>CADWAE010000230.1:10000000-20000000 GCA_902982915.1 Phalloptychus januarius | reverse complement strand
CCAGGAACAGGGCTGCTGGATATGGGAAGGCCCGGTTTGCGCCGAAGCTATACGTCAAAGGGATTACTCAGGTCTGCAAAGGATTCTTCCAAAGCCCTGTGTTATTAGGATGGAACTCATACACATTTATGATATATTTTATCCTTTTAAAGTTGTTTCTTTTCCCAAGCTAAACATCAGAGTCATCCAACTTGTTTCAATTAGTCAAGATTTTCCTCTTCTTTTCACATTTGACCAAAAATTGGCTAAGTGAGCCAGTTTAAGTAAGATTTATGTTATTCATATGTCACACGCCATATTAAAGTAAAAAAGCTAAACCAGAACCATATGCTTGGCAGTATTAGACTCCTTTTTTTAAATTCCTGTTTTCCAAACTTGCACACTTGGCTGGAACTCAAACACATTGAACCAGGAATCTCCAAATGTCACTCCGAGTGAAAGACAACCAACGTGCAACGTGGGATGCAGTTAATGAGTTTAAAGTATCGCCGCATCTGTTACGAGCCCCTATGAGTCAGACTGACAGGTACGGCCAGGAAAATCCACAATCGCTGAAAACAAGCTGCTTCCCACAGATGCTGCCGACAGATGACAGTTGCTGGGCATCATCAAACCTGTCAGGAAGAAAGGCGAGCTTCTGCTTTACAGCTGATAGAGCGCACAAAAGCGTCCAGGCAGACGGCCCGGAAATTCTGCTCCAACGTCGGGAAGCAAGAGAAACCCTCCAAGAGGGACAAGTCACAGTTCAGGAGACTTCTGCTTCACAGCGAAGAAACTTCAGTCTAATCAGATCTGTGGCTGCTGAATCAGATCGCCTTCATGCATCAGTTTGATGATGAAGTAGCAACACCAGGATGATGGTGAATGTATGTACCTGACCTCTGCACAAAGGTCACGAAAACCAACAAAATACTGAAAACTGAAACTGAGAAAACATTTTCAGAAAACAGCAAAATTAACGGTAAGAACTATAACTAACTGGAACTATATCATGTGATTATAAAACCAGATAAATATACTCAAGTTATAGATATAGATACTTCATCGTTATGTTTATGAATCTATTTATTACCCTTTTTTAAGGCGCTTCATTTTCCTCCTGGCGCCACTTATGCTGGTCTGCAAAAGTTGGGAGAAAACGCCAGTCAGTTATTGTTCAGCAATAATTGCTTGTATTCTTATTTTTATTTTATGTTTCGCATCAATACATCAAAACACTTTCCAGCTTGTGAAGTTGTTTGCTGGCAGTGGCAATAAAAGAGGTTCTGATTCTGTTTGGATTCATTATCCAATCGACGTGAACATAATCACAAAGCGATACTTTAACCTTTCTGAAAAAAAAACTAACTGAAAAAGTTAGAAAAAACTAAAACTACGACAATAACTAACGAAAAATAATCTGAAACTAAATATTTAACTAATAAAAACGATCAAACATGCTAATTCAAACTAACTGAATTTGACAAAAAGTCACAATGAAATTAAACTAAATTCTAATAAAGAACTATAATATCTCTGATCCTCAGTCAGATAAGAGCTGTTGAGTCTGAGCCGAACTGGAGGAACATTTCTGACATCCTGCGTGTGAACAGGCCACAACGCTGCATGCGAACGCGTCTGGAACAGACTGACGTCGCGGCCCGACCGCGGAAACGACGCAGACTCTGACAAATTACCGTCTTTGGTTTTATTGGTGTTTGACCTTGAAACTGATGCAGGATCTCTTCATATTATGAGAGGCCGTAGAGTATGAGTCAATGTGTTTCCAATAGAGCCCAGATCCAGGCGCGCTAGCTGCTTTACAGCCGGTTTGAAGTGGTTTTTCAGGGAGTACCATAAGTGCGAGGGACTGGGATCATCTTTCCTAAAGCCTTCTTTGGGGCAGACAGGGCATCCTTAAAGTCATTTACAATATATCCAATGCTATGCCTAATATAATCTAAGCCAGACTGGCAGCCTACAGTTAAAGCTTTCATTCTTTGAAACTGTGTCCAACTAGAAA
This sequence comes from Phalloptychus januarius, assembly GCA_902982915.1. Taxonomy (NCBI): domain Eukaryota; kingdom Metazoa; phylum Chordata; class Actinopteri; order Cyprinodontiformes; family Poeciliidae; genus Phalloptychus; species Phalloptychus januarius. The sequence continues at coordinate 19,997,998 of CADWAE010000230.1, read as the reverse complement.
AATTTTGCTTTCCATTGTAATCTTGAACACAATGTATCATAAAAACATTGGACTGACAGGCCTGGAGCTGTGATGTCTGCCCTCATAATGCATTCTGACCAAAATAGATGTTTACTGTACAGAAATGCCAGAAAATATCTCCAGTTTCAATTTTGATTACTGGTGCATTAAATGAACTTATGTGCATTTATTTTTTAGATGGATGTTTTATGATATATGCAGGCAGCATTTTAGACTTAGAGCCTGTTGAGTCAGCTCCTCTGCGCTGTCACGTCTAATAAACATAATGAATGCAAGGGGCTACAAAAGCATCTCAGACTCCATTGCTGCTGCTTGATCTCATCAAGTATCTTTAAAGCGAAGATGAAAGTCCCGGTCCTGTCAGGGAGCTGTTGTTTCGGATCTCCTCTGATCCGTCTGTCCAATAGAAAGAGTTTTGGAAGAATGCTCCGCCCTCGTGCCGTTCTCCGGGTGGCAATCTGTCCTTCCTGCTACCAGCTTCACACAAACACTTCATGTTGCCACTTCTTCCTTATGTTTTTATCGGTTCTGAGAATTTTCCGTTCTTGCTCTTCCCAGAGATGGTTGTTATTTTGTGTTCTTCATAGTTCATAATAAGACTGGGCACAACTAATAAAAATACAGCACCTGAAAAGCACAGTAAACCCAGACCTGGTAATTTGTGAGCTTTACCTTTCAAGATGCAACATGAAGCAAAGAGCAACGTTTGCATATTTGCTAAAACTGAGAATATTTTATGACAGTTTAATGTAAGACAGATGATCTGTGAAAAACTTCAGCCTTTTCTGCGTCGTCCTACTGCCATCTGCAGAAACAACCAATCACAGCCAGGACGACGGTCTTAATGCTGTCAATCACCCTGATGTATGTGCAGCCCATGCTCTCCTCCTTGCTCTCTGCTACAGCAGGTTCACCATAACAGAGAAGGAGGTGAATATTTCAGCATGACCAACGGAGAAGTGGACAGGAAATGGCCTGAGGATGGCGGCCCGCCGTGTTTTTTAATGACTTATTGTGAGAACCAGCTTATTCACATGGGAATTTCTTGTTTAATTGAAACACGGAAATTGTGGAATTGCGTTTTTTTATTAGTTTTTTTTTACTTAAGCTGAATATCAACAAATGGAAACGCAGCTAAAGTGGTGCAAGTCTTATCATGTCAACATGGACAAGAATTCCCAAAGAAGGTTTCAGGCCTGGTCTCTGCTTCTTCTTCACTTTGTTCCCAGTTTAGTAGGAAGTGTTTGGATCAAATACTGAATATCTTTGAGGTTTCTAACTTTAGTTGGAAATCAGATCCAATAATGTGTTTTTCTGTATTTCAAGCCTTTAAACATTTCCGTTAGATTTTTAACACAAACTGCGCTCATGAGGAATCCTCCACGTGTTTTGATCAGTAATGGGATGTAAATGATTTGATTCGCTACAAGCTGGAGCTTCTGGACGCCACCGCAGATAAATGGTCGCATGATGAGTGGAACGGCTGCAGCGTCGCCATGGAGTCCCTGACGGATCCATCAGAAGACTGACTGAAGGTCTGCAGAAACAAAAGGTGTCAGTGAGTCTGCGTCAGGCGGCGTGACCAGCACCTGCTGGATTCCTCAGAGTTTGGTTTGCACAAAGCTTCGTCGTCATCGCGTGTAATTAACCACACAGCCGGATACAAATATAAAATTATGTTTTATATCATTTTATATCATTATATCATATAACTCAACATCAAATATAATATGATGTTGAGTTATATTAGTGAACGAAACATATTGTCCCGACCCAAACTGGATTACAGGCTACTTTCATCAACATTTCAGCATTTTAACCACTGCTGATGAGCCTCCAGGTGATTATTATGAATGCTAAAGTCAGAGTTCATATATACAGGCTGGTACATCACTGGTTCATCACTGTACATCATAGTACTTTTCCACCAATATTTAGGATTTATGGACTTAAATCCATAAATAACTTGCTGAAAAGTTATTTTTCTCTTTTTTTAATTTTACTAAGATATGTGAAACTAGACAAAAACACTCTTAACATTTTGTGTTTTTGTAGTGACAAAAAAAAATTAGTTTAACATGATAAACTTTATATATTTACTTGTTTACTTGCAACAAATTAACTCATTTTTTAGAGTTAGACAACCAGTTTTATTTTTTTTGGTTTTATTTTTGACCAGATTTGTGTTCCGTAAATAATGATACGACCTATTGTTACGTCACTTCCCTCATTTTATAACCTGTTCAGCAGATGGAAAGTTTTGGTTTCTGCTGAATCCTTTAGATTTTCAAATAACAAAAACTTTCCCTAAAATTATTCATGTTCTACAAATATTAAAATAAACTTAAAGAAGCCCACATGCAGCTCCACAGCTCACGTTGGTGCGGACCAAACCGCATCCGACCCAAACGCCGGAGCCCTCCCTCGCTGCGTTCTCGTTTATCCCAACGTATCGCTCGATCGCTCAGCGCCTTCCACGCAGCAATTCCCCGCAGGCTGGCCAAGTCTCACGCAGTGTTAAACACACGTGTTATCCTCATCAGCCTGCGTGTTAGAAACTGCAGTAATCTCACGTATCTGGCACCTCTTGCACCTTTTCAATTTCCTGGTAACTTAATCCTTTCTGTGTCTCCATACCTCACCGCAGCCTGGGAGGACGAGAGGAGGAGAGGGAGAGGATAATAAATGTTGCTTTTTGATATAAGTCGGATTAGAGAAACAGTGGACCCAGCATTGATAAGGCTGAGTTACACTTGAGGTTTTTATGTATCTCAAAGGCAAAGAATAAAATGTTAAATCAACATCAAGTTGCAGAAAAACTTCAGGAAACTAAAGAATAGAGTCAAAATGTTCAGATTTCTAAAATTAGAAAAGCACATCTTTCTCTTGATAACAGCTGGTAACTTTTTTCTCTCCCAGCTGAGCTACAAAACATAAAATTTGACCAAATACTTTGGTCCAGTTTCAAGTGCAAATATCTGAGTTCATCTGAAATAAGACAAAACTTATTTACAGGTAAGTTTTCAGGAAGATATTGGAGCTTGGTTTAGTCAATGATTCTTGAATATTGATTAAAAATAATATTAGCTTAATTCGTTTCACTTGCAGGAATCATGTCTTATCATAAGTGAAAAATAAAACCAGTTATTTTTTATCAAGACTCAGGAACTATTAACTTAGAAAAAGCTCTTATATGTTCCTGAAAAGTTACCTGCTAGTTTTGTCTTATTTCAAGAGACCTGAGATATTTGCACTCTAGACTAATAATGGCAGATTATTTCATAACATGGGGAAAATGTTTTTAGTAAAAATATATCCCAATGGAATCAATACTTTCTCCTGAAAATTTAAAGACATTATTAACTCAAAACTAGCACCAATATCTTACTGAAAAGTTACTTGTCAGGCAGTTTTGTGTTATTTCAAATGTACTAAGATATTTGCACTGAAAACTAAGCCAACCATACTTGGTAAGATCTAGTGTTTTTGCAGTATTGGAGCTCCATTCTCTTTTTTCAGTTTATGAAACATCAGTGGAATAAACTTAACTGAAATGTGGAGGAATTATCTTTTCTATGATACATTTGCTCTGGGATTTGATTCTGGGAAATGATTCTTCCTAAAATTGCTTTAGTTAATTTACACATTCTTTCTTTGGGGCTGAGGTCTGGACTTTGACTGGGCCATTGCAATAAACAGATCTCTGGCTGTAGTTGGGCTCACTGACCTGTTGCTGACTCAGATTTTAGGCCAAATTGCAGCTTTAGACGTAACGTCTCGCATCTGACTCCAGAATATTTTGGTATGTTCATGATCAACGACCTGACTGCAAGACGCCCAGGCCATGTGGGTCACAGCCAGTATAACCACTCCAAGCAGGACTTAATGATTGAGTTGTTTTTTTGTCTTTGGTTTTGCTGTCCAACATGTTGACTTAAGACTGTAGAGTCTAAGATGAAGGTTTCTTGTTTTTGATATTTTTCTGAGCATTGCAAAATCTGTGCTTGGTAAATGATCAAAGACTTGCACTGCTGGAAGAACCGGAGGACTGAATCAAATGTTTTTGTCATTAGTTTACAATCTTACAGCCTTACGACTCTTCCCAGGTTGTTGGTCAGAGACAGTTGCTTCTCTAATGTCATTTTTAAACGTTTTCCATGTTGGAAATGTCCTAAAACAAACCTGCATGCTCCGAACAAGGACCTGCAAAAACTCCCCACCAAGCAGCTTTTACGGTTCTGGTCAAACTGGTAATGATTATTTAATCTGTGCAGCATGGCTGCTATTTTTATTTGCTGGAAATAGCAAATGAAAATAGTTTTTGCAGAAACAAAAACGGTTTTTGTTTCTCCATTTAGTTTCAGCTTCAGCTGAATAAATCTGCTTGCTGCTTAACATGTCGTGTGTTGTCATAGTTACGTAACTCCTTGTCCCGCTTTATAAAACCTACAAGTCTAAAGAGGATGCATTTGGTTTTGTCTTGACTCAGTGGGTTGTTTGCAGTTTTCCCTCATCCTTCAATAAACCAAAACAAAACAGAAAAAAAGAGTTGGCGCTTTGAGCTTTTAATTTACCTCCGATTAGATTGAAAAACCGTCTGATTGAACTGATTTTTAACTTTCATTTCATGCAACCATTAACCTGAAGCTGCTGCTGCATAAAGCTTCACTTCTTCAGGGAAATTCGGCATACCGTTATCAGGATGGAGGATAAATGAATGCGGACCCCGGAGAGCATGTGTGCATGCAGATGATATGTTTGTGTTAGGGACTTACATAAATGAATCAGTAATGGTGTACATGATGCCGGTATACGTATCACTTGTTTGTTTCCAGTTGTGTGAGCGATGGATAACGACGGCAGGTGGTCTCTCCAGAAGCTCTGCCTGCTGTGATTCCACCCTGAGCTCCCTCTCAAATGTAATCACCATTCTCTAATTATTTACTAATTACGCTATAGTCGCTATAGAAGCACTCCTGACTATTTCTCATCCCCAGCTGGGAAACAAAGCTGAGGAAAATATATTGAAGGAAGAAAATATCTATCTCGCTGTCTGATGCAGACATGAAATACATGCATGAGAAACAGTCATTAACTATGATTTTTGTGCTGTTATATTGAATATTACAGAAATGTTGCATATTGACCAGCAGACTGTGGTCAATATTCAATATTGATAATAATAATTATACTTTCCCTGCTTTTTCTGAAAGCCTTAAAAGTCTCCAATATATTTTATTTTAACCTGCACACTAATGGAGCAAAATAAAATATTAAAATGCATTGAAAATAATATGGCAAATTATTCAAAACCAGCATTTCAACGATCTGGCTGCGTACAGAAATTGATTACCCAACACAGTAATAAGAGAAGAAAGTAGCAACAATGTATGGATCATTATTTTTTATTACTTTGAAGGGTTTTGTGCTGGATAAATGTGAGATTAATGGAATTTGTTTGGTTATTTGGTTGTATTGTGAATCAAAATGATCAGAATGGATGGTTCAGTCAACATCCCTAAATCGATTTTCTGTTGTGAATAAAATTGCATAATTTTTTTCTCAGTGGCTCCTGCCAAACATTTGGTCTCCATTTGCATGAGATGCTAGAACTTGATTGGTCTGAATTTTGTGTCTGTGTGTGGAAAACTGACCCAAGTACTCTGCTTCTACATGCCATGTTTTTCAGCTTTTAACAGATCCCACACATTCTGGACACCTGGATCATGTATTTATTGAACTGTGATGCTTTTACTCAGGATTATTTTGGCATGAATATCAAACTGGTTCAACTCAGGGCATTTACAGGAGGGGACAAACTAAGAATGAATGTGTTTTCTGGGAATCTGTGGATGTTCCTGGATGATTAGAATGGATTTGTCATAAGTGGAGAGTGCAGATGAAAAACTGTTGTAAATATAAATCTGGAGAGTTCAGTCTCCAACAGGTCAGATATAAAATCTTCCTTTAATATGATGACATGGCACCTGAGGGTATGAAGTCTCTCTCTTTTAAACAAGATGAAAATAAAAAATACAAAACCTACCAATAGAACAAGAAGAGGTTTTTATTCTACATCTGTTAATTAAATAGCTTTAATTAACATAGAAGTTCAATGTTTGCACTAAAGGTATTCTCTTTAATTAATATTTCTAATTATTTTTTCCTTGACTGAAAACAAAAGATAAATGTTAAAAATGGGCAAACATATCAAATGAAGATCCACAGTGAGTAAATCCAGCCTCTGCATTAAGTGAACCTTTTAGCACAGTGCAGCTCTGCAACATTAACTTATGTTCAAATGAAGAGGCGAGAGAAAACATTTGTTCTCTGCAAACCTTGTTAACAGAGATGATCTAATAAGACTGATTCAGTCATTCATTCTCCTCTCAGCTCAGCAGCTTGTCTAACAAACACTCCAGTTCTTCCCGTTTTCCCAGCTGCTGAAATGAAATGTGGGAATCCGATTTTTGTCAGTGAAAAAAGCAACAGAAATAAACCAAAAACGCCTGTTTTTATTGAATCCTTTACTTTCCCTGATATACAAACAGACACAAGCAGAACAGGAGGTGTTATTAAAGGGAGATTATTATGTTAAATTTAGATTTATATTTCCTTTAATCTCCATGGCTACCATTCAGCTGTGCAAAACAGCTGGGTGGACATAGCCCCGCCCTTTCCCACAAAGCTCCTCCTCAGAGCTGCAGTGTCCTCACTCAGTTCCTTCAGACTAGCAACATCAACTAGCAAGCACCTGGAGAAAGTGCACATCTACTCAGCTTATCATGGGAGCTACTTTTCCGTGCAACGCAGCAACATCGCTGAGGGCTTAGCGGAGAAACGCCGTAATAATGGGCTGAAGGCGGAGAGTCAGGAAGATCAGGAGCTTCTTAAAGAGACAGAGGCCCAATTTCAAACAGTTAAATTGTGAAGACATGTAAGGCATTTTTATAACAGCTGTAGAGCTTAATTACTTCAGTGTTCTGTAAAATGGCACTTTGTGCTTGGAAAAAGTGTAACACTTCCCCTTTAAGAGACTTTAACTCCAATAAAGTATATTGAGCTGAAAATTGGCTGTAATTTTCCAAATTTGGTTTGGAAAATGAGCAAATCAGTCAAAGGTAGAACTTTCATCCTGCTTTCAAAGCTTTTAATTAGAATCTGAGGTTCTGATAAAAATCTTCTCTGGAGTTAAAGTGGGATCTTTTTCATCTCATCTGAGGTTCTTTCCACTGTTTAAGTGAGCAAGATGATCAAACCAACATCTAAGGAGCGTTTTAAGACCTTTAGAGGAAAGTAATACATTTAGTTTTTTCTTTTTACGTTCGTAAAAAAGCTGCCCAACTTTTTAAAAAGCAATGAGAGAATTTTTCTCAGGTTCTTGCCGTTAGGTCAGAGTTCTGCAGCCTCCAGTCGGCTCAGTGCAATCAGAGTGATGAGCCTGTAACATGCATCAGGTTTCCCTGATCCTGTTCTAATGCAATATGAGGTTTTCATTCTGAACCATCAGCAGCTGATTCATGCCTTTATTAAACATCAGTAAAATCAGACAAATCTTTCAGCAGAGTTCTGCCTGACAGGATCGGTTCGCTTAAAGTGCTCTGCAGACAAAACGCAGATAAGAAGACAGAGAAGAGAGCAATTTATTAACAGACTGTCTGCATGGAGGCTGAGGACGGCATGTTGATACCGTCTGGTTCCTCTTGCCATGACACATGCAACGAACTCACATTTATCTCAATAAACCTCCAATTTGTTGTTAATCAGAGAAGCCCAGCAAACCAGAGTCGGCAGTAGCCAATTAAAAAAAACAACACTGCTCAGAGCCTAATGGGTCCCACAGAGCGCCTCCAAACCAACAGTCTGCAAATTATTCAATCATTTCTTCATTATTTAAAGATGGCGAGACATAAATTTCATGGTTGTGTCTTAACAGAACCAAAATAATGAGGCAACCTGATCTCTGTGAGTCAAATCCCACAGATCTGACAAATTGTTGTCAGATCTGTGCAAGATTTTCAAAACAATGAAAGTTTAAATTGTCAGACTGAGCCATCATGTCTCCTTTTGTGTCTCAGTTTCTATCCACATGTTTCTCCTTCACTCATTTCTGTAAAGAGGAACAAAAACTATTGTATCAAAGTAAATTTATTAAGCTACTGAAAGGACAATAAAATGTAACTAATTTATTTGAAATTCATATTGTACCTGTCAGAAATCAACTTGAATTGTAACTTTATGTCCTTTTTTATGAAATCATCTGATTATAAAGGAATACATCAGATTTCTATTGTAAAAGAAAATTTCAGCTGAAATTAAATTATTATGAAAATACAAAAAATGATGCAGAGAACAGAATTAAAGCCTCCAAATGTCCTTAGATTTTTTTTCTGCCTTTTAAAACTATATTTAGTAACAGTTCAGGTGAATTTTCCACATTTCACTAAGTTTATAACAAACACTAAACAACTTAAACTTACATCACATCATCTCTAAAGTTTGCATGGAGGTGAACTTTGTTGAAATATTTTTTTAATGCCACATGTATTACCAACAGACTTAAACAATAATATCTCAAAATTGTCCACAAATGTTATGTTGGCTCACAGCTGGAAGGCCGACATGTGAAGATTTCAGAGTCTGAAGGAGAAACATTGAAAACACAAAACACAATGCATAATGCATAATGCATAATTCATAATTCATCGTCCATCGTCTTACTGTATTCTTCAAATACCATCAAGGAAACAATCCGACACATCACAGTATGTCGGCTTGCCGCTGTCTGTCTGGCTCTGAGGGGGGCGAGCAAACATCTGAAACCCAGACACACACATAAAACCACGCATGCACGCACCAACACACACACACACACACACACACACACACAAAACAGACAATAGTTCGAGAGCTCCTCCTTTGTGTTCCCACATCAGCAGTTCTAATGATATTGTGCAAACATGAACTCCAGGAGCTTTGCAACCTTTAACAGTTCAAAAGAGCAAAGATACACAGAAAGAAACTTGTAAAAAGATTCTGCAAACCACAGAAACACTGTGACTTTGTTTTGGTAATCTAAAGAAATTCGACATAAAAATAACTGAATTAAGCATTCATATTTTCACAAATAGTTCGGGTTTGTCCGATAAATTAAAGTGTACCTAAAGAAGAGAGAGCACGTTAAAATTGTTTTGAACACAATCTGGATCCCAGGTTTGAATCTTTTCAGGTTCAGTTGAATAAAATTAAATGTTTGTTCAAATGAATTAGTGGCTAAAATGCAACGCACCAACAGTCAAGTCATTACAAAAAGAAACCAAACAAACAACGTCCAACAAAATAATTTAATATAAAACCAGCAGAAAAAAGCCCCGGATGCCGATGATGTTTATAGACCCTGTTTGAACCTGATTGTGTTCAGGGCTGGTTATGAATCCAGGTCAGAAATGTTGGTCTGCATTGCAAAAATAATAAAAAAAAACGTGTTTATGTAACAAACTGTGATCATTTACAAGGACTCAGAATAAAACTGAGGAAGAATTAAAATCTATCAAACGCATCTAAAGAAACATTTATTGGCTCATTTGTTGATAAACTTTCAATGAAAAATCATTTTTATCCAACAGAATCAGTTCAGAGGCCGAGCTGAAGCCACGATTCTGTGATAGTGAACACTTTACTGAATGACTTTAACTCAGGTGTGATGCTCAGCAAAGCTTCATGATGCTGTGAGGTTCAGTTAAAAAGAGCTTCTTTGCTGTAAACCCTTAGAGAAACTGCCTTGTTATCCAGATGCTTTAGAAACTGGAGTACATTCCTGTTGAAAGTTCAAAAGTGCTTAAAAACCTGGGATTAATAGAAAACTCTGCCAGCAGCCGAAGTGCAAGAAAGTCAGATTTAAAACCTTCCAAAGCGCCGTGAGCAACATGCTGGCAGCTCGGCGGCCGTGCACACAGCAAGGAAAGTATAAATTAATATTTAGGTATCTAAGGTACGTCTTTAGATTCCCCCTAAAGTTTGAAACATTTCCACTCCCGTATTTAAATTTGGCTTCAGAAGCATAAAGACTAACAGGCCATTTGTGGCGAGCTGACTGTTGTGATAGAAGAAGCCAGGCTTTGTTCGAACGTTTCTGTCTGTGGTTTTATGGGGAGGTGTGGCGCTAACAAGAAAATGATACAACATCTGTCAGTGCAAACTCTGAAGGCTCTTCAGTGCCGCTGTGTTTCCTATTTACATTTACGATGTGTGCAGCCTGCGGCTGGGCTTGTGGAGAGCTGTGTTTACTTTAACGCACCGCTGATGCTGAAGGAACAGTGGAAGGAGCCGCCGCAGTCTTTAAGGCCGGAACATGTTTTCTGTCTGTTTCTCTCTTTTCTCCACACAAGCCTGCACCTTTTCATAATAGACGCACAGCACCGCCTCATCTTTTGTTGGTCTAAAACCAGGAACATTTCTGTTTCTCATTCAACCTGAAGTTGTGCTCTACTGAGAAGAGCATGACAGATCGAGTCCACCTGTGTTTAATCTGATCTCTGTATAAGTGCAGCTGTTCTGCAAAGGCTTTAGAGGTTTGGTAGAAAAGAAAACATTAGTAAACAAACAGCGTCATAAAAACCAAGGGAAGCAAGAAACTGCTCAGGGTGTTTCACACCTGTTAGTCCAGTCCAGATTGGGTTCAATTGAGGACCAAAACTGCAACATTTGTTACATTTGCAGCTGCTGTGCTTGCAAACAGGTTCATATTTTTATGAACCTGTTCACCTCCTCACCTGTGGGGGCGCTGCACCAAGAACCACTGAAGGAAACGATACGGAAACCTCTGAGGAAGACAATGAACGCAGCTTCCTTCTTCATGAAATGTTAAACATTTTAGTGGTTGCAGGATTTTTCTCTGTAAAAGACCACAAGCCATTTCTCCAACAAACACTCATGTTTGTCTTGGTTTATTTACCCAGAATGCCCTGTGCTGTAGTTCACTTCCTGCTTGTGGAGCGGTCTGCAGCTTGCTTGGCATTCAAATATGAATTTGAACTGTATACCAGAGTTCATTTCAACCGAACCGAGACCGAGGCTTACAGGAGGATCAGTTTGATTCACACTCCACAAACAAACCGGATTTTCTTTGCAAACTGGAGTTTGATGAAAGCAAACTAAAGTGTGAATGCATCAGCAAGATTAGGATTTAAAACAAATCACTGTTGAATCTGTCGTCTGATCAATGAAAGCCCAAAGCAAACCCACTGAGGCCATCCACCCAAACTCACAGAGCGAGGAGCATTAACCAGACAACAGACGAACGATCCTTGATAAATCTGGATCCGCTGCAGAAGAGGATCTGTTGACAGATCATGTGACGGCATCATGTGATGGGAATGATTTTCTTCAGCAGAGACGGAGAAGTTGGTTGGATTTCTGGACAGGAATGGAGCTTCACCTTCCATAGAGCTGCAGCTGCAAAGCAAAGCTTTTGTGTGTTAAAAGTCCAGGACTGAATAAATCTGAACCTGTGTAAAGATTTCTTTTTAGAGATATTTTCCATAATTTGCAAATAAGAAGAAGGAAAATATTCAGTCACAAAATGAGCTGAGCTGGAAAACATGCACCGAAAAAATGCAGCTGTAATTATAAAAGAGTCGGCTTCACAAAGTATTATAATTTTCCTTTTGGAAAAAAAGTTTTGCACCTTAATTCTTGTCACAACTAAGAACTACTTTGTTTTGGTCTGACAAAAACAATCCTAATAACAACAAATCTGTGATCAAGATTTGAAAAACGGAGGAAAAAGTCAAATGACATTTTTTGTATTAAACTATTGAGCAAATGATTTTTTGATGGGTAAAGAACCCAGTTATCTCCACGAGGCCTCGGTGACAATTTCATGAGTTCCATCATCTGTTGGAGAATAGCATTAGCTTAGCGGGGGGCTCCTAATTGGGCAGGAGGGTTGTTGACTTTTTCCATGATGTGGAGCCGGGTCATACGAACCTCTACCTGTTTCCATGTCACCTGTGAGATTATTTATAACAATTCAGTTCCATCATTTCTTGTTTTTCTTCATGTTTTAATCTTAATAAATCAGAAAAGACTGAAAGAGTTTGGATCTGTTAGGGTGTAATAATTGTTTTAAAAGATAATAATGTGTCCAGGAGTGGCTGGTTTATGTAGAACATGTTTGGTCAAGACTTGGTTTGACGTTGTGTGTGAAAGGAAGGAAACTCTTAACTTCACTCGCTCTCAAAACAGGCAGAGCTGCAGGTTTTTAAGACTGTACTTAATGTTGGTTAAAAGCAGGAAGTGAAACAGAGGGATGGAAAAAAAGCGGAAGGGAAAAGAAAAAGATTCAAGCTTTTGTTCAAATTTCCGCCCGCTGCAGGCAAAAACACCATTATGGGCTGCTTGTTTTTACAGCCTACTTTATCACTGATGTAATTCCACCATCATGACGCTGCTGCCTGTTTTCCTTTGTTGGAGCACATTCCCAGTTAGCGTGTCACTTTCTCCCAAACAGGCAGCTGAGGGGTTATCTTATCTACAGAGTGAGTTCTGCTAGCATTAAGGGTCACATTTGGTAGCCTGAACGCTGACGGTGCGGCACAGCTCCAATATTTATTTGCTTATATGCAAAACAGCTGGTTTTGCATCCCGGTACCTCCAAGCAAAGCACCAGAGTTATCCTCCCAGTCATTTCTCTGTTTTTCTGCAAGACAGTGATATGAACTGAGCGCATTTGTAGATTCAGAATACATTTTGTTAAATCCTCTGAGCTTCAAGCGATGCTGCCAGAAAAGCAGAGGATTAGACCTCTGGTTACCTCCTTTTATTTTCCCCTCCTTCAGCCCATTATTAAAGATTACCTGCTCTTAGAAAAAAAAGAAATCCACTGAATCTTACCTTTGCTTTTAACCTTTTCTTAAAAGAATAGAATCAATTCACTGAGCCTTCAGCATAAAATCTATATTTAATGTGAGGGAGGCAAGTTTAAAAAATCCACTGTCAAAAAAAGTTAAAATAATTTGAGGATTTGACTGTAAAACAAGCAGATTTTGATTGTTAAGACTTCTGTGCTACTGAACCTGCAGCTGCAGGACGTGCCACCGATCAATGATCCATATTTTCACTAGGTTTGTTCCTCCTGTGGAAAATGTTTCTACTCAGGCATCACATAGATTCAGTTCAATTCAATTTTATTTACATAGCGACAGCAAATGTCATCTCACAGCACTTTGCAAAGAAAATCTTTTCAATTCAATTTATCCTAGTTATCAAACTGTACACTAAGCTCAATTAATTATTCAAATTAGTTTTAAAAGTTTCTGACTGAGGAAACTCAGCAGATCATATTGAGTCGTTGAATTTACAGCAATCATTCATATTGAGCATGCATGAGGCGACAGTGGAGAGGAAAAGCTCTCCTTTAACAGGTTCAAAAGCATCTCTAACAGGTGGGTTTTTAGTCCAGATACAGATATATGGCGGCTGCTGTATTTGTCTGAGCTTTGCTAGCATAAAAAGGCTAACGGTTTATTTCCGGTAGCGTCTTGCCTCTGCTGCTGGCTGCAGCAGCTCTCAGATGTAAGACAAGGGCCGGATCCGTGAAGAGGTTCCCCTCTCATAAATCTGTCGGCGCCGTGGCACACAGTAGAACCGCGGCTGATTTACACCCTGCAGGGAATGATAGGCAGGCGCTGCGGGTCGACAGCCCCTGCTCTGCGTCTGGACGCTGCTGCTCCCCGGATGAGGAGGTCTTCGGGGGTTAGAGGCTCCGCTTGATGCTGTCCAGGGAAAATAAAACGCTCTGTCTGGCATTCAGCCGCCACGGAGAGCTGTGGCAGGAAAAAACACCGGCTTTCCATGTGCTGAGCAGAACCACGCAGAGTTAGCTCTGGATGGGACTACTAAATGATTAGCTTATGGAAGAACTGTGTCGTCTGCCTGCTTTTTACGGGTGTGTGTTCTGGGTGAGTGGATGTGTACTGTGGGCAGACTGACAGTGTGTGAGTCTGGAAAGTGTGACTATGTACGTGGGAAGTGTGACAGTCTCTTTGGGTAGACTGAAGCGTGTGCAGGAGCATCCCTGCGTGCATGTGTGTGTGTGTCTGCAGGAGAGGGAGGGAATGTGGGAGTTTGAGTGTGACTATAGGTGTGTGTGAATACATCCATGTTTTTCTGTGAGCGCTTGTTGAACACAGGTGATCCGCAGTGTGTGTGATGTGTTCAGGTTCATGTACAGAACATGCATGTTGGTTTCAGGTGTGCATGAGTGTGAGTTTCTTCAGAGGTTCATGTTTGAAAATGTGAGAGCGGAGTGGGGGACCAGCTGGTGTTACCTCAGCATTCCCACAACAAATTATATTCACTTGTGATCTTAATAAACTGGTGTCAGAGTGCAAGAAGTGATCATGTTCTGCCAACATGAAATATTAGGGTAATTTGACGACGAGCTCGCTGCTGCGTTCGATGCACAATACACAAAATCAGCACAATGTGACAGCTGCAAATTTAGTTCAGACAGAGAAACTGTCAAAATAACACTAATTACAGGTTCAGATTCCCATTGGAGGAAGTCTGCAGTTTTAACTTCCTATTTCTGTTTTGTAATTTAAGACTGAAATTCAGCAGAATGTATTTTATATTTAGAAGTAGTTAATAACTGAGATGTAATGAAAAATGCATCCAGCAGGTTTTGTTTGAGTCTTCTGATGAGCCTTCAGTGCTGGTGACTGTTTTCATAAAAACTAACTTTTGGACAGGTTAGTAGAGAAACTGGTTCCTGCAGTTTTTTGCAATTTGTGGAAATTTACGCAACATCAACAGACCTCCACATTTTTTGCGTTAATTCTTACTAGTGAGTTTTTTTTGCAAATTTTCAGCAAATATGGCGAAAAATATCAGGTTTACGTTACTGCTAACTCCAACCTGCAGGTGGCAGTGTTTCCTATCTCTGCTTCCTCAGCCTTACTTATTGATATGGTGAGTAATAAATATTGAGCTATTTCAGTTCTTTAAAGAATAAAAATGTTTTTGTTTTCTTCTATATGTAGATTTTTGAAAAAAAAAATTCCTGCAACACAAAAATGAATCACAAAACCCTGGAGGGACTGAATGGAGTTTTATGATGATTTCAGATTTTTGTTTTGAATCTGGCATAATGGTTAATGTCGAGTTTCACATGTAAAACAAAGATTTATAAATACCAGTCTTAAAGTGGATGTGTCCACAGAGGCACGGCTGCATAAATGTCAAATATTTCTCCAAAGTGTCTTTCTACCAAACAAATAGTAAATTCTTAAGTGTTAATTTGACGCATATTTCTATAATTTCGCTGCTCGGTTTTCAGAAAACAAAACATAAACATGATCAGTGTTAAGTTTTGTGATGCATGAAAGCATCTGCTTGGACCATTTTATTCATGCTTTTCATGTGAGGCTCTTTTTGTTTCACCAAAGTCACACATTAAAAATCCAACCTGGTTTGAGGTTATTCTCAGAAATATTTTAAGAAAAATGAAGGTCTGATCACTGTTTGAAAATGTCTGCAGAGCTTTAATACAGACATCTTTCTCTCTGTTCATGCTCTGAAGAGCAGCTTACTCATGCTGAAATATCCATGCTCCTCCCATGGGGGCGCTCTTGTGTTACAGAGAGCACTGAAGTGGAAGGACAGACAAAGGGAGAAATATGACAAATGCTATCACAGACACACGCATGCACACGCCTACAGACAACATGAGAGCGAAGAGGAGCAGACCCCCCCCACCTGCAGTCAGAAAGCACCTTGCGCCGCTCGGCCCCTGGGAGGGGCCCGCTGCCGGAGCGGCACCCAGCTGCATTGTTTGGATGTGGGGAGCTTTTCCCAGGGTTTGTCCTGCCAGCGTCTGGAGCCCGGGTTGCAGCTCCATCGCCGGAGCCCTTCCTGTCATTCACAGCCACTTCCTTCCTTCCTTCCCTCCTCCGTCCAAACGCCCTGCTGCTCAGCTGCGGCTCTAACTCACAGCGGCGCGGAGGTTTCAGGTGAAACTGCTGCTGATTCATTCATCCATGTCCTTCACTGTTTAGCCTGTAGGCTACAATAAAAACCCCATTAAAAACATAAAATTAAATGTTGTATAAATGAATGTAAAATGTCAAGAAATCCATCAAATATACGATCCTATTGCAAAACTGCTGAAACACTGAGTTCCTTTGAATCAAGGCTTAAAACTCACCTGTTTATCTGCTTTTGACCCATAATATTGACCAATATATTCAACGTGTTTTGGTGATTTTGATTATGGTAATGTAATGTAATTGTCGACTGAATGTTGTTTAAACTGCTTTATATTTTTGTGTTATTTTGAATGGCTTTGTTGCTGAAGTGTGTTATACAAATAAAGTTTATTGATTGATAACTAATTTCTTTGTAAAATATAAATAAATACATTTATAATACTCTGATAAAGTACTAATATATTCTCATTTGGTCTCATATGAAGCTAAACTAAATAAAACTTAGAAGAGAAAGTAATTTCATTCCCAGCAGTGAATACTAAAAGACGCCAGATGTTGATTTAAAGTCAGTGCTCAAAGTGTTAATTACATCCTAAACTGTAACTATTCCTTATGGGGAAACATAAAGGCTGAAAAGAAAGTTTTCTGAACTTAGAAAACATTTTTTCCATGAAATAATACATAACAATCTTATGAATTTGGCTCCTGGTGAAGCCAAAAACAAACTAAACGCTGCGGCGTGTCCTGGGTCTCCTTCCAGAGCCATCAGTAAGGCGTCCAAACCATGACACCTCACCCGGATCCTCAGAACGTCCAGAAGCATCATCTGTACTCTGAGCTGCTCCCTGATGACCGGGCGTCGTCCCGATGACCGGGCGTCGTCCCGATGACCGGGCGTCGTCCCGATGACCGGGCGTCGTCCCGAGGCAGAACCCACAGGCTGCTGAGAAAACTCATTTGGTTGCCTGTATCTGTGATCTCGTTCTTTCAGTCACGACATCAAAGCTTGTGACTGTAGATCAGCTGATAAATCAAGACTCAAGTTCTTCTTTTGAACAAGACGATGATACCTAAACTCCTCCACCGGGGGCAGGACTTCTTCCCCGACCCAGAGAAGGCACTCTGTCCTTTTCTGGGTCGGATTTGGATTTGGAGTTGGAGACGCAGATCCTCGTCTCGACCGCCTGCTGCAGCGAAAGCTGTAGGTTATGTTCTGAAGAAGCCAGTAGGACACAGGATCCACACAAAGCAGACATGATGCTAAGGCTAACACTCCCAAAGTAACTTTAGTGACTTCAAAAGAGGAAGCTACGAATGAAACAGTTTGAGTTGTCGGACCAGAATGTTTTGCATGGGTGTGTGTTGGGTATGTGTGATTTGTGTGTTTAGGATCAATCAAGAGTTGGTTACTGAGGAAAACATTGATGTAAATACCACAACACGTTGGGCTGAGGAGCTGCTGTTCTGTTTTTTTTACAGAGCGGTAAGGCGAGTGGCAGAGTGGTAAGGCGAGTGGCACAGCGGTAAGGCGAGTGGCTGTGCGGTAGCGAGTGGCTGTGTCGGTGCAGGGCGTGGCAGAGCGTGCAGTGGCAGCGGTCAGTGGCTGTGGTAGGGAGTGGCTTTTCGGTAAGGCGAGTGGCAGAGCGGTAAGGCGAGTGGCAGAGCGGTAAGGCGAGTGGCTGTGCGGTACGGCGAGAGGCAGAGCGGTACGGCGAGTGGCAGAGTGGGGTCACACAGTCAACAGAGGTCACCAAACTTCTGCAGGCCACAAAGCATGACGTCACTGTGGGCCTCTTAAAGGGCCAGAATGTATCGATAAAACCTGTGAACAAACTGGTAAAATATTAATGAATTCAAACTATACTGACCATCTTCTCACATTGATCAGTCCCTCCACGTTTTATTTGCAAAAAAAGAAAAAAAAAATCTGTGTTTGTTGCACCAATTTAGAAATATTTACACTCATGTATGATGGTAAATGTGACTTTTATTACTTGGCGTATGGATCATGATCATGAATCGATTAAGACTGAGGCAGCTGTCTAGTTCAAGTAAAAGAGTTAACATAATTTAAACCAAATGATAAATCTGCAATAAACTCACAATTATGCATTAGCACAAAAAAGTGTGAGGGTTTGTTGATTCTGTGTGAATTTTCACAAGAAACTGGAGGGACTAACTACTGTAGTCTGGCAGTAAATAAAAACTGATTTGATTTGATTGATAGGATAAGATTTAAGTACATTGTTATCTTGGGACAGATTTGACTGCAGGGCCAGAAAGCTTCATGCCACTTCTGATCTACCGAATGTACTTCTATAAGAATGGATAACCAGTCCTATAAGCCCAGTGGAGCGTCTACCCAGAAGAGATGAAGCTGTTCTCAGGGGTCTAGAAATCAGATATGAAGTTAAGATGACGCAGTAATAATTTACTGGTGAAAGTTGAGGCGTTGCTTTTTCTGCCTGCTTCTCTTTGCATCTTTTCTTCGAGCATCACATGCTGCTTCACTCTGCACCAAGCAGCGTTACCAAAGGAAGAAACACCAGAAAAATAACAGCAGGACTTGATTTCAACAAGAAAAGAACAAGAAACAAGAAAAAAAAACAAGAAAAACAAGCTGGCTAATTAACAAAATTAAATAAAAGTTAACAACTTCTAACTTTGTCCAAACAAAAATCCATAAAGCGAACCAAATGCTGCCATTCAATGTTGTGATTAGTGAAAGAAAACTCTTAAACTTCTTTGTGAAGTTTGTGAAGTTGCATCACAATCGCACATTGTGGATATAAAATAAATGAAGGATTGTTGCTGAAAAACAGAAAAATTCAAGATTAATGAACATCGTCGCAAAGCACATCAGCTCTATTCTCCTCTGACAGTAAAGAGTTTCCAGCTGAATGTTTTTAAAATCTTTCTGCTCGTGTGAAAAATAGATAAGACAGGAATGCTAATAACAGCTAAACAGCAATCCCTGCCAGGTTCCAGTGGACGGTTATTTCAAGTGCTTTTATCATATTATTTCAAAAGATGTCAGCTGTTGGGGAAAAAACTGAAGAGAAAATGCTGCTTCCATGTCTATTTTGGCTAAAAATAATGTTTGTTGTGCTACTAGTAAAAAAAAAGATATGCCTGGAGCAACAGACTCTACAGGAAAACATCCTGATCCTGAGGCCTCTTCACGATGCTCTGAGACAAACAATGAACATATCCACTGGACAGAGTCCCCAGTAAGTTAATCTAAGGTTTCAGTTCGAACAACATGTTTTCAGAGAAACATTAACAATGCAATAACTAAAGGAACCATACACTGTTCACCATGTATTATTCATAATCAGTGCAGATAATTGAAATGGATTTTCCAGCTTACAGGAACATTACTCCTATGTACTTTATTCTATCGATCATGAAAGCAGTCGGGCTAATATTGATATTCCTGCTGCACTTTGCAGTGGTCAAAGAAGTGAATGCTGTAGGAAATACTCCAGCAGAAATCACCGTACCTGGAAATCACCCTCAGACTGGAATTTGGAAACTTGATGGGATTTAAAAAAATAAAAGCCAAAGTTGTGAGGCTGCGAATAATTTTTATCTACTTCACATGTAAAGTCGTAAACTAACAATTTACACAGGAGGGAACCCTGAATCGTAGTTACTTTGACCCTGGTGATGTCAGAAAGAAATCCTGGGTCCTTTCCCTGCAGAAAGAGGAGAAATTCATCAGATATTCTCAATGAGTGGCACCATCCTTACTCCTATTAACATTGGCTTCAGAGTGGAGCCTCCACTATTTGTGGCTCAGTTTTAGAGGATTCACCTGTTTGTAGATTTTTTGTATAATATGTATAAAATATTCAAAATGAATACGCAGGTGCAATACTGCTGGACATGTGATTGGCTGGTGTTGGCAAAGCAGTCAATTCAGAAGGCCGTTTATTTCCTGCTGTTCTGCAAAACAGCCTTTAAATCTAGACTGCATCTGTTTAGAGTTGCTTTTGAAACATCATAAATGAAACATTAATCTACGTTCTAATGCGTTATGGCGGCACTTGACAAAATGTAATGTTTCAGTTGTTGACGGTCCGTTCTGACTCTGCATTTCTATGATGTAAAGATCCTTGAACTGCCTTGTTGCTGAAATACGCGACACAAATAAACTTGAAAGAGCGAAAATAAGGAACATTGTAGATTTTTGGCTCTCCTGTGGTGGTAGAACCATTTCCATTGTGCATATTAACGCAGCTTTAAGCATTTCTGGAGAAGTATGACTGATTTACTGAGGTACAAACTGACAGAAGAACCAGAAACAGTTTGTTGTTACAGCTTTCACTGCGTTTTAAATGCCGGGCTTTCCGTCAGGATTCCAGGCCCCAGAGCCGTGGTTGGATGTAGCAGAAGCTTAAACGTATCCTGAAACACGTTCTTTAACTGTTCTGCCATTGATCCTGTGCTATAAATAAAATAAAATGTATCAAGTAAAATGAGTTTATGCCCATAATATCTGTCCTCTGAAATCAGATCTCCATGCAAACAAGCAGCTGTGAATATTCTGGGAAAAACAAGCCCAACCTAAAATCTTCCACATGTTCTTCAAAGATGTGAAACAGCCAAACTCTGCTGCAATAAGTGATTTTTTTTTTTTTTTTTTGCTTAATGCAGTTTAATTAAGCTTCTTAAATCAAAACATTCCTATGCACACAGTTTTACACATTTATTGATTTCAGTGTCTTGCCACATATTGACTCAATTCTCCTTTCGTCTGGGAGCTGTCATGGAGGCAACAGGAAAGACTCGCCACAGCATGTTAGACATTATTGCTGGTATTGATGACTCATTGATCCAGCAGGCATGCCGGAGTAATCAAGCACAACGTCTCCAGGCGCCGCAGGGATCAAGGCCGACATCACGCTTCCCCAGGCAGGGCAGCTGCTGCAGGAGATAAGCGAGAGGCGGGGTGTGTGCATGTGCGTTGGAGGTGATGTCGTCGGGATTTCCATTAGAGTCGAGTTCTTTTTGTAATTAGATTTGCTGCTTCATGTGTGGGTATTTTTATTCTGTACTGCTCCCACTACCTGGATTCTTTGCACAATAAAAACCAGGAGGCGGATCTTATTTTATGATTTGTTGCAGATCCCATCGTTTAGCTAAGCCAAAGAAAATCTATTGTTTCAAGGGCAGCAGCACTAAGCTGACTTAGCACATCAAATGCCATGTGTTTGGACTGCAGCATATTACATATGATAGCTTTTCAAATAATATTGATTTGTGATATAAACCCATCAACAGATGATGCATGGCTCCCATACCGCTGTGGAGAAACGGATCACAGAACGCAGCCGTGGCGCTTTTCTCCTTATTTGAAAGACCTTCAGGAAAGCCTGGAAAACTATTGATGAGGCCCTCTGAAAGATTACAAGAAAGTCTAAAGGTGAACGTCCAAACAACAACCAGTTCAGTGCGTATCCTTATGTTGCAGACCTCAATCAAAAACAGCATCCGTCTTGTGTCCAATGATCCCACTACATTAACCTTCCCACCAGCCGATCGATGCCACGTCACTGTTAATCTTCTCTGCGCATATGTGACCTTTTGCAGACTTCGCTCCCCTTGGTTCCAGGTGATTAATACCAGTCTGGGTAATTGGATGATAATTGGAGGTACTATTGACCAAAGCCCCGAAGAAAATGGTGATCGAGTGATTTGATGATTCCTGTTGTATTGACAAGGAGGCGTGTAGGCAGAGGGAGACAATTGCCATCTGATCGCATCCATTCATCATCATTATGATTGGTTGCTTGTGAAAGCACAGGGTTCAGGGTTAACAGATTGTGTGAGCTGTCCTGGGAATAAATCCCCAGGTTTGCTGCTTCCTGTGAGGTCAGGGTACCGGTTGATTTTTAGTTTTTTTTATTTATCCCGGCTGCCGCAGGGACTTTACTTTATGATGAAAGCTTAAGAAATATCATTTTCTCAGAAATGAGAAAACCTTTGGCAGGACGTTGCCTCTTTTAGAGTTATCTGTTTTACTTATTGTTGAAACCAAGTCAGTTTGTGAACTTTAAATAGGTGATTTGTGCCACTTCTCAGAGGACAGAGAGGAAAAAACACAAGTTGAAACGACGAGGGCCAAGAAACGAGTCTGCTTGGAGACTTCATGTCCTTCATGAGAGACTTTAGATCTGCAGATGGGAATTATCTTGTAATGAAAACTAATATCTGGGATATAAATGCATTAGGTGACAAGAACTGATGTTCTGAATAACTTGAAATCGATTGAACGAGCTGCATAAAGTCATTATGGTTCATGCAATTCCTTTGATTTTATCTCATCACCTTCCTAAAATATTGGCTTAAATTATTTTTTTCCAAAACATGAATTAGGTGAGAATAATTATTTTGAGTTGCATATCAGACTCTCCAGCTCCAGTTAGTTGTAACTTTACTTTAATGCCAAAAGAGAATCACCTTAACCCAACATCCAGCTGATATCCTGTGGCTTTGTTGTTGGACATTAAGGGGCATTTCTGCAGGTTTTACTGGTACGGGTCAGACCCTTTGGACCAGATTTTACCAGAACAAGCCGTTCGATGGAGTTCCACTAATGATTTGTTTGAGTTATAAATCAGTCCTAGACACCATTCTTAAGTCATCTGAAATGTCAAAGTCATTCAAATGAGTTCAGTGGTAAAGTTTTCAGAAAATAAAAGCAAAGTGGTCAGAGCTCTCAGGATCCAACACGCTACGCCGCCGCGTTTTATAACCGCTGGAGCCGTTTCCTCCTGACTGCTTTTCATCTTCATCTTGTTCTTCTGTTAATTTAAAACCATGAGGAAGCAGCTCACCTTACTGAGCTTCTGAACGTATGTCTTATACTTTGACAGTCAAACAGCCACAAGTTGCAGAAACAGCCAGCGCCTGTATGGTACTGCCTTCAGGAGCTCATAACTCCCAATCTGATCGGATCTTCAGACCAAGACAAGGAAGCTGAGACTCTGGCCACTTTCTGCTGTTTTCTGCAACATTGACAAATTGCTTTTACAGCTTTAGTTGGTTGCATTGTTTACTGTCAGTTGCTCACCAAACTGGTCTGGATATTGTTTTTATTTATCTCTTTACTATTTGAAATGACGGTTTACTTTCCAGCACAGAACAGAATCATCTAACTTTGTTTCTTGGACGATCATTTTGTCAAATAATAATCTGGAATCATCACAACCTGGAGCAGAAAATTAAGTTAAAATCTGACTAAAAGAGGAAATGGTTGTTGCTGCTGATAAAAGGTTGGTTGAGTAGCCAACAGTTTTACTCAAGCAAGTTTAGTGGATTTCTACTCAAGTAGAAGAAATAAGTAACAAGAGAAAAAATATTTTAGATAAAACTTCTCAAGTTTTGAGTAACTGATCAGGCTTTTATTTCTTAAAATATGGACAGAAATACAAATTATGAAAATAAGGTGAGAAGAATAAAACTATAAGCTATAATGACTTATCTCTGGCTCTGGTTTTACTAACTACACAATGTCAGTCTGATGTCTTTAATGTTTTTATGGGGGGAAAAGCCTGGCCAACTGAAATCTCTTCAACATTATTCATATAAACACACCAGCATTGAATTCATGTTCATAAATCTAAAATAAAGTTCATTGCAGGCGTCAACGCACAGATCCAAAGACATGAGGTCACTGGTTACCTGTCATACAAACGTGTCTTTGTCTCCCAGAAACCAGTTGATTGGGAATCAACAGAGCCATGGAGGCTCTAAAAACAAAAGCCCTCTGATGCTCTTGGAAAGTATCCACCTGGTGATGCCGGAGGTAGGAAATTCAAGGTGACACGGTTAAAGAAGCACACCTGTGAAGCCAGCAGCAGACGGACGGACAGACTGCTCTGTACTTTACTGTTTCTCCCAGAAACACTTCAGATTGCAGATGAAGTTCCTTCTTCAGGGAGACCCTGTGACACACATGAAGCTAAATGTTTCGCTTTTTCCATCAGCAGAAATGAACAAAAACAAGATCTTTATGCAAACTTTGCATAAATATTCATGTGTAGCTTTGTTTTAGCACTAATAAACTATTTTTGTTTGAACCTAATTTAATTTTTTTTAGGTAAAAAAAAAGAGAAATCTAGTTTCTATAATCACATGTAGTCATTTTATTACTGTCTCAGGTGCTGCTGTGATAGTTTCTTTACGTAAAGTGTTTCTGAACAGGGGAACAAAACAAACCTTGCACCGTTTTTGATCTGGGCAAGAAAATAAGACTCGCTTCTTTGCTGATGATTAACCGACTTCTAATTCCTATCAACTGTTGGATTATAAAGTAACTAAAAGCAGTTTTCTGTATTCAAACTGAGAATAAAACACATTTATTGTAATTTAAATGAACTTAAAGAGCTCTTTCTGCACACAGAGATTTAGGTCAGTCTTTCTTACCTTATTGACGGTTTGTCCATTATTGTCAGTGTCACTTTTGACCGGCGCAGGCCCTGCGCTCAGGGAAGGAAACAAGGCAGCCGAATGCAGGCCACATACATTTATTTAAAAAAAACTGCAGGTTACATTTGAACCGACACCCCACTGTGTGTGCCAAAAAGGCTGGCATTTATACCTGAGGCCAGGTCCATACTCATCCTAAATAAAGGGGTGATCAAAATAGAACAAACAAGAAAACATTATTTACACAAACCTAACAAAACAATAAATGGTACCAACAAATATTTACATACATGCAAATCATTAGAACTAAACTAATCTAAAGTCAATCAAAGAATAACTTTAACTTATGATAACTCTTCAAAGCATTACCCCTCTCAATTTTAATGGTATGCTCCAGGAGCTTTTTAACAGCACCTGGAGCACTTGTCTCCCTTTGCTGCTCCATCTGGCTGAGGAGACACACCCAGCAAAGGTAAGTACTTAAACAATTAACAACTCAAATGAAACCAATTAGAAACAAACTGACATTTTCCCCACAATCTCCCCCTACAGGAAGGATGGCCAGTCCCTCTGCCTGAAAGAAAATGTTTAAATGTCATAATATAACTGAAATAAAGAACAGAATCAAAACATATGGCTTGTAAATAAACTAAATATAATATCAATAATCAATAATGGATGGAAACCTTGGTCTCCATCACAGTCAGATAGAAACATAAAACAGTACTGAAAGTCTTGGAGATAATATTTAGTCCTAATAGAGCATGTTGAAAATGACCATCTGGTCCATTAGTGGTCTGAAACAGACAGTCAGAGGAAGGTGAAGGCCAAAAGGTTCTGGTGGAATAAGCACGGACTGATGGACTTATTGGTTCTGACATAAATCCTTCATTATTCTCTTCATTACTGGAAATATACATCTGGACAGGCAAAACCAGCTGAAATGAAACATATTCCCTCTTTACCAGAATGCCACTTTCAATGTTTCTTACAGCTAATGTGACCTATTACTCAGAAACCCGTCCAGTTATGTCTTGTTGTTGTTTGGCTTTCAAGGGAAGGATGTGAATCTGATGCACACAGACAGAGAGATTTCTTACCTTCCATTTGCCGGGTGGAGCATGTGGCATGTCACAATAATTCACTGCTTCCCACAGTGCTGGATGTAAACTGCTCACTGGGGAGGGAAGGACACACAAGCTCTTCTGGTAATGCATGCTGCCTGACAAGAATCCTTCAAACTCCTGCCGAGCAGGAAGGCAGATTGAGCTTTTGGCAGAGAAGGAGGAAAACCAAAAATGACATGGTAAGAGGAAAGAGGGAATCTGTGGCAGATTATGATTTTATGCTGCAACAAATGTGATAAATATAAAACCCACAAACTGTAGCATTGCTAATCCCAGGGTTTCTCCAGAACAGGCATCGACACCTGACTTGACTTTTGCGCGGCCCATTTGAGTGTTTACAGTTGCTGAATGAAACAATGCTTGCTTACTGCCCTGATGACATTCAGCTGAGGTGAAATGACTCTTTTGACCCGTTTCATTTGGGCTTTTGTTCCATCATGCTTAACTTGTCAATTGATGGCACCACTTTGATGAGGAAACAACAAAGAAAAATATCCTGGCAGGAAGTCTGGAGGGGGAATATAATTGCTGCTGTAGCAAACTGAAAAGGCTATTCAAATGCCATTCTGCGCTCAGTGATTGGCTTTCTTCTCCCTCTGCCATTTGCCCTCTCTCAATACTTTCTCTGTCATTCAAAACGTTAGGAGGCCCTTTCACGAGCCTGGAATAGTGTGCATGGCAGAATAACAAGCTAATTAGAGGTCCTCCAGTGATGGATGGCTGTGAGAGGGTACGAGATGTGGGCACAAGGGCAGCACAGCACCCTGATTCTGACACAACCATCTGCCCCACTTTGACGGCTTAATTGGAGAAGTGATGGGGAGTGGGGGGGTTATGGGAGGAATGGGGAGGGGGGGGGGTTATGGGAGGAATGGGGGCATCAGGGGTGGGGGGTTCTGCTCAGGACCTGGCTTTGCTATGGTGACGACCCTTTTATAGAAAGCTAATGCTGCTAGCACCTTGGTTAGACTTATTGATGTAAAATGAAGGGTAATTTAATCAACACATCAACTCTTGTCCCATCCATCCATCCATCCATCCATCCATCCATCCATCCATCCATCCATCCATCCATCCATCCATCCATCCATCCATCCATCCATCCATCCATCCATCCATCCATCCATCGTCCGTCCAGTTTGGCTTGTCTCTTTGCAGTAGAGCCACTTTTAAAGCAGGAAGTGACCACTTCCCTGCACAAACACAACATATTGCTGAGTATTTTTGGTCTACTTCTAGTGCAAATATCTCACTACACTTAAAATCTTTAAATAAGAAAAAACTACCTTATGAGTAACTTTTCAACAGGACTTGTGTTAAGTAAATATTTCCTGAATAAGATGATAAAATAGTTGCTACATTGGCAAATTTATAATAAGACATTTTCCCCACATTGTAAGTGAAATAATTTGCTAATAATCGCTGTTTTTTTCAATATCAATATTAAAGGTAAAGGTAATTTTATTTATATAGCGCATTTCCAGCAACAAGGCGATGCAAAGTGCAAATGTAACCAAAATAACAAAGAAAATATTAACTTAAAACAAACTCTTAGATGCTGCTGAAAAGTTACTTGTAAGTTACTTTTCTCTTATTTTAAGTATACTAAGATATTTGCACAACAAACTAAAACTACTTGATTTTGTGTTTAGATGATGATGTGCAATGCAAATCGGCACTGATTAACTCTTTTTGTTCACATATACACACATTTCAATGGAAATGTGCTAATTAAATATTTGGTTATACAGAAAAACAATGAGCAAAAACTTTTTCTGCAAACATCACTGCAAAACGCAGAACCTTACCACTATTTTAGACAATAAATCCTTAATCTTTATTTCACTTATAACATGGGAAATGTCTTGTTATATGTACAATAATCTAGTATTTTGTCATTAATAGTAAGGAAATGTTTAACTCCTATGTCTTGCTGAAATCTTCCTTTGTCTTATTTTAGATGTACTAAAATATTTGCATTGGAAATTAAACCAAAAATAGTTGGTACAATTTTGTGTTTTTGCAATGAATATATGAGAAAATAATCTCTAAAATTAAAAGCAAATAGGAAGATTGTGATGTTGGGAATCCTCAGGCCACAGTTCAAACTTTGATATCTCCTCATCCTAATAGATAATCATGTGAAACACTTTAATGAGAACATCTTCTACTGTTCTAGGATGTTTGCCTCAGCAGTCTGACCTGATCAGTTGCTAAGGTTTTGCATTTTTGCGTTGATCATGTCGCTAATCTCTGTGGACGTAACCAGCACCAATGAGGTGAGCAGCCGTCGTGTGTGAGCCAAAACTGATCAGATACGAATTTTTTATGCTTCAGTGCAAAATGCATGAATCCATTACGGCTCCCTCTGAATGATCCTCTTGCTTGTTTAGTAATTAGCTTCAACAGCAACATTTTTTGTTGTGTCTGTGCCAAATTAATTAGTGTTTCACTCCAGCTCCAGTTTGATTGCCTGTCACTGTTTTCACCTCCTTTTCATACTTTACATGTGTGGCAATAGCTAGAAGAGCCTCTTTAGGGTCCAGTGACATGTTGGTGTGGAAAAACGTCACACAGACAGACTGAGTGGTGGGACAGACAGTTTGACAGAGAGGTCACTGCAATGTAACTAAACCCTAACAGAGATTTGCATCAATCTATTGCAAGGTTTGCTAACATAAAGTCGGCTGTTCTGCTGACTATCAGAAATATTTCTGATATTACAAAACAAATACACAAGTAATTTGAAGAAAAGTGCGAATAGATCAATCTGTGAATACTGAGGCAGAAGTAGCCAAGACGTTCACTATAAATTCAAATTATCTGACCGTCTTCCTGTATATTTTATGCCGTTTGTCTGGATCCTTTTGCCCATTTAGAGTAAATTGCATTGCTTTGAGAGGTGAGATGCTGACGGGGCAAATATATTATTAAAGACACATTAGACATCGCTGTTAGAGAGATAAACTGTCCAGCTCTGAGCCATGTGTCAGATAAATGGCTTTAGCAGCTTTCTTTACTCAGCTTGTTGTAAAAGACACACGAGGCTTTTGTGCACCGTTAGCAAACGTTTCATCACTTATTTTGCTTTTTATTTTGCTTTTGTGGATAAAAGGCACAGATTGAAGACTGAATGCTATAAGTTGGGAATAGAGGTGAAATATTAATCATTTTGTAAGTCCTGCTAAACATTCGTGTTAGTAACTTGAGCCAGACTCGAGCCCAAACATCATCAGTTGGGGAAAAATTCCTGAACGCTTGTAAATTCCTCTATGGAAAATAAAAGGCACATACAGTATTTCTGAAAAGAAGCAGATGTCTGTTGTATAACGTCAGCCTTGGTTGAGATTTGCTTTTTTTAAAAATAAAAAAATATCGTCAAACTATCCCACCGGTCGCAAATCAGTCGGTTGTTGTGATGTTAACTTCTGCTAATTCTCAGTTTCATTCCTTGATTGAGTCGATTCCCCCAAAAAACAATGGGGTCATCACACGCCCATCCACAGGCTGTAATGATCCAGATTCCCGCTGCTACAAATCACAAATTATTCTCCAGTTGACCATTTGGAGAGTGGGAACAGGACAAGAAAAGAAATGGGGGAATGATCCAGCAGGAGCAGGCTATTTCTGTCAGCCACGCTGAGCCTGATTCATAATGCCATATTTAAAAAGGCGAGGGCGACCGGCCCGGTCTGGTCTTCATTAGTGCGTATTTGGCTTCAGGTTAGAGTCATACCCAAGCCTATTGTCACACTGGATCAAATTGCCAGTGTAAACACCTTTAATCAAAGTAGTGTGTCTGGTCACCGCTGTTTGCAAACGCAAAGTGGCAGCCACGCTCAGTCTTACAGAAACCATAGATCCTGCAGCATTCCCTCCTAATGCAGCCATCATACTCACTCCAGCATCTGCATATTTCCCTGCAGGTCCCCCCCACCGTGGCTGCAGCGAGCTGCTGGTGTTCCTCATTAAGCATGAGGTCACCTACAAGAGGGCGGACCACCCAGGTGGATCAAATTGTTGTCGCCGTCGTCCCTCTGTCCTTCCTGCACCTACCGACTTCTGGATGCATCGGGGGACGTCGGCTGCCACATCTCAAAAATAACTCTGCTGCCGGCCTGTTTGTCGCCAGGCTATTATCAGGGGAAGTTCTGTTCAAACACATGGAAAGAAAACAGATTGGAAAAAGATTTGATGCAGAGGAGGAACGGCATTGTGGGGGACTGGAGGAGATTAGTGAAGAGGAAGCAGTTATTTAGAGTGCACAGTGGTAGTTTTGGGGTGATAAGTGAGCAGAGAGCTGCGGGGGTGTGGCGTGTCTGCTGGCGGATTGATGAGTTGGCGAACTGGGCCTGCTACAGCAGCAAGGGGAGACAGAACCCTGCCATTATCTGGAAATGACTTACACGTCTTCCCCCTGTGACCGTCCAACACACACCCCTCCATCACGCACCCCCGACTGAATGATAAGAGCCGTCCGCTGCCTCCACTGGGGGACATTAACATAGAGGCGGATATAAATATGAGATATTTCTTGGCTGCGACTGGAAGCTAAAAGAAGTTTGATTCATGATCTTTTCAATGAGCGATGTTGACAAAAAAGAAACCTCATACTCTGTGGCTTGAAGGAAACTCCTGCAAGAATTATTAATATCAGGACGAAGATAGCAGAAAGTAAACTCCACATATAACAAAACAAGAACCTGAAAAAGGCTTGGAGGTGACCCTGACCAGGGAAGTTACTCATTTTTACCAACCTTCAGAAGTGACCGGGGCAGCATGTAGGCAGAGCAACACAAAGGTCTGTGGTTAAAATGAGCATTTCCTGCAGGTATGCCGGTTTCTGATTGGGCCTCGATAATTTCCTGCAGGTACGCCGGCTTCTGATTGGGCCTCGATAATTTCCTGCAGGTACGCCGGCTTCTGATTGGGCCTCTATAATCGTGCATGTTTTGGTGTCCTTTAGGCCAGTTCGCTCATCCAAGGATTACAGCAGTTATGTACAGTCATCTGGCTTCACGTTAAAACACATTTAAGTCTCTTATTGTCTCTCTCTGATCTGACTTTCTGCTGGAAAAACCTGCAACATGTTTATTTCTTCCACACTTTATGGACTTCAGAATCGTCTGATTCGGTTTTCATCAAATGCAAGAAGCTGTTTAAGTTTTCTACGTCAACTACAAGATTCAAACTTTAAGATGAGCCATCAGTTGTAGTTTTCATTGTTACTTATTATAATCTTTGCTTCTTGGAAACGATATGCAATAATTCAAATCAATTCCAAGAACCAAAAATGAGTCATTTTATTGAATTGTTTGATGAAATGTTTGTAACTTTTGTTCACCACGATTCCAGCAGCTGTAGATCGATATGTTGCAGCAGACCAAACACGCCCAGCCATGTGGTTTTTCACGCAACGCTGCAAAACAGAGAACTGGCATTCCCTTTGAAACATCGTTCCCTTTCATTCCTTCTCAGCTCCAATATGTTTCATTAATGAGCTTTTATTAAAAACTGCAAGCTTAAACTCAGAGCAAATAGAAGCTTTAAGGAAAGTTCCTGCTTCCTTACTTTGTCTTTTCAAAGTTTAATGAATGGGACCAATTTACAATCCCATGTCAGAGGAACTTCACAGGATGCCACAGACGAAGAGCAAATTAAACTGTGATGGTTTTATGAGGCATTTCTTTGGTGCACCTGAGAGTGAAAGGGCAGAGAAACCAGCTAGCAGAGATAAAATAATGAAAGTCTTTGAAGCTGCAAAGGCATCAGCTACAGTAATAACAAAGAGAGCAATATTCATGAAAGAGAAAATGAGGCACAGGTTCCAGGCCTTAAGGTTCCAGCTTAGTAATTACCAGAAGGTAGGCATTAAACCTAAATGCTTCATTATGTTAACAATTAATACAATTATGTGGAGCCTCCCGGCGAACGTGTTTTGTGGTGACGCTGATGGGTGCGGTGAGATTGGAACTGGCGAAAGGTGGTGGGTGTTTTCAGGCTCATTCAGAGTCGAACGGCTTCTCTGAGGAAATGGGGAGATTAACTTTTTCTTGTCAACAAAACCTGGAAAACACCTGAAGTAATCCAGCTGACAGGATTAGATTTGACTGGGCTGCCACTCCCATCGTGCTGCCTTTGATTCCATCTTCTGTCGAGTCTTTGAAAATAACCACAAAACACCAAACTGTGCAGCTGATGCTTGTTTTCATTGTGCCTGAGTCCTCTCATGCCTCCGACATGAATGCTGGCTTTGTGGGTAATTCAGGAGCGATGGGACTTTCAAACTGCACAAGTCATCTACAAAAAGCCGGTATGAGAATTCCCATTAGCTTCACTCATCTGTTCCTCTTTACACACACAACCAGATCCTGTGTGCTGTTGGCGTTGGCACTTTTTCTTCCTTCAATAAACAAGCCAACTTCTTTTCTTCAAGAAAAAAAAAGCAGATGTAGCTTCTTTGTCAAAGTTGTATGGATTCATTTGCCTTTATAAACAACTTTGTTTTCTTTCCAAAGTGGTAACAAAGCAGCAGCAGAGAGATCTGAGCATAAAGCTGATCATTTTTAAAATTATTTTTACCACATTTTTTACTTTCCTTCAGTTTTTCTAACTTTTTTCCTTGCAGTAAATTAAGTCAGAAATAAATAGGCATTAAATGCTAAATTCACTCATATATTTTAATTTGGGGCTGCACAGTGGCACAGCTGGTAGAGCTGTTGCCTTGCAGCAAGAAGGTTCTGGGTTCGATTCCCGGCCCCGGTCTTTCTGCATGGAGTTTGCATGTTCTCCCTGTGCATGGTGGGTTCTCTCTGGGTACTCCGGCTTCCTCCCACAGTTAAAAAAAAACATGACTGTCAGGTTAATTGGCCTCCAAATTTTCCCTAGGTGTGAGTGAGGGTACATGGTTGTCTATGTTGCCCTGCGACAGACTGGCGGCTTGTCCAGGTGACCCCACCTGGTTAGCTGGAGGGGCAGCAGCACCTCCTGACCCACTAAGGGACAGGGGTGTTAGAAAATGGATGGATGGATGGATTTTAATTTGGAAAATCAGAAAACCAGAAGTGTGCGACCGTAAGTAGAATTTACCGATTATATTATCTAACAAAATCTTGCATCAAGCATGGATTGCTCATCTAAGCCACTTGTAATATTTTTGATAACACAGAAATATTTTTATTTATTTAAACATATGAAGTTATTTTTCCGAGACTGACGGCGCAGAGTCACACATGGATCAGCAGCTGATGCTTCCAGGTTTTGAATTGACTTCATATTAAATACATTTTTCCAAATGTGTTGCAGCCCAGCTTTTATTCTGACAGGTCAGGGAGAGAGACGCAGGATATTCAGCAGAGATAACAGAGTCAAAAAGAGTCATTTTTCTCTTGGTTGCTTCAAAACTGTAACTAATCTCCAGGGTTTTTACTGTGTTATGCAATCTGAAAGATGTCAGCCCTTCATTGTGATTCAGCCTCAGTTCACCTCTTTTACAGCCACAATATGCGGCTGCTTTACAGAAAAAGGGTTTGAAACGCCTGATGATAAACCATAATTGCTCCGGCTGTGTTTTGCACATTCAGCTTGTTCCGGTGTCTCTGGAGGCTAACTAGGACTCACAACAAGCCCGCTACGTTTCTCTCTCTCCCCCAGTGGGCCAGCGTTTCAGTCTGTAAGGACGTTCCCCCTGTTCTCTGCTGGGCCGTATGTTCTCTGGAAACAATGCTCTTGAAAACAATGACTCATGCCTTTTCAATAAGGCTCACTTTTAGCAGACTGTAATATAAAGCACTGAAGCTGTTTTTCAGATGTTTTATGTTATTGACTGACTACCATATAAACCTGTTTATGACTAAAAGTGAGCTCTTTAAACCAGCAGCGGGAAGAACTCCAAATAAATGTTTGCATTAATAACATCAGCTACAGATTATAAAGTGCTTTTATTATGTGCAGTGAAGTCAGAGAGGCGATAGAGAGAATAATCTTTGTTAAATTAAACGTAAAGAAGCCGACAAACAGCCGGTTCAGCCGCATTTGTTTTTTTCTTCACTTCCTGAAAAGTAAAATTTTTCCATTCTGGATTTTGGATTTTTTAGATTTTTTTTTCTTGTAACTTTCTTCAAATTCATAAGTTTACATACAGAATGAGGGGCTGCACAGTGGTGCAGTTGGTAGAGCTGTTGCCTTGCGCCAAGAAGGTTCTGGGTTCGATTCCCAATTCTTTCTGCATGGAGTTTCTGCCTGTGCATGCGTGGGTTCTCTCCGGGTACTCCGGCTTCCTCCCACAGTCCAAAAACATGACTGTCAGGTTAATTGGCCTCTCTAAATTCTCCCTAGGTGTGAGTGTGTGTGTGCATGTGCATGGTTGTTTGTGTTGCCCTATAACAGACTGGTGACCTGTCCAGGTAACCCTGCCTCTCACCTGAAACGTTGGCTGGAGAATCAGCACCTCCTGATCCCACTAAGGGACCAGGGTGTATGGAAAATGGATGGATGGACATCCAGAATGGTTACCATCTCCGTGTGCAGGGAAGGAAAGACCACATGACGATGTTACGGCATTGGACATCTCTAAAAAAAAAGGATATTAACTTTCCTGACGCTTGGTTTGATTGAACTTGAGACAGAGAAGGGAAATAAATTATCTTTTTAATTGGTGTATGTAAACTTTTGTTTTCAGCTACATGTTGAAGACAAATAATTCAGGAGTTTCTGACTGGACTCCTGAGAGCAGTTCTGTCAGAAATGTTTGCAGCAGCAGCAGCAGCCTGTGTGTGGCGCTGGACTTTATGCGTCTTTGGCACCAGAAAAGATTGAAACAGCATAAATAAATAATTTTGAAGGCTGTCTCAATACTTTTGGCAATGCAGCGATATATTTTCTGACATTATAAATGCAAAAACAACATCTGAAAATAGAGCTTGATGTCTTGTCCTCGTTGAAATGAAACAGCAGCTCTGCAGTCACCTCAGGTGAACTGCGCATGTGTGGATCTGGATTTTCCATTAAAGCTGCGATTTAAATACCTCCCATGAAACCCCAATAATTCAGAAAATTGTCGAGCACAAAAGGGGATGAATCCGAGGCAATAGAGAACGAGAGAATCCATTTGCGCTCTCATGCGGAGTCAAAGCTATAAACAAAAGCCCGTAATGAGATATGTGCTTTGAGCTTTTCCACAATTCATCGAGGTTTGTCTCGTCGGAATCAAACAGGAAGCATTGATCGCTCTAAGACAAAAACAAATGCTTCCTTTGATAACTTGGACATTAATTTGAATCCATGGTTTCCCTGTAATGCTACAGGGACTGGAGGCAGGATATGAATTTATTCAATTTCAGTGAATTCTGTCTGTGCATGTGTTCCTAATGGCAGAGGGAAACGCAGGGCCTTTTTCAGCTCGTCTTTCACTTGAACAACCGCTGCCAGTGTGTGTTCTTTTAAAATCCTACAAACTGAAGCATCGCTTGTGTCAGAAACTCTCACTCAGGTCCTGCAGACATATCATCAAGTGCATTGATGCAAACTCAGAAATAAGGAGCGCTTCATTGCACTGCCTCACTCTCAGCAGAAACATTGATCCGTTCAATTTCCATGCATGAAAGACTATTTTAATGTTTCACTGACTGAGCCTTGTTCACATTAAGTCTCTGAAAATGTGTTTGCAGGAATATTGTCCAAGTTGAATTTACATCTAAAGTGACTTGAATGAATGAATAATTGAGACTTTTAAGTGTTTATTTCTGCTGGCAGCTGGGATGAAAACATTTGAACTGTGCAGTGTCCTGCAGAAGCATCATGCCTAATGAACTTTATGGGACTGTAATACATTACCAGCATAAATATAATCTGCAAAAAGTAGCACAAAATCGAAAAGTAGAAGAAAAAAAAATCCTCATTTTTATTGACACCATTTAATTGTTTCCAATTAAATTCAGTTAGACTTGTTGTTTTTTAGGGTTGTGTTGTCACAGTTAAAATGTGACCAAAACTTTGTTGATATTCAGCGAATGTAAAGAAAACTTCCTGTGTTTGTGTTTTACACCAGATTTCTGTCCCGTTTCATTGTTTCCATAAGAGTTGTTATTATTTTATGACAGAAACCGGATGTCCAGCATCTGCTGACAGTAATTTTAAAATCCTACCACAAATCACATTTTATTCAGGCTTGGACTTTGACTAGGCCATTCTAACACATGTACTGTAGCTGTGCATGTAGTTTCATTGTCATGTTGGATTTTCCAATATTTAGCTTCCATATCAATAAGAAATGCATCTCCACATCATGTTTTGTGGTGAGGATGGGACATTACATGTGTTGGTTTTCTTCAACAACATTTCGCCAGGTTAAAATGGCTCCTGGACACCAACGTCCAATCGTTTTGTTCTCCTTCCTTCTTGGAAATATTGTGGAGTTTTGTGATGGATTCACACAGAAAAACAAAAAGCAAAACTAACAGAAAAGCATAAATACACAAGAAAATGGAAACCTGCAGAAAATGTTGGTGCTGCAAGAATATTCAACTCTTCAGTGGCAGATGTCAGAATGTTGAAGGTAAATTATTATACAGTTGTAAAGCTTAAAAACTTGTAATTATTTTCAAGAAAAGGAGAAAATAACACACACTGGGTTGCTTGAGTTTAAGCCCAATAACCATAAATGTGTTTCCACACATTACATCCGATAATCAAACGCAAAGTACAAGGAGAAAATTCCCTTCAGGTAAACAGCCCAGTCATTGTGTCACATTCCTTCTTCCTCAACACAATTACAAGCATTAAGGATAAAAGCATGAATGCACAATAGATAAATAATCCTGACTCTTAATGCCCAAATGAATGTGTGCGATCCCGGTTGGCCTCGACTTAGATGAATGCTGCTGCCGTTTGGAGCTCAATTATGAGGCGTCTGCATGGTAATCCAGCCACCTTCACATGATAAAGACGAGCCGGCAGCAGCACATCACGCTAAATGAGCCTGCTCTGTCACGCCGCGCGGAGGAGACGACATCAAGCCGCTATTGTGTGCGAAACGATACAGAGGATTGACGAGAAGGAAGTAAACATTCAGAGCGTTTCTGCAGCCAAGCTGCATTGTGTCTCCTGTTGTTGTGCATGTTAAACTGTCTGCATATGTGAACAGAATGAAACCATGAAGCATCGAGTCTCTGTTATAGTTTTTGGGGTTGGGTTTGTTGTATTCAGAATTAGCAGGTCATGTTTCTGAATTCATTGCATGGATTCATTTAGTTTTACTTCAGCTGGTTTTATTGGTTTAGTCAGACGTTTTGAGTTGAATCTGTTTTTCCTTCATTCCCTCCATGGCTGTGATCTTGTTTCAGATTTCTTCACTTGTTTTGTTTCTGTTAACTCATCTGCTGTGATTTCCTGTGTTGCCTCAAATGACCGTTTCCTCCTCGGCTCTCCTTTGCTGGACTCTTATTGCTGTTTGTCTCTGGAGTTTCTGCACTTCTTTTCCAATTAGGGATGTTTTGTCCTCTGATAAAAAGAAAATTTAATGCAGGATAGCATTGGCCAGAGTTAATGAAATGTTCAGGGCCTTAAGAGACCCATGCAAACATTTAAAAGTATGCCAACATCTCAATTTTAAACCCTTAAGGGACATTACATGCTCAGTTTATCTTATTTAGTGCACAAATTCATTGTTGGAAAGACAAATAGTGAATCAGCTCATAATGTTGAGGCAGGAAGTGGAGAAAATGACTTTAAGATAAAACTGAGCATCAGCTCTGGGAGAAACGGGCTGGAGGTGAGTCCAGGAGAAATTCATCCATTTGATGATTTTTCTGTGGAATTTAGATGCTTCAGATATTTTGTAACCAAAGAAGGTTCAGTTTGTGTTTAGATAAAATAATAATAGCTTCATGTGAAGTTTTACAGAAATATTCAACTGTAGCATCTTGTCTTTAGTGCTTTTGGATGCATCTTGCTTTATTACCCAAACTGGAATTGGGTGATAATAAAATGGTGTCTAATCATTAATCAAATGTTTCACAGTCAATTTCACTTCAAAATGTGGAGAAGTGACAACTGGCTCTTAATCAGAGCAAATGAAGATCCACAATAAACTGTTTCATTAATTCACTTGCATTTGATGCAGAACTTTAAACACAAACTTGATGAGTTTAAAGTTTTTATTCTTACCAGGCCTGGCTGAATCTAATCAGAAAAATAAAACTCAACTTACACTAACTGTTAAGCTTTTAACTGTTAAGCTTTTAACTGTTAATCTTTTAACCGTAACTCAGTTGGCCAAGATGCAACATTTAAACACAGAGTTTAAATGTTCTGCTGGATTTCTTGGTTTCCGTCTCTTTCAGATTTTGTGTTGCAGCTGCTTTGGTTCTTCACCCAAAACACAAAACTGGAAACAAGATTCCTGCGATCTGGGTAGAAAATTAAGAAATATGCTTTTTGCTTCATTATCCGTGGAAGCAGCTGCACCAAATCTGCTCACATTTTAATCCTCATTGAAATGAACAAATGCTCCTCTGAGGAAAGCAAGAAATGCTGCTAAAGGTGTCTGAATATTTCAGCCTAATTGCTGCCATCACAGCTTGTTTATGCTAATAAAGTAAAGGCCTGAACAGCGGAGCCTCCATGTTGATCCAGTCGGGTTAAACCGCCGGGTCCGTCTCATTCTGACTTCATTCTCTGAGGGAACCAAGTCATTGTTTTGCACAAATGTGGATCTTGTTGGAGACGCCTCAGGTGAAGTCCTGCCACCCAGGATAATGATATTTGCTGAAAGTCACACAAATAAACAAGTGAGATAAACAATCAGATACGATTAGGATTATTGTTCCTCTGGCTCTGAATTAATAACCACTTTAGAGGGAACGGGAGAACGGCAGGAAGCATCCTTTACCTGAATATTAATGATGCATGTTATCACCACTGACAGGAGAATATGCCACACTTTAATCTAATCATTTATATATAAATATCATTACAATTGTGCAAATCATGCTTTACTCTGGAACAACAATCCCATTTCTCCAGATAAAACAGAGATTCATTCTTCCATACTGTAATAGAGTAGTTGGTTGCCCCTAGTGGTAGGAAATACAGAGGCACCTGTTCCGGAAATAGTCCTGGGTAGTTAACTTATGTGCATGCCTAGAGCGGACACGGAAACGGTCAGTTGATGTTATGTTTGTTCCACGATTAAACGACACATATCTACTTCCTCTCTGTTCCGATCATTTCCCACCAAGAATATCACAACTGGCGACGAGGATTTTAAAAAATTTCCCGCAGCGTAAATGAGACGAGCCTGTTGAAGGACTCTGTACTGAAGTAAGGGAAGTACCCGTATTTTTTTTTTTCAAGGATACGAGATTTAGCATCGAGAAGCTAATATGGCTATGCACGTGGGTCGTGTGGATGAATATGACGAATCAAAGGAAGATTTTGAGTCGTATTTGGAGCAATGGATGTTGGGTAATGATGTTCCGGATGAGAAGATGGTTTGCACTTTTCTCTCTGTGATCGGCGCGGATACATACAGGCTGCTAAAGAATCTTGTGTCTCCGAACGTACCGAGCAAAATGGCGTACGACGCCATCACAGAAGTGTTGCGAGCACATTTTAAGCCGACACCAGTGGTGATTGCTGAACGTTTTCGTTTCCAAAAACGTAACCAAAAGGAGGGGGAGTCAGTTTCTGACTATGTTGTTGCCCTGAGGCAGTTGTCAGCCACATGTAATTTTGGACAATATTTGGATGAGGCGCTGAGAGATCGTTTTGTTAGTGGGCTGCGTTCAGATGCTGTGCAGCGCAAGCTACTGTCAGAAAAAGATCTTACTTTTTCACGTGCATGTGAGATTGCCGTGAACATGGAACTTGCTTCCAAGAATACTATGGAGTTTTCTGGACACCATAATCCTCACCAAGTAAATGCTGTGATGAATGCTCCAAATTTTTCTAACACAGGATGGAAGGGACAGAACATAAAAGAGGGAAATAAAAAAAAGAGCTGGACGGGATCTAAAAAAGACACTGAAACAAAGCAACCATGCTATCGATGTGGTGGAAAACATTCGGCAAGCACATGCAGATTTAAAAGTGAACGGTGTCATGTTTGTGCAAAAATAGGACACATTGCTCGTGCTTGCAGGAATAAAAAAAGCAGACAACATACTCAGTATGGGAAACTGACAACGATGCATCAACAAAGAATGATGAAGCCGAACTTTTTGGAGTTTATTCAGTGTACTCCGTGGTTTCCAGTGAAAAAGGATACAAAATAACTGTTTCACTGGGAGACAAAAACACCACCATGTTGCTGGATACAGGATCAGCAGTGTCAGTGATCAGTGACAAGTATTACCAGACACATCTCGCTCGGTTCCCCATAAAACCAGCAGTTGGGTTAAAGCTGAAG
The DNA here is from genome assembly GCA_902982915.1 of Phalloptychus januarius. Classification (NCBI taxonomy): domain Eukaryota; kingdom Metazoa; phylum Chordata; class Actinopteri; order Cyprinodontiformes; family Poeciliidae; genus Phalloptychus; species Phalloptychus januarius. The sequence goes on along the minus strand of CADWAE010000230.1, from coordinate 19,958,018 downwards.
TCCTATTCAGGCCAAAGCATCACTGTTCGTGGATATATTGTTGTACCAGTACAGTATGAAACACAAAAAATGACCCTACCACTGATAATTGTTCAGGGAAACAGACCATCCTTGATTGGGCGGAACTGGTTACAGGAACTGCAGTTAAACTGGAAACAGATCTTCACAGTACACAAAGTACTAGTGCAAAAAGATGCAAAACCAAGAGTACAGGAAGTGATCCAACGCCATCAGGCAGTGTTTTCAGATGATCAAGGCTGCATCAAAGGATTTAAGGCCAGAATCCACATTAAGCCAAACACTGCACCAGTTTTCTGTAAAGCTCGCCCAGTTCCTTATGCACTAAAGGAAGCTGTAGAAAAAGAGTTAGACAGATTGGAAAAGGTGAAGGTGATTTCAAAGATTGAGAGAAGTGAGTGGGCATCTCCCATTGTTATGGTACCGAAAGCTGACAAAACAATTAGGATCTGTGGTGACTACAAGGTCAGTATAAATCAGTGTATTGAAGCGGAAAGTTATCCACTTCCAAATGCTGAAGACCTTTTTGCTACATTGGCTGGAGGAACATCATTCAGTAAACTTGACCTTTCTCATGCCTATCAGCAGCTAGAGTTAGATGAAGAGTCAGAGAAGTACCTGGTTATCAACACCCACAAGGGTCTGTACAAGTACAATCGTCTCAGCTATGGAGTTTCCAGTGCCCCTGCTCTTTTTCAGTCTGTGATGGATCAGATTTTTCAAGGAATGGATCATGTGACCTGTTTTCTGGATGATATTCTCATCACTGCTTCATCTGAGACGGAACATTTACAGAGGTTGGAAGAAGTTCTCACACGCCTGGAGAAGCATGGTGTGAGAGTGAAGCTTGCAAAGTGTCGTTTCCTTCAGAGCAGTGTGGAGTACCTGGGACATCGGATTGACAAAGATGGACTGCACCCTGTGGAGGAAAAGGTTGCGGCCATAACAAAAGCACCAGAACCAACCAATGTCACTGAACTGAAGTCCTTTTTGGGTCTTTTGAATTACTACAGTCGATTTCTAAAAAATCCATCCACCATCCTTCAGCCTCTCCACAACCTGCTGAGAAAGGATAAAAAATGGATTTGGACAACAGAATGCACACAAGCATTTAAAGATGCAAAAAGACTACTGTTGCAGAACAAAGTGTTAGTGCATTATAGCACACACCTACCTTTGAAGTTAGCCTGTGAAGCTTTTGTACAGCTTGACAGATTTGGCAGCTTTGGACCAGTTCTTGTATGTCACCATCACACCCTGGCCACCACAGGTAACTGCGGGCAAGAGATTTCATACGACAGATGCCTGGATGTTCATGATGCAGGTCTTCCAGTACTTTCTGTCGGTATCCTGGTGGAATGACAACCCGTTGTCCCCAAAGAACACATCCTTGTTCTGCTGACAGTTCTTGTCTGCGAATAAAGTAAGGCTTAAGTGCTTCATCCTGCACATAATTTGGCCAACCATTCATGGTGTAACTCCACACTTTGCTAAGAATTGGATCTTTCATGGTTGCCTTTTCAATGTAATAGAGTAGTTGGTTGCCCCTAGTGGTAGGAAATACAGAGGCACCTGTTCCGGAAATAGTCCTGGGTAGTTAACTTATGTGCATGCCTAGAGCGGACACGGAAACGGTCAGTTGATGTTATGTTTGTTCCACGATTAAACGACACATATCTACTTCCTCTCTGTTCCGATCATTTCCCACCAAGAATATCACACATACATTTACTTTCACCCAACTTGACTACCAAATGCAGAAACTTTAAGCTAAAAATGCTTTTTGTTTTCTGGCAGCTTGACATATATTGAAAAAAACTCAAGATGCAGAACAGCTGCAGGTCTGACGCCAACCAGGGGAGAAATCGTTTGGCGTCAGATCAGAGAAGATTTTAATGTTGTTTTTTTAAATAAGTTTTGCTGGCAGTTACACAAATTTCCCCAAATGATTAATATTCCAAAATAATAATCCAAATAATAAATAATTATTTGATTATTATTAAATAAATCTAATAATAATTAATTAAATTTATTAATGAATTTAATAAAAATGTATTTATTAATAAATAAAGAACCAAATAACATTAAATTAATTTTTACATGTAATATAAGAGAGATAATTTTCTTCGACATTTGTTAAACACCTAAGAAATAAAATCACTACTTTCTAAGTGTTGAATAAAAATAAACATCCAGCTTTTTGCCACTTGCTTCCTTCAACTGAACGACAGTAATAAATTATTCCTATTTTTCCTTCTTTTACTGAGACTGAAAAACAAACGACAGATTGATGAGTTAACAAGAGGTTTGGTTCCTAAATTTTAACTTTGAATGAGAAAAACTCCTCAGTGGATTCTGTGTGAACAACAGGCCATAATTATTAATACCATGAAGTGAAGCTTTTGCTTTGCAGCATTTTTTATATTTACCAACATGTTTCATTTGACTCAAAGTGATGTCAGCGGTTTTCATAGATGTTTTCGGCTGATTTTCTTCCTGAGGGTTTGTTGATGGTAAAATAAATTTTAGCGTGAGCCGCTGGATGTAGAGTTTAGAAACTAGCATAAATCACAAACGGACGCCAAACTGGATCAGCTGGGCCGGTTCCACCAGAAGGTCCGACTGACCTTCCACTGAGAGCCAGCTAAATGTTTTCTCATGTGTTTTTCTGAAAAATAAAACAGTTCGCAATAGGGCAAAAATGACACAATGATGAATCTGTAAATAATCACAGAAGCTCTGCGGCGAGATGCCAGAGAGGCTCCTGTGATATTCAGAGTCATAAATAAGGCATGAACTTCACCTGTGGTTGTTGTCTGTAGCCGAATGTAATTTATAAGTGGAAACCGTGGCTGGTGTTAGGAGGTCATCCTATTAGCAAATAAAGCTGAGTCATGTCATAAGGTAGAGTTGTGATTGGACACAGATTGTTAGCGCAGCAGCATTTTCACCCAGCAGACTGCAGGGTGTCAACCTTCCCTGCTTCAAATTGGGCAATGACATGCAAATAATGCAGGCTGCATACTAATGACATGCATCAAGTCCCTGCTTGTTATTCTCTGTTTTTATGAGAGCAGGATGCTGCAGTTACATGAGACAAATACTCAGAACGCTAAACAATGCAAGAGCTGGAAAAGAAGAAAGTTAAGAGTTTAAGACTGGAGGTTTTTAACTCCTGTGTGCTGCAGCAGCAGCTGCATACAGATTAAGCAACATGATGATTCACATCATGTCACCCAGCACTGAAAAAGCCATCAGTGGAAACTTGCTGCCTGTTTCAGCAAACTAAGAATCATTTCCAGAGCTGCTTTGCAGGATCTGCTGCGGTACATTTATTTTTAGAAATAAAGTTGTTCAGTTGCAAATTTAGATTAATAAATTATAAATCAAAGATTCATAAATATTTATGTGACAAATGAAAAAAAAATATCTTCGAATTTCTGCTCACCATAAATCCTGTGGAAAAGTGTTGAGTTTTTCATTTCTTCACCGATTCCTGCAACAAAGAAGTGGAGAGGAATGTTTTTACTTAGAGAATTACTCATTCTTATTGATCTTTATCTATTATGTTGTATAAATAAATAAAAACATGATAGATAAGTCAGACATTTGAGGCTTCTTTTAAAACCACTCAAGATAAAAACGGTGGGTTTGTTTTCATGTCGAGGTTTTTCTTTCTGCTGCAAAAAATTGAAACATAATCAATAATTACTAATATTATAATATTTTAGTGAAATAAATTGAGCAAAACACAAAAGGACATAAATGGTTAGTTTAAGTAGAAAAACAGAATAAACAGAATATTAGAGACATTTAGCATCTTTATCCTAACATTTAATTTGCTTTCCTCTTTAGTGTAAGCAGAATATTTTGTACCTGTGTGTAAAGGTAGTGAAAGCAAAAGGATCAAAGGTGAACAGATAAATCTGCATCAGCTCTGCGGTTTCAGTTTCTCCTGATGACTTTTATTCATTCACTGGACAAACTTCTTTCTCTCCCACAGGTGTACAGCCAAGTGGCAACACACCTGTGCTTGATTGGACTGAAGCTGTGATGCTGCAGCTGGGAGCGTCTGAAGTGTGATGCTGCAGCTGGGAGCAGCTGAAGTTGTGATGCTGCAGCTGGGAGCAGCTGAAGTTGTGATGCTGCAGCTGGGAGCAGCGGAAGGTGCTCTGAGGAGATGTCTGGATATTTCTTCCAACTTGAAGCTCCGGCTCGTTTCCAGCCCATGATATTATGCAAATATAGCTTGTTGAAGTCGCTGACATCTGACAGAGTTACTGGTTCCCATTAAACCCTGGAGAGAGAGAGACAGAGAGAGGGATGGAGAGTGAGAGAGAGAAAGGGAGAGAGAGAAAGGGAGAGAGAGGGCATAGCAAGGTCACCGACCTGAAGGCTCTTCACCCTAAACTGCCAATAAAAGCTTTGAATTGTAACTAATTTCATGATTTTATGCTGGAAATACTCTGAATAAAGTAGGAAAATAATCTTTTGGACCAGAATTGCTTTGGTCAGAAACAGAACACTGCACCCTTCTATTTCTGACCGCTGCGTCTCATCAAAACATCTGGAAAAGATGAGTTCCTGAACTGACAGTTCACCCAAAATGTTACAGGAATGAACATCCAGGACAAAATGTGTTTTTTAAATCTGCTTCCAGTCGACACTCTCTGGCCAGCAGCTCGGTTTTCACCCAGGTATCGGCTCTAGCACCTCATTAGGAGCCTTAACACTCAGCTTTCCTCACCAACTCTCTTTAACTGTGACAGAGGTTTGTTGTAAATGTCAGCTAAGTGACAAACCTTTAGCCTGTGGCTGCAGCTTGGCTGACATTTCCCCCAGTTTTTCACTGTGGTTATTTTACATTGAGCTTTAACATTCCTGCCTGACAGCAAAACAATGACTGATGATTCAAAACCGGGACACAGGAATTGTTCAGCCACGATTCATGGGTGAGTTTTATCAGAGCGGATCAAATGTTCTCCTGTTTAAATGTGGAGAACAAAATGAAAACATCACACCACCATCCTGAGGTTCAGCTCAGCTGATGCAATGTTTCATCCTTTCATCCACATTATTTGATGTAATTTGTGGGAAATGGTTCATCTGAGCTGGGTGAGCTGGTTGCTTTCCAGCCGTAAATACTCATTGTTGCGTTTTATGCATTTGTCAGCATTAAAGGACACAGAAAGGCTTGGCAAGTCCTTCATGGAGCTGATCTGATTAAATCCGTTGGCCGCGCTGCTTTGGCCCGACGTTGGTCTGGTTCTGGAGTAACTTTAGCGGCTGCAGCTCTGTGGTTTCTCTTCCCTTTGTCTGAATGCACACTGTAAGTCTCCTTTCTCTGTTTTTACATTTGGTCTGTCAGTATAACAGCAGAGCAGCTCCTTTTAAAGCCTCGTTAGAAAAGTCTCTCCGTCTCACATGTGAAAGTAAAGTGGAAACAAAGAAACGATCTCAGTTCTTCAAGATGATATTAATCCGTGAAGCATTCCTGACCCAGAGCTGGTAAACAAGGAAACATCAAACCAGAGGACAGATGTAGAGTCTTCTATTTTGATAATCCACCGGCTGCTCAGTGGTGCAGTTGGTAGAGCTGCTGCCTTGCAGCAAGAAGGTTCTGGGTTTGATTCCCGGGTCTTTCTGCATGGAGTTTCTCCCTGTGCATGCATGGGTTCTCTTCGGGTACTCCGGCTTCCTCCCACAGTCCAAAAACATGACTGTCAGGTTAATTGGTTTGTCTACGTTCTGTGGGGAAAAAAGCACAATTACAAAGTTGTGTATTTGTTTTGGCTTGTTTTTTTTACATTAGTGGAATATCGACTTTGTGCACATTTGTAATGGAAACACAGTTAGTGACAGAGAATCTCGATGATTTCCACAAAGCTTCAGTTAACGCCACATGGCCATCATGTACTGCTTGAGACCAGAACCGGATCTCTGGCTGAGCGCCACCGTTATTCTGAGAGTTCAGAGCACAGACAGAGACATGAGTCTGGGAGCAAAACCTTAAGAGCTCCTCCAGTTTATGTTGCTGTCGTTCTTTTGTGTGTTTTCACCCACAAGTTGCAGTGTATGTAACCGACACATGAAAGCCGACGAAGCGAAGCCCGGCATTCTAACAAGCATCAATAATGGATGTCTGCACCATCTCCTGGGCTAAGCACTGCAGGAGGCTGGTAGTGGAGTGAAGCAACCATCTGTGGCCCAAACAGAAACCCTCTGAAGCCTCATCCCCCCAAACATCCACCACCGCTCGCTCTCATCTTCGCACCCTCTCTCCTAAGACCTCAATGCTTATGGGATTTTGCGGCTATTTAATGTTTAATGCCCTCTAAAGCCAAAAGAATGCAAATTTGTGCAGCCTGCTACCAATTTTCCCTCTTTTCACTCTCACCCTGAAATTACAAATCTGTTGTCCCCACGGCCCTATTTATCCCCGGTGTTACAGCTGGGGACTATTATGTGCAGGAAGCTTGCAGGGGGCGTATTTTGGGAGCAGGCAGGAAGTGAGATGCGGATCCGTCCTTTAAGGAACGCCACAGAAAGTGGAGGGGTGCCCTCTGGTCCCCCGGTGCTTTCTGGGGTGCCTCCACTGAGCCCCAGCCTGCAGCAGCACCACCGACTCCCCCGCGGTCTGTGGAGATTAGCCAAAACAAGACGTTGAGGTAGAAGCGGTAGATGTGGTGGGGCAGGGTGAGGAAAGATGAAAGCAGCTCTGTTTACGTCCCAGACTGACCCCCACTGCGCTTTGATGACCTGAGCGATCGCGTTTCAAGACGGGAAAATAAAATATCTCACTGTCTAAAGCCATCAGTCAGGTTTGTTATTGTTCAATAGTGGATCAAAAAACTTATTTTAATTAATTTGGTCTTTTGTGCGTGGAGAACTGTTGGAATAAAAGATAACCCTCGTGAATAGATATTTTAAGAGAAAAATGTTAATCTGTGCAGTGAAAGGAACTGACTTTTCCATCAAGTCGACTCTCCAATGACCAAAGTGTCTCTTCTCTCCGACGCCTCTGGATTCATTTTCATTAGGCCTGCAATAATGTTCTCTGCCATCACATTAAATTAAACATTTAATAAAATGGGTATTATTTTGAAAACATATTTTTCAAAGTAGTCAAAATTGAGTATCAGTCAAAATTTCTGAAATGTTTTTCCTTTGAATTGAACTGAATCAGTTTATAATGCTGTTCACCTCAGTCCAGTAAAAACATAAAAAAACTGTTTTTATGGTTTTTACAGAAGATGACCTTTCAAATCTACATTTTAAATGTTTACCGTTGAGTTTATCCTGTAGCATCACTGTATTAAATAAACACAACATAGCAAGTAAATCAAATTAAACGTCAAATTTCTGAAAGACCAGAACATTCAGAGACCTGAACAAAGTCAGAATAAGACGTCTTAGTCGAGTCGGTGTCAAAGAACTGAGGTCAATCTGGAGGTCAGCTCAAGGGAAATGCATGTGATCATTATTATGAAGCTAGAAAAGAAGAGATGGTTGTGAAATATTCACAGCACCGAGGCGGCAAACGTCCCTGGATAATAAACTAAACGTCTCCTCTCTCATGATGTGAATGTTTTCTTCAAGCTTGCAGGCTGACATACCTGCTGACTGACTGCATGAGACACAGTTTGTTCAGAAGTCCCAGATGTCGAGTCCGAGTCGAGTCTCACGTCTTTTTCTATTTTTCTAACATTTGAACATTTATTCAACAGACCAAATGATCAAAAGTAAATGTTCAGTGTGTTTAGTAACTATTTTATGAGAAAACTCTTAATAACTAAAATGCTGTGCAGCAGCAAACCGACTGGTGAAACTCATTTACTGCCAGGGATGCACCGATTTATGTGCAGCCCATTTATCGGTGCCAATTTCCTTCATTTTGGGAGATCAGTGATCGGCCGATACTTACATGTGAAACCGATCTGATCTTATCGACCTCAGCAGAGGTCTAAGAATCAGCCACCGTCCTCCTCTGCTCTGCAGTGAGACGATCGACTGACAGACTGGACAGGTCAGGTCTGTCCATTTGCAGGTAACCATGGTCACCACACTGTTGCAAACTGAGCAGCTTTCTGGCTAAATTTGGTGAAATTTCAGACAAAAATAACTGGTATTAGACAAAATCAGAATTGGCGGGTCAGGCTTTTTATAAATCACTAATCCAGGATTGGCCAAAAGCCCATCAATCAGTGCATCCATATTTCCTATTACAGCAACCTTGTTGATAGATTTCATTTGGAAAGTAATGATAGTTTCTATGTTGCTAGAAAACATCAGACAAATTGGAGAAATCTTTGCAAATGTCGGCGCATGTTGAGCATGAGGTGCAGCTTGTGCCTGTGAACCAGATAACCAACATAAGGATGGATTATTCAAGCTAATTCACCTTTACATCCCAGAACCACATAAAGTCATGATGGAGGTTGATTTATGGGTCTTGTGCTCGTATGAATTACCTTAAATCTTTTTCCTGGGACACTTTAAGCAGAGCGGACAGGGTGGCTGCCTTCATCATCCTTTACTGCTGTAGCTTTCATCAGTGACAACCAGCGGATGCTAATATTTCTTTGTTCCTGTGTGTGTGTGTGTGAGGAGGCTGACTGATAAACATCCTCTCAGGGGAAGCAGGTCGGACTGGCATTTATCTGAAGGGACTCTTTTGTTCTTTGTGCTTTCAATTATTCAAGGGGCATCCTTTTCTCCGGCTCACTTCTGCTTGACATGAGCCCAACATTCGTCACCTCAGGTTAAATATCGGCTCGCCTTCAAACCCGCAGCAGGAGGATGCAGCCATCCTCACAATGAAGTTATCTGCAGTCGCTGTAGAGGTTCATTTGACCAGATCGGACCAGATCATTTGATTACACTCAGGATCTGGTCCGAGTGGATTTTAATCTGTACAGATCTGTTGTAGTTGTATTTATTTAAAAGATAACTGTGGATGATTCCTCAGCCCAGTCACAACATTTTGTTTTGCTTAATATGAAACATTTATTTTTATTCCTTATATCTTTAGAACATATGACAGATCGTGTGCAGGTAACATAAGACTTTTTTCTCAAAAGTGAAATAATCTGCCACCTTTTCATCAATATTAAGAAATTATTGACTTATATCTTCCTGAAAAGTTACATGCAAGTTAGTTTTGTCTTATTTCAAGCTGACTAAGATATTTGTACCAGATGCTACAGACATTTTGTTTTTTTTGCAGTGCAGCTTGCAAAAAATAATTTGTTTTCACCTCATAGTTTTGCTCTTTTTTCCCCCCCCAAGATCAGTGAAATAAATATTAATTAAATATATCTATGCAAAAACTGGAAACATGTGCATTGTGGTGTGATAAGAAATCTGAAATCAGACAAAATTGTTATCAGCAGATGAAAGATTTAAGAAAACAGGAAAACCAGATCAGTGCATCCACTGCTCTGATGTTTCCATCACACAAAGTCTCATTCGCTGCATAAATCCTCTGGATATTCCACAAACAGAGAAGCAGGATTTCAAATTGGACTTCAGATCGTTTCTTCCCCCGATGCTGAGGTGGGGTTTGCACACAGACCTCGCTTGTCCTGCTCCGACCAGAGGACAAGATAGAATGATCCGTCTCTCACTCTTATTTCCCCGAAGACCGCCGTGAGTGCATGTGTGTGTGTATCAACTGAAGTGTGTGTCCTCAAAGGTAATCAGGCTCTGTGTTCAAAAAGATGGAGCCTCCCAGAGGGTCAGGTGGGGGGGCTACCTGCGGCCACATTTATCATCAGCCGAGAACTGGAGAGGAAAGGTTGTATTTGAGCATCTCAGATGTTGTTCAAAATCAATCTGCTACTCGGCTTCACCCGCAGAGCAACATAGAGACTGATTGTTTGGCTTTTTTCTGCAGCTGTGTGCCATTGCTTGTATGGCTGCTGATTTGTTTTGCCAGGAGATTGATATCTGAAAGCACTTTTGTGGCTGTGCAGCGGGAAATGCTATCTGGTTCAAAGTTTTGCATTTCAAGTTCAAAGCTTCATCAAGTTAATAAGCCTTTAAAACTCATGGTATGTATTAAGAATAAAAAAAGATCCAGTCCTGGTGGTAAAAGTCCAGAGTTATTTTAATAATATCTAAAGTAGGTCAGCGCTGATTTTCTCCAAACCGCACATCTTCAGATCATCCATGAACAAAATATCAAATACTGATTTAATGAGTTGGCTAAAAACAACTCATTTTACAGTTAAGACATGAAAGGAGAATCACTAATGAGTTCAGGAAAAACTCCCTGTTATTCCACTCACTTGATAAAACACATAAACTGAATCTTTTCACAGCCAAAACTCAGGACTGTACCGTTCAAAGACAAATATTTCATTTTATTAAGACAAACCAGGCACTCCATTAAAGACTATTTAAGTCAAAACCACTTTATTTGTATTTAATATATAAGAAAAGTTTACTAAATGTCTTGATTGGGTAAATATTTGAATTGTTGGATGATCAGAGTGGATCAGATCTGGGGAGAAATGCATCATGTTCATAAGCATCAAATCTCAATAACTGTTGATTGTCAACATTTAGCATGAGATCAGACGCGACGTAACAACTGATTAAAACACAAACCTTTAGTCCATCACTGTGGCTCCTCACCTTTCAGGACAACAAACTCAGCAACAAACTGAAAACTGGAAGCAACTGTTCAATTTCTGTGACTCTGGGCAGATTCAGTTTTCAAAGAAATAATATTTTAGATGAAAAGTTTTAAATTTGACTTTCTGGAAGAAATTCAGACGCTAAAAAATTTTCATACCCCCCACTTTTCATTCAGCCAAGAAGATTGCATTTGATAAGAAATCGATGCAACTTTGAAAAGAAAACATTTTTTCATTCACATTTCATTAAATGAGCAAACTCACTTCTTCAATAAAACCTCTGTTATAATAGTTGGAATATTTCCACTGGGGTCCTGAACATTTGTCAGATGTTGGTCCTGCTTCCCATCATCCTCATCTTCAGCTTCCTCCACTGATTATTGAATAGATTCAGATCAGGACTCGGCCACTGCAGGCTGATATCAGAACTATCAGAAGGGAAATTAAAAGATAAAATTAAACGTAAATATCCCTGGTTTGGAGGGGCTAGTCCGTACTCCATCACATGTCATGTGTTACTTTACGTGTCAAAAAGCAGCAGAAAAACATCCCTTATATATTCTAATATTGGGGATATGCAAATTAAAACAGAGACAAACTCAACATGTGCTCCTGCTTTCAAACCTGTAAATATCACTTTTGTAATATTTGTGCAGATTTGTATTTTTGTCACTTCTGGCCATATAAAATGTCATGTTTTCACCTGTTTGTATTTTTCATCCCAGTAGTTGCATAAAATATTCAAGTTCATGCCAACAAAAGAAATGGAAACCTGTTAATGAAGAGCCGCTGATCAGTAGATTTGAATAAAGAAAACTTTATTAAATATGAACAGCATTTTTAAAATCAAAGCTTTGTTCAGTCGGGCAAAAAGCCACAGAACCTGGTTTTATGTAAAACCTGGTCCTGCAAACATCATGAACTGTTTCAGTGGTAACAACTAGTTACATACCTTGTTATAAGTTAAGTCATTTTAATGACCTTCTGGTCTCTTGCTTACAGAAAATGATCAATTCAGACACACTGGAGGTTTTTTAACAACATTCGAAGGGAAATTCAACATGTCATTTACAACCTGGACTTTCATTCACAACATTTAAACGCGTCCCCTCTTTGTTTCTCATTCAACTCTTTCAGTTTGTATTTATTCCAAAATTATTCCTAATTTTGTCTCAAAATGAGCAAAAACATCCCAGTGAATGAATTCATAAAACAGTTCAAGGCTACATGAAGGAAACCAACAGAGCGATGGGTTGCCTCCTGAATTTTTCATTTGTCATGTGAAGCGAACACAAAGGCTTTTTCAAGAGTCATAAAAAAGCTGCAGTTTGACTGCCACAGCCACGCTGCACCGCCGTCTCCTGGGGCAGAATTAGTGCGCAGCCTCCTGTCATTCCTATGGCTCATCTGTTACTTCAAGCTAACAGCAGTCAGGTCACCGGGGCGATCATCCTCTAAGAACAGAGGAGCCTCATTCGGTCATTAAAGTGAGGTTTTTTTCTCTACCTCTGCTTTGCCCTAAAATGTCATTCTGTTGCTGCGACGGCTCATTAGTTTCTGTTCATTTTAAGCCATCTGCCTTCCACCAGCATGCATGTTCCTTCACCACCTCCATCGTTCTTTTCCCTAAGCAGGGTGACACACAGCCTGCATCCTAACAGGATGAAGACATTTGTCACACGCCTGATAAAACTGAGCAGACGTATACGACTTATCTGCAGCCCTCTGGGAGTCAAAGGTGACACAATTATCTGTGAACCGTGAGGCTGTACGGTTGGGGGTCTTAGCATGGACTGAGTCATGAAACTGCACCTCCATTCATAATGAATGAGCAGCAAGGCCGTCTGCTGCAGCTTGTAATTCCAGCCTTGCTTTGAAGTGATGAAAGCGAGACAGAAATGAAGCACAGGAGTTTCAGAGCTTTGGCCAGGAGTGAGATATTGTTTGAACACATGAGCCCAAAAGACAATTTCTAAGTTCTTTCACTCCTTTAGGTCTAAGTTTGAAATCTCCACCTGGACGTTTTGACTTATTTTAACTGTTCGCAGTTCTTTAACTTGCAAAATAACAATACAGCAAATGGATTCCAAAGGTTACGACAGCTGAGTGTTCAGCGAATCCCAGGGTGAAATTCAGTGAAGAAGACAAATTATTGCTTTAGTGAAGGTTCATCGGCAGTAAAAAGGAAAACATGTCCCGCTTTCTTCGGTTGTTTTACATGAGTTAAAAAAGGTCCCTGATCATTTGAAGATCTGAAAATAAGAATCTATTGAATCCTTGTTCCATAGTTTGACAGTTTTTTCCTCTGATGTTATTTCTGCTCTAGCGTTGAATGTCTCCAACAACGAGGACATTACACTGACGCAAAGAAAACAAAGCTGTGATAATCAACTGTTTGTCATTTTAATGAGCAGCTAAAATAGTGGAAGGTATCAAAGCTAAGGGCAGCATGTTTCATCCATGGTAGCTACACAACACGCTCACACATAACCAAACCGCGACTGATGAGCCTCATTATGGAAATACCTTCTGACCCAACGTGGGTTTCAAACCTTTTCATGTTAATGACTGATTAACAGCGAAACCTGGAGCTGCAGCTAACTGCTAAGAATCTACTACACCCATTTTAAGGACAAAAGCAGAGATTTTAACATCCAAGTCAATCAGATGGTCCAGGTCTAACTGTGCTTTATCTTTCAAAGAAAATGAAGTAAAAACAGAGAAATACTGAAGGAAACGGTGATTCAGCAGCAGCAACATGAACTTCAGACCAGACAAACCCAGCTAACATCAACTGTTTGGTGGCGTTTCAGTCACATTTTACTAAAGTTATTAGACAACTGTAACATTTTTTAATCTACCAACACTTGGCTTATTAATCTACCAAACCTCCATCTTTCACTTCTCTGAAGGAATCAGAGCCACCATGTTGCCTTGTTTCCACTGAGCGATACGGACGCTCATCAGGTAGGCGGGATTAAACACAAAGTCTAGTGTTGCGCTGCACAAGCATGAGACACTAATATATCTCATGCTAATGGTAACAATAGCGTACCACTGTCCTTTTAACAACCAAAACAGACAAAATGGTGCACCAAACTGCACCGACCTGTGCTCTGTTGTGAAGTGGACACAAGGCTCCAGATATCCCCCTTCAGACTCCAGACTCTTGGGGGATTTCAAGGCATTCCAAGGAACGTCAGGTTTTCCTTAATTTGGTCTCCTCCCAGTGGGGAGCTCCCTAATAACCTCCTGGAGGAGGCAGTCAAAAGGAATAATTTACGACTCCCAGTCTGACTCCGTCCATGTGAAGGAGCATCCTGCAGTCCGATCCCCTCTTGCAGGATGGAGAACCTAACTTCAGCAATATGACGGAGGATCAGTCTGGCCACTTTTCACATTTGCACCTCTAAAATAATGTAACTGGCACATTTTTAACAGAAGTGAATCCCAAAGCTCAGCGTTTTTTGTCCATAGATGAATAAACATTCATACAGAAGCGACTTTATCCAAAAAAGCACTTATTGGTAAGTAAGAGACGACGATGAGCTTTTCAGTATCTCCACCTCTGATGTGGTTTGTCCCAACATTTCCATTAATGGAATGACCACGTTAAGCTCAAAATATATTTTCTTTTGTATTTTTTTTAATCTTTTGTTGTTCTCTGTGAATCTTTTCATCTTGGCTGATCTCAACATAATAAAATAAAATAAAACTTTGGACTTGTACAGTAGAAGAAATAAGAAAATAGAAAGCAACTTCCATTAGAAGATGACAGTGTTTAAAACCAACTGTAGGTTGTCATTATTCTACTTTCACTTCCTACATTTGTTCCTTATGTTTTCTTTGACTTATCGTTGTATATGGTGGTTTTCTCTCAATTGAGCAATAAAATGTTTTCAACACCTTTCCACAAAGGTGAAAAAATGCTACCGTTGTTTTACTACAGTTACAGCCTCCTAAAACAGTGAAGATGTTTTCTGGCATTAAAACCTCTTACCCACTTTATGGTTGGTGTGAATAGAAACAAGATTTTATTTGACAATTTAGGAAAAACAAACCAAAACCGGAGAAAAAGAGCCGACACAGCATTAAGCTTCAGGGTGTCCAAGGCTAAAATAACAAACAAAACATCCCTTCTGTGCACCAAAAAATACAACACAACTATAAGCAAACAGAAATGTACAATGGAGCAGAACAGGAAACTTTCTTTTTAGATGTTCATAATTACTCACACAGAAATATTCACATCAGGCTGCAGGCAGCAAACAGACAAGGTCTGCAGATCCAGGCTGAGGGAAAAGGGACCAGACACTTTGAGACGGAGCTGCAGCACATCTCAGGAGAAACAGCTGCTGAGCGCCCCTACAGGCCAGTGACTGTAACAGCAACTCGTTAGGGATCTGGACCATCCATCCATTGTATACCTGCAGGTGCCAAACTTAGGATCCGCCTGACGTACCATAATTATGCCTTTTAGGTTTACCCAAATTGCAACGTGTCAAAAACCGACTGGCGTTTTCAGAAAGATCACAAAAGCATTTATTGGGCTATTTTTTGCTAATTAAAGTTAATGAGACCCTCAAAAGGTCTGAAGAGCTTTTCTTTAATCACATTGGAACAGAACTGGAGTGCAGATTGCCTTTAATAACGGAGAACAAGCCAGGCCCAGTGGGCTCAAGAGTACTTTAAATATAGCTTTTGGTAAAATGTCAATGGGCCTGAAGTAAAGTTAAATAATCTCCAATAAATATGAGCAGCTTGAACTGCCGCGGCGCTGAAAGGAGAATAAAGAGATGCTGTAAAATGTGTAGTTCATCTTGATCAGCTTCTGTCAAAGAACCCAGGACTCAACAAACTGATGCTTCTACTCTCATTTACTCTCTGCTGCCCAGTTAATGTCCTGCTCTGATGGAGGCGTCTCTGCTAGCTTTATGTACATTCTGAATTTCACTTGGGTATCATGACTATAACAAACACCTGGAGGTTTGTGACCGGAGCTGCACCTCAAATGGCTCGCAAAGTGAGCGTGTGTAATACGATGACACACATTCACACATGCAAAGCCTGGCAGTAAAAGGTTTAGTCTTTCATAAGCAGAGGGATGTCCACACATGGCTTCCTCATCCAGCTCTCCTCTTGGGTTTTTTCCACCAGTGGTGGCCAGAGTTAATGCATCGTCCCGTCTCCTCTGGTGGGAACGACACCAGGGAATTAACTCGTTGGCCTATTAGGGTTCAGTTTCTGTTCAGACTTTCACTGGAAGGCATGAGCCTGAGGATCTCTGTCACTGACATGGACACAGCGAATGTTCGGCCAGAGTGTGTCTGGCAGCTGGCTGGATATGAAGCACCATAAAGTGAAGGAGAGAAAGTGCAGAGGGACTGTTAGGCTCAGGCTACGATAATGTGAGCAGAAAGAGTTTAGGAGGTGACTGTAAAGAGCAATTTATCATCCAGTTAAATCTGTAATCTGCAGTTTGATTTTAAGCTCTTAGGTGCAGTAGGTCAATTTAATTTGGGGGGGAAATCACAGATGTACACAAGCCTTCGTGGCTTGGCAATTGTAAAAGCACCATCTGCCTAAACTGTAGCTTGATTACGACACATATAAAATTTCATAGGCTGAGGGGAATGAATTGTAAACAGGAAAATGAAAGGAGCTTTCTGTCTGAGGCTACTTTCTTTCCTTTCGGGTTTCTTGTAATTTCTTTGCTGGCTTCCTGTCACACATGGACAGTGAAATGTAAACAGTCCACACTAACCTTGTTGCGGTTCATATATCTTCATTCAGTAACTGCTTTATAAGCTGCAGCTCAGTTCAGAAAGGCCTCGTTTCTTTCTGGCATTAGATCCCCTTCATCATTCACTGTAAACATGAAACCACAATCTCCCGTTAGACATTATTTTGTACAATCACAAATATGCTTCTATTAACGTCATGCTGAACTACTGGCATGGTATGAAATGATTTAGCTCTGTATTGTCTGGATTCTGCCTTGCATTGATGTTTATTTTAAAGCTTTTCATGCCTCAGTTATTCAGTTATTTTCCTCTCGTTGCCTCGGTTTTCTTGCTTCACTCACAGAGGAGATTCATCTATTATACTTGTATATGCTACATATTGAGGGCCACTTTCACAATATTTCTCCATAAATGGAGGTCGTTGTGTGGAAATTGAAGACATTTCCTGGTCCTCACTTTTTAGTACTTCTTCTGTGCTCTACTAGTTACATTTAGAGGAATGATGTGAATTAAATTGAGTTTAAAGTGAGGGGAAATGTTTGGGTTAGGCATAAATGAGTGGAAGTCAATACAAAGTCCACAATGATGTTTATTTATTGTTTTAAATAAAACAGTATGTAAAACTGTTATAATATCTAATATATGAGCAATATGATATTGCTCATAATATATATATATTTTAAAATATTCTCAGGCATTATAATTTAATCAATTTCTAGAGATTATTTTTATTGTTTATTGAAACTTTTTTACATTAATTAATAGACTAATTTTGTATAGAGATGGTTTTAAACATGCTGCCTGTGCAAAAAAAAAAACATAAAATGTTTCCTATCAGAAAGCCAGAATTAGGGGCAAACTTTCAAAGTACATATCATGAGCAGAAACATTAGAACAGTAAATAAACATCCTTCTGCGGTCAGAAAAGAGGCTCAGATGTCTTTGCTGAACTTTTTCTGTTCAGTTTCTGTTTGGAGGTTCGTATCCTAGCAACCGAAATCAACAGAAAGCAAGAAAGTGACAAAACCACATCCTGTTCAGCGTTCTTCAAAATAAAAGACTTTCTATCTCCAAAATATATCAGACTTTGTATTTCACCTTTTTATAATTATGAATAATGTTAGTTAATTTCAGTGAATAATAATGTAAATTATGGTTAATATAAGTGTAAATAAGACACAACTTTATAGAGATGTTTTTTAAAAGGCATCATAATTTACACAATTCTTAAATATGATTTTTGTAAATTAAAATGTTGGTACAGTAATTAATAGAAGGACTAATTTTGTTTAGGCAAACTTTCCCCAGATATCAGCGACTCCAAGTATCTGACTGGTTATCTGAACCAAAGGGTGTAAAATGAACCTTGAATCTCCACCTTTACCTTTAGGTCAAATCAGCAGCCTACCTGACCAACCAGTGACTTCACAATTCCTGTAATTTTCTGCATGAATCAGAACAAAATATATGAGGAATCTGTTATCAAATACAGAACAACTTTCCTTTCCAGTCTTGATTTTTAGTCTCAAGCATCTGAATACAGGCGGCTTTAAGGCAGTACATCAACCAGACTGCAGCCATTAAGAAATTAGATGAGGAGCAGCTCTCTGGATGTTTTCGACATTGCTCTTTGATAGTAAGCAGAGTGAGAGGAAAGAGATGGTTCCGTATGAGATTTATTAGTTTAAGAGCTTCGGAAATCTCGGTAATCTGCCAACTGGGAACCAGAGTCCAAACTGAGCCAGATTAGCAGGGCTGTAGTGATAGGAGGCCTGATTCATAAGACAGTAATTATTCTCTTCTAATTGAATTGACTGAAGTTCAGATGAAAATCTGCTAATAGCTCTGAGTAACAGCCATTTTTTCTCTTCTCTTGTACTGCAGCACTAACAATGACAAGGAATTGGTTCTGAAAGCAGAAAAAGCGCACCTTCTCTTCAGTCAACTTAGAGGTAAAACAGCATTACCACCGTGGACCCTCACATCTTCCCTCTAAAGACATTATGTATGTATGAGGAGAGCGATTCCTATTATCTCCATCTCTGCGGATTACAACCCCACTGCCATCACTACAGTGTGGAATCAATGTGATTTCTCTTGTTCTCTTAGTATTATCTGCCTGTTATGAAAGCAATCCATCGAGCCCAAGGATTTCTCTGATAAACAGAACCTTTTTCAAACATAAAGTGCATGGAATCAATCAAACTGCAAAAATATGAAGCTATGCTCATCAAACTATCTTGTGGATTGCAGACAGACATGATGGTTAGCAACAAATACTCAGGTAAGCTCAGGTGTTACCTGAGTCCAAAGTCCCTCACACCATTACAGAACCAAAAACCATCCTGGATAGTAATTAGTTGATTTAGGTGATTTTATTTATTTAGCACAGGTTCAGCAACAAGGCAGTTCAGAGTGCAAGGTAAATGCGTGCTGCCATTTAAGAACAAGCAAAAATCCCATTTAAACTTTGGTTGAAATTGGGAAAATGCAAAAACAAATTGGCTAAAAATGTACAGAATGTTCCTTAAAATCATCATTTTACCTAGAAATGTTCTCTTAAATATACTCACCTGCTTTCTGAAGTACATTAACTTCAGAAAGTTAATGTACCAACATTAACTTTCTGAAATACATTTGTAATGACGACCTTACATTAACTTGTCTGTGTTTTCTGTTTGCAGGTCTTCCACCAGCCCTGGTGGGCTGCAGAGTGGTACAGTTGGTAGAGATGTTGCCTTGCAGCAAGAAGGTTCTGGGTTCGAGTTTGCATGTTCTCCCTGTGCATTGTGGGTTCTCTCTGGGTACTCCGGCTTCCTCCCGCAGTCCAAAAACATGACTGTCAGGTTAATTGGCCTCTTCAAATTCTCCCTAGGTGTGTTTGTCCTGTGTGTCTCTGTGTTGCCGCGACAGGCGATTCTCAGGTGAACCGCCTGCCCAGACTTGAAGCAAAGCAAAATCCCGTTTCCACCTGTTGATTGGTGCCAAACTAAAATTGAAGTCCTTAAAGTCGACACCAAACACTTGATGGATGATGTCTTCATGTTGGTTGCTGTAGATTCTGGAAGTTGCTGATTTAATTGACTCATTAAACGACCAATTTTGATCTGCTCTGTGCTTGATTAACTCGTCTCCAAGATCCATATTCTGAATATTTAACTCATTTTTAGATAAGAGGCTGCTCATTCAATGTGGTGATGATGGTAGGAGTGTAATTGTTTGGTGGCATCATATGTAATGCAAATATTTAGCTCATGTTTGTCTGATTTTTATCTCAATGTTTTAATTTCTTTTGTCACAATGATAAATATGAGCAGAGTCGCTGTACAGCCTGTAACCTTTTTATTTATCTTGAACATTTCCCCTAAATTTTCTGGGATTTACCTAATAGTTCCCCAAAACTCTTAATGGAAGACAAAACAACTTTCCTGAAATTCCTAAATACTTTTCAGACATTGTATACTTTACAGGGCATATAAGTTACCTGTCTGAAACATTCCAGGAAAGTACCTTGAGATTTAAGCTGCTATAAAATCTCCTGGCCAAATTAATACGATCATGTTGGGCAGAATGAGAGATGACACTAAGAGGATGTGAGTAGTTTGTGCACAGTGTTCAAGGGTCCACTGGCTTCATGTTGCATGGTACTTTTGGAAAGTTAAAATGATTTAAAAAGCACTGGGGAAACCTTTAAATCCCAAATTTATCTGAAAATGCATTGTAACGCCCTCACTCATCCAGACTGCTTGGTGGATCAGGGAGAAACTCTGGTCTGCTTGTCAGAATGCTGTTTCACTTGGTCCAAGACATCTTTCTGTAAATGTTCCCAAAACTTTCCCAGCTTGGATATTTAATCCCCACATTTGTTTCTGGGTTTGGCCCAACTGTCTGTTCTCAAATGGATTTGTAGAAAATCCCCAAGATCCATCGACCTCATTGGCTGATATTGGTTACGACTCTAACAGAGTCTGGGGGTTTATATATATTTTTTAAAATAAAATTGAATTTCTTTAAAATGTGCAACATAATTGGAATGTAATGTTAAGGGATTTAATTTTTTTTTAAGAATAATTTTAAAAGAATTTAATGTAGCTAGAAACTGCTAAACGTTTTATCTGAAAATGGAGTCAGTTTCTAAATCCTGGACCTTCAGGCTTCACAACGCCTCACATTGTCCCCATTAGGGGCCATAAACTACCCAATCAGAACCCGTATGAACGTTCCAGATGTTTGTTTCTTACCCAACTGATCCAGAGTTGTCCTGCATCAAACCTTTGCATGCATTCAACATGAAGCTTTAATGGAAAGTCCCATTTGGGGCCCATATTTTGTCCTGGGTTTGTTTATCTTTCCTGTTTGGAGTTCAGTATTGAAGCCATACTAGTTCATAACGCAGAGCGATCAACACAGGAACGATCCTACTTCTAGTTTGTCTAGTTTCTCCTGGAGCCTCTGCTACAAATTTAAATGTTTGTTCCAGATTGATTCTGAGTTTCTGACCCAGCTGGGTCCCAGTTGAGGCCCACAGTTGTCCTGTATTAAATCTATATAAATCTAAACAGCGTTAACATTAGGCCTTTGTGCAGCTTCCCACTCACAGTCAATTTGTCTGCTTGTAGCATCCATAAGAGTTTTGCTTTTCAAACCTGTATTGGTCCTACTTTGTTCCCAGATTATTCAGCATTAAGTCTACCTAATGGGCTTTATTTAACCCTTAGACGATGCCATTTAGAGCCCATATTTCTGACCTTTCTCTGCCCATATGGGTCCCACATATGTTTAGATTTTTATGTTGGCATTTCAAGTTGTTTTTGGAGTAATGACTTTTTTCCTGGTGGCTTGAGGAGTGAAAAGACTCATTTTGTGAGCTGCAGCTAGCATCCTGCTCAGGTCTCCTGCTCTTATTTTTTATAGTTTATAGAACCTGTCTTGTTCCTGAGCCATAGGATAAATGAAGATTCAGATGTTTGCATTGCACATATTTGTTGACCAGATTAAAAAGATGAGGTTGACACATGAACTTAAATTATCTGCATGAACAGTTAACTCAAATGTTTTTTTTAATTAGCAGCTCATAAAGTCGGGTATCGCTGGATTTGAAGGCACAAACCTGACATGTCGGTCATAACAGTGACCTAACAGCTGCCACCAACAGGGAGGAGTCTCTATGAATGTTTGACTGCCATCAAGTGTCATTCAGTAAATAATGGGGCTTTCAATGTAAAGCTGCAGTAAAAGTGTTTTTACTGAATGACACTTCATGCTGACAAACATTTCTGAAGACTCCTTCATGTTCATGTCAGTTTTACGCTCACCCCTTCAGTGTTCCCCCAAATTATGACATCATCTGGACAAACCCCAGTTTTAAAAATACAAGTAGATAAAAATAATCTTAGCATGTCACGTTCTGAATTAGAAAAACATGAGTTGATCAAAAAAGGCTCACATTCTTCTGGCATTGAGCAAACAAACAAAAATACTTCCTGACCAAGAACAGAAGGTTTGAAATCAAACAAGCAGGAACAAATTTTTGTTTCTTTGAACTGTCTGTGACACCAGTTCATGAAGGAGGGCATTAAACTCTTACCTGAATTTTAATCCCAATCTGGAACATAATCTGTTTGATTTCATGTCTCTGTGGATCAGAAACAACCTGCAGTATTTGTTTTGAGTTTTGGAAACTTTTCATGGTTTTGTGTTTATTCCTAAAAGGTTAATTGGGTTAAGTTTAACTCAACCTAATTTATATGTTTTACAATATAAACTGAGCTCAACCTGAATCTGTAGTTGGAGCATTTTCCAGCATTTTCACTACAGACTTTGACAGCTGAGGAAAAGTTGTGCAGATAAACTCCATCCTGATCAGCCATGTTGAAAATTCTCCATGTCAAACGCAGAGCGAGGCCTGGCCTTTTCACATCGGTTCCTCGTGACAGCATGTAATGTTTCCTCTATTCACTCCGAAGCATGAAAATCTCATTGGTGACAAACAGTTTCAGATGACATCAACAGAGCCACAAAACACTTCCAATCCAGTGTTTGAGCTGAGCTTTTCATGGATTATCTTTTCGAAGCAACTCAACCATATCAAAGCAGAACCGATGATTTTATGCTCTGGGAAGATTGACACACACTGTGTTTTTGCATGGTGGCTGGTTGGTTTTATGTCCATGAATGATGAAGCACAACATTGATTTCATAGCTTTTTGTTTTTAATATAAGTGCAGTGACAGGACAAAACAAACAAAAGAGGTTTAAAGTAAACGGGGGGCAGAATGAACAGCAGCACTCAGGGAAAATATGTCAAATGGACACATTTAAGTTTTAAAAATAAAGTAAAAATGTATGTCACACTGGATATGCATCATGGTGCTTTCACACTCACTTTCAATATTAACTGAACCAGGTTAGCTTCCAGTATAAACTGATTGGCTGCAACAGATTTAAAAGGTGATGCTAATGCAGGAAAATCTTTCTGGAGAAGGAATGAAACTTTATTGGATGCGCTAAACGGCTTTTTCCCACTTTTTGCACCCAGAAATTCTGAGTTTCAAGTACAAATCAAGTGCAGCATAAAACTACATCTTATATAAAATGTTACATGAGTTAACTGCATAATTCCTCAAGACAAATAATCTTAACAGTCAATCTAGAGTTTTATCTGTAGCATCGTGGCTAGCTCATTAGCGCAAATTCAGTAATTCAAGACTAATTGTTCAGAAGCAATTAGCTGGATTCATTGAAGGTACACAGCATACAAGCATTATGTTATGAATAATATAAAAAGTTAAGCTGACCATGGTAGGAAATTCCAACTATTTTTTGTTTACTAATCACAGCAACGGCATAATTAGAAAATCCGTTTTGACATTAGAAACAGTTACAGAGCCTTACAGATCACATAAGTGATCTGCTGCATGTTGTAGCAAAGCATTACCAGAACTGGCTGCCATTAGAGAATAAACATAAAGTCAAGAGGAGGCTGGTTTCTGCTGCTTTTGCTTCAACAATGTTGTTTCCTATTAGCAAACTGCATTGCGTTCATTGGAACCATGCATGTCACAGTCGATCCTCCAGCCTCCTGACAGCACTGCATTCCCCATCTGTTCCCAACCAGATCGTGGAAACCAGCCAGGAGTCTGTTTTCTATTGAACATGCAAAAGGTTTGTTGAAAAATTCTCTTGACAATTTGATGGAAATGGAGCCGCAGACTCACTGAAGCTCCGCCGGATGAACATTCGGTGGAAGCAGCTTTACACTAACATGCAGTCACAGCAGCGACACAAATCTTGTTTTATGGCTTTAATATTCCCACATTTGTTAAACAGGTGATGGGAGAGTTTTATTTTTCAGTTGGATCATTGAAACAGAAGGCAGATGCATAATTATCTGGCAGTGCCAAATAAGAGCTGAGTGAAACTGCTTCCATCTGCATGCATTTGTTTCGACTCTTTAGGTTTTGTCTTATTGCTTTAATTATGAAAACGGACGTCCAACATGACCAACCCGACTCTCCCAAACCTCTGAAGTTTCATTTCCTCCTCTGGGATTGAGGAGCTTTTAATCAACATTTGAATTTCAACCTTACAGCTGATGTGTTAATGGGGTCACACTTTATTCACCACCGTAGAAACTGCACTTATAGAACGGCATTTAATAAAAAACTTAGTTTATTTGTTTCAGAATCATTTATTTATCACTTACTGAGTTTATTTCATCTATCAGTGAGTGGAATATTCTGCCTTATGTTTTAAAGGAAGACAACAGAAGGGTAAAAACATCTCAGTGTATCTTGGCCTCTTTTTAGAGGCTAAATAAAGAAATGACTGATGTGATGAGGTCTGCTGCTTCCCAGTGTGAGCGCTGCAGTATTTTAAACATGTTAATTAAATGTGAAAACTGCATTTGAGTGCATTAATGCATTTGCCACAATCTTAAATCTTATTGGTCAGCCGCTCCAGAAAAAGAACCAAAGTAATCCCAGATGAAACAAGGAGCTCTTGGATTTTGCCGTGACAGTCGTGTTTCGCTGCTCGCTCCCTCAGAGGAACCAGGCGCTTAAATGAATTTGTTACGGACTCCTTGAGAAAGTGATGTAAAATATGCAACTGCTTTGAACAATAAATAATAATAGTGTCCAAAGAACAGAGGGTAAGAAATTAAGGGAAAACACAGCAATGAAAAGAGGGAGAATATTCTGCTCTCATTCATAAGAACAGAATAAAATATTCTAGGGCTGTTGTAAAAGAATATTTTAGTAATCGAGTACTCTATAGAATATTTTTACGATTATCCAAGGAATTCTCTCTCTGTCTCTGCTCCATTCTTACCGTTCGCCCCAAAAGCGTCACAATGCGATTCCGATGCAAAAAGCTGTGGTAATCCACCCACCGCACTACAAAAACCCCAAAACGCCGCGCAGATCCCCACCATGCTGCTACCCCACCATGCTGCTACCCCACATGCTGCTACCCCACCATGCTGCTACCCCACCATGCTGCTACCCCACCATGCTGCTACCCCACCATGCTGCTGCCCCACCATGCTGCTACCCCACCATGCAACAACTCATGGACGGAAGTCAGAGCGCTGCCCACCACAGATAATCATCCGTGCATTAAGTAACACAGTGCGCTACTTAATAAAACATAATTTAATGAAGCTTCGAGTCAGATTCATTTTAATAATCGAGGCTTTTGATTAATCGTTTCAGCCTTAAAATGCACATCGAGTAAAATAAATTACATTTATGACTTCTTTTATTACAATAGCATAAGCTTGCAGCATCATTTTAAGCAATTTTCTCAACCAAACATCCTTTCCCCCTCTCTGCATTTATTACAAAAAAATTGCTCTTCAGTTGCAAAAGAAAGGTGAGAAATGAAAGGCTGGTTTTGTAATGTGAGAAAATGTAATAACTCCCAGACACAGACGGCTGTTTTAGATCACGAGCAAAAAATTCACCATTTTTTATTAATAATCAAGATGCTTACAGCTAAATTGCACTCTTCCTATGTGATGATCTCACTCTGTGGCCTAATTTTACTTTCACACTGGAAGCCTGAGCTGTGAAGTGATGCAGAAATATTTCCTGGGTTTCTGCATGGATGCAGACTGGGTTCATTAAAAGACATGAGCTGCTATAATTCCACACACACCCAATATAACAAACGGGATTTCTGTCCAGCTCATCTGGGACTGATGTGCTGGGACGCTGCAGAAAAAGGCAGTTTGTGGCAGCGACTGCCACCCTTTAAAGTCGGGGACGAGGGAGACGTAAGCTGCTGCCGCCTCGGCAGAGAGCTGCTCTTTATGCCGCAACTTTGCAAAAACACTTTTAATGATTACTGCCAAAAAACTGACCATCATCCAAGTGGAGCGAACCGAATAACCCAAATGTTCAGAACAGGTTCTGGTCATGATCGCAATTAGTCTGGATGTTCTTTGAAAAGACTTTTACCAAACATCTCATTTCTATTTTTTGAAGGCTGAAATGTTTATTTTGGCCAATAGATGAGATAGTTAGCTTTGATTTCTGCGCTGAAATGGAAGCCCAATAGATACAAGTGATTAGAAATAGGTTCTACTTTATGGATGCATCATCAGACTTTGTGCCACAACAAGCTTTGAATTATGGTTTATGACACAGTGAAGCACAGGCTCTTTTTCTTTTTTATGGCTGTTTCTTTTTTCTTTCACTCTGGAGTTTTAACCTCCTCACACGGATCATGTTTACATGTTCGATGTTTGATGAAACAGAAAATGCAAGTTCACAGCTTTTGGAATTAATCAGACGTCAAAGTTCTCCCTGTATGAAATAAAGTCAAACACGGTGATAAAACTCTAGTTAAGTCGCTGAAAGGCTCAAACTGTGTTCGGTTCTACTGGAAAGCGAAGACGAGACAGAGAACAGTGTTTCCTTTCTTCCATGTGACTCGTTTCTGTTCCTTGACCTTTGAGGAGGAGATACCAGTTATTAGGAGTCTGGACTCTTCTGTTTTCTACTAGTTTTTATCCGTTTGCTACTACATGGTTGTTTGTGAAATCGTGAAACACTTTGGTCAATTGTTGTTTTTAAATCTCAAGTAAATTTGACATTTGACTCATCATTGAGTGCACAGTTACAAGCATCATTCTAAGATTTGTTCTTCACATGATGTCAATTCTAAAATGGTATATTACGTCTTGAGAGAGGAGATGCTGCCCAGATTAAAATGCTAAGGACATGTCCAATGTGGACACCTGTCCTGCATGCAGACCAGCATTAATGTGTGGAAATGATTTGATTTGAAAGAGGCTGGGATTCCTAGAATGGACACTTAGAGGGACATTTGGTGGCATCTCAATGATCTGATCAAGACACACAACAGTTGAAAAATGTCCATCTTAACAACGATACCAGCGTGGGCTTAAAGGAGACGTGGAGCTTTATATGTTGGGCAGATCATCTGGTGATCCCTGGTCCAGTGACTGGACTTCAACATGCTAATTTAGATTAATTACATTGATTTTGACAGGTTAACATTTTTGCACAATAAATCCCTCGTTTGATTTATTTCATTTATTTTTTCATACACAAGGTCCAAGTGGAGCCTTTGTATTCACATTTCTGTTACAAATATAAATCTGACATACAAACAATTTCTGCAAATAGCAGCAGTGAACATTCAAGCAGCTTCTCTCGGGCCGTCGTGGTTCATTTCCGCATCAGAAAACAATCCAGTGCTGGAGGAGAATGTTGATGTCTGCAAGTTGTGCTTAAAGGAGTCAGTGAAGATACCTTAGATAGCATCTCAATGCTAACCAAGTAGCAGCAGCAAACACAGACATGTGAGCAACCACAGTTCACATTTCTAAAGAAGTTTCATGAGTCGTTTCTGAAATACTTTGTCAATCTGATGCTCACCAACTCGAGTAAACTATTAACAATAACTATCTTTGTTGTTGAACTGTCTCTTCATTCAGTAATTTAGCAACAAAAGGGGGTTTTGAATCGAGAATGTTGCTTGTTTTGTTTATATATGGTTTTTGATTGCAATTAACTGCAGTTCATTAATTACAAACCCTGTAAATAACTCGGTTAAAAATGTGAACCAGAAACAGATTTTTAGGGTGCAAAATGCAGACGTCTTAACTTTATAATCCAGATCTTAAATCCTTGCAGATGCCTCCACATTCATGTCGCTACCACTGTTCTGCATGTGGACCAGGCTGCATCCTCTACACTGGATGTTTGGACAGATATTACTTGAAATCAGCACTGTTGATTCAATTTATTTCTCACACACATTTGTATTTTAATTGAAATGATTGTGACTTTTAAGCAGATTCATGTCCCAATAACTCTGGCAGCGTTTAAAGTCAGGACCTGGTGCAGTTTTATTGAATAAGCTGTCTCATAAGACACAATGCTGCTATAACTCAAAGGTTAGGATATTAAAACCACATAATGTGCGAGCCGCTTCAGGGAAGTAACTGGTTAGATAACCTTGTCTGGTTCTGTTTATGTCCATTTGCTTTAGAGCTGCACATGTTCCCCGGTGAGCCTTTATCCCAGTGTCCTGCACCCCATAAAAGATTATTTGACTAATGCAAAACAGCTTGAATTGAATAATTTAATATTCGTCTTGGCCCTGCAGAATCCCAGGACAACAGGTTTATGTTTCAAAGCAGAGGTCTTTGAAACCTGAGGACAGAAAGCTGCTCGTTTTTCAATGTAAATTATTTTAACTGATGAGCTTGTTCTCAGACTCATCAGTTAAACTTATAGATTCAGAGGATCGTGGCGTTCTGGGTAACGGCTCCAGCTGAAAAACATATTCCAGTGGAGGCCAAGAAAAATAAGACACTTGATGACTTTCACTTCTTCTGCCCTTCCTCCTGCTTCCACAGACAGATAGAATGTCCTGCTCTCAGACACACTCCAGAAGCCGTGACATCAGGATGTTTGAGGAGCCTCTCCATGATTAAAACATCTTATTTAAATCTGGTTCCAATAAATAATGGAGTGCTAAGCCTTTCTGCTGTGACTCTCAGAACCTCTTATGTCCGACTGCCAAAAGCTCTCTTGGATGGGAGTCGTGGGTCTCCATGCTAAGCCTTGAAATTGCATTTGGTCACAGGCTGTGAGGACGTGGAGCCGGTGCCCCATCCAGACTGTGCCCAGCTCAGCCCCTGCAGCAGGCGCATTAGCAAACCATCCGAGGTGGGAAAGTGCCACCTCTGATAGTCTGCTGAGCAACACTGCATGCCATAAATACTCCACATAGATCCGGCAATTTCCCTTGTAGTTAAGCCGAGCAGGTGCAGCGCTCAGGTGGGAATGGCTTCAAGCATTTCCTCCGAGAGGCTGAAGTGTGAAAATGATTGTCTTTAGAGAGTGTGAGCTTAGAGACGGCGTGCAGCAGCACACCAAGAGGCAGCAAATGTGGACGCCAGCAGAAATAGTTTTCTGAACTCCTCTATTCTAAGTGACTGTGCAGTTCTTCACTAGAGCTCCTGCTATACTTGAGGTGGTGATTTTTGTGCTTTTTCAGCACCTGTTTCACCGTTCAGCATAAAACTCATTCAGCATTTTCTGATAGATCATTTTAAAGTTACATTTCATAAATGTGTCACACAGAGGCCAAGAACATCAACACATCTTAAAGGGCCAGTACTATGTATTTTCCAGGCACATTTTAAATAACAATTAAGAAAACCATTACCGTTAGTTATTATAAAAATGCTACATCTATCCAATATGATAAATTTGACTTTGTAATTGAATGCCTCTTAAAACGCCCTGCTCTTCAGGAAGTCATTACAATATGGCTCCTCTATTAATCCTTTAACAACAGTTTTACCAGTTGCTCCTATAATGAGCTCAGCTGATGCACCAGGTATTTGCTAATTGCTGCTGGCTAGTCTGAAGGAGCTGAGTGGTGGAGGAGCTGTGTCTTGAAGGCGGAGCTAAGTCCACCCAGGCGTTTTCCACAGCTGAATGGTTGGAGATTAAATGATTTATAAAAAATGCATGAAAGAATCAAAGCAACACTCAGGTATGTTCTAGATCACAGGCGTCAAACTCCAGTCCTGGAGGGCCACCACTCTGCAGCCTTTAGATGTGGCTCTGCTGCACCTGGGCAGAATAATTAGGTCAGTACCAAGGCTCTGGAGAACTTATCTGCACAAGAAGGAGGCAATTAAGCCATTTCATTCCAGTGTTTTGTACCTGTGGCTCAGCTAAAACCTGCAGGACAGGACTGGAGTTTGACCCCCTGCTCTAGATGAAGGAATAACATTGTAACATGACGAAATGCTCAAACAAGTAACTTTTACATAATACTGCCCCTTAAAAACACAGAAAGTGATGTAAATGATGAATAAACTTCCACTTCTTCATCTCATCATGGTGGATCTTCCAACAATCATCCAGAGCAGTGAGAGAAACCCAGCAAACCCAAAACTATTACAGACACTTAGCAGATGTTGGTGATGCATCTGAGTCCAGGCAGTTCTTCTTTGGAACCGCTGAACATTTAGACTGACTGTGTTTATGCTCCTTTTCCTGCTGTGCTTTGGACCATAACACTGGTAAACCCTGCACTGAAGAAGTAAAGCCACAGAATGGACATTTACAAATAAATAAATAGAACTAAATGTGCATTATATTTCATATTTGGCATTGTCACGGGATGGCCTCAAGACAATACCACACAGAACGGCAAAACCCTCCAGAGCTTTAGATAGACAAATTGATTATAGAATGTTCCATAATGCTATGGCTGTTTGCCTTTACCACATCATTTTTTAAAAATGCATGCATATGCAGCCAGACTCTAATTATATCATAGCTGTATTAATAGATGTGGGTCCTGCTAAACAGACTGTGTGTTTTGATTGTTTGCAATTTTACTATGGTGACTGAAAACCAATGTATGGCGGTTTGTTTTCTGGGAGGAGCTTCCAGTAATGAATCCCGGCACCGAAGCTCATATGTGGGTCATGAAGTTTGAGCCTCAGCAGCCACAGACAGCTGAGTCCTGCTTTCACTGCAAACTGCAAACCTTACCAAGTATTTTTATCTAGTTTTCCAGCAAATGTCTTGAAAAAAGACAAAACTAAATCAGATGCAACTTTTCAGTAAGAAATAGGAGCTTATTTTACGCCAATAACTAATAAAAAAATGTATGAAAAAGTTCCAGTTCCATTATATCTTATTAATGAAATAATCTGCCAATGGAACTAGTGATTTATATATATACATATACACACTCACTAATTGGCACAAAACTCTCATAACTTGGTGAAAATTTACTCATGAGTTAATTTTGTTTTGTTTCTAGTATATTATGAATTACTCAGTAGAAACTAGCCCACAATAATTGGTAATATTTTGTTTTGCAGTGTTTGTAATTTAATATACATTCTGTTTAAATACTTTGAAGATTTTCTGATTTATTTTGTCAGAATTTTTGTGAACTTCTTTCATCTACAATCCATTTCCTTCATTTGCAGTGGAGAAATGAAGTTTCTGCACGCCCAGCTGAAGTGTGAAGTTTGGGAGCCTCCAGATATCATGACAAATTAATAAATGTTTCAAACACAGTTTCCTGTCACCAACTTAAATACCAAACAGTTCAGCTTTAGTGAAAACAGGTAGATTAAATATCATACACTGATCTTCATCACAAAATATTTCATCACTTTAGAAAAAGATTCATTCCGTCTTTTCGCGACACTTTGGCTATGAAAGCATTACTCACAGTGAAGGTATTTGATTCTTTTCAGGCCTTTTATTTGAGGTTTAATCAACAAGAAGACAAAGTGAAACTCCAATGCAATCCCAACTCTGTTAAATGTTCTGGTTTCTTCCAGGCGGTGAGACAAACTGAGTTTTGGATCCAACAGAGCAGATTCCAGAAATTACTTTTCATCATTAACTGCAGGTTCTCACTGATCTCCTCTGATCGTAGCAACAATTTGGTACAAAATGTTGAACAGTATTAGCATGGCATATTTCAGCAACAACAAATTTCAAAGTGATTCACATCATCAGACATAAAAACATCATAAACATATCAAACAGCAGCTGAGAAAAACGGTAAGACATTTTGTAAGACAACATTTTGTTAATAATAATCAAAATGTTGGTTAATGTTCCAGTTATTATTGCTCAAAAGCAGCTTTAAACAGGTGGGTTTTAGTTTTCACTCAAAGGAACTCAGTGTTTCAGCTCTTTTGCAGTTTTTGGAACGTTGCTCCAGATTTGAGGTGCATAAAAAAGAATGGTGGCACTCTTAGATATTTAGTAAAATATCTAAAAACATTTTGCAGAACATTTCTGAAGCTACGATGATGTCAGGAAGTCATAAAGTGATTGTCTACTAGCATCCTGCTGTCTTTATTTTAAGAAATGTGTTTGGTTCAGAGGTGCAACAACATTGGGTTAATGTAAACTGTATCAGTGTTGAACACGTCTAAAGCCCTGAAACCTTCGTTTTCCATTTGGACCAATGATCACACTCATGTAAAGGCGTTTCAGAAATGATTTTCCAGATTTGCTTTGATCAGAGGTAATATTGTGCAGCGAGAGCTAATGCGATCAGCGCTCAGTGCGTGGTTAGCATGCACAGCTCCTTCCTTCAGGTGCTCCGTCTCATCCTGACAGATGAAGGATCTCCTTCGTTATCTGATGCCCTCGGTGGACAGGCTCACTTTTACTAATGACCTAACATGTGGTGGGTATCGTCCAGCATGCGGAGGAGGGCCAGGCCCATTACTTTTCAATTACTCAGGCACAGGAGACCTCATCAGCTGATAAGATCCTCTCTCTGCTTGACCAAAGGTGAGCAGCAGATGGTTGTGTGAGAAGACGGTGTCAATAACTTTGAAAGGTCAATTTAAGTGGAATCCAGCAGACTGACAAGCGAAGCAGCAGGAGATCTGGTGTTTGAAGCCAACATGTCTGATTTTCACTGATAGGTTGTCCAAAACATTTTTATACAGACTATGGTGAGAAAACATACAGCGACTTCCAAAAGTAACCACTGATTCAAAATAATATCTCCAACAACTGCACGTATAGAAAATGTGTCCCACAATATGAATTTATTGTAAAGTAGTTAAAGCTCTGGACTTTGACTGGGCCATCCTAACCTTGGACTTTCTATCAGCACCAACCGTCTAAAGTAAAGCAACTCGACAGCATGATGCTCACACCACAACAGAAAGATGTTTTCAAGATAACTTTTCCTCCCATCAGAGTACATGCAGCTCTGGGTTTATTTGTGAATAATGCTGGTACTCTGTGTTCTGCACTGCTCTATGTTGGCCAGTTACATAAATTAACATTACAGTAAGTTCAAGTTTCTCGTCATAACAAAACAGGAATGTTTGACGGTTTACTAAAAACACCAAAATATTTGACATTAATTGACATCAAATCTCTGAATCATGTTCATGTTGGAACACAACAAGCATCAGCATCAAATATTAAGCGACAGCCTCGTCTGATGGCGTCTAGATAAAATACAACCGTGTTAAAATGTGTTGCCGCTCACAAACCGAGCGTCGCTTCAAACTTTGTCGTCTCTGGGAGCCTGAAGCCTCTTTGTTAATTGCATCAGAGGCAAGACGCCGGGCGTGTGGGGGTGTGTGTGTCATGTTTGAACCCTTTTAGCAAGCGTCTGAGTGAATTTGCATCCTTAAAGGGGCGGAGAAACAGTATGGCTCCCAGCAGAGGAGCTGTCACCTCTCTTTGGGAGTCAGGGGCGACGCAGACATAAATAAGTGATGCAGATATTTTTAACCCCTCTCGTGAAATCGGAGATAAATTGATTTCATTCCTGCAAGGCCCGTCAGCAATGCGTCTCGGCCTTTGATTCAGGCTGGCAGCAGGTGAAGGTGCTATGAATTTTTTATTGTCTCAGAAATGAAGCCAACCTGGTTTGTTCCCCCGTCGCCTCCTTCGCTTACCCACTTCTGCTCTTCTGTCTGTTCTCAAATATTTTCCCAGCGACTTGCTGCTCATTTTGTTTCTCACATCTTTGTTTTCTTATCCCTTCTTGGCTCATGTCAAGCTTTTTGCCATTTCATGACTGTATTACTGCTCATTATGACTCTTGTTGACGCTGACATCTTCAAGCAGCTCGGTGTCGGCGCTGACGCGTTTGATGCTCGTTTTCAGAGAACTTACTGTATTCAGGAAAAAGTCAATGTGACTGAGCTGGAGCACAAATACATTCATTTCTGATATTATTAAAAATGTATGTTTTGAATCTTTTCAAATATCTGTCTAGACATCATAGCTTTACGGGAACATGGACTATAATATATTGAACATGTCTGAACTTTTTACCTTTGGCACAGATGTGGATTCACTGGCTGCCAGTATCGCAACTTTTATTTGTTAAATCTTCACATTATGATGCATGATTACTTAATAAATCCAAACCTCAGTCTTAAAGATAAAGAAAGCAGAGCATCATTACAAAGTCCATGATAACAAAAAAAACTGAATCCAGCAAAAAGGGTTTTGGAACAGTGAGATTGGAAAAAAAAATAAAATAAATAAAATAAATATATATATATATATATATCCTGATATAAATATTTATAATAATAGTTTTAATTCACAGCATGTATTTGTCAGTTACATGCTGTAACTGACAAATATATATATATATATATTTTTTTTTAAAGAAAAATGTAACTGACAAATACATGCTATGAATTAAAACTATTTTATAAATGTTTATATCAGGAGAACAAAACACTGATGTTCATTGGTGGGATTAAAATGTATTTTTAAAGAAACCTCATTTCTAAAGTTTGGTGTGTTTGTTATATTTCTCCTTTAAATTGAATGAAAAAACTACTGAGGGCTTTTTGGTTTCATTTATGCTGCAGATGTTGCTCCTGCATTACTTTAAGCAAGTTGAGTAAAAAAGAAGAAAGATCTTGGAAGATGATTTTAAGATCCAGTTTTCTTGTTTAAACAAACACTTTCCACACTGAGAGAACAAATGTTTTGAATATAATTATTGTAGAAATTTGCATACAGTCTGCAGTTTTATCTGGAATGATTATGTAAATTTAGCTGCAAAAAAGCTTAGATATTTAAAATTACTTAACAAAACTTGGTAAGTTCTCACATTGACTTTTAAAAACTGATCAAAGTAATTGATTGTTAGATAATCTGTTTACTGTCACATGCAACGAATCTGTCATTTTGTCTGTTCTTTGTGTTAAAAAGGCAAAGAAAAAAAAAGTTACTGAAACAGAAAACTTAAAAACTTAATAAAAATACCTGATTCTTAAAAATCTGGCATTTAAATCTGTTTCAATTTCAGTGACAGTGAAGTTCAGTTGTTTCGGGTTTGCAGGTCAGCTGCTTACAGACGTGTTCATCTGTAAAATTAACAAATTTTAAAAATAAAAACATGTCAAGGCATTTACCACATCATTGCTGGAAACTTTCTGCACCATTTAATCTGGGTTTCCAAATCTCTCCGTGGAAATGTTTCCATTGAGCCAAAGATGTGACTGGACCCACCAGCAGAGATCCGGTTTCCCCTGCCTGGGCCCGTCTGTTCCCTGTAACATTTTTAAATGTCATTATAAACCTGGGATATTAGATTCAAACCTGCTAATGGAGCTCTGTGTGAAAAATGAAAATATGCTAAAATCTTACCTGTTTTACCTCAGGAGTTTTCAGTCAAAACGCAGATTTATTTCTTAAAGCCAGAATTTTTCTACACAGGAAAGAAATCAAGATTTTGTATTTTTGAGGTTTCTTAGTTGTTTAATAATTGAATTCTCTCTGGTTAAAGGCTAATTTATGTAGCAGTGTTTGCAGTGCAGTGCCAATATGTTGTTTTTATTGCTCACAAATTCACCAATTTGTGGATTTTCTGTGTAACATAACTCTAAATTTTTCACAGAAGATTTGAACATTGGTGGATTTTTGCATGCTGCATATCTAAAACAGTCAAAAGAAACTGCAGCCCAGCAAGCTGGAATATTCAGGCGCAAAATACTTGACATGCAACGACGAAGCAGCAACGATGAAGCGGCCGACGCAACGGCGAAGCGGCCGATGCAGGGAATCGTTTAGTTTCATTGGCTGATTGGCTGAAGACCCTGGATGTTAGATTCTGCTACATTGGTTTCTACTGTTAATGTGTTTTAAGATATTTTTGGTGCTATTAAAATAGGCAGTTAAACGGGTGTTTATGGATTTCAGTCATTTGTGTTTGGTTGCAGCCTCTAAGCCTCACAAACACTAGGAGTCCACTGTGGTGATTTTATGTCCATTTGTTATTAGTTAGTTAGCCTTGTTGTTTCTCTTTCTTAGTTTTTTCCTCTGTATTCAAAGTTTTTGGTTTTAGGGAGTTACTTCTGATCCATCCATCCATGCTTATGAAAGGTAGATTTAAACTAAAACTCTGTGATGCTCCCAAAGTTTCCCTGGTTTCAGATATCTCTGGAAAACCTTTGAAATCAATGCTGCCTCACTCTGACTTAGAGCAACAGCTCCACTCCAGGCTTCCCTCTTATCTCAGCTTTTTGCAGCCATTTGTATTCAGGATATCTTTCTGTTTTCATTTCTCATTACTGCAGATGAAATCCCATCCCATCCATCTGTACCAAGCCATCAAGACACTTGAATTCCTCAGCTGGATGCAGAATCTCGCCCATCATCATTCCACCTTTTCATTTAGTAGCCAGACTGAGGATGCTAAAGATTAGGCGCAGAGTTAAATAATTGCACATACGTTACTTCAAGGCATGGTACTGCATTGATCTGGTGAAAATACACACTGTAAAGGAGCTGCTTAGGTTCAGAGAAGAATATAGTTTTAACCCACTGGGAAGCTTAAAAGAATAAGAAACCTTCCACACCAAAAAAAGTTTAGATCACCTTGTGGGCGAAAAACTCTCCAGAAAATCTCAATGCATGAATCAGAAAAGAATAAAAATGATTCGTTCTGAGAACAGAGCAGTCTGCATAAGTAAAGAACGAGACTTTATGGCAGCAAAATTCGATCCATTCTCCAGAATAATTGTCATCTACCAATAATTGCTCCCTAGTTTAACCGAATGTTTTCATCACAAGCATCCAGAATCGGCTCCCTGCTGTCAGATCTGCTTCCCCCTGGATCATTGTGCAGCTTTGAACTGCAGTTCTGCATTATTAAATTCCCTCATTCTGAATTTTCCTGATGGCGTTGGAGGGCCCTGCCAAACATGTGGCACCAAAATGTCCCAAACGAGTTGAGACTGGGAAACTGAGGGCTGCTGTGTTCATCTCACACGAAGTTTATAGACATTTTTCCATTGGTTTTCAGCTACCAAGCTGGAGATCTGCTACCACGCCTCTGGTTTAACTCACCTGGCTGAGAGGAATCACTGGATCACAGTTCTTAGCCACATACAATTTTAGATGTTGATTTTTACACCTGACCCAGGGATCTCCAGCCCTCAGCAGCCAGTATCCTGCTACCTTTAGAGGCGTTTCTGCTTCAACAGCCATAGATCAGATAATGAGGTCATTAGCAGGATGATGCAGAGCTTGATTGCATGCTAAGGTCATTCAGCCGTTAGATTCAGGTGTGTTGGAGCAGAGGCACATCTAAAGCCCTCAGGACACTGACCACCAAAACATCCACATTTATCAGCAAATTCTGAGCTGTACATTATGAACACACACGTATGATCATCTATGGATTTCCTTTTAAGACATGTCTCCAAGTTATTTGTGTAAAACTGCCAATTTGTGGATTTTTCCATAGAATATAAAAATGCAGGTTGGGAAGCTTAAAAACTGATGACACATTGGCTGGCATTTACAAAGGAGCGCCCAGTCCAGGAGCGCCACTGGTGGGCTGTACCCTCAAAAACAGATAAACACTTCGTTAGCTTCTGCAGCTGAGCTGAGATGGTTTCCACTGAGAGCATTAACACATACTAAGCCATATTTGGTATCTGAACCGTTAAGCTTGGCAGTTCTGACCATTTTTAAGAGCAATTCTCAAATATGCTTGAATCTTTGCATGGCTGTGGTCTCCAAGTCCTGGAGGTCTGCTGGACTTTAGCTCCTCCTGACCAAAGAAAACTATTCCAGAAATGCTGAGGTTTATTCAGAAGCATCTTTTGGATGTCAAAGAATTAAAGAGAAGAGGCTTTATCTTTCACATAAACTGTATTTATTCATCCATTTTATAGTTTTCCTGTCATGTTGACTGAGGCCTGAAGAGTCTTTGGGGTTTCTGTCATTTCTCTGGACTTTTCATGCAATCATCTTGGTTTTAGCCACTTCTGGGAAAACTGGCGATTGTCCTGAATATTTTCATGAAATCTTCCTCTCTATGGATGTTTAATGGAGCCATAAACCTTCCCAGATTGTTGTTTTTGTGGCATTTGTTTCTTGTCTGTTATTCTTGATGTGTTTCTGCCTTTGCATTATTTCAACACTTGTTGAATCAGCAGCACATAATTGATATTTACACAATAACTAACAACAGAGGCAGTCAGGATGCTCTTTCCTTCAGTGTTTCTGCACTTTGATTAATTTTTTCATTAATAAATAAAGCAGTGCAAAATGTCATGGATTTTTTTTGTCAGAAGGCAGTTTTGTAAGTTTTTCAAAAGAAAAAATAAAGTACAACACTATGAAAAGAGTCAATGATTTAAATTATTTAGGATCAATGACTCTGCTGTATGGAGCTCTTTGAAGGGATTTGGGATCTGCAGATCTTTGCATGTTTAAAATTCTGAAGGAGCCTTGTTAGAAAATGAGATCTTGGGTTTTTCATTGCTTTGTTTTGATCTTCTAAAACCCAGAATGTCTTTGAAGTCTAAACATACCATCCTGTCCTTCTCGTTCCCATGTCTGCCTCTGCCGCACTTTGTCAAACTCTAACCACAATCCTTGAATTTAATGTGCAAAAAGGACAAAAACATTGCCAAACCCTCATTATCAGAACAACAATTATCTTCTATAAGCAGTAAAACAGGAAAATACAATTGACTGACGACGCAGCACATCTTCTTTATTAGGTTTTGATTAAACTGTTGTTTAAAGATAGCAGGTTTGGAAGAACAGGAAGAAGCAGAGCAGAAAACGGGATGGCATGAAGAAACGAGGCGAGATGGAGGGGGAGGTGTGTGTGACTGTGCTTTGAGGACAAGGTGAGTTCAAAGAGACCCTTCATGAATTGAACTCTCCTGAGACAGGCTGACAGGTAGATAACCAGGGACAAGCAGGGAGACACCGGACAAACGGCCGGGACAAAAGTAATGACCAAAACGTAATTGCCTCATCCAGCAAGGCATGACTGAATGTCCAGACGCTGAGCCGGGGGTGTCCCGGGCCTCCCCGCTTTGTCCACCTAAAATCCCATTTAATCAGGAGTCATTCAAGTCTTGGACTCAATCAACGCCCATTTGGGACACCTTGTAGTTTAACCCAGTCTTTAGTCAGCAACGGGGCACAGATGGCTCCGACAGATGGATGGCACATTAGGAAGATAAATACTGGAGGTCACAACTGACATTCAGATCCCAATTTGTTTCATGCCTGAGTGTAAATTATTCTGACATTCACTTCCAACAAAATGAATCAATATTTACAAATAATTCCTCTTTAAAGATTGTGTGATACAGGTTGAATTTCCTGTTTTCATGCAAATTTCCAGTCTAATGTTTGGAGCGCAACTAAAAACCAGGATCAAAGATACAAGCCAAACTCTCCTGCTGCATCTTCACATCAAGAGAAGTCAGAAAATTGGTTCGGCGCAGAGCCACCACAGCTGACACAGTAATTAGATTTATTTTTTTTTAATTTCAAGGTTTGAAATGTCAAGAACTAATAAAATGTGTTCAGAAATACTTCAGGCTCCATTTCACCCATACATGAGGGGAAACTGCAGCCTGCAGAAGCTCATCACAGCACTTAGTTGGCAGATCAACAGGATTGTTGACCAACCTGATACTTTAGATCAGACTGTATGCTGACCTAAAGTATTCTGGTGTGAAATAAAATGATCAAGCTTTCCAGGAGTGAACGTCCCATAAAATTCACTGTTTCTGTGTAAATTCATTTAAAATGAAATATTACATCAAAAAACAAAAATTCTGTACGTAGCTGCGTTTCCATTGACCATAACATTGTGTAGTTGGACATTTTGAAAATATATTTGCTGAATGGAAATGCTAATTTCACAAAAAAATAAACCTTGATTTTCAGGTTATTTTGCACAACTGCAATAGAAAACGTTTTATCGCTTTACACGAGTCACATGATAAACAACCGGATGCTGCCACTGACGCAAACCACGAAGAAGAACAAAACAGGAAGTAGTTTGAAGATAATGACGCAAGTTTTTTAATGACGTATTGTGTGGACAGACTTATTAATATGGTTCTCTTATTAAATCCAAAGCAATTACAAAATTGTGTTTTACTCGACATTAACGAAATATTGACAACATTTTGGACGCATTTGTAAAGCAAACCCAGTCAGAAGGCCTGTTCTTGTGTCTGACATCCAGCATGAATACAGCAACAACAATGCAGCTGTAAAAAGTTAGAAACAACTAAATCATTTTGACTAAACATTTACCTTTGGATGATCAACGGTATGAAAAGCTTCTAGTCAATCAGAAATAAAGAACAAAATAATTTAATGTAAAATTTGCCAAATGTAGACAGAGCTGATTCTTAAAAATGTAAGGCGCAGTGAGTTTGTTAAATATTAAAATGAAAAGCAGAGGCTCTTTTTAAAAGGTTTTAAGAAGAAAGCATCTTCACTCAAGTTAAGTTTTATGTTGTTTCAACTTTGGTTAAGTAAATCCTGACCTCAGTGGAGCCCTGCCTGTTTTTCATTCACTATTCATTCATTTTTTGCTTCCTGATAAGTAAAACTGAGGAACCGAATTAGGGTGCACTTTCTTTTTCTCTTGGGAATTTAACGGACAGCATTCATGGGGAGAGACGAGTTCTGGGTTCCCCTCCTGGAACCGAATCTCAGATAAGTGGAACACATTAAATTTATGGATTATTCGCTGTTCATTCAGTGGCAACCATCAAGCCACATTAGCATACCCTACATTTCACACAGATGCACATGAGAGTACACTTTGAGAAGATCTTAGTCTTGTTGGTTTTGTGCGGAGCAGACAGTTGTCAGCCTGTCTTCACTCTGTCGAGTCATATCAATCACACGCCTCCTCTTTAAAGCCTATAAATAGCTTTTTCTTAAACTTTATGTAGAAATATTCTGGCTGTCAGTGCCGCTGATGTGCACATGCCATCACACCCATGGAAACAGTGAAACCACAGAGCATATGACAAATTTGCTGAGGCGTCAGAATGCTGTCTTTTTGAAGGATACTTTTCATATTGCGACATGGTTCTTCACACTGAATCGATATCCTCAGGAGAGGAAAACAAGGAAAGAAATGACAACAAAGAAAGCTAATATGCTCTCATGATCACATTGTGACATAATTTTTATTGAATAAATAACAGGGCTGTCTATCAGTTAAAAAATGTGATCGGATTAATCGTCTAACTTTATACATTTTGGGCTTCTAAGCAATTTCCTGAATTTTTTGCAGCAAAAACATATAATACTGTCACCCACTGCACATGCATACGAGAAGCAGCATACTTGTTCAGGACACAGCTGACAGATAAGAGATTTCATTTTCTAGGTCATTGATACCCCTTTCAGATGTCGCCCTGGGCAACTGCCCACATTAAAAACCGCCACTGTGTGTGTGACCGGGTTTTATTTTAACGATATTATAGACGTTAAGTTTGCCTAAATGTATTTGTCCTTTGAATTTATTTTGTTTAGTCAAGAAGTTGTTTTGTTCTGTTACGTTGCTCTTGACAGTTGGTGGTTACCGTAGTAACCAGTAACTGACAGCTCCGCCACCTTTTCTCGCTGTTGCTGTAGTTGTGGCGTATATTAAGATCAGCTTTGAGTTTTCTTAACAAATGTTATATCTTAACATATATTTTAGACAAATTTAAGAGTCTGATGACTAATTTTGCAAAGTTTTTAGTCTGTTTTTAACTTTTATTATTAAGGTTGTCCAACTTATGTATGTTTAATTTTACAAATATTAACTGCGGCTGACTGCTCAGTGGGAATCGTTGCTTTGTTTACGATTATTTATTGTATTTTATTTAATGTATGGTAGCAGAAGCTGCTGGATTGATGTTTTTCATTAGAAACACTCATTGTATTTATTTCACCATGAATTCAACGTACTGGACCTCAGAGGAGTTACATATGCATGTTTTCAAAAAATGTATTATTGTCTGAAACCAAATGTGTGAAGATTCTCAGTATTTCTGGTTTCTATATTCAGGACGGTTTAAAGGAAGCCATTTTGTTTTAAGTGTTCATTTGGAAATGTTCCTCTCCGTTAATTTCCTGATGGAGAATCTGGATAAACGGGAAAATGGACGTCTTTTGTCTTTTTAATTCCCAGATGGTGGCAGAACTTCTCGGTTCATCCGCATTCTGGATAAAAACGTCTTTATTTTACAGATAAAAGCTCAAACTAAAGTAAGCAAATGTTAGAACTGCACCATCTGTGGCTTTGGTTGGACGTGATCGATGAGGGACTTTCAGCCAACTTCTATGTGAGAACAAATCTGTCACGTCTTCGGGGGGCGCTTAAGAACGCTTGCAAATGTTTTCCTCCCAGTTTAGTGTCTGTAGTAAATGAAACCTGCTTGCAGACAAATCCCCGGAGAAACAGAGGAACATTCGGGTGAATAAAGAAGTTGAGAAGGAATTCTTAGTGAAGACTAATGAGTGGATTCTGGGGTGCCGAGTGCAGAGGCAGGGGGCGCTGTCTTGACCTTTCTCGTTAGTGTGATGTTAACCTGTCCGACTCCCCCTGGACCCATCCGACTTCCCCCACCAGCCCTTCTAAAAATAAACCAATAAACGCTTTGCAAGGCAAAGAGAAGTGCTGCTCCGGCTCCCACTTCCTCCACCCCTTTACCCCCTCCTCCGCCCCCCCTCCCACCTCCTCCTTCCTGTCTCCACCCGGCTGGGAGAAGCTGGTTCTGTCAGCATTGGTAGAGAGGCAATTAATCTAATCAAGTAGTTAAGCACAAGCTTGAGTCAACACTGCATTGAGTATGCTGGTTCAGACAGAAAAAATAACATGAGCTGGCTAACAATGTAGTCCAGACTCAAACTCTACATATGGGGAGAAAACACGGCCAAGAGTCTGAGGTCATGATGTCTGCAGTGCTGATAAGTCAGGTTACAATGTTTTAAAAAATACAATGATCAATTTGGAATGCATTTACATTTTTAAAGGACAAACAGAGGTAGGTGCATAATTATCTTACCAGTATTGGTTTTTTGGAACCGCCTCTGCTGCTCATGCAAATGGTTTAACAAGCTGTGAGAAACATCAGTCAGAGATTTGGGTTCATATTAATGAGCATTAGCTTTACAATTAGCATTGCAAGGTTCCTGTAGTTTGCTAGCAGCACATCTATATTTGCATTTCCATCACAAACTTTGACAGTATTCTGTTTATGCCAAAAAAAAATTTAATTTTGCAGCTGCAGGATTTCCATTAAATAAGAGACTCAGTTAAAATCACATGTGCATAAGTTTGCTCACACAATGTAACATTGAAGTCATGCAACACTATCGTCCTCAACTCCTTCCTGTCGTCTTCGTCTTGGTCGTTTCTGCTAGTGGCAGCATTCACTTGTTAACGACTCGCGTGACGTGAATAAAGTGTTTCTACTGCAGTTTCTGATGAGGCCAAAAAACTCAACTCACTTACTGCCAAAACGGGTTCTTTCAAAAGTACTGTTTCTGTTAAGCAAATTTACCTTCGAAATGTCAAATTGGGCAAATAGGGCCATTAATTGCTACTCCAAGTCTTTTTTTGTTCCCGTTACTCTTAGGCAGGTCGACTCAGACGATCCTAAACGGTTAATAACAGTTTAGTATTTAAGGAAATCAACATTTTGTTGGAACTTGCAGTTTAAGAGAAAAATTCTTGACTGAATAGATTTCAGTCAACAGAATGTCTGTTTCTAAAGGTTGCAAAGTGGTGACCTTTCACCCTTAATCTGTACTCTAAACTTGTTTCAACATTACGAATCAGCCCTGCCTGAAGTTTTCAAAACGTTTGCTAATCAGATCCAATGTGTTGTGTAAATTGAAACACAGTGACCATGTTTGAATTTTAATATTTAAAAGTATCCTTGGAAAAGTGTCTTTTTTTCTGCATCCCCTCTCTGGGAGGGACTCGCAAATCACAGAGCAAGTCCTGAAAAGATAAAAGTGAACAGCAGAACTTTGCAGTCATTACAAAGTCCAAATGCCAATTTCAGCTCCAGCAGTTCCGTCGTCGGAAAGTGCATTTACAGGATTGCAGGAAGTCCTGGAGACTTGAGAGAAAAGTGATTTTGTTAAAAGCTGCAGAGGTGAAACCAAATGTATGTGTAATTTCACTGAATTGCTAGTTTCTTCCTTTTCAGATGGGGAAAGGTTGTCCTGCATTGACCTGAACCTCTGTCTGGTTGCGATCCATTTTATCTTGTCCGCTTGTTTGTTCTGCTGAAAAACAGATGAAATAACAGAGAGAGCTCCATTGTTGCGGCTCGGTGATTGAACCCTTTGAGATTTTGCCTCTTCAGCTGATTTTACAAAATGCTTTGAGAGCTTCTCGAACTCTAAAAGCTTAATTAAATTCGGTGCAAGTAGCACTCACAGATTTACTCTTGACCTTTCAATTAAAGTGCAACACTAATGGAAAAGTGATAGCATGTACTTTTAGATGGATGGATTTATACCAATC
The DNA here is from genome assembly GCA_902982915.1 of Phalloptychus januarius. Lineage (NCBI taxonomy): Eukaryota > Metazoa > Chordata > Actinopteri > Cyprinodontiformes > Poeciliidae > Phalloptychus > Phalloptychus januarius. The sequence goes on along the minus strand of CADWAE010000230.1, from coordinate 19,913,776 downwards.
GCCTGCAAGCCAAACAATAGATGAACGTATGGAAGTGGGAGATGCCATACCATTATGTTATTATGAGATGCTGTCTTTATTTGTTTATGGATCCACATTCACCTCTACAGCAGCAGAGACTTTCTTCCACAACACAAACATTACTGTGAAGTTATGCTTTTACAAACATTACAAGAAAAGATAGATAATGAAATACCTTAAGGCACAAAATCAAAACACAAAATTCAAATCAACCATCTTACAATTATAAGAGTTTTAACATTTTACAAATATTACAAAAGAAAATTAAAGCACAAAATTTCAGAAATTACAATAACAATTTTCATTTCAACTATAAATTCATCCAGTCCACCACTTCAATATTATTTCATTTTCTATAATCTATATTTTTAACACTATCAGCAATTAGTGTTTTTACAGAAAGCTACATGCTTCAGTCAGAAATTGATCTGTATATAGTAATTGTTATTGAGATTGTTAGTTCAAAGCAATATAAAGGTAACAATATCATATGAGCACTTTCATGTATTTTATAGCACAATCAACTTTATTAGCTTTAGTTGCTTTCCATATAATGTTCTATGTATCAAATATGACTTAAAAGAAATTTGATATGGCCTCTGTCTCTTTAAGAAACTCCTGCTTTTTCTGAAAGTCGCCACAACATGGCTCCTCTATTAATCCTTTAATGATTTTACCAGTGTTTCACTAAGAAGCAGCTGCTGCAATGAGCTCAGCAGTTCCTCCAGGGGTTTGCTAATTGCTGCTGGCTAGTCTGAAGGAACTGAGTGGAGATCTGCTCTGTGAGGCGGAAGTGCAGACGCTTGGAAACGGCAGATCTGACGAGGAGCTTTGTCTCGAAGGCAGAGCTGGGTCCACACAGGCTGAGTGGTTGCCATGGAGATGAAAGTATTTCTAAACAAAAATAGGGAATAAAATTATGACATGATATAAAGCTAAAAAAGAGTTTAGCATTACGCTGCATGTCTGTTGTTGGTGGCTGGATTGTTCATGTGTAAAGGAAGAAGGTATGCTATGTATGGCAGCCCGTCACGGACTTTCTGTGTCGTTCATAATATCAAATATGTTTGACTTCAGGTTTATAGATGGAGCAAGAAGTGAACATTTTGAGGCAGTTTGTGTGGATTTGGCCCAGCACACATTGTGACTCTTGTGATATCATCTGATCGGCAGCTTGGTAAAAGTCGGTCTCCTTCACCTATCTGCTTTCCAGCAGTCACGCTCCAGCGGCTTCCTCTTTCACTCCTACCTGCATCCTCCGCCCTGTCTTATTGTTCTGCAGTGGAGCATGGCAGCAATGAGGTTCTCTGGCACACAGACAGAAACACAAGAAGACTGGCCTAAAAAAAAAAAAGGTAACAAAGAAACAAACTGAGTGCATTCTTTTCCTTGGCCCTGCAGCATCGCTATCTCACTCTCAGGTGAGTGAATCCACACTAACATGCTTCTTTCTCTGCGTCCGTGGCCCTGATGGAGGACCAGATATAATTTTTGACTCTCTCCAGGTTGCAGACTGAGTGTCAGAACTCAGTGTAACGTGATCCCAGTTCTCCTCTTTGTGCTACTAATGTATTTGGAGTCCCCCACCCTTGGGGCAGCAATTATTTTTTTTTATCAGCCTGTGAAAGTTGGTTAAGTGCTCCAGGGGGCAGGAGAACAGAGCAGGAAGGGGCGGGGCCCCGTGCAGCTGCTATCTAAATTGTGGCCTCGCCGCTTTGACACCAAACATCAAGGAAGACAGAGTTATTATTGCTCAAATATTTTCCCAGAATTAGAGAATGACGAGGGTCAAAACTGGAAACAAATTAAGTCATAATAGAAAATGAGACAAGCAGGGAGGGGAGGCAGGAAAGGGAAGAGGGGGATAATTGGAAAAGACGTCACGATAAGATAACAGCCTCACCAGTTTCTTTATTTAATTACAGCAGCTCACGTCTGAAATGGTGCACCTAGTCGACCCCCTGCTGTTTGTGTCGTCTGCTGAAGTTGCTGCTGGGTGGAATAAACACCCATCCACTTCCACACGCGTCTCAACATTAACTGGCTTAATTCAGGCGTTTCCAACCTCATAAGGCTAATTAATGCACCCAGGATGGTTGAGTTGCCTCAATATTTTGACCTTTGCTCCTTTTTGTTTATCTGAGCAACAAACTCCAGTAAGGTACCTGCAATATCAGAGACAAGCAGCCATTTCAGGAGTTACATTAGAATTAATGCATTAGCTCACATTATCCAGCATTGATCTAATGTTAATCTTAATCACAGTTTAATGTAAAGTATCTTTTAGCTGCAACAACAGAGGAGTTCACACAGCAATGAGACAAATGGACACAATAAACACTTTACTTTTTGATTTTTTTTTTTATGTTTAAAAATTACATAATTTATGTTCCACTGAGTTGGATATTACACAAAATCCATGCAAAATACACAGAGTTTTATGGAACAGACAAAAATGTGGCAAAGTTTGAGGAGGATTTTGCATCAACCTCTTACAAACTGCAGATGATGCTTTATGTTTGTCACACACTTACATAATGGACTGAAGGGCTGACTCATGAACTCTCAGTCCTTTCAAAAAACAACTAAATAACAAAAGAAAGAAGATTCCCAGATTGTGATGCTGATGTTGGCGTTTCAATATAAAGATGTAATCAACTGGTTGACCAAATGTTATTTTACAATTAGTGTAACTGAAGAATCTCAAATGAAAACAGAGGCAGGTTTTGTTTTGTGCACAGATGTGATGTTTCTGTTCCATAAATCAACTCTTCTAGTTACAATGTTATTGTTCAAAATGTGGAAACTGGCTCCTTAAATCTTCAGAAAAGCCTAAAGTGAAGGGAAAAAAAATATCTAAACAATAAAAAAATTACATTATTAAGTACATTTTTTACAGTATTAGTAATATTGTCATTTTGGCTTCTTTATTGTTTAATCTTGCCCCGTTGTGCAATATCAAGATTAAATGAATAATAATAATCATCATTATTAGCCATAATATAATAGTATGCTACAATACTATTATATTGTGTGTATAATAGTAATAATAGTCATTATTATTGCTATTATTACTATACTATAATTATTATTATTATTATTATAGTAGTATATTAGTATATACTACTAATATAATACTAAAATATCATTATAGTAATAATGATTGTAGAGATATAATACTATGTGGTGTAGCTAATTCTTATTTCAAATGCAAAAATACTAAAATATTTCTAATAACGATGCTATTAAATAAATTAAAACAAGTTGCTGCCAAACTTATATCTGTATCTGACAGAAAAAAGGTTGAAATGCGACCTGCAGCAAACTGCACATGTGAATAGCTGGTTTGTGTACGTGTCAGAAAGAGAAGGGCAGAAGCTAAATTGCAGGTGATAAGAATGCGACTGGAGACGGTGAGAGGGCTGAAACCGAGAGGGGCTAAAAGCTCTGAGGTCCTTTGAGTGTGTGATTGTGTGTGCAGGGTTTCCATTATCACTCTGTCAGGGTGCACAGCCCTGGCGTCACGGGTCTACTGGATCACATAAAGACGGCACTGTGGAAACAGGTGAAACCCACACAGCAAACTGTCTTTGTTTGTTCTCAGGATTCAGTCAACTTGTATCAGGAACTATGTTCAGTTTCTCTTGCCGAGTCTTAAGTATGCAGCTTTTCATGTGGTACAGTAAACAAAATTATTTGACATATTTATTTAGAGAAATAACCCGAGGACATGCAGAGAAACTTTAACTGTGATGGAGCAGACCTGCAGAACAAGTGAACCACAACGGACACAAATGCAACAACTCCAGGATTTAAGCCAAGATGTTTCTGACAAATACAACAAAGTAAATAAAACTCAGATTTTAAGGAAAAACTGCACAACAGACCATTTCACAGATGTACATAAGTAATCAGGAACTGGTGTTGGGAACAACAACAAAGCTCCCAGTGTATCGATGGGTTCCAACCTGGACTGGAAAGTATCCGGTCCAGAGATGTTTGGGTTTCTCAAACAAATCACAAACACAAATCTGCAAATATCTTCTCAAAATATTTGGCCAGACTTTGAGGTTTTTGTGGTATCATTTTTAGACTTTTCCAGCTCTTTCTTGGTCAGGATCAGAACTGTTTGCGTCCTCATCTCTCCTCTTTGTTGAAAACTAGAAAGGACAAACTGTTGAGCAGTTGGCAGAGGCCTGCAGTCGGAGGCTCGATGCCTGCCGAGCCCAGCTGCTGCTCTGGCCGGCGATGAGATGGGAGCGGAGCGACGGCTCTCTCAGCCGGGGCTGCTGACTTCAGGCAGCTTCTTATTAGCCCATCGACTGCCTCAGCGGGGCGTCAGCCTACCAGCAGACATCTTTCTAAAGCATCTTCTGCTTTGATGTCAGACATTTATTAGTTAATTAGATTAGCGGGTCTCTTCACATAAACTGTCTGCGGGGTTTACTGCGTCCCTTTAGAAGAAACACAAAGCGGCTGCAGCACATGCAGAGAACTTTCAATACAATTCAAAAATATTCTAATGATGCACGAACTGCAGCGTGTCTTAGATGTGCACATCCACAGGAATACAAAAGGTTTATGGAAGATCAAAACCAGAGGCGGTAGTAGATTATGGGACAAACCTAAATACTATGACATGATACTGGGCAGAAAACTACAGATGGACCTTAAACATCCTAAACATCGAGGTTTCCTGGTGGCTCTGTCTCCTGAAGAGCCTGAGGTTCTGCAATATGTGATAAGGTGCTGGCTATCGTTTTTAAATACACTCTGCTGTCCCAGTACTGACTTGCATGCAGCTTCACAGTAAGAAACACCAAACAGCTGAAGGTTGGATTCACCATAAACCTGTGGTGTGTAGAAACACACTGATTAAAGCTGTAGCATGTAACTCTTATTAAAAATATGTTTATGTTTTTAACATATTTGTTAAATCTCTCACAACACGGTGACAGTTTCATATGAGACAGATAATCTGTGGAAAGTTTGATCTCCTCCAGTTGATCCCTGAGCTGCTGTCGCTCCTGATCCCAAACAGCCAATCAGAGCAGGGAGGAGCTGCCAGGCAGTGGCTATACTAACTAGCTTTAGCAGACAGAAAGAAGCTCAGGGTGACTGACAGCGCTAAGACCTGCCTCCTGGCTCTGATTGGTTGTTTCTAAATAGCAATGGGAGAACTGGCAGAAGAAACTAAAATTGTTTTATACTCTACAACAAATATGTAAAAAACTATTTTCTATAAAAGTTACATTCTGCAATTTTAGCAGGCAGCAGTAAAGAGGTGAAGATGTTTCCTTCCACTGAAGAAAATCTGCCAGTTTTAATCATCTGTTGCAGAGATCCACAGTCCTCCAGGGTTTAGCTGCATCCCTGCTCAAACACGCCTGAATCAAATGATTGAATTGTCTCTTCAGCGTGCCGTCATGTTGGCGACAGCCTGGTAAGGAGCTGTTCACTGCAGGTGTGTTGCAGGCTGCTGAGGTTGCAGACTGAGGTTGGACTCTGCTCATATTGGTTGACCCCAGTGTTCCCGTTGCTGCGGTATGTTCCTCTCCGGGTTCTCCCCTGGTCCTTTAAGCCTTTGGGAACCGTTCTGTCTGAAGGCAGCTACGGTTTACAACTCCTCAGCAACCTCAGATTTCTCTTTTGCTACATTATAATTTTATTTCCTGCTTTATACTCATAACTTCTCCATCAGATCCTCTTCCCTCATTCAGACTGACAAATATCTCCTGGTATCTCTTACCCTCTTTTTGAGATTCTTGCTCTCTCGGCTTCTGTGCCATCATCCTTTCTTCGTAATCCTTCCAGAGCTGAATCCCCCTTTATCCCTCCTGCAGTCTATCTGCCAAGTCGATCTGTCCGTCATTCTTTGGCTCATTGTCTCGTATCCCCATCTCTCACTTTTCATCCACCTTGTCAGTGCTTCAGTTTCTCTCCTCCTCTGTAAACCCCACTTGTTCCCCTCTGTACTGTACCTCTCCTCCTTTCTTTGTCTTGGCATCTTTGAGCCGGTGGACACCAGGGGAGCGCAGAGGCTCAGCTTTAATTGATACATTGGATAGAGGAGACGGAGCTGGATGGCTCTGGCCTGACAAGGTTAATTCTGTTTTTCTTTGCTCCTCATCACCTGATGGCAATTAAGCCCATGCCATCCTTCCTGGGGGAAAAGATCCACCAGCACAACGCACGAGTGAGGAGCCAGCGTTTCACTGAAGTTGATCGCAAGGGATAAAGTTTGTTTGGAGCACGCTGAAAAAGATTTGAAGGTGAAAATGGACACATTTCTTCGTGAGAAACTCTGACGAGCTGCACTAAACTAATAACTGACTTTCTGTCTTCAGTTGCACTAACACACAGATGGGTTTTTTGGCTTGTATCCATTAAATAGCTATGAGCAAAAAAAACAGTTTGACATATTTATGTGTAAAATGACTAAAATATTCTTAAACCCAAATTTAAATAGGAGGTTTTACACCAACAAATCTTCAACCCTCCAAGTAAAAAGTCTCTTGTTTAATGATTAAATTCAGTTTAATTTAAAACTTAAACTCAGTAAATTTATAAAAGTACTTTTGCTTAAAACTGATAATTACCAAGAACAACTTATGGATGAAATTGTCTCATTAGTGAAGGTCTGAGAAGCTTTTAGATTCCTGACTATTCCTTCATTTTCCTGTTAAATCCGAGCATGTACGAGTTCATCTTCCCCCACTGTTCTGTGGCAGCATATATTTTTGACTTTATCTTAAAACTGTCGTAAACACACAGCGTGTTCGTTCGTGAGGACATCTAATCAAATACAAGATTTTGTTCAAATCATTGTTTGAAAATAATAAAAACTTTGTGTTCATTGCATGTTCAGTTAGATTTTAGTGCTTTGCAAAGGTCTGGATAACCGGCTTTCAAATGAAAATGTTAAAAGTGCAAAAACATTTTTTATAGGTTTCCAACTCAATATTTTTGAAAATCTTTGTTTTCCTGCATTTACAGCTGGAAAACTTTGACTAGGCTCTTCCAGTTTTACACACCTGAACACTCGTTTGCATTGACATATCAGACTGAACAGAGACTAGACTTTGACTAGGCATTTTTGACCAATGAGGATATTTTCACACAAACCTTGGAGGTTTAGCTCTGTTGTCCTGATTTTACCTCCATGAATCTTAGTTCACGTTTAACTGTTGTTATTTTCTTGCATGAGTCGATATAAGAATTTAGTGATTTACAGCCAATTATTAAAGTCAACATCTATGTCTTGAGGAAACTTGGCTGAAGACTGAACACACTGGATCCCTCAGGAACCAGCTCTGGTGTGTTTATCCAGCATTCATTACTTCCTGGCATTTTGGCATTCTACGGTTTCCAGACACAACATGCAGTGGCACCACAAATCTGCACCGAGCTGCGCCAGAAAACAAAACCCAGCACGGCCCGTGAAAACACACGGCCACAGATGTGGAGCGTGGGGGTGAGATGGATGTGACAGAAGTGGGATTAGAGAGGGTGGGAAAGAAAGGGAAAGCAAAGCACTGTGATGTGGTAATGTAGCCAGAGATAAGGAATGATTAAAGAGCGGGCTGCAGAACCAGACGCTCCGTGTTGATCCAGCTAACTGTTCACTCATCAGCCTGCTAATGGCCTGCAAGGTGGGTAGTGGGCTGAGGGGGGTGGGCATTGTTTCAGCATGAGTTACCAGATGTTACAATAGAGCCTGAAATCCTCTGTATTCTGCCCTGCTGAGTTTCTTTGTTCAGGAAGAAAACACAAGCTGTAGAGCTACGGATCTCCTTCTCCATGAGCCGTGTGTGCAGCAGGACTTCTGAATATCAGCTTTTCATTTCAATCTTTTTCTGTACGTTGCATTGCTGAGTTGTTTGCACATTCATTGACACCAAGAGGTTCCAGGTGCTTAGAATTAATGGTCAATCAATGAGTAATCATAATAATTATTAGCTGAATTAATCCAAAAGTAGGTTAGACTTCTAAAGAGAGTGAATTCTCATCAGTGTAGACAGAGCGTTTGCATAGCATGCCATGACATTAAGCAATAATATCATTGGGTTGTTACTTCAAAACTTGACCACAAGATAAACAGCATCTTTATTTTTTTTTTTAAATGAGAATGAATAAATTTGCATTCGTAGGTTTTGTTTAATGTAAAGATAAACACGTTTGCTTCAGTGTTTTCTGATGTTGCAGGAAGAGTTCAGTGTTTCGGTCAACATTTCTGTCCCAGAGAACAAACCAAGTGATTTCATTATACGACTGTGACAAAAACTGCATTTCTATTAGAAAAAAACTTTGTCAATTTTCTGCTAATGTTGAAAAACAAACCAAATGTACCAATTGTGTTCTTTTCATTAAATAAGAAACACAATGACAATCACATGAGTTAGTTCATGTGATTCACATCATTAAAAACACGTCCAACATTATCTTCCTACCACTTCCTGTCGTCTTCTTTGTCATTTCTGCAGTAGCAACAGTTGGTTCACAAAATTGTTTGTAAGCGCAAAAACTTTAGCGAAAAATGTGTATGTGTTTTTTTTTATTATGTTTCCAGTGAGCAAATGTATTTTTGTGCAACTTTAAGATCAGTGGAAATGCAGATGGTGTGATTTTGACCCTTCAGAGGCTCAGAAACTGAGATTCATGTTTGGAACCAGGAAGAACTTCATTGATTGTTTTCTTTTGTTGCAATTTATTCAGTCACCTTCCAACATTCAGTTATAGTCTGACTTAACTTGAAATCTTGTAAACATTTCTGATTAGACCACCATAAAACAAACCCCACCGCTGCAGCGCTGCACAGACAGACTCTGTAAGGTCAAGACAAACCGTCTGAAATTACACTATTTTTTTCTGTCCTTGCCAGAAATGTGGCACATAAAATCCTTAAACCTTTATTGTGACAGATTAAAAACCAACAATAAAGTGCACTGAAGTTAATAAAATGAAACATGTCATGGTGGGTTAAACAAACCCAAATCCTCCTGTGTTATATTACCCCAGGATGTGGCCGACCCGGCATCGCAGCTGAAAACGACACCACTGTTTTAGGTGACGTTTGGGTTAGACGTTCATGGATATAACCCAATTAAATGTTGTTTTACAAGAGCAGAGACATGGATATAACAGCTGGGGCTTTTGTACCAGGCCTCTGCCCTGCACTGTGACAAACACAATGAGATGGCAGAGCTTTTAAGGTCAAACCAAAGCAGGTTTCTAAGATTACCAAACTGACATGTATGGGATGAATAGACAACAAGCTGGGTAACGTTTCCTTGCTGATGTGTCACAACAGTTACAAACAGAGCTCTTAGCTCAGTTTCCATGCATTTTCTTGGTCGCTGTGGCATCTTTTACTCCATTCTGATTGGCATTTCTGAGTAAAGTTTTGAGAACATTTTTCCACGTGTATTATTTTCTCAAAAGGTTTTCTGTTCACTGGAGCATTTATTACAAACAATGCTGGCAAAAATACAAGATTTTTCTACTTTTACACAGGAAACCAAACATTTCATTTCAAAATTAACTACAAGAGAGAAAATGATAGAAAATGTGAGGAAAAGACAAAATTTAAGAAAAAACATGACAAGTTTTTTGGTGCAATCAAGAAAACCTTCAACTGTTGAACTAAATTATCATATTTGTGAAATTGTTGATTACAAGCTTACAAGCAGCCAACGATCTTCTTCATTTAGTTTTATCTCCATTTCCAGTCACATGTTCTCTCATTCTTTAACTGGTACAACAGATTTAAATCACTGGCAGGTGAAACAACGTATTTAAACATATCTGTGTCTAAAAATTCATCGTATCATCTCAATGTCTTTTTTCCAACATCACATACAGATTCATCACGAGTCCTTAAATCTTTAGTAAATCTGAATCTAAAATGCTCCAGGTCAGCAGTGCACCTCATTTTTATTTTTATGAGCTTCGTCTCCCGGTGGCTGCAGAGTTAATGTAGCAGTTTAAAAGCTGCTTCATTAACCTTCAAGATGAAGATGGCTGCGAACGGCGGCTGATGGAGAGAAAGACGTGAGAAACACAGTCATGCACATACAATACAGTCAGTCCCCTAAATGAGCTCCAGGATCGAATATGAACGCTGTTTCCATAAAAACAGTGTTCATATTGCTGTTCCTGATCAGCAATGACAGCAAGTCCTTTGCAGAATAACTCTATCAGAACCAGCCTGGACCACTGATACAAGGCAGAACGGATCAAAACCTTCATGTTGCTTCCACCATCTGGTCGACTCATTATTTGCGTTAATGAGCAATTAAATGGGTGTAACTCATAAAGTGCTCAGAGTTTATGTTTCCATACAGAAAATGTTAGTGAACCCTCCACCGAATCACACATGATGCCAAACTGAGCTGCATCCACTGACAGCAGTTCAGTTATGATGCATGCAGTTTATTCCCAAACTTTAAAGAAGAATAGAAAAACCTTTTGTTTAACTCTTGCAAATGGCCTTCGACTCTGGAAACTTGCCACAACACCCAGATTAAAACCTCATTATGTCTTCCTCCTCAGCAGGGCACCAATCTTAGCTTTAGGTTGCTCAATCAGCAGAGCTATTGTTCCGCTCACACCTGGCTGCTACAAACAGAGGAAATTAACTCGAGACTGTAAAAACTCCCTAATGGGAATGTTCAATGAGTTTCCTCCATTGTTGCCAGTTTGTTGGATTAAATAAAGATAGGCGATTAGTAATCACGTATATTGCTGTGTAATTGCTCTGCGAATTGGTGAAACTGCAATTACCCAATCAGAATGAGATGCCATATGATGAAAAGGCGGGATTAAAAGCACGCTTTCGTTCCTCCTTTATCTGTAACTTCAGTTATTTTAGGACTTTGGTAAAGGGGGGGCAGGTGGATAATTACGGAGCACCTAGGAGACATGCTGGATTTTTTTTTGTTTTGCGTCGCCTCACAAAACCTTTGGGTTTCCTCGCAGTACTGATCATAGTGTAATACTGAAAGTTTTTCTTACGGTGGCCGTCGTACTTTCTGCTGTATGGTTTTGTAAGGTTTTTCCATGTATGTTGAGAAAAGTCTGAAGTTTTAGATCCTTTTCTTTAGGATAGAAATGATCCAGAAACCTGTGTGCAAAATGCAAAATGCAACAGCAAAACAGGCCAAACTTGGCTTTTCCATGTCTTCAGGATATTAATAGAAACTTTCGTAAAGAAAGTTTCTGTTTATTCCCCCAGGAGTTGTTATCATGGAGTAATAAAGACAGTTTGGATGCTTGTGTTGGTCGTCTGAATGGTTAATAAAAGGCGTTTATTTGTGCAGCTCCTTCTCAACGTTACACGACAGACAAAAATGCAGTGAAGAAATCGATTTCCAATCGATGTTTTGCATCAGAGTTACTGTAACGTGTTTTCACTGAGGCTCTTTAAATGCGTATTTGCACTTTTAAATTTGCATTTATTTATGACCGGATGCAAAACAGACTGGGGTGTATTTGCTAATTTATTGCAAGTGAATGCTGTACATTTGCGAGGTAACGCAAAATATTTTTTGACCTCTTCTCATAAATTTAAAGGGAATTTTTCCGTTTGGAAACTTAAAAAAAAAAAAAAAGTCCATCATGAGTTTCCTTTTTGGGCAGCCTGGCAGCAAATCATTGAAAACATTCCTGAATGCCTCTGATGAGAAACCTTCCTCAAGGTTGGTTGGATGTCAGTGCTGACAAAGGTGTTCCTCAACCTGGAGCTCTGACTGACGTCTCATATAATTCAATCCACAGTCCCATTAAAATGCCGTGTTTTCACTGACTGTGTATCGAAGAGGCCACAGCTGGGAGGACGACGGCTCCAACTGTCTAATAACTTCCTCTATGAAAGGCTGAAGGTGGAGAGTGACTGGGGGCTACACCTTTTCCAAAACGCTCGCATCTTTCCAGCCTATCTGGAAATGTTTGGAATAGAGCAATGGCTAAAGCAGAATAGTTTTATGGATCAGATGCCTGAGTCCCAACATGCTGGTTTTCCAGTCAAACAGAAGAGAAGGCTGAGAAAATGGGGTGAGGAGGTGAAATCCGTCTTTTCCAGGAAGTGATCCAGCTGCACAGAGAGGCTGAACAGGAAGTGTGTGCGGCTTTTAATTCCAAGCACTGATTTGTTTCCACATCCCAGATGAGGGCGATGCTGTAATGGCATAATGGAGCATGATAAATGTCCTGAATGTGTGCGCGTGAATATGTGTGGTGATGGCTGCTTTTTGCGCATGTGTGAGTAATTTCAGATCAGTTGGATTGTGGAAGTGCGGTCATTCCTCCAAACAAGTCCGCCGCAGACTGAGGACGGCCACAGGGATTTTCCTCCACCCATGTTTTGGTGATGCAGAATCTAAACACTCGGCTAAATCATTTGTTTTATGTAAAGTGGGCCTTCAGCAGGAGGAGAGCTGTGAGCTTTGACTTCTGCTAAGCTGCGCTATAAAACATATTTAGGAAATTTTCAAGTTTTGACTGGAAGAAAGGCATGTTTTCCACTTCACTGGGTCCAAGAGAAAGGTTGGATTGTATGTTTGAAATATGCAACATACATTTTCACTTCAAATGCAACAACAGCTCGCTTTCCGCGTCAGAGGATACAAGTTAGAGGATTCACAGAGATGTTTTTAGTGGCTGTCGCAGTGATATGACTGCAGCAGGAGAGTTAAAGCAACAAACAGGAAGAGAGCGCTAAAAGCAACGTCAACATGACTTCATTTTTAGACCATATGGAGTTTTTCAAACAAGAAGATGTAACATTTTGTGCATTTTAAAATCCATTTGAAAAAAGGATTACATGTTTTTCTTCTTTTCTTCAACCAGATACTTGAGGTCTGCAATGCTGCATGTTGTTGCTTTACTAAAATAATGAATAATAAAGTCAATTTTTTCAAAAATCACCAGATGATTTACGTAAAAAAAGAAAAAACTATTTTGGAAAAAATGACATTATTTTAGGCTTAATATTTTGTTATTAATTGCCGATTCCGATACCAATATTGACACTTTTTAACTTAAATTTAATTTTAGGTTTTACAAAGAATTTGGACAAAATCTGTAGACATTTACAAATTTACTGCATAGTGCAAAGAAATTATTATTTGAGTGCAAATAAAATATTTTTGTGCACATCTATATGCACATCAATGCAATTGCTTTTGAACACATTTTTGGCAAATCTACAATAGAATAAGTGAAAAAGTAAAGAATGATGGTGCAAAGGCCTAGTCAAAGACCAGGCCTCAGCCTGACTGACCTGCTGTCATCACACCTGGACAGTCATGCAGAAACAGATACCTGCAAACTTCACTGGAGGATTATTTAAAGGAAGACTGATTCAAAATCCTTCCACAAAACAACAATTACAAGTTTTGCGATCTTTGTTCACAGAAAGTTAAAAAGGTACCTAAAAGTAAAATACAGAAATAGAAACTTTTTTTTCAGTCCTGGAGCCCTTCACTGACGGCCACTTGACAGGAAGTGGTCGATATTGGAGACCTTTACCCTCTGTACATGTGGCTGCCGCTCTCCTTCTACAGCACACAGACACCCCACCCAGAAATTACAACTTAGATTTTATTTTAACCCCTGAGTTAAATGTTTAACTTTTACTGCATATGAAAGTAAAGAACGGGTCAATCAGCACTTTTTAAAGCGATAAATCCCACTGTTGAGCTCAACTTGCTTCAGTCTAATGAGAGTCAACCTCCAGACACAGAGTAATTAGAGAATTATGAAAAGTCGAGGTGACAGTGACCTCATTACAGCGAGGAAGATCAAACTAATGACCCATGACTGATGAAGGCCTCCGCTTTTCACCGCCAAGGGAGTCATGGCCGCCTGTGATAGCCTGACCTGCAGAGGAGCCGGCAGAGGGAGCAGGAACAGAGGACCAGCACAGCCAGCCGCGTACGGATGACATTATCCACGCTTTATAAATAAACAGCAGCCATTAAACAGTTTAACACGGTCAGATCCGGTGAGCAGCACATCATCAAGCATTTCCGTCTGCGCTCGGCCTGCTTCCCATTCATCTTCCAAATGCAAGAAAATGAAGCGCTTCAGTTTGGAATACGCAGCTGGAAGCTGGAATACATCACCGATATTTTTAGTTGCAGTATTTTCAATACTTTTCATATCAGATTCAGAGTGGAAAGAAAAAAAAAAAAGAGATTCACTTTACTCAAAGAAAATGACAGGAAAAACGTCTCCACAAAGGTTGTGAAGTGGGAAGATGCTTCAATGCACGAGTTTAATGTGTTGAGAATGAGGTGGGGATGTTCCAAACAAAGATGTCGCTAATAGTTTTTATATTTCTGTTCAATTCATTAGGAAAATGTGCAGTGAGAGCAGGAACTCATGCAGCAGACATGTTCTTATGCAGCTTGAGGAATAAAAAGCAGGAAAGAAAGAAAGAAGAGAAAACTGTATCATGCTACAAGCCATGTTTCACATTTTCTGGAAAGTACTTCCATAAAGTCTCATAATGTCATGAATATCTTGTTTTCTTTCTGCGTTTGAGCCCAAATTATGCTAAACTGTCTCGTTTCAGCAGAAGATTTGGAAACAAAACTAATACTTCTGTTAAAATGTTCAACTTTACAGACCAGCAACACGAACAGAAAGGCAACGTGCAAAAAATAAAAAAAAGCTGAGGGAAATGTGAGTTTATTAAGAGTGAGAGGATTAACTTAAAAAAAATCAAAGGTAAAAAGTTTCTAGCATAGTGCAGAAGAGAAATGTCAGAGAACAAAACCAGCAGAAAGCACACACCTCATCACATTCAAAGCCAGAGAGCAAAATGGAGCAGGAGACGGTTCCAGGTGGGAAACGCTCCACAGCACAGTGCGCCGCGCACAAAGACTCCCTGCTTGTGAAAACAGAAATGGAGAACAGGCAATCTGTCAAAGTAAGCACAGGAACAGTGAGCCTGCAATGCCAATGAAAGAACAGGACCTATAGAAATGTGAGAAACCCGCTCCTAAGTACGAGTGATTTCTGGGACTCCAGAGATGATTAGGTGAAGCACATGCACACCCAAAAGCCAAGGTGCCAAAAACAGCAGAGAGGATTGGAAAATACTGAAAGTTAAGCACTAACTCTTAATAAGGCCGTTTCCACTTCACAGAGGAATTACTGCTGCGTCGACACAAACCTGTGGAGGACCCCAGTTACTCTCAGAAACAGTTTTAAATACGAGTTTCTGTTGTTTTTTCACAACAAATATAGTCAGCTGGAACTAGTGAGAATTTGAGGCATTTTGTCAAAACAGATCAATGGATTTTTTTTTGTCATCCTTGAAAATAAATGTCTGAATATCTATAATCTGGTTGACACATGCTGCGTTTTCTATGGAAGAAAAAACCTGCAAGCAGGAGTTCCCTTTTTTGTCACGCCAACATGTTTCAGAACTTCAAACTAAATTAAGCATCAGACAAAAATGGATTAAATACAGAAAGTACTTTGATGGTTTCACTGAAAAGGAGAAAAAGCAATCCAAACCTCTGTGGGGTTAAAGGAATTTAACAGGATATAAAAACTCCACAATCCAGAACAGAATGGACAAAGACGTGTTTTTTCCCCTTGATAAAAACTCTATGATGTTTTTATAAAAGCTGAGCTTCTGACTATCTCAGCCATGCATGGTGGTGGTAGAATCAACAAACCAGTCTGACAACATGAAACAGGCAAAAGGCGTCTCAGAAAGAAACATATGTAAAAGAAAAAGTTGAAACTAAAGCCGTGTCACAGTGGCTGTGTTTGCATCAAACGTATAATTGTGCAATTTGACATTTCAAAAATAAAGTCGCTCAATGAAAACTCTTGTTCAATAAAACGTTTTGACATCAGCTTCAATAAAAAACAGCATCAGGTGTTTTTTATTTATTTTTTTGGCCACATCAAAATTGGTTTATTTTGCAAAGCTTGCATCATGCAAGTCGCCACTGGTTCAAGCTGCGAAGAAGAAGCCGACACATAGCAGGACCAAACTTATCCACGTGTGATTTTACTAGCATTATTTTTTAATGGAAACAACCCAAATGTGAAATTGTGTTTTTCAGCACAAGCAGCAAATTTCTGCACATATTTCACCAGTTAAATCGGAGAGTCATGTTAATGTCACCACCAGACTCACAAGAAGCCACCGATGTTGGACACATTAGCCACTGCAAAGTTGTGGTCAAGTTTTGAAGTAACAACCCAATGATATTATTGCTTAATGTCATGGTATGTTATGCAAACGCTCTGTCTGCACTGATGAGACTTCACTCTCTTTGGAAGACTGACCTACTGTTGGATTAATTCAGCTAATAATTATTTTGATTGACCATTAATTCTAAGCACCTGGAAAACAAAAGAACAATGTAGATCTGAATGTTTCACAAAATGAGTTCACCATGTCAGTCTTTTGCTATGAACATCCCTCCAGCTCCTGATAAAAACACATTATTTTCCTGTGGTGCAATAAAGATTCAAACCTTATTCATTCATTTATTTTTCTGTATTTTTTTGCAGTACCGACATACATCAGGTCTTTCTTCCCACTGTGTCTTTGTTCAGTATATATTGAACACAAAGCTCTGGGTGAGTGTTGTTGCTTAGGACTGAATAATAAAACCATTGTAAAACATAAGTGTGGATCGTAAAAAGTGTGAAAAACGAGAAGCTGTTGCTGCTCAGGATAAACATTGGTCTTTGAGTCTCGCTCTACAAATGGCTGCTGTTGCATCTCCAGCGCACCGACAGGCTGCGTCTTTATGGTGGAGTTCAGCTGGAGGAAA
Organism: Phalloptychus januarius; assembly: GCA_902982915.1. Taxonomy (NCBI): domain Eukaryota; kingdom Metazoa; phylum Chordata; class Actinopteri; order Cyprinodontiformes; family Poeciliidae; genus Phalloptychus; species Phalloptychus januarius. The sequence continues at coordinate 19,896,950 of CADWAE010000230.1, read as the reverse complement.
GCAGCCAAACACACTCCAGCATGAGCAGCGTGGCATCGCTTCGGTTGCACCAGCAGCTGTAAACAGACGCTCAGCGCTGCAGATGTTACACTTAAGGTTTATTTCTAAAAGCAGCTGTGGAGGAGGGTTTGAGCGTCGGTCCAGACCTGGATCAGTTTCCGTTACATCAATCCAACAGAGTCTGGTCCTGGTTTAACTGGACTCTGACAATAATCGTAAATATCTTTGATCATTTTGGAAGGAAGGCTGTTGTGACAGGAACTCTTGAGTTATTTTGCGCAGCCGGCCAGATGCACACAGCCTGGTGAACCGCAGTCTAAAAGCATAAGCAGCAGCTCAGCAGTGAGGTGAGCTGATGTAAAGCCCGATGCTGTGGCAGCAGCAGCAAACCAGAGGATGATGATGGATGTCTGGCCCACATGAATTCAGCCACCCGAGCGTGCATGCGTCGTAGGTGTTTAATTAACCGGTTGCATTGTTTTCCAAAATGACCAAAATTGCTGCTTGAGGTGATTGACGACGCCTCAGCCACGAATAAAATGGCCTTATTGCACGTTTTTATCTTCATTTCATATTTTTTGGTCTTTTTAGTTTTTCCTGTCTTGCTGAAGTGAACAACCACTCCTACCGCCACCCAGGACTAAAGTTTTAAAAAACACTTTAATCAGTTTTCACCAAGCTCTAGGTTGGTAAAAAATGAAATAAAACAGTTTATTGTGAACTCACAGTTAGCGAAAACGAATAATAAGTGACGAAACGTCTCCTGCCCCCACCATCAGCGCTCCCCTACCTACATGTTTTCTTGTTTCTTTTCTCTTTAGAACAGAACCAAGCGATGCTGGCCCAAGGGCTTTAATTACTTTCTTTAATGAGAAAACTGAAAATGTAAAGACAATTATTCCATGTCTGCTCCACATTTATCTTCATTTTCCTGGAATGGAGGAGGACAAAAAGGTCAAGATAGTCTTATTAAAAAGGAAGAGATGCTTTCTAGCTTCTATTTACAACATAGAGATACAAACTTTCAGCTAATAAGTTTGTTTCCTTTTACTTATGAAGTAAAAGTATATGAATGGACTTATGACCATGTTGAGTCACACTGCCTTTTAATATTTAAAGATGTTAATTAATTGGAAAGAGAATAAAATTGAATTTTCCTTCATTGTCCCACAGTGGGGAATGTCAGGAGCAACCCAGAGCCAAATGATGACAAGAAAGCAGCACAGCAGGGGAGCGGCAAGGTGGAAATGTTGGACCAAAGTTTTGCACAAAACCTTGTTAGCATTCTGCTAATGTTGAGAAAATGAAAACAACTTCATAATTGCATCGTTTCAATAAGAAACGTGGATAAGTCTGTAAATCGTTAGAAAACATCATCCTCCAACTCCTGCCTTTGTCTTCTTCATGGTTTGCACTGGTGGTAACATCTGGTTGGTGATGATGCGACTTTTGAGTGATGCAAAAAAACGTTTCCACTGCAGTAAATAAATCAATTTCAATACAGCAGGAGAAAACCCTCCTCATCCAAGCACCAACATTTAGATTGAAAATTCAAAGCTGTTGTGTCTCCATGATCCAATTTTATTGACCAAAATGCTCAATTATATGGTCAATGGAAATTAAACTACTGTCTTATGAGAATATCCATCCATCCATTTTCCTGCACCCTTTTCCCTTGCTGGGGTCGGGAGGGTTGCTGGTGCCTATCTCCAGCTGTCATTTCGGGCGAGAGGCGGGGTCACCCTGGACAGGTCGCCAGTCTGTCGCAGGGCAACACAGAGACAGACAGGACAAACAACCATGCACACACACACCTAGGGACAATTTAGAGAGACCAGTTAACCTGACAGTCATGTTTTTGGACTGTGGGAGGAAGCCGGAGTACCCGGAGAGAACCCACGCATGCCCAGGGAGAACATGCAAACTCCATGCAGAAAGACCGGGGCCGGGAATCGAACCCAGAACCTTCTTGCTGCAAGGCAACAGCTCTACCAGCTGCGCCACTGGGCAGCCCTTATGAGAATATGCCATCTTTAAATATAAATGTCATTTGTGTCATCGTCAAAAGTAATAAATCTTTCTTCCAGCATTTAAAACTCCAGTTTTATCTAAGCAACATTGGAGATTTTCACATTTATGACATCAACAGTGTAAACTTTAGCATTGCACCATTTGAGGATTCAATTATTCAGGAATTTTTCAGAGGAATCAAACTTTAAACAGTCCAACACAATGCTGCTTTACTGTTCTTCTCAAACAGGTTAAAACTGAATTTATTCCTGTTCACCAGCTGAAGACGGACCTTCATCCCAACATGAACCAGAATTTAAACCAGTCAGAATCTGTCTCTCTGCTTCAGCAATTACTGCAACTGAACAGATGACGTTTCAGTTTTTGATGATACTCATATGAAGAGTTTTGTCTGAGAAGTCAAAGAAAAGCACAACAGATTTACCCTCTGAATCATTTAAACCAACTTTAAAACATCTGTACCACCACCTCTATGTGCCATAAACTTCTGATGGACTGCAGACGTTCCCAGGCTACTTTCCTTTCGGCTCAGCGTGTCAATATTTCACGTGAAAGTTGACTGTTGCTTTTCTGAGGAAGGCATGCGGGGGCTCCGCTGATCCGGAGGATGGGAGGCAGTGATCCAGACTAAACCCTGCACAGATAATGATGTGTCATGGGGGCCTGGGAGATGAATCTGGCTGTTCAGCACAAAACTGGATGCTGAATTTTAAATGGCCGGACAGCCTGAAGGTCACCGCTGATGTTTGTTGCTGCCCAAGACAGAAGCAGGGGTTCTGGGTGGGAAACGTCTGACAGCGGCGCAAATAAAGACATGGAGCATAAATGACTGCTCTGGAACGCCATGTTTTGTTATTTCAATGTTAAAACTCGGGATCAGTCAGAGACTGACCCCGTGTGTAAGTCTTGTCATAACAATCCCATGTTTTAATGAGGAAAAGAATCAAACTTTGGATAACTTAGTGACTTGTAACAGATATTCCTCGTCACCTGCTGCGGATCCTTAACAAATGAATAACAAACGAAGCAACGTTTTTATTTTTTTTAAGGATTCTGATGTCATGAACAGACCCACATGATTTACAGGCATATCTCCAACTCTAATAATTTCACAACTATGTTTTAAGACAAGAAAAACAATATCCAATACAATAATGGAAATCCATGCTCCATGTCACTGCCAATGTCATCAATGATTATCCAAATCCAAAGGAATGTTCAACCACCAAATTTAATAAGGAACCAGTTCAGTTTGTGTCTTTGAAACTACTTTAGACAGGCCAAATAAATTCAGCTTTCTGAATCTGCAGTCATAATTTACATTTAGCTGCTGTGAGAAAGTTAAATCCAGGAGTTTCAAATCATTTTGGAGCAACACTCTGCCTGGAGATACAATCTTTGATCGTTCTTTTGGTTAATTTAAGCAAAACCATTTTCTTTTTTGTGAGAAAGTTGAAACACTCAGCTATGTTGAAGTTAAAACTGTCCAGTTGTCCAGGATTCTATGCAAAGTCCTTTTATTGTTCACATGTTTTTGCAACGCAGTAGTAGCACAGCTGACTCCACAGCATGATGCTTCCAGTGACACTCCAACTATTCCTCCTTTCATTGTTTCATTTCAATCTTTGCTTCATCTCAGCTTCAAATCTTTTCTGCTGAAGGCTTTTTTTGTTTTTTTGGATCATGGGAGATGGATCCCATTACATTCAAATTCCAAAAATTGTTTGGTCTCAATGGGGCGAGCTTGGTAAAAAAAAAAAAAAAGGTTATTTTTAATATTTGAAAATTTCCATCTATATTTCTTTAAAATATTTGAGTAAAATAAATTACAAAGTCAACAATAAATGGTGTGAAATTTAGTAAATTAATTGAATATTCAGAATCAGAATTTATTCAAAAGCTTTTGGATCTTTTGGCCAAATTAGCAATTTTGATTTACTTGAGATCATGCAGCTCCTTAAAACTGACAAAGACATCCTTACGCCAGTCATCATGTTTATTATCATATCATATTCAGATATGAGCTGAATATCTAGTGTCATGTCATTTTAGAAGTTACTTTGTTGCTGCAGCTTAATAGCAGAGTGTGAATTAGTGTCTAACTTGGCACAACATCAGCAAACCTCCACAGCGTCTCTCCAATCACGCTCACAGACGGGACCTGATGGATCACACATCTCTTCAAAGTCAACCTCCATCTTTAATCCCGCTGCTTATCAGTCTGCATATCTACTTTAAACTCTCAGCCATCGCCAACAGCTCCCCCACTCTGCAGCTACTCTCTGCTAATCCCTGCTGGCTCAATTATTTTCCAACAACTCTGCATTTGATGTAAAACTCGCCAGCGTGCCAGAGGAGTTTGTTTTTGATTGTGTTAGAAATAGCACCAGTAACTCCCAAAATGAATATACACTCGAGATCACACACTTGTTCCAGCACCTTGTTCTGATAGCAGTTAAACCTGACAACTTGTCAGCTTTTAAATCTTAATGTTTATTGGAGGTGAAGACAGCGTCTCTCCGTCGTTAAGATTTATGCGTTTTTAGACAACAGAGCTCCACTTTGTTTTGAATTATTTAAAACTTTATTGCTGAACCTTTTTCGGTTGGACCAGCACTTAAAATTGTTCAGACACTTTATTGCTTTCTAACTAAAGTCAGAATACTTTTGTCTTAAAGTGAAAGTTAGCCTAGCTACATTCCTGATTATAAGAAATATCAAATTGAATCTGGGGTAAAAGTAATGTCCAAATGTGTGCAACAGCTCATTGCAAAAACAACAATTTAAACAATTATTTCTTAAAAAAATGTTAAATGTAAAACATTAAAAAAAGCTATTAATTTATTAATTTTGACAAAATAACTTAACAGTTTTTCTAATGGGTTTATGAATGACAGATTACAGGATTCACCTTCGTTGTTACCTGATTAGCTGAGGACAAAACCTGTAAATGTTCAAACAACCGTCGCCATGGCAACTGCGTCCAAAATGTAGGCAAAACTCAGGACATTTTGACTGAATTCTAACTAGGACTGAGAAAATGATACGATCATATGACTCAGTATGACTGGATGCAATGGGCTAGAATATAAATTATATTTTTCATATTTAGATGCTTTTTTCAGATGATGTTTGTTGCTTTATAGATTGAATTTAACTGAGCTAATTAATAGAAACTTTTAAGAATTCATATTTTTGCCTTAAAAATGGATAAAAGTCTGAAAAAAAGCCTTCATCACCTGTAAAATACAAACATTTAATTTCCTACTTTTCTATTCTTTTCACCATTGAATTGGAATCAATCGCAGGATTTTATTGAGTTTCAAATAAAACTTGAGGTCCTTGATATATGAATAGTTAAAGGAGCAGAACTACTTGAACTAAATAATCTTTAAGATTTATGTATGCATAGATTAGAAAAGTGTAAACACTTAATGTTAAATTGAAGTACAAGTGGCCATGACGTTGAAAGAATGTCTTGTAAACATTACATTTTCTGTATTTTATTTTGTTAAAGGTCTTGATTCCCGGGACTTTTTTTCTTTGTTATGTGAGACTTTATTATAAAATCTTCTGCAGGTTTTAACTGAAATCTGCCTCTGCTTGCCAGTCTGTAATTGTCTATTCTTAATAATACTCCTCAGTAAAGACAAAAGCTGTTTTACTTAAAGCATCCTGCTGACATTTCCTGAACCTTCAGCTAATGTGATCTTTTAATTGGTCCTCCACATCACAAGTCAACCCTCATCACAGCCGCATTCCTCTGTAATCCCTTTACATTTGGCTGTCTGACTAAAACAACGGATTCAATCAGCTTCTGGTTTATCCGACGAAGGAGTCATTAGCTTTAGTCTTGTTTGAGTGGGCTCCAACCCAAGTGCCCTTGGACCACCTCCATCTGTTTCCAAGCCACCAGGGAGGTGCCCGGTGTTTGCCGACGCCGCTCCATTGTGCGCGCTCACGGCCTGTCAGCGCTTCCTCTGTTTAGCGTGTGAGATTTTCTGAGACGCCTGCTGGCGAACGCCGCCGGCGTTTTAGTCCCGCTCCGCTGTTTGGATGCAGCTATTTATGTTTGTTTATCCCTGCTTTTATCTAAAATTGACCGTCCAGGGCTTGCTCTGTGAATATTCCTGTAGATAGCAGCAGCAATACCTTGAATCTCGTAATTAGTGCTGCTAAAAACAAGAACACACACAAACTTTGTATTCAGCATTCCACGTGTCTTTAAAAACAAGACAGAGCAGACACTTGACCTTTTTCACCAGACAGAGCTGACCCCCGAGGCTCCACGTCTGCTGACGTATATGTGTGTGTGCGTGTGTGTGTTCACAAGAAATACCCCACGCTTGCTGATGTTAGCAAATTCACGGGTCGTTTAAATGACTTCTCAACTCATGGCTTCCAGTCTACCGTTGTTTAAGTTCTTCACTGTGTCTGATCGTGCAACATGGCCGCCTCTTCCCCGACGTAGCGTCTCTAATAAATTGCATGATCTGATCTCCTTTGACTTCTATATTTAATTTCAGCAGCTTTCCAGCTATTTGGCCCCAAACCTTGTTCTGCTACTTTTGTAACACATCTGCATCCACAGAAAACACAAAACTGAGTCTTGCAAGACAAAAAAATGTAAAAAAAGAAAAATCTTCTTTAACCGCCAGACCCCTGAAAGCTATCACGCTCACACAAAAGGAGGGCAGCTGTAATTGCCAGAGCTGGGCTAAACCATGCAATTAGCTCTGAATGACAAGACAGTCGGCAAGCTGTAATTAGCCCGTTTTCAGAGCTTTCCTGGCTGGAAAAAGCGTGGCGTGTCTCTAAACCTTTTACAGCAGACGAAGAAAAGAGTCTGGAAGAGACGGGAAAAGGGGAAAAGATAAAGATGAGGTCCTAGCTTAAATGCCTGGCGTGGAATGTAATTAAAAAATGCGCAGCTTATCCAGCAGAATAATGACAGTGGAAGTGAATATGACTTTAAAACAATGGAGTGCCGCACCGAACCGTATATTTTCTTCCCACTTTAATGTGACTGTAGGTCATTCTGCCTATTTCCTGCGTCACTCTGTTTCAAAACTGATTTTATTTGAAAGCCTGTTCTTCAAATGCACCTGCTAATCTTACCTGATTGCTAGTTTCTCTGTCTGCTCCTGAAGGGCGTTTGCTTCGTGTGTTGTTGGCCCAGCAATGAGTTCAGCCACAAAGACCAGATGCCCATTTATTGGTTGATTTCTTTCAGCCAACTGTCATCGAAGTAGCTTCATCTGGCCTGCAATTAAAATTAAACGTCCAGTTCGTCTGTTCCTCAACTAAAACCCCAGTTAACCTCGAATGTGAACAGAAGAGAGCAGAATTACACCGTTTTACTGTCTTTAAAGAACACCTCCACCTCAAAATGACTATATGAAAGGCTACAGCAGTCATTTATAATAGGAAAATTCCCCTAACTTTTCTTTGACTTATGCCCACAGAAGCACTCAAGATTTTCTTTTTTATTCTGTCACATTATAAGCTCCATTTTTATATAATGAAGGTTCTTGGAAATGCTGTGAAAGGGGGAAAAAATCATTCACAGCTTAATACAAAAGTCAGAAAATGAGAACACTGGTTGTTCCAAAGATGTAGGTGTGTTTTACATTGCCAAGAGCTGAAGGGTGCCAACCAAAAAACTAAAAGTCCTGATCTAAAACGGACACCTTCAGCAGGTGTCGACATGGGCAAGAAATATATGTCCTGGATAACAGTTCGGCAAAGGAGACACGTTTCTTGGTGTAGTTATCAATGTAATGTTGAAATATTATAGTTGTTGATAAACGACGCTCACGCACCCTCTAGTGGTAGCAGTTATGTTTGCAGGCGGAAGTTTCTTTGACGAATTGTTTGCCGGCTAAAGTGCATCGATGATTGGAGCCTTGGTCCGCATGAGCCTGTAAGTCGTCATTTCTGTTGTCACAGAGATGTTTATAAATATGTAAAGCTTAATAACTTCATTCGGTTTTAGAGCGATATTGGATAATGACTTAGAACGTGACTGTATCCTAATGTTAGCGTTAGCTAGCGCCGAATGCTAACAGAGATGCTAGCGGTGGTTGTTATGTAAATTATGGTATTTGACACGCAGTTGATTTAAACATGGACGTAGCTAATAAAGGTTCGTTTACTTTGGTATCCTTTATGTTTATGGTTATGGAGGACCAAAACGGACATAATAAGAAATAAAAGCATAAATATATATTTAGTTTTTCCATGTCCTTACACATACGTTTATATTTTCTTTTTTAATTTCCTCTAAACATCCATTTTCGTCATTAAAAGTAAATATTTAGTTTTGTCTTTTCCTTATACAAGCCGTCGTTCTTTTGTCATTGCCTCCTCTCCTGTTTTTACTTTTCTGTGTGCATCTTTATGCTAATGAGGAGAGCTGCCTTCTGTGTCTTGCTCCTCTACTATTGGTCAATAAAGCTTTGGAACCAACGTCACTGCGTCAGACGTTGTGGGGCGTTTACGTTTCGCGTAGTGGCTCGGAGCTTGCAGGCCACAGTCCAAAACAAACTTTATCCCGGTGGTTTTATTGTGTTACTGACTGCAGTGAAGTTAGTTTCCAGTTGGATATAGGATATTCCAATATCCGCCGGGCAAGCGGTGTTTAGCTCAAGGTTGATCCGATTTATCAACGCTAATTTCGGCCAGCAGTTCCCTCCTCAATCGCTCGGAGGTTCACTTAGGCACTATCAACAAATTACCGAACCAAACACTCCAGTCAAACCAATGCTAATAAATGCCTTGCCTTGTGACCAACTGATACAAAAAAGTGGTAATTTATGCTTTTACGTTACACAAACTACCCTCTATTAAAATGTCAATATTTTATATAATTTTAATATTAAATAATATAATAATACTGTTTCTTCAATAGCTTACATATTGTGTGACAGTGACTAGAAATCAGTATGTAATTGTTGTACTAAACTGTATATATGAGGCACATGCATTTTTATTCCATTTTAACTACATTTTTACTTTTGTTACCTATTTTTTTTTGTTTAAATGTAGTATTTATCTTCAATAGCTTCTAGGACATGTGACCTTCATGTGACCTATTTGAGTTAAGATCAGTGTTTACTTTTTTTGACAAAAACAAATGTTTAGAGGAAATGAAAAAGAAAATATATACATTTCTTGACGGAAACTCGTGTGTAAGGACAAGAAAAAACTAAACATATATTTATGCTTTTATTTCTTATTATGTCAGTTTTGGTCCTCCATGTAGGGTCAGTCACGCAGTGGAAAATATAAGTTTACAAAGAAAATCCTATATACTTTCTGTTATGCGTTATTGAGTAATGTATTCTCAGTGTGCACAGCAAAAAGACAAAATGATGATATTTTTGGTCTATAGTTTCCAGGGCAAAATATTGTAGTGGCCTTGAAATAAATAAAAAAAAGTAAATGTTAAGCAAGATATAGGATCTTGTTTTAAGTCAATAATTCCTGAATATTAATATTGTACTTGTTCTATGAGCAGATTGTTTAACTTATAATATGGGAAAATGGAACTAGTACATTTTCACCAATAGTAAGAAATTATTGACGTAAAACAAGGTCCTATATCTCATTGAAAAGTTACTTGTAAGTAAAGATGTTTGGACTAAAAACTGGACCAAATTACTTGTGTTTTTGTGTTCGAACAAAACCAAACAAGTCTTCTGTTAACTGTCTAGCTGGATAGAGCAGATCTATGTGGTGAAGATGCAACTCTCCATATCCTCCAGGCCTGTGCACTAAGATCCTGTCCATGCACACCGCACACAGGGCAGCCTCGCAGGAGTCCAACTGGGAATGAGCTCAACTTTGTGCCGAGAATGTGGACTCAGCTACAAGTTGGAGAGCGCTCATTAGAGCCAGACTGTGGCGACTCAGCTCATGAGAATAAGGCCTGTGAGTCAGTCATTACACATCCTCTCTCCGCAGCTATTAGAGCATTTGCTAAACTGACCATTAAATGAGCACCCAGCTCTTCCCATCGCTGCGCGCGCTTCCCAGGAGCAGGTACAAAGCAAGAATTACAGCTCCCAGTTAATGCTGCTGCGTTTTCACTCCCATCTTGTCCCACTGGTGCTGTTACATTACTTACCGCAACAATAAAACAAAGTGCCTAGACAGAGAGCGTTGGTCGTAAATGGGAACATTGCGAGGTTTGGTAAGCGTGTTTTGCCATCTTTTTTTCTGCCATGCCTTTCGCCCTCATTATAAGAATTTACGCTTTGAATTTGAAGAAGAAAGGAAGCTGGAAATGTTTACCATTTTTCTTTCGAATGAAAGGCCGATCATATCATGAATTCTAAACACAAGCACTCGTTTTATTTCTCCCTCGGTGGGAGCTCATTAAGTTATTATCGTTAATGACTAGCCCATTCACCTTGTTGATATGAATAAACGTTTCACCGATTAGCACGCTGGTGCTACTGAGTGACCGAAGGCTTTTGTTGTGAAAGCAGTACTTGTGCAGAGGTGGAGGATTCTCTTTGAAGGCATTATCATCATTATACATTTGGGCAGGCCAAAGGTATGTGTACAGCTATGAATGCATACACTGCTGTGCAATGGGAGAGGCTTTAGAGAGATTTAATGCACCGATCCAATCATATCAGTGACAAAGTGACCGATCCAGCAGGTCTGATCTATTCAGTCTAATTCTATGTTTGTCCGCTTTATATTGAAAATTCCTAATTGCACTTTTTCAACAATTTGAAAGAAGGTTTGTTGCAGTTTTTGGTTTTACATGTTTGACATTTCTCTCTAGATCAGTGCTTCTCAATTATTTTCTGTTACACCCCCCCTAGCAAGAAGAAAACTATTCGCGCCCCCCACCCCCCACCGTGACTATCCATCTCTGCATAACATTTTATCCTTAATAACGTTAAAGAAAAAAAGAAAAGAAAGACATATGGTCAAACTTACAAAGAATAACTTTATTAAATCGTGTTTTAAGTCTGTTTTAAGACGTGTTTTAAACATGTTTAAACTGTAAACATGTTTGACCAACTAATTGCACCATTGCAAAATTAAATCAAATCAATAAATAATATTTAATAATTATAATAACTAAAAAAACAAAAAACAGCCTGTTCTCCAGGGTCACACGCGCCTCCCCAGGTATCACACCCACTATTTGAGAACCACTGCTCTAGATGATGAATGTCTTCAGTCTGGTTCTTTGGTCTCCAATAATCCTTTGTTTGCAGGACAATTTTCTGCAAAAAAAACGGCTTATTGGAATTGTTAAGTGAATTTAGCTGTTTTTCAGTGTTTTATTGGTAATAAACCTCAAAAGGTGGAAGTGAAAATGGCGGATCGGTGCATCCCTACTAGTCGATAACAACAAGGCAGAGAGAGAACTTTTACTGTACGAACAGGAACTCAAAGGTTTCGTCTGTTGCACCTGTCAGCAGGTATTTTTAGAACCAGCAGAACCACTGTCAAATTTTACACTGATAATTATCGAGCCATTAGATATGAGCAATTATCTATGCTTCCCTACATCCCTAATAATGAAGATGAGGCTGTAAATGGTTGTCTACCACTGGAGCAACTCGCCACAGGTTTCTAGCTGTCATTATACCCCGATGGATGTCCAGGGATGAGGCAAATGGGATTCAATTATGTATGTGTGCTGAGTCTATTGTCTCTCTACTTATCCTTCTCCCCAAGGACGGAGGCTGAACAGGCTGCATGCGTTGCTGCTGCCTCTCACCAGGGGAGGAGATGGAGATAATCCACACTGCCAGGCTTCAAAGCTGCCTGAAAGCCTGACTCCCTCCTCCACCTGAGGCCTGTGAGCCTGGACTAAGACCACTTCAGTTTAGGATTGCCATTATCTTTCAGCAAACATCTTAAGAAACACATTAAACACACTTTATTCAGCATCTCGCCAATCATATTTCCAGAAATCTGAGGCCAGACTGACGGAGGCTCTTGTTTTGTGTAATTTTCTGTAATTGTTGTCTAAACATTCCCAGGTCCAGTTTGCGTTCTTTGTTGTGCCTCAAAACAGTTTTGATTTCAATTTAAAATTGTACACAATCTGCTTTTCAATTGTTCTTGTGTATTTGTGTCTGGCAGGAGGTTTTAGATGGATTCAGACGTTGTTTGGCCAAACTATAATTTAAGCTCAGTGTTTTATATTCTCAGACAGATTTAGGCCTCTGCAGAAAAATGTTGTTAGTGAAACTTCAACCTGAAACACAATATTTAGTGCCGTCACACATGACAGATTTTAGTGGTATTAGTAGCTGCAGGGAAAAACTGGAGGTTCTGACTCAAACCTGTAAAGTTGAACTTTGTCACACTGTTAAGTACAAACAGACATGATGTTTTTATTGCTCCGCTCTAGAGTTACCAACCAAATCTCAGCCAATGTATAAAAGGAGCATTTTAGAAATACAAGGTGGAAATATGTCAGAAGGAAAAAAAAGTTTATAGTTATTTTCAAGGTGAAAGGCTCTGATTGGCCACTTTACTAACCCCCAATTAAAAAAATGGTTACTTTATGAAGGTAACTCTTATAGACATTAGATTAAAACCATTTATAGCTTGTTGGCAACATTCCCATTTAAATAATAAACGCAACATGTCAAACTGTGCAGGTCAATCTGATCAACTGCACTAAGTTACATGTCTTACATTTCTTGTCATTACTGTCGAACTCCAACGAGAGAAAAGGAGAAAACTGTGCAAATCTGCATGGCTGCCCAGAACGTTTAAGAGCCTGCTCAACATTTTATAATGAGAGCATGAAAACCAGCAGTTTTTGTGAAAGGAAATAACTGCAGGCCGCTAATTTAAAGTCCTGATTTCTTCAGATTAAAATGTTCAGGCTGCAGGAAGTAGATTTCTACATTAAAAAAATGACTTTCTCATTTGTAAAAACTGTGTTTGGACCTAACATAAGATGGTGTGTTAGGGCCGATGCATATGGGAGAAAAAAGGAGGAAATTTCTACCAAAAACTCAGAAATTTTCAATAATTTGCTTGAAAAAATAATTGAGATTAACCCAAGAAATTTTCTAGAAAAAAACATGGAATTTTTTATTTGTCAAACTTTCCATGTTTTCTTTTATTTTTTTACAAAATTTCTGTGATTAATCTTGAAATTTGAGTTTTCTTGCAAACTTTTGAAACTCAAGAGATTTAAAAGTTTTTTTCTGTGACTAATCTAAAAATGTTGTATTACTTCTGGCAAATGTTTGACTTGTCAAACCCAAAAATGTCCATGTTTTTATCTGAACATTAATCTGAATTTTACTCTTGCTTTTTTTTTTCATCTAAACCCCGTAACACGTCATTTTAGTAACAGAAAAGAGACTTTTCCATAAGCTGAAACATGTTTATTTATTGTGTTAAAAAAATATTACCCATGTTTTCCATTCATCAGGCCAGTTTTAAGGTCTTTTAGCACAAATGCATGCACTTACTACTCATACTTAGTGCTTAGTGTTGGAGACGTTCATATATGTCTACTAGCGTTTTTTTTTTTATTGGAAAGAGATCAGCTGAACACAGCTAAGTGTGTCAGCTGTTTTAGATAATCTTATTTAAATGTGAAGTCTCTTTACTCACCCCATAATGAGCAGAGCTCCTCTAGATGCAGAAATCACTGCCGTAAGTCATGCTAACAGAAAATGTGCAAAGCCCAGTAATATCAGATGCAGCTAATGAGAGAACCTGACAGCCATAGCGCAGCATGCCCCTATTTAATATAATCTACAGGAGGTAATGTCCAATTTCATGTGATTACAGAGTCAGTGTTGTATGCTCCATTTCACTGGGGAAACGCATAAGCAGCTTTACTAAGTTTGCTCCAAAACCTCCAGCATACGGCTGTTTAACAGCAGCAGAACACAATGCAGACTGCTGATTTTACAGCAGCCGCACTGATCACATGTAATTTAATGAAGCAACTCTGCTCTGTGGGAACAAAGCCGGCTTCAGTTTAAACACAGAGGCCCTTTCTAATTGACAGTGATTATTGGTGTGATGCATCAAAGATTTGGTGGAGGTATTTATCCAAATAGCTGCACAGCTGCAGTAAAGCTCTAGTATTTATAGTGAGAGGTGCTTCCAGCATTCCATGTTCAGCCAGTATAACGCGCATGTGGCTGACCCAGTGCCCGCAAAGGAAGCCCAGTTATGCAAAACTCATATAATTATGTGACAATATGATAGTTGGAAGGCATTCGGACCGAGTGACTGATCTCAATTTACGGCGTTTAATTTTAACTTCAGGGCAACGCTGCTGAAGGAGTTTTGTTGATGAAGGTAGTTTTAAGAGGAGGCAGTTTTTTTTGTTTTTTTTTATATATAAATGTTTTCTAGAAAGAGATGAGAAGTAAAACCAAATGCCCTCACAGATGGGCATGCATCAAACTTTAAGCATGGTCACACTTAATATGTGACCTTCAGGGTGTGGGAGCATCAGAAGAGTCTGCAGGGAGGCACTCGGCTCATCCGTTAATGGGATGTGGCCCACAGCTGGCTTTGTTTTCCTGTTATCTGCCTGTTCATCCGCCTGCGCCGCTTACTGAGACACCTGTCTGAAATTAGAGGCACCAGATTTCACCTGAGAGGCTGAAAACCTGTCTACTCACCTTCCTCTCCTGCATGAGCATCCTTCTAGAATACTCTAAACAATGCAATAAACTGAAAACACAGGTTTGTGATGGTTGTGTATTTGTATCATTCCATTTTTTGCATGAATTATTCTGAGATAATGAGATTTTAGTGAGCTTTTTTGAGCATATTTTGCATATTTGTCACGTTAATCCAATGAGCTACTGCTGGCCCTGAGCTGCCAGGTTCTTGTCTTCCCACTTATTTCACTCAACTTTCTTTTGATTTTGTGTCTCGTTAACATTTGGTAAAACTGAACCATTTTTGCCGCTTGTTACAATACTCAGTTAATTATGGTGCAACAGTGTCTTGTATGTGCAGAAGGTTAATTTAACAGTCAATTTCTCTTCATCAATGCACTTTCTCATTTTTGTGAAGCTGCATTTCTTGATTATTTCCCGTTTTCTTTTGAAGATCTCTGTTTTTCTGAAGATAAATTGTCCTTTCAGATGAAAGCTTGAATAACACAACATCAGAAAACAGCCTGTTGGAATTAAACACAGATATGAATCAAGCTGAAGAGAAGATGCAAATAAAAACCGGCGACATACAATATAAGCAATTTATCTAGAGTCATTAGTTTTAAATGCATTTGACTTTCTATAAAGACAGAAGAATATATATCATGCACATGCTCCAAGATTCACATTCCTCATTTGTTCTGCTGAAAACCTTGAACAAAGCCCCATTTCATTTAACTATGTGACAGACTAAGTGCTCATTAAGATCATTTCTGCAATAAGGCTGTATGTCCTTGTTCACGAGTAACTCCCACAACCCATTGAAGAACAAAAAGTTATAAATCTGTTTGATGAAACCTGGGATAAATGTATTTTCTGCTGGCGTTTGCTGTTTATTGCTTATGAAACTGCTTCAGTCACAGATGCATCCGAGGCAATCAATTCATCATTTCCACCGAGTGGAGAAAGTGTTTGCTTTCTTTTGTTGGACCATTAGGATAAAAAAAGGAGACAAGAGGGGAAATTGTTGTATTGAAGCCTTTAGGTAGCTGTGATGTGCTGAAAAATCTGCACAGGAAAATCACTGAGGCACAAAGCTGCGGCTAACCTGGGCTAACGACAACAACATGGTATCAAAAGCTTCCACGCTTTGTCATCCATTAGCTCCACAAAACTAAAACACACCAACATCAGTCAGCAGATAAATATTTGATTCCTTTCACTAAACATATTGTTCTGGTCATAGTTAATAATCTGGACCATCTACTCATTATTTGTGTCTACAGGTTAGTTTGTATAGAATCTGATGTTTATCTTAAGTTAAGCCATATCTGTGAGACAGTTTGAGAGGAATTACTAAATATTTTCCTCATTTTTCAACAAAGGAGATTCTTGTTGCTCTTTATTAGGTTTTGTGCTTAATTTGCTGTAATCACTAGTTAATGAGGCAAAAATGTCTTAACTCCGCAGCAGATGTTTGAGATGAGAAACATGGCAGAATTACAAAGAAGTGCTGAAGTAAATAAATAATGTTGACATTTCGGCTCCAAAACTCAGAAGGTTCTAGATTAACTTCACATATTTACAAGAAAAAACTTTAAAAACATTATCAGATGTGAAAAAGTGGTAAATTTTCACATCTGATAGAAAGGTGATTTTCCATAATTAAAGGCATTTATTATCTAACGTTGTACAGCTGGAAATTTGAAAGAAAAATATATGTAAAAGAAGTTTTGTAAGATTTTTTTTACAGTAAAACTCAACAGTTTGATATGGTCATTTTTTGGAATCTGCTTCTTGAAGTTTTACCTCTAACATTTTGGAAAATTTCCAAAACATAACCTCCTAATATTACTGATTCCATCTTAGAGGACCTTTGGTAGCAAATGTTTTACTTCATATGATTAGGAAACTTTTTCAGATTTGTTCCTGACTTTCAAATTAAACAAATGCTCTTAGCTTATGACTGTAAATTACTGCCTTTAGTCAAAGAAATTTCCCTTTTGTTTGTAAAACATTGAGTTTGACATCAGAGAATTTTTTCTTAAATATGTAAAGCATAGAAAATATATATTTTTTTCAATCTACCATGGCCATTTTACTCCATTGAATAACAGACATTTTAAAATCAATGTGTTGTATCAGAAAAGATTCACATATTGTTAATAAATGACCTTCAAATGAGGTTTTCCAAACTAATGAAATACTATAAAAAAATGATTAATCTATGTTCTGTTGTTTAGTAAATAAAAAATCCCCATGTCACATTATCTGGAAAGGGGTAATATAATCTGATGGATTTCTTAAGTTGCTCTTAAAGTGCAATGAATGCACTTTCAGCGAGAGACGGGGCAATAAAAAAAGATGTGATTTAACTGCAAACCCATTTTCTGCTTCTGCATTTATGGACGGGCTTCTGTAATGAAGATGAATATAGAGAGGCATGTAATACGCATCAGTGTGAAATGAGGAAATCTTAAAATGATTAGAAAACCAGAGTACAAACACAGATAAACAGACAAACCTGCCGCTCTTTGGTTTTATTATCTTAGACAAACAGATTCCAGTCGTTCACACCTCGTTCTATGACGACGTTCTCTCACGCACACATTCACACAGGAGTTAATTCCTCTGCTTAGCGATTTACACAACCAACAACAAAACCCACACAGGTGGTCTGCCACAGGCTTCCCCCTCTTTCCCTGCTCAACCTGAGTGCAAACAAAAGAAAAGCAGAAATCCAGGGCTGAACGTGTTAACGCGTGAAAACATAATAGACGTGAGCCTGAAGGTACAGACTTGTGGATTACAAAGTGAATCCAGACTCTGCAGCCAGCTGGAATGCTTTTATTTTGCACACATATGCTGCAGATGCAGCCGTATTGTGGTTTGCGTTCCCACCCTGGAACGCTCTCAGCCCCGTGGGAAACGTGGCAGATAAGATGTTAACTCACAACAGGCCCAGAGCCGCCGCTGTCAATGAGAAATCAGCGTTTTGTAAAGAGTGACTCAGCTTATTTCTGCTGCGCGATTGGAAATGTTTGATGTGTCAGACAGCTTCTTATGATTTTATGCCAAGTACATCAATCAACACTATAAAGCATACTTCAAAATATTTTTTTCCCAAGAAAAACAGATTGTCTCTTAAATTATGACACACTAATAACTGGGAGCATGATGCTAGATTTTTGGCCCGGGGTTCTCTTCCCTAGTCAACGATGTGAATGTTTGCTGGAATGAAAAGCTGCAGGTGCTGCTCTTGTTGTGGCATTGGAGCCAATTTCTACTTGACTGGGGAGCAAGTGAGGCCTAACAACTTGAATAAAACTGCCATAGTTTCATAGTATTTAACAAAAAACATATATTGCATGGCCTACTTTTGATCTGCAGTGGCACAGTTTGTAGCATTGCTGCTTTGCTTCAAGGAGGTCTTGGGTTTGAATCCTTGCCTGCGGTCTTAATGCATGCAGTTTGCACGTTGCATGTGCGAATGCTTTGGTTTCCTACCACAGTCCACAAATACAGACTGTTTGGTTAGTAGGCCTTTCTAAATTGTCCTTATGTGTGAGAGTTTGCGTTTGTTGGCGGCTTGCAAAGATATTCCCTGTTTCTCGTCCAGTAACGGCAAGATGAGCCAACATCTTAGGTCATGTGGAGAGATGGTGCCACCATCCCTTTATCAGAGGGAATCTGCTGCCTGTGAACTCAGTATCTATAAGGAATTTTGTGCTTTAGCTATTTTTGTGACATAGTTTTGAAAACATGAAAAACATGAATAAATGTAGAGCTGATGCATTGATTTACACGGTAAATGTTCCTACTTTCGCCAGTTCATCTCTGATTCGCTCTGGGTTTGAATTTTCATGAGACACACTTTGTTTTATCTTACATCATCTCCCAACGCCGTGTGTGAGGTTTGACCCTCGGTGGTTGACATCTGTCACCACAGCAGCAACATGTTAGCTCTGTTTCTGTCTTCCCTGCAGAGCCAGGGTTTCCGTTTCTAAACAGGGTGCAGTCATCCTCTGAACATAGGCCTGTGCATGCATGGACTTCATCCCAAAAAATCCAAATAGCTGAATTTATCCGATCTGCGATTGGATAAATGCACGAATAAGCAAGTGCATGGTTATCAGTTTGGATGATGAATTTACGAATGCTAGGACATTTTCAAAGCTGAGGATGTTTTACAACTTGACCTTGTTTAAAATTTCTGCAAAACTTTATCCTTGTCTGCTGTATTTCTTGTCACTCATGATGCTGCTTGACCTTCACACAACAGCTGCATTTATACCAAGATTAAGTTACACACAGGTGGATTTTATTTAAAAATTAGAAAACTTCTGAAGTCAGTTGGTTGCACTGGATCTTATTTAGATGGATCAGTGGCTCTTTCCATTACAAATGTGTGCAAAACCTTGTTCATATTCTGCTAATGTCGAAAAAACACAATTACGCAATTATTTCCAATAAATAAGAAACTCAATTAAATCACACATGAATAAACTAGTTCATGGGATAAATCATTAAAAAACATGCCACGCCGTTCTGCTCCAAGTACTTCCTGTTGGCTTCTTCCTGGTTGTTGATCGTACGCCTCTTCTGATGAAGAAAACATGTTTCCATTGGAGTTTTGTGAAATAAACTAATCAATTCGAATCAGGAGCTGCGGGGCCTGAAAGCAGGAGCAGGGACGAATTAAGCTGTTACCTTTGAAAGATATAATCGGCTCATATATCGACCTAATTGGTCAAAATTGGTGCCAATCAGACGGCCATTTTGAGGTCCCAGCGTTTAAATATGTTAACATAGAAACCGTGCAGGATGCTTTAAAGGGCAGCAGAAGTGAACAATTTAGAAATGTCAAAATGTGCAAAATATAAACACAGCCAGAGTGAAAGTTACTGACTACATTTGAATGCCACATTCATGTTTGTATTTAGAAATGCTTTTGAAACTTCTCTTCTCTCCACCATTAGGTTTAGAAGTTCTCTTAACTCTGCTTTTCAGCGTTATTGATTGGTGCCAGAAAGTTTTGTTGTAAGCATCCACCTCTCAGGTGATTAGAAACATCCATTTGGAGTTAATGGTAATGTGCAGGCATGTGCATGTGTGCAGAATCTGATACGCTCCACTGCAGGATTTCTGCCTGCACGGGAGATCTGCAAGCCATTGTGTCATCGCAAACATATCCAGGTTATTGATTGGAAAATCGACCGTGGGTGAGTGCATTTAGCTTTTTCGGGAGGGGTGACTGGATAAGATGTGTGGTTATAATCATGGTGTGTTTATTCCTCGCTTTGCCTCTGGGAAATCCTGGTAGACCTGTGTGTTAAAGGCACGCTCTCAGAAGGCACAAGGCCAAATCAACTGAGTAAACAGAGAGCACACATGACCACAAACACAAACACTGTGAGGCATGTGGAGAAAGGAAAGAGGCAGTGGTGAGCATATATAAGTGTTTCTTTTATACAGCCGGCTGAATAAATCAATGTGATGCCACCCCAGTACAGTGACCACATGACTTTGCATATCGATTGCGTGATTGTTGCAGATTGCACTTGTTTTTGCCGTATTAACACCACGACAGGCACTTTATCCCCAAGTATTGATGCCCACAGGAGTCATTTATAAATGCCATTTGATAAAGCTGCAATTTCCTACTTTAATCAGACGAGTAATTGCAACCTCAGGACTCATTTCAGCAGGCAACACGGAAAAGGAGAACGGAGGTGAGGACAAACAAAGATTTCAATCTGCTATTTCTTCCTCTGTTAATTTGGCATTAATCCAGCCAGCATATGGCGCGGTTACATAAGTTAGACTGGAGGGGGGGAGTGGGAGAAAATCAGAAGAAACAAATAAGGAAGGAGATGATGGATGAGGCGTGCAGACCTACTAATTTGTGACCGGCTGTTTGCGCCTCCCGACTGAGGAGGCAGCCTGCTGTGGCGGCTGTGTAGGACTCTGATTGCAGTGACGTTATTGAAGTGACGCTCACTAAGTCACAACACCTGGACCAGCCCAGCCTTGTGGTTTTACCGCTCAGCGAGCAGAGGAGGAGGAGGAGATGAAGGTAGCAGAGTCTTGGCAGGGAAAGACTGATGACTTCTTGTTGAGGCCATGGACCTGCTCCGTGTCCTGACATCATCTACTGACACATGGTCATACATGAAATATCAGATGGTCTTTATTCAGACTCTCATCCAACAGTCTGGAACCCCAGAGCAACGTCTGTTTCATATTTATGATGCAGCAACACAGAAAACTAAATATTCAACCAGTTCTGAAGGACCGTGGCGTCCTAAAACGTGAAGAATCTACCGTCCATTTCAATCGAGTCAAGTTTATTTCAGCAAGATTGCAGATGAAATGATTTACACCATAAAAAACATATGGTGTCACCAATTACGAAACAAGAAATAAATATTACATTTTGCCAAATGGCGTCTTCAAAATCAGTAATACACATCAAATATGTTGATCAATGTTCCAGTTATTACCATCCATCCATTTTCTGACACCCTTGTCCCTCGTGGGGTCAAAGGGCACCTATCTCCAGCTAACGTTCCGGACGAGAGGCGGGGTCACCTGGACAGGTCGCCAGTCTGCCGCAGCCAGTTGTTACTAATTAAAAGCAACAGGTGGGGTTTTAGGTGTGTAACTCAGTGTTTCGGTTGTTTTGCAGTTTTCTGGAAGTTTGTTCCAGATCTGTGGTACGTACAAGCTGAATGCTGCTTCCCCATGTTCGTGTCCAGAGGTTCTGGAAGGTTGATACCATAGGTCTTAGAGGTGATAGAAGGCTGTCTTTATAGCTGTCTTTATGTGACTGTGAAGGTTCAGGTCAGATTTCACCCAGATTTCAGGTCTGATCTCTAGTTTCTGTCTGTAATAACTGAAGATTTGAGCTGACTCTTGATCGTTCCTGTTTAGGGCAAAGATGATAACTTCAGTTTTGTTTCTGTTCAGCTGGAGAAAGTTTTGGCACATCCTCACTTTGGGTGTATTTGCTGAGACATCAAGTCCTCAGAAGACTGGAAGTCTGCCATCTGAGTTTAATGTTTTGCACATGTTGATAACATTTTTCTGTGTAGAATCATGGGCTTAATAAAAGTTGTAAATGTCCTTTGAACCCTTTGCAGAAACATTTGTCCCTGCTGATGTCTCTTCATCTACGCATTGTGGAAACTCACACTGATCTGCCCAAGATCAGCAAATCTCATGTTTTTATAGAGATACTCACAAAACTTTGGAAGTTAAAATCTATTTTCACCCACACAGTTAAACATTGACATTTTTCTGTTGCCATGACTTCCTGTTAAGGTTCTTCCACTCTGAACCGTTTCTGCTTTAAAATAACCATCAGGTTTCAAAGTAAGCACCGTCCACAAGGCAGAGAGGAGCGAAGCTCACCTCCTTATATAAGTGCTGACCTCCTTCAATAAAACACCACCCTGCACATTCACTTAACCTCATCACACTTCTACAGGGCTATCCATGTCATATTAAAGACAGGCCAGACCTTTCATTTGTTCATAAAGTTTTAACAAGCCTCAAATGCAGGTGCTGGAGGCCAGAAAAGCTCTGAAATCATATACAGACATTCTTCTTTGATGAACACATCCACAGTTAAACATTTGGACGTTCCGCTTTTACATTGGGTCAAACAGAGATATAATATTGTCAGTGATATATGATATATCCCTTTGCCCTGCCAGGTCAACTACAAATTCAGCCATGTTTTACCAGCTGCCTGACACCATAAATTCTCTTGTAATGTGTTGTGAATGTGTGAATACAGTTCAGGAAGGGACTAATCTCACACATTTTTCTATTTGATGTCAGTATAAATGGGAAGAGTATATGTTGTCTCCTTTGCTTTCAGTTTTGCATTTTTTAGTCATTTTATTACCTGCATCTAATCCGTTTTTTGGATCTAATGACTTAAAAATCCCCTTTTCTCCACATTTTAAGCATCTTTTTTAACATTAGGTACTCTGCAAAGACAGCAAATCTTACCAAGTATTTTTGATCAGATTTTAGTACAAATATTTCCATACATTTGAAATAAGACAAGACTAGCTTACAACATTTCAGCAAGATATAGGAGTTTGTTTTGCTTTGTCTGAAAAGTGTTTTGCTAAAGTTACAGATTTCTGTGATGCAAGAAAACTGAGACCACAAAAAATTATTCTAAAACCTTTTCAACATACGTGATATTTATTCCATGCAATTAGAGAAAAACAAACCATTTCAAAGGAAAAATTTAACATCTGCAGTCATTAGTTTGCACCCCTAAATCAATACTTTGTCAACATTTTAAAATTAATTTCAGCATTCCTTTTCTTTTGTAAACATCTAGCATCAATTGTAGTGAATCTGATGAAACAGAAACCATTCCACTTAGTTTTTCCTGATGTTTTCCAATTGTCATTATTTAGCCAAAGCCACAGTTTGCAGAGAGCTTACAGATGATTGAAATGATCTGATTGTGGAAAGTAATCAGTTTGGAAAAAGGTTGAAAAATATTGTGCAGTATCATTTTTTTCGCCCCCAAGGACAGAAGATGGAAAAACAGCATCATTATATTAAAAAGTTTATTTTTCTCCTTTTGTTGTTTTCTACTTATGCCCAAAATTTGTTGATTTCTCCAAGAACCTGGACTAAAGAGTAAAGTTACAACATGGTTTGGCTTTGCTCAAAGAAAACAACCAGACTGATGAAAATGTTCAAAACCTTGAGGCAGAATGTGTGATGGTCTGATGAAACCAAGGCAAAGTATTACCAAAGGAACACCTTCCTCACAGTGAAACGTGGTTGTGACAGAATCACACAGTCATGATCTGAGGTCTTCAGACTGAGCTGGTTTCTGTCAAGACACATGAAAATATGAGCAACTCCAAAGTTTCTGTCTGAAACTTTCAGGTTTCTGAAGGGAAACCGAAACAGAAGTTGGATTTTATTTTGTGAGTACAAACATACATTCAGATCATCAAACTTAAATGACTTCCTGCAAGGAAAACTTATGTTATAGAATAGACAAGTCACAGTTCAGAATTAGTCACCTGAAATATGGACAAAAGATTTCCTGAAAAGTCGATAGATTTGGAAAACCTTTGCAAGGAACAAATTATGTTAATTTAAAATGCAAAGTGACATCTCACTTCTACCAAAAAGGACTAGACTGAAGTTAAATCAAAAGGTGTTTCCTCCAAATATCAGGTGCAGCATTTGCATCACGATGGTTGTGTCTTTCTTCAGAGCCTGGCTCATTGTTAAAGATCAGGCAGCATGTGGACGGTCTTAGGGTTGCGTCTTTGCGAGGGATTCTGGGCCAGATCAGGAATGCAGTGAGCATTTCATGATGCTTCACAGACTAGAAAGGATCCTGGAGTGAACTCTTATGGTCTTAGAGCATGCGCTAAACTTCCAGTATTATATTCATTCTCACCATATGAGTTCACCATGCTCAGACCAAATGCACTAAACTTCCTGCATTATATCCACGCTGCCCTGGAGTGGGACTCCCATCATGAGAGAAGGCTGCACATCTGCCAAGTGTCCCCAGGCATCATCAGCCTGAGTTCAGTTTTCTGTCATGTGCAGCACTTTACACGTAGACACGACATCTACTTAGAGCAGCTCCTGCTACATGTTTGCTGCTTGAAATACAACAATTTCATCAGCAGTTTTCTGTCAGCAATGACTTTATTCAGGACACTTGGACATAAAACCAGTTCTGGATCTGGAGGCTTAGATCTCTGCTTCTTGGATCAATGTTCTTCCGCTCCGTCCTTGGAGTTGGACAGCCTTTCCATTTCTGAATGGAAGATTGAACAGAGATGTTTAAAGTTGATCATGCTTCAACCCAAACTGTCTGCATGGTTCCTTGAAGACCTTCTGGTCTCCATGAAGGTATTTACTCTTGAATTTTTGTGAACTTGCTTCATATATTTTTACCAATTAGATCATTTATGAAGCCATTTGGTTTAAGTAGATTGTTCTTGGTTGTATAAGGTAAAAATCAAAATAAAATACATAAAAGTTTCTTGCTGTAATTTGCCAGTAAGTAAGTCTAAAGGGAAGGGCATTTTTCTGCACACTGCATACGAACAATGTGGTGGGAACTTCGTACTTCTTGTTCTTATGGTTCAGGATACAAACAGGGAAATTCCACACGTTTCCAGGGATTGGAGGAATTATTCATTTGTTCCTTGAGTTTTACTGCACTCCAGAGCTTCCAATGCCATGGGGGCATTAAACAGGATTTCATGAGTCAACAATAAAAGTGCAAAGTGAAAAGTCAATGCCACAAATTTCTTTGGCTACACAAGTTTCAACTGAACCCTGCTCTTCCTGTGAGCATGGAGGAATACAATGTGCATGTTGACAGTGAAGTGAATACTTTGATCCATCTTCAGTTCTTATTTGTCTGTAATTTTGTGCATTTTTTCAAGCATGATTCAATAGTCGAACCTTCCTGAGGATTCCCGGGATGCTCGCCTCTTTGTGTATTACATTCACAGACACAGATCGATTCTTTCTCTTTGGCCTCTGAGTTGTACAAATTGCATTTGCCTGCTTCACAAAAGCTTCAAATAGAGAGAACAAAGGAAAATGAGAAAAGTAGAAAACAAGATGCAGGAAGGCATTAAGAAACCAGAACAACGACAAGCCTCACTACCATTCCATCACACGGGCGCAGAGTGTGCTGTGCTGATTGTTTGTGGATTGGATTGGAGAAGCTCTCCAACACAATAGGCCTTGATTCAGTGGCTGAATACCCATCCTCTCAGTCACAGTATAAACACACCAGAAGAAAATCAACAAACTATTACCCGCAGACTGCAAAAGCTGCTTTTGATCATGAAATCACACTTGACCGTTTTTCTTCTGCCTCCTTCGATAGACCGTTGGAGGATCGCTGCAGTTTTAAAGAGCAGAGCGACAAAGAGCTTCTGCAGCCTTTCCTCTGTCTTTCTCCCTCGCTCCCACTCACAAAACTTTTGGCAGATGCTCGGCGCTCCATGGAGCCGACAAACAAGAAGAGAGCCGATGTTTGTTCGTGCTTTTAGAGAGGAATTGCGTGAGCGATCACAGAGCAGTGATAGGCTGCGTTTCAGCTGAGGGCCCCGTGTCTTTGGGGAGGCCCCGGCGTTTCAGGAATATCTGCCACGGCAGCTGACAGCGACTAGCTTCTGACGCAACCCAGCGGCCTTGTCTGCACTCGCCTCTGATGGCAGATGAGATGATTTTAAAACCACATGGAGCAAAACGCGGCATGGTTGTAATTGCGAGAAGCGGGATTGTATTAGGTTAATTATCCAATAGCGAGGGCCTCGGGTTTGTCCTTGGAAAAAGGAAATTTGTTTCCCCAAGGTCCAAAAAACAATACTTCTCATGAGGTTTTGGTTAATGCAAAATCATGTTAACTTTTCAATGCCATGAGTCATTTCTCAAACACTTACATACCTTGAGTCACGACTTGGCACACTAGAGCAGATTTAGCCATAAATGTTGATCGTCTCATCCTTTCTTGAAGAAATTCATAAATCATGGTCTCTTTCCAGGTGCTGTGCTTGTCTTCATCTCTGGATTTTATTTAGTCGTCTTAGAAACAAATGCATTCTCTGTGAGGAAGAACGGATCTAATTATTGAATTTAATTCCAAACCATAAGTCAAACTCCAGAAAGGAAGTAAAATCTATTAACCGCAACTTTTTCTTGCCTTGCCATCCATTTCCTCGCCTCGCCGCAGCAGATGGATGGTCATCATGGAGCAATAAAAACATCTAGGTTTATTAATGATTTTTCAGCTGCTGGTAAAATATATCCAATCAATGAGGTTAATAGAGTGTGCAGTGGAGTGTGTTTTTTAAATGGACATCAGTCTGTAAAATATGCTCCCGCTCAACATTTTTGGCGATGGCATCTTTACCTAAACAGAGTTTCTCTGGAAAATGAAGCTCAACAGCCTTTAAATCAAAACAAGCTCAGCCTTCAGCTCTAATAATCCAGAGAAGCGATGGAAGAAATGTAGGGAGAAATCCCAAAACAACAGCAACCCTAAGAGTTTTAAGACTCTCTGGAAATCTCAGGCTAACGGATCAACATCAGAAAGGAAAAAACAAATATTAGAGTTTTCTGCTGAGCTGTGGTTGTTGAGATGGGCTTATCCAGAGAATTCCTAAAATCTCAGCATTCTTCTATCGTGACTCTGTTTGAACAGAAGCTGGTGCCTATTAATTAAGCTTTTGCCTCCATATTTACCGCTCTTTATTTCTATAACGTGTACAAAGGTGTTCAGTTTAAGTTAGAGCCCAGGTGCCATCAGTAGTAGACATTTTTTTAATACTTAATTTGGGTGGCAATGAAGGATTTGCTCAAATTCTGGACCTGCATCCTTTAAATGTGGGATATAATGTATTTTTCTGGCACATGGTTTCATTTTAAACAACAATCAACTAAGTTTTGAAATGCTACCTTCATTTGTTATGGATTTTTTTTTACATATCAAAAACAAAATAAATGTTATTTTCATCATGGTCTGGAAAATGGCCTCTGTCTC
This sequence comes from Phalloptychus januarius, assembly GCA_902982915.1. NCBI lineage: Eukaryota > Metazoa > Chordata > Actinopteri > Cyprinodontiformes > Poeciliidae > Phalloptychus > Phalloptychus januarius. The sequence continues at coordinate 19,869,728 of CADWAE010000230.1, read as the reverse complement.
TTTAAAAAAGCCTTTCAGATGCATCACAACAATCCAAACTGCAGATTTTTGTTCTTGACAAGCAGTAGATCAGCAGTTTTATTAAAATCCGGTGAAACAAAGTTTAAAAGCTTAAAGGGGTTTTGCTTTTAGGCTTTTTTAAAGCTTTATTAAACTAATTTATTATTTTGATAAATATGACTCTAAAAGTCATTTAAAACCTCAATAAGAGCTTGAGCTCCATTTTTAGTAGTGTCATGGTTGCTAGGCAACAGTATGCCGCGGTAGAGGCGGGAAATCTAAAAACGAAACCTTCCAGTTTAATATCTGTTCACTTCTGGTCTTTAGTAGCTGCGTTTCCATTCAAACACAAAATTGTGCAAATTTAAATTATGAAAATAAATTTCCAACAACAAATGCTAAAATGTTTTTTGCGATTGGTCAATTTCTCCAGGCATATTGAAATTGATCTATTTCACAAAACTCCAGTGGAAACACTTTGCATCACACGAGTCGCTGCCGTGTTTTTTAAGACGTTGCATGTAAAAGCTTCTTCACGTGTGACTTTAATTTCATTTTTTATTTAATGGAAACGGCGTTATTGCAAAACAGTGTTGAATTTAGACACACCTTTCATCTACAACTTTCCTTTTGTGCCACTTCAGCAAAGAAAAAAGGAAAAACAAGCAATGAGTTCCCACTCCTAGATCAGAACCTGGGTTTCTCATTACTGCAGCTACCAGAACATGATGTCTGCCCTATGGTGGTTCATTATGTACCGTCTGAGACGATTAGCAATGTGGTCATAATGGCCAAAATTTTGTCACATGAAAAACCTTTTAATTAATTGATCCTCACTGATATTATTGATGCATGTATTGAAATTTTAATTCCAAACTGTTACTTTGACTTTGCCAAAAGGATTTTTTAATTTCCCAGCCCACATCTGGAGTCATGCTTTCCTTTGGCATGCTAATAAAAAATCAGTCATGTAAGCTCATCTTGCTGAGTGCATTTTGACGAGTGTGTGTGCGGGTGTGTGTGTGTGTGTGTATTGCATGTGCCAAGCCCATTAGACATGGCTGCCGAGTCTGACGCTGTAAAAATTTGGGTGGGATTTTTTTTTTAAGCCCCGTCTGCAAAATGATATTACTTTATGCTGTCAGAGGACAGACAGAGTCCAGTAAATCTCAGTGAAGCCTGATCTGGACAGCTGAATACATGCACAAACCAATGGATGACAAATGGTCGAAATGTTTCAAAGGAAATTGAAGTTAACACCCCCTAAACACACACACGCACAGCATCAACCACAATGCATTTAGCATGTCCTATTTGTCTCCATCATCCATCTGAATTCTTCTGGACGCGCTGCAACACGGCTGCAGTGATGTGCAGTCCCTCCAACATTTAGAAACCCGGAAATTTAAATAAATCCCCAGGATTTTGCCTCTGACTGCGGTTAACAGCCGACATGTTGGATTGAAACTGAGGTCAGTCTTGTTGCTGACCTCATTTCAATGGTCGGTCATCATTTTAGAGCTGACAACCAATTAATTTCTTATTAGTCTGACCAAGTTACTGGCAGCCCAGCAGAGTTGGGCAATTGCATTTACTTGATTTTTTTTACTGTGCTGCACATTTACTTTAACTCTAGTAATTTTATTATGAGGTATTTTTACTCTTATTTGAGTAAAATTTCTAGATTCTCTACCCACTGAATGAACATGTTTTAACCAAAGATTCAACAGAAACAGACACACCTGCAATTTGTGTCAAAATTTCCTAAGTTTTTTATTGAGACTGATTTGTAAAAATTTTATTTTGCCCGATTAAATTTTTTGTTACTTTTATGAATTATTGTAATTTTGAAATACAAAAATTTCCACTTAACTTTACATTTTGGTGCGTCTGATGATGTAATTTTAAAATATTAAATTATTGATAAATTGAATTGAAATACGTTTTTACTCTTACTTGAGCAATTTCTCTGACAGATACTTTTTATTTTTTCTTAAGTGAAAATATGATGAAGTACTTTTACTTCAACATATTTGAGTTCAGTTTTTGGGAACTCTGCTCAACTGTTTTGAAATATCAAATGTTGAAGCTTCAACATCAGTAGCAGAGAAATGTCAAACCGACCGTCACTCTGTGGTGAAATTAATTGTGCAACTTGTTTCAAAGCTTTTATGAGATAATTCAGCAGCAGCAAACATTTAAAAGGAAGAAACCAAATTACAGTGTTGGGGTTGAATCGATAATTACATTCATCTGGTGGCGCGTAACCTCCTAATGTACTAAATGGCTCTCATAGACAATAATGGATGGACTTGCTTTTTACCGCTGCATCCACATTAAACATAATTGTACACCCAGAATTACCTAGAAAGTAAAATATTGGGGAGCAGTTTCATCTGCAGGCAGATATCCAGCCTGCCTCAGTCTGAGTGCTTCCTCTTTGACTGCTGTGTTGCTGTTAATAACATATGTAGTTAAAAAAAGTGTTAAATAACCACCGTTTGAGGCTCCAGACTAACATTTTTGTGGTTTTCAGGTGAATTATGCAGACATCACCTGCTTCGTCCGTGGTAAATGTTCCATCCCATCACACGTCGTTAATTAACCCTGACCCCTCCCACAGGTTCACATTTACATTTTTCAAACTTAATTCTGGTGCATTTGGTTCCTGTGCCCCAAATGGATCAGATTTATTTCAAAATTAGAGGGTAAAGATTTTAATAGGAGATGAAAAGCACAAGCCGGGTGGAGCTGCTAATTATTTCTTTGAGAGAAAAGTGCTTAATGGACTGAGTGACAGCCTAAATACCACAGGGAAAAACTGCAGAGCAGAATGTTAGGAAAGGATGTCAGATGAATAAAATATTGTGCAATAAGTTAAATGCTGCATAAAGAATGCTTTAAACTTTAATCCTTATGTTAGCTGTTTTTTCTTGTTGTTTTTAGTAAGTGAAATGTGGACGATGCAGGAACACTGGTAATTTGTTTCCCAGATGTAGCCTTTAGCTCAGTAGCTGTCAGATGACACTGCTGCCACAAGGAGGATGTCGTCATGGCAACCTCTGTGGGTACCAGGAGCTGCTGCTGCTCCTCGCTGAGAGGTCGTGTTTGGGATGGATCAGGATTTATCCTGGATACATTCTGGAAGTCCGTCCAAGACAAACAAACTGGATCAAAAGGGAAGAAAGAATTACGTCTCAAAATGAAACGTGTGCCATGTCTTCACAAATAAACCTTTTTAAAAAGCTTCTCTGAAGATATATTGATCACATGCATTAAGGCAGTCCTTCTTATTTGATGGAGACACTGTTTTATATCTGTCATCATCAGGAGCAGGTCAGTATTGTCCCAGGACTCTGAGGTGCCAAACTTCACATTTTTGTCTCTGAACTGAGTTCTCTCAACTTCCTTCATTTGTCTGCTGTTCCTGTTCTTGTATTTTTCCATCCAATCTCGCCTGACCATCCCAGCAGCCCTTTGTCTTACTACAATCTCTCTTCCCCTGCACCTCTACTTTACTGTCTTTCACAGACTGTATCTTTTTCTCCTTAGAGGACCACTCCACCTCTCAGGCTCAACCCTCCTACCCTCACTCTTCCTCTCATTCCTCCTCTATACCTGACTGCTCCTGGCCATATTAGCTTCATGCATCTGTCTTCTAATGCTCAGAAATCCTAACTTCCAGCTTTCCTTTGGGGAATCCACTCCGCTTAAACATCGGTGCAGGTTAGAGAAAACGTGCAACGGCTTCTGTTGAAGATCCTCTAATCTTCAAAATTGAGCCAACAAGAATTTGCCTAATGTGTCCCACCTCCCAACTGACCCAACTGACCAAATGATGAAGATCTAGTGTTATTTGCATGCCTATAAGTGGTTGTGCTATGCTATGCTGTTTTAATCTGTTATGCCTTGTCTGTGCATTTAAATTAATATTAGGATTAAAAGGGGAAAAGAAACCATACCAGTGTTGACAGTACAGTACACGATGCTGCTCACATTTTCACTAAAAGCAGGAAGTCAGAAAACATCATCCTCATCCTCCAGTTTCACACTGGCTTCCTGTAGACTTTGAAATGCTGCTGTTAGTTTATAAATCACTGAACGGCACCAAAATGCATCAAAGCCTTTTTCCTGCATCAACTTTCCAGGCAACTCAGACCTTCTGGTTCTGGTTCTGCTTCCCCAGAACCAGAACCAGGCGCTGAGTTTAAAGACTCCACTCATCTGGAACAAACTGCAAAACTGCTGGAACACTGACTTCCCTTAAAGCAAACTCGTTTGTTTAGAGTTTCCTCTGATTAATAATTAGTGGAACGTTGATTAATTCCAGTCTTGATTGCACATTTTCATTACGTCTCTTTATTCCACCGCTTTGTAAAGAATTGCGTGGCTTTCGTGTCATGGCACATTTAAACATTTCTCCCTTTTAACAAGTCTATTGAAGTACTTTATATCATGATGGAAAAAAAAAGTATTAAAATTGTTAAAGTCCTTTAATGAATAAAGCCTATACTGGAAGAAAGACAAAAAATCCAATTGCTGAATATATCAGAAATGGAAGATATCAAACTCTCTAACAAGGAATGAGTCTTTTTGCATAATGTACGTGATAATAGAAATGAGTTTTTAATACTATCTTATGAATTAAACACTGATTACTTAATGTGAACATCAGTGAATAATTGGGTCAGTCTGTTTTATCTTTATTCTGGCCACATTCTCTCCTCAGAGCTTGGAGAATCTGGCTCTTAATCCATCGGCACCCTCCTGCAGTGTAGAGTCTCCTCTACACCCAGAAACCACTCCACCCATTTCTCCTTCCAAACAAAGTGAGGAAGGATGGGCAGCTGACAATGGAGCAGTGGAGAAGTTCACCTTTCAATAGCCTGGGGATCTCGCTGGAAAACGAAGCACTCCTGTTCAGCTTTTCATCTTTGTGCTGCACGTCTGCAGCCGTGACCCCTCAGCAAACAAAGACCTTTGGTTTGCCTCCAACACCAAAAGCTGTCAAAGCTCGTCTCAGAAGTATATAATAAGCGACAGCTTCCTTGCAAAGAGGAAGGGGATCTATCACTCCGGCTTGTGTGGCTGCCCGGCCACTCATCCTGGTTCGCATGCGAGGCGGGTATAAATGTCTTGTTGTTTGGCCGGCTCTGTGGCCGTAAGTGCAGCCTGTCACACAGGAAGCAGCTGTTAGCAGAGAACAAATGGCAAACCTCTCTGGGTCTGTATAATTTCGCCTGCCTCTTTGGCTGCGTCTCAGCTCCTCCTCTTCCTACTTAACACCCTGCATTAGAACCGAAGCTCCTGGTCATGCACTCTATATTTTCGGGTTGACAAATTGATGATGGTTAATTTGCACCTGCAGGCGGCGCAGGGTGAGACAAACAAAGACATAAAGAAGGAGACTTTATAATCGGCGAGCCGGACAGTGCAGGACAAGGTCATGACTCATTGGTTATTCCTCGGAGAGCCTCTGGCAAACAGCAAGCTTATGTTTTATTGAAGGAGATTTGTGCTTATCTAAAACAATAAAATACAAAGAAAAGATACGACGTGTTTGTTTATATGTTTGTTGAGTGGAAACCTAATCACATTGCTGCCCAGTTACGAGAATGGGAGCGAACCCGAGGCGGTTGCTCATTGGCCCTCAGAGTAACTGGAAGTGAAGATGATTGAATTACCTCCAGGCACAAACGCAGGCGCATATTGGAACGTGTATCTGCAGACACTCTGAGGCCCAAAACACTGGAAACATAAACCCCATCCAGCTGATTGATCTCATGTTTCTCTGTAATTGCATTGGGGAAGTTGTGCAGAGAAGAAGGGAAAATGGCTGAGGGCTCAGAAAGGGAGACCCTGATATTTACTTACAGCTGGTGGATTATCTGACAGTAAATCAGTGGAGTTTGATGACGACTTTAAAGCAAACAAGAGTGACTGTAACTACATTTTCATTAGCGTGTTTATTTGCACTTCACACTTCCATTCTCACAGGTTTTAATCAGAAACTGTTTGAACAAATAGAGCCTTATAAAGTTGCAAGGGCTCCATCTACTTTAGATAAAGTAAATGTTGAAAACATAAACCTTATTTTAGTTTCTAAATAACAAAAACTCAAATTAAAAAATGTTTTTGTTACCTTAAATAAATAAAAACGGTAATTAATAGGGAGAAACTATAACTAACTGGAATTACATCAAGCTTTTATAAAACTAAAACATACTGAAATTATAAATATGTCCCTTCTTTCCATGTTTATGAATCTATTTATTAGCCTTTTATTCTCACAATTGTTCTTTTTCCTTTTAGTTGCTGTTAAAGTTGTTTCAAAGTCAAAAGAATATCACCTTTAAGTCATCTGTGCAGAACCTGAGGTTTATCTTAAACTCTTTGAACACATTGTATGTTTATTTATTGCACCAACAAAACCCTTTAGCTAGAAAAACTGATCATTTATAAAGTTAAATTCAACTACAAGAAATGATGGTGGCAAAAAGCTGCTTTTATGCTATTAGAAGATTGAATAAAGAAATAAAAAAGAGGATTCAGCTGATAAACAAATGTAAAAAATTTGAATTATTAAGTGCAGATGAATCTAAAGACTGGATGTTAAAAATAATCAGCTGCCATTTCAGGTGATGTTTGGATAAGAGAGAAATTTAGGATCAGTGTTACAGGAAAGAAAATCAGAGAAATGTCCAAAGACTGAGACAAGCTGCAGGTCGTGTGACCTCTCATGACCTCTGAAGGACCTTCCAAGGACTAAAATGCGTTCACTAATGCAACACAAACAGAAACCCAGACAGGATGCATTCACCTGACCTTCACCTCGTTACGCTTTCTGCCAAATCTACGCAGATATAAATGAATAAATGTTAAATTCAGGTATTATGAACAAGGCCTGGCTCTTTAAACAAGGCGAGCAAATGACTAAAACAAAGTATCAAATAAATCCTAGAATACTAGAGATGTAAAATATCATTTGGAAACAAATGATAAAAAGAAAAAGAGCCAATTTTTAGGAAATGTAGGGTTTCCTAGAACTAAAGCAAGGAGACCCAAAGTACTGCACTCTTCTGTCTGTTTTCCATTTAATCTCAGCTACGTCTTCACCACCATAAGAGAACGACAAAAAAAATACTAAAGCTTGGAGGGAAAATCAGGAGATTTATTCTGTGACCAGTCAATTTCACCAGAACTCAGAATAAGCACTTTTGCAAGATGCACTGACACAACAAATACTGTTATTGGAGAAAACATCAGACAGATGATGGGGATGCAAATGGAACAGTGAGGCTGTAAAATAAAGAGATTCAGAAGGTGAATGAGTTGAAATACCTGAACTCAACCTTCCACAGCCAGGACTGGTGCAGAACAGAGGCAAAAACAGAGTGCAGGACGATCAGTGAGAACATCAGGACCTGGAACGAGACCAGGTCTGAGATGGTCTGAACTGCTGATGAACGTCTCAGTATTATCGCCCATTCCTGCACTGTTTATGACCAATCCCAACACTTTAACTGACGCGTTGCACAATTCAATAAATGTATATCCACTGGATGTTGAACAGGAGCAAAATAAATAAAATACATTCAGCAAAGTTCTCTGCTTTGATCCACAAATTCAAATGCAAACTGAGGCTGAAAATAACATAAAAAACAGATGAAGCCCCTGAGAAACATTAAAAATAAATTTAAAAAAGAGGCTAAAATTGGAACATTCATACAAAGCAATGCCTCAGAACACACAAATATCTAGAAATGAAAAACATTGAGAAAGATGATGGATTTAGTGAAAGAAGAGATGCAACAGCATGACAGAGGAGGGAAGTAGAGATGGAGAAAGATGATCCACTGACAACAGGAACCAGAAGAAAATCACTTAAATATAAAAACACCAAGGAGGAACTTTTATTGATCACATTCATGAAGTACACAAGTAAAACAAAGATTGATTTCAACTTAGTTATTAATCAAATGATGTGTTCCCCTTTTCAGGCTTTTAGAAACAAGAAAAAGGACGGAGAGTTTCTCTTGTTTCCATAATCAGACATCTGGTAAACAAACCACTAGACTAATCAGAAACAGGGTTTTCATCAAGAGAAATTCCTCCTTTGATCCTTTCAAGAGCCATTTATTACATTAGTTTGGTAGAAGAATCGTTTTTATTCCACTGTCAATAGCTCAAGGTGATAAAAGTCAAACGCAGAATCCTGTTGCATTTAATTAGCTATGCAGGAGAAAGCAGCAGCAGGCTGGTCCAGGTCACAGGAACAAAGTCAAACACCCAACGAAGCGTCATCTTTTCCTCCACGCACTTCGACATGTGAAGCGAACGCAGCATTTGAATTCTGCGTCAAAGGAAGGAATGAGTAATGTTCCTGATACTGTGAAGCGTGCCCTGCAACCCCGCGGACGCCATTTTTATTGTCACTTTTGGCTGCCCACTAACAGCCCAGCACCATCACATGCAACCTGAACTCACACCACAACTCTGGCCCAGGCCTCACTTGCACTGGAAAACACTTCGCACGCATGCACGGCCCATGCTGCATTTCCAAAGGGGAAACACTTACAGCCATTTAGGTCATTTTTTGCTTGGTTGGACGCAGCTGAGCTGCAGCCACAATATTTAGAAAAATAAGGGGAAATAAAGCATTGGCGAGTGACGAGGTTTTTTATTGTTGATCACATGAAATCTGATCTGCTGACCTAATCCTTGCAATCTTAATGGACTTGAGTGCTAGCTAACCAGTAAATCCAGCTGGAGCGTGCTTTCTCCAGAGTGTTCAAGGTTATTCAGCTTTTACTGCAGCAGAAAGGAAATAAAAAGGACAGTTTATGTTCAATTGGGATTTTGGTTTTTCGTTTGTCCTTCCATCACTGAGTAGAGCTTAATTTTCAGTGATCGGACATACACCTGCTTTAACCTGTGTCTGAATGAGAAATGCTTTTCTTTTAACCAGCCAAAATCAAATCTCTTAAAAGGTGGATGTTTTTCAGAATGTGGTCCGGTTTACCTGGAGGGAAACGTCTCTGTGTTTAGTGCAGCTCACTCTGACTCTGTCCAGGACTGGCTGATATTTTGCCCGTGGCTGCAGCTTCATGCCGAAGCCGTATCTCTGCAGCCAGGCGGTTTGCAGGTGTCAGCCGGACTCTGAGCCCCATGCAGCTTTTAGCTGGACTCTGTCAGTCAAAGCTGCCGTCATCCGTTAGTCATCTGGGCTGCTGGGACCGAGCAACAAGCCCACTGACTGTTCATGAAAGACTGAGATGCTCGCTGTGTTCAATGGCTGCAATATTTGTAAGGATACATGCATTTGTCCAGCTGCTGCACACCGAATACAGTAAGATGCTCATCTGATAATAATTTCTCATAATAAAATCAGTCACTGATTCTAAATATGTTCAGAGACAAATGATCCTGTTATTGTGCTCAGTCCTGTTGTGTTCCTCAGCATTTCTGTCATCAAAACGACCCAAAAATGAAACGCAACAGATAGCTGCATACAGATGAATAAATAAGCTTGATGTGTTTTCAGCGTCCTCCATCATCCTGCGACTGCATCTGAACTGAGCTTCTGATCCTTTTAGTGCTGTAATCCTCCTCTGCAAACAATCTCTCACTGTTCCACCCTAAGCTGTTTCCCTGTGATGGCTTGATAACAGGAGTAAATTGGAAACTAATCCTGAAATGTTTTTTTGTCTCTGTGGGGAATAGAGGAGGATCTGCTTCTTCCACTTTAACTTTACTTTGTTCACAGTGAAACTTGAGCACTCAGAAATGAAGCTTATTCATTTGTTTTCATCATATGTATTTGGATCTGCACTTTGTCAGTGGAGACATAAGTAAATGGTGATTTTATGATTGTTTTTGTGATTTTCTTTTTTTCTTTTACTTTAGAAATATTTGCAAGGAATTTTCTGACCCAATCTAAACCCGAGAAGAGAAACATAATCAACATGCAAACATTTTTATTCATTAAAGAAATTCAGAAGCTCAGTTTTTGTCACTCGTCACATCGATGACAGGCTGCAGCTTGACGTCAAATAAAGAGTCAAGTTAGCATTTTACTGTATCCCAATATTTCTGACAATATTTGCATATAGTCAAAAACGCAAATATTGTTTTTCATTGTAAATCATTCATTGCAATGACTTACAATGTACAATTATACATCAGTATCAAAATGTGGGGACCTTTTGGATTTTACGTGAAATTCTGTGATCGTGGAATCGCGATAAACTGGAGGGACTAAGAGAGATGCAAGCAGAAACAAGGTCATGAAGACTGACTGACAATGTTTTGTCTCTTTATCTGGTATTTGAATCAGTTTTAGGAACTAAAAATCAGAAGTTGTGGCAGCAGCTAAACCTTTTCTGACCACCACTGCACTAACAATTAACAAGACAAATGCATTTAGGAAAAAGGTTTTGTGTAACTTAAATGTCATTGGTAAATAACGCAGTTGACTGTCAGTTATCCTCTGTTTACCAGGAGAATCCACCAGAAATCCCTCCAGACCAGCTTAAGGAGCAGAACCTCCAGTTTGATAATGTTCAACTTTTCTCCATATTCTAGAGATTTGTCTGTAGTTTAAGGACAAAATAGGTCAAATCTATAGAGTTCCAACCTCAAAACTAAGGTTTTGAGGTTGAACCAGGATGTACAACATGCCTCCAAAGGTCCAGATGAGTCTGTGCTTGACAAGATCAACCTGAATACATGTCCACCAACAAAATGTAGGTAGTTAAACTGAAAGAGAAGAAAACATGCAAGAGAATTTGAGAACAGAGTTTATCTATTGCAGGATTCCTGCTGACTGGTCTGTCTGCCTCCTGCTGTGCTGGTCTTTGCTCCTCTTTTGCTTGCGTTGGCATCTTCCCTCACGCTCGCACATAGCATGCATTCCAATACGTTACACTAACAAAGAGACGAGCGCCGCCGCAGACGGACGCACTCATCAGCTCGGTCTCAGCTCATGAAGTGGTTAGTGAGGTGTCCCATGTGTCGGACACATGGGTCATTACCCATCCGCTGGATCGCCTTAAACGCTTTGGCACATTCTTCTTCTGCCGTGATTGTTTTAATGGATGGCAATAATATACAGAGCATGGGAGAGATCCAGCGCTTGTGGGTGGATCCATATGTTTTTCTGTGGGGAAGATGAGAAGTCTGCTTGTTTCTTTCTCTTCACTTATATTTTTACTCTCAGCCGTGTGTGTTTGTCTTTCAGCGCATGTCTGAGCAGTACATGAGGGGATGTTTATGTTTATGACTGTGGATGTAATGGAATGCTTTACTGGAATTAATTGTTTTGCAGCCGAAGCACTTTTAGTCTCACGATACAGTTCTGGATTTTCTGGATGATCCATGAATGTCTTATATTATCTTGGCATCAAAGTTGCTGCTGCAAGACAATCCACTTTAAAACAGGCTTTCTGGATTACATCCTAAACAAACGTCCCTTTCTCCTCTGGTCAGACGAATCATCATTTGCTTTCAGAATCCAAAGGAAATCTTAAGTGATAAAAATTCAGTTCAGTTCAAATCTAAAATACTTTATTCATCCCAGAGGCATATCGAATTGTATCAGAAGTTACACAATTGCATTTCTTTAAGCAGATGTTCATCCAGGCGTCCAGCAGGCTCTGCTGGAGCATGTTGCTGTGTTTGGTCCTGACATGCTAACAGCTCAGCGTCCGAGCAGCAGAGATGATGCTTCATAGGTCCTGGATGACATCATCAGCTGTTGACAAGCCGTTAATCCGTCTCATTAGGCCCGAGCAGCTAAGCGCTGCGAAGGCCTATTGTTTTTCAAATGTTTATTATTATTATTATTATTATTATTATTATTATTATTATTCTTTTTCTCCTGTCAAATGAATTGGCTTTTTGGGGGCTTTATCATATTCAAAAACTCACCAAACTTGGCAGACATATAGAGCCCGTGTAAAATTTACGTATTTTAGGGTCGACGCGAAAATCCCCCAAAAAATGGCTCAGTGGCGCCCCCTAGAAAATTTCAAAAGACCCTTCCCATTGACCTTAGTTTATCGTAGAGACATGAAATTTGGTACACTTGTACATCTCCCCAAGATGCACAGAAAAGTCTCTTGCAACCATGGTCTACACAAAACCGGAAGTCGGCCATTTTGGATTGAAGGTCTGATTTTGACCCCATTTTGCCCGTTTACAGCCTCCACATTTGATTGAACTCCTCCTAGGAATTTCAATTGATCGACTTCAAACTTGGTCAGATTGTTCATAAGGCATGGCCGGTTCAAAGTTATCAACGTTTTGCGTTTTCGTGCTTGCTGAAGGGGTGTTACCAGGGGTCAAAGTTCACATACTTGCCATGAAAAACAAAACTCTTACATCTCCTACACAAAAACTCACAGAAGCACCAAACTTTCAGTAGTTGATCATCATTAGGAGCCCTACAATTCCCAATTGTCAAATTATGACAACACTTAAGCCACGCCCCCTTAGAACAGGAAGTGTCATGTTTTACTCCGAACGGTCTCTATCTGACCAGTTAGACCTAATCAACATGAAACTGTGTCCATAGACAGAAGACATGCTGGTTTGTTGTGGATTCCAACCCCAACCGGCTGTGATGCAGCAAGGGGGCGTGGCGGCGTGGCGAAGTGACCTGTAACGCCGTTGCAATACGTTTGGCTCTAGATTCCACATGCTTTGGCCAAGATGCAAGAAAATTCTCATGAATGATCCTGGTTGGATGCCTGACGATGCTATATTGTCAAAGTCTGAGGACAGTTAAGCCCCGCCCCCTCAGAACAGGAAGTGCTTTTTTTTCCTTGGAAAGCTCCATCTCTTGCTCTTTTGGACTAATCAAGATGATTCTGTGTCGGATGACAGACAACAAGTTGGTGTCACTTGCTTTAAAGTGCCAAGAGATTTCAAAGAAGGGCGTGGCTATGGGAGCGCGGCAAATGACAGGTAACGCCGTTGACATACGTTTGGCTCTAGATTCCACAATTTCAAGCCAGGCTCCACCAAACTCACTGGGATGGTTCATAATTCACCCCCAGACAGGAATCCATAACAATAGTTGGTGGGCGTGGCCTAAATCTTAAACAGCGCCCCCTAGAATTTTTTAAATGATCAGCCCCAAGCCATGTTTTATCCCACAATTATGAAACTTGGTACACATGTGTATTATGTCAGGACCTACAAAAAAGTCTCTTGGAGCCATGGTCCAAACCCAACAGGAAGTCGGCCATCTTGGATCAAAGCCGCCACGATGTCCATTTTATTGACGTCGTATCTGATCAAACTCCTCCTACACCGTTTGACCTACAGACTTCAAAATCGCTCTGGACACACTTGAGACATAGTAGATCTAAAGTTATCGTACAATTTTTTCTACATCAAAGCATTTGGGCGTGGCTAAGTGTCAATCCTCTCTGTATTGGCCGTTCTGCACCAGATTTTGGGTGCTTCGTCGGGGAGCGCTCGTGGACGCGTATCGCGCGGTGGACGGGCGGGGAAACTTTGCGAGAGCGTCCGCGGTGCGAGAACCCAGGCGGTGGCTGGTAGGCCGGAGCGGCGCTTAGCTGCGAGGGCCGTTCGAGGCCGCTCGCGGCTTTAATTTGTTTTGCCATTGCTCTTTCAATGTCTGTCTGTCCGTGTGTTTGGAAATATGTTGGAGTAGGAGATTTGATTCCTGTCAGTTACGATAGAAGAGAGAGTTTGACCTTCCTTTTCTCTCTGCATTTGTTAGGCCTTGTCTTCAACTCCCGATAGTCCAGGAGTTGCTTTCGTAAAGTAAAAAATAAAAACTGTTGCCATGATTATGCATCATAGCAGATTTCTGAAAGTGTAGCTACTAACTCAAATAACCAGAGACTGACCAACAAATGAAAGATTAGTGGGAAAAGGAAGAAGATCCAAAGAAAATTTCAACAGTCATTTTACTGTCAGGCTAGTCAGTAATAATAAGAAACACCATTTTAGCTACATTTTTAGAATTTAAAATAAAGATAAACGTAACATTTTGCACACATGGTTTGGGTAGTTTTCTTCTGTGGGAGACAAAATGATTTAAAATAAGTAAAACGAGAAAATTCAGGGTTCTTTATCCCTGTTGGTTTGTTGCTATGGGAACATGGATGAACCTATAGAGACATGAATCATAAAATAATGGTGATTTTTTTAAAATTTAATACAGTAACCACCTTTTTATCAACAGGAAATCCTTTCTAAGTTTGATCTCATTTCTTGGAAACAGAGCAGCTGAAGGCTGCACAGATAATGTAAATATTAATCACTGAGAGAGCCAGGCTGGTCAACTCCCACAGGCCTGCTGTACCTCCAGTAGATGATGATAAAGTTTGATGTAACCCATAAATGTTTCCTGGTGGTTTCCGCACTATAGACGACCTCCCTTTAAACGCTCTGTGAACTGGAAAACGCCACGTTTATTTCTAAAACTATTTTTGATGCAGCTTTCATTTTTTTATGGTGCCATCCTCACTTTACCTGAGGGACTTTATTTTAAACATCAAACCTCGATACACATCCTAAATCTCTGCTTCATCTATTTCTAAAATAAATAATAGATGCTGCCTTAGCTAAGACGCAGACACTAAAAATGTTTGTTGTCCCTTTGAAGAAAGTCAAACACATTTTATATCCATGGTTATGATTATTTTCTGGTAAATTTCATCTCCGCACAGAAAAACAAGTTAGATTTTAAATGAATGTGATGTTTGTCCAGACCAAAAGTCCCTAAAGCATTTTCAAAGATCTCAGTGTTCTTAAAGGGCCGGTTGTGCCAGAAAGTTTTGATAAAACCCATTAAACTGTTAAAAATATCAATCAGTAGCTGTTTCACCATTAAAATTAAATTATATTGAACATCTTTTCAGTCCATGGGATTGTTTTCGTGTTTTTTTTAGTCAGAATCACAGATTTTGCGGTGCTAATTTGGAAATAATTGTAAGGAATTTTTATGATATTTGAGATGATGTACGACGTTAAATGTAACTTTAAATTAATCGCCTCATCAATCACAGACCAAGTAAGACTGAGGCAGCAGGCACTTACATGTTTTTGACCAATTTTGAGAAAACTTTGCAGCAACAATGTGGAAGTTTGTTGATTTTGTGTGAATTTTGCATATTTGTGAAAAAAATGGAGGGTCTTTTTGATGTCGTTTGGAGTCTAGAGGGCCACATAAAGAGCTACGGCGGGGCAGATTTGGCCCCCGGGCCTTGTGTTTGACACATATGCTCTAAAGGTTTGGATTTGCAGAAAGGATAAATGGGGGCATTGATGATGTCATCAGTGGCATCCACACAGTGAGAGCAGATCAATGTCTTCCCCTCATATGGAATCATATTGTGTGTTTGAATGAGATCAGGTCGTTGTGTGTTGCGACGGCGGACAGTTTCACATTTCCCCATCTGCCAATTAGCACTACGATCGGCGTGTTGAAACTATGAAAACGGAGCCGTTGGTTTGAGCACGTCTCCAGCTCATCTGTCGAAACGTCACATCGACGGGAGAAGAGCCGCTGCGTTCAAGAGATTCATTTTATCAACTTCAGAGGATCAAAGCTGGAAACAATTTTTTCTTTGATTCAATTCTTGAAATTGATGCTGCACATCTCCAGTATCTCAACCTCTACACACACACACACACACACACACACCCCAGATCCAAGAGTGTGACTTTAATTATCACCTTGTCTGGGCCTAAATGAGGGTGCGATTCTGAGCCAATCACCACATGAACTGTGTGAGAAAGAGAGGAAAAAAGTTCCTCATTAAATCATCTCAGCATTCTGATCTTCTCACTCATGCAGTTTTTTTCTACTTATATGTGACAGAGTCTTTTGGTCATAAGTGATTATAGAGTTTTCACTGACTGCTGATGTTCACCACCGAACCCAAAACCTCTGGATCCGATAATATTCTGAAGATTCACTGCTGTAAAAGCCTCAGCTGTTTCTTTTTAAATCACCCACACAGATATGTGTTCAAATATGTAATCACAAGGTCTTTAATTTAAAATAATTGCCCTGAATCAGGGAAGTGGATGGTTGGTACCGTTTCCAAGCTGGAGCGGCGGCGGTGCTGTGGGGTTCTGCAGATCCGTCTCGTCCCCTAATGCGACGCTTCTGAGCGCCGTGGTGTATCATTTTATTACCATCACACATCTCTGACATTTCACTAAGCCGGAAGTCGATGGATCTCAATGCAGAGGACGTGTCGCACATGAATCATCTCGTCACCACCCCCCCCCACCTCCGTGACATTAAATGCAAAGAACAGCAAAGATGCTGGGCGAAAAAAAAGTTTTAAAACTACAAAAAGAAAAAAAAGTTGAGAGATGAACACAGATAAATGTGGGGAAAGATTAGCACAACAAAGAGGAAGAAATTAAATTTTCAAAGGGGCTGGAAAAAATGAAAAGATTAAGATGCAGGAAAGAGATTAGAATGAAATAAAGCAGATAGAAACAGATATGGCTGCTATTAAATTACAGATCACTCTGAGATGTGTTCAGGCCTGGAGCTTCCTGCTTCCTGCTGGAGGAAAATGTTTTAAAGCGGCTCCAGCCTCACGCTGTGTGCGAGCGCATAATGTCCACCTGCAGGCAAACCTGCAGGTAAACCTGTGTAATTCACCTGACCAGCTGCATCACAGACACTTGAAGGGTTGAGCTCATTTTATGTCTGATGTCTGATGGGAACAAACAGTCTTTTCTTCTCAGTTTGCAGTTTGACAAGAAAATCCCAACAAGCTGATCTCAGGGTGGATGTGACGTATTTGCAGCTTTTGAATTTGACAAAAGTTGACTTTAGTGTATTATAAAACACAATAACAGAAATGAGTAGAAACACGTTTCATCCTCCCTCAGATGTAGCAGCAGCAAAGTGACAGGCGAGTCGAAGCATGCACACAATTTACACAGCTTACTTACAGCATGTAGGTTCACACAGTGATACAAAACATAAGTAAAAATAACATGTTGTACAGTAAGGGCAAGAAAACACTGAGGTGTTGAAAACAGTGTCTCCTAATCCAAATAAACGTGGAACCGAGTGGATCAGTGTATTATTTTGTTAGCAATAGACATAAAAAAACTAGTTACGTCCTGGATCGGCATGTGTACATGGATTAATGCAAAACAAAACCTAAAGTCGGGACAAATGGGCTGAGTGAAGTCAGATTATCATAGTCGCTAATGAAAACAGTGACGTCTGCTGTTTGGCAGCAGCTCACTCTGTGCTACTTAACTCAACTGACCCGAAATATACTTTAGTTAAAGTTGATTTTATTAACAAGCTCTTGCAGATTCTGTACACTTGTGTTTTTGTGAGATCCTGTAAATGTTCTTCAGGTGATCGAAGCCTGGCTTTGTAACCGTCTGCATGTGACTCTGAAGGCTCAGGTCAGAGGTCAGGCCTGATCTCCAGTTTCCAGCTGTAATAGTAACTTGAGTTCTGTTTCTGTTCAGCTGCGGAAAGCTTCGGCACATCCATGTATTTTTTGAAAGGCTTTTCCGTGAGGGCAAAGGTCGAGCAGCGGCTTCCTTCATGGGTTCAGTGTGGACAGTGACACGAATGTTTTAGTATTTTCACTGCTGTGCTGGGCTCTCAGCTCCTTCCTATTGAAAATGGATTTACTCAAAGTCATGTTGTTGTCAGTAAAGCAACCAGTTTAAAGGATCTCTGCTGTTTCTGCTTACTGTCAAATAAAAAGCCAGAACTGCAGTTTCTCTTTAACTTGCTGACATTTATTCAAGTAGTGTGTGTAAGTACATGTTAAATCATTAAAATTGTTTGTTTCATTATGATTTTTACCCACCAAAATACTTTAGCTATTTATTTGCAGGTCTGAATTTTTTGCACCTGCTTCCAAAATAGTTTTTAAATAAAGTCCAGAGGATTCTGAATACTTCCAGATTCTGTCATTTTGCTGATGGCTGTTAGGCAATGAGATGCAAACTAGTGTTGACTTCCTGCTTCCTGATAAAGCTCAGCATGAGGTCATTTGGTTTTAATTTCTGTGACATTATGCGTTTGGTTAAGTCTCGCTATGTAAAAATCCTGTTTTAATATCCACTGAAATGTTTCACTGGTTCTTCCAGCAGCTGCTTCCTTCTCCTGCTGCACCTGCTCACAACATTTTAATTAGGACTCACCAAAAACAAGGCACTCTTTGAGTTTCCAGTAAACAAATTAATGCATCTCATAGAAATCGGAGGCTGTGAGTTCACCCTGCTGCTGCTGAAAATAACACAATGAAGCCACATTGTTCTGGCTGCTGGTTTGGACGGTTTTATACTGAGAGTCATGAGTTGTTTACTTTGTTTTAATTAGCTTTTCTTTAAATTTGATCCATTTTGAAAAGGTCACCTGTTTTCTCTGTAGCTTTAATCCTGTCACATTTTATTTCTTACCCTGCAGGCCATTTATGGGGAAATAAAACTCCATGAGCATGAAATAAGATTTAGATCCGTAACATCCGGTTCTATTAACGTCCTTCTGCTTCTCCTCAGCTTCCTTGTAAACAGACGTAATCTCATTCAGAAAATAACTTCTCCTTATTTCTTAAAGTTTGATCAAACAAGTGTCCACCCTCAGTGTTTTAGCAGCCAGAAAAATCAATGTTAGTTTGATAAAACTGAACAAACTAACATCATCTCCTTTTCAAACGGCGCTTTTGTTTGCACTGATTGATGAGTCTCAGAAAATGCTGAGACAGCAGAATTTGTTTTAATCAAAAGTTGCTGTTTTGATGTAAAATCAGAAATGCCTCCTGGACGTGTAAATGTTTTGGTAACCTGCTCTCTCGTCCTGCTTTCTGGGGAAATTCCCATCATTGTAAAAGTTTACGACTTTCTCGTTAATAGTGTGTTAGAGCTGAGAGCCACTGAACTGCCTGTGAAACGTCTTGGGGTTAGATCACCTCTCTGAACCTGGGGCTGCGTTGTCCAGGGCTCCGTCCTGC
Organism: Phalloptychus januarius; assembly: GCA_902982915.1. Lineage (NCBI taxonomy): Eukaryota > Metazoa > Chordata > Actinopteri > Cyprinodontiformes > Poeciliidae > Phalloptychus > Phalloptychus januarius. The sequence goes on along the minus strand of CADWAE010000230.1, from coordinate 19,850,739 downwards.
TCCGGTTGGTTTTAGAGGAGGGTCACAGTAAAAGCAGCTCAGGAATCAAAATGAAGCAGAGAAATCTGAGAGCTACCACTGGATTAACCAAGATTGTCTCCTGGTCTGCAGGATCATTTCTTCATCAGATATCTGAGACATGCTGCATGTTGTGCTTGACAAAAACTGAAAAGAACATTTATGCTAAGCTACATTTTACAGTGTTTACAGACAAGACTTAGTCTTTGCGTACACCAGACTGCTGTCTGCAAACTGACAACATTATCAGATATTAAAGCTGCAGTATTACACTTGTATAAAAAATCTGTTCTTGTGTCATGAGACAGATAATCAAGCTTCTCCTTGTCCCTGAGCTGCTTAGCATCAGTCTCAACCAAAAACAGCCAATCAGAGCCAAGAGGAGGATTTTAGCGCAGTCAATCAGGCTCACGTACACAGATTATCTCATTCTGATAGTTTTAGCAAATATTTAAAAAAGGAGATTTTTATAGAAGTTATAGGTGGGAAAAAGTTCCACATTTAGATGCGATCGCCATAGCAACCCTGAATCCGCTGTAATTTTCATGCCGGGGCACCAGGGGGCGCTGTGATTTTAACAAATGTTCGCTGCATGAGTCAGTGTCTGCATTAAATGAACTAAGAGCTCATGTAAAAATTAAAAGATTAATTAGCACACACAGTACATTATTTTAGCTGTTGTCTGCATGCACAGATCAAACCCTGAAGCGACGCATTCTGCTTGGTTTTGCTTTCACATGCAGTACTTCACACCTCTGCGGGGGTGTTCCTCCAAAGCTCCAAACTTTTGTTTCAGAAAGACGACGTGTCACAGAAACGTAAACCTTTTATAACAAAAACTCACGTGGCAAAGCAGAACTTCATTCAGTGCAAGACTTTATTCTGTCATTTTACAGGAAAAATCAGTTTCACTTCCAAGTCTGGTACGTTTTATATGCCACACATGTCCATGCAGTAATTTAGTAAACAGCCTTGCTCTCAAATTTCAATGTCATCTTTAATAAGACAATCAAAAATGATTCGTTCTGCTCATTTATTAAAAGCAGGTAAAGCAGAAACGACCCCAACATTTTTATTGTTTTTTTTACGGCGCTGCAGAGTTCACTGGAACTGGTGGTGGAATAAATGCAAACTTTACTTTAAACATCCTCACCTTGTTGTGACAGTTATATAACAAAAAGCTGCAATGCATTTATAGTCTATAGTTTTTATGAGGGAAATTAAAAAACTAGGAGATAAAAAGAGAGAGATGTTGATTCTTACATACTTTTATTTAACTTCTGCTGTTTTGTTGCAATATTACACTTTGAGAAAAACTGTCTCTGGAGTTATTACGTTAACATAACATTCTGTTATAACCGTAATATATGGATGATATCAAGAAAATAATTCTTAATTTTTAGGTTAGTTTCAACAGATTCCTCTTTACTTTGCTACTTTTCAAGCAAAAGGAAAAGTAGAGCTTCGTCACGTACATGAAAACTTTATTTTACTTTCAGCAAATCTAAAAATCACAATATACATTTTAACCATGTCACAACAAAACCTTTTCTTGTTGTTACAATATAATATCTGTAATGTATGAACAATCTAATTTATGGTCCAAACACCAGAAATATTTTGTTACAGCTGCATATTTTTGTTAGAAACCAGCTAACAGTTTTGGTATAACATGAAAACATGAATATGTTAGTAGCAGATTATATTGTTCAAATGTAATTATATCCTACAAATAGGATATTGCTAGAACAATGAATGTAGCCTTAAAGTTATAACAAAATATATTTTTTTATTTTTTCGTTGCACCATCTTTTCACAAATCCTGGGCAGAAAATGAATAAAACAGCTAAAACAGCACAGAATATTTTAACTCTTGGTCTTATAACTGGATTAAAATCAGTTAACCATATATAATGTATGTCAGTACAAATCTCTGCACTAATACAACTTCCACTAAACATCAGGGGCAGTACATGCGCGGTCAAGGGGCAAAGTCAGAGTCCCATTACGACGGTTATGCAACAGTACAGCAAGAAGCCATTACTGCAGAGCGTATCAGATCGAGGAGAACATTCTCCATTTGCATATAGATGTGTATCAGAAACAGGCATGCAAGACCCGCTGGTGTGTGCATGGTTTGCATTGAGCCTGACATACAAAGCTTCAGTGTCATGGAGTTAAAGCATCAGTCAGTGAGAGTTTTCTGCTGCAGCGTCAGACCGGCTCAGTCCTGGTTCTGCTCTGCAAGTAGAGCTCAGAACATCAGAACCCACTTATTTCACATTAACGTGAGCATTTTTAGATCATTACTTAAAAGCAACTTTGGCAAATATCACATATTCATTATGAAGATGGAAATGTCAGAAAATATTCCTAGCACATCTTTTCTGATTGCTTTACGATCTTAGTGAATGTTGTGATTTTCAACTACAGGCCAATTAATCTGTCATTAGCATCAGTTAGCATGCTAATAACCTTCAAATTTCACTGCAAAAACATAAAATCTTACCAACTACTTTTGTCTTATTTCTAGCACAAATATCTTAGTATGTTAGATATAAAATAAAACTAACATACAAGTAAGTTTTCAGTGAGAAAAAGAGCTTGTTTTAAATCAATAATTCCCTAATATTAACAAAAAGTGCTGGTTCCACTGGCATATAAGATATTTCCCCATGTTATAAGTGAACTGATGTAGCAGAGAATCCAGTACTTTTCCCTCCACATGAATGAATTATTTACTTACAAGAAGTTAGTTTTGTCTTATTTCTGAAAGAAAACTGCACTGAAAACTAGATCAGAATTACTTGGTAAAATTGTTGGTTTTTGCATCTATCAACTTATTGGAAGCACATAAAATTATTATCAATAATAATTGTAGTATTTATTACTAGATATTAATTATAATATTTATTATCAATAAAGATATTTGCACAAAACTAGACAAAAAATACCTGGTAAGCTGTTCTATTTTTGCATTTAAAGCATATTGGAATATTTAAAGTTGTTTTGTGGATACCTTTTTGCAACTTTGAAAAGATAAATCAAGGATTTATCAATTTTGTTCATAAGTGAGAGAACAGAAAGTAAAGTTATATTTTCTAAATAAACAAATGTATCTAAACTGTGGAGGCTGGTATCTGGAATCTTGTGATTAGAAGCGTCGTCCATTATTTTTTCCTAAACTACGTCCTCAGCTCTTGTTTCAGTGAGCAGGATGTTGTGAACTTACTTGATAAGGACAAAATGACCTTAGGAGTTAAAAAAAGACATATAACATGTTTACCGGGTCGTTTATCATCTGTTCCTCTGCGCCTCAGTCCTGAAGACCTCCTCCACATCCATCCTCAGCCCTCGGCTGGTGCAGGGATCATCCCTCTGAGTAGTTTTGATGGATCATGGTGCTCCGGTCCCTGGAGGTCCCTGGAAGTCCGAGGCACCACCGTCTTCTCATTCCCATGCTTACTGTCCCCGCGTCGCACCTCTTCCCTCCCTGCATCCACCCTTCCCCCCGTCCTCCTCCTGCCCTGCTCCCCAGGGCCCTGTGGTGCTGGCTTCCACCCAGAGCCCCTCCATTTCCTCCACATCTGATATAATCGGGACAAAAAGAGCTGAGAACATTCTTTTCCCATGATTCTTAAGTGGCACCAGGGGCGCTCTGAGCCGGCCAACTGGCTGGCCAGAGGCCTTCCCAACATGCCAAACACTTATCTGTGGCTTTTGCAAATGTCATCTGCATGGAATGAAAACTTAAAGAGACATGTCAAAGTTTTTTTATTATTATTCTCCTGAGGTTGTCGTTTGAATTATCCACGACAAGATCAACACCTGCAATTCATTTCGGCTCCTTTCTTCCTCGTTTTTTCCTCTAAAACACATACATACGCCGGGCATTTAGCCATTCGTCACGGTATGCAGCAAATTCTGCATCACAGAACCAATTAGGGTTTGAAGTTTAGCAAACGTTCTCTGTGCAGGTAATTAAAAACGCAGATTACGCTGCGATGAGACTGTGCAGGTCATTTACGTTTGAGTCCAAACAACGTAACGACCTCTGGTTTTCTATCAGTGGCGTTTGCTCAGATTTTCTCCTGTTGGTGGTGCAGTGGCAGCTGCACATGCTGTAAGTTATTCTCATCACAAACTGCTATCATTAAGGAGAATTTCGGCCATGTGTGCCCAGCCACATTCATCAGATAAAATGGAACCAGACCATTTAGTCCACTTCAGTCTGCCGCTGCAGATCCACCAAAAGCCGGGCGGCTATCATCACTTCACACGTACATTTAGATTAAACTCAGAGCTTCGTTCTCGGAAGGGTCGGAGAAAACTCTGAGCCAAATATTGACACACTATAAATATGCTTTTGACAAAGATAATAGAATTGAAAAACCTTCACGATTAAAGATGAATGAGATTAAAAAGCGTATTACTTCTTTCAGACACTTGGATTCAATCAGAGATGAGGATTCGTCAGCTCTTAGCATTAACTCATTAAAGAATCTTTTACATTTTTCATTATTGAGTTGTTCTGCATTAATCAGGAGCTAATGCTACTAATTACGACTGTTTTTAAGTTAATGGAGTCGGAATGAAACAGGAATGAATATGATGACCTTCGTCGTTTCTAAAAGCTCTTTGCAGCTGCAGAGAGTTTCTGGAGAAAAGCCTCTCAGCAGAAACAACCATCCCAACCCGCCACAGACCAAGTACCATTTCTGTGAATGTACTAATTGATTGGTTGAACGACATGCTTTAATAATGTGTTTCACTTTCACATGGTTGGAGTTTTAATGTTTGCAAGTAACAGAATAGCAGCGGGATCCCTTGAAGTCGCAATTTCAGGCTGAAAACTCAGAGTTTCCAATGAACTTGGGCTTAAAAATGCAGAACGGCTTCCAGGTGGTAAAACTTTACTGATGGTATTTGACCTTTCTGGCAGTTTAAGTCTCATTAAACCTTTTGTACACAGAGTACTTCACAAACTGCTCAAGCACTTGGGTTGTAGTTTGTGTTACTAGTGGTGGTTAGGATGGTAACAGAACACAACAATCAGCAAATACCTCTGCTTTCCAAACCTGGAGCTGAAACAGGGTTGATTTGGGTTTGATGTCCCTTCCAGGTCCGTTGTAGCCTCGTAGCTAAGTGGAGCGCCGCCAAGCAGCCCATTTGTTTTGATCACCAAATTTTCCCCTGTGCTTGTGAAAGATCTCGGTGGAGCTGGCAGAGCAGCTCAGGAGCTTCGTCAGAGCATGATGATCGCAGGTACCACAGGTTTCCTTTAGTCCTTAGTAGAGCCTGTTAGTGGGTGGGATACGTTGGGTGGTAAATGAACATTTTGTCCTGAAAGTAGATATGTTAGAACTGGCAAAAGGAAGGACTGGAGTGATTAATAAAGGATGAATTGTACGACTAATCGATTCTGTCGGAACGACATAAGAACCAGTTTTTTCAGGTTGTTTTTCAGAGGGTCTAAGTTTGACCATGAGCAGCCAATCGTCATGGAACGAACACCACGGAAAGGTACTTTGTTAGTTAGCTATAATAAACTTGGACTGGGCCATTTCCCACCCTCTCATTCTGTGTGCTAGCTTCAGTAAAGCTAACATGCCATATGCAAACCACATGGAGTTTTTATTTATTTATCTTTGTTAATCTGCTCTGTAAGTTTCTCAGAAAAACAATGATTTGGGTTTGAGGAGACTGAGGAGAGAGTCTTGCACTGAAACAAATCGAGCGAAATGATCCAGAAAGCCAACAAGAAGCAGGAAGATGCAGTTTTATATTCTGTAGATTTGTTCTAAAGAAGCATGAACCGAGACAGACGGTGGGACAGTAGAGTACAGTGAGACAGAGGACAGCAGCAGAACGGCGGCGGCTCGGCCCAGATCAGGCTCTGTTCTGGCTCTGACCCAAAGCTTCAGCCTCACTGACAGCAGGGACAGAAGAGGCGCCAGGTTCCCCTGCAGCAGTGACAGGAGACCCAGGTTCTATTCAACGCGGCGCCGCATGGGGTCCAGCAGGAATGTTTGCTCTCATCAGGAGGTTTTATTGAATATGGGTGGGCGTTTATGAGGCTGTTCATGTGACTGATGGCAAGTGAGCACTGGCTGCATGACGAAGTGAGGAAGAGGAAGGAGAGGCTGACTAGTTGGGCTTCAAGGTCAGAATGAAGCCCTCCAACAGCAGCAAACAGAGAACTACACAGGGATTAGCACATGCAACCTTTAACGCCTCAGGAGCAATGTTCGCAGGATATTACTCTGCATTGTCTCGAAAACAAAAGGCATGAAGCAAAAGAGGAAAGAACAGAAACATTTTACAGTAATTCCGTTTATCGGAAATTGGAAAAAATGTATGCATCCGCAAAGCTCAGATTTGACTTCATAATCCCTGTCTTCCCACAGTCAGGAGCGTGCTGAGGGAGAGTTTTGATTAAGTGAATTAAAGCGAAGCACAGCTCTGGCAGGCGGCGCAGGCATGCTGTCCTTGGGGAAAAATGTAGGTTCCTGGCAGCATTTTCAAGAACAACAAAACAACAATTGTTCTTCCCGCTTCGCTCTGCTGTTGGATTCATTGACGACAGATCAAATGTGCGTTGGTGGTCTGGAACATTAACAAATCCCCTTAATTATATCCATCAAAACGCAGGAAGTATCAGGGGGAAGTGATCTCTCATTTAGTGCGTTTCTGAGTTGCTGTTAACCTGCTGTGACGACGTCTGTGAGGCTCTGCACAGAGCTGGCTCTGAATCCATCGCAGGGAATCCATCCATTTCAGCCCATCTTAAAACTGAGACGTTTCAAACGTTTGATTAAAAATATGGTTTTGTGTTACGAGAACAAAAAAACCAGGCCAGAACTCAGTTATGGGTTGTCAAAGTTCAGGTATGAATAAAAGCTTCAGATGAAGCCACACAATTCCTAACCTGGAATATACCAAATAAATACCAGTACAAAAATATTTTTGTATATTTAAAGGCCTTAATTTATTTATTACTAGTCATTTGAGCTGTTGAAGTGGAAAAACAAATAAACATTTTAATTAGCTTTATGGTAAAATTATGGTATGTGGTTTCTGTGTTACCTTGACGATTAGCTGACGTTTTCTCTGACTTTCTCACTTAAAATAAAGTTTGTGATGTCATATTTACATGCTATTATCCAACTCATCAGGATGTGAGCATGAAGGTTTTTGCAGCTCTTGTTAAAAAATGTCCAGGCGATCTAAGCAGCAATTTCTTAAACATATTTTGCCTTTATTAGAGAGAACCTTTACCTAAAACTTTAAGTAAAAGACGGCGTTTTAGGAGGAAATTAGAACAAGTTGTTGAAGCACCAGCTGCAGCCAGACAGCAGCTAGAAGTGCAATAAAAAACACTTTGCAACGAATATCATTGTTCGATATTTTGAACAGGAAGTGAGGCAGTAAACACCTCCAGTCCTCAGCTGATGAATAATTCAGCTACAGTGTTAAAGATCCCAGTGACAGAGATGCAGACACAAAGATCTGAGCCTGGCATGCAGGTCAGGCAGCTCCGCCGCTTTCCTCAGTCTGTTAGTGGCACTATGGATTTTTAAGTGAACCTCACAGGAGCTGGAGTGCCATCGAAGTGAAAGCAGATGTTAATATTTCATTGAGGAGGTGGAAGTCGAGCAGACTGCATTGTTAAATCCTGCTCAGCTCAGGACTCGCATTATTTCATTTAACGGGATGCAAACCTGATTGGTGAGTAAGCACATAAAACCGCTGGGAGATTTATGACGGTTTAAAAGATGAATAATTTAGAACGGTGAACTATTGTCTGTGTAGAGAGAAAAACAGTGTGCATTTCTGACAAAAAACTCTGACATTTTTAGATTCATCTCAGACATTTTCTGGAAAAATAAGGAAACTTTTGAGCTCTGAAAGTCAAAATTTGAAGAAAAAAAAACAATTTTTAGAAAAATCTCATAAATTTTCTAGAAAAATGAGACATGCATGAAAATAAATGAGAGGTTGTTTTATAGAGAAGCAACGTAAAAATCATGCATGTTTGAGGTCATAAGGGCAAAGAATTTTCAACTATTTATGCCAGAGGTTTTTTAAAAATCTCAAAATTTTACATTTTTCCTTCGCAGATCTACCGCTTTTGAAGTTTTTTTTAAATTTTTTTAGAAAATTTCTGATTAACTACTAAATTTAATTTTTGATTGAAATGTAATCCTTTTTCTATCTGCAACGGCCCTATAATGCCATTGTAATAACTAACAAAATAATCGATTTACATAAAACAAGATAATGTTCAAAGACAACAAGATTTAAAAATATTTGCTGCTTTGTAAGAAACCATCTCAGAATGAAAATGTCAAGTTCCAGAAATAAGTTTCCACAAAAAAGAGAACTCAAATATTATTTTGAGTCTTTACACAAAGAGTGAATTATTCTAACTTTTTACTTCATGCATATTTGATTATTAAGGGGTACAGATAATGAAAAGTTCAGTGTGTTTCAGAATATCTGAATAGATACTACAGGTTTTTTCAAATAAAATATAGATTATAGATAAAGATTGTGAAGATGTGGATTGATTCTGAGGGTTGATGTGAACACAGTGTAATGTTATGGAAGTGTCAACATTTATTCAAAGAAAACGAAGCCTGTATGATGAGGAGGCAAAGTGAAACTGAACTGAGGTTTCTATCTTTAGCTGTTAAAAATCACCAAACTGGCGGCGCAGGAGGTTAAATCCAGACTCATCTGAAATCTCCTGAGCTGCTAAGCTACAACTCACAGACGCGTCTATGAAACGTGAGGTAACAGCATGACGAAATGTTTTCGACATGCATGAAACACATGACAGGTGGTTTTATAGAAAACAAGGTAGAAATCATGGAGAACAGTGCAGATGATGCAGCTCACAACATTTCCAACACGAATTTGGTGCTGAGCTTCATCAAACTCCCAATTATCAAATTGATGCGTACAAGTAAAGGAACGTGGTGCGGCTGTCGCTTCACTGGCAGGAAGACGCTCTGCTCATTACCACATTCCAGCAGAGACGATGAAAGCAGCTGGAATGAAACTGGGGTTGAGAGCATGTTGTGTTGCTGCTTCCTGTCTTTGTGTTGGATTTGTTAACATCATCCGTCAGATTTCAAAAACTCCAAGACTTCATGTAAGCTGCTGCTGCTGCCACTAGGATTTTTCTGTTGAGACATTTTCAGCGTCTTGTTGCTGTTATCAGGCAGTTGTGTCGCTATGTTTTTGTGGGACAGAAAGATTTGCTAGATAGACGAGACGAATTCTGTAAACACTTGAAGAAACTACGGTAGTTCAAACTCCGTCCCGGAAAGCCGTTAAATTTATAATCTGCATAAATAAGCCAAAGAAAAGCCATCAGATGTTTAGACAGACATGATTTCTGCAACGTATAATTATTTGTTAGAGTAGCTCTGTAGCTGCAGATTTGTAGTTTTATCTTGTTTTGTTTTGTTTTTGCATGAAACATTAAAAGTTAGGACAATTATTCTCTAGTTTTAAATTGAACTGGACCTCACTGAGGGGAAACATTACCAGCCAGAGCTCCACCCTGCAGCCTGGCATCAGAAATACTAATGTGTTTGTGCTCAGTGGTGTTGCTGCTTCCTCAGAGTGTCGCAGCAGTTTCCCTCGGGGAGCTGCAGGTTTCAGACGCTCTGCTGTTCCAACACACCAGGGAAACATCAGAAGCTTGCAGACCAGCAGGTTTCTAACGACCAGGACTGGATCTGCCTCTGCCGGGCATTTTAAACTTTATCTGTTTCCAGAGTCTGCAGAGAGTTTACATTTTCATTTATATTTCTCGTACATTAATCTCAGCCCTTTAGCTAACTTCACCTCCTGTTGGATGTATTTTTTATTGCACTTACGCCCTGGTGAGTTTTCCTGTTTCCTCTTTCAGTGTGAAACACCTGGTGCTAATAAGAACATTTATCACCACAGTCTTTATTCTTTCTTCTGAGATCCTGGCTGCTGTGTTTGTTGGCTTTCTCTTCTGCATCTGCAGCATTTTAGGTAGATTTGTCTTCACCTGTGCACCTGCTGAGCTCACATGCATATCCTCTCTGCACCTGTGGTGGGTTACAATAATATCAGTTTTACCATCTGCAACCTCAAAGTCTTTCTGAAGGAGTTTAAATATTACAGAGTTGTAATGAGTAACGAGTAGCTGTGCATGTCTTTACCTGCTCAAAGACTGCATGATGAAAAGTGAAATGAAACCGACCTGTGTCTGAGGTCATCGGCTGCAGCCGAGACTCAAACAATCCCTCTAATTAATATTGATGATTCCAGGTCAGCAGCCATGTAACTATTACAGTTTGCACATTAGATCACGGGTTGCCCATGTTCTCTTTTAAAACCTATTTGCATGCATAATAAAGAATATCAATAAAAGGTCATCTTTTATTAATGCTGTCATTTATATTTATAAGCTGTGTGCTTTGTAGCAGAGCCACTGCTGTCTGGACGCGTGAGGTTCGCTTCGGATCAATACGTCTGTGTTTGTTAGAGCCAACAGAATCACACATTATGACGTCTCACCGCGTCCAATCAACTTTCTGCTTTTCTGAACGATTATTGAGCAAATTATAAGATCATTGTTCCTATAGAATGAAAACAAACAACGCGGTTCTGCCTTTAAACTAATAAAACTGATGTAAGTCTGTAGAAACAAAATTTTCATGTAGATTTATATTAATATGGGTAAGAAAGACCAAAGCTTTACACACAACACTAAGTATTTTTTTATTCACTTTGTCCAATATCATTTTGATTAAGTAAGCAAAACAGCTGAGCTGGATGCGCAATGATTATTGTATTTATCATCCATCTAAGGAGCAAGCCTTTATCATTCAGTGGTTACATTTTGCTTAAAAAATCATTTCATCAAAATGATATGTAATAAAATAATGTGTTAACGTTTAAAGTCTTGGTCTCTTAGTTAAGCTGATATTCATATAACTTTACTTGAAAACTGTTGGTTTAAAGACAGGAATGTATTTTTTTTAACTTCTATAGGAACAATGATCTTGTCATTTTCTCAGTGAAATATCAGACATAAGTGCTTTTCCTGCTAAGTGCTGTATAACGTTGCAATCTTCTCCCTTCAAATCAGAAAAAAATACTTTTCTCTCATACTCAGAAGTGGTCATTATGTTGCTATGGCCTAAAACGAGGCGCTGATTAGCCCTGGCTGCCAATAACAGCTGAGGCTGAACCACAAAGAGGAGAAACTGTGCGGTGCATATTGACCAGAGAGCGGAGAAGGACGAGAACGTTTGGACGTTTTCCAGTGGATGAAGCTAAAAGCAGCAGCTTCCCTGACTGCCACCAAATGTCTGATGGGAACAAAGAGCTCCACAGAACCTGCTGGGCTCCAGCTTTTCTCTCACACGTCCTGCAGCAGCCTGGTTTCTCTTATTGTTTCAGTATTTTTGATGGTTGAAGTTTTAAGTTGATGTCATTAATAAGAGCAACTTTTTACAAGATGTCTTTAATAAGGCATATAAAAACGTGTAGCTGTGACTTCAACCTGTCGAGTTTTTACATTTTCACGACTGGCTAATTTTTCAATATGATTTCAGAAAAGCAGTTTGAATTCTGCTTTCAGACATGAGAAGGAAGTAATGCTGCCTTAGATTCAAGTGCGAATATCTTTGTTCTCTTGAAATAAGACAAAACAGTTTTAGAAGCAACTTTTCATTTATTCACCAGAGTAAATAATGTCTTAATACTGATGGGAAATATCAATATTAAGCAGATTATTTCACCTCTAACTACGACTTTGTAAGAGCTCTGAAAGCTACTTAAAGATTAAAGATGCCTCTTACCTAATGATTAATTACATGATTAGTAAGAAAGAAAAAAGATCATAAACAGACATGACAGAGCAATAAAATGCTGAATAGCTGGTTGCTATGGTGACTCTTATGTCACGGAGGGAGGAGCGAAACACGATTCATCACATAGAGAAGAACTTCAGCAGCAACCAGTTTCAAAACATTTCTGAGAGGCAAAACCTTCAAGAGACTAAATAAGTTTTGAGAATAAAAAAAACAATATTGAAGTATAATAACTTTGAGTTTAGTTGTGCATATTTTGTTCTTATCACTGCTACACTTCGCTGTTCTCCCCTGTATTTGCAAAACCACTCAATCTTATCATGACATGTTGGTTTAGTTTCTAGTTTTCTTGCTCCCTTTAAATAAGATAAAACTTACTTACAAGTTACTTTACAGCAAAAAAAATAACTCAGTAATTTCTTAATATTGATTAAAAAAAAAGAAGTAGTTCCCCCATTTAACATTTTCCCATCTATTAAGTGAAATAATCAGCACCTTTTCATCAATATTAAGGAATTATTTACATAAAATAATTTCCTATATTATGCTGAAAAGTTACTTGTAAGAGAGTTTTGTCTTATTTCAAGTGAACTATGATAAATACACTAGAAACTGGACCAAAGATCCTTGCAGAAATATAGCAATTTTGACCATTGAAATAGTTGAAATCCTGCAGAAAACATATTGACAGAACAGTGAAGTGAGTGTGTGGTGATGATGACAATGTATCTGAATCACCAGCCTCCTCTGATCGGACGTCACCGAAGTTCTGCAGCTGGATTTGGCCAAAGATATCCCAGAGTTTCTTCACTGCTGGTGAGAACCTCGTTAAGGTTCCTCGCCTCGTTAAGGTTCCTCAGCCTCGTTAAGGTTCCTCAGCCTCGTTAAGGTTCCTCAGCCTCGTTAAGGTTCCTCAGCCTCGTTAAGGATCCTCAGCCTCGTTAAGGATCCTCAGTCTCGTTAAGGTCAGCAGGGAGCAGTTTTCAGACGGCATGACCTCAACAAGGGGGAGTTACTATCAACCAAACTGCACTTAAATATGAAGGAGTTGTTCATGATTCATTACTGTGAAAACAAATGAACACAGATCTGACTCAAATGTCACTGACTGTAAGAAGAAGCCAGAAACAATAACCTCACACCCACATGGTTACAGTTTAGACGTGTTTGCTCATGTTTGCATGGCTCATGCACACAAACATGCATGTTTAAATGCACTGTGCCGCAGTCGGAGCATTTACACGTCCGCAAGTTTACTGGAGTTCCAACCGTAGAGAGACAGAGTCTGAGATCAGTCAGCAGATGGGCGAGTGATCCTCTCGATCCAAACGGGTTATTTATAATGTTTTGGAGAGTGCAGAAATACCACCCCTGAGAGCGCGAAGAAATATGGTGTGAAGAGGCAAAAAAAATAAAAATAATCTTGCACCCTTGCAAAGATGTGTCACAGTCTACATGAGAGGCGTCATTTTTAATGCAGAGAGAGGAGACTCGAGTTGGAGCCCCCAAAATAAACCGAGCAGGAAGAAAAAAAAAAGCAGCTTTCACATGACCTCTGCGAGAGCCAAGCAGATTTGCCGCCATCTGTTTGTAGCTCTGACAATGATAGGAATTGAGTTTTTAATAAAGCAAAGGAGGCCAGGCCGTGCAGAGGCATCCAAATGAGAAGCAGCGCGAACATGTCTGTTCTTATTACTGTGAGCTGGGAACAGTTTGTGCTTCTCTACATGTGTGTCGCCCTTTGTATGTGTTCATAAAGACGTAGGAGCTGAGATGTGTTGGGAGTGTGTGTGTGTGGGGGTGTGTGTGTGTATGTAAGAGAGAGAGAGCGGACACACATTCCTCATCGGCAGGAGTGTGGGAAGGAAGAGGATGAAAGAACGAGGGAAGACGTCTCTCAGAGTAGAAACGACAAACATCTCGTCTCTAAAACATCTCTTCATATCCTCACCATCCCGCCTCATCAGAGCTAACACACCTAAAGCAAACAGGACGACTCCAGGGCGTCCAAACACAATTTCTAACATTTCTCGGTTGCTATCTGACCTGAATAGGTTCTACTCGGCTTGTAGAGCAGAAACTGCTGGAAAAGACTCCAGCTGCCACCGATGTCAACGAATTAAGCAGCTGAAATCAGGAACATACTGATAATAAAACCTTTCTTAAAGCTAAGGAAAGTTTCTGATCAGACTTCTGACACAATTAAGTGATTATTTGGATGAATTTTCATATCTGTGCATCCCTAACACTTTTCTGTAGCTTAGAAAATTACGCTGCAGCAATAATAGTTCACTTTAAAAGTCAACATGAACAATAATTATACAGAAATTATGGGAGAAATGTTGTCCTATCGTATGGCATCATTTTATGCAAAATTCTCATTTTGCACATTTTTATACTTCCATTTGAGTTTCTGCTGCTTCTAAAAACAGCCAATGACAAAAGGTTTATGTTTTTAAGTGTCTTGAAAATAATTTGTTTCTAAATCTTTGGACTGTAACGGCTCTGCCTCTCGTCAAGCCGACTCACATTTGAACATTTGGTCCACTGATTTTACCGCTGTGTGTTCTGTACAATGGCTGCTGGAAAAGACAAGTGTTTTGTTGTTGATTTATCACCCAGAAACCACTTGCTGAATTCTTCCTGGTTGTGCAGGAGACTCCACTTCTGCTTTTCAAATATATGGGGTGGTATAGTTGTGCTTCTGTTCGCAGCCATTTTTGTTTGTTAGCATAAACGTTGAGTTGGGGCTTATTTGAAATGAAAGTGACAAGAGGCCCTAAAACACCTACTTCTGAAAGGAGCTCAAAATAGGCAAATCTGAGTCGATTAAAATCTCATGATATAAAAATTATGTAACAAGCATGTTTTATAAAGCCCAAAGAAAGCACGAGAGGTCACCTTCAGAAATCCCTTTTGGTCTCCTGAAAACGATAATAACCCAAACATTTTCACCAATCAATGAAATCCTTCCTGTTACCTCTGACATAATATGGAAACTGATCATGTCTGGAGGAAAGAGGATGTTTGTCTCCCTATGCTGGAAGTGAGAGCATTGTGCAACACAAATAATCATTCGGCGGGAATGCAGCGTACCAAACAGTAAAATATAATCAATTTGCTTGAGGAATTTTAAAAATCAAGGTACTTTAGTCATTCCATAAAACGTCATCGCCCTGAAACCAACAAATGTGCCGCTGCTGTTTGATGCATACTGTAAAAACCAAGAAATCCACTTAAGATCCAAACCTGCATAATTGCTGTGCTGGAGTGAGCATATGGCTGGGGATGCAGGAAACACCATACATCATAAACACAGCCTGAGAAGCAAACCAAAGCATCTTTATTATGTCAGGCAGTGGAAGATTAATAAGGTGATGTTTTTCAGCTATAATTGACCCAGTTAATGAGACTCTTGTTTTGTGGTTTCTTCCCCAGTAAACCAACTGTGATGGGGCTCAAAACAAGTGCCAAAAAACTCCCAGCTCCGCCAAACAAAATTGGCTTATTAATTTCAATTATACTGATCATTGAACACTCAAATGAAAAATGAAGATGTTTCAACTTGACTAATTGGCCCCAGGAGTGAGCGGATGGTTTTCTGCATGTGTGTATATATTCTGTCTGAACGAGAGGATGGAAAATGAACGTTTCATGTTAAATACTCGGCACAATGTGGATTGTTCATGACGAGCCTGAAGCTCGCGGCTTTCAGCCTCGCTCACACACTCTGCCGGCTGCTTACTAAAACATGCAGCTCGTGCCGCAGAGAGGCTCAGGTGGGAGAAGGTCCGGCCATTACAGTCGGGGTCGAAGGTTTGGAAACCCAGCTGCTCTTTTCTCACAAGTTCAAAGTGTCCTTCAGGAAGATCCCGACCCCAGAACTACCAAGAGAAAAATAAGAGTCTTCAGTGTCTTTTTGTTCTGGATCTAAACCATCACATCATCTGAACTGAACTGGAACCAAAATTAAATTATTTGGGGCATTAAAGCGGAAAACATAGTTTTGGTTTTGCAGATTTTCTAGAGATGCACAATGTGTTGGAACACAGTATCCCGATCGCAATGGACTTCCTGGATGCAGTATTTGGTAGAATGGTCCTAAATGGGTGTCATGCTGTAAGACTCTGGATAATAATACATTTAGTTGCTTGGATTTCCCTCGATGCTCATACCTGATGCATGCTAGTTGCAGAGGCTAAGGCTCATGAAGTGGTGGGGCTTTGTGTAACGCTAAAGAGAGTTAGGTTACTCAACGCTTTTACTAACTTTAAAAAGTGACTTAGCTTACCCTAAGTTAATTTTTCCAGATTAATTCTAACGCAGGAATTTTTTTAACTTTCAATTGAATAAATTCAACATCTGGTTTGATATTTTATTCAATGCCTGATAAAAATTCTTCCAATAGTTGGATGTTTATATTCAAGCTCTTATTTTCTGTTTTCTCTCCACATTCTCTCTTTTTCCCCCAGTTACTTTATTTCAAACAAAAACTTGGAGGAACAAATTATAACGCAGTAAGAGAGTAGATAACGAAAACATTAATACAACATCTTAGTACATTACAGAACATGTCAGTTGTAATGACAAAATTAAACTGGTGTTTGAGATTTGTAGCCTTGCAGTCGTAGAAATAAGTTGAATTAGTGCTTTAGCATTAGCTTCCACTAAATGTTGTGCTTTAGTTGTCTACAATTAGCACCAATAACCTTTATGTGGTTATTTCAAACAGACATTAACGTTATGCTTGAGCATCAACAGTGACAGGATCTATGATGGATGTGACGACGTGTAAAAACGGTTTCTTGAAAGATTAGCAAGACGTTATCAGTTAACGTAACATTACCTCACATGTGAACATTTTGAATTTAAGATGTTTACGTTGTGAAGTAACGTCCGTTTTACAAAATGTCGCGCCTTCTGTCTGACAGCTCATAATTTCGGTTTAGAACCAGCCGTTGGTTGGTGATTCAGAGGATTCCTCCGTCTCGGAGGGTCTCTGCCTTTAATTGTGAACAGGTGGACTCACTCAGCATGCGCCGTTTAGCTTGTGTGAGCAGTGAAGCCACTTTCCTCTAACGGAATAAGGGGAAATAAACTTCAGTAAAAAGAAGTCGGCATTTTTTTCCCAACGCTGTGATTTATTCTACCTGACCAGACTGAAGGTCTTTTCTTTGTTCTGTTTGCAAACCCGGTTGTTGCAGTAAACGTTCAAAGATTTATGCAGAAAGCCTCACATATGTTCAGCCTCAACATTTCTGCAGCAAAAATCAATTTCATATCAAGTCTAAACAAGTGCAGCACTGATGTCTGCACTCACATGTGCAGTTTTTCCCCCCTAAGACGTGATTTAAATGCAGCGTAGAAACTAATTTCTGCAGCATTGCGGGGAACAGTGAAGGCGAGGCAACACTCAGCACAGACAACAGACCCCACAGCAAGAAAGCCCCCACAGCGCGGCCTTCCACAGAGCCGGAGAGGCAGGAAAAGTGTCGAGCTATTTATTTAGCTTTGGGGTTGGGACAAAAAGCGAGCTGCTCGGAAATGACACACATCCATACATGCAGGCAGATAAATATACACATCCAGAACAGAACAAGGTGCTTTTAGAGCTCTGCAGTGTTTGCATGAATGGATATGAGCACAGAAATCCATTCTGATTAGCAATAATTTAATCCAATCCCTTTAATAGAGTTCATCTTAGAGTCACCAATGATATCTTAGATCTATATTCTGTCTTGGTGTGTTGGTGGCTGTCATGAAGCTTCATTTAAATCTGATGCATCTGGTGGAAAAGATTTGAAATAACTTTATCTAGAAATGTGGAAAAAAAACATTTAAAGCTGTATTTACTCACATAGCTTTAAATCACGACGTCATCAGGACATTTTTAATCTAAGCAGGTCCAGTTCAATCCCAGTTTGTCATAAGATTGTTCACATTTCCTCTGATGATGTCATGAGTCCAGTCTGGCCTGCTGAAATGGATTTGCTGTCAATGACATTGAGGTTAATCAGCTCAAGACTGAAAAACCCATCAGATGATGTTCTATTTTTACTCTGATGCAATACTATGCTAAGCAAGCATGGAATGAAAAGTAACAGCTGCTTTTATTTTGGGAGATTCAAAATATTTCAATAACAGCAACAGGATTCTTCCTGGCTTGATTCCTTGTTTTTCAATTTCAAACTGAGGCAACATTATGCCACGTTTGCCACATGTTTACAAATTATTTTAAATAAATACAAAATGATTGCATCTGGTATTAGCGATTAGCACAGTTAGCATTACAGAAACACCTAGGTGGCTGTCACATCAAGAGGACATGTCATTCATCTTTACCACACATAAACGTCTGTATGTTTTTATTTCCATATTAGAAGGAACTTTGTAATCAGTTCAGCCTTCCTGTTAGTCGCTGGCAGTCTTGCTCTCTCTTGCTATGGCACAGCTGGGTTATTGTGCACTAAGCTGGTCACTTACTGGATTGTTTTCTTCATCTGCTGCCTATTAGCATGGACAGGCTAACCTTAGCATTATCATTGCATGGCATTAGCCTTTAGCATTTAGCATGTTTAGCCCTGTCACCCACCACTCCTACTTACTTTATTCAAGAAAATGCTTGACATGCAATATTTGTAAGCTACATTCATTAGATGTATTAAAATGTTGACATTTTGCAGGAATCCAACGTGACGGCAAGAATAAACATACTGTATTACAAAGAGCTGAATTTGGGCCCCTAATTGAAGCTGATGCAAGTTACTAGTTTCCTTGTCGTTTGCAGGTGGCGGGAAAACCAACCAATCATTAATCAGGTAATCAGGCTTGAATGTAATGAATGTAGCCTCTGCAGGGTTCACAGTAGTCTGTATTTTGGTCTTCCAAGCTGACTAAACCACAAACATGTCTCAGCAAATAAAGTAATGTAGTTATCCTTTAATCCGGCTTACTCTCAGAAACACCTTCTACTCTGAAGACTGTTATTGCGTTGTGGTTTCAGTGGTTTAGAAAACCAACATCAAATTTATAAGTGCAAAAAAAACATGTGCAGCATTACAACAGTCTGAAAAATACAAGGCTGCATAACCACAAATATTGACATTGATATTGCCATTTTCAAACATGATATTTTCTGTCTGCCTTTTGATTCCTCTCATTGTGTAGCACTGCTTTCTGCCTCTGTGCTCTTAGGCATCTGCTGCTCTCCTTCATCTCCCTCCTCCATGAGTCAGACGAGGAAATAATTGGCAAGTTTGATAGACAGCGTGGATAATAAACATTACTGCAACAATGATGAGGATCTTCCACCACTACCATTAATATGATGATTCTGTTGTTCTTACAGCCAAAGCTTAAGGCCTCACACAGTATGTGGGGGTGTAGAATATGATTATAGGCTTTTATTATGCACACAAATAAATGCTAGAGACAGCCAGACAACAAAACAGGAGGATGAAGAGGTTAGCTTAGGCATTTGAGCTGAAAGATGAAGACAATAAAAACACTAATGACTGGAAGGAAACAAGCAAACAAGGAAAAACTCCAATATTTTAGGCAAAAGGAAGAGAAAAGCAAAGGAGGGCAATATTAGAGGAGGAGAGATGTAAAGGAAGCAGCACTAATCCACTTGCCTCATGCAGAGATGTCAACCAAAGTGACTTCTTCACACAGCTGGGATTAAATCCATTTAGTTTGGTAATAGCTGCTCCTATCGTCGCCTGACTCAGTATAAAAATATAATGTAATATTTTTAATGCTCAAACTGCTTCTGCCATCCAGGAGCAGGACTGAACTTGGTCTCTTCTGTTCACTAAGCAGAAACCTTACAGAAAACGTTGCTGCTCGTTTCACTTCCTGGAGGTTCAGCATCTCGTCTCTTAAGGCTAGAAAATCTGTGTAAACCCTTTTCTCAGATGATTCTGCTAATCTGACAGCATCTCAACATGATGTTCTATTTTTGCTTAACAGAACAAAGCTATAAACGACTTGCAGGCTGGATTGGAAAAACTCTTAAATATTTCTACTGTTCTCTGCGTTTCATGTTTTGACCTTTTGGATTCTCAGTTTCCTGCTCCCCTCATGCTGGTTTCCTGTTTCATCTTGTTTATTATTATTATTATTTTCATCCTCCTGGACCTTTGGCTCCTCAGACAACTTTAATTATGACCTTCCATGTTTCAGATTATTAAACAAACTATAATATCAGATGAATATGAGCTGAGGAAAGCTAGAGCTCTGCTCTAAAATTAAAAAAATATTTTATTATTTGGGGAAAAACTATATCCAAACCAATGTTACCTCAGGTGAAAAAGTGTTTGACCCCTAAACCTGATCTAAACCTGATGTCTTTGCACTTCTTTTCAGACTGCAGATGTCGGTGACTTTTTAATTTATTTACATCGTGCCATGATGTTTTGCTTTTAGCCTGCTTCATTTTGTCAGACAGGTTCTGTCTATTTGATTTCTTGGTTATCCAGATCATCACTGCAAGAACTCAACAAAGCAAAAGAAAAATCTATCTAGTCATTTTTTAAATGATGGTAAATGTTTTTCCAATCAGGATAATTACAATTACAATTTTTGTGAAGAGTCAGAATCATTAAAGTATATTTGATCTAATCATTCGAATGTGACAAATGGACAAAACTGAGTAAATATTTTCTCACAACACTGAACAACATGAAGGTTTCACTTTGGCAAAAAATCTAGAAAAAAATCTGGTTACTTGTTTTGTGTCTGGAAAAGTGAAAAAACTGATATTTGTAGAGGAAACAATGTTTAACTTGTTTCTGCTGAAACACCTGCAGAGGATTAACGTGATTAAGATCAGCAGATAAACGCAACATAAAAGTTTTCATAAGTTTTTAATGACGAGTTTCTGAACTCTCTGCAAAGCTGAATGTTTTACTTTAGATTCAGCTGGAATTATGGATGGACCTAAACAAAGACTTTATAAAATAATCTTCCTTATACATTTACTAAAACCCAATTATTGTATTAAATGTCAAGTTCCAGTGAAACTCTTTGCTACTGGAGTGTTTTTGCCTTCATTCTTAAAACTATTGCACTGATTTTATGCATTTTCATTTGCAGAAAGTGTAGCATAATGAAATCAAAACCAAATCTGAATGTTTTACAGGATGAATACCAAAACAAAGAGCGTCGCCGTTCAGAGCAGCAAAGCTGGACACTTTGTAGGACCATGAAAAGCTGCAAGAAACTGTTTACCAAAAACACTTAGAGGATGAATTATTTATTGCTAATTGACTTCTGCCTGAATATTTTATGCTAAGAGAGGAGAGTCTTTGCACTGGTGCAGATAGGAGAGGTTTTAAAATGAACACACACCAGACTGCAAAACCTGATAGGAGCAGACAGGTGAGAGCCGACTGAACACACACACACACACACACCCCCGCACCCCTACACGCACACGACCCGCCCCGCTTATGGAGCAGCAGTCAGTCTGTCTCAATGCAACAAAAACACGTCAGATTAGAGCGAATCTGAAATTACAAAGACTAAAGCTGTGTTTTCATGAGTTTTCCCACCTTCAGAGGCTCTTGAACTCATCATAATCAGGTGAAACGATCATAAGAGAACTTCCACCTGTCATGCATAGAACATGGAGAAAGAAACTGAATATTCTGAAATGTATTTTGCAACACAATAAAGTAACGCTGTTACCTCCAGCTGTTATGAAATTGCTGTATTTATCACATGTGACTTCAAGAAATTTGATTTCATAATTTATCACCTTAAAATTGGTCCTCTGTCTCTTTAAGAAGCTCCTGCTCTTTCTGAAACTCCATGACAGTGCGGCTCCTCTTTTAACCCTTTAACGCAGTTTTTTTTGGCGTTGCATTGAGAAGCAGCTTGTACGATTTAAGCAGATGTTCATAAACATTCCTCCAGATGTTTGCTAACTGCAGTTGGCTAGTCTGAAGGAGCAGAGTGGGGGGTTTTGAAGGCAGAGCTGCTGTGTAAGGTTCTGGGTCCAACCAGGCGTTTTGCACAGCTGCCTGGTTGCCATGGAGATTAAAGGATCTCTCAAGCATACATGAAAGAGTCATGTTAACACGCCAGGCGTGTTTCTGATGAGGGAATAACATCATAACATGATGTAAAGCTCATTAATGGTAAGAGTGGGCCAAAGAATGTGGCGAAGCAGAATCAGCAGTTTGTGGAGACTAAATGAAATGGAAAGCTGGGAAAAAGTCCAATTCCCAGTTGCTTTGCTCGATGCACTCCTCTGAAAATTATTCATGAAAAACGTCGCTGTTGCTTTGTTGTTCTGCTGACCCAAAAACATGTTTCTGAAAATGTTGGACAGATTAAAATACTCCCCTACATCTCTTCCAGGTCGTGCATCACCTCCCTCTCACCATCCATCCACCAGCCTGCACAGTGATGCCTTTCAAGGCGTGGAAAGATGAGAGGGTCTGCCCTATCGACCAAACTGGGAAGAAGTGAGATACCTTAGCTGCTTCTCTCTGTGAGAGTCGGCGGCAACAATGAGGTTCCCACACACGAGGCATCGGGTTCGAGTCTCGCCTCGCCTCCTCGCCTTTCACCATTCATCCCCATCTCTGATAAGGAGGCGGGGGAGGGGGCAGAAGGAGGCATTAGTGTGAAAAAGAGCCAAGATGAATGGAAGGAAAACGAGAGGCACTTGGGGAAGGGCGAAAGAAAGGCAGGAGCGAGGGGAGTGATGAAAGCAGCGTGTGGAGAAGAGAGCAGGAGAGATTAGAGAGAATGAAGAGAGAAGAAAGGATGGAGGAAGGAGGCAGCAGATGTTCCTGTAAACCTGGTGACAGTAAAGTTTCCTACTATTACGGCTGTATGATGATAATAACAGTAAGAGCTGGTTATGTTTAGAATCCTGACCGTTTTCCTGAAAACTCATAAACCGTCTTTCTAACTTCATTCATAAACCTCTTCGACGATTTGGTTTTATTTCACCGGCTGGCATTTATTGATCCGCCGCTGAAATACTGGACAGTTTCTGTTTGGGGCGCCTGAAAAATGTTTAGCAGGAATAAACGGTCAGGCTGATGCTTCTGCTTCCAGAAACAGGAAAAGTTATTTCATCCACAAACATCTGTTTAAGCAGGTCTGAAATGATCCCTGCAGCCTTTACAGGCTGGTACCCGCGTTTCCTCCAGCCTTCGCTTCGCATCCATCAGCATCCCAAACAGGACAGGAGCAGCACTAATGCTTTTCCCATAAACGCCGGCGTCGGACCTGTAATTGGCCTGGAAGCCAATTAATTAGAAAATATCTTGTAGAACGAAACTCTGAGATGAAAATAAACCACTTTTGATTTTGCAGGTCACGCTCTGGTGGTTTCAGTGGTTTAGGAAATTGTGCTGAGCAACGAGGACGTTAAGCTGCAGTGAGTTCAGCAGAAAGGTCTCACTCCGCTGAAGGATTTACTCCACCCTCCAAAACGGCTATAAAGGCAGGAAAAATGTTGGATTTCTGAAAAGTAAGCATCCATTGAAAAGAAGCAAAACTCCACCTACTGATAGACTTCATGCAGCCTCTAAATTAATCTTGTCGCCGGCTTATATTGAAAGAAAAAATCTCCCTGCTTCTCCCGGCCTTCTCTCTTTTACGGGACTTTCCTGCTGCAAAGTGCAAATCACCATCAGCTGGTTTAAAGTTACCTAAAATATTTTTACGTTTATTTTCCCTGGTAATTAGTTACCTTTACAGTTTAGTACCTAATTTACTAATGTTTTTTTTTTGTAACTGTTAACTATAACCAATTATTTCCTGCAAGATCCAGGAGCTTCCTGTCATATTGATAGATGGATGGATTTAAAATAACAACCAGAACAGCTTCAAAAAGATGTGGAAACAGCATCCTGAGAGTAACCTACTGCAATGGCCTCCATGGATATTTACTGCACAAGACTCCACCGCTGAAGAAAAAGCATGTTGAAGCTTCATTAAAGGGGCAGTACTGTGTAAAGTTAACTTTTTCTCATCAAAAACATGCCTGGGGTTTGTTTTGATCCGTTCATTCATGATTAAGGATTCATTTCATCTCCATGGCGACCATTCCGATGAGCAAAACTCCCCCATTCGGCTCCTTCAGACTAGCCAGCAGCAATTAGCAAACACCTAGTGGATCTGCTGAGCTCATTATAGGAGCCACTCCTCAGTGAAGTGCCGGTAAAAACGCTGTTAAAGGGTTAACAGAGGAGCCATGTTGTGAAGACTTCCTGGGGGCGGAGCTTCAGAAAATGCTGAAGCTTTTTAAAGAGTCAGCAAGGTTCTCAAGTACAAAATCTGCTAGCTGCTAGTTACTTGATTGTGCTATGAATTGGCACTATGGGCCTGAGAAACAGATATTCCTGCTCCTTTAACGTTTTCTGCTGAAACCAGTGAAGTAGTGAGAAAATAGTCTGGTGAGGTTTAAAGTCAGGATTTACAGATATGATATTTGGAGGAAGAATAGTTCTGATTTAACATCGATTATGTCATGGAGAAAGGGAACATTTCAGGTGGGAACATGATGATGAATGGAAATAAAGCAGGACATTAATGCCAAGAATCTGTAGATGAAATGACAGGATTTATAGGCAAGATGCTTGGAAAATAACTGGTTTCAGAAAAAGAGTCATAAACATCTAGATTGGCCACATTAACCACCTGTATTCAATTGGAAATCAATGGAAAACACCGAAGGTTAAAGTTCACAGAAAGGAAGAGAGAACATTTCTGTTCAAGATCAAAAACCCATCAGGATCTCTAGTGATTCGTTTTTCCACATCTTTAAGTTGTGATGAACAAAACCTTTTTTTTCCACAAAGTCAGTAAAGTTATTTCATTTTATACATGCAGATTATTAGTTGGGTTGTTATAAACACCTGGCAGGCTGTGAATTCATTAGAAATATCTGAAATATATTTAGTAGTCAGAAAAACACTGACATTTAAAATGTTTCCCCCCTGCTGCTCTGCATGCTGCATTTACACAAAGCAGCAGCCAGAAATAAACACTCAGACGTGCACACACCCACAGAAGATAATGCTGTTGTCCTCTCCCACACACACGCACACACACACACGTCTTTACTGAAGTGGATTAGTCTGCACAATGCCAGCCTTTATTCCCAATGGAATGTGACTTTTTGGTAAGAGCGCTCCCCTCTACACACCCCCACACCCCATCACCTCCACCACTCAGGAAGAACCGTCGAAACTATTTTCACTTTTTAAAAACAATATCATCAATCAAGGCAGGTGGGCGGCTGTCAGGGGCCAGAATGCCCCACTTATACATCGCATGAGGTTGATTTTTGTCTTCATTGTCGGGTGGAGCTGGTGGGGGTAACGCCAGGAGGGGTGGGGGCGGATATGACAGCGTTACCCTTAATAAAGCACCTATTGTCTGGGCAGAGTCTGTTATCATGTTGTATTATTCCCAAAATAAAAGGAATATTAAAATAAGTATATTGTGTAAACATGGGGATGTTTCTTTTGTCTTATTTCTACAGTAAATTGATTTGTAAATTGATTTTATTATTAAATACTTTTCTGTGCTTATCTGTGCTGGCAGCCTTTCCAGCACAGAGAGTTTCCCACAAGTCACCTCTGGACATCGGCACGCCATCCTTTACTCTCATGTGACTCATGTTTCTATGACGACATGTACGGTTGAACAAACGCCGCCTCATAAATATGCTCGGTTGCATCATGATTCAAAGCAACATGCTGGTTTTTCCTTGGCTGCTGTTAAAGGATGGAGGTCAAGTCCAGAGAAAGCGGGGCGTTCTGTGAGAGGACGCCGTGCCGCTTTGCAGCACGCCTTTCCCTCACAACGCATGAGTCACAAAACTCAGCTGTAGGTCATAATATATGCACTTGAGTTGGCACTCTACATTTTACATGAACTGAATATTAACAGCCAGCGCAAATGCAAAGTGACTGCTGCACATCAGGGGTTAGACGATGCAGGAATGCATAGATGCGAGATATGCTCACATCAAAACCAAGGAGAGAAAAATCAGTCTGTGTCATTTTTCCATGCATTACTTTCAGAAAGCTTCCCTTTCCTACACCATCACACAATCAGTTCACTTTGCAAGGTATTAATTCACTCTTTTTTTTCTTTTTACATGTTTTGCATCTGCTTAGGTTTTGCTAGTCTTAGCATCTAATTTGTAAAGCAAATAAGACTGACAGGCTGGTGAAAACATGTGCTAAAATATGAGCCGTTTGCACTCTTTTGCATCAGATAGCAAGTGTTGTCACCTCAGAATGTAACTTTAATCATCTGCCAGAAACAGCAGGCAGGAAAAAGGGAAAAAAGAGATTCATGGTGTTTCTGAGTTACATTTCTGGTGTTTCTCCTGAATCAGATCCTTTAACTAAAAGGCCCAAAGATAAAAATACAAACGTCACCTTTGTTTTGAATGCGCTGCTTTTTGTGATATGCAGTCAGTGCAAAGTAGCACTGAGTTCAACCTCCATTTAGCATAATTTATAACAATATTTACTAAGACATTTTACAGTTTAAATGGGAGGAGATGCTGCTGCAGAAATGTGATTTTCTTGGCAGTATTAGAATTTTGTGAATTTAATGGATGGGTAATAACTGGTTTACACATATTCTACTGGTATATAGAAAACCCCTTTTAAAGTTCAAACACCCAGTATTACTCAATATTCGATCATATCTGCAGTGGAAACCAACTTGGCTCCATCATAGATGTTCTACAGTTTTCTTTATCTTTGCTTCTTGGATGTTCAGCCAAAATGATGGATTGGTTGATCTGCAAACAGGAAACATCGCAGGTGCTTCATCTGCTGTTTTCCATAAACCTCTGAAACTGAAACTTTTGCCAGGGAATAATATTAAATCATAAATATAAGTATATCTGAAAGCCATGAATAAAAATGCATTTCTTTGAATATTGTCCTTTTAAATACCTTCGGAAAGCATTCACAGGAGAAACCTACTTTTGTGAACTAAATATAATGTTCATCCTTTAAATGCAAAAAGCCTTATTGTATTTGGTGAGACCTGACTGCTTCACTGTGAATTCAAACCTTTTGGTTAGACTTTCTAAGCTGTAAGCTGAGAATTTAACCTAAATAACTATAATGTGATGTTCCATGAAGGGCAAATGGATCAGATTTTTGTTTTTTGTTTTTTGACCTAAGAAAATGATCCAGTCCAGTCTCACTGTGCTGCTGTGAATATGTCCATAGAGATATTACATTTTAGTGCATCTGAGCTTCTCTTTTTAATTAAATGTGTTGTGACTCAGTCAGCGAGACTCATCAGCTTTGCTCAGGAAACACACATTTAAAATAAAAAATAAGCCATTTTACCAGGTGTGAGTGATAATCCTGCTGTAGGACCTGACTCTGTACAGGCGTCGCAAACATTTCCATGACTCATTATTTTAGAATTTGGTGATTTCAAGAAACTAAATTCCAAAAACAACCTTGAGGATATATTGTAACGCCATTATTTCCCGCTGCCACGGCGCGTCCCCTGGGAAGCAGAGTGCTAGTCATAACTCTGTGTCTAAATACGCTGCAGCTTTGAGCAATGAGGGGAAATGCTGCATGTTCCTCGGGGCAAAGTTACAGGAGTTAATTAGCTCTTTTTAGTGGGTGCAGCATTTTATAAATGTGTTTAAGAACACTGCCATCAATGTAGAACAGCAACACAGTTTAAGTTTGTTTTTGGCTGCAAATAAATCAAATGCATGGACTGCAAGCACAGCATGGCAATAATGTGACACTGAAAATTGATGGTGTTTCATATGAAGTCATTTCCTATACATTAAAGCAAACTAATACTTCTTTGGGAAACTTTGGTTTAAAATGTTAAAATGTTTGACTCAGTTGCAGAAAAGGTATTTTTGAAAAATGAACAGTTTGTTCTTTAATTTTTTAGATATTGTTACATTACAGCCACAAACCTGAGTGCATTTAATCAGGTTTCATGTGATGAAGAAGAAGAATGTCATTTAATATATTCATCTAGAGCCTAAAATGTTTGACTATTCTACTTCAAAATATGCCTAAATGTCTGTCAGACTGGATAAATAGCAACTTTTTATCTGTTAAATTGCAGTTATTTGAGAAGCAGAGCATATTTCCTGGTTGTGTTAAACGCTGAAACTCTGATCAGAGTCAAGGTTACATTAAAAAGCAGGTTGATGGGGTGCTTTGGTGGCACAGGGGTTTAGCACACCCACATACGGAGGCCCTAGTCCTCGACGCGGCCGTCCCAGGCTCGAATCCCGGCCTGGCGACCCTTGCCGCATGTCTTCCCCCCCTCTCATTTCCCTCATTCCTGTCCACTTACTATTAAATAAAGGCCACTAGAGCCAATAAAACCTAAAAAAAAAAAAAAAAAAAGCAGGTTGATTGGTAAATAATGACACCTGCAAAGATGTTGGCTGCTTGGCCAACTTGGTGTTTTATTTCAGCTACAATTGAGCTCAAAGCAAAAGGAAACCTGAGTCACTCACTAAGTTTTCTCAAGTTTAATCATAAACACACAGAGAACTAAAACAGAAACCGACGTGACGTCACTGCAGCTGAAAACTGAGCAGTTTGTCGCCGTTTTCTCAAACAAAAGCCATAAATTGGTTAGTGAGTGAAGTCCTGGTTGAGCTCTTCCCTTTGTTTCCATGTGGCTGACAGTTTCCTCCCAGCAGCAGAGCTGCAGCCGCCAGATGTCTGTGATTTATGGCGTGGCAGAAGCTGTGGCAGAGGAAGGCCTCGACGCGCTCGCCATCCTCCGCCGCAGATGGAGCCTGACGGCGTTCTGCGTCCAGCGGTTGCACACATCACTTCAGAGGCATGCGCCTTTCATCCTACATCGCAATGCTGTTCTTATTACGACTGTGTGCAGGCCGGGCTGCGTCACGACACTTCGGGTTGCGCCCTGGCTTTTGACGGCCTTGATGTTGCTCTGGAAACGGGACCTTAAAACGGTTTGATTTTGGTTCCTTGTTTAACCCACAGAGCCGATAAGTAGAGACTTTATCGAGTGGAGTTTAAGGAAGTCGGAAACGTTGGATATTCTCCTTAATTCCTCAAATCCAATTTAGTGGCTCCCCTCCCAACCCAACATCCTTCCTCTTCCTCCCTCTTCCTCCCCCACTCAGCCTCCGTTGCTGTTTCTTTCTTGCGGGGCTGTAGGTTACGCCACGAAGGTTCAGACAGGCAGGATATAGTCACTCAAACTGTCAGAAGTCCTGATTAATGCTTTCCCCCCTCCAGGGCAGCCTCGCCAGCCTCTTTGCATCAGTCCATCCATCCATCTACTCCTCCACCCTGCTGCCCATCTTGCATTGCAGACCTCTTTCTATACATCCTTTCATCCGTCTATTAGTCAGTCCATCCATCCATCCATCCTGCTTGCACAGCATGTATCCATCCATAAAGCCCGATTTCCTATTGATTTCCCCGCCTGCCACGCTGCTCCACCCATCCATCCAAAAAACTTTTATTTCTGGCTCAAAATCACTTGGAGCACTTAAAGGGTTTAAACTTTGTTTTGGCTTCATCTTCTGAAATTTGCTCCTACCTTTTCCTGTCAAACAGACCCATTTCAGCTTAGTTTCTAAAAATCCAGCTCACGTTAATAACACCTCTGCCACCATTTCATTTTCAGTTAGCAATAAAAATTTAAGAGATAAAGAGAGAAACTCAAGGAAAAAGTGGGATAAAAGTCCCACTGCTGAGCTAAACCTGGCAGCAGACGTTTAGTTTCTTCATTCTGTCCAAGGACATGGCTTCCTTTGTCTCGTCTCTCTGCAGCTACTTCCTTTGAATTAAAGATTATTTTAGGTTATTGGCCTTGTATTTAGTTTAATTTTTTGGCGGTCTGTTTGATGTCTGATGTCCTTATTCCGACAAACACTGTCAGATTCTCTTCTGCCCAGAAATGGAGGACAGCCAAAGAACATTAATCTCTCCTCTCCTCTTCATTCACTTCATTAAGAATAGTTAGAGACTACAGACACAGAAATATAAACGTTATGACTCTGCATTGGGTGTTAACGCTGTTAGTCATGCTTGTGTTAACGCTGTTAGTCAAGCTTGTGTACTCGCTGCTCAATGTGCCAAAAGTGGAGAAACAGCTCTGTCACAGGAAAACAGTGAGCTGCCATCGGCTTGCTAAATAGCCTTAGCATTCACAGTGTGGTGAATTAGCTGTAGCGTAGCAGAGAGCAATGTGTGTGCATGAGAATGATTGACAGCGCTAAGACCCTCCTCCTGGCTCTGATTGGTTGTTTCTGACCGGGTGTATCAGACGGCTGTGAGGAGGCAGCAGTTTGATTTGTTTCACTGATTATCTGCTTCATACTGTCACTTTTAACAAAGTAAGAAACATATAGCATAAATATTTAGTTAAATGTACGAACTGCCACTTTGAGCTGACATAATGCACCAGACAAGTTTGACCAGCAAATCAACAAAACTCATATAAAATAAAATTCATCCTTAAAAACAAAATAGACTTGATTTTTTTCATCTTGTTCTGATTTTCATCCAGTTAAACCATCCTTTGGTTTAACTGGATCAAATTCTTCCAACCAATCAGATCACATTAGCGACATTAAGGGATTGTTTGTGTTATTCTGTGGCTTTTTATTCACGTTTGTCCCTTTTTTGGCCTGAGCATTTTGTTGAAAACAACAGCAAGTTTCCAGATAATTCGACAATAAAAACCGCATGGAGGTTTTAGAAGAGAGCAGGGATCGACTGGAGTGGACATATTTTATTTTTAAGTGCCATTTATGCTGTATTATACAGCTGGAACATAAAACCACGGTAGGATCTGCCAGGCCTGCCTGGAGAGACAGAGGGACGATGGATCTGCTTCAGCCGGTCAGATCCAACATGGAACCAAGGACCGACTTTAAATAAAACATAAATATAAACGCAAATGGAGCAAGAAAACATGAATCAAACATAAAATGAAGGAAAATGTCTGAAATTTTTCAGGGAAAAACTTTGACAGACTGGAGGAAAAATCCACATCAGCATCGTTTTACTAAAGCCAACAGATTAACGTTAAACTCAGATTTTTGTTTACAGTTTTTCCTTATTTCGACCTTCGACCCCAAAGTTTACTACAAAAAACTGCAGGGGTTTCTTTTGTTTGCCTTTTCTTTTAAATGCATATTTTGATGTAATTCTGCTTTTCTGTATTTTAGGTGCAGATGCTGAAAATGAAAAGCATTTTTTTAGTGTTTGTATCCGGCTTGTTTTCATTTAATCATCAGCACCGTGCTTTTTAAACTTTTAAATTGTTCCTCTGTGGTGTTAGCAGTTTTTGAGAATTTTGTATTTAACAAGGTCCTTTTTTGTTTTTTACTTGAGGGAAAGCGAACTGTTATGAAGTGAAAAAGTTTAGATGCTTCAGTTTGAGGAAAACCAGAATCTTTCCCTTTAATGTTTTACGGTCTTAAGACATTTTGGAGTTTTTTACTCTGTTTGCGGTCCGGCGTGGTCACACTGACAATTTTACAAGGTTTTTTATTTGTGTGTCGTTTTGAGAACTGACTGTCTGACGGGACATTTCTCCTTAGCGTTGCACTGCGACCAGGAGGCTTAAAAAACACAATACGGTTCTGCTTTGCAGTTCCTGCATTGCCATGTTGTTATTCACACATCTGTCGGTTTCACCAGATACTTTCCCGGCTTCTGTTTTGTTCTCAGCATTGTGCAGGTCCTTATTATATCTATGAACCAGGTCATTTAATGTTTTACGAAGCAAGAAAAAACATTTAATGACTTTTAGAAACCTTGGACCATTGGTCCTGCACATCCTGTGCATAAATTAGATGGAAACAAATGTCACCAAAATACCACCAATGTATTTATTGCTTTTACTTCAGAAATAAAAGCCTTATTTGGTTTTGTGTGACCCCCAGTGGAGGAGCTGCAGAGCCGCAGGCTGCAGAGTCTCTGTGGAGGAACCTCTGGATCCGACCTGTTGCCCCAACGACCCGACCCCAGATAATCAGGAGACAATGGATGAATAGAAAGATGCTTTGATGTGAATTTGTTAAAAATGACGTCCATAATCAGATGGGATCATCTCAGTAACCTTTGGTTGAAGGACGCAGTTCTCTCTTCTCCTGCAAAAACACAAAATATCACCAAGTGTTTGTCTATTAGAGCAAATATCTTTACACTGGAAATGACACAAAACTAACTTACAAGTAACTTTGCAGCAACAAATAAGGAGCTTATTTTAAGTCAATAGTTTCTTAATATTGATGGATACGTTTTGGCAGATTATTTCCTTTGTAAAATGGGAAAATGTTTTAAGTTAAATAATCTACCAATGAACCAAATATTTTTCATCAATATTAAGAAATTATTGACTTGAAACAAGCTCCTGTATCTATCTGAACTTACTGATAAGTTAGTTTGTCTTAGTTTAAGATGCTGAGATAAATGCAGCGGAAACTGCATTTATCTCAAATTACTTGGTGAAGTTTTGTTTTTGCAGTGCAGCATCACTGGAAACACATGCTTCACCGCGCCGTAACCACCGTGAGCAACTGCAGTATTCATTTCCTGTTTTCCCGTCTCCATGTTTGAAATCTGTCAGGAATTAAACTCAGGCACTCTCTGCGCAGAAGGTAATGCAGACGGGAGGCGGATTAAAGCGATGATGAATACATAGGAGTGAAGAAGAAAAACCTCAGAGACGGTAATGCTGAGTGACGCGGCGGGAGGCAACAGATGCAAACCAGAGAGGAGAAGAATGAGCGCTGGTGTTGTCGAACACGGGGACGCAGAGAGTGTGAGGGGCTTAGAGATGGACGCAGGCAGAGGATGAGGCTCAGACTGAGCTGACAGGTGTAATTGGAATCTAAATAGCGGAGAGTGACGTTGACTGACAGCAGCTTAAACCTCCCTGGTGGAGCCTTTCCCTTCCCTCTTCCACTTCCCCCGATGCACAACACACTCACCCTGAGAAAACAGCAGCACAGAGAGGAAAATCCACACACACACCAGTTAAAGGGTTTGACCCTTGACCTTCTCCACCTAACCCCGTGACCTGACATTTGCATCTCAGCCTCTGTTGGCGATTTGCATCGATGAATTGATGAGCTCAAGCAGCTGCTTTTCAAGCAGGCTGGCTGCATAATGATCACAATTATCATCTGCTGTCACTTCTTACCTGCAGACAAGTTCATCAGGTTCTTGTCAAGAGTTTGAAACTCCGTCCTGAAAGTTGTTTTTCTCTGTAAACAAGCAGCAGACGCTGTAGTAACTTACATATTAGCGAACAAAACGTGGGTGTATGAAAGGTGGTAAGTTGCCGGAGCTCTGTTAGTGGGGTAACAGAGGAAGACTGTTCCCATGGCAACCACTGTAACTCACATACACACACGGAGAGCATTGGATCTAATTAGCCAGAAAGCTGACAATGAGATGCTAACTCTGGTAATGGCAAGATGCAAAAGGGAGCAGACGGTTTGGAAAATGGCGAGGCATCTCGTTGTTGATCCACCTCCTGTTTTCCTCTCGTCTCCCAGACGTCGGCTTCCTTCCTGCTCACCGGCAGCGGAGGCCCTCCACTGCCGTAAACATGGCCGTTATGAAAGCCTTTTAAAAACACTGAAGAGCTGGAATATCGCATGAAGACGAGCACTGACGCGTCTGCCAGAGGGACGCACAGGAAGCAGCTAAAGTGCATTAGCAGACCTGGAAGGTCCATTAGCATCTGAGAGGAGGAAGAAAATACCTCACACCAACAGAAAATACAGACAAAATGCACTTTTGTTGAGAAAAGGAGAGTGAAAACCAAAAGTGGAGACATTCTTGACATCTGAGCACAAATGAACAGCAGTGGAGCTGCTATTATCACATAGTTATAGTTTAATTATTAGCAAAAAGCATTGTTTTTAGGTAACACCACTAGCAAAAGATATTCAAAATATTCACAGACTTTACAGTAATAAGTTGCTTTTAATTGATAAAGAAGAAATGATCCTCTTTTATACCCATAGACCCGCCTTTCCAGAAAGAAGCCCAGGTGCAAATCATGTTAAAATCATTTTAAATACAAACCAAACTTTGAAAACATGATCAAATCCTCGGTCTAAATATAATGTTAACATCTATTCTAGTCAGATATTGTGTTTTCATTAAAAAGGTGAAATCAGTGGCAAATATTAAGAGATATATTTATTTGTATTGTAGCAGATAAGGAAATGTAGCTTTAACCTGAACATCACAGCTGAATCTGACAAGAGTTCAATTCAAAGTGAATCTGCCTCCAGGCTGGACAGACGGTGGGAAAACCAGCTGGTTGTCCTGGGAAAGTTTACCTCAGAAAAGAGTCGGTGGCACCAGATACTCCTCTAGAACTGAAACACAAAAAACATTCAGCAGGAAACGTGACGACGTCAACACACTGAAAACACACAGCTTTCTCTTTAACTCAGCCAAATGCACCAGAACCTCAACAGAAACTTCAGACAGTATTTAGCATAAGTTAGCATACAACAAGCTAACCGTTTGTTTTGATTTAAACAGAGAGGGGATGAACTGAGTTCAGGTAAAACCCTGATAAAATGCCTCCAGGAAACCAGGCAGGAAGGAGATTCTGAGTTTTCCAAACAAAAATGTTCATTTTCTCAACATCGATCATGTTTTTTTTATCTGGACAGAGAAATCTGCAGGTGGGTTAATAACAGGCTACGAGACGCAGAGCTAATTAGATTCTTTCAGTGTATTTAAATATATGATGAAGTCACATTTCTATTTGTAGAGGATAACACAAATTCAGAGTGAATCATATTTTCCAACCAGGTTCATGATGATTAATGTGTGACTTTAGAAAGAGAAAAAGGAGCAGTCTTGGCGGTTTGACATAACTTATAGATATTTTTACCTGAAGGTATCGCTGAGTTTTTTATTTTTTACAGTGCATGTTAAGAAATGAAACAGCAAAACAATGAGGCAGAGTCTTGACTCGTATCCAAAAGCTTATAATCTAACGATTTAACATGCTAAATAAAGATGTCAACATTAACAACAGACTTTAAATTACCCAGAATTCACTTCAGCCATAAAGACCGAACATTATATCGGTTCACATTATTGTTTCATTAAGCCTGTTTTCCAGCTCCAGTTGGGCCAAAGGTATATTTGCTCCAATGACATCATCGGGCTTCAGGGCAGCTACGGCTGAGGTTTATTCATGGCCAATTTTTCAGCACAGATATTGGCAGGTTTTCCTGTCCCCTCCTCCGGAGAGCCAAGGCCACTAAGCTTATTTGTGGACCCTTCATTTTAGCGGCACAACAGCCGAGGCGGCGCGCAGCCCTCTGCAGAGCCGAGCACTTCTGCAGCCGCGGCTCTGTTATGAATTATGTTGTCTAAACTGCCTCACCTCTGACATTTTCTTTTCTTTAATCCTCACAAAGAAAAGTACCGTCGCTCATTTTCTTGGAGCAGTCTTCGTACAGTAATAACCATAATTAACATGCCATTGTTGGTTATTTGGGTTTGATTGCCATGGCAACTGATTCACCTAAGCTCGCTGAAGGAGGCTGCTCTCCAGACCCCTAAGCCTCGGCACAGCAAATCTATGCGAATGGGAGGGAGAATAAAGGAGAAAGAATGCATGGAGGAGGGAGAGAGTGTGACAGATTGCAGAGTGAGTCAAAAAAAAAGGAGGGAAATAGAGGGAGGGAGCAAAAGCATATCAAAAAGGGAATGCTAGTGGATATAACAAGGAACAAGGCGAAGTCTTTTATGCTTGATTCATGGTGATTAAAGAAGATGTTGCCTTCAGGGGCCCACTGATCTTCCTGCACGATGTGCAGCCAGAGAAACAGGGAAGTATGGAGCATCGCCAATATAAATCACATTAAATAAGGATGTGCTTATTGTTAAAGATCAAATATGCGGATGCTCTGTAAACTATTAGAGCAAACTGTTGCTGATAGCTAAAGAGATGAAGGCCGATACAAAGATCAAGTTCAAAACCAGCAGGCTGAGGTATAAAATGTGTGGCAAAACATTTGTTTTCTTTATTTTATCTTTTAATTTTTACTCATCTATCAATAAGTCGAAGAAAACAAATGTCAAAGCATTTCACCACCTGTGTTGAGTCCAATGAAGCTGACAAAAATCCAACTGCGACCAAATTAACTTCACCTTGTAATGCAAACACAAAATACTGAGAACAATGTGGATTTTATCAACTAAAACACTGAGAAATTCTACCTGTTTGGTCACAATGGAAATTTAATGTTCTAAAATAGTCAAAATAGAATATAAATATCTTTTTCTGTCCTGAGTTTACCTGCAGAAAGTTGACAAATGGAGCCATGTTAGTTACTAAAAACTTTAATGTTTCCAGATAAAAGGAAATGTGCAACAGAGTGAAATTGTTAAAAATACACAAAATGTTTGTGCAGAGAAAATAGCAACAATATTTACAGGAAAATTTTATAAAGATTGTAAATAACAGTTTTAACGTGACATTATAAAAAGGCTAAAAATGCATCAAAGGTCTGTAGAAAATGATAACACAATAGAATAAAAGGTAAGAAGGATCTGTTACCACACTGCTTTGTGCACCCAGGATGCATCAGTCTGTCCTTAAAGTTATTATCGTTACTGGAACTTCCAGATGATCTTTTCAATTTAAAAATGGCTAAATTCTGACTTACAGGATTATAATTACCCTCCATTAATTCAGTCTTTATCTGCAACAGCACAAATCAGGTACAGAATAACAATGAGTAGGAAGGTTTTTACCTTCCTACTCATTAGGAAGTAGTGTATTACTTGCAACACTAAGGTACGCTGCTTTATAGTATTGATTTTATTTCCCCTGATGTATAGAAAAGCTAAATCCTTGGAGTTTTCTATTCCTCTCATGTATCTGTGCTCCCCCCAGTTCTCTGTAGGAGTCTAATAACATCACTGTTAGGTTAGCTGGTCGCTCCAAAGTTCCCTTAGGTACAGGTGTGTGTGAGCTTCTTCTTCTTCTGTGTGTGTGTCGGTGGACTGCAGAAATGTCCAGCGTGTTTCCTGCTCTCTGTGGCAGCAGAAAATGGAAAAGAAAGTCACAAACGTGTGCATTGTGACTGAGTTATGTGGAATAAAACAGAATATTCGAATACAAAATCAAACATTTTGAAGTAGTCTGATCACTTTCCAAACAATTTCACTTCAGACATTTATAAAACAGACTCATCAATTGGCAGAATTTCAAATGGTGAAACAAGTAATAGATGTAAAACCAATTTTCCCAGCTGCTCATATTAGCATCAGCTAGCTGCTGCTGCTGCTGGCAAACGCAGCTCTGAACTCCTGAGAGCCAACGCTTCTTAAATCAGAGCTGGGTTCCTGATTTACTCCCTAATCTTGACAGGAGAAACATTTAGACAGGATATTGACGTGTTCAGCAGTTTCCAGGATTGGTGTTACAGTGGCTCTAGATTTATACTGTTGATGAATCAAAGTTGCTGCAGCAGTTACTCATGCACTGTCAGCCTCAGTAGGAAGGGATAAAGCAACGACACGGAGATATACACAAAGTGTTTTATTCTGAAGGAGGAGCTTTGTTACACAATCTGCCTGTGACATTAAGTGGAAGCTCCAGGATTTGGTTTGGCTTTTAAACTTAAATAAAGCCTCTCCAAAGTACAGCTTTCTTAAATAACCTGAAAGATCAGAGCTGAATGTATGGAGTTATAAAGAAAACCCCTGGATTGGCTGTAAAACCTGCTGATGGGGGAATTTATTTAAATTTGTAATCAACTTTACCTTTTCCGATTCCCTCTGCGCTGCAGCTTAATGTTTCTGTTCACATTACTTTCCCTGCTCTGTTACCATGGTATTGCTTTTTGTTTTGTCTTTTTTCTTTCACATTGCTGCATGTTTTAGCCTGTTGGCAACTCAAGAGCTGTTTTCACTTCAAGGATAATAAAAAGACATTCAGGTGGTTAATTTTCTGCCAGCTGCAGCAGAATCAGTCGCTGCGCAAAACAAAGGTACAAAGAGAGGTGTGTTTCTGCGTGCCGACTCTAATCTGTCTCCTGCTGCTCTGCAGGTTCTCTGAACTCAGGATGACAGAGTGAAGTAAACTGGACAGTTAAACTGTTTGCATAGACTAGCTCCACTTTTAGCACCGAGACAAAAATGGGTTGTAAAAAATCTAATCATGCATTTAAGTCAAAGGAGAGCCGGTGTTCCCATAAATGCAGCTAAATAAATGGAAATATTACACAGAATGTTAGAAATGTGTTTGCATAATTGTCTGTATTTTTCCCCTGAACTGTAATTATATCTCTTGCTGTTTTTGAGGCACTTTTACCATCAAACAAATCCCTTCGGACGGCTTCCTGGCAGCGGCCTCCGTAAATCAAATCTGATTGCAAATTGTTTGTCTGGCTTCTGCTGGTCAAAACGGATTTTTACACGACTGTTGCATCGCAAACACAAGGACAGGCAAAGTGATGTGGCAGCGATGTTCCCGCCGTGAGTAAATAAATTGCTGGTCCTTGGGTTGTTTGTGTGTGAGTGAGAGCCGGTCAGCTGTTTGTTTCCATCTCTGCGTTCGTGTCTGAGCCCTGCAGCTCAGGTGGATTCAGACGGCCTGCAGGACTTGGTGAATAAATCATAAACTCCCTGATCAGTCCGAGATGAACGTTTATCTCAAAAGAATCAAAAGAGTGAGCAACACACACATCTAATCACACTCCAAACACACACAGAGCCCCTCCCCCTCTTCCCTCTCTGTGCACTTTATCCTCTCAAATCTGTTCCTACTTGCTAATTCTCTGCTTCACACTTGCAAGATCTCTTTGGCCTTGATGCCTGCCATTCTCCAGTACATTCGCCCCCTCCAGCTAGTCTTACTGGACGTCCTCCAACAAGCTGGCTTGTATATGCACCAACAACAATGGATGGGGGTTGCTCCAAAGCGCCATAAACAGGATATAGCATGCGCTTTATTACACAGTGATGTGCAGAAGTCAGCAAGGTCTGCAGCTTCAGTGTAGATGTGCTTCTTGTTTTCAGCGTACCTTTACACCCTGCACAGCTTTTAAAGCTGCTGCTTCCAGCCATCCACATGTGCATTCGTTTTTATTTCATGTTTGGAGGAAAAAATCTATCATGTTCTGAAGGAAACATGCAATAATTTGATGCTAACCATGTCTTCTGATAAAATGCTCAGTAATTTATCTGCTATGCAATTATGTTAAATGAATTAGAATAATGAGGCTCGTTTGTCAGCTCAAAAGTACCTTTAAGAGGCGATAAACATATTCTCCATTAAGTCCACAACTCTGAATTACTATTTTTATTATAATTTCCTTATTGGCCTGATTGTTTTCTAATCATAAATGTCATGTTTTCTTCAGCTTTAAGTGGAAAATGATCCTTCTTAACAGAAACAAAGGCTGGGAAACGTCAGCCGAGGTATGTTTAATGATATGTTTTTTATGATATGTTTAATTTATTGAATTTACTGAAATAAACGTGCTTTTCTATAATTTATAATGAGATGTTGTTTGTAAAATAGACCAAGATCATTTTAGCCAATGAGTTGGAGGCTCACGTCAAATTTAAGCTGCAAAAATAAAAGCATGCAGGCAATTTTTAGCATTTTCAGTCTGTTCTGATATGACTTGTCGTTTTAATATGTGTCTCTCAGTCGTATAAATAACATTTAAAATTTAACATTCACTACTCGTCTCTTCCAAGATGCTGGAATATTTCAGCCAAATGACCTCAGAAAAGGTCACAAGCATTTTGTGACAAATGAGCATTTAATTCTGTTAAAGGATTAATTACATCAACTTCATAAAGTGAACGACTAACTTGCTGTTTAGCAGAAAGTCGTCTCTTTCCCCAGTGACTCTCCAACTCATTCATGAGATTCCAAAACATTCCCAGACTAGAAGAAGCAAGCGCTCCCTCCGGTCTGATCTGGGTCTGATCTGGGTCTGCCCCAGGCTGGGGAAGTGATCCTGATCAGATGCTTGAACCACTTCAGCTGCCGTCAGTGAGACGAAGATCAGTGGCTCCATTTAAACTCATCTACACCGTGTCTACAGCTAATCCCAGTCACACTGCAGAGGAAGCTGCTTGTATCCAGGATCCATATCTCATAACCAGAAATGTGTAGGTTTGCTTTTTCTTTATTAACTACAACAGATTAAAGCAACATTTGGACTGGAAACGGTTCATCGTACCATCGGTCATGAACAATCCTCAACTGAGTCCCATCATCTGCTTCATGTTCCCAAACCAGTCAGACCTTCCTGAGGTCTCACCAACAGAAACCAAATCTGGTTTGGTTCCAAGGAGCCACCATGATGGAGTCTAACTCAGAAAAGAAGCTGGACTTCAGAATCAGGGCACAACTCTTTCTTTGGGAAGCAGAGATGAAAATCTTTCAGCGCCTTTTGATTCGATTCCAGATTTTAAGATCACAATGACCTGGATCAGATGCTGATGTCTTTTAATGTTACTAAACAACAACCCACTCTGGGATCCGACCTGTTTCAGGAATACTTCCTGTACATCTTCATCACTGGATTCAAACCACATTATTCTGTCTGGGACTGAACTGTGTGCTCAGAAAAGATTCTTCCTTCTGCTCACCGTTTTTATTTTGCGTTAAAAATGCATCAACCTACCATCCAGTGTTTAATGTTTACGCTGTTGTCACTGAAACCATAAATGCAACCAAGTGCTTTCCCTCCCTGCAGCGATGCTGAAAGCTCTGTATTTATTAACTCTGCTGTGTAAGGGGGTTTGTCGAGAAACAAACTCTGCAAAAGCAGCTATCAGGTCACAGTATATCTTGTTAATTTGTTCTTGCAATTAACAGTAACAGAAATGCATGCGTTGATTGAAGCAGCTTCCCCTCCTCCAGCTGGAGGAGCAGCGTGTTTCTCTCTGAGCTCTTAATGGACCACAGGTCCGGTTTTGTGTCTGTCAGTGAAAATTGTGCCTAAGCCACACAGAGCCATGGCGGATAAAACATTTACTGATATTAATAGAGCTGACTAATCTTTTCATACGCAGATATGTTTATTCAAACATGAAACAAACAGCATGAATTGCATTTCACAAACACAAGGTTGAATGAGGCCATGTTAATTTGTTGAACTGAGCAATTAGGTGGAACAGAACGCTAATTTAATCTCTTCTCCGTTGGGAAATGATAATGCACAGAGCAAAGAAGCGTTGCAAAGGTAGACGCCGCACATTAATGCTTTCAAGTGACTTTTCATTATTTAGGTATTTTTTAAATTGTGTTCTGCTGGGATTATGACGTTCAGTCTGAGACCGGAGGCGGCTGCAGACGGGGAAACAACCAGCCTGATATGCATGGATCATGACGGAGAAAGCGCCGCATAATCCTGGCCACCCGGCTGCGTAGATGGAGCACTGGCCTGCAGCGACTGCCATTCAGCCGGCTCGCTTTACAAAAGAGGCTGTGATGGAAAGATGAGAAATGGAGGGCGGGGCTGTGCACATCAAGTTCATGTGACGTGACCTTGTCAGACAAATAGTTTTGATGATGGGCTTTAGAGCAGCACACCAAAACACCAGGGGGTCTTTGCAAATCAGGTGGTGATGAAAACCGTCCTGACTTAAAGTGCTTTTGAAAGCCAAGGCCACAGGGTCAAAATACTGCAGCTAATATAATTAAACCAGGTTCACACAGGTCCCGAGCCCCAGGCCTCGGGTCAGCCTCTCATCCAGAGGAATGTCTCCATTCCGGGGCCAAAGGAGGAGAGTTATGGCTCCAGAAGAACCCGTCCCTCCAGGCTTGCACGGTTCAGTTTAACCCCGATACCAGGGGGTATGGGAAGGCGAGAGCGGGAGCTCAGAGGCCCCTCTGCTGGAGGAGTAATGAGAGACAACATGGAGGAAGGTGTTTTCAAATAAAAAGCGGGATGTGAACCAATCCCAGCCAGGAGGTTCCATCGGATCCTGACCCTTTAGCCTGTGACCAGGCAGATTAGTCCCA
Source organism: Phalloptychus januarius (assembly GCA_902982915.1). Lineage (NCBI taxonomy): Eukaryota > Metazoa > Chordata > Actinopteri > Cyprinodontiformes > Poeciliidae > Phalloptychus > Phalloptychus januarius. The sequence goes on along the minus strand of CADWAE010000230.1, from coordinate 19,808,836 downwards.
GGGGTCTGCAGATCGACATGGACACTAAGCAGGGGCCCAGCTTCTGTAGGAACCCGTCTCCAGGCTGGAGCTAAAGTCATTCACATTTCACCAGCATATACATCTTACTGTTTCTTTTAAGCTGATTTTGTTACCCGATTCTAAAAGTCTGCATAAAATTACACAAACTTTCCTCTGCATTCTGCGTACTTCACCTGGAGGTGGCGGCGCAGTTCAGCCACGGCTCCATGAACCACAACGTTCTGCAAATCGAAATTATGAAAATAAATGCCCTTAATGGAAACATACCAAAAAGTTTTTGTGTTCGGATTAGTTGTGTTTTTTATGTGTTTCACACAAACTGCAGTGAAACATTTTTTTCACATCACATGAATCACGTGATCAACCACCGGATGTTACTACTGGAAGAAATGACGAAGAGGACGTCGTGTCCTCTGATTGGCTGATAGCTGCTCAGCGCTAGCATAACAGTGGAAATATGAAAACGTCTCATTGTCTCATGTACCTGTTCACATTGTGCCAGGATTTTTAGTGACTTGTGAACAAACTTGTTGACATGCGATTTTAGTTTCTTTTTCAGTGGAATCGATAATTTGTGTTGTTTGGACATTAGCAGAATATCGACTTGTGGTCATTTCTAATGGAAGTGCAGCTTTTATCATGATTTTATCAGATTATCAGTGAATAAATCTGCTTCCTTCTAGTGGTCCTGCTGCCATCTGCAGAAACACTCAGTTCAGAAACAACCAATCAGAGCCAGAGGAAGGTCTTAGCACTGAGTAGTGCCTTTCCTGGAATCAGCGAAGGTTTTTCCTGCTCCATAACTGATGAGACATTAATGTTTTCATATTGATTTGCTATCATATTGTTAAGACGTTAATGGAGTAAACTGGATTAAAATGGATTGGAGTCCTGGACTGTTTTCTAATGCAGAGTTCCCTCAAGTTACTTTTGTTGTTACTTTGCTGAATAAAATAAGGAAAACTGTAAAAACATAAAGTATCTCATAAAAGACCCAGAATAGAAAGATACAAAAAATGACAGTCTGATCCAATCTGGCATTTGGTTATCTGTCAGCACTCTCCTTTATCTGATCCTGCAGCTCCATTTTTCTGTGTTTTCTCCACATTTTCCAACACCTGCACAGACATTGATCTCCCTGAAACTCCCTGAGACGGTGCGAGCAAAGGAATCTTCTTCTGACAAATATGTGTCCGTGGTTCCCATTGATTTCCCATTCTTGACACCACTCCCCCCTCGGTGTCAGCATTGAACAAAGCCCACCCAGTCAGCCATTTAAAGACTACGATGTTAATCTGTGTGAAATCTATTGATCGCATTAGAGCAATGTTTCTAGACCTCACCTTTGTGGTTATGCAAAGCACATCTCTGATTACCTCCCTGGTTTTAACTTTCCATTCTCCTGTTGGCAACCACAGCACCAGGAAACATGGAGACAAACACAACAGGTGGGTTTCTGCAGGAAATGCAAGAGACGATGCAAACAAACAAAACCTGAAAACAATTAAAACAATCAGAAGTTCAAACATTTTGAAGGAGTTGGTTTGGTGCCGGGGCTGCCCACTGGCGCAGCTGGTAGAGCTGTTGCCTTGCAGCAAGAAGGTTCTGGGTTCGATTCCCGGCCCCGGTCTTTCTACATGGAGTTTGCATGTTCTCCATGTGCATGGTGGGTTCTCTCCGGGTACTCCGGCTTCCTCCCACAGTCCAAAAACATGACTGTCAGGTTAATTGGCCTCTCCAAATCCTCTCTAGGCGTGACTGTGTGTGTGTCTGGTTGTTTGTCTCTGTGCTGCCCTGCGACAGACTGGCGACCTGTCCAGGTGACCCTGCCTCTCACCTGAAACATTAGCTGGAGAGGCACCAGCACCTCCTGACCCCACTAAGGGACAAAGGTCTACAGAAAATGGATGGATGGTTTGGTGGCAGGATTAAATCAAATTAAATGTGGCATCAACATTTATAAAAATCCTGCTCTACCAAATAAATCCCAGCAGCAATTTTGCAAATAAAATGAACTCAAGGATTTCCTGATGGAATCAAAACGTTACATGTATATTCAGGCCACAATCAAAGCCCTCCTTGAAGACTAATTGCACAGAAAGTGGCGTATTAATTTCTTTAACTTGTCTTGTTGTAGCTTCGTCCGAACCTAATTTATCGTTCCCTGTGTGGGGCAGCAGCAGCTTTCAGATGAAGTCTGTGAGACTTTGCTGAGTGATTAAAGTGAAGCAAATGAGGGAGGAAGCAGCATCAAAGTGACATTATAGGCCCAGCATAGCAACACTAATATAATGGCTGTATTAAGCAGCCTGTCACTTTAGTCCAGACTGAATTATCGCCTTAATTATTTCACACATTCTGGGGATTTTCAAACACGTTGAAAGGCTTTGAATAAATAACTGATCTTAAGTTTCAAGAGTAAAATCTTAACTCAAACATGTGCCTTTATTTCCACTTTTAAATAACCTTCCATGATCATCAGTGATGCTTAAAGCCTCTGAAAGATGCTGATGTTGCCTTCTAGGCTGCTATAAGAAGACATGTGGTGAAGCATGCTGGGTTGTTGTGCAATTTCAGTTTGAACTCAGTACTTTCTGGATGAAAGTGTGATGGTTTTATCCAGCAGCGGCAGCATTTAGGGGACCTGTGGGGAACTAGTGCACACTTTGAGTTTGGTCATGAAGAATTTAAAAGCAGGAAGGAACATGTTGTGCATAGAAAATGATCTCATTCTGGCAGAAGTGAATGTGGTTTGATCGTTGCGTGTACAGCTGCATCCTGATGCATCTCCAGAGAGCTGCACCACGCAGCAGCAGGGAGCCATTTTGGAAAAGCTTGGTTATCGTGTTATAAGGAAGAATTTTACAGTTGTAGCTTCAAAACCACAAACATATCACCGTTCCAACATTCGCTGCATTTCCATTACAAACGAGCGCAAAACGCTGTCGATAATCTGCTAATTGCGCCGTTTCCATTAAATAAGAAGCGCAATTAAAATCACATAAGTTTGTTGACGTGGCGGGTCATTAAAAACATGCAGCGCCATCATCTTCCAACTACTTCCTGTCAATGCTGCTTGATCATCAAAAACTGTTCCCAGTGAAATAAACTCATTTTAATACAGCTGGAAAAGAAACACCTCATCGTAGCAACAACACAACAAGTTTTTTCAAACTTGCCACGTTTCCATTATGCAAATTTGTATTTGAAATGTCAAATTGTGCAATTATATGGTCAATGGAAACACAGCCAGTTAAAAGTGGCTCATCAGAGACAGCTGTGAATAGAAACCCAGAAACAGATGAGAAACCGTCTGATTATCGGGACAGAAATCTTTGCATGTCTCCCGCTGAAAGCTAGTTTTGTTCATAAGATCTCGTGGGATTCTTTGAAATGTTGTTTTGCTGCTGCAACAATCTCATCATGATTTGAATGTCCTTGATGAGAAATTGCAAATCCACCACATTTTGCACAACCTCAGTTTTTTCTTAGCATTTCCACATCCTGATAACTTTTCTGAGGTAGGATTACACTCACTGGATTCACAGATGGGATTTATCCTTATCAGCACTTTGTACTTGGTATCTGACAGTGTAAAGGCCTGCAGCGTGTCCAGAAACCTGCATCCAGACATGCACCTGTTCCTGGCAGCACACCTCAGTGCTGCAGCATGCGGATGTGAGGAGAATGTTTAAATTGTTCCACCTTTATGATATTTCCATTACTTTGGAAAAGAGAGAGGTGAAATAAAGGAGCTTACAGTTGACTATCAAGGAGGAAGGAGAAGAGGGATACGAGCATTTCATCTTATTTCACGTCTAATCCCTGGAACCTGGGATAAAATTCATAAAGATGCGGACAGGGAGCCGTAGCAGGAAATGACATCTGATAAACGGGCTTGGCTGCTGCTTCTATTAGCCATCATTACGCTGGGACAGGATACCATTTCCAATGCGGCTCGGATCCCCTGGGAACGAAGAGGCCGGCGTTATTACAGACGCCGCATAAATAGAAGTGTCATATCGGTCCAATGTCTGTCTTCAGGGGGTTTCTGAATCGCCTGTCTCTGGTCATTTACAGGCAAATCTCTAAAACACACACAGCTTCTCCCCCTTCTGTCTTTTTCTGTTTTACTTTGACAGCAGGGACAGTAAAGCTCTATTTTACTGAGGAGTTTTAAACTTTCAACACAGCAATAAAAAACAGTTGTTTATTTGGAGAAACTTTTCAAAGCCGAACACTTGGTGCTTCTGCTGTTTGCTGAGCACATGGTGCGAGATCTAACAGTAGTTGGTGACAAATACTGAAAATAAACATGGAGCTGTGTTTTCTTCTCTTTTTTAGCCTGCACAGCTTTCAAGCAGCTGACCTCCATAATGCTGCGCTTGTGGGTAGAAAAGATGGAAATTGACTCCGGGTTCCCTCACATTACGAATTCTCACTTCTTTATCGTTTGTGAGGAGCAGAAAGAAGAATTGTCCCACACGACACAATGGCTGCTGAAAAGTGACAGCGGGAGGTTGAAATACCAGCCACAGTTGGATGATAACAAACTCCATCTCGGTTTATTTCTTTCTTATTTTTCCTTATTTTGTTCCCTCTTCTTGGAAGAAGTGACCCAGCCGGACGTCTCCGGCTATCCGAGGCCTGACAGCTTTTTATTGTGTATTTGGTTAAGTGTAGCAGATTATCATGTGCTGGGGAAAATAGAAAAAGCATCTCGCTAGAAAGAAAACTGGAGTAAGCTTACCTGTAACTGTATGTCTAGAATTAATTCCACCAATAAATCAAGTTTTTGTTATGCAATGTAGAAAATGAATAGAAAAATAATAAGGATAATTGTCTACCTGGATGGATAGGTTTGCTTACTAACTTTACTAACTAGATAACAAGGTGTAAGTGTATCACATTTCACAGGTCGGGAAAATGTTTTAGCTAAAAAACAAAACAGTGATGCTAGCTTATGCTAGCTTGACTTTGACAACCTTCACATGTAGATGTGCTGCAGAACTTTGTGTGTTTTGATTCAGTTAAAAAAAGTCAACCCACACACAAACTCTTTGATGTATCATCACTCCCCAGGTGTTTTAATGAGCTAAAACCTCTGATCAGTTATTAATAATCAGGAAATAAACGTTAAACCGTTAAAATTTAATACTGAGGCAGATTGGATGTTTGTTATTTAAGCCAAGTTATTTTTGGCTTAAATAACCTTTTGGTTCTTTAAGCTAGTCTATCAATAATTTGTAATTCTTAACAGCTAAAGTGTAGCTAACACCTTCTGAAAGGTCTCTCGACAAATTTTTAAAAATTAAACCAAAGTGGGCGGAGCCAAGATGAACTGAGGGGCGTGGCGAGTCATAACTTCTGTCAATCTGTCTCCATTTTATTTTTGCTGTTTACATAATTTAAGTGGAGTGAGGCTTTTTTAGCCAGAATGACGGAAAGTCTTTAATACTCACACCAAGCATCGCCGTCACAGTCGTGACTCACAATAACTTAAACGTACTTCACTGCACGAGGCCAACCAAACGGCGTCTCGCATCTGCAATTCCAACTGGTCCATCAATAAATTCAGGTTTGTCTTTCCCGACCATGAGAGAGAAACATGACTGCTGTTCTTCCAGGGTTTTGTTTACCTTGCTGCTCCTGTGGCTCTAAAGCACAGAGACAGATGTCTCTGTCAGTGCAGCAGGAGTGATGGAGGTGAGACACAAAAAACATCCCAGCAACAAATAGGAAGTGACACGCAGGCGAGCATGGACAGACGAACGACACTTAACTCCTGGAGAGACTCATCTACTTTCTGTCCCCTCACACACACACACACACACACGCCCTCCGTCTGTCGGAGTGGAGGGACAGCTGGCTTAGCGTGCTCCGCTGTGTGTGACCATGGCTGCCTGAACCACTTCACACTGTGTTTGCAGTGCTTATCTGTGTGAAGGGCCAGGTCACGAGGGGTCACCGCTCTTATTTGCGATGCTGATAGAGTAAGTATTGAAAAAACCCATATAGTAGCAGAATGCTGAGTGTTTGCTCCCGAGCTTATGTGGCTTCTGCACTGCCTGCAGCTCTCAGCCTCTGGCTTTCAGCCACGTTTTATTTTTGGGTCGTTGCAGCTTCGATCAGATGTTAGAAACATGCGATTCTTTCTCATTGTGACTCAAACTCAAATATAGACAAAGCAGAAAGAAAATCAGGGTGAAACTAATCTCTTTATTTTTATTTTTGCTTGAGAGTTTTCCAAGTATTTGGCAGAACAGCTCAGCATCGGAATAGATTTTGTCCTGATTTGTATTATTAACACAACCTGCCTGAAAAAACTGAGCTGTTAAACAACCAAGACAAACAGAAGGAAAAAAAATAAGGCCATTCAAGGTTTCATGGAAAATAATGTGAAACTGGTTATTGGTGAAGGCTTAAAAGTTTTATTACCCTAAAACTCAGGTTTTAATGATTCCAGCTGCCTGATTTCAGCCTAACGTTGCTGCGACTTTCATCACACCTCAATGCAAGAAAACTGAATCTCCAGCTCTTTACAACAGCATTTAAAACTCCATAAACCCAAACACTAAAAAACATTCATGTTTCAACTGTGCAGGAAAAGAACTGAACTAAGATGGATCTTCTAATAAAAGCTGCTTAAATGTTGGAAACTTTCCCTTTGAAACATTTTTCTGGATTTGGTTTTTCCTGCAGTCTAATTTAGACACAATCTGATGCTCAAACATAATGTGCAGGTTTACTTTTTACGTCTAAAGTTGCACAGGAACACGCTTCATTAGTGTGCTGTTCTGCTTTAAATCTCCTGAACCTCTTTGCATAGATTCAGCCAGGTGTTGTGAGAAACCACAAACCTCCATCCAGATCTACCTGACTGTGTTTGTGGCTCTTTAGTCCGCTGCAGGTCCGTCCCAGTCCTTCGTATTTTACTCCATCGGATTGAGACCCAGTGACTGTGGAGCCTCTGAGGTCAACTCATAGTAAGGTTCAAGAAACCAGCTTAAGATGAGCTTGTTGTCATAGCGATCAGGTCAAAGGATGGAAACAATAAAGAGATGAACGTGATCTGTAACTACATGAGTCTATAATTTTCTAATCACTTTTGTGATTTTTTTATCATTCCTGTGATTAGTTACTTCCTTGTGTTATTTCTTGCTGGTCTGACAGACTCACCGGATCCAGGCTCCATGAATCATCCTCCTCAGTTTAAGCACTCTTTACTTTTTAGGATCATTGCATCATTCTTCTCTTCTCTACCTGTTGATATTCTCCTGTAAAGCCATCAATCTATTGTGGTTCTTCCCTCATGTTTCTTGCATTTGGATCCTCTAAAGCCTCAAAACCTGACATGTTGCTGCATTTATATGACACTCAGTTGGTACGTCTGTGACATAAAATGATGTTTTACATTAAGCATCAACCAGTAGTTTAAACCATTTATAAGAGGCGGGATGAATCCATGTTTACATGCAGCTGTAACCACGTCTCCCTGCAGTAATCGATGTGTTTTCAGTTTGTCTGGTTTCCAGTTCGTAGCTGAAGAGTTTCAACCAATGTGGCCTTAATGTTTGTTCAGAGATGTAATCCTTCATACTTTGGTTGGAACTAAGTTTTTTTAAATCTCAAACTGATCTGCTAGTTATTAGCTGGTTCCCTCCATGTACCTGCTGCTCAGTGATAGTTTCTCTTTTTCAGATCGTCGTCTTTGAACCTCCCTGATGGCAGAGTGTGGAAATCCCAGCAGCGCCTCAAACAGACCAGAGATCTGTCACCAACTTTCCTGCCACTTTTGGAAACACCTGCATCATCGTTCCTGCTGGGTTTGATGCTCGGTGTGAATTGAAGTAAGACATCATCAATAAGTCCAGAAGAATCAAAACTCCATGAATTATACAGACAGAAACACTCCGGTCTCTGCAGCTCTTCCTTTGTTGTCTCATTCAAAAGGACTTCATGCCGTAGGATCGGCCTGACCTTTGCCTTCCTATCCAATCCAGTTTGATTCTCATCTCCCCTCAGTTTGCTGCCTGGAATTTCTCCCATTGAGCTTCGATTTCTCCGGATTTCATTGAGGCAGAAGGAGAGAAGCTGTGAACGGTGACGTCCATTTTTTCCATTTATCTGTCTGTCCTTCCTGATGTTGTCATTTCAACCCTTATTATTATTCACATTATTATCACCAGATGAACATTTCCAAGCTTAAAGGACTAAAACCAGAGCAAGACCCAGAGAAACTTCTGTTAGTTTATAAATCGTGGAGTATTTAGCAAACCAGAACAAGAAACAATTGTTACTCTTACCTTTTCCTTTGGTTTTGTTGCTTTGTTTGTATTTTCTTGAATCCATATAAAGCACTTTGAACTGCCTTGTTGTAGGCAAATACAGGAACTCAGTAAATAGTTTCTTCTGAGTCTGGTTCAGCCTGTGACATGCAGTAAGTTCACTATGAGGCTAAAATGTAAAGTTAAAGCTCCAAATGTGATCGCTATCTTTGTTCATCATCGTCTGTTACATTTTTACTGTTGGACTCCCTCAGCTGAGCCTCATCTTCTCATCTAACGATGAGTTTGATAAGCTGATGTCCTGGACAAACTGCATTCCTTCCCCCTGCGGTGTTCCTCTGGGCTCCGTCTGCGCCCACTTAGGAACTCACTTTGCTTCAGTCTGAATCAGGCAATGAAACACTAATGAATCCGCCACATCTGGAGAATTTCCCTGTCCTTTAAACTACGACTTTCCAGTTTCCACTTCAGGTATGATACCAGGTGGTTTCTTCAACTCAAAGCAAGGTGATGCTTTATGATGCCACCGTTTGATGCTTCAGCTGATTAGATTGAATATATTTCAGTCTGTTACAAACTTTGGCATCTTCTCTGTGACAGCTGGAGCTTTCAGGAGCAGAAATCGAGTTTTGACGTCACACTCTGCAGCGACACAATAGGCAGAGTTATCATGTGTCTGATATAAACTCTATATTCTGACCCGAGTTAATCAATGAGGTGTTTACATCAGCAGAGCGTGATGAATCCCAGCCTGTGTAATTGGAATTGAGCTCCAGTAGTTTATGTCTCTGTTTTGCATATTTGTGGCATTAACAGTTCGTCTTGTGTTGCTCTAACAGGTCAGCCGTGATTTAAAGGGGCAACTCGTCTCATGAGTGAATGCATTGGGACAAAAAGCTCAACATATTTCCTACATTAGTTTTTATTTGCATGTGTAACGGTTTGGAAAATGAAGCAATAAAAACATAAACAGTCAAGTTAAGAGAAATAAAGTGAGTTAAATTTTCTTTTTTTAATGCATTAATGCCAAAAAAAAATGTACAGATAGAGAAGAAGAGGAAATTTCTGCCCAAAATTTTGAAATGAATCTCTAACAACATAAAAATTTATGGTTTTGAAAATTCTAAAATTTCTTAGAAAAAAACTATAAAATGTTTAAATTAATCTAAGAAATGTAAAAAAATAAAATAAAATAAACTGAAATTTTTGTGTTTTTCTTTAGAAGACTTCAGAGAAATTTGACAAAAATTTACTCTAAAAAAAAAGCACAAATTCTCAATAGCAACCCAATATTGCCATAAAGAAGCAGATTGTTGTCATTTAAAGGAACAGAAACATAGCAGGGGTTTCACTTTTCTTTCATTTAAGCTTGAAATTAATTTTTTATTTCTGTTTTATCCAAATCCCATGAATGAATCACAAACGCCTGAAATAAGCATTAACTTGTACTTCCACCTCTCCTCCAAAACGCTTATTTACCGCCCTTTGTTGAACGATAATTGCATTGATTAATGTCACACTTCATGTACTTTCACTTCAGAGATAATTATGTTCATCCTGTCCACTTGAACAGTGAATAAAGAAGAGTTCACTTGAGGCTGTAATGACTGACATCCATTTTACATGCAATGAATGTCACACACATGCGCCCTAAATCACTCCTCACATTTAAACCCTTCAATTTATTAGCTTCGTCCTGCTCCTCTTCTTCCGTCTCTTCTCCATTCTCCCTCCTCCCCTCTTTTCTCTCCGCCTGTCTATCCATCACTGCAGCTATCGTGTCGCCGTCTCCACTTGCGTAAAGCAATAACGGCACCAGCAGTACTTGCAGTTGCCAACCAAAGCCCAAAGTCTTTCAATCACCTCGATATGGATCAGCTTCAGAGTCGGCCCCCTGACTGGCTGGGCCCGATCCGTCAGCCGGGCTGCAGATCGGCTGCAAGACGCGGCTCTGATAAGATGTTCTCTGTGGTCAAGGCGTGATGAGGAGCAGAGGAGCAGCCATTCGCTTCGGGTTGGACGGCTTTCCGGAGCACTCAGAGGCTTAGCGCACTGCTGACGGACAAGAACCATTAGAGGAATATTTGTGGTTCTGGCTGCGGATTGTCTTTGCTGCTCTGGGAGCCAAACTGGGAGATTCATTAAATTAGGGCAGTGGGTTGTGTAATATTATGTTTCTGTTGATTTGTTAAAGGACTAAGAGCTAAATTGGATGCCTGCCCTTGATCCTCGGCTGTTGTCTTTGTCTCTCCTGCAAGCCCCATTGATCATTTCCAGGTTTGCTCTCGACTGCATTCGTTCAGAAAGTCTGTACGCTGGAAAGGTCCACATATACATAAATATATACTGTGGATTAGCAATGTCAGCTGATACACCAGGAACAAGTGGAGTAGGCCCAAGGACAGGTAGTCCAGGACGGGTAACGTTGTGTGAGCTCAGGCCTCCACAGATGGTGGAGGTCAGAGGAACTGGGGCCTGCAGGGAATAGAAACCAGGGGCTTGATTAAACACCAGCCTCCTGCGACAGAGCCCTGCTGGGGAACATGAAGGAGGGTGTAGGCTGCAGTTCTGCTGCACACACTGTTTGCTCCACTCAACTTTTCTAGCGTCTGGGTCAGCAGGAAAGATTAGACCTAAAGATACAACACTAATATGTTTTCAGATGAAAAATGATGTGGATAAGAGAGGAGATGCAGAGGAAGCTGAGGTCAAGCTTCAGATGAAAGAGAGATAAAATCATTTTAGCTGTAAAGGAAAAACAGCTAGAATAAATCAAAATGGATCTGTTGATGCTGCTCATGCTGCTTTTACTCAATTACATTTTTTTGCTATGTTGCATAAGAGTGTGCATTATTTTATTTAATTTATCTTATGTGATTAGAGAACGCTTAATTATGCATAAATGTCAGGAGGGAGGAATAGAAACTGTTGTTTTATAACCCTAAATAAAACGTAGTTTTTATATCTCCCTTTAGATGTTATTTAACTGGTAATTAAAGGTCACCTTTGTGTCGTTTAATCTCATTAAACATGTCTGACTTTTTGATGCAACGTTTAGAAAACATCAGTGAACAAAACCGAGGAACGGAGCCACAAACAGGATGAGGTTACAAAACAATACCGAAACTGATGGTGTGTTTGTCACAGGAGAGAATCTGCAAACCCAAATATATATCAGAAATGAATCGTTATCACTGTATTAGTTTGAAATATTCATGCATGTACTGCAGGGAGGGCTAGATAGTTACCTAAATATAACCTCTGCAGACGTCAAGAAGCTGTTTCAATAAAGCTGGAAGGAAAAACTCACCATCTGTGTCGTTTGTTCTGAGTCTAATCAGAAAGTGAATCACATCATAATCACATCAGGATGCACAGAAATACTATCGCAGAGTCGGTGTTTTACTAAAGTTTAAAGGAAAGTAATGAGACATGTTTGTTCGCAGTTTTGAAGTCAATGCAAAGCATCCTGGGAGAATACCTGTTAGGGTCTGGACAAACTGGAACCAGGGTCAAAGTTCACCTTCCAACATAAAGCCACAACGGTTCAGATTGAAGCAGGTTTATGAGCTAAGACGTCCTAGTTAAAGTTCAGAATGAAACGTGGTGGGACTTGTTCATGTTCCACCCAAACTGACTGAGCGTCTTGCAAAGAAGACGGAAAAACATTTCTGTTCTTCTAGGCTGCAACAGCAAAGAGTATTTCCATAAAGTCTTGAGTAAAAATATTAAAAACCACTAATTGTTGCCCTTCCATGTCTACCTGACTGTCTACCATAGAGCTGCAGCAACTTTACGAGAACATTTCAAACATCCAGCTCCTGATTTTCCTGTCATATGAGGAAGATCCTGTGGACGGGTCAAACCCACCGATTCATAAATAAACATCGTCTTACCCCCGTCCTCTGCTGCTTGTCCTCTGAGATTAGAAATTATTCAGTCGCTCATCAATCTTCCACTCCTAAGGTGAATAAGGAAGCTGGGTTCCTCTCTCCAACCAATCACCTGCTTCTACTTTCCCTGATTTCTCTTCCTTTACAGCAAACAACTGCCTCCAAGTCGTTCTGCTCTGACGGACCAATCCAGTTCATTTAATAATTCAGCAAGCAATCTGCCTGTGGCGATGTCTGTGGACCAACAGCAGCTAAATGGAGGGAAAGATGCAAACAATCAGCACCACAGGAAGGCCGAGAGGCCTTTTTAGCACTTTATGAAGGCCCGGCGGTGTCCATGTGGCGCAGCTACAGGCTGAAGAGACTCACTGATGAAATAAAAAATGTTTTGTTCACTTGAAATGAACAAAACAGGCAACAGCTGCTGAATTCTCTGCTGCAGTTTCTCTCCTTTCTCCTGGAATAAGGTGAGAAAGGATCGACGTTCAGTGTGGGAAACATTTAAAAGTCGATGCGATTAAATAGTTTAAAGAAGGATAATTAGATAAATGTTTGACGTGGTTCAGCTGGGATCCGATCCGTCCTGATCCTTGAACCCACAGAGACGCGGTTCATCAGAAATACAGACGATGTAAAACAGGAAGACGAGACAAAGTCTCCATGTTTGCCCACGTTTTCCAGAATAAGTTCCTGCTTGAAGCGGATAAACTCCTCCAGTCGTGCTAAAACGTCTTTATTGGAAAGAGAAATGTCTAAAAGTCACAGAATAATCAATAAAGTATAATCTATAATCTATCCAGAATGTAAAACTCTCATTATTTAAATCCTGAATATTGAGTCACTAACAGACAGGGATAGTTTTATTAATCCCTCCTGATCTGCAAGAGGAAACATTAAATACTTTATGCTAAATGTGAAACTAAATATCTGAAGAAATGATGAAGTAAAGAAACTCATGTTGGGACAGAAAGTCTGACTGGAAAAAATAGATTGGAGATTCAGCAAATGCCTCATATTTAATCACTGGTGTTGAATAATTATTTTTTCTTTATATATAAGTCAGGATTATGTCTGGAGTTTGTTGCTCATGTCTTTATAATTCCATTATAGACTGAATTTATAAAGATTACAGCAGACAGATTAAATTCTCCTTTTGGTTGAAATCTGGACTCTAAACTAGTGAATTAATGTTCATCCATTAAATGGTTGTTTTTCCCACATGCAGACAGGATGTTCTATATTTATTATTCTGCAAGTAAAAGCTGTAGATCTGGACTTACAGTCCCATATGTTTGACTTAGTCCATGTTTACAGTATCTGGTTGGAAACCTGCACATTCATGCATCACAAGCTGTTCAGTAAAACAGACCAGATTATTGACTTGTATCTGGAGGAGCCGCGTCCATCCAGTGTTTTATCCACTCAGAGATCAGAGGCAGGAGGAAAATGAAAAAAGTAGTTGAGACTTGGGAGGGTGAAGTCATCCCTCACCTGCTGCCAGCGCTGCTAAAGCAAAGAGAATTAAATATAATGCAAAATAAAAGCTGTGGTTGTGCTGCTGAGAGTGGGACCAGGTGCTCAGAGCAAAGATGTGAGAAGAAGTGAGACGGTGTGAAAAAACAAGCATGCTCTGTGCTTTTGGAGGAAAATGCACAAAGCACAAACTCTCTCTTCTGCCTCCTCTAATTCTGGTTTGGATCTTTGAGCTTCTTCTTCACACAAAGCTTGACTGACACATAACTGACGTCTGAGGCTCAACTCACCGATGTCACCATTATTACCTCCTAGAAGGAGTTTATGGAGCCAGAGCTGCACAGCGTTAAAGATAATCACAACAGACATGCAAGTACGATTACAAAGAGCCAGAGCTGCTTCTCCAAACCCTGAGAGCAGCAATTTTCTGTTGCCAACATCTGCCTGCCTCCTCCCTTTTACAAATTGTTTAATCAGGGAATTATTTGTGAGTGTGGGGTTTCTGTGCACCCAAAATGAAAACATATTGGCGTGGGTAATAAGCAGCCAGAAACAGGCGGAGTTCTCCTGTAATGTGTCTGACCACATGGGGATCTGCTTCTGAGGAAAGGAAGGAAATTGTTCGGCGCTGCAGCTTTCAGGCGGGGGGGAGAATGGGAGAGAGAGAGAGTCAGAGACAGAGGGGGGAACTGAAAGGAAACCTCCAGGATGTGAGGCGCTGCTGTTGGCTCTCACAGCAGAAGTAAACCTGCAGGTGGAGCGAGGTGTGGTTGTTGTTTCTGTCTTTTCAGTTGGCTGATGTGTTTTAGTTTCAGAGAGGTTCAGTCTATAACTGCAGCTGTTACTGAAAATGTTTATTTTTCTATTAGGATGATTGTGTGGTACTAGGGCTGCACAGTGGTGCAGTGGGTAAAGCTGTTGCCTTGCAGCAAGAAGGTTCTGGGTTCAATTCCCGGCCCCGGGTCTTTCTGCATGGAGTTTGCATGTTCTCCCTGTGCATGCATGGGTTCTCCGGGTACTCCGGCTTCCTCCCACAGTCCAAAAACATGACTGTCAGGTTAATTGGCTTCTCTAAATTGTCCCTAGGTGTGAGTGTTTGTCCTGTCTGTCTCTGTGTTGCCCTGCGACAGACTGGTGACCTGTCCAGGTGACCCCGCCTCTCGCCCGAAACGGCAGGAGAGGCACGGATGGATGGATGGATGGATGGATGGTTGGATGGATGGATGGATGGATGGATGGATGGTTGGATGGATGGTTGGATGTGTGGTATTATCAGATGCAGATAACCTCACTACAAAACCCATTATGACAACATTTTCTACCAAAAACGAGGAGCCGCCTTCAGGAAGGTCAAGGCGTTCAGCTGAAATCATTTCCAATCCAATCAGCACACTGATTGCCAAAAACAGAAATCATTGTCTTCTTCTACTACAAATGTCTGCCTCCAAACAACTAAACACTTTCCATAAAAATGGCTTAAAAAATATTGACTGTGAGTTTTGCAGCTAGAATAAATGTTTTGGATTGTAAGAAGACGTTGATGTTTCCCAGATGCTCCAGTAAATTCAAGTTTCAGAGGAAGAAATTTAGGAAAATGTTTTCGCAAATCAAATCAGTACATGTTTTATTTATCAAATGTGTTCCTTCTTGTCTCCCTCACAATGTTATGCTTGTTCATGGCTGAAATCAAGAAATATGTTAAACAGCGAAAAGAAAGAAAAAAAGAGCAGAGCAGCTGTGAGTCGACTGAACGATGTCATGTTCAGGTTGCCAAACTATGACCTCAGTGCACTGAGCAATAACCATTACAAAGAGTGAACTTATATGAAGAATCTCCAGCAAATAGTGACAAATTGTTACAAAAACTAACATTTAAAAACTCTAAAGTAGAAACTGTAATTTTAGTAATAATGATGATTCATTTTTCATTACATACCAACAGTTCTGATGGAATCAGGCGTCATATAAAGCAAAGCAAAGCAGGAAAACGTCCTGCTTGCTGTGACATCCTGCAGCCTGGATGCAGCAGCAGAGGAACAACCTCTGTGATGGAGCACGGTGAATACCGCCCGCGTCCTCTGTAGTTAAACAGCATTCAGCATAACTTATGCAAGTGCCAATCACTCCAAATGAAAAGCACAAATTAAACTCTCATGCTCAAATGCATAATTAGACCTCTGACTTGGCAGTGGAGCGTGAACGATTGAGGGTGGGGAGATGAGTGCCCGCGATGGCTTTTTTATTTTTTATTTTTCTGCTTGTATTGTAGAGGTGGATGCAGAAACAGTATTATTATGCCTCACTGGGTAAAGTCAGAGGGTCGAAACAGAGCCACAATCAAAGACATTTATGTTGAGTGTTTTCCACCGATAGGAAAAATGTGCATTTCTTTTTAACCAGGAACAGTTGAAGCTCCTCGCATTTTGGCGGCTCATGAGTTTCCATAGTGCGGCGCAGATGTTTCACAACAACTGAAAACTATAAAAGTTCTGCAGAAATTCTACATTAAAGCGCAAAAATGAAAAGCAGCTTGGCATATGGAAGGCAGAAATATGAACCATTTGAAGAACTCTTTGTGCCTGACTCTTTCCTTCCATGAGTCCAGAGAGAATAACGTTGAAACGTCTGATTTTACCGGCGTCGCGATATCTGCAAAAAGCTTAATTCAAGTCCAGAAACATAAGGAGATCAAAACTGAGGAAAACAAGAACCAGGACTGTCCACTGTAACATCTTAATGCATTCCTTTAAAAACTCAGAAACATAAGAACATCAACCAGAACGGGAGGAGAAGAAGATGCAAGGTCGTATTCTGAAAACTACTGGCTTTTATTTTGAGTTTTCAAGGTCACCAGACATTTCTGAGCTTTCAGCCAGAGATGTTCTGCTTGGCCAAAAAGTCAAAAATATAAAACTGTTCAGTCACTAATAACCAAAGTCCTTGTGGAAGCAGAAGTTATTGAGCTAAACGAGTTAAAATGCTCCAATCCTGCAGAGCTCAAATGCTTGATTGCCTTCAGGCAAGAAGATCCTCTTATAGGCATGAGTAACAGATGACAATTTATTCCACCTGAGCCGCGGATGTCTGCAGCTCCTCCAGAGTTACCACGGCGTAATGGGGCCTTTCTCTGAAGGAATGCCCTCCTTGCTTTGCTGCTGGCATTTTGACTACATGAATCATTACAGAGATTTTAGCAGAGACTCAAAATAAAAGCAAATTTTTCACATTTTTATTTGCAACAAGAAGGAAATTATTATTATTATTGACATTATTAAATATCACTAATTTCTAGTGCAAATATTTTAGTACATTTGAAATGAGGCAAAACCTGCTCAAAGGTAAGTTTTCAAGAAAATATAAGAGCTTCTTTCCAGTCAATAATTTGTTAATATTGGTAAAATTATTTCACTTATAAAAAACATTTTTCCCATATTTTTAGTGAAATTATCTGCCAATAGAACGAGGACTTTTTCATCAATCTTAAGGAATTATCGGCTCCTATACCTTGCTGAGAAATAACTTATAGGTTTTCTTCTTTGAGTTTATTAAGACATTTGCATTAGAAACTAAACCAATATGTCTCGGTAAGATTTAGTGTTTTTGCAGTTTGTTTGCTGTATGTTGTGTTTTAATGTTTTCATGATGTAAAGCTCTTTGAATGCCTTGTTGCTGAAACGTCCTATAGAATAAACTCCATTGGTTGGTTGATTAAACTACAGCCGAAGCGTTTGCTGAGCGGCTCGGTTTGTGTTGTTTGACCACATTTTGTGACATAATTGATTATGAACTATTGTTTGTTTTTGTATGTTCAAAGTAGGAGGAACATTAGTAGTTATAATCTATAGTAAGTTGGGCATTTCTTTTATATCATTAGCAATGATCTGATGCTGCTTCATTAACTAAACCAAAAGTAGAGATGAGTTATTTTAGTATTGTAGGAAAAACATTCTGACATCCAGTAATAACAGCTTTGCATATCATCCCCTTCCTAAGTTAATGGTCTGAGTAATTTGTTGCCAAAAGTTACTTATGCAAAAAAAAAAAAAAAAAAAACAGTTTTTATTGCCAAAAGATTATTTAGGAAAAAATCACTTTTGGCAAAAAATGACTTTTGCCATTATTCTAGGGAAGTGATAATGTTTCTGTTTCCAAAAAAAGAAAAAATTGAGGAAAATATTTGTTTCTGATTGTCAGCCTTAATTCAACAACTATATATTGGCAGAAACATGGTGGACATCATGCTCTTGATACCTCTGCTGCGTTTCATGGCCATCTGACAAGCAGCAGTTGAGATATCACTTCAACAATCAACCTGAACAACAAGTAATTGAAAATGCTATCCAGTATGTCATCTAGCACCCTTCAAAGTAGATATTCTATTCTTCCATTCTTCACCCACAATGTTATCTGCTCTATTTCTGCAGCCGAGTGAAAAGCACACGGCTGCCTTGGAAACAGAGGCCCTGGAGAGGTTGGAGAGCTGATTAGAGAGAAGCTGCTTGTCTCCAATCAAACCCGGTGCCTCGTCTGTGTACAGTGAGCGCATCCAGTCAGGTTTACACGCTGACCGGAGGGGAGGACCGAGGGGTCAATATCTCCATTTGCAACCGCCGCAAAAAACCCAAAACCAAAGAAAATGTCTCACAGCACAAGCAGCGCTCCACAGTCTCGGCCCCTGAGACCGAATTATACTTGCAGATATCGTGTAGCTTTGTTTCTTTACAGCAGGAGCTGGATGTGGAACTCACACAATATTTTCTTTATTCTCTTTGACTGGGAATGCAACCTGAGGCAGCCGCGGCTCGCAGGCGGGACGAGTTAATGAAACAGAAAAATGCCTCATAAATGCAACATGACCAAACCTGCACTCAACATGCAGAATCCGCCGACCTGTGACCTTTGACACTGTAGCAAGTTGTTGTGTCTTTGTGTAAGAGGACTTAGCTTTATTTTAGAATATATCAATATTATCAGAACAATGAAAATGTTCTACATGCTGCTTATCTTTTGTTGCTGTTTTTTCAACTCTAGATGAGTTACATGTCACATAAAGTTTCACATTCGTTTGTTGCTTATTTAGTCAAAACATCTTTATTGTCCAACGTGATTTTATGTTTTGAGTTAACTATATTTGATTTGAAATACATGCAAACATCTTCTAAACGGTTCATAAATGCCCAGAGCAGTTAGGTCACTAAACCGATGGGTTTATGATCCGCAGTCGTCGGCTTGCAGCTCAAATCTACTTCAGCCTTCCTCTAAAAATGCTTCTAACTTCCCCTTCAATAATGTAAAACCAATTCCAATTCATTCCAAATGAATGATTGGAATTCATTTTTCCAATCTTCTTTATGTTTTGTCTTGCTCAACATGGAGATTCAGTCTCAGAGGTTTTTTTGTGCAGAACAGTTTTGGGCTTTAGTGGCTCTTTGTAAAAGCAGGACTGGCTGAGGTTTGGACTAAATGGAGCAATATTTCAGATTAATCCTCATTAATGTCAATTATGTGCTGACCCTTCCACTGAAAGGGAAAATCTGAATCAACACGGTAACAACCCGCCTGCAGCGTTGGAGATTTTAGAAGATTAGGATTCATCCTGCGGGGAAGCGAATGCCACAGGTGCTATCGCATATCAAACCCCGGGCTTCGCTTCAGAAACTGAGAGCATTTGTAGACACGCTGCACCCCACATGGTCCTGGATTAGACGTGAGCGTTGAGGCTTTTGAACACACGTGAACATGGAGAGGCAGTGGGAAGCACAAGCCAAGCACAAGCCACATTTCTGCACAGGCAGACTTGGCTTTATTTTGGCATGTTGCTCTGCGGTGAGCGGTGTGAGGGTTTAGAGGGATTGAACGGTGTTGACTTTGCTGTGAACCTGCAGAGCCTCTACACTCTCACAGCTGCCTCCCTCATCATCTACAGAGGGCCTCCAATCATTGTGGAAAATAAGGGCTGGGGAGGCTAAAAGATATATCGCTGCACCCCCTCCTCCTCTCTCCTGTCCTCCCTCCGTCTCTCCCTTTCTGCCTCTCTCTCCACCAGTGCAAGGTTTTTTATTTTTTATTTTTACAGCCTCTCCTTCAAGGTGGTTGTCATAACTCACATTTCTTTGAGTTTATCTAATATTCCAATTATGCAGCTGCATATTCGGCCGCTATTTTTAAGAGCAGATCCCAAGGGCATGCCTGCAGCTCAGGCATTTCTTCGTTGAAGAACCACAGTGAGTTGGCTGGCTGTGACAGATCTGTCATATCACAGCCTCCCACTGGATTTTAAATACTCAGCTCTCTCAAACAATGGAAAAACTTAGACATTTTCCACATTAGCTATTATACAATAAACAGGAATTATGGCTGACCGTTACTCAACTACAGCACTGATGCTGATAAGATACCTTGTTTCAGTTCTGGGTTTTCCTAGTACAAATCATCTCAGTTCTCAGTAGCTGCATTTTCCTAACAAATTTACACAGAACTTGTAAAAGAAAATAAAAATTTTGCAATTCAATTATTTCCATTAAATAACAAACAGTGGAATTCAGTTTTTTCATGCAATAAGTCAGTAAAAATGTAGTGCCATTGTCCTCCTACCATTTCCTGTTGTCTTCTTTGTCTTTTCCACCAGTAGCAACATCCAGCTGTTGATCACAAAACCCATGAGATGCAAAAAATGTCTTTCCATTGCAGTTTTGAGAATTGCTCTAATTTCGATGTGGCTGAAAAAACATTTCATCCTAGTGGAAAAAAATGTCTGTTTTTTGCAAAATTGGTGTTTAAGCAAATTTATTTTTGTAATTACAATTTGTGCAATTTTAAGATAAATGGAAACCAGGATCCAGACCTCAGAATAATTTATCACCCTGACAGATTATTTAGATTTCAAATCTGGACTCATCAATTACATTTTTATCAATTTTATTAGTGTCAAAGATAAACCAACCAATGCTGTGCAACTCTATCTGCATTTAACATCAACAAAGCTAATAGAAAATACTGTCACACCACTATCTTGCTATGCATTTGTGTCTGTATCATGCAGTTTGAACCCCAGATGATCCAGGGTGTCATATTTATTTTAGATATATTCATAATTATTGCAGGAAATTTGCTACATCAGCAAACCAACCTCAGAATTTGCTACCAGATTTCAGAGTATGTATACTTTTGCTCTGAAAATGTTTTCTCTTTTTCTTGGGGTTTGGCTTATGCATGTGCTTTGAAACTCTTATGGTCAATCTTTTTCCTAAACACCCAATTTAAAATGTAAAGAGGAACAAAACTGATTAAAAACATGAAACTGATCTATTGCAGGCAGGTTAACTTTCTAGGCGTCTCGTCTGTCAAAGGACAAGGCAGAAAACCTCCAACATTTGTCTTTATTTGTTTCTTTAATCATAGTTTTATGAAACAACATGAGATTACCTGACGTAGTTTAGAACAAAGATTTAAAAACTTTGTCCTTATTCTTACCCCATCTTCACTTTCCCATTTCTTCTTTGCCTTTGCAGATCTGTGCAGTTGCTCAAATGTCTTTCTGACAAGAAATAAAAACTTATTACAACAAACTGAGGCTGCACATAAGGCCAAACAGCCTCTGATTTTATTCCCATTGGGTCAGTTCAGTAATCCAAGCGGTTCTGCTCAGATAACTTATTCATTACCTCGGGGCAGACGGGGATGAGAATTAAGGTTTTATGTAAAAGCAAATAGGTTTTGTTGAGTTGTGTCCAAATTTTAGCCATTTCTTTTTAGCGATTTATGCCCTTAAGCTCTTTTGTTCTTTAAAAATAAGATTTTTGGCACAACGGCGGGCTCTGATGCAAAGGTCACGGTAGTAATTCAACTTTAGAAGCGAGGGATCTGCACTGGACGGTTATTCACGATGCAATGGATGAGGTATGAAGTGATAAGAGCAGAATCCATCCACAGCTTTAGCAAACTCCAGGTTTGAAACTGGACGGATAAAGTAGCAGCATGGCCCACAGTGCTGGCTCCCCTCCAAAAACTAACCACTGAAGGTACATTTCTTCAAGTTTTTGGCGTTGATACATGGCCGTGTTTCCAGTTACTGCCTCTGTGAAAACCAAACCTTGTGTCCGGCTAAGGAAGACGTATCTCCTGCTCGTTCTTGGACTTAAAACCCCAGAGAACGGTCAACAGAAGAAAAAAAAATATGGATTTCAGCTCATAATGAAAGCCAGCTCACAATGCCACTCAGTTAAATACTTTTTTTCCAAGATAGGTGAAATTCAAACTCTTGCTGGAGAACATCCCATGTATAAACCCAAGCCAATTTACAGCATAAAGAGACGGAGTGAAGAAAAAGACGCAGATGCAGTTTGTGTGTGGATTACTGCAGGCCTCTTGGCTCTGCATTTAAAGACTTACTGACCTTTTCTGGGAACCAGTTGTGACAGAAAAACAAGGCAGACTTGTAGATTTGTGATAAATTCACCTGCGGTGGGCAGAGAGGAGTGGGGAATCTATATTGTACCTTTTCTCCATTTACTTCCAGACCTGCTTCGGACCACATTGCCAATTTCAGGCACAATTTGCTGAGAGGCCAGATGCAGCTGCTCTCAGAGTCTGAGCACAGCGGTGAGATATAAACACAAATGGAGCAAATCTTGAACTATTTAGGCTTCCATACGGTCACATTTCATGGGAAATGAGAGTCGGACATTGTGAATCCCATATAACACTATAGATATGTAGTAAAAATGCAAGTCTTTGTGCTACTATCAACGTCATTTTAATAAATGTAGACCACAGAAAAGCAAAAATCAGAACACATACTTTGCTTTGTTGTATTTGGCACCTGTACATTTGTTTTGCATAACTTTATTGGCTCCATTCTTGTCTTTATGGTCAAGGTCTCTGCTAATGTCATGCTGATGATATGTGTGGGTGGCTTACTTGACCTGGTTGGATGTCGCTGCTAAGTCTCAGTGTTAATCTGGTCAGACACATCGGCCAGTGAAAGCATTTTGTCATTAAAGCCAAATAAAGTTTCCTTTCAGCCATTTTCCAGCCGGGTCTCAGGAGTTGCTGCGTAGCTGACCTATAAATCAGCCAGTGGTTCTGCAAATAGAACCAACTTTGTCAGCAGAACTGCAAGTACAGGACAGGTTATCAAGAGACAAAATCCCTAATTTCTTGTCCTACATAAAACTCTTTTTATTTTCAATTTTTTTGTTTGTTTACAGAAAAGAACAATTAGCAAGAAGGTTATGATTATATTCATCAGTCCTTTTTGGTTTTTGGAGAAAAACACGTCTAAGTGGGGAAACTTGGACAAATTCTTGGTTTGGCTCTGAGTCTCTGACCAACTTTGAATCTTCTTCCAATGCAGCATTCCTGGAAAAAAGTATTTTTATTTTAGCAACAATCTTTACAGTTAGGTAATGAATGAATAAATGGACTAACCCTTCATCTCCATTGTTTAGGTGAGTGAAATATTCGATTCTGAGGTCTGGTATCGCTCCAGAGTGGACGACATCATGATAAAAGAACATTTTAAGGAAGAAATATATTATATCCTGACAGATGTCTTAATGTGGGTCAGTATTTATTTTTCTTGTAGCTTGATAATGTTGCAAAATATAATGTCAAACCAACACAGAAATGTTTCTCTGAGACACAAGAGCAACTTTTCTACTTCCATCATGTAAAGGACTTGTGGTTGATTTTTATTTTTATCACTTCCTACTCATTTTTAAAACGTGTCCCCAGTTTGGGAGACTCTGCATATTTTCACCAACCTTATGAAATAAATAAATACACATTAATCTTGAATGTGCTCACATAGAGTCCAGCAGCAAGCTGGACTACATGCTTCAGTGACTACAGTAGCTTTTTAATTTGTAACTTTAGTTTTGTAAATAAGAAAGTGTAGACCAAAATAACAGGTTATATATATATGTTTTAAGTTTCCTTAAAGCCAGTGATAATATGAGACAAGATGTGCCATGTTCCCTTAACTTGGAGCGCAAACAGAAGTCTGCAGAAATCTGTCTTCACTCCAGCTTTTCTCTCTTCCTGCTGTTGCCAGTCAACTGTTTTCATGTGAGGTGAAGTTTACTTCGACAAAGAGGATGGCTGGCCATGACCTCAGATGCCCCGTTGTTATAAATATCTTAAGCTGAGAAGGTTAAAGTCAGAAACACAAAACCAGATGAAGCCATCAACCAATCTGTTGCAAATGCCCGATTATTTCATTGATTTTGTGCTCCTGGAGGCAGCCTGCAGTCATTGTCTTCTGGGAATACAGGCATGACAACCTGGCAGATGTCAAATCATCCTGGCTCTCCCACCTCTTCATTTCCCCTTTTCTTAAAATGTTGATTCCCCAACATGGCCCTTCTGCTGTTTGCCATGCAGCTTCCCTGCATACACAACCCCCTATGGAAATGTGTACACATGTAAAACACTGGAAAGGACAAATTAATTAGACGAAAAGCATTTTCAGGATAGAGTGACTGCAACTTATTCCCTCACTCAATCAATCTACACAGCCCTTATTAAGGGCTGCTGCATCAACAAATTGATTTTATCTGAGCAAAAACTGTTTCAGCCTTTTTCTTAACCTAACTAGTGAGATCTATCAGCATAAAGTCATTTCATTTAAACTACCCTGATAGTTTCTCAAAGTAGCAACAGCCCCAATGTATGGGAATTCCCGTAATTTGCTCAAAACTCTGATTGGCTTGCAGATACTGGTGGCTGTTGATACTGTCAGTACTGTCATTCACTAATACACAAACCGTCAGCAATTTAACTATATTTTTCAACATTCACCGTCTTTTGTCCAGTATCCATGAATATACAATGGAAAAGACTGTACATGTAGCATCGAAGAAAAAAAGCCTAATGCATTCCACCAAAATCCCTCACATGTTAATTTCATTTATGTATTTTTATTTTTATTTTATTGTTTCTCATTTTTATCTTGGATCAATTTTTTAGACAAAATCTATGTAATAATTTTGGGAAAGTTTAGTTTTGCTTTATCGTTGCGGTCGTGCCCCGTGACGTCACTTCCGCCTTCAGCAAGCAGTTCCTGGATGCTATCGTTTTATTGAACTTTCTTGTTCCTTTTTGGAGTTTTATACATTTTATTTTCACAATACACTTACATATTGTTATGCACTTTGATTATTAATCACTGGTCAGCCTGTGGTTTGTGTTTCTTTTATTTTTATTTGCTTTATCTTGATTTAAAATATGTAACATAATTGCTTATACAAGCACTTGGTGCTGTCATATAAGACCAGACAGTTCCTGGATGTTTTGGAGAAAGGTAGATTGATGTCAGCTGGATATTTTCTGTGCTACTGAAATGTTACGTTTTATTTTCTGCAGATTAAATATACCATTACTTTAGCTGACCTGCAACTCTGGAGGCATCTTTAATTCACAACGCAGAGTTTTATTTGTGGTTTGGCTACTCACAGTTTTCTGCAGGACCAAAAAGGTCTAAAATAGATTCCTGTCCAAAATGGGATGGACAGCTATTTGAAACTCTTAATATTAAAATTTGGATTCTGAAAAAAGAAAGTGAGATAAATATTTTTATACGGAAATCTCAAGTCAAAGTTTATTTATGTAGCACATTTACAACAACCTCCGCTGATCCTAAGTAGATAAATTACTTCTCTTTAGTTGGTGTCTAAGACCAGAGAAAGTAAATGTGTTTTCAGTCTGGACTGATAATTAATGTCTAAATTATCCACAAACATGGATTGTTTGATTTAAATGTGAGAATTTTTCTGTGTCTCAGATTTGCTAGAAATCTAAACAGACTTATTTTAACTTGCCATAAATTATAACTTCTCACTTACTAACGCAATATTTCCACCAGATTATGTTTTCAACATGTAGAATCGTTTTTAAATGTACATTAGGCATCTAAATATGAGTTGTTTTAGATTGAGTAGCAATAAAAACGGGAACTAGCAGCTAGCATCAAACTAAACCTTAAGTCCTTTACTTCCCTAAATAATTTGACTTGGTTTGTTTCTTTACAGACTTTTATTTGGACCTTATGAACTTTTATTTTTTATGATAAGCTTTTGCACCTGGCAGTGTTTCTTGGTCCAAACCTTGACAAAATATATAGGTCCCTTACTATTCACACAAGGGTATAGCATCATCTCTTGAGGGTTTCTTCCATCTGCTCCTCTGAAAAGATTTACACCCTGCCCTATAAAGGACAATCTCACCTCAAAACCATTTTCTTGTTCTTATTTACCAATAAATAGAGATACTGCAGCTTTGCTGTTCTCATTATAGAACACCTAAATCTGGACGTGTCTTCAGCCATGTTGATATTCATAAATACATATTTTTTTTCTGTATGTAGAAGTTCAAACACAAGGCAAGCAATTGACAGGACTTCATTTCACAACTGCCAGGAGAAGGAAATAAAGAAAAAACTACAAATGCATGTAGGCCAAGATAAAAAACCCAAGTCCTTTTGAGTGGCAGCCCAGATTCAGTGGCTCAGGTGGGCTCAGCCAAGCGAGGCTCCACATGCATAAATATTGCAGGGTTTAAATCTGAATCCTGTGACCATTTTGATTTTGTGAAAGACTACAAGTAATAGAGTGAGGAAAGGAACTGGTGTGGCTTCCATTTCAAAACACGTAACTGTATGATATGTTATGCATTGCACCTGAGATGAGCTCCTGCAAGTTTCATTTTCCTGTAGACTTGCTTGGGTTGTAGTAGTTTCTGGTACAAACCTTCTGGTGGCGAATAAAAATGGAAAATTTGGGTTGAGGGTTTACAGTCACCTCCACTAAAATGCAGCACCTGCACCGCTAGTTTTAATCACTTAACTTAATTAGAAACCACATTAACATCCACCCCACGGACACATTCTCCCTCCTGTCTCCTGTGCTGAACTTGTCCACAGTAAGTGTGTCATGGGATAATCAGTGCAGCCTGGAGGTGATCGACAGGTGATGAGAACCTCCATCTAAAAACGGCAGGAAGTCTGTCATAAAAGTTGTCAGCCTGTAAGTGAGAAGCTGCTGCAGAAATTCCCAGGAAAGAGAGACTGACTACTTTTTTTTGCCAAGTGTAAGAAAACGACAGAAGACTTCCATATGGAGCTTAAAAGCAGCAGAAAGTATGTGAAGCATTGATTCAACACTGGACTTTCCATTGTGTTCAATAGACATTTGAAGTTTAAATTAAAAAGTGTTCTTCTGAACAAAACAATCCTCTTTATCTCAAACATAGTCAGTCTTTACTTCTTCACTGTTTTTAAAGTGCATGATATTTTACAGGCAGGTTTCACAGAACATTTGGCAAATTAAAGCTAAAACAAAAGATCAAAAATCACATTCCTCATCCTAACGACCTAAAATCTGAATACAGCAAAATGCCCAAACTTAAATCAGGTAATTATTTACTTCTTACCATTTTGGACAAATTGTTCATGTAGTATCAGAGTCGCTGCCCAGCATGGAGCGCACACTTCACCGCTAAGAGTCAGCCAGGATGGGTGGTCTCTGCAGCATCTTGATGAGGTCTGCAGGGGGCTGTAAAGATCGGTGTGGGCCCTCCATCTTGAAAGAGCTTGAGAGCGTCCCAAGTGTTTTGAGTAAGTGAAAAACCTGCGTAGTAATGTCATTATGTTTTAATATTGTGGTGGCAGCATGGGGCCTGGGTTGAACCAGAGTTCACCGTATCTTCTGGCATGCCTGGTCGGATGAGAGTTTCTCGTAGAAGCTCAGATCTGATGCCTGTGGCTGAAAGCAGTAGCTCCAATGTTAGCACTGACGCCTTGCCAAGAGAAACTCCTCACTTCAATTACCCGTCTTATAATAGACTCGTGACTTGTTTAGTGCGACCCATGACGCCCATCTGTTCACTGCCAGGTTAAGCACAATTGTCACCATTTATTAATGAGCAAGAAGACAGGATCAAACTTTCATGCAGTTTATACATTTCATTCTTGGACTAAAGCTGAAACTGGTGGTAGAGACACAGAAACATAAAATTTCTCGTATGTTAAAAGTTTAACAAAAATTATCATTATTGGTGTCCTGACAACTTTTTCACTTCTGAAATAATATAAATACTGCAGCATTTAGTATTTGCCGATACTAATGTTGATATCAGCATGAATCGTGCATACTTTTACCACATTTTTTTGTAATGTGGAATGTTAGAAAAAGCTTATATTGCTCCTTTTTATAGGTATATGTTTGAGTAAAACTTATACCTCTATTCTATGAACTACTGACAACATGTCTCTGAAATTCCAATCAAAAATTTAGTATTTATTACGAGAACATTTTCAAAATATTGAAAAAGATGCAGCGCTTCCGACCTCAAATAATGTAAAGAAAATGAGTTCATGTTCATTTAGAAACAACAATACTGATGTTTTAACAGAAATCGGTATTTGGTGGAATAACCGGGAGGTTTTCAACGGGGTTCATTGCAGTGGCTCTTCGGTGTAATGCAGAGTTTAGTCATATCCTGATAAAGTGTAAATGTATCCCAAGGATCAGACACCCTAAAATGAAGACCTCAGGCCTCAGTAATTATAAACTTTATATGCATCTCTGTATCTAAAACTCTATATTTTCACCCAACTGACTGTATGTCATCTTCGGTTTCTCAACAGAGATTGTTGAAAGTTAACATTCAGTGGAATCATCACTCAGAAAGAGCGATTCACTTCCACTCTGTTTCTTCAGACATGGTTGGGTTAAAACAAAGAGCACAAGCAATAAAACACCTTAATGCAGAACCATCCTGCACCTACCAACAACTGGCTGCAGAGGAAACGTCCTGAATAGTTCATGGTGTAATCAGTGCTGTTTGATGCTGACAGCAACACATCCAGCGTCACACAGATGGGAATTTAAAATGCATTTGACATGAAAGTATTTACAGGAACAAAAGCAGCTTAAATTACCAGATGATAGTTTGTAGTATGAATTATTTATTTAATGAAAGCAGCCAACATAAAAGACATTTCCTGTTTCCCGGCGGGGTTCTTCACAAGTTATTTTGTGAAATGTCAGTTCTTCACTGTAAGTTCACAGACAAATCTGCTGAAGGATTACAGAAAAAGGTAATCGAGTAAAGTTTCTGTTGGCCTGTCAGAAGGAATAGTTTATATATTTGACAAAATACATGAAAGGTCAATCTGGATCTGAAAATTTAATTCGTTTTATCATTAAATTTAGATTTTTGCCAAACAATCACAAAATCAACATTATTGAAACATTATTTTTAAAACATTTTTGCTTCACACTGACATTAAATATGCACTGCCTTCTTTTTCTACCTAAAAAAATCAGAAACATTTGATTAGATTTATATTTTGCTTGTTTTAGTCTTGATGTCAAATGCTACTTTAGCAGCTATTTTAAGAGAAGCTTCAACAGAAATGAAGTTGTGGACATGCAACTATAAATTAAATTCATCGTTTCAATGTTTTCTATCTTCCATGAATAATTGATGATTCATTTTGATATTATGTATTTCAACCAGGTTTTTAAAAACAAGAAAACAAGCAATCAGTAGGACAGAGAAAACATGTTCAACCAAGAACAGAACAATTGTTTACCACTACTTTTCTGTTTTAAAAGGAGAAGGAAGTGAGCACTTATTTAATCCTACTCCTTAATTTGGTGATTGATTTAGATACTTACCAAAATAATAATGATTTTACTAATTCTTTCATAATTAAATAGCTGTAAGAAGAGACGTTTGGTGGATGTAGTAGTGCAGACGGTTGGTGGGTCAGAGGAGCATGGCGAGACCAACATGAAAGAGACGGATAAAAACAAAGAAATTCTTATATAATGGAGTTTACTTCAGGTTTTGTCCATTGAACAATCACAAAGAAAGCCTGTTTGTGTTGAATCTGCTTTGTTGTCGACCTCTTCTGAGAGCTGCTTTCCCTTTGTGTTGCACATCTGCACAGTTGAGGCAAGGGACTCTCAAAGTACGGAGCGGCGACATGACAGAGATAACTGCTCGTTGTCTCTGTTCTCAAACTCTTGGCACAACATGATGACAAATTTGCTAAAGATGTCAGTATGACCTGAGAGGGAACAGAGGGAATCATATTGCACATATCTCTTCACACCATGTCTGCTCTGGAGGCTTCAGATGTCGGGAGCTGTGTGTTTTATAATTGGATGTTGGGGATGAAAGAGACACAATTGAGCTTTGGTGGTCATAGGAAAGATTCCAGTTTTTGATGGTTTACCCCTTGCAGTAATGAAAGGAATAATCGCTGCTCCACTGAAAGTCGTTTAAAGGGAAATTACAATCAGAAAATCATTTAACTTACCTGACATTTCATGGGCTAATGCTTCAGTGACTGCAGCTTTGAAACATTTAACAGAAATCCTGTGTAGAGTATCAGAGTTTAGTTACTCTTTGTGTGTTTGTGGAGAAGGATTAAGATGTCCACTGAGGAATGTTCTTGAGGCTTTGCAGGGAGTATGAGGTTCAGGAAATGTAGCTTTGGGCAATCCACTCCTTGGATGATCAAAGTAAGAGATATGTCTGCATTCTTGGCACAAAGTCCAAGTTCAGGTTGTTCTACAGACCCAGGTTGCTCCCTGTTGATGATCCTGTGTTTTGTTTTCATGGGCAGGGACTCAAACCTTACTTTAGAAGAGGATCTTTGTGTTTGGGAACAGCAAAGTGGTTGCCTTTGGAACATGAAGTAGTTCCTTCAATTGCTCCAAGGAAAGGCGGATGGCTTTCTTTGGATTGGGAGTGAGTCTCTGCCTGACGCAGTTTGATTATGTTGTTGGTTGGAACAGGAGAGGGATTGATGCGCTGGGCCTTGTGTGTTGATGTTGATAAAAGGACTACAATCATGTCTGATACAACAAAATATTGGATACAATTGGATGTAATAAGTTTCCTCTGTCTGCCCTTAAACAAGTGAAGAGCTTAGAGCAGTGGTTCCCAAAGTCGGTCCTGGAGGGCCGGCATCCTGCATGTTTTAGTTCCCTCCCTGGTTTAACGCACCTGGATCAAATGATGGCTCGTTAGATGGCTTAAGAAGAACACTGACATGCTGAAAAGGGTGTTACCACCACCTGGGAGAAAACTAAAACATGCACGATGCAGGACTGACTTTGGGAAACCCTGGCTTAGAGAATATGGGACACCGTGAAGCAAACACTTAAGGTAGTTTGTGCATCTCACTTTGGAGGTTTCAATGGGAGGAGACATCAGGTTGACTCAGAACGTGGATGGATGCTAATTGATAATCAAAAACATCTAAGAAACCAAAGAAATTGACCAACAGACCTTCACTTTAATCAATCGATGAACTTTTTTTGAGTTGCACATTTCAGCAACAAGGCAGTTCAAAGTGCTTTACATAATAAAACACTTCAATGGAGTTTGGTGTCTTGATTAAGCACAGTGCAATAGTAGAGAGAAACAACTCTCTTCTAACAGGAATAAATCTCTAGTAGAGCCATAACTAGGTTCAGAAACCATCCACTGTGATTGTGTGAGAGTTTGGCACAAGAAAAAAAGAAAGATAAATGACATACATTCATAATTCTGCACAGACCAGCGCCAGAAAATCCAGACATTTCAACTTCAATTGTTTTTTGTGTGTGGTAAAAAGGGATTCAGTCTGGCTTTACTTTTACTTACACAATATTCTGTAGAAAACTATTGAACTCCTGCTCCACATTATTTTTATGACATTGAAGAATCATATCTAATAATCATTATGCAAAAATCCACCCAACCCAACAGAAACACAATAGTTTGGGACTTTTTTGGACTGTGCCAGAGACGTTTCCAGCATGTGTCTCCCTTACATGTGTGGGGCCGTTGTAATGGCCCTCAAAGTGCAGCCAGATGTGCAGACAAGAGAAAACAAGTGATGTGCACGGCTTGTTATCTTCTGCGGCTGAGCAAGTAAACTTTGGGGAGCAAGATTTCAGGAATTTGTTGTTCGTGGTGAGCAAGCTTTGTTACTCACTAATGCTTAGCTTTAGGCAAAGGATCATGTGGTTGAGCTAAAATATATATAAATGTATGAGTTACAAATTGAGATCATCAGTGCACTGTAAGAAAAAAAAAACATAACGTAACAAAACATAACACGTGTCACAGTTTTACATTTTATTTGTCTTTCTTGGCTTAGGTAGATTTTTGTCGTGGAGAATATAATTTGATTTTGAGAAAATTGCGACCACATGAGCGTCATTCGATGATTAGACTGGACAGCAGATGCTCTAAAGAATGAAAGAGTTTTTAGGTATCATGACGTAAAATAACTTATGTTTAGATAAAAGGTGCAGCATTTATCTAAATCTAAGCTTGGATTACGCACTGAAAGCTTCAGCTTCTAATCAGTCAGGCTCTTTGATTTGATTAGATGTAAATAAATTCTTTGGTTGACGCATTAACACTCATTGCTCATTTTCTAAATCAAGGAAATCAGTCAGCTGCAGCTTTGCACCTAATGTTGCTTTGATCTCCACTCCATGGAGAAATGCTCTCATGTTTTCTCAGGGGAGACGGCTGTATAGGAAATCTGACTCAAACCCAAGCACATGAAGAGACTGTCTGGTTCGTGTTTATTGATCTACCCTGCAGTTTGCAGTTCCCAAGAAAGGAATAAACAATTGATTATTATTTGTGTGCTAAGTGTCACTTCTGATTTGTGGTTATTTATACCAAATTTTGCAAACACATATGATTTCCCTGGAGAGTTCTGGTGGGGAAAGAAGATTAATTTCAGGTATTTTTGCTGTTGTAAGAGCAGCACTAAATAAAATCTTATGTTTTTGAAAGAGTGTTTTTTTCTGTGGTTATCTTAAAAACTTTCAGGAATTTAGCTTTTATAACTGCTTTTACTTTAGAGATCAAGTTTATTACTAACTTTAACTTTGATGTCATTTAGAAATTCTTCAATTCCCAACTCAAAGATGCATAAGGTAAATGAATGAAAGTCCTTTTGGTGAACCTTAAGAAATGCTAAAAGTTGTGCCAAAAAGAATGCAATTTATTTGATCAGATTAAATCTCCAGTACATCCTGCAGTAAATGTTATTTCTAGATCTCAGTGGTTTTCCTCTGAAAGTTGGATGAGGTAACAGGTGATAGTCGCTCTCTCCGTTGATTATTGACTTCTGCTGTGGGAAGTGACTGGAAAAACTTCTCACCTTTTGTTACCATTGTTCACTCTGAAGAGCCACTTGTACCAAGGGACTTTTTACGATCTGCATGATATTTCAAATTTAAACAATACTCTCGTTTTTTCCATCCAATCTATCCATGCATCTCCTGCTTTATTTCCGAACAAGACACCAGGACACTTGAGGCAGAAATCCACTCCAAACCAGCAGGGGGCCTTCTCCCTTTTTCCAGTTGAGAACCACATGGAGAAATTTGATTGTAGATTGCTGACATATCTTGTAAAGTTCTCTGTCGATCCTAATACCGGAACAATTTTATAAAGTTGTTCTCCATCATGAACCCCAATTTTTTCAAGCCATCTTTCATGTATAAAATACATGTTTGGATCATCAGAGGTTGCATTTAAGTCCTGTGTAATTCACATAAAAGCGTTCATGAATTTTATGCTAGCTCAGATTAGCTCACAATATGTGTCTCACACCAGGTTTGTGATTGTTTTAGCACAGTTCTTGTCTTTGATCCATTTTAAAACGGTTAAAGTGCCAAAACAGTTTCTATGAAGAGCGGACGTTTAGCAGGAACAAAGTTAAAATAAGAGCTGCTGTTAAGGACATTGATAGCATTGGGCAAACCCAAGGTTTACCAACAGAGCAGGATTCAGGAACATCCATTTGTCCTTTAACTATTCCCCTTTATCCTTGCAGTATCGTGGGAGAGTTGGTGCCTTTCTCCAGCGCTCATTGACTGAGGTACAGTATTCTTCTTTTTTGAGTTTTTGTTTAACAACAAACACATATAACTTTGTCTTTACAATTGATAACCAACCAAACTTCATGTGAAAAAATGATTGCAATCCTTTACAACCCTCTTAGCTAAAATCATGAATTATACCTGATAAACCATATTTTTTACACATTTCCATCTGAATCCTTCTAGATCTGTACAATCAGAAATGTATTTCTGTAGAACCTGCAGAGTAGACCAAGAAACCTCAAAACCTCAAATTCCCCAAACTAAAGTTCAATACCAAATGAGAGTCACTAATATCTGTCAATCTGGAAAGCTTTGGAAAAGTTTCCATTAATGAAGTGAAGACATGGAACAAGAGTGAATTTTCCCAGCAGTGGCCGGCCTACAAAAATTACTCAAATAATTCAATCAGTCACTTTCCCAGGCGTAAGAAATTAACCGAAATCAACATCTGGAACTTTATTTTCCTCACGGTCAGCGTTTACGATTCTAAAACAAAAGAATATTTTAACAAATATGCTGTGGTCTGATGAGACACAGGGCATATTGTTATGTCTGGTGTAAAACAAAGACTCCAACTCAAGCCAGTTGTTGGTTTGAGCACTTTATTCCTCAATTTAGTTTGATGATCTGAAACAGCTCTTTGTGTCAAGCAAGTGTAAAAAGCAAAGCGAAAACAGCAGCGATATGTTGCAGATTTTTAAAGGCACTATTAAATTCATGCAGACTAGACAAGACAGAGTGCCAGGCTCTGTGTGACGGGAGACACTCAGATTTGTAACACCAGCTCTCTGTTGCATTGCATCAGCCTCCTAATGGTACTTGACATTGTTGAAGTGCTGAGGTTAATGTTAATGAGCATTGGAGTGTGTGTGTGGAGCTAACACTAAGCCTGTCCTTCATTCCTTGATATGCAGTTTTTCATCCGCCTTCCTGAAAGCACCATCAAGAAAAACCTTCAACAGGCCTGGTAATCCCAGGATACAAGGTCTGGCCCACCTAAAAACTACAATGCTGTCGGTTACAGTTAATAATAAAAAAAATGTATAAGTCATAAATCCTTTGGGTTTTAATCTGCTTCACCTCTATGCATTGGACTGAAATCGTATAGCCATATGGCTCCTTTTTTATTCTCACAAATTGGTCTACCACTCAGCTAAGCTCCCCACACTGAGCGGCGTATATATGACTTCAGCCATTTAGGTTTGGGAGCTTGGCCAAAGCTATATGTCAGAGCAGGAAAAAAAAGGGGGGAGCAGGGCGAAAATTTGCGCTGGCTCCTACCCAGCTTCACCGTCAGGGTTAAAGTACCTGGAGCTAACGGCTTTGGATGTGTGAGCTGGGGTCGGGGTGTGTGTGCGTGTTTCCCAGCATCTCGGGGTTAGGTTTCAGTTTTCGTGCTGATGGGAGGAAACGCTGATTTAATTTCAGCCTCCTTAGAGTGCCCCTAGACCCCTGATTTACAACCCTTGATACTTTAAGATAATACACTGAGGCCAGGCCGCATTAGCTACAAGAGCAGGGAGGGTTAACATTAAGATTCACACTGTACAGCAAAGACAAGGTGGCTATAAACAACTGAAACAGATGGGAAATACTTTAAACTGGAGTTTTGGGGAAAATATTTATACATAACGAAGAGCTGCACGCTGGCTATCCTCCTCTGTCCACATCTCCTTTCCGACCATGGGTTCCTATGATGAGCTCTTGTGTTTTTATGGCCTATAACCATCCGGGCTCTAACAGAAGAAGTCATTATATATTCCACGGCACGGTGGCTCCTCTCGTCTGTTCTGTCCCATTGAGCTGCAGGGTGATCTTGAAGGAAGAGGGGGCACGGACAGGACCCCAGAAAATGAGATGCAGAGGTCATTAACTTTTATCCTTCAATAGGTTATGGGTTTAAACAGAAAGCTGGAGCCATATTCAGGATCTGTCCCTTCACAGTGACAGGTAGGGATTGTGGGAGGCAGAGCTAACATTCGAGAGGTGAGCTACAGCTGCCGGTTGCTGATTTCCCTGTTGGATTCAGGAGATGGGAAGGTCTCTTATACCATGTCAAAGGGATATTATGCCATAACCTGTTAGCAAAAGATCACAGACATGGTAACGGGTCACTTTTAGATGTTGGATGATCTACAGATAAGGTCAGGGTAAGTTTCTGCTCCCAGAAGAAGTTCAAGTATCTTGATGTCTTGTTTATGTGACAAGACAGTCTTCATTTGCAGTTCAGATACAAACTTGAAGAATGTGCAGTGGCCCAGCTCTACCGTAGAAACAAGAGGTTGAGCTCTGACAGAGGGGATTGAAATACTCACACGCTCTCTGTCTCTCGTCCACATTTGCCTTGTTGACGCCTTCTTTTTTGAGGCTTTCTGGGAAAATCACAGTAGGAGGTGACCCACAACTCACTAGAGAGACTAAGTATCCCTTCTGGCCTGCAAGCGGCGTGTAGTTCCCACAGAATCTGTTGGATAGTTTGGCTGGATCTCCATGATGGATCCTGAGCACTATACCGTTTTGTCAAAGGTGAAATACCACACACCGGTTTTCATGAAACTCACCGTTACAAAGAGTTTAGTTTGTAAAATTAAAAATACAAATAGCCCCTTTAAGATGACCCACAATAATGTCTGACCAAGACATGAATCGCAGTAATAACTCACCAACTTTACCTAAAGTGACACTTTCAGAAAGTTAAAGAAGTTCAAAAAGTCTTTATTTGCTTATTAGTTTGAAGACTGTTTTCCTTACACACATCAAAACCAACATTTCCAAAAACCTGAATCCACTTTATTTTATTTCCAGAAACATACCACGGATGTTCCAGGTTACCTTTAAGCTTCCAGCTGGTTACTTTTTTAAACCCCTTCACTGTCATGATGACACCAGAATCCTAATGGACCCATTGACTTACATGTAAGCAGCTCTGACCTG
Source organism: Phalloptychus januarius (assembly GCA_902982915.1). NCBI lineage: Eukaryota > Metazoa > Chordata > Actinopteri > Cyprinodontiformes > Poeciliidae > Phalloptychus > Phalloptychus januarius. The sequence continues at coordinate 19,772,317 of CADWAE010000230.1, read as the reverse complement.
CATCAAAGCGTCCACCGGCTTTGATGCAGGTCAGAGCTGCTTTCTCGCTCTGGCCTTTATATATACAAAAACCTCCTAAGTATGTTTTATTGTTTTGTGCTCTGCAAGAATTAAAGGACCAAATATTTCAGCTTTTTTTATCCAATGCATACATATAATGTAGGCATATGCTGCTTTATTTTGACTTCCTCACCTGCTGCCAATTCAAATTATATTTATTCATTTTCAGTTCTTGACAGAAAGTTATTCTCAAGTTTGGGATTTAGAAAAGCAATGGTACAACATGCTCAGGGCTGAGAACTGGACCCAGCAATGTCACACTGACCCAGAACATGCCACCATCGGACAATTAGGAAATGGAAAGTTCTGGCCTTTCGAGTTATTTATGGGTTTCTGGAAATGGTCTATAAATGGAGTAAACTCTTAAAACTTGAGGATTGGGCCAAACTCTCCTTAGACCAATGGCAGAACGTGGTGGGCAGAATGTTTCACTGGACTTTTACCAAACTAACTACATTTTACAATTGCTTTTGTGAAAATAGGCAAATTCTTTGTTATTTCATCCAATAAAATCAAGTTATTTCCTGGAGATAAATTAAAAATAAGACCAGACAACCAATATGTGATGATATCTTCAATGAGAAATTAATATTTAATGTGGCGTCTGTTATTTTTTAACATGATTTTTATTGGTGTTTCTCACTTTACCTGTGCCTGGTCATAACGTTGGGAGTTACTGACGGGTGACTGGATCTTTAAGACAGAAAGAAATATTGTAATAAAAGTGTGGAAACGCCCTGAAATGGGCCAAATGGGAGCCGGCAGATGGGAATAAGGTGGAAAGAAAAGCTCATCAGAAGCAGAAGCACACCAGCTGTCAGTCAGTGTCAGTGGGCTCCCGCGGCGCTGCAGACGCCGTGCTGTTGGCGGCAGGAAGGACCGCGGCACCTTGCATGCCTGCAGGGCTCAGAGAGCAGGAGACGATCGCAGCAGGCTGCACCGCTGGGCTTCCTCTTCATCTCCACGCTCATGTGGGATGTTTTGATTTGTGGCAAAAACGTCTGCGGTCGAAGCCCAGACCTCACAGTACGTCTGGGTCTCACTTTGTATTTTACCCTCCTTTGATTATTATTTATCCAAGAGCCTTTTGTGAGGAAAGCAACAATTAAAAGCACTAGAAAAACTTTTCTGGGGAAGCAGGAGAGGTGGAAGGTCTCTGCCTGAAAGGTTTGCGCTGAAGGAACGAGGAGTGAAGAGATGATCTCTAATCACTTGTTGTAGCTGGGTGTCGGTGGAAGGGCTCCATCACGACATGTTTGCCATATCTTGTTATAAATGGTGTCTTTTTACAATGCATTTGAACTTTCTGACTCCCAGCCTCGCCGCTTTCACCCTGGTCAACTCCTACACAGAAATCTACAGAAGGTTTCAAAGCGCCTTAGCTAAAAAAAAACGTAGAGGAGGGAGGGAGGAGCTGCGGGAAAGTGATAGAAAGAAAAGCGACGCCTTGCAGTCATGTTTGGGTTGTGTGTGTTTGTGGGAATCCAGCAGCAGCAGCAGCAGCAGCATGCCTCGGCTCGAGACCGAGCACCGTGAGGCAGAGCAGCAAATTATACCAGTTCAGGGATGAGCCTGAAGCTGTCAGCAGAAATGGAAATAAAAAGGGGCTTTGAGTGGCCCCACAGCAAGTCAGAATGACAGCCATGTAAATAATATTGGCTGAATATGCTGCAATTTGGACCTAATTTACCCCGCTGCCCCTCCCTGCTCTCAGAAAGTGGAAAAACTTGAAACAATTTATCCGTTTGAAGGTTAAAATGAACATTTCAGGCCTGCGCGTTGAAAGGAGCTGTGTTAGCGACGGTAAGCGCAGTGAGGCATGAGTGTGAGCAGGCCCTGCTCACTTCCTCCTGTACCGGCTGGCCCAAACTCTAAAAATCATTACTGCACCATCTGTCTGTCACTACTTTGGCATATTTTCACTTCACATTTATGACGCTTTTTTAACTAAAACCAGATGCAGACGGCCCATTAAAGAGCAGACTGATGCACCTCTTGGGGCTAATGGCTCAGAAGTGTGAACGTTGCCTTGGAGGGGCCTAACTCTGCCCCTTTTAATATCGAGCCACTGACGTTAAATGAAAATACCGTGCAGAGCTGGCAACCTTGGCCTCGTAATGAAGGCTGGCGAGGTTGCGTCACGTCCTGAGTGGATGTGTGTGACCGTGTCAGGCTGAGCACTCAGGGAACTCCACAACGTCTTGGCAAGTTTGAAGGAATTAAGTCAGTGGCAAATATTCCTGACAGGAAAAAATTCTGTCAGAGAGAGCAACCAATAAAATAAATAACACTGATTTGTATTAGAGTATGCAATAAAAGTACGTCAAATATACATAAATAATAAGAAACCCGGAGGAAAATAAGGTGATAAAAGTGACAATTACTCTTTTTAAAATTTATTTAGCAATTTGTGTTTTTGGCCAAACTAAACTCTTTGGGCTGACGTCGTCGTTTGAATGAAAGGAGCACTACAGATGTATTTGGATTGATTTGATTGGTTAATAAAAGAATTGGCTCATAGAAATGATGTTGGTGACTAAGTGGAGTGCTCATAACGTTTTAACAGTTTTCTTTGGTACGGAGTCAGGAAAGGGTCATAATTATTGTATGTCTGAAAAAACTAGTTGAAACTGAGAAAATAAAAGTTGAAACTGAATGTTTCGACCTTTTTTATGATAAAAGATTTAATTGTGTTTTTTTTATTACATCTTTCTGCTTATTTGAGTCAGAACAAAATTACTTGAAAGTGTGAAAAATTAGAAAATTGTTAGAAACAGGCTTGAATCTGAAGATGTGAAATTTAAACTGAAACAAAAGCAATGCAGAATATGAGGTCTAATTAAAAATAGCTCAACTTCACAGTGAAATTCCAGTTTTCTTTTTTAGCTTCAACTTGTTTTTATTTTCTGCAATAATTATGACCTCTTTTTGCTTCATACGTGACAGAATTTGGAAAAAAAAACATAATTTTTGAAACAGATTTGTTGTTGGGTTTTTAAGGATAGCTTATGATTTTAAACAGTGGATTAATTAACTTGAATATTTTTTGTAATGACCTTTAATCAAAGATAAGGCAGTGTTTCACTCTGGGTGAAATTATTTTGTTTAAAATGTACTTGAAACACAGCATTGATTTTATAATGTCATGTTTTAGTTGATGAAGATTGGATCAAGATCCAAAATGACAACAGATGACTAAATGAACAGATGAAGTGATTAATTAAAGGCTGTCAGAGTGAAGTGATGCTAAAAGTATCTCCTCTGAGAACATTTTTAAATGTTTGACAAAATGCTGACCTCTCCCTTAAACTAAAATTTATTCCAGACTGAAAGTATTTCCAAAAGCCAAAACATAAAACATCATTTAATGGTGGATTAAACTGTGTGATTTTGAGTTCAAAACAATTTTTACATGTTTCACAGTACATGTAAGGTATGCTCAGAAAAAGAAGAAATGATTACCTCTTCCATAATCGAGTGTTGGCACAGCAACAGCTTGTGGTCCTGGAGAAACAGAGCAGCAGTAATTCCTTCTGGAACATAATAACCTCTTACATATTAAAGGCAGCGCTGGAAGATTACAGGTTTGAGAGAAACATTTTTGCTCTTAGAGGTTGTTCAATACATGGCAGAAAATACAGAATGTTCATTTCTATGCAGCAGTTTCTCTGGCGTGTTTTGTTCTGTGAAACTCCCACAGGACTCTACCAGGAAAATCAATGACTGATTGATTCATCCAATTGACTCCTGCTTTTAAAACAAAAGTTCTGATTTGTTAAAGCAGAAACACTGAGGCGATGGAAGAAGTTCAAGCAATTAGAATATTGGGTTTCAGGACCTTTTCCCCTCTCAAACTGGTGTTTATTTCCAACAAACAGATGCCGTTGGGCCATACTGAAACAATTATGTGTAAATTTCTCAGGCTCTCAGACGGCCCTGAGTGTACACTGTTTGGAATTACATCTTTAGAGTTTGTTTTCCCCTCTTTTGGATTTTTCACATACGGCTCTTTAATAAATGCCAGAGTGTCTGAAAGAAGCCGAAGCTCAGGCGACATCTTCAGGGAACTTATGCGGATATCCGTGGATCAGCATCTGTTGTTTGTTGTTGAAACAAAGGTCTGCTTTATGGAAAATCTTTTCTACATGTCAACACAAACAAGATGCTCGTCCAAAGAAATTAATTCAAACGTACTCGATGGAAAACATCGACAAGGCATTCGCTTAAAAAACTGTAACACGTCTTCAAAGGGCCTGACATAAAAAACTAAATAAAAAATGTTATCTCATAAATATGACTATCAACAGCAATTAATGTATGATAATGAATGTTGCATTCGACTTCTTTGACTGGAGAAGACTGTGATCTTTTTCATCCTGCTCCGGCGCACCAATTAGAGGACAGGAAATTACCCATAATGCATGTTGCTGATTGTGTGATCATATGGTCTACTCTTCTGATCGGATTATAAAAATGTCTACCATTTATCTGCTGTAACTTGATATTTGAGACAAATATTTGATGCTCTTAAAGGAGAATTTTTTTGCATAAGATATAAATAATAGTGTCATCAAGAAATTATTTTAATTCAGTAATTAAATTTAAAAAAGTAAAATCCTGCATATTTCAAGCATTTATTTATTATGGCTTATATCAAATGAAAGCTTAAAAAATCTGTTTTTCACAACATTTAGATTTTTAGTTGTATCAAGTTTTTAAAATAACTATATTTTTAGTTTAAAAATATATATAATTTGACACATAAAGGAGGCTGCTGACTTCATAGGGTTTGATGGGTCACTAACCCAAAAGGTCATTGCTGAAGCTGAAAGATGAGTGGAAGGAAAAAGTGCACTGGATTAAGACACAAGCATCAAAAATAAAAGCAGGCCTGAGAGGATTTTGATCCAAAGCCTGGTTAAGAATTTGAAAGAATGATTTCCCATTTTAATGAAGTAACTGAAATAAATAAATCATCAAATTTTGACTGAATTACCAACATCCATAAAATGATAAGTTAATGTATTATGTAGAAGTTACTGGTAAGAAATTCATTGAAATAATAAAGTGCGTACCTTGGACCGGTGACAAACTGGAGCGGTATAGATTTTCTTGCGGCTCACCTTCCTTCTCAACAAGCAATTCGCCTGTAACCTTTGACCCAACCAGGACATCAGACACCTTTAAAATTCTGTTGTGAAACACAAAGCCGATATTAATCACGGCGAGACACGGCGTATTCCACTTTCTGTCTTCTTGATCCTGACACAGACAAATGAAGACATCATATCTCAGTCAGGAACTAGAGATCCGGTGTTCACTTTCCCAAAGCTTTCATGTGCAACGCCGGGCCCCCAGGAGCTGATTAATCAATGCTTCCCCGGCCTGCTGCTGCTCCGTTCTGCAAGAGAGCGAAGGAAGGAGAAAAACCCACAAGGTGCAACTCAAAACCCTTCAGGATTTCTGTCCCATTGAGCATCGTGGAAGATTCTGGGACAAACTGTTGTTTGCATGTTTTAGTGCGTCAACAGAGGGGAGGAAAAACCAGCATGCTCCACTTTTACCCTCCAACATGCACGAAAATGAAACTCCTTTCCCTCTTGAACCTTTTGATCAAATACCAACCAGCAGCAGATGCAACAGCAAAGACCAGATGCAAGTCTTGTCCTCTGGTTGATGTTCTGTGTTTTCAACAGTTTGCAGCATGTTCATGTCTTCTATTTGTCTTCAAAGTCCAACCGTCTGCCTACTGCTGCGTCCCAGGAGACACTTTGAAATGGTTCAATTCAAAAGAGGAAGATTGAAATTTGGGCCACCTGACTGCGACCCAACATGGCGCCCTCTGAGAGGCGCCTCAGTGGATCAAATCTGCTTTCAGGAAACAACTTCAGCTTTACTTCCTGGCTATCAAAAGCCTGGGAGTATTTCTAAAGAGATCTGACCTGAAAGCAAATATAAATTTAACATGAGTCGATCTGATGTGTATTTCTGAGAGATTTCCGCCTTTCCTTCTGAAAGATTTATATTTCTGTTTATTCATCAAGTCGTGCTATTCGCCTGCCAAAATAAGTGTTTTCTTCTTGTCTTTGCCTCCACTTCCTCTGTGTGTCTCCTGTGGATTTTCAAGTCTCATTTGGAGGCGACCCGCAGCCGCTTTAATCCCTCTGGTGTTGTGAGGCGCTCGCTCTCAGAAGAGATCGCTGTCACAGAGAGAGACGCCGGCCTTCAGCCACAAACCAAAGAAATGTGGAGGAAAGAGGTAAAAAGGAGCAGACCCTTCATCCTTTTATATCCTACCATTACTCTTTTTACACTTAGACCGGCCATGATCCATCATGGGCTGCCGTTAAGCTCCTAGTCAACATCCCACATTGTCTTAAAGTCTTTCAAACGTCCGTCGTCTGCTGCTGTTGTTTTTGTTTTTCACTGGCATCCTTAGGTGAACCTCTTCCACCCATCCTGACCTCAGATCAGCTTGTTTTTAGCTTTACACACAGGATTATAGGCAGGAAACAGCGGCTGTAAGCAAACCCACACTCAGAAAGCGTGTAGGGACTGAGAGATTGATGGCCGATCACTTTAGTGAGTAAGCTGACTGTCCGTGCCAGTGTAGTACCTCCGTGTTTGTGTTTATCATATGTTTGTCTGGCCGGCCGTGTGAGCGAGCGCGACTGGAGGATTCCCACGACGACAGTCCCAATCAATCACAGCAGCCACCAGAGTGCAGAGTTCAAGAGACGTTTTGGCAGCGGGATGCATTGGGGGCTGCCAAGGCAAAGAGACCGAGCTGGAGTAATGATTGCTATTAGGCGCCTTTATGAATATTTATGACAAACATCTGCAGCGTGAACACGGTCTGTGCGTTAGCAGAGCCGCGAATTGTTCAGAGTTGATGCAGAAGGAATTGTGCATGTGATCTCTGGGATTAGAGGTCTCAGGTGAGGCGCTTTCAGGTGCCAGCAGAAGAAGCAGGTGTACCAGATTTCCCTGAACACCTCAGGATTTCAGAGATTTCAGGAACCAAAGCACACAAACCAGCTGGATTAAGATACTGTACTTCAGCTGTAATGCTGTTTTGAAATCAAATATGAATAATGTTTGGAGATTGAAATGAAGTACCAAGCAAACTACAACGGACCGCTAGTGGTGGCTCAGGATTCGTGGATTTACCTATTCACAGATTTCAGAATATGTCCATCCATCCATTTTCTTACTCCCTTGTCCCTTACTGGGGTCGGGGGGGGGTTGCTGCTGCCTCCCCAGCTAACGTCCCGGGCGAGAGGCGGGGTCACCTAGACAGGTCGCCAGTCTGTCGCAGGGCAACCTGCACACACACACTCACACCTAGGGACAATTTAGAGAGGCCAATTAACCTGACAGTCATGTTTTTGGACTGTGGGAGGAAGCTGGAGTACCCGGAGAGAACCCACGCATGCACAGGGAGAACATGCAGCCCTCAGAATATATCTAAAAGGCATTTTAAAAAAGGCTTTTACAGGAATGTCTGAAATATTAGCAGTTCTTAGATACTAACAGGTGGCTGTTTCCCCAAAGCCCCAGGAATGCTAACCGTCCTCTTGTCATTTCCATTTTCCTTTTTATTGTCACGGTGCAAACACCACCTTATCACCATTTCACAGATTTATTCATCTTATTGTTTTTCCATTTCCTTCCTGACTTCCAGCTATATTTTTATAGAAAATGCACAACAAAGTAGATCAGAACATAAAGAATGGTGGAAATGACTTTGGTATTTGTGCATTGTTTACAAAATTCACAAACACTGAAACTTTTCCCAGAGAATCAGGGGATTTTGGTGAATAACCTTAAAGTGCAGACGGTGAAAACTCTCCAGCACAAAACTGGAATTACCCTGTTGCATCGCTGAGATAAAACTCTAGACATACAAATTTACATGTGTGGTCACCAGAACTAAGGACTCAGATATGGTTTTGAAATGACTCGTATTTATCCTCACAGTGAATGTTTGTTTGAGTCTTAAATACCTGTCTGCGTTTCTTTATGCCAGTCTGAGGAAAAGAGTGGGCTTCCCCTGCTGACTCGGCATCTCCGGGTCCATTGTTATTATATTACTTAGCAACTTCAGGTTTCTGACGTTACGCCAGGATGTGCTGCTCCTATAGAAGGACGGTTCAGGACTTTCGAATGTTTTAAATGTTAAATATTTTGTTACAACACTGACATGTTTAACGATAAGAAAGCAGAGGATTGGATAAATGAATAATAATAATAAATGTTTTTTGTCATCATTGTCTGTTTCTGATTGTGCTCCACCTTGTTAGGGACACACACAAATAGTTATGTTATGTGTTATAACACACATTATTTCATTGTATTTTTTCAATCTCTGCTTAAATGTGAAATAAGTTTTAATGTTTAGAGTTTTGCTTAGCGACTCTTTTTACTTTTATCAATTTTCTTCTGCTCATCCAGGGCTGGTCGGGTCACGGGGGCAGCAGCTTCATTTTTTATTTAATGAAGAAAACGATTCAAATTGAGGAAACAGACATGAAGTTTATGACACACTTACACCTGAGTGAAAACAGAAGCAAGATAACTGACATAACAATGGGTGTCGTTTATGAGGATCAGGTATTTTATGTTTTCTCAGAAATATCCAATCATTTCTGCAGATCCACTTAATATTAATGACCTCTTTGTCCAAACACTCTTAATGCACGACTGTAGCATTGCTGTTATTTTTCTTTATGTGCCAAATAATGAATCAGCTGCCATCTGAGGATGGTCACTCCCATCCATCCGGCACATGGAGCGTTTGCTTCAAGTAATGTTTTAGAGCCAAAAAAATTTTCTCCAGCATTTTCTGATTCTTTTAGTGTTTTATTTCAATCAAAATGACAGATTTTGTGGTGCCAGTGTAGAAATGTTTGTATGGTAGTTGAGCTAATGTATGATTTTTTATTACTCCCTGTGTCAGTTATGGGGCAGCAGTTACTTAAACTCAACGTTTTTGAGCATTTTTGAGAAAATTTGCAGTAAAATCAGAGAAATGTGGAGGTTTCTTGATTTTGTGTGAATTTTGTGGATTTGTGAAAAACTGGAAGAAATTGTTGATGTAATTTGGAGCCTAAAGGGCCACATAAAACACTGCGACGGGCCAGATTTGGCCCCTGAGCCTTCAGTTTGACACCGGTGAGCTAGAGACTTTGCTACTTTGCTTTGGTTATTCATGCACGTTTAATGTTTCAAACGTAAAATCTCGTTTTTTTCCTCAACAACTTCTGGCTGAACTTTGCTCATATTTTCACACTTTTACACACTTTTCCATTCCTAACATTATGAATTTACATCAACATCCTAAACTACAAAGTGGCTCCTGGTTTCTGAGGGGCTCAAAGGAAAATAACTGTGCTGGATTTTTAGTGGTAGCTGCACTGGCACCACTTAAATTTCACACAAAATTTTCCGGTAATCGTTCGTCTTAGACTATCAAAGAGAGGATCTTATTCAAACAGCAAAAAAAACCCAATTCACTTCTAATTGTTGACAGCTTGGAGCTGCTTTCCTCCCGGGAAGCTTGAGCAGCTGCAGGGGAATCTGCAATCCTTGATTGGACCGAATGGATTTGATGTGGGGCCTTTTTGTCTTAAGTGCATTTTACATGAGATGAAACAAACAGTCACATAAAATCATGGACTGATCCATGATTTTAAGTAGAGAGCATCTTAAACCAGCACTCAGGATGTTTTAAATATTAAGTCAAAATTAATCATAGATGTAACTGGGAACAACAGGAGCTTAAACACAACACGCATTACATGTTACTATTGGATTATTTTACTTCTTGTCTAGAGTTACTATTAAACATGCTAGCATATAGTTTATCATCACAGCCCCTTCAGATCAAATGGGGGAAAGTTTAAAAGTTTTACAATAAATAAATCTGAATGTTTTGAGCTGAAGCTGCAGCCAACTTTTCTTTAATTTGATTTTAGCTGTTTTGTTCCCCCTCATGCCAAAAACATGGTGAATGTTCATCATGATAAGAACATGATATAATAAAAGGTTCAGAGAATCCTCTGCAGATCTGCTTGAGTTAAAGCCCCAATCTGCTGCAGGACGCAGTGTACTTCTGCAATATTGAAAGAGCCCCAAACCAAAGGTGGCTTCATCATTTTTAATGAGAAGAAGTTTGGAACCGCCGGTCCAGACGCACATTTGTTTTTCCCAGCATCGCAGCCGCAGCGTGTGAGAGGCAGCTCTGTAAAAACAGAAACAAAGTGGTTTTTCTTTCCGTTTTTAAAAGCGTCTCTCCCAGTAAATCTCTGATCCTCCCTCTGAGGGACGCTGAGTTTCTGCAGCACACGCTGATATCAGCAGTTTGATTTAAAAACACTCCTTAAAAGAACAGGTGTTTGTAAAATCTCCTTTCTGATCTGAGATCAGGTTTTATACACAGGAGTTGCACACATTGTCTTAGTCTGGATTTATAAACAGCAGCTGGTCATATTAAAAGACTAGACAGTGTTTTTAAACCGGCTCTCAAACTGTAATCACAAATTCAACTGAAAACAATGATTATGAAAACAGCCATGTGCATTCACCCAGACTCAGAAAAATGACAGGGGTGGTGAGTGAGAACAGACAGAACAGATCATGTTCACATTATCCAAGAGAAACCCGGCTGTTAGGGAGAAACTGGGTTTTTCTTTCTGTGTTTTTAAAACTCCTCTAAGGTTCAGGAGTTTTAAAAATGGTTTCACAAGATTTTAATTGACTTTTTGTGTCCATGAACCAACTTCAAGTGCTTAACGTTCATCAGTCTGTCAGAAACTACAACTATTTACATATAAATTAATGATGCTAACACTGGATCCAGTCCTGGTCCAAAAGTATGAAAGTGACTATAAAAAGAAAATGCATACATTCATAGAAATGTTCTATTGGTGATTTTTACACAGTTGTCTTTAAATGATGTTTTCAGTATATTTGCTGTATGGTTTCGTGTTTTATCTTTTATTTTGTTGGAATCTGCTGGAGCTGCTGCCTGGTGTTGGAGGTCGTGACCTTTACTCCTCTGCTGGCCACAGACTGTTTTTATTTCCAGTCATGTTTCTGCTTCTGAACGTTCCTGTCTTCTGACATTTGTTGACAATGACTTTACACCCTCAAGGCATGAAACAAACCCTTCTTTTGTGTTTCTAAGTTGTGAAACACATTTTTGGTGGATTAACATCAACCAAATATTTTGCTGTATATCATATTTCTCTACTGAAGAAGTCAGATAATCTGAAGAGCATCTTAAAGCAACATCCATTCATCTGTTGTTCAACAAACAGACCACCAGTCTGCAACAGTGAGGAGGATAATTAACCATTTATAAGGTTCATTATAGACTACATTTAACCACCAAGATGCTTGCTGCTGCTCTTTCTAAGAAAACGGGGGAAAACATACAAACTCTGTAAAGAATAGATTCAAACTCAGGAGGTTGTTGCTGCGAGGCAGCAGCGCTAACAATCCCGTCACCATAAAACCTAATTAAGCAGCTTTAACATTGTTAACCTCAACTTTATTTTTTTATGGTGCTTAATGGGGTGCTTAAAGTAACGCGTTCAAGTTATCACCTTTCATCTCCCTCATTTCATTCCTCAAGACTCAGTTGTGCAAGTTGATCAATTTAATTACTAATCTGCCTGTTTTAGTTATTTTTAGCTGATTTTGTCATTTATCCAGATTGAAAAGGGACATAATTTAACTATGAAAATCTTCCTTGATAAGTTGTTAAACTATTTGTGAAGCTGTTTGCTGCAGAACAATATAAATTGTGCTTTTTCTATTAATTTATCTGCAAGTGGTCAGAAAGTGAAAGCAATATCCTTTGTTTTGTCTACATTCCTCTGAGTCTGAGATGACTTAAAAACTTATTTTTCTCCTTTTTTCCATTTCTGCACTGACATGACTGAGATGCTGGAAGAACTTCAAGGCCGTGCCACAGATATTCATCACAAATCTTATTACAGAGGTTGGCATTTTCCTGCCACAGGTGAGCTCACTCGCACCGAGCCGAACATGACGGGGATTTCCCAGGAGGTCGGAGCGGGGTCGCTGGGATATCAGGTTAATGAAAACCAACATGGCGCAGGTTGTCCAGGTCTAAAGGAGGCGATAACGCTGGAGACAGTTGGGAAATTTGTAGTCGGTTTTATTAGAGAAGCAGCCCCAGGGAAGTGTTTTAATTTAATTTAAATCCTAATGTAAAGCATGAGTGGACTCTGCAGGTGTTGCAAGGTGCTTCTCGAAGTGATTAGCATACCAAACATTAATTCCAACCACACTTGCTCCATGTACCTACATTCACTCTGTGCATACTTTATAAAGAAAGGGACGCCGGATGATATTAATGGGTAATTTTTATTATCTGTAGGCCATTAAATGTTTAGCCTAAATGCAAAAACACGTTTTGTTTTGATGCTACGCACAGAGTTTGCTAAGTTTGGGTGTAGCTCTGCTCTGAATCCTGCAAGTGACAGGATTCCTGCAATAAACATTTACTCATTTGAAAACATTATTAATTAAAAATAGAATTTATCTAATTAATATAATTAATATACTGAAGTAGCTTATTTCACGAAGAAACATTTTATAAAATGAGAGTTTTATACATTTTCCAGGCACATGGTGCCACTTTATATCTGCATTATAAATGTGTGCAAAACTCTCAGTGTTCCACTAATGTCTAGGAAACTGCACTGTTTTGATTAAATAACTCAAGAGACACATTTAAAGCCACACAGGAACACATTTGTTCACATAATAAGTTACTTAAAATCATCGTCCTCCTGCCACTTCCTGTTTTCTTCTGCTTCGCTTCGTTTGCTTCGTTTGTGCCAGTTGTTGATCATGTGACTCATGTCTAAAAAATATGTCTCAATATAATTTTGCAATTTGATACAGCCAAGTCCTACCTTCAAAATACTATATTTTTTTAATTGTCATGTTTCCATTAAACACATTTATTTTCAAAATGTCAAATATATAATCAATGGAAATGCAGCTTATGTTGCATTTAGTTATTATGAAAATTCTGTATATATTTAAAAAGTATTAGAAGAAATTTTGCTTCGTAATTTGAAATTGGCCTCTGTCTCTTTAAGAAGCTGCTACTCTTTCTGTTGTCAGTTTGATTCATTGATTTGCTTTTGCTTCTTCTTGCCCTGCAGTATCTGAGTCATTCCAACAAACCACCTATTCAAGTGCTCTTTGTTTTTACAGATAAATGTGTTACTTCAAATATTTGATTTTACTTTGACCATCTGTTGGCTCTTCATTCATGGGCGTATTTTATTGTTACACGTATATTTCCCTGGATAATTTCAGGGAATGTAAAAGTGGAGAAAAGCTAACAATGCACACCAGCCCCGATGTGAAATACAGCGAGGCCGATGTGGTGGGACATTTTTAAGCTGCAAGAGCATCATTCTTGTAGGATGTGTGTTTTCTGCTGGCAAAATGGTGTTTCACTCCTTACGTTAATGTTTTCATGCCTGAATGAGTCGTTTGTCAGAGCAAAGTGGTTCATCAAACATATTTGTTTATATATTGAACTGAGTAAAAAGCAGCCAAAGTTCCCCAGAGCACAAGAAGAGCTGCTAATCAAAGCCACTTTAAAAGATACTTGAAAGTATTTCACAGCTAAATATAAAGAAATGAAGAACTGGTCAGGGATTCTGCATGTCTCTTATCTCAACAACCGGCTGCTGTTCTTCCCATAATGCCGCCCTAAACAAGCACCTCCTTCAGCTTTGTTACATTTATTATAACAAATGCACATTGCACCATTTTGTAGCACAATCAAGTAACTATGTTACCTTCAGTTGTCATAAAAATGCTACATATGTCAAATTTGACTTTGCCTTGAAATTGGGGCTCTGCATCTTTAAGAAGCGAAAGTTTTTTCTCAAACTCCGCCTTCAGGAAGCCGTAACAATATGGCTCCACTATTGACTCTTTAACAATGTTTTTAGCATCATTGCTCTGAGAAGCTTTGAGATCAGCAGATGTGCAGTTCCACCAGGTGTTTGCTAATTGCTTCTGGCTAGTCTGAAGGAGCCGAGTGGAGATCTGATCTAAAGCTTAGAAACTGCAGCTGCATCTCGAAGGCGGAGCTAGGTCCACTCAGGCATTTTGCATAAGTGAATGGTTGCCATGGAGATTAAATGATTTCTCAAAAAAGAATCAAGGAAACACTCCAGGTATGTTGTAGATGAGATAATAAACATTGTAACATGATGTAAAGCTCAAAAAGTTGATTTAACATAATACCGACCGTTTAGAAGGAAATAAAGAAAATATATTTATATCAAAAACTCAGACTGTTCATCTATTTCCCACATTAGTTCATTGACTAAACAGAAAAAAAATAGAAGAAAATCAAATTCAGAATGTAACTGAATTAAAACGTTGTCTCTGATGCCGCCCTGGGTAGGTGCCATGTAGCCTCCCCTCTAAACACTGATGAATCACACCCGAACAGCGATATTGTCTCCCGGCTCACTAACTCCCAACAGGACTGGGTTTGTTCCAATAGAAACCGTCACATTAAGTCAGTTCTGCGTTTCAAGCCAGAAGCCTTTCTGTCGTCGTCCCTCCTTCCACCTTTTGTCTGGTAGTTTTCGCTGGATGTCACAGGCAGGCGTCCAAGAGATGCTCCCCAAACTCCATCCCTGCCTCTTCCTACTGTTGTTTATGGAGGAAATATCATCCGGACTCTTATTATTCCAGCTGGGCAGGAGATATCTCTGCCATGGAGCTCGTCCCAGAGCAGAGAACGAGATCAGCACCAGCATACATCCGTGCCAAATATCTTTTTCATCCTTTCTGTCGGAGCTCAGAGATAACAAACAAGGGGAAGTCATTTCACTGCATCGCACCAGCAGAGGGGAGACTTTAAAAAAGGGTGTTCTCTGCTTGGTAAGCCTTTTCTTCTGTGTCTGGAGGAGGGTGGAGTCATTTCAGTGTCAGGAATGAGGTAAGAAGTTTTACACCAGGGACTCAGAGGGTCAACCCAGGTTGGACTTGTTTTTTAGGCAGAAGCTGCCAGTTCCAGGTTTTTCACAGAGTTTAAGGGTCTTGACGCAAAGCGGCTTCCTGTTCCGAGCTTTGTGTCGGCGCTCGGATTGAACCGTCAGCAGAAGTTTGGTGGAATGTAATATCGCAGCTCCTTCTTGATCCAGAAACAATATTTTATCTAAGCGCCGGCACCTCTAATTGGTGGGATTTAAAAAATTTATTTAGGGAGAAAACTTTGTTTTTTCTCAGCAATAACTAAAGCCAAAACGCCTCCTTACGTCTGCACTGAAATCATACACTGTAATGATATAGTGCCACATAAACCCTGTTTATTAGCTGCAGCTAGGCTTTCTGGGTTTGTCTCATTCTCCATTTATTTCTTATATTACATTCAGACATCCTCTAAACTCATCAGTTTTTCAAGTGCAGTTTTGCCTTCTCTTCAGCTTATACATTTCAGACCGTATTAAACTAATTTACACCACATAAAATATCATAAAGACTTTCTGTCTGCCATCAGATATTAGGCATTAATACGTTTAGAAAGTAAAAATGTAAACAAACTAGATGTGAGAAATGAAAGTGACTTTTAAGGAAACTTAAATGAGAAACTTTGATTACTGCACAGCATGATGATGTCAGAAAGTGCTGGGTTCAAATCCCTGCATGTACAGTAAGTTCTCTCTGGGTACTCCAGTTAGAGACAACACACTAACATCAGACATGTGTCTGCTAGTTGAAAAGTTTGATTCAGTTTTGGGAAATTAGCGTAAAACAGCAGGAAGAAATCGTTAAGCTGATGTAAATTGTTACCCTGTAAGTGGATTTGAAAGGAAGTTATTTTAAATAATTTATCAATTTTCCCTGCGAGCGTTCGACTCAAGCGTTTGCTTAGGTATTTACCCAGAATGCTCTGCTGTAGTCTGCAGTCATGTATGCGAGGCGTAGGCTTGTATTCGGACCAGATTTCATTTTTTGGTCAACATCAGATTTTGGTTAGGATTCATACTTCCACAAACAAACCGGACTTTCTAGAGTTTGATTAAAGCAAACTAAACTTAGGTAAGAGCTCTATCTTCTTACTAGGATCATGAATGTTTGGCATGAAGTGAAAACGTGAAATTATGAGCAGAAGCAGCTTATAATATTATCTTTTTTCCGAAGGAGTGAGGAAAATAGTCTTTTTGTGACTAGTTGCTGGGCTGTTGAGTCTGCCTGTCCTGTCCTGCAGGGAGACGAGGAGGTTCGGGCGTCAGAGGGACAGGTCCCACTGGGAGGAAGCCGCTGGGCAGCCCGGGAACACAGCGGAGAGATCATGTCTGACGCTTGGTCTGGGAATACCTGGGAATCCCACCGGATGAGCTGGGACGGGAGCTCTGGGAATTTCTGCTTAATCTGCTGCCGTGCTGACTGGTCTCCGGATAAAGATCCACTTTTTATACGTTAGAAAACTAAGAATAAAGTAACTGATTCTGATTCATAAAGCGTCCTGCGTACAGAGGATGTCCTGTGTCTTTTTGAGGAAAACGCTGTCCTCTCCTGTATTCTGAAAGTATTTTTCAGTCCTTGCGCTCTGTGTTTTGTGTAAACCTTTCCTACCTGTCAGACCTGGCCTTGTGTTTGACACAGTGGTGGAGAAGCTTCCTTCATCTAAATCAGCCACTTAAGTGCACCATTTAATGCTTTGTTAACCACGTTAAAAAGCTGAGTGCTGCGCTGTGCCTCCTGTTAATGTGGCGAGCAAAAGGAGGTTGAGCAGAATTACTCGCCGACAGTCAAAATGATTATTCAAATCTAAAAAAAGTTTATTTTCCTTCTTTGTTCTGCAGGTTCTGCATGTTTTCTGCTTTGCAGCGTCAACCTGCAGATGGACTGACCTCACCTCACAGGTTCCCACTTTGTGTTTCTCTCCATCTCTCTTTACAAATTGCTGATAATTAGCCCAGGGAGAGTTTTTCTTTTTTTTTTGAGAGTGTGTCACTAACTGTGCCACTTTATTATTTTTCTTTTGTGGCGCACCTGAAAGGAGTGTTTGGTGAAAAACGAGGAGCTGCAGCAGCAGCTGCTGCGTTTATCCCACTCATTTGTTTTGACTGGCTCTGCCGGTGCAGACCCGACTGCGCTCCTCTGTGTTTGTGCACCTTCGCCCCGCGGCGCTCACAGCGGTGGGCGGCAGGAAAATGAAATGGTGCATGGCAGAAAAAAAACCTCTCCGTTTGTTTCTGATAGCAAGAATTATGGAAATGATATTTAAATGACCATTTGCCTGTCTTTTTATCAGCTGACCTGGTAACCTGGAGTCATTGTTCGTATATTTATCTGTACGTTCACTTGATTGTGGCCTCTGTAACTATAGCTATGTGTGTGTGAATTTTCTTGCGTTTACTGATTTGAATTTGTGTGTGCATCTAATTTGCATGTCAGAGATACTTCCTCATTTTACCTCCTGCAGTTTGCATTTTATGTCAACAGTTTTGCCTGTTGATGTGGGATCTAAATGTTTATAAAACAAAATGAGCTCTGGTGCTGAAGGTCTAATCCACATGGGAAAGTGTGGGCATGCGCATGTGTGTGTGTGTGTGTGTGTGTGTGTGAATTTTTATTTGTGTGAAAAACTGGAAAGTTAAACAAAATATTTGAAATAAATGAATGAAAAATCTCTTATTGGCTGCTATGAGTTCACAGAGTTCATAACCAGGAAAACTCCAAACCTCTGAAGAGGGATTTCATTTCTCAGCATCAGTTTGAGCATGCATCAAAATCACCAAAAATAAAAATGAACAAAGTTAAGAAGACTGGGCTCCACTGGCAAGTTAGGAGGATGGTTAGTAAACAGAATAAAACACAAACATCCAACTGGACAGAAAATATTATTTATTAAATCTTCATGTCATCACAACAGCAAATCATCTTCAAAATGAAACCAAAGCCATTACGTTTATTGTTATTTTTTAGTATATAAATACCTTTTTACTGATTTATTGTATATTTTTATTCTGTGGATGCTGGTGGTTTAGACCTGTCAGCATGACACTCAGGTGTTCAGTGTTTACCTGTTGTGAGGAAGCTGCCTACAGGGGGAGCAGTCCCACCTGAACCTGCCGTCTAACGGACTGATGAACCAAAATGCAGTCATGTCAAAAACATTGTTTTCATAACTGAGTCCATGGGAGTTTTCTAACATTTAAATTGAAGGACAACAATCAGTCCTCCTCCTACACAAATAACGGTTGGAATCATTAAATCACCTGCAAACCAAAGATGTTCCTTAAAACTGAAGAAGCACTGCTTTTAGGAAAAGATCAAACATGATCTGGTGAGGAGTTTTTTAGGAAGGCCTTGAGTTTGCAGCCACTCTTTCCTCACCCACTCTCTCTAAACCACTGTCCACACACACACGACTCTGACTTTGCTTTAAATCCCACAGTGGCATTTTCTTCCTGTACCTGCAGTTTGGTGTGAGCGCCAGCCGAACTGCCTCAGAGAACCAAAGCGTCACTCCGACTCTGCTGATGGGATCAAGTGCATCTTCAGGGAAGAATCTCTCTAAAGTTTGCTGCCAGTTTGCTTAATATGTTTCAAGTGCTGCAGAAATGAACTTTCAGCTGAAGGGAAGGAGAGGATGAGCTGTTAAAAAGCTACAAAAGCGTTCGAGAGGGCTTTTATCAATCTGCCAGCAATATCCCCATTTAGATATATTCATCTGTCAAAAGAGTGTTTAAAACTCTAACAGCATGTTCAAGAACAAAAGGTTAAAATAGACATTTTTTCCCTGAAGACTTTATAAACACATCTGAAAAGGGCTTTGAAAGTTTCATCTAATCGCAGCTGGCAGAGACTGAGAGGATTTTATTCTTTCAACATCATGGTAACCTTGTAGAAATGGTCAGCATCTAGCAATAAATAGAAACTTATATTTAGGAACATCTTGTATAGGATGAGAATTGTTTTTAAAACTAGCAACATCATATAGAGGATAAATGAAAAACACTTAATTAAAAATACACTTCTTTATAACCCTTATTATATTTAATAAAGGGTTTGAACAATTTAGCTTTAATAACTTGGTGATGTTAAATTTCAGCATGTTGCCCCAGAGGCCCTAAAGGTGAGGAATCCACTTAGTGAGCCACTGTTACCACATTAATTTCAATTTTCCAGAGAAGATCTCCTGTAATTTAGATAATGACACACTTCCAGAGCCATTTCATTCTCAGGGGTCAAATATACAATTTAGTCATTTTTTTCTGGCTTATTAAACAAACAAATAAGGAGTTGCTTGGAATGAGTCCGGCTGTGGTAACAGCAGACACGCTGTGAAAGATGGAATTGCTTGACAGCTTCTGTCGATTATTAAGCAACACTCTGTTCCTAATGGGGCTTGAAACATCCACAAGGTCAAAAAACGTGAGGCGAACATTTCAGATTTCTTTGTGTGAGCTATTTATGAGGATGATGGAGTTAATCGTTTTTGGTCTCTGCAGGGGAAAAAAAATTGTTTTCTGGATCAACAATTTAACATAATTCTTCATTTAAAGACAGTTTTTGTAAGTAAAATTTGGAACCATAAATATGGAGAACTTTTAGTGACACCAAAGTGATGGTCAGAAAACACATTTTGAATGCTAATGACTTTTTTATGATAGTTTGGGTCGTACAGACAACTGGCCTGGTGAAAACCGGCCCATTGTTCTACACTTTGCTTTGTTCAGACGGTCTGGACCCTCGGCTTTTGAGAAACTGTTGAAGTTTTACATTTTATCCAATTGCTAACGTTTGCCATTGCTAATGTGACATATGTAACACTTCCTCCACTGCCATTGCTACAATGGTAAAACAGAAAATCAACGTCATCGTTCACAACTTCTTCTGCTCTCTGATTGGCCCAGTCAAAATTCTACTGAAGAAATCCAAGTCAATGGGAGAAAATACTAATGGCAGATGAGAATCAAGCAGAATGGCATAAGAAGGCAACAAGTCCAGGGTGAAAACCAACACATTCCTCAACACATTTCTTATTTTTGATTTACTCCAGAATGGTTATGTAGGAACTCCACGAAGCTCTAATTGGGATTTCTTTCCACAGAGATGTACCCAGGGGGCATCCTGACATGACAATCAAAAGTTTCAATGAAAAGTTAAAACGCCAAACCTCGTAACATGTGGGGAACATCTGCCCTTAGTGAAGGTGACATCCTCAAACAGGATGGGAACCGATTGCTGGAGACTAACAAGTCTGAAATAAATGCAGCAACGCCTCAGCTTTGGATCTACAAAGATATCCACTCAGAGGATGACAACCTGAGTAGATTAAGACATGATGGGGGATTTACCTCGCTCTGTTTCCTCTGAGGCCTAAAACAACACATCAGGTGTGTTTGACTTTACAATTAAGACTCGTCAGGCTGAAGGATGGGCAGGGAGAAACAGCAATCCCCTGGTGGCTGATCAGCACCAAATTGAAACAGACGCGCTGAAGCACGAGGAGGTTCAGCTCCTGATGGACTCCAGCTCTCCTGCTTCAAACTTTACAACATGCAAGAAGCTCATAGTGACACACAATGAACCAACAGATACTTATGGTGGCTTGCTTATTCTTCCTCTCACTTTGTTTTCATTTGTTAGCAACACCTGTCTTACTTTTCTGATTTCTTCTCCCTGTGTCTTTTCTTTCTTGATACTTTCCATGTTCATGTTTTAATAGTGGTTTAGTTTTAGCTCATAAAGTTTTCCAACCTTCCCATGTCAGTGTTTCTGTGGTAAAGGTGGAGAACCAAGTCAAACTTGTGCCATAATTTATTTCATTTCATCAGAAAGACTCAGTCTTTCTGTCTATTATTCTTCATTTTGCCTGTTTTGTAAAGTAGTAACGGCAGCAGCTGCCTGATAAACCAATAAGGTTTTGTTTTTGTCCTTCAAAGGTGTCGCTCATCAACTCATCCCGTTTGTTTCAAAGATCAGTTAATGCAAAGAAACGTGTGAGGGAGGGCTGGATAATAAATCAGTAACTATAAATATCATGACAAACGCGTGATCAATATCACTTCTGATAGAAAAGTCATTTCATTCCTGAGCTGCACAGCATTCTGGGGCCGCCCAGCCTCTCACAACCAGCTAAGCTAGGTTGGTGGAATCAGTGCACTCCCTCACTCTTCGGTTACCTAGCAACAACATGTTCCAAACTTGTGGTTACCTAGCAACGTGTTGTGCAACTTCTGCAGCTGCAATTTACTCATAACTGTTTAAATAAAACAATGGCGTGGAAAGGTCACACATTTCACATATTTAAAACAAAAAATTGATCAATAATTAATGATATCGACAGATATGAAATGCTTCTGTCGCGATTCATTCTTCAGCCATATTGTTTTAACGGTTTTCTAATCCTAAATCTCATCTCTGTTGTCTGAGCTTGTGCTTTGTTCATCCTGCAGAATAACAGAACCAGAAACTTTACACACTGTCACTGATTTACTGGAGATTACGTTTTTTTATTGTTTAGTATCAGTCACAGCTTATAAGAAGGAAAGGAAGCAACATTTTTCTCATGCCATTTTACAAGAATTACAAACCCACAGTCACTATAAACAGGCGTCCGCTGATATTTGGTCCATATTTCACCATGCAAAGCTCCACTCCACCGACTGACAGGACAATAAGGTTTTATTTATAATATTTCTACCTTATGCAGAGGAAGCAGAGGGTCGCTGTGCTTTGTGCATTTGATCCGTTTCAGAGCAGGTGGAATCAGGCTGAGAGATGGATGAAGAGGTCGCAGCACTCTGGGGTGTTGGTATCAATTCATGCCCAGGTATCTCTGTGGTGTTTCCATTACAGTGATGGAGGAAGAGGGTAATATGCAAAGCCAGGTTCCTCTCGGGGAATAGCAGCTTCAATCCGTCAGGGCCTCCTTTACCTGGGTCAGAGAGGCAACAATGGAGAAAAAGATGGACATGAAGAGGCAATGGAGGCATTTTCAATCTCATTTTCCATCTCAACAGGTCATTGTTATTGGATGGTCATGCAGCTGATGGCGTTTTTTATGAGTTCATCTTGAAAGAAAATGACAAGCGGATTGATGGAGGTGCTTAGAGACGGAGCAATGTTGAAATGAGGAGAGGGATCCTTCTGACCGGGAGGAACTTTAATGTTTCAGTGTTCCTCTGTTTCAGAACCATTGTGCATATAATGAAGATTATTGCTCATCAAATTATCTTATTATTTATTTGTGATTAGAAACAGCACAATGTTTGTCTTGAAACATAAGAGTGTTATGTTTTGATGGAGCAAAACTGATGCAGAGAGCAGGATAGGCAACCACTTCCCTACTTAAATATTTCACTTTGCAGCAGCAGAGTTACTTTATGCATGAGAATTACATCCCATAAAAGGTTGTTTGTGTTTATTTACAAATCCAAACTTCTGAAAAGACCAGCATTTAAAGTGAACTTTAGTTTTCAGTAATTAAGAGATTCAAGACGGAAACATAGTTTCACTGTGTTTATGGTTTATGACTTTAAACTGACAGAAATGTCTGTTTTTTTCACTATTTTTGTGCTGATTGAACCTTTTTTGTGTTTTTCTTAGATTATTATACAAAGCGACTGCATGCAGATTAATTCATCCTTCAGCTCTATTAGCCTAAACAGGCCGTGTGGAGATATCTGGAGATCCTGGTGCTCAAAGTTAAACATGATTTTTAAACACCTTCAACAACATAACTGATGGTACATCAGGCTGGAAAACATGTCATTTTCACCAGCCATTTATCCCAACATGAGGAAGAAGCCATGCATGGTAAACATGGAGAATTCAAATCTAAACCAGCAAATCGAGGCTTTTCTGCAGATGTTTGTCATGGTTGCAAAGCCAAACATGCTCATCAGAGGGATGCACTTTATCCAAGAGTGCAAAACATGTTAAATCTTAAGTTATTCTTGTTAGGTGACCATATCTGCACATTGTCCTGTTATGGCAGTGAGTCCCACTAATTGGCTGACACATGCAATCATTAGAGCACATAAGCAAACACTGAGTCACCTACAGCATAACAAAGGTCACTGCTGGAGTTTGTTGGAACAGGAGGAGATGAGCAGAAATGAACCGGCGTCAGAACCCCGACTGCAGGCAGCCTGATTGTTCCCTTTAATATTTGTGGATTACATTTGTCTTTTTTTCAGCTCTGGGATTTAAACGAAGAGGAATGCGTTTAAAGAAAATTAAATGACCTCTGCAGAAAAAGGCTTCAAGCGTTTTACTTTTCCCAGTTCAGGTTTTTCTTTGCTGATGCCAAATCCTGCCTGCACCGACTTGATGCTAATAAGTGACAACAACGGCAGTCGGATAAATGAGGGGTCAACAATTAAAGTTTCACTTCTGCTGATGAAATTATTAAATCTGTTTTGGAAGATAAACAGTTATAAAACATTGTTCATGTCAGCAAAGACGACAGTAGAGAGCAAAACGGAAAGAAAAGTTGTTAATGCAGTTAAATATATTTAGGTAGCCAATAATGAACATGAACATCTGTGGTGGTCTGGTTACCTGCCCAGGTTTCACCATTTCACCATCTCAGGTTCCCCCCCCCGACCCCTGCAACCAGGTATCCAACCGTCCACTCAAAACAGCAAAAGTAAAATAGCACTTTAGAATTTCTTTGAAAAATTCATTTAGCTAGTGCACTAGCAAAATTACCAAAAACTGCATGAAAAAATATTCAGCAGTTACATACAGTATATTAACAAGATAAAATAAACTAAACACACCAGCAGTTAAATGTAAAAACTTAAGAGATGAGCTGCCAGTGTGTAACAACAATACAGGAAATGTTGGACGTAAAAGGCAGCAGTGAGGCTTTTCATCCAGCGAACAGAAATCCACTCATAAATACTGAAGAAAATCTTAATCATGCTCTTTAAAATGTCTGGATGCTGCTTGAAAAGCAGCAAGTTGTAAATAATTGAGAGAGTTCTCATTGCTTGCAGACTCACCTCCAATACAAGATTAAAATTACAAATCAAAACCTAATTGAACCTTTATTTTATCCAGTTGTTTTCCATGAGTTGTTCTCGTTCAACTCCTTGTTCCTGTTATAACTGGATCTGATAAATAGAGTCCCTGTTAGAGCAGAAAGCTGCAGCTTATCTGACGTTACTGAGTGGCCCCCCCCCCACCCGTTTCCTCGCTGGCTCTCCAACTCTGGGACGGGACTTCCTCTAACAACCTTATCAGTTTGAACCACAACCCTGGAACAGACCCACTGGAAGAGATCTGACAAAAAGTAAAGAAAAATTAAAAGTAGTAGTAATGTTATACCTGCATTATGTTACGCTTATCTTTTTCTGGAATTTAGGAAATCTTTGTTTTGCTTTTGGATGTAGCGCCCGTTAAAAAAACCTCAGTTTGGTCTCAGTTTGAGAGAAAGACATTGTTTCCAGGAAACTCAAGGACACACAAGTGCATTATATAGTGACAAATCACTTTCCTCATCCTTCTCTCTCTTTTTTAAGAGCAGACTGAACAAACCACTGCAGCAGAGCCCCTGTGAGGCTCTTGTGAAAACTGTACGTCTCTGAGTGGAACGTTGTTGTTCGGCTGAGATAATAACATCTGTGATGAAACACCAAGCAGCTCGTGTTTATGGACCTGCAGGGGAATATTCAGACCCGGTTTTGGTCCAGGCAAAAAGATGGAGCTATAAATGACTTTTTTTCACAATGCAGTCAGATAAATGCACACATAAACAAGGCTGCACATATTCTCTGAATCTGTCAACATTTGGCAGTAGACTTGGGAACTCAGAAAAATGTGAATAATGCATTACTTTAAATATACGATCACTTTGATTGTGATTTGCTGATTAGACTTAAATATCAGTCTGTAACTGCATCACCTGCAGCTTTATGACAGGAAAATTGTTCCTTTTAGTTTCTACCATCTGCATAAATGTTCATGGAGTTTCATTTGCTGCCTTTTAAATTCTGTGACTCAACATTCGTATTTCCTGCAACAGACTGGCGACCTCAGGTGACCCCGTGGATATAGGCATCACCACCTCTCGACCCACTAAGGGGCAAGGCTGTTAGGATGAAACATCGAATCGAATGTCTCGAAAACGAGACAGACCTGGGGACGAGACCTGGGGACGAGATTGTCTGGATGAATTATTTCCTCCACATTGGCAGGAATGAAAGGACATGTGACCTTTGTTATTCTTTATTTAAGTCTTTCTATTGTAAATGTTATTGTGCATTAGAAAGGGCTTTAATTTGGGTGCAGCAATTTGGGTCCCAGTTTGAGAGAAAGACATTGTTTCAAATTACTACATAGCTAATACAGATCAGCTGTATATCAAATATTAAATTATCCTGGTCTAGTGCTTGTTTTTCTTTTTTGCCTTTTATTAGATATAAAGTTAAATAGTTCAAACACTTTCTAAGGACAAACAATCATGTCAGATTCAGAGACAGAAAATATTGTTTTCCTCTCCTACAATGCGGTTCCCACCAGAATGAAATCAAAATATTTTTATTTCTTCCCTGGTTGCTTAACGTTTTTCTAGAAATGTTAAGCAATGTTCTGAATTTAATTAGCTCAAATTTCCCCTCTTATGCAGAAATGCATCCGTTTTCCAGTTTATCTAAGAAAAACAGGAGCAATGCAGCAGCTTCTGTTCTACTGAATTGAATTTATATCAATAAATCTCAATATAACAAATGTCTCAAAGCATTGTATAAAACAGAATATTACTTTAATTCACACATCAGAGATCATGTTTAACCTGTTTTTGGATCTAAAGGGATTCGTTTCCCAGTTAAAGCTGCTTTTTGATCCCCTGTATTCCACTGCAGCTCTTAGCATACTTGCATCATTAGCTTTCTAATTAGCAACCGCGCTAATTCATCAAGGCAACAAATGCTGGTGTCAACATGGGCTCTCCACTATGTGGTTGCATTAATATTGCTGCTATTAATAATAGACAATAGCATCTGTTGAATGGTGGTTTACACATTTCGAAACATAATTAGCTCTTCACAACAATTGACACATAGGAGCAAAATCCAAAGCATCTCGGCAGACGGAGGAAATGGCGAAGACGCAGGGGCCCCACCAGGGACGACGAGCAATTAGCTGCACTGGAGTTTAGTAGGTGAGAGTCTGAACAAAAGTCAGACATGTGGTTTCGGATTGTTAAGCCAGACACAAATGACTTCAGGCTTCTGGGTTTGATGGCTGCAGCTCTATTTTTCTTAGCTGGGTTTGAATAAACAGTGGTGCTCTGGGCCGGGGCCATGTTGATTCCAGAGGGGAGATAAGCAAGGAAAATAAAGCCCAACTCAGAGTGGAAGAGATTTCCTCTCAATGGCGCTCAACTGTTTTACTGTTTAAACGCCTCCAGATGGGTTGAGTTAGGGAAGCAAATGTCCTGTGACAGGCAGAAAGAGAAGCGTTATGGACGCGTCCCGGTGTCAGTGTGGTGCTCAATGTGGACGTATCCCGATGTCTGTTTGGTGCTCAATGTGGACTCGCAGAACTTCCCTTTTTTATGTAATTCTAAGCTTTATGTTCAATGATGGGCAACAAGATTTCACAATAACAGCTGTTCACATTTGTTAAATGTAAAGATGATTGGAGAACGAAACATAAATAAATTCCAAAGAGAGTAACTGGAGAAACAATGACAAAAAGGAAAATATTTTTGAAACTTTTACCAATAAGGACATAATTTATGCACTATTTGTTTCTTTCAGACATAAAATAAATCTTGTGCATATCTAAAGAGGTTGACTAATTCATGTAAGTGCTGTAAAAATTTTTGCAAAAAGCTTCTTTCTTATTGCACAAGAATTGAAAATATAACATGATTCAGTGATGAAATAATAAAAAAAAACATACTTATGTACTTATGTAACAGCTAAACTCAGTTACATTATGATGGTTTTTCATATGAAATGACAGTATTATGTTCTGGTCAACACCAGGGTGTCAAAGTCCAGTTGTTTGCTTTTCACTGTGTCTCCAATTCAACACAAATAAATTCATAACTGGGTTATCAGCAGAACTGATTCAGAAGATTTGACTGAATGCTGAAGATGCTGCTATTTGATTCAGGCGTGTTGAACCTGAATCAAATACGATACTGGACATGATGTTTCTCATTTTCTAGCTTACCAACAGAAGTAAATTAACTTTTAGTTGCACTTATTTCATTTCCATTTGGGATCAGTAAAATATTGCATTGTTCAGGCGCATCTAAAAAAATTAGATCAATGTTTTTGTTTCTCATTTCAGAAATAAAAACTAAAAATCAACAAAAGTACAAGAAAAGGCTTGAAGTATTTCCTTAAATGTTCCAAACTGTTGAACTTTGTGATGGCCCAGTTGTTAAGGGTCATATTAGTGTGTTTTAGATACAGTAATTGCTCAGCTCAGGGGAAGTGTTAGCTTTCCAAATGATTGACTGTTTTTAGTAAACTGCAGGTTTCCTAAAAGTCATGACTTATCATTTGGTCTCTGAGTAAAAAGCTGACGAAGTAACTTCTATCCTTTGTTTCCCTCTCGATGTGGAAGAGAATCGCTGCGGTGAAAGTCTTGCTTCCCCTTGACAGAAGCTTGTTTTTTCTATTAAAGGTACGCTCTAACAGCTTAGAGGAAGCAAAAAATGATGACAAGGAAAACTAGATTAATTAAGGTACCTCAGCGTCGCAGCAGACACTTAATCATAGATTGTGCTTGTCACAGGGATTTAGGATCTGATTGACTTGAACAGATTATGCCTCTCTTCATTTTCTGCCTTTGTGCAATAGAAAATTAATTGTCAGTGACATTTGGTTGTAATCCCCCCTCTCCTCCCCTCCACCTCCTCCGCTCTCTACTTCCACCAATTAATTGGCTCTCGTTTATATTCTCCATTCCAAAGATTTTCTTTTGGAGATACACAGGAGGTGGAATCGTTTCCTTGGCTGCAGAGAAAACATTGAGTTTTTTATTGAATCTAAGCATCGGTTGATGCTGATGCGATACGCTGCCTCATACTTGCAGTGCTGAGTCAGTGCTTTCACCGCGGTCTCACACACACATCAACACACACACATTGTCTGAATGACAGCTAAATATTTAGAATGGCCCGCTCCAGCTTGGGTCGTCAATCATCTGTAGCCGTGACGACCAAACTCTCTCCAAAGGAGAATAAAACAGAACAAGGGTGAGAAAAGTTGAACGAAAAGAAATGCAGAAGAATTTGTCAAAAACTCTGCAGCACAAACTGTTAATCTACAATAAACATGATTTCATGTTGCTGTTTGTTCTGCTCTGTCAGCTGCATTCATCCAAAACAGTTGTTAGACTTTCAAAACAAGCAGATGGAAAAGTGAAAACACTCATGTTGACTGTTCATATCTGGAGCCTTAGCAGGCCACATGCTGGCTGAGTTTCCTTTTCAAATGGGTTTTATCAGCTTTGCAGAAAGTCAAATAAACTATTTGGTAGTTGCAATATTTCCATTAAAAAATAAATGCATTTACAATCATACGTGAGTATGTTTATTCACGCAATAAGTCATTGAACGTCACCTTGATCTTCATCATGCTCGTCTTCATCATCATTTCCCCCAGCAGGAACATCTGGTTGTTGATCACATGACTTGTGGGACTAGAAGGAAGTTTTTCCATTGCAGTTTTGCAAAATATACTAATTTCAATATGGCCAAAAAGAAACACCTCATCCCAGCACCAGAGCTTTACATCGAAAAACATGTTTCCTTGAAATTGTCTTGTTTCCATTAATCAAATCTGTTTTTAAGGGTCAAATTGTGTAGTTTTTAGTTTAATTGAAATACATGATTGACTGCTTACCATTCATGTTTCTGGTTGCAGCGTAACCTTTTGGTCACAAGCATCAGCTCCAAAAATCAAGCCTGTGGTGATGATAATTTATGGTAAATGATTATTTATGATACATAATCAGACGATAAGGGTCTTGGACCATTAGATCACATCCCTGCTATTTTAAAACATTGAATATGATGAACTTTCCAAAAAGTTTCAAACCTCTAATTTAGTTTCAGTTGAGTAAATGACCCGGGTTGGAACCCACGTCCCGTCGCTTTGGCGTTTGATTCCTGCGCTGGACGGATGTCCAGTGACCCCTGGAACAAACAGAGCCAATCAGGAGGAATTGCCAATAAAAACTGAATGCTGTCAGATTTTCGATTAAAACTGAAGATTTTTTATAAAACAGACCAGTTCTGAAGTTCACCAGTTGTGAATTGTTGCTGTTTTTTGTAAATCTAAATCTGCTTTTAAATCTCATTAAATATAATTAATATTTTTATGTAGCCAAAAATCCAGCTAAGACTTGAATAAATGAGTCAGAGGCTGGGGTTTAATTGAATGCATTGTGTTTGCAGAAATCTTCTGTTTTACAGAAAAGTTACAGAACAGGATCAGAAAACACCTTGACAGATTGAACTCTTTCTTTTCACTGTCAGACTTTCACATATACTAATAAATTACATGTTTCTGGAATTCATTCAATAGAAAATAAAGTTGACATTTGCACCAGACAAATTCTTTGAGGCTCTTTTCAGATTTAGTATTTTGTAAAGGTAAATTTGCTTATTGCTTTCTCAGCCTGATTAATTTCAACCAATCTGATACAAACACAGTTCAATCATTTCAGACCAAATCAAATCTCATGTGAATGAACATAAAGCTTTCCAACAAAAGAAAAAAATATTTTATAAGCTTGACATTCATGTTGGACTCCAACATAGAAACTGAATGATGGATTTTTCACACTGCTTCATTTCTTCTGTATTGAGAAAAGTGAGCTATGAGGATATAGGTGAAGTTAAATTAACTGGACTTTATTCAACATCGAGTCTTTCTGCGTCTGTCGCTTCTGATGCAATTATTTTCTGAATAGTACTTCAGTACTGGAATCAAAGGTGTGGATCCTCAGTTAACTTAATACTATATAAGACTTCATGTTTATGTTTTAAAACTATATGTAGCATCCATTTGGGGATTTTTTATATTGTGTGCCTTTATGGATTCTGAAAAACTTTTGCATTATTTGTCCTCATTTCTTGTTATTTCTAGTGACACAACTAAACCATAACAAGTCAGCTAAATTACGTTAAAATAAACTAACCTTACCTAAACTAAACTAATCTATAATAAGCTGAATTATGCTAATGTAAATTATGCTAAACTAAGCTTAAGTCAACTAAGTAAGTTAAACTAGGAAGATCAAATGAGCTGGCTATTCTTAAATAAGATAAATTGAAAAATACATATACATATATACATAGACATGTATATGTATATTTGTATATATGGTATCTAAATATGTTTTTATTTAGAAACTTTCATATCTTTCTCCAGAAAATATACTTTATATCTTTCATACTGTTCATACATATTGTTGTTAGTTTTTTAGGCTCTAGTGGCCGTTAATTAAAAGTGGTTGAACAGGAAACTGGGAAGAAAAGGTCAAAATAAAGGACAAACCATGAAAGCACAAGAAGAATTTCAATTCTCAGATCAATATGTGCTAAAATGTCGGTGTCTTCAATATGAGGCACCACTGACAAGACAGGGTCGTGCTAACGCAGTAACTGAGCTACGCTAGGCAACTAGCAGGGCTAGCGTAGGGCTAATGCGTAGGGCTAACGCAGGGCTAACGTAGGGCTAACGTAGGGCTAACGTAGGGCTAGCGTAGGGCTAGCGTAGGGCTAATGCAGGGCTAACGTAGGGCTAGCGTAGGGCTAATATAGGGCTAACGCAGGGCTAACGTAGGGCTAGCGTAGGGCTAATATAGGGCTAACGTAGGGCTAATTCAGGTCTTTTGGTTTCTTAAACTCTTTTGGAGGCGATTTACAGTGACCAACTGACCTAACCTACATGTTTTAGGAGATGTGGGGTGAAACCGGAGCGCCCGGAGAAAACCCATGCAAACACGGGGAGACCATGCAAACTCCAGACAGATGGTCTCTGTGAAGACGCAGCGCTAACCGCTGCACCACCGTGCTGCCCGCATTTTTCCAATCGGATTGGGAGGGGATCTATTTTCTGGTTTGTCAATCCGTGGAACAACCTGGTAAGGTTTCTTCTGGTCTCTCCTCAGAAGAAACCTCTTCACTTTACACTTTAACCAGGTGGACTGGAGTCTCTGAGTCTTCCTCCTTCTCTTGGACAATTGTTCTTTCAGCTGCAGTTTTGCTGATCCTGTAGCAGCGGTGAACGTCTGTGCAGTAGTAGATCTGTAGCTTGTGGGGGATAGAAGAGGATTCAACATGTCCAGAAAAACATCACACAGATTCACTGCAAAGTCGCCTCTGGACTCCATCAGGCCTTTGCTGAACATTTTAAATGGTCTGATTGTTCACCTCTTACATTCAGACCTGCTGTGACATCTCTTGTGATCGTTTTATGAAAAGTCCTTTTCATGACTGTGATTTTGTGGATCTGACAACCTTATTATCTCTGCTTAGATGAAGCCGCTGTGTTCAGCCTTCTTATTGCACCTTAATGATGGAGTATCACTAAACCTCTCTATGGGTAATAAAAAAAAAGGCTTTTTTCTGAAATTTGTTCAGTTTTAGAGCGGGGCATTGAGCTCCCACGCTCATTTCAACTGCAAATCCCCAGCTAACAATCCAGGAAAGGTTCTACTGAAACAAACTTAATTGACAAAGGAATGGGAAGAGGGTGGCAGAGCAAAGGATGAAGTAG
This sequence comes from Phalloptychus januarius, assembly GCA_902982915.1. Lineage (NCBI taxonomy): Eukaryota > Metazoa > Chordata > Actinopteri > Cyprinodontiformes > Poeciliidae > Phalloptychus > Phalloptychus januarius. Next base: position 19,740,467 of record CADWAE010000230.1, on the reverse strand, counting down.
AATGAATGCAAAATGAAACAAACAAGGAGGAATATGTGAGGGGAACGAGCAGAATAATAAGAGGGAGTTTAGAGCTTTGATGGAGAAAATGTTGTCAGCCGGCATCATGCACAAGGGAGCCAGAGAGAAAACGAAGGAAATTGTGGGACACCGGCTGCTGATAGAATGAAGGTGGGGTGAAAGATGAGATAGCATTCTAGCGTGATGAAACAGAGGTCAAACTGGTGTGTGTGTGTGTGTGTGTGTGTGTGTGTTTGCTTCCTGTGTCAAATTAAACTGTGGAGCCAAAGATGGACATTTCATTTCCCAGATATGATTGATGGGAAATGTCTGAGTCCCAGAGAGGTGTCTGATATCCCAACCCGACTCCTGCACACGTAAACACTGACGCAGGCCGTGCTGCTGCCGCACTCAGCTAAATATACACATATTATTATGTACACACACACTGATAAGCAACTAATGTTTAATTAGAGTGAGTTAAAATGCAAATGATCTTCGTTTCAAGCCTCAAGTTCTTCACCTGGAGGGAAGAATGCAGAAATGATCATTTTACAGTTTACTGAATTTGATCGCTGTTAATGTTATTATAACAGATTGGAATTGGATTGCTTGTAATTTGTGTAAACCGGTGGGAATTTCTGCGGCAGTAATATAAGCATCGCTCTGGTCTGCTATGAACTATTTACCCCTTCATGCCTGGTAATGCTTCGAAATGTTTTGAGCCTCTCTGGATTCTTGGCTTTTCCTTCTCTGAATGCCAACATCAGACTGGGAAAGACAACGAACCAATGGATGGATGGACAGTACTTTAATAAAAACTTCCAACCGACTGGGAATTTATTTGGACCTGTTTGTTTTTATATACAATTCTATGGGGAAAGTTTTCTGCCACATTTTCAGTGTGAAATAAGGATTTTATGTCTTTTGTTCTCAAAACATTTAACACTTGTGCTTCCATTTTCAATTTGAAAGAACTGAAACTTGAGGTTGTTCTTTCTGCTACGTCCAGGGCGGCACAGGTTGCTATAATCAATAGTAGCTGCACAGACACAGCTGCTCGAAGAAAACAAACGCACCCAGTGTAACACTGTCATTCTATTGGCTGAGAGGTTGCCAGGCGACAGTCCTTTTCTGTTCCAAGCACCAGCAGAAAATGATTCGCAGGTGAGCAGAGATGTTTGCAAGCAGAGATTTAATCAGAACAGAGACAAGTTTTGAGGAAGGTTTGAGAAAGCACAGTGAATACTTGCAAGAGAGCAGAAAAAAAGACATGAAATCCTGCTTTCAAACTGAAAATGCATGCTCTTGAATTATGGCAGAAACATTCCTCTATATGGTAACTCTTGTTGTTCTGTTTTGAATTGGTGCCATATAAACAAACTTATATTTCAGGTTGAAATAATAATAATAATACTTATAATTTAGTCATATTAATAATAATAATAGTTATTACCATTAATTATTATTAATAATAAGGCAAGAATGAATATTTGTGGGTGCTTGAAAGTGGACTTTGTGTTGAATAATGGTAATAAAATCAAACCAAAAAAAAAAAGTTAAATACAGCAATAAGTCCTAAATAATTTAATGGGATGGCAAGATGTAACAGTTAAAGTTAAACTCCTTGTTATTTACTTTTTCCTCAGTTCTGAAGGAACAAGAAGGTTTTTCTTCTTCTTGGGAAACTATTTGAAAACAAACTGTATATTTCTCTAAGAGTCTGTCTCTAAATAAGTATTCAGTGTGGCTTTCAGCAAAAGGAGGTAAAACTAATATCTTAAATACTTTTTGGTATTTAAAATATACCCAAAAAGTATTTGTATGCTATTGTTTTGTTTTCTAGCATACAAATTTGTTTGCTTTCTTACTAATATAGCCGATCAGGAATGTGGCTCCAGGGGAAACGGCTGAGCCTGGCTGCCTTCTTGTCTCTGTGGTGAACTAAACGCAAAAGACTGAAACAGAAACGGGTCAGGAGTTGCTCCATGTTCTGCTGCGTCCTCCCAGTTACCGTGACCTTGTGCATGGACTCTTTTACTTTCCCTCTAAATATCCTGGTAGCAAAACCTCCTGATCCAGTGAAGAGGAACGACCTCCAGTTCAGCCGTGGGAGCTTTCTGATGGGCCGTTTGTGTCCATTAATAGTCACTAAAAGCTGAATTCCAGGCTGAAGTTTTCTCCAAGCTTCTCCGAGGGCCTTATAATGTTCCTGTTGTGCAACACATTTATGATCCGTTATAAATTGAGTGTTTTCAGGCCTTCCCCTGAATGCACCGGGCCATGGAGGTGAGGCAAGCCTGGCCCTGTGGCTTTCCGGTGGCTGCGGCAGACACAGACAGCGTGTTGATTTTTATGATGTTAGACTTGGCCGGCTCTGTTCCCCTTTTAAATGCTCCTGCCCTGCAAACAGAAAAGCATTGTTCTCCAGACGCACAGAGAGAGAAGCTGGGCAGGCAGAGGGACTGGATGCTGCGGGAAATAAAAAGTGGGATTTGGATACTGGGACTGTGAAGCAGTTGAGACTTTTTGCCTCAGGTTTTACTTCCTTCTTGTACTTTGAAGAGCTTTTTCTAGCAGCTAGTGAAAGACAACATGCTTGCAGTGCTTTAAAAGTGAATATATTCTCTTTAATTGGACGAGAACTATTTATTTTTTTAAAAAGTCAGAAATCATCTTAGGTGATATTTTTTTCATTAAAAACGTACAGAGAACCACAAAAGATTTTTTTTAAATTTATGACTCTAAACAGCCTAAACGAACCACTTATCCATCCAAAGCGTTTTGCTTAACGACAATGGGTCGTGGAATTTATAGGACAAAAATCTCTTTCCAAGGTTTTCCCAACAGAGAATCGATTCAATCTCAGTACATTTAGAGTCTGGCTGGAGGTTCCTCCAAAGGGACAGAAAGAGGTTTCCAGAAAGCCCCCTGATCATGTCTGACTAACTGATTCTGACGGCCCATTCTGGAAAACAGAACTCCTCTCCTTATCTCTAAGTCAGTTGGGTCCAAAGTCAGTAATATCCTGGCCAACATTTCGTCCCCCTCTGCATGCGAACCCATTGGTGGCCTGAACCCAGTGATTGGCCTGAATTTCATGGGTGTGTTTATTTATGCTCAGCTTCTATGAGCCGCTGTTCTGACTCTGTAAGGCAGGACGGATCGGTAGGTAGCACAGGTAGTCAGAACTGCTGCTTTTCAGTCAGAAAGCAGATTTTGGGGAGGTCATGAGGAAGAATGTATTGAAATCTTAAACTCCTGTTGCTCATTTCTGATCCAATGTAACAGGAGAACGACTCACAATTCTTTTTTCCCAAACAATGTAAAAAATTTAATTAGATTTTTCAGTCTGTCAATTATTATTTCTTCCTCCTCCAAATTTGTAAACTTGTAATAGTCATTCCTCTTTCTGCCATGATTGTTGTTTATTATGCTGACGGCCTGATAAAGACAAACACCATGACGTCACTGCATGCGTCTTGACGACCATGAAAGATGTGAAGTGTGAAAACGAACATCCTAAAACCACATGACCTCACGTCGACAGTTCTACTTCTGGACCGCTAAGGCAAAGCCCCTCCATCCTACTTGTATTTGGATCTTTTTAAAGTGGTGACCCATGTGTTGGATCCATCTTTGAAGGCTGGAAGTGGATGAAGCAGAAAAGCGAGAGCTTCGCTTTTCCTTTCTGCTCCTCCTTTACTACACTGGGGTTTCTGCAGACAAGGCAATTATTTGAAATAAGTGGGAAAAAAACATTCATAGATGGCTGGATGGAAAATTTACAATTATTGAAATATGAAAAATTTATGTTGAAGTAGCTTTGACTTAAATGTGCTTTTTAACCTCCATTGATCTGGAATGAATCAAGCTACATCGTCTTTCAACTTCGGCCTCAATCATCCGAGCGGCATTTAAATAATTCGCTTGTAAGGTGATGAGCAGTGACATTTTTCTTAAAGCCAGACTCCGGCGGCCCTGGAAAGTAGCTGAGCTGGAAACCGAGAGCACAGTTCCTCCTGTCCTAACAACCCCTTTGAGGGGAATGATGAAGAGTGGCCTGCACAAAGCCAGCACTCAGCTTTAATTGGATGGAAGGTGGTTGTACCCCTGTACCATAAATAACTGGACCCAGAAAAGCTGTGGATATATATATATATGTGTGGGGGTGTGTGTGTGCGTGTGGGGGTGTGTGTGTGTGCGTGTTTTAGGGGTTAGTTGGGTGGAGAAAGGTTTAACCATAATGCAGTCTCACAGAGAACTTGAGCACACTGAGAATGGCGGAGGCTGCCAGGAACCTGGTGTAAATATCCTGTGGGCTAACTGATTTGTCGATGGTCATAAACACGACATAAAGAGCTAATATACAGGTCAGCACCTGCATGATATATTACTGCAGGAGGCTAGAGGGCTTTATCAAAGCATTTCAATTTCCTTAAAATCCCCCTAAAAAAAGTGCATTTCTGCAACGAATACTTTGATTTTTTTTTTCTTTAAAGTTTGGACTGGACATGTTGTAAAGTTTGCTAGAGTTGGATTTATATGTTTAAAACAATTTATATACAAAGACATAACTTTTAATAAAACACAAGGGGAATATCAGACAAGAGGTGAAACTAATCGCCATTTTACAATCCAATCAGAGTTTATAGAAATAATTCTAATACTTCATACTGGCTAGCTGCGCCTTGCCATTAGTCATGTTTATGGTCTTCATGGCCAACATCTCAGGATTTAGAGATTCATGGAGAGGAATGTATCTGTTTAGGGGTGGCAGTGCTTTATTAGATGTTTGCAGATGACCTGGTCCTGTGGGCATATTGACAGAACATTGCACTAAGACACTGATTTCTCGTGTTATGATAAAAACGTATTGGGGCTAGGATTAGGTGGGTTTTCGGCAGTATGGACATTGGTTAATTTCTCAAAACGGCCTTGGAAACACTTTTTGTCCCCATACAAATCACATGGTTAAGAACCCAAAGTTGCCACTAGCGCCAACCACGAAGAAGAAGTCGACAGGAAGAAGTTGGAGGATCATGGCGCTGGTATTCTTTTTTAATGACCTTTCTCATAAACAAACTTATTTACCTGTGATTTTTGTACAAGCGCTGCAGTCTATTACTATGCAGTGTCTTGGTGCGCCCAGCAGAGGGCGATCTAACTTTCTAGCGTTCCACACATATCGAGACGGCAGAAGGAGAGAGAGTAGCAGGTGCAGCGAGACATTTCGCCTTCCTTTACCTGATGAGGGACAGCTGTGTTGGTGTGCGTTCGTGACCGAAGTAAGTTCTGTGACATTGGTGACTGAAATGAGCGCTGCATTGTAGATAAATCGGCAGCTAAGTTATGCTGTTGTTAGCCTTCGCTTATAGCCTGCACTGCTTAAGCTAAGCTAACACTCCGGTTTGTGTGTTTTTACACACATTGGTTGTTTGTCTGTTGCTGTTAAGAGTCTTTATCGGTTCCGTAAGCATGTTAGAGACATGTACAGTCTGTTAATTTGGTGTGAGGAATATTTTACACTTTGCTTTTGTGTCGTTCAGCATATTATAGACCCCTTCGTGTTAAATTGCACGCATGCGCACAACGTTGTAGGGCAAGAGGACTCTTCTGTCCATAGCCGCGCTGATGCGGTAGAAGAATTACGTTAACTAAATGAAGCCTGAAAAAGCAGGTACTATTAATTTAATGCAGTTAGCCACTGCAAAGGGAAAAATAGCAGAAAAACCGCTAGAAAACAACTGATAGGCATTTTTCTGCTCTCTGTGTGGGCTACTACACGTAGAGTTGTTGCCATAGCAATTGATAACAACTCCATACAAAGATCAGAACATTCAGTCCGTTACAGTATTATGTTTTTAGGGTGGATGCTTATTTCACAAATATTAATAAATGATCGCTGTTGTATTTTAGCTCCCGTTGCTGTTTGCTAATATAGATTAGCTAATTTAAACATCTTCTCTACCGATGATCTGTCAGTTGGTGTATCTGTCACTTTTTTTATTATTCATCTGAACTGAAACACACCAAATTACACACCATATCTACATGCTAAGGTGTTCAAAGTCCAGCAAGAATAACTGACCTACTTTCCTCTCCCTAGCTATTTTCCCCCCAAAAAAATGTTGTTAATTGAAACTTTTTCTTGACTTTTTCAGCCAAAACCAATGGTAGTCATCATTGGCAAACACATTTTCATCCTCCAGCAGGGAGATGGAGGCGGGATCTTGTGAGCATGACACAGTTTTAATTGCATTTCATGTTAAAACTGTGTGACAATTACGCAATTGCAATTTCATAATTGTGTTTTTTTTACATTAGCTGAATATTGACAAAGTTTTGCGCACATTTGTAATGGAAGCACAGCTCTTGTTGAATTTATGCCATGATGATTGAAAGTGTTCACTTCTGGCAAGGTTTACTTCATGATGTGGTTGGTGAATGATAAGGTGTACTTCATGATGTGGTTGGTGAGTGCATATCAGACACACATAAACCAGCACCTATAATTATTTCCGCTTTGTGGTGGCAGGGCTCTGCCTGTAAGATGGGGTGAGGAGCCTCATCTCCTCGCCTCAAACAGCTCTCACCAGAGTTGCTGCTCCTCTACATCATGAAAAGTCAGCTGAGGTGGTTTGAACATTTAGCTAATATATCTCTTGGATGCCTCACACATTCCAGTGGTAGAAGACCTGGGGCAGATCTGGAGCTCCCCGGAGTAATCTGAATGTGCCTTGGGATCTCCCTGGAGGAGCTGGGAGGCATGAGGGATGCCTGGGTTTTCCCTCTTGGACATCTTACCTCCATGACCCAATTATGTATAAGTGGGAGGCATTAGATAGATGACTCTTTGCTGGAATATATTTTGCACATCTAATTTAAATGTGCCCTCTATCTTCCCTCTTATGTTAGACAATTCTCAACTCTCTGGTGGAATTTAATTGGCTCAAAATGTTGCCACTTGGAAACTGATTGAGAAAGCATTCACATCACTTCTGTTTAGTCAGTTTGAGTCAAACTCGTTTGTTTGGAAAGTCTGGTTTGGTTGCAGAAGTGTGAATGCACAACCAAACGCTGATGTGGACCAAGAAAACAAACTCTGGTCTGCAGGTTGGAGTTATCTCTGGTGCTGCCCAAGTGCATTTGAATGCAAATAGACCGGAGACCTCTCTAAAAGCAGGAAGTGGATTATACCACATGGCATTCTGGGTAAATACAAACAGACGCGCTAATCTAGTGCTAGCCGGAGAAATGTGTCGTAGTCTTTTACCAAAGACAAAAGAGAAATCCTGCAATCGCTAACATCTGATGAGACTCCATATTTGTTTTGTGAAACAGGAAGTTATTCTCAATGTCTTCTTCAAAAGCTTTCATGTTGCTTCCTTCAGTGGTTCTTGGTGTAGCGCCACCACAGGCCAGTTGAGGAAGTTGAGCATCAAAACTGAGAAGATACTTTAAAATATAGTCACTGTACCTTTTATTTTGTGCATATTTTCCAAGGACTAGGTACAATTATTTTTTAAAAACTAGCTTTTTCCAACTTCTTTAAAGCTACGTTTATTATATTTTTTTTTGATTGAACTTGAGCTGTCATCTCATAATGAATCTATTGGTCAAAATCAAAGAACTAAAGAGATGCATATTAATCACTTAATTCATCTTTTTGTGTTTTTGCCCTTGAAGAAAGCATCGTTTGTCCCTTTTTTGTAGAAACATGTCAGGATGAAGGTGTGGGCTGTAAAACTATCATTATCAAGCTTCCCCATGCACTCCCATCTCAGCCCTAATTGCCTTTTTCTCCTTGTGATCATGTGTGTTTTGGACAAGATGTCCATCTATAACTTGCAGAAGGAAGGACCCCCGTCCGGCTCGACCATCTGTCACCTGGGCACCTGCAGGGTCTTGAGCCTCGTGCTGAATTAAATTAAGACGTTGCAATAACAAACATCCAGTTATGTTTCACTCAGGCTCACACAGATTCACACTTCTTACTGTGATAAATATTCCTGTCACAACTGAAAAGACATATCACTTCAGAGTCATTTTATTCTTGTGAGCCTTTATTGTTGTAGGTTTTTTAGCCCAATTTGCTGGGTATTATGTATTTTTATTCAGGCAGCTAGCGGGGACGCCTCTGTCCCGATGAGACACAAATTAAAATAGCACCCAAGAAGGAAAAACTGACCACATTCCATCACTCCTTTCAAACTCGTCTTTCCTTATGTTTTTTCTCCGGGCTCGCAGGCGGAGACCCAAGGTCAGTGGATGTCTGACGGGACGTTGATGAATGGATGTGAAGGGTGTCATCCTGGATAAACAGCGCCCGGGCCCACATGCTGCTACATCCTGAAAAATATGTCTGCTCCACCAGCAGCCCAGGGAAATAGTTTGGAGGTTTCACACATCCTTTCGATTGCTCACTCTGTCTTTCTCTCTGCGTGGAACGTACATCATTCCCCGTGTACGAAAAGAAAATAATAAAAAAAATAACACATACCCATCTCATAGTCCGAACCGCACAAGCACACATGCGTTACGCTGACACTGAAGGGTAATATCTGATACATGATGCAGAGAACACACTCCGTTTCCCAGTAAAGGTCACTGTTTTTTTGACAAACTGTGGATCCGCTAACGTTGGTGCCTTCCACGCGCTGTTACAGCCAAATAAACGCGTCTGTCTCTGCCGGCTAATCTCCCATCCCTCCCCGCCTCGCTCCTTCATGTCTCCGTAGATAAATAGCTTAACATAAAAGGCCTCCTAAAATATGACTTTGCTCCGACTTAAGTGGCGTAAACTGGAAGGATGAAGGAGGGGAATTAGAGGTGGTGGTAGATCCTGGGACAGGCCCAGACCAGGAAGCGTCAAGGACAAAGTGGAATCTTAACGGGGAACAGAAAGCCGTAAAGATGGAGAGATTGCTCAAACAAGGGGTGGAATGTGGAAGGAAAAAAGGATTTATTGCATTCATTAAAAAAATTAATAAAATTCTCTCTTACTACAGAAAAAATTAACTGCTTAGCAGTGCAGACTTTTACAGACTATTTCACACCGTCTTATTTTGAGGACTCTGTATTCAGAACTCCATCCAGCTCCAACTGAAGGTCAAAAGGACTGTCAGTGGTTTGTCTCCTCTAAAAATCTACCTTTTAGGAACCTAAAGTTGCTTTCATTAACATGAACTATTACCTTTTCCTCTGTCACTGTCAACTTAACGAAAATAGAGGAGATTTTCTCCCCCTATAATAAAATATCCTTTAGCTGCAGGTGTGATGAAACATGAATCAGCCTCAGGATCATCTGTCACATTGAATATTGAAATTTGTTTACATTTTTCCTGTCATTAACATTCAGCATCTGCTTCATCTGTTGTTCCTGAAGCAAATAACAGTAATGGCATTCAAACACAAATTTACACTTTTTTTCTGCTTTAGGTTGCAGCTGTTCTGAGCTAACAATCTAAATAATCCTTTTGGCATTCAATGAGACAGAAAGATAAAAACATATTTTCTCGGATGAAGCTTTGATCATGACAAGATTAACTGCAGCAGGAACCTCCAACCTTGGCAGATAGGAAACGAGCAGGGAAGATATTTCTGTTCCACATCTGGACTTGACTATATTTGCTTATTTTACCTTGCAAGTTTTCCCAATCGATCAAACAGTGAGAACATTTCTTCTGCACAACCGTCATCACTGTGACTCCAAAGATTTTCTGGACTCAGACTTAAAATCTTTAATTTTCCTTTTGTTGAATAATATTTTTATTAATTTGTCTGAACTCACTGTGACGTAAAGATCTGTTCACGTTCTTCTCAACGAAGGTAACTACCTGATCATGATGGTGCCACTCCCGTGCTTCACCATGTTCTTCCTGGTCTTGGGCTTTGTGTTGACCCTTAACTCCATACCATGACAAATTATTATAACTTTCTTGTACTTTTTCAAGTTTATTACAGCTATTGTTGAATGTAAGCTGCTGAATTAAATTCTGCTGGTTGCATTTAATACATTTAATTTTAGTTTATGACAATTCTTAACTAAACACCAAGAAGTGGCTTGTTTTGAATTATTACCTTTTTGCATTTTGTAGTGTGCACAACTAAAATGTTAGTCAAACTAAACATTCGGTCTCAGTCTTCGGTCTCAGTCTTGATCTAGGAAGATCCCAACTTGACTCCCTGCCTTCTCCTGACTGATACCTTTGAGAAATAAGGTTCTTTTGATCCCTTATAATATCTTCTCTGCAAACAGTTTTTTAGCAACAGGATTGAAATGAGTAATTTTGCTAGAAAATTACGACTTTATTTCTGTTTAATCAGATTAATTAAGTCAAACTAGCCAAAGATTTTCATTTAAAATAATATGCCGCACTATCAGGGTAAGATGGTTAAAACCACAAAACAGTGTCAAATGGGCTAGCTCTCAGAAGTATAGGTACGAGACTCATGAATGAGCAGACAGACTAAAAGGTTTGCAGTTGCCGATTGTGTGTATTTAAGTGGCTAACGCTAATGGTACACAGAACCTCACCAGATCCGCAGTGAAATCCAGATCCTCATATAGTTTTTCCTTCTTTTCTCAAAAGGTAAGTGGCTCCCGCAGCTCTGTTCCTCCCGGCGTGTTCTGATTGTTTCCACCTTCCCGCTCCAGCTGATATACTTTACCAAATTGGCTATGGTGGCGCACATGACTCGAATACTGAACAGCGATTGGCTGCTCAGAGGTCCCGCGCGAACAGATGCCAATGCATCAACGGTTTTAACTATCGCGGGATTTTCCAACCAAAAGGGGATTAAAAGTGAAATTGCAGAGAATAGAAATTCAAAATCCACACCCGGGTTACACTTTACATCACAACAAAACCTGGCATTTTAACAGGGTTGTGCATACGTTTTGAACAGAATGAAATAGTGCCTGAAATATTAAACCTGCATCATTTAGTACAAATATACAAATGACTACTGCACTGTAAGCTGCCAACAGCGGTGGCCAGCTGTCTGCAGAATGAAAAATGAAAGTATATGCTTGGGGATATTTGATCAACAGGAAATAGAAGCTCTCAAAGCCACAGAAACAGTTCTTATCAGGGTCAAATCAAATAGCAGTTCTTTTCTAGACAATGATAAAATATAAAACAGTCCCGCAGTATTAGAGGTTTGGAGTTACCACGGCTCACAGTGGACAAGCAGTCACCAGTTAATAACAGGGATGATTAATGTGCTGTATATTAAATTTTGTTAGCCTCAGAAAGATGTGATTACCAACAAAACCACGGCAGGAAAACACACAATAAGAGCATACCGGATCACCGCATGAAGGCCGATCCAATATCAGTGGATTTGTGTGTTGCAAGGCAACGACGCAGCAGCAGGATGCAGCTCATCCCTCATTCAGGAAGGAATGATCAGAATGATCTCAACTCCCATTGATCCCTGACTCAGGCTGATTGGAAATTATCTGAGTAGGGCTCAGGTTTGTGGAAAATATATAAATCCATTGGTATAATACAGAATTTTTGCTTGTACTTTATTACCATCTGATATACCCATAATCTATCTTACTGCAATACAATTGGAGAAATATTTTTCCCACAACTTTGCATAAATGTCTGGGTCTTCAGAAATGCTCTGTTAGGATTTACAACCCAATCAAATTATCATCGTCCTTCTGCTCCTCTAAGAATCTACAGAATCTTACTAACTATATCAATATTTTTCAGATTGTATTTTTGATAATTAAATTTATAGTATTTATATACCATCCCTTTAGATCAAATTTCAATCTTACTCAACTCACCAAAGTCTTCCTAACTTTCAGATCAGTAGGGTCAGTTTTCCTCTCTCGTGCTAAAGGTTGGAATGAGCTTTTCCACTTTGTAAAAGGCAGAGCTTCTGTAAAAGAGTTTAAAGGTTATTTTAATCTGTACTTAAAGAATTGTAATTGTCACTTGTTTCATTGTTCTATGTAAATTTTCTGAGGCAGTGTTATGTAAAATCTTCTTTCTTGAGCTTTACCTCATGTTATAATCTTCAAAAACAAACCTGGAGTGTTGTTTTGATTCTTTAATGCATGTTTGAGAAATCCTTCAGTTTCCATGGCAACCATTCAGCTGTGCAAAGCACCTGGGTGGACTTAGCTCTGCCTTTGAGGCACGACTCCTCCTCTCTGCTCCTTCAGACTAGCCAGCAGCAGTTAGCAAACACCTGGTGTAACTGCACACCAGCTGAGCTCATTGTACGAGCTACTTCCCAGTGAAACGCTGGTAAAAAATAACGTTAAAGGGCTAAAAGAGGAGAGATGTGATGACTTCCTGAAGGCAGAATTTCAGAAAGAGCAGGAGTTTTTAGAGACAGAGGCCCAATTTCAAGGTATTAAATATTGAAGTCAAATTCTTTTACGTTATATTTATATATACAGCAGTTTTATATATATATATATATATATATAATATATAACAGTTACCTGATTGTGCTACAAAATGGCACCGTGTACATAGAAACATACAATAGTGCCAATGTAACACTTTATGTTTCTGTTCTCTATATGACTATATTTCATTATATATATTTTTATAATTTGGATGGAGTTTTTATATAAACCCAATGGGCCTTTGCCTCTTCCTGCGTTATTTTTTTTATTTTTGTCTTGGTATCTTTTACTTGCGTTTTAATTTTGCAAGCTAAGCTAAACACTCCTCCCTGTGTGGCACAAAGAACCAGGTGGAAAACAAAAGAGAAGGGTGCATGTGGCAGAGGGGCGCACCCCGCGCCCCTGAGGGAGACCTGGGGGTTCCTATACTGTACACAAGGTCACAGGGAGATATATGAAGTCTTGTCACAATGTGAAGGTTGAGCTATGGTCTCTATTGGTCCAGACAGTGACCGCCAGTGCGGGGCCAAAACATTTCCAGATGTCTGCCAACAGCGTTACTGGAACTGGGTTCGTGTGCGAGCTCATGATTCTTGGGGGAGGGAGGGTTAACCCTGCAGGACTTTGCAAGGGAGAGAAGTGAAATGGAAATCAAATAACGAACACAGACATTAAAGTCTTTGCAGGAAGCAGGAGAGGGAGCAAGAGAGTTTGGGTCGGGGACATAAAACTGTGTGTGTGAGAGAGAGAGGGGGAAAGAGTGTGTCTGTGTATGTAGATGTTCGTCAAAACTAGAGACACAGACATTAAAGTGCTTTAAATTTCTTCCCTCTGAGTTTCTTGCCCAAAGGGAAATCTTTTATTCCGCTCCCCAATGTGCCGGCTTGCCAAGTATCTGACATCAATCACATCTTTTCATTTTTTTTATGTTCATTTTGTATCACCATTTTGCACTTTGGTTCATCATTACTGCTGATAAATAGGCAAATGCATTCTCTGGGCAATGACTACACTAGAGGTGATCCACCAGGGAGTCTGGATGATGAGATGGGTTGAATTGTTACAAAAATGCTTCAGCTAGAAAGGAGTTTAAATGTCAAACTGCTCCTGGACCAGGATCTTCTGCAGCTCTTAGTCTCAGGTGGGATTAAAATACGAACAAGATTTCAAACATGGTCTTTCATGTTCTGCATCAGCTGTCAGTAACTATTTCACTGGTTTCATGTGATTAGATCCATTGTTGCAAGTCAGCACAGACTGATTGGAGTAGATAAAATTTGGGTAAACTTTATAGAAAAAACATAATTTTGCAATTGCAGTGTTTCCATTAAATTGAAAGCACAATTACAATTACAAGTGGATAAGTTTAACATGCTGCACCATAACCCTCCTGCTACTTCCTGTCATCATCTTCTTCGTGGTTTGTGCCAGTGGTAACAGCCAGTTGTTGATTATGCGGAAAAACTGCTTCCATTGCAGTTTTGCACAAATTTTATGCCATGTTGTTTTTCTTTTTTTGTTTTATTAGCCTTTATTTGATAGAAGACAGGAAAGTAGGTAATGAGAGAGGGGGAATACAAAGGTCAAAAGGTCATGAGGCGTGGCCTCAAATCTGTGTTGAAGACAAAGGCCTCCATACTTGGGTCTGCTTTACCTTTGCACCACCTCATCATTCTCAGTTTTTCAAAATAGACCAAAAAACCACCTCGTCCAACCAAAACGTATCGAACAATTTCTCTTTGAAATTGTCGTTATTCCATTCAGTTGGTTCATTTTGTAAATGTCAAATTGCGCAATTATATGGTCAACGGAAATGCAGCTTATGTGACGCTTCTACACTTGCACAATAAATCGCGTTACTCCTAAATTACATTTCCAAAAGTTTCCAGAACATTGGTGAAAAAGTCACAGCATTTTTAAGAAAACATAAAACAAGAAGCAGAAAAATGCCGTCAAAGTGAATAATTTCAGCATTGGTCTCATGTTTTCCTTCCCAACCAGATCCTCCACTCAGCCCTCTGATCAGGCCTTTAGTACTGAGGAATGTTGGTCAGGACGTCTCTGTGTGTCCCGTTCCATCTCATTTACACCTGCTAGACATCACATCCCGTCTGCGTTTCATGCCTTCTCAGTCAAAATAAGGAAAACAAAGCTCAACTACCACATTCTATGTAATACCTTAGCAAACACAATGTCATCTCCAATTAAGCATGACTACAGTAAAAGTGATGGATGCGGCAAAAAACATTACGTAAGATTTGCAACTGTGGAGCATCGTACTTGTATGCATTAGTATGAAACAAAACTAAATCTAGTGCTAAATTTACACTAAATCTAGAGCCGTTACTTAAACTCATGATGTTCAATGCAGACACTGTCTGCTCTAATGAAGAGTCCCTCATCTCTGCATAATGATGGTCTTGAGTTTACAGCAACTTACAAAATAAATAAATATAAAAATTAGTAAATAGAAACACAAAATACAAAAGAAGAGTGACAGAAGTTCATCAAATGGACAAATCATCCAGAATTTGAGTGATTTGTTAAATAATTAAGAAATATCCCGGTGGAAACATGAGATGATGTCGTCCTTTATAGAACACAGTCGCAAGAGCACCTGAAAAAGAGCTGATATCTAATATGACCTTTGAGATTATACCTTACAGCTCAATTTAATTAACTAATCTTAGTGGTTCGTGTGTCGTTTCACCTCCGGTACAGCCATCCAACTGCAACGAATCTTAAAACGATAAAATTCCTCTCAGCACAGAGCGGAAGATCATTGACAAACCTTGGCCCAACGCGGTGTCAGAGTGATTTATCTGAGCTGCTCAGCCATAGATGGAAACATCTGCCTCAGCTGTCTGGGTCCAAATCTGATTTTATGCAACCATATGGAACACCAGCTTTCTGCTGGGATCCCAATTTGCAAAACAGGTTACTAGTTTAGTTGAAAATCCCACTTTGGAGAGCCGAGACTAGAACCTTTGCAGGAAAAACACAGCAACCGGTTCACCTCCCTCACCTATGCATGCTAATAGCTCGACTAAAATGCGGCTCATTTCTTTGCATCAGTGATCAAACGTTGAAGTTTAATCGCTGCAGTTAGTCATGCTGATTAAAGCATAGAGACCAGGTTAATGGTTTTTCTTTATCTTTTTCAGTTTGTCACGCAAACACAAAACTCAAACTTTATGACTGAGACTTCAGTTATGTTCTCTTTTGTTTTTAGGTGTATTTTGTGTGTAAAGCCTCGTGCCACACACACCTATCCCTCTAACGACGCAAATGTTTTCACATTTCGTTCTTTCTGATAAGGCTTATAACAGTGCAAGTCCACAATCTTCCACATAACAAAGTGTAAATGCTTTAAGCTGTCTTGGAAGATAATCCTTAATTTGAATATATACAAAAACACCTTTTTCTATCAACTTGTAACAATATTACAGCACATATGTAAAATATTATTATTATTCATGACCAGTGCAACAAATACAAAGCTCCAGTATAGAAATGATTTCTCTTTTTGAGGCGCGTACATGTGTCCTTTTTTAAGATAAAATCATAAAATCTGCACTAATAACACTAAAAGCATAATTTAAAACTCTAAGGAATCACTAAAGCTGTTCTGCTTTGTTTGGATAGACCTGAAAGCTCATCTTAAATCTGGCAGGAGCTGAATTAGTGAACTCGGCCTGAAAATGTGGGTTACACAGGGAACTACACAGGAAAACAAAGAAAAGAAGAACAGCCTCTTAAAAGGGGGATTTATGGGTGATTTATGGTGATATAAAAATGTTGAAATCCTCTCAGTATCTGTGTAACCCTGAAAACTCGGCCTTTATATGCACTGCTTCAAAACTGTCTCACTTATTGCAAGTCTATTTTTACACTTAATAGAGAAGAGCAGATTTTTAAACTAAATAATGTCTTTACCTGCCTGTCCTGACAGAGAGACAGGTAAATATGTCTAGAGAGAGCAGAACAGAAAGCGATAATTAACACGCACACATGCGCTCAGTTGACCTGCGTGTAGTTTTTGTTCAAAATCATTTTTGAGCTAAATGAACAAAATTCAGCAGTTCGTATCTTCAAGCAGAAGGAAAATGTGGGAGAGTGTAAGGACAGGAAATGAAACCACTGTGGTGTTGAACTTCAAAGTAAGAGCATGGATATAAATGGCTAGCTGCTTGGAAGAACTCTAAACAATCGGTAACCAAAACTTCAACACAAACCTTGAACTAAATAGAAAAATAAATTTAGGGGAAACTAAAGGCACTAAATGTTCTTACAAAGAGCTAAACAAAAAATTAGCTCTGCTATTAACAAATTAGCAGGTGTGTCCCCATTACTGAGGGATTTAATAAATTTACACAATTAAATAAGTTTCTACTTCCTCATATCTCGATGTGAACATGAAACTGAATAGTTATACTGTAACTCGATTTAAATCTACCTATTTAAATTATTTCTGTTTCTTTCACACTCTTATTTTCCAATCATGTTTGAATAAAACTGAATATTGCAATCTATTCACAGACCTGAGCTTTGGGAATATTTAGCTAGGTGGATTTTTGAGCCTTTGTTGCTCAAAGCTTTTCTGCACAAAGTTGGCTATATTTTTTAAGTGACTCCGGCTCGTCTCTGATCCGGTTCTTTTACAGGGTTTTTAGTATATTTTCATTGCTCTTTCACAGTGTAGGCAGTCGGTTGAGGTGGTTCGGGCATCAGCTCTACTCCAGTGCGCCTAACCTTGAGAGGTATTCTGTACAGCTCCAACTGGGAGGAAACCTCAGGGAGACGCAGAGCTCACTGGGAGGACGATATATTTATCTGGCCTGGGGACTTCTTGGATCTCTCAGGAGGAGCTGGAAGAGGAGGATGTTGGAGAAAAAGTGGACGATGGATGGACGGGCGGGCGGGCAAAATGTCACATATTCCATGAGCAAAACAGCGGCTAATGCTCGCCAATAGTATATTAGCACAAATGAATGTCTGATAGCTTCCAGTGAAACAGAGTCCTTCGTTAAAATTTCATTTTTGACACTTTGACTTCTTGAATTTAGCCAGGCTGTCGCTGCACAGCAGCAGGCAGGGCTGGCGGAGTTATTCTTGGCACGGTTCCTCTGAAGACGTGCCTCAAACAAGTGAAAGTGATTACAGCTAGTTATCCCTTATTAAAAAAGATTAATGCCTTGGCTCTCAATGTGTTGGTGGGATTGTTGCCCTTTGAAGTGTGATTCGTTGGGTCTGCGAGATCGCAAAAATATGAAAGCAAAGATGTAGTGTTGTTTTTGCAGAGTTGAAGGTGTTGCAATAAATTGGTGAACTGTTTGAAATCTCTCCAATTAGCAAAACATCATTGCTCTAATTTTCTAAGAGGAATGTGAAGCAGCAGAGAAGTTAGAACATGATATGTTTAAACAAACTTCTCTGAGTGGCTGGCTTAGATATCTCCATTGTTTCTCCAGTTAGACGCTGATCAGATAAGGATAAAACTCTTCAAACACGGAGGCACGAGATTCTGTTGGTTCAATGCCTAATCAGTCAGATTCTTTCTTCTCACACTTGATCTTTGCCAAAGAAAATCTTTGAGCCTAGAACACCTTCAGTAAATAAAACAATAATAAATCCTAATGTTCTGATGACTCAGGGAATCATCAAAAACACAAAATAATCTTGGTCCAACAACAACGTGCAAGTCTTGGAAACTTGCTGAAACTGTATTTCAGCCTTTCCTTTTTGCCTTCTTTCCCCTTTTTTAACAAGCTCAATTGGATTTCCCTCCCTAATGCTTTGATAGATAACCACTTTATTCATTAGCATAGATTCATGGGGCTCTGGAAGGAAAGAAGTAATCAAACGCTAATTCTATAGACAAACAAGGAGGCCATAAATCACCCGCTCCCACACACAGTCTCCGGATTGCTTTCTGACCAGGCCAACACCAACGTGCACCAAGCCAACCAGCTGCATCAACTTCTTTGAACTTTACGTGGATCCAAATGACATGCAACAGGCTGAGGAGTCAAGAAGACGAATCCAGATGGCTGATGGCTGCTAATGGGGTGGAAAACCGTCGATAAAATCTCGTCATCAATGCGATTACAGCAGGTTTAAACCTGGAGAGCATAACAAGAAGCAAGACTGAAAGGTTAGGCTTAAATTGGATACAACCAGAGGTTTTAGATTGTTTGTTTTCTGTATAACTTTAAAACTTGCATTCCAGCTCTACATTCACACCAACATATAAACCAGAAAAGATGAATGCTCTTTGAAATCCAGGATAAACGTTAATGAACAACGAGATAACATGGAAACATCTTCTGGACGTTATAAGGGGATAAATAGCAGCATCTGGTCCCAGATTCAGGGAGGCTGAGTCACTTCCTGGTGGATCGTTCTTGGTGGTGACCCAGTTTAGGCCGAGTTGCAGCTTTCCAGCAGATGGACTCAAACTTATCCCTACAGTACTTCAGGCACAACGAGAAACTCACGGTCTTAAAAACTGTAATTTGCCATCGTTCTGTGGCTGCAAAGCAGACCTGAGTCTTCAACCCTCCACCACCACACCTGGCAGTTTGCTTAGTTTTTACTGATATTGATGCAATGTTGTGTATTAATAAACTGATTTCACTACAGCCAAGAAAACCCCCAACTTTTCATCTGAAAATGTGAGTTCTTTCGAAATTGCAGCGTTTCCAGAAAGCAAATTTATTTCCAGATTCCATAAATTAGACGGTTAATTGAAACCCTCCTGATGACAAACTCAAGTGCTTCCGACTTTGACCACCTGGCTTCTACTTTCTTCTTTAATCCTGTGGAACCAGTGAGGGTGTACTTAGTTTTTCATGAGCAGCTTTTCTATTTTTGAATCGGCTTTGGTTTAATAAGCGGAACTGTAGAAGCTGCTGTGATTTTGCATATTTATACTTAAATGATTCAGGAATCTGATAAAGACTTTCTATTCTAAGAGTGTATTTTTTTTTCTTAGCAATTTAACAGAAAGGAAGAGAACATTAAACAGAAACATGAGGATCCGCTCATGGCGTTACGCAGGAACCTGTGAGAAACAGTGACTACTAAAGGGATTTTCCCTGGGAGGTAATTTTATTAATAATTTGAGTTAAGATGACATCACCCAATAAATAACTGCAGAAACCCCGTTAAATACGCCTCCGAATGTCACAGATAATTTGATCACTTTCAATGGGAAATTCTTAACTAATTGATGTTGATTTAATGCCTAATAACGGAGAGGTTTCAGTGGAAACATATTTCACAACATCAGTGAGTTCACATGTAGGGGAGTCTCTTAAATCAGAACTTTAATAAAAAATGGGGATTTTTATTGTTGATGAGACCATGGAGAAAATTATTCACAGCTTTTAAAGATAAAGTATTTAGGAAAGGCATCCTAAATAATAATAATCCTGATGAATTATGATTGACTCAGTTTGTTTTAATATCATAAACTCTACAGCGTTTCTCTTCCTGCATCCTGATGCTAGTGGGAGGAATCTCTTGAATTTAATAATTCTACATTAATAATAATCATTGCTGAGATGATTTTTTTCTATCTGGGACGGATGTTCATTGATATGCTTCATGATATGTCAACCAAAGCTCTGTCACGGCTAGGGGGAACACACCTGCAGCCGCGTTCACTCCCTCTTTTGAATTATTTCAGTGAAATTTTTCCTTTGATATGCAACAGGTTGTAGAAACATTATGTGGTTGATGCTTGAAATAAAATGCCCTGTTTTTGGGGAAGAAATGTAATTATCAGATATGATGTTAAATCCAACTGCAGATTCTGACGGGCAGAAGTTATTTATCGTAAATATCTGCTTCCACCTGTGCTGGGGGTTGAGATCGTATCGGATTAGAAAAGTAGCCAGATTATAACGGTAGCATGAAGTTTAGCAATACTCTGATGCTGGAATGAATGTTGCATTTGTGACTAAACTGAAGGGTCTTCATGTCACCTCACTGATAAAACACAAAATCTTACCAAGTATTTTTGTCTAGTTCCTAGTGCAAAGTATCTTAGTGCACTTTAAATAAAACAAAAACTATCTTACAAGTAACCTTTCAGCTTGGTTTAGTTAGTTTACTAACAAGACATTTTTCCCAGGTCATAAATAGAAGAATCTACCATAGAACTTTTTCAGCTATATTAAGGAATTATTGACTTAAGCTCCTGTATGAAAAGTCACTTGTAAGTTAGTTTTGTCTAACAAATGAGCCACAATCCTTGCACTAGAAACTAGAATACTTGGTAGGATTTGGTTTTTGCAGTGTAAGTGACATCATTGGGTCATTGTTGCGACTTCTTTGGGTGGCATTGTGCTACATGCTAAAACTGCTGTGAAGCTAATTTGAATAATTAATTAAGCTTAATGAACTGTTTGATAACTAGGATTAATTGAAATGTATGATTTAAATGGACATTTTTTAAAAGTCTCAACATTTCTTGAACTGGATTGAATCTGCTGACAAGCTCACTAACTGTGAGCTTTAATACGAGGCAAATATGTGATGATTTACTGTAGTAAACTCTTTATCGAGGTGCACTGCTATATATTTCACAAACTGCTTCGTATATGAACTTTGCACATAACATAGTATCTGATTCACGAAGGTACAGCAGCTTGGGAAGTTGTTTCCCCTCCCTTGTGTTGATGATGCCCTGAAGCAGGACAGACATGTGTTAAAGGCTGCTTATCTGTGTGCACTTTTCTCTCTTCAGCGCATTTAGCCTCCACGCTCGGCGCTGGCTATGTAAACACTTCCACATCTGCAATATTTTCAAAGGGAACCCATTACCATTCTAGTGCAGCGCGCACAGAGCTGCAGCATACTGAGAAACGCAAACAAATAAAGTGTGACCCCTGGAGAGGTTTGTGTAAATCACAGCAGCCCAAACAAGCTAAAGTGCTGGATTTTTATCAGGCAGCGCGGACCTTCATTCCCGCTCCTCTTGTTCCTTTCCTTTTTTATCTTCGTCATCTTATCTCTGGGATCCGTTCTTTGTACTCGCCACACCGCTCCCTGTTTCCCCCCCGCTGCCTCCCGCCTCTGATGCACATAAACTCTGCAAATCATCTGTGGCCGATACAAACCGAAGCCCAGTGGAAGCTGCATGTTTATCGTCTTTCTTCTATGTTGCTGCACATATCAGAGCATTCATCTTTCTTCAGGAAAAGAAAAAAACCTGCGAATGTCTTAGTTTTTTTTGCAGTGTGATGTGATTGTATATTGATAAATCTCTTCTATTTTTGGTTACCATCTTCATACCAAGGAAATGTTAACCCTTTCCTTGGTATGAGAGAGAGATCTGATTCCTTGGATAATCATACAAACATCCTACAGAGTACTCGATTACTACAATATTGTTTTCCAACAGGAGAAGCTCCTAGGGTGAGTTGGTTTCCTCTGAATGCTGCTGCCATCCCCAGAGAGCTGCAGCCGTGTCTGGTTATATTGGGACAACAGGGAAGCACTTAGCCTTTTGAGTGAGTCTTCTCCATGTTTCTGTTCCCTGCGGAGGAAGAGGAGTGACAGTGGACGCCTCCCGGTCGGCCAGCCTGAGCTTCACAGTGAATGTGTTGGATCAGAGGTCGAGGTCGGGAGAGGTCACTCCAGACAGACCGGTTGGAGAGGTCAGAGGTCTCACTTTGATGCAGTGCGAGTGCTGGCCTCAGGCCATGGTTTGATGGCGCAGTCCAGGTGTGAAGAAGGAGGGCGATGATGGAGCTGGGGAGAGTTATGGCCGCCGCTTGATGTGTTCGCCTGCACGGTGGTATACGGCTGCTTTGAGTGCACCGAGGGGCTGGAGTTACAACCCACTGAGCTTTTGATCACTTTGCTTTTTCTTCTAAAAAGAAGAGACCTGCTGAGAGTTTTAGTCACACAAAGAGCAGTTGTTAAAGCATTGGGAGAATATGGGGAATATCAGACCGGGTGCCACCACTTCAAGAAACCATCTGAAAAGAAAGTTGTTTGAGAGAATGTTTTGCAAACGCCTTGCAAAAGTATTCTGGCCCTTATCACCACAAACCCCAATGTGCTTCACTGGTCGTTCATGATTGGCCTTAATCCTGGACAGACGTTACACTCATGAGAGGAAATTTACAGCTCAGGCGATAAAAGCTGTTGACAGAAAGGAAGCCGTTGTTGAAGGAACAGCAGAAGTTTGTAGGAACGGCGAATGTGTTGAGGGTCTTCAGGTCAGATAAGACCAATGATAAACTGCACGGCCTCCATGTAAAACACAAGACGCAGTAAAAAGACGATCACCCTGAAGACCCTCACAGCAAAACAAGGCAACAGTAGCTTCATAGTCTGGGGTTGAGCTCAAGGTCGGAGTTCATAGGAAGATTGATGGACCTGGATACAAGATAATCCTGCAGGAAAATGTGTTGGAGGAACAAAAGAGACAATTCAGAAATACTTTATTGATCGTAAGGGGAAATGAAATGGTTTTATTTATTATTTAAAGAATATTCAGAGACTTTGTCTCGGCTTACATCAAAGTGTTCCTATTTGTTTTGCCGTGGCCCCGTCTGATCCAGATACAGATAATAATTTGCTGCAAAACTTCAGATTTACAGATGTTTAACTGATGGAGCTATTTTACAGAAAAGGTTTAGAAAAGCCTCTTCTACAGCTGGGAGACCCAAACATTGTAACCAACAGAGTTTTGGCTCAGGTGGGCTGCACTCATGTCATGTCACAACTTTTATGTCTTCATTCATGAGAAATCTTAAAACAATTCATCATTTTTGTAAGACTTTACAATCATACACCATAAGACCAAGTCAAGCACAGCTGGATATCTAGGAAAGCAAATACATTTTGTGCATTTTGTCCTTTTATCTGATTATTCCACTAAAAACAATTTATCTATGAAAACACATAAAGTGGAGGTTTAAGAAAACTTTGTATTTTTTGTTTACGTGGAAAAAATGGAGCTTTAGTTCCCCACACATTATCCTATGACCAATAATGCACCGATAGCGACACACTTACTTTGCCCAAATGACGTTGGCTTGTTTTATTAACTTTATATTCTAGTGCGCTATTTAAAAGTAGTTCAACCTATAAATCTGTCCAAACAAGCAAACTTTCTGCGCCATGTTTAATTTTTACAGGAAGTAGTAATTGTTTTGAAGCGATCTCATTGGCCGAAAGCTTTAAGCTTAGCGCTACACTGCCCCCTACTGATTTGGCATGTTTACAACGCCGCTCAGCGGTGGATTTGTTCGTTTGAATGAAAACTTTTCTGAAATCGATCCTGTGTTTTTAATCTTTATGAAGACCAATTTGTGTTGATCTATGATATCAATCCAAATAATCTACAGTGTGGGTTTAAAGTGAAATAATGCAAACATGTTCAGCTGGGGCCAGTATTTCCACAAGGCACTACGTCCCACAATGGCTTTTAAATTATATAACTACAGTTATATAATTACCCCTTTGAGAAAATGCTAAATTTTTCATAATGTGACAAAATAAACAGAGTAAAAATATGGTAAGACTCAACAAACCATGTTTGTACAGACCGACGTCGGAGTTTATCCAACCCAACTGTGATTAAGCAGACCGTAGAAATTAAATGGAGGAAGATTAGCTGGAAACCACGGGCTGCACATAGCGAGAGAAGTAATAAGTGAAACTGTTCATCCCTCCCTCCGACCTCCGGTTCTGCACTGTCAAGCAGCAGGAATCCATGGAGGACGCGGACGTAGGCAGTGGAAGAACAAGCAGACCATAAGCTCAGCTGGGAAACGGTGGAAGGAGTGTCCTGGAAGCGATGAGAGACGTTTGATTTGTTTGGCATGGCTACAAGAAGACAAATGTTAGTGTGGGTTTTTCTGCAGGGATGATAAAAATGATTCATCATCCTTCCTGATGCATGTGAAGGATAGAGCTACGCCTACTCACTTCCTGCTCACACGCAAAACAAACGGCACTTCTGGAATGACGTATGTGGTGCCGAAATTAAATTCTGCAGACAAGACAGTTAATTTTGGAGAAGCAGCTAAAGGTCATCTGAGTGACATTAGCGGTCATGAGAAAACCAACGGTAACAAGACTGCAGATCATCCTGCTAACACTGAGGCAGACGGACTTTCATCATGGACAAACATTATCCTATTCAGTTCAGGCTAATTGCTAGATTTCCAATTAGCAAAAATAGGAATTGAACTTCTAGTTCTAGCTTTGAACTTTCTAATTTTACAAAATGACTTTGAAAGACTGTGTTCACCTCAGTTGGTGTTGATTTTTGTTATTTAACAAAACAAAAGAAAAACTGGCCCAATTACTATAATTACTGGGTAATTACGTTTTCATGTAGGTTGGTTTAATCGTTGTTTTTCCTTAATCAAAAAGAAAAACAGTTTCAAAACAACTTTATATTTACTCAGGTTGTCCAACAATATGTGTTTGATCAGAAACATTTTAAGTGTAGATAAAATATCATATAAATGAAACATTTTATTTTATTTAGATAAAATTAAATACATTTTATTTTTATTTTATAAAATAAATAAAATTTATTCCTAAACTTCTTCATACCTAAACTTAAAAATATGTTCATATCCAGTCAAATGATAAAAAAGCAAAAAATTACCTTTTCACAATATAAAAAAATTAGCCAATTTATTGCGAAGAGGAACCTACTCACACTTTCAAAAGCAAGGGATTTTAAAATAACACTCAAAATAAAATATTTTCTCAGAAATCGCAATTTTTTTGCCCTACTTAAAATCAATAGTATGTATTTTTAATTGTTAATATGAAATGAAGCCTGCAGTCGGTTTTAACAGCTGTGAAGAAGTTAAAATCTGCTGCCTCTGATCCTCATGATGCTTGAGCAAAACTTGATAAAGCTTAAATTATACATTCATATGAGATGAATAAATTAATGCATTAAGTGATAAAGCAGGTTTGTATGCATGGCTGGATTAATCTGATTAATATGAATTCATTTCTGGGTCGTATTAACGAGACGAGCTGCTGCCACAACCCTGTGAAAACCTTCATTTGAAACGCAGCGTCGACTTCTTTCACTTATTTAATTCAAAGTCATTCCAACCCCTGGATACTGTGGACACATGAAGAAGCACATTTTGATTTCTGCTAGTTTTCCAGCTTTTTAAAAAAAACTAATTTTCACTGTAAATGTGAAGCTTATGAATGGAGCGAGTTGCTCCTCTGGTTGCATCAGAGGTCCACTGCTCACTGGTCTGGACTCACCTGGTCATTAATCATTTTCCTGAGAGCTTTCATCTGTGACAGCAAAGGTGACTCGCTAAGTCAATTAATCTAATGTTAGAGAAGTTTACTGCAGCTCTACATACGACCTTCTGTCGTGGAAAAGTGAGAAATGTGAGCCTGTGTGGAAGAGTTTTGCTGACTGCAGTTTTTTTCTCTCTAACTTTAAACCTCAACAACTAATATAGGAGAATTTAGTTGGACATGAAATTCGACGTTTTACCTGGTGAAATGTTGCCTTATTTCACAATAATATTACATACTAATGTAGTTTACCTGAATCTGAAGCATTTAACTTGGAATTTAAACAATGGATGAGGAAAAAGTTTTCAATATAAACTGAAAACTGAAACTAGTTTTCAGTTTATATTGCAGAGAAATTTTAAAATTTCCTCCCTTTACTCTGGTGCGTTTAAATAAAATACACTCCAACTAAATATCTCCTGAAGTCAGTTCAGTTTCCACCAAAACATCATCATTCAGTTTAATAGAAAGCTTTTTCCATGAAGCAAAGGATTTTCACCACTGCCTTTGGAGAGGATCTAACATCTTCCTTCTATCTGGGTTCAGTGAGGATCAAAACAGTTTTTCCCTAGAGATGCAGAAACACACGACCAACCAGATGTTGTTGAAGTCAGAAAACTTCACAGTTTGTGCTTCTCTGAGCAAATAAAGAGCAGAACGTTGCAACAGGCTCTGGAGAAGATAAATACACAACACCTTTAAACACCGAACAAAAGAAAATAAACACAGAAGGTCGGGGATCATTTAGAAAAAGGTTGACAGAATGAACTACGGTTGACCCCGAGTGTTTGTGGAGTTTCAAACTCAATTCAAAAATTCTTTATTAATCCCAAAAGAAAATTAAATGGTGGTGTAACAATTCAGAGAGTTTTCAGATGGTGATGGCAGTTGGCAGGAATGATCTCTGGTAGTGATGTGTTGTCTCATGAAGAGGACGGCGAGGGTTGTCCATCGCTTCTGGATTTTATGATGAATCCTTATTTGCATACACATCATAAAAAATATAGCAAAGTATAAAAAATCCAGCCAAAAATCAGACCAACTGCACAAAATCCAAAACACAGAACGGTTGTGCAAAAAAAGCTATTTTCCTTCAAAAAGGCACAAATAAAAGTTTGAAAAAGAAAAAACCTCAATGAAAGTACAGAGCTGCTCCAAAGTGCTGCCACCCTGAGCGCCGCACTTCTCTTCATAGAACTGTTTATTTATTTATTTATTTATTTATTTAAGGTTTTATTGGCTCTAGTGGCCTTTATTTAACAGTTAATGGACAGGAATGAGGGAAACGAGAGAGGGGGATGACATGCGGCAAAGGTCGCCAGGCCGGGAATCGAACCTGGGACAAGAACTGTTTATTTTAATAGTTCAGTTTTAACTAATTTTGAATTGAATATGAATTAATACACACAGTGAAAACCACCCCATCAAGTCCATATGAGATAATATCTACAGAGTTTCCAACCAATCGGTGCTAAGGAACATAAATGGTGCCAATAAGCATCATTCATGCAGATATTCAGCTTCCCAATCTGCATTTTCTGTCCAACTGAGCAAACTGTGAACAGGTAGTTTCACTGTTGTTCCACAATCTTTCATTTTGTTTTGCGAACATCCAAACTTTGCAATCAGTCAGACATCTGAGTCATTAAAGATGAACCACGACAGACATAAAGATTTCAGATCTTCACGTGTATAAAGAAAAGATGTCGGCATGCTCACCAACATGTTTTCATCTTCTCTTCCCATCAATAGTCGATAATGTAAGGACTGTCTCTTCAGAGACCTGATTTAGAGATGCTGAACACGCCCATCTTCTCTTATAAAAGCTGCAGCCTTGCGGCATGATTTTAACACGCTTCATTAGCAGACGCTTTGATCTTGTCTTTTACAATCTTCTGCATAACGTTCCATCTACTTATGTACCCCAAGAGTCGGGTAAGAGGTGGTGAAGAAGTCTGGCTTCGATTATTATCCCAGAGTCTGTGCAGCAGGGAGGGACTGGAAACCACCAGATTCACAACCTGTACAGCGTAAGGAAGGAACACGAAATCTTTCCTAATCCAAGTGTTTTTGGTTTAGTTTCTAGTTTAACTATCTTTGTGCTTTTGACATAAGACAAAACTAACTCACAAGATATAGGAGCTTTTTTAAGTCAATCATTTCTTAATATTATTGGATAAAAAGCTAAATCCACAGGCAGATTATTTCACTTGTAACTTTGGAAAAATGTGAAATAATCAGCCAGCGGTACTTTTTCATCAATATTAGGGAATTATTGACATTAAACAAGAGCAAACATCTTGCTGAAAAGATGGTTAGTATTTTAACGAGGCAAAAATATGTGGTAAGATTTTGATGTTTTTCAGTATAAACTTTGATATCCTTTGTTTTTCAAACAAAACAAGCTGATTTCACATATTTATATGAGCTTACATTTAATGACAGTAAACACATTTTTGGATGTTTTGTTTGAGATCTCGGGGCCCGTCTGGGATTTAAACCTTTAGCAGATATGCAGCCTCACTGTGGACCCAGAAAAAGAATCAAACATAAAAGATCATTTTAATAATCATCTTTAGCTGCATTTTATCTACTCAGCTGCACATGTGAACACAAAATGTGCAAGTTAAAACATTTTCATGCTGAACCAGAGAAACCTTTCCGTAGATGAAATTGATCTCTGAGTTTAGAAAAGGTTAGAAAAGTAGTAAAACGAAAGCAGGCTGTTTTATTATTTGAGCTGTAAATTAGTTTTAGATTTTCATAAATATTTCCCTGCTTGGACGCCTGCTGTGCTGTAAGTGTTGCTGTCACTGACTTGAGGAATGCGCAGGTCAGGTATTTCCCAGTGAAAATTAAGGCTTTACTTAAATCCATAAAGCAGTTCAGTCTGTTTGCTGCACATGTCTCTGCTATCAGCTGATGTCTGTGCATTCAGTACCGTCCACCTTTGCTGCTCTGCTATAAGGTGAAGAATTCAGTAATTTATGTCTCCTCTTCACTTGCATTTCCTCGACTGTAACTTACCGAGGTTTCGCTTTGACAAACTTACAAGGGGCCGTTAAACCGGACCAGCTTTACAGCAGAGGCTCATTTTGTGTTTGCACATGCTGCAGGAACCCACTTCCTGAGAAACGCTCGACTGTCTGGTCGGGGTTGTTAAATAATGGTTGAGGGAAAATAATTCTGTTAAAGAGATTAGAGTTTGTGTAACTCGGCATGTTAGCAGTCGGCTGCAGTTTGTGTCAGCGTCGGCAACCCGATCCGAATGCAGGAAGCCTGTACCTGCAGGGTGGATGCAAACTAGAAAAGCAAACTATTAACTCATAGGTGACGAATGTTAGTAACAAACTGAGTATTTCCTGCTGCAGTGAACATGTTTGCACGGTTCTGGGATTTATAGGTTCAGTATTTAAAGTGCTGCTAATAGAATGTACTTTGAGGCAGGCTGTAAAGTCACTGCTTTTAGTCTTAACCTTACAGTTTTACAGTTTTTCCATAATAAATATTGGCTGCATAATCGATTTACTTGTTTGAGAGTTATGATCCTATTTTTAAAAGTGTATTTCTTAGATGACAGTGTACAAATAGTGTTGCTAAAATCCAATTTCCCTTTCAGTTCGTTCTCTCTTTCTGTTTGGCTTTCCTTCATAATTTGTTGGCATTGCTATTTATTTCCAACAACATAATTTCAACCAATACACTTTAATGTTCTAGAGAAAAAGCAAACAGGGAACAGAAAGCTGATTTGTACCCAATATTTTAGTTGTTTTGCAGTTCAGAATAAACTGAGTGTTTCCTGTCCTGATGCGCCGCATCACCGTCTGCATCCCTCATTTAAAGGTTTAAGATAAAATAAGCGGGTTTCTTTTACACCTTATGACCATTGTTACAGTGAAAACAGTTTTTTGACGAGCTTCAGCGGCGTTAACGTGTGAATATGTTGTTTTGACCTCCATCACACGCAAAGGGCCAATAGATGTCCAGTTTCTTTTTTCGTCTATTGAATTTTCTGTGCCAAAGTGGTTTATTTTAGTTGATATATGCTGATCAAACATATTTCTGCGCTGTCGTAAAAACAGCTGACCGTTCAGTGGTGCTCAAGCCTAACAGCTGTGTAAAGCCCTAATTCTGGTTTATTACGCCAAACTGTAAAACTACCTGTACTCTGGTAAAACAGAGTGAAATGCCTCGGCTCCCCACTATATAAATGCAATATATGGGCTGGCTGATATTTCCCTGTGGACACTTTGGTCAGCTTGACCTCTGTTAAAGCTTCCGCTTCTGTCACTGGCTGCCTGACTGAAATAAATTGGCTTTGGTCTCAGTGGAGGAGTTTGCTGTTGCTGCAAACCCGCGGCCTGATTGGGAGAGCTGCAGACTCAACTGGGAAGGTCTTTGTGTGCATGTTTCTCTGACCTGAGAGAAAGGTCCGTCTATGAATTGCAGTGACCTAACACAATGTAATTGTGTGTGGAAATGTGTGGGTGGTGACCGCGTATATATATGCGTATCCTTAACCTCCATTAGAGGAGAACCCAGAGTCGACTGTGACCTCTGTGTCCGCAGAAACATGTGACACTGAATGTGTGGCTGAACTATCGGCGCTCTGTGCTGAAACGGAGGAAGCATCAGTGGAGGCCTGCAGTCCGCCCACGCACCGATACGATGCATCACTCTGGGCGTAGCGGCGCCGATTGACCTTCAACCTGATGATATGCACAAGATGAGTAACGATGCCTGATGGTCTGCTGATGGTGTGATTTGACCTAATGGCACAAGAATGTAACTTTTCCAACAAGCTAATCATCCTAACAGATTCAAACTGGTTTTGGAAAGAATTAATCAAAATGAATCAGCCTGAATGACCTTCCCAAGAATCCATCCTGAATCCGGTTGAGAAACAAACGGAAGTGGACAAACTTTAGCCAATCCGTTGAGCAGAGCTGCTTTTTTAAAAGCTTTTAACGCTCTTAGCTTCCCCTGAATTAATTTGTCTGTATGAACTTTAATCATCTGTTTTGTAAGTTTTCAGTTGAATAAAGTTTTACATGTGTTACAATATTATTGTGAGATGTTTATATTCATGCTCTTATTTTGAAATCTTATTTTGCACAGCAGTTCCTTTTCCTGTCCTCACATTCTCTCTCTTTTAAAGAAACTTTTTTGGGAAAGTGGCGAGCATATAATGAACAAACAAATGAGATATAAATGTTTTATTTCTATGAACAAGCAACCAGGGATGTTAATTAAACAAACACATTAAAAATTCACAAATATAAATAGTTTTTGTTGTTCCTGCTCATATTGTTGGGATGAATAAAGTTCTCTGTGTTTAGCTGCGTCTGGACTTGATCGTTAACTTTCAAGAATGAACTTATTTATGGGGTAAAATCACCAGTAAATGTAGAACCTGCAAACTGCAACAACCCAACTTGACTTATCTAAGAATATTCTGATAGAAGTTATATTGTATGTGCTGCTGCACAGATTCATATTGTTGGAACTTTATGCTTATTTATGTTTTAGAAAACATTTTCCCTTTTGTAGATTCCAGCTGTAATTCTGCAAATGTAACAGAAGGAAGATTAGCTGATGCAATTTGAATTGTGAGTTTATAGCTCATTTTTTATTTATATTATTGTGCCTGTTCATTTTGTTACACCAAGGACAAAATGTTTAGAAAAAGTCCACAAGGCATCATGACTTAACTTCACTTTTCTCTTTCAAAACAAGTTTTTTCAACAGAAACTGCTGAACCACACAAGTGCTGTTTCTGCAACTTTCACCACATCTCTTTTTATTTCTTTTATTTTTTAGTAAATCTCAGATGGGGTCAATATGACCTCTGCTGAACTGCTGTCAAAGTAAACGTGGAAGTACTGATGCAGAACCTTTCATTTTTACAGATACAAATAAAAACTGGAAACTTTACATACAAGGAGCCAAAACGAAACGGGTTCTAACAACAGATGCTTGAAATCTGTACATTTTAATTTGGCATTTTCCAGGAGTTAAAACCCAACACATTATTTACAATCTACCAATTAGAACGATTTCACTGCCTGTAATTTATCCAGACTAGACCTCTCTGGTTTTGGGTCAGTTTGCATCATTATTTGTTTTTGTCTGTGGAAAACAATCTGATAAACTTTGCATACTTCTTATTCTTATTATTTTGTGAAGTGCAATAGTCCCTCCTGCAGCAAAATGACAAGCATGACTTCTTCCTTCGATACATATGATCAATTTTCTTTCATAATATCATATTATTTTTTGAGAACTTTTTCAAACTCTACTTTATATTATGCCGTTTTGTTATCATGACTTGTTTCTTCCTTTCATCCCAGCCTCATAAAACTAGATTTACTGTGATAACGACTCAGATCAGTAAAACACAGAAGATATCTCAGCAGATGCCCCTGATCTTATCTCCATTTGGACAGAAGAAAGTTATTTTTCTTTCTGCAGAGTATGTCTGTGTTTATCTGTGTGTGTACTCTTTTCATTTGCCCGGATTTAAACCCAGTGGGAAATTATTTACTGTTTCTCCAGGGAGGAAATATTTTTAGCAGCATGTTTGGAAAGCGAGGAAAAGTTTTGTGGTTTCATTTTTTGTTTTTTTTTTGCTCTGAAACAGCAGGGAGTGCAGATTGAGTCAACCTCCCGTATATATTTATGTCGTGGACGGTGATTTGTCATGAATGGTAAAGATAGAACTGAAACAACACATTTATTTTCTTTTTTTAGAGTCTTTTGTATGTGAGAATGTCAAAGAAGTGCTTAGATTTTCTTCTACACTAACAGGCATTTAACATTTTTCGACAGTTCATCCTCCAACTCCTGTTGTAATAAACAGAAGGTCTTGCATTTCCAAAAGGGGATTTTTTTTCTCTCCATTTAATAGACAATTATTAAGGAAACATGTTTCTTATTAGTCTAAATTCACATCAAATGTTTACCAACCCAACTAATCCACAAATACAAACCCACATTAGCTCACAATACACAGAACATGTAATAGAGTGGATACAGGGAATAAACATTGGCCATTTTAAGAAAACCAGGCAAATAAAAACATCTTAAATCAGTCAAACTTGCTTTCTGTTCAGATAATCTCAGTTGCCGCGTTTAGATCAGGCACTTCCAGAAATATCTGAGATATTGCTAATTCTTTTATTTTTCAAAATTATTTGTACTATGTGGGAATAAGTAAGTGCAATGATGCCATAAGACGGTAAAAATCATATTAATTCACCTAGTTAGGTCCTTAAAAATGTCTGAAAAATGGAAGAACCCAGAATTAAAACCCAAACTAGACATTAACAGCTGAGCACTAAATGAATATATTCATCTCAGGAAAGCAGTGAATTTTCCAGCTAGGTTTGACATGTATCTCTCCAGGATGTGAATAGGAAGCTGAGTTCAGTAGAATGGGTGCAGGCTGAGAGGCTCCTGGTCCGTCCCTCTGTTATTCAGGCTTTAAAGTCAGGATGCTCCGGCAGCTTTCAGCACAGACTGCAGGCTCTGAGCTTCAGACATCCTGAATGCCAACTGTAGACTTCAGTGGTGTGCCTGGAATGTAAATGAGGCGAAAGTGATTCACCTCATGCTTAACCCATCTTACAGCAGCCTGGCTGTGAGAAACAATGGAGAGAAATCACTGAAAGAGGATTGTGCGTCGCTGTGTTTCTGAATGCTAGATAGCTACTCCGACAGGGTAGCAATGTTGATTTTTTTTTTTCTGGCTCAAAAAGCTGTTGGAGGATATTCTGCCTGGTTTAGCTGCTCCTGCATTGATGTTGTGTTTGCTGCATGACACATGGAAATGTTTTGGTTTGCTCACGTCTGCATCTTTATCAGAGCGATCGCCATGGGGACAGATGGTGAGGCGCTGCAGTGCATCTGCCGACTCATCAAATGAAAGACTGTAATGACTGGACTGCAACTGAAAGAAGTTTTACTGAGAGGTTTAGCATTATATATACCATATCAGTGATTGTTTTAGAAATTAATTCTGCCATAATGTTGGCTAATAGCAGCTTTATGGATATTTTGGGGCAGTGGTGAGTTTTCATTGCCTGTGAAGCTGATTTTTGCTGTTTGTGTTCAAGTGGGATAATTGTTTAAATAAATGTTGTGCTGGTATCGTTGCAGCTAACATTAGCTCTGATCCTCCCTGCAGCATCAGCCAGTAAAATAGACTGAAATGAACATAGAAGCTGTTTTTATTCTTATTATCATTTAATTGGCTTGTTTGCCATTTTTCTGTTTCACCTTGAAATATTTGAAGACCCCTGCTGAGAGCTCATTTTAATTAGTAATTTGTGATGACAGATATGCATACATGTGACATGTCAAGCATATTTATGGGAAAGACTCATTTCTGAGTTGTAGCTAAACTGACAGGTTCTGAACGTCCAGGTGAGAGGACGAAGCTCGTCCTCATCGTTGGTCGTCTCGGTGCTGCAGTGAATCTTTGTCATGCAGAGCTTCCTTTTCCTGCGTTGTCATTCCACTGAACAAACCCGAAAGCTTCAAAAGACTGATGCCTTTTCTGTTTTCCTCTGAAGACATGAGTGGATTCAGCCTGGCAGATGTCACAGCTTGTCTCCACCTGTGACCTCTTATGCCAAGACTGTAACAGCAAGGGGAGAATATAAAGCAGGATAAACTGAGGCAGTATGTGTAGAGCAATCCCTGCCTTGTTAGGATGGATGTAAAGTTTCTCTGTCAAGAAGCAAATCAAGACTTTTCAAGATCTGAATCCTTACTTTAGTTGCAAACTTTTCAGATGAATCTGTTACTAGACAGCAGCTCAACAAATCCAGAAGCTGGGATTTCCCCCGACCTGCTGGGCTTGTCAGCTACTTTTCTTTTTGTACTTAGTATTTAAAACTGAACGGAAAGACAAACCTAACGTCTCGATTTTCATTTCAAGAAACCCAGAAATGACAGAAACTCAGTCCAGCTGTGAGACGGTGACGTGTTTGGCAGGAAATGATTCTCAAGAACGTCGGAGAGAAAAGCAGCAGCAGGTTGTGGGGCTGATGTGTTTTCTGGAGGAGAAAAGTAACGGCTGTGATCAGTCAAAACATCGTCACCATCTGCTTTACCGTGATGAACCGACTGGACCGCCGCAGAGCGGACAAGGAAACGCGATCCATAAGATCAGAGCATCTTCAACCGATCCTCTGCAGTCGGACATTTTTATTTCTGAGCCTGAAGGAGCCGGTGGGGCTGCAGCGGCTCTTATTGGGTCAGTTTGAATAGAACTGCTTTATTTTTGATGAGTAAATGTTTTTGATTAGTTAAAGACTCTGTTGTTAGATTCTGCCACATCCACAGAACAACCGATTTATCAGATCTTCTGCTTTGATTGATAGTAAATGGATGTTTTCATAAAGTTGATCAGCAACATGAGCCAAATTAAAGGCTGGACTTATCTAGAGACCAATGTTAGCCGTAACGAGCCAGGCTGTTATGGATTGTTTGAAAATGTCATAAAGTGCTAATAAAGCACAACGTGTCTTAGTTGATAAATAGTAAATATGTGCTGGAACACAGGTGTCAAACTCCAGGCACAGGGGCCAGATCCGGCCCGCCGTAGCATTTTATCAGGTCAAATTACATCAATAAATCCCTGAAAAATTCACACAAAATCAACAGATCTCCACATTTATTTCAGATTTTTACTGCAAAAAAAATCTGAAATAAATTAATTTGAATAAATCTACAAATTGTCCAAAAACACTGGATGACTTGCATGATGTGAAGATGCAGTCCCTGATCGATATGGCAATTCAGAAAAAGTCACATTTAACATCTGTCATCAGTGCAAATACCGTAACAATTTATTATAAATATTTTTGAATTAGCTACACAAAATTTTGGATTTAAAAAACAAAACAAAAAAACACGCATATAAAGTTATGAAATCCTGGATTGATGTTAGCAGATGTGCAATATCATTTCATTTTAAGAAACATTTATTGATGCTGAAACAATTTCTTGGTGTTGTAACGGTTCAGCAGTTTATCAATAGATTCTGACACAACCGGCCCTTTAAGAACATTCAGATTTTTGATTTGGCCCAAAATGGGAATGAGCTGTGCTAAAAGGAAAGAATCAATGCAGTTTATAATCAGAATCCTGATATTTAAATCATATTTAGACCATCATGAACCTTAGCCATGTTAGCAGAAGGAGCTTCTGGTTCTGTGATTAACTGGAAAGTGAACTTCCACCAACCAAGCTTCCCTCCCAAACTGGGCCTGTTGTTAAATAAATCACAGAGTGACAGAACGACGGCATGTTGGGTCCAGGTTGACAGTGATTTATGAAAAAGGCTACAGTGTTTACCTCCCTGTCAGTGGTCAGAGTGTTGCTGCTAATTGGTTTGAAGGAGCTGCAGATTGCAGACATTCACTTCCTTGCAAACGAAACTCTGCCTGTTAAACATTTACCTCATTCAACCGGAGCTTTTCAGGCCATTTCTGGGAAGAGAGGATCCTTGATCCAGTCAAAACTTTCATAAACAGTCAAAACAAACATTGTGTAACCAAATACCTCAAACATAAGTGCTGTGACCTTGCAGGCAGGCAGCTTTTGTCTGAACTCAGCTTTACTGTTTTCATCAATTTAGATGCAACTTAAAAATCTAAATGTCACTTTTTCTACCCTAGTTATGCATTTATTTATTTACTTTGCACACATGTTGCCTCTTTGCAGAGGTTTCAGACATGCTGTCCGCCCGCCGCAGCCCTGCATCATGAGTACGGTGAAATAAAACCGTGTTCCAGCGTGTTTGCTCTGCGCTGTGGCAGGATTCTACTCCTCATATTGTTTGTGACATCAGGTGATGAATTTCTCCCCTGCATGCCACAAAATCAGTTTGCCAAGGTCAGACCTGAGCTGCGCTCTCATAATTACCACTGAGGGTAATTAGTTTCCGCTGCTGAAGGTCTGCAGCGCCCCGGTGCGCACCTTTACCCCGTCACCTGGTCCCGATGAATGGCTGCGTTTGCTGGGTCGACTGGGCCCCTGCGATCCATAATCGGGTCCCTGTTGAGCGGCGCATCGTTTGTGTGTCTGGGTTTGCATCACTAAGAACAAGGAATATTACCGAGGAAGTTAATGATCCCTCTCTGTTTCAGAACAGAGTCACAACGTCGATGTGGGAGAAAATCATTAGCCTTCAGTTAATGAAAGTCGGCGATTAATCCAGCCGATCTTTAGAGCTGGATATTACGCAACCCAAAGATTCAGAGCATAATTAGTGAACTTCTCTCATCAGTTTTTTTGTGCCGCATCTGTGAGTTTTCAGCATCCGACGGTTCTGGGCGTCTCCTTCGTCGACTCTTGGAAGGAGAAAGTTTTCCGCCAGCTGCCACCGGCTCCTTGGTGCTGCTTGTAGCCGCACTACAGAGCAGAAGTATCAGCAGGTCTGAGCATCACAGGAGATTTTGTTCACGCTCCACACTTTGTCATGCTGACTCTAAAATCGTTACGGCCATGCAGCCTTTCCTTTCCCCTGAGTTTCGTCCCTGCAGCCGCAGCAGCAAGCCGTAATGCACCTGTCACTCGCTCTTACTCCAGAGACTCCCAATGTGTTGACCTCAGCTTTGTTTTAGCCGCCGCCTCCCACCGCAGCCTGGTGTCCCATCAGCGCCACATTGTGCCTTGGAGCCTGGATTCAGCCCATTTCATCACCTGCATCCCATCTGCCCTGTTTTCACCTCATCACAGCAGAAACAAGGCTCTGCAGGAATCGCGCATGCCAACAACGCGCCTCTAATGTCCGCCGCCATCTGTGACTTCTGCATTCAGCTCTAATGTCGCCCATAAGAAGCTGGTTGCGGGTGATAATGTCCGCTCCTCCGCCCACCTCAAACCCCTCTCCTCTACGTCTGGCCCTCGGTTAATTCACTTAACGACGGTAACGGTTTGTAAATACCAGTGATTAAGCTGAAGAGGCCCCTTGTGTAAACGGACTGCTGAGGCGCTGCAGCAGGTTGTGAGGTATTGACCGCCCATCCTGCACAACCTTACAGCGGCTTGACGTGGCTAAGAGTCAGACATGGAGATTATGTCACAGTCTGACTGCAGATCAATGGGAAGCAGCCTGAACATGGGATTCTGCAGCGGCCGCCACCAAACCCCTGTCAACACAACAAGGTCAGGTCTGGTTCTAAAGATGATTGTCCATCATCACCTGCAAGAGCAAAGCCAGTTCCTGTGAAAAAGGCTGAGCCATTATAAATGTCCACAAAACTTCCTGCTGTTTCTTTGTGGTTTGCAACATCTGGTTGTTGACGTTGCTTGTGTGATGCAAAGAAAAGTATTTCCTTAATCTTTGAAATGTCAGATTGTTCAGCTATAAGGCAAATGGAAACGCAGCCACTGATGCACCATGTGCACAACCTGCTGCTCAGCTGACCTCTCACCCTAAAGGTCAATAACTGTGCGGCCGTTTCTGCAGATTTCCTCTAACAGAGATCATTAAAAATGCCAATAGCTTCCAATCAACATAAAGTCGTTCCACTATATGCATGCAGCTGAGTATCGATGCAGGAGGGGAATTTTTGCCGGTGAAAATATCCGGGACATAAGATCAATGGGCCGATTCAAGAGCCCACTCCTGCATTAGAGCCTGCCTCCCTTTAATTATCTCCAATGCAGATGGCCCTAACGAGGGGAAGGACTCTAATTGAGAGCAGGGAGGAGGGGCTGATGAACCTTAGGGAAACTTGAAGGCAGCACATCTTGGCTGCCCAAGGCCAAATCCTCATCTCTGTACTGGCAGCCAGTCAGTGCAGAGCCAAAACACAGCAGGGGGGCCGAAGCCCAACCAGGGAGCCGAAGCCGGACCAGGGAACCGGACCGGGGGGCCGAACCGGGGGGCCGAACCACGACCAGGGAGCGTCAGTGAGGCTGAGGGAGATGCAGGCCAGGATTTTATCAGACTGGTTTTCCTCTGGTTCCCTCTTAATGCACCATATGCTTCATTTTAATGAGGAAGCTTCTGCATACACACTTTTCTTGTATATTTTAGTAAAAAAGTTTAAACTAATACCAGTAAATACTGTAAATTACAGATTTACTAAAAAATGGTTTTGACCAAATGTGTTGGTATTGGTTTAATATTTTTCAAAGACACTCAGTTAGTTAAGTTTTGGTATCAAATATGTTACATTGGATAATTAGCACTTTCAGAAATTATAGCAAAAATAATATTCAGATCATTTATAATTCAAAGTCAGACTGTGATGTTCAGTGATTCTGACATAATTAAAGATATTTTCTAACCTTGCTTCAGTTTGTAGTATTAAAGCTGAAGTTGTGCAGCCATCCAGAGGAAACAAAAAGGGAACCAAATAATCAAATAGACTCATATTTTACAGTTTAATTAAACTTTTTCTGTTTGTTCTTTCAGTGCAGAGTCTCAGGTGGTTCAGATAGTTTCGGATTTCAACATGTGAACAAGAAAACTTTTCAAAATCTCAAATATAAACATCTCATTCAGACAAACCTGGAGGCAGCTTGTTGTCTTCTGTTCATTACAGATTAGTTGTACACTCCAATTAAAAGCAATTTATAAAAAAGTAATTTATCCAGAGGCTTTTTTTTTCCACTGGTTCATTTTATTTTCAAATTAAAACAGTAAAACTGCTAACCTGCTGAAACCCT
Organism: Phalloptychus januarius; assembly: GCA_902982915.1. Lineage (NCBI taxonomy): Eukaryota > Metazoa > Chordata > Actinopteri > Cyprinodontiformes > Poeciliidae > Phalloptychus > Phalloptychus januarius. The sequence goes on along the minus strand of CADWAE010000230.1, from coordinate 19,701,091 downwards.
GAAGAGGCGTTAAGCCCGGATGTTACACGGCTGCAATTATGTCTCTGGAGATGAAAAACGAAATAATAAGCCAGATAACTCTGCTGCAGAAATGTTCTCTACACGTTGACCTTTGCAGTGAAAATGGCACGTCTGAATCCATTTTTCTCACCGTTTGACTCGTGAACGACAGAGTTTTTATCGCTCTGCAGAACCCTCCTCCGCGTTCTTAACTCAAATCTGACTGGCTTCAGTAAAACTAAAGCAAACGGGGAACCGGTTCGCTGACTTCCCGTCACTGCGTTCCCTCAGACTCAACAACAGTTTCATTAAAGCAGAACAGTCGATGCTTAATTATCACCCACTTGCTGTTCTTAGCATGAATTTTCACAGATTTCTCCCCTCAGAAAAAAAATCAGACTGAATGAATAAAAAGCAGGCTGTGATTAATTGAGCGAACTGGTTCTTACTGGAGGAGTTTTCGTCCCCTGGATGGAGGAAAACTCCTCCCACCAGCAGACAGACAGTATGCAGCAACAACCCTGCAGGGATGAATCCTGTTGAAATATGCCATTTATTTGATGCTTGTTTTATCAGAGCAGGGAGATTACTGAGGTAAATATGTTCTCACTTTGCACAGGGTGTTTTAACAAAAACGGTCAGGAAGTAAATAAATAGAGGAAATGTCTGTCGCAATACGGATGGAAATATTTCTTCACACTTTCCAGGTTTTGAATGAGCAGAACAAGGCGACATGTGAAGCTCGGTTAGAACGTGGCTTCCAAAGCAGACAAATAAAAACAGATCTATTCTGAAATTCAACATAAATTTATCTTTTAATAAAAATGCATATTTATACAGTTGTTCAACATTAACAGCTATGCTGTAAATGTTTTTTCTGTGGGACATAACCCCAAATTATTCACAGAAAATTCTCCCATTCCTGGATTTTATTTGTTTTATAAAACGAATCTAAAATATTCAAAGTAAAATCCTGCTTGCAGTTTGATGCTGATGGCAGCCAATCAAGACGTGCCGTGAATTTTCCTTGGCACTGATTGGCTGTAACCCAAAAAGCTATTAGCTTCTGCTGTAGGTCCAAAACTATTTCCACTGTGCATTTGAATAATAATTTAAAACATTTTATTTACATTCTTGAATTCCTGGTTAAATGGCTGATGATTTTTCTGATAAGACTGTTTAAAAATTAAAGCTAAGTGTGTGTAAACCTGTTTGTCATGCTGAGGTGTAGATCATATAAAAGTTTTTAATAATTTTACATTCTGTAAATGTTTTTTAAATTAGTGTATTCATGACAATGTAACTTTTTCTGTTTTTGCTGTGAATGTTTCGTAGCTTCTGTGAGTCTTGGCCAGGAAGCTCTTATAAAAGAGATTTTTAATCTCAATGGGACTTTTGAAATAAAGGCTAAATAAAAAATAATAATAATAATTTTTTTTTGCTTGGTGAAGATGGAACAACTCTTGCTTCACAATAAAACTTTCTAAAAATTTGGCTTTGTTGCCATAAATAAGTTTATTACAAATTATTTCTCATGTCTTCTATTTACCATCTTTGTGCATTTAATCTTCTTTGTTTCCATCCTAACTCTTCCAGTCATTTTTTTTGTTCGTCCGTCACTTAGCAGTTCTGTAGCCTAATTGTGAAACTCCGACATTCTCCAGCCAGGCAATAATTTTTTCCATTGATAATTAAAGCGTTAATGTTAATGTAGTTTTCATGGTTTCCACTAAACCCTGAAAGCTGAGCCACATTTCTCCTGTTTTACGGACCGAACTCCTCGCAGGGATCTTGGTGTAATTGGAACATGGCTAAAGTTAAAGTTGGAGGGTCTGGAATCCTCCAGCTGAAGGAAACCCATAAACACATGAAGATCTCTGGGCCTCGGCATCATGATTAACTTTATGTTTGGCTCTTATTGTGGCCTTTTTTCCGTCTCAGCAATATTCAAGACATATTCGCCTTTGAAGCCCTTATCTCCTTGGACATCAAAGGTTCCCACTAACAGAGTGAGCCTCCGCCTACTTCCACTCTCCACTTAAAGGAGCCTTTTGTTGTGAGTGTGTGTGTGTCTGCTCTGCACACACACACCCGTATGGCATCTGTGTTTCAGAAAAATCAGACTTTTACTTTCAGATGCCGGAGCCCTGAGGGAATTCTTTGAACATTCCCATCGGTTCTGATTTCCAGAAGATGTGTGAGGTTTGTTTACAGCGTAGCTGCGAGTGAATAATCAAATGTCCTGCAATTGTTCCTGGTCATCCCACTGAAATGCAGATTAGACACGCAGAAGAAGAGCCTTCATTAGCTGGATCGTCTAAGAGATGCATAAAGTAACAGCAGCCAAACCGACGCTGGAGAATCATGAAGGTTTACATCTGATACCAGCAGCTAACGGTGGCTAGTTATCACAAGCATCTGGCTTTTAAACCACAGGTTGATGAAAACACCAAGTGTGTTTCCATTTGCCGTGAAATTGCAGAAATTAATATTGCAAAAATAAATCAGCTGAATGGAAACGCAACATTTTTCAACAAAAGGGAATTGATCTGGGATGAGGTGGTTTGGGTTTTCAGCCGTATCGAAATGAGTGCATTTGGAAAAACTGTAAATGTGACAACTGGTGAAGAAGACAACAGGAAGTGGTAGGATGATGGTTTGTTTTTCTATTTTTCACAGCATCAAACAGTTTATAAAAGTTGTTGTATCCACGTCACTGATCCCAACTACAATTCCCCCAAACGCAGCTTATGCAGCCGCTTCCAAGTATCAGAGGTTTGCTGCTCCAATGCAACAAGACGGCGACGACTCCTCTGATTGGCTGATAGATGCCGAGTGCTTATTATGAACACGTCTCATGTATTTTTACATCCGTCGCTGCTTTTATTTTTAATGACTTATTGTGTGTATTCACCTGTGATTTTAATTTCTTATTAAACAGAAGCACATCGTTGTGTAATCGCGTTTCTCTCAGCATCAGCAGAACTAGACAAAGATTTGAGCAGGTTTGTAGTGGAAACGCAGCGATTGCCACAGGATGACTGCTTGGTCTCCTCATGCCTGAGTGGGTTTCCTCCAGATGCTCCAGTTTCCTCCCACAGTCACATAAAAATATGTGTGTTTACTAATTAGAGCAGTCTAATTTGTCTCATCAGTTCCAGCTAAATTGATCTCATGGGTATACATAAAAATAGGATGTCGCATGGAGGACAGTAAAAAAACTTATTCTGTTGTCATTTAGAAGAAAACTGAACATCTGCGGTTCAAACAGTAGCGGAACATGTCAATCACTTTATAAATACTGAAATCAACTTTTTCATATTTATTCGCAAAGCGATTGCTGAGTCACAGTGAAACAGTTCAAACTTCTGCAGTAATTTTCTAAATATAGCATGCTACGTATTCCTTCTGATTCGCTTTGGTTCCTCTTAAGAAATGGTTTGTTAAGTTTTTATGCAATAAAAAAGAAAACTCCCCGCCTGTGGATGACCTGTTGGTCTGTGTTGAGTCTGCTTGGTCTCCCACATGCAGCCGCAGAGCAGACGCTGCATGAGTAAACAGCTGGTAGGAGGAAGTGGCGAATATCTCATGATAATTCCCATAAACAGAAATGAGTCAGGCGTTTTATTCTGTAACCTGACGCCTGATGTGTGGGTCAGAACGTCAGACGGTCCGGTGACCGCCGTGACGTTGGCGTGACCTTTGATAACAATCCACAGGTTTTAGTTTCTAAATGAGTTTTCAGATCATTCAGGACGATGCACTGTAAAATGGAACTGAAAAACACAAGTTAATACATTTGCACACATGAAAATGCAGCATTAGTGGGTTGGAGGCTCATTTTCATGCTTGTTTGTGAGCAGATTATCACTGGTTTTTATAGTTTCTGCCCAGGTTTGAGCAGAAAACAAATAAAACTGTCAAGTCATTTTCCTTTTCAAGTTTAAAAAGTGTCCCCAGAAATGTTTGTGGTTTATTTACAAAAGTAAATGAAAAAAAATAAAGTTTTGTCTTCTGTTTAAGGACATCATACTCAGATTTATTAAGTTGTCGCTAAAATTGAACAAGTTAACGTGACTTTAGCAGATCATTTAATGAAAAGTAAAAAATGCTGAGGCGTTTATTTTTAAAGAAGGAAACAAAGTAGGTTTTACACTGTTGTTGTGTTTATAATAAAAAGACACTAAAAGTTACTTCTCAGTTTAAATTTTACATTTTTGTTGAATTCTGGTGATTCAAAAATAATAAAACCTTGGAAAAAACAGATTTAAATCCTCCTCAGAGTTTAAGACACATTGAAAGATGTGCAAAGTGAATAAAATGCTTCCTGCTCGTCGCTCTGCTGCTCAGCCCAGCGTCGAGTCGCAGTCCATCATCTGCCCGTCTGTCTGCACTGATGGCCTCCCATATTGTCGTCCACATGCAGCAGATTTCCTCCTGAAGATGCCCCCCCACGGTGTTAACATTAACATCTCACTTCCTGTCTGTGCGGCAGAGCAGGGCTGAATCAGCCTCCAATTAGCCTGTAGAAACCAGATGGAGCCGGAGGACGCCCAGCACCTCCGTCCATTAAATTCACAAGCAAAACCCAACGTTCCCCTGATTAAAGGGGAGAAATAATGAAGCAATCAACACCCTGTTTGGATGAAAGACTTTATTAAAAGTTTAATAAAATCCTGTGATCACAAATTGCATTAAAAGGATTTTATTTCTTTTTATACTTAGGCGTACCAATGAGCGGCAGCGTTTATTTTTTCTTTCATTTTTAATGAACATCTTCTGCTAGTGTTGGAAAAAAGCATAAAAAAGCTAAAAATAGAGCTTAGTTTGGTGAACTAAATGACATTTTCACACTTTTTACCACAATCACATGGACTAAGTGATTCATTTACGTTATTTTTAATGTTTTACCACTAAAGAACAATATTTTAACTCTTTTCACAGATTCTTTGATACTGCAAATATACTGCAGCCGGGTCCAAATTCACGGCTCACATGTGATCACCTTCACATGTCCTTAAAAACTTCACATGGCCTTATCTATGAGCTCTAATATCAAGTATCTAATGTTACTTGTGAGTTAATTTAGTCTAAATTCAAGTGTTTAAATATATTTGCACTGTGTTCAGGTTTTGTGTTGTTGCAGTTCTGCTTCGGTTTTTTCCCCTGGATGTTTGACCATCTGACAGCTGCTGGTTTTTCCCGTTTCTGACTGTGGTCAGGGAGGAGTTAAACTGAGCAAACTCCAACATTTTTGTGGCGAGAACTAAAAGTTACGAAATTCATGTAACATTGGAAAATATAAAAGTGAGTCAGAAACGACTTCATGTTTGGTAAATCAGCAAGAACAGAATTTTATTCCTGCTTAACAGCCTAACAGAGAAACAGGCGCCATAAACTGATCGGAACGACGATCTGGCAGATTTTTAAATGATTAACTTTAAAACTGTGACATGTTAATAGGAAATGTAAAGAAATGAAATAAAATGTTAACATCTTAATCTTTTTGCTCTCTCCTCTTCTCTCCTCTTAGTTTCTCAGTTTCTTAGTTGCTCACTTTGTGAGCTTCACAAATGTACAAAGCATTTTTTCCCAAGTGTTTTTATTTATTTGTGATGACTGAGTGGAGCGAATTTGATGGATTTTTAGCAAAGAAAATTGAAGTCTTTCTGCTGTAACTGATGATTGAGTTTCTTGCTGTGTTTTTTTGTCCCTTGCTGTGCTGGCTTTTCACATTTAAAAACACTTACACACACACACACACGCATGCACACCTTGATATTCCTCGCTGCTCCCAATCTAATTTCTGCAGATGTAGTGACCCATGAAATGATGCCAAGTCGATCTCTTTTCCCCAGCAGTATGTAAAAGCTGCAGATTGCCTCATTCAGCCTCAGATATTAACCCCTGGGCCTGCTCCTAATGCGGCCGCGCCGCGGCTGCAAAACCCCGACCGAGCTGAAAACAGGCTGCGCCGCCGCCGCCGCTCAGCTGGGCGCTTTGAAGTTGGAGAAGTTTGTTGCCAGGTGTGTGTTGCACCGTGGACAAAAACAGGTGGCTGAGTGAGGGAATGAGTGTGTCACAATGGGTTTGCTTCAAAGATAAATACTGCACCGAGGAAGAGATAATCTGCCGCAGGGCTCTCACTCAGACAGCTGCAGGAGAAACTTTGTTAATGTTATCTTCTTCTGTGGGGAGAAAAGAAAAGTGCAACTTTTCATTAGTGAACCAGGCGAGTGTCTGGTGAGTGCCATCTCTGAGGTAAAGGGATTACAGGAGGGAAACAGTTACAACTCCAGAAATCTGCAGATGCTTTTCAGAACAATGTCAAGAAGTCATTTCCAAAGAAAGGCTGGTGTTACGACATGTCAGACTAGTTAATCTTAGACCTTAAACAATGCTTGCAATTATCCGCAGCAAAACACATTAGAGGTCAGGCTGCACATTAAGCAGCTGGTGCTAACACGGCTCAGAGCTTCACTGTGAAGATGTGAAAGGTAATTATGACTTATTGTCAGTATTTTGCTCTATTGTGGAGAACTATTATGAAACCAAAAAGGCAGCACTCTATTAAAATGGAAACATAAAGAGGACGTCGTCGCCTCTCGGACACAAACAGGAACGTTTGTTCCTCCGTTTCTATGACGTCATTAAGTCTAAATGGCCTTTTGACAAACTGACTCATTTCAGTGTCGCTCTGCTAACAGCAATGAAGTGAATTCAAATAGGCTGCATTTTCTGTGAATAGGCTGCATTTTTGAACATACCATTTCTGTATTTGCATAGCAATGGACGTCTGCTGTGGGTTTCAGATGAATGCAAACCAAAACGTAGAATGTCAGACAGTCTGCAGTGGAATGATGAGCCTGAACTGCAGGAAATGTGGAAGAGCCTCTTTCAGTGAGAAGACATAATGCTGCTACGTTGAGACGGCAGGTATTGATGCTCAAGTCTGTTTGTTTTTCTGTGTAAAGCCTGTTTGTTTTTCTGTGTAAAGCATATGTAGAAGATGACGTTTATGGATCGATTTTAAAGTTAATCAGCCACAAAATCATGACAAAATGAAGGAAGCTGAAGAACCAAAAGCAACGTCGCGGCCGTTAGCGCGGGGCGGCGGCCGTTAGCGCGGGGCGTTGCGGCCGTTAGCGCGGGGCGGCGGCCGTTAGCGCGGGGCGGCGGCCGTTAGCGTGGGGCGGCCGTTAGCGCGAAGCGGCCGCAGTCAGAACAGGGAGGATTCTGATGCGTAGCAGTGACCGACTTCTTTCATAATTATAATTTCACCCATTTTTTTTACATCCAGATTTACTGCATCTGGTTTCTGCTGGTGCAGAATTGTGACCCAGATCTGAACCTGCATTTCTACTGATAAAACATTCTCGCAAATTTGACATTTTGAATATAAATTTGCTTAATTTTGAAAAATGTTTAGTTTTTGATAAGAAGTTTAACTGCTAAGGTGTTTCGGTTTTGTTTTGTTTTGCTTATTTTGTAAAACTGCAATGGAAGCATGAGTCACATGATCAACAGCCAGATGTTGCCGCTGGTGCAAACCGTGAGGAAGACGGGAAGTAGTTGGATGATCATGTTTTTCAATGTCACATGAACAAACCTATTTATGTGTGATTTTAATTTCAGTTTCTTTCTTAATGGAAACACTGTAATTGTCAAATTGTGTTGTTTTTTTTTTTTACATTGTTTTGCACACATTTTTGGAAACACTGCAACTTTTAAAACTGACTAAAATCAACATGGTGGTTCACACTGAAGCGTTTCCTCCATGATCTGCCATCTAAGATCAGAGGATTATTTTAAACTTTTTACAAAATAGAAATATTAGATATATATATGAGAAAGTTTTTCTTTTTTAACTCGTTGAATTTGTATTTTTACAGTTAGTTACACGTTGTTAAAATGAATGAAAAAGAAAAACCTCATGTGATCAGGATATTTAATTTGATAAAACTGACTTCTACTCGGTTACATTGTCGTCTTTGCATGTTTTGTTCAAGCGCAGTTTAATTGGCCCCACTGTCTTGATGAATGCATGCAATTAAAGCAAGAAATGGCCTTTGTATGAAAAGATAAATGGGGTTAATTTTATGTTCCTGGTATCTGCAGCAGCTCTCTGCTCATTGTCTCACCTCTGATCAAGGCAATCCATTGGACCCTGCAACCTGTAATCGGCACATTCACCTGTGATTGGAGCGGGAGCGCGGCTCCCTTTCAGGTTCACAATCACTGCCTCAGGAATAATCAGGCTGGCTTTTAATCAGCAGTCATTGTGCTGCTCCCTATTGTCCGTGCCGTTCCGACCGGGGAGGTAAACGACCCCCAAACAGGTGAGGAAACGTGTTATTTGGCGTCACGGAGGAAAAACTCCGTCGGGGTGAAGCACCGTCACTGGGAGTCATGTGATCACTGATTGTGAATGCTGCACCCGACCGTCAGGCAGCCGGGACTTCAACCTGGGCTTTGTGTGAAAGCGAGAGATGCTAGGAACTGAATATGAATGATAATGCTCAAACAGGCCGAACATTTGGATCTCCAGTGGGAGCCAGTTCTTAGCATTAAATGGGTCGATTTCCACCTTCAGGTTGGGAAGGAGTCACTGCCTTAAACCCGGAGGAGGCGGAGAACCAAAAGATCTGCTGAGTGTTTCAGGAAGAAAGAAAAACGTACTTACAAACTTTGTCAGTATCTTTAGTGACGTTCCAACAGCTTTGTATCAAAAAACTAGTGATGAATCTAGAGACTTTTCTTCTGTTGAAGATTCAAAATTTGCAAAGAAACATAAAAATAGAATCTTAAACAACTTATTTATAGTTTATTGGCAAAGAAAGTTGACTTGGGGCTTCGCTGCACTTTAATGTCTTTGGTTTATGAGTCTGATGTTGACTGGAGCCACATTCACTTGTATTCACTGATTCAGCTGTTTGTGGATTTATTTATGTTTAGAACATGACTCCAGATTATGCAATATCTTAACTTTTGAAAGAAAAGCAGCTTGGTGAGTTGGAAAACCTCGGGGCGATGCAGCGAATGATGGCGAAGCAGAATCTGGTTTTATTTTTCTTGGTCCTGATTGGCTGAACTCCCAACAGCCAGTAGATCTGTGTCAGACACTCTGAGGTGATTGAATTATTAAAATTGGCATTTATAGTGACAGTTTTTAGAGTTTGTTTCAAATATTTCCAAGCCTGGAAATACAGAGGATTCACTATAAACTCCTACTTTGACCTTGAAGAAGCAGAATGGACGGTGTGTAGTCACAAAGTAGAAAAAAGGAACTTCTGGGACTCTCCATCAACAGGTTCTAGTCATCTTCTCCTCCATGTTTTGTTCTAAATGGTCCGACCTGCAGGCCTCACGTCCATCCAGTTGTAATTTAGCAGAAGAGACGGATCAGCTGCAGAAAGTATCTTACTGGAAACAAACTCAACACAGTCCAGAATGCTCTTGTTATGCTTTAATGCCTCGCTCCAATCTTTGCTTTTAATCATAATTTAAAGCCCATGATGCATATTCTCTCATTTACTTTACTCATCCTTCATCCTGAAAGCATCCAGGACGCCACTTAGCGCCTATTCAACGATGTTGGTTCCTCCTGTCCATATGGGGGCCTTATGCTCTGACAAAGCCCAGAGCGGCGAGAGCCAGCAGGACGCTGTGCTCTCGCTCTCTGCAGACACTCTGTCAGCCTGTGTTTGGTCTCCAAGGGCCCACAGTTCAGGGCTAAGACGCCAAAGCCTGACTTTAAAGCAGTGGTTAGCAGGGGAATGCTTGGTGCGCCTGCTTTGTGTTGTGTCGCGGCGATAACGCGCTCTGACGCTCTAACACAGTCCAGCTGCCACCCCTGCATGGCACACGCTGCCTCTGCTGCCACTTCGCCTTCTTCCCTTTCTTTCTGTGTTTATCCTTGGCCATATTTTTAAAATATTGGTGCTGCAGGATTCACTGTTTACAGCAGGCCCAGCTTCAAAGGTACGTCTGGCATGTTTTACTGGACACTACAAAGACTTACGGGGCGCGTTGGGACGGGCCGAATCAGGTGCCCTGATGCACTGCGAGCGGAGAGCGCCGAACGCCAAAACAAATTGTGAGACTCGGGGTTTTGTTGTAGACAGCTCTGCTCAGCTGTGACCTTGTTTGGGCGATGCTATGATCCGGAGAGGAAGAGGATCTCTGTTCAGGAAGTGGATCGGCTGAGCAGAGGCTGTGGCAGAAAGCCGTTCCTGATGTATCGTCCCGGTTCGGGTCCGTTCCGTCTGCAGAGAGAAACTCTGGTTTGGCTGAGGAGGCAGTGAAGTTTCATCAAAGAGCTCACCTGCTTAGATCAAGAGCTCACACACGCACAGATACGTCCTCATGGATCAGGTGCTTTCCAATTCAATCATTTTTATTATATATGCATGTATGTTTGTTGCTTAGAAGCAGATTTCTGTGGTGTGGACTTGTATTCGCTCTTTCTATTTAAATCTTTTTCCCACATTTTTCCCTTTGTTTTCTTCGTTTTTCTGGTGCGAATGCAGTTCTGCCAAAAAAACTCAAATTCTGACATTAATTTCTGAAATTTTCTGGAAAAAACAGGACATTTTTGAGCTCCAAATGTTGGAAATTTATTTGAAAGAGCATCAAAATTTTGAGCTTAATCTTCTTTAAAAGAACAGAAATCTGACTTTCAAAAGCAAAAAATTTGCTAGAAAAATGTTTTTATATTTAATCTCTTTCAAAAGTCAAAACTTTTCCGCTTTTGAACCTTTGAGATTTTCTTTCCTGTAAATCTTTAAACTTGATTTTGTTTCTTTCACAAAATTTCTGAGATTAATGTCAAAATTTTGACTTTTCAAACTCAGAAATTTCCACGTTTCCTACAGAAAACCTCTGAGGTTAATTTCTTTATCCTAACTCCATGACATCTGTGCCATTACCTTTGAAGTAAACCCAAATAAATGTTTCATTTCATGTTCACATCCAGCAGAGTGCCGTGGGGAAAGTTGTAACGCTCCACTTGTGAAAGTGAATTTGTTGGGCCTCATCTTAACTCTGAGTGCCGCAGACGGCACGTAAAAAAAAACATTTATTTCTTTTATCATCCCTTCTTTTCTTCGCTCACACAGAGATCCACGCAGCCTGTGGTTAATGCCTTTATCTCCTACATCTGCGAGGTGTAAAAGGAGCGTAATGGTGTGTGTCAGACCTATGTAACATCTCATTAAACACACAGTAAGTAAGTCTGATCCTGGATCACTCTTCCCCACCTTATAACCCGCCCTGACATCACTTGGCTCCGGTGGGCGTGGAGGTGGCCGCCATTATCCAGGTTCATCCCCGGCATCCAGCAGTGATGTGCACCCGCCTTGACACCTTCCTCGCCTCAAACCACTTCCATATGTCCCATCCGAGCACTGGATTTACTCCCCACTTTGAGATGCTGGAGCCTAGCATCCTGCAGAGCGTCAGCATCGGGTGGGGGAGGGGCATCGCAGCGACGGTCAGACCTGCAGCTTCTCAGGATAATTGGATATTTTAAAAATACTGCCTCTCCAAGGATGAATCACACATTTGCAGTGGTAGATGTCTGCCCGTGATTCAGCACACACGCCCACACACACGCACACACACCCATGCAGGGTGCATGAGTGTGAATCCGCTCGCCCACCGCTCAGCGCCTGCCTTCACGGAGCGCGGCCGTTTGGGCTGAGAATCAGACTTCAAGGCGAGCCTCTGAGGGTTAAGTGCTTTCAGACCACCAGATTTGGTTTCATTACAGCTGATGTATATTTTTTAAAGGAGGCTAACCTGGACGCGCTGGAATGTGTTCATAAAAACTATAAAATGTCTAAATTATGGTATAATTAACTCCAGCACAAGTGGGTTCGTTTATTTGTGGAAAAAAGAGATGAATCTGAGTCTCTAAAAAAAAGCAACACAAGACTTGAAAAGCCACAATTTAGCCTTTAAAAAGCTTCATTTCATAAGAATTAGTACATGCAAAGTATGAGATAACATGCACAGGTTTTCACCCTCAAAGATAACCAGTAAAAAAAAAATATTGATTTAAATCAACAGGCTGGAATAATCTGAGAAACGGCATCCTTTGACATTAAATTCTGTTTTAACCAATCAGTAATCCCCTCTGGCCCCTCATGCAAAGAGGGAAGCTGTGAAACCTGCAATCAAGAGAACAAACATGATCACAACCGTTTGAATTTCCTTCTGTAGCAGATTTGAGATAAAAATCTGAAAAAAAACGTAGCATAACGTCATCATTTAGGATGTTTCTACACCTGTTAGTCCAGAAGACCCGATTCGATTGGGGACCAAAGTTACAACATTTGCTCCATTTTCTGTTGGTTTGGTTCTCTTTCACACTGCATTGCGTCAAATGATCCAGACTTTCAAAAACCTGTTCCCCTCCTCACCTGTGGGGGCGCTGCAACAAGAACCACTGCAGGAAACGACACAACAATCTCAGAAAAAGACAAGAGAGCAACTTCCTTCCTCACAGGATGTAAATAAAATGGAGTCATGTCAGACTTTGGCAATTGTAGGATTTATCTTTTATCACAAAGTATTTCTCTCTCTTAACTCGTGACGTCAAACTCATTTTCATTTTGGGCCAAATCAAAACTCTGGCTGTCCTTAAAGGGCCGGTTGTGGCAGAATATATTGACAAAACCAATAAACTGTTAAAACATCAATAAATAGTTGTCCCTCCAGGACTTTGTGATTGTTTTAGTGTTTTTTCTTTTCCTTTTTGTTTTTTAAATCCAAATCACAGATTTTGTGATGCCAATTTAGAGAAGTGTAGTAAAGCTGCCACTTAAATCCAATATTTCTGACTAATTATGAGAAAAATTTGCTGTAAAATCAGAAAAAAATGTAAAGATTTGTTGATTAGCGTAAATTTTCAAGAAACTTATTGATGCAATTTAGAATCTAGAGGGCCACATGAAAAGCAGCGGCGGACCAGATTTGGCCCCCAGGCCTTGAGTTTGAGCCCTGTGTCCTACCTTGTTTGCTTTGGTTGCATTTACCCAGAATGCCCTGCAGTGAAAGCGGTCTCCAGCCTGCTTGATGTTCACATAGGCATTAAGATTCACTCTCATTGAACCGAGACCTGGATTCATGGGCAGATCGGAGTTTGATTGGGCGTTCACACTTTCCCAAACAAACCGGACTTAAACTGAAGTGCACTAAACAGAGTTGGTGAGAATTCATCCTTAATCTTCCCACCAAACCAGACAGATTGGTTCTCTGTAACTGGGCACCATAAGCATGTTTCAAAGTTTCAGAACATTTTGAAACTGGAAGAGAAAAACGATGATAAATTCTTGTGTGGTCCTGGATCCCAGGCTACCAGTACCTGCACCACAGAACTGAATGGTCTCATTTTAATTTGCAGTAAATGGGCATTTTCCTCTTTTTGAAAGGTGGACATTGTTCCTCAAACATCTAAAATTGCTGCTTGTTTCAGGCTTCTATCTGGAAACGCTCGTTTGTTGGGAGAGATCCCAGTTTGGACTGGGAATGCTGCGTGAATTAAAAACAGACAGAAGGAAAAACAAAACACAATAAGATATTTTTTGGACGTAATGACAAAATACTGACTAATTCATCCAAACAGGAAATCAGATGCGTTTAGTTCTCAGTGAACGTCGGTGGTAAATCATAACGTCGGTTTGCAGCTGCTATAAAGCAGAGGCTGCATGCATTTTTATCAATATGTGTAGTTTTAAAGAACAAGCAGTTCTGCAGTGATCATGTTAACAAATGCATCATTTCAATAGCAGCAAGGAGTGTTGCTGCTAATAAATCATTATCATGTCCTTGTTTCGCTGTCCAACTCCTCCCAAACAGCCTCCACCCGTCCCGCGTTGCCAGTTATTATCCGAGTCAACCAACTGTTTATTTTCTAGCTCAATTACTTAGTGTGGGCAAACGCAAAGCAAATGAGGTTAATGTGATTCTCGGAGCAGCGATGTGGTGACTCAGTACAATATGCTGGCAGGAGCAACTCGCCAGTGTTTGATGGCAGCTGAGAAATAGTTTCAGAGGCATTTTGGATGGAGGAATAATAGCTTCCAGAGCTCCACATGGAGTAATTGCCCGCTCTCCACCCAAAAGTCTTCACCTCCCTCTAAGAATCTGCTGCCCACCAACATTTACCGGGTTTTCAGTCATGAGAAACTGGCAGGGCGTTTTGGGTTCTTTCTTCCCTGATGAGAGCGTTGTGGGGAGCCATCAGCTGTTTGGGTGGAGGGGTTGATTGCATCTGCAGAGTGTATATTTGGTTTTCTGCAGCATATCCTCCGTGCTGTTTGGTTCTGTAAGTGCGTCCACCTGCCTGGGCTGCAGCTCTCCTCACCATTAGGATTAATGACGGAACAAGGAAACCACTCTGGGTGATTGTAAGGAAATTACCCTCAGCTGCACATGCAGACAGAGGATCCGACTGGGCCGAGGCTCCAGCCGGCCACTTCGGCCCGAGTCCAAACCATGCGCAGACACCTTAGGCCTGTGGTCGGCGACACGCCGGGCTTCTCACAGTGACTCGCTTCCAGGAATGTAGGAGAAATGGATTCCTCTCATGGAGGAACTCTGGCTGGTCCAGAGGAGGATTAGGATTTTAATCTGATTCTAATCTCAGAACTCTAACATTTTCTCAGATTTTTGATGTTTTATCTCAGAATTCTGATTTTTAAATACAAATTCCAAATTTTTCCTCAAAATTCAAATTTCAATCTCAAAATTTTTTTCACCTCAGAAGATTTTAATCCCCAAATTCTGGGATTATTTGGCTAGAATAATGCCAAATATTCTGGCCAGAATTCTAGCTATAATCTCAAAATCACGACTCGTTATTCTCAGAATTCCAACATTTTTCTCGAGTTGCTCACTTTAGTCTCAGAATTCTGACTTTTTATTCCAGAGTTTTAATCTCAGAATCTCAATTTATTTCTTCAAAATTCAAATTTTAATCTCAGGATTCTGACTTTCTGGCCAAGCATTCTTAGCTCTAATTCAGTCTCGTTGTTAGAATATGAAAGTAATCCCATAACCGTTTCTTCCTTGTTTATAAACTTTGCTTTATCAACACTGAAACTTTTCCCAAATTAATTCGGTAGATTTGAGTTGTAGGACCAGATTCGGCCGATGGGTCAAAAACAATTGAAACATTTCAGATTTTCTGAGATTACACCCAGAAAATGGATTTTTAAATTTTTCCTCATAATCGTCTTCCGGAGGGAAATGGACACTTGTTTGCATTTCCAGTTAAAGTTAAATAATTATGTGGTGCAGCATCATATTTAGCCATTGTTACGATAGTAGCTGTAATAAACTCTCAAACCAAACGGTACCAGCTGACTGTGATCATGACTGGCTGCATCCCAAAAGGCTTCAGATCCAAATCAAATTTCACCACAAGGTTGAAATGAACTCAGTGTCTCATTAAAACGGCGAGGAGAAGAAATGAAACCTTAAATGAGTTCCTGCTGCGATGACCAAACGGTACGACGGGGCGGCGGTGAGCAGCGACAGGAAGGAGCGAGGCAGCAAGTTTAAAACGTGAAGAAGAGAGACAGATGGAAAAACGAGAACAGAGGAAAATGTGGCGTTTTGACGGCTATTCTCAGCGGGCGCACAGCTGCTGTTCCAGCTGCTGGATGAATTAGCAGAAAGGTCTGAAAATCATTAGCACATTTTAAGTGTAGGCAATAATTGTGAAGTGGCTTCAGCTACATGCACATTTACATCCAGGCTGCTGGAGCTGGTGCAGGAAATAATGACGGTCTACCTGTTTCCACTAATATGGAATTTGTTTTGTTTCTTAGTAAATGTAGCTCTTATTTTAAATCTAATATCCAAGATTAAATTCTGACTTTCTTTCTAAATACAAGTTGAATTGTAATAAACATGATTGTGTTTGTTGATATTTCTGCTGCTTGATTGATTTTCATTTTATTCTCGATTACTTTTTTCTTTACTAGAACAAATAAAAGATAAATTTATGCATCAATATTCCATATTTCAGGGCCAATCAATCAATCAATCAATCAATCAATCAATCAATCAATCGGAATCAGAATTTATTTTATTTGCAAGAAAAAGAAAAAAACAACTTTTTTAAAATAGCATCTCTTGAAGGCAAGTCAAATAAATAAATAACGTAATAAATAAGTTTATAAATAAGTAATACATTAATTTGTATGGCATATTTCAGCTCCAAGGCTAAAAACACAAAAATCATAAGTCATAAATATGCAGCCAATTCAGAAACCAAACGTTACATGTTGACCAGCGTCAACATGTAATCATCAAATAATGTCAAAATCATCAATAAATACCAAATATTTTCATCAATGTTTCATTTATTATGCTTCAACTTGAACTGCTGGTTTTTAGTCCAGATTTAAAGACACTCAGTGTTTTGGCTGTTTTGCAGTTTTCTGGAAGTTTGTTCCAGATTTGTGGTGCATGGAAACTGAATGACGTTTGGTTCTGGTTCTGATGAAAACCATCATGTCATAACAGGGTCCGTGAAATCGACCTTTAATTTTGGTGAATAAAGTTTATTTGGGAGTTTTGTGGAATCAACTTGTGATTTATTTTTCTGGGGATTTTTTTTTTTACATATTTCTTTAAATAAAACAGCATCACAGACTTTTTCTCCAGTCCAATTTTCTAATGATTGCTGCTACGATCTGCCTTCAGAGAGAAAATCTGCCTTCTGTAATGATCATTTTGACGAAGTGTTTGATCTGCAAAGCGTTGAAACACCAAGTAGAGCAAAAAGCAAGAAGCTTCGATTTCACTGCGATGATGCTGATGATGAGTTTTATGCTTGCAGTTAAACATGGAGGATCCTGCTGAACTGATGAGACTTTGAGGCAGAAGGTTAATGTGTTGGTTTTCAGGCCTGAGGGAAGCTCAGCAGGACGGCGTCATGTTTTAACAATGAAGATTACGTTGGGTCTTTGAACGCATCTTTATTTCATTCATGTGTGTCGCAGCTCAGCATGAAGTGAGCTCAGAGGATTTGTTGTTTTACTCTTTAATGAGGACTAAAAACAGCATCAGGAATCCACTCTGAAATCGTGGCTCAGCTTTGGCGTTGCAGGAAGTGAAAGGAGGCGCCGTCCTGAGTGTTGATTACATTAATGCTTCAGTTTTACATTGTTCTCTGCCTGACTCGTTAAAACAGGCTGGATGCAGGAGGCTGATGCCTCCCTGTCTTATCCAGATGAAACGAGTCTGAAGCCGAACGACGAGACGATGCTACGCTAAATTTACTGCAGCCATCTTTCCACATTCGCCTTCTGCTGTTTACTGGATTCACTTACTAAACTAACATCTGGACTCACTTTGGATCTATTAGCATTAAAAAAGTTACTAATCATGAATCAAAGATACTTTTTTGTCACATCTTCTAACTTTGCCCAGATGTTTCCCTTCCCAAACCGGCGGCGTGTTTCTGGAGTCCCAGAGAGTCCTGGCTCGGCCTCCAGGCCGTTTCCAGGAGGATATTTGTTCGTTAATAGGCGACTAAAGGAATCCTACCCAGACGCCCAAAATGTTTCTTTGGATGAAGAGAAGTAGCTCCAGTCTGAGCTGCTCTTTGTTTAGTAACTATTACCAAGTAGTTTATGTCTTAAAACACTTTAAATCAGACAAAACTAACTTAAACCAATAATTACTTTATATTGATGAAGAATGAACTAGTCCTAGTGGAATAAGACATTTTAACATAAATGAAAAACATCTTATTCCACTGATTATCTCACTTATAACTGGCAGTTTTACATCAATATTAAGGATAATTTTATTTTAAATAAGTTCATAGATCTTGCTGAGTTAGTTAGTGTTGTCTTATTCATGTATAATCAGATATTTAGTCTGGAAACTGGACCAGAAGTTCTTGGTAATATTTTTGTGTTTTTGCAGTGAAACCAGGAAACCCAGTTCAGCTTCAGGTTTGTTCTCATATTTAGTCATTTTTGTTCTTGTTCTTTGATAAACGTCTCATTGTCAGTTATAGAAAAATGGTTTCATTAATATTCAAATGCATTGTGTGTTTACAGGAAACATTTCTTTAATAAAATAATTTTAAAAAAACATTTCATTATAGTTGTATTTTGTTAGAAAGTGGCATGTCTGTCAAATTTAAAAAATAAAAAGTAGGTTTTTTTTAAATTATTTTTCTTCCTTTCATTCATTCAGCAACTTGTCTCCGAATAAAAATCTGTCTGGAATCTAAAAGCAACGTTTCTCTGAAGAGGAGAGTAAACAGAACCACGTAATCGGACCGGAACACGTCGGCCATGCTGGTCTGACAGTAACGTCACGTTCTCCATCCTCTGACATATGAAGCTCAGCTGCATGACTGACTTACTCTGCTAAACCTTTTCTAAGGATTTGATAAGAAAAACGTCATAAAGACGAAAAAGTTACAATGTTTAGGATAAAAAGTTACTTTTACTTCTGAGTAATTATTAGCTACAGATAATTTACGATAAGTTTGTACACAAACTTTTCTGCTCTGACATTATTATTGGCTTTTATTCCACCAGGAATCTTCCACTGAAGTTAAATCTACTTTATTTTTCCTGGAGAGAAATTTCAGGGAAAGTGCTGCACATTTTGAAACAAAAACATCAGAACATGCAGCCCAATCCAGCGTCACTGGAAACGTTTTAAATTACTAAAACGTGCAAAAAATAAAGCTTTAAAACCTTCATATTGTGTAAAAACTGATACTTTGTAGGTTTATTTATTAAAATATGTGCATTTGTTTATTTTAAATATGATTATGTGCTTCTTCAGCATAATTGAGCAGAAAATAAAACTTCATTTTGTAGTTTGTGAAACTCTTTTCTTTTCTCCCCGGCCGTTCTTGTTTCTGTCTTTAACTGTCTTTCATTATTGCTCGCCGTTATCCAAATTGAGTTATCCTCCCTCATTATTTAGCCAGGAGGGAAATGGGAAGTGTGAGTAGAAAGCAAAAATATCATCAATGGGTCTGTGCTATGACAGATTAATTGGATTATAGTTGCATTTAGCCCAGATTATGTCCTGCATGGGGAGAGGATGATGACACAGATGGATTAAATTAGAGAGAGCAACAGTGATGGCGGCGGCTCTTAATTGTGCAGGGAGGAGAAGCTGGGAGGTGACGACGAACTCAGAACGTTTCCTGCCTTGTAATGATTAAAGCTGCTTGTTTTTGAAAAATATTATTGTCTCTTACTCATCCTGCAACAATTTGGATTTTTATCTGCAGTTCGTTTGTCGCTGGTTTGGTTTGGATTCAACAGAAGAAAGAAATATCACTAGAAGTCAACAGCTTAAATCCTCAGCTTGGATAAAAACAGAAACCACTGCAGAGAAACAACAGGTTTATGCATATTAATTATGACATTTTAACCTTTCATATGATCCTTTTTGGATGCTTTTGGTTCAGTTTGTGACTCTGTTTCATTTATTTCATGTAGTTTGAGAGCTTTTTCTTCCCTCCTTTGTTATTTTGTGCTTTTGTAGTCCTGCTTGTTTTGTTTTACATATTTTCTTGTATTAAATTATCCTGGAAATTAACAGTAAAAAGCTGAATTGAGATGATTAACCTGCAACTATAATAATTGAGTGAACAAACTGGACTTTATGTTGACGTATTTCTCACTACACCAACATTTCTTTACTATCATTTTATATTAGCCTACTAACTTTGAGTTATTAATAGCCACAAGCCATAATTAGAAATTAACATGTATTACTGTGTGCAAACAATATATATATTGAACTAATTCCACTTTTAAAATTTAATCAGTAAATAAAAAACGCTGAGTTGCCGATTCAACTTGTGACGTTACAGATTTATTTATTTTATCCAAAATATGACAAAACAAACAAATCTAACTTTAGATTTTACTTGACTTTGATTTCAATGCATGAATAATTTTACCAAACTGAATTTTTATTGTTCATAGATTTTTTTATTGTTGTTATTTTATTGCTGTATTTTCTCTGTTAGCTTGTAGCTGCTACAGCTTCTCTTCCAGTTTTACATGCTTGCATATAAAACATGCCCGCAGCAGCAGCAGCTTTGTGCTCTGTCCCGACCTTCAGCTATCCTCAGCTGTGTTTGGGCAGCCAGCTGCTACCTGGCCGTAACTCTGACCCCGCCAGGCTCAGAAAGATGCAATTTCACAGCGACATCCAGATGTTCGCTCTGAACCCAGAAGCAGAGCCACGGCGGACTCCAGCGCCGTATATCATGTCCCCATGTGGAAGTTCATCGCAGCATCCGACTGTAGTCCAGGATTTATAGGGAGCGCCGGCTGCAGCCTCTGAGAGCCGCGGCGCTGAACTGCCGAGGCTGTGGGAACGCCGGCTGCAGGGAACGCATCACATGTTAGCCATTTCACCATCAAAGACGCTGAAATGAGCAGATTAGTGCAGGAGTCTTTAGAGCCGACTTTTAATAAAGTTAATAGAACAAAGTGACCTTCTTATCAAGCAGCCTCATTGCAGAGAGATGAGCTGGAACGATAAACCGTTTCCCAAACGGAGCTGAAATTAGGGACTTCAACAGGAGATTTATTCTAAATTTTCCTTTAATGCTGCAGAGTTATTTCCGGTCACTTAGCTTCTCTCTCGCTGAGCTAAATGGTTCTGAACTGGAAAAACGTGTTGTTCTCCCTCTGGGTCAAAGGTCAGCCTCTGCCTCAGGTGGCAGTTTGAGTGTCTGGGTGTTTAGTTCAGAAGTGACAGCAGACCAGGAGACAGACAGACAGACGGACAGACAGACGGACAGACGGACAGACAGACGGACGGACGGACAGACGGACGGACGGACGACAGAAGGACGGACAGACAGACAAAAGGACGGACAGACATGAGAGCTTTGATCCGACCTGTGGTGGTGAAGATGGAGCTGATGATCCAAACGCCTCGCAGTAGACGAGGGATCAGAACAGAACCACTGGTTGGGTCTCCACTAGAAATGAGTCTGAAACTTTAATATAATGTTGGAAAAACACGATTACTCAGTTTTGGTGTTTTCATCCAATAAGAAACAATTAAAATCAATCAATCAATCAATCAATCAATCACGTTTCTGCAACAAAGTGACTCTTTAACTCGGTGAGGGAAGTTTTTTCTTTATATAGTCTAGACATAAGTGAGTTTTCTGGAGATTTGTTCCAGATTTGTGGTGCATAGTAGCTGACTGCAGCTTCTCCATGTTTGGTTCTGGTTCTGCTCTGCATCAGAACCAGGAGACCTGAGAGGTTCTGAAACGTCGCTCTGACAACAGCAGCTCTTATTTTAAAGTGTGTTCTCAGTGTGGAGACTGTAGAACCGGGTGTTGTGCTCCAGCTTCCTGGTTTTAGTCAGAACGCCGGCAGCAGCGTTCTGGATCAGCTGCAGCTGGAGGATTAATTTTTCAGGCAGACCTGTGAGGACGCTGCTGCAGTAATCAATGCAACTGGATTGTGTTGTTGCAGCAGGAGTCCTTTAATCCTGGTACTGTTGTTCAGGTGGTAGAAGGCCGACTTTGTAATTGTCTTTATGTGGCTCTGAAGGTTCAGGTCAGAGTCCATCACCACACCGGCCAGGAAAACAGGCTGAGAGAAGCTAGAAAGTTTTGCAAATCTGTGTTTCTCTCCTTATTCCAGTAACGTCCATGAAGGCAGTATGTGGACTGATGGACACACCTACACATTCATAATAAACAGAAACTGTTCACCCTGCCCTCCTTATAACAATGATTACCTAAATCCCCCCCCCAAAGAAATAAATACTCCAAGGCTTTGTAAATAATTGACGTCTGCGTCCTGGAGGCAGCAGCTCCTCCTGCAGCAGCTTCGACCTGCAGCAGCTCCTCCTGCAGCAGCTCCTCCTGCAGCAGCTTCACCTGCACAGCTCCTCCTGCACAGCTCCTCCTGCAGCAGCTTCACCTGCAGCAGCTCCGACTGCAGCAGCTCCGAGCTGTAGGCTGCAGGAGAAGCGAAGCTTTGAGGTCGGCGGCGTGACTCCTGCGGATGAAATGAGTCGGGGAATTAAAGGCCGGCTGCTGTGTATTCCTGTCACATCATCTGACTGTAAAGTGCTGCAGTACAATTGAGCAGCAGCAAGCTCACAAACAGCCGCGCTTAACACCGAACAAGGCCAGAGAATTTGATGTAAGAGGCTTATTAGCTGTAATGCTGGAGTTCAGTGAAAGCTTGGGAGCAGCGCAGAGGATGTAAACGAATGTACACACATGCAGGAGCCGCTAAAACAAGTGTTTCCGTAGCGGAGTGAACCGCTGAAATAATAATGAATAAAACACCTTGTGCTCTCTCGGGGATTGCTACATCTTTTGCTGATTTACTCGGCTGAATATTCACAAACACACAGAACATTCCCAAAGCGCTCGGCTAATGCGGTGATGGTGATAAATGAGCTACACTAAAACTGAACAGACACTTGTCTTTGGTTACCGTCCTGCTCTCATCTGCCTCCTTATTTAGGTCGAATTATGCACCCAAAGCTCTTTTTCTGTCTGTAATTTACTCGTGTTCGTTCGCGTCTCCAGGGACGGCTACAATAGATTAGATTTCAAGGCCAAGTCAGGGAAATGCAGCCCAGTCATGCAGATGCTTCCTGATCGACTCCACCGCCGGCGTAAATCAGCATGTTGAGCCATGACTGTGCATGATCTGACGCCCAGAGGCCCAGGCACCCAGAAGGCATTCCCAGCATTGTCATCAGAGCCGTCCTGCAGCAGGTTGTCTGCTGCTGCTGAGTGTTTCATGCTAGTAGCTTCATACAGCGCCAAGCAGTTTGGTAGAAATTAACTTCTGACTGACTGGAACCTGGAGACTTTTTTCAAGCTTCCCCGTTAAAATTCATCATCAAGCTTTTTGTGGCTCTTATCAAAACTAGCAGAGATAATTTAAGTTGGATGGATTCTGGTCACAAACCCAGAAATTAAGCAAAATCATCACATTTTCAACAAGGTTCAGTTTTAGGACAAGATTATTGGCCAGTTTGGCTCAGTGTGTTCATTGGAAATGTCCGCAAAACTTCACAGATAGTCCGATAATGCACAAAAAACAACACAATTTAAATGAGAAATTCAATTAAAATCACCTAAAGAAGTTTCTTCATAACATAAATCATTAAAAAGCATGAAGTGCCATCCTCCTCCCACCACTTCCTGTTTGTCTTCTTTGTCGTTTCCGCCAGTAGAAACGTCCGGTTGGTCATGTGACTCGTGTGATGAGAAAAAACTTGTTTCCACTGCAGTTTTGTTAAATCACTAATTTTGAAATGGCTGAAAATTTTCTTAATCTTAAAGAACTTTTTTTTCTCAAATTAGAAGTTTCCAATAAGCAAATTTATTTTCATAATTCCAGTTTACTTTATATGTGACCAATAGAAAGCAGCTATTGAATATCCAATTGTGTGAAAGTTTTAACAGTTTAGCAGCTGATTTGGGGGAAGCTGAAAAACACAGTGGAACGAAACCTCAGCATGATGCTGCCACCACCGTGTTTGACAGTTGGTGTTCCGCAGCCTGTATATTTGTTGTAAAATAAATGTTGCTTAATCTTTTTCTCACCTGACCATAAGCAATTTGTGTTTTTAAATATAGATTTAATAGGAAACACGGGTTTTGTCTGTTAGAAAACACAATGTAAACTTTCATGAACCCATTATTTTTTTCTAATTTTAGGTCTAAAAGAAAAGAAAGACCTTAAAAAGTTTTGCAAAAAGAAAATGTATTCATTTCTTCTTAGAGGATGTTGATATTTGTCAAAAACATTTTTAATGTAATGCGTTTGTTCCTTAGAAATACAAAGAAACCATTCAAGTTTTTTTTATTCTGAAAAAATCTTAAATCAGGTCCTAATCTTTCGTCTCATCCTGCGTTTGTGCTGTTCTAATGTTTACAGTAGTAAGTAAGAGATTTACTTTAATAAAATGCTTTTTGTGCATGTAAATCAAACCAACATCCTCTGATTTTTAGGAGTTCAGTTTCATAAAGTCGTGTTGACATCATGTCCTCCATAAATGACTCTGCAGGTTTTTCACCTCCAGCTTCTGTCAGTGAATGTCGCAGCAGCGGCGCTGATTGGAAATCATGCATTTGAAAAAAGGCTTAATTAAGGAGACAATGAGAGCTGATTGGACCCGAGTCGCCCTGATGTTGTTGTGATGACATCAGGAAGAGCAGCGATCAGTAGAGCTGAGAGTTAGTCCGGCTTATAAACCGGATTATTTCTGCTGTTTTACATTCAGGAACCACAAAATCTGCTCAGATTTCACTTTGTGAACAACACACCCTTTGCACACATAGTCGTCTTTTTCATTATTACTATAAGGAGGGGATCAAACGATGAGCACACCAGCAATAGAAGATACTGAATGTTATCAGTAGGTCTAAATAAGTGATCAATTTTAATTTATATTAAATCAAGTGCATTTCATATAACCTTCATAAATAACAGCCAAAGTCTTTTTCTTTTTGTTCCCTAAAACACATTTTGGAAAGAAAAATGTGTTTTTTTTTTCCCAAAAATAAATTTAGATAAAAACTTAAATTATTTTATGAAGGTGACAATATTTTGAATTTGCTTCCATTAAATGAGCTTTTCAGTAATAATCTATTTCATTTGAACAAGCTGCCGTTGTTTGGATGGATGAGAATAAAGACCAGGACATCAGCAGGATTTTAGAGCTCAGGGGAAATTATGCAGCAGTAAATTCTGTTTCTAAATCTACCTTCTGAGTTGGGATTAAGCTATTTTTGGAAAATATTCTGCAGCATCAGTGTCTTTATCTAAACATCTTGGCAACCTGGGACTCCTCACCTGGCATCAGGTTGTCAGGCGTAACCTCTGGAGCCAGAGACTCTTGAAAACATGAATTTCTAGTGTCTTTTAAACAAACACCGAGGCGCCCAAACCTAAAACGCATTCGCTGGTTAATCCTCAAACCCACAGCTGAAAGAAAGCGACTGCTATCGGTTCATCAAAGCGCTGCGGCTTGCAAACAGACGACGAACACCCTCAGATACCGACGCTATCTCCTGAACGTCTCAGCATCAAGAGGAACAAAGACAGATGCCTCAGACATAAAAGCCCAGAGATGCTATCTAATGTGTGAGGATGTGAAGCTGAGGCTGTTTATTATGAGGCTGTGTTTGCACAGAGTTCACAGAGCCGCGGCGGAGGCTTGACATGCCACCGTTCCCCTGCTTACTTGGCGGGTGAAAGGTCTCAGAAAGTCGGCAGCAGATGGTATTTGTTTCTTTAGGAACTGTGAGCCTGGGTGGAGGGAAGTCCTCGGAGGTGAGCGCAGCTTGTTTGGCATATGGGTCAGAAGTTATCTGCCATCCCTCAAGTGCTCAAGGATTCAACAGAGAAAGATGGAAATATGACCCGGCAAGTTTTTAACACCAGGAATCCCTTTTATGGCGGATAAACGGATCAGGGAATACATTTAGAAATTTGTCTCAGAGGAGCCCAGACAGGTCCAGCATCCACATTGACATACTTTTTATTCCTTTAGCCTTGAAACAGGAAGAGCTGCTGGCTCCCCTGGTAGTTAGTGGAGCATAAAAGATGTAGTAACCTGGTAGTCGCTGCAGCATTCACTCAGAAATATGCATAGGGGATAAATAATGCAGTGAAAGGCCATAAAAACAAGACGGATACAGATGATCCAACTTGGACAAATAATTTATTTGATGCTGAATTTGGGGAAACTCTGCTGCTGTTGAATGAAGGAAGGAAATATTTGGATTAATTACAGGAGTAATATGGTGTGAATGCTTTTGTTTTGAGCGTCCAGCACTGCGTGATTGGAAGCATTTGACACATGTCCAACTCGTCCAACATGTCCAACATGTCCAACTCCAGAGTTAGAAAATAATGAGGAAGGTTTCTGTTAGACAAGTTCATCAGATTACGAGAGCAGCTGCGAAAATGCCCTTACAAAGCAGCAAACAGTTATTTGAAGCTGCTGGTGCCTCTGGAACATAAAGGTGGAGGATCCTCCAGAGGCTCGTTGTGCATGAACCGACTATTCGGCCCCTAACCAGGCTCACAAGCAGAAACAGTGGCAGTGGGTCCAGCCATGCATGAAGATTAATTTTCAAACAGACTTGTTCACTGATGACTGCTGTGCAACCCTGGATGGTCCAGATGGACGCAGTGGTGGATTGGTGGTGGATGGAAATGACGTCCCAACATGGCTGTTACATCAGCAAGGAGTCATGCTGTGGGCTGACATCATGGGGAGAGAAGCTGGTTGGCCCCTTTAGGGCCCCTGAAGGTGTGAAAATGACTTTCTGACTGATCATTTTCTTCCATGGTTCAAAAAGAAGAGCCGGACCTTCAGAAGTAAAATCCTGTTCATGCATGACATGCACCATCTTCAGTTTGTTGTGCAGATGAACTGAAGGTTGTGATTGGTCCAGTTTACTGGTCCGTCCATATTGCAGTACATCTGTATGACCTGGTTGCAAGGAAATGTTCTCTATTACAGGTCACACAGCAGAATGAGGGTCAAAGGGCAGCAGCTCTTACCTGGAGCAGGTTCCCGCTAACACAGATCAAGCTCCTGTAACCCAAGTTCCTACATTTAATATCCTAATTATTATTCTTACTCCAACTTTAAGGATTTTATAGAAAGAAATTGTACCCTGCAATTTACCGTAGACTAAAACTTGGCAAAGCAACGGATGTAATCCCCGCACTGAGCCTGGAAACGAAGCCCTCACTGGGCTGCAGTTGGTTTTCTGTCAAGTCAGCAGATTTCCTCTGGTTTGCTGCAACCATCAAAACGAACTTTCTTCAGGAAACGAGCCTTCAGCTGCGAACCTCAGACTCACCTCTTCCACCAACCAGAAGAAAAGCCGGTGAGGTCAGCGGTTTACAGAGTTTGATTGTCCAATTTTCTCTTCCCCAGAAATGAGAACAAACAGTGTGATTAGCGCCGTGCATGAGAGGAATGTTTCCCTTCCACTTCCACTGTAGCTGTGAAACTTCTGATCGCTGACAGCTGAGTGGCATCTGGCAGGAGGCGGTACAGTACAAACACACGCCCGTTCGCTCTGCTCCACAAAGCCTCATTCAGCCCTTTTGTTTCCTCTTACTCGAACTTTAAAGCTTTAAGTCGACCTGTAAGCCGGAGATTTAAGGTTTTAGGCACGTTTGGCCCAAACGAGGGCAGATGTGACGTCTAATTTCCCCTCATTGGGTTTCCACGCCGGCCTCCGTTAACAAGGAGTAATTTCTCTCTCCTTAACAGCCTCTGCAAAGAGGAAATGTCAGGTTGGTCCATCAGAATGAGCCCGGCTCCCCAAACCCGTAGCATCACATCAGCGGACCAATCACTGAGCTGGATTAGGAAAACTGAGATTTTCCCCCTGGTTTCTGCTGATGGGAAACATCCCTCCCTGCTTATGATTCAAATCACTGTCTTGATTTGATTAGGAGTGTTGATTAGAGGCTTAAAAATACAATAACAACTGAGAAACTGATCTGAGCTCTTTATAACTACTTTCTAATGTTTTATAATAGGGATTTGGATAAGAGATCAAGAGAGCAAGAAAGTTTATGTGAGAAAAACCTCGTAATTCTAGCCCTCTCTGTTGGCTGTAAACAAGTCAGTCACAAAGCTAACAGTCTGCAGAGGCTGTTCACAGAAATCCACTGCACCTCTGTTTGAGGTAACATTTCCACGCAGGCTGAAAAAGTGTCACCAATACCAAACGGTAGACAAAATACCAAATATAGCATCACAAAATATTAAATGAATCAAATATTAAAAGGTCTCATTTAGTTTTTTCTGTAAGCACATTAACTGCTAGCATATACTTAGAAAACAGATAAAGTTTCTACCAAAGCATCAGCTGGACCCATCCATCCATTTTCTGACACCCTTGTCCCTACTGGGGTCAGGAGGTGCTGGTGCCTCTCCAGGTGAGAGGCGGGGTCACCTGGACAGGTCGCCACAGGGCAACACAGGACAAACAACCATGCACACACACACTCACCTAGGGAGAATTTAGAGAGGCCAATTAACCTGACAGTCATGTTTTTGTACTGTGGGAGGAAGCCGGAGTACCCGGAGAGAACCCACCATGCACAGGGAAAACATGCAAACTCCGTGCAGAAAGACCGGGGCCGGGAATCGAACCCAGAACCTTCTTGCTGCAAGGCAACAGCTCTACCAGCTGTACGACTGTGGACAATTTCTCTTTAAAGATTAGTCAGTAATCTGAGTAAATTGGAATCGGCTAAGAAAAAACAGGACTTGATATTAGCCAAATGTTTCTTTTTACCTTTTTTTACTGTTTTACCTCATTGATAGATCATAAGCAGCGTTACCTTACTGGTTTCTCTGGGAACTCTGGCTTCCTCCCTCAGGTTCAAAATGTTCATGTCGATGCTGCCAGGAGATTCAAAAGTAATCTCTTCCTCGCTTCTCGTCCATGAAGACGACCTGAGTTAAAACTGTTGGTGCAGCTGGTTATTAAATGTTTCAGCTAAATCTTTCACATGTGGATAAAAGACCATAACTTGGTGCAGATGTTTCCAGAGGCTTGCTTTTTGAAAAAAAGAAGGATAAACAAACATTAACAAATTCAAAATGGCCACCATAGTCTAAAAGGAAATTTATATTTTGATGTCAAATCAAATCATACAATCATACAAATTTTTGACAGTTATTTTATTAAGATGGTTTAATTCCAACTAGATGAATGTTTGGTGTTAAAAATCCATACTTATACATATTTTGTACCATGTAAATATTTTATTGATCTTACTTCCTTTTATCTGATGGCTGTTCTTCAAAATGGCCACAGGATTTAGAAACATTGCCTTTAAAAAAAAAAAATCACAATGGCTGCTGGATTTTGAAAAATTGCCTTTTTTCTTATTTCAAACCATTTTTCAAAATGGCCGCCACCATGTTAGTAATGGAGACTATATGTTTGTACTGAAATAAGAAGTTGATGTTGATGTTAGTAGCACTGAGTGAATATTAGCTCTGCTAATGCTAATCAGTGATATTTTTATTATTAGTAATATTTTAAGCCAATAGTTGCTTTAAAACACTTGGCAGCCATTTGAAAAACCTGTCATCCTGTGTCTGATGATAAATATGAAAAACAAATGACCTGAAGGCTGAGCATGCAAACCTTTATGCTTGTTTCCACATTTGTAATATTTTTCCAGAATGTTTTATCTGCAGCTCTGTGATCCGGGTCAGCAGCTCATGGATTTAAATTTGACTCGTTATTTCAGACTGTTGGGGTTTGTGGATTCTTCTGTTGCGATCTCCTGGTGTTTCATGAAGGTTTTCACGTTTTTAAACATCATTTCTGTTTATAGCAGCTTTTTTTTCGGCTCCTTGTTAGTTTTTCGCCTACTCCTCCCCACATACCTGGTGATCAGGCTCCCTGTGTGTCAGTTGTGATCCGTCCTCATTAGGAACAAACCCGGGTTTCCTTTGTTTCCTGTCACATTCCTCCTTTTTCTCTCAGCTGTTATCTCGTGTTGTTGAGCTCCTCTGCTTTGTAGTGTCTTTGATTTTCTGTCTTTGCAGCCGTCCAACCATTGCTCATCTACCTGCTTCTTACATGTAACGGTGCCTTCGTGCCCTTCGCCGTACTCATGACAGCGACTCCAGGGACAGCCGGCATCGCTCCTCCTGCAAAACGTCTGCAGATTTTTCTTCAGTGGCAGAGCGGGACTTTTTTCCTGTACCTATCATTGCTTGTCTCCCTTTTAGGAATAAAGATTTCATCTTTAAACTTGTTTTTGAGACTATTTGATGCTGGTCCAACTTACCAGACATAATGAGAATTGAGTCAAAACAGAAGTAAGTGTCTGTATGTGTCCACACTACCTGGTGTTAAAATAACATTTGTGAAAGTGTTAATTTAACAAAAACATGGGTGTCACATTAATGTCACAGTGGTGTTGGTGTTAAATATGATGTTAGAAGTAAAGTATCTATTTGGAGAGATCAATCAACCTGATGTGTTTTTGGACTGGGGGACGAAGCCACAGCAACTTGGTGCAGATGTTCCCAGAGGCTTGCTTAAAAAAGAAAACCAAAAAACTTGAAAAATTCAAAATGGCTGCCACGGTTGTAAAGGGAAATTTATATATGCATGAAAACTGCCAAAGTTTATCACAGATACATGCTTTTGGTGTAAAATCATACATAATTGGACCCATTAAAAATTATTTACCGGTATCTGTAATTTTCTGATTTTGAACTTTTTCTTTTTGGCGTTTGATTTTCCAAGATGGCCGCCGTCGTGTAGTGAAATTAGATGAATATGTTTGGTGTCAAATATGAATATACATAATTTTATCCATAATTTGAACCTTCTTGTCACAAGGCAGTTGTGCTACCAACTGCACCACTGTGCCATTTGCTTCTTGAAGACATTCAGCATTTATGTTGCATTAAAAATGTGAATCTTTTGTGGTCAACTTGTGTGAGGGAATTTTTAAAAATCCTCACTTCGTCTTGGAGGTTTAAAATCAGCCTTTGCAATGTTGGCTTTTTAAATAGAAAGTAGAACAAAACTCTGCAGGCTTTACGTGAAGGCGTGGCTTAAGCAACACCAACCAACTGACACTCGAATTTAACAATGCAATATGCCACACGTTTTCCTTCCACTCAACTTTCCACCGTGACCACTGGCTCTTGGTAGCTGACCCACCATGTGTGTTACTGATGACTGTCATTGCCATGTTTGTTTTAAAAATACTTCTTTTAACCTTGTGTTATAATTATCAGGAAAGTACTTTTGGCGTTTTTATCAGCCAAACATTTTAAAATAGGGAGAAATAAATGTTAGACATATAAATGTGAGTGTGCTGGAGCTGTGTGACGAGTTTCTCTATTTTCTGGTGAATTACTGTAGCAAATTATTTTCTAAATCATATTCTAATGCATTGAGAAAAAGTTAAACAGAGCCAAAACGTTTAGAAAAAATATCTTCATTGAAAAAGTAATAATAAATCACATTAGTAAAATATCTGTTCACATAGTCATAGAAACCAGTTTTCTATGTTTTATAAAAAATACTGCACCTAAAGGCCTAATTCTGCAGTAATTTCCAAAAAACAAACACTTTTAATGCCGTCTAACTCCCATAAAAAATCCAGAGACGTGAAAACAGTCTGTCTTTACAAACAGGCTCTACTGTTTGCTGAGCAAACATCCCTGTCTTAACTTTGACTTTACTAAATAATAATCACAAGGACGGCGGTAACCTCAAATATGCACCACTCAGTTGTGTGACAGCTTTAATGCTGCACAACAAACAGCAGATAAGAGCTCCAAAATGGCATGTTATATTAAATGAATCTGTTATTGTAGGGGGGGATTAAGTGAAACATTAGCGTGAATGGAAATACCTCCCGCTGTATTCATTTTGCGAAGTCACATGGAAACATTTGCCAGGAGCAATCCGTGCTGACAAAAGACGGAGTCGTATATTAACGGGCCGCATTCAGAGGGATGATTTAAGACTTTAATTAACCAGCCATCCAATCGGCTGCTGAGGCTGAGAAAACCAAAACGAGGTGTTGAACGACCTTTATCCGTCACAAAGTGGTGAAAGCATGACAAGCCCTCCAGTCGGCTTCATCCTGGGCGTCTGACCGGACTCGGCCCGGTTCTGGTTCAGGCACAGCAGGAGAGAATCGCCCATCGCTGCCCCACTTTCGTCATGGAGAGCAGCCGCTGGAAGTGAGCCTGTAACTGAAGCTCTCCCTGCTTTTAATTACGGTGAGAAATTGAGTGCTAAAAGCAATTTGCAGCTTCAGCCTGCCTCGTCAGACGAATGTGTTGAAATAGTGCTGCGTTTGCTGCCCTCCAACTCATTTCTCTCTGCTGTTTCACCTCCTCATCCTCTTTTACTCCTGGGCGTCGGGAAGCTGTTTGAAAACAGCGCTGGAGATATTCAGAGAGGTGTCTGGCGGTTTAATTAACTCCCACTCGCCTCTCGGAGCTTCTCCTCTGTTTGTCTCCCACTCATGAACGCAGTGCGATTCCTCTTTGAACAGAAACAGATGAGCTCAGCTGGACGGCTGCGTGTCACTGGAGCACGCTGCTGTGCAACCTTTGCTTTAAATAGACAGGACTTTTAATCCCACCCCCCCCCCCCCCCCCACCCAACGCCCAGTTCGATAGCTTTTATGGTTATTGCCCATTGATCATGATAAATCTGGAAGTTTGGAGGATGCTATTCCGGTGATTGAAAAGTTGTGCCTCTGACAGATCAATGTGCATTAGCATGCAGCCGAGGATGGAGCCGCGGCCTCGTTTCTCTAACTGTACTCCTGCTGTCTCCTCAGAGGAACATTTGGCTGGAAAGCAGATTAGAAACAACACTGAGCTTTGCATACCAAGTCCCTGTAATTTGTGTTATCTCAATCATATTTATACCTAATAATTCTGAGAGTCTATTAGATTTAACTTCAGCCAAAAACTGTGATAGTTGGAGCTTCGGTACATTCATAATCATCCAAAATGGCCTGAAAACACAGTGTTAAGATTGCAGAACTATAAAAGAGCTTTTCTAAGTTTCTGCTGATGTTTCACCGACTCTTTGTAACTATGACAACACATGAAGGTGTGGCTTAAGCCACCATGATGATGACATCACATTGAACATGGCTTCTGTCGGTCAAGTGGAGCTAATTTGTTGTGGAAGTAGCACATCTAGTTGGAAATATCTGGTTTAGAAACCCACCCAGGTTCTGTGTCCCCTGATATTTGATCAAATCTCACAGAACTTGATTTATATCAAACTGGAAAAAAGATTTAAAAGCTTACAAAGGTCTAGATGCTAACCTGTTTTTGTCGTACGTGCCAGGCGACATCATGACTTTCTCCATGGTTACGAATGTTTGGATGCATCACCACAACACAGCGTTTGTAAATCTTTCTTACTTTTGATGTGAATAAACGTTAATCATCTCACCTTGCAAAGCTGCGATTATGCCGAGGGTTGCCAGTCCTGCGATTAGCAGCTGCTATGCATCAAAGTTTTCATCCTAACCAATAGATTTACAATAAAATGACAAATTGGTTTGCATCTTCTTCACCGTTATTACAGTGAAATCATCTGAATAAAAGTGATATTATGCCAGTAACTGTTTGTCTTTAGGCAGGTTTTACTAAGACACACATGGGTTGTTTTTTTCTGTCGGTTTCTGAAGAGCATCAAAAGTAAGAGGTCAATATCGGGTTTGTGTACTGTTTTTTTTTTTTTTAAGTTTTTGAGAGCTAAGCATTTTGAAACAACTTATCTTAAGTTACCAAACCTTTTTTAGCTAAACATTTAACGTATTAGCCGAGTCAAAATAGTTTCAAAATGATCTTATTGCCTTTTATGTTTTTTCATTTTGACACTTCTAACGAAACCATCCGTTTACATCACATCTATTAAAGTTAATGCTTTATTTTACTACTTGTAGGTTAAATAATTGTTTATGTTGTGAAAATAAACATTAAAATGAAAGTGCTTCTTTCTGTGATCTTACACGGAAATTTAACAAATTTAAAATAACAAAGGAAACAATTTTACTTTCAAGGCTGAAGAACAACGTTCAAGAACCGAGTTATTATTGTGACAAATCAACATAGGAAGAAAAGTCGATGTGGAAAAATAAAACCGTATAAAAATCCGTGACCCGACTCTAATGTCTTGTTGAGAGACCGTCAAGGACGATTTCATCTATTCCCAACATTTCCCTTCCTTTGTATTTTATCAGCGCGGTCCACATGTGTCAAACAAGCCGTCTGGGTTATTATGAAGCTGTTTATGCGTGTGGCACTCAGCCGGATCACGTTTTCTCCGTTCTTGTTATCTTTTCTCCATTACTCCAAACCGTTTCATCTCTGTGTATTTGTCCTTCTGCCACCAGCAGCATTTTGGTGTTTTCATTGGATTTTTGTGCCATTAGCTAACAAACACAACTCCGATTCCTTCCCAACCCGGTGGAGATCCAACCAACGGGTCGCGTGAAGGGTTATAATAAGCTTCCTCTGCTGCGAACAAACATCAAGCCAATGATGAGAAACACTGATGCCAACGCCGAAACCGGAACGATGAAACGTAAAGATTCAAACGGCTTTAAATGACCTGTACAGAGTGATATCGCAGACCAAGTCCAAATGTCTGATTCTAAGATACACACAAAATATTACCAATTATTTCTGTCTGGTTTTGGGTGCAAATGTTCACTTAAAACAAGAAAAAACTAACGTAGCATAAAATACCAGCTTGTTTTAAGTCAACAATTCTTGTAAATAGATTTTAAAAAGTACTAGTTCCATTGGCGAGGGCTGCACAGTGGTGCAGTTAGTAGAACTGTTGCTTTGCAGCAAGAAGGTTCTGGGTTCGATTCCCGGCCAGGTGTCTTTCTGCATGGAGTTTGCATGTTCTCCCTGTGCATGGTGGAATCTCTCTGGGTACTCCGGCTTATTCCCACATGACTGTCAGGTTAATTGGTCTCTCTCTCTTATTTGCTAGCATCAGCTAGTTTCAGCTAAACTAGCATCAGTCAAAACTAGCATCAGCCAAACTAGCATAAACTAGCATCAGCTAGCATTAGCCAAACTAGCATCAACCTGCATCAGCTTGTTTCCACCAAAGAAGCACCAACTAACTAGTTTGGCTAGTTTAAGACAACTAACTAGTCTTAAACTAGTGATTGAAAAGTTAGTCTTTAACTAGCCAAACTATCTGCATTTTTAGTTTGTACAAACTAGCAGTTTTGTAAGCATACCGGACCATAAGAGCTGGGAGAGAAACTACGGTGAGAGCGTAGTTTTTAACCCTAACCCTAACCTGGCACAATCCAGGATATTTATAATAAAATGGGAACAGTGCAGGACGGGGGGGTAAAAACCAGAAGTTTTCCAACCAAAACAGGAGACCTGACAGGTATGATCAATATCTCTGATAGGTCAGAGATATGGACTTCATGTCTCTACAGAGGAAGCTGTGCTGCTGCTGGGCTGTTTGCTGCGCTGCTGCTTGGTGATATTGCAGCATCATAAAGGACCAAGAAAACGACAGATCCAGTTGCTTCTGTGCCCCTGACAAAACCGCGGCTGTTTCTCAGCATGTCGTGCCTGCAGAGCCTCCAGGCCAGTCGTGGTTTTCTCTGGGCTTCATCTCAACTGACCTGCTCAATTTAAAACCGGGACGTCGCATTCACTGCAGCAGGAGGGAATTCTCACGAGTTGCTAAACAGGAAGGAGTATTATATTTTGTCCAGCTTCCTTAAAAATAAACATGCACTGCTGATTACAGCTCAGGGAGAGACGTTCCTCTGTGAAACCTCAGAGCTCGGCCTGCTGACTGTGGAGCCCGAATCCAAGCTGGCAGCGAAACAAGGAGCGGAGCCGTCTTCACATGCTCAACTCACCGATTGTCCCGACCAATTACAGCATGAAAGGACTTTTTAAAATGGCCGCTTCTTGTAGGTAGACGCTCTGATTGATGTTTATTTTAAATGTTTTTATCCCAGTGATGAAAGGTCAATACATTCAGTTTCTGACAGTAATTGTTTATTTTCCCCAGCAGAACATCGGAGGAGGTTTAAGAAAATCCCTAAAAGTATTTTCTCGTGATTTAAACACACAGTGACAACCTGCGAACTCTCAAAGAAACCTTTAAACCAACCAGGGGTCCCTTGTTTGTTCTTCAGCTTCCAAGTACATATTTTTGATGATGTTTCCATTGTTAACAACAAAAATCGTTTGCAGCAGCCTGAGGCAAGCAGAAAGACTGATTTGCTTTCTTGGAAAGGTAGCTTCAGACTAAATGATGAGGAGAAGAAAGCAGCCAGACTGTTGTGGTTAAAGCCTTTTGGAAAAGTAGCATGCAGGAAAAAACAGACGAGGATTAGGTCTAAAAATAAACATGATCTCTACGCCGTGTGTTGGTTTTATTTTGGGTGGAATCTGTCTGGTTGCTTAGTTTTGCAGGTTTCCCCACCTGTGCTCACCTGTTACCGTCAGTAATCACAGAACGCATGCAGCCTGTTGGTTTCCCAGTTAGCTGCCTGTTTCTGTGGTTAATGTTTGAGATCATCGTTTCATAGGTGGGTAGAGCTTTATTGTTCCCCAAGGTGTAAATGTTCCTCTGGCTCTTCAACCTTAAGATGAAACACATTCAGCACTTTGTAAGCAAACTGGTTTCTTCACTTTTCAACCGTCTAACCAGGAATGTTGGACTCATTTTTATTTTGATTATGAATGTCTTTAAAGGTCCGAGTATGGAAGAATGAATTGATAAAACACAATGACAAACCTGTAAAATTTGAGTGAATAAATAAAAATGCATTCATTAAATGCTTCTTAAAGTGAAACATAATTTCAGATTGACGTAATTTGGCAGGATACAAGCCGGCGTCTGCACCGGCGTCTGCACCGGCGTCTGCACCGGCGTCTGCACCGGCGTCTGCACCGGCGTCTGCACCGGCGTCTGCACCACCGTCTGCACCGCTGGAAGCTGCGTTGCACTGAGGAGGCGATAAAATCCAAGTCATAAATCTCATGCAAAAAAAAAAATAAAATAAAACTCTCCTGGCCTTTGAAGCCAAACATCTGCTCATAAAACTGAAAACAAGTTTTCTGCAGCAAAGTATTTTGTATTAGTGGTGGTGCTTGGCTGTTCTGTTCTGGCCTGTTCTGATGGGTTCTGATACCGGGACAAATGGTAGTCAAGTCTGGAGGAGATAAAATCAGAGATAACCTTCAGCAGAGCAACAGCAGAATATCAAACAGCAGCCGAGACGCTGAAGGAGACGGGGAGTTGTTCCTGATCTGGAGGGAGTATTTCTGCTGCTCCATCAGAACCACATGGACACCAGAACCGGGCTGTCTTCACCTGTTAGCCCGGACTTCCAGGTATAGATTAACTGTTTTCATTTCATACCAAAAGAGCATTTTCCTCTTGATTGCAGGTGTTTGGAGACGATTCAGACAGTAGTTTAGCTTATAGTTTAGTAATAAAGGCTGTTAGTGAGTCAACCTGCAACTGCAGCTCAAAGAAATAAAAAAATAATTTATTCAGTACAAGAATATTAACAAAATGCACTGAATCAACAATGAAATCCAGACAAGAGAAGTGAAGAGAATCAAAACATTAAAGTTTAAAAAGTTTAAAATCGTCTCACGAAGATTTCAGTCAGATTTCAAACATTCCTGTTAAAGTTTCAGTCATTCTGAGGAGTTTTTTAAAATCCCATGGCAAAATATTCTGCAGCTTAACCTGAAACAAGAGACAGACATCCATGTTTTTATGTAAAATAGTTGTTTTTTGTGTCTTTTTGATGTAAAACACTGTAAACTGCCTGAAATGTTCTAAATAAACTTAATTGATTTGATCGATTAGATCATATCTCCCCTCAATGGATAAACAAAGCATTGCTGTGGTGCTGACATTATAAACCACCACACTGACTGAACCAGTGCTAACCAGAGCTAGTCCTAAGTTACTTCATTACTTCAATGGTTTTAGTCAGAACTCCAGCAGCAGCTGCAGCTGGAGGATTCATCTGTTGGGCAGGCCTGTGAAGACACAGCTGCAGTCATCAATGCGACTAAAGATAAACACAGGATGAGTTTCTATATTCCTTCCTGTGACATTAATCCTGGAAATGTTCTTCAGGCCATAGAAGGCCGACTTTGTAACTGTCTTTATGTGGCTGTGAAGGTTCAATGTGTGCTTTCCAAGTAAGTTGCAGATTGAGCACATTTTGGTATCCTGCCTGGGTTTGACCAGGACAGGCTGCTCAGTGTCTGTCCACTGAGCTCCTGGCAGATGGTAACTGTGTGTCTTTGTCTACTGGACATCAGGTGTTGGACGGCTCACCTGCCAGGTGTGCACGCCAGCTCTCAGCTTTCGACTTCTGGGGAGGATTTCCCAGATTTCCCATCCAGAAACAGGAAACACACTGGTGGTACTTTCTGTAAACCTGCAGCCACACCTGATTAAGCTGTTGACGAGAACTCTTTACTTTTCTTGTTGCAAGCTTAGAAAATACTTTCCAGCCAAATTCTGAAAGCATAAACTGTTCCAAGAATCTCCCGGGTGTTAATGCAGCTGCATCATAAATGCCAAGCAGTGCTTTGTTGAGAAGGAGCATGCTCACTCAGCAACTCTTCCCTGCATGGTAAAGGTTGAATTACTTATTATAACCTGAGCTATTATTTCCTTTCCCTCTGAGGCCAATTCATCTCAGAGCGAGACTTGTACTGGGGATTCGTTTTCCAGGGCCGATGAATGTGCCACCTTCCTCTTCCTCACTTCTCAGCAGACACACAGTCAGCATCACACTTCAAGCCTTAGTTACGACTCGACAGGATCCAGGGAGATAAATCTAGAGACGCCTTCGATGATCTGGCTGGTTTTTAAATATATTGTATTAACTGTAAACTGAACCAATTAATCTGAGTCTAAATAATCCAGAACTTCAACATATTTAGGTTGTTTTGACAACTAAATACACAGAGATGAGTCGTATCTGGTTGCTTTTACTCAATTACATTTATTTAAGTGCTTTTAGGAGTACTTCAGTAAATACTTTTACTTGAGTAATTTTATTACGAAGTATTGTTGTTCTGACTTGAGTAAAATTTGTGGATTTCTGGATTGTTTAACCAGAAATTCACCAGACACAGACACACACCTGCAGTTTCTGTAAAAGTTTCATAAATTTTTTATTGAGGGAAACTGATTCAGGAAAAAAGGATTTTGCCTGATTTTGTTATCTCTGTAAATTATTGTCATTTTGTCCTTAAAATACCCATTTAATTTTATATTAA
The DNA here is from genome assembly GCA_902982915.1 of Phalloptychus januarius. NCBI lineage: Eukaryota > Metazoa > Chordata > Actinopteri > Cyprinodontiformes > Poeciliidae > Phalloptychus > Phalloptychus januarius. The sequence continues at coordinate 19,662,223 of CADWAE010000230.1, read as the reverse complement.
TCTGGTGATGTAGTTTTAAATGATTGAAATTTGATCAGTTACTTTTTACTAAATACTTTTTAAATCTTGAATAAAATGTTTGGGTTCTCTTCTAACTTCTATAAATATGTCACACCAACAATTACAGTTAAAGTGAAATGGAAAATAAATCATAATTTCCATTTGTTGCTGTCAGAAATCCTCTAAAATGAGGCTTTGTTGTAAAACTTGCAATATCTTTGTATTATTTTGTCTTCGACTGTTATTATTATTATTTATTACAAGGAAAATTCAGTTTCATGTGAATATTGGACGATATAGACAGATGATAATTAGGCCTGCATGTGTTTTCATGCATACTGTGAGGAACAGATGGTTACCTTGTAAATAAAACCACCTCCATCTTTAGCTGCTTCACACGCTTCACGTCTATCAGCTGTAATCATAAAGGTAAGAGCAGATGGAGAAACTGTATGCTAAGCATGAAAATGTGCTGAAACAATAAATAGATATAGTTAAAAGATGTTTGTTTAAATTAACTAAAGAGGATTTATTTAAGTTAAAATGAGTTTAATTTAAACAGTAGTGATCGGCTCAAAAGTCGACTTTTTAACTTCCTCCTATAGTTTTTCCAAACTGTTTAAAAATAGACGGGTTCTAGTTAGTTGGACGTTAGTTTGCACTAAAACCAAACCATCTTGGTTTGGTGTTTCTGCAGCGATCTGGTGATAGGAACATGTTGTTTCTCTGCAGAACGGGTTGTTCCCATGATTAGACTTCTGATTAGTGAAAAACAATAGATGAATCACTCAGTTTAATAACAATCCCCCACAAATAAACTGGATTATTGAATCCATTGGTTGTTTCACAGCCTTCATCCTGCTGGTGTGACTTCAATAAAAACTAAAGCTGCTTTCAGGAAACATGCAGCATCTTTTCCAATATGAGACGGACTGAGGTGAACATTTTCTATTGCAAAATGCCAGAATGTGTAGAAGATGTCTTAAGTTTAATATAATTGCTATACAACAATAAGCTTGGTGCATATCTTTTAAAGCCAAGTTGTGCAACATCCACTGGCGCTGCAAACATTTCTGCAGTTCCCATGGAAAGTATTTTCTTTATTTAGGGTCTGACAGGCACACATGTGAAAGGAATCAGGGCGGCGCTGAATCCGCTACTAAATCACAGATTTACAGGAGAGCTCAGTGAGTGACATCTGTTCGAAGACACCGAATATCCGCGCAGGCAAAGCGACTCCTGTCCACCCAGAAACGCGATAGGTGTGGCGAAGCAGCAATGTGTGAACAGAAACAAACTCCCAAACCTGATCCACCCCAAAACTTCACAATTATCTCCCAGGCCGTTTCTGCTCCGTGTGCAAACTAATAAACCAGCAACATTAAGAGCATTTTTGTTCCTTGGCACCCTGACGAACAGGAATACTTTATGGCTGGCTACTGTTTGCAGATGCAGTTAAGTGGATACCAGAAATAAGTGCGCGGTAAGTCACAATCCCTGCAGTTATTAGTTCCCGCACCGACAGGACGGGCCTGAACCTGTTCCCTCCATAAACAAAGCACACCGGCTCTGTGGAAAGAAAAACTTTCATTAAAACTGCATTAGTCGCAGTTGGGATGGTAGACAAGAGCAATATTTTCCACCCATGCGACTGAAGAAGTGGAACTAATGTGTGGGGTGCAATTAAAATGCAGCTCAGAAAGTTTCATTTGTTCTAATTATTGCTGCATAAGGAGGTCACTGAGGAGAGATGGTTCTGCAGCAGACACAGACGTTTGGCTAATTAGTGGCTTATTATTGAAAATATTGAAAATTTTATATTTGGTTCATTTTTTTATTTTGCAAGATTTGAAGCATAAAAAAGTCAAAAGAAGCATTTAAGCCAGTAACTCTGCATTCAGATTGTGATGTTAACTAATTAGGTTTATTAAAATGAAAGAAATATAAATATTATCCTTCTGTCTTGTAGCTCATCACATTGGTTTGGGAACGAGTCTCTTCCTGCGCAGATTTAAATATTGTAGTGAAGCAAAACATGTTCATGAATATAGAAAGGATTCAGATCTGAAGCACAATGAACGAATATTAAAATAAAAACTGAAACCTCAGCTTATCACCTGATGAACTGGGAGCTTTTTCTGCATGTGTTTTGGTTTAAATCAGGTCAGGAGCTGACAGTGTCCACAGCGCATGGCGACTCTTGCATAATTTGTGGTTTTCACAGTTAGACCCATGTGACACTTTGCATGCTGCCCCAGGCAGCACAGAGGTTTGCAAAGATAGTCTTACTGCAAAAACACAAAGTCTTACCGAGCATTTTGTCTAGTTTCAGGTGCAAATACGTCAGTACACTTTAAAAAAGACAAAACTAACTTACAAGTGACGTCTGAGCAAGACACTGGAGCTTGTTTTCAGAATAATTCAGTTCTATTGGTGAAAGAGTTCTTGTTCTTTCCCTACATGCAAGTTTGTTAGAGATAAATAAACTGGAACTAGAAGACAGTTTAAATATCCAAAATGTAAAAAACCACCAAAGCAAGAAATTAATTCTGAAACTGAAATAAAAATAGCACATAACCCAAAACCATAAATGAAATGGATTATGAAGTTTCTGCAAACATTTTGCTCTGTAAAAAATATTAACAATCAGAATTGTTTTAAAACTGTTCATGATTAATTGATTAACTGCTTATTGTCACACTGACTGGCTGAAGCAACAAGTTTAGAGGTAAAGAAGCCTGTAGATGTCATAATATAAAGTACTAATGAATATTAAGTCATATTTGGTGTGTCAACTATTAAAATTGGCAACTATTAACTTTTTAGAGGTTTTTTTTTATCACTTGCATGAAACACCAGTAAAATCCACGTTTGCAGCAGTAACATGAAAACACTGTGTCAAAGTGTTGCAGGCGTTTGCAGCAGGTGCTCCACCTGTTTGCTGCTGGTATTTTTAAAGAAATAAAACTGAGTTGGACTCTAATATGAGTTTGCAAACTTTGCTTTTTCCTCCATCCTTTGCAAAGCAGAACCTGCTGCCAGCCAGAGAACCTTAAACTGCACGCAGCCTTTGTGAACACGACAAATGTTTGTGTTCTCGTGAACTTTTAGGGTTATCAATCAACTCCTTCTTTCATTCACGGCCCCTCGGCTCCGACTCCCACCTCCCCTCTAATCTCTGCGGCTAACCATTTCTTTGAAAAATAGAGAGAGAAAATTTCATGCTTGGTGGCAGCGCTGTGAAAATGTCACTCTGTGGGTTATAAATAAAGAAGTATGTGTTTGTCTCTGGGAGTCATTTTTTCCCCACTGGGATTTGTTCTGCTGTGGCTTTTCTTATTTCCAAGCCGTGAACTCTCTGTTTATTAATGTTCCCAAGTATCTAATGTGCCCAGGAAAAAAACACACTCGCTTTTTTATCCCAGAGTCCCACTGCAGAAACGCCTCGATTGCTGAGGCTGTATACAAAGCTTTCAATCACACGCTGAATCGATACGAGTTTTGACACACCAATAAAACAAATCGAGTCACTCTGGCGCCATTCCTTCGCTCTGAAGTTGGAGTTCAAATGTTTAGGTGAGGATTATGTATGGCTCAGTGACAAAGGGAGGGAAAAGCTGGAGAAAAAATGATAACCTAAACATATAAATTCTCACATGAACATAAAGGATGTATGAACTCTGGGTCAGTCCAACAAAAGGACCTGCTGATGTCATATCCTTTCGAGAAACTTCCTACAAAAGAAATGTCCGCCTGCCTGATCTATGTAGATGATGGATTTATACAAAAACTCTGCCATGTGTACTCACAGCTGCAGGGACTTTGCATGTTGGCCGAAGGTATGTTAAAGTGGGACTTATGATATTTGCAGAGCTTTGTGTCGGCGCTTGGAGTGATATTCAGTGTCAGATGTTAACTTGCAGCAAACAAAACTCAAGACATTTAAAACAAAGAAGCCGAGAAAATCTTAATTAATATCCTCTTTATGCAGAGACCAAAATGTCAAAGGTGGCGAGAGAGCCGGATTATCCAACCATCTGTCCTGGTTGCTGCATAAACAAGACAGAAGAAAAAAAACAAGTGATGATGAATAGCTCAGTGTTTTGATCAAATGATGTGAAAAATATGCACTTCAAGCTGTTTTGGCGATTACATTTGGTGAAAACAAATGTCTGCAGCTACTTTTGATGTTGCAATCAGAAGAATTTGTGTTTTGACAAATGTGCTAAATGCATTTCAGAAAAAAAGCCAAATATAAGTAAACTGTCATACAAAACATGTGAACTCCATACAGAAAAGCCCTGGCAGGCTATCAGCCTCTTTCTGCAACACAGTGACCAAATGGGACGTACATGGCAGGAACTTTCAAAATAAGATGCTCAATTCAAGTTTATGACAGAGAAAAATTTGAATTCTGAAAAAAAAATCTATATTCTGAAATTAAAGTAGGAATTCTGAGGAAAAACATAAGAATTTTGAAATTACAATCAAAATTCGCAGAAAAAAAAAAGTTAGAATTCAGATTATAGAGATTATAGTCAAAACTTTGAGAATAAAGTCAAAATTCTGAGGGGAGAAGAATCTGAATTCTTGGAAAATGTCAGAATTTTTTCCCCATTGGCTCTTACCCTCTTCTACAGAAAGCTTCACCTTGTGATTAGAAATCCAAGCTTCCAGCCTCTTAAAGGAAACAACATTGAGAAAAATCTAAAATCAAAGCAATGGGTTGTTTATGCAAGAAAAATGTCAATAACCTCTGAAAAACACAGAAGAGCGTTACGCCCTGTGTCAGAGTCAAACATTAACTAAATGCAAAAAGCAGAAGAAAAAACCCCAAAATGTAGAACAAGCTTCACCCGGAGCTCAGATGCTGTCATGTCAGTCACTCCATTCCACAGTAATGTGCTGTGACAGTAATATCCACCAGATATAAATCGGAAATTATCAGCAATAGATTAGTCCATACTATTTGTTCACGCCTGTTATCAATGCCAATATGTAGAAATCGAAACTCTGAATGCCGTGTCATTGCATTTCATGGCCCAACCCAGCGTTTAGCTGCTTTATCCTGGTAATCAGGCCCTCCCACTTCACCCCAGCTGGGGCTGAGATGCTGATGATACCGTTTAGCCTTGGTGGCATTTCCCCACCCGTACTTTGATCCGACAGCCAACATTGTTCAAGTCTGGCCCCTACACGTGTCGAGGGGATTGGACAAGCAATTGGCAGATGCCGTTACTGGCTGGTCACAGCCTAACAGGAAGTCTGGGATGAACATGGTGCTTCGCACGCCAGGCTGGTGCAAAGTGTTTGTGTCTGGGAGAGAAGGACTTCATGTCTTCATGTTCAGACACCCTCACATGTGATCAAGGGTCTGGGAAGTTCAGTAACTATGGAAATATGTCCATATTTCTGTTTTCCTTGCAAAGAGGACTCAAGTTCATTTTTACAAGATTACAGGCAGACATGGTCACCGCAGTCGGCTTGCGATCATGGCTTAACATTTGCCAGTGATGGACTCAGGCCTGAACATTCAGAGACACATAAAGATAGTTACAAAGTCGGCCTTCTGTCACCTGAAGAACATTTCCCGGAGAAGAGGACTAATGTCTCAGCGACATCTAGAGAAACTCATCCCTGCGTTTATCTTGAGTCACAGAAAACTGCAAAACAGCCGAAACACTGACGTCATTTAAACCTAAAGCACACCTGTTTAGAGTTGCTTTTGTTTCATAATAAACGAAATATTGACCAACATACTGGGTATTTATTGATTATTTTATTGATGGAACTTGACAGAATGTCTAATGTTTTATGTTTTCATGATGTAAAGTGCTTCAAACTGCCTGGTTGCTGAAATGTGCTGTAAAAACATGATTGATTGATTGATTGATTGATTGATTGATTGACGAAGTCCTCCAAGAGAACCAACGGAAGTTGAGAATTTGTTGTGGGTATAAGCATCAATTTTACTTGTTTCATGGACAATCATCCAGACAAGACATGGTGGAAATCCTTTGTTCTGAATCCCCTCAGGTAGAACCCAGGGACATATCACCTGTCATGACACTTTCCTCTAGAAGGATACAGACTGGCAGAGGTTTCGCCTGGGCTTGTCACACCTTACCTGTTGCATGCAATCTTTGGGTGTTTTACTCAATCTTCTGTTGAGACTAAATCAGCATCGGGCGACTTTCATCTTTGGAAATTTACCGTCACTCACCCCACTGTCAAAACCATTTATCAAATTTGTCTCGTTCAACATTTCACAGAAATTACGAGCCACTGCCTCGGAGGGTGAATGATGCACATCGACAGAGACTTTAATGAAGCTGGAGGAAATCTAATAAATTTACAGCATAGACAGATCCCTGGAGCTAAACCTTTTACAGATGTTTAGTTTAGGCGCAGCTTTAAACAGCTGTCCCCAGTGGCCTCTTTCTGGAACTGGTGCAGCTCTGAAAGACTAAAACAAACTGATGTATTTCACTCCCTTTCCTTATTATCTGGTAATGACATTGTTATTTACAGTCCTAATGCAAACAAACGATGATAAATCGCCGTCAAACCACCGCAGCCTGCAGCTTTTTGAGTTCACTGCAAAAACACAAAATCTTACCAAGTATTTTTGGTCCAATTTCTGATGGAAACATCAAAGTACACCTGAAATAAAACAAAACTAATATACAAGTAACTTTTCAGCAAGATAAAGGAATTTGTTTTAAGTAAATAATTCTTGAAAATAGATTAAAAAAATACTATTTCTACTGGTAGATTTTTTTCACTTATAAAAAGACATTTTCCCATATTATAAGGTGGAAGAAGTGCTACGTCAAAGAAGATGCCTGTCAATGTTAATTCACTATTTGGAAGCGTGGCGAACACGGACTGAAAGCAGAGGAACCGCTTCCTCTGCTACTATTGCTAAAACAATGCAGAAAATCAACATTATTGTTCACAACTTCTTCTGATCGCTGATCAATAGAAATTTTACCAGAGAAATCAAACTCAATGGGAGAAATCCCAGATGGAGTAGTGAAGAGAGATGAGAATCAAGTGGAATTGCATAGACTGGGCTAAAACATTTGCCATGTCAACTGGTTTTTAATCTGTGCTGTCAGATTAAGCATGATCAGGACTGATGCAGGACCTTCTGATCAAACTTTGGACACATTCAGAAGGAGTCATGCACAAAAACTCCAATCTGTGCATTTTTGCAGTGATCCAGCTGAGCAGACATCTTGTTATCTTACACTTATTTGAAGCTAGTCCCTTCTTATGGAACCAGACTTGGGGTACAGTTTGCCATTTGGTGTCTGGGGCCTTAAAATGCTGAGATTTGACTCTTAGCATCATAACTCCAGCTCGTTGCAAATCAGATCAGTTTCCTCCCTATCGAACGTCTACATGCGGAGCAAATTATCGCCCTGTCAATGCCCATTCTGACTGTACAACACAGATAAAAGTTTATCTGCAGTGAGCTGCACTGTCTCCTCAGCATGCCCTTTGACCCCTGGCTCCGCACTCTGCAAAATCCCATTTAAGTAATAGAAAATGAACGTAAACCCTGACATGGCTGCTTTGGACACTCCTACAACCCCCAGGTGTGTTTATATCCTCATTAATCATTTTGTGTCGGGCTATGAATTATCTTGACTTAAACCTATTTTCATGCGAAACTCAGAAATCAGTGAACTGACATTTCAAAAACATCAAAGACCCTTTAAGGTCAATAAAAGAAAGAAAAGAAAAGATATAAACCGACGCCAAGAGGGGAGGAGGAGTCCTGATCAATGCTCTGCAGGAGACAGAGAAGAAGAAAAGATGTTATTCATAAATCAGCATTGATGGGGGTGTGTAAGAATCCCCTGCTCCCACCCACACTGCCTTCCTTCCCTTATATTACTTTAATTGAAGTTGTTTAATAATTCTGGAGCTATTTTGCCCTGAGCATGCACCCATAAATCCCCATTTCTGTACACACACTTAAGCTACACTTAACATTCCTCCATGCAACTTAATCTTTCATCTTCTCATCCATCCCTCGCTCCCTCCTCCCTCGCCCTCGCTCTTGTCTCCATTGGCCTCTCTTCCCTCTTGGATCCTTCAAGTCTACCTCCTCTCTGTGATTCCCACCCTGTCTGTCTCCCCTTCTGTCTTTTTCCTTTAATTATCCATCCTGTCGAAAAGTCTTCATCTTATTTGTCTCAGCCTTTTTATTTCTGACGCTCCGAGGGCTCATTCAGTCCCGGTCAGAGGATTAAATGCGCTCATCATTAGCATAAATATAAAATATGGTGGGTTTGAACTGCTGCTTGTCTGGTGGTTTGATTTTACAATGAAAATGTAAAAAATACACCAAATCTTACCCAGTATTTTTGGTCTAGTTCTAGTGGGAACTAGACCACTAGTCTTATTTTTAGAAATAAGACTAAAATAATTTAGTCTTATTTCAAGACTTGAAATAAGACTAAATTAACCTTTCAGCAAAACACAGGAGCTTGTTTTAAGCCCATAATTCTTGAAGATAGATTAAAGAAATTAGTTGTTGAACTAACATATTATTTCAGTTACAAGACATTTTTCCCCAGTTATGAGTGAAATAATCTGCCAGTGGAATGAATACTTTTTCAATACTATTAAAGAATTTTGACTTACAATAAGCTTCTATATCTCCCTGAAAAGTTCCTTGTAAATAAGTTTTGAATTATTTCAGCTGTATTTATATGTTTGTACTAGAAACGAGACCAAAAGTTCTTGGTAAGATTTGTTTGGCAGTGCATTGTGAATTATCTCCACTCCAAGCAGGGTCAAAAATATAAATGCAGCCTCAAATATATATATATATATATATATATATGGTTATATTTCCCTTAATAAGTTGCAGAATTACACACAGTTTTGTTAAATTAGTTTCGTTCAAATAGCTCACCTTTAAGCATATTTCATCCGTTTTCAGTGGGCTTACCATCATCCATCCCAACACATGTTTGGATGTTCGACTGTTTTTTGTTTGTTGGTGCAGCAATTGTTTTCAAAGTTTAGCCGTCTATGTAGCTGTTGAGTGAAGGTAGATTAGATTTGGCGATGCTTCGTAGTCTGTGCGATTTACCAGTAACATGACCAAACATAATATCAGATTCCACGGTTCCCGACACAATGATGTCAAGATGAACATTAGCGATAAAGCCCCACTCATTTTCAGTGCGTGCCTCCCAGATATGGCACCAGTACAAACAAAGCCAGCTCTGGTATGCTGCTGTTACCGCCAGAGCTGGCATTAACCAGGCTGCTGTAAACAGTACTTCTGGAAATTCCTGTCATCGAGAGAGTAGGACAGATAGGTGTTTTAAATAGTTCCAAACCTGCTTCCAGCCAGGTGCAGATTTGGGGTTTCGGCGATGATAACTCCTGGTTGTGGTCTGTCTAGCACCGCGGTCTACAACCTGAGGCTCCGGAGCCGCAAGTGGCTCTGAAAAACTTTGCCTAAAAATTATTCCATTCAATTTAAAATTACTTTATTGATCCCAACAAAAAAAGGTTGTTGCAACTAATATAGTTAAAGATGGGCAGGAAAGCTCTCCTGTAGCAGTCTGTATTGCAATGAATTTGAAGAAGCCTCTGACTGAGGACACCAAGTAATGTTTTTAATCAAAGGCAGGTTTTTGGGGGTGGGGGGGGGGGGTTCTCTTTTGTCACGGAGTGATTGCATTGAATTTCCAGAATTATTTTTTTTATTTATTTGTCTTTTGGTTAGAAACAAATTTTTTTTACATAATTTACATGAAAAACTCATGAAAGATGTTTTTATTAATTTTTTTGCAAAGTAATTTTTTTTTCTTTATATTAAAATAGTGGTTCATTGATCACCTTGAGTTTGTGCTGCACTTTTATAAGTTCTTTTTGTGCATGTGTGTGCATGTGTGTGCGTGTGTCGTTTCGGGAACTGACGATCTGACGGGATACAATCTGCCTCCCCAGTATCCGATCTCTTCCGTGACTTTAAAAAAAAAATTATATACTGTTTCTTAGGTTTTATGTCTTTTTGTATGTATATATATATATATAATATAAAAATATATATATATATATATCTAATATTATATGTTATTATATATATATATATATATATTTGCTGTCACATTAATTGTCTTGAATAAATCTGAATCCTCTTGAGCGTTGTGCTAAAACTGTGGGCGTTTTAACATGTTTGGAGCTAAACATGTTAACTATGATAGAAATCTTACTGGAAAGGCAAAAATAAAAAAATATATATTTTTACAAAGACATCCCTGGAAGAATATTTCTTCCAATCCATTGTTTCACCATTAAATTATAGCCAAATGACTCTCTAAGAACAAAATGTTGCCTTAATTAAATCAAGCGTATCCTCACAGTTATAAAAAATACACAAGATGAATACACATTGTTCTAAAAACTCAGTTTTAACAGCATTTGTCTGGATAAATGAAGTAACTGCATTAAAGAGGTGAGAGTGGTGCTTTAGCATGCTAATGTGGGTATGTCAGCTCCATTAAGGAGGTCCGCCGCGGCGCTGCTACCCTGTGCTCCAGAACACGGCTTTTCTGCAGGAAGGCCAGGTTTCCTTTTGATCAGCCGGCGCAGATGTGACTGAGCGTGCATACATTAAACCGCATTGGGGCCCATTAGGAATATGTGTGCTTTCAGGTGCAGCGCTGCCTAACAGGCAATTATACCGAGGAGTGAAGAGAAGTGGAGCCGGTGTAGTTTAATACAGTCAAATGCTTTCAAAGTGCACATGTTGGCAATATTTTCATGTTTGTATTCCAGTAAATGACATATTTATGTAAATGAGTGTCTCATAATCTTATCTATCCGCATGGGAAACCTTGGCTTCTGCCATCAATGAGAACATTACCTTGACACATAACACTGACCTAAGACATTTTCCAGCCTCCTGTACACCGTTTATGGAAACGGCTGTGGCTTCTTTCAATATTCCTTCTGACAGAAACCAAATTCTGCAGGATTTCAGTCCAATCAAACATCTGTGGGACGTTCTGGACAAACAAGTCAAATCCACGGAGGTCTGTCGTTGCAGCATTCAGACCGTAACCCTCCTACGAGTCATTAAGACCCCACAAGTCTTTTACTCCACTCCAAGTCTTTACTTTACGCGGTCCAGCGGGGTCACACTGACCCAGCGTGCGCTTTTACAAGTTTTTTGTGTGCGTGTGATTTTGTAAACTGACGTCTGACTGAACAACCTCCCCACTTCCCAACCCTTACATTTTCCACACTGCTTCTGAAGATTAAAGCTGCAGTGTGTAACTTTTGTAAAAATACAATTTTTTACATATTCATTAAAATTATTATTACTTCGTGACAGTATAAAGCAGAGGTCTTAGAGCTGTCAATGACTCTCATGCTCTAGCCCTGCTGGTTGCCTTTTAACTATGCTAAGGCTGGTTAACCACAACATAGCCTGCCTCAAATGCTAATGCTAGATAGAACAGCCACCAATGACAGCAAGTAAACAGTTTTTGTGTAACTGTAAGCTTTTTAGCACATTCAGCAGTGTACAGGAGGATGATTGACAGCGCTAAGACCCTCCTCCTGGCTCTGATTGGTTGTTTTTTTAACTCATTCTCATTCTTTTGGTCTCCATCCAGAGCTCTTGAACATAAATGACAATTGGAATGTAGACTGGCTGCTAAACCAAGAGTTTTGCCTTTATACCAAACTCTGACAGATACAGCACTTCCATCAATCATTTTTCTCAGTTTTCTTCAAACCTTATTCTCTGAAACATGCAGGCAGGTACAGCACACACTGTGCCTTTAAACGTGTGACTGGCGAATAAAAACCACACACAGGAAAAGTGCTGCAAAAACTTGCTGCAAAAACTTGCTTTTTGGGCAGAAGGAAAATAACAGTAAATATCTTTTAACTTCAGTCTACTGAAGCTAAAAGATACATTTTCTTCTAACAAATCAAATATAAAGGAAGGTGATTTTAGAGGTCGTGTCTCAAACTGTGTTGATTTTCACAGCCATAAAAGTCATTTTTTATTTACTCCTTAAGATCTTTATTTTTGTCCAACGCATTTCTAAGGAGAAAGGAGAAAAAAAACTATAATAAAAAACCCGTTAGATGAAATGAGCCTTACTTATATGTTGAATAAAAATAGTTTCACATCACCCCAAACTGTGAAGAGAAACACTCGGACTCGAGGCGCCATTTATCATAAACGCCTGGTGCGTTTGTGCATTAGTCGTGCCGCGGCTGTGAAGTGTCAGGAACTGATGAATAAGTCAGAGTAGTCCTTCTTAAAGCCCATCCTCTGTTCCTCTGTGTGGAGCCGTGCATTTAGTTCACAGCTTCACCTGAATGCACCGCCGCCATTATTCTCTGACATATAAAGACGGCTGAAAAGAAAAGAAAAATGGACACTTCAGGAGGAGAATGGGGCTGTCTCACAGAGCAGGGCATCAGAAATGCAGGTAAAATGGTTCCTCTATTTAACTAACGCTTCTGAAGGCCGTTCCCCTCCATCGTTTTCACACTTTTTCTGCCTGGACTCTTCATCAAAGTGCGTTGGAAGCAGAAAAGACGCAGATTTTTAAGGGATGCAACTCCACCTGCGAGAAAGGCAGGTGGGCGGGTCATGGATAAATGATTTAAAGTTTTATTGGATCAGAGAAGGTGTGAAAAGAAAACCTTTGACACTTTCAAATTTTAAATAAATAAATAAATACCAAACTTTCTCCAACCATGATCAAAAAGTTTTTAAAAATTTGGCAATTTATTGCCAATTAAGACGTTGGCAATAATCTTTTAATTATTGCCAATGTAAAAATTATAATTATTTAATAATATTTTTTAATATTAAATATTTTTAAAAATTATATTGAAAAAATTGAATTACACGCATTTTTTATTTTAAAAATATTCAGTTGAATTTTATTTTTAAAAAATCCAATTACATTTTAAATTAATTAGAGAGGAACAGATGATGGGCTTTAAAGACTACTGTGACTTCATTAATTAAATAAATTAGTTAAATAATTAATTAATGATAATTGAATTAAATTTTATATGAAAATTTTGTAATCAATTTTTAATAATGTAATATTTTTTATTTAAAAAATATTTAGTAACATTTTTATTATTTAAAATATATAGTAATTTTTAACCAAATCCCTTGGTTTCAAGATATTATACTGAATAAATCATTTATTTGTATGTTCTCTGGCATTCACTTTAAAATAATTCTCATAGCTTTCTTCAGTGTCACAAACAAAGTGTTGGTTTTCTATGTGTTGCTTCGAGCCTCTAAACTATTAAAAGTCCAGTTTGACTTTCTTAGTATGCAGCAGGTTTTGAATATTTATATTGTTCTGCAGAATTCAGTGGATGAATAAAAGCTGTCACTTCATCAGGATCTTAAAGCCTTTTAACACGAAGGGAATCTGTGTCTAAATGAGCACTGATGTTTCCAGCCAGTAAAGCCAGCATGACAATAACGCCTTATAGCACAGACATGGCTCAGCAACCTGGTAATAACCAACCTGTTCTGCTGTCAAGATGTCGTTGGGCAAGGCAATGAACAGCACATTAATGCAGAAATGCTCAGAGGGATTGCAGAAGAAGAAGAAGCTCATCAACGATGGCGCATGAAGAATGTAAAGTATGAAAGCAAAAAGTAAGGCACTTTTTAGGCCTTAAAACAAAGTTAAAAGTTTGTGCTAAAAGAAAAGCTCCAGTAAAAGCATTAGATTGCTCCAAGGCCAAGCTGAGATGGTAAAAGAATGCTAAAACCTCTGGTGGAAAGATGTCAAATAACGAGAAAGGTTTCCTAAAAGGAACTGCCAAGGAGAGACGAGAGGCCCACCAATGATCTCAGAGCGTTGCCCCAATGTTGCTGTTTCCTTATCATGTAATCTATCTGAGCTTTTAAAGTGGTTTCTATTCAATCCTCTTTCTTCACCTCAGAGTCTGGATGCCAGTCAACTTCCAGCGCAGACAGTATGTGTCAGCAGGCTGCTGAGAACCGGGATCCTGTATTCCCCTGTTCCCCTAACAGATGGGGGCAGATAAAACACAAGTACCCCCACGCTGCCCCACTACCACAAGACAAACATCTGCGGATCTCTGACTGTCACCTCTTTACTTCACATTTATTTGTTCGACTGTGTGGGAAACTACAAAGGACAGGTTTTACTGTAAATGTTTAGCATTTTTGTATTCTAATTAGTTGGATGAGCAAACAATATTTTAGTTTTTTCTGCAAAAACACCAAATTTAACCAAGTAAATCTAGTGGAAACATCTTACTACACTGGAAATAAGACAAACTACCCAACAAGTAACTTTTCAGGAACATACAGGAGCTTTTTTAAAGTCATTAATTCTTTAATATAGATGCAAAATGACTAGTTGCACTGAAATAAGTGGAACTAGGACTTTTATCATCTATATTTTGTGCATAATCTTAAAACAAATGAATTTCCTAAAATCCAAAGTAATTGAATCGGTACTCCTGTCCTGCAAGGCGTGGGCTCCTGGGGTGCACAAGGCATCTATTTTACCCATTTTCATGTTCCACCAAACACTACTTACCTCCTACTCAAAGCTAAAGGAAGACTAAACATGACAGGAGGTAAGATTTACACTTCAGAAGCCAATCAGACAACACCCAGTCATTTTGAGCAAAGCAAAGTCCCAACATGTAAACATGTGCAGTTTACATTAGTCGTCTTTAATCTCTATATACATGTCACCACTGCAGTCAAAAATACTACAAAAAACAGTTTTACAGTTTGAATTCACAACCAATGTGGGGGAAAACACACATTTGAAACATTAAAGGGAAGATCTCTTCCATCTTTCACAGTTCCTGAGGTCTGAGAAGAACCTGAAAAGAGTCCTGTTATTATGTTCGAGCCACTCGGGTCTGAAAACATCTTGTTCATGTTTGCAGGGTCTGGTTATGCCAAAGTGAAAGCTCAGAATCAAATCATTCACCCTATTTTTTTTATATCTCCACCCAACTCCACCTTTACCTCAGGTTGCATTCGCTGGCCCTCAGTTGGGAGTCAGGACTCATGCCCTTTAATCCTCATTAGGTTTGTTTGCTTGTGTAAGGTTAGCTAGATTTACTGGAAACCAGAGGGATTTAAGTACTGGAAAATGCTGCTCAGCTCTTAGTTTAGTTAGTGCTATTTCTTGTAACCTTTAGAGTTAGCGTGTCAACGTAAGTTTAGCATCAGGCCAGGCCTGCCGCTAATTACCCAGCAGTATTTTTATACTTTCAGTCTTTTTCACTACTGCTTGTCTCATTCAACCCATTCACTCCTTCATTGCTCATCCACACGTCCAGCTGTGTCAACACATTGTCACATGCTGCGATACGTCTAGCTTTCGCAGCAGAACTGGGTCTGAAGATCCAGTAGACAGTTTCAAAGTTGACATTTTCGATTGGGAAACGATGGAGGCTAAGCTAGTTTTAGCATGATGCTAAGGGTTTATCAACACACACCAGGTGGGTTTTGTCCTGTTAAGACCAAACCTGAAGCTGTTCCAGGATGACTAAGTGGAACCAGATCCTGGTTTTGGTCTTAAAGGCAGACACCCTGTCTACTTTTAAAACTAGACTGAAAACGATTATCCTGACCCATTTTGGTAATTATGCTGCCTCTTTTCCTCACTTCCTTCTTCTGCTGCTCTCCAATCTGAAGCTACGCCTGGTGTTTGTGCCGAGTCTCCTAGCAATTGCATCTACAAGACAGTAGTGCATTTCCATTAATCTGCACAAAATAAATGTGCTTAATGGAAAAACAGTATTTTCTAAATAAAACTTCAATTTTTCATTAAAAAGTTTCTACACTAGAATGAGGTGGGAGTTTTTTTTGTCCACATGGACATAAATGTATTTCATAAAACTCCAATGGAAACATCAATTGAGTCACATGATCAAATGCTTGCTGTTACTACTGGCAGAAACAACAAAGAAGACAACAGGAAGTGGTATTGTTGCTGTTTTTTTGGATGATGAGCTGTCACTGTTGTGTGCAATCCATAGCTCTTTTGTAAAATGGCCAATTAATATTTTCCTAAAATGCCGTTTATGTAGCTGCTCCCATGTTTAAGTGATTTGTCGCTCCAACACCTGAACAGGAAGCTGACGTCTCCTCTGATATCTGAATTTTTAATGTATCTTATGTTACTGTTTACATTCGTCACTGCCATTATTTTTAGTGTCTTATCTTGCAAATAAGCTTGATGTTACTGCTGGTGGAAATGACAAAGAAGACAACAGGAAGTAGTAGTTTATGTCTTTTGGGTTTTTTGTCATTTGAATTTTTCTTATTCAATGGAAACACCACAATTTATATATTTTTTTTACTTTAGCAAAACATAGACAAAGATTTGCACACATTTGCAATGGAAACGTAGCTACTGGCATTCTCTCAGTCTACAGACCATCAAACGCTCAGGTAACTGCCTGATAGTCTCAGTCCTGACACACTGGATCACTGAAAATCCTTGAGATATTATGAATACTCATATATACTGGTCTGCGAATAAAACAAAATACATTTAAGTTGAACCATTCTTTCACTTTAAAAATTACCAAATCTTACCAAGTATTTTTGTTTCCTAATGCAAATATATTAGTACACTTCAAATCAGACAAAACCTACTTGTAAATAACATTTTTGCAAAGTAAAGGAGCTATTTTAAAGATAATATTTCTTTTATATCGATGAAAAAGTTCAATTTGCAAACTATTTCACTTAGAACATGGGAAAAATGTCTTGCTTTAAGCGAAATAATCTGCCTGGGCAGCTAGTAATTTTTCATCAATATTGAGAAATTATTGACTTAAAACAATTTCCTGTATCTTGCTGAAAGTTACTTGTTAGTTAGTTTTGACTTATTTCAACTGTACAAAGACATCTGCTTTAAAAAGTAGACCAAAAATACTTGGTAAATTGTATCTGTAGTGATCGCATTGCAATCAATGTAAGAATGAGATAATGTTACTATCAACACGTGTGCAGGAAATTGTTAAAATAGATGTTATCCACAGTAACGAAACATGAGCGTTGCTTTATCTCAGCTTTGCATGTTGAAGTTCCTGGTTCCTTGTTCCGTCTGAGTTTCAGTTAAACCATTTAAGCCGGATCTTGTTATTATCCCCCAGCAAGATAGTAACAAAAACTCGACAGTTGGGATTTTATCTGACATTTCTAGTCTGTGGTCCCAATAGAAACGACATAGAAACAAATGTCACAACAGCAGTGCGCCTTGATGTAATTCATTCTGCCGTTAGATGATCAGCCGTAAGACGCAGATTTTCCTACAACGGCATGTCTAACCTGCTCCCAGATGCAACAGTCGTGCCTCATAAATATTCAGGATACGGTGTTTCTTATCTGATTGCTCTGGTGGAGCAGTTTATTTCTTTAAGCCTGTTACTGAGAGCTTAAAGATGCAAAGAAAGATACTGGCAATCATAAAACAAGCACTCCCCACGCAACATCACTTCAAGTGCTGATTACTTTCATTACAGGGGAGTAATTAGCCTCTTAAGGGGAAAAGGTAGCTTCAGAGATTTGATCCCATGGTGATTTTTAAAGCATTGGTTTAATCTCACAAGAGTTAGAATAAATTAAGACTCCTCACTGGGGGAAGGACTCATTATCAGAACAGACACTTATTGGTAAAAGCAGTTCGAATCCAAGCTTCCAAAACAATGCCCAGATTAATTACACACTTCCTAAATTTATCACCCAAGCACAAAATTCCTCCTTGATGAAGTCCAGGAACAGTGAAAACCAGTTAATGTGAATTGGCACCAAAACTGCAGCAGAAGATCATTTCATTCCCGTGAGCTCAGCCAGCTGGAACTTCTTCCAGAAACTTCTCTAAAACGCTGTAGGTGGTCCATGTGGATTTGCTTCATGACTTTTTGCAGTGTAAATCATCACCTTCTCTAACGAAAATCATTTTTTAAATATTTGACCAGAAAGAGGAATACAATCAAACAATGTCAAATAAAGGCTATTTAATGAAAAAAAAAACATATTCAGAGCAATAATGAAGCCAAAACTGTACAAAATATATATACATTTTGCATTGAAGGTGAAAATAATAATTTTTCTGTAGACATATTTGAACTAGAACTCCTCAAATGGCACATTTAGCTTCACCTGTGATTTCCCCGACGGCTGACAGTCATTATGATTAATAGCTGCTGTCCATCACCATTTCCTTTTATAAAATAAAATGGCAAGTTTTGTTTGCATCCTGTGACCATTTTTAAAGTGAAATCAATTAAACAGAAGCGATCTACAGACTTTTGTTTTTAGACCAGCTTTAAAGGAGCGCTTTGGTCGTTTATTTTGACGTCCGTCATGGCGGAGTTCTGCAGAGCGTGACGTCACGTGCAAAGGGTCAATATATGTATATAAAGTCACACTTATCGTTTTTCAGTAGTTTTACTATCTATTCTGGCAGCCAAGCAATTACAAATTAATTCATCATTGGCTTTATTCCAAATCAGATCCTAAAGATAAAAGGTCCTGTAGAAAATCCCGATATTTTCTGTGACTCTTACCGGTTCATTCTGGAGCAGCCCTAAGT
This sequence comes from Phalloptychus januarius, assembly GCA_902982915.1. Lineage (NCBI taxonomy): Eukaryota > Metazoa > Chordata > Actinopteri > Cyprinodontiformes > Poeciliidae > Phalloptychus > Phalloptychus januarius. The sequence goes on along the minus strand of CADWAE010000230.1, from coordinate 19,643,591 downwards.
GTTCCCAGCCCAGAGGGGATATGAAGTCTATCCACCAGGTTCTGGGTTTGCCCCAGGGTCTCCTCACAGCGTGAAATACCAAGAAAACCTTCAAAGGGAGGCGTCCAAATCAGATGCTCGCGCCACGTCAGCCCGTGGAGGAGCTGTGGCTTCACTCTGCGTTCTGCCTGCATGACACAGAGCCTCACCTTATCTCTGATGTGGTATTTACACCAAAAGCAGCATGCAGCGGGAAGCGGTGAGCGCCGTTTCACAGCTGCACTTCATGTGTTAGAGGAGAGAAGAGGCAGTAGCATCGTTTACATTACAAAGGTATACAAAACGTTGCCTAAAAAACTGAATCTTGTAAGTGAGGGGGTTGCATTAAATAGGAAATTAAAATCATAAATAAGTTTGCTCACATTTAAAGACATGCCATGCATTCATCCTCCAGTTACTTCCTGTTTTCTTCTTTGTCGTTTCCAACAGCAGTAGCATCTTGTTGTAGGTCACATGACTCGTGATGTGAAAAAGAACCATCTCATCCTAGCACAAAAATGCTAGGATGTAACGCTATCAGCGATGATTATGCGTTTTGTCAATAGAAGGCCTTCTCCTAATGTCACATGGAAGAAAAAAACTATTTTAACTCACCTTTTATTTCTCCAAGACTCGGGTCATGAAAGATAAACACTGCAAGCGTGGGACAAATTATACATTAAAGCTGCTCTTTATGAGTGCTGACAGAATAAATGCTCACTGCACATGTAAGAGGAAACATAAATAAGTCGGCTTGAAGCAAATGTCAGGTTTGTGCACCCTCAACAGAGTCAAGTTTCACTTTTAATAAACAAAGACTGTAAAACGATGCAAGAAACAAGCAGATGCAGGGGCCTGTCGTGTTAAAGCAGAACTACAAAAGCATGCAAAGCTTGAATCTGTTGGTTTATTTATATGTAAAGATTCATGGTGCTGAGGCAGAAAAAATGAAACCATCTTTACCAGCCTTTTGCTTGTGATTTTCAGACATTTTTACAAAAATGACTCAGATTAACTATAGCAAGGTGTATTTTCACAGAATCAGATGCGGCACAAAACCTTAGAGGGAAAAAAGCAAAAGATGGTGATGAATGATCTGATCTGCTTCAGGTTTAGTAAGTGTTGGTTAATAATAATGTCAAAATAAAGATCTATTCAGCTGTTTAAGAATGCAAAGTGAGTTTAGAAACAGCTTTAGGGAGGAATAGAGCAGCAGGTGATTCCAGCGATCAAACCTCTGAAACAGACATAAACAGTTCAAGTCTTTATGCAAAACTGTGTGTTTCTGCAAATGAGGCCCAGCAACCTATTTATATTCTCAAGACGCTCGTTTCACACCATCACAGCAGAGAGGTGCTCAGCCGTGTTGTTTTTCAGATTCAAACAGAGTTTCTAAGCTTCCTGTTGACCTCAGCTCCGATGTAAAGCCTCGGTTTGCTTTTCTGCTCCACTGCAACTAAAATGCTTCATTGTTTTTCTTTCTTTCTAATCTTGCGCCTCATTGTGCTGCTTTCGAGGGTCTCTGTCGTAGCTAACCTTTTAATATTGTGCTTAATATTTGCTGATTTCATGGACAGGCCATTTTAAGAGATGCATAAAAGTAAATCAATAAGATAATTACAAACTGCTCTATTATGATTTAAGCTTCAGATTTGGAGTTATGTGCATTTTACTAAATATTTAACAGCCATACATGTTGGTTCAGTTTGTATTTGTACTGTATTTATGCTCTTTATATCTAGTTTTTTTCATGACATTTGGTTTGAATGCTCTCATGTCTCCACCATAATAATAGTCGTTTTAATCTTCATTCAAAACAGTTTCTGAAGAACCTGCAGAGATTTTCTATTGACCCATTCTGCAAATACTCAATGAAATATAAAACTAAGTGATTAAACTGGAGGTTAAAAAATCTTGAAATATTATTTGTACACGTTGAACTTAAGAAAGCAGTAAATAATTGAAAAGAAAGTCAAAATGATGCATTATTTTCAAACTTACCATACTTTTGCTTTGTGAATAAAAATACATTTTCATGATTTATTTTTGTGTTGTGTTTCTGCTTTGTGTAGTTTTTCTGTCTATTTAGATCAATATTCTGTCTGCTATTCAGTTTTGTTCAGCTTCTTGTGTTGCTCCTCCCCCCACAGGTGTTTCCACTGAATTAACTCACCTGTAGCTGTGTTTCCATTAGAAATGTGTGCAAAACCTTGTCAATATTCTGTTAATGTCTGAAAAACACAAATTAACAATCGTTGTTTACATTAAATAAGAAACACAATTAAAAACAAACGTGTAGAAAAGTCATTAAAAACATGCAGCACCATGATCCTCTTACCACTTCCTGTCATTTTCTTCTTCTGGGTTTTCTGCAGTAGCAACATCCAGTTGCTGATTATTTAAGTTGTGATGTGAAAAAAGTATTTCCATTACAGATTCAATACGGCCAAAAAAACTTTATATCGTCCAGGTTTACTTTTAATTGTTGTGTTCATTTAAAATCAATAAGCAAAATATTTTTTTAATGTCAAATTGCAGATATGGTGAATTAAAATGCAGTTTGTGTAGCTTTGCATTCATCTACCAACTTAATTTTTTATATTTTTATAATTTTTCAACTCTTATGAACATTTTTTCTGTTCTCCATTTTTCTTAGTGACTTTTGTTCTGCTTGATTTAACATACTTTGACAGCATGAACATAGTTCAAATGAAATAACAGGAAGTTTGTGGTTGTAATGTGACAAAATGTGAGATTTAAGTGGAGTGTGAATATTTATGAAGACCCCTGGAGGTTGTGGAGAAATAAAAACTAAGCTGCTGCTATCAACACCAAATCATTACCTGTTTAGTAAACGAGATAAACCTCATTCCTAATACACGTCTTCCTTTGATTAACTTTTACAGGAAGTCATGTTGATGCCAATCTGACCAATTTAAGTCCAGCGCTGCTGTGGTAAAAATGACTACATTTTATCAGCACCGGCTCATGGAGGAAATGTTTTCCCATTTAGCTGCTAAATGCTCCACTAAGTTCACCAGCTGCTCGTTAGCCGTGTTGCTGTTCGGTGCTTTGAGGCCAATGTGCTGTGAGTTTATTACAGCTGTTCTTAAAGCTCTGCATCACACAAATTAGCCCTGCAGGAAGAACTTGATTTGGCAACAACAGCCCAGTGTAAACACGATGCTCATTTCTTTAATATTTCTCTAAACACAATAATTAGGGCACACAGAAAGTAACTGTTTAAGTTTTATTTTTAACTTACAGTAAAATTATCAGTTTTACTCAGGAAGTAGATCATATAGTAAAGGTTTTACAGAGGGTGTTTCCATCATCAGTTCAATGTAAATTTTCAATCAATGGGTGCTGTGGTGACGCAGGGGCAAAGCACAACCCACATATAAAGGACTTGGTCCTCATGCCAGCGGTCGCAGGTTCGATTCCCGGCCTGGTGACATTTGCCGCATGTCTTCCCCTCTCTCGTTTCCCCATTTCCTGTCCAGCTACTTTCAAATAAAGGCCACTAGGGCCAAAAAATGAAATGAAAGTTGAACATCAACTGTAGAGATCGGGTCATCAGGCTGTCACGTGATCAACAACCGGATGTTACTACTGGCAGAAAAGACGAAGAAAACGACAGGAAGTGGTGGTGGGATGATGGTGCTGCATGTTTTATAACAAAACTTATTCACGTGGGATTTTACGTGTGATTTTACCTGCATTTGTTATTTAACAAAAACACTGCAATTGCGAAATTCTGTTGTTTTTTTACATTTGCGAAGTATGTACAAAGTTTTGAGCACATTTGTTATGCAGCATCTGACGGTCAGTCATGTTCAACAGTTTACAGTTTTCCATTGGTACACCACTATTACACTCAATGTGGGGAATATAATCTACGTGCAGGTCCTCTATATATGGGCTGCAAACAGTAGTTTTGAAAAAACTGTTGAAGTTTTTGGCAAAAACTTGTTTACAAAAGTCTAAAACGTCACAAAGTTTTTCAAATTGTGACCCTCCAGCTAAATGTTCAGGATGTGAAAACATTATTATGTTTCTATTGTATTAGATAAGAGAAATTCAGGAACTTCCATATTTTCTAACCTTTTCCTTCTATAAATTATCATAATGCAACATAACTGTTCCCAATTATATACATTATCAACCTAATTACATAACCTGTATTCAATAAAGCATTTAAAATGTCTGCTCTCGTTTTTAAACTGACAAGGTTCTGTTGAATTATGATACAAATTATTCTTTTCTTTTTTCTAACTATAAATATCTGTCACATTTAATATAATTTCTGTTATAGGTCTAAAGTAGTTTGCTTTTTGAAATAGGAGAAAAAAAACTGGTATGAATAAACTATTTAAAAAAAAACGACTTTAGTATTTGATTTATGGAAAGTTCCCAGGATTTTCATAATTAATGCTTTTGTTATTTTCAGCTTTTTTGGCAACACTGCTGGTTTAAAAAAACATGCAGCCACATGCAGGCTCACTGCTGAGGCAGTTAATCTGTCTAATTAATTAGCTCGACATCAACATGCCATTTTACAAAGAGCAGAAGAGGGATAATTTTCTGCACAACAAGTACCTTCAATTTAGAACTAGAGCTAAATTTATCTGCTGTTTGTTCGCCGGTTTTCTTACCACTGTGTGTGTGTGGCTAACAGAAAAAAAATCGCAGTCTTCTAGCTTCGTCTACTGGTGGTATTATGGACAATAATGCAGTGAAACTGATCTGAGAACAAGTCCTGTGAGGACAAGTAAGAACATTATATCTCGTCAAATGCAACCATCAAAATAATCCCAAATAGTTTGGGTCTGGGAATTCAGACCAGAACCAGCAACAGCAGATCTTTCCAGGCCGACTTTGTAACCGTCTTTACGTGTCTCTGAAGGTTCAGGTCTGGATTGTTCCTCTTTAGATGTAAAGTTGATCATTTAAATTTAGTTTCTGTTCAGCTGGAGAAAGTTGTCGCTCATCCACAGAGCCAGAACTTTTCTCGGTTCGGAAACCAAACTGAAAGACGTCAACGCGGTTGGCTGTCGTTAAGATTTAATTGCTGAAACAACTTTTCCAATCAGTTTATTGATAAATGCAGGTTGGAGATCGGCCTGTAATTCTGAAATACTTGACTAGGATTGTTCGTTTTTATTAGCGGTTTGACAAGAGGGTTGAGGTTAGGTTAATCCTAACTCTAAAAGCCGTTCAATTCACCACTAAACTGCTCTGGTGCAGCAGGATTCAGTGTGGTGCAATAAATTAGGATGAATAAAGGGAATTATGGTTTATAGCTGAGGAAAAACTCAAATCAATAAAACTTGGTTTATTTTAGAAGGCTTTGGATTTTATTTCCAGCGTAAAGAGTCTCAATAAACTACCAACAATCTCTGCTTAGCAGATTTTCAGGAAGTTACAAACTGTTGCACGGTTAGCAGATGAGCAACCAAAAGGCAAAGTGCTCTAATAAATACGGCATATGGATTAAAATGGAGAATAGTTGTGCAAAAACAATTTGCTCAGAAAATAAACAAATTTATTTGGGAATGTGTCAAAAGCTTTGTGAAAATAAACAGATTTCTCTTCATTCAGAAAAATCTGTGTTTCTGCTTAAACAGGATTTTCCTCCGTGGTTCAGGAAGCCATTTTTATTTGGATCTGAGTCGACTGAACGATCGAGAATTCATAAAAGACAATTCATAAAATTCTTAGACAACATTTGTGTAGTTTCTAGGGCAAATATCAAAAATAGCCTAAAAGTAACTTCTCAGCCACATAAATAAGCTCAAGTCAATAATTATTGCATATATATGCAAAAAGTAGTAGTTTTATTTGCACATCTCTTCACTTTAAACAGGAAAAATGTCTTATTATAGATAAAAAAAAAATCTGACTAGCTTATGCATTTTGCTTAGAAGTTATTTTTCAGTTTGTTTTTTCTTATTTCAAGTGTTTTAAAATAGAAGCAGTACAACTAGACAACAATATTTGGTAAGATTTTATATTTTTGCAGCGTACCAGCCTGAACATTGGTAAAAAGAGTCATTTTTGCCCAAGAAGTTATGAAAATGAAAATATTGTATCATTTGCTATTAAATAAAATCATTTATAGTGAGACTATTCCTCCTGGATCTCTTGCCTGTGGCTGAATATTTTAGTGTTGAAGGTGATTTTTTTTTCACAGGGAAACTGAGATTTTATTTTTTTTCAAGCAACACACCTTATCTTTACTCTTGCTATTTTAAAAAACGACAGCCTATATTTTTTAGACCGAGAGAATCTTGGTCTAAATTGGAGCCAAAGCACAGATTCAGCGTTGAAGTCAATTCTGCTTCTCAGTGGGAAGTTGCAGTTTTTCTCCACATTAAACTCTCCAAACTGGCGGTAAATTTGGCCCAGCAGAAACCACGCTGCTGCGGACCGCGAGACGCAGGATGAAAATGAACTTTCTGCGTCAATCAGTTTCTCTCCAGAAAGACGGCAGTCCGCAGTGTATGATTTCTGGAAGGGCAGGGAAATAAATAAATAAAGCAGCACAGATCATGAGTGTTTGTATTCATGAATGTGGCAGCGTGGGCGAGTGAGTCTCCTGAAAGTGACAAAGATAACAGGGCGAGGAAACTGATAGACAATTGCTGGGTGACTTGGCTCCTATTTCCTGCCTGTCCCCGGTGATTACCTCGGCCTGCTCTGCTCTTCTCTCTATTCCTGTGCACATTGTCAAACAGCATCATCTTGCAAAGCCTCCCTGAGCCCAGATGAGAGATGGAAAGATTTATGTAAACAACATCTAACACCTCGACATGCTGGAGAGGGACAGAGGAAAGCGGGGCGAGGTAAAAGGAAAAGGCAGGCTGAAGCACATAATTCAGACGTGGAGGTGTGACAGAAACAAACCTGCAGAATATTGCACATTCAATTTATTTCTTTTCACTTTGTCTCTCCTGCTTCTGTCGGTGCAGAAGTGCTTATTGTCACTGCGTGGAGATCAGGCGCTTTGGATGCACGGTAAAGACAGACCACCTAGTGAAGCAGACAGCGTTCTGGACTTTATGAGCGGTTCAACTGCTGTGTGAACGATCTGGGCGAGCAGGGCCGGCGGCCAGCGCCGATGACACGGCAGACGCTGCGCCCGGCATAAAACGTGTCTGCTGCAAAACTGTTTTCTTTATCTGCCAGAAAGTAAAAACTTGATTGGGAACAGAGGTGCCCATTACAGTCAGAAATAATAATAGGGTCGGGTGACGGCGTACATGACAGAAGACGGGGAAAGAAAAAAAAAAAAAAGGCCTTCTGGCAAGCATTGTAGCCGAGAAGGGCGTGTGCAACGCTTGTGCTGTTTGGGTGCTTATTTACTGCAGGAAATGGTAGCAAGGTATGCAAAAAATGAAGAAGAAGAGCCAGAAGCTTTACAGACAGACAGACAGAATCACTGTGATGATTGTTCTGTCTTTTGTCAAACACAGCAAGCCAAGAAACTATGAAACTGACGTCTGACAGGAGAGGTTTCGAAAAGAATAATGCTGTTTCTGATGGATCTGAACTGGATGCCGTTGAAGCTTTTAGAGAAAAAATGGCTGCTGACGGTTGGAAGTTTGAAACGTGGAGTGAAAAAAGAAATATGCATAAATAGTCAATTTAGTGAAGCTTATTTTCTTTTGTATGGTTCAAAACTGAACCTCAGACATGTGGCCCGAGTCCAGTGGTTCTCCATGTTTGCGGGCCACACCCCTTATGCGGCAACAAAACATCCAGACCACACCGCGTCAAAAAAGCGGATCAAGAAATGGGTCGTCTATAATTTCTGATTGGAATTTATTCACCAAACACTTTCCCTTCCATTTAAGACAAAAACGTCTCATGTGTAAAGCTGGCGGACCGCTACAGAGCGGACGCATCTCTGTCGCTATGACGCTGCCAGGCGCCGCTCTTCATACCATAATCCCAACCCTAATCACAAACTACATTTACAAGTCATAAAATATGAACTGCTTGTTTTCCTGTTTACTCTTTCTCTCAGAAGCCACCTACGACTGTTTAGGCCTGTCACCATGGAAACAAGCCTGGTCAGTGACCCTTTGCACGTGACGTCACGCTTTGGACATTGAAACAACCAATGCCTCCTTTAAAAACAGAAACCTGTAACCTGGCCTCTACTCAGTAAATATTATTTTAAAATTGGTCATAGAATGCTGCGCCGTCGGAAACAGACTAACAAAACTTTTTATCATTTTATTTCATAACTTTTAATGAGGAAAGATGCGGCAGCGATGTGACCCTCCGTGAAATCACAGAGTTGCACTTTTTTTTTTTTACAAGGTAAGACAATTAACATCCGTGTATTTATATGTAAGAATGATTAAAGATATCAAATATCGCATTATGGAGAAGCTACACGTCTAACCAGTGGTAACCATGGAGACCGTCATGTAGCCTAGCATGTTTGGAAACAAACTGGCTAGCATCTCCTCTTTTGTACGCTTCTAAGGCTGCTGCGGTGTAACGGGAAAACACTGTTTATGACATACTGATGTAAATATTGTGGTATGAATTCAGGCAAAGTCGGTAATTTGATGAACACGTCAGGAGGAAGGAGGAATGGCTCGGTTTCTAAGCTAGCTACCGCCGCCTGCTAACCCAACCACAGACAAACAGCTGGACTGGAACAAGTAAAAGCCACGAATAAACCGGCAAAAAAACACAACAACTTTGGAAAACAATTTCAGTCGCTGTGTTTAATATTCCTACCTCCAATAAATCCACATCATTCCGACTGTCAGGATTCTTCATTGTGTCTCTGATGAGCTCCAGAAGACATAATCCTTCCATCCTTCCAGTTTGAGCAACGAGAGTGAATCTAATCTACACTCACAGGTCCATCCTTAGTCTGTAGCTTTATTTCAAATCCAAAGGGTAAATATACATATATGTATATGTACAGAACAGAACTGCCTGTTCTGTCTTCCTGCAACATCCAGGCAGCTTGATTCCTGCTCTGCTTTTCACATCACTAAATAATTTATAGACTTCCAGGTGGACTTTGCATTTATGTCTGTGGTTAGTATTTCCTACATGACAGTGAATGATTCTGCCCAGCAGAAATCAGGCACTCACCTCCAGCTGGACACGTCTCCACTCTGAGGCGTCTTCATTTGTTTGGACAGCATTTCATAAATGACCTAATGAGAAATACTGCAATATTAAAACACAAGTGTAGTTCTTGTCAAGTACAAGCTGCCTCTCAATGGGTTAGCATGTTTCTGCCTGGTGATATAAATATTGGAGATGAAGCTTGACATATTTATGTGTCTGAGGCTCTTATTATGAAGTAGGACAGGAAATAGTACTTGAGTTGGGTTAATAAAGTTGGTGGGGCAACACTCCAGCATTTTAAATCATTTGTGTTGCAGGATTTTGAGTTCCCAGTAGAAAATAGGAGTTAAAGATGAGGAAGGACTTATTTTAAAGTGTGGAAGAAAATATTTCAGCTAGCTGCTTCCTATAAGTACAAATTTAAAGGACTATTTCACTGTTTTTAGAAAGCTGGAGTACATTTTATACTCTAGTTAAATATTCAATTGATTGAGATGTTTAATTGGACTCTGAACAGATTGTTAAATGTTAAATTGGGTTTTGGGACACCATTTATTTTACTCATGGAAACGCAAAAGACCATTTTTAATGCTTCTTTGGCAGGAAGGCCACCGTAGACTGACACAAGCGTGGAAAGATAAGAATATTTAAAACATAAGTTTGTAATTTGGAAATCCTCTTCTTCATTTTATAATTTTCAAAACAGAGCAGAACAGCAACAAAAGCTGAATATGTTGTTACACAACCGTACAATGTAAGAGCACTTCAAACTTAGTTTTCAACGAATACAGTTGAATAAATCAAGCAATCACATCGCTGAAGGCCTCATATTTGAGATGTTTTTTTGTGTAAATGAATACTGCTATTTCAAAAGAATGTTTTTTTAGAACATTATACTTTAAAACACAAATCTTATTTATGTTGCACCAATATGCAACAAATGTTATCTCCAGTCACTTTACAAGACCCACAGGTCAGGTTTATATACAGAAAGATAGATCTATTATAAGATCAGGATAATTATATAAACAAAGTTCATTTAAATACATATATTACAATTTGATCCGAGTGATAATATCATACAGTTATGTTCATTTTTCCATTTGGGTTGTAAGATAATAAAAAAAAGAACTGATAAAATAAAAATTATGTAATTCCTTTCAGGAGGAGCATCAAGCTTCCTGTTCATTTATTTGATAGAAATAGTGCTTCAGTTTGAAAATGTTTTGCATTTCTGCTAGTTCAGTGTAAGAAGTTTGAAATGTTTGACGTTTTAGATTCGTATTTGCAGCATAAACCTGATGAAATCAAGAGTTTTCCAGCCTACTGCTGAAACGTCTCCTGCACTGTGTGGACTCAGCCCCTCTCAGACAGAATAAGGACAGAACATCTAATTAGTCGGCTTGCAGCTGTGTGTGGTCTGTTTACATGAGCCCATAATGTAATGTTGAAATGTACCTGAGGGATGAGAATTTCTCGTGTTCAGCGCGACACGCCGCTGTGAAACGTTGGACTTTGATCCTTTAATGCAGCCCGGTTTTAGCAGTAAGCTCCTCGTTTATCCGCTGTGAGAAAAACTCTGAGACGTCTCTGACCTTTGACCCGCTCAGGTTGTTTCAGGAAACCCTCCGGTATGCAGGCATGAACACGCAATGCAACGAGCTATCCAACAAAGAGTGAGACCAAAACAATTACACACAAGTGTCATAAATAATGTCAGTGACAGCCCAGATGCTCAGCCATGCCTGCTCCACTCAGGCCTAGTCAAAGCACATTAAGAGGTGCTTTGTGTCGCGGCACAACGCTGAGCATTGTTCTTTGTTCAGTGCCATCAAACTGGTGGTGTAAACAGAAAGGTTAGCTTACAGCTGGCTCAGGTGTTCAGGAACAGAAACATGCGACTCTGTCACCTGCAGACTCTCTTTATTCACAACAAAAGTAAAACTGCTTCTGTCCTGAAGCGTCAAGGAAACGTTAATTAGGTGACATGAAGCTTGAGATCAAAAATAAGCAAATGCATGTTGGAAGAATTTGATTTTAAAGCAAACATAAAATATTCCTTCAACCAGTAACTAGTTACTTTTACTCAACTGCATTTACTTGAAAAAAATTACTTTTAGGAATATTTTACACATGTTTTTAAGTATCTCTGCTCTTACCTGAGTAAAATATCAGAATTTTCTACCCACTGAATGAAAAACAAACAAAAATTCACCAGACAGACACACACTTGGAGTTTTTGTTAAAGTTTTATCAGTTTTTTATTGAAAGAAACTGATTTGGAAACATTTTCTTTTGCTTGATTTTGTTATTTTTGGTTATTTATATAAATTATTGTCATTTTGATCCTTAAAATACCCACATTTCCACTTAACTTTATATTTTGATTATTAAATGACTGATAATTTCATCAGTTCCTCAGTACTAGGGTAGATCTTTTGAATAATTTCTTGGGGCTTTTTACTTCAATAAAAACATGTTGAATTAGTGCTGGTTTTACTTGAGTATAGTGTTTGGTTACTCTGCCCACGTCTGCCTTCAACTAAGACTAATAATATGTCTTGGCATTTAAAATAATGAGGAGCTAAAATTCCCCTTGTTGACTTTTCCTCCAGCAAACATATCAAAATCAAGCAAACATTCACAGTTGTAGTTTTTGTAGTTTCTGGATTTTATGGCTGTTACCCAAAGGCCATGTTGGCACGTTTCTAGCTTTTATTTGTTCTGGTTTTCAGTGAACATGTTTTGGTTTATTCAGCAAAAACAATCATGTCTTTCAGAAACCATGACTGTGTTTGATCCAATAAATGGGTGTGTCCAAGTCAGTTTTAGAGTAAAAAGGCCCTCGATGTTTTTGATTTCAAATAAAACTAAATGAACACATGGCTAATAAAAGGAAAGCTCTTTGTGTTTCTAATGTTTTCCACTCAGGAAGACGTACACTGTGAAACGTTTCCATCTGCATCAGCTCCATTTGATGAAGAGCCAAATTCTTAAATTTCAGCCACACAAATAATTCACAGGGACACTAAATAATTAAAACCTTTTTCATTTAAACGCCAACAGTTTCATTTTTGCATTTACATTTCATTGATGGAAACCAATTTCACACTCTGTCCTCCTTTCACTTTTCTCTGCTAAAACACCTAAGTTTTCTTACAAACCATTTTAAAAGGCTGACTGAACACAAATGAACTCCCTTTGACTCCAATTTTCCTTTCTGAACTAAGTTTTCATGTTTTCTCACCTTCTTACATTCTCTACTTAAGTAGAAGTGCAGATACTTTTATGGAAAAATGTTCCAGTAAAAGTGCAAAATGAACTGTTTTAGTCAAGTAAAAGTAAAAAAGTTCTGAACTAATTTTAAGAATACAAAATGACTGAAGTATTTATAGTTCTAGTCATACAAAACACGTGACTTTTTTCTTTTGCTGTCAGCATCCTCTGTGTTGGTAAAGACAAAAAAAACACTGACACGGTCTAGTTGCATCCAGATGAATGGAGACTGACACTGTAACACATTTTTTGTGCAGCCTGTGGCTTTTACTGTTGTTAACGAGCCACACGTGAAAATATGGAGCAGAAAGTACAGATATTTATCTAAGGATGTAGAGGAAACGTAAAAAGTCACCAGAAAGATGAATACTCAGGTGAAGATACCTGAAAAATCTACAAAGTACAGTAACAAAATACACTTTATCTAAATAGTTTTAAGATTAAATAAACTTTCAAATTGTCTTCATCGCCAACGATTCATTTGAAAGTTTATTTGGATGCTGCTTCCCGATTGGCTGTTTTCCAAACGATAATCAGGAGGAATTTCAGCTTCAGAAGCTGAAATTTTTTTCAAATATTTTTTTTATTTTGCATTAATCAGTGAAACCACAAATAGCTGAGAGTCGACTGGAGCTGGATAGAAACGAAGAGTCAAATTTATGAAAATGTACTTGGCTACCCGACGCCTCTGCCACTCAAAAAGCAGTTTGTGAGTTTTTAACAGTGGCTGTTTGGTCTACTGAATAATTTAAACATTTCAACAGAACTAACTGAATACATTTAAGATACATTGCATGTTTTCAAGATTTCTTGGTTAATTTATAACTTGTGACTTTCGAGATGCTACAGAGTGGAAAATGTAAGTAAGGATTTGGATTATGTATTAAAAAATGTAAATGTTTGACACTAATCAACATTAGGATTTGAGTTTGTTTAGATGCATGTAGGATTGTTAGTTTTTCTTTAGCCTGATTACATTTTATGCTTAAAAATCAACCAAACCGAGAGTTTGAAGCAGAATGAAGTTTAACAAACTGAGCTTCAGACACTAATTGGTAAACTTATGTGACCTTTTCTTTTTTCTCCATCTTACAGCTGAAAATTGCTTCTTTTGTCCTGGTTAAATGAAATCCTGGATTCCTGCATTAACAAATTCTAATGTCCAAGTTAAAAAAAGACATTCTAATGCAGTTTTGCTGAACTTTTTTAAACTACTGGGGATTACGCTGTTCAAACAAAAACAGTGTAATTCCTCAGGAACACGTCTTTCCCACAGCTTGGCCTTAATGACAAAATGATTGGCACGCCTGTTGTCTCTTTTTCCACTGACAGAAGTGCTGACCGGCCTGATTTCCTGGTTCCCAGCGCTGGTTCTGTCCAGGAGGCAGGAAGAGAGGCGCGCATGTTGCAACACATCGCCACCAGGTTTCCCTCAATGGCTTTATAATGATCTTAGGGAGGAATTCTTTTGTCTATCCTTATGGAAACAGTCTGTTGGTGTCTGACAATGACAGATGACCCGCATACCGGCTCTTCTTTCGACCGGAAACTGTTTTGAAACTTCACACCTACACACTGTCTTGGAAAAATGTTCTCTGCTTTGTTTATAGCTTGTGATGATGAGTTAAACAAAATTTGAGAGAGTAAAACATAAGAAGAGATTCTTTACAGTATTTCAGTGTTTTAAAAAAATGCTCAACTAAGATGAAGACAGAGAGCAATACTTAAACCATTGCTTTGGGTCTTTTGTGACAAAAATGATTCAGAATCTTAACTTAAAAACCAAATCTTACTTTAAAATTGACCAGAACTGCCAGTTTACAGTGGCATCACTGATGTGCCAAGAGTTTTGCTTTGCTCAAATGGAAACTGTCGCCTGTGGCTGAGGAGTTCAAGTGTCTTGTTGTGTTGTGATTCGGAGAAGCCAGACGGATCGAGGTTTCATCTGCAGTAATGAGGAAGCTGCTACAGTGTGCTGTGGTGAAGGAGGAAGGAAACACTTTTGATTTCCTCAACCATCAGCGCTGAAACCCTCACTAATGGTCATGAGACTCAACAAGATCTCAAACACAACCAGCTGAAATAAAGGTTGAGAAGAGAGGAGCTCCGATTGATCATGGCTGTGGAGGGGATTCAGATGTCTGATTGGGTCGACTCGCTTTAGAGCCTCTCTTGTTTTTTCCAGCAGCCATTGTACGACAATGCCTGTTGTTTGTAAAAACAGCGGATGCGCTCGCAACGTGACTGCAGAAAGAGTCAAATGGCCTTTAGATGCCTTAGTTACCTAAATTTAACAATAGCTAGCATGTCTCTTCATCACCATGTGATAAAATAAGTTATGCTACTAAATTGATATTTTTAGCCACCTGTTAGCATTGAATGTAGGTGAGTTGATAAAGCCATATTTAGCATGCACAGACAAATAAAATAAAATACTTTCTTTCTGTTTTGGTCACAGTTAGAAGGAAAATGATCATGTAGCTGCATCCATCACGGCAGCTAATAAGCTGAGCCTTCAGAAATCAGAAATGGAGCAGGTTGAACCAGAGGAGGCGGGAAGTACAGAGACGATGTGCTAAAAATAAAACCTCCGCCTGCTGAAGCTTCATGCGGGCGTTACGCCGGACAAACACAAGCTGCGAGTTCTAAATTATTTTATTGTTCTCATTGTAAATACTTTAAATAATTAGAATAATTTGTTCCTGGCTGCGTTCTGCAGGCGATTCGTGCAGTAGAGCAGCTGCTGATGCAACGTGTCGTCAACCGATAATCCCTGCTCAGCACATACAACGGTGAAAAAACAAACAAAAAAAACAGCTACTTCCAATACAAATACAGCGGTAAAAACTGCTGGAGTTCCACTTTGGTTGCTAGGTAACGGGGGAGCGCCTGTCGGTTGCGACTTTACAATCAAGAAGTTTTTGAAACGGCTCATTTTTCAGACACCAAAAACGTTTTGCCAAAAAACTGCAATAAAAAGTGAATTTTGCGTAATAAGTTCCTTTAATCTCTGTCCTCACTGCGCCAATCAAATTATACAACATCCTGAATATTCTTTCTAGTTCCAACTAAATTGCGAGGGTTGCCTCTGAAAAGTGGATCCAAACTGTCCGGTAACGTAACGTGAAATGACTCCAGGTGTGAACGGCTGCGTCTGTTTGTGCAGGAGCTTCATCTGCTGCTGCTGTCAGATCCAGGGATCGCTTCGTTTTCTCCTCTGCCCTTTCCCTCTCAGCACGTCACTTCAGCATCGCACTTATCTCTAACTTCAACCCGTCTCTGGCTCTTTTCTCCCTTCCCCGCTCTCCCAGATGGTTTGACATTTCTGTCTGTCTGACAGATAAAATAACCTCTTCCCTCTCTCCGACTCCAGCTTATTTTATTCTGCTCTCTCTGTGCTGTCAGGGCCAGTCAGTGTCACAGCTTCCTGATGTTTTCTGACTGTGCCTTATCTCGTCTCTCTCTCGCCTAGTTTAATCTAATACTGCACAACATGCACGCACACATGCAGCCACCAAACACATTGTCCTTTGGCTCCGCAGTCCTGCAGGCAGATCCGTTTTCGCACGAGGCCACAGCCACATTGTTCTTCTGGGCCTGAAGAATAACTGAGGCCCATCCTGCAGCCCGCCTTTCTGTAACCTTGTTTTCTCGCGCAGGTTAAAATATTTTCACACCAGCTCTGAGTCGGGGTAGATAGAGATTCACGGGGCAGGAGGTGAGGAGCGTTTCCGGCTCTCTGGTCGGAGCGGCGGCACAGCGGGGAAGATAACAGACACCCCGAAGGAAAACAGCCAGGCAGCGACCGGCTGCGTGTAAAAAAAAATACAAAAAGAGAAATAAAATAACTTTAAAGATTCATGTGTGGAAGCTTAGCATGCTGCACTGCAAAAACCATCAAACCTTAGCAAGTTTTTCTTCACTTTCTACTGGACACTTGAAACAAGACAAAACTAACTTGGAACTTTTAAGGAAGATGCAGAAGATCAATAATTCTCTGCAAAAACAATAAATGTTACCAAGTGTTTTTGCTCCAGTTTATAGTGCAAATATGAAATAGATTTGAAGCAATTTACTTTCAGAAAGGGAAGGAACACTTTTTATTTAAACTGTTGAGTAAAATAATGTTCATATGAATGTAGATTGTTTCTTATCTTTTCACTTTTTACATAGAAAGTACTCCTGACCCTGTGGGTCTGTCCTGTCCTGCAAATATACAAACATTACCTGCTATTTTCTAATGAAAGTATTTTAAAATAGTGAAATAAGAGCAAATAATTAACAATATTGATGAAAAAGTACTGATTACATTGGCAGATTAATTCATTTATAATATGGAAAAAAATGTCTTGTTGTAAGTGAAATAATCTAATGTAACTGGTACTTTTTCCTCAAAATTAAGGAATTATTTACTTAAATAAAGCTTCTGCATTTTTCTGAAAAGTCATTTCTAAGCTAGTTTTGTTTTAATCGATATTTGCACTATAAACCAGAACTAAATTACTCTGTAAGGTTTTGTGGTCTCGTTCCACTTACAGATTATCTCACTAATAAAATGTCATGATTATTCTTCTGAACAATAAATCATCCCAGAAATGATTGTGATGAACAATAGCATTGTTGTTTTGAGACCATTTTCATGGTATGATAATCTCAATGATACATAAACTTTAAATTTGTGAAAAACATTTTTTAAATTACCACAAAAAAATAATAAATAAAACGGAAATAAAAAGTACAAATAAACACAACCATTAATGAAACTAATGATGAAGTCTCCAAAATGACCCATCAAAAAATATTAATAATCAGAATGGAAATTCTGTTACTTAATTGCTAATTGTGACATTTTATCATAAAAAAATTGTCAGACTAATTGACTTAAAACAAGCACATATTTCCTGCTGAAAAGCTACTAAGTTAGTGCTTAGATATTTGCACTGGAAAATAGACAATAATACTTGGTAATGTTTTGTTTTTGCACATCATGTTTCTATCATCACCTGCTGCTTCACGGGAGACGTGGTCACATCTGGGTAAAAACGCCCAAAACATTTCTACTTTGAGGATTCTGTGGAGCTGATTTACTTTAAAGACATTATTTTGAAGAACTAATGCAGTTGAAGTTTTATTTCCAACTTGAGTCGCGTCATTTTTCTGATCTTGTATCGATTCTTGGAAAACTTCATTACATCCCAGCGATCCTCATTGACGTTCCAGTCCGGACTCAGACTCGTGTTTGGAAACGATCTTCCTCTCCGCTCTGCATTCCCAGACGGAGTGAGTCCTGGCTTCGGATCAATTCCTGCCACCTTCGTGATGGGAAAGACAGACTGTCCCAAGTGTGGGAGTTTATCAAGGACTCCTGCTCATAACTGTGGAAAGCAGCAGATCGATGCGAGATCGGTGCCTCATGCGGAGCTGAAACGAAAAGGTTTATTCCTCACTCTGACCACTCCATCTACATCCCGGCTGTCACCTGAAGACATAAGATCATCAAGCAAAACAAGCATCTGAGGCAAACGTCACCAGTCAGGAAGTTAATACTTCAATATGTCTTCACTGTAAAATATCTGAAGATGGTTTAACCTGAGAATGAAACTTTTCATCAATATAAAATCATATTTTTACTTAGAAAAACTCCTGTTTCTTATTGAAACATCACTTATATGCCAGCTTTGTCTTATTTGAAGTGTACTAAGATATTTGCTTTAAGAACTACACAAAAGTAAGGTGGGTGCTTCTCCATTTAACTTTATTTATGATGGAAACAAAGACGAGATACATGAATAGCTCTGATAGCTAACAACCAGCTAGCTAGCTTATTATCCATGTATGCAAGTAGACAGATAGCTAGCTGACTAGCATGTTAGCTATCAGGCTAACTAGATAGATATTTTCATTAAAAGTTTATTCTTCATAAGACATCAGGCAATGGTTTCTCAAAGTAAAACGATGCAGAAAAGCTTAAAATAATTATTTATGCACAATTTCTGTCTTTAATTTCCTTCATATTGTAAAAAGTAATCACAGAAGAGATTCTGTTTCACCCTCAGGTCGTAACATAAACAAGAGTCCAGAGAAAACAAAAGAAGGTAAAACTATTTAGTACAAAAGATGGTTTCACAAAACCAAAACACAATACAATTAAACCAAAAGAAAAGGACTAACAAATTCAAGAATGGTAAGCACAAATTAAATTCCATAATGTTTAAGCAAGTCAGTCTAAAGTAAACTCAAAATAATCCAAAATGGGAAACAAAACACAAAGGACATCACAAACTGAGCCTGCACAGATTCTTTATAACTTCAGTATTCAATGGAAAATGTTTCTATTGTGACTTTAAATGCTGACCAGGTTTGTGCATCTTTCCATTAATAATTTGTTTGGAAAGGCCTAATAAAAATAATCATATTAATCACTCGAGTGCTGTGATTAGACACAATGAATCAGTATGTGTAACTTTGTACACCTGAAATATTAATATGCACTAAGCTGTTCGTTTCAGTAATGGTGCCTCCTTCTGTCGCCTCCAACAATTAAAATGAAAACAATTATCAGATCTTTTTGTAGCAGAAATCAGGTAATAAAGTCTCCCGGTATCCACAGCAACTGAGAAAAATTTACTCCACTCTGCATTTTATTTAAGTTCTTGGGTGTCCGCCCCTTCCGATGCCACCCTGGGTAACTGCCCATACCATGTACATTTAACAATGCTTAAGAAAATGTTTTATTGTCTTAAACCAAGCATGTCTGTAGATTCTCAGGTTTTCCAGTTTTTATTTTTTTGCAGAAGTGTTGATGTTGCCTCCCTGGCAGGTTGCCTCTCTTCCTCGTTGCCCCACTCGTTGCCAATAAAGCACAGACGCTGAGAAACACATCAGTGTGATACTGCTGGCTGTACCGGTCCACATTAAAGACGAAAGGCGGAGGGACGGCTGCTTCTTCACACAATTCAGTTAGCACAGGATGAGAGGCTGACATCCAAATTACCCACAAAGTGGTTCAGATTAATCATTCATTCTCCTGCAAGCCCTGACAAGAAGACACACACACACACACACACGCGCACACCCACACGCCAACTGTAAGTGTCACCAGTGGTATGCAGCTCAAGCAGGCCTTCAAATACGAGTCTGTTAATAGTTTATACCAGCAGCAGCAGCAGCAGAGACTGCAGGTCTATGGAAGTGGTGGGTAAATCACTGTGACCCTTTTTATGGTCCAACATAAACAAAAACTAAAAGTGGCGCAGTAAATCAGCAGAAAACACGCATCTGTGTGATAAGCTGTAAATGAGGTTTATGTTTTCTCATGATTACTGCAGTTTAAATGGTGTCAACAGCTCTGAGGTTTGGGCAAGTACAAGCAGATACTGTTCAGTTAACTGAAGACGAGATAATGACTCACATTATTACGCTTTAAAGATGAGAACAATCACATAAGATCAGCAGCCAAACAATGTTCCCACTTCCCTTTGTTTACCTCCACCTGGCAGCCCAGTGTTCCCAGTCAGCGTTCCCAGCCAGTGTTCAGTGTTCCCAGTATCCCTATCTGACAGAAATAATGACTCCGTCCCTCCTTATAATAATCAAATCTTCTCATCCTCCCACAGCCAAAGGGTTTCACCTGATCCGGCACAAACATGCAGGTTTTCTTCTGCAGGTTTGTTACCATTTGGTTTGGTTTTAAATTAAATCATACAACCTATCAGAGCAAGTAAAAAAAAATCCTGTTTTTGAAATTATTTTAAAAAATTAATTCAAGTCTTACAATTAATTTCACTACAGATTCTGAAACTACTGTATTTATATAATTACTATAATTTTCTTTGGATTAAACAGTTTCTTAATAAAGCAGTAAATGTGAAAAATTACATGATTTGGAAGAATTCAACATCTGAAAATCTGACACAATGAAACTTGTTCAAAATGTTTAAAGAAATGTATATATATATATATATGCCTTATTTTTTAAAAATATATATTTTCTGTAGAAACAGAAAAAATGACAGAAATAGATCAAATAACTACAGAACAAGTTACAAAAAACATTTTATTTATTTGTTTATTTTATTCATTTATAGTTTAAAAATAACATGCAAAATTTTGACATAAACACAAATTTTGAATGAAGAATAATAGTTTGAAAAAGTCAATTCACTATAATTCAACCAACCATCTTTAAACACAAACAGGTAAAGTGTATAAAGATAAAAACAGACAAAAAAAACATGTATTTACTGACTCAATTCTTCCTTGATAGAGAAATATATTTCATTTTATTAAAAGTGAAAATTGATCCACTGCCTTTGGTTTCTGTGGACAGATTGTTACAAAGATTAAAACGTTTTAGGGTTTAAAAATACAGAAAGTCCAACACAAACTCATTCAGTCCTTCAAAGAAACTTCAGTTTGAAACGTTTCAGCGCTTCGAGTCTTAAGAACATTTTCTTTGCGTTTTTATTTCTGTTTGTGTTTCTTTTCTCTGCAGCCAGGCTTCACTCGGTGTCTGTTTCCAGCTTGTTAACACTCGCTGTCGACTCGGCTCGTTTCCCCAGCAGGCACATGAGCGGCCGCCTAAAACGTCAGGCAGCCGTCAGTCGGCGGCTGGCTGCTGAGGAGGAGCGGCGGGGCCAAAGAGGCGGCTCCTGGGCATCAGCTGGACGTGAAGGAGAGCGACGGGGACGCAAGCAGACGACAAGACGGGAAAGGAGGTTTTCTGTTTTCCTGCTTTACCTGAAAGCAAAAGGAAACCTGATGAGTTTGTTACACACTTCCTGTTTGCACAACACATCAACGACACACGCCATAAAAATAACAAAAATAATTCCTAGCAATCGGTCAGTTTACCTCCAAGTGCATGAAGTTGTTTCAGTGCTCAGAAAATGTGTTCTGTTGTTTTTAAAATCCTCAGACATGAAATCACGTGGCAGCAGATTGTTCAAGGACTTTCTTCTGTTGGACTTTCACAAATCAATACTTAATCAATTATAGATGACAGTTTCTGAGCAACCTTCAGTTCCCCTGAAGGTTGCTCAGAGATCGTCACGGTCTGTAAACGTCTCGTCTGCATTTCAACCTCCTTCCCCTGCTGGGTTCTACTTTGGCAGCTTTTCTGAGCAGCCAAAGTAAAAAATAATAAAGATAAAAAATATTTAAGCAAATTAGTTACATTTATTCATGACAAAAATGAAAGTAAAATGAGTACAAATATTAAATATTACAATTTTTATGAGCAGCCAAAGTAAAAAATAATTCATTAAATTAACAAAAATAATTAATTAAGTATTTTAAACAAATT
The DNA here is from genome assembly GCA_902982915.1 of Phalloptychus januarius. Taxonomy (NCBI): domain Eukaryota; kingdom Metazoa; phylum Chordata; class Actinopteri; order Cyprinodontiformes; family Poeciliidae; genus Phalloptychus; species Phalloptychus januarius. Next base: position 19,621,891 of record CADWAE010000230.1, on the reverse strand, counting down.
ATTTAAGTTTACTTAAAAGGGAATGCGCAAAAATATAAAAATAAAAAGTTCAATATTAATAATTGAACAGATTAAAATATTTTTAATGAAATAAAAAGCTAAAAAAACTTTTCTCATAAAACAATTATCCTGTTTAATATTTATTTTAATCCTGTCTTATTGTTTTATTTACTTTATTTCATAACTTTTCCCTGTAGTGTTTTATATGTGAAAAGCAAAAACATATAAAGTAAAATAAAAAGGATAATTTCCTGATGAGGAACAATAAACCACATTAAAGGGGGAAACCAGAGTTCAGTGAAGTGAAACCGACTGCTGAAGTTATGCAACATGTTTCTGCTGCTCTGCGGTTTAACAGTCGTTTCTGCTGAAGTTCGTCTGCAGACTGAATGTTCACAGAAATCAGACTAATTGTCGCTCCAGCAGAAAACGCGCTTCGTATGGAAACAACGAAGGTTCAAACCTTGCAGCAGAAGGTTTTCTGTTTACCTCCAGTTAGCAGAATTCATCTTCATATTCCTGTTATTCGCCCATCGAAGCTCGTTGTCTTTCAAACCAGGGATGGAAATGAAGAGCAATAAGGTCGAGGATCCGGATCCTTTAGTTTCTGCTCTCTTATAATTAATTCAACCCAACAGCTTGAGGCATAAATGTCATTCAATCTGAGTTTGCACAATTTCCTCCACAGTAAAATTCAAGCGCATTTCAAACATTTTCAAGGTAACTTTTCAAACTTTGTAGATTAAGACAAAATAAATGAACAAAAAAAAGCTGTTTCAATTCACTGTTATATCATCTGTTACCTTTATTAATAACGCTTTATGTTTCTTCTACAGCAGGGGGAAGGTAAAATAAAATGCTAAATGTTTTTAAGTCTCACTCATCATCTGCAGCCGAACAAATAACATTTCAATCAAGTTTAATGCATAAAACAAAATCCAACCTTTATTTTAATTTCACACATTAAAGTTATTGAGAAATTAGGAATATTAAATATTCAAAAAAAATAAAAAAAATATGTTTAAGTTTTCTAGCATTAAGCAAATAGAAATAACTGAAAACAAGAAATGATTTGTCTGATTTAAATTCAGACAATGAGCTAAAAAAAGTGACTGTATGTAAATATGTGGACCCATCTGTAAATAATGCAGGTAGGCTTCTAATCAAATATTATATTTTACGTTAACAAAAAGCTATGCAGTTTGAATATCAACCTCTTTCCAAACCTTGAAAACATGTAATCCAAATTCAAGATTTTCAAGGATTTCAAGCACCGGTTCAAATCCTGACTAATGAATTTAAAGGGAGAAACCAAAGCTTTGTTTGGAAAGTCGTTGCTGAATCTGATCAGACAATGTTTTTTTTCTCAGATTTATTCCTTGTGACAATTTAAAAATGAGAAAAAATAATTATGTTGTTCATCCCATTCTTGCTTTTTAAAGATCCTTCCAGCCTGGAAAAACATTTCAAATCCAGTTAACAGTCAACAGTACAAAGCCAAGTCGCATAAAAACACCAGAGACTTCCAAGTGGAAACTTTAACTAGGTCACAGATGACTTTGATAAGTAATGAGGAGGACGACAGACAGATTGCAACATGAACGTTAACCAGGAAAACTCTGGAAATATCTTCCTACCTGGGAAACGAGGTGAGTTATTACGCTCCAAATCTGTGGAGATGGAGTTTCTATGAATAGGCCCCCACATGGATACGCATCAGGCTACAGCCACACTAATTAATAATGAACCAAACTCATTATCATCATTGGCTCCAATTCAGGTTAATAGAGAATTAACACTCAGCTGAGGAAGATTCACTAGGAATAATCCAGATACTTCTGACCGGTTTTGTTCAACTGCCAGGTTGTTGCTGATTCTTGTATTTAGGGTTAATTTGTATCTCATATTTATTGATAATGGAGGTCAGGAGGTTTGGATCATGAGTGACAGAACCAGAACTTGTAATATTGAGTTTGGCCTCTTATGCCTGAAGATTTGGAAATTATCATCTGATTTTCTAAACCTGCACGATCAGCAGAGACGGGAGGAGAACCAGCAGCTCCACCTCAACATATTTTACTCAACTGATCGAATTATCAATCATTTACTATTTAAAGATGGCATCATCTGATGGAGCAGAATATCAAGTTAAGTGGAAATTTTGGTGTTTTAAAAACGACAATAATTCATATAAGTCAGGGAGAAACCGGCATCTTGTCTGCATCTGTCGCTGCCATCAGTTTCATAACTTACTGCGAGAACCAGCTTTACCACACATGACTTCAATTTAGTTTGCAATTGCAAAATTATACATGAAGAGAATATAGACAAAAATGTTCACATTCGTAATGAAAAGGCAGCTAGTGATCATGAGAAAGGTGATCGGTCCAGAACTCGGAGGAGAGCATTGAAGTGGGCTGAGCGCTCCAGACGGTAAATGCACCCAGATGGCTGCGAGCTTTTATTTTTCTGAGGTAAAAACTTGCAAACTGTTTCCTCCAGTGTTTGTTGCGATGCACAAAGCAGCAACTGACTCCATCAACCTTTTATCTTCCATTACAGGGAGAACAAGTGTCTTCACAGCGATCAGAGGTTCTGGCACGCTCCACGTTATCCAGCAGCAGAGCGGTAGGAGTGAATGGATCCTTTTCCCCCTCCTGTCTTCCTCTGAGACTAAACACCAGGAAACCGCAGAGTGGGATTTTTCTGAGTCAACCCCCCCACCACTACCACCTCCAGTTGGCACAAACACACCACCCTGTACACAGGAATCAATCTCCCCAGACATTTTTACTTTTATTACTCCCCTGCAGCTACTCAAGCCGGCTCCGCCTCGCTCACATTTGATCAAACCAAAGAGGAATATTGTTTTTGTTTTTTACCTCTGTGCAGCCAAGTTCCTGTCTAATAAGGTGGAGCTGTGGGTTTGTATCCATGTGTCACCAGGAGGGAGGGCGAGGAGTAAACACGCCACATCATTCATGCAGAAGCAGTTGGAAACTTTATCGAAAGCAAAGCCGCAGTTGTGTACACACAGCCGCTTGTAAAACTCTGTTTGGGGTGTTTGCAGGAGTTTCTGGAAGCTTAGAAACTTCCTTAATCTGCTGACTCACAGCGCCTGTGTTTGGACCCGATGTGGCACAGCCAGGCTGACATGTTTTATTTTTAAATTAGAGCGCACAAGCATTTTCAGAGGAGCAGCAGGCCTCACAGGATAATATCCCACAGAGGAGCAGAGCGCACATTTTCCACCGCATAAATCCACTTGTTGTGTCCAGATCGGAGCGTTTTGCTCGGCGCTAAATGTCATGTTTTACAGAGTAAACACAGGAATAAACTCATAAAGAGGCTCAGCAGTAAACGGTTCGTTGTCGCTACCACCGTCCTGAATGACGAGGAGTAAAAACGTTCCAGCTTCCAGGCTGGAAACAACAGACAGAACCAGGAAATTACAGGTTTTTATTAAAATCATGAGGGTTTTAATGAAAAGTCAGTGTGCGATGGATTCCACATAAAACAGAGAAAAGGAAATGCAAGATTTTTAAATCTGCAAGGATAATATCCATAAATCAATCTCAGTAAATACAGATGGAATCAGGCCTGAAATCAGGCTGAGCTGAACCTTCAGGGTCACATAAAGCCAGTTAAAAAGTCAGTCTTCTAGCACCTGAAGGCCTTTTCCAGGATTAAAGGAGAAATTAAATTAATGTCAAAACCTATAAGGGAACAAAAAATTATTACATTTAACCCATTTTTCTGCATGTTAGGCAACTTTAAATGCATAAAGATACACGAGATGTTTTTAAAAGAAGTTTTCAGGTGACTGGGTTGACTGGTGTGAGGAAACTGACCAAAACAGAACAAATGGGAAGAGAAGAGCACAAAACCTTCAAAACTGCATGAATGTTTCAGTCAGCACTCAGTTTCCTCTCTAAGTAAACGGAGAGCTGCCCTGATGTGACGCTGACCTCACTTTCTGTCTTTAATACAAAGGAGGAGCAGAAACAGCTGAGAGGAAAGGCTATGCTCCAGGAATCATCCGGGATAATGAGCCGTTCTCCATGCAGACTCACAAACAGAACAGCCGATCCGCTCACACAACGCGCTGCTTTTTACACAATAAAGACTCTAATACATTTATTCAAGATTCCAGATATGTGCATGAGCCAACGCGGCCTATTATCTGGGTGTCATATTAATGCTTTCATTTCTCTCTCTCTCTGCCGCAGCACAATGGCTGCATTGTTCTGCCGTCATAAGACAGATTATAAAGCGGGTTAAGTGGTTCCCGAGTCACTGGGGAGCCCATCTCTGGCTAAAATCATTGTTTTCCTGTAATTAATATAAAATGAGCTTTTCAATAAGAGAGCGCAGCCGAGATAAGAGGTGCTGCTGTTTGTGCCTTCCAGGTCGGCAGCGTGACGGTCGGAGGACGACGTGCAGAGAAACGCAGCTCTCAGCTGATAACATTCAGCCACAACGGAGTGGAAGGAGAAACGGGCCGGTCAGCTGACCCGACCGGCCCGTTTCCTCCGGGCTTTAACGACTCAGTGGAAACAAAACGGACGACTGCAGCACCTTTCAGGTTCCTATGAATCTCTGCCTTATCAAACATTTCCTTAATGTTTTAATCTCTGCTGACTTTTTAAAAACGAACACAAGATTTCCTCTGGTTTTAGTTTTCTGTCCTGTAAACCTGTGAAACAGTAGGAAGCTAAACTACTTAGTTTTTCTATAAAGACGACATGATTACATGTTTTTATTTAGACCTGAATAAAGAGCTGAAAGTGTTTGATGCCAAAGTCGTCCAGTTAAATTCACAAGAAGAATTAACCTGAGCTGGAAAGTAAATCAACTTTACAAAATGTAGTAAACTTTACATTTCATATTGTTAATGTGCCATGAACTTTACCATGTAACGTTAATGTTGACATGTAACTTGTAATGTTAAATGTAAAAGTTTACAAGCTAGCACACAAAGTTCATTTTACGTTAGTGTCAATTGCACAAACGTCACGATGTAAAGTTGGTGTAACTACATGTAACATTAATGCCAAGTACATTTACTTTACAATGTACTTTACATTGAATTATTGTAACTTTACATTGTGTGTTTAATGTGCAATGTAAACTTTGGAGGAAGGAAGGAAGTCATGGAAAACATGGAAGTCATGGAAAACATGTAGTTTTTTATGACGACGTGTTTTTGTAAGTTTCCAAATTTCCAAAATCATAAATGAGAACTGAAACATGGACTTGTGAACTAAATTGCAATTTTTCAGACATTATATCATATTTTAGTCAATAGAATTTACTTTATGTGTTTCTGGTTTCGGAGAAAACAGGAAAAAGTTCAAACATTAATTTGAATTTTTATTGTATCGGCAGACAGAAAAACTAACACAATTGCTCGTAAAAAATGAAATATACAAGATTTAGATTGCCAAACAAAATGCCTCCAGGAAACCAGTGGATAACGGTTTGACACATTCTCAGATTATGATTATTTGAATTAAAACTAATAAAATCCAGTGTGGATTATGAAGCTGAGTCATAACAGAGTTGTGTTTTATGATGATGCAGCTTAAGGCTTAATGATGAACATATTGTTGCTGTGTAAGATCCATAACTTTCCCACTATTTCAATATGTATTTCTGGCTAAAATAGATTCATATTTAATCCAAATACCAACCAGTCACATCTGACATGTTTACAGTTTAGATTGAGTTTGAAAAATGTCTCTGAAAATTATTGTTTTAGAAAGAATATTCTGCTTTTGTATTTTTAAGGAGCTTTGACAGATAATTAAAATAAAGTCAGGTGGATTAATTCAGGACTTTATTAAAAAAGCCTCATCTTTTATTCTTCGTTTGTCTTTCAAATTGGTTCTTGCAGAACTAAACGGGAATGTTTGGTCTGTTCTTCAACAAAAACAAAATCCATCAAATTTGGAAATTAGTAAGTAGGAATCTTAGATGTTTTTATTTACAAACATGTTATGAAAAAATAAAAGTTGAACTGACTCTTAAGCCCAAATGAAGTGAACCTAAATAAATACGATGAATAAGAGCGCTCTAACACCTGAGTCGGTTTTAACTTTATGCATCCTTAAGATAAACATCATAAATACACAAACAGAGAAATCTTGTCATTCTGCAGCAGGAGCTGCTAGATGGACTGAAAACACTTAGAAAGGAGGAGCTAAGGATGCAAATGAGTAAAAACGACGACATTTCTGGCACAACTAAAGGTAGAGAGTTTACAGCGGCCATGTATTTGGCAGTAATTGTTCGCCTGACAGTGATATATCTTTTCATTTTGATTTTAATTACCATTTTACACAAGTTTTCCTCTTTTATTTTCTTGACACGATTGGCTTTGTGCTGACGCAGAGGAGACGCCTCTCCGACGTCAGGCGCCTCATCTCGCATCCGACTCGCTTAATGAGATCCGTCATTGTGCTCCTGTAAGCCAGGGGACTTTCCACGCTCTGCAGAGGTCGGAGCAAACAGAAGGAAAAGAATGCTCTCTCGTCAGCACACGCCTCGCTCTTCAAAGACACATCGGGCTGCAAGTGTAAAATGATTGCTCCTCCGTTTCAGCCAATTATGGTTTGCATGATTGGAGCCATGAAAACCTCCCGACACCAACCTCCGGGGCAATTCCAACCTCCGGGGCAATTTCTGCTCCGCTCCTGTCTTCACTTTGAGGGGCCGCCTCTTTTCTCCCTCCTCTTTGACTTAAACAAGTAAAAACATAAACGTAATCCGCACTTTCTCATGCAAACAGACGGAGGTTTGGAGGATCAAAAAGCAGCGCTGAGAACACCCAGGGATCCCGTCGGCCTCCTTATCTGACTCACTGCGCGGATCTGGGAATTCAGATAATGACTGTTCAGATCAGGCTGATTACCGACGCGCTGTCCTCCAGATCGCACAAACTGTCAGAGGTAAACCCAGTTCAGCGCCAGGGCAGAGAGTTAGACTAATCAGGCCGGCTTACAGTGAAGGCTGCTGAGTTCAGACACTGGAGCAGCTGCTGCTCACCTCTGGTTGGGTTTGGACCTGCAACTAACCTGGAAATAACTGGGAGCTTTACCCAAACCAACCCGAGAGCTAGAACCAAACAGGACCAAACAGAACCGAGCAGGACCAAACCCAGGACCAAACAGAACCAAACAGGACCACAGAAAGCAGGACCAAACAGAACCAGGCAGAACTAAGCAGAACAGAACCGAGCAGAACCGAGCAGAACCACAGCAACTTTACAGCTTCTGACAGTGAAAACAAACAGAAACATCAGTTTTTGTTCCCAGTCAAAAACGTCTCAGTTCAGAAGAAATCAGACAAAACTGACTGGAAGCAACTTTGTAGATTTCAAAGTTTGTCTTAATTTAAAAAAAATGTTTTTTTAAACGTTAAAATATAAAATTTCAATCATAGGAAAAATGTCTTGTTACTTTTCATCAATTTTAAGAAATGATTGACTTAAAACAAGATCCTGTTTCTTGTTAAAAGTTTTATTTCAGGTGATCTTAGAGTTTGTGTTTCTGCAGTTTATTTAAAATGTGAAGGAAAAGCTGGTCATTAATTAGTGAGCATGAAGCGATGATAGATGAATGCAGTTCTTTCCAAACATGAAACAAAGAGAATTTGCTCTAAATGTGGTGAAACTGATGGGAAACGAGGATCAGTCTGAACAGGTCCAGCATCCTGCCCGTTTTGGCACGTTGGTTCCTTTAACGGTTTTATAGTGATCATAATTTATGTCCGATTATTTTCCAAGGAATGTTCAGGTCAGATGAGCCCTGCATGTTTCAGCTCTGAATCAAATGCTTTTCCACACTGAGGAGGTTTTAAACAATAATAATTCATGTTGGCTCATCACTTATCATTATTGTTCATCATTTCAGCCTCTAATTCACCACCAGCGTTTCTAAGCTCCTGTTTCTCTTCAGAGCTGGAACTAAACTGTCTCTTTACCTTAAAGTCACAAATAAAACAGGAATTTCCGGCAGAGTTGTGATGTAACTAGTTACGTTTACTCAGTTACATTTATTTTTAGAATTTCTACTGCGCTGTATTTTCCAGTTTTACTTCAGTAGTTTTATTATAAAGTATTTCGACTCTTTCTTGACTAAAGTTTCTGAATGAAAAACTAAATGTTTTAACCAAAAATTCACCAGACACACAGACTCACACCTGCAGTTTCTGTTAGTTTTTTATTGAACAAAACTGATTTGGAAACATTTTCTTTTGCCTGATCTTGTTATTTTTTTGCTACTTTTATGAATTATTGTCATTTTGGTCATTAAAATACCAACATTTCCACTTAACTTAAATATGAAATGCCTGATAACCTGATCAGTCACTCAGTGCTTGTTTTGAGTCGTTTCTTGGATGGTCACTGTTTACCTTTGACCGACTGAACGTGTGTAGGCAGCGCTGCTCTCACCTGAACACACTTTCTGCTGCTGCACCAGGAAATGTTCAGAAATTAATGTTTCTGGTTGATTTTTTAACGTTGGCTGTTTATGTGAGGATTCAGTTCCTGCCTGTCTGGGGAGAACCAGTGCTGCTGTGGGATCGCCCCCCCTCCCCCCACACCCCTTGGTAAGCAAATAAAAAACAACAACAAAGGGAGTCGCCATGGCAACCAGAGACCCAGAGTTATTGGTGACTTTCATTGGGCAGGTTCTTGTTTTTCTCATTTCCAAATGATAAAAAAGCAAAAAAAAAGTGTTTTAGTTCTTTTGTTGCAGCAGTACCTCTAAAGAATAAATCTAAAGATTTTTTAGTTTTTGCAAATATAACTGTGTTACCAAGTTAGAGGACGTTCTCGCCTTTCCTGACACGTTTCTGTGTTTTTTATGACGGTTCATGTTAGAAATGAAGCAAAGCAGATCTGATTGCCCGCATTGTTGGAGAAATGTGTTTCTTCAGCCTAGTAGGAGTTGTTTTGATTTGTCTGTCAGTCGGGACGATGCATTAAAGAGTTCATGTGAGGTGAAGTGTGCAGAAGAACTCCAGGCTGAGCAGGAAGCAGACAGCTGCTGGACGGACCGATGCGCATGAACCTCATCCTTCACATTTAGACTTTAAGAGTCAGGAAGTCCTACAAATGAAATATTGAGTGGAATGGAAAGAAATGCTACATGGGATGAACAACAACAAATGATGTTACAGGGATATATTATCAAGCAACACGCCGTAAATGTCGTTTTGCTCCCTGCAGGATCACGAACATCAGGAAATGAATTCCAAACGCAGCAAAAGTCTGAGAGAAAACAGGAATCCAGCAGATTCTGCACTCTGCAGACCAACATGAGCATGCTAAATGCTAATTAATGTTCATAGCAGAACAATTACACAAACACTGGAACAGTAAAGATAGTTTGGAAGAGTTTAAAAAAAAACTTTCAAGACTTTTTCAGGATTTGGGAACATTGGTTCCAGAAATGTCCTTTGGGGGGTTGTCAGAAAACAAAAGATCTGATTGCTATACAACCTTCTCTCACTTATCCACGTTTGGGTTGTAAGGATAACAAGTCCAGAAAGGAAACCCAGACATTCCTTGTTCTACATTTTGCTTTGTACAGTCTGGACCCTCGACGACAGAGAAACCTGCTGATGAAGCTTTAAATGATTCGATCTGAATGGCTAACGTTTGGCCGTGACGTGCGTCATGCACCAACCGTGAAGGAAGCTTTGCTATGAAGCTTACCGGGAATTAGGTGAGCTATAAACAACCATCCACTGCAGAGAGAGAAACATCAGCAGTAAAACATCTAAAATATTCATCTTGCTTTGACTTTAGTTTGGCTTTCGATTTTAACAGTGACCTATGATGCTTCCTTGACCCAATGAGCATTAGTTTATGGGCGATACAAAACAAATTCATTACATTTTTTTCACAAAACTCATTCTTAGATGAGGAGATTTTAGCTGTTTTAGGGCCTTTTGTTACTTTAAATCCAAATAAGCTGCTGGCCACGCCCCCAACACAGTGTTTACACTCGCATGTGAAAATGAATAAACAGAATGCTTTCAAAGAACCACCCATCTTTGAAAAGCATTAGTAGAGGCTCCTGCTCAGTAGGTGGTTTCTTGGATGGTAAGTCAATAACTAAACACTTGTCTTTTCCAGCAGCCATTGTACAGCACATACAGCAGTAAAAACAGCCGATCAAACATGCTGGAACTCAGCTTGGGTTGCTCGGTAACGGGGAAGAACTCTGGCAGGGTTGCTAGGTAACAGGCAGCGCCTGCTGATTTGTAATGTTACAGTCTGAAGGTTTTTGAAACGGCTCATTCTCCAGACACCAAAAAACATAAACTTAGCGCCAAAGATCGTCTGGGCTGTTTTAAGAAGCCCAAATTAAAGTCCAAAAACGCCCAAAATGTGAGTTTTGTATAATAGATCCCCTCATTTTTGTGCGTTTTTATGATGCAAAGCACTTTGAACTGCCTGGTTGGCAAAATGTGCCAGACAAATAAACTTGATTGATTGGTTTAAGACCTTTATGAGAACCAAATATTTAATGGTAATAAGTGTGGGATCCTAACCAAACCTCACCTCCAGGCCTGTCAGAAACACATCGTTTGTCTCTTAGTCACATTTTAATCGTCTTTGGAGGAGACTTTCTATTGACAGAACCGAGCTGTTAACTCCAACCTCCTTTATGTGAACCACAGTCATTAAAAATCATTTAGCGACTGTACCACGTTTTCCCTGTTTGCTGAAAGGAGTGTGTGCAGACATGTCCAACTTGTCAAATTTAAACATCGTCAGACGTGAGTGAAAAAGGAGGAATAAGAAAACGACATAGAACAAGAAACAAACGGCAACTAAAACAAATGTGGCGACTTGTTGCCAGGAGCTCCCAGAAAAACGTCTCTGCGCTGCGAGAGCGTCGACATAAATACGACATTCCTCAGCCGTCGGTTCTGCTGTGTCTCACCTAACATGTTGTCTCATTTCCGCAGCTTTGAATTTGTTTCATTGGTTCTCATCGGCTGACACTGAGCAGCCTCTTCATGCTCTCCAGCGCCGCGGCTCCTGCCGCTCCCTGGCTTGATTTGCTGCAGGCTTTGGGCCACACTCAAGTCTCACCTTTACTACCTGTCAATTAAACGTCTGCTTTCTGCAGCTGCAGGGTTGGGAGACAATCCAGGCCTTTCAGGAGCAACCTGAAGATGGATGCAACACGTCAGCTGGAGTCCAGCGAAGCCGTGTAAACTAAACGAGTTTGGCTGCTTTTCGTGTCCGTCAGACTGGAGGGACAGAAACACCTGGCTCACCAGGACCAGGTGAGCCAGGTGAGGATGTGAAACACTAGATAAACACCTTTGCTTTCACTGAAACTATATATTTTTTTATCTTCAAACAGGGATGGAATCATAAAAAGATATTATTAGATGGCTGCAATGTTGGTTCTACCTTGTCATAAACTTTTTCTTTGCCAGTATTGAGTCTTCAGATTTCCAACTGGACTTCCAGCAAACTTCCTGCTGAGGTTTTCATCAGCGGCGTCAAAGTTTTCACATTTTCTACTGAAGTAGAAGTACAGATACGTGTGTGAGAAAATACTCTGGTGGAGGTAAAAGTACAGGTTGGACTCATGCATGAAGTAAAACGTCATTTTCAGATTCAAGAAGACAAAATGACTTGATAAGTTTAAAATATTTAAAAGGTTCTAGTCATAAAAACTCTTTTTTCTTTTGCTCTCTGTTGGGATAGAAATTTAAGAAAAACACTGATATTTTTTCTTTAAGCCAAATTTCAGGATAACTTAGATTACATGAAGTTTCATCACTGATCCTTTGAGCCAAAAACATGGAAAGATTTTTTAAATAATGGCTGCAGGTGGGAAAAGCGACTTTTCTCAGGTTAAAGTCTTCGGCCATGTTGTTTGCTGCAGCATCTCCTTCTTCTGCTTTTATGCTTTTATGTTGCATCCAGCTGAACGCTGAATTTCCACTATAGCACTTTTTGTTATAGTGGACATTTTTTCCATCATGCAAATACAGAACCATATGTGAAAATATGCGCAATAGAAAGTACAGATATGTATCTTACAACATAGGGAGCCAAAGTAAAAAGGTGTCAGAAAGACAAATACTCAAGTAAAGTTCATTTTAGACAGTATTGTGTTTGACAAGTTCAAACTAGTAATGAGGTTTTCTCCATTGACGATCTGGAAACGCAGCACGGCCCCTGCTGTCTCCCAGCTCCAACCTAACAAATGGGAAACTACCGTTCATAAGATTCAGGGTTAAAGATGAAGTTTCAGGGGCAGAAAGAGGATTTAGCTTCAGTCTTTCTAACTGTTTGGAGGGAAATTTGGACAGTTAGCTTCCAGAAGGGATTAGGTGTTTGTATGGGCTGGTTTCTTTTCAATGAAAGAGGATAATGCTCCCTTTCTGCTGCTTAAGTGGGTTTTTAAATGTGGGGCTGAAATGAGTCAGCTTTAGTAAATGAGTAATAAAGAAGGAACTCGTTGCACCAGCAGTGGTTTTGGTGTTTGTGAGTGTGTGGGGGTGTTTGGTCTGGCTCCAAGCGCCCTGCGGGGAAGGGCTGGGTTCCCTCTGGAGGAGGACGCGCTCAAGCCTTCCTCAGTTTTAATTAAAGCAAATGACTGCCAGGCGCGCCGCTCCGAGTGTTTTCTTTTATCAATCAATCATGATAACAGTAAGAGCAGATAGTCTGTTTGGGAAGCAAAGTTGAAACATTTGTTAGATTTTCAGCCGCTGCTGTTCACTTTCTCGAAAAAACTGTTCCCTTCTTCGCCTGTGGGGGCGCTGCACCAAGAACGACACAAAAACCCATGAAGAAGACACTAAACCAGGCCCAATTTGAGCAACTGATGGATCTCTCTTTTGTATTAGTAAAAGACGATGAGCCTTTTCTCCCTCCAGCCGTCTGTTGTGGTCGTATTTACCCAGAATGCCCTGTGTTGTTGTCCACTTCCTGGTTTTGGAACGTTCTCTGATCTGCTTGGCGTTTTTACCTTTTGGTTAAAAAAAAAAAAAAGAATCTAGATTTCACTCCATGATGCTTGACATTTTTAGCTCCTCTTTTATGTCTTCCTATAAAATCTTCAATTGCGACCGCAATGCTGGGTCATGAAGATTCACTGTAATCAGACCAAGACCTAGATGTTTAGGTGGAGCAGAGTTTGAATTCACTTCCACAAGAAACAAAACAAAAAAAGCCCAAAAAAACAACTTTTAGAGTTTGATTGAGGCGGATTAAACAGGACTGATGTGAACCAGTGCTGGAAAAGAACCCAAAACTGTTCTTAAGAGTAAAATTACTAAAACATACTTCTTCACTTAAAAGTAAAAAGAGTAAAACAGACTTTTGAATAAAAAACTAGTAACTAGTTACATTTACTTGTAATTAGTAAATCTAGTTTTAGTTACTAAACACTAAAAGAGATTTGATGTCTCTTTTTTTACATGAAACAGAAAAACAAAACCTGCATTAGCAAATGAATATTTGGAAAGAAGTAAGACCAGAGTTGATCCTAATCCATCTGAGTGGATGAAGCTCAGACACCAGCAGTTCATCATGAACAGAATTAGCTTCCCCTCCCTGAACGCTCCTTGGCCCGGCTCGCTTTGATGACAGTAAAACTCCAACATGGCCTCACTGAAAGCTGAACGGCCGACCTCTGACCTCCCATTTTGGAGCGCTGCCCCGCGGGTCTGGGACGAATGAGGTGTGACGACGAGGAGTGAAGGAACGACGCTGATGCTCGGGGTTACGGCAGCGGGCTGGAATGTGACCTCATGTTTACCGTTTCTATGGATAATTTGAGCCTAATAACTGTTTGTGTGGGATTAAAGCGATTTTCTGTCCTTCGGAGTAATTGTCGAGTTCAAGATAAGTTTCAATGACGGCATCAGAGTAAAAGAAAGACACTGAACCTGGAGACCCGACTGAGGAAAATGCAGAATGATGTCAGTTCTGTCTGAGATAAACATGAATTCAGGCACTTAAAATAATAAGGTGCATTAAAGAAAAGTTCAAAGACGGTAAAATAACTGTGTAGAAGTAAATTGTGCTTCTTTTTTAAAATTCCGCAAAAGATCCTAGAAGTTTCTATCCTATGACATCAGAGCCTTTGTATGCAGAAAAAAAGAGTAAATTTCTCCCAAAAATCAAATTAATTAGATTGATCCCCAAAATATCTGAGATTCACAAGAAAAAAACTACATATTTTGATATTTGAGACTTTTGTTGCTTTTTTCTAGAAATTCTGACTTTTTTCAAAGAAAGAAATTTCCTTGTTTTTTCTCAAAAAATTTTTCAAATTAATCTCAAGATTTTCTTGTTTTTTTGCAGAATATTTTTACCATTTCAAAATTACAAATTTGCTAGTTGTTTTCTAGAAAATCTCAGAAATTAATCTAAAAAGTTTTGGCAGGAATGTACTCCTTTTTTTCTGCAGTATTCTTGTGTTCACATGGAAGTAATTCAAAACAAAACATTTCCGTAACTTAACATGTGTGACATCATCGCAATCTGAGCTGTTTGTTTTGTAATAAAATGAATAATGACAATAAAAATGTTGATTGCAGAAAATGTCAAAAGGCAATTAAAACATAAATTAATTTCTCTGTGACGTTTTTTTAAGTGTCGTTTGTGCAACAAAATAAAACTGAGCCTGTTTTCTCTCAACTCTAATGTTAAAAAATGTCTCAACCAAACTTCACAGCACCAGCCTGCATGTTTTGCTCTGTCACAGAACAAAACATGCAGCAAAGGGAAACAAAAATAAGGAGTGTTTTAATGTTTTTAAGTAACATCAGACTGAAATCCTGAGAACCTGTCCACCAAAACTCTGACACTTCCAACTGAAACTATCAGCGCTGAGACATCCATCCCTACCAGGAAAGCTTTAGTCATCCGCTCTGCATCCTTCCCCGGAAAACGTTTGAGAGGCGTCCTGAACCATTGACCTCGAGGCTCCGGGATGTTTAATGCAACTTACATGAAGTTAACCTGAGAGTAAAACAAATCCTCTGAAAACAAGCCAAATCCTGTTCAGCCTGATTCCATCACATTTAAATATTTCACTGCACACAGCGAACAGTAAAATGTTTCCACTCTGCTGCAGCCTGAGCTGCACACCAGAAACACGCAAACCAACAGTTTGATGATTACCTCCTTAAGCTTCGTTATTAAAGAAGCAGCTATAGATCTCCATGGTAACGATGAAAACATCCTGAAAGACGATGGCCACACGCAGTAACAGATGAGATTAACAGAAATACAAGCCGCACTGTTAGGTTTTTACGAAGAAACACTTTAACCAGTTTTTGTGATGTGACAAAACACTACTCATATCTTCTTACTAAATTACTGTAAGAATATAAAATATCATGCAAATTAATGTCAAAGATGAAAAAACAAGGGCTTGGAAAAAAGTTCCTCCATATTTTAAAGAGGATGTCTTGTGTTAAATTCACATTTGTCACATTTGTCACTTTCCATTTGGGTCTTTTTTGCTTCTAAAAACAGGTCCAGTGCTTAGAAAACAATAAGTTCAGTAATATGTAAATTTTTTTGGTGTCTGGAAAATTAGCTGTTTGAAAAACCTCACATTTGTTGAGCTCCTGCATGTTTGGTCAGCTAGTTTTATGCGCCTTACAATGGCTGCTGGAAAAGACAAGAGTGGACTTACCATTCAGAAAACACTTGCTGTATTCTTGTTAGTTGTGCAGAAGGCACCACTTATGCTTTTCAAAGGTGTACGGTTGTATAACTACGCATCTGTTTGCAGCCAAACGTTGAGTTGCGGCAGCTTATTTGGATTTAAAGTGACATGAGGCCCTAAAACAGGTAAAATCTCATCATCTAAGAACGATTTTGAGCAAACAAAATGTAATGAACATGTTCCGTATCGCCCATAAATCTATCCTGACTTGTTCAAGGAAACATAATCGCCCCCATTTAACCAAACTCCTTAAAATAATCCTGCTACATAAAGAGACAGCAGCTGCTTTGTTTGCTTTAGCGTTACAGTCATTAACGCTCAACTCTGTTTATGTCAGCAACAAACTTGTCACCCCCCCCCCTCCCTTTAGTGGAGTTTTCACCACCTCTCACCTCAGTCATCTGCCAGCTAAAATTACCTCCATGTGACACAGGCCGTCACGCTGAGCCACACCCCCCGCCCCAGAGCGCCAGCACACTGAATGATGGCTGCACAAATGCGGAGCGTCAGCACATCACCTGACAACTTATTAAACCCCCACACAGGAATCCGAAATAACCCCGGGC
Organism: Phalloptychus januarius; assembly: GCA_902982915.1. NCBI lineage: Eukaryota > Metazoa > Chordata > Actinopteri > Cyprinodontiformes > Poeciliidae > Phalloptychus > Phalloptychus januarius. The sequence continues at coordinate 19,605,600 of CADWAE010000230.1, read as the reverse complement.
CTTTCGGTAATTATACGCACTTATTAGCTACTGTGTTCCAAGTGTGAACATCAGTGCTCCACCCTGGATCCGTTTCTGAGCTTTAAGGGAAACATTTGGACAAATAAGATGATTAGTGGAGAAAAAACAGAAAGGGTGAACTTAAAGCTTAAAGCAGAGCATGCATTTTGATTTTTATCACATCACAATGTTTTCATGGCGCTCAAGTGTCCCAAGCAATCAGGCAGCACTCAAGCTGTTGGTGTTGGCAGGACAGATTAGGATCTGTGCACGAGGAAACTATTTTCTAATCATGTTGAACGCATCAAACTCTTGTTGATACACACACACACACACACACGCCCACACGTTCCCATATGTCTAATCTCAGCGATGAGGGAGTCTTTCGCCAAGCATGCACCTCGCATTCCACGACTCGACATAACAAGAGCCATACGGAGAGCTTGGAGAGCGAAGAGAGGGGCCGCCGACGGCCTGACGAATGGAGCTGCAGATAACCGCGGCTCTGCTCAGACAGCGCGATGCGCTTAGCAGCGCGAACTGGGCAACACAGGAAAACAAAAATATAATCATGCATTCTGACCTTTCTTAATATTTGGTTTAAATTCTTAATGTTTTTAGTTTCAGGGAGATGAACTTTGTTTTGTAGATACAAAAAAACGATGATTTATTGGGTGTTCCGTACTTTTGGCCTGCTCTTCTTTGCATAATTGATTTTAAATTCAGTCCTGCTGCCGTATATTTAAGCAGAAACAAGCTATTAAGATTCTGCCATCACATCTAAATGGGATTTAGGTCTTTACTCTGACTAAGGCTGAATGGTCTAAAGCCGACCATCCAACTCCCACCATTTGATTGCTGTGATCAAACTTAGCAACCAAGCTACTTTATTGTTAATGTTTCCAAAGGTCTTGAGGTTCAGCAGGATAATTTCTACTTGGGGAAAGAAAAAAACTCTGTCTCACATTTTTGCTCAGTTTTTTCACTGACTGAGGTGAGCAGAGCCGACACTTTTCATTCTTTTCTTTCAGCTTCAATAACTTTAAAATCCATAAACAATCCATTATCACTTCCCTAAACACTCTGAGGTCATAACCCGTTCATGCATCAGTCTGATTAATAAATAAAAGTAACAAACATGCAAAAAAATTAACTGTGTAAATAAGGAAGCTCATCTTGGCCGCTTGTTTCCCGAATCTTGTTCTTTTGGTCATAATTCATAAACCTTAAACATCTGAGTCTATAAAAATTACATTTGAAACATTTTATCCTGATTAAACAAACTAAAAGATGAAATGAATGGGGGAATATTTAACGTGTTGTGGAACGTCTCGGTATGAAACGATCAAAACTACAAAAGGCATAAGAATCTGGGATCTTTGTGCAGAAAAGAGTTTTATTTATCTTTTCTGCTTAATGTAAGAGAAACAGCCCAAAACTCCTGAGCCAGAATAAAACGGTAAACTGATGCAAAAAGTCACATTCAAGGAGCTCACTACACATCAGCGCTCAGTTTCATCTCACACTGTTGTAAAATACACGGTTCGCTTCATGATTATTGATGCGTCTGCAGCTCTTTACGTGTGCCTGACCTTTGACCTCCTCAGAGATGATCCATCTGCTGGTGGATCTGTAAAACTGTGGGTTCAGTCTCCTGGCAGCAGACGTCTGCTGTCCAGAAACACGTCCAGGTCTAACAGCGAACACGGAAAAACTGCGTCGTCTGGAAGGCATTCTTTACTAATGAGGAGAAAAGGGAAACCAGTGGAAGTCTGAGAAACAAAGACGAGGCGGCGGCCTCATTATTTTTCATTTTCCTCATCAGAAACACTAACAAACATTGTCTCAGCTCATTTCCACTGAGCGGTGTGGCAGCGTGTGTGGGTGTGTACCTGTTCCTACACATTACACCCCACAGCATGATGTGTGCACGTGATACTGCACATGTGCATGTGCTTTCACGCCTGAGACTTCACATGAGCTTGTGTGAGTTTGTTCATTCTGTCGCAGGAATAATGCGCTTATTGTATTTGTGACATTCGAGGTCACGGAGGTCAAATGTTCGTTTATCTTCAGGACGTTGTTTTGTCCTGTGCAGGAGCCGCAGGGCGTTTTATCTGAAACCTAAAGCTGCTGCTTCGTTTTACAGCAACCTGCATTCAGTCGGAACGGCGGGTTGTTGATCTGTTAGTGCAGCAGAGATGCAGATACTGAAGGAACAGAGCAAAGATTTTATGTTTTATTTCTCAACACAAACCTGCTGCATTTCCACTGCTCAATTTCACTTTTTAAAAATAAGTTTACTTTAAAAAACTCGTTTTGGTCGTATTGAAAATCATTTATTTTGCACACATGACCAACTGGATGTTACTACTGATGGAAACTACAAAGAAGACGACAGGAAGTAGTTAGACACCATGACTTTTAAAAACTTAGCACAAAAACTGTTTGAAGAATCTGAATTAAGATGAGCTACAACATTAAATTTTCTTTTGGGATCAATAAAGTATTTTTGAATTTGAGAATGATGTTTTTCACTTTTAACTGGGTTTCTTATTACTGTTTTTTTTTTATTAATTTTGTAACATTAGTGAAATATTGACAAAGTTTTCGCACATCGTAAAGGAAACGCAGCTACTGACTGATCCAGTACTTCCTGTTGAATTCATCATCATTTCCAGCAGTAGTAACAGCCAGTTGTTGGTCACATGGTTCGGAGTTTCTATTATTAACCAGGGTAAAATTATCAAGTAAAATCTTCTTACAATAGAAAATATTAGCAACAACACTATTGATTTATCTTGAAATAAACACTTTTTCCATTTTCTTACCTCTAAAAGTGACTTTTACTCAAATTCTTACTTTTAGTTAATTTATTAAACTCAACTAAATTAATAAGTAGCATCTAAATCATGATTTCATTCCTCAAAATTTAGTTATTTTTTTTCTAATTCACTCGCAAAATCCCTTTAAAAGTATTGGATCTATAATAATTTACAAATTCGTTTCAAAAATTAAATCTGACAAGTTTACATGTTTAAAGTATTGCATATTTAAAAGAACATTTAAAAAAGTTTTAGCAGGTATTTTTGTATCACTTTGTGTTGACGTTTGCACCAGAGTCGCATCAATGACGGTAAAAGTTACACCTGAACACTGAAAAACTTCAATAAATGTAAACAGCCCTACAAATTAGCTTAGCATGGGAAATAAATCTGGTGTCGCACTGTAAATAAATGAACCAGCAGTTTTCCATTAGGTCTTTATTTCATTATTTGTTTCTGCTGACTGCTGTAAAAAACCTCTTTTATTGCTGCAGTGTCAATTTTCCGCATTGTGAGTAAACTAAAAGCACATAAAGTGTTTTTTATTAACTGAAAGTGAAGAAGAATACAAAAACAGCAAAGCTTTGTGTTCCTTTTAGAAGGAGACACATTTAGCACCAAAGAAAACATCCTGCACCTTAAAGCAGACGTTCCTCCCAGCCTCCAGGCTCGTCCTGGACGTGATGCCCCTTTTCCTGCAGCTCAGTGTGTTGTTGTAACCAAACCCTCTTTCCTCTCCCCTCCGTTTGGGTAAATATATACTGGCCCGGCCTGTCTGTCTGCCTCTGAGAGCATGAACTGCCCTGCCCTGCTAAACAAAAATACTCCCGTTCTGCAGCCTGGCTTCTCTACAATAACTCAGGGCTGGACCAGCAGAGCAAAGGTCGCCACGTTTTGGTTGTTAAGGATTAAATGTCAGTCAATAATGATGCAGGAATAAATATTATGTTTTTGATGTTTGTAGAGTATTAAACGTTTAGCCAGAAGCAGAATGGCTGTTAAAGAAGAGGTATTTAAGTTTTATAAAATATATGTTTTCCATATTTGTTGAAATCGTCACTGTGTCAACAGTATGAGAAAAGATCTAGCTGCTCTGCCCTCTCCCAGTGCTAACTGTTCTGAATGCTAAGCTAGTTAGCATAGACACTGATGACGGCAGATAAACAGTTTTCCTGTAATGGTAAACTGTTTTTCTGTTATTAAAACAGTAAATAAAATAAAATAAATGCTTCTCTGTTATTAACACATTTAGCACCTTATGCATGAGTGGGTTGACAGCAGTAAGCCCCGCCTCCTGGCTCTGATTGGTTGTTTTTAGTCGGGAACGGCACATTTCTTCAAACGGTGCTTTAAAAAACCAAAACAATCTTTTCACAGATTATCTGTCAAGACCTGGCAATAAATATGTAAAGAAGGTATTTCTAATGAAAGTTACATAAAATAAACTTGGGACTTGCTGCTGTAGTAGCACAAATAAAAAACAAATATTTAAAATAAATAAATATAGAGGTTTCTATTGGATTTTGTACATCACTGATATACAATTATATTGTTTTTTATTGAGTTTCACATTCACATTTTGTTCTTTATGATAATTCCTTATAACTTACTACTTAGCTTTTCTTTGTTTGTTCTTATTTTCTACAGTTTCAATCGGCCTCATTAGTATGAGCCACTTTTCTTCTTACACACAAAACTGCCTTTTATCACTTTGTTTATGAAATCAGAGGCATCTAAAATAATAAAACGAATCCAGAAGCACATGTACTGCGGATCATTGCATTTTATAGTGTTACATTTCCTGAGGAGATATTTGCTTTGTACAATGACACTAACAAACTGCTGAATTAAACCGTGTGCAATCTGGAGCTTAAAGAAAATAGTCATACTGGGAACAACAAGGTGGATTGATGGGTCCGGCTGCTCCTCGACTGGATCTTTATGGATCAATTTGTGTCTTGCTTATTGAAGAAATAAAACCAGATGTCTTTAATTATTAAAGGATTCATGAGTGACAATGTACGGAGTACTGCAGACCAAGACTAGAGGCAAATCTGGATGAACGTCACCCCAGGAAGCAGTAAAGTCTGAGGATTTGAGTCGAGGTCACAGACATCGTTTGAAAGGTCACCAGGGCACCAAGAGGAGATCTTTCTGTTTTCCCATCTGATGTCTGGCAGATTCAGTTCAACTGGGGGCCAAATTTGCAGCATTGATTGTATCGAACAATCAAAATTAATTGAAAAAAACGTTTTCCCTCCTCACCTGTGGGGGCGCTGCACCAAGAACCACTGAAGGAAACGACAGGAAAACCTTCGAAGACGTGAGCCCAAACTTTCTTCTTCGTACAATGTGAACAAAATGGACTGGGGTCAGATTTTAGGGGTTGTAGGATTTAATTTTTATTGTAAAAATCATAAGCTATTTCTCCTGCTAGCGATAGGCTAGCATGTTTGCTTTTTACCCAGAATGCTCTGCGCTGTGTACAATGTACAAACTCTTTGTGTGAATTAAAAGATTCTGTTGCTACATGTCTGTCTTGGCTAGCAGATAAAAGCTACGCTAGCTAAGCTAATGCTAATGTAAAACTAGCAAAACAGGGCTGCTATTTATCTACACATATTTGGGTAGAGTACTCCACCATTGTGATTGAGTAGTAGTTGGATAGAAACAAGGCGAGGCCTACTTCTAAGCTTGTTGTCATAGTAACTGCCTGCCACATAGCACTGTGTATTAAAGCAGTCTCCGGTCCACTTGCTGTCCACATATGCATTTGAACCGCGCCATAGTTCACTTCAACCGAACCGAGACCGAGGTTTGTAGGCGGACCAGAGTTTGTTTTTTTGGTCCATTACACGTTCACGCCTCCCAAAACCAACCGGATCTTTTAGACAAACAAAACTAGAGCTTGATTAAAGTGGACTTAAGGCTGAGAGCATTGTGGGACGCTCCTGGTTAGACGTCTCTTCCATGTTGCATGAATGACGGGAACGACACCGGGATAGAAAGGAAGAGGGCACAGAGGGACCTCGGACCCCCCTGAGAAACTTTAGGTTCTGGACAAGAGATCAACTGTCACGTCTTGGACTAAGGAGGACCAGATCTGTGGACTACTGGGGGGGTCGTGGGAGTTTGGTTTTCTGGTCCAGCAGTGTGCTGTGGATCTGGACCAGGTTTATGTGTTTGGGACCTCGAGGCATCTTGTAAGGGGAAGCTGTGGGACCGGGAGCTGCTCTCAGAGGCGATCAGGTTCTGGTGTCAGAGTAAAAGCTGCTCCTTCACTGGGAAAACCCAACCAGAGGACTGGATCTCTGTGGTAGAGGAGGCCGTCTGGTCTGGACCCTCACACAGTTTTGGTGGTTTCACTCCTGATTTGGACCGGAGCGGGCCTTCAGGGAGTTTGGTCCGACCAACCATTGGTTGACACATTTTGCATCCACTTTTATGACTTGTTTTCTATATTCTGCTTGAAATTCAGCGTAAGTAAAAGTGTCTACATGAATGAAGTTCTTCTTTTTATCTGCACTTCCTCACCAGCATCATCTTTTTAATACTTACACTCTCCATGCATTTCTGTGTTTTTCCCTGTTGGGGGAAAGTTTTTTTTCTTTAGACATTATTTTGTCTTTGTGAGTTTGTTGTTTGTAATTCTGTATAACAATTTGATCTGATTTTATAATTAAAGGGCTTTATGATGGTACATTTGATTGCTTGATTGGTACTGGTTTAATTAGAGTGTGACTAGAGTCTGTCTCAGCTGCTCCAAAAGACAACAGGAACTAAAATAAAAGAAGAATTCTGTTTATTTCTTAGAAATAAAAAAAAATAACATATGTATTTATTAATTTCCAAGAAATAAATGGTTCTATTTATTTATTAAATAAAAAATATTTTTTAAGAAAATGTAAAAAATAAAATTATGAGGATAAAGTTGTACAAGAAGACAGACGAAATAATACGAGAATAAAATCGGAATATTTCGAGAATAAAGTCATAATACTAAAAATGTATTCTCTTAATATTATGATTTTATTCTTATAATTTTTCTTCTGTTATAGAAAATAGAGTGTTGAATCATTTTATTCTTTTTAATGATGTGCAAATTAATGAGAAAGCAAAACATATTGGGACATTTTTCTGGATATTTATCAGCTTGATGTAAAGAAATAGAGGAAAAAAATATATACACAATTATATTGTCCCTTTGGTGTTTAGAGGGACACAAACAGCAACATTTATGAAAACATTATAATATTATGAAAGTGTTTGAACTCACCCATGTATTTATTTCTGATGATTCTGTTATTGATATTTGGCTGGTGAGGATGTGAAGCCCTGAAGTAAAATGCTTTTTTTCTTTTTTCAGATTTAAACAGGATCTCTGAGTGAAACCAGCTTCAGATCCAAACTGTTTAACAGCAGATGGACGTCGTCCCAGTAACACCGTCCACTGGTTTGTGGTTTAATTGGCGAGGCGTTCTGCTGCTTTCTGAGTCGAGGGATGAAATTAAGTGAGAATCCACATCCACCACCTCACTGCATTTTAAACAGCTGGGCCTCATGAAGGCGTCCAACATTTTCCAAACTTACCAAACAGTTTTTGTGACGAGGTTTAAGTGTCTTTACTTCTGCTGCAAGGCCGACGTTTCTCCAGTGGGTCCACTGGGAATGATGGGAAGAGCCTGAAGACGAGAGGAGGAGGAATTCATGAGAAAACCAAACGGCCGGTTTGCATTTCTACGCTAAATGTTTGAAAATGCAGGTGAGTTCGTTTAGACTGCGCTTTAAAAATGTCATGTTTTATTTTTAATAAATAAATTTGTTTTCAGAAGCAGAGCTGCTCTGCTCAGTCATAAGCTAACATATGACTCCTAATTAACTCCCCAGAGAAACCTCATGTTTGCTGCTGGCCTTTGGACACCAGAAGGTCAGAGGTCAGGCAATTCAGTGATTCAGGACTCCGTGGGGCGAACAGCAGTTCTTTCATTTTCCTTTTTTTTTTTGCAAATGTAATCTACTCAATATTTATGAATTTTTAATTTTGTTACTATGCTGCAGCATCTTGAAACATTAAGATTAAACGACATAAATACTTTGTAAGATTTGGTGTTTTTGCAGAATGAAGGAAAGGTTTCCCTGCACTGCAGAGACACCAAATCTTACCAAGCATGTTTGGTCTAGTTCCTGGTGGAAACATCTTAAAATTAACTAACAAGTAACTTCTCAGTAAAATACAGGAATTTGAATCAATAATTCTTGAATATGAATAAAAAACTTCAGGTTATTTCAAGTGAACAAATCTGCCAGTGGAACAAGAACTTTTCATCAATATTAAGCCATTCTTGACTTAAAACAAGCTCCTCTATCTTACTGAAAAGCTAATTGTTTATTATCTCAAGTGCACTGAGATGTTTCTACCAAAAATATTTGGTAAGATTTGGTGTTTTTGAAGTGCAGCACTTGTTTGCTCAATCCGCCAACAGTATGTTTTGTGTTCTTGTAAGACGATGATATTCATCCAGTCCCCCTTACTCCACCCTTCCTCTCCAGTTAGAAATAAATAAATCCAGCAGGCAGGAGCCCAAACCAGTCATCAGCGTGATGGAGAGCCTGGTTAGAGGCTTCAAAGAGAGCATTTTAGATGTGTCTGAACAGAAAACGAGTACAGTACATCTGCAAATCCTGGACCAAGCTCCAAGAAACGATGAAAATCTTAATTTATTGGAAGAATCTGGTGAAACCCGCAGCAGGGAGCGAACAGGCCTCATGGCTGGTGTTTTTTAGAACTGCAGGATGTTTCACTGTGTGAGAGGAATGTCCTCCAGAGAAGAAATCAGGCGGTTTTTATAGTTTCAGCGGTGATGGCTGTGATTGTGTTTGGCATACTGATCAGGACAGAATTCCCCAAATTCATCCATAATTCAGGCTAGCATGACAGATGGGCAGGTTTACTGTTTTACTGATGCGGTGAAGCAACGAGATGAAGCCAGGAGACGAGCAGGAGAGATGTACTACATATTAGAAATTAAAATGTCATATCTGGATTTCCAACAAGTATTCAGACTCCTGTTAAATATTCCACGTTTTGTCTCATTACAATCAGTTTTATTGAAGCCAATTAGTGTGAAGTGACAGAAAAAAGTCTTAAATTTAACCCCAACGTTCAATTGGATAAACATACATTTAGACTTTGACTAGGCCTTTTAATACATAAATATGATTATATATTAGATTCTCACTCAAAAATTAAGGTGATTCTAAAATACAAGTTGCAACTCAAAGCATTTGCCTTTTTATTTCCGTCTTTTTAGCTTTTATTTTAATTTCTATATATAGGAAGGAGTCAGGTTAATTGGCGTCTCTAAATTGTCCCTAGGTGTGAGTGTGTGTGTGTGCATGTTTGTTTGTCCTGTGTGTCTCTGTGTTGCCCTGCGACAGACTGGCGACCTGTCCAGGGTGACCCCGCCTCTCGCCCGAAATGACAGCTGGAGATAGGCACCAGCAACCCTCCCGACCCCAGTAAGGGACAAGGGTGCAGGAAAATGGATGGATGGATGGATATATAGGAAGGAAGGAACTCAAATGAAAACTTTGATGCACCTTTCATTTCCAAGTTGGTTCATTAAAGCACTTTTTATTGTTTTGGAAGAGGGAGCACATCCTGCTCCTGTTGCTGATTATTGAATAAAAATTTGTTTCAAGAACATCAATAAAAAGATAAAATAAAATAAAAACATCAACCCCAAATAACAGTAAGCTGTCTGCCATTTGTAAGGCATATGTACGACATTTTTATTGAATTAAAAAAAATGGATATCAGCATTTCAACTATTCGAGTTTTTGTTAAATCACTGTAGCTGAATGTCTTTTTGGTATTTTCTGCCATTTTTACAATTGATTTATTATTTTTAACAAATGTAATTTTAATTAATTTTGATGTGATTGTTGTAAATTATATACATATATTATTTTAATAAACTTTGACTTAACTTTACATTTTTTTATTTATAGATTCCCTTTTTACCAAAGTCTAACTATTATAATAATTAATCCAGTTTAAAAAGCCAAATATGCAGCCCAAACGTATTTTTGCATATTTTTTGAAGGATCTTAGTGAGGAGTTGAGATGGATATTTCATAGCGTAAACCATCTGAGCAACGTTACTGTGTGGGTCCGTTGCATGCAGTGACAGATCCGTCAGGGTTCAATACAATGTGGAAACTCTGAGTTCGTACCACGGGAAGAAACAACAGATCTGTAAGTCCTGAATATGAATTGCTATAAAGTTAGTTGTAAATTAGTTTTGTTACATTTCAAGTTTATTAAGATGTTCCCACCTGAAACTAGAGCCTGCATATTTGGTGGGATTTTATGTTTTTGCAGTGTAAGCTTGTATTTCTTCTCCATGGCGGAATGAAATCCTTTCCCAGTTACGACGAACCACCAACGAAGAAACACTGGCCTCCCTGAAGAATACACAGGACTGAGAGTACTGTAGTTTTGGAATGAAAATAGGTCTGAGAAATAAAAAGTAGGTACTTTCATCATTTTTATGATCAGTAATGACTCAGTAGTGCAAGTTCCCCCCTACAGTAGAAAATTACCAACCATAAAAAGTCAAACACAGAATGCCAGAAACATTTTCTACCTCTGTTCTTGTCAAAGTCAGTTTCTTGTGGTCACCTTCAAATCATTCAAAGCTCAAAGGACCGATTTAAAAAGTACAACCATTACTTGTTACTTTTACGGTCCTTGGACAAAACACCAGAACATTTCTGATTAAATAAAAGACACTTTCAGGAATAATCACCACTTACTGCACATTGCTGGGCTTTGTTGGATGGTGGTTTGATAAGAGCACTGCAAAACACAAGATCTTACCAAGTATTTTGGACTATGCCAGTGGTTCCCAAAGTGGGTCCCAAAGTGGGTCCTTGTGGGCCGGCATCCTGCATGTTTCAGTTCTCTCCCTGGTTTAACACACCTGGATCAAATGATGCTCATTAAAGGCCAAAGAACATTGACAAACTGAAAAAGTTGTTATTAACACCTGTGACAGAATAAAGCATGCAGGATGCCGGGCCTCCAGGACCCACTTTGGAAACCACTGGACTATGCTAGTATCATAGTACACTTCAAATGAGACAAAACTAACTTACGCCCCTCCATGAAGTGTGGATTCAGTCAAAGTGCACATCAGGGTTTTAGTGCACAAATCCTTACCTACAAGCGGGTAAATATGGGACACCTCTAAAATAGGGCTAGAAACGCCACTGCTGAAAATGAACTGTTAAGTTACTTTTCTTATTTCAACTATTGTAAGATATTTGCATGAAAAACTAAACCAAAAAACCTTATCAGATTTATTTTTTGCAGTGTGTAATGTGGTGTTTACCATTATGTTTGTTAGCTCTACGTTCGTCTGCATTCGTCTCAGTAGGTCGACTTAAATACAGACACATCCAGGTTCATTGTATTCTAACAAAAAGAGGAAATCAAGCTGGTGGTGAACATCAGACCAGCAGCTTCAGGATTGATGTTAAAATATAATATTAGTAAAGAAAACACCGAGCTGATCCTGATAGAAACCACAGTTTCAGGAAAAAAAGGGGGGCGGAGCTGACAGTTACTGGTTGCTATGGCAACCGCAAACTTCCAAAAGCAGCCAACAGAAGTTAAAATATCAAGAATAAATGTTTGGAGAAACAACTTTTTGACAAAAAATAAATAAATTTAAATAAACAAAATTTGACAAACTTACTTAATCCATAATACTGATCAAATTAATCCATGTCAAGGTCACTGATACCTCTGACCTTTTTTTATTTGTGTAAAAAAAAAAAGGCGCCCCTCGTAAAGAGTCACAACTAATTCTATTTATTATCAAATATTATCAAATAAATCTCTACTTGTGCTTCCAATAGATTCGTTAAGCATCGATCGGCATCGTGAAGTTTGTTTCATTGCTTTTGTGTATTTTGTAAGTGATAAAAAAGAGGTGGAGGAAGAATCAGCACATAGGAAACAGAAGGCCTTCTTTTCACAGACTGACTTAACGCCCCGTGTGTGTGTGTGCGTGGAGGTGTGTGTGGGGGTGGGGGTGTGCAGGCGTGTAGGGGTGTGTGCGTGCGTCTGTGTGCGTGTATCTGAGCTGGTGTCGACTCCAAGGCATCAGAATCAGCAGAATCTCTGTTTGGGAGTGTTTGTGTTGGTGTTTTAACAGACCCTGGTTGATTGTTTTTCTACCTTTTTTTATTTTTTCAGGTGGGTTTGGTGTGGGAATCCCTGTGGGGGGTCAATGCAAAAAGCTGGCAAACACACACACTCTTTACCTTACACTGCTGGTGTAAACAGTGGCAGCGGCCACTTCGCTGTCGTCACAGTTTGTTTCTGTTGGGGCGCCTCACCTGTCAGCGGGCAGATGGCTGGGGGGGCAAAGGTTACACCAAGGGGTTACAGAGGGTTCACAGATGAGTGATTAGAAAGAAAGAGAGTTACACTGAGGTGTCAGTTTGCTGTTTCTTCACTCATCCAGTCACATTTGAACAAAAGCAGCTCTTAATCTGAATGTTTGCAGATAACTTATGTGCTTCTAATTTGTTTGCCGCCATTACTGACAATAAAGGTCTTCACTGCCAACAGATTCAACTGACTGGAACAGCGTAAAAAACAAATATTGTGTTTTCATCTCCCACAGCATGACTCCACCACTGCCATGCTTCACAGCTGGTTACGCTTTGCTTGGTTTGGGTTGAAAGTCTCACACAGACCGCTACAAATATTCTCCGCTTCATTACAACCAAACAAAAACTCTTTGGATTTTTAGTTGCATTTATAATGCAAATGTGCGAATAGAGACAATTTTTCAATTGAGGTTTTCCTCCAAAGCTTCACTCCTAATGAAAAGCATAAACTTTATATGAAATGAACCAATTCTGCAGAGAATTTCAGTTTCCAAATGGCTATAAAAAGTAGGTTGAACTCAGTTATGAACCAAAAATAAATGTGGCGTATAGCTGAGCCTGTATGAATAGTTCTGACTCTGTGTATATTAGAGAAAAATCTAAATAAATAACAAACCTGTGCACCGGATTCGTTTATTTTCTCCTTTCTGTCCCTCATCTTCCTGTTAACACTTTTCCTCCTCTGCCGCCTCACTGAGAGCCCATTCCTGCAGAGAAAGGGGTAGACCCCTAATTTACCATCTCCTCTGTTCCCACAGCCTACCGGCACTCCCGCTGAGGTCAGAGGTCAAACTTAAATGCTGCCAGACTATCTGGGAATCTTGTGGGCAGTTACATTTTTGTTCAGCTGAAGTCAAATATAGTCATGGGTGGCAACTGCTGAAAGTGCAGCTCAGTAAACAAAACTAAAAAAAAAAACCTGCACACCCATAATCAGACTATATTGACACAAGTGGAGCCATTAGCAGGAGAAATAATCAAAGAGGTTCGGACAAAGGCCCCATTTTCCCCGTCAAGGTGTTGGAGCAGAACATCAATGGTTCTTTGATTACAGCCTGAGCATCACCTTCAGCGCTGCACAACAAACCACTGGAAGAAATGCTTCACTTGCAGCGCATTTCAATAACTCAGTTTGTGCAGCTTGTTTGCAAAAAAGTCAAGCGGAGGGACATTCCAGCGAGACTCCTCTCCTGGAAGGGAAGACGCCACGGGAAAACACGTCGGATTAAAAATAAAATAATGCTGGGGCATTCATGCCAGACCCTGCAAGCAGCGCGCATTCTTCTCATAAGTGCCCTTCATTGATCGAGGCGGTCGGCGGTGCAGCGCTTCGTTTTCACTCCGTCCCTCTGACTCCGGCTCTCGTCCCAGACGGACCAGCGAGTCTACAGCTCTGGCTGCGTTTTTAAGTGCTTCCCGGGTATCCATCGTCGCGTTTGCCCTGGCAGAGTGCGTTCCTTCGCCCGCGTTAGCATTCAGTCCGCATAGGTCAGCCTTTGTGTTCGCCCGGCCGCCGCGACGTTACAGTTCATGTTTGGGTAAACAAGCGCAGAAGAAAGTCAATCGAAGCTGAAATCGAACTGCACACAGAACATGTTTGCTAAAAACACAGAGCGACAAGGATGGAGAAGAGGAACTTGGGGGCGAGGTAAAGATTTGTGAGATTAGGTTAAAATAAATCGAAGTGAACCAGTAGACCAAACATGGAGAAGCAGCATTCAGCACCAAAAAACTGCAAAGATGCTCAAACACTTTAAAGAGCTATCTATATATGGATATCAAATATGATTTAAAAGAAATTGGACTCCATAAATTGGGCCTCTGTCTCTTTAAGAAGCTCCTGCTCTTTCTGAAGCTCCGCCTTCAGGAAGTCATCATAACATGGCTCCTCTATAAACACGTTAACATTTTTATCAGTGTTTCACTGAGAATTAGCTCCTATAATGAGATCAGCAGATGCAAAACTCCACCAGGTGCTTGCTAATTGCTGCTGGCTAGTCTGAAGGAGCATAGTGGGAGATTCACAGAGAGCACTCTGTGAGGAGATGGCAGCAAATTGGAATTACGAAAATAAATTCACTTAAAGGAAAGTTTAGAGAAAACTCTTTATTTGATAAGAAGTTTTTGTTCTAGGCTGCACTGGGTCTTCAGTTGTATCAAAATTTACCAAACTGCAATGGAAACACTCTTTTCTCATCACATGAGTCACCAGATCAACAACAGGATGTTACTACTGGCAGAAATGACGAAGTACAAAACAGGAAGTGGTAGGAGGAAAATGGCTTTTTAAATGACTTGTGTGTGAATAAACGTATTCACGCTTCTTATTTAATGCAAACGCAGACAATTCAAAATTGTTTTTTTTGGATGTTTGTGGAACATCAGAAAATTTTGCACACATTTGTAACGGAAACACAGCTAATAACCAAGCACAGACCAATAAAGGGTTTGACTTTGTGTGTCTATAAAATCCCTCACGCTAATCTCTATTGCTAGATTACAAAAGACAAACGAGATTGGAAATTTGAAATATCAAACCAAACAGGAAATAACCAAATCCCGTCTGCAGGGATGATCCAGAGCTGATTAGATGAAAAACTTTCCAGGTTCTGAGTTTCTGCTGACCCATCTGCTTTGTCTGTCCTCGTTTTTTGCCTGATTCAGCGCCAACATAATGAGTCACACACTTAATTTTAAAAAACAAAGCAAACAATTGTTAATATCCAGATTCAAACGTCCATAAATCAAAGACTGAAATAATCAGGACAAGATTTTCATGTTGGTTTGTTTGCAGGAGCTGCAAACAAACCGGCAAACTGCACCATAAACTGACACAACTGTGTGCAAAAAGTTAATTAAAATTTAAACATATAAGTTTAAAAGAAGTTGAATGCAGCACATTGTCAACAAAAACAATAAATTACATGAAGAGATCCCAGAATGGTGAGATCACATTATGCTGCAGCCAGAACCCAGGGCTTAAGAACTCCATTACAGGATTTACTTACGAAGGTAAAAATCAATCTGTGAAATAAAATGTGCTTTACAGAGAAACCAAAATCATGCAGGCAGAACATTCTTCTGCAAAAAGAAGCTTCTATAAGATTATTCACCAAGAAGATTTACAGAATTTAGCTGAAAGTAAACATTAAAAAGCTTTTTTTTTCATGAGGTGTGTTTATTATCCACCTCTAAAGCTCGAACCTGGAGCTTTTCCGTGTTCTTCAGCCAATCAGCAGATTTAACGTCCCGCCATAAGTCACCGGTTTTCCATGAAGCCTGAGTCATTTCTAAATCCAAAAAAACCTGACAGACTTCACAGCCGTTTATATGCAGGTTGGACAGACAGCAGCTCCAACCATGAAGAGCTGCATCAATCCTGGGTGAGTTTCTACTGCAAATATCTGAGTACATGTAAAATAAAACAAAATGAACTCAGTTTCATTTATAAGATATTTTTCCCATGTTATGAGTGAAATAATTTGCCAGTGGAAATAGTACTGTAAGTCATTAATTTGCCTAAAATACGCTTCGATATCTTGCTGAACACTTACTTGTAAGTTAGCTTTGTCTTTGTTCAATGACACTAAGACATTTGCACAAGAAACTGGACCAACATACTTTATAAGATTTTGTGTTTTTTGCAGTGTAGCAGCTCAGCTACATTTCTTTTATTTTTTTAATCTGTTGCAATAATCCTAAACCCACAGACGTGTCCTGTTGAAGCCCCGACAAGTGAGGACATGCTCTGTTTGTGAATTCACCTTTTAATATTCATGGGACTGGTGGATAACTCTCCATTGGTAAGATCAACTTCTGCACTGCAAAAACACAAAATCTTAGTATTTTGGTCCAAATATCTTTGCACCCTTGAAAAGATACAAAACTACCTTAGAAGTAACTTTTAAGCCAGACATTGGAGCCTGTTTTAAGCCAATTATTCTTTAGTATTGATGATAAAAGTCATAGGTCCACTGGCAGATCATTTCACTTTAACAATAAAACGTTTCTTATGTGTAAGTAAAATAATCTGCTTGATTATTGAAGAATTATTGACTTAAAACATTCTTCTATACGTTGCTGAAAAGTTCAAATGTACTGGTATATGTGCACCGACATACTTGGTAGGATTTTGTGTTTTTGCAGTTCTGCGCTCTCGAACTCGGTGATGAATGAAGAGACTCGTCTGTACCTTTTTCCAGCCGTACGCTGACACGTCCTTCAGCGACCTTTTGACGGCGCGCTGCCGCCGTATCTCCTGAGCAGCAGACGCCTAATTATTCCTAAAAAAAGAAGCGGCTGTTATGAACCAACAACAAGCTGCTGAGAAGCTCTCGATGCAAATTAATCGGGCCGTCCGCGAGCGCCGAGAACAAAAACAAGTCCGTCAGAGAGCTAGCAGGAATATCACAGGAGCTAAATATAAAACAGTGGAGGACTCGGCATCATCAAACACAGAGCGACAGCATGCTGCAAAGCTTTATCAAAATGGTACTTTGTTTGGGCAATATGGTAATGCTGAACTTATTTTTTTACATTCTTATACTCTAGTGTCATTTTTTATCAAAAAATTATTTACGCAAAAAAAAAAAGAAATAAAAATCGGGTTTGCAAAAAACGTCGTAGGTCATTATTTTAGAAACGTGACAATACTGTACAAACCGTATAAACCACAGGTGTACAAAGCGGGGTTCAGGGACTATTTTGGGCCCCTGGACTGATGTTTTGAGGCCCCAACCGCAATTTAATAGTGAATAAACTAAATATTACTTAAATATTTATTGTGCGTTGATGTAAAGTTTCCTGTCTGGCAAGAAAGCTGAATATTTCAATTATATCGTCCAAAACGCAATGATTTGTCTGCATTCCCACATGAAGGGCATTAAAGTCCCTTTAGAATGACACTTTACGCAAAGATCTGGGATGTTATTATTGTATTTATCTAAATGTACAGGAGTAACATAAACATGCATTAGCCATTCAAATTGTAGGATGCTAAGTCGGCTATCTATGGACATTTAGTGGGTTTTATTGTAAGTCCTCTCCCAGCCCTGTTCACTGATATTTAATGATAGGTCCATATTCCAGTTTATAAGCTTATTATTTGAGTTCTCTAATGAGTCGGAGATTATTCTGCTGAATTTTGCTCTTTTTGTAAAGAATGATGGAAAGGTTGTTGGTTGTACTGATGTCAGAAACTTGAAAACAAACAAACTGCATTTGACTTTCCTTCTACTCGACGATTATGTGCCGCTTTGTGTTGGTCTGTTGCATAAAATCCCAATAAAACACCTTTGAAGTTTTTGTTTGTAGCGCGAGAACGACAGAGGCGTGTAAATACTTTTAGAAGTCACAGCAGGTCGATTCTGTCGGATTAATATGTAAAGACAAAATAACGTTAACATGCATTCAGATATCAAGAGTATTCCAAGATTGTATCAAGCTAAAACATTAAAGAATTTTAATATTAAACAGCATAAAAATCATGTTTATTTAAAAAGCTTTCTCAGAATGTAATGACTGATGTGGTTCTTCTCCAGAAACTTGTTTGTTCTTTGTGTTTTTTATGATGAAGAGCTTCTCTCCAAAGACTCCTGACAAACACACTTTCTCTGAGCGTTTACATGGAAACTGTGTGTTTGAATCAAGAACAGAAAGTTAGAGGATGCCACTGTGCGGTGTGTGTTCTCGCTCCTGTGTGTGTGTGTGTGTGTGAGAGAGAGAAGCTGTGTGATCAGAAGTCTTTGAAGAAGAAAGGATCTGTTCGCTGTGTAAGTCTTCATTCCTCCAAACACACTTCCAGCCCCGGAGCCATTCCTCTGATATCACACCAATCTGCCTCACCTGCCTGTCTGGGCCGCTCCTCTTCAGCTGTCCTAGTTATCCCGCGCCGCTCCTCCATAAACTGACTCCACCGCCAGCCGATAAAAAGCCGTCGCCGTCAAAGGGCCCCCTGGGTGCTCAGGCTCCAGTTCTCCCACACTCCATGTCTTCATCCGCCACGGTTGTGTGCAAAGGTGTGAGTTGTGTGATTTTTGAGGAGCAGACGGCGTTGAAAGATGAACTTTGGATGATTGCCGTCACACAGGGATTATCGTCAGTCAACGACGGCTGAAGACATTGATGTAATGTCAGGATTACCCTGGTTCTCTGGAAACAACAAAGAACAAACCATGAGACACGCTAACAAGAGAGGATAACAATGATAAAGTGAATGTCAGTCACATATACTCAATATATAATATATGGATTATATTTTAACCTTCATTTGTTCAAAGGAACGTACATTTTGTACTGAGCATTCCCCCCCCCCCCAAGTACTAATTTAAAGGGGACCTATTACGCAAAATTCACATTCATTTTTAAGGTAAAGTCACAAATCAGCCGGATCTACCCGTTACCTAGCAACCCCAGCAGAGTTCCATATGTTGCCTAGCAACCCATGGTGAGCTCCAGCACGTTTGGCCAGCCGGTTCCATCGCTGCTGGAAAAGACAATAAGTAACAAGACAGCTACAGAAACGGCAGAAAATACTAAAAGCTAATAATATGAATAAAAACCAAGAAATACTTAATTTTAGCTCCCAAAAGAAACTCGATTCAGTGACGATTCAGTGACAATTTTTCTGTAAATAGGGAAAACGGATGTGTTTTCAGTCTGGACTTAAACTGACCTTTAAAATACAATCAGAAACCCTGTTCTGAACCAAAATCCCAGAAAACGGAACAATAAAGTTCAACAACATTGACAATCTGAAATCAGTCTCTAATTTCTGATTAGTGAATCCTCCCATCCATGGAAAAGTAACAGTTTCCTCACTTGACAGATAAAAAGTGGTCTGATAAGACAGAGTGCAGCAAAGATTAGAAACAGCTGCTGGATCGTTGAGAACGATGCTAAAGAAATTTATGGAGACAGTTTTCTGTTCTGGCCAAACATATTTTAGGGAAAGTTTTCAAAAGGGAAAACCGGTCTTTATCAGGATGCTACGGCTCTGCGGCCCACCAGGCAGATTTAAGGCAGAGCTGTAATTGTGGTTATATACTGTACACTGTTGATTGATGCTGGACAGCAGCGCTGCTCAGAGGAGCATTAACAAGCTTTCACTTCATAAAGCCTTCGTCTTCCTGCACTCTATTTAAACTGTACAGTAAACGGCGTTTAGTCACGCTGGCTGCGTTAGAATGTGAGAAATGGGACCAAGTTGTCCCACATCATATACACTGGCTCAGTCTGGCGGTGATAACGTCCCTGCGCTGACATGTTGATTCATCTGTTGCTGAGGGAGACGTTTCCAGACCAGAACCAGGATTTAATTAAATCCAACAGGAGGATTTCTGGACTCTAAGTGACGGGATGGAGGCGTGTTCGCGCCGTCTGCAGCTCCAACGCCTCGGGGTGTTGCTGTGCTGTCCCTGTCTAACTGCTCCTCCTCGCTCATTGGAGTTTATTGCTTTCACGTTAACCGCACGTTGAGTCCCGCGCCCTCGCACTGACAGTAAATCAGTTCAGGAATTATCAGCAGCAGAAATACTTCAAATGTTTTCTGCAGCACGCTCTGAGGTCCCATGACAAACTCTGTGTCTTAATGAGAAACCGGATCTAAACAAGAACCAATATGAAAATACGACTGCAGGACGGAGGGGACGACCTCTGACCTTTAGCAGAATAGCAGCAGAAATCACGACAGCTCATAATGAAACGATGATGAGTAAAGAAAGCTTTGTCTTCTGCTGTATCAGTTTTACATTTATTACAGGCTTATTCTGCTATTTGTTTCTGTATCTGAAGATAATTATCACAAATACTTTAAAATAAAGAAGCACCTTTTGTAGAAATCTGGTTTTGTTCTTCCTTCGGCACCTTTTGCAGCCATTTTCTCCTGCCAATGCAAACATTTAGTTTCCGCTCAGTCTATTTGGATTTAAAGTGACAAGAGGCCCTAAACCAGCTAAAACCTCATTACACTAGGAATGATTTTGAGCAAAAAAATGTGATGAACATGATTTGAATCGCTGATAGACTTATCCAAACTTGTTCAAGGAAGCATAATAGTTCAACTTCAAAACAAATACTGAACTCATTGGAAAAATAAAATAAAAATCAACATTTTCTATGATTTGTTTTTCTGTTCATAGCAACAGCAATCTCAGGATTTACTGACTGATCAGAAACTCAAATTAAAAGATAAGTCAACGAAAAAGCACTTGTCTTTTCCTGACCAAACGGGCTGGGGCTCGGCTTGGGTTGCTAGGTAAAGGGGCGGAACTCTGCTGGGGTTGCTAGGTAACGGGCATTGACTACTGATGTGTGACGTCACATTCTGAAGGTTTTTGAAACAGCTCATTTTTCAGACACCAAGTTATTGCCAAAAATCATCTGGATGTTTTTAAAAGCAGCAGAAACCCAAACGGAAGAACAAAAACATGCTAAATGTGAATTTTGCACAATAGTTCCTCTTTAAATGATCATAACTTCATCATTGATCATCAACTCCAGCAGGTCTTTGGATCTTCACGTCCGTTGCTATGGAAACGATACTAAGCCCGTCCTCAGCAGAAATTTAGGAAGTGGCCATAAATGTTAGGAATCTGGTGACACAGGTCGTTCATTGTGGACCTCACAGAGGCGTTTCTCTGCCGTCGGATAATGGGAAGCTCTGATGGTTTTCACAGCTATGAACCGGCGCAGTGTTCGCTCAGGCCAGAGGAATGTGTGAAACTGGCAGATTGTTGCATCTGCGAACAGTTGGGGACGTGTGAACGGCATTTCTTCTCCTTTCTCTCCTTCCATTGTCCCACCTTCTGGTTTGTCAGCCCTGGGTTAGTTCATGTTTGCAAATATATTGTTTTCCGGCATGTTTTAACCACCCTGGAAACGTGAGGCTCCAGACAGGTCACAGTAAAACAGAATGACTGTGTGAATCATCGTGTAAGCAGTCAAGAGGAGTTACGTGTCAGGAAAGAATGGGGATTTTATGATTTGACCTGGGGAAAAAACAAGGGGAAATTTTCTTAATGTGAGTGGACATGCCAGAGTGTACGCTCTAACTTTTTACAGGCAGTGAATTTGTGCCTGTCGACACAATGTCTATTTGAAAACTTCAGCAAAAAACAGTCATGTCTCTTTCAGTAACTTCTAGATGCATCATAAAGAAGTAAATGCATGAAATACATGGGAAGATTTTGCCGTTTCAGGAAAAATTTACAAGATGTGTGGGAGATAAACATATTTCAGTTTTACTGCAGATTGAACTGAACTTAAGGAGACATCTTAAGACTTCACAATAACCTTCACATTTCATATCCTGCAGTAAAATAATTTAAAAATGTAATAATAGTTCAGACAAAAATCCTTAAAAATGTTATTGTGGTTCAGTATTCAAAGATTTACCTATTTGCACATTTCTCCTTGGAACAAAGCTTTTAATTATTTTTCACATAAGTCGTCTGTTTGTGGCTTTTCTCCTGGAGAAGCAACAGCACCAAGCCACAATGCTTACTGACTGACACGCTATTGGCCCAAATCTTTTGAGCAATCTGTTCCCCTCCTCGCCTGTGGGAGCGCTGTAGCAAGAAACAGCGAAGAAAATAACACAACAACCTCTAAAAAGATACTGAGCACAACTTCCTTCTTCACAAAATGTAAACCAAAATGAGATTCATCAGGATTTTTCTTCTTATAAAAGACCGCAGACCATCTCTCCCAATAGTGCTAGAATCATGCGTTTGTTTCGGTTGCATTTACCCAGAATTCCCTGCTTCTTGCTTTTGGAGCGCTCTCCAATCTGCTTGGCGTTCACATATGCACCAGAGTTCATTTTAACCGAAACAAGACAGAAGTTTGCAGACAGATCAAAGTTCACTTTGTGGACTTCGATTACGTGTTCGCACCTCCCCAAACGGACCGGACTTTCCAGGCAAACGGACCGGAGTTTGATTAATGCGGACTAAACAGGGCTGGTTTGAACGCACCATTAGTGATTGACTGGACAGTTTCTTTTGAAGAAACTATGGTGTAAACATGAGAACATCTGATATGCAGAAGTGCCTAATGATATGAAATCAAGTGATATTCTTTGGAACAAGGACTTGCTCTGGTAGTTATTTATGTAAATACTATGAAAATGTGGTGTTTTGAATCAATGTTACCGTGTTTCCCATGAGGACCAAGCGATGGGCAACGTTGCCTTTAGACTTCGTGTTACTGAGCCCAGTCAATGTCCAGCTAGTACTCTGTGTAGTAGCTACTGGACTATTATGCCCAGTGTCTGCCCTTTTGCAGGTTGATTGACTAAAGTTATAACTCCAGCCAGCTGTAATACTGTTAATCAACTTCTTTCATCTCAATAGCAGATTTAACAAGAAATTTCAGCTGCCAGATTTTCTCATATAAAGTCTGAGGCTTTTTATTTACTCTACCAGACCTTTATTCATCACAACTCTATGGAGTTTGTCCCAGTCACATCAATGAAT
The DNA here is from genome assembly GCA_902982915.1 of Phalloptychus januarius. Lineage (NCBI taxonomy): Eukaryota > Metazoa > Chordata > Actinopteri > Cyprinodontiformes > Poeciliidae > Phalloptychus > Phalloptychus januarius. The sequence goes on along the minus strand of CADWAE010000230.1, from coordinate 19,582,835 downwards.
CATGAAGGTTTGTAAAAAATGTCTCTCTGATTGGTTTTATTGTTGGTTTCCTCAAAAGTAAATGAGGTGAAAGGAACGCCAGATAAAAATGTCAGTCTTGGAGGAACTGAAAACTCCCTGATTCCTGACCTGAACTGGACGTTACTTTTCCTGCTCTCCAGTATTTGAAGGGCAGGAAACTCTCTTAACCAGCTCTTAACATTTCTGTCCTGCTGGCGTGATGAGAGTCTCGCTGACAGATCCCTCACAGCCAACACACACTCCCAACACTCGACACTGATCTCGCCATTCCTCGTGTCCAAGTCATCGGCCGGTTTTGTTTTGTCAACAGTTCGCCCAGCTCTCTCGCCTGAGCTGCTGTCATACCTGTTCTCCGTCATCTTTTTGAAGAATCCATCCAGCTCCTCAGGCTTTTCTCCCACCCACTTACAAACTGCCGTCCTCAAGGAGTTACTGTCTCCCTCCGTACCCCAAAGCCCTGCCGTGGGGACAACAACGCCAAGATCTCCGACATTTCCCAGGATTCTCCTCGGCTGCCAGCCTCTGGAGAGACTTTTATGCTCCATGAAGGTCTTTTATCTCACATCTGCAGACAAAAGGACATCAGACAGTCAGAGTTGATGCTTCTGACAGATTTCTGGTGTTGCATGGTGATTTTACTGCAGCTTCTCGTCTGTGATGAACACTAAAGTGACCACATTTGACATGAACGACTTTTATCACCACAGAGGTTTTAGCTGGAACGACTGTCCACAGAAGGTTAAAACAGCCTCTGCATTCCTGCTTGTAGTTCAATAGCAACATTTTAATCTGATTAATCACAAGGTTGCTGTGAACTAATCAAGATGAATTCATTGTTAATGTTTTTATTACAAATTAATTGTCTTTGATGATGTGTTTATCGTTGTTTATGTCTCTAATGTTGATAGTTTAGTGTTGCTTCAGTCGTGAATAGCTGCGTGTAAAACGGCACTTTGCTACGTTGTTTTGTCTACAGCAGTAAATACATTTTTGTGTTCTTGTTGTGGAGGAGAAAGTGGACTTGTTTTCAGAGATAACCTTTCAAGAAACAGAAGATTGGCTCCATAGATAGGCTGAAACAGAAAAGGAAATTACACTCAAACTGCAGAACAGATGATGCCAAAAACACAGAAACCCGTTCAAAACATTTATGCTGTTAAAAGAATGTGAACCCAGGCATTCATTCTGACAGCCCTAGTTTTTCTATCTTCATTTCTGTTTTCTCTGCAGTGTTTTTAAGCCTTTTATTTATCATTGCACAAAATCTCACAGATCAGCCTCTGAGATATTATTTGGATACATTAGAAGAAGCTTAAGGCATTTCCATTTTCCACTGTATTTTTAGGCCTGAATAAAACAAGGCAAAGTTGTGAAAAGTCAAACTCTTTCACAAAGTTTGGCTTTTTGTGAAAGAAATTATAACTCAAACCACTACTGCCTGGTAAACATGCCACAATACAGAGTAATCAGCTTTGTTTTATGACAGTAGTGCAATAGTAGTGAATGCAGCTGAAAAGTCTGAGGATTGTTAAATTAAAGGAAGATATGTAAACAAAGACAGATCAGCCAGCTCCGCCATCTTGCTGCTGCGCTTTCCTGTCTCGTTGCTAATGGCACAGTTTCACAAACTGATGGAAATTGGCTGCCAGCTCTCAATAAACCTCTTCCATTCACCATAGAATTGAACAAAATACAAATGTGCTTAATGGAAACAAGCCAGTTTTGAAAAAAACTCCAGTTTTCCAAAAAAAACCTTTTGCGTAGCAGAAGTGAAAACACTGTGTTCCAGATCTTACTACTGGTGGAAATGACAAAAAAGATGACAGGAAGTGGAAGGAGGACAACATAGCTGCATGTCTTTTAATGTTTTATTGCATGAACAAACTTATCACGTGTGAATTTAATTGCTTTTCTTATTTAATGGAAACAACACTACAGTGAAATTGTGTCTTTTGATATTAGCGGAGAATCAAAGTTTTGCATAGATTTAAGGGAAACGCTGCTGAACGCTGCTGAACGCTGCTGAACGCTGCTGAACGCTGCTGAACGCTGCTAGTGAAGTTCGAAGACATTTGAATCGAACCAAATGAAGATCAAGAGGTCATTTAGTGAAAACACGCTAACTGAGGACTAGGCTTCGGTCAATCACTAATAACACCAGGATGGATCAATATCACTCAGGATTTGATCCAGATCTTCATTTCCGGTGGGGCAAAGAAAGGTTATAGAGAAAAAATAACACTGGAAAAATTACTCAACATACAACTTTAATGTTTCTGGTAATAAAAACAATGATACAAAACATCTGTGCCACCACCAAAAAACTGATTTTTTATATGTTCCTTATGAGATTGATCTTAGAACTCATAAACTGAGTAAGAACCAGCAATAAAATGACTGAATCCAACTCTGCAGCCAGCTCCCACTGAACTCAGCAGGGAGCGCTGCTCAGCATGAGCAGCAAACAGCAGGCTGCTCACATCAATCTATTCTCCAGCTCCCCTCAAGCATGCAGCAGTCATGCAGCTCCATGTACAGGCCTGCAGCTGCGAGGCAGCCATTACTGTGCTAACGCATCATAAACACCATGATGAAATGTGACTGGAGAACATTTCTGATCATTTCTGCTCAAGAGAAGGCTCTTCCAGAGATGTAAATGTGGCCAGAACACCCTTACATGAGTTCCCCAAAGTCCTCAAAATATCTTTCAACTCAACTCATTTCAACTCTTTTCAACTTATTTATGTGGCGGCAATTCAAGGCATTTGAATCGTCTCAAGGCATTTTTCAGTCTAATTCAGAGCCAATAACATCAGTTCCAACTTATTAAACAAAACTCACAACCTTTAACAAGATTGTAGCTACAGGTTTGTATCCCTCACAATGAGCAAGCTAAAAATTATTTATTCTGAACAAAAAGTCAACAAAAGAGTTTCTTCCCATTGTTTAAAATAATATATATGTCCATGGTTCCCATAGTTTAGTATTTGCGGATATTTATGTGAAACGTAAATCCAAATTATTTGTGGAAAATTCATAAATAATAAAACATTTTTAGTAGAAAAATAATTTTTTTTAGCCTTTTGAACAACCAATAAGAACGCAGCAAGTGGTTTCTGGATGGTAAGTCAACTAGAGTTGCTAGGTAACAGGCTTGGCCTGGCTTGGGTTGCTAGGTAACAGGCTGGGCGTGGCTTGGGTTGCTCGGTAACGAACTGGGCTTCGCTGGGGTTGCTAGGTGATGAGCACCAAAAACATTAATTTACTGCCAAAAATACTCTGCCTGTTTTTTCTAAGGGCTTGGACTATTTTTAGAAGCAGTAGAAACTCAAATGTAAAAACAAAAATTTGCTAAATAAAAGTTTTGCACAATCGGTCTCTTTAATAATTCTGGAAACGGATATAAAAAGCCTCTAGTTTTCTAGAGTGCAAGTAAAAAAATTTGAGCCATATGAAGGAAAACTACTGGAACAAACTATGACCCCCAAAACATAGGGCAGTGAGAAAACATCAAATACTATCAAGTACTATTGTCTGGTTTCTACTGGAAATATCTAAGTACACTTAAAATAAGGCAAAACTAACTTACAAGTCACTTTTCAGCAAGACGTAAAGGAAATAATTATTTAATATACATAAAAAATGCTAGCTCCACAGCTAGATTCATTTCTCATGTAATAAATGAAAAAAATCTGCCAATGAAACTCGTATTTTTATCAATGTAAAGAAATTATGGACTCAATAAACTCATGTATCTTGGTAAAAAGTCACTTCTAAATTATTTTGGCCTTATGTCAAGTGTATATTTGTACTAGAAATCTGACCAAAATTACATTTCTTCAGCAGACAGAAGGAAGTCGGTCATAGTTGATGGAAAGTTGAACAGATCTAAATACAGAACAGCTTTTGGAAGAAAACATTTAACAGGCTGCAAACCTTGGAGACTTGGCTGCATGGCCATGAGCCTGAACACAGGCAGAGCTGCAATGAAATGATGTAGATCAAAGCATATTTAATGTTACAACGGCTCAGCTAAAAGTAACTCCATGTGAACCAAAGTCTTGAGACGGGTTGCAGTTCTGTTGTTTTTGTCCTATATGCACTTTTATTCACCTAGTTTGAGATTATAACTGTAAGATTTTCCATCTAAGGGTCTGCACATAATTATGTCCTCATTAAATCTTTAAGCCATGATACTTTCCAGTTCGCCGAAAAAAACAAAACATAATTGGGATAGTCATGCAAAGTTTTCTCATGAATATTTAATGAGCCCATGTATAATTGTTCGTCTGTGCAGAATTTTTTAGGATCTGATGACATGCAACAGCGAATTGACCAATTAACACACATTCACGTCTGCTGTGACGCAGCTTAATCCTGATCTGTGTTGTTTAAATGTGCAAAACAATTAGGATCCGAGTGTGTTGTGTGCATCTGAAGGATACAGCATATTTCCATGCATGCAGGCTGTTCTGAAATACCTGCTAACGATCCACAAGTCGTAAAACCTTCAAGGCAAACCAAAGAGGCCCAGCAGGCAGCCCACAGAGTGCGCAGCACAACCCCGCTGGCCAGGAAAAACACCACATCCTCCGCTTTCACACAACTTTCACAACGATGACTCACTGGCTGATATTAATGATATAAATCACTAATGCAGAATTAGAGCTTTCCATTTGGTTTTGTTGGAATTTATTGTGAAGGTAAAGGACAGGCTGAACTTTGAATTGGGGTGCAATGTAATAAACATGCAACTGAAGCTTGAAAACAGGCAGAAATATGAGGTCAGGACCTGCCTGAGAGGGTTCAGATCCCACATCAATCAGCATTAGTTCCCATGATCATCAGGGCTGAAACAAAAACCTAAATCGCTTTTTTAAAACAATCGTGGAGCGTTTGCCATGGGCCTTAATAATGAGGAGCATCATTACTGTAACGCGGGAGGGACGAAGATTTAGTAAAACAGTCACGCCAGAAAATCTGTAATTAAAAACTTTAACAAATTCTCACTGCTGTCTCCTTAGTTTGTTCTCAGTGGGTGGATCCAGGCACATAAAGATCTCTTCTGCAAAACACAAAATCTCACCAAGTATTTGTCTATTTTCAAATATGTTTGTACACTTTAAATAAGACAGAACTAACTTACTGCAAGACTTTTCTGCAAGATGCAGGAGCTTGTTTTTAGTCAATTTCTTGGTACTGATAAAAATTAAGAGTTTCAAGTTTTACTGGCAGATTATTTCACTTCTAAAGTGAAAAAGATGTTTTGTTATAAGTGAAATAATCTGCCAGCGGAACCAGTACGTTTTCCAAATCATTATTAAGTATTTATTTACTTAAAACAAGCTTACATCATTTTCTAAAAATTTACTTATAAGTTGGTTTTGCCTTATTTCAAATCAACTGAGATATTTACACTTGAAAACAAACAAAAAATACTTTGTAAGGTTTTGAATTTGCAGTGTTCAGACGCCTCTTCTAAAAAAACAAGAGTTACAAAAGTTACAAATTTGTGAGAAAAGAACTTCAAAATTTTGAGATTAATCTCAGAAATGTTCTCGTCTAATCTGAGCTTGTAAAATTTAACATTTTCAACTTTTAAAATACAAAAATTTCCGATTTTTTTACTTGCAAATTTTCGACTTTATGAACCCAGGAGACATCAAAGTTTTTAAAGAGAAATTCTGAGATTATCCTAAAAAATGTTTTCTTTTTTAGTGGAAATTTACAACTCCTTTTTTTCTGTCTACAATGTTTATTTATTTAACTTTTATTTAACTGGGCGAGTTATTCAGAACACATTCTTATTGACAATGTCAACTTGGCGGGGAAGGAAGAACACATAGCGACCCAAATTCACCGTCTTACATCCAAACTGAGCATCATGAGCCATCCTGAGTTTAGTACTGAACAGCGCCAGGAACATTTGCGCCAACTTTTGAGACAGAAAGACTGTGATTAACCAGCCCTGCAAGCAGCACGTCTCTGGAGAGAGCGGCACAATAAAGAAGCAAGAAACAGCCAAAACTTTCTGGTCAGCGTTCTGGATCTGCATGACTTTAGCTTGGCATGATGTGGATTATTTTTCTGTTTGCGTGCTTTGCAGAAACACCAAATTAAATATTTTTGGCCAGGTTCCTGGTGCAAACAGATTACTATGCCTCAAATAAAACTAACCTAACTTCCAGCTAACTTTTCAGCAAGACAGAGGAGCTTGTTTTAAGTCAAGAATACTTGAATATAGACAAAAAATTTCTAGTTCCTCTGGCAGATTGTTCCATGTTTAACAAAACATTTATCCGATTCCATGGGTGAAATAATCTGCCAGTGGAAGTACGACTTTTTCCTAAATATTAAGGAATTATTGGCTTAAAACAAGTTGCTAGGTCTTGCTGTAAAGTTAGCTGGAAGTTAGTTTTGTCTTATTTACAAAAATATTTGAACAAGAAACTAGATGAAAAATACTTTGTGTTTTTGCAGTGAGGATATTGGTGAACATGTTTTGATGTTCATCTTTTTTGCACGTTTACAATATAAATAGATTTGTACGCATGGCAAACTAATATTCTATAAGCTGAATTGTTTTCATCGCGTTTGGGTCACCAATGAATTTATATAAGACAAAATTACATATCTGGTTTTTTGAGTTCATGAAAACCAGACCTTGAGGTTCTCACTCTAATTTGAAAATCATATTCATGTTTGTCCTGGAAAGATTTCTCTACTAAACACAGTTTTCTTTAAAAACGAAGAGACTTTCTGGGTAAAAAGTCATAAATGATTTTATTAGCAATAGATTTACGCTAGCACTCCTTACAAGCTCATTTTGATATACATTTTAAAAGTTTTTAATGACAGGTTCTCAGTGGAGGATCATATTTCTGCCACTGTTTCATGCATGATGAAAACAAGAAGCAACAACAGTTTCAACGCAAAAGGGAGAGAGAGAAATGAAAACAGGATTTTCTGGCAAAACTGCAGCATCAAAGAGCCAGTTAACAAAAAACCCGAAGAAAGATCAGGATTAGATAAAAACGTGAAGTTGTTAGAAAGTGTCAGAGCAGCGTTGGGGGAAGAAAGCAGGAAGCTCTGTCTCATGGACCCATTTTTCCGCCATGGTGCATCCAGGTGTGCAGACAGCATGAGTCTCCTCTGGCTAACTACCTGCCAACACAGAGAACCAGCTCAGTGCCAGGCAGTCTGCAGACATCAAACGGCCGCCGCGGTGGAGGGCCGCTCTCCTCAGAGCTGCAGGCCTGTCAACAGCGACTGCCAAGCCGAGAAAGGCCGAGTCGTGTTCAGAAGCTACGACAGGAGGAACAAACAGCAGCGGCAGCGGGCGCCATGTTGGAGGATCAGACAGACAGGAGGCGGGAGACAAAAGTCTACCTGTGAATTTAAAACCACACAGGCTGGGAGCAGTTTCTCAGAAAACAGAGAAACTAGCAGGCTTCGCTTTAAAGAGTCTCTGAGAGAAGACAGTAAACCGGATATTTAGATGTTCTTCTTTACTGCTGGAACTGCAATGTCTTCTACTTTTCTTAAAGGGACAGCGTTTTGTAAATTCAACTTTTTTGAGCTATCCTTCTTGTTATGATGTTATTCCCTCACCTGAAATGTTGCTTTGATTCTTTCATGTTTGAGAAACCCTTTAATCTCCATGGCAACCAATCAGCTGTGCAAAATGCCTGGTTGGACCTTGCTCCGCCTATGAGACGCAGCTCCTCCCCCACTCAGCTCCTTTAGACTAGCCAGCAGCAATTAGCAAACACGTGTTGGAACTGCACATCTGCTGAGCTCATTATAGGAGCTACTTCTCAATGAGACGCTGGAAAAAACATTGCTAAAGGGTTAATAGAGGAGCAATGTAGTGATGACTTCCTGAAAGACAGGTTTCAGGAAGAACAGGAGTTTTTAAAGAGACACAGGTCTAATTTCAAGTTGTTGAATTAGGAAGTCCAAGAATCAAAGTAACTGATTCCTTTCAATGTAAAGAAGAAAAGGCTCCACACTGAGGTTCTCCAGCAGATTGACCATCCCATATGGAGAAAACGCATTTTAGAAGCTTGTATCTAAACCCAATGTTTCAGCATCGATCCAAATCTCATGACCGTTTATAAGACAGACTGGAAATTGCTCATTACTTCAGCAGAAGACCAGATCAGTTTATCCATTACCTTACAATCCCTAAAATGGAGAACTATGTCCAGAATCTGAGGAACTAACTCTCATAGTTGAGTATCTCAACGACTGGCCAAGAAAATTGGCCTTAGAAGAGAATTTGGACCACAACTCTTTCCGGAAATACAGCAGAAAACCAGATGCCTTATCTGGAAAAGGAAAATCAGTTTCCCAATGATCAAGCATTCACTCACCCGATCTCAATCAGTCTCAGCAGGAAGGTTGTAAATCCTTTGCAAAGTGGTTTAAATTTAGCGTTTTCATCTTAGTGGTTGCCAATAAGAAAAATGTCAGATAATCCTGGATAAATTTCCTCGTCTTCTACAAACTCTAGCTCTGTTCCAGTCTGTTTAATTGTTCCAGTTATCAGTGGCTCGTTTGTTGGAAAAGGCTTTTGCCTCTGATGTTGTTCCAGTTTTAAATCAAGCAGCTGCTAGACTGTTTCTGTGAACCAGAAATATTCAGAGCATTCGTTGAACACAAAATATCTTCAAATGAGCGTCTTAACAACAACAACAAAAAACTTCCAATAGAAACCAGTTTAAAAAATGTGTGTTTTTGGCAGTTTTCTGATTAATCTCTGACAGACAAAGTGGAACTAGGCTTCTTTATTTAACCTCATTGTTCATTATGTCTCTGACATTTTGTCAGTATTAAACTGTCCCTAATATTTTAATTATCCTCTCAGAGTAGGTCAGGACAATTATCATCAGACGACAAGTTTAATCACTGTTACACCAGGCTCATTTAATACTGTTGCTCCTGAGTTTAGGTCGCGTGGTTTGTAAAACTTAATAATACATCAACTTTTTGGCAGAAAAATCTCAAATGTTTTGTGTGTGTTGTATTTTTAATGGTATGGTAAGAAGGCCAAGCCGATGTTGCCTCGGAGGAAAAGAGGAAGGGTAGGGAAATGCTTTAATCACAGTTCAGCTTCATTTTCTGTTTCTTCACCACTTCATAATACAGATCTTCCTTCAGAAATGTTCGGAGATGGGTAAAGTACCCAAAAACTGTATTCAAGAATAGCACTTCCTCAATATATTTGTATTCAAGCAAAGGTAAAATGCACGTAAATTACTTAAGAGTTAAAATTTATTTGGTAAAGCAGCGACGCTGATACCTAGTATCTGATCAAAACATCAACAACCTAATACCTAACGAGGACATATTGTGTAAAATTCCCATTTTACACATTTTTTTTACTTCTATGTAGGTTTCTACTCCTTCTAAAAATAATCCAAGCACTTTAAAAAAACACCCAGTTGGTTTTTGGCAATAAATTTATGTTTTTGGTGTTAAAAAACCTCCAGAATGCAACAACACAAATCAGCAGGCACAGAAACCGTTACCGAGCAACCCCAACAGGGCACCGCTCGTTACCGAGCAACCCCAGCATGGCACCGCCCGTTACCGAGCAACCCCAGCATGGCACCGCCCGTTACCGAGCAACCCCAGCATGGCACCGCCCGTTACCTAGCAATGCAAGAAGAACTCCAGAACTCTAGTACCCAAAAAGTAGGAGTAGCCACCCCAAAATAAGTAAAAGTAAAAAACACAGTGTAATAAAAATATTTCTAAAATTAGTTTTTTTTCTATACTCAATAAATGTAACTACTCAACTCTAGAAATGTTAAATGAGCTGTTATGACTTGGACCTCAGTGTAATGTTCACTGAGGAAACTTTTTATAGGGTTGTAGATTTGAACCAAACTCTTGATCTTGCTCTTGTTTTTCTTCATTCCTTCCAGATTTCTCTGCCATCTTTAAAGAGATCTCGATCTGCAGTTTTTTTGCTGGTCCCTCACAGGTTTTCTCTGGACATTAGCGCTTCAGATAGGCTCCAAACCTGACAAATGTTGCTGATTGGCCTGACAAAGTCGATGTCAGGAGGGAATCAGTTTGATGCATAAAGATGAGGGTTATATTTGCTTTGCTTCTGGAGCAAATTAGGAACATGAACTCACTCTGAGCTCATGGATCCCGGGATAGATTTTATCATTCCAGGGCAGTGATCCTGCATAATGTCTTGGCTCGGCTGCCTGACCCACACATTGGTGGAACGCTGATGTTGTTGACAGATATGGATACGTTAGACTTTAGTCTCAGGTCTTCAGTCTGCTATTCTGTATTCAAACTATTTCCTCTTTTGGATATTTTAATTTGTAAATCGTGTTGGTATTTTTTTTTCACACTGTTGGATCATCCAGTCCACATGTTTTGTGGATCTGGAGAATCTTTGTGAGGCATTTGAATGTAATAGTACTTTATTAATCTTGTGGGGAAAATAGTTTAAATAACTCATGTAACCAGGAATGGCTAAAGCTGTGGTAAGATCTACTGTAGCGGTCAGTGTTCTGTAGATTTGTTGGAAAGAGAATACTCATGGTTGTCCGCTGTGTTTTTGATTTTATGACGAATCTCTGGTTGAACAAGACCAGCCTTCTTTGAGCCAGACCTGTCAGTTTCTGAGGTTGCTACCCCAACAGATGACAGCAGATGCTCACCAAAATAGATCATAACCACTTACAAAATGCTAATAGACGTGAGCGCCCCTCCCTAAAAACACTTATATCTGCCTATTTTAATACTTCAAATGCCAAATAATCCTTAATATGATTAGCATGCGCCATGGAAACTGTCTTATCACTAAAACAGAAGCTAATCTCTACTCTTTGGGCTTCAGCCAATTAGTGACTTGAGTGCTGCAAAATTGGCTGCTTTTGAAACCAGCCAATAGCGTGTCAAGCACCATTACATCTAGGTATCTTTTTCTAACTTATTGCAAGAACAAACTTATTCACATGGGATTTTAAATGTGTTTCTTATTTAATGGGAACTTCTTTCTCAGTTCCTCTTTGCTGGTTCCTCCAATCCTGTTTAACCCCATCATTTCCTCTCACTTCTTGTTCTCTCTGCTGGCTTTTTGGATCCTTGTTTGTGTGTTTTTGTTCTTCTCTGGCTCCCTCTGTTCCTTGTAAGTTTTTACTTTTCATTAAATATACAATTTCAATGTCTTAGTTCATTTGGTTGCTGCATTTGGTCCCTCATCACCAACACTCCTCATGACATGTTCCTCTTATTTTAAACCTCCAACCACGTACGATACTTTTGACCCATAAAGTGTATGAAAATATTTTTCCTCCTCAGTGCTTCCATATTTATCTGATTATCTCTGATTTCTTAATGTGCTTCGGCGTAAACTATTTGGTTACAGGCATGATGCAAGGAAAGTCCCAACTGTTAAAGTTTAATGTTAAAGTTGAAGATGCAGACTCCCTAAGGAGGGTTCAGCATAAACATTTTAGAGTTTCCATCCGGTGAATGTACCATAACTTCACCAGCGTTCCCTGGAGTCCATGCTAAATAAAACTGGGATCTGTTCTCGTCTAAGCATTACAGCAGAGTCATTCGCACAACATTCATTCATATTTAAACAGCTTTGCCTCGTCATTTGCTCTGTTTTGCAGTGCTACATCTACATCTTTAAACAGTTTTTCTTTAAGTTCAGCAACAGCTCAGCAGAAAAGCTGCAGCGGTATATCCATGCTGAATGTAGGAGCTAAATGGATTTTTTTTCCCTTTAAAATATTCTGAGGGATTATGTAATAAAACTGGTGGAGCAAAACCTCTACATTTCTCTGCAAGCTCAAAGTGTCTCATTTGACCCTTGCAATGCATTAAAAAACAGATTACATCTACCCATTTGGAGAAAACACAGCACCTCCATCTATATTTTATGACTAAGAAAGATAGCAAAAGAGACTATGCTTTTTAGGGAAGGCTCCAGTGTTTTGCAACTCTTAAGTCCTTGTATAATTGAACAGCTCTCAAATTCACACGATTACCCAAATGATTTCTGAAGATATGAATCATGTTGGGGAGAGCGTACCGTCTCTATCTAACATCTTACAGTGTTTTTTCCTTAAAACTGAAGAAAAAATAAAACATAAAATACAATTTCTGGTGAGGAGCAATTTAAGATAGCTTCATATTTATTCTCCTCTGAAACACAGACATCAAAGATGTTTTCATGAGCATTAATCAGCATATCCAGGGTGTCCAAAGTGTGGCCCGGGGGCCAATTGTGGCCCTCGGAACAATCTTGATCACAGTTCAAAGACAGCCTAAAATGCCGGTTCAGGGAACCAATTCAACATTAAAATTTCAATATTGGTGAAATTAGATTTCAGGATGTTTAAAAAATTCGCAGACAATTAAAATCTTAAAATGAAACATGTAAGAATTCATCCAGGATTCTGCTTTTAATTTAATTTATTAGTAAGAAGGATCCAAAGCACCCAGGGTTTTTTACTAAAATGCAGAGTTGGATACGGCCATTTAATAAACTTGGAAAAATAAAACAAGAGTGAGCCAGAGGCTGTTCATGTAGCTAAGATTAAAAAAAATCTAGAAAAGATTAACAAATTAACATATGGTTTACCATTTTTTCTTTTTTTAAATCTGGCAAAGCTGCAAGACCCTTTTTATTTTAAATCTATAAAGAGCTACAGATATCTGACTGATTTGCATATTTCATTTAAACATTGTGTGCTTACTTGGTCTATTGAGCAAGAAAAAATAAAAAAATAAATAAATTATATGGCAACTTGACATTTTTGACCCTCATGCCGAAAAAATGTGGACGCCATTGATATATTGACAATATTTAGTTTGACTGTTACAGCTGCAGTATGTAACTTTTATTAAATCTGTGCAAAGATAAATCTCTTCACAGATTCTTATCAAAGAATCTCAACACTTCCTGTCTTAAAGTGACTGATCTCAGAGTAATCATTTCAACTCAACCAGCTTTAATCACAATTTGAACATTTTCTTTGGAAGAGTATGATTTAACGAAGCATTCTGACTATTTACCATTAATTTAAGGGCAATGGGGGCATCAGAAGTGGTGGATGTTTTTTTTACAACATGCAAAGAGCCAGCAGACTCCATTTCACAACCTTTGGTCACACTTTAGGCTAAGTAGGGTGTCGAGTGTTAGGAGATACTCAGCCTGTCTCTGTGGAGTGAAGTAGAGCTGCGGGGCTCCATGAGCAGCTTCAAGTTGTGCCATTTCATTAACATGAGAATGAGTTGAGGAGGAAAAAGAGAACAACTGTTCACCTTTGAAATGCAGTCAAGTCTCAGGTTGAATTACCAGGCTTTCCCAGCTAAATGCACAGCTTGTATCCCACAATTTGGAAATAATTTGGCCATTACATAAAGTGTACAAGGAAACATAAAGAGATATTTTCTGTCTATAGAATCATTTTTACATAGCAGGCTTAAAAGCAAAAATATTCTACAATAGTGTTGGAGAAAAATTAGAATTAGCCATTTTTTCCCATTTCAAAGCAAACATACAACAGATTTTGTTTAATTTTCTTGCTTTTCCAGCAGTAATTCATCCAGAGAGAGTTGCTTCAGTAAGGTTGTTCCCACCTTTTACTATTTCTATTACTTTATATGGAGTTGATAAACAGTCGTATGAAGATAAAGCTTGGTTAGGAGAGAAAATGGCAGCAGTTTGGGTTTGTGCAATAACAGAGCACTAGGGAAGTAATAATTGCTCTTAGAATGACGATTACATGTAGAGAGTACATTAGAAGTTGTTTTTTGTCTAAAAAGAAGATGATATTATTGTAAAAACTAAATCTTACCAGGGATTTTTTTGTATTGTTTCTAGTGAAAATACCTTATGACATGATAAATAAGACAAAACTAACTTACAAGTAACTTTTCTGCAAGATATAGCAGCTTGTTTTAAGTCAATAAATCCTTAATATTGATAAAAAAGTACGACTTTTTCTTTAGCTAGATTTGTTCACTTACAGCATGGGAAAATGTCTCGCTATAAGTGAAATAATCTGCTAGTAGAACTTGAACTTTTTCATCAATATTAACCAATTATTGACATAAAACAAGTTCCTATATATCTACCACAAAAGTTTCTTGTAAGTTAGTTTAGTCTTATTCCAAGGCGCCAGTTATCGTCACCTTCCTGAAATAATGGGCTAATGTGAAAAATATCACCATCTCTTTCTTTCCTAATGATGTTATGGCCCATTACTTTGGGAACATGACAAGATTTTCAAAAGAAACTGGACAAACTGGTAAGAATTGGTGTTTCTGTAGAGTGTGATGCAAACACAGTAACTGTGGCATTGCCTTAAGAAAGGGACCTGGATAATAGACAGGTGACTCCAAAGCTTCAAATGGGAGCAACGTACTATTTGGGCAGATTGTAGCGAGTCCAAAAGAATACATACTGACCATAAACACACATGAGGCGGATGGAGCTGACCATTACTGATCTGGTTCTGCTTCATTCATTCACAATACAGAATAAACCCGGATCACTGAGGGACAGCTCAGGAACTGCAGAGTGAAGGGAGTTTGTGAGTGTGCATGATGTACATACACAGCGACATGCATTCACTCTCAGCCAACCAATCAATAAAAACGCCATGAAAGATTTATGACTCTAACATCAGCCAAGGACCTGCAGACATGAAAACACCTCTGCAGAAACAGGCCTGGGTTGAAACCCACACTGATTGCTGGTCAAGTCTTTGGCTTCAGACCAGCAGAGTTCCTGCTTACATACATTTTAAGTTGTTGAAACTGAACTTTCTTCATTCTGTTCCAGACCGACCTATTCATGTTGCATAATGTCTAGCTAGCAGTCAGCTAGCATTCACTCCAGTACACCCAAAATGCAGACAGATTACAAATGACTCCAGAAACCAGAGGCTGCGTTTAGTGATGTTTGATTCCACCAGTTTCCTGCAATATCCAATACTGAATCCATTCAGGCTGGTATCAGCAACACCGGTCCAATACTGATACGACCAAAGCAAATCCAGATAATGTGTCTAGTAAATTCAAAGGATGTGTTGCCGTTTTATTGAACGGGATGACAAAAATTTTAACTGCCAATGAAATATTCATTGCACAGGTCTGTCAATGTTTACATTTCAAAAGTTTTAATTTAAAATGTGGGAAAGAGCGGCATACTGCTCTTACTAATTATGGACACATGAGTAATTCATGTACATGTTCATAATTTAAGTGTGATTGTTTAATTTCATTGTTTATCTAAAGTCACTGAGGCCACAGTCAGCGGGTTTTTTGTCACTGCATTGAAAACGTTACATGCCTTCATCTGTTTGATGTGTTATTGCACAATGTAGTTTCTCTGTTCAGCTTGTTACAATTGAACTGAATGAAATGCAATTAAATTTTATTACCATCATTTTTAAAAGAGATGGAAATATTTTGATCACTTTCCTCAAAATGACAATGAACTCTGCAAAAACACAAAATCTTACCAAATATTTTTGTCTGTTTTGTTTTTTTTGTCTAGATTGTTTAAGTCAGTAATTCTTCTATATAGATTAAATATTTGCACTAGAAACTAGACAAAAATACTCTAAGATTTTGTGTTTCTGCAGTGAAATGTCTAACTGAACCTCTGCCAGAGGAATTTTTAAGCTGAATTATTTTGTTAGATAAATTTGAGACTCTCTGGCTGACATAATATTAGCAGGAGGACTCTGTAGACGATAGCAAGGCAGACAGTGGTAAAGGCAAAGGTCACAGCAGAGGGCATTACATAAGGATGTGAGGAGGTCAGGTCGCAGTGGGCAGTGGGTGCATCCCCCCAGCTGTTTCTCTGTGTGATCTTTCTGCTGAATTGTGTGACCCCAGGGTGACATACCAGCAGAGTCACATGACTGAACTGCAGCGTAAAACATTCATGTTCAGAGTTTGGCCTGCAGCCGTCCCACAGATAAAATCTGTCATGGGTTTGGTGTGGTTCCTGCTGATCTGAAGAGACTGTAATGTGGGGTGTTCTCTAAATGCTCTGAGCGTCTAAAATAACAGCAGGTAACCACAACTTTATCAGTGACATTCACACAAATCTTCCTCATAGTCATAATTTGACCAACTGTCTGAGCCCAGTTTGCCTGGGGGAAACCTATCAGGAGTTCTGTACTCAGATCAAAATAAACCCACTGTCACCCTCATCTCAGCTTCATCTAATAATAAAACACATCCTCCAGTCTGTGGTGGTGAAGAAGAAGCTCTTAATTTACTGGCCTATCTTTGTTCCAGCCTTCGCCTGTGGTTATAAGACGGGTGAAGAACAAGATAAAAACATCTGAAATGAGCTTCCTTTGAATGGTAACAAGTTTCTATCTATCTACAAATATCAGCAGGTAACCATATCTATCCGGCTCGATAGCTTGTCTTGAACACATATTTCCTTACATATAGCTACCTAGTTAGATAAAAACAACATCAGGTAACCACTATCTGTCCAGCTAGTTCTCTAACTAGATAGCTATCTACCTACAGCTAGCTATTAGAAGTAAGGAAATATTCAAAACGAGCTACTTAGCTAGATGGATATCTGATAACCACCATCCAGCTAAATAGCTAGCTAGATAGCTTGTTTTGAACACATATTTTCTTACTTCTTATAGCTATCTAACTAGATAAAAACAACAAGTTACCATCATCTACCTAGCTAGCTTTATAACTGGATAGCTACCTAGCTAGATAAAAATAACTACAGGTAACCACCTAGGTAACTATCTTAGTTGGAAAATTGAATTTTAGATTCTGAAGTTGGTAGAGAATATGTCTCTAACTGTAATCATGCAGATATCAAGCAGAGATGCAATCTAACGTAAGATTGAGCAACAGGACTGATGTCTTTATGATCTATGGTGAGATTTGTGGTTACCTGTATCCTAGCATAGCCGTTGTAGGGAAGCTATCAAAGAAGAAAGATCGTCTCTGTTCGACTCGCCCATCAATCCTGTGTATGCAGGATTTTGGATCAATAGGACGTTTAGTTGCTGGATTGTAAATCTCTGGGGTCTTTGGAAGCAGAAGAACCAACATCCATTTTAAAGACATCTTAATTCAGAGATTGATTCATTTTTAGATATTCTGCTGATAAATAGTTGGTCTCATGAGCGTAACAAAGAAAATGTGTTTAAATCTTCACAAAAAGTAAACAGTCCAAGTCCAAAATGTCATAGTGACCCATGTTCTACGTATAAATAAACTGGTGTCCTAACATAGCAGTATTTATGATCCAACTGCTAAGTTAGAAAAGTTCTTTCTTTTCAAAAGATAATACAATTAAAGTGAGAAGGCGTAGCTCCTAAAGGACTAAATTAATTAAATCATGGCCTAATTCTCTGCATGTTCGCTCTTAACTTCATTGTGGATCTTAATTCTAGGAAGGGGACCATTTTTTCAGCCTTTTTGTTCATATTTCCTCATTTCTTTATGGTTAAAATAAGTTTGTTCTTCATTCAGTGACGATATTCACAGATCTGCAGTTTTGGTTAAAGTTACTTTGATACTTTGGTTTATTTATGTCAGCTATTTAATTTCAATCCCCACATAACCTTTTGGTTTGATTATGACACATTTCTGGCGTTTTGATCAGTTACTCTGAACTTGAGAAGCATTTTTTACCAAATATTTTTTTTTTTTTTAATTGAGTAATTTCTCACATGGCTACTTTTTACTTCTACTTGAGCATAGATATGTTGAAGCAGTACTACTCTCACTTTAGTACAAGTTTTGGGTACTTTGTCCACCTCTGTTCTAAACATATTTGGTATTATTTGTGTCAAAAACCATTTTTAAGCCCAAAATGTTCTATATTCGTGTTTGAACCCCAAATATAGCACACACAGTGTGTGTTTTCACCTCTGCTGATGAGGAGTCCTGCTTTTCTTGGGTGTACGGTAACAATGAAGGACAATGAGGATTGTGTTCAGGACCGCGTTTCACCAACCCGCCTCTGGCAAGGACGAGAAGTAATCAAGTCCACTCACTTTCCCTCCCAACAAGCCATGCGTGTAATTTAAGAGTAACGTGAAATTAGGGCAGTGCACACGCAGCAGAAACAGGAACAATGTTGACGCTAAGGTGATGCATTTTGTTGACTTTTCATGTTAATGGATAACCATAAACTTTCTAAGATCTGAGCCTAGAGGAGGTTTTGGCAACTCTGCAGGTGTGACACCTGAGCAGGAAAGTCAGGGTGAATTAATGTGGGGGTGTGGGAATCTGTCACTCTGTGAGGGAGACTTAGCTCTTATTACCAAACAATCAGCACCTAAACCTTGTAACCTAAACCTTCCTCCTATTTTCCTTTCACTTAAATCCACACCTCAGATTTATGGACACCCTCTCTCAGACAGACAGCATTAAATGTTCTGGATTGAGGGTTTTTTTAGTCCATTTTACCAAAGATTGCACATCCTGGATCGTCTGAACAGTGAAGCAATTTATATCTATAATTACAGGCATATCTTGTCTCCAAAGGAGGCTTCGTTGCAGGTGTTGCTAATTCCACTGTTTATTTATAATGTCTTTTCGACGACGTTTTATGTAGGAAGAAAAAAAAATAAACCTTCATTCATCCAAGCACTGAAATATGTAGTTTTCACAGCCAATTTTAGTGATAACATTTCTGAAGGGAAAACTGTAATATTTCCAGCCAGTAATTAATGTCTCAACCATCTGGACATTATTAATTCTTCTTCTTAATGGAGCCATCATCCAAAACATTCTGTCTTGAGGAATAAGGCTTTCATTCAGGAAACAGCTTGCAGCAGAATGACAGGAAATTATTCTCAGAACTGGGATTTTTTTCGCTCTGATGCTAACATTCTTTGCTCCATTTGTTCAAATCAAACAGTATCTTGATTTGCATTCATATTTCTAACACTCAAAAATATTAATTTTGTGTTTATTCTCATGCAAAATAAACAGCTGAGCCCTTATTTCTCCTCGTTAGCAGCAATATTTTGGAGTGAGGTGGTTTTTCGGCTGTGTCAAAATTTGCAAAACTGTAATGGAACGACGAGTCATCAACAACTGGATGTTACTACTGGAGGAAATGACAAAGAAGATGACAGGAAGTGGTAGGAAGATGAAGGTGCAGCATGCTTTTTAATCACATGAACAAACTTATTCACATGTGATTTTAATTGCATTTCTTATTTAATGAAAACACTAGGTTTGTGAAAGTGTGATTTCTGACATTAGTGGAATATTGACAAAGTTTTGTTCATATTTGTAAGGAAAACGGAAATCTCAAATCTTTTAGAATCTGTCAATGCAACGACGTGCTGCTTTTTGAAGCAGTGTTTGCAGACTTAATGAGTCTGCTTATGTTAACTTCACTGCTCATATTAGATAAGCATAAAGCTGATAATGTGCAATCAATGGATCGAAGGAAGCAGAGCAAAGAGAAGAGGCACGATAACGAAGCAAAAAGGTTACAGAGTTCAGACATCTCAGAAATTCCTGCTAAAGTTTGACTTGTCAGCTAACTTCCCTTAAACATTCAAAACTGTGGAGGAAAATCGTCCTTTGATGTATGCAGAAATTAAAACGAGTTTTCTGGCTCCCATCTCCCTCAGCTCTTTTGCAAGAAACCAACATCAGGGACTAGCAGTGACAGCAAGGCTCCCTCTCATATTCTCTCACTCAGCCAGTCACTTTACGGTTTACTCAGAGAGTCATGCACTCCAGCAAAAACACAGTGCGCCCACAACTTAGGAGGAAATATAGAAATGAGACGCTGCTAATTAATGCACTGATTAACTGATTAATCAGTTAAAAGTTGACAGCTTGTTGGTCTAGATTATACAGGTACATTAGCACAATGGTAGCGTGGAATGACATACAAAATGACAGAGAAAGCAATTGTTGCCTCCTGTCAAAAGATTTGAGGAGTACTTCTCAAAACTTTGAGATTCATTACTCTACAGAAACAGAGACTGTTCGCAAGTGGAAAGATTTTAACTATTTGCCCAAAAATATAGGTAATAAGGTAAGTTAAAAATTACACAAAAAAAACATCATAGCTAAATTTTCTACTATTTAGAAAATATAAATAATTCTGGTAAATCTAGCTAACCGAAAACTACAGAAATTTGATCTCATATTAGTTCAGACATACAAAAACAACTAAATGTCTTTTAATTGGTGTATGTAAACTTATGGTTTTAACTTTTAGTGCAATGCTCAAAGAAATTGCAAACAAATGAAGACCTTAATCAGACTGTATGACTCTGAGTTCTAAGTTTAGTCCACGGCAAGATAGTTTGAAAAAAGACTAAACAGGTGGGTTTGTTTGGAAGAAAAAATCTCTTGAAGAAAAAACAGGGCAGGATGATGTAGGTGTGCAAAGTTGAATCTAAATTATTCTAGATTCTCGTGGAACCATGTTCTCTGGAGAGGTGAGATTTTTCTCCAGATTTCAGTGGTTGTAGGATTTATTTTCTGTGTTTAAGACAACAAGCCATTTTTCCCGCTAATGCTAACCTAGCGTGTTTGTTTCTGTTGTACATACCCATAATGCCCTGTGCTGTAGTCCATTTCCTGCTTCTGAAGCAGGAAATGGACTACATTGGCGTTCACATATGCATTCAAACCACACCAGAGTTCACTTCAACCAAACGGGCACACAGACCTTATAGGTAACCGAACTGGAATTGGATTGAACTGGACTGAACATGGCTGGTGTGAATGCACCAAAAGAGTTTAGAAATACCAGACAGAGAAAACATCCCAGCCAAACGAACTAATATCCCACCAACCGTCCATCACTAACGATACAAGGAAACTACTTTCTATTTTACACAAACCTGCACGATATGTGTTGAAAAAAGCCCCATCCTCCACAATGGCAGCCAGACCTACGTAAAAGGGATTTAGCTGCTGGCTTAACCCGAGACAACTTGTTGATAAAGCAGTAAGATGATGTATAGCCATGATGATAACATTCTAATACTCCATGAATCCTTAATCAAGGCCTTGACCAGACGATTCCACTGAGCCACGACGGATTAACATTCCAAAGGCTTCGCCACGCCTGATCCCATCTCCTCTTTGTGCCACTTCACCCCTGACGGCCATGATGAGCCTGGGACACGGAGATAAAGGAGGCGAAGGCGGTGAAATTATGGCACCAGTGAGCCAAGCAGAAGCTAGAGAGAACAGAGCTGGGTGACGTCTGTGTGTTTCACTTGCCTTTGACTTCACCAGTTGAAGAAAACATGCAAGAATTTAAACCAGCTAATTAATTAGCAGTGATTGATAATACTTTGTATTATGAAGTTTTTAATAAAGTTTAATAATATATATATTTATCCTACAAGTGAGAAGAAATGTAGGTTTCAATCCTAAGGGCCAATCGTGTTTTCGCTCCAGTCTGTCTTCATATCTTGGTTTCTTCAGTCCTGGACCGACTGCTGTCCAAACTTCTGGGCCAAGTTTGCAAAAGTGTTGGCCTTCAGGGGTCGTACTTAAAGTAAAATATTTTTATTATGAAAATTTTTCTTCTTTATGCTCAGAAACTAATCAAATATTCAGTATTTCAATGTAACAAGGTAGAAAACTAGAAAGTATTTTAGGCAGAGTTGTGTAGTAGCTTTAATATATTTTTACATTATATTTTTCGATAGTAATTTTATAATTTTACTTGAGTAAAATTCCCACTGAATGAAAAACTAAATATTTTAACCAGAAATCCACCAGACACAGAAACACAGACCTGCAGTTCTTAATAAAGTTTCATAAGCAGAAAGAAGTTCTGGTTCCTGTTTTTGTCTGTGGCCCGACTTACTAGCATATCAAATGCCAGACATGATAAAATAAAAATGCTTTGTGTTGCACCTAATATCAATCTGGGTGAATACAACCAAAACAAACCCGCTAGCCTCGTGCTAGCAGGAGAAATTACTCGTGGGATTTTACCAAAGACAAAACAGAAATCTGACAACTGCTAAAATCATGACACTACTCCATTTTTGTTTTCATTTTGCAAAGAAGGAAGTTGCACTTCGTGTCGTTTCCTTCAGTGGTTCTTGGTGCAGCGCCACCACAGGCGAGGAGGGGAACAGTTTTGTTCATTTGAACAAACAGAGAGGAAACGGTTCAAAGACAGAACGAACTGAAAATGTAAAAAAGTTACAAACTCAATGAACATTTTCCATCGGCAGTCTTCTCCAAAAGAACATTATATTTTATCTAAATATTTTTTCATTGTTCTTAGTTCATATTCAAATTCAATTGTGTGGTTTTATTGTTGCAAATAAAACCCTCCAAATGGAATATCTATTGAATCTGTTGGCAATGAATTGGTATAATTTGTCTTTCTGAAAGGCGTACCATGTGAATTAGTGAAATAAATTACCTTTTGCATGATGTTCTCATGTAATGTCCATTCTGGTCAATCCTCATACATTTCCTCCTCTCTGCTTTCCTCTCTTTCCTCCTCGTTTCTCTGCTGGCTGTGACGGCGAGGGTCCTGACTGGACTTGCAGAGTCTCTGCAGAACACAGAAACAGCAGAAACACTCTCTTCAAATCAATGCGATCTGTAGGAACGCATCTCGCCTGAGAGTGCGAGACAGGAGGTGGGTGGCAGCAGCTGAGATGCAAAGCCATTTCTCTCTGCTTGTTCCCTAACGGGGCTGACAGATGGAGATCAGATGATCGGTCTTTATCTCGTTCTGTCCATAGCTTTGTTTTTCTGTGCAGTTAAAGACACACTGTGGGGGTGAGTCAGAGTCTTTGGGAGGCCAGGAGTTTTTTCTCTGTCATCTGGAAAACAGAGACCGTATGTGTTTATTGTCTAAGACGGCATATTGGAGACAGAAAAAAAGAAAAGAGAGAACATTTCTGATAAAAAACTCAGGAATTTTGAGATGAATTTCAGAAATGTTCTACAAAAAATAAGAAAATTTATAGGTTTCAAAAATCAAACTTTAACTTTCAAACTCAGTAAATTTCCAAAAATCAGCAGTTTTCTTCTAGCAAAAACTTTTGAAACTCTGAAACTCCAGGGTTTCCTTTTCCTTAGAAAATTTCAGTTTTTGGAAGCTCGTTTTTGACTTTTTAAGTTTTTAATCTTTTTGTTTTTTTCTACAAAATTTCTGAGATTAATTTTCTAGAAAATTTTTGACTTGAAAAACAGAAATTTAAATGTTTTTTCTTCAAAGAAGTCTTTGGAGCCAAATGTTTGACTTTTTCAAATTTACAAAAATTTTCTTGTTTTTCTCAAAAAATTTCTGAGATTAAACAAATCTCAGAAATACAAAAAATTTAAAAAATTCAGAAATTTTTACTCTCTTTTTCATTTTTATCTAAAATAAAAATCTGAGATGACATCACAGCGCTCCAGCTGTTATCATTGTATTGAGACTGTTAAATGCAACAGTTCTGCTTCGGACCAGTTCTCCCATTATGGAGGGACTGCTTACTGAAGAATAGAAACCGGCGCAGTATGACGACAGCTGTGAAAGCTATAAATGTTCATCATTTCACTGAGAATGCAACAATACCCAGGAGTGATAAAATCTCAAACTCAATCAGACGTGTTTATTAAAAGTTGTGTTTGCTTCCTTTTCTTTTTTTCCTGGCTGCTTTATTCCATCTTCAATTGGTTTTATTCAAATTAGGATTTTTTTCTGTCACAAGCCAGAAGACAGTTTGACAGTCGGCGTTCTCAGTCTGCTCTTTGATTCATGGCTCTGAAATGAGGATAAAAATATCAATGAAATCAGTAGAAAATTCACACAGTGAGAAACTGATTAAAACTGACTATATTAACAAACTGTACAGTTTCAAACTGTTTGATCGTTTTCTGAACAGACGTAAATGGAACAAATTTATGTTTTCTGTGTCAGACAGAAAGACGGGCAGTTATTATTCACTAGGAATGTTGAGCCTTTGCAATAGTAAAACAGAAAATTATTTCACATCAACGTGAATATGAGTTGATATGAGTCCCAGAAATGCATAAGATGATGCACTATATGCATCATATTATGCTGTCATGACATGAGGACAGTTTCACAAGTATGGAAAAAACATTTGTGATTTTTTTTATTTATTTCAAATTGGTTTCTAAAAACAGGAAAACAAGCAACCAAAAGCACAGAGAAAACGTGCAAATACATAAACAAGAACAAAATGATTTGTACTTTCTGATTAAAAAGGAGCCGGAAGAAGTGAACACTGATTTAATTTCACCCCTTATCTCAATTTAATGAAATATGCCTACCGACATAAATTTGTAATTATAATAACCAAAAAAAATTACATGGACATTATTAAAAACTATAAAACGAAAAAAATCTATTGATACATAATAGTAATAATAATAAATAATAGTAATAAAGACAACTGTAAATAACAACTGGACATAAATTCTTCTTAATCTGTAACAATAAATAAAACCAAGAATAAAAGCAGAGATAAAAACTCATGATAATGATGATGGTATGATGACATTAATGAGCTACTAATAATGTTCATAGCAAAACAGAGAAAAGGAAGAAAAAAACTCAATTTGTGTTAATTGTGTTTAGTTTTTAATCCCTATTTGTAAGTGACATCCTGCAGCTTTAAAGTCAGTCAGAGTAGTTTCTCTTCATAATCCTAAGCATCTTGATAGAATGATAAAAGCATTCAATCAAAATAAATAATATAATAATTCACCTCACTTCATGCTGACACCCCTAAATTAAATGCAAAGCAATTAGTTACATTCAGTACTAATGAGTGGAGTCCATCTTGTGTTTCATTTAAGTTCATATTTAAAGGAAAATAAGAATAAAAAGCATTTTCAGTAAAATCCCTCTCTGGCCGGTACGTCGGCCAGCCGGGCCCCCATGGCCCCGGCCCCGGCCCCATGGCTGGATCCATTATCTGCACCGCCTGAATGCGGCGCGCTCCTGGGGCCCATTTTTCTGCTTGTCTACAGGGGCCCCATAAGCTGCTGACACACTATTGTATCTTCCTGACCCTGAATGACCCACCAGGTAGCATTGCTGCAAAAACCCACAGACCGATTCAGGACTCGGAGCAGGGCTAGAAATTATGAGCTTAGCTTTAGTTTGTGTGTTTTATTACTCATTATTAGCTAAACATTTCTGTTTAGTTTTTACTATTTACAGCTGTTTGGTTGATTTTTAGATGCAGAATTCAAAAAGGTTGCAGTATTGTATTGTGACTGAGTAATGAATACTCAACAGAAGATATCATTATCATTTTTATTCAGTTATTGTTGAACAACCTACTGGCTGGTGTTTCATCCCAACTTTTCCATTTTGTGGATGAGCATAAGTGTCGCCAGGAAGAGCGCCATCATCTGTTGACAGCTGCTTGTGTGGGGAAAAAATAATAAATAAACTTCACATCAGTTCAAAATGCTTATCAATAGATTCATAACACAAAGAATTAGCCATTACAGACTACCATAGCGTAGCCACCTCAAGGAAAATGGAGCCGTAAGTTCCTGATAAATGACGTAAACTGCTTGTGGGGGGAAAAATCTATTTTACATCAGTTTAAAAGGCTAACAAATAGATTCATAAACACAAAAACAAATGGTATTATGTCTCTAATTTAAGTATGTTTCAGACATAGTTCCAGTTAGGTATAGTTTTTCCCCAATAAGCTGTTTGTACTTATTTCAATTAGAAAATGTTTTCTGCATTTCAGTTTGTGTTGTTTTTTGTTGCAGCAGAGATATGAGCTTTCCGTCGTATTCAGCAGTTAATTTCTGACCCTAAATGACCAGGTTTGCTCCACGCAGATTGAAGAAGCGCAGGCATTTTGGGGGGTTTTAATTCAGGAAACGACAGCACAGAACATGGATGGGGCCTGAATAAACAGATCGAGCAGGAAGAGGTGGCAGGAAGGAGGAGTGAGAGCAGAAACGACAGGAAACATGGACGATTGGCAACTATTGCTGAGATAAGAGGGTGGAGAGGCGAAAAGGAGCCGTACAGAAAGGAAACGCTCGTGGCTGAGGACAGACTGCTGGGTTTCCATGGCGACAGTTTCCTTTTTACTTTTCATACTGCGTTCATAACCATAAAACTGTGAGAACCCCTTCATTTATAAAGAGGAAATTTCTTTGCGTGTTTTTACAGGTGCAAACGGCAGCTTTGATTGCCTCATTCATGGCCTCAACATCTCAGCCACGGTGACGCTGCCACCTACGCTGGTCGTGAAGTTAAAGTCGGTATATAGGTACGTCTGCGTCCCAGGAAGGGGTCACGCCAACCCCAGGGGCCCAGCAGAGGGGTCACACAGAGCAGCTCCAACATTTCAGAGGAAACACCGGCTCAGGAATGTACTTTATTTAGGGTTCAGCTATTAGAAAACACAGGATTCTGTGCATGTTGATTCTTGCATGTTGATTTACTCCAAAAAATTACTATTTAAGAAGATTGTATCTAAACTTCATCCTGCCACAGTTGATACACAATTAAATGATTCGTTATTTATGTAAATCACAGCAAAATGTCATTTTTTTAGCTGGAAACATTTAGCAACTCCTGCAAGCTGGCTGTAATTTTGATGCAGAAGAAGAAAATGGCAATAAGTGACCTGCTAAACTCCTGGCTTTGGAAAAAAAATTTATTCTAACTTCAAGTCAGCACTTTTAATTATAGGTGTGTTAACCTGGTACTTTTTTATTATTTAAGTTTGATGAATCATCCAGCCTCTGACTTTCAGGTGTTTTTTGATTTATTTTTTGTCTGAATTAATGAGTTAAAACCAAGAACAGATGCATTTGGTAAAGTTAATAGGTATCGTAACATTTTATCACAATAAGCAGAAACAATGGAAAAAAGAACAGATGTGTGCATCTGCACAGTTAAAGTTAAACCACACACACCAAAACCAAACATCTGAACACCTACAACACAAAAAAACAACATTCCAGTTGTTTTTGAAGATGTTGCAATATATATGTAATTATTTATAAATATGAAATGTCTAAATTAGTTAATAGCTGCCTCTTTCCATTTAAATCAAGGTTTTAAATCCAGGTTTTAGTGGTAAATTGAGAAAACCAGGTCATACGTGTCAATGTATGAAGTGTTGTTTCAGGGATTAAAGGGGAAATTCCACGAACAAGGCCTGTGGCAAGAATAATGTTTGGGGTTATCTCGTGTGACCATCATGGAAATATTTCACCCACATTGCCCTCATATCAACACCTGCATGACTGCTGCCAAACACACCAGAAGTAGCTCTTTTAATAAAGAGTGAAAAGTGTGAAAATGTTGTCTGATCGCTGCTGCAGGCTCAGGATGTATCTTCAGATAAGCATCAGATGTTTCCCCACAGGGCAGAGCGTGCTTTCTGTTGCTTCGCCGTGATTTTCCTTTGAAATCCTGCTGGAAACGGTGATTCACACTTTCTGGATTCTATCCATTTACGGTTGACTTTAATAAAACGCAGGTGTGTTAATCTTGAATCATGTGGGTCACTTTGTTAGGAAACGGTCACATTAGCAGATTCCGACACAGATGAAACTTATTTTTTAACAGAAAACACACACACACTGTTAATGAGTGAAAACAGTTCAAGTCTCTCGTTAGACTTGCATCCATTCATCCATCCAATTTTGAACATTTTTGAACTTCCATTTTCGTTTTGACTGTTTCTAAAACAGTCCAAGCACAAACTGTTGTTTTTGGGCAACTTGTTTTGGTGTTTAGAAAAAGAGCCATTTCAAAAACCTCCTGAGTAAGTCACATATCAAAGGCACTGTACAGTTACCTAGCAACCCCAATAGAGTTACGCTCCATTACCTACCAACCAAAGAATAGCTCCTGCACGTTTCACCTAGTTTTATGACTACGGTACAATGGCTGCTGGAAAAGGCAAGTGTTTTGTTGTTGACTTACCATCCAGAAAACACTTGTTGCGTTCTTGTTGACTGCGCAGTAGGCTCCACTTCTGCTTTTCAAAGATGTATGGTTGCATAATTGCGCCTCTCCTTCCAGTCATTTTCACGTGCGAGTGTAAACGTTGACTTTTGAGTGTGTGGCCAGCAGAAGATTCTTTGGATTAAAGTGACAAAAGGCCCTGGAGCAGATCAAAATAGGTAGAAAGTCATTAGGAGAGGATTGGTACATTTATATTTTTAAACAAGATTTCAATAAATGTTCTCTAAAAATCAGGCAAAGGAGGAACATCCCTAAAGGAAAAATTATTTCCAGCTTTTTTAACTCAGGAACACGTCAGATTTGTTACACAAGGCTTTTCAGACACGCCCCGTTTGAAATGATTACAGGTGAAGCAAAAATGAGCCTCATATCAAATTACTGCTTACCCCTCATGAACTTTAACATCTTGTAAAATATAGTGAAGGCGTGGTGATGAGTTAGTGATGACTGGACACTAAATCCACAAATATTTGCAGAATCTAGCATATTTCATTAACTCTGTGGGTCGAAAAAAATGAGTCATGACTAATTCTGCTCCTTACTGTAATCGTAAAGCCTATAAAAAAAACCCACTGTGTTATTTATAAACAGACAATTAATTCAATAAAATTAGCTTAACTGAACAACATAAACTTCCTTCACATTATGCTAACCAATAAGACCAGTTAAGTGTTGCATTTTCTCTCTTATTCAGCTACAAGAGGAGAGTTTTAAGCAATCAAAACAAACATTAAAGGGCAAAGAAAACTCGCTGAGTGTCCCGTTAATCCTGTGATCAATGTAATCCCAAGGGAATTATTGATTTTATTAGAAAGGAGAAAGAACAATGAACTGTAAAAACATCTTGGGAGTATTACCATAAAGGTCCAATCTGAGCTTGATTTTGATTTCAATTAAATTAAAAAATACATTGGAAGGAAGATTAAATGTTTAATAACTCCAATCATCCAAGTAGCTTCAATATTACATAAACATTTGGCTTTGCAATTTGCTTACAAAAAAAGCACAGTATGAAAGCAAACTAAAAAGATAAAGTCCAGTTTTGGTCCATTTCAAATGACTTTTCTGGGTGAAACATCTTTAAATTCAGCTCATAATCCTGGAACTTCAACCGAAATCTCCTTTTGCTTTCTTTTAGCCTGATGGACATTCAGTAGCTTTTAGCTAAAAGACAAGTATTCACATTTAGACTGATTTTAATATGGTCTGAGACTGATCAGTTTAGAACCATTACTATAATCTAATGTTGTACTTTTAACTTCATTACGATTTTGACAAGCGTTCCTTTTCCTGCAGTTTTGCAGGACAGAAATGAAGATGCAGCCGTTGCATAACTGAGGTGTTTCTGTCAAGTAACAACCATCCAGACATGATCGGATTACTGAGAGATTTAAAAGCTGAGGAAGCTGAAAACAGACTCCCTAAAATACACTCAGACGTTTCTTCATTTCCATAAAACCCCTATTTGAAATAAAACAGAAACTAAATAAGCAGAACATATCCTGATTGCTTGTTACTGAATTAACCTCCGCTGGCGGAGGCGTAACTAGAAACCATGTTAGGTTAAACAGGTCGCACCTGTTTATTGGCATGGCTGCATGTTGGGCGAGAACTGGTTGGGTAAACACAAACAGGTGTTGTGTGTTTGCTCGCTGTGACTCCGCTGTATGCCGAGACTTCACAGATCTGTGTTTATGCTAATTTGGGAGAGAAAATATTGCAGAGTTCGGACGCAGCTCTGCGATTCGTTTCCACTTCCTGATGCCGTAGTTTTGACAGTTATTTATGAATCAGTACGCTGTTTTGATAGGTGATCGATTCATATAATGTGTGGATGTGCCATAATTATCTCCAGCTGAGCAGAAACAAAACTAAAGATATTATCTTTGGGACTAAAGAGGAACGATCTAGAGCCAGTACCCAGCTTCAGTTATCTGGGTGTAGTGATAGACTCAGACCTAAACCTTCAGAGCCACATGAAGACAGTCACAAAGTCAGCCTTCTGTCACCTGAAGAACATTTACAGGATTAAAGGACTAATGTCTCAGCAAGATCTAGGAAAACTGATCCAGTCGCATTGATTATTGCAACAAAATCTTCACAGGTCTACCTAAAAAAAAAAAATCAAACAGCTGCAGCTGATCCACAAAGTTCCTTTAAATCTAGACTAAAAACACACCTGCTTAGAGTTTCTTGTGGACCATAAATGTATGTTAAAATACAACAATTTTTTAATTTCACAACTTGTTAGCTCTTAGAATTATTGCTGTAAAATGTAATAGTCTAAACATGGGTTTAAATGCTTCTTCAGTAAATTGCTTAAATATTTACAAATTCAATTGAAAACTGTACAAACAATGCTCACCAATCTCAGAAAGGGGAGCACAACAGCACAAAATGGCGCCGCCTCTGACCAAATACTCTACAACCAGAAGTACAGTTAGCTGAATATGTGCTAGCATTCAGTTTGCCACCGTCTGAGCTGGAGGTGGTGGGCGGGACAATGCGCCATTTGGAAGCAGCTCATTGGCTAGATGAAACATGTGACTTACCAGTAAACTCCGGAAGTGCAGAGTGAATCGTTAATAATGAACTTATTTCATTGCTCCAGCCAGAAAGCATACTCTGCATTAGCAACATTTGCTAGCTATTAATTTTATATCGTTTTGTACCTGTTTTCCTTGAATCTCCTTCTCCTTCATTCAGTTAGCTGCTCAGCTACCGCCATCAGAGACGGAATCTGGAAGCCGCTCATTGGCTAAATTAAACATTTTACTCAACAGTACTCCTGAACCAAACTAGTTAATAATGGTGAACTTATCTCATTGTTCTAGCCGGAAACATGCATAAAGTCTTGTTAAGCATTAGCAACGTGTGCTAACTACTAATTGTATAACGTTTTTGGACATGTTTTCCATGAATCTCTATCTTTCAGTTAGCTGCTCAGAGTTCTGAGACGGATGTGGTGGGCGGGACATTGCCGTTTGGAAGCAGCTCATTGGCTGCTTCCAATTGGCATCAGCCAATGAGCGTTCTACAGACTTTAAACTGAGATCACTCAAATGTGAAACAGATTTTGCCATTGAAATAGTTTCATTTAGACTGAAGTCTGATTTGTTTAATTAGATAGGTCAGATTTGAATACATCTATTGCTGTGAAATAAAATAGTTAGTGGGAAATTATTAGTATGGGCAGGTAACAGAAAAAAGGGGAAGGCCTCAGTTTATCCCTCACTGACGCCATTGATTAAATTAGCAGCCGGCTGCAGCCGGCAAGCCGCCGATTGACTGAGGAGGCAGAGTGCATGCAGGCACTCCATTAATATCAGCCTGTGCTCGGCTCAGCTGTAACTTCACTGTTTGCTTAACAACAACCATTCATCCTGATGTTTCCAGAGAGCAGTGATGGAGCGCCCAGGGAGGTCTGCGGCGCCCAGCGGGTCAGCCGACTACCGCTCCGTTCGTTTGTGTCACCGTGGGAAGGAGAGATGGAAGAAATGTGAAAATAAACCAAAACCAGAGGGGGGGACTTGGTGAAAGAGTGAGATGATGAGATGGCAGGGAGAACCTGAGAAAACAAGCAGAGGAGAGCCAAGGGTGGGAAGATGGAGGGCAAAGTGGACATGTCTGAGATAAAAAAAGGTTTTGAGATTGGTTTTAATGGAGTGCTAAGACACTATTTGAATATGTTCTCACATACAAGTTTCTATAGCATGGAGACTGTGAGGAGTCAATGAGACAGGAGAAATATTTTTATTGACATTTTCCTCTACAGGAAGTTTTAAGACGAAGGGAGAGCAGGAGGAAAAGTTAATTTTACCCACACTTTAGTTCAGTTTAGCTTTAATTTTCAATTGATTCTAGATGCATTCACACCAGCCCTGTTTAGTCAAGTTCATTTGTCTAGAAAGCCCAGGTTAGATGGTGAGGTGTGAATGTCCAATCGAACTCTGATGAGGAACAAAGATGCAAACTGTGGTCCGTCTAAAGACCCCGGTTTTAGCTTGGTTCATGTGAAATCTGTTGCATTTTTAATGCATGTGTGATCAGAGACCGCTCAAAAGCAGGAACCGAACTACAGCGCAGGGCATTCTGGGTAAATACAACCAAAACAAACGCTAATGCTAGCAGGAATGAGAAATCCTGAAGCCTACATTTTCTACATTTTGTGAAGAAGGAAATTGCACTTATGTCTCCTGAGGTTTTTGTTTCCTTCTGTGATTCTTGGTGCAGCGCCACCACAGGCGATGAGGGGAACAGCTGTTTCAAAGGAGTTCAGTCCGTTTGACACAGTGCAGTGTAAAAGTGAGCAGCAGCAGCTAAAAATTAACAAATGTAATTTTGGTCCCCAATTTTTTTAATGGAGTGCTAGGGCAATATTTAAATATGTATTCACAAGCAAGCTCCTATATCATGTAGATTGTAAGAGGGAGAAAAATGAATTTTTATTATCACTTTCATTTCCCATTTACTTGCAGGGAGTTTTAGGAAGAGGAGAAGCAGGAATCTAATCAGAAAGCAGAGCAGGAGGCAAAGTTAATTTCCCAAAATGTAACTCTGGACATTCTTCACACTCTAGCTTGATTTAGGAACATTTTCAATTGATTTATTGGGATGGAAAGTGCTTTCCTTTGGGGATTAACTGTTCAAACTGAATTTTTAATTTACACACCGCACCTCTGCAGTACTGCCAACGTTGCAATGAGGTGACTGTTGATTCGTGGGTGTGGATGTGGGTTGAAAAGGACACGTTTGGCACACCATGCAGAGTTTAAGGGGGAGGTACAGGGTCACCAGAGGGCTGTGAGGTGATGGTTTACTTTGCACAATTCCAGGGGATTAGAGGCTTCGCTTACGCAGGGATTGCATGCAGATCCTAATTATTCAAAGTCTTGCAGAGGATTGATGACACGTCGAGATCACACACCACCTCCGGAGAGAAAAACAAGCAGGAGCGGAGGAGTGAAAAACTCAGGGAGGCGACTGGAAGGCTGGGGGCGCAGAGGAAAAAAAAGATTTGAGATTGAGAGTGGATCTGGAAGAAAGAACAGTTAAAATGAAAATAAGTGTCACGTAGGAAGGAGGAAAGGGAGCGTTGTGGTGAGAAACAATAAAGTGGAGAGATGGAGAGGATTATTTAAAACACAGCCAGGTGTTGAGACGCCGTCACCTTCGCATCAAAGATTTACACACAAATAGAAAACAATATTCAGGTTCAGAACTGCCAAACAAAGACATTAAAAATGTGATATGCAAAGTTTGAAAGAAAACAATCTAATTCAAATTTATTCACACTCCTCTGGTTGCAGGTTACAGCTGAATTTCTGAACTATGTGTTTTTGTTCTTTATTGTGAGTAAGAGATGCGAAACAACCAGAGAGATCCAGAAACAACCGCTAAAAGCGACGAGGCGATTTTAACGGTTTTAGGATTTCTGTTTAGTCTTTGGCAAAAAAACATTTCGTTGTATTTACCCAGAATGCTGTTGGAGCGCTCTCCAACCTGCTTGGCGTTCACATATGCATTTGAACCGCATCAGAATTCACTTCAGTTGAACCAAAACTGAGGTTTGTAGGGAAACAAACCGCATCAGAGTTTGATTACAAATTGACACCTTAAAAACGACCCAGACTTTCTAGACCATTGGACTGGAGTCAGATTACAGCCAGTAACTAGTTACGTTTACTGCGTTACATTTACATTTATTGGACCTGTTACCGTGGTAATTTCTTGGAAGCCTACTTTTTACTTTAACTTTAGTAAAGTTATGTTGAAGTAGAGCTCCTCTTTCTTGAATGCAGTATTTGGGTAAGTTTGGTGTGAATGCAGTCTAAGATTGTCTGGTCAACTGACTAACACCAACACTCACAAAAATAAACTAAAGAGAAAAATGGCTCACACTCACAAAAAGAAACAAAAATTTACTTTTTATTAAACAGAAATTCTGGTTCATTGCTGTTAAACTCCCACATAACTCTTATTTTTGAGAAAATCTCCCACACAACACAAATCTTGCCCGGAAACATGACTCCAGTCTGGACTTTCATTCCTCCTGAAAAAGAGCTCAGCAGGCGATTCAAAACAAAAAGGACACAAGTAGGGGTGTGCGCGTGTGTGTGTGCGTGCACCCGCAGCACACACTGGGCAGGAGTGAAGGTGTTTTTCAGGTGATGCATCTCACACACACACACAGATCAGGTCCACAGGAGACAGACATGTGCATCTGATCATTTTAGGCCCCTAGGAGTCTGTCGGTTGTAGGACTAAATGTTTTGGGAAACCACCGTTTGAGAGAATAAAAAGAAGTGTGCTAATGTTATGAGTGTTTTCAGCAGCTGGTTTTCCATTACAAATGTGTGCAAAATTTTGTTAATATTCTGCTAAAGGCAATAAAACACAAATTTGAGAACTGTGGTGTTGAGTTTGTTCACAGAATAAGTCATTAAAAATCATCCTACTACTTCCTGTCATTTTCTTCTTCATGGTTTGTGCCAGTATCAACGTCTTGGTGTAGATCATGTGACTTGTGTGATGCAAAAAAAGTGCTTCCATGGTATTTCTGCACAACAAGCCAATTTTGATATAAAAAACCACAAAACCTTTTTAGTAAAAAAGGGGTTTGTTTTTTATTTGCGTGCTTCATTTGAGCAAATTTATTTTTGTGATTCCAATTTCCGTAATTATGTGGTCAATGGAAACGCTGCTAGTGATCTTAAAGTCATTAGCTGCGTTTTCATTACAAATTTGCACAAAACCTTGTCAACATTTCGCTAACATTGAAAAAACAAAACTTTGCAATTACCGTGTTTCCTTTAGATAAGAAACTCAATTAAAATCACACATGAATAACTTAAAAAACACGCTGTGTCATCCTTCTCATATCACTTCCTGTCGTCTTCTTTGTCGCTTCTGCCAGTAGCAACATCCTGCTGTTGATTATGTGACTTGTGTGATGCGAAAAAAGCATTTTGATTGCAGTTTTGCAGAATAAATTTATCCTATCACCTAAACTTTTATTGAAAAGTTTGAGTTTTATTCTAATTTTTGAAGTGGTCAATGCAAACGCAGCTAATGAAAGTCATGTGAGATCGGGGGGTTTGTGGTGAGTGGAGACGCTCAGAGAAATGACCCTGACTCCAACTGACATGTATCCCTTCCTCACACTCACAAATGACTTTTAACAATTGTAAAACACACACACTGAGCGCTTTGTGCACACACAGCTGGTCTGAAGGCATTTGTGCGTGATGGGTTGACACGCGGTCTCGCTCACAGTCTGCACTCAGCAAAATAAAAATCTCATTATGCTCATGAACCTGAAGGTATGAGAGCAGTCTCTCATCTCAACTCATGGCCCAGAATATTAAAAGGCTTTCTGCTTCTCCCCGACTCTCCCACACACTCCCCCATTCCTTTCTCTCTCTGCATATATATGACTGAATCCCTGCATTTCCATTCTTGCTCGCCTTTGGGATCAAACGCACTCACAGTACCCCAGGGGCCCGGGCTGGAAATGAATTGCAATTACAGCCCTCTTTTTCTCACAGTCTTTTCTTATTATTTCATTGGTGTCTTCCTTTTTTCTTTTCATTCTGCTTCTCGACTCCTGCTGGATCTTTTTGTTTGCTAATATATGTGACTCTGAGTGTGTGTGTGTGTGTGTGTGTGTGTGTGTGTGTGTGGGGTTTAGGCGGAGTGGAATATGTGCTTTAGCGTTTGCATATTGACCACATCAGCATGTGGCTTAGTCAAAGGGTTCAGAGGAAGCTGTGTTCTGTCTGTCTTTAACCTCTCATTTAATGCATCAGGACTCAGAACTCTTCTTTTGTTTTTTCCTTCTCTCGTTTTATGTTGTGACACACCCAAACTAAATAGTTGTGCTTGCAGGTTGCAGATGTCACTTGCTGGGTGACGGATGCGCTTTGAAGTTTGTGCGAATCAATAAACACAACCTTGGATGGACATAAAAGGAAAAGAGATTCTGACGAGCTGCTCTGCAAACCTATCAGTGAGTACTCATCAAAGCTTTAGTTTTACTTACAGAAGGCCACCTGTTGACTTTAGATTGCAGCTATTGCTGACAGCGGTTCAGTCAAAGTAAATTTACACATGCATCAATGGCATGGCAGAGCTGACTTCAGGACATTTAGGTGGATAAAACTGAACTTGAGGAGAAGAAAAAACATAAATTCAAGGTAAAATGCAGCAAATGACAGAAAGGAAACAGGAAAATGACAGAGGAATAGAACTGTTTAAATACTAGGAAAAATAACAATATGACTTAAAAAACAATTAAACTAGAGTAACGAGGAATAACTAGAGACAAGAAATAAACTAGAATCACTCAGAAAGGCTGAACTAAATAAATAGAAACAAGACTGGTCTAATCAAAGGAACACAGAATAATAAACTAATTTCAAAACAACACAAGACATAACAACTATAAGAAAACAGAAATTAAAACATCACAGATACAAGGAAACAGAACAACATTAAGACAGAGATGCTAGAAAAAAAGAGTTTTAAAAGCAGAGAGACATGATGGTGATGGATCAGTAAATCAAAATCTTCCCCCTTTTTCCTTGATCTCCAGTCCAAACCCGTTCGTCTCCGTCTCTCTTTAAGCGTCGCTCGAACACCAGCGAGCGTGGTGGGGGAGATACTTGAACTCCCCCGCCAAATTACAGCTTTCACATGTGGAAGAGCTTCAGGAACTCCTTCATCCTGCTGGGTGTAAAAGTTTAGGACAAAAACTGAATGCTGCTTCTCCATGTTTGGTTCTGGTTCTGGGGATGCAGAACAGAACCAGGAGACCTGAGAGGTCCAGAAGGATGATACGATAACAGCAGATCTTTAATGTATAGTGGTGCTCAGCCAGTCAGTGATTTATAAACTAACAGTATTTTAAAGTCTGTTCTCCCAGTGAAGGACTTTAGGGTTGATGTTCTCTATATTCCTGGTTTTAGTCAGAACATAGATTTTCTCATATCTATTGACTAAACTAGATACATGTCTTTTATCCATCCAGGGACATCAGGGACAGAAGAGTTAGCAACTAAAATACTGAACAGGCTCTAAGGATTCAGAAAATGTACTGTCTGTCTGTGGGAGGCGATTATGAGCTGTAATTTGAAGTCACAGACTTCAGCTATAACCTTTATGGGTCTGTTTAATCTGCTTTGTGTTTTTTCTCTCTGGCAGCAGCGTCTCAGTCAAGGTTCGTAGAACTTTGGTCGTCATCTTGATCCTGCAATCAGAAGTTGGACGACCGTCTTCACCGACACGACTAGAAAATCTATCTTCAGATGTGAAGATGAGCTCCCCATGAATTGATTCATTAGTAGATGAAGTGGTGGTGTGAGGATTCACGGTTGGATGGGCATTAAAGGAAGAGTGTGTGTGTGTGTTTGCGGCTGGAGTTTGGTGAGCTTATTGATCCTAAATAACGACCATAGGCTCTGTGATCTCAGCCAGATCCATCACACCCTGATGGAGTGAGCTGCAGCCGTGACTGGTCCCCATGGAAACCAATCGCTGCGGTTACTACGGGGCAAGAATGCGTGTGTAGGTGTGTGTTGGACAGGGACATTTCAGGAGATTTCGGATCATTCCTCTCTGGTACCAGAGCGCTAATCGGCTGCTCTCCTGGCTTTGTTTGGTGCCAGACCTCTAAAGACCTGCTTCCTCTGACAATTTGGTAAAAATAAATCTGTGTTGGACAGTAGTTGCATTTCCATTAACCTACAGCTCTGGAAAAAATGAAGAGACCACTTAAAATGCTCAGTTTCTCTGATTCTACTCTTTATGGGTTTATGTTTGAGTAAGATGAAAATAGTTATTTTATTCTATGAACTAATGACAACATGTCTCTGAAATTCCAAGCAATAATTTTTTTATTTATTAGCAGAAAATGATAAATGGTCAAAATAACAAAAAAGCTCCAGTGCTTTCAGACCTCAAATAATGCAAAGAAAACAAGTTCATAATCATTTAGAAACAACAATACTGATGTTTGAACTCAGGAAGAGTTCAGAAATGTATATTTTGTGGAAGAACCGGGAGGTTTTCAGTGACGTTCAGTGCAGTGGGCTCTGCATAATTGCGCAAGTTGGAATTACAAAAACAAATTTGCTTTTTGGAAACAAAAAAAAAACAACCTTAAGATTTTGAGCTGGAATGAGGCGGCTTCATCAAAGTTTCACAAAACGGCATTGAAAAGACTTTTTTCATTACGAGTCACATGATCAACAACCGGATGTTACTACTGGCAGAAACGACAAAGAAGACGACAGGAAGTCGCCGGAAGTTGATGCAACATTTTTTTAAATGATTTATTGCTTTAACAAACTTATTGACATGTGATTTTCAATTGTGTTTCTTATTAAACAACTGGAAAATTGTGTTTTGACATTAGGGGAATATTGACAAAGTTTTGTGCACATTTGTCGCTCAGAGATTTCCCTCCTGTTAACAGCCATGAAGTTCCTGTTTGGCTGCAGGAATTAAAAACACTTAAGCACTGCCATGTTTGACTAATCCAAAGTCGGTTTAAGGACTTTTAAAATCAATGTTTAACTCTGACTCGAGTTTCCAACATGGCCGCCTTGTCAGCATATGGTACTAAAAAGCTTTTCCTCCAGGTGGTAGAAGCACTAAAAGGTGGTTTGACATCACTGAGTCGAGTCCACCAAAAATCGATCCTTGCATTTCCACTGATCCTCTAATAGCGCTTTTTGATATTTAAAAAATGAATTTGCTTGATGGAAACACAGCAATAAAAAAAAAACAAAGAAGCCTTGGGACTTGGATGAAATGTTTTTTTTTTAAGAAATTGTTTAGTTTTTTCACAGAACTTCAAATGAAACACTTTTTTCATATCTCACAAGTCATGTGATCAACAACCAGCTGTTACTACCAACAGAAAAAGCAAAAAGATGACAGGAAGCGGGAGGAAGACGATGGCGCATGAATAAACTTAATCACATGATTTTAATTATGTGTCCTTTTTAATAGAAACATTTGCTAAATGATGGAGTTTTTAACAGTAGGAAAATGCAGACAAATAATTTAGAAAAAGATTTGGAGCGACATACTTTATGAAAAGCTCGGGGTGAAGTTGCTGCTTTCCCACATCAAAAGAAGCCAGTTCTGGATGAGATATTTGAACGTAACCCCACTGCGACGAAGCCTCGAAAAACACTTTCCAGAAATATTTATTTCTCACAAACTATGATTCACCCAAAATGAGCTTCTTACTCCTTTCCACTTCAATCAAGACTCAAGTCTCAAGTCAACAATGCCGCAAAAAATGCCGTCAGAATAAGAAAAGAAACAAAAACCTAACTTAGCTCACAGAAAATACAGAAGATAAATAAATAACAAAACTGTAACTCATAATGTGTTCGAAACCAAGTAAATGAACATTAATCACATGCATTTGCTTAAGGTTATTACTTATTTATTAGTTAATGTTTCATATAAAATACTACTATTGCAATCTTTAACTGAACATTAAAATGATAAATTAAATATATTAGAGTTTCCTTGACAGCATGGGAATAATAAAGCTCTTGTCTTCAAACTCAGGTAAAATGGAAAATGTGTGGATTTTAATGAGAACACATTTAATTTAGTTCTGTATGAGAAAAAGCCCAAACTGCAGGAAAGACTTGAACATTTTCTGTGTGAGACAGTGGAGGGTAGAGGTGAAGACCGCAGAGCATCGTGGAGCATCCATGGAAAGCCCAGGGCAAACAACAAAACTAAGGGATGCTTCAGGGTCAAACAGGGAAACTTTTTTAAATATAATATAAAAAGTGGAGTGGGTGTTTGCCTGTGGAAAACAAACCGAGAGCCGGTTCCACGGGGAAACAGCTGGACCGCTGAAGGCTACGCATCTCCTTCCACTTTCCAACATCCAGGAAGAACAAGTAAGTCTGTCAGGGCAAGGATGTGAATTCAGCACTGCACTGCAAAAATATCACTCAATAGGTTTTGGTCCAATATCTGAATACACATGAAATCAGACAACACAAGAGTCATTTTTCAGCAAGATATAGGAGCTTGTTTTGAGTAAATAATTCCTCAATATTATTATTTCATTTATAACTTGGGAAATTCACCTTTTTTTTACCTTTATTTGTCTTTGTTTAAAAAAACAGTTTAGCATCAAAGCTTTCACATTTATGACATGTTTTTAATTGGTCAAGCAAAATAACAACTGAAGGGAAACATAAACTGAAATGTACTGGTTCAAGAACAGAACCCTGAGGTACACCATTATTAATTCTGTAGTGGGTGCACCTACAGGCATTCCACACCACAAACAAACCAGCCTATTCTAGTTTCTATTTGGATAAATCTAGAATAATCACACTGCATTCAGCTTCTCATAATATAATTTGAGAAGCTGCCAATGCTACCTGACACGCTATTGATTCCCATTTACCTAACAGCCAATCAATGAGTGCCACCCGTTTACCTTTGCACTGATTGACCTGTAGAGCGGAGATAAGAAAGCTGTTGTTAGATGTTATATTTTAGCTTCTGTGGTAGTGCCAAGAAGGTTTCCATTGTGAATATTAATGCACCTTTCCCCACAAAGCTCCTCACGGCTGTCTGGTGTTTGCTAACTGTGGTAGCAGCAATTAGCAAACACCTGGTGAAACTGCACACCTGTTGAACTCATCGTAGGAATTACTTCTCAGTCTAACGCTCCTAAGAATTGTTGAAAACGGCTGCATGGACAAGCAGGGGCTTCTTAAAGAGACAGAGGAAAATGCCTTTGGTTAGCAAGTTATTTTTTATATAGCATTTTCTGAACTAACTTGATTGTGATTTAAAAATACATAATACACAATGCCCCACCTATGAAAGTCATCAAACAATTACAGATGTTTAAAAAGTTTTGGAAGGTATTTCTTTGGCTGTAATGGCTCATTTAAGTGGATTAAAAGTTATCAAAAACTTTTTTCTAGGACCTCTAGAAACATCTAAAGTTTGTCTTCCAATTTCAATCTTCCTTGCAAGTTTAATGTTGTGCTTCTCTGTTTCACACCAGAGAAGCACATCAGAGAAGCACTTTGAGTGGGCTCCACTTTGAGCCCACTCAAAGTGGAGAAATCACTTTTTATGTTTGATTTATGCACTTTTACATGAAATATGTTTTGCAGTAAAGACGCCACACTTTCCCACACACATGCAGACTGTAACATAACTCTACAAGAGCCTCTACAGTCTTGCTGAATAACATTCTTCTTTCTCTCAGCCTCTCTTTCTGTTCTTTCTCTTTTTAATCTGTTTTTGTCTTTTCCTCTGCTTTAAAACCAAAGTCACACTGAGAGGCTGCAGAGTTCAAAGTGAGACTCCAGTTACTACACACAGACTCCTGCACACAAACAAACTCACTAAACCTTTTACAGCCTCATATGGACGCGGCTAAATGCCCCAATGTGTCTAAACGTGTTTCTGTTGCCTTCGGTTCATGTTTTGCTATAACTCCATACATCAGATCTCAGTCCATGCAAGTCTGCTCTTCCACCAGGCTACCTTCTTTGTCGCAGCTTTCATTTGTGCATTAGTGAGCATTAGCGTGTGTGAGCGTGTTTATTCGGGAATTAATGTCGTTTTGAACCTAAATAAGGGCTTTATTCTATGTGCCTGTCAAAATTCCATCAAAAAATCAGTGTTTGTGCTTTAAGCCGACACAATTAGCTTACTGTAATGCACCTTTAGATGTTTAGGCTTGTTGGATTTTTCTTTTATTTTTATGAAACGGTACATTCTACAGGAAAAGCAGGAGGATCAGCGAATTTAATTTCAACTAGCTTGTTTTTTGTGAGTTAAAGTAAAGCTGAATAGCTTCTTTTTTATTGTTTAATGTCAAAATTGAATGGAGTTGAAAGAAAGCATTAATATCTAAATAAAAAAACTTTATCTTAAAGTTTCTTTTGTTTCGTCTCTGATGAAGGTGGAAGTAAATAATCAGATGTAATCAGATTTCATCAGATGTCGCTGACGAGTGTCAAATAACAGAAGAAACTTTAAGACTGATGTAAATATTCTTTATTTAGACCAAATTAATAAATAAAAAATCAAGAATACTTAGATACCTGTAAACACAACATAAGCATACAAAACCAACTCTATAATGAGTCATTTTAGCTGCAGAGTTACTTTCAGGCAAAGAAAGAAAAATCAAATCATTAGATTAAAGTTGCAGTAAACATTATGTGTTAATAGATTAAATATTAATAATCCAAGATGCTCCACATTCCTCATTTTACCAGGCATAAAACTCATTTTTCATATCAGAGCTCTCATATTATTTAAACTTTATTCTTGTAGTATTATGACTTTAACCTGGTAATACTGACTTTCTTCTCAAAACATTATGACTTTATTGTCATATTATTTGGACTTTATTCCCGTACAACTATGTTCTTTTAGTGTTATGACTTTATTCTCTTCATTTTTAGGTTTTGACACGCCGCATCACTCCGGATCAGTGATTCTATTTCCTTCATTCAGCTTCTATGTACCACAGATCTGGAAGAAACTTCTAGAAAAATGCAAAACACCTGAATCACTGACGTCCTTTAAGGCTGATTGGAGTTGTTTTTTAACCATAATAAATGAAACATACCAACATTTGAGCAACATGTGATGTTGTAATTGTTAATTTAAGTGTTTTTATGATATGAAGCACTTTGAACTTCCTTGATGCTGAAATGTACGAATAAACTTCACCTATTGATTGATTGATTTACTTTGTTCCTCTCTGAGAACGTCCGGTTCCTCCAGAACCGACTCCTCCTGCTCCCATCTGAAGGTCTGGACCCACTTTGTTCCAGTCGGTCCGCGACACGGTGGGCTTTTCATGCCGCCGGGGGCAAACGCTGCAGCAGATCGTGTTGCAGCGGTCCTCCTCCACAAAGGTTGCCTTTGTCTGAAGAGACCCTTATCTGTCCTGCAGCATCAACTTACTCCTCCAGCTCCGAGGCGCTCGCATAAACTCCCACTTTACGCTCCGTCCGCACACAATCAGCGGGAAATGTGCGCAGATGGCGCAGACAGTAAAACTCATGGATCACATCCCGCTTGAACTACGAGCTGCTTTGGATGTAAATGCAGAGCACGCTGTGTGCGTGGGTGTGATTTCATGCACACATACGGAGCGCATTACTAATAACAGAGGTGTAAATAAGAGCTGCAGCTCTGGAGTTCATATCCATAAAATACAGGAAGGCATATGGTCACACAGAGCAGATCTATTCAGAGGTTCAGCTGCAAGCACACATTTACATCCGCCCACGCTGCCGCTCCTCCTCAGCTACATCATCCCTCAGCAATTAACATCCCGGCTGATTGCTGTGAATATGCATTACTGTGCAGCTTATATTTCAACTTTAACTTTGTTTGATCAGGGCTGCAGCCTACAGAGCCTGGAAAAAAGTTTTCTAATAGTTTCTTCTCATGCATTTTCATGAAGAAGTATAGTTTTGAAGAAAGGTGATGTAAAGAGGGAAGAGTTTAACTGACAGATAAACTCTTCTGTCAGTTAAACTGACAAGAGTTTATCTTCTGTCAGGATCCTTAGAAGAAGGATCTAAACTTATTTAGATCCTTCTTCTAAATAAATAGATTTATAGATAAATAGATTTATTTCTTCTAAATAAATCTAAATAAATTTAGAAGAAGGATCAATTTCACAAGAGTTTCCATCATAAAGAGAAATAGGTTTATAACAAGGAACGAATTAAAACAAGAAAACATCGTTAAACTTGTTAAAATTAGAAAGTTTCTCATCATAATGAGACAAGTTTATGTCTTGTTATAACAAGATGCAAACTCATTAAAATGAGTTTCTTGTTATAACTAGAGAAGTTTTATAACTTTTTCAAACTTTAGGAAGAGTGTGCAGCACCATACTTCCGGAGACCAGATGCTACATGTGTTTGTATTCAAAATATTCAAGTTTTATAGCTCAGAAAGTCCCTTGAGTTTTCTAGATTTCTGAGTTTCTTGGCTGAAATTTACTCCTTTTTTATCTACGATGCTCATAATGCGCCTGTGTGAAGTAAGTCTATTTTAACAAAAGTTTAAAAATAAATATACAGAGAGATTGTGTTTGCTCTGAGTTTTACAGGCAAAACTCCCAAGTCCTGCAGTTTAGCATCTCCACCAAATGTTTTAAAGGAACTCATCATATCAGAGAATCTCTGCTGAATTTACAAACAGTTTGTAATATTGGTAACCAAACCAGTAAAACCAGAACCTGAAGCTGATGCGTTGTTTTTAAAGCGTCTCGGTTCTGAACCCCTGCAGCATCTGACGACGCGCTGCGCCAGAACCTTGCGCCATTAAACTCTTGCCGCCCACGCAGCGGCTGAGAGGGGCTCAGAAAAACC
Source organism: Phalloptychus januarius (assembly GCA_902982915.1). NCBI lineage: Eukaryota > Metazoa > Chordata > Actinopteri > Cyprinodontiformes > Poeciliidae > Phalloptychus > Phalloptychus januarius. Next base: position 19,538,423 of record CADWAE010000230.1, on the reverse strand, counting down.
CAGGGAAGAGGCTTAAACACGGAGTGGGCGGGGAAGTTAACCTCGCATAAAACATTCAACCTGCTGCACATGATCCTCAAAGCGAAAGAGAAAAACAGCAGCAGTAGAAAATCCTCATTCCTGGAAAATGATAATGAATGTCACAACCTGCAGGCTGGACGGTTTGCAAATGATTTACCGAGTCTCACTGCGGCTCTCATTACAGATACTCTGCAAAAGTTTTTCTTCCATTAAAACCAGAAGATTAAATTACTTTATGAGGTTTTTATATATATATCAACACAACGTGATGCATAACTGATGCAGGAGGGGAAGTATGTTGTGTTTGTAGAGTTAAAAATCCTAAAAGTGCGGCTTACATGTACATTCAGCCTCACTGAGTAAAAACAATAGGACCGCCATTACAAGTGCAACACCAAATATTTTTTTATCTCATTTCTGTTACAAACATTTTGGTTCACTTGAAATAAGATAAAAGTAACTTAGAAGGAACTTTTCAGTAACATATAACAGCTTGTTTATGTAAATAACTCTTGAATGTTGACTAAAAGGGTTCTGGCAGATTATTTTCTTTTATAAGAAGACAGTTTTCCCAATAAGTGAAATAACCTTCCACTTTTTCATCAAAATTAAGGAATTATTGATTTAAAACCAGCTCTAATATCTCACTGAAAAATTACTCTTAAGTTAGTTTTGTCTTATTTCAAGTGAAGTAAAATATTTGAACATGAAACTAGATCAAAAATACTTGATTTTGTGTTTTTTCAGTGTGGATATTGGTGTACATCCTTTGATGTTCACCTATATTGCATGTTTTCAGCTCCTGCAGACTAGCCAGCAGTAATTAGCAAACACTTGTTGGAACTGCTGAGCTCATAGGAGCCACTTCTCAGTGAAACTCTGGCCAAAATGCTGTTAAAGGGTTAACAGTGGAGCCATGTTGTGATGATTCAGAAAGAGCAGCAGCTTCTTAAAGAGACAGAGACCCAATTTGAAGACGTCAAATTTCTTCTAAGTTATTTAACAACTGAATCACTCATTCAAGTTTATTTGTATAGGACATTTCAGCAACTAGGCAGTTCAAAGTGTTTTACATCATAAAAACAAAAATAAAACGTTATAAAAACATCATGCAGTCACCAGATGAGAAACCAGAAACAGAGATTACATTTCATTTAGTCAAGTGTCACCATGAATATCACCAAACACATCAAGTATGTTGGTCAATGTCTCATTTACTATGATTCAAAAGCAATTCTAAGTCAGTGTTTTGGCTCTTTTGCAGTTTTCTGTAAGTTTGTTACAGATATAAAGTAATACATTTGCTTAATACTTAATACATAATACTCCCAGTTTAAGACATGTAAATTCAAATGCACACCACACTTTTCAGATTTGTCCTTTAAATGCATAAATCTGTTTATTTTTGGCAGAAATACTTTTGCATATTCAGAGCAGAACGTCTTTAACATGACATCAGTTTGTTTTTCCCACCATATTTGGTGTAAAGAATCAGAAAATGTTAAAGTTTCTGTGATGAAAGATAAATATTTACTAAAACAAACATTGATTCTACTAAATGTTTTGGACAGAAGGGCTGACCTGTTTCTCTCAGCTTAGAGTTAATTGCAGGGATTGCTGTTCAGCTCGTCGCCGGTGTGCGCGGCGAGGAGCCACGCTGGAACACGGACGGTGGATCAGGTGGCGAACGCTGCGGCCAAAACGGATCAGGAAGAGTCTGACTGGGAAAAATGTGTTCAGGTGTCATCAGGCGGATTCCTCGTCCCGCACGTCTCAAGCTCCAGTTACACAACAAACAAACATTGAAAGTTTCATGGAGGTTTCTGAGCACACCTGCATTCACATCTTCAGTAGCTTAATTACTTTTAGGAGTATTTTCACTTCGCTGTGCTCTTTTATTATTATGAATTATTTCTTCTCTTACTTGAGTAAAATTTCTGGATTTTCTACTGAATTAAAACCAAACATTCAGTTTAATCCAAAAAAAATCACCTGACACAGACAAATACCTGCAGTTTTTGTTAAAGTTTTATAAGTTTTTTACTGAAATAAACTGATTTGGAAACATTTTCTGTTGCTGATTTTGTTATTTTTTGTTACTTTTATGAATTATTGTCATTCTGGTCATTAAAAAAAACAAAATCTGCACTTAATTTTACATTTTGGACCATTTGATGATGTAATTTTTAAATTAATTTGATCAGTTTACTCAGTAGTTTTTGTTACTCTGACCTAAATAATTTCTTGGACGGCCACTTTTTACTTTTACTTCAGTAAAAATATGTAAAAATATTTCTTCTCTTCCTGGAGCATCATTTCTGGGTATTTTACCCACCTTAGTTTTAATCTGACAGGTTCCAGCTTGGTTTGGCTGAATTGGTCACAAATAATTAAATCTGGTGGATGGAAACCCCCATCCTGAGCTGAAATGCTTTATTTTATTTTACTTTATTTTATTTAAATGTGACTCCAGATGGAAAAGGACACCAAGGACTGAAGCTAACGGTCCGGTTTATGAGCGCAGTGTGAACAGATCCACATTGTTGCAGTGAATGAGAGGTTCAAGATTTAATTGTTTGAGTGGGGAGGTTTTCATAAACAGATTTCTTTGTCTGCGCAGCAACAAGGATGAGATTTTTAAATGGATCTCCTCTGGTTTGTAATTAAATGACTCATGAAACAATGCAGTTTGCTGTAACAGTTAATTTGTCACTGACATTATTCTGCTGAAAGCATAAAAGCTTTACAGAAGAAAAGGGAAATATGGAAACGAGGAGATGATTAGACATTTAAATCAATTAGATTTTTATTCTGACTGTAAAATATGAGTTTAAAGAAAATGGAAAATATTTCAACATTTTACCAAAACGATTAAAAACATGAAAAAACCAAGAATCCTGTGTGGAGCAGATTTATGGGATGGATTTAATGACCAGTTTAAAAAAAAGTATAAATACAAACCAGCTTAAAAACAGTTTAAAAAGGAGCTTATTGGGAAATATGCTGCATAAAGTGAGTGTTTCAAAGTCCTTAAACTCTACTGCTGATATAAAAATGTTTAAATAATTCTACATTAAAGATGAGAATGAGGGATTTAAATGTGATGTCAGGTGGAAATGATTTAAGTTCATCTGGAGATTTAAATGTTTATAAGTTAATGATCATAAAAGGAGCAGGAAATCATAAGATCGTGTATTTGCTCCTTTTCACACAGATAATATAAAACTGCATGTCAGTCGGGCATCATCATTTGTTTTAATTTAATCTTCTTTCTTGTTTTTACTTTTGTCTGCTTGAAATAAACATCTCATCACTGAACCGGGACCGAGGTTTCTATGCAGAGCCGAGTTTGGTCTGATTTTCATTCCCACTGCTACAAACAAACTGGACTTTTCCAAGAAAGTGAACCGGATCAAACATGGCTGCTGTGAATGCAGCCATGTTTACCCACAAACAGCATCAAGTAGAAACATCTTTACTTCTGTTGATGCTTTCAGGGTTCATTTCCAACTTCTAACTCATAAACTAATCAGAAAAGATGATTCATCGGCAGTGGAGCCAAAAAGTTTCAAATGAACTGATAAGTAATGAGGCCTTCTTTCGGTGCGCGTCGCGTCTCTGTTTTGTCTTTTTTGTGAGTTTTCTTCGCTGTGTGTGCATCGCGTCTCTTTGCTGGCTGAGCTTCTGAGAGTCGACGGAGACAGACGGGCTCTTTGACTTCGACAGCGATGCTATCGCCGCTCGCTGCACAGACTTGGCTTTGTCTTCCTCGCCGCCTCTCCTCCGCTTTGGCTGCGTGTCTCTCCAGGTTTCCCGTTGCTCGTGGAATCTCTGAACGATGAGAGGCGTAAATCAAGACAGAGAAAATCAACAGTTTTCAGAAACTCTCCCGGGAAGTCGGAGAATACAGACGAGAAGACAAAGGGTCTCTTTTTACTGTGTTTGTGCCGAGTTAGACGTGGGAACTTCTGGAAAAGTCAAATAAACTTTCCAACAGGTCACAGCAGGAAACCTAATAGGAACTTTTGTTCTTTGATTATTCTGTCACTTCGAACAAACTTGTGCTTTCAGCCATTTGAAGCCACTCTGCTTTGATGAAACTGCAAATATGGCTAATATGCACGCAGGCCTGGGGGAGAAAATCATCGTTAACAAACAAACATGAAAAGCATCGAAGGAGAAGAAGAAATAGAGGAAACATCCTGCCACAGCAGGAAACGGGGAATTTATTTAAGTCTCTTCCCTAAATATATCTTTCAATTCACACAATATTCTCATAAAAAAACAAATCAGACCTGATGCGTGCATATATACCCGGCATATATAAAACTTATATAAAACTTTAAGTATTTTTAGCTCCATATTGAGCTGTAAATTTCAAACATCATTCGATGATTTTTGGTTTCTTCTGCACATCTGTTTCTTAAATTCAGTTACAAATGTGAGCAAAACTTTGTTGATATTCCATTAAATAAGAAACATTAAAATCACACGTGAACGAGTAATTAAAAAACACCCGGCGCCATCATTGGCGGTAAATTGAAGCTAATGGCTAACATGTTAGCGAACAGCTAAAATACTTGAGACTACCTCTGAAAACATTTATAAACACCACATGTACCTTAACATCCTTCAATATGCACCTGAGCACGACCACAGAAGCTAGCATTTACGGTTTACTCCGCTTCTTTTGGTTCCAGCCAATTAGCACCAAGGAAAATGAATCGAGCTCCTGGATTGGCTGCTTCCCATACACCAGCCAAGTAGCATTGCACCTGGATATTTAAGTTAAAAAATGGTAGATATGCTCTATGAGGAAATAAGAAAATCTCCCATGATTAATTATTCATGAGGAAGAACCACAGGGCTCCATTCTCAGATCCCTGCTTTTCATATTTAAGCTGCTGCAAACATTTTTAGACGTTTAATTCGTGTAAACAAAGTTTAAATTTTTCATAAACGTTGACAATAAATCTATTACACTTTTGTTAGCCACATTTCTGCCCACAAACAAATTAATTTCAGTAAAATGTTGGGATTTGTTCACATGCAAACATCTTTAAATAACAATATCACTCTTTATGCTGATGACTCCCCATTGCAGCATCTTGGTGAAGGTGTCCTGCTTCTGTTTGGCCTTACTTTGACTACAGTACTAGATGAATGGATCTATAACTGCAGAATTTCCATCTTAAAACCTTTTGTTTGGACCTGACATCTCCACCATATATTGATCTTTCCTCCATGGCCTCATATGAGAAAACCATTATCACAGATTCAGACGTGAAAATGGATCCTGGCCTAAAACCTGACAGTCATGTAAACAAAGTGCTCGATTGCTGCTTTTTTTTCCAGTTGACCAGTTGTTAAAATAAAGCCCATTTAATCCAAATGGAGAAAGTCTTGATTACTTCACTTTATGCAACTAGTCCGGCTTGTTTGTCTGTTTCCTCGCATATCTTCTGAATTGTGCAACGGAGTTTTGATGACGAGTTCAGAGACTTTCTCTCATCCATCATCTGTTTTCTCTGACTCTCTGGACTTGTGCCGTCCTTTTAATTGGCCAATTTAAAAGCTGTCACAGATTTCCTGACTTCAGGGTGTGGCACTGTGAAGGAGTTTTGACAAAGTCAAAACAAACTCCATCATCTTTGGTATAAGATCAGGTCTGTTTGACTCCAAGTGATGCTCAGGGGAGCCGTTTAACATTTTATCTCTTAGTTTCAACGTGGATGAACTCTGGATGCTGTTTACTGCCAGGATTAATGTTTTAAAGCCAGTTTCAGACTGAATTACTGGGGCTTTAATGCTGAACAGGCAAGGGAGTTCTTTGGACCCTGAATTATTAGACTGACTCCTCTGAATAGTGCACAGAAAAATGTGGATTACATTAAATCAGTTTCTGTGTTTTATTTTCCCTTCAAACTTTATCCAGTCTGTTTCCTACAATGTGGTAGGTAGAAAAAAGAAGATACATTTTGACCAAAAAGGTCAGAAATTTTGAGAATCTCAGATTTTATAGCAAAATTAAAGACATTTCTGAGTTCAAAATGTCAAAACGTTGTAAGAAAAAGTTTTTTTCATAAAACTTTAGGAGTAGCTCAGAAATGTTCTAAAAAAATCTCACAGTTCCAATCTAAAAAAATTGTGAGAAAATACACATAAATCTTTGAATTCATTGGAGAAATTTCTGAGAAAAAACTTGGACGTTCCTGAGTTCAAAAAGTCAAAAATTTGCAAGAAAAAACTCGGAAATTTGGAGATTAATGTAAGAAATTTTCCTGAATAAATTTTGAAATTCCTGAGTTAAAAAAGTCAAAAATCTGTGAGAAAAAAATCTGAAATTTTGAGATGAGTGTGAGAAATTTTCCAGAAAAAAACTTGGAAATTGCTGAGAAAAATTTGCAAGAAAAAATTCAGAAACGTTCTTGGAAACAATCTAAAATTTTGAAACTCTGAAATTTCTAGAAAGATTTTTATTTTATATTAGATGTCTGAGATTAATCTGAAAACTTGTACGATCTTTACTGTAATTTTGTCCTTTCTTTTTCTATTCTGCCTCCTTCCTGTTTACCAGACATTTTTCCACGGATCCTCTGAGCGTCTGTCGCCTTCCTCGCCGCCTCATCATGGCCTCATCACACGGATCAGTGGAGATTATCCAGAGACGAAGGTGGGGGGAAACAACAGGCTTTTGTTTCTGGACTTCCTGTTTGTTTCTCCACCACAAACACCGAACCTGCCGCCGATGATTTCCCCGTTCAGCCGGCAGCTAATTCAGCCATTTATATGCATGTATGCTAAACCCCCGTCACTCTGCCACTCACACAATGAAAATCACACCGAGCTGCTTTGTTAAGATTTATGTTAATTTTCCTACAGAAAACATTAAGATAGAAAAAGTTGGATGGGAAATATTCGCTGTGTTTTTTGTTTTGTGGAGTAAATGGCTCCTATGTGTTGGTTTCTCTCTGATGGTGAAAATGTCGCCATGCTGGGGGGAATAAGTCAGGTTTATTTATCAATCAATCAATGAGTTTGATTGATAAATAATGGTGACATGAGTACAATGTAGCTAAGAATAAAGTCACAGCTTCATGAAACTAAATCTGCGTGTGGCTTTTCCTGTTTGTTTCTGACATGTTGGGTCATTGTACACAGAAAGAAAACATTCTGAAATGAAATTAATCTCAGATATTCTCTAGAAAAAACTTGGGGATTTCTGAAATAATTGAGAAAAAAAATTCAAATTTTTCACCTTTATGGAAACTCAATTTCCACAAGTTTACAAGTGTTCGACTTTGTAAGCCAGAAAATTTCCAAGTTTTCTAAAAAAATTCTGAGACCCAAAATTTTTCTCAAAGTTTTTTTTTATTTTTGCAATTTAGGGTCGGTTTAAAAATGTTCTAAGATTAGTCTAATAAGTTCTGCAATTGTTTTTCTTGCAAATTTTTGACTTTTGGAGCTCACATATTTTTTTAGACAAATTCTGAGATTAATCGTACATTTTCATGGGGGTTTTTTGTTTTTTTTTAAATTTTCAACTTTTGGAAGTGAGAAATTTGATTTCCTTGAAAATCTTAGAGATTTATTTCAAAATTTCTGAGGTTTTCTTGCAAATATTACATTTTGAGCTTTTTTGCTTATTCTACACAGTTTATGAGTTTAAACAAAATTTAAAAAAATTATGCAAAATGTCAACTTAGGAAGTAAGAAACAACAGCAATGGGTGATAAAGTCGCTCCTCTAAACCCATTAGGGTTTAAATTTCTGCTTCAAACCGCGATCTGATAGGACGCTGGAAAAGATGATTGCTGCATTTAAGTTAAAAGTAGTTAGCATGTTTAGCATCTGAATGCTAACATGTAGCAGCAGCACAGACAACTTAAACATCTTTTTCAGTGAAAATGTTGCTCATTTCGTCGTAAATATAAAGTTTGAATTTCAATGCATTTACCTGCAGGAGGAATCCCAACCCTGCCAAGAATTAAATATCGATCTATAAAAGGATCAATTAGAAGCAGTTATTGTCCCAACAGAAACCTGTGTGGGTGTGTGGAGTAACAGTCTCTTGACAAACTTTTAGATACGGTAACTAGTGACGCACGGAGAAATAAACAGCTTTGTGGTGAATAATCAAACTTTAGCGGAAACGCAGCAAAGCCGGTCGGATTAAACACTTTTCACCTGGTGCTTTTGTTCCTCCTCTCTTCGTCAAAGGAAGGCGTGGAGCTGGACAAACGCGTTTCCAGGGACTTTGTGTTCTGATTGGGCCGCTTTCTGACCAGCTGAAGGTGTTGGCTGCCTTCACATTCCTCTGCAGGATGGCGACACCCAAACGTTCACGTGTCGGAACGTTCTCACATCAACAGAGCCGAACTGAAACTGTTTCATAACTGCAGGTTAATGTGCTGAGAAAAGCTGCTTGGCGTTCAGACAATCTAAACCTTCTGGTTTTTGGTTCATATTTCTTATCTGACGATGATTTTTCCAAATCAGATGTTTCGTTTGGTTGGAGCTGATGAGGAATGAGTTAAACATCAGATATTATTGGAAACCTCAGAGACTCTTCAACAGCACAAACGGCAAATCTAGATGGGAAAAAGAATCCACAAAAATTAGACATTTTGAGATATTAAAATTTTATAGAAAAAAAAACCTAGAAATTTCTAAGTTTGAACAGTGAAATTTTTTCTAGAAATAATCTGAAATTTTTAGTTTAATCATTTAAATTTCCTAGAAAAAACAAGGAAAATTTCTGAGTTTGAATAGTTTAGAAATTTCTAGAAAAATATCAGAAAATTTGAGGTTCATCACTGAAATCTTATAAAAAAAATTTTAAAAAAGAAAAATAACAAAAGAAAAAATAAAAAATAAAAAATAATTCTAGAAAAAAATTTGAAATTTAACAGAAAAAATTCACCTTTAAATTTTTAAACTTCCATTTTTTGTTGCTGTTTCATTTAGTGGGTAGAGAATCCAGACATTTTACTCTACTTCATAAAAAAGTTACTCAGTTAATGTAAATGAGTAAATAAATGGATGTAGTTTCTACCCAACTCTTGTTTAAATGCTTCAAAATATTTACCTGGATGAATCTGCATCAGCAGGGTGTGTTTATCCAGAGATTAACTGGGATTATTTCTACAGAAATAGATGAAAATATTAAAGAATAAATAAAATACGAGGTGAACCCTGGCTGAGTAAGTTCAAAAGGTGTTTCCTGAATATACAGGAAATGTAATTTTTGAATGATATTTGAAATGATGACGAATGAGTGGTCTGAGTCAGGCTGCAGGAATTTGTGTGGGATTATCTCCCTAAAGTAAAAATCAACCTGATGGCTCATCTTGTTTGCGCTGCCTTATGTTTCGGTGACGTGAGAAGAAATCAAAACTCCCATGTTGAAACCAGGACTGAGACGTTTCTCTGCAGCTCGGTCCATAAACACCAGGAAGGAAAAGCTAAAACATCAGAACAGTGTCGGCTCCCTACATGATACTGACTAAAATAGCTACATTAGCTATTAGGCTATTGTTTGTATACTGAATGGAGTCAGTCTTAGTCAACATGCTATTGAATACATTTTATCTAGCTTTAGCATTGTTACTAATTTTCAACACCAGATTCAAGTCCAATCATTATGCACTATAACCCAAACAACTTTTCTCCTTATTATTCTGCTTTTTCTTATTATTATTGAATACCACATAAACAAACCTGCCAATTCAAATAGGAATGGAAATCATGGATGAAACTATCCAAGTGTTTTCACTTCTGATACCGATACAGATAACTGACGTTTAGTATCATCCGATACCGATACGATACAGAAAACCTTAAAATGTTTCTTTTTCTTTAAACTCAGATCTAATTGTACTTAATTCTAACTATATTTGATAAGTGAAGCATTTACACAGCCACTTCGGTATAAACTCATGTATTAGCATGTAAACCTTAATTAACATGTAATTTCCCACTTTTGTAAACTTTTGTAACAATTAACCAAAAACTAAATTATTAAAGGCGGTTCTAAAACAACTGACTGACAGCTCTGGTGGGAATGACCAATCAATTTAATTTCTCCTCACTGAAAACACTCAGAGGATTCAAACCGGGCCCAAACGGTTCTGAACAATGTGAAACTACAGATATAGGAAGAGGGCAGGAGCCTGAAAACCCGAGCCTCCCCCATGATAAACCCTTCAGCCTCGTCAAAATGAAAACCCATTAAAACCCTCGACGCCCCGCCGGCACTGCGAGCTCTGCTGCGCGAAAGCAGGGAGATAAAACAGAAACATTAAACAGGGAAAACATCCTCTTCATCAAAGATCCGCGGAGATGGCGGACCACCGTGGGAAAGCTGAACGGTTCGAGGCTCGGTTTGTTTTCTGCTTCCACCGCGGCCTCGCAGGCTTCTCCGTTTCTCCTGATAAACAGACCAACTCCGGCATCAAGACGTTTCTATTTCTCGGCTGCCGTCTCATAACGAGAGGGCTTTGAAGACAATGTGGTTAGAAATGATGGATATATCGCCTGTGGCTTTAATATCTTAAATATTTGGTGCAGCTGGTGTGTTAGATAATGATGAAAAACAACAAAAGGATGGGGAGTACCTCTTGGCTTCGTGGTTTTCTGTTTTTGGGGGTGAATTTTTTTGTTTTACTGGAGACTCAAGTCAGATTTAAGTAACAAAATCGTCTGATTTGATTTAAACTCGTTCTCTAAACACATGAACTCTACATCATTTCTCTAGAAAGTCCTGGTTGTTTGGTGATGCTGCTGAATTCGCAGCTTCCCAAATCAGGAAGTTAGCTATAGCGCAGGGCATTGTGGGTAAATAAACCAAAACTAATGCGTAAATCTAGCACTACATTGGAGAAATGACTTGTCGTCTTTTACTAAAGACAAAGAAAAAAAATAAATAAAAACTTAAAATCTGATGCCATTCTATTTTTAATTACCTTTTCCTAAACATTGGTCACCATTTTGCAGACTAGCTTAGCCGCCGCCAGAAGGAAAGTGGCATAAACTGTTAGTGTGGAAAAGAAAAATCTATTACATGTCAATTGGAAAGGCTAATAAATAAATAGATTAATAAATACAAAAATGACTACGAGTACATTGGTCAACTCAGTATGACAAAATGTGTCTGAACTCAAGTTAGCTAAAGTGCTATGGTTAGCCTAAATCTTCACTAGCATGCAGGCTATAGCTAGAATGCATACTTGCATTGACTTACTCCGTTTCGTAAGTCAATGCTAAACGGTGTAGCATTTAGCTCCATTTAAAGCTAAATGCAGCTTTATCCATATACTCATATATATGCTAATGTACTAAGCATATTAGCTAAATATATTGCATATCCTTATTTTAGCATAAGGCCAACTAATAATAAGTAATAAAACTAGCAAACGATCTGTAAAAACCCATTAAAACTTTATTAGACAAACAGAAGTCACTATGAAATGAAACTAAAACTAAAGCTGTTATCCTGCTTCTTGTTTGTCCAGAACATCCCACAGATGTTCGATTGGACTGTGAACAAACGCAGCCTGAGTTGATTCCCACACAAAGCCAAGACTCTGAGCATGCTAATCTAGCAGGGTAGGCCCAGAAGCTTCGCTGGCTGGCTAGCTGGTCGTTTGGCCATCACAGCTATAATCTTACTGACTCTCTGGCTGAGCAGAGAGCTTTGGTGATGAACTGATTTGCAGGTCTGCAGAGGTGGAGGAGAGATGGCAGCCTGCTGGGTTGGTGTCTCCGCCTGGCCGTGTTTTGGCAGGACGTTGTCCTGACTCACTGGCAGCAGAGCTGGTTGCGCAGGCTAGCTGCCTGGACGTAGCGGCCAAAAAAACAAGAGTGACTCACTGGCTTAAGGATAATTTGGCCCTAAGCACTGATAGGGAACATGATTCTGTAATCAGTGTGTCCATATTATATCAGGGAGTGAGCAAACATGGAGACAGCAGATCAAACCTGACTGTAAAAACTGCAGCATTAGCTGTTAATGTTGCTACAATATAGAGAAACACTGTTATGAATCCTGCTTTACTTTCATACCAAAACAGATCTAAAGGTTGTTGTCCTCCTGTAGGAGCAAAATGCAAATATATAAAACAATGGAAGCTGTTTGTTGCATCACTGAAACTATAAGTATTTATCTATATCTGAAGATAACATCAACTCTTTAAAATCTTATTAGCTTTTAGTTCAGCATATTTTAATTAAAACAAAGATAATAGTCTTTCTCTGTAGGAAAGGAATGTGAATCATTGTTGATAGAAAACCTCAAAAAGTTTCACGTTTTCCTTATTTAAAGAAAATCAACCACATTTCTAATGTAATTTGGGCTCGACTGAAGAAAACTAAAATCTTAATCTTTTCTTAATCTTTTCTCAGCAATAAACACATAATTTAAAAAAAAGTTTAAACAGTTTTTTTTCCTAACTGAATACAAAAGTTTCCATCTTCGTCAAACATCTGTGCTGGGGAGTCAAATTTGTATCATTCAGGGTCCGTACAAAAACATCCCAGTGGCCACAATTGGCCCTCGAGCCACACTTTGGACACCCCTGGTTTAGTTTCATTAGAAAATTGTACAATGAAAGGATCCCAGATCATAACTTTGGTACAGAATAAAAGACAAAGCATAAATGAGTCACTGAAAGCTGTGACCAATAAACACCAAAAGCAAGTTTTGGGTCAATTCAGAAATAATTACCTACTTAGTTATGTACATATAAATATCTTCCTTATATTCTTCTGTACATTCAATTTATACACTGAAACATAAATTTTTGAACACGTCCCGACATCAGAATAGTAAAAAAGAAAAAGTCATATATGGTGAATAAAACTGCAGATTGTAAAATGTTAAGATGCTAACATAGCTAAGATGCTAAGTAGCTAAGTTTGCTTCAGACAGCAAAGTTTATTAAATCCAAATGGTGTTCAGATTTGTAAAACAAAACTTGGTTTCAGGGGTTATCCATCACTCACGGAAAACTGTCAAATGTGAAGATCTAGTATTTGGTACAGGAAGATGTATTAGATCAAATCATTTTATTAACTCAACTGCTCCGGGACGACATGAGGAACTTAGCCTGAGCTACATCTGGTTCAAAGCATCTTTTACTTACTTCTTTTTTCACGTTGCTCCTGTTTTAAACTAGCTAATGCTATCTCCAAATTAGCTAGCTAGTACCATTTGGGCTAAAATTTGTTAGCATCTTCGCTAACGTCTTTTCTGCTGCACGTTAAGTTCCCATCTCCTTCAGGCATATAGACGCTGGCAACTTCTCACGCAATTACTTGTTTTTTAAATTTTACGAGAAATGAGCTAATTCTCATTAGTTTTAATACCACATCAGTAATTAGCAACAAGCTGTGATTAAAAATGCTCTAATATGGAAATAATACTTGTTACATACAGAATTAATCTGTAATAAGTGGTAATAAGTTGTATTAAGACATTATTTTTCAAATTCACAAAGCACTTCCAGACAGCGTGTCCATAGGAAAAACATTTTATTGAAAAACATTTTCAGTTTGTAACAGACTGGTGGAATGTGTGTCATTTATCCTCTTTGAAATTAATTTAAAATTCTGAATTTCAAAATGTTTTTTCTTTTTTAATCTTCGTCACAATCTGGGCCATCTGACACTGCGAGGAACGAGGGAGCCGTAACCGTGACATGACGAAATAAAACTGGGGCAGACAATAAACGATGCAAATATAATACTGTTACTTACAAACTGGACTGAAATAAAACCAACAACGGAACATAAGAGAGAGAGAGAGAAAAAAAAACCAAACTAATTTAATAAATATTTATGGTACACACTTATGGCACAAATATGCAGCAGTCGGTTTGGCAACTTTTCTCTTTTTTTTGTTTTTTTAAACCAAATTACCATGGAAACAGTGCAAAACGGGAGGAAGTGGGGAGGACACGGGCTTTCCATAGAGCGCTAGCTAAAATACATAGCAAAAAATTCAAATTTTATACAAAACATCTTACTTTAAGAGTTTATAAAAAATGTTTTTTATTGGGTTCTGGTCAATATTTACATAAGCTATTTACCAAAAAAGTAGTATGCTCTGTTTTACTGAAGTGTGATTCACTTTTTCTTTTTTCTCATTTACTTTCCTACAAAGGTGAATAAGGCTATTGTAACAACCCAGGATCCATATACAATACAAACATTAATGTATTTACAGGTTCTTACCTACAGAAGTACGGTGCAAATTTACTGAGTCAAGTGACCAAGGGCTGACCATACGAGCAAGGCATTTTACAGTCGCCTGAGGTGCTTCCCCCAGGTCGCCGCCTGCAGACCGCCGCGGCGCCGCTACAGCGTTTCAGACGCCGCAGAGCTGCAGCCGAGCGGCGGCTGAGAAAAGGACGCCAGATTCAAAGAAACTAAGGAGATTGTCAGATTCTGCCGCAGACAGAAAGCAACTAAAAAGCCATTCTTCGGTTTGTGTTTGTGTCTGTTTTTGTTTTTCCTCCACCTTTAAATACCTGTCCAGGTTCTGTTACTGATGCTCTGTCATGGTTTCGTTTTTCACAGTTTGCACTACGGCACGTAGTCAACACTGCAAAAACACAACTACGATTACTTTTGTCTAGTTTCTACTGGAAACCTCTGAGTACGTTTGAAATAAGATAACTTTTCTGCAAGAAACAGGAGCTTGTTTTAAGTAGACCCGAAACGATTAATCAAACTAATTGTGATTAATCCATTGTTAAAATAATCGATTAATCACTACCTGGAGCGTATAGATAAGAAAAAAGGCCATTTGCTGAAAGAAGAAAACAGTCATTGCAATTATTAAGTCTAAACTGTACAAAAAATATCTATATTTAGCATTTAAAATGAAAAACTTTCTTTATAAATAAGTTCTACATCAAAATCAAATAGCAGTTTTAGCTTCATCTGGTTTAAATTATATAAAAAAAAATCTATCAAGCATTTTTTGCTATTAAATTATTAATATCGAAAATAATCAACAGATTTGTATCTCGGGCTTTTTTTTATCTGCAGATGCATCTTTTGCTACAATCAACACTGAAGAAATGCTGTTTCTGCATTTTATGCAACATTAGTTTTATTTTCTTAATTTAAAAATCAACTGAATTATTTGCTTATTCTTTTGATGAACTTCTAAGATAATGTAAAAAAAAGCAGACTTACATGGTTTAATGAAAATTTATAGAATGTACAAATCCGATTAATCAACAGTATAATCGATTAATCAACAGTATAATCGATTAATCATCAGAATAATTGCTTAATCTCCATAATAATTAATTACTAAAGTAACTGTAAGCTAGAGTTTTAAGTCAAGATTATTTTATCTATAGTAAGAAATTTTTCCCAAGTGAAATAATCTGCCGGTGGATCTATTCATTTTTTTCAACAATATTAATTATTGATTTAAAACAAGCTCCTCTATCTTTCTAAAAAGTTCATTTTAAGTTCATTTAGTCTTATTTCAATTGTACTGTAAGATTTTTCACTAAAAACTTGACCAAAATACCCGGTAAGTTTTGTTGTTTTTGCAGTAAAAACATAAAAAAAATGTCAAAGAAACCAACAAAAAAATAAACAGACAGACTCATTTTGTTATGTTGGTTTGTTGTTACATCTTTCAGTGGTTAAGAACACTTTTTTTCTTTTAGAATTGATTAAAAAAATAAATAAGAATTGCATATTTGCAGATTTTGTAGCCTCTCAGAGGCACAAACCTCAGATAATACAAGGCTTGGCTTTTTCGGTGAAATTTGATGCTCATGAATCGATGGAGATGCGAAGAATGGGCTGATAAATGCTCAGGGAGAGGCCTAAGTCACTGCTGAGATGCTGAATGAAGTCACTGACACACACACACGTGAACACACACATGCATGGGGAACATGAAGGTGTGTATGAGGAGAATCGGGCACACTGGGAACTTTCCTTTGGGACAAACGGCTATTCTGCACCTTATTTTGGGTTGGGATAACTCGTAGACGGAGCCGGGATCCGAACCGTCCAGATATCAAATAATCAAAACCTAGATTGCATAATGTGCACTTATACCACTTATATATTAAAATTAGTTTCTTCCTCTCCACTCCGCCTGACAACACCTGTGCTCTGTGTCTATCATAAATAAATTTTATCATCTTATTTTTGTATTTTTTTTCATCTTTTAATGTCCTTTTTTACTTTTTAAATGTACATCTATTGGATGTGAAAAAAGAACTGAAAACTCACAGGAAGGAAATGCTATTGGAGTCTGAAAACAGTGAAAGTTTAAGCTGATGTTCCTGTGCTTTGCAGAAAAGAATAGGAGAGCACCGGCCAGGCTGAATTTTGGACCCTTTGGGTACCCTTAGTCACCACCGGACCCCTGAGGGTCCCGTTACAGTACCTAGAACTGCTTCACTCTAACCTCCACCAGGTCTTACAGCAGTAAGGCGAACTGGATTTCTTATTGCCCCTGATGGGACGCGGCCGCTCTCCCATCCCCGGACGTCGCTGCGTCTCTCTCCGGCGGAGGAGAGTGGAGGGACGAACGCAAAAAAAGGAGGGGTCAAAAGTGCTGCGCTATGTAAGAGAAAAGTCCTCCACCTCCTCCTGTTTTCAACTGAGCTGCTGCCACGCGTGAGCTTCAATGACACATCGGGACAGGGAAAGAAAACGCTATCTGCACTCGAACTATTCCAGAGGATTACGACGTCGCAGCAGGGCCACTGCAGACGGAAAATAACACAAAGGACGAGGACATTTCTGCAAAAAAACTCTCAAATTATGAGATTAATCTCAAGCATTTTCTGAGCTCTAAATGTTGAAAATTTGCAAGACGAAAAACTCAGAAATCTTAAGAGAAATTTTCTGAGCTAAAATGTCTAAAATGTCACAGCTGCAATAAAAGACTTCAGAAATTTGAGATTAATTTCAGAAATTTTGTAGAGAACAGTTGGAGATTTCTGAGATTCACAAGAGTAAAAACTCAGAAATTTTTCATTTAATCTCCAATATTTTCTAGAGAAAACTTCTCTAGACAATTCTTGGCTCCAAAATTTAGAAATCTGCAAGAAAAAAGCTCAGAAATTTTAAGAGTAATCTTTAAAAAACTTGAACATTTTGTGAGCTAGTAAAGTTGACAATGTTTGACTTTTGCACATTTTCTCATTTTTAAATGTTGAAAGTTTTGATTTTTCGTGCACAGACATTTCCACATTTCAACAAAAAGTCTCTGAGATTAATCACAGAAATGTTCTAGGGAAAAATAGCAACTTTCTGAGCTCAGAAAGTCAAACATTTTAGAGTTTCAGGAATTTTCCGTTTGTTATGTGTAATTTTCTGATTGTTTTTTATCACAATATTTCGGCTTTTGTTTCCTCTATACAATTCCTAAGATTAATCTCTATTTAAAAAATTTTTTATACTGTAAATTTGCAACTTCAAGCTCAGAGAATGTTCTTGTTTTCCTGAAAATTTCTGAGCTTATTCTCTTTCTTGCAAATTTACAACTGAGCTCAGAAAATTCCAAGTTCTCAGGAATTAATCTCAAAATTTCTTAGCTTTTTTTCACAATATTTAAATTTTTGGAATTCTGAAGTTTTTTTCTAGAAAATTTCAGGCATTCTTCTTTGATTTTTTTTGGCAGAAATTAACTCCTTTTTTCCTACCTACAGTGGCCCTAAAACGCCATCGTAACAGTATAAAAAAACAGATATGAAAAAAATCAGTAAATGTGGAACTAAACAAAGAGACTCAATCATGTTTTTCTCTCTAAACCTTCAAGTAAAACGCGAAGTAAAACCGAGCTGAGGATGAGGAGAGATGCTGTGATCGACAACACGTCACATTGACCCGTGAGTCTGTTTCTGTGCACAGGTGAGTGTTTGTGTGATGGTAGTCATGTGGGTGGACAGGTGAGTGGGTGAAAGTCCCACAAAAGGTCCGGCGTGGGAATCTTTCTGCATCCCGCTGGTAAATCCGCTCATCTGAGTTCAAGCTCCGCCCACTTCCTGCTTTTTCTCCCATCGTTAAAGTCTCTGTTTCCAAAACAGCAGTCTGTCTTTTTCTCACACTTTCAGAAACTTTCACATCCATAAATCCATCCATCCCACTCACTTAATCCCGGTGGACGAAAACGAAGAAGAGGCTGTCCGTCCCGCTTCCCGGCGAGCGACGGCGGCTTCGCTACTCGTCCCCATCGTCTGCGTCGGCTGCGACCGAAACGGAGCGAAGGGCGAAAACTCAGAGAGGAAACGACTAGTGACGAAACATCAGAGGAGAGGAGGAGGAGGAGTCGACAGAGAGGAAGAGCGGGGCGGTTCGTTTCGCTCCGACCGGGGGCTCGTCCGGGTTCCGCGTTTTCGTTTTCCCGGTCCTCCGCCTCAGACCTTGTAGTAGATGTTGGCGGGGCTCTGCGGCGGCATCTCCTGCACGATGTAGACGGGGTGTCCGTAGTCCCCGCTCACCTTCTCGTAGTGCGGGCAGAAGACGCTGTCAGCAGTCCTGAGCGGGATGATGATGTCGCTGGGCTCCGAGCCGTTGTTGTTGCCGCCGCCGCCGCCGCGTTTGGGCGTGGCCAGCGTGCTGAGCGACAGCGTGGCCGTGTGCTGCGGCGAGTGCTTGCGGTGCCGCCGCCGGTACTTGAGCAGCAGCAGGACCAGCATGACGATGATGATGATGAAGATGACGCTGCCCGAGGCGATGCCCACAAAGATGGCCACCTCGGAGCCGATGGCGCTGGACGATTTTCCGCCGCTGCCGCCGGAGCCGCCACTGTCTTCTGATTTGGATTTATCTGGAGGAACAGACAGAGAGCGAGTCAGAACCAACCAGAACTCTGGGACTGATCCAGAACAAGTCGAGCAGCAAGGCTGTTCAAAGTGTGGCGCGGGGGCCTTTTGTAGCTCTTTAAGTCCCTCTGCTGCGGCCCACCACAATTCTCGAAAAGCTACATTTCTACCAAAAAAACTCTTTTTAGAAAGAAACTTGGACATTTCTGAGTTTGAAAAGTTAAAATTTGCTAAAAAAATTTTTTTAAATTTGACATTAATACGTTTTCTAGAAGAAAATTGGAAAATGAGTTTCAAAAGTAAAACGTTAGCTTGAAAAAACTCTTTCTGAGCTTCAAAAGTTGAGAATTAGCAAGATTTATTTTAGATTTATCTCAAAAATTTCTAGAAAAAAACATTTCTCGATTTTGAAAAGTCCAAAATTAGCTTTTTTGTTGTTTTTAATGGATTCCTTTTTTCTCTATATCATGGTGATAATACACCATCGTGGAGCATAAATGCAGGAAGGAGAATAAAACTAAATTTCCTGCTCAGCAGATCTTGAATGTTCCTGAAACTTTGCATCCAAATCAGCCATAAACGTCGGTTTCAGCCTCTAGTTTGCTGAACATGGATAAACGTCTTCCCTCGGTTAGAGGAGCGTTTGGGCCTCAGAACCGCTCGGCGTCTGCGCTGTGCAAGCTGCAGCGTCGATGCTGCCGGTCCCGAGCAGAACCACACGCTCCCAGCCTTCAGTGTTGGATCAGAACCAGACGGTCCATCGCTGGGAGTCAGAGCACAGCTTGCCTTCCATAATTGATGTTTCATGACCGTATCAAATATTTCTATTTCTCTGCCCCTCTGGGTCTGTTAGCCAGAAAATCAAGTTAGTTCTTCTGTCTTTCAAAACACAATTTATCTGAGTGCAGCTTTCCGGGATCTCCGACCAGCCGCTGATTGCCCGACTGTCAAGGGTGAAGCCTTCTGCTGAATCTGAACAGGAACGGATCAGATCTGACCTTTTTGTAAATAGAAAATTTCTGTGATTAATTTGAAAAATTCAGTGTTGTCAAGCAAATTTTCAACCTTTTTGTCTCTTTTTTTATTGAAAATGTTTAACTTTTTTTAACTCAAAAATATTCCAAATTAAAACCCAGAAAATTCTAATATTTTCTGGAACATTTCTGAGATTAATTAATTTAAAATGTTCAGATTTTTTTCTAGAATTTTTGTTTCTAGAAATTCTTTCAAATTAATCTAAATATAAGATTCTTAGCAAAATTTAAAGTTTTGGTTCTCAGATATTCTCAAGTTTTTTCTAGAACATTTTGAGATTAATCTATAAGCTTTTTTGGCAGAATTTTAGCCCTTAGTTTCTACTTGCTTATAATTTTTTAAGGTGGAGCCGTACTTTTTAAGCAACTTTTTAAAGGTGTAGCTTAACCTTCATTCTAATTTTCTTAAGGTGGATCCCTCCTCTCTCAACAGATCCCAAAAACTGACAAACTCTAAATGCAATGCTACATATATTTAAACCCTTTCCTTCTGCTTTGTCTGAAATACATAATGAATATTCCCCAGTTCAATTTCCTGGGCTTTAAAGGCTCTTGATTGGTTTTATTTCAGTTGTTTTTCAGAGATCCAGGGGAGCGTTTATGTGGGTCAGCCTGCATTCGTCCCCAGGCACTTCCTGCTTCTTGCTGAGGAAATTACTGCTCCTGATTTTCTTACCCAGAGATTTTTGAGCTGCAATCCAATAGCAGAGATAGGAGGCGCGCGAACGAAGCCGCTCTACCCGAAACAAGCGCGTTTCTGTGCGGCGAAGACGGCAGACGGCGATTGGATCGTTTTCCTGAAAATGTCACCTTAAAGCTGAAAGGCGAGAGGCTGGGAGACACCTTAGAAGGACTAGAGATGCTTATCGGTTTTATAGGCAACATTCAATTACCGGCTGATGATTCGCTGACCTTTCTGTTACACACACACACACACACCACTGACTTTGTGCAGCTCCTTGACCATAACTCTAGAACAGTACGACGGCGTATTGGGGCCATTTTAGGGAAAAAAAGGATCAAATTTCCTTTTAGAAAAATAAAACAGGAATTTTGAGGTTAAACTAATCTTGAACATAAAAAAAAATTTTGTAAATCAAGTTTAACTACAAAACTCATAAACAGTTAAATTAATGTCAGAAATGTTCTATAAAAAAGTTTAAAAAGTTGAAAATGATCAACTTTCAGGAAAATATGAGTTTGAATGATTTGCTAGAAGAAAATCTCAGAAATTTCATAGAAAAAAAACTAAAATATTTCTGAGTTTCAAAAATCAAACATTTTCAAATTGAAACTCAGAAAAGAAGAAAAAAACCCATAAAAAGTAACTATTCAAGCTTTTTCTCATGAGAACAACTTTTTATTGAATTTCTAAGACGCTGTTCTGGTAAAATTGCGTCTTTATTTTGTGAATATTATGAGTTTATTATTATAAACAAAACTTTTAGTTTTAGAAAGCGGGCTCACCTCGTGTCAGCTGGACTTCGTTTTTCTCCCTGTCGTCGTCCGGCGACCCGGGCTTGTAGGGCGTTCTGGTGGGAATGTCTTTGGGTGAAACGGGGTCAGACGGATCTGAAAGAACAACATGGACAATCAATCAATCAATTCCCCCATGTGGACAAATCAAACATCTATCTTCATCTATAAAGACACATTAGTAGCTGCTACCAGTATTGACTGTCGGCTGCCAATAGTATCAAGTAGCTCAGATTGATCACAATGTTTTTAAGGCGGAAGATAACCTCTAGCGAATGTTTTTAAGGTGGAGCCGCATTTTCAAACAATAATGGCGTCGCTTTCTGTTTTAATGAGATTAAAAAGGACTATCTCCAGATTTCAGCCTAATTTCACAAATTGACTTTATCTTTAACCTGAGCTGGTTCTGGTGGAACCATTAGCATCTGGATCAGGAGAACATTGGAGCTGCTCACGCTCCTGACGCGATGCTCTCAAGGTGCTCAAACACTGCATCTGCTGGGCTATGAATCATGAGAATTATGCATGTAAACTAGATTAGCATATGTGTAGGGAGTGCAGCTGAAAGCATGTGAGAGCAGCTGTTTGTGTATGCATTCGGGTTGGCTGGATTACAGCCCCAGGTGTCATGGAGACGACGGAGCCGCCTCCTCTGACCTTGTTCGGAGCGCTGCACATCGCCTGCAGATGCTGCGATACTCACTCTGCCCCACTTTCATGACTATCTTCATGGACTTGCTCTTGCACACGCCCCCTTCCTGGTTATCGATGCCCTCCATGGTGCCGTTGGATGTAGCTGCAGGAGGAAATGGAGAGCAGGGTCAGAACGGGCGGAGGACAGAAGGGTTGCCAGGTCTGACTGATAGTTTCCAGCCCAAAAACAAAGCAAACCAACTCCAAAAACACCAGCCGCTAATGAAGCTCATGTTAAAACCGCCAGATTTAGTCACACGTGTCATTGGCTGCTTTTTGCGACAATGCGGAACGTTTTTGGTTGTAATTTGTTACTTTCTGAGAGGAACCAGATTCCACTGTGCCCGCTAAGGTCTTAACGTTTTCAACACAAACAGATTTTGTGTTTTTGTGGCTCTATGTTCTTTTCAATCATGCTTAAGAAATTAACTAATATGATAAGTGCAACTGCATGGCATTTTACGAAAGGTTTTGTGCTTTTCTGCCACACAATGACAAATATTTCCAAGCAATTTTCTCCGAACACTTTCTATAAACTCGTTGGGAAAAGTGACACAAATTGTAACAATCCACCCAAAGTTGTTTTTTTCCAACGCAACATGTTCAAAATATGTCCAATTGGGAGGAAAACCCGCCCAATCTGGCAACACACTGCAAAGTGAAGTCACGCTTACAGTATCCTGCAAAAGCTGCTTACCAACGATGACTAGCATTGGTTTTATCTGTCAGGTTGCCAACATAACGCACTAAAGATAGGGAAGAAAAATGGATGCTTCAAAAACTAAATAACAAGATCAGAAAAAAGTTTTAGTTAAGAGGAAAAAACAGCGATGGAGAAGGAAGTAGGTCAGCTAGTTATGCTAGTTTGACTTTGGTAACTTTACCATGTAGATGTGCTGTGGAATTCTGTGAGTTTTGATTCAGTAAACAAAAATTAAAAAAGACGACCCATACGCCAAACTCTGACAGACCATCAGTAGGATGGGTGTTGAGATGAGCTAACTAGCTACCGCTGTGCAGCTGTTGTCAGTAAGTTGGCAACGTGTCTGAGAACGAGTGGGTTTGACTTATTCTTCAATGGTTTTTCTGCGTTATTTTCCTCCTTGTTTTGGCTGCACTAAACTAACTACACTAAGCTAATAGCATCTCCAGGTTTTATTTTGTTAACAGAGCAGTTCTACCGCGGCAGCCCAGCTATGGATGGCAGCTAGAAGAACCGCCTTTCCACCCGCCAGCGTTGTGCACATGCGCGAAATGTCTGGATGCAAACAATAAAATTAAAGGTGTCTAAGTGGAGATACATGTGAGGGGAAACAGAGCCTTCCTCCGAGGAAGTATATGAGTCACTCCCCTTTAATAAAATCACAGTTTGCCTGTTCATCACCTCGGCCGTTTCTCTCCGGTGGAATATTTCACATCCCCTGAAGTCAATTAGCCTGAGTAATTGTGACTGTAATATGTCTAACTGCGCTGATGGGCCTTATGAAGGAGGCTGTTAGGGGAGCTGAGAGAGGGCGGCGATGACAGCAGACATGTAGACAGGCTGCGGGTGGATTCAGCGCTTTATTGTGCATTAGCGCTAACGACACGCAGGAGAGTGGTGGCCGCTTATTAAAGAAGACGTTTTTTCATTTGAAAAGCCTAAAATTGCTTGGATCTGAAGAGCAGACCCAGTTAGCTTAAAGGAGGCTGAGACGGGCTGAAGAGACAAAGAGAGCAGAAGCAGATCAGCAGACGGACATGAACAGCAACGAAGCTACCAAGATTTTATTAACTTTCCAACAGCAAAGAAAAAATCTAGGGGTTTTCTTCGTAATGTGGTTGAATTTATCCATCTCAAATGTTTTCTGGCTAACAATTGTTTGGAATGCTAATGTTAGACACTTAAAGCTAACAGCTAATAAGCTAACAGAAACTACTGCTAACTAGCAGCTACTAGCTGTAGCCTCAACTAGCAAAAGCGCTAACTGACAGAAATAGATTATGAAACTCATAAACAAAATGTCTCTCCAAAAACTATTAATAATCAAAAATAAAATTATTGACCTAATTTTAAGTTATCAGGACACAATAACTGATTTTGCTGGATGATAAACTCTCCCAGAGGTTATTGCAATAAAGACCATTAGAGACCATTTTCAAGGAATATATTGGTAGTAATAGCATAATAATGTAAGAAAACCTTCTCTTTAAATCCCACTGAACATTTAACACAGGAGCTGGAAGACATTTTAAATATCCCAAAAAATAAATAAAACAACAAATAAAATTAATTATAAGTCATTTTTAAAAAGTGCTAGTTGAAACCATCATCAGGTTTTTAGGAGAAGAAAAGAGAAAAACAATAAATCATGCAAATGGAAATTTTTTGATTAATTGTTTACAGGCTGATGGATAGGAGGAATCAGGATGTTTTCTGACTGACAGGAGGTGTCACTTTGGAGAAAATGTGCTAAAGCTCTACCTTTCTGCTCATTTGCTGCCCCTAGAGGTGAGTTGATGGAAGTTCGTCCATATTAGATCATGAGTGAGTTGTGGGGGGTGGGAGGGGCAGTAGGGCTTGTGGTCTATCAGGTCAGTAACACAGAGGCTAACGAGCTGCCAGAGCTTAGAGGCCTGGCCTCCCGCCAGCGCTCAGTGGCCCGCATTCACATCCACCACCGCACCGCCCCACCCACTCCTCTCCTCCGCTTTGCTTCCTCTCTTCCCTTCCTATCTGCCCATCGGACCTTTCGGATCCCACCTCCATCCATCGCGGCTGGGAGTCAGTCGCATGTTTTGTCCCTCCCTGCTGCGGCCAATCATCTTGATCTGAAACCTCCTGCCTCAAAAAGACGGTGATGTTAGCGGACGCATAGCGCATGCTAACGAGGACCGGGCTTCCTCGTCTCGCTGACCTGAAGCACATTACGGACAAAGCTGCTTAAAGGATCCCACCCCCCACTCTTCCTCTGCGTGTTTGTGTGTTTTCCTTCATAAACCTGTTAGCAAAACACGACAATCCGGCAGGGACGCCCCGAACATCTTAACGGCAGAGAAGCGTTGGGAAGGGGTCAGAGTTCACGTGGTGGGAGAGAAAACATTTCCCACTTCACAGAGGCTTCTGATTCTGTGGAAAAATCAGCAACATTTTCAACTTTGAATTCCTGTTTTCCCATTTAAATGCGGGATAAAAACACGGAGGGGTCGGTGCCAAGGCTGCAGTCTCGGCGGGCCTGACTTGGATTTAAACAGAATGTGATTGTTGAATCGGCTCAGGCTGGCTGAATGACTTGGCCCTCCTCGGTCCAGTCAGACGGGGCCAAGCTGGAGCGGACGGCAGGCGAGCTGGAAAGAGTTAACCGACTAATCCCAGCCCCTCAGAAATGGATTTAGGTAAAACTCCAGGAAAAGAGCAGGAAAAATAAAACATTGTATGTTTTTGCTTTGGACAGACAACACTGGAAAAAGCTAACTGGAGCCACGATCCACGTTTTGTTGACTCTTTCTAAACAGCCGACTGAGTTTATGCCATTCTGACTGAGTTATTTCATGTTTTATTCTATGTATTTGATCAATTGCTGCTATGTCTTACAATATTTAAAATAAGTGTTCATATCCATAGATATCAACAGTTATTGATTAGTTTTTGGTTTTAAATATCTCAAATACTTCCAAACTGGACGCCTGACATTTCCTGCTTTATCCACAGTTTTCACTCCACACTGTGTTTTTTTAAGCAGTTGTGACGAAACCTCAAACTGCTGCTGCACCAGTTACTCAACAGGTTGTTGCTAGGTAACCAAAGAAAGTGAGTTGCTAGGTAACCAAAGAGTGAGTGATTCAGTTGAGTTATTTTTAGAATCTGCAACTGCATTCCATCTTATTTAGTCCAAAAATGAAACCCATTGATTTATTTACTTAGTCCACTATTTCTATATGATAAAAGAAATCATCTCATCACATCACTGTTTTAATCAAAATGTAATAAAAAAAACAAGATCTGAGGTATTTTTTATCTAAAACTTCCTTTATAATCGTTAAATTCACGCCCAATCTGAGCAGGAGTTGTAAGAGTAGCAGCTATGAGAGAAACACGTGTTTTTTAAAAATTATAAGCAGCTTATTTTCAACATTACAGCAACTTTAATGTGAGGCTAGCTTGTAGAAATGCGTCGTTCCAACGTTTCTCCTCATGAATAAGTGTAGCTAAATGGCTAAGCAAGAAAAATACCAGTTTTATTTCAAGTCAGTGACCTTCAGTTGACCTTTTTTTGTCTATCAATCTGTGGATCAGAGTGTGAATGGGTGAATTTGACTTCTGATTAGCAAGGCTAACGAAGCGCTATGTAGCTCTGTAGCATCTGCTAGCACAAGATGGACAGCAGATACAACCTTCAAATAAAACTGAAAAAGAAAAACCTTCCACCTATTTTAAATGAACAAAGCTTCATTTTGAGGGATTTCAGAAAATAAACACTGACGTAAGATATGAACGTTTTGTCTAGTTTACAGTTGATGCTAACGTTAGTACCTGCTATCAGTGCTAACAAAAGGGCTACTGTGACCGAAAGAGGGAAAAAAAGACGGAAGGAATCTGAGACAGTAAGAGAGAAGGAAGGAAAGAAAGAAGATTAGTCCTAAACAGATCCTAGCAAACATCTGTGAAGGTGAAAAGAAAGTGAAAATCATCAGATTTAAATCCTAAAAAAAAACAGAACGAAGAAAGAATGTGTTTAAAATCCTGGATGCATCAACCTCCTTGGCTTTCTCTGAGCCCAATTTCATTTTCTCCTGTTTGTCAAATCAAGAGGGCGGAAAATCATCCAGCTTAACAAGACAGTCAATTGTTTTTGTATAAAAACTTCCTAAAACGCTTCCCGTCTTTTTTACCACAAAATAGAAAAAGCCTAATTGGAAAATCAACACCATTTCTTCACATTACAGAATTAAACTTGTAAGCAAATTGAACAGACCTAATAAAACCGAGCTGCCATGTTTCATGAGCAGGGACGGATCTACAAGGATCTGGGCCCATGGGCTGGAGCCACTTTTAGCCCTCCATCCCCTAAGGAAACATTATTTTTACTAACACAAATTACTGTAAATTATTAGGTAAAAACTACACATCGGCATGAACTGATGCAATGTAATAGCTCCATGGTGTTCTCAAAGAAACTGACTATGCCTTCATAATTTTCAAATACTTGAATATTATCAATATGCATAAAAATCCCAAGGATATTAGTACAATTCACCTAATTTGGACCTATGGGTTTTCTATAAAGTGCAATGTTTACAAAACCTGCAATCATTAAAGAAAACACATAAAAACTAAATCTTACCAAGTATTTTTTCTACTTTCTAGTACAAATATCTTAGAAGACTTGAAATACGACAAAAGTAACTCATGAGTAACTTTTCAGCAACATATAGGAGCTTCTTTTATGTAAATAATTCCTTAATTCTGGCAGCAGAGCATTGCACCGTTACTTAGCAACCCCAGCCAAGCCCACCCCGTCACCTAGCAACCCAATTCTAGTTCCACTGGCAGATTACTTCAACAAGACATTTTTCACAGGCTGCAAGTGAAATAATGTGGTAAAGTAACTGGTACTTTTTCATCAAAATTAAGAAATGACTGACTCTAAAGTTCCTAGAGTCAGTCTAGGAAGTGACTGACTCTAGATATAGATATCTATCTTGCTGATATAGATATCTATAGCTTCCTATATCTTACTTGTGAGTTAGTTCAGATGTAATAAAATATTTGCACTTGAAACTGGACCAAAAATACTTGGTGAGATTTTGTGTTTTTATGGTGAAGAAGAAAAGAAAAACCATGAGGCCCCCCCAAAAACATTGGCGCCCTGGGATGCTGCTTTCTAAAGTCTGGCCCTGTTCCTGCGTGCAACCAACACACAGTGCAGCACTGAAAGACGACGACGGGTCAATAAGTACTGGCAGCCTTTCGGATCGGGTCAGAACAGAGTGGGCGTCCTGGTGGACAGAACCAGGATGGATTCGGGGACGGTGATCTAAACGCGGAGCGTGAGGACATCACCACAGAGCGGAGGTTACAGGCTGGTTAATGCCTGTCACGGCGGTGCGCGGTAATCGGCCATGACAGCAGGCGCCTTCGGCCCCTTTCAGGACCCCTGCAACCCCCTGAGAGAGCCGGGTCACCCCGAATACCAAAGCTGCCTAACAACCATCTCTAATCAGCAGGAAAAAAGGGAAAAAACCCACTTAGAACCTATTGTCTGAATCCATTTGGGTTGAATTTAACATCCAATTAGTGCGACACTGAAAGAAGTTTATTTAATTTAAAGTGTAGAAGAAGAAATACATGTGAATATTTCCCACACTGGGACTGCAGCTGATTCATCCACACAAGCATTTTAATGTTTAGCTGAGTTTCCACTGCAAGTGCAACTTTGTTGAAGGAAACCCCCGCAGTTCCTTTAAATAAGAAATGTGATTAAAATCACGCATGAATAAGTTATTAAAAACGTCATCATCCTTTGACCACTTCCTGTCGTCTTCTTCGTGGTTTCTGCCAGTAGTAACATGAGGTTGTTGATCATGTGACTCGTGTGATGCAAAAAATGTCACCACAATTTTAGAAATGATCTTGTTTCCATGACCATTTCATGGAAACATGACTGTCAATATTCCACTAAAAAACACAATTCTGGTGTTTTTGCGCTGCACATGATGCGAAAGAAAGTGTTTCTACTGCAGTTTTGTGAACTCATTTGGTCACAGTTGAACTGAGTACAGAAATATGAGGTTTTCAAAATCGTCCTGTTTCCATTCACCAAATTTATTTTTGTAATTCCAATTTTCGCAAGTCTTATGGTCAATGGAAACTGATCTCATTGTGTGATTTAACGGGAAAAGGCCCATTTTATTTCCTGCAGCTCTCACATTCTGTTGTGACTCAGGGAAAAACTGATCAGATTTCCCTCTGACTGCAGCTTCGTCCTTCTCCTGCCCTCCTCTTCCTCTCTTTAGCTCTCTTTCCTCGCCCCCCCCCCTTTCTCTTTCGTCACTCTCTCTGGCCCCTTTCCCTCTTTATTCATCCCTCTCTCTCTCTCTTCTCCTCGGCGCACGTAATCATCCGGCTCGCTCGTCTCTCGGCTTCGGGCCACGCTGCCGCAAAGGATCACATCAAGCCCCGTCTGCGCTCGACTGCGGCTCCATTGTGCACTTTAAAAAACAGAGACATACATGACAAATCCGCCCGAAAACGGAAACGGCGTCGCTTTCCGTACGTCATCGACGCTTGCTGATTTGAAATGAAAAAAGCCCAGAAGTGTTGGCAGCAGCCAACTCAAAGGAGGCAACGTTAATCCAATCGGTCGAGCCTCAGATCCGCACCAGCGATGTGAGGCCGATTGTGTGGAGAAATGGAGGATTAAACGCCGCTTAATTAATTACGTATTGAGTGCTCACTCCAAGAGACTAATGAAACCCTGGCGGTGAACTTTTCTGAGGCGCTTTCACAGTCTGATGGGTCCTGGATGGTGCTGTCAGGAACGGAGACCCACACACACACACACACACATCGGCGGCGGTGGCTGCTCTATTTCAGCAGAGAAATTACAGCTTAATTATAGAAAAATCTGCGATATCGTCACTGTTTTTCTACACAAAAGAAGACAAAAGGTGTAGAAACAGCACCCCCTCAGGCCAACAGCGGAATTACTTCAATCCCAATAAGAATTTTGATTCACAGATCAAATTATTCACTTTTAGTTTAACGTTTTGTAGAAATTTGAACTTAATGATGCTGTTTCTTATTCTTCCTGAAGTCATTGTAAAACATGCTCTGCTGAGGAAGGAGTTTTCTGTGAACAGGTCAACATTTGCCCTCAAAGGTGAGGACATGATGACTGCTGTGTGCAAGGAAAGAGAGAGTTTACTCTGATTTCCTTTTAGGTTTTAATCTCATTATAATGCTCTGGCTTCTCCATTTCTGGAAGAAATAATGAAAATATTTAATTATTGTCATTTCATGTTTACAATAACGCTATGGATGTCAGCTTTAAAGAATAAATAGTCTCTGCTAAAGTGTTTCAATGAATGTTTTTGTGTTTCGAGACGTGTTTTTTGACATGACAAAGTATTTTTAAATAGTGCTCTACTGAGAAATGATTCTTCTATAAATAAGTCAACATTTACCCCCAAAGGTGAGAACATGGTGACTGCTGTGTGAGAGCTTATAGGAAGTTCACTGTTATTAAAAATAAATTCCTCCCAATTCCCATTAGATTTTAAACAGTTAAACCATTAAAACTTCAGAATTACACTATTTTTTTCTCTGTAGGCCAACTGGTTAATAATGTCATGAGCTTTTTTTTATTATAAATAATTATAAATTTAGATTCAAAATGAGCTCTCCTGAAGTTTGAACTAAAACAATAAGCTCAGTCAATAGTTGCTAGATTGGTTCAGACGTTCACACAAAACTTAAAAAAACAGCAACGTAGAACTTGTTGTTCTTTACAGGTTTTGCAGAGAAAACCGAGACTGGTAGAGCCGGTTCAGGACTCAACTATATTTTAAAACATGCTCCTTTCTCTTGCAACCTGCCAAACAAATTATTTCAGCTAATGAAGTGTTTCAAAGCAAATAAGTCAAAAAGCAACATGGAGCTGAATCATCACACTCCACAGGTAACAAATTAAACATCAGAGAAAAGGATTCTTATTGTTTCCTCTTATTATTATTATTATTATTATTATTATATACAAATATGTTTTAATCAATCATATTTTATCAGGTTTACAACTCAATAAACAATCTGAAGAGATTGTGGAGAGATTAAAGTAGCTAAAAGCTAAAATACAGGTCACAGTGACAATAACAATCTTCAGTGTGGAAGTCATTAGGGAGAAAATAAGACTCAACATTCACTATTTTCAGAGCCGCAAAATGTTTAGAGGAACCATAAAAATCTTGGGAAGCGCCTAAAAAAGGCGCTCTTTTTTCCTTGGAGCCATATTGGCTGCTCATTCAGGCCGCTAATTTAGCATAGCAGCTAATGTAGCTGCTATGCTAACAATGCTAAGTGCTAATAGAAGATTCCAAGGAGATCTTAAAACATTAACTCTAATTTTTTTGTGTTTGTTTCGAAATGATAGATATAAATGCAGAGCCGTTTTATGTATTTATTTTCTAAAAAAAAAGTGAAACTAGTTCATTTTTAATCAATATTTGTCAATATTATATTGATAAGTGTGTTAATAGGTGCTTATGTTCAATAATATTAATGTTTATTGTAATCTGTTTAGCTCTAATAGGAATATTTTGAAAAATAAAAATAAATGCCGAGCTAATAAATGTTTTTATCATCAATCCCAGCAGGGAGGCTTATGAGTCTCTATATTTAGAGTAAATGAATTTAAAAAGCTTAAGGCTGTTATTTATAGAACCCAAATCGGGGAGATTAACAACATGGAGAACAAAAATTGGCCACTTAATCTCTGATCGGGGAATCTCTAATTATGTAAAATAGAAAACTGCACCAGAGCACTAATTTATTTTTATTATAATCTCTTAAATAAATCAGTACAAAAGGAGTGAAATCCTTGGAATATTAAAAGTTTGTGCGGTTTATTTGTATTTATGCTTAAACCCAGAATGATCCCAAACGCCTGCACATTTCCTGTCATCTACACCTGTTTTATTACCTGTCTGTGATTATTACCTGTCTGTCAGCTCAGAATCGGCTCTTCATGTCCCATTTTAAGCATCCAGGAGCTCAGAGCATCAGCAGAGGAGAATCTGCAGGAAAATTGGATTTTCAGCCCGTCTTACTTAAGATCCGAATTGATGTTTCCCACCGCTCCTTTTGTTCCAACTTGTCGAATCAGCAGCTGCATGGAGGGGATTTTTTTTATCAACATGCAGCAAGATAAAATTAAAGATTTGGACAGGTGTTTTTATACCAGAGCCAATTTTATTCTTTTTTTTTTTTTTTGAGAAATTACAGAAAATATTTTCCAAAAAGTGACTTTTATTTCAGTGAGTTTACTTCTGTGAGTATTTCTACTCCTCTGCACTTTTACTTGAATAACTTTATTATGAATCTTGGCTACTTTTAATTGAGTAAAAAAAAATTCAACTTCACTGAACGAATAAACATTCGTTTGATGTTTTAACTAAACATTAATCAGACACAGACATGCAGTTTTTGTCATAAATTTTAAATGGAAAGGAACTGATTTTGCTTCATTTTATTATTTTGTAATTATGTTATTTATAAGAATTACTTTCATTTTGACATTTAAATAACCAAAATTTCCACATTCATGTGTGTTTTGGTCCATCTACTGATGTCTTATTAAATGATATCAAATGATAATTTGATCAGCTACTCAGAACTTCAGTCGAGTCATTTCTTGGACTTTTTACTTGAGTAAAATCTTTGCCTAACTCTTAAGTAGAAAATGAAATATTTGCTGTTTTGTGGACCTAAATTCAAAGTTCAAAGAGATAGAAGCAGTAAAACACAGCTGTCAAACAAGATGGCCGCCCTTGGTAACGTCACAGAACTATGGAAACCCAATGAGAGCATTGGTGCAACAAACTCCAGCTTTTCTAAAATTAAAACTTCAAAACCTAAAAAACTTCCAGAACTGTAAAGCGAGACGTCACTCATCCTCCTGTCACCCAAAAGAAGAACCTGATGCTCTCCGTTTGCTCTCTCTTCTACGGTCAGACTCGCCTCGCCGTGCAGGTAACCCGCAGCGCCGGCGGCCGCAGGCAGAGCAGCCGCTGTACGGCTCGCTGTACGGCTCGCTGTACGGCTCGCTGTACGGCTCGCTGTACGGCTCGCTGTACGGCTCGCTGTACGGCTCGCTGTACGGCTCGCTGTACGGCTCGCTGTACGGCTCGCTGTACGGCTCGGAGGGAGCGAATCAAACCCAGAGTCTGAAGCTAACGCCCTGCTCTCCTTTCTTCCCTGTAAGAAATACGGCCTTCCCCACTGTGACAGCCCACAGATGGCGGTGGCAGAGGATCGCAGATGGTCCGATCTGCAGCTCAACCCCCCCGCACCCGCAGCCGCCCCCCATCGGCGCCACACAGATGGTTCAGTCCGCCTCCCATGTTTCAAACCAGGGGGCCGTCGCAGAAACCCCGTCAGAGCTTCCTCTCAGGAAGGCTTTAGCAAATCGCAGGAAAATCAGCGAGGCGGAGTGGACGCACCTGCTGGCCACCGGCTAAACACACACCGACTCTGAGGAGAGTCAGGGGACACCGAAGAAAATAAAAAAGATTCTGACGTTTTATCAGAATCCTGACTGGAGATTAAAGAGATTAAAGACAAAATTCTGAGAAAAAAAAGTCTGAATCCTCAGAAAAAAGTCTGAATTCTAAGAAAACCAGAATTATGAAATGAGTCAGATTTCTGAGGTCAAAGACAAAATTCTCAGATTAAAGTCAAAATTTGTAAAAAATTGTCTAAATTTTTAAGTTAAAGACAGAATTGTCAGATTAAAGTACATTTCTGAGGAAAAAAGTTTCTCAGTGACCTCTTCCTTGGCCTTAGCAACCCGGATAAGTTGCTGAACACTCACAGATGATGTAGTAGTCCTTCCCCTTGAAGAACTCCAGCCCCCACAGGTTGGGGCTGAACTCCTGGAACTTCAGCGTGAACTTCACGTCCTGGTCGGGCTTCACGCAGTTCAGCAGCGGCGTGTCGGCCTTGGTGATGGTGCAGCTCTCCAGCTGCTCCCTCGGCACCATGTACACCTTGTAATACTCCACGCCGTCGACCATGCCACCGTCCACGCGCGGGCACACAATGTCCAGCTTGTCCCCGATCTGCGGGTACAAAACCACGCCTTGGCCCGGAACAAATCTGGAAGAGAAGGAGGGAATGTGTTACTGGTGTGGTGATGTTCAGAGTGGCGATGGTCGGCCATCTTTGATGACAGCTGACCGTCGTAAACGAATCTAATGCTACATTCACATATGAGCTGGACAACAAATCAGTAACATTATAGTGATCAATATCAATAGATTATACATCTGAAAAAATTTAGATAATTTCACTCCAATCCAGAACCGCACAGGATTCTGGGAAATGTAGGCAGAGGAAAGGCTTTCAGCTGGCTAAGCAAGACTGGTGGAATCAACTAGCTCATTCACTCTCAGGTTACCTAGCAACAACTATAAGAGTAACTTCTGGTTACCTAGCAACAACTTGTTGAGTAACTTGCGCAATTTAAGATTTTTTCTTTAGTTATACTGTTCTAGTTTTTGTAAGTGGGAAGTTAGGAATCATTTGAATATTCAAAATAATAATAATAATAATAATAATAATAATAATAATGCTTCACAACTGCTTACAAATAAACAACAGCAAAATGTAGTGAAAACTGTGGTTAAAACAGAAAAACTTGGATTTAAAACAAAATCGAATCAATAATTATCGATATCGACCGATATGAAAACCTTTATATCGTGATACATTTTTCAGCCATATCCTACAGTCCTACTTTCAGACAGCAGGTCTTGATGCTCAATTCCAATTATCTTTTATGAAAATATATATATGTATTTTTTTTGCATTGTTGTTCACACTACTAATTAAATGTAAATATAACGAGACTGTTTAAATTCCCAGCGACCAGCATGTGCAAACATAAAACAAAAAATGTCAGCACAGGGTCGTAGCAACATGAAGGAAGCTAATAAAAGAAAACAAAACTGCAACTTTCATAATATCATAATTATGATTTTCAGCGTCCAGTCGGGTTTCTTCTGCTGTAACGACGTAAATATACGATTAAATGCGACATTACCGATGTGAAAACAATCAGATACATATCCTCTTTAGTACCACTGATGGGGAAAACAAACTGATTTTAATGTCAGCATTAGGAAAGCAGCTGAAAAAACTGGAACATTTTAACTGCCTAATGTTGGAAAAGGCATCTGCTGCACAAAGATCCAATAAACATCAACTTCCTTCTGTTTCAGGCATTAGGAACCAGAATCTGCCTCTGATTGGTTAAAAATAAGGAAGAAAAAGCTGCTGAGTCAGGGTAAAAGCAGAGTAAATGCTGGTTGCTATGGAGACTCCCTCCCTTTCTGAGGAGCAGCACAAACACAAGAATAATCTCAAACAAAGTGTCCTGTTTTAAAAGCAATAAACGTCTGTGAAAGTGTTTTCTTGACAGAGGGAAGTGGAAACTTCTGCTTGTCTTACATGGACATTTTTATGAGCCTGCAGCTTTTTATGTAGCAGATTTCAACTTTCCAAATTTGTGTTTTGAAATATAAATTCAGAGCTGAGTCATAATGAGAGTTTTGGTGAGGGCTCTCTGCAGCCTGGTTTAAATCAAAAACGTTTCTGTAAACATCACAGAAACAGAAGCTATACGCTGTCAGACTTTAAGGTAAACATTCAGTCGTAAAATCTCAAAACATCATAAAACCTTCAGAAGGTTTCAGTTACTGACATCCTTATAAAATCATTCAATTCAGATTTTGAGGGTTTAAAATGAAAAAGCACACAAAACTTTTCCAAAAGGAGGATAAATAAATTTCCTTCAATAGGTTGTTTTGAGGAAAATTGTGTTAAAACACAATTTCCAACCAGAGGAAAATTAGACATAAAAACATGTTGCTGGTTTATTTTCTTGTGTCATTCTGTTGAATCTGAAATTCAATAACAAAAACAAAGATTAAAAAAAGCTTTTTCTTTGCAATTAGTTCATGTTTTTGGTGTCTGGAAGACAAATTGTTTTGATTGTTGAGTCACACTGAACCGTTACCTAGGAACCCAAGCTAACTCCAGTACATTTGGTCAGCTGGTTTTACCACTATATGCAATGTACAATGGCTGCTGGAAAAGAGAAGCGTTTTTTTGTTGCTGATTTATTGTTTAGAAATGACTTGCTGCAATCTTGTTGGTTGTGCAGGAGGTTCTACTTTTGCTTTTCAAACATGTATAGTTGTATAATAGTGCATCTTTTTACAGTCATTTTCACGTGCGATTGTAAACGCTGAGTTAGGGTGCATGGCTAGCAGTAGCTTATTGGGACTTAAAGTGACCCTGAAACATTAAAATCTCATTATCTAAGAATGAGTTTGTGCAAAAAATGTAATAAATATAAAACTAATCTATTCAAGGAAGCATAATAGATTGTCATTTAAATGAGAGTTACTGTTCAATGTTAAGTTTTAATATCATTAAATACCAAAAACTATGACTAATCAGTAATAATAATTTGGTTGCGTTTACTCTGAGTCTTTCCCTCACATATATTTGGGACAGAAGTCCTTGCTTTTCCGAGAATATTCCATAAAAGTGAAACTAACTGCAAGCCTTGGGAATAAAACAGAGTCTATTATTTCAGGCGTAAAATCTTGACTTTGCTGATGGGGAAAAACAACTTTTAGTATCAGCAGGAGGATTTATATATGAGCTGCTTCCATTTGGTGAGTTTTAGCTCCGATTTCTCACAGGGTTGCTGTCAGAAGAATTCAAATGATGGCATCAACCATCCTGGCTCCTAAAACCGCTGCATTTCTTCTCCAGACATCACCTTGTTTGCTTCAGGCAGCTGCGGGTCACAAACAGCAGCAGCTAACGAGGCCGTGGTTCTTCTCCCTCCCTCTCTCTCTCTTCCTGTGCCCCCCGCAGGGATGCGCTCAGCGGCGGCTCGCTGCATCCAGCGACAGGCTCAGCAAGAGACAGAGGCAAAGGGAGAGAGTGGCTCTTCGTCTTCGCCTCGCAGCGCCATCTGCCATCGTCCTCTACGAGTCTGAAGGAGACGGAGGGACGAGGGACGGAGGGGCGGTCACTGGAAACTGGCCTCAAGGCTGCTGCTGCTGCTGTCTTTATGTGTGCCGCCTCCATTTATGTGTCAGTGAAACATCGACATGAGACGCAGCATGAGGCTCCTGCAGCGCCGTATTAAGGCCATCACAGACAGAAAAAAAAGTGTACCTTTCTGCCAAAAAACTCTGACATTTTTAGATTAATCTCAGACATATTTTGGAAAAGACAAAGAATTTATCAGATTTAAAGGTCAAAAATTTGCTGGAAATCTTGACATTAGAATCAGAAATTATCTAGAGGAGAGAGGAAAATTTCTGAGCTCCAAAAGTTGACAAATTTGTAGAAAAAACAAGAACATTTCTGAATTTGAAACAGAAAATGTTTTAGATTTTTTTTCTAGCAAATTTGTGAATTTTCAAAATATTTCCACTTTTTAAAAAAAATTCTGAGCTTCATCTCTGAACTTTTTATTTGTTGTTTTACGAGTTTCTTCTCAGAATATTTTGATATTTTCATAATTTTGTGACTATTATCGTCATTTCTTTCCTGATATTCTATTGCAATAATCAAAACAAAAGATGCAGCAGAAAAAATCATATTATGTATTTATTTATTGGGTTTTTACATTTATGTTTTGACTGAAGAAGATACTCTCTGTATCCTTTTGTATGAACAAACATGATTTTCTGCAGGGTCCAGTGAAGTGCTCTGCATTTTTCCCAGGGAGGTTATGGCTCCCTGTGCCCCCCTCGTAGGGTCGCCACTGTTGGAAGCCAGCAAGAAAAGGGATTTTACAACAGATGTTAACAGATACTGAATGTCAGGTGTCGCCCCCTGCCTGAGAGGAGGCAGAATGCAAATATGAGGAACTTTAGTGTTGATTTTATCTAAAAACAAACTAACTTAGGCTTAATATTTTCATAGTACTACAGTTAGATGCTTCAGGATGCTTTCATTTTCTGGATATCTGATAATTTTTCCAAACCTAAATAATTAATGAATAGCTAACAATGTTCAGAGTCGGTGAGAAGAAGAAACTCATGCTGCGAGGTTATCTTGGCTGACATCCTGAGTGCGTTTGGGGATAGAGAATAAAATCCTCTCGGTATGCAGAAATGAGGAGGTGGTGATAGGATGTGAATCGTCCCGGAGCGGGAAAACCTCCAGGCTGTGTTTGGATGTCTGTGGGATAAATATGAAGTAATTGCTATCTGAAACAAACAAATCTAAGAGCTGAAAGTGTAAAAAAAAAAGAGCAAAACCTGTGAAGCGGCTGCTAAAACCACCTGAAAATCTCGTTTTGGACATTCAGAACAAGTTGGAACTCGGAATCTGCAAAGAGCCAGATAAACAAAAAATAGGGGCTGGTATGACCGGCTGGATAAACTGATCATTAATCCAACTGTCATTTCTGGCTCTAAAGTAAAAATCTTCTCCTGAAGGGGCAGCAAATCTGAAAAAGCTCAAATTTTCAACTTAATCATTTTAAAAGTGACCATACAAAAACAAAAAACGTCTCATTCTGTAATATTTGGTTCTCCAAGGTGCTTTTCATGCATCATTTTATTCATGTGTTCATGTTTAACCTGTTAATAAGTAAAACATTTTTCAATTCCAATGTACCTTAAAAATAACAAAGCTACGGCTGGCACTTACAATTATTCCAATTATTCTGACGATTAATCGATTAATCGGATAAAAAATTTGATCATTCTGCAAAGACGCATCAGCAGCTAAGAAAATACTAATAACGTCTATAAAAATATGAAAATCTCAGTCTTTTCTACTTGACTTAACGTCAATACAGTGCAGGGATTATCTGCTTATTTTTTGGATTAACATTAATAATTGGACAACAAAAGGTGTTTAAGCAGGTGAAGCTAAAACTTCAACTTTAGGACTCCTTGGTAGGTCCTTTTTATCAGTCTGTCTACTCCAGTTAACGATTAATCAACTACTAAATTAGCTGACGATTTTTTAATAGTCAATTAATCACAATTAAGCCGATTAATTATTTCAGTTTCAGTTCACATATTGATAAAAAGGCCAATCCAAACTCAAAACTGCAAAACATTTGCACCATCATTATTTATCCATAAAAAACAGAAAGAGGAATTTGTGTCTGGATCCGACTGAATTTCCAGGATTTTCCTGGAGTTATACATCCAAAATATGAGACGCTCAGCCATTATTTCTGCTTGACTGAACGTCTATACAGCGTTGAACTAATCTGTTTCTTTGTTTTGGATAAACCAATTAAGAACTGGATGGCAAAAGGTGGTTAATAGGACACAGAATTTGAAAGAGTTGAAACAAAAACTACCATTTGAAGAGTTCTGGGTGGAACATATTTACAGAAAAGTATAACTTATGCTCCAAATAAGTTGTTCTTTCAGCAAAGTGCTTTTTTAGTTTGTATTAACCAGTTAGTGATTAATCTATTACTTTCAATTTCAACAATTGATTAATCACGATTAATATAATTAATCAATTCAGTTTCTGTTGAAATATTTTCCAAAAAGAAACCCAGAATTATAAAAATATTCCACTATCATTACTTATTTATCAAAAACAAATGATGAGTTTGATTCAGCAGCTCGTTGGATCATATTTAAATAGTCTTTAGAGGAATTTGGGTCCTGATCAGACTGATTTTCCAGGAGTTATACGTCTGTACCTCCTGAAATCAGAAACTACAGGATTATAATTCACTTTTCTGGCTGTCGAGCTTCGTCTGAAACCTTCCAAGCTTCTCTTTCTCCAGCATTTCAGGACACCGGACAAACCCGTTCCTGCTCCGTCGTAAATTAAAATGCCATGACGCCATTTTAGCTGGTTGTCCAAAAAGCTCTCAGAAAACGTTGCAGCTGATCCAAACAGGTGCTTCAGAGGGGGATCGTGTTCCCGCTCTCCTGCCATCTCCACTCGGACTCCCACAACATTTTTACTACGCATAAAGCCTTTAATGGACCACAGCTTCATCTTATCTAAAGCAGCTCATTGTTCTTGATTAGCCCTCGTGAATTTTCCCCCTCTGTCTGCCGGACTTCTGGTTGTTCCCAGATTCTCCGAGACCAGACTGGGAGGAAGACCCCACATAATCTGGGTTCATC
Source organism: Phalloptychus januarius (assembly GCA_902982915.1). Classification (NCBI taxonomy): domain Eukaryota; kingdom Metazoa; phylum Chordata; class Actinopteri; order Cyprinodontiformes; family Poeciliidae; genus Phalloptychus; species Phalloptychus januarius. The sequence continues at coordinate 19,498,495 of CADWAE010000230.1, read as the reverse complement.
TGCCGGACTTAAAATCCTAAATCAGACAGAATTTGACGTTTAAAGTGGCGCTCTTTAATAAAGTAATAGGGAATGAACTTTGTTCCATATTTTCTGCGAGTCACAGTGAATTTATTGATTTTTAAACTTCAGTTTGGCTTCTGTTACCATAAAACCTGCCAACAAATTATTGAATTTAAAAGAAATGATGGAAAAAATCAAGCGACCAAGTTTTTGAACAATCTTGTATCTCAGAAAGTTTTCCGGTGATTAAATGCACTGATTCAATGGATCCTTTAGTTCATATTTTATATATTAAAAATTTGTCCTACACAAAATCTTACAAAGTATTTTTGTCCGACTTTTAGTGCAAATATATTAGTTAACTTAAAATGAAACTAGCTTAGAAGTAACTTTTCAGCAAACTATAGGAGCTGGTTTAAGTAAGTAATTGTTGAATATTGATTTTAAAAAGTGCTAGTTCCACTTTTTCTGCGCCGTTACCTAGCAACCACAGCCAAGCAGCCTGTTGCCTAGCAACCCAGTTCTAGTTCAACTGGCAGATTATTTCACTTTTAACACATGAAATAATCTGCCACTAGAAATTTTTTTTATCTATATTTAAGAATTATTGACTTAAAAAAAGTTCCCATATGTTGCTGAAAACACTTCCAAGTAAGTTTTGTCTTGTTTTACGTTTCCATTCGAAAGCAGATTGTAAGATTTTGTGTTTTTGTTGTGTAACATGAACTAAAAATCAACTGTTTTGATAAAATGATGATTGTAGGCCAACATGAATAAATGACACATCTTTAGGTTTTTATCTTTGGACATCAGAATGTGAAGCGTAAGTGAAATTGTATCAGCAGAATTTGAAAGAATAAGAAACAGAAATTGCATGTAGAGGATTTTTGTATCCAAAGAAAACATTTTCAACATGTTTTCACCGTTCTGGTTCCTAAAACTTGGCAGCAGAATCTTTTTCTTGATATCTGAGCTTTTCCTCCTTTTGTTCTTTTTCCCACCAATATTCTGCAAAATGCCTTTATTCACTGCAAAAACACAAAATCTTATCAAGTATTTTTGATCCAGTTTCTAGTGCAAACATCTTGAATTAAGATAAAACTAACTTAGAAGTAACTTTTCAGCAAATAAGAACTTTTTTGTAGGTTAATGATTCCTTAATATTGATTAATAATTACTGGTTCTACTGGCTTCTAAAAATTTAAAACTATTGTGTTTTTGCAGTGTTTACTTTGTCATTATCAGTCTATTTATTGTCTGTCTGTTTTGCTTTCTCAGCGTTTTGAGCTACATTTGCAAAAATATGTAAAAGATAATCAGTTAAAAGTATCGACTGCCGTGTTTCACAGTTCCTGCTCCTCTAATACAAATAAACCTAAATGCACTGCAAAAACACAAAGTCTTACCATGAATTTTTGGTTTAGTTTAGTGCGAATATATCAGTAGACTTAAAATAAAACAAAACTAACTTAGAAGCAAAATGGGATCTTGCTTTAAGTCAATAATTATTGAATATAATTTAAAAATTAAAAGTTGCATTTGTAGATATTTTCGCTTGTAACATAGAAAAGATGTTTTCTTATAATTTAAATAATCTACCAGTTGAACTATTTACTTTTTTAATTATATTGAAAAATTATTCACTTAAAACAAACTATTATATCTCGCTGAAAATTTACTTTTAGTTCAGTTTTGTTTTATTTTAGGTGAACTGAGAGATTTACACAAGAAACTAGACAAAAATATTTGGCAAGATTTTGTGTTTTTGCAGTTAAAGACTAACAAGACGGATTGAAAATATTTGAAGGAATCTAAACAAAGATGTGAAAAATGTCTTGACTTGAGCTGTTGCAGTAAAATTCTGGCTATGTTGTTGCTCCGTATTTATTCCTGTTTTTCTATTTTTTGTTCCTGCTGTTTTATGGAATCCAAACCGGGACGATGTTTCTGCTCACACACCGTGTCCTTATCTGCAAACTGCTGCGTAACAAGAACGCTCAATAAACGCTGACAAAGGACGAGAAAAGCCAAAAAATAATAAATAAATGAATAAGAATCTGTAAGAACGTCCCAACAGGACAAAGACATGAGGCTGAGAGGACAAGAGAGGACAAGAGAGGACAAGAGAACAAGAGAGGATGAGAGAGGACGGCCGGAAGCTGCAGACTGGAGCAATAAAAGCGAAGGAAGGCAGAGAAAAGGTCACGGAAAACCGCTCGCAGAGAGGAGGGGGGTGGAAAACAAATTACAGCATTCCCTCTCATGATTGTAAATGTGTTCAACACACACACACACACACACACGCCGCCCACCAACAGGCTTCAAGGCACGCTTGGCCCTTTAAAGTCTTCCTAAAACGTCTTTTTTTTTCACCCAATCCCGCCATAAATATTCCCGAATCAAAGCGCCGGGAGCGTTTTAACACGGATCAGGCTGTAAAAAACATCCAGTGACGTTTTAATGAAGCTCCTGCAGCTTTCAGTTCGTCCTCCCTGTTCACCTGCTCGTCCGCCATGTTTACATCCATCTGAGCCGCCGCGCGCACATTCCCAGCTCCATCAGACTTCCCTCAAAACGACACCAACACATCATCTCAGGTCTGAGTTTAAGGTTTTCTCATGAAGAACGGCTTTAAAGGTGGAAAAACATGAGAACGCTGCAAAAACACAAGATGTTACCGAGCATTTTGTTTAGTTTCTACTGTAAATATCTTAGAAATAAGGCAAAAAATAACTTACAGGTAACTTTCCAGCTAGATAAAGCAGTCGATAATTCCTTAATGTGGATTAAAAAGTATTAGTTTCACTTGCAGTTTATTTAGTTCACAACATAAGAAAATATTATGTTTATAGTTGAAATGATCTACCAGTTTAACTACAACATTATTAAAGAATCATTGACTCTAAACAAGCTCCTCCTTGAAAAAAAGTTACTTTTTACTTAGTTTTGTCTTTTTTTTAAGTGTACTAACATTTCTGCACTAGAATCTACATGCAAGTATTCAGTCAGATTTAGTGTTTTACAGTGTAGGGAAGCTTCCCTTCATCCCACTCTGCAGAAACATGAAATCTAAACGATTTTTGTTCTAGTTTCTTTTGCAAATATCTTAGTCCACTTGAAATACTTTCTCTTTCAGTAATCCTCAAAATTTACTTAATATTGATAAAATATCTATATGTATTTGCTATGTTTCTGATGAGACATTTTTCTCATGTCTCATGTTGTAAGTGAAATAATCTGTCAATTGGACTTTTTCATAAATAGAAATTAATAATCAAAGTATTTTTGGTCATGTTTGTTGTGCAAACTTGAAATGAGATCAAAGTAACTTAACAAGTAACTTTACGGAGTTTGATTTAAGTCAATATTTCCTTAAAATTGACTAAAATAAAAATACCAGTTCCAGGTTTTCCACTTGAAACATGAAAAATGTGCCCTAATAATTCCTACAAAGGAATTATTGACTTAAAACAAGCTGCTTTGTCTTGCTGAAAAGTTTTGTAAGTTGGTTTTGTGAGTTAAGATGAAAGCAGACCAAAGATGCTTGATTTGATTTTGTGTTTTTGCAGGTTTTTGCAGCGTTTCTGCAACGTTTTTGCAGATTTTTGCAGGTTTTTGCAGTGGTTCATTACGGATTCAGACCAACCCGGCTGCAGTGAGGGTTAATCCATGCAGGTCTCTGCAGAGAGAAACGGGGTCTTTACTCCCCTCTACCTTTCATCCTGTAATCCAGACCCAGACATAATTAGCCTCCTTCCCCTGAGAGACGCAGAAACAAAAAAAAAAAAAAAAAACTCTTCCCCAGTTTAACTTCTACTTCTTCTTCTTCTCTTTTAGACAAAGTTGGGCTCTAAAAACGAAAAGCCTTGGATTAATTCTTCTCTTTTAAAGGAAAAAAAACCTGACAACTTTTATGCAACTAAAAAAAAAGAAAATCCTTGGTTTAGAAAAGGACCCCTGAGGTGCCCCTGCCGCTGCCCGGTCACAAAGGGCCTTTGGGGCTCCTCTGTAATCTCTTAATGAACTGCAGCGGAGGAGAGGCAGCGCTGCTTTTCCATATCCCGTGTAAAGCGGGGCTCTCTTTTGTTTCTCCCTCCCAGCTACAAAATGGATTAGCGGTTGGAGGAGGCGCGGCGATGTGAGCAGGGGTCACTCTCTTGTTTTTCTGACGAGGCTCGTTTAAGAAAGGCCAGCAACAATGAGGTTTAATCGACGGAGAAACACACACACACACATGAAGCTGGAACCGAAATGTAAAGTTTAGACCATAATAGAGAGCAATAAAACCCCGACGCTAACCACTCCGATGCACCGATCTGCGGTATTTTTTTGGCCCGAACCGATTTACGTTTTGCTGATTTTCACAAATTCCTGTTTTTTTCCTGAAATCAAACAACATAAAAAAGGAGAAAAACAAGAGGATCCTAATTTAAATCAGCCAAAATCTTCTTAGCTTTGGGAGGTCAGAGATGCGAAAACATCACATCTTACCATTAAGATATGGGAGTTTTATAAGGTCTATAAATCCTTAATCCTGATGAAAATGTTAATTATTTCACTTATAACATGTTATAAGTGAAATAACACTTATAGAAATTGGATTTTTATAACTTGTTATAAATGGGATATTATCATTACCAGTGATTACTGGCTTAAACTCATATATCTTGATAAAATGTTTCTTATAAGTCAGTTTTGTCTTATTTAAAGTGCATTAAGATGTTTGCACTACATTAGACCAAAGACACTTGATCAGATTTGGTGTTTTTGCAGAGCTGATACTTAAACATGAAGCCGTTTTTAACTGAGGTCTGACTGGCCTTCACGTCTCCAGTCTGTTGTTAGCGATAGTCACCTTAATGTTGCCAACTCAGCAACTGTCTTGATATTTTTAGCAACATTTAAGACAAATAATATCAGTTTGGGCCAAAATCAGAATCGGATTTAAAAGATTGACCAGAAAACCGCAATCAGTTCACGCTTAAAAAAGTGACAGAGGATACTATCTCCAGTCAGAGGCATCTTCCAAGTCGCAGGAAAACGGACTGCTACAGGAGCTCCTTCATGTCTTTAATTAGATGAGTTTTGGGATCAGTAAGACATTCTTACATTAGGATCTTATGACTCATCAAAATTAAAGAATTGCGTATTTATTCCGATTTCTTCTCCTCTAATCCGACTTTTACAGAGTCTAATAGGCTGAAAATGGTGGAAGTTGATATATTTGATGCATTTAATGATGACTGTAGGAAACATTGGATTTTTAAGAATTTGACATATAAGGAAAGAAATCAGCCTGTTCCAATCAAACTGATTCAAAGTGACTCGTTTCTGGTGCTGTGGATGCTGAGAGCCAGTTGAAACTTTGTATTCAGGTCAAATAGATTACAAAAAGTCCAGATTTCACTTTACTTCTGAGCTGAAGACTCCCAGCCTGAGGCCTCGGCACGCTCCAACGGTGGACACATTATCGCGTTTCCAGTTGATTTCCTTACGTTAAAGCTGAACTGCAGCTCCAGGTTTGGTTATAAAGGCTTCTTCTTTCCCTGTTTGATCATTTTTCTCTTTCTTTCCTGTCATCCTGAGCCTTTCATGTTGGTCCCTAAAATCTAGATCAACCATCCAGAGAATTAAAGCTTATAAAAGTCTGTGTTAAAATGCTTATTTTGCTATTGCTGTATCTTGTATTGATCTTTTTCTACTAATGTCAACCAACAGGCAGTTTGACAAGCAAAGCTGAAGTTCAGTCCAGTAACTTTCCATTAACTGACCTATATCAGAGGTATTTTAACGAGTCGTTCTCACATTTTTAAGTGTTAAAATAACTCCAGAAGAATTCAGTTCGGCAAATCTGCTGCGTTACTTTATTTAATTCGTCTGAAAAGAGTCTCATTTTGTAACTGAGTGAGTCTGAATAGAAAATAAACCCCTTGGTTCACATTTTAATAATAAAAAAAACTGTTTGCTGAGAGAAAACTCGCAGTTTTCAGCTCAGTTTAACGGTGTTTAGTCTCCACATTAAGACACTCAAACCTTCACCAACTCTAACTCGCAGATTTGAACCAAAACTAGCTCGTAAAGGCGCAAACTGGAGGTTAAAATGCGCGTCACTTTGCGCCTCTGAGTGCATCTCGCCGTCAGGGAGGCGCAGTTTGGAGTTTTGGCCGTGACTAAACGGACACAAAGAGGGGACCCACTCCGCCCCCGCCGGCGGAGAGCAGCGGCACACAGCAGAAAAAACAGAAAAAGAAAAGACAAGAAAGACATCATTAAATGACTTAAAGCGTTTATTTCTGATGGCAGGGGGAGAAAACACCGTGTTTCTTCCAGAAGTTACGCAGAAAAAAAGTCCAAGTTGAACTTTTACGCACAAAGTCGGGACTTAGCGCAGCGGCCTGTTTAAAGTTTTATCTCTGCGGCCACATTTCCAGCAGAAATTACTCTGAAATCCGCCTTATTGTTCAGAGAAAACATTTCAACACACACACACTCACTCACACACACACACACAGGCCCGCTGGAGCTCAACAAACACTGAAAGGCACGCTCCCTTCTCTTCATGCTCCAGCACACTACATTCACATTCCTAAAGTTGGAATTATTTTTAATAAATTATATGTATTTTTTATATTTCTGGCGGCGAAATTTGATGTATTCACCCTGCAGTGCGCAGCGCAAAGTGCGCGTCATTTCTCCGCACGTCGAGCTCCGACTCCGCTCTCTGAGCGTAAATATTCCCCTGCTGAATGTGCGCAACTGACTGTCGGATTGTAGATGTATTCAAACAGAATGCGCTATTTTAGTAAAAAGCTTTAGAGGAGCGGATTTTTTTTAAGAAATAAAAAATAAAATAAATGTCGGATTTGGTGAAGAAAGAGGGGGGGAAATTTTGCTGATAATTTTCTAAAATTATTCTTTGCGCAAAGATGAGTGCGCATTTCGCTGCACTTACTTGGTGTTGGTCGTGTTCCAGTAGATGGACTCCAGAATGAGCGGCCGACACAAGTCCAGTTCGAAGGCGAGGAAGAAAACTCCTAAATAATATCTCCACATCGAGTCCCCCATGGTGAGCCCGCGCGCCTCCGGGATGGATGCGGTGCACACTCCGTCTCAGAGGGGGATCAGCCGTGTGTGTCCACGCAGAAAACAAAAAAACACCAAAAAACAAAAAGATCTTCAGATTATATCCCGATCCAGCGCATTCGGACCCAACAAGCTCCGATCAGAGCATCTCCAAAGAAAAAAACAGAGAAAAAAGAAGAGCGCACGGCTGGTTCATTCAGGGCGCAGCGCGTTAGAGATCCATCATCCTTCAGAGAAAATAGAAATCCCTCTGCGTAAGAAGAGCCAACATCCAACAGCAGCAGGCTGGGGTATTCCGCGTTCAGCTGGAGCTGGAGGTGGAGGTGGAGGGCGACAAACTGTGGGTGACAGCAGCACAAAAATGGAACAATGAGGTCGGATGGTCGAAATGAACAAAATGAGCGGATGTGTGGATGAGAGAAACCAAAGGAGCTGGGATGGAGGTTCTCATTCTAAACAGGTCCGAAAAGAAAGAAAATAAAACTCCCAAAGTGAGGAAAGAAGGACAGAAAAGAAAGAAAGCCGAGCACGCAGGCGGAGAATTAGAGTCCCGCAGATCCGTCCTCCCGCACCGCACCGCACAGCGACCCGCACGCAGGGAGGATGTCGCCTGATCGGCTGCTGCTCTCAAACCAGGCTGGGAAGTAACTGAGAGAGACGCAGACTGGGAATATTTGGCGAAGCTGCTCCCGACCAGGCCCCGCCCACCGCCGCCGCTGATTGGTGGAAGTTAAAAAGAAGCGGATCCGTCAATCAGAGGCGGCAACTGGTTCAGTGGGGTGAGAAATTACAGCCGAGCCCTGTGAATGTCAGCGGGCGGCTGCTGAGTGACACTATAAACCATTTTAATGACGCGACATGTCACCAAACAATAGTTTTAATCAATATTCATAATAATAATAAATATTAAAAAGAAAGAGAAATAAAGAGAGAGATAGAGAGAGATGGAGGGAAGTCAAGTGCAACACCTGCACAGGTGAGGAAAGCACAACACATCCGGGTTATTTTCATTTTCCAAACTCTGGATTCCTGCAGGATTCTCAAAGAACCGAACTCCTCATCCGAACCGAGCGCGTGCAGTCGGTTCATCCGCTTCGAGTTCATTTGAAAGCCAACAGCGCCCACTAGCGGCAGAACTATCAGGAGAAAACAGAGAAGATTACATTTTATCATCTAAATTATAACTCATTAAATAATTAACATAAAGATGAAATAATAAGAATATATGCAACTTTAACGTGGTCCTTTCTATTTTTAAACTTTTTATTTAGTTATTCCACCAGGGAGGCTGCAGCTCCATCCATCAGACAAAATATTAAGGTTTTTATTTATTTTTTGAGTAGAGATGAGTCAATATTTTGCAGCAGAAATCATTCAGATTTAAATCCAGACATAAATAAGTTGAAGAAAAAAAAGTTATGAAATTATTTTACATTATAAATCAAACTTTATAATAATTTTAAGTGTAGAAGTTGTAAAAATCCACACTGATAACTGACATTTAGTTACTTATCTTCTCGTATTTTTATTTAAATTTCTTAAACTTACAAATGAAATGATAAAATTGGAATAACATTTAGTATAAATTTCATTCAGGTTAAATTGAATCCATACTCTAAAGCAGATATGTTGGTTTAAATGTGTAAGTATTCTTACAAAATTAATTAAATTTGAGGCAATAATTTAATCTTCCACCATGAAGGCTGCAGCAATATCCTTAGCAGAAGTTGTTTATAAAAAATTAAATTACTGTAAACATTTTTACAAATTTTTTTGATTAGATATGAATCATTATTCAAATTTAAATAGAGACAGAAATAGGTTTTTGATAGCCACAAGTCAAACTTTCCAATTATTTTAAGGTGAGAAATAATTACATTTATTACAACTTCTGGGTCTAAACCTTTTATAGGCAATTTAGGTTGTCATATCATTGAAAACGTTTTTTAATCATTTTCTTGTATTAAAAACGTGAGTAAAGAAATAATTTAATTGGAATCAATATCTTCAAGGAGAAACAGAAAAAAAATATATTTCGCAACTGAAGTGTTTTCATTTAACAGAAACATAATTAAAATCGCATATGAATAAGTCATTAAAAAATGCAACACCATCATCCTCCTACCACTTCCTGTCTTCTTCGTGGTTTGCGACAGTAGTAACATCCGGTTGTTGATCATGTGACTCAAAAAAACAGTTTCCATTGCAGTTCTGTGAAATAAATCGATTTCTATATGTCTGAAAACAAACATCTCCCCTGAAAACATGTTTTTATTGTTCTGTTGGGTGAGTTAATTTTCAAAATGTCAAATTGCTCATTTATATGGCCAACAGACACTCAGTGACTGATTACTATGCTACGTTACATCTCCACCATTTCAGTTATTCAAATCGCCCTAAAATGCTGTTTAGGGTGTAATTCGCTCTGAAAACATTGTTTTAAGGTTTTCACGCCTCCTGTTCGCGACCAGCCGCTAATTGAACGGACTGTCACCCGCTCACGCTCCTGCCAGCTGTGGATTGAAACGTGTGAACGGCTGACGCTCCTCTAATTTCATCAGTTTTCGGAGCCTTGCTGTGGATTGAGCCGACCGTCACCTCCATGGAGCTTGATAAGGAGGCCAACGCATCCTGCTGCAGCTGATTGCATGCTGATTGAGTTGCTTTAATTCAATTGCAAAGTGTTTTTAGGGAAATTAGACACCAAAGGCTACAGGAAGCTCTTTGGGAGTTCATATTAGTGACTTTCTTTAGTATTAAACCGCAATATGCTTAACTGTTATCGACTTAATTAGGTTCATAAACCAACTACAGATTTAAAGTTCAGATTAAATATATTTCTTAAAAGAATAAAACCAGTTATGGAGGAAGGCAGGCAGCAGCGGAGCAGTGCGGAGAACACAAGCCGGGGTGAAGCGCACCGATCCGGGCCGCGGTGGCGAGGAACTGCCGGTGAAGATGGAGTATGGAGCTAAATTGGGGCCAAAAATTTTGTTCGAAAGAACAAAACATTTTTGTTTAAATAATCAGTGCAAGAATGTTTGAGAGCAAACAAAAAAAATGTTATGAAATTTTACAAAAGTAAAGTAAAATTTCAAGATAGAATCTGAAAGTATAGATCTTAGCGATAATACTGATATCAACTTGATATCAATATTAGCAATATTTTAGTATCGTAGAGTATATTTTAGTCAAATGTCTGCACTTTTTCTAAATAAAGTGCAAAATATCATTTGAGAGCAAATCAAAATTAAGTAGAGTTCATAAATGAAGTAAATTTAAAGATTTTGATCCGTCTGCCTCTAATAATTAAGTCAAATTATTTTAAGTTATTTCCGATTTTTACAGCATTTTCACAACAGACAGTAGTTTAGTACTTGATTGTGCTACATAACACAACCACTTTCAAAGCAACTGAAAACTTCAACGCAAACCTCAATCAGTAGGAAACATTTAGTTTTATTTAACATGGAATAAATATACAGAAGCAGCTGTTTCATTGGGATTATTCTGCATAAAACTGACCCACCACTGTCTGAAAGACCAGAAGTGAACCACATTCTGGTTCATTAATGGTTTTACGGGAGCTGGAATCTGCTGACTCTACTGATGAAATGATGATGAGACCTTCAGCTTCTGTTGGCATTCAATGAATTTATTCGTCTGTTCAGTCCTTTGACAATTTAAGGGGGAAAAACTCACATGACAAAATTAAGATTCCACAGAATAAAGTTATTATACCCACCTGAGGTCACATTAATCATGCAAACACACACACACTCACACACACACCTGCATTCTCACTCTGACCTCGTCTTACCTGAACTCGTGTCTCCTCTACGACTCAGCGGCGGCTTCGCCAAGTTAATTTACTACAACATAACAGTTCGCACACGGGGGGGGGGGGAATTTTGTCGGAAAACAAACCAGAGTGTTTTTCTTGTCCTCCCCAAGTTTTCCGATCTCTATCTTTTTCATAAGACGGTTTTAAAAGGGTTACACGGAACAGGAAATGGCTTCCGTCCTCCGTTTCCTGTCGGATCGATCACCGGCAGGTCGGGTAGCTGAGGCCCGGTTCGCCTGCAGAACCCGATTGTTTTAACGGGGAGAAATGTTTCCGGATGGCTGGAAGACACGGAGCGGGTCAGCCGGATGGGAAGCTTTCTGTGCTTTTTTTTTGACATTTATTGTTTTTAAAATAAAAAAAAGAAAGAAAATTAACGCTTTATTTGAAGTGCTGTGCATAAGACTGACATGACATCTGTCACAAACATGAAGGAGTCCAAATAAATGTTTAGAACTGCTGTCGTGAACCGCCATTCGGTAAATAATGACACTTTTAAAAGCAAGTTTTAAAAAAATTTACTTTAAAAGTGTCATTATTTACCAAATATTGCAAAGTTGACACTTTTAAAGCAAGTTTTAACGGATTAAAAAATGTCAGTATTTACCGAATGACCCTTCATGAGAAAAGTCCAACATTCATTCCCATTCCTTGATGTTTCTGACAGGGTCATGTCAGTCTGACGCTCACCGCTTCACATTAAGTTTTACCAAAAGCAGAGCGACAGCCACCCGAGCTGCCGGTGACTTTCCCCTAGCAGGACTACAGCTGGATACACATAAGACTCCCAGACTACATGAAAACTCCCAGGTCCCTAAAAGAGAGAAAATAAAAGCAAACAGGAGGAGTTTGTTCTGTCTGTCTGTTTGTTTTTAGGGGCGACGATGCAGGAGCATCCTCCCGACCTTTCCTTTAGCACTTCCAAAATGAAGCGAGCAAATCCGCAGCGGACGACACGGAGCGGGGCTGAACCATAAGGATGAGGATGAGGGGGCGGTGCAGGACGAAGGCGGGGCAGCGGAGTGTCATTCGGCCGCCTTCAGAGAGAAGGACAGCTTGGGTCTGGACTTTCCCTTCCCCAGGATGATTTTCTGCTCCTCTTTCTGCTGCCGCTGCCGGTCCTGCTCCAGCTTCATGCGCTCCTCGTGGATCTTTCTCTGCTCCTCCACGATCCGTAGCTGCTCCTCGGCCTGCGGGCGAGACGAACCGGGTCAGAGCAGAACCAGGACGCAAACAGAAACAGGCCCGTAACAAACTCTGTGGCAGAAGTTATCACCATCAGCGACAATACTGTTGTTTTAGGATCATTTTCCAGTAATACAATAATGCTATAATGCAAAAGCAAATGTCAAAGATCAATAAACTTTCAATTCTAATTAGTATTTAAAACTGGAACTGGCAGACATTTTAAATATTCAAAATAAATAAGCAAAGCAATAAACAAATAAATTATGATGACAAAATTGTCCTTCAAAAGAAGGGCAAAAATCATCAAGTTTTTTTAGAAAGAGAGAAAAACTTCAAATCATGTAAATTGATTCATCTTACCAAGTATTTTTGTTTAGTTTCTAGTGCAAATATTGTATTATTCTTGAAATAAAATGAAACTAACTCAACTAACTTAATAACCAAAGCTGGAACTCAGCTTGGGTTGCTAGGTAATGGGATAGAATTCTGCTGGGGTTGCTAGGCAACCCCAGCAGAATTAAGCTAGTTTCCAACTGTAAATAATCCCTCCAGGAAGCTGCGATTGCAACTGTTTAGTCAGCATTCACAAATTTTGTGTGGATTTGTAATTTTCAACAAACATTGCAACTTTTCGCCTCAACATTTTCTGTATTTCATTCTTTTCTGACCAATCACTGAAACCAATGTTTGGTACATTTGTGAAATGAAAACAAAAACAACAAAAAGAAGCTTGGATCAATTAGAAAGTTCTGTTAAAGTAGGAATGAGGAAAGAACCAAAGGAGAAATACAGAAATCGTCTAAAGACTTAAGGCTTAAAATCAATTTAAAGAAGAACAGAAGTCTGGGTTATTAAAATGAAAACAGATAACAATGAGTGGATCACTGTAAGCTGAGCCGCAGCAAGGAGGTAGCAGCTTATCAAACTCAGCAGGATATTTTCATATTAACTGTCCTGTCTGGCTCCAGCTGCAGATCAGAGGTGAACAAAGTAAAACTGCTTTTCCACATGTTGTTACATTACAATCAGACTCAATTTTATAAAAGATCAACAAAAACCAGAGCATGATTGGGAAGAAGTAAGAAAAGGAAACAAGGTTTTTAAATGTTTGTTCCAAAACCACCAACAACATCAAGGAATTTACAGTGATTAATGTTTGTTCAATAATATTGTTAATATCGGTGTGGTAAATAAAACTGGACTGATATTTATTTCCATTTTGTCCATTTTTTCAGGAGGAGGTTCTTGGTCATGGTGTATTTGTTTAGTCCTGCTGGGCGATAAATTGTACCAGTAATTATAGTGATAAATTATAATATTGTTGTTTTGAGACCATTTTCAAGCAACATGTTAATAACAGCATTTTCCCTCTCAAACATCAGTTCACTTTAAATGTGTAAAGAACTTAACACAGGAAGTGAACAGATATAAAAATCAACTACCAAAAGTGATAAATAAAACAGCAATAAAAAACACTTAACTATGAAACCATAAATAAAATAGATTTGAATGTCTCTGTAAATAAAAATATTAATATGAATGGAAGATGTGGATATAATTTTGATTTATCACACGATTTATTGATTGGCCAAAATCTTCATATCACTGCTCCCCTTTTTATTAATAATTCTTTTGGAGAAAATAGACTTTTAATCTAATTTTGGTCCAAAAAATCCGAATCAAATCAAATTATGAGACAGTAAAAGTCTCCCTCGTCTCGTCTGCAATATAAACCAGCGACTAGATTTCATCCCGGGTTCAGAACCGGGTCGGGTCGTACCAGCTTGGCCTGCGCCTCGGCGATCTTGCGGTTATTCTCCTCCAGGATTTTTTCCAGCTCCTCCCGCTTGGATTTCTCTTCCTCCTGGATGGATGACATGGTGCCATGTTAGCGCATGAAAAAGTCACAAAGCACACACACTCTCTCACTCTTTCTCACACACACACACACACACACACACGCAGTCAGTCACTCCAGTCAGCCTGAACTGTTTTCTACAAACATAAAGAAACTGAGCGGAGACGTGAACGCCTCCCTCGACTACTTCAAATCTCTTCCTGGAAGAACTAAAATGGCTAATTCACACCTACTGTTATCTTAAAGTTAAAAAAACAAACAAAAAAAAACACCACAAACACATTCATCACATTCAGAGGACAGAAACATAGACTAGAGGAAAAATACATCTGCTCCTTTTAACATCATCAAATGCAAGAGAGAAAAAGAAGAAGGAGGGAAGAGTTTTGGCTCACCAATGAACGAATACCTACGCATTTTCCTTGCCTGTGTACCTACACAACTGGTGAACGCATTCGGCAATAAACGGCTGAATATTTACTGTCCCGTCCAGACCGCGGCCCCTGCAGAGACAGAGAGGCGCTCCTGGGGTCGAATATGGCGCGCTCCTCTTTATAAGTCAAATCTGCTTTAGCGCTCTCTCTGTGGGGCTTTTTGTTGTCTCTGTAGAGAGCTGCTGCACAAGGTGTGTGTGTGTGTGTGTGTGTTCGAGGAGGACCCGACCACGGCACACTTACAGTAACAGGACACAAGTCACAGGTGAGCTGAAAGGCTGCAGCGCCAGCTCGGGTCAAGAGCTAGTTAGGAAGGTGGTGAGGTGTGTGTCCGAAAAACAACAACAAAAATAATAAAAATAAATAAATAAAACACATCAACAAAATGACACCGAGCCGCTGCCCTATGGGAGAAGCAAGTTATGGTACAAAAGAAACCAAAAGAAACATCAAACTGTGGGAAATAACCAGTCAAAGATATTAATTCATATCATCAGATAAAACCATCGGACAGCCGCCGAGAACCTGAGGGGATAAACCGTCTGTGAGTCAGATGGGATGAACATTTCCACGCGGATCCGGTTGGGTTTTCCGAACTTTTCTGGTGAGGAAACCAAGTAGAGACAGAACAGGAAGAGAGAAAGGAGGAGGAACCTTTGATACTGAATTACTACTGAAGTGTAAACATCCACTTGTTGGAGTGAAGCAAAAGAAAAACTATGCAGGTCGACACTTTTCCCGCAATTAGATGTAACAATAAACTTTCTTTCAGAGGTAAAAACAAAACAGTAGCTTCTTTAGCTTCTATAAATTCAAATAAAACATGATATTTTCACTGCAACGCTGCCTAGGTAGTTGACGTATGCTAGGTGCTACGCTTCTGCCCATTGAGTAACGCTTCAACCGAAGTTTGTTGAACTAATGTTTGAAAATGCTAACACAAAGCTAAAGTCGGGTTCCAATTCTGAAAATGGCCAAAAGTAGCTAAACACCAGAAGACATAGTGCAGAATGATCTGGAACAAGCCGGAAGAGTCTTGGTGTTTTAGTTTTTAAAGTAGTAGCTAATCATGTTAGCGCGTGCTACCCATGTTAGCTCAAGCCAGTGGTGCCCATAGTCGGTCGTGGAGGCCCGGCATCCTGCATGTTTTATTCTTTCCCTGGTTGTAGTAACAACCTTTCAGCTTGTCAAAGTTCTTCTTAAACCTCGTAATGAGCCATCATTTGATCCAGGTGTGTTAAACCAGGGCGAGAACAAAAACATGCAGGATGCTGGGGACTGACTTTGGGCACCACTGGCTCAAGCCAATGGTGTTGGATCCTGCTAACGTTGTTAAGTCCTGTTAATTCTGCTAGCTCTAGCTAATCATTTTAGCTCCTGCTACTCCAGTAGAGAGATTACAAGCCGATCACGTTTGTTTCAGCAGATATCTCAAGTTTAATAACTATGAAACTATGAGCAGTTTTCCTCATCCAGACGTTTTGTGGATCGCTCAACCGTCTGATTTGTTTAAAATACAGTTAATGTGAACAATTATTGGATTAATTATGAATTTTTACGCATCACAAACATCAAGTTTTAGGTAAAAACTAAAATCACAACATATTTAGGCCAGCATATTCAGCTAATCATGGATTATGGCGTAGAAAGTAAAGGAGAGGCACAAATCATTTTCATGTTTAGGCTGAACAAACAAATCAAGTTCATCTCAACTCCTACTTGTGATTCCAGTAAAAACAAAAAGTATAAAAATTGCAACAAATGAACCAGAGAGCAACACTGTGATGACAGAAGATCAATAAAATGCTATTTTGGGGTAAAATTATCATTCCTGAGGCGTTCAGGAAACATAATCAACGGTATTACTGGATGTCCCGACGTTGTGCATCTGCACTTAATTATTCAGAGAATTTCAGAAATGAAGCCTTCATCAGGTTTGCTGCTGCAAACAAACAACAGAGGTGCGAAAAAATATGATTTCAATTCTGAGACTTGCAGGGATACATTTGTTGGTGATTAATGACACAAAAATATATTTAGCTAAACTGGAAACAAGTTGCTACTGAGTAAATATGAATAACAACCAAAACTATAATTTAGTATCTTAACAAAGACGCAGAAACACTCAATCCTACCAGGAATCATCTGCTATTTAACCTCTGTAGTTAAATAGCAACAGGATCTGGGTTCCAGTGATGTTTAAGTTTTATATAACCATGTTTTTAATTTTGTTTGCTAATAAAAATGTGTCATTTGTGTCAGTTGCTGCTGCATAATGTTGATGTTTTCCTTCAGTTGGAAATCAGAGAAGATATTTGTCTTCTCACTCTACAGTTTTTAACATGTAGCTGTTTCTGCAAAGAGAAGCCTCTGCTGCTTGTGTTCCTCCCTCATCCTGTATGTTTGAAAGCAGCAAAACTCCAATAATTTGTTGGGGGCTGAAAGCGGAGGACGGTGGGTGGGGGCAGAAAGAGACGGGGGTGCATTCCAAACGACCGAGCGTTACCTCTCTGGCCTTCTGCGCCGCCAGCTCAGCCTGCCGCTGCCGCTCCAGCTCCTCCAGCAGCTGCCGCTCCATGATGCGCTTGGCCTCCTCCACCGCCGCAGCACCTCCCGCTCGATCTCATCCTTCCGCTTCTCCAGCTCTTCCTCCACCCGCTTGGCCACCAGCTCCTCCACCCGCCGGGCCGTCTCCTCCTCGATCAGCTTCTCCTCGATCTCCTGCTGGCGGCTGGAAGAGGCCGGGAAGAAGAGGTTAGCTTTAGCTGGCCTACAGCAGAGACAGCTTCCTGCTGTCAAGGCGTGGTTCCAACAGGTCTGACCCGCGCCATCTTGGTAGGCAAAGCATAACTGAACCATGGCTCCGAAACCAACAAAAGTATATACATAACTCTCATGTGAGTCACACCTCCATGAACTTTATAACTGACCTCCATCTTGGCAGGCAGTTGCTATGACAACAATAAACAAGCCACAAGTTTAGAACTAGCTCTTGCCTCATTCCTAACAACATAAAATACATTACAACTAAAACTTCTACACGATTTTTGAGTAGTTTACCCAACTTTGTGTAATACTATGATAAATATCAATGATATTTACAGTTTCCTTTTTTTTCCTTTTATGAAGTTGCTTCACACCCAGCAGCGATTCAGACTTTCTCCCTTTTCGGATATTTATCAAGACATATTTGGATTTTATCTGGTTTACTTTTCTCCGGACACTTTAATTACAAAGCAACTGTCCCACAACCTTTAAGTCAGAGCTCAGCCACTTCCAGAATGTCCTGCAAGTTTTGGATGCTTCAACACACCTGAATCACAGGTTACAGAGGTAATTCAGCCTGCAGCAGGGATGCATGCAAAAGACACAGGATACTGACTCTCAAGGACTGGAGCTGGAAACCGCTGATTATACATGTAAACCTGCAGAAAATCTGTTTTATTTATTAAAAATGTAACTTTCTTAATGTTTTTTCTCATTCTGATTTCCACTTTTTCATTACAAGCATTTTTATTAACCCTAAAAATGTCTAACTATGGAGTAAATGAACAAGAATTCAACAAATTAATAACTGATGTTCAATTCTCAAAAACATATCAATGAACTGTGGTTTAGCAAAACACTGAGTACTTTCCAATGTATTTAGAAATACTTACACATTATAAAAAACACAAAGAATTTGTTTTTTAAGTTATAAAATGCTTTAATTATTGTTTAGTTCTCATATTATGGCACAAACTGATAATCTAAGTATATTTGTTCAAAGTTATATAGTTCTATAAAATAACACTGCTAATATTAACTTCTTTGACAAAAAAGAATTAATTGGGTAAAGTATTTCACAATTTCTACAATGTATATTTATTTATCTCTCAGATGCTAGGACTTCAGTCTTTAATCTTAATGCAGAAATAATCTGAAGACTATTTAAAACATTCAAATTAAGATTTATTTCCTTAGACAGTAAATGTATACGTTTATCTAAAGTCTGTAGTCTTACTTCATCAAAAGGTTTTATTGATTTATGAGGTTTAATATTTACTAACAACTCCAATGGCAGCCGTTAGCATCTCAGCTCCAGTCCGTTAAAATGAATGCAGTTTACCTAGCCGTTAGCTTAGCATGCACACATAGCTGCAGCAGGTTATGCAACATCACCACAGGCAGATTTCGATTATTGTACCCACATTTTCCTCTGTCTCTCCATCTCTGCCTTTCTCTCCTCTTCTTCCTTCCTCTGCTTCTCATCCAGAGCGGTCCTTTTACTCAGAGTCCTGCCGAAGATGTCGATCCTCTCCGGGGGAGACGCTGCTCGCTCTCTGCGGGACGAGGCTGTGTTGGACCTGGACCGGGAGCGAGACTCTCTGCGCCTGTTCCTCTTAGATTCCCGGGACTTGGATCGTTTCTTGGACCGCTCCCTGTCTCTGGACCGGGACCGAGACCGGCTCCGTTTCTTGCTGTGCTTGCTGCTTTTTGAGTGTTTAGACCGAGACGTGCTTCGGCTGCGTGAGCGGCCCATGATGACCAGTCTTACGGCTGAAATTTGGACCACAATGCAGACTCTACTCCAACTGCTTCTCTTCTAACTCTGGGCTTACAATAAACGACCAATGCAAACAGCTGAAAAAACTCTATTTGCTTTTAAAAAGCATTTAAACAGCTCCTTAATTCGCCCTCCCAAGTCGTTACAAGGCAAGATGGCGCTCGTCGAGTTTGTTGTTCCCAGCATGCACTGCGGTCCTCGGCATTTTCCGTCAATCTTCGGAATGTCCTGTCAGTTTCACGAGCTGAACAACCGTCAGACCTGTGAAAAGTGACAGATGTCACTTTTGTTTTAGATTACGCTAAGTTTTATGGAGGACCAAAACTGACATAACAAGAAACAAAAGCATATAGCAATTGACATAGCAATTCCTTTTGAAGACGTAATATTTTACACAATTATAACTTTCTTAAATTTTTTTTGAGGATTAATAAAATATTGTTGAATTTGAATTGTATAAAATAATTATGTTTAAAATACACAGTTGCATAATTTTTCAATAAATATTTAAATTAAATATGAAAATGGTCTAATTTCTCTCTTGATAAACTAATCTGAATGTTTATCATTCGGGTTTAATGCTAGCTAAGGCCGGCTACCACGCTAGTTTTACCTTCTGCTAGCTGGAGCTTGAGCTCCTGTTAGCTTCACATTCTACTAAAGATAGTTATTAACTTGCTTTAGTCAAAAACTAAAGTAGAAGCTAAAACTAAAGCTAGTTGTAGCTCCCGCTAAAACTAGCGTTAGCAGAAACTAAGACTAGCCTTAGCTAACATTAAACCTGAATGATCGTTTATCATCAGAGGAATAAACATTTTTAAATATTGAATTGTATAGATGAATTTTAAAGATAAAATTCAAATATATTGTTCTCCAATAATCTTAAACACAAATGCATTCAGGAAATATAAATGAACATCAGTGTTTCTATTGACCATATAACTACACAAACTGGACATGGGAAATTGTGTTATTTTTTTACATTAGAGGAATATCAAAACATTTTGCACATATTTATGCTTTGTTGTCGGAAAATAAATAAAATTTATGTGATTATTGCATCTCTTTATTTATTTATTTGTTTAAAGTAATGTGGAAATTGGCAGTTAATTCCTACTAAGGCTAAATTACTTAAAAATATAGTCTATTTTAGTCAGCCATCACAGTTTACTGAAAGATTACAGATTAGATTTATCTTCAATTTACATGCAAATGATCAGTTTTTAATGAAACAACAACAAAAACAGAAAAATATATCCAACCAAGCGAACCACTGGGGTGAATTTATGATTGAAGTTTAGAGTTGTGGTTTCTATGCTGACGTGTTGCTCTGCTGCTTTCTTTGACAGCGATCAGCAGAGTCTGACACTAATCTCAGAACTTGTCTCCACTTGACCGATGTCTAACTTTGTCTCTCTCCATTTTTAACCGTTGTTGTCATGCTCTACCAGAGGCTAAAATGATGCTTTTATCTGAGCTTGTAAATATAGCGACGCAGAGCATCAGATAACCACACGACAAACAGAACGGGTCAGAAAAAAGAAAACAAAAACTGACAATGGCGCAATCCTGCACGGATAGATTTGCCGTTTCACTCTGGAAAATGAGGCCATTGTGATAACATTCCCCAGAGGGCTGAGCTCAAAATAAACCGCTTTTACTATATTTAAAAACACATGATGAAAAAGTCCAGCAAATCAACTTCAAAAAGGTCACATCACTCAAAACCAAAGATGAGAAATCATCTGAAGGGTTTTGATTCTGTATTTTTCAGCTGAGTCTAATATTAGCATGTACCGATTCATGAGGGTGACTCAGTGGGCAGCTTTCTCTGCAGAATAAAAATCATTTTAATTGTAGAAAACCTCATGAAGGTTGTCAGATAGGTCACTGCCATCCCAGCAGATCTAAACAGCAGAACATGTTCTGTCAAACTTCAGGGCTCAGAATCCAAACTTCCTCAGAAACAAAGCAAAGAAGCGAATAATGGGGCTTCAGAGACAGAAACAGAGGCCTAGCTTACTTTTTTCTCCTTGCTCGAAGTCGAAGCATCTATTTTTTTTATAAGTTGAGGTTTATTTTATTTATATATTTTTTTCATGGGCTGGTAAATTTTGCTCCTGCAGATGAAAGGAGCTGGCATTACAGAACCATCTGCGCCTTGTTTTTTTCCATTTGGGAAAGAGAGGTGGGAGCTTTAAAGCCCCTTTTGATGAATAATAGAAAATGTTTCGTGAAGGTGAAAAGGAGAAGAATTGCAGCACAATCCCAGTGGGGATGTTTGTTTTTCTGTTTGACTTTAGAGAGGTTCTGGGCTGGTCGGCGGGGTAAAAAGACCCGGTTCAACGTCTCTGTTTTCCTTTGAAATGGCTGCATATGCGCAGGTCGTCCCAGGGGACACAACCAGCAGTTCTCAAATGTCAGGAAGGTTTAAATGTGTTTTCCTCTGTGCTGTGGCTCATAAAAACGGTCAAAAATAAGGTTATTGATCCGTCTGAAAAGACTACACATTCAGGGTTCGCCTGGTATCAATGTGTGATTTTTTTATTGATTTGTTGACATTTTTTTGTCTTGAATTTAATTTTGTTTGTGGACAATTTTTCAAGATGGACGCCACGGTTGTCCTGGCATTAGGTGTCAAACCGTGCAAAATTACTCCATAGAAATCATATTTTCTCTTATCTTGTTTTTCACATTTGTTTGCAACAATCAGTTGATGTTATTCGTGGTGGGCACAGCTAACCAACATGAATGCTAGCCCTGCTGATGCTAAACTGCTAAGCTGCTAAAAAAATTAGCAGGAGCTAATGCTAACCATTAAGACAACTGTTGCACAGCCTGTAAAATGTTGCATATTATGACTTCAAAGTTACTGTTTATGAATAAACCAGAACTTTTATTCAAAATCAACATTTGCTTCACTGAAATCTGCTTTCAATTAATGTAGCAAGAATTATTTTTAATAAATCTCCAGAACCCTTTTTAAGATTTGGATCTATAATAATTTATATAACTTTTTCCAGCAATAAGTCTGACTGCTTTATATGTTAAATTTGAGTATTGCTGGTGTAGTTTATTGTTAAGTGAGTAAAAAACATATTTTGAGCTTTTGACTGGATGATTTTGGCCCACGTGACACCCTGATTTAAATGGTTGTCAAAAACACACATTGCTTCTTCCATTCAAGTGGATAATTTTTGAATAATTTTCAAGAACTGCATGCTAAAACCCAGAGCAGCAGAACCAAACCCAACCAGCTCAAGTTAATCAAAAAGTCCATCTCTTTCACATTTTGTGATCAAAGTTTGCCCTCTGCTTTCAGAGGAGCCTCTCAGGTCCGCCGGCCCTGCCCCGCCGCGGCTCTTCAGGGGGAAAAACACTTAGCAAACACAGGATCTGTTTTATAAAGCCCTGCCACATTGTCATATTGTCATGTTGATGGCCCAGGGGTCTGCGGATAAAGAGCCATTGAGGAGGGGAACCTGAAAGCAAGCTTCGCTCTCCTCCCTTTTACTGCCTGAATGAGAGCAGTTCTTTCACCTCGGCCCGCGGAGGACACAAAAAGAGAGGGAGGATGGAGGGGGAGGAGAGGAACTGATGACATGGAGCAGAGGAGGGGAAAAATCAGCTTTTAGGAGGTTATTGAAGTGTAAGCAGCTTCGTCCGACCAATCAGACATTATTATTACCCAGCCTTTAAATCTTCAATCTGAGCTGCACTGTTATCTGGACGACTGCATATGTGGTGCCATTTGTCTTGTGATAGTGAGTAAGAAATATGCAGTAGAAATTAGAAGGTTGTGGTTTGATGTGCTTGCAGGGTCTGCAAGGCTCAAAACAAACCATACCCTACTACCTGACACAAAAAATCCAAGAGAATTATGTTTTTCTTCAAATTTAATTTTTAGGTGAAATAATTGGCACATAATTAAAGTTATAACATGGCAAAATGTTTTGTTATAAGTGAAATAATCTGCCTCTGGAATGTTGGGAATCTCAGAAATTGTCTAGAAAAAAGAATAAAACATTTCTTAGTTGAAAAAATTTAAAACTTTGCAAGAAAGAGTTCATAAATTTTTTTGTTTAATCTTTTTTTTCTATTATCTAGGGGGAAAAATGACATTGACAAAATGAGTTTGAAATTCCCAAGTTCAAAATTATAACTTTTCAAACAATTTTTTTAGATTCATCTGAGTTTTTTCCCAATAAATCTTTGAGATTAATCTCAATATTTCAGAGATTTCTAGGAAAAATGTATTTCTTTTTTAGATTAATTTTGAGACTAATCTCAGGAATATTCTAGGGAAAACAAGAACATTTCTGAGCTTGAGAAGTAAAAAAATTGCTAAAAAATATGCATAAAGTTTGAAATAAAAAAACAAGATGTTTCTGAGCTTCAAAAAAGTTGAAAATGTGTGACTTTTCAAATTCAAATATTTTTTCTAGATAATGTATGAGATTATTAAGAACATTTCTGAGTTTTGATTGGAATTGTACTTCTTTTTATTGACATTGATTTTGAGATCATTCTCAGAAATGTTCTAGAAAAAACAGACATTTCTGAGATTCAAAAGTTAAACATTTTCAAAGTTTTCAAACTCAGAAAATTTGCAAAAGTCAAAAGTTTTAGACTTTTGAAAATTTTCTGAAATTAAACTCAGAAATGTAGTTTTTTCTAGAAAATGTTCAACTTTTCAAACTCACAAACATCCTTGCATTTTTCTAGAAAATTACTGATATTAATCTCAAGATTATTGAGGTTTTCGGTGGGAATTTAATCCTCATTTTTGTTTTTTAATCTACATTTGCCCTGATATGCCGTCGTACATTGGAGCAGGTTCTGAAGTTAGAATATTCTCCTGTTGCACTCAGACGCTGCTGGGACGTTCAAAGGTTGTCTGATTAATCTAATCCCAGCCTGACCTCTGCTGATCCACTGACCAGATGTCCGACCATCACTCAGAACCGACCGTCCCAATCATTCAGTCGATTCAAACCCAGTAACCCCGAAAAGCGGCTCTCCATTAACGGCGGCGGCCATATGCCAAACGTCTTCCTCACAGAGCTGACCTCTGCCACAAAGAGGGAACTTGGCATTCATCTTTCTAAAAGGGGCGGGGCCAGAGAAGAGATGGGAGGGCAGGTGATTCTGCTGGGTCAAACCCAGAGGTCAAAGGTCAGGTTTGAAGTGTCTGCCTCCAGGGGTATCTGATCTATGTTGCTCTCATCTCCAGTAAAAAGCTGAAACCGATAATAAGCTCAGATTAAAAACTGGGAGTAAAAACTTATTCAGCCAGGAAACCATGAAGTTCAAATCAGTCATGGATCTAGGTAAATTATAAAAGCTAAAATGGTTCATTAAGTAGACTTACGACACACTGGTGACCTATTTGGTTATAGTCTATAAAAAATATGTTAAATTTTAGCACAAATTCATACTTAGATAATGACATTTTAGCTGTTTTAGGGCGTCTTGTCACTTTAAATCCAAATAACTTGCTTCTGGTCACGCCCCCTCATCTCAACAGTTAAAATGGCTGCAAACAGATGTGCAATTATACACCCGTAAATTTTTGAAAAGTAGAAGTGGAGCCTCCTGCACAATCAACAAGAATGCAGCATGTGGTTTTTGATGGTAAGTTAACAACAAAACACTTGTCTTTTCCAACAGCCATTGGTAAAACCAGCAAACCAAATGTGCTGGGTTGCTAGGTGATGGGCAGAACTCTGCTGGGGTTGCTAGGTAACAGCGCAGTGGCATTGGGTTTTGAAACGCCTCATTTACCAGACACCAAAAAACATGAAGTTGTTGCCAAAACAAGGCTGGGTGAGTTTTTCTTAAGAACTTTAGATTGTTTTTACACCAAAATGAAAACTGTATCCAATTATATCACTGGAAAGTTGAGTGGAAGGAAAATGTGTGGAAGAAAAACAGGTGCAAGGGGTGCAACTGATTCTTTGAGATAATTGTGGAATACAATTATCTCACTCCTACTTGTGTTATTTTTCACATATGCATACTTTTTGCTGTTGCAATAGCTACAAAAATGAAGTTACTGTAGTTTACTAGTATAGGTTGAATAAGTCAAAAATTGGGTCACGAAGAGGAAAAAGCATATAAGTTGTAGAACAAACTAAACTATGAAAGAAGCTGTGATTTATAATCTAGAAAATCTGTTGATTTTATGTTTTTGATGTGAGGAGCCATTTAAAAGTTTTTTTTTTCTCCCTGCTGCAGTTTTGGTTCCACGTTTTCTGGATTCATCTGAGAGCGTGTGTGAGCGTGGCTGCTTTTCTTCAGCAGAAACGCATGAAAGTGATTATGGGAACGAGTATTCATGGGAAAAAAGGATCTCTCCTGAGAACCTCCAAACAGGAAGAGAGATACATTCATCACAAGCCGCCTCCCACCGCCGCCAAACAAACAGTTCACAATTCACACTCTGTGCTTTCCAGCGCTGCGAACTCTAACAATGGCTGCTTCCTGACGACACGGTGACGCTGTGAGCGGCGAGGCAGCGGTGTGTGAAAGCTCAAGATCTGGCAAAAAGGAAGGAGCCAAGGTCTTACTGAGCCTGCAGCTATCGCTCAAAGGCCCTTTCCTTCTGCCTTCACGTTTATACTCCCGCTTCCTCCTTCGCCGTCATCAGAACACAAATGTTTCGCAGAGGAGGAGCAGCTGAACGGTTTCAGTTCAATAAAAATCTAGTTTGAAGTTTTGTTTTACTAGACGTGACTTGTCTTTGAAGACACCTCGGATATGTTTTACATGTCAGGTACATTTACACAGTTTCTGGAAAGATTAAAAAATTAAAAAATACAATACAATACCAAGCACCAAAACACCTCAAATAATGTTAAAGTGACTCAGGAAAATTAATATAAGGCCATTTCCGGCCAAAGGAATGTTTTTCTAACATTTAAAACCACAATAAATCTTCACATTAAATTAGCAAAGCCCAGCCCATTACCTAGCAACCACAGCAAATTCCACCCCGTTGCCTAGCAACCCAAGCAGAGTTCCAACAGGTCTGGTCAGCTGGTTTTGTTATCGTTGTACAATGGCTGCTGGAAAAGACAAGTGTATTATTGTTAACTTACCATCCAGAAACCACTTGCTGCATTCTTGTTAGTTGTGCAGGAGGCTCCACTTCTGCTTTTCAAAGATCTGCAATCATGTAACAGCGCATCTGTTTGCAGCCGGTCTCACCTGTGAGTGTAAACGTTGAGTTTGGGCCAGAGGCCCTAAAAGTAAAATCTCATTGTCTAAACTGAGTTTGTGCAAAAACTGTAATAAACATGTTTTGCATCCTAACCCGTTCAAGGAAACATAGTAGGTCACCTTCACTGACCTAAAAAAAGGCTAAAGTGGTCAAATCTAAGATCTGCAGAATGTGTCAACGTTTATCCATCGATTAATCATCAAAATAATAGTCAGCTGCAACCCTGAATAATCGTCCTAAGACACTTTTATGCTCACCTCCTGTTTAAATAGTCAACCTTTTTTCTCCATCAAGTCATGATGGTCCCTTGTGGGACTGGATGTGGTTTTTGAAGGCGCCCCTCGCTGTTCGCTGCCCTCCACGCCGCCACCAGCCTTCAGCCCATCGGACGCGGTGACTGATGTCCTGATTAAACAGGCGGGATGATGGATCCATCGAATCCATCATCCCGCCTGTCTCTACCACAGTATGGTGTCATCCCTCTGCTCCTTTGTGCAGGATCTCAGCCTTTGTACTGCACACGTGTGTGTGTGTGTGTGTGTTTTATGTATGTGGATGCCTGTGTGCACAAAGAAGCCTGTATTCAGGTGAAGCTGGGGTGACCAGTCTAATTTGGTCATCATCAGCAGCCTTCTAATTTCTTTTGCATGTGTGTTTTTCAGTGTTTGCACTGTAAAAACACAAAACCTCACTAAGTATTTTTGTCTAGTTTCTACTGCAAATATTCCACTACACTTGAAATAAGATAAAACTAACTCAGAAAAAATTTTTCAGCAAAATAAAGGAGTTAAGTCAATAATTCCCTAATATTGATGAAAAAGGCACTATTCACTTTTTTCCCACTTTTTTCCCACTATTTCACTATTTTCCCATGTTAAAAGCAAAAATCTGGAACTAGTTATTTTTTATATTAATATTAACTTCAATCAAGCTCCTAAAATGTTGCTTGTAAAAAATAATTTACAACTGTGCTAGGATATTTACAGTAGAAACTAAACAAAAATGCTTGGTAAAAGTTTGTTTTTGTATTGTACTGGTGCGTTTCCTTCTATTGTAGTTAATTTTCCACCTTTAAATCAATTGCTTGTGGTAATTTGTTGATGTCGGATTGAGGAAAGTTTGATAAAAAGTCAGAAATGTGCAGAAACAGGAGCTGGAAATGCCTGCATGGCGGATTGGATGAACGTCAACCAGCAGGTGAGCAGTAATCTCGAAAAAATACTGCTAGTTCCAGGTTATAGGTGAAATAATCTGCCTATTGAATTAATACTTTTCATCAATATTAATGAATTATAGACCTTAAAGAAGCCCAAATGTCTTGCTGAAATGTTCCTTTTGAGTTAGTTTTGTCTTATTTAAAGTGCACTAATCTGTTTCCACTATAGATTTGAGCAGGAATGGATGTATTTTTTACAGTGTTGAGACGCCAGATGTTGGCAGCAGGAGGACCGGTTGGATGTTTGATATTGTTCTCACGTGTCAAACATGCTCTAGGATGTCACTGAGCATAAACTGACTCCTCTCTTCCTGTGTTTCCCCCCTCATCCATCTCACTGACAGTGGCAGAAACAGTAGCCTCCCCCAGCGCTCCAACAGGACCCTGGGCTGACGGCAGGGGGTCCCGGCTCCAGATCTATGGAGGCCCTGTGTGTTCAGAGGCAGGTTAACCCGCTGCCGCTGCGCTGACCTCTGGTTGGAGCGGTTAAATCCCAAACCCATTTATCTGCCGGACAGGTAACACCTTATCCCTAACCTGTCACATCGTCTCTGTGTGAAAAGCTGCTGTTGTTTTAAGCCGACTTTTGTCTCTTGTAATAACAGGGTTTAAGGAAAGATTGGCCCGGACGTTTAATTTTTACAGTTTCTGCACACTTTTAGGATGTTTTGGTATATAATCCTCATGAAAGATTTGGAACTAGAGCTCTGGAAAAAATGAAGAGACCACTGTACTGAACCCCATTAAAACATCATGGTTATTAAAACAAATGTCTGAAGTCTTAAAACATTAGTATTGTTGTCTAAATGAATATGAACTTGTTTTGTTTGCATTATTTGAGATCTGAAAGCTCTGCATCTTTTTAGTTATTTTGACCATTTTTCATTTCTGCTAATAAATACAAAATCTTTTGCTCAGAATTTCAGAAACATGTTAGAAGATCATGGAATAAAATAACAATGTTCATTTTACTCAAACATATATCTATGAAGAGTAAAATAAAAAAAACTGCTGATTTCCATTTTCCAAATGTTTCCATTTCGGTTTTGCAAAATACAGTGAAAAACCACCTCATCTTGGAGCCAACATGTTTATTAAAAAAACAGAGTTTGTTCAAGATTGACATGTTTCCATTTAGTAAATTTATTTCAGTAATTCCAATTTACACAGATATATGGTGAATAGAAAAACAGCTACTGACATTCCCAAAATAGTGATAAAACTTCCATGTTGACAGTAAAACACATATATATTTAGGTTAGCTAACGTATTGTGCACTATTATATTCAAACATTCAAATTAAGATAATCAGTAATCTTACATTTTAAAAAAGCCATCAATAGCTTGTTTAAAATGATGAATTAATCAAACTAAAATATAAATCATACATTTAAAGAATCAAAAAGGTTTGGATTTATTCATCATAAAAATACTTTCACAAACTACAACAGAAACAGACAGTAAGTAAAAACCATTGGGGAAAGGAAAGAGCCCTGTGGAACCCCACATGTGATTGTACCCAGAGTCAATGGAAGTAGAACTTTTTCATCAATATTAAGGAATTATTTATTTAAAACAAGCTCCTATTTCTTGCTGAAAAGTTACTTGTAAGTTAGTCTAATTTCAAGTTTAATAGATTGAAAGTATTATTTTTTTTTTTTTGCAGTGTGAACTCTATTTCAGACATCCATCCATTTTCCTGCACCCTTGTCCCTTACTGGGGTCGGGAGGGTTGCTGGTGCTTATGTCTAGCTATCGTTTCGGGCGAGAGGCGGGGTCACCCTGGACAGGTCGCCAGTCTGTCGCAGGGCAACACAGGACAAACAACCATGCACACACACACTCACACCTAGGGAGAATTTAGAGAGGCCAATTAACCTGACAGTCATGTTTTTGGACTGTGGGAGGGAGCCGGAGTACCCGGAGAGAACCCACCATGCACAGGGAGAACATGCAAACTCCATGCAGAAAGACCGGGGCCGGGAATCGAACCCAGAACCTTCTTGCTGCAAGGCAACAGCTCCAGTAGCTGCACCACTGTGCAGCCCTAGTTCAGACAGGATTTATAAATGTTAGGCTCTCATATTAGAAACTTGGAAAACGGATATAAATTCAATTTGAAACAATCCACCACTGTGGTCTGTGTTCGGTTCCTAACTGGGATCAACTGGGATCCCAATAGGAAACTGGGATCAACTTAGCATTTGAAGGTGTTTTAAATAACTTATTGAGAAGTTTCATAACTAGAAAAGCAGTTGGAGACGTGGATGTTTAGTGATTGTAACCAGCTGAATGTCGGGATGGTCAGATGCTAATCTAAGGTCAAATTCTTGATTACAGTCGGTGATTTAGAGCAGAATAAAAAGAACCTGCAGGCTAACTTTGATCAAATAACGTTTACGGTGTCCTTCTGACCGCCTGGAGGGCTGCATGGGTGGAGTCTTTCACAGAAAAACAACAATACAAGTGCCAAGCTAGGAGACAATCACAGGAAAGCAATTGAAAATCATTTGGCAGCCTTGCAACGACCACACACACAATTATCCCAGAGGGAGCTCACCGCCCCTCTTCTGCAAGCTAAAGGTGAATTTCAGGGGTGGATTTATAAAAGGCTTGATAAGTTTGTGTGTTTAGGAAAGAAAAGGTGAGTTAAATATTCAGGAATATTACACCAATCTCTGTAGTGTTGGTCTTTAAACTCAAAATCACCCAATTTTACCAAATATTTTTGGTCTAGTTTGTAGTGCGAACATCTTAGTACAATTGAAATAAGACAAAACTAGCCTAAAAGTAACTTTCCAGCAAGAAAAAGAGGCTCGTTTTCAGTAAATATTTCCTTAATATTGATGAAAAAGTCCTAGCTCCACCGGTAGATCATTTCACTTATATCAAGCCATTTCCTTGTGTTATAAGTGAAAAAAATCTGCCTGTGCAGCTAGCATTTTGGAATTATTGACTTGAAAAGTTGGTTTTGTTTTATTTCAAGTAAACTAAGACATTTGCGGTCAAAACTAGACCAAGATACTTGGTAGTATTTTGTGTTTTTGCAACAACGTAATATTTTACCAAGTATTTTTGATCTACCTTCAAGTGCAGATATCTTGGTTCACTTTAAAAAAGACAAAATTAACTCAGTAACTTTTCAGCAAGCTGTAGTACATTGTTTTAAGTGTGATCAACTTAATTCATTGTACAAACACAAACAGCAAAAATGCAATTGAAATAAAACCAAATGATATGAGCATAACCTTTCAGAACGAAAAATTTGCTTTCTTTTATGCCAATAATTCATTAATATTTGTTTGAAAAAGTATTAGTTCCACTGGCAGATTATTTCATTTACAACATGTAAAAAATGTCCTGCTATAAGTGGAACTGGAGCTGGGTTGCTAGGCAACGGACTGGGCTGGTCTGGGGTTGCTAGGTAACGGCGCAGTGCTCTTCTGTTGAAATTAAGGAATTATTCACATAAAACAAGCTCCTATATGTTGCTGAAAAGCTGCTTCTAAGTTAGTTTTGTCTTAATTCAGGTGTATTTAGGTAATTGGACTAAGAATCAGACCAAAACTACTTGGTAATATTTTGTTTTCGCAGTGAGCTGCTTGGTCTGAGTGTTTTCCATGTTCTCTCCCTGCAGCGGGAGGCAGATCAGCAGGCCTGATATGGGGGCACCCAGAGGGTTTCTTACAGCACATGAAAGCCAAACTGTTACTTCATCCAGACAATAGAGCCTGATAGGCCTCCACCCTAAATCACAGCCACTGTGAGCAAAGATGAAGCAGCAAACTTTGGAGAAATACTCACCTCCTCTCTGGGAGGCAGCTAAACTTAGCTGACCTTTGACCCTGGTCATAAAGCCTCGTGATCCTTCTGTCACGCTGGAGAGCTGTTCCAACCGGGAATAAGGAAAACTAGAGAACAGATTTGCACGCTGACACAACTTTTCAGTTCAGTAGCAACATTAACAAGACTTGAACTGTCAAGAGTCACATTTAATTTTCCATGAAAATCTGCATTTCTGTTACAAATGTGGGCAAAACGTTGTTGATACTCCTCCGCTAATGTTAAAAAAATACAATTTTGTTTCCATTCAGTAAAAAATGCAATTAAAATCATATGTGAATAAGTTTGTTCATGTGATAAGGGCTTGTTTCCATTAGGCAAATTTATTTTCAAAAGGTCAAATTGTGCCATTATATGGTCAATGGAAACACAGTTTTGGGTAAATTCAACCAAAATGAAATTGGTAGCGTAGCACTATCTGGAAAAATGACTTGTGATCTTTTACCAAAGACAGAAGAGGAATCCTACAACACGTAAAACCTGACGCTAATCCATTTTGTTTACATTTTGTGAAGAAGGAAGTTGAGCTCCGTGTCTTCTTCAGAGATTTTTCTGTTGTTTCCTTCAGTGGTTCTTGGAGCAGCGCCCCCACAGGCTGGGAGGGGAACAGCCTTTTCATTTTACTTTGGTTCGTTTGACATACTGCAGTGTGAAAGAGAACTACACCAGCTGAAAATGAAACAACACATACATGGTGACATTTTCAACAAATATATTAAAATTTGTTATACAAGTTATATACAGCAGTTTTAATCAATATTTCACCAATTAGGTCGCAAATAACTATGATTCCATAAAAGCCAAATATTATCCACCTATCTGAATAATTATCCTCTAAAAACACAAGATCTTTAAGGGGAAAAAACAGCATCCATCATAAACAACTTCCACCAGGTTTTTGGCAAATATTCTCCAAAAACGTCTGAGTAAATGTGCAGAAAGTTTAAAACATCAATCTAAATAAAATCTATCTGCAAACTGAGGTGAGTGTAGTGAGTTTTTATTGAAACGTGTTGCATTTCAGCGCTCCCCTTCTCCCCGAATGCCTGACTAATCGATTCCCGTGGCCATCTCCTGCTTTTCCCGCTTGGCTCTCATCATTTCTCTCCCTTTGGGTCCCCGGCGTCCCGATTTATTTCGGATTTATTTCGGTCCCCCAGCTTTCTGAGGGAATTTGATTAGTCGGAGTGTGCCGCAGACCTCACAGCCCCCCCGCTCCGTTTGGCCTTTCTGCACCCTCACAACCTACACCCCGCTCCGGCCTGCTCCGGCCCGCGGCCCCACATTAAGTTTATTTCAGCTATAAATGAACATAGCTCAATTATTTTAAGTAGTGATTTCATATAATTAGTTTATTTAATTTGTTAATAATCTGGACAAAACTGTATGTAATCCTTTGTTTATATTTCTTTGATGCAAACTGAATATTTTTCATGTTGGGTTCAGCACTCCTAACGATTTTCATCAAATTCACTTCCTGGTTCTACGAACACCTTTACTTACATCCTGCATCATTTCTAAAAGTCAGCAGCTGATCAAGAACTTCGTTTTTAATCCAGGCTGATTTGCTTCTAAACGGCTGCTGGTCTGTTTCTCTCAGAGTTTCCGTAAATATTTAAGACAACTTGCAGGTGTTCATGTTTCCAGTTTGTGACCTTTGGCTGACCCCGTAATGTCCCAGGTTAACGGCTCGGCCTTTAGCTCCGACCCGGGTGGCCCACCTGCAGATGAAGCCCCATATGGCAGATTCCTCTGATGGTAAAATAGGAAATGTAAACGTCGTCATGACACCTGCTAACTTTTACAAGAGCATTTTTAAAAATCAATGTATCAGTTTATCTGTTGCCTGCTTAGTGGTTGGTTTGCAGATATTAACTGAGTTAAATTTCTTGTTTTAGTTTGTCTTCTTTTGAAGCTTTTCACCACATTATTGCAGGAAAATGTGATTTTTGTTATTCTAGCTCAGAAAGGTTTTAAAGTACTTTCCCTAAATGTTCAATTTAGTTTTTATTTCCTTGTTTTGAAACATTTTGCCCATTTTTTTCACAATGAAACAATGAATAACTCAAAATCTCAGCGTGTAAGATAAAATGAGATAAGTTAAACATTTTTTTGGCTAGGTAAATAATGAATAGACGATTTATTAGTTTCTCATGTTTTACAGATAAAAATCTAGTGTGTAGAAGTCCTTCATAAAAGCTAAAAAAAATACAGAGATGAGCGCAATCATAAATAACTGACCAACAAATACAAGAAACACATAAAAGGGAACTTTATGCAAACCATCGATTGCATAATTAAAAAAATGTGTACCCTGTCTGTAAAAATCTAAAGAAATTAAAAAAGGTGCAAGATTCAATAGAATCAGGACAACACAAAGACAGAGGCTTCGCAAAACTAACGTCCAGAAAAAAAGGTGAACATTTTCTGAATTTCAAAAGCAATAAAAATTATACTTTTGGAGCACAGACATTTTCTTTTTTTTATTATAAAATGTCAAAGATTAATCTAAAAATGTCTTACTTTTAAAACTCAGAAATTTTCCATGTTTAAAAGAACATTAATCTCAAATTTTCCGATTTTGGTGGCATACATTTTTTCTTCCTTTCTTCTATCTGCCATGGCCCAAATACTAAACAAACAAAAACAATAATGTTTCTACCACTTCCTGTCGTCTTCTTTGTCGTTTCCACCAGTAGTAAGATCCTGATGTTGATCATGTGACTCATGCGATGAGAAAAAAGGGTTTTCATTCCGTCTATTTCAATACGGCTGAAAATCCACTTCATCCCAGAGCAAAACATTATCAAATACATGATTTGTTTTTAAATTGGTGTGTTTCCATTAAGCAAATTTATTTTTGAGGTTCCATTTTGCACAGTTAATGGAAACTCGGCTGACATATTCGCCCCTTATTGAGCCATAACTCATTACCTGATGTGTTTAGATCTCATTTATCTCATGACTTGAAGGAGAATCTTGACTAAAACGGTTAGAAAGCTTTTACTCACTCTGCTCCGTAAACTCATTATGTTTGGCGGTGATTGTTGACCTCCAGGGGACTCCGTACTCCTCTCTGCAGGAGGCCGCCTGGGTCAATCCGCCATCTGTTGTTGTCACTCAGATGCTTCCAGGGAAGAGATGTGAGTCGTGAATCCCGTCTGACTTTCACTGCTTCTCACCTTTACTCCCTGGTGTTACTGGGACCAAACTGGTTCTGTCTCCACAGGAGTCAACTGGGACTGTTGGGATGCTGCATTAAGCCTCCAGCTGCCGAAACTCTCTTTACATGTCACTCTTTGGTGCTGAGAAAGTAATGTGTCTGACATTTTTAGCCATGTTTCAGACAAAACAAGAATCTCTCAGTGCAAGATTGCAGAATAAGTTTAAATCAGCTGCATAAATTTCAGATTTCATAAATAAAGTGATGAGAAACATGGAGAAAAGGAAGGAAAACCACCATTGAATGAGTTATAATAAGCTTTTTTTATTTTTATTAATTCACTTATTAATGATACAAAACAAAAAATACCTGCCAACAGACAGAGGTAATCATCTAAAAAATAAAAAATAATTAATAACTATGAGAACGGAAAATAATTTATACATTAATAACAAAACAGAACATAACCAATAGGTGCCACAACAAAAGTTTAATTATTTAACACATGTACGCAAGGATGTTTTTTTCTTTTAATTTTGGCTGTTATTTTCTGATATACATCATTATTAATGGGGGAAAAGAAAAGCAACAAAACATTCAGAAACAAAGAGCAAATAAGTAAATAAATTATCTCAGCGGCGCTGAAATGGTCTTTAGAACTATTGAATATATTTTATTGAAACATTCAATGTGATTTTTATCTATTGTTGATATTTGTTTGTGTGAGAAGATGTACAATACTGTTTTCTTGATTTATTTGCTTTTCTTGAAATGCTAGATACAAAGAAGTGATAATTGATCATCATACAAGCCTTGCAAAACTTCAACTATTTTATTTTTTGTTGCATCCCAACCAAAGATTTCATGGTGCAACAACAAATACCTCAGTTTTATTTCAATGTTTTCATTTTAAACACAACCTGAACATTTTAAATCTTATTTTCTGCTGAAGCTCAGTGCACTGGCACAGGAAAACCCCCAAAGCAAACAAAGAGACAAATGTACTGAACAAACACAAGTGCAGTTCGTCCCACTGTCACAACACCGGAGGACTCAGATAACACGCTCTTCCTCGCATCTGTGCTCAGACTCTTCTTCATCCAGGCGGGTGGCCACGTTTTCTGCTGACCACCAGGGTGGACGCCTGCAACTAAACACATTTTTAGCCTTTAAGTTGATTTTTGTTCACCATAAGAGTGAGGTTAGCAGTTAGAGCACTGAAGACTGAACATTAAAGTTAATCTTACTTTTATATTCCAGTAGTATAAATATGAGTATAATTCATGTCTGGTTATTCAACACACTCTTGGTCAGAGTCACAGGAATCATTTTTGTTTGTTTTTGATCAGTTTGAGTAATTTTTCTTTCATCAGTTTAGTCAAAACTCAGGTATTAGTTTCCTATTAAAAGCTCAACAATCCCTGAAACAATCACACCAAATATATGTTGTTTAAAACAAAGCTACAAATGCAAGAAAATTCAAAATAAATGCTAAAAAAATTTAGGAAATTTTTGGAAATCATAGATCTTAGGGGCTCACTTCATGAAATGTATGGAGTTAAATTGGGGCCAGAAAGTTTGTTCCACAGAGAGAAAAAAGGAAAGTGAAAAAATAAAAGATTTTGAACTGAAAAGTTATTTTGAAATTGGACAAAAAAGGGTTGAAGTTGAGAAAAACTTGAATCTGAAAAGTAGTTTTGATTTATTTTTCAGTGTCAAGTCTTTATTGTTAGTTTTTTTATTTTATTTTATTTTTACTTTTAATTTTTTATGCATCTCAAACTTATTTCAGTTTCAAATTTATTTATTTATTTGGTTTTGATCAACTTTATGGCTCCAATTTAGCTCCACAGAAGCACCCATATCTGGCATTTGTTAAAAAAAATTTCAACATTTGATGCAAATTTAACCAAGTCTACCAAACTATCAAATGTGAAAACACCTGGAGTAATTTTTCAGTTTCAAACTTTTTTATTTAATAAATTTTATGGCTCCAATTTAGCTCCATAGAAAGCACCCGCATATGGCATTTATTACAAATTTGCAACAGTTGTAACAGATGTTGCAGTTTTGGTCCCCAATTTAACCAAATCTACCAGGTGTGAAGTTTTCCAAACCGTGGGAATCTGTATGCATTAACAGGAAACATGTGAAACACGGGACAACGGCCTCCAACGACAATTAACTTTGCATAAAGTAAAAAAGTAAAATGAATCACTTCAGAGACGCACGTCTCAACAATAACTATACAAACGCTGAATCCTCCATGCATCTTCCCAGCTATTGTTGTGTGGCTCGTCTGTATTTGTTTACGACTGCATTCAGTGGGATGAATGGGAATTTAACAACCTGACCCCAAAACAAAACAAAACAAAAAAAACTAGTGGAAAAAAGGGACAAAGAAAACAAGCTGCCGTTGTCATCTTCAAGTACTGCGGTCATCCTTTGGTCAGCATGTTATTTTCATTACTGGAGGATGGCCAGCTGGCCATCAGTACACATACATACAGAGACAGTGGACACATGTGCTCAGACAGAGGGGAGCTCCAAGCCCAAAACAATAGACACAAATATAGCAACCTCTGGGAAAAATAATACAAACGCTGCATCCATCCCTGCACCGAGAAGCAACGCCCAGTCCTGGGTTTCCTGCACTCCGACCCCAAGCAAAAAGCACAGATCAGCCATTCAGCTCATTTTGTTTCTTAAACACAAAACTACTCTTTGATTGTTACGCATTTTTCAATTTGTTCACATTCAACCAAATTCATGTGTGTATCAACAAGCATCTTTAAAACACAACAAAGATTATCCTGTATGAGTAAACCAAAAGTAAAAACTAAACTCTAAGTGTTTTTTTATGTAGACCATTGTTGAGCTGAGGCTAAACGCAATGAAGTCACTGAAAGACTGTAATCTGAACAGTCGAAGATGTTTCAGCGTTTATTTTAAGTTTCTTTTTGATGGTTCAATACATTTAGGAATCATTGGCATAAGGATCCTTGGCATAAAATTGAATTTAGTAAATGATATTTGAAAATCTTCAGAGAAATTAAATCATAGTATGTAAAATGAAAAAAGCAGTGGGGCAAGGAAAGAGGCCTTGTGGAACTCCACATGTGATTAAAATCTGAAATAATCCATTCAAAAGTAGCTTCTTTTTTACCTTATGTTCAGCTTTTCAGGACTTTAATAAACCTATCTGAATAATTCTGATCCTCAGAATATTTTTGATTGATTTGAGTTGAATTTTCAGATTTTATGGATGTAGGTCTGATAATAATTCCTTAATATTGATGAGAAACTGAAGTTCCACTGTAGATTATTTAACTTGTAACATGAGAAAGATGGCTTGTTATAAATTAAATAATCGACCCTGGGAACATTCACGTTATTACCCGTTTTAAGGGGTTATTGACATAAAACAAGCTCCTATATCTTGCTGAAAAGTTACTTGTCAAATTAGTTTTGTCTTATTCAGTTGAACTTTAATATTTGTACTTGAAATTAAACCAGAAATGTTTGGTAATGTTTTATGTTTTTCCAGCGTAAACTCAGGGAAGTTTACATGTTGCATCTTTTACCATCTGGTGACAACAGAAGCAGTTTTTCTGACGCTGTGCTGGCTGCAGGCTTGGTGGATCTCTGTGCTTGTCATCAGACCCCTGCAGTGGGCCGTGACCTCACAGGTCACCGGGTCAGCACCAGGTGGAGTTAAAAGAATCTGAACCTGAACCAACAATGCGCTGCAGGTCCAGACACAAACAGGATATCAACACCAGACATCACTGATCTGATCAGTCCCATACACGCATAAACGTCCCATAAACGTTTGACGTTTGTGTCTGTTTAAAACCTTCGCCCAAATTCGTCTCTTTAGATTTGATGTACTTATGAGGAGCTGGAATATTTCAAAATGCTCGTATTACAGGAGTTTGAGCAGCGGCGTCCAAACATTTGACCCCAAATATGGCAAGATCAAACTACTAGCCATAAAATTCGTTAAATTATAATAGCAAAATTTAGTTTTTTAGTTTTACCTGCCAAAAAACAGATTCAAACACCATGCAGAAATCACAAGCCATTAGTCATGAATCTACTTACTAGCGTTTTGAACTGATGTGATTTTAATTTGAGAATTTTGACTAATTTCAGAATTCTTATTTCAGAATTCAGACTTTTCTCCCCAGAATTCAGGCTTTAATCTTTACGTTCTTCTCCATTTTGCAGAGGAGCACAAATATAAAAGTGCTATCAACCTGCTCTGCATGAACAAACACTTGTCGGTAACCTGGCTGGCTGGATTTAGTCTGGTGTAAATTTACATCTCTTGTCCTTCTGTGTCACTGTCAGAGGAAGATCATTGTGGACAGAAATAGGCCTTTTGTTGCAGAACAGGAAGTGATATTGTGGCAGGGGGAAGGCTGAGAAAGGAGTGAGGTCACAAGGAGGATAAATGACCTTGGAGGCCGTCACACACTCAGGTTCCCACCGACACACAGCTGGCCAGCCAATAACGGACAGATGTTGATCAAACTGCTCCAAACAGACCCAAAATCAGCCAATCACGATGAATGATTATCATTGTTTACATGCTAACTGCTAAAACGTTGATAGCTCAGTCATTTTAAGCTAATTAGCATTAATAGCAGCTATTTTAACTGCTTTGTTAGTAATGATGGATTCATAGTGAACTGGCGTATTTTTATTTTCTTATTTTCTACAGAAATCAACCAATTTTAATAAATAATAATTTCTACTGTGCAGTTTTGCCAATGGAACAGAAATCTTAATGCCACATAACTCTCCCCAAAATACTAAAGTAAGGCGTTACGAAGCTTAATTACACACAGACAGGTGTTTCCTCTTACAGGTAATGAAAACATGACTTTTAAAATCAACAAAAACATTATAATATAAATGTGGATCCAATAAAAAGCAAAGTTAATGCTTCTTCAGAGCTTGTTATTTTTAAATCTGACTCATCAGAAACCCTTTTCTTTATTGAATATGACTGTAAACAATCAGCAGGCAACATGGCGGCAGAGCAGCAGGAAACTCGACAAGAACAGAAAATATTTTGACATGTTGATGGTTAAAAAGTGTTTGATCAAAAGACGACTCATTTAGAGAAAATTAATTGTTTCAGCCCTAAAAAAACAATTAATCAAATTAATCAGATTAAACGTGATTAATCGATTTCTAAAAAATCATCAACTGATTTAGTAGTTGATGAGTCATTAATCGGACTATACAGAAAAGCCAATTTGCCAAAAGAACAACAGTCAGAGCAGTAATTAAGCCAAAGCTGAACGAAAACAATTCATTTTTCTGTAAATGTGTTTTACCCAGAACTCCTCAAGTGACAGTTTTAGCTTCACCAGGTTCAAATTCGGTGAAAAAAAAGTACTTTAATTCAAAAAAATCAACAGATCTGCCCTGAGCTGTATTAATGTTAAATCAAGCAGAAAAGGCTGATCTTTTTGTATTTTGATCGCTATTAGAAGCAAATTTTAGCTGCAGATTCATCCTTTGCTTCAAATGATCGATCGTTCAGTAGAGGAATGCTGCGTTATATTATTACATTTAGGTGATCAAATGTTTATCTTCTTATTTATGAAAGGAATTGAATTATCTGTTTATTTGTATTTTAATGTATTTCTAATATTGTTACAAGAAGCTTTAAGTGGTTAAATGAAAACTCTGCTAATGTTCAAGTTTTCTATGAAAAAGTAAATAATTCCCAGCAGATTCAGCTAACAGAGTCTATAACCTCATCTGAGTAACTCCATTTCTTATAGAAACATAAAGTGAGAACATTCGAGCTGGTTTCTCAGGTTAAAAGTTTCCTAAATTCAACTAGGATTACAAACTTTATCAGACTTTCCATAAATCTCTCCTGTAAAACCCAAAAGCTGCAGACTGTCACCAGGAGCTCCAGCCCCGGTTCCCCAGGGCGTCATAGGAAAAAAATCAGGCGTGTTTGGAGGAATGAGTCCTTCATCTCTGGGATGCTGCGCGTATCTGACGGGCCTGTCACTGCCGGCTCATCATTTCTGTAAGATATTACCTGCTTTGGGGAACGGCCACCTGCTGTGATGTCACCATCTGGGATGCGCTACCTGTCAGCTGAGCGGATCCTGGCGCATTATAATTACAGAAGCTGCTTTAACGCTGATCTGTATTTGTTTTTTTGTATTTTTCTGAGACGAGAAATGGAAAGTTTTGTGACCCGTAAAACGAAGCAAAGTTCCGGCAGAAACAGCTGACAGCTGCGTCTGTGCTGACAGCAGATGGTTCGGCCATATCCTCCGCTGGAAACACACCTACACTCATGCATGCTGCTACTCTCATCAGGATGTTAGCTTCAGCTTACTTTGACTTAATCTGATGAACCCTGACCGTCACAGCAACTCATAACTCAACCTACCATGAAACTGGACTCCACCGATGATGATTTAACATATTTTATCCCCATGAGGACGTCTGTTGGTAATTATATCTGAAAATGTCCCCAAAATATCAAAAGTTTTCAAATTACTGGAGCTGAGTCTTGCTTGTTTCAATCTATCCTGAGTGTTAAATGCAGATTTGGGGAGTTACATTTACTCAACTAAATTGACTTGAGTTTACTTTAAATCCATATATCAAACTCAAAGTTTACACTCACATGGGAGTATGGTTCCCAACGAATTCGCAATTATACAACCATACATCTTTGAAAAGCAGAAGTGGAGCCTTCTGCACAACCAACTAACATGCAAAAAGTGGTTTCTGGATGGTAAGTCAACAATAAAACACTTGTCTTTTCCAGCAGCCATTACTGGAATTGTAAAAGTGCTGGAGCTTTAACAATTGTGATGTTTTTGGAACGGCTCGTTTTCCAGAAACCAAAACATTAACTTATTGACAAAAAACACCTGGATGTGTTTTTTAGAAGCTGTTTTTAGAAGCAGTAGAAACCCAAATGGAAGTAGAAAAACATGGAACATATGAATTTCCCATAATAGGTCTCTTTTAAAACAAAAGGCATTGGACTAATTTTCAGGATTTCTGCATGCTTAAAATTAGTAAATTATTTGTTAAGTGTTTCATTCATTCATAAGACAAATATAAAAGTCTCTTTTATCCTTTGAATGTCTTTTTTCTGGTGGTTTACAATCTTCTCTTGTTCCGGTAGTGAGCAGAAAAATAAAAGCGATAAGAAATGTTTTAAGTCTTATTAAGTCTTAGACAATATCAGATGTATGGAGGAATTTTACTGCCAAAAGTTGACAACACCAAAATGAGTGCAGAGAGGGATCTGAAAGTATGTATTCACTTTTTTTTGGACAAACACAATATAAAGTTATAATAATGGCTCCTTTTCATCCTTTCCATCCAAAATCAACATTTCCTTTTCTACAATAAGTCTCCATATTGATTTAGATCATTGCGTTGCTCTTATGCAATAAATCTGGAAACAAAATTTTTTAGATAAACTGTGTGGTCCTGAGTTAGAAGTGTTAACCTTTCTCTGACTTTCATGAAATCAGGAAATAAATCAGCATCAAAGAGCCGCTCGGTCCGCCTGTAAAATCAATCACAGATGGCTTCAGAGCTTTTCAGCTAAAGTAATTAACAATTAGCAGTTCAAAGAGTGGGTGATGGGTCAAACCAGAACACATGTTCTTCCAGAGGTCGTTCACAGCCCCGCAGCTCACTGTGAAGGGATTTGTTCACCAAACTGAAACTTTACAACCTGTCACATGTTCAGACTAGGGCTGAAACCAATAATCGATCATTTAAATAGTCGTCAAGTAATTTTGTAATCGTTACCCGGAGTATAGACCCCAAAAAAGTCAATTTACTTAAAAATTAAACATATTCAGAGCATAAATTAAGCACCAACTGGATAAACAGCATATGAATTTTGCATTTCAGATGAAAAGCATTCTTTGTTTGTATATATTTAGTAGTTAAAAGCATTTGTTTAACTACTACCCAGAACTCATCAAATGGCATTTTTACTTTCACCTGGTTCAAAATCAGTAAAAAAAAA
Organism: Phalloptychus januarius; assembly: GCA_902982915.1. Taxonomy (NCBI): domain Eukaryota; kingdom Metazoa; phylum Chordata; class Actinopteri; order Cyprinodontiformes; family Poeciliidae; genus Phalloptychus; species Phalloptychus januarius. The sequence continues at coordinate 19,456,054 of CADWAE010000230.1, read as the reverse complement.
TACAATAAAAGAAAAAATCTCTTAGAAAAATCTCAATAACCAAATAATCATGTGATTAATCGATTTATTGATTATTGCCACATAAATACATGCAAATATCAGTATTTTAGGCAGTAAAGTGCCTAAAATGCAGAAAAATGTGTATGTTTTTATTAAAAAGTAATTGAATTATTTGCTTATTTGCATTTAAAAAGCGTATGTAAATGAAAATCCACAGGAAGTACCAATTTTTAAATCTTTTTAAACTGATAGAATAATTAGGTGCCCTCTAAAGCTGTGACGGTGCCGCACAGCGCCCCCTATAGGTTCTTAAAGCAGAGACTCACATTAAACTCATCCAAACACTAGAGACGTTTCTGTCTGCGTGGAAGAGACTCACTGAATCGAAGCGTCTATTGTTCTGTCTGTAATCCCATTTCCTCCTCTAAATTATAGCCGCCAGTTTCCCTTTCCTCCGCCACAGACCCCAGCGCTGATGACTTAATTGTTTTCTCAGCGGTTCGGAGCTGCCGGGCCCGATCGGCCCCTGGGAACCCGCCGTGGGGCCAGGAATCCGGTGACACAGCGACTGTGACTGTGTGAAAGTCCAGCAGTAAACGCCTCCATGCGTGTCTCTGCGTGTGTTCACAGGCATTAAACCCAATGTGTGGGAAGCCGACGGAGAGGTTTTCCTCTTCGTTTACTCAGCACCGCCGATTAGCAGCCGCGGAAATGCTAATGGCTGTTTTGATAGGCGGCTGAAGCATTTGTTTAACTACATAATCCATGTCTGACCTGCAGAGCAGCCAGCCTGTACATCTAAAATATGAGCTGTGGGGGGTGTACTAACTTTCACCAACTCTCCTCAAAGTGCCGATGGATTTAAATCACCAAGCAGCTCTGCACCTGATTTATGAGACCCAACACTTCAGAGAGACAAAGCAAAACATATTCCCAGGGACAAAGACACTTTGGAGTCTGTTACATAAATACTGGTCCCCTCACAAGAACAAATTCTCCTGGACGATAAAGTGTCTCATAAGTTATTGCGATAAACAATAGATAATATTATTGCTCGTTTTCAAATAATATAATGGCATAATAATGAAAGAACACATTCTCAAAGCTCAATGAACTCGAAATAGTGAATATTTAACACTGGATCTGGAAGACAATGTCAGAAAATGTGTTGGGTATTTTTTTATCAGGTGACCCTTTTTTGCCCTGAAAGGCAACTTTTAAATAAAATATTTAATTATTATTATTAGAACTAGAGACGTAACAATTATTCAAAAAAATTGAGTACATCGAGTACCTGAAATTCCTAGAGGCAAATGAGCTGCATCGTATGGAAGTGTAGTGCTGTGACAGAGGAAAACACTATTATATAATTATGTAATAATTATATTGTACAAACATGATAATTAAATTGTATAAATGTAATAGTTATATTGTATAAACATGTTTATTTTATACAATATGTATCGGACGGAGCGAATGGCGGAGGAGTGCGCAGTAAGTGTATTTATACAGGTGGAGCTGTACCTGATGGTTAGCGAAGCTTTACAAACGAAACGGAAAATAAATAATTTCCTGCAGGGCTGGTTTGAATTCACCCTGATTCCAACCCAAATGGGACAATGACCAGTTTCTGTCCTGCTTCTTCCCATGTCTTTCTGCTCTCGTCCTGCTTTGACCTTCGTTTTTCTGTGCATGTGACTCTTTTCCGTTAAACGCCTGCTGCGTTCCACCATAAGGGAGTGATTTGGTCATTACACGAAGGCCGTTAGATGGCTTTGTGATGGTGTGTAGCTGGCGGCCATGTTGGGGCCCCGGCAGGCTATCAGTAATGATACGTCAGTCTGGGCGCTGAAAGGTCACCGTGTTAACACGACTCGGCGATGAGTGACAAAACGGAGTTAATGTTGCGTTCGGAGAACACGGCTCAAACAAAGTAAATATGTGTGGGTGTGAGGCACGGGTTAAAAGAAATAAAAATATAAAAACGAGGCAGAGGAGGAGAAATGGAGACTGAAGTCTGATTAAAAGAAAACATTTCTTCAGCTTTGAAATGAACTCCATTATTCATCACCACACAGCTGATTCCAGGAAAACAAGATTACAAGATGCTGTGTCCTGATTAGCGTGATATGTGCAGTGATGATGAAGGTTTAGCAAAGGAAATGTATTTTATTTTATTTCCATTAACGACTTGGGGAAACTGTAGAAACATCTTCATTACTCAGTAGTCTGGTTCTGTCTCAGATCACTGCCATTACTGCCATTACTGCAACTCCCATCAGTCAAACATAAACATATTTGGTTTCCATGGAAACGTCAGATTCTTGGCTAAAAGCTGATGAGCAGTGTTTGAGTTTGACAGACAACCAGAAACCTTAATCAAAAAGACATGGTACGGAGCTCTGGTAGTGCCAAAAAAGATACGTTATATATTTAGGTTGTTTACTTTTTCTAATTTGTTGTCATTTTTCTTCCTTCCTCTTCCACTGGCTTTCCAAAAAAGTACACTTGAGAAAAAAAGTGCAATTGAGTATTAGGGCCAATAAAAGAATAGAAAAATCCAATTACGAGAATACATTTGTATGAGAATAAAGTTGAAATAACACGTCAATAAAGTGACAACATTACGACAAAAACATCGTACTAGCATAAAGTTGGAATAATACGAAGTCATAATATTTAGAGGATGAGATCAAAATATTACAAGAATAACAGTTTGGGAAAAAAGTTTAAATAATGCGAGAATAAAGTCACATAGTTACGAGAATAAAGTTGAATTAAGATTTGAAGGTTATAATCCAACCTTAATTTCAAACCTCTTTCAATGCTTTCTAGTTAGCTTTTTATCTAAGTAGTTAGCTGACCTATGAACCCCTGGTTAAAAAAAGGAAAATCATCTATTTTAGTTTTTTTTAGCTAACATGTAGCTATATATCTCCAATATAAATATGGTATATGTATCTGAGAAGTGTTATTGTGCAGCTGTCAGTTCTTTAGCTCCTGCCATAGAGCTGCATAAACTATGAGGTCAGAAAAATGACCATTTTTAATCTCAGTGAACTGCAGAGCAGAGTGAATCATATGCTTCATTGTTCACTCCATGTCAAGAGTTAGTGGGTGTTTTTCCTGCCTGAGAGTCAGTGAAACATACAATTTAATGTCATTCTGCAGATCTGAAAGGTCAAGTGAGAAGTTAGTCAGAATGATTCATGCAGAAGATGTAAAGTCAGGCACTGATGCCATTTCAGAGCTAAAACTTTGGTTAGGAGCAGGTTGGGTGGAAACTCACAAAGAAAACAAACGTATTTCAGATTTCTCTTGTGACCCCTAGAGGAACAAAAGTGGTAAAAATCAGTAAAAAGGAAACAAAATTATTGAATAATTAGTGAAATGTTTAATTTGGGACATTAAAAATAAAATTATATTAAAAAAATGCTTATTATACAGTCAAACATTTGACTAAATAATAAAACAAACAGTCTGCAATAAATAATGCGGCAATATGTCCACACATTTCCTTTGACATGATTGCAATCAACATCGTTTTTGTGTTTTTATAATTTTATTTTCTAGTCCACCCTTTAAAAGTACTTCAATGTATAAATGTAAAGTGTTTAATTCCTAACAGGAAGTCGTAGTTGTTTTGAAGCAATCTGATTGGCTGTCAGGTTGTAGCGTTGCGCTACGCTGCCCCCTGTGGGTTTGACATGTTTAAAACATCATTTTAGCAAAAACTTTTCTGAAACTGATTCTGTGTGTATGATTATATGTTTTTAATGTCACAGAGATATTTGTTTTGTGTACCCTATTTTAAATTTAGCCAAAAATCTGAAGCATACGACAGAGTATTAGGGAAAGAAAAAAATAAAATTACCAAAATAAAGTCATAGAAACAGGAGCGAAAAGTCATAGTATTATGATAATAAACTCATATGGAAAAAAGTCAGAGTATTAGGAGAATATATTCATAATATTACGAGGTTAAAGTATAATTCTAGGATAAAGTTGTAATAGTTTGAGAATAGTGTAATATTATGATTTAATTATTTTAAAATTATAACTTTATCCTCATAATATGACTTTATCCATGTGTTATTTTGACTTCATTTTTGCATTAAAGTCTCGTAACATGACAATATTTTTGTAATAGTACGATTTAAATCTCTTAACATTTATTCTCATTTATTTATTTATTTTCTTACCCTGATTCTGCCAGGTAGCAAGACCATAAAAAGAATAATGTTCAAATATTTAGATGTTCATTATTGATATATTATGTATCCAACTATTTAATGTGTATCATCATATATGTTGCGAATCAGTTATTGGTTTATGACCCTTTCAGTTCAAGCACAGATTAATTTATTTTTTAAATCAAGATGTCTGAAGCTCTAATGAGGGAATGAAGTTTTTCAGGCTTATTCTGTTATTATAATGGGTACTAATTAAGTTATGTCTCTAACTGCGTTCTGCTTCACTGGGTTGGGCGACATCAATCACCAAAAACACTCAGGGGTGATTCAGTTTGTCTACAGACTGAAGCGGATCCCAGAACGCCGCAGGAACCTGGGCATTTATCAAACTCACAGCGGAGTCTGTGAAAATAAAAAAAGCACCTCCACGCCAAACCACAGAGGTATTCCTGTCACGACCGAGTGATCAATCCAGCCGCCATCCAGGCCATTAGGAGCTTGAAAAACTGCAGATTCGGTCTAAAAAGCTGATTGCCTGCTGGAATTAGTGACATTTTTCAGTACTAAAAATGGATTCGGCGTATTAAACCTGCAATATATGCGGTTTGCTCGGGGCTGTTGGTGTGTGAGGAGCGGCGCCGCGACCTGAGGGTCAGGGCGCGGTGAGATGAGAGGAATCCGTCACTGTAAATGCCAGGCGGTTCAGTGGAGCAGTAATGAGTTAATGTGGAGGTGGAGAACAGCCATCAGTATCAGGGTGTTACACCAGAGGAGGTAAAGTAACTCAAATTATACTCAACTCAGAGTAGAACCAGTCCAGAATATTTTTATTCCAGTAATAGTAAAAAGTAGCCGTCCAAGAATTAAGTAAGAGTAAAAAAGTATTTGGTAAAAAGTCTGTGTCTTTGTGTCTGGTGAATTTTTGGTTAAAACATGTTTGTTTTTTATTCAGTGGGTAGAAAATCCAGAAATTTTTCTCAGGTAAGAGATAGTTCAAAATAAAATTACTCAGTACAAGTAAAACACTCCTTAAAGTACTTTATTTGTTTCAAAAAAGTTGCTCAAATAAATGTAACTAGTTACTTCCAAACTCTGGTTACACCTGATGGAGGAGAATGGAGGCACTAGTTTGAGTTGGCCAATCAGAAAATACCACCAAGATACGTTAATTGTAACTTTGATTTTTACAGTTTTTTGTGAACTAAGCTAAATTGTCTAGTTACACAATTAGCCTGATTAGCTTAGCATAGCTTAACTGCATACTGCTCAATTTTTAGCGCTGTTATGCTAACTCTTTTCAACTTATCAACTTAAAGTCAAAATTGAACCATTATAGAGTACAAATTGTAAAAGAAAAATATTTAATTTCCTAGTTTTCCACTTTATGAAACTTTTGCTTATTTTTATCAAACATCGATGCCAATGGGACTCGAAATGGAAATTACTCCATATATGAACCCAGTGCTACATCTCTGAGCTTTCAGCCGACTGAAAGAAGATCAAACAACCCCAAATTGATTCCTTATTCTGAATTAAAACCTTCCAATCAGATTAAAGAGAATAAAGGAAGAAAAAATGAGGAGGGAAGTGGATTGGAGCTTTAGACCTTTCCTGATTCTGGGTATAAAATCTTGTTTCCTGGTAAGGGGATTTTGTTCCTAAAGAAAAAGAAACTCCATCGTATCGACTCCACCATCTGATTTGCTGAGGGGTTGTTTTTTTTACACAGTGGCAGACAATGCGTTTTTTTTTTCAAAGCATTTGCTTTTAATTTGCAGCCTCTCAGGGCTTGTCATTTGGGCCTTCACGGGTTGATTGTATTACAGAAAGATACAGAATAATTGACCAGATTAAAACCTCCCTCTTCTCTCATTTGATTCTCCACCAGAAACCACCGGGATGTCCATTAGGCCCTGAGATGTTGATTAGAGAGACATATCTGATGTCCTGATAGCTGATGATAGGCGAATCAGATTTTCTGTGGTTAAACGCTAGCATGATGTCACACAGGAATCACTTTGAAAAGCCAGAGAGGCAGGAATTGGATTTGTAGCGTCAGAAACATGACGGTCACGGCTGTCAGGTGATGCAGCGGTCCCGTTTGATGTTTGGCTCTAGAACATGTTGCGGACATGTTGGAAATGTCATGCTGTCTTCACAAAATAACAAAAGGTTTTTAGTGCTGGAGTCTGAGTCAGAGGAGAACGGGTTTATGAGCTCAGCTGTTGCAGGTCTGATGGTGTCCTGCTCACAGTTTACTCTGGATCTGGCTGCCAACTTGATCCATACGGTTATAATTTGTTGAATTTTCCTCACATCATAGTTTGTTCGCAAACTCTATTTGCATAGGAAATGTTGTAGTTAAAGGTTAGGATAGATCAATGGCCTATACAAAACATGTTCACTATATTTATTTGCAGAAAATCATTCTCATATAATGAGATTTTAGCTTCTTGTCACTTTAAATCCAAATAAACTGCTGCTGGGCCAACTCAACATTTACATTTGCATGTGAAAATGGCTACTAATGGATGTGGAATTACTGAACCATACATCTTTGAAAAGCATTAGTAGACCCTCCAGCACAACCAGCAAGAATGCGGCAAGTGGTTGTAGGATTGTAAGTCAACAACAAAACACTTGTGTTTTCCAGCAGCCATTGTACAGCACATTTTTTTATTTGCTTTATACATTTTGTATCACTTGTATTGTATTTACAGATATTTAACACTTTAAAGTAGCTAGTGAACTCATAAGCTATTCCATCGTGGGGATCAATAAAGTTTATTCTTTTTTGTGTTATTCTATTCAGTAGTAGTAAAACCAACTGGCCAAACTGGCCTGGAACTCTGCTTGGGTTGCTAGGTAACGGGCTGGGCTACTCTGGGGTTGCTAGGTAACGGGACAGATTTATGACATTATATTCCGAATGTTTTTCCAAACACCATAAAAACGTTAATTTATTGCCAAAAAAAATGGCTGGCTGTTTTTTTAAGCGCTTGAGGTGATTTTAGAAACAGTAGAGACCAAAATGGAAATACAAAAACATCCACATGTGAATTAAAGATGAATTAAAGGTGTCCAGTGTACTACTTACACACTGAACGTCATTAAACACATAAAACAATCATTTTTGGCTGTACAGCAGAGTTGGGTTGTAACTAGTTTCATCTAATCTGAGGGTAACAAACACTTTTGCAAGGAAGAATGTGCCAATACTCCTCTTTAGCGATGTTTTTGCAAATGCAAAAGGGGGCATTTACTTTTTTCATTAGTAAATTAATACAAAAATAACTTTTGTTGACTTTTTCTGATGTAAAAACTTGTTTCAAGATCTGAAAAATGTAACTGGTACAAAAAAGCAAAAACAGAATAAATTTGTTGGGTGCAAATACTTTTTTTAAGGGGTTTAGGATGATTTTTTTTTTTATTCTTCCTTAATCAGTGGACTCAATAGAACTGAATTGCTGCTGCTGCAATTAAATAACTGAAAAAAAATTCTGTCTAAACTCCAGATTTCAACTGAGAAGCCTGCAGAAAGCCCTACCTTGAGTGTGAGTGTGTCTGCGCCCTTGACCTTGTCCTGCAACCTTTGACCCTGACTTTAATCCTCTCAGCCCTCCTCTGAGCTCGTTGTTTCATGCCTGGTCATGCACAGTAGCAGCAGCAGCAGCCAACAGTGAGTTCTGCCAATATTCATCCCTATTGTTTCTCGTTAGAGGGCCACTGCAGCTGATATCACTCAGGAACTGAACTGGTGACACTGAGGATTATTAAAAAAATGCTTCGTGTCACGTATTTGGTTTCTGCTGCTCAGCGTTTGTTTCAGAAAGATGCAGCCTGAACCGTCAGCAGAGACCTGAGAGCTGCGAATTACAAGATGCTGAACAAGACGTCAGTTTCTGGTGAAAACTCATCAGTTTAAGAACAAACTTCAGCAAAACATTCAGGTTAGTACAGTTCTAACTTTTATTTACTTTTTTTTTTTAGTGAATCAGACATTAGTCATATAGCAGAAATGTTCTGCAGGTGATAAAACGCTGACTTTGTTTCTCTCTTTATGTGACTGAATATTCAGGTTTAGCTGCTACAAAATAAAACCCAGCTAAAGCTGCAAAATATTATCTCCTAAATAAAATCTTTTATTATGACAGCTAACAAAATGAAACTAAAATGAATATTTTCAAATTTTAGAACAAAAGGAATTCCCTAGCAAAAGAAAAACTTTGTAGAATGATGTTTTTCTATAAATATGGAAAATGAAGAAAGATAATTAGCTTAGCTTGAAGCTACTTTTAAAAGCTTGTTGATATTAAAAGCAGATTTTTCATAAAACAGTAGATATTAGTGCTATAATACTAGAAATGCTCTTCAATCTGATAGAAGGCTGACTTTGTAACTATCTTTATGTGACTCTGAAGGTTCAGGTTCTATAACACTAGAAATTTGGAGAGATCTTTGACTGTTTATTTTTTTGCTGCTGCAAATTAAAACTAGAGCCCAAAAAGGAATTCTCTATGTGCTACATGAAATGTTTTATAGGAACTCTATTATTTGTTTTGATGTTTTAATTACGGTAGGTTTATTGATTTTAATGGTTTTTAAAATGGAACGATCCTCCCAGAATATCAGTTAGCTCGTCCTTTCCCTCTGTCAGTTATAAATAAAAGTTTTAATGTGAGATATTGATGGAGACATGCTTCATTTTGCTGAATTTCTCATAGGAAAACTGTTGTGTTTAGCTGGTTTTGGTGTTTAATTAGTGAGAAAAATCTCTGAATTTCTTTAGTGACGGGAAGTTTCCATTCAGATCATCAGTTATTTGCTCTGAAGGCCAGTTTGAGGCGGAGGGTGGAGTTATCGATATCATCTGATGCAGCAGTGAAGGACGGATTGTGTGCATGTGGAAGCATTAGTTTTAGGGATTAACCTCTGCAGTCTGTGACGCAGCGGCAGCAACAGAATGTTTTTTAATGTGAGGGACGCCTGCTTCCCTGTACAAAGGCTGAAACAAGCAGGGAGCTGAATTTACAGGAAAGAGATGGTTTTACCGTCTGGAGTCTGTTCCTTTGGACTTTTAACGTTCAATATTATATTTTACAGTTTACATTTCTGTTTTATTCATAAATGCCACAATGCTGGGTTTTTCTTTTCTTTTTTTTTCTTTTTTTCCACATGTTTGGCCTAATTTTTCTATATTTTTGTGGCCTGATGCTTTGATGTTTTCCTCCTTTGTTGATAGAAACAACCAGCATGTTCCTCCACTCTCTGCATCCAATGAGCTTCTTGAAAGATTTAAAAATGTTCCTCTATTGTTTTGGCTCACCACTCACTTGTTGTTTCCTATCATGATGTGCAGCGGTTCTGAAAAAAGCCAGGATTTGCTTTCTAAAGCCAGGATGTTAGAAATAAAGTCTGCCAGTGACAGAAATGTGATACCGTATCAGGTCCATTGTTAATGAAAAGAAAATAAATCTACAAAAACCTGGGCATTTCTGAACTCCAAAAGTCAAAAATCTGCGAGAAAAACTGAGAAATCTTGTGATTAATCTCAGAATTTTTTTTAGAAAAAACATGGAAATTTCTCGGTTTGAAAAGTCAAAAAATTTGCGAGAAGGGACTCAGAAACCTCTAGATGAACTTTCACAAACACCATCGATGTTTTCTGAGTTTCAAGTGTCAAAACATTTTGGCTTTTCATCCAGAAAATTCCATGTTTTTTAGTTGTTGTTTTTTTAAGAAAATGTGTAAAATTAATCTCAGAATTTGTAAGATTTTTCTCATAAATTTCCAACCTTCAGATCCCAGAAATTTATGTTGTTTCTTTCTTTTGTGATCAAGAATTTCTGAGTTTTTGATTTCTGCATTTCTTAAGTTCCCCCCCCTTTTTTTTTTGGAAAATATGTGAAATTAATCTAAAAATTTCTGAGTTTTTTTGCCAGAAATGTCCTACATTCAGAGCTCTAAAATTAACTTGATTTATATATATATTTTTTTTAGAACGTATGTCAAAAAAAATCTCCCAATTTCTGAGTTCTTGTACTTTGTCCCAGATACTCCATCATAGAGGAACATCAGCTGTTTTTCTAACTTCCCGGCTGTAAAACGTTGTGTAAACATGCTGCCCGCTTTCTGAGAGCTGAAGTTTTCTTTTTTCAGAGTTTTCTTCCTGCTGCTGCAGGTCTGAGCTGAAAACCGAGAGTATCCTTCTTGCTTTCAGTCACATCCATGTTTGGTTTCCCACATTAGTGCTGCTGTAGCTGCTGTTATGATAACACGGCCGACCCGGGCTGACCAGGGCCGACCCGGGCCGACCCAGGCCGGCCGGCCTCTTCCTCCCCTCCAGCCTTCCTTGACGGGAACCTTTGCCCCATTGTTCTGTCACTCTCTGTTTCGCCCGCAGGATTATTTATCTGCTCACTCGTTTTTTTTTTTTTTTTTTCTGAGCTCCAACATCGCCGTTTATTTAACCTGCCTGTCAGAATAAGCACATTCTTCTGCTGTAAGGTTAGCGGTCAGTCACATCTACTGCAGGTTTGATTCCCATGCTCACCACTGATGAACTCGTATGAAGATCCTGACCTGCAATGTAAGAGAAGTTCCTCTATTTCTTAGAAAGATGACTCTAACAATGAGGAGATAAGAGGATGAACTCCTGGCATCTTTTATTCTCTGTCTCCTCTCAACCATCCGATCCGTCGGTGTTTGTGTTTACAGCGCGGATAATCCGCCTTACACTCACTTCCTTTGAGTTTAAGAAGGAAAAACAACTGAGTGGCTGCAGTCACTGCTGACTGCATCAAAACAACAGGAACTGGACAGGCTTAAAACCCAACTGGTCTGATAAAGTTACCAAAAAGGTTAGGATATGGCAGCTTGAGCTTAAAACGCAGTAAAACTGAACTTACACTGCAAAAACACAACAAGCATTTTGGTCTGTTTTTCTGTGCAAATATATTGGTACTGGGGAAATAAGACAAAAGTAACTTAAAATAACTTTTTAGCCAGATAAGAGTTTGTTTGATGTCAATAATTTCTTACTTTTGATCAAAAGGTTCTGTTTCTATTGCCATATTATAGCTTGGGAAAAATGTCTCATTGTAGATTAAATAATCTGACGGTGAAACTTGTACTTTTTAATATTAAAGAATCATTTGCATAAAACAATCTCATATATTGCTAAAAGGTTACTTGTACGTTTTATCTATACTTTAAGGACTCAATGGCAAAATTGTTGTTTGAAAAATTAAAAGATTACTAGAAAAACAGATCAGAGATTTCAAAGTTCTTTTGTTGTTGTTTTTTTTATAGAAAATTTCTAAGATTAACCCCAAAATGTCTGAGTTTTTTCTTGCAAAGTTTCAACTCGTGGAGTTCAGAAATTTCAAAGTTTTTTCCAGAAGATATGAAAAATTTATCCAAAAAATTGGCAAACATTTATTGCTTTTTTTCTATCTAGAATGGCTCTTGCTATGCTGTCATAACAAGATTTTTAAATAATTTTTAAATGCTGTATTTATGAATAGGTCTAAAGTTAATTAATGCATTCAAAATGGCAGAAAAATAAGACGTATCATTTTGAGTAAAGCGTTTCAGTTGATAGATGTCTTAAGAGAAGCAAAACTCCCAGAAATCAGAACATAATCAAATTCACACAAGAACATCTGACTGCTTGGAGAAATTATGGTTTAGGAGTTTTGCACAGAATATGTCTTTAAACACAGAATATCCAGAGTCATAGCAGGTCTAAATTTAACTCCTGGAGACATTTTGTTGTTTATGAGAGAAAATGAAGTGATAAAATGTGAAAGTGTGAATTTCTGTGCTGAAACTTCCAGCTGTGTTTATTATCCGAGGAAAGCTGCTTCTCTCCTCTGTTTGCTCCCAGATCAAAATCACTAAGAAACTGTGAAGGGGTGGAATAAAAACCAAGCCTCCAGGTGCTAAAAGGCCTGAGCGCTTAAACACACAGAGGAAGAAATAATCCAAACACAGCAGCTGTCAGATCTCCATTTCACAAACAAAGCCAGCATTTAATCCGACCTTTTAGCCGCAGAGAGCTGAGAGTCTGGTTCACTTCACCGTACCCCTAAACTTATATATGAAGAGAAATAAAACGCTTTTGCAGACTTTGTGCATTTTTTAACTCTGAGCCAGGTGTGACAGTTTGGACACTTTTAAAGAAAAATTGACCTAAAATTAATGTCTAATTATGGAAAATTAAAATCAAGTTGAAAATCTTACCAAGAATTTTTGGTCTAGTTTCTATATCTTAGTGCACTTTAATTCAGACAAAACTAACTTAATAGTGACTTTTCAGCAAGATATCACAGTTTGTGTTAAGTTCCAGTTCCGTTGGCAGAATATCTACTTTTTAACAGAACATTTTATCTGCCAGTGAAACTTGAACTTTTTCATCAATATTAAGGAATTCTCGACTTAAATCTTATTTCTAGGGTACAATGACATTTGCACTAGAAATTAGACAAAAATATTTCGTAATATTTAGTATTTTTGCTGCATGGAATGAAGGGAGTGTTCCCTACAATGCAGAAGATTTGCAAAAATCTAGTTTTTTGCAAAACTAAGTTTAATTAATAGTACATTTTCAGCAAGATGCATAAGCTTGTTTTGGTTAAATAATTTCTTTATACTCATTTTAAAGAAAAGCACGAGACATTTTCCAGTGTTAAAAGTGAAATAATCCGCCAGTATAGGTAGATTAACTTAAATAAGCAATAATTGGTAATATTTAGTGTTTTTGCAGTGAAAACAACTCTTCTTTGTGCTTACTCACTTTCCTCAAATTTCTCTCTTCATGTGGCGTCAACCAGCTGAAGAAAACCCATCTGCTGTCTGGTTGAGGACCTGAAGTCGTTTCTGCTGATGGTCTGATAGAGACCCGCAGCAGAGCAGCGTTCATTAGGAGCAGAAAGCCCCTCTCCATTAGCCGCCATTGATTTGGCCTCATCCAGCATTGATTGCTATCAGCCAGGTGGCGTGTTAGCCCAAATCCTGGCAGCCTGGAGGTTCTGTTTGGTGTAACGTTAGCCTAAGACGCTCCAGGTCCAGAATCAAAGGAGAGCTTAGATGTGATAACGCCGATCCAGCGTGTTGCTGCTGTTCTAACAGCTGACCTCAGATTCCTGATAACGTGACCCAAATGAGATGGAGCGCTTGGCCCGTCCACTTCTCGGCTACATGGACTCTTAAAGAAGTTCCTGCAGGAAGGGAGAAAGTTTAAGATCATCTTAATCGCTTAAAGTAGATAAAGAGATGGAAAATATGACCAGGATGAAAAGCGAGACGATTTAATGGCATGTTTCCATCAAATTGTCATGCAAAATTATGAGCAAAATTTAAAAAAAGCAAATGAGGTTATGGAGCCCCCTAGGGGACAACAGGGCCATAGTGGCTATTCAAGTTTATTTGTATAGCACATTTCAGTGTTTGTTATGCTTCACAACATAACAAACACAAAGTCATGCAACCTAGAAGCAACAATCAAAACATTACATTAAGTCAAGCGTCATCGTTAAATTCGTAATTGATTACATTTCAAATACAAATCTAAACAGGTGGGTTTTTAAAGGCGCTCAGTGTTTCAGCTGTTTTACAGTTTTCTGGCTGAATACTGCTTCTCATTTGGTTCTGGTTCTGGGGATGCAGAGCAGAACCAGAAGGCCTGAGAGATCTGAAGATTGATACAACAGCAGCAGATCTTCAATGTGTTGTGGTGCTAAACCGATCAGTGATTTATAAACTAACAGTATTTTAAAGTCTATTCTCTGAGCTGCGGGGAGCCAGTGTAGGACTTTAGAACTGGTGTGATGTTCTCTATCCTCGTGGTTTTAGTGAGAACACAAGCAGCAGCGTTCTGGATCAGCTGCAGCTGGAGGATTGATTTGTTAGGCAGAAGATGCTGCTGCAGTTATCAATGCGACTACAAATAAGTTCATGGATGAGTTTCTCTAGATCTCGCTGAGACATCAGTTCTCTAATGCTCAAATTAAATATTGCTTTCCTTCGGAATATAGTTTGTACGACAGAGTATTTCGGCAATACTAAGAAAAATACAGTAAATAAAATTATGAGAAAAAATCTAAAAGATTATGAGAATAAAGTACAAATATTACGAAATTTAAGGAGTCCTAGAATATAGTCGTAGTATTGCAAGAAAGTCGTAGCTTTATGACAAAATCGTATTATTACCAGAATAAAGTCATAGTGTGAGAATAATGTCAGAATATTACAATGATAAAATAAAATCGTAGTGTTATGAGAATAAAGTCATACAAGAAAATGGTCTAGAAGAAACTTGGAAAAGTAAAAAAAATGTTGAGTTTTGGAACTCAGAAATTACCACATTTTTTTTTTAATATTTCGCAGATTTGTTTGGCTGAAATTTATTCCTTTTTTCTAACTATTGGCTCTAACAGACAGTCGTATTCTTGCCTTTACGTATAGATGCTGAGAAAATGTCTTGGACGGAGGTGAAGGGGCAGAAAAGGAGAGAGCAAATTAATAAAATAACTCCTTCCTCCCTCCTCTTCCTCACATGACTGCATGTTCAATTAAAAGGCAAGAGGGGGAGAAGGAAGAGTATTGATTGACACTTGGAAAGTTAATCCCCGACCAGTGACTCCTGGTAGGAAGAAGGATCCCGACAAAAGGCCGGGATCAGCGACAGGGAAGGAGTAGAGACATGGGAGGAATGAAACGTGGAGGATAGAGACGCTGCCGGGATCCATGCTGGCAGCATTAGTCGGATTTATTTCACTTTTCAATCCTGGTTCTTCACTGAAATGTTCATAATTATTCTCCAATTAAACAGGTTGTTCTTCTTAGTTCTGTTCTTCCTCATATAATTTAAGAACATTTGCATGTTTTAAAATATTTAAAATACTTCCTCTTTGAAATGGTTTTTATTAAATTATTTGTTTATTAATAAATAGTTCAAAATTTATTTATTACCAAGTGTTAACCCCATTCAGAGATTAAAAATACTCTTGTTTGCAGATGATACTGTAAATTGTTGTGTAGGAGATATTGACTCTATAAAAAGCTGATGTTGCACAAACATCAAATCTTACTAATTATTAGAAACTGTAGAATACTTAAAATAATACAAAACTAACTCTCAAATAGCTTTTCACCTAGATTTAGGAGCTTTGATTTAAGTCAGTAACTCTTGAGTGTTAATAAAAGGTCCTGTATAGAGCGATGCAGCAGATAGTGTTTCGTAATAGCTGGATGTTAATTAGCATTTCTATTGTGTTCTTTGGCTGCTGGTGTAAGTTTGTAGCCTTTAAAATGTTTGTTTTTACTGGCAGTAAGATCGTGAACTAGTATTAAAGCTAACTGAGCTATTAGTCTGGGGCAGTTAGCCTGGAACCGTTGAGCTTAAGCCGTTAGCTATGAGCTGTTAACCTTGAGCTGTTAGCTTTGAGCCATTAGCCTTTACCCTTGAACCATTACTCTTGAGCCGTTAGCTGTGAGTCATTAACTATGAGCCGTTAGGTTTGATCTGCTTGCTTTGAACTGGTAATCTTGAGCTGTTAGTTTTGAGCTGCTGGCGTTGGGCTGTTAACCTTGAATTGAGCCGTTAGCTTTGAACCATTAGCATGAATGTCAAAGAAGCTACTACACCTTTATATCAAGGCTTAAAACCCAACTTTTTGGAGTTGCTTTTGACTAATAATAACTGGAACATTGATCAATTAGATGCATGTTGATGATTTTGATATTGGGATTTGATAAACTGTAATGTTTATTGCTTGTTGCAGAAAAGTGCTACACAGATAAACCTGACCTATGACAGCTTTCAGAATCAGTTTTTAATGTTTTTTTCATTCATTCTAATTACAGCTTTATTTGTCGAAGCTTCTCCCTATTAACCGTGGAGCATTTCCTGAAGTTCCTCCACCTCTCTTCGGTTGAACCCAACCCCACAGGGATCTCCTGTTCGCGCCGCGGACGCCATTTCGTGGAGTCTGCCCCCGCTGAGCTGCAGGTCGATTTTAAGCCAACATGCACCATTAACGAAGCCATACTGGCCTTTGTGAAGGACGGGGGGGTGGAGGACGCCCCCCGCTGGCGCTGGAGGCTCGGACCGAGCATCAAGCCTCACAGAAGGGTTTTACTGCTCTGGCAGCCCTAATGAGGAGGAGCAGGTTAATATTTTAACACTTGTGGCTATTCTTCAGCCATATGTCAGCTCTGTGTGTGACTGAGTTTTCACATCTATCAGCTTAACTAATGTTTGTGTTCATCTAGAAAGAAAAAACAAGTGATCCTGGGAGGGGGAGTCTCTTAATTGTCCTGGAAAAACGGCTTTCTGCTTCCTTGAACATGTTAGGATAAGTTAATGGGCGATGCAAACATCTTTATTACACTTTTTGCATCATAAATAATGAGATTTTATTCTGCTCCTTTCAGAATGAGCTGCTTTAGGGTGTCTTGTCTATAAATCCAGATAAGCTGCTGTAGGCCACAGCCCCCAAATCAACTTTTACTTTCTCACATCAAAATGGCTTCAAACAGATGTGCTATTATATAACCTTACATTTTCGAAAAGCAGAAGTGGAGCCTCCTGTTCAACCAGCAAGTGGATTGAAATGAATTGTGTTTTTAGCTGCCATGAAGCTGTGGACAATGAAGATCGTAATTACTATTATTATTATAAACAAAACACTTCTCTTTTCCAGCAGCCATTGTACTGCGCATACATGGGTAAAACCAGCTGACCAAACATGTTGAGCTCAGCTTTGGTTGCTAGGTAACAGGCGGAACTCTGCTGGGGTTGCTAGGTAACGGCCCAGTGCCCATCAAATTTGGCTTAACATTCCGGAGGTTGTTTGAAACGACTCGTTTTCCAGACATCAAAAAGCATCAACTTATTGCCAAAAACAGCTGGTTGTTTTTGATGTTTTAAGAACCTTAATGTTTCCTGGATTTATCTTTGGTCTGAACAAATTCTCACTTCCCTTTTAGTCACCCAAACTGCTGTAACATATCGACATTATAATGGAAGCACAGCTTAATGGAAATACGAGGTGTCAGTTTTATTATTTGGGACAAACCCAGTGACTGAAACAGTGACTAAGGAAAAAACCCCGGCCTGTTCCATGTCTTAACATCTGAAAGACCCTGACAGGAAGCTATCCGACACGCTGGCCCCTAACAGCAGCAGGTGAGGTCAGAAAAGAAAGGTTAAATCACTGGTCTGGATCGCTGGGTATAACATGATGCCTTCAGGACGCATTGGATGGGTAGCCGACCATCAACCTGTAAGATTTGCAGCTCTGACAGATCCTACTCAGATCCTCACGTTTAGATTTCCTCACATGATTTGTCAGAAATAACGCATCACACATGAAGCATCTGTCCAACACAGAGAAGAAAGAATGGAAGAACAATAAACATTTCCATCTTAGCCATATAACATCTCTACAAGTAAGATCAACTCTACTCAGTGAGAGTTGATAATCTCAATTAGACTGAACCTCAAAGTTACAATACTTTTTATTTTGCTACAATGTAAAAATACATAAGTTTCCTAAGTACTTTTGTACAGTTTCTACTGTCTTAAAACATTTGAAAAAAACACAAAACGAGACAAGTATTATGTAACTTTTCAGCAAAATATGACTCAAGTCAATAATTCCTTAATAGGGATAAAAAACACTCCTAGTTCTACTTGTAGATTATTTCATGACATTTTCCCAGGTTTTAAGTGAAATAATCGGCCAGTGGAACAAGCTAGGTAGCAGGCTAGCAAGTTAACAGCTATCTAACTAGCTAGTTGGAATTATGTAGTTAGATAACTAGTTACTTCCAACAGCTTTAAGGCCAATTTTGGTAAATTTAGTAATTGGAGAACTATCTAGTTCCAGCTCAGTAGTTGAAACTAGCTATTTAGCATACCATGCTAGCTAGCTAGTTCCACTGGCAGATTATTTCACTTATAACGAGACATTTTTTAATAACTGTCTAGTGTTGAAATGTTGCCCTTACTGGACACGTAGTTGGTCTTTTTTCTGCTTTACATATTTTATGCTCTCCTCTAAATGGATTCTTATCCATTTTAAAATCTTGACTGGATCTGTCTCAGGGTTTCTGCCTGGTGTGAACCGTGCCGACCCTTCAGGTCATCAAAGTCCTGTGAACTAAAGAATTCCCATGATCCTCTGCTTTGGCGTCAACTCCCTGAAAACCTGTAAAAAAACAGAAAACATTCAGTCCTCTGAATCAGAACTGAAAACGTTTTACTCGATGCTACAATATGAATCATCTGTAATCATATTTTTGCAGTGACAATCTCATATTGTCGATGACAATCCAATTTTTTCCTTCCAGATTGAAGCGGCGACGGCTCCTTTTGTCCTCACTTGTCATAACATTTATTGTAGCCAGCAGAGGTGAAGGGGCAGCAGCTCTCAGTTCAGGTTTCTTTCTCCTTAAAAGCATTTTTGTTTCTCATTCAGGTGTGTGTGATTTCCTCCTGTGTCTGCTTTAAACAGAGCAGTTTACCTCCGGCAGGTTTTTAACTTCTGACACTTCTGATGTCCTTGAAGTTGCAGGAAGAATGTGTTTTGGTCTGCTTCGAGGCAGTGGAGCTGTGTGTGTATAACTCGGGTCTGCAGCTGAAATCTGATCCCTTCATACTTCTTCTTGATCTTGATCATTTTACACATCCTGCAGGTGGAACAAAGAAACACACAGATATATGCAAACTAAACTTCAAACAGAATCTACCTGCTAAACTGTGTAAAAACAACAGAGCATCAGAGGCTGTCAAGATGGAAAGAAAACTAAAAGTGGAGCAAATTTCCACCAAAAAACTCAGAAATTTGCTTGCATAAAAAGGGAAATTTCTTAGTTTAAAAGTCAAACATTTTCTTGAAAAAAATCAAGAATTTTCAGATTAGTGTAAAATTGTTTGGGAAAAAATAAGAACATTTCTGTTTGAAATTTGCTGAAAAAACATCAAGTAGCTTTAGACCAAACTCAGATGTGTTCTACACAGACCCCCAAAAATTAGAATTTGAAAAGTTGAAATTTTTCTAGAAAAAAAAAGCTAGAAAAAATGCGACATTTTGAGATTGTCAGAAATGTTCCAATCAACTTGGATATTTCTGAAAAGGCAAACATTTATGAATTCTCAAACTCAGACAATTTCTGAAAGTCAAAAATGTTCCACTTGTGGAACTCAGATAATTGCTTGTTTTTTTTTCTAGAAAATTGATGAGATTAATCTCAAACTTTCTGATTTTTTTTCCCATAATTTTTTTGACATTTGGAGCTCAGACATTTCTTTCTTTTTTTGGTGGTATTTTACTCGTTCTTTTTTCTATCTGCAGTGGTCCTAATGCAGCACGTTTATCTCTCCCATTTGGTCTGAAGCAACAGCCCATTGTGGGGAGCTGCTGTATTGCAGGAAAGGCCTGGTAATGTTCCCAGGGGAAACGGGGCCACGGCCCTTCAATGGACATTGTTATTAGGCTGCTTTCCTTAGGGTGACCCGCCCCGCCGTTCCTGCGGCTGGTTAATGCAGAGAGTAGCATTTACAGCTTGGAGCATCAGCCTACAGTCAATCAAATAGAGTGGCAGAGTAAAGATCTGCACAGTTTTTATTACTATTTAAAGGGTGTAGTGCAGATTTTAAACTTGGTTTCTCATCAAAATACCTCCATATTCAAAAAAGCATACGTAAGACCCAAACACCGAGTTGAGATAATTGATTTATCAACTGAAATATGAGTAATATTCCCTGGTATTGGGCTGAATTGGTCCAAATACTTTGGTAAATTGGTCATTTCTGATCTGAGTGAACAAAAATCAAACGTGAGGTTCCTCAAGGCTCCATTCTCGGGCCACTTTAATAAAATTTCTATGTAGAGAAAATTGCATCTTATATCACACTTTTGGCAGAGAAACGTAACTTTATATCTGTGTGTCCATATTAGCGGTAAGTTGATGTAAATATGCTGGAGAAAATAGCTTTTTTTTTACCCAGTACTTCTGCTCTCCACTGATCAGTGTTTCCTGTTTTTTGCAGTTTAATCTGAAACCTCTCTGGATTTCACTTTGCTGCTGTAGGCTTCCCCCCCTCCATTAATGTCATGAATACAGTGAGATGCATACAGTTTGGGTAAAACCATTCTCTGGGAGGCCTCAGCCATTGTTCTTGAAAACATTTCCACACAGATACTTTTTAATTCCCTCATCTCAACATCTGAAGCTCATGTTTAGAAAAGCTGCAAACGCCTTCAGGCCGATTCAAACTGACGTCTCAGAGCTGCGCTGTGAGAAAATGTTTGAGACGTTTCGTTGCTTTCAGCTTTCCCCCCTCAATGACTTATAGGTGTGGAAAACACAATGAAAGCAGAGACGATAAATCAGGATTTTATCAGCTTTGACATTTGAAATGTTGTCTGAAGTACAGAACCTGCTAAACAGAAATAAATGAGAGGTATCGCATCAAAACAGAAAACTAAAACTGAAAGAGGATGCTGAGATCAGCTGGTTTCTCCTGGATTTTAACCAGTTTTATTTAAAATAAATGAAATAATGAGAATAAAATTCAGGTTTTTTAACTCAATGGAGGGAACTTTGCTGGATGTCTAATTAAATTAATAAATATATGTAAATTGTTTTTTTTAATTGGTCAGTTAAAACTTTCAAACTTATTCCCCATTACAAAACAACATTAATTAAAGTTTTAAATAGTTTATAAAGCATTTAATCCAACTAGTGAAACTAATCTGATTGGATATTTTAATAGTAAAGTGGTTTGAGAATTAAAACTAATTTATTAGTAACTTTTCAGCAAAACGTAGAAGCTTGTTTAAAGTCCATCATTTCTTAATATTGATGTTCCAATGTCAGGTTATTTCACTGATAACCTGGGAGAAATGTCTCGTTATAAGTAAAATAATCTGCCAGTGAAACTCGTATTTTTAAATAAGTATTAAAACCAGCTTCTGCATCTTTCTGAAAAGTTACTTGTAAGTTAGTTTTGTCTTATTTCAGGTGTATTAAGATGTTTCCACCAAAAATACTTGGTGATGTTTCGTATTTTTTCCGTCTGAATCCATTTTTTTGTCTGGAAACCTCAGAGAACAACCTGTTCATTAATGACCCTGAAGTTTTAATTTTAGTTTATGCAGGACAACGTTTCCGTTAGGACCGCATTGACGGACGGACTCGGCGCTAATGAGTCTGTTTCTCATCCTGCGCTTGTTGGATTAACTCAGAATGGATCTGATGAAGGGAGGGAAGCAGCTGAAAAGCGAACAGAGGAGGATGTGGGGGAGAGAAATCGCTCCGACCCTCGGGGGGTCGGCTTCCATCTCTGGGAATCAACTCTCACTCTTCACCTCAACGCACCACTATCTCCCCGCTCCCTTTGGGATTCAAATGATGCCTCATTAGCACTTATTGGATTGTAACTTCCATGGGATGCAAAGTGTTTCTTTTTGTCTTTGTCTGAATGAAAGAGGCTCTGGTTGTGTCTCACAGAAATGTCTCCGTTCTCCTGGTTTCCTCTCCTCTCCTTTTAGCTCAACAAGGATTTCCAGCTTGTTTCAGCAGTCAGGATTCAACTTGTCCTCTTTTTGGACTTCTCAGCCTCCCTGGAGTGTCTTTGTGTCTCCCTGATGAGGAAACTACATTAACAGAAGAGACAAAACAAAGTCACTAAAGCAGAGAATCTGAGCTGTTCACACACTTCGTTCACAAGCAACGCTTGGTTTAACTATCAGATAAAAACGGAAGCAATTTTGATAAACAGAGGAGCTTTGTTTGCAAAAATCATCCTTTCAGGCTAACTGGTCGAACTGTTTCAGTTTTGTTGGTTACTTTAAACGTTAATGGAGTTCCACAGGGCTCAAATCCCGATCTTTGATTTAGAGAGCCAGTATTGTGTCATTAGCGCCACATAGTGGCATTTCATAGCATAATCAAGTAACTATATCACCTTCAGTTTTTATATAAAATGCTATATATATATCAAATATGATTGCCGTGCAATTGGGCCTTTGTCTTTATATAAACGAAACTAAAATATTCAGGATCTTTAATGGATGTTACAGTGATTTATAGGCTTTATAGTGAGCACTGAAAAAAACAAAACAGAACAACTTAAAACTTTGAGTTAATTTGATACAAGTAATCAACCTCTCTTAATTTGCAGAGAGGTTGGGTTACATGTTTTAAATTAAAGTAGGATATTTATGTGTCATGCTTTTAAAGCCATTTGGATAATCCTTTATATACCTTTTAGCTCTTGCAGCTTCACAATCCAGGAAAGTTTATTAGCTGAACTTGAATCACCTTCTCAGGTATTTTTCTTGAACTCTCCACCATAAACAGACTCCATGCTTTGTGTCCAGATCAGATTCTGCTTGTTTCTGCAGATACTCAGATGCTCTTTGACTTCCCAGGATGTTTGAGCTGTAATAGGCGGATTAGCTCTTTATTCCCGTCGTCCCTCAGGGGACAGATCTTCAGCTTGGTTCTGTTTGTGTTTTTAGGATGACAGGAGATCATCCGGGATCAACGCCGTACACGTTTCCTCTTCTTCCTCTTTGTTAGTATTTTCTTTTCAGTCTTTAACTCTTTGTCCTCTCTGAAACTGGTTCATTACGCTCTGCCTCGTCAACAATCGGAGGTGATTTTCATTTGAAGTAAAAGGATTTCTTCATTTGTCCTCCTGAAACCAGACAGAAAATAAAAACTCGAGAGAAACATCTTTTTATTTAGTTTAGGCAGAATTAAAATAAACTAAAATGCTGTGCAGAAGAGGTTGACCTGACAGTTACTTTTTTCAGTTTGTTTTCTGATTAGTCATGTCTATTGTTTATATCAGTCACCATAAAGATATTTCTGTGCGCTGCGGTTATTTAGTGTGCATTCGTGCCAAACCCGTGTATGTGGTTCTGATCCAGTTTTTCCTCAGGACCTGCCTGGCATTGTGCTGCTTCCTGTCCTGGCAGACATCATGGGGACAAATAAGAGACGGACGCAGAGACACACAGAAATACACACAATAGGTAGGTGTTTTCTCACAGGCTTCACTGCTGCAGCTAGCTGCTTAGCTAAGCAGCTAACTAGCTAGCTAATTAGCAAGGTAGCTTGCGAGCTAACTAGTGGGCTAGCTGGTTAGCTACTGTTGTTATAGTAAAGAGAACCACTTTCAGCTGGAGATTTTATAAAGAATAAAACCAATTTCAAAGATGTTTTTGATTCGTTGGGATGGTCCACATTAATCACATAATATAACGTAAATGTGTTGCAGTTAGCTAAAACAAGCTAATTTCCATCAGTAATCCCTTGGATGTTTATTTGTTCATTTATTAGGATCCCCTTCAGTTTCCACCAAAGTGGTTACGAATCTACATGGCATCAAACTGGGATGATATTAAAATGTCATTTTATGATGCTAAAATATTATATTGTAAAATTAGTCGAACATAACACTAAAATTACCCACACAAACTTAGATTTATGAAAATAGAATTTAATAAAATTAAGATTTCAGTGGGTTTTAAGGAAAGTGTGCTCTTTAAATCTCTAAGACAAAGTCAATCATATGCGTCTTCAACGTAAAACAGGCGCTGGAGGTCATCTCGGGTTGCTAGGTAACAGAGCAGTGCCTGCTGATTTGTTTTTGAAACAGCTCGTTTTCCAGTCACCAAAAAAAGTTAACTTATTTCCAAAAAGATCTGCTAACATTTTATCGTAAACTGTGCAAGTGTTCTTCTCAAAAGGCTTCTCGTTTATTTTATTTTTCTTTCATTTTTTTACCCTTCTACTGTCTTTCCATCCTTTGTTTCTCATCTCAGTCGTTTTTTTCTTGTTCTTTCATGGGGGTCTGCAAGCTTTAACAGTTAATTTAACTCTTTATTTCCTCCTGGTTTCTCTGTGTTAATCTTTTAGAGAGATTACATGAGATTATTAAGGATAAACCCACAGATTCAAAAAGGAGAAACCTCTAAAACTGAACTGTGCATTTTCTTCTTTTATGTCAAAACAAAAATACTTTTTTTTCTGTTCTTTAAGTAAAGAAAAAACTAATTTAGCTTAACATTTTCAAGTAAATAAAAAAACTGTTAATGTATCTCAAGTCTAGGGAAAACTAGCAGAACCTATAATTAATATTCTATACTAATATTATTAATTAGATAATATTAGTTTAATATTTATTGATATTTAAACATCATTAATTGGAATTTATTGTGACAATCATAAATCTGAATGAATTATCATCATAATAAGAAATTCATCTCAATAAATGATAAACAATACGGTAAAAGCAAATATATAAACCTTTATATCATTTCTTTCTCTCCCTCAACATTGTTTCGTCTTTGTTTCCACCTTCCAAGCTAATCTGCATCTCAGTGGTTGTTATCTTCATCTGTAATTATCCAGCGCCGCTCCTCCTCTTCATCGCCTGGTTGCCTTTGTGATCCCAGCAGCTCTGCGTCGTGCCGGATCGGTTTCGGGTCTTTGGATGAAGAGATCCAGGGGGTCGAGTGGGAGGTGAAAGGGGGGAGCGAGGGTCTGTGATCCCCTTCTGTGTGCATTATCCAGCCTTGTTTGCATTGATACGCTGCTGTGGAGGAGAAAGTATAGAAAAGAGAGAAAGAATGGGGGAGGAGCGCCACCAAAAACGGAGAAATAGGGACCTGGGATTGTTGGAGGTTTTGCAGATATTATCCGTCAACACAAACCCAGTGGTTCCTGCTTTTAAAGTTATTTTAACATGGCAGACGGCTTCGGTATTTCCACCGCTGATTGTGACGGTTGTTTATGGTTGTTGATAAGGTCACAAAAAAACCAGACGCTGTTTGCGCCTGGTTTTGTGGGCAAACATAAACTTTCACTCCAACAGAACAAAAACAAGAGCGATCGCAGAGATAAGATGGAAATTCAATAAGTAAAAAAAAATAATAATGATCTGATAAAGTTTGTCCTTCATTGTTCTTTTACAATGAAGGACAGCAAAAAGAATAGAAATATTTGTATGTTTGTTCCAGTGTAGAGATATTTAAACTGAATAACTGGACAATATGGCTGAAAAACATGTCGTGTGTTTCATATATCAGATGATATCGACAGTTATTGATTGGCCTTTTTTGGTTTTAAATATCTGAAATGTTACCAAACTGGTGTCATGAACCAACCCTGTTCCAGTTTTCTCTTGGTTTTAATTTTTAAGCAGTTAAGAAGGACAACTGTGAAACTTTAAACTGCTGCTGCGCCAGTTACTCAGCAGGTTGTTGCTGAGTAACAACCTGGTTACTCAGCAGTAAGCTACTCTGCAGATTGTTGCTATTTCTTAATTCTAGTGTCTTAGATTCTCCTACTGTGATTAGATTTGATATCTTATTAATCAAATTTCTTCTGAACTATTTTTTTCTGAAAAATGTTTTGAATATTTATGTAAATATTGTGGAATCTGAACCCCCAAAAACAAATAAATATCCAACATGGCCGCCACATAGCAGCAGGATCTATTTCTGAAAACTATTTCTGGTTTGTGTTTTATTAAACAAATCATGCACAAGCAGACGAGAACATGTTTTTATGTTAAAGTTAATAAAATACAAAGGCATGTTTCTTTTTGCGTCATTTCTGACGCTAACAGTAGTTAGTTTGGTCAAATGGAGTCACATTTGTTGTGTCCTGAAAAGCTGATTCTGATCAGCTTTACATCTGATTCTTGTTGTTGAATTTTTTTTTTTACATAAATTTGAATGTGGGAATAAGTTTGGAAAGCAACAAACATGTTGACATTGTTATTCTTTCTGACCAGGAATGTAGCAATCAGCTCCATTAGACTCCTCTGTGGTTTTAAGCATGAGGTTAACCATTATAATTACTATGATGCCGATTGCACAATTGTACATTTGTTTAGGAAAAAAGACCCACAGAGTTCAGAAATTCCTTTTTAGAGAATAAACTCCAAAAAATCTGCTTCATAATACAACATGTGCAGCTATAGGAGCCTGAGTTTCTGAACATGGAGCTCAGAAGGCCGGTAAATCGAAGTGTTTTTACCTGTCGGTGGTTTAAAATAACATGAGCAGTTCAAACAGTGCAGTCGAGATGCTGAGGGGCGTCATGGCTGGAGGTTACCACAGAAAATCCCAGAGGAAGACGTTTTGATGCTGAACACGAGTATAAAGGAGAGCTCAGACATCTGTGATGAAGTTTATGCTGTTTGGAAAATGGCTTGATGAAATTTGAATTTCCAACACTGAGCCCTGCAGGCCTGTGGAGAGAAGAATGAATCTAAAACAACCAGCAGCACTCTGCTGTTTACTACAAAGGATTCTGTTCTCGTTTTTTAAATACTGTGGTTATAAACTACAGACAGCTTCTGCCATTTTGTTCTCTTACCTGCAACTTTTTTGCCTGTAAACCACAATAGTTCTTTTATACCTGAACTATTGTGTACCTGTTTTTTCTTTATGGTTGAACTGGAACTGTTGTGCAAAATTTGAACGTTTTCGTACATTTGGGCCTCAGCTGCTTCTGAAAACAGCCCAAGCACTTAAAAAACAACACCAAGCTGTTTTTAGGGCAAAATGTTCTACAAATAAACGAGTTGTTTCAAAAATCTCAAATTCAAGACGCTGCACCGTTACCTAGCAACCCTAGCGACGCCTACTCCGTTACCTAGCAACCCAAACTGAGCTCCCACTGAGCTGTATGGACTGTATCGTGGCTGCTGGAAAAGACAAGTGTTTTGTTGTTGACTGAGAACACTTGCTGCATTCTTGTTGGTTGAGCAGGAGGCTCCACTTCTGCTTTTCAAAGCCACAGACAAAAAAAAAGTGATGCCATCTCACTCTGCATGTTCTTCCATTGCTTCTGCAGTCTTTATCTGCGTTTCCATTACAGATGTGTGCAAAACTTTGTCAATATTCCACTAAAAACCCACAATTTCACATTTGTGTTGTTTCTGTTAAACACAAAAGACAATTAAAATCACATGTAAATAAGTTTGTTGACAGGAATCATTAAAAACATGCCGCGCCATCATCCTCCTACCGCTTCCTGTCGTCTTCTTCGTTGTTTCTGCCAGTAGTAACATCTGGCTGTTGGTCACGTGACTTCTGTGCACTAAGCCTCTCTTTCTAAGTAGCGCAAAAACTTTTTATTAAAAAATGTGACTTTATTTTTTTGACTTGGTGTGTTTGAACTAAGCTAATTTATTTTCGGAAATCCAATGTGTGCAATTATTCGGTCAACTAAGCGGATTCTCTGAGGATCTCTGCTGAACCTTTGACCTCTACACACACGTTGTCACCTGAACTAACGGCAAACAAACACCTTGCAGGTACGAGCATCATGATCCCTGCAGGCGAACTGTAAAGGAAGGGAGTCAGATGAAAAGTTAACTCTCTTGTACAACCAGTTTCTCACTTTGTTGTGTAAAATCCGCCCCGAAGGTGAAGTTGTAAACCCATCAGTCAGTTCCCACCAAATAACTCAGCAGATTTCAGCTTTACTTCGCACCTTAGCTAACTGATCCCAGTGGCTGTTAGCCCTGTAAATGAATAAATGACACTCTGCCTTTTATCCTTAGCAGGAGCATCTGATTCATCTTTCTGCCCCTGAAGTAAAACCTGTGCTCATTCACATGATCCTTATCTCCTTCCAGAGAAAGCTGAGATTAGAGAGGCGGAGAAGGCAAGAGGGTTTTACACTTTGATCTTAAATCTGTTAGAGAGGCGAGTTACAACTGGAAAAACGGGTTTCAATGAGCGAGGTGTCTAAATGGCAACATTCAAGGTAGAAGAGAGAGAGAAAGAGGAGATTTATAAAGCAAACGATGAAGGAAAACAACAAAAATAGGATTTTATGTTGATCAGGGAAAACATCCTTCTAACACTAAAACAGATTAAAATGTTTCCTCATGTGTTTTACATTAGCTGATACTGAAAATGGATGACATTTGTTCGAGGTTATGCAAGATGATTCATTTTAGCTTTGGTGATTCAGACGTCTTCACAGATTGATAGATTTATTGTTTTACGTCAAAATTAAAGTAAGATGGTTCTATATCAAGCTAAGGAAGGTAAAACTATAAGCTAAGCTAAAATAAGCAAGGATAAAATAAATCTGAATTAATGCAAACTAATGTAGCTAAACAGAGGCTAACATACTAGTTAGCTAAACTGAACTTAAATATGACACAAGATGGGCAGCAGGCTTTAACGAGGTAAACTAAAGCAAAGTATAATAAAAATAAGCAAAGCTAAACTCTGCTAGAATGAAAGCTTAGTTTAGCGTAGCCTCTGCTGAGGCATAACAAAGGCTAGCATAGCTAGGCTGAACTTAATTAAAATAAGACAGGCAGCAGCAGCTACGTTATGCTAAGCTAAGTTCACTAAGATAATGAACACAAAAATGAGTTAAAATAAGTTACTGAAAACTTATCTGAGCAAAAATAACCAGAGCTAAAAGTGGGCAAGCTAAATTTCAATAAACGCCAGAGAACTATAGGTTAACTGAAAGACCAAACACGATTCTGAGTATCTTAAGTGCTCCTACTATATTTAATCAGATTTCTTATTCACTAATTTTATTAATTTTGTTTTGAAGATTAATGTAAACATAGAGGGTGGCGAGCTTTTAGAAAACCCCATAATGTGCCACTTTTACACCAGACAAATGAAAATTGGGGCCTAATTATATGATCTCCAGATCAGCATTTAGCCAAATGAACAAAAGGAAACAATGCAAAATATATTTTCATTACCTTTACTACCTCTTCAGGTCTGGGTAAGGGGGCCTGGTGAGCCCAACAAAGGTTTGAGGAATGTGTCCTCCTCAGTCCAGACAGCCTGAGGAATGTGGAGGAGGCACTGCTCAACCCAATGAAAAGAAAAGATAGAAACAAGGAGGAATCCTGTGTTTGGGCTCACTCCATGTCCGCAGCGTCAGCTCCTGCAGTCACAGCGTGAGAACCAACAAAGCAACCAGAGGAGCGGAGTATCCCTCCATCTTAAGACCCCATACGCTCCGTCGCTAATCATAGGAATGACAGGAATGGACAGACAGGAGACGCCAGATGGATAACCTGTACGATTCGACATGTGAGAAAGAACTAACACTTAGAAAACAGGAAAGTACGGAAGAGGATTAGGGCCAAAAAAATAACAATTCTGACTATTTTCAAATTCCAGAGAAAAAAAATCAGGATTCTGAGATTAAAGTCAGAATTATAAAAAAAAGAATCAGAATTTAGACAAAAAGTCATAATTCTGAAAAGAAAATTGAGAATTTTGACTTTTTGTCTCTAAATTCTGACCATTTTTTACTAACTAAAATAAATGTTTATGGAAGCTTCAATTCAAAGGCTGATTGTTGAATAATTTCAAGATTTTTATGCATTTTGCTTTAAAATATAATGTTTCTACGGCGGTGTGGTACGGGCATTGAAGATATAAATAAAAGGAGGTCAGCCAAAAAAGACGCGTTTGAAAAGTTGAAAATTTGCTAGAAAAAACTTGAATTAGATTGAAATTTCATTAATCTCAGAAATTTTCTAGAAAACTTTTTTTTTAGTTTGAAAAGCAAAACATTTTCCACTTTTTCTAGAAAACCTTTGAGATTCATCTCAAATATTGTCGGAGATAGTGGGAAACGTGCTCCTTTTGTCCTATCTAGTTACACTGTTGTGTGTTTCTCCTTAATTTTGCTCTTTCCATTTATTTTTCCACTTTCTTCTGACCTCTTGTAGAAACATCCAACCTTAGTCTTTCTCTTACTGAGAAGTTGTTCAAATATTTGAGCTGATCGATAATCAGTGCGCCTTCTCTTCACAATGCTATCACCGACCTGTTTGTGTTTCATGCTATCAGCTGTTTAACAGGCATTGTGTTTCTGTTCCTTTAATGTCGCCCAATCAATCTGCGCAAACATGGAGTCAACCGAGTTGCACTTTATTCACATTCTGGAGAACTGAAGATGTTAAACGCTCCGAGGTGACTTTCTCACCTGCTTTTCCAAAACCCAACCCTCCTCAGAGCAGGAATCTCCCTTTCCCATGGAGATAATTGTCTTTGCAGCTCCAACGTTTATGTTTAGCTGGGAAATAATCAGAAGATGTGAGTAGGAGGAGGCGATAAAGACGCACAGAGCTGGGAATGTCACGGTCAGCAGGGCAAACACATGTTCATCGCACACAATGAACAGATCAGGCATTTACTGCTCAGACAGCTTTATTTGTCTCACAAACGTTTAACATTGTCAGTCTGAAGCTGAAGGATCCAACGAGGACGAAGAGACGATCCAGAAGGAAAGAAATGTATCAGTAAGGAAAACATTTATCCTTTACTGATGGAATATAAAGGATTTCACCTGGTTGTTTGTCTCTTTACTCCAAAAACTCAAACTTTTACCAAGTATTTTTGGCCTAGTTTCTAGTCCAAGTAATTTAAATAAACTTCCAGGTCTGTTTCAACAATATTACTGTCTTGAATTGTTTTACATTTCCTCTTTGGGAGAGAATACTTGCATTAATATGTCATTGAATGATAGCATTGTCTGAAAAAATGACAATGTTATCATTTATTGCAATTTCTGGGACAATTTACCATCCAGCAAAATTTGCTATTATCACAGGCCAAGTTACACACAGTCACAGCCGTTGAGTTACCTAAAAAATAAGCAATAAATAGTTTTTATCGTCACTTTTATCATTTTCAAAATTGTACCAGAAAATATTGCAATAAAGCTCTAAGTCCACATCGCCCAGTTCTTATGTAAATGTAGTTTTTGTGAGACTAAAGCAGTTTAAACTATCATTTTTAGGTTCTAAACTAAAATTGATCTTGTAGCACTTTATTTACTCTTGAAGGCATCAGTTTGACTTCCTGCTTATTGTTGCCCAGAACATTAAAGTTGAACATTAAAAATACAAAGATGCAGAAAAGCCTGAATTTGCTCACTTCTAAAAGAAATTTAGATCACAGTTTATCAGTTTGAAAAGAAAATAATGTTTTGTGTAAGGGGCGTGTCTGTCGGCTCTAACAGCTTCCATTACAGTTTTAGTGACTGAAGGCCATAAAAGCCATAAAATCCTCTGCTGCCGCTTTATGGCTGAGCCTGGGGATCTTTGGAGGCTGTAAAAAAACACACTGACCACATTCACACCCCTGAGACCTTTTGCAGGAAAACAGGAACACAGTGAGCGCTTACTAACACTTTCTCTGCAGGGTCTGTTCAGCCGGGCATAAATTACACGCATCAGCGCTCCTTGAACAGGTTACGATAGATCTGTGGCCTATACAAAACATGGTCATTACTCTTTTTGCACAAAATCATTTTTTTGATGATGAGATTTTAGCACTTTTAGGGACTCTTGTTATTTTAAATAACAACAATAAGCTGCTGCTGGCCACGCCCCCAAAACTCAACATTTACGCTCGCACATGAAAATGGCTGCAAACAGATGAGCAATTATACAACCATCCTTGAAAAGCACAAGTGGGGCCTCCTGCACAATCACCAAGAATGCAGTAAGTGGTCTCTGGATGGTAAGTCAACCGCAAAACACTGGTCTTCTCCAGCAGCCATGCGGTAAAACCGGCTGACCAAAGATGCTGGAGCTCAGCTTGGGTTGCTAGGTAACGGGCAGAACTCTACTGGGGTTGCTAGGTAACGGCCCAGTGCTTTCGAATGTGATTTAATCAGGAGGTTTTTGAAACGAGTCATTTTCCAGACACCAAAAAACAGCAGAGCAGGTTTTAAAGTGTTTTAGTTGTTTTTAGAATCAGTGGAAATGCAAATGGAAGAACAAAAACATTAAACATTTTAATTTTGCATGATACGTCCCCTTTAAGCATTTGTATGAGAACTACAAATGTTCAAGGTGTCTAGTTTAGTGAACAACACACCAAGAACTCTATAACTTATAGTTTGAACAAGCTTTATATGTGATTTTAATTATTATTTTTTTATTTACTGGTGCTTTTTTTTAACTGCAATTGCATAATTGTGTTTTTTTTTCGACTTTAACAGAATATCAACGTTCTGTATACATTTGTTATGGAGATGAATCTTGTGGGTGAATCTGACTGGCATAACCTGGTGGAAGCAAATATTTAAGATGTTTTCTGGTAGTCCAGTAGATTCAGTTTGATTTAGGATCAAAGTTTTAATATTTGTTCCATTTTCACTGTGCTGAAATGAACCGAACCTGTTGAAAAACCTGCTGTTCCCAACAACTAGCTGAGACTTAAGAGGTAAATACATTGGACCAGAATTATTTGTTTTTCTCTTAGTAAATTAAATAACAGTTTAAAAAATGCTAATGTAGCAGGAGGTTCAGTGATCTGTGGTTAATTCACAGCCAAACTTCCTCTGTAATGCCTGACTGGAGGTTTCTAATCCATTAAATTATCATTTAGTAGATCTATAATCATCAGTTTGACCTTAAAAACATTTTTTTTAAGGGAAGAGAATATAATAGGGAAAACGACACCATAGCTTCAAATTAAAGGAGCAGCTGAATGAATTCTTCCAAAGAGTTTCAGCTTCACTGATTTTCTCCTCCCACTGCTAAATTTCCTCGTTCCCCCCACTGGAATCGCCTTTCTGCCCAGTTTCCAACTGGTTTAGTGTC
Source organism: Phalloptychus januarius (assembly GCA_902982915.1). Classification (NCBI taxonomy): domain Eukaryota; kingdom Metazoa; phylum Chordata; class Actinopteri; order Cyprinodontiformes; family Poeciliidae; genus Phalloptychus; species Phalloptychus januarius. The sequence continues at coordinate 19,423,213 of CADWAE010000230.1, read as the reverse complement.
CTCTTCCTCCCTGCAGGGGGATCAGGTGGGAACTGGGCCAGTCGCCGCTCCCAGCGCCGCCACACCTTCTCCCTGCTCCTCAGAGGCGGCTGCATGCAGCTTTTCTCAGCTTTGTTGCGTTTTTCATGTCGCATGTTCCCAGAAACTCACACAGAGAAATTAGCTGCTTCCCAGGAATAATCAGGACAGATTCAGGTCAATTTCTGACATCTAAACTCTAAAACACTTTTAAAACTAACAAACAAAAAGTTTCTTATGTCTGGAGCTGTTGCAAACTTATACTTTAGTGATCGAGTATTCTACAGATTATTCTTATGATTGAATAATAAAAATATATATTTTATATATACACATCTTTCCTTTTTTTATATAGATATCATTTGTTTTATTAACTACATAAGGCTTGAATTGTGTAATAAAAAATAGTTTATCTTTATTAGATTACTATTTAGATAATTGCAATTAACAAAACGATTGTTTTTATAGATTTAGTTTACAGAGACAAATGAAACTCAGGCGCAGGCCTGATGAAGGCCTTGAGGTTTGCTGAGGCTCACATTGTGTTTGGTCAAACATGATGGGATTGATGGAAGTGCTGCTGGTTTCCTCATGAGTGAATCTCTATTCATGCTCAGCTCCAACCAGTTCATTTCATTTGGATTATTAATTTTACTAGCTAATGTCATTTTCATTAACTGTTGTTTTTGCATGATTATATATTTAATCGTTTCTACTTACGGCATTAACTAGAAACTACAACGCAGTCTTCAGAACAGCGTAGATATTGATGAAAGTTCACAAAAGATAATCATATATGAGATAAAAACAAGTGAATCATAAACTATTTTGAATGTAAACAAAAATTAAAACAAAGGTATTTGGAGGCAAAGCGCTGTGATGTCACGAGTGATGAAGTCTCTGTCATGCCATCAGCTGCATATATATATATTACAAAATTCTGCATATTTCTCATTGCTTGCAATATCACTGACCAGTTCAGGCGAACGCAAAGCAAAACTCTTTCGGTTCAACCGTTCAGGTAATTTACAGATCAACACATTTTATCAAATCATTTAAGGGAAAATGTCTCATCAACAGCAGAGATTCTTCAACAGAATGACGGGACCCCCTCTGAGACGAGGAGTCCACCAAAATTCGCAGTTCATATTCCCCTCTGTGGACGTCTTACACAGGGAAATCCAAAGACTGGGCTCTCTTCTGGAAATGGAGAGAGCCCGACGGTTTGAGGAACACCAAAGACTGGCCCACCTGGAATCAGCGCTGGAGGAGGCGAATTTCCAGCTGAAAAGGCAGAAAGCGCTCAAGGAAATGTTTATCAACCGGGGCAAAGAGACACAGAGGGAACTCGAGAGAGTGGAGAAGTTTAGTGGCCCAGCAGCCCTTAACGCTGCCAACCTGGCTGCCCTGGCTCACAATGACGTCAAATACAAGAAGAAGAACCTGCTGCAAAAAGACTTTGAGGAATTAAAGGTGGCCCACCGCCACATCCAGGAAACATTATTGGCACAAATCCAGGCTGAAAGAGACAAACGTATGGCCGTCCAAGCAGAACTGGACAAACTCCAGGCTTTCTACAAAGAGCGGCGCTCTAAGTCTGAAACCGAGGAGGCCGAGACGCTTTGTGAGGAACCTGAAAAGGACAATATGTTTCAGAAAGTGTCAGAAGGAATCGCATTTCTCCAAAACAGCTTCCAGGAAGAATTGGACCAGATGAAGCTTTCACACAGAGAACTGGACTGCAGGTATGACGAACATGTTTCTGGACCCAAACAAAACATGAAAACATGTCAGCAGGAGGTGAGATGTGAGAAAGACGCGACTTTGGGAAAATCAAGTGAGAATCTCATCGACAACCTGACAGCTGATGAGGAAGATCTCCTTCAAAAACTGTCAAAAGAGATCACAGTTTTTCAAAAGAGGGAGAAAGAAATGCAAAACGAACTAGACCGGCTTCGGATGTCATATCAACACCTGAAGAGTAAGTACGAAACTGATGTTAGTGAGTTACAACAGCAGACTGAAACATATTGTCAGACGATTAAATTAAAGAAAATCGCTAATTCAAAGAGAGAAAAGGAGGACAAGAGGCTTATCCATGACCTGCGCGCTCAGCTGGACGCTCTGACCCAGGAGGTCACACGTTTGGAAAATGTAAAGAAACGGAATATGAGCAAACTTGTTCAGATTAAAGTTTCATACAAAGAAAAGGCCTTCGCGTATGAGAAAGATGTTTCCGAACTGAAAAACCAAATGGAAACATATCGGGAAGAGGCAGATCGTCTGAGAAAAGCCAATTCAGAGAGAGCAGAGAAGGACCTCCAGCGAGTCAACACCCTGATAGCTGAGAGGGAACATCTCTATGAAGAAATGTCCAGCGAGGTCCAGGTTCTGCAGCAGCAATTCAACGGGGTCGCTAAACATTTGAAATGTAATACGGGTCAGTGTGAAATGAGCCTGCAAGAGCAGGTGGAAAAACTACAGCTGCAGATAATTCAGGACAAGAAAGTTTATCTGGAGAAATCAAAGCAGGACATGGCGCTTCTCAACGAGGTGAGAGCTATGAATGCTGCCCTCAAAGAAAACACGACAAAAGAAATTAAGTTCCTGCGGGAGAAGGCAAAGAGTGCGCAGACCGAGTTAGAGAAGGTCAAAGGTTTATACCAGGAGCTGAGTTACAGGTATGAAACGGATGTCGCTGCACTCAAACAACACTGAGAAAGATATCGGCAGGAAACAAGTCGTGAGAAAAAGGTGAATTTAGAAAGAACAACACTGAGAGCTGAGGAAGATCTCCAGCAAAACGAGACGCTCCGTCAAGAGAAAATTTAAAAAGGCAAGGCATTAACCAACTACCTTCCTAACCCAATTTAAAAAACATTTAAAGATGAATTTGAATATTAAAGAAGTGGGCAGGACTGGTTAGCACTGCAGCTTCACAGAGAGGATGCATCAGGTCTTTGCTGTGTGCAGTTTGCATGTTCTCCTCGTACTGGCCTGGGTTCTCTCCAGGTGCTCCGGTTAGCCCACACATCTCCTAGAAACATGCAGGTCAGGTCAATTGGTCAACCTAACGCCCCCCCAAAAGAGTTGAAAAAGATCTAAAAGTCATATGTGTTATCAGCGCTGAATCGAAGACCATGTCCTCATGTTAAAAATAAAAAATACAACTTGGTCTTCCTCTTTCTCTAGATTGATCTATATACTGTATATATCTATATATATATATAATCTATATATATATATATATACAAGGTTATATATATATATATATATATAACCTATCTAGATATATAGCTATATATACTGTATGTATATATAGTATATATATATAAAGGTTATATATGTATATATATATATATATATATGTATATATAGAGCCTCCTGCATGACCAACTAAGAATGCAGCAGGTGTTTTCAATCAACAACAATCAACAACAAAACATTTGTGTTTTCCAGCAGCCATTGCACAGCGCATACAGCGGTAAAACCTGCTGACCAAATGTGGTGGAGCTCAGTTGGGGTTGCTAGGTAATGGCAGAACTCCACAGAGGTTGCTAGCTAAACGGGCTGGCCTTCGTTGGGGTTGCTAGGTAACAGCAAAACTCCTCAGGGGTTGCTAGGTAACGGGCCAGGCTTTGCTGGGGTTGCTAGGTAATGTGCCAGGCTTTGCTGGGGTTGCTTGGTGAGGGACAGTGGCTGCTGATTTGTGACATTACATTTGGAAATGGCTCATTTTCCGACCCCCCCCCCCCCAAAAGCATTACCTTATAATAAAAAAAAACAGCTGGGTGGTTTTTATGTGCCTGGGTTTTGGAAGCAGTAGAAACTCAAATGGAAGTACAAAAACAACTTTTCATTAATATTAAAGAATTATTGGATTAAAACAAGCTCCTATATTTTGCTTAAAAGTTACTTTTAAGTTATTTTTGTCTTAAGTAAAGCGGACTAAGATATTTGCATCAAAAACTAAAAAGATATTCTTGGTAAGAATTTGTTTTTTTGCAGTGAAAGTATAAGAACAAATTTTCTTCCCTGCATATTTTTGCTTGTTGGAATATTTAACAAAAATCTGTCAGTGGAACTTGGACATTTTTTATCAATATAAAATAATTATTACTTAATTATTTGACTTAAAACCAACTCCTACATCATCCTGAAAAGTTACTTTGGAGAGTTGCTGGGTTTTTAAAAGCAGTAGAGACCCAAACAGAAATACAAAACCAACTTTTTCATCAGTATTCATGAATTATTAGCCTAAAACAAGCTTTTACATCTTGCTGTGATGTTACTTTTACGTTATTTTTGTCTTAATTCATCAGAAACAGGAAAATATTTGGTAAAATTTTGATTTTACAGCCAAGGTACCTCAACTCTTCTTCTTATCTATATCATTTTTGTTGCTTGTTTGATCGTTTGGATGATGGATAAATAAATAAAATGAGGATTTCTGAGCGGATTTTCTCTGGACTCGCTGCAGGCCCGCTTACGGTGTGTCGGCCTCCCAGTCTGGACCCGAACACACAAACCACCCAATAGGTGCTGCAGTGTTTGCTCTGCACTGAAAACACTCTCCAACTATCAAGTTTTTCTTTCCTTTCTTGCTTTGTTAGGCTCGGGGTGAAAGTTCAGTGGTGGAAAAAGGGCCGGGGTCACGCGGATCGATTTGGCCCTGTGACACCGGCTCGGGTCGGCGGGGTGGTATTTGGAGGAGTATGACCTCTCAGACACTGTTGCATTTTCACAGGGGGGATCGGGTTACCCGACCGGGAGCTAACGGGCTGCCGACCCACTCAGAGCTGTCAGATCTGCAGGAAGGCCAGCAGGCTGGAAAAGTCTAGTTATCTGCTCCCCTCAGATACATTCAAGTTATTCATTTTTAATCAGTAAATGTCTAAATTAATCCAATTAAATTAAAGAAAATATCATGTAAACTGAGAAGTTTACATTTTGATGAGCAGTTTAGCTTCAGATCATTTATAATTTAGGGATAATTCTCTTGGATCATTTTAAAATTTGAAATTCAGTTTCACTTTTCTCATCTACACTGAAAAAAGAAAACAAGTGGTCCAGTTTTTAAAAAAAGAATTAATTTGGTACAAGCAATCAAATTAAGTTTGACAGCCTGGAACAAATTAATCAGTACCAGCTCATATTGGTCATTTTTTAACATGTTACCTGGTCAATTTGTAAAACTGGGCTGATATGAAAAAACTACATTGATCTTTATTTTACCATACATATAAAATCAGTAAATATCATTATTGGCCACAACAGCAATATTAATATTAATATCAGCCAAACTTTTTATATCAGTGCAGCCCGTCAAATGAACTCTTTGTAATTTTGGATCTCGATTCTCTTTTTTCAGTGTAAATAAAGTCAAAATGAGGTGAAATGAAACAAAAAACCCAGAGCAAGAAAACAAGAAATAAATCCGATGTAACCTTTTCATCTTTCTTGATTAATATTATTTAAGAGGATTGATGAAAAGATTCATAGTTTTAATTCAACAAACAAATTATACATGCTCTGTAAAATTTTTTGTGTTTTTAGTTTAGTTTTTAGTGCCAGTATCTTAGTACACTTGAACTTTAATCGATAATTAAGTTTTTATTTTTTATATTTTTTATTATAGTTTGAATTTGTTTGAATCACATTGATAACCAGACAGGCAGAATAAATTACTGTATTAACAAGATGGCTTTTGAATTTGATTTATTTCTAGAGTAACATCTGAACTATTGGAGAGGTTTCATGTCCCTTTAAGCCTTTCCAACCTATTAAAAACTTCAAAACATAAATATGAGTTTACATAAACATTTTTGGAGGTGGATTCTCAAAAAAAAAAAAACATCAGTATAGTGTATCTACTTTTATGTAAGCAACATAGAAATGCAGCTGTTTTATTAAAACCAACACTGACCCCCTGCTGAGAGCGCGGGGGATTTCTCAGGCCAATACTGCCCTCATGTGGTCAAATCAGGGAATGTTTTTATTTCCCTCCTGGTTTAAAACTATTACAGAGGCTCTAATTAACAATAACACCACATTCATTTATTCCTCCACAAATAAATACAAGAGTGTTTCTGAACATTTTAAGTCAAGTTTATTTGTATACTTCAGCATCAAAGTGCTTTATACAGTCATGAGTGATGAAACAAGTAACAAACATTACATTTAGTCAAAAAACAATAAAGCAACTTAAAATATGTTGATCACTTTTACAGTTATTATGAATCAAAGGTAACAGATTATATAATTGTGCAGTTTGACATTTGAAAACTAAATTTGCTAAATTTAAACACCACAATTTAAAAAGAAACTCAAGTTTTTTGGTAAGAAGGTTTTATGGCCAAATCAGAACAAATCATGATTTAATTTGACTTGACTTGGACTCCCGGTGTGAGACTCGAGTCTTTTAATGTTATGTGAGCTACAGACTGCAGCTGCTGCATGTTTCACTGTGAAAGAATTAGCTTGGTTATTTTCCATTGATGACAGTGGATTATTATGGGATGTTAACGGTTCATAATAATCCATTCATGTTTTATGTTTATGTAACTTCATAATAATGTCTCTCCAACTGAAAACTGTTTAAAGGACTGTGAATCATTTCTGCTAAGCTAGTTTCAACATCACAAGACCACATCCGGTTAGTAATTTCAAAATAAAAGTACTTCCTGGTCCACTACGATTGCTTTTAAAGGTTTGCCATTTAATCTATTTATTTGTTTTAAAAGAAAAACATGAATCTGTTAGAAAATGAAGTAATGAAGATGAATACATTGTCTTTCTATTCGATGTCAAAAGACAACATAATATGTGACCAGAAATATAGATCTAAAAAAAGTATTACTGGTGCTTCAAGTGTCCTGCATTTCCTGTCCTTTCTGCATTTTTCTTGTTTTTAAACAAACAGCCATTTGTTTCTCCCAAACTGCAGGTGGCAGATATGAAGAGTGAGTTTCATTCTTAGATTTATGTCTTAATCTGCGGTGATGGAAGCCAGATTTACTCCGTTTTCAAAGATAATAGTTGCACTAAACATGTGTATTATTCAAAGCATACGACTGAAAAAATGAAAAATTAAAGTCAAGCTGGTGGTTAACATCAGACCAGCAGCTTCTGTCTCTATGCATTAAATAAATTAAAATAAATTACCCTTAACAAACTATAGAGCAATAAACAGTTGACAGCAATTAACAGTTGTAAAATGAAACAAATTATAATGCACAACATTAATAATGATAATAATTAAAAACATGCTAAATTTTTCAAGAATTACACACAAAACCCTGTATTTAATTAAATTTGTCTAAAAGATATGTTAGAATATAATACTTGCAAAGAAAACCTTGAAAATTTCAAAAGTCGAAAATATTTAATTTTTGGACATTTTTTGAGTTTCAAAAGTCGAACATTTTTTCACTTTTAAAACTCAAAAATGTACACATTTTTCTAAAAAATTTCTGAAATTAATCTAAAAAATCCTGAGTTTTTTCCTACAAAGTTTTGACTTTTCAAATTCAGAAATTTCCTGTTTATTCTAGAAAATTCCAAAATTTGCATGAAAAACTCTCAGGAATTTTTTGATTAAATTTAGATATTTTGAGAAAAAAATCTTTAAAATTTTTGAGTTTCAGAAGTTAAAAACTTTCAACTTTTGGAACTCAGAAATGTCCATGTTTTTTTAGAATATTTTTAGATTAATCTTATGATTAGAATTTTTTTTCTAGCAAATTTTCGACTTTTGAAACACAAATTTATACGTTTCTTCTCAAATATTTCAGAGATTTTTGGCTGAAATTTACTCCTCCATTTTTTACCTACAGTAGCCTTTGTATGCCATCATAGTTTCTACACCTGTACAAACAGAACAAAAAAAGATGACATTTGCATATATATAATAACTAAACCACTGAAAGCTATTATTGCATAATATTATGACACAGCACGCATGCAGAGCAGGCTTTAGCACTGGGAGATCATGCAGAAACACTTCTGGGATTTGAACCGTGAACCTTCTTCCTTTAGAGCAATAAGTCTTGGATTTTAATTTATCATAGCATCTGAACATGTCCTGCTTTCGATTTTCTTTCTTTGACACCCGGGACGCGTTTATATGTTCCTTCTGGGTTTTTCTGATTTATGGAGGATTTCGGGGAAAACTCCCTGGGGGGGAGGATGGATTCCTGGGGAAAAGCTGAACATAATCTCATCACATTCCTCCTCCTTTTGATCACTTTCTCCTCGTCCAGGAATCTCACATGGAATACATAAAACTGTGCAGAAATTACCACGGTAATAACTTTCCTGCCACCAGATGGCATTCAAAGAGAACTCTGAGCATGGGAGGAAGAAAATCGCTGGGAGGTGTTTCCCAAAAGAGGAGGAGAGAAGGGGGTGGAAAACCCAGAGAGGGACAGCAGAGAAAATGGACCGAGAGCTTTCCGTACAGACGCATGTGGTCAGGAATGTTTCCATCCCCGCTCCACAAAGTAAAACCTCTTCCTCCGCTCTCTGTGTCTTTCCCGTGTCTTTGGCATGAACGGCTCCTCTGTTTGCGTTTGCAGTGACTTTCTCCAGCCGGGATCTGGACAGATGTGGAAACTTCTCTCAGCGCCAGAGGAAGCCGGATGAATCAGCCTGGAAGCAGACGGCTGCAGCCGCCAACCCAACAGAGTGAGTTTTACAGACATGCACTGCAAAAGCACAAAATATTAACAACTACCTTTGGTCTAGTTTCAACTGAAAACATCTCAGTTCACTTTAAATAAGACAAAAATAACTTAAAAGTAAGTTTTCAGCAAGAAATTGGAGCTTGTTTTAGTCAGTAATTTCTTCATATTGAAGGAAAATTACTAGACTCATTAGAAGATTATAATATTGGAATAATGTGTTTTATTAAAAGTGAACAAATCTGCCAGTGTAACCAGTTCATCAATATTCAAGACTTAAAACAAGCTCTTATATCTTGCAGAAAAGTTACATAAGTTAGTTTTGTCCTATTTCTAGTGTACTAAAATATTTGCACTAAACTAGACCAAACATATTTTAAGATTTGGTGTTTTTGGAGTGTAGAATGGAGAAAAGGTTTCTTACACTGTAGAAATACAAAATCTTTCCAAGTATTTTTGATCTAGTTTAGTGCAAATATCTTAGTACGATACAAATACGACAAAACTAACCTACAAGTAACTTTCCAGCAAGATATGGAAATTTGTTTTAAGTCAATGATTCCTTAATACTAATTAAGGAATAATTTCTAAAAGAATTTAGTTGCACTGGTAGTTTATTCCACTTATAACATTTTCCCACAATCTGCCAGAGGAGCCAGCACTTATAAATTACTTAAAATAAATTTCTATATCTTGCAGAAAAGTTACATAAGTTAGTTTTGTCTTATTTCAAGTGTATTGAGATATTTGCACTGAACTAGACCAAAATGACTTGGTGTTTTGATCAAATTGAAATCTTTAGCTCAGAAATGCTCCAATTTTATTATTTTTCAGGGATAAACATTCAATTTTTGAAGGTGAAAATTATTACATCTGTTGGTTTTAAACTGATTTTTGTGGACTTGGATCAGAAGAGGTTACAGAGTAACTTACCTGCAAAAAATGCATAATTTTTTGCTCTGAGTGCATTAAAAATAGTTGCTTTTATTCTGAAAGTACAATCGGAGTTTCATGTAATTTAGGAAATAGAACTGTTCTTTATAAAAGAATCATTTCCTGCAGCTACAACTTTCAAAGTGGAAATAAATGTGAGGTCAGCTACTGGAAAAAACTGAAAAGTTTTAGTTTTACTCATTTGCAATGTCACCGGTTCATCTACTGATTCATCTGAGTCTTTTTTTTTTTGTGCATGAATGAGTCAAAAGTCAAAGTTACGTAACTAAGAAAATGTGAAAAAAAAAGGGCTCATAAACAAGATCTGTGATGAAAATTTTTTATCAGGAATCAGGAGTAGGTTCAGAAAAAGAATTGGTTCAGAGTTGAACTTCTGTTCAAAGTTGTGAGAATAAAATAATTTGTTTTCGAGACAATAAATGGTTCTGGAATCGGTTTCAGAATCAGGAATTTGCTCGGGACTTTCTTCAGATTTGGGAATTTGTTCAGAACCAAGAACTGGTTCAAAATGTGATCCAGAAGTCATTCACTGACTTTAGGCCTGAACCAAAGGATGAAATTGGGCCTGAAAGAGAACGTGAAGCATCATCGTCATCACTTTACGAACGGTTCTTTTGAACACCAATGAATCAACTAAAAAGCTGCTATGGAAACGTTTATTTTTTGCATCACACAGTCACAACAACTGGATGTTACTGCTGGCGGAAACAACAAAGAGGAAAACAGGAGGAAGTCGGATGTTATTTAATGACTTATTCAGGAGGGATTTTAATTGCATTTCTTATGTGATGAAAACACCGCAATTACGAAATTGTATTTTGTTTTTTGACATCAGCAGATGTGCACACATATTTTGCACGCAGTTGTCAGGGAAACGCAGCTAATGGCACCAGCGTGGCGGGGATGGCTGGGTGTGAGGACAGATGAGAAACGGTGGAGCGGAGGTGCTGAGAAAGAGGACAGAGGGATTAGGGTGGGTGGCTGCGGCGTAGCATGATGTCACAGGAATGCATCGAGCCTCGCCTTTAACAAGCCGAGAGCGTGTGGAGAACCGGCCACATCACTGCCTAATTAACTCTTTATTCCTACGTTTTCCATCTGCGTCTGATGTTCGGCTAATCCTTAACAGCCTGGAAAACGTCAGCTAACGGTTTCTTTAAAACTAAACCGGTACGGAGTGGAGTAAACAAACCCGGATCCTCACTAAAACATGAGCGGTTAGCATCTGTTTGGTTGAAACAGATGGAAAGGACAGATGATGATGATGATGATGATGATGATGATGGCAGAGACAGCAGGAACAGATGCAGAGTGAAGGATAATGACTGACATGGTGTGTGGGAAAGCTCGGCCCAGGAACAGCTGGAGAGACGATGACTAACATCAGCAGTGAGGTAAGATGGCTGCATGGACGGCAGCTGCTTCTGTAAACCAACCTCACTGAGGTCACACTTATTTATGGAGGCCGCATCATGCTTCCAGATCTGGGAATTAGAAGGCAAGCTTTAATTTAGCCTCAAGTCAGGCACTTCACTTCCTTCTTAACCTCTTCTGCCAAAACTCCTCTCTGTCAGTCATCTGAGAAAATGTTCTTGTTGAAAGCTAACTCTGTTCAAGACTCACCGAATTTTCTGGACTATAAGTCGCATTTGTTTAGAAACGGTCAAACATTTCTAAACAATATTTGGAGGTTCTTATGTGCCTTCACAGTTACTGAAACTTTGAAACGGAGGGTAGCCTCTGCAGACGGTTGCTATGGAGTTGCTATGGCAACAATAAACAGTTTATTGTTCCCATAAACACCTAGTTCCTAGGAAGCTAGCTCCCCAGAAACCAGCTCCCTTGTTCCTGGGGAGCTAGTTCTAGCTCTCCCCTCGTTCCTGTCTAACTTAAAATCAACAGAAGTACATTACAACTGTTATGCAATTACAGTTTCCGAGTTATTTACCCTTCTCTGAGATCAATATTAGTGATATTTACTGTAGTATTTACTGCCGAACTAGCTAAATTAGCTTAGCTAATGCAGCTAAGCTAATTTAGCTAGTTCAGTGCCAAGCAGTTCAGAGGCACAGATCTCTTCCAATTCAGACTTGTGAGAACTGATGTTTGGTGAGACGTTGGGTTCAGTTTCCTGTTTTTAAAGGTGACCTAATATGCTTCCTTGGAGAGGTTAGCCGGTTTCTGGTCTAAACAAAACATGTTCATGATATTTTTTGCGCACACCATTCTCAAATAGTGAGATTTTCTTTTAGAATGAGATGTTTTAGGGCATCTTGTCACTTTCAATCCAAATAATCTACAACTTATAACAATAACTTACATTCACATGTGAAAATGACCACAAATGCATAATTATACAACACTACATCTTTGAAAAGCATAAGTAGAGCCCTGTGCGCAACCAACAAGAATGCAGCAAATGGTTTCTGAAAGGTAAGTCAACAACAAAACACTTGTCTTTTCCAGCATTCAGCAGTAAAACCAGCTGACCAAACATGCTGGAGCTCCACTTGGTGATGGGCTGGCCTTGGCTGGAGTTGCTAGGTAACAGCGGAGTGCCTGTTGAATGTGACTTAATGTTCAGGAGGATTTTGAAACGTTTCATTGTCCAGATGCCAAAAAATGGCAAGGTGTTTTTTATTTAAGAACTGTTGGTTTTTTAAGAAACAGTAGAGACCTGAATAGAAGCATAAAAACATGAAAATGTGAATTTTGCATAATCGGTCTCCTTTAACGCATCAGTCAAAGAATGCAAACTATGAATACAGCTTTATCTTGTTGTCATGTTAAAGTTTATTTATATACCTCTTTTACAACAACCTGATCTGACCAAAGTGCTTCACAAAAAATACAGTATCATAGATATATATGTTAAAATAAGAAATAAAATTGGTTCAGAAAATACTGCAATAAAGGTGCAGAAAGTGTTAGCTCTCACTTTGGTATTCCAAGTGGCTTCTGAACCAACAGGGAAGTTAGAAACAAAGTTCTGGATCTACTTTAGTTGCACATATTTTTTAAAAACTCTAAAGAAATCTAATTTCAGCTGACTGTGTCCAGGATTTCATCACAGACTGGAGCAACTGCTTTGTTATTGCAGATGAATCTCTCCTCTATCCCTGTCCTGCTCCCTTATAAAGATGGCAATAAACTTGAACTCCTCCACTTGAGGCAGAGACTCATCCCAGACCTGAAGGCAGCATTCCTTTGCTTTTCCAGTTGGGAACCATGGAGACCGAGGGGAGCTAACCAAGGCACCAAGAAGAGTATATTTAAACTTTTCCTCATTGTCTTCTTGAGGACACGAAAAGTTGGTTTTGTCTTACACGTTGTTAACGTGTTCAGAATCTGGGATGTGTATAAGCCGGACCCCTGGTCTTCATGGGGTTTTGGGACCACACCATGATGTCAACATTTGACCATACAGTTTTATTAGGGATGAGACGATAACCAATCACAGTCGGTTTTTTCCCTGTATTACTTTCCTTGTCATAGTTATAACAACTGTTATGTTTTTGGAGCGTAGTCAAAGTTTGAGGTCCAGCCACGCTCCTCTAGCAAGCATGAAAAGACAGGATTTTGATAACTTTATATCCTCCGTGACTCAGAAACAAACGCAACCATTTTCAAGTCAATCAGTCAAAACCTCTATCAGGAGTTTGATCAAACACAAATGGCTAAAAAATCGCAAGTTCAATCCAACATGGCCGAGTTCCTGTTTTTTCTAGAGTATGGGTGTAAGAGACTTTTGTCTTGGGAAATTCTACAAGTGTACCAAATTTCATGCCTCTACAATAAACTAAGCTTAATGATGAGAGTGTTTTGAGTTGCAGATGGGGGCGCTGTTGCGCTACTTCTCAAGGAACTTTTGTGAAACCTTTAAAATATGCAAATATGACATACAACTTACAAATATGCAAAATTCTGTGAGATTGCATGAATGTCTAGGCCTCCAAAAAAACAATTAAATTAGTGGAAGAAAAATAATAGAGAAGCAATGCGCCTCATCAGCACGCTAGCTGATTGGGCCGAATGATTGGCTGCTTTGAAAATCCCAGCCAATAGGATGTCAAGTAGCTTCTTTTGCTTTGAAAATGAAAGTAACTTTTAAAAAGCTCCCATATCTCCAAAAAGTTACCTATAAGTTAGTTTTGTCTTATTTTATGTGCAGTATGATGTTTCTACCAGAAACTAGACCAAAAATGCTTGGCTCCACAGTGTTGAGCTGCTCAACACTGTTTTTGCAGTGTAAGGGCCTTTTCTGGCCAAACCCTGTTATTCTAAAAGACTATTGGCAGACCTAAGTCATGTCGCCATGTTGAAATTAGAAACAATAGCCTTTTAAACAACTCAAAGTTTTACATTGTTCTGCCAGAAATATTAACATTTAACGTTCTAACCGGGAATTGTAGAGTCTGGGATGGAAATGTTTGCTTTTATTCTGACTTCTCTGACGTTGGGGTGACATTTCTGGGATGTCACTTTCTTTTTTTTTTACATTTTCACCCTAAATATCCAATTTCAGGGGTTCAGTGAAGGCATCACAATGTGAAGTTAAGTTGGTTTGATATATTTTTGATTTGTTTACATAGACACGCCAACATCCACTCAAAAAGGTAAATTTTAGTGTCATTAAAAACTTTTTAATGAACTTTTCATGCATCAAAATGTCTGTACCAAGAGAAAACATTCATGCATGAAACAGGAAAAGATCAGATCATCCTAAAGAGTCTAGGAAAGTTGGATAGCAGTAAGTCTGGAAAGTTCTCCTCTCACAGAAAAAGAGAGTATGGAAAAGTAAGCATTACTTTTCCACTTTTCCGCTCGCTCTTTCTGAATGAAGCCTGTGTTTTAGTTAATGTGGCTGGCCGATGTGCAGCGTGGCACACCAGCTCATGCCAGCGGCAGCAACTCAGCCTGGTCTCCATTAAAATCAAATAAGTGGCTCAATTATGTGTGCACGTGTGTGTGCACGTGTGAAATGAAGGGCCGGAGCTGGATGAGAAATAAAAAAAGAAGCGTTCAGCGGAAACTGGCCTCCACATGTAGAAAAGTTCAGCCTGGAAGCTGCTGCAAGTTATAAAAAGCTCCTTAGAGTTTTAAAAAGCAAATATAATGTAAAATTCACATTTTGCAAATTTTTGCTCTTCCATTTGGGCCTGCTTCAGAAAATCAGCAAAAGTGCGTAAAAGGAAACACCCAGATGTTTTTTGGCAATAAGTTCATGTGTTTTTGGTGTCTGGAAAATGAGCAATTTCAAAAACCTCCCGAATGTATCGTCATTAATCGGCAGGAACCTGGCTCGTTACGTCAAAACTTTGCTGCTTTCAGAAATTTCCATGTCCATGATTAATCTAAAGTTCTCTCAATGTTTTGAAGCAAATTTTGGACTTTTCCAAGTTTTTTGTAGAACGTTCAAGTTTTTTTTTTTGCAAGTTTTTGACTTTTAGAGTTTTCTTTTTTTCTTTTTTTTAAAGAGTAAATTGGCACCATGTGTTTTCAAGAAGAATTACCGTATTTAAAAAAATAAATAAACTAAAATTCTGAGATTAATATAAAAGTTTCTGAGTGTTTTGGTGTAACTTTACTCTTTTTTTCTGCCTTCAGCTGTTAGACCCTCCTTAAATTGGTCACTTTTTTCATGTTTTTTCACTTTGCAGTTCGACCTTCCAGCCAGTGAAGATGTAGTCAGCTCGGTTTCCATGGAGATGCCTCCAAACACGGTGCGCTCTGCCTTGTTGCCATGGTCGCTGTGGTTGATGTTCGCGCTGACCTCTGACTGCCAGGCGATGCTCTCTGTCCCTGAAGCGGCGAACGTCACGCTGCTGTTCGACAGCGGCTCCGACCTGCGGACCTGCAGCTGCCCGGCTCCGGTCCCGGACTGCGACGCGGCCCAGGCCGACACCCGGTGCCGCTGCAGCACCGTCCCCCGGTCGGCCCTGGACCGCGCCAGCCTCGGGCGGACCGTGGCGGTGTGGGTGAGGGAGCTGTGGGTTCTGGAGGAGCTGCTCAACAGCAGCGCCGTCGCTCATCTGCAGCTGTCGTTCTGTGGCGCGGAGCCGCTGCAGAGCCGGCAGCTGGTTCTGCTCGGGCTGCAGACCCTCAGCGTTCACAGCGCCGCCCCCGGAGCGCCGTACCCCGACCAGGAAGTCAGGGTTTCGCCGTCAGTCGGGGCAACGCCGGAGCCAGACTCCTCCGCTTCCCGCCACATGAGCTTTGTGGACATCGGCGTTCTGAACGGACTGTCGGCTCTGAAGGCGTACAGCATCATCGGGCCCCCGCTTCACACCTTTTCCCAGTTCTTCCCACACCTGGTTTTCCCACTGGAGTCCAAGGAAAACTCCTCAGAACCGTCACAGCAGACGCTCGTCACGTTCGTGTACTGAATGAGCAGAATGTTACAGAGAAAGTATTTCACATGTGGATACAAGCACAAATTAGCACAAACATTAGCACAAACATTAGCACAAACATTAGCACAAACACTAGCACAAACATTAGCACAAACACTAGCACAAACACAAGCACAAACATTAGCACAAACATTAGCATGGTCATGTTGCATGTTTCTCATATTTCCCATTAGCAACATTGCCATTTTCAAGATGGCCGCCATTTTTGAGGTTTTTTTTATACAAAAGAGTATTAGCGCCACACCATCAAGAGATTAAAGCCATAATATGAGAATAAAGTCATAATGTTATGACTTTATTCTAGAAATATCAATTTATTCTCACAATATTTCAGCTTTTTTTCTCATAATGTTAAGTCTTTTTTTTCTTCAAATATTCTGACTCTTTTCTGGTATTATTTTAACTTTATTTTTTATACAAGTTTATTCTTGTTGTGCTTTTAGACCAGTTATTGCCATAAAATGTTACCCATTTTCAATACTTAGATTAACTTTATGTCACTTAATGTTTTGGACTTTTGTCATCCTTTAACATGATAATATGTAATATATATGTTTCTCAATCAACTAGAAAAAGATGTAGATTTGCAACACAGACTTACAGTTATATTAATGGTTAGCATTAGCCTCTGCTACTTTATGTGTTTCACAGCTTAGAGTTAGCTAGTTAAATTTGACTCCAAATATATTTATCTAATTGGCGATTTTATTGCAAACATTAATTTTCCATGACAACCTTGGTAGCCATTTTGAAAAAATAAAAATATATATCAGGAAATGTGATGGGTCCAGTTATGCATGATTTAACACCAAATTATTTATCTGTGATAAATATCAGCAAATTTGGTGCAAAAGTAAATATTCAATGACAACAATGATGGCGGCCATCTTGAATTTTGTGCCCTCTTGTATCCACATGAGAAAGATTTTCCTGAAATATTCGGTTATCTGCTGCGCTCTAAAAAGTTCTCATCTGCAAACTGAACTTAAGGAAAGTTACGCTGCAGCTGCTGAAAGATGTACATAAAGGGTTGGAATATTTTATATTTTCTATCAGTTAGAAGAAATCTCCAATCATTGGACTTTTATTGTTTTACTGTCATTTTTTACAGGAATTCATTCTCTTTTTATAGATTTACTGAGAAACATATTTTCTGTTAATTCCAGCCTGACGATATTTTCAATAGTTTTCAGCTTTTATTTACCTTCCATAATGTATTAACCCTAAAGCTCAATTCAAATCCTGATCCGGTGCTTTTCGTACATGACCTCTAAGGTACATTATATGAAGCTAATTTTACTACAGGAAATGTTGTCAAATCTGCTCACTAATACTGGTTTTTATTGATCACATGCATCCCATCCTGCATAAATCCACTCCGACTATTTCTGAAAAACAGTTTAACAGAAATATAAATCATGTTGTGAAGTAAAGGAGCTCATTCATCAGTTTATCTGCTCTGCTTGGGAAGTTTTAGCTGATATTTTTATCTATATTTTTAAATATTTGCCCAAGTTTTTTGCTGCTATGCCTGGGTGTGATAATTTTACTAGACATGTGCAATATTTTATATTTTTGTTGAATACTACCTTAATACAGAAACACCATCATCAATGGTCACACCTTTACTTTAAGCATTTTTGTGGATTTTTCCTTTGAGTTATTTTATTCAAATTGTACAAAATTCTCTACAATATTAACATGACAAGTAGAACAAATTTGTTCAAAGGTGCCATCATCAAAATCATCAATAAATATCAAAGTGATTGTCAATTTTCCATTAATTTATTTCAAAAACAATTCTATAAACATGTTAAGTTTTAACCTGGATTTGAAGGAACTCAGCATTTCAGCTGTTTTGTAGTTTTCTGGAAGTTTGTTTATAAACTAACAGACATGTTACTTTACTAAAGATAAACACACAGATGAGTTTCTCTAGATTTCATTCATCCTTTAAATCTTGAAATGTTGTTCAGGTGATAGAAGGCCGACTTTGTAACCGTCTTTATGTGTCTCTGAAGGCTCAAGTCCATTTTAGCATAATTTACCACCTTTGTTTTTATTTGTTCCTTTTTTAAATCTAATTCTGTACTTATTCACACCTCACCCATTCACTACTGCATGGAGGGGATGAATGGATAATTTATTAGTTCGTTAGTTTGTTTGGTTTCCTGAAACTAACTCAGTCCAGTTAATCTTTTCAATCAACTTCAAGTCGAATAGTTGTTTTGTTTTTCATTTATTTTTGTCACATCCTGTTTTGAGATTCTAATTTAGGATCTTTGCTTCTGAGTTTTCTGTTTTTTCCAGCATCTTATCTTTTCCTTACAGTGTAATAAAGTCGGTTTGCTGATCGATTTGCATTTGGATCCTTTCTGCAATAAAATGTCACCAATTTTTCTCACCAAACATAAAAGACAATACTTAAAGAGAATTAAATCTGGATTTTACTTTTTCTGTGTTTCAGTGAAGGCAACATTATTTCAAATCAAAGTTGGAGATGAAGCTGAACTATTTTCCAAAATATATTAACGTAAAATTTTGATTTTGTATTTTTTTAACAGTAATTATTGAAAGTATTTTATTTCAAGTGTATACCATTTAGAAAAAAATGTAAAATAAAAAAAACAAATTCCAAAATAAAACGACTGATAAAAAGTGCTAATTTCAAAGCAAATTGAGAAAATAAAGTTTGGCATTTCTTTTTTCCGTATTTCAGTGAATGCAGCATTATTTCAAATCAAAGCTAAAGGACTATAAAAATGAAATAATTTTTAATAAATTAAAAAAGTCATAAAAAGTTTAACTAATTTCTCTTAAGAGCTCTGATAATTATTTTTCTCAAGAAACTTCAAAACAAATGGATACAATTAAGCTTGAAGATTCATTTTTCAGTGTTTCAGTGAATGCAGCATGATTTAATGTTACTGTTTTTTAGAAAAACAACGATTGTATTTTTTCTTACAGTATATAAATAAAAAGCTGTGTTAATTTCTTTCAGGAGCTCTGATTGTATAAAATCAAAGTCAAAGAAAAATAAGGACGAAGAGGCTGGACTATTTTCTAAAAAATGAACTGGAGAAATTTATTTTCATTTAAACGTCTCACACGGTTAGCTTTTGTTTTGTTTTGTGCAGCTTTTAATGCTTTAAAGTTATTCTCTTCCATATTATTAGCTCTGCTGATGTGCTAATAAAGAATTAAGATTGTTACATAACATTTCTGCGCTGCACCTGCTGATAAAAACATGATGTGCTGCAGCAGCTGAATGCTGCTGGAAAATGTCCAGCCTGCTGCGAGCGCTTCACTCAGTCTGCAGGGAAAAACCCGTATTTATAAAGTGGTTTACAGCGAAGCCCTGCTGCGACATTCAGAGAAAGTCCTTTAGCAGAAAGATAAAGGAGGATCGAGGCAGAGTGGAGCGACCGGGCTCAGTAGGATCTGCGTTTTTCCAGCTGGACGGACCGACTGCAGACGGCCTAATAAAACAAGTTGTTTTGAAACAGGGTGAACAAGAGTCGCAGGGTTGGGAGCCAGCAAACCCTCGTCTCTCTGGATCAAAACAAGAACTGGGAAAAGAGCCGGGGAGGAGCGGGAAGAGGAAGAAATGAGTCTGTGTTTGTTGGTCTGAAAAGTGACTCTGGATCAGGTTTTCACTGTCTGGCTTGCCTCTCATTTCCTGTGAGAGGCTGCTGACAAACAGGAGCCAGAGCTGTGCAGCGTCACCGCAGATGAGCAGAGCTCTGAGTCAGCCTGGAGGAGCAATGACCCACACAAACCTCTGCACAAACCCAAAGCGGCTTTCTATGAAAGGCCTGTAGGCAGGAGCACATGCATCTGACTTTATGCATGTGGTCGCCTCTTCTTAAAGGGCCAGTGCAGCTATTTTCATGTGTAAGTTTTAGAAGCACAGAAGGGAAATAATGAGGATTTTCAAAGTCAAGAATCAGACATGGTTGGTTGGTGGGATGGAAAACATTGCAGGCGAGTAATGAGGATGTAGTTCAGGGCTGCCACAGTTGAGAAGGACAGAAAGTTGGTTGGTTGGTCAGTCAGCTGGTTGGTTAGTTGTTTTGATTCATTGCAAAGGAAAATGTTTGTTTATTCAAGGCTGCCATAGTCAAGACGGACATTTGGTTGGCCGGTTGTTTGGTTGGTTGTTTGGTCAGTTGTTTAGTTGGTCGGTCGGTCGGACGGTCAGTCAGTCGGTTGTTTATTTGGTCGGTAGGTTGGTTGCTTGGCTGCTTTTTGTTTGGTTGATTTAATTAAATTTCCCTTTGAGAGTAATAAAGTATTTTTGAATTGAATTTGGTTGGTCGGTCAGTCGGTCAGTGGTTGGTCCATTGGTTGGTTGGCATGGTTTAAACCTGCTGTCCGTTCTATTGTGGTTCCATGTCCTTCCCTTGAGAAACACACAGACGGTCTGAACATCCGGCATAACACCAGACCACCTTCCTTCTATCTGGTCCAACGAGCCATTATCCCACCTCTTGTTCTCCAGTTTCCTGTTTTGGACCGCCTTTGCCAGGCCATGGCTGCCTGCAGACTGGGACCATCGTTTTGATGTGGGGATGCTTTGACTATGCCATGCTGCTGTTTTAACTGTCCCACCTCCTGACAGGAGACAGTTTACCTGCCTGTGGTCAGAACTTTACTATCTCATAAAAGTTTATTTTGTCGGGAAGTGAATTATCTGCACTGAAAAATGTTTATGTAGCAACACGCTGTTTAATGACTGGTAACAATGGAGCTGCTGTGAGTTTTCCTTCAGCTTTCAGTCGTTTCTGTTTCCTGGATGCTAAAATTCCCTCATCGCTTGTTCAGCATCTGATTCACATGACATTCTCTAAAAATAGATTCTCGCAGAGCTGTTGGACTTTCTTTATATAAACTCTGGATTTCTCAGCTCTATGACTGTCTGCACTTTAACACACAAAATGTTCAGTTTCACTTTGAGTCAACAAAACATCTGCTCAGTTCTTCACAAGATGCTTTTTTTCTACTTAAATGAAAACATGTTTGCTTGTGTAACAAAAGTCCAAACTGATCTGGTGCAGCTCATGTTGACTTTGTTTTGTTTGTGAAATGGGGCTGAAAGTATGCAGAACAGGAACCAGATATATTAATGTGTGATTAAATCAATGACTCTTTTCTTTCTCTCCTACAAAACTCAAAACGGACTTAAGTTAAGAAAAAAGAATTGCTAAAGATGGTGGAAAATGGTTAAAATTAACATCAGAAAGGCAAAATGTTCCAATTAAAATCCATATTAATGAAAAGTTTCTACAAATTCATTAAGAAAAATGATGATAATAATATGCATTTTAAGGATAAAAAGTTTAACAGAGGAGGTAATGATTAGTACTGTCCTGTAGCGCCACTCAGAGGCAGAAGTGGGAACTGGTGGCATTAAATGGAAGAACAGATTTTTACCAAATGTAAGTTTAGTTTATTTCTTGTTCTTCGTAGAAGTGATTAATTAAAATTAACTTTAATAAAAAAAATTTTAATACTTGAATTACATTTTTATTTTTATTATTTCACTTTGTCTTATGTTTTTATGTATTTTAATTATTTTGATTTGTTTTTATGATCCTTGTCATTTATTATGTTTTAATTAAAATTTTTAACACATGAAGGCAGTTGCTCTTAATGTGCTAAAAAGGTTCTGTGTAAATAAATTATTATTATTGTTCTTATTATTATTACTATTACTATTGTTCTTGTTGTCATTATCTATTTATTTATAAAAAGAAACAATTTACATTTTGGAAGGTAAATTATTTTATCTTCATGGTTTTATTCTATTATTGCTTCCAAAATGTCTTCATTACTTTTTTACATTTTTTTATTTTTAAACAGAATCCTTCTTAGATGATTAAATCTCAATTTGATCATTTTCGCCTGTTTGTTTGCAGGGCCTCTTGTCACTTTCAATCTAAATTTAGCCACGCCCCCAACGCAACTCCACGTGAAAATGGCTGCAAACATGAGTACATCAAGTACTTTCTGGTAAGTCCAAAACAAAACACACACACTTTCTAGCACTCATTTTGAGCGCATAAAGCAGTGGAAACTGTTGACCAACCGCTGGTGCTTCGCTTTGGTTGCTAGGTAACGTTAGAACTCTGCCTGGGTTGCTAGGTGACGGTGCAACTTCATTTGAATTTTCAGTCACCAAAAAACATTAACATATTGCCCCCCAAAAAACGACTTGGTCAGGTTTTAGATGCAGCAGAAACCTAGATGGAAGTACAAAAATGTGTAAAATTTGAATTTTGAATAGAAGGTCCTGTTTAAAACTTCCTGTTTTCTTCTGGGCTTTTACCTTTTCCCCTCAGATAGATTTAGTTCCCATTTCACATTAAACGAATCCATCTGCAGCTGTCATTATTTCGCTCCATCTGCATAAAGGCTGTACATCAGCCAGCTTCCTGTCCGCCGCAGTGGAGGAAATCCAGAACAATAACACAACACGATTGAGATTTCTTTGTTGTTTTAAAACAAAGTGAAGTTTCAGAGCTGTTGTAAACTTCAAAAAAAGAGTCGCACAATTTACAATCAGTTTTCATTTCATTTCAAAGAGCAAACATGGAAAACCATTTTTAAGTTTTGCATCTAAAATAATTTTCACATCTCTTTCCTGCAAAATATTTAGCTACTTAAAGTTTTGCATTGTTGAACAGGTAATTAAAATGTACATAACAAACTTGAATTAAAACTGAGTTCAAACCAAAGCAGATTCTTAAGGACCAGTTATAATAATAAAATTGTCATCAATACATTTATTTTTTCCATTTGAATTATTCCAGTTTTGTATGTGGGTTTTATGCTTTGTATTTTCCGTTCATATCTTGTATAAAATTATTTGAATTATTGGTTGTGAATGTTAAAGTTTATGGCGTTGGTTAATATTTAACACTTTCTGTGACGAGTCATTAAACTTTATGAGCCAAAGAGTCAAAGCTGTCATATCAGCCCTGCTTATGGCCACAAAATCTGCAAAACCTTTGGAATAAAATGTTTTTTATTCCACCTGTGGGATAAAATGGATTCATAATAAAGCTAAAAACAAATCAGATTTGATTTGACTGATAAAATAATATTTAAGCAAATAACCATATATTTCTGTGGCCCTGAAATAGTTTTGGTGGACCGGATTTGGCCTGCGGGCCTTAAGTTTGTACATGTGATAAAATTAGGAGAACAAAGTCATAAAATTACCAGAATAACGTTGTATACCAGCTGCTATAAATTAGAACAGTAAAATGAGAAACCCTGATCAGAGTTATGCTTCGAATTCAGTTTTTAAAATAAGGAAATAATTATATTTTTAACATGTCAGCATCAATTGGAGATAATAACTTTGAATCATTTCAAACTTTGAAATGATTGTGAGCAACAGCGTCTCTCCTAAAGACAAAATATCTGATCTAACTTTATCAAAGCTAGGCTCTTATTAAAACTTTTTACGTGTAATTTTACGACTTTCGCGTCTTTAATCTGCTGATATGACTAGAAAAATCTCTAATCAAGGACATTCCTAAGTTTTAAAAGCTGAAGATTTATTACAAACGACAAACTCAGAAATGTTGAGATCAGTCTCAGAATATTCTAGTAAAAACTCCAAAATTGAAATGTATGAATTTCAAAAGTAAAATAAAACAAACTTTTCAAACTCAGAGTTGTTAAAGTCTCTTTTCTAAAAAGGTTCTGAGATAAATATGTAAATTTTTAATTTTTTGTAGCAAATTTTCAACTTTTCAAATGTTCACGTTTTTTTATAAAAACAATTTCTGAGATTTTTTGTGGAGATTTTCTCCTCACTTTTATGGCTCTAACACACTAGCCTACATTTATATATGGGACAAATAAACTTTTTTCTAAAGCTTATAAGTGCAGACTTTTATTCTGAAGGCTGATGTAACCTTTCATATCTGAAAGCAAGCTTTTATTTTGAAGGCGTGGCCGGAAGCAGGCGTGTAAATAGACATGGCCAGCTCATCTTTTCGTCATCCAGGAGCGGCTTCTGTTGTTATTGAACAAAGATTTCGTTTTTCTTTCTGAGTTTTCATAACTCGCCCCGCGGGAACACGTGACCTCGGCGGTTTGTTCCCACTTTCAGCAGATATTTGAGTATCGGTTCTGTTTTAAACGGGAAGCGGTTCTCCAGTAAACATGAGGACGGGTTAGAGTCCCTGCGAACTTTTGGACTGTTTTAAACCCCAGGATGTGATTGTAAAATCAGCTGTCAGCTTTACCTCTCAACTTTTTTCTGATGATCGGATCTTGTCGGAGTCGGATCCCTGAAGAATGAACGCATTTCCTCTCACAGTCCTGATTCTTCTGGTCCCTTCAGGTAAGCAAAGCGCGTCATCCAGGTGGGATTGCTCTTCTTGTTACCTGTACTCAGGTGTGTCTCCGCCGGTTCTCCGCAGCTGTCGCGTCCCTTCCGGCACCAGTCAACCTGAGAGTTGAGTCTCTGAACTTCCAGCACGTCCTGCACTGGGATCCGGGACCCGGCAGCCCTCCAGGGACGCAGTTCTGGGTCTATAAGGACCGGTAATTTGTCCCAGTTTCCTCCTCATCCTGTAATCTTTGCAAGTGTTTTGGAAGTGTCGTTTCCTCCCCAACATCTGAAACTGGTTTGCTCCCGTTTGCTTTAAACACCCAGAACATGCCGGAGTATCGTTATGTTTTGGAAACAAGAATGCAGAAAGTATGGAAGACAATTAGAGCCACTGAAAAAAAGGAACTCAGATTTTGGATCGCAAGAGATTAAAGTCAAAATTCTGAGGGGAAAAAAAGTCAGAATACTGAAAAAAAAGTACAAATTCTGTGGAAAAAATGTCGAAATTATAAGGAAGAAAAGTCAAAATTCTGCAAAAAAAGTTTGAATTCTGCAAATCAAGTGACAGTTCTGAGGAGAAAAAGTCAGAATTCCTAAAGTAAAGTAATAATTCAGGGGTTTTTTTCCAGTGGCTCCAACCCTCTACCGCAGGAAAAAGACATTTCAGAATTTAGAAAAATATATTTTGTTTCAGGGCTGAAACAATTAATCGTTCATTGAAATGATCGTCAGCTGATTTGGTAAGCAATTAATCGTTTCCTGGAATATTCAAACTCAAAAAAAGGCTACTGTTGGGTATTTTAAGCTGCACCTGTAAAGAAAACACAGAGAGTATTATCACTTCAGCCTTTGCAAAGAGGGAGAGTCTCACTATTAAATAAATCTAGCCATTTTCTAAACTCTGACAACTATATACTGAAAAAATCCCATTGAATTATTTGTTTATTTGCGTCTCTTATATTATATAAATATTCTGAAGAATTTGACGTTTCTTTGCCGGATTAATCATCAGAATAATCAATTAATCGATTGCTAAAATATCCATTAGTTGCAATCCGATTCCGTTTATTTTCTGTCATGGTTTGTTGCTGCATTTATTTATTTATAATGTGAATAAATCAGATCCATCATTAAGTCTAACAGATTTCTAACAGATGGTCAAAATAGTTTGTCTTTGAGGAAATAATACTAAGTTTTTAAATCACCCTGTTGGAAAAACACTCGACTATGTTTAAAAATAAGATTTGATAATAAGAGTTCACTTTAAATTACTATTAATTCTGAATTGTACTCCAAATATTACTAAAATTAAAAAAATCACACCGGCTGTCTGTCGTAAAGTGATCTCACGTTGAAGAAAAGGAGAAAATCATTAAAATCAGTTTCTGCAAAGTTCAGATCAACTTTTTCATATTCGTGGCTCTATTATTTGAAATATTTCTCAGTTAAGTTGTGTAAAGTTGCATAGTCTGCCTTGGGGAGTTTATTTTGCATAACAGCAGAAAATGACAGGATTTGCGTGTTTAATTGCATTTTCCATCTCGTTAAAATAAAACTGACCATCACAGATAGAAGTCTGTTTTTCCCCAACATGTTTTCTTTGCTACTGAACTGTTTCTCAGTTTCTCAGCACTGAGAAACGTCTCACTGCTGACTTATTTCCTCTCAGAGCATCAGGTAAAAAAACTGAGTGACATTTCACCAACCTCGAACTTAAACGCATCGTAGTTCCACAGAAACAGAAGCAAGCGTCAAATTAAGAGCTCATTTTCGTGCTGTTATTTTTTTCTTCATTGTTCTAACTTCTCCCCGGTGTTTCTGAGGGAATTTCCACTGCTGCTTTTTCACAAACGGACAGATTTCCTCTTTCTGTGAGAAACCTCGCAGACGTCTGAGCTCCTGTGAAATGAAGAAGAACCAGCTCAGACGCTTCGAGTCGCGCTTCATGGCAGAGTCGCCCACAAAATAAATCCCCTGCCTCTTCGGCTTTACTGACGCTGCTGTGGTTGAAATAAAATAATAATAATGCTGCAGATTATTCCTGTAAGGAGACATTGAGCTGTTCATTTAAGGAAGTGTTTTAGGACTTTATATGCCTTCCTAACCGAAAAACCACCTTCGCATTCCTTCGTTATTCCCAGCGATGCCCAGCCAGTTGCCTAGCAACCCAAGCAGGAGCTCCAGCATGTTTGGTCAACTGGTTTTACCTCCCATATTTGCACGAATTCAATCTGGTCGTAATCGTTTTTGTGAAATTATGTATATTTAAATATTTTGAATGTCATCCCATATATTTTTAGATATTTATCTTAAAAACATCAGTACGTTGAGAGAAATTGCAACTGAAGTCAAATTCCTTGTCAGTTTGCACAAACATGGTCAGTAAAGTTGATTCTGATACTTTAAGCTCCTAAAACTTAAAAGTTCTCCATGGTCCGCTAGCTGTTCTTTTAGCCGCTATATTAGCATCAAGCAGTTTGCTGCATGTGAAGGAAACCGCTGCTGACACGAGAGTACAAAGATTTTGAGAACATCTTAGAGATTTAAAGGGAATGTATAATTAAAAATTTACATTGTGCATGTTTTTATACCATTTATCCTGTTTCTAAAAACATCTCAAGCATTTTTTTTAATCCCACAAAGAAGATTCTTTTTTTGTTATTAAGTTCATGTTTTTTGGTGTCTGGAAAATGAGCCATTAAAAAAATCTCTGGAATGTAACATCACAAATCAGCAGGCAGTACCAGTTACCTAGCAACCACAGTGAAGCCTAGCCCATTACCTAGCAACCACAGTGAAGCCTAGCCTGCTACCTAGCAACTCTAGAGGAGCTTTAAATAAAACACAAGGATGCACGTTCATTTCTCATTATTTGCATGTTGTTTTTGCATGTTCTTCCATCTCTGTTCATTGCACCCTTACTGGATTTCCTTAAAGAAGCTGAAGGCTCTCTGGGTTTGTCATGTTGTGTCCCTTTATTTTTCCTTTCATGGTTTAAAAGTGCAGAAAATTTAGCCAAACAAACATTTTCACGTCTATACTGAACCCGGTATCAGTGGGATACGCTGGTATCCCACCGATACAAACAGCTGAAATTTGTGAATACTTAAGATGTTCACAACTGCCTATTTTAAAATGAAACTGCAACAATTAGGTGTCGATTAATCTATCAAATTGTTCTGATGATTAATGGGTTAAAAATTGGCACACTGCAGATTTTTTATTGTGGTTAATGGACAGCTCATGCACCACCATTACAAATCCCAGAATGCTCTGCTGCATGTTATCACGTCAGTTTGAACCCAGAAGCTCCTCTTCTTCTGCTGGCAGTGGTGGTCGTCCGCAGGGCTTTTTGCTTTGCCTGCAGCCTTTAAATACATGCAACAGCTGGGAATATATTCCTACATTATTATTATTATTTGTGCAACATAACTTCAGCTGTCCCTTTAATTTGTTTACCATTTAATTTCCTTTAAAAACTATAATTTTCTCTGATACAAGCTGTATGTATTTTTCTGTAATTTCACTTGGCTGTTAGATCTGGTTTTAACCTTTGTTGCTTTATCTGATATAATCAGCACAACAAACTTGCTTGTGGTTTGTGGTGCTCAATCAGTGTTCAATCAGTGTTTGAACACTGATTTTTATCCAGCAAAGTAACGCTGAGGCCTTCAGTTTCCACATGTTGCTTTAAATTAAACCTTCAGGACATTTTGTTCCTCTTTTATGAAAGAAATGAAGAAGTGCGACGTGAGCAGATGTTTTCTGCTTGATTTAAAGCTGCCGTATTTGAGTTTGTGGCTTGCAGTTCAAATTGTCAGGTTTCCAGGATCTTACACATTTCCCAATACTCGGGGTCATTTTTTTAGAACATAGACAATTTTCCCCGCTACTCTGCAGAATAAAATTTATGTTTTTGGGTGTATTTTCAATATGTGAGAAGTTAAAATTGTTAAATCTGTGTAAATGTATCCTTATTTTGATAAAGTTTCCCTAATATTTTCACATTTTTAATGTATTTATAGCCGTAAACGACAGTGCTTTGGGAGCTGTTGATGTGCTCTTGAAAGTTGCTGATTCGTGATTTTTCTGCCTTCTGCCCTTCACTTCTGTGGCACGCTTTAAATAAAAAACAAGGATGCGCGTTGATTTCTCATTATTTGCATGTTGTTTTTGCATGTAATTCCATCTCCGTTCATTGCACCCTTACTGGATCTCCTTAAAGAAGCTGAAGGCTCTCTGGGTTTGTCATGTTTTATCTCTCCCTTCGTCTTTAAAAAGCACTACAGCATAGGCTAATTTTAATCAAACCGTGATCATTATATCTAAGAAAACCATCCTAAAGGTTAAGTTATGTATTGATTAAATCATGAGTCTTAATCTAACCTAAATTGAGGCCTATTTAAAATAATCATGATCAACCTAATATTTCAAAATGGGCTAAAGTTAAAGGTCATTAAAACAAGCATAATTAAACGAATATTCCCAATACAATACAACAAGATAACAAGGCCCAAAGGCAGCACATTTCACAGGTCAGAGAAGTTTCAATAAAAATAGTGAGGGACCCGGAAGTAGGTCAGCTAGCTATGCTAGCTTGAGTTTGTCAAGCCACGGGTCTGTGCGTGGCGTTATCAAGAAAAAAAAAATAATACGAGTGATTTAAAGTTGTTCTTAAAATGTTTGTCTGTGTTATTTTCTCCATTGCTGTTGCACTAAATTAATAATACGAAATCTCCGGGTTTCATTTTGTTAGCAGAATTATTCTACGGTAACAGACTGCAGCATTGTGCGCATGCGCGAAATTTCCGAACGTAAATAATGACTCCTACATACGTGTCTAATTAATGTAATAAAAACTAACAAACACAATCAAAACGTAATAACAAAATAAAACTAACTAATCTTTAATTTTAAAAAAACGCCTGTTTTTGTGGCTGTATTCACATCAGAAAGTACCCAATCTACGTTTTTCTGCCTCGGTGTCCTCCGCGATAGACCGCGACCTTTCAATCCGGTCACGTTTTCACTCAGAGCGGGCTGCGTCTGTAAACATGCGGTTGACTGGAGCCTCATCTGACACATGGCGGTTTGTTTCTGACTCCCTCCGACGCGTCCCTCCCGCAGTCAGAGCTGTTTCCATCCCTGCAGCGCCTCGCTGGGCTGCTGCCACCGCAGAGAGCCCTGAAAACGCCACCTGGATGGGGTTTCGGTTTCAGGTCGCCTCGCGTCTAGCTGCACATGTGATTCATTTGTACATGGAAATCGTGATGAATGTGGCATTTTTAACGTTTTTTTTTTTGTTCTTCATCATCTCTAACTGATCACTAAAAATACGAATTTCTGCATTATTTTACTGACTCCAGATGTATTTACTATCCTGCCCTGCAAGGAGATGAATGGAGCTAGGAGTTTTAATGCAATATCTGTGACCATGGCTCAAAAAATAAATATGTATTTTTTGGGATGCAAAGTGGATGCAAAGTGGGATGCAAAGTGGCGCCACCCTAGAGCGGGCGCCATAACAATGGTAGAAAATTAAATTTTCTGTATTTAACAGGTGTTTGTGTCAGTTACCTAGAAATAACGAAAACTGAAATTATTGTGACATAAAGACTAATATTGTCATTCTGAGACTATTTTCAATAATAATAATAATAATTGGATATTAATGCAACTACACACTCAAAAATGTAAAAACTTTGATTTCTAAATAAATTTAAGTTAAAACAAAATGCAAATTTGTAATTGTATTGATTATAGCAAGAAAGTATTTAAAAGTCTCAAGAAACATCTAAAAAAAACTGGAATATAAGGCCTTAAAATTAAGCAATACAATCTTACACTCAATCCTAAACAAATAGGAAGCCAGAACCAGATGCTTTTAGTTCCTTGCTTGGTGTGTAGGCGACGTAGAGATGATTTATCCAACCCAACATACAATGAATTACAAGAATCCAACCGAGTTAATAACAGCATGAATCACTTTTTCAAGATCTTTGGTTGGAAGATGTGAGGTCATCCTGGTAATTTCTCTTAATTGGAAAAAAAAACTGCATTTCACAGCAGCCTGTTTAATTTAAAATAATTGGGGGAAAAATTTATTTCTCAGCAGTCTGTTTAATTTAAAAGCACAATAAAAAGTAAAACAGATTCCTGATGGCAAAGGTGTCAAGACTGTCATTTCATTTTTCTACCTCATTTTAATGTAATTCAGACAGTTCAATAGTGCTTATCTTGCTCAATTGGCAAATAGATCTGAATATCTTCAGCAAAGCAGTGGATCACAACATCCACTACTTTTAGTGCTACATATTGAAGCAGTGGACCGAGAATAGAGCCTTGATGGACGCCACAAGTGAGAAAAGTCATAGAAGGACCCAAAATAAAATACTGTTGCTTTGACACCTGGCCAAGTTGGGACAGTAAAGTCCAAAGTATCACAGGCAGCTGAAACGCCTAAAGGCACTAAAACATATGCAACCAAGTCCTGCTTTTAAATTAATTCCCGTTGTTCAATAATCGCACCAGACTGAAAAGAGAACTGGTCAGACGCATCACTAAGCTCCCTCTACTGGTGTGAGAGTATCTGTTGAGCTGTGTTGATGTGAAATTAACAGTTTCTATTTTCTTTGGGGTTCATGACAGAAAGTTGAAGAAGCTTTCTGATGAGCCAGTAAATTCAACATCCTTCAAGCTGGAACTGGAACCCGAGAGGTGGAACAAACTGGTTGTTGAGGCGACCTACAACAACACAAAGTCTCATCGCTCTACAATCAGCTTTCAGCCCTTGACGGAAAGTACGTCAACATCTAAATATGAACTCTGAGCCTCATAAAGGTTCTAATATTCCTCTGTGTTAAAATATGTAAAATATGTAAGGATAGCTCAGGTTGTTGGTCGCCCAAATTTGTTTCGCTACTGATCAGTGAAGACTGAACCACAGGGAACAGTTTCCGTTTGACTTTTCTGTTTTAATAGGTGAGAAAAGCTTTTGCAGATAAATGTCTAATGAAGCAGAGCTGAAGGAAAAAAAGGAGTAGATCTGTCCATTTTAGCTGAAAGTTGAATTTCTTTTTATGTTGAAGGTCAGAAATTTTTCAAATTTGAAAGCTGTGGGCTTTTGAAACTCAGAAATTTCCAAGTAAAAAAAAAATCTGTCATTAATCACAATTGCTGAGTTTATTTTAGCAAATTTTTGACTTTACAAACTCAGAAAAGTCAAAGTTTTTTCCTAGAACATTTGTGGCTTTTCTAACTGAGAAATTTCTACATTTTTTCAATAAAATATGTGAGATTATGTTTCGACTTTTCAGACTCATGAACTTCAGTTTTATATTATCTCAACATTTCTGAATCTATTCTAGCAAATTTTCAACTTTAGAATCTCAGAAAGTTTAATGTCTTTTTTCTAGAAAAGTTAAATTTTTTTCTATCAACTTTTCAGCTTTGAACTCAGAAATTTCCAATTTTTTAAAAGAAAAAATTTAGAGATTAATCTAAAAAATTCAGTTTTTTTATTTTTTATTTTTGGTGGAAATTTTCTCCTCTTTTTTTCTGCCTATAGTGGCCCTAACAGAGTGATGTGCAAGACTAACTTTTGTTTCCTTCTTGTGTGAAACAGCTGTGATTGGTCCTCCGCTGCTCTCAGTGGCCGGATGTGGAACCTGCATCCAGGGAAACATTTCGATGCCTGATTTAGATCCATACACAAAGGCTGAAGACATACACTATGGTTTCAGCTTCACAGTGCTGTGGAGGAAAGGAAATGATGGAGAAATTCGGGTAAAATATATATCTTTCATCAAATTTCTCTTATGTACTGCAAAGATTTCCTTCTGATTTCCTCCTGTGTGCAACCTCTGTTCTATTTTCTCTTTTCCTTTGGATTTTCTGCTGTTTTGAAGCTTTACAGCTAAAACTCCATTCAGACATTAGTTAAAAATACCTTCCCACGTTTAAAACTGCAGATTTTATCTTTGTAGGAAAGGAGGTAGAGATAATTAGAATAAGAAACCTTATTTCAGTTTCTGATTGTCTCATCATGTTTTTTTCCAAACTGATAAATGCTTCAGATTATCCAGAAAACTTTTCTACAAGCTACAAAATTGTCATCTAGCAGTTTGCTGTATGTGAAGCCATTTTAATGTGAAGTGGAGGAAACCATTGCTAACCAATCACCTTTAGAGATTTAATGGAAATGTATAATTCATCACATTTTCCACAGTTTTTGAACTTCCCTTTGGGTTTCTACTGCTGCTAAAAAAAAACCAAGCACTTTAAAAAAATAACACAGCCAATGAATCGCCAGCAGCAGCTCATTTGGATGTGAAGTGACAGGAAACCAGAAAACAGCTCATTCTGACAGAATCTCAAAATAGGCAGACCCCACCAGACTAAAATCTCACTTTCTAAGAAGGATTTTGTGCAAAAAACTGTAATGAAAATGTTTGGTATTGCGCGTAGCCCTATCCTAACCTGTTCAAGTAAGCATGCAGGACATCTTTAGACAGATTGATGGGGTGCTGTGGTGGCGCAGGGGTTAAGCGACCTTTGCTGCATGTCTTCCGCCTTCTCTCATAACCCACTTTCCTGACAACTCACTATCAAATAAAGGGCACTAGAGCCAAAACAAAACCTTTAGAAAAAGAAAGATTGGTGTGCTGTGCTGATGGTTTGACTCCACAGAGATGAACACTATCCAGCTTCTCCAAAGTAAGGTGAAGATGAGGTTTTTAGTTCAGCAAACCTTTAAAAATCATGACGTATTTTGCATACCTAGTTCTCATGTGATGTCCAACTTCCATGAACTTTGTAGCTGACAGCCATCTTGGTAGGCAGTTGCTATGGAGTTGCTTTAACAACAATGAACAAGCTTAGAACTAGCTCTTGCCTTGCTTCCATCTAACTTAAAAATATAAGTACATTGCAACTTTCTTACTACTCTACTCACCTCTGTGTAATACTAAGATAAATATCAGTGGCATTTACTGTACCAGCAAAGTTAGCTTAGCTAATGTAACTTTTATCTGCTAGCTACGATGGACATTGCTTATGGGTTTGTTCCTGCATGTACTTACTTTGCCAGTCATCAGAACCTTATTATTACAAATCCATTTAAGTGCTGATTGTGTGCATCTGTGGATTTCAGGCCGTGGAGCTCCTCCATGCTGTTCGCACTCTTTGTGTTCATTAATTAGTGAACTATTTTATCGTGGGAGATCGGAGGCAGCTTGTCCACGTCGTCTCACATGTTCCAGTCTTTATCAGCTGTTTTGCAGATATATATTCTTCTTCTTTGGTCAACAGTATCCACATATTTTCTTCTTGTTGGCCATGGGGCCACTATGCTTTGTCCTGCACTTGCCTACCAAGATGGCGCCGTCCAGATTTGTGGGAACTATGTATTGAATTAGTTGAAATCTAATCGCTCCACATCATTTGAACTGTCTTGGCTAAAAATGAGGCTTGGAGAACAGGAAGTATGAGTTGCTCCCAAACCCTTCGGTCGAGTCTGGACGGATCCGAGTCACAATTATGTTTGAAGAAAACATGACTCAGCTGTGATGAACCAGAGAAAACGTGTGGATTTATGTCTCAATTATTTTCAGGAGCTGGAAAATCAAAAAAGGATATTTAACCTCAGCAACCTGGAGAAAGATGTGGAGTACTGCATAAAGGTGCTTCCCAAAACCATACAGAACAAAAACACGCGGCCGACCGCGTGGAAATGCACCTTCACCAGCATTCCAGTACCAGATTACGGTGAGCTGGACTGCCACAACTGATTCTACCCAATAAAGTACAAAGCACTGCAAAAACACAAAATCTTAACAAGTAATTTTGATTTAGTTCCTACTGCAAATATCTTAGTACAACTTAAATAAGACAAAACTAACTTACAAGAAACTTTTCAGCAAAATATATAAGCTTGTTTTAAGTCAATAATTCCTTAATATTCATGGAAAAATTACTTTTTCCACTTGCAGATTAGTATTAAGTCATTTTTCTTGTTTATAAGTGAAAAATCTGCCAATGAAAGTAGCACTAAATCATCAACATGAAGGACTTATTTATTTAAAACAAGCTCTCAGTGACACTTACTGTACCAGCAGTAAATGTCAAATTATTTCACTTATAACATGGTCAAAAAGTTTTCTTGAAATAATTTGCCAAAGGAACTTGTAATTTTTCATCATTAAAAAGCAATTATTGATTATCTTGCTGAAAAGTTACTTATAAATTAGTTTTGTTTTGTTTCAAGAATTCTAAGATATTAGAATCTCAGGTGATGATATGTAGTATTTTGCAGTGTAAGTTCCAGCCCTCAGTTTAAAAATAGACTTTTAAACACAAAGTAAATCCCAGTGTGATGTCAGAAGGCAGATCCAGCATTTCCAGTCCAACTGAATTCTTCGTCCTTCCTTGATTGTTTTCAGGTCTGTTGGTTTTAGTCGTCGTCACAGCTCTTTTGATTTTTGTCCTGATTGGCCTGATGACGGGAATGTTCTGCCTCTACTACACCGGATTCCTGTGCAAACTAAAGGAAATGCCTGCAGCCCTCCTGGTGAGATAATGATTCATCTGTCTTTTGTTACCCCAAGAAGACGTCTGAGATAAATCTCAAAATTTCTTTTTTTTTCCAAGTTTTTTCCATAAAATTTCTGAGAGTTTTCTCAAAATGTCTGAGTTTTTTGGTGGAAATGTATTCCTTTTTTTCCATCTACTTTGGCCCTGATTTGCCACCAGACTCCTGACCCTTGCTGCTCTGTCACCACAGTTTGTTTCCAGTTACAGTTCCTGTTTCTGCCTTCTCATTTCCTCTTCTTCAGGTCGTTTTGAGGCAAAGCTACGTCCTAACCCTGAGCACCACAGACATCAACCGGGTCACCATCATCCCCCAAACGGTAAAAACCAGAAACCGCCCGGCGACGTCTCCGTCTCCCGCTGGGGACACCAGCTCTGAGGATGCCAGCTCTGAGGACGAAGACTGCGATGAGGAGGCTGCAGTGAAGCTGTACATGAACAGAAACGCAGGGCTTTCTACAGGCGGCGGTTCTGGTGACAGCAGTGGGAACATCAACGAGATGAAGAGTGACTTGGAGGTGGAGTCCAACCAGTATGAGGCTAAAGCAGAAAGGCTTTTTATTTATGATAAAGATCAATCTGGACTGGAGGACTCCATAGCTCAACAGGAGGAAATCAAAATGGAGACTCTGGAGTTCTCTGGAGACATCAACCTGCTCTCCGTCACCTTTGCCTCAATGGTTGCTAGTGAGGAAGACGAGGTAGAGGAGGATCAGGACTCTGGAAGCTCGTCCATGGACTTCCTGAGGACTTACACCCTGAAACCTCTGAGCCAGATGGACTCTGAAAGTGAAAGGGACGATGGGATGCGTCTGTCAGAGTCGGGACAAGATGGCAGCTGCACAGAGACCTGGATGGACGAGGAGGAAGATGAGGAGGAGGAAGAAGAGTTCTCTGGATATCTGACAAATAAATGAAATGTTTTCTCAAACTGAAGTACTGTACGTTAAACAACACGTCCATACTGCAAAAACACAAAATATTAACAGGTATTTTTATTTAGTTTCTAGTGCAAATATCTTAATACACTTAAAATAAAACAAAACTAATTTAGGAGTAACTTTTCAGTGGGATATAGGAGATTGTTTGAAGTCAATAATTCATTAATATTGATGAAAAAGTACTGGTTCCACTCCGTTCACAATCAAGAGGCACTGTGCCATTACCTAGCAGCGCCCAGCCTGCCATGTACTGAGTACTAAGATGTTTCCATTATAAACTAGACGTAAATACCTGGTAAGATTTTGTGTTTTTGCGGTGTGGATGATTATTCCATTTGTCGGTTCACACACAGAATTGCAGAATCAGGAATGGATCTGTTGTTCTTCAACAGGTCCATGTGGGTTGCTATCGAGTCACACAGAAGTTTGACTTTTTAATTAGTTTGAATGACAAAAAAAAATCATTTTCATTAAATTGAGCATCAAAACCTGCTGTATGAATGTAGTCTTAGAATTTTTCAATTTTTCTTCAATACTACTTCAGTAAGAAGTACTGTTACTTAAGTGTAATACTTAAGTAATACACTGACTCCTGTTAATTACTCCGCATAACCCCGTCCCAATAATGTTGATGTGACATCGTCTCCAGTTTTTAAACTCAGACCTACTGCAATCACCTCTAATCGTAAAGCTCTGTTCCCCCTGTCTGCAGTCAGTTTGTCAGATCTGTTCAGTTGTTTAATCCAACCCTAACGGTATCAGTGCTCAAAGTTTTTACCGTCTGTACTTTTGGTTTTCCTGCAGCAACATTTCACGACATTTAATGATTTTTGTGATTGTTCGTATTTCAGTTCCAGTTGGTTTATGCTGGGTCAAGAGGAAACCAGACCAGTGCCTCAGAACAAAGACAAATGTTTATCTGCTTCACCTGTTTTAAAGGTGAGAACAACAAAATAAAAATCTGTTAAAAGTTTTCACTGCTCCTGCTGTGTGATCTTTTTGTTTTCTGATCATGTTTGATTAAAAAAAGCGATCTTTCTGAATCTGGACGTAGGTTTATGTTTCA
This sequence comes from Phalloptychus januarius, assembly GCA_902982915.1. NCBI lineage: Eukaryota > Metazoa > Chordata > Actinopteri > Cyprinodontiformes > Poeciliidae > Phalloptychus > Phalloptychus januarius. The sequence continues at coordinate 19,386,203 of CADWAE010000230.1, read as the reverse complement.
GAATGAGGCAAACTTTCACTTTTAGATGACAACATAACAGTTGACTGTGATCCATTCACCAGAAACTAAACCAAAAGCAAAAGTGTTCTGGGATTAGGTCATCTCCTCATGAGTGTTACTTATGACCCACCATATAAAATCAAACATTTCAACACTGAAAAAACTAAATCTTATCAAGTATTTTCGGTCTAATTTCTAGTTCACTGCAGATTATTTCTTATAACATGTAAAAATATCTTATTATATTAAGAAAAACAATCTGCCAGTGGAACTTAAACTTATTCATTAATATTAAGGAATTACTGACTTAAAAGCTCCTAAATCTTGCTGAAAACCTTTTTGTAATTTTTGTCTAATTTTAAGTGTAATGAGATATTTGCACCAAACTGCACCAAAAATACCTAAGACTTAGTTTTTTTGCAGTGAAACCACAAAACCATGTTAATTTTAGATTTTTTATGCACATCTTTTTTATTGTATCACAAAAGAGTTGACATTTTTCTTTACTGCAATATTTTCCAGCTCCTCTTGGGAAATATTTAAATAGACAAATATCTATCTATTCAACTAGCTATAAGCTACGTATTGAGCTAGCAGCAAGCTAATAGCCACATATCGAGCTAGCTAGCTATTAGTTATGTAAGTTAGCTGAGCATCTATCGAAAAAGTCATGGTATAACTAAATTAATATTTTAGTTTTATAATTTTTGGCAACATGCAAGTATATGTTTTGTATCAACTCTTCTTTTCCCTGATTTTTTTTCAGATAAATGATTTTATCTTGAAGGGTTTTTGTAATATTCCAGATGACTCACATTACACATCAGCATTTGTTTTATTATCAGTTTAACAAAAACTAAACCAAAAGTAAAAGTGGTCTGGTCTCTCTAAGTGGGGGGCAGTTCAATGAAACATGATCACAATTCAAATGTACTGTCTTTTAAAAACAGTTGGTCTTTTTCATAACTATGACCTAAAATCACTTCATAAAACCTGCTGGGTGGAAAGTTTGAAAAGGATTTAATAAAATAATTAAAACTGACTGTGATATATGGATTTGACGACACTAGATTCCCTCCAAAAACTCAGGAATGTTTAGATTAATCTTAGAAATTTCCAAGAAAAAAAGTGGAAATTTGTGAGTATGAACATTAGTGAGAAAATATCAGAACTTTTTAGATTAATCTCAGGGAATTTTCAGAAAAAACAAGGACACTTCGGAGATTCAAAAGTCAAAAGTTTTCTTTTTTCTTTCTAGATAAATCTCAGAAATTTTCTGGAAAAACTGAAGTTTCTGAGCTTCAAAAGTTGAACATCTTGAAAACGTTTGACTTTTCAACTTTTTGACAATTTAAATTTTCAAAAATGTTCAACTTTTCAAAACTCGACAATGTTAGAAATGTTCTAGAAAAAAACTTAATTTTCTGAGTTTCAAAAGTCAAAAGTTTTTGACTTTTGAATCTCAGACATTTGGGTGTTATTTTATTTTATGCTTATAAAATAAAATAAAATGTTATAAAGCAAAATTTTATTTTATTTTATCTGAAGTTATTTTTCAGTTAATTTTGTACATTTTGACTTATTTTATTTTTTTTGGCCTGTGTTCTTATTTGTTAATGCTTAATTTTACGCTTGTATTTTATCAGACATTTTGATTTATTTTCTTCTGCCTATAATGTTACATATTTACTTAATTTTATTTTAGTATTATTTAGTTTTGCTTGACTTTTTTCACAGATTTATTCCATTGTCATTTATGAAATTTTGTTATTTAATCGTATTAATAGTAGTTTTTGTCTTATTAATGTTTTAAAAACCTCATAGAGCTATTTCAGTTTATTTTAGCTCTTTTGCTCTTACATTTTGTATTTGCTTGTTTAAAATCTAATTATTGTGTGAATGTGAAGACTTTTATACTGATGAATAAAAAACAAGTCTGAAGCCATCATATTTACTCTGTTTGTATATTGATCAAAAGTCGTTACGCTCAGTCAAAGTTTTCATTTTTTAAGCTTTTAGCCAGAGTTCAAGTTTGTTAAAACTGTAAATTAACTGATTTAAATTGTAAATTGTGAAGCTCTTTATGTAAAAGGCTGGTCAGGTCACATGACTTCCCATCAACCGCTTCATATTATGTCGCATTTACTGTTAGTCGGACGTTTGATGTTAAATCTACATGCGGAAAAAGAAAGGCAATTGCATATAAATAAATGATTGAATTTCCATCCGTAGCATATGTTATTATAACTGAAGAATTATACCCAGATAGGTTATGAAGTTTATATTCATACACTATCTGGGTATGATAGTTTATGAAAGCTTCCTAAAGAGGTTTCTAAAGTAACGGCATGTCAGTGAACGCACCAGCAGCAGGAGTACATATTGTGGTTCCCAGGGTCGGTTGTCTTCTGTCCGTGGTGAGAATATTTCCCTGAAGTCCTGATGGACGCCGCTGGGAATCCTCATACTTTCACTCCGAACCAGTTTCCGAGTAAAACCCGGTTAGGTTTCTGGAGTTTTACTGGTTCCGAGCGATGCTAGTCCGTGTTTAAGCTAGCGACACGCTTCCGGGGAGTGGGCGTCTACTTAGGGGGGTATCGTTCAAATACTGGCGTTTACTGGACTCGTTGGGGAAATAGTGTTTATTTTGTTAACTTTTAAAGAAAAGCGTTAAGTAAAGAGTTAAGGAACATGAAAGCAGCGGAGTCCAGGAGAAAACGGTTCTGAGATGGTTCCGTCATGACTGAACTGCTGTGGATTCTCACCTGGCTGCCCCTGGCTCTGACAGGTGAGTTAACCTAAAAACACCTGGGTTATTATGATTCTTTTTTTATGTTTTTATTTATTTATTATGGGGTCCGGAGCTCACTGTGGACCCAGGAACTGCAACACATGCTCAAATCGCAGAGACAGCAAGCTCAAATCTTGTGAGTGGCACCTAGAGTGGCACTTCCGGGGTCTGCCAAAACAGCTTAGTTTTGGCAGCCGACACAGCTTCTGAGGCATATTGAAGATCAATACAAATACAAATTATTTAGTTGATTTTGCACAAATCAACTAAATAAATGAATAAAAAAAATGCATAAGTACATACACACAGATAGTCACTGATTTGGTGGCATCTGTCATCGAATCCGTGGCAGCTGTATGGACATATTTACATGTATTCTTTTAATTATTATATTTATTGATTTGTTTGAAGTAAACTTATTTATATCCATATTTGATATTCAATCTTCCACTGAATCTGTGGCAGCTGACACAATTTGAGCTCTGTCCTTAAATCACCACCTGTGTTTGAAACCTGGCATAGTGCGTTTTACTTTTTCATGTTTCCTCACATTTCAGCTACAAAGTTCAAAGTTTTTATTGGGTTTTTATGTGACAGACAAGCAGGGCGGGGAAACTTGCAAATAATTTGAAACTGACGTGTTTGTTTTCAGGCTAAAGGTGGATATTTATTATGTTATATTTCTCATCATGATGATAATTTTGATTTATCATTGTCACTATAAATTCCGGTTAATGATCAGGATTTTTAGTTTTACTATTGTTTTCCACACTTGGTTCAATGTAAGAATGAAAAAAATTAAAAATATAATTATCTATAGTCATTTAATTGTATGAATCACATTTCTTTATTTCACTGGTGCCCTAAAGAAGTGCATTACAAATAGGAATGTTTTTCAAGAGTAGTATTTGTGTTTGTGGGGCCGTTATTGCTGTGACACGCAGTCATGTAGCCATGCAGTTTCCTAAAAGAAAAAGAAGCAATAGTGGATGTTCTGTAAAGAATTCACTTTATTTTTCCCCCATGATTGAAAATATATTTACCATTAAAACATTTTGTCCCGTTTTGTTTACGGTGGTTTTTGTGTTGCAGCTGTGAATAGTCTACCAGCACCACGAAACGTCACGGTGACCTTGGATGAGTCGGGTTATATGCTGAGATGGGAACCCGGAGCAGGAACCCCCAATGGGACGTCCTTCAGCGTTCATACCAACAGGTGGGTCTCACCTGGTGGCGTGTCTCACCTGGTGGCGTTTCTGAGTGGAAACTGCCGCAGGCTGCTGTGGTTTCAACGGGAGAAACGGAGCAGATGAGTCACTGTTTGTGCTGAGATACTCACGCCCAGAGACAAAACCAGGGATCCATGAGGAGTTTCTCTTGAGGAAATGTTTCCTAAACAAACCTGCAGTCTAGTTTTGGTTGTTTGTAGAAGTAATTGAGACCCAAATGGAAGTACGGTACAAAAAACATCCCAAATGTGAATTTTCCATAATAGATTTGCTTTAAAAAACTACTCCTTTAGTTAAAGGAGGAGAAAAAAAGGTCAGTTTAGATACCTTTAGATTGTTTTTTGTTTTGTCTTTTTGACAAACATGGTGAACCTAGACATTAAAAATAATTTCAACCTCTTGTTTTCTGTTTGGTTTTCCCTCTCCAGGGGGACATCACCATTTGGGTTCCAACAGGTATTAGGCTGCCAACGCATTCAGAATCCGCTGACCTGCAACCTGACTGAAACATTTGGAAACCTACTGAATAACTTTGACATCAAGGTTGAGGCTCATCTGGGGAACCACACATCCAAAGCAACCCAACTTGAAGAATATATTCCAGCAGGTGAGTTATCTCCATGTTTGGAACGTGGCTAGCATAGCTTTGGTATTGAAGAGGCTTCTTTGTCTGAATCACTTAGTTTTTTTTTTTATTATTTCATGTTTTTGTTTGTTTATTTCAACAGTACAGTACTTCTATGTGTATTACATAATATAACAGGGTTAGCAATAAAGGCTAGTTTTTGTCTGTAGTCCGTTAAGGTACAATAATATAAAAACAAGTTTTAGTAATACTTTATTTGAAGCGGTACTCTGTCATAAACCTGTTATGAACATGAGGGCTGCATTAAAAGTGCATTATTTGGGAAATAACAGCATTTTTATGCAAAGTTGCATTAAAACCTACATTAAAAATCAAGTAAAAGAGTCAACTCTGCATTAAAAGTGTGATTATTTTACCGAATGACACTTGATGACAGCAGTCGTAAACGTTCATGAAGACTCCTTCATGTTGATGACTGGTGTCAGTCTTAAGCTCACCCCTTTAAACAAAGTCTTACCCAAGCTTCTTCCAAAAAAAGGAAAAATAATGATGAACAAAGCCCATTTTGTATCAAAAGGAGCGTATTAAGTTACAAATTTAAGAGGAATAAAAAGCAGAAATGTACATAAAATGAGAATCACATGGAGTTTTTCCTTTAGATGTCATTTCCTCATATTTTGTTGGTTAGTTTGCCCTTAAATTCTGATCAAAGTTTTGTTTTTTTCAGTATCGAGTGAAAACAATCTGAGTGATGCCACTCCTTTAAATGGTTTACGTTGACTTATTTTAACAGCCGCCTCGGGGAAACTTTCATAATTAATGACATGTTTGCACTCATCTGAAGGCTGAGTTTGCGTTACGGTTCGTAAATCATGTGATCGTCGTGTCTCTGCCAGTCCACCTGCCTCTGCCCAGGGTGAACGTCGCATCATGCAGCACCAATCTCTGCCTGCGCTTCCTGCCTCCGTACCCGCGCTACCAGGAGGTCTACGACAATCTCGAATATGAGCTTCGGATTGCAAGCGACATCGTCAACACCAAAGAATTCAAGGTACCAATTTACTCCTTTATCAACCTAAAGGAGTTGAACTTTTATACGACTTGCTGAGCAGGAATCACAAATATCTTCATGTGATGTGGTTTAAAAGGCCTGCAGCATCATGGGGTTTTACCATGGGATTTATTCAGGATGTCAGAAGAACAGATGTTTCCTTTCCTATAAATAATGTAAATACAGGAATTGTTTTCAAGTTCAGAGATAAAATCATTCAAACCTGCACTGCAAGGGAAGATTATTTGCAAGATATCAAAACTAGAACCTCAACACAACTCGTATTAAACGGAAAACACAAGTTTCACAATGACTTCAATCTCATCATGCTGTTGTAACCTGCTGCAAACGATTAATCGTGGTTAATCGATGGTTGAAATAATCATCAACTAAGTTAGTAATCGATTAATCGTTAAATGGATTCAAAGATATGCCATTTGCTAAAAGCAGTAATTGAGCCAAAACTCTACAAAATGTACATTAATTTTATATTAATCTATTAAAAAAACTTTCTGTAAACTTGTTCTGCTTAGATTGTGGTGGTTTTATCTTCAGGAGGACCTGGAGGTCTTAGTGCCAAGAGGGTTTCCACTGAGTATTAATAACTATATTTGATGTTTGAAGTAGGGCTGAAATGATTAATTGTGATTAATTGATTATTGGAATAATCGGTAACTAATTTAGTAATCAATCACTAACTGGAGTAAACTGATCCAAAAATATGCAATTTGCTGTCAGAAAAATATCCTCAGAGCCAAGCCAAAACTGTACACAAATGCATAGAGTTTGCATTTAAGATTAAAAAAAAGTTTTTCTGTAAATATGTTCTACCAAAACGTTTCCAGTGGCCCAGTGGGTTTTTGTCACCTGGCTTACATTAAATTAGAAAAAAGTGTGTGAGAAGAGATTTTGTTGTGCCTTGGCTGTCAGCACCAACGTCACCATCTTGTTTTACAGCTTTTATTTATTTGGACTTTATAAAAACCTTAAATGAAGAATCTTGAGAATCTTGTGAAGTTATACTTTGGTATCAGTTTTACAAATAAGGAAATATTTCAACACATCAGCATCAAATTGTTGTCAGTAGCAAGACTCTGAAACTGCTCAACACATGGCTGAGTTTATTTCAAAGAAAGAACAACAAGATTGTCACGTTACTATTAAAGCTTTGTTCTCATCAAAACTACTTTATTTAGTAATTTAATTCATTTTTCTGATGAAACTGAACCTTTATTATAACTTCTTGTGTAATTAAACAAAACCTCTCGTACTTTGGCCCTGGTGATTTGTAGTACAACTCACAGAAGAGATGACAGAAACAAAAAAGACACTTTCTGGAAATATTTTCTGTAATTACTATTTTAGAAATAAATTGCATTAAATTGGAAATCGGATCTGTTATGAACAGAACCTGAGGTTTCATGTTTGTGCTGAATATCCCTACATCTAAAGGCATCTAACCTGATGTTTTGTTGTAGTTTCTAACTAAAAATCACAGTTTTTTCTGTTTTGCTGTGTGACATCGCTGTTCTTCTCCTCTTCATGTCAAATCCTGCAGTTTCGCTCCTTGAAAAGCAAGGAAAATGTGACGAATCTGGTTCCAGTAAGAGATTACTGCATCTCGATCCGGTTCAAGTACGACCTGTATAAAGTGGTGTCCAACTTCAGCCAGCCTGAATGCATTTCCGTCCCAGCACTCTTTTCTTCAGGTGGAAACATTTTTTCCTAAATGCTTCAGTCTGAATTTACACAGTTCACCTGTTTTCATTGGATAAAAAGGTTATCTAATGCACTTATTGAGCTGCCCGAGGAGCAAAATCAATATGGTTTGTGTGAAAGACTCAGATTTCTAAATATTTTTATTAATTTTATTGAACTTTTCTTAAGAAATTAAGTGTTGCTCTTTCCACTCGTATTGGGATCATAATCTACTGAGCCCATTTGTGTCTAAACGAGAAAAAGAGAGTGAAATTTAAATAAAAATAGACAAATTAAACCAAATAAGCCACTATTTACATTTGGAACCAGAAGCTTACATTCGTCTGTGTTCAGATGTATAAAAACACTTATTTTTCCTAAGCAGGAACATTTCTTAGAGTTATTTTTTTTGTTACTTTCTTTGTATTGTGTTTTAAGTATTTAATTTGAGCCACAAGGGCTGATTTGTTTGGATTGTTTCAATATAATGAATGTGTATTATGACCTGTTGAACTTTATAGTTGTAATAAAGGTCATGTTATATATTATTTTATATTTTTCTTAAATTAGTGGTTTATTTTCAGACTAGTAAAGTGTGTATGTCATGTGTGAGACATTTCAAAACATAAAGTGTTGTTATATTTTAGTTTCCTTGCCCCTGCTGTAGAATAAAGCATTACTAATAATAGTAATAAATTGTACCAGTTTCAATAGTAGTATATTGAAACAACTTTTTTTTAGTTTATTTGTATTGTTTTTATCTTTAAAGTGTGGATCTAGACCCTGATAGAAACCTTAAAAAGCATATTAATGAGGAAATAAATCCTGTGTTTGACAGGAGAAAGGTCCAGTCAGTTTCTGCCATAATGAAGCTGTTTTCTCTGGATTTAATCGGTTAAAATAATGTGTCCTCCATGCAGACGCAGTCGTTTCTGCAGTTCTGTGTTCATTGGTGCTGGCCGTCATCGCTGTCTTCGCTCTGTTGTTCTGGACCGGTTTCATCTGCCTGAAACGGAGTCCGCTGCCGTCGGTCCTGGTGAGTAAAACGCAGCCGGACGATAAAACGGAAAACGACTTTACGATGTAGAAATATGGCGAAAAAATGTGCACATTGTGGATTTTCTATCCCTTATTTTTAAAAGTAAAACTCTTATGTTCATGTATAAAAATCAATGCCTTAAATTCATGCATCTATAAAAATTAAGGTCTTGAAAAGTCTTAAATTCATGCATCTAAAATTAAAGCCATAAAATGTGGCAAATTAATGGAAAAAAGAAGTTGGCCTTAAATACATCAATCACAGATCTTACATTTTGTTGTGGTAGGACGACTTAATCTTGTATTTCTGTTTTTCCTTTTTGAAACCTTTGACCTGCACACAGACATAGTGGTCTTTAAAAGTCTTAAATTTGATTTGGTGAGGTCAAAAGTTCTTTCTTCAGGTGAAGGAAAGTAAAACTTTTATTTTAAAATAAAGGTCCCAGACTCTGGATGATTTGGATCAGCATGTCTGGTTCTGCTGGGTCTGGTCCACTTGGGTTCCACAGCCAATAAGCATACTTTTTAGAAAACCTAGCATTTCTTTTTTTTTTAGGCTCTAATGTGATATTCAGACTTTTCAATGAATGAATTTGTCCGTTGAAAATGAAGCCTCGGTTTGGATTAACGATTCGAGGCTGACACATCGAGAGATTTCTGAGAAAACTGCTTCAAACGTTTCTGTGAAGAAATAAAAACAGCGCCGTGGTTTCTGACAGGAAGCTGACTTCGAGGAAGAGCACTCAAAGCAAACCTCTCGCTTTGTCCTGACGTGAAGGTAACAGAAATAGGTTTCAGGTCGTAGCGCCGCTCCAATATGCCGAATGGTTTTAATGATGCGCTTTACTGTTAAAACACCACAGGTTGTTCTCTATAAACATCTCAGCTTTGAAACCCACATAAATGTCTGCTGTGCAAAGATACTTTAAAACCTCAGGATCAGATGATGTTGCCATTAAACTGACCTTTAATGCAGCCATTTAATGGCTGCATCCCTGCTAGAGGGAGTAAAACACTCCCTGCTGCATTAGAAACGTTTGAGTTTCAAACTGTTTGAAAGGCTGAGCATTTGTGATAACAGGAAGGAACCTCAGCTACCATGTCAGCACTCTCAGATTGGAGACTTGCCCGTGGTTGTTGTTTTTTTTTTTTAATCTGTGGTCTGCAACACCAAGACAAAAAAGAAACCCCCTGTGCAGAGGCCATGTAGTTTCCGGTGAATGCTTCATGGTAGTTTTGCATGTTATTTCCTCCATGGGAAGCTTGCATGCTACTGGCATAACTTTGCATAAATAATCTTATGAAAAAAGTACTTTTTTAAAGTTGAAATAATGCTGTCATTCTAATTCCCTACATTTAACACAGAAAAGCAACTTTTATTCCTTTTCCTGCTAAAATAATAGAACATCCGGATGTGGATAATTGTATTTGTGGCATTTTTTCAAACAGCCACTTAATAAGTTTCCTAGCTATTGGTATCTAATCTCGTCTATCTTTATCTATGTCTCTTATTAGTCTTTATGTCTCTAGCTAATCTTGATTATCTTTGTCTTTCTAGCTAATCTTTATCTTTGTCTCTTTATTTCATCTTATCTATCCTCAGATGGATAAGTAATCAGTCTCATCTCATGACTAGCCTGCAATCTGCTGCTTTACAGACATGTTGCTTGTAGCTAGCTAAGCTGGCATTAGCCAATAGCACTAACATGCTATTATGTATTTATTGGCTTAAGGAAGCTGAACAGTCTGACTTAGTGAGCAGTTTTACTGTCAAGCTCAAAATTATTCATACCCCTGACAGAAATCAGAGGAATAATCTTTATTTATGCAGCAACCCAACTTTTTTGTATGTGTCCCTTTGTAGTTTGCCATTACTACAAATGGACAGGAAGCTCTTCACTAAATGCACTAAGTGTTAGTTAGCCATTTGTTCTGCTTAAATTTCAGCTAATTATCAACTTCTTCTGCAGTTGTCAACTAATTTTTTCTGCTCTAGTAGCAGGTCAGTGGAAATATTTATAGTTTTAAGAATTTGTGTAAAAATTCTTGCAATCTCCCTTTTGTTATTGTATTCATATAATGAATACAATAAAGGACTTCACTGTCTTTGCTACATTATATTCCTGATGCGTTCAGTAAAATGTTTTAGTTTTCTGAAAGAGTGTTTTTAATTTCCAGATGTAGTTAATCTAAACCTACTTTTTGCTGTCTCTCCACCAGACCTCCATTTCTCACTTAGAAGAAGTGAAAGTTTCGTCCTGTGGAGACGCCCTGTCGTCTCTGCTGAACATCAGGTCGATGGCGCCCCCTGCAGGCAAGAGGACCTCCAGCAGTTCAGAGGAATCAGACGAGGAGAGCTGCACAGAAACTTCTGGTATGAGCTCCTCTGGACCAAACTACGCTCTGCGTCAGGGCGCCAACCCGCTCTCCTCCACCTCATCATCCTCATCATCCTTATCTTCACCTTCCAAACCGGAACTTCCACCCAACCGGACCCAAGACTCGCAGCACGAGGTTCTAGTTGTTATAGAACCTCGGCCTGAACAGAAACTTGATGGTGCAGAAAAAAGGAGAACTGAGGAAAAGGAGGCGGCAGTGAATGTTGGACAGGAAGTGAACCTCCTCACTTTGACGTTCGGATGGCCGGAGAAGCGGCAGCAGGAGGAAGAGGAGGAGGAGGAAGGCTGCCCAGATGTTCCAGATGAGCTGAGCGCTCTGGCAGCTCCTCTGGTTCAGCCTCCTCAACCTGCTGCTGATGCCGCGGCGTCCTGCTGTACTGATGCAGATGAAGCTTACGATGACTGTGACTACATGTGCAGACGGGGGATGTGACGCCTGTCTGGATCCTGTCTGGATCAGCTGGACTGATCCGGTTCTGGTCAGGAATAAATTTCCACTCCGCCTTCTTTAAAACAAATCTACACATAGATTTGTTATCAAATTGGATCTTCCTGTTTCAGTCGCTGCATGTTGGCACTTCGCATCATTTATTGTAAGAACTTCAATCTCCCAGTTTTTTTTTTTTCATTTAGATTAACTAAGATAAACGAATAGAAACATAAACGTACCGTCCGGTGGTCGCCTAGCGAGCCGATCCACGATGAACGCAGCCGACGTTTTCCCTCAGGCCATGAGTCGTACATGTGTGCTGCTCCGAGTCTCATGTGAAACCCGTCGCCGTGGTAACGGTTCAAACCGCTTTCTAGCCCTCCAACCGACAAACCGCGTTCGCGGCTGGAGTCTGTTCAGCCCACAAACTTCAGAACCAGGGCTGGGCTTAAGGCTTTATGGTACTATTTTCATAACAACAAAGTGACAATAAGGGCTACTTGCTTCTGTTCTAGGTAACTATATGGCTGTGAATCACATGATAAATTTTGCTGGACAATAAATTTTTCCTGAAATTATTGCGTTAAACGATATTATCATTATGATACCCTTATGATTTCTACAGAATATTTAACTGGAAAACCAAACAACAATTAAAATGGATTATGAAGCCTCTATAACTAAAATTGGCGTAGACAGGGAAAACGGGCAAAAGGGGAAGGAAATGCAAACTAACTACTTAGTTCTCGTGTCAAATGTTTATCAAAATAATGGCGGTTTTTCAGCAGAGGAGCATCTCTGTAACGATTGTTGTCCAAATGATCAAACTCATTTTAATTTATCATGCGATTAATTTATTTATTGCTTATTGTGATGGGCAATAATAGCCCCACAAACACAAGTATTGCTCTTGAAAAACACTCCTTTTAGTAAAAGCTTCCTCAGGCCAATCACATAAAAAATTTAATTTGTATAATTAGGTTGCAAATCATGAATGCTTTTAAGCATATTTTCAAAAATATTAATGCTTTCATTGAACAAATAGTGGGAAAAATAATAATCTTATAAGCCAGAGAGAAGTGAAGTATTATTCTTACAGTCAGCTGACTGGCACAGCAACAAGCAGGGGAGGGTCAGTAAGGCTGCATTCAGCCTTACTGACTGCAGGAAGTCGTTTGACAGTGCAGTGTGAAAGGGAACCACACCAGCTGAAAATGTAACAAATGTTACCATTTTAGTCCCCAATCAAACCGAGCCTGCTGGACTATCAGGTGTGGAAACACTTTCAGGCAGAGCGTAATCTCATTCTTTTGGTTTCTACCCAGAGCTTGTGACTGTAAATGCGAGTAGGAACTTAAAGCCTTGTCCTTCAGCCCAAAAGATACTGTTGGATTTGGAGGTACTGGTTTTCATTCCAGTTACGAACCGCTTCAGTAGAATTTGGAGATCACGGTTCAATGAAGCCAGCAGAACCACATAAAAGCCTTGTTCAACTTAGATCCAACTGGCTTTCCCCCGGATAGAACGCACCCTTCAAGCAACGCCAGCTAAGAAGGTCCAGAACGGCCTCACCAGGCCTTCATCAAGTAAGCACCCACCCCAACGCCAGCCTCACCCAGCAACGCCAGCCCTTCACCCAGCAACGCCAGCCCTTCACCCAGCAACGCCAGCCCCTCACCCAGCAACGCCAGCTCGGGTTGCTGGACCCGAGCAGAAGTCCAGAACGTTCGCTTAGTTTTCTGTCCGTCCGGCGGCTCATTATCGCCTCATTTCTAACTTTAACCGCCCGGTTTTTCTTTTGCGCCAAGTAGGTATTTGTTTCAGATTCCATCCTTGGCATTTCTTTTAACATTTACATGATGCAAAAGGACCAGTTATTAGTTTTCTGAGTATTATTTCAAAGTTCAGCTGTGAAATGAAAACATTTTGTCATGTTTTGCTCCTGCACTGCAAAAAGCGCAAAATATTACAAAGTATTTTGGTCTAGTGGGCTTGAAATAAGACAAAACTTATGAGTGACCTTTTAGCAAAATATGGAAGTTTAAGTGAATAATTCCTTAATATTGATGAAACTTTACTAGTTTCACTGGCAAATTATTTTTTTACTTGCATGACATTTTTCGCAGGTTAATGTGGATATGTTAGTATTAAGCAATTATTTGCCTAAAATAAGCTCTTATATCTTGCTGAAAAGTAAATTGAGTCAGTTTTGTCTTATTTTCAAGTGTGCTGAAATATTTCCACTAAACTAGACTAAAGTACTTGGTAAGATTTTGTGTTTTGCAGTGTTTTTCACTGGTTATAGTATTTTATTGTTGTATTTTTTTTCATATAGATTTTTAAAGGTGAATCATGAACCAATAGGTATGCAGGTGTCACATTACCTCGTTTCCCCTCATTTTGGATAAAGATGCACCAATCTTTTCTGTCATTTTGTTCTTTAAAGATATTTTTGGACTGTAATACCTTTAAACTTCAATTAGTTGGATTTACCCATTTTGGTTTATTAATAATAATAATAATTAGACACAGTTTAAGAAGGTTTTGATGAATGAATTGGGTAAAATTGTTGTAATTTGTGCTGAATAATTCGATTCTGTGTTGGTTAAAAAAGTACAATCATGATCTCATAAGTTTTGATTTTGCTCTGATAAAAGCTGATGTTAACCCAGGTGGTTATTATCTCTTTCCAAATCTGTATCAGATTCCTGAAGCTACTTCAGTCTGGATGTTTTGGTGAAATGTTGCCATATTTTTTGTTTTGTTTCAGTGTTCATTTTGTTATCCTGACTGTTCGATCAAATTTGCCTCCTCACCTCCCGTTGTTCAGCCAGAACCGTTTTTCCCTGTGAAATGGACCCGCTCCGTATGGACTATGGACCCGCTCCGTATGGACTATGGACCGCTCCGTATGGGACCGCTCCGTATGGACCCGCTCCGTATGGAACGCTCCGTATGGACCGCTCCGTATGGAACGCTCCGTCTGTTGTATCTTTTATGTTTTTGTATTTTTGCACTGATGATAGAAAAACTGAAAATAAATTGTACAAAATTTTTTTTAAAACTTGAAAGTGTTATTTTTCATTTTACATTCAGTATGTTGTGTAATTCTGTCTCTAACTCAAACCAGCAACTTTTAACAAGTTGAGTTTATTTAATGTTTTATAAGATCTCCAACACAGCTAATCACAATTACAACTTACCATGATGGGACCTCCACCATGTTTTACATTCATTGAGATTTTGAACCAAAGATCTGATTTAAATTATCCACGTGGGACAACTTTTGTGTAATATTTAGGCAAAGTTTCAATTAAATTTAAATATATTTTCTTATTATTGAATGTGATTTTGTTGTGATTCAGGTTTTTGATTCTTTATGTTTCATAAATACAATATGAAAAATGTAGCAAAAGTCTGTTAAACAATATTAATGTTCATAAGCTCATCCTGTTTATGAAAAATCAGTTTGAATGATAAAATATTTACCAATCCATTGAGCAATCTATCACCTCTACATCTTTCTGGATTAATATTTATTTATGTTTACACCTTAATACAGGAAGATATATATTTTTAAATTTGGCATTCTGTTGTATTTCTGAATTTATAAAATAAGATTCAAGACACACTTTGTCCACTATTTAGACAAAATATCTTTTAAATTATTCTGCACATTCAGGGACAATCTTGGATGGTAAATTAAAGGAGGGAAGCAGTTCATCCATCTAAGTGTATTATTTCTGTAATGAAACATGGTGGTGGCTGCAGCATGATGTGGGACTGTTTCTTCAACAGAGAAAATTGACGGGACGATAACAGGAGAAACATGGGAGGGGGAACATGTTGGATGCTGGAAAAGACCTGAAGGTTCACCTTCCATCAGGTGTCAAAATGGCCTAGTCAAAGTCTTGATGTAATTGGGATTAAGACTGTGTGACTACATTTATAGATTGTGTAAACTGGAGGTATTTCCCAAAGACAAATGAGTGAAAAATCAGAGTCAATTCAGAAAATCTGATTTGGGTGTTCAATGTGACAAATTTAAAAAGTTTAAAGGATGATTAATCCTTTTTGCGGGAACTTGTTTTACTGAACCAAACAGTGTGTTTATATTTTGTTTTTGGGTGCTTACACGGCAAAAACACTAAATCTTACCAAGTGTTTCTGGTCTAGTTTTTAGTGCAAATATCTTAATACACTTGAAATAAGACAAAACCAACTTAGGAGTAACTTTTAAACAAGATACAGGAGCTTGATTTAAGTCATTAATTCCTTACTATTAATGAAAAAGTTCCAGTTCCACTTATAATCTAGAACTAGATGTGTTTCTAATGTGGCACAAGTTTAAATACCTCATTCCTCATAGATTATTTAGGGCACAGGTGTCAAACTCCAGTCCTGAAGAGCCACCGCCCTGCAACCTTTAGATGTGGCTCTGCTGCACCTGAATAGAATAATTAGGTCATTAGCAAAGCTCTGGAGACCTTATCTACACAAGAAGGAGGAAATTAAGCCATTTCATTCCCATGTTTTATACCTGTGGCACATCTAAAACCTGTAGTAGTGGTTCTTGAGGACTGAGTTTGACACCCCTAATTTAAGGTATCAGGAAAATGTAGAAATTTAGAAGTGAAAAGAAACACTTTATCTGCTACTTTAAAAAAATCAATATGGACTAAGATATTTGCAGTAGAAACTAGACCAGAGATCCTTAAGTTTTGTTTTAGCAAGGTGTGATAACAGATGTTCCTGCACTGCAAAAACACAAAATCCTTCTGGCATTTCTGTCTAGTTTCTAGTGCAAACATGTTGGCGCCTTGAATAAGACAAAACTAACTTACAAGTAACTTTCTAAAAAGATGTTTAAAAAGCTTGTTTTATGTCAATTCCTTAATATTGATGTTCAGATTTTTCTTCACCAATCAGATATTTTCCCTTATTATAAGTGAAATAATTTACCGGTTTAACTTCTACGTTTAAAAAAGTCATTATTGGGGAATTATTGACTTGAAAGAAGCTTCTACAAGACATTTTATTTCAAATGTACTGAAGTAGAAACTAGACAAAACCCTGGTAGGATTTAGTGTTTTTTCAGTGCAGGATCATCTGGATGACAGGAGGTAAAAAACTAGAGATTAAAAAAGCCTCTGATCACTTTCTCTGTGTTGGTTATGCTGTTTGGATCCTCCAGTTTCAGAACGGTGCTCTGTGTCTCTGTGTGTGGGGGTGTGTGTGTGTGTGTGTGTGTGTGTGTGTGTGTGGTTCACCGTCCGTTCAGGCTGCAGACACACAGGGAGGGACTTCTCAGGAAACAGAAACTTTGAGTGACGGATCTGGTTTCCCAGCCCCCACACCTCCGCCCCCCTCCATCACCTCAGTCTGCGCGTCTCTGACAAGACAACAACGCTTCCCCGGCTGCTGCCAGCTTCAACCCTTTGGGGGGGACGATGGGGCTGCGGACGTTGCTTCTCCTGCTCCTACACCTGGGTAAACTCACCTGCCTTCACTTCAAAACATCTCTGAGCCTCTGTAGGACTTACTCGTCAAATTAACTCTGATTTCTTGATGTTCTTTAGTGTCTCTTATGAACAGTAACTAGTTACATTTACTCACTGGAGTAACTGCTTGGAAAAAGTTATTTTTTCTATGCTGCGCATTGTAAAGTAAATAAATTACTCCTGTAAGAAAAAAAGCTACTAAAGTACTGAGGAACTGTTGATGGAATCAGATTTAGAAAATTATCATTTAAAAGCAAATTCTAATAATTTAAGGAGCAAAATGAAAATAATCATGTAAAATATGATGCAAAGTAACAAGTTCAGAAAAAATACACTTTTCCAATAAAATTTATACTAATGCTAATTAATATTAGGGGACTTTAATGGCAGATTATAGATTATTAAAAAACAGATTTTGTCCAAAACTAATTTCTTTATTGTCTGAAAAGTTGCTAAATATAATATCATATACCAGACTTCCATTGATAATGTGTTTGTGGTACATTCCCCTGATCTCCAAATGGCAAAATGGGCTCAGCACAGAGAATAAAACCTAAAAACAAAGTTTATGCAACAGCAATATAAACGCTTACAGCAGAGTGAGGAAGAAATGTACTTTCAGGAGTATTTTTACTACGCTGCACTTTGAGTAACTTTATTATGAAGTTTCTCTTCTCTTACTTGAGTAAAATTTCTGGATTTTCTACTGACTGAATTTTATTTTTTTATTGAAAAAAACTGATTTGGAAACATTTTGTTTTGCCTTTTTTCTACTTATATGAATTATTGTCATTTTGGTCATTAAAATACCAGAATTTTAACTTAACTTTATTATTTTGTCCAACTGATTATGTAATTTTTAAATATTAAATGACTGACAGTTTGATCAGTTATTAGTAGTTGAGAAGACTTTTTACCAAATACTTTTACTTGAGATTTGGTCAAGTAGTTCTACTTTAACTTGAGTTCAGTTTTTCTCCCACCTCTGCTTGTTGTTTTTTGACCAGAAGGAAGTCTGTATTTTAGTATTTGCGTGTTTTTTAGATGTTTCTCTGCATGTTTCTGCAGCAGTTTGCGTTTCCCTCCCAGCGCCGGCCAACGTTTCCATCACCTCCTACAACATGGAGCACATCCTGAGGTTCTGGCCGGACCCGCGGACCCCCCCAGACGCCCGCTTCACGGTCCAAATCCACAGCAGGTACCGCAGACGCACAAATTCACTGACCTACTTCAGAAGTTCAACAGAGCGACTCATTCTAATTTGAAAAGTAGGTTTAACGCCTAATTCGAAGTGAAAGTGTGACCATATTTGGAGTTTAACCTTTCTTCCTCTGTTGTTGTTGCACCAACAGTTGCCAGGTAAAATAAGCAGAGAAGGTTAATTCCTGAGCGAATTTTCTGTTTCTTTTGGTTGAATTTCCAACTCTTGAAGTATTTTCGTCTAGTTTATACCTCAAATATATTTTAGTTAAATTAAAATAAAGCAAAACTAACTTACAAGTCACTTTTTAGCAGCTGCACGAGTTTGTTTTAGGTAAATAATTGCTCAATATTGACTAAAAAGTCCATGTTATAAAAAACAAAATCTGCTAGTGGAGCAAAATAATTAATATGATGGGAAAAATGTCTAGTTCCACTGGAAGATTATTCCACTTATGAGGGAATTAATAACTTAAAACAAGCTCCTAATTCTTGTTGAAAAGTTACATGTAAATTAGTTTTATTTTATTTGAAGTATACTAAGATATTTGCACAAGTGAACATTTGTTCCAGTGAACAAAAGCATTTTGTTCACTGGATTCAGATACGTCATGAAGAACTTTTGTGACGTATTTTTCACCACAAGTTACAACAGGAAGTGTAAATGTCAGTGTCGTTTTGCTGCTTCTTCCTGAAGAGTTTGAAAAAAACATGTATACTTTTACTGCTGATGGTATGAATTTATGAATTTACAAAGAACTGGTAAAGGAAAAAGAGGGAAAACCCGGTCTTACCTAACAGCAGAAACTACATTCAGAGTTTGAAGATGAACTTTTCCTCATTAAATAAGCATTTTGCTGGTCAGGTAAGAGTCTCTCCAGCTGATTTGATTTACTATAGACGTAAAAGTAACATTTTCCCACCAGATTACTTTAATGTGTTGGTTTGGGGATTATATTTTCGTCAGATAAAGAGTGATGCTGTGGCCTCTCCATTAAATATATCCACCACTAGAAAGAATGTAATATACTTTATTGAGTAGGGGAGATTACATATTTGTTCACGAGCTATTCCACCCAAAGTGTTGGATATTAGTCAATACAATATAATCATAAGCGATATAAAATTTGTATAAAAACAATAAGTGTTATATTGTAATCATATAAATATGACCAATATATAAAATAAATAATCATGTACATGGAAATACGTTAATCTTTAAATGAGTCCAGGGATTGTGAACCATGTTGGCCTAAATATGTTGCAATTTTCCTGTTTATCTAAAAGGTTGTGTTTGTCATAAGTAAAAACTCTAAATTACTTACGAAATAGTATATTTTTCACCTATAGAGGTCGCCATTTTTTCACCGGACCAAAGCCTGCTAATGGTTTTACTGCAGCTAAAACCATTAGCAGGAGCTAAAGCTAGAGCTAGCATGAAATCAAAACACATTGAAAGATAACAAATGGTTGTCTAAAATTAAAGTTTTATAGCAAACCAATCTAATATATCTGAGAAAAGGTTTTGATCCTGATGCTTACCGTAAACAGCTCGAGTTTCCTTTCCGGTTAGCATTTTCAAGCTAGCAGGAGCACAAACATGACCGACTTTCGGCTTTCCCTTCATCTCATCCTCCTCATCTTCATCCCCTTCTTCACATTTCCTCATTTCCATCTATTTCAACTCGCTTCGGTTGAAATTAAATGAGCTGAACGGAATAAAAATTACTTTTCATGCTGGGTGGAGCTAGCACTTTAGCAACTCAGGATGCGATGCAACATGGAGACCTCCGTGTGATATTTATTTAAATATATACATATAAACATACACATATAAACCATAAACTACTGTTTTTACATCTGACATAAATGTTTCTCAAACAAAGTAAACTGTTACAACTTATCGCGGTTCTAAGGAGTTTCCATAGCAACCGGTCACTGAGCAGTTTCTAGTCGTTATATTAATTAATGATCAGCTTCTTCTTTCTACTATTAATCTATCAGGAAGTTGGCGAATGTTTGCTCTGAGACTTTATGTGAGCTCTTTTGAATGTTTTAGAGTTTGTCAGGAAACAGATCGAGACTTGTCTGTTAGGTCTGACTCTCAAATCTCATTCTGGATTTTTAAAATGATTTCCTCCATGTTATTTCTCTAAAATGAAACCAGTAAGCCGTAAACAGTCTGTTTTTAACGAGGGACAACTGGTTCCTGAGCTGGAACAATCTGTTGACATCATTATTTAGTTTATAGGTGAATATTTGAGTTGGGAATTTATCCATTGAGGGAATATTAATGTAAAAAGTCCAAATAGGATAAAGAACAGACTCATCAGATCTTATTATTTGATTAATGCTGTTCACTTTAAGGCATTTTCTAGAGGAAGAAAGAGTTATAATCTGTTGTTTTTCCCCAAATGAAGCCTTTATTTTTGAAATCTTAGGCATATTAAAAGGAATGTCTCGCATAATTTCTAGTTTTTTTTCTTTTTTAAGGCCCAATTTGGTGAAGTTCTGCACATGAACACTGAAATGTTCATGTGCGTTCATGTGCGTTCAAGGCTTACAAAGTGGGAATGATTTGTCTAAACTGATATCGGAGTCTGAAATACTCAAACTTCTGAATGAATTGGTGTCAGAAATGGTAAATTATTGTTTTTTTTAGAAGTTGACACCAAAAACTACACATATAACCAGGTGTTATATTTGGGGTCTATGAGCTTTTTTGTGTTTGGTTTTGGTTTCAACCAATCACTTTTCAGCAACATTTCAGATGGTTTCATCACTGTTGGCCACCCAGTTTATCTACATGGCAGAGTTTAATGGAAACTAATCATTTCAAGCAAATTTAGAATCTGGCCATATTTATACCAAAGATAATATCTAGAATAAATTTAGCTTAAGTGCTCATTCCAATTAACATCTAATCACTACGTCTGTTTTTTTTAGTGCAATCTAAAGTCAATATGTGGATTTTCCACAATTGATGAAAACATTTCAAGCTTTAATTGAATTGCTCCATTATTTAGATCAACTTTCTTGTAATTCACAGACATTTTCACATAATGTTATATTTTGGTCAATCTGGTGATGTAATTTTTACATATTAAATTTAGTTTTGATCAGTTACTAGGTGCTTAAACTGCATTTTTACCAAATACTTTTTTACTCTTACAGGAGTGATTTACTTTTTACTTTTAATTGAGCAAAAATATGTTTGAAGGTTTGTGTTTCCATCTGGTGTATTTTTTTTTTTTGTAAATTTATCAATTTTACTTAAGTTAGAGTAACGATGCTTCAAAATATTATTACCCAAGTAAAAGTACAGAGTAGTAAAACTATTCCTAAAATTACATTTTTGCCAAAATGTTACTCGATTTGAAGTAATTGAGTAAATGGAACTAGTTACTACCCATCGCTGAGAATGACATGCAGCTAAACATGGTTCTGGGTCGGTATTTTTGTTCCGTTTTTGGTCCAGATATCCTTGTATGATTGAAATACGACAAATCTGACTTACAAGTAACTTTTCAGCAACATATATAAGCTTGTTTTATGTCAGTAATTCCTTATTATTGATGAAAACGTTCACGTTCCACTGGGAGATTATTTAATTTATTTCACAGTCAACGGGCACTATGCCGTTACCTAGCAACCCAGGCCAAGCCCAGCCCGTTGCCTAGCAACCTAGTACTAGTTTCACAGACAGATTATTTCTCTTAGATCATGTAAAAAAACAAATGTCTCATTATGACTGAAATAATCTGCCAGTAGAACTAGTACTTTTTCATTATTATTAACATGTAACAAACAAACAAACTAGACAATTAAAACAAAACAAGTTTGTTTTAATTCAGGTGTATAAAGATATTTACAATAGAAACTAGATAAAAAAAATACTTTAAGATTTAGTGATTTTTACAGGGAAGTGATCCAGAAAACAAATACGTCTCTTCCCAGAAAATAAAAAGATATATATTGATCTGATGCAACAAGTAGCTCAGATGCATTTTCTATTTGTGAATGTGTTGTGGGATCATTCATATTCTACTGAAGCTAATAAAACAATATGAAACGGTGAAAATGGCTGAGGTTTGTGGAAATGACTGCAGACACTGAGTTGGTAAAAGCTCAAGAGGTTTTTACATATCCGCACAAACATCAACATCCTTCACTGCACTTTGATGTTTCCATTATTTCTCCACAGAGCCGCTCTTAAGTTTCATTTCTGTTTCTGGGAGCTCTTTTGATCGAGCACTTTTCTTTCTGAGTGATTGTGAAAGTTTCATAAAAGCTGTGAGTTTCCTGCCGCAGCATTTAGGAAACATTAATATCTGTAGTGTGACACAGCAGCCCTCGCTCCGTTCTAACTGCCTGTTTGCTTCTCTGCGTAGGGAGCAGGGATGGAAAACGGTGACTGAGTGCGTCGAGTTGACGGCCGGACAGACATGCAATCTAACCAGCAAACTAAAGGATGCGTTTGACTACTACACGGCCCGAGTCCGAGCCTTCAGGACCAACCAAACCTCCAGCTGGACCACATCGAATCAGTTCCACCCTCTGGCAGACAGTGAGAGACAAACAAAGCTGAACATCATCATACAAACCTGACATGTTTAAACAAATGCAGAAAACATCAGAGTTATTGTTAGGATCATTTGTTTACCAATCTTTTGGTAACATGATGGTATGACTTATCTGTTTTCTCAAACATAAATGACCATAAATTAGAGTGTGACAGCAATTGGAAACATTATATACTGCAAAAACGCAAACTCTTACCAAGTAATTTGGTTTAGTTTCCAGTGCAAATATCTTATTGCAGCCAAAATAAGACAAAACTAAAGTCAACTGACTTTTCAGCAACATAGGCTAGCTTGTTTTAAGTCAACAATTCTTGAATCTTAATGAAAAGTACTACTTCCACTGGCAGATTAATTCACTTATAAAATGGAAAAAATGTCTTGTTATAAGTTAAATACTCTGCCAATGGAGGAAGTACTTTTTAAAATCAATATAAAAAATTATTTACAAACATTCTAACTACGAACGGTAAATAATTCCGAATTTACAAAGAATTTATCAAGGGCACTGGTCGTTACCTAGCAACCGAGGCCAAGCCCAGCCCGTCGCCTAGCAACCCACTTCTAGTTTCACAGGTAGATAATTTCATTTACATGTGAAAATGTATCGTTATGCATAATCTGCCAATAGAACGAGTGCTTTTTCATCACTATTAAGAAGTTATTGAATTAAAACATTCATTTTGTCTTGTTTCAAGTGTATGGAGATATTTACACTACAAACTGGTACAAAAAGAAGTACTTGGTAAGATTTTGTGATTTTGCAGTGTATACACTAGTGTAGTTGGCAGACAGAATTCTCACACCTACGTGATTTTACAAACTATACAGTAAAAATTATAAGAAAACATCAACAACAGATTGTTGAAAATATACATTAAAGTGGCACACATTCAGTTCCCAGATATTGTTAATCAAACCTACCTATGTTTACATATTGGCTTACATATTAGTTTACCATCTGCTTTTGGTGTTTTTCCCATTATACTTTAATATTTCTCCTTACTTTTAGTTTTTATTATAATCTCATCTCCAGTTTCTTCCATTTCTTCGTCTACATCTGACTTCAGTCTTTTAATTAGATTTTTTTAACATTTATTACGGAATTTATCTGAAACTGGTTCAATCTTTATCATAGTAGTATGATGTGGTGTCATCTGCATATAAAGTGACATTTAGTGCTTGTAACATTACGTATGCCATTTAACCACAATCTTAAAAGTTTTGAACCAAGCAAAGAGCCTAGTGGTACCTCTTACTTAACCTTAGCAGTTTTTTTCTAAAATTTGGTGATAAAAATCTGCCAGTAAGCTATTTAGCTGTCCCTAATTTGACAATTTCAGCATTTACACCATTAATATTTCTCACATTTAAAGTGTAACTTTTGCTTGTTTTTATTAAGGCTTTTTAAAAAGTTTTTATTAAGTACTAAGGCAGATTTATGTCTTCTTCTGCGCAGCCGTTCTGGGACCTCCTGAGTTTTCCGTGTCCGGCTGTGGGAACTGTTTGGTCCTACAGATCCGAGACGCCCCTGGGACTCTGTTTTATTGCAACATGGAGCTGAAGAATCTTCACTGGGAAGTGGAGCTGAACGTGAGGAGAACCAGAGACAGAGCCGAGGTGAGACTTCCTGACAAAAATCCTGTTTGTTCTTTATTTCACAACAGTTTCCCTTCTGGTTTTTGGAATGGGAATTATGGGTGTCAGTTTTCTTCAGGCGTCCCTCATTATTATTGCTCTGAAAATAAGTTATTTTGGATGATAGTTAGTGCGATAAGTGATAATATTATTGTTTTGATTTAATGCACCAAAGAATCTTTACTTGCATTTTTTCAAGTTAAAAATGCAACTAAGTTCATCCTCTCAAAGATCAAAAAAACTTTAATTTCTAATGAATATTTGACATTGGAACTGGAAGACATTTTAAATGTCCAATATAAAGAAACAAAACAACAAATAAAATGAATACTGAAGTATAACTAAAAAGGTGCTAGTTGAGAACCATGTACCAAATACTGATGCCTTTTATCATTCAGTATTTAGTAGAAAAAGTCAGGAGAAAAATAATCAAATGGAAATTATCAAGCTTGTTATAATTTATAAAGATTTATTTTTAAAACTGCAGGCTTTATAATCCATGTTGATCAGTATTTCTTTTTTTAATAAATCAGTCTGAATCCACTGTTTTGGCCTCTTTTTTACATTTTTATCTTTAAAATCAAAGAAAATGTTCAGCTAAAAAGAAAAATAAACTGATACGCCATGACTTATTACAGATATTATTATGGTATGGAGAAAATTGATGTATGGTGAATTTAACAGATGCTTTAGTTCCCATTCTCTTCCTCTTACTGTGACTGACTCACAATAAAGAGTTCTGCAACTTCAACCCTTAATATTCTAACATTTCTCTACAGGACATTTTGTATCAACCAATTGCTATTCGTTTTGATTAGCAGTAATTTAGATTCTCTCTAACATGCTATCTGTGTTTACAGCGACTTCCTGATGGAAATCTCATAATCCACCAACGTTTGGGTTTTTATTATTGTTATTTCTGTCTTACCAGACTGAATTGTGTCAAGTTTCTTTTCTTTCTATGCATTCTGGTTTTGACTCATCTGTTTTCCTCCTTGGTTTAGTTGCTTTAGATTTGTGGTTTGGCTTCATGGGTGTTTAATATTCTAATTTACTTTGCTTTCTGCTTCCTCTGATTGGTCTCACTTGTGTTGATGTTGCTCTCCTCTCCTCCTCAGTATTTCAGCTCTTTGGTTTTATTGTTTCTTGCTGGTTTCTGCAGTTACACCATCTGAATTTGAACCACTTTTTCTGACAATGAGTGTTCTGGGCCATGTGTCCACCAGCTCAGTTTCCCTGCTTGTTTTCTCCAGGATTGCCAAGAACGTATCTATCATGTATCAAAGTAAAGTGGGTTGAATATAAATGGATGTGACTTTTTTCCTACTTTTTTCTTCCATTTAGCAAATCCTGAAGGAGACAGAGTAAAACCAGGCTGGATCAAAATGGCAATGGTTACTTCATGTTGATCTGTCACAGCTAATTGCTAGGTTCAAACTCCAAACATTTTTAACACACACACTGCAAAGAGACAACAGAGACAAGAGTATTGGTTTCAAACTCGCGAGGAGAGGAGTTTGGAGATGTGTTTCAGTTACATGCCCCAAACTACTCTGAAAACATCTCCGCTCTCAACGCTTTTTATTAAAATAGGAACGCCCTAGTTACATGACTGTCCAGCCGCTAAAGGGATGGGAACAAACCGGCTGGAACAGATAAGAAGAAGGTCTTGTGAACTAGACAAAATTCTTCTCTCAATATCAGAATTCTTCTCTCAATATCTCGGTGTGGTTGGAACATTCCGTTCTGCGTGAGTTGGACAGGTCGGCATCAAACCACTTTTCTTTTTCCCCTTTCAGACTGCAAACTCAAAAGTCATTTCATGCAACGCTAATACAAAAGCAGATCTAAGCATGTAATTATAATAACTGACATTACTTTCAAAGATAAAAAGAACTAAGAACAACGTTTAACTTCAACACTAATGCAGCTGAATATTTTGTAATTTGGCATCAACATGTGAAAATACCCCAAACATGCGAATATTCTTGAAATGTTGTAGCCGTGACTCCAATCAGGAACAATAATCTGTCATATTTCTTATCAACCGCCACAAACAAACACCAACCAGTGGAAACCAGGTGTGATGTAAAACTTTGAGAAGTTTATGTAAAGTGCACGATACTTGAAATTCAGCATTTTTAAGAAATTTTAAAAGAGAAACTGAATGCAATGTTTGAGTTGGTAGAAAATAGATTGTTTATGGTACAGAAGGAAACCAGATGGTTTCAAAATGGCAAAGCGTAGCTACTTCATGTAGCTAACATCTAATCCAGTTGAGTACGGTACTTTATAAGTTGGGGTTGTAATATTACAAAATGTGAAAATACTCAATTGGTGTGAATATTTGTACAATGTACTGGCTGTGTCTCCAATCAGGAGTCGTATCTTGTCATATTTCTTATCAACAGCCCCAAACAAGCACCAACCAGTGGTGACCAGGTCAAATGTAAAACTAATATGTAGTTAAATCACATGTGGAATTCAGCATTTTAAACTATTTTAAGAAGAATAATGAACTCAATGGTTAAATTAGTGAAAAAAATAATAAAACGCTTTGTTTGTGGTTTGAGAGCAGGTTGGGATGAAATGGCAAAGCGTGGGTGTGAATACTTTAAAGGTCGAACTGACCCAGAGCCATTAGGTTTTGCGTCTTTGTGGTTCTCTGGCCTGTTTTGTGATGAGCTGCGTTTGGTTTCTGGTAGTTTTCGTCCTCTCAGGGTATTTTTGCAGCCTTCATGTCTGATGTTTCCCCTGTGGTTGCTTTTTTTTTTCTCTTTATCATGTGATGTTTTTCAACTCATCTTAAGACCTACTGATGATGTGTTGTTTTTTTTTATTTAGCAAAGCACAAAGTTTTGCAAAATACTTTGGATGATTTCACCAGCTTAAAAAATTTAAAAAATTTAAAACAGGCATCTTGATGATTTTGTTTAAATATTTTTGAGCTGATCAAACTGTGCTCTCAAATCAAACTGCAGTTTCTTTACTGAATAAACTGAAACTGAACTTCCAGTTTCAGTCTACAGACCTCAGTGGTAGAGGTCAGTCTTCCAGTGCTGCACTTGCAGTGCAGCAGGAAGTGCAGCAGGAAGTGCAACAGGAAGTGATGCACTCTACCTTTTCACAGAAATTACTGGAAAAAAGCTGGTTGTAAAAGACAAATAATTGTAAGGATAGCAACATGTTTTGAAGACTTGCTGTGTAGGTTTGAAGACAGCTTGTCATGTTTATTAATCAATATGCATGATGCATTAATCATTTTTGACCAAAAACTGTATGGAAATAATGTGACAAAATGTGATTTTAGAGAAAGGAGGGAGAGAATCGCTTGCAGAAAGTTGGATTTTACCAAACTGAATTGGCATTTTGATACTTCTATAGTTTTCACACAACCACAGTTTAGATTTTATGATTATTTTTTAAATTTTACCAAAATCGTGTTCTGCTCAGAGCGAAGTATTACTCCAAGAAACATTCGGCTGTTGTTCATATGATTCGTATGATTCATGTGATGAGAAAAAAGTGTCTCCATTACAGTTTTGGGAAATAAACCAATTTCAATACGGCCACAAAATATCGTCATCGCAGCGCCAAAACTTTTATCAAAAAAAGGTTTTTTTTAAATTGGCACTTTTCCCTGAAGCTAATTTATTTTTTAGGTGTTAAATTGTGCTATTACATTGTCAATGGAAACATAATATTCTGATAAGGTAACAAAAAATCAAACACAGTTTCACAATTGCAATGTTTCCATTACTTAAGAAACTCAAAATCACAAGTGGATAAGTTCATGCAATAAGTCGTTAAAATCATGCTGCTGCCATCATCCCCCAACTACTTCCTGTTTTCATTTTCATTGTTTCTGCCAGTAGTAACTTCCTGTTGTTGATTTTTGTGAAATAAACCAATTTGGATAAACCCACGTCTTGGCGCCAAAATTTTTTTTATTGAAAAACAAAGTTGTTTTTTTCATGACATTGGTGTGTTTCCATTAAGTTAATTTATTTTTGTAAAGTCAATTTGCGCAATTATATGATGAATGGAAACAAATTTAATATTCCTCTAATGCCAAAAAACACAATTTCGCAATTGTGATGTTTTTGTTAAATAAGAAGTCGAATTAAAATCGCACATAAATAAGTTTGTTGATGCGATAAGACATTAAAATCATGCTGTGTCATCATCCTCCGACTCCTTCCTGTCGTCTTCTTCATAGTTTGAGTTAGTGGCAACATCTGGTTGCTGGTCACATGACTTTTGTGATGTGAAAAACTTGTTTCCATTTCAATATTATGAAATAAACCAATTTCAACAAAGCCATCAAAGCACCAAAACCTCTTATTGAAAAATTTGTTTTTCTAAATTATTGTGAAAAATGTATTTTCAAAATGTCAAATTGTGCAATTAATGCCGCTTTTGATTCTATTTCTCTCTTCCTTTATATTCTTTATCTCAGTTTAATTTTGTTTTCCAACCAGTTTTCCACATGACCATCTTCATCCGTGATGTTTTGTCGTTTCCGTTCTGTGTTTCAGTTCAGCCTGAAGCAGTCCTACCAGCAGGAGACCGTGATCTCGAACCTGCAGCCAGGTGTGGAGTACTGCGTCTCCGTCTCCTTCAAGTCCTTCATAAACCGAAACAGCCTCTCCAGTGAACGCCGCTGCGCCTTCACCAGTCCTCCTCCACCCCAGCACACATGTACGCCTCTTCTAATGACTTTACTCCTGCATCCGAGTGTAAAACGTCTGATTAATTTGTCTGTTTTGCTGTGAATATTTTGGGATTCTGACGTGTCTTGTCCTCCTGTCCCACAGTGTTCCTGGTCCTGGGCCTGTTGGGGGCGGTTACTCTTTTGGTGGTCATCGTCGTGGGTCAGTTCATCTTCAGGAGCAAGGTGAGCTTGGAATTACTGAGACGACACATAAACAGGTCAGTTCACACAAAGAACACCCTGCTGGGAATCAAAATGGCCGCTTTGGTTACCTTAAAGTAAGAATAACTCAGGAGGAACTGAGAGGATCAGTGTCTGGTCGCCTGATTAAGATATTTGATCATTTTATTTTTTTTAGCTCAGAAATGCAGAACAACATTTAGCATCTATTGGAAGTTGGTGGAAATGTTTACATCTAAATTTCATTTAGTTTCTCTTCATTCAGTTTGTTGTATATTCTAAAGGTTATAAATTTATGTTAATTTTACCTCAATAAATATAAAACGTAGATATAAAAAGTTGTTTTTGAATTATTATTCTCTTTACTGAGGAAAAATAGCTTTCCACGCCAACCAACTACTGACCACATTTAATCAGATAACCTGCAGTATATTTAATTGTATTTTATTTTGTAGAATTTAATTGGAAACAAAGTTTTAATTTTACTGCTTTTTGACGTAGTAAAATCCTGGATCATTTTTTACCATTTTTAAGTTTAGCACTTATGCAGATGTGCAGATAAACATTATTTTTTGCACCAGTTGGGAAAAATATTACTTAATCTGATCTTTCTGAGTTCAATGATGGATTTTGAGGTTAAACTTCATTAAACATCCTTAAAAGTGATATTTTTTTGTTTTTGTTGTTCTTTAGGTTAAAAAGCAGCATCTTCCCTGCATGAAGTTCAGATCGCCGTCATACATCTGCCTGATATCTTCTCTGACAGAGGAGGACGGCGTTACGACCTAAAACATCCTGAGGAAACAGGAGTTCAGTTACTTTGAGTTCCTGTACTGGAACATTTTTTTTAAGTATTTACTTTTGTGTTATACTCAGGGTATCGGACCTCCTCACCTGCCAGAGGAGATGTTTATAGTTACTGTAAAATAATCACTGTTAATCAGCACAGAGGGTTTAATTTATCTTTTCTCACTGAGGTTTATTTTAATTTTCTTTGGTTAAAATATTTTTTCCTTCTTGAAGAAATTTCTGCCAGTGTGTTTTAACCCCTCAATAACAGAATGTGTGTTTACTGTGTAAAATTCTATATCTTATTTTGTTGGAAAAAAACTAAATGATTTATGGTTTTGCAAAAGATACCTGCACTTTTTTAAAACTTGTGTTTTGGATTTCTGAGACAAATGACATGTAAAAGAATCTGCACCGATACAAACTGCTTTGGGAGCTTTTTAATAGAAAACGACTGCTGAGGTAAGAAATTAATCATTTGGATCAATAATCCAATGATATTTAAACTCTGGTGAAAAATCTGAGCAGATTCTGATGAAACTGTGATTTGAGAAGATCCAAACTGGTTTTTTATTTTCATTCAGAAATATATTTTATTTGTTCCTTACAGCAATTCTTCTCGATGTTTGTGCAGGAACAAACTTCTGAGCCTTTTATTTGGTTGTAAATGCAATAAATTGTGAATTTTCTTTGTTTTGTATGTTTGTTTTTAAAATCAGAATTTACTGCCATAACTGGAGATCCTTTATAATGCTGTAATAATGTATTCATTCATGTTACATGCAGAACCCAAATGTTATTAGTGACATCATAAATATCTAGGGACTGAAGGAAGTTTACCTTATAACTAAATATTTAGCTTCAGACTAAATATTTATCTTAACTAAATATTGAAAAAATCCAAAAAAAGATCTAGCTTGCTAAAAATATATTTAATTTGAAGCTGAACATTATTTAAAAGGTTAAATATTTAGTTTGAAAGTAAATATTCAGTATGTTACTTAATATATAAATTGAAGCATTGAAGCTAAATATTTACCTACAAACACATTTTTTTCAGCAAACTAAATATTTAATTTAATCACAAATAATAAATATTTAATTTAATCATAAATAATAAATATTTAGCTTGATAACTAAATATTTATTTTAAAACGGGCATTAATAAATAAATACTTTTAAAAATAAACCTACTTTTTAATCTTTTTACATGGTAAATAATCCAAATTATTGCTGTTAATTTTTGACTGTGGGACGTTGTAGATGTCTCTGTGTCTGACCTGAAATAAATTACGTTAGCTTTTCGACGATATTCTACTTGGAAGCTTTTATTTCGAAAGGTTACCGTAAGGCTCAGTGTAAGCGCGCAGCAGAAAGGAATCCGAGCTGCGAGCGCCGTAACGTCGTGTTTCCCTGAAGTGAAATGAAAAGTGTCTGAGTTGACGTGAAACGTGACGTGTCCACGCTGAAATCATACATTTATTTCCGCGTATTTCCCCCTGCCTGTTGTTGATGAATGCAAACGGGAACTGAATGAAACGGCGAGTTTTAAACGACCAACCCTGGGACGCTGAAGTCGGGACGGGACGGAGGCCGAACCGAACCGAACCGAACCGAACCGAACCTTCGGATCAACATGTCAGGGGCTGTTTGTGTTTTCGTCCTTACACTTTCAACACTAAACGGAGGTAAAGTTCCGTTGTTTCTGTTGGTCAGTGAACACATTATTACCGTAATAATGGAGGAACAATCGGATAGTGGAGGATTTCTATTGTTCTGATTAACCTCTGTGTGAACTTTTGGGTTTTAATCGGTGTATTCGTGACAGTTTACAGGGTGATCTGAGATATTGTTGTTTAATTCAGGTTTTTGTCCAAATAGACATAACACGTTTGGGCCGAACTGCCAGAAAAGTTCTTCATACATTTTTCTATTTCAGTTTCTTCTGGCTGCTAAGTCAACAGATTTCTTTATTTATTAAAGAAACTATGAAAAATGACATTTATATCATACAAAAATAACTGAAAACATGTAGAGATGTCCAAAGTGCGGCCCGGGGGCCATATCTGGATCCTGGACTGATTTTGTGTGTGGCCACTAACTTCTGTTCAAGATGTAAATTTGCTTCCTCAACACAATGCTAGGGTCGATCTATAGCTTTACTAAATCACTTTGGTCCATTTGTAGATTTTTGTTTTTGTGTCACATGTTTGGATTTCTAATGCAGAACTAATGAGTAACGTTGTTTTTTTAATTTTAGCAGAACGTAGCATAACATACATCCAGATCTGCTCACTGAAACTAATGGCCGTCTGTTTGACTTTTGGATTATTCTTACATGAATGTCAGATTGCTTAAAACGGCACTGCTGCATCAGATCTTCAGTGAAATCGGTTGCTTAGAAGAGAGAAGAAATGGACCATTTTTATTTCATATTTGGGAAAAATTATTACCAACAATTTTCTATTTTCCAATGGAAAATATTAGGTACATCACAAAGTATTCGGTTTTTATAACCAAGCTTGTAAGATAAACAGAGCAACATGTACCCAGAAACTTTTACGAAAAAGCTGACCCTTGGTGCACCCAAATCTTATTTAAATTACACAATTTGACAAGCATTTTAAAAGAGTGAGCAATGTGTTTAGCTGGACCTGTAAGAATTGGCAAATTGGATACCTTTTTTTAGTTTTAAATGTATATTGCACATCTTTTTGTTCTACCATTCATATAATTAAGTATATTTAATATGCTATACGTTTGCTGCAACGTGTGAAAATAATGCATCTTATTGTCCATATTGAATAAATAAATTCTACGATAAAATATTACATGCTTAGCTTATTGCTGAGCAGGTA
Organism: Phalloptychus januarius; assembly: GCA_902982915.1. Lineage (NCBI taxonomy): Eukaryota > Metazoa > Chordata > Actinopteri > Cyprinodontiformes > Poeciliidae > Phalloptychus > Phalloptychus januarius. The sequence goes on along the minus strand of CADWAE010000230.1, from coordinate 19,353,521 downwards.
AATAATAGTTTGTAATATAAATTTTTTTTATATACATATATTTCTGGCCTATGAATAGTTTTGATTCAGCTAATTTGACCCAGGTGACAAAAAGTTTGGACATTATTGATTTAGTGATTGATTACAGAATAACATAGTTTAGATAGTTTATGCTTTAAGCTCCTTTTAGGGGTTTATTCACTGGAAAGAGGTTAAAATATATGACACTATTGACATAAACAATTGAGAAAGTTTTAGCAATTTAAATTAAATTTCAAATCGTTGCTTCGTTTTTTGCCAGAGCGCAAATTTTTCACCAAAGAAATATTCCATTTATTTATTTAAATTGTAGCACGGAAAATGTTAGGCAAAGACATCCAGAGTAAATATAAAGCTCTGGTTTTAAAAATCATTACATTAAAAGAAAAAGAAAACCAATCAACTTAGACCCAAGCCTTAAGCCCAGTATTGGTTGTTCCACTTTTGGCAACATGAAGTGTTTTGTTGTTGATTTACCATCCAGAAACCACTTGCTGCAGCATTCTTCTTGGTTGTGCAGTAGGCTCCACTTCTGCTTTTCAAAGATGTGTTGTTTCATAATAGCATATCTGTTTGCAGCCATTTTCACGTGTGAGTGTAAACATTGAGGGATTTCAATTTAAAGTGACAAGACGCCCTAAAACAGCTCAAATAGGCAGAACTGCGTAAACTAAAATCTCATTATCTAACGATTTAATGCATAAAATATAATGTTTTGTATCTCATAGAAGTGTCCTAACATGTTCAAGGAAGCATAATAGAAAGTGGTAAATAATTTGAAGTGAGCAGGAGAATCTGATGCTGTTAGTAACTTTGTTTTTGGGTCTGTGTAGTTGTATCAGGAGTACTCAGCAGTCCCACCAATGTCAAGCTGACCTCCAGGGACTTGAACCTGATGCTGAGCTGGGATCCACCGGCAGAAGCACCCAGCGGATTGCTCTACACCACCGAGTACAAGTAAGTTTAACTACTATTCTCCTCTGAAAGGAGCTTCCTCTGCAGGTGGTTGTTCTGCCTCAGCTCTTTTTCAAGATTTTTCTAACTGGGAGGAAAAACACTCAACAGATCCAGAACCCTTTGGAAGAAATTATCTACTGTTTGCAGCAGAAGATGGAGTATTTCTTTGTATGAACAAAAATATATTTCAAATTATAAACCAACATGGATCGTTTTTCCCTCATTCTTGGCATACTAGCCTTATTTCCATTACAAATGTATGCAAAACTTTGTCAATATTCCACTAATTGTGAAAAATTACAATTTCACAATTGCAGTTTCCATTAAATAAACAATGCAATTAAAATCAGACACTTTTATGTTTGTTCACAAGATAAAATTACAAAACATGCCGTGCCATCATCCTCCATTTACTTCTTGTCTTCTACTTCTTCGTAGTTTGCACCAGTGGCAATGTCTGGTCTTTATCATGTGACTCGTGTCCTGCGAAAAAAGTGTTTGGATTGCAGTTTTTTGAACTACACCAATTTTGATACCACCAAAAAAACCACATCATGCTCGCATCAAAGCTTTTTATCAAAAACAAGTTGTTGTTTTTTTAATTGCTGTGGTTCAATTCAGTGTATTTATTTTCAAAATGTCAAATTACCCAATTATATGGTCAATGCAAATGCAGCTACTGACTTCAACGTAGTCATCAAATGTCTGAGATGTTAAGTGGCTGGAATGTTATTTTAAAAATCACACTTACAGTCATAGCCGAACTAAACAGGAAGAAAACAAAGAAAGCCTCTGTGCATGCAGATGTTTGTGTTCTGCTTCTCTGCAGTGCTGCATCCTCTATTCTGATCTGCTGGTACCAGTTTCCAGAAAAACTGCCTGCAGGGAGTTTCTGAACATTTCTCTGAATCTTCCTTAAACAGAAAACGGGACCATTTGGAGTCGACTAGAAAATAAGTTATTTGTTATGAATCAGGATTTTCTTCTGGGCAAGGAAGCCGGCAGTCTTGTGTTAACTAGCAAACATGTTTAGAACAAACAGCCAGAGTAATACTTCCTTGTTTCCAGCTAAAAGTCGGTGTTGATCACTTTGTGCATTTTCATTGTGAAATAACATGTTCCACACCACTGGTAGCTTCCCTTGAGTTGTAGGTCTATGGGACATTGGTACAGTTTGGGTTGAACCAGTGAGAGTCCAACCTGTGGTCAAAATGCTCTGCTGAATACGCCGGACCATAAAATGTCGTACTGCTCAGTGGAGAACAAGGCATAAGACCAACTGATATAAGAAATCCCCCCTACTTTTTTCCTAATGGTCTTCTCTGGATCGTTAAAGGGAGGTGGAGTCTCCATGGATCTGAACGTTGATTCGACTGAGATCTGAAGAATTTGGAAGCCCAGAGAATACCTCAAACTGGTTGTTGTGTTCTTCAGGTCATTCAGGAAGCTTTGTCCTTCCGCTGCCACCAGGGCATATCTCTTCAATAAAGAAGTGCAATATCTCAATGCAATGCAGGGCAGAATCCTTGGTTTCCAGAGAGACAATTATCCAATCCATTACACTTTCCACACCAGCTTGAGTTCTTGCCATGATCCAGCCTAATTCCAAATGTTCCTGAGAGAAGGAATCTAAATGATCTGACCAAGCCACACACCATTTCAATGGTTCAGATGCAAAGCTCACATCCAAAGGACATGTTGGTTGGCCTGTGGTCATTTTGTCCATAATACAATCTTCTGTTCTTCGATTTACCTACATAGGTCCAGTTTTGGTGGATCTGGACCCCTGCAGATGGGGGACAATTCACTGAGCTGAAACTAGGGCAAGTCCACCCCAGTGAGCAGCTTTTGGAACCACCTTCACCAGTGATAACTCTCTGTAGTACTTTTCTGACTTTACCAATTTCTTTAATCATTGAGGGAAAATTTTGACCCACTCATCTCTCCAGTATCACTTCACCTCATTGAAGTTTTCACAGCTCTGTAGAGGTTCCACCACAGCATTTCAATCAGGCTGAGATCTTGATGTTCACTAGGTCATTGCAGAACCTTAATTATTTCTTATCCATTTTGTTGTAGATTTGCTGTTGTCTGAACTACCAAAGAGGTCAGATTTGACTGAGTGAATTCAGACTGCCCTGGTCGTAAAACAGACCCAAATCTTCTTCAAACTTGGTGATGCGTATTGTAACCAAACATCTACTTTGGTCCCGGCTGTTCCAATGACATTGTTCATTCAGATGCAACTTTGCAGAGAATCGGACAACCTTAACCCTTCCATACAAACCGTCTATTTAAGATTCATCATTCTTCAAAAAGACAGTCTTTTCAGGAGCATTGTCTCAGACTCTACTGGTCTTAGTTTGCTTGTTAAATGCAGCATCAGTTGCTCCCCTGAAGCTCCCCTTCTCTTCTTGGCGTTGAGTTGCAGAGCAGCAAACTTCACCTTCTGCAGAGGCGATCACTTGAAGATAAGTTAATCATCTGATCGGCTGCACATGGCTGCAACCTCATCTCTTAAATCCACTGAGAGCTGTGAGGATGGATTTAGCTTCTCCCAGAACTGTATTGACAGCCATTGTTGTCAAATTGGATATTACACAGGCTCCTTAGCTTTGACTAGTTATCCATTATAAATGCTTGTTTTATGGTGTGTTTGTTTTTTTTCCTGTGTCATTATCAAACTGTGTGTCCTTTTATTACTTGTTTTGTCTCAGGAGTTTAATTTCACAGTACACACCAGGCTGCGTGAACATCACAACCTTTCAATGTGAGCTCAGCAATTTTGAGATCAGTTCGTATGGGACATACATTGGGAGAGTCCGGACTCTGCTGGGAGAAGAGGCCTCAGCCTGGGTGGAGAGTAAAAATATCTCTTTGGATGTAGACAGTAAGTCTTTAACACACATACCCCAAAAGCTCACTTAAGCATCGGTTTTAGATCTGGCAACAAAAGCGATTGGTAGTGCATGTTTCCAAGCAATCCAAAAATTAATCCTGATCTTTTCCTCTGCAGCCCTGATCAGTCCTCCCAGCGTGTCGCTCTTACCCATCGGTCAAACTCTGGAGGTCAGCATTAAGGATCCAGAGTTTAAGTTCTCCGCTCTGAGGAATGTGTACAGCACAGTCCACTACAACATCACCTACTGGAAGGAAGGCCAGGAGGAACAGGTGGGATGCAGGTTAAATAGGCTAATGGAAAACCCGAATGTTGATCAGGTTACTGAATTCAACACCAGCAGGCTGGAGGTGTAGTACAGCTGTTTGTCTGGCTGATCAGACTCTGTAGAGATGGACCTCTGCTGCCATCTGCTGGATTTTTAGAGGAACAGCAGCAGCTGATCAACAGCATGTCCATCCATCGTCTTATCATTGATCGATCAATCTGCCTATCTGTCCGTCCATGTGTGCACCCAGTTGTATCTACATTCAGTCTGTCAATCCCTTCATTGATCCATCCATTCATCTGCCTGTCTATGTCTATCGTCCATCTATTCACCCATTAGTCCATCCGTCTCATTATCCTTCCATCCAATTGTATCTTTATCCATCCATTTGTCTTTTCATTGATTGATCAATCGATCTGCTTAACTACCCATCCATCCACCAATCCATCTACTCATTCATTCATCTATCCATCCAAGCATCCAATTATGTCTCCATCCATCCATCAATCAATTGGTCTGTTCATACATCCATCTTTTTATCCATCCATCCATGGAAGATTGATTTCATTGATCGGAACTTGGTCTCCTCAACTAGTCTGAAACCTGATGTTGCGTGGCTGCTTCGAACTGACCGCTTCTCTGTCAACCCCTACAGGTCAGATCCCAAAACAAACAACAGGACCGGATCATTATAGATAACCTGGATCCCTTGAGCAAGTACTGTGTACAGGTCCGAATCAGCATCAGAAACAGAAACAAGAACCTCACCGAACCCAGCAGCGTCCTGTGCGAGAGGACCGGCGACACTGGTACGCTCTTTGATTCCTTACTTAGAAGTATTAATGGCAACAAAACATTTAAACTTTTATCATAAATGTATCACGATGCATGATAAATGAAATTATAAATTCCTACCCCTAAACCTGAGTAAAGTGGAGTTTATGCTAATTTCATGTTCAGAGGTGGAAACGTTCTCCAAACCAATCGCAGTCTCTGTTTCAGATAACTCTGCGGTGGTTGCAGCTGTGAGTGCGTGTGTGTTAATTGCAGTGGCTGTGGCTGTGACAGCGCTGGCCATAGTGAAATGGAAAAGTATTTCCCATTTCTTATGGCCAAAGGTTTCTCTTCCGCGGCACTTTGAAAAGGTGCGTCTTGTTCTAGAAATGCTAGCATGGATTTAAGACTGATTTAATCTAACATCACGCTTCTTTCTGCTTCTACAGTCTCTGCTGACGACACCTGAGTCCTCCGTTTGTTTAATCACGCAGCCCACTGAGGAGATCGCCCCAGTTAGCGTCGTTATAGTCGAGGACGGCAGCCCTGAAGGGACAAAAGAGAGCAAATACAGCAAACAACTAAATGGCACAGTGGGGGATAGCTGTCTACATGCTGCATGTTGATGTGACCCCAGACAACCACAAAGACTCGAAAAAATGGAAGATTTTTATTTTAATAAAGACTCCTAAACAATGTGATTGTAAACGGATGTATGCCGTCATCCGACAAACACAGCTATTATAACTAGCTGTGTTATGGTGACATAAAATGTCACATACTGTACGGTGTTTTTGAAGACATGGAGGTAGTATTTTGGGAGGTTTATTTGTAAAAATGTAAAACTGAAGAAGTTTTCACAATCGAACATTACTAATTTAATTTTTGGCACTTTTACCAGTCCAGAGATGTTCAAAGCTGAAGCTTCACAAGTTGGTTGGTTGTTTGATTGATCTGGTTTTATAGTGTGCTGGTGAAACTGAACTACAAAGTGTATTTTCTTTCTGTTTGAGAATTTTTATGTGTTGAAGCAATAATTATAGAGTTCTTGATTTGTCTTTAAAAGGTGTGTTTCTGTTTGATTCTCCCATATATCTCCGTTCTATTACGACTTTGTGGGAAGCAACAAACTTGAACAATCACATTATAGGGTTTATAATGTCACTTATGGGGCAATTTATTCACAGAGTTGCAACAATTTAAATTTGTTGCAGCTCATTTTACTGTTTTAATTTATTCTCCATCCTCTTTTTCTTTAATTGAAGTTAGCAAATGGCGTTTTGGTGTGCCTTACTGCCACCTACTGGAATGGAGTTTGAATCAGGATGCTAAAACATTACACACAATTATAAACTACATAAAAATAAAACAAAAGAAAGGTAGATATGTTTCAAAATATCTGTCAACTCTGTTTATACGTGTGTCTGTCGGCTCCTGCTTTTATTAGCTTGAACAGGCAGCCATGTTGATTAATTTGAAAACTGCTGCCTCCTAGTGACCGGAGACTAGATGATCAGTCAAAAATGAACAACTAAAGTTTAGCTTAACAACAGTCTTCAGTTGGAGGCGTTTTCAGAGCCACTGTATTGCAAATTGCTACAAGAAATCCTTCCTGCCCATTAGCACTCGTAACAACTCTTACATTATGAGTTACAGCATCAATTTCCCTGTAGCATCAATAAAACATGAATAATGAAAATTTTTATTAAATTCATATATTCTAAAAAAATTGTTTATTAAATGCCTGTAGTTATAAATTTATTTAATCATAATTGTGTAAATAATGATGTAAAAATGTGCTCTGCGACAGACTGGCGACCTGTCCAGCGTGACCCCGCCTCTCGCCCGAAACGATAGCTGGAGATAGGCACCAGCAACCCTCCCGAGACAAGAGACAAGGGTGTAGGAAAATGGATGGATGGATGGATGATGAAAAAAATGCATTTATTTTCTTTCATTGTGGTGCTTTTCTCTAAGTGAAATCGATCAATTCATTAGCCTTTTCTTGTGGCTGAGATTTGCTGTCTGGAAGGTTGTATCTACAATTCCATATGAGACAGCTGCAGCATTTTCAAGTTATATCACATTCATATTAATATTTCATAAATATTAATGAAAAGTTTAATAGTGTTAATTGATTTCACGTCCCAATTTGGACTGGATCAGATTTATGTAATGTTTTGCCTCGTGATTAGAGTTTTATTCTTTATAAATTACAAAGGGTGAATCCTCGATTGGTTGTAATTCCAGTAACAACCATTAGGGTTGCAACAAAGCTTCACATCCTCTACGAAATTTCAAAGAAGAAACGCAGGGAGATGGAGGAAGTTTGGCGTCGCTTCGAGCAGGGCTGATCAGAGCTGACAACATCCGAGCCAGGACAATGAAGAGTTGATTTGAATTCAAACTAAAAGGTTTATATGGTCAAATATCAACCATGTTGGCCTTGGTTCGCCTCTGTCTTCTGTTTGTGTGGCTTCAGGGCAGCGCAGGTGAGTCTTTTTTTATGCTAATATTTGTCTGCTAACATCATTCGGACCGATTGCAAGATTCTTAATTATTTTTAATCATCTGCAAATGTCTATCGTGATCTTTTTGGCAAGCCGAATGATTGATGACTGCTTTATTTGGCCGGATAATCAATACATTCGGCTATTGTTTGCGCGAAGGTGATTTTATTATCTGTGAAAGGTTAAAATTGGTCTGGTTTAAATGGAGTCTGGCGTGTAAAGTTAAAGGAAACAGAAAGTGTTTTTGTTAAATGACGCTGCTGAATTCCTCCAGTAATTATATTCAATGGGAGCTGTTTTGCTTTGTGTGTTCATACTTTAACATCACACTCATATCCAAGTATTATTAGCAAAAAACCCCCGAATCATTTGGGCTAAAAACAAGCGTAAAAGCTCGACTGTAAACGCGCAGTTTGAACATTGTATAATTTAATGACGTTGTAAACTTAAGCGGATACACCCATAGGCAATATTGGCCGCAGATTAGATTTTACTGAAGTGTTTCCACCCTGGTTGATTTGACCTAGAAAGGAAGTTTCTGATCTGATCTGATCTGAGAGTTTTTCTCGGACCATCTCAGGTTAGATAAGGTCATGGTTCTTCTTTTTCTGAATTTCTTTCTCAAATGAGAACAACTGGAGTTTGAACGACATGGATATTTTTGTGGTTCATAATCAGAAAACAAAGCAGCTCATGGGTTTTTTTTAAATCTCCCATTATTTAAATAAAAAAAATAATTTTCTTGTGAGGCAGATCTTGAAGAGGTTTCCACGTGGCTTCACCTTTAATGTCTCCATCCCTCCTCTGGCTTCTTGAGTTACTATATATTCAAATGCCACTCATTCACTGTCTGCACATAAAATGGAAATGTAACAACATGACAGTCTAATATCATAACTGGCTGATAAATACATTAAGAGGGGCAGTATTTGCATTATTTTGATTAAATGAAGTGTAGAAACAACATTTTTAGACATAAGCGTTATACTTAATTACATGTGGAATTTTAAAGTATTTTTCTCACTGTTTCTCTCTAATTCATGAAAATACTCAAATGTAACAACAATTAAGATATACCTTATGTAGATGTGTGTAAAATAGTTTGACTTTTTGTACAAAACGAAGATATGAAAGAACCAGTTGTTGTCATGCTGAATGTTATTTTTTTGTCTATTTGGAGGCCTGCTTTGTATGTATAATAACTGCTTATTTTGGCAGAACTTAGTATAATATTTTACTATTTTGATAGTAATTCTAGTGAAATAAACATAGGACTCCAATTTATGCAACGGATTTCAGCATAAAATTATGTTTCAACTGTTAGCATTTGAAGAAATGGTATAAAAATCATGTCGCAGCATTAATGTTGTTTTTAGGGTTTTTCCAAGTGGTTATAATAAAACATGTTTGCATGCGGAGGGCACATTTTTCCAACAGCCACACCGTTGTTGTAAGCTCTGTTAGCCAACTTTAAAATAGGTTATGTAAAGTTCAGAATGCTGAATGTTTTCCTGGAGGATTTTATCTTCTTCCTCTGTTTATCTGATGCATTGAAGCTTTTGCTAAAGTGGCTGCTTATTAAACTGGTTTCAACTCTTTACTGAAATAGAAATATGGAATTCTCATGACAACAACATGTGGGAAAGTTTTAGACTAATGTTTTGAAGAGTTTCAAAACGTGTGAAATGTTTCATCGTAGTTGCTCCTGTGTGTCATAGAAAGTATCGGGCTGACTGGAGTTTTCATTCGGTTTTAGAGAGAACAGCGCCTGATCGGGTCGCATCCACCCACCTAACCGCTGCTACACACTGCCAGTCATCTGGCTGAAAAAAGACTTCTGCATCTTTTTCATGTTTGTAGAAATAATCTATCTGGTCAATAAAACCCCTAAAAATCTATTTATTAGAACGAAAGGAATGCTGTTATTAAGTGAATGCTCATATCAAACTACAGTTGTTTAGTTGTTTTTGAATAAAAGCAGTTAGATTATGTGACGCAATTTAGTTTTAAATCTGTGTGCGAATATCCTAAGAAACCAGAACAAACCTATTTTTTCTGCAGAATACTACTATTGACAAAAAAGTCCTCAAATAGACCAAAATGTTGCATTGAATTGTGTTTTTTGTCTCGAGGATGCAGCGTTTGCTGAAAAATCTAAATTCAGCTCCAAAATACTTTATCTGGAAATTGAATGTTGACACAGGCTGGCACAGATTTTTAGTTCTTTATTTTTTGTTCATTAACTTTTTTTTTACGAAAGCATGTTTTGCAGACATTGTTCATTATGTAAGATTCATAAGCCCATATTGCAGGAGTTGTAATGATATTTTGAGATTTTTATGAATATTAACAATACTCAAGTATTTGAAAATGATAAAGTTATATTAATGTTATGGGTTGGAAGTGGAGGAAAAAATTTGCTTCCTTGTCAAGTCCTCTTGGGGCTCCATATTGCCATGGTTACTCTCTTTAATAAATGTCCAAAACTGAAAAAGTAAGACAAATTTCAGGTGATTCCTGTCAGAGAGACGCTGGCGTAGGGGTTTCGATCCTTTAACATTATGGTCAATGGAACAGATAGTTTTAACTTGCCTCTTTGTCAACTCCTCTTTAAGACCATGTTGCCATGGTGACACACCTTAATAAATTCCCGACAATTAAAGAGCTGCAGAAAAAGACCCAATGATTATTGTGGTTAGAGAGATGCTAGAGTAGAGCGCAAAGGATTTTTGAAAATTGTGGTCAATGAAAGGGGTGGTTTTAACTTTTCGAATCCTCTTAGAACACTGTCGCCATCGGTTACGCACTTTAATAAACACACAAAAAAAAATGAGAGCAGAAGAAGATCCAATTATCAGTGGTCATGATTAGGGAGACAATGGAGAAGGGGATAATATCCTTGAACATTTTGATCAATAGAAGAGATTGTTTGAATTTGTTCTTTTCAACGCCTCTTGGAATACTGTGCTGCCATGGTTACGCACCTTAACAACCGAAATTAGAAAGTTATGAGCAAAAAATGACCCAATTAACATGGTGATCGTTGCAGTCGCTCATCGCTTCCTTCCTAATAGTAACACTCTTATTGTCATTCCTCATTGGTTATTAGCCGAGAATGTTTATTTGGAAGATGATTGATCATAATTTTTGTTTCGTCCTGATTTATTGACTGCCTGATAAATGAGCCAAGATTTCGTTGGAATGAATGTTCCTGCGACTGAGTTCCAGCTAACTCAACGCCCAGAAAATGTAATAATTTCCCAGAAACAATGACTGGAGCTAAAGGAAAACTCCAGTAGCTTCAAATCCGAGAACAACGGCAGGTTTTCCTCACACTGCTTCTCCTGCACGAGGAACTCACACCACAGAGAAACTCCTACAAGCTTAGAGAGGCGGGAACCAACAATCTCAAATTCAACAAAAAATATTATGAATAATAGAAGCATGAAACTGAATAAAGGAAGTGAGTTTTTTTTCTTGTCGTCCATCTTCTCTCGAATCTTTCGATGTTGCTGAAGAAAGAGGAACAAGTTCCTCCACAGAATAGCTGTTCAGATGGTTTTACAGCTAATCTGTAAGAAAGAAAACCACTATACTGGGAAAACTGGTGAAAAATCAGAACCATATGTGGGTTTTGCAAATTAGGGAAACTGATGAGATAGAATGTGATTTTTTTCAGGTCCTCTGTGAGACAGAACAAAAACAGGAAGTGCTTTTATAGTACGAGTCTCTGCTTGTTGTCGTGCCGACGGACTCCTTCAGGGTTTGCTTGGTACATGAGATTGTGTAATGACTTTCAAAATGAATCAGTTCCTCACATGACTGCTGCCGAGGTTTCGGCTTCTAAATCATAGAAAGGCGTTCAACCTTTCAGGCATGTCAGACTTCTATGACTAAAAAAACCCATCCCAGAATAATTTTACACAGAATAAGAGTCCAGAACGGTTTGTCATCAACATCTGGGTGAAAGCAAAACGTCTCCTGCTGCTCAGCTCTACCAGTAACAACACATTGAGGAAGTAACATGGTGAAAATGAGGTTCACGGTCATCCGGTCCCGTTTCGTGACCAGAGAGTGTGGAGCGCTTTAACAAACATTTAAACAATCTTAATTGCCTTCAAAGTGTTGAGATGTTAAGTGATGACACGGGGTAATAAGTGTTTGTGGCGAACATGGTAATTGATTTAATTATGGAGGAGGATAACTGTGCATAAACATCAAAGGGCTGGGAGATATGTAATAAAAATTAAATGTGATCTTTTTTTTCAGATTTTAATCTTTTTTGTATCTTTTTTCTTTAAAAAAAGTACTTGCAAATGAAAGAAAACAGATTCAAATAGTGACTTTAATTTAATCCCTTTACTGAATTGTACGACAGAGGCTGTGATAATTCTTGTTTAATTATGAGAAAGTAGTCGTCATACATTCAATAGAAGTATAAAGACACAATTTTAGCAAAAGAATGTCTGGAAAAATCACATTTTGGACATTTTTGTACTTCCAGTTGTTTTTTCTACTGGTTTTTAAAACAACTGAAACACTTAAAAAAAAGGCATCCAGCCATTTTCTGACAATAAATTAACATTTTAAAAACCTTCCAAATGTAATATCTCAATTCAGCAGCCACTGCCTGTTACCCATTACCTAGCAAGCCCAGCTTGTCACCTAGCAACCCAAGCTGTGCCTCAGTATGTTTGATCAACTGGTTTTACCGCTGAATTTATCAAGCTGTTTATTGCTTATTGTGACAACTTACTCGGCACTGAAGAATAGATGTTTCTTATTCCCACTTTCTGGATTCAACCAATCAGCACAAAGGAAAATAAATGCAGCTGCTTCATTGGTTGCTTTGCTAACATCAGCCAATGGCGTGTAAAGTTGCAATACATCTTATTATTTCAGCTTCCCAAGCTGCTTTTCCCCCCAGTTATTTCAAATATACTATATGGGAAAAAAAAAAGAAAATAATTTACATTCCACGGGAAATCTACCCATACTGACTATTTACTCGGGCTTCACAGAACTGCACTGGTTATGGAGTTGCTGGGCAGAATGCTTAAGTCCAGCATTGATCTCATTAAATTTTTTAAATTTCATTCACTATTCATGTAACTATGAATAGTTCATGTAACAACTAAAATAAATCATGAATGAAAAGGAGCAAAAATAAGTATAAACATATATTAGCACTTATTCAAATTAAAGTAAAATTAGCTTTTCAACTTAGAAAACTGTTTCAAACATTTCAAATACACGACAACACATGAGCTTATTCAGATTAATTTGTTTTGGTTGCAGCTGAAGCAGAGCTGACCCCTCCTCATGACCTCTTCATGTTGACCTTAAACACCAACTACACTCTGACCTGGGGCTGGGACCAGAGCGCTACCGGATCCGACTCTGCCACCTTCACTGTCCAATACGTTGGGTAAATCATTTACATCTCCACTGAAACTATAAACCTGATGAAGAAAAAAAACAACTTTGGAAACCACTTCACTCCTCTAGAAGATGATCAGCCTTTGATTTAGATAAATCTAAATAAATTTAAATCTTTCTGAGGACGTCTTCTGCTAGTTAGTGCTTTAAAATGTTCAGCATGAGCTGGAAAATTTAATCCAACCCACCTGACAAATTATCGCATTTCTCCTTCCTCAAAGTTCTGCATATAAGAGATGAACAGCAGAAATTATGGGAGATCGGTGCTGCCATAATTTAGAATGAATACAAGAATAAATAAATTACTTGTTAAATTGCAGGATCAAAAAGCAGCCTGACACATAACAGAATATGATTTCATTTATTCCTGTTTTTATGCATAGTTTATTATTTTATCTCATAGTTTTCAATCATATTTTTTTCTTTCATTTTATTTTATTACAAGTTAGTTTTTTCTGCCATATTTTTACCCCCCAAATATGAATTTAGATTTTTTGGCCAAAATAAAAAGACGATTTAGGCAAAAAAAACAAAAACAAAAAAAAAACACTTTTGGCAAAAAATGACTTTGGCCATTATTTTCAGAAGGCAATGATATATTTGAGATTTATTTGCAAATTATTTTACTGCTCTTTCATTTTTTAAATGCTGATATATTTTATCCGGTCATATTTTTTGGTAACCAAATAGTTTTGTCTGAGCCTGTTTATTTCAATCTTCAACCAGCTAAAATACCTTACAGTCCAAACTGTTTGTTACTAAATAAATCTTTTCATTTTATTATTTTATTTATTATTATTGCATTTAAAGACTCTAATTTATTTAGAGATAGCAGTCAAGCTGCTATCTGGAGATATAATTTTAATGAGTCATTTATTTATTTCTATATTTTTAATTATGGCAGGATTGGTCCTCCTTAAGAGGCAGTCTTTTGTTGGTAAATATTTTTTAAGTAAAAAGCGTGTTTTCGGTGCTGTTCATTAACATAACCTTCTTTACGACAAAACAAACTAACCAATAGTCAATAAGAGTTTATGGTGGAAATCAGCTTCAGCAAGGAGGGAGTGTTTCATGTTTTCTTTTTCTAATTTTCCCAGGAATAACCAGCTGAGGAAGAGGAACCCAAAGTGGACCACATTGTGTGCAGAGACTTCTGGGAGGTCATGTGACCTAACTAGTTCAGGGCTGTACTACCTGGGCCTTTATACGGTCCGTGTTCAGACCAACCTGAACGGAAGTCACTCAGAGTGGAAATCGCTTCAGTTCTGTCCCGATAAAGATGGTAAGAGTCGGGGGAAAGATGTTCAAATCATCACTCCTCCACCACCGTGCTTGGTTATTTGATGAGAAGAGTTTATGCTAAAATGCTTTGGGGGGGGGGGGGGTTTCAGGCCATTTGTTCTTGTTCTGCTTGAACTTTAACCTTTGACATGCTAACTGTGATGTGTAGAGTCTGAGATAGAGCTCTTGGTTGATTATTCCAATGATTAATTGGTTATTCTGACGATTAATTGATGAATCTGATCTTTAAAAGCGTACAAATTCTGAAAAATGTTCATTTTAACCCTTAAACTGTTTTGATAACATTACAAGATGACGATAAATAATTAAATATCTTTTTTAAACAAAACAAACATTTTATGAACTAAAATGCCACAACAGCACTGGTCATTAGGAGCAACATCAACATAAACAACATCAGCCCTTTTCTGTTTTAACTTATCAATACAGTGTAGGGTTGATCGGTTGATTATGTTTTTGAGATTAAATTCGGGTTGGAACGATTCCTCGAATGATTCGAGTATCTCAATTATTAAAATTCCTTGAGGAAAATGTAGCTGCCTCGAAGCTTCGTTAATTTATGTTTTATTATTTTGCGCACCTTGTTCCGCCTGGGACATTATCTATGTTGCACTGAGCTCTGACTTCCGCCACTGAGTTGTTGTCGAAAGCGAAGTGTTGGCAGGATAACGTCCAATCTTCAAGTTTGGCCCGTGGGGATTTTGTTGATTGATGATAATGCCCTGGTTTTCATCATTTTGGGGGATCAATAGTCATCTTTAAAATGACTGGCGCGATGCCTGGAGTACGGCAGCCTTTCTCCTCCGGGAGCTGCTGGTTCAGAGCGAACTGTGGGAAGAGCGCTGCGGGATTATTTATGAGCAGATAGACTGAACACGGCGGGCAGCTGAGTAGTTGATGCTTACAGTGTAGCTTTACGGATGAACCGTGCAATAAATTTTATATCCAGGTCTGCCCAAACGGGTTCGCAGCACATCGTGGCGGCACATGGCTGGTAGATGAGTTTCTGAGTGTGATAAACGACCGGTCGTGTCCCTCAACCCCCACATTAGGTTTGCTTGTCCGTCTTCTCGCCCTGGACGTTCATCTGTCCCCTGGTCTATTTCCTCCCTCTCCACCCTCCATCTTACCTTCGTTCGTTCGCCTCTGATCTACCCCCTCCCACCACTCCAAGCCACTACAGGCGACATTTCCCTTATTCTCAAACCCAAAGCTTGACAAGTATGAGGGTGAGAATTCATCTATTAAACTCACTGAAGACGAAAACATAAACTAAAAGTTGGAGTATAGACATTGTTTATAAGCATATTTGTGAGCTTGCCTCTTTATTATTAAATTGAATATAATTTCAAATCTTTGTGTAACTTTTCTTCAGGTTAACTTAGAAAGTGAGCTATTTTTGTTACAAGTAAATTTTCTAGACAACAAAAAGGTACCTGTTAGGGAAGCTCTAATATGAAAAATTTGACTTATATTGATATTCAATAGTAACACTGCTGTTATACCAGATTCACCAATATTTTTATTTAATAATTTTTTTTTATCCGATTAATCGTAAGAATAACCGATGGATTACTAAAATAATTATTAGTTCTTCGATAGGAAGAGGTTGTTAATGGGAGAACATGAACCAGTTGAAGCTAAAATTGCCACTTCAGGAGTAAAGTTTTAAAAAAGGTTTTATAGTTTGTTTTTTTTATCTTAAATGCCAAATAAAATTTTTTTTTTTTTTTTTAGTTTTGGCCTAAATACTGGATGTGATGTTCTTTCAGCAAATGGCCTTTTTGAGTCTGTATACTGCAGTTAATATTTAATCAATTATTAAATATGTGAAAGTTATTTGAATAATTGATTAATCACGATTAATCGTTTCAGTCCTAGTGTTAACAGGATTGCTTTCTGTTTTAACTCTTCATCTTGTGTTTGCCTTTCCTCCACCAGCTGCCATTGGACCTCCATCTAAAGTTCGGCTTGGTGCCTCTGGAAGCACTCTGGATGTTTTCATCACCGACCCCCAGAACAGCTCCAACAGCTCCATGAGGGAGCATCTTCATAAGCTGCAATATGAGATTGTTTACTGGGAACAGCCTGAAGATGGGAAGGTAGGTTAACTAAATGTTTTTCTAAATTCCTCCAACCTTTTTTCTTTGTTCTCCGAATTTATCAGAGACCAAACCTGAAACTTCAACCGCTGTCTAAAACCAGTCACTCAAAACCCACACAACTAAGCTGTTCTGCACAATGTTGGGTTTTCACTCGTGCTGCAGAAACTTTGCACAGGTGCTTCCTGCATCATATGAAAGACACCAAGTGTGGCGTTCACTTCCTGCATGTGGGCTTATTTAATAAAGCTGCGGGGAGGTTTGCATAACTTCCTTGTATGCAACCTTGAGACATCTGGGTGGCACGGCAAGTTGAAAAACAAGTTCAGAGCCGCATATAAATCATATTCCCTGATGATACTGGGCTCTACCAGCGTTCCTGACACACTACAGAGACTAGAAATTATTAATCGGAATCATTAGGATTAATCGGAATCATTAGGATTAATCGGAATAATTAGGATTAATCGATTATTGAAATAATCGTCAACTAATTTAGTAACTGATTAATAATTAACTGTCGTATTCAGACTCAGAAAGTCAATTTATTGAAAAGAAATAACATATTCAGAGGAGTAATTAAATCAAAACAGTACAAAAATACAAACATGTTGCATTTAGGATAAAAACACCTTAATCTGCAAATATGTTTTAGCCAAAACTCGTCACGTTGTGGTTTTAACTTCACCTGGTTCACATTTACTTTTTAAAGGAATGTTGCCACAAATGATGACTGTTTATTTTCTTCCAAAAAAAAATACATTAAAAAAGCAAACAAATGCAAGTGTCCAGGTTCTGTTTGAAATGTGACTGTTTTAAGTTTTGCTGTAGAACCGTTCATGTTCTGCCGTTGTGAATGAATTCTCTGGGTGATTTTCAGGGTTTGACGCCGAAGACGACAACCACTGACAGCACCATAGTGACCCTGTCCGACGTCGAACCCTGGACCCGGTACTGCGTGCGGATCCGGTCCCGCGATGACTTCTACAACAAAACCAGCAGTTTCACGGCGCCTCTCTGTACTCAGACCGAAGGTAACTGAATTAAATGTGCTATTTTTTCTTTTCTCGCTTTCTTTTCTAAAAAGAAATTGGAAATTCGTGAGAAAAAGTGAATTCTGTGAGTTGCACGACAGCTGTCAAAAAGTGTTTAACTGCGAGAGTATAGTCATAATATTAGCAGAGTAAAAACGCAACAAATTTGCCACAGAAACGCCTTAAAGTTAAAGATGTTAAAATGTTTTTGTGTGATTTTTACTTTATTTTTGAAAAAAAAGGTCTTATAAGAAAGTTGTAATTGTCTCTGTAAGGCAATTTTTTTTTTAATCCGATTGTAAGACAAAATAATAAATGACTAAAATAATCATCATGGGAAGATAATTGAGGACTGGATTAGTCATAGAAGGAAGTACACAGCAAAAACATGAAATCTTACAAATATTTTTGATCTAGTTTTTAGTGAAAATATTTTAGTACACTTTAAATAAAAAACTGACAAGTAACTTTTCATCAAGATAAAGGAGCTTGTTTTAAGACAATAATTCCTTAAGATTGATGAAAATGTACAAGTTCAACTGGTAAATTATTTCACTTATTTCATATTCAACTGGCACTGTGCCGTTACTTAGCAACCCAAGCCAAATTCAGACCGTTGCCTAGCAACCCTGATCTACTTCCACTGGCTGATTATTTCATTTATAACAAGACATTTTTACCATGTTGTAAGTGAAATAATCTGCCAGTGGAACTAGTATGTTTTCATTGAGGAATTATTAAAACAAGCTTGTATATCTTGCTAAAGTTTACCAAGACATTTGAGCCAACTAGACAAAAATACCTGCTAAGATTTAGTGTTAGTCAGAACTTAAAGAGCGATTGTTTTAAGCCGTTTGTGTTTGTTGCAACAGGAATTATTCCTTGGTGGAAGATCTTCCTGTACTTCCTGCTGTCTCTGGTGAGCTGCTTCCTGGCCGTGTTCCTCTTCGTCTACGGCGGCCATCGCTGTTTCCAGATATGCAAAACAACTTTCCTTCCTAATGAGAAGCTGCCCTCCTACTTTAAACAGGTATGGCCTTCATTTCCCACAGCAGGACATGTTTTACTGTCTTCCTAAAGCTGCAGATTTATTTATTTCTCCTCTTCCTGTTTCTTCCTCCAGCATGAGGGTGACTACCCATGCCTCATCGTCTCTGGCTTAGAGTTGGATCAGTGCGATCCTGTGATCGTCTGCCCAGAGTCAGCCATCCTGGTGATTAATCCAGCTGTGGATTCTGCAGCGCCCCCAGCTGGCCTGGACCAGGACAGAAGGTCATTTGGTGTTCATTTAGCTCATTTTCTCTTGAGGTCTGCAAGGGGAATTAAAAATATCCACATTAAATTAGGGCTGAAACAATTAATGATTAATTGTAAGTTCACAGACTCAAAAAAGGCAATTTGCTAAAAGATAATACATTCACAGGAGCAATTTACCCAAAACTGTATTTAAGATTAAAATAAAACTATTTGTAAATTTGTTCTATCTAGAAATCCTCAAGTGGCATTTTGTCTTTAAGCAACTTTTGCTGTCCAGTTAATAATCCCATATATAATCAACAAATTAGTAGACAGTGTTTTTTTTTAGCTGCTGATTCATTCTTTGCTACAAATGGTCAAATGTTCACTAAAAGACTAAACATCATCACATTTCAGGAACTAACATTTCCTTATTTAAAAAAATTTTTTTGAGTAAGTTACTTATTTGCATCGTTTACCATATTTCTAATATTGTTTAAAAAAAATAAAAACAGGTTTAAGTAGGTAAATAAAAAATATCTGCTGAATGTGACAATTTTTAAACAACTTCTCGATTGAATATTTGATTACTAAAATAATTGATAGATGCAATTCAAATTATTGGGGGTTTGTGATGCCAATGAACAAGACGTAAAGGGTTTCTGATGAATAATTTCACATTTTCCACCTTCAATGTGACCTTTGACTTACTGATGAGACAATGAATTACCTTTATTTTCTCCGTAAAAGATTTAAAGTTTTCATTACATTTGTGATCATTATGTCACAATAAAGTTTCAGAAAGTTATTAAATGCTTTTCTCTGTAACTGGTTATGTGTCGACGTTTCTGTTTTAACTGGATATTTCTCTGTGCGCAGCGGCAGGCACAGCCGTCAGAACAGCAGCAGCAGCGGAGATTCCGGAGTTTATTCTGCCGGAGAAAACTCCGGTGGCCTGCAGCCCAAGGTCGCCTCGACCTTCACAGACGTGAATCCCCGTTTTGACTCTGAGAAGCTGAACATGCTGAGCATAAACTCAGATTTTAAAGTTCCTCCCTCCATCCCAGACGAGGGAGTCGTAGACATGGAGGTCTGAAGGAAGAGAGGCTCGTTTTCCCACCTGTAGGGGGAGCTGTCCGCGTAGAAACTGAAAACACCTCATGGTAACTCAGGCTGTTCCTGGAGGTTCTGGTCCTGGACCAGATTGCCGTTTCACAGGAAGGACTGTTGATTCTACTGTTTTAATCATCATCTGTTGTAAATCATGTTGAACTGAAGCGATGTGGTATCTTTGTTTTTTTTTACTTTTTGCCATCTTGTTGTTGTAAACTGTCATTGTTGGTGTGCTGCAGCATTTATTAATAAGCATTAATTATGAATATTGATTGATTAATGAAACAGGATATAGTGAAATTAGTGCTTCAAACTGGCTTAAGGCAAACATTTAATGAAGTTGTCAGATTGTCCATGTGTGAGCTGCTTCTGTAATTTCTAATGAACCAGTTCTGGTTCATGTTTTTAACGGGCCACCTGTTGGCGCTCTGGTGTACGGTGGCATATCAGGGCCATTATAGACTGGAAAAAAAGAAAAATAAATGCCAAGAAACAAGACAATTTTTAGATTCTCATCAATTTCCTATAAAAAAAAAACAAGGAAATTTGTTGGCTTGAAAAATTTCTTTAAAAAAACAACTGAAAATGTCTAAGTTTGAATGATCTTAAAATATGCACAAAAAAATTTAAATTTCAAACTCAAATTTAGGAATTTGAGTTTGAAAAGTCAAACATTTGGCAGAAAAATTTCCCCATTTTTTTTTTTTTAAAAAATTTCTTTTTTGTAGAAAGTTTCTGAAGTAATCTCAAAATCAGATTTTTTTTTCTTTTGACTTTTCAAGATTTTTTAATATAGATTTTATGAAATTTGGCAGAATTTTAAAATGATCTCCAATGGACCAATTACACCATACTTTTCTGGTGTGTTTAGGATTTAGTTTGCAGTTTTATTCAAAATAAATACCATTTTGTGGCATAGCAGATTGACTGGCTACATTAAAATACAAAATGCGTCAGGAGGCCAAGAGGAAAACCAAAAAATAATTATTGAAGCAAGAGGTTGCAGAGAATTGGACTAACTGGAGAGATGATTTGCTGTGGCCACACTTGGAGGGAAAAAAAATTTCTAAAGATTAAAATTGTACTGGTCAAATATTGTATTTTATGAAATTTAAGATAATTTTAGAACAATCTAGTCCAGGTTTAAGCTGACAAGCAGTGTGGTGGAAGAACCACACTGGATCAAAACATTAACTGATTTTAGACATAAAACTTTGGGTCTTCAGTGCAGAAAGATTCAGTCCAGCTTTAATCTTTTAAATTCATTTATGTTTTAAGTTTAAAGAAATGGTCAAAGGAGGCTGTACTCAAGTAAGATTAGCTCTACTTCAACATATTTATATTAAAATAAAAGTGAAAATTAGCCATCCATGAAATTTTCCAAGTATTTGTAAAAAATATTTGGTATGGATCAAAACATCAATCATATAATATTTTAAAAAAATACAATAAAACACAGACCAAAATATAAAGTTATGTGATTTTTTTTGTATTTTAGATTGATATAAATAATTGCAAAAATAAAAAATAAGGCAAAATAAACTTTTGGTTAAAACTAGCTTGTTCATTCCAGATACAGTAAAAGTCAGAAGTACAGCGTAATAAAAACAAAATACTCCTAAAAGTTTTTTTTTTATTTTTTTCAAAAAAGTTACTCAGGTATATGCAACTTAATATTACCAAACTCTAGTCACGATTCTTAGAAAAACAGATGTTTCTTTACCAAAATACCTTAAGAAGAAGAATTTGATAGAAAAAATATAGAGATTTGTGTTTTATTTATTTATTTTTGTTAGTTTTGTTTCGTTTTGGGTATGGACATCCCGGCCCACACTGCACTCCAGTAGGTGGCGCAAAGCACATTAATAAAAGAAGAAGAAGAAGAAGAAGCTCGTCAGGTGACTGGACTGGATTCCGGTAATTCGGAGTGAATTGTTTCGCCAACGATTTACTCCGGAGAAATGTTTTTATGGAAATGTTGGTAAATATGGACCGTTGGAGACGGTTATGTCCTTCGACTGATCCTTTTCACCTGAACTTCCGTTTCCTGGTTCTGCTCTACGTACTTGGGCTCGCAGCAAGTGAGTTTAACGGAAAGATCCGAATGTTTCGTTTTCTCGGATTTGTCGTCGGTCAACGCTTTAGTTCTGCTCGATCTGATTCTGTCGGTTCTGGTCCCGCTAAGTAACTCGGACTTAAAACATTTTCTCTTTTATTATTAAACATGGTCCGGATATTCGTGTTGAGTCAGTAGAACTGTTCGGATTCGGGAGGGAAGTTTCTCAACCAGGCCGCTGATAAAAGGGAAGAGGCCTCCGAGTATTTCTACTGGTTTACCTTTTTTAAAGCTTTTCTCGGTCCGAACCTGTCAGAACTTTAGCTGTGGTGTTGAATTTGATCCACAACACGAAACAAACTTCTGTTGTTGACTCCTGAATAAATCTGAGAGGTGAAACAAAAGAAGAAGTCCAGTTTTCTTCTTCTTGAGTTCTTAAAAAGGTTTTTCTTTCGGCGTATCAAACTATATATATATATATATATGTGTGTGTGTAAATAAATACAGTGTGTATAAATAAAGCTGGTGTTAAAATTAGGATACAACCTGGATGTAAAAGATGTATATTTAAATTAATGTATAAATGTTGATTAAAAACCAGGATTAATCCTGAGTTAATCCTCGTTGAAGATTAATCCTGATTATGCCAGGTTTCATGTAATCCAGGTAAAACCTTTTCGGATATTTGATATAAGAAAAGATAAAATCATAAAAATTCCAGTAAAAGGCAGGATTGAATTCAAAAGCTGTGATCGTTTTGGAATACAATCAGGATACATAAGAGATATATTCCAGATAAAGCCAAGATGATATCCATAATAAGGTAAGGCAATAAACAGCATTAAAAAGGTTAAATCAGGATAAAATATTAATACAATAGAGGATTGAGAATTAAGAAAACCCAGGGTAAGATCCAGAGAAGTGAGGAGAATCCTGTTCTAAAATCTGAATATTTTATTCATGGTTTTGATTCAAGTTTTGACACTAAAATGTTTATTTTCTTCAGCTGCTCGGAAGACGCCACCGCCGGTCGACGTTGTGGTCGACCAATCAAGGCTGAACTGGAACTCAACAGCGAGTGATGTGACGTTTACTGTCGAGTTTCACAAGTGAGTTCTGCTGGAAAGGTTCTGCTAATGTGGGACGACACCAGCTAAAATCAGGAACAAAGTCTGGATAAAAATCCAGAAACAATTTGGGGAAAATCTAAATAAAATCGGCTGAAAAAAATAATAACTTTGTGGCAGAATAAAGTCGTGGTCAGAAAGGCGACAATGACAAGATTTATTTCAGTTAAAGTCAGTTTATGGAATAATTTTGACAATTAAACAAACTAAATCTCTTTCTGTTTTTAAAAGAAAATTATTATGGTGAAGCATTATGGTATTGAATAAGCTGATGTTTTGATGTGTACTTTTTATTTCTCGTGTATTACAAATATGTTTTTATAGTCTCTGAGTTGAATGAGTAGTTTTATTTTATGTGACATTTATAAGTTTTTTTACTTCTTTCTGCTCCTTTTCTTTCATGATTTCTTTTGTTACATGTTTATATTACAAAAAGAAAGGGAAAAAAAAGTTAATTAAATAAAACTCAGAGAAACAGGAATCGATCAATTATAAAGTCAGTTGAAAAATCAAGAGAATATCAGGGGAAAATAAAGATTAACCTGCAGAAAAAATAAGGATAAAACAAAGCATAAGTTTTAAATCCATATAGAACTAAAGGAAATGAGGAGTAGTTCTATATTTTAGAACCGCAATTATTAGATATAGATTTTTTAAAAATTGTATTTCATAGATGCATCCAGGTGTATTTTATGACATTTTGGTTATTTTTGTTTTTTTCCTCAGCTTTGACTCGGATTGGACGCCCATGGAGACGTGCAGAGAGACACGCTTCACTTCCTGTGATTTGAGTTTGGAGGAAAGCAACAGCTGCATCCGTCATCGAGTTGCATCTTGGAGAAACGGGGTTGAATCTGAGCCTGTGGAGGCCTGCAACAGAGACGGTAATAATCCAGATGTTTGTAGCTGTTCGCTCAAATGTTGATCACCTGGAATTTTTCAGTCATCTTTTATAACTATTTTTTCTTCTGCACGGAATAATTATGCAACATAAATCTACCCCAGTTCTTTCCTTCTTGTCATACTTAAATATTTCAGATCATTAAACATGACCTAAGTAGATAAAAATGGGATGTTTTTATTTTGCAATGAAGAAATGTATCCGTACCAACATGGCTTCTTGATGGCAAGCATTTAGGATAACTGGTAATGAGTCTTTTTCATCAACGTCAGGGAATTTTCTTTGCAGATTTGTTTGAATTCAGCCAAATCAGAGGGTTTTCGAGCATAACCAGCATTTTAAAAATCTAATTTAAAGCTACAGTATGTAACTTTTATCAAAATTCTTATTTTTTTAACATATTTATTAAAATGATCGCAGAATATCAATATAGAATATCAGAATAGACAGATAATCTATGAAAATATGGATCTCCTTGAACTATTGCTGCCATCTGAATAATGCGCTGCTCCTGACCAAAAACAACCAATTAGAGCCAAGAGGAGGGTCTGTCAATCACCCTCATGTGCTCTCTTCTAAATATGCTAATGGCTTTAAGCCACAACTTTAAGGAGAAGATGATGAATGTTAGATTTTGGCCTAATTTTATTAGGATCAAATACACAAAATGGTAAAGAAAAAAGAGAGTTTGAGGACTCAACCCTGAGGTACATCACCATTCAGTGGAAGAAATAAAGAATGTAAAATATTACATAAACGCTGGTTGGACTGGTACGATTAATGAACCAAAACAAACTCTTCTATTACTGTTCAGAACTGGAAGAGATTCAGAAGGATACCGAGAAGGTCAACACTCCGACACACATCTAAAAAAATAAAAACTAGCTCATCTGCGTTCAGCTGTGTTAACCTTTCGACCGGCGTGGTTCGCACTTTGTGAGAGGTGTGAAAATCTTCAGAACACAAAAAGTGATTGAGTTGAGGTTCAGTGTTGGGCCATACGAGCTACAAGATCCAAATGTTATGATAACTTTATAATTTCTGTTGAACATTTAAGCTGAAGCTTGGCCCTGAAGATTGATTGACGTCCAGAGTCTCGGGTCTTTAACGGACTGAATCTAACCAGTCTTCCCGTCTCTTCCAGGCCATCCCTGCTCCCCGAACTTCACTCTGACCGCAGCGCCAGAATCCCTCAGAGTCAACCTGAATAGAAACCACCAGCTGCATAAGGAGCATGCAGACAACCTGCGATATCTCATCCACTCTTGGAAAAAAGGAGAGCAACAGATGGTGAAGAGTGAAATGTTTGTTTATTATCACCAGATGTTTTCATTAACTCAACTATTAACTCTGATTTTTCCTTTCTCTTTTCTTTTCCAGACTCCGAGTGAGTCCTTGAACTCAGAGTTAATTGACGGTTTGGAAGTGGGTGAGACGTACTGTGTGATGGTGCAGTTTGCTTTTCATAGGAAGAAATACGGTCCACCCAGCTGTATGCAGTGTGAAACCATCCCTAACTCCAGTAAGATCCTGCCGCTTACAACTCCAGATGTTTTCTGCCCCATTTAAACTTCTCATTAGCTGAAATTAACTGGACAAAGTCATGTATTTCATGTAGGACGCAACCCGGGATGATTGAAGATGATTATGAAGGACCAGAAGGGTCGGTATTGTCTTATTTAATAAAAAAGGCCTGTTTTCTCCTCAGGTGGATCAAAACAGATGCAGATCATCGTCATCTGCGCCGTCCTTTTGGTGATCGTTCTATTTGTTGTTTTTGCCTACGTCCGCCTCTTCAAATTCGAGATAATCAAAAATTTCCTCCAACCTCCGTACACGTTCCCAACGGTAAGAACCCGCTTCGTTCAGCTTCTTTTTTTTTTTTTCTTATGATAAATATTTTTGGTCTTTATATCCATTTTTCTTTTTCACTCGTAATAACAGGACATAAACAGTAAATTATAAGCACTTTAGTGTCGGACTGAACTCTGTCTGCATGCTGAGTCACTGGTTGCCATGGTGATTCCCTCCTTTTCTGGAAAGGAGGGGAAACAAACCATCACTCTGTAAAACCACTAAGTTATGTTGAAAATACAATTTATAATTTGTGATAAATATCTACAATAGAAAATCTGTTTTTTAACAATTATTCATATTTTTAGGTTTTGAAATAAAAAAACTAAACTTTTTCAAAAACGTGATGGCAAAATTGACCTCCGTTCCATCCTAATAATAAGAAAAATAGATGTCATTATGTTGTAGAAATTAAATATATTTATTCCACCTAAAAACTGAAAAATTGCTAAAAACTGCATTAGTTTCCATATTTATTTCTATAAACCTTCAACTGTCTTATTATTTTTAGTCAGAGTTCATAGGCCTTCAGTTCAGTTTCACTTTATTTTGGTGAAATATCAACACCACACACAGAAAACAAAAACAAAGTTGTACTTTACAAACCCATAAATTACCAAAAAAACAAAACAAAAAAAGAATAGACTGAAGCCAAGGCTTATGCTTCCACCATGGCTCGTAAAAACTTTGGATAAAAATGAAAAAGAACCAGCTAATATTTTTAAATTTAGTTCAATTTTCAGTTTAATCCAACAATATTTACATTAAATTTCTACTAATAATGACACTAAAACTTCAAGTTCTAGATATTTTTTTCTTGTCATTAGGTGAGCACAGATGTGCTATTCCATTTTTTTTTTACACAATTGTCTTTTTGCTAAATTCTACGTTGATCTTTATTTGACTATTTTAGAGTAGAAATAAAATTACATTTCTTTAAGAATAACAAATTTCTTATTGTAGGTATTTATAGAAAATTATTTAACATTTGCAGGTTAAATGAGTTTTACTTGCTTATCCTGAAGGTAAAAATGGCTCTTTAAATTTTAACGGTTAATCTGGTTTCATTCAAACTTTAAAAAGGTTTTTCTTCTTCGTTTCCACTCTGACTTGATCCATCATTTTCTGTCCTCCAGGCTTTGAAAGAGCCGCTTTCAGAGCGCAACTACCAGCCCGTGGACACGAGTCCCTCTGAAGAACGTTGTGACGACATTTCCGTCATAACGTTGTAACTCCAAATCAGCCCGGAGTCTGACTTTCACTTCCTACTGAGACTGAAAACTGTACAGATTTAATCTGTAAATCTTCTTCTTTCATGGGGGAGCGCTCCTAACTTTGTCCTGTCCGGCGGAAAATGGAGGAGGTTCTGTTAGAAACAGGCCTCAACCAGCAGATGTTTGCACTTTTTAATGTTGATGTTTTTGTTAAAAACTGAGGATTAGCTGGACTGTGGCTTCCCCAGGTTCATCAGCGCTTATTCAGACGGACCAAAGGTGGGTAGAGGAGCCAGAAACCAAGCCAGAGTGGCACTGCTTAAAAATATTCTTACTCGAGTAAAAAGTAGCATCCAAGAAACGACTCGAGTAAGAGTAAATGAGTATTTAATAAAAGAAGACTACTGAGTAACTGATCAAAATATCTGATTTAATATTTAGAAATGGAGGAATCAGTCAAAACGAATAAAAAATACATTCCAATTCTGGAATTAAGATAAAAAAAAAATTAAGTAAATAATAAATTTAAGCGGATGAAATACTTTTACAAAATATATTTTTCTGTTTAAAACTACTGAAAATATATGTTTTTCTAAAAAGTTACTTTAGTAAATGTAGCTAGTTACTACCCACCTGTGATCCCGACAGAAATCCTCACCAGTTAAAAGTCCAATCAACCCAGTGAGAATCTAATTAACTCCCTGATTTTTATATCTATAACATAAAGCTGTTTGTTCCTCTTAGTGCCCCAAACTGGGTCTGACTGGACTGTTAGTGGTTCTGTGTTTTTACTCGGTATTTTTAATGTTTTTTGGCTAATAGCTGTGCACGCTAACAGTTTTATTAGCCTCAGAGCAATCAATGAAAAATACCCATGTGAAGAAGCTCAAAAGGATCCATGAATCTCACCACTTTCACCAATTTTCCTGCTTCCTGTTATGGAGTTTATAGCTGCAGGCTTTTAGTTTGAAAGGCAGCGACCCGGAAGTAGGGCGCTCTCGGGACGTTTGACCTTCTTTTGCATCTTCATTTCATCACAACGGTTTCTACAATCAAAACAAAAAGGAAATACTCCTCTCTCCCAGTGATTCTGTGTTCCTGGAAAATGGAGGTCGCCTATTGTCTTAGCTGCCTGATGACTTCCTCTTCCGGCGGACTAAAGTGGTAGTTACTGGGATCAGGAGGATTGGATTCTCAGGTGCCATCAAATCCCGCCAAAGTCTGACTTCAACAATTGAAAATTTGGATTCAAACCAGCATAACGTTTGCACGAATCCGTGTGATTTTATTTTTAATTTTTTGCTCAGGACTTTATCTGTCTGCTTATTTTGATGAATAACAGACTGAAATGAGACAATTAAGTCTGTATTCTTATCTGGGACAGAACCCAGGATTATTATGGTTCACTTTCTGATGTCTCTGAGTTTAAACCCGTCTTTAAAAAATAAATAAAATGGGGAGGAGAAATCTACAGTTTTATAATATTTTTGTTCAACTAGATGTAGTTGGAAAGATGAATCAAATGTTTTTATTGAAATGAGTCAAAATCTGAACTGGAAACATTACAGTGTACATTTTTTTATTTATGTAAGTTCATATACAGCCACTAACCTACTCATCAAAAGGAAGTTTTATCTAAATTGGGTGAAAACGTCAAAATTACTTCTGAAATTTAATCTCTTAAATGGGTATTTTTTTATTTTGAACATATTAATGTAAATTTGAGGATTTACATCCAGCTGGATTTCATTAGTAGACATGAATCCTAAAAGCTCATTCACCACATGAAACTTTGTCGTTTTCAGTTTACAAAAAATTACTTGGAGAAAAAGTTTAAATCTTAAAAGTCTACAGAGAAAAAAAATCTACAGAGGTTAAGGAGCTGCTTCAGTCTGACAGCTCAAGTCAGCAGCAGTAAATTACTGGTTGGGATTGATTTATAGTTTTTGTTTATTTAATAATTTGTTTCGTAAGTATGCTTTTTTCTTTGTGTTAATTTATTTTTAAGATTGAAATAATTGTTTATCTTTTTAAATTTTATTTTGTTCTATTTATTGCAACTTTTTCATTTAATTGATAGTTTTTTATTTCTTACACATTTATATTTAAGTTGCCTTTTCTTATATTTATATAATATATTCTTTTAATTCTGCTATATTTTAATTGATCTTTTAGCAGTGTATTTTTTATAGTAATATTTTGCTTTTTGTTTGTACGTAGTTTATTATATTTATAGATAGGCCAGTTTAGATCGATCTCACCTTCCTGTTTAAGCCCTTTGTAGTTATACTATCGAACACCAGGGGGCGGAAGCGCCGCTTGCGGCTGTTTCTCCAACCGTAAACAAACCGAAAGGAAGATGACTCGGAGAAGTAGGAACATCCGTATTTGATTTGAGGTAATCAGAGTATTTTTCAGGGTAATCGGGGTAAATAAAGGTGAGTAGTAGTTTGTTAAGATGCATGTTGACATTATGAAGCAGATTTACTCATTCTCACGTTAATACAGGTTGATTATAGACATTTGTCTCTCCGACAGACCAATTAAAAAGCTCTAGTAAAGGATTTAAGTGTGCAGTATTCATTTTTTAAAGTGAGTAGAGCTTTCTGTTGCTAAAATGTAAAGGAGAAGGATTTTTGTAAAGTGAAACTAAACCCTGACTGAGAGCCGCTTCATTTAGTCTGAAATCTGATTTTACAATCATTTACTGAGAAGCTGTAAAATAATAAGTTCATTATTTTATTGCTACTTTTATTATTTATAGCTAGTAAATATATATATATATATTATATACTATATTATTATATATATATATATATATATATATATATATATATATATATATATAATATATATATATATATATATATATCTGGTCACAAGATGACCGCTCTACTCACAGAGCCACAGCCGCCCTTGAAAAGGCTTAAGTAATGTCATCAATTGACCATGTGAATGTGATGAGGACTGGTCTGTGGTGAGACTTATGATGTCTGATGCAGCTGTGAATTTGTATGTGGAAGTTATTGCACCTTGATATTTTATGGTGAATAGTCAAAGTTTGACACTTAGCCACGCCCAAATGCTTTGGGGGGGGGGACAAGGATCAATCTCAGTGAGTTTGGTGCAGCTGAGCTGAAACTTGTGGACCTGTCAGTTCGCCCCACGTCCACGCCCTTCACTGAAAACTTTTCATGCTTTAAAGCAAGTGAGACCAACTTGTTATCTGTCATCTGACACAAGATCATCAATCTTGAAGTCAAGAGAGCCACAAATGGAGCTTTCCAAGTAAAAAAAGTCACTTAGATGAGAAAGTCACTTAAAGGCTTTAAAATTTATTTAAAAAATTGACATTTTGTGTATGTTCAGGGGGCGTGGCAGAGCAGCGAACTTGGCGTACTGGCCAAAACAAACGAAATGCTTCAACTTTCACATAAAAAGCTCAATTCGCACCAAACTTGGCATGAGTGATCTTTGTGGGATCCCTAACTTTCCTACATCATCATAGTCTGGTGTAATCTAAGCCCCGCCCCCTCAGTGACTTCATATGTCATTAATTGACCACCTCTCTGTGCATTTTAGGGGGTACCTACAGGAGACATTTTTCTTGACTTGGGGGCATCTACCTACGTATCGAGTTTCAGATCGCTACGACCTACGGTTTCTCCCAACTCACTTTAGGGGGCGCTGTAGAGCAGTTTGGCCACGCCCAGTTGCGATTCCACCAGAATCCGAAAATTTTCCTAAGGGGACAATTTTGGGTCAAGTTTGGTGAGTTTTCTAATACGTTAAAGGCCCCAAGCGGCGCCGCGAAGTGACGGAAAAATAAGAAAAAGAAATCCTGCGATTACAATAGGCCTTTGCCAGCGCTTCGCTGCTCAGGCCTAATTAAGAAGGTAAATTAAGCTGCTTAGTGCCTTCATGCATATTTTCAGAGTCTCGTTTCCTGGAGGAGCTGCAGGAAGTCGACTCGGACCGAGCCAAAGCGACGGATCGATCAGTGGGAGGAAAACCCTACGGATGATGGCTGGCTTCCTGGATAATTTCCGCTGGCCGGAGTGTGACTGGTTTGACTGGGGAGAGCGGAGGAACGCTGTGGCCTCGGTGGTGGCTGGATCCCTGGTTTGTGGGACCCGAATGGGTTTTAAACTGAACAACATTTTATTGGTTTCATGGCTTGCTGTTTCTGAGTAGTTTCTGTTTTTCTGCAGTTCTTCGCCGGATGGTGGATCATGATCGATGCTGCAGTCATGTACCCATCTCAGGAAATAATGAACCATTCATTCCACACCTGTGGAGTCTTTTCCACTATCGCTTTCTTCATGTGAGGAACAAAATAACTGCTGGAAAACAACTGGAGGAAACCCTGATTGGATGAGTGTATGGATGGATGAGACCATACTTTGATGGATGAGTGAATGAATGTATGGATGGTTGGATGACCTCACCAGCAGCATAAACCCATGTTGTCCCAGTGAAACCAGTATCGGCATTCCGTCCTGTTTAGTAATGGCCGCCCCGGTTTTAATGGACGCCTCCTGTCTGTTCCAGGATCAACGCAGTTTCCAATGGCCAGGTGAGAGGAGACGCGTACGGCGAGGGCTGCCTTGGACGGACAGGTGAGTTGTTTGAGCCCTGGTTCTGATGGGTTCTGATGGACTCTGGTTCAGATCACTGGGGAAGTTAAAGCTGCCATCAGTTTTTGGTTGCATCCTTCTAAACCTGATGTGTTTCTGGAACTCCAGGCGCTCGTCTCTGGCTTTTCATCGGCTTCATGATGATGTTTGGGTCGTTCATCGGCTCCATCTGGATCCTGTTTGGAGCGTACGTCATGCCAAGTACGTTTCCTTCCTTCTCCTCCATGTTTCTTTGTTTTTATTCTTCTGACTTAAACAGAAAACTAATAAATATCATAATATAGAAACAGGTTTCTGTGTAAATTACCAATTAATGTGTCAAAAAAAGATGAAAACCATGTTTAAGAGTCAAAGAAAAACAAAAACAAGACAACATAAATGAACTCGCTGTGTGAAATCTGATTTTTTCTGCACCTTAATATAGGGGTATCCAATATATGGTTCGAGGGCCATTTGCGGCTGTTGGGATGATTAATTTGGGCGGCCCCTGAAAACAGTTCTAGAATGAAGCAAATTTGATCAAATGTTGATAAAGATGTTAAATTTTTAAGTTTTGTTACACAATTTTAATACAATCTTATTCAATGGTATAACAAGCAGTATTTGTTTTAATATTTATTTATATATATATATATATTATGCCTTCCTTTTAATGATACATAAAAAACCTTAAACCCCATTTCAGTCCAGAATTTAGATAATTTACAGAATCATTTTGGTCAAATCTGACAACTTTAGTTTATGTATTTTGCAAAAAGAAAAATACCAAATTAGGACCCAGATGTACTTTCAGTTTAAAAGTATTGACCCATGTAAGAAGATATTTGGACATCTTGCCTAAAAATATTCCTCATGGATCAGGTGTCATATTTATCTTAAATACTAAATGTTCTGGTCAAACTTCCACTTCTATGCTGATGATACTGTGATGTATCAAACTCTCCAGCTGCTTCAACAAACCTTTAACAATAATATGTCAGTGGTGTGAAAATAATGAAAAACGTTGTGATGTTGCCTTTTACTCAGAGAAAGATGTTGCTCCGGGTCTGGCCGTGTTCTTTCAGAACGCCTTCATCTTCTTCAGGTGAGTAGAACCTGGAGCTAAAATGTAAAGTTAACTGCTTTTTGTTGGAAGATCTGGAGCTATCAGTAGTTACTGTTTGAACCATTTTAGAAGAGAAAACACTGAGATAGAAATAAGATGCAGGAAGTTAAGGTAGCCTGGAGAAGTCCACAAAATAAAAGCTGCAACACAACAAAAAGAGATCAAACTACAGCAAAAGCCACAGCAGAAGTTAAGCATAACTTGGTATGTTATGCTAACAAGTTTGTAAGCTTTCGTTTTAGCATGACTTTAATTTAGCATAACTTCATAGTTTTCATTTTTGCATGATTTTCATTTTAGCATAAATTCAATTTTAGCATAGGATCATTTCTGTTTTAGCATTATTCATAAAAGACTTTTGCATAACTTTTGTTTTAGCATAAATTCTGTTTTATTATTCTGTTGTGTATTTTTGCCTTTGTTGACCCTTGTGGGCCACCGTACTGAGACGACAGATTAACCAACAACAGTGTTTCTCTGCAGCTCTCTGATCTACAAGTTCGGCCGCACAGAAAACCTTTGGGGTTAACCGGGAAGCCATCCTGCTGTCTTCACCTCTTGTTCTTTTCATCTGACTTTGTCACCGCTGCGTCTGTAAATATGTCCCTTCTCCTAAAATATTAGCATGTTTTTAATAATTTTTTAAAATGAGAATTTGATTTTGACATGTTGACATTAGATATCAAAAAGGGATAATTTTAGTGTTTTACATGCAGGTAAAGAGCGACTTTCAGGCTGATTTTCGTATCTCTTAAAGGGAAACAGAAAGAGAACACATGAGTTCAGAACCTCGCAGGTTAAATGATTTCTGTGGTTCTGCTGAGTAAATCTGGAAGCTGCTCTTTATCGTCACTTTGGGGGTAACTTATTCACTTTGAAGCCACTGGAACATTTTTAATTGTAGCTGTAAGTATTTAATTTATTTTTATTTTTAATTATGTTAATTTTACTTGTTAAAATATAAATATTTAGATTTTTGTATTCACAAAGCATCTGCCTGCTGCTGTAGAGACTTTAGTTTTTATTTTTATTTAAATAAAGGGGTTCAGTGAATGCTAAGGTAATGGCATTGATCTGTCCTTTTTCAGGTTTACAATAGAAATGTGTTTTGTTTTTTAATGATCCTGTATCTTCCTGTATTGTTTTTTAAGCTGGATATGTTTGAGTTTTTATTATTCTTGCTGCTTTTTAATGAAAAAGAAGCAGACGATTCAGTGTCCATAAGAAGAGGCTGGTCATTAAAGGGTTATTCTGAAAAATTAACACCTTGTTTTGTGTCTTTCCCAAATAAACATGGAACATTTTTAATTTATCTTTGTTTAAATGTTTTGCCAAATAAATCCCTCAGATTTACAATCCAAAGATGCCAACGTGAACACAAAGAAAAAATAAAAACAGATTAATGGATGAAATAAAAAAAGTCTAATTTCCATGTGATTATTGCTGTGATTAGAAAATATCAGCTGTGTGTGCCTTCTCTTATTTTCCACAGGGGGGCGGCATGGAGCTCCAGCTCCACGTCAATAACTGGAAGTCTTGCTCAAAAGCAGGAAATCAGCTGATTACTTGTAAAGTTATAGTAAGGTGAGGTCACTTCCTGTAGTCAGGAAGTAAATAAAAACAGTTAGGTTTTTATTTACACGTTTTTATTTTAACTACGTTTATTTTACACAGTAAAAACAAATCTATATAAAAAACAAAGCACTAAATGTTTGTTCCAACAACCAGCTAAGTACTTTATGTTGTAATTTTCTGAATGATTTACTTTAAATAATTAAAAAATGTACTTGTTAATAAATAAATCTAATACTTTTACTCTTAAACAAAAAGCTTCTTTACCTTTTTTAAGAAAATGTTGGAAACTAGACCATTGCAGATAAAAGCAATGTTTTAATAAGTAAATATGAATTAATTTAGAGCTAAAATCTGTGCATCAATGCAACTTTCTGACGGTTCTGAACAGAATTAATAGTAGTGGTGTTCAAAATGCGGTCCAGAGGCCATTTGCAGCCCATCGGAATACATTTATGCAGCCCTCAGATTCATGAATGGCATAAAAATAATTCAGTTTAACAACGGAAATAAGTTAAACTAGTTTTTTCAATTTGAATAAAAATAATAAGAATCTTGTGCTTAAATGTATTTCTGCTTTTTGCTGGTAAGATTGGCCCCAAAAGCAATCTTGTTAATTTTTTGAATTGAGCTGATACTTCAGTTATTAAATAGTTTTTCTTTCTTCGGGGCTTTTATTTTGAAGTCAGTCCAACCGGATGTTGCCGTCTGTGTCAAAACTGTTAGCTTGTCCCCTTTTCAACAACTGGAGCGGAAATTTCTCCAGTAATACACTCTTCTCGACTCTTTCGTCAAATAAGGTAAATAACTCAACTCAAAGACTCATTATCTGAGCTTTAATATCAGCTAAGATTAAATAAATGTGTTTTATTTGTTTATGTCGCAGAGGGAAACTTTAGGTGGTCCTACTTTAAGATAAAATCTACCTGGCATTTTATCAACAAGCTGCAGAAATAGCGAAGAAAATCGGTTTTATTTACGTGATTTCTCGCATTTGTTTACACAACAGAAATTCGGGTCGGGTCGCAGCTTCACTTCCGTGTTTGTTTACATCAAGAGGAGTTACTAAAGAATTACTTTAGAAAAGATTAGATTGTATCTGATGTATATTTATTATGATCCTGAAATGTTTAGTTTAACGCTAAATAAGTTGTTTTGTTCTGGTGTTTATCATGCATTATGATGCATGCGCCCATAAAAACACAACTATGTAGAATCCTTTGGTTTTCAAGAGTTTTGCTTAGTGGAAGGGTGTCCAAAGTACGGCCCGGGGACCTTTGGTGGCCTTTCAACTGGTTTTGTGCGGCCCCGGACTTCAATTCAAAGGCGACACAAATTTGGCTCCTACAGCCGTTGATTGATGCAGATGAAGCATATAATTGTGCAATTTGGCATTTAAAAAATTTATTAGCTTAATGGAAACATCAATTTTGAAAAAAACATTTTTTTGGTAAAAAGTTTTGGCACGCGGATGAGGTAGTTTTTAAACTTGGTTTATTTCTCATTCACTTTTTTTGCGTCACATAAGTGACATGATCAACAATCATATGTTGCTACTGGGAGAAACCACAAAGAAGACGATGACAGGAAATGGTCGGAGAATAATGGAGCGTCATGTTTTTATTTACTTTTACTGTGAATAAATTTATTCAGGTGGGATTTTAGTCGCTTTTCTATGTAATGGAGACACCGCAATTGCAAAATGGTGTGTTTTTGTAGAGAATTGGAAAAGTTGGAGATCTGTTTCTTGTTTGATTTTAACTATTGTTTGTTTTTCTCTCTTCAGGTAGCATGGGTGTGTTTGACAACTGCTCAGTTCTTCTGGAGCTTAAAAACTTGCCTTTCAAGGAGAAGAAGAAGCTGAAATCAGTGGTGACGTTAAATGGAGGCAGCATTTCTTTCATAGTCAACAAACAGGTGAGTGAATGCATTTTTACCTGAGTGTTTTGGTAAAGCTTTGTTGACAATCTTTAATAAATCAGATAATACATGATTTATTGCAATAAATCATGTGTTACCTATGAAATACAAAGGTAATGCATAAAAAGTAGTTAGCTTAAGTTGCTCAAATATCTCATAGCTTTAGTAACTGCTAACTTGTGTTATCTTGACTTTAAATTGCATACTCTGGTTAACTATTAGCTTTAAATTTAGTAGCTATCAGCTTTACCCTTGGTATGTGCTGGTTGAACTTGTATTAGCCGTCAACTTTACATTTTGTGCTTTACACCTAGTAGCTGTTAGCTTCACTTTTAGCAGGTTTACACTTAATGGCTGTTAGCTTTACACTTAGCAACTATACGCTCAGTGGCTGTTAGCTTTGTTCTTAGCATTTGTGTTTACATCTCTTACACATCTAGTAGTTTTAAGATAGTTTACACTAAGTAGCTGTTAGCTTCACATTTAGAAGCTGTAGCATGACACTTAGTAGCGTTTAGCTGCACCCTTATTACCTTGTTCTTGACCCGTTTCATAGCCTTTAGCTTGGCTCTCAGTTGTGGTTTGCAGAAATATGGGAAAAAAATTACATTGTTAACATATTTATTATTTAAAACTAACGCTGCAGCATGGCATATTGAGATAAAAATGTTCTATTTTTATGATATCCATTTCAATACTTATTGAGAGCTTTGTACCAAATTGGATTTATTGACTTATTAGTTTAAAGTTAGAGATTCAGTGTCATATTTTTGCCTACATTTCCCACAGTGCTCTCTGGTGGTGACCTCCGACTTGGACAACCTGAGCTCCAACAGGCTGCGCAGCATCCAGAAGAATCAGACGCCGGTGGTCGGCTTGGATTTTCTGTATAAATGTGTGGAAAAAGGTGTTCTTCTGTCTGTGGACGAGTACAAGATGGACACTTCATCATCTCCAGATCCTCCTCCTCCCTGGAGGTCACTGCAGAGAGCTCCACTAACGTATAAAGGTCTCAAAACATGTACAAAAATATTGTAGAAAGGCTACAAGAAGTATAATGATTGGTGAAGGTTTAGAGACTGCCAGGAATTTAATTTTATGATATTTTTTCTGCCTCAATGTAAGAGAAAGGTGTGTTTTGGACCCGAGGGTCACCGTAGCATTTTTATTAAACAATCTTTGTCTAAAAAACTTGTAGATTGTAGTTAAGACTTGGAATAATAATGTGTTTCTGTGTCTATTGTTTCTATTTGTTGTAGCTGAGCCTCCAAAAGGTCCGACCTCATCAGAGGGACCAGCTGTTGAAAAAAACAATCAGAAGTTTAGGTGGGACCATCATCATCATCCAAACCTCAGGCTTAATCTGAGTTTGTTTTTTATCTGACTTTCACAGGGGACGTTTAGGTTAAAAGCTACTATAATGGCTAAAGGGGGTTTGAAGGGTGAAATTATAATGACTAAATAACTAATGAAATTATTATTTTAATGCACCATTAGTTTTTTGAAAACTGTAAGTAAATTATTAAATACAGAATTAAATCATGTACCTTAAATAAGTGTTTTCATAGTTATTTTATGATTTAATAATTTTTTTATGTTCTTTAAATTAAAGTCAACCTGCGCCATCTTACTCGGTTGGCGGAAGTAAAGCGATTTAAATAGAAACCCTGAAGCCTGATTGGCTGCTTGAACAGCAAGTTAAGAGAAATGATTCAGTTCGCTATGATTCTAAAGTCAATATTTTCACCGGAAAGTGCCAAAAATAACTTTAATAGTATAATTAAATTGTTTCAGTTTATTTACCACGAACTCCTGGAGAGTATCGATACAGAGGCTGGAATTGGTCACCCAGAGTTTCTAGTAAATAATTAGCAATTAATTTAAACCGTCAATTAATAATTAACAATGAATTAAAACTGTCATTTAACCCTCAACTCATGAATTTACCCAGAATCTACAAAGAGTCGGACTCTGCTCTCCCAGCATTCCCTGATGACTTCCAGGTGGCGAAGTACTCCGTTTTCGGACAGGTGAGGAAGACGCTTTATCCTCCATTTCTGTCTTGATGCTGGGATTCGTGCTGATGGAGGTTTGTCTGCAGGAGAACGGCAGCAGGTTTTGCGTGTTGGAGCTGCAGAGCGCCAAAGCCGAGCAGGGGCGGCGCTATCGTGTGGCCAGATACCGGAAGGACAACGTGGCGTCAAAGGTATGAAACCATTCAGACGTCAGACGGACAACATGAGCTTCTGATCCGTCTGTACAATGAAGAGTTAGGGCCATGCGAAGAAAATAATAAATACATAAAATTAAGAGATTAAAGTAATAAAATTACCACTGTAAAGTGATAACACGATGACTTTATTCTTGTAATATTTTAACTTTACTCAAAAAATATGACTTTATTCTGGTATTAGTACGAATTATTCTTTAACTGTTTTGACTTTCCTCTTGTATAACTTTATTTTATTTTTATTTTCATAATTCTATGATTGTATTCTCAATATAGTATTTTTTATTTGTTCTTATGACCCTAATTCTCCGTCATATTGTCAGTTCTGATGTGTGGAAAATTAATATTCAGTAGGATTTTAAAACAAAGGAATTTGACATTTGGAGAACGTAATGGCTGTTGTAATCCTGCATATGTAATAACATTCTGCATTTCCCCCTCATTTCAGTGGTGCAGTACAACTGATGCATAATGATCCGAATATTTGGTGTCTTTTTTTTTTTCTTTTTTTTTTAGGAAAAGCTGAATCAGATCAGAAGTCCCTGACTTATTCCATAAATGTTTCTGCTTTTTGTCTCCCGGATTTTCCTGAAAATCATGTTGGAACAAAACAATCTTAAATGGTTTTTCCAACAGAAGGCAGCGGTGATGGATCGGCTGGTGTTCCTGTCCTCCTCAGAAGAAGCTGTGGACGTTTACAAGGCGTTGAGTGAAGAACTGGAACACTCTGAGCTGCAGAGGATGAGCAGCTTACCTGCGGAGGCGCTACACCTGGGCTCCGCCCCCCTGCAGCAGGTCTGGTACTCTCTGCACCACATGTAGAGCATCATACAGCCCAAACAACCATTCAGTGCCTCCTCTCCCTGCTTTTTCAAACAACTATGACACATCATTTAAATTGGTCTTCAGCCATAACAGCAGTATTAGCCTAAATGTACATTATTGTGCAAAATTCACATTTTGCTAATTTTTGCTCTTCCTCTTGGTTCTCTACTGCTTCTAAGAGTTAAAAAAAACAACAGTTTTTTGGAAATGAGTTAATGTTTTTTTATTTGTGTCTGGAATATAAGCCATTTCAAAAACTTTCTGCCTATAAAGTCACAAATCAGCAGGCACTGCCTGTTACCTAGCAACTCCAGCAGAAATCCCCCTGTCACCTAGCAACCCAAGAGGAGCTGCAGCACATTTGGTCAGCTGGTTTCATTGCTGTGTGCGTTGTAATCACCTGCTGACCTTGACATCTCTGATCTTCTCTCTAAATGATCTTCAGCTGCTGCTGGAGGAGAAGCTGAGCTCCGGTGAGTTGTCCCGTGATGTGGCGGCGTTTGTGGAGTTGCTGTGGACCGAAGCTCACGGTCGCCTTGGAAACATCCTCCGAGTTCCCATCTCTGGTCTCAGCCTGAACGATGTGGGTTTGCACCGATCCGCAGTCGGATCAGGGTCAGATCCGAGGCTCCGTCCTGATGAAGCTGTTGCTGTTTCAGGTGAACAGAGCTGAAGGCCTTCTGCTTCAGGCTCAGAGGAAACTGACGGAGGGAAACGAGGATGAGGCGTCGTCCCTCCTGGACGAGGTTTTCACCCTGCTGCCTCACCGGGAGCCCAGACCTCAGCCACCTACAGCCAGGTTTCTGTCTCAGAAGTTGGATCTCTGTCAGGTAATGCTGACGCACAGCTTTATGTTGGGACTTTTACACCAGAGATTCCCAAACACTTTGATTAGCAATTGCTTCTGGCTTGATATGCTACAAAATATGTTAAGACACATTGACATTAGAATGTGTTTTTCTTTCTATTCATTTAGTCTAAATGCTAAGTAAATAATATATTATGTCATTATTAAAATGATCTTTGTGTCATCAAATCACTCAACTATGATGAAGTAAAAAATAAAATTGTTCACCACAATCCCCACTTTTGGTTAGAAGAAAATATCTAATATTTAATATTAGGCAAGTCACAATAAAAATCTTCTTGGAAAATAAACTGTCTAACATTGGGTAGTTTTTCCAATTTTGAAAATGGTATTATTATGCCATTTCCAAGTAATGGCAAAATAATGCAAGAACATATTTTTGAATCATTTTTAAAATTGTCCTTCAAAAAAGGTTTAGTTGAGACCAAAACACCAAACTGGAGATTTTTGTAAACAAGATTTTGGTAGAAATAGAGATAAATTATTGGGCTCATTTAATTTGTCAGACATTTATTCATTTATTTCTTATTGTGACCTAATATTTATCATAGCTGATTGTTTTTTCATCTTCCCTCCAATTTTCTAGCTAGCGCCCCCTTGTGGGCCCCACTGCTGGCTAACTTGATTGATTAATTTTCCTCCAGTTAATCCGGGATGTTCTGAATGTGAGCGAAATGACCATGAACGACCCGAAGCCGACCTCTGTGGGGAAGTACCGCGCTCTGCGCTGCCACATCGAAGCCGTTCCCAGCAGCAGCTCAGTGTTTCAGAATGTCGCCGCCCTGCTGGCTGACAGGTTATCAAGTTAATAATAAAAATATTACAGATCCTCATCTTTTTGGAAGCAAAATAGAAAACACCTCTGTGTGATTTCAGGCCGGTGCAGATCCAGCAGATCATGCGCGTCAGCAGGGCGGTGGAGCTTCAGACGTTTCAGAGCGAGATCGGGAACGTTAAGCCCCTCCTGCATTCGTCCAGCCCCAGCAACTTTGTGGGAATCATGTCCAGGTGAGCAGTGAGCAGAACATTTTCATAAGAGTGGCCAGACCTGGACAGTAAAGATTTCAGGGGGGAACAGCTAAAAAATATTTAAATATATTTATTTATTTAGTATTTATTTATTACATTTTAAGTTTATGATTTTGCTTAAGTTTCCACTAAACACGAGGTTAGTGTAGCACTTCAGCATTAGCTTCCACTAAATGCTGTGTTGGTTTAGAGCTTTAGCAGAACAAATGTTGATGATCAGTTAGCAGTGACACAGTTAACTTCAGCATCATTTGTTTCATGTGAAAACATGAGTTTGACCCTGTATCTGTCTCCTCAGAGGCCTGCTGCTTCCCCGCGCTGCAGTGGAGCAACATGGGATTACGAGAACGGATGATGGGAACCTTGGCAGTGGGATTTACTTCGGTGATGTTGTGAGGTTGGTTTGAATAAATGTTCAACAGTCTTGCATGTTTATTGGTGTGAAAACGATCTTAGGACAGTTCCAGAAGTTCTGGTTAGCCTGCTGTGCTCTAGGCTCTCTCTGTGTTCTCAGCACCAGTCTGAAGTACGCCCACCCCAGTGAAACGGACGGATCGCGCCTCCTGCTGGTCTGCGATGTGGCTCTGGGGGTTTGTAAGGACCTCTATAAGAGAGACCTGACTCTGACTGAGGCTCCTGAAGGCTACCACAGCGTTCACGGAGTCAGACAAACCAACAAAACTACATCTGATTTTAAGGTGGGAACAGAAGAGCTGCATCTCTATTGCCTGTTCATTGTGTTAAAGCTCTGCTGCG
This sequence comes from Phalloptychus januarius, assembly GCA_902982915.1. Taxonomy (NCBI): domain Eukaryota; kingdom Metazoa; phylum Chordata; class Actinopteri; order Cyprinodontiformes; family Poeciliidae; genus Phalloptychus; species Phalloptychus januarius. The sequence continues at coordinate 19,311,775 of CADWAE010000230.1, read as the reverse complement.
CCTTGAGGAAACTGATTGCTGTTTTCTGTCTGCGCTGCAGGATGATGAGTATGTGGTTTACTCTCTTGACCAAGTGAAGATGAAATATGTAGTTCAGTTCAGAGAGAAAGGAGACGAGCAGAAGAACTTCAGTCCGGACATCAACCTGACTGCAGAACCCATTCAGCCTGCCAAGAACCCAGGTAAGCTGCAGATACCTGAAACTAGGTCGCCATGACGACATACTTTTGTTGCTACTCTACAAGAATTTTTTAGAGGACCGACTCAGAACCATTCAGAGAGCCATGAAAGGCACCTGCGCCGCACTTTGGATGCCTATGATTCAAGTGAATGTCACAGTAACCATATATCTATAAACATTTTAGTAGTTAAGATGTCTTAGTGTATTTCTGCTGTGGGTTAATAGCAAACATTGACCTGAGATAATTAGTAATCCATCCAGCTTCTGGAAAAAATCCTTTAAAATTGAAATCTAGTGTTTTTGATTTCTTAAACTAGGTTTTAATAATAAAATAGAAAAGCTTCTGTGTGGTTTCTGCTTTCAAACACATTCCCATCTAACAAGCGACTCTGTCTGCAGATCTCACTTCAGATTATGTGGAAGAAGATCTAGAAAATGTGAAGAATCCTCTGGAGGACGTTAAAGCTGGACTGTTGGACACGTCAGGCCAGCAGCTCCCCCTGCAGGCCGTCCATGTGAAGTGCAAACTGATGGATCTGCTCTCCCAGGTTGGAAAGGGAAGCGCCTGGATCTCTTGGGTGTCACTGATCCTGGTTCTGATTCTGGGTTTTTCCTCTGTCAGGTCATCATCTTCCAGAAATACACCAATCAGAGCTCAGTGCCCATCGAGGCGAAGTACGTCTTCCCACTGGACGACTCGGCTGCTGTGTGCGGATTTGAAGCTTTCATCAATGGGAAACACGTGGTGGGAGAGGTAATCTGAAGCTAAATATTGAGATAAATGTTTCACAAAGCAAAATACAACCTTATTTAGAACTGGACAGCGCTGACACAGTTCAACCCACCACGTTGGCTGTTTTTTACTTTTCTCTCACATTGGTTTAGTCTCATATGTTCATCAATTGATTCATTTCAGGCTGAAAAACATTTTATTACTTGTTTCATAAGTTTTTTTGACAGGCATTGCTAATCCACCTCACTTGCTTTTGCTGCTCCTCTGTAAATATTTTTGTGGCCATATTTTTAGAAAGATGTTGGAGTAGGGGATATAACCAGATGCATTATTTGCTACAAATGATCAAGTGTTCGCTAAAGGAATGCTGTTACTTAATTTTGGGAAGAAAATGTTTTAATTATTCAAGAACGGAATTGAATTTTTTATTTTTTTTTATTTTTATGTATTTCAAATTTTGTACAAAGGGGCTGAAGTGGTTAGATGGACAATCTGCAGAATGTGCCAATTTTCTTTCCTCAGTTAATCATAGGTATACCAAAAAAATAGTTAGTTGCAGCTCTAATTGAAACGCAAAAAATAATATAATAATCCCCCAAAAATAAAAATAATCCCAAAGAAGGTTGGGATTCTTTTGCATCAGTTACTGCATCCATGCAATGTAGCATGGATGTGCAGTGGAAGCTTTTTAATTAGCCCATTCTGCTGTGTTTTTGTTTTCAGGTGAAGGAGAAGGAGACGGCTCGTAAGGAGTACAAACAGGCAATAGCGAAAGGCCACGGAGCGTACCTCATGGACCAGGACGCTCCTGTATGTCCAGCAGCATCCTGATGGTTTCAGTAACATATTCCAGCCTTTCTGATTGGTTCCTCTCTGCAGGATGTGTTCACCATCAGCGTGGGCAACCTGCCGCCTGGCGCCACCGTCCTCATTAAGGTGACCTTTGTGTCAGAGCTGGTGGTCAGAGACGGGACCATCCTGTTCTCCCTGCCAGGCAGCGTGGCTCCATGGCAGGAAAGCACCGCGCTCAACCAGACCACACAGGTAGGGGGCGTGGCCAATATTTGGTGGGTTTTTAGAAAGGTTTGAGGAAAATTCTTTCAAAATAGTTGCCACTGTGTGGCAGCAAAGCACAAAACCTAATAGAATGATGTGTTGTTGCACTTATCTAGAATACATAGTTCCCACAAGTCTGAACGGAAGTGATCCCGCCACTAAACCGCCATCTTGGTAGGCAAGTGTAGCGCGAAGCATAGCGAACCCGTGGCTTTGAGATCAACAAAAGAAAATATATTGACACTCTTGACCAAAGTGCAAGAGAAATGTATATCTACCAAATGGTTGCTGTCATAGTTCTCTGCCCAGTGAACACGATCAATCTTTAAACAGCTTTGTACAGGACAAAGAGGAAAATGTTCTCTTCATATGAATAGGTCCTCGTGACTTGCAGAGTAAGTACAGGTAGGAACATACATGTAGGCCACATGTTTGAATTAGCTAGCGGGTTAAAGTTATATTAGCTAAGTTAATTTTGCTAGTTCAGCAGTAAGAACTACAGTAAAATTTATCTTAGTACCACACAGCGGTGGTAGAGTACTCAAAAATAGCAATAGAGTAATAGTTGCAATGTTCTTATATGGTTTATAAGTTGGATAAGAACGAGTCGAGAGCTAATTCTTAGTTTGTGACTTTTTTGTTGTTGTCATAGCAACTATCTTTACAGTTACTTACGGATACCTACCAAGATGGCTGCCAGTTAAAAAGTTCCGGAAGTGTGACGTCACATGAGACCTATATCTGTCGAATGTGACGTTGTCAATTATTAGTCAAGTCTCACTATGTAGTCATGTTGTAAAACAGAAATCCCAGGGCAGCAACACGATTTATGTGTCATCGTGTTACAAAGAGTCTAATCAACTCCAGTCTAATCAACTCCTGTTTTCTATTTTGAGTAACTTCCAGTGGGGCAGTTTGAACAAACCTAAATTGTTTTGATAGATTTGACCTTTTCACAGAAAGTCAATGCTTTCTCCTTGAAGTTTTGAGAAACAATCGGGACATAACTTCAGATACACAACAGTGAAGAATAAGCAGATACCATGAAAATGCTTTGTAATTAGTTTTTTATTCTTCTAGAGGGTCTTAAAAGTTTTACAATTTTTAAGTGTAAATATGATTTATTACTCGAAAGGAATGGGTATTACTATAATTTTATTTAGTCCATTTAGGAATAATTTTACATGAAAACCTTGGTATCGTTAATCGGAGATCATTATGTGCTCTCTGACCCATCAGGTCTCTGTGGAGAAGGTTTGTGTGGCCAACGAAGCAGTGAGGTGAGAATAATTGAATTTGGGTTTTTTTAATTCATGACATTACTGACCTGTTTTCTGATTGGATTTGGATTATTTAACCTTTTTGTTTGGTTAAGTAAATGTGAAGAAACTGACTGTTGTTCTTTCTGGTCTTCAGAGAGTTTACGTTGGACATGTCGGTGGAGATGCCATGTCAGATCTCTAGCCTGAATTGCATCACCCATCAAGTCAAAATTAAGGTGCCATTTTCAATAAAAACAATCATATTATCTGCATATTGTAACATAATCGGCAAATTAATCAATTTTCTGGGTTCATATTTAGTATTTTTATAGAGTTTTAACTCTGAAACTTGTTTTTTGAAAGTGAATCTTTACTGTTTGCCTGTTTCTTATTTTGTAACTCATTTTGTTCTGTATTTTGATGTCCAGAGGACTGACTGTAAGGCGGTGGTCAGTGTTCTGCAGGGTCAGGTCATGGGGTCAGATGGTTTCCAGATGTCTGTCTCTCTCTCTGAGGTTCATCTTCCCAGAATGTGGGTGGAGAAACACCCAGACAAGGACAGCCAGGTCTGTTTGTCCTTCCCTCTTCCACACCAATCTGTTTTTGAAGAGTCCTAGTACTGAACCCTGAGGCACTCCACACTAAATGAATTAACCCTCTACTCTGCTGCAGGCCTGCATGCTGGTTTTCTACCCAAGCTTTGAGTTTGACTCCAGCTCTGAAGGCAGTGAAGTTGTTCTTTTGCTGGACACGTCTGAGTCCATGAGGGGGGAATCGCTCCAGCTGGCCCAGAAAATCGCCCTGCAGGTTTTAAAGAATCTGAAGAACGACGTCAAAATCAACATCGTTTTATTTGGAACAGGTCGGTATAAGAGCAAATAACTGATCAGAACAGAACTCTGACTTATTGTTTTATTTTGGGACTGGATATTTAAAACGTCTAAATCAAAATGTGATGCAGCTGTACATTTCTGAGACTTTTCCCAAACTTGCACTCGGATTTCCAGAAACACACCACCATCATACAGGTTGCTTTCCTTGAACTTGCAGGACACTTTCCAAGAAATTACATGTTACTCTCCGAGAACGTAAGAGTTTCTTTCCTAAGACTTATAGATTTCTGTTCTCGAACTTGCAGGTTACTTTCCATGAACTTGGGGGTTACTTTCTGTGAAGTTATTGGTCATCCTGGGAGAATTTTATGTAACCTTCAACATACAAAGTGCACTTTCTAAAAGTCTCCTGTAAATAATTTAAAAGTTGCAGAAAGTTGGTTCCTTGAAATTGTCCTCCAAGTTGCCAAAAAGACTCAGTAGGAAAGTACAGACTATATTTGAAATTAGTACTGAAATATCTGAATTCCCTTCAGGTAATTTCTGCATCTGACTTTTTAAAACTTGTGTTGGTTTATTTAGCTTCTATACTCAGGAGCAACCACCATTTCCTCTCGATCAGCCTGGCTTTGTTTTTTTGATTTGTCTTGTTTTTGGTTGTCAGGTCACACAGAAGCTTTCCTGACGGCTCAGAAACTCGACGAGGTTCAAGCTGAAGCCAAGAAGTTCATCAAGGTGAGTTCAGACTCATTAGCAAGGTTTTATTTGGAGAAAATGCTAAAAATGTAACAAATTAATGCTTTATTTTTAAAGGTGTTTTATTTTGAGCATTTTTAATTTAAAAAAACTCACTAGTTTTATTTGAAATGATTGGCTATATTTAAACTAATGTTTTTATAGTCTGTCATTAAATCAGACACAAATATTTATATTTTAGGTTACTTTGGATCATTATTATTTTTAGATTATTTGCATTCAGATTTTAATGTATTTCCGATATTGTACAAAGAAACTAAAGTGGTTAAATGAAATAAATAATTGGGGTGCTGTGGTGGCGCAGGGGTTTGGCACACCCAGCCCCTGCGTGTGCCAAACCTCTGCGGGTTTGGCGTGTGCCAACCTGGGACGCGGCCGTCCCAGGTTCGATTCCTAGCCTGGCGACCTTTGCTGCATGTCTTCCCCCTCTCATTTCCCTCTTTCCTGTCCATTAACTGTTAAATAAAGGCCACTAGAGCCAATAAAACCTTAAAAAAAAAAATAAATAATTAATGTAAAAGAAAAAGAAAATACTAAGATATTCTTTAGTTGCAGCCCTGCTTGGAATTAAAATGCATTTCCAAACTTTACCAGTAATTCTCTTTGTCTGCTGTTAGAGCTGCTCTTCAGTAGGGGGCAGCACTGAGCTGTGGCGGCCTCTCCGGGCGCTCAGCCTGCTGCCGCCGTCCGCTGGCGTTCGAAACCTGCTGCTGCTGTCGGACGGCCACATCCAGAACGCGGCGGCCACCCTGCAGCTGCTCAGAGACAACGCCCAGCACAGCCGCCTCTTCACCTGCGGCTTCAGGTGAGGAAGGTCTTCATCCCTCGCTTCATGGTTAGTTTCTCTTCAAACCAGGTGAAGTGGTTGTGTTTGTCATTTCAGCTCCACAGCCAATCGCCACATGTTGAGAGCCCTGGCGCAGGCAGGGGGCGGGGCTTATGAGTTTTTTGACTCTAAAGCGAAGCACACCTGGGCTGAGAAGGTGAGACTTTCTAATTCACATGACAAACTCACATCCAACTTTTCTGTCGGCAAAAGTTTGAATCGTAATCACCGTGTGACTCTGGGCAGTTCAGGCTACCGCTCACTCCTAACATAGCCTTGCTAGCTAATTAGCTTTTTTGGAACTATCTCGGGGGAAGTGCATATTTATCACCAGTTGGCTGGTTGAAGTTTGTACATTTCTGCAGAGCTCATGCAGCCCCTCCACAAGATATCCAAGATTCTGGATGAACTGATCAATAAAAATAAGTACCTATGGCATTTAGAGATGGCCATTTATCAATTTGTTCATGGGTTTTATCAATACATACTGGCACAACTGGCCATGACAACATTCATGAAAATTAAAATGAAAATGAGTTGAAATCATCCGTAGAGTTCTCAGCATTTTGCATTTTACATTCATCATGAGGATTAATTTGAGTCTTTATCAGTTGAACTGGAGATTTTCTGATACGTGAACATGTGGTGGCTGCAGGTGGAGCGCCAGGTGAAGCGCATGTCGTCTCCCGGCTGCAGCTCCGTCTCTGTGAAGTGGCAGCAGTTCAACCCCAGAGCTCCTCCAGTTCAAGCCCCGAAGCAGCTGAACTCCCTGTTCAACGACTGCCACACTCTGGTTTACGGCTTTGTGCCCCACTGCACTCAGGTATTCAACTGGTTCTTCTTCTTCTCTGCTTTACCTGCTGGGCCAGGTTGATTAATGATCAGAGAAATTACAGAGGAGAGTTGAGTTGATCATGAACTGGCTGCAACTAACAATTAAATATAGAATTAATCAAATGTGTGATTTTTCAATGCAGGCGACTCTTCTTGGAGATTTGCGCGGTCAGCAGCTTCAAACCATGGTGTCAACAACAGAGCTGCAGCAGACCAGAGGAACCGTAAGGCTCCGTTTATTATCTGTATAAACACATTGAAACAGGATAAACAGCCTCAGCTGCTGATTTGTTGTGTTTTAGTTTCTTCATAAGCTCACAGCGAGAGCCCTGATCAGAGACTACGAGGATGGAAACCTCGATTCCACCGAGGCTGAACACGAGGTCAGCATGCGCGTCACCTTTGACCTCAAGTCACAGCTAAACTCTGTTGAAACTCCTGTTTTTGTGCTTGTAGGGTAAAAAAGCAGAGCTGAAGTCCTTCATCATCGATCTGAGCAAAGAGTTCTCCATCCTGTCTCAGTTCACCAGCTTCGTGGCCGTCGAAGAGAGGGTCTGTTTGAGTTCATGTCACGTTCAGAGATGTTTTGAATCAAACCAAAGTAACTTTTCTTGTTTTAGGATTCTGGGAAGCCAGACGATGGCGTCACAGACATCCCAAAGCTGATCGCAGAGGAGGATGTGGACTTCCTGCCGTACATCACCTGGAGTCTTCCTGAGGACAATGAAAAAGTGAATATATTCCTGTTAAAATTCCTGGGGAATCAAAACTGTATGAAGAGGTTTAACCTGTGATTTTATTTTTAAAACAGTTGTTTTACAGCTACACCAGGCTCCATTTTAATTCGCCTCAGTATAAATGTGATCTGCTGGTGGGAATAGAAAACAAAGGGTCCAAGAGTTGATCCCTGAGGGACACCACATGTTTTCGATGCAGCTTTTACCAAACTGGAGAAATGTTTTTGGACACGTGGCGATTTATTGCTAAAGGAAACATGATCGTATTTAAGTCAGTTCTTTAAGATTTTGCTCTGCTACAGTAAATACTAATTTAAAAGCTTTGAAAGCTGAGGGGAATATTGGAAAGATTTTACAGAAATGGTTAATTCTTCTTTTCATAAAACTCTAACCTCATGTTTGTGGCAGGAAGTGAATAATAATTATGATAAATAGTTAATTATTGCACCTGTAACTGATTTTCTTCTTTCTGCTCTTTCTTTCAGGTTGTGGTTTGTGATGCAGAGGTATTGATCATTTTTCACTTCAAATGTTAAGCAAGAGTTACAGCTAGAAAAAAAAAGTCCTACTGTTTGGTGTTTTATAGGAACAGTGATTTCTGCCAATAAATTTGAATCAACTGAAGTGATCAGATGCGGATCAAACCTTTCTAATTGGCTTTCTGTTCCTGCTTTCTCTTTCTTTTACAGTGGTCTGAAGAAAGCGGTCAGGACGTACGAACCTTCACACATAAATCTAGTATTTGTATCATATGGCTTTCACTTTACAATATGATACTTTAATACTTAACAAGAACAAGTATTTATGGAGTACTTATAAAGAAACGTGGAGCGAGCTGTAGGCAGGTTTTGACTAAGATCTTTTACTTAACCTTCTTCAGTAGTTGACTGAATTTTCATATTGTAGGATCCAAACCAAAACCTGTTTACATAAATAGGTTTAGTGCTTTAGCGATCCAGGGAATACAAATCTAAGAACCAATGAAGCCTTGACATCAGATGGGTTGATGGATGTTAAATGAACTTTGATAATCATAACTCCTTTCCTCTCTCCTCCACTTTGAATGGAGCTAAAATCCCACAAATAAAAATTAATAAAATTATAACTCATAACCGCCAAAAGTCACACTAGTTACTCTTCAATCTAATTTCAGCTGATTGGACTTAATTTGGAAAGACTTTTGTCTACATAATACCAACCATGAAGTCCAGGGAACCGTCTGGACTTCATGGTTGGTATTATATAGACAAAAGTCTTTATTTTGGTCCAGGATTGTCTTGAGGCACAACTCTGGAAAAGATACAGAAACATTTCTGCCTGCAACATTCCTCAATATCTTTGAGTTTATCTGGTTGATCTGTTTTTCACATTGAAGGAATGATGGATAAAAACACTGCATCCTGATTGTTACGTTTCTCTGTTACAGATTCTCTGTTGTGAAGCTTTTTACATGAAGGCATCTCATAAGGTAACATGGAGTTTTCTTTTTTAGCTGCATCTTTACAGTTTGTTACTATCTGTGTAAACAACAGACACTATCTGTGGTTCACTTGTGACATACTCTCAGGGTACCGATGTGAAAATACTAGACAACTACATACAAATTACTTGCATCTAGAAGCACTTTGTGGATATGGTGATATGTTAGCCTAATTGTAGGCTAACAGGATATTTACAGATGATTCAAAGATTTTATGGAGAAGCACAAAAGGTACCAGTACAGTTATACTGGTACGTATAGCTGTCCTTACAGGGTGTCTATGCTGTCATTATGATGTATTTTCTCTAAGAGGCAGATAGGTATTGATTTGTTTGTTCTATTAAAGTTAAGGAAGATTTACAGCCAGAAGAAATGCATCCTTAGTGTTTGACATTTTAGATCAACAATGACTTCAACAAATAAAACTTGATCAGCTCTGATCAACACAAGCGATCAAGTGCTGATCAAACCATTTACTATTTTTACTCAATCTCTGTCTCCGCTTTCTGTTTCTTTTCAGATATGCAGGGATCGTGAAGTAGAAATACAAAACGCTATGGTATGACTTTTTAATTAATATGGCATCATGTTCAGTGTTTCATCTGGGTCGTTTTTGGTGGTAATGCTTGACAAGAACCAGTACCTATTGGGAAACATTAAGCTAGCCAAAGGCAGGTTTCCACTATGTGACAATTATTCTGGTTCAGCTGGGTCTTATTTACTTGCATCTTGAAGTAACTTCAGGCGTTTTCCACTGGGAAGTCGCGCTCCTGCAAGCGCAGCAGATGTGATCAACTCTCCACTGACGTTCGCCTCGAGGTTCTGGTTCTGATGGACTTAAATAAGCCCAGATATTTTGTTTGGTTTCATAGAAATTCATTGCTGACCCAAACATAATGATAAACACTCAGATCAGCTGATTATTTTGGCACTTTATTTTTTTTAATGTGCAACATTATGGATTTAGTTAATGGAGTCAAAACATTTTTTAAAATTCCCACGCCTGAACTTTGTTTTATTTTTAAATCTAAATGAAAAATGAAATTCACATTACACCAAAGTAATATTATGTAATTTGGTCTTTCATGTTGGCACAAACTGCAGCTCCGACAGAAGCTGGTCACAGCTTCACCGTTTCTCTCGTCTTTATTGCTGCCCGTTTTTCAGAGACAAGTTGCTATATCATTCTGCTGCAATAGTTACTGCATTTTTTAAACAGATTTTAAGGATTTGCACCTGGAAGAAAGTGATTGTAATGTTTGGTATTTTTCTTGAACAGTGATTTCAATTAGTAAATCACTGTTTATTAATGAAGAGTTAAGATCATGCCATTCTAAATACCTTCCTGCTTTCTGCTTGTTTCTTTTACAGGCATCTGAAGAGAGCGATGACGTACGAACCTTCACACATCTAGTAACTGTATCATGTGGCTCAGAAGTTTTTATTGATATGACTTTCACTTTACATCTGGGTCTTATTTAGTGACAATGCTTTACAAAAACCAGTACTAATGGAGAATCTATAAAGGCCTCAACTGTTTTTTCAACTTACGGTTTTTTCTTGGACTTTTACTTTCCCATTAGTTGGATGCATTTCCTCTGTGGGGTCCAAAACCAGGCCTGCTTAGATAACTGTAACATCAGCAATCTAGTTAACACAGGTCAATCCAGATGGGATTGATGGATGTTGCATGAACTGTGGCAATCATGACTCCTTTCCTCTCTCCTCCTCAGAGAAGGGAGGAGAGAGGGACCCCAGAAATGAATATGAATAAAATAACCGCCAACTCCCAAAAGTTACAGCAGTTACTCTATAAAAACTACATAATCCACCTAAATTCAGTCAAATGGACTTGATTTGGAAAGACGCCTGTCTATAAGGTCCCACAGTGGATGATGCAGGTCAGAGGTCAAATACCACACATGAAATCAAGGGAAGTGACATTAAGCAATTTTCTTATTGTAATTCCAACTTTATAGTTAATGGAATCTCAGCTATTGACAGATTGATCTTCCTGGTTTATCACAAAGTAAATTATATGATCCACTCATTCCTCTGGCCATGGAGCCATTAATCTCCCAGCAACATGCTCAGCATCTTCAGATGTTTCTGATTTATCAGTAATTTACATATAAAGCATGATTGGGAAAAATACTGTAACTTGAATGTTATGTTTCTGTTACAGATGGGGTTCGGTGATATTGACCAGCCTGTTCGTTTAGCGGTAACAAGGAGTTTCCATCATTATTGTTGTTTTAGCTGCTTCTTTACAGCCTGTTACTTTAGGCCGTTATTTCTCAGTCTCTTGAAGGGCGCATACAGTATAAACAGATGTTTACACTTGTGACATACTCACAGTACCTCTGTGAAAGATATTGGAAACTAGAAGCGTACATAGGTGTGCTCACTTCCTTAGCTACCTACAGACAGGGCACTTACAGGCTAACTATAGGCTAGCTTTCTCTTACTGGGAGGCTATACTGAAGAACCAGTCTAATCTCCCAGTACTGAAGAACCAGGACTTATGGGGAAACTTTACCTGTAACCAGGTTCTTAAGCTCCTTACAATATTTTTCTGGGATCTTTAATTTAATCTTTCCCGTTAGTTAAATGCAACTTCACAATGAGGTTCAAAACCAGGCCTGTTTGCATAAATCCCAAAAAATAAAAATGCATTATATTATTACCCATAACCCCCAAAAGACAGAGCAATTACTCTTTGAAACCTACATAGAGTCACTCAAAACCTGAAGGAGAGCTGTGACTTACAATTCATTTCACTGATGCAAACTCTGTATTTACTGAGGTAATGGGAGAATCTGGTTGTTTCTGTCACAGTTGGTCCTTCTTGGTTTATCACCAAATAAAGTCCCATTATCCACATGATGTTAAGCAAGAGTTAGAACTGGAAGAAATGAATTTTAATTTCTGGCATTTTAGATGAAGTACAACTAACAAACCTTTCTAACTCACTTTCTGCTTGTGTTTCTTTTGCAGAGATTGAGGTAGAAGCACAAACCTTCACACATAAATCTAGTATTTGTATCATGTGGCTCAGATGTTTTTAACTGATATGGTTTTCAGTTTAGAAAACGATCAATGTTTCAGCTGGGTTTTATTTAATGGTAGTACTTAACAAGAACCAGTACTTATGGAGTACCTTTATTGAAAAGTCAAGCTACTTACAGACAGTGGTATCAACTCGGAGCATTTTACTTCACCTCCTCTCTAGTTGAATGTATTATCAACGTCGCCTGTTTAGCGGTCCAGTTAACACAAATCTAAGGACAGTGAAACCAGTGGAGCCTTGATATGAGATGGGATTGATGGACATTAAATAAACAGTGGTAATAATGACTGCTTTCTTCTTTCTTGCAAATAGACGAAGTTAACAAAGAAAGGTCCTATGTTCCACCGTAGAGCGCCCGTAGAGGTACCGCGCCCGACCCCAGCATTGATGATGAAATCACAGGTTTGTTGAACTTTGCTGCATGTCTTCTTCCTCTCTCACAACTTACTTTTATGTCATTTCACTATCAAATAAAGGCCAGGAGCTCTGATGGCCAAAAAATAAATAAATAAAATGAAACCCCTAACCTGCAAAGTTACAGCAAATAGTCTTTAAACCTTTAAACTACCTGCATGCAGAGGCAGTTAAAACTTTAAGGAGAAATGTGGCGTACAGTTATTTTCACTGATGCAGACGTCTGTATTTACTGAGGTGAAAATGTCACTGACATTTGGATTTTCTGATTTATTATCAAATTAAGTCCAATGATGACCTTCTGTGCCATTGGCTGGTTGCTTTCAAGTACAGCCCACATGCTTACAGAGGATTACAAAGTACACACACTGTTCTGAGAAGACATGTTGGCTGTACTTGTGAAATGCTCTCAAGATACCAATGGAAACTCGATGAGTGCTTACAGATTACAGAGTACTTGCTTCCATAACTACCTGCAGGGATTTGGTAGAGAGGATAGGCTAACTACAGGTGACACACACACAGCGTACCGGCATGAGTACTTACCGGATACGTGGATTGTACTTTCAGAGTTCCTATGTAGCACCAATGGGACCAAAAAGTCCCAAAAGGTTCTAACAGGGTAAATGTGAGAGTTTCTACCAGGTACAGGATGCTAAATCCCCTGCTGAACTTTTGTTTGAATTGTGTTTTACTGTTTTAAGCGTTGACTCTGTATGCTTTTAATGAGATTAAATGTTTGATCACAGTAACTAGCATGTTTTGTTTATTGGTTGCAGATGAGAATTAAGAAACCCACTGAAAACTTTGGCGCTGCTGTAATATCTGAGGTAAATATGAGCATGTTTTCATGACACGTCCGCAGAGCAGGGAACTGGGTTCACAGCTCTCAAGTCTCCTCAGTTCAGCTTCTGACATGTTGAAGTTAATACTGTAAAACTGCAGCATAAGAGCATAATGTATTCAAGTTATAATTATTGGAATAAATCACACACAAGGTAACATTAGCATTGATACAAGCCCAAAACAATCCATATAATCAAAAGTGTAGCCAAAAGGACCAACAAATAATGATTAGCATGATGCTAAAATACATTGGAAACAGCATAGAGATGCTAGTGCTAATTCACATCTTATTTTTTTCCGATATCGCAGTCTAAACAACTCAAAGAAACTCAGATCAGTTTCTGGCACAACAACACTTAACAAGATGACACTAACAGACAAACGTTTCCAGAAGACAAAATGGAAAAGTTTATTGCTCAGACTACAGCAGCCTTGTAAGATAAACTGTACCAAACTCCAATTAAAACTCTCTGAAGTACAAGAGACATTCCTGGACTTTACACTAATTTAATTAGCATTAAGGACATGGACAACTGTGCATTTAATGGCCCTAATTGATCAAAAATGGATAAACTGCATCTTTATAGTCTCTTGATCAGTTTGGGTCAGAGCATAGGATACTGCTTGTACTATTTATTTACACAATATATAAAACTTTTAAAAGGAGAGCTGCGTGGTACCATGTTATAGCAAAGGATGCTAATTTCCACCTGCCAGATAACTTTTATGTTATCTAATCTGGTAAACTATACTCTAGAACTTCTCAGCAAAGCTTGATTTGTTGTGTTTTCTGTAGTTTTGTTGTTTTAGATGTTATGTACTGTGTTGTCATGCCGGTTCTGATGGTTCAAAGTGAAATTGAACAAAAGATTTAGTGAATAACTTATGATTCAATAATAGGGATCAACTTCTCATATAGTGCCAGGGTAATGTTGACAGTTAAATCATGAATTAAATGATTTACTATCAACATTCAGTTCTATTTATTCAATCCTGAATAAATATCTTGTATTTATTCAGGATCTAATCTGGAGCATTTAAATGTAACAATATTACTGATAGAAAACATGTTGGAAAGGAAGCCGTCACTTCTGCTTCTTAGTAAATCAGTTTAGTCTTTTATCAAGGTAGCTAAAGTGCAAACCTGATTTAGTGAAAATAAACATTTAAAGGTCTGAGTCAGTGGGAGCAACAGAAAACAGAAATATTGCTGCACTGTTTAGTTTGTTGAGGTGTTTGTATTTTTATTCATTATATGTCAATTATAGGATCGCAGCTTCCGTACATCAAGTTTTTCTGCCTCATCTGGAAGCCGCGATGAACTTCATGGAGTGTCTGCATATAGTTTTGCTGCCGCCGCAGCGCCGCCTGCCCCTGAAGCACGCAGACCTGATTGTTCTAATGACCTGCCGACTCCATTAGACTTCACTACTAAAAACAGGGTTAGTACCTTTTTAAATGTGTTTAAATGCTGGGAAACAATTGTGATGTGTCTAGAACATAGACTGTATTCATAACATTGTAAAATCTTTTGTTTGTTTTTTTTAATCGATGAACAGGTGAACGTTAAAGGAGACCTATTATAGAAAATAAAATTGTTTTATTCTGTTTGGGTCTCAACTGCTTTTAAGAAACAGCAGTTTTTTGGTGTCTGAAAATGAGCTGCTTCAAAAATAAATTGTTACGTCATAATCGATGGGACTGTGCTGTTACCTAGCAACCAGCTTTGTCACCTTGCAACCCAAGCAGATCCCCTGCACATTTGTTCAGCTGGTTTTACCGGCTGCTGTATGCACTGTACAACGGCTGCTGAAAAAGACAAGTGGTCTGTTGTTTACTTACCATCCAGAAACCACTTGTTGTATTCTTGTTAGTTGTGCAAGATGCTTTAATTCTGCTTTTCAAAGATTTGTGGTTGTAAAACAATTGCACATGTTTGGAGCCATTTTATGGGTGAGTGTAAACATTGAGTTGGGCTCGTGGGAAACAGCCTCTTATCTGGATTTAGTGGCAAGGCCCCCAAAAACAGCTTATTCTGAAAGGAGCTAGCAGAACTGAGCAGACTAAAATCTAATTATCGAATAATGGTTTTGTGCAAAAAATGTAATGAACATTCTTTGTATCACCCATCGTCCTATCTTAACCTGTTCAAGAGAGCATAAAAGGTCAACTTTAAGCAAAATAAGCACCAAGTAGTGAATAAAATCATCCATCTAGCCAGTGGCCTGCACAGTTTTCTAGTTTCTGTTTATGGTCCACATAAATCCATCCATCCATTATCTTACACCCTTGTCCCTTAGTGGGGTCAGGATGTGCTGGTGCCTCTCCAGCTATCGTTTCGGGCGAGAGGCGGGGTCACCCTGGACAGGTCGCCAGTCTGTCGCAGGGCAACACAGAGACAGACAGAACAAACAACCATGCGCACTCACACTCACACCTAGGGACAATTTAGAGAAGCCAATTAACCTGACAGTCATGTTTTTGGACTGTGGGAGGAAGCCGGAGTACCCGGAGAGAACCCACCATGCACAGGGAGAACATGCAAACTCCATGCAGAAAGACCGGGGCCAGGAATCGATCCCAGAACCTTCTTGCTGCAAGGCAACAGCTCTACCAGCTGCGCCACTGGACAGCGGTCCACATAAATATTTAGCTTAAACTAAATAAGTGAAATATTTATGCTGAAGAAACAGCATCCAACAACCAGAGATGTTTAAAATATTTATAATTGTTCTTGTGTCTGAATTTCTCTGCTGCAGCTGGGTATGTCTGTTGCTCCCGAGTCCTCCAGGACAGAACATGCCCTTTGGTCTGCCACGCCACAACGGCAAAGAAAGTCATCCGCTGGTTCTCCCCCCTTGCCTGCTGGTTCTGCCCCCTCACCTCCTTGCTTTGGACTCTCACCTGCTAGTTTAGGAACCACATTTGGTGGTTTTGGAAATATAATTGGAGCTGCAGAACAACCTGCTAGTCTCGCACGATCGCTGTCTTCTTTGAAATCAGCTGCGTTATCTCCATCATTATTTCAGCCAATTTTGGGGAGACCTGTGAGATTATTGGGATCTCCAAGAACAAGCTTTATTTGTCATAGTGCTGTTAAGCAGGAAGCCTCACCTCACTCTGCAGGCGATGCTCCTTTAGAATCTGAATGGTTTGCAAGCCAAAAGGATCTCTCAGCCGTACAAAGAAATGGACGACAGACATTGTCGTATGAGGACCCAGGATCTGATCCAAGACCTTCACATGGTCTTAGTTTTGCTTCATTGAGAACTCAGCTTACACGTCTACCACCTTGGAGTAGAATCTGCTCCACCAACCTGAAACATCCACCACCACCTCTTTATGCATTTAGTGAAGCTTCACTACCTCCCCTTCAAGTAGCTAGTGGAGCTCCACCACCTCCACCTCCAATGCCCAGAGGGGCTCCTCCTCCTCCACCTCCAAGTAGCTAGTGGAGCTCCTCCTCCTCCACCTCCCAGGGCCCAGTGGGGCTCCTCCTCCTCCACCTCCCAGGGGCCATTGGAGCTCCTCCTCCTCCACCTCCCCAGGGCCATTGGAGCTCCTCCTCTTCCTCTTAAACGTCGTCGCAGGTCCTTACGTAGATCAAACTTTAGTTCGACTTGTCAAGCATATGAGATAGAGGATATGGAGGTTCTTCTATCCTTTGAGTGAGTTCTTGGACACATTCTATCTTTCTAAGCACTGAGCTGATATTTTCCATCTTATTACCTGGAATTGAGTTTTGTGTGTTGTGTGATGTTGGTCCAGAGGTCCACGCCCAGAAGAGCTGGGCCTCCAGCAGAAGTGGATTAAGATCTTCCAGCTGCAGCAGGCGGTAAGATGTTTTGCTCCGTTGTTTAAATTGGTCCAAAACTCAGAGAAAAATCTTATACCATGAATCATTTAAAACAATCTCCATCTATATTTTATTTTATGAAGTCATAAAAACTTCTGCTCAACTCCAGTTTGCTTGTCTAGAAAGTCGTGTTTGTTTGTGTAAGTGTGAATAATTGAACTCTGATGCAAACCAAAAAACTGAACTCTGGTCCACCTACAAACCTTGGTCTCACTTCTGGTGTGGTTTGAATGTGAACGCCAAGCGAACCAGAAACCGCTCCAAAAGCAGGACGCGGACGATAGTGCATGGCATTCTGGGTAAATACAACCAAAATAGATACATATCTGGTGCTAGTGAGAGAAATGGCTCGTGGTTTTCTACCAAAGACAGAAGAGAAATCTTACAACCGCTAAAATCTGACTCTACTCCATTTTGTTAACATTTTCCAAGAAGGAAGATGCACTCAGCCTCTTTTTCAAAAGATTTGTGTCGTTTCCTTCAGCGGTTCTTAGTGCAGCGAAGAGGTTTTTCAATTTGTTTTGATTGTTTAATAGTACAGTGTGAAAGCAAACTGCACCATAAGAAAATGTAACAACTGTTGCAATTTGCTGCTGTTTGAACGAAGATTTAGCTGTTGGACAGATGGACTCACATCTAACTAGTTACTGGAGTCAGATAGTTGTTGCTATGAGGTGCTGATGTGCTGCTTGGTTTACAACCAACCGCCTCTGGTCTCATCTGTCCAAACAATGTTGTTACTGAGGTCTTCGTTATTTTAAAGAATA
The DNA here is from genome assembly GCA_902982915.1 of Phalloptychus januarius. NCBI lineage: Eukaryota > Metazoa > Chordata > Actinopteri > Cyprinodontiformes > Poeciliidae > Phalloptychus > Phalloptychus januarius. Next base: position 19,294,124 of record CADWAE010000230.1, on the reverse strand, counting down.
CAAGTTTCTTCAAATGTTCCAAACAAACCAAACTTTTTCTGCTCTGTTATTAATGTACAACCTGCTGCAGAGTCTGCAGTGGGATATTTATTAATCTGAAAAAGGCATTGGGCCTGTGGTGTCCCACAAAGCTCAGTACTGGGTACAAAATTGTTTATAATGTATGTCAGTGAGATATGTCCTTCTTTTGTCACAGCTGCACTTTTCTCTCTAATTGTCATGGATGCAGAGATAGTTGATTAAGTTTTTGTTGACTTTATTGAACAAAAATATTTAGTTTCAACCTGTCTGATTTGTAACTTGTGTTAATCTTCTGTGTGCTGCAGGACGGATACTGGGAGTTAACTGTTGAGCTGGGAAAACTGATCAATGTCAACGTGGATACGTTTGCTAACGTGTTCCTGAAGAACAAAGGCATTCACTCTCTGGGTGAGCGTTCAGGTTGTGTGGAGGAGCTGTTAACATTAAGACGTTCACTGATCTGATTTTTTTTACTATGTATCTGAACCGTGTGGACGTTTACGTTAAAGGTGCAAAGGTCAACGCAGGCATCCGGAGGCTGGTGGCGACTCTGTTGGTTCTGCAGCTGATGAGGGAGGAGAAACTGGAGGAAGGAAAACTGCTGCAGAGTCTGTTTCACCTGATGGAGCCGACTGGGTCCAGGTCTGAAACGCAACAAAATACACAAACCCATGAGGAGAACCGGGTCACACAGACAGGAACTCTCACATGGGAATTTAATTCAGTCGGTCATAAAAGGGATTTTTAAAATGACTAATCTGAACCGTCCCAGCAGTGGAGTGCTCTTAGCTTAGCACCAATGAAAATGAACCAAAACAGAACCAGACCTGGTCCAGGTGGAAAGTAAATTGCTTCTGCAAACCCAGAGGTCCATGTGTGAGGAGCATCAGGATCATTGATCCAAACTAGAACACCATTGGAGGAACATGAACACCAGACACTGAAAAAGGTTCTGGAACATGCTAGCTGGAACATGCTAGCTGGAACATGCTAGCTGGAACATGCTAGCTGGAACATGTTAGCTGGAACATGCTAGCTGGAACATGTTAGCTGGAACATGCTAGCTGGAACATGCTAGCTCACCTTCATCATTCTACCATCCAGGGCTGAAACGATTAATCAGATTAATCATGATGCATCAATTATTGAAATAATCTTTAACTAATTTGGTAATATTAATTAATCATAAAATAAAGTACATGGACTCAAAAAATGCCCTTTGCTGAAGGAACAACACATTTAACATTAAATAAGGCAAAATTGAGCAAAACAAATACTTTGCTACAAATGGTCAATCAAACATTAAAGAAATGTTTAATGCTATGTTGTTGCACTCTATGCAAAAAAATGTTTTTCTTATTTTAAAAAGGAATTGAATTTGATGTTTTTTAATATTGTATAATAAAGCCTAATTGGACAAAAATTCAGCAGAATGTGCCAATAAGGGGAAAATAACCTTATTTCAGTTCAGCTGCTCAACCTCTTCATTAGCCTAATGGTTAGCTACCATTAGGCTAATGGTTGCTAACGATTAGCCTAATGGCAGCCAGAATTTCATATTTACACACAAATATCTCAAAATAGGATAATATCAAGAAAATAATGCCTCAAACTTAGAAAAAAATCTTAAGGACTTTGCTCCCATATGAAAATAGAAATCAGATTTTTAGTAGTTTATCAGATGTATTTTCCTTTGATATTGATCATGTATATATCACAATACACATTCTTATTGATTTATGTATCATATCTTATATTTATTTTATGGCCATTTCTGCACAAAAGTTAAAACAAAAAAAAAGCATAAAAAAAATACAAGACAAAATAAGTACAGAAATATATAAACAATATTAAAATTTCTGTCAATGGCAGGAACACAAAGTGTAGACAGAATAAAGTCTAGATAAAAGTACGAGTTTGTTACATCTTCACTTTATTACATATAAAGCAGAATTTTTCCTTAAGTCATTTAAGAAAACATAATCAGTCCTTATGCACTAAACTTCAATAAATTATGTATATATACATTTTTTTTTAGATTTTTGGCTTTATTACTTGCATGAGCAGAGATGTGAGTGTTTGCTTCCAGGTCAGCGTTGCTGAATGTTTTCTCCCTGCAGGTCTGAGCGCTGGCAGCAGGTGAAGAAGGCAGTGGACTGGGTGCGCTGGGCCGACCGGGAGTATCCGTGTGCCTGCAGCCGGCTGGAGTTCGGCTGGAGCTGGGAGTCTTCCACCCGCCAGCTGCTGGGCTTTGAACGCTTCCCCCCGTTCTCACCGCTCATCAGCCTGGAGCTGCAGAACAGCGCAGCGCCGCTGGCCGTCCACTGAGGAAACGATGCAACACTTTCTGAAAGCAAAATCGGCTTGTATTTTGTTTTGCTTTTCATCTGCTTCAGTTTGTGTTTGTGTGCAAAGAGGTCAAGATCAAAAATTACATGAAAAAATATTAAACATGAGAGGAAGGAAGAGAAAGATTCATGTTTCATCCACTTAAACGATACAAAATTAGTAAAATTACACTCACAGATGGATAAACAGAATTAGAAACAAAGCCGTTATCAATCACAAACTGGAGAACATAATTGATGCCACAATGTAAACGTCTTCCTCTCTAACAAATTCAGGAAGTCAAACGTTGGTGGTTTGCTTTCATCTTAAAAACTAACAGGAATAGATAAAAATGTGTTTGTTTGTGATACTTTTTAGTTTAATTCTTGTGTTTTTGGGATAAATTAGCTAATTTTTGAATTCACTTTCAGATTTTACTTTCATCTGGAGATGGGTTTGAACTAAATATAATGTTTATTTTTTTGTTGTTTTGCAGTTTAAGGCACCTTCTTTGTTTTTATGAACTGTTTAAACCTGCTTTTATGCATTGCTTTATATATAAAATCAGCTTTCTCCTGGAAATAGTAGCAGGCATTAAAAATAAAAATAATCTGTACCTATTTCCAGTATCAGTTAATCTAAAGCAACAGTATATTTCTCTATCTATCACAGTAACCTGTTAAAATAAAATTTCAGAGGCTTTTTAAGCACTTAATTCAGTTATTATGTCAGCAAAATCAACCAAAGAATTCTACTGAGCAGGTTTTTTACACCTGTGTTTATTGAGTCTGTAATCATTTTTATTCGACTGATTGAAGTAATCTCAAAATCTTTTTTTTAATTTAATTATTTTGAATGACATTTGGGTAATAACAGTCAGAAAATTAAAGGAACTAATACAAAGTTCTGTCCATGTATTTGTTTCAATCATCTCATCTTATGATTCTCTTATGCAAATTAATTGTTTCAAATTTATTTCGAATTCAACTTACTGTCTTTCTTTTCCTGTTCATGGTCAAATTTTAATAAATTACTTACGTAACAATTGTTAGTGTTTCAAATTATTTAATTTCCTGGATATCAGTGTCTGTTTTTGTTTATTAATTTATTTATCTACATCTAAAATAAAGTTAGCAGTAGTTGGTGCAATGTGTTTATGAATGACATGTTGGTGCACGGATATGTTGGCAAGTAAATTAAAGATTCCAACCTATGATTGTTTTGTGTAGGCAATGTTTGCTTTGATATCTCTTTAATATTTCTGAGTTTGTCGGCTCTTGCATTAAACCAGGTAAATAACTCAGATCAAAGACTAATTCTCTGAGCTTTAGCATTTTCCAGATTTAAAGAAATGCTTCATAAAATAAATATAAAATAACGGGGATAAAGCTGAGATACAGGTTTGTTTTTTTTAATCCCATGTTATTTCAAAAGAAATCTCACGGAAAATAATTATTCTGTTCTCATTTCCACTTTTGATCATTTTTCTTTCGGATTATTCAAATTCCTTTTTATGGGATATTTCAGTTAGTTTACGTAGATTAACTTTTATTTATATTGTAGGTGAAAAATGTAGGATTTGCTCCCAAGTTTTGTGTAACTGTAACAGGAGCACTAACACAATGCTGAGGCATCAACGTGCAGCATGAGGGGGATGAACCGGTTTGCACTCGAGTCTTTATTGAATTTGCCTGCAATGACTTTCTAAATCCAGTAGATGTCACTATAAGTGACAAAGCAACAGTCTCAGCACACAGTTTGGGAAATGTGCCACACACCCAGTGAGGCCTCATCTGCCCGCCATCACTACTGAGGACCTAGAGGAAGGAGGAGACCAAAGGTTGGAGAGAGAATAAATTGTCTGTGATAACATAGCAACCGCAGTAGTGCCATGAAGAATAAAATATCTGACGTCTGTCTCTGGGAACCCACTCCTCTAAGAACTGCTCCTTGATGAGGGAAATGCACGCCACCTGAAAGCTGCACCTGCACGTCACACCCTGCAGAGGAGGAAGAGGAGAGAGCAGACATCCAACAAGCAGTGTTAATGAACCAGACAATACAACATTTATAGTACTAGATATATTATTCTGAATAAATTAAAGGACATCAGCTTTAAGCTCTAAAAGCTTTCAAGGCTTTTGGAACTTTTAAAGCTTTTAGACTTTTTAAGCTCTAACAGCTTTTAGAGCCATTTAAAGTCAAGATTACAGACTCAAGCTATAAGCCACTAAAGCTATCAGATATTTGAGATACTTAAGCTAAATGTTTTTCAGGCTTTAGTTAACCACCTATTGCCGGTGCTAAGGCAGTTGCATAATCTGGTTTATTAGCAATGTTTAAAAAATAGCTTTTAGCTTTAAATAGTAGCTTATAGGAAGAAAATTACTTCATTTATTCAACAGACTCATGGTCCACATAATACACAAAAAAGTCTTATAAAAGCTTTTTAGGGTAGCAATATTTTGATTGATGGCTTTTATATAGTATAAGTTATATAAGTTATGTTATATTTAGCAGCTATTAGTTTTACATTTCGTAGATAATAGCTTTACTCTTAGTATCTGTTAGTTTTACATTGAGTAACTGGGAGTTTTACGCTTGACATTTTTTATAGCTTTTAGTTTGGCTCTGAATAGTGGTTTGTAAAAATATGGAGGAAAATTAACATTTTAACAGATTTTATTATTTAATATGAACTCTGCAGCTTGGCATGCTGAGACGAACTGTTCTGAATTCATGACATACATGTCAAGACTTACTGGGGACTTTATAACTCTACCAAACTGAATTCATAGTCCAGATATGGAAATACAGTGTCATATGTTTGCCTACATTTCCCACAGTGCTCTCTGGAAATGATCTCTGTCTCGGCCAACTTGAACTCCATCAGCTTTGATTATCTGTGCAAACGGAGCGCCGTTCTTCTGTCAGTGGATGAGTACAAGATGGACACTTCATCATCTCCAGCTCTTCCTCCCTGTAAGTCTCAGCACTTGGCACATAAACAAAAATGCTGAAAATAGGAGTTCAAAAACCAAAAAGATATACAAAATAATCATTGCTGAAGGTTGAGAGTGATTTAGTTTCATTATCTTTTTACAGCCTCAGTGTTAGATGGAACACTCAGTGTAAGAGAAAATGTTACGTATTGGACCTGAGGGTCACTGCAGCATTTTTATTAAATGTTCTTTATTGGAAAAAAGTATTAATTGTGGAATAATAATGTGTTTCTGTGTCTAATGATGTTTCTGTTTGTTGCAGCTGGGTTTCCAAAAGGTCCGACCTCATCAAAGAGACCAGCTGTAGAAAAAAACAATCACAAGTTCAGGTGGGACCAGGGGCGGATCTACTGGGGGACCAGGGGGTGGCAGTTCCAGTTGAATTCAAGAAATAGTTATGGAAAGTCAGACATGAAGTGCATGAATCTCTTATTTTCTGGCAACATTAAATGCAACATAATGTAACCTGACACCTACTGCTAAGTAGCGGCAAGTAGGAGAGAAAGTGCAGAAGAGATGGTGAGGCAGTAGCATTAATATATGCATGAATACATTTTACTGGACTGGACATTAGGTGATGCGGCACACATGCACCATTGCTGTCCATTGAGTCAGGAATATGAAGAACATTCCACAGTCACGCAAAGAATCTGAAAAAGGAGGCAATGCTTAGTGGTTATTCAATCCTATGACAGCCATAGATAACAAGGTTCAAGGGTTTCACATTTAACAGGTGAGGAAAAAGTTTTAGTGTAAATATTGAGAAAGTGAGTCACTTATGCTAAGACTTTGAAAATCTATGTACTGTGCAGTTATGTGTGTTTTGGTTCCGTTAGAACTAAAACAGGACAACCCGCACACCAAGTCATCATTAGAGCAGGTGTTTAAATCAGCTTTTTTGTGTGGGAAATGTTTGTTTTTTTTGGTGTTGATTTTTCCCTCCTTTGTTTGTAAAACGTGGCGATATTTATAACAGTCATCAAACTTCGGCTCCTCCAGCAGCAATTATGTAAATTAAAATGATTGACCAACAGAAGAGAAATTCTTGCAATCTTGCCAGAACTAACAGAAACCAAACAGTTTATAGATTTGTGTCGGGGAGAATTTATGTATCAACCAACAGTTTTCTCAGCTTTATTTTAAGTCGTATTTAATAGATAAATCTGATAATAAATGATAAACTAATATTTTTGTGACAGATTTCTGCTCGTCCTGCATTGGAATTGAATGGTTTGGTGGACTAATAGGCGCTGTCCAATTCAGGAATGAATATCAATTAGCAGCAGTATAAGAAATGATATTTAATGCTCAGTGCTTCATGAAGGTGATTTTGAAACAATTAAAGTTAAAAACTATATTTTGCAATAAGTAAATCCAATGTTAGGTCCATATATATATATATATATCCCCACCCTCTTACACCTATAATTAATTATGTATTTAATAAATTATTTCTGTACTTATTTCTGGTCTTAATAAATTAATAACACATTAAAATATTTTAAGGTATTTATTATACAGTAATTTGGCACTTTTCACTGTCCTTTTTTTCCGGTCGGTGGGAATATTTTCATATAAAATATTCTGAAAGTAGGGTTGCACAGTGGCGCAGTTGGTAGAGCTGTTGCCTTGCAGCAAGAAGGTTCTGGGTTCGATTCCCGGCCCCGGTCTTTCTGCATGGAGTTTGCATGTTCCCCCTGGGCATGCGTGGGTTCTCTCCGGGTACTCCGACTTCCTCCCACAGTCCAAAAACATGACTGTCAGGTTAATTGGCTTCTCTAAATTCTCCCTAGGTTGTCGGTCTTGCATGGTTGTTTGTCTTGATAGCTGGAGATCGGCACCAGCAACCCTCCCGACCGCAGTAAGGGACAAGGGTGTTGGAAAATGCATGGATGGATATTCTGAAAGTAGAAAGAAATAAAAACTGCAATTTAACCCTCAACTCATGAATTTACCCAGAATCTACAAAGAGTCGGACTCTGCTCTCCCAGCATTCCCTGATGACTTCCAGGTGGCGAAGTACTCCGTTTTCGGACAGGTGAGGAAGACACTTTATCCTCCATTTCTGTCTTGATGCTGGGATTCGTGCTGATGGAGGTTTGTCTGCAGGAGAACGGCAGCAGGTTTTGCGTGTTGGAGCTGCAGAGCGCCAAAGCCGAGCAGGGGCGGCGCTATCGTGTGGCCAGATACCGGAAGGACAACGTGGCGTCAAAGGTATGAAACCATTCAGACGTCAGACGGACAACATGAGCTTCTGATCTATCTATACAATGAAGTATTAGGGCCATGCGAAGAAAATAATAAACAAATGTTGCAATAATTAAGTCCTAAACTATGACTATTCTTGCAATAATGCAATTTTATTCTCGTACTTTTACAAGAATAATATCTAAGGTCTTCATTCTTGTGCAACTCTATTCTTATATTTCCACTTTATTCTTGTGCAAGTTTATTCCTTTAATTTGATCTTTTATTTTTTATTTGTATGGTCATAATTCCCCATCATACTCTCAGGTTTTATGCAAAATGGATACTGTCACGATAACAAATTTTGATGAATGATTAATTGACCCAGAAATTATTGCGATAAGCAATAATTGCTATGGTTAACCATAGCATAGCAATGGTTATGCTATTAACATTGTTAATAGCATAAAAATGTATAAATAACCCTTCTCAGAGGTTGATAAACTATTTTCAAAAGAACATTTAGCACTGAAACTGGAAGACCTTTAAATATAAAAAACAAGGGGGTGCGAGGGATTGCATTAGGTACTAATATTTTTTTCTATCTAATCAATCTTAATTTTCTCCAAATACAAAGTTGTAATTTGGAAAAAGCATCACTGGTATTGTTCTTTAGGGGTTACTTGATGTCACAGTATATGTTTTACTTCTACAATAGAAGGAGGAACTGATTTGGTCAGCATGCTTTTTTGTTTGTCTGCGCACAAAAGAAACATTTGACAAAATGTTTCTTGCAGTGCATGGCCAGTAGTTGATAATGTATTGTATGATGCACTAGTGACCACTTCAGTGTTCTGTTTGCATTTATGACATATAAATCCAAAAATACAAGAAAATGGCTTTTAGATAGCTGTCCACTGCAGTGACCACTGGGCATGAAAGGGTTACAATCATGTTGGAACAAAACAAATCTGCGGCTGTTTTTCCAACAGAAGGCAGCGGTGATGGATCGGCTGGTGTTCCTGTCCACCTCAGAAGAAGCTGTTGATGTTTACAAGGTGCTGAGTGAAGAACTGGAACACTCTGAGCTGCAGAGGATGAGCAGCTTACCTGCGGAGGCGCCACACCTGGGCTCCGCCCCCCTGCAGCAGGTCTGGTACTCTCTGCACCACATGTAGCAGTATGTGACGGTGTGTAATTTCCAATGGTAGCTCTATGGAAGAATGAAAACGTGCTGCAGTAGCTGCGGTTTTTACATTTAAGCACCTTTTAATTGTAATGCTTTTTGAAGGGATATTTTCGCAAGCTGGTATTATTGAAGTCATTACTCACCTGCATCCAACAGCGTTCACATTCGTATCCAATAAGACTTTGTATCCCTCATTCTTCCTTGGGCTTTATCATTGATTTCTCTGTTGTTTCCCACAAATAACCTTACAGACCTGATGTATGACTCTTCAGAGAATTTTTCTGCCCATCGTCTTTGCCTCACTGTTGGCTGATAAAGCAAAATGACTCAGTAAATGTGTTGGGAAACATATTGAGTTCCACTGCTGCTGCCACTGTGTTGGAGGTTTGCTCTACTGCTGCAAGGAGTAATAAATGTGTGTAATAAATGGGATGGACATGATCACCTATCATGTCTATTCTAACCTGTTCAAGGAAGCATGATAGGTCACCTTTAATCACCTGCTGACCTTGACATCTCTGATCTTCTCTCTGAATGATCTTCAGCTGCTGCTGGAGGAGAAGCTGAGCTCCGGTGAGTTGTCCCGTGATGTGGCGGCGTTTGTGGAGTTGCTGTGGACCGAAGCTCACGGTCGCCTTGGAAACATCCTCCGAGTTCCCATCTCCGGTCTCAGCCTGAACGATGTGGGTTTGCACCGATCTGCAGTCGGATCAGGGTCAGATCCGAGGCTCCGTCCTGATGAAGCTGTTGCTGTTTCAGGTGAACAGAGCTGAAGGCCTTCTGCTTCAGGCTCAGAGGAAACTGACGGAGGGAAACGAGGATGAGGCGTCGTCCCTCCTGGACGAGGTTTTCTTCCTGCTGCCTCACCAGAAGCCCAGACCTCAGCCTCTTGAACCCAGGTTTCTGTCTCAGAAGTTGGATCTCTGTCAGGTAGCACCAACACACAGCTTTATGTTGGGATGTTGGGCTCTACTGGGAAAACGTAATTGATTTTCTTCCAGTTAATCCGAGATGTTTTGAATGTGAGCGAGATGACCATGAACAACCCGAAGCCGTCCTCTGTGGGGAAGTACCGGGCTCTCCGCTGTGGCATGGAAGCTGTTCCCCGGGGCAGCTCGGAGTTCCAGAACATCGCCGCCCTGCTGGCTGACAGGTCCATCTCTAAAATAAAGAAAGGTTCACCACAAACTGGGAACAAAACAACAAACATGTCTGTGTTTTCAGGCCGGTGCAGATCCAGCAGATCATGCGCGTCAGCAGGATGGATGAGCTCAAAAGGTTTCAGAGTGAGATTGGGAACATTAAGCCCCTCCTCCATGCGTCCAGAGCCTGTAACTTTGTAGGAATCTTGTCCAGGTGAGTCCCAGCAGAGTCCAGAGACGGAGAAAACAGTTTACAGTTGATAGATACTGAAAAACTCAAGATTTTTAAATGACGTAAAAGGGTAGAATCATGTGACCTACATTTATTGTGATAAATTTCTTACCATAGTAAGAATTTTGATTTATCATCCATCCATCCATCTTCTGCCGCTTATCCGGGGTCGGGTCGCGGGGGCGTCCAGGAGGCATCCTGACCAGATGCCCGAGCCTCAACTGGCTCCTCTCGATGCGGAGAAGCAGCGGCTCTACTCTGAGTCCCTCCCGGATGGCCGAGCTTCTCACCCTATCTCTAAGGGAGAGCCCAGCCACCCTGCGGAGAAAACCCATTTCGGCCGCTTGTATCCGGGACCTCGTTCTTTCGGTCATGACCCAAAGCTCATGACCATAGATGAGGGTAGGGACGTAGATCAACCGGTAAATCGAGAGCTTCGCTTTTTGGCTTAGCTCTCTCTTCACCACGACGGACCTGTACAGCGCCAGCTTCACTGCAGAGGCTGCACCAATCCGCCTGTCGATCTCCCACTCCCTTCTTCCCTCATTCGTGAACAAGATCCCAAGATACTTAAACTCCTCCACTTGAGGCAGGACACCCCCCCTGACCCGGAGTAGGCACTCCACCCTTTTCCGGCTCAAGACCATGGCCTCGGACTTGGAGGCACTGATTCCCATCCCGGCCTCTTCACACTTGGCTGCAAACCGCTCCAGTGAGAGCTGCAGATCACGCTCTGATGAAGCCAACAGGACCACCACATTCCCAAAAAGCAGAGATGCGATCCTAATCCTAAGGCCACCAAAACGGATCCCCTCAACACCCTGGAAATTCTGTCCATAAACGTAATGAACAGAATCGGTGACAAACGGCAGCCCTGGCGGAGTCCAACTCTCACCGGGAACGAGCCCGACTTACTGCCGGCAATGCGGACCAGACTCTGGCACCGGTCGTACAGGGACCTGACAGCCCGTATCAAAGGGCCCGGTACCCCATACTCCCGGAGAACCCCCACAGGACTCCCGAGGACGCGGTCGAACGCCTTCTCCAAGTCCACAAAACACATGTAGACCGGTTGGGCGAAGTCCCACGCACCCTCCAGGACCCTGCTGAGGGTTTGGAGCTGGTCCAGCGTTCCACAACCAGAACCAGAACCACACTGCTCTTCCTGAATCCGAGGTTCGACTATCCGACGATTTATCATCGTCATGGTAAATTCCAGTTAATGTTTAAAAAATGTCCCTATTATTGGGATTGTTAGTTTTACTATTTTTTCCAGCTTGTTGAACAAAAGCATCAATAAATTTGAAAATATAACTAAATGCAGTTGCAGTTTTTATCATAGTGATATAAATCACACTTCTCTATGTGTACTAAAGAAACATATTAGTTTTTCACAATAATATATAAATTATTTTATTATTATATATAAATTAATTGCACAATAAAATAAAGTAAGCTTGATAATTTCCAATTGGACAACAATTGGAAAAGAGTCAATACTGTTGAAAAGACACAATTTTGAAAACACATTCAATACAATTTGTTTTAAATTCACAATTGTCTCATCTGTCACTTTTGCCTGGTTTTCCTGCCTAAGCTGAATAATAATTTTTTTGAAATGCAGTTTTGGTTTGAGAACAATAATAATCAAATTTTTTATTGTTTTGTTTTTTATTTTTAAATAGCGTTAAAAATAAAACAATTTATAAAAACGACTTTGACCCTGCATCTGTCTCCTCAGAGGCCTGCTGCTTCCCCGCGCTGCAGTGGAGCAACATGGGATTAAGAGAACGGACTACGGGAAACTTGGCTACGGGATTTACTTCGGTGATGCTGTGAGGTTGGTTTGAATAAATGTTCAACAGTCTTGCATGTTTATTGGTGTGAAAACGATCTTAGGACAGTTTTAGACGTTCTGGTTAGCCTGCTGTGCTCTAGGCTCTCTCTGTGTTCTCAGCACCAGTCTGAAGTACGCCCACCCCAGTGAAACGGACGGATCGCGCCTCCTGCTGGTCTGCGATGTGGCTCTGGGGGTTTGTAAGGACCTTAGTAAAGAAGACGTGGCTCTGACTGAGGCTCCTCACGGCTACCACAGCGTTCGCTCAGTCCGACGTGCCATCAACCCAAAATCAGATTTTGAGGTGGGAACAGAAGATGTTTAACATGCTGAACTTTAACATGTTCAGCGTGTTAAAGCTCTGCTGCGCCTTGAGGAAACTGATTGCTGTTTTCTGTCTGCGCTGCAGGATGATGAGTATGTGGTTTACTCTCTTGACCAAGTGAAGATGAAATATGTAGTTCAGTTCAGAGAGAAAGGAGACGAGCAGAAGAACTTTAGTCCGGACATCAACCTGACTGCAGAACCCATTCAGCCTGCCAAGAACCCAGGTAAGCTGCAGATACCTGACACTAGGTCGCCATGACGACAGCACATAGATCTTCTGCCTGGATATGAATGCATCTCTCTGTCTTGAGATTAATAGTCTGTAGCTACTGAAAAGTCATTTTTTCTTTAGTTTTTTACACAAACTTAATTCCAACGAGTTCAGATGAGTTACGGTTCTTAAAAATAAAGTTACCTGATTGAGGTGAATGTCACAGTAACCATATGCCCATAAATATTTTTTTAATTAAGAAGTGTTAATGTGTTTTTGCTTTGGGTTCATAGCAAACATTGACCGGTGATAACTATTCATCCATCCAGTTTCTGGAAAAAATTTAATTAAACATGAAATTCAGTGTTTTTGATGTCTTAAACCAGTTTTTATTTTTGTGTAGTATCTGATTTTTAACACATTCCCATCTAACAAGCGACTCTGTCTGCAGATCTGACTTCAGATTATGTGGAAGAAGATCTAGAAAATGTGAAGAATCCTCTGAAGCGCATTAAAGCTGGACTGTTGGACACGTCAGGCCAGCAGCTCCCCCTGCAGGCCGTCCATGTGAAGTGCAAACTGATGGATCTGCTCTCCCAGGTTGGAAAGGGAAGCGCCTGGATCTCTTGGGTGTCACTGATCCTGGTTCTGATTCAGGCTTTTTCCTCTGTCAGGTCATCATCTTCCAGAAATACACCAATCAGAGCTCAGTGCCCATCGAGGCGAAGTACGTCTTCCCACTGGACTCGGCTGCTGTGTGCGGATTTGAAGCTTTCATCAATGGGAAACACGTGGTGGGAGAGGTAATCTGAAGCTAAATATTGAGATAAATGTTTCACAAAGCAAAATACAACCTTATTTAGAACTGGACAGCGCTGACACAGTTCAACCCACCATGTTGGCTGTTTTTTACTTCTATTTTCAGAAACCAAAACAATAGGGAATAATTCAAACCTTTAAAAAAAGTAATGGCTCAACTAAAACATGTACAAACAAAATCCTAGAAAAAGAAAAAGTCAGAACACAATAGAGCTGCTTCATCATGCTGTGAATGGAGGGCTAAAAGGAACAAGGGATTATTTAATCAATTATTGCATCAATGCTTAGTACAGTGGAGGTTCAATGGAAGCCCAGCTTCTTTTTAATTTGACCATCTGTTGTGTTTTTGTTCTCAGGTGAAGGAGAAGGTAGCGGCTCGTGAGGAGTACAGGGAGGCGATACAGAAAGGCCACGGAGCGTACCTCATGGACCAGAGCGCTCCTGTATGTCCAGCAGCATCCTGATGGTTTCAGTAACATATTCCAGCCTTTCTGATTGGTTCCTCTCTGCAGGATGTGTTCACCATCAGCGTGGGCAACCTGCCGCCTGGCGCCACCGTCCTCATTAAGGTGACCTTTGTGTCAGAGCTGGTGGTCCAAAATGGGACCATCCTGTTCTCCCTGCCGGGCAGCGTGGCTCCATGGCAGAAGAGCTCTGCCCTCAACGAGAAAACACAGGTAGGGGGCGGAGCCTGTACTGAGAGGCGGGGCTTATATTTAGGAGCACTCACTTTATGAGTTTGAGGGTTTTAATTTTCATTTATTCAGTTAGAGCAGTGCTTTTCAAACTTTTTCAGGCTAAGGACCCTTTAGCCCATTTAACAAACAGTTATGTCCCACCTAACTTAAAATAGCCTCACAATAACAACATCTTAAAAAAACATAAAAAAAAACATATTTGCTGAATCTGTTACTACATCATGACAGTGTAATATGAAACAGATATGTGAAAAAAATTTAGCTCTTCTGCCTTCTCCCAGTGCTACAAGGAAACAACCAATCAGAACCAGGAGGAGGGTCTTAGTGCTGTCAATCATCCTCCATATGGTGCTGCTCACAGAGCCTGACTGTACAGCTCTTCAGAAGAGCTGTATAATCAGTTTTAAACATTTTAAGAGTAGATGTAATTTTTTTCTCATGAAGAATAAATATTACGATCATTTTGTCAATTTAGGAATTATTGTATATTAAAACCTTGATATTGTTAACAGGGGAATATTTTATGTGCTCTAACCCTACAGGACTCTTTGAAGAAGGTTTGTGTGGCCAATGAAGCAGTGAGGTGAGAATGATTGAATTTAGTTTTTAACTCATGAAGTCACCGACATGCAGTAATTCTGGATTTGGATTCTTTAACCTCCGACCTTTATGTGTTGTTTCTTCTGGACTTCAGAGAGTTTACGTTGGACATGTCGGTGGAGATGCCATGTCAGATCTCTAGCCTGACGTGCATCACCCATCAAGTCAAAATTAAGGTGTCGTTTTCAATTGACACATTGTTACGTAATCTGGAATTTAATCTACTTTTCTGCTTTCATGTGTATTTTTACAGATTTTTACCTCTAACTTATTTTTTAAAGCGAATCTTCATTGTCATCCAGTTTTTATTTTTATGTAACTCATTTTGTTTGCATTCTGTCATTCAGAGGACTGACTGTAAGGCGGTGGTCAGTGTTCTGCAGGGTCAGGTCATGGGGTCAGATGGTTTCCAGATGTCTGTCTCTCTCTCTGAGGTTCATCTTCCCAGAATGTGGGTGGAGAAACACCCAGACAAGGACAGCCAGGTCTGTTTGTCCTTCCCTCTTCCCCACTGAAGGCCTTTTTGCACTGCATGGCCCGGCCCGGTCCTATTGTGTTCCGGCCCTGGTTGTCTTGCATTGAGCGGAGTTTATAGTTTAGTTTATTTTTAGCAAATTTAACAAGTTCCATAATCAACATACAAACAAATTGTCCTACCTCACTTAAAACAGATCATAGCTGCAAAATTATAGTGAGTGAAACAGGTCTCCAAAGAAACTATTTATAATTTATAGAGGAAACCAATTCATTTTTAATATTCTAAAATTAAAAACACAACCAAAACGCATCATTCATTCATTCATTCATTCATTCATTCATTCATTCATTCATTCATTCATTCATCCCTATACAACACAAATTTTGTTACCCCTGAAAGGTCAGATACAGGTCCTACATCTGAACTCAGGTACATAAAACAAGCAGTTTATTATTTGTTTTTTAAAAGTGGAAGTAAGTTTCAACCCTTTTAATCTCTGAGGTTTGGAACGAGCTGTGCATCAAGCCCACAGCCCCTCCAAACAAAAGTTTTTCTGGAAATAGTAAGTCTTCTGTTTTTACCATAGATAATTTTATTTCTAGTTTTGTAGTATGCTGAGGACCACTGATTGGAACAAGCTCAGTCTCTATTGTTAGTTTTATTTACAACTTGGGACATCATGCAGGCACTTTGGTATACATTTATTTCTATTAGCCGAATGGGACCAAAGCGATGGAATGGATGGGAGTTGGGGCCATTAGACTCTAACCATTACACAGCTCTTATCTACTCTTGAAGGCTTTAATGTTTCCTGAGATAACTAGGGTTGTACCGGCCAGCTGCTTCTGTACATTTAGCTCAGCTTTATCTCTAACTAAAAAAGATTCCCACCTGAATGTTCTTTCTGAGCCGGACTCAGGTTTGGTGCAGCTGAGCTACCACTGCGGCTTGCGGGATTTCTCCCTCAGAGATTCTTGCCGACTTCTGATTGGTTCAGTTGAAGAAATATTATTTACATAAACTTATGACATGATGTGGATCATCCATTCAGTTTGTTGAATATTATTTTAACGTAAAGAAAATAAAATGCAACTGAACGTGACATTTTTAGCATTTAAGAACTTACAGGTAAGAATTGGTTATGGCGGAAATTTTTTGACGCCGCAAACACTGAGAAAGTCTAAACGAAAATAAGCGCCCTTCTGATCCAGAGATCTGGAAAAAGATAAATTTCTCTCCCCAATGCGCCAATCAATGGCTGACTCCAAACTATCCCCATCTGTCCAGCCCGATTGGAACCACAGCTCCAGGGAGCGGAGTGGAAAAATGCAAAACCACTCAGGTCAGCTTTGAAGCCAGAGCGGCCCAGGTCGGCCTGGGCTTGGCTGTGCAGTGCAAAAGGGGCTAAAGATCTCAGTACTGACCTCTGAGGAACTCCAAATATAATTCTGTTTGCAAACTGTTGCTCTGATTATTCATTAAATGAATTAACCCTCTACTCTGCTGCAGGCCTGCATGCTTGTTTTCTACCCAAGCTTTGAGTTTGACTCCAGCTCTGAAGGCAGTGAAATTGTTCTTTTGCTGGACACGTCTGAGTCCATGAGGGGGGAATCGCTCCAGCTGGCCCAGAAAATCGCCCTGCAGGTTTTAAAGAATCTGAAGAGCGACGTCAAAATCAACATCGTTTTATTTGGAACAGGTCGGTATAAGAGCATAGAGCTGGTTAGAATAGAACTCTGATTCTTTATTTATTTTGGGACTGGATATTATTTAAAACATCCAAATCAAAACGTGATGCAGCTGTAAGTTTCTGAGACTTTTCTGTCTGTTGTTTCCAGGAACGCACAAGTTACTTTCAAACTACCAGGTTGCGTTCATTGAACATGGAGTTTACTTTCCAAGGACTTGTATTATACTTTTCTTGAACTTATAAGCAACCATCTGAGGGGAAGTTCATGTTACCTTCAACATGCAAAGTGTACTTTCTAAAAGTTGTAAAAAGAACCCTGTTTCTCCTTGAGATGCTCCTTTAAGTTACTTAAAATGGCTCCATAGGAAAGTACAGACTGTTTGCTTCTGATTCTGAAATATCTTCATTCTCGTCAGTTATTTTCTGCATCTGATTTTTCACGTCTAAAGTTAAAACTTGTGTTGCTTTTAATAAACTTTTACACTTTACCTATTGAAGTAATTTCTGAAGCAAATAAGAGAAACCACCAACTGATCTTCATCAATCTGGTTTTGTTTTCTCTTGATTTGTCTTGTTTTTTGTTTTCAGATCACAGAGAAGCTTTTCTGACGGCTCAGAAGCTAAACGAGGTTCAAGCTGAAGCCAAGAAGTTCATCAAGGTGAGTTGAGACTCTATGAGAGAGAGGAGAAGACATGCAGAACAGATGAACGGGCCGGGACTTGAATCCATGACAGCCATGTCGAGGACTGAAGCCTCTTACCGCTGCACTCAAGTTCAAATTCTTTGGAGAAATTTCTCAAAATTCTAAAAATCTAAGCTTTTTTTAAAAAAAAAAAAATTTTAAATGCTTTTTAAAATCAAGCATTTTAGAAATGCTTGATTTTTAGTATTTTCCATTTATCTAAAATGTTAATTGTTTCTATATAAAATCATGAACTGTATTTTAAGCTAAATTTAAAAACAGATATTTATATGAATTCCATAAAATTCAAAATTTTTGGCATTAAATCTGACTTAACTTTTTATATTCATCCTGAGAAATCCTGTAATCTCCATGGCAACCGTTGAGCTGTGCAAAACGCTTGGATGGACCGAGCTCCATCTCAGAGGCACAGCCTCACAGAGCACACGACTCCCCCACTCAGCTCCTACAGACTAGCCAGCAGCAATTAGCAACATCTGGTGGAACTGTGCGTCTGCTGAGCTCATTATGTGAGCTACTTCTCAATGAAACACTGATAAAAACATTGTGAAAGGGTTAATAGAGGAGTGAATTTATAAAAAACTTTCTTAAAGAGAGAGAGGCTCAATTCTAAGGCATCAAATTAGAAAGTAAAATTTCTTTTAAGTCATATTTAATATATGCAGGATTTTTGTCACATAGTTACTGGATTGTCCCATAAAATGGCACTATGTGCCTGGAAAACAGATAATACCACCCCTATAGCCTTTATTTATAGCTGAGTTATTAAGAACAAATGTGTATTTACAATAACAATCTGGTGGGAGGGAATAACACAGGAAAATATAAGTAATTAATCCAATACCGTACAAAAAATAAATCCTTTGCTGCAAATAATCAAGCATACACTAAAGAATGCTGTGTTATTGTGTTTTATGCATTTTTCTTATTTCTTATTTAAAAAGGTTATCAAATTATTTGTTTATTTGCATCTTTAATGTATTTCTAATTTTTATAATAACAACTGAAGTGGCTAAATTAAAAATCTGCAAAAATGTTCCTCATTCCTTTTATCTGATTAGTCATCAAAGTAATTGATTGAACAATCAATTACTGAAATAATCATTAGTTGCAGCCCTGCTTGGAATTAAAATGCATTTCCAAACTTTACCAGTAATTCTCTTTGTCTGCTGTTAGAGCTGCTCTTCAGTAGGGGGCAGCACTGAGCTGTGGCGGCCTCTCCGGGCGCTCAGCCTGCTGCCGCCGTCCGCTGGCGTTCGAAACCTGCTGCTGCTGTCGGACGGCCACATCCAGAACGCGGCGGCCACCCTGCAGCTGCTCAGAGACAACGCCCAGCACAGCCGCCTCTTCACCTGCGGCTTCAGGTGAGGAAGGTCTTCATCCCTCGCTTCATGTTTAGTTTCTCTTCAAACCAGGTGAAGTGGTTGTGTTTGTCATTTCAGCTCCACAGCCAATCGCCACATGTTGAGAGCCCTGGCGCAGGCAGGGGGCGGGGCTTATGAGTTTTTTGACTCTAAAGCGAAGCATACCTGGGCTGAGAAGGTGAGACTTTCTAATTCACATGACAAACTCACATCCGGCCTGCCGAAGCTTTTTCAGGGTGTCCACACATCCTTAAAAGGCCTTAAGTTCATGTATCTAAAATTTAAATTATTATTATTAACAATAATAAAAATAACAATAATACAATGTTTTCATAACGTCACCACGACTCGTGGCATAGAGTCCATTTACAGTCCATTCTAGATATGGAGAGTAACAAAACGGAAAATTAATGTCATACATAAGCACAAATATTGAAAAATTTATTGTAGATATTTCTAAATTAGCATCACAAAATTGCAGAACTATGAAGGGACTGTTTGATGTGAAAAGATGTTTAATATTAAAGGTTTCCCCTAGAAAATCTCAAACTTAGCAGGACTCATCATGAGGATTAATTTGAGTCTTTATCAGTTGGATATTTTCTGATACGTGAACATGTGGTGGCTGCAGGTGGAGCGCCAGGTGAAGCGCATGTCGTCTCCCGGCTGCAGCTCCGTCTCTGTGAAGTGGCAGCAGTTCAACCCCAGAGCTCCTCCAGTTCAAGCCCCGAAGCAGCTGAACTCCCTGTTCAACGACTGCCACACTCTGGTTTACGGCTTTGTGCCCCACTGCACTCAGGTATTCAACTGGTTCTTCTTCTTCTCTGCTTTACCTGCTGGGCCAGGTTGATTAATGATCAGAGAAATTACAGAGGAGAGTTGAGTTGATCATGAACTGGCTGCAACTAACAATTAAATATAAAATTACTCAAATGTGTGATTTTTCATGCAGGCGACTCTTCTTGGAGATTTGCGCGGTCAGCAGCTTCAAACCATGGTGTCAACAACAGAGCTGCAGCAGACCAGAGGAACCGTAAGGCTCCGTTTATTATCTGTATAAACACATTGAAACATGATAATCAGCCTCAGCTGCTGATTTGTTGTGTTTTAGTTTCTTCATAAGCTCACAGCGAGAGCCCTGATCAGAGACTACGAGGATGGAAACCTCGATTCCACCGAGGCTGAACACGAGGTCAGCATGCGCGTCACCTTTGACCTCAAGTCACAGCTAAACTCTGTTGAAACTCCTGTTTTTGTGTTTGTAGGGTAAAAAAGCAGAGCTGAAGTCCTTCATCATCGATCTGAGCAAAGAGTTCTCCATCCTGTCTCAGTTCACCAGCTTCGTGGCCGTCGAAGAGAGGGTCTGTTTGTGTTCATGTCACGTTCAGAGATGTTTTGAATCAAACCAAAGTAACTTTTCCTGTCTTAGGATTCTGGGAAGCCAGACGATGGCGTCACAGACATCCCAAAGCTGATCGCAGAGGAGGATGTGGACTTCCTGCCTAATGTCACCTGGAGTCTTCCTGAGGACAATGACAAAGTTAGAATATTTCTGTTATTCTGATATTTTTACAGTGCAGTAAGACTCAGGGGACACAGATCTAAGGACGGTAAAACCAATGGAGCCTTGACATCAAGTGATTCATGGATGTTAAATGAACTTTTTTTCCTCTCTCCTTTACATAGATGGGAGCTCCAATTCCAAAAATGAAAATTAATAAAATTATAACCCATATAACACCTTAAAGTTACAGCAGTTACTCTTTAAAACCCAGATAATCAACCTAAATTCAGTTGATTGGATTTGATTTGAAAAGACACCTGTCTATATAAGGTCCCACAGTTGACAGTGCAGGTCAGAGGTCAAACACCAACCACCGACTTTGTGACTTCTTCACAAAGTCAAGGGAAGTGACTGTAGTCCTCAAAGACAAAGTCTTTCTGGTTTATTTCAGATGTTTTACATAGAAGAAACAGTTGGCAGAAATACCTGCACTTGAATGCTATGTTTGTCTGTTACAGGTGGCGGATCATCGAGCTTCCAGCGACACTGAGGAGGTAAGAAGAACCGAGTTTCCATCACTGTTGATGTTTCAGCTACTTTACAGTTTGTTACTTTAGGCCGTTATTTCTGAATCCCTTAAAATAACACATACAGCAAACTATAGATGTTTATGCTATATGTGTTTATTTGTCAGATGCTCTCAGGGGGCCCAAGTGAAAGACCTTGGAAACTAGAAGCGTAAACATAGAAAACCTGCGTCTAGAAGTACCTATGTGGAAATGGTACAGACATGCTATTTATAGGTAGAATGTCATAAAAAAGTTATTCATTTCAGTAATGCCATTCAAAAATTTTAATTTGTATATTCATTCGTTACACATAGATTGATATGTTTCAAATGTTTTCTTTTAATGTTGATGATTATTACTGACAACTAAGGTATTTCAGAAAATTAGAATATTGTGTAATAATTCAGTATTGAACATATCTTATGCACTCTAATCAGGTAATTAACTCAAAACACCTTTAAATGTCTTTAAATGGGCTCTCAGTGAAGTCAGTTCTGTAGGTTTCACACCACAATAAGTGGTTGTGTGAAAAGCAATTCCAATTGTAATGTGGAAATGCTGTTAGAGGTGCTGACGTGCAGGAAGAGGGCCCCCAAGTCAAATCTGCTCATGGCCTCATGCAACCTGGTCACTTTGTCCTTGGAACCGCGGGCGGTGGAGTTGTTTTGGTTCCAGCTGCCGGTTTATTTTTCTTTGGTGGAGCAGGTGTTGAAGTTGAATGCAGGTTTCGGCTGAGGGCTGGCCGTGCCAATTCCTCTAGGCCAGAGTTCTCCCTGTTTTTATAGCTTAGCTCCCAGAGGGCTCCAGGGTAAACTGCATGCAACCTCTCCACTGTTAAGAGAAAGAGTTGTTTCATTTCCACCAGCAGCGTTTATCTCAAAGTTCACCTCCAAGCGCATAGTCTTCAGGTTAATGTATAATACTGAGCTGGTTGTTGTTTTGATTCATTAGTAGAGTTGAATCTGGATTGACCTCGATATTCCTCTCCAGAGCAGGAGTCTTTATTTCTGCCAATTAGAGTCTTTGTATAAAACTGCTGATGAGGCATCTTGCTTTGGTTCAGGAAGAGGAAAAAGAGTGAAAAGTAAAAAGGCCGTCACTCTGAAGGGCCCAGGATGTTCAGACCGAAGTCAAACTGTTGGCACGCCGTCACATAGTTGTGGGACAGTTACGGTGTTTCCATTCAATAAGAAATGCAATTAAAATCACATGTGACTAAATTTGTTTACATGATTAGTTATAATCATGGCAGCTCCAGATTTAAACAATAAGACATCAGCGTCTTGTTTAGGTGATAGAGCAACAAAACCCTGGAAGCGGCTGCTTAGATATGCAGCATTTTGCAATTTTACAGAAGAAATATGGATTTCAAACTCACCTTCAGATGAACAATGTGATGCCGTGAGACCTCAGGTGGATCCAGCTGCTCATTGTCCAAGGAGGCCAGTGACTAAATGACTGCATTGTTGTTGTATATAAACTGCATTGATGGGGGAAAAAGTGTTTCCATTGCAGTTTGGCAAAAACCACCTCAACCTAGCACAAAATATTTTTATCGAAAAACAAATTTATTCAAAATTTCAGTAAATCCATGAAGCCAATTTATTTCTGATTCCAGTTGTTGTGTTTACTGACGGATTGATCTTCCTGGTTTGTCAGCATATAAAGTC
The DNA here is from genome assembly GCA_902982915.1 of Phalloptychus januarius. Classification (NCBI taxonomy): domain Eukaryota; kingdom Metazoa; phylum Chordata; class Actinopteri; order Cyprinodontiformes; family Poeciliidae; genus Phalloptychus; species Phalloptychus januarius. Next base: position 19,271,552 of record CADWAE010000230.1, on the reverse strand, counting down.
AGCCGGTCCACACATCCCTCAGGCCATGGAGCCATTAATGCTCTGTACTTATGGATCTTTCTGGTCTATCTCAGATCTTTTTAAATAGAAGAAATGATTGCTGAAAATGCTGGGACTTGAATGCTATGTTTCTCTGTTTCAGATGGATCTACGTTACTATGATGATATTATCCTGCCTGTTCCTCCTGGGGTAACAAGGAGTTTCCATTATTGTTGTTGTTCATCTACATTTTTACAGTTTGTTACGTTAGGTTGTTATTTTTCAACAATTGTTCTATAAAATCCTGGAACTTGAATGTTATGTTTCTCTGTTACAGATAGATGTATATGACTTTGATGGGGAAGGAACTTTTAGTGTTGAGGTAACAAGGAGCTTCAGTCACTGTTGATGTTTTAGCTGCTTATTTACAGTTTGTTACTATAGGCAGCCTATAGTTTCTCAGTCCCCTAAAGGTCACAACAGCAAAATAACACGTGGTATTTGTGGATTCATTGTGACATTCTCTCAGAAAACATCTCAGACTGATACTGTTATAAAAATACTGGGACTTGAATGTTATGTTTCTATGTTACAGGTGGACTGTGACGAGTGTGACGATGAGCTCGATCATCCTGGGGTAACAAAGAATTTCCATCACTGTTGTTTTAGCTACTTATTATCAGTTTGTTACTGTAGGTCATTATTTCTCCCTTAACCTGAGCAAATCAACAGGTCTTTGCACAATTGGCCCAAATTGATCAATTTGCAGCCCCACCAAACCCCAAAGCCAAGTCCCTGGGGGAAGCACTGCTGCCTTTAGGAAGGTTATGACGAGGTGACCTTTGTAGTGTTTTCTGGAACATGTTACTTCACCTTTCCCAAAGTTGAGTGCATTTTCTCTAAGGATCCAAACCCAGGTCTGTTTACATAAATATGTTTGGTCCTTTGGTGTCAGCGATCCAGTGAGCACAGATTTAAGGACAGGGAAACCGATGGATATCAGATGGGATTGTTGGATGTTAATTAAACTATGACCCCTTTCCTGTCTCCTACACATTGAATGGAGTTTCAATCCCAAAAATGAGCAGGAAAATATGCTAAATTAAACTGGGAAAAAGCCTGTTTCTGTTTGCCACTATTGCAGTTATTTAAATAAATATATTTTCGGAACATATGATACTGGCTTTCTGTTCAAAGTTTGGTAAATAAATTGCTGCTGCACTTGGAGGCACTCTAGGGAAAATATTTTTTACATAGAAGGAATGATTGATAAAAAACGTCGGGACTTGAATGTTATGGCTGCGTTTTACAGGTGATGCCAGACAAACAGAAGCAGAAGTGGAAGAGGATCTTCAAGATGCAGCAGGCGGTGAGATGTTTGCAGGAATCATTAAAAAAGATCTCCATCTATATTTTATGTTCCATTTTATGCTCTTCTAGTGATAAATGAGTCCTATAAACCAAACGTCACCTCTACATTGTTGCATATTAGTTAATATGAATTATCTAAAATTTGATAAAGTGTGCATTCACACCAACCATGTTTAGTCCACTTGGGAAAACTTTTAATTGACTATAACTAATAGGATTTTATTTTAATAATATTATAGACAGTGATGTAACGCGTTACTTTGTAACGTCAAACCACGTTTTTCAGTAATGAGTAATTTAATGCGTTGCTATTTCGAATCCAGTAATCAGATTAAAATGACATATTCATGGGTCATTGCGTATCCTTTTTCTCTCTACATCTCTGGCTCTTCCCATTATCTTGTCCATAATCTCACTGGGTTAATCCTTAACACTGACATTCTTCTCTTAACATCAGAACTTGTGTTAATCTTCTGTGTGCTGCAGGAGGGATGCTGGAAGGTCAGTCTTGAGCTGATAGAAGATATATATGTCAATACGGATGTGTTCGTTAACATGATCCGGAAGTATGCAGGTAATTATTCTCTGGGTGAGCATTCACATTACCCTCTGTGTGTAGAAGCAGCACAATTTTACATTTATTTAGATTTTTATGTAAGAGTTGACGTTAAGACGTTCATCGATCTAATTTTTTACTATTTGTCTTCTAGAGTTTGATTAAAATAAACCTGGTGGTTTTAAATCTCAGTCTTCTACTTTTGTTTGACTCCAGTGTTGTAACTGAACCATGTGGCTGTTTATGTTAAAGGTGCAAAGGTCAAAGAAGGCATGCTGAGGCTGTTGGTGACTCTGCTGGTTCTGCAGCTGATGAGGGAGGAGGAGCTGGAGGAAGGAAAACTGCTGCAGAGTCTGTTTCACCTGATGGAGCCGACTGGGTCCAGGTCTGAACCACAACAGAATATATAAACCCAAGAGGAGAACCGGGTCACACGGAGAGACATGAACTCTCACATGGGAATTTAATTCAGTCGGTCATAAAAGGGATTTTTAAAATGACTAATCTGAACCGTCCCAGCAGTGGAGTGCTCTTAGCTTAGCACCAATGAAAACGGACCAAAACAGAACCAGACCTGGTCCAGGTGGAAAGTAAATCTTTTCTGCAAACCCAGAGGTCCATGTGTGAGGAGCATCAGGATCATTGATCCAAACTAGAACACCATGGGAGGAACATGAACACCAGACACTGAAAAAGGTTCTGGAACATGTTGCAGGGTTTCCCGGTCGGTCCGGCAGGCGGTCTTTGCAGAATGCATATATTTTTGTACATTTCTGGCTTAATTACTAATTAGAGCAGAGATGTGAATGTTTGCTTCAAGGTCCATATTCCTGACTGATTAACCTGAATGTTTTCCCCTGCAGGCCTGAGCGCTGGCATCAGGTGAAGAAGGCAGTGGACTGGGTGCGCTGGGCTGACCGGCAGTATCCATACGCCTGCAGCCTGCTGGAGCTCGGTTCAAGCTGGGAGCCTGCTATTCGCCAGCTGCTGAGCCTCAACTCTGAGCAGCAGTCTGAAGCTGAAGAAGACTACTTCATCGCTGGAGATTCACAGAAACGTTGCTGCAGTGTTTTCTGATAGTTACATAACCATCAGCATGTTTTTCTCCATTGCCTTTTATCTTCTTCACTTGGTGTTGTTTGCAAAGAGTTAAGCAGATCTTGCATTGAATATTTTCTTTAAATGACATGAAGAAACATTAAGACAGGAGAGAAAGGAAATCTTCACATTTCATCCCCATGGACTATACAGAATTAATACAATTACACTCACACATAAATAAAATTACAAACAAAACTTTTAGCAATCATACTGTATTTGCATTTTTTTCTTAAAAACTAATGAGAATAGATAAAAATTTTTGTTTGGGATTCTTGTCGATATTATGCGAGATCATCCCATTTCCCCATGCTGGACATTTTGGTTTAACAGTAAAAATACATGAAATTACTTGTAAAATTAATTATATAAAGTAACATCTAGACCTGACCCGTATAATTGAACTTCTATAAGATCAATAAGAGGTTGTGTGTCATGCAAACTTTGGTTTAGTTGCTTGTGGTTCAGTTCTCCATCTCACAAATTATTCTGCCAACACATGCAGTGACAGAGATTAGGGTGAGAGGCATTGGACTGAAATTGATTTTATTATATATGTAACTCTTTGATGTAATGTTTGCATCTATTTTCTGCCACTGCTAAAATGCTGTATAATCCGCCCACCCCTCCCATAATTAAACGAGCATGTAAAGAGAGTCATGTGGTGGACATTCATTCTGTGCATGAGTTCGGCCCGAGGCTGCAGCTGGTTGTAGCACTGACTCTCCCAATAAAAGTGCCAACTTTAACAGGCAGTTTAAGGCAGTTGGAGTTAATTTCTTCTTGTGTTTTAAAACTGAACAGATTTCTGAGAGAAATTAGCCGATAGATATTTGAAATCACTTACAGGTTGTACATTCATTTGAAGATGGTTTAAAACAAAAATATGAGTTTTTTCTTTATTTTTTTTCTTTTTGTTTTGTTCTTTAGTTTAGGTTAAACTGCTTCTAGCTAAATCTGCTTTCACCTGGTAATGTTAACAGTAATAAAATATAAAAAAGCCAAAATAATTTTCAGTAACAGTTAATCTAAAGCAAAATTTTTCACTATCTATGGCAATAACTTTTATTCATATATTATGTCAATAAATCATCCAAACAATCTTACTAAGGTGGTTTGTTTTTATCCCTGTGTGTCTCATGTTAGTGATGGGATTTTTAGCTTTTCTTTTAAATTACATTTGGGTGATAACGTCGATGACAATCAGAGAATCAAATTGACAAACCCAACATAATTTTTCAGGAACTTATGCAAATTAACTCTAAAAACAGATATTAAAGCAACCAGTGCTAATATATGACAGTTATAGATAGGCATCTTTAATTAACTTACCAACATATTTGCACACCAACATCCCTAGAGAAGCACTTCTGTCTAAACAGACACATTTACCAAGAAGTGAGCGAATGGATCCAAATACTGAGCCAATATTCTAATTTTATTTTAGCTGGAGCTAAATTCCAGTTTCAACAGAAACAGACATTGATGTTCAGGAAATGATTCTAATTCATTTTAACTGTAGTAATTGCTACTTCAGTAACTGGAGGAAAACCAAACAGATACTTTCAAATTATGTAGTTTTAATTGTCAACACTTATTTATCACATACTAATCAATTAATTGTATTTTTTATGTCTTTTACTCACTTTCCCTAACATTTGATTGCCCTTTTATTAATGCTGTGGCAGAGAACAATAAAGGACCAAATAACCAGACAGAGACATCCCGTAGTGCTGATGATCATGCTTTATTAAATCAATAATTGCAGAAAAACTCAAGGAGGCTGAAAAACACTGAGAGCTACAGCTAACTTCAATCCAACAAAGTGCAGGGTGACACCAAAGGACACGGCGTGCATTAGCTGTTGTTTGTGGCTGCTGGTTGTCTCATTGGCGCCACCCTGTGGACCGACGGTGAACTTCTACAAACTAACACACAAGCACACTGCAGACCTCCGAGAGACAGCTCTGCCTCTGAAAACGAGCGCCGGCAGGACTCTGGCCAGGTTGATGGAACGACGGAAAAGTCTGAGCCGACGGTTGTTTTCCAGAATCAGAGCACAAAACAAAAAAAGAAACACTTTGGGCTCAAGCAGTGCAGGCCGCTCGCACTGTGAGCCTGTCATAGAAATGGCAGTATGACATAATCAGTCGGCACATGAGGTCCAGTCGTCCTGCTTGCATGAGGGTAGATGCAAACAGCACTCAGGATCTCATGCTCCTGTTACAAACTAAAGCGCCGCTCCCTTTGCAGCGGCGCGCTCAAAGTTTTGTCTCCGGTTCATAACATCAACAGGGAGCCTCTCTACCTGTTGAGGCAAACTTAAAGACTTCAACTTATCGTTGAGGCACAGAGTTTAGTTTCCCAGTTTAGCAGGGTATTCGTTCCAGCGGAAACTTTCTCCTGTTAAACTATATTTAGTTTCTTTAAGTTTCAGTTAATATTATTGTCATAAATAACAATGCATACATTTCCCATAACCGGTAAACTCGGCTATATACATTATGTACATGTCAAAGAAAAATGGATCAAACATCCTAAGTCATAGTTATCCAATATGGCACATTTTACAACTTTAGACTTTAGTCTAGTTTGGCATAAATTAAAGTCAGGTTTGGTACAAAAATAGTTCCTATTTACAAGAATATTCCAGATCCTTATCAAGTAGACTACTGTGTTTCATCAATAAATAAAAAGTCATGAAAGAAGGGAAAAGGGGACATTTGAAATATCAGATTTTTTTTTACACTGATCGAATGCTGATGTGAACGGTTGCTGAGTCCGATCCGAGCTCATTGGAGAGTCTGAGGGTGTAGGTGCCGGCGTCCTCCTCCTTCACCCCTGTGATGATGAGGGTGGTCAGGTCCTCCGTGGTCTCGATGTGGAATCGTCCACCCGTGGACACGTCGATCGTCTTACCTGAGCGGGACCACTCTATGTGCTTGGTGTCACCAGTGAACGCACAAGCGACCGTCAGGACTTTGCCAGGTTCGATGCTAATGTCCTCTGGCAAAGCTTCGATTCTCGGAGCAGAACCTGGAAGCAGTAGAGTAATTTAAACTTAAGAGAGTTACATGAAGATAAAAACAAATTCAGATATTTACATACTTTTAAATGACACACATTATGCTTTCTTGAACAAGTTAAGACGCTTATTACATCTTTTGTATAAAAATCATTCTTAGATCAGGAGATTTTTTTAGAGTAGCTTGTCACTTCAAATTCAAAAAATTTGCTGCTGGTCATGAGACTCAACGTTTACACTTTCATGTGAAAATGGCTGCAAACAGATGTGAAATTATTCAACGCTGTATCTTTGAAAAGCAGAAGTGAAGCCTCCTGCACAACCAACAAGAATCCAGCAAGTGGTTTCTGGGTGGTAAGTCAACAACAAAAGTCTTGTCTTTTCCAGCAGCCATTGTACAGCACATTAGAACAACCAAATAATGTGCTGGTGCCTGCTGATGACCTAGCCGTTTTTCAAACAGCTCATTTTCCAGACACCAAAAATCATTAACTTGTTGTCAAAAACAGTGCGGTGTTTTCAGTAAATGGAAGCAAAAAAAAGTGTAAAATGTAAATTTTGCATAACAGGTCTCCTTAAAGCAGTTGGGAAAAGCTGACATGATGTCTTGGCTTTGTACAACCGTCATAAATTAATCCACAACACTGAAGATAATTGGAAAAACCAAAAGAAATAAGGCAAAAAAAATCAAGGCTCTTCATGTATTGACTGTAATAAAAAAATATATTTCACTTCATTAAATCTTTTCAAGCCAAGTTTCATAGAATTAACCTTCATTCTGAGGGAAATATTGATAATCAAAAAGACCAGTTATCTCTCATTTGGACCACTAATATGCCTTGAATATTAGTGGTCTACCTTAAGTGGTTTAGTTAAGGTAAATGTCAAAATGACAAAATGGCTTTGATATGGTGTAAGTAAATTTGTGTTATTGGTTTTAATTGAACAAGGAATACAAAAAACTTAATTTGCTAAACAATCTTAGCACTTTTGTCTGTGGGATTCTGAAGAAATTACTGACTTAGCACCTAAAGATCTTAACAAAGGTTTAAATCTCATACCGATTGCTCTCATTGAGGTTCCCTCCATGTGGGATGTCATTTCTGTGAGACTGCTGGAGCTCATGGCGTACGTCTCAGATGTCATGGAGGACATGCTGGACATTGACATGGTCTCAAACTTCATCTCAGCTGCCATGCTGCTGAAGGAGCTGGACTCCATCATGGATGACATCATTGTCTGGTGGGCAGAGGAGGAAAAAGCCGAAGACTCCTCCATCGTGTGGATTTCTTTCTTTGCCATCATGGAAGAGGCCTTTGATGACTCCTGGTGACTCACCATCATTGACCCTGTTGAAAATTAGTTGGAACATGAAATATAGAAACCTTATCAATCATCTCTAAATTAACATTCTAATCAAAAAATATTTTGCTAGAGGAAGATCTCACCTTTAAGTGCCACTTGCTGCTCTCGGTAAGCTGTGACTTTCTTGTATATGGACTGAAACACCTGACCAGTGAAGGAGAAGGAGGATTTGGACACTCCTCCATCTGAAGTCATCTCACAGGTATACTCTCCCTGGTCACTCTCTGTCAGCTCATGAATCAGAAGACTGCAAGATCCTTCAGAGTAGTGCATCTCAAAGCGGTTGCTCTGTGAAAGCCTCCTGCCGCTAACGTACCACACCACCTCTCTGATGCTGCTTTCACAGACGCAGGACATCTTGACTGAACCCTCACAGGCCTCAGCTATTAGCTGACTGAGGACTTTGGGAGGTTTCGGCGTCGGGGATTTCACAGTAGGAGGAGACAGAACCCTCTTGGGGGACATAATTGGAGGAGGTGATTTTACCCTCAGAGGTGATTTGATTCCCTCAGGCTCAGGTGACTTCAATCCCCTTGGAGATTTCATACCTGGAGGTTCTGGAGACTTGATGCCTCTTGGTGTTTTGAGTCCTGTAGGTTCTGGTGACTTCAGACCTCTTGGTGTTTTGATACCTGCAGGCTCTGGTAACCGGTTTTTGCCTCTTCAGGTTCTGGTGACTTCACACTCCAGGAGTTTTGACTGGTGTTGGTGACTTTAGTCTGGGTTCTGGAGATTTTAGCCCACGTGGTGACTTGATTCCTTCTGGTTCAGGAGATTTTACACCAGGAGTTGGTGATTTTAAGCTGTGTGCCGGAGAGGGTGCTGATGGCTCTGGAGATTTGATGCTCTTAGCAGATTTTGCTTCCTCTGGTTGGTTATAGGATGTTCTTCGGTTGACTTTACACTTGGTTCTGGTGACTTTACACTAGGTGCTGAAGAAGGAGCAGGGGATGCCGCTAAGGGCTCAGGTGACTTAACACTGGGTGCTGGTGACTTCACAGGTGACTCAGTGATTTTGACAGCTTTGATTTCCTCTATAGGCGGTGGCCTGCGGATTGTCAGAGTGAAATGAGCCTCCTGTTTACCTGCTGAGTTCTCGACGACCACAGTGTAACTGCCCTCATCAGATGTGGTCACAGATGAAATCTCTAGGCGGGACTTGTACTGAGTTGTGGTGACATGGATACGAAGAGATGATGCAATTGTTTTGCTCTCGTGTATCCATGTCACAGTTGGTGCAGGCTCCCCATCAATGTCACAAGAGAACCAAGCTGTCTCTCCCTCTGCAACAGTGACAGACTGTGGCTTGGTGAGGATTTTGGCAGGAAGAGAAGGTTTCTCCTTGGGCAACGAAAGTTGCTCAGGAGCAGAAGCAGTAGAGGATGTTTTCAGTTTATCTTCAGATGTTGAATGCTTTCCAGTTAAAGAAAACTTCTCTGAAGAATATGAGGAACTAGAAGAAAGATATTCAGTGGAGGCATACTTGATAGATGAGTCATACCTCTCAGCAGAGGAGAATCGCTCACTAGAAGAGAATCTCTCGGCCGAGGCACCAATTCTTTCCCGTGTGACAACCTCACGTGTTTCTGTTAGCTTTGACTTGCTCTCTTCCACCTCCAGGTAGGTTTGCGAGGTATAGCCAGATTTAAAGTGTGTGGTGTGGTAGTGATCAATGCGTGCTACTTCAGGGACAAATGCTTTAGGAGCTTCCTCATCCCTGCGGCGGGAGGAGAATGTAGTGTATCCGCCTCCTGACACCTCCAGGGTGGCATAGTCAGATGCCTCACCCTTTGAATTGGAGCACACACAGCGGTATGTGCCGCTGTCTTCTTCTTGGCAGTCCAGGATAGTGATGGTCAGAACACCACTCATGTTTGCGAAGGTGTATTTCTCACGATGTTCAGAGATTTCTGCTCCATTGTGGAACCATGCAACTTCAGCCTCTGGTTTTGCTTGGATGTTCAGCGTGAATTTTGTGTCTTGACCAGTTGGGATGCGATGAGAGCGCATCCTGACAGTTACACGAGGAGCATGATCCAGGCTGAAAGGTGCTTGACTAACAACTTGGTATTTCCTCTCGGACTTCAGAGCAGCTTTCCTGGCTTCATATCGGGACATGATGTCAAAGCGTGCTGACCGCTCAAACCTAGAGGAGGAGCGGGAAGACCTCTCCACTGACCTAATAGGACTTGGAGAACGAGGACGGGTCCTCTCTGGAGTAGGGGATCTCCTCCCCACAATCTCTCCCTCTGTTTCCACAGGTCTAGCATGTGGAGGGCGGATTAGCTCTGAGACTGGTCGCATCAGCTCAATATAGGTAGGAGACAGTGACCTTCTCCTTCTTGTGTACTGAGAAATAGTACGTTTCTTCTTTGTCTCTGCAACATCAGTGGCTTCATGTCTGACCTCCTGCCTCCTTTCCTCATGTTCAACGACACGTCGTTGAACTCGGATGGGGCTACCAGGAGGAGAGGCAGAAAAGCCGAGCTCAAGTTCATCTTCCAGCATCATTGTCTCCTCCTCAGCTCTCTTCCTTGTCAGGTAGTCATCCACAGGCATCAGCAACTCTTCATCACTGAGATCTCCCAGAGACCTCCTTCTGGATCTAAAGGAGACTTCAGACTCAGGAGATGGTGAGCGTCGGGCAGGTCTAACAGTCTCCAAATCATCCATTGTCAATTTGGGAATGCGCCATCTTGGTCTATATTGGTCAGTGATTCTGGGCAGAGGCATCACGTAGAACTGCTCCCACCTGGACAGACGAATACGCCTTTGCCTCTTTTGCACAATCCTTTCTGTTCTCTCTGAAACTTCATACTGATCTCGTACCTTGCGATACCACTTCATATCAGACAGAGGTACAAACTGCTTAATGGCTTTGTCTTCATCCAGAGCTTTAGGATCATGAACCACAGGCTCAGGAATTTCATAGGGCATGAAAAGCCTTCTCTCTTCCTCTAGCTTCTTGGTCTCTGTCTTCTTCTCTGTGATGTCAAATTCACCTTCGATGTTCTTGGTGCTTACTGCGGGTTTGTAGACCTCTGCAGCAAATTTGAGGGCCTCCTGTGCTGTTGGGTTTAGAGGTACAAGTTCCTCTGTAGCTGCAATTTGCTGAGCCATTTTGTTGGTCTTCTCTATTTGTTTCTGTACATGTCTGAGTTTCTCCTCTTCGCTCTTGTACTCTCTTCTAGTGTAAGTGAGACGATCCACTTTCAGAGTGGCCTGGCAGCTTGCAGAGCCAGCAGAGTTGGTTGCTGTGACTTTGTACACTCCATCATCCTCAAGCAGAGTCTCTCTGATGTGAAGGACATGGTAATCAATGTCCTGTTCTATGACAACAACTTTGGGACCAAACTGTAGAGGAAGGCCGTCTTTTTCCCATTTAAGAGAAGGAGTGGGAACTCCTGACACCCTGAGTTCAAAGCGGACACTGTCCCCTTCTGTGCACTCAACATTAGCCAGTAGACGTTTGAACATGGGCCTCATTGTATCCTCAAGCACAGGATGAGGTATCACAGTGAGACGAGCCTTGCAGCTGTCTTCTCCAAACCTGTTGTGGGCCATGACCGTGTATTCAGCATCATCACCAATGTCAAGGTTGTGAATCAAAAGTTGATACAGGCCCTTATCACTTGTGAAGGTGTATTTGCTGTCATCCTCTTTGATTTGTTCTCCATTTTTAAGCCAGGTTACATGAGGCTCTGGGTGTACAGTGATAGTGACACCAAAGCGCACATCCTCACCAATATATGCTGTGCGGTTGTAGAGTGGTAAAGTGAACTCAGGTGGTCTCTGGAGAAGTTTAGTTTTGTCAACCCTCCTCCTCAGCTTCCTGATGGTGCGGCTCATGTAGTGCTCTCTGATACTCCTCACAGTTTCTACAAAGAGTTCTCCGTAGGCACTGTCCTCTCCATCATCACTCACCACCTTGCACCTGTAGACACCATCATCAGATTCTTCAATGTCCTTCACGTAAATACTGGCAAAGCCGTTGCTGTAGGAAATCTCATACTTGGGGCTTGGATGTAACTGACGATTACCTAAGTACCATGATACCTGAGTACTCTTGTCAAAGTTCACAATACTACAGGTAAATCTGACATGGCCACCTTCCTCAGCTGAGGCATGCATGACAGGCCCAGCATGCAAGCCATGGTACTCAGTTCCAATCTTAACTTTACCAACTTCCAGACCTCGCTGGTTTCTGAAGGCACCTCCGAATGCCACACGAGCTGCTGAAACTATGGTATCAGTCTTCTTTACTAGTGACTGATAGTATCTTCTGTGTCTCAGTGTCCTGATGACCTTGTTGCTGACATGCTCAATCTTCATCTTGAGCCATGGATGTTCTAGAGCTTCATGAGCAGTCATACGGAGCTTCCTGTCCTTGACTAGAAGTCTATCTATAAAGTCCATTGCCTCTAAGCTGATGTCCTTGAATGCTTCCCTATCAAAGACATACTCACAGTTTGAGATGTTCTCGATCATCTTTGTCATAGACTCTGCGGCAAATGGATTAAGGCCGCTAAGTAGAACATATGCCAAAACACCAATAGACCACATATCAGTGGCTGTTGTGACGAGATCATGGCGGTGAACCTCTGGGGCATAATACTCTGGAGCTGAAAACAGCATTCTGATGTTTTCTCCAGGAACCAACAGTCGAGATTGTCCCATTTCAATAATTTTTATGTTGAGACTTCTCCTTGTTGTGTAAACAATGTTATCTGGGCGGATATCAAAGTGGCCAAAGTTTTGGCTGTGTAAGAACTTGACAGCAGAGCAAACCTGTCTCAGGTAGCGGACAATCTCCTGTTCCGTGAGCTCAAAGTTGCTGGTACCAAGCCGTTCAAAGATATCAACTCCAGAGATGAATTCAAAGATCAGGATGATCTCCTCCATGCTTTCAAAGTATTCATGGAGGTAGATGATATTCTTATGTCTTGCAACATTAAGAGCCTCTATTTCCCTGAGGACTAACTCGCGATCAGTTCCTTTCACTTTGATGAATTTGGCCATGAAAGTCTTCTTAGTGGCAATCTCCACACAGCGGTGAACCACTCCAAACTGGGAGCGAGCAAGCTCCTCTGAGATGATGTATTTGGAAGACAACTCCTTCACCTTGTAGAACACAGCTTCCTCCTTGGTGATCTCTCTGTCTTCATCCACTTCCTCGTCATAGTTCCTGATCACAGATTTGTCTTCCTTGGTGGTGATGGGCTCAGTTGGAGCAGATGGAAGGCTGACACCAAACTGGTTCTCTGCAATAACACGGAACTGATATTTGGTCTTTCCAAATATGTTGATGATGGTGATACTGCAGTCTGTAGTATGACCAGCACGAATCCACCTATCAGCAGTGGTTGGGCACTTCTCTAGAATGTAGTTAATAATCTCACTGCCACCATCACTGGCGGGGGGCTCCCAGGTCAGCGTGATGGAGTCCCGTGCAATTTCACTGACCACAAGTCCTTTTGGAGCATCGGGGATGTCAGCCACATTGACTTCAATAGTTTGCTTGTCTGATCCGAATCTGTTCTTTGCAGTAATGGCATAATAGCCAGTATCCTTCCTTTGTACTCCCTTCAGGAACACCAAGGAGGTAAAGGATCTTGTGGTGATAACTTGATGATAAGCAGAGCTTGAGAGGACCTCCTGACCCTTCTGCCAAGTGACCGCTGGCTCAGGCTTTCCTGAGATGGGGATCTTGATGGTGACATGATCACCACGCACAGCTTGTACAGCTCCCATTCCCTGGAGCTCTTTAGGCAGATGTATTTTTGCAGGAACTGAAATGAAAGAGTCAGAAAATTAAATTTCACTAGAATGTAAAAAATTTAGACAACTTACAAAATTACCCAATACAGATGTTTGGCATAAATACCTTCCACCTCCAGATTGGCTGTTGTAGAGATAGATCCTGATGGGTTAGTTGCTCTGACTTGGTACACTGAGGCATCGTTCTCATCAGAGGCAGTGATGACCAGCTGATAGTATCCACCCTTGAACTCAAGAACTTTTATTTTTGTTCCGTCTGCCAAGATCTCCTTGCCACTGCGATACCATTTGACAACAGGCTTTGGATGGCCTACAATCTTGTTATAGGAAAAGATAATCAGAGTAAATTAACCTGCTGAAGAAAAATCAAATATAGAAAATGTCATCAAAAAGTTTTTCTATTTTCTAAATACCTTGGTGACAAAGGTGGCATTGCTATGGTATTTGACAGTCATGTCTCTGATCTCCTCTCTGAATGCAGGAGCACGAGGAGCCTGTTCAGACTTGGGAATGACTGGCAGTGAGACCTCAGACCAGTCGCTCTCACCACCAATGTTCTGGCATTTCACTCGGAACTCATACTCAAAGCCCTCAATCAAGCCCGTGACTTCATAGCTGGTCTCTGTAAATGTTTTTGTTGTTACAGAAATCCATTTGTTCTGCTTCTTCTCGCGTTTCTCAAGGAAGTAGCTGGTGATTTTCGCTCCTCCATCGCTAGTTGGAGGCTTCCAGCAAACGACACAGGAGTCTTTGGTAGAACTGATAATGAATGGCTGCTGTGGGATTCCAGGTTTATCTGTGAGAAAAAACAACACACGGCTGTTATCCTGTCTTTCTGCTAACCAGAACTCAAGGCAGAAAAGTAAATTTAAGGGGGTTACCATATGGAGCCTTGATGATGACCACTGATGGAATCTCCAGAGGCTCACTGACACCATACTGGTTCTGTGCTGAGACTCTAAAATAGTATCCAGAGCCCTCAGTCAGGTTGGGGACACGGCAGGTGGTGCCAGAAACAGAGGAGGACACCAGGTGCCATTGTTCACCCTCTTTGGCTTCACATTTCTCTACAATGTAGTTGGTGATTACAGATCCTCCATCATCCTCAGGAACCTTCCAGCTGATCACAACTGAGTTCCTGAGCAGGGATTCAACAACAACAGGACCCTCAGGGATGGAAGGTTTGTCTGGGGAAAAATAGTAAAGCGTCATCAGGAACAAGGATGGTGTTAATGGGCAAAAAAACTGTCAGGGAATAATCAAAGCATGCAAATGTTGTCAATGTTCTTTGTTCATTTGAATTTTACTTAAAAAATATTTTTAAGTTGTTTTAAAAAATGACTTTTAAAACAGTTCTTGATGTACGCCAATACCTTGGATTTCAACACGCAGAGAGGTGTCAACAGTTCCAAACACATTGCTGAGCTGAACCTTGTAGCGACCAGCGTTGGTTTTTCGTTGGGCATTTCTCACAACAAGGTGAGTATAGCTTTCTGTGTTTTCAATAATCACATTCTCAGATGAATTCAGAGGTTTCTTGCCATAGAACCACATGATCTGGGGGATTGGACGACCAATGTAGACGACATGGAGCCGGAGGCTGGTACCAGCCCCAGCATAGTACTTTTCTTTGAGAGGGAAGCCAGGGTGGAATTGGGGAGCTGCCTGCAAGCGTAGTTTGCCACTGGTCTCAATCTCTCCAGCCTCATTGATGGCTCTGCAGGTGTACATGCCTTCGTCTTCTTGCTCCTCTGTCAGAATTGTGAGGGAGTGGTTACGACCATCTGAGCTCATCTTGTACTTGCGGCTCTGGATCAGTTCTTTGCCATAGCGGTACCACTTGATCTCAGGCAAAGGTCTGCCAATAATTCCACAAGTTAGAGTGCCAGACTCGCCAAGCTTGGTGGTTACATCTTGGACCTCTTCCTTCAAAGCTGGAGCTTCACCAACTGTGGAAAAAATATGATTCATATTTACTCCAGCCTTAAATGTTACATCAAAATTTCATTAGGTCTAGTATAATCAGCTCACCGCTCAATTTGGTCTTGATGCCCATGGGTGTGCGACGAGGTCGGCTGAGTCCGGCCTCATTTTCAGCAAAGATTCTAAATTCATACTCGGTAGCCTCCATCAAGCCACCCATGGTGAACTGCCGATCCTTGGAGCGCTCCTTGTTGCATTTCTTCCAAGCACTCTCGCCAGCCTCCCTGAACTCAATCCAATAACCCAGGATCTCCTTTCCGCCATCATGCTCTGGCCTGAGCCAATGAATGGTGATGCTGTCTTTGGTAATAGAGATGATGTCAATATCTCCAGGTTGAGTGGGCTTGTCTACAGGAAGAGACAGCAACGAGTTAATAATAGAAAAAACATCAATACAGTGTTTAAAAATTCTAACAAGGTTTCATCACTTCATTCATGGAAATATAAGCATTAAATAATAGAACACACCAAATGGATCTTTGCAGACCACCGATTCTGAAGCAGGACCAGGTTCACTCTGCCCAATGTCATTTTGAGCCACCACTCTAAACATGTACTCTGCATTGGGTATAAGTCCGGTGACATTGAACATGGTGGTAGTGATGTGGGTCTTGTTGTGACGGACCCACTTCTCTGTGGAAACCTCCCTTCTTTCAACGTAGTATCCTGTGACACGAGAGCCACCGTCGTCCCGGGGCCGGGCCCAAGACAGAGACACTGTGGTCTTGGTGATGTCCATGATCTCTGGTGGATTGCTGGGAGGTTCAGGTGGACCTGCAGTTATAGGCATTGTCAATAAAACAAGTATGTATTTTGAATCACAACAGAGCAGTTAGATTTGAAGGTTGAGGAGAATTTCAGAAATAGTACTCACAAAGAGGTGTCTTAGGCAGAACAGTTCCATCTGACTTAAGGGATCTGCTAACACCAAACTGGTTCTCAGCAAACACCCTGAAGTGGTACTCTACATTCTCCTTCAAGCCCTTGACCACCAGGGAGGTCTCAGTTACCCGGGCATCCACGGTGTACCAGGCGGCCTTCGGTACTTCCCGCCTTTCTACTATGTAGCCCAGGATGTCAGATCCTCCGTCATCTGAAGGTGGTCTCCAGCTGACGCGAACTGATCTAGCCTGGATGTCATCAAATTCTAGAGGACCTTCTGGGGCATCAGGTCGACCAATCACCTTCACCTGATGGTGAAAAGCATAAACATTATTACATTTTTTTAGTTAATCTCTTTTTCTTCCTAACATTTCCTTGAGCCGTTGTATCTCACCTTGATGTACACAGCTTTCCTACCACATTTGTTCTCCAGCACCAAATCATAGGTACCGGTATCGTCTTTGTGTGCCTCTTTGATGACCAGCTCAGTGATGTCATCATGGGTGGCAATCATGGCACGATGGGAGATGTCATGACCATCCTTTGTCCACTTAGCTGTGGGTATAGGTTTGCCTTTGATGGGTACAGACAAATGGACAACTCCACCTTGCCGCACCACGTATCCCTCCTCGTATACACGATCAAGCTCAAAGTTAGGATAATCTGGGAAAGACACAAAAAGCAGCTTTGCTTATCAAATTATTCAGTCAACATATAAATGCATGTTCTGTATAAAATTCTTCTCTTACCAAGCATTTCTTGGACTTTAACCACTCCAGAAATCTCTGCAGGCTCTCCGGCACCACCTGCATTGCAGGCAATGACTCTGAACTTGTATTCTGCACCCTGGGGCATGTGTGTCAGGGTGTACTCGCACATTTTGGTGGGTGTTGTATTGCACAGAGTCCATTCAACCTGGTCCACCTTTTGCATCTCAATAAGATAGCCAGTAACAACAGAACCACCCTCTTCTTCAGGCGGCAGCCAGGCCAGAGAGACTGATGTCCGTGTGCTGTCTGTAACTCTGGGTTTAACTGGAGGACCTGGAGGTTCTGTGTAGCAGCACAGAAAGATTTACTAAATAAACTGACCTCCTTTATTGTAAAACTAAATAAACTAAGTTTTGCATCACTTACCAATGGGATCCATGGCAACAGCAATGGCAGAACTTTCACTGGGTTTGCCAGTTCCTCTGGAGTTGATAGCAGTGATTCTGAACTCATATTCCAGGCCCTCAATCAGCCCAGAAGAACGATATCTGGTCATAGTGACTGGATTCTTGTTGATTCTCAACCATCTGTCAGATCGGGCCTCTTTACGTTCTATTATGTAGCCAGCAATGGTGGAGCCACCGTTGTCCTCAGGTGGTTGCCAGGTCACGGTCATACCTTCATGGGTGACATCAATCACCTCTGGCCTGCTTGGAGGTCCAGGGATGGCTACACGGGGAGAAAAGGTGGACATTTTATTGAACTGTGGGACAAAAAGTATCTTTTTGACCAAATAATCAAAGAAATTCATCTGGCCAAGCATGATTGTCGATCTCCATGTCTTAAATGATCAAACTGGTAAGATAATAAGAACAGGGAATATGAAGATGACTCTGATAACTCACTCTTGGGGCTCTTGCACTCCACCACTTCAGACTGCAGGAAGCCGCCAAAACCAAAGCGATTCATGGCAGCAACACGGAACACATACTCAGTTCCTTCGTTAAGCCTGGTGAACTTGAAACAAGGTCTGGTCACAGATTCAGAGATGGTGGACCAGCCTGGGTGGTGGGCTTCACGCTGCTCCACCACGTAGCCACTAACATTGGCACCGCCATCTTTCTCTGGAGGTTCCCAGCTAGCTGTTACCGAGACTCCATCAACCTCCTCGATTTTCATGGGACCAACAGGGATACCAGGTTTGTCTGCACAGAAATGACAAAGTACAGTCAATTTATGTTCAGAAATGTTACTTCAGCACTGATATCAATCAGATATTGATTTGTATGAAGTGATCTTACCCAGGATGATGACTTTGATAACTTCCGTGGCCATGCCGATAGTATTCTTCACCTCCAAAGTGTAATCTCCAGTGTCATCGATGGTGGTGTCACGGATGACGAGGTGTGTGTATTTCCCGTTGCTGTCGATCTTGATGCGGTCCAAGCTGTCCTTCAGCTTGGCACCACCGAAGTACCAGGAGCAAACCGGCGCTGGTTTGGCTTTAATCGGGATGTTCAGGTCGATAGATTTGCCACGGTGCACATGAACGATCTTCTGAGGAATGCTGGTCAAGTCAATCTTTGGCATCACTGAAAAATTAAATATTTATTTGGTTAAATTCTGGCTTTCTGAAAGGAAGTATAATGTGTGTTAAATGTTGCAGGTCAGGGCTTCGTAAACAGATAATGCCACAAAATATGTAAAAGAACATTGAATTTTATTTATTTTTCTTTTCACTCTGATTTGCTATTCAATTTTTATATTCATTTAGCATATATGCTGCCTAATACCTTCGGATTTTAGTTGGTAATGAGTTTGGTAGTGGAACACTTTATCAGCTAATACATTATGAATTTATTAATCTGATGCTGAATATATTAGCAGACAAAAATGTTCTGCAATAATCCCCTCTATTAAGAAGAACATATGTCATATATTTTTTTATTAATTCCATCAATCTGTATTTAATCTCCATAGTTTAGGTTTTTGCATCACTGTCGTCTGGCTGCTGGACAGTTCCTTTGGTCAGAAACTAGAGTTACTTTATAATAATGAGTGGAAAAAAGTTAGATCAATACTAAAATGAAAATTTATGATTAACATTTTTTTTTAGTTTTAACATATTCTCTAATTCTTTCTGAAGCCCTCTAGTGCCCTCTCAGGTCAATAGATTTGCTCCAGGTTCTTGACGTTGTAAAGACTCACCTTTGATCTCCTGGATTATGACTGGTGTCACAATGTCCATGGGCTCACTGACTCCTCTGCTGTTGGTGGCACGGATCCTGAACAGGTACTGGTCGTTCTCTGTAAGCGACTGGATTGTGTGCTGGGACTGAGAGGCTCTAACTGTCGCCACGGCACTCCACCTGTCTGACCCCACCTTGCAAGCCTCTATGATGTAACCTGTCAGCCTGCTGCCGCCTTCATGCAGTGGTCTTTCCCAGTGGAGGGTCACAGTGGATTTGGTGACATCCACAATGCTAAGGTCCATGGGCACCGATGGTACTTCACACACCAGCACAGGCTCAGCTGTCTCACAAGGCTCGCCAACACCATAAATGTTCTCAGGTAGGACTCTGAAGAAGTAGTGCACGCCTTCCTCCAAGCCTGTGATCCTGTACAGAGTCTTCCTGCACTCAGTGGTCACAGTCTTGTATGATTTCATGTTGGCTTCTCTCTTCTCTACGATGTAGTTGCTGACATGAGCGCCACCGTCCAGGCTTGGGACGTCCCAGGTGATCACAACCGACTCCTTGGTGTAGTCTTTCACCCTGACTGAACCAGGAGGACCAGGGGTGTCTGAAGAAAAGACACATCAAGAAAATGGAGATTTATGTCTCTGCAAATCTCTTTCAAGAAGTGTAAATACTGGGGAATTACTTGAGTAAAACCAACCTGACAGAACTTACCGTAGACCTTCACCAGGATAATGCACGTCTTCTTTCCAGATGGATTCTCTGCCTCCACAACATATTTTCCAGAATCATAGCGATTAACTTTCTCCACCAGGAGAGAGGTGTGACTGTCGGTGGTCTCAATGAAGCCTCGGCTCTGCAGCTCCACTCCGGTCTTTCTCCAGGCAACAACAGGTGCTGGCCGGCCGGTGATGGACACGAACAGGCGGAGGGTACCGCCAGCACGCAGGCATACTGTCTTCTTCAAGTCTTCAGCCAGTTCCAGGTCAGGCATTTCTGAAGATGGAAACAACAGAAGGTCTTTAAAAAAATCCTACTCAGTTATTTTTGATGACTGTACAGTATTTATGATGTAATTTTCCCGTATTTTACAGTGTATTTCAAATTTTTTTTTTTACATATTTTAATACTTTTATCTTTGTTAACCTTCATGCCTGAATGTCTTGTCACTTTACTGTTGTTTCACCTCATGTTACTAAATAAAAACAGGCATTTACATGACATCAAATAGTTTCACATTCCAAATGCAACTTTTACAATTGAGATGAAAGAAAAAAAAAAGATCTGCATATTCAGAAATTTTGACATATTTATTAGTGTGCAAAAGTAATAAATAATCTGTGTTTTCTTTAATCTTTTTTCCTTGTTTTTTAAAAGAAATCTAATTTTTTTTTAATCTTTCTGAGGACATTTTTCTTAGATAAAACATCTTAACTCAAGAGATGAACTAATATCTCTACTCAGAAAAGAACCAATTTCCACAATTTCAGTTTCGAAGTACTGACCCAAGATATATTTTAAAATAAACTGTCTTTTAAATATTTTTCCAACAGCTTAATGTACTGTTTAAGTACATTTATCTCTTAAATAGATAAGACCAGCTTCTTATCTATTTTCTAGTGAGAATAACAATCGGGCGAATAAAGAGTTTATATTTCAGGGGATGTACAAAGAAAAACTATTCAAAAATCTGAAAAGAGCTGAAGAATTGCTAAAAGCACTCTAAAGCTGCAGTATGAAACTTTTTAAAACACTGTTAAAATTATCACAATGTTGTGACAGTATGGTATGAGAGTAATACTAATAAACTCACCAACTTTCTCGAGTGGTTCGACCTCTCCACTCGGTTCACTGAACTCCCCAGTGCCGTTGCCATTGATGGCCGCCACCCTGAACATGTACTTCTTATTGGCTGCCAGGCCACCGGCCACATACTCATTAGTTTTTATAGGCTTCGCAGTGGCGCGGTACCACTGCTCCGAGTCTTCATCTAAGATCTCTATGACATAGCCGGTGACATCGGAGCCGCCGTCGTACATGGGCCTGGTCCAGGTCAAGCTAATGCTGTGCTTGGTTGTGTCCACTATGCGAGGTGTTGATGGAGCAGCTGGGGTGTCTGAAGGGGATGAATATAAATAGGTTATTGACCTATTTATATCCAAATGTTTTAATATTTGGAAACTCTGTAGTTAATAATTAAAAAGACTCACATGTGGGATCTTTACAGATAATGTATAGTGAGGCATCGCTTGGCTGGCTCTCTCCAGCATTGTTGACAGCTGTGACTCTGAACTGGTACTCGCCTCCCTCTATCAGGCCAGTGATTTTCAGACGGATGTCATAAATTGTGTAAGTTCTGTTCACCCGAGTCCATCTGATTCAACAGAGCAGATAAATTGTTAGACGTTTTTTCTGAGACAGTTAAAATTGATATCTGTTTCCAGAACATGTTTTAACCTTGTGCTGCTTTTCTCTCGTTTTTCCACGATGTAGTTCTTGATCTCACTGCCCCCGTCGCTCTCGGGCTTCAGCCACTCGATGATGATGTGCTCCTTACCCACCGCTGTGGCCTCTGGGGCGCCGGGCGGGGATGGGACAGCTGGGAAAGACCGAAAAGGTGTCAGATTAGAGAATAATTCTGTTTTGCCCTTTCCCAGGAGGAAAACATGCCACAAACAACACCAACCAACCTAACCAAAGTTATTAAAATGAACTGAAACTGAAATTGTTTTCATTCCAGAGAAAACTCTAACTAACTGGAACTATATTGTGCATATATAAAAATAAAACATACTGATATTATAGATATATTTCCATTTTTATGGATCTATTTATAAGCCTTTCAGACTGATGTGAAATGATTTTTTCCCCCACACAAGCAGTTTATATCAGCTGTGAGCAAATTACAGCACTTCATATTTCTTCTGGCAGTTCTTTCGTTAGCTCACAAAATTGACAGCAAAAGTTGGGAAAAACGCCAGTCAGTTGGTTGTTCAATAATAATTCAGTACAAATTTTGAAAATAGTATCTTCTGTTGAGTATTCAAACAATTTATGCATAAACACAATACTTTGACCTTTTTAAATTCTGCACCTAAAAATTAATCATAGTACGAAAAAACTAAAACTACTACTATAACTAATAAAAATACATAATATTTGCATCATAATAATAAATTAAAGCTAGGAAACACTTTAATTAAATTCCCTAAATTTGACTAAAAGTCACAACAAAATAAAACTCAAAGCTATTGTAACCTAGACTGAGAAATATTTAATATTTAATCAAATTAAACATGAAGTCTGAATGTGAAACATTTGACAAAGAGAAGCGGTATCGTACTGTAGGCGTTTCTGGCGACGATGGGCTCGGACTCCAGAGGAACTCCAGGTCCAAACTTGTTGACTGCTCTGACTCTGAAGACGTATTCGTTGTTCTTGATCAACCTGGAGCTGACACATGACAGCGACTTGCACTCTGTCTCCATGATGACCCAGTTGAGCCGGCTGGTTTCGCGTCGCTCTACAATGTAATGGGTGACAATGTCTCCGCCGTCCTCCAGAGGAATCTTCCAGGAAACCGTACACTTCTCCTCAGTGACTCTGCTGATCACAATCTTGTCAGCAGGTTGTCCAGGAGTGTCTGAGAGGCAAACAAATCAAGAGTTAAACATTTTTGTGACGTGTCCATGTTCTGGTCCGAGCCTAAATGTTGAAACATGGTTACTCACCCAGAACTTTAACGTTGACCGAAGCGGTCTTAATACCATTGGCGTTCTTGACAGTGA
This sequence comes from Phalloptychus januarius, assembly GCA_902982915.1. NCBI lineage: Eukaryota > Metazoa > Chordata > Actinopteri > Cyprinodontiformes > Poeciliidae > Phalloptychus > Phalloptychus januarius. The sequence goes on along the minus strand of CADWAE010000230.1, from coordinate 19,248,818 downwards.
GGATGTATCTACCCGTATCGTATCTGTCGCAGTTTTTGATGACGGCCATGGCTCTCGTTGACGTGTATGTCAGAGAGTATTTCTCTCCCAACTCCAAAATCTTGTCACCCTTGGACCAGTACACTGTGGGTTCTGGTTTGCCTCCCACAGCACCGTCCAGAACAAGGTCAGAGCCAGCCATAATGGTGATGACCTCACGTGTCAATTTGCTGTCAAGTTCAGCTCTAGGAGGAGCTGCAGTAAGAAAAACATTAAATTTTAAGTTGTGATAAAAATTTGACTGCAAAATGGATTTCAATTCAATTGTTCTGTGTTAAAAAATTGGGTTGTAACAATACACCCACAATTTAGCAATACTTCCAGGAAATTATGACAATTATCTTGCTTTCACAAAGAGTTTAACAAATTATTATAAACTGTTATTCATATTTTACCATGAAGTATTGCTGTGGCATAGTCCTCTAAGACAATGGAAATTGCAGAAAAGCGGTTTGTTTTGATGACTAACTAGCATTGTTAACAGCTGCTAGCAAGTTGCAGTATTGTCACAGTTCTTACAAATGTAATCTTCTCTGATCAGTGTTTTTCTTTTAGGTACTCAACATGCTGCCATTCAGATTGAAGAGGCGAAGGCTTCTTTAATGTTTATGTAATCAAATAATGTTGACCAACCTAACAACACTTTTATTAGCTGACTCATTCAGCTAACATTATTGTGCAACAACCAAAGAATTGCTTCGTTTTGTACTTCAAAATGAGTCAAAAATAGATAAATATGTACAACACTCAGCTCCACATCTGAGACTCATAATAATTACTTGAATTTAATTTTCAAATACTATAAATAGTGATTCTCAATAGCAGCTTCAGCTTGATGAGAAATATTGCAAGATCTTCACTCCTGTGACAACATTTTTTAAAGTTACTAAAAGACATCTAGAAATTTAAATAGAAAGAAAAATGAGGAGAAACATCTGGACGTACAGTATTCATCCTTGCATGTGATTGGACCAGTGGTCTCAGAAGGCATACTGTGGACCCCAGCTGCATTCTTGGCGATGACACGATACTCAAAGGTTTCTCCCTCTCCCAAGTTTGTGACTGTGAAGTAGTTCTCTGTGATTGTGGTGTAGTTGCACTTAAGCCAGCGGTTGTCATCCCACTCATCTGTGCTGTAGACCTTCCTCTCCACAATGTAGCCAACGATCTTATTGCCACCGTCGTTGAAGGGTATAGTCCAGCACAGCGAAACAGAGGAGCGGCTGATGTCGGTAATCTCAGGTTTGCCAGGCGGATCTACAACAAGCAAGTTAAGACTTTATAAAATATTGCAGCAGGACTTTATTTAACTACACATTGGAATTATCAGTGGTTCCTTACCAACAGGATTGAGTGCCACCACTGGTCTGGAGGCTTCACTGGCCTTGCTCAGTCCAGCGAGGTTCATGGCGTACACTCTGAACTGATACTCCAGACCCTCAATTAAGTTGGACACCTTGTAATGGCACTCAAGGCAGGGCAGTTTGTTCTCCCTCACCCACAGGATTGTGTTCCTCTCTTTCTTCTCAATCCAGTATCCTGTTACCTGGCTGCCACCATCAGAATATGGCACATCCCACTTAATGCCAATGGTATTTGCTGACACAAATACCACATCAGGGCGAGTTGGAGGACTTGGAGGAACTGCAAATGTAACCAAGTGGAGATTATTAAGAGCCAAAAAGTGGCAGGATGTGTAATATTGTCTTACTGAAGCAGAACTTACTGAATGGATGCTCAATCACAATAGCTGCAGACTCAATGGACTTGCTGACTCCAAACTTGTTCTCGGCACACACTCTGAATGTGTACTCCATATATTTGGTAAGATGAGTCACTTTGATTGTTGTTCTCTGCACACTAGAGTTTACTACCTGCCATGAAGCATGGCCAGACTCACGTTTCTCAACAATGTAGTTGGTTATTTCAGTGCCGCCATCATCAGCTGGCTCTGACCATGACAGTGTGCAAGACTCTGATGAGATTCCAGAAATCTTCACAGGGCCAGTTGGTGGGCTAGGTCTGCCGACGACGGCCACAGTCACTGTGAAAGTCATCACACCGGCAGCATTTTCCAGGATCAAGTAATACTTGCCACTGTCACTTCTCTTGCTGTCTCTCACTATCAGTGTGGTTCTCTCTTTTGTGGTCCTGATCAAGACTCTGTCAGTCTCCTTCAGCTTCATTTCCTCCAGTTTCCATGTGACCTTGGGTGAAGGTCTGCCACTTATTGGGATATCAATTGTGATAGTATTGGAAAGCTTACAGGTGATGAGCTGGTTAGTGATACTGCTGAGATCAGCAGTTGGCTCAATGAGAGGCTCCTTAATGACCACAGAGCTGAAAGTACCTTGAGGCTCACTGATTCCAGCATCATTTTTGGCCTTGACCCTGAAGTCATATTCAGAGTTCTCAATCAGACCTTCTACCAGCATCTTCGGCAATTTAGTCTCTCCATAAACAATCCAACGGTCACTACCCTTGACTCTGAATTCAACAATGTACCCTCGGATGCGGCTGCCTCCATCATGGTCAGGTTTAAGCCACACTAGGGAGGCTGTGGAACTAGTGGTATCGACAACATCTAATCTTTTGGGTGGTGCAGGCTCTTCTGTTGCAACGACAGGCTCAGTCATTTCCTTTGGTTCACCTGGACCATACTGGTTAACAGCAGTCACTCTGAACAAGTATGGCACACCAATGTCTAGACCAGTTATCCTTATCATTTGGCGTGAACTCTTGCTGCTGACCTCCTGCCAAGCAAGGCGGCTTGCCTCACGTTTATCTACTATGTAGTGATGGATGCGGGATCCACCATCAGTTGATGGAGCATCCCACATCATTGTCAAAGCACCACGTGTAACATCTTTGAAGGAGATTGCTCCTGGAGGTCCTGGAGTATCTAAGACTTTGATAGTGAATGTGATAGACTTTCGTCCACTGTTGTTTTCCAGGGACAGGGTGTATTTTCCTGCCTCATACCTTGTGCAACCTTCTATAGTCAAAGTGGAGGAGCTGTCTGTGGTGTTGACATCTGCCATGACAGGAAGTTCACCATCTACTCTGGACCACGTGGCAAGGGGAGCAGGCTTTCCTCTGAAAGCGACGCTGAGGGTGACTATTCCTCCATTCTTCACAGTGTGAGTTTGCTTGAAGTTTGCATCGATGTCAAATTCTGGAGATGTAAGTCTATCCAGAGCCTGAACAGGGTGTGACATAACTGAAGCTTCACCCTCTCCTGACCCATTCACAGCACTGACTCTGAACTTGTAAAGCTCTCCAGCTACCAGGCCCTTTGCAGTGTATCTATTGTGGATACAAATCTGACTATTGACTCTATGCCACTCCTCTAGACTGGCCTTACACATGTCAATGTTATAGCCAATAATTTCCAAGCCACCATCAAATACTGGTTTTGTCCATTCGAGCGTGACAGTGGACTTAGTGGAGTCAATGACCTGTTAAAGAAAGAAAGCTTATTTAGGCTTTTGCTCATTTTTGCTTAGATAACTTTTGTTTTACACATCAGTTTCTTTAAAGTAAAATTAACTCATTCAAACTGCTTTATGATCTTCACAGAATAGCTTTGTAGTTCTTGTTAAAGATCAGGATTAAAACTGAACATGCGTACCATTACAAATAGAAGGTTTGTGTGTGGATACAGTTCTCAAACAGTCCTACCTTGATTACACTTGGAGCACTAGGAGCACTGGTTGGTTCTCTGCATTTGAAGAGCCTGGAGGTGCTGCTGGCTGGTCCGATACCAGCTCCATTTTCAGCCATGACGCGAAACTCATACTCATTGCCCTCAGTCAGGTGGGTGACACGGTGCCTTAGCTCTGTTATGGGCCTCTTGGAAGACACCCTAACCCAGCGAAGGCTTTTCTTCTCTCTTCTTTCCAGAATGTAATGCTTGATCTCATTACCTCCATCTGATCTGGGCCTGGTCCAGCACATAGTGATGCTATCTCCAGTTATGTGAGTTGCATCTGGCGTACCAGGAGCATCTGGCACAGCTAAGGGGAAAGCACAGCAAAACTGTAGTTGAAAAAATGCTTCTTTGGATCAGGTGAGAAGTTTGGGGTTTTACTTTCGGACGTAGAAATAATCTTTAGAGGTTTACTTACTGTATTGCATGCGTGCAATAACTGCATCAGAATCCAGTGGTTTGCCGACCCCAAATTTGTTGACAGCAGAGATCCTGAACTGGTACTCATTCCCTTTGATGAGGTTAGTGACATTATATGAGCAAGCTTCACATTTTGATGTAACCAAAGCCCAGGAAATTCTGGATGTTTCCCGTTTTTCCACTACATAGTGGGCGATTGCAGCACAGCCATCATTTTCTGGTGGGTTCCACCATACAGTGCACTTTTCAGCAGTGATGCCGGTAAAGCGGATGGGACCCTCAACAGGTCCAGGAGTATCTGTGTAGACACAGGGGTTCAGAGGTCTTAGCGTGAAAAAGTATCTAATTTATTTTTAATCATTAAAAATAAATTAGGTAAATAAAATGGTCACTTTTAGAGACCTGATTGTGAAACATAAATGTACTTGTTTACGAACCTTGCACTCTGACATTAACGTCTGCTTTCCTTGTGCCAGAGCTATTTTTGGCTTCCACAGTATAAATTCCACGGTGGTTCCTGTCTGCATCACGGATAAACAGACTGCTGGTGCCAATGCCAGTGGTAATCTCAATATCCATCATTGTTCGCTTATCAATTTCTTTGCCGTCCTTGTACCACAAAACCTGAGGAACTGGGCGCCCAGTGATGGTGCAATTGAGCTTAACATTTTCTCCAGCCTTCAGAGTCAGCACTTGGTCAGGAGACCACTCGATTTCAGGAGTAACTGATGACAAAAACACGAAAATCAACATTAACATCAGTTTATATGTGATAAATTGGTAAATTAAATTAATTTCTTAAGAAAAACACATACTGCTCTCATCCTTGGTCATGATATATCCAGAAGAGTTAGATGGTGGGCTGACTGTACCAACAGCATTTCTTGCAATCACTCTGAACTCAAATCTGTCTCCAGGGGACAGGCCAGTCACAGTGAACTGGGTATCACTTATGTCAATAAAGTTGCATCGTAGCCATTTTCCTCTGCCTTGGCGCCTTTCTACATTGTAAGCCACAATTTTGCTTCCACCATCTCTCTTTGGAACTTCCCATTGCAGGGTGACTGAATCCCTGGTTGTATCAATGCAGACAGGAGTGCCAGGGGGGTCTGAGGAAAGTGAGAACAAACCCGTTAATGTGTAATATTTGGGTTTAATTTAATGGATATTGTTATCCTTCCAAAAAACATTTTTCCAGTTAAATTGTCACATTCACAGTTTCTAAACATAATTACACTAAACTTACCAACAGGGGATATGGCAAGAGCATGTTTGCTCTGCTCGCTGACGGGGCTTAGTCCAGCATTGTTTTCAGCATAAACTCTGAAAGAGTACTCCAGGCCTTCCATAAGACCAATGATCCTGTACTCTTTGTTGGAAATGATTGTGGAATTCACCTTCTGCCACAAGAGGCTGTTCCTGTCCTTCTTCTCAACATGATAACCCAAGATAGGAGAACCTCCATCAAAGCCTGGGGCATCCCACTTAATGGTCATACCATCACTGGTGACGTTGAAGGCAACTGGCTTTCCTGGTGGACCTGGAGGTTTATACTGGTGCTGAGCAATAACATCTGAGGAGGAGAGTGGTTCACTGACTCCATACTTGTTCTCGGCACGCACTCTGAATTGGTATTGAGCTCCCTTGACTAGGTTAGGAATCTTGAAGCTGGTCCTTACAACACCTGAGCAGACCATTTTCCAGTTGGCCTGGGAGGTTTCACGTTTCTCCACGCTATAGCATGTAATCTCACCACCGCCATCCTCCTTTGGCTCATTCCAGGAAATGATGATACTCTGAGCCTTTATCTCATCAAAGCGAATAGGACCAACAGGAGCTGTAGGTGGTCCAAGAGTGATCACATTGATGTCAAAGTAGTTTTTGACCACTCTGTTGTCCAGAACTAAAGTGTACTGGCCAGCATTCTCCTTCTTGGCTCCTCTAACTGTGACTGCAGTCTTGTTGTCAGTGGTCCTAAAGCGAATTTTCTCGCTCTCCTTTAGTGGAAGGTTATCCTTCAGCCAGCTGATTGCAGGTCTTGGTTTTCCCTTAAATGGTAGCTCAATGTGGATGTTTTGCCCAATACGAACAGCCAACTCTCCATTTGGATAATCACTGAGACTGGCTTCTGGAGGAATAATAAAATCTATCACTGGGATCGCACCAATCAGAGAGAAATCACTTCTTCCTTTCTCGTTCTTGGCAAACACTCTGAAATCCATGATGGCATTCTCCTTGAGTCCAGTCACCTCACATGTGCAACGTTTGCATGTTGCACCTAAACTCCAGTTGACTTCATCCTGGCTTCTTTTTTCAACTATGTACTCTGTGATGTGGCTGCCTCCATCATGGTCAGGTCGGGTCCACTGCAGTGTAACAGAGGTCTTTGTAGAGTCTAACATTACCAGGTTTTTAACAGCTCCAGGAGTCTCTGTTGCTCTTACAGCTTCAGTGGACTCACAGAAGTCACCCACCCCAAACTCATTTTCAGCTGACACACGGAAGAAGTAAGCAATATCCTCTTCCAGGCCTGTCACCTTGTAAGATGTGTTGGGACATTCTGCACTGATCACCTGGTAGGCCTTCATGGTTGAGGCTTTCTTCTCAACAATGTAATTTGTGACAGGTGAGCCACCATCCACAAGAGGAGCCTCCCAGCTTAGGGTCAGCTTTCCTCTTGTTACGTTCTTTATTATTAGCTTCTGGCAGGATGATGGACTATCAAGAACCCTGAGGGAAACGGTGATTATCTTCGGTTCACCTACACCATTCTCTATCTCCAGCATGTACTTTCCACAGTCATCACGAGTGACTTTTGGAATAAGGAGTGTGGTGGCTCTCTCAGTGCTGTTGATGGTGTAGCGGTTATCGCCAGCCATGTTACGATCACTACGTCGCCAGGTGACATTGGGAGCTGGTCGTCCCTTCAATGGGATAAACACTTCAACATCGCGGCCAGCTTTAGCTGTGTATTGAGTTGTCATTGGAACATCTAAGTCCAAATCAGCCTCCTCTGTTAAACAGAAAAAAAAATTAATAGTACTAATAAATAAAAGAAATTACAAACCACCAGAAGAAAAAAAAGATGTCTAAATTTCATGACTTTTTTAAGCCAAAATCATTTTCAATGTATTTTTTTTTTTCAATTACAAACCTAATATGTCTTTGGCTTGCACAGGCTGGTACATCTTGATGTCTTCTCCTTTGCCCTTGCTGTTCACAGCAGATACTCTGAAAAAGTAGTAAGTGGCAGGTTTCAAGTGGGGCACCACATACTCACAACCCTTAACCTCTGGGTTCGTGATAACCCATTCTTTCTCTCCTGCATTCATCTGTTCCAGTAAGTAGTGTGTGATTTCACTGCCACCATCATAGACAGGCTTCTCCCAGCCAAGAGTGATGGAGGTCTTTGTGGAGTCGACCACACGGAGCTTTGAGGGTTCACCAGGCAGATCTAGGGAGGCCAAATAAGTTGAATATTTTTAGTAGTTGCATGTAAACCCACGTTAGGTTATAAAGGTTAACATTCAGAAACAACATGAAATCTTCTGGCATACCAATGGGGTCATAGGCCCTGTAAAGATCAGAGGCATCAGAGTAGTTTCCGGCTCCAGCCTTGTTTACAGCACAAACTCTGAATTGGTACTCATTGTTTTCAATTAAGTTGCTGACTTTCTGTCTGGTGTCTCTGATTGTTCCCTTCACCACCTGGAAAAAACAGTGGATGCTGTTATGAATAATAATAGAAATATCCATTGTAATTAATAGTTTGGCTTCTTATAAGCGTGAGATTAGTAAATATTAATCTATAAGCCAACCTTGAACCACTGAAGACTCTTCTTCTCTCTTTTCTCGAGGTAATAACCATCAATATCACTGCCTCCATCCAGTGCAGGTCTTTCCCAGATCACAGTCATTGTGGACTTGGTGATCATAGAAACCTTAGGCTTGGATGGTTCACTGGGAGGAACTATATGAAATGAAAAAACACAGCTCACATAAGTCTGTTTAGTCTTTTGTACTGTGTTAAATGAGTACAAAATGTGCTGTGTTTTGTTACCGAATGGGTTCTTTGCAATAATGGGCTCAGACTCCAGGGGGTCTCCGATACCATATTTGTTGACTCCACGGATTCTGAAGATGTACTCATTACCCTGGATGAGTCTGGGCACATTCACGATGCAGTCTACGAGTTTCTCAGACACAATAGACCACATGACTCTGCTGGTCTCTCTCTTCTCTACGATGTAATGAGTTACCATGGCACCGCCCTCATCAGCAGGTGGAGACCACATGATGGTGATGTTGTCAGCCATCACTTTCTTAAACTGAATTTCGCCAGCAGGAGGTCCTGGCTTGTCTGAAAAAGGAACAAATACATACAAAAAAATTAGGTATACATTATCTCTTTCAATGCAAATATTGTAATAACATTATTATCTGAATACCTTGAATGAGCAGCCTGACAATGGCACATGAAGATCCCAGGGAGTTCTTCACTTTGACCTCGTACGTCCCTGAGTTCAGGCGAGTAGTGTCCCTCAGGAATATACTGGTGGACTCAAATGTGTGTTTGAAAGTGAGCTGAGCAGTAGGTTTGAGCTCTTGTCCATCCTTAAACCACTCAATTGTGGGGGTAGGTTTGGCTGTGATATTAAATTTAAGTTCCACATCTGAGCCTGCGCTGTATTTGACCTCATTAAGGTATTCTTGAGGAATTTCAATTTCTGGGGCACCTGATAGAAACAAAAATGTTTTTATTGTTAGGTATCATGCCTAACAAGAGCACAGTGGCAATTTGTACAGATAATCATAAACTTACTAGGAGGAAAAAAAAACACAAAAATACAGTAAAAAATGACCAATAGATTATATTGCATTTAACTGAAACAACTATAAGTAAATCCAGGATCAAAAATAATTCCTACCATAGGTGTCCACACAGGTGGCTGGTCCAGCTGTCATAGATGGGTTGCTGACTGAACCAACTGCATTCTTGGCCATGACCCTGAATTCATATGTTTCATTCTGGGTAAGTCCAGCCACAGTGAAATGTGTGTCCGTGATATTGGTGAGGCTGGCTTTGGACCATTTAGGACTAACACCTTTTCTCTTCTCAATAACATAACCAGTAATAGGGGATCCACCATCATAGTTGGGTTTCTCCCAGGCAAGGCTGATAGAGTTTTTGGTGATGTCACTGATTCTGAGGTTGATGGGTGGCTCTGCAGAAATGACCAGGGAAGATTAATTAACAGACTTTTCACCATAATTCGATTATGTTTATCTTAAATAATGTTTCACTTGGTACTCACCACAAGCATCTATAGCCAACACAGCATCTGAAGCCTTACTGAAATCACTGAGGCCAGCAGCATTCTCTGCTGCCACCTTAAACTCATAAATAAGTCCAGCATTAACTGTGGTGACCTTATAGTGTGTAGCACGGATCACCGTTTTGTTAACTAGCTGCCACATGATGCTGTTCCTATCTTTCATCTGGAGATGGTAGCCAAACACATGGCTGCCTCCATCTGACTTGGGCTCCTTCCAGGCTAATGCGATGCTCTCCCTGGTTACAGCAGTAACTTCTGGAGTTGATGGGGCATCTGGAATAGCTGTTAGATAAAAATCAAAGTTACAAGGTTTGTGCATGTTCATTATTAAACCTGAGTATTAAATGTTACATTTGTAAATGAAAGCTAAATAAAACCCTTACTGTATGGAAGGCTGATTGTGACTGCTGGAGAGTCAATATGTTCACTAATTCCATATTTGTTCTCAGCCCTGATTCTAAACTGATACTCCAGGCCAGTGGTAAGTTTCATGACTTTTATGGTGCAACGGGCCACAGCAGATGAGACGTCAATCCAGTTTGCCGTAGTTGTTTCTCTTTTCTGGATGATATAGTTAGTGATGGGGCTGCCACCATCATATGCAGGTGGGAGCCACCTGAGGCTTGCACTGTCTTCTGTGACATCAAACAGTTCTACAGGTCCAAGTGGAACACTTGGGCGATCCAGAACCACAATATTGAAAAAGGACTTGCTGGTTCCGCTGGAGTTGGAGGCAGTTATATCATAGCGTCCCGAGTCTCCAGCAACGCTTTCACGCAAGATGATTTTGATGCTGTCAGGAGTGACTTCAGAATTGAACCTCATTGTTGACTTAAGTACTACATTATCCTTGGAAAGAGTGACTTTGGGCAGGGGTCTGCCAGTCAGAAGAATTTCAAACTTCAGAGTTGAGCCAGCTCTAACGTACACAGTGTTGTGAGGGAAGTCCGTCATATTTATTTCGGGAGATTCTAGGAAAACATGAAGGTCACAGGTTTTACAATGTCATTTGATTTTTGACTAGATTGTATCAAAACAAGTACAAGTATAGAAAACAAGTTAGACCAGTAAATATTTTCTTCTGAGTCACAATAGTGAATTTGAATAGGTATATATTTTGTAACTTACCCAGCTGGTCTTTGACCATAACAGGAGTGAACATTTCCTTTGCATCACTAAATCCAGCAAGGTTCTCAGCTTTGACCCTGAAGTAGTATTCAGCTTTCTCCCTTAAGCCAGACACAGTGAAGTGGATAAACTTGGTGACACCACATTTAACCCACTTCTCCTGACCCTTCTCCAGTGCTTCAACCAGGTATCCAGTAATTCTGCTGCCTCCATCATGTTCAGGTTTAGCCCATGCCAATGACACACTCTCCTTGGTGACATCAGTTACTCCAAGCTTTGGTGGTGGGCTTGGTTTTTCTGGAACAAAGATGACATAATTTGTTTAATTGACAAAGCTCTTTTATTTTCTTGTCTGTAAATGTCTTTTGTGTAAACGACAGATATCATAACAACATATCATATGTTTATACCTGTGATTTTGGTGCCCTCTTTGGTCTCAGCTGGAACACCAACACCGTAGTCATTCTCGCCTGTCACTCTGAAATAGTAAACTTCTCCTTCCTTTAGGTTTGAGACCTTATAAGTCAGTCTATGGCATGTATCTGTCAACCTAGTCCAACCCTTTTTGCTTGCCTCTCGGAAGTCAACAAGATAATTCTTTACTGGTCCTCCTCCTTCATTCTCTGGAGTGTCCCAAGTTACAGTAGCAGATGACTTAGTCACCTCCTTGACTTCCACATATGCAGGAGGTCCAGGTGAGTCAAGAACTCTAACATTGAGTGTCAGTGAGGAGGTTCCAGCAATGCTGGACAAAGTGACAGTGTATTTTCCAGAGTCATTGCGTGTTGCTTTCTCTAAGGTGATTGAGGTAAAGGTGTCTGTGGTGTCAATTACAGCACGTACCCTAAGATCAATATCAGGCTTTGTCCAACTAACAGTGGGAATAGGCTTGCCCCTGAAAGGTACTGTCATTGTAAATGAGCTGCCGTCTTTGACAATAAGAGTCTTCCTCATTTCATTGCTTATTTCAAAGACTGGCTCTTCTTCTTTTTCTTTAGCAGTCTGTTTGTCTGATTCAGGACTAGGCTCACTTGGTCCAATTTTGTTAATGGACCTGACAACAAATACATATTCAGCTCCAGGAGTCAGTCCCACCACTGTAAACTCTGTATTCTTGGTGTTGTGGACTCCAACGAACCATTCATCATCTAATGACTTTCTGTATTCCACTCGGTAACCAGTTACAGGTGCTCCACCATCAAACAGTGGCTTATTCCATGCTAGCGTTACTGTGGTCTTTGTTGAGTCAATGATCCTGGGCTTAGCAGGAGGTGAGGGGAGGAACTGTGGGTCTTCAGCCTTGGTGAGTGGGCAAGGTGTGCTAGGTCCACTAAGTCCAGCAGCATTCTCTGCAAACACTCTGTACTCATACTCACTTCCCTCACGAAGATTGGAAGCTTTGACTCTGAGGTCATAGACAGGTTTCTTATTAACGCGGCACCAGCGGAGGCCAGTCTTCTCTCGCTTTTCAATTACATAGCCAGAGATACTGCTGCCACCATCAGAAACTGGTCTTTCCCAACAGATTGTCATGGCCTCACTAGTGACTGAGGTGACCTGGACATTAGTGGGGGCTGCAGCTACAGTGAATGGATCCAAAGCTTTTGCTGCCTCACTCTCCAGAGCCTCACCATCTCCATATTTGTTAACTCCTCTGACCCTGAAAATATACTCATTTCCTTTGAGCAGCTTAGTAACTTTGCAGGTAGTTGCCTTCATGTCACCATAAACAAGAGTCCAAGCAAGGCGGCTTGTTTCACGTTTCTCCACTATATAGTGCATGATTTCAGCTCCTCCATTCTCCTGAGGTGGACCCCATGTTATAGTGCACTTCTCTGCTGTAAGACCAGACACTGCTAAAGGTCCTGAAGCTGGTCCAGGCTTGTCCAAAACCTTACAGTTGATAGCTACAGACCTTTTTCCAGCTACATTGTACAAAGTCAAGACATACTGTCCAGAATCCCTCCTGATAGCATCTCTCACAATCAGAGTGGTGGTAAAGTTTGTGGAAGTGATTTCACACCTGGCCTTGGCCTCAATATCTTTTCCATCCTTAGACCATGAAACCACTGGGATTGGACGACCTGTAATTTCAGCATCAATTCTAATTATCTCTCCAGCCTTAACGACAACTAACTGCCTGAATTTATCCTCTAAGATGATGGATGGAGGGTCTACATCGTCTTTGATGGTGACAGGACCGGTGCATTCTGAAGGGGCACTCAACATCTCTGCAGAATTCTTTGCAATAACATGGAAGTCATATTGTGCATCTTCTGTAAGACCTGTGACATCAAAGTAAGTCTCCTGTAAATTGGCAAAGTTACACTTTAGCCAGCGACCATTAGGGAGCTCTTTTTGCTCCACTATGTATCCAACAATTTTCACTCCACCATCATATTCAGGTGGATCCCAGAAGAGAGAAACAGAGTTTCTGGTAATATTTGTGACTTTAAGGTTATGTGGAGATTCACATGGGTCCCTGGCTGCAACTGGTTCACAAGATTTAGTGCATGGACCAATGCCAGCAATATTCTCAGCATAGACTCTAAACTGGTATGACAGGCCTTCTTCGATGCCTGTCATCTTAAATTGGTTTTCAGTCAGCAGACCTCTACTGACTTTGGTCCACAAAATGCTACTTTGGTCTTTGGATTCAACATGATAACCAATGACAGGGCTTCCACCATCACTGGCAGGTCTGCCCCATACTACAAGCATGCCAGTCTTGGTGGCATGGGCAACATGAAGATTGGTTGGAGGGCCAGGAGGTTCAAATGGGTATTGTGCAACAACAGGAGCAGAATCAATTGCTGGACTCTTGCCATAACGGTTCTCAGCTGCAATGCGGAACTGGTACTCTGTGCCTTGAGTGAGACGGGAGACCTTTATGGATGTCCTGGCTACTGTAGCTGAGACAATTTGCCATGTGGTAGAGGTAGTGTCTCTCTTCTCCACAACATAGTTGTTAATCTGGCACCCACCATCATAGGTTGGAGCATCCCAGGACAGAGAGATAAAGTCAGCACTCACCTCCTCCACCCTAATGTTGCTGGGTGGGCCTGGTTTATCCAGAATTATTACAGAAATTTCAGCTGTCTTTGTGCCAATTGAATTAGTCAAAGTGATCTCATATTTTCCAACATCATCTTTGGTGGCATCTTTGACTATGATCTTTGATGAAGTCTTTGAATTCAGAACATTTACCCTAGTAGTCTGCTTTAGTGCACTTCCATCCTTCTTCCAGGACACCTCAGGTTGAGGTCTGCCTTTGAAAGGAACATCAATCTTCAAATCATCTCCTGCTTTTACACTGTATGTATGGAAAAGCAAGTTGATGGTGGGCTCCATTGTGATGTCTTTTACTAGCACAGGCGTAGCCAGAGGTTTGGGATCACTCCTACCTTTATCATTCACAGCAGTTACTCTGAAGGAGTATTCCTCACCAGTAGTAAGTCCCTCAATAGTAGCTTCTAGTGCTTTGGCATCACTGCACACTGCCCATTTTTCATCTCCCTTAGGCTGCATCTCCACTACATAGCTTGTAATTTTGCTGCCGCCATCATGATCTGGTTTTTCCCATGAAAGGGTGACAGTGTGACGAGTCACATCAACCACAGTTATTTTACCAGGGGGCAAAGGTGCCTCTGAAACTTTGACTTGATCTGTTGTAGCTGACAGACCAACTCCTAGCTCATTTACAGCCAACACGCGGAAAAAGTATCTACCTCCCTCTTGTAGGTCAGAAATAATGTACGAGTTCCTTACACAATTGGTGCTAACACTGGTGAAAGCCATTCGCTTCTGCTCTCTCTTCTCCACAATATAGTGAGATATCTTTGCTCCACCATCAATCAGAGGAGGCTCCCAGGAAAGAGAGACAGAATGTCTCTTCACATCCTTAACTTGTAGGTTTGTTGGAGCACTGGGTGAATCCAAAACTCTAACATTGATAAAAGCTGATTTAGAGCCACTAAGGTTCTCAAGGGTTAGTACATATTTTCCAGTGTCAAATCTGTCAACATTTTCAATCACAAGCATTGTATATGAGCTTGTGACTTCAATCTGAGCACGCTCATTTAGAGTGCCATCAGCCTTTGACCACTTGACCTCAGGCTCAGGTTTTCCTCTGATAGTCACAAAAAGACGTAGTGTTGCAGTGGCACGAACATTGACCATCTTTCTCAGGTCAGCATCTAGTTCAATTTCAGGAGCCTGCAACTTCTCTGCCGCAATCACAGATCCTGGCAGGTCCACATGATCCCCTACTCCCTCACGGTTCATGGCACATACGCGGAAATTGTATTCTGCATTCTCCTTTAACTTCTTTACAGTGTAGTGAGTGTCTTGGACACCAGTATGAGGTGTGCAAACAATCCATTCATCATCTAATGCCTCCTTCATTTCAACAACATATCCAGTAATCTGTGCTCCACCATCATAGATAGGTCTTGACCAGGAAAGGGAGACTGTAGTGCTGGAATGGTCAGTGACTTTGGGGTTATTTGGAGGTCCTGGCGGATAAGTGGCATCGCATGCTTTGATGTACTGTGTCGGTGTGCTAGGCTTTCCAACACCTGCAGCGTTTTCAGCTGAGACCCGGAATTCATAGGAATGGCCCTCTGTGAGACCAGCACACCTAAATCTCAAGTCAGTCAGTCTCTTCTTGTTGCACTTGGTCCACCTGATGCCATCCTTATCACGTTTTTCAAGTACATATCCTTCAATCTCAGCTCCTCCATTATTCTCTGGTCTCTCCCAAGTAAGCACAATGGAATCCCTAGTAATAGCACTGGCTTCAGGAGTGGAGGGTGCACTGGGAGTGGTGAATGGATTACGAGCCACAACAGGCTCAGATTCTAAAGGTTCACCAACTCCATATTTATTCACAGCAGTAACTCTGAAGATGTATTCATTTCCAGGGAGAAGTTTTGTAATTTTGTAGCTGATTGCCTGGATCTTTGGCTCAACCACGGTCCATGACAAACGACTGGTTTCCCTCTTTTCAATGATATAGTGAGAGATGCTAGCTCCACCGTCATGTGAAGGATGGCTCCAGTGCAGATAACATTTTTCAGCTGTCACTCCTTTCACTTCTAATGGTCCATCTGGAGGACCAGGTCTGTCCAAAACCTTTACGTTAACTGGGATCATTTTGACTCCACCCACATTAACAAGCTTGAGAACAAAGTGGCCACCATCAACTCGTATGCAGTCTTTAACTGTCAGGATGGTGCGGGTAAGTGTCGTCTTGATTTCCATTCTTGGAGTAGCTTTGTCAATTTCCTTTCCATCCTTTAACCATGTGACCTCAGGCAGAGGCTTACCAGTGTAATCAGCATCAATGATAAATGTCTCATCAGCATGAACAACTGTGAGATCTTTGAACTTAGAATCCATGGTGGCATCTGGAGCCTCAATTTCATCTTTAGCTGTTATTTCTCCTGTGCTTTCAGATGGGCGACTAGAAATACCAGCAGCATTCCTGGCAATAATTCTAAACTCATAAACACGATCCTCAGTGAGACCAGTGAGAGTGTATTGGGTATCAATGATGTTGGTGAAGCTTGCTTTCATCCAGCGTTTTTCTGGGTGCTTCCTCCTCTCAATCAAATACCCAGTGATTGCACTGCCTCCATCGTACTGGGGTCTGGTCCATTGAAGTGTGATATGGTTTCTGGTGATTTCAATAGCCTCAGGAGTGCCTGGTGGGTCACATGGATCCCTGGCTACAGTGCTCTCTGAGACCTTGCTAGCTGGGCTGAGGCCAGCAATGTTCTCAGCGTAAACTCTAAATTCATATTCTATACCCTCTTCCAATTCTGTGGTTTTGAATCGTGCATCTGGAATAAGAAGCTTGTTTAGTTTGGCCCATAAAAGGCTGTTCTTCTCCTTTCTCTCTAGGTGATAGCCTAGAATTGGACTACCCCCAGTGTTGGTGGGGGGTTTCCATTCAACAACCATGCTCTCTTTGGTTGCAGATGTAATAACTGGTATTCCAGGGGCAGCAGGCTCACTGAATGGATACTTGGCAACTACAGCAGGAGAGACAATAGCTGAACTCTTTCCATATCTATTCTCAGCAGAGACTCTAAATTGATATTCAGTGCCAGTCTTCAAATTGCTGACTTTTATGGTTGTCCTGGCTATTGTAGCAGAAACAATTTGCCACACAGTAGTAGTGGTGTCTCTCTTCTCTACAATGTAGTTGTTGATTTGACAACCTCCAGTATACTCTGGTGGTTCCCAGGACAGAGTAACAAAATTAGAACTTACTTCATCAATCTTCACAGGGCCTCTAGGAGGTCCAGGTTTGTCAAGAACGATAACAGTAATCTCCTCTGTAGCTGTTCCAATGCTGCTGGTTGCTGTAATAGTATACTTGCCAGTATCTTCTTTATTGGCATCTTTGATTACCAACTTTGTAGATGATGGTGTGCTTGATACATTTATTCTAGTTGTCTCTTTAAGAAGTTGTCCTTCCTTTTTCCATTCAACCTTTGGAACAGGACGTCCAAGTACTGAAATCTCAATTTTCAGATCCTCGCCTTGTTGTAAGCTGTAAGTATTAAATCTCATCTTGAATCCAGGCTCAACAGTAACATCTTTAGCAGTAACTGCTGCAGCCAGAGGCCTTGGGTCACTCTTTCCTTTTTCGTTGAAGGCTGATACTCTAAAAAGATACTCATGTCCTGCACTTAGACCAGTAACAGTACCCTCACAGGTCTTAGTTGTGGCAGCCACAACCCATTCTTCTGACCCCATAGGCTGCATCTCAATGTAGTATCCAATGATCCTGCTGCCTCCATCATGGACTGGTTTCTCCCAGGAGAGTGAGGCTGCGGTTTTTGTGACTTCAGTTAAATTAACTTTACCCACAGATAAAGGTGGTTCAGATGTTTTAACAGATTCTTTTGTTTCAACTGGCTGTCCAACACCAAATTCATTTTCTGCTAAGACTCTAAAATAATAAATTGTTCCCTCAGAAAGACCTGTGATACGGTAACTTGTCTTTGTACATTTATTGTCTACATTAGAGTACACCTTCCTAATTGACTCACGCTTCTCAACAAAGTAATTCTTTATTCTTGAACCACCATCAATTACAGGGGGTTCCCAAGTTAAAGTGACACTCTCCCTCTTTATGTCTTTAACTTTAAGATTTAATGGAGCCCCTGGAGTGTCCAGAACTTTAACAGAGACAAAAGCTGATTTGCTACCAGCACTGTTTGCTACATTGAGGATGTATTTCCCAGCATCATATTTATCACAAATGTCAATAGAGAGCTGTGTGAAATGTTCAGTAGTCTCAATCTGTGCTTTACTGGGCAGCTCACCATCCTCTTTAGCCCAGCTTACGTCAGGAGTGGGACGACCCTTAAAAGGAATGCAGATTCTCATTGAGCCTCCTGCACGAACAACTATTCCCTTCCTGAGCTCTGAATCCAAAATCATCTCTGGGGGGTCAATTTTATCCACAGGGATTACAACTCCAAGAATTTCTGTGGGCTCACCAACACCAATTTTATTCATAGCACAGACACGCACCTTGTATTCTTGATGTTCTATCAGATTTTTGATGGTAAACTTGGTCAAATTCACTCCAGTGGGTGGTGTGCAAATAGTCCATTCCTCCTCTTCTGCCTTGGTTATTTCAACAGCATATCCTTGAATTTCACAACCCCCATCATATATAGGCCTGTGCCAAGCTAAGCTGATGGAGTCTTTTGTTGTGTCAACTACATGGGCATTAGTGGGAATGCCTGGTTCAAAAGTAGGGTCACAGGCTTTGAGATAGGGTGTCGGTGGGCTTGGCTGGCCCACTCCAGCTGCATTTTCAGCAGATACTCTGAACTCATAATCATGGTCCTCAGTGAGGCCTGTTACTCTAAAACGCAAATCAGTCACTCTACGTTTATTGCACTTTGTCCATCTCACTCCAGCTCTGTCTCTCTTTTCAATAATGTAACCAGCAATGTCACTTCCTCCTGTAGACTGTGGGCGGTTCCAGCAAACAGTCATTGAATCCCTAGTAATGTTAGTGATTTCTAGTTCACGAGGTGAACCAGGAGGAACAAATGGATTTCTCATGATAACTGGCTCAGATTCCAGAGGTTCTCCTACTCCATATTTGTTGACAGCCAAAACTCTGAAGATGTACTCATTGCCTTTCAATAGTTTGGTGACCTTGAACATCGTAGCTCCACAATCACTGGAGACCACAGTCCAAGCCAAGCGGCTAGTTTCTCTCTTTTGAATGATGTAGTGAGAAATGCTAGCTCCTCCGTCATGCCTAGGTGGCAGCCATGACAGTGAGCATTTCTCCTCTGTAACATTACTGACTGTGAGGGGTCCCTCGGATGGGCCTGGTCTATCAAGAACCTTCACAGTGAATGGGACAGTCTTAGTTCCTGCAACATTTGTCAGAACCAAAGTGTACTGTCCACCATCCACTCTGATGGAGTCCTTTACTACAAGTAATGCTTTAAAATCAGTGTTTTTAATTTCAGCTCTTGCTGAGTTTTCAACTTCAACACTTCCTTTGAACCACTGGGCCGTTGGGACAGGCTTCCCTTCTACGCTAGCCTCCAGACTGAAAGTGTCTCCAGCATTAAGAACAATAGTCTGATTGTATATAGGATCAGTTTCACACTTGGGTGGCTCAACTTCATCCTTAGCTGTTATAGATCCTGTGCTCTCAGAGGGCTTGCTGACAGCACCAGCGGCATTCCTTGCAATCACTCTGAAGTCATATTTACTGTCTTCTGTAAGCCCAGTAACTGTATATTTATTTTCAATAATGTTTGTGAAACTAGCCTTCATCCATTTTCCCTCTGGAAGGTCACGCTTCTCTATTGAATAGCCAGTTACAATGCTTCCACCATCATATTGCGGGGGTGTCCATCTCAGCATCACTGAGTGTCTGGTTACAATTATAGCCTCTGGTTGGCCAGGAGGATCACATGGATCACGGGCTACGTAAACCTCAGAAACTTTGCTGCATTTACCAATGCCAACTATATTCTCAGCATATACTCTATACTCATACTCAATACCTTCCTCGAGAGGAGTAGACTTGAATTTACAATCTTGAATGAGCATTTTGTTGATCTTTGTCCACAGGATACTATTCTTCTCTTTCCTCTCCAAATGATAACCCAAAATGGCACTGCCTCCATCAGATGGAGGTTTATGCCACTCAACCACCATGTAATCTTTAGTGTATGAGGAAACAAATGGTGTTCCTGGTGGTCCAGGTTCTTGGAATGGATATTGTGCTAAAACAGGCACTGAATCAATTGCGTAACTCTTTCCATATCTGTTTTCTGCAAAGATTCTAAACTGGTATTCACCACCAGTCTTGAGATTGGCAACCTTTAAAGTTGTTCTAGCCACAGTGGCAGACACAACAACCCAATTAATTGTAGTTGTGTCTCTCTTTTCCACTACATAGTTGGAGATTGGACAGCCACCTGTGTATGAGGGAGGTTCCCAATTAAGAGTGAGACTCTCAGCACTAACATCATCAATCCTGATTGGACCTGTTGGTGGTCCTGGTTTATCCAGGGTGATAACTTCAATAGTGGCATCCTTGGAACCCAAGGCATTAGCAATAGTGACAGTATACATACCACCATCCTCTCTGGTGGCATCCTTTATGGTTAGAGTGGTGTGATGTGCTGAGTCACTGACATTAACTCTAATGGTCTGCTTAAGTGCCACTCCATCCTTAGTCCAGGTAATGGTTGGTTTTGGATGACCAGCAACTGGAACCTCTATCTTGAGGTCATTTCCCACCTGAACACTGTAAGAACTTGATTTGGGTCTCACAGAAGGCTCAATGATTAGGTCCTTGGCTACAACTGATTGAGCCAGTTGTCTTGGGTCACTTTTACCTTTCTCATTTACAGCAACAACTCTGAACTGATATTCCTCTCCCTTGAGAAGGTTGCTCACTACTGTCTCCAGGCCTTTTACACTAGCACACACAGTCCATGCCTCACTGTCCTTAGGAGCCATTTCAATGTCATAATAACTGATCCTACTGCCACCATCATGTTCAGATTTCTCCCACCTTAGAGTAACAGTACTGTTAGTGACGTCAAGAACACTAACCTTACCAGGTGGCTGAGGCTTCTCAGATATTTTAATTGGCTCCATAGTTTTAGCTTGGAGACCCACACCATATTCATTCTCAGCCAAAACCCTAAAGAAGAAGATTCCACCCTCTGGAAGAGGTTCAACTTTCCAGGACATCTTGTTACATGTTGTAATGGTAGTATAAACCTTTCTTGTGCTTTCACGCTTCTCAACAATATAATGCTTAATCTTTGAACCACCATCAAGAAGTGGAGGTTCCCATGAAAGAGTGACAGAATTCTTAGTAATCTCTTTAACTGTTAAGTTAGTTGGTGGACTAGGAGAATCCAGGACTCTGACACTGATGAACACTGATTTAACTCCACTGGCATTCTCTGCAGTCAGTGTGTACTTGCCACTGTCAAATCGGTCAACATTCTCAATGATAAGTGAAGCATAGCTTCCTGTATTGTCAATTTGGGCAGTCTCTTTAATCTCACCTTCAACCTTTCCCCATTTCAGCTCAGGAGCTGGCCGCCCTTTCACAGGTACAAACAACCGAAGTGTGCAAGCGGATCTGATGTTAATCATTTTTCTCATATCGGCATCTAATTCAAGATCAGGAGCCTCAAGCTTCTCTTCAAGAAGGATTTTACCAGGCACATCAGCATGTTCACCAACACCAATTTTGTTGATTGCACAAACTCTAAACTGGTACTCATGCTTTTCCTGAAGCTTTTTCACTGTGAATTTAGTGTCTGTTATTCCAGTGGGTGGAGTGCACATAAACCACTCATCAGCTGCTACATCATATGCTTCAACAATGTAAGCTTTGATCTCAATTCCACCATCATATATGGGCTTACCCCATGTAAGAGATACAGTAGACCTAGAGGTGTCTACTACCTTGGGGTTGTTGGGTGGGCCTGGTTTGAAAACAGGATCCAGTGCTTTATAGTACACTGTTGGTGTGCTAGGTGTTCCAATTCCAGCAGCATTCTCAGCAGCTACTCTGAATTCATAGCTATGGTTTTCTATGAGTCCCGTCACTCTGAAACGCAACTCTGTCACACTGCGCTTGTTGCACCTTGTCCATCTCACACCATCCTTATCACGTTTCTCAATTACATACCCCTGAATGGAATTGCCACCATCATTATTTGGTCTCTCCCAGGTTACCACCATAGAGTCCTTAGTAATTGAAGAAACATCTATGTCAGTGGGTGGACTTGGTGTGACAAATGGATTTTTGGCAATCATTGGCTCAGATTCCAAAGGCTCGCCAATACCATATTTGTTGACAGGGATCACTCTGAAGATGTATTCATTACCAGGAAGAAGTTTGGTGATTTTTAGATTTAGGGTCTGAACCTTTTGCTCAACTACAGTCCATACCAGCCTACTGGTTTCCCTTCTCTCAATAATATAATGGGAGATATCACTACCTCCATCTTGCAAGGGAGGTTTCCAGGAAATTGAGCATTTCTCACTAGTGATACCATAAATAGAGATAGGGCCCTCAGGTGGACCTGGTCTGTCCAATACCTTGACATTGATATTAATAGCTTTTTCTCCACCAACATTCTTTACCAGCAATGTGTACTGTCCTCCATCAACACGAATAGCTTCTTTAACAATTAGACAAGCTGAAAAATCTGTATTAAGGATTTCTAAACGAGCTGCTTCTGCAATCTCAGTGCCTTCTTTCAGCCAGTGTACAGTGGGCACAGGCTTACCATAAATAGCAGCCTCAATTTTAAATGTCTCTCCGGCATTTACAACAACAACCTGGGAGTATTTAGCTTCCAGGTCAATTTTTGGTGGATCAATCTCATCCTTGGCAGTGATGGATCCAGAAGAATCAGATGGTTGGCTAAAGACACCAGCTGCATTTTTGGCAATGACACGGAATTCATAAATTTGATCCTCAGTAAGTCCTGTGACAACAAATTCAGTTTCAATAATGTTGGCAAAACTGGCCTTCATCCAACGCCCATTTGCCTCTTTTTTCTCAACAACATAACCAGTGATTTTGATGCCACCATCAAATTCAGGTTTGGTCCATCTCAGTGTCACTTGGCTTCTTGTTACAATGACAGCCTCTGGTTTTCCGGGTCTGTCACAAGGATCCCTAGCTACTTGGATTTCACTCACCTTACTAGGTTTGCTGAGGCCAACAATATTCTCAGCATACACTCTAAATTCATATTCAATGCCCTCTTCAAGTCCAACCACTTTAAATCTGGTCTCTGGGATTATCTGCTTGTTTTGTTTCACCCAGAGAATGCTGTTTCTCTCTTTAAGTTCTAAGTGGTAGCCCAGAATTTTGCTTCCACCGTCATTGCTGGGATTCTCCCACACAACAGTCATGGTCTCTTTGGTGGCTGACTTTACCACAACAGATCGTGGTGAACTGGGCACCTCAAACGGATACTGAGCAACAATGTTATCAGAAAAGAGAAAAGATGACTTGCCATATCTGTTTTCTGCAGCAATTCTAAATTGATACTCTGAACCAGTCTTCAGACGAGCCGCTTTGATGGTTGTTCTAGCTACAGTAGCAGACACAATCTGCCAGTTTGTAGTTGAGGTATCTCTCTTCTCTACAATGTAATTGTTGATTGAGCAACCCCCATCATATTGTGGTGGATCCCAAGACAAGATAACGCTGTCTGCTGTGACCTCATCAAGCTTGATCGGGCCAGTTGGAGGACCAGGTTTGTCCAAGACAACAACATGACGTCTGTTGTAGCCTCCCCAGCTGTATTGTTTAGTTTTATAGTATATTTGCCCACGTCATCTCTACAAGCCTCCTTAATGATGAGAAGAAGGTTTTTGTCTGTGGCCTCAGCATTAACTCTTGTTGTTTCTTTGAGAATGACATCATCCTTCAGCCAAGTTGCAGTAGCCTTAGGACAGGCAACATATGGTACATCAATTTTAAGATCATCTCCTGCCAGCACACTAAATGTACTGAAAATCAGTTTGAAAGCTGGTGGTATTACTAAGTCTTTAGCCACCACAGGTACATTGAGAGGCCGGGGATCACTAACACCCTTTTCATTGAATGCAGAGATTCGGAACATATACTCCTCTCCATGTGTAAGTCCAGTTACCTGGGCCTCATTTGTCTTTACTACCATCACTTGTGTCCATTTCTCACTTCCTTTACTTTGCATCTCAACATTATAGCCTGAAATTCTGCTTCCTCCATCATGGTCTGGTTTTTCCCAAGTTAGTGTGACACTTCTTCCAGTAACTTCACGGAGAGATACTTTGCCTGGTGGCAGAGGCTTTTCTGATGCCTTAATTGGTTCAATGGTTTCAACTGGGAGACCAATACCAAATTCGTTTTCAGCGACTATTCTAAAGAAGTACAATTTTCCTTCTTCCAGGTCTCCCACTTTCCAACTAGACTTATGGCAGCTGGCACATACAGTGGAGTAGGCTTTCCTGGTTGACTCACGCTTCTCCACAATGTAGCTGTGGACTCTGGAGCCCCCATCTATGAGAGGTGCATCCCAAACCAGGGAAACTGAATCTCTTGTGACCTCCTTAACAATGAGATTTTGAGGTGGTCCAGGAGTATCTAGTACTCTAACATTAACAAAAGCGGTTTTACTTCCTGAGGCATTTTCTACTGTCACCAAGTATTTACCTCCATCAAACCTATCAACATTGTCTATCTGAAGAGTTGTGAATGATGGGGTAATTTCAATGTTAGCCTTGTCCAGGGATTCTCCATGCTCTCTTGACCATTTTACTTCTGGTGCTGGCCTTCCCTTGATGGGGACAAAAAGTCTGAGTGTGCTACAGGCTCTGATGGAAACAACTTTACGTAACTCTGCCCCAAGTTCAATTTCAGGCTGAATTAATCTGTCTTCAGCCTTAGAGGTTCCAGGTACAGCAGCAGGTTCTCCCACCCCTTCAGAGTTTGTTGCACAGATGTTGATTTTATACTCCTGGTTTTCTTTCAGACTAGTGATGGTAAAAGATGTGGCTGTCCATCCTTTCTTAGGAGTATGGATTGTCCACTCATCCTCCTCAGGAAGGCAAGTCTCCACAATGTAGCCAGTGATTTCAGAACCACCATCATAAACAGGTTTATTCCAGGCGATGGTAATGGATGATTTAGAGGTGTCAAGCACTCTTGGGTTTCCTGGAGGTCCAGGCTGAAAGATTGTATCAACAGCTTTGTAGAATGGACTAGAAGGGCTGGGCTGACTGAGACCAGCATTATTTTCAGCAAAAACTCTAAATTCATACTCGTGACCTTGTGTGAGACCAGAGACCTTGAATCGCAAATCTGTCACAGTCCTCTTGTTACATTTCACCCAACGCAGACCTGTCTTATCCCTTCTTTCAATTATGTATGTATTAATTCTACTGCCTCCATCATGTTCAGGACGCTCCCAGCACACAACCATTGAGTCTTTGGTGATAGTTGTGACCTCAGGCTGCGTTGGTGGGTCACTGGGACCATATGGGTTGACACAAGTCACAGGTTGCGATTCAAGGGGTTCACCTACTCCATACTTATTGACAGCCATTACTCTAAAAATATACTCATTTCCTTTAAGAAGCTTTGTGACCTTAAACCTGTTTGCTTGAAGGTCTGTGGCCACATTTGTCCATGCCAACCTACTAGTCTCACGCCTCTGTATGATGAAGTATTCAATTTTGGCACCACCATCATGTGTTGGATGCAGCCAGTTAAGCACGCATTTTTCTGCAGCAACATCCGTAACTGAAAGAGAATCTGGTGGTCCAGGTCTGTCGAGTACTTTAACATTAAAAGTGAATTTTGCAAATCCACCAGGATTGCTTGCAGTCAGGGTAAAAGCACCACCATCTCTCCTTAGAGAATCTTTGCTGATTAAGGTTGTGTGGAAGTCAGATGTCTTTATCTCTATTTTAGCTGTGTCCTCCAGCTCCTTTCCTTCCTTGGTCCATACTAGAGAAGGAATTGGCCTGCCGGTTACACTGGCTTCCAACTTGAATGGTTCTCCTGCCATTACTACAACATTACTGCTATATGATGAATCAACATCAAGCCTGGGTTCTTCAATGTCATCTCTGCATGTGATGGCTTCTGATGGCTGTGATGGAGCACTAACAGCACCAGCTGAGTTTCGAGCAAACACACGGAACTCATAGGTTGCATCTTCAGTCAGACCACTGACTGTGAACATAGTTTCTAGAATGTTGTTGAAATTTGCTTTAAGCCAGCGTCCATTTGGCATCTCCTTCCTCTCCACTGTGTATCCCGTAATAGAAAATCCTCCGTCACCTTCTGGTTTGGTCCATGACAATGTCACCTCATGTCTGGTGATATTCAGTGCCACAGGCCTACCTGGTGGATCAACTGGGTCCAAAGCATACATAGCCTCACAGGGTTTGCTAGGTTTGCTGAGACCAGCCATGTTTTCAGCAATGACACGATGTTCATATGCAATGCCATCAACAAGGCCTGATGATTTAAAGATGTTTCCAACAACCAGAGCTTTGCTGATCCTCTGCCACAGTATACTGTTTTTCTCTTTTCTGTCCACATGATAACCAAGAATAGGACTGCCTCCATCAGAAGATGGCTCATTCCAACTAAGAGTCATTGAATCTTTGTTGAAAGTTGTAACTACAGGAATGCCAGGCTGGCCTGGCACATCAAATGGATAGGCAGCTAACACTGGTTCAGATAGAACACATGGTCCAACGCCATATCTGTTCTGAGCCCTGATACGGAACTGATACTGGGTTCCAGTATTGAGTCGCGCTGCTTTGAATGTGGTGCGAATTACTGTAGCTGCCAACTCCACCCATGAAGTACCTGTAGTCTCACGCATCTCAACAATATAATTATTGATAGGAACACCTCCATCATTCTCTGGTGGTTCCCAGGACATGATAACATAATCACACGAGACCTCATCCAGCTTGACAGGACCAGTAGGAGGACCTGGAATGTCATGAACCAGGACTGTGATGGTTTCTGTCAGTGTGCCCAGGATATTCTTTCCAGTCACGGAATACTGGCCTTCATCAGTTCTTTTGATCTCACTGATGTTTAGGATTGTTGATGTGGCTGTGGTTTCAGTGTTGATTCTTTGTGTTTCCTTAAGTGCTATGTCTCCTTTCTTCCATGACACAACAGGCCTTGGTTTTCCCAGCACTGGAATCTCTACCTTAACACGGTCCCCTGCTTTGGCAATTACGGTTTTCTGGTAGACTCCTCTCAGGTCAAAAGATGGAGCAGAAGTTTGCTCTTTAATCACAGCTGGCCGGCTCTCACGAGGATCACTCCTGCCTGATGCATTGACAGCCATTATACGGAAAGTGTATTCAGCACCCTCAATCAGATCTGTCACAGTATAATCCAGAGCCTTGATGGTGGTTATGTGGACCCATTGATCAGTGTCTTTCTTTTGAGCCTCAATGACATATCCTGTAATCAAGCTACCACCATCATGGAGAGGCTTGGTCCATGCAAGGCTTGCACTGTCATTGGTCAAATCAGTAACGTACAAGTTATCAGGTGCAGAGGGCGCCTGAGATACTCTTATGGGCTCAGGGGTTTCAGCAGGTTCACCTATACCAAGGTCATTTTCAGCAGAGACACGGAAGTAGTAGTAAGTTCCCTCCTCCAGGTCTTGAAATTTAAAAGAGCACTTTTGCCATGTGGTGCTAAGCACAGTATAAGCCTTCTTTGTAGCATCTCTCTTTTCAATGATGTAGTTGTGAATCTTGGACCCTCCATCAATAATAGGGATTTCCCACTGGAGAGTTATGCTGTTTTTAGTGATCTCTCTTGGTTTGAGGTTGACTGGAGGTCCAGGTGTGTCCAGAACTTTCACGTTGACAAAGCCTGACTTCTTACCAGCAACATTCTCCAAAGAGAGATGGTATTTTCCTGCGTCGTACCTAGTGCAGTCAGGAATAACCAGTAGAGTGTAGGACTCTGTTGTATCAATGTGTGCACGTGCTTTCAGGTTGGTATTTTCTTTGCTCCAAGTGACTTCAGGAACAGGACAGCCTTTGATAGGAACAAATAGACGAATTGAAGCACGGCATCTGACAACCAGAGTTTTCCTGAGCTCTGCATCCAACTCAAAATCTGGCATTGTTTCCTGGTAAACTAGTTCAGTCACTTTCTCAACCTCTGCAGGCTCACCGACTCCCTCAGAGTTTACAGCACTAACTCTGAAGTGGTATTTGCCTCCTTTTTGAAGTTTACCAATGACATATTCAGTAACTTTAACTGGATATTGTGTCTCTGTCTCCCAGTCATCATGACCCTCCTTTTTATACTCAACAATGTAACCTTCTACTTCAAGACCACCATCATAATGAGGACGACCCCAAGCAAAGGCTGCTGTAGTTTTTGTGGTGTCTGTGATTCTAGGGTTGGATGGAGGACCAGGTGGATCTGGAAAAAAGTAAAAAGGTTACTAAAGTTAATGAAAATATTTTCAGAAGGAAGTTATATAAATTTGTATATAAATTCTTTGATAATGCTGTATTCTTGTTTGTTTTAAAGGTTGGTTGCAAAGTCTCTTTTACTTACATACAATATCCTTGGTCATTACAGGGCGTGATGGCTCACTTGGGTGCCCAAATCCAGCTTTATTCTCAGCAGTGACTCTAAACTCGTACTCTACTCCCTCACTCAGGCCTTGAACCTTGAAGCGAAGGTCAGGAACTGTCCTCTTACAGGCTCTCACCCATCTCATTCCTCTCCTTTCTTTCCTTTCTACACAATATCCTCTAATGTCACTTCCTCCATCCTGTACAGGTCTCTTCCATGAAATGGTAACAGCATTCCGACTGACATTATCTACCTCTGGAGCTGAGGGTGGACCTGGTGGACCTAAGGAAAAGAAAATTGCCATGAAAAAAGTATATACATTTCTAACATTTCAATGTCAGTATTTTTTTACTTTATTCTTAAACAAGGTAAACTTACCAAAGCTGTCAGCCATTTTGACGGGACCAGACAGGCTAGAGTCTCCTGTGCCATACTGATTTATAGCACACACTCTAAAGATGTACTCATTGCCCTTGATCAGTTTGCTGGCTACATGTCTGCAGTCCACAATATTTTCCGCAACTTTGGTCCACTGCAAGCGGCTCGTCTCTCTCTTCTCAAGGATGTATGACTTGATAGAGGAACCTCCATCCTCTTCAGGTGGAAGCCAGGTCAGGGTACACTTCTCAGCTGAAATATTACTGACTTCAATAGGGCCTGGTGGTCCAGGAACATCTAGGACCTTTACTTTAATGTGTTCTTCCTTAATACCAAATGGGTTACTAGCATTAATTGTGTACTCGCCGGTATTCTTCCGGCTTGCATACTTGATAGAAAGGGTTGAAGAGGTTGGAGTGCTAGTCACAGTGACAATGTCAGAGTTCTTGAATTCACGACCTCCCTTGGACCAGAAAGCAGTTGGGGGAGGCTTGCCCACAATCTTTGCAGCTGAGATAACAATTGTGTCTCCTGCCTTGACGGACACAACCTCCTTCATCTCTTGGTCAAGAGTGATAGATGGAGGCTCTGTTAAGGAACAGGAAGATGGTGAACAATAATTATACATTTAAAATTCTAATTTTTAAAACCTTAAGTTGCATAAATCTTAAATTGTAAACTACATACCATACTCATCCTTGCAGGTCAGTGATTCAGTCATCTCTGAAGGAACACTGACTGCACCAGCAGCATTCTTGGCCCTGATTCTAAACTGATACTGAGCTCCTTCTGTCAGGTCTGTAACGGTGAAAGCGCAGCTCTGGATGTTCACATGATTGGCCTTCATCCATGCCTTTCCAGCAGCCTCAAGTTTCTCCACCATGTAGCCAGTCAGCTTATAGCCACCATCATATTTAGGAGCAGTCCACATTAGAGTGACTGTGTTCCTGGTAACATTAATCACATCTGGTTTACCAGGTGGATCTGAAAAAAATCAAAGAAAAGACATTTAATAAAACAAAGCCACTGCAATTTAATTCATGCATTTACAATAAAACAGAAAGCTTCCTATGTAAAATATATAGCTTTAAGAAAATGGCCTGGACTCACCGATAGGATCAAGGGCGACAACAGCCTCAGTGACTTTGCTTGCCTTTCCAAGGCCGGCCATATTCATAGCCATCACCCTGAACTCATACTCTAGTCCTTCAACGAGACCTGTAACTCTACACTCCTTTACTCTCAAAGGAGTCTTACTAGCTCGCTTCCACATCAGGCTGTTTCTCTCCTTAAACTCAAGGTGATACCCTGAAAACCCCCCAAAAAGATATAATTAATGATGAGTGATGACATTCGATTACCTACTTATAGAGATGTATAAAAGTATTTTACCAGTGATTGGGGAGCCACCGGTGTCTTTTGGATCAGCCCAAGTCAAAATGGCTGACTCATGTCGAATGCTCAGAATCTCAGGAGGAGCTGGAGCATCAGGTACATCTTGAGGAAAGATAAAAGATCAGTTAATTCACTAAAATCTTTACAAATAAAAACATAAGACCTGCTTACTGTTACAAAACATTTTAAGATTACCTCATGAAACCAATTACTTTGACCATCACAAAAATTTAAAACATTAAATTTAAATGAATTTGTCTTTTATTCAAAAGCTGCCTGTCAGAGTCACTGATGTCTGAATATTGCCCTGAGGTCACTGATTCAAATGTAAGGGTACTGTATATCATATAACATGGAAAGAGCATCAACACAAGCTGAGGCTTTGTGTAATTACTATTCTCAGGGTTGGATCATGTCTGTATGTGCAGATATTTAAATCCATGTATCAGAATTGGATTGGAACTCAGTAATCCTCAGTCTAATCAGAATCGAACAATTCTGGATCAGAGAATATCCATTCTAACTATATGAAAGACATTTGAATGTTTTGTACCTGTCAAACCTTTACAAAAACCAGACTGACATTTACAGTAATTAAAAAGAGAAATCAAAGGACTTTTCAAATAAGGTTTGTTCTAAGACCAGAGTTGTACTCACTGAAAGGATGCTGGGCGATGACTGGGTCAGACCTCAGGAACTCTCCGATGCCGTACTTATTCTCAGCACACACTCTAAAGATGTACTCTATTCCATCGTGGAGTCTGATCACCCTCATGGCGGTCTTCTGGATGGCTGAAGCAACTGTAGCCCATTTGTTGTCTGTTGTCCTCCTCTTCTCAACGATGTAATTGGACACCTCTGCACCTCCATCGTCTTTGGGCGGTGCCCACTCCAGGGTGATGCCATCAGCAGTTATCTCATCAAACTTGATGGGTCCAGTGCATATTCCGGGCTTTCCCACGACCTTCAACTGGAACTTGCAGTCCTTTGAGCCTGCGCTATTCCTGACATTGATGGTGTAGGTATCCGCATCTCCTCTCTGGCAGTCTCTGACCAGTAGAGTGGTAACGCCCTGGGAAGCCTCAACACATACACGGCCAGTGTCACCAAGCCCCATGTCGCCCTTCTTCCAGGTGGCGGTAGGGTAAGGTACTCCAATGACAGGGATGTTGATGCGCATGGTGGTGCCCTCCTTCACCACACAGCAACCATCATGAAGACTACTCAAGTTGCAGTCAGGCAATACTGAAATGTCACCAATTAGTGTTAAAAACCTTTCTATAAGAAATTATTTGCATTTAAAGGGGCAGTATTATGTATTTTTCAGTCACTTATAAGTGGTAAGTGGTATAAGTGGTACTATAAAGTGCCACTTTATAGCACAATCAAGGGACCATGATTGTGCTATAAAAATGGTATATATATTAAATGTGACAGAAGAAATTTGACTTTGTGATTTTGTAAGGCGGCGGCAGGAGTTCACCCTGCAATTGGTGGCTTGCCTGCTTGATTCCTACTCCATCCATCTTTTTCATGTCTTATCAGGTTCATTTAACACTGAAATTGGACTTCTGTCTCTTTAAGAAACTCCTTCTCTTTCTGACTCTCTGCCTTCAGGAAGTCAACCCAACATCGCTCCTCTATTAAAACTTTAACAATGTTTTTACCAGCATTTCACTGAGAACCAGCACCTACAATGAGCTCAATTAGGGGTTTGGTAATTGCTGCTGCTGCTAGTCTTAAGTAGCAGAGGGGAGGAGCTCAGAAACTGCAACATTAAGGTGGATCTGCACCTTGAAGATGAGGCTATGTTCACCCAGGTGTTTTACACAGGTTGCCACAGAGATTAAAGGATTTCTCAAACATGAATGAAAGAAGCAAAGCAACACTCCAGATATGTTTTTGAAGAGGGAATAACATTATAACATGATGCAAAGCTTGAAAAAGTAGACTTTACATGATATTACCCCTTTAAAAAATGTGTATGTCATGAAGGCTAACCAGGTGGGTTCCTTACCGAACTGGTCCTTGGCAACAGCAGTGAGCTCAGTTGGTGGTCCCTCTCCAGACTCATTGAGGGCCTTGACTCGGAATAAATACTCCTTGCCATCTGCCAGCTCACTGATAGTGTGACTGGTGTTCTTGGCCTTCATAATCTCCTTCCATTTCTCCGCTCCTTCACTCTGCTCCAGGATGTAAGAGGTAATGTAGCTTCCGCCATCACTGATGGGTTTCTTCCAGCTCAATGTGATAGAGTCTTTGGTGGTCTTTTGGGCTCTGAAGTCTGTCACTGGACCAGGTTGTTCTGCAAAAGTGAAATTAGAAAAGGTTAAAGCGTATTTTCTGATGAGAACAAATGGATATTAGTTCCTGTGCATAACTCTTAAGAAACGTAAATACAAAGAAACTTCCTAATGTAAACACATCTTAATATATTTTCTTTCAGATCTGAATGGAACATGAAAGTCCCAAACTCTTTAGGTGTTTTCTACCTGATAGACTGGTAGATTTTGCTCAATTTGGGACCAAAATTGCAAAATTTATTATTAAGCTGGTGTGGTTCGCTTTCACACTGCACTGTCAAACGAACCAAACTAATTTAAAAACTTGTTCACCCACTCGCCTGTGGTGGCGGTGCACCAAGAACTGCTAAAAGAAAGACGCAAAAACCTCAGAAGAAGGTACAACCGTACATCTTTGAAAAGCAGAAGTGAAGCCTCCTGCACAGGCAACAAGAATGCAGCAAGTGGTTTTTGAATGGTAAGTCAACAACAGAACACTCGTCTTGTACACCACATACAGCGGTAAAACTAATCATGATGTAGCTCAGCTTGGGCTACGAGGTGATGGACAGAACTATGCTGGGGTTGCTAGGTAACGGGTTCCACATCGTTTAAAGTGAAGAGTTTAAAAATGTCAAAATGTGAATTTTGTATATGTCTCCATTAATGGCTTATTTATTCTTTAAATGACTAAAGTTAATTCCAAATTCAGATTTTTAACGTACGTTTCTGATTGAATGAATACATTTAGATTCGGTCGGTCGACCGTAATCGCTTCTCTGAAGTATAATCGTTACCTGAGGCCCGGACGCTGCCTGCAGTCTCGCAGCCCTCTCCGATGCCATAAGCGTTTTCAGCCAGAACTCTGAAGCAGTATGCTTGACCAGGCTCCAGATTGGTGATCCTGAAGGAAGTCTTGTGGCACTCGGCAGAGACGCAGGTCCACGCCTTCCTCTCAGCCAAACGTTTCTCCACAACGTAGCTCTTTACTGGACTTCCACCATCGATCAGCGGCGGCTCCCAGCTTATCCAGGCGTGGGTCCTGGAGGTCTCCTTCACAGTCAGACTGGCAGGTGGTCCAGGTGAGTCTGAGTGGGGAGGAGCAGCAGAAAACCTTAGTCCACTGATCAGGGTATCAAAGAGCAAATAGAAAGCTAAATGATCATTTTAATTTACATTAGGCTACATGCATTAAACAAGCACAACATTATGATCACTGACAGGTGATTTATATTCATAAATCAATTAAAGGATTTGCTGTGGACTTCTCGGATAAAAATACACACACCTTCAGGAATCTAGTGTAGAATCTTGCCTAGTACTTTTGTCTAGTTTCTACTGGACTTGAAATAAGAAACTAACTTACAAGTAACTTTTCAACTAAATATAAGAAATTGCCTTTAGTCAATAATTCTTTAATATTGATAAAAAAGAAAGTTCTGGTTTCACTGGCAGATTATTTCACTTTTAACAAAGTATCCTGTTGATTTTGTGAAATAATCTGCCTGCAGAACTAGCATTTTTTATATATATATAATATTCCTATATCTTGCTGAAAATCTATTTCTAAGTTAGTTTTATTTTATGTCAAGTGTAGTGAGATAATTGCACTAGAAACTAGGCAAAAATACTTGGGAAGATTTTGTGTTTTTGTAGTGTAATCATGTTTGCTGAAGCTTATAAATGTGTTTCGATAATTGCTCATTTTCTTTTTAACGACAGTTCAAAACAAACCTTGGTTTACATTTATTCACTTTAATGCAACACCTCTGATTAAACCCTGTTTGTGTGTGTACTCAGACAAATCCGTACCGAGGACTTTAACGATGATGGTGTAACTCTTGGATCCACTGCTGTTCTCCAGAGACAGGACATATTTGCCTGCATCGTATCTGTTAATGTCCTCAATCATTAGCAGGGTGTCCCAGTCCGACGTCTTGATGAGCAGGCCCTGCCTGTCCTTCAGGTTGGCATCCACCTTTGTCCATGTCACCTTGGGCGCCGGGCGTCCCCTCAGCGGGACGTACAGCCTCATGGTGATGCCGGCTCGCAGAACCAAAGCCTTCC
This sequence comes from Phalloptychus januarius, assembly GCA_902982915.1. Taxonomy (NCBI): domain Eukaryota; kingdom Metazoa; phylum Chordata; class Actinopteri; order Cyprinodontiformes; family Poeciliidae; genus Phalloptychus; species Phalloptychus januarius. The sequence continues at coordinate 19,214,402 of CADWAE010000230.1, read as the reverse complement.
TCAGATCAGCATCCAGCTCACCTTCAGGGGGAACTGCAGAGGCAGATTATTAAAATATGTTAGCTACCCCACCTTTAAGTCATTTTACTGGATGATAAATTATCCCACACAAACTATAATATTGTCATTTTGACCCTTTTTTAACTAATATAATAACAACAATGGCTTGAAAACGCAGATATACCCACTCAAAGATAAAAAAAACAAAAAAACTTTCTAACGAATATATAACATCACAATTGGAAAACATTTTAAATATAAAAAAGAAAAACAAAACAAAAATCCAAATGGATTATGAAGTATTTGGAACCAAAACTACATTTCAAATTCAGCTTAGACAGGGAAAACAGGCAAAGTGTCAGGAAGTACAAACTAACTACTTCGCACTGGGTGTCACATGCTTTCAGTGTTTTTTAAAATGGCGGCTTTTCAATGATAGAGCTCATTTTAATTTATCATGTGATTAATTGATTTATTGCTTATTGTGACACACAACAAGCATCTGATGAACGTACTCAGGATGTCCTTGGCCATGTGGTTTCCAGGAACCTCGCTGGGCTCGCTGTAGCCAATCTTGTTGACGGCAGTGACTCTGAACTGGTACTCTGTGTTTTCCATCAGGCTGGTCACCACAAATCTGGTGGCCTGGAGTTTCTTTGGAACGTTGCACTTGGTCCACTCCTCGGCGTCGGCTCGCTTGCACTCCACCAGATATCCAATGATCTCACAGCCGCCGTCGTAAGCTGGTTTGGTCCAGCTGAGGCTGATCGAATGCTTGGTAGAGTCCACAACCTTGGGGAACGCAGGTGGGCCAGGTGGATCTTAAGAATAATACAGAAAGCTTATAAGTCTGATAAACGTCAGGGATATTTTCAGTTACTTTTTTCTGCCAACCAGACACTCACAGACGGGGTCAACAGCCAGAGCGCCGTTGGATGGATCGCTGGGTTTGCCCAGGCCGGCCTTGTTCAAGGCGATGACTCTGAAGTCGTACTCTGAGCCCTCAGTCAGCTGAGCTGCCTTGATGGTTCTGTCAATAACGGGTCGGCGGTTAACCTTAGCCCAGGCCAATTCTGTGGCCTCACGCTTCTCCACCAAGTAACCCAGGATGGGAGCTTTGCCGTCATTGGCGGGGGCTTTCCAGCTGACTGTCATGGAGTCCTTGGTGATGTTGGTAATGACCGGTGGCTCACATGGCCCAGGAACATCTGATGGAAGAGATAAAGACATGAGAGTCACACCGAAGACCAGGCTGACAAGCCAAGCATCTCTGAACTGACACCTAGTATGCTTCCTTGAACAGATCAGGATAGTTTTATAGGCAATACAAAATTTGTTTTGTCACTTTAAATCCAAAGAAGTTGCTTTGGATTTAAAGCAACTTCTTTGGATTTGCTTTAAATCCAAAGACGTTGGATTTAAAGCAACTTCACGCCCCTACAACTTAACATTTACACTCATGTGAAAATGGCTACAAACCCATTCAATTCAAATTCAATAAAAAAATTATTTATATTCCAAAGGGAATTTAAATTAGATGTGCAATTATACAGTAGTACATATTCGAAAAGCAAAAATGGAGCCCCAAGCACAACCACAAAGAATGGAGCAAGTGGTTTCAAACTGTTCAAATGTCATGTTTACTTGTTTAGAAATTTTAAAAGACATTCGTGCTATAAGAAAAAACAACATAGAGCTATCAAGACAGCATTTTGAACATAAAATGAAGTTTTAAAGGCATCTAAAGACAGGTACCAGTCAGGAGGAGGGTACAGAAAATTGCCTTATATTTTGTGTATATTCCCCAACAATGGTGTTTCTGGGTTCAACTAAAACTTACATTCAGACATTCATATATTCTGTTTGCAAAGAATATATAGAAAAAAGGTTTTATTCATACAAACAAAATAAAAAAATGAATTCTTACCGTACGGGTTCTTCACGGTTACGGCATCAGTCATGACGGCGTCTCCCACACCATACTGGTTCTCAGCACTCACTCTGAACTGGTACTCGTGACCCTCGATGAGCTTTTCCACTGAGCAGTCGGTGTTGTGGCCGTGGATGTTAGCGGTTACCAGCGCCCAGTTGGCCCTGCTGGTTTCACGCTTCTCAATAATGTAGTTGGTGATTTCAGATCCTCCATCTGCGAGTGGAGGCTCCCAGCGAACCTTCACACGGTCGGCAAACACTTTGGAGATTTTTATTGAGGCTGGAGGGCCGGGTTTGTCTGCAGAGCAGGAAGAAGAAAGGTTGAATTTCAAGTATGAATGCATTTAAGACTTGTTGAGCTTTTCAGTACGGCTCAAACTAAGGATTATTTTACTTATTTATTATTCTGACAATTAAATGGATAAAAAATGGCACATTTTGCAAATATTTGTACTTGCTTCTTCTATAATCCTAAACATGGATTTTATTTAATTGACTTCAAGCAAAATGATACAAAGTTCTTTTAAAAGCTAAGGGATCCCACAAACAGTTAACAACAATTAAACCTTTATGAAGAACAAATAATTGGAACCCTAAGGGAGCATTCAATAATTGATTAATCGTGATTCACATCACTGTTTTGACTGTAGCTTACCCAGCACCTTGACCTTAATGGTGGCATACTTGCTCCCAGTCAGGTTTTCAGCGAGGATGGTGTAGTCTCCAGTCTCCTTCCTGGTGACTGAGTAGAGCTCCAGCAGATGAACGTGTTTCTTCTGCGTTGCCTTCATTCCCTCTGCGATCACCAGTGGTGCACCGTCTCTTTTCCAGCTCACCTTAGGCAGGGGTTTTCCATGAACCTCAGCGTCCAGGATGACGTTGTCGCCTGCCTTTACCACGATGAGGCTCTTCATGTTGACGCCCAGTTCAACGCGGGGAGGAACTGCACAGGACACAGAGGGAGGAAGTTCATGACCCGCCATCGTATCGGATTTGTTCTTAACGGGTTTAATGTTGAGCAGAACCGTACCATTCTCAGCAATGACAGGAATGGGATCCGACACCTCAGACGGGAGGCTGACGTTGATGGCAGTCTTGGCAATGACTCTGAACTGGTACCTCTGACCCTCCTCCAGGCCCTGAACCACGTAGCTCTCTGTCTGGATGTTCAGGCAGTTGGCGTTGCAGCAAGTCCATTTGTCCTCTGGCAGCTTAGTGTATTCCACATGGTAGCCAATCAGCTTGCTGCCGCCGTCATGTTTGGGACGGCTCCAGACCAATGAGACGGAGTTCTTGGTCACATCCATTGCTTCGGGTTTACCTGGTGGATCTGCAAGGAAAATAGAAGGGCTTCACGTGAACAATGTTGTCAACATGAATTTGAAATGATGAATCTAAACCAGACATTTTTGGGTTTAGCTGCCCAAAACCTGTGGCACTTATTTCAATCCAGTTTGTAAAGTATGCAGGATTGTGCACATATAAACACTAGGAGGAGAAAAAGGTCATAATATACTTGTACAACTTATTTAATGTTGACTTTATTCTGTCGTGAGAGTTCTTTTATTTAGTTTAGTTTGTGTCTGAGTCTCTGTGTTGTCCTGGCCCTGACCCCACTGTCGTCGATGCCTCTGTATTTGTCACCTGTTTGTCTATGATCCTTGTTGTCCTTGTCGCTGTCGTTGTGATGTTGTTGCTGTCATGTTACTCATCTTTCCTGTAATCGGTTTCTCATTAAATCCTTTTCTCGTCTTCGCTGCATTTCTCACCCTCTGACAATTCTGGTAATTTTATGACTTTATTCTCAGGATTTTATTATTTCCTTTTCCTAGCGTGGCCCTAATACTCCATCGTACAAGACAGCATTTGGCTATTGATTTTAAATAATATGATGTTCAAGCTTTTCCTTGAAAAAAAAATCTCTTTATTAAGGTGCCCATTTTACTTCATGGCCACAGCTCATACATCATCTGTTATATTCATTAAAAATAAGCATAAAAATAATCAACATTACTGAAGTAACTTAATGATCGAACCTGGAAGATTTTTAAAATATATTATACTACCAAAGTAGACATTTAAGTTGTTATAGTGAGAAAATATTTGACAAATCTTTTTTAAATATATTATACTACCATATTCTCTATATAGTTTTGTTTGATTTTGCACTGACGTTAAAAATTAGAAATTGAGGTAAGAACAGATTTACATACCAACTGCAGTCCTGGCGGTGATGAAGTCGGTCTGTTTGCAGGGTTTTCCCTGTCCGGCCATGTTGAAAGCCGACACCCTGAAGGTGTACTCCAGGCCCTCCATGAGGCCGGTGCAGGTGTACTGCGTGGCTTTGACCACAGACTCGTTAGCCTTCACCCACAGCAGGCTGTTCCTCTCCTTCTTCTCTATGCAGAAACCAGTGATGGGGCTTCCACCGTCGCTGCTGGGACGCTCCCAAGACAGAATGACAAAGTCCTTGTAGATCTTGTTGATCTGCAGGTTTCTGGGTTCACTTGGAGGATCTAAGAAAAAAAAAAACCCCAAAAAGATTAACACATAACTTCAGATTTGAAAAGGTAGGAAATTTGAGCCACCCTGTGTTGTTAGAAAACAATAAAAACATTGATTATGTGACCAAACCTCATGGATAAAGTGTTTAGTAGATATTTATTTCTTAAGAAAATATTTTTCACTCTTGAAAGTGAATTTAGTCTAGAATAAGTTTAATAGGAATTAACTTTAGACCATAATAGATATTTTACATTTTGATTTATATATAGAGTTACAATATGACGTCATAAACCAAAGAAATAAAGTCAAAATTGTAGCTTTGAGGTAAATTGAGCAATTTTTACTAAAATTAATTACTAGCACTGTAACTAGCAATTGCACAAGTAATTGATTTATTCTATTAATCCGATAACAAATTTTGCACACGCTACATATTTTTTATTAAACTCCTTAAGCCTTTTTATATATATGAAATATATTAAAACATAGAAATAAACAATTCCTTTTTAAAATATGAAAGTAAACATTTAATAGCCTAAAATGCGATAACATCCGTTTCAGGAGTTTTGGATAAAACATATTGACACACAAAAGTATTTTTATCTTAAATGTTTCAGCTTATTAACTGCTCTGAATAGGCTGGAGTTCACTACATATTCTATATATTGAATCTTCTGTCAGATGTATCATTTATTCACATTATGTGATAGATCACGATTTATACTTTTATTGATTTACTCTCCAGCCATGGCACAACTTTTTTTGGAAATGCTATACTAAAGAGTTATGTTTACACTCATTCTCATTGTTTGAAGGAATGCACAACATCCTGAAATGTTTGCAGAGAAATAATTGAGCAACCAAACTATGGTTGCGTTGATGTAATGATCCTAAATATGAAAAATGGTTCACCTTACCCCAGTACTCCCTATTCATCTTATAATGAAAGAAACTCACCAAATGGATATCTGGCAATCATCTTCTCAGAGTAGAGGGGCTCAGAGATGCCGGACTTGTTCTCAGCCCGGACCCTGAACCAGTACTCCTTTCCAGCTGTAAGTTTGGTCATCCGGAAGCTGGTCTTGGTGCAGGAAGCTGAAACGGTGATCCAGTCACCCTGGCTGATGTCACATTTCTCCACGATGTAGTTGGTGATTTGGCTGCCGCCATCTTCCTCCGGGGTGTTCCAGAGCAGCGTGCAAGCATCAATATCCAATTCTGAGATTTCCAGAGGGCCACCTGGAGGTCCAGGGATGTCTGAGAAACAGAGAGGACGATGTTATTGATGAAATAATTTAAATATGTCAATGCTATATTGTCAGAAGCAGTGATGGGTGCTTGAGCTGACCCTGGACGATGACTCTGAGGATCTGGTTGACCTTGCCCGTGCTGTTCTCGGCCGACAGGCTGTAGTAGCCGCTGTCCTTTCTGTTCACGTTCTTAATGATGAGGGTACAAGTTGTCAGAGTCTTTACGACTGACAGGCGATCTGAGGTCAGCACATCCTCGTTGTTCTGCTTCCACTTGCAGAAAGGAGCCGGTTTACCAGCCACGATGCCCTCGATCACCATTTTCGATCCGGCTCTCACCGTAACAATGTCGGGCATAATGATCTTTGGAGCCACTGAAAGCAAAGAAAATATTAAAGGTGAGCTATTATGCTTCCTCGAACAGGTTTGGATATGACATATATGAAAATGGCTGCAAACAGATGCAGTGACACATCTTTGAAAAGCAGAAGCCTCCTGCACAATTAACAAAATTACAGTAAGTAGTTTCTAGATAGTAAGTTAACAACAAAACACTTGTGTTTTCCAGCAGCCATTGTACAGAAGCAGTAAAAACAGCTGATCAAACATACTGGAGATCAGTTTGGGTTGCTAAGTAATGGTTAGAACTCCACCTGGGTTGCTAGGTAATGGATTGGGGTTTGCTGGGGTTGTGAGGTGAGGAGCAGTGCCCGCTGATTTGTGACGTTACATTCACAAATCAGCGTTACGACGGAGGTATTGAATTGGCTTGTTTTCCTTGTACCAAAAACCATGCATTTTTTGCCAAGAAACATCTGGGTGGTTTATTTATGCACTTGCTTTTAGAAGCAGTAAAAACCCAAATGAAAGTACAAATGCAAAGTAGGTTCCCTATAACAATGAAATCACTGTTCACAAGAATCTGTTATTTTGCAGATAAGCTGATCTACTTACTGAGCTGCTCCTTGACCTCAAACACTCCCTCCGCCTCGCGGGCCAAGCTAACGCCGACCGAGTTTCTTGCTGCCACTCTGAACTTGTACTTTTTTCCTTCCTTCAGACCAACCACCACAATGGTCAGGTCTTTGACGACAGAGTAAGGCGTCCACTTGTCCTCAGGAGCTCCCTCTTCCTGGTAATCAACGACATAACCGTTGATCTTAGCTCCTCCGTCTCTGAGGGGCTTCAGCCAGCCCAACGTGGCGCTGTTCTTTGAGATCTCCAACACGCCCATCTTCTTAGGTGGATCCGGCTCACCTTGATTTAAAAGTAGGCAATTATTAGACAGAAATTCAGTAAATTACATCAAATAACATCATATTTTGTAGGGCATACTCACTTATAGGATCCACAGCCAGGTAGGATCGGGGAGAATCCTGAGGAACTCCAATTCCATATTTGTTGCACGCCATGACTCTGAAGTAGTACTCGATGCCTGGTGTCATGTTGGTCACCTTGAAGCTGGTTTTCTTCAGGTCCTCTGTGCATTTGTTCCAAGTCTTCCTGTCCACTTCCCGTTTCTCCACAATGTAATTAATAATGGGGCTGCCACCATCATTTTCCGGAGGCAACCAGGAGAGCTGAGCGGTTGTCTTAGTTATGTCTGTAGCGTCCAAGCCACCAACTGGGCCAGGAGTGTCTGAATAGTTAGAAATCCATTTAGTTGATAAAGATCAGGTATATTTTATAGACATGTCATCACACATCCAATATCCTTCCCCCTAGCTACCCGCTAGAGAGTGAAAAGCTACTCGCTGACAATGACTACCATTGTTTTTAGCTGTCAAGTTGTCAACATACCATGCTAAAACTTAAGCATGACATATAGAAGAAAAAAGGACGGCATGGTTTTTGTGGATCAAACTGTCAACAATACGACAATTAGAAAAAGGTTTTAATTGAAAAAAATGGAAGGAAGTCAATTATGCTGGCTTGACTTTTAAAACCTTAACATGTAGATGTGCTGTGGAATTTGGTGAATTTTGGTTCCGTTAAAAAGAAGAAAAAAAGTCCGACCCACACACTGAACTCTGACAGATCAACATGTTTAAATTAGCTAATCTACCACCGCTGTGTTCAGCAATTATTAATAATTGCAAAATAAACATAAAGCCTAAAACAATTAACTATAACAGACTGAATGTTTTGTTCTTTGTGTTGGAAATTTTTGTGTGCGAACAATATCATGCAAACAACAGTTTTGAGCCTTTCAATGGCTTCCTGTTCTTACCAAGCACTTTGACTCGGACAAACACAGCTTTCTCTCCAGCCGAGTTGGACAGAGTCAGTGAATATTTCCCAGAATCCTCTCTGGTGCTCTCAGGGATGACCAGGAAGCTCATGGTGTCAACCTGGTCCACGTGACCTCGGCGTACAACGTTGTCCACACCCAGGCGCTTCCAGGTCACCTTGGGTGCCGGCCTTCCTCTGATCACCGCAAACAACCGGATGGGACATCCAGCCCTGACAGCAAGGCCTTTCCTCAAACTGGCATCCAGCTCGATTTCAGGGGCCTCTGTTGTCATGAAAGCAAAATTAACTCTGTGAGTTCATGTAATGTCCTAAAAATTGCTATTTTAGTATATAGGACTTGTTGAAATTCGCTTGATTTTTTTTCCCAAATTCCACTTTTTCTGTTTTCATTTTTCTCTATTCCATTAATTCCATGTCAATTATATTTATTAACCCAGAAAGTATTTAAAAAAGATTCACAAATCAATAGCTGGAGCTACATTTCTTGTTTTTCTGTATAACAAATTAAACAAATGCTGTGGTTTAACAGAAAATTGTTTTTACAAAGTGTTAAAAAGTGTTTCCATCTCGTTCTTTTAATAAAAGCTCAACCGTACTGCAAAAACACAAAATTTTATTTTATGGTCTGTCTTTTGGTGCAAATATGGTACTACACTTGAAATCAGATTAAAGTAACTCACAGGTAACTTTTCAGCAAGATATAGAAACTTTTTTTAAGTTGATAATTCCTTAATATTTATGAAAAATTACTAATTCCAATGGGAGATTATTTCACATACAGGAAGACAGTTTTTCATGTTACAAATTAAATAATCTGGCAGTGGAACTAGTATGCTTTTTTCCCTCAATATTAAGGAATTATTGACTTAAAAAGGATACCATATCTTGTACAGGTTTTATTTTACCTCAAGTGTACCAAGATATTTGTACGAAAAAGTGGACCAAAAATACTTATATTTTTGCAGTGTATGTGCAAAACAATTAATCTGGCTTTTAACATAAAAGAAAATTATTTAGAGTTGAACTGAAATATTTATCAAATAAAAATAAAAATTTAAGAAGTAAAAAATGGGCATACTTTCATAATGATCTGGACATTTGTTAATTTTCTTTTCTTTCCATCTATCGCAGGAGTCTCCATTGAAGTAATGATTTTTAGCTTTTTGATTTTGAGCTGTTTGCATTGCTTTACGAAAAATGAGCAAAGTTTGTTTCATTGTTTTCCAAAAGGAATATATGATTCCATAATCACCCTCAACCGCCGCTTTTACTGCTTTATTTAAATGTTAAAGACGTAGTAGACATGACTAACTGCAGCTAACTAAATGGCTCCTTTATGAATAATTGTCTAATTCTTGCACTTCCACTCAACCGTGTGCTGACAAAACCTACAGAAAAGTTTTCTATGTTTTATTCTGAATTTGTTTGTTAAATTCTGCATTTTTGTCTGAGTTTTCTACGGCCTTTTAAGTGCCTAGACTCACCAAGGATCTCCTTGGGGGCCACTGCCTCCTTCAGGTAGGCATGACGACCCCAGCCCACCTGGTTTTGGGCAGAAACTTTGAACTCATACTCCTGTTTCTCATCCAACTGGCCGATGGTGAACTCTGTGATCACCAGTGGGCCACGGGTATCGATTCTCTTCCAGCCTTCTGAGGGTTTCTCTGGGTCTGCGTCGCTCTTCAGCCTCAAGTCCAGGCTGTAGCCAATAATGGGGGCACCGCCGTCGTACACGGGTTTAGACCAGGACAGGGTAATGGAGGTCTTGGTGCTGTCAGAAACCTTCAGGCCTGCTGGTGGTCCAGGTGGTTCTGAAGGGAGAGGTGAAAACATAAGACAGTGATGAATGAAAAAGCAAAGAGGAGACATTTCAGACTGTAAGGTGAACTGAATTCACCAATAGGATCTTTAGCTGCAACAGGTCTGCAGGGTTTGCTTGGTTCTCCAAGGCCGACCTCGTTCTCTGCTTTCACTCTGAACTGGTATTCATGGTTTGGAATCAGGTTTGTCACTTTCATGCGTCTCTCAGAGATGGGGCTCTTCGTGCAAGCCACCCAGCGCACCGCCCGCTTCTCCTTCCTCTCCAGAATATAGCCAGTGATGGACTTTCCTCCATCGTTCTCAGGTGGAGCCCAGACCACAGTCATCTCCTCCTTACTGACCTGCATCACAAAAATAGCAAATGGTTCAGTGACCAAGGAACTCGCTTCCACCAGGGATGGAAACAATGAATCACCTTGTTAACTGAAATTAGTTAATTTCAAATTTGTTAAATGAAAATGAGTTCCAACTGATTTACTAATATATCTGCATAGACCTTCTTTTAGTGTTGTAGTTTGGGCTCCAAACCACAGAAGGCGTTGCTGGTCGGAAAAGCGGAACCAGTTGTAAGCGAAACAAACATGGCGGAGGGATACGAAAACGGGAAAGGAAAACGGTACAAAACAGAGTGCAGTGTGGAATTCAAAATGCACTTTATGTGGTTGAAATATAAAAACTCAACAAGCTCCTCATGTTGTTGCCTTAAGATTTTCAGCCTAGCTGCATGGTAAAGCAGCATCAACTTATCGTTTAAAAATTATGTATGTATTATGAAGGCCAGGATGTGTTGTTAACAGAAAAGTGAAGCAGAAAAATTATACCATGATGAAAAAAAAACATGATCCCAATAAGCAAAGTTTATTTTGAAGGCTTTTTGTGAGTTAATGCACTTTATGAAGCAAAGTTTTAACAGTCATTCAAGAGCAACAGACGGTTATTCTGCATAAACATCTCTGTTCACAAGGAATTAAGTTATTCATTTCATCTTTAATTTTTTTATTCAGCAACTTAAGAGGTTTCTGTTATGTTTTATAAATATATCTGAGTTTAATATTGTACAAAACCCATGATTTTATGTTTATTTGGTCAGTATTTAACATGCCTGACACAAAATAAGTCAATCATCTCTTACAATTCAGCATATTAAGAAAAATGTTGTCCTCTTGAAACAGGAGAAAACTCTGAGTTTTTAAGATTAACCTATTAACTTGCATCCCTACACCTACAACCTTTTCAAATTGAGACCTTATCTTTACCTTAGTAACTTCAGGGGCGTCGGGGGGTCCAGGTCTGTTGAACTGAGTCTTGACAGTTACAGGCCTGCTTTCCATGGCGGGGCCAGTTCCCATCTTGTTTTCTGCTCTCACTCTGAAGATGTACTCATTACCCTCCACCAGTCGGGTGACGTTACAGTAAGGAGTGACTACAGAGGCGGAGTATGTGGACCAGACCATTCTCCTGGTCTCACATTTCTCCAAAATGTAACTGTCCACTTCGCAGCCTCCATCGTCCTCTGGACCGTCCCAGACCACTCTGCATTTGTCAGCTCCGATGCCGGTGATCCTCAGGTTCCTCACTGGTCCCGGCACATCCAAGACGTTGACATTTGCATAGGCTGTGAAGGTGCCAGCTGTATTAGTGGCAGTGATAACGTACTTGCCGGTGTCTGAGCGTCTGGACTTGGTCAAAAGAAATTTAGAATAATCAGAGCCAGTTTCATAGCTCATTCTGGGATTGTCTCCCACAGCTTTGTCTTTTATCCATTTGACTTCAGGCTGCGGTTTTCCTCTCAGGGCAGCCTCCATCCTGACTGACTCTCCAGCCTTCACTGTCACAGTTCCAGCTACCTTCAGGTCAATGACTGGCTTCTGGATCTCCTCCCTCACCACAATGTCAGGGATCTTTACCCATGCACTTTCTCCACCTTCATTCACAGTCTGCACCCTGAACAAAAAATACAAGACTTTTATTTTCAAAAACACTTGTCCAAAGTACTATGGAAGAAATCACAAGAAAAAAATGTAAGTTCTCAGTAAAAACTAGGGCTGAACAACAAATTCATAATTTATATTGTGATAAAGCCCCGATCAACACCAGTAGAAAATACGTCTGATAAAATGTTCATTGATTTCGCTGAACTCCAATCCAGAACCGCACAGCATTCTGGGCAATGTAGGCAGAGGAAAACCTCTAACCATTCAACCTCTCACTGATAGCTAAGCAAGGTTGGTGGCATCAACTGATTCACTCAATGTTGCAGCAATAGTTTCATGTTTTGCCATTCTGCCTTATAACTGCTTAAAAATGAAAAACAGCAGCGTAAAGTGTAAACTGTGGGTAAATCAGAAGGTCACGCCATCATTTTGGTCACATTTCAGATAACTAAACCAAAAAACTAATCAATTATCATGATACGTTTTTCAGCCATATCATCCGGTCCCAGTAAAAATGTGCTAAACAAAGAACATTTCTTAAAAATATAATACATTTTTAATTTACCTGAATGTGTAGGTTTGGTTTTCAACCAACTTGTCAGCCAAGAAAAAGGTATCCGTTAGTGTGCTAGTATTGAGTTTCTCCCACTGTTCAGCATCTTTGTGTTTGCACTCCAGGTTGTACGAGAGGTTGGGGCTGCCACCGTCATAGTCGGGCTTCCTCCATCTCAGATAGACAAAGTTTTTACCAACGTCGGTGGCTCTGAAGTTCTCTGGCTCACCAGGCTTCTCAATGGGGTCGATGGCCAGCAGAGGGGTCTTGGTCTCCACACAGGGACCAGGTCCCAGCTTGTTGACGGCGCAGACGCGGAACAGGTACTCATGGCCCTCCATCAGTTTGGCTTTGATCTTGCGATTGGTGCAGTTGGAAGAGATCATGGACCACATGCTAATGCTGGGTTCACGGCACTCCACAATGTAATTGGTGATCTCAGACCCACCGTTGTCGATGGGTGCCTCCCAGTTGACCATACATGAGTCCTTGGTGGCATAGGTTATGTGCAGATTCTGGCAGTGATTTGGTCTGTCCAGCACATTAACTGTGATGGTGCAGGAAGCCTCCCCACCCTCATTTGAAGCCTTCAGTGTGTATTTTCCATGATCATTTCTTGTAGCTTCTTTTACCCTGAGGTGAACCACCGGGAGGTTCTGAATGATGGTCACTCGTTTGCTGTTCTCCAGAACCGTCTCCTCCTTTGACCAAATGACCTCAGGATCAGGACGGGCCTTGATGTAGCCAATGATGTTAATGTTGTGGCCGACACGCACGGTTAATCTCTCGCGACAGGTAGCCTCCATTTCAATCTCAGGAGGGATGAGGATATCCTGAGCAGTGATTGACTGTGGTACTTCTTTTGGCTCTCCATCTCCAATCATGTTTGAAGCATAGACTCTGAAACTGTAGCTCACACCTTCTTCCAGACCTTTCACCCTGTAAGCACACTGCTTGATAAAGTCATCCAGGTTCACTTTCTTCCACTCCTCGGTATCGGCTTTCTTCATTTCCACCGTGTAGCCAAGGATGGGGCTGCCTCCATCTCTGGAGGGTTTGGTCCAGACCAGGTCAGCTGTGTTCTTACTGTAATCCTTAACTTTGGGATTAATAGGAGAGCTTGGGACTGAGATGGGTCTGCATGGCTTGCAGGGGTCAGAGGTAGGAGAAGGACCACTATAGCCAGCAATATTCTCAGCAAACACCCTGAATTCATATTCACTTCCTTCAAACAGACCCTGGACTCTGTATCGGAGGTCCTTGCAAGGGGTCCTATTAACACGGATCCATTTTCCTCCCTTGTGTCTGCGCTCTATGAGGTAGCCAGTAATCTGGCTGCCACCATCAGCTAGAGGCATGGTCCATCCGATTGTAACAGCATCTTCAGCCAGATCATAATGCTGTGGTTTACCAGGTGGACTGGGTGGCATGAAAGTGTGTTCAGCAACGGTTGGCTTGCTCTCTAGGGGAGCACCCACTCCCATCTTGTTTGCGGCACGAATGCGAACCACATACTCTGCTCCTCTCTGCAGGCGAGTAATCCTGAGCTGAGTTTCAAGGCTGCCGGAGCTAACACCTCCCCAAGTCTCCTTGTTGGACTCTCGTTTTTCCACAATGTAGCTGGTGACGGGGCTTCCACCATCATCCTTGGGAGGGCGCCATTCGATCGTCATGGAGTCTGGAGTGACTTCTATGATGTTGACGGGTCCAATAGGTGCAGCTGGAACATCCAAAACAGTTACACTCAAGGCCACGGTTTTCGTCCCTGCCGCATTAGACACAGTGAGCAGGTAGGTGCCTGTGTGGTTCCTAGTACACTCATTGATGTTAAGCACTGTTGAGAAATTGTCAGTATCAATTTTGATGTTGCCCTGGCTTGTGATTTCCTCCCCATCAATGGACCACTTAGCAGTGGGAACAGGGATTCCTCTCATTATAGCTGGTAATCTGATGGTGGTGCCAGCCTTCACAATGATGCCTTCAATCAGCTTAACATCTACCTCGACAATGGGAGGGACTATGAGAATACAGAAAAACATGAATTACTCCACATTTTCATGTTAATTTGATATATCACAAACAAGGACACATGGATAATGTGTCCTACAACTTTAGGTACACCAATGTACCTAAAGTTGTACATTGGTGTATCAATTGGTATCTCCATGTTCTGCTGCCTACCTAGTTTCTCCTGGCAGAGGATGGGCAGTGTGGTGTCAGGTCTACTGAGGCCAATGGCATTTTCAGTCCTCACTCTGAAGCGGTAAGTCTTTCCTTCCTCAAGGCCGGTAACATGACTCTCTGGGATGCTCTCAGTCTTCCATTCTTCCCACTCTTTCACTCCTTCTTCCTGATACTCCACAAAGAACCCAGTGATCTCACTTCCCCCATCGCGATCAGGCCAGTTCCAGGCCAACCAGACCTCTGTTTTGTCCACATCAACATGATGCAGGTCTTTAGGAGGACCAGGAGGGACTGAAGCACAGAATGACAAGATAGTAAAGTAAGTAAGGTGAAGCAGTTATTAAAAGTATGTCTTGAATATGTATTCATTGTTCTGTTACTTACAGAGAGGGTTCATTGCCTTGATAGCCTTTGGTGTCTCAACAAATTCACTTCTGCCATAGTGGTTTTCAGCAGCAACTCTGAATGAGTAGGATGTGCCTTCCATCAGGTGCTTTAGCATCATGCTGCGCTTCTTGGAGGTGGAGCAGACAGGAACCCACTGAGTGGATGCAGTGTCTTTCTTCTCTACCACAAAGTTAGTGATGCGAGAGCCGCCATTGTCTTCCGGATCCTTCCAGGACAAGTAGGCGGAGTCACTTCTCACATCAGACACCCGGAGGTGCTGAATAGGACCAGGTTTGTCTTAAGATAATAGAAAGAAAATGAGGACCGCTTCATAGGTGACACTTTTGTTATTGTTCCTTGTCTACCTCAATGCTATACTTACCAAGAACCAGCACAGTGCAGGTAGCAGTCTTGGAGCCGGCCGGGTTTTCAACGGTCAGAGTGTAGTCTCCGCAGTCTCCACGGTTGCAGAATCTCATCTCCAGCTTTGTACCAGCCTGATTTGTCTCAATGTCAGCCCTGGTAGGAACCTCTGCATCGTTCTTCTTCCAGGTGACTGTGGGGAATGGCACTCCTTTGATGGTGGCCATCAGGGTGATGTGAGTACCAGCCATGGCCTTCACCTCTCGGGTCATTCCAGCATCCAGGATCAGCTCTGGAGATTCTGCAATAAGAAATATCAAATTATGTCAATTTATTTCCAATATGATAAAATCACCTACAATTTAGTTTGTTGTGGAGTTAAAGAGATTTAGAAGTTGTTCATTTGTAACTCACCAAGCCTCTCCTGTACTCTGATTGGCTCCTTCAGGTTGGTTGGGTCAGACTCTCCAGCTGCGTTCACAGCCATGACTCTGAAGCGGTACAGAGCACCATCTTCCAGGTCTATCACCTTAAACTTGGTCTCTTGGCAGGAATCTGGAGTCTGGTTCACCTGTTGGCCAAAGAAGGGTAAAGGCTGACCATCTTATTTTTCTCAAAGAACCAGGAGACGCACATAAAGTCCTTCAGATAAAAAACAAATGGTGCATTTACACTAATCTTGTTTAGGACACTTTAATAAACCTCCAATTTGTTTGCGTGGAAAGTCTGTTTCGTTTGGGGAGGTGTGGATGTAAAATCAAACTGATGTTTATCAAAAAAGCGTAAAGCCTAAAAACCTCAGTCTTGGTTCAGGTAAAGTGAACTCTTGGGCAGTTTGAATGTATGTGTGAATGCCAAAATCAGCAAGTGAACTAAAGCACAGGGCATTCTGGGTAAATATAACTAAAACAAATGCATGACTCTAACACTAGTGGAAGAAATGGCTTGTAGTCTTTTGTCAACTACAAAAAAAAAAATCCTACAACTGCTAAAATCTGATGCCACGTCTTTTTATTGGTAAGTTACACTCAGTGTTTTCTTCAGAGGTTTTTATGTCATTTCCTTAAGAGGTTCTTGGTGCAGCACCCCCACAGGTGAGGAGGGGAACAGGTTTTTTAAAGGGTTTAGTTTGACAGTGCAGTGTGAAAGTGAACTGCAAATGTTGCACTTTTGTTCCCCAATAGAACCGAATCTACCGGCCTATAAAGTATAAAATACCCTTAATCTCACCTTGTTCCATTCCTCTTGCCCAGCCTTCTGGAACTCCAGCAGGTATCCGAAGATCTTGCCTCGTCCGGTGTCGGTGGGTGGCTCCCAGGACAGAGTCACTGACTCTTTTGTGAAGTCGATGGCGCGAAGGTTGACAGGTGGACCAGGTTTCACTGAGGCAGAAGAGTTTTTCAGTCATTTTTATTGCTAACCGTATAAGGCTTATAAAATTTCAAGTTTGAAAACGTGAACCTACCGATGGGATCCTTGGCAAAAACTGGTTTGGATGGTGGACTGGGGTCTCCAGCTCCCACCACGTTCTCAGCACTGACTCTAAACTCGTATTCACAGCCTTGCAGCAGCTCTGTCACACAGTACTCCACTTTGGGGTAGATTCTTTCTGTGTTGCAGCGAACCCATCTGCAAAAATAACCATTTCACCCAATTTTTTAAATAATCTGAAACATGGAAGTTTTACATGTTGAAAATAATGTGCCTGAAAAATGAAATCTTCCCCAACACAAGCTTTTCCTTGTATTTTCTCAGTTACAATTGTTGCTCATCAGCAGTGTGGGATAACATACCTGGTGGCCTTGGTCTCCTTCCTCTCCACAATGTAACCTGTGATTGGCTTTCCTCCATCAGCAGGTGGCTCCCAGGTGATCAGCGCGCAGTCATGGTAAACTTCCTTCACTGTGGGTTGCTTTGGCGCATCAGGCACCTCTGCAATGGAAACATATTTAATGGTGAGACACCAGTTTGAAATTTGATCCTACCTGGAGAATGGACTTGTTTATTCAGCGTCAGCTTACTGAAGACGTCTCGAGCTTTGGTTTCCACTGATAGGAGTGGGTCACTGATGCCATACATGTTCTGAGCCATGATCCGGATGATGTAGTCACGACCTTCAATCAGCTTTGGCACCTGTAGGAGCACACAGTGACAAACAGGGGTGTGGTCAATCCCTCCAATTGTCTACTGTCCAATTTTGAACATTTAAGCTTCCAGAGTTTTTTGGTAACTTTACTGAAAATGGGTTCTCTCTCTATTCTAGCTGAAACTATTAGAAGGACCTAAACACTAAGATCCATAGAAAGTATTCTGAACTTGCAATTTATTTAGTGGACAGCAGGGGGCATCGGCTCAGGTTGGAAGGACTTCTTACTATTAACCTTTTCCAAACATTTTTATGTATTCAATAAAACGTGAACAGTTGAAGTAAAACAGGTGATGTCTGAAACCGCTTAGGGCTGGGCTAAGATGAAAATACCAACTGTATTGTATGGTAAAAGGTTTGTACATATTTACGACTAAAACTAACCAATTCTGTCTTTCACAGATGTTTTTCCTTTTTGGTAATAAACACAAGACTTTAATACTGGATCAGCTTAAAAAAGGTAACAAGCTATAAAAGGTTTTAGTATTGGTAAAATAATCTCGCATAACAGTAAATCATTTATCCACGCTGTCTTTTTTCACATTCATCCAAACCAGAAAATGACAGAAAAAACCCTATTGTATCTCTCTTGGTTGTGTTTATGTTTTAAAGCATTTTTTCTGCTCAAGAGTTTGGAGAATAAAACTGACCTTGCAGGAGGTTCTGGTGGAGGAAGAAGTGACGGGCATCCACAGGTCTCTGTTGGTGTCTCTCTTCTCGATGATGTAGTTGGAGATGGCGCAGCCGCCGTCGTCTAAAGGAGGGTTCCAGGAGATGACCATGTAGTTCCTGTAGACTTCGTTGAACACTACGGGGCCCTCTGGTGGCTGAGGACGGTCTGACAGGAGGAAAGAGTCACACAAATTAAAGCAATAGTTTATCTTCAGGTCAATAACAAGTTTACACTGTGCCAATAAGTATGATTGATTTTGATGGCTGTCCAAGTTAAATAGTGTGAGAAAACTACAATTTTGTCTTTATTCAGTCAGTATGTAACAGATGTCAAAAGAAATGTTAAAATATAATGATATGCTTCTTTGTTAAAATTCAGCATTTGAAAAATTCAACCCTTTATGTTACGGAAAGACAATTGGCCCTCCTGATACAAAATAAAACTTTTTAAGAAAATGACCACTTATCAATTAACCGTTAGTTATTTGTTAAGAGCAACCAACTTTAGATTAACTCATTAATCAATAACTCTTACTTCTGTTCCATTTTCCTGGGTGAAATGCATCCTGGGAAATTGAGTTCAATTGTAGAAATTCCTGAAGGGAGATTAGAATCTAACAGACATGCCTAGGAAGGCAATAGCCAGGCTAACTAAATTAGCACCTTTCAGTTTTTACACATATTATTATTTTGGGGCATTTGGAGATTTGATGATTGAAGATTGTGTTTCAAACCTGAAGATGGACGCAAGTGTCTCGTTGTGACTCACCGACTACAGTGATGGTACAGATTCCTGTGCGAGGCCCAACGGCGTTCTCGACGCTGACGCAGTAGCGGCCACTGTGCTCTCTCTTGGCCTTGCTGATGTTCAGACTTAGGTGGCGCGCGGTGCTGTGAAGGTTGATCTCTTCGTCTGATTTAAGCTCTTCGTCATTCTTCGTCCAGGTGATGGTCGGGGCTGGCTTGCCGCTGTAACGTCCTGATAGCATGCACTGATCTCCCACCTTGACCATCATCGTGTCTCTGAAGTCCAGGTCCAAAGTAGGTGGCTCTGAATTGGAATAGAAGCAGTTTGAAATCTTTCAGAAATTGCATGATTTCATTAGAAGAATAAATTAACATTCCCCTCCATTAATGCAGATTAATAAATTGGTACAAATTCATCTATAAAACTATCTTTGGCAAAACTCCATACCTTCGCTGACTCATCAACATTTCCAGTGATATTTATATTTTGTGTTCTAATAAATTCATTATTATGATCATATTAACAGTTTGGACATTGTTTCATTTTGCTGCACCTACCTACTGCAACAACTTGCAAAAAACACAAAATCTCAGTACTCTAACTTCAACATAAACCTGAAATAACTGAGTAGAAGCCATAGCACATGATCAATGTATACGCTTTTAAAAACTGTTGACTTGTGTGTTATAGGGCTTTTATCGGTTCTATTTATTCCTCTTTGTCTTATGATATTCTTCTGTTTTCTGCTGTATGATCTTTTAATGTTTTCAGGAAATGAGAATTTGTTGTCAATCTCCTCACCTGGTTAAATAAATAATAGATAATGCCTGTGTGACTCACCGAGCTCGTCCTTGCACTGCACAGGTTTGGTGGGGAAGGAGTGTTTGCCCTGCCCCACCTGGTTGACGGCTGAGACTCTGAACTCGTGACTTGAGCCTTCCTTCAGTCCGGTTAGCGTGAACTTCCTGTCCATCAGCTTGTCCTCGCCTCCGACCCGAGTGAAAGTGTCACGGCCCACCATTCGGGACTCAAGAACGTAGGAGGTCACCTCTGCATCACCGTCGTATTTGGGTGGTCGCCAGGCAACAGAGATGGAGTCCTTCGTAACACCTGTGACAATCAGGTCCTCTGGACGTTCTGGGACGGCTGCAGGAGACAGAAATTAGTTTCAGAGCTGCAGTTTTTCTGTATTTTTAAGCCCAAAGAGTAAAAATTTCCCTGTTTTGGACTTACAGATTGGGTCTTTAATGAGAACCATCTTGTCGATCTCGATGAAAGGTCCCATTCCAATGATGTTCTCAGCTGCGATCCTGAAGAAGTAGCCCTTGCCTTCGATCAGTCCCTGCACCACAGCGTTGTTCCTCGTCACTGTGTACGAAACTGAAGTCCAGCCCATTCGGTCGGACTCTCGCTTCTCGATGATGTAGTTGGTGATGGCCGAGCCGCCATCGTCTTCGGGGGAGTACCAGGTCAGCTTGCAGGAGTCGGTGGTCAGATTCTCACCAACGAAGGGAAGACCGACAGGTCCAGGAACATCTTAGAGAAGAAGAGAGACAAAGTCCAACAGTCAGGAATTGCCTATAGAAAGATAAATAACATTTCTTCCTGAACTTTTCACTCACCGAGAACCTCAACGATGACGGCCTTCTTCCTCTCGCCTCCCTCGTTCTTGGCGCTGAGTGTGTACATTCCCTGATGTTGCCGTCTGCAGTTCTTGATGACCAGAGAGTTAGAGATGCCCGTCGTCTCCACCACGGCCTCTTTGGGCACCTCGGCGTCGTCACGGCACCAGGTGATCTGCGGGGCGGGTTTGCCTGACACGTAAGCGATGATGCGGATGGTGGCTCCGGCGTGGACCACAATCTTCTCCTTCACTGAGGCATCCAGGTCCATCTCAGGAGGAACTGGGGATGGATTTGATTTTTAATTAAAGGTTACCTATTATACTTCCTTGAAAGGGTTAGGTTAGGGTTTAGGCCATACAAAACATCCTTATAAAATTTTATGGACAAGATACTTCTTAGATAATAACATTTTAGCTTTTTAGGGCCTCTTATCAGCTTAAATCCAAATAAGCTGCTGCTGACCCCGCCCCAACTCATCATTTACACTCGCAAGTGAAAATGGCTACAAACAGATGTAACCATACAAACATCTTTGAAAAGCAAAAGTGGGGCCCCCTGCACAACCAACAAGTCAATAACAAAATTCTTGTCTCCTCCAGCAGCTGTTTTACAGCGCACACCGCGGTGAAACCAGCTGACCAAACGTGCTGGAACTTAGCTTGGGTTGCTAGGTGACAGGCTGAACTCTGCTGGGGTTTGTAGGAGGAGTTGAGACTCAAATGGAAGTGCAAAAATGTGCAAAATGTGAATTTTACATGATATTTCTCATTTAAAGTTTATATGTCCACACTTTAATGGCTGTTGATCCTTACTTGTTCTGTCTTTGACTTCGATCAGCTCAGACACAAGACCTGGGTCTCCCATGCCAGCAGAGTTCACGGCTCGGACTCTGAACTGGTACAGCCCTCCTTCTTTCAGGTCGGTCACAACAAACTTAGTTCCTCTGATCTCTGTGTCCTTTGCCTGGAGAGACACACAAACACATCAGTACTGAGAAAACACAAAATATTACCAGGTACTTTTGGTGCAAATATCTTATTACTTGAAAGAAGACAAAACTAACTTACGAGTAACATTTCAGCAAGATATAGGAGCTTGTTCAGAATCAATTATTTCACATATAACAATTGCTTTTCCAATATTAAGCAATTATTGATACAAGCTCCTATGTTGTGCTGAAGAGTTAGTTATATTTCTTCACTAGAATCTAGTCCAAAATACTTGGAAATATTTGGTGTTTTTGCAGTTCAGACTTCAGAAGAGTCTCTACCTTCTTCCAGCTCTCGTCGCTCTCAGGCTCCTTCTCTTCCTCGGCTTCGCTCAACAGCAGCCTCCTCTTCGCTTTCTTCTCCTCTTCCTCCTTGTTTATCTCCTTCAACTCAACAATATAACCAGTCACCTTGGACCCTCCATCTGTAGAGGGAGGGAGCCACTCCAGCTCCACCGTTGATTTAGTCCAGTCGATGACCTTCGGATAAGGTGGCCCTGGAGGCTCTACATAAAGAAAATGTAAAACCTCAATTAATTTGCCTCAAGGAATTTGAATAATTCTTTAAGGCAAGTTAATTTATTTAAAAATAAGCTAACAAAGTTGTTCTAATGTGAAGAAAGACCAGGATTACAATGACGTACTGATGGGGTCTCTGCAGAGTACTGGGTCAGAGGGCAAGCTAGGCAGGCCGCAGCCGGCGGCGTTGATGGCGATCACCCTGAACTGGTATAGGGCGCCCTCCAGCAGGCCTGTAACATCCCAGTTGTTGCCCAATGGGAGCGCACGGATTGGTTCCCGGGTGACACGCGTCCAGCGTTTGGAAGTGGTCTCCTTCTTCTCGAGGAAGTAGCCGGTGATTTGGGATCCGCCGTCATATTTGGGCTCATCCCAGTTGACGGTCATGGATTCCAGACAGACTTCAGTAACTGTTGGTTTCTCACACTGACCAGGAACAGCTACAGCATGACAGGTTGGTCATCAGTCATCAAGAATATTCATAGGAACATTGAATATGTTATATTTTGAAGACAAAACTTCTCCAAACTTACTGAAGAGGTTTCTGGCCTTCTCCAGCTCACTGATCACTGCCGGTCCGACTCCAAACTTGTTCTGGGCCATGACTCTGAACTCGTACTCGTGGTTCTCTGTAAGGCGTGTCACCACGTAGGCACACTCTTTCGGGTCGTTGGAGACGTGGACCCAGGTCTTCCTGTTGTCCTCACGCTTCTCAACCACATAGTTGGTGATCTTGGATCCACCATCATCTGTGGGAGGGTCCCAGGCCAGGCCGATCCTCTCCGCAAACACTTCTGTGAACTTGATCGGTCCCACTGGTGGGCCAGGAGGTCCTGGAAGTCAGAAATAAAAAAATATAACTTTCTGTTCAGTTAAATCATCTTAGTTAATGTTTAGCTAAACTGATTCATGTTTCTCAGCATTAAGCCCAAATGAAAAACCTTAAAAATAGCTAATAGTTTTGTGATAAAAATGTCATTAATAGATAATTTTGTGAATATTTTGGAATCTGGAATTGGCCTTTTTTGCTTTATGCACAGCAATGGTGCTAAAGATCTAATTCGCATATAAAAAGATTTCTAAGATTGTTTAACATTAATGTTCTGCTCAACACAAAAGATTAAAAACAGCTCATAATATTTTAGTGATAAAAATGTCAGTTTATATTAAAAATATTAAAAAAAATATTAAGATGGTAATTTAGTTAAAAATGTCTATACATCCAGTGTTAATTTATCTGTATTTTATTTTGAAGGTGAATTCTGAGGTCGTAATGCATTATGGGTAGCAGAATCAGTCGTCAGCTGGGAGAATCGTTTTACAGAGAAAACCTTTCTATCCATATTTAATCTTCACCTCCTGTGCTTTAAGTATTTATTTACACAGTCCGAAGCTGCAAGTTTAATTTATGTTCTGCTTAAGACTATATGTTTTATAAGAGCTGATTTATATATCTGCTGTACCATTTACATATCTTATGATATGTAAATCAGCTATTATAAAAACATTCAACATTTTTTGTGAAAACGTTGAATGTTGAATTAGCCTTATCTGAAGAACTTATTTTGCCTCAGCATCATTAGCAATGATGCTAGCGGTCTAATTAGCATATGAAAAGATTGCCAAAGTGACTGTTTATCGTTAGTAACAGCTAATGATAATGCTTATGCATGCTTTATGGCACTAACAACTTTATTTGGTGTATTTATTTAACATGAAAAAGAGCTGTTGCATATTTTATTTTTTGTTTATATTTTAGTTTCATCCAACCTTTCAATGAGCTTTTCAAGGCAACAGTAAAGAATTGAAAGCTGTCAAGAAGACCTTAATAAAGACGTTTCAGTTTCCTGGCTTATAAAAACCTGATTTTGGCTTGCTGTTTAATAGTGATAACATGCAGAGTGTATCCAACAAACAGTAAACTCACCCAGCACTGCCAGCTTGATGTCCTTGGAGACAGTACCCAGGCTATTACTGGCTGTCAGGCTGTAGAGGGCGCTGTCGTTCCGGCTGGCCTGCTGGATCAACAGTGTGCACTTGTCTGGGGTCACCAGTTTGTTGATGTGCTGGTCATACTGCACAGCAGCCTTTTCCTCGGGTTTGGCCAGGCTGGCCTTGTGCCAGGTCAGCGATGGGAAGGGACAGCCGCTGATTCTTGCCACGATGCTGACGTCGCAGCCCTCCTCGCCCTCCATGGCTTCACGCAGCTCAATGGTGGGAGGACCTGCAGAAAAACAACAATCATCAGAAATGAACCATCGGCTTAGAGTCAAATCTAAAATCCAGTTACTTTTAGACATGTTTCCAAGGGAAACATTAAGAAATGATTGAGGTAGTTGTCACTCACAGGTCTGATCCTTGATGACCAGAGGTCCAACGGTGGCAGAAGGTCGGCTGGGTCCAGCTGCATTCACAGCTTTTACTCTGAATTCATATTCTGCTCCCTGCAGGTCAAGTTTGATTTGATTTATTTGATTATGATAATTGATGGCAGTGTAAAGAAAGTAAGCACAAAAAACATTACTATACAAATCACAGAGCAGAACACAGTCCATGTAGTTTTATTAAGAAAAGCAAAGAAGAAGAAATTATGAACAAACAGAAACATAAATCTAAAAACAGGATACAAGACCCTCACTATTAAGCAGTGGAATACCTTTATAAATAGTACATGACCGGCTTGCTTTCAACTAACTTTTAAAAATTGCATAGTTTTCATTGTCTGAAATAAGCTGTTAATCTGTCGCTTGAAGGTGCGGCTCTGATGGACGCCACCTTCTGGCTAATATGTGTTTTGTGCCTCAGTATGTTGGTTGTATCTTATCTCTCTTTTGACATTTGAAGAAAAAACATCACAATATGATGCTTTTGGTGTTCCACAGGGATCCAGTTTGAGGTCTTCACTGTACTGTATTTGCTCATGACGAAGTACCACTGAGTGCTGTATCTAGTAAACTGACCTCCTTCAGATCCTCCACAACGAAGGTGAGCTCCTCCACATCTCTCTTGTTGCACTGCTTCCAGGTCTCCTTCTCCTTGCCGCTGGTGTCCCAGCTCAGACGCTCGATGATGTAATGTTTTACAGGTGAGCCGCCGTTGTTCTTTGGAGGCTCCCAGCTCAGCGTGACCGTGGTCTTTGTGACTAGGTTTACCTTCAGCTTGGTTGGGGGATCAGGTGGGTCTGAGGAAGTGGCAAAAGAACAATAAACTTTGTAGACACAATTCTGGAAATGTAGTGTTTTATGTGTGCAGCTGGAAAAGAGGGATTGTCCTTACAGATGGGATCTCTGGCTCTGATGGGTTCGGTTGTCTCAGTAAAAGGACCAAATCCCAGTCTGTTTTCTGCTCGAACCCTGAAGAGGTAATCCTGACCTTCAAGGAGGCCTGGAACCACGAAGGCCTGGCTAGCACAAGCGGCGTTCACCTTAGAGAAAAAGAAATTGGCCAAAGTTATCATTCAAGCACAGGAAACATGAAGATGACAAGGCAGAAAATCAACACACTGCCTTCTTACCTTGGTCCAGGCCTTGTCAATCACAGACTTCTTCTCAATGAAGTAGCTCTTGATCCTCTCTCCTCCGTCAGTGTCAGGGAGCTTCCAGATCAGCCTCATGGTGGAACGAGTTACATCAGTGACCTTTAGGTCCTTTGGAGGTCCAGGAACATCTTAAAACAAAACCAAAAGCAAAGTCAGACATCCATAAACATAGAATGAACAATTTCTACAATCCAACAGTCCCAATCCATTAACTCAGGTTAATTCAGATAGATCCTTTCTGCTAATTAAAGGTCCTTACCGACGACAATGACTCTGACGTTGACGTGTTTCTGTCCAGACTTGTTCTTGGCTGTGATGGTGTAACGTCCAGAATGACTCCTCAAGCTCACAGGGATGTTCACGATTGAGGTGGTGTCTGTGGACTCAACCTGGAAACAGTTTTAATATAAACTATTATAGGTCTGAATTTGATATGCTTACTTTATGAGCCTCGCCTACCAAAGAACAATCAATTGTTCTTACCTGAGCCTCAACAGGGATTGTGTGCAGCTTGTTCTTCTTCTCGCTCTTGGCTTTGCCTTCGTAGTCCCATGTAACCTTGGGAGCAGGCCGGCCCTTAATGGTTGCAGGAATCCTGATTGGATCTCCTGCACGAATGTTGACTAGTTCCTCAGCCATGACATCAATTGTGATGACAGGAGGAACTGTCATAAAGAGAATACATCAACAGAAGGTCAGAGACAAGTAAATTGGTATCTGTTTGCTGTTTTGACAGTTCAAGGTTTAACATACGTTGGACATCCTCTATCAGAACTTCGCTGGTGCGCGGGCTGGGGTCGGACTCGCCGATGTCGTTGACAGCGATGATCCTGAAGCGGTAGCGTTTCAACTCCCGGAGACTGGGCACGGTGAACTCCGTGGTGGGGTGCAGGCTGTCAATGTCGTTGATCTTGTGCCACTCTGATGAGCCTTCATCCTGAATCTGGATAATGTAGCCCTTAATGGGGCTTCCTCCGTCACTCTCCGGTGGCTTCCAGGACAGCGTGACGCTATGCTTCGTCTTGTCAGCAACCTCAGGAGCAGCAGGCATGCTTGGAGGAGCTAGGAGGTGAGCAGAAGTTTAGATTTTTGAAAAAGCATGTAGTTATTAGCTTCAGAAAATATCCCTGCTGTGATGAACTCACTGATCGGATCAACCGCAAAGGCAGAGTCAGACGGGCTACTGAATGGTCCAGTTCCAGCTGAATTGGAGGCTGCAACCCTGAATTCATACTCAGTTCCTTCAAACAGTCGAGTCACCTGATTGAAATAGTGATGAATGTGTTTAATGTTTTTGATGTTTCATCTATTAAAGTGACCACAATAAAATACCTTAAAGCAACAAGCCAACCACCCCAAAAAAGCTCACCTGATACTCCCAACCTTTCGTGCCTCTTTTAGTGACTGGCATCTTGTTAACTTTGGCCCAATAGTCCGTTCCTTTCTCTCGTTTCTCCAGCCAGTAGCCAGTGATCATTGAGCCTCCTGTCTCTCTGGGAGGCTCCCATGTTAGTGTCATGGAGGTCTTGGAGTATTCTGCAATAGTTGGCTTCTGCGGTGGGCCAGGAAGACCAAATGGATCTGTGATAAGGACTTCCTCTGTTGTGCATGGGTCAGAGATGCCGTACTTGTTCTCGGCTCTGACTTGGAACAGATAGGTCTTGTTGGTCTCCAACTCCCACACCTATAAAAGGAAGAGAGTTAGCCCTCCACTTACAAACAATTGTCATTAATGCTTTTGTTGTGACATACCCCTAATTTCCTTTCAATTACAGCATTGTTGACCACTTCCCACTGCGGCTCAGGTGGAGCCTCTTCTCCCTCTTCTGGCTCAGGTTGGTCTTTACGCACTTCTTTCCTCTGAATAATGTAGTTAGTCAGCTCGCTGCCACCATTATCAACTGGTGGGTCCCAGTTTAAGTAGCAAGACTCGGCCCTGATGTTTGACACAGCCAGATTCCTGGGTGGGGTTGGTCGGTCTGAAGAGAAAACAAACACACAAAGTCATCACCCGAACCTTTAATAATTGTTACATTTCTTTAGCAACATCTTCCCCGGATTTTACCCACTCACCAAGCACCATGACATAGACGGTGTGTTTGGCTGAGCCCATGTTGTTGGATGCTGACACAGTGTAGCTGCCGCGGTCTCTCCTGTTGGCAGCTGGGATGGATAATGTGGTCTTGGCATTCAACCTTCCAGTCACCTCTGTTTCCAGCAGCAGTGTCTCTGTTGGCTTGTCGATCAGCACATCATCCTTGGACCATTCGATCTTTGGGATGGGGAGTCCAATGATGTCAGCAGGAATTTCAATAGGCTCACCCTTCTTCACAGTAATGCAGTCAGCAGTAAAGTGCTTCAGCATGTGGACCTCAGGACCAACTGACAGATTGGAAGAGACACCAAAAGTCAGGACATGAGGAAAAACATTACCAGGATACCTACTGGTTTGACTTTGCTTATATAAATGTTTCTCTGAATACAAATGATGCATTGGAAGTTTTAACAAAATGTGGTCTCACCTTCATCATCTTGAATCATTACAGTCAGTGGAATGGACGGCTCACTCTCTCCAATCAGATTGGCACACTTGATTCTGAACTCATACATCCAAGCCTCCTCCAGGCCTTCAACAGTGAGAGTCATGTTGGGGCAGATCTCTGTGTTGCAGGGCTCAAAGGCCTGTTGGTCCTGCCTCTTCTTCTCTACGAAGTACCCAATAACTGGGCTGCCACCATCGCTGCGCGGTGGCTTCCAGGCCAGAGTGATGGAGCTTTTGGTTCTCTCTGTGTAGTGGAACTTTTCAGGGTATGATGGAGGACCTGGACAGACATCCAACCCAGTTATATTTCAGTTAAAAATACAGCTCTGAATTATTTCTATCCTGGTGATAAAAAGGTCCTGAACTTACCCTGAGGATCCACAGCTTTGATGGGTCCCAGCTCAAAGGGAACACCGAAACCGTACTTGTTCTTGGCAGTGACTCGGAAGAAGTACTCCTGTCCCTCCATGATTCCTACACACTCACACTTGGATGAAGCGGTTTCAACAGGCTGCCTCCATGTGTGCATCTTAGCATCCCTTCGTTCCACAAGAAAGCCGGTCAGATCGCTGCCTCCGTCATCTTCTGGGTCATCCCAGTTCAGGAAAATCATCTTACGAGTAACAACGACTGGCTTCAAGTCCTTGACAGGACCAGGGACATCTAAAACATTAAATAAAGCAAGGCATTAGTGTAAAAGTACTGGTAATAACAATATGTTCTTGGAGGCTTGCTGGACTTTTAATTACCCATCACGTCCACTCTGGTCGATGCAGACTTGGAGCCACTGGGGTTGCAGGCAGAGATCTGGTATTTTCCACAGTCTTGCCTCTGGACATTCTTGATTGAGACAACACTGTCGTTGCCCTCACTAAGGATCTCCACACGGTCCTTATCTGGTTTGCCATCATCCTTTGTCCATGTGATGGACGGATAGGGTTTACCAGTGACTGTAGCAGGAACACGCAGCGTTTCTCCAGCTCTGATGATTATACCATTCTTGATGGAAAGGTCCATGTCAATTACTGGGACCTCTGTGGAGTGCAATGAGGAAAGGTTAGAGTGCCGAAAACACAAATAGTCCAAAAGTAACTACAAGTTCTTGTTTTAGGCAGACCTGCTGGGTTCCGGACAAAAACAGCATCTGTGAAACCAGGCGTTCCTTCTCCTGCAGCATTGCAGGCGATGACTCTGACTGTGTACTTCGCCCCCTCACGAACTCCATAGACGGTGAAGTTACGCTGCTTCCAGGGACGTTCTGTTGATCTAGACCAGTCCTTGGTACCAGCCATTGTCTGAGGAACAGACAATCAGTCTTGTCTCAGTTGGGGGTTTTTAGATGATTTACCAGAAAACAAGGTGCATTCCTGACCAAAAACATAAACTAAATCTTCTGACCTTATCCACATGGTATCCCAGAATCTCTCCTCCACCATTGTCAGCAGGAGGATCCCACTCTACTTCGATGGAGTGGTCAGTGGTTACCACCACTCTGGCAATGGGAGGTCCAGGTGGCGCTACAAGGTTAGAAGAAAAGTCATAAGTCGATTAAAATATAATCTGACAAGTATCGTCTGCTGTGAAGACTTAGATTAGTTTACATACAGATTGGAGCCTGCGCTGTTTTAGGCTCAGAGGGAGGACTGAACTTCCCAGGGCCGGCCTGGTTTTCAGCCGCCACCCTGAAGATGTAAGTGAGTCCCTCCAGGAGACCTTCAACGTTCAGCTCCGTGTCTGGGACGATGTTCCTGGAGATCAGCACAGCAGGAAGGATTATTTTCATGAGCTTGAAGACCTGCCTCTGTTTGAATGGGAAGAAATGAGAATCTTAGATTTCCTCACCTGTTGACACGTGCCCAGTGTGAGCTGTTGATCTCCCTGCGCTCCACCCAGTATCCCAGAATGGGGTTGCCGTTGTCCTTTGGTGCATCCCAAGTGACCAGCATGCTGTTGGCTGTGACATCGTCAATCTGTGGCTTATCTGGAGCCTCCGGAGGTTCTGAGGAAAATGAAAAGGAATGTTTTAGTTTTTTCTCTCCCACTTCCACAGACTAAGCTACTGATAATATTCTCTTTTATGTGCATACCGAAAGGATTCTTGGCGATGAGAGGTTTGGAGACACAGGGTGGACCAGGGCCAAACTTATTTTCAGCTACGACCCTGAAGATATACTCCTTCTTCTCAATGAGTTTGGGCACCAGGTAGCGGCAGCCTCTCAGTGTGCCGGTAACACAACTCCAGCCAAACTCCAGCTTGGAGTTGTCCTTCTTTTCCAGAATGTAGTTGAGGATCTCATTGCCGCCGTCATCCAGAGGAGGATCCCACTTGCAAATGACTGAGTTCTTCCTCACTTCCTCAAATCTAAAGTTCACAGGAGGACCAGGAGTATCTGCAAACACAACAGACAAGCTCTTATAGTGTGACAACTCAACTGAAGTATTTAGACTATTCAAATGTGCGAAAACATCAGTGTTCCCTTACCAAGCACGTTGACCTCGCAAGTTGCTGAGGCAATGCCGTGGTCGTTCTCCACCTTCACCATGTAGACCCCATGGTCTGGGCGGACAGACTCATTAATGACGATGGAGGACACGCCCCTGTGGCTGTTATTGATGGTCAGACGTTCATTTATGGTGGGATAGTCAGGCTCCTCCACCTCTGGCTCAGCAGCTTCCTCCTCTGGCTTCTTCTCTTCCTCCTTTTTCTCCTCTCCTTTTTCTTTTCCTCTCCTCCTTCTTCTCCTCTTTAGCCTCTGCTTCTCCCTCTGGCTTTTTCTCCTCTTCTTTCTTCTCCTCTCCTTCCTTCTTCTCCTCTCCTTCTTTCTTCTCCTCCTCCTTCTTCTCTGGCTTCTTCTTCAGGGGTTTCTCAGGCCTCTTGCGGAGTGGTTCAGGTTGGATCACCTGGTTGTTCCAGTACCAGGTGATCTGAGGGTACGGCGAGCCAGAAATATTGGCATCCAGGCAGATCTCACAGCCTCGCTTCACGCTGAGACCGGACTGCAGGCTACCACTGAGGAAAACCTTTGGAGGATCTGAAACACAAAGTCCAATTAATTTAAACTTGGCTCTAAAACCTAACAGTGGAACAACAGAAGAGAAAAGTGATACTTAGCAGAACATTGTTGAATTTTTTCTTCTCCTTACCAACAGCATCAGAGGCTTTAACGAACAATGTGTTGCGTGACGGATCACTGATGCCAGCAGCGTTTTCAGCTTTGACTCTGAACATGTAGTCCTTGCCCTCTGTTAGTCCTCTGACTGTATAGGACAGGACAGGAACCAGGAAGTCATTGCACCTCTCCCACTTGTCCTCGCCCTTCTGCTGCCTCTCCAGAATGTAGCCCATGATTTTGGCGCCGCCATCATACATAGGAGGCTTCCATGTCAGGGTTATAGTGCTGGAAGTGGGGTTGTGGGTTTCCACGTCCACTGGCGCATCAGGAGCATCTGAGTCAACAAACACACAATTCAATTATCTTAAATGGTCTAGTCAAGTTAAATGATTGACAGGACATTACCTTGACCGCTAAGTGGGGGGAAAAGTTGTAATATTACTAGATTAAAGTCAAAGAGGTACAAAAATAAAGTGGTGGTATTACCAAAATAGTCAAAATAATAGAAGAACAAAGTTCTAAAAATATGAGAACAAAGTTGTAACATTACCAGGACAAAATCGTAATGATACAGGAATTAAAGTCTAATAATACGAAAATGAAGTTATAGTGTAACAAGAGTAAAGTCATAATATAACCAGAATAAAGTCGTAATATCAGAATAAAGTCATCAAAATAGTACAAGAATAAAGTTACAAAATTAAGATAATGATGTAGTAATTTTATTAGAACAGTCAACATTTTTATTGTAATAAGGCTTCTTTGTTCTGCTAAAGTTTTTCGTAAAACTTCTTTGGTGCATCAACCAGGATTATTTCAGTACAGTGCAGATTGAGGCAAACAGCCCACAATGAGTTAATTTTCATGAATCACAAAGTAAACTATTTTTCCTACGTTTTTGGTCCACTGCAATGACGGGGTTGCGCAGTTCGATGAACTCTCCTCCTCCAATCTTGTTGACGGCCTGGACTCTGAAGTAGTACTCTCCGTTGGGGATGAGGTCTTTCACCATCCAGCTCACCTTGTTCTCTCCAGACATCATGTTGACGTAGGTCCTCCTACCAGCCTCACGCCGCTGCACCCACATGTACCAACAGAGCACCATCAGTTTGCGGTATTCAAACTATCAGGAATTCTTATGGTTTAAAACTGAAAATGAAACCGACCTGAAGGACGTAGTGAAGAATCGGGCTGCCACCGTCATAGTCTGGAGGATCCCAGGAAACTTTACATGAACTCTTTGTGATTTCAGATGCAACAATCTCCTTGCAGGGACCAGGAAGACCTGAAGACACAGGGACAAATGAATGTTGAAGAACTGTTTGTAAGCATTAGAGATGAATGACTGTATGGGAAATAAATGGAACGCATGTCATTACCAATGACTTTCACGTTAATGGTTGCACTGGCACTTCCCAGTTTGTTCTCCAGAGTCACTTTATAAACTCCAGCATCGGGGTGAAGGCTGCTGTCAATCTCCAGGTGACAGGAAGTGTACTCCTTCCTGCTCCGAACAAACAAATCAGCCAGAAACAATCAGCACGAGGAGTCATATACATTTTCCTTGTGTTTGATCTTTAAGCTGTCAGTCCCAAAGGAAAATTCAAATACTTTTCAAGCAAAAAAGTTACAAAATATTATCTAAATACATTTTTTGGAATTTAGCGAATGGAAAAAATTTATGTAATTCTAACTAACTTAAAACAAGGAAAGTTTAGTCAGATTTAACTTCACAGTGAAAAAAGGCGTATTTTTAATAGGTATTTAAAAATATCTGGTTTCAATTGTAAATAATATTTTCCAAATTTAGGCTTTTAATCAAATGCTAGATCGTACTTCATTACAAAACTGTGCAGTTTGAATATCAAGCACTTTCAAGGACTTTATACAGAAAACCTTGAAATTTAAATTCAAGGATTTTCAAGGATTTCAAGCACCAGTTGGTCTGTTGGTTGTGTCTGACTCTCAAACTGTTAGTTGTTGTTCTGACCTGAACATGAGACGCTCATCAGCCTTCAGCTCCTTGCCGTCTTTGTGCCAGGTGATTTTGGGAGATGGGACGGCTCTGAAGGGAACCGGGATGTGAAGCTTCTCTGTTTCCACCACAACCAGGTCCAGAGTCTGGAACTCTAGTGTTGGGTTACCTGGAACCACGAAGAAGAAGAGGATGTTTAATCCTGCTTTGGCAGTTCCTATATTTGTTTAGGAAACAGATGGGGTGCGCTTACAGTCAGAGTCTTTGGCAAAGACGTTTTCTGAGATGTCGGAGGGTTCACTCTCTCCGACAGAATTGATGGCCCTCACTCTCAGTATGTACTCCTTCTCAGGGACGATGCCCTCCTCCACTCGGTACTTCAGCTCCTTCACTGGACGGGAGTTGACCCTCATCCACTTCTCAGTTCCGGCCTCGCACATCTCGATGTGATAGCCGCAGGGACTGGGGGACCAGCCGTCCTGCTGGCCAGCAGAGCTCAAGGGAGGACAGGAAGTCTCTGCTGGACCAGTACAATCAGCTTCAATGGAGACTGGATTCCTAAGAACAAGAAACAGTTCAAATCGCCTGCTATCACCTGAAGAAGTTACATCGGCCTTCTTCACCTGAAAAGAGACTGATCATCTACTTGATCTTCAGTTTGATACTGGCCAAAGTTTCAACTTTGCATGTTTCAATGGTTTTTGATACTGCCTAGTTGC
The DNA here is from genome assembly GCA_902982915.1 of Phalloptychus januarius. NCBI lineage: Eukaryota > Metazoa > Chordata > Actinopteri > Cyprinodontiformes > Poeciliidae > Phalloptychus > Phalloptychus januarius. Next base: position 19,180,635 of record CADWAE010000230.1, on the reverse strand, counting down.
GAAATATGCCATGGTTTCTCAAAATGGTTGATCTTTTTCAATAGATCATAATGCGAAATTGATCAAAATAAAGTATAGTTGATCTATTTCAATAAGATCATAGATTGATTGATTGATTGATTGATTGATTGATTGATTGATTGATTGATTGATTGATTGATTGATTGTGGACTCCAATACATTGAATTCAGGCTGACCTGTTGGATCTTCAATGGTCAGGATCTCTGTCGGTTCACATGGGTGTCCGACTCCGGCCTCATTCTCAGCCCGGACCTGGAACTGGACTTCAGTTCCCTCAATAACATCCGTTACCCGGTATTTACAGTCTGGACCAGAAGTCTTTCCACATTTCACCCAGCGTGTTCCAAGCTTCTCCTTCTTCTCAATAGAGTACCTGGATGGAGCAAACGCCAGAAGATGAACATAATGGGAACAACAATGACGGTACTACAGCCTAAATGAGGGCGAGTGAAGAGATATCACCTAAGTATGGGTCTGCCGCCGTCATTTTTAGGTGCCTCCCACTCCAGGTCCACATACTTTTTGGTCACAGAGTAGACGGTGAGTGCATAGGGCGGCCCAGGAGTTGCTGCAACAGAAACATGTTTTATTTTCAATGACACAAGAGATTTTATGTGGCTACGTTTCCATTACAAAAGGGTACAAATTTCTTTTGATATTCCGCTAATGTAAAAAACGCAATTTTGAAATTGCGGCATTTCCAAAAAAATAAATATATCAAGAGTTTGCAATGGAAATGTTCACTGATCCACCACTTACTGAAAGTGTCCTTGGCCAACACGGAGTCCTCCAGCTCGCAGAACGCCCCGACACCCACGGCGTTCTCTGCGGCGACTCTGAACACGTACAGAGCTCCGTCGTTGAGCGGCGACACGGTGGTCTTCAGCTCCTTCACGGTGGTGTCCACGGCCTGCCAGCCTTTACGCCTGACGTCACGCTTCTCCACGACGTAGTTGGTGATGCGAGATCCTCCGTCACGCTCCGGAGCCGTCCACTTCAAGTCAGCGCTGCTCCGGCTGATACTTACGACCTCCAACCATCGAGGAGCCGATGGAGGATCTGAGGAGGATTAAATAGAAACGTCTCCAGTGTCATTTACTGAGATGATTATCTGCAATGTTATTTCTATAGATCCATCTTCAAGATGGGGTTATGAGGCTATTCTTACTTATTCTTACTTAATAAATTAACAACACAAAGTCACAAATTGAAATTGTAAAATGAGGTCTTCCCTCTAGGATTAGTTCTAGGACCCAAATTATTTATAATTTATTTAAATTATATTTTTACAGCATCCAGTTTTTGCGGACAATGAAAACGTTTTTTTATTAATATGGTCAAACTAATTCAAATAGCAGGTAAAGAGCTAAGCTGACTTATCGTATCTCCATTCTGAAAAACGGAGATGCAATAATGTAAAGGTAAATATAAATGAAGTTGAAATCGATAGTGTTTATGAGGCAACATTTTTACGGATCATTCTAGACAACAGACTTAGTTGAAAGCCTCATATTGAATATATTAGAAATAAAATTGCAAAAACTATTTGAATATGTTGTAAAATAAAAGATTTAATAAATGTAAAAGGCTTATCCTTTATATACTCTGAGTCTATGAATAGGGAAGGCTATAAGCTTCAGTTTATTCCTTTTTTGGTAAATTATAGGTTTGTAAAGTCGTATTTTGTTTAGTTTTTTGTAACGTTGTTAATTACCATGTTTGGAAATGCCCTTGTATTATCTGGGATTATCTGGTGTCTCCTGAACATTTTGTTCTTTAAATTTACTTAGACAAAGGTACTTTCTCTCTCTAAGTTTTTCTTACTCAGCCTCTCCTTGCACAGAACCGGGTCGCTGGGCTCGCTGGGTTCACTCTCCCCGGCCACGTTAATGGCTCTCACTCTGAACGAGTACTCCTGCTTCTCCATCAGGCCCTTCAGGAAAAACTCCAGGAGGCTGATGTTCTCTGCCACACGGATCCAGTCCGTGGTTCCGCTCTTCAACATCTCGATGGCGTAGCTGTCGATCTTGGCCCCGCCGTCATGCTCGGGTTTAGTCCAAGTCAGGAAGCAGGAAGTCTTGGCTACATCCTTCACTGTGGGTTTACCAGGAGGCCAAGGAGGATCTGGAAAAAGAGCGAACATGATGGACTTAATTTACTTTATAACTTTAAATGATAAAACAACCTGGTTAAGATTAGAAGCATGTGGTACCAATAGGGTCTTTGATAAGGATTTGATCCGTCTCTTTGCTGGGTTTTCCAGTTCCAGCGAGATTTTCAGCCAGGACTCTGAACTTGTATTTCTTCCTCGTGGGAAGACCTTTCACTCTGCAGAATAACAGGACAATGTTAGTAAAATCCCCACCACTCCTAACCAGACACTGAGCTGGCCTCACCTGTAGTTGGTGTCTTTGATGGGCAGCTTGTTGCATCGTATCCATTTGTCATGGTCTGGTTCGTATCTCTCCACCCAGTAGCCTGTGATGGGGCTGCCTCCATCCTCATCTGGCTCATACCAGTTCAGGGTCACGGCGTCTTTGGTGATGTCTGAAGGCTCCAGCTTGTATGGAGCTCCAGGTGTGTCTGGACCAAACAAAAGAATCACATTAGATCTCACAGAACTTTAGTAAAGCTTTCAATGAACTTAAATGTAAACCTATTATGCTTCCATGAACAGATTAGGATAGATCTATGGGCTGCACAAAACATATTAATTGCATTTTTTGGACGAAATCATTCTTAGATCATGAGATTTTATTCTGGTCAGTTCTGCTTATTTTGAGCTCCTTTCAGAATGAGCGGCTTTTGGGCTTCTGTCACTTTTAATCCAAATGAGCTGATGCGAGATCTTCCGTCTCGCAGCCTCCCAACTCAAAATGACTGCAAACAGATGCACAATTATACAACTGCACATCTTTGAAAAGCAGAAGTAGAGCCTCCTGCACAACCACCAAAAATGAAGCAGCGGTTTCTGGATTGTATGTCAACAATAAAGCACTAGTCTTTTCCAGCAGCCATTGTACAGCACAGAGAGTGGTAAAACCAATTGACCAAAAGGTCTGGAGCTCATGTTGGGTTGCTAGGTGACAGGCAGAACTCTGCTGGGGTTGCGAGGTAACGAGCTGGGTTGTAAGAAGGAGTTACAATGTTACAATCTTGCTGATTTGTAACTTATATTCCGAAGGTTTATGAAGCGGCTCATTCTCTAAACAAAAAACATTCACTTATTGCTAAAAACATCTTTTATAAGCACTTTAACTGTTTTCAGAAGCAATATAGACCCAAATGAAAGTACAAAAATGTGCAAAATGTGAATTGAATTTTTAAGAGTGTTTTCAGGTTCTAACTTAGCTGAAAAAACTTTGTGAAAGTTTCTTGTTCTTTTTTTATAAAGTCTAACTGCTTGATGTCAGAGTCAGATCACCTACCAAACGGATATCTGGCGATGATGGGTGGGTGTTCAGCAGGTGGACCAACACCAAACTGGTTCTCAGCGAACGCTCTGAAGATGTACTCCTTGAACTTGACCAGGCCGACCGCCTTGTATGTGGTCTGTTTGACGGTGGAGGACAGCCGATGCCAGATCTCGCTGTCGGCAGCTCGGCGCTCCACGATGTAGTTGGTAACTCTGGAGCCGCCGTCGTCGCGTGGCGGGTTCCAGGCCAGGAGGCAGGTTTCGTTGGTGATCTCAGAAATGTCGAAGGCAGCAGGAGGACCAGGTTTGTCTGTTTTACATCAGAAATATTGATTTAATTTCAACTTAAACTGAAATAGCCATTACCTTTCAGGGTAACTCTTCTCACCAAGGATGTTGACATCCACAGTGGCGGTGGCACGGCCGCTGCTGTTGGTCGCCTCGATGATGTAGGTGGAGCTGTCGTCTCTCTTAGTCTTAGCAACGGTGACGGTGGAATGTCCCGGCTTGGTGTCGATGGACACCCTGTCGTCTGGCTTCAGAACCAGGTCGGCCTTGGTCCACTTCACTCGGGGTTCAGGCTTACCCTTAACTTCTGCTGGGAGTTCGATCTTGCTGCCAGCCTTGGCTGTCAGACCGGCCAGAAGCTTAGCATCAAGCTGGATCTCTGGAGCCTCTGAGGACGGAATAACAATAAAAACTCATCAGAAACGACTTGTTTCATTATATCTTAAGCATTTTGAATTTTTCTTAGACTGTGTTTCACTAGGCCTGTCACAATGAATTTTGTTGGTTGACAAATTCTCCAAGAAATTATTGCAATAAATGATCATTTTATTGCATTAGTTTTTCTAAACTAAAATTTAGAAAAACTATTTGTTTTTCTAAATAGCGACTTTTCAGCAGTATGAACGGGGAGCATCTATTTCAAGATGCAGTAAATATCCACCCTGGACTGATCTCTATCGAGGAGAAAGTCCATGTTATTACCTATCGGATCAACAGCCTGGATCTCATCTGTGGGCTTGCAGGGCCGACTGGCTCCGAGTCGGTTCAGAGCTCGGACTCTGTAGGCGTACCACTCGCCCTCGATCAGACCGGTCACCTGGCACTTCAGCTCCGGCACCATGTCTCCGCAGGGTTCCCACTTATCTGTGCCTCTTTGGCAGCGCTCCACGTTGTAGCCTCGGATGCCGGTGCCACCGTCATATTTTGGTGGCTCCCAGATGAGGAAGATGCCGCTGGCTGACTTGTCTCTCCACTTCAGGTTCTCTGGTGGGTCTGGTACAGCTGGAGAGAGGGCAAAGTGCATGGGTTAGAAAGTTAGAAGAAGATATAAAGGCTTGGAGACGTGGATCAAAATGATTTTGATAGTATTTGACAAAATGCAATGCTTATTGCTTGTTACATTTTTGGTGACTATGATGTAATTATGTCTTGCTGATATGTGTTATGCAAATAAACTTGTTGTTCGATGTAGATATTAGCCAAAATGCCATCTAGCAGCTTAGATCATTTAAAGGTTTAAATGTTAACTGTGCAGTTAGCCTGACTTACTGGCTGGAGAAGAGACGTTAACGGGCTCATCGATGTAGGCTGGCTCTCCTGGGCCGCACTTGTTGCAGGCGGTGACTCTGAACAGATACTCCTTCCCTTCAACCACGTCGGTGACAGTGAACTCCAGATCCTGGATCCCTGTTGTAACCTGAAACAGTTTGATTCTGTTACCAGCAAGGCCACAGATGATCTCACTTTTGATTTATTCCTTATCCCGGTTACATGACAATGCTTAAATCCAGACACTGTTGTCGTACCTTCACCCAGGTCTTGCGGGACACATCCCGTTTTTCCACCTGATAGCCTGTTAGAGGACTTCCTCCATCGTGTTCTGGAGCCTCCCAGCTAAGATGGACGTGCTGCCGGGTCACCTCCAGAACCTTGAAGTCCTTGGGAGCGCTGGGTGCAGCTGGAAACAAAACCAAAAAAGACAAGTTAAAAAAATTATCAAAATCCATTTTCCCCCCAGATTTGCAGTATTTTTCTGTACCGATGACGTTGACTTCGATATCTCCAGACACAGAGGTGACGTCGTTCTCCAGGTGGAGGGTGTAGATGCCTTTGTCTGGCCGGACGCTCGGCGTGATCATAAGTTCTGTGAAAGTGGACTTGGTCATCAAGGAGACGCGCTCGTCTGCGGTCGTCACCTCCTTCTCTCCGAAGGTCCACTTGGCGATGGGGGTCGGGTATCCGGTGATGGGAACCCTGATGGTGAGAGGCTGAGGGACGATCACTTCCAGGCCGTCTTTGAAAGCACTCAGGTCAAAGGATGGAGCAACTGGAGAGGCATGGTGAGAACAAAGACCTTATTTTAACACCTAAGTTTCTCTTACATTAATGAAAAACATTTTTCATCTTTTGGAGTCACTGTCAATTTGACAAATGTCGCGTCTCTCACAATGTGGGTCGTCTGCCAGCAGAGGTCCGATGACGTTTGACGGCTCAGAAACTCCAGCAGCATTTTCAGCAAACACTCTGTAGTTGTACTTGGTTCCATATTTCAGACCAGACACCTAAAAACAAGCAAAGATGTTAGAAAGTGAAGTTGAACAGTATGTGATCCTCAGTAAGAGGATTATAGATTTAAAGCAGCTTCTGAAAGACTTAATGTTTTAAGTCAATCAGAAGTTGTAAAAGTAAGGCAACTTTAGCTGCTTTTGAGTTGTATGCGCTGCAACACGATGGTGTATTAGGGACGATGTAGTTAGTAAAAAAAAGAGTAAAATTTCGCCAAAGAATTTTGAAATTTTGGGATTAATCTCAGAAATGCTCTAGAAAAAACTTGAAAGAGTAAAAGATTTGCTAAAAAAACCCCTCAAAAAGTAAAGATTGAATCTGAAAAGGTAAAAAAGTTTCAACTTTTGGACAATTTTTTAGCTTGAAGGGTCAAACATTTCTGATGTAATTTTCTTTTATGTCGAAACCTATAAAGAATATGATACATAACACAAAATATAGTTAATTTGATGAAATAAGGTTTTCAGTTAAATGCAGAGCGTATGTCCCTACCAAGATGCCTAACCCTAAGTCTGACTAACTTATAGTTAGAGCACCGTGTTGCAGACAGAAAACGGGCCATCTGGATGATCATTCTGCACCTTGTAGAAGAGGTCTGGGCAGAGGCGGGCGTTGCAGCGGAGCCACTTGTCGGTTCCCTCCTCGCAGCGTTCGATGATGTAGCCGGTGATGATGCTGCCACCGCTTTTCAGAGGCGTCTCCCAGGTGAGCTGCACTGAGCTCTTGTTCTGGTCCTGCCAGGTCAGGTTCTGAGGTGGACTGGGGCGTTCTGCAGAGAGGGAAAAAAAACAAATTAGGAATTTCAGACTCCTAATTTTGTAGTAAACACAATTTACTGCCCAGTCCTCACCAATTGGATCCATGATCTTAACAGGTCGTGAAGCGGCGCTGGGTTTGCCCTCGCCAGCTTTGTTCTCAGCTTTGACTCTGAAGATGTACTCCTTGTTCTCAATGACGTCGTTGATAATGGCACTGAGCTCGCCGGCTTTGGTCACCTGGACAGGTGACCATTTGACCGACGTCCTGTCGCGCAGCTCCACGATGTAGGAGGTGATGGGAGAGCCTCCGTCTGACACTGGAGGGTCCCAGGAGACGGTGCAGCCAAACTTGCTGACATTTCCAACGTCAACGTTCAGAGGAGGTTCAGGAACGTCTGAAACCAAGAAATGAAAGATGGGATGTTTCTTATTCCAGTTTCCGAAAAAACTAAGTTATTGCCAAAAACAGCTATGTTGATTTTAAAAGCAGTAGAAACCCAAATGGAAGTATAAAAAAAATGTAAAATGTGAAATAGGTGCCTTTTAATGCCCAATTTAAATCTCTAATTGTATTTATCATCAATAGGAGCAGAAGAGTATATTCAAAGTTAACCCTACCAAACTTGTTCTTTGCTTGCACAGCTTCGTCCGTCTCAACGAAGGGTCCGTTGCCGACCCTGTTTCGGGCGCTGACTCTGAAGAAGTAGAAGGAGTCCTTCTGCAGACCCGTCACTGTGTATTCTGGACTCTCTGAGTGATCGGTGGCCAGAGTCCAGGTCTTACGCTTCACATCACGCCTCTCAACCACATAGCTGATCACTTTGCTGCCGCCGTCGTTCTCAGGCTCCTCCCAGGCCAGGCTGACCTCGCCATCCGCCGTGTCGACCACCTGAAGGTTCTTCACCAGTCCGGGAACATCTGGAATGATGATTCACAGAATTTGAAGATGGTTAACAAATAGCTTGCGATAACCATATTTTTGGAAAATTGTTAATTGGAACTGCCACTCTAACATGTAACCATCTCTAGTTGACTTTGACTTTCTCCACAGAAAACTCACCGATGACGTCCAGGTTGATGAAAGCTTCTCCCTGTCCGTGTTTGTTCTTGATGACGATCTTGTAGCGGCCTTGGTCCGACTTCTTCGGGTCCTTCAGCCGGTACTCAGTGCGCTCAGCGGAGGTGTAGATGTTGTCTTTGGCCAGACTCTGGTTGTCGTACAGCCAATCAGCCTCGGCCTGAGGGTAGGCGCTGTACGGGACGGCCAGGACGATGGGCTTCCCTGCGTCTGTGACGTAGCTCTGATCGGTGGTCTTTATCTGAGGAACAGCTAGGGGAGGAGAAATGTTAGAAAACTGAAAATCTTTTTCTCTTTTCAATGAAGCCATTAACAATTGCTGTAAGACCTGCTCCTGCACACTGTGGAAAGATTTCTAAATGTAGAAATATTTAAAGCTCAGCAGACTGGTGCTAACATCAGGGCTGTTCATTAATCGTTCTCCAATGAACTGGATGCTCACCTGCCAGCTCCAGCTTGGCCTTGGCGTCCTTGTCCTTGACGATGACCCTGTACAGTCCCTGGTCTCTGGGTCGGATCTCGCAGACCTGCAGCCGGTGCACCTTCCCCTCGCTCATCATCTGGAACTTGTCTCCCTGGACGACGGTCATGTTGTTGCGCAGCCATTTCACCTCCACCCGGTCCTTGTTGAGCTCCACCTCAAACACGATGTCTGAGCCTGGAGGCTCGAACACGTCCTGAGGAGGCCTGATGATCTCCACTGGGATCTCTGTGGGAAACACAAACGGTTGTGAAGATTAGAACCAAGAGTTTTTGTCTAGTTTCTAGTGCAAACATTTAAATACAACTTGAAATAAAACAAAGCTTGTATTTGTTCCCCATGTAGATTATTTCACTTATAACATGGGAAAATATTTTGTTATAAGTGCAATAACAATATTAAGGAATTATTGACTTAAACCAGCTCCCTTATCTTGATGAAAATAAACTTGTAATAAGTTTAGTTTTATATCAAGTGTACTAAGACATTTGCACCAGAAAATGGACAAAAACAACCCTAGTAGTGAGATGCTGTGTTTTTGCAGTGCAGGTTCTTCTGAGGTCTTTCTGAGATAACAAACCTTCAACAAAGAGCCTGGCTCTGGATCTCTTATCGTCGACTCCACAGGCGTATTCACACTCGTCATCCGGCCTGCACTCCTTGATCCGCAGCGTGCAGAACTTTCCGTCTTTCACAAATGTGTATCTGCAAAAGCAATAAGAAACAGTCGTGGCACTGTGAAGATGTGCAATTGAGATATTATAGCTGAATACTGCAATGCCCTCTTGTTCATCTTATTAGCTTCAGTATTTCCATAAAATCTGGAGTGAGAGATGTCTGCATCAAGAACAGATAGGGAACACCTTCACCTGTTACACTTCACCAAACGCTCCTTTAATTGTGTAATATTCCACTGTTATTGCAGTGAATTGTCTGGTTGCCTTTGCTTTTCCGTACCTTGGTCCTTCTCTGATCTCCCGTCCATTCCTGTACCACTTGACCTCGGCCTTCTCCTTGGTCAGTTCACATGTGAACTCTGCATCATCGAACTCGGTGATGGTCTGGTCTTTGAGCTGTGTGCTGAAGTCGGTCGGCGCCTCGCTGATGATCAGCTCTGCGGTGGCCTTGTCGTCCCCGGCGACCACCGTGTACTCGCCCTCGTCAGAGAGTGTGCAGTCCTTGATGGTGAGCGTGTGCTTTTCTTTGTCAACCCTGTAGACGATGCGCTTGCTGAAGGTGATCTCCTGGCCGGCCTTCATCCACTTCACAGTGGCGTTGGGCGTGTTGGTCTTGCAGGAGAAGCTGATGGTCTTCTTCTCCTGAGTGTCGACGTCCTCCGGAGGAACCATGATCCTCAGACTCTCCTCTGGAAAACAAACAGTTTGCAGTTGCTGATCCTGGCTTGAAAGCAATCTTGTGATAAATCAGTCCAATAAATGCAATACTAGTGTCTAACCAAACAAATCAGTTGTCCTGTTTTGTTTGGTTTGAGTTAGTTTGAATAAAACATTGTACAGCAGAACTTCACTGACACCTAGTGGACATTGTTCAACACGCTTGAAAGAGAGTGTATTCAAGCCAAGCTAAGAAAAAATAAAGTTCCAAGAAGAAAGACATAATATTATGAGAATAAATTCAAAGTAATATGAGGAAAAAGCTGTATTAAATTTAGACCATCGTAATATTAATATGAGAATAAAGACGTTTAATTATGAGAATAGTCAACATAATACAAGAATAAAGCCGTACAACAATAAAGTCAAAATATTACGAGATTCATGTCACAATATTAAGATAATACAATTGTAAAATTACAAGAATGAAGTTGTATGACAAGAAAGTTGGAATAATACAAGAATAACATTGTAATAAAATGAGGAAAAAAGTCATAATATTTTGAAAATAAATTCAGTACTATGAAAATAAAGAATATATTACAAGAATAGTTATAATATTATGAGAATAAAGTTGTAATGTTACTAATCAAACTCGTGTCGGTGGAGGTAAAGCACCAACCTCTGACGGAGAGTTTGCCGGAGCTCTTGGCCTGTTCTCCTCTCTGATTGGTCAGTGTGATGCTGTAGTCGGCTTCGTCTCCCTTCCGAGCGTCTTTGATCCTCAGCGAGAAGACGTTGTCTCTCTGAACCATCACGTACTTGCCGCTCTCGAACAGAGTCTCGTCATTCTTCAGCCACTTGGCCTTGGCTCCCTCGATGTTCACCTCACAGTTCAGGACAATCTCCTGGCCTTCTTTGACCTCCGTGTCTCTCAGAGGGGTGATGACCTTCAGTTTCTCTGCAGGGAAGAGCCAACGTTGATGACATGGACCGAGGTTCCTGCAGTGGCTCACTGTGTCAGTGGGCGGAGCCTACTTACCGTTCACAGTCAGATCAGCGCTGGCTCTCGTCTCTCCGATCACTACAACGTATCCGCCCTCGTCTTTGAGCTCGGACGCCTTGATGACCAGACTGCGCTTCTTGCCGTCACTCACCAACTCGTACTTGTCTCCTGACTCCAGCTCCTTGCCGTCCTTCATCCATTTGACACTGAAGGTTTCCTTGGAGACGGTGCAGGTGAACTCTGCCCTATTACCCTCCACCACCTCCTGGTTCTGAGGTCTGGATAGGAATTCAGCAGCCAGTTCTGCAGGACAGAAACACCAGATTGATTTTGCTATATGACATTTTGTGAAGCTTCTTGTCCAGTTACTGCTGTTTATGTTTGTTTTTGTAAATAAGCTTTGGAGCAAAAACATCAGGAATCACTTCACCTAAGGTTCCCCAAGACTCAATTATGGGCCCCCTTCTATCCAATATCTATATGCTCCCACCAGCTCAGGTTATAAGAAGAAATGCTACATTATGATGTAACCAGGTGACTCTGAACCCATCTAAGCAGTAAACAGTAAATGTGTGAATGTGCCACAACTTTCTCCAGCTGAACAGAAACAAAACTCAAGTTTTTATCTTTTGATCTAAAGAGGAACTACCTAGAGCCAACGCACAGCTGCAGTTATTGCAGGTACAAAAGTAGAGGTCAGGTCCAAAATCTGGGTGTAGTGATAAACTCTGACCCGAACCTTCAGAGTCACATAAAGACAGTTACAAAGTTGGCCTTCTGTCACCCGAAAAACATTTCCAGGATTAGAGAACTAATGTTTCAGTAAGATTTAGAGAAACTCATCCATGTGTTTTTCTTCAGTCGCATCAATAACTGCAACAGTGTCTGCAAACCATGTTTGGCTCTGCATCCCCAGAACCAAACATGCAGAAGCAGCATTCAGCTTTTATGCACCACAAATCTGGAACAAACTTCCAGAAAACTGCAAAACGAGACCAAACTTGACTTTTTTTCTCTTTACCGTTGATCTTGAGGTTTCCGGAGGTTTTGATGCCGGTGCTCAGCCTGCAGCTGTATTCTCCGGCGTCGTCTGTCTTCAGGTCCTTGATGAGGAGAATCCTCTTCTTGCCATCGACGATGTGTTCATAGCGGCCGCCGTCTGGCAGCTCCTTGTCGCCTTTGTACCAGGTGACGTCAGCGCTGGGCTTGGAGACCTCGCAGATCAGCCTCACGCTGTCCGTCTCCGTTCCCTCGACGTTTGGCAGGTTTTTAGTGAAAGTAGTTTCCTCCTCTGCAGGGACAGGAAGAGATTCAGCAGAGAAACGTTCAGTTATCAATGAACCGAGAAAGTTTTGGTTTGTGGTTTGTCAAAATTAAGAAAATCGTTTAGTCTACAAATTTAAATAATAGCAAAACAATGAAAACCAACCTTACAAAAACCTACTAACATCTGGTGGCAGCAACTGATTTATATTAACGTCACAAGTTTAGCAAACATTTTTAAAATAGGAAACAAAACGCAAGAGAAATTCAATGCCAATGAACTGGATAGATCAGCAATGCTAAGCAATGTTCTGTTAAAACTCTATTTATTATCTTTATTTGTTTATTTTTGTTAATTTGCAGTCCCAAGGTAAACAAATTTCAAGTTTTTCAAGAAAATTTCTGTCATTAATCTAAACGTTTCTGTGTTTATTAGCAGATTTTTTAAATATCAACAATAGCCATAATATGCCATCGTAGAAATGTGCGATACATCGTGATTTCAGTATATTTACATTTAAAACTCTAAACAGCCACTAGGTGTCACACTGGAGCAACAGTAGTTCAGCAGAAAATATGAGTAAAGCTGACCACAACTGAACTTTTTTAAATTAGGAACACCAGAACCATCGCTACTCCAGTCCACTTTATGTGATCTCCTGTTTTTTTCCAAACTGGAGAAAATCTGATCTTTGTTTTTCTTTTCTTACCAACGACGGTGAGCATGCCGGAGGATTTGGAGGTCTGTGCGTCACATTCGTATTCAGCTTCGTCATCAAATGCGGCCTTGTGGATGAGAAGGATGTGTTGGCGGCCTTGTGTGATAATTTCATACTTCTTTCCTTTTCTGATTTCGGTTCCATCCTTCAACCAGGTGATCTGTGGAGGAAACAGGAAAATGTTGAACTACTCAGACAGGAGAACTGGGTTTAAATTCTGATGAACAGATAAAAAGAAAGGGGCTTTTCTTACTTTAGCGTCCTCTCTGGAGACTTCACACTCAAACCTGGCAGTTTCCTTCTCCCGAACCTCAACATCACGGAGCGGCTTTGAGAACTCGACACGGGCAGCTGTCCATACAAAACCAGATTCACACAGTTACTTTAACAGATCATTTGAAGTTTTGTTTCTTTTACAAAGTGGAGTTCAAACAGAGCTGGTGTGAATTCTCCTGTAGGGTTTCGTAACTCCAATTATTTGTTTTAATTCATGCCTTTCATATCCAACGTAGGCAATAAAATGTTTATTTTCTAATCTAAAATGGTAATTTAATTACTTATTTGCATATTTTAATGTATTTCTAATATTTTATAAAATACTTCAATGAGAAATCAACATAATCTGCCAATTTTTTTATCTGATTAATTGTCAGAATAATTATTTCATCTTTGCATGGGTTTTCCAAGAAGTTGAAGTTTCTCTTATTGTGTTTAAAATAATGTTTTTCATGTCTACCTATAATTTCAGCTGTACTCACTTTCCACCGTGAGGAAGCAGGACGTTTTGAAGTCTTTGGCGTCGCAGGTGTAGGTCTTCGAGTCGTCCAGGGCGCACTCGTGGATGACCAGCGTTCTCTTGCAGCCCTCTGCCAGGATTTCGTACTTCTTCGTCTTGCGGATCTCCTGGTCGTCCCTGAGCCATTGGACCTCTCCGTTTGCTCTGGAAACTTCGCACTCGAGCGTGGCGGTGGTTTTCTCCTCCACCGTCTGGTCCTGCAGAGGTCTGGTGAACTCTACAGGCGGCTCTGGATGCACAGACACAAAATGCCACGGTCCAGTTCCTATTTACCTACTTTACAGCCTTTACAGCGTTTATTCCAACGTTTCAACTGAGTAAAACTAGACTTTAAACCAGATGATGTCTCCAGTCCACTCATTGAGCTGGAGCCTTACCTTTGACAGTCAGGGTGGCCTCAGTCTCAAAGTCTTTGGCGATGAGTTTGACTCGTCCAGCTTCACTCAGTTGGACGTCTCTCACCGTGACGCTGTAGGTTTTCCCTTCATCCTTGAACACAACCTGAAGGTTCAACAAAACCAGTTACCACAAGATTTACTTTGCAAGAGGCATTCGTATCTCTCAATGTTCAACTGTTTTGTTTATTTCTTTCATTGTTGCTTAAGGAACTTATTGAGACCTTGAGCTAAAGAGCTTGCCATGACCATAATCTGCCATGTTGGCGACATCAGGAAAGATCATCTCATGCTGAGTATCATCGTCTATTTAGGTCTTGCTTTGCTTAATAAATCTACAGGTTGAACTACATCAAAACTAGCTAAAGAGGGTGTAATTTAAACAACTAAACAACACTAAACAAAACCTCCTACTTCATTAAACTGACATTTACTCTGCCCTGAACATTATCTCTATGAGCTGCTCATACATGGCCTGACAGCAGAGTCCTAACAGCTAAAACTGAAAAGCACAGCTGCTTTCCTTCCCCAAATTTAAACAGCCGGACCTCTAACCTCTGATGGCTGATTTCACCACACAACTCCTGCTTGCATGTGATGCAGGACGTGTCAGAGCACGAAGCTGGATAACTCACAGAGGGGGATTATACAAGCTGAGTGAGAAGAGTTGAAATGTGTTTAAAGCAGCTGTTTGGGGGAAGACCAGGACAGAGAAGCTCACTTGATCATTTAATGGAGGCTTTTCTACACCTTGAAGAGTCATTTTAAATCCTAAAATTGCATTTACATGGAGAAAAGGAAATGAAGCTTCAATAATTCTGAGTACTGGTCAAGTTCAACACACATATATGCTTTTGCTATGGAAGAGGATTACGACCACTGGAAAAACAAATCTGATTTTAATCTCAGAATTCTCACTTTTTTTCTCAAATTGGGATTTTAATCTTAGAGTTCAAACTTTTTTTTTATATAATTCCAATTTGTTTTCGACTCAGTACTCGGACTTTCTCAGAATTTTTACTTTTATTTGTTTTCGCAGAATTCAGACTTTTTTCTATAAATTGCAACTTTAAACTCAGAATTCTGAGGATGTTTTTTTTCTCAAAAGTGCAATTTTCCTTCTCATAATTTTTTACCTCAGAATTCTGACCTTTTCCAGATTTTTTTTTCAGTGTCCCTACTCCTCTTCCCCATGTTGCACAACCCACAGAGGGATCTAGTTTCCTAAGAAGGTCTCAAGTTGCCCTACATCATCAAATAATACATCTTTATGACAGGAAATCCTTTCTGGGCCCAGCAGAACCAACAAAAAAGTCCAAAGAAGCATTGAAAACAATCCGAGAGATTTAAAGCTGAAGCTAACAAATATCTGCAGTTCCCACCTGCCCCGTGCTGCGGCTGTTAAAAATAAACCCACAGAAGCGCTTGCAGGGCAGAAAACAGCCCCTGCTTGCATTATCTCAAAACCAGGATCGAGTGCTCAGCTGGAATCCTGAACCTCCACCTGCAGGACTTTATATGAACAGGCAGTCGCAGCACAGGAAGCTGAAGGGAAACACAGCAGAGCCTGCTTCTGGGCCTGAGCCAGCACCTGGGCTGGGCAGGAAGTGGACAAACAGGTGTGTCAGGTGTGATGGGACTCACTCTGTCGCTTGACTCCAGCTTCGTGTCCCCCAGGTACCACTCAACGGGGATGTCTTCATAGGACAGCTCGCACTGGAAGGTGGCGGTCTCTCCGGCAGTCACTGTGATGTTCTTCAGGGGCCTCACCAGGGAGATCACCCGGCCTTTGGATTGGGGAGAAGACATGGTTAGTCCTTCCCCTCAAACCATTCAATAGACTCCAAGAAATCCCCAAAAAGATGCAGCAGATCCTCGGTGGCCAATCCTCATGGTGTGTTTGAGGGAACAGCAGGCTGCTTGGCACGCAGAGGACGACTGCTGCCAGCCGTCCTGCAACTTGGCACCGAGGCCGGGCTCTTTAGCATACGACCTGGTGTCAGAGGAGCAGCGTCTAAGAAAACCAGTAAGACATGGGGTCATGACCTCCCGCCCTGCCAACCACTGAGGACCTGAGCTTGATAAGGCATCCAGGTTCTAAAATAACTGAGGGGCCCGATTGGTTAACAAGCCACGTCTGCCAAAACCATGAGGGGAAGTCAACCTGTTCCTGTCAATCACCTGCCTGCATTTTCCTTGGAAAAGGAGTTACGCAACACTTCATTGAAGAACTTTGGTTTAAGTAATTCGGTTCAGGAAGTTTAGGTAACGCGGGCCAAGTGGAGCTTCAGGATATCCGTTTGGACAAACAGGCACTTTGAAGTATTTACAACAGGCTTCTTCACATGCCTGAATTAAAGCCCCTAACAGCCAGTTAAAGAGAGGCTGACGGTGTTGTTGACAGCCAGCGGATGTGTTTATAGTCACTCTCACCATCTGAAACAACGTAGCTACCTGTAAATAACATCGGGTACCAGTTTAAACATGAAATATGGTGATTTGTCTTCACCAGCTTTGATTCCACTGGGATAAAATTACAGCAATAAAATCCGGTGAACTCAACAAACAACATAAAGACATAACACACAATAAGAACATAAGACATCCCGATCTGGAATAAGAAGAAGCTGCTTTCCAGAACCGTCGATCAAGAGAAGCGACGCCCAGTTTTAACCAGCTGTCTGTGATTTTTTTGTCACCTTTGACTCTGAGATGCGCTGAAGACTTTGCATTTGCTGCAGAGAAGTCAACGCTTCCGGCCATATCCATTCTGCAGCAGAAGAGTGTCAAAGTGTGTCGTGCTCCTTCCTCCTTTATCTCCACATCCTGACAACAAACACCCACAGGTCAGCGTTCATTCAGTTGACCGTACACAACAAAACTGAAAGAGGAGGTTTCATCAAAATAAAACATCAACTTTTGTTGGGGAAACGCGGATTTATTTCCCGTTAGAGGTGAGATCAGTGTTGTCTTACAGCAGACGGGTGGAGCATCTCTCCCTTCAGTTTCCAGGTGGCGTGGATGTCATCTTCAGAAATCTGTGTTTCAAACGAGGCCGTCTCGGTCTCTGTGACCTCCACGCTGTACAGCGGGCGGACAATCTTAATGTTGCGCTCTGTGGAGGTTCAGAGACGCGTTTAGAGCAAAACCAGAGTGAGGCTCAGTCCGTGGTTGCCATAGAGATGATGGGGACAGACAGAGACATGAAGGCATGCAATATGTTGGGGTGTTGCACCTTACTGATGGTGCAAAGAGAGGGACAGAAACGAAAACATGGAGCTAAAACTGAATTATTGTGAAGGATGTATGAATCACAAAGATTCATACATCATGAAGTGTTAAAACACTCAAAGTGAAAGTTGAAGACATGAAGATGGAGAATGGAGACCGAGGTGAGCATCGGCCCAGGTACAGGTGAGGTTTCAGTGACGTTGACTCTGAAGTAATGTCGGGGTCTGGAGGGCGGCAGGCATTCATTACCTTCGATGTTCAGCTCTGCTGTGGTTTTGTCAGTGCCGCAGTCACAGGTGTAAGATCCCCTGTCTTTCTTCGCCGTTTTCTTGATGACCAACATGCGCTTCCTGCCGTCGGATTGGAAGAGAACATTCCTGGACGCAAAGATTTCATTACCGTCTTTGAACCACTTGACCTCGGCGGCGGCCTTGCTCAGCTCACAGGACAAGATCGCCTCGTCCTTCTCGACCGCGGTGTAGTTCTGGAGTTTTACCGTAAAGTAGAGGTCGCCCTCTGCAAGCAGACACCCGCAATAAGCAGTTCAAAGCAAAACTAAAGCCACAGGGAGGGGTTACTAATCTTGTTTAGAATCCTAGCTGGTCAACAGCTAGAATTCAGATCCTGCTGATGGAAGACTGATACTAACCAAGAACAGTTAGCATTGCCTCTGACGTCTTTCCCTTTGCCTCCACCTTAATCATGGAGGTATCATCGATTGTGACCTCCTTGAATGTCAGTGTGTGCGATCTTCCTTCTTCCGACATGTGCACCAGCTTGCTGGGGTGCAGACGCACTTCATTTCTGTACCAAACAACTGGAATCTTGTCATGAGACAGTTCGACGCTGAACTCTGCGGTTTCTCGTTCCTTTACAGTCACATCTTTTATCGGCTTGATAAACTCAAGGCGAATACCTGATGAAAAATTACATTTACAGGGAAGTAAATTAATGTTGTTCCAGTTGGGAATACTTTGATTGTGGGATTGTGTGGATGTTTGCAAATGTTTGCCCAAAGCCTTTAACCACAATAGTATGTATAGTTTATAGTTTCTCTATACAGTGCAGGGAATTCTGGGTAAATGCAACCAAAACAAACACTTGTGTCTAACGTTAGTCAAAAGAGTAAAATTGACACTACTCCATTTTTGTTTACTTTTTATGAAGAGGGAAAAAGTTGCATTCAGTGATTCTTCAGAGGTTTTCATGTCATTTCTTTCTGTAGTTCTCGGTGCAGGCGAGGAGGAGAACAGGTTTGTTAATTAGTTGTAATGGCCTTAATACAAGAAAATCAGTAGTTGAAGACTACGTCCTGGGTACATCTTTGTGTGGTGGTTCTTGTAGCTCTGACTCCAGCTGCAGTCCATCTCCACTAGACTCCTGAATGGCTCCTTCTCCGTCCCTCTAAGGTCACGTTAGTCCCTGTTGCTTGATGTAACATCTTCCTTTCACTAAATCTTCCGATAAAATGCTTGAATACCACAATCTGTGAGCAGGCAGCTGCTTCAGGAATGACATTTGTGGTTTACTGTGGAGGGTATCCAATTACTATCTACCGTAGTAGATCTACTATACTAAAAGAAGGGAGATTTTGAATGCGGTTTTCCAGGATCTGCTATTTGAAACATTCTCTATTGGAGTTTTTCTCAATGTAACATTTTCAGCTGTTGATTTTTCCTGGTAATTTTTATGATTTAAAGGCTTTTAGCAAATATTTGCATCCTTCAGTGACTGGTGTCCAAATTAAGTTATTCTTGTGTGATAAAATACAGAGGCACCGGCTCATTTTACCTTTAATAATCAGTTTTCCAGACGATCTCTTATCCTCAGCCTCAAACATGTATTTGGCTTCATCTTCATAGCTGGCAGATTTTACGACTAGAGCGTGTAGTTTTCCATCTACTTGGATTTCAAACTTATCGTCGTTTGACAATTCCTGAGTTCCTTTGAGCCAACGGAAACTTTTGGGCTCTCGTGATATTTCCAACTCAAACTTAGCCTCGTCTTTCTCGTACACATGCACATCGACCAAAGGTGTAATGAAGGAGAAGGGAAGCTCTGTTGGTTCAGAAGCAAAGAGTTAACATTGAGGGAAGAGGGTTTGGATCAGGCCAGTTTACCTGAAGATGCCACAATGACGTATGGCTGGTCCTTTATACATGTAATAGCTTTTACCTCAAACTGTAAATCACTATTACATCTGTGTTATCTTATAGTTGCCGAAGAAGCAGGAAGACAAGTTTCAGCTGTTACTTTCTGACAGTTTTGGAAGAAGAAGCTCACCCTTCACTTTCAGGTTAGCAGAGCACTTGGCGTTGGCAGCGGTGAACACAAGCTCCCCTGTTTGGGGCAGTTTGCAGTTGTACAAAACCAGAGTGTGTTTGGCTCCATCTTCCACAATCTCAATGTCCTGCAAGTGGCCAACAAACTTTAGTGTTTTATCAAAACCATGAGCAAACGATGAAGAGTGATTAGGATGGAGGGGAGCTGATGGAGCTAGCAATCCCTCAATTAAACATGTCAACTAAAATAGAATCAGATGAAGATCAGAGAGGTGGTTTAATGCAACGTACACCAGACGGACTGAGGACTTCTCCATTTAGCCTCCACTGGCCGTGAACGTCGTCCTCACTGAGTTCGATTTCGAATCGAACCGTCTCTCCTTCTGAGACCTCGGCACCATACATGGGCCGAACCACCTTGATGTGCCGAGCTGGCATTCAAGAAAGGGGACAAATTTCTCTCATTGGAGATATTCAAAATTTAAACACAAAGACAACATTAACTGACAAAGATATGGAGACGGTAGATGAAAGTAGACAGACAGAGGTGTTATTTGTTGGAAGTGTAAAAGGGAATTCAGGGTCAAACTCTTTGGACCATAAAGAACCAAATGGGTGGGATTGTTCAAAGCCCCATTTGGTTTTCTATGGAACTGTCCAACAGGCAATGAAGATCAATAAAATAGTTTTTTTAAGTGATGGCTTGTTAGAGCAGATGGGCACAAAACAATCTAGAAAGAAGACAAGAGTGCTTCTGCTTCAAAAGAGACAATATCCAGGTTTTCAAAAGACTAGAACCACTTGGTGAAGCTAGAAGCTTTACTCTTGGAGAGAACAAAGATAACAGAGTAGTAACTCAAAAAATTATGACAAAAAAGATGCTTTAAATAGAAAAAATCATTGTTTTTCTATTTAAAGAAAGGTGGGGTTAGAAGATGGTGCAAGTGAAGGTGATGTGGATCCATGGAGATGAAGGTGGCTCAACACAGGTGAATCAGTTACCTTCGATGTGAAGCTCGGCTGTCGTTTTGTCTGTCCCACAGTCACATACATACTGTCCCTTGTCTTTGTCACCAACTTTCTTGATGATTAATGTTCTCCGCTTGCCCTCAGCCTTGATGGCCACCATCTTTGAGGCCTTGATCTCGGCCTCGTTGTGGTACCACATGACATCGACGTCTTTGCTGAGCTCGCAATCTAGAACCACTTCGTCTTTCTCGACTGCAGTATAGTCCTGCAGCTTAATCGTGAAGTAGGGATCTCCCTCTGGAACGGGGAGATTTATGATGATTCTTCAAACCGAACGTACGACAAATAACACATGCAGCAGAAGAAAACTCAACAAAGACGGATGGGAGGAACAGACAGACAACATAGTCCAACGATTTCTTACAACAGACAGACAGAATGAGGCATCTTTGGGACCTCAACAGACATAAACATGGAGAAACTTTGCAAAGAATTGAAGAGTAAATGTGGATACCTATAACCGTTAAGTTGGCCATGGAAGGAATTCCTTTGGCCTCGGCCTTAATTTGGCAGATATCATCTAGAGTCACGTCCTTAATTTCTAGTATGTGTTTCTTTCCGTCCGTGTGAGTGATGATGGTTCTGCTCGGATGGATTTTAACGTCGTTCTTGTACCAGGTGACAGGGATGTTCTCATGAGAAAGCTCCAGCTCAAAGCGAGCTGTACTGCCCTCCTTTACGGTTTGATCTTTTAGTGGTGAGACAAATCTGAGCCTGATACCTACAACCATAATAAAACATGTTCATACAAGAGGAGGGAACCCACTCATTGAGTCAAGTCAAAATGGCAACCTCTGTGCCATTTTGACGATCTGTGATGGAAAGATGACACTTACCCTCAACAGTGAGTCTAGCTGTGGAAGTTTTGCCCAAAACCTCAATCGTGTATTCATCCTCGTCATCAAACTCGCAGCAGTTGATGACCAGCATGTGTTTCTTCCCATCATCGATGATGTCGTACTTTTGGTCTGGGGTGACGATGTCAGCCCCTTTATACCACATGACCTTGGCGACATCCTTGGTGATGGTGCATTCAAACTTAGCCTGTTTCTTTTCTGGCACAGAAACGTCCTTCAGCGGGACAACAAAGTCCATCTCGATTTCTGGTCGGGGTGGGGTTGACACAGGACACAACACATCAACAACACTACAGAACAATACAAAAACACCACAGTCAACAGCCAGAGCCCTGTTTACACTGTCGTCTACATTCTGAGCGGTCCTGGTTGAATCTGTAGAAAGCTTGAGATTTCTTCTGGAGTTCTTCAGATGGACTTTACTCCTCTTGCAGCTCTTTGGTAAGTGTAAAAAATCAATTTGGTCATCTTCAAGGACTGCAGGTGTTCAGTATAAACAGTGTCATCAAGGCACCTCTTAGTCATTGGATTCAAGTATCCAACCTCTTATTCAGTTGGCATAAAATGTTGATGATTGCACATCTTTGTTTTCTTCCAGAAAGCTTCAGTTTACTTCTGCTCTGCAAACTCCAACTCATAGATCTTCTAAATGTTGTTATATTAGCTAAACATAAGGACACTATACACTATAGACAGGGCACTGCTGAAAAGAATACATGCAAAAAACATGACTGAAAGACAATGACATAATAATGAACAGATCTACATACAGCTTTATATTTTCTAATGACAGGACAAACAAAACAACATGACAGGATAAACTATTCACCCCACAAAACGAGCATTGGAGTTCCTTCTCATCTTACCTGGCTCATCCGCCCTTTTCAATAAAGGTCTAAGGTCTGCTCTGATATGCCTTTCGCTTTATTTGATTCCTCGCAGACCTTACACCTTTATTTTCACAGCTAAATACCAAGAATCAGGGTCCATTGGGGTTTTGTGGGGTACCAGGAATGCCTCTTACCTTTGACATTTAGCATTGCAGTTGTGATGGCGTTCAGGGCCTGGTACGACACTTCCCCGGCCTGATCCAACTGGCAGTTTTTCAGTGTGAGCCTACGAACCGTACCCTCCATTTGGATGTCACACGTCTGATGATTACATTGCACTACTATTAAAAGAATAGTCAACACTGACATATATTAGTTACAACTTTATGAGAAAAAGTCATACCGGAGATCTGGTCAAAACCTCTCCTTTGAGTTTCCATTCTCCTGGAACATCATCCTCAGATATTTCTGTTTCAAATGCAGCATCTTCCTTCTCTACCACCTCTATACTGGCCAAAGGCCTGAGGATCTCAGCTTCACGCTCTGGAAACAAGTATTTACTGCTTGTAAATATGTAACACCGTCAATACTAACCTGTAGAAACTATTTCAGGGGATAGCAGTTGAAAGAAATACAACCTCCTAGCGTTAGCTTAGCGGTATAGACGCGTCCTTCCACCTCCATGGCATATTCTGCTACATCATCCGGCTGGCAGTTCTTAATGGTCAGCGTCAGCTCCTTTCCGTCCTTCGTGATTTCAACCTTGTCTGACGGAGTGAGCTCGTTCTCTCCTTTGACCCACTTCCAGTTGGGGGTGTCTCTGAAGAGCTCACACTTAAATGTGGCATTGGCCTTTGGTTTCACATGCTGGTCTCTAAGTGGTTTTACTATCCAGTCTTTAATAATCTCTGTTGGAGTTAAACATCTCTTAGTCAGAGATTGGCATTCTATTCACAATGTGATTAATTTGGTGAGAGTTGGTAGAGAAACCGAAAATAAACTTAATCTGAAGTTAATTTTTCAAGGTTAGATTCTAGATGACTCCTGTTTTGTCCTTGCCCTGGCCCAACCCTCACATTTTTCACTCATGCTGGTAAGATATGCACCCTTTTTCCTTTGGGGATCAAGGAATATTGGTCATGTAGCCATCCAAAAGACCCCTTACAGCCCAGCAGAAGGGAAAGACGATGGCTACTCTTTGTTCCCCCTATAAAAGGACTCCATACCTCTGTAAAATGGAGGGTAAGGGCCATGGAGGAATAGCAATTAGTCCTAACATTGGCTAACATGGTCACTTAATTTCCAGTTCTGTTTTAATATATGTGTACTTGACTCCTCCCTTTGACTTACCGAGCACTTTGATGTTTGCAGTGGTCACGACATCTTCCTGTCCTGACACTTCACAGGTGTAGGTACCAGCGTCTTCTGGCGTGGAGCCTTGGATGGTCACGGAGTGCTGCAATCCAATGACGTTGATTTGAATTTTGCCCTCCTTTTTCTTGAGGACTTCACCGTTCTTCTTCCAGACCACGTCCCTCTCTTTGCTCAGCTCGCAGGATATGTAGATGGGCTGGCCCAAGATGGCCGAGTTCTCCGGATCCAACTCCTTGACCCATTTTACAGGAAGCTCTGTGAGAAAACAGAAAGGCGGTCATATCAAGATCATGAATGTTCTCAGAGGACTGATTGTGAGTGAATGTATGAAGCACAGAACTGTTATGCTGAAGTAGTTCAGGAAGATATGACTGAAAAACGTATCACAGTGTAAGAGTTTCATATTGATCGATATCATTACTCACAGATTTACTTTCATTTGAAATATCAAAATACTGCCAAACTCACAAGAAAGTGGTGGGGCCTTCCCTGTGTTATCCACAGTTTTCACTCCCTGCTGTTGGTTTTTATTTTTAAGCAGTTGTGAGGCACTGTGGCGAAACACTAAACTGCTGCAGCGCAGGTTACTTAACAGGTCGTTGCTAGGTAACCAGAAGTTACTCAACAGGTTGTTGCTAGGTAACCAAAGAATGAGTGAGTGATGTATTTCATGTCACCAACCTTGCTCAGCCTTGAGTAGCTAAAGCCTTTCCTCTGACTAAATCCCCCAGAATGCTGTCCGGTTGTAAATTGGAGTTTTGTGAAGTTATTGAACATGATATCGAACATATTATCTATTGATTCTGATCAAGTGTCTATCACTATACATATTGTTTTTGATTTATTGTCCAGCCTTATCTTGTCCTGAAGTATTTGGAACAGCATTGGTATGATTAGCCAAAGGCAGCTGGGTTACCTTCAACTATGAGCTTAGCAGTGCAGGAAATCTCCTTTCCAGCATTCTTGGCCACGCAGGTGTATTCTCCGGTGTCAGACAGCTGAACATCTATGATGTTCAGCTTCCGATCTTTGCCATCAGAAGTGAACTTATGCTTGGGACTCTCACGCAGGTTGCCGCCATCTTTCATCCAGGAGGTGACGGCCGTAGAGGGTGAAACCTCACACTCAAACACGGCCGATGAGCCAATAGACTCGGCCTCCTTGAGGACAATATCTTCAAGCTTCTTGATGAACTTCAGGGGAACGGCTTTGAGTTTGAAGCCTGCAAAAGGTTCCTCTGGTGGTGTGGGGCCGCCTCTGCCACCAGGTTTCATGCCCCGACCTCTGCCCTCTCCGGGCGATGGCGTCTGCTTGGCTGAAAGAGGATTTTAAGATACAAACATGAACCTAAACAATGATATTTTTGAGTACTGGTGTGGACATTAAGAAAGCAGACTTACGTTTTAGTCCTCTGCCTCTGCCTCTTCCTGCTTCCTCTGCTGGCTGCCCCTCTGTTTAGAAATAATCACCATTAATCTGCTGCTTAACAATGAAACCGTTTATTGTTTTTTATGAACAAGCAAATGGGCAGCCATATGCAATGTTGTTTTTGTCAGGAATTGAGGACATGAAGTAATTAAATGAAGGCACACAAACAGAATAATGAATTATGTATTACATTTTCACAATGACACAATTTTCACACCATTAGGAGATAACATGAACGTAAAGATGGCGTTATGGTGGGATGAACACATGTTGGGCAAATCAGAATGGAATGGCAGACAAACGCAGATGACTTAACAAGAAAGTCTGGAAGAGATGAATGTGATGGACACAAACACAAAAAAACAAAACAAATGATCCGCAGGAAGGATTTAGATGGAAAGCATGGTGGACATGGATGCAGATTATTGAAGGCATGAATGGAGGTTTTTTCTTGGTCGCCACCCAACATGTTGGGGTTGCCACCTTCTCACCTCTCCGGGTTACCCCAGGAACCTCCAAGGCACCTTCTTCTCCTTCACCTTCCCAGTCCTCTGAGCCGTAGCTGTCCCGTGGAACCAGTTCCCAGCCCCAGGCTTCCTCTTCCTCCAGCTCAGCCTCTTCCTCTGCCTCCTCTTCAAACACCTCCTCCTCTGGCTGAGTCGCCACCTTCTTTATTTGCACAGCCCCGGGAGAGATCTCCTTCACGGCGGGAACTTTCTTTTTGCCAGGTTCTGCTGGTTTGACCGCCTTTGCCTCTTCTGGTGATGGTTTCTTTGGAACCTTTTTAAGAGTTGCAGCTTCGACAGAGTCTTTGGGTGAAACACTTTTCGGCTCTTTTTTAAGTTTGTCAATGCTTGGCCTCCTCTCAGCCGGAGCTGCTTCTGCTTCCTTGAGTTTTTCAACTTTAGGAGAAGGAGTCTTTTTCAGCTCTGCCTTCTTGAGCTGCTCCACTGGCTTCAGTGCTATGTCCTCCTTCTCCTCTTTAGCCTTGGGCATAACTCCTTTCTTTGGCTCCAAAGGCTTGGGTTTGACCTCCTCTGGAGTCTTCTCAGGCTTCTTGTCAGGTGTCTTTTCTGTTAGAGCTGTGTCTACCTCCTTTGGCTTCTCCGGCTTTTTCTCAGGAGCTTCAGGGCTAAGCCCAGGTTTCTTGGGCTTAGCCTCTGGCTCTGCTGCCTTTGGTTTTTCATCGGGACTGGTGCGACGGCGCTGCAGGTCATCAGACGGTTTCCTGTCTTTGACCTCTGGTGGTTTCTTCTCAGGCTCCTCAGTTTCTTTGGAAGTTTTGGAGAGGGGCTTCAGTTTGACGCTTTCCACTTCTTGTTCTGCTGTTGGTATTTTCTTCCCTTTAGTTGGTGCTTTGACCTCCTCTGGCTCTTTCTCTGGAGTTTTCTTTTTATCTGCTGGCTTTGGTGCCTTAGTTGGAGGCTCCTTTTCCTCAGGGAGTGCCTCCGCAGGTTTCTTTGCTGGCTCTTTGGGTTCCACTTCTTGGGGGATCCTTTCTCCCTTCTGGAAAGGCACACTATCTCTATCTGGCCTCTCCTTCTTATCTTTCTCTGGCTCTTCTAAAGGTACAACAGGCTTCTCAAAAGGTTTGAGCTTGACTACTTCTGGTTCAGCTTCAGATAAGGGCAACTTTTTCACTTTCTTCGGCGCTGCACTGGGAGGAGCAGGTTCCTCTTCTTTTGGTGCTTTTGGGGTTTTCTTAAGAGGAATCTTGTCTTCCGGTTTCTCATCTTTAGGGGCGGGCTTCTGGCGGGTCCAAGCGTCTTTGGGAGTTTCTTTTTCTTCCTCCACTTTAGGCTTGATAACGTCTGGCTTTTTCACCACATCAGGTTTCTCTCTGGGTTTTCTTTCTTCAACAGTCTGTCTGGTGACAACAGACATCTCAAAAGATTCTTCTTCACGCACCATTTCCTCGGCATGGAAAACGGTGGTCTTGGTGACTTTGTGAGGTTTTTCTTCCTCTTCAGATTCTGTCAGTGGAGCTGATGGGACCTTCTTTAGTGTGACAACCTCTTGCTCCTCTTCCACTTCCCTCATGACTCTGGTTGCTTTCTTCAAGGTGGGAATCTCAAACGCCCCGTCCTCTGTGACTTGAATTTTGCCCTTTTTCTGCTGAACAGCTTCTGAGGCAGTAAAGGTCTGACATTACTGAATGACACAAGACTGACATCACAGTTCTTGCAACATAGAACACACATATAACATTTTAGAAAATGTTCAACAAATATGCTAAACACAGAGATATAAGAAGAGAAATAATATTTCACATTTTGCCACATTAAAACCACAAATCCAAAAATCCACAAAAATCCATCATCATATTAAACACCGGTGGATTCTCTGGACCATGTCCAGGATTTTATTTTAGAGTATCAGACTAAAGGGGACTGAAAGCAACCACTACTTGTTTTTGTAAAAACCTTAAAAAGCCAATGAATACACTAAAATTGGTGGTTGTGAAGTGATAAATTGTGAAAAAAGCCAAGTAATATCAATACTTTTTGCAAGGCACTGCAGGGTATTTTAAACTAATTAAGACAATGAGGAAATTTAAAGTAAAACTGCACAGATGCACAAAAATGATTATAGTGCAAAAGAAAGCTGACTTTCTTTTACACTAAAATCACGCACTGATGTAGACCTGAATTTGAACTTGTTTCCTTCCTGATTGAGAAGTAAGAAAAATGCAATCAGATGCAAAAAGAGAGCAAATTGCTCACTTGTATTTACTTTCAGGGCCTGCGTGTGCTAGCATATCACAAGTACTATTTGCCTTGGGATTAATAAGCTGCAACATAACAGAAAATGGAGCTGGGTCCATTTTCTTAAAAGTCAAGTATCCGATTAGTTGAGATGTTTATTTCTCAGGTTAATACCAAGTAATTTCTGTATTGAGCATAACAAAGCAGCAATTAGTGATGGTTTTCTTTGGAGCCCAACATTGTGTTCAGGTGTAGATTTGGTGCCATCTGCTGGTGGTTTTGAGGTAAAGTGAGAAGTGGACTTACCTTTCTGGACTCCTCCTGGTGTCTGGACTGGTCCTTTGGTTTCATCTAATACAGAAGGATAGTGAAGAAACTGATTAGGTTTTGGTTATTAACAACAATGTGGCTTGTTTTCCTTGAAGACTGTAAGAAACATTTAATTATGGCACAATGATGAAGAATTAAGGTGAGGTATAAGAAGATGTTTAAAAAATTGCATGCTTTTGTTGCACTGAAGAGGAAAGGGTCAACATGACCCACATTAGTAAAGACATGAACATCTGTGATAAAATAAGGAGTTTACAAAGATGGATTTAATTCAGAAGATAAAGAGGACGGTTCTCTGAAGTCCTCTACCTTTCAGAGCTGGCTTTTCTTCTTCTGGAACCACCCTAGTCGGTTCTTCAGCCTTCACAACAGGCTTGACCACTTTCAAGAGCAACATTAGATTAACCAGATGTTTGGCAAACTGACACCCAAACATTTTTTCAACCGTTTTCTGTCTGAATACCTGGTTTTGTTTCCTCTGGGATTTTCTTTTCAGTAACTTCACGTCTTTTGGGGACTTCTCCAACTTTTCCTTTGATTTCTTCAGGTCCAAAGAAAAGATGAAAGTTTACACAAATGTCTTAAGAATGTGTTTAAAGTTTAAAAGATTAGCTTTTTTCCAAGAGCGCATTCTGTCACGAATGCCTTTAAAACCAAACAAAGTTGAATACCTTCTGGAGGAGGAGCTGGCTTCACCTCTTTGGGTTGTGGAGGCAACTCCTTCTCCTTCACAACAACTTAAAAGGTAAATAAAACAACAATCAGACAAACATTCAGATGAAGGCAAGAACTGAAGCACGGCAAAGAAAAACCAGCCTTTCGGCAGCTGGAAGACCAAACAACCTCATCGCACTGGTTCAGACACACACTGGATAAAAGAGTTAGAGAAGCAGTGAGGGGAAAATCCAATGCAGTCCAGCTGCGTTTCCATTACAAATATAGGCAAAACTTTGTTGATATTCTGATGTCGAAAAAACACAATTTTGCAATTGTGGTGTTTCCATTAAATAAGATACTCTTAAAATCTCACATGAAAATGTTTGTTCACACCATATTTCATTAAATTACTTTAAGTACCATCATCCTCCTCGTTTTCTTCATCTTTTCCCCAAGTTGTAACATCTGGTTGTTAATCACATGACTGGTGTGACACGAAAAAAATGTTTTCATTGCAGTTTTGCATAATACACTAATCTCTTTAAAAGCTAAAAAATACCTAATCATATCGCAAAAGCTTTATCGAAAAACATGAGTTTTTTCAAAAGTGTCATGTTTCCATTAAGTAAATTTATTTTTGTAGTTCCTATTTGCGCAATTAATAGGAAGTAGCAAATTTCCATTGATCTTATAATTGTGCAAAATGAAAATATGCAAATAAATTTCCATAATGGAAACACACAATTTACAAAAAAACAAACATTGACTCAAAAGTTCCTGTGCTAGATTGAGTTGTTTTTTGGCTTTATTGTAATCAGTTTATTTCACAAAACTGCAATGGAAACAGTTTTTTTATTTTATTTTGCATCACAGAAGTCATGTGATTAACAGCTGGATGTTAATGCTGGTGGAAAAAACAACATAATGATGATGTCACTGCTATTTTTTTAAAGACTTATGTGAACAAACATATTGATGTGATTCTAAACGTGTTCTTCATTTAATGGAATGAACACAATTGTTTTTTTTCAACGTTGGTGGAATATCAAGAAAGCTTTGAACACATTTGTAATGGAAACTCGGCTGACAAGTAAAGACAGATTGTGCCTGAACAGAATGGGTGACATGACATGGAGGTCCTTCTGGACGATGATATGGATGTGGAGAATCCCCACAGGAAGTGATGTCGGGTGCTCAGATCAGAAACTTGTGCTCAGTGATAGTTTCCCTCCTCTGTACCTCTGGACGTTTCTTGAAGAAAGAGATTTTCTTTCCCTTCTGGTTCCGCAGTCAGACCTTTGGTCTCGGATTGCATTCCTTGGTATTCTGCCTCGGTTCTGGTTTTGTGTGTTTTTGGAGGCATGGATTGGATATGTGGTGTTGTTCTGGTGTGTTCTGATGGGCAACCAGTGGTGCTAACTTTGGGTTTATCTGTTACTGAGGGCTCAAAGGCAGGCTGACCTTGGGTTAGTTCTTCCTCTACCTGTTTGTCTTTATGTTGAACACCAGCAGACATGTTGGGTTCAAACGGTTGCTCTGAGATATCTCTAAGATTTTCTCTCCTTCCTTCAGTTGTTTCCGATTCTTTAAACATCACATCGGATGCTGACGTCAGAGAGACTTTTTTCCCTCCACCAATTATTGCTGCCTTTTCTTTCACTGGAACCGTCTTTGCCTGAACTGTAGCATCAGATTTATCTCTCCTATATGCAGTAATTTGTGAAGGGAGGTCTTCAGGACTGAATGGTTTGTCTGATTCATCTTGACTTTGCAAAGTTTCTGCTTCAATAAATGATTTTCTTCCTGGTTCGAGCTTTAGTTCCCTAACTTTCACTTCAATCTCTCCAGGTTGATCTAATGCACATATTTGATCTTTTGTGGATCTTTCTATCAGAACAGAAACATCACCTCCTGGTCTAACGTATTTTACGTGAGAATCAGGGGACATGTGTGTCTGTGTGGTATCTAGCATCTCCTGTGTGTGTGCGTGCATTGAGTTTTCAAAGGCCGCGCCCATAACCGGTGTCTTTGAAACATTTTGCTCTGCTTCCTGCTGCTCCATCATCGCAGTCTGCGAAACGTCGTGGAAATAATCTCTAACTGTTTCTATTTTAGACGTGAAGCTTTCAATTGTTGACTTTTCTCTATGTTTCACCCACTGTTGTGTTTTATCTTCACTATCTTTGTCTGTTGTGAGGTCTTTCTCTGCCTCCTCTGGACTGACTAAGCCAAACATTTTCTCTCTTACCGTTTCAACATTTGTCTCCAGGTTATCAGGAGCTGTAGATCTTTGTAAACGGTCTGATTTAAATGCACAAACATTGGCGATGAGATGTTTTTCAGACGGTATCTCCATCAAAGTTGCAGCTGCAACTGCTTTCTGCTGCTGTTTTGTTTCTGGAAAAAGCTGGCTAATTACTCCATGTCCTTGTTTTACTCTTACCGTCCTGGAAAGTTCTCCATCTTTTGTTTCGGTTTGGTTCGTGTGTTTGGGAGGAAATGAAGCTGGTTTTTCAAGGACGTTAACTTTTTCAAGAGGAACCTCCCGGCCTTCTGGTTCTGATCTAACTTGAAACTTTAGTTTATCCTGCTCTACTCTTTTAGGCAGCTTGTCTGCTCCATCTCCTACCTTTATTTGTTTAGACTTCTTCAGAGAGACTTCATTGTCATCTACGGCTACACCAGATGTTTCGAACGCCACCTCCATCACAGGAGCCACAGAAAGTTTCATTATTGTTTTTGGTGTTTCAGCTTCTTCAGCTGAAGTAAAATGTTCATATTCTTGTTTGAAAACAGCTGCCTTGGACTCTTGGTCTTGAAGTTTTACATCTTTTTCTTTCAGAGATTTGGATTTCTTTCTTGCAGCATCTTGTGGAATCTGGTTGGATTCTTCTGTTTTCTGTCCTTTTCTTAGTTCTTTCTCAGTTTCTGTGTTTGAGGTTTTTATCTCCTCAGCTGGACAAGTTGTGGTGGTTTTGTCCACTTCAGTAACTTCTTCTGCATCTCTTAGCTGTTTCTCTATTGAAATACTTTCCAGAACTTCAGTTTTCTCTAGTTTATTAAAGATCTTTAAGTCTCTGACCCCATCATCGTCTCTTTGGTCTCTGTTGTATTTCAGATTCTTCCTGTCCAACAGGAACCTCTGGTGTCTTTCTCTGCGCTTTCTGCAGTTCTTCCTGTGTCGGTTTAAAACTCTCAAACTCATCAACCATCGCCTCTGTGGCGTCTTTAACTGCTGATGCTGAGTGCTTTTCTAACTGAGCTGGATTTGGCTTCTTTGAAGGTTCCTGTTTGGTTACACTTTCATCAGTCTGAGATACCTGATCTTCTGTCTCTTGAGCTTTAAGAAATGACAGAAACTCATCTGTCTTCCGTAACTTCTTGGTCATCCTCTGTTCCTCTGTTAATGTGTTCCCTTCAGCCACCTTTTGGTCTGTCTGGACCTCTTTCCTTATTTGATTATCCACAGCATCTTTAGTTTTCATTAGTTCTTGTCTTTTCTCTTTTGACGACGTTGAATCCTTCAGATCACCGTCTATTTGACTCGTTTGCTTATCAACTGCCAGTAACTCAATTTCTTCTAAACTTTCTTTCTGCACAATTTTAGTCTCTTTAAGAGGAGAAACTTTAAGAGTTGTATCTTTGACAGTCACCTGATCTTGTTCAGGAATAGTTTGGGTTTCCATACGTTCCTCAGCTGGATGTGGTGATTTCTTGTCGATAAATCCCTGAAATGTTTCAGGCTTTTCATCTTTTCTAAGCGTCTCTGCATCAGCTTCATCCACCACTGCGCTGATTTCTGATGGGATCTTTTTGTCTGAAGCTCCTTTAGTTTCAGCAAACCTCTGTCTTCTCATCTTGGTGGATAAAGATGTTTTTTGAGGAACTTCCTCAGGAACTGGGAACTTCCTATCTGGGACTATGTGCTGCTTTTCAGTTTTTTAAGTCACCTAAATCTGCAGGTTTGGTTTCTCTGAAGCTTCTTTCTTTAAACTCCTGGTACTAATGTCAGCAAGTTTTGATGAAATGTCTGTTTTAACAACATTGTGTGAATCAGTGTCATGGTCTTTTTCAGGACCTTGTTCTGACCCATCCTGTTCTGTCATTACAGATATTTTTGGTTTGTCTTTAAATTTCTGGTCTGTAATGAATATTTTTGCTGCAGAAACATGAAGAATTTCATGTTTTTCAGTTTCAGCAGCTTCTTCTCTGTCTTTGGGAACCAATCTCTGTCGTCTATGTTCATTAGGTTTATCCTGAACTGTCACATTTATCTTTTCATCAGTTGAGGGAAAAAAGCCCATTTCCTCTAAACCCCCAGTAACAGATATTTCTTCAGTTTTTTTGCTAGTTTCTTGTGTCTCTGATTCAATATTCTTGTGTTCTTTAAAAGGACCTTCGTGTTCTGCACACAACGCTCTTTTCTGGTCCTCTAAAAGAGCTGAGAATGATGCTGAAGGTTGGAAAAATTGAAGAGTTGTGAAGAGAAAGCACCATGAGGCGGTGCCAAGAGATTAGAAACAAACAGACACAAACAGTTGGAGTTAAATGATCAATAATAAAGAGGTTAAATAAAAGACAATGGTTGTGGTTTTCTACCTTTCTCCACTTTCTTTCTTTTTGTCTCAGCAGGTTTGGAAGGAAGCTTCTTGAGCTTGTCTTCAGTTTCTTTAAAGAATAATCAAATTAAGTTTCAGGTTTGGTCATTTAAGAGAAACAAAAGACGACAAAAAACATCAACAGGCGGCGGATTGAAGGCGACAAAACAAACTCAGAAATGGGATGAAAAGATGGAAAATGATGTCAAACAGAAGAATGGATGTGAAATGGTGACCCCTGGTGTTTGCTGAGGATATTGCACAGAGAATAAACAAACTGCAACCAACCAGAGTTTGATGAAACGGTTAAATATAATGATGATACCTCCAGCAGCTGTTTCTGAGGGGATCTTTATCTCTTCCTCTGGTTTTAAAGAGACTGAAGGTTTCATCTGATCCTGGATTAAGAGTTCGTGTCTCTGAGGAGGAATGTCTTCAGGCTTCAGCTGCTCTGCTTCTGGTACAAACTTCCTGAAAAACTCCAGCTCTGTGACCGACTCTGAGGTCTCTAGTTCTGCTTTTACAGAGCGGTAGTCCAGTTTTACATCAAACTCCGGTTCAGATCTCACCTTTTTCTCTTCGGTTAGCTCAAAAGATGCAACTGATTCAGTTGCATCTAATTTACTGTCTATCTTTTTCACTTCTCTGTGAGTTTTTTCTTCTGTTCTACTGAGTTTTTCTGAGATTTTCTCAGATTTCACACTGATAACCTCTAATTTTTCACTTGTTTTTCTTGCCAACTCTTCTGTAACTGAACGTCTTTCTTCAGTTTTGCCTTTGCTCCTCGTTTCGTCTGCTGGTGGTTCAATCTCTTCAGATTCATCTTCCGTCACTTTGTGTTTTATATCAGAGATTTTAACAGATTTTCTCTCCTCCTCCGGTTTCCTCTGGGTTTCTTCTGGTTTCTCAGTTAGAGCTGGTTTTGTAGAAGAAGAGGCGTCATGCAGCGACGCCAAGAGGTGAGAATAAAACACAGAGACAAACATTAGAGAGATTAATACAAAGACTGATGATAATCCAGCCTGCAGGATTTTATCATCAGGAGTTAAAAACGAGGATGTGGTTACAGTAATCCATCTCGTTTTCAGACGGCCGGTACCTTTTTCAACAGGAACAAAGACTTTCTTCTCCTGACGAATCTTCTCCGACTTCTCAACTACGGGTTCTTTTATTCATTTTTTTTTAGCCCAAGACGATGAAATCGAAGAAGATTGTTATAAAGAAATAAAGTTAAGACAGTTAGGAACAAACACTCAGAAAGATCCAAAAACACAGAGATGTGAGAGATTAAAGAGTGGAAGAAGTTCTGAAACCAGCAGCAAAATCTGGAATTTTTCTGATTATTATGGATGAAATGCGGGGTGATTTCTTTTTTAAGATGTGGAGGTGTACATACTCAGGTTTAACAGTGAAAGGCAGAACGACGTCCAATGATGCCGAAATATGGATAAGAGAAATTCAGCTGTATTGGATCTTCTGAGGTCAGTTTTGCTGTCGAGTTTAAAAATTAACACATTTTTTCTCAAGGTGTTCTGTTTGGAAATAATTAGGAGTTTATGATATTTTACGGTTCTTTGATTCAACTCTTTTGATTTGCTAATATTTATCTTCTGACTGAAGTTAACTTTCTCCATCATATCACTTCCTTGATTCTTTTTTCTTTCTTTTTTGTCCTCACTCCACTTTTTGAAACTTATTTCACAGTTTTCATCATTTTCTTTTCCCTGCATTCTGCGTCCAGAATGCTATGTCATTTATTTAGAATTAAGGCTATGAACGTCAAAATAATCAATTCCTCAAAATGTAATGCGCTAAATTCCTTAAATTTAACGGTTAATGTTACATTACAGAGTAATTGGACTGCGTGATTTTTCTCATCTTCCCTCGAAGTTTCTGATTCTCTCTAGCGCCCCCCGGTGGCCCTCACTTTGAAAAACAGTCATATTCATGCAGTTCAAAGTAAGAGAGAAAAAAATTTTAAAAAACAAAGATAAAATTACGAAAATTAAAGTGGAAATAATACGAGAATAAAGTAACAATACTACAACTTTATCCTTCTATTAGTTGTAGAAGAATAAAGGGAATAAACTTTGTTCTCATAATGTTATGACATATTTTCTAAGTAACTCTTAGTTATAGTTACTCTTGTAATTTTTTTGGTTTTAATTTTCTTACCATGGGCCTAATACTCCGTAGACGACGCCGATTAGTTTTATGTACATAATTTACATCTTGAGAAATTAAAAATATGCTTGTTGATTTTTAATAGTTCACGTAAAAACTGAACTCAGAAAAAACTTCCAAATAAACCTGAAATCATCTGGAAATGTTAACATTCTGGTTTTACTTGTGTGGAGACGTTCTGTAATATTTAACCTGTTCTGCTGACGAATGCCAAACTCAAAGAGATGTTTCATGAAGAAGGCAAAGGAAGAAAAAGAGTCGATGTTTTTGTCATCTGTACCTTTCTGAAGAGATTCTTGAGCTTCTTGTTTTGCTCCGACCTTCTCAGGTGTTTTAACAGAAGCGGTTTCACCTTCAGAGGTTTTCTCTGCTTGTTTCTGTGGTTTCACTTTGTCAACTTTCTCAGACCTTTTCCTTTTTTGGAGGTTTAACAGACTTCGTCTCAGGAATTTTCTCTGGAAGTTTTTCTTGAATTTTTCTGGGATTTTCTCTGGAAGCTTCTCAGAGATTTTTTTTCTGGGATTTTCTCTGGAAGTTTTTCTGCAATTGTTTTCTGTATTTTCTCTGGGATTCTTTCAGCCACCACCTTCTGTACAGCTTCCTGTTTACTTTCCAGCATTTTCTCCTGAGTTTTTTCCTTCACCTCCGCTTTCCTCGCTGCCATTTCAGATATCGTTTCAGGTTTTTTGCCCAACACAGCCTCCTCATCAGGTATTTTCTGGGGAACTTTGTCAGGTTTCTGTTGGGGCTTGAGAGCTTTAAGAGGGTTTGACAGAAAAACATGCAGAAGACATGAACATAAAAGAAGAGAATGTGCTAACGCACAATAAAAGGTTTTAGCTCACTCATTTGGTCTTTTTTGTCAAGCAAAGCAAAAACCAGAGGTTAATTTCCTAAAATAAAATTGATTTTAAGACCAGCTTGAAAATACCTTTGTCCTTCTGAACTGGCTCTTCTTTGGGAGGAACCGCTTTAGGTTCTGGTTTCTTCGCTGCTTTCGGGAGATCAGGAACTTTTTCTTCCACGGGAACTTTAAAGAGTACCGTTCACAAACATTACAAGACTTCTAAAGGTCAGGGAATGTAGAAACACTCCACTGAGCACCACAAACAGAAAGACACAACTTAAACAAACCCGGCATGCATCATCATCACGAAAAGAACTTGAGGTTTTAGTGTCAGACGCTGCAGAATGAACTTCAATACCTTTCACTGGCTTCTTCTGAGGTTCTTCTGCCTCTTTCTGTGGGACTGAAGGAGGTGGAGGAGCAGCCACCTCCTTCTTTACTGCTTCTTCTAAAAAGAACAAATTACCTTCTGTCACTATGGTAACTGAACCTCAAAGAAGGAGGTTAAAAGGTTAATAAGACACAATCTGACTCAGACGAAGATTATTTTCTGGGTGGATAATCCAGAAGTGTGAGCAAACAAAGGAGGGTTTTGTGTTAGAAGACGTTGTGTACCTTTCTTCTGAGGTTCCTTTGGTTCTGGTGTTGGTTCTGCAGGTTCTGGTTTAGGAGGTTCAGGTTTACGGACTTCTGGTTTTGTTTTCTTCGGTTCTGTCTTCGGTTTCGGAGCTTCTGGCTCAGGTTTGATCTTTGCAGCCTCTTCAGGGGCTTAAAGTGACATTCAGACGTTTTCAGACCAAAGACAGTGAAAGAATCGCTTCCACATTCGAAGCTCAACAGTTTGTTGTCATACAAGAATGAAAACTCAACACAGATACAAACAGAGCAGAACATACAAGAGCTGAAACGATTAACTGGATTAATCGATTATTGAAATAATCGTCAAGTAGTTTAGTAATCGATTAATTGTTAATGGGAGTTCAAAGACTCTAAAAACTGCACGAAAAATATGTATATATTTTGGATTTAAGATAAAGACTTTTAAAAGTGTAAAAATGTTCTATTCCAACTTCTCAAGTGACAGTTTTGAATTAAAATGTAAGTGAAAAATCGGCAGAATGTACCAATTGGTTTTATTTGATTAATTGATTAATCGATTAATCGTCGTTTGTGTTTGTAGGTTAGATCCAGCCCTAAAGCATACCTTTGGACGGAGGAGTCACTGGCTTCACTTCTGGTTCCGCTTTAGAAGGTGGAGAAGGTTTAACCTTTGGTTCTGGTTCTTCTTTTGGTTCTGGAGCAGGTTTAGCCTTTGGTTCTGGTTCTTCTTTTGGTTCTGGAGCAGGTTTAGCTTTTGGTTCTGGTTCTACTCTTGGAGCTGGAGCAGGTTTAGCCTTTGGTTCTGTCTCTGGCTTTGGAGTTGGAGCGGGTTTGGCTTCTGGTTCAGCTTTGGACTTTGCTTCAGGAACCAGTTTCTTGGGCTCAGCTGGAGGCTTGGCTTCATCTTCATGTATGCAACATAAACATTAACTGATGTTAGAGTCTGAAGAAGAATTTTAAAAAGGTGGAAGACTAAGAAGAAAGAGGAAGATTAACAGAAAAGCAGACACCAGCGAAGTCCAAGCAGAACAAAACAAACCCGGATCAAACATCAGAAGAAGTTAAGAAGTTGAAACTCCAGATATGGAGCCACAGAGAAGAGATACAGACCTTTGGTTGGAAGTCCAGGTTTCTGTTTTGGAGCAGCGACCGTCTTCTTCACCTCCTCTGGTTCTTTTAAAGACACATTCAAACACATAAAACAACACATAAAGGGGCAGAATTAAAACATAAGAGCATGAACCAAGACTGAGAAGAAAATCAAGATAAACACTGAAGAAAAACATGGAAAATATTCATGCAGAACCTTTGGGAGCAGAAACTTCCTTCTTCTCTGGGACTGAAACTGCAGGAACCTTTTCCTCTCCCGGCTTCCTGGCCTCTGGTTCTGCAAGGTTTCAGTTAAATAGTTTGAGCGTTTTCAAGAATACTCAACAGCCCACACATGCATCCATCCCTGAACACATTCATACTTTTCTTGGGTTCCTCCACAGCGGCAGTTGGCTTCTCTTCAGGCTTCTTCTCAACTTTGGAATAAAAAAACCACAAACCACGTTAGGAATAAATGAGAAGTAATCACAGGTGCAGATACTTTAAATTTCAGATTTCAGGGTTTCTGCAGGATTCACCAACTCAAATTTAAGATTATTTAAGACATTCATAAGACCATCATCAGTTAAATCTAAGACCTGCATCGCGACAGAAATGTACATGAGAGAATTGCATATTTATATTTATATATATTTTTTTTTTCTTTCTTTTTCCACTAATCCATGATAGGTGCCAAAATGCTAGCTCGCTAGTTAGCAAGGTGTTTATATACTTTTTATTCACATTTTAAGGCTTTAGTTTTAGAACCATGAATTTAAAACGTTTTTTAAAATGCATGGACAACCTGGATTTTTATTTTTTGCAGAATCCTAAAGTTCCTGGTTGCTGTGGCGATTCCTGCCCTGTTTTTCTGGGTTAGGGAGAACTAACAGTGCATCTCAAACAAACTGTCACTGTGTGAAAACTTTAAATAGGATCAAAGTCATTTTAAACAGAGAGCAACAGAACCTTGTGTTGGCCACACATGTTCAGTTTTATATGTGTGCAGTTCTTTATGTAGGAGACATGACAAATTAAAGAGATCCTTTGTCTCTTTAAATCTGATGTCACAATGGTGGTGAATAGGAAGATGAGTATGCGCTCCCGGCACTGTCTGGCGATTTGATAGAAAACTAAAGCTCCTATACTAAAGCTGCATGCAGCTCCAAAGTTTGATTCGGATGAGTTTTCTCCGTCTTTTTATCAGAACTGTGTGACTGTCTGAACACAACATGTTGATTTTTGTGTTGTTGGCAAAAAATGTTGCATAAATAATAAGAAAAATAATAATCCTAAACTTAATTAGGAGATACAAATCTTTACGGAGCTCTGTGTTACCTTTAGCTGGGATTTCCTCCCTCAGTTCAACTTTCCTGGTCTCCACTTTTTCTTCAACAGCAACTCTGGCAGCTGAAACAAGACACAGCAACACTTAGAATCAGAGTCTGAAAACATTTGTAGCGATGACGGAGTATTAGGCCATGCTAAGAAAGTAATAGGAATATAAAATTATGAGGACAAAGTCATAAAATTGTGAGAATAAAGTCATAATATTAGGAGAATTAACTCGTATCAGAATAGTCAGAATCTCACATGAATAAACTTGTATGAGAATAAAGTTGCAATAATACGACTTTATTCTTGTAATATTATGTCTGTATTTTCATATGATTTTATTCACTGACTTTATTCTTGTAATTATATTTTTTATTTTTCTGTATGGCCCTAACACTCTGTAACACCAATAAAATCCTTAAGAAAAATCTGCTTGGTAGAAAACATTCTTCGGTTTTGTGTTAAAAAGAGGTTATTAAAAAAGAGAAAAGAGCAACATAAACACAGCGGTGATACCTTTAGTCTCTGAAATCTGTTGTGTTACAGTCTCTTCTGTCCAGCTCTGATACTCCACTGAAGACGATCAAAATCAAGAAGTGACAGAAAACAAATATGAGACAAACATTTTGGACAGTTTGACGTTAAATAACGAAGCTTTCCGATGACTCGGAGGAGAAGAACAAACCATTTTACACCAGTAGAAGAAATCTGAAGTTACAATCATTCCACACAATACTGGGTTAAATTTAAAGGTCTGACAAAAACACCAGAGATAAGGGAGTGTTAGAGGAGGAAGTGAGGCACAAAATGACAAAGAGAAAATCAGGACAAAAGCAAAATGTAACCAAGATGGATAAATTAAAATGGTGATGAAGGAGAAAAGAAGAGGGTGGAAGAAAAGAAGCAGATGTGGGTCAAATCTCCAGGAAGTTCACTAAATGAAAACAGATTTTACCAACTACACTTAAATGTTATTATTTTTAATCCTAACAGGATGAAAGTATAAAAGATGGTTCTGCTATCTGTCCCAGATCTGCTCAGGTGGTTAGAAGCCGATGAAGAGGATGAGGAGGGAGAAACATGGTACCTTTCTGCTGCACCTCCTCTTCGTACTGATACGAATATTCAGCTGATTCTTGTAAAGAAAAACAAAACGTTTAAGTCCCCATTATCAAATAAAAAAGATGTTTGGCTCAATAAGGTTTGAGTTAATCTGGTTAATTAAATTTGAACAAATTATCTTCATGTTAAGGAGGATTTCTGGGTGAAAGACGAAGTACCTCTCTGCTCGATCTTTTCTTCATACTGATAGAACTCAGCAGATTCTTGAAGAAACAAACACATTTTGGGTCTGTTAGCCACGAAGGACAGTCTCAGGTTTTATTTTAGTCCCTGCAGCAGTCGGTGAATCTTACCTTGAATTTCTTCTGATGAAGGAACTTCAGGCCTCTGAACCGAAGAGTCTGGGAAATCTACACAATACGGAGAATGGTTCAAACCAAACGCCTTTCCTGCCATAAATATCAACTATCATGATATGTCGTTTTTAGCTTCTGAAACATTTCCTACCAAACTTAATAATACGTTTTGTAATAATTAAATCTGAAAACCAGAATTGGTTATGTTGCATCGTTGTGGATGTGACATAACTTTGCCCTTATCTGTGTTTTCTGTAAGTCGTTTTCGGCTGTTATTGTTTACATCTGGATATTTTGTATATGCACACAACACTGGAGGGCAAAGATATGATTAATTTATTTGCCATCCATAGCAGTGTTGCTGTGGTAGAGCAATTCTGATAACAAAATAAAACCTAGAGACGTGGATATTACTAATTTATCGCAGTGCAACACAGAAAACATAACGCAGACAAGTCATTGAAAGATCTTGTGCGCATTTTGCTCGTGTCCCTTTAAGAAGCTGAAGTCGCGTTGTTTTGTTATGAATTATCACTCTTACCTGAGTAAATTTCTGGATGCTTCACTGACTGAAGAATGAGTTTGTCTTAACCAAAAACTTACCAGACCTGCAGTTTCAAAAGTTTCATGTTGAAACAAATTGATTTGGAAATGTTTTTATTTCCGCCTAATTTTGTTATTTATAAGAATTATTTTTATTTTGTTCTATAAAATACAAGAAATTCCACAAAACTTTAATTTGGTCCATCTGTTTGTTATTTTTAGATGTTAAATGAATTTATATTATAGCAGCACTTGAGTGGCCTTTTTACAAAATACTTTTTTACTGTTCAGCAGTTCCTTGGGTGGCTACGTTTTAAATATGTTGAAGTAAAGTCATGCTGCTCCTACTTAAATGCAACTTTTCTGCAAATGTGACTCCACATCTGAGTGGAAAACAAGAGTTTCCAAAAGTGTCCCTGATGAATAAAAACTTTAATTTTCTGAATAATAAATCACTCACCTGTCGGTACCATCGCTAATTCGATTTCTGTGAAAACAGAAAAAAGAATGCGGTTTGTGTCTGAAACCATCCGAAGCCGATCAGAAGCAGAGACGTTGGTGCCTGACTAGTAACTGTACCTTTGCCAGACAAATAAAGCTCAGCTGTGCTCTTAGCCTCTCCTCTGGGCTCCAATCTCACAATCACTGAGTACACGCCTACATGGGATTAGTGATGAAGACACTCAGGTCACAAAGAACAGCAAGAGGAGGAAATCTGCGTCCGGAGCCCGGCTGGGCTCTACACACCTTCGTCTTCGATGGTCACATTTCGAATGACCATGAAATGTCTCCTGCCTTCGCTTCTGAAGTTGTACTTAGTGCATTCTTTCAGTTCCCAGGTGTCTTTGTACCAAGAAACGATTGCGTTGTCGAAGGACACCTCGCACTCGAAGGTGGCCGACTGGCGCTCGTTGACTTCCACGTTGTGGATGCGTTTGGTGAAATGAATTTGTTCGGCTAGAATAGATAAAGACGTGAATGGGTGAACGTGACAGTAACTGGGTGGCAGTTTTTCACCAACACAGCAGCCACACGGTTAGAGACGACCACCAGACGGATGTTGATGGGACGTTATGATGACTGGTTGCTGTTGAGGATGAGGGTGGAAGACGATCATGGAGGATATTAGGACAGAATAAATCCAAAAAGAAAAGGAAAAAAGAAGCCAAACAGGTTTTAGTTTTAGGGTGTTTTCACACCTGATAGTCCAGTAGACTCGGTTCGATTGGGGGCCAAAAGTGCAACATTTGTTACATTTTCAGCAGGAGCAGTTCGTTTTCACACTGCTTATGGTGTCAAATGATCCCAACCGATAAAAAACCTATTCCACCAGTCGCCTGTGGTGGCGCTGCACCAAGAACCACTGAAGGAAATTAAACAAAAACCTCCAAGAAAGAAGCTGAGCATGACTTCCTTCTCCAAGCTGACCTATTTTGCATCATTTACTTTTATTTATATTTTTTGTTGCAACTGAAGCCTCTATTATATGCATGTGAATGTATTTTTACACATTTAAAATTAAGATGTACAAATTATTTACTTTGCTTATTCAAGTATAAATTTATTTAACTTTTTTTTATTTTACTTTTTATTTTCCAACACTTGGTTATTTTATATTATATTTATTGTAATCTATAGTGTTGAAGATCTTTC
Source organism: Phalloptychus januarius (assembly GCA_902982915.1). Classification (NCBI taxonomy): domain Eukaryota; kingdom Metazoa; phylum Chordata; class Actinopteri; order Cyprinodontiformes; family Poeciliidae; genus Phalloptychus; species Phalloptychus januarius. Next base: position 19,137,805 of record CADWAE010000230.1, on the reverse strand, counting down.
TATGTCTTGTTACATTTAATTTAAAAAACGATTATAAAGATAAACTGAGACCGAGTTTGTAGGCGGACCAGAGTTTGCTTTCTGGTCTGCATCGGAGTTCGATTATGTGCTCAAATCTCCCCAAACCAACAGGACTTTCTAAGCAAACGGACTGGAGTTTGATTAAATATGGACTGGTGTGAATTCATCCTTAGCATCGGATGAACTGAAAGAGGTTAGTAATCGGGCAGAGCATCCATCACGTCTACAGGAAGGGTTCCAGGTACAAACCTTCCACCTTGAGGTCTGCCGAGGACTCCAGGTGCTGGTATCTGCAGGAGTATCTGCCCCGGTCTTCAGACTTCAGGTCTTTGATCAGAAGCTTCTGAACTTTGTGTTTCACCTCGGACGAATACCTTCCCTTCATCTCTAACTGCTTTCCGTTTTTGAACCACTGAGCCTCGACGTTAGGAACAGACAACTGACAAGACAGTGTGCACGCCTGGCCTTCCTTACCCGACGTGTCCTGCAGGTGCTTCTCCACCTCCACCTCTGAAACACAAAGTGAAGAAAATTCAGCTTCTGCTCAGACTGGAAACTCAGTGTGAGATGCAGGGTTGTGTCATGGTTTCAAAATTACTGAAATACTATGTCATACCGTTCCTGTGGTAAAAGTATAACGGAGTAAGAGCAAGGACCATAGTGAGAAAAAATTTAATTATGAGAATAAAGCCAGAATAATATGAGTAACTCATAATATTTCAAGAACAAAGTCATATTGCAAGAATAATGTTGTACATGAATTAAGTTGGAATAAAGTTGATATTTTGAGAATAAAGTCATAAATATTAAAAAAATAATTCCTACGTGAATAAAGTCAAAATAATATGAGTAGAAAGTAATAATATTATGAGAATAAAATCGTATAGGAATATTTTTTTAATATTTTGAGAATAGCCTTACGAGAGCAGTTGCACTATTATGACTATATTCTAGTAATTGTTTTTTTTTCTTTTTAGTATGGCCCTAATACTCTACTCTGCCATTAGATCTTCCAAAGAGAATTAAAGTTCACAATGACAGTAGAGATTATGTCTAATTTGAATTTCAAGTCAAAGTAACATGTCTTCTTTTCAAACAGCTGTAGTTCTGGCAGCAACATGGTGAAGATCAATCCACGATTCATTAAACATTTAAGAAGCAAATCACCTACTCACATCAAAGCACGATAAAGAAAATGCAAATTAACATTTTAGAGCTGTAATAATAATACCCTGGCATGTTATTAAGGCGCCATGCCTGGTTGTGCCGGTACTGACCCGTGACGGCGAGCTTGGCGCTGGAGATGTGCGGCCCACACACCACCCGGTAGTTGCCCTGATCGGACGGCTGGCACCTCTTGATCTTGAGCAGGTGGCGGTCGCCGCTGATGCTGATGTCGTATTTGTCGTCTGTGTCGAGCTTCTGGGTGCCCTTGTACCACGACAGCGTGATCTCTGGGTAGTTGATCTTGATCTCACATTCAAAAACCGCCTCTTCGTTGGTGAAGACGGACTGGTTGGAGATGTCCTTCACTACGGTGACGGGCTGCAGGCGCAACAGGAAAGTTATCGTTCATGATGGTGATAGAAACTGCAACATTTTTAAGTTGCACTTTATTATTTCCTCAGTATTTTTTTAACCACGAAGTGTATAACAGTCGGTGTGTTCTGACCTCTGTCCTCTCCATCCTCTTCTGCAGGTCGGCCACCAGACGAGCCATGTCCTCATCTGACTCTCTGTCTCCACGTTCCACTTCCTGTCAACAACAACAACAACATTACTCAGCAACGTGCTCAAATAAGAAGCACTTCTTACCAAGTATTTTTGCTCTGGTTTCTCTATATCTTATTTCACTTGAAGTAAAACAAAATAAAAAACAACTAATTTACAAGTGACTTTTCAGTAAGATATAGGAGCTTGTTTTAAGGTTATTTTATTCATAACAAGACAGTTTTCTCATTTTTATAGGTGAAATATTCTGCCAGTGGAGCTAGTAGTTTTTAAGAAATATTAATAAATATACTGGCTTAAAACAAGGTCCTTTATCTGCCTGAAAAGTTACCTATGAGTTAGTTTAGTTTTATTTTAAGTGTAACAAAGTGTTTGCTCTAGAAAGTGGACCTAAAATACTTGTAAGAGTTTGAGTTTTTGCAGTGAGACAAGCAGCAGACTGTGGGAGCCTCACCGGTCTTCCACTTTCTTCGCCCCGTTCTTTCTTGAGCTGCTCGATGGCCTGCAGCAGACCTCTGTAGTCTGTGATGCCGTACATACGGGCGTATTTCTCGTACTCTTTGGGGTCGACGTTTCTCAGCAGCTCAACAATGTCGATGTCCTTCTCCTCCTGCGGACTCTTCTGCTTTGATGGCGTCCTGAAGGGACACAGATCAGATGTCAGGAGTTCGTTCTGACAGATTCCAGCTGAGGAAGTTGTTGAATGAACTCACTTCTTCAGTTTGGCTCGGAGATCTCCCTCTAGCTGCGGCGTCTCTTTCTTTCCGTCAACATGCATGTCGGCGTTGCACTCGATCTCGCCGTGCTTGTTGGAGGCAACGCATCGGTACTGACCCGAGTCCGACTTGGTCACCTCCCGGATCTCCAACTTGGATTCCTGGCCCTTCTGCATGATTGAGATGCGGCCGCCGTGGGAGAGCTGCCTCCACTTTCCCTTCATCCACTTCACACTGGGGATGGGTTCTCCTCCAACTTTAGCAATGAAGGTGGCAGTTCCCTCTGTGGAGAGAGAGGTGGAGATTAGGACAGGAAATAAACACTTTCTAAAGATTTCTTCTCTCCACTTGGCGGGTCTTACTCTCTGTGACGTGTACAGATTTGGGTTCCTCGATGAAGAACAGATTATCCAGTTTTTTGGTGGGAGCCGCTGCTGGAGTCTCAGGTTTAGCTGCTCCTGGTTTCTCTGTAAAACAACAACACAAGGAAACATATTTTTATTTTTACCTGCTAAATAAAGAGTAAACTAAGAACCCAGCATTTTTAGTCAGATTTCTGTAGCCAAATAAATTAGTAAATTATTGAAAGTGTAAAACAAAAAACTGTCCTGTAGGTTTGTCAGATTAAAAAAAACAGCAAACCATGTGCTAAATATTTTGGTCCCTGTTACTAATAAATTAAATTAAAAGCAAAGCTCTGGATGAATACTTTGTGTTGCACTTTATCCAGTACCAATGAAAACAAATCACCCACCAGAAATTTACAAGTGAAATAGTTTCACTTATAGATGATCAGGAGGTCATTCGGGTTTTACCTTTCACTGTGACTTTGGCCTTGCAGAACTCGGCACCGGCTTCGTTTGTAGCCTTGCAGAGGTAATCGCCAGCGTCGTGTTTGGAGGCTGAGCTAATCTCCAGACTGGCTGTACCATCAGAGAAACCGAGCCTGATGCTGCCGGCTGATGAAAGCTCCTTCCTGTCCTTCATCCACTGGACCTTCAGAGGAGCGGACCCGCAGACGTGACACCTGAGGCTCAGCTTGTCGCCTTCATCCACAGTCACTGGTTTGAGTGGAACATCAAACACCGGAGGCTTCTTGGCTTCTGCAGATGAGATCAAATGGTTTGAACTCAGCTGCAGACACAGGGATCACTTTAATCTAGAAACTTGTGCACCATGCTACCAATGGGGAACCCATTTCATTTTGTACAGCACATTTTTACAAAAGACAAGTATCTGAAAAGGTATTTAAAAGACAGGGGGAGGCCTTGTGACTGGTGGGAAGAGGTTGCCAGAAGATTTGTGATTTTGGTGACTCTTTAGCTGCTTGAATTAACAGACTGGAAGACACGAAAGGAGACTGGAACAGGCAAAAACAGAGACAGGAACACACCAAATAAAAAGAAAAGAATAATCATCTAGTAAAACTGAAAAAAAGTGAAGGAGATGTATTACACTTCCTTGAACAGGTTACAAAATCCTTCCTAGATAAAGAGAATTTAGCTGTTTTAGGGCCTCCTGTCACTTTAAATCAAACTGTTGCTGGCCAAGCCCACCAACTCAGTGTTTGTACTTACACATAAAAACAGATGCAAAACTATACAACTGTACATCTTTGAAAAGCTGAAGTGGAGCGTTCTTCACAACCAGCAAGAACACAGTATGTGGTTTCTAAACATTTGTCTTTTCCACCGCGTGTTCAGTGCACACAGCAGTAAAACCAGCTGACCAAACGTGCTGGAGCTTCCCCTGGGTTGCTAGGTCACTGGCGGACCTTTGCTAGCGTTGCTAGGTAAAAAACGTTTTTGAAGCAGCTAATTTTCAAGACACCGAAAAACATTACCTTATTGTTACAACATGGCTGGGTGGTTTTTTTGAGCGCTTGTGCTGTTTGTAGAAGCAGTTGGAATACAAACAGAAGTACAAAGACGTGCAAAATGTACATTTTGGATAATAGGTCCTCTTTAAAGTGTATCTGACCTATTATTTCTAAAAGGAATCTAACTTCTTTTACAGCCACAGGTTGTTTTTCTTTGTATAATATTAAAAAAATGTTTCCAATTAAAGTGTTTGACACATCAGCTGATGAGTGAAGTTTGAACACCAAACCCACCCAGGATGCCCACAGTGACGTCGCAGGAAGCCCTTCCAGCGTCGTTGGAGGCCTGGCAGGAGTACCTGCCGCTGTCCGTCACCTGGCTGCTCTTGATGCACAGCACCGCCACATTGCTCTTAAAGCTGATATCGTATTTGTCAGAGCTGTGGATTTCCTCGCCGTCTTTGAACCAGCTGACCGAAACAGGCTGAGAGCCGGAGACTCGGCCCTCGATTTTTACCAGTTTGCCCTCCATGTCCTCGATGTTCTCCGAGGGCTTTTTGGTGAACATTGGTGGATTTTTACGCTCTGAAACCAAGAGGGAAAAGAAACGGTGAAGAGAAGAAGTGGGTACTCACCTAAGACTTGCCCTCAGACGGGTTTGAGGGTTTTGGACGAGAAGACCAAAATACCTTTGACAGAGATGTCAGTGGAACAAGAGTCCTTCCCCATGTCATTGGAGGCATGGCAGAAGTATTTCCCTGTGTCTCCTTTATCCGCCTTCATTATGGTCAGCTGGGCGGTGTTTTCCACACAGCTGATCTTATAGTTCCCACCAGAGCGGATATCTTTATGGTCTTTGGACCATGTGACTTTGATCGGGGCGGACCCGGTCATGTGACACTCCATTTCGATGCTGTCACCCACCGTCACCTCCCGCGGTGACAACTTTCTATCAAAGACCGGAGCGTACCTGGGTTCTGCAGACCCGTGAAGGAGCAGCAAGAAGATAAAACAAGATACCTTTAGACGGACTCCAACTGTTTTGACACACTAATACCCCTTACTCTCCACTGCACACACATAGTCTTAACGTCAGTAGCGTCCAAATATCTTGTTTGTTTAAATACTTTAAACAAACAAGACTCATGCTTGATCCAAGTTCATGAACTCAACTGTATCTAATGACACTTATAACCATTTGTCATCAAAAGCCCCAGAATCCTCTTCTTCCTTTGCAAACATCGCACAGTGGGACTATAACAAACCTTGAATGGTGAGTTTGGCTCTGCAGGAAGTTGAGCCAACACTGTTGGTTGCCACGCATGTGTATTCCCCAGAATGCCTCATTTCGCCTCGGCTGATCTGGAGCACAGCCGTGTTGTCATCATATAGCATAGAGAACTCGCCTCCCTGCATCAGCGGCTCGCCGTCTTTCAACCATGACACCTCAATGGGTGAGGAGCCGGCGACACGACATTCAAAACGCACCGCCTGACCTTCTGTCTCCTGCAGGCTGGTGATCTTTTTGGGGAAGGAAGGAGGCGTTTTGGCCTCTGGAGGAAACAGAGGAACAGTAGATTTCAGGATTTCTCTGGATTCAGTTCTGTGATGTCTTAGGGTGAATTCACACCAGACTGTTTAGGCCACTTTATTCAAACTCCAGTTTATTTGCCTAGAAAGTCCGGTTTATTGGGGGAAGTGTGAAAGCTTAGTCGCACTCTGATCCGGACCAAAAAAGTAACTCTGGACCATTTAAAAAACTATAAAAGCAGGAAGCAAATTACAGCACAGGGCATTCTGAGTAAATAAAACCAAAATAAATGTGAGTTTAGTGCTAACAGGAGAAATGACAATGACAAAAGAAAAATCCTGCCACTGGGAAAATCTGATGCTACTCCATTCTTTTTTACATTTTACAAAGAAGGAAGTTGCGCTCAGTGTCTTCTTCAAGGTACTCATGTAAGTTCCTGATAACCACTGCGATAGTCTATGGGACTATCAGAAGTGAAAACCTCCTTACCAAGAACATTGAGTCTGCAGGTGGAGGAGGCAGAGCCGATCTTGTTCTCCGCCTTGCAGGTGTACTCCCCGATGTCAGCTTTGGTGGCTTTGCTGAGCTTCAGACTGGCGACGCCCTTTGAGTACTCCAACTTACAGCTGGAGCTGGACCGCACTTTGCCATCAGCCTTGAACCAGGACACCTTGATCTCAGGTGTACCTGCTACCTGGCACTTCAGACACACTGCATCACCAGCGGTCACCTCCATGGGCTCCAGAGATTCAACAAAGTATGGAGGCTCTGTTGACACAATGAAACATCAGCGTGAGGACTTACGGGATTCTTCAGTAGAATAAAATCAGTTGGATTTGAAGTAAGACTAACCCAAAATGGACACAACAGCTTCACTTGTGTCTTTTCCTGCGTCGTTGGACACCTGGCAGCTGTACGTCCCTGCGGCCTCCTTGTCGTCTGTGCTGAGACACTCCAGGATGCAGGAGCTTTCCGTCGTGGTGATGTTGTATTTGTAGGAAGCGAAGATCTGCTGGCCGTCTTTGAACCAGCTCACTGTGATCTTTGGAGTTCCGGTGTATGAACACTCGAGTGTTAAAGGTTTGCCCTTCTCCACTGACATGTCCTTCAGCTTCTTAGAGAAGGCTGCCGGTTCTGTCAGACACAAACAAAACATCCTATTTCAAAAGGAAACCAAAAAATCTGCTGATTTTAAACACCTTCTCTGAAACCTGCAGAGTAATAAGATAAACTAAACTAAAAAGATGTTTCCCTTAATGCTAAAGACCTAATTTCATTCATGTTGACATCTAAACGGTGTTATGTTGCCCTCTGCAGGGCCAAGTTTGTTACTGCACAACTATCAATTTAGGAAGTGATTCTTTAGAAAAGACCTTTTGCTCATGGTTTCAGTTTTATAATTGTTCAGTTTTGTTGTTTATTTTGCCTAGTTGACTGCGGTAAAGCTTGAGTCAGAAAACACATCAGTAGATTTTAAAGTGTTTACTCTCTACAGTGATGCATTCTGGTTACAGAAAATGTCATCCGCTGCGCTGCATGGTGGAGAACGTGAGGAGTTCCAACAAAAAGGCTCTCAAAACAATTCACATATCAACATTTTTGTATAACGTATTTGTTAAAATAACAACTCTTCTTGTTTTTTCTTGTAAACGTTGCATTTTTCTTTGAACCACATTCTTTTGTTTGTTGTGTTTTTGACACTTGTTTAAAAATGGTTTTTTTTTATAAGAGAATGTGAGGAAGGGAAACAGAACTGCTGCCTATGGAGACTTCAAAATAAGAGCATGAATATAAATATAACTATTTGAATAATTCTTGACATCTGATAACCAAAACTTTAACACAGATGTTGAACTTCATTCAACTGAAAGTTTACAAAACAACCAAGTAAATCAGCACTTTAAAAGTTATCTGTGCGAATGAACTAAGTGCACAAAACACTTTCAAAGTTAGCTAAAGCACTAAGTTAGAAGTTAGTTTTGCTAATAGTGGCCACAACTGCTGAATAGCATGTAAAAGAACCATCATCCAGTAAACTCCTTAATTTCATCAGACTTACTGGGACCTAATCCTTCCTGGTTCAGCTTCATATCTCCTTCAAAGCTCTTAAGTTATCTAACTATTATCACTCCAGAAGAAGTGTTTGCTCTCATCCTGGTTCTACCTGGAACTTCTCGGACTATAACAGGAGTTTGAGAAGTGAAACTGACCTTTGACTGTGAGGTTCACTGCACAGCTTTCTTTTCCTGCATCGTTGATGATCTGACAGGTGTACTCTCCAGCATGGGACCGGTTCACGTTGTGAAGCTCCAGAACCACTTGGTTGTCCTTCAGGGTGAAGCTGCAGTCCTTCCCTGGAAGCATCTCCTTGGTTCCTCTGAACCATTTCAGAGTAAGGGGCGCGCTGCCCTTCACCATGCCAGTGAAGGTCACGTTGGAGCCGGGCATGGCCTCCATCGGCTGCAGTGGCACCACGAAAGACGGAGGTTCTGGGCGAGACGGAAACATCCAACAAGGTGGAACCAGAATGTGATAAGAAAAAAGTCATCAATCAATGTGTTAGTTAATGATTGACCGACTCAGGATTAATTAATAGGAGGACATTTTCTTAAAAACCTGACACTTGTAGTAGATCAAGAGATGACAGTATGGTGAATTAAAAAATAAAAACCGTGAATTTGAACATTGTTTTGTGCCAACTCTAATAATAAACAGAAAATTGCAGTTTTCTCACATTATTAAAATTAAAACACATTGACAAAATATAAAAAACAAGAACCTCTTCGGTTGCTCAATGGAAAAATAAAATATGGAAAGAATAAAATATGTGAAACACTTTACTCCCCAAAATCAGAGAGATGTTCATACAGAAATACCATCTGTTCCTTTGATTAATAATTTTTAAATGACAACTTGACGCTGCTCCGTCATGCAGCTCGGCTGAATGAAGCGTTATGAAGATGAAACTTTGTCCAGTTTTTATATTTCAAAACAAAACCGCATAAAGTGCATTTTGTATCTCATGATGGACTCAGTTTGACCCTTTCTATTTTCTGTTCCTGTATCAACTGGCTCTGCTTAAAGATGACTAGTGGCGCCCCCTGCTGGATGGCAGCCAAGCTACAACACTAAAGGAAGGTCTAAGCAGCAGTTGGAGGTAATTTTAATCTTTAATCTGTTGTTAATAAGCAACAAATCATAAGTAGATAAATTATTTGCATCCCCAGAATGTGAGTCTAGATGTTTCACTGACAGAACCAAAACAGAAGCGCTCAACTTGAAGCAGGAACTGACCTTTGACAGCCAAAGTTGCTGAAGTTTCGCTGAAACCAGCCTTGTTGACAGCTTTGCACTTGTAAACTCCGGAGTCAGTTAGCTTCAGGTCGGCACTCTGAGCGTGCAGCTGTTGTCGCTGAAGGAAACCTCGCAGTTCGGCCCGCTCGGTATCTCCTCGCCATCGTGGTACCATGAAATAGTAAAAGGTGGGGAGCCTGACACTTTGCACTCCATCTCTGCAGCTTCTCCTACAGTCATCTTACAGTCCTTCAGCTTCCTGGTGAACGATGGAGGGACGGTCTTATCTGTTGACGACAGAGGCAACAGTTTGTAAGAACATGCTCAGGTTTACAGCTGCAACTCAGTGAATTACAATATCACTAAAATAGTTTTATTTCAGGAAGTCAGAGGTCGTCTGCCCTTGTGGGTTTTTATGGTTTATACAATTTACAACTTTATAAAATGCAAAGAATGCTAAATATATGTTTAGAAAAGCTAAGAAAAGAAGCAAAGATGAAATAAAACAATATACACTACAGCATGGGTCAAACTCAAGGCCCATGGGCCAAATCTGGTCCGTTAGAAATTTTTATGTGGCCCTCCAAACTCTTTAAATATAACCATTGACATTACAGTTGTGTGTTTAAATGTTATTTTATGAATCAAATCACACCTGTTTTATCTGCATGGTGCCAAATAACACCAAGGTGAAAAGATGCTTAATATTTAACTTTATGAGAATCTCAATGCAGAAACCCTTGAAATAAGACAAAACTAACTTAGAAATAACTTTCCAGCAACGTAGAGAAGCTTGTTTTAAATAAATAATTTCTTAGTATTGATGAAAAGGTTGTAGTTCCACTAGCTTATAAAATGGGAAAATGTCTTATAAGTGAAAAAGTCTGGCAGTGCAACTACTACTGTTCATCAATATTAAAAACAGGCTCTTAAGTCTTTCCGGAAAAGTCACTTATAAGTTAACTTTGTCTTATTTCTAATGTACTAAGATATTTCCAACTAGAAACTAGACCAAAAATACTTGACAATATTTTGTTCTTCATTGTTTAATGAATCTATATAAAGAGTTTCTCCTTTTGACTTAAACTACTGAAATAAAAAACTTTTTGTTGATGTGGATTTTTCTTAACCTCTCACAGAATAAAAACACATTCATCACAAACTAAAAGAAATCACACAATGTTACTTATTTCCAAACCAAATTAACACAGATTCAACACTCACCTAAAACGGTGAGGTTAATTTTACTCAGGTCTTTTCCGACTTGGTTCATGACCTGGAACGTGTATTCCCCAGAGTCCAGTTTCTCCGTAGAAAGCACGTTCAGACTGGAGATCATCTGCGAGAAGGAGATCTTGTACTTCCCGGATGTGGCCAGCTCCATGCCGTCTTTGAACCACTTGGGGACGAGCTCCGGCGTTCCGCACACTTTGACCTCCAGGGCAGCCATGTCGCCTGCCGTCACGCTCAAAGTGTCGGGTTTATCTACGATCTTAGCGGGCTCTGGCAGTGGGAAGGAGCAGGAGCAGAACATACTTTTCATCAAACATGCACAAGACACCGACTGGCAGACAAGACTACGACGGCGTATTGGGGCCATTATAGATAGAAACAGAGAAGGAGTAAATTTCTGCCAAAAAATCAGAAATGTTGAGATTAATCTCAGATATTTTCTAGTAAAAAAACATGAACATCCCTGATAGAAAAGTCAAACGTGCTAAAAATAAAAAATAGATTTATCTCAAAAATTTTACAATAAAAATGTTAATTTGAGAAACAACTTAAATTTTGTAGAAAAATCACTGAAATTTCTGAGGTTCAAAAGTCAGAAATTTTGAAACCGAGTTGAAGAACTCAGTTTAAAAATGTTTGACTTTTGAAACTCAAAAATGTTCATGTTTTTGCATGAAAATTTCTAAGATTAATCTCAAAATGTAATTTTTTTTCTGACAAATTTAAACCTTAGGAGCTCAAAGATTTTCTAGTTTCTTCTAGAAAATTTCTGAGATTAACCTAAAAATTTCAGATTTTTTTTCTAGCAATTTGGAGCTCAGAAACTTGCTTATTTGTTCTAGAAAACCTCTTAGATTAATCTCAAAATACCAGAGTTTTTGGTGGAAACGTACTCCTTTTCTGTTCTATTTACAATACACCGTCCAACAACACTGACAGAGAAAGAGAGAATTATACGGTTACAAACCTAGGACAGTCAAGTTAGCGAAACAATCCACACTCCCAGCATCATTTCTGAGTTGGCAGGTGTATCTGCCTGCAACGGTTGCATCCGCCTTAAACACAGTTAGAGCCACCTGGTTGTTCTCAAAGGTGATTTTCCTGTTGTCACTGTCCCTGAGAATGTGATCCTTGTCCTGAACCCAGGACACAGTAATGGGTTCAGAGCCTCTAACAGTGGCCATAAGGGTCACTTCCTCTCCCAGCATCACTGTCATGTTGGACAGTTTCTCCACAAATGATGGCGGCTCTGAGGACAAAAACAGCGCAGAAGGCAAAGTGAGAAAAGCTGGCAGGAGAGGAGGGAAGGGGTAAGGTAGCCTGAAGGTCCACTACTTTCAATACTGACCTCTGAGTTTAACCGAAGTGTGGCAGGAGTCACTTCCTACACTGTTTGAAACTTTGCACTCATACTCGCCGGCGTCCGAAGGCTCTATCCCAATGACATGCAGAGTGGCTGAGCTGCCCTCGCCCACCATCTTATACTTCCTGCTCTCCATCAGAGGTTTCCTGTCTTTGAACCAGGCGACCTGGAACGGAGCGGAACCGCTCATCTCGCAGTACAAGCTCACGTCCCTACCCATCAGCCCCTCAACGGGCTGGGCTGCTTTCACAAATGCAGGGGGGTCTACGAAAAGATCAGGAAACCATTACAGAGGCATGAGCGGGAAAATGAATCACTACTAAAAGCTCAAAGCTGACAGCTGTAACTGGAGTTTTAGGTGTTTTTGTAAAGCATTGTTTGTATTAACGTGGTTAAACTGCCTCTGGGTTATTGAATGTGGATTAAAAGCTTTGTCAGCATCTAAATTGAGTTTTGGACTCTAACAAATATTTGCATTTTGCCAAAATTATCAAGAATAATGAGGCGACCAGCAAATTATGGCAATCTGGCTGTGTGAGTTTAATCTGTGGTTAGAGGCTTAAGGCTACGTTCACACTGCAGGTCTTAATCCTCAAATCCTGTTTTTTGCATGGTTGTTCATACTATATATTGAATGTAATGACATTTCAGTGGTTTACATCCCAGGAGAACATATACTGGAACTAATAATGGATGGCGCCATTTATGGGTAGATTTTAAAGTTATTCAGCAATTGGAGCCAGATGTATCATCACAAAAACCAGAAGATGAAGGAAGCTAATAAAAAGAAAGCGCAACTAACAGCAATGGCATTTTGAGGTACATTAACTGTAATTTTTGCATATAAGTCTGTTTGTATGTATAATTAGTTGGAAAATGAAATGATGTGCTTCAAAGACAAACTTCTTTCAATATTGCAGATAATCGACTGATAATCGATCCAGATTTACCACATCTGGCTTTTTCTGGTGCATAATAAAAAAAATAATAAAATCATTTATATATAAATTAATATATATGAAATAAATATATTATGTATAATCTATATAATTTATATATAAATAATTTAGGATTTAATTGCCTGTAAGCCATAATAATCAGAATTTAAACATTAAGGAAAATATTTCACTATGTGTGTTTAATGAATCTAAACGAGTTTCAAGTTTCATGAAATGAACTTTTTCCTAAATTGCTGAGATGCACCTGAAGACCAAACTGCTTGGTCTAAATCTGGTCTTTATTTGGTGGAAATCAGGGCTAAATAAAGTTTACATATTGGAATTATGTCAGAAGCTTTTAAGACAACAGCTCCTAAAAAAAAACAAGTTGAAAATTAAAAGAGATAAGTAACTTTAAGTGTATTTTAGTGAAGGTGAAGGTAAAAGTGAGCAGTTAGTGGAGGGAAAAACTGCAGACAGGTCAGTAGGAACTTTATCTGGAAATTAAAAGAAAATTGCACTGTAAAAATGAAAAGAATAAAAAAAATTGACCCACAGTTAGTTGAAAATTGTAAATTAGCAGAGACAACAATTTTTGGGCTTAAAGATAAAATGTTGGGTTCATGCATAAATTCAAGAGTTTAGATGAATGATGGTTCAAGTTCAAAACTTAAGAAAATCACTAGTGGGTTTTAACAAGGTAAACTTTAAAAAGGGCTGCACAGTGAGGTAGCACAGAGAAGGTTCTGGGTTTTAATCTTTGGAGGCCATTTTGCAGGAATTATTTTGAATTAGAATATTTAAGAAATGAATAATTCATTCAGATCTAGGATCAGGGTTGACTGGACTGTGGCCCAGATGATGTTAGAAGGTGTTAGGGAAATTTCTTATGTTATTATTTAGTAAAGGGAATAAAGGACTTGTACGACAAACAATAAACTTAGGAACAACAAAAACTTACCAAATATTTTATTTAGTTTTCTAGTGAAAATAACCAAGTCTACTAAAACTAACTCAAGTAGCTTTTCAGTAAGATATGTGCTTGTTTTAAGTAAATAATTATTGAATAGGAAAATTGGAAAAATTTTGTGTTACAAGTGAAAAGAAAATTGCCAATGGAACTGGTATTCTTTTTAATCAATATTAAAAAGAATATTGATTAAATATTCTTTTAAATATTTAATCATGAAAAAGATTAAATATTTTTAATATTTAATCAGGGGCGTAAGAATTATGCCCCTGTATCTTGCTGAAAAGTTACTAATAAGTTAGTTTTGTCATATTTTAAATGAAATAAGATATTAACACTAGACACTAGATAAAAATATTTCATAACTTCTTGTGGTTTTGCAGTAGGAATATAGGATGAGTTGGAATCAGATGTTTAGAAAGTAGTGTTTAGTGATTATATAGTTAAAAATGGCTCAGGTGTTATCGAGGAAATATGTTAGAATCTAATAGGTCATGTTGGTTAATAGGCTGTTTCATTTCAGAAAAAGTCAATCTGATTAATGATTAAGATGAAGAAGAGGACTTCTGATGGTGGTTGCTCAGATTCAAGATGGAGATAAAGAGGAGTTGTTACAGATGTCAGCTTTAAACGTGAGCACCCAGGTATTAGAGGCTTGTTAGACGTCCGTGGGAGGCTGACCTTTAACAGTAAGCGTGGTGCTGCAGCTCACACTGCCAGCATCATTCTGAGCTTCACAGGTGTAAACTCCATCATCATCAAAGCTGCTGGACACCAGCTCCAGGACAGCTACCGAGTCAACAAACGAGGTCCTGTAGTTGCCCCCGTCCGAGACCTTGGTGTCGTGTTTGTACCAGGTCGCTTTCAGAGGTGCCGTGCCACGGACTTTGCACTCCAGGCGGAGTGATTCATCCCGCTTTACAAACTTAGTGGCGGGAAGTTTCAGCACAAACTCAGGTGGTTCTGGAAGGCCGAAACATAGACAGACAATCAGCAACTGGAAGCAAACAGAACAGACAGTAACAGAACATACAAGCTGACAATCATGAGCTAGCAGTGAATGCAATGCAAAGACCGGACACATTTTGATGTACTACATCAGAATCACTGCACTATAAAGCAGGAAGGATGGGTTTAGATGTAGCATGAGATGAAGAATCGATTCAGAAAATTGTGAGTCCCAACCTTTGACAGTCAAATCTGCACTACAGCGTACAGAACCAGCATCGTTGCTGACTTGGCAAGAGTAAACTCCACTCTGAGCGACGGCCACCGAGTAGAGCTCTAAGAAGCAGGACGTTTCATCCACGCCTGTGAAACATGTTGGCCCGGTCATGAGCTCCGTGTCGTCCTTGAACCATTTGACCGTAAAGGGCGGCGTGCCCGTGAATGTGCTTTTGAAGCGAACTGTGGCATTGGGCACAGCTGCCTGTGACTCGGGCAGCAACACAAAGCTGGGAGGCTCTGAAGGCAAGACAATACACCGGGTTAAAGAGGTACTCACCTTTGTTTTCAGTACATTACGACCAGTCAAACTGAAGAGCAGTGTCTGACCTTTGACCCTGAGGGACCCACTACATTCACAGCTCCCAGCCGCATTGGTCAGTTTGCAAGAATATGACCCAGCATCTGGTCTCTCAAGCTGTTCGATTTCCACAGACACAGAGTTGTCCTGCTGGATCAGTTTGTGTTTGACTCCACTGGAGATTTTACTCCCGTCTTTGTGCCACTCCACAGAGATCGGGAGGGAACCGGATATTTTACAGCAAATCTGAACAAATGAGCCCAGAATCTCCTGCATTTCTACCAGTGGCTTGATGAAGCTTGGAGGAATTACTTGCTCTGTCACCAAAAGAGGAGTAAGAAGGTCAATGTGATTTCATCAGTGTGTAGTTAATGTAGCTCATTAGTCGGGATGGTCGCACCAACCTAATACGATCACTTTAACTTTGCAGGAGCAGCTGCTGATGTGGTTTGATGCCTCAAACACATACTCTCCTTCATCTGCTTTCTGTGCTCCCTGAATCTTTAGGCTGCTGATGTTGTTCTCAAAGATAAGCTTGTGCTGCCTTATGGAATGAAGCTCCTTGCCATCTTTCAGCCATCTCACCTTGAGCTCAGGCGAGCCTTTCACCTTACAGTCCAGACTGACTGGATCTCCGACTGTTACCTTGATTTCCTCAGGTTTCTCTAAGATCTGAGGGGGTTCTACAATGAATGCAATGGGATGAAGAATTAGGATATTTCTGAGAACAAAGGGCCCAACCCGGTGCTAGCAAGATGTACATAACGAAAAGACTGTAAGTGTGAAAAGTATGGAGTAAGGATTGCTGGTTGAGCATATTACCTTGAACAGTGAGAGTGCTGAAGCATTTATCCTGCCCAGCCTCATTTATCACCTGGCAGCTGTATCTGCCTGCATGAGATGCTTCACAGGCAGAAATCCTGAGAGTCGCCACATTGTTTTCAAAAGTTCTCTCAATCCTTGGATCCTCCAAAATCCAGCTCTCATCTTTCTGCCATTGGACAGAAAGAGTTGGAGAACCCACAACAACACACTGGAACTGTGCCAGTTTACCCAGGACAGTAACACTGTCCTCAATTCTCCTGGTAAAGGCTGGGGGTTCTATTGGAAAAAATAATGTGAAGTTAGCGGTTTTCACTTCAAAAACTAAAAATAGGGGACTTTTAAATCTAAACAAACCAACCTTTGAGGCTTAGAGTTGTCTTACTAGTGCAGCTCCCAACCTCATTAGCTACAGTACACTGATATTCACCCACATCTACACCATCACATCTGTGGATCTCTAAGGTCAAAGTGTCATTCATCTGGGAAAAGCCATGTTTTGCACTGGGCTTGATCTCTTTTCCATCTTTGTGCCAGGTTATCTCAAATGGACCTGTTCCAGCAATCTGGCACTCAAAAGATGCTGTTGAACCCTTCACAACATCAGCTGGAGAAAGTTCTTTAATAAACGTTGGCGGTTCTGAGACAAAAGAAGAAAAACTGTAATTTAACAGTTTTTTATATTACCTCAAGAGGTAATTATCTAGTAAAAATCTGATGCTATTCATGTGTTTAACCACAGGAATGTAGTGCAGGTCATTTAGCTTCAAAGAGATATCTACTAAATATGCATAGTTCTCATTGAGGAACAGAGCATAAAAAACTCTGTGCCAATTTAACTTAAAGGATAATTTCCTAGTATTTGGATTTTCAAAGCTCCAACCCAACAAACCTTTCACTTTGAGCTCCATGCTGCAGCTCTCACTGCCAGCCTCATTACGAGCCTCACAGTAGTAAAGGCCACCGTCTTTAGTTTCAGCCCCGCAAACCTCCAGAGTAGCCACAGAGCTTGCAAAGGCCATCTTGAAGCGATCACCAGCGCTGATCTCAGAGCCCTCCTTAAACCAGTAGATGTCTATTTCAGGTGTGCCGGTCACCTGGCACTCAAATACTTTGCTTTGCCCGGGACGCACTACGGACACACGGTCCGGTGTCCGAGTGAATTTAGGAGGCTCTGAGAAGCAAAATAAAAAGCCAAATGAGCTGTGGTATAAATAATATGTAGAAACTATCATGAAGAGTACAGCTGGGGCTTAAAATGTGAGATATTATGAGAATCTTCTCTTTAACTACTTTCAAATGGTTTAGACCCAGGGTTCTCAAACTGTGGCATGTGAATGATTTGTGGTATTTGGACTGGATTAAAAGCATTCAGAAGAAATGTTGGTTTTAATCAATTGAAAGGTAAACATGAATGTATTAACTGTTATGTAAATAGACATCAGCAACCTAATTGATGTGCTTAATGACCACAACTACTAACAGCAAGTTTGTCAATATTTACTTCATTGATACTTGTAATGAAAATATTGAGAACCACTGGTCTAGACTTACTGAGCATGACTATTCAGAACAAGCAACTACATTTTAAAAACAAAATGCGATCTGTAAACAAACTAAAATGTGCATCTGCAGGAGAATCATATAAAAAGTTATGACAGAGAACCTTTGACGAAAAGCGTTGCTTGGCAGGAAGTGGATCCCACATCATTCTGAATTTCACACACATAGTCTCCAGAATCTGAGCTCTTAGCAAAGAAAAGCTCCAGTGAGCTGGATGTGTTGTCTTTAATCACAGAGCAATCAGCACTTGATAAAATCTCTTTCTTGTTTTTAAACCATTTGATGTCAGTGGTGGTGTACCACAGAGCAGTACATTAAACTGGACCTTTGATCCAGGTAACACATTCATGGATTCAGGCTTTTCAAGAATGCATGGTGGTTCTGAAAGAGAGAAGCAAGTCACTGCTTGTGAAGAGAAATCAGAAATCCTTTCGGTTAACAATACTTTTCTTTTCTGCTGGAATAAAACTAGACAAATCAACCATTTCAGACCTTTTACAAACAAGATCCCTGAGCACTGGACTGTTCCTGCTTTGTTTTTGGCGATGCATGTATAACTTCCACCATCTTTAAGGTGAAGATCAGAGATTTCCAGGCAAGCAACATTCTCAAAGAATGTACATTTATGTCGTTCATCAGCCTTAATTTCCTTCTCATCTTTGTACCACTGGACAGTAATCGGCAGAGAGCCTGACACAAGGCATTCCAGATGAGCGAATGATCCTTTAATACCTTCTGTTTGCTTCAGTTTTCTCGTAAAGGATGGAGGAATTATTTGATCTGACATAAATAACAGAAAAAAAGGGTCACAAGTTGCAAATTTGGATGAAAACAAGCAAAGTTTGCTTTAACGTCTTCCATTCACATTAAGCACTGACCAAGAACGGTGAGCGTGGCCTCGCAAGAACTTTGTCCGACGTCATTAGAAATCTCAAAGGTGAATTCACCACTGTCAGTTTTCTCAGTTTTGAGAATCTTAAGCACAGAGCTGGTGTCTGTGGTCTGTACTTTAAATCTCTGGCCTGAGGTCAGCTCCTTGCCAGCCCTAAGCCATTTGGCCTTCAGTGGTTTTGTCCCAGAGAACCTGACCTCCAGTGTAGCCGGATCCCCCTGAGTCACACTGATGGACTTAGCCTCTTCTGTGATCTTAGCTGGTTCTGATGCATCAAGAAGAATGTATTTTAAAGAGGAAATGAACATTTCAAGAGAAGCATCTGGTTCTTGTTTACTTGCAGAGTCATTCATATTGGTCCTTTCCCAATCTGTTCCCTTCGACCAAACACTTGGACATACCTAACCTCGCATGTTGTCTAGACGTCAGTTTTTTTCCCAATAAGCAGTGATTGATGGTTGAAACCAATGCTAAATGTTAAAATGTTGTATGTTGAGATGGTTTTAGGAGATCTGTTAGGGCAATTACCTAAAGGAGAACTGAATAACAAACACTGACATCTAGTGGTCAAGTTAAAAAGAATGTTAATTCTTATATAGATCTGGATATAAATTGGACTTGTTTGTGTTGCAAATTGCTTTGACATGAGTTATTGCTGCACTTTGCAACTTTAGGTTAAATGTGAAGACATTGGCTATTTCCGTGAAACCTCTTGCTTGTTATTGTATTCAAATATGAATGACAAAGGATTGTAACTACAAAATGAGAGCACAAACTAAAATTAAAAAGTTTAACCAACCTTTGACTGTCAGAACAGCAGAGCATGTCTGGCTCCCAGCCTGATTCTGTGCCTGGCAGGAGTATTTTCCTCCATGTTTGAGCTGCAATCCGTTTATGTGCAGCAGGGCAGTCTTGTTCTCATATGAAATGTTAACATTTTCAGCTTCTTTGAGCTCATGGCTGTCCTTTAGCCAGGTCACAGTAATGGGCTCAGAGCCCTTCAGTGTGCATTGGAGAGAAACATCACTGCCCACCAATGAACTGACATTTTCAAGCTTTTTTACAAAAGACGGTGGTTCTACAAGTCAAAGATTGTATATGAACATTATGAGCATCTCAAGATGTCACACATATCAAGCTTGAAAGTCTTTGACTAAAGATAAAAATATAGGTGCATCTAACCAACCTTTGAGTGTCACTTCACATTCACAGGTTGACATCCCCACTTCATTCTCAACAGTGCACTTGTACAAGCCAACGTCTCCAGCTTCGACCGCCTGCACTTGCAGAGCCACCAGATCGTCTTTCACTGTGATTTTGTGTCTTTTGTCATTTCTGATTGCCTTGGCGTTTTTGTAAAACGACACAGTGAAAGGAGCAGAGCCAGAGACTTGGCCCTCCAACATCATCTCAGATCCTTTCACAACATCTTTGGCCTCCAAGCTACGTACAAACACTGGTGGTTCTAGAATACAGTAATGATGTTGGTCAGTGAGCAGAAGACTGGACTGAATAAGTATAATACAAAGTTTACAGTAATCTTTGACTGAAAGTTAAATAAATCAAACTATCTTTACTAAAACTGCAATTAACCAAAGAAATTCAGGAGACGTTCCTGTAGATAAACCAACCTTTGACAGTAACTGTACTGCTGCACCGATCACTGCCTGCTTCACTTGACGCAACACAGACATAATCGCCACTGTCCCCAGTTGCACAGTTCAATATTTCAAGAGTTGCTTCTACATCAGACACACTGATTGTATATTTAGGACTGGAACTGATCTCCATCTCATCCTTGAACCATTTGAAATTAATGACCGGACTGCCTGACACTTTGCACTCCAATCTGGTGGAGACACCCCTTGTGACGAGCTTGGTCGCATCAAGTTTTCGTACAAACACAGGAGGTTCTGGGAGAAGAGGTTAACATTCATTAGAGGATACAAGTCTTGTTAGTGTGACTTCAATGTCAGTGTTTTAAGGACACAGTTATAATGAGGACAAGAACCTTTCACAAAGAGGACTGTGGAGCAATCCACTTTCCCAGCATCGTTGGACACTTGGCAGGTGTATTTAGAGGAATCACTGGGCTTCACAGATTGAAGCTCCAGAGTGCTGGAAGAAGCATCTTTCTTTATAAAATAAATGCCTCCAGTTACAACCTCTTTTTCCTCTTTGAACCATTTAACAGCCAAAGGAGCAGTTCCAGTGAAGGCTGCCCTGAAGAAGACTTTGGCTCCTGGTATAACATCCTGGTTTTCTGGTTTCTCTGTGAACACTGGGGGCTCTGGAGGCCATCAACAAAAAACAGTCTTGTCATGTTAACATGAATTTCTTCAAACGTCACACAAGAGAAAGAAAGGGAAAATAAGAAAGACTCATAACCTTTGACATAGAGAGTGCCACTGGTTTCCTTAAAACCAGCCGAGTTGGTGGCTTTGCATTTGTAAACTCCAGAGTCTGCCTTTTCCAGCAGACTGACTCGCAGTGTGGCAGAGCTATCTTTGAACTCCGATTGAAATTTAGCTCCCAACTCTATTTCCTGGTCATCTTTCAACCAAACAATAGTCATGGGTTGGGACCCAGACACCTTGCAGTCCATGGATACATCATTACCAATGTTGCCGTCGACTCTTTTCAGGGACTTGGTGAAAGTTGGAGGCATTATTCGATCTGGTTGTTGGGAAAAAAAAGCACTTCATTTATAAACGCTGTTGTGTTGCTTCTGAAAAGAGTTGTTCAACTAAATCCAAAAGAAAGTTATATGCTGGACACTGCCTCTTAAGTTTAACGTATTCATATTGATTTACTTTCAGATCACGCAGTCGTCAATACCAACTTCCTTGTACATCTGCCATGGAAAACCAATCCAAGGCAAATGGACAAACAGTTTAATTAATATTGACTAATGTTCGCCTGATGAAGAACAAGTCATCAAAATGTTGCAGTAATCACTGCTGGTTCAGCATTTTGCAATTTACATCTCAAAAGCAATAACTTTTGAGGTAAAAATTGCTGCTTTCTAATATCCTGGTATACAGAGTCCTTCATAATGTTTGGTATTTATTTTTCAAAGCTTCCTCACTCTTCTTTGCTGCACGAAATTCTTAATCTAACATTTCAGACATGCTTAAAGTGCACATTCCAGCTCCCCCAGGTAGGAAGTACAACTTTTTAATCACAGACAGGCTGTTTTGGACAATTGGTTTTCCAGATATTTGTAATTGTTCAGCCACGCTTCATTGCTTTTTACTGTGATATGGAACATTTCTATCTTTAGGAGTCTGTAATTATTTAACATCAGAAGAAAAGATGAACAAAGAAATTATCAAACTCAAAGGCAAATTGAAGGTGCAGAATCTCATTAAGAAGATGATCTGACATGGTGGCCTCTTGAATTGCAAAGGAACATCTTCACTGCTGTCGTAAGAAGAATCATCACTATGGTAATGTAAGTGAACATTTGAGTCTGCAGAAGGCAGCTGTCAGAGATTACCTTCCACAGACGGTTCCCATTAATGCACTTATCTAAAATTGGGTTATGGGACTTGGGATCAGGAAGAAAATCCTAAAAGGCCTTCCTTTCTTCAGAGAAGCTTTCCAGTCCATTTTGGGGGACCCCAAGATGTTCTCAGGGCAGAAAGGGTACATTGTCCCTCCAGGGGTTTTGTGTCTCCTTGTCTCACAAAGGAAAGTGCAAGGGTAGAGAGCTAACCGACTGGTGAGGTGCCTGTGTTACTGCAGAAGAGACTGTTATCTGTCTGTCCCTCTCCTGATACGTCCTACAGTCTCTCAAGAACAAGACACAAAGATACTGGAATTCCAAGAGAACCCAAAAGGAGCAACTTCTTTAGATCACAGTTCAAGTTCAATGGAAAAAGATTCAGGAGAAAATGAGAATATGTGTTAAAAAAACCTTAATTGCTTATGTTGCATCTTGTTCCAAGAGTGAGACTGTTTTGCAAAATATCCAAGTTTGTGTGGATAGAGCCTCAGAAACAATATTGAATGCTCATCTTAATCATGTCTGAATTGTTTCACACTGACAATCAGAGTGTAAATTCATAGAAAAATGGATCAGTGTCACAAACATTATGGAGGACCCATATATTGTACATAACTTGCAGAAAAGCGAGCTAACCTAAGACAGTGACTGAGCATGTGCACTGGTCTTTCCCAACTTTATTGGACACTTCCATCTTGTACTCCGAAGTGTCTCCTCTTTCCGCTGTCAAAATTTTCATGGTGGCTACGTTGTCCTTCAATGTCACCTTGTATTTCCGCCCACTTATCATCTCCTTCCCATCTTTGAACCACTTCACTTTCAGCTCTGGGCTTCCAGAGATTGTACACTCCAACGTGGCTGAGTCCCCTGCAGTCACACTAATGGACTCCGCAGGTTCAACAATTCTAGCAGGTTCTGGTGTAAGACAGATTAGGCAGTTATTAAGAGAAAGAGTTTTAGACCTGTGTACAATGACATCTGCATCAAAGATTTTCCCTGACCTTGCACGGTCAGAGTGGCTTCACAGTTTTGCTTCCCAGCCTCGTTTTCTGCTTGGCATGAGTACTTGCCACCATGGTTGATGGCCACTGCTGCTATAGAAAGGCTTGCAACATTGTTCTCAAAAACCATCTTGATATTTGGATCATCATCTCTGAGTATTTCAGAGTCTTTCATCCATTTAACAGTGATGGGAGCTGAGCCCTTTATGGTTCCTTGTAGCTTCACTGCATTTCCCAACACTGCTGTAACACTTTCAACTCTCTTTGAGAAAGATGGTGGCTCTACAAAAACACGTAACACGTTAAAATCTGAGTTTCAGGTGCAGCACTAATCCTCAGCCTTTAACGGGTTTACCAACCTTTCAGTTTAGCTGAGGCCTTGGTGGTTACCTTCCCCACATCGTTGGAAACGACACACTGATAATCTCCAATGTCTGCGCTTTCAAAGGTCTGGATCTCTAGTCTTGATAGAGAGTCTTGGGAGATGATTTTATATTTCTGATCACCTGTGATGGGCTTCTTATTTTTTAACCAGCTGATTTCAAAAGGAGCCGTTCCTGCAATCTCGCACTCCAGCTGAGCTGCTGCACCTTTTACAGCTTCTACGGTCTGTAGATCTTTTTTAATTGATGGAGGCTCTGAATGTCAAAAGATTAAAGTGTGTGGGGTTAAAACTAATACTTTCTGAACTGTACACAGAAAATCATGTCTTTCTCAGAACAAACCTTTAACAGCAACCACAGTGCTGCAGCTCTCACTACCAGCATTATTCGACACCTCACATGTGTAACTTCCACTGTCTGTCACCAGAAGATTTAATATTTCCACAGATGCAACTCCATTCTTAAAGGTGATTTTATATTTCTCCCCATCACTAAGCTCTCTGTCATTCCAGAACCAGTGGATGTGAAGTTCAGGTGATCCTTTAACGCTGCATTGTAAACGTGCAGCTGCACCCTGCTTCCAGGTAAACTTAGGCTCCATTTTTCTGACAAAAGCAGGGGGTTCTGAAAGAGTGTTTGGAGACACTGAGACTTAAAAACATTGTCAAAACAGACACAGAAGAACATCAGCAAAAAACAAAGACAAAAGGCAAAACAAAGGACAACATTGCAACACATTAGCAGCAGCTTGCAGTTCGGATAGACCACCAAAAGTTTTTACCAGCAGTGATCACCTGCAGGTTCTTACCTTGAACTGTTACCACAGCCTCACAGGATGAGCTCCCAGCCTCATTTGTGGCTGTGCAAACATATTTCCCAGAGTCCTTGAGCTTGGACTTGGGAATCTCAAGAACTGCCACCTTATCCTCAAAGGACATCTTACAGTCCATGCTCAGGTGGACTTTTTTGCCATCCCTGGTCCAGGTGACAGTCACCGCAGTGTCCTCATCCACCTGGCACTCCAGTTTTAGTGGGTCATTGACAGCAGCTGATGTTGTTTCAAAGGTCCTAACAAAGCTGGGCTTTCTTATAACTGTAAGCTCTGTGGTAAAAGTAGCAGTGCCGACACTGTTTGAGGCCTTGCACAGGTATATTCCCTGATCAGTCAACTCAAGACTTTTAATGTGAAGAGAATACTTGTTCTTTTCACTTTTTATGACATAGTTCCCTTCAGATGCGATGGCTATGTTGTCCTTGTGCCAGACAACCTCCATAGGTGAAGATCCAGTGAGTGAGCACTGGAGAACAGCTTGTTTCCCCACAAATAAGGTCATTGGCTCTGGTTTTGAAACAAACAGTGGTGGATACATCTCTATGGAAAGCAGGTAGGACATACAAGGCGTTTAATGAGTAGCAAAAAGAACATCAGAAACAAACCAAACTTTCCAACTTAATGAGGGATGTGGATTCAACATTGAGGACATTTTAAACCTCTGCATAAACATGTCAGAATCAAACAGAGCCTTTCAAACCATAATGAGCCACAATAACACAAAACATGAATATAATTCTCTCTCTCTGTCTCCAACACATACATGCATAGAAAATTAAAAAGGTTCCCACTGGGATCTTACCAGTCACAATGAGCGAGGTGGTGCAGCTATCAGAGCCGTGCTGGTTTGAAGCTTTGCAGGTGTATTCACCGCTGTCAGCTTTCACAGGATTGAGGAGCTCCAGTGAAGACCCAGTGTGGCGGCTGATGATCCGGTACTTCTCACTCTGTTTGATTTCAATGTTAGATTTGTACCACTTGAAGGTCACGTTCGGCGCATCCTCAGTCTCGCAATCGAACTTTGCATGGCCTCCAATGTTGATCTCTACGGGGTTGATTTTCTGCTTGAAAACAGGTGGCACTGAGGCACACACAGAGACAGTGAAACATAGATGTTAGCTATGAGATCCGCAGCTTTTTTTGTAAGTAAAAAAAAAACTGACAGTAGCATCAGGAGTATGAAAGGTGGAATGTACAGCAATGGTGGAAGGAAACACAGCAGTGACTGTGGAGGAGAAAAAGAGCAGGAACATTAGCCCCATGTTTTCACAGAAGGTTCTCATGGGGCTAGGGTTCCAGCTGAAAAGAGGAAAATCTCTGTGAAAATGATGCAATACCAAGTTTAAGCCCCCAAACATGCAGAAAGACTGGCAATGTAGCAAGAATGGACCTAAAAGGACTGTGACAGACCAACCTGTTGATTCTTGCATGCCACGGTGATCCTAAAAAGGTTGTGAAGTGTCCCAAAGACCAGTGACCATGAAAATCAATACTGAAAGATGGTAATAAACCACGGAACCACAAGTATTTGCATAGGTGTGATGGCCTTGGTCTTTAGGACATAAGCATCAAGAAATGATGTGGAACAAACAAAACACAGTGAGTTAGTACAATCCAGTGCCCATGCGGAACCCTAACAGTGCTCATGCTGAGCTATGAAATGGATATAAAACCAAAGTGACGAATACAAAGTACTTAAATGAGAGACGCTTGGAATGAAGAAATTCATGTGAATTATTAGTCGCTCATAGAAAATGGATGAGTGAATGAATGGTACATATATTTCTCCTGTTAGCAAACCTCTTGGGACCACAGTGAGTCTTGAAGATGTTGTTGTCCTGCCGGCTTCATTCTCAGCCTCACAAACATATTCTCCTTGATGTCTCTCCTTGACAACTTTGTTGATAACCAGTGAGTATGTGTCATGATCTTTAAAACACTTGAACTCTTTGCCAGATTTCACCAATTGGCCATTGAAAAACCAGCTTACTTTTGTTGCAAATTTAATGGTTGTGATAAAGGTGACTTCACCATCGTCTTCAATAGCTAAGTCCTGTAGGGAGGTGACTATTTCAGGGTATTCTCTCTGCTCTGGTCTGGATAATATGACTTCCTCTTTGAAGATCTCTTCCCTGTGCTCCTGCTGGATGCTTATATCTAGTGTTTGCTCTGTGGTTATCTTTGTCTTAGATGAGATGGACTTTTCTACCTTTGTTGTCTTGGATTCTTGTACTACAACCTGCCCTTCTGCAGCAGCGCATTCAACTGTGACATCAGACTCGATCTTAAGTGCAGCAGCCTGAGATTTCGCAGCTGTGAAATCCATTGTACTTTCCGCCACACGCACGGACTCTACCATTGTAGAAAGCAGTTGCTCTGACTTGGCTGAGGAAACATGAGCCCTCTCGGGTTTGTCTAGCTGCATGGTCCCTGGTTGCTCTGAGGTAAGAACATGAGCTTCCTGGTACACAACAGAGTGGAACGCTGCCTGGAGTTCGGTCCTGAGATCAGCCTTTTGTGGGTATTCACCTTCAAAAGTTAGCGTGATCTCCATGGGGGCACCTGTTGTTGTGATCAGATATGTAAACATAGAGCGTTTAGGTTCTCGCTGTACTTTGACCTCTTGCACTTCCACTGCCTGTAATTTTCCAACAACATCAGCCAGTAAGACTGGCTGGTCGCTGGCGACAGCAGACTGCAGTGCCTCTCTGAGCTGATGTCGTATATTCAGACTGGAAGGTTTAGGGATTTGAATCACAAAATCATCTCTTTAGGGAGAGCAGTGCTCTCTTTGGATTCTGATGCCATAAGGGACAGTTTTGGTTGTGTGCTTATTATAACCTTAGTCGACTCAGACTTGGAAATCTCTTGAGAAAGTTCCCCGGTCAACACTCGCTTCTCATCCATCACTATCGACTGCCTAATGGACTGACCCTCCTGGATCTGAACAGCAAAGTCCTGTTCTGCTGACTCCAGAGAGATGCTGCTCTCAGTGGAGATCTCCTTCTCTTCGATCTGGACTGGTTCAGTGGGCATTTTAGGCTCCATGGTTGTCAGACACTTAAACTTGTCCACACTTGACAGAATTTCTGTGTGACCCTCTTCTAAGACCTGACTGTCTCCTACACTGGTGAGATGCATCACGTTCCAGCGATCTTCTTTCTGAACTAAAGCTTTCTGCTGCTTGAGATCAACAGTAATGGGGGTCTCCTTTGGCAGCTGCATGGGCTGGTAGGAGACCTGGAGAATTTTCTGAGGCTTGGGCTCAGTTCGAATGTTAGACTGAACCCCGGTCACTGACAAATCTAGCTCTGCATGGTAATCTGCTGTGAGTTCTCGTCTTTCTTCTGAGACAGCTGCATGGCTCCTTGATTTTTCATGCTTCTGTGTTGCTACCTGTTCATCAGGCTTTTCATCTGTGAAAACACCCTCTTTAGGCAGCACCTCTACAGGTATTATTGACTGGAGATGCAGCACAGTCTGAGCCTCTTTTTGGGGTTGAATGGCTATCGAGCTGGCCTTAGCTTCAAACTCTGATATGTCCTCACAAAAAACAGTTCTTTGCTCATCCTGGCTTACAGTGTGCAACAGAGTGGGGCTCTTCCTAGTATCTGCCTGCTCAGGTGCTGGGTTTTCAGAACTGAAGCTTTTTTCAGATGTAAGGAGGTCTTGGTCTGTGATGACCTGCAGCTGCAGTATCTTCCCACTTTCTACATGTGACTGAATAGTAACTGCCCTGTCCAAACCTGGCAATTCTTTAGTTGGCTCAGCATGCAGTATTTGCCTTTCTTCAGCATTTAAAGCACCCTTCATTATTCTATCTTTAGAAAGCTGAGCTACTTCTTCAGCAGGCATCTGCATCGAGAACCCTGTCTCCTTAGAAAGAGTTTGTTTGGACTCACTGATTGAGGCCAAGATGGGCCGGCGCTGTTCTTTCTTAATGATGGATTTGACAGCAGATTCTGCTGTTGATAGTTCAGCTGTGTGGCCTTCTTCTATTACTTGTTTCTCTGTAGATTGAGCTGAATATAAAATTTTAACACCTTCCTTCACCCTGTAGCTCTTCTCCTGCTGTTGTCCAGGGATGTCCTCCGACTGCTCTCTTACAATAGAAAGTTGCGACTCCACCTGATGCCCACTGACCAGGTGTTTGGGTTCAGAGGTGGGTTTGACTTTAGCAGGCTGCCTGTCATGCAGAAGCTCTGTGCTGACGGTTGAAAGTGGGGTGAGCTCTTCTGCCACGGCAGACATTAGCTTTGATTGTTTTTCTCTTGCCAGCTGCAGTTCAATGACCTCAGGACTCTGAATGCAGTCACAGTGCTGCTCTGTGAGCCCCTGACTCTCTTCCACAGAGGATGTAAATGCTGCCATGTGAAGCTGCTTCCCAGGAACAGCTGAAGTCTGAGGTGGGTGAGTGGGAACCACAGAAACCCTCTCCTCTATCTCATGAGTCTGAAGCACAGCTGCCTGTTGGGTCAGTGTCTCACGATGGATGGTTGCAGCAGAGATGTCAACCTCCCCAAGCGAGGCCACCTGCTCACTAGGAATGATCTTCCTGTCTTCAGTACCAATGGTGTAAACCATCTGATCTGACCGGGTTTTGTCCTGCCCTGGAAGGCTGACCTGATACAGACGAGACTCTGTCGCCTGTTCTGATACTAACACCTTATAGGATTTTTTTTTAACCAACGTCAGCTGCTCCTCTTTGTGTGAAACAGAGACCGACTCTCTAAACACAACAAGCTCAGCACTACAGGTTGCCTCACCAAACTGGTTGGAGGCTTTACATGTGTATAGGCCACTGTCTTCCTGTTTGACGCTCTTGATATTGATTAGACCAGATCCATCTGGGTTGGTTACTATGATGCAGTTTCTGCTGGGCTGGATTTGGAAGGCCCCTTTCAACCATTTCACATCAGGAACTGGATCTCCTGTGGCTTTGTAATTAAAATAAACCTCTCCTCCCTCTGAACATCTAACAGGTTGGATCTGAACAGTAAATGTAGGTGGTTGACCTGTGACCTTAAACATTTTCTCCACCCACTTCTCTGCCTGGCTGATGTCAGGCTTTTTCACTTCTAGGTATGTGGTGCATGTTGTCTGCCCAAACCTGTTGGTGGCAGTGCACGAGTACTCGCCCTCATACTCAGACGTAACTTTGGTGATCACCAATGTGTACTCCTCCTTCTCCTCTACCAGCCTGTACACAGAGGAGCTTTTTATCACCCTACCATTGTGAGTCCACTGAACAATTGGCTTTGGAAAGCCGGACACCTTGACCGTAAATCTGGCGGTTTCCCCTGACGTTATGGCTGCTGGGGTAAGCTGGCTGAGGAAAACTGGCTTCTCTTTTTTCTTCTCTAAAGTAGAAGAGTAACGTTTGGGTTCTGGCTTGAGTTCAAGTGTTTTAGCTTTCTGTGGTAACTGGACACCAGTGTAGAAGGTTTCCTCTCGTTCTTCCACAGTGGTGATGGTGGTGCTAGAATGCTCTGTCGGGAAATATTGAGCAACACTGAAAACAATGTCCACAAATAAGATCTTATCATTTTACTAAATAAAACAAATCAATGCAGTCCATAGCTACAAAAATTGCTCAACATGCATGTGTGCAGTTCATTAGCATCAAGAATTGAAGGATGGGAAAACTCAAGTGGGCAGGTATTTTTGCCCATATTTTTAAATTAAAATATAGTTATTTAAAATAAGTTAAACCAATCCACATCCCAATACATCATATGCTGTGTTTCAGTTTTATCTCCCTTTTATGGAGCTAAAAGGCCAAATACTAACGTATTTTAAAACTACAAAATAGTTTTAAGGAAACATAATTAAACAACAATAAGAACATATTTTTGGGTTGGGTACTAGAGTTAGTTTGAGTAAAAACAAAAATTTCCACCTCTTAAATAAATACATTTCTACTTTGTGGTATAAATTTGAGCTGCACAGTTTGATAGAACTATTTCTATTTTTAGTAATCATTTTATGATATTTCTCAGTTTTTGTCAGTGAAATAAGGATAACCACACCCTGAACACGTTTGAAAACTAAGATCCCACCATTTCATAATCAGAGTATTTCTATGATGGCTTAACATTAATTAAACACAAACCATGATCAGACTCAAACTTTACATCAAACTTTTTATTATATAAACTCTGAGACAAACAGACATATCTGTACAAATAAACCACACATTTTCATCAGAACACCAGTTTTTTTTTCTCATATTGAACACTCACTCTATCATTACTTATACAAACATCCACATGTTGTTTTTAAAATGTTTCACAGTTCATTTTAAATAACTATTCTCCTTTCATTTCATCTTGATTATACAAAAATCACACACTGTTAATCCACTCAAACTTATCCAACAAAATAATTTCAAGTCAGCAGTACAGAACATTTGAGTTTTTAAATTTATTTCAGATAAGATTGTTTTTTAAGCTTTAACTTTAATATTATTGAAGATATTATAGATTGATAACATTAATGCTTATGAGTAATAAGTTATAATTTAACAAATATAATGTATTTATAATTTAAGCCTTACAAATGAAATTCTGTCAGTTTTTTCTGAATTGCGTCTGAAGTTTCAAAAACATGTCTGTGAATACTGTAAGAACAAGGAACTTAAAGTGAATAAAATATTAAATAGATGTATTTCTTTTATGTTTACTGCATTATTATGGACATGCTACATTCTACAAATAAAACTAAACTTTAGTTAACACATGACGTTGAATGAAATGCTATAGTTTCAATTTCTCTCATAAATAGTCTGAAAAATAATTTAAACAGCATAACTTCAACATTCAATCAGTCAAGCTCAAAGAGTTACCAAAGAAAACATAAACCAAGACTTTTTGATCAAAGACTTAAACTAATGTTGCTTTGTGTTTTACATAAAGAACAAAAGATCAACTTTCTGACTTACAATGACAACAGTGGAAACACTGTTGTCATCATCAGTACAACAGACACGTCTCAGCTTTTGCTTTTAAATCAGTCCACATATAAGGCAGTGAAACAAAGAAGTTATCAGTTTATTCCATAACCAAAAGCTGTTGTCACACAAATTCATGACTTCAAAAAAAAAAAGAAAGAAAGAAATTTGTAGCTAATTTATTTTAATGCCAGTCAGTTATAGTGAAATAGTAGTTAGCAGTGTAGCCACAGTGCTAGAAGGTTCCAGTTTGAAATGATGGCCAACGTTTTGTTTGGAATTTGGTTACTTCTGTTTGGTGAATCTTTGTGTGACCAAACCTTACAACCTTAATATCTAGAAAATCTTCAGCAGTGCTGTTGTTTCTATGCAGCCAGCAGAGTTTTGGATTAAACACTTATACTCTCCAGCATCACTCTGAGTCACGTTAGTAATGAGCAGATTGAAATGGCCAGCACTTTTCTCCTGGATTATACATCTACTGTCAGTGACCAGTTCTCCATCTTTGTACCACTGAGCTGTGGGGTTTGGTTTGCCACTGACCAAACACTGGAGAATGACAGGGGTCCCTGCAGCTGCAGTTACATTAGTCAGTGGGATGACACATTTAGGGGGGATTTCGGTCACCTGGAAGTGAAAGCTGCACATATCCGATGACTTTCCCTTAAATTCGATTTTTTCATCCTTTGCTGGCTCAGCAAACACATCAAAGTTAACACTAACATACTTCTGTCCTTGCTCACTAGTTTGGTGGTCAGTGTTGGCCACCAACCTCACTGCCCGCTGTGACTCATCAGGCTCTTGCTCAAACTCAAACTCAAGCTCGATTTCAGACACCTGTTCACCATCAAAAGACGTGTTTCCAACCATCAGGTCAAACTTTTGGGGCTGGACTTTAGCGCTTCCTAAGGACACAGCGGTCAGCTCCCTTCCTCTGGTCTTCCCTGTAAAAGCCTTTGCACTTATCACAACCAGGGAGGCGCGACAAAGAGTCTCCCCAACGAGGTTTATCGCCCTACAAGTGTAAACTCCACTATCCTGAGTCGTAACTTTACAGATCTTCAGGAAGTGGTTATCTCCATCGGAGGAGTGCAGGTATTTCTTTGTATTATGTGGAACTTTCTTGTCTCCTTTAAACCAGGACACAATTGGAGACGGGATTCCCATCAGAGAGCACTCAAACATAACAGTAGTTCCTTCTGGGGTCTCCATGTCACAGATTGGGTTGATAAACCTTGGAGGCATCTCTGTGACCTCAAATGCTATTTTCAAGTCATCATGCTCCTGAGTGACAAAATCCACAGCACCCTCCTCATAAATACTGGGTAACACATCCAAAGATATGACCATGCTCTTGTTGTCTGCTGTGTACTCAGGAATTGTGATGATCTTAACCTGCTTCTCAAACTCCTTTACCTCATTTTCATCCAGTTCTACCTCTAGCAGAATTTCCTGAGGGGATGGAGAACGAGAGGAGTCGTTCTCCTCCACATCAAACTCCATCACATGCTGATGGGTGACAGCAGGTGGTGCTGGCATGAACCTCACCTCCTGTGATACAACCACCACCAGAGCAACACTTCTGGCTTCCCCAACATAGTTCACAGCCTCACAGATATATTCTCCCTGGTCAGACTTAGTGACATTATGAATCACTAGCGTAATGTTATCACCATCTCTGTCCATTCTAACTCTATCATCTGCCACCAGCTGGGTTTTGTTGAAAAACCACCTTACATCAGGGGAAGGCAGGCCAAAAACTTCAGCATAAAATGTCAGTGAGTCGCTTTCAAACACTCTTTTCTTAATGAGAGGCTTAAGGAAAGCTGGAGGGATTCCCTGGACTTTCTCTTGAAGGGTGGCCGGTCCTAATGACCCTTTGCCCTGTGAGAGAAATCTGCTCTCATCCAAGCTTACAGCATTTGGATCGGTTTTACCACCCTCATCAGCAGGAGAATTGAGGAAATGAACTGGTGAGAAAAACTTTTCGGTGGAGTCTCCCGTTGAGGGTCTCTTGTGATGTACCGGAGAGAAGGGAAACTCATCCGGTGTCATAAACCCACTAGGTATGTCAGAGTTTGGAGTGTGAAAAGATGGTGGTGACTTGAGAGTGTGAAGGGACTCTGCGATTGGTTGAGACACCTCGGTAGAAGAGCCTGGGGTGAAAAACCTTTCAGGTACCTCTGGTATCTCTTCACTCATTGTGCTACCAATTTCTATGGACATCTCAGACTCTGGGGTCAGTGGCCTACCCCAGTCTGTTGGAGGGTTGTAATACTCGTACACAGCCCCAAAAGTCACTTCCTCCTCCTGCATGGGACCTGCTGCTGCTGCTCCTCCCTCAGCCTCACCTGCCAAGGATTCTTCAAGAGTATCTCCTTCATGTTCGGGTTGAGCAGCTAGTACATCAGGTGATTTAACTTGGGTGTTGATGTTTGGGTTTCTGATAATTTTTTGGGGTTCAGGATTCACATGAACACCAGTGCTACCAATTTTAGCTATTATTCCAGGCCTATCTTTTTCTCCACTGAGAACTTTCTCTGATATTTCTGTTGCATATGTCTTTGAGTCTGGCATACTGACAAAAATGCCACTGTCCATAGATGGTTCTGTGATAGACATCAACTCCTCACCACCAACTACAGCTTTCTCACTTATTTCCTTTAAAACTGGCCCCTCTTCTAACCTTTTGACCTCCTCATCCATCTGAGTTCCACCTTCTGCCAATGCCTCAACAACTTCAACTGTATGAAGATGAACAGATGCTTCCAAACCCACATCTGGAGATAGAAACTGCCCCTCAGTGTCTAAATGTCCAGAAATTGTTTTAGCTGCTACAACTTCCTCAACAGGGGCCCTAACAGAACGTTTCATTACAGGAACCTTCTCAGGCTTGAAAGGAATGAAACTACTGGTTCTGTCAAATGGCTGTTGTGTCTGATCCCCAATCATCTCGACATCACCAGTCTGTGTAGGATCTTGGACACAAACTGGTTTCTGTGGCCTTGGTCTCACAAGCTGTGGAGACTCCTGCAGCTCTTCCACAAATTGTTTCACACCTGCTCCTTGTTCAACACCAGTGACCTCAGAGGTATTTGACACTACAGGTTCAGTTGCTTCAGGAACATATGGATTTACTGATATAGCAGGTTCCTCATATACCCTGTCGAGTCTGAGCGCTTCTTCATCTTGTTGGTCTAGGGAAATGGCCACAGCAGGAATGAACTCTTCAGGAAACTGTTTGTCTTTTCTTTGCTCCTCGGGTGAAGGAGGTGTCATTAGAGCAACTGGTGAGTCAGACTCAAAAGCCTGTTTGATCTGAGAAACTTTAATTACAGCAGCAGAACCCTGGAGACCACAACCTGACAGTGTTGGGGGCTCTTTGGAAAGGGAAAATCTGGATTTTGGGGCTTTGACACCCATATCTGATGGAGGAGCTGAAATTTGAGGCTTATCCTCTGTAAGAGAGAGGGTAGGTATATGCACAGTGGCAGATTTCTTGAAATCCTCGGGTAATCTTGCAGGAATATCGCTTACTCTTTCAGAGGAAGAGATATCTTCTCCCTTTACAGCTTCTCCTTGCTCCGAAAACTGCACAGAACCACAGATTTGACTTGACACTTGACAGATGCTCATGACCTCCCCAAGCTTATTTTTAGCTAGACATCTGTACATTCCAGCATTTGTGCATCTAAAACTGTAAATATAAAGTCTGTAGATTTTATTATCTACCTCTGCTCGGTATTTACTGGCTGCAGCATCAAGGCAAGTATTATTGAAATACCATGTGGCCTCAGGTACAGGATCACCAGTGATAACGCACTCCAACACTGCAGTGCTGCCCTCAGGGCATGTCACATTCTCCAATTCAGTCACTACAAAAGGGGCTTCTCCAACCACATCGAAGGAGAAGGTAAATTTGTGTTTCAAAGTCTGAGATGTTCCATCATCACTGGCAACCTCTGGAATTTTCTCTGGCAAAGCTTGAGGTCTGTCCTCACTGCTGTCTTCAGACATTTCAGGGAGAGGAGTAGCAGCTGTAATTCGAATCTCTACAGGTGAGGACGTGAACGATTCATCCGACAATCGACGTTTGTGGACCACAGCTTGGGGAACTTGCAGAGTTGCCTTTCCTGAATTTATGCAAGTCTGAATCTCCTGCTCTATGAGACTATCCTGTCCCCCCAGCTCCTCAGTAACTACCACTTCCTGGGGGATACTTGCCTTTTTTGATGTTTTCTTATCTGAAATCTCAAGAGTACCACTGCAGATTGATTTACCCTGCTTGTTGGTTATGATGCACTCATAAGTCCCCTCATGATCTGTGGTTGGATAGAATACAGTGAGCTTAGAATTGTTTGATTTGATAATGATGTCATAATCTGGGTTGTGGTCCACTGACTGGCCATCTTTGAGCCAGCTAACAACAGGTGGAGGATTACCCTGAAACTGACAAGTGAACTCTGTCATTTCACCAGTTTTAACTTTAAGTGAAGATATTTCTTTTAAAAATACCGGGGGTGAGCATGGAGAATCTATATTTCTTTGTTTTACCCTCTGAGACTCTGGAGGTTTAATCTCCTTCTTTATAGCAGCTTGTGCAGAACCTCCCGCTCCAGTTACTCTAAGCCTAACTGAATCTTCACTTTCTTCATCTTTCTCTGTGCCTGTTGAACACTTCTGTTGTCGCCATCCACTACTCTCTCCAGCAGTTTCTACCTCCTCTTTTATCCCTCGTTTATCTCTTACATCTGTCTGGAAACGCTGGTGGCTGGATTTATCGGCGGTCAGACCATAGTCCTCCCTGTTTGTCTCTGATGGAAGAGCTTTTTCATTTGCAAAAGGCGCAGCCACCTTAAAAGGTGAAGTAGTGCCTAGAAGAGGAATCTGGGTTTCAGACTGGTTACTTTGTGCAGCTTGTCGTTCAGCTGAAAGTCTTGCATTTGGTGATAAACCATGGAGTTCACGGTCCATCGGAGGAAGATGGGGCTCTAACACAGGTCCAGGCTGTTTGCACTGACTGTCCAAAGCCCACTCCGACTCCAGCTCAGACACTTCCTCTTGCTCAACAACATCTTGTTGCCATTTCAGAATACGCTGAGCCATTGCTTCTTCCTCGCTTACAAAGTACTCACTGTCCGTCTGCAGCCTGGTCTCGCGGCCCTCTGTTGGCACTTCCTCAGCAAGCGGCCACTGAGGGACATCTGATTTCTGATCTTGGAAACCAGCTGGAGCCGAGGTGGTTGGCAACTGCTCCTGAGCTGTTTGACCAGGAGAAATCCTCCTGCTGTGGGTCAAAGTGGGCTGCTGAAATGTTGGCATAGCAGAGGTTTCTGGGAAGATTCTTCCAACCTCAGGAGTCATCTCAGCCTGGAATGGAGGATAACGCTCTGCCCAGTCAGACTCTAGCTCCACTGGCTGCTGTTGCTCCATCAGAACATCTTGTTGCCATCTCATGATTCTCTGAGTCAGGGCCTCCTCTTCACTGACAAATTTCTCACTCTCCAGTTCTGAGATGTTCTCTCGTGAAAGCTGGAGCTCTCGTTCTTCTTTCGTCTTCTCAAACAACTTCTTCTCTGTTCTGACTTTTGTTCTAGGTGACTGAACATCCTCCTCTTTTGCTTTTCCTTTTATTCTAGGTGATTTTTGTGCCAGGACTGGAACCCCTTTTTCCTGTTCTTCTATTGGGGTTTTAATTCTGGCTTTAGGAGAGGGTGCAGACGTTACTTCGCGTTCTGCTTTATCTGCCACTGTTACAAGTTTTGGGTTTGGATTTGGTAAATTAACTACTTCTAATGGTGCTCCTTTCTGCATCTCCTGCTGTGAAGAAATTACCTCCTCAGACATCATGTACTGATTATCTGCTGGTAGAGGCAGATCAGTTTCAGGGTGAAAGGCTTCTTCCTCTGACATTCGGACACCTTGCTGCCACTTCCTGATCCGCAGAGCCAGAAGTTTCTCCTCACACTCCATCCTTTCAGCCTCCAGACTTTTCTCATACTGATCCCTCAGAGACTCCTCTGGTTTATCTTCTGGTTTAACTGGATCAAAAGAAGCAGATTTCTCTACTTCCAATCCTCTGACTTCTTTTTTAGGTGATTTTGGTGGTGTCACTTCAAGTTCTAGAGGCCTTGCCTTCAACATGGGAGATTTATGTTGAAGGGAGATTTGTGAGGAGGGTGTGGCTTCAGTTCCCTCAGTTGATATTTTCTCAACCACCTCCTGTTTGGTGTAAGGGTGCCCTGTAGGTTCCATGTATTGCATTTCAGCTGGCAGGGGAACATCACTTTCTTCGTGAAATGTTTCTTGCTCTGACATCAAACTTCCTTGCTGCCACTTCCTGATCCGCAAAGCAAGAAGTTTGTCCTCACACTCTTTTCTGTCGGCCTCTAAGCTCTTCCCATACTGAGCCCTTAAGGATTCCTCTTCATAGAACTCATCTCCTTCAGATGGTCCTGGGGCTTCAGATATTACCTCCTCACTAAAGACAGATGCTTCTTCTTGAACTGAAGTTATGGTTTCTTCAATTTTGTGGAGCAGCTCAAACTCTGCCTTTGCAGTCTCCAACTTGTGCTCTTCACTTTCATCTGCCTGAGAATCACTGGCTTTCTTATCCTCCAGTGTCTCTGTGAATTTGTTACTAGATTTTCTTTCTCTCTGATGCACAGTTTTGTCAACTAGCTCACCTTTCATAATCTGAATAGCTCTGGTTCTGGATTGAGGCTCAAACAAATGTCTCTTTCGAGGGTGAGAAGGTTCCCTGGCTAACTTTTTCTCACCCTGATCCAATGATCGGTGCTGGATATCCGACAGAGAGGCGGGCTTGACCCTTAACTTCTCCACATACTCTGCATAGCTTGACTCACTGGCGACTGACTCGACCTCAAACTCAGAGGAAGACATGGTGGAAATAGAAAGCCTTTTCTTTTGTTTCACTGCTTTCTGCAGGGTTGTAAGCTTTGCTCTGACCTCATTGTGGAGGCTTTCTGTGTCACT
This sequence comes from Phalloptychus januarius, assembly GCA_902982915.1. Classification (NCBI taxonomy): domain Eukaryota; kingdom Metazoa; phylum Chordata; class Actinopteri; order Cyprinodontiformes; family Poeciliidae; genus Phalloptychus; species Phalloptychus januarius. The sequence goes on along the minus strand of CADWAE010000230.1, from coordinate 19,099,718 downwards.
GAACCTGTCACTGTATCTGTCACTGCACCTGTCGCTAAACTTATCACTGAATCTTGTCCCAGTGCGGCGGTCACAGTAGATATCACTGAACCTGTCGTTAAAACGCTCAGACCTGTCAAACATGGGAGGGGGAGACGGGGCACGCTCAGAAGCAGTCTCTAAACGTTTGGATTCCTTCTCTGATGGTTTGTCTAAAGAACCCGTACTAGATCTGAAGTACACAGTTCTCACTAAAGCACTTTTGGATCGGGATCTACCCTGGTGGACTTTGGACATTTTGTCAAATGGAGATCCTACACACCTGAGATCAACTCTAAACTTCCTCTCCTTCCTCTGCTCTGCCAAGTTGTCTACACTCTCGTGGGCCTGGGCAGAGCGTCGAACAAAGCCAAGGTAGTTAGCGGACTGCTCTTCCCTTAGCGAAACCAAAAGTGATGCTGTGGACTCAGCAGAACCTTCAGAGTTTAATGCCATCACCTTGTAACTGCCGGAGTCTTTCTCCCTGATACTGTCAATGAAAAGACACGTAGTGTGCATGTGCATCCTGCTGTCAGTACAGATCCTACGTCTGCGTTCCTTGGGGATAGATCTATTGTTATGAAACCAAAGAATAGTTGGCACAGGACAAGCAATTAGTTTACACTTTAACTCCACTGGTTCTCCCTCCAGAACTGACTGAAACTTGAGTTTCTTGGTGAAGGATGGCTTAATGTTCTCTGTCCAGGAGCTAATTGACGAAGTTCTGCTTGAGCAGCGGTTAGCTGATACCAAGCCGTGATCGAGGAACTCCTCCGTGTCAGAGAAGGCTCCACGGAGATGTCGGGCACCGCTGAGTTCAGTGATGCTGCGTGCTTCTGTAAACAGAAACAGACGACAGTCAGAACGACACAAGGTCTGGGGGTAAAGGGACGGAAAAGATGATCTTTAATGGAAATATTAAAATGCATGCTGGGAGTCACAATGCCATAAAAAATAATTTCACTCACCATATTTGTTCGAATAAACGCAAGACTTGATTCTTTTTAATAGAAACCTGCAGGAAGTTTTGATCCTTCGTCTGTGGAAATTTCTTCAAAACATAAATTATTTTATTATTGTTAAAACATGACGGCCAACATCCGCTTGTTTTCTCCCTGATGGTTGCGTTTTTACTTGAATGATCCTTACCTGACTTGCAGACAGGAGAATAAACGCCCTTTCTAATCCTTAACAGAAAATGAATGAAGCACAAGCTCTCCAATACATATTTTTGATTTCAAAACATTAAAAATTGAAGCCGTAAAATTGGGCGAGAAGGCGTTTATTCGAACTAATATAGTTTGACTGGTGTTATTTTGGAAGCAAACCACAGGAATCACATCCCACTATCTGCAAGCCAGGCTAGGACATATTCTGCAGGAAGAAGGTATCAGTCCCAAATGCAGAAGACCTCTACATCTTTTAAACGGCATTTCAAGTATTTCAAAGAGCTTTAAAAGATACACATCCTGCACCTTTTTCTTGGAAATACCCGAGGAACTTTCATGCCAAAATGACTTTCTGGATGCAAAGTCTTTAGAAACTGGAACAAGCAAGTTCTATCAGTGCTTTCCTGGAGGAAACCATGGGATACCATCAAAATAAAAGACCAGATGATACAAACAGTATTTTTCCATCAAAACACATAAATATGACATGCAACTGCAGAAAATAAGATTTTTCTAAAGGGACAGTTCAACATTTGACTTGTTTCCAAGCTGTAAGCGCAATCTGTTGCTGCAGGACAACTCTGACCCAACCAACCCATACAGCATGCATTTGCACATCAGTTTCTCTGATCAAGACCTTCATGGTGTCTCCACAAAAAGAACATCTCAGAACCCTAGTTTATGTCAGAGTTGGCTGCTGACAGACTACTTTTACAGTGAAAAGTCAGAAGATGTAACCGGAAACTAGGTCAAACTATCCCTTTTTCACTGAATCATCTTCTCAGGTGTGATTGCAGTAATTGTGTGTGATATGGCTAGAGAGGCAAGGTCTTACCTTTAACTTCTTCTTCAATGGTGGCTTCGATCTGCTCCCTCACAAGAGTCACTGTGGAAGAAAGAGACACCATTTTATTGTTTGTCCTTTAGCTTCTAAATGCTTTTGTCACATTTCTTCATGTTTAGGTTAAGACTGAAGGAATTTATCCCCAATCTGGGATAAAACCAAAATACCATAACCCAGTCTTTTTGTTATTATAACTGGCTCACTTGTCAAACTTGCAAAAGCACAACATTTTACCAAGTATTTCAGTCTAGTTTCAAGTGCAAATATCTTAGTACACTTGAAATATGACAAAACAAGGAGCTTGTTTTAAGACAATAATTCTTGAACATTAATTTTAAAAAGTATTAGTTCCATTGGCAGATTATTTTACTTATAACAAGACATTGTGAAACAATTTGCCAATGGAACTAGTATTATTTAATACTAAAGAGTTACTTACAGGTCAGATACTTGCATTAGAAAATAGCCAAAAATACTTACTAAGATTTTGTTTTCAAGTATGCTAAAATTCTTAAAATTGGCCACTTTTCTTTCTTCTAAAACATAAACCCTGAGGACCAAATATTTATTTGCTGCCTTTCCAATACAACTACAATAGACTGGATAATTTAAAAATGGAGCAGTGACAAGACAATTTATTCAACAAAAACTGCAAAATGCTGTGGCTCAAATGTCAGTTCCTAAAAAAATAATACGAGCTTTTCTAAAATCCAACAGAAGAAGCAGAAATCCCTGCTCACTTGAACAAGCAATGAAGAAGAGCAAACTGGTATGCAGCAAGGACGATTGCAAGAAAGGAAAGTTTATTAAAGGTAATCAGATTGGTAGAAAAAACAGAAATGAAGATCTCTTCTTACAGGAATAACAAATACATATGTGAATTGTATGTGGAGAGAAAAAGGAGGAGCATGAGTGAAGGAATTGTTCCTGAGAGGAAAAGTGAGGAAGGAGGAAGTGAAAACTCCAGGATTCAAACAAACACGTGAATTTGTGAAAAAAGAGGCTCGACTTTGTGATGTTAGTCAGAGATGAAGAATGACTGAGGGATGTCCCGATTATCACATTTTAGAGCTGCACCAACCAGTCTGACAAAGATCAAATCAAAATTTTCTCTTAATTGGCTCTGATTGGTTGGTCAGGTAATTCTACCAGTTTTTCTAATTAAATACATAGAAACTAAGAACTTCCACCATTTTGGAAACCCATCCATCCATACAAGTTTAAAGGGGACCTATTATGCAAAATTCACATTTAGCCTCTTCTTGTGTTTCCATTTGGGTCTCAACTGCTTCTAAGATAAAGTAATAAAAAAAATTTATTTAAAAAATCAACCAGCTGTTTTTTGGCAATAGGTTAATGTATAGGTTGATAATTATCTGTTTCAAAATCTTCAGACACTGCCTGTTACCTAGTAACTCCTGTGGAGCTCCACCTGTCACCTAGCAACCCAAGCCGACTCGTCACATTCTTGTTGGTTGTGCAGGAGGCTCTACTAATGCTTTTCAAAGACGTGCGGTTGCAGAATTCCACATCTGTTTGCAGCCATATTAACATGCGAGTGCAAACATTGAGTTGGAGGCCGTGACCAGCAGCAGCTAACTTGGATTTAAAGTGACAAGACATCCTAAAATATCCTATTCTGAAAAGAGTTGAAAATAGTCAAAACTGACTAGACTAAAATCCCATTTTCTAAGAACGATTTTGTTCAACAAAATGTAATAAACATGTTTTGTGTAGCCCATAGACCTATCCTAACCTGTTCAAGGCAGCATAATAGGTCACCTTTAATAAAAATGTTGCTTCATGTCCTTGCTATTGACCGTGTTTACAAATTTTCATGGAATTTGCTTTGTAATATAAAAAGAGTGGTACCCTATAACTAATCCAAGTCCATCTTGGAAGCTTTCATCTGGTTCGGGACATCCTCTCAGATTTTTATTTTTAGGAAGAATGACTCAATCTTGAAGAAAGAAAAACGTGACAATGTAGGGGGGAGTCTGGCTACAGACCAACACATCCAGGTGTTACCTTCTTCCTCTCTGATAACGGTGAGACTGGCCGAGCACGCAGCCTCCCCGGCATTATTCACCGCCTTGCAGGTGTACTGCCCTGCATGCTCAGAGAAGGCGTCCACTATGATGAGCGTGGCGATGTTCGTCACCTCATCGAAGTGGAACACCACGTTCTTGGAAGGCTGGACCGGCTGCCGCTTGTGAAACCAGCTGATTTCTGGCTTCGGCAGGCCGGATACACATGCATGAAAACGGGCCACCTCCCCGTGTGTCACCGTGCAGCTCGTGATTGGTTGGATGAAAATCGGCTTTTGGCCAACTGACGGTTTCTTTAGGCTGGAGACGTGCCACTGAGGCTCGGCAGAACTGCTCACTGTTTGAATTTGCCCTGAAATGAAGCAGGTTCAGGGGTCGTTCTTTATTTAGTGAAATTTCCATTCCACTGATTGCTTTGCATCAAACCAAAGAAATAAAAGTCTTTTTAAAACCAAACATAGACTCCGGATCAAAATCCAAATCAGGATTCATAAAAAGCTCAATACAACCTCAAATTAATAACTCCCGACATTATACACATAGACATTAACACAAAAACTAAAAAATAGTTCTGTCGTATTCATAAATCAAGCATTTGTAGCTTTCATCATTATTTTGATGAAAAACTCACCATCCAGTGTGAGAGTCGCAGAGCAGGACACTTTCCCGGCGTTGTTTGTGGCCACACAGGTGTATTCCCCCTCATCCTCTGGGTAAACTCTGGAGATTTCCAGCTGGCAGCTGTCGTCGAACTGAGACATCCTGAAGAAGTCTGACTGCTTGATCTCCTTCTCCTTGTGGAACCAGCTGATCTTCACATCTAAATCAGGAGAGTTTCATTAGATACAAACTAAATATTTAGTTTAGCAAGCCTAATATTTAGTTCTGGTCTAAATGTTTAGCTAATATGCAAAGACACTTGCAGATAACTGACTATCAAAGTAAACCTTACATTTAATAAATTAATTAATAACATGGTTGAAATATGAAATATAAAAGATTAACCCCATTCTTTCTGTGACAAAACTCTAAATAACCCAAATTATTGATGTTAAATTCTGAAAGGACGTCTTACCGTCTCCACGGACTCTGCACTGGAAGTGAGCGGATTCTCCCTCTCTGGCTGAGGTGTTGGAGATAGGTGAGATGATGACGGGAGGAGCGATGGGGGCAGCAGAGTCTGGAGAGACCACCTCTGACACTACAGCACACAAACCTGCATCAGAGTCCATCTGCCATGTTTCCATTCTCCTCTTCCAGCAGGACGTTTGGTCTTACCTTCCACATTGAGGGTGGCGGTGCTGGTGGCCGTGCCGTAGTCATTCTTCGCCTCGCAGTTGTAGATGGCGGCATCCTCAGGGAATACTTCGATCAGAAGCAGCGTGTGCTCATTGCCGTCGTGAAGGAACTTGCACTTGAAGCCCGGCGACAGAGCCTGAGAGTTTTTGTACCAGGAGACCTGAGGTGGAGGAACGCCGCTCACCTGGACAGAGAAGCGAGCCGGCTTTCCTGCCTCAACTGACTGGGGCTCCATGTGACGCAGGATCTGAGGAGGCTCCGGGACTGGAAAGAAAAATATTTGGTCCAGGGTTATTATTGTTTAGTGTTTTTCATTACTGTTTTCTTTTATTTAGTTGAGATTTTTTTGTATGTCTAATTCAGTTAGTTTTGATTGGTTTTAGACTGTTTGCAAGTTTTATTATACTTTGGTTAAATTTAAGATGCAAAATTTTAAAAACTGAGTACTGTATTGTGATTATGTTTTTATTACTTGGGTAATGAATACTGAATAGAGGACATTTTCAAAAAATGTATTCGATTACTATCGAACAACCAACTGACTGACATTTTCTCACAACTTTTGCTGTCGTCATTTTATGCTGCCATAAAGCAGCAGCCTGGAGTACTGCAGTTTCCCACTGCTGAAGTAAACTGATTGTGTGGGGATAAAAAAATCTATTTCGCATCAGTTCGAAAGACAAATAAATAGATTCATAAACACAAAAACAAAGAATATTATATCGATAAATTCAGTGTGTTTCGGTTAGTTTTATAATCACTCAATATAGTTTGAGTTAGCTATATTTTCCCTCCATTAATTATGGTTTTTATTTATTTCAGTTAACAAAAATGTTTTCTTGATTTCGATTTTCATTATTTTGTTAGTTTTAGTTAATTATAATATCCTTGGTTTAGTCAACAAAGACAAATTTGGAGCAGATTTTGCAGGAATAACTTTCCATATTTGTAAGATCCAGTTATCATCTACATCAGTTTTGAACCCTTTTCTCGACTTACTGTTGACTCTCAGGTGCATGACGCTCCTGTTCTTTCCGGCGATGAAGGTATATTCTCCAGCGTCACTCCTGTAGGTCTCAGAGATGGTGAGGCGGTGCAGCTTCCTGATGGCGACATAGCTGAACCTCTCCTCCACAGAGAACTGGATCTCCACGCCGTTCCTGAGCCAACGACCCTCAACGTCGTCCTCGTTCACCTCAAACTCAAAGGTTGATCTGTGTTTCTCAAGAACCTGAAGGAGGAACGGGAAGGGTGAGATTACTTCAAAAATCTCGTTGCTGTAAGACAGCTATAAAACTGTCTTACAACAACGATGGAAAAGTAAAACTACAAATAAACAGACAAAACTTGAACACTGTTCATTAAAATGAGAGTTTTTATTGTGTTTATTTAACACAAAGCAAAACCAATGTGTTTTTAAATGCAGTAAACACATTCAGGTCAAAGTTGTCTGCCTGAAGAAAGGGCATTAGATGCCTAATAAAGGAATTGGCACTGATCATTTCCACTAATATTTTAACTCCAGTTTGTCATCAACTCAGATAATGTATATTTAACTTTGCAATGATTGAATAATGAACAAAATTTGACATTTTCAAAACCTGAATCCGTCGTTAACGTAATTGAGTCATTGATTACTTTCAAACTAAAAAAATGCAGTGATGTGAATGTAATGTAAAGCGCAACACATTATTGGAATGTAGAAGATTAGAAATTATCGATACTTAATGTAAAATGTAGTGGAGTGAACGTCGAAAGTACAAACCACAATTAAATCTTCTTCAGTAAAATACAGATAAATGAAAAAGGTACATAAATACAGTAAAGAAGTACTTGTACTTCACTACATCCCACCATGATTTCGCGCTCTGCAGGTTCAGCGATCCGGACGTCACGTCCCTCTACGATCAGCTGGGCCTTGGAGACGCTGGATCCGGCCACGACTGAATATTCTCCAGCATCCGACATACGAACCGTCTGGATCATCAGACGATGGACAAACTTCTCAGCTGTCACTACATACCTGCGAACAAAGCAAGTATAATGATTTCCAGCTGACTTTGTAACTTAGAATGCGTCTGTTTGAGATGAACTCAGTGAACTAGAATATTCACTTAACCACACAGGATTCTGGGGGATGTAGGCAGAAGAAAGACTTTAGCAGCTCAACCTCTGACAGCCAGCTAAGCTAGGTTGGTGGAATCAACTAACTGACTCACTCTTTGGTTACCTAGCAACAACCTGCGGAGTAACTTGCTTAACATCAGTGCAAGGTTTCATTATTATTCCTCACAGCTTCTTAAAAGTAAAAAACAACAGTGTGCAGTGAAAACTGTGGGTAAAACAGGAATTTTTGGCAGTATTTCAGATATTTAAGACAAAAAATAAATTAATAATAATCAGTATTGGCTGATATGAAACACTTAATAATGTGTTTTTCAACTGTGTTGTCTAGTTTCATCATGGACAGACCTTTCCTCAGTTAAGTCCAGCTCCTGGCCGTCCTTCATCCACATCACCTGGATGTTCGGCTCAGAAACCTCACACTCAAACATCGCCTTCTTCTTCTCGGTTATCTTTATGTCTTTAATCTTCTTGGTGAACTCAATCACGCGAGCTGAGAACAAGAATTGTAGATTTAAGGAACATCCCAAACTGGGGAAAAAACGGTGCAATGAATGCTTTGTTACCTTCAACAAAGAGGTTAGCGGCACTAGCAGCAGAGCCTGCTACAAACTGGTATTCTCCTCCGTCTCCAAAGTGAACATTTCGGATGGTGAGTGAATGTGTGAGCTGCCGGCTGCGAACTTGACATCTTTCTGATGATTTGACCTCTACGCCGTTCTTCAGCCATTTGTAGGTGATGCCCTCGTAGTTTACGGTGACTTCAAAGGTGATGGTGTCTCTCTCCTGAGCATTCAGGTCGTTCAGCATGGAGGTGATCAGGACAGCTGGATGGACGAAACATACATTTTAAGACTGGACCAAAATGTTGAGTGGAAAGAACTGTTTAGTATTTTCTTCTTAATTGTAGTAGCAAAAACTACTATTTTTTAATCAACAAACTAAACACACAATATTTTAATGAAATAATCAAAGTAGTCAGATTTCTGTACACAACCAAAATGTAAATCATTGCAGATTTAAAACAAAAGAGGGTGTTGCAGATTAAACAAAAACAGCAAACCAGATCCTAAACTTTTCATCTTTCCTGGATTTTTTTGTGCCTTTTAGTAACAAGCACTTTTGATACCCCCGATTTAGAGAGAAAAAAACGGCAATGGCTGTTCCTAGACCTGCCACAATAAACATTCTCAAAGAGCAATGAACTTTAAATTCTAATGAACATTTAACACTGGAACTGGAAGACATTTTAAATAAAGAAAATAAAACACCAAATAAAGTGAGTTATGAAGTCTGTGTAAACATATTTTCCTTTAAAAAAAAAAAGGGCTAGACTAAGGCACCACACTTCAGTCATCCAGTTTTTGACTGGAAGAGAAAATTCAGCAAGAGAAAGAGTAAAACAATACATCATACAAAGGAAATTATTGAGCTCGTTTGAATTTATCATGCAGTTAATTGATTTATTGCTTATTGCAATAGACTTAGCAGTGACTAAATCATGCTTTGTGGTCTTACGGTTGACGGTAAGCGTCGCTGACACTCTGTCGTTCCCGCAGATGAAGGTGTACTCCGCAGAGTCTTCCCTGCTGGTGTTCATGATCGTCAGTTGGTGAAGTTTCCCCTGAACCACGATCCTGAACTTCTCACTCATCTCAATCTCCACGCCGTCTTTGAGCCAGGTGGACGGCACGTTGAAGTGAGAAACTTCACACTCAAACGTGGCCACCTGGGTCTCAGGGACCTCCACACTCTTCATTGGTTTGGTGACACAAAGAGCTGCAGGCGAGAAATTGTAACACAATGAAAAAAAGAGACAAATAATTTAACAGAAACAGCTTCTCTGAGAGTTTTAGCTCTCAGAAAAGCTGTTTATTCTGGTAGCTGTGTTTCTCTGCAGCCATCAACAAGTAAAAACTGCTAATGAAAGAATACTTCTCTGACAGTTTGGAAAAGTACTCTTTCCTAATGTTCCACTTAGTTGCGGGGTACCACAAGGCTCCTCCTTTGGTCCCATTCTCTTCTTGTTAAACATTCTCCCTTTCTGTGGCATTTTAAAGTGTTAAGTTCTACTTTTCACCATTTTCTGATCTGCTCATTCCAAACAATATGTTTACACTTAAGTCTTGTAAGTCATCTTAAAAGACTTAAAGACTTCTAAGTCTTAAGTCTTAAAAGAGATGCGTAACACAGTGACTCTAATAAAAGATTTTAGGAGTTTTATGAACCCATTAAGTTGAGGTCATAGATATATATGGAAACACTGCATTTTCACACTGCTCTTAAAATTGACATAAGATTAGATTTGTTTATGACAGGATTATGTGACAGTAACACAAACCTACATCACATCTATATGTATTATAATTGGTCAATCGTGACTTATCACTTTGACATCTACTGGTTGTTCAAAACCCAGCGGCCCACATTCTGAGGGCAGGGAAAAAGGAGTGTGATTGTACCACACCTGTGCTGGCTTTTTTTTTTTTTTTTTTTACAAAGTTCTGCAGTCTATTTTAGGTGTAACTTTTATTTCTAGGGTCTCAGAGTGCTGTTATCACCTTACTTGTGTGAAATTTTACACCTTCACACTCCAGCCAGAGCACCAAGGTTCACAGGTCAACTGGGCTGCTGGATATTTTTGGATCCAGGCTCAAAAACAGATGTGGCAAAACCATTTTAGGTGTAGTTTAGAATTAGCATGCCTTTTGATCCAAGACTATTAGGATTATTCTGGACTTCCAACTAAATAGTTTTGTAGCATTTGATAGTTTTTTTTATTGTTTTTAATAGCTTAAGTGATTGCTGAGTTTCTAATTATTGACAGTTTTAGTCGGACAAGACTTTTTGATGGAGTTTTAAAAACATTTTAACTCAGATTGAGTTTAATATTTCTTAAATACACACTTGCTAACAAAAAGCAGTTAGGCACCCAGAAGGAATGGTGTGATTTGGATGTGAAATGCAGACCAATGTGAATGCTTCAATGATCAAGAATCTAGAACATGGCATTTTGATTTTTATCAGGCAGCTAACAAAGCATGCAGCAGTCAGTCAAAGCAGTGAGTGAAAGTCAGCCGACACAAAGGATGCCTTGTAGATATTTTAGACGACATTACCAGTGGCCCAACGTTGGAGCCAATGAGTATATGAGGGTACCCATACATGTTGTAAAGCTTTGGAAAGGCCGCAACAAGAGGGGATCCTTGTTTTGTCCACCAAGAGCTACAGAACCCAAAGACATCTGCACCAAATTCAGGTACTGAACTCTTTACAAACACCCAAAGTGGTTTCAAAGATGGATGTCAGCCAAAAAAAACATTTCTAGCAGAGTAGCTGACATTAACACCAAGAGAGGACTGTGTTTGGAGTGGTGCCATAACTGGGAGGTATGGTATCGTAATCTCAGTTCTGCATCACCAAGGATGATCATTGTGTGGTGGCAGCAAGGGTGGAGGACCAATCCTGCCAATGAGACGCACTAGCAGTACTCCAGGCATCATGGTGTTGGGTGTGGAGAGCCATAGGAATCCGGCTTCGGGTTAAATCAAGTGGTAATTGGAGGGACTTGAGGAACATCCTGTATTTGAAAAGCCGTCTTGAAGAGAAGACAAAAGTTTCTGAAAATGTTCTGTCAAATAATCGTCTGTTTCCAGACAATTTCATTTGCACCACTCCATCTGGGGCTTAACTTATTTTTTGCATGAGTGTGTTTACTTTTTAAAATAATTGAATAATTGAAAAAAACTATGTAATGCCTAAGTTGCTTTTTACTAAACACAAACAAAAACAGACGTAATTTTAAAGGAGAAAAGAAAAAAAAACTTGTAGAGTAAATGTAGTTTATATCACTTTCTTTATTGAAAGTTTTTCCTTCTTAATAATTCATGACAGGGTGTTCAGTGTTGCGTACCCTCTACAGTAAGCATGGCGCTGCAGTGCAGATGTCCGATCACGGCCGTGTACTCTCCTGCGTTGCTGCTGTCGACGTTCTGCAGGATCAGTTTGTGAGCTTTCCTCTCCGACAGAATCTTGCACTTCTCGCTTGCCTTCAGCTCGACGCCTTTGAACATCCACCTGACGGGGACATTGTCGTGCGACAGGCTCAACTCAAAGGAGGCGGTGCCGTCCAACAGGGATTTCACGTCTTTAATCTTCTTGACAATCTTGATTGCTGCAAAGAACAATGACAGAAACAGTTATTAAGCAGAAAAAGAAACTTGTTAGATTGGTGCTGTGTGTAGTAGGGATGCAAACAATTAATCAACGCATGATTAATTCTCGATTAATGGTTTATTAGATTAAAATGAGTTCAAACTGATTAACTAATAACGTCCGATTAGACATTATTTTAGTGTTGTACTTTGGCCTGCATCCAGAGGAGGGCGCCGCTGGTCATCCTTAAGCAGAGCTAGTTGATATAGAAATAAAGATGGCGGCCATACCTATGACAAAGTATTAGGTATTATGTCATTTAAAAAAAATAGAATAATAAGGATAAACTCAGGATTGAGAATAGAATCGTAAGAGAATAAAGTCAAAATAATACGAAACGTTGAAGTGTTATAAGCATAAACTCATATTTCAACTTTATCCTTGTAATACTATGTCTTTAATCTTGTAATACCACAATTTTACTCCCAAAATATTACGACTTTATACCTAAAATATTATGACCTTATTTGTATAGTATGATTCTGTTCTTGTATTATTTTGAATTTATTCTCATACAACTTTAATTCTCATAATATTATTATGTTTTCATTGTACGGTCCTAATACTCTGTCATACATACCAGAACGAGAAAGAGAAATGGTCCAAAGTCCTTTATGAGATGCAAAATTAACTTTATATATCAAAACATAACCGCGTAACACTCGACAACCTATTTAACAATTTGAAAATGGCTACACCACAATTTTTTATGTATTCAGTCTGTATTTAATATGACTGAGAAAAAAAAGCTAAAATTTAGCTTTTTTTCAAATTTAGCATATGAAAAGTTTGACCTTTTTTCATAACATGAAGTGCCAGCCATTTTCATACAAGAGAAAACCCTGACTTTTAAGAAAATATCCGCTTACCAATTGATTGTTAGTCAATAAAATAAATCAAGTTTAGATTTATTCATTAATCGATGACTTGCATCCCTAGTGTGTAGTGGTAAGTGATGCTGATACTCACTCTCTACATTGAGTCTGGCGGTGGCGGACAGTTTCCCCAGCTTGAAGGAATAAATCGTCTCATCTTGTGTGTTGCAATCCTTCACCTTCAGAGTCTGGATCGTTCCTTCTGAGATAATCTCGAACTTGTCACTGTTCTGCAGTTCGACTCCGTTCCTGATCCACTGGGCTCCTTTCACGTCTGGGTGGGTGAGCTCCAGTGAGAACATGGCCTCCTGGGTCTCTGTGACTGTCTGGTTTCTCAAAGTCTTCTTGATCTTCACAGCTGCAGATAAAAACAAGACAACGGCACCGCATTTAATCATTACTCACGCTTTACTGTTGGGTTAGTTGGTTTAGAATCATTTAGAAAACTGGTACTAACCTTCCACCTTGAGGTTTGCACTGGTTTTGGAGTTGGCCACCTGGTAGGTGTACTCGCCGACATCCTGTGGCCTGGTGATGACGATGACGAGGCGCCTGATGGAGCCGTTCACCTCGCTCACTACGTTCTCGTTGAAGTTCACGAGCTGACCGTCCTTTAGCCACTTGCCTTCAGCTTCAGCGTTGGCAACTTCGCACTCAAACTCAGAGGTCTGAGACTCTGCCACCGTCACATCCTGCAGAGGCCGTGTGATGGCGCCACCTGATGGTTGCAGAAGGGAACAGTTGTGACTATAGAGCATAACCTCAAGCCCAACATCTGGAAAGCAGATATTTACATTTATGGTGGGCGATATGTACGGAACAGGATTAGAGACACTGGAAAGAAAAAATAAAGAATCCTGACTTTTTTCTCATAATTCTGACTTTTGATCTCCGAAAATTAAAGTCAGGATTCTGAGAAATAAAGTCAGAAATGTGAGGAAAAAAAGTTGTTTTTTTTCAGTAGCCTTCACCGTTTTTATATGACACAACCTGACTAAACTTGTCCAGTTTTAAGTCAGGTAAGATTACCAAAATTATTTATGTTTGTGCAATGTCGGAACAAAGACGTTGATGATGTCATGTTCGGCCAACATGTCAGGAAGGAAACTGATTGGTTGTGAAATGTGTGAAATATGAACTTCAAACCGAAAGCAAAACGTTTTGAAGATGCTGGTTGTAGCTGTTAAGTTTTGATGTGCAAAATGAAACAAAGCTGAAAAAAAGACACTAGCTGAACAGTCATTCAGAGAGGAAGAAGCCATTTCTCCCAATGGAACATAAAAAGACCTTAATTTTTGAATACATCTTCTGTGATTTAAATAAACTAACAAGTGTTTGATCATGGTGTTACATTTGATGGAAAAAGGGGAACGTATGCAAGCCTTAATCTATCGACCCAAATCACAGTTAAAAAGATAATTGTATTAAATAATGGAGAATTGAAGGGAATTCTTTAGCTAGTAGAGGAAGTTTTAGTCTTGTAGTTTTTTAATCCTAGCTGACTTAAATAAGGAAAGGTAAAGTCAGAGATTTTACACAATGGATATCAATATCTGGTTCCAGCTGATTTAACCCTTTAGTATCTGAGTTTCGACCTACCAGAGACGGTGAGCTGAGCGCTGGATGTCTTCTCCCCAGCGTGGAACATGTACTGGCCCTCTTCATCTTTCATGGTGTCTAACACAATCAGGGAGTGAGCTGTTCCCTTGGACTCCATCTTGTATTTGGTTCCAGCCTTGAGCTGCTGGTTCCTGAAGGTCCAGAGCGGGTCGATTCCAGGATGTGAAACCTCAACGTTGAAGGTAACGTTCTGGGACTCTGAGCACACTTTGTCCTCCATGTGCTTCACAATATGGACCTCTGTGAGAACAACACTGGTAAGGCATCGGACTGGAACCTGAAAACATGAATGATGATAAAATCTGATCTCGCTCACGTTCAACAGTCAGGTTGCAGCTGGTTTCGACTTTGCCGACCACCAGTTTGTAACGTCCTTCATCTGAAGCAAAGGTCCTGGTGAAGGCAAGTCGCTGCTTGGTGCCCTTTGCCACAGCCTGGACTCGGTCACCTGGGATCAGCAGTTTGTCGTTGTGGTACCATTTGATAGAGCTGATGTCCTGAGCTGAGATCTTGGACTCAAGGACAGCTTTTGTGCCTTCGATGGACGACACGTCCTTCAGGGGCACCACGATGTCGATAGCTTTAATGACAGAAGAACATTTTAAAGTAAGGATTAACGAGACTGAGGTGGAGTGACACTAAGGATGCAAGTTATCCATTAATCAGTTCATCTAAAGTTGACTGTACTTATCAATTGACTAATAATGATTAATTGATAAGCTGATATTTTCCACCTTTCTGCAATTTTTGAAGTTGAAGTTGAAGTTCTCCAAGATGAAGTACAACTAAATAAGTGCTAATAAGATAAAACTTAAGGAGCTTGTCGAGTGATATTTCAAAACAGAACCACATAAAGGGCATTTTCACCCAAAACCAAACTCTGTTTGGACTGTTTCTTTTTCCTGTTTTGGCGCCAAGGTTCTGCTCACAGATAACCAGTGGCTCCCTCTGCTGGATGGCAGCCAAACAACACCTAATCAAGCTCTGAGCGGAATTATTAGTTGATCAATCGGAACTAATTTAAATCTAATAAACCATTAATCAACAATTAATGGTAAATCAATTAATTGTTAGCATCCCTAAGTGATATGCTTATTTTCATATGGAAACACTTACTTTGCACATTGAGTTTGCCTGAGGTGGAGATTTCATGAGTTGGAACTACAAATGAGTAGGATGCAGCGTCTTCTCTGCTGACGTTCTCCACCAGCAGTTTGTGAACCTGTTTGTCGATGACGATATGGACGCGGTCTGAGGCAGAGATTGCCTGGCCATTTTTCAGCCAGGTACCTTCAACATTCTCCTGGGAGAACCTGACCTCCAGCTGAGCAATGTCACCCTCACAGATAGTAAGGTCAGTCAGCGGCTGCATTAGAGTCACAGGACGCACTGGAGAGAAACCAAACGCACATATGTTCATTAATGACTAGTCAAGTCGAATTAAGTTTGTATTGCAAATTTCAGTAACAAAGTTCAAAGTTCTTTATGTCATAAAAACATACAATCACCAATTGTGAAACAAGAAATAAACAATTTGTTATTATTGGAGAAAATGTCAGTTAATATTAAGCAAAGGCAAGTCTAAACAGTGTTTTGCTGCATTCTGGATGTTTTCTAAAATGACTAATGAAACATTCTACATATTTTAAGCTAGCAGGGGAACTTTGTGGCAGCACAAACGTCTAAAAAAAAAAAGCTTACATTTCATTTTTAGTGAGGCGCTGGTCTTCAGATCTCCACAAACAAAGGTGTACTTCCCCTGGTCGTCTTTCCTGACGTCCTTGACAGCCAGGGTGTGCCGTCCTCGGCGGGAGGATATGACGTATTTACTGCTGGGAGAGAGCTCCTTCTCACCAAAGAACCATTTTCCCTCAGCATCTTCACGAGAAATCTCAACCTCAAACTCTCCAGCGTAGCTCTCTGGTACTTCAATGTTTTCCAAATGTTTGTTGAGCTCCAGGGCGGCACCTGACGTACGCAGGAACGTCAAGAACTTTGAGCTGCTTTCCACACAAACAAGACTATATAAAACAAGAATTCAGAGTACAAACCTTCTACATGGAGCCTTGCATTAGTCCTGATATTCTCATCATCGATGACCATGCATGAGTATTCTGCGTCATCACTCATTTCAATAACCAGCACAGACAGGAAGTGGACCTTTCTGTCAGAGTGCATCCTGTATTTGTCTCCTGAGAAAATCTCAACATTATTCTTCAGCCATTTGACCTTGACGAATGGTTCGTTGGTTTCACATTCAAAGGTCACCATAGTGTCCTTCTCGTTTGCACTGGCATCAGCCAGGTTTTGTGTAAAACTAATGGCTGCCTTGGCTGCAGAAGAAATACAAAATTAGACTTTGACATCAGGAGGTACATATAAAAGAGAATTAGGGCCACTGGGAAAAATATTATTCTGACTTTTGAGAAGATTAGTCAGAATTCTGACAAAAAAATCAAGAATTCTTAGACTAAAGTCAGAATTCTGGGACAAAAGGTAATATATTCTGATTCAATCAACATTTTTCACAAAAAAAAAAAAAAATTCTGGGACTAGTCAGAATTCTGACAAGAAAACAAAGAATTCTGAGATTAAAGTCAGGATTCAGAGAAAAAAGTCAGAATTATTATTTTTCAGTGGCCCTAATCCTCTTCTGTAGATAAAGTAGTACAAGGAAATTACAGATGAGATTTTGTGTTTCACTTTACCTTGTACAAGAAGGAAGGCATGGCTTGATGACTCTCCTGCGACGTTGATGGCCTTAACCATAATGCTAGCAGAGTCCTCTACTGTAACATCTCTAATCACCAGTTCACACACATGGTCCTCAGGCCAGTACCAGTAAATACGGTCAGATTTTTCCAGAAGAATGCCATTCTTGAACCACTGGCACTCAGGTTCTGGTCTACCAACAACCCGGACTCTGAAACGAACTTCGTCCTTTGGAGAAACAGTCTTGCTTCCAATCCGTTCGAGGATATGTGGGGCTTCCATGCTGGGTGACAGCTGGATCCTCTCTGGTTTGATTGTGGGGATGGTGAGTTTGCCTTGCTCTTCCATCTTCCTCCTTTCAGCTTCTTCCATCTCCTTCATATGATGAAGTAGCTCGTCTTTAGTCTTTTTTAGTAAGTCTTCATAGGAGTCATCCCTCTTGCGAGATTTGAATTCTACTGCAGAGATGGACTCATAGAAGCCCTCCTCTGTTCTGCGCTTGAACTTGCTCTTCAGCTCCTCGGTCTCCTCAGAGGTTTTCTCATGAACGATTCTTTGTGCCTTACGCAGTTTAACTACTTCCCTGTCTTGTGGGACCTCACCAGGTCTGTCCACCTTGACAATGTCAAATCCATTTTGCCAGATTCATGTGGGACCTCAGCAGCTTTGGGCTCTGGAGCACGACGCAGCACTGTTCTAAAGTCCTCTCTCTGTTGGATCTCCAGCTTCACAGTGTGTTCAGTTGTGCCTAAAGGATTGTCTGCAACCACTCTGACTTCACCGGAGTCATACGACTTGATGTCAACAATCTCCAGGTAGTAAATACCATCGTAACGAAGTCTGTATCTCTTGCTTTTGCGGATGAGTTGTCCGTTGAGGTACCAATTAACCTTTGGAGCCGGGTAGCCGGTCACTCTGCAGCGGAACCGAGCGATGTCTCCTTCCAGCACCCTGGCTGGTTCTGGAAGCAGGACAATTTCAGGTTTTGTCTTTTCGGATTCGTCATCAAGGCTGACTCCTGCAGGTCCTCCCTCATGAGCAATGCGCTCAATCTCATCCATTCGATATGCTCCCTTCCTGCCTTCAGGAAGCTGAGATTCCTCAACAAGGCCCTTCTCATCCTTGACGATCAGGGTAGCCGAGGTCTGGTCGACTCCAAACTTGTTGGTTGCTCTGCAGGTGATCACACCACTGTCTCTTGCATAAGCAACCTCATAGTCCAGGCTGCAGTAGCCAAACTCATTGACCATACGCAGCCTGTTGGCAGCAGCCAGAGGCTTGCCATCATGCAGCCACTCCACCACCATGGTGGGGTCTCCAATCGGAGTCAGCCTGCACTCAAAGTGGGCTGGACCAAAACGCTTCATCCTGATGGAGGTGAGCTTCTTCTTAAACAATGGCTTCTGCTGCTTCTCCTTGTCATAAAGGTCGCCTTCCTCCCACTGCTCTTGACCGTAACGCATGTGGAGAGGCTCCAGCTCTGGAGGGGCAATCTCCTTCGCTTTGTAGGTTCCTTTGGGAATAATGAGCTTCCTCTCAGCTTGCGGAGCAGAGTGATCTACCTCCACATTGACTCTGCAGCGGGTGGTGTCTCTGCCAGCCTTGTTGATGGCTGTGGCAGTGTACCAGGCGCTGTCTGAGCCAGCAGATGAAGGAATCTGGAATTTTGCCTCTCCTTTGGTTCCTTCAATCCTGGAAAAAGCAAGCAACCAAGTGAATCAAAGTACAAATAAAATTTTACAAAGACAGAAAAACAAAACAGTAGAGATACCTGATGTGTGGGTGCTTTGATGGAGTAATGATGTCGCTGTTTTTCAGCCAAACAATATCTGGCAGGGGGGTTCCAATGGCTTTGACAGCCAGTTCCACCAATGTGCCCTGCTTCACGGTAATGTTCTTCAGTTTTTCAACAAACTGAGGTCTGGATACGCTTTCTCTGGCTGCGAATCCCAGAACAAAGCAGAAGTTGAAAATGATACACTTTTAAGGTTTCTGTATATGTAGCAGTCTGTAGTCTAAGTTTTACCTTCAACAGAGAGATTAACGGCAACAGATGTTCGTCCAGCTCGGTTCTGAGCAACGACGGTCCATTCTCCAGAATCTTTTGGCACAGCTGGGACAATAATCAGGGACTGAGTGCCGTCCTCCTTAATCACTATCTTGTGTGTGAAGTCGTTGACAATTTGTTGCCCTGAAAGGAAGAATAAGACAGTATTTTTAAAAGCTGAAGAACCAAATAAAGAGTTGCTGAAAATATTTAACACTGTTTCTCTTACCATTGTGGAACCAGTAGGTTTCAGGCATTGGTCTGCCTACAACCTTTAAGTCAAATCTGGCAGTTTGGCCCTCTGCGCATTTGATAGAGGAGGGTTTCATGACAAACACTGGCTTGTAAAGTCTTTCCAGGTGAATTTCATCAGTCTCTTCGAGGCGGCGAGCCGGGGAACGTCCAGGTGAACGGCTGGATGATCGGCCAGGAGAGCGGCTCAGAGAGCGAGGAGATGTGGATCTAAAAGGGGGAAGCAGTGTGTCACCAGCTAGCAGGCGAGACTTCAGATGCAGCATTCAGAGCAGCAGGGATATTGCAGTTTCAGTTTTTGGTGTTTCTTTACAGCCTCTGAAGAGGCAAAACCTCCAACCTATTTCATTTTGTTAATTCATCTCCATTTTCAGAATTTCTCAGCACTGACCTGATCCGCTGCATTGATGGCTGTGGTGTGTAACTGGGAGGGGTTACACCACCGGAAGGCTCCACGTAGAGCTTCCCTGAGCTGACAGCATTTCCCTTCATGTTGGAGGCGAAGGCGGTGTACACTCCTTCATCCTCTGGTTGAACCACAGACAGACGGAGGCTGGCTCGTCCATCCTGAAGGACCTCCATCTGGTACCGGCCACCGGGCCTGATGCGCTGGCCATCTTTGTACCAAACAATCTGCAGCAGGTTTTATGAATCGCTGTTAGTGACATGTGTCAAACTGAAGGCCTGTCATAGCTTTTTATGTGGCCCTCTAGACTCCAGACAGATACATAAAAAGAACCTTCAAAATAACATTGTGAGCTTATATATTATTTTATCAATATAATTAAAGCAGTTTGTATACTGCCAAATTACATCAATCAGTCTCAAGTTTTTTGCCATTATGAAATAATGAAGTGAATTTATTGCATATTTTCTGCAAAAATAGTCAATAACATTGTGTTTAAGTGACAAACTCCCACCTGCAGGGGGCAGTATTTCTTACTTCTACTACACTACTGCCTCAATCTTACTTGGTGTCAAGTTAATAGTCAGTGATTGATATGGTAAGTAACAAAAAGTCACCATTACCATGATGCATAAGTAAAAATATTGCAAACATATTTCTAAATTAGAACAACAAAATCATTCATTTTGATTGCAAAAAAATCACAAAAACAATTGTGAAATCCTGGAGGGACTGATCAAACTGAAAAGAGGTTCAATATTATTTAAATTTAAGAAGAACTCAACGAATGCAGAGATTGGTATGTCTTAATATTTTAACAGCTCACTAATGGTTTTTTAATGCATTCATAATATACAAGTTTCCAGTAGATTATTAAAGGTCATAAGTGTAAAATTCAGACAAATAGTACCACATAAACTTCATCATACTTCACAGACATGTTCAGATTTGATTGGACTCATTTCCATATTTCAGAGACGAGTTTGGCTATAAAAGTAAATATATTTTTCTTCACCTTAGGCAGCGGCGTGCCAGACATCCTGCAGTGGAAAGTGACACCCATTCCCTCCATGATCCGGTAGTTTTTCACTGGTGTCTCGAAGGCTGGCTGGAGTGCTTCTTCCTCTGCCACAGTCACCATGAGCTCTCCGTCCTCGGTCACCAACTCTCTGTAGGTGATCGTCAAGATACGAATCTCGATCTCCTGAATGATCCTCTCCTCAAAGGCTGAAATCATGAACTCCTGAAAGAAAAAGAGCAAACATTAAAAATTGCTGAAAGAGCAATACATTCCAAGAACTGCACAAGAAATATATAAACTACTGCAAAGTCACAGAACTGCAGAAGATTACCGTTTCTGATACGAAGCTCATGGGGGTCGTCACCCTCCTTTGTTCAAACTCGTACTGCGCTACGACTGGCTGAGGTTCCTGGACCACGGTCGTCGTCACTTCCGTTTTATATGTCACATCTTGCTGCTTCATGTAGGCTTCATATTGTTCTGCAAGCAGAAAGAATGTAAGAGACTGAACTGCAAAAACACAAAATCTTACCAAACAGTTCTGCCTGGTTTCTTCTGCAAATATCTAGATACACTTGGAATAAAACAAAACTAACTCAAAATAACTTTTCAGCCAGATTTAGGAGCTTGTTTTAAATCAGTAATTTCTTTAAATATTAAGAAA
This sequence comes from Phalloptychus januarius, assembly GCA_902982915.1. Classification (NCBI taxonomy): domain Eukaryota; kingdom Metazoa; phylum Chordata; class Actinopteri; order Cyprinodontiformes; family Poeciliidae; genus Phalloptychus; species Phalloptychus januarius. Next base: position 19,078,404 of record CADWAE010000230.1, on the reverse strand, counting down.
AGTAATAGTTCCACTGGTAGGTTATTTCAATTATAACATGGAACCAATTTCTTTCTATAAGTAAAAAAATCTGCAGGTAGAACTACTTTTTCAACTGTAATAAGATATTTGCAATAAGAAAGTAAACAAAAAATTGTTTATATTTGGCGTTGTGCAGTGTGGTCCAACACAGAAATAAAGACAAAAACCAGGAAATGTGAATACCTTCATCCAGCAGGATGGCAGTAGCTGACGCTTCCCCGAGAGGATTCTTAGCAAAGACGGAGTATTCTCCTGCATCATCAGCGAAGGTCATTGAAATCTCCAGTCGGCATTCTCCGGTCTCCTTTTTGTAGGCAACTTTATATCTGGAAGGAAGAATAAAATCCATTATCTTTTCTGATAAAAACAGGTAGAGGACAGGAGAGGATGATGTGGAAGTATAATTTTATTGTGATATGTTGTGGTGCTGTTGCAATAATGACAAAAATTATGATAATCTATATATTACTTCTTTTGTATAATGCTAATGCTAATTATACTAATTTTGTATAATTAGTGCCACAAACACAAATTCTGCTCTTGAAAACAGATTCCATTTAAAACAGGATTCTCCAGGACATCAAAAACTTAAAAGTGAAAATATTATCCAATATTCACATTTTGCATAATTGGGTCTCTGCTGCTTCTAAAAACAGTCCAGGCAATTAAAAAAAACATCCAGCAGGTTTTTGTTAATGTTAATGTTTCTTAGTGTCTGGCAAATGAGCCGTTTAAAAAAAATAAAGAATCTAATGTCACAAATCAGCTGGCACTGCCCCTCAGCTAGCAACCATTCGCCCAGTTACCTAGCAACCCCAGCAGAGTTCCACCCGTCACCTAGCAACACAAGCGGAGTTCCAGCACATTTGGTTAGCTGGTTGCACCTCTGTATTTTACTATTTTTAATAGTATTGTAAGAAATTTTCATAATAGATGATAAGTGATACAATAAATGACCACATCAGTTGAGGTATTTCGTATTTAGACTGGTGTAAGCTCTGTGGGTGGAGGACCGTGGGTTGTACCTGTATCCAGTGGTGAGCGGAATGCCGCTCTTCTTCCAAATGATGTGAGGTCTTGGGTTTCCTGCAATCTGACACTCAAACACAACACTTCCTCCCTCCACCAGCTTCTGGGGAGTGGGCTTCTTAATAAAGAAGGGGGCAGCAGATTCTCCTGTGCTGATCTCTGTCTGCTCCCTCATCTCGACAGCAACACTGCGGAGAAGCAACATCTTTATTGAGATTCAGCTCAGAAACTGCAGCATTGTAGGGGTGGGTGTTTAAACTCACGTCTTGGCTTGTGTGAGCCCAGTTTCTGTGACAGTCACCATCTCCTCTCTGCTCTCTATTTCCTCTGAAACTGCGACATAATCAGAGGACACCAGATTAGGCAGGTTTTTCATGCAGTTTAATCTTATTTTCTCTATAGTGTATTTCAAATTCATGAGCAGAGTTTGCTTTCTCGACAGCCATTTGTCTCTTTCACGGCTTTCACAGCCAACCTGACCCTTTTCTGTTGTTAATTTGCATGTTTTCATCAGTAATCAGCCTGTAGTAATGACAATTAAAGCAAAGTTTCATGTTTCACCACCATACCTCATAAGTGCTTAGAAATAAAAAACAATGGAGTTTTTTATTTCAATGGAGTGGAGTCAAAACTGGATAAAGTATGAAAGGTCACACCACCAGTTCGGCACTATGTCAGATATTTAAAACAAAAAACTTATCAGTAACTATCAACATCGACTGATACAAAAGATTTATATCGTGAATTGTTTATCATCCAGTCCCAACTTGTACCCGTAAGTGACTCAGATTGGCTATTTACATACCACAATCATTCTTCTGCTTCCCATTCATGCACTACTTTCTGTTGGTCTATCACATAAAATCCTCATAAAATAAGTTCTTCTGTGGCTGAAATGTGATACAATGTCAGAGTTTTGCATGAACGCATTGTTGATATTCGAGTGTCCGTCTGTTACCTTTAACGAGCAGGTAGCAGGAGGTGCTGATGGTTCCGGCCTCGTTAGTGGCGGTGCAAGTGAAGCGACCGCTGTCTTCGGCGAACGCCTCGCGGATCATCATCCGGGCGACACCGTTCTCATAGCTGATCTGGAAGTCGATTGAACTCTCGATTTTGTAGTCCTCTCTGAACCACATGATGATGGGGGCGGGCTGACCACTGATCTGACACTGCAGGGTCACCGACTCGCCTTCTGTCACTGTCAGGTTCTTCAGGCCCTGAAACAAACCAGAGAAATAATAAGAGACCTGAACAAAAGATTCAATTGAGGAAAGATTTTTTTGGTCCTAATCAATTATTTTCAAAAGGACAGAAGCAGAAAGTGGAGGGAAAAGTTACTTACTGCCAGGATAACGGGAGGGACTGCAGGTTCTTGGGCTCTCATTGGCACAGCAACCGCCTCCTACAAAGACAAAACAAGAGTTAGAAAGACAAACGTTTTATGATCTGCAGGGTTCTGAGAGGATGGAACAAGAAGTTGGTGAGCACAGATAAAAAAGATGAGGGCCTGCAGATGAAGACAGAAGGAGACAAGAGGAGGAGTCTTCAAGAAGGGTGATTGGCTGCAGAGAGGGAGTGAGGTAAGAGTTTAAAAAAAAAAGAGGACAGTGGTAAAGGACCAACCTGAGGCTCCCAGTCCTCAAACTCCTCCTCACTCACTGCATAAGCCCCCCCCTCAAACTGCCTCTGATATCTGACGTCCTTAAACGGCGGTGGGAGGGGCTCCAGCGTCACTTTGGCCTCCACCACCGACCTGCGAGACGGACTAGGAGACTTGACGGGTTTGATGATCTTCCTGGTGGCAGAGGGGGAGGCCAGCTCTTTGTGCAGAGCAGCGATGGCTGAGCCGGTGATGGACACCTGAACCGGCCAATCAGAGCAGGTTAAACACCACGATCAGGAATAAACAGGAAGTCCACGATTAGTGAGGGAAGGCGGTGATGGAGACTCTGAGTGAAGGTCAGAAATCACTGAGAGGAGGCGGCAGGCAGCCGGGAAGAAATAAAACCAACTACTATGCCGTGCAAACGTTTTCACACCCCTTACATATTTTTGTCTCATTGCCAGTGTTTATTGAGATTATATGTTAAAGACAAACATAAAACAGCGTAGAATTGTGTCAAATAACATTGAAAAGTATTTATTTTATTTATATTTAGCCCCTTTTTACTGTGGAATATCTAAAGAAAACTCAGTGGTTGTTGATCTGCTAAGATAACACCAGATATCTGGCAAAAAACACAATTTCTCACACCATTGTTTTTTTATAGCATGGTGGTGGCAGCATTCACTGTGGGGATGTTTTCCTTCAGATTTTACAGAGAAACTGATTTTGATGGGATATGAATGGAGCTAACTACAAGACAATCTTGGAAGGAAACCTGCTAGAAGCTGAAAACATGACCCTCAACATCCAGTTATTTGGTTCAGATCAAAGCATATTTATTTATTATAATGGTCTAGTCAAAGTCCAAATTTAAACTTAATTGAGAATCTATGTTCTCCTTCCAATCTAGTTGCAGGAGGTTCTGGCATCAATTCTCCGTTCAATTCACAATTAGATGGCACTTTCTGTTGATCAATATCATAAAATGCCAAAAAACACTGAAGATTCAGATTTTCGAAAGTTTAAGTTTAAAGATATATCTACAAGGCACAAAAATACCTTAGACCAGAAAAAGATGAAACCGCATGGAAAATACAACTTAAAATAGCAAGTACCCAGTGATTTTCTTAGATTTTTAAATTTTCTTAGAAAAGTTTCATGTTTATGTAATTTAGATTTCATTTGTTCACTTCCAAACATTTCTGCATTTCCGGCTGCAACACATTTCCTTTGGGGAGAAGCAATTCAACATCGTTTCTCCCAAGAGACAAAAATAATTTAAAAAAAAGATATTCCAAGGGACAATTTTAATCCTTGTTTGGTCATCATATCGAGGAACGATGGCGTGTTTGAGGAAAAAAGATTGTGAGAGCATCTCCAGTTGGACAAGAGAAGTGTATGAAAAAGCAATGAACAGGTTCCAAGTAATGTATATTTCTGCCTCTGTAGATCTGATCCTTCATCAACAGCTGATAGAACAATAAGGTGCTACTTTGAAACCCTTTGTCAGCAAAAATGGAGCAGCCAGGACGTAGAAAATCACATAACGCAAACCTTTCAAAGGCGTTTCAGGAAGAAGGCCTAAAAAAGACTTATTGAGCAAAATGTACTTTTTACAAGTTTTTAGACTTCTATTTAGATCCAAACATCTTCTAAAAACAGCTTAAAAACTGGAAACTTCTGTGATCTCAATCACGAAACAGTTTTGTAGGTGTTTGGAGAGGAAATGCCAGGAACATTAAAAAATGAAAACTAAACAGAATTTCTCTGTAATGTGTTGCAGCCTGAAATGCAGGTCTGAATGGAAAACAACCAAAATGAAGTTTGACCTTGACACCAGATCTTCAATAATTGTACGATCTTTTAGCTTTTTCCATGTTGTTCCAACATCTTCTGATTTAGATTTGGTGAAACCTAAAAACTGAAGAATTGACTTTAGGTGAAATAACTAGATGAGCGAAAAGTGAACAGCGGGAATGAGGAGGATCAGTTTGGAGCTGAAGGACCGTGAGATTGTAGGATCGGAGGGCTGTGCAGGTTTAGGGTGGGTGACAGTGAGGAGGGAACCAAAGTGAATCACAGCTGTTACAGATGTGTTTGTTAAAGATGGCATGGAGGTTCTGGGCGGCGGCGGCGGGCCCTGCAGCCGAACCTCTTACCTCGCGGCTCGGTTCGTGTTTAGGAACGGAAACTTTAGAAACCGTGAAATGCGGGACTGTGGACGGAGCGACGCCGGAGTCCACATGGGAGGAAACCTCGGCTGTTCTCTGAATCTGGAGTGACCAACACATGAGCTATTAGGGAGAGTCTGGACCGATCCGGTTTGATCTAACAGCCGAGTCCTCAGACCTGATGGATCTGCTGGACCTCCTGGATCTGGACTCGTCGCTGCTCTTCGGTTTTTGCAGCAACAACCTGTTTGTCTGTAACCACTGCTGCCTGCTGCTTCAATTTCAGAACCTCCTCTTCTTCGTCCTCTCCAGCCCAGACGCCCTCCTCATGCATGGGCTGGCGAACACGAGCCAGGTCGACGGCGGCCAACACGGTGGCAACCGCCTCGGCTTTTTTCTCCCCTTCAGTCTAAAGGTACAGCAAACAGATCTCAAGAAGGTTGACAGTCGAGTTGAAAAGCTTTCAAATATTCAACCAGGAGAAGAAGAAGAGCAGCAGCATGTGGAACATTAGAGGGAAACAAAGAGATGGAGCCACGTTGATACTGCATTCTTCATATGAGTACTATCGTTTCAAATTTGAACTAAGAATGATTGAAAACCATCAACTTTTCTAAAAGTGAACTCAAGTTTGGAAAGAAGATGTGATTTAGGGAGCACCAGCCCTGTTTGTCCACTTTGATCCGACTCTTGGTTGCTTGTCTAGAAAGACTGGTTCGCTTGGGGAGGTTTGAATGCATAATCAAAGTCCCATGTGGACCAAAAATGTGAACTCTGGTCTAGGTTCGGTTGATGTGAACTCTGGTGCAGTTAGAATGCATACGTGAATGCCAAGTGACCGGGAAATCTCTGCAAAAGAAGATGAATGGCATTCTGGGTCTAGTGCTAGTCAGAGAAACGGTTCATGGTCTTTCATCAAAGACAAAAGAGAAATCCTTCAACCGCTAAAATCTGATGCTACTCCATTTTTGTTTACATTTAGGAAAGCAGGAATTTGTGCTCAGTGTCTTCTTGGAGGTTTTTGTGTCGTTTCCTTCAGTTGTTCTTGGTGCAAGAACATGTTGCTCAAAGAATTTGGATTGACACAATGAAAGTGAACAACACCAACTGAAAATGGAACAAATGTTGCAACTTTGGTCCCTGATGGAACTGAGTCTACCGGCCCACACTATCAGGTGAGAAAACATCCAGAACAGCTGATGTATCGACAGAAAGTTATACGTTCATCCTCTGGAGAGAAGTCAAGTCAAGTTTATTTGTATAGAACATTTCAAGCTCAAAGTGCTTTGCATCATTAAAACAAAATGCAGTAACCAATTATGAAACAAGAAATAAATGTTACATTCTGTCAAATACCATCATCAAAATCAAGCAAACATGCATCAAATATGGTCATCAATGTTCCATTTGCTACTAATTAAAGACAGCTCTAATTGATTTAAAGGAAGTCAGTGTTTCTGCTGTTTTGCAGTTTTCTGGAAGTTTGTTCCACATTTGTGGTGCATAGAAGCTGAATGCTGCTTCTCCATGTTTGGTTCTGGTTCTGTAGATGCAGAGCAGAACCAGAAGACCTGAAAGGTCTGGAAGATTGATATAACAGCAGCAGATCTTTAATGTGTTGTTTCGCTAAGCTGTTCAGTGACTTATAAACTAACAACAGTATTTTAAAGTCTATTCTCTGAGCTACAGAGAGCCAGTGGAAGGACTTTAGAACTGATGGAATGTTCTCTATCTTCCTGGTTTTAGTCAGAATGGCAGCAGCAGCGTTCTGGATCAGCTGCAGCATTCTGATTGATTCTTTTAGGCAGACCTGTCAGGACACTGTTGCAGTAATTGATACGAATAAAGATAAATGAGTTATGAGAGATGAGTCTCTCTAGATTTTGCTACAATATTATAAACCTTTTATCCCAACAATGTTCTTCAGGTAATGGAAGGCCGACTTTGAAACTGTCTTTATGTGGCTCTGAAGGTTCAGGTCTGAGTCCATCACTACTCCCATCAGATCCAGAAGATCTCAAGATACAACCACATCCACCAGAATACACCGGGTCGGATTAGAACTTAGAAGGACCCTCCACTCACCTCTCTGCTGGCGGCCACCTGATGCTCCCACTCTTTCTCCATGTGCAGCTGTGTGGAGCTGCTGATGCTGCTCATACTGGTCATACTGGTATAGCCTTCAGCCATGTAATCTCCCTGCTTCCAGGGCGGCAGAACCTCAGCGGAGCCAGATACCTAAAGCAGACAGGAGGAAGGTTTTGGATGACCAGCAAGAGAACTCCCTTTGGTTCTGATACAAACTGGATTTACTGAAAAAGTTTTAGTTTCAGGCATAATTGGTCTCTCTCACCTGTTTTCTGGTCATCACAGGAGACCGGACTGGTCTGATGGGAGAGATGGACATCTTGCTGGAGGGAGAGACGGGTCTGCAGGACGTCATTAAACCTCACAGCTCAGCCGTTTGAACCACAGCACACCTGCGAGTGAACACTTACCTGACAGGTCCGGGCGTTGGCCCCTTCACGTGTCTGACGGGTGAAGGCGACTGCTGGCGGCCTCCCGTTACCTTGGAGATGAAGGACGGCGGAGACCTGGAGGTGGGTTTTGGTGGTACCCTCGGTGGGGTTTTGTGAGCAATATGTTGAGTCATGATTCCTCCTTCAACGTGCATCTCCATCATGGTGGTGGCCTGGAAACTGGCCTCCATGGATTTCTGGAGAACACAGAGAAACATTTCAAGTTTTAAAGGTTCCAAAAGCAAATTTTTATTCAATTTACTTATTTTAACTTTTAGGGTGGACGTTTTTCGCATATACTCTTCCCAAAGGTTTTCTCGAAATAATGACGTATTTCCCTGTGATTTTCTAAAGATAGGTTAGTTTAACTCATTAACTAATTATCTTGAGAAAACTCTGGGAAATTAACTCATTGTCTTGAGAGAACTGTCATAAAATTAACTCATTATCTCAAGAAAACATCATTTCAAAAATGTACTATGACTTTAAGAAAGGCCTCTTAAAATAGGTTTTCCCGATCACATATAAATGTTGTTTTAACAGTATTTCTCATTTTTATTTATGAAATTGTATTAATATAATTTAATATCTAATGTTTGTCTTATGAGACTGCAGATGGAAATTAGCACAATATTGTATATTCCTTCATATTTAAATAAAATAAAATCAATAAAATTTTATTTAATGCCACTGAAAGCCACTAGGTGTCGCGCTGACACAACTCACCCTCTCCACTGTAGTTCCAGACATCTCCATCTGGGATGTAGACATGATCGTCTTTGTTTTCTTAATGGGAACTGCTTCTTCACCTGTATCAGACACACAGCGGAACGTTTAGCTCCAATCCAAACAGTCAGAACCAGAACCTGAACCAGGCTGAGCTCACCTTGGACCAGCAGCTCGCAGGTGGATGTGGCCCGCCCGCTGCTGTTGGTGGCTGTCACAGAATACGCCCCAGAATCCTCTGGGAAGGCCTCAGCGATCAGCAGACTGTACAGGTCTCCGTCCTGCAGGATCTGGAAGTCGGTGGAGCTCTGGATCTCAGCTCCCTCCCTGTAGAACTTCACCACAGGTGTGGGGATCCCTGAGACTCTGACACTCAGCCTCACCTGGCTGCCCTGCCTCACCGTGGAGCTCTGGAGTCTCTGAATGAAGGTCGGTGGCGCCGTCTCGGCTGCAGGAACCCAAAGTAAAATCAGAATATTTTCATCAACTTTAAACCAGAAATAAAGGATCCTCCCTGACCTTTGACCTCATCAAGCATTCCCTGCTGACCTCCTGCGTTCTGTAAATGATGATTCAGACGCCATCATCGCGTAATAAAAGTCCAGATTCCAGTTAAGGAAAGCTATGCTGCAGCAGCTGTATCTATATCGGTTTTATCACTGGATTAAGTAACAAGCTCTGCCCACCCAGCTGATGGAGGGATAAATTTAGACTCGGACCGGAGCGCACTGCTTCACTTTAAACTTTTATCAATCCAACGGCACGGTTCAGTTAGCTGCTGTCAATAAAATGAAACTGAAAACCGACTGTCAGTAAACTGAGGGATAAAATACCAGCTGCTGCTGCGAAGGTGTCGATGTGTGAATTTAGGAGCAAAATATAACTTCATGTTGTTATTAATTAGTTTCACAATCTGAATTTAATCTTGTAGTCATTACATCTGATCCATAATCCAGGTTCAGACTCTGAACCAGCAAATAGTCTTTCTGATGTTAATTTTTTTCTTTCCCTTGTCATTGTTCTTTTGTCTCTTGATCTTTGTAAACTTTGTTGCTTCCTAACAAACCTTAAATTTAATAAAGTCAATTATGCAACAGTAGGAAAATGCCATTTCCTCTAGACTGAGATCCAAATCTGACCCAACTCCATAAGACAACCAGACCCACCTGACCAACATCTAAACTGCAGTTACATTATTTAAACTAACATCTAAACTTTTCACCATTTTCATTATAAAAAATTATTTGTTCTTCAATTATTTCTAACTTATTTTTTAAACAATTATCTGTTTTCTTGGTTTTTTAAAATAATTTTTCAGTTCTTAAAAATACATTTGTTTTTTCTTCAAATTAATGAATTTAAAAAAAAGTAAAAGTATGTCAATAATCAATAATTAGTGAGGATGAAATAAATCCAGTTATTTGATTTGAATCAAATAACTGGATATCCAGCTTCAGATATCACCAAACTGAAGCTGGAAATCCAACACCAGTTAATGACCAATTACTAAATTAGTTAACAATTATTTCATTAATCAATTAATCACAATTAATACAATTAATTGTTTCAGGCATAATTGTAATACTTCTGTTAGTCTGAGGTTTTGGCTTTCAGGAAGAAAATAAAATGATCAAACATGGAAGAAATCACTCAGTCTATTCGAAGTGCAGACGGTCTAGTCCAAACATCTCAGTCTCACCTGTAACCAGGAGCTCGGCGGTGCTTGTGGCTTGTCCAGCGCCGTTGGTGGCCCTGACAGAAAAGCGTCCGCTGTGTGCGGCGGTCACAGCGGGGATGCTCAGAACAGCGCGGCCGTCGCTGAACGAGATCTGGACGCCGGGCAGAGCTGCGGCGGAAAGAACCTGGCCATCACGGAACCAGCTCACCTCAGGAACTGGAAAACCTGCAGAGGAGACAAACACTTTGATTTGTACTTGGATCATTGTTTGTGTCAGTTTCTGTATTATTTATTTTACATTTGCTCTTATACTCCTAACTGCACTGACTGAACAAATTAAAATTGTTTTTACATGTTTGACCATGCTTCTAAAGCTATACGTGTCTTTAAATGTGCTGCACTAGTGCGGAGTTATGAAATAAATAAATCAAATCCAGTGTTTAAAAAAAAAAAGAAATATGGGTTCAGTTTTTCCTTGTGATGCTCAAGGAGTTATTACAGAGTTATATCCAGTAGAAACTGGAGCTTCATGCCTCAGAGCCCCACCATGAAGCTGCCATCAGATGTTTTCTTACCACTAACTTGAGCCTCGAACGAAGCGGCACTACCCTCCAGTGCCACGACGCTCTGCAGCGGCTGAGTAAATGTTGGCGCTTGTGTTGACATCACGGTCGGCACCCTGAAGAAGACAACACAGAACCATCAGAACCAAGCTGCTTCGTCAACCTGAAATTATCGTCGAACAGTCATAATTACCTACATACGTAACTGGAGAAGCTAAACTGGCATCATCAGACTTAATATTTACATTCTGACAGCAGCAGAAACTTTTCTTTTAGTGCTGCAACTCACAATTATTTTAGTAATCCATTAATCTATCAATTATTCTAACAATTAATCAATTAATTAGATTTAAAAATGGTACAATTTACACATTTTCATTTAACCACTTAAGCCTCCATCTTTCTATGTATTGGAAATACATTAAAATATATTAGAAATACATTAAAAGATGCAAATAAATAATAATTAAATTCCTTTTTTTTATTACATTTTATAGCATAAAGTGCAATAAAATAAGACATACTTACAAAGATGTTTTTATCTCAAATGGATTAATTACTGCTGTAAATATGTTGGTTTTTCACTAAACTGCCTTTCTTTTAGTCTGTATACTCAAGTTAAGGATGGATGGATGGATGGATGGATGGATGGATGGATGGATGGATGGATGGATGGATGGATGGATGGATGGATGGATGGATGGATGGATGGATGGATGGATGGACGGACGGACGGAGGTTGAACACACTGACATCACTTCAGTGACTCAATGCCGTGATGTGATTGACTCTTGTTTGGACTCTTGGCTTGTTTTTCAAATTCTTGGTTCTGATTCATCCAGTTCTGAAAGTTCCCATTCTACACACTACCAGTCATTTCTGAATGAGTGTTAAATTGTTCTGTTTGGACCCTGATGATTCTGCTCATCCCTGTATGTTCCTGTTTGGACCTCAGCAGCTTCCATCAGATTCTAATTTTGGTCCATTCTGGGTAAATGAACCCAATCTGATTGAACCAGACCTTTTCTGCCTGGTTCTGTTGTATAGACATCAGTTAATGTACTCTTTTAAACCAATCTGACCCAATTCTACTCAGATACCAAAGATTGAACTAAAAGAAAATGATTCTGCTCTTCAGTTTCTGGATCTTCAGCTGATTTGAACATCTTAAAGAATCAGTTCATCTGTTGGTTTTGGGTTAATTTGAATGAATTTACTTATTTGTAAACCTAATTACAAACTAGGCACCTAAAGCTTTCCATTATTCATAAATACAATTAAATTATTTTATTAGTATGTATACGAAGTGAAACATTTTATGGAAATAACTTCATGTTTTTCCAGACAACAACAAACGGATTTATGGTTAAAAATGTTAATTCTGAGAGTTTCTTCGTAACATCTTGGTTTCAACATCGGTATCAGCCGATGTTAGGAATATATCAGTTAAATAAGTAATAATGGCCCAATTTTAAAAACCAATGTTTATTTCAATCTTGTTGCTACCGGTATTTGTATTTTTGGAAGGGTGTTGGTCATGTGGTATTTGTTTGGTCATGTGACACTGAAGCAGAGAAGACATGTCAGCGGTATGGTCAATTTTTCAAGCTACTGAAGGGTCAAAAAACATATATAATATCGGTTATCTGCAATAACAGCAATATTAATATTGGATATTCAAACCTGCCCAAATTTTCACGATAATGCATCCTGATATGAGCTTCGTATGACAATTTCAACAATTCTTTCTTTTTCTGGTAATTTTGCTTAGTTTTAATGTTTTATAATCAAAACCAACTATTTTAATTCTTATGTGAGCTGCTGGTTTCCATCTTATTCTTTTGCTTTAGAGGATTAGGACAAAACAGAACCAACATAGGTGAACATTACCAGAACCAGAACTGGTTCCTGCTGGGCTGAACAAGCAAAATGAAAGAATCTGCCAATGTTTTCAAAAATACTGACTTAAACCCAGGGTGTTTATCTTGCCGAAAAGTTACTTTTGTCCTATTTCAAGTGTATCATTTGAACAAAAATGTTTTTGCCTGTTAATATGCCATTTTACATCTTTAAACATAAAAAATAAATGTTTATTTGTTGTATAACATTTTATTTATGTCTTACGTAAACACTTTGCCCCCTACAGGTCATATCCAGCAAGTGGTTCAGGAGTTTGCTACAATCAGACTTTAAACATTATAAACATGTAAACATCTGGTTCTAAATGTTCTGGTCGATCTGACGTTCGGCTGTCGATAAATAAAACTGAGTAATTATGAAGCCTTTCTTTTTTTTAACTGTGACAATTGAAGCTGTTATTGTTGTGATATGAGTGTATTTCCCATAGTAAATCATCAAAAACAATCCCTGAGTTTCAGCAGAAACAAAACACTTTTCTCATTACGAAGCAGCAAATTTCAGTTCGCTTGTTTCTGAAGTTTGCTTGTTTCTGAACCCTGCAGTGATCATTCCGACTGCATAATCATCAGATTTCAATTTGAAAATAGAAAAATTAACATATTTTCTGAGTCCTGGAATGAAATAAGCCTTTTTCTTTAAAATAAACCACATTGAGCAGATAAACACAGCCTAAAACCCAGAATAATCCACTTTACAAGATGAAGCCACAGGGGAACTTTTTCACGTACAAACATCATGTGGACCAAAACTGTCGATTCAAAATGCTTCCAGGAGAGGAAAATAAAAATATAGTAGTGGATTTTGTTTTCTTTGTAGCAAAGCGAGCTTAGTAATTGTAGATCCACAATGTAAAAATTATTTTTGCACCATTGTTTTCAGCTTTCATTTCAATCGTCTCAATTCTCAGTCAAAGAACAGAATTTGGGTGACTTTATTTTTAAATGTTTGCTAACTTCAAGAAAGTAAATAAAAGCTGATTTAGGGGCAACAAAGTTGACTTTTCAGTAAAAGTCTCTGCATAGACATGGCCCTCCACTGCAAAAACACAAAATCTTACAATGTAATTTTGGACTAGATTTTAGTGGAAACATCGTAATATATTTTAAATAAGACAAAACTAACTTACAAATAACTTTTCATCAAGAAATAGGAGCTTGTATTAAATTAATAATTTCTTAATAATGACCCTACTTCAAACAAGAAATGTTTCCCATGTTATAACCTGCTGCTTTCTGTGCTAGACAGGTCAAATTCATATTCTTGAACTGTAGTTTCACTGCAAAAAAACTAAATATTAACAAGTATTTTTGGTCTAATTACAGTGCAAATATCTTCATAGACAAATTAACTTACAAGTGACCATTTAGCAAGATAAAGGAGGTTGTTTTAAGTCAATAATCCTTGAATACTAGTTCCACTGGCAGATTATTTCACCTAGAATATGGAGAAAATATTTAGTTATATGTGAAATATTCTGCCAGTGGAACTAGAACTCTTTCATCAATAGGAATTATTGACTTAAAAAAAGCTCCTATTTTGCCAAAAAGTAACTTGTCAGTTAATTTTGTCTTATTTCAGGTGTACTAAAATGTTTCCACTTGGAGCTACACCAAAATAGTTCCTAGTGGATTTTGTGTTTTTGCACAAATTCAGTCCAAGGGCCACAAATGGCTCCCGGGCCGTACTTTGGACACCTCAGAGGAAAACCTCTCAGACAGAAACTTTGTGGTCAGATCATCAGAAGGACTCCTGCAGCTGCTACTTTCCAAAATAAGAGCCTCATTGAGGAGTTGCTTCTGTCAATCAGCCGAGTCTGAACTGAAGGGGGGTCCAGGTGCTATAAATACCCCTTCCAGCCCCCGAAGTTGACTGACAGCCACCATGTGGGGCACATATCTGAGAGCTGATAGCCCTGCTGCTGATTCCCTTAAAAAGCCATCAGCCTCTGGGACGCTCAGCAGCTATTCTGGGCTGTCTGCATCACCTCCAGCAGCAAGTGGTACAAACCTTCATGGCTTCCGAAAACCCAAAATCCATCCCAACAACTAAAACTCTGCCACTCACCTGTCAGCGCAAGGATGCCTGGGGGGCCCACGGCAGGGCGAGGTGCAGGAAATCTAAATCTTTATCCAGAAACAGGTCGGAAAGTCCAGAAGAGCAGCTGAGCGGCGCAGGAAGCCCTCAGAAAAAAACAAAACTACAGGCCGGCGCCGTGTAGTTCTGTTTTTCCTCCTGACAGCAGTCCCTCCAGCCGAGGCGTTCGGGCCGGGAACGCTGACTCTGCTCAGGGCAGCCCACCGACCGCCGGGGGCTTTATACGCCACTGACATCACGCAGGGAGAGGCCTCTGATTGGTCGGAGCCGCAGGGGATCCTGGGAGGGATGGACACTTTATACAAGTCATTGCAGCAGCTGCTGCTTGGAAATCAAGAGATCAGTTCAAGAGAAATCTGCTTCATTCAGAGGAATCAGGGATCTATGCAGGAGGACTTACTTTGAACTCGGAAGATTCTGTGAATTCTGAGATTAAAGACTGAAATCTAAAATTTTGAGATTAAAGTCAGACTTCTGAAGAATATAAGAACACTTTGATGTGGATAAAATGTTAACTACAACGTGCAAATAATTTTCTAATAACTTAACCTCCTGTTTGAGTTATGATGCTTTTGTTTAGAAGGAACAACTTCTTGCTTTCAGAGCAAAGGCAAGTTAACGACAATCAGAATCCAGAACATAAGTTGTAACAGAGCTTATCAAATATATCTTATTATTTTAGATACATTTATGTAAATGTATCTAAACGTCCCTTGATAGAGACAAAATGTATGTTTATGAAGTAAATAAGTACTTGCTTGTGATTTAAATTATGCATTTGTTTAATTATATCCCAAAAAATAAAGCTAATTTACATTATGAACTTTATTTTAAGTTCAACAGTAAAGTATGTCAAGTATGCTACCAGTTATATGGCTTGACTTGATTACAATAATACCTTTGTTCTTTGTCAACTATTTGCCTAACCGACAGCGATCTTCACAAACACAATCAAACACTAACAGAGTCCGTAAGTGTCATCTTAAAATTGAATTTGTGGTATTTTAATGACGGGTGATATAAAAAAAAAAGGCCAAAGCAGAAAAATAAAAAAATGGAATCACGGACAAAAACTCACTGGTTTCTGATCCGTGTTGCACTCACGAAACAGACAAGAGTCCTTCTTGGGTTTCGGCAGCTTCATTTGTCCCACGCTGTGTGTATGTTTTTGGATTTGTTCTTCTCAGCAGCAGCCGGGCGCAGACACCAACAGAAAACCGTTACAACGTTTCTTGTCTCGCGCTACATTGTTTCCACTGACCAACTGACACTTCCGCTACCCAACCGGTCAGTGACGTAGCACGCAGCTCGGATTCTGTAACGCTTCGACGGCTGAAAAAGAACAACTGGGCGAATAAAATATATTAAATAAATAAAAAAAAATGTTTTTCATAATTTCATTAAAATACTTCAGGGATGCAACATCGGCGTGACAGCTGACTGAACTCACCGGGTTGCAGGTTTAACTAAACTAGGCGGTTAGTAAAGCAAGCTAGCTTAACTGAATAAACCGCCATTGTGACGTCTCTTTTGTGAAGAGACGTTACACAATTAAGTTTAATTAAGTTTGAGGCTTAATTAAACCAGGACATAAGGAAATTGTTTTGTCCGCTGTCCTGGTTTTGTGCCACAGTTCTCTGAGGCACAAAAAGAGTATTATGAAGAAAAAAATAAATAATACTACCTTATGAAGTTTGTGTTAGTGCGTGAGGGCGTGGCTGCTGGCGTACGTGAAGTGTGGATGAACAGTAATCACGTCGTTTGCGGGTTCGTTAAGGTTGGGACCGGGAAGTGCTCCCCCTGCTGGTTAACAAAAGGATAGCCATAGTGCGTCACCAGAAAAAGCAGAGATTAAGTCAGATAATCCCAATAACAGAGGTGTCAACAGTAATCACATTCCTTTTTTTAGTTATAGGTACAAATACTTATATGAAAAACTATTCTAGTAAAAGTGAAAGTACAGGTTGAACGTTTTTACTCAAGTAAAAGTAAAAATACACGTTTTGAAATGTACTCAAGAAGTGAAAATTAATTTTCATCTTCAAGAATACAAATTCTTTAAGGCAATAGGTCTAAAATACTTTAAAAGTTCTACCTGTGCTAGCTATGGATTTTTTTTTTCTGTCATTATTATTTTCATCTTGGAAATAATAAGGCATGTGTGAAAATGTAAGAACTAGAAACATCAGAACAAAATCATGAACAAAATTCATGATTTGCATTGTCATTAAATCCAAGCAAAACATTTAATTAAGATCTGTTGATTTATATTTGCATAAACTAATCAAAAATAAAGAATAAAATAGATCGAGATATGTATAGAGAAGTGTGTGTGTGTATAAATCTGCATCAGTTTTGATTTCTTTGATGACTTAAGCTTTTCTGTCTAAATTGTATTTTTGTGGACAGATTGCACAGTTTGGTGTAATAACTCTCCCTAGCCATAATGTGGTGAGATCCATTTATCACGACTTCTAATTTTGTTAGAAGTCCAGAAACAATCCAGAATGCTTTCTGGATTCAAAACATCCAGAAAATATAGAGTGTGAAGAGTCTTAATAAATCAATGTAACATTTACACAATTATTTAATAAGTTGTTGACATTTGGCACTCTTCATTCTCTATAAGAGTCAAGAAGTACAGGAGCAACAGTTTCGCTTTAAGCTTTAAAATTGCAAATTTTTCTAACAACAAGCCACTTTATCCCTAATATAGTTTTAGGGCTGTAGATATATATGTAAATATATTTTCACTGTTTCTCTCAATTCTAAAACTTAGAAGCTAAACTGACCTCCTCTTTAAAAACAATGAACATTTTCAAAATTAAAAAAAAATATTTTCTTCAGTCCCTCTCTATTAAACATAGTTACAAAAGTTCTAAAAATTATTCTAAAACTATATTACAGGTAGACTATGGATAAAACATGGCGCTTCTTCAGTTTTATTAAAGGTTGAGATTTGGACTGGTTTTTTGCAGTTGAGCAGGTTTTAAGGGTTTTACATTCTATTTAGCATTAGCCTGGAAACTGTCAAATCTGGCAACCATGCCGAACGGTGCCATGTTTGTTTTTCATGAGCGTGAGGCGCATGCGCAACGCTGGATATAAATATGACGCAGTTTCGATGTGAGCATTTAAAACATGACGCCGCTGGCACGTGGCATGAAGCCAGCGTTCAGGTGTTTATCCGTTCTGGAACCCGGATTAAGAACTTGTCTTTCCTGGCCTCCTAAAACGCCCAGCCTGAATGGATTTATCTGAAATTGTCCCTCCTCCTGAGGATGGGCGACAGTGAATGAGTAGGCAGCCTGAGCGCCATGTTTGAAATCGCTGCGTTTGTTATTCGGTAAATTATTTTTCAGAAATCTTATTCGAAGTTGTTTGTTTTGTCTCTGATTAAGTTATTAAAGAATTTTTGTGTGTTATTGAAGTAATTGTTTGTGTTTAAACAGAGCAGCAGACGAGGACCCACCCGATCATGGCGTCTCAGCGTTGGTTTGTTTGGCTTCTGGCATCCTTGAAATAATTAAGGAGGAAAAATGGCGTCTGGAACTAGATGGATTATGGATATACTAAGACGATCTACAATGAAGCTGAGGATCCCTTCAATGAAGCTGAGGATCGCTTCAAGCTGCCTGGGGGGTCCGCCCGACCCAACAAAGGTAGGTTAGGTCAAGCAACTGTTCGATGGCGGGCCCAGAAGACTTCTCAGGGTAGGAGCTGCTGCTGGTTTGGTGAAACGCGTTTGGCTTCTGCTGTGCTGGTTTGGTTTGATTCTCTGCTGAGAGTCAGCTGCTGTGGTTATGTGACCTGTGCTGTAACGTAACATGTTTGAATCTGAAGTTCATGGTTGATGTGAAAGAAAGATGGCTGCCAAGGATTTGGCAAATGAAGGTTAGAGGTTGCAGGCAGGGATTAAGTTTAGGCTTAGTAAATATTACTATAATAAACCTTCTTACCATTTCTACATGGTGGTCAACATACATACCTTTTTTATTTTTTGTATCTATTTACACTAAATATTTCAAAAACGGGCTCCATACCTTCATAATACAATAACTCACACAAATTTTATTTACGTTAAACAATTTAAACGTGAAAATCGATTATTAAAAACAATTCGCGGCCTTGCGATTTCATTTCTTCTGGACGAGGACTCGAGCAATTTCATTTCTTCTGGACGAGGACTCGAGCAATTTCATTTCTTCTGGACGAGGACTCGAGCAATTTCATTTCTTCTGGACGAGGACTCGAGCAATTTCATTTCTTCTGGACGACGACAGTCAAAAGAGCTCTGCTGGAGCTGCAAGTTGGAGGCCACAGATGTTCACACTGTCTAATTCAACACCTATTACTTGCAGGTTTTAGCTGAAATTAACTTAATTTTCTTTCCAGAGATGATCCACTGGGACCTGTCTTTCAGTGTTTTAAACACAGTTTTTCTCCTAGACTAAGCTACTCGCTGACCCATTTGTTGCACCCAATTGTTTTTTGTTTTGTTTTCTCTCCCTCCAGCCTCTAAAATTATAGTTAAACTGTTTCTCCCACAGATGAATCCACCAAAGGAGGATTGTACTGCAACTAACTCTATTTTTTTTTCCTATAGAAATACTCGTAAAGCAGCTCTTTCTTTCTCTTTTTCTTTTTCTCTTTCTCTGCTCTGACCTTTCAAATCCCCTGGGGGTAGTGACAGGTGGCCTTTCATACAGAACCAAATTCTGGTTCTGTTTGATGTTTCTTCCTGTTAAAGGGAAGTTTTTCCTCTCAACTGGTACCACATGGCTCCTCATTATGATGCATTGCTTAAGCTTCTTATGGAAAGTCTTCCTGTTAAAGGGAACTTTTTCCTCTCCACTGTCACCGCATGCATCCTTAGTATGGTGATGGAGAATAGTTTTGAGCTCATAGCTGAGAATTTAAGGCCTTGTCAACACCACATGGTATATGGATGAAGAAGCTACAGAGGACTATCAACAGATTTTGTTGATATGGAGACTGAAGACACCAGATGGCTTCAGACTTGTAGATGGTATGGATATTAAGATGGTCGGTATGGCACAGGACTCCAAACCCACCGGCAGGCTTGCTACTCCCATAGCCATTGCTCAAGGCTCTGAAGTCATCGGATGAGTTCAAGGAAATTGGTAACGACGGAGTACAATGAAGCGGTGGATCCATTCCAGGTACAATGCTTGTTGCAGGAAAAACACGGAAGGCTATGCGAAAGGTAGGAGTTTTGCTCTTGGGTACAGCAACCAGAACAGATCTTGTATTCCAAGTGGCGGGCAAAGGTGTGTGGGGGGGAAATGGGCCCGAGCGGCGGGCAAAGGTCACTAAGAAGGAAGCGATGGCAAAAAACAAGACCAATGATCCATAGGGAAAAAGCCATTCAGACACTCTAACTCCCCCACCCCCAACTGCACCCAACCAGAGGCAGAAAAGGGTTAGATCTGGTACCTGCACTTTTCATGTTGTCCTTCAGGAATCCTCCAGGATCATCTTGTCTTCGTCACTAATTTCGCCCTTCATCGGCATCCCGTCGCTGATGAATGACCTAGTGACCCGGGCTCAGCAGTCTTTCTCAAGAAATGCTGCAGGTATTTTGCTGTTTAAGTGATATTTACATGTGGGTTTTTGGAAAGTGTCGATTCATTCTTAGTTGTTAAATGGTTTGACTTGAAACCTGCACCGGTTCTGTTGTCTTCCTGTCCTGTTCTTCAGGAATCCTCCTGGATCATTTTGTTTTTGTCCCTGATGTCGCCCTTCATCGCCCAGCCCTGCTGATGGATGACCCTACAATCGGGATCAGCAGTCTTCCTCAAGAAATGCTCCAGGTATTTTGCTGTTAGTTAAGATATTTAGTTTTTGAAAAATGTAAATTAATTTTGAGTAGTTAAAGGATTTGACCTAAATCCTCCTGGGTCATTTTGTTTTCGTCCCTGATATCTCCAGTCATTGTCCAACCATGGACCAGCGGACAGAGAAGACCTTCATCGTCCCCCCCACCAACGGACGGAGAAGACCTTCATTGGATGAAAAGACCCCCTCCCTGCCCCCTGATGGATGACCCTGGTGACCCTACCACTGGGCTTTGCGGGTTTTCTTCCAGGTGAGCAGGTAAGGCAGACTCTTCTTGATCTTGAAACTTTCTCAGCGGTCTTCTTCAAGAAATGCTGCACGTATTTTGCTGCTGTTTAAATATTTACATGTGAGTTTTTGAAAAGTGTTATTTAGAGTTGTTAAAAGGGTTTGACCTTAAACTTGCACTTGTTCTGTTGTCCTTCAGGATCGTCCCATTCTCTGATTTCACCCTTCATCAACACCCAAACCACTGACAGAATAGGCCTTCATCTCATCGCATGTGGATCTTTTTTTTTTTTTTTTTTTGGACAATTTTGTTTAGAGACTTGATAATTAATTTTGTTTTTATTTATTTTGTATATTTAAAATGTCTTACTGGAGGATAAATTAATCACGTTTTTGTGTTTCTACTACATTACCTATGTCAGCTGCTAACTTTTTGTCTGCTCAGTTATTCTCTGTATAGAAGCTTCACCTGGTTCTGATTGGTTCCTTCCTGGAGGAGGGCAATGGTGACATGATGCTGCCATCACCTAACCGTTCTCCATCTCCTGCTGTTAACTTTTCACTTCCATGAACATCGAAGTTCTCCCGATCAGTTGACCTGTTGCTTCCCTGCTCCATCTTCTCTCAGCTCCAGTCGATTGTGGCAGACAGCTGCTGGTACTGAGCCCGGTTCTGGTTCTGCTGGAGGTTTCTTCCTGTTAGAGGGGAGTTCTTCCTCTCCACTGTCACTACATGCATGCTTGGTATGAGTGATTGCTGTAGAGTCAACGACTCAGCTCAAGTGACTTGCTGTCGCCTCCTACTGGTCCAGGAGGAGTGACTGCAGTGAGTCATGACTCCATGCAATCTGCTGAGTTTCCTTTGGTACAAACTTTGTAAACTATTTTAATGATTAGCTGAACTTATTATACTGTTAATTAATAGTAATTGGAATTTATGTGATTGGACTAAAATTATTCTGAAGTGCATTGAGACAACATCTGTTGCGAATTGGCACTATATAAAACTGAATACCTTATCAACCAATGCAAAATTAAAACCCAAACTGATCCAACCCAACCAATCAAATGCAAAAAAAATCTACAAACCAAAAACATCACACAAACCAATGCAAAAAAGAAATCTACACCCAACAACCAATGCAAAAATCTACACCAAAAACCCCAACAACCAATGCAAAAATCTACACCAAAAACCCCAACAACCAATGCAAAAATCTAAACCTCAAACTGTAAAATAATGTTAATTCATAACAGTGTTGTCAAGGCATTTTACAAAGTAATTTCATTTCAGTTATAGATTACAGTTGATTCTACTTATTTATGTACTGAGTTCAGTTAATCATTGAAGTAGTTTACAAAGTTTGTACCAAAGGAAACTCGGCAGATTGCATGGAGTCATGACTCACTGCAGTCACTCCTCCTGGACCAGTAGGAGGCGACAGCAAGTCACTTGAGTTGAGTCGTTGACTTTACAGCAATCACTCATACCAAGCATGCATGTAGTGACAGTGGAGAGGAAGAGCTCCCCTCTAACAGGAAGAAACCTCCAGCAGAACCAGAACCGGGCTCAGTACCAGCAGCTGTCTGCCACAATCGACTGGAGCTGAGAGAAGATGGAGCAGGGAAGCAACAGGACAGCTAATGGGGAGAACTTTATGTTCATGGAAGTGAAAAGTTAGCAGCAGGAGTGGGAACAGTCGGTGATGGCAGCATCATGTCAGCCAATGCCCTCCTCCAGGAAGGAAAGACAGCCAAGAGGATTTGTGTAAACTAAATGGTACACTGTTTTATCTATTTATGTATTTAACTGTTGTTTTTTACGTTGCTTGTTGTAGATATAAAGACCAAAACGCCAATACTGTCAATGTCTGTTTTTTCTTCATTGTAGCAATGTTACTTGTCAATGTTAAAGATCCTTTATGTGATGTTTAAAATAAATTTTAATACTGTCAGAACAGTGATGGTACAGGAAGAACTAACACCAGAGCGCCACCTTCAGGCCTCTCTCCAGATTGACTAAATAAATCTTTCTGGTTTTATTTTTCCCCTCTGTGGGCTGCCACCTTATCGAGGGGTTTGAGTTCCCAGAGGTCCTAAGAGCTGTCGGACTCTGGCCAGGTCTGCGGTGGCAAACGGCTCCTAGGTGAGGGATCGGACCAAGAGCAGCCCAAAGACAGCTTGGCACTACAGACAGAAGTCAGGGTTTCCCCCCTGTGTTTTATCAGCCTGGCCCCCCACCAGGCTAGGGGTTGTTAGTCATTTGAAATGGGGATTCTTCCACACCTGTGGCAGTAAAGACAGGGTTATATTTGAGGCCTTGAACTGGCTGTGAGGGTTATGAACCAATTGTTCTGTCGCTTCAGCTGCCCTTTAGTTTCACATGCTGTAATTTCTGAATTATACCTGCTTGTGCATCTCCAACTTTATGTAACATGATTTTTAGCCCAAACACACAGTAAGCCGCTGATGGACGACCCAGCATCCATTTTCACTTGAACTTCCTTAAGGAATGTTACAGGTATTTTGCTGGTGACATTTACAAGTGGTGATTTTATTCTCAGTTGTTAAAGGGGTTTGACCTGAAACCTGCGTCTGTCCTGTCGTCTTCTTGTCCTTCTTTAATCCTCCTGGATCATCTTGTTCTTGTCTGAGTTCTCCCTTCATCACCCCCTGCTGAGGAGCCTGCCATCAGGGTCATCAGTCCCCCGTTTTTAATTTAGTCTCCAATGCTTAATGTTGTCCTTGATGTTCATGGTTGAAGCTTATTGTATTAGGGATTTTAACGTAACAGGAAACTTTTCTGAACATAACATTTGACATTGGGGATAGGACAACATTAAACATCCAAATACAATAAACATTGGCCTTAATGTTAAAGGATAACTGTAAGAATTGGAAATAAAAAAATAAAAATCATGTAGTCAGCTGTTTTTTACATGGAAAATGATGTAAAATTGAAAAAGTTTTTCTTAAAGGAACACTGACACTGCAGGCTTCCTCACTGCTGTATTTATGGAAATGGTGCATTTTCATGATTTTGTTTGTTTAAACCAATAATAATCCTTGTTGGAGACAAAAACTTATAATTTTATTCATTTCAGGAGCAGGGTGAGATTTCTTTACAAATGTTTTTAAATTAACATCCATCTTAAACAGTAAAGAATCACCATAGATGTTGGTGATCAGAAGTTTAACTACAGCTGCTGCTCTCTGAAGTTCCTGTGAGAAGAAATTGAGTTTGTGTTTAATTCCATTCCAAGCTCATCTAATAACTATAAAATCAGGAGACTATTATTTTTCTTAATTTATTTTTTCTCCAAAGTTTGTCGTCATACTCAGTTTAATATTTTAAAGTACTACAAACATTTCAAACCAAATTACAACATGAAAGCTTGGGTTTACAGTTTAACTACAATTAAGAAAGTTTCAGATTAAACTGATTCAGATAATATCTGATGGATCCAGCAGAAATAGGTCAGAGCAAAACCAGGTAGAGCAGCCACAGCAGGACACAGAGAGTCCCAAACCAGGTGTTCCAGTCCTCCATGATGATGTCCAACGCCTCCAACATCAGCCATTTATTATCACCACCACTGCTGCTTCCAGGCAACAGCTGTAAGTCCTGATCCTGGTTCTGGTTCTGGTCCTCTTCAAGCTTAAACCTGCAGCGACCATGACAAGAGGTCAGACAGCACAACAAGCAGCTGCTGCCCCTGATCACATGTGAGGGAGCGGAGGGTTATCTTCAGTCTGTTACTGTGCGCAAAACAAGCTCACTCTGTGAAAAAGCAAACTGGTGTTTATATAGTTAAGTCTGTGAAAGGTGGTCATAAACATTAAAAAGAGGCAGAATCAGACAATGATCGACTGCTGCAGTTTCACTAAATTCCATATGGTGTATTAGGGTCAGAGTAGATAGGAAAAAAGCAGAACATTTGTGTCCAAAAGTTGAACATTTTCCAGAAAAAAAAAATACAAATTTGAGATTGATCTCAGAAATTTTCTAGAGAAGAACTTGAAAATTTGAGTTTTAAAAATGCTCTTGTCCTTCTGAACCAGTTTTAGTGAATAAAAACATTTAAATGGTGCTTCAAAATACTGTTGCAGGGGGTAGATACATTTAGGGGGTGGAGGGCATTTTGATTATTTTACTCAATAATAATAATAATTCATTTTTTCCCGAGCACTCTAGCTAACTTTGAAAATGTTTAGTGCACTTGACTTCCCCTGAACTAAATTTTCTGAATAAAATTAATAAATTTTCTGAATAAATTAAACAAATTTCTGAAAAAAGTGCTAAATTACTTGGCTGTTTCTCAAACTAAGTAATTTAGTTTTGGTTGTTGACTGTTATTTTCTGATGTGCTTTGTGCCTTCTAACCGAAACCATACTCTGGTCAAATAGGCAAAATCAGCAAAAGAGTTAGCAATAACAACTATAAAACTGAAACCAAATAATCACTTCCTGAAGCTACAGGCAGGTGTACAAAGGTAAAGTTTATCATGCTAAGAGAAATTTACTAAGTTTGACTTTGCATCAACATGACTGAATTTAACACTTAGCTAACGGTTTAGTGTTAGCAGTACTAATGTTTATGATTACTGCTTTATGATTGGTACAACAAACATTTTAGTTAGTGGTGCCTACCACTGGACGTAATGAAAATGATGATTATGACATCATTTGTTGTCATAATCTGACAACAAATGATGTTATTAATAATCTGATGAAGCTTCAGTGTTACCATGGAGCTGGTTGTAAGCTACCCACCGAGTGAGCCTGGGCTCTGGGTTTCCCATCATCTCCACCTCTAACATCACTGGACAGCCCTCCATGACAGTGGCTTGAGACCAGGGCCTGGTGAACAAGGGGAGGCCAGGTTCAGAGACTTTTCCCAAAGGAAGAGACTCTGATGAGGGCTGAGGAAGACGAGCAGAAGGAAGAGAAGGCCCCTGGATCTGGGGAGTGAGTCTGATCTCCTCCCGGATAGCCATGGGTTGACAAATATCAGTATCTTGAGATAGTGTTAGTATGTAAGGTGTAGAATATGAAGAGATGCCATGCAGGTTAGCTTGATCAGGTGAAGCGTGGGTCTGAGGTTCTGGTTGGGGAGGAGCCAGCTGGGCTGAACTGGGACTCATGCTGGAACCATGCACACACTGCTGGGTGTCCTGGAGAGGGAAGACTGCCTGAAGACCCTGCTTGCTGCAGCAGATACTGGTGTTGCTGATGGTTTTAGGCTGTGGAGGGTTTTGGATGAGGTCTTCAGGTGGATCTCTGGGACATTGGTTTGAAGTTTTGTTGGTCTGTGACCTGCCAGAAGGCAACGACTGGTTGAAGATGCTCTGGGTGACTGTGGCAGCTGTACGAATACTGCTGTCTGTAAGTGTTAAAGGTACGTCCTGATCTGGTTCACTTCTGGTCTGTGAAAAGTTTAGATCTTGAGAAGTTGAACTTTGGGGGTTTGTTGTAGAAGGTTTTAGAAGGTTATTGTCTTGTGGTTGGGTTATGTCTTTGTGGAGGACAGGGTCTGTAACACTGGACATGTGAGAGGACTCTTCAAACTTGGGGACTGGATCAGAGGAGGGACTAAATGTACTTTCCTGTGCAGAGTTGCTGCAGACCATTGGGTTTGTACAATGATTGCAAGAAAAAGATGACTTGATGTAAATGTTTTGCTGGGAAACTAAACTAGTGCTGATCTTAGTAAGACTGTCTTGTTGAGGTGTTCTTGAATTTTTGACAGACTTCATGTCCTGCTTGGTATGACTTGTACAATGATGGGATTCTAGTAATTCCCTCTTTTCAGGAAGGATACTGTTTGTTTTGGTGTAACTAGGATGGATGTTTTGAACCTCAGTCTCTCCGTTAGGAATGTTGTGATTGTGGAGACTTTTGTCTGAACCATTCAAGGACTGCGGATGAAGGCTCAAATACTGTGTAACGGTTGTGGATGGACATCTCTGCTTTGAAGAGTTTTTAACTTTAGAGCAGGCTTTGGTGTTGTACCCATGGACTGGATTGTCCAGAGAGAAGTCAGAGGTGGAGTCTTTGGTTTTCAGCATGGTGCATAGAGTACTGGTAAAAAGTGTTGTAACAGGAACTGTGGATGGACTTGGGTTAAAGGAGCCGGACTCTGACCTGAACCTGTGGTACAACAGAAACATTATCTTTCATCTGGAAGCATTAATGAAGTAGACCTTTGATCAAAGACCAGAGTGAATGTGGATCAAACAAACCTGCTCCTGCTGTGTAGTCTGACTGTAGGAGCTGAACAGCTCTCCATCTGACTTGACTCTTTCTGTTGTGGGACAGAGTCAGTTCTAGTTGGTTCTGACTGGGCATAGCACTGGTGGCTGACCTGACTGATGTGAACGCTATGAGAACTAAAACAGAAACCCTCCTCAACATCTGACTGGAACATGTTGGACTCTGGAGTCTCAGCCAGCGGCGGCAGGGAAATGTCATCAGGGGACGCACAATCGTACTCATCGTTGGAAAAACAATCCTCGGTCGTCACCTCTGGTTGATGGAGCTCCACATGTGGAGAGGTTTCCTGGATAAAGAAGAAAATGTTTTATAATATATTTGTCTTTTAAAAATTGGTTGGGAAAATGCTCTGGATAAATAATACAGAGCTATCTCAGTAGAAGCACTGTAGAGTAACATGACCATAAATACTGTTGAAGTCTACCTTCAAGCCACAATTCCCTTTCTGTCTGAACAAAACCCCATTCTGTGATGCTTTATGTTAAATACTTCAAGTTTACCTGAGAAATCTGGGATTTTTGGTGATATATAGCAGAGTATCATCAGCATAGAGATGAATATTACTGCTGATTCTAACCTGTAGTGAATCTGAGCCACAGAAGCAGGAACCGATGTGTTGTTCCGCTCCTTCCCTAAGAAACTCTTCCTGGTTATCAGACTGAGAGGGTGGGGCTGGAGGCTCAGAAGCAGCAGTCTGTGATTGGTTGAGGGCGGCTTGAACCTGCCGCTTGGCATCCACAGGTGAGCATATGGTGAGGGCAGAAGTGAAGGAGGAGGTGAACTTCTCACTGTGTAACTCCCTGAGGTTAAAGACAATAATGTGAGGCAACAGTTTAATAACACTGGTTTTAATAGCTTCAAACTGATGTTTCAATGATTTCTTTAAGTCTCCAGTTTTTATTGATTGGCTGAACATTAGGGACGTGAAACATTTTTAGTTTTTATTCCAAAATGTCTTTTTTCAACCAACCTACCAACACTGAGGCAATAAAGCTAATAGAAATTATATTATCATAATAAGCAGTTAAATCAGAGGAAACTTGGAGCATTCATAAAAAATTAAATGTTTCACAGTAATAATTTGGATTCAAGCCAAAAAGAAGAAAAACTGAGAAAATGATGTAATCTACAGCATTATGTGTTCCTACTAACCCGTTTGCTGTCGGTCTGTTTAACGCCTGACTCTTCTCTGATGGAGGCTTCCTATTGGCTGCAGCAGCCTCCTTTCTATCGTTCTCTGTGATCAGTTCAGGGGTGTGGCCTGTCTCTTTAAGTTCATGCTGGAAATTAAATCTGTTTGTCAATAACATCATAAATCACACATTAATCGTCTTATATTTTAGTAATTTACCATATCAGCAGCTTCCTGTGTGTTGCGGTTGTCCTTCTGCTTCATCCTGCTCTTTTCCTTTATCTTCTCCTGTTCACCTGTCTGTCTCCCATGTTTCCTCTCTTCTTCCTCCTCTACCTTCTCATCTTCATCCTTCTGCTGCTGCTGGTTCAGATTCTCCAACTGAATTCAGCGTCCATCATAAAGAAAAAAGAAGAAGAAACATTATCGACCATAAGCTCTAAGTAAGATCTTCAGAGTTTATTCACCTTCAGCTTGGCCTCCAGCTCCATCAATCCCTCACTCAGCTCTCTGATGGACTCCACCATCGCTGAGTGTTTATTGACCGTCTTCCCGATGTAACGCTGACCCTCCTCCAAACCTGAAACACCAGAAATATTTAATTTAATTCTTTGTACGTGTTAAATAGGTTTTAACACAACTATTATGAACAGTGTGATTCAGAACAGTTGGAAATCTGGTGAGTCTGAAATGGATTTCTGACTCACCAGGTAAAATAAGTGTCCAAAAACTGAAAAACAACCAGTGTTGATGATTATGGAACTTTTTAAGAAAAAAACTTCTGTAAAGTTGTAACAAGATAACTATCCTTTCAGTATAAGAGCAACCTGACAGTTAAATAGTTGCCATTTCACAAATAAAAGTGCATCATATATGCTAGTTACATAGCTGCCAGAATAAAAGCTCCAGTAAATTAATGAGACAAAGCTCAGGTAAACTCACTGAATTTTCAGAATAAAACCTGGTTATTATACCACTGTACTTTCTAAATAAAAGCTTGCAGGACAGTTGTCATTTCTGATTACAAACTCCAGAGAGATTTTCAAAACAAAAGCCTTTGCCTCAGCCGTGTTTTCCACCCACCGTGCAGCCTGACAGCCAGCTCTGTGATTTGACTGATCCTCTCCTCCTGCTGAGGAACCGTCGGCCAAACAAACTTCTCAAACTGCCGGTAGAGAACGGAGACGGCTTCGGTGCTGCGGCACTCCAAGGAAAACTTCCCAACGCGAGCGATGGTGGCGCTCGCCTCCTCGCACCAGAAATGGTACTGTGGACACAGAGCGACATGCAGATGTACACTCACTGATCGATCAGCGCGTCAATGATCCCGATTGATCGCTGGCAGTGGTACCTCCTCCATGGCCTGCTGCAGCTTGCATGTCATGTCCAGGGTTTTCTGGTGCTCACAGATGTTTCTCTCTAACTGTCCCATCTGCCTCTGCAGCTCGTTGACGGCGTCCTCCAGCTGCCGGGCCATCCCCGTGTTTTTGACCTCTGATCCCAGCCGGGCCGTCACACCGTGAACTCGCTTCCTGAGCCCCTGCAGGACCAGATGGACCACATATGACATTGACCACAAAGAAGAAACACTGAAGTACTTGTTCAAGTAGTTGGATTTCACAGAAATAAGGTTCCAAACGGGTAAAGGGACCACAGGTCTACAGTTCCGCTGTTTCAATTCTTTGGCTTCTCTGGTAATAAAACTTGAAAATCAGTAATTCATTGAGCTTTGTTTTGAAGCCCTCATTGGACCAGGTGGGTTAATTATCAGGTAAAACTCTGATGTACCTGCAGCTTCTCCTGGTAAACCTCCATCTGCTGCAGCTGGTTCCAGACGGCCTTCACGTTCCTTGTTCGGTCGTTTCTCTTCAAGTAGTTGAACTTTGTGTTGCTGAAACGTTTTTTCAGCTCCTTGAAGCACTCACGAAGCTAAAAGTTAAAACAGAATGTCAGAACAGAAGGTTGTGCTTAAATCCCACTGTAAAAGATATGACCATGATTAACAGTCCATCTTGGATTAAGATATTAAGACAAAAGTCTTAAAGGGGACCTAATTTAGCACGTTTTTGTACTTCCATTTGAGGCTCAGCATATAAGTCACCATTAATATTCAGATTCATCATGGTGTTGAGTTTGTATTTGTTTTTATAAAAGATGAAGGTCATCTTCTGCGCTGCTTAAATCAAGGTTTCAGTTACAGGAGGTGATTTGTCCATAAAGGCGACAGCTGCTTTGAGCTCACAGGAGTAAAGTTACACCAAACAACAGTTCCTCTAAGGCACTATCTGCTCTATAAATAGATGATAAACACTGTTGTTTGTGCTGCAGCTCAAAGAAGAGCCGTCGCTTACACTTGGAGTGTAAAAGTCCAACAGGGTTGAGTTAAGAAGTTCATTATTTGGTTGGGGAACACAGCATCCAATAGGGATGGGTGATATTTTACCACAGTATTACGTGGTATTTATTGAAATAATGAAAACTGACAATAAAATGTGTTTAATACTTCTTTAAAGTCTTTTTTCAAAACTTCCCATCTGTTAAGTCACAACTGATATGCACTGCTACCTAGTAACCAAAGCTGAGATCCAGCATGATTGGTCAGTTGGTTTACCGCTGTATAATGGCTGCTGGAAAAGACGAGCGTTTTACTTTGTAAAGATGTACGGTTGTATAATTGTGCATGTGTTTGCAACCATTTTCATATGAGTATAAATGCTGAGTTGTGAGGTGTGTCCGGCAGCAGCTTATTTGGATTTAAAGTGACAGATGATGTTTTATGGCCTCTAAGAATGATTTTGTGCAAAAAAAATGTAATGGACATGATTTGTGTAGACCTGACCTGTTCGGAAACCTTTTAATGCTTCAATACTTTTGATACTACGTAGAAAAGAAACACATTGTTAAGTTTGGTGTTGTAGACCAAGTTTATCTCAAAATAAAGAGTTTGCAATCATCTTGTTTTTGTGTGCTCTTCTTGACAACTCAATATACCTATTGGAGGAACTGTTAGAGATTGTAGGTTACACTGAGTTCTTCTCTTCATTCAGGAGAATCAGGAGGGTCTGTGGTTTGTTTCTGCAGCTCCAGCCACTTTGGTCTTTGATGGGATTATTTTTGGAGCAGAGGAACATTTCTGTCTCGGCTGGGAGGAGCGGAGGTGTCCGGTGTCTGATCTGTCAGCTGACGACAGCTGAGAGAGACGGAACCGACCGTCAGCGGAACCGATTAAAACCAGCGGCTGGACGGGTCACAGCGACAGGAAGAGAAGGGAGGCTGGGGAAACCCGGGGCGAGTCAGAGGAAAGAGCTCCAACAGCGCAAGAAACAGGAGAATGGAGCTAGGCGATTTAAAACCAATCTATCTGATTTTTGAAGATTTAATTTTGGGTGTACATGGTTCACTGTAATGCCAAAACTTGGAAAATAAATAGTTTGAGTATATTCATGCCACACTTTTCAGATTTTATGTATGAAATAATTTGAAAGCTGTCACAGAGGTAGTCATCGCAACATGTTCATACAGGTCAGGATTAGCAACCAGTTTAATTCTCAAACACATTAATATGTATTTGTGATAGCCAACATGTTGCGCCAGGTGCATGATGGGAAATGCCTGTCATCTGGCTGACTGTATTTCAGGAGCCTCTCCTGTAACTGCACTGACCCAGTATCACCAGTAAACCATTAGACTGAGTGGGATCCATCTACTGGTGAAAATTTTGTAAAAACCTTAAAACAGATTTTATTTGCAGTTGAATAATCAAACTAAAAAAAAAACTGCTTACTTTATAATTGCAATTTTTGTAGCTTCATTTCAATGTCTAGGAACCATTAACTAGTTTGCCACTTAAAGGTTTCCATGGGGTATAAATAGGATGCGACACTGAGGCACCAGGTCTCTGGGCCACTAAACTGGATGGTGACCCAAGTTTATCCTTTCACTTTGTTCAGTGAGGCGATGGTAAAGGAGGTAAAAACATCTCCAGAGCTGAGAATAACGGCAAAGACTGGCACCACGTCACTATAGCAACCACTGATCGACATTGGGAAAACATGGGATTTTAACTGTCATTTCTTTAGACAGATAAGAGTAAGACTGAGATTTAAGGTAATATTTCAGGTGGGTTTAAATTTGGTGGCGTATCTGTGATGCTCTGGGCCTCCAGGACATTTATAACAAAAAAACCTGAATACAGTCAATTAAATATTCTTTTATTTTAAGTGTTTTTAATGCATCTTTTCCATGTTGGCCAATAAAATGAACCCAACACTGTATATTTTCCTTCCTATAATACAGATATTTTCTCCATCCATCCATTTTCTGTACATCCTTGTTCCTAGTGGGGTCAGGAGGTGCTGGTGCCTCTCCAGCTAACGTTTTGGGTGAGAGGTGGAGTTCACCCCGGACAGGACAACCATGCACACACACACATGCACACACACACACACACACACCTAGGGAGAATTTAGAGAAGCCAATTAACCTGACAGTCATGTTTTTGGACTGTGGGAGGAAGCCGGAGTACCCGGAGAGAACCCACCATACACAGGGAGAACATGCAAACTCCATGCAGAAAGACCGGGGCCGGGAATCGAACCCAGAACCTTCTTGCTGCAAGGCAACAGCTCTACCAACTGCACCACTGTGCAGATATTTCCTATAATCTTTAAACAGTGGTTGTTTTATGTGTTTATCTGTTGTGATTCATACTGAACAGGGCTCCCAAACTGTGTTTTTGAGTAAATGCAAAATGGTAATAAATATTAACACTGCAAAGTTTATGCAGTCAGACTATAAATGTGAGAGCATGAAGGCTGACAGCAGCGCCCTCTGCTGGTCTCTTTGCTGATTCTCAACTTGTTAAAAGCTCTCATAAGTTCACAATGTGGATCGCAAGAGTTCCAAAAATAACCAAAGAATAAATTTCTTCTGATCAGCAATCAACACATTTAGAAAACAGACAGATGGTTAGAAGCATTCGATTTCAGGTTAAAATGTTTGATTCCTGCTGCATGGCTTTGTTTGGATGTAGTGTTGCTCTGAGTTGAAACCTCACCTGGGTGATGTCTTCCTGCAGAAGGTGAGTCAGCTGCTCCCTTCGGAGCTCCTCCTCACATTGAGCTGCTTTGTTCAGCCAGGACTCACAGAGAGAGTCCAGAGAGCCCAAATGGATGTCCAGCTGGTCCACCTGGAAACCTGCCCAGTTCTGAAACACCAAGAGAACATCACTGATTGAAGTTTCCATCGTGTGATTCAGTAAAAACAGCAAACCATTCATTCGTACGCTTTGTGAAACCGCAGTACAGATGTCCATCCTCATAGTCGAGGTGGATCTCAGGAGGTTCTGGATCCTCTGCTGGGCCTCCTGTAATCGGCTCAGCTCTTCTTCTTTGGACCCATGTAAACCAGTGCAACCAGTTAAAAGACTGGGAGGTTCTGACTGAAGCAGCAGCTCCAGCTGGGCACAGAAAAATCAACATTAAAATTAGGCACAGCTCTCTGTTGTCACAACACCTGCCCTCTATTAACACTCAGGTCCATGTTTTTAATGAAGAAATAACATGCTGTAAAACTAAAAACAGTCAATTTCGTGTAATCCTGACCCTTTAAATAAACATTTCAAACTCCATGTAATTATTTTTTATTCAATCTTTGCTAAAAGGGTCTTTTTAAGATCCTGCAGGATGCCGACACTTCTTCTCTTCTCACCTGTTTGGCTGTGAGATGGAAGCCGCTGCTCTGGTTCAGGATCAACTCGCCTTGCTGTATTTTGTCCCTCACTGCTTGCTGTAGCTTCAGCAGCTCTGACAGATCCTCCTCCATCATTGCTCCACCCAGGCAGGTCTGGACTCCGCTCAGGTTCTCCCAGCTCCTCACCGTATTTTCCACCTCGACATCCAGCTGCTGTGGAGAAAAGAAACCAAACGCCTCTCAGCATCAGTCGGTTCCTAAATGTCCCGAAGACTTTTAGGTTCATCTGGTTCCAGTTTTAGAACCAACTCTCGGATGTTTAGATTCTGGTGTCAGATACACTTTCATCTGGGCTGCATTAAATACATTTTCCAATGTCATAATTGTTATTATATTCGCATGTTGCTGATTTTTGTTGTTTCTCAGTTTTGTTTTCTTCTTTCAGCAGGTTTGAAGGCAGATTTCTTGCATTCTCTCTATGCTCTCCTCTACTCCCATCTCCTGCTGTCTTTTTTTAGTCTTCAATTTTTAAAAGAGGAGATTTAATAATTTTTAAAATTATTTTTTAATCTAATAAATAAAAAATAAACAAAACATGAATAAAAAAGGAAACAGACAATTTTTTTATTTACATTTTATTTATCTTTATCAAACAAATATAAACATTAACATTTTTAATACATTTTTTATTTAAAAAATTGCTAAAAAAACACAAGTAACGTCTCTTTGTTCCTTACTATTTATTTTATTTAGCTACATTTTAAAATATGTTTTATTTATTTTTTTATCTCTGTAATTAAAAAATATGTATAAAGAATATTTTTTATTACAATTTTTTATCTTATCTTATAAAAATAATGTTAATAAAATAGAGAATCGGTTATTACCCTGAAATGTGGTTCTGCCAGTCTGAACTGCTCCAGCAGCCTGTTGGTCTGCGGTTCTGAACCCAGATCCATGCAGGTACAGGAGTCCAGCAGCTCTGACACACAGTTCAGGTCTAGTCGGGTCTGAAACAGGAGGTTCTGATATCAGAACCAGGAGAACGTCCTCTGATCCGCCCTCTAACAGACAGAGCTCCATACCTTCATCAGTCTCTCCTGGTATTCGCTCCTGAACTCCTGTTGCTGCTCCGCCTCCATCTGTTGTTGCTCAGCGAATCGGTTCTTCACTGAGGCCGGGTCCGACCCAGATCCAGAGATCTGGAAGGCGCAGACATGAACTTGTCGGTGTATTTCCAGTTTCAGGGCTGGAATAATTAAACTGAATCTGGTTCTGATGGATCCACCTGAACCAGAGACTCACCTCTGGTGTTTTGGTCACTTCTGATTCTGATCCGGGTTTTGCATCCGATCCGCATCTTAGAGGCTCGTCTGACCTGGATCTGGATTTAGTTTCCACCATTTTGGATTCAAGGTTCTGTTTCCTGGTCTTCTCAGATCCAGATAGATGATTCAGATCCTCACCCTGCTGTGATCTGGTCTGGTTCTTCAGGTCCAACCTGGATCCAGTTTGGAGGTCTGTGATCTCAACTGAACAGGATGCAGGTTTCTCTGATCCAGATCCAAATTGCTGTATTAATGCAGACTTCAGAGGCGCCGTCTCTGATCCGGTTTCAGGGATGTTTTCTGGATTACATCTGAGTCCAAAGGCTCTGATCCCCTCTGGACTGGATCCTGTGGATCTGGGATTTCCATCACACCCAGATGTGTGCTGCTGTTCTGCTGATCTAGATCTGGTTTTGAGAACTGGTCTGGGACCAGATATAAGTAGTTCTGAATGAAGTTGGTTCTTTGGTTCTGATCTGAACCCAGTCTGACAAGCTGTCGGTCTGAACTCTCATTTAAACTGGTTTCAGACTGCAGGTTTTTGGTCTTTTCTGATCTATTTTCAGCGATTTCTCCAGATCTGGATCCTGGCTTCACATCAGGTTCACATATGTACAGCTCATCTAATCTGAACTTGGTTTTGAGAATGGTTGTAAAACTGAACTGTGGGTTTCTGGTCTCGTTTAGTTTGGACTCCAGCTGCTGTTTGTTGGTCTTTTCTGTTCCAGAGTGAAGTTTTAGATCATTCTCCTGCTTTGATCCAGATCCTGGTTCTTCTGATCTGGGTTTTAGGTCTGAGCTGGAATCAGATTGTGACGCAGATTCTGTCTTCAGCTTTGTGCTCTCAGATGAACTGGATTCAGACTGCAGGGTTCTGGTCGTCTCTGATCTGGTTTCAGTGGTTCCTCCTGATCTGGATCCACACTCGTCTTTGATTTCATCTAATCTGGACCCAGATTTCAGATCTCTGAGATGATTTAATCTAGGCCTGGAGTTTGGGTTGAACCAGGAAGCTGGTTTTACATCTGGTTCTTGCCCAGACTCTTGTAATCTGGATTCCAGCTTTACATCATCTGATTCTTCTGTCTGCTTTACAGGTTTTTGTAACGAGGACGATTTAATCTGGAGATCTAACCTGGATCCTGACTTCAGCCCTGGATCCTTGGTTTGATCTGATGTC
The DNA here is from genome assembly GCA_902982915.1 of Phalloptychus januarius. Lineage (NCBI taxonomy): Eukaryota > Metazoa > Chordata > Actinopteri > Cyprinodontiformes > Poeciliidae > Phalloptychus > Phalloptychus januarius. Next base: position 19,042,386 of record CADWAE010000230.1, on the reverse strand, counting down.
AGTCTGAACTGCAGGTTCTGGTTCAGCAGACTCTGGTTCTGTGGTAAAATAATAATAAAAACTGATCAGAAAGGTTGTGGGGAACAAAAGGAGGAGCTGCTGATTCACTGGGAAAGATGCAGCAAACAGAGGATTGTTGGGTCATTTATCAGTGAAATCAAAGATTTGAGCTGTTTTCACACCTCAGTCTGACAGATTCAGTTCAATTTGGGACCACAATTGAAAAATAGAAGTGATGTAACATCAAAACTTGCTTTTGTTTTGGACTCTTCCCTCCGGATGAGAACCATTTCTGCCTGCTGCAGCTGCAGTCTGAAAGCCTGGTCGGCCCGCCGCCTTCGGTCCTGCAGGTCCTCCACCAGCTGCTCCAGCCGCAACACCGGGCCTCTGCTGTACTGGGAACACTGGGAAGAAGCATCAACATCAGTGATCTCAAACAGCAAACTGAGAAAACAGCTGGTTCATTCTGATAAATGATAACATGGTGATCAAAAGACATCCTGCAAACTGTTGAACTCTGACCTCCTCCACGTCTTCTTCATCGCCCTGCAGTACTCTTCCTCTCCTCTGGAGGGCCTCAGTCCTCTGCAGCTGTCTGAGTCTTTGCAGCAGGATGTTGCTGCTGGTTAAAACCTGCAGCGACTTTCCCAGAAGATCTACAGGTCAACATAGAAAATTATCATCTCTGTCAAAAATAAACCAGATTAATCTGTTAAAACACCTAAAGTTACTTTACTAGACATTTATCTACACCTGGAACTACAAAAATCTCAAATTAGATGTCAGAGAAATGATCTAATTGAGTCATGTTTTCAGATTAAAGAAGTAAAACTAACATGAACTCTGTTACCTTTCCTCATGAAGTCATAGGAAACCTGAACATCATTCAGTTTGTCTTCATTGTTAATCTGTAGATCTTCTAATCTGTCGATGCCAACTGCAAACTGCAGATAGAGAAACACAGGAGTCAGACAGGTATAAACATTATTATTTATATTTTGGTTTAATTTTTAAATGAATATCAAATCAATCATCAATGAGATGGAGAGAGAGGGGTCTGAGGATGGAGCCTTGAGGCACAACAGATGAAATAAGGACTTTAAAAAAGGGTGTAAAAATAACCAACACATAGAATAGAAACTGTTTACAGAAAGATAATTAGCTTTACTATTAATTGATCCAACAAAAAACAGTGCAAATAAACAAAGAGTTGTTTTTGTAACGTTATTAAACGTTTCAAATCTGTTAACTTTCTTAATACATAGAGAGATATTAGCGATGAGTCATTTTCCATATAGTTGGTGTAATTATCTGAAAAATAATTGCATCAATAAGGCTTAGTCTCATCCAGGTCTGTCCTGGAAGAAGTGGCTCTTGTTGCCAAAGTGAGTTTGGATGTGATAATAAAAGCCTACAAAATAATTTTACTTTCAAAACTCATTCAAATTCCTCAATGTTCATGTTTCTGACACATTTCACCTGTGAAACCTCTCAAACAGTCAAACAGTGCTCAGAGAATAAATCACTATATGATGTGACATGTAAGCAATAAAAAGAGAAAATGCTTTCATTAGCTTTAGCTTTTTAAATTCAGCTGCATGTTTTTCCAGTTAAAACCAGTTTAAATGCTCCACATGTTGACCTCAGTGGATCCACAGTGCAGTAAAATGATCCAGGATTATTACAGCTGTCCAGGATTTCCTGATTATCTGTGGCTGAAAAATGTTTCAGACAGCAGCAGATGTTTCTGGTGGAAAGGTGTGCAGGCAGCCAATGAAACCGGCCCAGAACCAAAATTGGCCCAGAGCCAAAACAGGCCCAGAACCAAAACTGGTCCAGAACCAAAACTGGTCCAGAACGGAGGAATGTGTGAATGAACCAAACGACCTTCAGCCTGCTGAAGGAAGGTCACAGGATTCTGATTAGCCGGAAAAGTTCACAGAAAAGATTTGTTTTGTTTCTGTGAGGATTTTTGTCACACTAAAGAAAAAATAAAATGGAATTTTTATATAATTATTTCATTAATATTTAACTAAGAAAAGAAGATATTAAACTAAATTAAAGAAAAAACTGCAGTTGAAGATACAAGATAACTCTATTCTTATTTGTTAACATTGTTCCCGAGGTCTAATGGAGCACATTTTAATGTTTGCAGGACATTATGAGCCTCGTTTATTTAGCTACTGTCTCTTTAAGACCCCCCTCTTCATCCCTCTCCACCTCCATCACTCGGCAGTAGAAATCTGCCGCCTGCTTCAGGACGTCCAGTCGTCTCTCCAGCAGCTGGAGGAGCAGCGACCATCCCTCCCTCAGGGACCCCTTCATCGCCTCGGTCAGCTCCTCCTCTTCCTCCTGCTTCCTCCTTCCATCCCTCCTCATCCTCAGTTTCTCCTGGTGTTTCTTTTCCATCACAGCCAACAGTTCAGGCTCATGTTTCTGCAATAACATATTAACATATCAACAGATAGTTGATTAAATCGTTAGTGGATGGATAAGATCAGTCAACTTTAGATTAACTCATTAATCGATAGCTTTTATCCCCAATAGACAGGCAGAGCGCCTTGATCAGAGTGCTTGAGTCCTTGTGGACCTGGAGTTTCTCCAGCAGCTGCTGCTGCTCCTGGATCAGGATGTGGTTTTCCTCCCGGTCCGATCCGATCTCACAGAGTCCTGGCTGGAACTGGACCAGCTGGAGGTGGATCAGAGAGCCGCTCTGCAAACACAAACCAGAGATGTTTTATTCATGACAAGTGTTAACTTCTTTAGCTTAGTAGTGACTCTTGGATGGCCTAATAAAATCCCAAAACCAAAAAGAGATATAACGTCATCCGATCCAAATGAGAACCAAAACACACACAAAAAATGTTTTGAATGTTTCTTCTTCATGTCAAATTAAGAGTTAAGAATTTAAATCTAAGTCTGACCTGGTGGTCAGAAATCCAGGCAGAGAGACGTTGGAGTAGGGGATATGATCCTCTAAAGAGTGGCGATCCCAAGGGGGGCCAAGGGAGCCCAGGCCCCCTCTTGAAAAATGCTTGTGCCCCCAAAGAATCATGTTCATTTTATAGAAAAACACAGAGTCATCTTATTAACTGAAGAAATAAATGTAAAACATAATAAACAAACAAATAAATACTGCAATTATCTAATAAATTTTTTTTTAGCTGTGAGCCCTTAAACTTTGTTAAAAAAAATTATGAATAAAAGTTTATATAAAGGACCAATCAAAACTGACAGAGCTACTCCAACATGCTGCCATTATAAACAGAGAACAAGAAACTGGATCTTCTCGCTGCAAGGCAGCAGAAATATTTTATGTATGGATGATAAATCAGAATCAACATGAAGCTTTATCTGCTGTAAATCCAAGACGCTGCAGTCTGATTCTGAATCTCTGCACGAGTGTTTGTGTTGGAGCATTCCCCCCTTGATACGGTATCTCTGGCATGTTGTCCAAAAAAAGACACATGGAGATGGTGATAACACACACACACACACCCACACACACACACACACACACACACACACACACACACACACCCCTGACCTGGAGCTAAAACAGGAAGTGGCACATGGAGCGACAGTGTTGGTCTACATGACCTCCACAGGCACCCAGAGAAAACAACCTTGTAGCTAATGGCTTTACTGTCAGAAACTCATTTTATTTGTTTAAAATATCATAAACTAAAACATCTAATCAGATTTTAAAGTTTAAACTCACCAATAAAAGAAGTTTCAGTTCTCAGTAAATGAATATATTCTGTCAGCTAAAGACTTTATTTAAGGTTTTGTCAGATAAAATGTTTTAATGTTTAAACAAACCAACAAAAACAGTTTTGTATCATTTCATTGTAAGCAAAACGTTTTCAGTCTTGCTTTAATTTTCTAAACTCTGCTCTAAAATCGTCTATCAGCAAATATATTTTTAATGATCTAAATTCACAGCCTGCAGCCAACAGATTTTAACATTTAAAACTGTGTCAGCCAGATGCTTTATTTAACTCGGATCTAAAAACACACTGCAAGCTAACAGATTTAAGGTGGACTGGTCTGTCAGCTAGTAGGTTTATTTTATAAAATAACCAAACTAAATCAGGATTTCAGGAAACGAGCTAATAGTTTATACCAACAGGTTTATGATGATTCAGCTAATTAGTTTCATATTTTAAAGCTTGAGCTAACGTAACTTTTCAGACAACCTTATTAATATTTAGAAATCAGAATTAAAAGTGTCTTTAATTTGATGGCTTTTACAAGAATATTAAAGTTTTCTTCTTCCCTTTTTCATATTTTAATACTACAGTTACAATTAGTCAGTTTATAACTGGATTCACTAAGAGAAACGTAATATTGATCAGTTAAGCAGATTGCTTTCAAGCCTGTCAACATAACTGAGTATTTTCCACTTAAAGTTACTGAAAATACAGTAAAATAAGATTTTAAAACAGAAATGTGGGCTTAATGAAAAGTAAGCTAAACGAGCCTCAGTGGAACAAATATAATTTATTGAGTATGACTGTTTTATAGTGTGGAGTTTCTGAATTTTGTGTTTTAAAAGCTGAACATTTTTATCCTTTTATGTATTTTACTCTGCCGTCTGTTTAAATGTTTAAAACTTGAAACTCATATTAAACCTAAACTCAGAAAGTGAATGATTAGTAACGCACCTTCAGATGTAATTTGTCCAATTATTTAGATTTTGGAAACATTAGATGAAGGTTTTTCTCCGTGTTTCGTTGCATTTGAACTCGTCTGTATTTCTGTTACCTGCAGGACAGAAGCAACAATCTGGGTCCGTCCGGCCTGGATGGCGATGGAGCTCAGAGTCGTGAAGGACGCTTTGCTGCTGCTGTCCTCTTGTTGCTGATGTCCACATGTCTCTTCAGTGTCTTCAGTCGTCATGAGGAAACACTGAAACCAGCCTGTTACTGGTTGAAGACTATAAAAATATGAATCTTTTTCTGCTTGGACTCCTGTTAGTTTGTGCTTTGAACGTCCATCCTGTGTTAATGGTTTCTGCTCCAATATTTGCAGTTTGCAGTTGAAGTCGGACTTAGCCAGAACCAGTTTCCCAGTATCTCCAGTTCCTGGTTGTTTTTTCAATAAACTCCTACAGAAACACACAGAAAAAGAATTTCAAAAAGTGAAAGTTGCTCTGATTTTGTGGAAAATTGTATTGATGTAGTGACTCTCTCATTTAATGATAATAATGATGCATTTTATTTAATTAGTGCTTTTTCTAAAAATTCAAACACTTTACAGGAATCATCAAAATTACGAATAGAGCATTTAAGAATATCAAACAAAATCCTAAAAGGGAAAGAAATATGTAAATGTGATGACACATAAATTTTATCTTCAGATTGAATAACTTGGCAAACCAAAACGTCAGAATCAGCTCCAAACGTTTCTGTTTCATAAGCATCACATCGTTTGATGTGATTATAAAGTAAATCTTACATCAGAGAGAATCTGGAACTTTCTAACAGACCAAAATCAACCCAGCTGCTGCAGAAAAAAGAGGTAATGATTTCCAATATTTTAAAACATAGAAAAATCTGGTGAAAGTATGTGCAGCTAACGAGAGACACTGTGCACTTACCAACAAGAAGCCATGAAAAATGTGAACATTTAGAGCAGAAAACAGTTTCAGGTCAGGTTTTAAGCTATTTGACCTGTTTGCAGCTCCATTAGCATTCCCATCTGCACAGAAATTCTTCTGGGAATTACTTCCCAGTAAAAGTCAAACAGAAGGAAGATCAGTCACAGGATTCCTGCAAGATCCCAAAAAGTTCTTAAATCTTAAGTTTTAGCTTTAAATACCATCAGACTTTCATCTTCAGACAAGCTTCTTCTAGTTTGTTTACATGCTAGCTGGACTGAGCTCCTCTGGCCAGGTGTCCAGCATCAGTTACCATGGCGACAGAGCTCAGAGGAAGTAAAGCAGCATCCTACTGGATCGGAAGTCTCCTATCTAATAACAAGAATGCAATAAAATCTGTTTTTCTGAGAAAATATTAACGACATAAATTAAAAACTGATTACCATTTAGCAACATTCATCCTAATCTCACTTTAAACTCTATTTGTTTAGCATTAATAACAACATATCTATTTTACAGCCTGCAGCTGGTGTCATTAATTACCGTAAACCGAGATTCCAGTCAATTATCACTAAGATCCGCTTACAGCTGCTGGAGCAGCTACTGAACAACAAACCCAAAACTTTAAACAGTCCGAGGCCTGAAACCCAACAGAACACATGGAGCACCGTACCTGAGGCTCGGTGCTGCCGGTCCAAAAGCTTTCTGGCTGAAAGTGGAACCGGAGCCGTGAGAGGGGAAGCGGCTGGAGCAGCGAGGAGGGGCGGCGGAGGTAAAAATAGACGAGAATTATCAGCCAGCTGAGTGACAGAGAGACATCTGCCTTCCATAAACAAACACTGCGCTCTCTGATGCACACACACACACACACACGCACACCCCACACACACACACTGAAAACACACCCCCACACACAGAAAACACACACACACACGCACAGAGAAAACACACACACACTGAAAACACATCAACGCACAATGAAGACACGAGGAAACAGAACCGCACTCTAGGGACTGGGAAAAGAGTCACGAGGAAAAATATAATAATATTAATACTGACTTTTTAAAATCAGAATTCTGACTGTGTATCAGGATCATTGTAGACAGAAAAAATAGGACTTTAAATAGGACCTTAAAAATCTCAGAAAATTTCCAGAAAAAACCAGGACATTTCTGAGCTCCAAAGGCTGACAGTTTGCAAGAAAAAAACAGACATTTTATTATTAATCCAAGAAATATTCTAGAGAAAACATGGATATTTGAGTTTGAAAGATGAAAACTTTGCGAGAAAAAACTCAAACTTTGAGATGAATCTGTTATTCGTCTGAGTTTCAAGTCAAAACATTTGACTTTTGAAACTCATAAATTTCCAACTTTTTTCTAGAAAATATCTGAGATCAACATTTCTACATTTTTTGGCAGAAATATGCTTAAAAAATAGGCATTGTACAATGATGCAGATTTCTGATCCATTCTGATTTTAATCATATTTATTTAAATTGTTTATGCACCAAATCTAGTAAATCGGGGGAGGGGGAGGATAAGGTGTAGGTTCACAAATTATATAAGATCCTTATGTTATCATTTCATGTGGTAATAACATAATTATCATACACCTAAGAATGGCTTTTTAAAATCAGAATTCTGAGATAAAAAGATAGGAATTCTATTTATTATTTTTGGCCCTAATGCTCTTCCGTAGGTCCCTGTGTCTAACACCAGCAGACATGAACCAGCTGCAGCTGCTGGCAGACAGAAGCATGAGGTTAGGCTCTGCTCTCAGGTGGAGCTTCTCTTTTCACTCAGATGATTCACGATGCAGGAAACTGGAAACAAAACAAAAATGTTCTGTGTTGTTGGGATGGGGACAGATGTTTCCAGTTGCAGACAAAAAACAGGTTCGTATTAAACGTTTGGGTCTGTGCTGCAGAGGAAGCTGCAGCTTGAGATCGTTCAGTCATCCACCGTCCCATTCAGTTGATAACACAGATTTTAAAGCATTACAAAAGAAAAACAAATAAGAAACCCACTATTTGGTCAAAATATTATAAATTGCCACATGCAGGTTAAAGATGTGGACAAAACTGTTGATGTAATTTATAAAAAGCAAAATATTGGTTTTGGGTTTTAGGACAAAGGATAATATTTAATTAAAGCTGGACAAACTTGATGATGGATCCTGAACTTAGTATTTATTTTTAATAACTGAATCAGAACATTGAGTCGGTCCGGTCGGGTCACCAAGAATGACCAGAGTCAGAGGAGCCATTGTTTACTGAAACCAATAACTTCTGAGGGAAACTAAACCAGTTGAGAACTGGGACCTTCAGACCTGGATGAGGACTGGACCCAGTTTGGGTCCTGGATGAGCTGAAAGTTTTGAGTTCAAACAAAAAACTGAAAACCATAAACATGCCCAGTTATAAAACCTTTGGTTTATTGAGCTGCTTACAAAAAATAAATAAAATTTTAAATAAACAAAAAAAAGGAGTATTCAGGTGACAGTTCGTTCGCTGGAATGTTTTGGTCTCATCTGATTGGTCAACGTTAGACTCACTGTAGGCAGAATCTGTCCAATCAGAAATTTAAGCTGCTGTGACGAAGGCTGTTGGTCGTGTGCTATGATTGGCTCAGAGACAACCTAAGGTCCTCCTCCCTCAAGCTGCGGTCCAATCGCTGCGTCTCAGACTCCAGGACTGCTGGGATTGGACGGCGTGAGACGGCGGCCAGCGAATCGTTCAGGTCCTGCCTCATCGAGAGCAGCCATTCGTTGTTTCTGGACGACTGCTCAATAAACACCTCCTTCTGCTCCTGCTCCACAGCCAGCGAGACGCGGAGACGATTCACCTGGAATACCCAGACATGATGACATCATCAGCATCCACCTGACAACTCAAGACATTAAAACTCTTCTTCTGTGGTGATCTCACCTGGTCCTCCAGCTCCTTCACGGTGCGCTCTACGTCAGACGTGCTTTCAGATGACTGAACACACACACACACGCACACACACACACCTGTTAATCACGCAGAGTCACAGTTGCTTACCTGAGAAGCCTCGTCACACAGACTCACCTGTCTCCCGGAGACCTGGAGCTGAGTGAAACCTGCTCCTGGAGCCTCGTTCGGTCCTCCTCCACCTGACAGACAAAAGGCCCACAAATTTCAAAAAACACAACAAAACACATCAAAGCAGGACTTTTAGTATCTGTGTTTGTGAAACGGTGGTTGGACGTGTCCATCCACTCATCACAGCCAGGAGCCGCCGCCCCAAACGACAGGAAACTGGCCAGGATGTACAGGAACAACCCAGGAATCAACATTGAGGCCTGCTGTGAGCTGCTCACCAGGCAGGAAGCTGCAATCACAACTATTAATGCAAATCATTGATCGCAACCATTTAAGAAAGTTCCTGTAAAATCTGTAATTTTAGGCCTGGAGGGACGGATTATTTCAACACCAGTTATTATATGAGCTGAAGCCTGGATGTGTTAAATTAAGTGCAGAGTAAATGCACCTTTCTGCCTCTATTTCAGTTTCCATTCCTAGGATGGAAAAGCAAGAGCTCCAGTGCCCCATTAAAAGCCCAGAGTTACTGTGCTAATGGAGATGAGTGGGTGGACAGCAGTGGACACCTGTTTCAACGTGTCTTTGAGGACACTTCTGTCTTTCTTCAGCCTGTCTTTCTGGCTTTCCAGGCGGGAATTCTTCTTATCCATCCGTTTTTGGTTCAGCTCCAGTTCAGCCACCTGGCGCTGCAGCATCAACAGTCTGTCAGCCTGAGGACACACGTTTCTCTCAAGGTCAGTCAGGACAGCCAGGTGTAAACATCTAACCACAGAGGTCACCTGCCCTTAACTCAACCAATCAGACGCTGCACTGACCTCGTCTGAGTGAGGAAGCGCCCCGGCGTTCTGCTCCTGTTGGTGCGCTCTGTCCCTGTAGCCGATCATGGCCGACTCCGTCCGCTCCAGCGCCATTCGGACCCGGTCCCTGTCTGCCTCCAGCTGCTTGTTGCTCTGAGTCAGAATGTAGACCTGATTCTTCTGCTCCTCTGTCAAGGCTTTGCACTTGTTCAGCTCGGTTTGGCTCTCTTGCACCTCCATTCTCGCTTTCTCTACCTCCACCTCCTTCTCTTCCACCCTGGACCTCCACTTTGTTTCCACCTCCTCGTGTTTCCTCCTCAGTATCTGGATTTCTGCACTGAGAGCGTTCAGCTTCACCACCTGCTCTTTCTCCACCTGTTCCACTCGACTCTTCCACTTCCTCTCGGCCTCCTCCCTCCTCTTCTCTGCATTGTCCAGCTCCTCTATCATCTCACTTTTTTCCTCTTCAGGCTCTTAATGGCTCGCAGCTCCTCCAGCTCTCCTTGCTTATCCAGCTCCTCACTGGCCATCTTCTGACTCTTCTCTCTGATTCTGTCCATCTCCTTCTTCTTCTCCACCAGGGCGGCCTTCAGACTCTCCCCTTCAGCGTGGCTCTCCTAAGCCAGGAGTCAAAGACATAAACATGGTTTCTGCAGGTTTCACACTCAAATCTAAGACTTTAAAGACCATAATGAACAAAATGTAAGGCTGGTACCTCTATAGAAATGTACAAACTTCATCAATAAATTTGCACTTACGCATGACAGATGGAAAAAGCTAGCTAGTTAGCTAAGTAAAAGAATACACAGAATATATAATTAAATATTTGTATTGAGGCATAATTTAAGATGTGATTAAAATATTAAGGCTAACTTACATTTCAAAGATGAACTTAATCCATTTAAAGGCCTTCATTTTAGGTAAATAAATGTAAGACTTTTTAAGGATTCAGACGGGTCAAACACGATGACCTTAGTATTCCTGTCTGTGTCCAGCAGGGGCCCCTGTACCTTCAGGAGAACCTCCAGCTGGGACATCTCCTTCAGGGCCACCTTCAGGCCGTCCTTCAACTCCTGGTTCTGCTCCTCCTTCTGCTTCAACTCCTTTTCAGCTTGTTCCTGGCTCAGACTCATATTCAACACCTGAAACAGAAACCAGAGCATCATAAGGCTGGTGGGCCGCCTGGTTTATGCCCCCCCACCAGGCTTAGTGTTGCTTGTTTATTCATTTTAAATTGTTTTTTTAATACACTAGTAACAGTGGCGACAAAGATGGGTTTAGAGTTGATGCATGAACTTGGCACCTGTCCCACCATTGGCCCCTCGCATGATGGCCGCCTTTCACTAAAACTGTGTGATTTGAAAGATGATCTTGCAGAGCAGCTTCACCTCTACCATCAAGGTAGGAATCAAGTATAAAAGCTCAACACAAATTGCAAACATATTTGTGTTTTTAAAGGTTTGGCTTAAGTGTTTAGTGAAAATGTGAGTGCATATATCTTTGTGAACAAAGAATGATGTGTGCATTTATACCTTGTGCTCACTCAACAAGTGCTTGGGTTGGTGTCTGTGCTGCAACTTCATAAAGTTAATGTAAGTTAATTACATCACCAATCACAGACAGGCCTTTTTCATTCAGAGTATGTCTTGCAAATACTGCATTGGCTTGGATAAATACTAACCAATCTCAACCAGCAAATCAAAATACTGCATCCAGCAGCATATATTACTAAAAAGAAAAAAAAACTTCATACAAGAAATACAGCGAATATTCAACCCTAAGAACATTTTGTTAATACTTATCATTGCCCATTTTTGAATTTTTTATTACTTGTTTAAATGTGACCAAAGCTGGTCCAATGCTCTATGGTACCTTGAGCAGAACATGATTTAAATCCCTTCTTCATGTTAAGAAAATCACCATCACTAAGACTTTCACTACAGATTTGGTGGAATGTTTGACCTGCCGAGCTTAAAAGCAATCAGTGATTATTGGTTGTGTTTTAGCTTGGTTTGTTGTAAATAATAAAGATGAAACTCGTGGCATCAGATTGTATTTGCATGTTTACAAAGTAAACTTGCCAACCCCTTTAAATGCTCCTACAGCTTTATCCCAGTGGGTGCTGGTCCGATCCCCAGCTGTCGATGGGTGAGAGGCGCGGTTCGCCCTGGACCGGTCGCCAGTCCAACGCAGACCTTAATTTCAAATCTTTTAATTTATCTTTTCTGAAACCATTAAATCAGATTTATCATTTTCAAAAAGTATATGTTAAAATCCTAGCTCTATGTTGTGTATTAAAATGTAAGTATTTTGCAGACCAGCAATGCACAGCTTGTTTAACCCTTGGGGCGCCTTGCTTGCACAAACTTGATATCCTGCCTAACAAATTTTTCTTTCATTCTTAGTATCTCAGTCAGATTAAAGGTTAATTATATGAAACTTGGCCAATACTTTTTTATTCTTAAAATGTGTTTGTTCTGTGTTTGATGTGTGCTTTGTGTACACTCTTTACCTTCGGTTCTACTTTGGTCCCATTGGTTCCCATTATAACTACATGTTTTTAATGGACAGTAATCCTGGCACTTTGAAATAACTTTCCCATGAACACCAAAGTAATCTAAGCTTCTACCTTTAAAATACAGGGACAATTGGTTATAGATATGATGGGCCTCCTAAAATAACTATGTTTCAATGGTGACATGGTTCTATTACCAATCAAAATGCAAAAAATGTTTCGGTGTATTGGCAATAATGTCAAAATGTTGAGAAAACATTTTGTCTATGTGTGTGTACTTTGAAGAATCAAAGCCAAGTTGGCTTTGATTACGTTTTTTCTATCAAGGGAGAGACTGATGTTTAGCATAGCATGTTTATGTAGGTGCATCAGTTTGCAGCCTTGTCTAGCTGGTCATTTCTCCAGATGAAAGCCATGAGTGAAAGACTAACTCTGGAGAAACTGTTGCAGCAATCTTGAAGTCTGGGGAGAGTGAGGAGGGGGTTTCTGAGGAGAAAATAAGCAGAAAATAAATGGGGATTCATATAAGGGGCAGGAAGGATTGGTGGAGGAATGGCTGCCTGGCAAAGGAGGAATCTTGCAGCCAAGAGAAGGAGGAGGAAAAGGAGGAGGCAATGGGTGATGGGAAATCTCCATGTAGATCATAAAATGAGGAAATCCTGTGGTTTTCCACACATGAAGAGGCTCTGCCATACTTTTCTCCTCCTATCTTGACTCCAGGATCCAAACTACGTCTCAATTGCCAGAACCAGCAGTGACTGCATTCGGCCTTTCTTTCCACGAAGACATCTTGCAGCTAATCCTGAGCTAAGCTAAGGCTGAAACAAACGGATCAAAAACTTTCCCCTCAGCAGGTTATCTTTGAAAAATACTGAATAATGTGAGTTTTTCACCCCCAGAAATATGAGAACTTTTTATCTCTGGATCGTTCTGAAAAAATGCATTTAAAGTGAATATCTTTACTGTGAAAAACTGTTCAGTAGCTTTTTGATGCGTCGTAGTTTTGTAAGGTGAACCGTTTTGGGACCTAAAGGTAAATACTGTGGAGCTGATTTAAAGGCGCCTCAAGGGTTAAAGATCTATTTCCTGATTATTTAATTGGGCAAAAAATATTTATTTTAAATGAACTTTTTGTGTTTGCCTATTTTAAGACTAAGCTGTATGTTGAGTATGACAATGTTTTTCAGTAACTACTGTAATCATCTAGTCAGATTATAAAATTTCCTTTTAACTTTGATCATTTTGTAACTGACACTCATGGCCCAGCGCCCCCGACCACCACACGCAGCTAGTTTTCTGGAGGAAACCCTGAATGGATTTCACCTCCTCAGCACCTCCTGCTCCTCTCTGGGTTGTTTGTGTACCTGACTCCGCAGGGAGCTCAGGCTCTCCTCCATCACCTCCACGTTCAGCTGAACACCTCTCAATTCCTCCTGCATCTCCTCCCTCCTCCGGCGCTCCTTCTCTGCTTCCTGTTTAAGATCCGAGACGTCTTCTCTACGTTCCTTCAGCTCCTCTTGCGTCTCCAGCTTCTCCAGCTGCTCCTTCTGGAGCTCCTCTTTGAGCAGCGACACCTCCATTTCACTCCTCCTGTGGGCCTCCTTTACAGTCCCCACTTCCATCTCTGACCTTGTTAAGTTGTCTTTCATCTGCTCCTTCTCTTTTTTCACCTCCTCATTGATGACTTTTAATGCATCCTTGGTCCTCCTGACCTCTTCTCCACCTCCTCCTTCCTCTTCATCAGTTCATGTCGGATTTTCTCCCCCTCCTGGAGTTCCTTCACCAGCTCTACTTTGAGTTCAGACACCTCCTTCTCAAATATTCGAAGCTTCTCCTGCTTCTCCTCCTTCTCCTTCTGCTCTTTAATCACCTCCTCTCTGAGAGCTGTCACCTCCTCCTCAAACGTCCTCAGTTTCTCCTGATTTGCTCTTTGCTCCTTATTCATCTCGTCTCTCAGTGCAGACATCTCCCTTTTGCTTATCAGCTCCTCCAGCACCTCCTCCTTCTGCCTCCTCTCCGCCTGCACCATTTGGTTGATCATCAGCTCCTTTGACCTCCACTCCTCCTTCCTCCTCCTCAGCTCCTCCTGCACTGCTTCATGGGCCGCCTCCTTTTCTCTTTGCTCCTTATACAGTTCTTCTCTCAGTTCAGACACCTCCCTTTTACTCTTAATCAGCTCCTCTTGGACCTTCTCCATGTGCCTCTCCTCCTCCTGTGCCTTCTTGATTCTCATCATCTCCTTTGATTTCCACTCCTCCTCTCTTGATCTCAGCTCCTCCTCCTTCTCTATTTCCTTTCTTTGCACCTCCTCTCTGAGCTCAGTTAGCTCCTTTGTCTTCCTCTGCACCTCCTCTGTAAGACCTGTCACCTCCATCTCCTTACTCTGTAGCTCCGCCAGCAGTCCTGCCTTCTCCTCTTCCAGCTCTCTCAGTCTGGATCCCTGCTCTCCTCCTCCAGATGAAGCTCTTTTTCAGCTTCCTGTTGAGCCTTTTGCTCCTCTTTCACCTCCCTCAGTTCCTCCTCCAGTTTCTCCTCTTTCATTTTCAGAACATTACTCTGTTCCTCCATTTTTTTCAGCTTCCCTTCTTGCTCCTTTGCCTCCTTCTCCTTTGCTTCCAGTCTGTCCTCTAACTTCCTCCTCTCCTCCCTCACTGTGCTCAGCACCTCCTTCTCTTTCTCCAGTTCCTGCTCCACATCCCTCACCTTCTCCTCAGTCTTCCTCCTTTTTTCCTCCTCAATCCTTCTGCACCTCTCCCCCTCTCTCACCTCCTCCTCTCTCTCCTCCAGCGCTGCCTTCATCCGCTGCACCTCCTCTTGTCGCTCCTTGATGACCCTGAGCAGCTTTCTCTCGTCCTTGGCGCTCGCCTCTGCCTTCTCCCTCCGCTCCTCCTCTCTCTCCTCTAGCGTGCCCGTCAGCTCCTTAATGTTAATCTGAAGCTTTTTCACCTCCTTATTACTGTGCTCTGCTGTCTGCTGCCACCTCCTCAGCTCCTCCTGCAGCCTCTCGCAGACCTCCTCTTTCTCTCTGACCTTCTTATTCGCTCCCTCTTTCTCGGCCTGAGCCTCCTTCAGCTCCTTGCTGTGGGAGGAGACCATTTTCTCTTTCTCTCCTTTCTCCTTCTCGAGGAGCGCCTGAGTTTTAATCAGCAGATTCTCCAGCTGCTCCTCCCGCGCCTCCTTCTCTTTCAGAGTGTGACAGACTGCCTGCCGCTCCCGTTCTCCTTCCTCCTTCTGCTTCTCAGTCTGCCTCAGGCTCTTCTTCAGCTCCTCCACCTCCTCCATTGTGGCCCTCAGCTGCTTCACCTCCTCTGCTCTCTCCTTAACTATCTTGCTGAGTTTTTTCTCCTCTTTCCCACTCAGGTCTGCCTTCTCCTTCCACTCCCTCCTCATTTTTCTCCTCTTCTTTCTCCTCCAGCGCAGCCTTCAGCTGATGCACCTCCTCTTGTCGTTCTTTCATGACCTGGCTGAGCTTTTTCTCCTCTTTCACCCTCGTATTTTCCTCCTCCTTCCACTGCTCCTCTCTCTCCTCTAGCATGACCGTCAGATTCTGCACTGCCTCTTGTAGCTCCTTATTGATCTTCTGGAGCTTTTTCACCTCCTTGTCACTGTGCTCTCCTGTCTGCTCCCACATCCTGACCTCCTCCTGCAGGAGCTCACAAACCTCCTCCTTCTCTCTGACCCTCTTATTTGCTCCCTCTCTCTCAGCCTGAGCCTCCTGCAGCTCCTTGCCCAGGAAGGAGATTGTTTTGTCTTTTTCTCCTCTTTCTTGCTTCTCCTTCTCGAGAAGCGCCTGAGTCGTTGTCAGCAGAGCCTCCAGCTGCTCCTCCCGCATCTCCTTCTGCTTTAGTTTGTGGCAGACCGCCTGCCGCTCCCTTTCTCCCTTTTTTCCGTCCGCCTCCTTCTCCTCCTGCTGTTTCTCCCTCCGTCTCCTCTCCTCCCCCTGTAAAAAGGAGATTTCTTTTCTCAGTCTGCTGATTTCCTCATCTGCTGCAGCTTTCTCTCTCCACCTCTCCTCTTCCTCACTCCTCAGCTGACTGAGCTCTTCCTCCATTGTTTTCTTTTCCGTTTCCAGATTCTCGATGCGTTCGCACAGTGCCTCCGTCTCTAAAACCCTCTGGTTCTCCTCCTCTCTCCTCTTCACCTCCTCCTCTTCCAGACTGACCTCTTTCCTCTTCGCTTGCTTCTCCAGTTTCTCCTTCTCTACCTCTACTCTCTGCAGTCTCTCCATCGTGAAGCTGATCTCAGTCTCTCCCTCTGCAACCTCCTCCCTCAGTTTCTCCACCTCTCTCTGCCTCTCCTCCACCTCCTCCGTCAGTCCCTCGGTGCGCCTCCTCAGGGCCTCCACCTCTCCATCTCTCATGCCTAGCTCTTTGTTCAGAACTTCTCTTTCTCTCTGCCATGACTCCTTTTCCTCCTTCCACTTGGCGTCCCTTTTTTCCAATTCCCCCTTCCTCTTCATCCTCTCAGACACTCGATCTCACCTTCAGACAGACAGAAACATTCAATCACAATCAGACTCCTTTCTGTGTTCCTCTCTAAAACTTTATAAATAATTCTCCAGGAGGAGTTTGAACATTTTTCTCTGTCTCACTTGAACAGATTCTTTATTTTTGATTTTTATCAGATTGATTGGAAACAGATTCTTTATTCCAGAAGTCTTCAATGTTGGGGTCGTGACCCGAGTCAGCAAAATGCCATGAAGGCCTAACAATGGTGGCCCCAATGTTGAAGACCTTTAACAGCATTTTTTCATCAGTTTTAATTTTTGTTCCTGGCCATTGATTAGACCTTTGACCTGTGGCCTCTGACTCATGCGATGAACCAGCACAGCAGTGCTCTCTCTGACTGACCCTGCAAGATGGCTTTGGCCTGCTGCAGCGTACAGATGTGTGTGTTCTGCTGACATCTGTCCACCTCAGACTGGGAGAGCTGCTGCTGCTGCAGGCGGCGCTGCAGGTGGAGGTTCACCGAAGCAGACCTGCAGGAGGAGCAGAGGAGCCGTGGTGAGACGCACCTGTTAGGAGACGAGGAGGCTGACGTTAGGTGTGTTCACTACCTCAGCTCCTGTAACTCCTCTTCCAGCCGCTCCTTGTATCTCCTCTGAACTTCCTGTTCCTCCCGCAGCTTCTTGCTTTCTTTCTGCAGCTCCTCCTTCTGTCTCTCTGTCTGATTCAGCTGCTCCTCTGTCGTCCGCAGCTGTTCCTGCACCTCCTTTAGTACCTCACGCACCAGGGTGTGCTGGGAAGATAACTGAGGAGCACAGCGGAGCCAACGCAGGTCAACATGAGTCACATCAGCATGGGGCTTTGAGACAAGGCTTAAAAATAAAATCTGATTCAATTTTCCCATTTTAATCATTTTTTTTCTTGCTTTCTCTTCTGAAGAAAACAAGAACAAATAAATGACAATATTTTCAGAAAGTGGATGTTGGTTCAATAATTTTTATGAGTTACCTGATGGCATATTAGGATGTGATGATTTTAGCTTAATTCCGAGAATTAGCAAATAAAGACACAGTTTTACCCGAACAAACGGGTAAAACTGAACAAAAATGACCAGAAAAAGTTGTTTCAATAAGAAAAAAGTTCTCAGAATCTATTCCGACAACCCCAACCTGTGTGGTTCTCTGACAAAAGCAAACAGGATTGTTTCAAAGTCTTCCTAATGATAATAATTTATTATGAAGTGTTAATTTTCTCAGCCCTACATCAGCGTGTTTCCTGTTTACCTTGTCCAGTTGCTGATCTGTGGTCTTCTTCTCCTCCTCCAGGGAGACCAGCTCCTTCTCCTTCTCCTCCACGTTCCTCTCCAGGTGAGAGCGTTGCTCCTTCAGCTGATGAATGACGTCAGCGTCTGTCTCCGACTGAACTCTGAGGAGATTTGATTGGTCGGATCAAAACACTAAGGATGGAGGTTCTTCTCCAGGACTAGAGACTCACCTCAGGAGGCTGCACTCACTCCTCAGACCTTTAACATCTCTCTGCAGAACACTGACCTCTGACCTCAGAGTCTGCAGCTGTGACTGGCTGTCTGACAGCTCTGTCTCCAGCTGAAACAAACATGACCAGAGAGATGTGATGAAGCTACGGGAAGCTGCCCTAGAGCCTCTGAGCCAGGCAGCAGAGAGATTTACCTTCAGCAGCTGCTTGTTCAGATCTCGTTTGTCTGTGGCCAGAGACGAGTTCAGAGCTGATATTTTCATCAGGACGTCCCGCGCCTCCTGCACCTCCCGTTTCAGCAGCGACTCTGAGGAGGAGAGTTGCAGCACGGACTCCCTGCACTGAGCAGAGAGCGCCAGCAAGGGGCGACAGAGAGCGGCAGCACCAGTCAACACAGGGTTAACATGAACAGCTGACTTCCACTGAACACTCAGGGACATTCAGACCTTCTGCAAGGCTTCTCTGGCATCAGCACCTTCTTCTTCTGCTCTCTGCCTGTCCAGCTGCTCCCTCTCCAGCATCACCTGCAGGTGGACCAGCAGCTGTTCGTTTCTATCCTGCAGATGTGAATTCTCTAGGTAATAAAACTGGAAGCAGAGTTTCTACCTTCAGGCTGTGGATCTCAATCCGCTGCTGAGTTTCTCTCTCTGACAGCTGGACGTTCTCCAGAAGCTCCGCCTCCACCCTGCAGCAAAGAGAGCAGATGTAAAACCCGAAAGGACAGCAGAACGAGGACTGGGATATAAACTGATTTTATCAATTAAACCCAAGTTTTGGTTTTTGAAGAGTGGAACATTTTTCACAGATGCATTCCTTGGGTCAGGCTAATTCTCTTAATCATGAGAATAAAGTCATAATATTACAAGAATAAAACTGAAATATTAGGAGAATTAAGTAGTAATTTTATGAGGAAGAAAATAAAAAGTTAATTATCCAGACTTTCTCATTAAAGTCTTTATTTTGCTGATATTCTGGAGGTTTAACTCAATTCACAGAAGATTTAAATAAAAGCCACTTTTTGAAAATGTTTCCTGTTGCTTGTAATTTAATTTTTACAAAAGAAAGCAAAGGGAGAAAAAAATGTGATTAGAATCAGACTTGATTAAAAAACAAACTTGAGACTTTATTTTCATGCCACGTCGCCCAGCCCAAAGCAGAACCCGACTGCTGCATTCAAACTTTTTCTGTGGACCAAAATTGTGAAGTTAAAAGCATCTGAAGCCACAAAGTGTATATGTATGATTACTTTTTAAATTTTATCTGCTCAATAATTAACAAAAAAATGACAATTTCATTGAAATCAGCTAAATATTCTGATTTTTGTAGAAAAATGATCAATAAATAAATCATTGTAGATACAAAAACAAAAAAAGGTCTTGGAATATTACATTAGTATCAGAGGCTCACAGTTTCTACCGTTTTTGGAATGTTTTTTTTCTTATATGCTTCTGACTAAAAGCAAGCCAATCATTTTGCTCCAACTTCCACCAACCGTAAGATGAACAAAACACTTAATTAATAAATGGGAATCTATTTTTTACATGCAAAATCTTTTTAAGAAAATATCGGTAAAAAGTGCAACATCAGTTGAAAGCAGAATATATAACATCATACATGTCTCAACAGAACCTGCTGGTACCGTTTGTATCTTTCTGCCTCCAGCTGTCGGGTTCTTTCCTCCATTCTGTCTCTCTCTCTCCTCAGTCTGTCGATCTCCCTCTTCATCTCCTCCTCTTTCATCTGCACCTCCTCCACCTGCAGACGCAGGGAGGTGGACGCCTCCTTCTCCCTGTTACAGAAACAGAAATTTGAACAAACAGCTCCTTAAGCCAAAAAGCTTCAGTCCTGTGGATCTGATGATCTGATCCAGAATCTCAGAGAAGATTCTTTCTTTCACTGAGGGAAGTGAAAGAAAGAATACTTGATGACTCATGAGATTAGTCAAAGTTAAATCAAAAACAGAAGCAACCAGCAGGGGGCAGCAGCTCAGGCACCTGCTCAGAGACTCCAGTGTTTGTTTCAGTTCTTGCTGCGTTTTCCCTGTTTTCATGTCCAGCTGCTGTTTTTCTTCCTCCAGCTGTTTCAGGCGGAGCTGCAGAGATGTTTGCTCCTCGCTGAACCGCCGCAGACTTAGCTCCACCCCCTAACACACAGATACACACAGACTGAGTCCTTGTCCACACGTAGCTGGGTTTTTATGTTGGTCTGCTGGTCGTAGTGTGACTCGTGGATGTAAACGGATGTTTTGACCTTGTTTTAGTCACCAACCTGCAGCTCCTCGTGTTTCCATTGCAGCGTGCTCTCAGTCTGAGACAGAACCGACAGCAGGGAGGACAGATCCAGACTGAGGACGCTGTCCGTGGAGACGCTCGCCGTCTGGTTGCTGATCCTGCTGAGGGACCCGAACTGAAGACAAAACATCAAAGTGAACTGACGAGCCAAGAAGAAACAGAATCTGACTGGAGGAGAGGCTCACCATCCTGAAGACAGCCTGACCGACTGAGTGCAACGTCCTGTCTGATTCCCTCAGCCGCTCCACCTCCGCATCCGACGCCTCCCTCGCTCTGTCTGCCGTCTGCAGGGACCGATTGAGCTCCTCGATCCTAACACAGACGAAGGGAGGTGAAGATCTGAGCCTCCAGCACAACCTCGATACCCAACATGTTGCCTACCTTTGCTCCAGCTGGAACACCTCCACTTCATGCTGGATCTTCAACTCCAGAGGCTTATCCTCCTCCTCCTCCTTTTCCTCTCCTAAGGTGAAAATCTCCAGGGAAAAAGGGGAGCGAGGACAAAGAGGAGAGCCAGAGACGTCTGGAGGAGGGTGGATGAGAGTGGAGGACAGAGGAGGAGATGAGTATGATGGAGGAAGAAGGTCAGAGGAGGCGGGTTTGATCTGAGGAGCGCTGAGCCTCAGTGAGGAGCAGACGGAGTCGCAGCTGCAGAGGAGAGACGAAGAGAGTCTGGAAAACTCGGCCCTGAGCTGCCACAGATCCCTGCAGGAAAAAACCCACAAGACACCAAACTGAGCTCTGACTTCAGGGTTCGCACACTTTTCCCACAGTAAAAGTGTATAAAAGCAGTTTCATGGGTAGTTTTCAAACTTTTCCAGGATCACACTTTGGTTTCAATTCACTATTATATGACATAACAGATAGATGTGCAGAAAAAAAATACATTCCATAGAGAATTGCAATTCCTCGTCCTGACTATTCTGAATCAATTCAAAATGATCAAAATGTGATTTTAATCAGCTTGACTTTCTGTGAAATTATTTTGAAGAATTCTTTGACTTTTTTTTATTTCAGAAAATGCCAGGCAGCTAAGCTAATACTAGCAATTCAAGTTAAGAGAATTTTTTGCTGTTTTTATTTAAACATGATGGAATTTGATCAAGTATGGAACCTTATGTAATTGTTTTAAATATGTTTCATTTGCTTACAGTGTCTGCTCGTCCTGATTCTGCTCTTCAAACAGAATCTCTAGACTGTTGGAATAGAAAAATTGTTTCTGAATCAAATTATGACTAGAAATCAGAATGGAATTGCTGCGCACTGAAAGATTTGAATTTCTAATTATTTACTGTTGTAATTAAATTGTCTTGTGATGGTGTACTACATCCTATAGCAGGGACAGGCTAAACTAAATGCAACATTTTAAGTCTCACATAACTAAGTCTGATTTACCTTCAAGCAGTGAGATAATAAATGTGTCTTTTTTTGGTGCATGAAAATTCAACTGTAAATTATGTTTTCCAAATTTAAGCTTTTAATCAAAGGGTAAATTGGGACTTTATTACAAAACTGAGTAGGTTGAATATCAAGAACTTTCCAAGCCTTGAAAACACTTCATTGAAATTCAAGCATTTTCAAGGATTTCAAGCAGCCATGTTGCTGTAACAGTCGGAAGTGAAACCCTGATGATGTCAGAGATCACATGACTGAACTGACCTGTCAGCAGCTGTTCTCAGTGTGTGTCAGTGACAGTGTCGCCTCAGCTCGAGCACAGACTTCCAGAGTGACAGCAGCCGGGCCTGCTGCTGACCCATGTGACCCCACCGACACTAAACAAACAGAAACACACACACCCCCACACACACCCACACACCTGTTGGTTCGATTTGTTCTGGTTTGAACATCAGAGTTTATATCCGACAATCCTCAAACCTCTTTCTCTTTCTGGCAATCAGCCTCTTTCTGCTCTGCCTCCTGCACGGCTCTCGTCCAATCAGCAGTCAGCTTCCTGAGGTCTTCTGCCAGCTCCCGGTTGGTCTGTTCTGATTGGCTGAGCTGGTGGCGAAGGAGAGTGTTGGTGTCAGCCAGACTGCTGGACCTGAGGAGGAAGAGATCCTGAACTTTGGGATCGCCTCCAGCCGCCTGAAACACCAACACACACGCACACACAAATGCCTACCTCTGCTGTTCCTCCTCCAGACTGATGAGGGCGCTCTCCAGAGACTGGCTGTGCTCATCTCTGATTCTCTTCTGTAAAACAGAAACACACGTGAGCGGCTGCAGTTCTTGTGCTGTATCCAGGAGGTTCTGTGGTACCGATTCGGTTCTGGACTGACCTCAGAGATCAGAACCCTGGAGTGATTTTCCTGCAACTGCTGATCCACACGGTGACACCGCTCCTTGTACTCGATCACCTAAAGAAAAACAGACAAATCTTGAACATTATCTCCATTTTCATTCAGTGTGGGCGGAGTCAAGGTCCCTCCAGGATGTTGTGATGGTTTTTTGTGATGACTTTGGCCTAAAATTTCACAGCACTTTTTCAAAAGGTTGCACATTTTTTAAGCTTTATTTTTCCCTCAACATGTTGAAATTGCAACACATGATCTTCCCTTTCTTTCTCTTTTCTAATCAAGCTATTATCCCTCTTTACCTGAGAAGAGCCAGCAGCTGGCCTCTGTCTCCTCCCTGACTCTTTGCTCTTTCTATTGAGACAATAAACGATTTTTTTCTAAACATGTGTACAACTTCTGTAAAATTAAAGAGGATTTGTTTATTCTTAACTAACTATCAAGCAACGTAACCTAAATTAGAACATTAGTATTCCTCTTGACAAGCTAAATATAATATATTGGCATGGATTAACCATCATTACTCATTTTATACAGTTTGTTTGAAGGAAAACTGTATAAATCTAGTTAAACAGAACATCTCAAACTGGCTGTGCAGAGACTAAAAATAAACAAAAGGTAAATGTTGCAGTTTAGCGTCACGTTTTCATCTTGCAGGTTTGGCTTTCAAGAGTTGTTGTGAAACGGAGTTAAATTAATGATTGGTGGAAATTGCAAGTCATTATGAATGATGACCGAATTTGCATTAATAGTTGCGATCGCAACATCATGACTTCTTGGAGGGACTGAATGTTTGACTTGAGATGCAGAATGAACTGTCTCTGCTCCGCGGCGCCCCCTCTGGCCTCACCTTGTTCTGCAGACGGTGGATCAGCAGTGCCTGTCTGGCCTCCCTCTCCCTCCCCTCCTTCAGCTTCGTTTTCCACCTCCTCTGCTCCTCGTCGAGCAGGGAGATCGAAGGATTCAGAGTCTGGCAAAGCTGGAGAGAGAAACATTTTGAGAACGTTGATGTCCTGCAGATCACGAGCCCCACCGGGTGATCAGCCCCCTCACCCTGTCTGTTAGAGCTTTGCTCCTGGACTCCAGCTCCTCCTTCTCGGCTCGGCTCTCCGCCAGATCATCCTGCAGTCGACACACCTCCACCTCCAGCTCCGCCTTCTGCTGCTGCCAGCCATTCAGCAGCTTTGACTCCATGCTTGGAAAGAGAGTAGGGTTTATCTTCTATGTTTAGCTCTAACTTTGTTTCCTCTATAACTTCAGTGTTAACTTTAACAAAGCCACACAACATATTAAAATCTATCAGTCTGACGACAGAGGACTAGGCCTGAAACTAATTGTATTAATCACAATAAATTGATTAATCAAATAATGGTATTTCTGAATACAAACTCAGAAATAGACCATTTAATGAACAAACTGCACACAATTAAACCAAAACTGAACAAAAAATATGCAAAAAAACCTCACTTATATAAATGTAAGATATCGCTTTAGTTTCACCTGGTTCAAATTCAGTAAAAAAAATAAATAAAAAAATCTACTAATAAACACTTTTTTCTACCCAATATTAACTGGTTAATCCAAAAGATAATCCTCAAATCTACGCAGCATTGATGCAGAAAGGCTGAGCTTCTCACATGTTGATGTTTGTAGCAGATGAATTCTTTGCTACACATTATCAAGCATACACTGAAGGAATGCTGTTGAATTTTAGGCAATACAATTTTTACTTTTTACTTAAAAAAAGGAACTGAATTATCTATTTCTTTGCTGCTTCTGATGTATTTCTAATATTGTATAAAAATGCTTCAATTCAACTCTGCAGAACATGCAACTTTTTTTAATCAATAGAATAATTGATAACCAAAAACTAAAACAATCATTACTTTTAACTGGTTGTGCAATATTCAAATTTTCTGAGTGAAATTAACTTTTTTGATTGTATTCAAACAGTCAACTTCTCCAAAATGATTATGATTCTGACTACTGTAATACTTTTAATAAAAGATGACATTTTGACATTGTCTTATTTTTTCAATCTAAGGTATTTTTCCCAAGTTTATCTCTTAAGAAATATAGTGGGAATTTTTCAAAATCTTCTGTTGCTAAATCAAAGTTATGGGATAGGATACCGTTTAAATCACCGTAGTGAAGAGCTCTTGATCTAATGTTTGTTTTAGACATATTTACTCAAATACGTATTTGCTGTCCTAGTTGTTTTGACTCTCGGCTCTGTTCGGCTCTATTCGGCTGTAATCGTTTTTGAGTTTTAATCTGTAGTTAAAACTGCTGACGTCCGAATCAGAACCGGAATAACAATGGTCTTAACTGCTCAACCAGCCAAACATAGGCGCCCGAACAGAACCAAAACCCCAACAGACAAGTGGGACTGTGGAAGCCAAACCCGAACCAAACAGATCCGTTAGCCGCCTAGCATGCAAACACCGGAACCACCGATTAACCAAAGTTTCTACCTGAACTAACGCCGTGAAGTTCTGGTACAATCCATCACCGGGACACTCGCTTGCGGTTAATTTAGTTTTTTTTCGCTTTAACGGAAGAAATGTTCACTTTCAAACCGGGAGCCTTACCTTTTTACCCGGACACCGAAGCTAAACAACCGCTAGTAGTTTCCATAGCGACGCCTCCTGACCGGAGGAGTAACGCTAACAATCTAACGGTTTACCGCTGGAAACATAAAAACTGATTATTACACAGTAAAATTATCATGTTTGGTTGAAATTTTTTAGAAGTTAAATAATAGCAACTATCGATTGTGGTTTACATGTAATTTATTGAATAAATAGAGTTATAAATACAAATCTCGTTCAAAAACAAACTTATCAAAAGTATAATTTCTAAGTCGAGCTCATAAATGATTTGATTTGTGACAAATTATTCAAACAAAAAACTTACTTTAACTTTAAAACCTTTATTCAATTTGTTTCCAAAATGCATCTTCAGTTGACACCAAACAGTAGCTACATAAAAGAACATAACAAATATTAATATTAATTTGTTTTTAAAAACATTTGATAAATTATAGAATTTCAGAATAAAATAAAACGGTTCAATTAAAAAGTTGATATATGTTATCAAAATATTATATTCATTTTAAATATAGCACAGAAAAATGTATCACAGAAAAAGTTACTTGAAAATAAACTCAGAATTTATTTCTTTCCTTAAAGTAGCTCTTTTATAACCTGAGGAGAAAATTGGGTTTATGATATTACAAAATAACAATGAATAGTAGTGAGTTTACTGTCCTGCAGCAAAAACACAAATCAATAAATAAATGCATTAAAAAACAGGACAGACTGAAACAGAACCAAAGAAAAGGTCTATTACAGAACAGAAATTCATTGTTAAAACATAATTAATTCTAATATTTAACATAATTTACATAAACAATTTTCATTAAGTAATTAATTTTAGACCTATGAGAATATTTCTGTGTAGATTTGCATCTGACTGAACAGAGAAACCTATAGAGGGCAGCAGAGAGCAGTAACGCTGAATAACGACCATTATCAGCATTACTGAAATTTCACTTAGTAAAAAAGCAGCACGTCACAAGTACTAGTTTTACAAAATACTTCAAATGTTTCAAGAATGAGGAGACTATTTCTGGTATTATTGACTTATTGGTGACACTCAGGAGATATTATCACTGCTGCTCAGAAATTTAACTACCAGCAAGAAAGTAAAGAAAATGTCAGAAAGCAACAGTCTTCAGTCAGAGGTGTCTTCTGATTAGTTTTAAGACCGACTGCTACCAGAGATCCTTCTTTTCCATAGCATCACCATACACAGCGACTCTTTGAAGATACCTGGATGATATGAATTATGATGACATTTAATTTCCCTTCAGGATAAATAATGTAATTTTAATTACATTGAATATTAGAGTTGGCCGAGTTCAAGTTTCATTCATTCAAATGAAGAAAATGTTGGAAACGGACCATAACCTGGTACTGTTCCAGACTAAGTATCAAGCCCCCAATGTGGATGGAGTCCACTGATTGGGACGTAAAAGGGAAATGTTTTTCAAATTATGCATACTTACCCTTTCATTCATCCTGATTTGTTTGTGAACATAATGTTTTCACTTTTTACTATGCACCCAGTTTCAGTAGGAAATCCACAAATGCTTATATATGGGGTTCCAGAACTTTGATTCAAAAATAAAAACCGATAAATAAACTTCATGCGAGTCTAAACAACCTCATATCACAAACATAGACATGAAAGGAAGCAAATATTTTCAGCTTTTAGCCTCCTAATGTGCTGCTTTTTCAGAATGGATTTTTTTTAGACCTATTAATTTATAATTTATTTTTCTGTCAAATAAAACTGTTAACCTACCAATAACTGGTGGATATATTAGAAGCATAAAAAATTGCTCAGTGTGAACAACACAGCATCTGCAATCTGGATCAGTTCTCTCTGCAGAGCTTATCATAATTTAGTTTGTTTAACAAAGTGCTTATTTTATAAATAAAGTATTTTTTCTTCAGAGTTTGAGGCTGTAGTTGACAGAGAGGAGACTCCTCCTGAAGCCCCGCCCTCAGAGATGTGATGTCATCAGTCTGATCCAATCAGAACCTCTCAGTACGTTCTCAGTCTGAAAACCTTGCTGAGCCTGGAGGTGGCGCTGGAGTAGATGAGGAAGGATCCCTGTTCAGTGGTGAAGTGTTCCCAGTCTCTGCAGCCGAAGGTGGGCAGACTGTGGACCGGGACGAAGCCCTCGTAGCCCTGCCACCTGGAAAACACACACACACACACCCACACACACACTGCTGGTCACATGAAGTCAGATACAACACCTGCACAGGTATGGATGAAGTTCACTCACCTGTAGATGACGCTGTTCACGGAGTATGAACTGCCATCGTAAGAGTTCGCCACAACCAGGAACTTCTCGTCTCCGATGGTGAAGAACTCCCAGTCAAGAGCGCTGAACTCAAAAACAACAAAAAACGTCAAAATCAGCCAGACTTTAAAGGGTTAATCGTCTTTTTTTCATTTTAGACATTTATAGAAGAATACCAGTTCCACCATTGGCAGATTATTTTAACATAACATTTTCCCATGTTATAAACTGCCAGTGGAATCAGAATTATTTACTTAAAACATGTCGTTATATTTTGCTGAAAATTTACTCGTAAGATAGTTTTATCTTATTTTAAGTGCACTAAGACAATTTTGTCTTGAAACAAGACAGAAATACTTGGTAAGATTTTGTATTTTTGCAGTACAATGAACAGGTAAAGCAGCTAAAGAGCAAATAATGAGAAATAATGAACACTAACAAACAAGTTTGAATTTGTAATAACCAGACAAAGAGCAGGAGATGACAACAGGAAGTAGATTTGGTGGGCTGACCTGTGCGTCGGGATGTCCTGGAAGCGGAGGAAGGTCTGGGTGAACTGTTGAGCTCGTACACGGTGGAGTTGATGTTGTAGAGACTCTGGGATTTCCTGGAGAACTGCTGACTGTTGGCGACGGCGAGGAAGAACCTGCCGTCAATCTGAAATGTCTCCCAATCCGTCGCTCCAACCGTCTGCAAAGGGATGAAGGAAATATTTTATAGGGAAGTTTTCTGATTTGAGGAGAAACTTCACTGATTAGAATTATGTTTGGGTGATTAATCAATCAAATTGATTGATTGAATATTTGGTTTTTGAAGATTTAATTTTTGGGAAATTAGTTGTTTTTTTTTTTCTTGCCAATGCATGAGTCATGGCATCTTGCCTGATGAGCCTGTTTTTCTGCTTCTATTCATTTGGACGTTTACGAACGTTTAGAATTTTATTAGAACTCCAACACAAAAATAACAAAAAATTAAATTGAGGAATGTTGAGAATCTGGTGAAGTTATACTTTGTTATTGGTTTTACATATAATACTTCATACCTAATAGAAATACTTAATCTTTTAACACATTGGCATTGAATTATCATCAGTAGCTGGAGTTTTAATTGATTATACAGGAACTGCATCTATTCAGAAAGAAGAACTGCTGGAACTGAAATCATCACAACAGATTTTGTTAACTTTTTAAAATTTAAAATAACTCTTTTCTCGTCATTTTAAGTATTTTTTTCTGGTAAAATTGCACCTTTATTTGCCAATATTATGACTACATTCTCATAACTAAATAAAAATTCCCATAGGCTGGCCATAATACACTGTTGTAAAACTCGCAGAAGGAATGATTTAAATAACAAAACATTTGTTTGTTATTTAAATCATTGAAAATATTTTTGTTCATTTGTAATTTCTTTTTGAAAAGAAAGAGAGAAAAGGAAATGAATCAAAATCAGAAAATTGGGACTTGTATGGGGGAAAAAAAAAAAAAATCTGATTTTATTCCTAATCATATTCCCTTCCTGAAATCAAATGTTAGACCAACAAGCTGATGCAGGTTCCTTAAGAGAACAGGAGAGGGAAGCTGATTGTAGGTGTTTTTAAGAAAAATGTGACTGATTACAACAACTGCAGCTCATCATATCATTATGGGAAAATAACATTTATTTAATCTGAGACAAAAGCTCAAAAAAGTCCCTGGGAACACAAGAAACTGGAATTTTGTTATAAATTATATAGATGAGACCCATCCAGTTTTTATTAAAATCACTTCGGAGAAGCTTTATAAGCTTTAAACATTTAAACTTTTTGCGTACATGTCAGTCATTTTTAATTACAAAAATAATGTAGAATCTGTTTCTTAGATTAGTTTGGATATTTTAATAAAAAAAATATCTAATTTTTAAAATTTTGAGAAATGCTGTGACACTTGAATTTCTTGAGTAAATCGATGAAATGAAAACTAATCTGTACATGTCTTCAGGAATATGAGTAGCAGAGTGAGATGTTATGTTTTTAGTGATAATGTGTCACCTCTGTGCAACTGGAAGAGGTTAAATTACACAGCAGGAGGATTTAATGTGTTTTTTGTGGTTTTAAAAAGGCAGTAAAAGTCTCTCTTCAGTCTTCAGTTGGAAAATCCCCTCTCCCTCTCTCATTAATTACTCACTGCTGGTTTCCTGAACTTTCATTTTCATCATCACCAGCAGGCAGAGATTAAAATGTATTTCTATAAATCTGCTGCTGATTTTTATGTTTCTGTCTCATGTTCTGACTTCTGTCATCGCATTAAAACGTTTTACTGCAGTTTGAGGAGGTTTATTATAGACGGAGTGAAGGAAAAACCAGCAGCTGCTGCTGGAGTGGAGGCCCATGAGTCCAGCAGGCGGTTCTTCAAGGTACTCTAGAACAAAAAGGGTTCTTAATGGAAACTGATTTTTTATTTTTATCTGTTTACTTAAGTGGCTGCCCAGTGGCGCAGCTGGTAGAGCTGTTGCCTTGCAGCAAGAAGGTTCTGGGTTCGATTCCCGGCCCTGGTCTTTCTGCATGGAGTTTGCATGTTCTCCCTGGGCATGCATGGGTTCTCTCCGGGTACTCCGGCTTCCTCCCACAGTCCAAAAACATGACTGTCAGGTTAATTGGCTTCTCTAAATTGTCCCTAGGTGTGAGTGTGTGTGTGCATGTTTGTTTGTCCTGTATGTCTCTGTGTTGCCCTGCGACAGACTGGCGACCTGTCCAGGGTGACCCCGCCTCTCGCCCGAAATGACAGCTGGAGATAGGCACCAGCATCTCCTGACCCCAGTAAGGGAAAAGGGTGCAGGAAAATGGATGGATGGATGTTTACTTAAGTTCAGATCTGGAATTAAACCTATCCGTTGTAACTGGATCAGAATCAGATTTCTGGAGGGTTGAAGAACAGGCTGTGCCTGACGGATTAGGCTAAAATCTTACTTGCTCCAATCTGAAGCAGCCTGTGTGTGATGTCACTCAGTATTGTTGTGTTTTTGTGTCATCACGACATCTGTTACATGAAGCTCATTAAATTAAACAGTATATGTATGAACTTCACCACCAGGGGGTGCTAAAGGTAAAAAAGTTGTGGTGGATTTCATTCCACACCAGATGCTGACTGCAGCCCTGATCCAAAGCCACATCTCGACACTGACCGTGATGTTCTGGAAGCTCTGGAAACACCCGTCCAACCAGACGTAGATGGTGGAGCTGATGGTGGTGTTCTGACCGTTAAAGGTGTTCGCCACCACCAGGAAATGATACGGGCCGATGGTGAAGAACTCCCAGTCATAGGCTCCAGACGTGGACAGAGTCTGGTTCACCTCAAACAGCTGGAGGACAGCAGGACAAAAGACTCAAAAATGGACACAGAGTGTTGGACATCTTCTCATGTTTACATCAGGCAGGTGAATCTTACCCTTGTGTCAGGGTTCCACCGGTAGATCACACTGTGGATGTTATGGTTGGAGTCTTTGGCTGAGGACACAAATGGGCATAGATCATCATATCAACAGCTGAAGACAAACATTTCGGCTTCTGGTGGGTAATAATGGTAAAAGTCAGACCATAACACTTCAAACCCTTTTTTTCTGTTATTATCTATTGCTGCACAAGTTGATGTTATAAAAAGTTGTTAAAAATAAATATTAACTTTTCATTTCAGTATAGAAAGCAGAAATGTTCACAAATCATTGTTTCCAAGACCAAATCAGGGTCCAAGTCTTTAAGGGGAAAGTGTAAGAGAAGGGAAATGGGAAAAGGGAAATTAAAAGGGAAATGAGTCAAGTCTCAGTTTTTGAGGGGCAAGTCCAAGTTAAGTCTCAAGTCTTTAAGGTTTCAAGTCTTCAAATTCCTAAGACTTTAATGGGCAAGTCCTGGTACAAGATATTCAAATCTTTCAGGACCAAATCCAAGTCAAGTCTCAGTTCTTTTCTGGAGCAAGTCCAGGACAAGTCTCAGTTTTTGGGGGGCAAGACCAAATGAAGTCCCAAGTCTTTGAGGGGCAAGTCCAAGTCAAGTCCCAAGTCTTTAAGGCAGTCGCTTTTGTTTGACTGCCCCTGTGCAGCTGCGGCTACTATCCAGAACTTGCCACCATCAGCGTGTGAATAAGTGCGTGAATGGGTGAATGACTGAATGTAGTGTGAAGCACTTTGGCGTTCACTGGATGTCGTAAAGTACTATGCAAGTTTACCATAGCTGCTTCAATTCACGAGATAAAAACTGTAAAAGAAAAACTAGGCCTCAAGGCTCAAACCAGGAGTCCAAGTGAAGTCTCAAATCTTAAGGAAAAAGTTTAAGTTGAGTCTAAAGTCCTATTTTTGCAATCTGAGTGCAACTCGAGTTGCCACCTCTGATAGGGTGTGCTCCAAGGCTGAATGCTCGGTCCCCTTATCTTTGTAGGGTCATGATCTGGTCTGGTTATCAGTTCACATGGTTTCATCATATCTCACATATGCAGATGATATTCAGCTGTATTGATGATTAAAATCTGTATTTTATCTTGCCTCTTTAACATTCACACACATGAGGGGATCAGACAACAAAGAAACTGTAAGATTTTTCTATCGATTCCCACAGTTTATCAGTCCATCATCAAAAATCAACATAAAACCTTCACCTCTGAGAGGAACACATAGCAGGAGCTGTGTCTCTCTTCTGTACCTCTCATGAACCTTCAGGGTGGAAAATTGACTAGTTTGTAGTCTGTGTCAATAAAACTATCTTACAATGATGGTTGGTACCCTAAGTGGTTGTAGTGTTAGGAGTTTCTGGACTTCCAATTGAACTGAAGCTTTCTCAGACTGTGTGCGGATGAGTCTCAGACGGCATCCTACAGTTTATGATCTGATTCCAGTTCACCTGCATTTTTTCCCTTCAGATCACAAACAATCTCTTTGGGCCAGTGAGTTTGTTTTTATCTCTACAGGAAACATTTGAGCGTGCGGATGGAGGGGTGTTTGAAGTGGCTGCAGGACCACAGGCCAGGAGATAGCAGCGCTCTCTGAACTCTAAAGTGTTTTATCAGCTGAAAAACCACGACTTTACTCACATCAAATAGTCATGTTTTGAAGCTCTTAACGAATGAACTCGCCGCAGAACGATCAGCATCTCTGATCCTGTTACAGTTCACCAGCAGAGACACAGGAACCTGACCACACTGCAGCTTGTTATTTAACACGTCTGATTACAGACGACTCAGGGATATAATGTGTTTCAGAAAACGCTCTGATGAAGAAATAAAATGTGCTTCATGTCGGTACAGTCATAACAGCAACAAAGATGCAGAAATTCATCTATTAACAGACTGAGTCCTATAACAGAGTGATGAATGTCCCTGAAATCATTGTCTTCTTGTGTTAGAAGTGGGTAGTTACCTCCAAAGATAAGACTAAAGCCATTATTGCTTCAAAACATCATCAAACTGCCTCAGATGAGGGAAACTTTACTTTCGGATGTTTTGCTTCAGCTCACCTCGCATGTGATTGGCCACCACCAGGAAGCTGTTGTTGTGGATCTGAAAGGCCTCCCAGTCCCGAGCAGAGTGGGTCTCCAGAGTCTGATAGCGAAGGAAACGTTTCTGCCGACGATTCCACCGGTAGATAGTCGACAGCTCAAGTTCTGCCTTCTGCATGTCCGCTACCACCAGGAAAACCTGATGAGTGGAGGAAGCAAAACATGATGTGTTGTATAACTATTATTTGTCTGCATTAAAGATTATTTAACACAATGCCTGATGATATAGTCTTCTCTAACCAGTTCCTTCCAAAGTTTTGATGAGTTATATCGTTCACTTTTGGAAAGTTCGTCTCTGCCAAATAAACCAGTAAGGATGATGGTTTCAACTCCATGTTTGGTCTTTTGTCATGAACCAGTTTAAGCTTGAGCTCTGAATATATTTGGAGAACTACTGCTTCTTCAATGTCAGGTGAAAATGTACATTTTTGACCCACCAACTGACCAACCGTCAACCATTATCCCAAAGTTTCTCCACATGGGTGAAAGTTTGCTGAAAACCACTCTGCTCACCACAAGTCTGAGTTTCAACCAACAATTCAATTCCATATTTTTTCCATCAAGAACATAATCTAAATGTTGTTCTAATTCACATCATCCAGCGTCTTCACTCATCATCCATATGATGCTTTCCATCTCATTTGCTTTTGCCAGTCCACTTTAAATCTACCGTGTAGCCATATGGTTAGAAAGCCATGTAGAGAGATGTTGGAGTAGGGGATATGATCCTTATTTACTATGATCAATGGAAGAACGTCCTCCTTCTCTCTGCTCTTTGGTCTTCCTTTGTATTAACTCCTCTGGGATTTGAGGTTGTAGTTCATATATTATTTGAGGTTTTAGACGCTAACCAACTGTTCTTGGTTGCAAAAACAATATCTTGTACTACGAGCACAACCAGGAGCCCTTACCCAACTGTTCAAAGGAGAATTTAAGAGCAGAAAGCCTTGAAGAGCTGCAGCATTCAAAACTAGAGATGCTCTCTGGTCTACCAGAAAAGGGAGTATCATCCAACTTTGTTGTGTGACATTTTGTAAACCACGGCAATGCCAGAAATGTTCAGTGACCTCATCTTCAAAGGTCAACTCCAGTCTGATGTTTTCTGTAGTTGAGAAAGCAAAAACTTTGGTTTCGAGGACTTTGTAGAGGACATGGAGAAGGACTTTCAGTGGGCCTATAGAAAGTCACAGGCTGTGCTTGTTTGTGTACATTTGAACATCGGCAATGGATGATGAAAAAAATGCCTGTTTTATAGTTTGGTCACCACGTCCACAGCTAAGAAAACAGTCTAGGAACTCGACTTAATCTTGGAAAAAGATTAAACCTTTGGTGGGAGGTAATTAAAAAACCCCCAAGTGAACAAAATTCACCCTGAGACATGACAAATGTAGGTAAAAACCCCACAAAGGAGTAAACAGAGAAACAAAACCAACAGAGCCACTCAGGGATTATAAAACACAAAAAATCTGATTCACGCAAAGAGATGTGGATCCATCCAATGGATTTGAATTGACTAAAGAACCGGATGGAACTAGAACTCCAGGACAAACACGGATCTGTGGTTCTTTGAATTAAAGATCCTTCCTCTCTCCGATCTTTACTTTCAGTCCAGGTCTGCTGGTGCACAGCTGCTGTGAATACCTGCAGAGCTTTGTGTTAACACCTGTGCTCTTCTAAGAGCAAACACACCAACACAATGAGAACACAGGAGACCTGAACACACCTTCACAGGTCACATGATCACAAGTCACATGATCACAGGTCACCCAAAAGAAGCATCAAACTCTTTCTGGGTCCAGATCTTTACTTCTGGAGACTTTTTCACATTAGCTTTATTTTCATGACCTTAGATTAGGTTTCTACCACAGCACTCTTCTCGAACTTGGCATTACCTGGGACATTTGTTGTATTCAAGTGAATCCCACCTTGTCATCGATGGTGAAATATTTCCAGGCTTGGGCTTCCTGAGTGCTGACGTTCTGGTACAGCTGGAATGACCCATTAATCCATTTGTAAATACTAGAACCGGGTCGGGAATCCCTGTAAGAACAGACAAGACTGTTACCATGAAGATTAAAGACCATCAGTTCCTTGAGAGCTGAAGTGAAGGGGTTCTGGTTCTGGTACCTGTTGGCTGCAGCCATGAACAGGCCTTCAGACGGGATGGAGAAGAGCTCCACATCCAAGGTTTCTGAGCGGGTGTAGAGGTCCTGGTAGTCCTCCACATAGTCCAGACGCTCTTTATCTGCAAAGAAGATGTAATTTCATGATTCCAATTTGTGCAATTTTAAGGTAAATGGATACTAAGCTAGTGTGAGGTTCTGTGAAGCCTGATTCAGTCAGACTCACCCTGCATGAGCGTCCTCCATATCATCCCGTCACAGATGAACAGACCTTTCTTCCAAACGTTGAACCACAGCTGACCTTTCTCTGGGCCTGAACATGGAGGACGATCGCCTGCAGTCACTCTGGCCTCGGCCTCTGAAAGAGAAATAAAACAAGAGGTCAAATCTGGTGCTGATGCAGAATTAAACCCAAGGAACATAAATCTTTAATAGCTTTCCATTGGAGCTTCATAATGTGCAGTTTTCCCATTTTTCAAGGTTCCCATATTTTCTCTGAACTTCTAAAAACTGTTCTTTCATTGAGGATTTGAAGCCCTTCAGGAGTTGTTGTGTCCCATTCCTCTTCTTCACATCTTAACGTGTCCAACAATTCAAAGAAGTTTTAGTCTCATCTTTCATTTTCTACATTCTCCAGCATCCTCTGTTGGGGACAGATTAGAACAATAGCCGGGTCAGACTTGAAATGTAGTTTTCTATCATCTTAGTGAAAAATACAATGACGTCTGTGGAAGAGATGTGGCCTAGTATGTTTCTCCTAAATCTCTGGTTGAAATTTCTGCCATCACAGAGGAGGAATTGAGCTTTTGAAAGGGTTCCGATACAAACAACACACACCAACACAGAACCTGAAGGGAGGAAGTTGTTGCTGACAACAAGCTGGACGATACTTTTCCTCTTTGCTTTATTTCAACAAGGTGATCTGTTTCACCACAATATGTGCTCCTATTGGGTATCATGCCAGAGCTTTAGACTGGGAACCTTCTGGTGAAAGTTGTTTTTCTTATACTGGTAACCATCCCATTTCTGTTTCTGTTATTTCTGTTATCCATCAACTCTATGATGGATATTTGGAAGACCATCCCTCTAAGTTCAGAGAAATGGACACTGCTTCTGGACAAGGTTAACATCAGGCTTATTTTCTGCACAGTACGGTTTATACAGTCTCCTCCCAAAATTTCCTTTATATTCCTTGAATGTTTTGATGATATTCTGCTCTGTGGAATAAGAAAAATGCAACCCACCTCCAGTCTTTCTTTGAGTAACTTGATTTATTAGCTGTAGGTCCTCTGAACATCTCTGTGATGCAAGAAACTGTACATTTTTAGACTATATTTTTTGCCCTATCTCTTCCCAATCTTAATGTTTTCCAAAACATTTCCAAACCTGAAATGCAGGACCGTATTGTCGTGCTGCCTCTAATAAGATAAACCCTTATTGCGCTGCATTCCAGCTCTCTGTGGATTGAAGTTTTTCTAGGATTGGGTGTGTTTTTGGTTGTAAAGCTGAGGGTGGATTAAACTCTTTCACGGATCATAAAAACGTGATCTCTGGTGGCGTTCCCTTTAGAAATCTGAGGTCAAGTTCAGGCGATGGCAGCTTGCTCGGCTCACTCCGCTTCAGGCAGGTACATAAATTAAGACACACCTCGGGCGGCTTTATATAAACCATGAGTCATGATAAGTCTGACAGGATCGGTGCTGAACTTCAATCAGCTGAACTTTATTAACTCTGTAATCATGAGCCTGGAAGGACAAGCCGTGAAGAAGTCTGGAATATGTCTGTGATCATTATTGACTAATCAATCAAGGAGATTCATCAACTGAGACACAACTGAGCTGAGATCAGACGGATTTAAAAAAAATTAAATAAAGAAAGGAAAAGGTGAGACTGCTCCTCAGCAGACGTCCTGACCGCGGCACCTGTACTTGTCCTCACCCGCGTGTCGCCACGGAAACACACATCAAACAGAGGGACAAACCTTCAATTTGTACTCAGCTTTTCTAAACCAAAATATCTGCCCTAAAACCAGAAGTACATCCAGGAATCCTTAGCAGAGACCCAGCTTCAGCAGAACTACAAATCCCACCAGGGTCGGTGTTCCCCACAGATGTGCTATAAGCAGAAGAAATACAGAAGCTAACAGAGCCAAAAACTGATAAACAAACCGTTCTTTGTGCTGTCAGTCAGTCTGGAGCTCAAATTACTGAATCACTGATGCCATCACAGCTCCAGGTTTACACTGCAAACATGCCACAGTGAAAGTACGGAAACACTGAGGAGAAATATTCAGCTTCTCAGTCTGAACAGGCGAGACAGGTGAGTTTGGTTCTTCCTGAATCTACACTGAACATCTGCAGGCATCAGTGTTGCCAGCTTTGAATCAAAATAAATATTTGATGGAAGAGTTTTTAAAGATGCTAACAGAGTTTCCCATCTAGCTGTTTATGCTAGCGTATTGCAACTTGTGTGTTTGGTGGATGTAAATGCAAAGAAATCAAGTCCTGTGATTATTTGAATTAAATGATTGTGTGTGCTCTTACATGAATAGTGCATGTTTATTAGGATCAATTATGTGAAAGTTGCAGTATTATTCTGAGTTTGGATATTACATTTGTTTTATTATTTTTAACTGACTGGAAAAGTAATTAAACTCCAAATTACGTTTCTCTTGCAGATGAATGTCGAAAATGGTTCTTTAGAATGCCATTTTTATCTTTCTTTGTGATATTTTTGTGTAAATTTGTTTAACTGCAACATTTTGCCTAAACTGTCCCAGTTCGCCTCACTCAGGACAATAGCTACAGAGCAATCGGTGCTTCACATGTCACCAAAGTCTCCAACAACACAAAAAAAAGTCACTGGATTTGTCCACTATTTTAGTCAATAGAGGAAAAGTCACCAACTATAGTGAAAAAGTTGTTAATTTAGCAAGAGTACATCTTTCATCCAGACCACAGCCTCACTCATCCACCTCCGCCCAGCTACACACTGGGCCACGCCCCTTATTGTCTCTTGGCTCCGCCCACTTTTATGGAGTTTTCCAAAATTTATGCTTCAGAAACCAGGAGAACCTGTCAGCTTCAAGCATTCAGCATGCTGAGATGAGAGAATCTTCATCAGCGCAGACAGAGCATTAGATGAAGTAATCTTGGATCATGGCCACTATATTTGATGCTATAACTGAGGGTCAAAACTTTAAGATTTCTTCTGTTGTGAGATGACCTTTGCTGATTTGATAAAGATTTGTCTGAGCTGCTGGTTTTTCTTCTTACCGTATGGATAAACTGAGCCTTGCTGGTCCGGTTGGAGCGGGGTGGTCTTGAGGACCTGCGGGACAGAGAGATCTGCCAGACTGGGTTCAGAGTTGGGACAAAGTCTGGGCGTCGCGTCTGAGCCTGGAAGAAGAACCAGCTGACGAAGTAGACCCTAAACACAAAAGAACCGGTGAGATTCTACATGAAAAAATATCTGGTTCTGATTCTGATCATAGACTCACAGAGAAGCGGCCCCTCCAGTGGCCCCTGCTGCCGATGATGAAGCTGGACCCTCTGGTGCTCAGAGTACTGGGGAAGGTCTGGACCTGTTTACTGAGAGACAGGAAACCAGTTCAGAAGGCTAGCAGAGCAGAATGAACCAAACTAAACCAGTGTAAGCAGGTTTGAACTGGTTTTCACTGGTTTGAACCACCCTAAACTAGTTAAAACCAGCTAGAGACTCACATTTCCACAGGTAGTCCACAGTCAACGGTCAATGTGGCATAAGGACCGGTCACAGCCAGAACCACAGTGTGCCATCTGTTGTCGTCCAATTGGACATTTTTAAAACTGATCCTTCTCCGCCCCCCACCACCAGAGGGAGAGGTCAGGAGGTGAAGCCGGTTCTCAGAGACACGTAGCCCCAGCAGCACTGACTCAGATCCCTCCTTCACCACAGAGAAGATGTACTGATTCGTCTAAAAACAGAGAGAAAGAAAGCAGGTTAGACGGTTCTGAGCTGGACTAGAGTCGACCAGATTCTGACATGTTTACCTTCTTTCTCAGTCTCTGTATCTTCATGGTGGCAACCAGTGAGAACTCAGAAGGAAAATAGTCACAGTTGGTGAAAATATGGGAGGCGGTAAAACTCAGAGCTGTCGGTATGGTGCCGGTTAGCCTGATACCTCTCGACCCTCTGG
This sequence comes from Phalloptychus januarius, assembly GCA_902982915.1. Lineage (NCBI taxonomy): Eukaryota > Metazoa > Chordata > Actinopteri > Cyprinodontiformes > Poeciliidae > Phalloptychus > Phalloptychus januarius. The sequence goes on along the minus strand of CADWAE010000230.1, from coordinate 19,003,184 downwards.
ACTGAACCATCTGCACCTGTTGGCACAGAACATTGGTCAATAAATGTGTTCAAGCTCACTTCATCTGTTTCTCCTGGTTTCCTACCTGAGTGGGCGTGGCTTGTCCTGGCAGGGCTTTGGACAGGAGGTCGATAGGGCGCAGGTCTGAGGGGTAAACACCGCGTTAGAGATTCACTCAGAAAAACAGAAAATCTTTCAGAGGATTGTTGCTGGTTAAAACAAAACATTTCCTCTGGGATTCTGTTTGTAAAGTTGCACAATCAAAAAGTAACAGCAATAATTTGAGTTGCTTAACTTGTCATAAGATGAATGAAGTTCCTTCTTGAAAGTCATATTTTCACAATGTCATTCATTCATTCATTTATAAATGTCAGTTTCATATTAAATATCTAATAAGAAAGTTAAATAATTAGTGCAATAATTATTGCTTGCAAACTAAATATTTAGTTACCTGGCTTCCAGTTAGCAAATAAAATATCACAGTTGAAGCTAAATATGTACTTTGCCTTTGCTTAGCAAATTAAATATTTAGTTTGAAGCTAAATAGAATTTAGTTAAAATATTTTTTAATTAAATTTAACTTACTAGCAAAATACTTTTTTGAAGCTAAATATTTAGTTTACTAAATAAACATTTAGATTAAAATTAATATTTAATTTGAAGCTAAATACTAAGAAGGTTAACTAAAAATTGAAATTTTTAGTCAATTTTACAAACAAGTTAAATATTCTTGTTGTTTGTAATTAACACACTAAATATTTAGCTTCTGACAAATTATTTAACTTGCTAATTACTCTTGTGACAGGCTAAATATTAACTCAAATTATTGCTATTAATCTTTGCCAGTGTAGATTCTCAAATGGTGAATGATAATTTCCACAGAAGCACAGCCAACTCAAGTTGGGGCAACAAACTAATAGACTTTATAAAGGTAAGAAGTTTTTCTTAGAAAGGATCCTTCAAGCTTCATGCACTATTGGTAAACCTTTCAGATTAGTTTGTCCTTCCTGCATAATCTCTGGTCAACAGGTGTTTGACATCTTAAATATCTATTCCTGCTTTTCGGACTCCAACACGTTTCAAAGACGGATGTTTCAGTGAAGTTTCCCTCTTGGTATTGAACCTCGTCACTACAAAGTGTCAAACCCTGGGAGGCAGCAGCTTCCTGGTTTTCAGGTTGTTGATTAGAATCATTGTGTTTTGGAAACTGTTAAAGCCAAAAATAAATCCTGATTAGATGTGGACAGATTATCTGCTGCTGGTCATTTCAGATCCCTGAAAGCTGATTTTCATAGAGGCCAAGTGAAACCAGCAGCTGGAGGAAACTAAACCAGATCCAGATCAGTTTCCTCCAGCAGCGGCTGGTAAACGATAAACGAGTCAGCCTTCTCTCAGATCGATCCGTATCATTGACGATAAATCATCAGTTTAATTTTTTATCAGCTCAGAGGCAGATGAGTTCCTCTGTCTGATGCTGCAGGGTCTAAAAACAGAAACAGAGATTCAGCTTCCTGTCTACACAGATAAACATCACAATGATAAATCACTGCCATGTTTGCTGCCACAGCATTTATTCATGTGTTGAGAGGAAATCAGGACAAACAGAGAAAAGGTAACAATTTATGTACAATACAGGAAATGTTTAGTGAAATGCACAGAAATATGGTAACATTTCTGATCCAGAACATCCAATCTACGTCAAACTGGTCCAGTAAAAATGTTCTCAAGATTCAAATTCAGGCCAACCTGAACAGTTCATACAAATTATGACGGATCCATGTTTTGATGTTATTAAAGCCAAAATCTGACTCTACCATCTGAATGCTGCAGATGAAATCAAGATTAATGAAAGCAGACAACACTTTTCCAATCTGTCGCCATCTTGTTTGAATTGTGGCTTCAGTTTTAGAGGTTTGATGATGAAATCTGCTGCTTTTGTAGGACAAAGTTTCTCCAGAGTTGGACTATCAATGATGGTTTTCTGAATACTTTGGTTGAAGGAAGGAATTTTAACAGATTGTGAACAGAGTCGCTGCCATGTGAGTCATAAAGTAGCAGAGCAGGTGAACCTAAAATAGTAAATGGAGAGTCCATTTGTAAATGAAGCATGAAATCCTGCCCCAAAATGTAACATTCAAAGCATTTTAGAAGAATGTATCTGGTGGAAAATTGATAAGTCAATGTTTTCATGTACTGAACTATAAAAATGTCGAAGTGTTCAATAGAAGGCAGCTGGATATGTTATGTTGTTTTGAATTTGTTTAATCTCAAATCTAAAAGAGTTTTCAAGCTACTTTCCAACTATTTACCGACAGAATCTACACTAATTCTAAAAAGAAGGATTGTAAATAAAACAAAAAAACATTACAGGTAACCCTGAGCATCTTCTTCATCAGAACGTCATTTAACAATGAAGTGTCTTCAGTCAAAGGCTTCATCAGAACCGCTGTAACACTGACTGCTACAGGAGATCCTTCCTTCCTAATACCATCAACATCTTTGAAGAATACTGGATATTTTGAGAGAGAAAAACATCTAATCTCTAAAGGGTGTAATAAAATATGTTTAAATCAAATTAAATATTTCAGATTCCAGGCAGAACTGAACATTTAATTTCTTCAAGTGACCCGAGGACCAATTTCTAGAACCACTGATCAACCTTCAACACCTCAGATTTCAGACAAAAAGAATGACACTTGACTGTAAAGAGTCGGTAAATTCACTGAACGTTGACATTTTAAAGCTAGTTAAAGATACCATGAGTACATAAATATCGATTCTTGACAATGAGTCAGTAAATTCACTGTAGGTTGATATTTTGATTAAAGACTCTATGATTACATAACTACTGACCAAACCCATCAGTGAGTGTTTGAATCACCGCGGCGTCGCCGGTTTATCTCTGTCTTAAACGGCAGCAGACGTAAAGGAGGCCCAGGGAGGATAAATCTCGTTTTATCCGACATCAGTTTCAGCTGGAATTCCCCTTTAAGCTCCTGTGAGGCCGTCTGTGTGTTTTGGTGCAGCAGCAGATCAATGCAGGATGAATGGAGGGAGGGGACGACAAGTTCAGAAACACGGCTCACATTTCAAAGAAGCAAAGCAGCAGAAACGTCTGAGCTGCATAAAAACACAGAGTATGATCCACTGGAGAGAACATTTGGTTCTGGACTCAGGGTGTCGTGACTTTTAGTCTTCAATAGTTTGAACTAAAGGGCCCAGGTTTTTAATTAGCCTGGTAAAAACCAACCAGGTCTGGCTTGAGAACCTACCTGTGCACGGCCTCCAGCTCTGGCTTCGGACTGAGGAGGTGAGCAGAGCCCAGGTGACCAGCAGGGGGCGACACACCAACATCTCGCCTTCGTTAGCTGCTCTGGTGAACTCAGCGCAGCGTCATGTTGCTGAGGAGGATCAGAGATGAATGAAGATGAGGAGGGGATCTTCTGCAGAGGTCTGAGAGGAGAAACATCAGAAAGAAAAAAGTCTGGTTGATGTATAAAAAAAAAAAAATTTGGTTTGCAGCTAACAATTACATTAATAATTGATTTTTCTATTGATTATTTTGTTAATGGATAAAAAAAGTCACATTCTACAGACTTCTCATTTAACCTCCTTGGTTATATTTATACAATTTTAGAAAAAACAAATATGTAATTTCTTAAGCAACAAAATAAACATTTTACTCCCTAAAATACAATAGCATAGCAATCCTTTAGTAACTTATTTTGTACAATTTTGCTTTAATTAGAATTCTGAATATGTTGTTTTTTTCAGAAAATGACATGTTCATCTCTGTATACTCCAGTTAATGATTAATTTATTACTAAATTAGTTAATTATTCAAATAATTGTCTCATCATGATTAATCAAGTTAATAATTTTACCATTAATAAATATTATATATTTTTTAAATCCAGACCAGACACGAGATAAAACACATATTAAACTCTTACTCCCTGTGGTTGGATTCAGAATTTGTTGAGCAATTTGTTTTGGTTTAAGTCATAATTCAGAAGCTTTGAGTTTTATAAAAGTCAAACAAACTAATCTGTAATTTCTTGATAAGACTAAGAAACTATGAAAATATTTGAAATGTGAAACTTCTCCATTTGTTTAAAGAGTTCAGAAAAATCATAGATCATTTTTTATCTCATTGTTAGATTCTCGAGCTTTTTAGTAACCTAAAGTCAAACCTGGTTGACAAATGATCACTGAGGTCCAGTTCTGGTTCTGATTCTGAATCTTCTGATGTTTAAGAGTAAATCCTGGTTATAATCTGTCCAGATCAACCCGTTACATTTAAGAGAATCTAAAAACAATCACAGAAATAAAAATGACTCATTTTCATTTTGGTCTTTAAAATGTTTCTGATCCATTAAAATTCAAACACAGAGCAGCTCAGTTCCAACCTTAAGTCCTAAAATCAGAACGATGATGAAGATCAGGATCCATTTTTAAAATTCCTGTGCAGAGTTGAGTAGATCCACCTGTCCAGGTGACGGCTGCTGTCTGCAGCTGATCTTCAGGTGGAGTCTGAGGAGAGAGAGAGAGAGGTTTCACCTGCAGCGGGAAGAGCTCGCACGACCCACATTTAAATATAAAAGAGAGGGAGGAGCTGGGGGGCTGAACACCTGAACACACCTGGGGAACAAACATGTCAGATCAGTGATCCACCTGCCTGGACACACCTGAGGAGGAAGATTCAGGTGATGATTGTGATGCATCCAAATGGTTTGAAGCAGATTGATCTAAGGATGAAAATTGGTTCAAGTTTTAATTATTTTAAATTAAACGGAAGAAAGTTTGATTCTTTCTAGCATTTTCTGCATCCAAAAGCAACATGTTCAGTAACTGATGTAAAAAAAAAAAAGTTTTCCTTTGTGAAATCACTGAACAGCTTTCAGAATATCATCTGTATATCTGATCATCAGTATATGGAAGATTAGGGTCACTGAAAAAAATCACATTTTCCCCCCCTCAGAATTCTGAATTTTCTTCCTTAGAATTCAGTTTTTTCTCAGAATTTTCAGATTTTTTTGCCACATAATTCTGCTGATTTTTTTCCCCTCAGTACTCTGACATCTTTTTAAAAAAATTTTAAGATCAAAATCTGAATTCTAACAGTAAAGTCAGGATTCTTTTGGCAGTGTCTATTTGTTAACTGAATTACAGTGGTTCCAGTAGGCATCTTTGTGGCACTCCAGAGGAGAGATGCATCTATTCTACTGTAAACACGGACAAAGAAGACTAAACGAAAAAAATGGTTTGAAGTACTGCCCTCTGCTGGCTGTCGGGCGGACTGCAGGTTTGAGAATTTTGGCATCATTTTGCAAACATAAGAGAGGATTCCAGTTCATACATGTCGGTCAGAGGCCCTGAGGCCTCGTTTTCAGCTCCAGTGAGAGCTGAACACATCCACACCTTCCTGGATGATAAATGAACCTCTGAGATGAAGCAGCAGCAGCGGCGGCATCAGGAACTATGTGGAAAACAGCAAAGCGGCAGCTGATCTGAGGTCCGTCCATCAGAGGAATCCCCCATGTAGCTCCGCCCCCTCACCTGTCTCACACCCCTACAGGTGTGTGATGACTTCCAGTGCGACAGTGTGTGTTCTCAGATGTGGAGCTGTGAAGTTCCAATTGGGTAACAGGACAGAGCAGCTGGGATCTGAGAGCTTTCTATCCCAGTAATCCCAGTTTAAACATGGAGGTGGCTTCAGTCCGGCAGGCAGAGACACGACTGGACTCAGAGCCTTTCGGAGTCACGTGACCGCACCGTACTGTAGTCATGTGGACCATTATTTTAGTAATTGATTATTCGGACGATTAATCGGGTAAAAAGTGGCCCATTCTGCATTTTTTATTTAACCACATAAGTTTTTTTTGTATGTAGAAATAAATTAAAAATGCAAATAAACGAATTATTTTTTAAATAAGAAAAGAAACATTTAATTGACTAAATGTAATAGAATTATTCTAATGTATGCTTGATCATTTGTAGCAAAGGATGCATCTTCAGCTAAAACATGTCATACACCATAAACCTGATGTGTGGATTATTTTTCACTTTTTTAAGCTTTAATTGCAAAATATATATGTACTTTTTTCCCCAAATTTTTATTTAATTGGTACTCTGTGTCGTTCTTTTTAGTAAATGAGCTGTTTTTGAGTGTGGAGATAACGATTAATCGATTACAAAGTTGGTTGATGACTATTTGTCATCACGATTAATTGGATACATTTTTTCAGTCCTAATAAAAATGTGATTTCAAATTTTTTTATAGACAAAAGAAAATAATTAACATGATACTTCTTCAAAATATACCAGGATAAGTCAAACATCTTGAAGACTTTTCCATCCGAAGGTCGTCTGCTTTGCAGTTTTCAGGAACAGAATTGACGAATCAGAAATTCCTGTGTGTTGTCTCTAGGCAGATTGTGAGTGATCTTCAGTGAACAGTTTGATCATATTTTATGAACGTTTTGAGGATCTGAAATGAAAATAAAACACGAATAAAACTGGAGGTGATGATCATTACTGTAATTAAAATTTTCTAGACCAGTCATTTGACCAGAGATCAATAAACCAAAAATCCTGAATCAGAAATGCTGCTTTATTAAGTTTAGGTCAACATGCTTTAAAATCAGTTTGACACCAGAAACAGAAATAAAAAGAAGCTCTTAGTTTCTCAACAAAGAAATGAATAGAATTCAGAGAAACAAAGAGCTCAAAATTCTGTTTTCAAGCAACTATTTGTGAAAGGAAACCCAGAGAAACTCCTGCAGCTCAGCTGTAAAAAAAAAAAAAAAACAACAAACTGAAGTCCACCACGGTGACCACCCGGAGGAGATAAAGTGCAAACAGTCCGCTGAGAAACTTCAATCTGAGCCAACAGCAGGGGAGGAGGGGCGACAAACAGGAAGTGAGGTCATGACAGGCTGCTGCTGGCTCTCCTGGTGATGTCACTGTATCCGATCAGCCTCTGACCCATCAGTTCACTGAGGTATCAAACTGCAGCTCTGCGTGTGTGTGCTTGGAGGTTTCCATAGTAACAGTGTTGATGCTCTACAGTCTGTATCCGAGCTGCGCGCTGACACACACATGCAGAGCGGCGTGATGACATCATCTCTACAGGCCCAGCGACTTGCGAACGATCTTCTGAGCCAGTTTGTAGAACTGCTCTCTGTCCTCGCGCCACATCTTAGACGCATCGACGTTCGCGCCGCTCTCATCGTTCGGCTCTGAGAAGAAGAAGAAAGAAGAGTCGTTTATACTCTTCAAGGCAAACATGTGATGTGGACTGAGAATTTTATTGTAATATTTTAGTGGTTTTATTGTGATAAAGACAAAGATTAAAAAACTATTTATTTCTTATTTTCTAGATAACTATGGATTTAACTGAATGTCACAGAATCACAAACACACATTGTTCTTGAAAAACAGGATCCTTCAGGACGCCTGTGGCTTAAGAAAGAATGATTTATATCACTAATCTGCACAATCTGTAATTGCATTTAATCATATTTTCAAATTTACTGATATGTATCGATGCTCTCCTGGAAGAAATACTGAAGAAAATATCAAAAATAATATTTCCGATCATGCTGTCGCTTTTATCTGCCATAAAGTTTCTTTAATTTTGGATATTTAAAATGTCTTCCAGTTCCAGTTAAAGTTTATTGATCCTTGAGAATGTGTCCATGCATTGTTATACGATTACTGTTATATTACTTGAAAATGATATTAAAACAACGATAATGTTTTTTCTCGTAATAACTTCTGGGATAATTTGTCATCCTGTGACAGATGAGAAGTGAAGTGATTTGACAGGTGTGTATCAACTTGCTGCAGGCCCAAACCAAAGAGATTTTTAATCAATTATTGGTGTAATAAAACATGACAGCGCGGTTCGGTTGGTCATGTGATCTGCTCTACCTGCCAGCATGCTGACCACAGACAGCAGGATCTTCTCCACACTCTGGACCGGACTCCACCGCTCTGCGCTGCTCTCATAACCCATCGGGTCGTCACCCGGAGCGTGAAGGATGGAGATGCACACCCGGCCGTCTGGGTAGACTGAGGAGCAGAACGATTACATTAGAAATCAATCATTCCATCAATTAGTCAATTAAAAACAATGTGGCACATTCTGCAGTTTTTTTGTACAATATTAGAAAAAACATTTTATCGTCTAAAATGCAATAATGTAGTATTACTTTAGTGAATTTGAACCAGGTAACCATTTCTAATGAACAAACTGCAGGTTCTGATTGGTCCATTTATGTTGTTGATGCAGGAGCAGAAGAACAGTTCAGCTCGGGGCCATGATGATGATTATGATGATGATGATGGTGGGGAACATGATGACGGGTCAGAACCGAGCGCTCTGTCCTCTAATCAGAACTCTCCTGCACCATGACATCATGGCTCCTGCCCACTAATCTCGGCGTTAATGACAGCAGGCTAACGAGGCGTGTTGCGACGGGTCCAATAACAGGGCCCAGACACAGGCTGTTTTCATCCTCGACTCGTCGTTCTGATCATCTAAACCCGCCGTCGGGGGCGGAGCCTGTGTGAGACTTACTGTTGGGGTGAAACATGTCGCAGGTGAACCTCATCTTCGGAGGGCTGAGGGGATAATCCGAGGGGAAGCTGAGGACGGCGGGGAAGACGCCGCCTTCGAAACACGTGTCCTCTGGACCCCTGAGACACAAACAGAGAAAATCACTGAGAAGGTCGAGACGCTGCAGCAGGAAACAGAAGCTTTTGGTTAAATGAACCCAGTTTCAGTTTCTGATCACGACATGCTGAGTCATAATCAGGACTGAAGTTTGAATATCTGATCCCAGATCTGCCCGGCCTCCTTCCCTGAAGTTATTTCTGACTCTTTAAAGCATCGACTGATCTCTGACCAGATATCTCTGTTTATCAGGACAGCAGTTGGATAACAGGTCTCCACACTGCACAAACACAAAATATCACCAAGGACTTTGGTCTAGTTTCTAAAGTAAATATCATAGCACACTTGAAATAAGACAAAACTAACTTACAAGTAACTTTTCTGCAGAAAATAAGATGCTTGTTTAAAGTCAATAACTCCTTAATATTGATGAAAAAGTTCTAGTCCTGCTCTATCCTCACTTTAAGATACAACACATTATTAAAACTCAGAGGTAAAAAACACAAACCATTCTCATCAACTATAAGACGACAGAACTAACAAGTTAGGTTTCTCTTACTTCAAGTGACCTAAGATATCTGCACTAAAAACTGGATCAAAAATACTTGGTAAGATTTTGTGTTTTTACAGTGCAGCGTGCTTCACCTGCTCTGTAAGAGCTGAGGAGCAGGAAAGGGAAGACAGAACAATGAGGGACAGAGGACTGAGGTATAATGACAGGTGTGCTGTCTCACTATGTCACTCTCAGACTGAGCCGGACTTTAAATGAGCAGCGGGATAAATTGAAGGGCAGACTGAAGCTGCTGTCACGCTAGCATGGAGCGCAGTAACGTCTAATGATGGTGCTTTCAATGACATCACGGACTCTGCAGTGTCTCCTGTCAGAGATGCACCAGGCTGCAGAGGATTTATTTTAACTAAAATAATTAAATACTTTAATTAATTACTAACTTAATGACGACTGGGTGATCACTACAAAAACACAAAATCCTACCAGGCATTTTTGTCTGATTTTTATCGCAAATACCTTAGTACACTGGAAATAAGACAAAACTAACCTACAAGTAACTTTTCAGCAAGATATAGGAGCTTGTTTTAAGTCAATAATGATTGAATATTGACAGAAAGGTACTACTGGTAAATAACTTCACTTATAAAAAGACATTTTTCCCTGCTATAAGTGAAATAATTGTCCAGTGGAACTATTACAGTTTCATGAATATTAAGGAATTATTGCCTCAAAACAAGCTACTATTTTTTGTATGTTAGGTTTGTCTTATTTCCAGTGTACGAAGATATTTGCACTAAAAATTTGACAAAAATATTTGGTAAGATTTGATGTTTTTGCAGTGAGGTCCAGCTGATTTAGAGAACTACCCTGGTCTTAAGTGAAACAGCTCAGCTTTTTTCCAGTTGAGTTGTACTGAGAGTAAATATTTTACCTCCACTAGATACTCTGGCTTACAAAAGCATTCACCTCTTTTGCACTTTTTCACATTCAGCCATGTTAAAATGACAGCCGTCCATGAATTTTATTGAGTTTTTTATTTTATTTTAATCTATTTTCGAAATTAGCCTCACCTCAGTGCGATTGGATGGAAAGGATCCTTGCATATCAACTTTCAATTCTTCCTCCTGGTTGTTTACTTGATTTAGGTCTGGACTTTGACTAGGCCATTCTAACACATGAGGTTTGATCCAAACCCGAGGTTTACAATCTGTACAACCTAAGACGTCATTTTTATTCTCGGTTCAGCCAAATAAAACTTGTTTATAGTCGCAAATGTCACATTACTTTTTGAAAAAGGACACATTATAATTTACATGGGAGATATGTTGACATTTTTAAAGAACTGCCATTTTATTTCTGTGTTTAGAATTTAAAATGGAAAATTTAGAAAGAACGAATGGATCTCTTTCTTCTGTGGGATGAAAAATGGTGTAAGAAATAAAAAACACAGATTCCCACCTAATGGTAAGAAAATCCCTTCATTTCACAATAAGGTGCTGCTTTGTGTTGATTTATTCCATAAAATCCAAATGTAAACACACGCCTGCCTCAACTTTGACCCGCTGTCTGAATCAGCAGTGACACCTGCTGGTCAGAGTGACACATTGCACCTGGACACGTGTGAAGAGTTTGACAGATTTTACAGTTTGGATAAAATCCGTTTGGGTTCAATGAGCATCGAGAATCTCAAGCTAAATTATTCTCAATGCGAATCAAACTGACAGAAATGAAGAAGGGCAGTGCCTCATGTTGGTTTCCATGGAGATGACCTGTCATATATGAGCAATAAAAGGCTCCAGCCTGTACTCACATGATGAGCGCCTCCCATTCGAAGAAGTTCTCCTCGTTGGCTGGACCTGGAGAGCACACAGAGGGAGAAACCGGATCATCGTCTCATCCTGATGTTCTGTGCTGATGTAACACTAACAGAACGTGTTCTGTTCTGGGTCAAAGGTCAGATCAGGAGGGCTTAAACTGAGCTTTTAACCATTCAGGTGTTCAGATGCAAAGGTGGAGTCTCACCTGCGACGATGCCTTCAGGTGGGTTCAGGGTCAGCTCTGAAAAACAAATATTACTGATGAATCCAAGAATTTTACAGAGGAAAAGCAGAGACAGCTGGTACCTGTTTGGAAAAACTGATGCTGTTCTAAATAAAATGATCATCATTTTAAGTTAAGTTAGTGAAAGTCTGACATGTCTTCTTTTTCTGAAACATGTTATAAGACAACATGAACACACTCACAATGAACTGATAAAAAAAAACATAATCCCAACCTTCTTCTTAGGATGTCTTATGGCTAAGAACATTAATCTTGCTCCCATCAGAACTAGTCAACACCAGTGATGTGTGATAAAATGTCATGTTTTCACCCAAGATTAGGAAATACATGTGCAAATAGGTGCAAGATGAATCCTATTTTACAGTATCTTTACCAAACGTAGTAATAAATGTAACTGTGTCTCTTTTATTCTATAGGACAGCTTTAAACGGTTTGCATTGTAATGAATACACTTTCTTACTTTATTATCGACTATAAGCTCCATTTTGGCCAAAAATAAACAAATATATAAAATCCTAAACATTTTTAGTAAAAACGCCATGATGTCAAATTTATCAAGAAAGCAAACATTACTAAATAAAAAACCGATGTTAATAATCCAGAAAGTGACCAGCTGCCAGTCAGACTTTAACAGTTCTTGTATTAATCCTTCAAGCTGAGTCCATTAGATCCAAACCAGATTCTGAAACCCAAACATGCAGATCTTTAGACAGTTATCGGCTGCTTTTTTTAGTTACTGGCTAGAGTTATAGTTTCTAATGTTTGTAGCACTTCTAATCATATCTCACGGTTTGAGTCTCAGTTATATAAACAGTCAGGGCAGAAGGTTCTGGATGAAGCTGAACAGTCGCACCGACAGATTATAATAAAATCGCTAAATGTGTCATTCTGGAGACATTTAAGTCAACAATAAACGATGCCGAATCAATCAAAATAGTCCGTTTCAATGGAATATTTATAGATTTTTCATCTAACTGTGTCGAATTTAAACCCTGGAGCTAAATATCTGTTAAACGTGTAGAATCTGTATCGGAGTTCGGTTCAGCAGAACTTCCTCCGAGCTTTTCCTCACCAGCTGGCGCTTCGGTTACTCACGTTTGTATTCAGCCATGAGCCTCTTTAACGCGGTGCCGGCCATCTTGTTTACCAGACACAAAGCGTAAACAAAAACAACTAAATAAAAACAAACAAACTGCTCCGAGCCACACCGCTAACACCAGGCTCAGGACTTTTCCGCTCGCTGGACGAGCAGACAGCGCCCTCTGCTGGTGCGGAACCACCACGGAATTCAGCGTAAAAAGTGGATTACCGCCACCTACAGGGCCGGAGTGTCAACAGGAAATTAACAGAAAGTTTCTTCTCAAACTTAAAACAAGTTTCTTAAACTTCGGCTCATGCTGTCTTGTATTGGATTTATAACAGAAATTCCTAGTTACAAATAGACATTTCATATTACTTTTTCAAATTAGCTCAAGATTTGATTTCTATCAGACAATTAAAGGGTGAATCAGTAACTGTAGTTATTATATGTTTTAATTTATTTTTAACATAGATTTTATTTTTTATTTTTTTTTACAAATCAGGAAGGATCTAGATGAAGACATAAGGCCTAAAAGCAAAGTTATTATGGAAATTGCATTCCGATGTCTTTTATGCTTAAATATAGAATATACTTTCATTTAATCAGTTTTCTTGCTGCCCAGAAGATGGTGCACATATTCAGGCAGTACACTACTGGGTTGAACACGGTCTGAACCAGAACGATTGGCACCAAAGTGAGCACTGATGCTGCAGGCTGGTTTGGTCATTAGCAAAATATTTTACAATTTCACACTTCTCATTAAAAAAAAGAAAGTAAACTGAAAGCTTTATATTATGTTTCCCAAAATGGTCTATCTACTCTTCTATTTCCCACTTAATAGAAATCCATCAAATTTTACATTTCTTCTCGTGTTTGTTGGGTGGCAAATCAATTTACGGGTGCAAATCCATATACAAGGAAAAAACTTTAACTAGACCACTTCTTTTTTTAAAAACTAAGTCAGAAACAAAGGAGACATTTATCATAATTGTTCAAGAATGTTTTTTGCTGCAAGAAATAAGGCAGAGTTGATTCAGCTCTTTAATTTAAATTGTTAAAATCAAAATCTCTACAAGTTTTTCTTGTTGCAGTTTAGCTCAGATTTTAGTTCTCATGTGACAATTTTTATGATCAACACTAAGCTGTTAACCATGATTACTACCGGAAGATAGGTATGTAAAAGAGGTCACCTTAGTTCTGAGTTTATTTGACTAACAAATGAAAACAGGACAAAATCTACACATATGTAAAATTTCAAGCATGAAAACCTGCATGAATGCAAAATTATTTCACAACGTAGCAATTTAGATATATATGCTTTTAAAATCAGGGAAAAACACATGAAAACTGCAAAACAGAATTGCACCAAAAATGTTAAAAATTCATCAGTAAAACAGGACGGAGTGATTTATTTTACTTAAGCTATGACTTTTTATCCTTAAATATCCAGATCCATAAAAAATATGTTCATATTTTACACTTTCCCAGGAACCCTGACTGGTTTCAAATCAATCTGTTTTCCTGCTGCCCATCAGCCGCCTAATGTATCCGGTGATGGCGGTCATATTCAGGCCGTACACAACCGGGTTTAACACGGTCTGAACTAGAACCACCAGCACCGAAGTGAGTACAGAGGATGCAGGCTGGTCTGCGGCCTGCAGGCGGCGCTGCAGCAGCTCCACCGCAGTGCAAACGCTGTAGTTTAGGAAGACCAGCAGGTACCGGAGACACGTGCGCAACGCTTTGCCGCTAAAGCCGCGTGTGCGACACAGGCACACATAAAGGATGCTGCTGTAGGAGAAAAGTACAAAGGAAGCGGGCAGAATGATGGTGGCAACAGAGATGAACAGGGCGAAAACATCGCTCACTTGTGTCGCGTTTGCGCTGCAGCTAAGTCTGTTTAAGCTGTAAACGTCACAGTAGAGCCGGCTGATGTTAGAGCGACAAAGTGGCTGCCGCGCGGCAAACAGCGCGGCACTTCCAACCATAGCGGCGGGCAGCAGCCAACAGAACAGAAGCAGAGCGGCCACCGCGCGCGGCGACACCAGCGACACAGATCGCAACATAGCGGTCAAACGCCATGGCCGCCAGCAAAATGAAGGCTGACCCGCCCACAGTGTAAAGAATCCACGCCTGACACGCACACGCAGACAGTGTCACCAGGACAGAGCCGCTCTCCCACAGAAGTCCCACAGCAGCCGTGGGTAAACCGCGCTGCCGCCCAGCAGCGAGTTCATCAGCAGCGCGGCCACGAACACGTACATGGGTTTATGGAGGCTGTGGCGCGTGAAGATCAGCACGAGGCCGTCGCTGCACAGCACGAACAGGTAGGCTGAGAGGAAGAGAAAGAAGAAGAGCAGCCGGTGATCATACAGCTGCTGCAGGCCGTCAAGCGTCAGCGACGTCTGCGCGACGAACAGCGAGACGTTCAAAGGTGCCGCAGACATTGGAAGAGCAGAAAGGAAACAGAACAAGATAGAGAACAGATGAACTTCACTTCAGCTGTAGACCACACACAGCATAAGATCACCAAAATTTTATCACTAATTTCTAATAAGTGTATATTGAAAACCACATCAACATGTGAAACATTCAGTTATTCAAGTTATTGTGTTTTAAAAACATTAAACCATCTGAATAATCCAAATGTTAGAATCCTCAGTGAGTTAATCTTTACGTTTAAGACTTAACACATAATAACGTGTTCACCAGCCAACCATAACAGAACCTGAAGAACTTCTGGTCCATTGGTCCAATGGGCCTCTGCTCTCTGGGGAGCTAATTAGTGACTGAATATCTTCATCACCTGAGAGTTTCAGGTGTTTTTATGTCAAATTATTTAAACTTTTTAGCTTCTGAAAAGTACTATTAAAACATGGAATTAAACTAAAAGAACAAATCTATGCCAGAGTTTAGATCCTTCCCAAAAAAATCCCAACCCAAACCAGCCGATCCAACTGGTTTAACTTTGTTTATTGGCCAAAGATTGAATTTAAACCCAGCATAATATTTTAATTAGGATTTTACTGGTTTTTACTGCATTTTACAGTCTAATTAACTCCTTCCACTTCATTTGTTCCTTCAACTCCTCCATTTACACTACAACTAAACTAAGACAACATAGCATGCTCTTTAGTTTTCTGTCTTCTGTACTGCAGGCTTGTTAAACAAAAGAGATTTTTTAAAAATAATTTAGTTGCCTCCATGCTGCACTCTGCATGAAGTTGAACATTTGTGCTTAGTCAGGGGTGTAATTTGTCAAAATGACTAATGGTGTTCAGATTTTTCCTTTTTTTTTTTACAAAGAGTCCAACTATCCTCCACCAATGAAAGGCAACAAAATCACCCAGAACCAGTTAATTTTTTTGTTTTAAAAGAACATCTCTTTATCGATTTTATAGTGTTTTTAAATGAAGAAAAAAAAAAACATTTAGTGAAAAGAAGATGGGTATAAATTTATTTTATTTACTTTTTGAAAAAGTATGTAAAAAAAGCGATTCTAACCAATATGACTGAAATCTTCAGTGTCATTCTGTCCTGGTAATTCATCCAATTATTACAAAAAATTCAACAGCAGTAGCTATTATTATAATCTTTGAATGCAGTTACTGAGACACAGAACAGCTCATCATAGTTTTTGCATTTTCAAATTTATAATTTCTCACATTGCTATCTTATTGTTTACTGAATAGCAAATCAGTTGAGTAAAAACGTGGAAAAAAAATAGAGTTCAATAAGGCCAGATCTTTCATTAAAAAGTAATTAACTAAGCAAATATTTGCCAAATCAATTGTTCAGGAATGTTTTCTAGTGCAGGTTGTTGTAGTGATGTTTAAAAATATTCCTTTTAATGTTTAAAATGAATTTTCATTATTTCCATCTTTTATTGCATTTGAGTTCTGTTCTATTAGACAACAATTGTTCAGATCAACACTGCCTTATAAATAAATACTGTTGCACAGATCAAGACGCTGCTTCAGAGGGTTCCAGGCCCCACAATGCAGATTAACCTTTTAAAAACCAAAAAGAATAAAATATATACACAATTATGGATTTTCAAACAAGCATCCTGTAAATGTACAAAATCCGTACAACGCAACCAATCCTGAACATCATGAAAAAAAACACATCCATTAAAGATGCAGGACAGGAAACGAATCGTTTTCAAGTTGGTCATTTCTATTATACAATTAAAATATATACATTAGCACAACAAGGTCAGGAGATTTGTCTTTTAAAATGACGATTTCTTTAAGTATAAAGATTGGGGAAAGAGAAACATGTAGCTTACATTGTGTTTTCTTTTACTCGGTTTTCCTGCTGCCCAGCAGCCGCCTGATGTATCCGGTGATGGCGCTCATATTCAGGCCGTACACTACCGGGTTGAACACGGTCTGAACCACAACGATCAGCACCGAAGTGAGCACAGAGGATGCAGGCTGGTCTGAGGTCTGCAGACGGCGCTGCAGCAGCTCCACCGCAACGCAAGCGCTGTAGTTTAGGAAGACCAGCAGGTGCGGCAGACAGGTGCGCAACGCTTTGCCGCTAAAGCCGCGTGTGCGACACAGGCACACATAAAGGATGCTGCTGTAGGAGAAAAGTACAAAGGAAGCGGGCAGAATGATGGTGGCAACAGAGATGAATAAGGCGAAAACATCGCTCACCTGCGTCGCGTTTGCGCTGCAGCTAAGTCTGTTTAAGCTGTAAACATCACAGTAGAGCCGGCTGATGTTAGAGCGACAAAGTGGCTGCCGCGCGGCAAACAGCGCGGCACTTCCAACCATAGCGGCGGGCAGCAGCCAACAGAACAGAAGCAGAGCGGCCACCGCGCGCGGCGACACCAGCGCGGCGTAGCGCATCGGGCGACAGATCGCAACATAGCGGTCAAACGCCATCGCAGCCAGCAACATGAAGGCCGAGGCACCGCAAGAGTAAGCCACCCACGCCTGACACGCACACGCAGACAGTGTCACCAGGACAGAGCCGCTCTCCCACAGAAGGTCCCACAGCAGCCGTGGGTAAACCGCGCTGCCGCCCAGCAGCGAGTTCATCAGCAGCGCGGCCACGAACACGTACATGGGTTTATGGAGGCTGTGGCGCGTGCAGATCACTATCAGCACGAGGCCGTCGCTGCACAGCACGAACAGGTAGGCTGAGAGGAAGAGAAAGAAGAAGAGCAGCCGGTGATCAGACAGCTGCTGCAGGCCGTCAAGCGTCAGCACGTCTGCGCGACGAACAGCGAGACGTTCAAAGCCGCTGCGGACATTAGAAGTGCAGAAAGGAAACAGAACAAGATGGAGTAAAACAGATGAACTTCACCTGACAGGAAGAGACCTCACACACATTTGATCAACAGCATATAAATGCAAACATCTAATCAAAACATCCGATCAACAATATTGAGAAAGTGGATCAACTGAACAGGAAGTGATTTGCAAACATTCAACCATCATTTCACCATCTAACAAATCGGAATGTTTGAATCCTAAGCAACTTAATCTTCTTATCTAAGACAAATAAATAATAACTGTTGACCAGCCGACCATAACAGCTGGTCCATAAGAACTGAAGAACTTCTGCTCCATTGAGTTCAGTTACTTTAAGGGCCTCTGCTCTCTGTGGAGCTAATTAGTGACTGAACATCTTCATCACCTGAGAGCATCAGGTACTTAAATCATCTAAACCCTTTAACCTCTGAAATTTTACATCAAAAGAAGAACTTATGAAACTTGGAATCAGACAAAATCCACACAGAAACCATCCAGTTAGAAACATGTAAAGTTGGTGCTATTTAAGAAAACGAGACCAGAAAACATTAAAAACGGCCAGAAATCCACCTGGTGGTATAATCATGGTGAGGGCATGCCAATTAGCAATACAGACCAGGGAAAGGTTGAGATTTAAAGGTTGATGGACCAATTAGAATAAAAAAAAGTTTATATTTTTAATTTGCAATCAAAATTTCTGTTCTTCAACATTCCATCAATTCTGTCATTCTGTCCTAGTAATTCATTGCCATTATTCAATAAAAAAATAAATTGATATATCTTCTATTTGTTATGCATCTATTTGCAACAACAGTAACTGTTATAATCTTTAAAAGCAGTTACTGAGGCACAGAACAACTCATCCTAGCTCTTGCATTTTCAAAATCGTAATTTCAAAAATTATAATTTTAGTCAATTAAGTTGTATTTCATCCAATACAAACTTTTTTTTCTTAATTTTAGATTTTATTTGCAAAATAAGCAGACAAATGCATCATTCCTTAATGTTTGGACATCAGATTATTGATTACCTTTAATCTGAACAATTCTTGATTATATCAGTCTGTTCCCTTTAATTTGGTTCTTTCAGTTTCCTGCCAATATAGCCAAAATGTAATTTTATGACTTTTTTTTACATGTTAAAATAATTGTGTGATTGACAATTTTTTTTGTTTATATCACATCTTAACATTTGCAATTGTCTTTTCCATAATTTTTCTTCATATGAAACACACTTCTTTTTTTCTCTTCTTGATTGCTCTAACAGCAAAATATTTCATCCGGCTTTCTATGTTTTCACATTTATTTATCATCTTAAAAAAGAATAGAGACAGCTATGGTTAAAGTGGTCTATCCACTCTTCTGTTGCTCTTTTAACAGAAATACATCAAATTTTAGATTTCTTCTTCTCTGTTGTTTATTGCCTTGCAATTATGGGTGCATTTACAAGCATGTTAAAGGAAAAAAAAGTTTTGGCTAGACCAGTTCGTTCTGAAAACCAAGGAGATATTTATCATAATTGTTCAAGAATGTTTTTTGCTGCAAGAAATAAGGCCGTGGTGATTCAACACTTTAATTTAAATGGTTAAAATAAAATTTTCTTGTAGATTTTTTATTTATTATTGCAGATTAACTCAGTTTTCTTAATTCTCACGTGACAATGTTTCTGATGAACACTTAGCACTTAATCACGATTACTTCTGAACAGATCAAGAAGATGGATATGTAAAAGATGTCATCTTAGTTCTGAGTTTATTTAACTAATGAATAAAAACATATAGAGAACAAAATCTACACATATGTAAAATTTCAAGCAAGAAACCTGCATAAATGCAGAAATATTTCACAAAGCAGCAGTTTCTATACACAGGTTCTTAAAATCAGGAAAAAACATGAAAAATGCAAAACAGAATTGCATCAGAAATGTTAAAAATACATCAGTAAAACAGAACGGAGTCATTTATTTTCTTTAAGCTATGACTTTCTATCCTTAAACATGCAGATCCAGAAACAATCATAACATTTTACAGTTTCCCAGGAACCCTGACTGGTTTCAAATCAATCTGTTTTCCTGCTGCCCATCAGCCGCCTGATGTATCCGGTGATGGCGCTCATATTCAGGCCGTACACAACCGGATTTAACACGGACTGAGCCAGAACAACCAGCACCGAAGTGAGCACAGAGGATGCAGGCTGGTCTGCGGCCTGCAGGCGGCGCTGCAGCAGCTCCACCGCAGTGCAAACGCTGTAGTTTAGGAAGACCAGCAAGTGCGGCAGACAGGTGCGCAACGCTTTGCCGCTAAAGCCGCGTGTGCGGCACAGGGAGACATAGAGGATGCTGCTGTAGGAGAAAACTACGAAAACCACGGCAGCAGGGCAGTAGCAACAAAGGTAAACAGGGCAAAAACTTCGCTCACCTGCGCCGCGTTTCCGCCGCAGCTGAGTCTGTTTAAACTGTAAAGGTCACAGTAGAGCCGATTGATATGAGAGCGGCAGAGCGGCTGGCACACGGCTAAAAGCACGATGATGAAAACCATAGCGGCGGGCAGCAGCCAACAGAACAGAAGCAGAGCGGCCACCGCGCGCGGTGACACCAGCGCGGCGTAGCGCATCGGGCGGCAGATCGCCACGTAGCGGTCGTAGGCCATGGCCGCCAGCAACATGAAGGCTGACCCGCCCACACTGTAAAGAATCCACGCCTGACACGCACACGCAGACAGTGTCACCAGGACAGAGCCGCTCTCCCACAGAAGGTCCCACAGCAGCCGTGGGTAAACAGCGAAGCCGCCCAGCAGAGAGTTCATCAGCAGCGCGGCCACCAACACGTACATGGGTTTATGGAGGCTGTGGCGCGTGAAGATCACTATGAGCACGAGGCCGTCGCTGCACAGCACGAACACATAAGCCATAAGGAAGAGAAAGAAGAAGAGCAGCCGGTGATCAGACAGCTGCTGCAGGCCGTCAAGCGTCAGCGACGTCTGCGCGACGAACAGCGAGACGTTCAAAGCCGCTGCGGACATTAGAAGAGCAGAAAGGAAACAGAACAAGATGGAGTAAAACAGATGAACTTCACCTGACAGGAAGAGACCTCACACACATTTGATCAACAGCATATAAATGCAAACATCTAATCAAAACATCCGATCAACAATATTGAGAAAGTGGATCAACTGAACAAGAAGTGATTTGCAAACATTCAACCATCATTTCACCATCTAACAAATTGGAATGTTTGAATCCTAAGCAACTTAATCTTCTCATCTAAGACAAATAAATAATAACTGTTGACCAGCCGACCATAACAGCTGGTCCATAACAGCTGAAGAACTTCTGCTCCATTGAGTTCAGTTACTTTAAGGGCCTCTGCTCTCTGTGGAGCTAATTAGTGACTGAACATCTTCATCACCTGAGAGCATCAGGTACTTAAATCATCTAAACCCTTTAACCTCTGAAATTTTACATCAAAAGAAGAACTTTTGAAACTTGGAATCAGACAAAATCCACACAGAAACCATCCAGATAGAAACATGTAAAGTTGGTGCTACTTAAGAAAACGAGACCAGAAAACATTAAAAAAGGCCAGAAATCCACCTGGTGGTATAATCATGGTGAGGGCATGCCAATTAGCAATACAGACCAGGGAAAGGTTGAGATTTAAAGGTTGATGGACCAATTAGAATAAAAAAAAGTTTATATTTTTAATTTGCAATCAAAATTTCTGTTCTTCAACATTCCATCAATTCTGCTGAATAAACTGACATTATTTGCCTTCCTTTCATTCAGTCCAATACAAACATATTTTTCTTCTCAATTTTGGATTTTATTTGGAACATAAGCAGACAAATGCAACATTCTTGTTTGTACATCAAAGTATAAGTTCAGTTTTCTGAATAGCTGTTTTTAAACCGGATTATTGATTATTATTTTTTCCTGCCAATATAACCAATGTTTAATTTATTACTTTTTTACATATTAAAATCTTTGTGCTTTAAACAAAAAATGTCAGATTTTTTTCACATCTTAACATTTGCAATTGTTTATTGCCATCATTTTTTCTTCACATTAAACACATTTCTTTCTTCTCTTCTTGATTGCTCTAATGGCAAAATATTTCATCCTGATTTTTACATTTCACATTTATGTCTCATTTTAAAAAAAGAATAGAGAAATCAACTAAGTCATAAGCTGTGGAGATATTTATCATAATTGTTCAGGAATGTTTGTGTTGCAAGAAATATGGCAGTGGTGACTCAACATTTTAATTTAAATGGTTAAATGAAAATTTTTTCAAGTGTTTTTTATTATTGCTGTTTTACTCAGTTTTCTTCCAATGTGACAATTTTTCTGATCAACATGAAGCTGTTAGTTCTGATTACTGCGGTACAAATCAAGAAGCTGGATTTTTTAAATTAGTTATCTTAGTTCTGTGTTTATTTAATTTACAAATAAAAAAATCTATAGAACAAAATATGGAAACCCCTATAAATTCAGAAATATTACACAAAGCAGCAGTTTCTATACATATGTAATTAAGATCATGGAAAACACTTGAAAAGTGGAAAACAGACTCTTTTTTCAATCAGTCAAGATTTAAAATGAATCAAAATTGTTAAAAAACACATTAGTAAAACAGAATGGAGTCATTTATTTTCTTTCAGCTATGACTGGATCTTAAACATTCAGATCCAGAAACAATCTTAACATTTTACAGTTTCCCAGGAACCCTGACTGGTTTCAAATCAATCTGTTTTCCTGCTGCCCATCAGCCGCCTGATATATCCGGTGATGGCGCTCATATTCAGGCCGTACACAACCGGGTTTAATACGGTCTGAACCACAACGATCAGTACCAAAGTGAGCACAGAGGATGCAGGCTGGTCTGCGGGCTGCAGGCGGCGCTGCAGCAGCTCCACCGCAGTGCAAACGCTGTAGTTTAGGAAGACCAGCAGGTGCGGCAGGTGCGCAACGCTTTGCCGCTAAAGCCGCGTGTGCGGCACAGGGAGATATAAAAGATGCTGCTGAGAAAAGTACGAAAGCAACAGGCAGCAGGATCGTTGCAACAGGGCAAAAACTTCGCTCACAGGTCACAGTAGAGCCGATTGATATGAGAGCGGCAGAGCGGCTGGCACACGGCTAAAAGCACGATGATGAAAACCATAGCGGCGGGCAGCAGCCAACAGAACAGAAACAGAGCGGCCACCGCGCGCGGCGACAACAGCGCGGCGTAGCGCATCGGGCGGCAGATCGCCACGTTGCGGTCGAAGGCCATGGCCGCCAGCAACATGAAGGCCGAGCCGCCCACAGTGTAAACAACCCACGCCTGACACGCACACGCAGACAGTGTCACCAGGACAGAGCCGCTCTCCCACAGAAGGTCCCCCTGACACGCACACGCAGACAGTGTCACCAGGTAAACCGCGCTGCCGCCCAGCAGCGAGTTCATCAGCAGCGCGGCCACGAACACGTACTTGGGTTTATGGAGGCTGTGGCGCGTGAAGATCACTATCAGCACGAGGCCGTCGCTGCACCAGACAGCTGCTGCAGGCCGTCAGGCGTCAGCGACGTCTGCGCGACGAACAGCGAGACGTTCAAAGCCGCTGCGGACATTAGAAGAGCAGAAAGGAAACAGAACAAGATGGAGAACAAATAAACTTCACCTGACAGCTGTAGCCATACTCATATTTCATTAACAATATCTCATCACAACATCTGAAAAGGAAACGTTCATTTATTAAAGTTACTGTGATTTATAAACATTAAACCCTGAGTGTTTGAATCTTCAGTTAATCATCACGTCAAAGACAGAACACAAATCATGATCACAGCCAGAACCTGAAGAACTTCTGGTCCCATGATCTATGAGTTACTTCATGGGCCTCTGCTCTCCGTGGAGTTCATTAGTGATTGAATTTTTTCATCACCTCAGAGTATGACTTTGACCTTAAAGCTGCAGCATGTAACTTTTATAAAAAAACATTTTGTTTTTACATATTTGTTAAAGCTATCACTATGTCGTGGCAGTGAAATATGAGACAGATAATGAATGAAAAGATCGATCGCTTCCACCTTCTCCCTGAGCTATTGCTGTCTGAACAAATACACTTTTCCCAACCAAAAACAACCAATCAGAACCAGGAGGAAGGTCTTAGCGCTGTCAATCATCCTCATGAACGAGCTGCGAAATGTGCTAACGGGGAAGAAACAACTTACCGTTACAGAAAAACTAGCCTAGCATTCATGATAGGCTCTCAAGAAGAAGCTGTAATGTTGTGCATGCAAGATTGATTGACAGCGCTAAGACCCGCCCCCCAGTTCTGATTGGTTGTTTCTAGTTAAAGAAGGTGGTGGAGTTTGATTTTTTTCACTTTGCAGGAGTGTTTAGGAAAAGGTAATTTTACAACCATTTTCTCCACATGGCAGCATCATTTCTACAGCTGCTCAAGAAACGACAGTGTTGACTGGACCCAGAAATGTCTTCAGCCATTTTGTAATGCTAAAGTCGTGTTTGGCCCACACATCACCATGGTGCAGATCTTATTTGCACCACTTGGTGCTATGAGCTAAGGAGGTAAATCACCACAGGTTTCTGTTAATCCTAATTACTGTTTCTTTCTCATTTAGGGTTGAAATCGAACACAAATAAGACAAACGTAAAACAAAATAAGAGACAAAGCAAAAGTAATAGTCAAGAATCAGAAAGTAAAGTTTAGTTGTGTTTTGTGTTTAGATCCTTAGAGGAACATTAATGGAAAAACTCAAGAGTCAAATAACAAGAATGATGCAACGGTGTCCATGTTGTCCTGAGAGGACGGATTAATGAGCTGCTGGTCCTAGCAGAGACATTAACGAGCGGCTCTCAGGTGAGCTCATTAAGGCAGATACAAACTGACCAGGTGCTGTCACTCAACACACACTGATGCATGAGACTGAATCAACAAGGTTATTAAAATAAACTAATCTGTTTATACCAGATTTGCTCATTCATAGCTTGTGTCCATGATCTGAATTCTGAAATGTAGATCTCTTCTGTCTTGTAAAGTAAAAAGCCAGAAATAAACTGTTTAAGACAGAGTTCATCAGCTTTGGAGTTCCTCAGGGACAAGGATGTGTCTGTTATTTCAGAAGAGAGGGAGACAAATACTACTGAATAGCATAAAAGTTGAACTCAAGCGGAACTCAAGAGAAACAGGCTGCTATAAAAGTGTGATATAGCACACTATATCACTCTATATAAATATATATATAGTACTTAGCTTGCTCTCCTAATGCCGTCTATATCTCTTGGTATTCATAACCTTCATACTTTTTACAATATTCAGCTTTTTATGAATGTTTCTCCCCATGAGGGGAAACCACTCCATCTTGTGGCAGAATTGAGAATTACAATATAAAATGTATTGTGTTTCATGGTGGATCCTTTAGGTCCTGCCTATTAATTGCAATCAATCATCCAGTTTCAGGCTGTCATGGAGGAAACAAGGCAGCGGCCATTTTGAAGTTGGGCAGTTTAACAGCTTTTATTCTGTTTAACACCTGGGAATAATTTGAGCTTTTGACATTGCTTTTTCGTATTGCGTGTGGCATATTTTTTGTAATCACCGCGCTAAACGATGCCTCCGAACAAATGTCAATATCTGAGGAAACATAAAGGTATGGATTCATTCAGCCACCGTTTTTATCAGAACGAATAGGGGAACGTTTCTATTCTTTTCAAATTTTAGGGTTCAAAGGAGATTTTTTATTTTTTTACATTGCATGGAATATATTACTGTAGCCCAGCATTTTAGCCCAGCCTAAGACTAGCTAGTTTTAGATTTTTAGCTAATTTTGGCTTTTCCCTGGGTTTTTTCACATTTCATAGAATATGTTGCTGTAGGTCAACATGCTAGTGATAGCCTAGATGCTACCATTACTTTAGCTATTTAACAATTTTTTTTGCCATTTTCACCATAAACATTCAGCATTGAGCATTCACACTTGCATTTTCATAGGAAATGCACACTTTGTAGTTTACACTATCATTGCTAAAATTTATTTATTTTTTACTTTTTGTTTGGCTTCTTGAACATAATTCTGTCCAACAGGATGGCTCAAGGTGATCCAGTTGTGTAAAACTGTCAGCATGTGTACACTCAGTGTGTTTAAAGGCGGCATGGGCAGATACAGGAAGTCTTTATTTTTTCCTTTAATGTTCAACTGTTCATTCTTAATAAGAGTTATGAGACAAACAGTAAAATTACAGGTTTAAAAAAATGTTTTGCTGCATAAATGAATGGATTACATAATAAGAGGCTCTTCTGGATCGTTTAAAGCAAAAATACTTCCTGATAAATATAAAATGTCATCCATAAACATGATTTTGAAACATACAAGAGACTACATTTGTTTAGTGATAAAAATTTATTTGGTTTCTGTGAGTAACTACAGTCGTAGTGTTCTCTTACAGTTCATCAAACTGGTATATTTTTTATAAAAATTAAAGTAATTAAATCTACATACATCTAATACAAAAACAAAGAGTGAGTCCACCTCTGCTTTAATCGGCGGGGACATGAAGTGCTGCAACACCGTCTGGAAGAATTATTTTATAATTAAAAATCTGTGCATTAAATAACAAAAAAAATAGACTCCAAACACACAAACCGGATGGTTGAAAACTGCAGAGGAAACACTCACACACGCATACACACGCACACAAACACCTGTGAGTTAGCAGAAAAAACAAAAACATCTTTGGTGTCTGATTTTTAAGAGGAATCAGATTTCATGAAAAGGTTCAAACACAAACAGCTGGAATGTGATTTTCACCCAGAGTTTCTGCCGCCACACAGAGAGACTTCACAGCAATCCAATAAAACTTTTTATCTGCTCCTATGTGACGCTTGGAGTCAGAAACTGTGAAATTCATGCTGAGATTTGAGGTTTTCCCCGTTTCATGAGCAGTTTTTAAGGCCACAGAAGGAAAATCGTCCCACAGCGCGACGGAGAAACTGAGTGTGACTCAAGGTGACGCTTTAAGGCTCACAGCAGGAGGCCAAACGTGACTGAAGCTTTGTAAACCTGCAGCTGAAACACGATGTGAAGATAATGAGTGAAGCTGGATTGTCGGATATCAGCAGGAGAAGCTCAGTTGCAGAAGATAAATAACAAATCACTGCAGAACCTCGAGTTCAGACTGGGCTCAGACTTTAAGGCACAGACGTAGTGAAGTTCTCCTGACCCGAGCAAAGATGGCCGCCACACCTTCAAATTAAACGAAACTGGTGTCAAACATTCTTCATTTGTGCTGCTGTCATTTTAAAGATATTAATAATTATCAATGTATAGTAGAGATTTTTAGAATTATTTGGTAGATTGTAACACTGTTTTTGTGATGTATGTTGCAGGCGCCTCTTGTAAATGAGAATGAGTCTCAAGACATTTGTCCTGTGTAAAGAAAGGATTATATTTAAATGCGTTCAGAGGTCAAAGGCCAACCAGTAAGTCCATTTTTACGAAGTAAAAAGAATTGGTGTCAATCAACTTTCAGCTGCACAAACTAATAAAAACAATTTACATCAGTTTTGTTAATGTGAAAGTGGAAGGCTAAGGTCATTTTATTTAAATAGCACATTTTCAGCAACAAGGCAATATAAAGTGCTTTATGGGAATTAAAAGGAAATACAAACAAAATAAACTAAAGGAAAGAGCAAAGGAAGAAAAATAATCTAAAGTATCTAAGCTAGGGGCTCCTATTCAGGGTTACCAAGTATCTTCTGGTCTAAATCCAATTAGAGCAGCACAAATAAACGTGTTATGAAGTACACATAGATATATAAATATATTTCTATATGTTTACTTGCATAAACATATAGAAATTTTGATTTGTTAATGTGGGGTCTGAGGGTAGGGTGATCTCTGGTAGACTTTTTTTTACATCTTAAATAATGGCATAAATAAACAATTTTGCTGTGCAAACTATCATAAACACATTTTATTGACGCCATATTTTATTTGATATGGTAAACATGGCAGTACTGCTTAACCTTTGATGTTCTCTGGAAACATTTATTAATATCTTTAAAATTAAAGCGGTATATGAAAATGTTTGCTGCACATACATTTAACACCAGTTACGTTTAATTTAAAGAAGCCGGGTCGGCCATCTTCACTCAGTCCTCTCCTGCACTTGGACCAGATAAAAAGGTTAAACTTAAAGTGTTGGCAAACATGCTTTTCCTCATGTGTTGGAACGTTGTTTTCAAATCAAACAGGGTCAAAGTGAGGCATTATGAATTAAACATGTACAGGTTAAAGTTCACTGACATCATAGCTTCCATAAACTGACCAATCCTATGAAAGCAAGCTCCTGAGGCAGAAAGGAGCCTGTTGGAGGAACCTCCAGAGTCCCTGTGAGAAAAATATTTGACTTTTTAAAATTGTGAATCTTGTAAAATCAGGAACTTTTTATAGTTGATCTTCATATGAAACGACAGAAGTGTCTGTGTGGTTATTTCGGAGGAGCTGTTGTTCACAGGAAGACGGTTCAACTGATGTGACCTTATGTGAGATGGGATGGTGGGCGGGGCATCCGGTGGGCGGAGTCTAACACAGGAAGCTGCAGGGATGAACTGTTTGCTGCATTCACACCAACCCTGTTTAGTCCACTTCAATCAAACTCTAGTTCTTTTGTCTGGTTTGTTTGAAACCTCGTCTCGGTTTGGTTGAAGTGAACTCTGGTGCGATTCGAATGAATATGTGAAGGCCAAGCTTACTGGAGACCGAAACAGAAGCAGGAAGTAGACTACAACGCAGGGGATTTTGGTTGTAAATACAACCAAAACAAAGGCAAGAGTCTACAGCTACTGGGAAAAACGGCTCATCGTCTTTTGTTGAAGACTAAAGAGAAATCCTACGACTGCTAAAATCTGATTCTACTCCAGTTGTTTACATTTCCTGAAGAAAGAAGTTGCACTCATGTCTTCTTCAGAGGCTTTTGTGCCATTTCCTTTAGTAGTTCTGGTTGTAGCGCCCCCACAGGCTGGGAGGGGAACAGCGTTTAAAATGATTTTAGTTCGTGTGACACAATGAACAGCTCTGCCTGAAAACCAAACAAATGTTGCAATTTTGGTCCCCAATTGAACCGACTCACCGAACTATCAGGTGTGAAAACAACCTGAAGGAGTGCAAAAGACATTTTGGTTTATAATATGGGAAAAAAGTTAGCATCTTTCAGTCTTTTACACTCTACTTCCTGTTAGAATCGGGGCCTTACCATCACCTGGAGCTTGATGTGCTTTAAGATTGTCACACATCAACCGACCAATCAGAGCGAATTGCTGACAGCTCTGCACATGCTCAGATTCAGGTCTGAGAAACTCCGCCCACCTGGGCCTCCTGCCCCTAACCGTTACTGGGGGTGAATTTTCTGACAGGCTGAGGAGCAGCAGGCCTCCTAAACGTCCAACAGGAATCTTTATTCTTCCTCCTCTTCCTCCTCCTCATCCTCTGGAGCCATCACCTCCACCAGCAGATCTGCTGTGCACGTCGCCTCACCGAGGCTGTTGACGGCCTTCACCATGTACTTGGCATCGTCGTCACCTGAAACCTGCAGGTTTATACCAGAAACCAATGAAACACTGCAGAAATATACAGTCCTACCAAGTATTTTTGGTTTAGTTTTAACAGAAATATCTTAATATTTCAAATAAAACAAAACTAACTTAAAAGTAACTTTTCAGCAAGCTGTTGTAGGTCATTTTTAGTCAATAGTTCCTTAATAATGATGAAACATTATTAGTTCCACTTAAAACTCAGGGAAATGTCTTGATGACAGTGAAATAAATCTGCCAGTGGAAACTAAAACTTTATAAAATAAATATGAAATAATTATTGATTTAAAACAGGCTCCTATATCTTACTGAAAAATTACTTGTAAGTTAGTTTTGTCTTATTTCAAGTGTAAGATATTAGCACTAGAAACTAGGTCAAAAATACTTGGTAAGATGTGCTTTTGCAGTTAATAAATCTATTTAAATATATTATGTTCAGAAACACTGTTGTGTCATGTTACAACCACATAGTTCAATATATTTTAGGTGGATTTTATGAGATGCAGCAACACAAAGTACAAGAAAACTGCTTAACGGAAGGAAAACAAAACCTTAAGTTGCAGAAAAGTTGAAGCAGTTTTTCTGACCGACAACAGCTTCAGTTTTCAGTTCGTTCAACCTAAACCAAGTGGTGCAGCACCAGCTGAACTCTGACCTCTGAAATGATCAAACTGCAGTTTCCTTCTTCATCGTAGTCGATCTGAAAGTGTCGGGTCTCTTTGATTGGTTGGTCGTCTTTGTACCAAACCACCTCCGGGTCAGGGTATCCTACAGCAGAACGTTTATACAGTTAAAATCCATTTTATCTGCATAAAATCAATTAAGACGTTCAAAAAGTTACATTTACTGTAAATTGTTAATAGCATCTTATCTCTTTTTAATGTTTCAGAGTTTCCACTCTAATAATTGTCCTGAAGAAAGTTAATCTAGAATATACATCAGTGAGTGTAAAACTGAAGCCTCAGAATATTTAATACTGAACTGAAGGACTTTAATAAAACCCAGCCGGGTTTATGATCAGCTGATCGATGGCTGTATTGATCGGCTGTACCTTCTATTTTGCAGTCGAAGCGAGCGGCGCTGCCTTCCACCACCTCCACGTCTTTAATGACTGAACTGAAGGTGGGTTTACTCTCCGTCTTCTGTTCGTACTCCAGACACTCCAGGAACTGATTATCCTCTGAAAACAAACAGGATCAAATCGGTGGCTTGCAGACAGTTTGACTTGTTTTCCATCAGTGTTTGTTGTTTTCAGTCTGTTGTAGTTTTGCCAACATTCAATCATTTTGAGCTTCTGATCTCCAGATTTTGCACTGCAAAAACAAAATGTTTGGTCTGGTTTCTAGTGCAAATACACTTGAAATAAGGCAAAACTAACTTACAAGTATCTGTATAGCAAGATTTAGGAGTTTATTTTAAGTAAACGATTCCTTCATATTGATTTAAAAAAGCGCTAGTTCTACTGACAGACCTTTTGACTTGTAAAATAGGAAAATGTCTTACAAGTTGAAATATCTGCAAGTGGAATTAACACTTGTTAAATAAACAACATCAAGCAATCATTTATTAAAACAGGCTCTTATGTCTTGCTGAAAATGTACTTGTAAGTTAGTTTTGTCTTATTTCAAGTGTGCTAAGATATTTGCACTAGAAATGCTTGCAGTGTGTTTAATAAACAGAAACCTGTGAGTTTAAAAGAGATGTATTAGACCCGTTTTGTAACTTTGAGGTCTCGTTTGAGGAGCTTTTGGGCCTCGGTGTTTGTAATTGTTTTGAAGATCCTGGTTTGTTTCTTGTCACTTCACTTTGTGCGTGTTTAAAATGAAGGGTTGCATCAAAGTAAATCCCTAAATGCAATCAGCTGAGATTCTTTAGATGCTTTTTACCATTTGAAATTGAGGTCAGCTGAATATGCCCCCTAATGCTAATCCAGACTGAATGTAGAGAAATGACCCATTTGGGTTCGGTACCTTCAGTGGGCGAACCTTTCTTTGCACTGACTCCAGCCATCATGGCCATGGATGAGAGTCTGCCAATCGCTCGAACAGCGTGACCCGTTTTCTGTCAGAAAAAAACAAAACATTTACAGTTTAAACGTGATAGATGTAGAGAAACACTTAAACCTGAAGGACCAAACCCGGCCCGCCGTTTCTCTTTAAGTGGGACACACAACTAGAACCTTCAACAGTTGTGGCTCAAATATTATTTTATCAATCAACTCAAACAGTTTTTAGCTGTTAGCCAAACTATATCAATCAATCCTTTAAGTTTTTCACCATTTTGCAATTGTGGAACTTCACACAAAATCAACAGATCCCTGCATTTTTCACGTTGATGCATAATATTGAGTTTATTGCAAATGTTATAATAATGAACATTTTATTGAAAAATTCTCTGCAAAAATGCTCACAACATTGATGTGAAGTATTTCTTACTTTGACCTCAAAGATCTTTTTATTACAATCCGCCTACTTGATATTAAATTATAGTCTATGATTGATACAATCAGCAACTAAATGTCACATATATTGTCATACATAGGTGCAAAATGTTGCTATTTTTCTTATCAGTACTTCTAAACTAGCGCCACAAAATCATGATTTTGATTGTAATCAATTGTTAAATTCTGGAGGGCCTGATCAATGTGAAAAGATGTTGACTATTAGAGCTTATTGAATACAGAGACAGCTGTTAATTGACATTTTAACAGCTTGTTCAGGAGTTTTACCGATACATTCTGGGACAATCAGCCCTTGAAAACATTCATGATCTTGAGGAAAATGGCCCAAAGTGAAACTGAGTTTTCCAGTCCTGCTATGGAGCATTTTGCTGTTAAAATGCTCCATAGCATTTTAACAGCTATGGAGCTGTTAAAATGCTCCATTTTAACAGATGATCCTCATGTTGTTGTTTACCTGCCACTTTCTCCTCAGGATGTACTTCTTCATCCTCTCCTTGGACAGCTTGGTGGTCTTCATGGTGTTGGTGTCCTGTTTCAGCCAGGGGTGTTCAAAGCACTGAGGACAGGACAGCCGAGCCCTGAGGAGTCACACGTTACGCTGTAAACACTCAGAGTGGCTGCAAATATTCAGCTTTTACACTGTAGAAACATCGGGGTTACTTCATGTCTTTTTTCAGCAGGTTGGTGATGAAGTCTTTGCCGTTTTCAGAGATTTCGTCAAAGGCCTCGTCCTCAAAGTCCCAGGTGGCCGACGTAACATTGGCCAGAGTCTCGTTGTCGTTGTCGCCCATGAAGGGAGAGAGACCGCTCAGCCTGAGGACAAACAGAAAGAAACCTTAGCTAACGGTTAGCCAGCTGAGCGGGAGTTAACAGAGCGTTTCCTCACAGGATGTAACAGATGACTCCTATACTCCACATGTCTGTCGGGTAACTGATGGCTTCATAATTTATGACTTCAGGGGCCACAAACTCTGGAGTCCCAAACAAAACCTTCAAAGTTCCAGCGTTTGCTGTAGTAGGACAAAAACAAAAGTTAAACTGTCGCAGTTAGAAGAAGAAGAAACAGGAAGAACTGACAGAAACTCAGTAGTTGTTAATGGTTCAGTAGCTGCATCAGAGATGTTCACAAGTCATTTTCTTCAATTCCAAATCAATTCTCAAGTCTTCATGGAAACAAAGGTGGCATATTTTTGTAAACAATTAAGAAAAAATGGTGTAGTATGTCTGCCGGGCCTGTTGGTGGCGCTGTAGCATCAAAAACACCAAACTGCAGTGTTGCTGCATAATTGGGCTTCTTTTGAACTTGTTGGGTCAGAAGAAAATGAGTTTGGGCAGGTTGATATTTAAGCTACTTTTCTCAACAAATGATGAGTTTTTATAAAGTATTCAGAAACAAAGTTCTTATGAAATACAAAGCTGTGCAGCAGAGAAGCACAAAACATGTCCGTTTTAATAAATGCCGTGTTTTTGCACCGATTTGATTAATTTATTTTGAAATGACTAGAATCTGTTGAACTTGGCTTGTCAAGTTCATTATGTTGTGATATTGTACAGCAGAAATACCAGTATAAATTCATGATTTAAAATGATGTCACAAAAACTTCTATATAATAGATGAATAAAACATAAGTCTGGTCGTGTTCAAAGAGTCCAATTCCTTTGCAGTCCGAAGCGGATCTGGTTCTGGTCAGAATATAGTACAAAACGTTTGGTAAAAATAAATTTGCTGAAGGGAAACCTGCCAATTTTGGAAAAACAACAAAAAAAAACACGTTTTTTGATAAAAACGTTTTTGCGTTAGAGATGTTTTTTTTGGCTGTTTCAATATTAGTGAACTCTGATGCAAAAAATGTGTTATTACAGTTTTGTGCACATGAGTCATGTGATCAACAACAGGATGTTACTACAGGTGGAAAAGATGAAGAAGACAACAGGAAGTAGTTGGAGGATGATGGCGTAGGATGTTTTTTAATGACTTATTGCTTCAGCAAACTTATTTACATCCGACTGCATTTCTTATTAGAAACTGCAAAATTATGTTTTTTCAACATCAGTAGAATATCAAAGTTTTGTGCCATTGTAATGTAAACGCAGCTGTTTTTAGTGTAAGCGTGGTTACCGAGCCGGCGGGCGAGGCCGAAATCGATGAGTTTGATCTTGCTGCCGGTTTTGTTGACACACATGATGTTCTCCGGCTTGAGGTCGAGGTGGACGATCCCCTGCTTGTGGATGAAGTTGACGCCGTCGATGATCTGCAGCATGTATTTAATCACCTCCCTCTCCGTCAGCTCAAAGTCCTCGTCGATGATCCGCTCAAACAGTTCGCCGCCGGAGATCCTGCAGACAGAGAAAACGTTAACAACTGATTCATTATTCCACTAAGTTACTTCACACAATAAATGGTTTATTTCATTTTGAGATTTTGTAATCGACAAGCACAAATTAACACAACAATTACAGTGTAATTTCTTTCTACTGATGAAAAAGTAATAATTATAAGTGAAATAATCTGCCAGTCTAACAAGACATTTTTCCTCATTTTAAGCCAGAAGGTTTTGATCACTTATGGCTGATCATTTAACTTCAGCTGGTATCATTTCATCGGTTCTGATAAATAAATTCTCAGGATCATTATTTTTTCACTAATGACCCCCAGGAACATACAGAGGATTTTCTCAAAATAAAAAAAATAAGTTTGACTCTGTGGTGAAACATGTTTGTTTGTTCCTTCGTTGTGACGTTTGCTGCCGTTTCCATAGCGAAGCTGCAGACTGAAATGTTGCAGGCAGATAATCCGACTATAAACACATCTCTTCCTGTTTGTATTCCCAGTTTTCGTCGTGTCAGCACTTATTTGTTGCTTCCGTTCTAATGTTTATTTATCAGTTAAAATTGATAGCTAAATGTTGACTTGTTCTTCTCTGACATGAGAATTTCTTCTGAATGGAAATCAGCTGAAAGTTCTGCTGGAAAACAGAAATGATGTTTTAGGATGAGATGAGGTCAAACTTTGGCTCTAAAATTAGCAGACAGGAAATGTTTGCTCCTGAATTCCTCTCAGAGCTGAGGAGGAAATTGTTTTCCAATGTTTTCCACTGAAAAACATTTTGTGCTTGGACAAAAAACAGCTGAGGGATCTGATCTGTAACATTCTGCTGCACATAAAGGATGAAAATGAAAAACAAAACCAGTTACTAATAAACCAGCTATAAAACTTTAATCAAACCAGTGTAGTCATCTTGCTTTTTGATGGAAATGGATCTGTAAATTATTGCAAATTCAAAATGTAAAAAGTGTTTTTGCAGGTTTTCCTCATTAAAAGAAAGGAATCCACTTTGGAAACTTTTAAGGGGATCGACTGAAAATAATGTAAGTTTCCTTTTGTCAATTCTGAGCAATAAAAACGAGACTTAGATCATTTTTAGTTTAAAAATACCACATGTAGCCAAGTTGAATAAATGTATTTTTATCTATTTTCTAGTGCAAATATCCCCGTCCACTTGAAATGACAAAATTAACTTACAAGTAACTTTAAAACAAGATAAAGGAGTTTGTTTTAAGTCAATAATACCTTTTTTTTTTTTTACCAGAAATATTCTTTGTTCTTTTCTGGTAAAAATGTTGTCTTATAAGTAAAATAATCTGCAGTAATTTTAAAAGTCTATATTAAAGAATTACTGACCTAAAACAAGCTACTGTACCTTGCAGAAATGTTACTTATAGGTCAGATTTGTTGTATTTTAAGTACTAAGATATTTCCACTAGAAGCTAGACCAAAAATACTTTTATGTTTTTGCAGTGAAAGCTGACCTGCAGGATATTGAATATTTTGCATTTTCTGCTAAGATATTTTAATTTGTCTGGAATAATTTTGCCCGGATTAAAGATAAGCTTCAAATGTCCCCCTGGTCTGTGAGGTACTTGGTAGCTCTAGTCCTGCAGAGGGATCACCTACATCTCCAGCACCATGACGATGTCAGACTTGCCCTCGAAGGCGTCGACACACTGGACCAGTTTGGGGTGATGCAGCGAGTTCATGATGCTGATTTCCTGTCGGACGTTCTCCTTGTCTTTGGCTGAATACGCCTTGATAAACTTCCCAGCCCAAACCTTCTTGGTGGATTTCTCCACCAGCTTGAAGACCTGACCGAACTTCCCCCTGAGACAGAAACCACATGTTACGCTGCGCTCACTGAGTCGTGGTTGCTAGGTGACGGCGGGCGGAGCCTTACGTTCCCAGCCGCTCCTCCACGTCGTAAAACTCCTTCACCTTCACGTCGGTTTTGATGGTCACGTCTCGGTACTCCGGCTCTTTTTCTAAATCTAAGCACAGACAGGAAGGATGTTGTTGTGGTTCTCATGGCTGATAAACTTTGTGGTTAGTTTGTTTATGTGCAGACGGAGGCTCATACCTTCATCCTCCTCCTCTGCCTCAGCATCATCCTGGTTATCTGTTAGAGGAATTAAAACAGCAGCCGTGTTAGTTCAGTTAGTCGTTTTAGTTCGGCCTCCGTATTTCAGCTGACCTGCTAAAGCCCAGTTAGTCAGATATGGTTCTGGTTTAGTAGCAGATGGATTCAGATTAGAGTTGGATAAATCAATTAATCAATTAGTTACATGATAAATTAAAAGGAGCTCAATAATTTCCATCTGATTATTGTGTTTCTGTTTTCTCTCCCTCCTACCAAAAACTGGATGACAAAAGTCTTCAGTCTGGAGCTTTGGCCTCTACTAGCTCCTTATTTCAATTACTAGCTCATTTTATTGTTTTGTTTATTTATTTTGGATATTTAAAATGTCTCCCAGTTCCAGTTTTATATGTTAATGAGAAATTAAAATGTATAAATATCTAAAAATATGTTTTTGCATTATTACTGCAAAAACACTAAATCTTGTTTTAGTTCACTTGAAATAATAAAAAACCAACTTAAAAGTAACTTTTCAGCAAAATATAGGATCTTGTTTTAGACAAGCTAAATCATTGATTTTTTTCATCAACATTAAGGAATTATTGACTGAAAACAAGCTCCTATATCTTGCTGAAAAGTTTCTTGTACATTACTCATTTAAGGGGCTAAGCAGAACCTGGACCTTCACCAATCAGAATCCTGGTTCTGTGGGTTCCTGTCAGAACATTTACAGAAGGTTTAGCCTGAGTTTCTCACCGTCGTCCACTAGTCCCATTGTTACGGCTTCAGACTCGGCGCTCGGTTCTCCGATGCCGTAAATGTTCTGAGCTCGAATTCGAAACTTGTACTGTCGTTCTGGAAGAAGGTTCTGGAAGCACAGACACTCTGTTTAACCTCTGACCCGGACGGGTCCTGTTCAGGTCAGAGGTTCGTGTTTGATGAGAGCCTACCTGGATGTTGTAGGAGGTGCTGTTGCAGGAAACCAGCTGCTTCCACTGCTGGTCCACGGAGTCCCAGATCTCCAGGTGGTAGGTCTGCACGGCGCTGCCGCCGTCGTAGGTCGGCCCGTACCACGACAGGGTCAGGCTGGAGCGCCGGATGTCAGAGGTCGCAGGGACCTTTGCTGGGGGGTCGGGTTTGTCTGAGGAGGATTTACAGTTATGAATATTATCACTGCAAAAACACAAAACGTTCTGTCTGGTTTCTAGTGCAAATATTTTAGTGCATTTGAAATGAAACAAAACCAACGTACACATGACTATCAGGATAAAGACGCTTGTTTTAAAAATAAACTATAAAGCTTTTCATTACATTTTTTCATTCTTAGCTAATGAGATTTTAGCTGTTTTAAAGCCTCTTATCGCTTTAAATCCAAATAAGCTCAACTTGTCCACTTGTCAATGTTTCCACTCACACATGAAAACAACTGCAAACAGATGGGCAGTTGTACAACCGCACATCTTTGAAATGTAGAAGTGGAGCCTCCTGCACAACCAGCAACAATGCAGCAGTGGTTTCTGGATGGTAAGTCAACAACAAAACACTAGTCTTTTCCAGCAGCCGTTGTACAACGAGTACTGCTGTAAAACCAGCCGATCAAACATGCTGGAGTTCAGTGTTGATAGTCTTTATAATTAGCTGGTTTCAGCCTCTCAGCAGACGCGTTTCTTTACCAACGATGGTGAGGTTGAGTGCGGCCTGTCGGAGGCCGTAGCTGTTCCTCAGCTCCACGGTGTAGCAGCCGCAGTGCTCCTGCTGCCCGCTGCCGATGGTCAGCTTACTGCTGCTGTCTGAGCTCTCTATGGACACGTCAGAGGATCCCTCCTGGATCTGACCCACACAGCAAACACTCCCGGTCAGAAGGCTTCAGGCTGAACTGGACAGCCAGTGTGTGAGAATGAGAGACTCACTGGTTTCCTGAACTTCAGCCAGGTGCAGGTGATGGGTGGAGCTCCAGAGTATTTGCAGAGGATCTCCACCTTTTCTCCTGCCAGGATCTTCATGTCTTCTGGGAACTGCAGGATCTGAGGAGGCAAAGCTGCACAAAAAAAAAACAATTAATAAAGCAGAAAACCAGCAGATAACATCCAGCTCAGATCCAGATGTGGTTCTGGTTATCAGCTGGTGTGCTTCACCTTGTTTGGGAGGAGTCTTGGGAGTTGGCTTCTTTATTCTGGCTTCACCTGAAGGAAACACAAACGGAGCCGTCAGTCAGCTATGGTTGACTTTTTATTTGCTTAATTCAGTTAGTTTTTAGAGAGAGCTTCCTATTAGTTAAATTATGAATTACGGGAGGATTGTTATTTGCTGACAAGCTGCTTGTGTTGAAAATACAAAAACAATTTAGCTTCAGTTTGAAAAGCTAATAAATAGATTCATAAACATGAAAATGAAGGAGCAGAAGATAAAGTTGCATCCATCACAGTTAACATTCAAAATCTCCTCCTTCATTTTAACTCAGATCTGTTTGGTACTTGAACTACTCTCTTTATTCAAGTTTTCCCTCTTCCACCCCCCGAAAATCTAATTTTTTTTACAGCTTGCATCACAAATTAAAGTTTGATTTGCTCTTTGTGTGAAAGTTTCTTCATGTGTGCAGGAGTGACGGTCTAGGAACAGCGAGTCCGACTCCATCAGAGAAAAGCAGCAGAACAAGAATGTGAGATGGCGGAGGAGCGTCTCTGACGACCATATAAGGACAACCTATTATTAGTTCCTCCTGAGCAGGAAGTAGCTCATGGAGTTTGTTATTTATCCTCCAGATGAAGAAGAGAGCATCATCTTGTGATGTTGGAGGTGAAGGCCTGTCTTCCTTCTCCATATTGTTTCTGATTTATCATTTCAGGGAAGACCGCCGTCACTTTAGGTTCTCATAAACTCCACAATCAGAACATCTGGTTTTAAAACAGAAGCACGAAACTTTTTCCACTTCACACACACTCACTAACTCAACTCTTTTACAAACCCTCCTGGCATTTCACCGTTAATAAAACCCGACGTGTGACAGAAGCTCAGCAAACACCTTAATATGGTTAACAAACTTTATTTGGTCCCAAAGGATGAAACAGGGAAGGGAATAAATCAAACTGTAATTCCTGATAGCCCAGATGGTGGTGTTGATGTTTTAGTGTTTAAATCCAAGCAGCATAAAAAAAACCTTGAAGTGCTTCAGAAGCAGGAGGATTTATTTCTCTAAAAGTCTTTAGTCAGAGAAAATAAACGGAAAGGAAAAAAACAGATTGATGCACACTGCAAAAACACCGAATCCTACCAAGTATTTTTGCTCTAGTTTCTGTTGGAAACATCGTAATACACTTGAAATAAGATAAAACAAACTTACAAGTAACTTTTCACAAAGATTAGCTGCTTTTTTAGAGTAAAAAAATAATTGAATAGTGATAAAAAAGGTCTAGTTCCACTTGCAGATTATTTCACTGTGAAATCTAAAACAGAGTTAGTGAATTTCTACTCATAAATAAAAACTAAATATGACATTATCATCTCCTGTCTTTAATGAGCCAAACTGATGTAAATGTGAGCACAGCGCCCCCTAAAGGTAATTCTGCTGCATGCAGGATTATCAACAAGAGAAAAACTGAGCTGTGCTTTTCTAACCATCTTTTTCTGCAGAACAGAACCACTCACAGCTTTTATCATTCATAAATAAGGTCGTAAATATCTCAGATAAGAAAAATATGATTTCCTTTGCAGAACAAACAGAACCAGAACACAGAGAACATTTATTCTCCGCAATTAAAGGCCACCTGGCTGATCCTTTAAAAAGTCTGCAGTCAGAAATCTGGGCTTCAGTTCAATGTCACTGAAATACATTTCAGGTTTTTTATTTTCATTAATAATCTTAGTTTTTCTTACTGAACAACGTTGCTTAAATAAATGATGCATTGTTTTTAAAAGGACAGAATGATTTAAAGTGAGACTGAAGCCCAGAGGAACTTTTCATCAAGTTCATTGCATCCACTGTTGACTAAAGTGCTTTCAAAGTCCAAAGTCAAACTAAAATGAATGTGTCAAACTCGAGGCCTGGGGGCCAAACCTGGTCCCTCATAACGTTTTACGTGGCCCTCTCTTAAACAAAACCTTCAAAATAAGAGCTGTGTACTTAAATATTAATCAAATCAGAACCAATTTTAGCTGAATTTTACCAAATTACACTTATCCTCCATTCACGTCATAAATTAACTTTCACATAAATCAAACAATAAATATAAATATGAATTTGATAAATAAATTTCATATTATTTATGAAAACCATCACTTTTATAAATAATAACGATTTATGAAAAGTGATGGTTTAATGTCTAAAAGATGAAAAGATGTTCAATATGGAATAACTGACTGAAATACAACTATTTACAAATATTTTAATAGAAAGGAAACAAGTCTAATTGCTCTGCGGAGGGGAAATTCAACTGTATCAGGCACAGCAGGTATAAAGATTCACACAAATACCTTCTTTGTGTTAGAAACAATATAAATATATAGAAAAAGATTAACAAGATCAATACGTTATCAATATTTTCTTCTACAAACGGCCTTTTGAGGACATTCATGATGTTGAAGTGGAACAGAATGAAAATGAGTTCAACACACCTGAGCTAAAAAAAATAAAAAACAAAAGTAGAGCAACAAACGGTCTAGCTATAAGAGAAAGTTGCATTTCCATGAGATTTATTACATTTTAAATATCAATTTGCTTATTTTTTAAAAACACGTTTTTCACTAAGATAGTATTTCAAGTACTGAGATATTTTCAGTAGAAACTGGATAAAAATACTTGATGAAATTTTGTGTTTTTGCAGTGAAATAGAACAAAACCAGCTGAATGATCCAAACTTTCAATAACTTCCTGCTGTGTGAAGCTCAACCTGCAGAGATGCACTTGTTTAAAAACAACAGGAAATGTAAGTTTCTCCCTGAGAAATCACTTATTTCCAGTCTGCTAAGTATTTAGACCCAAACTTGGACCCAGCAGGTTCAAGAAGATGAGCTTCTTAAAAGGAAAGCTGCTTCACTTTCAGGCTTCTCATCTGTGCTGCGAAGTAAAACGACGTGCGAGTGAGGCAGAGAGAGCAGGCCTTAAATGGAAACGAGGGAGAGGAGCTCCCAGCCTCCATCTTCACCCCCTCCAACCCTGACGCCGCCATCCTTCCTCTGAGGGGAAAACTCTGCAGAGGAATGAGCGTCTCCGCAGATCCGACAAGCTCAGACCTTCAGGGAGGTGTACAGGATAAAAATACTCTGAAAATATTTCACTTATCCTCCATTCAGTTCATAAATGAACTTTCACATAAATCAAGCTGTTTTTTTTTCCAGATGTTCTTGGAGCTGCAGGAATAATAATGATTTATGAAAAGTGATGGTTTAATGTCTCTAAATTGTTCAAACTGTTATATTTTTATTTACTGAGAGCAAACAATTTCAGCAGGGCATTGTAAACAGCCACATCACTGCCATAAAAGGACAGCAGAAGAAGAGTTCAGCTCTGAAGGCCCTCAAGAATGTAACACAATCAGTCATTTTACAAACACTGCAGGGGGAACATAATACTTATTATGGAACTGATGCAGCAATCCACGAGCCAGATTCAATTTGAAAACTAAGGATAAATGCAGGTGGTTAATGGTGGCCCATTATGCTTCTTTGGACAGGTTAGCATAAATAGAAAAGATGTTCATTAATATTTCTTTGCACAAAATCATTCTTAGATAATGAGGTTTCAGTCTGCTCAGTTCTGCCTATTTTTAACTTTTTCAGCTCTTTTAGGGCCTCTGTCCCTTTAAATGCAAATAATCTGGGCTATGCCACCAAACTCAACGTTGACACAGACATATGCAAATGGCTGCAAACAGATGCACAATTACACATCAGTACATCTTTGAAAAGCATTAGTAGAGCCTCCTGCACAACCAACAACAATGCAACAAGTGGTTTCTGGATGGTATATCAACAACAAAATTCTTCTCGTTTCCAGCAGCCATTGTACAGCGCGCACAGTGGTAAAACTAGCTGACCAAATGTGCTGGAGCTTAGCTTGGGTTGCCAGGTAACAGGCGAGGCTTCTGGGGTTGCTAGGTAACAGCGCGGCGACGTTATCCCTGATGTTTTTGAAATGGCAAATTTTCCAGACAACAAAAAACATTTACTTATTGGCTGGATGTTATTTTTTTAAGTGCTTGGGATATTTTTAGAAGCAGAAGGAAAAACAAATGGAAGTTTTTGCCAATAACTGAATTCCTCATCCAAAAACTGCAGGTTGTCAATTAAAGTTCATGTTGCAAATTATAAAACTTAAAGTTTTTTTGTTCCAACTTTGCAGGATTTTGCTGCAGGTAGGAAGAGACTCCCTGTGACAAAGCTGTCATTTCTAACGTTTCTTTCCACATTAGAGCCCAGCTGAAATAACAGCAGGGGCGTTGTCTTTAGTTTACATAATGACGGTTCCATCTGCTGACCTGCTGAGACCAATCAGGGATTCCTCAGATAGGAACACCAGGCTTGTATTTCAGACCAACACTGGTTCCCACCATCTAAAGCTGGAAAATCAGTAAATAACATCAGTTTTATGGGGAATTAGGCCAATTTAAAATTAATAAAATTGAGCAGGAGTCATATAAACAGATGAGCTGGCAGCTCATCTGCATATAATACTAAGAAAATCTTAGTATTTTATGCATAAAGTTACACAAAAATAAAGATGAAATCATGAGCATAAAATTGTAATTATATGATAATGAAGTCATAATGTCACAATAATAAAGTTGCGCAAGAATAAAGTGGAAATAATATGAAAATAATCGTAATAATATGAAAATAAAGTCATATTTTGAGAAAAAGCAATAACACTATGACCTTTTGTATTATTTCTACCTTATTTTTGTAATTTTATTATTTTAATTTTCTTAGTTTTGCCCCAATACTCTGTCATACATCCCAGCTTTAAATCCTCTGTTGTTCTTCTTACTTCATGTTTTAAGAATCTGCAGTAATTTAATCTTCTCTGGGTTCAGTTTCAGTTTTTCTCTCTCCGTGTTTCCCAAACGGACCGTATCATCGGATCAGATCCTGCAGAGTGTT
Source organism: Phalloptychus januarius (assembly GCA_902982915.1). NCBI lineage: Eukaryota > Metazoa > Chordata > Actinopteri > Cyprinodontiformes > Poeciliidae > Phalloptychus > Phalloptychus januarius. The sequence goes on along the minus strand of CADWAE010000230.1, from coordinate 18,960,029 downwards.
AGTTTCTGGATGTCGCTTTGATGAGAAAAACTCTGTTAACCGACTCAGGATTTAATGCAATAAGACTACAGAGTCAGGTTTTATGCATTGGCTGCTGTTCTGGGGAACAAAAGAGAACGATATTACGTTTTATCATCTGGTTATTCGTTCCAGCTGCAGCGGAGAATCGGACACTGAGGAATGCACACATGCTCAGATGCACATGAAGCAGAAGGATTTAGAGTCAGATCATAAAGATAAGAGCAGAGTTTCCACTGAGGCTGCAGACAGAAAACAGAAAACATCGTCTGCAGTCATAAAACGCTTGTGCAACACAAGTTTAACTGATGCCATGTGATGGAGAAACTGACTCCATGCAGCTTTAAACAGGACAAATCAAAGCTATTAGTTGAAGAGAGATTTTCATCATGGACACATGTTCACTTCAAAAAGTCACATCTGTTGCCTTAAAACATCAGTAAACCAACCGATTAGGAAACAGCACTGCAAAAACAGAAATCCAAGTTAAATATCTTAGATTAAGAGGATAAATGTTCGTTTCTGACTAACATTTCCCTTATTTTAAGTGTTTTGGCTAGATATTAAAGCTTGATTTTGAGAAAATACCATTTATTATGAGTAAATAAATGCTAGAAACTAGAATATCAATAGTTACAAAGCAAACTTCAAGTCTAGAACTTATTTTTTAAAGTAAAAAAAAATCTTTTTCCAAACAAAAAAAGAAAAAAAAAATCACTTACTTCACTAAATCTCTTCAGATAATTATAACAGAATTTGTTGACAAATAATTCTGACTCTCCTACTGTTGCAAACTGTTAAAATTGTATATTTAAAAATAAAATATATTTAAATGTTGTTCATCTGACAACATATAGAAAAATAATGCCAAAAATGTTACAAGTTCCTAGAATTTTGATCTAAACCATTTTGAATTTTGATCTAAACCGTTTATGACAAACGAGATTATTTTCCAAATAACTTTGGAATATTTGACAGTTGCATCTTTTGTATCATCAATAGCCATTTAAAGTGTTAAGTTCTGACCAAATACATTTTGTCCACCAAATGGTTGTCATGCAGTGTACACTGTAGTGTATATTTTGAACAGGCAATAGTTTGGACATCCAGAGGATGAAAAGGACCAATAAGAACTGGGAAGTTACAGGATTATTACTGGAGTGTTTTGAATTGTCATGAGGTGAGATCCGTTTTTATTTTTATTATTTTTAGTAAAAAACTATAAATCTGACATCATCTGTAGTGGTCAATGTTTTGTGTTTTATTTAAATCAAATTTGAATATTTCTTACATAATTTTTTTTACCAATTCTTAGTTATTGTAGCTATGTGGCTAATTATTATCTAGCTACTGGCTAGCTGTCCTTAGCTTGCTAATAAATGAGCTTAACTAATGAAAATGTCATATGTTGTGACATAATGTTAGAGAAATGCAGACCCTGTGAGGAGGAAGGACTCATGTTTCTCATTTACCTTTAAAGCCTCTGACAATTCATCTACACTGCAAAAACAGAAAATCTTACCAAGAGTTTTTTGATCAAGACTCTTGTGCAAAAATATTCATGCAGTTGTGATACAGCAAAACTAACTTACACAAGTCCTTTCCTAGTGAGATATAAGAGCTTGTTTTAAGTCATTAATTTCTTAATATGAATAAAAAGTTCTAGTTTCACTGGCAGATTATTTCACTTAAATGGAAAAACTCTTGTTATAAGTACAACTAATAATTTTTGATTTGCTTCTATAACTCGCAGAAACATTACTTTAAGTTAGTTTTGTCTTTTTTCAAGTTTACCCAGATGTTTCCCCTAGAAATTGGACAGATCTACTTGGTAAGATTTGGTGTTTTTTCAGAGTCCAGCTAAGATCAGCAGGCAGAGACGTTCCAATATTCAGAGGACGTCCACCGTTTACTGTAATAGAGCTCTGAACAATAATCTGACAGTGATTTACGAACTGATGCTTCCAACGATACACAGAGTCACTTTAAAATAGAAACCTCCCACTGTGTGTGTGTGTGTCTGTGCGTGTGCATGCGTGTGTGTGGGAACCAGTAATCCCAGTCTGCAGCTCCTTATTGGGACAAAAGGAAAGAAGCTGGTGCGGCTGCATATTTTGGAAACTCACTCTCTGAGGTCGGAGCTGCCTTCTTAGACTTCTTGTCTGTCGGAGAGTTTTCTGGTGGATCTGCAGGAGGACACACACACACACACACACACAGAGAAGAGACTTTAAACGCAGCACAAACAGCTTCACTCAGGGTCACAGTTTACATTCTGGGAGTTTTGGTTGGAAATCTCTCAGAATGAGGCAATAGCAGCTGCAGAGCCTAAAATCAACAGTTAGTTTAAGAAGTGAGAGTCGATTCTGACGGAGCAAAACCAAAAGATTCAAATCAACTGAAGCAGAGTTGATGGACTCCCACCTGAACCTTAAGAGTCACATAAAGACAGTTAGAAAGTCGGCCTTCTATCACTTGAAGAACATTTCCAGGATTAATTGTCACAGCAAGATCTAGAGAAACTCATCCAGGCGTTTATCTTTAGTCGCATTGATTACTGCAGCATGTGTGGTTTTGATTGTATTTCATCTTTAATGGAAACACTGCAATTGCGAATTAAAATTTCTCCATATTAGCAGAATATCAAAAAGTTTTGCGCACATAACAGAAACATAGCTGGTGATGATGATGATGTTCCATTATGATCTGATTTGTCAACTGGCACCATTAATCTGCTGATCAGAGAAGAACCTCCAACTGGATGTAATCCAGCATGAAGCATCAACTAGTAAATTAGTTTTACTTGTTAGTGAAAACCTCCAGTAAACCAAACTGCTGATGACTGACTGATGAAGACGCAAAGTGGAGAAGCAGCTGATTTCCAGTCAGCGGTTCTCTTCCTCCCAGTAACTGTTAGAGATCTTTGATAAATGCTGTTTGTTTGTGTTCATTGGTTCTAATTACAGGAAGCTGCAAACAGACGGAGGATCCAGAGGAGGAGCAGGGAGGAGACCTGTGGTTCCTGAACTGATCTCTCTCCAGACCTGCAGCTGTTTTAAGATCAGACCTGCAGAGACTCAGACATGTAGATTCATTTCTTTGTTGTAGTTTAAAAAAAAATCCTCACTATTGCAGCTTAATCTTGGTTTTCATTTTAACTGGATGCTGAAAAACACAACACCTTAATGGCCTCTCACTAAATCTTTATGTTTCCTCCCTTGATTGTTCTTCTGCTCATCCTGTGGTTTGTGAAGAAACACAAAATGATTCCTACAGGAAAGATTGAAAATCTGAATGAAAATCATTTTCTGCCATCAGTTTGCTGAACTGAATATAAAGAAAAGCAGGTGTAGAAATCAAACTGTTTCAGTTTTCACTTTACCCTTAATGGGTTTAAACCCTCTAAAGCTGCGTTCACTTAGCAGGTCTGGATGCTTTTGGGTCATTTAGCTGCTGTGTGAAAGAAGCCTAATGGGCTTTGTTGTGTCTCTGAACAATTCCCTTTAAACCACTAAACCTAGAGTTGATCTATTAAAATATATATATAACTAAAGGTGTGAGAGTCGCTGAGGTTCTTACCGTCGACTAGAACCATACAGGAACACTCGGCTCTGCCGGCCGAGTTCTCAGCTCTGCACTTGTACTGGCCTTCGTCCTCCGGCAGAGCTTTGTCGATGGTCAGAGAGCAGAGGCCGCCTGGAAAACACGACAGAAAACATTTACCACCCAGAACACCGAGGATTAACTAACCAGCTGGATTTATAGCACGAAGCTACAAATCCTTATTTGACCAGATTCCAGCGGCCTTGATCAACAGTCTTCCACATTTTCAGGAAATCTTTCAGAGTTTTTCCTTTGACCAATAAAAATTCAGCAATAAAAACTCTCTGAAAGATAAACTCAGCATTGACCTGATGATCAACTCTCAAGATCCTTATAGGGTTTAATTTATACAATTTACTCGTTTTGAGGAAAAGCAGCAAAATCTTCTGTCATGTTCATGCATTTAAAAATAAAAAGTCATACAGATGTATTGTTAGACTTTTGCCAACAGTAAAGGGATAAAACCCCAACAGGATTGGATTCTAGATCAGGAAAGGATTTGCTTTTAATAAATCAAAATCACAATACAAAAACACAAAATCATACCAAGTATTTCTGTCTGGTTTCAAGTGGAAATATTTTACTACACTTGAATTAAGACATAATAACTTATAAGTCATGTTTCAGCAAAGTAAATAAGCTTATCAATATATTCAGAAAACTACAGAATATAAGTGCAAAAACTAGAAGTTACAGTGGAAGATTTTTTCTCTTAAAAGAAAAAAAAATGTCTAAACCTCAAACATTTTATGATCAAAACAAATGAATGTTTTGCAGCTGGGAGTTATTAATGCTGTCCATGTTGAAACAGCTTCACTATTACAACAGGAAGCTGCTGCCTGATGCGGATTATGAAACACATTAGCATTTAAAAACAATTAATCAGTTTCATCCAATTTAGAAGTAAATTATAGGAACTGTTTTGATCTCTCAGTCTAATTTTACCACTATTTTACAAACTAAAATCCACTCTCTTATAACAGACTCACATTATAGTTATTTAATGCTGGTTTTAGTTTGTGTATATTTCTTTTTTTCCTTTTACATTATCTTGTTTTTCATTCCAATCATTGTAATCTCTTGAAAACAGAACAGTTGTTTTATTTATCACAATGCACAAATCCACTTACATTTCCTTCTCAGGTGATGAAAATGGCTTTATGATATTTTGACTACATATAAAATATGATTCCTTGGGAATCAATAAAGATAAAAGAAAAAGAAACAAAATATACATTTTACACACTTTGAAGGCCGATTGATATACTGAATTTAATGTCAAGCTTCTTAAATAATCATAGAGGTTACAGAGTCTGAATATGCAGACTATCCTTTACCAAAATGCAACAGAATTGAAATAACTTTATTACATTTGTTCACTTGGCTGGCATTAATCAGGAAAACTCTTATGCATAAATCTTGTTCAGCAGGAGAGATGAATCGTTATTTTTAACAGTGAAACTCCGTAAACAGCCTGACAGGAGTTTTCTGAACCAGAGATCTCACGTGTTGTTTATGAAGGAAAATAGTTCTGGATTAAGGAGCGACAACTCAACTCGACTTTTCCTGCTGAGTCAGTTTTGGTTTCAGACCGTCGGTGTTAAAATGTCTCCGTGCCACTCTGACTGATGAACTTAAACTAGATGGAGAAATGGGAAACCAGCAGGTTGCACAACTGAGGACAACAGAGAAAAGTCACTTTTCAGATCAGATTTCACTATAATCACACAACCACAAACACTCCATTAAGGACTCCTTGTCCTTTCATATCATACAAGATGATCTGCTGATATCATGAGCCATCTGAGAATCCAGATTATGCAGCTGGAGCTGCAGAACCAAAACGGCGGGGGCCTAAAACTTGCAGCATTCATCTGCGAGCTCATGCAGACATGTTGTTAAAAATCTCTGAGTGCTTTAGTGTGTTTTTACACCATAGTCCCATAGATCAAGTTGCAACATTTCTTAAATTTTGAGCTGCTGTGTTTTGTTTTCTCACTGCACTGAGAAACAAACCAAACTCTTTGAGTAACATGTTCCCCCCTGGACCAAGAACCACTGAAGGAAATGAGATAAAAACATTGAGTTCAACTTTCTTCACAAAATGAAAACAAAAATGGAGTAGCATCAAATTCTAGTTGTTGTAGGATTTCTATTTTGTCTGTGATAAAACACCACGAGTCATTTCTCCCACTATCATTAGACTCATGTTTGGTTTGATTGTATTTACCCAGAATGCCTTGTGCTGTAGTTCACTTCCTGCTTTTGGACTTGGATTGGTTTCCGATCCACTTGGTGGATCACAGCTCACCAAACCTTATCAAGTAATTTTGGTTTCTGGTGTAAATATCTACATTATTAGTGGAAATAAAACAATGCTTATAAGTAAGTTTTCAGCAAGTTATTGGTGCTTGTTTTAAGTAAATAATCCTTTAACATTAATGAAAGAGTTCTTGTTCTTCATTGGCAGATTATTTCACCTAAACATGGGAAAAATGTTATAAGTGTTATAAATGTATAATGTGTATAAGTGAAATAATTGCCAACAGAACAAGAACTTTCTCATCATTATTAAGGAATTATTGACTTGAAATAATCTCCTATATCTTCAGAAAAGTTACTTAAAAGTTTATTTTGTTTTATTTCAAGTGCACTAAGATATCTGCACTAGAAACTAATACTTGGTAAGATTTAGTGTTTTTGCAGTGTTGGTCCACATCAGAGTTTGATTATGCATTCACACAAACAGACAGACGTTCAAGGCAAACGAACTGTAGTTTGTTTAAACGGACTAAACGGATTTGGTGTAAATGCAGCATAAACTACAAGCAGGCCAGACACACTGCGCGCTCTCTGGACACAACTTCTCATCTTCAAGATATCTGAACGCAACAGATATTATCCACATACTGAATAAAAATACCAAATTAAAGTCGTAACATCACAGAATAAACGGGGTACAGCAGCTGCAACATGTCATGCATGTAGAGTCACCGCCAATGAATTTATATTACTGTAACTGTTCATGTTCTGATTGTGACAGCTGGTGAATTATATGCGTCAATCAAGAGCAGTAAATCAGAGTCAAACAGGTGCAAATATGAATGTGTTGCAAAAGAAGGTAGCTGAGGAATGGCATGCGACTTAGAGGGATTTAGTTTTATTTACTGATGAAGTGAGAGATCTCAGACTCAGTATTTATGTGTCAATAATATCAGCTGCTTGTGTCACTTTGGAATGTGCAAAAGTCAAGCAGCATCTTTTTCTCAGGAATGTTGTTTTCAGATTTTGTAACAGATTAGGACTTTTCATTCTTAGAGTTGTGTTTATGCAACAATCAACGAATAACTGCAAAGTAAATCATGAAGTCTATAAATGTTCTCATCCACAGATAAAATAAGAGATTTCTGACAACAACTGGAGGTCGATAATGAGAATCGATACCTGCATCTAAAGCACAGCAGCACAGTGAGGGCTTTTTTCACATCCTTGTGAAAAAAAACATCACAAGGATGATTGCAACATTAAATTAGAATCCACATAATAAAAATACCATCTTTAAAGAAGACGTGTTCTCTATAAAGCGAGTTCATTGCTGATTGGATGTGAGTCAGAGGCTGTCATGGTCTAAAACCAGAAGGTTCAGTTGTTCTGATGCAAATAACAGCAACAACACATCACTGTGTGTTTGAGGCTGCTGTGACCTCTGACCTTCAACATGGACCACCTCAATGTATGCCTGCAGAGCTGAGGTTGTCCTGAAGGCTAAAATAACATGCTGCAGGATTACTGCACACACACAGTGTGTGTATTCATAAACACACACACCGGGAGTCCCAGGCATTCGTCAACACACACGTGTTCATGCAGATCTAATAGCAAATCAAAGCTTCTATCCATGTGAATATCTGTGTAGATTATTAGGTTTTTATTTTTAAATTGATACAAACAGATTCAATTAAGTGCAAATATATAAAATCAACTCAGTTTATAGCAATTGAATGTAATCGTTTAGTCCCATTAAGATCCAACTTATTGATAATCAGAGATGATCGTTTGACTGGTAAAACATTTTTCTGTCTCAAGAAACATATTCATCCTGAGAAAGCACATGGTGACAGTAGGAATGAACAACTCCCTGTAAACACAATGAAAGTTCTAGCAGAAGCGAGCTCAGTGAGGATGATTGTAGATGTACCTGTGATACACTTTGGTCAACAAATGTTTTTAAGCGTCCTATTTTTATAAATTTCACATTTGATTCTGCTGCAGTTGACTTGGTTTAGCTTTCTTTGAGTTTAAGGCACTTCAGGTCATCTGATGAACATCTGTGCCAATTAAAACACTCAGACTCCAGATTTCAGACATCTGATACCTTTTATTTTGATTTGGGTCCATTTCTTTTTGGCAAGTTTTCAAGGTTTTCCTAGTTTCTGCATCAAACATGCAGTAAAAAGTGATCTGAGTCACGCCAGACACATGAAACTCAGTTCATTTGTCTAGAATCTCCGGTTCATTTGGGAAGGCGTGAAAGTGTAAACGAACTCTGATATGAACCAAAAAAGTGAACTCTGGTTCCTTGCAAACCTGGGTTTTGGTTTGGTTGATTTGAGCTCTGGTGCAGCTTGAAACATTTCTGAACGCCAGTATCAAAGTAACTAGATTTGTTTTATTTCTCAGCTGCTTGGAGCGTAGAGTACACACTGCTGATCAGCTGGCTGAATAAAAGCTAATATTTTCCTAGTAGGAAGTGCCGCTGTCGGGAAAGAAAAGGAAGAAAGCTGTCATGGAATCGACCACGTTTCTTCAAACTGAGGATGACTAAAAATAGATCAGTACCAAGAGGAAAAGCTAGGTGGCGCTGTGGAAGTTTAGTGTAGAGGTTGATGTTTTCTACATCAAGAGATGGTTATGAAGCTGGAACATACGGAAGAGAATGAGGGTCACAAGTAATAAAAGAGGACGAATTCTGACTTTAACCTCAGAATTTTGACTTTTTTGCTCGATTCTGACTAATCTAAGATCCAAAAACATGATCTGAGAAAACTGTTTTTTGTTTTTCAATGGCCCTAATCCTCTTCCAGCATAATCTAGCATAACACTGACTTTTATAAACTACAAAAAACATTTAATTGAAACTAGTGCAGAAAAAAACCGCGCCCCTGGTGGAATTAGATCGACCAGGTCAATGTTTAGAGTTTATTCATGAAAAGGTTGAAGTCATGTTGTCATTTGGGATGTGGAGCTACAGGTTGACCCTTCGCCGTGCGTCAGGGGTCGTCTGGATGTAAACAGAGCCGCTGTAACCTGCAGCAGTGACGGATGTGGAGGCCTGGAGCACAGTTAATGCTGCCAGTGTAAAGTGATCTTTCCCATCTGAAATAGCCACAATACTTGGTCTCACATCACATCCTGCATCTCTACGCGCTTTTGTTTCACATCTGCGATCTATTAATAGAGTCTGAATCCTTTGAGCTTCATCGGCAGCTGCTCTTCCTCCTCCTCCTCCTTCATCAGCACGGCTCAAACTTCTAACAAACAAGCCCTCCGTCACACTGTTGACTTCTGATTTCATTTCTGAAAGAGTGTGTATGTGTGTGAACTCTGACCTTCGTTGGCGAGGATGATGAACTTGGACGGTTTGACGGTTTTCCCGTCCAGCGTCCAGGTGACATTAATAGCGGCGGCGGAGGTGAGGCGACACTCCAGCCGGAGCCGCTGACCGTCCAGCACCGTCACATCCTTCAGCTTCTCCATGAACTCGGGCGCGGTTCCTCCTCCGCCTCCTTTCCCTTCCTCTCTCTTCTGGTCGTTAATTCCTCCATCCACGCAGTTGTTCACCTTCTCTCCGTTCTTCTCAGGGGTCGCCGCCGGCGTCGTCTTCTTCTTGTTGGCGAGGACGGAGCGGAAGTCTCCGGCGTTCTTTGGAGGCGTTTCGGCCGGCTTGTTGCCGTTGCTGCCGGCGGCACCCTTCTTCCCCAGAACGCTCCTGAAGTCCACCTGCTGCGGGGAGTTCGCCTTCTCCTCCGCCTTGCCTTTGACGCCCCGGAGGTTGGCCTTAAAATCCATCTGCTGGGTGTCGGTGTCACCGTCGGGGGGGAAAGTTCGGCGTCCCAGCAGCGAGCGAAAGTCCAGCTGCTGCGCCTCCCTCTGTCGCAACTCCTCTTCACCGCGCTCCCTGGTTTCCACGCTGCGCTTGAGGAGTCCTCGGGTATCTTCCTCCTCCTTCTTTTTCCTCTTCTTCTCCTCCTCACCAGCCTCCTGCCTCTGCAGACTGACCCTCCTGCCTTCTCCTCCTCCTCCTGGTCTTCCTCTGGCTGCTGCGGTCCTGCAGAAACAAGCGCAAAGAGAGATGGAGTGAAGTAGAGAGAATAAACAAAGCCGAGGCTCCGCCCACTTTGGAGTCAAGAAAAAGGAGGATGAGAAGTTCAATTCAAACTGGTTGTTACATCACAGGTGACTCAGCTTTCCTTTTATGGGCATGAATGAATTGATCTTCATTGGGCCCATTTCATGACTGGGACTCCTCTTCGCCTCGTCCTGCTCTGTCCTTGTGTTGGAGCTGCAGCTGGTTGCTTGCAGAGATCAGAGGATCCATGTGGAGGAAATGCTGGCTCTGATTGGTTGGGTTGATATGCACAGATTAGAGAAGCTTTGGGAATTGTTGGATATGAAACAGGCGGATTGATGGGAACGGAGGGAAGGATGGGGGTGGATGAAAACAGAAATGTGAATGTAATGAACTGACTGAGGAGAATCACATCTCACAGTTCAGATCATGCTGGATGCAGTAAAAAAAAATGATAACTGTATTAAAGGAGACCCATCATGCTTCACTGAACAGGTTAGGAGACGTCTGTGGGCTCTGCAACACATTTCAACTACATTTTGTCCACAAAATCATTCTTATGGTTAGGATGAGGACATGAGATTTCAGTCCCTCTTTTGCTCTCCTTTCAGAATGAGCTGGTTTAGGGCGTCTTGTCACTTTAAATACAAATAAGCTGCTGCTGGCTATGCCCCCCCAACTCACCGTTTACACTCACAAACAGATGCAACATTATTCAACTGTACATCTTTGAAAAGCAGACGTAGCGCCTCCTGCACAACCAACAAGCAGCATGTGGTTTCTGAACAGCATCTGCAAGATCACAAAATCTTACAAAGTATTTTAGCTAAATTCTAGTGGAAATATTTGTACACCTGCACAAAATTAACTTACAAGTAACTTTTCAACAAGATATAGGAGCTTGTTTTAATTCAAATTGAATATTGATAAAATGTATTAGTTCAACTAGAAAATGTCTTGTAAGCAAAAAAATTCTGCCAGTGGAACTATATCGCTCCAAATCTACTACTAATTGTAAGTAAATTTAGCCTTTTTTCAAGTGAACTAACATATTTGCACGACAATGTAGAATAAAAAAAACTTAATCAGAGTTTGAGTTTTTGCAGTGCAAGTCAACAACAAAACACTTGTATTTTCCAGCAAGTTTTTCTAGGCTGTTTATATAAGCAGTTGAGACTCAAATGGAAACACAAAACTGAGCAAAATGTGAATTTTGCACAATACATCTTGATAAACTTCCTTATATTCTGCCTGTCATCTCAGCCTGCTCTGCCACACTAACCCTACAGAAACCCGTCATCCATTAAACATCTGTCGTTCTCCTTTTCACTCATTCCAGTGGGACGTCTGTGGGAATCAGAGTCCATGGAGACTCCAGCATGACTCCCTCTAGAAAACCGTCCATCAACACTGCAAACTACATGAATTACAGAGTGAATGTTTAATGCCAGTCCACATCCACTTTGAGTCCTTTGACTTTTACCTCACTCCTCACCACTGTCTCACTGTCCTTCACTGTCCTTCACACAGAGAAACTGTCTAACCTTCCCTCAGTTTCCTCATGAAGCATCGCTGCTACTCACTGATCATCATGTCTCTTCCTCACCAAACTCCAACATGTTTTCCCTGGTTTTCTAAAATCAGCAATAGACATTTCAATTTCTCACTAACATTGGCAGTAATTTTAACATAATTCCTGTAAAAATACCAACAGTTAAATAATCTTCTGAATACAAAACACGACCACGGGACGGCTGTGACCCACGGGTTGAGTTTTTCCAGAAGCCTCCATGTGTTGTTGTGTTTCCTCTGTTTTCCTGCTACATCAGCAAAATGTTGACGGTGATGGAGACGGATTCTCCATCAGTCATCAGAGAAGTGCTAAAGTCTCCAGCAGCTTCACAATCTGACAGGTTTTTACTGAATTGCAGATACGTGTTTATGAATTGATTTAATTGCAAATATGGTGACAAGATATGTTTATGTTAAAATCACTAAGGGAATAATCATCTTTCCTGGGATTGTAACTGTGGAGGTTTTACCTCAAATAAATAAAACCTTCTCTTTACTCCACTTCTATATCATCTTCATCCTGTCAGAGGTCTGTTTTAAATTCAGATAACTATAATCTAACCATGTTGTGTTCATACTTTTCCTCTAATAAAGTCAATAACTTAAGTTTCTGCAGCAATCAGTTGCTGCAGAAACGTATAAACAACTGATTTTTAAATAAAATGTATTTTTCTCTCACCTTCTGTCTCCTCCTTCAGGTTCTCCTTCAGTGACAGACAGCTGAGCCACAGCGCTGCATTCTCCCACTTTATTCCTGACACACAAACACAACCTCAGTTACTTTTTGTTATAAGTAACTATTATACAGTGAAAAGGTTTTTGCCCACTTCCTGATTCCATTTTTTTGGTGCATATTTAAATTAACTTACTTCACTCTTTCCCCACACAAGGTCATGTAGGTTTGACCTTTTCTGTCCCTTAGTCATAAACACCATAATTTAAAAAATGCATTTTGTTTTTTCTTGTGTTGTCTTTGACTAATATTTGAATTGGTTTTATGTTCTGATATACTGACGTGAGACAAACATGTAAAACAATAATCAGAAATGATAAATGAGCAAACACTTTTTCACATGACTGTATTTCTGAAAGAGACATTGAAACAGGACACGACTGATAAATCAGTAAGAAACTGGAAGCGGCTTGTTTATATGCAATTTCTGCCTCAGATTAATCTTCAGATGATGCTTTATGTTGCTGCAGTCGACAAACATGAGGTTTTAGATATTCTGAATGTGTTATATTTGACACATTTTCTCATGAGACGACGGCAGTCAGTGTGCAGCGTGTGATGGGGGTTGACGGATTATGGATATATGGATAGATTCAGGCGGGGGGAGGGCGACTTTAATCCTCCAATCTCAGCTGCACATCATACAGGATTATTTTTCCATGTTTGCTCAGTTTCTGGATTGTTTCCTGCTTGCAGTGTGTGTCAGCGCGTCACCTCAGGGTAATCAGGAAGTCTCCTGCATGATGCTTTCGGACCCGTCTGAAACAGAAGCACAGACACTTTGTTCCTCATGTTCTTTCAGAGACGTTTCAGGCTGCAGGTGTAAAACGTTCAGACCTGATGAGCAGCGACACGACGTCCTCCTTCTGCAGCAGCTCGTAGTCTCCTCCGGAGCTCAGCGCTCGGTTCTGGTCCACTCTGGTCCATGTGTACTGGGGGAACGGGTCTCCGGCGATGGCGCAGGACAGCAGGACGTGTTGACCCGTTACGGCGCTCACTGCTTTGGGTTTTGTGATGAACCAGGGCTGGACGCCGTCCTGAGGTTCTGACAAAAAAAACACAACAAAAAACTCCTGAAATCTGCAGCCGATTGAATCCATCAGACATGTTAGCATTTAACCTATTTAACCTCTACAACAGAAAATCCAGTGAAAAAATGTCAAAACAAGGGAAGACATGAAGATCTGAAACTAAACCCTCACTCCTTAGGAGAATATAAAAAGTTTCGTTTGTTATGTAAGCATATTAGAGATGCTTCCTTAATGCAGTCAGCCATTCACTCCTCGACTCCTACAGATAAAATGCGCCATTACTGAAACATCTTGATTTTACAGCTGACTTTTCCTTTTCCTGCCTAAAATCTTGAGAATGTCTCAGATAGTTTTGGGATGTTTCTGGATAAAACTGCAGATGTTTCATTTGAATCAGTTTGTTTACACCCATTCGCAGCAAATTTTATCTCAAGATATTTCACAAGACAAACAGGTCAAATAGTCAAGTAAATCTTGACATGAGTTTAGTTTTCCTTAGGGATCAATAAAGTAATTGAATTGTTTGAGGTGTTCTGCGTTACCTTCCACAGTGAGCCGGGCCTGGGTCTGGTCCTCTCCGTACTGGTTCCAGGCCCGGCAGCTGTAGGCCCCAGTGTCTTCTGGGAAAACCTCCTGGATCAGGAGAGTGTAGCGGTTCTCCTCCCTGAGGAGGTGAAAGTCCTCCGACTCCGAGATCTCCTGCCCGTCATGGAGCCACATTACGAGAGGAGGAGGCTCACCTGCAGTTCAAAGGTCATCTCAGTCTGAGTGGATTAATCACTGGCTTCTTCATATTTAATAAAAAATACCTCCAGTTGTAATTTATTAACCCAAAAACTGGTTGCAGAATTTAAGTTTAAAATATGCATAAAATATATATGAATTTGATCCCAAACAGTAAAAACTAACATTTTATTTTACATAAAATCGACAGGAAAGATTTTGCTGTTTAGGTTTTGATTTTGCTGTTTGGATGAAATAGTTAAAGTCCAGTAAAGCTTCCACCTGCATGTTGTTTTTGTGTCATTTACAGGAAATTAAATATTGTTCATCAATTCCTGCATTAGCTTTGTCTTGTCAATTAATCACATGATAAATTAAAACAAGCTCAATAATTTCCATTTGAATCATTTTTTGTTTTTTCTCTTTCTACTGGATGACAAAAGTTTTCAGTCTGGTTTTTTGGTCTCAACTTGATCTTTTTTTTTAAATACAACTTTGTTTGCAGAGATTTCATAATTCATTTTATGTGCTTTATTTATTTATTTACGGTATTTAAAATGTCTCCCAGTTTCAGTGTTAATTAGAAGTTAAAGTTCGTTGATATTTGAGAATGAGTTTCTACATTATTATGATCATTATATTAATTGAAAATGGTATCAAGGCAACAATACCATCGTTTATTGCAATAAATCTGGGACACACACAGACACACACATGGGGGTGATAAGAGCTTCAGTCTGCAGAAAAAAATACACATTTACTGCAAAAACATACAATCTTCTATTCTAGTTCTTGGTTAACTCAAAATTCACTTTTCAGCAAGAGCAGCTTGTTTAATATCAATAACTCCTTAATATTAATGTGACAGAACTCGCTACATTGGCAGGTTATTTCACTTCCAACAGGAAAAATGTGACAAGTAAAATAATCTGCCTGTTCATAAATTCAATGTTAAGGAATTATTTCCTTAAAACAAGCTGCTATTTCAGGCTGAAAAGTGAAAATAAGATATTTTTGTCTTATTTTATATTTGAACTAGAATAAAAATACTTGCTAAAAGTTTGTGTTTATGCAGAGTTTAAATGCTTTTAGCCTTGTCATGATTCAGACTAAATAATTTTAGTCCGTCTTTCTGCTCAGTAACCTGAACCTTCCTGACCCAAACGCCAGGATGGATTTACTGGTTTTATGAGGACAGACCAGATATTTGTCCCAACAACAAGACAAACACAAACAGAGGAAATGAAGAGGCAGGACTACAGTCAATCTGTCTTCATCTCATCTGCACTGTGTCCCTGGAGATCCGACAGGAAATGCCAGAGGACACACACACACACACACACACAGAAACACACACATCGAGGGCGTACCGCTCAGGTCCACCGTCATGGAGACTCTGCTGCCATCCATCACTTTCAGGTCGTTTAGGCGGCGAATGAAGCAAGGAGCCTGACCTGCTGTTGCGACCTCTGACCTCTGAGGCTGCACCAGACCTGCAGCACAGAAACACACGAAGAAGAAAAAGTCAGAAATCGTCCAACATGACAGTCAGCTGATCTATTAGATTGACGACTTCACAGGAAAACCAAAAACTCTTACTAAATATCGTTGGTCCGGTTTCTAATGCAGATGTCTTAGTAAACTTAAAACAAGACAAAACTTAAAAGTAACTTTTCAGCAACATAGAGGAGATTTCTTTAAGTCAATAATACCTTAATATTTGTAAAAAAAAATACAAGTAGATTATTTAACTTAGAACAAAACATTTTCCCATCTTATAAATGAAATAATCTGCCAGTGAAACCAGCAAACACACACATGTTTTAATTTGTTATTTTTGTGCAACTGATTTGTTGTGTTGCATATTTTACCTGGTTAAAGAAAGAAAAGATCGGAAAGAAAAAAGCATTTTCATCGATATTATAGACTTATTGACTCAAAACAAGTTCCTATATCTTGCTGAAAAGTTACTTGTAAGTTAGTTTTGTTTTATTCCAAGTGAACTAAGATATTTGCACTAAAAACTAGACAGAAATATTTGGTAAGATTTAGTGTTTTTGCAGTGCAGTCATCTGACCCGAGATGCTGACGGCCATAGAGAATCGGATGCTTAATAATAAAGGTTTCCTCACATCACTGCAGCTCAACTGCAATGAGTCTGTAAATCTGATGTTATTAAAATCAGATGTTTGACTTTAAAGCTGAACTTCAGGCTGCTGCCCTGCAGGCTCAACTCAGAGGGAACTAAAGTCCATGTACATCTGATCACTGATCAGTTTCCTCCATCATCTGATCACCGTTCAGATGTATAGATGTGTGAATGGAGGTTTCCAAGCTCCAACTGATGGAGGAAGCTACGAACAGCTACGAATCAGTGTTGGATCTGATTCTAGATCAGATCTCTGATTCCAGATCAGATCTCTGATTCCAGATCAGATCTCTGATTCCAGATCAGATCTCTGATCCCGTCCTGCAGCAGCTTCCAGACGTCCCATTAAACTGGGAATGTTGTCGGACCAGAGGAAGAGAGTCAGCGATGGAAAGCATTACTGTGTTCCTCACTCAGCCATTTCCTTATAAGGAGAAAGGATTTCCTTTTCCTCCCTGCATCTGGCACACAAGTCCAACTGCTGAGTGTGTGTGAATATACAGGAATATCAGTGTGAAAAGCTGAACTTTTGTACTCAAGTGGGTTTTTTCTTCTGTGTACATATCAGACATACCAGAGAGGACACGGTGTGAAAGAAGGAGAAAGATGGAGATGGAGGGAGAACAAGAGGAAGAAACAAAAATAGAAAGAAAGACAAATATAGAAAGAAAAAGCAAAGAAAGAAGAAAAAGAATGATAGAAAGAACGACTGACAGAAGAATAGAAAGGACAAAAAAGTAAAAAAAAAAAAAAAAGAAACAACAGAACGCAGCTGCCGGCTGCTACTTTTACTCCTGAATGACAGGAAGGAGTCAGGAGGGACTCAAATCAAAACAATTGTAATTTGTTAAGCTTTATTTTTGCTACAAAACTGTCTGCAAAAAAGTTGAAATTGCTACGTATAGTTTTCCCAAACAAAAAGGATTTTAGTTAATATTTAAAGTGCAAATAAAATTGTCAAGTAATTTTTTGAAAAGCAACCTTAATACTAGAAGAAGAAACTGGTCATTGAACTTAACGTCAGACCAACATTTGCAAATAACGAGTGAATTCGCAGTAAGTTGTGATTGCAACTTCCTGCAGGGAGTCATTATGCAGACTGAATGCATTATTGCATGTTTGTGAGACAAAAACAAACATTTATTTAGTCTGGATAGGTTTTCCCACTAAAAACCAAAAGTAACCTTTTTATTACTCTGAATAGTGAGATCAAGATCCGTAGCTTCTAAATGAGTTAATTTTATTTCAACAACAGTTTGTAGAAAGGCAAAGCGACGCTCATTCTCCAACTCCACAATAAATCACCTCATAACATGTTTTAACTGCAGAATAAACTCTTGTATTTTTTAACTTATTGTATTTTTTCTTTTCAGTAGGTTCCACATAATTGTACTTTCTGAACAAAAAGCAAAACATCTGTTTGTCTTTACTAGAATGAAAAACAATTAGCACAACTAACACAGTTGCTGTGTGCTAACTGTTAGCTGTGCTCTGCATGAATTTGTCAGTTTTCAGGAAAATAGCAGATTGAATGAAAGGGTTTCATCATAAAAGCAGAAAGTAAAATGGCTGAGCTGTTTACTGCCAGGTCATTGTGAGGAGATGAAAACTCAGATTTGTTATTAACTGATTCTCAGGTTAAGATCAGAACTATTATTTCAGTTAAATTGCTTTACAATTGTTTGGAGAAGAAACTGAATTGAGAAATTAAAAGGTGATTAAACCCCCAGCTGTCAGACACAGAGATCTGCTTGGTCTCAGATCAGGTTCTAATGTCCACACATGGACATCAGGAGGACTCAGTGGTCAGTTTGTGGGAATCTGCTGATATTTCACTGAGTGTGTAGCTGGGAATTTCCTGCTTCTGTCAAATTTTCCTCCGGTTCTCTGATTTTCCTTATAAAGCTGTGAGGAAGGTTTTTGTTTTACATGCTGATGAATGATTGGATAAAGTAGTTTCTGTGGTCCTTCATAAGCAACAAATCAGACCCATGAAAACCTTAATAACTCTGTTCAGACAGGAAAAATAAGTCATTAACTTAATATTGACGACTATCTTCTTGTGCAACAATAAAACTATTGTTGCTGCTTCACATCAGGGGAAACTCTGACCATTAAATGTGATAAAATAAATGTTTATATTCAACTTACTGAACATCCTGCAAGTTCTCTAACAAACCTTTCAGTGACTTTGATTTAGTAGCTAATTTATTATAAGTCATTAACACCCATGTTATAAAAAACAAGCTTTTTACACTTAGATATAACATGACAGTAAAATGTCTTCAATCAGAATAAAATATTGGCTGAAGTAACCAAAATAACTGGTAGAAATGAACCACTCTGCTTAAATAATCTATACATATATAGAATATATATAGAATTTATTTGAATTTCTGACATGAAACAACGTTTTAGAACAGGGGTGTCCAAAGTGTGGCCCAGGGGCCATTTGTGGTCGTTGAAATTATTTTGATCGGCCCTCTGACTGCTAGTCAGGAACAGTAAAAATGAGAAAAACAAATTAAAAATCAACTGAAGCCCTAAAAATTTGGAAATTGTGACTGAAGATTTATTTTTATTTTTGGATCTTCAAGGACGAATAAACCTGATAATGTATTACTGAGCAGATAAGACTAAAAAAAAGGAAAGAAAAATGATAATAAACTAATATTTGTATTTGAATTTAATGGATTTTGTGGGCCGCAAGTTTCTTTCCTCAACACTGTTAGTAAAACTTCTGACCTTTGACCTGAACCCGGGCACTGGTCTCTGCTCGACCGTGGACGTTCTCCGCCACACACACATAGACGCCGTCATCATGGCGTGATGCTTTCTGGACCGTCAGCTTGGCCACGCCCCCAACATGTGAGGACCGAGTCCTGGGAGGAAGAGGACGACCTGAAGGACGAAGAGGAAACTTCATCATCTTCATCCCAACTGAACAGAAACAAGAAGCAGAAAACAGAAATGTATCCAGGGAGAGGAAAGTGTGGAGGGTTTTTTTATTTATCATTTTGATAAAAAAAACAAGAGGGAGGAATAATCACAGCTGATACCATTCTGATTCTGAATGATGTCACGACTGCACAATTTTCTTACATTTCATAATAATAAAGTAAAAGCTTCAGAAAGAATAAACTGTAGTTATACTTTATGTTGTTGAAGGACTGGTCAATAAATCAATATCAGAATATTCACTGCACTTTGATCCAGAACCACAAAGCATTCTGGGAGATGTAGGCACAAGAAAGACTTTAGTCACTCAACAACTTTAGCGGCCAGCTAATCAAGGCTGGTGGCATCAACTCACCTAGCAACAGCCTGGCTAAAACAGGAAAGTTCACACCTCCAGTTTATTGGTAAATTTGATGTTTAAAGGTTACAACATTAGGTTAGGATTTATGGCCAATGAAAAACATGCTCATTACATGTTTTGCACAAAATTATTCTTAGATCAACAGATTTTAGTTGTTTTCAAGCATCTTGTCACTTTAAGTACAAACAATCTGCTGCTGGCCACACCTACCCCACTCGATGTAAAAATGGCTGCAAACAGATGCACAGTTATACGACTGTGCTTCTTTGAAAAGCAGAAGTGGAGCCTCCTGCACAATGGTAAGTCAACACCAAAACATTTGTCTTTTCCAGCAGCCATTGTATATGAATACAAAGGTTAAACCAGGAAGAGCTGACCAAACATACTAGCTCGAGTTGCTAGGTGAGGAACACTTCCTGCTGATTTGTGACTTTACATTCCAGAGGTTTTTGTATCAGGTCATTTTCCAGACACCAAAAGATATAAATGTACTGCCTAAACGCAGTGGAGTGAGTTTTTTAAACACACAGGCTGTTTTTAGAAGCAGTTGAAACCCAAATGGAAGTACAAAAACGTGCAAAATGTGAATTTTTCATTGTTCGCCTCCTTTGAAAACAAGCAAAAAAGTTAATCAGTCATTATCGATAAACTAATAAGAAACGCTTATATCAGCCATATACCAGCCATGTCATCCAGTACCATTTTGTTGTTTTATGTGGAAGTAAATTTTGACTAAATGTGCCTCTGATGACAGGTTGGTTCTCTAACAACATCTTCTAAAAAAAGAACAAATATAAGGTTACAAAATGTAATTGTGCAGAAAGTTTCTATATTTTAGTTATGTTAGCCGCAGCAGAAGGGTTTAACCTTTACAGCTGAGGTTTAAAGCAGCTGCTGTGTGAGCAGATTTGTTCCAGGCCCTCAAACTGAGGAGTAACTCTGGACTTCAGGTGGAGGAGTGACTGGACCGCCAGAGACCCGGAGTCCCACAGCGTGATGGAGTGCAGCTCTGAAACACGGTGAACTCGCTGTGCATGCCCTTGTTGGGTCGGCCAAACGCGCTCAGTGTGTTCCCGGGTGTGTGCTCCCTGCAGCAGCATGTTTTGTCTTTATATGGTTTCCAGCTCTTGTCCTGAAACTGTTCAAGCGTCGGACAAGAAGCTCTCTGTAAAACACGACTGGTTGTTCCAGCTCTGAAAGTCTTTCTCTGCTTTACTTTGTCAGCTTTAGGAAAATACTAAAGAAACATTTTGGAAATAAAAAAAACACCTAATCTGTCCTCCACGCATACATGCATGTTTTATAATATAAGATAATCAAACTGTGTTAAGGCCACAATTTACTCAGAAACTTTTTAATGAAGGTACTTTGATTTAATTTGAGATCAGAAATACCAACTTTTTCTCAAGCTTCAGCGACTCCCAAAATGTGTTACTGAGTTTCCATTGGTTTCAAATTCAAGTATACTTTATTGACCCCAAAAGGAAATTAAATGTTGTTGAAACTCATTAATTCAAAATCATTCAATGGTAATTGTAGATGGTGATGGCTTACCATCTTTTCATTAAACATCCTTTTGCTATAATCCTTTTTAGACTTTAATATTTCTGCTATTTAAAATTTAGATCTGCAAAGTTTGAGATCCAGATAGAAGGAAAATCACATTTTTTTAATATACTTTGCTTGACGTGGCTCTGATGTTTTACAGTGTTGATTTGATTCGTTTCTCCATCTCTGATGTTTCCATTCAGTTTTTTTTTATCAACTCCAGTTTTCTAAACTAAAAATAAAGCCTAAAAACAGAATCTCTTTCCTGGTTTTAAAAGTTTTTTCTCGGCAGGTTTCCACTCTGCCGTCCTGCTGCTTATTATCTTATCTGTATTTATGTTTTTCTTTCTGTGCTCAGGCAATGTGCATTCTGTCCTGTTGCCCAGCACAAACTCTGCTTAGCAAAGCAAAAAGTTGCTGGGAGCCAAAGCATGATAACACAATATATTTTCACATATAGCTTAATAAATCATAGACATATTATCAGTAGAAAGATGAGAAGAAATATTTTGTCTGTGTTTCTGCATGTCTGCTGCCCTCTGCTGGACACTGAAACTTCATGCATGTAATCCTGCTGAAAGGTTTCTATTATTGCTGAGTGAAGTCAACACACTACAAAGGAGGAAAACATGCAGAAAGAAAATACTGAGTACATTTCTGCCAAAAAAAGGCAGATACTTTCAGATTAATTTTTAAAATATTTTCAAGAAAAAAAAATTTTCTGAGCTCCAAAAATCTAAAATTTGTGCAAAAATCTCTGAAATTTTGAGTTTCATCTTAACCCTGAACAAACGTATCATATATCTTTGAGCTTCCAAATAGGTGTGACATTTTCCAAAAAACCTGATGTATACAATTAGACACATGTAGTGCACTGATAATCCAACAGGGGGTAGTAACTTTCTCACCAGAGGCCTTTCCACGGATACTACAAGACTGCCATGGCAAAGGACTGGGACACATGCGGTTTCAGCAGGAAAACTTTGCCAATTTTAGAAGGTTAAGGTAAGAAAAAACATTTTGTTTTGGGGTGAACTATCAAAAGGAACACTTACTGAGTTGATGCAATGTAAAATTATTTAGTATTTTATCATAATTTTTTTGTAAAACCATGTTGAAAAGTGATGTATCAAATTTGATACAGTGGGTCAGTTAACTCGAAAAATCAGTCAATTGTCTTTTTTATTGTACTTCATGTATTTTACATCACGTCAAGCAATGTACAGTCTTTTTTCATATAAACTAATGACATGTTTGCATGTTCATATTTTGGTACATTTATAGCTTAAAAATAGATATGCAACTTGCACCTTTTGCTTATTTTCATTGAAAACTGACCAATTCAAAGATAAAATAAACACTCTGTTTTTTGTGCCTGTGTGTTTTTTTTAGGTGGCAAAGACATACACTGTTGAAGATATTCTGAATATGATTATGGATGGGAATTCAAGTGACATTGAGCAGCTAGGGCAGGATGAGGATGAGAATGGACTCCTGCAAGGATTGAGGGACACCCAGATAGCAGAGATGATGAAGAAGAGGAAAACCCAGATAAGGATGATGATGATGAAGCACCAGAAATCCCAAAGGACAAAACACCAAAGCAGTTGGGAAAGAGTAAACTGAAAAGGAAGGAGTATGGCTGGGAAAAAAAACAGTTTGAAGGCAATTCTGTTGAGTTTATGGAACCTGTTGAGGAAGACTCTGAAGAGAGGCTTGACTGGACATCATGTCAGTACTTCAAAGATTTTGTGACTGAGGACATGCTACAAGAAATTGCAGAAGAAACAAACTTGTACAGTGTGCAGAAAAATGGAAAGTCGGTTAACACAAATGCCCAAGAAATCGAGCAACTTCTGGGTATGTACAGTATATGCACATGGGGTTAGTACAGATGCCCAACGTACAAGCTTACTGGGAGACGGAGACAAGGTACCCCCCAGTTTGTGATGTGATGTCAAGGGATCGATTCCTGAATTTGCTGACAGTGATTCACTTTCAGAATAACCTCAATGTGTCTGAGGATGCAAAACAAGATAAAGTGTGGAAACTCAGGCCATGGTTGGAGAAACTACGCAAACGCTTTCTTTGCATACCAACTGAAGAATGTCACGCTGTTGACGAAATCATGGTGCCTTTCAAAGGAAAATCACATCTATGGTGCTACATGCCAGGAAAACCTCACAAGTGGGGGTTCAAAATGTGGGGACGTGGTGGGCAAAGTGGCTAATATGATGTGTGCCAATCATATTGATGACTGGCACACATCAATATGACTTTGATGTGTGCCAGGGGTTGAAATGTTATGTTCTCGAGACTGCTACCCTGCCAGTTCCATTGGTGGACTTGTTATTGCTGCATTTTGTTCTCGAGACTGCTACCCTGCCAGTTCCATTGGTGGACTTGTTATTTGTGTTGTATTATGTTTTTGTTTGTTCAAGAAAAATAATCTTTGAGCATTAGACCCGATGTATCAAATATGATACAAAATGAAACTCATATATGGAAAATTATATTTGATAATTTTTTTTTTGGTTTGTTCAGAGGGACCAATAAAGGCTCCAGTTTCAAAGAATTGGAATTTTCTGCCAGTTATTTCATGGTGTGGGCTTTACAGGGTTAAAGATTTTCTGGAACAAACATGCAACTTTGAGTTCCAAAAGTTGGAAATTTGCAAGAGAAAAATCTGAACATTTGAAATTAATCTCAAAAATGTTCCAGAAAAAGACATTTCTGAGCTCAACGTTGAAAATTTCCAAGAAAAAAAAAATATATATTTTAGAAAAAATATTTTTTTGTTTTTAAAGTTGAACATTTCTGACTTTCAAAAGTCAAAAATGGCTTTTGAAAAAAAATATAGACTTGTTTTGTATTGAGAATGGCCCTAATTCTGGGCTGTAGAAAACAGACTCCTGCAGAGTTTTTTGTTTCTGCACCACTGACCATTGAGCTGCCAGCTGACGTTGGGATCAGGTTTTCCCTCCACACGGACCTGCAGGCTGATGGGCTGACCCTCTGACACGCTGCAGTCCTGCAGCTCACTGACGAACACTGGACACCTGGACGCACCTGAGGGGAGACAGTGAGACACTCAGTCCTGTAAAGAGACAAACAGGGACAGAGAAACTCTGGTCTGGTGGACGTACGATTGACACGCAGCATCCATGTTGCCGAGGCAACACTGAGTCCCTCAGGGGTGGTGAGCCGACATCCGTACGTCCCGCTGTCCAGCTGCGTCACTTTGTCCATGGTGAGAATCAGTCGGGTCCCGTCCCGTCTCTGCTGATGTCCTGGACCCGTCATCACTGCGTTCCCGTCTCTGAGCCAGGTTACCATGGCAACAGCAACAGACGAGACTGAAAGCAGAGGAATCTGATCAGAGTCTGTGATTTTAAACAGAAGCCATTTGATGCCAATATATCAGGATCAAATGTTAGATATTTTTTATTAGATAGATAAAAATTGTTCATTTCCATGTTGTTGCCGTTTGTTTTTGAAACAGCAACAACTTTGTGAAATTTGTTTGGGAATGTGACAGTAATAGTCACAGTGCAGGACTGGGGGATGTTAGATAAAGCAAAAAGCTGGGTGAGGAAATGAAAACTTTACAAAGAGACAATTTTACTTTAATAACTTTTCTGAAATAAGTTACAGCCTGAAATGTATGAGAAGTTGGACATTAACAGATAAAATACTTTAAAAAAATTAAACAGTGTTTATTAACCTTTGGTTGCATAAATGAAAGCATTTGAATATTAAATTCTTCTTTCCATGTTTGTACTGTGCAGCCTCCAGGTTTACCTTGGCAGGTGAATGTCACCTGGGCTCCTTCTGTGGCCTCCTGGTCCAGAGGAACAGCTTCAAACCGCAGACCAGAACCTGGTGTGGCTCTCCTCAAAGCTCTGGAAGCAAACAGCAGCATGAAAATACGTTTTGGAGAATAAAATAAATAAATAACAGAGCAGGAAGAGACTCAGATCATATTCACATGATTTCACAAACCCTGCAGCTGCACTAAAATGATTATTTACAACAAAACTCTAAAAATAACCAACAATAATAGTAGAAGGGGCTCTAACCTGCTGCAGCTGGATGCAAACGGCGCCACCTTGATTGTCTGAACCGGATCAGCTCGACTGGACTGAACCTGCAAAAAATGGTTTATATGATAAATGGAATGCTCCATATGTTAACATTTTAATGCAGCTTGTAGCAGGTTAAAGGGTTTAGTTCAGCTGTTCTTAAAAACTAATACAAAGTGAAAAGAAAGAGTCCAAAACGAGCGGACTATTCCAACACAGTCCTGTTCTTAATGGACACGTCTTTCCGAAGTGACGTCATGCAGACAATGGCGCCACCGGGTGAAAAAATGAGCAAACGCAAGTAATGTGGAAGGTGTTCGAATATGAATAATATTTGTGTTCATGACATCATAATATGAATTAAAATATATGCAAAATCAGACAAAAAATCTAATTTCGACCAAATCAAACACAATTTGGGGTTTACTTCAATTGAATATCTTATATCATAAAATTAAAATTACTCGGCCACTTTAATATTATATTATTATTTTATTTTTATTAATGGTTTCTAATCGGAACATCCTAAAACTGGATCGAGACCCACCATCAGTGATTTAATATAATCATGTTTGACGCATCATTTATTTTACCAGAAATGTAGTTTTACTGTTGGCCGACAGGGGGCTCTCTTGTGCAGAACCGTGTAGTTGTGAAATCAATAATCACTTGTCATTTAAGGATTATCCTAATCATAGTGGCTATGTATGAAAGCAGTTTGGTTTAGTTCAGTAATGACACAACTAATGAACTAGTTTAAAAATTAATGGAGGAAACATTTAATCTATGTTGCCCCTGGTTACCTGAGCAACAGCAGTACTCTTTCCAGCCACATGAGGGAGCTCCACAGGGGGTTTGCTCCTCCGGGATGCAGTTTGTCCCTGTTGCTGGTCCGCATTAGACCTGCCAGGACCGGGCAAAAGGCTGTCCTCCACTGGTTTCTTGGTTGAAGGTTCCTCAGATGGATTAACGCTGCAGTTTTTCAACAATGGGATGTTTTGTTTCATCTTACAGTTGTAATATGCGGCATCCAGCAGGACAGTGTTAGTTTTGTGATTATGTGCAAAAACAAAATACAGCTTAAGTCTCCAAACTGTGGTCAGGTCTATGAAAAAACAAACTCAAGTCATTTGACAAAAAAAAACAAACAATATAAATCCCTCAACACGGCAAAAACACAAAATCTTAGATTTTAGTGCAACTATCTTAGCATAATAACTTAAAAGTAACTTTTCAGCCAAATACAGGAGCTTGTCTGAGGAATAAATACTAGCTCCACTTGTAACAAAACATTTTTCTGATGTCAGAATTGAAATAATTGGAACTTATATTATTTGCTTGGATTACGAATGATTTACTTGAAACAAGCTCCAATATCTTGCTGAAAAGTTACTTGTAAGTTATTTTAGTCTAATTTAAAGCATAGCAAGACAGTTGTACTAGCAACTAGACCAAAAATACTTGGTAAGATTTGCATTTTGAAGGCAAAGCTGCTGTGTTTTGCAAGCAGTGGTTAGTGGTTACTGCGTTTGTCTGATATTATCTTTGACATATTATCTAAAATGTTTGATATGGAGATGACATCCTGATTAGACAGTTTCAGACAAACTTTGGTGTGTTAATACTCTGAAAATGTTTGAGCAGAATGACTGAGTAAAGCAGCAGGTTGGTCAGAGAGGCTGTGGAAGCTGCAGGGGTTTTATAAATCAGCAACAGGCTGAAAGTGACAGAAACTTCTGTCTCTGAAGTTACAGACAGAAACGTCTCACCTGGACGAGGTTTCAGGAACACCTGAAGGAAACAGAACCAAGGAATCTTTCACACACTGAAATTCAAACTGAAGGTGGAACAAACACAGAAATCATTAACAATTTTATCTGTATTGAAATAAAAACACCAAAATGGAGTTTCAACACCTCCATCAGTTCTAGTAGAACCAGGCTGAGCTGCAGCAGCTGCTTCACTGGATCAGAACAACAAGCAGCAGATTTCACATCAGTCGCCTCACAAGGCTGAAGCCTCCATAAATAACTTGGTGGTTTTTTATGTTGGTGTTTTTGTACAAAAATCTAACAACAAATTCAAAAAAATGTGGGCAGAATATGAGTTTAAATAATCATATAAACTATCATTTTTTAACTCAAACATGATTGTATGTTGTTATGTTGTTAATAGTTTGGAAGATTGGTGGAAAATATGGCTACATAAGGTGATCCAAGCAAATTCAAACTTTGTACAATTGTCTTTATATTATAATTATCTTAGCAACGTCTTCTAATTTCAGTGATTAACATTTTAGACTCATATCTTGTAGTAGAAGATGTTTCTATTACCATGAACACTATTTAAAAAATGAAAAAGCAACCTTTCCATTTTTGTTGCCGGTTGAGAAATGTTGTGTTCGCCCACTACGACATCCTGTGAATCTGCTGAGGGGCTAAGACCCCCTGGTCCTTAAAGCCTAGTGACGCCCCTGCTTCACATGATCCTCATCTCTGGTTCTCTGCTATGATCCTGATCTCTGGTTCTCTGCTATGATCCTGATCTCTGGTTCTCTGCTCTTCTCTGACCTTTGCAGGCTGGAAGCACAGAGCTGCAGGGATGAAGACGTATTGAACAGTAACCCATCCTGGGCTCTGATTGGTTGTCTCACCCTGAACTATGAGCTCAGCGCTGGCGGTGGCCGTTCCAGCGCTGTTGGTGACTGAACACGTGTAACTTCCTTCGTCCTCCACTTGGACTTCCTTTATCTCCAGGAAGTGACGACCAGAAAGTTCGAACACGCTGATCCGACCAGAAGACTGAAGCGCCGCCTCCCCCTGGACAAATATATAAACACATAAACAACATTGATCAGAAACCACCTGATCAGGAACAGAGACCAGCAGCAGCTGGTTCTGATTTGGGTGAAGATGGCAGATGCCCAGGGCGTCCTCTCCTCTAGGGAGGTTTACATTAAAGAGTTTTGCAATTTAATCTGTAGTTTATTTGTTACTCAAAAAGTAATTAATTCACAAAGACAATTAAACCACAATAATAATTT
The DNA here is from genome assembly GCA_902982915.1 of Phalloptychus januarius. Lineage (NCBI taxonomy): Eukaryota > Metazoa > Chordata > Actinopteri > Cyprinodontiformes > Poeciliidae > Phalloptychus > Phalloptychus januarius. Next base: position 18,931,859 of record CADWAE010000230.1, on the reverse strand, counting down.
CTGTTTCTTGAAGTGGAATAATATAAACTGGTTCATTAAAAAATAGATGCTAAGTGACAGTTGTGCAGTGAAACTTATGTCTTGATCAAAATGCAGCTGCAGTACAGATAATTATAAAAATGTTACACTAATGATGCTTTTTACTTTAGTTGTACTTATTTTCTGCAGTATTTATTTTTTGTATTGTGTATTTTTAACTTCATGGTGTACGGTATGTTTTTGCCTTGCTGTTTGTATTTATCGCATTATTCTTGTTTCTTCCAGAAAAACACAGAATAACCTGTAAATTCTTTCGGCTGCCATGATTAATGACGTGCAAATTGCCTTCTTCTCTCCGGTTTTCTGATTTATCTTTTTCGTTTCCTCCAGCCTGCAGCAAGTCATCCAAATGTTTCTCTAACATTTGGATGACTTGCTGCTATTTTTATAGATCTAAAACAGATCTATAAAAATCTGTTTTGTTTTCTGAGTAAATCCTCTGTGCAGAAGCTTTGAGCTTCTACAGTTTGTTTTATTCAAACTGTAGCTCAATGTTTTCAAATCCTGATTATAATCGCCTGTAGACAGCATATTTCAAATACCGTCATTGTTTTTGGATCATTAATAATCATAAATTATTTCTTTCTGGATGTTTTTTGGCTCCATACAGTTTGCAGGTCAAACTAAATGTTAGAATAATTTAGCTTCTCTGTATTTTCCTTCCATAAAACCTTCATATGGAGTAAAAACGTGCATATCTATCATCTCAGAAAGGAAGAAGAGCAACATAAATGTTTCAGTCCAGAGTCCTTTAGTTCCTCCTCAGATTAAAGACAAATCTGGATTCTGCAATATTTTGTGATTATATGTAAAGATCATTGTATCAGAAGGTAATTCCTCAAGTTTTATTTTCAGATTCCTATCTGCAGAATAGTTTTCCATACCTCCCACTTTTCTAGAGTTTAACAGTGAGTATAAATAATTATTTTTGCTTCTTTTATGTGTTAAATGTTAAATGAAAAGGATAAGAATGAATATTTCAGGTTGATTTTGAGGTCATGAGAATCACGGTTCATTTTTGAAATATTATGAAGCTGATTGGTTTGTAAACACTGATCTTGTTCAACATAAGCTGCATTTTTGTATGCAAAACATATTAGATTTATGCAAAAAAAAACTTTATCAGTTAAAAATCACACGTGAATAAGTTTGTTCACGTGATAAGTAATTTAAGAACTTATTGCATTTTTAAATGCAATAAGTTTAAGAATGCACTTCCTATTGTTTTCCTCTTTGCAGCAGTATTGACATCCGGTTGTTGATCATGTGACTTGTGATGTGAAAAAAGTGCTTCTATTTCCATTAAGCAATTTGTTTTGGAAAATAAACCAAATGTAATACAGCCAAAAAATGTCAAAAAATTACATTTCAAAATGTCAATATTTTGAAATGTCAAAATATTCAGTTATATGGTCAAAGGAAATGCAACTATGCATTAATCATTTTACTTCTGCTCAGATTTCTGGACTTATTTTCAGATAAATCCAAACAAGTTTCATCTGTCAGCCTCTGTTAGGCTCCGCCCACCTTGTACCATGTGACCTGCGGCTGAGGCCGACCCGTGGCTTTGGTGGAGAACTTCCCGCTCTGTCCCAGTCGGACCAGAACTCTGCTGGGTTTGGAGATGAACTTCGGTGGACTCTCGCTCCAGATGCTGGTCCGGTTCTCCATCGCTGAGCTGGAGGAGCGGGACCTGGAATCATGGGAGATGTAGTCACCTCTCTGCTTACAGCTTAATGTGAACTAAAGCTGTAAATAATCAGTGGTTTTATAACTCTGAGATGTTGCAGAGGAAGCAGCTGTAAACCTGCTGATGCTTCAGCTGCAGGTTCTGAACCTGATGCCTCCAGAGGAGGTTCTGACACATTTAATGGACTCAGTAATGATTTAATGGACCTGCAGCAGCAGGGGGAGTTCGTCTGCAGCAAGAGATCCTCCAACAAGACAGAGAGACTGTAGGAACTCACCCTGATCTCTTCCAGGACGGCAGGATGGATTGCTTGTCGTAGTTTTCTGCAGGTGGAAAAACATTTGAGCATCAGAGAGGTAGTTCAGGTTCTGACTGAGCTGTAGAAACTTTGTTTGGACTCAGCATATTAACCACAGAACCAGAATGACTTTACTTTCTATTCAACTGCAACATGTTTGCATATTCTGGCATAAAGTTTAAATTTCCTCCTGATTACAAATCAGAAAATGAGCTGAAACAAAACATCTGCTGAAACATGTTATATAAACGATCATAATCGTTATAATAACAATAATATCACGGCGTGTTGTGCTGCATGTTAATGAAACAAATTCTTTTCCAGCTGCTGAACAATGTTTTCTCAGCTGGATGCTGATCAGTGGTTTAGTCCTGCAGACCAGCGGAGCAGAAAACGCTTCGTTCAGCTCAGTGGGTCATTTTCACTGAGGTATTTAATGTGGCAAATCTCACTGAAGTGACCCAGACTGAGTGCTTTTCAGGGAAGTACAGTGAATGCATTTAGTGGAAAACAGCGAGGAAAACTGCTTGACACTGACAAAAATGAACAATCTGCTGGGATAGTTTGGTAATGTAGGGAGAAGAAAAAGAGATTAAAGTGATCAGCTGATTTTCTGCAATTACAAAAACAGGTCAGAGATGTCCAGGAAGTTTAAATTCATCCAGGTGAAGTTTGACTGATATTCCTGCAAACAATTTCTCAAAAAACAAATAAGAGCTAAAATGTTGCTTAACAGTATTAATGTATTAAAAATAAAAATGCAAACCTTATGATTGTGGAACATTCCTACAAATGCTTCACGTGCAGATATGAATAGATTTTGTTTATTAAAATAAGCAAAAAGCTGTTTGCATTGTGTAAACAACATATATTGAAGATTATCTGAGAAAATGCAGTCAAAAAGTAAAATAAAAAGTTTTTTTTTCTCTCTGGATAAAACCAGATAAAACTTTCCTGGTTTTATCTGGTTTTATTTATCTAAAAAGATTACAGTTTCTGTCAGGTTAACAGTGAAGCTTCAGGAGCTTTCTGTGGAAAGAACAAGTGTGTATAAAGACGAGCCAAGCTGCAAACTGGGAACCAGAGGAAGGTCCATCTGGACCGATAATTTATTGAATCTTTCACCTATAAATTGCTGCAAAGCTGAGGAAAAGTCTGCTCATCCGATTAGCTCTGTTTTGCTCAAGCAGCTGCTCAAACTTATTGCATGAATCAAGTTTATAAAACTTACAATCGAGGAAAATAGGAATTTAGTTTTCCAGATCATCAGATTGCAAGAAATATGTACATTTTCTTGTAAGTTGGTAGTGCCATGAAAAAGAGAAAAAAGTGAGGTAAGAGATCAGAAAACTATTCTTTCATCCTCTTTTCTAGTGAAATGATGGAGGAGACAGAACAGTTTTGTTGCTGATGTTTTTAATTCAGAAAATCTTTATGAATGTGAAACCTTCCAACAAATTGAGATTTAACTGAATTCAAATATTAACTCTGACCAATCAAATCATCTGAGGCCTGATCTGAACTTCATAAAATGCATTTTGATTGCTAATGTTGAAAAAACACAATTTTGCAATTGTTTTGTTTTCATTAAATAAGACATAAAATTAAACTCAAACAGGAATAAGTTTGTTCACACAATAAGTCATCAGAAAACATGCATCATCTATCTACCACTTACTTTCGTCTTCTCCGTCTTTTCTACCAGTTTTTTCATCCACTCTTTGATCACATGACTTCAAAAAATGTTTCCATTGCAGTTTTGCGAAATACATTTATTTTGATACAGCCGAAAAACCGCCTCACATGAGTTTGTTCAAAATTGCCGTGTTTCCATTAAACTAATAAATTGTCTTATTTCCAATTTGCAGAATGTGCAGAAATGCAACTGCAGCCACTGACAGACGGATTTTCTGCTGTTCCAGGACTTTAAGATCAGAACTTCTCTGCTATTTTCAATAGTTTTGCTCCCAGAAGTCTGTCTGATGAAAATATGAACTGGTACCTTCCAGAAGGATCTCCACGGTAACCTGTCGGCTCCCCGCCTCATTGGTCGCCTGACAGGTGTAACAGCCCAGATCTTCCTCTGTGACTCCGCCCACCAGGAGGCTGAAAGTGCCACGCCCACCCCGCGCCACCGAGCAGCGTCCTCCACCAATCACAGCCTTCCCGTCTCTGTACCATGTGACCTGCGGCTCAGGTTGACCTCTCACCTGAAACACAACGAACAGAGCAAAATACCAGGTTTTTATCATGACAGTTCTGGTTTTGTTTAGATGACCTGAAGGAAACGTTGTTCAAGTTCACATCAGGTTTTATGAAAAATGTATTTCTCAGTAAAAAAAAGATTGATGTCTGACATCTCATGTCATATTTTGTTTTCACAAAACACAAACCCTTAGATAATGTTTTAGTTTCTAGTTTAAATGTCTTAGTAAACTTGAAACAAGACAAAACTAACTTACAATTACAAATATTGTGTTTTAAGTTGATAATTCCTTAATATTGATGAAAAAGTACAATCATTGGTAAAAAACTTTTAGTTAAAACAAGACATTTTTCCAAAGTTTAAAGTTAGATAAAATGACAATGAAACTTACTTTTTCATCAATATTAAGGAATTATTGACTTAAAACAATTTCCTACATCTTGTTTTACGTATACTAACACATTTTCAGCAGAAACTAAATAAAACTTTGTAAGATTTTGTGTGTTTGCAGAGTTCTCCTCTTATTTTCTCTAAGGTTATATATGCATATTCCAACATAGCTGATTTAGCACAAAGCTGCTCTGTTAACTTATTTTTTTGTCCTTTATGTCAGATCCACAAAATGTTGCATACAGTTGATCGAATGAATATTCATTAAGAACTAATTTGCATTTTGAAACCACATCCTCTTTTTTTTAAGCTTCAACGTCTGTCTTTTAGCTTGATCAAAACATGTACAATGATTAGGCAGAAAGGTTCAAAATGGCACAATGTCTGGAGATTTTCTTCAAGCTGCCCTCTGCTTTGCTTCCTCTCTGCCATGCATTCACCTGGATGAGCTCAGTAGCAGCTCTGTCTGCAGAACCAAACATGCAACCTGAATTTTCAGCTTTAACTGTTAAACCATGACCTTTCAGCTCTTAAAACAGATTTACTGTACATATTTGAGATCAAATGCAGCCTAGCAGAGGAGCAAATACTGATTAATGTTCTCTACAGAAGGTTTCAAAAGTCTGATTTTATAATCTCAAGTTACAGACAGTAATCTCAAAGATTTGTTTACTGTTGCAACAATAAAACACACTCAGTTAATCTTTCTTAAGTCTGAACAGACATCGGTAGAAAATATGACAGGCATGCATTTGATCACATTTCAACATACTGGACGAACAGATTCAGAAATATGTGACTGCACACAGCGTTACGAGTAAAACATCCCAATCTGAGGGAAGAAGCAAAAACATGAACTACAGAAAGCTGCAGAAATCCTCAGACTACCAAAACCAAACAACTCTCCTGTTTTTTTCTCAGTTTTAAGTCTTTGCTATGAACTAATTCAAGATTTTCCAGCCAAAAGTTTAAGAATGAACTTTCCAACAGGTCACTGAAAGCACCGTCTGAGCAGGAACTGATAATAGTTATTTTCAAAATAACTATTATTAACTATTATAATTTACAAGCAACAGCTTGTAAATTAACTTGGAAAGCTTACGCAAAGTTCACATTTTGCACAGTTTTCTTCTTCCATTTGAGCCTGTACTGATTCTAAAAACAGCCCAAAAACAAAAAGCAAAAAATAGACAACAAAAGGCAATGAGTTAATGTTTTTTGGCGTCAAAAAAATTTGCCATTTCAAAAACCTCCAGATTTTTAAACCAGAATTGACAGGCATTGCCAGCTACCCAACAATCCCATCTGAATCCACTTAGCAAGCTAATCTGTTATCCATCATGTTTGGTCAGCTTGTGTAACTGCTGTATATTTGCTGTACAATGGCTGCTGGAAAACACAAATGTTTTGTTATTGACTTGTTATCCAGAATCCACTTGCTGAATTCTTATTGTTTGTGCAGGAGGCTCTACTTCTGCTTTTCAAAGTTGTACAGTTACATAAATGCAGAGCTGTTTGCAGTCATTTTCATGTGCGAGTGTAATTGACAGGTTTTGTGCAGACCAGTAGCCTAACTTGTTCAGAGAAGAATCACCACTAGATGTCTCCACCTGAAACAAATAAAAACTTCCTACTGAACCAGTTTAATACGTTAGAAAGTCAGGATTCCCTGCCAACAGGAAACCAGCTTCATTGAACCAGTGAAGCTGAGCGTTAACTGAGGCTGAAGCTGCTGGTCCGGTTCTTTCTGACCCATGAAGACCAGAACCAGAAACCCAAACAGCCTGAAGCTGGACTTGTTTGTTCAGCATGTGGAGTCCAGATGTGGCGACTGTTTGATGACTTCCAGCTCAGCAGCCAACAGGGCTTACGGCTCCATCCGTCATGCTTGTGGACTGACGGTGCGTTCAGGCGCTCTGGGATTAGTCCGACATTCTTCTTACAGATAAATCTGAGGCGCCGGAGCAGAAATGCTGTTTCTAAGAGCTTTGGACCTTTAGACAAGCAGGAGTAAAAACAGAGCAGATTGAATCAGCTGACTGAGTCGCAGTAAGACGGTCCTGATCTGACCTGAGAGCAGCTCTGAGTTTTGTTCCTGATGTTGAGTTCAGAGGCAAACAGACGAGAGATGAAATATGTATTCAGTTAAAGGTGTCAGTTTATGGAAACAATCTTGAGATTCATTTCAATTCAATTCAAAAATACTTACATGATCCCAAAGGGAAATTAAATGTTGATAAAACTCAAATAATTAAAAATTCTTCAAGTGGCTACTGTTATTGTAAAACAACTAAACTGTCTAAACCTCCTTCTGCCTTTAAAATACATTTAAATTTTGATTAAGCAATATGGGATGGAATAAGCTGATGTATTGTGTATTTTTGGTTTATTTTTTGTGTATTTGTCTAATAATTTCCTAAGCTGAATAGCTAATTTTCTCTTTATGTGTGAATAAAGAGGAAATGTATTTCTCTTTATATAATAAAGCTATTATAAGCTTGTAAATATTTCTGCTCTTTTTCATTCATGATTTATTTTCGTTGTCACATAAACTGTTCATATTATTAAGTGAATGAACTAAAACATATTTTCTATAACTTAAGAAGAAAACCTTTTATTAAACCTTGAGCAGCTTTATTCTTCATCATAAACTTATTTTGAAACTGTTAAGTTTGAGATGAGACTGTAAAACCTTTGTATTTACATTCTGCAAAGTCATTTTCTTCATTCAGCTAAGAGGCTTTGATCTAAACTCAGAGATAATAAACATGAAGAAAACCACAAATGAGGAAGAATTAAGCAGCTCTGTTTACCAATCAGCTTCCTGTTGTTTGAACTGAGATCCACCCACAGCGGTTTTCTGTTAAAGTGGCTGCAGCTTCAGTAAAGCTGTAAGTTATTCAGGAATATGTGAAATTGACATGTTCCTGTTGGAGTTAAAGCCTCACCTTCCCCTCCAGCCGGGCGTCTCCCCCCAGGCTCACCCTGACGTTTCGAGGCGGCAGGACGAAAGCTGGAGGTTCGTTGCTGTGGAAACCACATCCTGCTGGTGAAGCTGTGACCTCACAGAGAGAGGGAGGAGCTGCAGACAGTCGGACATCACTCATCACGCTGTCAGGAACAAACACACAGACACAAACTTCAACTTTCATTACAAGTTCCAAACTTATATTTAAAGATTAATATAAATATATATTTCAACCATCAGAAACTGTCAGGGCTCCAGTTAAAGCTGCTTTCCAGCAAATCAACTTAGAGTTAAACTGGATATAGTTGGGTTCACCAATCCAACAATTTTAAGTCCTAAAATTTATCTGTCATCTGTATTTTTTTGTGGAGTTGCAATTTGGTGAATTATGATGAAGTGTCAAAGTCATTGTAGATAAAAAATGACCACAAAGGCATTTCTTACGGAGCCCTTAAGGGGACATGGAGGAAAAAAAAAAAGAAATCCCGACTCAGTTTCTCAAGATCCCGCGAAATAAAAAGAAAAAGGCGGGATCTTGAGAAAATAAGTCGGGATTTCTTTTTTTTTTCCTCATGAATCTGTCTAGAGAACAGATTCATGACCAACATGGACTTATTTTAGGGCTCAGCTGAATGTTTTCCCCTCATGTCTGCTGGATGTCGTAGATATTTGGCTTAGTGCGGCTGGTTGGTTGTTTTATCTGTATTTTCTGAACAAACAGCTGCAGCCTGCTGGTCATTTTCAGACTCTCTGCTATTGCCAAGGATTTTAAACCTTCAATATTTACTAAAAACAATCAACTTTCTCTGAATGAAACATTTTTATCCAAACATTGATGTTTGTGTCCCTTTAAGTCAGCAGAACAACCTGAGTGAAGTTTGTCTCACCTTCTTGACATGGAACAAAATTGGTGTCAAAAATTGCTTTGTATTTGTGCTGCAATCATTTTAAAGATAATAAATGTTTTCAGGGGTCATAAAAGGTCAACTGGCCCCATCAAATTTTATGAAATAAACTCTGCTGCATTTGTGTTGATAAAATGTCTTTGTGCTGCTTTTGTTTTGAAGATATTAATGAAAATTATTGTATTGCAACAAATTCTGTTTGTTCTGCTATCATTTTAAAAGAATATATTTTTTTTTATAGAGGTCAGAGGTCAGACCCCACATTTTTAAAACTCAGACTAAACTGGTGTCCATCACCTCTGCTACGTTTGTGCAGCAGAATTTTCCATTTGTGATGCTTTTGTTGTGAAGATGTTACTGTTTGACCTCTGATAAACTCTGGAAACTATTTCATTAGTATCTTTAGAATTATAGCGGCACAAATAAAAGTTTTTACAGCACAAACATAACAGATCGACACCACTTTTGTAAAAGTGGGGTAGGTGACTGGTTGACCTTTCATGACCTCTGCAAACATTTATTAATGTTTTTAAATCAACAGCAGAGCAAACAAAAATCTTTGCTGCACAAACATTCAACACCAATTTTGCTTGATTTGAAGATGGTGAAGGAAACAGAAGCTTGTCGGATTTCATGTGATCCAAACTGAAAATAAAAACTTGGATTTGTGCAGAGAAGCTGAAGGTCCCAGAAACGCCTCGGTTCTGTTGGTACCGGTTCCGATGAAGTCATGTAAACAAACAGCTGATAGCAGATCAATAACAGTTTCAGCCTCAGTTTCGGCACGGTGACTCTGACTGATGGGAATGTTTGTTATCAGCAGGTTCTGTTGATTCTGTCAGAACCAACAGAACCAGAGAGAGAGACTGAGGTCAGGGAACGCTCTCAGCCGTCTGTGTTTATCGTTAGCAGTTCGTTATCAGGACGGAAACGGTTTGCTGCTGATTCTCACACTGAACCACAAACACCAACAGCAGCTGGAAACTTCAGGCCTGAGCTCAACGTTTACTGGCAAAAACTGGTTTCATTAAATTAATCCAAAAAACCGAATAAATCTGCTGCAGACGGAGAAACTACAGAACACGATTCAAAACAAGAGCAGCTCTCATGGTCCAGTGAAACTGTTTTATTTCCAGATAAACTGATATTCAGGTTGCTTTATGTCACATCGGGTCATGATGCTGCCATGTCAGGTCCACATCATCAACAACCCACCTGAGGCCAAGTCCAGTAAGAACCAGAAGGCCTGAAGCCTCCCAGTAACAAAACTGGATGCAGGTCCTGAACCTTTTGACCCCACCAAACATGTCAACCAAAGATGACATGTTGGTTTCAACCTCACAGAAGCAGAAAATGAGCAAAGATGTTATAAATGATTAACATTTTGAAATGCAGAGTGATTCATTTAACTAAATGAAAGTAGTAATTACTCCAATCAATGGTCAATAATTTAGTCATTCATTAAACATTAACTGGGAAATACAGACTCAACCATTTCCTGAAAGAACAACACACTCAGAGCAGTGATGAGGGTAAAACCTTACAAAACATGTTTACTTTTAGCATTTAAGGTAATCCAGAACTTATAAGTGGCTTAAATTCTGTAAAATAATGACCTGTTAAAAACCTTTTGCTGAGTCAACAGATCAGCACAACACTGTATTAATGTAAAGCAGGAAGCTTCTCATATGTTCATGTTAAAAGTATTGTTTTAGCTGCAGATGCTTCATTTGCTATAAACCAGCAAACATTCACTAAAGGAAACCTGTTATTGCATATTAGACGAGGAAATGTTTTTTATTTATTATTTAAAAAGGAATTGAATTATTTAGCCCAAGCTTTTGTTGCTGTTTTATTATGAAGAACTTTAGTTTCTTCAAGCTCTTTTCTCCTTGACTGACCAGTTGAACATTTACTGATGATCAACTTGATTAAAGATCCAAACCTTCAGCAGCTGCACTGAGTTCAACCTCAGGTTCATCTGAAGTTTTTCTGTCCTGAAAACTTCCCATCATGCTGCAGGTTTTAACCAGAGCAGATTCCTTCCTGTCAGTCGACCGTTTCACAAACATCCTTCACAGCTGAGAGACTCAGCTTCTGGTTCCCACATTCAGCCTCAGAGATTCACACAGAAACGACACGTTTGATTCCCAGAGAGCAGCTTCAGAGTCTGAGATCAGGTGGAAACCATCAGGTGATGAAGCTGCTGCTTGATACATGATGTCTGACTTTAAACAGCTTCAGCTGCTGATCTCACTCTGATCAGTGACCAGCTGTGATCTGGTTCTGCTCATCAGCTCAGAGTCTGATAGAAACAGCCAGATGAGACACATTAATGTGATAAAACACATTTAAAGAGTCTGCAGGTGATAATTGTCCATCATGTGAGAATGAATCACATCTCAGCTCTGAACAGGTTGCAGCAGTTCAGTCTGACTGATGATCCTTCATCTGCATTTCTCTGCAGCAGCCAGAAGAAAACAGGAAAACTGAAACAGACTCTTCATTTCATCACCAAACATCAGGAGAACATGCAGCAGAAAGTCCATCAGACTGACCTTTGACCTGGAAGACTGAGATAATCTGCAGCTTGTTTTCAGACAGGAAGACATTAAAGATGAAGGTGAAGCAGCTCTGACTCCGCCCACCTCAGAGGTTGAAGGTCAAAAGCAGCTAAAGGTGAAAGTTAGTGAGCAGGTCTGACCTGATGCAGCAGCAGAGGAACCTGATGGAAGCAGCAGCAGCAGGAGAACTTCAGTCCTCTGAGCAGATCCTGTTCTTCACTCCAACAAGCCGTTCATTCAGCAGCAGGACTCCTCCTCTTCCTCACTCTCTTCCTCCTGCTGCTCCTCTCAGATCTCCTCTGTCTGTCACAGGAGGAAGAGGAGGAGCTCAGATCATGATGAAGGTCTCTGTTCAGACTCCACTTCTAGCGGCTCTGACGTCATTAAATGTGGCGCAACTTAAACCAAAACATCTCCATCTGTTCTGGTCAAAGTGCGCCATCTAGTGATTAAATGTGTTACTGCATCAAACTCCTGCAAGAAATGTTGAATTAAGAATAAAATACAATATTGTTTTCATATGTGGTTCATATATTTTCATCTGTATTTTTATTTTTCTGGAATAATGTTTAAACCAAAGACACATTAAGCACAAGAAAACAACAATTATTAAAATTATCGTGTAAATTTTAGTAAATGTGCAACTGTTTAAATAAATAACATGAACAATAAACCATCTGCAGCCGGTTCAGATGGTTTATTAATCAACTGAAGCAAAAACAAAGAGCAAATCTTAGTTTTCTAAACTCTAATTATATAAACAACAAATTAATATCATTAGAAAAACAAGTGAACTTCCAGGGAGCAGCACTGATTCATCAATCAGGGGAATTTAAGTTTTAAAACATTCACACCTGCATGTTGACTCACCTTTCAGGTCCAAATAATCTTCTAAACCAAAAATTAAACGACTAAAAAAAAAAAAATCTTAAAAACCACAACAAACAGAAGGGAGGCAGGAGAACCAGGTTAAATAAAAATTAACTTTTATTTTTAATTCAATTTACAAATTCAAGTCTGTAGAAAAGATTTATTGGTTTCTGGTACAAAACAGCAAAAGATGGACTGTGGAAAATGTTTACAATTGTATCAAATAGTAAAAAAAACAAACAAACCAAACAAAAACAAACTATGCTCACTGTCTGAATTATTAAGAACAAAAGAAACAAATTAAATCTCATGATAAACATTTGAACCAAGCTGGTCGTTTTCTCTGAGGCTCCACCAACGTTGGGTTTCTCCCCAGCTCTACGGCTCCTTTCAGGATCGCTTCCTGGGGTCTAAGAGGACACAGGACTTTATACTGAGGTCAAACTGATCAGTGATGTGCTGACGGAGAATCTGGCTCTCAGCAAATCCTCCCACTAACACAATAAACCCAATATTCAGATTTTTGTCTAATATTTCTCTGAGAGTTTTGGTGATTCCCTGCAGACTCTCATCATAGAAAGATCTCAGTTTCTCTCTGGAGATTCTGATAGATCCATTATTCCAGGAAGCTCCTTCCAATGAATCAAAGAACGTTTCAATCTCTTTCTGTTTCTCAGCCAACATGACCAGGCTGTATGGGCAACTGATCTGAACATCTTCATCCAAATATTTGAGACGAGTAAAATCATACATCATCTTCTGAACCTCATTGGGGAAGTTTTGCTCATATTCATCCCAGACTCCATCAGAGAAGATTTTCCTCAGGAACTGTTTGAATTTTCCATCCACAGATCTTCCTCCCAGATCGTCCTCAGAGTCGTTGTGCAGATTCTTCATGGCTCCTCCTTCCAGGACTTCATGAACAGTGAAGTGAATATTTTTATCTGTTGACAAACAGGAAGAGAATAAAACAGAAGAAATCTCAGAAAACAACTTATTGCACATTCTAACTCACATCCAGCAAACAATCAAAAACATCACATAATCCATCCATTATTTATCTGTTTATCCCTGCAGGGTTTTGTGTGGTTGCTGGTGTCTATCTCTCCAGTGCTCATTGGGCGAGAGACGGGTTCACCTGGACAGGTCACCATCAGAGGACAACACAGAGACACACAGGACAGACACACACACTCACATCTAGAGATGATTTATAGAGACCAGTTAACCTCACAGTCATGTTTCTGGACTGTGGGAGGAAGTCGGAGTACCCAGAGAGAAACCAGGCATGAACAGGGAGAACATGGAAACTCCATGCAGAAAGACCCCAGACTGGGATTCAAACCCAGAACCTTCTTGCTGCAAGGCAGCAGAGAAACCAGCTGATCCACCATGAAGCTCAACATCACTTCAACATGTTTATTGTGAATGAAAATATTTTTAAAACTCGTCTCTCACTAAACCTTTAAATAACGGTGAGTAACTTTTACCTCCACAGTCGACAACAAGGTACCGTTTCCCGTCTCTTTGGGTCTCCAGCAGGACTTTGGTTTCTTCTGGTTCCACAGTAAACTGTACGGCCTCCTGACTTCCTGCTGGACCTGTAGAAACACAGAAACCTCACTGAGCTGCTCTGGGAACAATGAGCAATGTTTTTACAGCTAGATTCAGGTTTTAGTTCATTTATCCCCCGACTCTGTCGCCATGGTGATGCTAGGATGTTAGGCTGCTGCTGCAGCAGATAAGACGCAGCTGCTAGAAAATAAAACTAGAAATCCAGATTGATCATTAAAAGATTAATGACTCATCCTGAATTTAAGTTTTAACACTTTATATCTTTAAAAGTTGTTGGATTCACAAACAGGTTATTTCTTTTGTTCTGGTTTATTACATTCATAAAGAGCAAATTGAACTAATTATTTAAACATGAAATTCAAAATATACAATATTGTATAAATGTTTCTGAAGGCAATCTCTCACCATTTTCCCTCTGAGAAATAAAACTTTTTATCTCAACAGTCTTGATCATTTATTTTTGTGACTTTTAGAAGAAAACATTACTGGGTTTCCTCAGCAGATGGACAGAATCTGAAAGTCTTTAGACCTGAATGATCCATCATCCTGATTGTTTTCTAGATGACAAGTTTTCAACTAAAGTCTCTTTGGAGATAAAATAGTTTCTGTCTGCCAAACCATTGTCTATGTTATTTTATAACAAGGTTATTGATTATCACTGATGTACATTTTAAGTTCAGGGGCTTTTTCTGGTGGTCAGAGTTAAGAAATAAAGACAAATTTCTCTAAAATCTTTAGATGACCTGAAGTTCAGCTGGACATGATCACCTTAAAACACAGCCTGGCTCTCCTTTAATGATGGACCAATTATTCTGATTGGTTTGAATTATAATGATGGTCCTCAGAAACAGCAGCTGCTGGTTTTTACATGAACACATTCAGAATTAGAAAACCTGAAAAGTATTTTAACAAACCAATAAAATATTAAACATTTTACTGGTTATTCAACAGCCTGGTGTTATTTAACCATGTTGTTAAAAACAACCTTGTTATTTAACCATGTTTTAAAACATAACCAGGTATTTTAAATGAGAGTTTTCTATGAGTTTGTGTAGAAAACTTAAACTTGGCTGCTGCTGCATCTTTTGCTTTTCTGATCAAATCAGAAACTTTTATCCAGCTTCATGTTTGAGACTAAATCCTAATCAACCATTAAGACACATATAAAATTCAATCCTAAACCCAGATCTGATTACTGTCAGAATCAAGAAATCAGGTAAACAGAACCTGTCTGACAGCAGGAAGTAGGCGATGTCCTGGTTTATTATAAATAAAGTTAAGATCAGATGAGAAACCAAGTCATTGACATCAATCTAGAAGCTCAAAATCAAAATACTCTTTTGATCCAAAGTGAAATTAAATAAGGTTAGAAGCCATTTCTAATGTGGCAGGCCTCAGTGAACAAAGTGAAAGTTCTGATCCATAAATAGAGAAAACAGTGAATAGTGGTGAACCTTCCCAGGAGAGACTGACCGACCAAAATGACTCCAACATCAACGACTGAAAGAAGAAACAACATCTAAAGCTCTGCAGGCCTCACTGCCTCAGTTCAGAGGTCATGTCAAAGTCTAATTTGTTTCTATAACACAATTTAAATGTCCAAAGGTCAAAGGTTAGGAGCCACAGCCTCATTCTGGATTTTAGGAAAACCAAAAGCAGCTGATGATTCAACAATGAGAAACAAGAGAGAGAGAGAGAGAGACTTGGTAAAACTGACCTTCATGAGAGTTTCAGGACCAGAATCTCTGGTTTCATAAAGGCCCGGTCCACAAAAGGTCTAATAATATCCAAGATTTATAAGAAAACCTGATGGACTCCAGAAAAACTGCAGGAAACCAGGAAGTCTGCCTCTGATTGGTTAAAAACCTGTTTAAGATGCTGAGACGTCGCCTCAAACATGAACTGATGCTGGAAAACTCTCCAATGTGGCTGGATGTAAATTATTCAGCAACAGAGAGTGAAGCTAAATTCCTCCTCAGGGATTTAAAAGATTTATTCCCAGATTCTGGTTGAAACAATCAGTTATTAGATTGAGGAGGAAATGAGAAATTCTCAGGTTGGTTTTAAACATTTAGGAACAAAAATGTAATAAATACTTTTACATGACTTGATTCAAAACACTGAGTCCAAACAGATCATCTAAAGAATCCATTCATATATTACACTATAAAACAGACCAAAACCTGCTGAATGTTTGTATGCCAGACGTTATGGATCCACACAGTACCGTTACAGCTGGTACCAGGTTCTGCTGCTCCTGCAGGTGGATCCTGTGAGTCTCTGCTGTGGTTCTGTGTGATGAAACCATCAGGTTGAAGCTTCAAACACCAGGTCAAAGCTGCTTCTGACTCCAAAACAAACATCAGTTTGTCTTTAGTGTCGTCTGTTACAAGACCAGCCTGGAGGAGAAACCAAGAGTCTCATTCTGATGAACATTTCAGAGCCGATGGCTTTAAAAACATGATGTTACCAGAGTTGCAGTTTCTATTATGAACTGTTTACGATAATCCTTCAAGATTTCAGGAACAGTCAGCACCCAGGTGAAGTCATCAGCTGTGAACTTCCACCTTCTGGATGAGATCTGATGGTTTTCAGAGCATCGTCCTTCAGGAATCTCAGAACTTCTGTAAAAACCTTCTGGATCAACATCCATCCCGTTGGCTGTGGAGATTCTCCCCCTCCAGTGTCCTGTCAACAGGTTTTATTCTGTTAGTTTGTATCCAAACCAGGTTAGTTGATCAGATCTACTGATGGTGAACTACTGTAGTCTTAAAGTCAGTCCAGACAGAAACTTATTTCTTTAATGAGCTGAACAGTAATTATTTTTCTGTTTATGTTTCTCTGTTTGATTTAAATATGAAATAACAGATTTTACTGTTGGCTTCATCAGAGCGTGATCTGCAGCTCTCACTGGAGCGGTTCGCAGCCGAGTGTGAAGCGGCTGGGATGGGAATCAGTGCCTCCAAATCCGAGGCTATGGTCTTGAACCGGAGGAGTTCAAGTATCTCGGGATCTTGTTCACGAATGAGGGAAGAAGGGTGCGGGAGATTGACAGGCGGATTGTTGCAGCCTCTGCAGTGAAGCGGGCGCTGTACCGGTCCGTCGTGGTGAAGCAGGAGCTGAGCCAAAAGCAAAGCTCTCGATTTACCGGTCGACCTACGTTCCTACCCTCATCTATGGTCATGAGCTTTGGGTCATGACTAAAAGAACCAGGTCCTGGATACAAGCGGCCGAAATGGGTTTTCTCCGTAGGGTGGCTGGGCTCTCCCTTAGAGAGAGAAGCTCGGTCATCCGGGAGGGACTCAGAGTAGAGCCGCTGCTCCTCCGCGTCGAGAGGTGCCAGTTGAGGCTTGGGCATCTGGTCAGGATGCCTCCTGGACGCCTCCCTGGTGAGGAGTTCAGGGCACGTCCCACTGGGAGGAGAGGAAGACCCAGGACACGCTGGAGGGACTATGTTTCTCTGCTGGCCTGGGAACGCCTCGGGATTCCCCCGGAGGAGCTGGAACAAGAGGCTGAGGAGAGGGAAGTCTGGGCCTCCCTTCTTAAGCTGCTGCCCCCACGACTCGACCCCGGATAAGTGGCAGAAGATGGACGGATGGATTTTACTGGTTAGAAAAACTAATCAGATGGATTCTGTGTTTATTTCATCTCATTTGTTGCAGATGCTTCATGGTTCAATTTTAATTTATTTATAGACTTCCTGCTCCAAACTGATGCATTCCACCACATATATTTATGTATTTATTTATTGTCTTTTTCTGATGCAGAAAAACATTTGAGTCCTTTGTGTGTTCGCTTTAGGTCTGTGGCTTTGCTGTGCTGTGCTTCTTTATTTAGCTTCTCTAAAATTTAATAAATTGAAAAATATTGACTGATATTTCTCTGTACAAGACTTTAATAAAAGGTAACTATGGGAAGTGAGCTGAAATATTTGGTTCTCCCCCCATAACTTTAGCAAATAAAGAGCAAATGTTTCCAAATTCACATCATTTGTTGGTCCTGAAGAGAGGAATAAAACTTTCTGGTAAAATAATTTGTTCCCATGTTATGGAAGGAGAACAGATTATTTTGGGCAGCTGGAATATTTGGTTCCTTAACTTTGGCAAATAAAGAGCAAATGTTTCTGAATCCTCAATGATTGTTATGTGTGATAGTTTGATTGAGCCACTAAAAATGAGCAGCTAGAAATGTCTTTTATCCAGTAATCTGTCATATTTACATCAGAACAGGATTGTCCAGAAAGCCTCTCATCTTTTCAGGAAGTCTAATCTTGGTGCTGCTATCAGCTTCCCTCCTATTATATCTGCAATGAAACATTATAAATATCCACAATGTGTTGGAAAACCGTTTCTGGTGACTTTTATTTGTCAGGTTTAAGTGACATAAGTTGGGAAAAGACAAATTCAAAAAAACAACACAGAACTGTGTAAAATAAATAAATAAACCTAAAAATAACTAAATAAACCTGATTTATTTTGTTATTTTTGATTTTTAACAGCAGCTGCCAATAAAAGTGAAAGTTCCATTTTAACATGATTATCTGAGTTGTTTTATGATTAAAATGGTCGGATCCGCCTCTCTGGCTGCAGTGATGCTCCGACACAAAGGAAACTGATTTTCACACAATCCTCTGAATCAGGTGATGCATTTTAACCCACCTTATTATTCATGAGGTCATTTGCATTGAGGAGGAATCTGAGGAGGGATTTTGCATGCAAAGAGGTGCAGCTGTGATTTATAAAGGGGGAATTGCTTTCTGGTTTTCATGCAAAGGTTTTTAGAAATCAGGACTTTTTTTTGACATCGGACATTTTGGATTTTGGGCGAACATACACGCTTAGTATGAATCCCATGGAATTGTTTTTGATAAATGACACCCTGGTATAAGTTCTGCTTTTTCTAAAATGCTGTTGTGCAAAAGTTCATAAACTATCAGCCTGATGGCGTCACATGGCAAAGTGGCGAAATCGACACAAACATCATGAGTTCAAGTCTGGTCCTTTCTACCATTGCTGCTTGTCTTTCCTCTTCCTGTCAGATTACTGATGAATAAAGGCCACCAGAGGAAAAAACTAAACAAAACAAGCTACTAGACTACAACTGGAAATGAAAGAGATATTATTATTATTATAGAGACCCAGTGTTAAGACCTGCAGGATCTACAGCAGGTGAAAAACTGTGAAGGGAGAAAAGTTCAGGTTTAAAATATCTCAGATAATTCATATAGTGACTCAGTTTCAAAATGAGAAGACAGGTGTGTTCATAGAAAACATGATAGGATCCAAGAAAGAATAAGATTTATTTGTAGTTCTTTACTTTTACTCACCCAGTAAAGGATCCTCCACTTGAAGTTTTCAAAGAAATAATGTTTCTTTGCTTCTTCTCCTCTCATATTATTAAATGCTGTTTTAGCTTCATAACCAAACTTCATAAATTCTTCATGTTCATCAAACAGGATGCAGTTGGAGTCTTTGGGGTGTCTAGTCCAAGTCCATTACTCCATCTCTTTATCTGGGTCTCACCTCCTTCCTGTCTGGGTTTAACATTGAAGGCGTAGCCGCTGAATCCTGAACCAAAGTCTATGGCTATGATGAGAGAGTCGGCTCCAGCTGGATGGAGGAGAGAAGAAAGTTAGAATATGAATAAAGAGTTTCACTGTTTTTACAAGAAGTTGATTCTGTAATAAAAGCAGAGACACAATTACATTAATTAGTTTAATCCTGCAATTAAAAAACTAAACAGAAACATTAATTTCAGTAATTTAATATTTAACTTTAGACAGATTATTCTGCTCCTCCTGTCCTGTGATGAACTGGTGACCTGTTCATGCTGATCCCCTCTAACCCAGTGGTTCTAGGAACCAAAACCTCAATCTGAATGGATCAGTGGGTATGAACAATAGATGGATGAAAGGATGAATACTGGAACTCCTAAACATTTAATAATTATACATAAAACCCAAGGAAATACATTTTGTTTCATAGCATCTATTGCAATTAGTATTTATACTGTTTATTACATCATTTCTTTATCATTATAGATTATATTTCTGCAACATATTTCCTCATTTTAACCTTCATATTAATAACTCAGAATAAAGACCAACTCCATTATTAAATATATTATCAATGAAATATGATCTATATTTACTGTACTGACCTTTGACATTAAACAGCACATGTTTCATGGTCAGGATTTCTATTGACCGATATTTGTAGACGGTGCAGCTGTAGGTTCCTGTGTCTCTGTTTGTTGGTTTCTTCAGCATCAAACTAAAGTCTCCAAATTTACCTTCTTTCACAATCTTGTTCTGTCTTTATACTGATCGTGTTGTTCAGACCAGCTCCCAAAATCCACAGAATCCATGTTAACCTTCCTGTAACACAAATGGACCATCCTGCCAGTGTTGTGTCTCCATATTACTTGACTCTTTAGGCAGACGGACTGCAGTTTTAAACGGCAGCAGAACAGACTCCTGTCCTGAATCCACCTCCACCCTGTAGACTGAGAAACAAACAGATGAGCTGCACTGACAGCAGCAGAACTGATGATGTTGATGTTCACAGTAATGGAGCCTCAGTGATTTTCCAGGAGAAAAACACCTCAGTCACAAAGTGGATCTCAGGATTTAGTGACCAGATGCTGACAGTGGATCCATGTGATCTAAACTTCCTCTCAGAGAAAATCATAATTTCATACAGATAACAAACCACATTACTGTTGTTTCCTACTGACAGGATGAATGGCTTCAACATTTTATTAAGGAACAATTTATTAGAAAAGTTTGACATTCAGGTTTTTAATCATTATTAGGTCATTATTATTTGAAAGTTTTGTGCTGCACAACATAAATCTAATAAATGATAATTACTCAGCTGATCACTAGATGACTGATTATCATCAATCAGAATCAAAACATAGTTTGATTTCTAAAAGTCTCTCTGGTCTGAGCTGAGTTGCTGTGCAGGTTATAAAATCAGATGTTTAAATACTTTAAACTGTTTCTGGCTTTATTTTGCCAGAAACAGTTTAAAGTATTTAATCATTTACTGTAGTGGAGGAAATAAACTGTAAAAAATATTCATGTGTAATTTTAATGTTATAATCTGTCATATGTAAATATTTCCAATTTTGAATTTGTCATTTTTTGCCTTCAACATCAGGAATATGATGTCAAAATCCAGAAAGATAAACTGAACCAGACATGATGGGAAAAAGGAAGATTAGAGTAAAACAGAAGAAATCCTTTAGTCCAGCATGGACACGGCGTCTGGTTAGAGATGATGGGAAGATGATGGAACTGAACTCAGGACAATCCTAGAAGGTTAGAGGCTCAGCAGAACCTGAGACTGGAGTGAAGGTCCATTTTCCAGCAGAACAACATTAAACCCAAAGCTGGAGCCACAAAGTGACAGTTTAGACCAAATCAGATCCATGTGTTAGAATGACCAGGTCAAGTTTTAGGTTTAAACCCAGCTTGGTTTTGGATGCACAGACTTATTAATTACAGCTTACAGACTCTGTTCATCCTGTTCACTGATCTCTGCTTTGTTACAAAGAAAAGGAAAGTTTTGAGTAAAACTGATGGAGATGAATCTCCTCAAGCCTGACAGATGTGATATCAGTGAAAGTATAAAATATCGACTCCAAGGTGCTGAATTAATTGTTCATCAGTTTATTGTTTTTAATTTAGAAAACAATTATTGATTTCTTTTTATTTGACAATGTTTGTGTTGTTCTACTGCATAAAATCTCTAAAGGGGGATGAAAACTTTTGCAACGTATTTTGTTACTTTTGGTTTGAAAAACCCAGGAGATCCTGGAGAGAGTTGATGGGAGGAGGGAGGCCATGATGTCTTTATCTTCATAAACACAAGATGGATGAATGGATGTGTTGATGGAAAACATCAGTACTTTCCATTATAAACTAAACATTATTTCTATTCTCATTTATCCACAAAGACATGTTGGCTTCATGTGGGTTCAAACATTGAAAACTCAACATTTCAGGGATCCAGCCCAAAACTGACAACATTGAAATCATGAAACTCTGCAGCTTCCTTCACCTTCCTGCATCAGTTCATCGTCTAAAATGGTCACAATCTCAGGAAAACTCACCATGTTAGACATTAGTATTGATACTGATGTAAGAGGAACTCACCTGATATGAAATAATGTCGGAAATGAAACAAAAGGCCTCCAGAAACAGGAAGTAGAATCAGCAGAACCAGGAAAATTCTGGCCCAAGTTGGAAAAACCTCTATAGAAAAACAAAGACCAGTTAGAGCTCAGACAGTTTTCTATTCTGAGAACATTTGGTTTTAGGTTTCTTTTTTTCCCCCATGTTTGGTTCCTTTACTAATTTAGTTGAAATGAAGTAAAAAGCATCTTTTAAATATATAATCAGGTTTTACAAACAAAAGGTTTTGTCTAAATAATTACATCTTAAGAATTCAATTCAGTTATAAAGTACATTTTAGTGAATATTTATGTGATCAATTCAATCCACTCATGACTAGAAAAGGTGGAATAAGGTCAGAAACTTCATTTCCACCTTGCAGGACATTTGTGTTGGAAAACCAGGTGAACCTGGGAGAGGAGGAGAGTCAGAGTTTCTTTACCTAAATAACAAAATGTTATGAAGACATAAGAAGTTATATTTTAAAATAAAGCTACAACCTTGTATTTTTAAATGGGTTGTGAAAACATTTTTATTACTATTTGTTCTTATTTATTGCCATATAATATCTGAGTTTTTAGTTTCACTGAGGGATGGAGAGAAACGACATTTTAATTCCTGGTTTGTGACGAACTGACAATGAAATGACTTTGACTATGAATGTAGATACATGAAAATGTTTTTGTCATCTAGCAAAAAATTACTAAATAAATAAATCCTAAAATGTACAAAACTCATAGCATCAATACTAAAGCTAACTATATAACTCTAAACAAAAACATACACAGAGGTATTTATGTCTGAAAACAATTTAAATATTTAAATATTTTCTTTTTTAAAAAGTTACACCTAAAGTAAAAATGTCAAAGTGTTTCCATACAAGCAGCTTCATCCTGTTGATAACTCTGGTGGCAATTAAAGCCCTTCATGCTCACATTCTCAGGAAGAGAGAAAAATCTGAGGCATAAAGCATCAAGAGTTGAGAATCCTGCAGAAATCATGATGACTGAGTTGCTCCAAACATTCATATCAAAACTGGGTTTTAAGACTCATGTTGTGAACATGCTGATCTATTAACACTGGTACAGATTGCTGTCTGTCATTCTGTCTCTTCCACTTTGTTATAATATCACTACAGTAAAACATTTAATAGAGAGAATATCTCATGACCAGACTCACTGCACAGGATTCATCCTGTCAGGAACTTGATGCAATCTGCTGAGTTTCCTTAGGTAGAAAACTTTTAAACTCATTTGAATAATAAGCTGAACTTAATGAATTGTTTGATCTCCAGAATTAACTGGAATGTATATATGGCTGAATTTAAATAATTCAATTATTGGCTATGGCCCACATGATGCTTACAATACTTTTGGATATCTACTCTGCATGTGTGTGTGTGTGTACACCAAGGTAACTGACCTTTGACATCCAGCTTAACGCCTGACAGCATTTTCTCTCCTGTCTCCTGACGAATGCTGCAGATATAGACGCCGCTGTCTAGAAGTTGCGGTTCTCTCAGAGTGAGGCTGAAATCACCAACATCTACAGCATCAGACCTCATTGATGTTCGTCCGCTGAAGAGTCCATTTTGAGCTTGTAGGTCGTCTCCTTCTCGCCGTTGATGGACGGTGTTGGGATTGAGGTCAAAGCGACTCCATTTCACGGTTTGAATCCCTTCTGGTGATTGGCTGCTCTTACAGGGCAGAACAACAGATGAATCCCCCTGATGAACATCCAGAGTCACATCTAAAGAATCCTGAGAGGCTGGAAGGACAAATAGAGACGTTTTAAATCAGTGTCAAAATGAATACATTTAAACATTAGAGACTTTTTCCTTTTAACCAGTTAATCACAAAACCCAACCGGCTCCTGGTTCTCTACATTATTACTGTTTGCAGTCTTATAAAGGAAAAGGGAAAAACTCCAGCGTTAATGAGTCCAGAAAAAGTTTCACTTTCACAATTTCAGCACATCAATTCTCATGTGAAGACATGAGATAGGATAACAACATGTAGCCCTTTGGAAATGCAACTCTTAGTCAACATCAACAGCAGTTGGCTGGGGTCTTCACAAAAATCTTTAATAAGTCCACGTCTCAAGCCATAATCCCATCCTTCCTGAAATCCTCCATCATTGTTCCCACTCCTAAAAAATCTGGACCCATCCAGTAACTGAACAGATGCTAAGAACAGATGAATGTGTGGATGAGCCAAAACTTTCTTCAGCTGAACAGAAACAAAACTGAAGTTATTATCTGTGGACCTAAAGAGTCAATGCACAGCTTCAGTTATTACAACTAAAACCTAGTGATCATCCTGAAACCTGGGAGTAGTGATGGACTCTGACCTGAACCTTCAGAGCCACATAAAGATAGTTACAAAATCGGCCTTCCATCACTTGAAGAAAATCTCCAGGATTAGAGAACTGATGTCTCAGTGAGATCTAGAGAAACTCATCCATGACTTTATCTTTAGTCGCTGCGATGCCCTCTCCACTTGGCATGGAGGGATTCGTCTTTTTATATTATTATTCTTTATCCCGCAGGCCGAAAGTAGCGTCATTTAGGATCTACTTGGGATGCCTGGCTATATAAGAACCGTACTTTTATTTCATAGGCAGTCTGGTGGAGTCGTGGCTGACTTCTTCACCCGGTTCTACTTTTCGGTTGGGCTCTTGCCTGATTGGTTTTCCCGCCCTGACTTGGTTTGTGTTGCTTTTCTTTGTACAGGATTGCCCGGTGTAGGTCATCTGCTGGTGGGATACTACTGGCCACCGGGGCTGTCTTCTTATGTGTTTGAATTGTTTGTTTTCTTTGTTTGTTTGGTTTGTGCTCGAATAAAGAGCGTTATCATTGTTAAAACCCGTGTCTCCTTGGTTTTTGTTATGGCTAAAGGAGCCGGGTCGTAACAGTCGCATTAATTACTGCAACAGTGTCTTCACATGTCTGCCTAAATAATCAAACAACTGCAGCTGATCCAGAACGCTGCTGCTGGCGTTCTCACTAAAACCAGGAAGATAGAGAACATCACACCAGTTTTAAAGTCGCTACACTGGCTCCCTGTAGCTCAGAGAATAGGCTTTAAAATACTGTTAGTTTATAAATCACTGAATGTTTTAGCAACACAACACATTAAAGATCTGCTGTTATATCAACCTTCCAGACCTCTCAGGTCGTCTGGTTCTGGTCTCCCCAGAACCAGAACAAAACATGGAGAAGCAGGATTCAGCTTCTATGTAGCACAAATCTGGAACAAACTTCCAGAAAACTGCAAGAAAGCTGAAAGAGTTGCATTTGAAACCTAATCATGAAACATAATCAATAGTCTGATGTGCAAAATGTGACGTTGTTGACTGTGTTTCTATGACTTTGTATTTTGTGTTTTTATGATGTAAAGCACTTTGAATGCTTTTGCTGAAATGTGCCAAATACAATTTGATTGATTGATTGGATACCATTATTAGTATTGATTATTATTTGTTGGGTTCCTTTAGACTAACCCTTCTAGTCAACAACCACACTATTTGTTTTTGATTAAACTGCTCTTTTTGCCCTTTCAGTCAGAATATTTGCTACAATTGTTGAGTGTGGGGATTTACACACTTTGCCAACCTGAAGAGGTTATTTCAACAAACTGGTCAAAATGAGTCTGAAGTCAACATGCAATTAGCTGGACCTCATTAGATAAACCTGGTTTATTTGTTTTGTATCACAACTAGAACCTAATTAGACTGTAAATAAATGTCATTATTTACAGCCGGGGTTTAGTTATCCTCCACTGCTGATGCCTCCATGTAATAAGTTCCCTCATCGTCCACCAGTGGAATCTCAGCCAAAATAAGTCGAGTCCACAAATAAGGAAGTGATGAGAAATTTAACTAGTAGATGATGAAACTCTGACAGCTGTGGGATTTAGTTTATCTGCACAACACAGGAAGATTATCAGGACAATAATTATCATTGAATAATTACTGAAAACTGAAAGGCATCTATAGAAAAACTAAACTTTTTAGGAGACAAAGGTCAGTTTGATGATTCTCCTTTATCACTGCTCTGTAAAACATGTTTTCACTCACATATACTTATGATTTATGAAAATTATCTGCCAAGTTCTGACCATAAATCAATGGTTCCTGGGTGACCATATTTAACCAAGATCCTTTATTAGACATTACAAAGCAGGAAACAACTGATTTTATTAATTGGGAGGTGTGAAAGGTAGCTGACCTTTGACATGCAGCTGAACGCCAGACAGAGCTGTTTCCTCCTGATTCTCCATCATGCTGCAGATGTAGATGCCGCTGTCTAAAAGTTGAGGTTTTCTCAGAGTGAGGCTGAAGTCACCAGAGTCCAGAGCATCAGGTATCATTGATGTTCTTCCTCTGAAAACCTGATTTTGTGCATCAAGGTCGTCTGCTTCTCGTCGTTGATGGACAATATTGGGATTGAGATCAAAGCGGCTCCATTTCACCGTAACAACCTCTTCTAGTCTCTTGCTGATCTGACAGGGCAGAACGACAGACGGTTCCCCCTCCTGAACCTCCACCGTCACAGCCGAAGAATCCTGAGAGGCTGGAAGACAAAGAAAGAACAAGTTTAAAATCAGTTAAAATAAATACATTTAAACCAAAGACATTTAGTCTATAAATATTTCATTTACTATTGATCAAACTGTGTCCCAGTTCTCTGTATTTCTAAACAATTTTTCAGTTATGAAGAAAAAGAGAAAATAATCACTTTCACAACTTCAGCACATCAAGTTAATTATTTACAATAATCCTGCATTTCTTCATATAATATTATATGTAGCTGCTGATGCAACAGGCAGAGAGGACAGAATAACCTGCTAACAACATGTAGATCTTTGAAAAACAACTTTTAGTCAGCTATAAACTTCTCCTCCATTCCAGCTCACATGAGGTAGAGCGGTGCTATTAACAGCTTCAGGTCTGGATTTGATTTGCAGTTTTTCAGGCTAACCATGGATACAACTCTTCTTTGGGCATTTTTAAGTCAATAAGAGGATTTTAAACTATATTCTGTGACTGACAGAATCACAGAATCAATTTAAATTGGTTCAAATCTATGAGCTCCTGTTAAGAGTTGAGCTGTAACAATCTGAACAAGCTGCAGCATGAAAGAGAGACCAGACCCCGAGACAGGCTGGTGATATTCTTGGTGAAAATGATCGAACAGAGAGAATGTAGGTAGATATGTGTCATTTAATTGTGAAGCAGAATATAACATCAACTTAGTGTCCTCGCGTGAGCTCTAGACATCCTCATCAGTACCCAAGAACTATTCCCGGAATAGGTGCAGCTGTACTTCTCACCACAAGGGGCAACAAACTATTACAGATCACACAGCAGGAAAAAACGTCCAAAATCCTCTTTATTTGCTGTCATGTGGCCTATATCTGACTTTTTCATGGCAGTCTTAACGGCCCAGTTCAGATTATTTCACCACCGAAAAAATCTGATCTGAGCCTCTCAATCAACACTGTATCTGAATGAGTGACACTAATTCAGACACAAAACGATTGTTTTCAAAGTATCTGCAGTCAAAATGGTCACATTGCATTTTATGAGACTTTTATGTCATTGATGTGAGACATGCATCATTATTCTGTAGCAGAAAAAGCCAGAATGTTAACAACAGATGGAAATTATGATTATTATTATGTAAGCAGGTTGTGTCACTGAATCACATCACAATCAAACCACACAGACTGTTCATTGCAGTTGGGTTTGCCTAACTACAAAAAAAAAAGGTCAAAGGTCTCCCAGGAAAACCAGTTTTCATTGTTCCGGGTTGGATCAGAGCAGCTGGTGAAACATAAACAAACCAAATCTGGACAAGAATTACAGATTAAATGATGGTTAGATCAACTAGTAAAAATCTATGTGCAACACTGATATTGGTGCTCCATTGATTTACTTATTGATCTGAACTAAAGTAAATTTCTTTTAGGTGCATTTTGCTTCCAGATTTACTTTTCTTCCTATGTGAGATGATGGAGGAAGATATTTGCAAAAACATTTTAAAACAAGTAGCCTAGAGTGGAATCTCATATGGCAAATATACCAATTAAATTATAATTACATTATAATCATCCATCTGTAGTGGGAATTAGCCGACCTGCTGAAATACAGGATGATTGTATTTTAAACAAAACATAATTATGGATCCACTCTGTTAACAGAAGATTAATACGTAATAAGGGGAGAGAACCAGATGCAAATGCAGTAATATTGAAAACAAAGAAACCTATAATGATGGCATAAGAACATGGAACTGAGACAAACACAATGGAAGAAACCAGAACTGAACAGAAACCAAGGAGCTTAAATACTGAGAGAAGAGAAAAAACTAGAGAAAAGAGTCGACCAGAACTACAGAGAACAGGAGACAAGAAATAAATAAAACAAAGTAAATTAAACTATAAAGTAAAACCTTAAAGACAAACAATAATGAACAAACCATAAATGATCAGAATATTTATTGGACACTTAAATCCACTGAATGTGAAACAATATCATGTTTCCTAAAGTCATACAGGGTGAATGTCTGCAGATAAATCAGTTAAAGTTTAGGAGACAAAGATCAAGTTTATGATTCTCGTTTCTATAAAACTCATTTTGCCCTCAGGTGAGTTTCTGGTTTGACTCAGTGAGTTCTCTGCAAATGTACAACAGACACAGTTAACTGTTTATTGTACAACTAGGTTGTTATACCACGACTGTGCTAATGTGAATTTAAAATAGTTGGAAGTGCAAGTTCAGTAAATACACGTTTTAACTGTGCAGCAAAATGTATATTTTCTTGTTGTAACAAGGCCCAATGATCTCTTATCCATCCATCATCTCACATGCTAATGGGGTCGTGAGGGTTGCTGGTGCCAAACTCCAGGAGTTAACGGCCAAGAGGCCAGCTGGACCCTGAACATGTCGCCAATCCCTCACAGATTATCTCTTATTTCGTATGGAACCAAATTTAACATTGATTTGGAATCTTTGGGCCTCATTACCTGGAAGCTAAAGAAGAAAATCCACTTTCTTAAGTTAAAATATTAAACAATCGGAAATTAATTAAATTCTAGTGAACTGCTGATTAGTGCAGTTTTGTAAAACAATGAGACATTGTTTGGGAGTCTGTAGGTCAAATCATCTTAAATGTATAGATTTCTTATTTTTTCTGCGCATTTCAACCATAATTTATCTTGATCGTTCCAATTAGTGCATTCAAATCATGCAAGTGTAAATGTATGGAGCAGATTTCATGTCTGATCGGCTCCATGTATGATCGACATGGAGTCGAACATACAAACGTTCAATGGCTAAACCTTCACTGAGACAGAATGTGGCATGACAAGCAACCCCAGGCTACATGGGACGAATTTCATCTGGATGCAGGACTGGAATTAACACAGATTGTCTTGTTGAAAACAGGTTCTACATTTTTAAGTATTCAGAGCAGGTGGAGGTATCAAGTAATTACTTTACTGGCTGTGAAGAAGGGAAAGAAATCAAGATCAGCTTCATAAACTTAATGTTGGAAAGAGGATGAAGATCTCACCATAAAGAAGGAACAGAAACACAGCAAACAGCTTCATTTTCCTACATGTCCAAACGGCAAATCCTTGAAACTCGTCGACACGATTTCACAGAGTGAACTAAAGGCTGCATAAAATTTTACTCTGCAAAGGATCAAAGGGCAGCTAATAAAATCAGTCATGCTGCATAAGTATGGAAGCAGTTTCACTTTCCATTTCACCTGAGAAAAACTCACAAATTAAACATATGAATTTTAAATAAACAAAGTCAAAAAGAACAAAACACAGTAAAGCTGAAAAGGTCTCAGACTTTTGCTTTAATAAAAAATTAAATGTACAATTTCCTAATTTTTGTGAAAAGAAAAGTTTACTATTTTGTTGGTCTAGTTAAAGTTTAGTCTCTTCCCAAAATATTGAAAGGGTCTTTCTGAAATCTTGAGGGTTTTGATTATTGGGAGTTTCTATTTGATTGCTTGGTTGTTTAGTTTTAGATTTTTCATTGGATTTTCATGATTTTGTTATTTAGCTATGCTTCTATGCTCTTGCTGTCTACAGTGATTTGTGTTCATTATTGTCTATAAGGTTTTGCCATATTAGTAAATTACTTAGTTGTTAGTTTCTGAGTTTATTCGGATTTAGTTTCTGTAGATCGTGTTAATTTTTTCTTGGTTTAGTTTATTGCTTCTCTTGGTTAATTATTATCTTCCCTGAGTTTGTTTAGTTTCTTTCAAAGATCTTCATAATCCCCTGATTAAATCACCTGCATTTCATCTCTTTTCTCCCCTCTGCATCTGGTTTTATTGTTGTTGACTGATTCCTCCTGTTACTCTGCCTGTGCTCCATGTCCTGTTCTTTTAATGTTCTATAAGTTTTCAGTTTTTTCAATAAACATTCATCGTGTTCCTGTCTGCATTTGATCCAACTCTCAACATACCAAACACAGCAGCCGCGGTTTCTGAGGTTGTAGCTGGAGCAAAGTTCATTGGAGAGTTTGTGAGCAGCACAGGGAGTGAAAGGAGTTTAATGACAAAGAAGGAAAACTACTACAACCTCACAGCCTCATTAGCATCAGTCAACCAAAACTCAAACAACTCCCAAAAAAAAGAATCTAAACCACAACAAACTGAAGAAAGACAGGAGCAGGAAAAAAATGAATTCACTTAATTTTTTATTCACTTTACAAATTCAAATCTGTAGAACTGATTTCTTGGCATCAAGTTCTACTCAGAAAAAAATTGACAATGAAAAAATCTTACAAATATGTAAATATAGTATAAAAATAAAATACATATTGGGTTTGTGTAAAAAAACAACAACAAAAAAAACAAACAAACATGGTGTCTGAATTATTCAGAACCCAAACAAAAAAAATCTGACTTTTACAGATGCAGCGTTGCCAAATGTTCTGGAGCAGCAGAGTTCTGGTCCAGTTTAACCACTGAAACTCTGGTGGATGAGTGGAGGAGCCAAATGTAGAGAAGATGGAGGCAGAGGTGGATTCAAACAGGAAGAAATTTAATGACTAGAAAATAAACTTAGAATATATAAAAAGAACATAAAACCATCTGAGGACAGAGATCAGAACCATGAAGGGAATCTGATGGATCAGAACCGATCAGATGAACCAGCAGCAACTAAAGAAATGAACCAATAAACCAAATGGAAAATAAACTGAGGAGAAGGAAACAAATGAGAACATCAGGAATTTATTATCAATGTTATTAGATTCTTTTTCTTTCTTTTGGTTTGTTATTTTCTTTTTATTCCCTAACAATTATCAGAGTGGAAACAGCTGAGAGAAAAACTGGGAAAAGAGAAAAGAGAGAATTAGAGTGAATGAATTCAGAAACTCAGAAATGTAAGAAAGCAGGAAGTAGAGAGAACAGGAAGTACCAGACTTACCAAAATAAAACTGATTAACAAAGACACTAAAATACGAGATATTTCAATTACACAACAGAATTAACAAAGTTTTACACATTTTACGGACATTTGATGACTGTCAACATATTATTTTTAATTTGGATGTTAAGAATTTAAAGTTTCTTATTTTTGTCAGTTTATTTTAATAACAAGTATCTGTGATTAGTAATCACCATTAAAGTTACTATTATTTTTATTATTAGTATTAGTTGCTGGTAAATTGTTGCCTTTATGAAAACAAAAACTTCACTCACTTTTTTCCACAAAGACTATTTGCATTAAGGAATCACAGTAAAAAAAAAAATTAAATCTCATGATAAACATTTGAACCAAGCTGGTCGTTTTCTCTGAGGCTCCACCAACGTTGGGTTTCTCCCCAGCTCTACGGCTCCTTTCAGGATCGCTTCCTGGGGTCTAAGAGGACACAGGACTTTATACTGACGTCCAAACTGATCAGTGATGTGCTGACGGAGAATCTGGCTCTCAGCAAATCCTCCCACTAACACAATAAACCCAATGTTCAGATTTTTGTCTAATATTTCTCTGAGAGTTTTGGTGATTCCCTGCAGACTCTCATCATAGAAAGATCTCAGTTTCTCTCTGGAGATTCTGATAGATCCATTATTCCAGGAAGCTCCTTCCACTGAATCAAAGAACGTTTCAATTCTTTCTGTTTCTGACCTCTCTCTCAGGTTACCCGGGCAACTGATCTGAACATCTTCATCCAAATGTTTGAGATGAATAAAATCATACATCATCTTCTGAACCTCATTGGGGAAGTTTTTCTCATATTCATTCCAGACTCCAGCAGAGAAGATTTTCCTCAGGAACTGTTTGAATTTTCCATCCACAGATCTTCCTCCCAGATCGTACTTAGAGTCGTTGTGCAGCATCTTCATGTCTCCTCCTTCCAGGACTTCATGAACAGTGAAGTTAATATTTTTATCTGTTGATAAACAGGAAGGGAATAAAACAGATTAGAGGATAAATCTAAGAAAATAACTTAATGTACATTATAATTGATATCTAGCAAATAATTTAATCACTTCATCCGTCCATCAGTTAACAAGCTTATCCTTGCAGGGTCATGGGGGTGTTGGTGCCTCTCTCTCCAGTGATTTTTGGGCGAGACACAGGATCCACCCTGGACAGGTCACCATCACTGAGCAACACAGAGACACAGAGGACAGACACACATCTAAGGAGGATTTAGAGAAACTGTAGGAGAAAGTCGGAGCACCCAGAGAGAAGCCAGGCATGAACAGGGAGAACATGTAAAACTCCCTGCAGAAAGACCCCAGACTGGGATTCAAACCCACAACCTTCTTGCTGCAAGGCAGAAATCTCTGGATAAGTTTCCAGATCAGTGATGATCCAGAGTCAAAGCTCCTCAGACAGAAAGAGAAGAAAATAATAAAATAGGGAGAGATTTTTCTGAGTCATTATATTTCAACATCAATTCACTCATATTTTTCTGTCTGGGTTCTTAAACTGTGGTGCAAAACAAATTGGTTGAAAAATGTTGAAATTTTGCTTGAATGTGAGAATATTAAAGAATGTTGGTAAATACAACAATATATTTTTATCTTTGTGAATTGGAGGTTAGAATGGAAACAAAATACATTTTAATACAATTTTTAGACATCAAAGATGGATATTTTTAATATTTAAAGGTTCTTCCACAGGTGAGGGACAAAACACTGATTGTTTTGATTCCAACGTACCAAAGATTTCTGTTCCTTCACCATGAAGAAAAGAAGAACTTGAAGAACAAATATACAATGGGTGTTTGGTTTTAGTTTGAGGAGAACTTGACATTTTTAACCTTTATAAAAAAAGAGTTTTGTGGACAACTTTTCTTGGGCATCAATATTCCTTCATTCCTAACACATTTAGTAAATAATCAAAAATATCACATCATTGCATGCTTATTGGAACTCATAGAGCATGAACGCAAAATGTTTTAAGGTTCGTCTCTCACTAAACCTTTAAATGTGTAACTTTTATCCTCACAGTCCAAAACAAGGTACCTTTTCCCTGGAATATTCATCAGGACTACTGTTTCTCTTGGCTCCATGTCTGACGTCTGACGCCTTGGCTGATCTGTAGAAACACAGAATCACAGATTTGCTATGAAAAATGTTCAATGCTTTTTCAGATTTATTAAGGCTTGGTTCTAGATTTTTATCCTCTAAATTATGTAATGCTAGATCTTCCTGGACACAATGCCAACGTTCTGGATCAGCTGCAGTATTCTGATAAATTTTTTAGGCAGACCTGAAATACACTGATGCAGTACGATACGACTGAAGATAAATGCATGGAAGAGTTTCTCTAGATCTCGCTGAGACATCAGTCCTTTAATCCTGGAAATGTTCTTCAGGCGGTAGAAGACCAACTTTATAACTGTCTATATGTGGCTCTGAAGGTTCAGGTCAGAGACCATCACTACTCCCAGGTTTTAGCCTGATCTCTAGTTTCTAGTTGTAATAACTGAATCTTAATTGACTCTAGATCGCTCCTCTTTAGGTCTAAAGATAACTTCAGTTTTGTTTCTGTTCAGCTGGAGAAAGTTGTGGCACATCCACACATTTATCTGGTCTAAGCATCTGTTCAATGACTGAATTGCTGCTGGAAAGGAACATTGAAATGCCTTGACATATTTTCATGTTTTTGTTCTTATTATCCATTTCTCTTGTCCACTATGATGTGTTTTTAGAATTTTTTTGTAACTTTCCTCAAATTCAGAAGTTTACATACTTTTGTATCAGGGATAACCGTCTTTTATCCTATATAACTTGGATCAAATCTTCTGAGATTCCTTCTGCAAATGCCCGATAGCTTAACTGACACACTTGAGTTAATTGGGGGAACACCTGTGATTTACACTTGAAACAAAGCTTCAAAGTGGATAAAAAGACAAACACATGTTTTTTTCTCACTGTTTGAAGTTATATTACACCAAACTTTCCTTGTTTTAACCTAGTTAGGATTACCAAAATTATTTCTAAGTCAGAAAACACAAAACAAATAAAATAGGATAGTGAGAAAACAGAATTAATACAATGTAAAATTTATAGCTAGTAATTAGCTATAATTTTTTTTAAAGTTTTCTAATAATGCTATCTGTAAAGACATCTCTAACAGTGTTTCTTTGATATCCACTTTCACTTTAAGATGGGAATTGTGGCAATGTGGCCATTTTGCCCAAGAATGAAGTGAAAGAGCATATTCATTTCTTAATTTAACATAGTTACTCTCTTCCTTGTAGGCGCCTGCTCTTTATTTTAATTTCTGAAACAACACAACATCCAGGTGTGTCCTCTATGTACATTTATACATTGTATAAATAATTATGATGGGTTGCCAGGGCCATTTCTTTGGGCCTAGTTCAGCTCTCCTTTAGGCTTGTAAAAACCAAATGCAGCGACAGAAGAGTGATGGTGGGAGGATGGGTTTCATGGTTTCTCTTGAATCTGCTATCATCACAACTCAAGAAGGATGAAAAAATCGGGTTTATAGAATACTACAGTACTTTTCATTTTAAATTTGTACATAATTTTATTCTCAGTCACTTATGAAGTGCAGGTCTTTGTTTTGGGGTTTTGAAACACTTAAAATGTGAATTGAATATGTTAAATGAAAAAAATTACAAGTACAAACAGATTGAAATATTTCATTGATAGTTTGTGGTGTTTACAGGCAGCTTCATATCAGCTGGTATTGGTGTTGTTTTGTTAACAAAACAAGACAAACAAATGGATAACATAAGTATTAGGTGACTAATTTTTGGAATAGACAGAAAGATGTTTGAATGCATTGTGATAGTGTACATGTGGCTTACCTCTCTCTTCCTCTGCAGGGTGTTCAGACTAAAAGATTCCCCGGGGACCTGAGCACCTTTTAAAGGTTCTGGACGAGACCATTATGGATGGAAGGGGCGAGGGGGGGAGAAGTAAACTGTGCACTATATAAGTTTAATGTCATATTTATATCTAGAGAAATGTGTTTTTAAAGGTGTCTAGTGATATATAATATTTGTTATTTTGATGGTCCAGCTACCTTTGTGGAAGTTTGTTGAGTATATATACATTTTGTCTTTATCCTGTTTCATGGTGGGTCTGTTAATGGGAGAGGTAGGAGACCCTAGGGTAGTTTTGAAGCAGGGTGTCTGCTGTATGTTTGATGTATGTTCAATGTTGGTGAATAAACTTCCAGTGGGTCTGCACCTCTCCTCTGCCTCAGGTCTTGATCCAGCTGGTAAAGACATTCTCACAACCCACAATGGTACATTGGCCTCAACTGATTACCATAGAAACAATGAAATCCAACCCATAATTATGAATCGACAACCATGAAACCATAGCAAATCAGAAATCTTCTTTACTTTTATGTACCAGATAATGTTTTGGTTTCTGAAATGGTCAGTCTTTAAAGGAAAAAATAAAAAAGCATCAGGACGGTAAGATATTAGCATTGATACAATTGTAAAAGTGACTTACCTGATATAAACTGTTGTCGAAAACGAAACAAAAGGCCCACTTGAATAGTAAGAAACAGCAGAACCCACAGAATTAGGAAAATTCTGGCCCAAGTTGGAGATTCTATGGAATGAAATAAAATTACATCAGACTTTAACATAGAGCTTTAGCAGGACACTCAGAGACGCTTTACAGTGAAATCAGTCATTCCTATCCACGTAGATGTTCGTGGATGACAGCTGTGGCTACAATCTAGTAGCTTACCCCTGTCAGTGGTACACATTTGTGGATTGGAATGTGGTAATTTTATAGTTTATTACTGACGATGGTAAGCTTCTAGATTGTAGCCACAGCTGCTCTGGGGAAGTTTGACAGAAGTAAGAGTACAATATTGAAAATCGCGGGAAATCTAGTATCGGCTAATATTGGTCTTACTGTCGTGTGAAAACATTGTTTCACAATATTTGTTTTTTCATACATCCTTCACGAACACCTTAAATGACTAGCAAAAATAAGGTATAGTTACAGAATTAGAACAATACATTTTATCCAAATAGTTGCAATTCAGTAACTTAATTCTATTTACTCTATTTTTATAGTGTTAATTTACAACTAATTTTCCCACAAGCAAAAAAAAAAAAAAAATTCAATTCATATACAGAATGGTAATATAAGGTCAGACACAATATTGTCCATTAAACACACATAAAAGGGAATTTCCTTTCAGCATTCAGTAAGACCATAAAAAAGAAATCCTAAACTCGACCTAGCATATAGCTGAAATAAATAAAATAAGAAAATCTCAAAAACAAACACACAGAGAGCCAGTCATGTTTAAAGGAGAAACATTATGTTTATGTGTTTATATGATCCAAGACCAACTTTTGTGATAGGAAAATTAAAATATGAAAGTATTGTATCTTACATTTTAAAAGTAACTCGTCATTATTATATTTAATGGTCATGTTCTGAAACACATCATGAATTTATTTTTATTTCTTAGTCTTACAAATCTAAATCATTCAGTAGGTCTAACTATCCAAGGATAGTTTGCTGCAAAGCATTTCAGCTGAGCAATGAGATGTTTTATACATTTTATAATGTAGTATAAGAAAAGTAATACAAATGTATGTATAATTTTACAACATAATTCAACACCTTCAATGGATAATAATTTGAAACATTTAAAAAATAGTGTCATGTTTGTCCGTTGACACTTTTATATTCAACTATGAAAACACAACAGTTTTAAGCTTTTTATTGAAAAATTTTAGTTTTGATCTGTCTCATAGGTTTACGAGGACAGGTTCTTGAAAGGACTGAAAGTAAAGTGAATTTAATGATTTCTCGAATCATTAAAATAGTCAACAGATAACATTTTATTTTACTTGAATCTTACTTGAGTTGTAATATATCTTTGTTAAAATTTCAGGTCGACAGATGGATTGTTGCAGCGTCTGCAGTGAAGCGGGCGCTGTACCGGTCCGTCGTGGTGAAGAGGGAGCTGAGTCAAAAAGCGAAGCT
Source organism: Phalloptychus januarius (assembly GCA_902982915.1). Classification (NCBI taxonomy): domain Eukaryota; kingdom Metazoa; phylum Chordata; class Actinopteri; order Cyprinodontiformes; family Poeciliidae; genus Phalloptychus; species Phalloptychus januarius. Next base: position 18,894,694 of record CADWAE010000230.1, on the reverse strand, counting down.
CTCTATTTACTGGTCGATCTACGTTCCTACTCTCATCTATGGTCATGAGCTTTGGGTCATGACCGAAAGAACGAGGTCCCGGATACAAGCGGCCGAAATGGGTTTCCTCCGCAGGGTGGCTGGGCTCTCCCTTAGAGAGGGTGAGAAGCTCGGCCATCCGGGAGGGACTCAGAGTAGAGCCGCTGCTCATCTGCGTCGAGAGGAGCCAGTTGAGGTGGCTAGGGCATCTGGTCAGGACGCCTCCTGGTCGCCTCCCTGGTGAGGTGTTCTGGGAATGTCCCACCGGGAGGAGGGAAAGACCCAGGACACGCTGGAGGGACTATGTTTCTCTGCTGGCCTAGGAACGCCGGGATTCCCCCGGAGGAGCTGGAACAAGAGGCTGGGGAGAGGGAAGTCTGGCCTCCCTTATTAAGCTGCTGCCCCCGCGACCCGACCCCGGATAAGCAGCAGAAGATGGATGGATGGATGGATAGAATTTCAGACCCTGAGGGAATGGTTAAACTGGTGGTGGACAATTTCAGGAATAAAGAAGAAGTGATTGGTACTAGAGGGATGCCAATATTGATTATGTACTACTTTGTGTTAGTCTACTACAGAAAAAAATCAATTTTTTGTAATTACAATATAATTAGCATGCAAAAAATGTAAAAAGCTAAAGAGGTTGTGGATACTTCTGCAAGGCACTATAGTGGACTGGAAGAACCCAGATGAAACTGGAGAGTGTAGATGGGATGAAGCATGCCATGGTTTCTCTCTAATCTGTTATTTTTACAGTTGAGGCTGGAAAAATGGATGGTTTGAATGAATATTTCCAATATACATGTGAACACTGTAAAGTCATCCATCCACAAAGATATTTTGGTGCTGACGTGGATTTAGTGGATGCTAAAACTCAGCGTGTTAGAGAATCCAAACCATAACTGTCAAATGACAACTTTGAATCCCCTTTACCCTTCCCCTTTCCTTATCAGGTCATTGTTCACTTTGTGAAATGGTCACAATCATATTCATGTCTAAAATAGTGATGATGTCTTGCAACTTTTCATTGAACTATCATTTATCAGTATGTTACCACATTGATGACATTGTAAAAGCAACTTACGTAACATGAAATCACGATCAACCAATGACACCAACATCGCGAACAACATCAACAGCATCAACAGCACCAGCATCTTCAGGAGAGTTCTCATCCGAGGGGAACTTCCTATGAAAAAACATAAAGATCAGTTAGATCCTAAGTATGTCCAGTACAGACTTCTTAAATTTTCTAAAAAGTTTAATAGTTTGGACATTTAATTTAATACATATCAGCTTGAAAAGTCTCAATAAAGTATTTCAGCAATGTGAAAATTGTTAATATTCTTAGTGTAAAGTATTGTTTTATCAGGGCTCTGTTTTTGTTTGTCTCCATCAAACAACTGAACTGACTGTTAAGTTGCAAACAATAATTCAAATTCAAAAATAATTTATTTATCCCAAAAGGAAATTAAATGTTGTAACTCATTATGTCAAAGTCTTCAAAGACTTATTGTAGATAATGATGGCTGTTGGCAGGAAAGATTCTGTGTTACAACAAATCTGAGGAAGCCTCTATCTGATGACACTGTTTTCCCAAGACCGTCTCATAAAGAGGATGGTCAGGATTGTCCATAACTTTCTTTATTTTTTGAAGAGTTCTTCTCTGCATGATTATCTCCAGAGGTTCCAGAGGTTTTACAGTCACCCCCCCCCAGAACAGAACCAGCCTTTTTTATTAGACTGTTGAATCTTTTTAGGTCCCTGGTTCTGATGCTGCTGCCCCAACAGTTGACGGCAGAAGAGAATATGCTCTCAACAACAGACTTATAGAACATCAGTAGCATCTTGCTGCAAACCTTGAAGGATCCATAAGCTCTTTAAGCACTTGTTGCGTCTCCAATCCAGTCTGTTGTCAAGGCAAACACTGAGGTATTTATCTTCCTCAACCACCTCCACTTCCTCTCCCATGGTGGAAATTGGATTTGATCTGATCCTGTTTCTCCCGAAATCAACAATTGTCTCCTTTGTTTCTTTCAGGATGAGATGATTATTCCCACACCATGACACAAAGGGGTCCCCCAGCTCTATGTATCCAGCCTCTTGTCCAGCTCTGATTCACCTGACAACTGCAGAGTCATCTGAGTATTTCTGTAGATGACAGAAGTCAGACTTGTGCTGGAGGTTTGAAGTGTAGAGAGTGAAAAGGAATGGTGAGAGTATAGTCCCCTGTGGTGCTCCCATGTTGCTGATCACCTGCTTAGACAAACAGTTCTTCAGTCTCACAAACTGTGGTCTGTTTGTGAGAGTCTTAGATCCAGGCGATTGTTGAGGCCTCCACCTGTGTCTTCTGGGGTTTCTCATCAGGCTGAATTGTGTTAAATTCACTGGAGAAATCAAAGAACATGATCCTCACAGTGCTGTCTGCTTTGTCCAGATGACAGCGGGTTTGTTGAAGCAGGTGTATGATGGCATCATCAACTCCAGCTCCATGGCGATAAGCAATCTGCAGGGCATCTTGATATGTGCTTGTCTGCTTATTCAGGTGGGCCAACAGGAGTCTCTCCAGGACCTCCATGATGTGTGATGTCAGGGCAACTGGTCTGTAGTAGTTGATGACTGATGAGTTTGTTTTCTTTAGTATCAGAACCAGGGAGGATGTCTTCCACCACAGTGGAACCTTCTCTTGGGTCAGGCTAAGGTTGAAGAGATGTTGCAGAATCCCACAGAGCTGCACAGAGGGTGTGAGACTGTGGGGCTCACACCATCTGGACCTGCAGCTTTGATCCAATTCAGTCTCTCCAGCTGCCTCTTCATCTGACTTCTAGATACAGAGAAGTGGGAGGGAGAGGCAAAGGGAGCAGCAGCGTCTCCTGATTTGGTTGAAGACAAACTTGTGGAAGCAGAAGAGTCCATGACTGAGGAAGATAAGACATCTGAGGGTTGACAGGAAAGTTGTGGTTCAGAGGTAGGTATGATGTCTGTATGGCTGCAGGCCGAAGAGGAGGATGATGAGCTAGTTCCTGAGCTGAACCTATTGAAGAATGCGTTCAAGTCAATTGCTCTGTCCAGACTTCCATCTATCTGATCCTCCTTTAGCCTGAAGCCTGCAATTTTCTTCATCTCTGGTATTGTTCCTCTGAAGTTTGTTCTCCAGCTTCTTCCTGTACTTTTCCTTGCTGTCTCTAATCTTGACTTGACTGCTTCTGTATACTCCTCAATTACTCCCTGTTCCATAAAGGCTCTTTTTTTTCTTGTTCAATAGTTCCTGTAAGTCACTGGTGATCCAGGGTTTGTTATTCAGGAAGTATCTCACTGTTTCCTGAAAGTGGGATAGTGTTATCCAAACAGAAGTTTATATGGTCACACACTGTCATGGCACTGATGTCATCTCAATGTATATAAAATACAAATTGAAATTTAAATTAATAAAATACAATAAAATATTGTCCACATACTTGCATTTTAGGAACCCAATTCAATTCAGTTAATTTATATTGTGTTGATTTACAAGTATTCTTCTGTCAAAAGTATTTATAAAAAGTGTAATGCATATGTAGAAATGTAAGACAATATTAAGGTAGTGACATTAATCTAGAGCAAGTTATGTAAAGGTATAAGGTAATACTTTATCCATGAAATACACATATGATGGAAATCTTTTTCCAACCATACAAAAACAAATTTTGCAAATAAACCCTAACATTAATCAGTTCCGAACATGACTGCAAACATGTACTAAATTACATGTTTAGTATATGTCATTTAGTGTTAAAGGACATGTACTAAACACACATAAATACACATTGTTTTGATGCATACATACATCAATTCAAGAAAAATTAAAACATTTCAGAATTTGCTTATCAAAAATGTTCAATATAAATGAATAAAATATTTCATTTTTAATTTGAATGCTACTTTAGATCTTTTGCTAAATGGCAACAACTGAACCTTCTGGAACCACAAACTACTTTTTCTCTCACCAGCTGAGAGCATAAAACAAACATGTTTACCACATGCAAACATACAGCAGTTATAGCAGAAATTTTTACATCAAAGAAAACCTAATGCAGTGACACTGCGAGAAGGCAGCCTAACTAGCTTCTCAGTCAAAAGCTGGAGGAGCTAATAGATAGTAGGAGCTGGTTACCTTAAATAGACTTCATCAATCACAGTATCTGGACTTTGATTTGATGATGTTCATGTGAGGGAGTGAAGACTTGCACAAGCCCAAAAAGAACTGGTCACATGGAAAGCACCTGTTCTGAAATTTGGATAGTTTTCCTACAAAGGCTTCTAGAAGTTTTGGTTCATATCAAATGTTGCACTGGATTATCAGAATTGTTCAAACATCTCTTCATTATCTGGGAGTGTTGGCTTTTAGCCCTATGACTTGCTCTGAATATGTTTTGTTTCCTAACACAAGCTTCTCACAATAGTTTACACAAATCCCATTAGGTTTGACAGAACGGGTGTAACTGAGTCAGGTTTGCAGGCCACCTTGCTTGCAAACACCTATTCAGATTTACCCACAAATTCTCTATTGGACTGAGATTAAGGCTGTGTGATGGCCATGCTAAAGCATGTTCTTTTCTCATAATGTCACGACAATGAATCTGTCTTACCATTTTCAGCTGCATAATCTGCATAGACAAGATCTTTGGTATTTGTTCTGGGGTCAATCTGCAAATTTCAGACCAAAGCACATTTGTCTCTGGGACACAGAACCTGTCTCCCTCCTGAGGATTATGATGGTTGGAGATTCCCGTCATGTCAATACTTTCATTTTCTTGTTGATTGCTGCACTTTCAAGCATTCATAAATAGTTCCAAAGAATGAGTCATGTGCAAATGCATTTACTTTATTTATATCTTTGATTTTCAAGATATCAATAAAGAAATCTCAGAGATTCTCTCATTATTGAGGCTATTTGCACTTAGAAATAAATTTGGTCACTCTGACTGACCTAAAACAAGAGATCTTTGGTCTGATTTAACTTTAGACATTGAGATCGTAAATATGTATTTTTTTTTTTTGGTGTATGTAGGCTTTTGTTTCAACTGTAAATGACATTGTTTATGGTTCTGTTTTTTATTTGAAAAAAAAAATTCTTCCACTTGACTGTAATAAATTACTTTGTGTTGAACTGCGATATACAATTAAAAATGAATCGTTTTTGTAATTTTAATTAAACAAAATGTGAAAAAGACTTGCACATCATTTGTATTCTCATCCACCCAAAAACATATTGAGGATTATATAAATTTTCTGTGTGACCATAAAAACATTGAAGACTCACCATGTTAAAGGACTAACCCACTATCTTGAAATTCCGATTATGAAAACATGGCAACTCTGAAGCTTCCTTCACCTGTCAGTATCAGGCCATGTCTCACTATCAAAATGACTCACAATCATTCTCAGGGTGAACCTGATCTTTTCATGACAGTCTCTATAACACAGATGGGATCTTTTCAAATGTGACCCGAGGCTGATCGTTCAGGTCACATTTATTTGACCTGAACATAATTGATACTCAACAAATGTCATTATTCTGCGTCCTGATATGCACAAACAGGAAGAAAAACAACAACTATGGTGGATGATAAGGAGGATAAAGTTGTTAATGCGTTGGCTTTGGTCAGACAACAACTTTAAAATTATCAGAAAACACTGAGCATGCTCTCCTTGTGTGACATTATTGTACCCTCTTCTGCATATGCAGGACAGTTTTAGGTCATTTGCAGTTCACGGTGAAGATAATGTACAAGGCGCATATATTTGGAAGGGTGAATGACCACACACACACAAAAATCAGGTTTCACAAAAAAAATCTGAATTGAGCATTAAGACCTGCAGTGTGAATGTAATGCAAGATAAACTCATAACCTCAACATGTTAGACATTAGCATTGATATGTGGTAAAATAGACTTACCTGATATAAAATAATTTTCAAAATTAAATAAACTGCTCCCAGACTGGACAAAAAGGAACCACATCATCAAAATCCCTATAAAAAGAAAAAGGATTTCTATGGAAGAAACACAAAGACAAGATTTTAGATATACATGCCCAGTAAACATCTCTACACATCTTTTGGAAAGAAATTTCATTTTGCATGATTGTTTTTTTTACTCAATATGAAATCCATTCCAGAGACACAGAAGTGCTACAAATATTGCATCCCCCATGTCAAGCCACTCCTGAACCAGAGACAATGTCAGAGGCTTTTTAATCGGGTTAAGGAAAAAATGACTGCTGGTCTAACGTTCTGTTTTCAGATTAAAATAAATTCTGCAGTTCAGTTGGAAATCAAGGTCCAAGAGACTGGAGGAAAAGTGGAAAGGCACAAAATCGAAGTTGCTTGAAGTCCAGAATGAAGTTTCCGGTCTGTGATGGTTTGAGGGGTCCACTATGTCTGCACAGATCCACAGGCTGATCACCTGAATGCTGTGGCATACTGATGTAGTAATTCATGCAAGAGGAAGCCCAACCAAGAATTGAGTGCATAGAAATTAAAATGTTTTTAGAGAGCCTGATATTTGCACTTCTGTGGAACTTTGTGGGGGCAGAAGGAGTCTATAGAGATTTCCTTACTTGCCTGTTGGCTTAATATAACACACCGTCATACAGAAGTGTGAAGACTAGGGATCAGCTTGTTGTTAGGTAAGTTTTGGATAGGCAGGCAATTTAGCGGGTTATCTGCTTATGTTTGTGCACACAAATCAGCTCTTCATCTTAATTGATTTTTATTTTTGTTTTATTTTGTCAGGGAGCAGAAATTTGTTTTTTGATTCTCCATAAGAGGAGACTTTAGATGATTTCACTAAAGATCAATTATTTGAAACGGGTAAGGACAATTGTTATGGATTCTATGTTTTCTTCCATTTCTTTTATGTGCTCACACACACTGCTGCTGCTTACATAACCATATTAGATAAGACTGGCAACAGTCACACACACACAAAATAAAATTGATTACACTATTCTATAGAGGAGAAGAAGAATAACAATCTTCACTTGTCCATAGGGCTGGACGGTGAACTCTGTATCTGTTCCATTTGTATGACTGCATGGCTTGTAATATTTGATAATTTTTGGCATTAAAGCCTGTTTTTATACTTAGCCAAATCTCATTATTTCTCAAGGTAATAAGACTGAGTTTTGGTCGGGTCATGAAACTGGTAAACAGACCTGGGTGGTGCACAGAGAGAAAAATAAAGGAATTACAATAGCAAAGAATTGTCATTTCTGTATTTTTTTAGATTATTTCTCTCACAGTGGACATGCACCTAAGATAAAAATTTCAGACCCCTCCATGATTTCTAAGTGAAAGAACTTGCAGAGTCGCAGGGTATTCATTTTATGTCCAAGTCTGTTTGTTCAAAGTAGTCCTGTAGTGTTCAGAGTGCATTATCAGGCCAGGTTGTGACAGCCTTTGTGGTGGACCTGACACTGTGTCAGAGGGAGGGTGCAGGCCGGGATGAGCAGGAGGGAAAGATAATCTGACTGGCTGAGGTGGGGGAGCAGGTGTGCCTAATAATGCAGTAAGCACGGCCCAGCAGAACAATTAACATGATAACATATGAGGAATGCAGTCTACAATCTTGCCTTATTAAAGTATCGTGCAACAAAGTATGTGAGCACTGTCAGGCTGTGCCCTCTGCTGCTTGTTCATTTTGTTTAGCAGGAGAGAGTGCAGGATGTTTACATTGATGTGGGTGGAATGTGCACAGCCATAACAATTATTACTGGTAGCTGGCTCAGTAAAGATAGAGGCCAGCATCCTACAGATGGACTCAAGGTCAGGATAACAGTGTTTGTTTTAATTCTCCCCGTTGTTGCATCAGTTTTCAAGCAAAGTAGAAATCTGGTGCATTATGATGGGAAGTGGTCCAGTTAGAGCAGCTCCTCTGGTCTGCTCTAACTGGACCACTTTCCATCATAATGTGGGTTCAGTGTCTTACATTTAAAATACTGAAACATCAGCATAATAGATATTTGCTTTGATACTGTTATAAAGGAGCACTTACCTGGTATAGAATGTCGGAAATAAAATAAAAGGCTCACAACAACAGCAGGACACACCAGTAACAGCAGAGCCTTCAGAACAAGGAATCTTTTGGAACGAGTTGACATTTCTTTGGGAAAAGAAAAAGATCAGTTAGATAGATGATCCCTATGCTGGCATAACATAATGTATTTCAGTCAGGAATATGCAGTCACTATGAAAAATATATTTTATTATGTTAAAAGTTCTTTTAGCAGAAAACATTTATTTTCAGGCAGTGGCATTATTAGCCATCACAGTTATATTCAGAGTTATGTTTAAAGAAAAACGTTAAATAAAGGAGCAGAGTAGCATTTCTATTGAATACACAGTAAAAACACATTTTATCTAGAACTAAGCCAAGTTTAGTGTACACAAATAGTGAGGTTTGTTTTGAAAAACATTACTTTTTTTGGTGACCCCAAACATTTGAGAGGTAATATATAGATTACGTTCAGTCAATCGATTAAAAAATTTAATCAGATTAATCTCACACTACTGCTGTGATAAATTACAATTAATAACAGTTCAATTTTGAAAACTTGAATTTTAAAAATACATGTTTTCAAAAAATGTTCTTGAAAATATTTTATTGTCTCAAACCAAACATGTTTCAACTGAAGCTGGCTGAGGCCATCCCCCCAGAGACTGGAGTATAATCACTGAAAAAACAATCCTCTCCCTGATCTTTTCAATAAGAAAACTTGATTTAAAAGAAAATTTTCATTTTCATTTACAAAATGAAAACTTTTTATAAACGTATACAAATTTTTCCAAAAGCAGTTCAATGTAATATGTGTTTCAAACTAATCAAAAGCTACATAACAGGTCAGCCAGCCCTGCAATGCATGCATTGTATGACTGTTATGTCACAAATGTTGAATGACCACAATGCAACCAAACGCATTGGCTCTTTTTTTTACAATCGGGCTGTAATAATTATAGATAAAAAGCCAATCTGCTATCATAACTATAATATTATTAAGAAGCATAATCAACTGAGCTTCTTAAGCTTGATCAGTTTTTGTTTTCTTAAGCTGTTATATAAAATATGTCCATCATGGTGCCTGAGCCATGACATACATTTGATTACAAACCAGAACAGTAATAGAGTAACCAGAACCACCAATATTGATATTAAAATACCACTTTGCAGGACAACCTTTGGAAGATGTAAGATTTGTTTGTAAACATCACTGCCATCTGATTTTAAGACAATAACTGGGATTAAAATGTTCACTACAAGGATTAACTTGATAAAGGGAAATAAGAAATCTACTCATTTTTAAATATAGTAATTGTTTTGATTCGGTAGTTTTAAATGCATTTTTTAAATATTTCTTTTTGATAATTTTATTGTATTTACTGTTGATCTTAACTCCTCACTTAAATCAAAAGATCCTTCTAGGGACGAATGTTGTAAATTAGCTATGGATGAATGCTGTATGATGTCTGCATACACATGTAATGCAGACATCACGTTGTCTTGATCTGTTTCTTGTATCTGTAAACAATACAATTAACTTAAAAACCTTTACAGACATTGCTGGTTGAATACAGAAAAATATGCAAACAGATTATGCAGTAGTACATAACAATGCTACAGCTACAATTATTACTTTTAATAACTGCATCTAACATTGTGCGGGTTCAGCCCTACGGGGCAAGTCGAGAAAGAAGCAAGAAAGAGAGAGAGCTTCTTTTTCCGTTCCCTCTCCAAACTCCCAGTGATTATTCTCTGAAATCTTCCTGTTTATTACCCACTTCCACCTACAAACATGAAATGGGATTTTTCATTGATACAGCTGTAAAAGGGACTTACCTAAATTGTATTGTTGTCGAAAGTGAAGTATAAAGCCCACATCAACAGTAACAAAAAACGACAGAAACACAACAAGCACTGGCCCAAGTTGGAATTTCTATGAAAAAGAAACAAAGATCAATTTGAGATTTCACATGCATGTCCAGTGGAGAGCTCTTATATTTTGCAATACGTTTAATGGTTTGAATAATTAACTTAATCTCAATTTCCTTTAATAATTAGAATAAAATTGTCTTTGAACATTAAATTCTCTAGTATTTATGTTTTTAATATCAATGAGTGAAAACTTTGTCTTTTGGGGTTTTGCATGTCTCCATGCTGCTGAGCGGCAGCGACTCACTGAGGCAATGAATATTTTAAATAACATTGTTAATGCTGTTGTCAGAAGTGTTAGATATAAGGCGACAGCCAGCACTGGAACCCCGTCTGTCACCGCGGTAAAGCAAACTGCCTCTTTGGAAGTGACAGGATAGCCAGCATGCACTCAATTTTAATGTTACTGCACCTTCCTTTACAAGCTCCTTTCAGAGTAAAAGCGCACCTTCGGTTTATGTAAATATTCTGCTTCTAGTTTAGAATAATCTAGTCCAAGTTTCAAATGTTAGATCTGATCTGATGTTTAATTTCAAAATAAGAACTCCATGAAAAGAAGACATTTAGATTTTTATTTTCATATTGCTGAAAACTCTCCTTTACCGGTGACTTTTCTCACTTCAGGGTGACACTGGGAGTATCTCTAGAAAACACCCAGCAATAGCCATCCACACCTGAAGTGTCATTTCAAATTTAAATCCCATCTATAGAAGAAATTTGTAATTGTTTTATTGTTAAGTTTTTTCCCTTATAAATTAACTTTGTGTTTTCATTTTGCTAAATAATTAGTGGATGATTTTATCTGATCTGAACTTCAGATTTTGGTTACCAAGTAAGAATGAAACTTAATCATCTTTCTTTTAAGAAAAGAAAAATTACTGATTTGTAAATTAAACATTTTTACAATTGCTACTGCGGCCTCCGATTCCAGAAATGGCTAAAAGGCCACTCCACTTGATTTCACACTATCTTGAGCATCTTTAATTTGTTCTACTTTAAAAACTACAAACATATAAATTTCACACTTGGACTAGATTATTCTAAGCTAGTAGCAGAATACATATAAACCAATGTTTATATGTTTAGATGGTTTGTGAAACTTTTCTTTTATTTATGAAACTTCATGGCCCATATTACTACTTTTTATGCAGTTGGAACACATCAAAAACACTGTGAGAGTTTGTAAGTTTTGGCCCATGGGGCCTCTCACATTAAAATGCAGCGTTGGTCCATGGTCATGTTTTCCTCATGGGCTAACACAGCAAAATGGCTCCTAACAACAGTTTCTGATTCCTTTTGTGGGGCCCTATCTAAGCAATTCCCTAAAGAAGGCGATCCCTAGTGTGTAATTTCCTTTAACATTAGCTTTGTGCACGTATGCGGGGGTGCGTGTGTGTGTGTGTGTGGGTGTGTGTGTGTGTGTGTATATATATATATATATATATACATACACGAGCATCCAAGCAGCTAAAAGAGGTGGAGGAAAACAGAAATATTTACTCCCAACAGTTTCCACTTTAAGTCTACTGCACAACAAGACTGTCGACTTGTTTTTGCTAGGAACCACTGGGCCTGAGATGGCCCTCACATATAAACACTGATCTCAAAAAAGCCCTGCAGAATTACTCAAGAAGTCCAACAAGTTATGGGCACACTTCCACTATTAGTGAAGTTAATTTTTTGTTTTGTAATTTTGCTAACTTTGAAAACATTAAGCACACTTAGTTTCTCTTAAATTAATTTATATATTAACATATATTTCAAAAGACAATAATTTACATATATATGGCCAGCATCACAGAAATAAAGTTCAAAGTAAAGTTACAATGAAATCTCTAAAAATTGTTCTCATCAAGTTTTCTTGCACTTAAGTAAATAGAAATAATTTGGGTAAATTTAACTAAACTAGCAATGATATTGTTATAAGGAGACTTACCTGACTTAAACTTGTATTGAAAATGAAATAAAAGACCCGCAGAAACAGCAAGAAGAACCAGCACAACCAGAGCCCCCAGGAGGATTTTGGCCCGAGCTGAAACTTTATGAAAAAACATAAAGATAAATTAGATCTTAGACACTCATATATCTCAGTGCTTATGTAAAAAAAAATTGGCCTTTGTTTCAGAAACTGAGCTCTGCTGGGAACTAAAGCTCCAAGGAGGAGATTGTGGAAACAGTTCGGTCATTATAGGAATAGGCTTTAAGGCATCCCCAAAAAGGCTGCCTTGGGAGATTGAAGGATTTCTCAAATGTGCATGAAAGAATCAAAGCACCACACCAGGTGTGTTTTTGATGACGAAATAACATTATAACATGATATAAAGTTCATCACATGTTTCAGCATGAAACAGCACGAGTGAGAGCCACTAATGTTAGTCTCCTGGCTTCAGATAATGGACTGGATTCTGTTCTGGTTCTTTTGTATTTTAGCACTATTTTTGATAGAGTTAGATACAATTTATCAAATCTGTTCAAAAACAGTTAAGAAGATGGTTTTTAAGATTGCCTTTACATCACTTACTGCAACATGTTTAAGCAGGAAGCACTATTATCACCAGAATAACTTCCAGAAATATGTAGACGTTGTTTCTACCTGCATCAAAATATCCATTGACGATGTCTCTGATACCAAGACCATCACAGTACGGTCCAACCTGAAACTCTGGTTAACAGAGGAGGTCTGCAGATTACTAAGAGCTCAGAACTCCTTTTTAGAGGAGGTGATGAGGCTCCTCTGTTTTTAGGAAGAGCCAACCTGTCCTGTGGCATCAGACTAGCAATGAAGAAGTACAGCAGAAAGATAACCCATAATTTCACTTACAACACACAAAGACTCTATGGCTGATACAGACCACCGAGGACTAGGTGCTGTCCTCTTAGTGTTTGAGGACTATACAGAAGAGCTTGTTCTCACAGACACATTTCACATCTCTCTGAACCATATTGGCCCCCACCTTCTTCAGGGTACCACCATCCTCCCCATTCCAGAGAAAGGCTCTCCATGCTCTTTCAATGACCACCCTGTGACAACAACCCTCAATATTATCCAGTGATTTCAGAAGTTAGTCATGCAGTACATAGAATCTATCTTCACTCCTTCCATGACTCATACTAGTCTTCACCCTGGGCTAACTAGACCACTGGAGGCCATCTCCACCACCTTCACTAAGCCCTGGACACTAAGGACTCATATGTCCTTGATGAGACAAACTACAGGGATGAGATGAGCCAATTGTCCATGCGGTGCAGAGACAAATCTTATCATATTCACAGTCAAATTTGTAAACTGACGCCTATGAAACCATGGAAAACTTTTTTGCATCGGCTTGTATCTCGATGTAAATGACAATTACAATTAAATTTGCAATTGTCAAATGTAATGGACAATTACATTTGGAAGATGTAATTGTCCATCTTTCAAAGTTAAACTCACAAAACCCCCAGCATGTTAGACATTGATGTGGTTATAAAATAGACTTACCTAATCCAAATTTATGTCGAAAATGATATAAAAGGCCACCAGAAACAGCACAAACCAGTAAACCCAGCAGAACCAGGATAACTGTGAGCCAAGTTGGAATTTCTATGGAAAAAAAAGATATAAATTAGATTTTACACAGAAACATCCAGAACCTCCACTCACATTTTTCTGAGAAGTCCTAAAGTTTGCATAATTGTCCCTTTTGTATTTTACAATGTGGTGCATAAAATAGCCTTTGAACATTGGGACATTGTTAGAAGTTATGTTCTTAATGTCAATGAACAAAACCTTTGCACTTTGGTGAGCTGTTTTTGTATGCTTCTTTTATAAAGAACCTTAAAATGACTTTGCTGGAAAAAAGCATATATTTAGAATTAACTTAATTAGAGCACCACCACCAAAATAGCTGCATTTTAAATATTTAAATCAAGTTTATCCAGCTTTGATTCACAACTATCCAAAAGGTCTCACTCATATACAGAAAAATAATAAAAGGTCAGATACTTTTTTCTTCATTACAAGAAATAGCAAATTAATCCTAAAATGCCTCATGATCTGCAGATTTTCTTTGTGATAACTTTGAACAGTTTTGTTTGGAAAATGGACGATTTGAGGAAAACTCAGAAGTAAGAAAATAGCAACAGACATACAAAGGGTCTGCACATGCACGACGGTCAAACAATAGTGAGTATCAAAGTCAGTTGCATACATTCTATTCAGTTAAAGCCACAAAGCAAGGTTATAGCTGTGTTCAGTTTACCATTCAAATTGCTGCATTGCAGTGATTTTTCAGTCTCTATATGAATTTTAGCATTTTAAAGACAAATAGGGTTCTGGGTTGAGCAGCACTGCTGTATCTAGTGTTTCTGGGGTTGATGGAGCTCAATGGAGCAGAGCCTATCTGTGCAGTTACTAGGCACAAAGTGTAACAGGATTTCTACCTCTCATTATTCTATCAAGTTTGCACCTCCACGTGACACATTTGCACATACATCTACCAAACACACACATCCACGCACTCCTGCAAATCAAAGTGATTAAAAGTGATCCAAAGAGAAGTCTTGATTCTATGATAGTTAACTTGTCTATTTTATACTTAATAAAGTTTATCGAGCAATCAGAATGCAATCAGGATGCAAGACCACTGACCTTTGACAAGCAGATGAACTTCTGACAGCGTTGTTTCTTTTTCTTCATCGTCAATCATGCTGCAGGTGTAGTTTCCACTGTCAGAAAGTTGGAGTTCACTCAGAGTGAGGCTGAAGTCACCAGAATCGAAAGCATCAGGTCTCATTGATGTTCGTCCTTTGAAAAGCTCATTTTGTGATTCCAGGTCGTCTCCTTCTCGCCGTTTATGGACAGTGTTGGGATTAAGATCAAAACGTCTCCATTTCACTGTAACTATCTCTTCTAATGGTTGGCTGTACTGACAGGGCAGAACAGCAGACTGAACCCATTGAACCTCCACTTTTTTAGTCAATGAATCCTGAGAGGCTGGAAGGAAAAGAAAAATACATGCTCTACATGTCTTAAAAAATAAATGACTTGCAGTTACATTATATTTCATCTTTGGACAATTCAATCCTATACTATAATCATAACATTACCGCCTTAAAGCTCTTTGCATTCCTACTTAATTAAGCAGTGTCATGAATGAATAAGAAAAAAAATCAAGAAAAAGGATCAAATGTATTATTTATAGATTTGTCTCACTACAAATCTTTATTGGTGAATAATCTATATTTATTGGTGAATAATCTATATTGTTCAGGAGGCTACAGGCAGAGAGGACAGAAAATCAGCTTAAAGAATGCAGCCACTTTGGAATGTGATCATAGTGATAATAAAATCTCCAGGCCTGGACACTGTTTGCTGCATTCTTTCAGAATTCATGCTTAAAGCTAAATATAAAATGTATCAAAAAAGGAGAGAATATAAAAGACATGCAGGATACTAGCCAGCATCCAGGTAGCTGACCTTTTAGTTGCAGTTCAACTTCTGATAGTGTTTTTTCTTCTTCATCAATCATGCTGCAGATGTAGTTGCCAATGTCAGAAAGTTGAAAGTCTCTCAGAGTGAGGCTGAAGTCACGAGAGTCTAGAGCATCAGATCTCATTGATGTTCTTCCACTGAAAAGTTGGTTTTGTAATTGCAGGTCGTTTCCTTCTCGCCTTTGATGGACAGTGTCGGGATTAAGATCACGGCGGCTCCATTTCACTGTAACAACCTCTTCCAATACTTGATTGTACTGGCAGGGCAACACAACAGATTCTGCACCTTCTTGAACCTCCACTTTTACACTAAAAGATTCTCGAGAGGCTGAAATGGCAAACACAAAGGTTTTAAATCAGTGTATAAATGCATTTAAATCAAAGATGCATCGTTTGGCCATTTAATATCATATAATATTAATGTCTCAAAGTTCTCTTTCTTTCCAATGTACTCAAGCATTTTTACAAAGGAAATTCCAGAGACTGATTGAATCTCAGAATAATTTGATTAACAGCAGAAGACAACTGTTGTGATCGATGTAACCAAAGGATGGAAACATCATATATATATATAGATACACACACACACACACACCCCCACACACACCAATGAACTGACCTATGACATGCAGCTGAACATCTGATAGCGTAGCTTCTTCTTCACCATCAGTGATGCTGCAGATGTAGTTGCCGATGTCAGAAAGTTGAGGTTCACTCAGAATGAGGCTGAAGTCACCAGAGTTGAAAGCATCAGATCTCATTGAAGTTCTTCCACTGAACAGTTGATTTTGTGACTGTATGTCATCTCCTTCTCGTCTTTGATAGACAATTTTGGGATTAAGGTCATGGCGGCTCCATTGCACTGTAAAGATTTCTTCTAATGGTTGACTGTATTGGCAGGGCAGCACAACAGAATCTGTGCCTTCTTGAACCTCCACTCTTACAGTCAAAGAATACTGAGAGACTGGAAATAAATAACAGATTTTAATTAGTGTGATAAAATAAATTCATTTCAATCAAGGACAATTTTCTTTTGACCTTTTAATCACAGAGTCGTTTGAGCTGTGCTGCTGAGCTGTGCTTTATGTCTGTGTTTGAGCTGTGCTGCTGAGCATTTGGATGTGCCATGGCATGTCCTGCCACCTTGACAGTTTCAGACAAGACATCTCCTGGGCGTTTTCCCAGTTCCTGGAATTTGAGCACTGTTTCCCAACCATTGCTCTCCAGGTGCTGTGTTTTGCTTTCCTTGATTTAGCACACCTAATTGTTTTTATTGCAGTTAAGTAAAAGCATGTTAATGAGCCATCAACTTAAATCAGGTGTGAAACGTGTAAATGGTCACTGTCTCATATTAACTAACTCTGATGTTGTCCAAACAGTTGGTTAGTCAAGCCAGTGAATAGGCTAATCCAGGTGATGACCAATATGACGATGCTGCTCGGATTATTGACACAATTTCTAATTCTGATCTTTAGATGTCCAAGTAGAAACATTTACAACAGTATGCCTGTAGGAACTATTTCTCTATTTTCAGTTAAATCTTAGAATTTAGATTATTTAGTTTGTTTTATTTGCTTATTTGTTGATTTATAATTATAATTTTAAATATTTGGAATATGTTTGTTGGCTAGTAATTTCATTACTTAATTTCAGTTTGGTAGATGGGTGTTTCACATATAACTATGTAGGTTTTAGGTAGCTCATTATGCATGTGGTCACATGGTTTTTGACCAGTCAGCCACTTCACCTAGCCAGTCTATCAGTCAGCCCGTCAGACAATCAGGTACCCAAACAACCTCCTGTGCTTGTATCATATTTTATCCACTCATTGTTGAATAAAGTAACAAAAAACTGCGTTTTATGACTTTTGATCTTTTTGGAACTGCGTAAGTCAGAAACCCACTGTGCATCTGGTGGCTATTTGAATTGAAGTCACTTTTACTTTGATCACCTTTAAGTCTTAAGTTTTTTTATTTTTGGTTTCTGAGTTTTTGGACAAATAGTCACTTCAAAGCCCTTTTCTACGGATCCCTCTTGGGGGTCTGGGAAAATGTATTTCTTTTGCGTTACCTCGCAATACTTTTGCATTCCCTTAAAATATGTTTTGCGTTCCCTCGCAATTAAGCTTACTGCAGTATTTGCTGGTCTATTTTGTATAGTCACAAATGTCAATTTGACATCCCAAATATACATATTTAAAGAGGCTAAATGTAATGTAATGGTGGTAGAGGGCCACACTGGGTTAACTCGGGGATCTCATCTGTCTGACGCGTGCATCACTCAATTCCAGGCCACTTCTTATTCCAATTTATTCCATTTTGATTACCATCCTTCAAACTTTACAAGGACTGCAACACAAAGTGACAAGGCCAAGCAATGCATGTTTGAAACACAAATGCAGTTTTTGTGCAGCAAAATGTGGTAAATGCATATTCTTTATAAAATGCACCACAACAAAACTCAGCATTGAATTTGAGTCTTTGATTAACATAACCTGAAAAATCCATAGTTTGTCAATAATATATTAATAACAATTAGAATATCAATTAAAAGGTCACAAAAAAACTGTTGTGACAGGACAAACAACCATGCACACACACACTCACACCTAGGGTGGATTTGGAGAGGCCAATTAACCTGACAGTCATGTTTTTGGACTGTGGGAGGAATCCGGAGTACCCGGAGAGAACCCACACATGCACAGGGAGAACATGCAAACTCCATGCAGAAAGACCGGGGCCGGGAATCGAACCCAGAACCTTCTTGCTGCAAGGCAACGGCTCTACCAACTGCACCACTGTGTAGCCGCAAATATTAACATAAGAGACGTAATAAAATATGCTAGAAATGAATTTGTCTCACTGGCTTAGCATATTAACAGAACTCTCTGATTTGGAGTCACTAGGTCACATTACAAGGTGGGTATCAATTTTTTTATTTTTGTTTCTTTGTCTGTGTGTTTGAAATTTGTTGTAGCTCAGCCGAGTTCTACTCCATTAATGCGGCACAGTTTGTTAAATCGAGCGAACCGCCCTCGCTTCGAGAAGGGATTATAGAGTGCATCAGATTCTATAAACATAAAATCTCACTATGGTATTGAACCATAGTATTTCCGCAGTGGGGGAGTTGAACGCCGCCACTGAGAAAAAGTGCTAAAGAACACCTGCGACTGCGGACTTTAAGTTCTATATGGAAAGTTGTGCGCAGAGGTTTTACTTCAACACTATGCTGTGTTCAACGGTTTTCGGACATAATCCTACAACGTCTTCGTGACGTAGTTATTATCAACATACTAGTTATTTTCCAAATATTATTTATACTTATTCAGGAATGACACAACTTACAATAAACTTGTAGAAATAGACACGGCTTCTTCTGCTCCAAAATGATACATTTTTAAGTACTGCTGAGCATGTAAATAGTTTATTGACTATGAAGGAATAAAAAAAAGATTAGCTAAATACATTTATGAGATTGGAGAAAGGAAAAATAACTCACCATACAGGACAAGCACAAACACAGCAAACAGCCCCATCGTCCGTATTTACAAACGACAAATCTTTACTACCGGATTTCTGAATGATTCATTTAAACATTTCCTCAGACGAAAACAAAAAATTGTCCAAATGTAACTTTGGTATACGTCTAAGGTCGCCTCATAAACAGTCGTTTGTTCTGCTTCGTATAAGCACGAGAGCCTCTTTCACTTTCACTTCAACTTGAAAAAAAAAAAGACTTTCAAAGTAAAAGTTTCTTAAAATAACTCCTCTAATCTGTGGTTTTATAAAGATGATGCGACAAAATAAATGTTCTGATCGGTCTTGCACGTGTTTCTTTCTCGCTTACATATTTGTGCATATTTTAGACACGGTTTCACCCAGTGGTTCTCAATTATTTTCTTTCATGCTCCCCCAAGGGATAATATAACCCCAGTCCGGATTACAAATCTGGGGGTTATTCTGTACTAATAGATAAACTCTGATAGTATTAACAGAAATAATTCTGACAAATTAGTAATTAATTTCCGTCAGTACTGACATAATTGCTCTCAGTAACATTTAATCAAGACTGGTCATTCTGTAGGATTCTCAACAGAGAAAAAAAAAAATCAAATGATCAACTGTTTTTTGCATATGTTGAGGGGATTAGACAAATGAGACATAAAGAAACAAATATAAATAAAAAATAAATGGAGGTCATTTATATGCTTTACTGATGAATTTTAATTTCTGGCACAAAATTAAATGCCAAAAATGTAATTATATGCCGAAATTTAATTTAATTATACGGTAAATAAATCACCGTATTTACACGGTGATTTAAATACCCCTTTTAAATCACACATCATTTAAAACAAGTACTTATTTACATCGTAAATATATATTTTGTTTTTACAAGGGGGCTGCTAATATTAAGATACATTTTATAAGCTTTGTTACAATTTATCTTGTTTTTTGAAGTGATGTGAACAATAGTTAAAACTAAAGGCACTATCCTTCTGGCAGGGTCCTCTGAGATATTAGTAAATCATTTGCACATAATCAGCATTTTGTCCTCATACTTCCACACTGATGTTTTCGAAACTGTGACAACTAGTTATCAAACTTTGACCCGATGTGAGCCCCTCATGATTTTACTGAAATATTCTTTAATCAAGATTATTTATTAGAGCTGATTTTTATTTTTAAATCATGATTCTTGAAAAGCTTTTGCGTAAACCCAAGGAAAGGGTTCCTTTCTGCTCTAAAATATCAGCTCTGAAGAATAAACAGTTAACTTTATAAATATGACGTGTTTCTGAATTAATTATGAAAGAACAGAAAAAAATTACAATAATATGTATTTTCTTTAGGACTAACTGATTAATCATGATTAATCAGTTATTTGAGCTAATTTAGAAAATGAATAATTGTTAACAGGAAAATACAGACTCAAAAAAAGACAATTTGCTGAAAGAACAACATTCAGAACAGTAATTATAGGATAAAACTTTACAAAAAATAAATTCATTTTTCAGTTGACAGTTTTAG
Organism: Phalloptychus januarius; assembly: GCA_902982915.1. Classification (NCBI taxonomy): domain Eukaryota; kingdom Metazoa; phylum Chordata; class Actinopteri; order Cyprinodontiformes; family Poeciliidae; genus Phalloptychus; species Phalloptychus januarius. The sequence goes on along the minus strand of CADWAE010000230.1, from coordinate 18,874,205 downwards.
CTTCATCTGGTTCAAATTCTGTTGAAAACATAAATCACATAGTAATAACTTTTGCTGTCCAGTTATGAAAATAGTCTACGGATCAGCCCTGAACTGTGTTGATGTTCAGTCAAACAGAAAGTTTCTGAGTCGACCGTTTCACAAACATCCTTCAAGCTGAGAGACTCGGCTTCTGGTTCCCACATTCAGCCTCAGAGATTCACACAGAAACGACACGTTTGATTCCCAGAGAGCAGCTTCAGAGTCTGAGATCAGGTGGAAACCATCAGGTGATGAAGCTGCTGCTTGATACATGATGTCTGACTTTAAACAGCTTCAGCTGCTGATCTCACTCTGATCAGTGACCAGCTGTGATCTGGTTCTGCTCATCAGCTCAGAGTCTGATAGAAACAGCCAGATGAGACACATTAATGTGATAAAACACATTTAAAGAGTCTGCAGGTGATAAATGTCCATCATGTGAGACTGAATCACATCTCAGCTCTGAACAGGCTGCAGCAGTTCAGTCTGACTGATGATCCTTCATCTGCATTTCTCTGCAGCAGCCAGAAGAAAACAGGAAAACTGAAACAGACTCTTCATTTAATCAGCAAACATCAGGAGAACATGCAGCAGAAAGTCCATCAGACTGACCTTTGACCTGGAAGACTGAGATAATCTGCAGCTTGTTTTACATTAAAGATGAAGGTGAGGCAGCTCTGACTCCGCCCACCTCAGAGGTTGAAGGTGAAAAGCAGCTAAAGGTGAAAGTTAGTGAGCAGGTCTGACCTGATGCAGCAGCAGAGGAACCTGATGGAAGCAGCAGGAGGAGAACTTCAGTCCTCTGAGCAGATCCTGTTCTTCACTCCAACAAGCCGTTCATTCAGCAGCAGGACTCCTCCTCTTCCTCACTCTCTTCCTCCTGCTGCTCCTCTCAGATCTCCTCTGTCTGTCACAACTTGGAGATTTTAATAAATGTGCAATTGTATAAATATAAAACATGAACAATAAACCATCTGCAGCTCGTTCAGATGGTTTATTAATCAACTGAAGCAAAAACAAAGAGCAAATCTCAGTTTTTTAAACTCTAATTATGTAAACAACAAATTAATATCATTAGAAAAACAAGTGAACTTCCAGGGAGCAGCAATGATTCATCAATCAGGGGAATTTAAGTTTTAAAACATTCACACCTGCATGTTGACTCACCTTTCAGCTCCAAATAATCTTCTAAACTAAAAATTAAACGACTCCAAAAAAATAATAAAAACCACAACAAACAGAAGGGAGGCAGGAGAACCAGGTTAAATAAAAAATAACTTTGATTTTTAAATTCAATTTACAGACTTGAATTCAAAATTCAAGTCTGTAGAAATGATTTATTGGTTTCTGGTAGAAAGCAGCAAAAGATGGACTGTGGAAAGATTTTACAATTGTATGAAATAGTAAAACTGACAAACCAAACAAAAACAAACTATGCTCACTGTCTGAATTATTAAGAATAAAAGAAACAAATTAAATCTCATGATAAACATTTGAACCAAGCTGGACGTTTTCTCTGAGGCTCCACCAACGTTGGGTTTCTCCCCAGCTCTACGGCTCCTTTCAGGATCGCTTCCTGGGGTCTAAGAGGACACAGGACTTTATACTGAGGTCCAAACTGATCAGTGATGTGCTGACGGAGAATCTGGCTCTCAGCCAATCCTCCCACTAACACAATAAACCCAATGTTGAGATTTTTGTTTAATATTCCTCTGAGAGTTTTGGTGATTCCCTGCAGACTCTCATCATAGAAAGATCTCAGTTTCTCTCTGGAGATTCTGATAGATCCATTATTCCAGGAAGATCCTTTCTCTGAATCAAATAACGTTTCAATCTCTTTCTGTTTCTGAGCCTCGTCTCTCAGGTTACCCGGGCAACTGATCTGAACATCTTCACCCAAATGTTTGAGATGAATAAAATCATACATCATCTTCTGAACCTCATTAGGAAAGTTTTGTTCATATTGATCCCAGACTCCATCAGAGAAGATTTTCCTCAGGAACTGTTTGAATTTTCCTTCCACGTGTTTTTCACCCAGATCGTCTTTAGGAGCCTCGTCTAGTGTCTTCAGGACTCCTCCTTCAAGGACTTCATGAGTAGTAAAGTTAATGTTTTCATCTGTTGACAAACAGGAAGAGAATAAAACAGATTAAAGGATAAAACTCAGAAAACAACTTATTCCACATTCAGCAAACCATAAAAATATTACTTCAACACATTTATTGGTTCTCTTAATGTGTGAACACAGTGATTTGTGAAACTTTTATTAATGTTGTGTAACTTTTACCTCCACAGTTGACAACAAGGTACCGTTTCCCGTCTCTCTGGGTCTCCAGCAAGACTACAGTTTCTTCTGGTTTGGCCATAAACTTTACAGCCTCCTGACTTTCTGGTGGATCTGCAGAAACACAGAAACCTCATTGAGTTTCACCATAAAAAAGGACAATTTCTGGCCTGCCTGCCTCCTTCACTGATGTGTATTTTTAACTTAGCGATCTTCTCTGTTGATCAGAGGAAAGCTTATTAAACAAAGACAGTTACTTCTGAAAACTGTCAGGTTAATGGAGCAAAGAAGAGTAAAAAAACCACAGAAAGTAAAACCTGGCCATCCTCTGATCAACACATTTCAGATGATATTCTGGCTTTAAAGAGGTGGAGTCAATCTATTATGCTGGACTGCAACCCAAACAATATCAGGTGTGTAATTGTTAACTGCGAGTATAACCTAATCAATAATAATATATATTGTGATGATCAATTTAATCAAATATCCTGTTTGCAATAGCTAGTCAGATCATCAATTTATTTTGATGATAAATTGATGATCATTTTGTCATGTTTGTCATGTAAATCCAAACTACCCATTCAGCAAAGCTGTCTCTAAATCATGACTTTCAAAGTCTGGACTGAAATCTGAACGTCAACAGGTCATTCACTCCAATCTGGCTGAATTATAAATACTCTGCAAACAAAAGTCCTGTTCAGAGATTTAAAAAAATGCTGGAGTGCAACAGCTAGTCTGCAGTTAATAAACACAATTAAGAGGAAATTGTTTTTTATTGTTATTTTTTTAAGGAGGATAACATTGGTTGGGGTTGCTTTTTTTCTTAGTAAATAAAATAAATATTTGTGTTTATTCAGGTTAAAATTGCATAAAAATGCTTGATGATGTAAAAGATTTAAGGACAGAAATGTGATACATACTTAAACATTCACCTGACTTATTTGCTTCCACATAGTTACTAAAAACAGATCATCTAAAGAATCCATTCATATATTACACTATAAACAGACCAAAACCTGCTGAATGTTTGTATGCCAGACGTTATGGATCCACACAGTACCGTTACAGCTGGTACCAGGTTCTGCTGCTCCTGCAGGTGGATCCTGTGAGTCTCTGCTGTGGTTCTGTGTGATGAAACCATCAGGTTGAAGCTTCAAACACCAGGTCAAAGCTGCTTCTGACTCCAAAACAAACATCAGTTTGTCTTTAGTGTCGTCTGTTACAAGACCAGCCTGGAGGAGAAACCAAGAGTCTCATTCTGATGAACATTTCAGAACCGATGACTTTAAAACATGATGTTACCTGAGATGCAGATTTTATTATGAGCTGTTTAGTGGAATCCTTCAATATATCAGGAACAGTCAGCACCCAGGTGAAGTCATCAGCTGTGAACTCTCCACCTTCTGGATCGTTGATGGTTTTCAGAGCATCGTCCTTCAGGAATCTCAGAACCTCTGTCAAAACCTTTTCTACTGTCAATGACTTGTCATGTGCTGCTTTAATTGTCAGCTTCCTGATTTCCTGGGAATAAATTTTGATATGTTAGTTTGTATTAAGACATAAGTTAGTTTGTCAGAATTACAGATGTAAATTTGCTGCAGTCTTCAAGCCAATCTTAGCAGAAACTGTTACTTTTTTAGGAACCAAAAATGATATATTTAAAGACCAGCAAGTAAACAATTTACTGGTTTGAAAAACTAAACATTGTTAGATTATGTCTGTGTATTGTGTTTGATTAAAATACATAATATTTTCTGGTAAGTGGATTAAATGCACATTTATATTGTTTGATCTAATTTTTCTTCACTGTGATTTTTCTGACTTATTCTGACACATCAGCACATCAGAACACCTATTTTCTGTTAAATCTGTGCTTCTAATGGTTTTTCTGGGTGCAGTATGTGGTCGTTAGCCTAGAACTGGCTTCAGTGCTACTATGGATACTCCTTCTGTCTGTCCATGTCTGTCTGAGTCTTCACCGCTAGATGGACCTAAATTGGCAAACAGTTGACCTTGATGTGCATTTTGTCAATGCAATGTTCAGCAGAAATTGCTGCAAAGTCAGTGAGTCAATGCAGTCAGCTGGGTTTCCTTAATTAGAAAACCTCAATCAGTTGGAACAATAAACTGAACATGGGGCCTTACTTAACTAGAATTAAACTGGAATATGTAGGACTGAAATTAATCTGACCGGATTGAACTAATGATATTTTTATTTACATAAACTCAGTCTGTTTGTTTGCAATGCACTTTGAGAATAGGCTAAGGCAGTGGTTCCCAAAGTCGGTCCTGGAGGGCCAGCATCATGCATGTTTTAGTTCTCTCTCTGGTTTAACACACCTGGATCAAGTGATGGTCTAAGAAGAACATTTACAAGTTGAAAAAGTTGTTACTACCACCAGAGAGAAAACTAAAACATGCAGGATGCTGGGCCTCGAGGGCCGACTTTGGGAACCAGTGGACTCAGGTTAGTGCCATGTGTTGGGGATTGTCAAAACTGTACACTGAATGTGTGTGATCTGAAAGTTTTAAAAGGAGAAACTAGATCATAGCTTCTTTGGAGATTATTTTTGTTATCTGTCTTTCAGAATTATCACCAGATTGTCTGTAATCCATGAAGGGCTTGTTTGAAATAAGTCCTTTACTCAGACAAGTCTTTCCCAGAGTCTTTATTGAAACATCTTCAAAGGGGCGTTTTTTAAAGGTGTGTATTTTTCATACAGAAATAAATGTCTACCTCAAACTTTTCTCCCCTTTTTTTAAAGTGTACAATGTGAAATGAAAGAGACGTTAATTAAGTTAGGCGCCCACAAAGCTAAACCGTAATTTCATGATGGCAGGTGGAAAACTTTGAAGAGGGCAAGTGAAGGTTTAAACTATCTCAGATAATTTAAATATTGACAAATTTAAAATCAGGTGTCCACATAAAGAACACACTAGACAGAAACAATTAGATTTTTTGTAGAGCTTTACTTGCACTTACTTTGCCCTGGATAGCAATATTGAAGTCTTCAAGTAAATAATGTTTCTTTGCTTCTTCTCCTCTCATATTATTAAATGCTGTTTTAGCTTCATAACCAAACTTCATAAATTCTTCATGTTCATCAAACAGGATGCAGGTTGGAGTCTTTGGGGTGTCTAGTCCAAGTCCATTACTCCATCTCTTTATCTGGGTCTCACCTCCTTCCTGTCTGGGTTTAACATTGAAGGCGTAGCCGCTGAATCCTGAACCAAAGTCTATGGCTATGATGAGAGAGTCGGCTCCAGCTGGATGGAAGAAAGTTAGAATATGAAAACCAACCACCAAAAAGAAAGAAAAAGAAAAGAAGAAAACCTGCTGTTTTTACAATAAAAAGTTATTATTCAAAAGAAATCATAAATACAAATGCACATTTGTGTAAGTTACAAATGTGCCACCACCTAAAATGTATTTAATATTTAATTTACACAGACTAAACTGGGGCTGGTGACCCGGCCAGGATTTACTGCACCTCTCAGTAAACGAATGATCAGAATCAAAAACAACTCCCCCAGTTTTATTAAAGAAAAATGTTGATATATAGTCATTTGTGATTTAAAATGTGACATATAGGCCACTTTTTATCTTCAATACTGACCTTTGACTTTAAGCAGAACTTTTTTCTTGACCAGGATTTTTCCTGATTTCTTAGAGATGGTGCAGGTGTAGGTGTCTGTGTCTCTGTCTGTGGGATTCTTCAGTATCAAACTGAGGTCTCCCACTATAAATGTTTTATCCATCTCTGTTCTGTCTGCATACTGGCAGTGTTGTTCTTCAAGCCTTAGCAAGCCACACGAGCTCCCCTGAGCCTTGTGGATGATTCTGTCTGAGCTGTTTGTCCATGTTACCTGGACTTCTTTAGGCAGACGGAGTGAAGTTTTAAATGGCAGCAGAACAGACTCCACTCCTGAATCCACCTCCACCTTGTAAACTGCAATAACAAAACAAAAAGAACAACAACCAGATGAGCTTCACTGATAACAGAACTGATTATGGTGCTGTTCACAGTAATGGAGCCTCAGTGATATTCCAGGAGAAAAACACTTCTTAACCAAACTTCAGGAATTCAGTTTAACTCAGAGTCAGGATTACTGGATCCATGTCATCAGTCAGATCATCAGTTACATAAAGTCCCAGGTATTTAACAGCAGCACTTTAATAACAGCACCAGATAAAGAGAAGTCAGGAAGTTCAAGCTTTGGGTCTTCACTGCTTTTTATGTGCAATAGTCACATTGTACATAATGTGACCATATTATGAGCTGGTCTTCAATAACTGTTGAAAACCAACTGCACAAGGACTAATAATAAACAAATCATCTGCACATATGAGATGGTTAATTGCAGTCCCATCAACAACACACCCTGTCTTGTAGCCACTTGTAGCCATGGATGATAAATCATCCATGGACACATTTAAAAGCATTTCTATAATTCAAACCCAAAATCTCATTCAAAGCAGAAATGCACATGTCTGACATGATTAGATTAAAACTCAAAAAGTTTAAAATAAATAAATAGAAATGTTGTATCTTATTCTGTTTAATTCTCTACAGCACATTGGATAGCATATCAACTAACACTCTGGGTTATACTTAGTTGTGTATTTTGCCTATTGATGAAAGACTGGATTAGGAAGATTAAAATATGAAAGTTTCTCATTCTGTTCTCTTTGTTATTAGGAGTTATTTATCACTGTGATAAAATAACTACAGAATATGATAATTGTTATTTGATTATCACTTTCTGTAGCACATTGTCAGTTTGTTTTATCTCTCAGTCGAACAAAGCAGAATCACTCAGTCTGGATACCAGAAACAAGGTTTCTGGTTGAGTCTGAGTTGCTCTTTAGATTAGCCAATCAGATCCATCCATCCATTTTCCTGCACCCTTGTCCCTTACTGGGGTCAGGAGGGTTGCTGGTGCCTAACTCCAGCTATCGTTTCGGGCGAGAGGCGGGGTCACCCTGGACAGGTCGCCAGTCTGTCGCAGGGCAACACAGAGCAACACAGAGACAGACAAGACAAACAACCATGCACACACACACTCACACCTAGGGACAATTTAGAGAGACAGTCATGCTTTTGGACTGTGGGAGGAAGCCGGAGTACCTGGAGAGAACCCAGGTACTCTCCAGGGAGAACATGCAAACTCCATGTAGAAAGACCGGGGCCGGGAATCGAACCCAGAACCTTCTTGCTGCAAGGCAACAGCTCTACCAGCTGCGCCACTGTGAAGCCCAGCCAATCAGATGTTAGGCTTAATTTTGTCAGACACAGACAAAATTATCACTTTGTAATAATCTCTGGTAGGACAGAGAAATATTAAAGTAATATCTCTCACTCTCTGATAAATATTTATATGATTTAACTTATAATTTAAATGCTCTCTTGGAAGCATGTTGTACAGTAGCATTAATATGGTTGTAAAAATAAACTTACCTAACATAAAATTTTGCCGAAAAAAGAGTAAAAGACCCACATGAACACTAAAAACCAGGAGAATCCACAGAATCAGGAAAATTCTGACCCAAGTGGGAATTTCTATGCAAAGGAAAAAGAAAAACAAACATCAATTAGATATAATTAAAAGTAAATAGTTTCAACATTTTATTTGATGGTCAAGTTTGGCAGCTTCACTCAGCAAGGTTAACACTACTATAACAAGGTAAATGACATGCAGATGAATTACTGAATCCCAAGGCGTTTCCATGTCAGCTGAAAAACATAGTCCATCCAGTGTGAATTTAGGCATAGTTTATTTCAAAGGTGTCAAACTCGAGGCTCTCTGGCCAAATCCAGCTCATCTTAGCTATTTATATGGCCCTCTAGAATCAAGACGGCCACATAAATAGAACTTTAAGAAGACGGTTATGTGCTTAAATCTCATTTCATCCATCAAACTAAAGTAAATTTTAACTGTGTACAATCCTGACATGAAAACTCAGCCTATAATTATAAAATGGGTTGACTATAAAAGGACTCTGAAACCATTGCAACTCCATAGTGTCTTTCAAATTTCTCTATCAGCTTAGTGGTTCACTATCTGACAAGGTCAGAATTTGTAAAAGGTACAGTGAAAATCTGAGCATGTTAAATATTTGTGTTGACATTGGTATAGGAGAAACTCACCTGACATCAGATCGTCTCGGAAATAAAATAAGAGGCCCCCATACACAGAAAACACAACCAGCATAACCAGCAAATCCAGGAAAATTCGGACCTTATCTGACATATCTATCGAAAAACATGGAGATCAGGATGGTATTAGACATGCATGCCCACTACCTCTCATATTTTCAAAGAAATATATATTTTGCATAATTATTATTACATATCCTCAACAGTTTGAATAAATTTGTCTTTCAACATTGTGAAAGTCTTTAGTAATAATATTCTTAATGTCAATGATAAAATGTTTTTTTCAGGATTCTATTTTCTTTATGAAGTGCCTCCAAAAACTTGAATGGAAAAAAAAAATTAATTATATATTCTATATATAAATAGAACACAAATTTAGTCCAAGTAGTTGCATTTGAAGAATTAAATTCAATTACATTTATTCATATACTGATTTACAACAATGTTTGTCACAAGGAAAATAACTTTTAAAAATACAATTCATATCCAAAGATATTACAAAGTCAGAGACTTTACAGCAACACATTTCAAATCAAAGTGACAAGACTTGAACATTTCTGTTCTAGGAAATAGTTCATCAATTGCAATACTGGTAGAGAAAAATCTCCAAAAGACTTAAAGGTGCAATATCAGTGAACGGTGAAAGTGAGTGAATACTAATAAATTCCACGTGTTCAATATTTATATTGTTTTTGATTGGCAAATAATTATCAGTGTCTTTTATTTGGCCATATTGTGCTACTCTGTGTTAGTCTGTCACATAAGATCTCAATTAAATGTGTCTATTTTTGTATTAATAATGTGAAAAATATGTATCTTTGTGTTTTCTTTCAGCCACAAATGTACATTCGGATTAATGTGGGTTCAGTTCCTTATCATCGACACTGCAAACTCTGCATAATACCAACTGTCATTGCATATCAAATACGGTTTTAAAATGGACTTACCTGACAGCAGATTGTCTCGAAAATGAAAATACAAGTCACCAGTTTCTGTGACAAGATACACCTGAATATGGAGGAGGATAACAAGTCCGAGCCAAGTTGAAAATGTTTCTATGGAAACAAATGACGGCAAAATCTTAGACATGTCCAGTAGAGATGTATTAAAATTTATTAGCAAAATTATTATTCTATATGTCAGCTTTCCTTCAAGGATGCACACTTTCAAAATAGTTTTTCTAAATATTAAACAGTGCTGTGATGTTGAGCTGCTTCTCCTGCAGACAGACTGTCCCACGGCAGCTGTGGTTATAACGCAGCTTACCACCATCATCATGCTGTGGGTGAATTTTTATTTAACCTGGTTAATTTTACACATCTGTGCTGTCACAGATCAGTGTCATCAAATGTTGATGCCTTTAGTGTTATGTCACTTTCTATCTTGACATTAAATTAAATAACATTTTGAGACTTCTTACCCTGTTATCTTGTCAAGTCTTTTACATTTTGTGTATTAAGTAATACTTTGCTTCAAAGAATCATGTTTTACTAAACATTTCATGTTCAAGTTGCTCTCTTGTACTTAATGATCTGCTGCTTACCCTGTAAATGTTTGAGGATGTTGTATCCACTCAATCAGAGTTTGGCAGCTAAAATTTTAGATTTTTAGTACATAGTTTAAAAAACTAAAGTCATTCCTTGGTGCTGTACTGAGGCTGTAAAAACACAGTCAGTGAGGAGACGTGCATCTGACGCAATAACAATAACTCCCTCAGTAAACGTTTGAAAAATGTTTCCCCCTCACTTATGAGATCATGGTTAAGCCCCTGATCATTCACCAACAAAGATACATGGTGGTCAATATGAAAACTCAGCATGTAAGGTAATCCACCCCATAACAATAAAAGGACAACTACAGAATCATGGCAACTCTGAACCTTTGTCTTCTTTCTGAATCAGTTCAGTTCTTAGTCACAATCTAAGGACAATTTAAAACCATATCAGTGTTAGATGTTAGTGTTAACACAGTTGTAAAATTGACTTACCTGACTTTGAATAGCTTTGGATGTCAGAAAGAATACTTGCATGAAAGGAAAGCAGAACCAATAGAAACAGCAACTCCAGGAGCATTCTGATCCAAGTTGAAATTTCTATTAAAAAGGACAGTCTAGATATTAGGTATGCATGCATAAAACAGTTCTAGACAAAAGAACGTTTTTTAGCAACGTTTTTGAACATATCCAAGTGGTTGCTTAAATGTAACATGTCTCTTTAGTTTAATTGCCTCCTTCTGTTAGGTAAACATTTTCTAGTTCTGCAAACCCCCTACTACCAATACTTGTTTATCAAGCTGGGGATTTTATGTAAAAGGTTGTAAATTATTTCTATTGTTCTCGTGAAATGTAGATTAATCCATGTCCACATATACAAGTGTACTGTTACACCCCAGCAGATTTTTTACTCTGTCACTAATCTGAGACTAAAACCAATTGTGCAAGTTCTCCCACTTAAAAAGATGAGAGAGGCCTGTAATTGACATCATAGGTAGACCTCAACTATGAGAGACAAAATGAGAAAAAAATTGGAAATTCACATTGTCTGAATTTTAAAGAATTTATTTGCAAATAAAGGAGAAAAATAAGTACTTGGTCACCTACAAACAAGCTAGATTTCTGTCTGTTACAGACCTGTAGCTTCTTCCTTAAGAGGCTCCTCTGTCCTCCACTTATTACCTGCATCAGTGGCACCTTTTTGAACTTGTTAACGGTATAAAAGACACCTGTCCACAACCTCAAACAGTCACACTCCAAGTTCCACTATGGTGAAGACCAAAGACTGTCGAAGGACACCAGAAACCTGTAGACCTGCACAGGCTGGGAGACTGAATCTGCAACAGGCAGGCAGCTTGGTGTGAAGAAATCTACTGTGGGAGCAATAATCAGAAAATGGAAGACCTACAAGACCACTGCTAATCTCCCTCCATCAGGGGCTCCAGATCTCAGGCTGTGGGGTCAGAATGATCACAAGAATGGTGAGCAAAGATCCCAGAACCACATGGGGGACCTAGTGAATGACCTGCAGAAAACTGGGCTCAAAGTTACAAAGGCTACCGTCAGTAACACACTACGCTGCCAGGGACTCAGATCTTGCAGTGCCAGTCGTGTCTCCCTTCTGAAGCCAGTACATATCTGGGCACGTCTGAAGTTTGCTAGAGAGCATTTGGATGTTCCAGAAGAGTATTGGGACATATGGTCAGATGAAACCAAAGTAGATCTGTTTAATATAAACACAACTCGTCATGTTTGGAGGAGAGTGAATGCTGAAATGCCAAAAAACACCATACCAACTGTGAAGCATGGGGGTGGCAGCATCATGCTTTGGGACTGTTTCTCTGCAAAAGGACCAGGACGACTGGTCCATGTAATGAAAGAATGAATGGGGCCACGTATTGTGAGATTTTGAGTGCAAACCTCCTTCCATCAGCAAAGGCATTGAAGATGAAACGAGGCTAAGACATGGCTTCATAAGAAGCATTTCCAGGTCCTGGAGTGGCCTAGCCAGTCTCCAGATCTCAACCCCATGGAAAACCTTTGGAGGGAGTTGAAAGTCCGTGTTGCCGGCGCCAGTCCCAGAGCATCACTGCTTTAGAGGAGACCTGCTTGGAGGAATGGGCCAACATTCCAGCAACAGTGTGAGACAACCTGGTGAAGACTTATAGAAACTGTTTGACCACTGTCATTTCCAACAAAGGATATATTACAAAGTATTGAGTTTACCTTTTGTTATTCACCAAGTTCTTATTTTCCACCCTTATTTGCAAATAAAGTCTTTAAAATGCAAACAATGTGATTTTCTGATGTGTTTTCTCATTTGGTCTCTCATAGTTGAGGTCTACCTATGATGTCAAGTACAGGCCTCTCATCTTTTTAATTGGGGGACCTTGCACAATTGGTGACTGCCTACATACTTTTTTTCCCCCCACTCTCAGGAGCTATTAAATAAGTTAGACTTCATAAAGGTTTAGATACACTCAACAAAATGCTGATGTCATCATGTTAAATACAACCTGGGTTTCAAAATCTGTGTATGATAAGCATATTTGTTAATATGGATGGTTACAGTGTGTGTCGTGTTCACTGTCTGAGTTAAGAGGATCAAGTTTAAGGTTAATTTAGTGTCTATATGGGAGTTGTCATTGTGAAGTGGAGTTTAGATTCACAACCTGACTCAGACGAGTTTAATAAGCATATTTACAGCACAAAGAAAACTAAACATTCATCCAACCCTCCAGCCATCCATCCATTTTCTGTACACTCTTGTCCCTTAGTGGGGTCAGGAGGTGCTGGTGCCTAGCTCCAGTTAATGTTCCGGGCAAAAGGCGGGGTCACCCTGGACAGGTTGACAGTCTGTCACAGGAAAACTAAACAAGAATGCGCAATATAAATCTATTTATTATAGTCTAAATAGAGACAAAGAGGAGAAAAAAGAGAAAGGTAGAGAAGTTAGTTATGCAGCACACTGCACAATGTGCACATAGTGCTGCTCTGATCAGTTTCCTTCAATCACATCCCAGAAGATTTGCAATGTAGTCCCAAGTTACTGGAGCTTGTTGTAGCTCCATTTTGTTAGCTTTCATTTAACAAAATGGAGCTTGTTAAATGAAAGCAAAAAACAGGAGAAGTTACATTGCTTGGTCAAACGGTGTTTTAAAAATGAAGGCAATAAAATGAAGCACAATATGGAAAATGTTTGAACATTTTCTTGAAGAGCTTTTTTATTTCAACTGGGAGAAAATGACTCTCTTTGATAATGTTCTACTGTTGTAGAAGAGACTCACCTGGTAGCAAATAGTCTTGGAAATGAAACACAATTTCCGCAGAAATAGCAAGAACAGCCAGCACAACAACAACAATTCCTAAAAATGTTAAATATATTTCTGTGGAAAAAAAAAAGAAATATTAAGTTATTAATGTGGGTTTTGATGTGAGCTCACATCAAAAGGATATTGATGTGGGTTCAGTTTCTTACAGTCATAACATTGAAAACTCAGCATACTAGATATTAGCATTTATACTGTCATAAAAAGGGACTTGCCTGGTATGAAATTAAAAAACCAGCCCACAGAAACAGCAGGACCCAGCAGAACCAGGAAAACCCGCACAATCAGGAGAATTCTGGTCCAAAATGAAATTTCTGTGAAAAAAAGTTAATATTAACCATGCATACCACAGAAAGCTTAATAGATTGAACCTGTTCATCTCTGGGACACAGAACTGATCTCCCTCCTGAACCGTATGATGTTTGGAAATTCACATCACATGTCAATATTTGTATAAACTTCAAGCTTCTGGAATTTGTCCCAAGGATGAACCAGACTTGTGCAACTCCACCATTATCTTCCTAATATCTTGGCTGATTTCTTTTAACTTTTGTCAAATAAGAAAGAAGTGTTTTAAAGTTGTGGATTTAAAATATATCCACATGTGTTATTCCAATTAACTCAAATGTGTGTGACAGTAATCCTTCTGTATATAAATTTCTGAATTTGAAGAAAGTTATAAAAAATCTCAACATATTCCTGGTAAGCTTAGCAAGTAGAAATAATTTTGGCAATTCTAAGAACAAGAGGGATTTGGTCTGATTTAACTTCAGACAATGAGAAAAAAAAATATTTAGTTGGTGTAAGTAAACTTGTGGTTTCAAATGTACCTTTTTTCCATCAATTGGTCATATAATTTATGAAACAAGATTAAAAACATTGTTTCAAACATATAATGTAGTTAGCCTGACTGATCACATGTTTAGTTTCAGTTAATTAGTCAACAATTAACTCATCTTACGGCACCAAGATGTTTAATTTAAGAAGAGAAGACTGAAGTGACCTATAAAACATGGTTAATGTGAATTTCCTGGCATTAAAGAGAAAAGCCTTGAATTTTTCTAAATACAATCTGGAAACTGGAAACAAAGTCCGTTATCCACAATGATACCTGGGTATAATTAGCAACCTGATCCACTTTGCAATCTTCTATAACATTTGACAGAAATAAAGACCTTGTAACTTCAATTATTTTTGTAGTGACAGTGAAACCGAATATAAAAAGTAAAAATTCTTCATTTGCTAAGCACTATGTTCTTTTCGGTTGTAGAAACCCAGGTGAAACTGAAGAGTGTTAATGGGAGGAAGGATGCCGCTGTTTATTTTTATTCAGTTATGTTATCTTCACAACAAGAGATGGATGACTGAGTGGTTTGATGGAATACCATAAAATGTACAATAAATTTGTACATTCTTTGTAGTTTCATTAACCTATGCAAATCTAAGTTCATGTGGTTCCACCTCCTGATGATAAACACTTTGAAAACTTTACATGATAAGGAGTCTAACCCATAATTGTGAATTAAACCATAGCAACTCTGAAGCTTCCTTCACCTTTCTGCAGGGGCGGAGCCAGAGGGGGGCCGCCCCTCAGATGTCAGGGGGGACCAATCAGATAAAAACAAGCTGCTACTGATCTGCTGGATGTTTCAATTGTGTTGCTGTGGTGCAACTCAAAGGCTAAAGCAGACTTCATACCTGGTGGTGATGGTAAAACACCAATAAGTTATTTCATGATCCTCAAAAAAAAAAAAAAAACTGAAGAGAGGGCCGACAATGTTCGTAGTTTGGAGCAGGTGTTGCGCTACAGTTTTTTTGTTGTCAAAGAAAAAAAATGTTTTATTTCCAATGTGTAGTCATCAAACGAAACATTTAGTGTTTCTCTGTGAGAACGTTTTTGAAATTAGGTAACATTTCACCAAATGAAGTGGTGAAATGTTACGGGTTTCCCGATCCGGCACTCACTTCCCTCGGCAGGAGAAAACCCCAGCTGCGCTGGAGGTGCCAAAGGCTCTAGTCCGTTAAAGCGTCCAGATTAGAGATGAAACTCTGACATGTATTGTTATGATTAATAGTCCACGATGTTCTCTGTGCGTAAAGTTGAAACTGTCTTCCAGTCGTTTCAAAAAATATTCTCTTAGTGAGGCCCCCTTGGCCCCCCAACTTTAAAAGTCTTTCTTTCTGTAAAAGCTCATGTTCCCTTCAGCAACTGGTCACAATCTGTCTAAGGAAAACTCAAAATTACAACATTTTAACATTAGCATTTATATTGCTGTAAAACAAACTTACTTGATATGTATCGTTGTCGAAAATGGAACAAAAGGCTCACATTGATAGTGAGAAACAACAGCAGAAACAGGAGACCTAAGGCCAAAGCTGGAATTTCTATGGAAAAACAAACAAGATCTTAGAAATGCATGTCCATTACAGACTTCTTATGTTTTCTGAAAATAGAAGATAACATATTTATTATCTTTAATCTTTATGCATGTCATTTTTCTCAAAAAATTAAAACACAATTACCTTTTAACATTTTGAAAATCTACAGTATTAATATTGTTAATGTCAGTAAATAAAAGCTATTTTTCAGGGTTTTGTTTTCTGTTTGTCTGCCTCAGGAAATACTTTAAAATTACTGTCAATTCAAGTGCCTGTCATGAAGCTGAATTACTAAGATTACATTATATGTGAATACAAATAACAACAAAGGGTTCTTGATCTTGAATCCATAGCGACTCTGAAGCTTCATTTGATTTATTTTTTTCCATACGTGAAATGGTTACAATTGCTCAAAGGCAAACTCACAAAACGTCCGCATGTTAGAGATTTGCTGTGATAATGTTGCATCTTACCTGACTTAAATTTATGTCGGAAATAGAATAAAAGGGCCCCAGAAACAAGAACAAGAATCAGCAAAACCAGTAGAACCCAGAGAATTCTGGCCCGAGTAGAAATTTCTTTGGAAAAACATAAAAAAAAAACTGTTAGATCTTAGAAGCAATGTACAGAGCTCTTATGCTTTTCCTTAACAGATTGTACAGTACCTACTCTAGATTGAACAATTTTCTTTGCATATGTCAAAGTCTTTGATCATTGTGAGAATATTAAGGTTCTCAATATCAATGTGTGAAAACTGTTTTGTGGGGTTTTGTTTTTTGTCCTTCATGAAGTAGCTCAAAATGACTGATTAATGGCCAAAAATAAGTATACTGGGATTTATATAATAATTTTATATAATTAAAACATCACATTTTGCACAAATATGAGCATTTTGTTAAAAAATACATCTCAGCAAATTACAATTATCACTGATTGCTTTTAAGCTTGGCTAATTAAACTCCTCTCCCAGATCCCCCTGAATCTATATTAAAACTCTGTTAGTGAAATGACCTGCTTTCCTGTTCTCATACGTGAGAACACATGCATCAGTCTGTAACTTTACAGACCAATAATAGATGCAGACCTGGGGGGGATCCTGGGTTTATGGAATATTACAGACATAACATTTCCATGACAAACTTGGACATTATTTGTATCCCCATTCATGCACAGTATAATATATTATTGTTCATGTGAGATCATTTCCTTATGTTTAAAATTAAAAACTCAGCTTATCTGTAAATTAAAAACTTTATGTTAGGAAATGAAACTCATTAATGTAAAATGATGGCTTCTCTGAGGTTCCCTTCAACTTTCAGTATCAGTTCAATCTTTCCAAAGTAAGCTCACAAAACTTCAGCATGTACAACATAAGCATTGAAATGGTTGTAAAAGGACTTACCTGTCATTAAATATTGTCGGAACTTAAGAAAAAGACCCACAGAAACAGAAAGCACCAGCAAAACCAGCAGAACCAGCAGAACTATAGTCCAAGTTGGAATTGCTATGGAAAAGATAAAGATAAGTTAGATCTTACACAAGCACAGCCAGAACTGATGTTCTCATTTACTGAAAAGTTTAATATTATCTGTAGTTTTAATCGCATAATTAGCTTAAAATATCTCAGTTACCTTTGGAATGCAATTGTTTCAAACATTGGTAAAATCTTTAGTGGTGTAGTAGAGATATTCTTAATGTCAGTTTGCATTTTGGGGTTAAAATGTACCTCCTTCAGGAGGTGCATTAATGTAATGTCTTATCTTTACTGAGAACTCCAAACAATGTTTCTCTGCCTTCTTCATCATTAAATCTCTTCACTTACTGAAACAACTGAAGAGCACTGTAATAATTTTATTATGTTTTTTCACACTAAAAGTCCCACCATCTGCTTACTTCCAGACCGTCTCTATTCCACTTAACTCAAAAATCAATTAACCTCTCCTTGAAAAACCTGTGGAATTGTCTTCAAGACTACCTGAGGAATCATACCAGAAACTGACTAGAAACAGTTTTATTACAGAACTGACACCCTTCCTCTTAAATAAATTTTATTGTTTAATGTGTTTTATTTTTGCATCTGTTCTTTTGCCGGCCTGGGGGGGGGAGCTGCTCCTATGCAACATTGTTGACATGTCTTGCATGTCATGCACATAGCTGGAGGGGTGAAAAGTGTCTGCCTGCATGAAGCTGTAGAACTCCAAAGGAGCTGATGACACCTGCCCTGTGCTGTTGATAGGCATGAATACTGGAAGATTTATACCTTTCCCACAATTCTATCAACATATTTTCAAACAAAACTATTCCAAATACACAAACATCCATGCACCCAGTCACTCACATCCCCACACAAATTCAAATAGCTAAAGGTCATCCAAACACAGGTTCCAATTTCATCAATGTAGTTGATCCATGTGATTTAATAAAGTCAATCAAGCAATCAAGGTGCAATCTTGAGATACGCTTTTTGAAACAAAACTGCTGACCTTTGACATACAGTTGAACTTCTGACAGTTTAATTTCTTCTTCTTCATTAATGATGGTGCAGGTGTAGCTCCCACTATCAGAGATTGGAGGTTCACTCAGAATGAGGCTGAAGTCACCAGAGTCCAGAGCATCAGATCTCATTGATGTTCGTCCTTTAAAAATCTGATTTTGTTCGCTCAGGTCGTCTCCTTCTCGTCTTTGATGGACAGTATTGGGACTAAGATCATCGCGGGTCCATTTCACTGTGACAATCTCTTCCAGTACTTGATGGTACTGACAGGGAAGCACAACAAATTGGGCCCACTGAACCTCCACTTTTACAGTCAAAGCATCCTTAGAGTCTGGGAGCAAAAATGAACAAAATACACATTTATATTCACTGACTTATAAGAAATAAATTTAATATATTGACATACACACACAAGCTCGCAGTAGTCACCTGTATGTAGACACACAGGGGACAACTGACTACTGACCTTTGACATGGAGCTGAATGTCTGAGAGCTTTTTTTCTCCTTCATCACCAGTGATACTGCAGATATAGTTCCCGCTGTCAGAACGTTGGGGTTTTTTCAAAGTGAGGCTGAAGTCGCCAGAGTCTAGAGAATCAGATCTCATTGATGTTCGTCCTTTGAAAAGATGATTTTGTCCACTCAGGTCATCTCCTTCTCGCTGTTGATGTACAGTATTGGGATTGAGATCATAGCGGCTCCATTTCACTGTGAGAATGTCTTCTAACACTTGGCTGTACTGGCAGGGCAGAACAACAGACTGTTCTCCCCTAGAAACCTCCACTTTTACAGTCAAAGAATCCCGAGATACTGGAAGGGAATACAAACAAAAGGCATGTTTTAAACCAGTGTGTTGAAATAGATTTAAGACTCTGTACAATATTGCTAATGTTGCTAGTGCTGATCTAAAGCATCCTGCTCTTCTTCAGCTTGGATGTAAAAAAACAAAAAAGGTTAAAAGTAAAGTCAAAAGTAAGAATTAAAAATCCCACAGTCGCTAAATCTGAAGACATCCAGTTATGAGGGCAGACAATGTAAGAGTAACTATAAAAACTAGATATATTAAATAACTAACAGATGAGGACAGGAGAGAGCAGGAAAAGCTGGATGAAATGTGCTTTGTGTATCAAATGCATGCATTATTTGTAACACAAGGTAGGTTTCATAAAATGATCAATTGCAGGAGGACACACATTGGTGAAAACAGTTTACACTTACAAAACATACACAAAGTAAAGGGATGAATCCAAAATAAAATAGCACAATGGAAACTGGCTGGTAGCATAGCATGACATTAACATGAGCATTTGACCAAGAGCTGTCTGATGGGAGATATTTCTTTATAGAGGAGAGTTGATTGCTGAACAATTAGCAGGACTGACTAGAAATCAGGTGCCAATGTGAGGGATGGAAAGTAACTGAAGTTGATCTGAGGAACTGGTGGAAATAGCTGTAGACAGTGTTGGTTTTTTATATGGGCGACATGGGCACTATGCACGCAGAGAGAATATGGGGCACTGTGGGCACATTGTCCTCCCCGATATGAGACATTCCCCCTATCCCACTCTTCCTGGGATGTGAATGTTATGACAGCACCTAATGCCATCACCACTGACATTCCTCCAAGCCACCTCACACCTCTTCCCCTGCCACTATTGCAGTGGTGCAGAGCGTGGTGGCGGAGGTTGGGGTGGGGAGGAGGTGGTGAGCCAGTGGGATTGTTTGGTCCCCATTGTGACTTTAGAACACAATGAAACTGTGAAAAATAGGTAAGTTATCTAAATACATAGATACAGACGTATCCCAATATGATCTCTTAAGCATTGCATAAAAAGCATGACAAGAGATCCCAGGCTGCATGGTATTCTAACATAAAACTAATACTACTGCAGTGGAGAGAGATTTTTAAATTTTTTAAACGATGGAAAAGTGTAGACGTTGAATCACTCCACCACAAAAAGTGTCGATATCACCAACAGACATTACGGTTTGCAGAGGTTTGAGTTTTACTTTGAAATTAAAAGTTGGAATTCAGACTAAATTCAGAAGGTTCCAGTAACTATCAATGGAAGAAAACAAAACAAAATGTTTTGGATTTAAAGAAAGGAAGTTTGTTTCAGATTAAAGAAAGATAAAAAGTAAATACTTCTACCCATTTTGTTCTGATTCTGGGATACATATGCTGGTAAGTTTCTGCAAGAGCAGAATGCAGCAACGAATCCTTATGTCTGCACAATAAGAGACATATTATGTAAAATGTAAAATACTCTTTTAGATGTTTATCATCTATTATTCACAATATACTGCAATGAATTGACAGTGATTTGCCTTATTGAAAGAAAGATTGTACATATTTAAGAATTCGCATTTAATTGTACCTTGTAATTACTTTACTGCCTGCTAAAAGGGGAGGAATGAAAATAAGTTTAAGAAGTCTAAGCTTAGAAAGAAGAAGATCTTACCATAAAGAAGGAACAGAAACACAACAAATAGCTTCATTTTCCTACATGTTCCAACAGCAAGTCCTTAAAATCTTTGACAGCGTTTCACAGAGTGAACTAAAAACTGATCAAAATTTCCCTCTGTTAGTGATCAAAGGTCAACTCAATAAAATGTCCCTTGTACAGGCAGAATAAGTACGGAAACAATTTCATTTAACCCTTTCACCTGAAAATGTAATACTTGAAAATGTTTAATAAAACAAAGAGAACAAATTACTGCATGAAAAAAGATGAGAATCAAACAGCAGCCTAGAAGTTTGATTCTAGGCTGCTGCTTTTTAGCTTCTTCACTAGAAGAAGCTAAAAATAATAAAAAGGATGGCTGGTGTCAAAATATTGTACTTATCAACTTCCAAACTGAATCTTTCTTCCTCCATTGCTTTCTCATATTATCTGCCTTCATCTGCTTCTATTTGAGCAAGAGAGCATGATTTAATAGGTTTCATAATCAAATCCATGCTTTGTATTATGTGTGCATAGTGATAAATGGTAAAGTTTGACAGCATTTACATATAAATACTATACCCATACATTTATCAATAAAGCTAGGATTTATTAAAATGCAGTCTGTCATTTCTGTTGGTGATGTTTGCAGATTGACTACAGACCACCCTCCAGGGCTGCTCTGAGGGTTCCACAGTGGGGCCCACTTCACTCGGTGGGTCCCAGGGTCCCGTGGACAACAATCCAGAGGAGCACCAAGGATTCCTCAGGCCTCCTGATGAGTCTCTCTGTGGCTTCTCCATGCCTCCTGGTAGAGATCCTGACAAAAGTTCATTGGTTCTCCCAGTCGTTCATCTAAAGTCTGTCTTTTGTTTTTTCTCCCTCCTACCAAGGCCCCCTTTGCCCTTTAAACTCTTGAGGGTAGCAGCCAATAGGGAGGGGTCCCCGGCCTTACAGGGGTCCTCTGTAATGCAGTTCTTTTTTTTTATAATAACTGCACAACTTATTATTCTATAATATATAATAGAATAATATGTTATAAGGAATGATCAGTTCATTCCTTTGTGTTTGATTTCTTAGTTTATTCTTGCATTTTGTTCTTTATGCATCTGGATTTAGTTTACTTATCAGTGTTAGTAGTATTAGTGTTAATGTTCTCTTGGTTTAGAGTCTAAAGCTTCCCTTGGATTAATTATTAATCTTCCCTCAGCCTGTTTACTCATTTTCTTTTAGAGCCATTTTTTAATCTCCTTACTTACATTCAGTGACATTCTCCTTTCTCCTCTTAGTCAGTTTACTGGTTTTAATTGTTAACTAGCTCCTCCCATTACTCTGACCATAGTCCAGCTCCTGATCTCCTTATACTAGTTCTATAAGTTCTGAGTTTTTTTTATTTTTATTAAACTTTCACCTTACTCATCCTATGTTTGTGTCTCACTTTAAATAAGTCTCTACAAACAAAACATAAAGATCCTGATTTGTAAGTTTGTATTTGGAAAACAGTTCAGAGAAGAGTTTGGGAGTCACACAGGGAGAGTGACTTTTAAATATGAAAAAGAGAAAAAACTACAGCAAACACGTATTCATCTTGTGCATTTATCCTTATTTTAATTACTCTAAAATACCTTTACACTGTAATCCTTAAAAATTGAAGTACAATTGCTTCTTTGTGCTCATAATCTTGGCAAATAAAGCTATTCAGAGTCTGGTTCAGAAAAGGAGAGAGATTAATGTTAATGTATGTAATGCAGGAGGCAACAACAGAAAAGCAAAAATCCAGGAGTCCAGACTGATTTTTGTCCCTTATTGAGTTAAAGTTTGTATTTCTAAAGGAAAATAAAGAACTGCAGAAAAGAACAGAATCTATTGGGCTTCAGAAGGCCTCATCTTTTTTGCCTTATCCCAGTCATTTTGAAAATAATTGTTTGTTAACTTCTGTCTGTCCATTTTACATTAGTAATCACATGTTTAAATGATTTTAGTTTCCAACTGTTAGATGCTTTGAAGAGAGACAGATTGACATCATTCATTGCATTGGTAAAGAGCAATATACTTCAAAGATATAACCAAACTTGATGTAACTATGAACAACTAAAAAAGCAACAAAATGATACACTATCAGAAGATGGTGTAAAAGTTGAAAGAGCTGAAATAAACAAGTACAATAGATAATAATACTAAACTAAACCTCAGCTAAATGAACTGAAGAGATAAATCTTAAGTTTGATTTTAGTAAGTCTAAACTCTCAGCTGCCCTCAGATTGTCAAGAAGGAAGTGAAATCTAAACAACCTATGGCTCGATTTTATAATCTGTTTTGAAAGTTGAACTTCAGCATGTAATTCAGTGAAGACGCTGGGACAAATCTTCAGGGTGTGGTTTTATTTCTGAGCAACTGGAGAGAACAAGTCAAAACACGATGAGCTCTTGCTTCATTCTGACACAAACAGTGCTCCAACCATATTTTTCACAGTTCAGTCATGAACCTGCTTCGCATTCCAGACCTGCTTGTTCTTGCTTTCCACTGAACCCACATCTAGTGTGGAAAATATGTCTTACCGGCTTTATTTCACATCCTGCTTCAGTCTGTATAGAAGCCAAAATATTATCTGATCTTCCTCTACTCTTAAAATGTCTTTTAATGATTAACATCTTTCCTGGTTGCACTCAGTGGTCTTTTTTATGAGCAAAGTAGCTTTACAAAGAGGAGTTGTAAATGTTCACTCTGCGACAAACTTACTAAACACACTTGCTTTCTATCAGATGTACCAAACATGCGGATCTGACCCAGACATTTTCCCTAACCCTAATCAAGACGGTTCACTCTATTAGGACCTGACTTTGGTCCTCATTAAGCCCTTTGGACTTCATAAGGTTAGTAAATGTACCAGAAATGGTCCTAGAAGAAAAGCTAAACGAGGATACACATATTAATGTTTCCTTCTCAGGTTCAAGAGACTGTGATAGTTACCAAACCCTTTTACTGGAGCTGCTGTAGCTGCAGGGTTGTTGTAATAGTGGTGGCTGATAATAAAACAAGTTCTTATCAAGAACCAAGCGCCTATTAATGAACATAGAAGGTACATCAGTAAATACAGCAACAGGTTTCATGCATGTTTACCTTTTTACCATCTTGTTAAGCTGGTTGAGTGGCTGATTTCCTTTTTGACAGCACCCTCTAGTGGTGAAAGATGGTATCTAAGATTACAGAACAATAGTTGATCCTACTTTTGGCTCCTGGGAAACAGCTTTCTGAACAGATATTAATAAAAGTAAAGGAGGGAATAATCTAATAGGAAAATAATTTATGTGATTTTGTTGCGCCATTTATTCTTCAAAAGATAAAACTTTCACCACATGTAACTCAATACTATTTATAAAAGCAAATGGTTTTTTTCTCTCTTTTATTTTATTTTATTTGTTTCTGAGTAAAAAGTCTGCAAATTAAGCAACAACACATGCACCCAAACTTTAAGACACAAACAAAGGATTTAACTTTGGTTCCACTATTACATTTAAAATATAATAAGTATATAAAAATGGCAAAAAAAATAAAATACAATTCTTCAATGGTTTTATAAAAGAAAGACATTTCTAATTTAATGTTTTAATTTAATAATGGGTGATATGGATGAGTTTCTTACACGGTCCATCCAGAAGTGAAGATGATCCTAATGAAACTGAGATTTCAGCTTGTTGCCACTAGAGGTCACTATCAAACCAAAATTTTACAAAATATTTGACCATCAGACGGCGTGACACCAGATCGCTGTTAAAAAGCTCGGAAGAAATCCATCTATGTTCTATTCCTACTTATTCTCCTTCTCAACATTTATATTAAAGACCAATTCTGTTAAATTAAGAGTTCTACTAAGAAATAAAGAAACTTCCTGGTTTAAAATACAATTTATATACTTTAACCTGATCTCACATCAATATTAAATATTTCCCATTCTTTTGACCCAACAACAAGATTTTGACAAAAACTAAATAGTTATTGCAAAGGCTTTCAAGAAAAGATGAACAAAATGAGACAGGGAAATGGAAGGAGACCTAAGATTGCCACTGAGAGAGAAAAGCTATGCCCATTGAAGTGGCTTCCTGTTAAAAGACAGAAATGACAACAATTATATCTTACATTAATAGAGAAACTGTTTTAACCAGGGAAAAGTGTTTTTTCTTTTTGTTAATTAAGTTTATAAACCACAGTGTGACTTTTGTTTTTACATATCTTTTTTACAAACAGTTTTATATGTGTTGCAGCAGCTTCAGTTGTAGTTCAGCTCAAAACATAAACATTTCCAGAAGGTTCAGATCAAAAGCAAACTGTCAGTCTTCATATGTCATGATTAAAAAAACGTCTTTCTGATTTAATAAATTCATGGAGAATTTATTGACTCTCAATGAACATGAGAATGAATGTTCATGGTTGGGGTTTTGGAGGTTTCAAGTCTTTTTGATTGTAAAATGGGATAAATTTCTTTGTCTTTCAAAGTTAAGTTAAAAGCAATCCCACCGTATGAAGTCCCAAAAGTCTATTGCAATGATAAACAAGTCACTGGCTGCAGAACTGCAGAACTGTTTAAATATTATAAGAATGTTGGAATGTGAAAAAAGAGCAGCTGTTCATTGTTAAACATTTGACTGTTTGTGCATTGACAAGTTATTCTTGAATATTATCCTTTATACATATAGATATGTGAATGAGTGTGAGATTCTAGTCCAAAACTCTTAAAGTACCACTAAATTACAATCAAGTGTTTTGTATTATTTTGTAAAATAAAAAAAATATCAAATTTATTTTACAAAAAACCTTTTCATTGTGTTTTTCCTAGAGTGCTCACTGCTCAGGTAAACTCCCAGCACAAACACAAAAATGGTTGGCAGGCAGGAAGTGTTGGTAAAGTTACTTAGAAATAGTAATTAGCAACTAATTATTAATTATTTCCCCAAGAAAATAATCCAGTTACTATTATTGCTTAACTTCAATAGTAGTTAGTTACTTCAGTAAATGCTTTAAATAGTTACTTTCCAAAAAGACAAAGTAAAACCTATAAATACTATAAAGCAAAATATTCACATGTGGTCACATATGAATTTCATGGGATTTTTTTGTAAGGGTTGTTCTATTCTTTCTACATATTCTACCATATCAAATTTAATAAAAAGAAACCATCGTTTTCTAAAGCTTTTGTTTCAACCCTGGAAAGCTACAGTATGTAAATTTATAAGTAATTTATCTTTTACTTACTTGTTAAAACTACCACCATGTTGTGAGTTTATTATGAGACAATCTGTGAAAATATCCATCTCTTCCACATCCTCCCAAAGCTATTATTGTCAGAACAAAGGCATCACTCCCAACCAAAAGCAACCAACTTATACCAGAAAATTCAGCAGAAGGTTGCATGTTTGTCTACTTGTTCACCATCTTGACAAGTTGTCTGAATGTCCGATTACCTTTTTGACAGCTCCCTCTAGTGGATAAAGATTGTATCTAAAATTACAGAACAGTTGGTCCTGGTTTTGGCTTCTGGGACCAGTCTCTCTGGACACCTGCTAATGGAAGTGAAGGAGTATTGGGGAATCTTACTGCCATAAGCTAAGAGCACAAATTGTCAGCTTAACAGCAGGATTTCACTTATTTATTCTCAAAAATTGCAATAATTGCACTTATGTTATGGCAGTAACATGAGGAGGCAGTAACATAAAGACGTCCATAATCTAGTAGAACAACAATAAAAAGTGCTGATGTCGTACCACTTTTCCAAACATGCTACAACATTTGAAAAGGGTTGTATTTTGTAAGAAATATAAAACTTTTATCAGTATGTTGTACCCATCAACACACTTAAGATATTTTTGATTCCATATTTCATCACTATTCTTGACAGCCTTAATATAATTCCTTAACATTTGGCTGTAATTGTTTTTTCAGTTTAGTTAATCTTCAGTCTTCGGTATAATTTTTAGATTTGCCTTTTATAATTTATTTATAAACAGTAATGCAGTGTCAAATAGCCCAGGTTTGTGTTTTTGATCATTCTGTCTGATTGTACACCAACACACAACAACCGCAACACACAAGTATTGACTACATTTGTCTAAAAATGTCACATTTTTATTTCAAACACATCTTGAATTTTGAAATTATTCATTATTATGATTTTAATTTGTCATTAGCATACTAAGATAAACATGTGATTGGTTCAAAATGTTCAGACAACTGAGACCCCTCAAAAAGTAAGAAATATAATTATCCCTGCAACTGATTAGCCTAACACCAAGATGTGATTATATTTTATTTTTACTAATTTAAATGAAATAATATCTAGCTGTGAAAGCATTTATTTAAAGGTTACTTATTAAATAATGTTTCGAGGGAAAATATCCCAAGGATCCATCGAGGGAACATGGTTCTTCCAGTCCGGCTGAAGAGGAGGATCGTTTAAAGCCATCAAGCAGCTCAGCCAGTAGCATTCAGAGGTCAAAGGTCTCAGGTCCACCTCCATTTCTTCTGAATACTGACCTCCATGTTCAGAAAAACCAGACTGTGGAGGAGATTTTCAGTATCACATGTTGATTATTTGATGTTAATATGGTGATAGATGTTCTAGTTTTAGAAACCAGATACCTTCACGAGTTCTTCTTTGTTGATGTGGAACAGCGCCATCTGCAGGTTCTGAACTGCAAGCAGTTTGTACTCTTTAACCTGGAACACAGGAACCAGACTGCTTATAACAAGTCCAAGTCACAAGTCTCTTTAATGATGCAGTGAAAACAACTGTCCTACAGCCCAGTACCTTCTGAGTAGCCAGTTCATTGCTGGATGAGGTCAATCCAAATGCCTCTTCTATTTGTTGCTTCTTATCCTTCATTTTGTCAAATGCAACGTTACATATTTCCTGAAAATGTTGTTTTTTGAGACGCAAAGAACAGCTGAGCAGATTATACCACTAGCAGAAAGGTACAACAGAAAATCAATATTTATTTACTAGAGCTACACAGGAAAGTCGGCCACTTTAGGGCTTTCAGGGATTTGTTTGAATATATTGAAAAAATTAAATTATGCTTTAGTCCTAAAGGTTTTACTAAGCTGGATCATTGGAACCTTTGGCCTGTTCCACCACAAACCAAACAAGTAAACAAAACCAAACTGTCTTACTTCACCATGAAAGTTTTAATTTCAGTTCTGATCATTGTTTCTGATTAGACTTAAATTACTTTTGAACTTTTGAACAGTTTGTTATGGAGTGGCACTGATTCATCAGCCCATTGATTTATCAGCCCCAATTTCCTTAATTTTGGGGAGATTGGGGGTCAACCAATACTTACATATGAAGCTAATCTTATCCCCTATTTTATATACCTTAGCAAAGATCTAAAACCTAACCATTATCCTCCTCGGATCTCCTGTGAAAGTGGAAGTCCTGGCCCACCAGGTCATTTCTGCGAGCTTGCATTTAACAACTGTCACCCCACTGTTACCAACTCAGTGACTTTCTTGCTATACTTAGCAACATTTCAGACTGAAGAAATTGGTATCGGCCAAAATCGGAAATGGCAGGTCAGGCTTTTAAAAATTGGTAATCGGCGATTGGCCATAAAACTCCAATCAGTGCATCCCTAGTTTGTTACACTAAAGTAAAGACATCACATTTGTTCATGAAATGTTGAAAAATGAAACCACTGAGGGTATGTTGGTAGTTTAATGGCCTGATTAATCTCTATTACCCATTGTTATTTCAAGATCCTACCTGAATCAGACCTTTGGTGTCGTTTGGGTTGTTGTTCTTGGATTTCAATTGATCTTTGACCTTAGGCCACTGCAGCAGTTTCAGGTTGTCGTACATCTCAGTCAGTCTGGTTTTACTGACTGGGTTGTTCAAGCTCTCCATGCCTCCTGCTTTCAATGAAACAGCCATGCTTGCTGCCATTCTATTCACACAGAGACAATAGAACATCACAAAGTCAATACATGTATCACATTTAAGGGTCTGTAGTTCCAAGCCTGTACTGCACCTCTTCTTGAAAGATTTCAGTTCTTCATCTTTCTTTTTCAGAGCTGTGCTGTTGATGGAGATGGAAATAGTCAAAATATTCAAGATGTTATTGCTGAAAAAAACATGGTCACCAATTAAATGAAGGTTTGGACAAGACATAGGAAAATCAATCTTAAAATATTCTGTTTTCAGCTGGGTGCCTGGGTGGGGTTGCTTTGTATTAAAGGACACAGTTATGAAATCTGAGTACAGAAACCTTTTCTCAAATGAAAGATTGAGTAAGACTCTTTAAAACAGAATGGCACTGAGTACAGTTGCTTAAAAGCTCCTTTTAATATTTCAGATTGCTTAATGTATGGTAAACTGTGTTACTGTGCATTAGTCTGGACATAATCCCTGTAAACAAATTAAGTGATGAAAATTTAAGGCAGCAGCAACATAGTAATTCCTCAGAAATAACAAAAATTTCAGCAGATTTGATGTTTTAATAAAAAATAACAAAATACATTCTTACCTGGGATTGGTCAACACCATGTTGTATTCTGACAGTTTCAATCAAAAAATGTAAACATATGAGAACTAAAACATTACAATCTTAATATTATGTAAAACATTTTTTAAAACATTAGCTTATTTTGATGAAGTTTTTCAAAGGCAGTCCCATTTTCAGCTAAAAGAAAAGGTTTTGGGTTTCTCTTTTGAGATGGTAGATACTAGATGGATGTACAGCCAGAGTCATGCTACAAGTACAAGGGAAAAGAGTTTTAGCTATGAATGTTCTGCACCTTCTTGGAGTGATTTCAGTTCTTCCTCTTTCTTCTTCAGATCTGATCTGTGGAACAAGATACAAAACACAGAAATTATTGTATTTATTTCTAAGGAAACTGATCACTGACTAAGTAAAGATTTGCAGGAATAACAGGACAAACACCTCCTAGAATAACTTTTTTCAGCAGGTGTGTTGTGTGGATTGTTTGTAGGAGTGTTGTTTGATGAAATATTAGCTTTACAAAAATACTTACTTCACTTGTTCCACTTCCTGTTCTAGTTTCTTGTTCTCACACTCAACATGCCTTAACCTGTGTAAAAACATTAAAATGCAAGGAATATTAAGTATAGGACAAACCTAATGGCGGGGAAAAAATTCCTTGTTTTAATTTAGTTACCAAAATTATGTTTGTCACAATAATTTGAGAAATAATGTCCTAGATTTTAATTTTTTTTATTACTTTTATTTTTACATTTTTAGAGGGGCGAAAACAAGCTGTTATAAGTAATGAAAACACTAAAAATAAAAATAGGTACTCCAACATAATTATTTTTCTATCCTTAAAAAAATAAAGAAATCTATCCTAATTTCAACTAACACTGAAATTAGAGTTATTTCAGTAATTTGGTTCGATTCTACATGCAATCGCAAGGATCACCTGTCACATAGTTGGCAAAGCGAAGGTTGAGCACACAGGAGAAGAATAAACCTTCCTGTTAGATGCTAAAGGAAGAGCAACGTGTCTGTCATGTTTTCTATACCACACAGGTCAGTAAAAATGTACTTTGATGCATCGGTTATCTTTAAGAGTTGAAGAGGTGATTCAGTTGAGAGTCAACTAATGAGTCATATTATTCAGTTTCTGACTGTAGAAAACGAGACACTTTTTGAGGCTAACTATCGCAGACTTGAACGTGTGTGAGCTAACTGAGAAACAATCGAAGGAGTACTGAATTCAAATTAGATGTGTTTGTACATTTTGACACAGTTCTCACAAAATATTTTAGCCTCTTTATTTGTAAAATTGACACTTCCTTATAGGTTATTACAGAAACCAGATAAACCATATTGATAAGGCATTCAGTG
The DNA here is from genome assembly GCA_902982915.1 of Phalloptychus januarius. NCBI lineage: Eukaryota > Metazoa > Chordata > Actinopteri > Cyprinodontiformes > Poeciliidae > Phalloptychus > Phalloptychus januarius. The sequence continues at coordinate 18,843,746 of CADWAE010000230.1, read as the reverse complement.
AGTATGGTAAGTGCTCCATGGGTGAAAGTGTGGAAAGACAATATGGATGGGGGATGAAAACTTCAGCTTATGCTCATACTGCACCTCTCCTTTTCTGGACTATTTTCTTCCGTCTCCTGAATTTCAGCACATCTGTGAAAGAATATTGAACGTTTTGACTATTTCTTGACACTATTAACCAGCTTACAATCGCTAAATGAAAGTTTGCACCAGAAGCAGACAGCGGTTTTAAGGATAAAAGCTTTAAGATATTTAGATTTCTTTTTTCTTCTTAATCAACTTGAGCATCACGTACCCCATCTGCGGTTGTTGGATGTCATCACAGTCTCCCCTGTCTAATCTGCGTGAAATCACACAAACTGGTGATTTGATGTCACAAGTGATTGATTGACTTTGTAGATGATCAGCTAGTGTATCACCTACTCAGTGTTTTAATCATACAATAATTATATGCATTGATTGAGTCAAGAATGGATGGAGACAAAATTGGGGAATAAGGTCTCATATTCTTAATGACCATCTTCACAGTAATACCTACTCAATCGGTTGTTGGATGCCATTATTGTCTCCCTCCTCAAAGCTGTGTGGAAAAAAATTACAACATAAACAATTAGTCTTTCATTTTCACACATCAATTATAATTGCTGCTGTTCTTTCGCAATGTACCAGAGACTACAGTAGACACAATGCAATGCAGTGGAACCTTAATAAAACCTTTCAATACCAGATAAACCATATTGGTATGACATTCAGTGAGTATGTAGGTAATGGCTGCTCATGTAAACAGGCACAGCATTAAAGGAGCAATACACCTGTTCCCATTTTGTAGTTGGTTTTTTGAGTCAGAGATCAAATATTGTTATTGTATCCATTGTAGAAACAATGAAAACTAAAATGCTTAAATATATTAAAATAGTTCAAAGCAAATTTATATTTTCATTTTGATAATTAAAAATACAAATGGTCTTTGAAAAAAGTCCAGAACAAAAGATCATTTAAAAAGATGCAATAGATAAAAGCAAACATGTTAAATGATATTATAATTCACAACTAAGAATAATTCAAATGTAGCCAGTAAATTGTAGGCTATTTAAGTTTGATTTATTCTAATGCAATTTTACACATTTTCTGTAACTGTTTCCTAATAAATGAAGTTACTTCAGACTGGTCCTTTAAAAATTAATCCTGTGATGCACCACTCTTGTGATTCTCTCTTTCTATGGCTTATTAAGGCTTATCCAGGTGAACACTTACTCAGGTGCTCACTTAGACTTGCTTATATTCTAATTTAGCTAACAATAATCTGACCACTAGGGGCAGACATGGAGCATTTAAATGTCATTCCAACAAGATCAGTGGATCTTTAAATATGACAAAAAAGTAAACAAGATGATAATATTACAACAAAAATTGCATTTCTTGTCCTGATTGAGCAGAGCACTATTAATTCTACACCACTGGTTCCAGTTTACATAATATTCAAACAGTTACATGCCTTGATGTGTCCTAATCATTTTCTATAATTAAACTCATATAACATCTTTTGCCATGCAAGACAAGTAACAATGTGACAAGTGTTTTGGATGTGCATTTTCAAAAATGATGATTCTTTGCTATAAAATGCATATCACATTTTGAAAAATATTTTTTCAAGAAGAATTTATGTCATTTTGTGTTTTATTATAAATTAATGCAAATACTTACTCAGGTAATTGTCTGACGACTCCCAACTCCGAACTGTCAAACCATGAGAAACCCAGGTGTTAAAATGTTACTTTGTCATCTGAAGTTTCTTTGGCAAAACAATCACTTTAACAATAACATTGTTGGTATTTTTCAAATAAAATATGTTAATATAAGGTTTTAGTTATGATAAAAAAAAAAAAGAATGTTATTTGATTGGTTCCATCGAAAAGTTATTTTTTACTCATTCATGAAAAATTGTGAACATCTAACTAAATCAGCACTGGAAAATGTAATCATTTTGCAAGATGATCATAATGTTTTAACCCTGATAATCACTATCTGTGGGTTGATATGATCATTGTCTTACTGTTCCAAATATATAAATGATATGTATTTATATGTATGTAAATAACATTCATAGACTCATGCTCCATGGGTGAAAGTGTGTATAGACAATATGGATGGGTGATGAAAACTCCAGCTTATGCTCATACTGCACCTCTCTTTTTCTGGGCTCATTTCTTCCTTCTTATGAATTTCAGCAAATCTGTGAAAGAATATTGAACGTTTTGAGTATTTGTTTACCCTATTAACCAGCTTACAATCGCTAAATGAAAGTTTGCACCAGAAGCAGACAGCGGTTTGAACTATTTGAACTATTCAGAGATCAATCTCTGAGATTGATCTTATTTAACAGATCACTCTCACCTGATTTGTTAAATAAGAAACAGAGAAGGAATATAACATAACTTGAACATTTTTAGACTTTGCTTATTGGTTTATGTTGCTCTGTAAACTCATCTTTGTGATATCGTGTATTTTTCTGTTCTTCCATTTGTATTTGACATGTTTTCTTTAACTGATTTCTTAGTATCCCTGAACGAAAACACATGGGGAAAAAGACCTTGTGAAAAACATTTGAGACTAGCAGTGGATCTCAATATGTATTTAGACAGTTTAGAATTTCATGGTCTGAATGGTGTTGCAGCAATTTTAAATATAGACAGTTCTTAGTTGAAAAGTATAAATGTTAACCATCTTCTTGTCATATCTACTCTGACAAGCACCACAATGTTGATGTTTGAGTCTGCTTAAAATTGTTATTAAGATAACAATCTCAATAGACTTGATGGAAATACTTACTCTGAACTTTCTGGGGTAGATGTTGCCATGTCAGCCGGTGGTCTGTCAAAACACAAAAACATCATGTATATTTTCACCTTCCTAAAATATTGGTCTAACACCACCTATATCTTCCCAAAAGATGTTTCAGGCAAAAATATCACATTTGGAAAGAATTACTTTGGCCGTTATTTTACAATGGTGAAGATATGCCATCTGTATATTTTAAAGACCACTGCTTGCTTTTTATTTTTACTTTGAAAAGAACGTCCTATTTTTGGAGATCTTTTTTGCATTTCTTTCATAATAAAACTGAAAATTTGAGCTCAACAGGTCATGTTGGTGGGTTTTTGCAGAAGAAAGTCTAACATACTTCAAAGATGCTTAGTTATGATGTTCTACATCCAATTTGGCCAGTAGATGTCAGTACATGCTCACATCACAACAGCACATCAACGCCTTAGCAAACATTGAAAATGGTCTAAATAACAGCCACAGGCTTGCTACTGCAGCATAATCTACTTCATTCAAATACCACAACCACAAGATGTTTAAGGAGTCAATGAAAACTAAATGAAAATAAATCTAAACACATTGACACATTTTAATTTCTGTGTCTATCACAATGTGTTGAAATATCTAACCTCTACTACAGGCACAAAGCATTTTATCAGACAGACAAGAAAAAATTTAACTGAGACTTGGTCTTCCTAACCCACGGTGCTGAGGACTTACCCGTCAGCTTTCTCTTTTAAAGTCAGATAAAATAAGATAACATTTTTCTGGATCAGATTTAATTTAGCACTCCCTGTTTGTGTTCAAGTCTTCAAGTCAAAATATTCAGTTTTATTTTTTTCTGTCTTACCTTTAATTTCTCAAGTGCAGAAAAGAGCAGGTCTGGTGTTTGTCTTGTAGTGCAGTGCTCACACTGAAGAATGCCTGCTAAATGTGTTGCTTATCAGTCGTTATTTCACGTCCTTCACTTCAACTTGCCGTACCTGTCAGTCCAAAGGCAGCGGTATATTAACAAGTCATTCTCTCACTTTTTGCTGATTAATTTATACATAGTCTACCAGAATTACCTTCTATGGTACAGTGGATTAGGGTAGTGGTTTCATTTTGATGATTTTATATTTGAGTCAAATAGCTAAATACACAACAAAGCCACCCTTGTCTAATTTCTAGTAGGAGAAAATAGAAAGCCTTGAGTCATTTTCCTTTTTCTTCACAATGAGACTTTGCTTTATTCAGTCTATCACATAAAATTTGATTTTGTGATTATAACAAAACAAATTCTGAAAAAGCTCAATTCTTGCAAAGGACAACATATTAAATGTATCTGTTTAATTAACTTTCCAAATAAGACAATAGTTATGCCTGTCTGCATATTGTCAAAACTGTCAGCATGACACATGACTTCGATTAGCATTTCATTAGGTTATGTAGCATCAGAGACCTTCAGAAATCTTACATTTTGTACAATTAATTACTCCCTGACAAACTTGCACAGAAATAAATAATTGAGCTACACAATGTTTGTATTATGCATTAATTTTTGCATTATGTAGAGTGTGTTTCTGCAGCTGTTCAATTTGTTTATGACCTTGAAGACTTCATGGAGCTATTTATTTCAAATGGCTGTTAAATTATATCAAATAATGCTCTTTAAAGTGAAATACATTTGAATGCTTTTTCAGAAATCAGTGAGGCTTTGAAACGACCCATAATTAAATCCTAACACATGACTTAATTAAAGACATTCAAAGTCATACAAAAACTTTTGAATGTGACTAACTGGACTTTTATGTATTTATCCAGAAATAAAAAATATGTAGAATTATATGAACAACACTATTAATCAAATAGTAATTGATTCTGTTAGTGTTCAGATAAAATGTAATACATTTCCATTTAAAGTGTCAATGTGGTGGCAATGAGAATTGTTAGATTTTCTAATACCTACATTTCCTTCTTTCTGTATTGAAACTATGCAACTGAGGCTCATTGATTAAGGAAAACAAATTACTAACTCACAATTGATTATTGACAGATTTTAGGCCGATAGGGCAAATGTAATTTATTAATGAGAAAACATTTCATATGTGTGGTTCCCTCTTTTGGGTTCTTCATAAGTGTCTGTACCTCACCTGTCCTGAACAGCCTGAGTTAAAAATTAACACAACTACACCACATGAGTGAGATAAATACTCCATCTTTATTTTGTTCAATAAAGCACAATAACATATGCTGGGTACAATATTTCAGAAGAAAACATAACAGATAACGGTGTTTTTTTAATAAGTAATTCACAAAGAAAGTTATTCAAATTTCCCTAAATTAATTTCTTTACTGGTGAATTATGTTTTACTTCTTCACTCATTGGATTTTACAAAATAATTTATTAGTGGAATGCAATAGGAGAGCATATTAAAATATATTAAATCAGACATTTGCAATTTATTGACAGAATTGTTCAAGCATCAAAACCAAAGTCTAGAAGAAAATCCTAAATTAAATTAAAGTTTGAACAAAGAACTTGACAAGATTAGAAGTATTAAAAACTTTTAAGTGGATTAGTCTCAGAAAAATTGATTATTGTGATTTCTCAAATCAATCCCACTTCATGCTTCTCAATCCTTTACAACAACAGTTCGGGTATGTACAAACTTACGGTTTTTATTTTCGCTGCCTTTGGTCATGAAGTCAATTTTAATTGATCCTTTAGACCCAGAAGCTTCGTCTGTGGCTGTGGCGTTTATCTCTGAGGCTCCAAAGCTGATATCCAGCCTGACTGAACGATTCTTGCCTCCAGCAGTATCAGGCATCTCAACAATGAATGATCCAGCTTCCTCCACTCCCCAGTCATCTACATACTTTGCATCTTTTCTTTCTGTTTTATAAAATCTCAGACTCATTGATGTCTGGTCTGATCGTATGGGACAAAAGAAACATTTTCTGGTTTCATCCCAGCGCACATCTTCACCCTCTTTCACCAGTTCATCCAATATATCACCACAATAGTCAACTCCCTCTGCTTTGAATTTCTTCTCTTCCTTATGCATTGTCTTATTGAAGGTGTGACACACTGCTATGCCATAAGTGAAGGCACTTTTTCTTGATGCTAACACATCTGGGTTCCTTCCAAACTGCACAGCCCCATTTACAATCGCCTCTTGGGCCCTCAGGGGACACAAAACTTTGCACTGACCACCAAACTGATCAATAATGTGCTGACGCAGGATTTGGCTCTGAGCGTACCCCCCCACCAATAGGATGAACTCAATTTTGAAATCTTGTTTCAGGATTTCTCTGAGACTCTGACTGATGCCCTGCAGACTCTGATCAAAAAAAGACCTTAGTTTCTCTTGAGAAATTTTGATAGATCCATCATGCCAAGATGCGCCCTTCACACACTCGAAAAAGTTTTCTACATCTTTATTTTTCTGAGCCAGCGTTCCCAGATTAAATTGGCAGGCAATCTGAACATCCTCATCTACCTGTTTGAGCCGGGTAAAGTCATACATCATTTTCTGAACCTCACTGGGATACTTTTCTTCATATTCATCCCAGATCCCATCACAGAATATTTCTCTGAGAAACTCTTTGAACTTTCTGTCGACATTTTGTCCTCCCAGGTCATTTCCAGAGGCCTTGTGCAGCTCCTTTAAGGCTCCTCCTTCCAGGACTTCATGAACAGTGATGTCAATGGTTCCACCTGCATCAAAACGTATATTAGATAAAACTGAGTTGCTACAGTTTATGTACTGCCATCCTCAATGGATCACGAAATAAAGATTTTGTGATCCAATAAGGACTCTTATAACTAATATGTTATATTTTCTATTATAATGTTTGGAGACATATTATCAGTGTAAGTTGCAAACAGTACCTCCACAGTCAACAACAATGTACTGAGTCCCTGGAGTCTGATCCAGAGAGTCTCTGCTGTGGTTCTGTGTGATGAAACCATCTGCTGGAAGCTTCTTACACCAAACTGAAGCTGCTTCTGGTTCCAATGCAATCACCAGTTTGTCTTCAGTTTCTTCTGTTACAATACCTGCCTGAAAGAGGAATATAATATAAGTTGCAACTTTGAACATTTTAGAACTTTGTTGCTCTATTAGCCTGTTTCCATCAAGTGAATTTAGTTTCGTAATTCCAATTTTGTGGTCAATGGAAACATGGCTTATGATACCTGATATTACCTGAGTTGCAGCTTCTCTCATGAACTGTTTAGCTGAAGGATCCCAGATGGCAGGAACAGTCAGGACCCAGGTGAAGTCAGAAGCCAAGAACTCTGCCCCTCCTGTTTTGGAGCTGATGGTAGTCAGAGCATCATCCTTCAGGAATCTCAGGGATTCAGAGAAAACCTTCAGAGCTGTCATTTCCTTCCCATTGGCTGCTTTTACTTTCAAATCCCTGGTAAGTTCCTGAAGATATTCAATAACAAGTGTATTCGCTTATGGCATGCTTGCCTGCTTGCCTGCATGCACCACACACTGAATAGACCACATAGTGTGAAAATACAAGCTGTTTGTACTTACTTTACCATAGAGAGACATCTTGAAATCTTCAAAGAAGTACTGATTCTTTGCATCTTCTCCATGCATGTTGATGTATGCTGTTTTGGCTTCATAGCCAAACTTCAAAAATTCTTCATGTTCATCAAACAGGATGCTGGTGGGAGTCTTTGGGGTGTCCAGACCAAGCTCTCCTCCCCACTTTTTTAAAATAGGATCAATTTCTTCATCTCTTGGTGTCATGTTGTAAGCATAGCCACTGTATGCAGTGCCAAAGTCTATTGCTATTATGTAGCCGTCACCCATTTTGAAGCAGCTCGAAGTTTTGCAATGCAAAACAGAAGTCAGTGTCAGTGATCACCTTTCAGATGGCATTTATTCACTGTTCATGGAGGCTCCTCCCCCTGATCCACCTCTAAATTCCTACATTGTTGCAATAAACAATAAGAAATGGAAACAACCATTGGGTACAGGATTATCTCTATTATTTATAATGTAAGCATACTAATTCATTGTCTAAAGAGGCAAAATAAAATCCCCATACATTTGGAATACTGAACAGTAAAATTATATAAATAGAAGGATTAGGCACTCAGATAGCATACAAAAAATAGAACATTTAATTTTAATCTTGTTGTTAATTTTGCAGATGGGTAACAGGTTAGTACACTAGTCTCAACCTAGACTAGTTTACTTTCATTTTCTCAAACAAATTTACCATCACAGAATCTGCTGATATACAAAATCAATACAGACTGATTTTAAAAGTTAACTTAAAAGTTATTTTTTACGAGCAAATATACTCAGTTTGATTAAGTCTTGTTTAGTGACTTTCATATTAGAGTCACTGTGTCACCAGATCTCAGAAATGCCAGCTGAGGTCCAGTTTCCTTCAAGCTTAATTATGCTTTCTGCACATGTCAAAAATAGATGCACTGGCTGCTGAAACTGATAAAGTTTTTATAATATTGTTCAGAAAATGAAGAGAGCACTCAGACATGTCAGGCGACAACTGACTTGCTCTTCCAACAATATGTTTTTAACAAGAACTTGTTTAAATGTCATTAACCTGCATTTTGTTTACTTCACTGGTTAACAAGAGAACATTTCCAACATCTATTCAGGTGTAAATGAATTCCGTAACTGTCTTGTATGCTAGTGCAGTCAACCGTAACTGGAGCCACTGTTACTGGTATCTTAGATGAAGTGCTTTTGTTCTTACCCAATTGAAACTTGATTTTAATCTTATTGACTGGATTTTAGATTTTTTTAACTGACAGATCTGTGTGTCGGACTTATCGACAGATTTTCCAATCAGCTGAAGTCTTCTTCTGACTCACCTTGGGGTTGTTGTCTTTTCCTAGTTTCGTAAGACAGTCACAGTACACAGGCTAAAATACATTTCATTAGATATGTGGATGATACATTGATTGTTAGTCTTCTTGAAGCCTTGAATCCTTCTTCATCACTATGGGCCAGTTCTGGATGAGTTTGTTTTCTGGTGCGATGAATCATTTTTTAAGATCAATAGTCTGAAAACTAAAGAAATTATTATTTACTTTCGGAAATCATCACCCCATCCTGCACCAACAGCAGTAAATGGAAGTTCAATTGAATTGGTGGACAATTATTGAACAATTTAAGACTATTTTTGATCAAACTTTTAGCTGTGGCTTAAAAAGTGTCTCAAAATAAAATATTAACAATGGGTATTCTCATTTTTCATTTTTGATGTTTGACCAAGATCCATGCTTGGTCAAACAATGAGCATGAATCAAAGTAATTGCCTGTAGACAATTTCCAGAGGAGGCACCACTCTGGGGAAAAATACAAAAACCTTTCTGCTGCTTTTAAGGTACCATAGAGCTCAATGAGCTCCGTCATTGGTCAATTTCACACTGGCTTATTTTGGGGAAGGGCACGGCAAAAAATTTAATATGAATCCATAAAAGCACAGTATGGTTATAACAGTATGGTTTTGTGGACGTGACTCACTGGGTAGCAATGGCATATGCAGTAGCATCACTAGCGTTAGCGGCTAATAGGTGATGTCCAAAGTAGTAATGTATATCAATGGAGAAATTCTACAACCACTAAAATCTGATATTACTTTATATTACAGTGCTACCACAGACAAAGGGCGAACAGATTTTCAAATTAATTTGGGTTGTTTGACAGTGTAGTGTGAATGCAAACCGCACCAGCTGAAAATGTAACAGATGTTACGATTTTGGTCCGATCTTGAACCGAGTCCACTGGACTATCGGGTTGATTGCGCTGTCTAGTTGGATGATGGTGTATGTTGACACGCAGGAAGAGCAATTGGAGCACAACCGGGAGCTTTTGACTTGTTTGTCAGGCGCGAGATTAGCTGTAAATCTTGCAAAGTGCGAGTTTGAAAGCGCGACTGTTACCTAGTATTTAGGTTGTATACTGGCCAGGGTGAGGTCCGTCTGTTGCAGTGAAGATTCAGGCGGTAGTACAGTTTTTGCTTCAGCTACTAAGAAGGAGTTTTTGCTTTTTCTATGGCTGGTGGGGTATTAAAGATGGTTTTGTCAAAACTCCTCTTCTACTCCATTAAAAGTGTCATTATTTACTGAATGACACTTCATGACAGCAGTCATAGACATTCATAAAGACTCCTTCATGTTCATGACATGTGTTTTGTCATGTTTATGGCAGTGTCATGTCAGTCTTATGCACAGCCCGTCAAATAAAGTTAAAAATAAAGTTACTAAAACATTATATACACAAGCACACACACATGCACACCCATGTTTAGATTAAGATATTTGTCAAAAACACTCAATTGGGCTGGATTTGCCTCTAAGTACATATTGCAACATACTTTGCACTTTTCAGTGATTAAAAAGTAAGTAGTGGGAATTGCATGTAAAGAAACTGTTTGTTTCCCGTTTCTATTGAACATTTCAGCTAAGAACGCTGACAGTGTGATTACTGATTGAAGGAGGCATCTTGTTTTGTACGGAGTTGTTTTTGAATTTTAAACTTTTGCGTATGTGAGCATGTCCATGGAAACAATTTCAACCAGCCATGCAGGGTCACCAACTATCTATGCATTTTTCACATTTTTTTTCCATAATCTTTTTACCTGATCTTTAAAAGGTACATCTCTTATCTCCTTTTGAATGCTAGAATAGAATGTACGCATGTATGTTTCTGTTTCATTTTAATATCTGATAACCTGATGTTTTGTTAGAAAGAAAAACATTCTAGGTGCTGCAATAAACTTACTTTTTCTTGCTGGAAATTTTTAGACTCTAAAAAAGTTTGTTTCTAATGTTATGTTTTTTGGGGATTTCACCTAATTTCTTTCAAAAACATAATTTATTTTTGTATTTCTTTATTTGAATTTTATTTTGTATGCCTGCTATTTTGAACATAATTTTAAAGATGCAGTTTGAACAAAAATGTCTCATAAAGTACTCTCATTATGATACTACCTTATGTACCCTCATAACACAGTGCATGCTTATGTACTTTATTTTATTTTTTGCTGTTTAAATTAATATTTTCATGTCTTATAAGGTGGTGCAAATGTTCCGTATTATTATTTTTTATTTACTGCTGATAGGCCATCTTCTGGAAACAAGAAGCTAGTTTTGACTTTCGCACAATAATCTTTGGTCGACTTTTTCTTTGAATACTTTTTCCCATCACATTTTTCAGTTCTTTATTTGTAAAAAATCTTTTAAATAATATATCATTTTCTTTCTGCTTCACAACTTTGTGTTTGTCTTTCACATTAAAGTGCAATGAAATATATTCACGTTTATGATTATAAGGTGACAAAATATGGAAATATTCAAGGGGTGCTGACACTTTTTTAAGCCATGTTAAGAGAAGAAATAAGAAAAAAGAGAAAGAAGTGAAAAAGAACAAAATTGCTGCTGTCACCATAAGGTCAGCTTTGTCTAACAACATTTCTGCAGTGACAAGAAAAACAGAAAGAGTTTCAAAATGATGAATCATGTGACTCATATTTTGCACCTATGACTATGAGGAGATGGTTTCATTTCTGTGGCTGAGGAACCAGGTTAACCAAAGAGTGCTTGTTGCTAAGGAAGACCCTAATTTAAAACAAGTTCCATCATGAAGTAACTCACCAAAACTATTATACCGAACAGACCAAAATAAAATCTGTGCAAAACACTAGTTTAAAAAAGTTGTACACTTAACATGTGTTTTATTTTATGTTCTGCAATACCCAACATATCTTTTGATAAATGTCTGGAGGATATTTAATTTTTTGTACAATTTACATAATACAAAGCTGGATAACTTTGTATTAGTTTTCTTTGTTGGATAAGTTGTCCTTGGTTAATGTACAGAGAGTTGCTGTTGTAGCCACATAAGAAGTAGTTTTAAATATAAGAGGTTCCACTAGAGAAGTAAAATCTTGTTCATGTAAAAAGCACTTAGTTTTGCATCTGATCTCCAATGAGCAGTCCGTCCATCTGTTAAGCTCATAGCTGAAATAGTTTGTTCACATCGTGAGCTCATGTGAGTAAAAGAGCATTTGATATTTCCATTAATTACAACTGATGATTTTGTTTGGAAGAACCCTGAACAATGTGCATTTTTAAACTTCACTTTTAAACCTTTCTAGGTTTTAGTAAAACATAAAAAGGTTTAGTGTCTACTCACTAAACTCCTTTACCTGTCTGTCAATGTCTTTGCGTATGTCATAGATACGCAAAATCAGTTTGTAATTCAGTTAAAAACTGAACAATCATCAGTTACAGTTGCATACCAAACTCATAAAATGACTGAAGTTGAATGAGTTATCTTCTTCAAGGCTAATTAGAAAATATGGATGCAGTGACAAAATTGTATGTCTGCATGCAGAAGGTTATATAAGAGCGTGTAAGCTTAACTGATTAATGATCTTTGTTCATTCCATATACTTTATATTTAACAGAGTTTTTGTTGGAGGAAGATTTATGCAGAAAGTAAAAATCTTATACACTTATAAAACATATCCGGTCCAGAGAGCCAACCCCTCTGCTGTGACTGAGCTCTGGGCTGTTATAGCTGCTGTTAAACAATTAATGTTGTTAAATGTTAACATTAATACGTGTTAGTGTAGAAGTCTGGATTGTGCTTGTGATTAGTGGCTGGCCGTTTATACAGACCATGAAATAAAATAATTATGTAAGGATATTTAGACAATGCTGATGGTGTGTGTTCAAGTTCAACATTATTTGTTTAGCACATTTCAGCAATAAGGCAGTTCAAAAAGCTTTATATCATAAAAACATCATACAGTCACCAATGTTGAAACAAGCATTTAGTCAAGTACTGACAAAATGTATTTTTGTCAACACATTTTGACAAAAAATACATTTTGATCAGCAGTGGACTGATCAAAATCACTGATCACTGATCAAATATGTTGATCAATGATCCAGTTACTATTAATCAAAAGCAACTGTCAAAAGGTGGATTTCTTGATCCAAAGGAACTCAGTGTTTTAGCTATTGTACAATTTTCAGGAAGTTTGTTCCACATTTGTGGTACAGTGTTTGGTGCTGGTTCTGTGGATGGAAAGCAGATCAGAACCAGAAGACCTGAGATGTCTGGAAGGTTGATATAACAACAGCAGATCTTTAATATATTGTGTTGGTAAACCATTCAGTGATTTATAGATTAACATCAGTATTTTAAAGTCTGGTAGCTGAGCTGTAGGGAGCCGTGGTGGAAAGTTAACACTGGGACTTTGCTTTTTTGACAACAAGGCTCCAGACAAACGAGTAATACGCTTGGAAATCTTTGGCCAATGACAAAGAGAGTTAACCTAAAAATAAGCTTTGGTTCCATTCTTGAGGCCCAGTGTGAGAAACTCTGCATAATAATTCATGTAAATTGAGAGGAATTGTGTAGGAGGGGGGCTGCAAAGTGGTACAGTTGGCAGCACTGTTGCCTGTACATGTTCTCCCTGTACATGCGTGGGTTCTCTCTGGGTACTCCGGCTTCCTCCCAGTCCAAAAACATGACTGTTAGGTTAGTTGGTCTGTATAGAATCTCCTTGGGTGTGAGTGTGTATGTGAATGGTTGTCTGTCCTGTCTGTCTCTGTGTTGTAAGAAAATGGATGTGTAGGAGGGCAACCGTGACTCTGTTTGGTAGTTGTCTTGTCCAATTTCATCTTGCTCCTGTCACATGTCCATGTGCCCTTAGACAAGGCACTTAACTCCAAGTTGCCCACCAATCTATGTATCGATATATAAATGTCACTGCAGTCCAGAGCAAAAGAGTAGAAACACAGTATATGAAGCGATCAGATGGAGTGCTATAGCTACCAACGAGTGCAGATGAACTCCATAAAATCCCAACAGATGATGTTGATAGCAGTACTGCTTCAGTCCAACAATCTACTGTGTTCAATAACTTGACTAAAACTCCTTTTCAGCCCCAGGGAATGTACTAAAGGCCCTTCGATGTGTCAAAGGGCTGCCATGCCACACAAGGTCTGGTCCAGTTTAACTGCACTAGATTAAGCTATGTGAGAGTTGGAAACATGGTTCATAACTGACAGCATGTGGTGCTCGAGTCACACAACGTAGAAACAAGTCCAACTTGTCTGTCTTCATAAAGCAAAGTATTTTATCAGTTCCACTCTCAGATTGACAGTGTTTCAACCTCAGACAAAGACAGACACTTCACTTAAGAAAAATGGGGACCTGGTTCAGTTCACTTTGGAGGTAAGATGAAGCAAATTTCCTTAAATATTCATGCAAAACAGATGTAACTGAATTGTTCATTTAGATATGTTGTTTGGTATGAACATGGATACTTGGTTTTATATCTCAGATGTAATTTTATTTGAGAAACAAATATGTGATTGTAATATATGTTTTCTAAAACATCACTGCCATTTTTAGATCTGATCTGTCAGAAATTATAAAATATATTAAATGGACCCAGTAGAAGTGAAGGAAAGTTACTCACAGAGTCTGACTTAACTTAGAATCAATAAAAAAGTATCCTAATGCCAAATAAGATTGTTTTTAATGACTATATGAATGTTTAATTTGATTCATGTTTGTTCAGTAACCATTTGATTGTTTTTAAAGTTAATGATGTTTGTTTACAGATAAAAAAAACTGAATGTGGGTGTTTTCTATTGTTGAAAACAAAACCAATAACTTCATTTTAATCATTTGTTTTCATTCTCTCTTATTTCAGTTCAGAGGATGATGATCCAGCAGGAAGAGCTGAGTATGTACTAGATTGTATTTGATCACTTTTATTGCATCTGGATTAAATCAGCCACCATCACAACCATGTCAGAACAGTAGGATTCTGTTTCATCTCAGTACCAGTTCAGGATAGAATTGTCCCACAAAACCCTATTTTGACCTACTTAAAATTCAACTCCACAGTATTATACATTCCCAAATCTTTGAAAAAATTAAAGTCTTGGGTCTATTTCATGTTGATTTGCTATGAACAGGCAATTTCCATTAGCAGAGCAGCCCTGCAGAGAAGCTCCTGAGCATCATCATTTTTTTTCATTTCAGCCCCATTTTTTTAATATCCTGAACTGTTTTGTTTTGCCAATAAGTGTATATATACTGTAATAACCAATATCTTGAGAAAGTGAAACATAGATGTAATATGCAGCATTCACAAATGTTTTAACCTCTTTTCCCTGCAGTGGCAGAAGAAATACCACAGACGAAAAACGAACACTTGTTGACAATAGGTACTGTACAAACTATAATAATAATAATAACAAGAACATTTTTGAAGAAATTTATAAGAGACCTACCAAAGTGTTTCTAATGCTGAAAATTAGCATCAACACTAATGTAAGCTAAAATGTAGCCAGTAGCATGTGGGGTATCACAAGCATGTGGGCTTACATGGACTAACTCCACTAATGCTAAATGTGGCTAATATACAGAGAATTAGCTAAAGTTTATTTTAACTTTAAGGCTAACATTAGCTTGAAGGGTATCAATCTCATTTAGATTGATTAGCAAATTCATGCTACCCAGAAGGAGGTGGGTTATCCCTACCATGTTGACTAACAGTGTGCAGTATGCAAACATTAGTGAAGAAGCTAAAATTAACCAATATGCTAAGGTTAGCTTCAGTTCGGGCTGCATTAATGGTGACAGATAAAAATAAAAAATCCAGTTTAGAAGTGTGGAATAGTACACATGGCGTGAGAGAAGGCACATTGATAGCAGCACTCAGATAAAACATTACAACTGCCTGCATAGCTTTATGAGTTCTTCTGTACATCACATCACTTATTACAATGTATGTGATGTCCTGAAAACTGTCTCTTTGGCTTGAAACCACCTTATTTAAATTGGCTGTCAGTTCTGCCATGAAGAGCAACTGAATATCCAGCTAGCATATTGGTAATGTTGCCGATTGTTTACAAATAGCATATGGTTGTTAAGGAATCTATATTAGAAAGGGTGCAGCTACATAATGGAGCTTGCTTGTAACATTATGATAGTACTTGGTAAAGAAAAAGTTGCAAGTTGCTCCGTTAGCACACAGTTCTTGATATGAGAATTCATTACAGCTTTATGTTTTGTAATCATTCCACCCCAGAAAAGCTAAATAAATAAGACATGCTAAGGAATTTAATACTAATGTAAATAAGTGAATGTAAGCCTCTGAATGGGCATAAAAACTGTGGTTTTATCATGTGTAAATTGCTTTTCAATTTCCTGCAGGAGTGAAATAAGTTTCTTATAGGTTTATTTTTCGTTGTTGTTACAGCTGACAGCTCACTGAAAAGCACTGCTTCTGTCAGTCTGCTAAGTTTCACAGTATATGAACAGCTCAATAAACATGTTCCAAGTGTTTTTGCTGAACTCATATCATCAACTAGTAACACATATGTTGTTTCTTCACATCTTTTACTGAAATGCAAGTAGAAGACCCATCTGTCAGCAGTGTCAACACCAACATAAACAAATAAAAAGGTTTGTACCGAAATTCTTATTTTGATTAAATGTAATACAGAAAATCAAATGTCACTGAATCATTAAACAATATTTTGTTCTTGATGTAACTCTTTTAAAATGTTTTCACACAGTTTGACTGAGATGAAAACACGTTATGAAGAACAACTAGAGAAAGCCATGTAAGTTATTAAGACTAACAGATCCAGAAATTGTAACATCTCTAAAGACAAATCAAAATTGTCTCTTACTAACCCATTTCCTCTGAACAGTTTTTAAATGAACTCCTGAAAATGTTTACATTCATATTTTAAATGTAATATCGTTTTACCGTTTGCTGCATATGAGACCTTTGACAGGAGGCCACAGGACTTTCATCCAAACAGTATCCAACAGGTTTGCTTTCATATATTACCGTGTTAACTTTTCACAAACTATTTTATCAGATATTAATGAAAACTCAAAGGTAAAATTTAGGCCATACTCAAAATTGTGTCAGACTTACTTACACTTACTTATGAAGTATATGAACGTTAATTATCTTACCGTGTAAAAAGTGTTCACTGCAAATCTGCAATTACAGCATGGACTGCCAGTTATGTTTGATGGCTGCTGTCCATTGCTGCCATAACTTTCCTCACTGAAAGTTATACAGTAAAATGGCAAGTTTGGTTTTCACCAGGATTTGTTTTTTTGTGTCAATTTAGTTCCTGTGCCCTCTTGTCTGCCCCAGACTGCTTCCAGCTGTGTCTTGTGTTCCCTGATTACCCCAAGGTTTCCCCAAGAAAACTTTGTAAGCCTGGTGGTTGGGTGCTAGATCAGTTATTTTTAAAGTATCACTTCACTTGATAATTGTATGTTATTGAAAGATTGGAAGATTAACACATGAACATCAACTATAAAGTCCTAAAAAATGCTAAAATTTTAAAAAGACAAATAAATAAGAAATCCTTAGCCTAATGGGAGCACAAATAAAGCCAGGTGGCTTGCCAGGCTTACATTAGAGAGGAACCCAGTATCCTTTGTGTATTTAATCCCACTTGTGTCCTTGCTCCCTGTTGGGTCCTTGTCGTGTGTCTAACTTCCTGCTTTTGTTATCTGTTGTCAAGTAACTATCAGTTCTACCAGTGTCTGCGTAACCTTGTCTCATCGCTCACTTGTGCTGCCTGGATTTCTGTTCACCTTCGTATTTGTCGTTAAAACTATACTTTTTCATCAAAACCTGGGTCCAACCGTGTCCATCCTCACCATTAAACGTACAACTCATGACAGAAGGACCCAACCTGATGAAGTGAGGTCTGCGGCAAGTAAAAGTGAAAACATCTACAGAAGTGACCCCGAGGATTTTGAACATATTCAATGGACAATTAGAGAATATTACGACTCTTTGGCTAATCCCTGCTCTCTCCAGAAACAACTCGAGTTAGCCTCAAGATGTATCACACTGCAAAACTGGTCACGCCTATTCCCCACGATGGACTTGACGGAGCTGGTGGAGGAGTTAAAGTGGCAATGTCAGTCCACTTTTATGGCAATAATTGGAGAACGGTTGCCCCCTAAGCTGGACATTCCAATTTTCCGCTCTCCATCCTCCTCCACAGCTCCAGTGCCCTCTCAGTCTTCTGCACTAGCTGCTTATCCCTGGTAAGCAGGCCACCAGGCCCATTAAGTGGGCAAAGAGATTCTTCAGCGTCAGTGACCACTTCCTCGACGCTTCCCAGTGCTCTGCCGAGTGTTGCGCTCGAATCTCCTCGCAAACTGCCCTAGCCAGAGCCTAGCTAAACATATCGACTATGGATATGTTTAAACATTGGTCAAGAGTGTCCACATATTTTCTTTTTATTGGTCTGGGAGCCATGGATCCACAATGCATGATGATTATAAACACTCTAGAGAAGAAGTAACTGAACTAAATTTCAAATAAAATTCACAGATTCAGCAGTTTCGCATATTTCCTATAAAAAATAAAGAAAAGAACAAAAATAATGGCCAAGCTGTCTAACAGCATCATGTACACCTTTGTAATAAAATGGAACTATATTGTTGCATGAATGTTTATATGTTTTAAAATAAATGTTAAGTGTCTATGTTTCTTTGGGGAGAGTACTCATGGTGATGCTTATTATTTATCCCATTAACTGTCTCAAATTCTGCATCTTCACACAGATCTGATCTGGAACAAAAAGAACAGGATCTGAAGGCACTAAGATTGAGGTAAAAACACACCTGAGTCAAAAGGCTTACTTCCCTTACTAGCAGCAGCTCAGCTCTGCAGAGGCGTGCTAATGAGCCATTCATTTGATACTGGTATGTTGTAAGACGAATGCATCTAAAAGTTGCAGGATTGTAGCTCTGGAGGTCTGGACATGGGCAGCCCTGAAACAAGGCCATTGGGGATCATGTCAATTTCTTTTTCACTGTCCAGTGGAGACTCATTTACCTCAAAGCAATGGTAGGATCCTTCAATAAGACGGGTTCCAAGTGTTGTTATTGTTTTTCACTAAAAGATCTAGAACAGAAGAGGTGAGATCCAGATGCCAGGAGTGTGAACGCCGTGATCATGAACACAAACAAAGGTTTGGTTCAAAAGTGCTTTTGACTGAATGAATACAGATTGATTCCACATTTTACCTCTCTGACCATTTAAATATCTTTCTGTTACAGTATGAATGAGATAATGGCATTTTACAAGGAGAAACTCAACAAGGCTGAGTGGGTATTTCTACCTTAAAGACATTATGAACACAGTCACAACTGCATAAGATCAAAACTCAGTACAGCTCACAGAAATAATGAGATTTTACACTGTTATGCTGCTTTTCTCTAATGACATACTTCATCCACAGGTCTGCTCTGAAACAAACAGAGGAAGAACTAAAATCCTTCAAACACAGGTGCTGTAAACCCAGAGAGCTAAAACAGTATTATAGAGTCTTCCATGCATTACCATTAAACATCTGTTGTCTGTGTGTGAACTGAACAGAGTGGCAGCAAATATGTCAGTTTCAATAAAGACATCAAACACTGAGAGCATGAACAACCCGGTCAGTAAAACCAGACTGACTGAGATGTACGACAACCTGAAACTGCTGCAGTGGCCTAAAGTCAAAGATCAGCTGAAGTCCAGGAACAACAACCCAAAGGTCACCAAAGATCTGATTCAGGTACAGCAGATCTTCATAGAGATACTACTGTGTAGTTTACTCAACTGCATCAAGTTGTTAAAACTGAACTTTCATCTGGTGATTTCAGAAAACCTTTGCTGCTGCATCTGAAGAAATGAAGAGAAAGATGCAGCAGATAGACAAATTGTTTGGACAGACTGAATCCAGCAGTGGAATGACTCCTCAGAAGGTACTAGACTGTACTGTTGTCTGCACCAGATAATCACAGTTGCCTTTGGAAAAAGAAGTCTGTAAGCACAAGCATGGTTTCTGTTTTCCAGGTTAAAGAGTACAAGCAGCTAACAGTTCAAAACCTGCAGATGGCTCTGTTCCACACCAACAAAGAAGATCTTCTGAAGGTATGTTTACAGATGTTTCAGCTTTAGAAATTAAAAGACAATTACAATTGGACCTAAAATTAAACAATGAACATGTAATATTTGACATCTTAACAGACTGGCTTTCCAAAACATGGAGATCAGTACTCAGAAGAAGATATGGTGGATCTGAGACCTTTGACCTCTGAATTCTACTGGTTGGGCTGCTTGATGGCTTTAAACAATCCTCCTCTACAGCCTGACTGGAAGAACCATGTCCCTTCGATGGACCCATGGGACATTTTTCCTCGCGAAATCAAACCTTCACATCCTTCTACAAACTTGTAACTTTCTCACATAAGTATTTTCTTGTGAGCTAAAATGTGCAAACAAACTCAATATCTATTGTGTGAATTAAAGGCTTTGTTTGGTGATCACAGAGTGATTTTTATGTCTCCACACACTTATTGTGTCTTGATGCTATGGTTCAGCAGGTAGGGAAATGGGGGCATTTTTTTAAGTAAGAAGAGCTGAGAAAGATAATGAAAATGAGCTCAGAGGAAATGCACAGAAAAATAACTAAATAGATAAAAAAGAGAACTACTAAATGAAAGACTAAACATAAGAGTGATTGGATTACAAAAGCATTAAAGGCAAAAAAGCTAGTAATGAAAGTGTAATTAGGTCCCAGCAGAGGGTCTGGTGTTTTTCTCCAGTCATCAGTAGGCAAGAGACAAGTTACATCATGCACAAGTCACCATTCCATCACAGGGCCACACAGAAACAACCAGGCATATGGTTGTCTGGTTGTTTCTGAAACAACCAGACAACACAGAAACAACCAGACATATGGTTGTCTGGTTGTTTCTGTGTGGACAACCAGACAACCATATGCCTTTTACAAAACACATACATTTGTAAAAGGCAAACATAATGCATAAGACTTTAGACTTTTAGAACTCCACAAACAATATCCAAACATTCAGAGACAACATTTTCCATCTTTCCATGTACTGTTTTCTGTTTCCAAGTAACTTTTGATCCAATTTAATACAGTCCGTCTAATCCCAAATCTTTCTGGTTTATTTAATTCTAGATGTTGTATAAATCTTGTTGTAGAAATACTCCTACAACAAGGTTCTTATTATCTATTGCAGATGTAGTTTCCTCTATAGTTTTCAGTACAGCTCATGTTTTTAATCATTGTTCACTGATTCCATATATACATATTCACTAATGTCAATATAGTGAATATGTATATATTCATATCATTCATTGTCCATGAATGATTAAACAATTTGTCCAATATTTCTGAAAATTGTGCCGACACAGACACTCGTCTGTAATTGGTAAAGTGATGTTTGTTTCCAGATTCTGAGCTGTTCTTGGTAATTCCGAGATATTTTTGGATAACTAAGGTCCTATAGTTAAAAAAAAATATTGAAGCTATTGGCAATTTAATACTTATCATATTTGTTCAGGTCCCACAGAAATATTACTTTAAACCAGTGTTTCTCAAACTTTTTCAGGGCGAAGACCACTTAACCCATTTAAATAACAGTCACGGACTAACCTGAAATTGCCCTGTGATAACACATCTTAATATATGATGCAACCTGGAATA
Organism: Phalloptychus januarius; assembly: GCA_902982915.1. Classification (NCBI taxonomy): domain Eukaryota; kingdom Metazoa; phylum Chordata; class Actinopteri; order Cyprinodontiformes; family Poeciliidae; genus Phalloptychus; species Phalloptychus januarius. The sequence continues at coordinate 18,822,364 of CADWAE010000230.1, read as the reverse complement.
AAAATATTAGCTTCTTAACTCACTTATTGTTGTTTTCTTTGTTCATTTTAATGAGAAGAGTGGTGCCATTTGGTAAATGTGACTGGCCACAATAAAGCCATGAACACATCTGCTTTGGCATTTTGAGTTATTTACAGATTCTGAAAGTGTCTAAGCTTCCCAATGATGTCAAACACATGGAAATAAAAAAAGGAATTGTACTTTACTACCAAGTGTTGCATGCATGAATAGGTTTTGGGCCATTTAGAGAAAAATAGATTTGAGTTGCTTTAGTAGAAACAAAAATCCTTTTCTGCACCATTGAATAGAAAAATAATCCACCCATTTCTATCAGATGTATTTATTAATTGTATGTAATTAATTTAATTTAGTCATTTTAAATAAAATAAAAATAACAATAGCTGTTGACCTGTAAGCAGAGCATTATGAGCAAGCAAAGTCATAAAAAACACAAACAATTCTGGCTAAGTGAGTCAAGTCCTACCATTCACCGTTCAAAGGAATTCAATCACTAATGAACAGCAAGCCAGTTTTCCATCATTAATGTTATACACAATCCTTTGGTAAGTTAACTGTGGAGTCACACTTTGAGCTCACGTCACGGCAAATAAACAATTGTTTACAAGCGGTCCCTAGTGGATCACCGGTGGTCCAAAGACCACAGTTTGATAAAAACTGTTTTAAACCTAAATTGCCAAGGGTACCAATAAATTTTTATTACTTGTACAGAGTAGATGAAGAAAATCCAACAAACAGCCTCCTTTACATGGCAGTTAAAGGTTTGATTTCGCGAGGAAAAATGTCCCATGGGTCCATCGAAGGGACATGGTTCTTCCAGTCAGGTTGAAGAGGAGGATTGTTTAAAGCCATCAAGCAGCTCAGCCAGTAGCATTCAGAGGTCAGAGGTCTCAGATTCTCCTTTACTTCCTCTGTGGTTGGACCATCATGTTCCGGTAAACCAGACTGCAAAAGAAATGTTCAGTGTTACACATTGATTGTTAATGAATCTGTCTCCTGTTTGGTTTCCAAACTGGATCATCTGTAAACATACCTTCAGAAGTTCTTCTTTGTTGGTGTGGAACAGAGTCATCTGTAGGTTCTGAACTGTTAGCTGTTTGTACTCTTTGACCTGGAACACAGAAACCATGCTGGTTTCTTGGGCTTGTGGGCTTGTTTTCTGTAAGAAAACAAGCCCACTTCCACAAGTTGCTTTAATAATTTACAGTGGGCAATAGTTTTCTAGTACCTTCTGAGGAGTCATTCCACTGCTGGACTCAGTCAGTCCAAACAATTTGTCTATCTGCTGCGTCTTTTTCTTCATTTCTTCAGATGCAGCAGCAAAGGTTTTCTGAAATCACCAGATGAAAGTTCAGTTTTAGCCACTTGATGCAGTTGAGTAAACTACACAGTAGTATCTCTATGAAGATCTGCTGTACCTGAATCAGATCTTTGGTGACCTTTGGGTTGTTGTTCCTGGACTTCAGCTGATCTTTGACTTTAGGCCACTGCAGCAGTTTCAGGTTGTCGTACATCTCAGTCAGTCTGGTTTTACTGACCGGGTTGTTCATGCTCTCAGTGTTTGATGTCTTTATTGAAACTGACATATTTGCTGCCACTCTGTTCAGTTCACACACAGACAACAGATGTTTAATGGTAATGCATGGAAGACTCTATAATACTGTTTTAGCTCTCAGGGTTTACAGCACCTGTGTTTGAAGAATTTTAGTTCTTCCTCTGTTTGTTTCAGAGCAGACCTGTGGATGAAGTATGTCATTGATTAGAGAACAATTGTTTTTATTCAACAGTGTCATTACTGCAGTGAGCTGTACACAGTTTTGTTGTCATTCTCCAACTGTCAGTGTGTTCATATTGGGCCTCATACAGTATGCAAAGATTCCAAATAAGGACAGGTAATTTACTCAAAACATATATATTGTTTGAGCAATAAGTGGTATATCAAAACTGCATAAACAATGAATAATCAATCTTCAACTGATTATACCCCGCTATGGGTTTTAGTTCTGGTCTTTGTGTCTGTTAACGTTCAGGTTTGTTAAAGTCCCAATATTGAACTTGTGTCATGACATCTTTTGCCCACACAATTTGTGGAACATGCAGCAGGAAAAGTATGATCTGCATCACCTCTTTTTGGATTTATAGATGCACTCCAGCAGAGCTTCAAAACATTATTTGATAATCTTACAGCTCAAGATAGGCATTGCTGAAGGATATTTCTAATCTTTATTTTTACATTGTTATATTCTTGAAATGTTCCAAATATTTGACAAGAAATGACAGCTGTCATTGTATATATAACTCTTGTTGACCACAAAGATATGACTCCATAGCAGTTTACACTTTTCAAAAATGTTAAGTATTGCTGCAAAAATCGATATAGCAATCTGTTTTGATTACATTGTGGGAGGTAAGTCATTATATTTCCATATCTTCCACCCAGTATTTGTGTTTTGTGATGATCAGCATATGTTTCACATATTTATGAATTCAGACACGCTAAATTTAGTGTGCCTTTGATTCTCCTCATTTTGGCATAATCCTGCTAGCACATTGCTTGTTGATCAGGTTTGCACATAATATGTAGTTTTTACCAAGCTGCCTTTACACATGTCAACTTTAGTGGATCAGGCCCTTACTGTTATAGATGAACAGCAGAGAAATACTGACCTGGCCTCATTAAGTTTCTCCTTGTAAAATGCTTCCATATCACTGAAACTGTAACAGAAATAATGTTAAAAAATACTGCTGTTAACAATGTGGTCCCAATGTTTGTTGATGGAGTAAAATATTTTTGAGAACTAAACCTCTGTTTGTGTTCACACTGCTGACATCTGAATCTTGGATTCACTTCTGTTTTACGTCTTTTGCTGTGAAACAAGAACAGATTTTGGAACTTCAGGCTGAACTGGTGATGAATCCTCAGACTATTTGAAAGGCAATGAAGCTGTACTGGACATTAATTATCATTTGAACCAGCTGGACCTTCGTTTTTTATTTCCAATTGCTCTAGTCAGATTAGGACCTGATGCAATGGGGTTAAAAATTTACTTTATTGATTATTACTTCCAATTCATATTAAATTAAGTATTTATGAACTTTATCTCATTGAGCATTTTTATTTTTAGTTGTTTTATGGATATTTCTTGTGGGAATTCCATTTCTGCACTCTGTCTTGTTTGTGTCCCCTGGGTTTCAGTAGCATCTCCTCTCCCTCATCCACTCAGTATTGTTCTGCACTACTGAGGGTAAGTCATGAGAAACTTCACACTTTTAGCAGCGATTCTTCAGAGCAACTACTTAGCTAACCTAGCTTCCTGAAAAACAACAAAAAACAACATTGCAAAACTACGACAGAGAATCCTGGAGGTTGGAGGATATGGGTTGTTTTAAAAGAGAAGTACAGAAACAATGTTTGGTGAACAGTGAATTGAATTTGAAGGTAGTTTTTGGCAGGAGTGCTTGCAGGATTTTATTGTAGAATGCGCACAATACAATGTGCACCTGACCCACAAGAGCACAACCACATCTCCAAATTGCAACATGTATGTCTCGCACAAAACCAGAGCAAACCTAGTCCACACAAATACACATGTATAATTCAAATGGTCCTCAAAAACACGGGGTATAATCACAGAAGGCACAAAGCGACACACGTTTGTAACGCCATCTTTGGTGGTGACTTTCCATTGACTTCATTTCTAGTGTCAGAAACTGTTACCCAAAGTGCATCTAATACATGGCACACACACACACTTAGATGTTTGTTTAGTCTACTTTTTTCTTCAGAAATTATTCTAAATAATGAAGACAGAAAAGCAAGGCCTGCCTGCATGATCCATGTGAGGTGGATTATAGGAATATTACAATAGATAATAGGGTGAGGGGTGGGTATGATGATTTATGATAACTGTAGAATTAACAATATGCTGCCATTACCTCTCTAAACTTCTGTCTTTCACTGTGAAGCCTGATTCTTCATCATAGAATAAACTGGGTGTTCCAAAATTATTTATTTCATACCAACAAAAATCATAAAATGCATATCTTAAAACCATCCACTGGCCAAATCTGGTCTTAATTCTCATACTTGTCAAAACCCTGGGGTTACATCATCCTAATTTCAAGTCTGTCCGAATCCTCACAGATACGAATGTTCTGTCTTAGTGCTCATACAAACTTACTTCCACAAATATGATCTGCACTCTGCATTCCAAATGCTTCAATTTACTCAAGTCCTCTTTGCTCTGGAGACTCACTTCTCCCCTTTTGTGATTTCTATGATCTCCTGCTCCTGCTCCTGCTCCTGCTCATACTCAAGATGTAAACACAAGAAAAATTCTGATGAACTGCAGTGAAATATTATCTTACTCTTCTTTATTTAAATTAAGGTGTGGAATCTTAAGAATAACTTTGAAGATATTTTGACTCAGATGCTGAAACTTTAAAACCATGCTATTTATTCACTTTGTAAGAAGCAATTTTACCAACCTTCAACAATATTGATTCTTATTTTGAAGGTATATTATTTGAATATTGACACATATCTTCAATGGTTCCAAAATCACTTCTTTAATTAATTTATTTTTTGTTTTCCCAACATTCGCAGGACCAGGTCTAGATTACTTAAACATAAAGAGTTGAGTGTACATACCCATGTGACGCTGTTTCCTGAGCATCATATGGTGGGCTGTGAAAACACAAATATTCACTTTCACTTTCTATTAGGTGACTGACTGTGATAAATACTAGCATTCTTCACATTTGTTCCTTATGGGTTTACCATACTGTAAATTATTCAGAATGTAAATGATTCATTATGAATTACTACTAAATGATGTAAATTGTTTATACATGTTGGGCTGTTTTGAGTAACACTGTATTAGTTTATAAATATTTTTGTTTTGAAATAACGGTATTTGTAGATTTCAATGAGATGTTTTTGTTTATTTTGTACCTCACAGGATGCCATAGCCAATAAGGTTAAGCCTTACAAAATAAGGCAGCAATCAGTTGTACCACTGAATGGCTGGAAAACAACTGTCAGCAGGATTCAAATGTTAAAGAAACAAAGACAAATATATGCTTTGCATTTAACCAGTGAAAGCAGTGAAGTACATTTTGTTTGTTGTATCATGTTTTTGTATCTTAATATTTGTATATGTTTTAGTTTTCATGGTGATCATGGTGATCGGATTGTAGGGACAAATAAAAACCTGAAAATCACCTGTTGAGGCTGCGCTGAATGTTGTTCAAGAGCTGCGGGGTTGCTACAGTGAAAACCTGACGCTTTTGTGTGTCAGCTATTATTGTTTGGATTGGACATCGACCAATGCTTGATGCTGCATTGGAGTCAACGTCATCACAAGAAACTGTTTCTGCGGTGGATCCAAGTTTGCATTGCCAGAAACTGAATCCAAGAGAAGACCAATGTGATGAGAAATTGACTGATCAAACAGCCTGGACATAACTTGGACATGATGTCCTCTGACTGCTGATTTTGATGTTTATCTAAGTAAATTAGGTTATTTTCATGAACTTATGTTTAGTCAAATTACAGAATTGATATAATTTAAAAGGTATCTGGTTTAAAAAAAAAACAAACAGAAAAAATAGTAAAAAAAATTAATAGTAGAATGAGTTTTTGTAACTTCATGTTAATGTGTTGAGTTTGCTTTGAATGTAGGCTTAATTTCACTGTAAGATTTTAAGTCACTAATGAGTTAAGATGTCACTCCCCTGTGAAAAAGAAATTTCTGTTAAAGATGTGTGCACTGAGGAAGGGTCAAGAAAAGGACAAGAATTGGTTTTGGGTACTCGCTCTAGAAAGTTGACTAAAATGGGAGAGCAACACAGGAAAGCAGAATCTAAGAAACAGATAAAGGCATTTCTGAAATCTTATGCATCCTTGAAACAAACTGAGAGGAAAGGCCGGAGGAAATTTAAGGTTTTTTATTTTCAGGAGGCTCTGGATCAGGAAGTTTTACATAGCCTTGATAAAGTGGAGCAGAGCTATGAGCTTCTTCAAGACATTTCTACAAATACTTCAGCTATTGTACAGAAACTATATACTTGCACTATATTGACGAATGAAATATCTGATCTTGTGTGTAGGCGTTCAGAATGTGATATTGAAGAAAAATTTAATCAAGTTGAAAAGGAAACCCATTACAAGCCATCTTTAACAGAGAGGATTACCAGTCTGTTTTTGGGGAAACCTCTACTCAAAGTTCTTCAGGTACATATGGTTCATCGGTTACCAGCTCCAAAGTAATGGCAGAAGCTGATCTTGCAGCCAAGAAGGTTCATGTTAAATCCATGTTGGAGTTTGAAGCTCAACATGCTCAGTAAGATAAAATGTGAATGGAAACTCCAAGAGTTCCAGATTATGATAGACATAAAGCAGAAAGAAATTGATGTGCAACTGAAGCTTGATGAGGAGAAGAGCAAGTTAAAGGTAATGCAAGCAAATATGACAGTTAAAATGGCTGCTGCGGAGGTTGATGTTTATAGCAGTCTTGAAGACGGTACTGAAGTTGAATTTGAAGCAAAAAAATCTTGATTTAAATCCCAATGTTAAATCACTGTAGACTTAAGAAAAGCACATAATTTAAGAGTCTGTGATAAGTACTTTGATTCTTCATATAAGCGCATCTTATGTTAACACCGTATGTGAAGACCATATATGGACCACATATGGTCCATATGCATTTAATTTGAACATTTTCTACAATCAAAAGTGAGTTTATAACTTACCTTTGCTCATGTTGGTGCTTTCTTGACATTGTCTTTGATCATAAAAATAAATAAAAGAGTGAGAAATATAACTGACTTTTGCAACAATATACAAGTAAAATCAACTATCTCTACAAACAGTTCAATTACTATGTAATTAGCACTAAGAAAATGGCATAAATCCACATCACTTACCGAAGGATGAAGGTCAGTTTACTGTAATCTACTTATTGTCTTCATAAATATCTTAATTTTTAGATTTTCTGTTCCTGGGTTGTTTCTCTTGATCTTGCAGCAGAAATCTTGTATTTCAGGCAGTGGGCAGATTTTGCGTATAAGAAATGAACCACTGCTGAATCGCGGCTCATTGGCCAGTTTTACTTTTTCTTTCACATTTACTCACTGAACCTGTTTGACAAGCACTAGTTTTTGTATGATAGAATTACAATCTGACTTAAGTTGGAGAACATCACTGAAGATTTAGTCTGTTTTTTTTATTATTGATAGCCAGGATGGAACTTTTACAGCTCTTGCTTTGTCATGCCATCATGAAGTGATTTTCATAAAGCTTTCCAGAAGAAAGGGATAATTTTCAGACTGAGATACAATCTTGATTCACCCCGATGTACATACCGTATACCCGTTCTTTCTCCAAATTGTGGAACTCTTTGGGTTCCATTTTCGGTTCATCAGACAGGGCACTTAACCAACAATGAATATCTTGTTCCTATGTGCATTTGAAAACTGGAATCTAACTTTTTGTTTCTTTTGAAGTAAGTGCTTCTTCCTCGCTGAGTGGCCTATCAGCTCATGTTGGTACTGTGGATAATGGCTCTACCTGGAATCTACCTACATACTTTGGATCAAAATAGTTTCATTTCTGGGATACTGAACAGTCTGATGATTGGACGTGCCCATCATATTGCATGATTGTTTGAACAGATTGAACATGGCACCTTCAAGCATCAACTAGATTTGCTCAACTGCACAAGTCTCTTCCTGATATTGTGAATGATCTCTTTTAACCTTCATGTTGTGTCAAACAAGGAAGCATTGTGTTTCAAGTGTATCCTTAAAATAAATCTACAGATGAGCCTCCAACTAACTCACATTTTTCTCTAATCTATCAGAAGTTTGTGGAAATAAACACAAAAGGTTTGATCCTAATCAAACAGCTTAGACAACTCAAAGCTGTCAACATTGAGCAAATGTAAATATATATCTACATTTTAAAGTTGTTTTATGTGTTTCTTATTATGTAGTGTTATTTTGTGTTTTTTATCCATGTATTTATTACTGTGCTTTAACATCAATCTACCAGTGGGATTAGACATTACCCACCTGGTCACAATGTCATGTGTTGGCATGTAAATGTTCAATATGTATTTTCCGATTAAAAAATAAAAATCAGCTTGATGTCTCTGGATTTTACAGTGTAAAGTTATGACCGGCTTGTAATGCCAGAACCTGCCACTGTGGTGCACAAGTCACGCAGTTTAAAAACAGGTCCAACTAGTCTGAGTGTAGAAAGCGAGAAGGTTTATCATTCTTTCTGTCAGACTGACCGAGCGCTTCAACTTCAAACAAGACGAGACAACACACTGATGAAAAATGGGAGCATTACTGTCAAGAAGGTAAGAGAAATAACTTCATCCAAATGTGGTATTCTATTTATCCATCCATCCATTATCTTACGCCCTTATCCCTAGTGAAATTGCAAGGGGTGCTGGTGTCTATCTTCACCAGTTAATGGGCGAAAGGCAGGTTGCCAGTCCATTGCAGGGCAACACAAAAACAGGACTAACAATCATGCACGCACACCAAAGGAGAATTGTGAGAGATCAATTAACCTGGCAATCATGTTTGGGACTGGAGGAGGAGAGAACCTACACATGCACACACCACGCAGAAAAACCCTGGGATATGATTCAAACCCAGGACCTTCATGCTGCAAGGCAACAGTGCTACCAACTGCACCACTGTGCAGCCAGTATTCAGTGTACACATTGAAAATTGTCAGAATATGTAAGAAATGTTAAGAAAACTTTCAAGAGATTGGGTTAGATCAAATCAGATTAATATTTATCTAAAGGAGAGCATTATTTTTAATGTTTTAATATTGAATACTTTAGTGAATCCTCAAGCATAAATACATTTTTCTAAATATAAGTTTAATATAAGAAAGAGAGAGAAAAAAGGTGTGAGAGAGAGAAAGAGCCATCTCCTCACGTTTTCCCCTTTCCCTGCTCAGCTCTCACTCTTTCAGTGGTTCTGCTTTGCTTACTGCAGAACTTTGTCTTGATTACCATGGCAGCCTTGTGGCCAAATCCCTGTGAGGATATTGAATCATACAGTTATGCAAAACAGATTGTGAATCAATTCCAGGCCCGGTGAGATGGACAGGCATTGGGGGCATTGCCCACCCAAAGAGTCAGCCTTAACCTATACCTATAAGAGAAGCAGCATTTGGCTGAAGATTAGATAATAATCTAGATTAGATGTATAATAAAAATTACTATTAAGAGGTTTTTTGTTAGATTTGTTTGCAGCATTTAGTTAATTTGTTTTTGTTAAAAAATGTAAGTTTGATTAAAATATGAAACAAACACTAAATTGAAAAAGAGATAAAAATATTACATTTCTTTCTTTTTGGAGACATAATGAAGTTGAAGGTGGGAGATCCCAATGTCGGAAGTGTAATCAGCATGAAGAACTTAAGGAGCTGAGGTAAGAATTTAAATGAAGTTATCTTTATAATCACAAACAAAACATGACAAATCTCATAGAAGTTGAAGCTGAATCTTTGACACTAATTTGCTTTACATGTTAGGACAGTGTCCGTATTGGATTACTTTAAAAAAAAAACAACAACTTTATTTGAATATACATTTCTGTAACTAGTAAAGTTTAGCAGTTCTTGAGCGACTGGCTCATGTATGAGTGACAACATTTGTACAAATTAATTATAATGCAAACTTTCTCATAATAATTTATTTGCGGTCTGTTCATTTAACCACCAACTGTAATTCTATTTGTGTCTCATTCTTCTGTTCAAATAACATTATGGCAACATGTGTCTTCCAGATCTGCTCTCAGAGAAAAAGAGAATGATCTGAAATCAGTCAAAGACAGGTACCATACAGGCATACATGAAATAACACATCATAAACCTGCAGAACAGATATCAGACTTCAAACAGCTAAAGAAATGTATGACTTTTAGCAAATCCAACAAGTACAAATACATCCAATCAACAGTTCACAATGGTTATATGTTTTATTCACCAAACTCTGTATAAATGTAACCATTAAGAAAGCCTCTTTTAGAAATATGAAAACGTCAGTGGGGATTCTCATTAAGATTGTGATAATGCAGTTTAATTCTCCTCATTCAGGTTGAATGTGATGGAAGCTTTTTACAAGCAGGAAGTGTAAGTATTGTTATCTGTTCATACTGCTGACAGTAACAACTAATAAAGTGTTAATCGGAAAGAAACTTTTGAAGCTCAACTCTTTGTTGAGTAAGAAGCATTAAAGATATCTTAAATTGTGTTTTTCTTTGATAGATCTGGTATGGAGACAGAGAGAAATTCAGCACGCAGGTAATATGCCTTGAATCAGAGTTTATTTTAAAAAAATAAAATATCAATTTTGTCAACGACTAAATCAAGTGTTATGTCTTTACCAGGCAGTATGAAGAGGAAGTTAAAAAGAACAGGTACATTTTTTAACCTAGACCTAAAGAGCTTGACATTTGTGCATGGCTAAGTTTGCCCTACTTTAAACAAATAAAATGTACAGTAGATTGTAGATGAGTTGTGGTAAATAAAATGGAAATCAAAATGAATTTGCTCCACAAAGGAGAGATGCCAGAGGGTGTAAGTAGTAAATAAGTTGGTGGTTACCAATGCATCCAGCAGTCACTCAAAATGCAATCTCATCAAACTACTTTCCATTAAACTATTTGTTTCTACCAAACAAGCTTCTTCCTCTGTATCACTCATTTTAGGACTAATCTAAACTTAAACTCTGGGGCTCAAAAAAAAGATTCATCATTAACATTAACAAACTTAAATCTATTACATAAAAAACATGCTAGTGTTTCACTGATACCAGCAACATGTTCCAGTTTCAATAAAATAATATCCTTATCAATTATATCAAGTGTAGCGCTGTGATCTTACCGGACACGTAAGATCACAATGTGATCAAGTCCACATTGTGATCTTACACAAGTTCACAATGAGCTCTAAAGCCTGAATAAAACTCTTCAGGTGACTTCTGTAGATAATGTTATGTTCATATTTTGATGAACTAACTGGTTCTTTTTGTAAAGTAATAAAGTATTCATTTGAATAACATAAAAAAATAATAATGACATCAGAAGTTAACATAGTATGAAAAGTTTAACAAAAGGCCGTTATCTAACACGTGATTAACTGACGAACTGAAAATATTTTTAAACAAGCTGGGTGAAATTATCACATTAGGCAAACATCCTTTTAAAGAAAGGTATTATAATAAAGTTACTAAGTTATTTAAGTTAACCTAAATGTACTTTAGAATAAGCTATCTCATTCAAGGAAAATGTATTTGTTTTGTAAACATTGTTTAAGATAACATCTTAATTTCATTAAAATGTCAAGAAGTAAGTGTTAATTCATGAGTAATCAGAATAGAGTTCGAGGAGACATTATCATTGGTCAGTTGAAATTTCTCTTTCACAGGGAACAGAACAGAATAATCTGAGGCAAACATTCAACCAGGATGTGTACACAACTACACCATCATTCTACAAAGTGGTTTAACAAACTCACTAAATATGCGTATTTTCCTTCAACAGGACTGCTTGGAAAAAAGAAAGGCAAAGGTGTTATAGTTGAGCAGAGTGGGAACACACATCATATTGCAAACTGTACCAAAAATGGAATAAGTATTTAAAAAAAATTGTTTTTATGAAACAGATTTTCTGAGTTGGAAGCATTTTATAAACAGGAGCTTAACAAAGAAAGGTAAGTATTTGAAAACTGTTTACTACCATTTCATCATGGATGACTATTTTTAAAGACATGATGTAATATTGAGGCTCTTTCCTCTGCACTTCAACAGACTTCAAAGACAGTCATTATTATTAAGGTCCAGGTGCCAACAGTGTGAACAGCAACAATCTGAGCACAAACAAAAGTTTGTATCTGGAATAAAGGATCATTTTCCCTGACTTTGAAATAAATATATCTAATGTATTACTAATGCTTGAAAAGTCATATTTAAAATATTGACAGCTAATATTCATGTGCTGCCTAATATTTTTTTATGTTTTTTGTTTTTAACAGATTGACTGAGATGGAGATATTTTACAATGACAAATTGAATGAGGAGAGGTTAGTCTTTAAAGTTAGCTTCATTAACAGGATGATTCTAAGAGTTAGGAACATATCTGATGTTTCAGGTTTAATAAAAGTTAGAATTGGTTGGTGGTTTTAAAGGTGTTTTCAATTAAAACATTTTGTTTTCTGTATTTTATACCAACAGGACTGCTCTGAAGCAAAATCAGGAAGAACTGACATCATTCAAAGAGAGGTGTTGTACATGGAGACCTGTAATACTATTCCATTTAATTAGCCCTGTCTTTAGAAGACCAGAAATGTTTGACATGAATGAGATTATTTTACCTGGACTACATCCATGAGATGAGTTAATGTAAAGATGCAATTTTTAAAAAACTGATAAGTGGTTCTTGATTTGCACAAAGCAACATTTGGTCAAACTTCTATTGAAAAAGTTCAGTTTGTTTCTAGTTTACATGACATTTCTTAAAGTACAGTGAGTACAAAATTACATCTGGGATAAATTCAACTTTAATTTAGTCAAACCATATTGTCCCATAATGTTTGGAGAGAGCTTAGCCAGGCCTCTGTGTTGTTTTAAGAATACAGGGCTTCTTTATTGCACTCATATTCATTAGTCAAGAAATATGAAGAATACAGCAGATAAGTGCTACATGTAAAGTGCATGCACTCACTGGAAACCATTCCAGCTGCTCCAGTATTGCTGGAGTGTCAACCTATCTAAACAGTTGTAATCATTTGTTTTACATAAATAGTCCAGACAATTTATAAAGTCTGGATCTACAGAGTCTTGAGACTCTCAGAAGCAATAAACATATTAATTGAGTGTTATCTAACCAGAATGTAACTGCTCAACTAAAATCTTTTTAAACAGAGTTGCTGTAATGATCAGACAAAACGAACACCTTAAAGAAGAAATGTAAGTATGTTTAAATAAGGTTTCTGTTAAGTTATCTAAATTGTCCGAAATGGACTTCAGGGTGAGCTCAGTCTTAAGTTTTCTGCTCGTTCAGAGTTTAGCTGTTATGTGTGTCATTTTAGTAGCATATAGAATAAAGGCCTACAGGATAATATAGATAGAACAGGACCATCCATCTGAGGCTACTTTCCTGTCAGAATGCTTAACACATATACTCTCCACAAAATGTTTAGAAAAAAATATTATGTTTAACATAATCACAAAGCATTTTTATATTACTCCTTTACAGATCAGCTTTGAAGCAAGAAAAGCAGAGGTACTATGCATCTACAGATTGGGAAAACCACATTATAGTGATGCAGTAACTGAAAGAAAAACTCCTTATTGAGTCATTCATTTTTGTGTAACAGATTTTCTGAGGTGGAGTTGTTTTACAAACAGGAGCTTAACAAAGAGAAGTAAGTATTTTTAAGCTATTTACCACAAGGGAGGAATTATACTGTATTAGTTCATCCTATGGTGGTTATAGCAAGATAAAATAAATTTCTCACAATCTAAAGTCAACACAAACTTACTACCAACATTAGTTGGTAATAAGACAACTGAGCATTTTTTGCTGGCATTGTACTGCTTGGGCTTTTAATGGTAAAATCAAGAACTGTTCCAGCAACTGATCCAATGATCAGTTATTTTAAAGCAAGTGGACATATTGGGCATTTGAAAGACTTCATACTACAAACCGGCCACATCGTTTGTTTATTTTGATTATTAAATATGGAACACGTGTTGAAGCTTTAATCTCAAAGGAAAATATACTTTTTACCACATTATAGCCCTCACGACTTTATTTCCATCTGCACTACTCTGAGTCAATCCAAATGAGCAAATTATGGTATTATCACTGCGACAGACTGGCGACCTGTCCACGGTGACCCCGCCTCTTGCCCGAAACGTTAGCTGGGGATAGGCACCAGCAACCCTCCCGACCCCACTAAGGGAAAAGGGAGTATAGAAAATGGATGGATGGTATTATCAGTAATGGTTACTTGGCTTTCTTGAAAACAACTAATCTCACAATTTGTTCTGGCAGATTAGTTGACACCAACAGGTCTCACTTCCCTGAGTCCAATTCTATGTGGCTCAGTGAAGTGGCTGGGTTTTTCTAAACCTCTTCAGGGAGCCTATAAAGATTTGTGCTCCATGTCTCTTCTTAACAGATCCCTTTTGAAACAAAAAGAAGACGAACTTACCTCAATCAAAAGGTAAGTAGATGATGAATGTTAAAAACATTATATTTTTCATGCTTTCTTATAAAAATATAACTTTTCAAATACATTTTTATCAAAAAGATATTACTGAATTATGATGGAGACTTTTTCCTCTGCACTTCAACAGACTTCAAAGTCAGTCGTTGTTAAGGTCCAGGTGCCAGCAGTGTGAACAGCAACAATATGAGCACAAACAAACGTTTGTATCTTGAATAAAAGATAATTTTCCTGACTTTGAAAGAAATGTATTACTAAAGTTCGAAAAAAAAATGTTTCAATATTGGTAATCATTTCATGTGTAACCATCGTTGACGGTTTTTGCTTTTAACAGATTGACTGAGATGGAAATATTTTACAAAGACAAACTGAACAAGGAGAGGTTAGTCTTTTTGAAGTTAGCTTCATGTGAATTTTAGATGACAATATAAAGCAACATTTAGAAAGATATTTGATGTGTCATTTTAGTTCAAGTTTGATAATAGTTACAATCCAATTGAAGATGTTTACTGATGAAAAAAATATATCTTCTGCATTTTATGCCAACAGGTCTGCTCTGAAACAGAAACAGGAAGAACTGTTATCATTCAAAGAAAGGTGTTGTACATGTTAACTTTTAATAATATTCCAGATAGTTGGATCAGTGTTTAGAAGACCTTAACTTTGTACTTGACCACTTCCATGAGATCCACAGTCAGGATTCACCCATACCAAGTGCTGCTTTTTACCCCCTGTCCCACCGTGCTCCCATGTTATCATGTTCTGGTAAACATGCCGTATTATGCCCTGACCCCTACCGACATCCCCCACTCTGATAGTACCAGACGTTGACATTTCCCATATTCTCAGGTCTAAAACTTGATATCTATGCATGCACCAAGTCCCCTGTACATTAGTCCCAGACTAATGTTTATTTATAGGCTTTTATCTACCTCCATTAATAATGAATTGATTAACATATAATTCTTCAAACAGATTTGATGATACAATCAGACTGAATCAACACCTTAATGAGGAAATGTAAATATGTTTTAGTAAAGTTATTGTTAAGCTTCTCAAGGTAACACAGTGGAGCATTTGGTTGTACTGTTGCCCTGCAGCCAGAACGTCCTGATATTGGGACAAAGTGTCCTGCAATTCTTCACTGATAAGTATTGAATAGGCAGTTTATGGGTTCATGGAATTCAGATGAAACTCAATCTGATTTCAGAAATACTTTTTTCTACATTATTTAAGTTTCCTTGATTTCTTTAAAATGTCTTGTTTTAAACTTTAGACACATTTGTGTTTACCGTTTAGCAGTTAAATGTGGTGCTGATTTTCATTTTGGATACCCGAATACAGCTGACATGTTCCTAACTTTTCTAGACTTTTTCAAAATCTTAAGTTTTTAATTTAGTTTGTAGAAGTGCAAAGTCGTTTTATAGCCATTCTACGATTTAAATCAAAACTTTAATTCAGTGTACTTTAACTTCTATCTATATTAAAAGAGGAAGGACTTCTGTGTGGGGTTTTCCTCTTTGAGATTTATGTAAATGTAAATGTGCTCTGTCTTACAAGAGCTTCCTTTCTTAAACTGCTGTAAATTAATGTCAGTTGTTTGTCTTCCGAAGATTTGATGCAGATAAGAAATCAAGCTGCCGCAGGTCTGAACAACGTGAACATGAACACAATCAAAGGTTTGTTCAAAATTAGATCCCTTTCAAGAATAGCATGTTTTCTACTCTGTGATTTGAAACATCCAAATTTACAACAGAATGACTGAGATGGAAGCACTTTACAAGAAAAAGCTTCAGCAGGCAAGGTAAGAATTATCACAAAATTAATCAAATATTTGCTTGCTTGGGCAATGAAACCCAAAACAAGAAGCTGCTGTAAGTTTTCTATATCAACTTTGAAAAATTAGGAATGGACAAATGAACCTCCTGTTTGTAAATATTATCTTGTTGACCAATAAAGCTGACAGCAAAGAAATACAGAAATTTGCATTGCACTTTTCCATAGTTTGTCACCTTACAACCACAAACATTTCACATTTGGAATTGCATATGAAAGACCAACTCAAAATGGTAACAATCCTGAAGTATAAAGAAAATTATACATGATTCTAGGGATGTGCAATATGTTATGAATTTAATATCATGATGTCTATTGTAATAGGTGGCAATGACTAGAAACCCAAAAAAACACATACTATAACACCACATATATATATATATATATATTTATTTATTTTTATTCTCCTGTCTAAAATTGTATTTTTTTAAGGTATCCCTTAAAATGATCTAATTTTAGGGGAGACCTGGCACTGATAGGCAGCAGCATAATTGCAATGGTGACTATGTGGTTCAAACAAAATGAAATAAATAAATACATGAAAAAATATTTCTATAAAAACAACAATTTTAATGTAATCAATGTCAAATCCTGCATTTTCTTCCAAGTGTTGGAACTTGTAGTAGACTACAAGATGGATGGAGCCAAATACAGGACAATCTTGGAAGAAAACCTGCTGGAGTTCCCAAAAGACTTAAGGCTGGGGCTCAGGTTCACATTACAGCAAGAGAGCTGTAGTTTCACAACGCATTGATTTAGGGGGAGTTGAATACTTTTACACACTTCACATATTTCCTATAGAAAATAAATAAAAGAACAAAAATAATGGCCACGCTATCTAACAGCATCATGTACACCTTTGTAATTAAACAGAACTATATTGTTGCATGAATGTTTATATGTTTTAAAATAAATGTTAAGTGTTTATGTTTCTTTGGGGAGAGTACTCATGGTGAAATTCTGCATCTTCACACAGATCTGATCTGGAACAAAAAGAAAAGGATCTGAAGGCACTAAGACCGAGGTAAAATAAAGATATGAGATCTTTGAAGAGGCTTGCTCTCCCTGACCTAAAGGGTCTGAAAAGCTGCTTAAATAAACTTTAAAACATATATTTTTCAATGCTGTTTGCTGCCAATAACACCACATATTTATTATCAAAATTTATCCTGCTGAAAAAGTTACTTTTCAGCAAGATATAGAGGCTTGCTTTAGGTAAATAATTTCTTAATATAGATGAAAAAGTACTTAATCCATTGCTGGATTATTTCACTTATAAGAATATATTTTTCCCAAGTAATAAATTATTGTGACTGATTTAAGAAAAGATAACTATTTTTTGTCCGAAGAAATCTAAGAAAAGAAAAGGCAGAAGTGCTCAAGTCCAGACCTCGAGAACTATCACCCTGCAACGTTTTACATGCAGCCCTGCTCCAACACACCTGAGTCAAAAGGCTTACTTCCCTTACTAGCAGCAACTCAGCTCTGCAGAGGCGTGCTAATGAGCCATTCATTTGATACTGGTGTGTTGTAAGACGAATGCATCTAAAAGTTGCAGGATTGTAGCTCTGGAGGTCTGGACATGGGCAGCCCTGAACAAGGCCATTGGGGATCATGTCAATTTCTTTTTCACTATCCAGTGGAGACTCATTTACCTCAAAGCAATGGTAGGATCCTTCAATAAGACGGGTTCCAACTATTGTTATTGTTTTTCACTAAAAGATCTAGAACAGAAGAGGTGAGATCCAGATGCCAGGAGTGTGAACGCCGTGATCATGAACACAAACAAAGGTTTGGTTCAAAAGTGCTTTTGACTGAATGAATACAGATTGATTCCACATTTTACCTCCCTGACCATTTAAGTATCTTTCTGTTACAGTATGAATGAGATAATGGCATTTTACAAGGAGAAACTCAACAAGGCTGAGTGGGTATTTCTACCTTAAAGACATGATGAACACAGTTACAACTGCATAAGATCAAAACTCAGTACAGCTCACAGAAATAATGAGATTTTACACTGTTATGCTGCTTTTCTCTAATGACATACTTCATCCACAGGTCTGCTCTGAAACAAACAGAGGAAGAACTAAAATCCTTCAAACACAGGTGCTGTAAACCCTGAGAGATAAAACAGTATTATAGAGTCTTCCATGCATTACCATTAAACATCTGTTGTCTGTGTGTGAACTGAACAGAGTGGCAGCAAATATGTCAGTTTCAATAAAGACATCAAACACTGAGAGCATGAACAACCCGGTCAGTAAAACCAGACTGACTGAGATGTACGACAACCTGAAACTGCTGCAGTGGCCTAAGGTCAAAGATCAGCTGAAATCCAGGAACAACAACCCAAAGGTCACCAAAGATCTGATTCAGGTACAGCAGATCTTCATAGAGATACTACTGTGTAGTTTACTCAACTGCATCAAGTTGTTAAAACTGAACTTTCATCTGGTGATTTCAGAAAACCTTTGCTGCTGCATCTGAAGAAATGAAGAGAAAGACGCAGCACATGGAAGCAGCATTTGGACTGACTGAGTCCAGCAGCAGAATGACTTCTCAGAAAGTAAGATAAGACAAGATGATATAAAATAAGACAGGATTTATTTTATTGTTCTCTGTATGAAATTCTTTGAGAACAGAAGTGCATTCCTCCATCATTAAAGCAACTTGAGGAAGTGGATTAGTTTTAAGCAGCATGGTTTCTATGTTCCAGGTCAAAGAGTACAAACAGCTAACAGTTCAGAACCTGCAGATGAGTCTGTTCCACACCAACAAAGAAGAACTTCTGAAGGTATGTGGGATACATGTTGTAGATTTGAAAAACAAAACAGGACACAGCTACATTTGTACATGAAATGGAACAATCAACATTTCATACAAAGCATTTCCTCTGCAGACTGGTTTCTCTCAGTTTGGAGGTCCCTATTCAGAAGAAGTGATGGTGGATCTGAGACCTCTGTTGTCTGAATGCTACTGGTTGGGCTGCTTGATGGCTTTAAACAATCCTCCTCTTCAACCTGACTGGAAGAACCATGTCCCTTCGATGGATCCATGGGACATTTTCCCTAGAGAGATCTTCTACCCTGCTGTGTAGAAGAATGAGCTCCAGACATAAAATCACAACCTGATCTTTTCAGGGTTTTTTATATTAAATTCATATTCATATTAATCTTAACATTTACAGTGAATTTAATTTCACTGTAAAGAACAAATAAAAACTATTGCATTATCTTAAATGATCAAACTCTTTACTATCTACATTCTCCATATATATTGTACTAACTCTGATACTGGCTAACATAAGTCTCATTTTGCATACAATAAATATAAATATTTTTGTCCCAGATTACTTTAATAAATCTGTTGTTGTCTTGTTTATCTGGAATATTTTATTTATACACTAGAAAGAAAAAAGGATTGATGTCAGTCAAACAAGGACAAACCTAATATAAAATAGCTAGTTGTGAAAAAATAAAAACACTTTGTAATTCTTGGGCTAAACAAGAAGAGCAGATTTTGAGAGCCATTTCGTCCCATTCCTTTTCCTTGACGCTTTTTTGAAAATAAGTCATTTAAAGTCACCTTTATAATGGGGCATGAGACTTGTAGCTGTGATATGTTATTTTACTGAACTGGATTGTCTAATGCCAGTTGCTGGTGTGTATTGCAAAGAATATTCCCTCCAGTACTGAGCCTTTAAAACATCCTGCAATGGTCTGTTAACCCTTGCTGGGAAACTTAAATGTAAAACTTGACCTATTCAGTCAGTTGATATTCAAAAGACAAGATGTTTTATTACAATGTTTTAAATCCAGTATAGGGTCCTGGAAGAAATATTTACGTCACATTACAGCCACACACATCAATGTATTTTCCTTGGACTTTATGTAGCACTAAGTAGTACATAATTGTAAAGTGAAAGAGAAATTATATTGTCATTTTATGTAAAAACATTTGAGGTTGTGTCTACATAGAAACTGAAATCGATGCCTATTATTTTGCTACAATGAAGCTCAAGTTCAGTTAGTTCAGAAAAAGACCCTCTGTGAACAATATATTTTATGCCCTGCTGTAGATCGTCAATGAAATCTATGTTGAGTGGGTTTCTGGCTGGAAGGGGAGCCTCCACTTTTATGTCATGTTTTTTGCAGCGCACAACAATTGCCAATCCATTTTAGAGCTTTATTTAGCTCTGTCCATCTTCCCATCAACTCTGACCAGTTTTCTGGGCACTGCACAAAAAACCGTTTTAGATTTAAAAGTTAATTTACAGCCATTTTTCCAACCATCTTAAAAATTTAAACTAGACTAACTTTATTTAGTGGTGATTTATTGGCAGTTTTTGATAATTTGGTGAGTGATTAAAAACGATACATACAGAAATTGCAGAATGGAACAGATTGCAACAACATAATTATAGTTATGCACATATGAAATATATACAAAGCAACTATTAATGTGCAAAATATTTTTAAAAATATTCCATAAGAATGGAGTCATTAAAAATGTTCAAGAAACAAAGCTCGTCTTCTCCTACTCTGGGTCATTTTTTGCTTTGCATTTTTTTATTTATGAATTTCTAACATTCAATAAAACTTAATTTATTGAATGCTAGAAATTTACCCAAACTTTGATTTAATCATAATTCAGTTTCAAAATCTGACTGAAATGTTAATGACCAGAGGAGTTCCTACTGGTGCTGTTTCTGCTTTTTACTCTTAAATCAGCAGCATAGAGTACACAGCCGATTATATCTGGGTTTTGTTCCAGTTATCAGAAGATTGAAGATTTAAATCTTAGATGTCATTTAGCATTCTTTGTCTTCTTTCAGAGAATGTTGTGTTTCCAATAGTGAACTGTGACACTACGTAGAAATGTAAAACCCTGTGACATAGTGTGACTGACTACCAGATCGAGATCAGGAGACAGAAAACATAAAGATAGAGGAGATTTAAAGCTCTACTGGTCTGTCATACTGGATGCACTGATAAAATGTCACTGATTTTCCTGTTAAGAGATCTTTCGTTTCGTTGTGTTTATTTTTTGAAACAAAAGACTGTCAATCACAACATGGAAATAAAGAAAAGAATGTTATCTCCACTTACCATATTTTTTCTGCTTTATATAATGATCTGCTTTTGTCACTCTAGTCAAGATAAGTCTTAAGACTAAGCACCTATACATTTCCAAGGAAACAGTGCTAATACTGTTTTTAAATGCAGGTTCCATGTTTTTAGACTGTGACTACTCAATGAACACATTTATTTTTATTTTAGAAATATTAGAATTCTCAAAGTGCTTTATTTAAAAAAATCCCATAAAAAGGCCAAATGGAGATTATGATGGTTTCTGCCTACATGTGTTTTGAGGGTAAAACCAGCAGATGCCTCAGAGGTTAAGAGAATATTAGAAATCAAACAGCATTATGAATCCACAGCTTTCTCAAGTCAGGGAGAAAGCTGTGGAGAAGATTAAACCAAGCTTGGGCTATAAAGAGGTTTCCCAAACTTTGAACATGGAGCACTGTTCAACTGATCATCTGCAAATGCAAAGAGCATAACACAACAAGAAACCTACAAAGACAAGGCCATCCTCCTAAACTTCCAGGATGAACAAGGAGAGAACGGATCAGAGATGTAGCATGATGAATCCGGACCAAATCCAGAGATTGACAGCTCAAGTGGGGGAATCTGTCCACAGGAAAACTATTTGTCAAGCACTGCACAAATGAGATCTTTGTGGAAAAGTGGCAATAAGAAAGCCATAGTTAAAATAAAACAATTAGTCCTGTTTGCATTTACCAGAAGCCATGTTGGACACAGCTAATGTGTAGAAGACGGTGCTTTGGTCAGATGAGACCAAAATTGAACTTCTTGGCCAAAATGTAAACTGCTATTGGTGTCCACATCACTCTGAACACACCATCCCAACTGTCAAATATGCTGGTGGCGTCATCATACTCTGGGTGTGCTTCTCTTCACCAAGAACAGGAAATATGGTCAGAGTTAATGGGAAGATGGATGGAGCCCTAAAATAGAATCTCGAGGTACTCCATAATTTAGAGGAGCTGCCACACAAGAACAGTGATAAAGATTAACAGAAAAACTTCTGTCTTTCAAATACGATGAGAACCAATCTAAACTGTACCCTTGAGACCAACAAAGTGCTGCAATCAAAATAAAGGGATGTCATGGTCAATAGTATCGAACCCTAGTTACACTAAGTAACCTTTCTTTTACCTAGTGTTAAAAGAAAAGTTTTTCCACAAATTAGGAGCAGTGATGGAATACCCATTCCGATCTGCTTTTCAGTCCAGTTCTGGGAATATGTAAGAGCAATTTATTATCCAACCAAAGTATTTTAGAAATGGGATGGTTGTGAAGAAAGTCTTTTAGACAAGTTGGGGGTAGGTCTTGTGGCAACCAATGCAGAGAAGCTAATAATGGTGTTAATAGCCATTATAACACTATAATTAGTGTTATAATTGCTAAAACAAAAAAAAAAAAATACCCCAATGTGGGAATCATTGCTATCACAAGCCTTTTTTCACAGTTTGTTAATAGAAATGTTGAACTCTCAAAAGTAAGGGTCTTAAAAATATGTTCAAGAGGCAGGAACACTTTAAATAATTTCTTAAAACTAAATGTTAAGTTTTAGCATTTCCATAAAGCTTGGCATTGTAATTTTTTTGCCCTGTCTGTTTTAATTTGTGTTCTATTCTGTGTTTTATCTGTGCTTTATTAACACTGTACTCCACAGTTAATGTCTGTTTTTAAAGTGCTTTATAAATAACATTGACATTGACTTTTGCACATTACACTTTTCAGTTTTTATTTGTAAAACAATTTTTGAATTATGTGAAATTTCCTTTCTACTTTACAATTGTATACCACTGTGTGATGGTCTTTCACATAAAATTCCAATAAAATATTTTTATGTTTGTGGTGGTACTAGGGCTAGGGTTAGGGTTAGGGTTAGGATTTTCTCACAGTAGGGACAATAAATACTCTTGCAAGGCACTGTAAAATTTGCTTGTTTACCTATTAAATGTTTAAGCTTTTTCAGTAAATACCAAGACTGGTCACATACTGCATATATGAGATCGATACCTCTGCCTTAGGGTCTTCAAATTCAACTTCAACTTCCTTGGCGTGTAAATATTTAAGGACTCGACTGGACTGGACAGTAAACACGTCTGCATCAATGAAAATAATCCTGCAAGAACTCTACTTTTAGTTTTTCTCAGTGACTTTGCTGCATTTCTCAGAACAGAATTGAAATTCTCAAAACAACTTATTGAATCTTCAAATCATTGCATCACATGCATATCAGAGCAGTTTCTCATTCCTTTGATGAAGGCCCCTTTACCCCCCACCCCCACATACCCCACTGCACGTGCCTGTATTTAACTGTCGAAACAGTTTTCTCAGTAATTTTGCTGATGAAAGGGAGGTTGGAGATCTCCTTGTAATTCTGCAGTAATGTTTTGTTCAGTTTGTTCTTTTTTATCAGTGGCTTGATAACTGTTTGATAACTAATTGTGGGCAGGATATCTCATCATTCCACATTATCCTGGGTAAGGGTTCAGTTGCGCTTCATCTGAGGCTGAGATGACCCGAGCCTCAGGCCTGGGAACTTGAAGGTTCTTCACAGTACCTTAGCTGTTTGTGCTCTTCTGGACTAAGAAGTCAGATGTTTCTTAAAGTACCTGTGGGAGCCGCTTCTACAGTCTGGTAAAAAATGGTAAATGGGCTGTGATTGTATAGTACTTTATCAAGTCCAGAGGACCCCAAAGCTGTACTATCCAGCTCTTCATTCACCCATTCATACTCTGATGGTGGCAAGCTACTGGATAGTAGCCACAGCTGCACTGGCTAATTCCGATAAAGGGGAGGCTGCCATGCACCGGCGCCACAAGCCCTTCTGATCGCCACCACCCAAACAAGGTGGGTTTTATTTTATTTCTCATAATGTTGTTCCATATGTTTCTGTTATACAGTTGTGGGTATGAGCCCAAACCCACAGATTTATTGTCTGTGGGTTTGGGCTCATAGTTATCCTGGTGTCATATTTTATTTCTCTAGCCTCCTAAGACCGGACCTTTTTGTTTAGAGTGTAAATTTGTCCCCTTATGAGGACACAGGATCTTAGGAGGCTAGGTTATCTTCCACTTGAGTTCAGGTTATCAAGTTAGATTTTCTTTTTGTTTCAGTTTCTTGCTTATCTAGTTCTCTTATGTCTAGTCTTGTCTCTATTTATTGTTATAGTCTTCTTCCTTGTCAGTTACAAATTTATAAATAATCTGATCCAATGAAAGGTTTCTTAAACCAGGGTCAAAACATATAAATAATATTACTGCCTAGATGTCATATTTGCATGTTTAAAGGCAAATTTGTTGTTAGTGGTTAGAAGACATGTTCACCTTTTGAAAATTGAGAAAAACATGAAAAGCGAGTTTATATTTCTTAATGTAGTAGAAACTCTTAATGAATTTGTTTAGGCTCTAAGCTTTCAATGTGTAGCTGTGAAAACACCAGAGGTGGGCAGGGCTTATACTGAAGCAGCCTAATAGCTGTTGTTATGCAGTTTCACTCTGGCAGTTTGTCTGCTGTTTTCAACTGAACAAACAGGACTTAGACAATGGGTGACTCATTTATTATTGCAATAGACTTTGGCACTGCATACAGTGGGTATGCTTTTAATATCACTCCCACAGAGGAAGAAATTGATCCCGTTTTACGAATGTGGGGAAAAGAACATGGACTTGAGACCCCAAAGACCCCAACCAGCATCCTTTTTGATGAACATGGAACGTTTCTTAAGTTTGGTTATGAAGCCAAAACGGCATACATCAATATGAGAGAAGATGGCAAGAAACATTATTTCTTTGAGAATTTTAAGATGGCTCTATATGGCAAAGTAAGTAAAATCTTATACATTTACATTTTCTTGACATGCTAAATCATATTATGAGTTACAATGTTCTGCATATGTACATTAGAAAATTATAGAACAGCTGCAGACATGATGTTCCTCCAAAAATGTAACTTTGAAACATTTGCTCAGAACAAAAAGAATGATAAATATCACAAATAGCATGTGAACAAATAATATCACATATGTGAAAAACATGTGCCGAATTTTTTTGCACATATACAGAATTTTTTTTTCTGATTAAATGATCAATTCTAAATAAACGTGTGCAGCAAGGAAACATGTTAATCAAACCATTTAATATTTTTTTCAGAAACTCACCAGGGAAATCACAATTAAAGCAGCCAATGGAAAGGAAATGAAGGCCCTGAAAGTTTTTACAGAAGCTCTGAGATTTCTGAAGGATGATGCTCTGAAAATCATCAGTGACAATGCAATAAATATGAAGTTCACAGCCTCTGACTTCACCTGGGTGCTGACGGTTCCTGCCATCTGGGATCCTTCAGCTAAACAGTTCATGAGAGAAGCTGCAACCCAGGTCCATATTTTTAGAAAGTCCTGCATCTCTCAAATGTTCAGGAAGATGATAATGTTTTTCTCTTCCAGGCAGGTATTGTAACAGAAGAAACTGAAGACAAACTGGTGATTGCACTGGAACCAGAAGCAGCTTCAGTCTGGTGTAAGAAGCTTCCAGCTGAGGGTTTCATTACACCAAACCACAGCAGAGACTCTCTGGATCAATCTCCAGGAACTCAGTACATTGTTGTTGACTGTGGAGGTAATGTGACATAAGTTATTATGAATGGTTCAATGTTTGTAAATGAGTGTATGGGTACAAGACAGAAAACCAGCAAGAAAACATATTTGTCTGTGTCAGAAAACACTGTACAGAAACTTCTGGAAGTCATTAAAATTCCCCCTTCACTTCCAGGAGGAACTATTGACATCACCGTTCATGAAATCCTAGATGGAGGAGCCCTAAAGGAGCTGCACAAGGCCTCTGGAAACAATCTGGGAGGACAAACTGTGGACAAAAAGTTTAAGCAGTTCTTCAGAGAGATATTCTCTGAGGGAGTCTGGGATGAATTTGAGAAAGATTATCCTAGTGATGTTCAGAGGATAATGCATGATTTTACCCGTCTTAAACAGGTAGATGAGGATATTCAGATTTCCTGTCCATTTAGTCTGGGAAAATTGGCACAGCAAAAGAAAGATATAGAAAAGTTCTTTGTGTCTGTGAAAGGAGCATTCTGGAATGAGGGATCAATCAAAATTTCAAAACAGAAAATGAGGTCTTTCTTTGAAGAGAGTCTGCAGGGCATCACAAGGAAGCTTAATGAAATCTTTCAGAAAGATTTCAGAATTGAGTTTATTCTACTAGTGGGAGGATATGCTGGAAGTCAAATCCTGCGTCGACACATCACTGATCAGTTTGGTAATAAGTGTAAGGTTTTGTGTCCATTCAGAGCTCAGGAGGCGATTGTAAAAGGAGCTGTACAGTTTGGAAAAAACCCAGAGGTGGTGGCTTCTCGAAAAAGTGCCTTCACTTATGGGATGGATGTCTCTGAGGTATTTGATAAGTCGAAGCATAAGGCTGAAAAGAAATTTATGGCTGACGGTCGAGAGATGTGTGATGATATTTTTATGATGTTTGTGTCCAAAGATGATGATGTTGGTTATGATGAGATTATAGAACACATCTTAAATCCTACTAGTGCAGATCAAAAAGCAATGAGTTTCACATTCTTCCGCACACAAAGAAAAAATGTGAAGTATGTTGATGAGTGGGGAGTAGAGAAAGTGGCTTCATTTGAAGTAGAAATGCCGATTACTTCAGGTGGAAGAGACCGTGAAGTTCTGATGGAACTCAAGTTCGGCTCAACAGAGATAACAGCTACGGCCACTGACAAGACCTCCAAAAAAAAAAAATCTATTAAAATTGACTTCATGACAAAATCCTAAGCATAGAACTACAGAGTTCAGTAATTTAAAATAATCATAATAATCACTTTACTTTGCTTTTGATTACATCTTAGCTTTAGCTTTATGTTGAAAGCATTATTCAATCTATTTTTCCAAATAATTTCTAAATCAGAATATGAATAGTTTGATCATGTGTTATTTGCAACTGTGGAGAGATTAAAGAGCTTTTTAGAGGAATTAAAATAAATCTGCCATTGTATTTCCCTTCATCTCTAATTATTGTATTTTGTTGTACACAGATTTATAGGGAGTTTTCAGAAAACATATTGATGGAAAACTGATTTGTTCTGTTGTTTTATTATCTTTTTTTTTAATTTGTTGAAACTAGATGGTCAGATGAAGCTCTAAACCAGTTAAGTTAAGCATTGTAGTTCATGATTACAGTACTTAACACGATTTAGCTTTTAGCATCTTTAGTGGGTTATTATATGACTGGAGCCAATCTTTCTGACGTTGGATATGTGTTTATCAAAGATGTGACAGATATTAATCTGAATGTAAAATATAGCAACAATCAAACTCATCATTTATGATTTAAGGACTCTTGTACGTGCTATTAAATAATTCTGTAAAACTTCAATAAAGAGCATTGAGTTTCTAGATCACTGCTGACTGTTATGTGATTAATTCAATTTTATTTCTACAGTACCAACAGAAAAAAAAAATTGACTTTGCAAGTCCATTCATATTCAGTTATATGGATTCAGTTTTGTTAAACAAACTATATACACATTTTGTCTGATTCAGTATAATGCAAAAGGTATTGAAATATATGGGATAACGCAAAATTATTGACTTTACAGGAATCCTTCCAATTGAATTACCTTGACAACCATGTAAGTAACAACTGCCTTTTAAAAACAATGAACTCCAGAGCCAAAACTGAGTGCAGTATGAGCAACCATCTCTTGTGACCAGTTGAGAGTTGAGAAAAGACAAATAAACACAGAAATAAACACAGAACTATTTGTCTAAAACCCTTTTGCTGGGAAAAAGAAGAAAACATTGAGTAAATGTCGGCAGTAGCTTACTTAATGGCTTCATCTTAGAGAGAAGCTTAATAGATAGGTATTGAGCCAGCAGCACCATCTGTATAAGGAAAACAAAGAGGTTTATAGGTGAGCAATAGCCCATTCAATGGCTTTACCCACTAAAAAAACCGTTAAACATTGAAATACCAGGTTAGATATATATATACTTTCTGTTAATTTCTGGTCCTGAAAACCCATTCCATAAAGTTCACATAGTGTAATTGAGCTTAACTGAATATAACATGAAGACTGGAGCTTTTGTAGCCTTTGAATTGGTGTCCTCCATGAACTATGCACTTCAGCATCAGTATTGGGCAAGTTAGTTTTTTGAAACATGTGTTATAGTAACCAGTTACTTTTTTAAAAATAAAATATTTGAGTTACTATACTTTAAAAATATTTACCAAAGAAAGTACCTATTTCAATACATGTTGAAATGTTTATCATAAAACTAAAACAATAAATTGACACTGAATAAAAGAATTACAAATAAAAAACTGAACACCTGAATGGATGCACTGTGAAAAACTAAGTTTTAAATGCTTAGACAGTGTAACCCCATCTGCTTTATACAGCAAGCTTATAATATTAGCCTCACTTGGGTTTAAGCTTGTCCTGTTCTTTATATTAATATATAAAACAACATTGCTAGTAGAAAATAGATTGGTTTTCACAAATACATTTGTGCTTTTTATAAGACAAAAATGCCATTAGAGATTAAAATGACATCTGTACTTTCAGTTTGCTACCTTAGGTTATATGTTGGTTCTTTGCCCCATTCTACAGTAAGCAGCTCGGTCTGTCTGCTAAGTGTTTTTGTGCTCATGGAACACCAGCCCAATTCTCCCTCTGATTTGTTTACAACAACCGTTTTAGTTTTCCTCAGCAAATCTTCAGCCCATATGCAATTATTTTCATCTCTTTACCTCAGATGACGATGCTCAGATCAAGATTTCTTAAACTTTTTGTGTGTTGAATTATCGTAACTTGCCTTATTGTCAATAATGGTATTGTAATGATAGAAACAAAAATTAGTTAGATTGTCCCTTT
The DNA here is from genome assembly GCA_902982915.1 of Phalloptychus januarius. Classification (NCBI taxonomy): domain Eukaryota; kingdom Metazoa; phylum Chordata; class Actinopteri; order Cyprinodontiformes; family Poeciliidae; genus Phalloptychus; species Phalloptychus januarius. Next base: position 18,793,243 of record CADWAE010000230.1, on the reverse strand, counting down.
ACTGAAAGATGTTGCACCGTTATTGACACATTTATTTAAGATTTATGACGCTATTCCCGTCACTGCACAGTATCTGATCACCCCATGATTATATTTGTGTGTTTGTTTGTGTATCTGTCTGGCAAGGAAAACGTTTGGTCCACAGAAAATTTTAGTGTGGCAGTTTTCTCAGAAATTGGACTCTATGGCTTGGTTTTAGTTAAAGGAATTAACGCAAAGACTTTTGGGACCATTTCATAATCTTAACTTTGTTGAAACACTTTGAGTAATTCATACATTTGTTCCAATACATGGCACAATGTCACTTTGTTTCCTAGCCACAACCTTGGGTTCTAGTATTCTGGTCACAAATTTTCATGCAAGCTTCACTCTATAGCACGGTCCACTTTTGTCTAACCCTACCCACTTTCATATTTCCTGGCTAAGGTTGGATCCATGCAAACTCGCAGCTTCATGTTTTTCTGGCTTTGTAACAGATTGAAATCTTGTAGTTTATCACATCATGTGGTGCTGATGGAGTGGTATATACCTTGATTTTATCTTTGCATTTCTTTGTCTGCCTCCCTGTTATTTTTCCAGGACATGGTTTTGTGAGAAATGTCAACTCTTAAAGCAGACACTGTATTGACAAAGGAATCTTATCATATCAAACAACAATAGTTTTACACTAAGATGCAGACTATTGACGTCACGTAAATGTACAACTCTTTCATCTATATGTGTGTAGAACACCGAAACTCAGATTATCTCAGATACAGACAAGGGAACATTTTATGATACCATTTTCAGCGAGATATGGTCACTTCCCTGATTAACAGTTATTGATGCATTCCACTTATTTATTTTCATCCAAGTGAAACAATCATTGACCAACATATTTTTCATCATCAAATAAAACAACCTAGCTTCATCAAAATTGGTGCACTGCCTGAAGATTTGAATTAGACTTTTAAAAAGACCAAAAATGCTACAGCACACTCTATCATTGTGTTACTCATGTTACAGAGCCATAATAATGTCTAAATAAAAACTAATCATTTTCAGAAAAGAAAGCTTAACATTGTACTTTGGAATTAGTTACAAAAGCTGATGTCAAATGATTGTTTTCAGAATATTTCAGTGATTTTACACTGTAAATGTGTCCTTGATGTTTGAGGTCCCAAATACATACGCTATTCTCATGGATGCCTGAACACTGGAGTGAATGGACCAACTGCTCCCCCTTTTTGGGGGAAGCAAACTTAAGATTCTGTATTGTATAAAAGCATTCTGATCACTTCCTGCTATCCAACAAAGGTGCAAAGTCTGTCTGTTAATTACTATTGAACAATATTTTAAAACTACCAGGCACAAATTTCTATTAGAAATATTTGTAAAATTTTAGATCCATCCTTCTATTTATTAAAATATTTGAACAATCACACAGAAAATAATTCTCCTACATATCAGATGTAAAAGGTATTTATAGATTAGTCAAATCAAAATATTTCATAAATGTTATGTTTTGATCGTTTCTGCTATAGAAAATAATATAATCTTTTCTCGAATCTTTTTGTAGAGTATCATAATGATCTACAAAAATACTAATGTCATTTAAGTGAAACTCACAGCTTCCTGTTTTTCTGGCTTTGTAACAGATTGAAGTCTTGGAGTTTACCACATCATATGGTGCTGATGGAGAGGTATATACCTTGATTTTATCTTTGCATTTTCTTTGTCTGCATGTCTCCAGTGTTTTTTTCCAGAACAACAAATGTCAACTCTTAAAGCAGACACTATATGGACAAATGAATCTTATCACATCAAACAATGACAGTTTTACAACCAAGATGCAGACTATTGATGTCACGTAAAAGTACAAAACTTTCAGGTATGAAAAACACCAAAACTCAACTTATCTCTCAGATACAAACAAGAAACTGTTTTATGTCAAATTTCAGTTAAACATACTCACTTCCCTGATAAAAAGTAAATTAAACACATAACCTAGCATAATCTAGGCTTCTGCACTGCCTGAAGATTTGAATTAGACATTTTATAAGACCGAATATGCATCCCCCATTTCCTGGGGATGCAAACATATAATTATGTATTGCACAAAAGCATACTGATCAATGCTGCTGTTCAACAAAGGCACAAAGTTTCTGCTAATTATTATTGTGCATTTTTAAAAACTAACAAACACAATTTATATTCGAAATAATTGCTAAATTTCAGTCCCCTCATCCTTCACCTCACAGCTGATTTGTTCTAATTCATTACAGTCGCATTGTCTCAATATAACCTATACACTCACATATGACAAGAGTAGACAGAAAGAGTAAAATTAACTGAACCTCAATCAGGTTTTTAAGTGCTATAGCAGTTTTGCATCTCTTTCACTTACTTTAAATCAGATAAAATACAATGGAAACCTTTTCACTGCTTCGTTGGTGTTGTGGTGAACTCGTTCTGTAACCAAACTGCAAAGAGCTAGAAGAATCTGTTGTTCCTCATCAGTCCTAGAAACAACCTGACTGTTTTTTAATTATATCTAGCTAAGGGGCTCTTCAAAATGTGGTTGTAAAGTAGCTTAACACTGATGGGAAAACAAGAAAGAAAGAATATGAAAGTTTGTACTTAGGATATCTGGCTTACTGCCACAGTTTTATATTGCATACATATTTCAGAGCTGTATCAATAATTTAATATGTTTTATGACAATGTGTAAGGGCAGAATTAAAAGAGAGACATACTAAAAAGCTGTGTCTTGGCTTGAGGTTCCAGGAATACCAGTAATATAAAATTATATTAAAACTTTTGTAAAAAGTGTTTACAAAAGCTCACTTTTGCAAGCCACTTTTGAACTTGTCCATATTTTCCAAATATATTTCACTGGAATTTATTTGAAAGCAAACACTAAGTGGTATACAAACTAGTAAGAAAAATATTAATGATTCAAAACATATTTTTTAAATATAAAAACTTAAAAGTGCAGTGTGCAAAAGTATTTATCCTCCTTCTCTCTGAATGCTCTTTCAGAAGTTGCCAGATGGCTGCCTAAATAGAGTTCACTTGTATGTAATCTAATCTCAGTACAAATAAAGCTGTTCTGTGACACCTAGTGGTTGGTTCAGAGAATATTGGAGCACAAACAGCATCATGAAGTCCAAGAAACACACCAGACAGGTCAGGCATAAAGCTATGGAGAAGATTGAAGCTGGCTTAGGCTATGGAAAGATTTCCCAAGCTTTGAACATCTCACTGTTAAATCCATCATCCAGAACTGGATAGAGTAGACACAACTGTAAATGTATGAAGACAAGGCCTAAACCTACAGGCCAAACAAGGAGAGAACTGACCAGAGATGTAGAAAAGAGGCCTCTGGTGACTCTGGACCAAATGCAGAAATCCACAGCTCAAGTGGAGAGTCTGTCCACAGGACAATTATCAAGCACTGCAGAAATGAGATCTTTGTGGAGAGTGGCAAGAAGAAAGTCATTGTTAAAATAAAACCATAAGAAATCCTGTTTGCAGTTTACCAGAAGCCATGTTGGACACAGCAAATGTGTAGAAGACAGTGCTTTGGTCAGATGAGACCAAAATTTAACTTTTTGGCCAAAATGCAGAATGTTATGTGTGGTGGAAAACTAACACTGCACATCACTCTGAACACACCATTCCCGCTGTCAAATATGGTGGTGGCAGCATCATGCTCTGGGGTGCTTCTCTCTAGCAGGAAGAAGAAATATGGTCAGAGCTGATGGGAAGATGGATGGAGCCAAATATAGAGAAGAAAACCTGTTAGAGTCTACAAAATACCTTTTCCTTCACCTGCTACCAGGACAATGACCCTGCACATAAAGGCAGGGCTACAATGGAATGGCTTAAAACAAAACATGTTCATGTGTTAAAATGGCCCTGTCAAAGTCTAGACCTAAACCCAACTGACGATATATGGAAAGACTTGAAAACTGCTGTTCACAGACATCCTCCATCTAGCCTGACTAAGCTAAGCTAACTTTTTTTTTATTTGCTACATTCCAGATGAGAGAAATACTTTCTTCAGAGTCAAACACTTCCCTAGTATTTGGTGCCATTGCCCTTAAATTGTATAACTTTGGTCAAACATTTTTGCTATAAATTTCCACAAACTGCTATCCTGTTCGTCACCTTGGATGAACAACCTGATTGTTTTTTAAAAGGCTTTCACACATTGTTGCAACAATAAATCCTGTTGTAGCTTTCATAAAAATATATCTAACATGCTGAATCTAAAAGCAGTCTATAGCCTGACTGTGTTCTGGTAAAACACTTAATTCTAAACAACGACAAAATATGTCCAAAAAGTTTTTTCCTGGCCGAAAGTTCATTTATATAATTTGTGCTGAGTCTTATTATTTTGGATAAATGTTAGAACATTTATTTAGAGCTGAATATAAGAAGTGTGACAGCTTTCTATCACCATACGTTTGTCACAGAACCTCACTCAATTAAACATACATGATGCATGAAATAGTATTTAGCTTTCTGGTAAAATAGAATTGTCAGAATATGTTTGTAAAATGTTATTGTAACTTCAAGTTTTAAAGAAAAATCCTGAAAATATTAACTTACATTGAGCAGCAAGGTTTCTGAAAGGCTAATATATGTAACTAATCATCAATTAAAGAAATACAAAAACATTAATTATCAAATTAAGACCAGACCAAAGCTGAAACCTTCTGAATGTTTTGATCATAAACTACCTTCAGCTTCAGTTTACCTGTAATGACTTGATTTGCCTGTAGAGGGCGCCAGAAGCTCATGGTGAATACAGACTGAAGCTCTGTATTCCCAGGATGAGCTCCACCTGCAGAGGAGGAAAACACAGAGCATAAATATATTTAGAGATAAGTGAAGATTCATGTTTTTAAAATTGAGAAACAAGTCATAAGCTCCATAAATTACCTTCCTCAACAACTTTTTATTCAAATATTTGTTATTTTTGACAATTCTTTTTTTAAAGTTTGCTGCTTATTTATTTACGTTTGACAGAACTTTTTTTCCTGTAAAATCTAAACACTTATTAGTTTTTTTTCTTTCTTTTCTTGTATCATGTTTGATTCCTAGAAAGTTAAATTCACTGATCAGAGTTCAGACTGACGGTAAACTTAAAGCTGCTCGTGATCAAACTGTGAGGAAGTAATTACTTTCTAAAAATGAAACCGATACATTTTTCAAAATGTTGGTGGCGGTGCTTTGACTCTTTTGTACTTTAAGCCACAACAATTCTCTGAAAAGATAATGAAAGTGTTTGATCAAAATTTAGAAACAGGGAAAAAACTAAAGTTGAACTTCCTTTTATTCACAGCACTGCTTCTTTTGCAGTAAAGCTGCAGGTGTGGAGGTAGAACATTCCTAATGAACAGATCAAAGATCAAGAAGTCAAAACTACTTCAGGAAGAATTGTCTGAAGAAACCAGGAAGAATAAGTACAGAAAGTGGTGATCACTGAGAAACAGGCAGGTGAGGTCATTAAAACCAGGCGGTGGCACAAGAGTAAAACATGTGACCCTTGTACAGAAGCCTAAGTTTTCCATGCAGCCATGATGGGTTTGAATCCCAACCCTTTGACTTTTGCCGCATGTCTTCCCTCCTCTTTCACAACCCACATTCCTGTCAATTCACTGTCAAACGAAGGCCACTAGAGCCAAAAAGATCCTTCTAAGAAAAGTACTAAACTTATGGGATAGGATCAAACAGCCCATATGTCTTTAGTTTTTCTGATGAGCAAGATAAACTAAAGACCATTCCAATCCAAATATATCTTAGAAGTTTGCATGTTTCTCTATTTGGAGTCAAGCAACTAAACCTCATAAATAAATTGGAAACAGTCCAATAGCAACCTAAAACACCAGAGTCATGCAGTGGGTTTGTCGTTTTACATTCAGGGGAGACATGCCAGCTTTATATTCAGTTAAAAAAGATAAAAGATGAGGTGGTTCTCACCAGTGATGAGCCTCAAAGAACATTAGTGTACCAGAATAAAAGACTGTACACAACTGGTTAAAGCACACATATAACATATTGTGCATGCATATTCCATAAAACACCCATTGCCATGATTGAGGCAAACAAGTAGCTTAAAAAATCTTCTGAGCTCTGAGGGAGAAACATGACTTGATCTTTGTTTTTTCTCTCTGTTGGTTGGCAATATCAGCTTAAAACCTTGGCTTTAGAATAAAATAATGATTTATTTTCATTAAGAAAACAAATACACAATTTTATTACTTTATTATTCCCAGGATTAAATTAAATATTGTTGTAACTCAAATCACAAGTACGTTGCAAGTATCTTCAGAGAGTTGTGGATGTTGATGCTGTGAGCAGGAAGGTTCTCCACTAGCAGTCTTGCAACAAAGCTGAAGGGGCCTCTGACTGAAGACTCTTAGGACTGTCATGACATGCTAAGAGCTCAATATCCAGAAAGTTGAGAGCCGTATTTCACAGTATCAAGTCCTGGGCAACACCAGCAGTTGTTAGCTAGCACTGCTACTCCACCTCAAAAGATAAGAGCACAAGTCTTTCCATTTGCACAGCATCTAAAAACAGATAACGTAGTGTCCCAACCAAAAAAGATGTGAAGAATTATGAACATAAGTTCACAAAAAGAACCAATCAGATCTAACAGCTGCTCCAACAATTTAAATTAGAATTTACCAGAAAGCTTTGCCATAATAATGCACACAATCATTGTTTTGATTGTGTTTGGGCTCTATGACAAAGAACAAAAACATTTGTTGGGAGATAAAACATAAGAAAATGAAAATGCCTGGAGTGTATGTCAGTACATACCTTTTGATGTGATGATTCATTCACTCTGCTTTCCTTTTCAGGCGACATTGTGAGAAAAGGACTACATGAAAAAAGAATTAGCTTCCAGTTCATTTACTGATCTATTACCTCGTTCTGAAGTTTTCATTTAACTTTTGGAAAAGCAATAGAGCTGCTTAGTGGTGCAAAACAAATGAACTTTTTAGGTTAATTCTCATTAGGCGTGAGAATTAATCTAATTCTCACACCTTCTCACGACAGGAAAAACAGGTTGTTTTTCCTGTCTGTATCTGTGTTGCTCTGTGAAGGTCCAGGGTGACCCAGCCTCTCATCTATTGACTGCTAATGAGGGGCACCAGCATCCTTGCGGGGTTGCTTATCCTTGCAACCCTGCAACCCTGCAAGGATTGCAACCCTGCAAGGATAAGCATGTTTTAATGGTATGGTAAGGTAATTTTATTTATATAGCACATTTTCAACAACTACACAACTAAAAGTGCTTTACATGAATTAAAAGGAAATACAAACAAAATAACCAACCAAAGGAAAGAATAGAAGAATAAATAGAATTGAATAATGTTGGCCTGAAGTATATAAACTAGATACTCCTGCTATGAATTCTAAGTTTTGCTAGATAAGTGTAAGTAACTGGACTTTCTAAGTATGTTCTAAATTTGCAAAAGTGGTGAGTAGTCCAAAATGTATAAATAAAAATAAAAACTAAATGTTCCTGTTCTGGAAGAAGTAATTCTGGATTCTTAGTTCATTTTAATTCCTTTTCTCAGTTGCAAGAATATGAGTCTCTCTGCACAATAATCTAAGAAGTAATCTAAAAAGTATAATATTGGTCTGAATAGCGAGTACTCCACAATTTCTAAAAATAAGCTAAAGAGTAATCTAAAGTATCGAGAATTCCACAATTTCTAAAAATACTAATAAACTAGAATAATCTAAAAAGTATGGTATTGGTCTAAAGAGTGAGTATACTACAATTTAAAGTTGTTGTTTTTTTCTGTATTCTATGCTAGTTCTAATTCCTTTTGTGGGTTAGTAGTGAGAACCCCACAGTTTCTAAAAAGTTCTCCACTGTGAGTGAGAACTCAGTTTCTCCACATGTTTCTAAAATAAAAAGAGGAGACACATTAGGTGCACATAACATTTAGGCAAAACAAAGACATGAGTGAAAGGTGATGACATCACAGGGTCATGAACTGTGTAGCTCAGTCTCCCGGCAGAAGTCCGATATGATGGTGTTATCTAGGAGCATGTCCTTGGGAGCTCTGAGCTCCACAGTAACATGGATGATAACAGAAGGGGGTGATATGTTATGCTTACATATCTTCAAGGAGATTAGAAATATGCAGCCCTTCCAAGGCAACATGGGAAAAGCCAATTCAGATACAGAATGTGTTAAGTAGGGTAGATTTCAAATTTCAATCGCAGTTCATCCCAATCATCCAAAATAAGGTGGCCATTCCACTGAACCAAATCTAGCAACTTCTCCAAGATCGATTCCATCCCACTAGTGAGTTTTTGAGTCCTCAGCTGGGTTCTGAGTCTCAGCAACACTCACATCCAACTTGTGTCTCTGTCTTACAGCATAGAGTCTGAGTTTTCGATAGCAAGCCCAATCCGTCACAAATTTGTAGATAAGACACGCAAACTCCAAACAGAAGAAATCCTGTTATCACAAATAAATCTGGGCTGAATCCCGCCAGGTGTGTCCCTGCAGGACAAGAAGGTTCTCCTGTGCCCAGACTTCAAGTCGAGAAAATGTACAATTACATTCAACGTTGCTCAAAAACAAAGTTCTAGTAAAAACATACATTTTCATTGGTAAATTGTTTGTTTTTTGTGGAAATTTTCACCAAAATTGAACATTAATCTCTGTTAACTGAATGGTCCAGGGTGGCATCCTCAGTTCTTCCATTAAAGTGCAGCTTTACATTACTCTCTAAAATGTAAAAAAAAATGTTTTCATTCTTTGATGATTATAGCCACTTCACAAATATTGGAGACAAAAGAAAGATTTGTCTCCTGGCATTGGCATACACAGAGTAAACTTAAATTAAAATAATCCATGAAACCATTCTGTTGGAGCCTATTAGAATTACATTAATTTATCATTTGCTAAATTATTGCTGTTGATCGAAGGTTATGCTAACGGTAGATCAATTGTTATTTATTTATATACTTTGTTTAGGCCCTCCTCCTTGTCAGTCAGCTTCCTGCTGTGATTAAAGCAGCTGCTGTGGCTGATCTGATTGTTTGGTGAAGGAGTGAGGAGTGAAACAGTCTTTCACAAAATGAATGTTATATTTACATTTTTGTATGAAGTCAACTCTGAGAATATTTAGATTATTTTTATAAGTAAAGAAAATACTCTTTTGTGAAACCAGAAAACTTCGCGAGTGCTTTTTGTTTTGAGTGAGTTGAAAACCTCCTGCTGAGAGACTCCTGTGGCATTTTTGTTTCTTGGACCTTATTGTGATGCAAGAGTACCCACAACACTTTCACCTCAAGATAACAGTGGGATAATTAAGCTAACCAGGTGCGGTTGCTTGAGACAGTGTTTATTGGCATTAACTTCACAAAGAGCTTGTTAAGGAAGATAATCAGTCAATCCAGTTTATTTGCAGAGAACATTTCAGCAGAAAGGCAATTCAGTGATTTGCATCATAAAACACAAAGTTATAAACACAATACAGTCAAATGCTACATTTTGATTAATGTCATCACCAAAATCATGCACATTAAATAAGCATATTGATTTAAATATTGTTTCTATTTTGTAGCCCTGACATCTCTATGTAATGTACTGCAATACAGTTGAAAAGTACAAGAAAACAAACAGGACAAACTCATTTAAACTCAATTTCCTGTTTCTTGAGCACATAATGTGAATCCCCAATTGCTACAGACATGGTGCATGTTATGTGTGAAGAAGGTTGATTTTTCATAATTCTGACAAAGTTCTGCAAAGGTTAATTTACAGGTTGCAGTTAATGACAAACTCGTTCAAGAAATTCAAGGACTTTAAAAGTCCTTAAGCAAAAGTAGATATTTTAACCATTTCATATTGATAACAAAATCTCATACTAAGAAAATAATGACAAAAATAAAAGTTCAGCAGCACAATATAAAAAAAAAACAGTGATTACTCTGATTCTTCTACATTTCTCTCATTCTGGTAGTACATTTCCACATGGAGAGTAATATAAAGAAGGCTCAGCACAGCTTGTGTCATCTGCCCTAATAATGAAGTCAAACTTGATTAACCCCTTTGAACCAGAAGTCATGTCTGTGGCTGTAGCTGTTATCTCTGTGGTTCCGAACCTGATTTCTACCTTCACCTGGCGCTCTCTGCCTCCCCTAATGTCAGGCATTGCAACTTCAAATGAACCAGCTTCCTCAACCCCCAAGTCATCAACATACTTAGGAAAGATCCTTTCTGTGCGATAAAATCTCATCGCCATCCAGGTCTGATCCTCATCTACTGGACAAAGGATGAGTTTTCTAATCTCATCCCACCAGACATCTTCACCTGCCTTCACCAATGTCAGGAACCTATCACAGCACCACTCCTCCTCACCACTCATGAATTTCTTTTCTGGCTTATGTTTGAGCTCATCAAAGCACTCACAGGTGGCCACACCATATGTGAAGGAGCTTTTTCGAGATGCAACCCAGGATGGGTTTCTTCCAAACTCAATAGCTCCTCTCATGATCGCTTCCTGAGCTCTGAAAGGACACAGAATCTTACAATCACCACTAAACTGATCAATTATGTACTGATGCAGAATCTTGCTGTTAGCAAAACCCCCAACTAACAAAATGTAGTCAATTCTGTATTTTTTATTAAGGATTTCCCTAAGAGGCTCGGTGATGCCCTGCAGACTCTGCTTAAAGAAATCTCTCATTTTTTCTTTGGCAATTTTTATTGATCCCTTGTTCCAGGATGCACCTTCCACAGACTCAAAGAACTTCCCTATGTCTTTCTTTTTCAGAGCCAGTGCTCCCAGATTAAATGGACAAGTAAACTGAACATCCTCATCTACTTGTTTGAGACGGGTAAAATCATATATTATCCTCTGAACCTCACTGGGATAATTTTCTTCATATTCATCCCAGACTCCATCACAGAATATTTCCCTGAGTAACTCTTTAAACTTTCTGTCCACAGTTTGTCCTCCCAGGTCATTTCCAGAGGCCTTGTGCAGCTCCTTTAAGGCTCCTCCAACCTGGACTTCATGAACAGTGATGTCAATAGTTCCTCCTGAAAAAGAAAGAATTAAAGACTATTTTCACACCTTGATTCTTCAGGTCAAACACTGAAGTGTATAATTAAGAATTCATTATTTTATTGAGTTTGTTGTACATCATGTCAAACTGGATCAGAATTATTCAAAGTACCTCCACAGTCAACAACAATGTACTGAGATCCTTGAAGCTGATCCAGAGACGTGCCGTTGTGTTTTTCTGCAATGAATCCATCAGCTGGAAGGTTCTTACACCAGATTGAAGCAGCTTCTGGTTCCAGTCCAATCACCAGTTTGTCCTCAGATCCCTCTTCCACAATACCTGCCTGAAGTGGGAAAGAAAATAATCTAACATCTGAATGTTTGTGAGGAAAAATAAAGTTCTAAAAATCAACTGTCACCTGCATTGCAGCTTCTCTCATGAACTGTTTGGCTGACTGATCCCAGATGGCAGGAACCGTCAGCACCCAGGTGAAGTCAGAGGGAATGAAAATCATAACTGCTGCATTGGAATTAATGGTTTTTAATGCATCATCCTTCAGAAATCTCAAAGCCTCTGTAATAACTTTCAGGGCCATCATTTCCTTCCCACTGGCTGATTTGATCTTCATATCCCTTCCAAGTTCCTGTTAAAAATGAATGCAGAGTTAACAGATACAGGATAATTTAAACAAGAATTAAAAAAGGTGTCAGGATCTGGAGGATAACAGATTGATGTTAAACAATCTCTATGGGAGTTACTGGCATATTCTTGTCTTTGTTCAAGGGAAATTATATTTCTATACATGTCCTCAGTTAGAAACAATTCCACATGTTGGCCCAAACAGCAATAACAGAAGTGCAATTAAACATTTTAACTTTAATTGTTTATATGTCTACATGAAATGGAGCGCCTGTTGAAAACAATGTATGAAATGAAGACATTACTTCAGCATGTCAATTTAAGGGTGATGATTTTCACTTACTTTGCCATAGAGAGCCATCTTAAAATTTTGAAAGAAATAGTGTTTCTTTGCGTCTTCCTCTCCCATGCAGTTGTATTTTTCTATGGCTTCATAACCAAAAGCCACAAATTCTTCAGATTCATCAAACAAGATGCAGGTTGGAGCCTTTGGAGTGTCCAGTCCAATTTCTTTTCCCCACATCTTTAAGTGGGGATCTGGCTCTTCATAACTGGGTGTGATGTTGAAGACATAGCCACTGTATGAAGTTCCAAAGTCTATAGCTATTATGAATTGGTTTTCCATTCCTTGAACTGGTCTGGCTTGTTGCTGTAAAGAAAGCAGATGAAATGCCAGTAGGAGGAAGTCGCTGCAGTATTTTTATAGTTCATATCTCTGTAAGCCCCATCCTATTTCTGCTCTACGTCAGTAAACTGGGACAGTTTAACTCTTTGTTTCTATCTAGAATAAGTGGATTATCATTTGTTACTTTAATTTCTTTACATGTAAGTACCACCAGGACCCAGCCTGGGGGTCAGGTTGGGTCTGTTCACCTCTTACATTGGGAGACTCCGGTGTTCATCCATCTCACACCAACAGGTTTTTGTGACGACTCTTCAGCCAACTGACTACTGCACACTGACAGACTTCCTGTGACAGGAATCAGGTGTAGAATGAGAACAAAAAAAAATCAGGGATAAAATCATGCAGGCTCAAATTGCACCTGGTTTAACCTCATTGCATTGACTCCCAGTAAGCCTCAGCTTTGATTTTAAGATTATTTTAAAATGTCTCAGTGATGTTGCACCATCTTAACTTGTAGACCTGCCATTACCTAACGAACCCCTGAGAACCCTGAGGTTCTCTGGTACCAGATTATAAACAGTTCCAAGAGTCAGAACCCCAACTTATGGTGAGGCTTCTTTCCAGTATTATGGCCCCCGTTTGTGGGACGGTTTGCCAGAGAACCTGAGGACTGCAGAAAATGTTGCTGTCTTTAAGAGAAGGCTCAAGACTTGTCTTTTTAACTGCATTTCCTGAACTGGGTCATTTGGGATCTGTTTATGTGTTTTTCATGTGGTATATGTGGTTTTTATTTTTTTGTGTGGATTTGACAAGTAAATCTCTAGATTTACCAGTCGATCTACGTTCCTACCCTCGTCTATGGTCATGAGCTTTGGGTCATGACCGAAAGAACGAGGTCCCGGATACAAGCGGCCGAAATGGGTTTTCTCCGCAGGGTGGCTGGGCTCTCCCTTAGAGAGGAGCTCAGTCATCCGGGAAGGACTCAGAGTAGAGCTGCTGCTCCTCCGCGTCGAGAGGAGCCAGTTGAGGCTCGGGCATCTGGTCAGGATGCCTCCTGGAGCCTCCCTGGTGAGGAGTTCAGTCCCACCGGGAGGAGGAAGACCCAGGACATGCTGGAGGGACTATGTTTCTCTGCTGGCCTGGGGACGCCTTGGGATTCCCCCGGAGGAGCTGGCCCAAGTGGCTGGGGAGAGGGAAGTCTGGGCCTCCCTTCTTAAGCTGCTGCCCCCGCGACCCGACCCCGGATAAGCAGCAGAAGATGGATGGATTTGTTTTTATTTCTCTGTACAGCACTTGGAGGTGCTTTTAGTGTGAAGGGTGCTTTATAAATAAACCTGATTGATTGATGCAAAATTGAGTTGCGGTTCCTAGCATAAGTTGAACCGATTACTTATCTAAAGTTTTAGAATGCTGGCCTTTGAGGACCAGAGCTGCACCCACTGAGAAATGTTGTGAAATCCAGAAACAAATTTATCAAAAATGTCAGTACTCCCAGGATGTGAAAGATAAATATATGCAAATCATTTCTATAACTGTTTCATTTGAGCTAAGAAATCCCCAAGTTTAGTTTTGTTGTTGAAATTTTTATCAATTTCTTTTAAATGAAGGTCTGAGATTAAAGTCTGATGTGCAGAGCTGAGTGAAGGTGTAAAAAATGGAAGACGGATTCATCCCAACACCCAAAGCTTTTTCAATATTAGACTTAACTATGAATTTACATTCTTCTCTCTTATATAAAAATTGTTAGGAACAAATAAAATGTCATTCTGTTATCAAAGAATCATTATAAAGGAAAATTGTTGTGTTTATGTTTTGTATGCATTCATAAAAACTGTGGAACAAACAGTTGATAAAATTGTCTATGTGAAGAACAGAAATATAAAAAAAAATAGAAGATTCAAAAGAAGATGGTGTTCATGTAAAACTGCTTTGTAGAAAAAGCTTTCTAGCTTTCAGTTTTTTTAGTTTTCTTAATACCAACTCTCTTTTCCATTAATAACACAACATTCTTTAAAAAGCCCAAGTAACTCATAACCATTAATAGCATTAATATCTCAGAACATTGATCAGTCTCTTGTCATAAAACAAGAAATTTGTATTTTAATTAAAGGAAATAGTTTGTGGGCTGTACAGTGGCGCAGCTGGTATAGCTGTTGCCTTGCAGCAAGAAGGTTCTGGGTTTGATTCCCGGGTCTTTCTGCATGGAGTTTGCATGTTCTCCCTGGGCATGGTGGGTTCTCTCCGGGTACTCCGGCTCCCTCCCACAGTCCAAAAACATGACTGTCAGGTTAATTGGCTTCTCTAAATTGTCCCTAGGTGTGAGTGTGTGTTTGCATGGTTGTTTGTCCTGTGTGTCTCTGTGGTGCCCTACGACAGACTGGCGACCTGTCCAGGGTGTACCCCGCCTCTCGCCCGAAATGACAGCTGGAGATAGGCACCAACACCTCCTGACCCCAGTAAGGGGCAAGGGTGTAGGAAGATGGATGGATGGAAATAGTTTGTAATGAAAGAGAAAGCGTTTCTCACACACATCCTCATATTTAAGTGACGTCTGATTCTCTTCCAGGGAACTGAAGCGGTTGGAGGAAGAAAAAAATGTCAACTAAATTCCAGTTGACAGCTCACTTCGTTTCTATTAAGTAATAGTTAATAGGTACAAGATTCATTGGATTTGACTGAATAGATATGAAAGAATAAATACAGTTAAAAACTAAATTATTACTCTAAATCTTTATTTTCATTTACAGACAGTAAATGACTGTACCATCCATAAATATTTAACCAATATTAAATATTTGTTAAAATGTTTAATAATGTTTAATAATATGTTCAAAATGTTTAATATTGCTGAAATATTTTTAACCAATATTTTTAACATTATTTAAAATAGAGGAGATATTCATTTCTATAAAATCTCATCCACATTTGACCAGTTTAAGTGTTCATCCACACAAACCCGCTGAATTAAACTACTAAGCCTTAACAAGAAGTACATGGAAATGTATATTACAGAAGACAGAGGTTGCTATAAATCAGTATTTAATTATTTGTTTTGTTTCTGCTGTCATTTCACCTGGGAGTTCAAACTGTTAAATAGGTTTTTGTAAGTTCTTTTTGTAAAACACCATAATATATTTTAAAGCACCTTTTCTCCAGAAAATCAGGGACCTTTAACCTTTCTCCTGTTGCGACAGTCTGCATCTCTACATTCCTCATGCGCTAACAGAAACGGTCGCGAAAGCTTTCAGTTCCTCTACTGTCTGCTTAGAAAGCCTTACACTCTGAACCAGTCAGTGAACATTTTCCACTCCATTTGAAACCAACAAACTGTTTACACTTTATATATTTTGGATTTTTCTTGGCCATGTCATCCTTGTGAAATAGCTGAGGGTTTTCTTCTGGTTAAGCAAAGGTTTAATAAAAAAAAAAATATATTTTTATTCCTTTAAAATAAGATTATATGGACTTAATTATTTTCTCAATTCAGCTCTAAAAATAACTTGCAAGTACAATATTTCTTTTTGCGATTAGTTCATAGTATTTGTGTTATAATCTTGTACAGTATCTTATTAGTCTGAGCCTAAGGAAGCCAGCGAATGGGTCATGCAAAGTAGAGGAGCATGAAACCCTATTATTTATGTGGTTTTTTTCAACTACCTTTTTCAACTACCCCACATGGCTTTGTCCACGGTCTCCATGGTGACCCCTCCCGGGTTTGCCCATGTAGGGCCATCACCTACATGGGCAAACCCGTGTGGGACCCATATTTTCTGCCCTCCTTTTCTCCTTATGGGGCCCACCTAGGTATGCTGGCTGTGTCCTTAAGACTACCAAGCAGGGGTGTATCCATTAAGTTTTGAAAGAGGGCTGAATGGGGGCCAGTGGTCTTGGGGTGTCACACCAAAATAAAAACCCAGGCAGGAAGCAGAGCTGAAAGGAACTTCATACAGGTGGGTGACTCACAACATGAAGTTCAAAGATTGACAGAGGCACATTTTCTGGGTGGGTTGAAGAATGTGTTGATAATTGCTGTTACACCTGAACTCCCCCAGTGTGGGACAATATTTTTTTTTTTATTCTAATTGCTTCTGTTTTAATGTTGTTGAGTTTTGGAGTGAACTGACTTGTCCAACCAGACTTCATCAGCTGTTCACACGCCACCTCATCTGATGCAGTTCCCTGGGTACGCGTCTCATGTCTCCCCCTGCTGAACAGAAAATGTATCATCATCCCATCAGGATATCACAGCATTAAAGAACTCACTGAGGATTGTGACATGAGTCATTTGTTGAAACAGGTTTAGTTGGTCTGAGTAGCACTAAGAAATCACAGAGTCAGTGAGTGGTAGTCTGTTTTGTTTCCTGGGTTTAAGTCTCTCAGTTTTCAACAGGATTAAAAGTCAATATGTCTAACAGGAGGAATAGAGGTAAAGCTAAGAATCCCACATCGAGGTAAGAGGAAACAAACTTCAATTTATGAATATCAAACTTAGAAATAAGAAATGTTAAACTAGGAACAAAAACTATGTATTAATGAAATGCTGGAGAAGAGGAAGATTCTCATTGAACGTAAAACCAGGAACCGTCTACATAACATTTGTCTGTAGTTGCACCAACAGGCTCCTCTCCCGTCGCTGGAGAATGGAGCAATTTAAAAAAGCTTTTCTTCCTTCTGCTATAAGATACAACACCTCAGTCTGAACATGTGCACTTTCATTTTATTAACTTTAAATTTTTTATGAGCCTTTTTAATCCATTATGTAGCTATATATAAATTTGCATAATAATACATTTTTGGTCAGTCTTTCCACAAATATGCTACACAGAACTCCATTATGCACATCTTTTAAATTATAATGACTGACATATACATTCTGAATACAATAGAAATATTTGGTTTATGATGCAGCAGTGATCTCTGCGACTTCAGTTTTCTCATGTCGGGTGTAACAACTGCGCAAGCACTGAACTGGACAGAGGCAACATTTACAATTTACTGTTCGACCTCCTCATTTAAATGCAGTGATGAAACCTGTAAACACAATGAATAAAATACAGTTCTATATTTAATGTCTGTGTCTTTCTATAAACCATTTAGCACTCTACTTTGATCTGCTACTATATTAATTATGCAGAGAAATCGAGTAATAAACTCTGCAGTCAACTTAGTTCATACACTAAACAACAGCTACAAAATTTCTAAGATGTTTATAGTCAGATAAACAAAATACATGTTGGGTGATTATAAAATATTGCAATCAATAATTTGTTATTAATTAATCACGGAAATCAAAAATCTTTGGTTTAATCAGGGCACCAGTTCCAGCATCATAAGTCAAGTTCAGTCTCTCAGGAAGGAATACATTCAGACCAGAAAAAACTCTGCACACAACAAGGAATAATCACTGACACTCCTTGCATTTATTAATGAAAGACCAAAGAAATAAAAGTGAAGAAGGTGCAACAGGGAACAGGAGGAGGAAAGGAATGATTGAAGGGAAAAGGAACCAATGAGTTGTAGCAGTGTCGAATCAAATTTTTCTGAAACCAAACAATCTGTAACCCAAGGCAGATTTAAACCAACTCAGCGATAACGCAACACAAGAATATCACAACATATAATCAGCAAAACATTAAGAAAGCATGTAACAGTAATTACAGAAAAGTAATTAGTGACAGCCTCATTTAATCATCTAATTCAGCCCAGATAAAGGAACTGTCTCAATTTGAGAGGATTGTCAGTTGTGTCAAAGCAATAGCCAAAAACCCAAAAATTGACAGAAAGGGGCGGGGGGGAAACCATTCCTTTCAGGAAACAAATGTACGGGGTGGCATCTCAGGGGGGAGGATGTTCAACAGAACCTCTGGTACTCTTAGTTGGGGAAAAAAGAGGAAAGTACCCCTCTCCTATACGAATTGTGAGGTTGCTACAGCAACCTGATCACTGTGAATTTCTGCAAGTAATCCATATTTTGCTTTCCAATTTTATTACCTATGGAAAACATTAACGACTATTTCCCCACAGTCTTGATTTTAAACAAAAGGAAGATGAACTGAGCTCAGTCAAAACGAGGTAGGCACATTTAGAGCATTTCCTATTGCAGTTTTCAGCTCTCCAAGGCCACCTGACACTAAACTTATTGCATATGTTCTACTTTCATGCAGTTTGACTGAGATGGAGACATGGTACAAAGTGAGGCTTGGTGAGGCAGAGTAAGTAAATCATCTGATGTCTGTAAATCATATTTCCACTAACAGCATTATAACACTAAACAGTTCAAAACATTTCTTTATTAGACTCACTGTAAATCAACTGATAAATCTGTGTTCAGATACTAAGATAAAATACTTTTCGCTGTGTATTTTCCCTTAAGAGCTGCTCTGAAGCAAAAAGAAGATGAACTGAGCTCAACTAGAAGCAGGTATTCCCATTACTACATGTTTCTATATACAACTGCTGGCTCCAAATGGTTTGATTATCGTTGTTTACTAAATTAGGTTTTGTTAAGTGGCAATGTGTGATGGAAAATGTTATTTTTTGGTAAGATTTACTAGTCATGATGTGTTTAGTTCTGAGGAACGCTCACAAAATGTCCTGTTTGGGTTGCACACTCAATGCTGAATGTCGTTTTCTTGCAGCTACATGAAAACAAGACTGTCTTTCAGTTGTTTATAATTCTTTATTGTTGGAATAAAAGTGATATGTTGTCTGCCTGCTATCAGAGTTCAACTCAGAGCCACACTGAGTCCACACAGTGTCAACTTAGACTCTACTATGAGTCTTTCATGGAGTTTAAATCTGACCTGTTCAATAAGTGTTTGATCTTGCGACTCTCATGGTATTAAATAAAATTGAATGAGTTTTGTCTAAAAGTATTTGGCAAATGATTTTTTTTTCAACAATAAATATTTTAGCAATTCAGTTTTATCATTCTTAAGGTTCTTTGTATTCATCTTACATTACGACTGACGTTATTCTGACCGACTCTATATTTGAAGCTGTTTGATGTTGTATTCTACATTGAAATTTGAAAATGATTTAACTTTGACAGTTTCACCCAAATGGATTCAATCTACAAAGAAAGACTGGAGGAGGCTGGGTAAGTACTACAATAATTGTTACAGAAGCAGCTCATTGACTAAAATGTAAGAAAAAAAAATAAAACAAACTCCTACATGACTCCCCATGATCAAACCGTTTCTATGGGAAGTAATCCATATTTTGCTATGTTATTTTATTACCAGTGGAAAACATTAATGGACATTTCCCCACAGACTCACTTTGAAACAAAAAGAAGATGAACTGAGCTCAGTCAAAACGAGGTAGGCACATTTAGAGCATTTCCTATTGCAGTTTTCAGCTCTCCAAGGCCACCTGACACTAAACTTATTGCATATGTTCTACTTTCATGCAGTTTGACTGAGATGGAGACATGGTACAAAGTGAGGCTTGGTGAGGCAGAGTAAGTAAATCATCTGATGTCTGTAAATCATATTTTCACTAACAGCTTTATAACACTAAACAGTTCAAAACATTTCTTCATTAGACTCACTGTAAATCAACCAATGAATTACACATTTATTGATGTTTTGCTTCCATATTGTGGTATAACCAATGGGAAACAATGCAAACTTTCTCACAGAGCTGCTCTGAAGCAAAAGGATAATGAACTGAACTCAGTCAGATACAGGTAGTAAACATAATATGATGCAGAAATATGAACAATTGTGTTTATATTTCTGTCTGGCTCAGACGTTTCTTTGTTTTCTTTTTGCCTTGACATGTTTCTGTAAATGTCTGATTTCACACAGATTGACTGAAATGGAAAAAAAGTAAGTAAATAAGCTCCTTTCACAGGCATAAAATCACAAAGTGCTGTACGATACACACAAACATTAAATTATGCAATGAATAAAAGCATAAAAAGCACAGTAAAATCATAGCAGAAAATCCTGGGAAAATAAGTGTTTTCAGTTGAAAACCTCCATTGAGTCAGTGAAACGAAGCCAAACGTCTTTTCATTATTCACAGATCTGTGTTGTGGTAATCAACCCTTCTGTGGTCTTAAGAGATGGGGTCATTTAGACCCCTGCACTGTAAGCAGTTCAGCAGCGTTGAACTGACCCCAAATGCATTTTTATGTAGTTTCGAAAACTGACAGTCTGAACAAAAAAAAAAAAAATTCTCTCCTGGCTGCGACATTTGTTACACTCCTCCTAAGCGTTTGGCAATGACAGCTGGATGGTAAAACTAGAGCTATCAATAGCACGAAAACAGCTATGAGGACATTGGATTGTTGCTTTTCTTTAGATGCTGAAACATAAATGAAGAGGAGCATTGACTACAGGTTATTAGGAATAGTAGAACATTATCTCTCATGATGTGTTCATGGGTTTGTTTTTCAGGATGACCAGCAGACTCACCGTTTCCAGTTGGACTGAGGACAAAACAATGACTGTCCAATCAGCAAACAAAGGAGCTGCTGGGACTCAGACATTATACAGATTTAAACCATATGATACAAGGTAACTCATGATGGTGGTTTTTCTTTGAGACATGCATCTTATTTTACGAACCTCCAGGAGACAATGTGGATATTAACTGTTCAGGACAATATAAAGCATCATCCCAGTTTGACATGTTGAGTTAAGTTGGTGGGTCTTTCAGTGGTTTATTTATGTTACCAAATTTACAATCATGTTGATATTTTTAGGGATAAATTATTGGTGTTTTCCTCCTAATGTCTGTGTGGCTTGTGCTTTTTGTTTAAGTTATCTGTTTTATAGAGAACTGGTGTTTGGATCTGGTGGTTGGAGAACGGTTCTGGTCCACTTTAATCCTTCAGCTGTTCAGTTTTAAGTTTGCATCTGAAAGCTACCAATATTTACATGGTGATTCATTTTGTTTTTCTATAGTCTCCTAAAATATCTTTCACTTTTCTGTTTTATTAAATGATTTTTTACATTGTTTTGGTGGTACCCTTTTTTTTCTTCCTCTATTTAAGCCTTGTGTGCTTCTTCCAGAGTTATGGTGCATTTGCAGCTTTGAAATGAAAATGTAGGTGTGATTAAATGTTTCCAGGCAGACGGGCACAAAATAATCCTTGACACAACTGTGTGGTGTGGATGTTTGGAGAAAAGCAAATGTACAATTGGTGTATGGTGTAACACAAACAGGACAACGAGGACCAACCAGCTTTAAATAGACTGGAGACATTGGGTCCAAGTGTTCCTAGTTGAGTTCACCCCAATCCCACTTTACCTGATAAACAATATAATACAATAAGGTAGGCAAAGACTGGAGTTTTAACACCACCAGCTTACATTGAGTAATTGAGTTTTGTAAAATTGCTGGTTTGCGATGCTACAAATATTTCTATGCACAGTGTGTCATAAAACAATGGTGAAAATCCCAAATGCAGGCAGGCAGATTTAGGAGCAAACATTATCTTCTTCATGCCCCAATAAGACTCACATTTAAAATCAATTCAACAAAGTTTGTTTCTATAAGGAAATTTAATGGAAATTACATTTGGCTGCACCGACTTCAAAAATAAGAAGTTGGTTTTATAAGAATGTTATTTAAAACTTTTTGTCTAAAGTTATTCACACAATTTTCAGTAAATGGTAAAAAAAACTCTTCTTTTATGTCTGTGCCTCTGTTGTTAACTGTCCCTCTTTGGTTCCTCCAGGACTTTTTCCTTTAGATCATTTTAAAGACTAATTTGGTTCTTTTTGGTTTGCTGTGTTTTCTATAGCTTTTTTGCTTTCCATCCATTGGATATTAATATTTTGAGGTCAGATTAACGTTTTAGTCAGCTTTTCTAATGTTTAATAAAAGTTTAAACACAATCCTCTGATGTTTCTAATTACAGTGTGTCTGAGGTTGAGATATTTTACAAACAGAAATTGGATGAAGTGAGGTTTGTATTTGTTTGATGTTAATTTTATTACTTGTATAAACAGTATTTTCATTTGTTGATCACTTTTGTATCTCAAGAATGTTTATTTCAGAAAATATTTTATTTCTGTTCCAATAATCACTTTGCATTATTCATTTTCCAACAGTGCTGCTCTAAAACGAAAAGATAAAGAATTGAAATCATTTAAAGACAGGTAAAAAAAAAAGGTTATTGCAGCTAATCATTCAGTTAAATGTTGATTATTGATTTATTTCATAATATTTTCTCCTAACTCACATCAGCAAATTCCCTCACTTTGTTATGGATTAAATTTCTTCAGTAAATAATATTGTTATATATTCCTGCCTGTTAAATTTCAAATGAATTTTAATTTTAATAATTTGCCCTTGGAGAATTTTTGCTCATCAGTAAAAGTCTCTGCTGGGTCTTGCAGCTTTTATCTCATAGCGTTTGTACTTTATTCAGTGTTAGTAAGATGACTGAATCTGATTTCTTCTTGAAACAGGCTGGCAGCCCAGCTTGCTGCTTCAAGAGAGAAACCAACATCCTACACGATGGAAGCGTCCCTGAAAGAGCAGCTTCATCAGGCCATGTTAGGTTTCTTTCCTATAATCATGTTTCCTGGTGTTTCACTACATGTTGATCAATTATTTATTTGACAGTCAGTTGCATTGCTGATGTATGCTTTAATTTTTGTTGATGTCATTATTTTCTAAGTAAAACAAAAAACATTTTCTGTGCTTTATTTCTTTCTGCAGAGTTGCTCAAAAGCAAAAAGACAGAGAACTAAAATCGACTAAAGAGAGGTTCTGGACCTTAATTAAAACATGCTTTGCTGGTTATAAACTATTCTGCTAACTAATCACCGAGTGTTTTTAATTAGATTGGCAGCCATGGCATATTTATTTAAATCAGGAGACACTGAGAGCATGAACAACCCAGCCAGTAAAACCAGACTGACTGAGATGTACGACAACCTGCGACTGCTGCAGTGGCCTAAGGTCAAAGATCAGCTAAAGTCCAGATGTATCCAATCCAATGCTGTTCAAGGTTGGATTCAGGTACAGTAAACACCTGCCAGGGTCTTAGTAGTTTACTGGCTTTGCTTAATGTGTAACATACTTGAGATGAAGAGACTCAATAAGATTAAGAACAATATATTTGTTGAAAAGGCTCAATTCATTTATGTATATTAACAATTACATTAGTTTTGATTTTGCAAAGACAGTTTTTCCAGAAACTAAAAGTTGCTGTTTGTTTTAAATCATCTCTGCTTAGCTGCTTGCAAACCTAGAGTGACATGTTGAAAGTGATCTGTTCATCTGTGATAACAGCCCAAACTAAAGTCATCCAGTCTGCAGCTAATTAAGAAAGAAAGAAGTAGCTCCTACGTTTCCCCCATTGACTCAAAAACACCTGAATTTGGTGCCTCCTCTTTGCATGTGCACATTAATTACATTCTCCACTGTTCATGGTGCTAGACAAAAGTTAGGATTGTTTTGACTTGAATACAGCTTTCCTGAAAATAAGACCATTAACCTAAAACCCAAGTAATCATTTTAATTTATTAGGCTATGATCCAGTTTTAATGTCTTAAATTTAACAACAGGAAACCTTTAGGACCGCAGCAGGTGAAGCAAACAAGAAGAAGCAGCAGATTGAAGAGGCTTTTGGACTCAGTGAATATAGCAGAGGACTGACTCCACTGAAGGTAACTGGACTGTGGAAATGCTTTCTCCACAGAGTCACTAAAGCAGCATGATGAAGTGTGTAAGCAGCAGCTTCCTGTGTTCCAGGTTAAAGAGTACAGACAGCTAACAGTTCAGAACCTGCAGATGGCGCTGTTCCACAACAGCAAAGAAGAACTTCTGAAGGTACTGTATGTGGAATAGATGTTGGAGTGTTGGAACCCAACCAGGATAGAGCTTCATTTGGAGATAAAACTGAACAATCAACAGGTAACACTGAATATTGTCTCTACAGACTGGTTTTCCTGCATTTGGAGGTCAGTTCTCAGAGGAAGTGATGGAGGATCTGAGACCTTTGACCTCTGAATGCTACTGGCTGAGCTGCTTGATGGCTTTAAACAATCCTCCTCTTCAACCCGACTGGAAGAAACTCGTTCCTTCGATGGATCCTTGGGACATTTTCCCTCAAAACATTACAAATGCTTCTGTTGTGTAGAGGAAAAGGAGTTTTGCATGACAGCATATTTGGTGTAGTTTGGGTATGCTGGTAATTATTATTTTTTTCTGATTTAATTGGTATTAAAAGGTGGTATTAAAAATCATGGAGCTGTTGCATGCTTGTTTTCAGTATCCTTCCCCAATTTATTAAAAGTTAACCAGAGGGACAGACACTGAGGTTGAACACTGAGTACAGTTTGAACATTTTATTAAGGCCCCATTTCTCCATGAAAATACTTTGAATTGTTCTGATGTAATGTTATTATAACCTGGTATTTTTTGTTTTCAGTAGCTGTAGGAGGAATGAATCGTAATTACCAGAAATAAAAAGCTTTAAAATATCAATCCATGTGTAAATTATGTCATTCACTTAGTGAATTGAGTTCCAGAAATAAATGCATGTTTCAGGAATATTCTAATTTATTCAATATAACTACAAAACATTTTAGAAATTCTTCTTTAAAATATATAACATTGAACAAGAAGTGTAAAGCAGCTGTCTTGATGCACTTCAGACATTTTGAATCTCACTGGATCTGAATATGTTTGGTTACATGAACTGAAGCTCAACATTTACATACACAGAAATATTGAAATTTGATTAAAATAGAACCAATTAAGCTCAATTTATTATCAAGCTGCCAATTACATTTTTTACACCATGTCCTGCCACTTCTTATTTTTACTTGTCAAATTTATCTGAATAGTAAACCGTCTATGTCAGCTTAAGTTGCACATTTGCAAGGAATGCAATAAATATATTATGAAAATATGTAGGATAAGCAAGATTAAAATTTCAATGGTTAACTTAATAACAGACATGATTTTGGACCGAGTAGAGGCCCCATGTATGCAGGCTACAGGACTGACTGTGACTCTACGCCACTCGCAATCACACAAAATAAAATATATCATTGATTAATTTAAGGCACTAACCAAACAGAAATCCAACCACTTAGCGACAATTGTGAAAGATGCATGTTTTATATGATTATGAAGAACATTATGCAATAATCTAACTTGCTACTGTTTTACCAAGTAAAACCTGACTGACTGTTTAACCTTCACAGCAACTCAGATGCAGATCAAAAAACCTCAGAGGCTAAAAATAGTTTTTCTATAGCAATACTGAGAGACTTAGATTTATAATGTTGAGGGTTAAATTATATTCATGAGAGGTTGTCCTTCTTATTAAGACTTGGATAAACTGATCTGTGCATTTAATTTTTATTACAATAGTATCTCGTTCTCACTAGAACCAGGATGTTAGAGTACATCACTCAGCTCTGAAGTCCTCTCACTGGATCCCTGTAGCTCAGAGAACAGACTTCAAAATACTGCTGGTAGTTAGAAATCACCGAATGGCTTAGCACCCCAGTACGTTCAAGTTTGTTATAGGCTGCCTTATCCATAATAAGCACAACAAGGACAAAAATATGAATACAATTTTAAATGCGTAAAAAAGTTGTGATTCCGTTTTCTTATTTCAGACTGCCTGACGCAGAGCAGAGGGACTGACTCTTCTCCTTAGCCGTTTGGTGTGATCATGCTAAATAGTATTAATTTTGATCTTCATAGTTCCACTATGAAGACAAAGCAGCTTTATGTCTGAAAATAAGTTAGATTAGTAGGTGATTCCAGAAAATTGCAGAAGGCAGAGGAATCCATTGTCACCTACCAGAGCTGGATGGACCCACCCCAACCAGAGAGCCCCTTCCAACCCAACAGCAGGAGGATCCTCTTGCCAGAACCTCCTATTACATAAATTGTAATAGGAGCATTTTTGTGCTATAGGAGCTGCAAGGGTAACATAAAATACATACCCGTTTTATGTTGCTAACCTGCACTGGGAGGGTAGATTACAGCCACAGTAAGCAGGCGGGAGACTCCAGACAGTTTCTAAATGTAAACAATTTGAATCAACCACTGAAATTGCAGATTTTATTCAAAAGGAGAAACAATACTTACTAATTGAGTTCTGGCCACTGCAAGCCAACCAAACAACCTTCCCCCTGAAGCATGACCAAATGCTGGCATGAAGGAAACAGGTGAGATAGTCTCCCTTTATCCTCTACACCCATTAGGAGGTAATTAGGGGCCAGGTGTCCTCAATCTTGGGGACTTCATCCTGCTACACAGAGCTGAGGAGCATAGACACTACATGTCACCTTGGCTAGTTTCAATCTGGTTCTGGAAACACTGAGTAGCAGTAGTGCTCTGCATGGTTCATACATTTACTGTTTTATATACCATTATAAAAGCAGTGACATAAAAGTACAATAGTGACGCCTTAATTTGTTTCTAATGTCAGGACTTTAGAAACAGCCTTTTGGATGAGGTGCAGCTGCCTGGCTTGGGTACCTTTGTCCATAGTTTTGGAATAATTTAACCCACTAAATCACTTTTTCTGATCTTTAAAATGTAGATCTGAGTTCAAAAATACATCCACATCTCTAACATGCTCTGTGGTCTTAAGGTCCAGGTGAGGACTGACATTGATCCTGACATTTTGGAACCAAAATGATGTTTGTAAAAAAAGAGATAAATAAATCAAAGAACAGCAAGCAAACCAACTCATCTTCCTGTCAGTTGGTTGTCACAGAACCGGTCTTTACTTACTGGGAATTTCTGATATGCAACTGACTGATTAAATCTCACTTTGAACAGAGTTTTCCTTTGAGCGGAGAACATCATCATGAAACAATGAGGAAGCAGTCATTGTTAAGCCAGTTTTAAAGTTAAAAGTTGTTGATTCTCAAAGCTTCTAAATGAGTGCTCATTACATTTAAATGAATAAAACGGCAGGTTGAGCTTTCTTGGCAAACCACCAGTGGTTGAGAATGATTTCCTAATCATTTAAAAATGTTACAATTTGAAATTTTTCTTCCATGTTAAATTCACTGTATAGTGTGTTAAGCATATTTGTTGGCCAGTGGTGTTCAAGCTATTTCAGCAATGGTTCTGCTCAGTTCATGGTCAATTCAAAGCATGGAATGGAAAAATAGCACTTCAGATCTGTTTGCACATGCTTTGTGTTCAAATCAGCACAAAGCATGCACTGTGGGAACATCCGGCTGCAGTCCTGCTGCTTTCAGCTTAAAAATGAGAAACATATTACTGCATAAAAGCATAAATTGCTGCTGCTATATGATAATGATAGTCAGATTATACATCTGATTCTGCAGTTCTTAAATAAAAGTGTTTAATTACCGAGACAGTTCTAGCATCTGAACAAAGCAGTCAACAAAACAAACATAAAATGAAAACTATTTTTAGCAAATATTTTATGACCTTATCTTTACAATGTATTCTGTGCACAAAGGGCTTTTGGGAATAATCTTCTTGGTATTTGCATGAAAGAATTAGTAAACTATCAACTAAAGGCACATGACAAAGCAAACGAACAAACTGGAAACAAACCAATGAGTCAGTTTTCCTCTGAATTAAAAGTTGACAACAAAGAAACATTAATGAAAGAGGAATTGAAATCTATTAAAATTCCTACAACACCCACCTCTTAAAAACCTGTTTTTCTGTTTCAGTTTTTTAATTTTCAGTTCAGAACATTCTTTAATTAGGACACTAGAGTTAATTCCATCATTATACTTAAAATTAGAACATAACACTTTGAATATGGACCAAATCAAGAAGCCTACAGGATTTCAACAATGTAGTTATTTCTGTAAAAATGTAATTATGTTCTTTCCATTCTATTCATTGAACATGTCTATTTTTGGACATAAACCATTTAATTGTCCATGTCATTCTTTATTCATTTATTGTTCTGATAATGAAATAATAAAAATTAGCATTTCTGTTTAAATGGGTGTGACATAGAGCACAAGCAGGAGGTGTGGTTTACAGAGAGCTAAATAAATGCAGTCTGACTGCTGCTTACTGGAACAGTAACATTTTCCCCTTACCTTGACTGGTTGTCGTTTCTTTCTGCAATGGGTGACTCGTTTGTCATAGCAATTGACTTTGGCACTGCATTTAGTGGGTATGCCTTTAATATCACAAAAGGAGAGGAAAAAAGTGATCCACACCTGCAAAGATGGGGAAAAGAGTATGGATTTGACACCCCAAAGACTCCAACCTGCATTTTGTTTAATGAAGCTAAAACATGTCTGAGTTTTGGCTACGAAGCCAAAATGGCATACAAGGAAATGAGCAGAGAAGACGCAAAGAAGCATTATTTCTTTGAAGACTTCAAGATGGCCCTCTATAGCAAAGTAAGTATGAACAATCATTTTTATTTTTTCAATGTTGCATATGAATTGTATACATGTACAGTGATGTCCACACATTACATTGGAGGCAATTAGGTTGTTCTTCAGCTACAAGTTCACTTAAAATCACAGAAGACAATTTCTAGTAAATCGTGTGATAAAACATTTGAACATCAAAAGGAGACTGAACGGAGATCTGGAAAACATTAAAGGAAGATATACATGTAAATGAATAAATTATATATTATTATGTAAATCTGTTGCTTGGTATAATGGAGGATGGATATTAAGAATACAGTCTCTGCGCGTACAGCTACACTTTTGTATCCAACATCTAAATAACACTTTACTCTCCAGAAACTCAGCAGTAATCTGGAGATTAAAGATGCCGGTGGAAAATCTATGAAGGCATTGAAGGTTTTCTCAGAATCCCTGAGATTTCTTAAAGAAGATGCACTAAGAACAATCAGCCGAAACACAGATGGGGATAGGTTGTTCATTGCCTCTGACTTCACCTGGGTGCTGACGGTTCCTGCCATCTGGGATCCTTCAGCTAAACAGTTCATGAGAGAAGCTGCAATGAAGGTAACATCAGGTTTCACAGAGACTGATGACGTTCTGAAAGGTTCACAGGGATGAGAGTTTGTCTTTCTGTAGGCAGGTATTGTAACAGAAGGAGATGAGGACAAACTGGTGATGGCACTGGAACCAGAAGCTGCTTCAATCTGGTGTAAGAAGCTTCCAGCTGATGGATTCATCTCTGAGAATCTCAGTGCAGAGTCAATGGATCAGTCTCCAGGGACGCAGTACATCGTTGTCGACTGTGGAGGTAATGTGTCTGTGATTCTGATGCAATATTATTGAATAATTCCCAAACCACTTTTAACATCTTTACACAGAAGAATATTATCTGATATGAGAAATATTTTTTATATTGGTTGTGAACTAAAATGGCTGAAACCTGAAAATTGTAAATGTGATTCTTTGGATTATTAAATAATTCGTCTCTGTTTATTTAAGGAGGAACAATTGACATCACTGTTCATGAAGTCCTGGACGGAGGAGCCCTGAAGGAGCGGCACAAGGTCTCTGGAAATGACCTGGGAGGACAAACTGTAGACAGAAAATTCAAGCAGTTTCTCAGAGAGATACTTCCTGAAGGAGTCTGGGACGAATTTGAACAAAACTCTCCCAGTGCAGCTCAGAGAATTATGTATGAGTTTACTTATCTCAAACAGGTTGATAAAGATGTTCAGGTCAGCTGCCCATTCGCACTGGGAAAGTTAGCTAAAGACAAATCAGACACAGAAAACTTTGTTCAGTCAGAACTTGGTGCTTCCTGGGATGGTGAATTCCTCAAAATCTCAAAAGACACAATGAGGTCTTTCTATGATAAAAGTCTGCAGGGCATCACTGAGAATCTCCAGGAAATCTTTTCCTATGGTCTCAACATTAAGTACATTCTGTTAGTGGGTGGCTACGCTCAGAGTAAAATACTGCAGCAGCACATTACTGACCAGTTTGG
Organism: Phalloptychus januarius; assembly: GCA_902982915.1. NCBI lineage: Eukaryota > Metazoa > Chordata > Actinopteri > Cyprinodontiformes > Poeciliidae > Phalloptychus > Phalloptychus januarius. The sequence goes on along the minus strand of CADWAE010000230.1, from coordinate 18,763,080 downwards.
ACAACTGTGTAAAGTCCTGTGTCCTTTCAGAGCTCAGGAGGCGATTCTGAGAGGAGCTGTAGAGTTTGGTAGAAACCCAAACATTGTGGCTTCTCGGAAAAGCTCCTATACTTATGGATTTGCTGTTTGTGAAAAGTTTGATGAGAGCAAACATAAGAAAGAAAAGAAATTTACAGCCAAAGACAAGGAATTGAGTCGAGATATTTTCAGAATACTGGTGGAAGAAGGTGAAGATCTTGGTTCAGAAGACACCAGAGAGTTCCTTTGTTCTCCAGCAAGAGCAGATCAGGTAGAGATGAGACTGAGATTCTTCCGCTCAGTAAGAAAAGATCCAGTGTATGTAGATGAGTGGGGAGTGGAAGAAGTTGGTTCATTCATCGTAGACATGAGTGGAGGCGGTAAAGTCAAACTGGAAATTGACTTTGGCTCCACAGAGATAACAGCTACAGGGACAAACCAGATTACTGGGGACAAACAAACAGTAAAAATGGAATTTATGACAACAGACAGAGAATGTGTCATTGATGGTGATGCAGAAAATGCTGTCAGTGTGGAAACAGAGCAATCAGGTCCTTCAGAGGACACCTCTTAAAACATCCTGAGCTTCATAGTTCCCTTTATATTTTCTTTGTTCACACAATAATTCAGTATGTGATGCATTTTCAATGGATGTAGAATTTGGGGTTTTCAGAAATTGTTAAGGAAATCAACTTGTGCATGAATGAACTCTTAAAGATGAAAAATTCTGTTGTCACTAGGAGAATGCTGTGGTGACATTCCCATTTTTTAAGGACCTGCTGGCTAAATTAAACATATAATTAAGGCGTAAACTTGTGAAAAATATAGTTTTTTCACCAATACTATGAGACCAAATAGCATAATGGGCCAAACCTTCACATCAAAATTTGATATACAATAATGGTTTATGAATTCCATACAGGAATAATGGAGATTAGCTGTGAGTCTTTAAAAATGTGTCTTTTTAAAATATGTTGTTGCTGATTCACTCATATAACCTCTGCTATAAATTAGTCAAAATTATGGGATAGATATATTGGGTGTTTTCTACATTACTTCCTTGTGGTGGGGATTTCACTGAGTGTATTTCAACTGTACTGCATCAATAAAATCATTTAAAATTTGAAAAGTAAGTACTGAGAACAAATAAAAAAATTTAAAGGTTATATTTGCTTAGTTTTACTTTTACTTAGTACTACATAATATGTATGTAATAATAACATACATATTATTTGGAAAAGGTTGTAAAGGTAATGTTGAATTTCAATAAAATAAATGAATTAAATCTTTCTCTTTTGTTCCTTTTTTATTACTGACAATTCTTGCTGTTTGTAAAGATTGAAACTCTACTTTAAATCAAATATGGTATATTTTTTGTCATTTTCTTGTGATTATACCATATTTTTTCAGGGAAAAATTCCTAATTTCTGGGTCCTGAAAAACAGATGTTTTTTAAAAACATATTTAGTTTAATTCTTTAGCATCTTTCTTTCAGCCTGGTGGCTCTTTAGCTGTGCAGGTCGATGGTACATGATGGTGGATTTAAGTACTGCTTGTAATGGCATAATTCTTACCAAACTGTCAATAACAGATTCATCTCTCTGTCATATCTGTAAACTTTACTGCAATGTTTCTCAAAAACTCCCAAATGCATGCACTTGTGATTATTGCAAAGTATTTCACTATTGTAATTTGTATTCCAGATGCATCTAAACTATAGATAAATAAAGAATTTACAACACTTACCACAACAAGAATTGGACTTAGAACCTGGATGAATGCAATTGAAGATACCATCACCTAGTAAAAGTAACCATAGAGTTAGAGAAACCATAGATACTGAAGAGAAACTAGGCGTCTCATTGAAACTAGATGGACTTAATCAGAGGGGTGCAGAACATCTTGAGATAAATACTGAGTTAGCCTGGCTATCACTTTTCTGCCCAATTCCCCTTGATTATCCTCTCCCTCCTACTCTGTCCGGGCTTTCTCCCATTGAAGGGGATTTCTCCAACAGGGGCAATCAGAAAAACAGAAGAAGTTGTGAACGATGACCAAAGCAGTCTGTGAAGTTGGGCAGGTTTGTTCTGTTTAGCTCATTGAAGCTCCAGTTGCTCCTGGAGGTGTGTGTTTCAGGTACAAAGGTAACTCATACACAGTCCTTCAGGACTCTCTCTCTCTCATTTCTGTCTCTGATTGGGAGGCAGGCTTGCCAAATAGGTAATAGTTTTGATTTCAGCTCTTTTTTTGTTTCTCTGTCATTCAGTCTTATCAGCAATCCAGGGAGAATATTTTTTATATCATGGACATAATCTTTTTAACAAATATATTTCAGCAAGCTAAGTTTGGTCTGTGGAGTCTTTTTGTTGCCAAGCATGAGCCAAGTTGGCAACATTAAACTAAATGAAGTAAGATTATTTAATCAAAAGACAAAAATTAAAACGCATAGGAATTATTTTATTGCTCTTTCTTCTGAGTCTAGTCTGTACAGATGTTTTGGGAGTCGCACCATTTCTACATGAATGAAAAGCTGAAGCATTTATCAACATGAACAACACATGACAAAACTCCTGAACAAACTGAAAACAAGTCAATCACTCAGTTGTTGTTGACTCAGTTTCCCCTGAAGAAAAAAAGCTACATCCCTAAAAGTTAACAAGCAGGAAATTCAAATAAAGAGAAACGGAAAGCTGTTAAATTCCTCTCAGACCAACCTCTGCAAAACCTGTTTCTCTGTTTCAGTTAAAATATAATTTTAGTTTGTAAACCACATACTCAGTTATTGTAATATTAATGTTCTGGGAATCCTTTCAGAGTTGAAATGCAACAATCTTTCTTTAATATTAAAAATATATATGTTTTAGTTTTATATTGACTTTTAACAACATGTACAGGAACGATTTTACAAGTTCTTAGTGTCCGTACTTTAAATTAAAGAAATAATTGCAATATCTACAATTTAGTATTTAAATTTAAAACATTGCATTCAGCATGTGAGGACACATTTGGTAGTGAGTTTAGAAGGAAGGGGAGCAGAGAGCGAACCGTGAGCAGATGGTACCTGGGCTTTGAGGTGTATCGCAGGATAATGACTAAAGTACGCAGGATTTGTCTTCAAGTCATTTTGTCTTCACAAAAGCTTGAAGCCAAACAAGATTCAAGATGAAAGATTCCTTCCTTGTACTTCAGAATCGAAATTACGTTTCAAACCTGTTTGTGACTTCAAACCTGTTTGTAACTAATCAAACAGCTGAGTGTTGACCACATCAAAAAGGGAAACAGAAAGCAATAATGAGAAAAGTCAAGTTTCTTTTACAGAGCACAAAGAAAGCCAAATTGCTTGGTGTAACCTCAAAATAAAGACACTAAAGAATAAAAAGTGCACACATAAACACATAACTGTTGCATAAAAGAAAATAAATGTTAAATACAGATAGTAAAGACATAAAACAATTGTTTCTGTCCTGATTTATAACAACCAACATCCCAGAGTTTGCTGCAGAGCTGAGGAGCATAAACACTAAATGTTACCTTGCCTGATTTAGTTCTGGTTCTGGAAACACTGAGTAAACTAAGTAGTCTACATGGTTCATATTGGAGAAGCAACCTGACATGTAATTTTGCTCATCATCACTGTAGTGACATAAAAACTACAGTGACATCCTAATTTTGTTCTAGTGTTAGTCAGGACTTTGGCAGCAGCATTTTGGATAAAGAGCCTGACATGGATCCCTTTATTCACGGTTTTGGAATAATTTGACCTACTATGTTAGTTTTTCTGATCTTCAAAATGTAGATTTGTGGTCTATAGCCTTTAGGCGAGGGCTGATATTGATCCTGACATTTTGGAATGTCAGGATCCAAAATTGTGTCAAATTTGTATCTGACACTTTACTCTGAACCAAATAAGGACCAGAGAAATGAGCAGCAAAGTCCGAATCACTTCCTGTTAACTAAACCAACACTCTGTCACCAGAGCCAAATTATCGATCAACTGCCCAGTTGCGCATCAGGGCACCACTGTCACAGGAGATCAAGGGTTGTTTCCTCCCCTTTGCAGAGTCTGACGCAAAACATTTTGCTAGAGATGCATCAGGTTTAATATTAATATAATATAATAAGTGCATCAGAAATCGCAGGCAATGAAGTTTCAGCAGAATGGATCATCTCACCATTTTCATTAGCAAGCAGAGCACCACCTTAATCAGAAACTAGTGATGTTTTCATACAGACAAGATGAAGTTGCACAAGCAAACAGTGCATTGTAATGCCTCTCACAGTGTTACTAGCATCACAAGCAGACCTCACATCAAAAGACAACACATTGGCTAAGGTCAAGGATTGTTCACCACCAGTATCTCTCAGCGCCACCACTGGTCCTCAGGTCGGCCTGTAAGAGATACTAAACCATCAAATATGAAAGGCTTAAAGCCTTCATCAGGGTGATCAGAAGTTGCTCCCTCAGGAAATGAGCAGAGATTGTTTGAAAGAGTGACATTCCTTCTGGCTGGTTAGTGGAAAACCCCTGTTGCTTAGATTGATGCAGTTCACAGTCAACAATCAGGTATGCAGGCTTCAAGCAGAAAAACATACAGGGACAAACCAGATTACTGGGGACAAACAAACAGTAAAAATTGACTTCATGACAACAGACAGAGAATGTGTCATTGATGGTGATGCAGAAGATGCTGTCAGTGTTGGAACAGAACAATCAGGTTCTTTACAGGACACAGCTTAAAACATCCTGAGCCTTAGTAGTTGCCGTTGTATTTTCTGTCTTCACACAGTCATTCAGTATGTGAATGACGTCAAGGCATGGTAGTGAAATTTGGGATTCAAAAGAACTGCTGAGAAGAAGTCACTGTGAACATAAGTGACCTCTTCACTTATTTGCATTAAACATCAAAACTTACTTCTCTTCATACATTTTATTTCTTTATTTTAGCACAGAGTGGCTAAACACTAAACAATCAAGATGAAATCTCATAAAAATAATACATTTTGTGCTTTGAGACCACCTCATTTTTCACATAAAAGTGTACAAGAACTCGATTAATAGTTAATGTAATCAATTCACGAATGATGGAGAGAAGTTGCTGCCGTTTTGAGAAACATTCTTTTTCATATTTCCCATATGCTCATATTTTACTCATATTGCAATTCCTGCCCTAAATTAGTAGAACTTATCATATCTTGGGAATAGTATTATTTTAGTTAATGTAGTCCATGTGGTGGAGGTTTCTTTAAGCGTATTGTAGCAGTGTAATCAATAAAATCCTTTAAGCTAACTGAGAACATATATGAAAATTAGCTTGATTAATTTCTCCATACTTGTTTTAATTGTAGTGTTCACATAAATGCCAGGCACTACTCCATTTGGGAAAGCTTTAAAGTGAAGTAGAATTTCAATAAAAAATACATTGAATACTATTCTTCTGTTTGCCTTTTCTTGCTGAGAAACAGTTCTTTAAATGTTGATCTTTTTTATAGTATCAACATAAATTCAACAGTCGGATGTACAAGAGTCAAGATCAATCATTCCTGTAAATAATTTTTTTCCTGTTTACTTGTTTAGGCCTCATATCTCTTGGAGAAAGCCCATAAAAATGTTTTTTTTTCTTTTGTTTAGTTTTTCTTCCGTCATGCTCTTACATATCTGTCTATAGATTTGCAGGTGAACAGACCATAAACAGGCATAGCGCTAGAGGAGTGGCCAGACAGCTTAGTGTTGAAAAGATGCAAACATTCAAAGATATATGGCTTATGGTTGCTGTATCTGTAAAGGTCTGGTGTATGAATTTACACTTATGATGTCAATTTTTGTAGTTAGACATATGTTGGGCCAGCCAACATCTCGTATCTTATTCGGAACCACCCCATGTTGGGCGCCAAAAATGTCATTATGCAATAGCCGGCCACGACTATTTCTTCACAGACTGACTACTGACCAGCTCTTCATCTAACGGGTCTGGAAAATCTCTAAACCTCCGAGTATTACCCTATGACAGGGTCAAGGGAGATAATATTTCTAAGCTGGTAGCGAGAAAGATTCAATCTAGTTTTTAACTACATCCATCCAAAAGTTATGTCCCTTTTCAGTTGATGAGGCGATCAGCTGAGTGGCCCTTACAGCTGCATGACCCCAAGAAACTGCGTTTGTTAACAGTAGCGCTTTCTCTATTAATAACGTGGACTTGTTACCAACTTGATTATTTGTAATGGCTGATAATAATGCCCCAGGGTCATTATTCTACAAGCACCAAAGAAACATCTGAAGCCACCACATCTCTAGAATCATGTTCATGGTTTTTACATTAATCAGGAGAAACCATAGTCAGTAAATGACTCAATTGATTTAACTGTCCACAATCCTAAAATAATTTTAATGTATTTTTATTAAGCAAACTTTTAGCAGGGCTAAATGATAAGAGCTTCTATCAATAATGAAATACAAATGCAATGTAAAAAGATAAAAATTGATCTCAATCCTACCTATCACCTTTCCCTAAACTATCATTTAATCAACTAAACGAGGCTTTGGGGTGCAGAACAACTCATGCTCTGGTGGTAGATGATCTCAGCAACAGAAGGTTTAAGGTTCTTGGATTTGGGTCTTGGCCATAAGGACAGAGTCCTTTTTCTGAATGGAAGCCAAGCTGAACTGGAGGTTGACTTCTGGTAACTCAGTCCTTTCCCACATGTGGGTCTTTGTCCATCCACCAAGTCTGTTGCAGATCTTTGGGTTGAGCTCAGGACAGCAGTCGAATCAGGAACCAGGCTTGTGGGTATTCAGGTCTTATCCCCTCTTCAGCAGTGCAGAGTCTTCGCCTCTCTGTGGTTCCAGGGTGCGGTCCTCCTCTGGTTCACTGTCTGCATCTTTATGTTGACTTGACTTCAGCACCGGGGACTAAGAACAACTTGTTCCTCTATTCTGGGGTTTTTATTCTCTTTCTCCCCATGGTTGTGTATGTGATACTGGCCTACGTAACTTCTTGAATGTTCGCTGGACCTCGTGCGTCTTAGTCAGCATTCTTTACCATGTCACGAGACATTGGTGGAAAGCACCTAATCTTTTTACATCATCACCACCCTGATTACTTAATTCTTAATCATTAATAAATTATTATTTCTCCCAGGTTCTTGTGACCCGTTTTCTGCAACGAACTGGAGAGATCTCACCAGTTCATACCAGTTTTCACAACAAACTACAAGACATATGTTTTTATACCAGTGTTCTTATACGCTGGTATAAGAACTATTAATCCCATAATGCACCATATTAATGTACTTTCAGTTTCAACATCTGAACTGATGCTTAGAACAAATCTATATATTGATGTCCCTTAACTTTTTCCAGCTGAAAAGAAACACAACTGACATTATGAGGAATGATCTAGAGTCAGCACACAGCTTCAGCTATTACAGCTAGAAACACCTGGAATATGGGAGTAGTGATGACCTGAAGCTTCAGAGTCACATAAAGACAGTTACAAATACGGCCTTCTACCACCTGGATGGGAAGACCATATTTCGCTTTGTTTGTAAACACTAAATTGTAAGATTACAATTATGTTTGAGCAAAAGGTAGAAGGGAAAAACTTTATAATGATCATGTTAGCTTTAATGAGAGAAACAGCAGGACAATTTTAAGATGACTTTTAAGATGATCCTGAAGTATGTAGTTACTTTAGAAAAAGTCACAATTTTATTTAACATTAGGACGAGTTTAGACAGAATGGTTGCAAGATCAAAAGACTGAAGACATTTTATTTGACTAGAAAAACCCTGAGCTGTGATTTTCAGACAGAAATTAATTGTAATTCTAATGTAAATACTTTCACTCACATAACATATACTTTTGTTTAAGAACCAAAACCCTCAACAATTGTTTTTGATAGAACAATACTGAGACAAAAGCACAAAAAACTTAAGAAGAATAATTTACATTTAATGCATTTTATTTTAAATAAAATACATTTATCATTTTGTTTTAATGGAGTCTAATTTGCATTAGTTTCATGCAGGAAACTAAGACTGCATGAAAGACAAGCAGGATGTTTATTTATCAGAATGTTTGAGCCGATGAGGGAAAATGTCCCAGGAGTTTTTCACATATTGTTGACTCTCCCAGTCTGGCTGAAGAGGCGGATTGTTTAAAGCGACCAAACAGCCCAGCCAGTAGCACTCCGAGGTCAGACGTCTCAGATTCACCATCACATCCGCAGCTTCTTCACCTTCATATTTAGGAAAGGGACTCTGTCAAGGAGAAATCTGTTAAATTTACAATTTAAGCCTTTTCAATTAATTTTAAAATAATTTAACAAGATCGTCCACATGCCTTCAGTAGATCTTTGTTGCTGTGGTACAGAGACAACTGCAGATTGTGAACTGCCAGCTTTCTGTATCCGTCAGCCTGGAACATATGAACCATCATGGTGAGGCGCATTGCATCACTTCCTGTCTGCTTTTTGCATTCAGCAGAATAATTGTATTTTCTGAATTATTATTTGATCTTATCTCTGTTTAATGTGACACTTTGAATGAAAACCACCATAATACATTTATTTTCTGATTCTGATTGTCTCCAGTTTCTTGAATTTGAACCAATTACATTTTCTCAATAATGTCAAGCATGACCTTGTTTTAAGATTGATTCTTCTTTTTAAAACAATTTTTTTTACTGAATCCGATTGAAGAAATGAATTATTTAGTAAAAAACTGGAGTAATTTAAATTGTACTTGTACTGAATTAAATTTTAGACCCCTTGATATGAATTGAACCTGTTAGTACCTGAACCTGTTAGCCGCTGCACCCCCCAGTACCTGGGGCAGCAGCACTTTGGCCAAGGGTCTCTTTAGATCACATTGGATGTACATAAATTAGCATGATATGAAAAAAATGAGCTGATCAGAACTGATCCGGTGGAGTAAACGGCCCTAAAGTTGAATACCTTTTGACTTTCCTGTCCACCTCTGGACTCAGTTGATCCAAAAGCTTCTTCTATTTGCTGCTTTTTTCTTCTCATTTCTTCTGCTGCTTCTTTAAAGGTTTTCTGTAACAGTGGGTTAAAGTGTTTTACAAATAAAAACCAAAGTTAAATCAAAAGGTAACCAAGCAAAAACTGAATGCTTCTCCAACAATCTTAGTTTACCTGAACCAAAGCCCTTGTAAACTCTGGGCTGGTTTTATTGGATCTTAGAAGATCTTTGATCTCGGTCCACTTCTCCAGCTTTAGACGGTCATACATTTCAGTCAGTCTGGTTTTACTGACTGGGTCATTCATGCTCTCAGTGTCTCCTGCCTTTAGTGGAACAGCCATGTCTTGTGCCAGTCTGTCAACATAAAATATGCAGTTTACTAAAAACCATTTCCTCCCTGGATTTAATAAAACATGAACAATTATTTGTGAATGGCTTCCATGTACAGTACCTGTCTTTCAGTGATTTCAATTCCTTATTTATCTTTGTAATAGTAGAGCTGCAGAAAATACAAATCAAAGAACTAAAAATTACTGCTTCTCAAACTTTGTGTAAATTTTTCAATGTCAATATTTCTAATACAAAGAAGTTGAAATGGTTTTATGTAGATAGCCAAGAAGCGAATTGCTGAAAAATGTTCGACCTCATCCAACCCAAACTGATCATGAAAAACAAATGTCAAAAAGTAATATTAACTACATGTCTTATACTCTATTTAATATTATTATTTTTTTTTCAAATAAGTCACTATTTTTGTGCATATAAAATGTCTGTCATATATTATATCCACTCTGTTCTATTCCTCTTATGTGTGGGTTTATATATTTGTTTTGCAACCAGATAAATAAACCCAGACATTTTGGAGAATTTAATATGCACAACTCTGTGGAAACAGTTTGGATTTTGCTCCGTCATGTTCCAACATAATTGCATATCTTCAACAACATGAACAAGTTAGATCTGGAAGCACTTAACTGCTTATCTCAGAGCTCATGTGTTGAATTAGAGCAGAAATTCTGAAATGAACGTCTCATGCAGCATTGATGTCTGGCTCCCCAGATGTGCTACTTGAAGAATAATTAAATATTCCCAGAATTACACCTGAAACTACTGAAAAACATTAAAGGAAGAGTTACGGCTCATACTAGATTTCAAGGAAAAGAATAGTCAGAACACTGGACTATAGAGCGCACAATGCTATAAGACGCACCTACAAATATTTTGGAAAAAACATATTAGCTAATATCTCCGCTACTCTCGGTTTCCATAAGTACCCAGCAAAGGGCTGCATCCTAATAAATCTTCTGGATTATTAAGGACGCAGCCCTGCATCTCCAACGCCGATCCATGGTTTCGTTCACGCTGAACTTACTCTTTCTCTCCTGCACTACCAGAATGAAAACCTTCAACTTAAAGGCTGCATCATATGAGTTTGAAGAAATTTCTCCGTCGTGTCTGCTGCTAGCATGTGGTCGTTCTAAATGAAAATGAGCATTTTCTTCTTTGATTTCCAATTTTGACTTCCAATGATTCACTTCCTGCTAAGGTTCAAAGCGTGGGAAAAAAGTAACGGCTAAAAATATGGTTTAGGATTTTGTTGATATATTATATAATGCACAATACTTACTCTTTTTTTTTAAGTTTTCCTTCGTAATAAGACTCCATCTGTTTCAGACTGGATTAAACACAAAAACTTTGTTTACAGAAGAGTCAAGAAATACATTTAGAAAATAAACATTGTGATTATTATCAGTGATCAGTCAATGCAGCATTTTTGCTAGTAAAGTTAGAAAAGCCAAAACTCCTATTCAAGTAGAGTCACATTTCTTACATATATTTTTGTGAATATTTAAATTATTCTGATGTAACTTTTTGACATCTAACAGAATTAATAAAACTTACAGAACAGAATTAATAAAAGCACAATACATAAATAATAATAAAAGCACATAAATGACAGAGAAAACTGAAAGTGAAACTCTCATAAAGATCAGCTATTTTCGTTTTTTCTTTTTTTGCTTATAAAATGTCAAAATAAAATATTTAGGGCTCTATCTTTATGTTTCTGTGAATTTTTATATTTTTGTGCAATTCTTTTAGCTCAGCATTATTTAGTCTAAATTTGGGTTTTGCGTTCAGGGAAAGATTAATGATGCTTTAAAGTTATTTCCTCAAAATCTGGTATTTTGAAATCACTGAAGAAAATAAATAAATTCTTTCAACAGAAAGTTTTTGAAATAAATAAACATAAAATGAATATTTTTGAAATTACAAAATAAGGATAAGCATGGTGCAGAAAAGCCACGAAGAAATGTGATTTTTGTTCAGAAAGTTAACGAATATAAAAATACATAGTTACTAGTCACTTCAGCTTACAAGCAATATTTAATTATCTTTTTTTATCAACTAACCTTTCTTGCTATCTACCCTTATATTTTTGTTTTAAGATTTAGTTTTAGAAATTCATTCAATCTAAATTATTTCTTAAAATCTGTCAAATATTTATCTGCTTTTAGCTGAATATCCTTCATTTTTGATTAAAAGACTACAGCAGAATAAAAATGATGTTGGTTCAAATTAGTTATAGCAGCAATAAAGGAGCTCATTACCTGTTTATAACTGTTAACAAAGCGGGTAAAGAAACATCAACAGAGGAAACTTTGAGACATTTTCCATCAAAATATCAACATTTTCTTACTGTTCGCTTTGCTGTTTCTTGATTTCTTCTGTCACGTCTTCAGCACTGATGAAGATATTTATTATTTAGATTTTCTCCTAAAATTCATCAACTTCCTCAAAAGTTTTAATTTGCTAATGAAATATAATCATTTCCAACATTTAAATTTCGTACCTGATTTGTTGGTCATGTTTTTGGTCCTCACGTCTACTGTGGATCATAGAGACATTAAGAGAGTCCAAAACCATACACATAGCAAAACTTTAATTAGGCCGTTAGATATTTTAAAGTTTGTCATTTCCCATTAAATCATATTTATAAAATACATACTTGTCTTCCTGATGGTCATCTTTTGCTTCCACTGTCTCAGCAGGCCTGTTCACAACATGCTTCATTATTTCAAGCAAATTTCTCAACATTTTTATGTCTTATTACTCATTCAGTCTAAAATATTTCTTAAAATGTTTTCAAATATTTACCTGCTTTCTGTTGTTTTTCCCTCATTTTCATTTGAAAGACTTCTACAGAATAAAATGATGTTGGTTCAAATTGTTTATTGTTATAATGAATCAACAGAGGAAACATTTTCAATATATTTTCAATATTTCTTACTGTTCGCTTTGCTGTTTCTTGATTTCTTCTGTCACGTCTTCAGCACTGATGAAGATATTTATTATTTAGGTTTTGTCCTAAAATTCATCAACATCCTCAAAGGTTTTAATTTTGTAATGACATATAATCATTTTCAACACTTTTATAAAATTATTTTTATACCTGATTTGTTTGTCATGTTTTTGGTCCTCAGGTTTACTGTGGATCAAAGAGACATTAAGAGAGTCCAAAACCATCCACAGAGCAAAACTTTAATTAGGCCATTAGATATTTTAAAGTTTGTCATTTCCAATTAAATCATATTTATAAAATACATACTTCTCTTCCTGATGTTCATCTTTTGCTTCCTCCGTATCAGTAGGCCTGTTCACAACATGCTTCATTAATTTCAAGCAAATTTCCCAACATTTTTATGTCTTATTACTCATTCAGTCTAAAATATTTCTTAAAATGTTTTCAAATATTTACCTGCTTTCTGTTGTTTTTCCCTCATTTTCATTTGAAAGACTTCTACAGAATAAAATGATGTTGGTTCAAATTGTTTATTGTTATAATGAATCAACAGAGGAAACATTTTCAATATATTTTCAATATTTCTTACTGTTCGCTTTGCTGTTTCTTGGTTTCTTTTGTCACGTCTTCAGCACTGATCAAGATATTTATTATTTAGGTTTTGTCCTAAAATTCATCAACATCCTCAAAGGTTTTAATTTTGATAGAGACATATAAACATTTTCAACATTTAAATTTCTACCTGATTTGCTTTGTCATGTTTTTGGTCCTCAGGTTTACTGTGGATCATAGAGACATTAAGAGAGTCCAAAACCATCCACAGAGCAAAACTTTAATTAGGCCGTTAGATATTTTAAAGTTTGTCATTTCCCATTAAATCATATTTATAAAATACATACTTCTCTTCCTGATGGTCATCTTTTGCTTCCACTGTCTCAGCAGGCCTGTTCACAACATGCTTCATTATTTCAAGCAAATTTCCCAACATTTTTATGTCTTATTAATCATTCAGTCTAAAATATTTCTTAAAATGTTTTCAAATATTTACCTGCTTTCTGTTGTTTTTCCCTCATTTTCATTTGAAAGACTTCTACAGAATAAAATGATGTTGGTTCAAATTGTTTATTGTTATAATGAATCAACAGAGGAAACATTTTCAATATATTTTCAATATTTCTTACTGTTCGCTTTGCTGTTTCTTGAGTTCTTCTGTCACGTCTTCAGCACTGATGAAGATATTTATTATTTAGGTTTTGTCCTAAAATTCATCAACATCCTCAAAGGTTTTAATTTTGTAATGACATATAATCATTTTCAACACTTTTTTAAAATTATTTTTATACCTGATTTGTTTGTCATGTTTTTGGTCCTCAGGTTTACTGTGGATCATAGAGACATTAAGAGAGTCCAAAACCATCCACAGAGCAAAACTTTAATTAGGCCGTTAGATATTTTAAAGTTTGTCATTTCCAATTAAATCATATTTATAAAATACATACTTCTCTTCCTGATGTTCATCTTTTGCTTCCTCCGTATCAGTAGGCCTGTTCACAACATGCTTCAATAATTTCAAGCAAATTTCCCAACATTTTTATGTCTTATTATTCATTCAGTCTAAAATATTTCTTAAAATGTTTTCAAATATTTACATGCTTTCAGTTGTGTTTCCCTCATTTTCATTTGAAAGATTTCTACAGAATAAAATGATGTTGGTTCAAATTGTTTATTGTTATAATGAATCAACAGAGGAAACATTTTCAATATATTTTCAATATTTCTTACTGTTCGCTTTGCTGTTTCTTGGTTTCTTTTGTCACGTCTTCAGCACTGATCAAGATATTTATTATTTAGGTTTTGTCCTAAAATTCATCAACATCCTCAAAGGTTTTAATTTTGATAGAGACATATAAACATTTTCAACATTTAAATTTCGTACCTGATTTGTTTGTCTCTTTTTTGGTCCTCAGGTTTACTGTGGATCATAGAGACATTAAGAGAGTCCAAAACCATACACATAGCAAAACTTTAATTAGGCCGTTAGATATTTTAAAGTTTGTCATTTCCCATTAAATCATATTTATAAAATACATACTTGTCTTCCTGATGGTCATCTTTTGCTTCCACTGTCTCAGCAGGCCTGTTCACAACATGCTTCATTATTTCAAGCAAATTTCTCAACATTTTTATGTCTTATTACTCATTCAGTCTAAAATATTTCTTAAAATGTTTTCAAATATTTACCTGCTTTCTGTTGTTTTTCCTCATTTTCATTTGAAAGACTTCTACAGAATAAAATGATGTTGGTTCAAATTGTTTATTGTTATAATGAATCAACAGAGGAAACATTTTCAATATATTTTCAATATTTCTTACTGTTCGCTTTGCTGTTTCTTGATTTCTTCTGTCACGTCTTCAGCACTGATGAAGATATTTATTATTTAGGTTTTGTCCTAAAATTCATCAACATCCTCAAAGGTTTTAATTTTGTAATGACATATAATCATTTTCAACACTTTTATAAAATTATTTTTATACCTGATTTGTTTGTCATGTTTTGGTCCTCAGGTTTACTGTGGATCAAGAGACATTAAGAGAGTCCAAAACCATCCACAGAGCAAAACTTTAATTAGGCCATTAGATATTTTAAAGTTTGTCATTTCCAATTAAATCATATTTATAAAATACATACTTTCTTCCTGATGTTCATCTTTTGCTTCCTCCGTATCAGTAGGCCTGTTCACAACATGCTTCATTAATTTCAAGCAAATTTCCAACATTTTTATGTCTTATTACTCATTCAGTCTAAAATATTTCTTAAAATGTTTTCAAATATTTACCTGCTTTCTGTTGTTTTTCCCTCATTTTCATTTGAAAGACTTCTACAGAATAAAATGATGTTGGTTCAAATTGTTTATTGTTATAATGAATCAACAGAGGAAACATTTTCAATATATTTTCAATATTTCTTACTGTTCGCTTTGCTGTTTCTTGGTTTCTTTTGTCACGTCTTCAGCACTGATCAAGATATTTATTATTTAGGTTTTGTCCTAAAATTCATCAACATCCTCAAAGGTTTTAATTTTGATAGAGACATATAAACATTTTCAACATTTAAATTTCGTACCTGATTTGCTTGTCATGTTTTTGGTCCTCAGGTTTACTGTGGATCATAGAGACATTAAGAGAGTCCAAAACCATCCACAGAGCAAAACTTTAATTAGGCCGTTAGATATTTTAAAGTTTGTCATTTCCCATTAAATCATATTTATAAAATACATACTTCTCTTCCTGATGGTCATCTTTTGCTTCCACTGTCTCAGCAGGCCTGTTCACAACATGCTTCATTATTTCAAGCAAATTTCCCAACATTTTTATGTCTTATTAATCATTCAGTCTAAAATATTTCTTAAAATGTTTTCAAATATTTACCTGCTTTCTGTTGTTTTTCCCTCATTTTCATTTGAAAGACTTCTACAGAATAAAATGATGTTGGTTCAAATTGTTTATTGTTATAATGAATCAACAGAGGAAACATTTTCAATATATTTTCAATATTTCTTACTGTTCGCTTTGCTGTTTCTTGAGTTCTTCTGTCACGTCTTCAGCACTGATGAAGATATTTATTATTTAGGTTTTGTCCTAAAATTCATCAACATCCTCAAAGGTTTTAATTTTGTAATGACATATAATCATTTTCAACACTTTTTTAAAATTATTTTTATACCTGATTTGTTTGTCATGTTTTTGGTCCTCAGGTTTACTGTGGATCATAGAGACATTAAGAGAGTCCAAAACCATCCACAGAGCAAAACTTTAATTAGGCCGTTAGATATTTTAAAGTTTGTCATTTCCAATTAAATCATATTTATAAAATACATACTTCTCTTCCTGATGTTCATCTTTTGCTTCCTCCGTATCAGTAGGCCTGTTCACAACATGCTTCAATAATTTCAAGCAAATTTCCCAACATTTTTATGTCTTATTATTCATTCAGTCTAAAATATTTCTTAAAATGTTTTCAAATATTTACCTGCTTTCTGTTGTGTTTCCCTCATTTTCATTTGAAAGACTTCTACAGAATAAAATGATGTTGGTTCAAATTGTTTATTGTTATGATGAATCAACAGAGGAAACATTTTCAATATATTTTCAATATTTCTTACTTTTCGCTTTGCTGTTTCTTGGTTTCTTTTGTCACGTCTTCAGCACTGATGAAGATATTTATTATTTAGGTTTTGTCCTAAAATTCATCAACATCCTCAAAGGTTTTAATTTTGATAGAGACATATAAACATTTTCAACATTTAAATTTCGTACCTGATTTGCTTGTCATGTTTTTGGTCCTCAGGTTTACTGTGGATCATAGAGACATTAAGAGAGTCCAAAACCATACACATAGCAAAACTTTAATTAGGCCGTTAGATATTTTAGCATTTGGCACGTCCCATTAAATCATATTTATGTAAAAACATACTTCTCTTCCTGATGTTCATCTTTTGCTTCCTCTCTCTCAGCAGGCCTGTTTACAACATGCTTCATTATTTCAAGCAAATTTCCCAACATTTTTATGTCTTATTATTCATTCAGTCTAAAATATTTCTTAAAATGTTTTCAAATATTTACCTGCTTTCTGTTGTGTTTCCCTCATTTTCATTTGAAAGACTTCTACAGAATAAAATGATGTTGGTTCAAATTGTTTATTGTTATGATGAATCAACAGAGGAAACATTTTCAATATATTTTCAATATTTCTTACTTTTCGCTTTGCTGTTTCTTGGTTTCTTCTGTCACGTCTTCAGCACTGATGAAGATATTTATTATTTAGGTTTTGTCCTAAAATTCATCAACATCCTCAAAGGTTTTAATTTTGATAAAGACATATAAACATTTTCAACATTTAAATTTCGTACCTGATTTGTTTGTCTCTTTTTTGGTCCTCAGGTTTACTGTGGATCAAAGAGACATTAAGAGAGTCCAAAACCATACACATAGCAAAACTTTAATTAGGCCGTTAGATATTTTAAAATTTGTCATTTCCAATTAAATCATATTTATAAAATACATACTTGTCTTCCTGATGTTCATCTTTTGCTTCCTCTGTCTCAGCAGGCCTGTTCACAACATGCTTCATTAATTTAAAGCTGATTTTTCTCAAATTTCCCAACATTTTTATATCTTATTATTCATTGAGTCTAAAATATTTTCTGAAATTGGTCAAATATTTACCTGCTTTCAGTTGTTTTTCCCTCATTTTCATTTGAAAGACTTCTACAGAATAAAATGATGTTGGTTCAAATTGTTTATTGTTATGATGAATCAACAGAGGAAACATTCAGACATTTTCCATTAAAATATGAATATTTCTTACTTCTGGCTTTGCTGTTTCTTCGTTTCTTCCTCCATGTCAGTTTCTCTGTTAAGAACATCTAACATTATTATCCAGCATGGATTATTCCCTGATGTAAACAAAATGGTTTAAACTGTAATAGGTTATTTTCTCTGTATAAAGTAAAGCTATTTGTATACAGTTCATATAATTTACCCTATTCCTGAGGGTGCAGTCCTGCCGCCCCACACAAAATACCTCCTTAGGCAGTCAATCACATTTCCCATACTGGAAACCGCCAGTGACTTTGAGTTTTCTGAAATGAAGGAAAACTTCCTCCAAATTCTGTCATGTAAAACATGTGTTCACTTTGTTTAGCTTCATTGTTCTTTACTACTTTAAGATTTATTAGACTGAAAATGATGTTAGCTACAAACTGCTTCCCATCACAGGATTCGTACCGAACTTTGAGCAGGTAAAATTCGTTTTAGGGAAAAAGTAAAATAGTAAATAAACTTATAGAGATTAAGGCAAATTATCAAAAGTATCAGATGTATTGCTTCATAGGACATATTTATATCTTTTGTATTTATTTATATATCAATCATATAAAATAATTTCTTTGCAAATGCTGCAGAATAAAAAACTTAGTTCAGTATCTGTATAAAATGTAAGACCAATACTAACTGAGTTGTTTCATCACAGTTTTAGAATTAACTAATAAATCTCTAGTAAACCTCAGATTCAACAGTAATCATGAGTTTTATGCTCATACAGAAGACATTCATTCAGCAGCCAGTTTATGATGCACAGTTTATTCTCTGCCAAGAAGATCTGCTGCACTTCTGGAAAATATAGATCTATCTACAAATACAGATGTATCAGTAGGTCTTATATGTGTAGAAAATGAATCGGTTTGAGTTCATTGTCATGATGAAATCAGGATTTGTTATAAAAGCAAAACATTTCAGATGTGTCTTGACTTCTGATCTCAAATAGTGTCTGTTTCTAAACGTGTAAATGGTTCAAACAAAGGAACTGAAATCATCGCCTCCAGTTGACATGCAGCTTTTATCTGTTACATCCTGACTGATAACCAAATGTTTACACTATGTGCAATAAGGTATTATCACCACAGGATATATTTTATTGCTCTTTCCAATTTTAATCCGTTTTAGGAGTGATTAAATGTTCCTACCTTATGACTTTGACTTGTAAGTTTCCACACGCTGCCTGTTTTATTTCTCTGGCCTCTTCTCAGTCGCTGTCGGTCTGACTTTGCTCAAGAAGTAACTTCAATGTAAAAGCTGCTGTTGTGGTTCTCAGACACCTTGCAGAACAGGTTTCACAGGAAAAACACTTCTGGCTCCAGTCCCAGTTACATTATTCACTGCATGAAATATCTCTGCTTAGATGATTATTGATTAAAGAGTAAGAAAGAATGAAACTCATAATCAAGATCTGTAGTCACATATTTTGATTTTGCAGAGGCAGTTGGTAAAATCTTGAATGATTTCATTCCTTAAAGGAAATCTTCTTCTCACTGCTATTCTTATCACTGAAATTCACAAGAAGTCAAAATGATGCACTTTATTATTCAGTTTTATAAAAATATGTACATTTTAGTTGATAATTTTTACTCATTCTCCAGCTTATCCTGAATGTATGAATACAAAACTACAGAAGAAGTTCAGTTGTTTTCTACTAAAGCAATTAGGATTAAATGACTAAAACTCTTTAAAAGCATTTTAAATGATTCCCTTTGACTGCATGTTTAACATTAAATTAACATTTGTACAATAATAACAATAATTATTCAGTGCGATGCAAATGTCTGCCTTCTGTTCAGCGTGAGAACAAACACATTTCCTCTGAATGTTTGTGATGTTTCATGCATCAGCATAAGGAAATAGATGAACACATAAACCAAAGATATGTTGTTGGGTTGGTCTTTTCATTTACATGAGAAAATTACAGTTCCTCAGAAAATGGTCACTCCCATACTTCCTTAAGCTTTAATTAAAAAAACGACACATGCATATTTTCCAGGAGGCAAGAAACAAAAATGAAAGTTGCTGCTTGGTGCGTCATAGTCGGACGTTTTATATCAGGAGATTAAAGTTACAGTTTTTGCAGAACTTAAAAAAAATATTATATTTGTATTTGTCAAATATATGCTCCTTTTCTGTCGTCATTGTTAAACGATAATGAGCTAAATGATTTTGACTCACATGATGTCGAAGGTTTCTGCAAAAGGCTTCTCAATGAGCTACTAACCTAAACCCAGGAAAGGGACTGCTGCAGCGTGGAGCTTTGGATCAGTTTCATTGGTGAATAAAACTGCATTTTGTCCTGGAAACCACTGGAGAAAAACATTAACAACATAGCTTTTTGAAAACATGCATGTAAATATGTTTGTCAATAAATTACCTTTACTCTTCCATAGCAAAACTATTTTTAAAATATAAAATTCTGTTTTTCACAGGACAGATGAAGGTGCTTTTTTATTTTTTAAAATAACTTTCCACAATTTAATTCAAACAACACATAGTTCAATATTTAGATGGGAGAAGTAGATGCTGCAGACATTTATTCAACAATTTGGAGCGACATGCCTGAAGGAAAAAGCTTCGGACTGAAACAATAACGTTCATAAAATGAAAGATCTTCATGTCAGTCGTGATGAGAAGGATCATGCCTTAATTATTCTTCCTTGAATTAAGTTTCTTTTTTGCTTCCTAACTTGTTTTACTGTTGAAACTAAAGGGCTTTTCAGAAAAATATGAGGGTGTGAATTTATTTTGTTTTTATAGCTCTCCCATGAGTCTAGTCTACATGCCACCCTGTAAGTATTCAGTTGGTCTTCAAAATAAAGGGAAGGACTTAAGGAAACAAGATTTTTATATGTTCCTTATTAAATACAAAATGTTCATCAATGAATGTTGTAGCCAGGAACTTTCCAGAGAAGACAGAATGATTTAGCATTTTAAAATGAAGAAAGTGTGAAATTTTGTGGTCCTTTGAGCAGTGGGATGTGTTGGGGATTTTTAGATTATTATCATTTTTATATGTATATTGGTGATTTGATTATTCCCCCTCTTGAGCCAGACGACCTGTGTGCAGACAAAGGTTGCTGTTGACCCAGGAAATCATCGAGGTGTTACTTCCCAGCCCAGAGACGGCGAGGCTGGCCTGTTAACAACCCGTCTTTCCACGGCCCAATCGTGTATCTTATCTTCCTGTTGAGAAACACTCAGAGACCTGGATCCTGTTTATCTGTTCTCACTCTTCCTGACTGAATAAAAGCTCCTCTCCAGATCAGGAAGGGCAGAACGCTTGATGGAAGGGCTCGGAGGAGCCTCTGTGCTGATGCATTCTCCTTTTGCAAAAGCGTGGCCATAAAACTTACTACGTTGTCTGTGGTTCTTTTATGAAGGTTCAAAAAATACCCATCAGGATGGTTGAATGCACACACACTCTCCATTTTCAGATAAAAGCAAAACAGATTCTGAATGAGTAAAAAGATTCATCATATGTAGAATAAAGGTTTCATTGCTTATTTTGTGTATATTGTTATATGTTTACAACCTCTTGGTGCAGTGCTGAAGTCTGCCGCTGTGATCAATGAGTCACACATTCCAGAAACCAGTAAGTCCGGATGACAAGTAAAAAGTAAAACAGATAGTAAACCTTCATCACTTGTGTTTTCTACACGCTACAGACAGACTGACGGACGGTGCAGAAGACAGAAGTCATAATGGGGAACTGGTAAGAGAAATATCTTTGATGTATTATCTTAGTGATATTAAACCAGTTCATTTAAATTTGTGTTATTGAAAAACTAATATATAATCAGACAAGAAAAGAGCCAATCCATTGAACCTCAGTGTGAGAGTAGGATCATAACTGTAAGTCAACAGAGGATGACTTGATTCATATTTAGTTGCAGAAATATGAATCTGATGCCAAATTATTAGTTTCATGAATGTTTATGAAGATGTGAGATAAATCAAAATTGTATATAATGAGAGAATATTATTTTTATTCAGGGGACAGATCTGCACAACAGCGACCCCTGTTGTTCAGGTGGATGAATAATAATGTTCAGATTTTGTTGGGACTTTAGTTTCTCCTGCACTACAAGGAAGTGAGACATTATTATTGTCATACCTCATTTCAGCTACAACATTATTGTAGAAGAACCAACAAACTCATACTGAGAAATGAAAATATGTTACTTTGTTGTTCTACATGATTATCATTATGAATTTGGTCTTTGATTCCAAGGTTTCTATTCTCCATGCACAACTTCTGGTAGATTGGCATCTTTAACAAGAGAACAAGGGAAACTTCCTCACAATCTAATTAAAGGATGTGAGCACCATGACAGCAATACTCGCTTCAATAAGTGTCACCAAAAAAAACCAAACTGAAACAAACAAAAAGACGACTTCCTCAATCTTTCTTTATTAGTTTCACTTAATTATTAAAAAAAGTTATTAGACACAGAAAACCTGAGTAATAACAAAAATACATTGAAATGTATTCATTTTTCAAAGAAACAAGTGTGCAAACCAGCACTATGCAAAAAGAAAATAGTTTCTCCCTTGTTAGAACATAAATTTATCACATTTTTTAGGAATCTGAGTTCAGTTTGACCAGCAACCGAAAACCACTTAAACTATAAGTTGTGCCTCAATCTAAAGAAATTATTCACAAAAGGATAACAGAAAAAGTCATTTACATTTGTTACTTATAAAGTGATTAATTTGGCTTTGAGATTTTACTAGAACCACAATATGAGTTATTATCCACAAATGAATAAACCATGCAGCAAGTTACCAGCATGCTAAACTTATTCCAAGAGCAAATAGATAATCAATAGAGGAGGTTACAAAAAGCACATAAGAACAACTCAAGTGCTGCAGGCAACATTTGCGTCTATAAAGGTCGAAGTTCATGACTCTAATGTGAAAAAAGATGAGACAAAATAACATCTATGGGATTAATAGAAGAAAACAAAAGCTGACTAAAAACCACCTACAATATAATCATCTTTTGGAAAGATGTGTCTCAATGAATCTGGGATAAAAGAAGCAAAGCATTTGATTAAAAACAACATCATACCAATAATATAATATCAATGTGGAGCTGCTGGGTTTGCATTGTTTCTTCACAACCAGGGAAACCTGCTGCTTCCCAGAAAATAGAAAAACATGACGACAAAATCATGATTTTTTTAAGTGATGTTACAAAATCTTTATAAAAAGTTTGTTTAATGCACTGGATTAACAAAATTAACAGCTTGAGAAGAACACAGATTTATACATTTGTATGTTTGTGTTTAGAATAATATTTTATGCTAAATCTATTCATTTTTCCCTCTATAGTCTGTGTAAGGAAAAGCCGGAAAAGCCGGAAAAGCCGAAAAAGCCGAAAAAGCCGAAAAAGCCGAAAAAGTTGAAAAAGTCTAAACAATCTCAACAAGTTGAGGAAGAGAAAATAAGGTAAGATGAACACTCCAGATGCTGTGTGGTAACCTTAATTGTTTAAGTTGTGCAAAAAAACCTTGCAATGAGTTTGGCCACGTTGATGTTTCATCTTTTTTTTCACACTGAAATGTTTCAGATCATTAAACTATTATTATTGAATAAACACCTGAGTAAATACAAACGCAAATGGCAAATTACTATTTCATTCATTAAGAAAATGATATTAATTCCAACCTGGTCTTATGTTGGAAAGTTTCTCCCAATAAAACTACATGTGATTAAACTTTTTTCAGAAAGCTTAGCTCAGTTTCAAATAATATAATAATAATATAATTTAGAGTTTTGGAAGAGAAGAGAAATCCAGCGATAAAGTTCATGTAGGACTGGATGAGGACACAAAATTAGGCATTGTTTGTTCATGGTCCATCATTATTGGAGAAATTAAGACTTTACTACATTTTCATACATGTTTCATATTTTTATAACTTTAAGTTGGTGGGATTCAAATCTCTTGCCACTGTAACACTTTATAATGGTGTAAACTTTCATGTAACTTTTCGTTCTATGATTTTTTTGACAGCCTTAAGTCTAATGAAAATGAACTGGAGCAGACAAAGTAAGTTGTTCACTCAATCTATGATCTCATAACAATGTGATTGGACAGTAATTCACTAGAATATATTTATAATTTTAAGTTTTAAGTGCAATACCAGTAATTCAGAATATTTGCTATTTGTCTTACAATGTTAGAAATGATCACATACTTTATTCTTCACTCCTTAGAGCTGCTCTTGAACAAAAACAAAAGGAGCTTGAATCACTTTACACCAGATATTGTTCACACAACAAGCTAACAGAACATGTTCAGCCCCACATATTAGGATGCAACATTTCTTCTAACTTTTTTCTTGTTTAATTGTCATGAAAGATGTTTTATGCATTACAAGTTATCTGATGTTCCTGCTGAATCTATTTATGAAGAACATGATCTGTTATGTCTTTAACTCAGACTGACTGAGGAAAAGGCGTCTCATGAAAAGGAGACCCAGGCTGTCAGGTCAGTGTTGTTCAGTGTCTTCAATGATCCGCAGAAATTATTACTTAAAACACAATTATTTCTCAAACAGTGGTTTAATAGTTCATTTTCACCTCTGCAGGCCTACTTTAAGAGAAAAAGAAAAAGAAGTGGAATCAGCCAATAAGAGGTAATGCTAACAAGCTGAAAAAATATTAGCAAAAATATTTTGTTTCTGACTTTCTAAATGCTGCAGTTCTCTTAACGTTATGGTGAAATTATGAAACACAGTAGAATGCTGTTGAACTTCTGCAACATTCATTTCCTGTTCCTATGTGTATTTTCTCATGCAGTAGGATTCAGTCTCAGTTTCACAAAACCTCCTTCAAGTTGGACTTTTATCAGAAATGTTTTTCTCTTATAGGTTACTCTGCCTTGTTTCAGTTGAGTTTGAGATAAAGTAAAAACGCAGTGTAAAGATTAATGTAATTTTGTCAAAAGCCAAAATAAATCAATCATCCTATTCTCTACATTACAGATCGAACTTTAAACAAAAAGAAGAAGAACTGGAATCAGAGATTAAAAGGTACATAAACTAATAGAACATGTTTCAGCTGCAGATATTAAGATATTAAGTGAAGTTTCTTGCTTAGTATCATGAAAGAAGTTCAGTGAAAGTTCTGTGATGTTCCTGCTGAATCTCTTTATGAAGAACATGACCTGTTATATCTTTAACTCAGACCGACTGAGGAAAAACCTGCTCATGAAGAGAAGCTCCAGAAGAAGAGGTATTTTTGTCTTTATTTGGTTTTACATGACATGACTAGAAAATACTTTCTGATAGAAGACTGTAAAACATTAGTTTAGTCTAAATGACAGCAAAGCTCTTTGAACTTTGAACTGAAGTCTGAAGTGAAGAACTAGAGTCAGTCAATGAAAGGTACTGTTCCCACACTCTGAAATTAGTGTAAATATTATATATTGAGAAACTCCATTCATTCATCAGTTCTAGAATTTTCCTTCAATAAATGTGTTATGATGGATTTGTTGTGAACCGAACATCTTTCAGCTCTAACCGATACTTTAATCAATACTTTCCCAAAATAATGGCTTTTGTCATTTTTTACCAAAAGTGATTTCAGGAATAAAGAAATTAGCAAGAACTTAAATCTGTAAAGTACCTTTCACACAACAATCTGATCGAACACAATGCAGTTACCATTGATTCATCTTCAGTGTTTTTTGAGTGTTTATTAAAATGATACATTGACAGTAAGAAGAAAATAGAAAAGTTTGTGATGATGTTATTTGGAAAGAACTTTGACAACAAATGATGGTGATATATCTCTGGATGCAAATATTCATCATCTGAAGTAAAAAAATATACTTGAATACAAACTTTTTTTTGATTTAATGAAGAGAATATTAACATTTCTAGTGCATTAACTGCCTAATGCAAATAATTTCACCGTCTATAGATCTGACCTAACACAGAAAGAAGAAGAAGAACTGAAATCAGTCAATCAAAGGTATTTTCTTCTCACAAAGGCATAAAATAATACATTATAATAAAACATAAATCTTGGTGTTTCAGATCATTTAGGGGTTAGAGTTACTTTCCTGCAGAATGGATGTTTGGAAGAATATTTATCTATTTCCTCTTTATCACAGCCTGGAATCACGTGACAAAGATCTGCAGATAGTGAGGTACCTTTCTCTTCTTTTTATTTATTACATGGGACAGAGAGCAGAATATGTGGGGTTGGGTTTCATTAAACATTAAGGATTAATAGAAATTGTTTTCTTTAATATTCAGATCTGCACTGGAACAGAAAGAAGAAGAACTGGAGTCAGTTAATAAAAGGTTTGGTCACACAACTAGATAACGTTCTTGTTAAAACTATGTTGTGAAGAACATGATCTGTTATATCTTTAACTCAGACTGGCTGAAACAGAAACTTCTTATGAAATAAAGATCCAGATGATGAGGTATTTCTCTGCATGTGTGTTTACATGAAGCATTAACTAAAATATGATTAGTGATCATAGAGTTTAACAACTTAGTTTATGTCTAAATCACAACATTAAAACTTTTTAAAGGTCATAAATACCTAAAATAAATTTCTTCTGTTTTGTTTGAAAACAGGGAAAATGAAGAGGAACTGAAATCAGTCAATCAAAGGTATATTTTTCCTCAGTCTGATGTAAAACATTACAACTTAAATATTGTAATCTGAGAAACTCAGTTCTTTGATTTTACTCCAAAATTTCTCAAATTAATGGTTTTATTCTGGTTTCTTTTCCACAGTCTGACTGAAACAAAAACATCACTAGAAAATGATCTCCAGAAAGTGAAGTAAGAGTTTTTCCTAGTAGATTTTCATATAATCCAATAACCTGGATAAATACTGAAATGTAGAGGAGGGTTTGGAGATCCTACATGATCCTCAGGTCCAAGGATTCAGTTTTAGTTTCACAGAACCATCTTGGAGTTGGATGTTTATTAGAAAATGTTTTTTGTCTTTATTTATGATACTATAAAACTTACTCTGCCTTGTTTCAGTTGAGGTTGGGTCAAAGTAAACATGAAGTACTAAAGTACTTTCTAACTTTTTAAAATGACATGAAGTAGGAATGTTTTTTTTAGTTACTTGTGTTTATTAAAATTAAAACATAGACAGTAAGAAGAAACTAGAGAGCAATTTGCATACTATGTTAGATTATTGTAGAAGAACCAACAAACTCATACTGAGAAATGAAAATATGTTACTTTGTTGTTCTACATGATTATCATTATGAATTCGGTATTTGATTCCAAGGTTTCTATTCTCCATGCACAACTTCTGGTAGATTGGCATCTTTAACAAGAGGACAAGGGAAACTTCCTCACAATCTAATTAAAGGATGTGAGCACCATGACAGCAATACTCGCTTCAATAAGTGTCACCAAAAAAAACCAAACTGAAACAAACAAAAAGACGACTTCCTCAATATTTCTTTATTAGTTTCACTTAATTATTAAAAAAAGTTATTAGACACAGAAAACCTGAGTAATAACAAAAATACATTTAAATGTATTCATTTTTCAAAGAAAAAAGTGTGCAAACCAGCACTATGCAAAAATAAAATAGTTTTCTCCCTTGTTAGAACATAAATTTATCACATTTTTAGGAATCTGAGTTCAGTTTGACCAGCAACCGAAAACCACTTAAACTATAAGTTGTGCCTCAATCTAAAGAAATTATTCACAAAAGGATAACAGAAAAAGTCATTTACATTTGTTACTTATAAAGTGATTAATTTGGCTTTGAGATTTTACTAGAACCACAATATGAGTTATTATCCACAAATGAATAAACCATGCAGCAAGTTACCAGCATGCTAAACTTATTCCAAGAGCAAATAGATAATCAATAGAGGAGGTTACAAAAAGCACATAAGAACAACTCAAGTGCTGCAGGCAACATTTGCGTCTATAAAGGTCGAAGTTCATGACTCTAATGTGAAAAAGATGAGACAAAATAACATCTATGGATTAATAGAAGAAAACAAAAGCTGACTAAAACCACCTACAATATAATCATCTTTTGGAAAGATGTGTCTCAATGAATCTGGGATAAAAGAAGCAAAGCATTTGATTAAAAACAACATCATACCAATAATATAATATCAATGTGGAGCTGCTGGGTTTGCATTGTTTCTTCACAACCAGGGAAACCTGCTGCTTCCCAGAAAATAGAAAAACATGACGACAAAATCATGATTTTTTTAAGTGATGTTACAAAATCTTTATAAAAAGTTTGTTTAATGCACTGGATTAACAAAATTAACAGCTTGAGAAGAACACAGATTTATACATTTGTATGTTTGTGTTTAGAATAATATTTTATACTAAATCTATTCATTTTTCCCTCTATAGTCTGTGTAAGGAAAAGCCGGAAAAGCCGGAAAAGCCGAAAAAGCCGAAAAGCCGAAAAAGCCGAAAAGTTGAAAAGTCTAAACAATCTCAACAAGTTGAGGAAGAGAAAATAAGGAAAGATGAACACTCCAGATGCTGTGTGGTAACCTTAATTGTTTAAGTTGTGCAAAAACCTTGCAATGAGTTTGTACGTTGATGTTTCATCTTTTTTTCACACTGAAATGTTTCAGATCATTAAACTATTATTATTGAATAAACACCTGAGTAAATACAAACGCAAATGGCAAATTACTATTTCATTCATTAAGAAAAATGATATTAATTCCAACCTGGTCTTATGTTGGAA
Organism: Phalloptychus januarius; assembly: GCA_902982915.1. NCBI lineage: Eukaryota > Metazoa > Chordata > Actinopteri > Cyprinodontiformes > Poeciliidae > Phalloptychus > Phalloptychus januarius. Next base: position 18,734,684 of record CADWAE010000230.1, on the reverse strand, counting down.
AGTTTCTCCCAATAAAACTACATGTGATTAAACTTTTTTTTCAGAAAGCTTAGCTCAGTTTCAAATAATATAATAATAATATAATTTAGAGTTTTGGAAGAGAAGAGAAATCCAGCGATAAAGTTCATGTAGGACTGGATGAGGACACAAAATTAGGCATTGTTTGTTCATGGTCCATCATTATTGGAGAAATTAAGACTTTACTACATTTTCATACATGTTTCATATTTTTATAACTTTAAGTTGGTGGGATTCAAATCTCTTGCCACTGTAACACTTTATAATGGTGTAAACTTTCATGTAACTTTTCGTTCTATGATTTTTTTGACAGCCTTAAGTCTAATGAAAATGAACTGGAGCAGACAAAGTAAGTTGTTCACTCAATCTATGATCTCATAACAATGTGATTGGACAGTAATTCACTAGAATACATTTATAAATTTAAGTTTTAAGTGCAATACCAGTAATTCAGAATATTTGCTATTTGTCTTACAATGTTAGAAATGATCACATACTTTATTCTTCACTCCTTAGAGCTGCTCTTGAACAAAAACAAAAGGAGCTTGAATCACTTTACACCAGATATTGTTCACACAACAAGCTAACAGAACATGTTCAGCCCCATATTAGGATGCAACATTTCTTCTAATTTTTTCTTGTTTAATTGTCATGAAAGATGTTTTATGCATTACAAGTTATCTGATGTTCCTGCTGAATCTATTTATGAAGAACATGATCTGTTATGTCTTTAACTCAGACTGACTGAGGAAAAGGCGTCTCATGAAACGGAGATCCAGGCTGTCAGGTCAGTGTTGTTCAGTGTCTTCAATGATCCGCAGAAATTATTACTTAAAACACAATTATTTCTCAAACAGTGGTTTAATAGTTCATTTTCACCTCTGCAGGCCTACTTTAAGAGAAAAAGAAAAAGAAGTGGAATCAGCCAATAAGAGGTAATGCTAACAAGCTGAAAAAATATTAGCAAAAATATTTTGTTTCTGACTTTCTAAATGCTGCAGTTCTCTTAACGTTATGGTGAAATTATGAAACACAGTAGAATGCTGTTGAACTTCTGCAACATTCATTTCCTGTTCCTATGTGTATTTTCTCATGCAGTAGGATTCAGTCTCAGTTTCACAAAACCTCCTTCAAGTTGGACTTTTATCAGAAATGTTTTTCTCTTATAGGTTACTCTGCCTTGTTTCAGTTGAGTTTGAGATAAAGTAAAAACGCAGTGTAAAAGATTAATGTAATTTTGTCAAAAGCCAAAATAAATCAATCATCCTATTCTCTACATTACAGATCGAACTTTAAACAAAAAGAAGAAGAACTGGAATCAGAGATTAAAAGGTACATAAACTAATAGAACATGTTTCAGCTGCAGATATTAAGATATTAAGTGAAGTTTCTTGCTTAGTATCATGAAAGAAGTTCAGTGAAAGTTCTGTGATGTTCCTGCTGAATCTCTTTATGAAGAACATGACCTGTTATATCTTTAACTCAGACCGACTGAGGAAAAACCTGCTCATGAAGAAAGCTCCAGAAGAAGAGGTATTTTTGTCTTTATTTGGTTTTACATGACATGACTAGAAAATACTTTCTGATAGAAGACTGAAAAACATTAGTTTAGTCTAAATGACAGCAAAGCTCTTTAAACTTTGAACTGAAGTCTGAAGTGAAGAACTAGAGTCAGTCAATGAAAGGTACTGTTCCCACACTCTGAAATTAGTGTAAATATTATATATTGAGAAACTCCATTCATTCATCAGTTCTAGAATTTTCCTTCAATAAATGTGTTATGATGGATTTGTTGTGAACCGAACATCTTTCAGCTCTAACCGATACTTTAATCAATACTTTCCCAAAATAATGGCTTTTGTCATTTTTACCAAAAGTGATTTCAGGAATAAAGAAATTAGCAAGAACTTAAATCTGTAAAGTACCTTTCACACAACAATCTGATCGAACACAATGCAGTTACCATTGATTCATCTTCAGTGTTTTTTGAGTGTTTATTAAAATGATACATTGACAGTAAGAAGAAAATAGAAAAGTTTGTGATGATGTTATTTGGAAATAACTTTGACAACAAATGATGGTGATATATCTCTGGATGCAAATATTCATCATCTGAAGTAAAAAAATATACTTGAATACAAACTTTTTTTTGATTTAATGAAGAGAATATTAACATTTCTAGTGCATTAACTGCCTAATGCAAATAATTTCACCGTCTATAGATCTGACCTAACACAGAAAGAAGAAGAAGAACTGAAATCAGTCAATCAAAGGTATTTTCTTCTCACAAAGGCATAAAATAATACATTATAATAAAACATAAATCTTGGTGTTTCAGATCATTTAGGGGTTAGAGTTACTTTCCTGCAGAATGGATGTTTGGAAGAATATTTATCTATTTCCTCTTTATCACAGCCTGGAATCACGTGACAAAGATCTGCAGATAGTGAGGTACCTTTCTCTTCTTTTTATTTATTACATGGGACAGAGAGCAGAATATGTGGGGTTGGATTTCATTAAACATTAAGGATTAATAGAAATTGTTTTCTTTAATATTCAGATCTGCACTGGAACAGAAAGAAGATGAACTGGAGTCAGTTAATAAAAGGTTTGGTCACACAACTAGATAATGTTCTTGTTAAAACTATGTTGTGAAGAACATGATCTGTTATATCTTTAACTCAGACTGGCTGAAACAGAAACTTCTTATGAAATGAAGATCCAGATGATGAGGTATTTCTCTGCATGTGTGTTTACATGAAGCATTAACTAAAATATGATTAGTGATTATAGAGTTTAACAACTTAGTTTATGTCTAAATCACAACATTAAAACTTTTTAAAGGTCATAAATACCTAAAATAAATTTCTTCTGTTTTGTTTGAAAACAGGGAAAATGAAGTTGAACTGAAATCAGTCAATCAAAGGTATATTTTTCCTCAGTCTATTGTAAAACATTACAACTTAAATATTGTAATCTGAGAAACTCAGTTCTTTGATTTTACTCCGAAATCTCTCAAATTAATGGTTTTATTCTGGTTTCTTTTCCACAGTCTGACTGAAACAAAGACATCACTAGAAAATGATCTCCAGAAAGTGAAGTAAGAGTTTTTCCTAGTAGATTTTCATATAATCCAATAACCTGGATAAATACTGAAATGTAGAGGAGGGTTTGGAGATCCTACATGATCCTCAGGTCCAAGGATTCAGTTTTAGTTTCACAGAACCATCTTGGAGTTGGATGTTTATTAGAAAATGTTTTTTGTCTTTCTTTATGATACTATAAAACTTCCTCTGCCTTGTTTCAGTTGAGGTTGGGTCAAAGTAAACATGAAGTACTAAAGTACTTTCTAACTTTTTAAAATGACATGAAGTAGGAATGTTTTTTTAGTTACTTGTGTTTATTAAAATTAAAACATAGACAGTAAGAAGAAACAAGAGAGCAATTTGCATATTATGTTAATTTGAGAAGAACTATAAAAAATGGTTACATGTCTCTGAAGATAATTCATGATGTGAGGTAAAAAAAATACTTTAATCATCGTTTTGATGAAGATAAACTTTCAGATTTTTCTAATTTAATGAAGAAAATATTAACATTTCTAGTACATTAACTTTCTAATGCAAATAATTTCACCGTCTATAGATCTGACCTAACACAGAAAGAAGAAGAACTGAAATCAGTCAATCAAAGGTATTTTATTCTCACAAAGGCATAAAATAATACATTATAATAAAACATAAATCTGGGTGTTTCAGATCGTTTAGGGGTTAGAGTTACTTTCCTGCAGAATGGATGTTTGGAAGAATATTTATCTATTTCCTCTTTATCACAGCCTGGAATCACGTGACAAAGATCTGCAGATAGTGAGGTACCTTTCTCTTCTTTTTATTTATTACATGGGACAGAGAGCCGAATATGTGGGGTTGGATTTCATTAAACATTAAGGATTAATAGAAATTGTTTTCTTTAATATTCAGATCTGCACTGGAACAGAAAGAAGATGAACTGGAGTCAGTTAATAAAAGGTTTGGTCACACAACTAGATAATGTTCTTGTTAAAACTATGTTGTGAAGAACATGATCTGTTATGTCTTTAACTCAGACTGGCTGAAACAGAAACTTCTTATGAAATGAAGATCCAGATGATGAGGTATTTCTCTGCATGTGTGTTTACATGAAGCATTAACTAAAATATGATCAGTGATCATAGAGTTTAACAACTTAGTTTATGTCTAAATCACAACATTAAAACTTTTTAAAGGTCATAATAAACTAAAATATGTTTCTGCTGTTTCCTCTGAAAACAGGGAAAATGAAGTTGAACTGAAATCAGTCAATCAAAGGTATATTTTTCCTCAGTCTGATGTAAAACATTACAACTTAAATATTGTAATCTGAGAAACTCAGTTCTTTGATTTTACTCCGAAATCTCTCAAATTAATGGTTTTATTCTGGTTTCTTTTCCACAGTCTGACTGAAACAAAGACATCACTAGAAAATGATCTCCAGAAAGTGAAGTAAGAGTTTTTCCTAGTAGATTTTCATGTAATCCAATAACCTGGATAAATACTGAAATGTAGAGGAGGGTTTGGAGATCCTACATGATCCTCAGGTCCAAGGATTCAGTTTTAGTTTCACAGAACCATCTTGGAGTTGGATGTTTATTAGAAAATGTTGTTTGTCTTTATTTATGATACTATAAAACTTCCTCTGCCTTGTTTCAGTTGAGGTTGGGTCAAAGTAAACATGAAGTACTAAAGTACTTTCTAACTTTTTAAAATGACATGAAGTAGGAATGTTTTTTTAGTTACTTGTGTTTATTAAAATTAAAACATAGACAGTAAGAAGAAACTAGAGAGCAATTTGCATATTATGTTAATTTGAGAAGAGCTATAAAAAATGGTTACATGTCTCTGAAGATAATTCATGATGTGAGGTAAAAAAATACTTTAATCATCGTTTTGATGAAGATAAACTTTCAGATTTTTCTAATTTAATGAAGAAAATATTAACATTTCTAGTGCATTAACTTTCTAATGCAAATAATTTCACCGTCTATAGATCTGACCTAACACAGAAAGAAGAAGAACTGAAATCAGTCAATCAAAGGTATTTTATTCTCACAAAGGCATAAAATAATACATTATAATAAAACATAAATCTGGGTGTTTCAGATCGTTTAGGGGTTAGAGTTACTTTCCTGCAGAATGGATGTTTGGAAGAATATTTATCTATTTCCTCTTTATCACAGCCTGGAATCACGTGACAAAGAGCTGCAGATAGTGAGGTACCTTTCTCTTCTTTTTATTTATTACATGGGACAGAGAGTCGAATATGTGGGGTTGGATTTCATTAAACATTAAGGATTAATAGAAATTGTTTTCTTTAATATTCAGATCTGCACTGGAACAGAAAGAAGATGAACTGGAGTCAGTTAATAAAAGGTTTGGTCACACAACTAGATAACGTTCTTGTTAAAACTATGTTGTGAAGAACATGATCTGTTATATCTTTAACTCAGACTGGCTGAAACAGAAACTTCTTATGAAATGAAGATCCAGATGATGAGGTATTTCTCTGCATGTGTGTTTAATAACATTAACTAAAATATGATTAGTGATTATAGAGTTTAACAACTTAGTTTATGTCTAAATCACAACATTAAAACTTTTTAAAGGTCATAAATACCTAAAATAAATTTCTTCTGTTTTGTTTGAAAACAGGGAAAATGAAGTTGAACTGAAATCAGTCAATCAAAGGTATATTTTTCCTCAGTCTATTGTAAAACATTACAACTTAAATATTGTAATCTGAGAAACTCAGTTCTTTGATTTTACTCCGAAATCTCTCAAATTAATGGTTTTATTCTGGTTTCTTTTCCACAGTCTGACTGAAACAAAGACATCACTAGAAAATGATCTCCAGAAAGTGAAGTAAGAGTTTTTCCTAGTAGATTTTCATATAATCCAATAACCTGGATAAATACTGAAACGTAGAGGAGGGTTTGGAGATCCTACATGATCCTCAGGTCCAAGGATTCAGTTTTAGTTTCACAGAACCATCTTGGAGTTGGATGTTTATTAGAAAATGTTTTTTGTCTTTCTTTATGATACTATAAAACTTCCTCTGCCTTGTTTCAGTTGAGGTTGGGTCAAAGTAAACATGAAGTACTAAAGTACTTTCTAATTTTTTAAAATGACATGAAGTAGGAATGTTTTTTTAGTTACTTGTGTTTATTAAAATTAAAACATAGACAGTAAGAAGAAACAAGAGAGCAATTTGCATATTATGTTAATTTGAGAAGAACTATAAAAAATGGTTACATGTCTCTGAAGATAATTCATGATGTGAGGTAAAAAAAATACTTTAATCATCGTTTTGATGAAGATAAACTTTCAGATTTTTCTAATTTAATGAAGAAAATATTAACATTTCTAGTACATTAACTTTCTAATGCAAATAATTTCACCGTCTATAGATCTGACCTAACACAGAAAGAAGAAGAACTGAAATCAGTCAATCAAAGGTATTTTATTCTCACAAAGGCATAAAATAATACATTATAATAAAACATAAATCTGGGTGTTTCAGATCGTTTAGGGGTTAGAGTTACTTTCCTGCAGAATGGATGTTTGGAAGAATATTTATCTATTTCCTCTTTATCACAGCCTGGAATCACGTGACAAAGAGCTGCAGATAGTGAGGTACCTTTCTCTTCTTTTTATTTATTACATGGGACAGAGAGTCGAATATGTGGGGTTGGATTTCATTAAACATTAAGGATTAATAGAAATTGTTTTCTTTAATAATCAGATCTGCACTGGAACAGAAAGAAGATGAACTGGAGTCAGTTAATAAAAGGTTTGGTCACACAACTAGATAATGTTCTTGTTAAAACTATGTTGTGAAGAACATGATCTGTTATATCTTTAACTCAGACTGGCTGAAACAGAAACTTCTTATGAAATGAAGATCCAGATGATGAGGTATTTCTCTGCATGTGTGTTTACATGAAGCATTAACTAAAATATGATTAGTGATCATAGAGTTTAACAACTTAGTTTATGTCTAAATCACAACATTAAAACTTTTTAAAGGTCATAATAAACTAAAATATGTTTCTGCTGTTCTCTGAAAACAGGGAAAATGAAGTTGAACTGAAATCAGTCAATCAAAGGTATATTTTTCCTCAGTCTGATGTAAAACATTACAACTTAAATATTGTAATCTGAGAAACTCAGTTCTTTGATTTTACTCCAAATTCTCTCAAATTAATGGTTTTATTCTGGTTTCTTTTCCACAGTCTGACTGAAACAAAGACATCACTAGAAAATGATTTCCAGAAAGTGAAGTAAGAGTTTTTCCTAGTAGATTTTCATATAATCCAATAACCTGGATAAATACTGAAATGTAGAGGAGGGTTTGGAGATCCTACATGATCCTCAGGTCCAAGGATTCAGTTTTAGTTTCACAGAACCATCTTGGAGTTGGATGTTTATTAGAAAATGTTGTTTGTCTTTATTTATGATACTATAAAACTTCCTCTGCCTTGTTTCAGTTGAGGTTGGGTCAAAGTAAACATGAAGTACTAAAGTACTTTCTAACTTTTTAAAATGACATGAAGTAGGAATGTTTTTTTAGTTACTTGTGTTTATTAAAATTAAAACATAGACAGTAAGAAGAAACTAGAGAGCAATTTGCATATTATGTTAATTTGAGAAGAGCTATAAAAAATGGTTACATGTCTCTGAAGATAATTCATGATGTGAGGTAAAAAAATACTTTAATCATCGTTTTGATGAAGATAAACTTTCAGATTTTTCTAATTTAATGAAGAAAATATTAACATTTCTAGTGCATTAACTTTCTAATGCAAATAATTTCACCGTCTATAGATCTGACCTAACACAGAAAGAAGAAGAACTGAAATCAGTCAATCAAAGGTATTTTATTCTCACAAAGGCATAAAATAATACATTATAATAAAACATAAATCTTGGTGTTTCAGATCATTTAGGGGTTAGAGTTACTTTCCTGCAGAATGGATGTTTGGAAGAATATTTATCTATTTCCTCTTTATCACAGCCTGGAATCACGTGACAAAGAGCTGCAGATAGTGAGGTACCTTTTTCTTCTTTTTATTTATTACATGGGACAGAGAGCAGAATATGTGGGGTTGGATTTCATTAAACATTAAGGATTAATAGAAATTGTTTTCTTTAATAATCAGATCTGCACTGGAACAGAAAGAAGATGAACTGGAGTCAGTTAATAAAAGGTTTGGTCACACAACTAGATAATGTTCTTGTTAAAACTATGTTGTGAAGAACATGATCTGTTATATCTTTAACTCAGACTGGCTGAAACAGAAACTTCTTATGAAATGAAGATCCAGATGATGAGGTATTTCTCTGCATGTGTGTTTACATGAAGCATTAACTAAAATATGATTAGTGATCATAGAGTTTAACAACTTAGTTTATGTCTAAATCACAACATTAAAACTTTTTAAAGGTCATAATAAACTAAAATATGTTTCTGCTGTTTCTTCTGAAAACAGGGAAAATGAAGTTGAACTGAAATCAGTCAATCAAAGGTATATTTTTCCTCAGTCTGATGTAAAACATTACAACTTAAATATTGTAATCTGAGAAACTCAGTTTTTTTTTATTTTACTCCAAAATCTCTCAAATTAATGGTTTTATTCTGGTTTCTTTTCCACAGTCTGACTGAAACAAAAACATCACTAGAAAATGATTTCCAGAAAGTGAAGTAAGAGTTTTTCCTAGTAGATTTTCATATAATCCAATAACCTGGATAAATACTGAAATGTAGAGGAGGGTTTGGAGATCCTACATGATCCTCAGGTCCAAGGATTCAGTTTTAGTTTCACAGAACCATCTTGGAGTTTGACTTTTTTCAGTCTTTTTTTGTGTAAATAAATAAGTTAGTCTGAGTTTGAGTTTGGGTCAAGTGAACATGCAGTGCACCACAACACTAATTTAGTCAAAAGCCATTATAAATAAATCCTCCTGTGGACTAAGAGTTTTTTTTTTACACATTTTATTCTTCACTCTGAAGGTCCAACTTTAAACAAGAAGAAGAGAAACTGGAATCAGAAATTAAAAGGTTTGTTCAGACTAACAGAACATGTTTCAGTTCCAGATATTAAGATAATAAATAAAGTTCATCTAACAGTTTGATTGTTTAGTATCATGAAAGAGGTTTAGTGCATTGCAAGTTCTCTGATGTTCCTGCTGAATCTATTTATGAAGAACATGACCTGTTATATCTTTAACTCAGACTGACTGAGACAGAGACATCACTAGAAAAGGAGATCCAGATGATGAGGTATTTTTCTTACTAATTATAGACTGTAAAAACAGAATTCATGTCTGAACCACAACATTGAACCACTTTTAAGGTCATAAACATTCAAAATATATTTTTGCTGATTCCTCTGAAAACAGTGAAAAGGAAGAAGATCTGAAGTCAGTCAATCAAAGGTATTTTATCCACAGTTTTGACATAAAACATTACAGTTTAAATATTGAAGTCTGAGAATCTCAGTTCACTGAATAATAACTGATTTTAGTGACTTCTGGGTTTTAAACTAATGGTTTTGTTCTGGTTTCTTCACCACAGTCTGACTGAAACAAAGACATCACTAGAAAATGAGCTGCAACAAGTGAAGTAAGCATTGAGGTTTCCCTAGTAGATTTTAACCCAGTCACCTGGGTAAATACTGTAATGTTTGGAGTTTCTACATGAGCCTGAGGTCCAAGGATTCAGTCGTAGTCTCACAGAATCGTCTTGGAGTTGGACTTATGTCTGATAAAGGTCCTCACACGCAGGAGGAGTGTGTGAGGGGTTGTGTTATTATGCAAGTTACTCTGCCTTGTTTCAGTTTAGGTCGGGTCAAAGTAAACATGCAGAACACCAAAACACTGTAGATTTGTCAAAAACCAAAATGATTAAATCCTCCTATTGACTATTTTTCTCAATAAGAGACTTTCACACATTTCATTTCATTCCTCAGGTCTAACCTTAAACAAAAAGAAGATGAACTGGAATCAAAGATTAAAAGGTAAAGTTCATACATCAAACTAACAGAACATGTTTCATCTTCAGGTATCAGGATGATAAGCGGAAAAGTTTTAACAGTTTGTTCTTTTAGAGATCATGGTAGAAGTTCAATGCATTGCAATTTCTCAGATGTTCCTGCTGAATCTGTTTATGAAGAAAATGATGTCTGTTATATTTTTACTCAGACTGGCTGAGACAGAGACTTCTCATAAAAGGGAGCTCCATAAAGTGAAGTAAGTTTTTCTTTTCTTTTTTCTATCGTTATCTTCCTAAAATGATGACATGGCATTTATTACAGAAAGGGACTTTGGGAAAAAAGAAAACAGTTTAAGCAAATCTTCTTTTGGCCTTTATTTTAGGTAGATGACAATATTTTCCAGTCACATGGATCATTTCTTAAATGTGCAGGAGAGCTTGGAGTTCCTTCCTTGAGCTTAGGGTCCCAGAATCCAGGTTTGGTTCCACAGAACCACCACAGACTTGGACTTTTGTCATAGAGAAGTTGTTGTCCTTTCATTGTAATATATTGGTTCCTCTGCTTTATTTCACTTGGGTTTGGGCTGCAAACAACATGTAGTGTTTGAAAGCACTCAATAATTTAGTTAAATGTCAATAATAGAGAAATCGTCCTAATTATTATTTGTCCTATGATGGTCTGGCGATCTGTCCAGGGTGACCCCGCCTCTCGCCCTTTGACCTGTGGCGATAGGCACCAGCACCCTCCCGACCGCACTGGGAACAAGAGTGTATAATACTGGATGGATGAATGGATTTACTATTTGTCTCAAAATAATGAGAATTTTTCACAGATTTTATTCTTCATTCTTCAGATCTGAGCTTAAACAAAAGGAAGAAAAACTGAAATCAGTTTCTGACAGGTACTCATCATTTTCAATATAACGTATTTCTGAGTTTGCAAGTTCATTTGATTGACCAATCAGTTTTCCACTCTGTGCTAAATGTAATTAAAAACACTTTATAGACTGATGCTGAATACTCTATAGTAAAGTATCATAATTACTACAGAAGTCCTGTTTTCTGAGAAGAAAAGAAAGTTTCTGCTATTCAAACAAAACTAAACAGTTGAGAGATTCACCATTTTTATGGCTGCATGTCCAGGTTTACTGTAAAGTTTTTAATTTTTGGTTTACATTAAGTTAAACATTTTTGCATCTTTATTCATTTCACCTCAGAATTTGTGTTACAAAGTAAATATATATTTTTCTATTTTATCACAGACTGGCTGAAACACAGACTGCTTATAAAAATGATCTCCATGAGATGAAGTTTGTATTTCTTAAGTCTTCTCTTGAAACATTGATAGACAATATATTTACTGAACACATGTTGTAGAAACATAATTACTCATTATTAAAATGTCAAAAAAAGTCCTATGAGTTTATGAAATGGTTTTTGAAATATTTAAACCGTATTGTAAGTTTTTCTCACTTTACTTTTCAATCTGCAGATCTGCTTTAGCAGAAAACAAAGAACTAAAATCAGAGATTGAAAGGTATTGTTCACATAAACTAACAGAACATGTTTCAGATCCATATTTGGATGCTAAGTGGAAAAGTTTGATTGTTTAGTGATCATGAAAGAAGTTCACTGCATTGCAAGTTCTCTGATGTTCCTGCTGTAAATGATCTGTTATATCTTTAACTCAGACTGACTGCAGAAAAGTCTCTTTATGAAAAGGAGCTCCAAGAGTTCAGGTATTTTGTTTGATTTTGCTTGAGATAGTGACTAGAATATATTTTCTGATCTATAACACATTAGTAATGTCTACATCATATCAAAGCTCCTTGGAGGTCAAATAAACCTTAAATATCTTTTGCATATTTCTGTTGAATACAGGAAAAAAGCAGAAGAACTGAAGTCAGTCAATGAAAGGTATTATTCACACAGTCTGAAATAAAATATGACAGTGCAAATATTATATTTCTGAGAAACTCTGTTTAATCATCACTTCCAGGATTTTACCTCAGTATCTGTGTTATGATGGATTTTATTCACACATCAAGCTAACAGAACATGTTTCAGCGCCGAATAAGGATGCTGAGTGGAAAAGTTAATTAACAGTTTGCTCGTTTAGAAATCATGAAAGAAATTCAATCCATTGCAAGTTTTCTAATGTTCCTGATGAAAATGATCTGTTATATCTTAAACTCAGACTGACTGCAGAAAAGTCTCTTCATGAAAAGGAGCTCAAAGAGATCAGGTATTTTTCATGTTGGTTTTTACATTGGACATTAAAATGTAATTACTGATCATAAATGTTAGAAACATTAATGATGTCAACATCTCATCAAAGCTCTTGTGAGATCCTAGAAACCATAAATATTGTTTTCACATTAATTTGGAAACAGGAAAAAGGAAGACGAAGTTAAGTCAGCCAATCAAAGGTATTGATCCCATGACTGGAAAGAACATATTACAATATATTATTGCAATCTGAGAATATCAGTTCACTCATTAGTTTTGGGAATTTTCTCCAAAATCTGAGTAATTAAGGGTTTAATTGTTATGTTTATCACAGACTGACTGAAACAAATGCATCACTTGGAAATGAGCTTCGTCAAATGAAGTAAGTTCAGAGTTTATTTTCATAAAACCCAATCATAGAAATATTGAGGAGGATATGAAGTTCCTAGAATTTTGTCTCTTTGTGGTAATATATAGGTTATACTGTAACTTTGTAATTATTTTAAATGCCATTATAAATCAAATAGCTTGTTTAGTGTTTGTCTCAAAATATTTTTTTTGTTTTTTACATTTTATTCTTGATTATTCAGAGCTGACCTTAAACAAAAAGAAAATGAACTACAATTAGTGACTAAAAGATATTGTTCACACAACAAGCTAACAGAACATGGTTCAGCTCCAGATATCAGGATATTATGTTTGTTTGTTTGTTCAGATCCTGAAAGAAGTTCAGCGTGTTGCAAGTTTCTGATGATCCTGTGAACAAAATGATCTGTTATATCTTTAACTCAGACTGACTGAACTCAGACTGACTGACACAATGACGTCTCATAAAAAGCAGATCAGTTCATTGTTTATTTGCAATAACTGAATGAATTATTGATCCTGGACAGTTACAACTTATATGACCAAATAAAATAATGAAGACTCAATGTTTTATTCAGCAGAACTTGAACAGCTTTTATGATAATACTTAGTTTTCAATATCAATTATCAGTTTCTTGGTGAATTAAAAAAAATCCTTTGAGATTTTATCTCAAATGTTATTGTAGTGTCTTTTGAGATGGATTGTTTTTGGATTGATCACTTATATTCATTTCAGATTATTATGTTTTACAGTTTGACAGACATGAGAAAGAACTCATTGTGACAGAGTACATAAATTTCTGTTTAACTTTTCAAAGTTTAAAAACTGTAACAGATGTAAATGAATATCAGTTTAAGAGAGGATGTAGCATTCAGGATGTTTCTCATCTATTAAGCATTATAGTATGAGTGCCAAGATTAAAACTTCTATCTGATTTTGTTACAATAACGTGAAGCATTTTGGTTTAACAGAACCTCTCTGACACGAAAACAGCAAGAATTAACTTCCTTCAAAGACAGGTACTTTGAAATAATATATATAAATGATTTATAGTTATAAAATGCATTTTCTGTAATGTATCCTAAGAAATATTAGGATGTTTTGTAGATGTAGATGAAAATGTAAAGGTTATACTTCTATTTTCTGTTACAGAATGGCAGGACAGTTGATTTCCAAACCTGCTGCAGAAACTGCTGACCTTCACAAGCAGAAATTACAGGAAACAATGTAAGATTTATTTAGAAATTAAACTGATTAAGGGATTTTGAATAGTTTCCTTCTTTTACATATATTTATCCCTGTGTTTTTCAAGCACTTGTATTTAGTGTAAATCAATATGTTCAGTTTATGCAAATCTGGAGAAAAAATTAAAAATTAGGGTGATGGCAAAGAAAATGTTACAACTTCAAAGATTTGGATCATCTAAATACCAAAAATCCAAAAAGGAAAGTCTGGTTTAGTCTGGTCTCATTGCTTTATTGCCAGGAATTAGATTTCAATTGATGAGGGTGTAAATATTTTTCAGCTGATCATTTTGAATGTAAATAGTGATTTGTGATAACAATGGTCTCCTCTATGGCCTCTGTTGCCCTGTCAGTGTGATCGTCTCTGATTAAAATACATGAGACAAACTGAGAAACTCATCAATGAACGACTGAGATTCTACACAATTTTAATAGTGAAATATCACATTAACATGAAAATAATCATTTCATTATGTTGACAGAAGAAAGTGAAATAATTAGGCTACAATTGTTAGGCATCTAACAGGTGAAATTTAGGTATCAGTGTCAATAGAATAAACAATACTGGTTGAGCTCTAATACTTTTACATTATTTTAACACCTGCTGAGAGACTCATTTACTGTCATAATCTAACTTCAATTAACATTTTTTATGTAAAACTGCCAGAGGTATTAATAATTCAAGTCACAGACTGACATTTTTGCACACATTGTCCCTTTCTGTAGATCTGCTCTAAGAAGCAAAGAAGAAGAATTGAAATCATTGAATGAAAGGTAATATTCACAAAGCAAATCACTGTTTCATTTATATCCTTATGTAATTTTACAGCATAATCTGTTGTGGAGATTTAATTAATCAATTCTTTGTCCCAGGTTTACCAAAACAAAGGCATCACATGAAAACGATCTTTATCATATGAGGTAATAATTGTTCATATGAGGTAATCATTGTTGTGATGTCACAACATCACAACAACATTAGGGTTGAATAATTTTAAGCTTATGTAGGTATATACATCTAGAATAACTAAATGCATAGTTTATTAGTTATTTATTTTAAAACCTGGTTTATTTTCCCTTTATAGATCTGAACTGAAACAAAAAGAGGAAGAAGTGAAATCCCTCAAACAGAGGTACTCTTCATGTAACAAGCTCAGCTATTGTATTTACATTCAGTTCTGACAAATGTACATTATGTCATTTAAATACTGCAGATTAAACAGAGGAGTGAGTCATGATTCCTTAGACATTTAAAAAGTGTCCAGCATGTTAGCGATTTTAAGCTTCACTTGTGATCTAGAGCACAAACAGCTGACTGCAAGAAGAAGCTTTTAGCAGAGAATTAGTTTATTAATTAAAAAAAAATCTCTGAGCAGCAGAGAACAAGCAAAATATAAATTAACTTAATTAACTTCTGCCTTCTGTCCTGCACATTCATGCAAATGAAATATTTTATTTACTTAAAGACTACAGGAATCAGCAGATGTGAGATCCAGCCCCCAGGGTTGTAACCCACAAGGATGTGAACACAAAGAAAGGTCTGCTTTTTAAATTAACCATAAAACACCATGAATAACCAGGAATCAGAGAACTGATAACTTTATAACTTGTATCTTTTAACAGTATGACTCAGATGGAGGAGTTTTACAAAGACAAGCTCAAAAAGGCCCAGTAAGAAATTTTCTAATGTTATTTTGTGTTGCCAGTTGCCACCTAATATTTAACCTAATGGTTTATACCTGCAGGTCTTCATTAAATTAATATTACATCAATGTTTGATTATAATTGAACTCAAATGATTTGTCCCTCAAAGCTTCATTTTTTTCCCTTCACAGATCTGAAACAGCCAAAAAACAGAAAGAACTGAAATCAGTCAAAGACAGGTACAGACAAACTATTGTGTAAGATGCACCAGGTCAAATAAAGTAATATTCAAGCAGATAACTGGAAGTAGCACATGGCAAAGTTTATTTTCGAAGGGGGAACTCCTATTCTTCTTTACAGTTTCAGATCACATCTGTTGTGCACAGCAAGAGCGCCACCAATGGCAATTTGTTATATTTCCTTTATCTTCAGATTTAAACCAAAACAGTCTCTAACACACAGTCTCTAGCATAATCATACCAAAAGTGTCTAACAATCTTAAATCTAGAGGTTCATTCATTTCAGTGTCTGGAACACCACAGAAACATCATATTTACTGACCTGCTGCATAAATAACCAAACTAACTGTGTGACAGGCTGGCAGCACAGGTGGCCACTTCACTAAAGACAGGAGACACTGAGAGCATGAACAACCCGGTCAGTAAAACCAGACTGACTGAGAGATACGACAACCTGAAGCTGCTGCAGTGGCCTAAAGTCAAAGATCAGCTGAGATCCAGGAAGATCAACCCAAAGGAGGCCAAAGATCTGATTCAGGTAGATCTGATCTCTGGAGGTTTTCCTGCTGGTTCTCATTTGACTGATATTGAACTGATTTCTGTAGAAAACATTTGGAAATGCATCAGATGAAATGAAGAGAAGGAAGCAGCAGATAGAAGAGATGTTCCAACAGTCTGAGTCCAGCAGTGGACCGACTCTTCAGAAGGTAACTGGACCTTAGAACAGCTTTATCCACAGAATCACTATAGCAGCACGAGGAAGTGTGTAAGCAGCATGAAGAAGTGTGTGAGCAGCACGAGGAAGTGTGTAAGCAGCACGAGGAAGTGTGTAAGCAGCACGAGGAAGTGTGTAAGCAGCACGAGGAAGTGTGTGAGCAGCAGCTTCCTGTGTTCCAGGTTAAAGAGTTCAGACAGCTAACAGTTCAGAACCTGCAGATGGCGCTGTTCCACACCAACAAAGAAGAACTTCTGAAGGTATGTTTACAGATGATCCAGTATGGAAACCAAACAGACCGCAGACACATTTAGAGCTTTAATAGAGCAATCAGTGTGTAACATTGAACATTTCCTTCTCAGACTGGTTTCCCAGAATGTCTAGGGGTATTTCCTGAGGAAGTGAACGTGGATCTGAGACCTCTGACCTCTGAATGCTACTGGCTGAGCTGCTTGATGGCTTTAAACAATCCTCCTCTTCAGCCGGACTGGAAGAACCATGTTCCTGGGTTTGACTCCTGGGATATTTTTCCTCGAGAAATCAAACCATCTGTCATGTAGAGGAAGCAGATACAGCAAAGAGAACAGATTCTGATATCACTTCCTGTTTCTTAATTTTAATATTGAGGGTATTTGTTCATGTGGGGTTTCCTTTGTATAACAATATGAATGAAGAAACTAGAAAAAAATGGGGAATTCATTAAACTTTTAAGCTTTAGTTCTTACAGGAAAACATAGCTGCTGCATTTTAATATCTGGAGTTATTTATATATATTTTTTCTGCACTCTGAAAAAAGCCCAGTGAAGATTCTTAGAAAACACAATTCATGTTAATATATATATAAACCTTCAAATGCATCTTCTGCAGGGAGTTTGGCTCCATACTCTGAAATGTTTGTCAAAGTGAGTTAAATTATGTCCAAGTCAAGGTACCGATCCATGACCAGAGAGATACTGGAAATCAACAAAACAAAATCCCTCTGGACAGTTATTGTCCCTGCAGTCACAGCAATAATTTTTAACTTTGACTTCTGAGATCTAATCCAAGTCTTCCAAACATCTCTTACATAAATGTCATTATGATCAATTTTATTTCCGTTTTAATAAAAAGCAGCTGCATGGAGATGGAGTGGTTGCCACTTCTGCCTTGGAGGAAGAAGGTCCTGGGTTCAACTCCCATATTGTCCCGTTCCTTATTGGAGTTCTGTCCAGGTCCAAAAACATAATTGCTATGGATGAATAAAACAGAATCAATATCTGAATTTGTAGTTTAGTCTCTTAACAGAAGTCCTACATATAGAACAGTAGTTATAAAATGTAGGTTGTCCCTGGTTCTGAATGAACAAAAGATGTAGATGAGTTTCCATTCACATGTTTCACGCTTTCCTATTCCTTTAGTAATAAAGTGATCGATAAAGCTGCAGTCACAGCTTGTTGCCACCAGAGGTCACTGTCAAACCAAAGATTCAGTCACTTCTCAGGTCTGTGACCTTTAATGCTGTGAGTCCAGAGGGCGCTGCTCTGATGCTAAGCTAACACACACAGATTCAGCTCAATTTAGTTTTCAGTTCATCTTGTTTTCGTAGCTTAAACAGACAATCAAACCGACCTTGAACTAAATAGACATGATTTCAACCTCTAACCTATTAAATAATGGTGACTGTCCTGTCTGGCCACTATGTATAAATAAATATTGTTCAACAATCTTTGGTTAACATAATTTAACTTGCAAAGGGTGTCTGGTTCAATGTTACCCCCACTCCATCTATCTGTGGAGTTTTGTTTACTTAATAAAAGTCACATGATTATAAATAAAGTTTAACAACATTTTCTTGAAGTACATCACATTTTCTATTGCATGATTTTGGGTGTGAAATATATTAAGTGTTACAGATGATTTTTTACTCAAAATGTTCATTTTAGTTCTAATAAAAGGTTATTATTGAAACAGAGGGAGGAACACTTATTATCTGTGGTAAGAACATTAAAGACTACAAACGCAGAAGTACTGATATATATATGTATAAAAAACAATTCTACTATATATGTACATTAGGGAAATTATCAGTAAGTATCGTACCACTTCAACATATTTTTATGCAAGTGAAAGTAAAAAGAAGCCAACATATTAATGAAGTAGGAATTAAAAAGGTATTTGGTAAAAAGGTGAGTCAACTACTTGGTAATTGATCTGAACTGACTTAATATTTAAAGTGATGACAAACGAAAAATTATGTGCAAATGTTCAACATAGAAAATGAGAACTCAGGTGAAGAGAGCTCTTCTGCTTTTTGTCATCTTGTTTTTAACACAAATAAAAGTCTTTGCCACCACATTACACCATTATCATCTATGCACAATGAAAAACTGCAGAAAGCAAAGTTCAGGTGAAAAAGTTATTGATGGGCTTTGAGTAGACCGTTTTAGGCTTATCTACACATTCACATCCTGAGTAAGTGTCCTTTCAGATTGACATTTACTCATTGTCTTTTGGATTTGCAAATCCACATATCATTTCTTCAGGATGTTCCAACAGCTGGCCATTGTGTGAAATTAGTTGTTGAATTCCTACATTTGCATCACAACCTTTTCCTGATCGCATCTCTCTGCACTTGGTGCATGATGGCTGGTGTCTCAGTTCAAGGGAAAAGCATCTAAATCCAAGAAACAAAATGCAACTTTGTTCATTTAAAGCATAAGACGAGACCAAATATATTACAATATTAATGTCCTATTAGCCCAACTTGCACTGTTGGGTCAAGATGGATGGAGCCAAATATAGAGAAGAAAACCTGTTAGAGTCTACAAAAGACCTTTTACTTCACTTTCCACCAGGACAACGACTTTCCACATAAAGCCAGGATTACAAAGGAATGGCTTAAAACAAAACATGTTCATGTGTTAAAATGGCACAGTCAAAGTCTAGACCTAAACCCATTTGAGAATGTATGGTGAGATTTGAAAGCTGCTGTTCACAGACATCTTCGAACTAACCTGACTTAATTTGTTTTGCAAATAAGAATGTGGAAACATATCAGCCACTAAATGTGCAAAACTTTTAGTGGCACATTTCCAGCTGCTAGTCTTTAGACAAACCCTAAAGACCAGCAGCTGGAATTGCAAAGTTGGCTTCACAAAGTATTCATTCAGGGGAACGGAATGTTTTTGCACATCAAACTTTTCCATCCATCCATCCATCCATCTTCTACCGCTTATCCGGGGTCGGGTCGCGGGGGCAGCAGCTTAAGGAGGGAGGCCCAGACTTCCCTCTCCCCAGCCACTTGGGCCTTTGTAAAGAATATTTTGAATCATGTATAATTTTCTACCACTTGTTGCACACTTAATGGTCGGTTAGTGTGTTGATCGCAGGTTCTTTTTATTTAGAAACATATCTGTCAAAAACACAGGAGCGACAGTGAGCGCCTCCGCCACCAGCCGTTGCTGCGCCAATTTACCTGTTGGCTCGCTGAGTTCGGAGAGCTCACTGTGCTCCACACGCCTACTGGTGGCGAACCACCGCAACTGCAGCTCAATACATTAAACAAGAAAAACAAATTCACAAACAAAGCAAGAACATAGAGGGGGGGCACTTAGTGTTCACTCCGTCACACACTTCACAATTATTTGCCACTGTGTGTTGGTCTTTCACATAAAATTCCAATAATATATATTATATTACAATGTTACATTATTTTGTAATGTGACAAAATGTGGAAAATTCTAATGGGTATAAGTACTTTTTCAAGACACTATGAAAGGCAATGGATAATCTTAGGCCTGAATAAACCTGAAGTATTTACAGTTGAAACATTACTTGAAATATATCTAGCATGCTGAATCTAAAAGCAGTCTATAGCCTGACTGTATTCTGGTAAAACACTTAATTCTAAACAACAACAAAATAAGATGTCCAAAAAGTTTTTTTCCTGGATGAAAGTTCATTTATATAATTTGTGCTAAGTCTCTAAGCCCTCTCCTTGGGCTGCCACCTTATCGCGGTGGAGGGGTTTGAGTGTCCCAATGATTCTAGGAGCTATGCTGTCTGGGGCTTTATGCCCCTGGTAGGGTCACCCAAGGCAGACAGGTCCTAGGTGAGGGACCAGACAAAGCGCAGCCCGAAGACCCCAATGACGAAGAAAAACTTTGGACGTGGTGTTCCCTCGCCCGGACGTGGGCCACCGGGGCCCCTCCCTGGAGCCAGGCCTGGAGGGGGGGCACGATGGCGAGCGCCTGGTGGCCGGGCTTTTTCCCATGGAGCCCGGCCGGGCTCAGCCCGAAAGGAATACATGGGTCCCCCCTCCAATGGGCTCACCACCTATGGGAGGGGCCAAAGGGGTCGGGTGCATTGTGTGCTGGGTGGTGGCCGGGAGAGGGGCCCTGGCGGTCCGATCCTCGGTTGCAGAAGCTGGCTCTTGGGACGTGGAATGTCACCTCTCTGGTGGGGAAGGAGCCGGAGCTGGTGTGTGAGGCTGAGAGGTTCCGATTAGAAATAGTCGGTCTCACCTCGACGCATGGCTCTGGTTCTGGAACCAGTCTCCTTGAAGGGGCTGGACATACTTCCACTCTGGAGTTGCCCGCGGTGAGAGGCGTCGGGCAGGAGTGGGCTACTTGTTGCCCCCATCTCGGCGCCTGTACGTTGGGGTTTACCCGGTGAGCGAGAGGTAGCCTCCCTCCGCCTACGGGTGGGGGACGGGTTCTGACTGTAGTTTGTGCTTACGGGCCGAACACCAGTTCGGATTACCCACCCTTTTGGAGTCCTTGGAGGGGTACTGGAGAATGCCCTCCTGGGGACTCCCTCGTTCTATTGGGGGACTTCAACGCTCATGTGGGCAATGACAGTGAGACCTGGAGGGCGTGGTTGGGAGGAACGGCCCCCTGATCTGAATCCAGTGGTGTTATGTTGTTGGACTTCTGTGCTCGTCACGGATTGTCCATCGAACACCATGTTCAGGCATAAGGGTGTCCATGTGTGCACTTGGCACCAGGACACCTAGGCCGCAGTCGATGATCGACTTTGTCATCGTTTCATCTGATCTGCGGCCGTATGTCTTGGACACTCGGGTGAAGAGAGGTGCGGAGCTCTCCACTGACCACTACCTGGTGGTGAGTTGGCTCCGGTGGTGGGGGAGGATGCCGGTCAGACCTGGCAGGCCAAACGTGTTGTGAGGGTCTGCTGGGAACGCCTGGCGGAATCCCCTGTGAGGCGGAGCTTTAACTCCCATCTCCGGCAGAACTTTGAACACGTTCCGGGGGAGGTGGGGGACATTGAGTCTGAGTGGACCATGTTCCGTGCCTCCATTGTCGGCGCATACCGGAGCTGTGGCCGTAAGGTTGTCGGTGCCTGTCGCGGTGGCAACCCTCGAACCCGTTGGTGGACCCCTTCGGTGAGGGATGCCGTCAAGCTGAAGAAGGAGTCCTACCGGGCCTTTTGGCCTGTGGGACTCCGGAAGCAGCTGACGGTACCGGCGAGCGGCATGCGGCTCGGGTGGTTGCTGAGGCAAAACTCGGGCGTGGGAGGAGTTCGGAGAGGCCATGGAGAAAGACTTCCGCACGGCTTCGAGGCGATTCTGGTCCACCATTCGGCGTCTCAGGAGGGGAAGCAGTGCAACACCAACACTGTGTATAGTGGGGATGGTGTGCTGCTGACCTCGACTCGGGATGTTGTGGGCCGGTGGGCAGAGACTGAAGACCTCCTCAATCCCACCAACATGCCTTCCATTGAGGAAGCTGAGCCTGGGAATCTGGGTCGGGCTTTCCAATCTCTGGGGACGAGGTCACCGAGGTGGTTAAAAGCTCCTCGGTGGCAGGGCCCCGGGGTGGATGAGATCCGGCCGGAGTTCCTTAAGGCTCTGGATGTTGTAGGGTTGTGTTGGCTGACGCGACTCTGCAGCATTGCATGGACATCGGGGCAGTTCCCTGGATTGGCAGACTGGGGTGGTGGTCCCCTGTTCAAAAGGGGACCGGAGGGTGTGCTCCAATTACAGGGGGTCACGCTCTTAAGCCCCCCTGGCAAGGTCTATTCGGGGTCCTGGAGAGGAGGGTCCGTCGGATAGTCGAACCTCGGATTCAGGAGGAACAGTGTGGTTTCGTCCTGGCCGTGGAACGCTGGACCAACTCTACACCCTCAGCAGGGTCCTGGAGGGTGCGTGGGAGTTCGCCCAACCGGTCTACATGTGTTTTGTGGACTTGGAGAAGGCGTTCGACCGCGTCCCTCGGGGAGTCCTGTGGGGGGTTCTCCGGGAGTATGGGGTACCGGGCCCTTTGATACGGGCTGTCAGGTCCCTGTACGACCGGTGCCAGAGTCTGGTCCGCATTGCCGGCAGTAAGTCGGGCTCGTTCCGGTGAGAGTTGGACTCCGCCAGGGCTGCCCTTTGTCACCGATTCTGTTCATTACGTTTATGGACAGAATTTCTAGGCGCAGCCGGGGTGTTGAGGGGATCCGTTTTGGTGGTCTTAGGATCGCATCTCTGCTTTTTGCGGATGATGTGGTCCTATTGGCTTCATCAGAGCGTGATCTGCAGCTCTCACTGGAGCGGTTCGCAGCCGAGTGTGAAGTGGCCGGGATGAGGATCAGTGCCTCCAAGTCCGAGGCCATGGTCTTGAGCCGGAAAAGGGTGGAGTGCCTACTCCGGGTCGGGGGGGGTGTTCTGTCTCAAGTGGAGGAGTTTAAGTATCTTGGGATCTTGTTCACGAATGAGGGAAGAAGGGAGCGGGAGATCGACAGGCGGATTGGTGCAGCCTCTGCAGTGAAGCGGGCGCTGTACCGGTCCGTCGTGGTGAAGAGAGAGCTGAGCCAAAAAGCAAAGCTCTCGATTTACTGGTCGATCTACGTCCCTACCCTCATCTATGGTCATGAGCTTTGGGTCATGACCGAAAGAACGAGGTCCCGGATACAAGCGGCCGAAATGGGTTTTCTCCGCAGGGTGGCTGGGCTCTCCCTTAGAGATAGGGTGAGAAGCTCGGCCATCCGGGAGGGACTCAAGTAGAGCCGCTGCTTCTCCGCATCGAGAGAGCCAGTTGAGGTGGCTCGGGCATCTGGTCAGGATGCCTCCTGGACGCCTCCTGGTGAGGTGTTCCGGGCACGTCCCACCGGGAGGAGGCCCGGGAGACCCAGGACACGCTGGAGAGACTATGTCTCTCGGCTGGCCTGGGAACGCCTCGGGATTCCCCCGGAGGAGCTGGCCCAAGTGGCTGGGGAGAGGGAAGTCTGGGCCTCCCTCCTTAAGCTGCTGCCCCCGCGACCCGACCCCGGATAAGCGGTAGAAGATGGATGGATGGATGGATGGATGGTGCTAAGTCTTATTATTTTGGATAAATGTTAGAACATTTATTTAGAGCTGAATATAAGAAGTGTGACAGCTTTCTATCACCATATGTTTGTCACAGAACCTCACTCAATTAAACATACATGATGCATGAAATAGTATTTAGCTTTCTGGTAAAATAGAATTGTCAGAATATGTTTGTAAAATGTTATTGTAACTTCAAGTTTTAAAGAAAAATCCTGAAAATATCAATTTACATTGAGCAACAAGGTTTCTGAAAGGCTAATATACATAACTAGTCATCAATTAAAGAAATACAAAAACATTAATTATCAAATTAAGACCAGACCAAAGCTGAAACCTTCTGAATGTTTTGGTCATAAACCACCTTCAGCTTCAGTTTACCTGTAGTGACTTGATTTGCCTGTAGAGGGCGCCAGCAGCTCATGGTGAATACAGACTGAAGCTCTGTATTCCCAGGATGAGATCCACCTGCAGAGGAGGAAAACACAGAGCATAAATATATTTAGAGATGAGTGAAGATTCATGTTTGTTACTGAAAGAGTGAACAGCTCCACATTATCAATGAAATACATTTACAAAGGATTATTTCAGAGTTTTGAAACCTTACAGAAGGATCATGGACTGGAAAAAGATTACTTTTTTAGGTACCTGCAGATGAGATATTATTTTAATAGAAATTTTAAAGAGGTGTTGAGGAAAAGCGATTCAAGTTTCATGGGAGTCTTTCTATCACTAATTAAGCCCAGATCAGACAGCAGAATTATCTCTAAATTATATAATGCCATACAACTAGAAACGGGGGCGCCTGCTGGAGACTTTGTGTGTCTAAGGGAGCCAACCACTTCCATGTTTTTTGCGACTGCCATGTAATAAGACCATATTGGAAAGAGTTACACAAACATATTGAAAATATATTCAATGCAAACATCCCATTCAACTGTGAAATGTTGTATTTAGGCATCCTACAGGTGGAGACATGGACAAATAAAGACGAAAAACTGCTGGCTATATTACTAGCAGCTAGTAAAAAAGCCATCATAAGGAAATGGCTAAAACCACATCCACCCACTATCGATGAATGGATCGAAATTGTTTAACAGATTTATGCTATGGAAAAGATTTCTTTTTCCCTCAAAGTTGAAAAACAAACGTTTTATAAGATCTGGACCAAATGGACTGAGTATGTAAAACCAATTAGATCTGACTTCATTTGATTGTACTTGTGAATGATGTGACCTACCCTTTTAAGTTCTTGTGTTTTTTGTTGCTCGAAGTGGTGCAATCCCCATTTTTGTTCAATTCTGTTCATTTTTGTTACTTATTGTTCACAACTAGAATTAATAATAGTCTGTAAAAGAAAATACTAGAAAGGCAGCATGGACAAAATCACGTGTATTCTCCACTTCTATCCTCATGTACGACCTTAAATGGGTAAAGCTGTAATTAATGAAGGTGATGGAAATCTGTCTTTCTAAATGAAGAAATAATTATATGAAAAAAAGACATACATTTACAATTATAAAATAACATTTCAATAAATAAACATAAGAATCAGTAGCTAAGAGTATTAAAAAGGCAATACAAAAGAATTATATTAAAACCATGTAAAGTATTTTCAAGTTTCAGTTTACTGACGTAGAGCAGAAATAGGATGGGGCTTACAGAGATATGAACTATAAAAATACTGCAGCGACTTCCTCCTACTGGCATTTCATCTGCTTTCTTTACAGCAACAAGCCAGACCAGTTCAAGCAATGGAAAACTCATTCATAATAGCTATAGACTTTGGAACTTCATACAGCGGCTATGTCTTCAACATTACACCCAGTTATGAAGAGCCAAATCCCCACTTAAGGATGTGGGGAAAAGAAATTGGACTGGACACTCCAAAGGCTCCAACCTGCATCTTGTTTGATGAATCTGAAGAATTTGTGGCTTTTGGTTATGAAGCCATAGAAAAATACAACTGCATGGGAGGGGAAGACGCAAAGAAACACTATTTCTTTCAAAATTTTAAGATGGCTCTCTATGGCAAAGTAAGTGAAAATCGTCACCCTTAAATTGACATGCTGAAGTAATGTCTTCATTTCATACATTGTTTTCAACAGGCGCTCCATTTCATGTAGACATATAAACAATTACAGTTAAAACGTTTAATTGCACTCCTGTTATTGCTGTTTGGGCCAACATGTAGAATTGTTTCTAACTGAGGACATGTATAGAAATATAATTTCCCTTGAACAAAGACAAGAATATGTCAGTAACTCCCATAGAGATTGTTTAACATCAATCTGTTATTCTCCAGATCCTGACACCTTTTTTAATTCTTGTTTAAATTATCCTGTATCTGTTAACTCTGCATTCATTTTTAACAGGAATCTAGAAGGGATATGAAGATCAAATCAGCCAGTGGGAAGGAAATGATGGCCCTGAAAGTTATTACAGAGGCTTTGAGATTTCTGAAGGATGATGCATTAAAAACCATTAATTCCAATGCAGCAGTTATGATTTTCATTCCCTCTGACTTCACCTGGGTGCTGACGGTTCCTGCCATCTGGGATCAGTCAGCCAAACAGTTCATGAGAGAAGCTGCAATGCAGGTGACAGTTGATTTTTAGAACTTTATTTTTCCTCACAAACATTCAGATGTTAGATTATTTTCTTTCCCACTTCAGGCAGGTATTGTGGAAGAGGGATCTGAGGACAAACTGGTGATTGGACTGGAACCAGAAGCTGCTTCAATCTGGTGTAAGAAGCTTCCAGCTGATGGATTCATTGCAGAAAACCACAACGGCACGTCTCTGGATCAGCTTCAAGGATCTCAGTACATTGTTGTTGACTGTGGAGGTACTTTGAATAATTCTGATCCAGTTTGACATGGTGTACAACAAACTCAATAAAAAAAATGAATTCTTAATTATACACTTCAGTGTTTGACCTGAAGAATCAAGGTGTGAAAATAGTCTTTAATTCTTTCTTTTTCAGGAGGAACTATTGACATCACTGTTCATGAAGTCCTGGATGGAGGAGCCTTAAAGGAGCTGCACAAGGCCTCTGGAAATGACCTGGGAGGACAAACTGTGGACAGAAAGTTTAAAGAGTTACTCAGGGAAATATTCTGTGATGGAATCTGGGATGAATATGAAGAAAATTATCCCAATGAGGTTCAGAGGATAATATATGATTTTACCCGTCTCAAACAAGTAGATGAGAATGTTCAGTTTACTTGTCCATTTAATCTGGGAGCACTGGCTCTGAAAAAGAAAGACATAGGGAAGTTCTTTGAGTCTGTGGTAGGTGCATCCTGGAACGGGGGATCAATAAAAATTGCCAAAGAAAAAATGAGAGATTTCTTTAAGAAGAGTCTGCAGGGCATCACCGAGCATCTTAGGGAAATCCTACAAAGAGAATACGGAATTGAGTACATTTTGTTAGTTGGGGGTTTTGCTAACAGCAAGATTCTGCATCAGTACATAATTGATCAGTTTAGTGGTGATTGTAAGATTCTGTGTCCTTTCAGAGCTCAGGAAGCGATCATGAGAGGAGCTATTGAGTTTGGAAGAAACCCATCCTGGGTTGCATCTCGAAAAAGCTCCTTCACATATGGTGTGGCCACCTGTGAGTGCTTTGATGAGCTCAAACATAAGCCAGAAAAGAAATTCATGAGTGGCGAGGAGGAGTGGTGCTGTGATAGGTTCCTGACATTGGTGCAGGCAGGTGAAGATGTCTGGTGGGATGAGATTAGAGAACTCATCCTTTGTCCAGTAGATGAGGATCAGACATGGATGGCGATGAGATTTTATCGCACAGAAAGGATCTTTCCTAAGTATGTTGATGACTTGGGGGTTGAGGAAGCTGGTTCATTTGGTGTTGCAATGCCTGATATTAGGGGAGGCAGAGAGCGCCAGGTGAAGGTAGAAATCAGGTTCGGCTCCACGGAGATAACAGCTACAGCCACAGACATGACTTCTGGTTCAAAGGGGTTAATCAAGTTTGACTTTATTAGGGCAGATGACACAAGCTGTGCTGAGCCTTCTTTATATTACTCTCCATATGGAAATGTACTGTCAGAATGAGAGAAATGTAATCACAGTTTTTTTTTTATATTGTGCTGCTGAACTTTTATTTTTGTCATTTTTTTAGTATGAAATTTTAAATATGAAATCATTAAAATATCAACTTTTTTGCTTAAGAACTTTTAAAGTCCTTAAAGTCCTCAAGCTAGTTTATCATTATCTGTAACCTAAATGAAACTTTGCAGACCTTTGCAAGAATTATCTAATATCAACCTTAGTCACACATAACATGCACCATGTCTTTGGCAATTGGGGATTCACATTATGTGCTCAACAAACAGGAAAATGAGTGTGAATCAGTTAATTGATGTTATATTCCATGCTTTGAATACGTTTCAGGTGACAAGTGTGTTGATGTTGTTTAAAGCAGCAGTTCTACTGATGGATGTTAATTTCTACCTTTGAAAATGAATGAAGTTTTTTGCAGACAATTGAGTTTGTGCTGTTTGTTTTCTTGTACCTCAACTATATTGCTGCACATTACATAGATGCTCGAGCTACAAACCAGTAGAAGAAAACACTAATTACATCAATAATCATATCAATAGTTATATTTATATAAATATATATAATTAAATATATAATTGCACTGTGTGGACAATTATTATGTAAGTTGTAGTTTTGAGGATGGACTTCATTGTTAAACAATAACAGCGCTCTCAGTCAATCCAAAATGTTAATAACCTCTCAAACTTGAATATCTAAAAAAGTGAAAGAGATTTTGGCTTTCTTAGGACAATATGTGTGTTTAAACAATTATTGGGCAACTATTAATGTATAGAATTATTATGCAACCGAATTAAAGGGATCCACAATTAGCTATAAACACAGACTTTATTTAGGAAATATTTTAGATGTAAAAACAATACAGTAGTAATACTGTAAAAACTAAAAGGTTATTTATTTATTTTTTATCAATAGCTCTCTCAGAGAAAGACCATCTTTTTCTTCCTCTAACTAAAATCTTCTACCACTGAAGTATCATGGGATATACATAGTCAAACAATATGGTTGCAGTTTTGAGGACTGAAGGTCATAAAGTGTTATGGGGTGAGTGTTGTCTAAAGATAAATTAATTAAAGTTTAGGAGACAAAGATTAGTGTGATGACTCCCCTTTATTATTGTTCTATAGAACACATTTTTCCATCAGGTGAGTTTTTGCTTTTATTCCCAGTGAGTTCTATGGAAACGCAAAGAATAATAAGAAAGAATGCCAGAAGCCGGCTCAGCAGGTTCAACACGCCCATGTACTGATGTTTCCTTCTCATCTCTTTCTGTTTGCAGTGGAGGACGATTGTTTTACAGCACAGGCAATTTCTGGTAAGCATTTCAGCATTGAAATGGATCATTACATAGGTCACAGGCAAACATTAGCCATTGGGTAAAATTTAAAACCACAGTTTTTAAATTGTGACATTTTAAAAATTCCAGGAAACCATTGCTTCCTGGAGCAATCGTTTCAAAAGTTGAGAACCAAGGCCATCTGTACGCAGCAAAGTGTAGTGTTGGAGGAAATTTTCGGTTGTTCTCCAAATAAGGCTGCTGAGAGTCAAAGCTTCAAGGAACAAATACTTTATTGAACATCTGCAGATGGAGAACCACACTTGACAATGTCAGAGTGGGCTCTCCCTTGGTTGAGCAGACATTCTCTCTTTATAAAGCTAAACATCAACATGTCAACCAATTCTGAGAACTTTCTGACAACCAAGTTCTTATTCCAAGAAATTGAAAGGTGTGATTTAGCTCATATGCGTCAGAGATGTATCTATAGGTTATTCACTGCACATCCTGTGAGGGTGGGTGTTAACTATGTGCATCCTTACGGGGTAAGCTTCCTATGTTAAAACTAAGCAATATGAACGTATTAAAAAGTATTTTTGGCACCCTGGGCAATTTTGATGCTTATGAGGTCAGGAACATAAGGGAGTGGTAAGAGCTAATTTTAATTTAACAGTAGGACAAACAAACAGGTTATTACCAGGCTTGTTTGTACCAAAGATTATTTATTACCAATGATCAGACAGGAAAGAACTCTTCTAGACTAAATAAATAAAAGTATAGTAAGTATAAAAGTATAAGATAACACACATGAACAAGGAATGAAAGAGACACATATTTTTGTACCACAATAATCTTAACATGCTGGAAAAGGAGTTGGAAAGAGTAAGAAACTTATGAATTATGTTAGAAAGGAAATACTATTTATGGAGTTGTTTTTTTCGAAAGCTCTTGGCATTCCTCTCTTGGTCAACCTGACCTGACACCCTCCCTTTCCTTGCATGCGAAGCACAAATTGTACCAAATATGACTTAGAAAAGATTCTGTTTGGACAGATAAATGCAACGCCCATTGATTGATTAGTGTCTGGCAAATTCTGAAATGGACATTGGTCTCAAATACACAATCCAAGGTAAGAGTGCCAGGAAGCATATGAAAATCAAGGAGAGTAATGCCATTGGTTCCAACTCACACCAGTAGATATAAGATTATATTAACGGAACGGTTAATGGATTGTAACGGTGCGAAATAATAACCACTCCAGGAAGGGATGATGTTGATCTTCCTTTAATGAAGATCGACGGACGACAGTTAAGCTGGATGGTATATGTGCTCTAACGCTGATGCAGACGAACTTTACACGTCCACACCAGAGTCAGCGAGCATCAAAACTAACACAAATAAAAACATTCCCCCGGAACACACAACCGTCGCATGCAAAGCTCCGCCAAGCAAATGCATAGCAACAAACCCAAACTCAGATCAGTCTGGCCAGCATGGGAAACAATGTAGGCATAAGCAGATACATCAAGTATTACCCTACCCCAAAGAACATCAAACTACTATGGCATGGCTAAGTTTTTGCAACATTAATAATGCAAACTTAAAGGTTACTGGAGCAAACAGTTTTTTTTGTTTTGTTTTTTTACTTTCAACACCCTGCTTGGAACTTTAACATAACTCACCACTTAATGACGGATAATTATTCAGTACAGTCATTTTGATAATGGGTGTAATAGAAAATTTTGTATTTAGCCTTATTTCATCTTTGATGGAACTGATGATACTTTGTTACCATTTGTTTACTGAATGATCTGCTGTTTTTTTTATTTCTGTAATATGTGTGTTTTTCCATGAAAGAAGTTCCAGATAATGTTTAGATGTTTTCACTACTGTGAGAGCAGAAGAGACATGAAGGCATTTTGGGTAAAATGTTTAACCTGGCAATTGTCTTAAAGGACTGATGTGAGGAATGTAGTTTGTACCCTTATTTGACCTGCACCCATCAGTAACCCATGAGATAGAGAAGAATTAGAAGTTCTTCCTGAGATCCTTATCGGTTGCCTTTCCTGCCATAAAATTATCTCCTCCAAGGGGTGAGGGATAGTTCGTGAGGTGGGGGTCAGGATTGTCTCTGTGGTCCATATGGCAATAGAGATTAGATCAGCCTCTGGGTGGGTCTTTGCCTGCTTTGACTATATAATGATGTGACGTGTGTTGTTCTGGGCTCTTCTCCTGACTGCCCTCAGTGAGAAGAGTCTTCGAACGCTGTTGCCTTCAAATAAAGAAACTTAAGACAAAGATTAATCTTTCTCTGTTTATTGAAACAGATTCTCATTCTTTGATAAATGAAATTTCCATAACACGGGCAATGGCCCATATTTCTCGACGCTTAAGAGTATTTTGAACAAATGGTCCTTGTTTGTCTTCTTCAGATCCAGAGGTATGTAGTCCATCTTTGGCAGTGGATAAGCGTCCTTCAGAGTGAGGTCATTTGGGCGCCGATAGTCCACACACCAGCGTACTCCCCCATCTTTTTCACGAACGAGAACCACTGGTGAAGCCCCCTCAGAAGATGATGGTACCACTACTCCAGCGTCCAACATGTCCTTGAGATGCCTTTCATCTTCACCTTCAAAGCCCAATGGTCTCCGTCTGTCGGGCTGCTGCACAGGTCTTGCCTCTCCAGTGTTAATCTTGTGAGTAACAGCAGAGAGTTGGCCAAGGTCTGTATCATTGGCTGCAAAGAGAGACTGGTATTTTAAGAGCAGCTCAATTAGTCTCACTTGCTGATCTTCACTGAGAGCTTCACTAAATGATGTATAGAGCTTGAAGGTGTTCTGGTAGATCTAGAGCATTTTTCTCCACTCTTCCAACCTTTGGCCCATCTGTGTGGCTGCTCTCTTCCACGGCCATCGTTGGTTGTTGGATCAATGACTAATACAAGATATTTACTAACAATCAATGAAGAAGTTTGTTTGTCAAAACCAAACTTCCAAAAGGAACAACTTGTCACAAATGTGCCATTGGCATAATTGGGATGGTACGGAGCCCCTAAGGGGACATGGAGAAAAAAAAAAAAGGAAAGACATCCCGACTTATTATCTCGAGATCCCGACTTATTATCTCGAGATCCCGACTTATTATCTCAAGATCCCGACTTTTTTTTTTTTTTTTCGCGGGATCTCGAGAAACTAAGTCAGGATCTCGGGATCTCGAGATAATAAGTCGGGATCTCGAGATCTCGACTTAGTTTCTCGGGATCTCGAGAAAGTAAGTCGGGATTTCGTTCCTTTTTTGTTTTTCTCCATGTCCCCTTAGGGGCTCCGTAGGATGCAGGCAAAAGAGAAGGAGGCAAAAGTTTTCCAAACATTATTTTTGGAACATGGTTTATTAATACATTGCAGCAAGCAAAAGACAAAGATAAAAACAATGTTATAGAACACAGAAAACAGGTTTGTGCTATATAGTAAACTCAAATCAATGCATTCCTCGTTTTCCAAAAGTGAATAGCAAAAATGTGAGCCTGAACTCAAAATAAACTGGTAGTCATTACAAATAAAATAAAAGCATTGTGATCAGTAATATGAAAACAACCTTTAAAAATGTCTTCCTGTAAACAGCTGCAGTGTGGTAATATAAATGTGTCAGAAGTTTTTAAACTCAAAATGAAGTGTGTTTTTCTCTCCAGTACTCAGGTCAGTCCCTGTAGCTGTTATCTCTGTGGAGCCAAACTTTACTTCCATTTTTACTTTACGTTCTTTGTTTCTTTCAGGATCACATAGTTTAACTGTAAATGAACCTAATTCTTCCACCCCCCAATCATCTACATATTTTGGGTTTTTTCTTTCACTTCTAAACAATCTAACGCTCATCTGTGTCTGTTTTGGATCTATTGCATTAAGCAGATGCTCTCTGGTTTCATTCCAGCCCACATCTTCACCTACTTCCAGCAGTATTTTAAAAATGTCCTGACACCACTCCTTTCCATTCGTTGTGAGTTTTTTCTCTTGTTTATGTTCAGACTCATCAAACCTTTTTAACACAGCCACCCCATAAGTAAAGCGACTTTTCCGAGATGCCACTATGTTTGGGTTTCTTCCAAACTCCACCGCTCCTTTCAAGATCACTTCCTGAGGCCTAACAGGACACAAGACTTCATATTCTTCTCCAAACTGTTCATTAATATGCTGCCGCAGTATTTGACTTTCTGCAAACCCCCCCACTAACAAAATGTAGCCACTGTTGAGATTTGCTTGTAATGTTTCTTTGAGACTCTTGGTGATGCCCTGAAGACTCTCATCAAAGAAAGTTTTCAGTTTCTCTCTGGTGATTATGATAGATCCTCCATTCCAGGAAGCTCCTTGCACTGACTCAAAGAACTTCTCTATGTCTTTCTTTCTCCGGGCCAGTTTCCCCAGATTATATGAACAGGTAATCTCAACATCCTCATCTACCTGTTTGAGACGAGTAAAATCAAATATCATCCTCTGAACCTCACTGGGATAATTTTCTTCATATTCATCCCAGACTCCGTCAGAGAATATTTCTCTGAGGAACTCTTTGAACTTTCTGTCCACAGTTTGTCCTCCTATATTGTTTCCAGATGCTTTGTGCAGCTCCTTTAAGGCTCCTCCTTTCTTGATTTTGTGAGCCGTGATGTCAATAGTTCCTCCTGAAATGCACAAAATGTGACAAAACTTTCCATATATTCTAGATCATTAGTGTATTAGTCTTCTATTACAATACTGTCACTATTAAAGGTTGTACTAAAGACAGCATTAGATTTATAGACAATTACCTCCACAATCAACAATAATATACTGAGTTCCTAGAGTCTGGTCCAGTGAGTCTCCCCTGTTGTTCTGTGTGATGAAACCACTTGGTGGAAGCTTCTTACACCAAACTGAAGCAGCTTCTGGTTCCAGTGCAATCACTAGTTTGTCTTCATTTCCTTCAGTTACAATTCCTGCCTGGAAGATAAATATAATATAATCAATGCTGAACATTTCAGAACTTCTTTGGTCTCTGTAAAACCTGATGTTACCTGAGTTGCAGCTTCTCTCATGAACTGCTTTGCTGACTCATCCCAGATGGCAGGAACCGTCAGCACCCAGGTGAAGTCAGAGGGAATGTACGGTAAACCTGCTGCGCTGGAACCGATCGTTTTCAGTGCGTCATCCTTCAGGAATCTCAGCGACTCCGAGAAAACCTTCAGCGCTGTCATTTCCTTATCATTTACTGCTTTAATCTTAAGGTCCCTTTTAAGATCCTATAATATTACAATTATATAAAAAATATTTATTAAAGATGTATAAAATGTAGTTCTTTTCAATGTCATTGAAAACCCCAAACACAATCCAGTGTTTTGGGGTATTTTTTTGGTGGCGTAAATTTTCTAAAATAATTTTAGTGCTTTGTTACTTCCCATATGTTATTGCACTGTAAACAAAATATAACCCAACACTAACAAACACGCTGCTTTTATTTCCAGGTTTTTGAAATAGGCAGATTTTCCAGATTTTTTTTCTAATCTTATTTCTTCTATGAACAATTTTTTGGCTTTACAGTGAGAACTATATGAAAATGACTTTAAGCTGTAATTTTCAGCAGCTCACTTGTTTTCAGTTCATCTGCTCTACTAACAATTAAGAGTAAAGAAATGTCATATATTGTGTTTCCTGTGATTTTATTAATCTCACCACAAGCTTCTGTTTCAGTGTGGAAAAGTCAGGAGTTCAGACCTTACTTAAGCTACTAAATAGACTCTAAATCATACTTTTCCATTTAGGACTTACACAGGCATCTTACCCAACATCGGTTGGGAAAGGCTCCACCCCTTCCTCAGTTACCTTGAGCAGTAGTCAGAAAATATTAAGAATAAATATTTTAACCTTTACTTACTTTGCCATACAGAGCCATTTTGAATCCTTCAAAGAAATAATGTCTCTTTGCTTCTTCTCCTCTCATTTTGATGAATGCTGCTTTGGCTTCATAACCAAACTTCAGAAATGTTCCATCTTGATCAAACAGGATGCAGGTTGGAGTCTTTGGGGTGTCCAGTGTAAGTTCGGCTCCCCATCTCTTTAATTTGGGATCACTTTCTTGCTCTCCGGTTGTGATATTGAAGGCATATCCACTGTAAGCAGTACCAAAGTCTATGGCTATAACATAGGAGTCACCCATTGTTGAATCATGCTCTCTAAGTCAGGATGTAAACCAGAATACCAGTGGGAGCGCTAGCAGCTCCTTTTTTTTCTGTCCGCTCCACCTCCCAGGTGCCGTTTATCTGCTCAGACAGGAAAGGTTGGTTTAACATGTTGAGACTTAAGTCTCATTTTTAAAAGAGATTTATATCCTTAGATTAATATCTGAAATATATTTTTAGTGATCGTAGAGTTGTGTATAAATATAACTTAAGGACTTGTGATATTGTGGAACTGTTGTTTAGAGATCAGACATCATTCAAGGTCCACAGTGAAAACAAAATTATCTCTGTCTCAATACGGGTTGACAATTGCAGTGTGGACATTCTGTCTGTTCCACAGAAGCTGTGGATTTCTTTCTGCTTGTTTTTCCTTGTTTATTGCACTTCAGAGTATCTTCCTTGTGGTGTCTCCTGTTTGTGCTGGTGTATGAAGTTTATGGATGTACAACTGCATATATAAATGTATTATTATAACACTTAATGTAATAAAATAATTTAACAGAGTTCTTTTAAAAGTTCTAGCATTTGTTTTTTAAAAAAGATTATCGAGAGGTTTTTGTCACCGTTAGTTACAGTGGGGGAGTATTTAGTCAGTTACCAATTGTGCAAGTTCTCCCACTTAAAAAGATGAGAGAGGCCTGTAACTGACATCATAGGTAGACCTCAACTATGAGAGACAAAATGAGAAAAAAAAAATCAGAAAATCACATCGTCTGAATTTCAACAAATTTATTTGCAGATAAGGCGGAAAATAAGTATTTGGTCACCTGTAAACAAGCCAGATTTCTTCACCCAAAACATATCTGAAGGGTTAATTTCATTCTTTCATGCCTGTTTGAGACATCCTTTGATCTCCATGGAAACCATTCAGCTGTTCAAAATGCCTTGATGAACCTAGAAACGCCGTTGGGGTGTAGCTCCTCCTTAGGGCTTCTTCCAAGCTTCCACCTCACAGAGCAACCCTCCCCTGCGACTCCCACATTCAGCTCCTTCAGACTAGCCAGCAGATATTAGCAAACATCTGGTGGAGCTGCACATCTACTGAGCTCTTTATAGGCAAGGGATGAAATCCCATTTCATTATTGGGGTGACCATAAAGAGGGACATTTTTTAAGATCAATTTATTGGGGGTCAGCAAAGTTACAGTGAAATGTAACATAAAATGTGGTTTAAAAAGTTTTTAATGTGTTCAAGCTGCAAGACCAAAAATGACAAGTAATGCTCAAACATGTTTTTCTCAGTAAGCAAACAATTGAGACACATAAAAGTCAAACTAAAATTTGAACATTTAGATATAAACTTGATTCAGTGTGTGGTGGATAGGTGCAGCTCGGGATCACATGATGTTGGTAGTGATTATAGATCACCTGTTGCTCACCTGGTGAACTTTGGCAAGTGGGTGATGGAGGAAGTCTACTTTTGCTGACCGCTTTATGGATTTAGTCTCTGATCACTGTTTGAACCTGCGGATCTGTTTTTTAATGCTTTCGGACACGGATGTTTGTAATCCATTGATGTTTTGCATGAAAATAAAATCACGTGGATTTAAGATCTGATCAGCTGGAGCATCAACAAATGATTCCCCTATTCAGCTGCTTAGCGACTCTCTTTGACAGTCGCTAATACAGTGGCACAGATATAATCTCTGGTACACCTTTACAAAAATTTAAGACTATATATAAAGTTGTAATGAGTAACTCCACGTAATAAAATTCCTCATAAATATTGATTTATTGTAGTGGCTCTCAATACAAGTTATGTGTAATTTAAATTATAACTTGTTAAGTTGCTTTATGCTTAAATCTTTTTTGGTTTTGACATGTCCTGGATCTATTGAAATAATAAAGATCCAGGAAGTATCATAACTTAAACTTAATGCTCAAAGCACCAGCGTTTTTATAAAAATATATAGATTTTTTTTGTGAGTGGCTTTAGAGGCTCTATGTTGAAGATGGTAAGAAATAAAAGCATACATTTCTGTTTTTTGTCATCTATCTCTGCTCTTATCTCCTACACTGAGCTGTCAGCTTGTTGTAGCAATCATCCCTCCCATTTCAAACTCTTCTCATTAATGTAAGTTAAAGAGATAAATATAATTGAGATATTTGCTACCTTCGACCGAAATGTTTAAGTCTATGAAAGCAATGCAGCCAGTTTTGCTAGTTTTTATTTCCAAGTGTAACAATTTTAGAAAATGTGCTTTTATTTTTGATTATGTTTTGAAATTCCACCAAATCCTGATTAACATTGAATAATCCTATTTTTCTTTTGTTATATTTTAAGAATTTTATTATTTTATTTATTAAACACTAGTACTTGTACTGTCACTTTAAGAGAGCGTCTCATGACGTCAGCACTGTACTGCCTTCAGTTGGGGCTAAGGCTGCCTGAGAAGAGGTAGAATATTTTCTTTGCTCTTGGTTAAGTTCACGTTTTATGAAATTTATAAAATAATTGTAAGTACATGCATCTGTGAATGTTTATGTTTTAATACATATATTCCTTTTGACAAGTTAAGAAAATGTTTTCAAATGTGAGAGCAGATATTGTTATGAGTTAGTCACAGGGTTTCTCCATGTGCTCATCTGCTAGGGGAATTCCGACTCCTGTGGAAGCTGCATGTAAAGGGACATTTTCATTTCTATATGTACAGGCCTCTGCCAGCAACCTGTAATAAACATCACCCAGCAACTCATGTGGTCTGACTCCCCTTTCTATCTGAACACAACGCACAACGCCAGTTACACAAGGCATTACGGGATGTTTATCATAATTCAAAGTAATAAAATAATGAACTGCAGTCTGATTTTTATTGTTAATGTGTTTCTTCCTAATGAGCAGTGAAAACTTAAAATGCTTTAAGTATTTACTTACTGGAAGGTTTATTTGTGCTCCAGAGCCACAGCTCCCAGGTAGCTCCTCACTTAGCTCCTCTGTGCCTCTCAGCGCTGCTGTTGCTCCTCCTACACTTTGGACTGAACCATTGTTCTAACAATGGTGGGGGAACCTAAAAATGTATAATTTTTTTCTTTGATGAAAAGCAGATTTACTTTGTTCTTTGTTTCTTTCACCTTCTCATATTGATATTGTTTAAATAGAAAGGTTTCTTCTATACATTTTTTGGGTGGGGTGGAGACAATTCTAGACTTTTCCCCCTGGGATTTTTCAGAAGTTTTCAAAGAGATGGAAGCTCAATTTAAAGGCATTGAATTAAGAAGTAAACTTTCTTTCAAGCCATATTTACTATTTAAAGCATTTTTATAAAAAATGGAAGGAAACATAATTACTTGATTGTACTATACCGTTGCACTATGTGCATTGAAAACTTAAATTACCATTTTATTAAGGACAGTTTTTCACTTTTCAGATTGTTAAAGAACACATTTTTCCAAAAGACAAACTTTTTTCCAAGTTTGCCAAACTTTTGGAAAAAATTTTGCCATTTATCACTTTTTTTGATAATGGTGATATCATAATAGTTATTATAATATTGCCATTATGATAGTGATATAATGAGTCAGCTGCATATTGTCAGAAAAATAAACCTAAAACAAACCATCATCCTCTTACTATTGCCTATTGTCTTCTTTGTCATTTTGACTGGTAGTAACTCCCAGCTGTTGATCTGTTTCGATTCCGCTGAAAAACCAACTCCTCTGAGTAGAAAAGGTTTAAACTGATAAACATTTTTTTTTTTAAATTGTGCTTCTATCAAGCTAATTTATTTTCCTCAATTTTTGCTTAATGGAAACAACTAATTACTGACAAACTGAAGTACAGAGAAGTGGATCAGTGTCTAATTGTCTAATTGTGCAGTCAGAACAGTCGAGACAGAAAACCAGAGAACAGATAAAGAATCAAAACATTCCCTCATCATCTCCTTCATCTTCAATTGCACCAAAACAATTTTTTGGTAAAACTTTTATTGAATAGTTATAACCATCATGTACAAATAATGTATTTCAAAACTGTTTTATAGATCACTTTAGTCAAACTGACACATAAATCCAATCTTAACAAGTCACATCAAGTTCAAAAAGAAGTTTAAGCTTCAGTTATTGAGGCTTGCAGTCTATCCTCAGATATAACAAAAGGTTTAGCCACTAAAGAGTGATACATAAATCAACTGAAAGTTTTATGAAACTATAGGTACTGTTAACATAGAACTAGCTTAATTATATACAAATGTTCTCCAGCAGAAAGTAGTAACTGTACAGATTGTATTGTTTTCACCATTTTCAGCAGCAGACTGTTATTAATTCTGACAGTGTGCCTCTTATTTCCTTAATTTATCAAATCCAATGACACATGCATCTGTGGTGATAAGTGTGTTAACAAAGAGGCAGACCAAAAAAATAAAACTTTGTTGCAGCTGCTTTCCCAAATGCTATTACCAGAAAATATGGCTAAAGTACAGGAAGAAACAATAATTTCTCACTCTTTAAATTTATCACAAAAGAAATTCAACCAAGCTGGAAATTTTCTCTGAGACTCCACCAACTTTGGGTTTCTCCCCAGCTCTACGGCTCCTTTCAGGATCGCTTCCTGGGGTCTAAGAGGACACAGGACTTTATACTGAGGTCCAAACTGATCAGTGATGTGCTGACGGAGAATCTGGCTCTCAGCAAATCCTCCCACTAACACAATAAACCCAATGTTGAGATCTTTTTCTAATATTTCTTTAAGACTCTCAGTGATTCCCTGCAGACTCTCATCATAGAAAGATCTCAGTTTCTCTCTGGAGATTCTGATAAATCCATCGTCCCAGGAAGCTCCTTTCTCTGAATCAAAGAACGTTTCAATCTCTCCCTGTTTCTCAGCCAACATCCCCAGGTTATATGAACATCTGATCTGAACATCTTCATCCAGTTGTTTAAGACACATAAAATCATACATCATTTTCTGAACCTCATTGGAGAAACCTTCTTCATATTCATCCCAGACCCCATTGGAGAAAATTTCTCTCAGAAACATTTTAAATTTTTTATCCACAGTTTGTCCTCCCCGTTGATTACTAGGGGCCTCAAACAGTTTCTTCAGGGCTCCTCCTTCCAGGACTTTGTGAACAGTGAAGTCAACTGTTTCACCTGTTTATAAGCAATAAAAAAAAAAATAAAATTGATCAATGGATAAATCTAAATAAAAAAGAAGTTACACATTTAGCAAACAATACTCAAAAAGATATCAATACAAGTCTTGGTATATTTTTGTGTCAACACAAATATTTTGTCTTTGCAATAATTTAAGGTTCATATTTTGTTGTTACAGCCTTATTTGAAATATATATACTGTACATATACACATATATCCCGTCACATTTATCTCACTTCGCAGCTGCATGTGCAGCAGACTTCCTCTTTCCTTAACATTGGGCAAGCGTGCGGCAAAACATCCTGCCGTGTGGAACTTTAATGCTCTGAGAATGAACAGGGAAGTTTGCATGTTGTGCCAGAAAAGTACTTCAACGGTAAACAGTCAGAAGGTGGGGCAGTACCGTGTGGTACCGGGGCTTTGAGGTGCATCGCGACTCGTGGTGACAATCGCAGTACCGTGTCTAATATCAGGATATCTGATATAAAGACAGACATTCTTTCTATCGTCGGTGGGACCGACTCAGGCCGCCTGTAGCGAACCGGGCATTCAGCAGCCTGATTC
This sequence comes from Phalloptychus januarius, assembly GCA_902982915.1. Classification (NCBI taxonomy): domain Eukaryota; kingdom Metazoa; phylum Chordata; class Actinopteri; order Cyprinodontiformes; family Poeciliidae; genus Phalloptychus; species Phalloptychus januarius. The sequence continues at coordinate 18,693,657 of CADWAE010000230.1, read as the reverse complement.
AGTTAAAGTCAGAAGTTTTCTCTGCAGCCGAAGCGTTTCTGTATTTAGCCGGGTTGTTTCCCACTATTGCAAGAACAATTATGAAAATATAAATAGAAACTGTTTTTCTAACATTAACATCAGACCTGCGCTTTTATTCTCAAACCGGTGTGAGAATCTGGAAGAAGATACCAAAATATTTTTTGATACTCCTGTTTGGGAAAACCACTCCTTTACACCAGGTATCAGCGATGCTGTCTATCGGATGTGGAGAATAAAGGGCATCGGTGTGATAGGTGACCTATACATTGGTAGCTTTCTTCTTTTCAGAAAGCTACCAATTTCTGCAAAAACAAAAACATGAACAATGCTCAAGCTTTATTTGTAGGGACTCCTAAAGGTAGCATGAGAAATGAACCAGCTGTATTTTGGTTTTAATAAAATTCATGAATTCAACTCACTGACTCTTCAACCTCTTACTTCAAGAACTTAGCTGGAGAAAGTAATTCTTCACACAAATAAAGCTGATTTTGATTTTATAAAATGTTTGAATAATCATGAGTAACACAGTTACCTCCACAGTCGACAACAACATATGCTTTTCCGTTTCTGTGATTGTCATTCAGCAGAGCTTTGGCTTCTTGTTGGTTCTTCTCAATGTCTACCATTACCTGATTTTTGGATGGGTCTGTAAAAACAAAGAATATTCATCTGAAGCTGCATAAAACTATTACAGAACATTTAATAAGTTTGTTAGTCAGAAGCCTGTTAGCATTTTATGATGTGAACTTCTGCAGTATTACCACCAGATTGCAGACTTAATTTCTTCAAATTTGCCAGACATACGTTACTTAAAGATTTTAGGGAAATTACTTTGAATCACATTTTTACAGTGAAAATATTCACCATTTACTAGATATGTAAAAAGAAATTTTGGGAACACAAAAAAACCATAAGCTAGCATAATGAAATGGTCCATGTATTTTCAAGCCGTTAGTTTTTTCGTTTGAAATAAAATAATGAAAAAACAAAAATAGTCTTTTTTCTTGTTTTTTAAACCAAAATTTAAATTTAAATTAGATTCTTTTAGGGATCCTCTGTTGGCTGAACAGTTTCCTGAAGACTAAACCCCTGTGCATAATCTTCACTTCCCAAGCCCTCCATCATTCTCCCAGATAACCAAATCAAGATCATTCATCCCATCATCCTTCATGGAGGAATAGGGGAGAGGACGGATCCCTTCATCCCTTCTCTCATTCACCCCTGTCTCTTACCCTCTCCCTCTCATCCCTTCAGCAAATCACATAAATAATCCATTCTTATGTTGAACTTGTCCTATCAAAAAGACTAAAATCTTTTAAATATTGAATGTTTGTATGTGGGCTGCACAGTGGTGCAGTTGGTAGAGCTGTTGCCTTGCAGCACGAAGGTTCTGGGTTCGATTCCCGGCCCCGGTCTTTCTGCATGGAGTTTGCATGTTCTCCCTGTGCATGTGTGGGTTCTCTCCGGGTACTCCGGCTTCCTCCCATAGTCCAAAAACATGACTGTCAGGTTAATTGGCCTCTCTAAATTCTCCCTAGGTGTGAGTGTGTGTGCATGGTTGTTTGTTCTGTCTGTCTCTGTGTTGCCCTGCGACAGACTGGCGACCTGTCCAGGGTGACCCCGCCTCTCGCCCGAAACAATAGCTGGAGATAGGCACCAGCAACCCTCCCGACCCCAGTAAGGGACAAGGGTGTAGGGAAATGGATGGATGGATGTTTGTATGCCAGACGTTATGGATCCACACAGTACCGTTACAGCTGGTACCAGGTTCTGCTGCTCCTGCAAGTGGATCCTGTGAGTCTCTGCTGTGGTTCTGTGTGATGAAACCATCAGGTTGAAGCTTTAAACACCAGGTCAAAGCTGCTTCTGACTCCAAAACAAACATCAGTTTGTCTTGTGTTCCATTTGTTACAAGACCAGCCTGAAAAAGAAATTAAAAGTCTCATTGTTCTGAACATTTCAGAGCTAAGCTGCTCTCTAAAATCATAATATTACCTGGGTTGCACAATCTCTCAAAAACTGTTTAGCTGGATGATCCCAGACGGCAGGAACAGTTAGGACCCAGGTGAAGTCAGGGGCTGTAAACTCGCCCTCTTTGGCCTGGATTTTGATGGTTTCCAGAGCGTCATCTTTCAGATGTCCAAGAACTTCTGTGAAGACCTTGAAGGCCTTAATGGGCTTATTATTGGCTGCTTTAATTGTCTGATTGCTGAGGTCCTGGAAACATGTTTTAGTAGTTAGATTGTATTCACACACAGATTAGGTTGTGACAAAAGATGACAACATTGGTAGTTCTATATAGAATCATACACCTATAAAAATATTCAAAACCAGTAAAGTTTTTTGTTCCAACCATCTGGTTAGGTGTGTAATTATCTCCTTACTTTGCAAATAATACTTTGAGTTTGCATATAGAATCCTACTTAAACACATACAGAACTTCTGAATATAATTTTAATTAATTCAGGGGTGACATCACCCCTGACCCATACACACCAAACCAAAAGGTTTTAACAGTGAAAATAACTTTAATTGCTATTGAAGTATACAATTTTTCTACATTTAATATAATATTTACTGGAAAATTGATGGAAGCATTTAATGATAAGCTAATGATGTAACAGTATCAACAACAATGACAACAGTTGGTCTTTTTGACAAAGTAGGGATAATAAAAAGGTGTTTTTAATAAATTTATTTTTCTTCCAGGACACTGGGCCAAAAACCTACCACAACAACAAGGATTTTTGGAATTCCCGCTAAAGCGTCTATATAGATGCTGCCAATTAAAAAATATTAGTCGAATTACATTTGCTTCTTTTTGAATGCCCATCATCATGTCTCTGAGCAAACATATTCTTTCTCTGACACATACACACATATGTATTATACAACAGTATTTTGCACAATACACAATAAGTGGCAAAGGCAATTAGTAACAAAGTAAACTTTGGTCAATATTACCAAGCCAGAAGAACCACCTTATTATTAGTCTCTGTCAGTTGTTGCTTTTCAGACAGCATGGGATTCATTTTCAAGGTTACGCTGATACTCAGCTATATCCTCCATAATCATAATGTAATAATGCACATTATTCATTATTCAATAAACAATCACAAACCAGTGTTTATGTTGATCCTAATAAATATGTTTCTAATAAAGTCATGCTGTAGATCTTATAATTATTTTTTTTTGTCTAATTTCGCCGTGACTTCCGCCACAAACTGGAATCGTCATAATTACATGTTACCAATTCACTAACTAATTTTCTAAGGTTTTAGGTTATAAAATATGTGGGGACACCAGCTATCGCAACTTAAATGTGGCAATATCGTTTTCATGTGTCACCATGAGGGGTGACATGGTGACACATGGTGACATGTGGAAATGTCCACATGTCCACAAATAAACCGCACTAGCATGTTTAGCTACTTTATTGACTCAATTGGTTCGGATATAGATGTGATTTTCTTCCGTTGCCTTTTTGTCCACACAATGAAACTACCGTTTATCACAATAACACTGCCTTTTTGTTTTGGGAGCACGTTCAAAACACACTTTTTGCTCCCTCAAATTCAATTTGATGCAATTATTAGAGTACAGCCACGACCAGCGTAACTGTTATCCAAGCTGTGTAAGAGCATCTTACGGCGCTTTCCCCTGGCAAGTTGTTCTCTATATTAAATTAATGTGTGGTTTGGTATGAGGGAATTTTTCTGCCATAATTTGAGACACACATTTTCAGTCTGAAAGCAGAATTTTATGTCTTTTGTTCTCAAAACTTTTAATACTTTAGCTTACATTTTCATTTTGAAAGCAGGACTCCATGTCTTTCTTCTCAAAACTTGTCATGTTTGTACTCAAACCTTTCTTCGTGCTCTCTTGCAGAACTCTCTGCTCGCTTAAGAAACACTCTCTACTTGATTTTGGAATAAAAAGGCACCGTCGCCTGGCAACCTCTCGGCCAATAGAATGAAAGTCTTGGACTGGGTGCGTTTGTTTTCTTTTAGCTGCTGTGACTGGGTATAATGGAATGTAGCTTCTATCCATTTTAGCAACCTGCGCCACCCACTGGATGCAGGGTGGAACAACAACGTCAGCTTTCTGCTCCATGTCACACTAAACCTCTGCCAGCAGTGATCGCTAACTCCCTTCTGATCAAACGTGTTACAACATAGTTACGACATGATATCTATTTTATTTATCTAGATACAGTGGATATAAAAAGTCTATACACCCCTGTTCAAATGGAACGTTTTTTGTGATGTAAAAAAATGACAGCAAGACAAACATTTTCACAACTTTTTCCACTCTTAATGTGACCTATAACCTGTACAATGCAATTGAAAAAACAAACAGAATCTTTCAGAAAAGAAAAGTACAAATAAACAACTAAGATAATGTGGTTGCATAAGTATGCACACCCTTTTAGAACTGGGGACGTAGTTGTGTTCAGATTTAACGAATTACATTCAAACTCATGTTATATTGGAGTCAGCACACACCTGTCATAAATTAAAGTGCCTCTGATAAAGTTCACCTGTTCTAGTAGGCTTTGGCTGACATATTTATAGCCACATCATCCAGCACAAGCCATGGTCCGCAAAGAACTGAAACGGCATCAGAGGGATCTCATTATTAAAATATATCAGTCAGGTGAAAGCTACAAAAGAATTTCCAATTCATTAAATATACCATGGAACACTGTTTAGTATGAGAAGACTGTCTTTATCAAGTTTAGAAAGCATGTCACAACAGTGACACTACCAAGGACAGGACGTCTGTCCAAAATTGATGATAAGACAAAAGGAAACTGGTCAGAGAGGCTGCCAAGAGGCCGACAGCAACACTGAAACAGCTGCAAGAATTTCTGGCAAGTACATGTGACAACTATGCCCCGTCTTCTTCATAGGTCTGGGCTATGGCGTAGGCAAAGAAAAATATCAAAGCCCGGCTTAATTTAGCAAAAACACATCTGAAATCTCCCAAACACGTGTGGGAAAATGTGATCTGGCCTGATGAAACCAAGGTTGCAATTTTTGGACATAATTCCAAAAGATATATTTGGTGCAAAAACAACACTGCTCATCACCAAAAGAACACCATATCTACAGGGAAGCATGGTGGTGGTAGCATCATGCTTTGGGGCTGCTTTGCTTCTGCTGGAACTGGGGCCTTAGTCAGGGTGGACAGAATTATGAACAGTTCCAAATATCAGTCAGCGTTGGCACTAAACCTTCAGCCTTCTGTTAGAAAGCTGAAGATGAAAAAGAACTTCATCTTTCAGCATGACAATGACCCAAAGCACACATCTAAATCAAGAAAACCAGAATAAGATTAAGGCTTTGGAATGGCTCAGCCAGAGTCCAGACCTGAATCCCATCGAACATCTGTGGGGTGATCTGAAGAGGGCTATGCACTGGAGAAGCATAGCCCTCTTCAAATCCTCTTCAAAGCATAGCCCTCTTCAAATCCAATCTATTGGATTTGAAGAGGTTTTTCAAAGAAAAGTGGTTTTTCAAAGAAAAGTGGGCAAATGTTGCCACATCAAGATGTGCTATGCTGAAAGGCTCCTACCAAAAAAAACTGAGTGCTGTAATAAAAAAGTATTAGTTTAATGGTGTGCATATTTATGCAACCTGGTTATTGTAAGTTTTTATTTTATATTTTCCTCCCTGAAAGTTTTCAGTTTGTTTTTAAATTGCATTGTACAGGTTATAGGTCAAATTAAAAGTGAAAAAAGTTGTGAAAGTATTTGTCTTGCTGTCATTTCTTACATCACAAAAACCTGGCATTTGAACAGGGGTGTATAGACTTTTAAGTCCACTGTAGATATCATATCATGCCGTGATAACATGGAGCAGAAAGCTGAGGTCATTGGTTCTCCCTACAGCCAATGGATGGCGCAGGTTGCTGTAATCGAGAGTAGCCACACAGGCACATCCGATACAAGGAAACAAACGCACTCAGCACAACACTTTCATTCATAGAAATTGGTGGGCTATTTTTATATTTAGTGGTAGAAGTGTGCTGATTGTTCAGCCACCGATCATAATCAGCCGATTACTGAGAAAAGGGGTCGATCACTGTCTTATGTTGCCAATCAAACAAACCAATCACTTGTATCTCACTTCACAGCCTGCAGGTGCAGCTGATCTCCTTTTTTTCACAATGCCCAAGCGCTAGGCAACAAATGCTAAGCAATGTAGTGAGGAACTGAGAGTGAATGGAGAGGTTTGGGTGTTGCAGCGGAAAATTACCTCGGGGATGAAGCACGTCAAAATGCATCAACACAACAAATATTTTATGGCATTTGTAAAACAAGCACTTCACGGAGTTTAGCTATGTCGAGGCTCACTGCAGAAAAAAAAGACACCCGGAGCAGCCAGACTGCAGGTAAAGCAGCGCACTACTACCAGCACTCACCCGGAGGAGCATCACGGTCAGAAAGCTAAACAAATTACCGTAAAAATTATTTAAGTCAATGAGCTAGTGGTGTAAGATGCTGGTTCTGCTCTCGCTGTTGGATCGCCGCTACGCACTCCTGGTAGTAATATTTCACAGATGGAGCTTCGCTTCTGCTCCACACACATTTTTTATATAGGCAGGTTTATTTAACTTATCTCTAATTTATTATACTGTTAAATATTGTTTTACTGTTTGCAAGTTTTTCAGTTCTCCTTTTGACTGAATAGCTGCTGTATTGTGCTTGCAAGTATTTTTTGCCAGATTATTTTTGAATTTTGTCAGATCACATAGTGAAATTTATACTTAAAGCAAAAAATGAACAGCCAAACCAGGTGATCGGAAGTGATACACCAGAGACAGCTAAGGCACTCCTCATCTTGAACACATCACTGATAACTTAATTCTTCCTCAAAGTTGCGAGTCTTCCGAGAGAAGTGCTGTCTGGTGAAGAAAGGTTTGACTTCTCTCATTGGAGGATAGTTATTTACAGCAATTAGGGCTTAAACGATTCCTCGAGTGACGCGATTATTACAATTCCTTGAGGAAATTTGATCTGCCTCGAAGCTTTGTTATATTATGTTTTATTATATAGTGCACCATGTTCTGCCCGGGTCATTATTTGTGGAGGGCAGCGCTCTTACTTCTGCCTATGAGTTGTTGTGAAGTGCTAGCAGCATGGTGTGGAATTGTATGGCATTTTGTCTGGGGACAGATAAGGATTTTTGAATTTTGCGGTGCAGTGGTTGGATTACAACAGCTTTCTTTGTGTTGGAATCGCATCGTTACTGTTTCAGAGTGAATGGTAGGAATGGCGATGACAGAGAGAGAGATCCGATTCCTCTGGTAATCGTAAAAGTTAAAAGTTTTCTCTAGAGTATTTGATTTCTAAAATGTTCTTTTACAACAGCCCATTATTGCACTGAATCGGAGCATTACATACATCACTGCCAACGTGATTGAGTAGCATTTAAAACCTCAACAGAGCCCAGGCCTCCAGCAAGTAATCGTTAAAAGCCGAGGGTCCAGACAGTCTTTCTGGATCAAAGTGTAGAACAAAGGACCGTTGTTTTTACCAGGCTAATGACATAACAGTCTTGTGCCTTATGAACTGACATTCTCACACATTGTAGATTGGAAAACAAATGAATACAACTTTCTGTCTGTTGGTCTTATTTTTTACTTACTCTGCAATTGAGAACTGTCTTGAAGTTTTCAAAGAAATAATGTTTCTCAGCTTCTTCTTTTTTCATATTGTAGTATGCTGTTTTGGCTTTATGACCAAAATTTACGAAGTGTTCACGTTCATCAAGCAGGATGCAAGAAGTCATCTTTGGCATGTCTAGTCCAAGCTCCTTACCCCATCTCTTTAACTGGGTCTCACCTCCTTTCTCTCTGGGACTGACATTGAAGGCATAGCCACTGTATGCTGAACCAATATCTATGGCTATGATGAGAGAGTCGGCTCCAGCTGGATGAAAACAAAATTAAAGTTATAATCTGACAAAAAACAGGCACTGTTGATCTGATTAAACTGTTACAATCACATATAATTATGGAGTTATACTTTAGACAATCCATGATATTATGCATAACCTCCTTGCATGAAGTCAGAAAATAGATATCACACTTTGAAATTTAACAAATTACCCAAGTTTAACCTGGGAAAGAATTACATATATGTTCTCTTTTGGCTTTGTTGTCACAGTTGTACGTTTCAAATTATCAAACTAATTCTAATATCAGAAAATGTTAACCTAATAATCCTAATGGAAAATTCTGTTTTCAAATAATAATTTTACTTTTGTAGATAAAAATACTATTCAAACCCACCAGGCCCAATGTGAAAACATATTAAACCTGAAACCAGTTTGGTTTCGCAGACAACCAACCCTTCAAGATCCACAAAACACTCTGAACTGAGTTTCTGAACTGACTTTTATTAGTGTAAATGTCAATGATCAGAAACATTTTTTAGAAACTTGGAAAATGTCTGAATATTTTTTCAAGTCAACTCTAAAATTTAGTCCTAATATAAAAAGGTCCTAATATATAGCTCAAGTCATATGACGAGTCAGGAGTGAGAATGCGTTGTCATATTAATGCACGAATGTGACTTTAATGAAAAGGTCGCTGAGGACAACCACTACTTCCAAGATGAGCTTCAGTTTTTATCTAGACTAAAACAAGGAATCTCGTACAAAGAATATGGACACATTAAGAAGCTTCTTCCATTTAAAAAAGAAAGGCCAAACTTACCAGACAATATAAACTGTGCTGTCCATTGCTTCAAATACATAGAAAGAAAGCTAAGGAGAGGCAGACAGTATTACTAGAACTACAAAATTTTCATGGAAGTGACTGTTACTGATGTTGAGAAGGTCCTAGAGGCAGATCTTCACAAACGCTCAGTGTGGCATTTTCCACACTATGGTTTTTGTCCCCAGCAATAGCCTTGAAAAATTCAGGCTTTTGCTGTATTTTGCCAGGCAGAACAGTTTTGACTGGTGTCAGGAAGGATCCTTAAGTGATGATCAGGGTTTTGCCCAGAAAACTTGCTAAGCCTGATCGGAGTGCCGAGGCGGTCCACTCAACCGAGTTTTTGTATTAAAAGATGTCAAGTAGACAGGAAATGTAAAAATATTACTGAGTAATTATATGTTACAGGAAAACATCCACTGAAATGCCTTTTAAACCCACAGCTAGTCAAAAAATACAATGAATATCAATTATTTGCACTTCTGTTTAATCATCACGGCCCCCAGGGCTTCAGGGACCCCATAAATGCTAATATTTTAACACAGACCATATATAAATTGAGCATTTGTTTATTGAGATTATAACTTATTGCTTTTTATGTTGGCCAATTAAACTTCTCCCCCTCTCCCAGATTTTACCAAATCTAACACAGAAGTTGTTAGTGGGACTCAGTGTTACCACTTGCCAACAGATCAGTATGGGAGCCAAGAGCATAGAGGCAATTGCAGAGCAACTGGCAGTAAAAAAATGAAAGTATGTGTTGCACAGGAGAAAACATGATTGTGTTTTTTGTTTTTAATCAAATTTTTGTTGTACTTTGCATATTTAGATTGTGTTGGTTTTTGTTTATTTTCCCCTTTAACATCCCAAACGCACTGTACTGAAGGTGGTTTTCTAAGTAGGCAGCACGCAATAATTGGCCCCCATACAGGTGTCAGCAGAGGCTGATTGAAGCCAAAATAAAAGGAGATGAGATGGAAGGAGGGGATTAATTGATTCTGCAGGCTACAGAGACGGACACGCCGCAGAGCGAGGGGCGGATGGGATTGACATGCCAGGCGCAGAATACCGGGAGGTGGACAGACGGCCCAGCACGGAGGATTAGGGCAGAGGGGAATCTCTGCTCTCCTGTAAGTAGCGCTTCGTCTCGATCAGAGACTATCAGCAGAAAACACGTCTTCTGACAGAGTCTTGGTGCCGGGATGCTGGCGCTTTCCTGCTTCTTTCTTTTAGCTGGATCGGGCTGAAAAGGGCAGCGGCACGCCGAAGAGTGGAGCATTGCTGGAGTTTTGCAGAGTCAGCTGTGGGTCGGCTGCAGATGGATTGCCTCCAGCAGCAGCATAATAATCGGAGCTCAATCTGTGGCCTCTAATTGGTGACTTTTAAAAACAAATATTGAATCATGGATTTTATTCAGAAAGGAAAAAGGACTGTCTTATTGTGTCACTACTAAGATGACATTTCTTGTAATAAGACATTTGAACTTGATTGTTTTGCTGCTTGGGTTTTTGAGTTCCTTGCTTCTCCTTGTACCCAAGACCGAGTGTGGAGCCATACTGGCCACATATGCCTTTATTTCTTACCATCTTCAACATAGAGCCTTTAAAACCACAAACCTACCCTAACCCTAAAACCGTAATATTTTTCTAGAAAACTCTGGTGCTCAGCCTTAAGTTCAAGTTAGTGCAGACTGAACAGCTTTGTAACTTTGCTGCTGCCAGAGTTAAAACCACAGGCAGATCACATTTGCAAAATGTGCAAAAGAACCATGAAACTGGTCACAACTGCTTTGGAATGCCCATTGCCATGTTGAAATCCTGAGTCATAAAGTAGGAATGTTAGACTACTACAACAAATGTGGTAACAATTTAATTAAGGTTTCAACAAGTAGTTTTACTGCCCTGAATTTTTTCTTTGTAATTGAGAAATATTATTGCTACTATTGATTGATATTGAATTAAAAAAATAGACTTCACAGATTGGAAACATTAGTTTCTTAGATACTGCAAGGTATTAGCTTATGTTTATTAAAATTTGAGTGTAATTACATTTATACATGGCACTGTTTACATTTTGTACTAGCAAGGGAGGAAAACCCATTTTATTATTGGGACCATAAACAGGGAAATTTCTTAAGAGGAATTTTAGGGGGTGGTCAGCAAGGTTACAGTCAAATGTAACGTAAAATGTGATTTAAATCTTTGTTTTTTATTGTGTTCAAGCTGCATTACCAAAACTAACAAGTTGCATTGCATATCAAATGTGTTTTTCTCAACCTGTTGAGACCCATAGAAGTCAAACTATTCAAATAGTGTCTATATTGGTTCAGAGTCACAGATGTAAACTCTGCTACATCGTTACAAAAACTTAAGGCTCTAAATAAAAACAAGTTTTAATGAGTAACTCCACTTAATTTCTCATAAATATTGTTTTATTGAAGTGGCTCTTAATACAAATTACAGTATGTGTTATTTAAGTTATAACTTAAATTGCTTTAAACCTTTTTGTTGTTTTTCAATGTCCTGGATGACTGAGAACCTATAAGCATGTAGAAATTGAATATTTAGGAAGTATCATAACTTTGCTTTAGAATATTCACTGTCTTTAATAGCCGCCTCAGTGTGCATAGGATGACTCACTTTAACCTGGTCAGTCAAACAGATTTGAATTATACTTTACGTCATATGAAACCATCCACCTGCTCCCTTCACATTATACCTACCAGTTTGTTCTTAAAGGTCTCAGATGTTTTTACTCCTGATCTTTGCAAATAATTAATAAGTTTATCTCCTCTAGAGTCTTCCCTCAGACTGCGGTAGTTAAACCACTTCTAAAAAAACATAACCTGGACTCAGCAATTATTGACCAATATCAAACTTACCTTTTCTAGCTAAAAAGGCTGCCAGTTGCTAAAAGAATAGAATTCACAATATCTTTAATTGTTTATAAAGCTCTCCATAATAAAAACCCAGACTATATTTCAGATCTTCTTCAGCCCTATACACCACTCAGACCTTTAAGATCAACAGAGTCAAACCTATTAGTTATTCTGAGAGTCAGAACTAAACACGGTGAAGCAGCTTTTAGTTTTTAGTTTTAACTTCTGATTCACTCCAGTTTTGCCCAGACACCACCCGCCCCTAGGTTTAGGGGCATTTCAGGGCCGAAGATTCTCCAGTATTCTCCAATGGCTCTTTGGTTCCCTCAATGGGAATCTTCTGCAGTAATTATTATTGTAGTAGCTTTTCCTTGCCAAATGCTTCCAGCTCACTTTCTCCATCAATTCTAGCTGCAGTCCATCTACCACTTTACCTCTGGTCACTCTTGTCAGTTTGTGTTTGTCTTGACTTCTCCTCTATCCTCAGCACTCATTGTTCTCTATATACCTAGGTGAGCTCATATAACAAATAACTGGTGGTGGAGTGTTTTCCACATAGGTCTTTGTTTCCTACTTTCTATTTCTCCTATCAATGCCAATGCTGGCACCTGACATCTTAGCAGGCACCCAATGCCATTGCAGGCAGCTCTCAATGTCTTGCCAGGCATTCTTGTCTTTCTCTGACCAAGCCTACGAAGACAGTCATCGCCCATGCAGGAGTTTGAAGCCCCAGCAAGTATTCTCTCCGTCTCTCGATACAGAGAGACGGAGGTACTTTCAGGTACCCAATGCCCACACAAGCCCTCACTGCCCAAGCAGGCAATCTCTCTGTCTTTCTCCGTCTGGCTTGGATAGCTTTTTTAAATAAATGAAATGTGTGACACAAAAGCCAAAACAGAAGAAATGTTTAAATGGACTGAAATCATAAAACACATTTCTTATACAGACCACTCAAAGTGGTGTATACTAATGATACATTCACATTCAAATATGATGCACAGATTAATAATTAATTTGGAAGTGCCTTGCCCACTGACACATTATCATTTAGTAACTGAAAGCTGGAATTCAACCTACAGGGATAAGTACATTGTGAGCTACATGTACAGCCCTTACCTTTGACAAAGAGCAACACTTGTTTCTTGATCAAGATTTTCCCCCATCTGTTGGAGATGGTGCAGGTGTAGGTGTCTGTATCTCTGTCTGTCGGGTTCTTCAGGATCAAACTGAAGTCTCCAAGTTTAAAATTTCCCTTCATCTCAGTTCGTTTCTTGTACTGCTTGTGTTGTTCTTCAGGCATTTTGCCATTAGTCAGATACAGGTGGACTAATCGGTTCGTGTTATTTCTCCATGTTACTGTTACTTCTTCGGTCAGATGAACTATGCTTTTACACGGCAGTGTAACAGACTCCATTCCTGAATCCACCTCCACCTTGTAAACTGAGAAAACACAAACCAAAGAGTCAGCGGTTTTGACAACATAGCTGCATCAGATATATCTTTTTCTGCCATAATTCGAGAGCACACATTTTTTATATCTGAAAGCAGGATTTTCTGTTTTCAAAAATGTTAATACTTGTGCTTACATTTTCTATTTGAAAGCCGGACTTTTTGTCTTCTCAAAACTTGTAATGCTTGTACTCAAACTTCTGCTCTCTTTCAGATATTCAATGTGCTTTCTCAAAACTTTGTCATCAAGTTAAAAACCTCTCTACTCGGATAAAATCTCCACTTGCAAACCTCTCTGCTCGCTAGCGAATCATTTTCTGCTCAGCCTTGGAACAGCAAAGTACTGTCGCCTGGCAACCTCATACTTTGAGCATTTGTTTCCTTCTAGTGGAAACTAGTGGATGTACCTGTGTGGCGACTATAGATAGTAGCAGAACCCATATGGTAGGACCTGCTTTTTTGCGCTGCCTACTGATACAGGGAGAAACAGTCTCAGCTTTCTGCTTTTTGGTACAACTTAAAGTGAAACTAACTCACAAATCAACATTGTTTGCTGATAAACTGTTGGAATAGGTTATTTCAGGTTCTATCTTTATGTTTCTGTGAAAAATTGCAATTTTTTTTCAACTTGCACAGCTGCGCTCTTAAAAATGAGTTAACATTCACAAATCACAGTCCAGCATTTGTATTGAGATGAGACCTCTGCAATCTGTTTAATATTTTCCAACTTCAGAATTTGTACTTTTAACTTAACAGTTCTCTTTGCTCCCTCTTATTAGTCTGCATTATCTCACATTTTGATCATAAAACCAAATTTCAGTTCTATCATAACCGACTGACACCTTCTGGCCTAGGCTTGCAACTGACTCCTATATCCTGACCTGAGTATGAGAAAGTAGGAACATCCTCCCAGTATAAGAAGTGTCACTGAGGAAGGAACTACATTAGGTCACTTTAATATTTTTGCTATTACTGATGTATATTCACATATAAGCACTGTCTGGCCATGTCCAGCATTTTGTGTTGATGCTGAATGTGTCCGACAATGTTGTGACCAAAGTCTGCAGTAGTTCTGTCAGTCTTACAGCAGAGTCTACAGGTGAGGTATTCGGGGTGAATTACTTAGGATTCAAAACTGTTTCCAGATTACAAATGACTGCATGCTATTATTTGCAATCAGTTATTTTTCCATTTGTAACAAATTATTTCTGGTACTAAAAGAAATTAGTGTTCAAATTTTAGGTATTATAAAATAAAACTTACCTGACTGGAGATATTGCCGGAAGTGAAACAAAAGGCCTCCAAAAACAAGAAAAAAGACAAGAAGAGCCAGGAAAGCTTTGGCCCATGTCGTAAATTTCTCTGTTGACAAACAAAACATTTGTAAGGTCTCTGTAATTATTGCATAATAACAGGCTATTTGTAGAAATTTGTTTTCAAAAAAATGACTATGCCTGTTAGTTTTGTCTATGGAGGAAGATCTTTTGTTTGTTTATTTACTTACTAATAAGGAGTATTCTAAAATACTAGCATACCTATGTTTTATATATTGAGTACAACATAGTTTAATTTGAAATGACAAAATATAAATACAGAATATATGTTATGTTTTGCAGTAGTTGGTGGTGAGGAAGACGTGATGGACCCAGGTTGTAGAATGAATGATGATGTATTTTATTATGAAAAGTGTGATAGAAAATTTTGTTTTTGTTGTTTTAGTTTTATTTGATTTTGATGGAACTGATGATACTTTATTACCAATTATTTACTGATTATATCTGCTGTGTTTTTGTATTTCTGCAAGACGTGTCTTCCCATTAAAGAAGTTTCCAGATAATGTTTAAATGTTTACGCAGCTGTGACAGTATAAGAGACCTGAAGACATCTTTGGTAAAATGCTTAACATGGCAATTATCTTAAAGGACTGATGTGTTTGATCCTGTACCCCTGAGTAACTGATAGAGAAGAATTAGAAGTTTTTCCTGAAATCATTCCCTCTAAGAGGTGAGGGATAGTTCGTTAGGTGGATGTCAGGATTGTCTCTGTGGTTCATCTGGCAATAGAGATAAGATCAGCCTCTGGGTGGGTCTTTGCCTGCTTTGACTATATAATGGTGTGTTGTTCAGGGCTCTTCTTCTGACTGCGCTCAGTGAGACGGGTCTTCGAACGCTTTTGCCTTCAAATAAAGAAACTTAAAGACAAAGATGAATCTTTCTCTTACTATTGAAACAGATTCTCATTCTTTGTTAAAAAAATCTATAACAAAAGACAAGACAATGCACAAATCCAGGCAGCACAGGGTAAGCAAAGGTTAGGAGCTCAGACTCTGGTAGCAACTGGTAATTCATGTGTCGGTAGACAGACATGAGACGGACAAGACGACAGACTTGAGGAGGACCCAACAAGGAACACAGGAGGGATTAAATACACAAGGAGGTAATCATGGGAAACAACAGCTGGGAGCAATCAAGGGGTAGACAGGACAACACAGTGACTCAACTCAACACAGAAACCTAAATGAATACACAGAAAAACTCAAATTCTCACAATATACCTCTTTACAGATGGGTAGTGTTCAGTAGTGAATTATTGCATGTGGAAGGATTCTTTTCTACCCTTTTTTGTGTGTAACAGTAAAATATTTCCAGAGGTTTAGATAAGATAAGGTAATTTTATTTACATAGAAACAAGGCAATTCAAAGTTCTTTACATGAGTAAGAGGAAATACAACCAAACAAAAAACTTAAGCAAACGAAAAAGAAAACAGAAAATAATTATAAAACTAAATGTTAGTTCTCCATATTTGATTTTATTAGTAAGCATAAACCTAAATTTTTGTTCTCCATGTTTGATTCTTGTTTTGGGTTAAGTAAATGGTACTTTCTAAGTTTGTTCTGCAAACTCCAAACAGCAGAAATCCTGTTATCATGACTCCAAATAAAACCCAGTTTTCTCTTTGAGAAAATTTGATCAATTGCATTGAGAGACCAGTTAACCAGATCCATAAATTGTAGATTCAGAAGATGCGCAAAGAAAGGCTCCAAGAAAGCAACACAAAAACAGAGCAAACATGGCAAAGGTGTAAGGAGCAAAGGAAAAAAGCATAAGCTTTCACTAAGAGCTTGAAAGGAAAAAAGTATGCAGTTTCTCTCCTTTTTAGCCACTATTGAGCAGTGCCCACAGCTACTCTGAGTGCTGTCAAACAGTGTACAAAAATTGCAGCGCAAGAGGAGAGGTGGAGAAGGGAGAGAGAGTGGAGCCGTTTTCAAAAGAGATGACTTTTGAAGAAACAGGAGATTAGCTCCATAGTAAAACAGGAGAAACAGAGAAGAAAATAATGCTCAAACTACAGAGCTACTAGAGCACCACAGTAGCTCTAGCCTGAATTGGAATGTGATCCATGCCATGACACAGCGCCCATCACAGTAAGAGGGATTCACATACTCCACAAATCAAGATAATCTTCCTGTCTAATCAAGTGTAGAGACCTGATAGAAAGAAATATGATGTCCTTCTGTTGCATTAAGCTTATTTTAACTGAACAGGCTTAAAATAAGCTTACAGTACTTAACATGCTGTATTGTATTTTATTATTATATTATTGTATTATATGTAGTGCATATAATACAATATGTGCTGAATTTTGCTAGAAGAGGTGATGTTTCACTCTGCACAAATGTGAATGGATCTTCTGAACAGAAAATGCGTTTTTCTGTACATACTTATCACTTATTAAGTGATACTTATCAGTCCATTAAATGACTGTTTAATGATCTGATAACCATAATTGGCATACATACATCCAATCCCCAGAATCCCCCTAAAGCCAATCCCCATACATTGGCTTTAGGCTGCGCCAGAGGTCGCGCTAGAATTTTTTGTTATCCGTCATCTTGACCGACAACATAAAAAAAAAATCGGTCATGCTCTATTTTCACCCGTCAAATTATAATCATATTAACATTGGCTATTTAGCCGCATTTTTATGCGGTTTGGTTAATAATCACCTCGCTGAACCTTGAATCCAGATCCCATCACACATAAAGCAGATAAATGCATCATTTTTCTCCGGTCTGTAACTCAACACATTTTCAGCTCCGGGTCAGAGAGACGCATTTAGTTCTGAGTCCATGAGATAATATTCAGAAAGGAATACTTTTTTAATTGATTTTAGTTGCCTCTCCGATAAAATCGTTGGGTAAAGTCTGTTTGCCCTTGTGCACCAGTCAGGGGTGTTAATTATAACCTGTCAAATGACCAAGGGGCTTTAAATTTTCAGGTTGTTTAAAAAAATAACCGATCAAATACGGAAAATATTCTGTTAACGCGACCTCTGGACTGTGTCTTCTGTACCTCCTAGGTTTCAAGGTACATATCTAGCATTCGTATCACCAGAAGGGGTTTTTTTTGTTGTCAGCTTACTTAAAAGCTTTATTTTCATTTTACCTACTAGTTTTGCATAGGACATCAATAATTTGCTATGTAGAAATGTCAGATCTAACAGTCATAAGACTTTAATTCAATACTTAGAATAATAACTCACTTAAGTTAAAAAAACAGGGGTTTTTTGTTGTTAGTTTGATTTAAAACCAGTAATAGACCTGCCTGACCCTCCTCAGAGTTATAAGTTTTATTCAGTCCATCTATTTATTGAACTTTAGTCATTGGATCTGTGGCCTTAAAGACAATAACTTATTTTGAGCCTCTGATCCCTAGTTTCCCTTTAATCCCTAATGTATTGCCTCATTGAATGATGCAGCAGTTGAGATTCCCACAGTCATCTGTCACTAATGCACATCTTGACTAGTTTTGATTTGTGTTTTGTGTGTGTGTGTGTATGTGCACAATGTGTGGCCTTGTATTGGCTCCAGTGTACCAACAATTTTCTTAACAAATATTATGCTGTTAAGATCGTTCCTTATTGGGCCCAAACTCGGACGTCATTTGGTGAAGTGCCGTTTTTGAGTTAGGGGTTAAATTAGGACTAAGGTGTGAATTGCGCTTAGGTTAGGGTTAAGCTTGTACTGATAATGGTTAGATTTAGGGTAACAGTCAGGTTTAGGCTGTAAAAGTGAATGAAAATGAATGTAAATCAATCCAAAGTTCCAGAGATAGGAAGACATACTATTTTTGTTTATGCATGTGTGAGTGCATGTGCATGTGTGCTCATTTCTGTACAAGGATTTTAACAATGTTAAGTTTGATTTTATATGTAAGTAAAAAAAAAAAAAAGTAAAAAAATGTCTCTTTGTACAGAAAAACTGTTTTTTCAAAGAATGGCAGACATGGCAACACTTTATGATGTAACAGAATAGATCATATAACGGCCCTAGATGATCAATAGATCCATGATCTCAAACAAACAGTTGCAGTAAATTAACCTCAAAATACCTGTCTAAGAATCAAGTTACTGTAACATTTCAGTCAAAGGTAGTGAAATGCAAATGGGTCCTTATGGGAGTTCTACAAAATCCTTCCACAGTTATTCAAGCAGAACACAACAACAGAGAGATATTGTAGCATAACTCGTTCTACAAGCTTTTGTGTATTAAAGACTTGATTTTTCACACAAAGCTTTTCTATTCTGATTTAATCTTTATTTAATAAGACAGTGAGAAATTTGTGTGTCTTCACTTGAGGTAAACATATCCTTGAAAAACCTCCCAACATTTCTAAAAATACAATAAAAAGATCACATTATAAGCTCGTAGAAATATTCTTTCCAGCGAATTACTTTATCATCATCATCGATATGATTTATTAATAAAATGCTTTAAAAACCAAAATGCTGTACAGGTACCTCTTCAATCATTCAAAACTGTAGAATGCATCAGAAATGTTTCCCAACTTTCACAGACGAGCTTCATGTAAATCTGCACCACTGACCTTTGACAAAATGAAGAATCACTTTCTGTCTGACGACGTCACTTTTCCTGTAGATGGTGCAGATGTAGACTCCATTATCTCTCTCTGTGGGGTATTTGAGGGTCAGACTGAGGTCTCCTCTTTTCACTTGGTCTTTATTCATTCTTGTTCGTTCACAGTAAAACTTGTCTTGTTCTTTAGCTTTGTTGCTGCCATTCTGATACACATGGACAATCATAAATTCTGGTTCAGAGCGGGTCCACTCCACAGTGTCATCATCCTCCAAATGAGCTGCTGTTTTACAGGGCAGAACTGCAGACTCTACTCCCTCCTGCACCTTTACCTCCACCTGTTGAACTGAGAAGACAAAAATTTAAAATCAGTTTTACATGTCTATAATTCATACTGCTAGTTGCAAGGGGTATGATAAGTGATACCAATGTTTAAATTCTTCAAAGTGACCTTTACAAAACACTGTCAGGGTACCTGGTAATTTAAAAGTTTGGATTGTTTGAGTCCAAAAGGAACATAAAAGAATATGAAGTTGACCATTATTTACTAAAGAATGACCTTCAGGAGGCCTGATATCTACAGGCCTCTTCACAATCTATGTATTGGCACCCCAACATAAAAGTACATCGATATGCCTATAAAACCTCGAATTAGACATTGTTGTTAAAGATCTAAAGAACATAAAAGTAATAATTAAATAGGGCCCATTTTCACTGCAAACCTAGAGATTCCTTAAAAATGTTAGGATGGAATAGACTTAATTTTTATTGTCCAGTTTTCTCACTTTTTAAAGAGGAACCATAGATTAGTAATTAAAGAAACAGGCAGGTTTTTCTGTGGAGAAAAAACTTTTGTCCATTATATTCCTCCAATGTTCAGACTTTAGAAGTTCACATTTAGTAAACTCTTCATGATGCCTTTCAGATCAGTTCAGTTTTTTTAAAAAGCGAGACTTCACAACATTAAAAAAAAAGTCATTAAATATATGTATTTAACTATCAGTTAAAATACATATATTTTAACTGATAGTTATCAAACAACACAGTCATTGTTTGATAGAGAAAGTCGTGTGACTCATGGGGACATGTGACCAAGATAGAATCATGAACAAGTCTTGAATGTTGGCACTCAGAAAATTAGATTTCGCCTTTTTCCACTGGCTCTTCTTAAGCAGTCCTGCTGTATTCGGCCCGGTCTGGCTTAGCTCTACTACGAAGTAATCATGTTTCCACAGATCTGGCTCGGTCTGTGGAAACGCCCCTATCAGTGGAGGTATAGCGCCCTGTCTTCAGGCGGCATGTGCTGTGCTTCGTTACTGAGACTAATTTGTAATTTTTCTGAGACAAAAGAAGAAGAGAGCTGAGCTATTTTTTTAGCCTGATTGTGATTTTTCTGAGATTTCTAGAAAAGGTGCAGTGAGAGAAATGCTGCAACTCTGGCGAGAAGGACGGCTGATCTCTGTCTTGCATTTGAAGGAGAGCAGGTGGCCCAGACGTTGCAGAGTAAGCAAATGCTGACTTTTGTTTTCCAACTGCTATTAAACGTGCAGTGCCAAAATATACGTGCGCTAATTTTAGCCAGGGCTTTGCGAATAAGGTGTTAGACTTGTTGCATGCTGGTGTTGCACATTCAAAATATTTTCCAATGTGTTTTCAGATGTTGGTAAACTGTTGCCACAGACCATCAGTATGGTTATTCCAGCCTTTGAGTTGTAGGATGTCTCATCAGTGTCTGTCTTCCTGACTGCCAGTCGGTGTTTACCTTCAGGATGTCCAGAGACCTTCACATGAGTCCAATGTGCTGATGAAACATTTCCAATTTAAAAAAATGTGGCTGATGTTCTTACAGAGTTGATCTGCACTAACAGTTCAACTGCTAACTGTTAACTACTGAATATATGTATGACTCATCTAATATTCAAGTTACACTGATAATGAATAAAATTGTGTTCCTTCTAATCTGTCTAGTTCTAGTTTTGATCAAATCTTCCATTCCATTTTGGCAGAATTATAACAAATGTTTGGTTTGCTGAATAATGTATGTGTTGAATTTTGAATGCCTTGTTGGTATTCTACAATGTCAAGTATCAATGTTACTATGTTACTATGTTATTTTCACTCATGTCTATGGGTGCAAAACGGACGGATTTGAATTCCAAAATGGACTAAAAAAAGCTAACTCTGTTCTGCCTAAAAACCTAGGTCTCGGTCCGGCTGAAGCGAACTCTGAAGCGGTTGGAAGACTGTATGATTGCAAGAGGATCGGAGACGTTCCAAAAGCAAGAAGAGTGCAGGGCAAAGAGTCAATATTACTCTCTGCTCTGCGGGTAAACAGAGATGTTGTGTTGGTTGCCATGACAATGAGTCTGCATGTCGTCACAGAGTGAGGAAAAGCAGAATATAAATGGTTTAAAGTTGTGTTGCAACAGTTTATCAGTTTATTTTACTTTTGCTGTGGTGCACTGCAGCTGCTGTAATTTTAAATGTTTAAAAAAGTGAAAAACTGGACTAATTGCCTTGTTTGCTTAAACATATTCATAACAATCAACAAGATTACATTTTTCATAAAGTATGAGTCATGGTTTGCTCTTTTATATGAAAAGATAATGAATAAAATTGACCAATATAAAAGAGCAATTTGCTTTTTCTCTCTTGCATCTTGATAAAAAACAAACTGTTTATAGATTTATATCAAGGGAGAATATATATCTTACATATCAAAGCATCAGAAATTTCCTCAGCTTTAATTTAAGTCTTATTTATAGAAGTATGGTAACAAATAAGGGTGCTGCGGTCATTTTTGTGACAGACTCTTACTCATCCTGCATTAGAACAGAATGATTTTATAGACATAACTAACCGCAAAGTAATGGCACCTGCAGGAGCGTTGCTAATGGCTAGTAGGTGATGTCCAAATCAGTAATGTATAGGATTTTATTGGCGAAATCCTACAACAGCTAAAATTTGGCACCGCTCTTTGTCCAAAATATGGCAATTTTGGACAAAGAGAAACAAGGGACAGCTTGGGACATTCAAGGGGTAGATGGGACAACAACAGAATACAGAAACCTAAATAAACACAGAAAAACTAAAATCTTTACACAAGTACCTTTTACTATAAAGAATGTATAACTTTGCTTTATACCATATAGTAGACTCTGGGTACTCAGCCTTACAAAGATAACCCATACGCCTCTTCAAGATAACCTTCTACAAAATGGATCATATTGTGATCCATCTTGTAGATGGGACAAAAGATGGGCCACACCTTGTGAGCCCGCTGCCTTGACATATAAGATATCAAAGCAAATTTATGTTGCTTTGATACAACATAATTTACATAGTTATATGGTGCAGAAAATTAGGGGAAAAACATCATATGTAATTGTGAAATTAATTTCTTTAATTCTGTTGTGGGAGAGGAAAAAGGTTTTTTGTTCTTATTTTCTTTAGAGATATCATGATTTTTAAACATATATATTCTTCTCAAGATAAAGGGGAAGAAAACTGACATCAAATTTGTCCCTTATGATTTTCTTATTACATTTTTGTCCATGAAGAAACACGGCCATTCAGCTATGAATAGCTGAATAGTTGCCATAGCAACTCAAACATGACTGTACCTAGAACAGAACATTCAGTTCGTTACAGTTTTCGGTTTTTAGGCTTGATGTATATTTTGCGATTATTAATGAGTGATCGCTGTGGTAGATTAGCCACCGCTGCTACGCTAACACAGCAGTGGCTGATTAGCTAATTTAAACAGTTGTTTACTGATGATCAGTCAGTTTGTGTGCAGGTCGCCTTTTTTATTTTTAAGCTGAACCAAAACACACTTTATTCTACAGCACATCTATATGTTAAGTTTGTCAAACTCAAGCATAGCTGACCTGCTTCCCTCTCCTCGCAATTCTTTTCTTAGTTAAAACTTATTTCTCACCTTACCTAGTCATAGTGTAGACAGTTCATAGCAAAATACTGCATCACTTTTTATATGAGCTTACATTTAAGTCTAGCAGAGAAATGGAGCCAGGAACTTGCGTGGGTGACATCTTGCTGCAAGGGGTCTATAGTTTAAAATAACATTGGAGCTCGGTTAAGAATACCGTTGTGGGGGGTGTTGTGGTGGCGCAGGGGCAAAGCACAACCCACATATGGAGGCCTTAGTCCTCATTCCGGCAGTCGCAGGTTTGATTCCTGGCCTGGTGACATTTGCTGCATGTCTTCTCACTCTCTCATTTCCCTATTTCCTGTCAAGCTACTTTCAAATAAAGGCCACTAGAACCAAAAAATCATTAAAAAAAATAATAATAATAATAAAAATACCGTTGTGGAAATCAGGAGAAAAAGAGGAAAAGTAATTTGTGTCTTGCTTTATTCTCAGAGTCTTCCAACAAAAACCAAAAATGGAATGAAGGACAACCATTGGTGTCTTCTCACCTAACCTTCTCCTTTCACAATAAAAGCATACATTCTGGTGTGAAATATACACATTGTATCCGCTACACCGTGATATATATCGTCCATTGTGATATAGCAAAGATATATTAAGATTTTCCTCATATCCTCCAGCCCTACTTGTCACCTGAAGACTTAAATCATTATTCACTTTGACTGAATACACACTTCATAAAGGTGTGTAGGTATTGGGGTGGGGTCAAAATGAGCACTCCCTGGCATGCGTCAGGTAATGTAGCAAAGAAACATGTGACTAAGAAAGTGTAACTGGATTGGCTAGGTGTTGGATTTTGACTTCCACTGCTAATGTCTGTGACTTTTTTACATTGAATTCAGACACTCTCCCAGTCCCAATTCTCACACTTCCACAAACTTCCACTGCATTTTAATATGTATTTTTTTGACAAATCACCATTCAATAAAATGTTGCCATCTTGGAAATATGGCAATGTTCACAGAGCAAGGAAGAAAATCTCTTTTCAAATATAAATTATAGAAATAGTTTTTGTTACATTGATTTTTTTTCTTTATTCAAGAAATCATGAGAAAATACATTTCAACAGCCAAATAACGCCAGCGGTTACTTTGGAAAGCTAAAATAGCTATACTGTACATTTAAAATGCTTGTTTCTTGTTGCTGACGTTCACTTTGATTAAGTACGCCCTTCATAGAGGGGCATAGAGTGCAGTGCGAGTACTGGGCCTGGATTGGTGAATTCCAGACTGAATTTCAAACAACAAAATTAACCAGCTGCACCTCAGGAGACTGAAAATGCATTTGAATTTTGAAAGGTTGAATTTTTATGTATATTGAAATTTTAAATGCTGAAAAGTTAAATCAAAAAACAGCAATTGAAAATGTGATAATGTAAATTTTTTAAATAACAATGTGACATTTTAGCTTGAACTGAAATTTCAACCACATAGAAATAATGACCATGAACTTAATTTCAGATGAAAAATGTATTATGAATTTTCCCAAGGGTGAGCACAAGCATACATCATTAAAATTTCTGTAGCATTTTTAATTCAAGTCCTGGTGACACATATTTACTTCCATAGAGAATTTATGAGTTTCATAATTTTTATGAGCCCCTCTTAGTGCTCCCACAGTTATACTAATGCCAT
Source organism: Phalloptychus januarius (assembly GCA_902982915.1). Taxonomy (NCBI): domain Eukaryota; kingdom Metazoa; phylum Chordata; class Actinopteri; order Cyprinodontiformes; family Poeciliidae; genus Phalloptychus; species Phalloptychus januarius. The sequence continues at coordinate 18,669,123 of CADWAE010000230.1, read as the reverse complement.
TTCAAGGGCAGGAAAACCTAAAAAAATTGAAATGAAATTAAAATTAGTGAGTTACTGACCTTTGACCTGTAGTTGAACATCTGTCAGTCTGAACTCTTCTCTGTCGTCACTGATGCTGCAGGTGTAGGTACCACTGTCAGAGAGGCGAGGTTTTCTCAGGGTGAGGCTGAAGTCACCAGAGTCTAAAGCATCAGCTTTCATTGACGTTCGCTCACTGAAACGTTGATTTTGTCCACGAAGATCATCTTCTTCTCGCCGCAGATGGACAGTTTGTGGTTTGAGATCAGAGCGACTCCAGATCACTGTGGGGTTTCGCTCTGGTAAAACATCTGAGTAGTGGCATGGCAGCACAACTGTTTCTGTTCCCTCAAAAATATTTTCTCCCATGGTCAAAGAACACAAGGAGGCTTAAAGGGAAGAAAAATCAGACAATCAATATAAGTTTATAAAAGTATTAGATACTTAATCAAGTGAGTTTTTTAATAACTCATTGTTAAAATACAAAATGTTATTTTCTTTACTTTTTGTACTACTGTGCTTGAATGATGTGGGGTTGCATTTTGTGGGATGCAGAAAAATATATATAGTTATTGGCTTTAAAGGTGCATTATGTAACTTTTATAAAAATATAATTTTACACATTTGTTAAAACTGTCAATATGTCATGAGAGCATGGTGTCACACAGATAATGTGAAAAAGTTGAGCTCCTCTGCCTTCTCCCAGTGCTCCCAGTGTTTTTGGTCAGGGGTGTTGCATTTCTTCAGGCAGCAATAGTAGCTCAGGGAAGAGGTGAAGGAGATTGATATTCTCACAGATGGTCTGTCTCATACTCAGAATATAGTGATAAATTGTAGTAAAATCTCTTTGGGTCATTTGACCTATTTTGAATATCTGGGAATTGAGGTAAAAGGCCACAAACAAACTTTGACACTAACTTTATACAAAACTACAACATATATGGACATATTCTTTACTGACTTTAATAAGCTTTAATCTCTTATATGCATTGATTATGATTGTTTAATAATTGTCGGTGATTTCAGCATTCATGTTAACAACCCCCAAGACAAAGGGGCAAAAAAGCTCTTTAATATATTGGAGAATTTTGGACTGACTCAATATGTCAAACAAGCAACACACTCAAGGTCACACACTGGATCTAGTTATCAGTAAGGGTGTGAATATTTTCAATGTCTCTGTAACTGATGTCATCCTGTCGGATCACTTTGCTGTTATCTTTGAAAGCACAATCAACTCATTAGCCAAACAGCCACTGTCACAAAATGTTCTTTCACAGACAACACAGCAGAAACATTTAATCAAATCTACTCTCCTTCCTGGTCCTTAAGGAAGGAGAGTAGATTTGATTAATCTACGAGTTGATATGCAGCTTTCATGCTAAAATTTCAGATATCACTGAGTACATTGCACCCTTTAAAGTGAAGGTTGTGTCTGGTAGGATCAAATCTCCATGGAGAAATGAACGAACAATTAGGTCTGCAAGACAACTCTGCCATATGGCCAAATAATAATGGCGTAAAATTCAACTTCATGTTTATGATTAAATCTATAAAGACAATGTAGCTATCACTCAACACTAAAACATGCAAGTGAAGTGTTGTTTTAACATATCATAAACAAAAAGATAAACAAATCTCAAGCTTTCTGTGTAATGATAGGCTCATACATCCTCCAATGATGTTACCACCTGAACTGCAATCAAACATGGCCTGCAACGAATGTGGCAGCTTTCTTTCAGAGAAAATAAAAAAAATAGAAGATTGATCTGCACATCCGCACTAAATTCAGTGCCAATGCTTTGCCCAAACATAACAAATTCTGAAAAAATGACCCAATTTTAACTACTGTATTTTTCGGACTATAAGCCGCTACTTTTTTCCTGCGCTTTGATGCGGCACCATGCGGCTTACAGCCAGGTGCGGCTTTTCTGTCGATTTTTTCTTCAACCACCAGGGGGCTCTTTAGCAGGAAGTGAATGATTGGAAGTCAAAATTGGAAATCAAAGAAAGTGCTAATTTTCATTTAGAACAAGCATGGAGAAATTTCTTCAAGCTCATACCACCTCATCATGGAAACCACACGAAGAAGTTCACATGATGCAGCTTTTAAGTTGAAGGCTATCGATCTGGCAGTACAGTAAGCTCGGCGAATCCATGGTTTGGCGTTGGAGACGCAGGGCTGCGTCCTTAATAAATACAACAGCCCTCTGCTTCGTCCTTATGACAGACCGTAAGCGGCGGAGATACCATCGGTTTATATATGTACATTTCCAGTTTTAAAAAAAACTTTGTAGATGCAGCTTATAGTAAGGTGCGCTTTATAGTCCGGAAATACGGTGCTTAATTTTTGATTTCTTCTATGGTTTTATAGTTAAGCTCAAGCTCCTGCTATCTTGATATCCTACCCACACCTTTCTTTAAAAAAAGTCCTGCCTGTTATTACAAATGATCTGTAATAAAAGGTGTTCAGTAATGAATTTACTGAATAGTAAACTCATTGCTCTCATCAGGGGCTTCATGTATAAGACAGCTTACACACTGACAATTGGCGTACGGACAATTTTCAGTCCGGCGCACAAAAGAATTTGGATGTATAAAGAGCTGTGCACATACCTCCGCACCTTTCCTTTATACAGTATTTATAAAGGATATTATTTATAATTATATTAATTATATATTTTATTTATAACTTGTTACCAGGGCACATAAGGTCATTCACAAAAGCGAGTGACCTTTAGTCACTCACTTTTGTGGCAAGATTACTTTGTAAAAGTTCAAAGAACAATATTCATAGTTAGATTGCTTTGTAGAAAGAAAAAAAATCCAAATAGATAAAAGCAAAAGTATTTATTTGCTGTTCAAACAAATTGGCAAAATAAAGGAGTCGCAAAATATTTTCTAAATATATGTATATTGTTTGAGTTCAGTTAATGAAAGTTATGTTGGATTAGATGTACAGTGACGTAAATAGTGAGTGTGTGTTTACTGTTGTGCCGCTCGTTGATTATTGGGGCCTGCCCATAGCAATGCATAAATGTTGCGCTTACAGACAATTTGTCTCTAAGCGCACCAAAGTTTTCGATTTTTTGGAAAATTAGAGTGGGAGTGCCGCTCCGCTAGAGTGTGGAGCGACATGGATTTTTGATCCCAAAATATTTTTTCACTCGCCCTCCCGCCCACAAATATCACCCCATTGGTATAAAAGTCGGTCAGGACATTGATACGCATGCCTGCTCCCGTAAAATATTTTCGAATTTGCCCTAAGGCTTTCGGTTTTCTGTCAACGAGCTTCAGACCAAAGTGATGTGACAGGATAAAGTCTGACCCATTGATTTCCATATATTTCTGAAAATGTCAGAGCTCAGCGCACACCATCTCTCTCTCGTCGCTGTTATTACTGTGAGTGAGGTAGAGATATGAATCGCGGTAATATTGGAGAGGAAAGATAGCCCTCTCATACGCTTCAAACGGTTTTCGAATATGTGTCATGGTTCCCAATGGGAAGGAGTTGTTCGGACTGCTTTTTTGACTAAATCTCAGGTAGAATTCTCTTTGATCAGGCTTACAGCTGGCAGTTGGCAGAGGCAATTAATTACCATAGCAACGGAACACAGGCCAGGGCAAAGCTGCTGATTAGAACTTCAAAGACATTTTCTCTGTAGTTCTAACCATGGCAAACACTCAGTTAAAACAGAGGGCTGACCAGAAGTCAGAACTATAACATGGCGGAACTGTTACTGACTAAAGAAGAAGGCTGAGCAGAATGTTAGACCTACATTAATGGCAGAACTCTTTTACTACAGAGGAGAGATGAGCTGGAAGTTAAGAACTAAAATTATGGCTGAACCACAGTTACTCAGTTACTTTTTGTTATAAATGACAGCCATTTATAACAAAAAGGTAACTGAAAATATCAAAAGAAAAGCCTGAATATTCCTCTCAGGCCTTTATTATCTTTTCCTCTCAGGTTAGTGTGAAGAAGTTTGAAAGACTAACTGCTTCAAACAGTTAGTAATCTGTCTCTCCCTCTGTGTCTCACTGAAATGGCAGTTGAGCTGCTCTTTAGAACTACAATGACTGAAGGTTAGAACTACAACATGGCGGAACTTTCATTTACAACAGAGGAGGACTGAGCTGGAATTTAGAACTACTTGCTGTTTTGGGCATTATATAACTGATTTAACCCAACCCAGCTATTTAAAATGAAGCTTAATACAAATTTCAAAATAGAAGCGTTGACATTTTTCACATCATGTTATTGCTCTTTTGGGCAATACATAACTGGTTTAACCCAATCGACATGGGATTAGTGTTGCCATTTCAAATGAAGCTTACTGAAATTGCAAAATAATATTCAATATTCCTCTCAGGTTTCAAATTTAACTTAGCCTGTATTATATTTACCTCCCAAGTTACTGGCTGAATGGAGGAATTGAATGAAGGAGCATTCATGCTAACATTAGCATTTCGGCGAATTTTAGCTTATGCATTAATTTTAACATAGTGATTGGTGCAAGTCCATGTTAGTGAACATTCTTGTGATTCTCCACATCCATCCATCCATTTTCCTACACCCTTGTCCCTTACTGGGGTCGGGAGGTACTGGTGCCTATCTCCAGCTATCGTTTCGGGCGAGAGGCGGGGTCACCTGGACAGGTCGCCAGTCTGTCGCAGGGCAACACAAAGACAAACAAGACAAACATCCATGCCCACACACACTCACACCTAGGGACAATTTAGAAAAGCCAATTAACCTGACAGTCATTTTTTTTGGACTGTGGGAGGAAGCCGGAGTACCCGGAGAGAATCCACACATGTACAGGGAGAACATGCAAACTCCATGCAGAAAGACCCGGCCAGGAATCGAACCCAGAACCTTCTTGTTGCAAGGCAACAGCTCTATCAACTGCGCCACTGTACAGCCCTGATTCTTCACATGCTACTCTGTAATTTTTAAGCTAAGCTTAGCATTGATGCTTATTTTTAGCATCAGAACGCTGGGTCCAAATCGATGGGCACACCTTGGAAGGCCCCGGTTAAATTTCTTCAGGAATTTTCTAGTTGTGTTTAGTGGCGTTGCTCTGGCAGACTGAGGATGTCCGCCATTGTTGAAAAAACAGCTTACAGCAGATATTAGGAGCAGCTACTTTAACCGCTGTGCTTTCTGTTCACAGTTTAAACTAAATAAATATGCTACACCAGAAGTGACCTGGCCCTTCATTTTCTGTGATGCAACATGTGCAAAACCTGGTAAAAACTACAGGCAACGATTGAGCTCTGTAATTGCAAATGTTGTAGGTACCAAAATATTAACATTAATTTTCACAGATGTTCAAATACTTATTTGCAGTAACACAAAGTTATTAAAAAATCAGACATTGTGAGACCTTGCTAAATTAGTGTGTTCAAATACTTATTTTCCTTACTGTAGCTCTATGTTATATGTTATTACATAGCAATTTCTCAAACACAGAGATTGAAACCTTAAAGTATAGTTTGTAGGGAATAAGTTACAATAAATTTTGAATGTGGTTGATCCTCTAATTTTCTGACCCTCCTTCAACCATTGATCCATCCAGTATCCTTTATCCCTAGTGGGGTCACAAGGGGTCCTTGCATGGTGCCTATCTCCAGTGGTCAACAGGCAAGAGGAGGGGTACACCTTGGCCAGGTTGCCAGTCCATCACAGGGCAACATAGAGACAGACAGGACAAACAATCATGCACACACACTTACACCTACAGAGAATTTAGAGAGACCAATCAATCAATTAAACTGACAGTCATGTTTTTGGACTGTGGGAGGAAGCCAAAGTACCCAGAGAGAACGTACACATGCACCGGAAGAACATGCAAACTCCATGTAGAAAGGCCCCAGGCTGGGATTCGAACTTTCTTGCTGCAAAGGAACAGTGCTATCAACTGCGGCATTGTGCATCCTGAACCGATTTATTTTAATCTTTAGTAACTGTAAATGTTATGCTGTGATTATTGTCCAAAGTATCCATTACAAAAGGGACAACTAAAACACAGCCTATTCTCTAATGTATTCCTCACTGATTGGTTGATTTATTGATCATCGTTTCTACACTGAATCTGCTGGTTTTGTTACCCAGTGCCCCAAAACCAGTGATAGATCTCCAGAGTAATGAAACTTACTGAACACATGCATATTTAAAATATTTGTAAAATGCCTCTTACTTATACTTATTTAGGATGAAATGATTTTTTAAAATTATTGTGATGCAACACTGCTTGTCATACTTTTAATGAATTTATATTTGATTACTGTTGAGTTTCTGAAGGTATAAAGTAGTTACCATGCTCGGTAATATTGTTTTATTAAGAAATGTCATAGCTGAACACAATGTTTTAGCAGTTTTATGTGTCATAATAGTGCCAAATAAAATACTATTTAAGCAATTGATTGTAATTCTTCTACATCAGTGAATTTACATAGAAGTTAAACAATTTGTCAATCCCTTTGAGGTTATTAAATTGAAAAAGTTAAAAATTAACCCTAAGAGAATAATTTCTTACCTTGTAGAAAAATCACAAGGATCATGATATGCTTGAAAATCCAACCAGTATGTTTTTCTCTTGTTCTTAAGGAAAACATTTTCAAGTAGCAATCTCACAGAGGCATTTAGTCTTTGCTGCTGTGACTGTTTTGATGGGTGCAGCTGTTAAGATTGTGTATAAACCAGCTAGGCAGGTTTCATGCTGACAGTTTAGCTCCCTGTCACTCGGCTGCTCCTCTGCTAGTTATGCGCTGAAAGGTATTCATATGGAGGTTCCTCCTGTACACTTGTGTTACAGCATAGAAACCTTTGAATATCAAAAAATGTTTTTGTAGATTTGAACTTTGATCCAGTTAGAAAGCTTGTCAGAAGTTTGAAAGCTTCAGTCTTTTTATGACATATTTATACTTTGTTGAAAGTTTTTTTTTTGCAGGAAAAAAAAAAAACTACTGTTCAGTGATTGCTGCTCCCAGTGTGACGTAATGCAGAACCTGCATCTGGGGCAGGAAGTGGGATCGGAGGTTCTACAATCCTATTTAGAGTTTTCCAGAGAATACTGTTGTAACCATTAAACTATCTTCCCTTCAGTTCAACCTTATACTATAAGTGGAAATACATTGTTGATGTTACTATTATAAAATAACTTGCAATTAAGTTTTGGCAAAGATCAATGTAATTTTCACAGGTGGCTGAGCAGCTGCTGAAAGTAACTAAAATGTTACTTTTAATGTAACTTAGTTATTTTACACAAATTAATCACAGGAACTTTTTCAAGGAGTAATCAGTAATCTGATTAAAGATCAGATTAATCTTTAAAGATTAAAAATTAAAGATTTTTAATCGCCGTTCGTATCCAACACAATTTAGTTTCTTTACAGGCTATATCTCCTCCTCATTCATCCATCCATCCATCCATTTTCTTTCGTTCTTGTCCCAAGTTGGTTCGGGACAAGAGCTGGTGCCTATCTCCAGACATTTCAGGCAAGAGGCAGGGTCCACCTTGGACAGGACGCCAGTCCCTCGCAGCATCTCTTCCTCATTGCAAATGTTATTCGAAGGCATTTGGTTTTGATTCTGCTGAAGGTTTCCCCCTGATCAAAGCAAAAGAGTGTTTCTCTGTGCCATCACCACATGCTGCTCATGATTATTCATTTCAAACATTGAGCTTACGCTTCATCTGCTTTACAATACTAATACAGATACACCCACGGCAACCACTTATGAGGTGGTATGAGGTGGCTATTAAATTCATAGATGATCTGAATTGTGTCTCAGGGCTCTTTGAATCACTGTAATTAATTTCAGAGAGCTGGTTGATTAGTTTGTCAGGTGAGCTCAATTAAAGGAAAGGCTGCTTTAGAAGGATGTTCCACTTTAAGCAGGCCACAGGTTTCAAGCAATATGGGAAAAAGAAAGGATCTCTCTGCTGAAAATCATCAAATAGTGTAGTGCAGTGGGCAAGATATGAAAACATTAGATATTCAACCAAAACTGAAGTGTTACCATCGTACTGTGAAGAGATTTGTGACTGATTCAGAACAAAGATGGGTTTGTGCAGACAAAGGCATAATGAGGAAGGTTTTTGTTAGACAAATTCATCAGATTAAGAGAGGTGCTAAAATGCCCTCACAAAGCAGCAAACAGTTATTCGAAGCTGCTGGTGCCTCTGGAACCTCAAGGTGGAGGATCTTCCAGAGGCTTGTTGTGCATGAACCTACTATTAGGCCCCTAACCAGTATTCACAAGCTGAAACTGTGGCTGTGGGCCCAGTCATACATGAAGATTCATTTTCAAACAGACTTGTTCTCTAATGACTGCTGTGCAACCTTGGATGGCCCAGATGGATGGAGTAGTGGAGGGGTGGTGGATGGCCACTACGTCCCAACATGGCTGTGACGTCAGCAAGGAGGTGATGGAGTCATGTTTTGGACCAGAATCAGAGCCGGTCGGCCCCTTGAGGGTCCCTGAAGGTGTGAAAATGACCTCAACAAAGCATAAGGATTTTCTGACTTTTCACTTTCTTTCATTGTTCAAAGAAAAGAGCAGTATCTTCCATAGCAAAATCATCTTCATGTATGACAATGCACCATCTCATGCTGCAAGGAATACCTCTGTGTCATTGGCTGCTGTGGGCATGAAAGGGGAGAAACTCATGATGTGGTCACCATCCTCCTCTGACCTCAACCCTATTGAAACCTTTGGAGTTTCCTCAAGCAGAAGAACTGAGGGTGGGATGCAGTTCATTATCAAAACAGTAGCTCTGGGAAGGTATTCTGACATCCTGCAAAGAAATTCAAGCAGAAACTATCCACAAACTCACAAGTTCAATCGATGCAATCCATCCATTCTCTATACACCCTTGTCACTAGTGGGGTCAGGTGGGTTGCTGGTGCCTCTCCAGCTAATGTTCTGGGCGAGAGCCGAGGTCACCTGGACAAGTTGCCAGTCTGTCGCATTGGGAGGTTTGTTCAGTAAAATTTGATTTACACTGTAATAGTTTATGACTTGAACATTTTACTGACCATCATTTGCATTGACCATTTTGAAAAATCTGAGAAAATATCACTTGCATAATAATTTGGAACACGGTGTAAATAACAAAAAACATTTAAAATGACGTTGCTCTAGGATTTGGTTTGCATGGTCCTGTTGAGACAGTGTTCACTATGAGGAAACATTTAATAAAGTGAACAACTGAGAGTCGTTCATGTGCTGACAGTTGACTCCCCTTTGTTTCAAGTTCACATTCATGTTTATGCCAAGTTTCTGTTTAAACTTATTGGTTGTTCTCTGGAAACCTAAATACCTCAAAGAGGATAAACAGGTCCAACACACCCACACACAACCAAACGATCCCTTCCCAGAAGAATTCTACTGGAAACTTCTGTGGCAGGACCAGAATGATGGAAAATGTGCAACTAACATTTAAACTGCTATTTTAATCTAGATAGAATATATTCCAATAACCTCAGCTTGAAGTTAGTTGCCTTTAAGGTCACAGAACCACTGCACACACATATCAACATTTGCTGTCAAAAGCTGATTTAAATGCTCTTTCATAAGCTCAGACTGAGCTTGAGGCTAGAGACTCTTTCATCCAATTTAATAATTCTACTTACTATATTAAAGCATGTTTTCTTTACTCAGTATAAAAGCAGATTTTAATTTGAGTGAGTGATTCTCAATTACCCTTCAAAGAGTGAATGAGACTCAATCTTTTACGTTGTGAGCATAAGACTGACATGACACTGTCAAAACATGACATATCTTTCATGAACATGAAGAAGTCTTCATGAATATCATTAAGTGTCATCCGGTAAATAATGATAGTTTTAATGCAAAGTTGACTTTGTTTAAAATGTCTGTTATGACAACTAGACACTAACCAAGAAATCAAAAGCTTTGCTACCTACATACATAACTTATCAGAGTTATAGAATAAGCTATTATTTAGCTTATCATATCATTACAGAAATTAAGCATTTCCTCCATCAACCACAGTGGCTGATGAAGAAAAATTTTTACCAGCCACTCAGACATTTCACCAGTCACTATTTTTCCACCTCCCAGTACAAGTAAATGCTAGAAGTGTGCCGATTAATCGGCCACCAATCATAATCAGCTAATTTACGTGAAAAAGTCCACGATAGCCAATCACTGACTCTTGTTGCCAATCACCAAAACTGATTACCTGTATCTCACTTCACAAACTGCATGTGCAGCTGATTTCCTCTTTCCTTCAAACTGCGCAATCACGCAGCAATAAACGCTAAGCAATGTGGCGAGGAACTTTAACGCTTAGAGTGAATGAGGAAGTTTGGGTGTTGCAGCAGAAAATCTGTTGGTGAAGCACTTCAAAATACATCAACACAGGAATCTAATATGACATTTACAAAACAAGCACTTGGTGAAATTTGGCTACATCATGGCTCACTGCAGGAAGAAAGCAAACAGACAGAAGGAAAGCAAACAAAAGATGTTACATGTGTATTAAGTGTTCTGCTATTTAATAACATGAAACAGATAATCTCCTCTGCCTCCTCTTGGCATTCTGCAGGATTACCCAGCTCATTCAGAATACGCTCACCAGGACTAGCATTACAGTCAGAAAGCTAAACAAATAAACAAAAAAACAATTTAAGTCGATGACCTAACGATATAAGACAGTGGTTCTACTCCTACTGTTGGACTGTCGCTACGGTCTAATGATAGTAATATAACCTAAACAAGCAAAAGATGTTACATGTCTATTAAAAGTTTTGCTATGTAATAACATAAGACAGATCATTGCTGAAAAAAGAAAATCAATCTCTTCTGCCTCCTCCTGGCATTCTGCAGGATTACTCAGCTCATTCAGAAACAGCCAACCAGAGCCTGCACAAAACAGCCATGCTCAGGACGTTTTGATTTAGTAACTCAGTATTGTTTATTTTTGATGCAACCTGCATTTGACGTTGAATGAATGTTTCCTTTTTACTTGACTTTATTTGATATAGGCAGCGTTGTGAGATTTATTTGACTCGTATAATTTATGATACTGAGAACCTTATTGTTAAATATTGTTTTACTGATTGCAGGTTGTTCCTCTCTTGCTCTCGGTGAAGGCAGACAGTTTTTCCTCTGCTCCCTGCCTCCCCTGCTTTCTCTGTTTTTGTCCTGCCTTTTTCTCTATTTTTGGAACCTTTCTTTGCACATCCTCCAAATCTACAAATTCTGGTCAACCTGTCTCTCAATGCAATTTATCAAATTTTATAATCCATAAAATGTTTATAAAATCTGCTGTGCATAATAATTTGGAACAGTGCATTTTGAGTTTTATATTTTTGAAAAAAATACTGTCCTCATTTTTCTAATTACATTTTTTTTAATTTCCTTTATTCATTGGGAGGTTTCCATCCATCCATCCATTCTCTATACACCCTTGTCACTAGTGGGGTCAGGTGGGTTGCTGGTGCCTCTCCAGCTAATGTTCTGGGCGAGAGCCGAGGTCACCTGGACAAGTTGCCAGTCTGTCGCATTGGGAGGTTTGTTCAGTAAAATTTGATTTACACTGTAATAGTTTATGACTTGAACATTTTACTGACCATCATTTGCATTGACCATTTTGAAAAATCTGAGAAAATATCACTTGCATAATAATTTGGAACACGGTGTAAATAACAAAAAACATTTAAAATGACGTTGCTCTAGGATTTGGTTTGCATGGTCCTGTTGAGACAGTGTTCACTATGAGGAAACATTTAATAAAGTGAACAACTGAGAGTCGTTCATGTGCTGACAGTTGACTCCCCTTTGTTTCAAGTTCACATTCATGTTTATGCCAAGTTTCTGTTTAAACTTATTGGTTGTTCTCTGGAAATCTGAATACCTCAAAGAGGATAAACAGGTCCAACACACCCACACACAACCAAACGATCCCTTCCCAGAAGAATTCTACTGGAAACTTCTGTGGCAGGACCAGAATGATGGAAAATGTGCAACTAACATTTAAACTGCTATTTTAATCTAGATAGAATATATTCCAATAACCTCAGCTTGAAGTTAGTTGCCTTTAAGGTCACAGAACCACTGCACACACATATCAACATTTGCTGTCAAAAGCTGATTTAAATGCTCTTTCATAAGCTCAGACTGAGCTTGAGGCTAGACTCTTTCATCCAATTTAATAATTCTACTTACTATATTAAAGCATGTTTTCTTTACTCAGTATAAAAGCAGATTTTAATTTGAGTGAGTGATTCTCAATTACCCTTCAAAGAGTGAATGAGACTCAATCTTTTACGTTGTGAGCATAAGACTGACATGACACTGTCAAAACATGACATATCTTTCATGAACATGAAGAAGTCTTCATGAATATCATTAAGTGTCATGCGGTAAATAATGTTGAAATATGAAGCAGTAATTTGTTCAATGGTTGTTAATGGAGAGCCTGTTATGCTGCCACCTGCTGTGTCTTCTGTGTACTGCAGTTGTGTTGTACCGTTCTTACAAAGGAGGAAAATAAATGAACGCACGTTGAAACGCCTGTTCTCTTCAGGTTATGGGCCCAGAGCGTCGCTAAAAAGTTCTGTGAGTGAAGTTTTTGAGTCGGATAAACGGAATTGTGGGATTCACAATGGATGATAAGGTGTTTATCGACAAGCTGAGCGGACCAGAGAACTGGGCAACGTGGAAGTTTCAAATGGAGCACTTGCTAAAGGCTAAAGGACTATGGGGCATGCTAACGGAGACGGATGTGCTAACTCCGGACGCTAACGCACAAGCTCGGGCAGAATTCGAGAGACGGAGAGAAAGAGCATTTTCCATGTTAGTGCTAAATGTGAGTACACCCCAGTTGTATTTAATAACAAGCTGCCAAACTCCGAAAGAGGCTTGGGACATGCTAAAAGGACATTTTGAGAGAGACACTTTAGCAAATAAACTATTCTTGAAGAAGAAATATTTCAGATGTGAAATGAAAGAAAAAGACAGCTTAAATGACCATTTAAAACGAATGAAGGAACTGACTGATCAGCTAACAGCAATAGGTGCTGTAATTGAAGAGGAAGATCAGATTGTAACACTCCTGGGTAGCTTACCACCAAGCTATGCTACAATTGTCACTGCTCGAAACAAAGATGGACAATTTGACATTGCAATTTGTTCAGCAAGCATTAATCAATGAAGAGCAAAAGAGTCAATGTTAATGATGACTACAGTGCTGCTACATCAGGTGGTGCATCAGCCATGTCGACACAAGTTCACAGAGAAATGCAGGACCATTCAAAAGTAGTGGGAGCTGAAAGACAGAGTTCATGGAGATGTTACAAGTGTGGCAAAGAAGGACACATAAAGCGTAACTGTCCAAGCTGGAAAAAACGAATCAAAAATCACAAAGCCAAAAATGCGGTGTGTGAAAATGAAGAAAACCCCTCTGAGAGTGCCTTTGTTGCAGAAAATGCAAATCTAACTGAAGGACCAGGACAAGTTGAGTGGTTGATTGATTCTGGAGCATCAAAACACATGACCTGCGACAAAGAAATTCTTCAAAACTACCAGCAGTTTTCAAAAACACAATCTGTAAAACTGGGTGATGGCAGGGTGGTGGAAGCTCAAGGATTTGGCATCATTAAATTGTACATGACCTTCAAAATGAGTGATGCTAAACCTGCCACAATGTATGATGTGTTATACGTTCCAAAATTGTCTGGAAATCTTTTTTCAGTGGGAGCTGCTACAAGAAAAGGAAATACATTGCAGTTCAAAACATCTCGGTGCTACATACGTGGCAAGGATGGAACTCTTCGAGGAATGGGAACACAAAGATCTGATGGACTGTACCAGTTGGATGTTAAAGGATCTTCGCCTGTCTGTCACAGTGCATCAAGTGCATCAGTAACAGCTAATCTATGGCATCAACGCTTAGGTCACACGACCAAACTAAAGGAACTAGAAGATCTAGTGAATGGAGTGAAATTCTCTGTAGACAAAGAACTTCCTTTCTGTGAAGCCTGTGTGGAAGGAAAGCTCACAAGACAGCCATGTAAGGCAGTGGAAAATCCGTTCCAAACGTAAGCTGCAACTGATCCATAGTGATGTCTGTGGACCCATGCAGACTGAATCCATAGGTGGGTCAAAATACTTTGTAACCTTTATTGATGACTTCTCTCGCTGTTGTAAGGTTTACTTCATGAAACAAAAAGGTGAAGTCTTGAGCAAATTCAAGGAATTTGAGAGAACATTCTCCAATGAGTGTGGACACAAAGTTGCAAGACTGAGATCAGATAATGGTGGGGAATACATTTCAAGGGAGTTTCAAGAATATTTGAAGTCTCAAGGTATCCACCATGAGATGTCTGTACCTCATACTCCTCAGCAAAATGGAGTTGCAGAAAGAAAAAACAGAACATTGGTTGAAGCAGCTAGAAGCATGTTGTTGCATGCTAAACTACCAAAGATGTACTGGGCTGAAGCAGTAGCAACAGCAGCCTACATACAAAACAGATTGCCGACATCTGTTCTGAAGGAAGAGACACCCTACCAAAGATGGACTGGTAAAAAACCTGACATGAGCCATGTGAGAGTGTTTGGTTGTGTTGCTTATGCACATATTCCAGATACTGAAAGACGAAAACTCGACAAGAAAGCTGTAAAGCTCAGGTTTGTGGGATATGCAAACAACGCAAAAGGATATCGTCTGTTCGATGAAGAAAAAAGAAGAATTCTGATTCGAAAGGATGTCATCTTTAATGAGTCGGACTTTGACTGGAAACAGAAAGAGGACATTTCCTGTCAAGAGAAAGAGGTGATTACAATCACAGAAGAAAAGGAAACAACTGATGATCACGTCACTGTCAATGAAACTATTCAAAGAGGAAGCAGAATCAGAAGGGCTCCAAAGAGATATGGATATGATGAGTTTGCAGATATGGTGACTGTTGATCATTGTGCTAATGTGTGTTCTGTAATGGAACCAGTCACAATGAAAGAAGCTTTAAAGAGTCCAAATGCAAAAGAATGGCAAAGGTCCAAATGAAACGTGGGATCTGGTGGAACTACCAAAGGACAAAGAGATCATTGGATCAAGATGGGTGTTCAAAGTCAAGCATCAAAGTGATGGAGAAGTGGAGCGATACAAGTGCAGACTTGTTGCCAAAGGTTACTCACAACTCTATGGTGCTGACTACTATGAAACGTTTTCACCTGTAGTACGTTTTAGCTCAATTCGTACATTATTGTCCTTTGCCATCCAGAATAATCTACATGTACATCAAATGGATGTTGTCACTGCATTCTTAAATGGACACCTGGAGGAAGAAATATACATGGAACAACCTGAGGGATACATCACACCAGGTCAGGAGCATCTTGTATGCAAACTAAAAAAATCAATCTACGGACTAAAACAATCTCCTCGTTGTTGGAACAAAGAGTTCACAAAATTCATGATGGATCTTGGATTTAAGCAAGCACTTGGATCCTTGTGTGTTTGTGAGGTCATCACAGGAGCTGGAGATAATTGCAGTTTATGTCGATGATCTGATGCTGATTACAGAGTCAACAGAAAGAATGAATGAGTTAAAACTGACTCTCCAAGAGCGCTACAAAATGAAGGACTTGGGTGAACTGTCCTACATCCTCGGCATCTCAGTTATTCAAGACAAAGCAAAAAACTGCATCTATCTTCATCAGAAACAGTACATTGAAACCATTCTTCAGAAATATGGGATGGATAAAGCCAATTCTGTTGCAACCCCTGCTGACATCAGTGTAAAGCTCAAAAAGGATGATGGTGTCAGTAATCCTGTCAATCCAAGCACATATCAGTCTATGGTTGGAAGTCTACTGTATGCAGCAATGACAACAAGACCCGACATAGCACAAGCAGTGAGTGTAGTGTCAAAGTTCAATGCAAATCCAAATACTGCACATCTGACTGCTGTGAAGAGGATTCTTCGATACTTAAAGGGTACTGTTGACCTTGCTCTAAAGTATGACTGTTCAGGGAACAAAGATTTGACTGGTTTCTCTGATGCTGACTGGGCTGGAGATCAGGACGACCGTCGTTCAACAACAGGCAACATATTTCTATTCAGTGGAGGAGCAGTGAGCTGGCTGAGCAAAAAACAAGCAACGGTTGCACTTTCAACAGCAGAAGCTGAGTATGTTGCTCTCAGTCAAGCAGCTCAAGAAGGTACCTGGCTGAGAAGATTACTGAATGATCTTGGTATGGTCACAAAGCCTACAGTGATTCTGGAGGACAACCAAGGAGCTATTGCAATCGCAAAGAATCCGGTGGACCATTCAAGAACCAAGCATATAGACATTCGCTACCATTACATTCGTGAGTGTGTGCAGAATGGTGAAGTCAAGTTAGAGTATTGTCCAACCGATGACATGAAGGCAGATATCTTGACAAAGCCTCTTGCAAGACAGAAATTTGAGTATTTTAGAAGAAAGATTGGACTTTTTCCAATGTAAATCTGTGATAGAATGTCTTGCTTTGTAGTTTTTCATTATAAAGCTAACAATATTTTTTGTTGAGTATGGCAAGACAAAAAAGGTAAATTATAAACAGAAAAAGGACTAATAAGTAAATCTTGCAAGTTGAGTTAAAATTTATTTCAGCATTATCTTGTGTCTTAATACCATTGTAAAAATTAAGTGGGAGTGTTGAAATATGAAGCAGTAATTTGTTCAATGGTTGTTAATGGAGAGCCTGTTATGCTGCCACCTGCTGTGTCTTCTGTGTACTGCAGTTGTGTTGTACCGTTCTTACAAAGGAGGAAAATAAATGAACGCACGTTGAAACGCCTGTTCTCTTCAAATAATGACAGTTTTAATGCAAAGTTGACTTTGTTTAAAATGTCTGTTATGACAACTAGACACTAACCAAGAAATCAAAAGCTTTGCTACCTACATACATAGCTTATCAGAGTTATATAATAAGCTATTACATAGCTTATCATATCATTACAGAAATTAAGCATTTCCTCCATCAACCACAGTGGCTGATGAAGAAAAATTTTTACCAGCCACTCAGACATTTCACCAGTCACTATTTTTCCACCTCCCAGTACAAGTAAATGCTAGAAGTGTGCCGATTAATCGGCCACCAATCATAATCAGCTAATTTACGTGAAAAAGTCCACGCCATTAATGATACACAAAGACCTCCTGAGCTGATTCTCTGTGTTTGGCTGGTGAAATGTCTGAGTGGCTGGTAAAAATTTTCTTCACCAGCCAAACACAGAGAATCAGCTCAGGAGGTCTTTGTGTATCATTAATGGCAAACACTCATGTGTCGATTGCTGGCAGTCTGCTCCTCAAATAGTCCAAGATGATTGCTGATAGACAGCAGGTGTTCTAGATGAGTCCTAGATGAGTCCATCTAGTGGATGAAGGGGAAAGGAGGAAGCAGCAGGCAAAGAGAAAAAAAAACCCACACAGAAACAAAAAACCCCGGTTCCCAACAATATAGGATTTTTTCTTAACCAAGAAAACCAATTTGCTCACAATAGGTTTACCATACATAAGTACTTATACAGACTAACTTAACATAAAGCATCGAAAACTTAACAGGGATGTAGTGCAAGAAGTTCATTTTAAGTAATTAATAACAGCAGGGTTTAATGAGAGACAGCAAGGGGGGGAAGCGTACCGTTGGACAACACCTAAATAAACATCTCCAAAATGACATTTCTTTTTTGTGCTATTTTGATCCGTCTTGAAATCCACAAGCAGAATACTTTATTCAACAGATTTATTGCATTTTCCAGTCCATACATTCAGCACTCAATGAGTATTTACAAGAAATACAAATAAAAAAATCTGGGTGAAATAAAATTTTTCTATTTTTTTTTTTTTTGTGTTACAAACATAATAGCTACAAACTATGATGTTTGTAGCTATTACAAACATATTAGTTTGTAATATCTGCTACGAACTAGCTCAGGAGGTCTTTGTACCATAACTGGCAAAAACTCATGCGTTAATGAGTTTAAGTATTTTTGACTGCAAAAATAGAAAATTTAGCTTGTCTTCTTCATAAAGAGACCAAGCTTTTGCATGTACTCCAAATTGTTCAAGAACAGCAGCTGATTTAATTTGGGTATACCTTTTCAGGCGTTTTTGGTCATTTAGGGGCCGAGGGGTAAGAGGTTAAATCAGTACAAACTATAACCTTACAAGACTCTCAGTATTCCTCAATTTAGTGCAGTATGGTGAAAAGTTATAAAATTACGACTTTGTTCTTGTCCAACTTTACTTGTATTTAAAACCCAAATGAAAAACTCAGAGGCTGGCTCTTATACTCCATCATAAGCAAGTAAATGTAGCTCACAGAAACAGCCTAGGAAACAGACGAAACCTTTTTATTGTTAATGCAAAATGTTATGCACTTTTCATCTCTTCTCATCTGACAAGCTGGAATATAAGTGATATTTAGACAATAAATGTTAAAAACTGTATATCTTGTGGAAAACTAAACTGAAGAAGCTGACACTAGGGCTTATAGTTGTAAAAAGTTTTACTATATTCGGTCGAAAAATACAAATCCCAGTGAATCATTTGCACTTTTTTCTTTTTCAAACTGAGTGATCTTGATTAAATCTTAGTGATTTACTCCATAAACTGATTTTGGAAATTATTTTGAAGTTTAGAACAATAAAACTGTGGTTTTGATAATAATACTGGAGTCAGTGGTTTGTACAATAGATGATTTAATATGAACAGATTTGCAATAGCATTTCAATTCTGGGGAGGGAAGGTCACTGAGCAGGGGGGAGGGGCACAAAAAAATTATGAACCCTGGGGTCAGGGGTATGAGAGAAATAATTGAGGAATATAGGTATAAAGGAACATATACAACTGCAATTGGGAACTTTCTGCTTCTGATAACTTTTCAGAGTTCAGGGCCTTTGAACGCTTATGTCTTTTAAATAAAACACTTAACACTTTATTGTTTAACAGTTTTCTGTACCCTTTTATTGAAGAATTTCCATAACATAGCTCTTACAAATAACTATCAAGGTCCAGACTTCTCATATGCCTGTTAGAAGTACCAATAATGGTTAGTTATTTTGAAACATAATGATGCTGAGTAATTAAATTTGGCTGAAGATGCAAACCAAAAGTCTTTAGGCTATAATAATATTACCAAAAAAACGAAGCGTTTCCACCTCAGCAAATATCCTCTTTCAAGATACGTTTTTTAATCTTGTGATATGATAGCTAACAAAATATGTAAAATATTCAAGTAGAGACTTGTTTATGCACAGAAAGGCTAATAAAGAACATTTATCCAACTTTTTAGCAATCCCTTCTATTTAAATTTGATTTTTCTTACAGAATATGGAGAAAGGTATAGTTTTTTTTAAATATAAACACTTTAATCAGAAAATGTTTCAATTGATTCAATTATGGTTCAGTATTATAGATAAACATTTTTGGCCATAACTGAAATTACAAAACTGATAAGCAAATCACTTCAAGTTGTTTCATCAGCACCATCTAAAATATATTCTTCTGATTGCTCTGTTTCCACACTGACAGCATCTTCTGTATCACCATCAATGACACATTCTCTGTCTGTTGTCATAAGTTCAAATTTTACTGTTTGTTTGTCCCCAGTAATCTGGTTTGTCCCTGTAGCTGTTATCTCTGTGGAGCCAAAGTCAATTTCCAGTTTGACTTTACCGCCTCCACTCATGTCTACGATGAATGTACCAACTTCTTCCACATCAGAGTCATCTACATACACTGGATCTTTTCTTAATGAGCGGAAGAATCTCAGTCTCATCTCTACCTGATCTGCTCTTGCTTGAGAACAAAGGAACTCTCTGGTTTCCTTTGAACCAAGATCTTCACCTTCTTCTACCAGTTTCCTGAAAATATTTTGACACCATTCCACACCTTTGGCTGTAAATTTCTTTTCTTTCTTATGTTTGCTCTCATCAAACTTTTCACAAACAGCAAATCCATAAGTATAGGAGCTTTTCCGAGAAGCCACAATGTTTGGGTTTCTACCAAACTCTACAGCTCCTCTCAGAATCGCCTCCTGAGCTCTGAAAGGACACAGGACTTTACACAGTTGTCCAAACTGGTCAGTAATGTGCTGCTGCAGTATTTTACTCTGAGCGTAGCCACCCACTAACAGAATGTACTTAATGTTGAGACCACAGGAAAAGATTTCCTGGAGATTCTCAGTGATGCCCTGCAGACTTTTATCATAGAAAGACCTCATTGTGTCTTTTGAGATTTTGAGGAATTCACCATCCCAGGAAGCACCAAGTTCTGACTGAACAAAGTTTTCTGTGTCTGATTTGTCTTTAGCTAACTTTCCCAGTGCGAATGGGCAGCTGACCTGAACATCTTTATCAACCTGTTTGAGATAAGTAAACTCGTACATAATTCTCTGAGCTGCACTGGGAGAGTTTTGTTCAAATTCGTCCCAGACTCCTTCAGGAAGTATCTCTCTGAGAAACTGCTTGAATTTTCTGTCTACAGTTTGTCCTCCCAGGTCATTTCCAGAGACCTTGTGCCGCTCCTTCAGGGCTCCTCTGTCCAGGACTTCATGAACAGTGATGTCAATTGTTCCTCCTTAAATAAACAGAGACAAATTATTTAATAATCCAAAGAATCACATTTACAGTTTTCAAATTTCAGTAATTTTAGTTCATGAAATACTTTCAATGGCCACTTTATCAGGAACACCTGTCCAGTTGCTAGCGCAAATGTCGAATCAGTCACCTGGTAGCAACTCAATACATTTAGGGTTGTAGACATGGCTAAGACAATCTGCTGCAGTTCAAACTGAGCATCAGAATGGGGAAGAAAGGCGATTTACACGACTTTGAATGAGGCTTGGTTCTTGGTACCAGATGGGCTCATCTGAGTATTTCAGAAACCGCTGGGTTTTTCATTTACAACCATCTCTAGGGTTTGCACAGAATGGTCTGAAAAAGAGAACATTTGGCACCAACAACATGAAAGCATGGATCCATCCTGTCTTGTGTCAATGGCTCAGGCTGCTGGAGGTGGTGGTGCAATGGTGTGGGGGATATTTTCCTGGCACACTTTGGGACCATTAGAACCAACTGAGCATTGCGTCAAATCTACACCCTGAGTATTATTGCTGACCATGTCCATCCCCTTATGTCCACAGTAGCCAGAAGATAGCTACTGCTGGAAGTAGCCATCTTCTGGCTTCCAGAAGATGGCTTCCATCTTCTGGATGGAAGCCATCTTCTACATTCAGAAGAAGGCTACATTCTTCTGATGTAGCCTTCTTCTGATGGCTACATCAGAAGAAGTAGCCATCTTCTGATGGCTACTTCCAGCATGATAACTCACCATGTCATAAAGCTGGTTTCTTGGACATGACAATGAGTTCCCTGAATCCGGCTGGCCTCCAAGGTTACCAGATCTCAATCCAATAAAGACCTTTGTTATCTGGTGGAATGGGAGATTCGCATCATGGATGTGCAGCGGACAAAACTGCAGCAACTGCATGATGCTGTCATGGCAATATGGACCAGGCTCTTCGAGGAATGTTTCCAGTACCTTATTGAATCTATGCCATAAAGGATTAAGGCAGTTCTGAAGGCAAAAGGGCATCCAACCCGGCAATAGCAAGTGGTACCCAAAAAAGTGGCCAATGACTGTATATCAAGAAATATCTCTCATATTAGATAATATTCTTCTGTGTAAAGATGTTAAAAGTGGTTTGGGAATTATTCAATAATATTGCATCAGAATCACAGACACATTACCTCCACAGTCGACAACGATGTACTGAGTTCCTGGAGTCTGATCCAGTGACTCTGCACTGAGCTTCTCAGAGATGAATCCATCAGCTGGAAGCTTCTTACACCAGATTGAAGCAGCTTCTGGTTCCAGTGCCATCACCAGTTTGTCCTCATCTCCTTCTGTTACAATACCTGCCTACAGAAAGACAAACTCTCATCCCTGTGAACCTTTCAGAACGTCATCAGTCTCTGTGAAACCCGATGTTACCTGCATTGCAGCTTCTCTCATGAACTGTTTAGCTGAAGGATCCCAGATGGCAGGAACCGTCAGCACCCAGGTGAAGTCAGAGGCAATGAACTTTATCCCACCTGTGTTTCGGCTGATTGTTCTTAGTGCTTCTTCTTTAAGAAATCTCAGGGATTCTGAGAAAACCTTCAATGCCTTCATAGATTTTCCACTGGTGTCTTTAATCTCCAGATTACTGCTGAGTTTCTGGAGAGTAAAGTGTTATTTAGATGTTAGATACAGTGGCTTAACATTACAAGAAGTGATCAATCTTCATTTCAATTCTTAATTACTCAAACAACATATTTAGTAATAAAAAGTTATGTCCTATACTAATATGCATGTTCAGAATGTAGTACCAGGCAGATAGAAAATCTGAGAATTGCTCTATGAACACTTATGATAGTTAAAGACATTTCTCTTATATTCTATTTTCTATTCTATTTTATCTGTATTCTATTTTCTGGTTTTGTCTTTAGCATAAAATATACACAGTTCACCAAACCTTGACTTTTTCTTTTGTATTTTATTTTACTTGCTCGGGGTGTTCCTTCTGCCTATGGTAAGTGGTTAAAATATATTTAGCAATTTTGCAGCATGTCATCTTCTAATATTCTTTCAAATATGTTTCAACCACTACTTTGAGATCTGTAAGTTTCGTTAAATTGGTGTTTTTAATTTAAGATGAAAATGCTATTTCTTCATTTTCTTAATACATTGTATGAGGTGTTTCATTAACAATATAAAAGAAATACTGTTTACAAGCAGAGTTTTAGAAAGTCGACTAACAAGAAGAAAGCACACTCATGGGATTGTTTCAGCTATGATACCCTTAGACATCTTGTCCATACACTTATTATTCCTTAATATTAATATTTATTTTTGCTGTTTCTTATATGCCTTTTGACTATTATTAAATTACTAGGTTGGTGAATTGTTTGCTCTGAGGGTCACTCTTCCTTAGGTCTTCCTGCTAAAGTAATGCTGAGATATATGTTTAAGTAGACATAAGTAGACATAGAAAAATGTGTGAAAATAGCGGATATGTTTTCAACAACTTTGACCACTAGAACAGATTCAGTGCTGGAGAAGGAAGAAGAATTAGCAATTTAGTAAATTAATCATCAGAGGATGATGATGACAGAGACATGACCCATGGATATATTCATGGGAATTCATATTCAACCCACTGCAGTGGGTTGAGAAATATATATAAAAAAAACTAAACTAAACAATACAAACATTAACTGTAAAGGTAATTATGTTTTTTTTTTAACTAGCTTTAACTTAATGTATCCCGCAGAAAATAATCAGTTCATATTTTATTATGGTGGGTCAAACTGACAGCAGTGCACCATTAAGTTCCGGGTTGGAAGTGAACTGGTGTCTGCTCAGCCTGGTCCCAATACTCAGGTTACACCCTATGACTCTTAATGAAGTGTGGACTCATTCAAAGTGCACATAAATGTTTGAGTGCGCAGTTGTCATAACATTGACATCCAAAATGGCAGGACTGGTCACTGTTTAGGTTTTTGTTGTGCTAAAATGTACAATTACAGCAAAAAAATAAATTTATGTGTACAGTGTGTTTTGTTATGACCTGTTGAATAAATTCATTGTAATCACATATATTCAGTAGACCTTGTTTACGTCAGGTTTTTTTTCTTCCCTACACTTTGTGTGCCCTCTGTCAAGTTAACCAGGATGGAAAGCTACTGGATCACCACAGCATTGGAGTAGGAACTTTTCAAACCAAACAATTTTCCTTCTTCAGACCTACTGCCCTTGGATTATTGGACCCAATACCTGTGGATTATTGCCTAATGAATCATTAATTTATCTTACATATGAAGAGAAACTCTTGAGGGTTATCAAGGCCTATTTTGGTTGCTCTGCTTGTTTTTTTCTGTTGTGTTCATTGTTTATATTACTAATTGTTATTACTGAATATCTTCTGAAATATATGCAATGGAATACTGGATTCTAACAACTTGAATATAATAGCTTAAACACACTTTCACTCTTATGGTGTTCATATTCACATGGACTTCTCAGCCAAACTCTTTTCTTATTGTCTTTTACCAGGGATTCCTAACCTTTTTGACCTTTTTGACCAATTTTTCCAGTCCAAAGTAACCCAGTACCCATTTATATATGAACCATCTTTTGGTTTACCAAATTGACATGGCTTTTGTTCTATTTGAAAATCCAGTGCATGTATGGTCTACCATCAAAAACATAAAATATAATTACATTCTAATGTGATAATCACAAGGAAATGTATTTCTCTTTTATGAAGCACTGGTCTAGTAAGATTATTGTCCATGTAATTTGCATACATGCAAACCAAGACCTTCTCTGAGGAAATTGTATAATAATCTTGTTTTTCTCTGCTCTGAATACAAACCCTGATGAAGAGGCTGCTTGTTAGGAAATGATCACAGGAAGCAGAATATGCCCTCTAAGTTTGTTTGAAAGCAACATGGTTCAATCAAACCATATTTCTATCATGGGAGAAAAAGTGGAGGTGGCTGAGGAATATGAATACCTTGGTGTTCGACTTGGCAACAGGCTGGACTGGAAATGTAACAGTGAACCCACAGTGGCCCTCCATGATTATTGATACAGGACAGTACATTACATACCAGAAGCTGAGTGAGGCTGAAACCCCGCCCACATGAAAACTTCCAGCAAATAGCCTGAGTCGTTAGTGCTCTGTTAGTGCTCCATTAGTGCAGGTTTGTGCCGTTAAAATTCTTGTTTGAACTGTTTTGGTTTTTGAGATATTAAAAAAAAAAATTAGGTCCTCCAGAGGTCACCATCCCCCCAAAACAAACCAAAGTTGGCTCCTTCATGAGTGCTCTGTTTGTGCAGGTTTGTGTCGTTAAAACTACTGTAGTGAAGTTGTTTTTAAGTTGGACATTGGATATTTGTGCTCCGCGGAGTAAGTGGCGCCTAGCTCAAGGTTGACCCGATTTATGAATGCTAATTTCAGCCAGCTGTTCTCTACCTCCTGAAGCGCTGGGAGGTTCACTTAGGGACCGTCAACAAATTTCTGAACCAAAAACTCCTAAGAAACAAATGTAGATAGATATCTTGCCTTGTGACCAACTGACACAAAATTCATGCTGTTACACGAGACGCACTGTTCTCTAGTGAATTTTTAAGTCATACTCAATATTTTTAATAATTGTAATATTAAAAATTATATGTTTTCTTCAATAGCTTCCAAGTCATGTGCCCTGTTGACTTAAAATCAGTGTGAAACTGTTCTTCTATACTGGAGAGATGAGGTACAATCATTCTTATTGCATTTGAACATTTTGATATTATTTTAGCATTTTTTTTGTCAAAATTTAGTATTTTCCTTCTATAGAGTCTGAAACAAAATGTTTTATATTATTTTAGATTGAAAAAAAATGCTAGCATAATATCAAAACGTATTTTTGTATTTGTTTTGGAGTAAGATAGGGGGTTGATGATGTCATCGGCCAAAATGAAAATTTTAACAGTATAAACCTGCACTAGGGACACTAATCACTCAGGCTATTTGCAGGAATTTTTCACGTGGGTGGAGTTTCAGCTTCATTCAGCTCATACAGGACAATATATTTGCATCCTGTGTTGATTCAAAAACGACAATACAGCAACTCAGTACATAAGGACCATTAAAAAAATCCACAGACAAAAACCTCTTGTTTATTAAAAAAAGATTCTACATTTGTATAATCCACTTTATCTTGTGTGCAGTGGACTACACAAACACATATGACTGATGACAGCTACAACTTGGTTCTATAATAAATTATAGCCAAAAAAATTAAAACTGGGTTTGCTTGATCATTAAGAACCAGAACAGATTCAGTTTAGTAATAACTGTTTATATGTCCATGATCTGCCTTGTTTTCTAAAGTGACTGCTCTGCATTCCATGTAATGACTTGTTTTCTAGATCAACCGGATTATCTCCTCTGTAAGGTTTGGAAATGATTGTAAATGTATTTTGCAATATAAATACAACATTTATGATTATGAAACTTACTGTTCATACTTACTTTGCTATTGAGGGCCATCTTGAAGTCTTCAAAGAAATAATGCTTCTTTGCGTCTTCTCTGCTCATTTCCTTGTATGCCATTTTGGCTTCGTAGCCAAAACTCAGACATGTTTTAGCTTCATTAAACAAAATGCAGGTTGGAGTCTTTGGGGTGTCAAATCCATACTCTTTTCCCCATCTTTGCAGGTATGGTTCACTTTTTTCCTCTTGTTTTGAGATATTATAGGCATACCCACTAAATGCAGTGCCAAAGTCTATCGCTATGACAAACGAGTCACCCATTGCAGAAGGAAATACAACTAGGCGAAACTGTCACTGTGTTGGTAAGCAGCAGTCACACTGCATTCATTTTTCTCTGCAAACCACACCTCCTGCTTATACTCTACACTGTAAAACTTGACAAGTTAAGTTAGCTCAAATGATGAATACATACATTGATTCAAGTTTTGGAACTCATATAGTTTAGTTTATTTCATTATCTCATTTATTAATATTTATCAATTATATATTTATTCATACATATTTAAATGGATTACATGTTCAGATAAAAATTAAGTCAAAATGTAAACAACTTAGATCTCTACTGGAGTTATTCAACCAAATAAGGAAACAGATTGCACAAAACTGTATCAGTAGTATTAATACAATAACAAACTTTGACTTTTTTCATTCAGATTTTAACTCAAAACTGTAGCTTCAAACATAAATCATGTCTACAAAAGCCATCATCAACGATAAGCCTGATAAAGGTTTTTTCATATTTGTACTAAAAAAAGACTAAATACCTATTGAAACATTGTTGTAGGTGTACATCAATGAATTAGAATACTATACAAAGTGAGAATAATTTCAATGATTTTAGCTGTCATTAACTATCAGCCATAACCATCATGAATCAATCATTTTGATTTATGATTATTATTTTACTTGTCCACCATACTCTAATATATGGACAGACACCTACAGCAAATACAAAGATAGCTGAACTACAATGATGTCTGTAACATTTATCCACTCATACAGAAATAATGCAAAACTACTTGAATGAACTCAAAAATATATTATACCTCACAGGATAGCTTAGATACAGTGTATAGATTAGCCCAAAGTATCCAGTGTATCAGACAATGAGTGATGAGTCATTACAACTAATCATCAAGCACAACAAATGTTGTGTGGTGAGAAAGACACTCCAGCAGGAACCACCTCTTCATCCACATCAGCAACCACAGGAACTGTGCCTTTATAGGACTCCATCCTGACATGTCAGTACAAAATTATTGATCAATAATATTCATGTCAAAGAGCTAAAGGTGAAAATAAATACACTTTATTAGTTGCCTTTTAATGTTTTAAATTATTCCTTTAAACTTTATTTATTATGACCTTCTTTTAAAAGCTGCAGTATGTAACTTTTATTAAGAAAAATATTTATTTGTTGAGAAAGTCACCATGTTATGACAGTATAACGTGAGACAGATAATCTGTGAAAAAAAGAGCTTCTAAAAATGCTAATGAGAAACAACCAACCAGCCCAGTGCTATCTAGAAACAACCAATAAGAGTCAGGAGGGTCTTAGCACTGTCAATCACCTTTCCTTGTATCGCTCCCCCTTCTCTCTTCCTTGCTCTCTGTTATGCTACAACTAGCTACCTTGTTATGAATGCTCAGACTATTTAGGATGAAGGCAATGAAGGCAGATAAAAGGTTAAACCTGGAAGGGTAAGTTGTTTCTTCACCACCGAGTAGATTAACAGTGAAGATTGTGAGCGCCAACACTCTCCTCCTGATTCTGATTGGTTGTTTTTAGTCTGAAGTGGTGCATTTCTCCAGACCGTCCGTAAGCAGCTAAGGGAGGAGTTTTTTTTTTTAATTAAAGTGACATTCTACATCATTAATTCCAACGGGCACAATAGTGTAACACTGTAGTATAACAGACCTCACGTGGTTTGAGAAAACCTAAAGAATCCTCTCTAAGGTTAATGGGTAGGTCGGCCAGGGCTGCTGCTCTTTTTGCATGTGTATCATTTTTGTAATTAAGGGCTGAAAACAAAATCATACATACATGTGGCAACAATCATGCTAACAGTAAAGTAAAAACATTTTTAAGTACCTGTTTCTTATATGCCAAGAAAAGCTGGTCCATTTTTTCACCATATCATCCAGTTTTCTTTTTGTGAAGAAAAACTAGTACATTTTTCTTCACAGCATTTTGAGTGTTAGGTGCACTGTTGTAGCTCGTTTCGAGCATCTAGCACGGTATGATTTGAACTGTTTGGAGCACTTGACGCGTCGAGCGTCCAAAGAGTCTGAATCGTTCGACACGCCTCCAAACAGACTTTGAATGTAAACCAGATGCACCTGACGCACAAACACAAGAAATGTCAGGCGTCTGTATTCAAAGTGCACAACTGTCGAACTTGAAGCGTTGGATGCATTTTTGACAAATGTAACGCGTTTGGTGTGAATGCACAATTATACTTACACTCAAAATTACTAAAGTTGGACAACAGAAGTTTCAAAACCATAATAAAGATTAAGTTTTGGTCTTAACAATTTAGGTTGGTCAACTATGACTAAACATGCAGAGTAAATGTAATCATTGATAACAATGGGTGTATATTTACTGCAGTCAAAGTAAAAGGCAGTCAAAGGCAGAGTGGAGTAAATTTTGTGGTTACTCTTATTGTCTTTTTTCACATATGCTGTTTATAAATTTGAACAAGAAAAATTTTAGTTAAAAGGATTAAGCTTTATATTACTGTAAAGTTTTGTGGTATGTAGCTTTGAAAAAGTAAGTTATTTAATTATTTCACCAAAATAAGTCACCAACTGCTTTATTTTAAATATGCAGGTGGACTTTCTAGCTAACTCCAGTGATAGCAGGCTTTTAGATCTACTTGAGTTTCTCTAGTAAGAGTAATCACTAAGTGATTAAATCACATTGACAGCAACGATTGACAGAGTAACTCAAGTAAGAGTAGCTTGACTTGCTTTTGTTATTTAGCTGAAATGAGCACAATAACTTTTTTTCAGAAAGAAGCACTATTGGGTTATACAGTAATAAAACTTTATTATACCTGAGAACTATAAAGTAGTTCTGAGGTACTTTATAGGTGTTTAAAGTATCTGAGAACAAAATTTTCTGCAGTAGTGTTCGAGAAATTTTAAATTTGCATATAACAGGTTGATCTAGTAGTGTATGTTTTGAAGATAAATCTAATATGAATGAATTCATACATACATGTATAATTAAAATTTGAGGATGAATTATGTCAGTATCAGGAACTTATAAGTAAAAGGCACACTTATTTAAAATTCCAAATATTGATGTTATTAGTTTTTGTAAAAAAAGAAACTCTTGCATCCAATTCTACAAGGATTACCAGAGCATCCACATGCTGTTAACTGACTCTGTGGTTTTGTAATTAAAGTTGTGTTCTAAACTAAAAATAAAAATAACTGCAGCAAAGGAACAGGTTTTTAAGAGGTTGGTCTAGTAGGATTATTGACAGCTTTCTGTTTTGCTTCCCTTGATGCATCTTTTCTGGTAATTAACTTTTCGGTGTGTACTGTTTGACTTCAGGCGAAAAATGAATCATGATGTCGTTACATAGTTGTTAATCTATTAATCTATTGATGCAAACATAAACTGATTTAATTTAAAGACCGGCTGCCCTTGAAATCTGATTGGCCATCCTGCTTGGCTGCCACCTTCACCATAATTATAAATAAAATTTGCTCATATCATATTGTACCTAGCATAGGCAGAAATTCCAGGGGACCTCGGGGTCAGGACACCCAAATCTTGTAAAAGTGTAGATTTGTCCCCCTCAAATAAATCTTAAAAGGAACCTATGTATTAAAACAATATCAATATGAAAAGGCAAGAGACACAAAAAGAAAAAAAAACATGTGTGTGTGTGTCTGTTTTTGTATGTAAAGAACAAATGCATGTTGTTTTTTTCCCACCACTTTAAACCTTGATCTGTTGAATTCTTTTGTTTGACTCAGCATGCACATCTTCTAGGCATAGAGCCAAAGCTTGACACTGTGATTAATGAGTCACACATTCCTGGAACAGGTTGAGTAAGTACTGGTGGCAAGTAATCACAATGCACTTATGTTTTCTACGAGTTGACTCAACCGACAGACTGAGGGTAGCCGGACAATTCAGAAGAGATGGTCATAATGGGGTGCCGGTAAGAGGAATATCTTCCACCAGATTTTTAATTGCATCAAATTTTAAAGTTGTATCTTATTGATATTAAATCTGTTGATTTAAAATTGTGCCACTGAAAAACTAGTATGTAGAGAATAAAATTGATTTAAAAACTTCAATGTAACAAGACTTGGAACTATATATGAAGTACTATATATGAATCTGCTGCTATATTATCCGTTTTATGAATGTTTACAAATATTTGAGATAAATCAAAATTTTAGAATGAGAAAATTATTCAGTGGTTTATGACAGACCTAGCTTAGTGCCTGTTTGCTACACAACAGTGACCTCTGTTGGTAAAGTGGATCAAAGGTTTAGATGAAAAATTATGTTCAGATTATGTTGGGGACTGGAGTTTTTCCCTGCTCTGTAAGGGTATGAAGGACATTGTATGCCCTTCAATAGGCATTGTTGTCCTTCAGCTACAACAACATTGTAGAGGAAACTGCAAACTCATACTGAGACATGAGGCTATGCTCTTTTGAAATATTAACCGATTATTATCATGCATTGTGACTCTGATTTCAACGTTCCCATTCTCCATGCACAAAAAGGGCAACTTCATCATAATATCATTTAGAAACTATGTGCACTCTGGACAGTAATACCTTCAATAAGTGTTGCCAAAAACTGAGTCAAAACAACGAGTGGGGGAAAAACTGGTTTTAATTAAGACATGGTGTGGAGAACTGTTTCCTACCTGGATCAATCACAATGCTGCAAAAGAAAGATGTCTTCCATCTTCGTTTTTTTTGCCACACTTAAATATAAAATAGTTATAGAACAAAGAAGACCTGAGTGATGACAAAAAATACATGAGATAAAATGTATTAATTTTTCAAGAAAATAAACCCCAAACCAACACTTTGTAAAAAGAACAAAGATTATTTTCCTCTTGTTAGAACATGAATTAGTTATGATTTACCAGGTTTTTAGAAATTAGGGTTCAGTTTGACCAGCCACACTGAACCTTGAGATATAGAATCAAGAAATCACTTAAACTTGTCTAAAAAATAAGTTGTGTCTCAATCTAAAGAAATTATTCACAAAAAGATGAGAAAGTCATTAACATCCATTATTTATAAAGTGATTTCGGTAGTTTTGAGATTATACTAGAATCCCACGAAGAGCCATTATCCACAAATGAATAAAACATTCAGCAAAAGTTACTGGCATTGCAAAATTACACCAAGAGCAAATAGATGATTCATACAGGTGGTTACAAAAAGCACATGAGACGGGAGAGCCTAATAATAAGTTCAAACTGTTTTTCTTATTTTATTTATTTGTTCTGGCATATAATCCTATTTATTTCTTTTTCTCCCTCTCTTTTTCCCTTCTTCGCAAGAATATCTGTGATGCTAGGTTAATCAATTAGAGAACAGAATAAAAATTCAAACTGCAAAATTTCTGAAGAAATTTAAACAGTACCTGCCAAAGTGTGCATGTGGGTTGGAACCCAGCGCTCTGATTCTAAGATTAGCAACAATGCTAATCTTAGCTAACATGTACTAAATAACGTGGAGAATCACAAGCATATTGACTAACATGGACTTACTCTATTCAGTGTACTAACATTGGTTTATAAGCTAAAATTAGCCAAACTGCTAATGTTAGCCTAAAGACAGTCAGTGCCATGTCGGTGAGGTAAAGTAATTTATATAGCACATTTTCACCATCAAAGTAATTCAAAGTGAATGAGAAGGAAATACAAACAAAATAACAAACCAAAGGAAAAAGCAAAAGATGAAAAAGCTACATATTAGCTCCCCATGTTTAAAAATAAATGGTCCATAATTTGCAAGCTAGTAGAGAGGTTTCTCTGGATTCTTGTTCGGATAATGTTGATTTAAGGTAGTAAGGCGAGTTCCTCTGGATTCTAAGTTTGTTCTGATTCTTTTTCTAGGAGTCTCTGCATAATAATCCAAAAAGTAATCAAAAAGTATAATATTTGTCCAAATAGTGAGCACACCCCAGTTTCTTTAAAGTAATGCGTAGTCCACAATTTCTAAAATTACTAATAAGCTACTACAGAAGAATCTAAAAAGCACAGTATTGGTTTAAATAGTGAGTCTCTGGATTCTGAGTTTGTTCTAATTCCTTTTTGGGTTAAAGAGCGAGTATTCCACAGTTCCTAACTAGTAATGAAATAAAGGGAAAGGACACATTTAAGTATACAGATAGCAACATTCTGACTAAACAAAGACATGAGTGAAAACAGGTGACATGAAGGTTTGTTTATGTATTGCATTTGTTTGACCATGACAACCATGTAGTGCAGTAACCCAGCAGAGAGTCCAAGATGATGGGGTCCTGAGATCCAGTCATGTGTGATGATAGGAGGGGGTGAAGCTGGAAGGAGCGTTAAAATATTTCAAATGTCCTCTTGAGATTTGAAATATGTGGACCTTCCAAGGCAACATGGAAAAGCCAATTTAAACACAGAATGTGTTAGGTCAGATAGATTTTAAATTTCAGTCTTCGTAAAAATGTCTCACAGATACATCTCAGTTTCTCCCAATTATCCAAATTAATGTGGCCGTTCCTCTGAGCCGAAACTAGCGACTTCTCCAAGATCGATTCCATTCTGTTAGTGAGCTTTAGAGTCCTCAGCTGGCTGCGGCTCTCAGCAAGACTCACATCCAATTCGCATTTCTGTCCAAACCATCACAAATTTGTCGATAAGCCAGAAGCTCCAAACAGCAGAAATCCTGTTATCATGAATAAATCCAGGGTGAATCCCACCAGGTGTGTCCCCGCAGGACAAGAGGTGCCCAGTCTTCTCGTCAAGAAAATTTGATCAATTGCATTGAGAGACAAGTTGACCAAATCCATAATTTGTAGATTTGGAAGATGTGCAAAAAATGGCTCCAAAAAAATAGAGAAAAAGACAGGACAAAAAGAGCAAGCAGAGCAGGTATCACAGGAAGGGAGTCATGCCTGCCCTAAATAAAACCTTCAAAATTTTCACAGCAGCTGTTTTGGGCTTTTTGTGACTGATGCAACCCAACCACTGTTAGTGCATCAACACTGCAATGCAATAACATTAGCAGTGCACTGCCTACCGTTAGCAAAACTGTGCATTAGCATTAGCCTTTTCCCTTGAGTAAGCATTATATCTATTGTTTATTAGCTACGTTTAGTATATTGAATGGAGCAAGTCAACGTAAGACAAC
Source organism: Phalloptychus januarius (assembly GCA_902982915.1). Taxonomy (NCBI): domain Eukaryota; kingdom Metazoa; phylum Chordata; class Actinopteri; order Cyprinodontiformes; family Poeciliidae; genus Phalloptychus; species Phalloptychus januarius. The sequence goes on along the minus strand of CADWAE010000230.1, from coordinate 18,635,611 downwards.
ATGCTAGTGATGCCTCACATGCCAATGTCAGCCTTCAGGCTAATATAAGCAAGTTTAGCTTGTACACTAATGTTTTCATACTGAATGGACAAAGTCCATATTGGTCAAAATGCTTGCAACGCTCCCCATGCTATTGACCACATTGTAGCTTACTTTACCATTGATGCAAATTTTTAGCATCAGAATGCTGGGTTCCAAACGATAGGCACACTTTGGCAGTTATAGTTACTATACTATATGAATTCAAACTATACAGCAGAAGTTTTAAGAAAGAAAAAAAACTTTAAGCAGTGAGCTTCAAGAATCATTGATCATGTCCACTTTAACAGAATGAATAGTGGCTGCTTCCCAGAAAATAGAAAAAAAATTATAAGGAGATAATCATGACTTGCAAGTATGCAAAATGTATAGATTTTTTTGAATGCACTAGACTGACAAAATTAACAGCATGAAACTTTTTTAAGAACACAGATTTATACATTTATATATCTGTGATTTAGCACAATATTTTATGCTAAATCTTTTCACTTTTCCTCTAGTTTGTCGAAGAAAACATCAAAACAATCTCAACCATATGAGGAAGAGAGATTAAGGTAAGGTGAACACTCCAATTAGTGTATGCTAACTTTAATTGTTTAAGTTGTGCAAAAAAACCTTTTGACTAAAACATAATTTACCAAGCAATGAAAGATGCATCTTTTTATATTAGTCTTATCTTGTTTTTATTTACCAGAATTTTTCTGGTAAAGAAAGAATTGAACTCACCTGGAGAAAGGCACTGTTCACACAACAATCTGATTAAAGTGCTTACACTTCAACATGCAGAATAGTTTGCTGATGTCATAGAAAATAAAAACACATTGTCATTTTGATGGTTTTACTGCAGAATCAGAAGAAGGATTTTAATATCTTCTCTTTTTACAACAATCAAAATGAAATTCAGAATCAACTTCACCAAGCGAGGTTAACGCTTTACTGAATCTGTATGCTGATCACGGGAGGAAATTTAATTTTTCTCTACCGGAAAATTTTTTTATTTTAAACCCCACCAGTACAAGCAAATGACATAAAATATTTGACTTAACCCTCTGAAGATGTATTTACTGACAAGAAGTTTTCACACGCATGCACACGGATATTTGCACTCTGCAGAGTGCAAATATCCAACTTGAAACTAACTTCACTGCAGTAGGTAAAACAATAAAAATGTTGGTTCCAAAGCTCTATTGGCCAATAGCAGATGATCTGGACATAGCAGGCAGCTCTCCTCATTAACATAAAGACGCACATGGAAATGTAGAAAAAGGAGAGGAAGCAATGACAAAAGAACCAGGGCTTGAATAAGGAAAAAACTAAATAAACATTTCTTTACAAACCAAATGTTTAGGGGAAATGAAAAAGAAAACCGTTTTGGTCCTCCATAGTTTGCTGATGATGTCACAGAAAATAGAAAACAGAACAACTTTTATCTGATTTTAATCTGTTGTCTTTTCATAGCAGCCGGGATGATATTCAGAGTCAACTCGACGAGATGAGGTCAGTGCTTTACTGGATCCGTCACTGCTGATGACAATCAAGACAATGTTATTTGGAAATGACAGAATTTAAATGTTTTGCTGAAATATGCATTTTTTCCTTTCTGCAGAAACATTCTAAAACAAACAGAAACAGAATTGAAATCAGTCAATCAAAGGTATTGTTCACCAACAAGCCAAAGATGTCACATAACATATTGCAGGTCATGCTGACTAGAAGTAATGGAAGATGATTTTACAACAAAATGTGTTTCATGAAGGGTTTTAATCTGTTTTGCTTTTATAATAGTCTGACTAAATCCCAAGATGAACTCCTTCAGGCAAGGTCAGTGATTCACTGAAACAGTTTCTTTAAATGTCAATCACACTTTGTATTATTTGACATGACGCTGGCTCCGCCCCCATTCTGACACAGACCAATCCTCCCCCAATCATTCCAGGGCACTTATCAGCAACTGACAAGTGCCAACGTTGCAAGCAGGGCAACCAGGATGTTTCAACGCCACCTTGGGAATTGCGCCTAAGGAAATATTTCGCCAATAAGGCACTACGGTTCATCACCAATGAGAACAAGACTTTATTCCACAAAAATGCACTTTATTGTTCCTTGGTTTTAAAAGACAATTAAAATTTAAAGAACCACAATAGGAAGAGAGGTGAACAGCACCAAGGCTTACCAGCAGGAGGAGGGCAGTCCAAGTATGGAGAACTGGTTCGAAAAACAAATCAATCCAAATAAATCACCCCAAATACTTGTGAACAGACACTCTATCGTGAAGAAATCCCAACACCAGTCATTCGCACATTTTTATAAACAATATGCTGCACTCTCAATGTAAATGGTTAAAACAAAAAAATGTCAAATGGGCTAGTTCTCAGAAGCTAAGGCACGACTCATGAAGGAGCAGACAGACTAGAAGTTTGCAGCTGCCTTATTTAGAGTGGAAAAGTATGTACATATTTACAATACTAGTGAAATCATATGGCCATATAAACAAAAAAACAAAGAAAAAGGGGGAACAATCCCACACCCCTCAGTTCTCTCACCCCAAGCCGAGGTTGATTCAGGTCTCAAGCAAGTTGACCAAAATGCTTGGTCCAGGTTGATGGCGAGCTGGAAGTCCAGCTCGCCATCAACCTGGCCTGCATTATAAAACAGGACCATTTTCTCAAATGTATCATCAAAACATTCTTCAATAAATAGCACTCTTTGCACAATAAATACTTCCCATCATTTTCAATCAATAAATACAAGGTTCAATATAAATTACATCCATGAGAAATCCAATAAATATACACCATATAAATTAGTTGACATGAAATGTAAAAAATCCAAACAAGTGCTCAATAAATATTTATGGCACCTTGAGTTTACAGCCAGTATGGTTGTCTAGATTTAAATAGCAATGATATATTTCATAGTTACACAAAACAAACAGTTAATGTCAGCACTAAGCTAGCGCTAAGTGACACGCAAAAACTCACCAGAAGCGCAGTGAGATCCAGATCCCTATATAACTTTCCTTCGATGGGCAAGTGGTAGTTGGCTCCCGCAGCTCTGTTCCTCCCGACGGAATCTAATCTTCCCTACCTCCCTGCTCCAGGTGATATATACTCAACAAATTGGCTGCGGCGGAGCACATGACCTTGATACTCAACAGCGATTGGCTGTTGAGTAGTCTCGCGACAATTAACGCAAATATAGTAATAATTAGAACTATCGCGACATTTGCAGAACAATATACAAATACAGCTCTTAAACACCAACAGTATTACTTACATTCAATGGACGCACACGATAGAAGAGGTAATAACAATACGCCGTGAGAGCCGCACCACTGAATTCAAAGTATGAACAAGAAACCACCCAGTGGCGGAAATAAAGCACTACATATAAAACACCTAGATAAAGAAAACCAAATTAAAGGGCTGAAACAAATAATTAACAGTCTTTTGTACATAAACGGTGTTCAATTTTGTCAAGGTCTTGATCTTTCTCCTGTTTCCTTTAAAAACAGGAAAAAGGAAGAAGAACTGAAGTCAATCAATCAAAGGTATTTTTCTACACAATCTGAAAGAATACATTACAGTTAATATATTTTAATCTGAAAGTCTCATGTCACTGAAGGATTTCAGTACAAAATCTGTGAAATTAAGACTTTTAATCTGGTAACTTTACCACAGACTGACTGAAATGAATACATTACAAGAAAATGAGCTCCAAAAAGTGAGGTAAGTGGTTTTCGTAGTTAATTTTCATATAACCCAATCACGTAGGACCTAAGGTCTGAGGTTTCAGTTCTACTGGGCCACCTTGGAGTTGGATTTATTTTAAAGAGTTGTTCTCTTCCAGCTGGCAGATTTAGGCTCAAAATAATCTTCCAATGTGTTGCTTTTTAAATGCAAATAGTGTTTTGGCGTGGCCATATTGGTTCCAACTTGAATCTGAAGGCCGATGTGGGAAGGAGCTAAAGATCAGAGTGATGGCCAAGAAGCTTTCCAACTTCAAAGATGTGAATAATCATTTGCTGACATAGTCCAACTTCTTGGTTCAATGAAAGTTATTTTTATCTAAATCTGCCAGGGATATTAATAAACTTTTTGTAAGTTACATGAATTGATTTTTTTTGCACGTAATTCTCCCTTCTGTAGATCTGCTCTAGAAAACAAAGAAGAAGAATTGAAAACGGCGAATAAAAGGTTAGATTCAAATAAGCACAAAGAAAACATCACAGCCTTAGGATATCATTCTGAGTGTTTCATTTAAACTCTTTTGTATTTTTACTTCATAATTTATGTTTTCTCATAATCTGTGTTCTGGACAGTTAATTTGTGAAATCTTTACCACAGACTTACTGAAACAAAGGAATCTAATGAAAATGGTCTTTGTCATGTGAGGTAATAATGTTTCTTACTGTCTCTTGATTGCAAAATTAGAATACTTGAAGCTCATGTATGCAAATGTGCATACATACATACATACATATGCAGGTATGCATTGACATGCATTTCAAGGAAGATTTTATTTATGAAAAATGACGCTGTGAAAGAAGACTTCTTTGAAGAGAGTAGAAGGGTAGAGAGTTCTGGAATCAATGTAGAAAATTGTATTTAGGTTTGAGCATATTTTCAGGAATTGCAATAAATTTCTAAACAGATTTGCTTTAAGAGAATAAATATAAGTCAGAACAAGTCTAGCCAGTTAAAATTCCAACAGTTTTCCTTTTTATTAGTTATTTATTATTTAGTTTAAAAACCTGGTTTTTAAGCTAAAAACCGGGTTTTTAGTTTTAGATTCTGGTTCTAGGTTCTGGGTTCGATTCCCGGCCCCGGTCTTTCTGCATGGAGTTTGTATGTTCTCCCTGTGCATGTGTGGGTTCTCTCTGGGTACTCCGGCTTCCTCCCACAGTCCAAAAACATGACTGTCAGGTTAATTGGGCTCTCTAAATTGCCCCTAGGTGTGAGTGTGTGTGGGCATGGATGTTTGTCTTGTTTGTCTCTGTGTTGCCCTGCAACAGACTGGTGACCTGTCCAGGGTGAACCCGCCTCTCGCCTAGAACGTTAGCTGGAGATAGGCACCAGCACCTCCCAACCCCAGTAAGGGACAAGGGTGTAGGAAAATGGATGGATAGTTCATTAATTGAAGAAAAAAACATTTTGTAAGCAGCAATCTGTCTGAAGTTTGATTTTGATTGATTTTGATTATTTGAGCTATTCAGCACAATATAAATTAACTGGTTGAACTTAATTACCTTCAGTCTTGCACAATTTAGTAAATGATGTCAAATATTTTATGTATTTAAAGACAACAGGAATCAGCACATGTGGATTCCAGCCCCCAGCATTGTAACCCACAAGGATGTGAACACAAAGAAAGGTCTGCTTTCTTAATTAACCGTGAAATACCATGAACAACCAGTGATTAGAGAACTGATGATTTCATAAGTTGTATCTTTTAACAGTATGACTGAGATGGAGACGTTTTACAAAAAGAAGCTAGAGGAGGAACGGTAAGAAATTTTCTAATGTTATTTTGTTTAGCCAGTCACTAGCTAATATTTAGTGTGAATGCTGTAGTCATTCACACTATTGAGTTCCACTTTTCTGGTTGCTCCATAAATTTTGCCGTGCTTCTTCTCCTGCATACTTTGTGCTATTTTCACCATTCAACTTTTATTTACACTGTTCAGCTTGCTCTCTTAATGCCGGTAATATGTCTTGGTATTCAAAACCTTCATACTTTTTATATTCAGCTTTTTATGACATTTACACCCCATGGGGGAAACCGCTCCACCCTGTGGCAGATTGGAGAATTGCAATATAAAATGTCCGTTGTGTTTCACAGTGGATGTTCTATTTCATATAGGCTTCGCCCTTTACGGCTATCGCTACTGGGTTTGTCCCTCACCTGCAACGCAGCACTGAAAAAAGCTTAGTCCACGCCCACCTATTGGGTGGGCCCCAACAAGTCAGACCGAACAAACGGCTCCCTCTTTTTCTTCAGCGTAAGATAGCATTGTCTGAAGAGCGAACATCCGTTTTGTGTCCGTCCTGTCAGACGGTATACATCATGTCCATTGACGTGCACCGGATCTGCGAGGGACGCCTGCGACCTCGCCCTGACCCCCTCAGCCCTCTTGCCACTCCTGTGCTCTCCTCCTGCTGGAGGAGAGGAGGCGGAGGCTAGACTTTCTCAAGGCTGGTTCTAGGCTGAGCGCTGGGCACACCGAGTCTGGCCGCTGCTCGTGGGGAGATGCTAGCTACGTTGAGCGGGAGTCGGATGATCGCGCTGGCAGAGAGGACGACAGGGAGCAGCAGCGGTTCAACTGTTGCTTCCCAGCAGGGAATCACCACGGTGGAAGAGAGGCGACTGAGTGGATGCTCAGTCAACCCAAGGCTCCATACAGTATGTTCGACCCACAGCAAGGAGCGAGTCCTTGCTGTGGGCTCGCTCCTCCTCGAGCTACTTAGCTTGATTGAGGAGGAGGCTAGTGCTAAGGGGCTAACCGTCCCCCAACATAGTCGCCATCCGGACCCCATCTAGCCTTAGTTATGTAATGGCTTACATAACTGAGGCAGCAGCTGAGCCCGCGAAACTGCGGGCGCCTGTTTCCACTTATGCGCCCTTCACAGTGTTCACAGACGCATCCCTGTGGGGATGGCGAAGAACGTGTCTGTCCCAGGTGGTTGGACACTGTGGCCAAACCACATGTCTCTTTATAGAAATGTGCTGGAGCTTCTCACGGTGTGAAGGTGACTCAGTATTTTTGCTCGTCTGCTGTAGGGTCAGCGTGTTCTGATCCTCACAGACAACAGAGTGGCTGCAGCCTACAGAAATCGCCAGGAAGATGTGCTCTCTGCTCAGCTGTTAAAGATCGCCAGACAGCTGCTCTGCTGGTTGCGCATAGACCTGCTCTCGATCAGAGCGATGTACATCCCCGGCATCTTGAACAAAGGAGCTGACTTCATGTCCAGGGGCCGTCCTCACCACGGGGACTGGAGTCTCCATCCCGAGCTGGTAGCTCAAATATGGAGCAGAGCAGCAGTGGACCTGTTCGCCATGCGGGAGAACCCGCAGTGCCAGCTGTGATTCTCACTGAGCCCACAGGAAGACCCTTAATGGAGGGTCCTCCATTAAGGGTGGACGCCTTTGCTCACAGCCCATGGCCAAAAATGCTTCTTTGTGCGTTTCCACCAGTTCCATTGATTCCACGGCTCCGAGTTCAGGAGGAACAGCTGTTGGTAATCGGTAATGCACCCGAGCGCAAGAACGCAGCGTTGTTTCCCAGTCTGCAGCAGCTGGTGTCAGGTCAACCATGGAAGGTGCTATGGAGGGAGGTTGCGCTCCTCCAGGTCGGGGGAGCGATCAAGAGCCAGCCAGAAATGACTCTGGGTCTGGCATCTGAACGAAGGACCTGAGAGAGGCTCAGTCTCCCTCCTTATGTAGTGCACGCCACTCAGGGTGCACAAAACGCCTCTACTGCAGCGTTATATGCTTTGAAATGGTCAGCCTTTCAATGCTGTTGCGCAGGAGAGGGCGTGGAACCCATCTCATGTCCTTTAGGCTGTGTGCTGTCATTTCTCCAGCTGATGGATAGAAATTTAGCTTTCACCATTAAAAAGTATGCTGCAGCTATTTCCTCCTGCCATGAGGGTTTTGGTGACAGAACGGTCTTCAACCACCTGCTTATGAAGTGGTTTCTGAGAGCTGTGCACAGAAGGAGACAAGTGTTATGCCCACTTGCTCCTCCATGGGATTAGACCCTGTTCCTGCCCCCTCTAGTTGAAGCTCTATTCGAGCCTTTAGATCAGGTGCTTCTTAAGTTCCTGTCTTTTAAAACTGCTTTGCTGTTGGCCTGTAAAGAGAGTGAGCAATTTTTCCACTTTCTCTGTTGCTGCCTCATGTCTCAGAATACGAGCTGATGGAAGCTCAGCTGTGCTGCGTCCCAATCCTGCTTTTACTCCTAAAAGCATTACAAGCTCTTTCAGATCAAGAGAGATACTGTATCTTTGGAGGGTTTTTACCCACCTCCTCATAAATCTGAGGAAGCATCTCATCTTCTCTGTCCCGTGTGCGGGCTCTCTTGGTATGTGGCGCACACATCTGCACTGCGTCACTCTCAGCATCCATTCGTGCATTACAGAGATAACTCTGTATCTCTGGACTCAGATATCTCAGAGAGTTATCTCTCAGAGAGTGGGGCATTCTCTGTCCATCCAGCGTCTTTCTCACTGGTTGTATGAGGCTATCTCACAGGCTTGCACTTCTGGATTGGATCCTCCAGAGAATCTGAGAGCTCACTCCACCAGAGGAATTTCATCCGTTGAGATTTGCGCATATTTGTTACAAAAATGCAGAAAGTGGGCATCAGAGTTCTGCATGGAGGAATGTCTGTGCACGGCAGCTTCCTGGTCATCTCCGTGCTCATTTATTCTGACAGAATCATTATTTTTATGTTTATTTACAAAGCATTTGAGAACAACATGGTTGTCCAAAGTGCTGAATAATAAGTTACCTGTTCTATTCATTGTTATACTGTTACAGTTTGTAACGTTCGTTGTTCCTGTTCACAGCAGCAGGTCTGTCTCAATCTTTCTGACTGGAGTCTATTCTCTCTGATCTTCTGCTGTATTTGAGGCCAGAAGTGCGTAATTACGCACTCTAGGCTGAGACTGTTTTTTGTCATATGCAACCTAGATGCTTCATGGTGGTGGGCTAGATGGACCCAGTGAGACATAGACTACATCCTGCTTCGCCGTGAACCTACTAGCGATAGACTTAAAGGGCAAAGCCTATATGATATAGAACGTTGGTTACATGTTGTAACCCCCAATTCTATGAGTATAGGTGCAATCCTTTAAGCTTTGGGCCTCACTGGTTCTTGAATAGTTGAAGAAAAAGGCTGTTAGGGAGCCGTTTGTCCAATCTGATCGTTATTTATACCGACCTTGTTTCGGCCCAACCAAAAGGTGGGCGTGGACTAAGCTTTTTTCAGTGCTGCACACGAGGGATAAACCCACTGTCAATAGCCTTAAAGGGCTGCACCTATACTCATAGACTCTGGGGTTAGAATACGTAACCAACGTTTTAGGTCCTGTTTATAAATGGCAATCAATCATCCAGTTTCAGGGCTGTCCTAGAGAACACAAGGCAGTGGCCATTTTGAAATTGGGCAATTTAACAGCTTTTATGCTGTTCAACACCTGGGAATAATTTGAGCTTTTTTCGTACTCCAGGTGACATGTTTTTTGTAGTCACTAAACGATGCCTCCAAACAAATGTTGATATCTCAGGAACCATAAAGGTATGGATTTCATTCATCCACCGTTTTTTTCAGAACAAATAGAACATTTCTGTTATCAAATTTTAGGTTTTACATGAGTTTTTTTCTTTTCTTTTTTTTTTTTTTTTACATTGCATCAAATATACTACTGTAGCCCAGCATGCTAGTGGTAGCCTAGATGCTATCATTAGTATTTTAGCTAGTTTTAGATTTTGGCTTTTACCTTGGTTTTTCACACTACATGGATAATTTCTTACCTTTCTGCAAGTCTTCAGCAGTTGGTTACAAATGCTTTTGCCATTTTCACCAAAAGCCTTCAGCACTGAACATTCAGCATTCACACTTGCATTTTCATAGGAAATGCACACTTTCTAGTTAGTGTGAATGCTGTAAACATTCATACTCTTGTTTTCCTGTTTTTCTTTATTCTCTTTATTTTGGTTGTTCCTTTTTCACCGCACTTCTTCTCCTGGATACTTTGTACTATTTTCACCATTCAACTTTTATACTATTCAGCTTGCTATATCTCTTGGTATTCATAATTTTTATAATATTCAGCTTTTTATGAAATGTTCACCCCATAGAAATGGGAGAAACAGCTACACCCTGTGACAGAATTGAGGATTACAATATAAAATGTATGTTTTGATTCACAGTTCATGTCTCAGGTCAGCTTCGAAAGCTTTTGCTATTTTCACCAAAAGCATTCATCATTCACACTTGCATTTTCACAGGAAATGCACACTTTCTAGATGCCTTAGTGGTTTATCTCTGCATGTCTTCATTAAACTGTTAATGTTAGATCAATATTTGATTATAACTTAACTCAAATGACGTGTCCCTTAAAGATAATGTTTCCCCTCCACAGATCTCAAAGACTCAAAAAAGAAAAGGAACTGAAATCATTCAAAGACAGGTACAGACAATTGTAACATCATATTTAGTGACCTGCTGCAGGCCAGTAAATATGAGCTGCAGACTGGCCAACTAACTAGTAAGTTAGTTGAATCACAAATGACTAGTTAGTTGGCCAACTAACTTTATAACAGGCTGGCAGCACAGGTGTCCGCTTCACTAAGAACAGGAGACACTGAGAGCATGAACAACCCTGTCAGTAAAACCCGACTGACTGAGATGTACGACAAGCTGAGACTGTTGCAGTGGCCTAAGTTCAAAGCTCAGCTGAAGTTCAGCAAGATCAACTCACAGGAGGCCAAAGATCTGATTCAGGTAGATCTGATCTCTGGAGGTTTTCCTGCTGGTTCTCATTTAACTGATATTGAACTGGTTTCTGTAGAAAACATTTGGAAAAGCATCAGATGAAATGAAGAGAAGGAAGCAGCAGATAGAAGAGATGTTCCAACAGTCTGAGTCCAGCAGTGGACCGACTCTTCAGAAGGTAACTGGACCTTAGAACAGCTTTATCCACAGAATCACTATAGCAGCATGAGGAAGTGTGTAAGCAGCACGAGGAAGTGTGTAAGCAGCACGAGGAAGTGTGTAAGCAGCACGAGGAAGTGTGTAAGCAGCACGAGGAAGTGTGTAAGCAGCACGAGGAAGTGTGTAAGCAGCACGAGGAAGTGTGTAAGCAGCACGAGGAAGTGTGTGAGCAGCAGCTTCCTGTGTTCCAGGTTAAAGAGTTCAGACAGCTAACAGTTCAAAACCTGCAGATGGCGCTGTTCCACACCAACAAAGAAGAACTTCTGAAGGTATGTTTACAGATGATCCAGTATGGAAACCAAACAGACCGCAGACACATTTAGAGCTTTAATAGAGCAATCAGTGTGTAACATTGAACATTTCCTTCTCAGACTGGTTTCCAAGAATGTCTAGGTGAATTTCCTGAGGAAGTGAAGGTGACTCTGAGACCTCTGACCTCTGAATGCTACTGGCTGAGCTGCTTGATTGCTTTAAACAATCCTCCTCTTCAGCCGGACTGGAAGAACCATGTTCCTGAACTTGACTCCTGGGATATTTTTCCTCGAGAAATCAAACCATCTGTCATGTAGAGGAATCAGATACAGCAAAGAGAACAGATTCTGATATCACTTCCTGTTTCTTAATTTTAATATTGAGGATATTTGTTCATGCGGGGTTTCCTTTGTATAACAATATGAATGAAGAAACTAGAAAAAAATGGGGAATTCATTCAACTTGTAAGCTGGAATTCTTACAGGGAAACATACCTGGAGTTATTTATATAGGGAGCTTGGCTCCATACTCTGAAATGTTTGTGAAAGTGAGTTAAATTATGTCCAAGTCAAGGTACCGATCCATGACCAGAGAGATACTGGAAATCAACAAACCAGCAAACAAAATCTTTCTGGACAGTTATTGTCCCTGCAGTCACAGCAATAATTTTTAACTTTGACTTCTGAGATCTAATCCAAGTCTTCCAAACAAATGATGATCAATTTTATTTCCGTTTTAATGAAAAGCAGCTGCATGGAGATGGAGTGGTTGCCACTTCTGCCTTGGAGGAAGAAGGTCCTGGGTTCAACTCCCATATTGTCCCATTCCTTATTGGAGTTCTGTCCAGGTCCAAAAACATAATTGCTATGGATGAATAAAACAGAATCAATACCTGGATTTGTAGTTTAGTCTCTTAACAGAAGTCCTACATATAGAACAGTAGTTATAAAATGTAGGTTCTCCCTGGTTCTGAATGAACAAAAGATGTAGATGAGCTTCCATTCACATGTTTCACACTTTCCAATTCCTTTAGTAGTAAAGTGATCGATGAAGCTGCAGTCACAGCTTGTTGCCACCAGAGGTCACTGTCAAACCAAAGATTCAGTCACTTCTCAGGTCTGTGACCTTTAATGCTGTGAGTCTAGAGGGCGCTGCTGTGATGCTAAGCTAACACACACAGCTCAATTTAGTTTTTAGTTCATCTTGTTTTCGTAGCTTAATCAGACAATCAGCCCGACCTTGAACTAAATAGACATGATTTCAACCTCTAACCTATTAAATAATGGTGACTGTCTTGTCTGGCCACTGTGTATAAATAAATATTGTTCAACAATCTTTGGTTAAGATAATTTAACTCGCAAAGGGTGTCTGGTTCAATGTTATCCCCACTCCATCCATCCATCTGTGGTAAATGATGGGTTTTGTTTACTTAATAAAAGTCACATGATTATAAATAAAGTTTAAAAACATTTCTAAATCACAGTGATTTAGAAAAGTACATCACATTTTCTATTGCATGATTTTGGGTGTGAAATATACTAAGTGTTACAGATGATTTTTTACTCAAAATGTTCATTTTAGTTCTAATAAAAGGTTATTATTGAAACAGAGGGAGGAACACTTATAATCTGTGGTAAGAACATTAAAGACTACAAACGCAGAAGTACTGATATATATATGTATAAAAAACAATTCTACTATATATGTACATAAGGGAAACTATGAGTAAGCATAGCACCACTTCAATATATTTTTATGCAAGTGAAAGTAAAAAGTAACCAACATATTAATGAAGTAGGAATTAAAAGGGTATTTGGTAAAAAGGTGACTCAACTGCTTGGTAATTGATCTGAACTGACTTAATATTTAAAATGATGACAAACGAAAAATTATGTGCAAATGTTCAACATAGAAAATGAGAACTCAGGTGAAGAGAGCTCTTCTGTTTTTTGTCATTTTGTTTTTAACACAAATAAAAGTCTTTGCCACCACATTGCATCATTATCATCTATGCACAATGAAAAACTGCAGAAAGCAAAGTTCAGGTGAAAAAGTTATTGTTAGGCTTTGCGTAGACCGTTTTAGGCTTCTCTACACATTCACATGCCTGCAGTGTCCTTTCAGATTGACATTTACTCATTAACTTTGGATTTGCAAATCCACATATCATTTCTTCAGGATGTTCCAACAGCTGGCCATTGTGTGTACAGAGTTGTTGAATTCTTAGAGTTACATCACAACCTTTTCCTGATTGCATCTCTCTGCACTTGGTGCATGATGGCTGGTGTCTCAGTTCAAGGGAAAAGCATCTAAATCCAAGAAACAAAATGCAACTTTGTTCATTTAAAACAGAAGACGAGACCAAATATACTACAATATTAATGTCCTATTAGCCCAACTTGCACTGCTAAGTGTAATATATTTCTAACTTTTACAGCTTAAAAGCTCCAATTGTTGGCCGTGTCAAAAGCTGAGGTTATTAATAATGATCTTTTGTCTCAGCAGAATGAAGCATAACGTCACAAATCTCAAATCATCTCAAACTGTTCTTAAACCTGACAGTGATTTTAATGATCTCTAATGGTCTCCAGAGACACCAGATCTCATCTTTTTAAAATCTGTCTGGTGAAAATTTTATAGCAATGAGCAACACATCTTCTGGACCAGAATCTGAGTACATTATGAATGATTTATTAAATTCTGGCATCAGAAACACACATATCCCAACATTGACAAGGTGTACCTAATAAAATGACCACTTTTGTGTTTTTAGTATTTCATTCATTGATTTACTATCTAATGGGAGGTGAATAGAAGGTGTTATGTTATGTTAATAAAGCAGAAAACAGTCACACAGCTAGAACTGAAACCTTTGGAGCAGATAATATTGCACAGCTTTTTGCTTTTATTTTGTGGTATCAGATTCAGGCGGCCATTAAGTTTCTACTTCCTCATGTCTGTGTAAAGATCAACCATCGACCTGCTTTAGCATCTGAGCAGCAGGAGTCTGATTCAGTATGATTAATATTAGGAGACGTGTTTCTGCTGCTGACACAGTCATCACATCATAGGAAGGAAATTCTTAATACTTTCAAAATAAAATTCATTACAAAATTACATTCTTACCTTTACCTTACTTTTTATATTTCACTACTTACTTCTATAGAGGATCATTACTTTAGCTACTTGTGAGTAAATATAAACATTTTAAAAATGCCACAATACATGAAAAACAGGACAAGTAGAAAATAATTTTACCTTGATAACACAAATCTCTGTCTTATTGAAAACAGTGAAATAGTTGGTAGCAGAATGGATGATTGTTCAAGTTTCCAGTTTTAATTTTCTTTTACTTTGCTTCCATGTATGCTTAGTGTCTTTTTAATATCCTTCTGTTTCACCAAGTCTGCAGTCAACAATAGAGCCTGAAATGCTGTTACTGCTTTATTTTCATGTCAAGGTTAAAATTTGTTGTAACCAAACAAACAAATTATGATGTGTGTTTGTTTGCGGACCCAAATGCAGCAGGTTCAGTCATAAAGTTGATCTTGGAGATTTAATGAAAAAACAAAAAGAAGCAAGAAAAAAAACTTACAAAATCACATGGAACCGATGGAGCCAGAATCAAAACACTAGGAGAACTGAGCAAGGAGTGTGAGCAGGAGAAGGATTTAAATACTGTGAGGATGATCACTGGAACAAAAGACCTGAGCTGATTGCTAAGGAGTTGCAGGTGTGAGGGGGGAGAGAGAAAGAGGGAACTTAAGAGACTAGGAAAGAAATCTGACACTAATGAATAACTAGACCCACAAAACATGAACCAGAGTAACAAGAAATAATTCGAGACAAAAAACGGAAACAAGGCTGAAAAAAGAAAAAGAAGAAGGAGACTAACAAACATGAAATAATAAACAAATCTTAAAATATCCCAGGATCCCTAGTACAAGGAAGCATTTTGTTGTTGTTTTAAGCATGTTTTACTCAAGTTACAAGCAGAGTAACAGTGATCTGAAAAAACTGGTGCTATTTCAGATGGGTATTTTTTTGAGGCTTCAAAACAGAACATGCAATTTTTCCATCAACTAAATAATAATAAATAATGAAGCAGCACCCTGATGTTGTGCATCACACAGTGGGGTGATTGTGCACAAAATGATTGCTAAGAAAAAGGTTGTGACTTTTTTTCTATAATATTTTATAGATTTCTGTGAAAGTTTCTTCCAAGATTTCACAAGGTTTTGTTGTTTAACACAAATAAAATTACTGTGGTTCAGTACCTTCAAGATTTTCTTCTAGTTTTATAGTAGAAGAAAATTCTGGAAAAATATGTATGTGCTTATGTCAAAAAATAATGGAGATATAATAAAATACTATCTTCAAAGTCCTTCGAGACGCTCTGCTTAAGATCTTGAGGTAACCATGATGCTTTTATTTTGATAAAGTCTTCCGGAAGTGGTTTCCTCAGCTTGACGGGGTGATTCAGCCGCAGGGAAACCGAGCGCAGCTTCATCCCTGCGCAGTTTCTGGTCCTGCCCCAGAAACCAGCTGCTGGACCCGGATCAACGCCGCAAAGGAGATACCGGACCAGGCCGAACCGAACCGAACCCCACCAAGCTGCTCCGAATTGAGCCGAGCTGAGCCAGGCCAGAATAAAGACAGCAGACAGGCGGCTTCATCTCCTTCTGCAGACTGAGCGGAGTCTTCCTCACCGGTACGAACCGAGTCTGGTGGTCTGACCCATCTGCGCGTGTCTGTGTGTCTGTGTGCGCGTGGGGGCCACTCCCTTTCATCAGCTCTACCTGCAGACCCACTGGTCAGGTGACCAGAGCATCCTTCATCTGACCGGAAACACACGTGCGTCCTAAACACACGGGGTGAGGTCATATGTGTGTGTGAATGGATCTGTGTGTGTAATGAAACAAATCTGGTGGATTTTAAGCGAAATCCGTGAAAATCAGCTGTTAATCAAAGCCTGCATGAATGATGATCAATAATCAGAATCATGTGGTGATTCTGATTATTTCTCTCTCCGTGTGGCCTAAATAGCCACACGGAGAGAGAAAAAACGGTATATATTTACAATAAGTTATGCATTTGCTGTGGTTTAATACAGCAGAAGGGCCACTTTCTCAAGCAATCAGTGATAATATTGTGGATAAACTGTATATTTTTCATATTTCTTTTTTTATTTATGGGTCACATTAAATTATATTTGGTTAAAAGAAATATTTTGTGAAAACAAATGCAGATCATAAAATCAAGGATCATAAAAAATCAAGGAAGATAAAAAAAAATACAACTAAATTAGTAAAAATAGAAATATATTTTAAGGAAAATACATGAAGAGGATTGGAAATAAATGTGTTCAGTTTTCTTTTAAATCCAGACGTTTTAGTGACTTGAATTGAGTAGTAACATTTTCTTGAGTAACTTTTTGGAAACATATACTTTTAGAATTGTTTTTGCTATGTTGTACATTTTACTTTTACGTGAGTAATGTTGATATGAAGTGTCTCTACTCCTACTTTAGTAATATCTTGGACTTTCCATTTAAATCTAAAGTATTTGAATCTGTTTTCTGTGGAGAGAAGAGATTTAAAGGTAGAAATAATGAAATGATGTTCTGTCAGCAGTGTGTTTCCTGTCTCTACATAAAGTAAATGCTTGTTTTTCAGAGTCAGCAGAGATGAGAACAGCCTGCTGGTTCCCCTTGATTAAACTGATCCAGGATCAGTGATGTGGGCTCAGTTTCTGCAGCGATCCAACATGGCTGCCTCAGCACTGACAGTTTGTGTGTTTGTCCTGCTGCTGGCTGGGATCAGAGGTCAGTAGGAAGCACAACACATCATCATCATCTTCATCATCAGCAGACAGAACAACAGGGAGCTGAACTCACAGCAGGCTGCATTTATAGATCTGACATGACTCTGTTTAGTCTGTATACTAACAGCTCTATTGACCTCACATCCACTATAAGATATATATTTTTAATTACGAGAATAAAGTCACAACATTATCAGAATCAAAGTGGTAAAATTTCACGATCCTGGTTAAAAAACTTTGATAAAGTTATTAGAATCTGAGAAATTGTTCTTTTTTTTAAATAAACACAACCATTTCAGAGTCCGGGTGCTGATAATAATTTGATCCAGATATGTTAAAAGATTAAGTATTTCCTCATTTGTAAAACTGATAGCAAACATCACAAGATGCTCAACATTTCTCATTTAATTTTTTTAATTTCTGTGTAGAAGTTCTCACAAAAATACTACTTCATTGTCTTTATTCAGTTACAATATTATAACTTCATTCTTCTAATTTAAATAAAAGTTTTTAATACTCTAATACTCTGTCCTAATGCCCAGAGAATTAAAGGAATTCCTAAAAAATAACTTTCTTCTCTTCTGACCTCAGTTGTTTGTTCTGGTTCTGAGTCTCAGATTACATAATGACAATATCTGCAGTTGTTCTCCTTAAACTGATTTCTTGCTGAATAAAAACCTGTAAAAACAGATCAGATGATGAGTCTTTATCATGCCCTGACATGCTTTTGCTGTTTTCCTTCACTTACACTGATTGTGACACACTGGGTCTCTGTATCAGACCCTGATGTTTGACATCTGAAGCTGCAGGAGTTTTTTTCCTTCAGGCCCACATTCCTGAAACGTTTGTTCAGTTCCTGCAGCTCCCGATGAACATGCTCCGCCTCACTTCCTGTCTGTTCCTGATTCCTGACGTTCAGAAAGACGTCGGGCGGTCTGGGCCGGTCCTGTTGTTGAGCTGATGGTGCTGATAAGAACCCTCCACCCTCGGCTCATTGTGACAGCCAGCAGACTAAACACTCAGTGTGTTTCTTCCAGGTTCTGATGAGTTGCTGAGAGCTGATACACCCTTCATTATGGGTGTGTATCAGCCATGACTTAGTTTGTTGTAGTTTGTAGTTTTAGCCACAGGATGGCAGTAAAACTCAACACAGTGTTCTCTAAGGTACTTCTCTCATTCAATTGTCATTTTGCTGTAATAAACTCGATTAACAAGATTTCTTTGCAAATCTGCACTGCTCTCCCAGATCTGTTCTCATTCTGCTGTTGTTTGTCTTGTAAGTTTACTTTGCTGACTGTTGTAAAACTTTATCACGTTTTTGTTGGTGGAATAACTTCAGGAACAGAGAAGTAGGTTATGAATTTGACAGTTTCAGACTCAGTTAAAGTGGCTCTCTGTAGGAATTGTTGCTCGGTATAAATTGTTGCGCCGTAGAAAGTGTCCAGTGAGACGTGTAGTTGGATCATCAGATTAACAAAGTTGATGTAAAGTAACCTCCACAGCCTCAGGCCTCCGATGTTCCTGCTCGCTCTTCAAACTCTTTCTCCGATGCTGTCAGTGTTTATAGTCGCTGAGACCTCAGAGTTTTGGCGTTTGTCAAAGATCCTGTTGGTAGTTAATATTGTAGCACTGCTATGTGGGGTAAATACATGTTACCACAAAATAGGAGAAAGAGCAGCACAACGAAAGTGAAGAGCCTGGCGATCCAGACTTTTTATATAGCCTTCATCCAATAGAACAACAGTTTTCAGCCCTTACAAAAAACACCGAAGAAGAAACAAAACAACTCCTCTTAGAAGCACAGCACGATTTCTTAACCATAGATCAACATTAGTAAATAACTGCTCCTGTATGTAACCACATTAATAAACTTAATTGCATAATTGCATCATCTTACAATAACAACTTCATCAGTTAGCCTGGAGACTTCCTTATTGATTCCTAAATATAACTTTCAATAGATATTGATCAAAACATTATGACCTAATAGTTTGTTGGTCCCACTGTGACTGCTAAGACTATCACCCCTCAAGTTATGACTTCACCTGGAGATATGTTGTTATATCTGGCACTAAGTTAGCTGCAGGTTCTTCAGGTAACGTAAGATGGAAACTCCATGGATTGAGTTTGTTTGTCCAAAACATCCCGCAGATGCTGGATTTGTTTGAATTTGGTAGAATGTCAAGGCTCAAACATCTCAAATTTGTTCTTGTGCTTCTAATTTACACTGTGGTAAGTAGGATGCATAACCCTGATGAAAGGCACACGGCCATCAGAAAGTACAGTTTTTATGAGAGAGTACATGTGTTAAGTAGGTGGTGCTTCTTAAAGCCACACCTGCATAAATTGGCATAACTCATGACTTCCAGGTTAAGTGATTTGGGACACCAGTGTTAATTCTTCCATTGTTGCTGCGTTAAGTTGGGAACAGTGGTGAGAATGGGAACCCTGACTGGTTTTAAGAACCATGTGCAACAATGTCTGTGTTCTCCAACTTTTTTATATGACAACTTGCATTATCTCTTCTTTGCCTGGAAACCATGGACCAGCTAAAGACCAGCAACAACTAATCTTAGCTGTTTTTAATGGTTATAATGTTATGGCTGACTGGCATCATCCTCTGTTTGCAGGTTTGCAGTTGGAGGACAGGGAGGAGAGGATCTGCGCTTTTGCCAGCAGCCTGAAAGGGGCGGAGCCTGTCTCCACCAATGAGCTACGAGGAGAGGTTCAGGAGAATGGCACGATACGCTGCAGTCGCGGCTCCCGCTGCTATGGATTGTGGGAACGACGCGCAGACGGAGAGATGCAGCTGCTGAACCAAGGTTGGGAACGTTCAGGAATGCTTTTCCATTCAGAGTTCGAGCAATTTGAACCAGTCTGGTCCAAACGGTGTTCTGGTTGGCCCAGAAAGTTGTTGTCTTTCAGTAACAGAAAACAGAGTTTGGGAAACAAACGAACAATTTATGTAACTCCCATTTCCTCTGAATATTAGATTAACAGACAGTCAGTTGTTCCTCTGAGTTTTTATGAATTGAAACATCTTGTTTAGTCTTTTCTGATGTATCTATGTGTCGTCGACAGAAGCAGTTTATAAAATCCAAACGTGAAAAGAAAGAAAATTATGTTCTTGTGATATGTCTGATTTTAGGTATATTTGTAAATATACGTCTCCTTGTTCTCTTGTTCTTTAAAAAAGTTAGAGGTGAATTTTATCAGGAGAAAAAGCTCCTAACTCTCAATGAAGCAGTTCGCTGCTCTGAAGCTCCAGACGGTCCAACTGCTGTACGATCCGAATGTGATTAAACTCCTCTATTCATATCAGGTGTAGAGTTTGTCATTAATATCACAAAAATAAGATATCATGTAAAATAAAACTTTATTAGAAGTGGTGGAAATGAACTGTACAGTAAAGAAAAAGCTATCAAACCTCAACAGTCTTTCTAGCTGCTGCTCAGAGTCTTGACCTCAGGTTTACTCACATTAAAGGGAATTATGGGAGGGAGTAATCTGATTTCCTCTCATTCAGGAAGCTCCAGTGTTCCTGTGGAGGAAACATGGGAGATAATGAGAGAACGACTGTAGCTGCTTTCATTTCAGCATGAAATCTCTGCTGGTGTTTAAAAACTTCCAGGTCATTTCACTCGGTTTTTGTTGACTCACAAACATATTCAGATCCCTGAAACCTTTACACATTTTGCTTTGCTGCAAAATGTGAAACAAAGCACGCACAAACACCAAAAGTATTTTATTTGTATTGTGCATGAGAGAAACAAAGAAAGGCCAGGAGTTTCACACATTCATTTCAATTAATTAATTACAAACATAAAAATTTTTATGAAGTTAATTGCATTTATTTTAACATACAAAGTTGGCAGCCAGAACCTTTGTATTTGTTTGATTGTGATGCGCAAACAACATCTGAAAACAACAGTAATGTGCAACAAAGCCGACCATCAGGAGGGTATAATATCACTTTGCACCACTCTGATGAGTGAATATCCTTTATACCCGATTAAAAATAATAAATATCTTTATTGCTGAGCTGACTTGTCTTCTTATTCAACATATAAGCAACAAAAGTGGTTTTTGAATAGAAAATGATGCTGGTAGTTTGTGTTTAAAATATGATTAATTAAAGACCCTGAAATTAACTTGGTTAAAAATTTTACTTGAGTTCCACCACTAAAACAA
Source organism: Phalloptychus januarius (assembly GCA_902982915.1). Classification (NCBI taxonomy): domain Eukaryota; kingdom Metazoa; phylum Chordata; class Actinopteri; order Cyprinodontiformes; family Poeciliidae; genus Phalloptychus; species Phalloptychus januarius. The sequence continues at coordinate 18,614,586 of CADWAE010000230.1, read as the reverse complement.
AGTATAGCATTACACTGAAGAGAAAGAAACATATATGGGTTTCAGTTAAATTCTGAAGAAAATATTACTGTGTATTACTAAAAATATTGCTGCAAGCCTTTTGAGGTCGATCCCGACCAGATTGGCACATCTAGAAACAGACATTTATTAATTTAATTTAGCAAATCAAGCTCAGCCAGGCTGTGTGGAGCATCTGTTGTATTGTTGTTCTGCTAGAAATAATCCTCCGGCCCAGTTTCTGTTACAGCCTCTATCTAAATGCAGGACGGAGACGATGTGTTTAGAGTAATGTTCGTTTATGGCAAACAAAAAGTAAAATAGTTGTCCCATCTTACCAGAGGATATTCTTGCACATATTTATTGCGTCTCCTAAACGGCTTTCCAATTTACAAACTGAACTTCTCATAATTTTCTTTAAGCATTGCCTTTCATCTTGTCAATCTTTGATAAAGGCTACATTTGCTATGTGCATGACTAATATCTGTCCCACCAACAAACAGTGGTCTTGCCTGTGGATGTCTGTTGCCATGGTGATCTGTGAAGACAGTTTGTTGCACTTCGTTTTATCTGAGATTGAGGAGCATGAACAGAAATGCACATATCACTTCTTATGCTATTATTTCCAAACATAAGTATTTTAAGGTTTGCACCAATGTTGTTTTATCTGCACATCTTTGTGTTGGCATCTCTCACATAACATTTTTATCACTTAAAAAGTTTATAATCACAGTTTCAGAAACTGCAGTTAAATAGTTTTGCATGGCGCCACAGATGCTGTCGCAGCTGTTTGAGGATCAGAACAGTAATGCAGAGGTAATCCATCATTTAACCAGCTCCTGATGTCAGAACGTGTTTTATTAAAGACACACTTCTCCTACTGGACTTTATCTAGTATAAAACATGAAACTTTAATGTCAAATGTTATCTTTTTTGGAATTGTTTTGTTAATTTGTTTAACCTTTACTCAGCAGCAGATCTGCTCAGTTTCCTGTAAATCTGAGGCTCTGCAGACACTGAAACTCTCAACATTCGACCAATAGAAAGAGAGCAGATCAGCTCCAGTCCAGCTGAATAAATCGATGTGTTTCCCTCCAGGTTGTTGGATGTATGTGGGCCACCACCAGGAGTGTTATGGTGACCGCTGCATCCTAGTCACTATGGCTCCATCTCAGATGCAGAAAGCCAGCTACCATTTCTGCTGCTGCAGCCACGACCTCTGCAACAGTAATTATACTGAACCTCCGCCCACCACCGACACGCCCATCCTGAGGTCAATGAGGAGGGACGACCTCAACCTCAGTCCCACAGGTGAGCTACAAGTTACAGTGTTCGTCATTACTGAAACTTTTTAGATGTTTTGATCTAAAAAGCAGCATTTCTCTACATTTGTTTGAATAAATGTCTGATGAAATGTTCTTCTGTAAAAGTCCTTTTCTGACCCAGTTCTAAAAGGCATCTACTGAATATTTCAGTACCAGACTTGCTCTAAAATTCTTGTGGGTATAAAAAGGTTGTTTGTTTGTTGGAGCATGAAAGACAGTACATTTATCAAGTTTAAGACAACATATTCAACTAATATAAATTAAAGGGCTCCTTGTACTTTAGTTGTCAAATATTGGAGTGACTTAGTTTCACAGTTGCAAACACAAAGAAACACATTTTATTATTATTATTATTTTTTATTTTTTGGTAAGTTGGAAGCAAATTTAATGAAAAGGATTTGCTTGTTATTAGCTCTCCAAATCTTTGACCTTGTCTATGTTTGAATCACATTTGAACCTTTGAAAATTAACTTTCACAACCCTTAAATTGAGAATATTTTTTTCTGGCCACTGCTGACTGGATGGATTTTACCTCCAGCTCTGAAAACACAAACTGCTTTCATATTCACTTTATCTGACCACTGGTTTATTCAGGGTCTTCTATAGATCACAGGAAGTGACAGATGTCAGACAAACATGTCTTATAGGAACTTACATGAACATCTTTCCACAGATCGTCAGATGACAGCGAAGGAGACAGCTCTCGTTGCCCTGGCAACTGTGGCTATAGCAGCCCTCCTCATCATGGCGCTGTTCCTGGGATACCGGATGATAAAAAGTAAACACACTGAAATGTAAACACACAGGAAAAAGAAAACAATGTATAGAGAGCACAGATTACAGATCCTGCTGTGTTTGACAAAAAATGCTTTTGTTATTAAAAAAACAGCAAGGCTTATTAAGAAGCAGAAGCACTAAGGAGGAAAAATACTCCTTATTTTATTTTAAATACTCATTTTTAAGTGTATTACTACTTAAAAAACATATCAAGGATATAAACAGGAAAGAAAAAATATTCCAGGGTTCATAATATCAAGTTCTAGAATGTGTCCCTATGTGATTCCTGAAATAAAGCCCCCAAAATAGGTCTTGAAAATGTTATTATATACAGGGACACATAGAGAAGATACAATGGTGACTAATAATGAGTAATTGATCTTCTTCTGTCATGTGGATCCAGGGAAGCAGAAGCATGGTCTGTCTGCTGTGAATGCAATGGAAGCAGCAAACTCTGACTCAGCTGTGGACCTGGACAACTTGAAGCTGCTGGAGGTATTTTTTCTCAATATGTCTTTGCAATTATTGTGAGCGCAATAGATTTTTTAAGAACATGACACATTTTCCATGTAGAAAATATTATGCTATGTACAAATAGTGATAAATTTCCAAACTTTCTTTGCTCCAGTTTTTACTTATGGGAGCAATTAAGAACTTTTCAGAATATTCTTTTTGTCCTTTTCTATCACTTTTCCATAAAACAGTAAAGATTAATTCCTTAACAGCACTGGATAAAATATATATATTTAAAATGATCCTGTTCTTCCTCCTGTCTGGCAGCTGATTGGTCGAGGTCGCTATGGAGCGGTGTTTCGTGGCTCTCTGAACGAGCGATGCGTTGCTGTCAAAGTTTTCAGCTCTGCTAACCGCCCGAACTTCTCCAACGAGCGCTCCATCTACCGACTGCCTCTGCTGCAGCAGCACGACAACATCGCCCGCTACCTGGCCGCTGACGAGAAGCTGACAGCCGACGGGCGACCAGAGTTCCTGATCCTCATGGAGTTCTACCCACATGTAAGTTACAAAAGCAAAAACAAAACAAATATCAGAAAAATTTGAAAAAGCAAACATAATACGGGGAACATTAAACAGAAGTATAGCGGAAAGTCTAAACTTTAGCTTTAAATGAAGTTCTCATATTGACGTTGATAAAAACTGTTCAATCTCCACAGAATTTAACCGGATTTTATTGATGAAATAGGAGATTTTCATCCTTAAACGCATAAAAATTTATAATTAAAACTGGGTAAACTGCGGTTCACTTATTGTTTGTGAACAAATGCTAGTCATTTATGGAGTTACAATGAAAAAAAAATGGAAGAAACACATTTAAATTGACTCCATAGATTGGAACCAGAGAATTTCCTGTCTCTTGCTGGCACAATTTCCTGTTTCAAATTCCTGGAAGGTTTGATGCTAACCATTACTGCTCTGATCTTATATCTTTTATGCTTTATATCCCATAAATCCTAAATAAATCAATAAATAAATCAATCCTGTTGGCATGCAATAACCACTGCAGCCTGTAGGGGTGCTGTGGTTCGGATATTCTTTTCCCTCCCATGGAAACATATCTGTGCTCCACCATTCCTCCAGACTTTGTGCAGGGAGACGGTGCCGTCCTGTCTGCTTCCTGCCTGGAGCCGCCATCCACACACACATACGTGTCTTTATGTGTGTGTTGTTTAAGTTGTTGTTTAAATGTCATGTTTCCAGGACTAGAAGCATAAACCGGACCTAAAGCAGCTTGGAAACAGTTTTAAAAACAAATCTGTATAAAACCATTTTCACCAGCAGTATCAGATATCACATAACATGTTATGCAAGAGTGAATAAAAATAACCTTTATTTAAAAAAATTGTTTCAATCATCAAACTGAAACTACTTAACTGTAAGTTTAAATTTTATTCATGACAATCACTTTAAAACAGAAGCAGGTGTCTGTATTGTTTTAAAGGGGCTCAATTATGTTATTCTTAACCAATATATTTTTAAATCATTCCTCATGATTTGCAACTTTAGGAAAGCTGAGCCCCCACAATATCATTAAATCCGTCACAGCCTGTTATCAGTATGTTTGTTCATAAACAGAACGTGGATATAAACAGGATGGCAGCTCTTTGTGCTGGTTGCAGTCTGAGGCGGAGTGACGAGTCTGTGGTGTTTTTCTGCATTCCTTTACAGCTGGCAGGCCTTCATTAACAACTCTGTTCACAAACTGTAACCCAGACTGGAAAAAACAAACACAGGAACACTTACATGGTTTGCTTTTTTGTTGTTGTTTTGTTTTTTCAAAATATGAACTCTTAACACAGATTACCAGATGAAATTTGTTGCTTTTGACGGAAAAAAAAATCTGCTGGAAATTAAACCATTAAAAGAGAGGGGATCAGTCTACATCCTCCTGGATTAATACAAATATTAAGTCTTTAATAGACAGTTTTAACTTTCCTCTCTTCCTACAAATGTAGCAGCTACTGGTTCATCAACCACATACATCAATATGGTTCCTGAAGCTGATTTTTCTTTCAACTAGAGGAGCTTTATTATGGTTTATCTGTTATTCATCTCACTGCTTAAAGCTGAACTAAAAACAATGATAGTTTTCACAACTGGATAACCGAACACCTTAAATTGTTCTTTTAAATATTACTGAACAGCACAGAAAGAGACAGCTAAGTTCTAACCTTTATTTATCTAAAAATAATGCTAAAAATAAAAATATATATTTAATAAGTAAAAATATGCAAGTATTTTATGAAAGGAGATCAGAAATACTGTTTTCTGGGAACAAATCCAGTAAAACAAAATCTTTGCCACAGTTCAGAGATAGTTGTCAGTTTCTCCTTTCCTCACAGCGATTCAATCTGCCCAGTAACACTGCAGTTCTGCTCAGTTAACCAGTAATCGGGTTCTTATAAAACCTGAACAACTCCAGACTTCAGATTTTAAAACTTTTATTTGATGCCTTAAAAAGTTCCTAAAAAGTTATGAACTGCGTATATATCAGAAGTTACTGTCCATAACAAGTTACATGTGTGTTTGCCTCCGATATTAGACATGAAATCTGTTTTTTAATGAGACATTTTGTAAGTTAATATGTTTGGGACAAGGTTTTTGTTTCGAAACAATCTAAGAAATTCTGAATTAACAACATAGGATTGAACCAAAACAAACGTTATTTTAAAGTATGAGATTAAAAGAGAATAATTTTTATAATTAGAGAAATTGTTGGAAAGGGACTATTTAGACTGTTTTAGTCAGTTTGAAGACCTGGAAGCTGCACAGAGTCTGTTTTAATTGAATTTGAGGCTGAAACTAAATGAAAGCCTCCTGTAACGTCTGTAACGTGTGGATCTGTTTCAGGGCTGTCTGTCTCAGTACCTGTCTGTGCACACTGTGGACTGGCTGACCTGCTGCAGGATGGCCCACGGCATCACCAGAGGACTCGCCTTCCTGCACACTGAACTCTACAGAGGAGGTATGAAGCCATTATCACAGGCAGAGGAATGTGTCAGTGATTCACTTTAAAGCTCCCACTGAGCTGACAGACGGTTTGGGAACTATTTTCTCTGGCGGATGCATTTCTGTGAGGAGCATCAGGGATAGCAGGAAGGTTTGTGTGGGAGTCAGAAGAAAAACCATCTGTGTTTTCAGAGTGATAGGGAGGGACAGACATCAGTCAGTGAGAGTGTTTGACGGTTTGGCTGAAACGGCGTCAGAAGGAGAAAAGATTCATTCTCACCCACAACATTCAGATTTCACAGAGTAGCACCATCTCCTCCATCTGCTTTGCTCTCTCTGTTTGGTGTATTTCTACTCTAGATTTACAAAGCAGATTGCACTAAGCCTTTGCAGATGCAGACATGCCTTTTGAGTCCAGCTGTTACCATCATATCAGTTTTTTATCTGGTTGTCTGTAAAAGCAAAAACTGCTTTTAGGTCAGGATAAGAAAGGGTGACCCTTATATTGCTGTACGAAACGGGTTTCTCTAAAACTAACACAATATTTTGCATATTTTTTGCTAAATTAAAGATTAAATCATTTTCTCATCTGCCAGGGGGGATTTTATTAGAAAAGTCTTGCTTTAGAAAATAAATCTTTATCCTCAGACCTGAACTCGCCTGTTTGCCTGTACCCACTCAGACCAGTACAAGCCCCCTGTGGCCCACAGAGACCTGACCAGCAGGAAACGTTCTGGTCCGATCCGATCTGTCCTGTGTCCTCGCCGACTTTGGCTTGTCAATGAAGCTGACTGGAACCAGAACCTGTCGGCCCGGAGAAGATGAAACCATGGCCATATCTGAGGTCTGGACTGTTGGTTTTTCCTAGAGGTGATCAAGGTGTAATCAGATGAGTGGGCGGAGCTAATGGGCTGTGTTTGCAGGTGGGGACGGTTCGGTACATGTCCCCGGAGGTTCTGGGAGGAGCGCTGAACCTCAGAGACTGTGAGTCGGCTCTGAAGCAGGTGGACGTGTACGCCCTGGGTCTGCTGTACTGGGAGAGCTTCAGGAGGTGCTGTGACCTTTTCCCAGGTAAATCATGACCCCAGCTACACTTTCTGACCACCAGGTGCTCAGACCACCTCACTGTGAGGGGTTGGTGTGTGTTTAGGAGAAGCCGTTCCAGAGTACCAGCTGGCGTTCCAGGTTGAAGTTGGGAACCATCCGAGCTTTGAGGACATGCAGATCCTGGTGGTCCGAGAGAAACACAGACCCAGATTCCCAGAAGCCTGGAAGGAGAACAGCCTGGTCAGTATTCCAAACTCTGTCTCTATTTCCATTTCTTCAGGAATCTGACTATAAAGGGCCAGAAAAATATTAGTTCAAGATAATAGTTTTCTGATTAAATATTGTTTAATCACTTAAATCAAATCAGTTTTTTGAATATTGTCAAACTGCAATGTAAATTCAAAGGAAGCTATAACACTTTAACAGCTTAATAGCTCATTTTATCAGTACATTTTGCTGTTACTTGTCCTTTGAGGACATTCAAAATATTGATGTGACCCAAAATTAAAATCAGTTTGACACCACTGCCTTACAGCCTGGTTTCAGAATTGAAAGGCCGATCATCACATCTGATTTATTTCTGTTTAAAATGACAAAAACAGATCAGATACCTGAGAAAGTTTTAGAACTGTCTTGTGGTGTTTGGCCTGCTGTTTGTCACAACTCAAAGTTTTATGTGTTTAAGGCTCTGCGGGCTCTGAAGGAGACCATGGAGGACTGCTGGGACCAGGACGCCGAGGCTCGACTTACGGCTCAGTGTGCTGAGGAACGCCTGGCTGACCTCGTCCTGCTGAGCCCTCACACAGCGCTGCACAACCACAGGTAGAGACCAAGATCACACCTGGAACAGAGGAAGTACAGGAAGATATTTAGCTCTACCTAGAAATTACTATTCAGTCATTCAGCTCTGCAGACGCCTTCTTCTTCTTCTGTGGAGTTTTATGACAGTTGACATCCATTGAGGTGCATCACCATCACCTATGAGATCATAGGATCTCTTTTCTAAAACAAAAGTCGAACCCTTCACTTATCATGATATTAACAACAGCAGCTAGCACGGGTGATGATTGCAGGTTAGAGTTTATATTAATATCACACCATTATAGATATTTTCTTCTCAACCTGCCTAATATGTAGCTCCGATCCCATCAAAGCAATAAACTCCTGAAACAATCTTGAGTTTCTGCTTTGTATTCCTCAGGAATCTGACTCACAGCCGCTGGACTCCTCAGGTTGGCTCCGCCTCCTGCTACATCGAGGATCTCCAAGTGGGCGTGGTTAAAAATCTCCAGGGAGACGGACACTCGGCGTCGGTTGTCAGGACGGCCATGAGTGGAGCAGAAGTCGGAGAGAAGAACAGGAACTGCATCAACCAGCAACGGCAGCAGGTAGAAGCTCAACAGGCGACACATTAAATATGAATATAGAAAAAATTCTGACTCTCTCTCTCTTTCTCTCTCCTCTTGCAGATTCAAGCTCGCTCGGCCTCCTCAGACTGCAGCGGGACGACCTTCAGCAGCCGGAGGACGGACTCTGTCCTTTGCAGTGTCTCTGAGCTAAACGGTAACTCACTGAACTCTGAAGCTCAAATTGGAAAACTTTAATCCAGATAAAGTTTAACTATCACTCCTGTCCTGCAGGGGGCGCTGCACCCAGTATTCCTGTCTGCCTACAGCTCACAGAGGAAGACCTAGAGACCTCCAAACTGGACCCTAAACAGGTTTTATGTTTATTTAGTCTTCATCTTCTCTTCTTTCTCCTCACAAGGCCAGCATCTGTAAACATTTGTGTTTGCAGGTCCAGAAAAACCTGAGAGAAACTTCTCAGGAAAACCTGATGGAGCATTCTCAGAAGCAGTTTGGATCAGCACCACAAACCTCCAGTCTGCATCACAGTGTGGAGGTAAAACTTCTCAGTTTCTCTCAGTACCTGAGGAATTGAACTCTGTAACACCTGTTCCTGTTCATCCTGCAGGTGACCAATCAGGAAGAAGCAGGACCTTCCTTCTCCATCCAGCCCCTCCCTAAGCAGCAGAACGTCCCCCAGAGGCCCACCAGCCTCCAGCTGCTCCCCAAGCCCAGCGAGTCCCGACTGAAGCTGGGAAGGCTCAGGTCCACCCACCGACAGGTATGACGCCCTATGACCTCATTGGTCAGAGAGAATCAACTGGACCAGTCAGGTTCATCAGTATCCAGACAGCAGAGAGATGATGGGGCTGAATCCCTGCAGGAATCCTGATGAGAACCTCATCAAATTTTAAAATCTGACGATTAACACCATAAATCAGTAAGATGATGATCTGCAAATTAAATACTTCCAAATATTTAAGATAATTGTTAGTTGCAGCTCTACAGGTGAACCTCCTCTCCAGGTGTGTGTGATTCATTCTCCTCCAGTAAGAGTGGATCTCCTTTGTTCCAGGTGGAGACAGGTGTGGCTAAGATGAACCAAGTTATCCCATCTGTGGAGGCACACCTGGTTACCATGGTTACCAACATGAGGGGCAGTGGAGCAGACGGGACTGAGGTCCTCTGTGCCTCCAGCAGCCACAGCTCCGGCGTTCCCGTCCTGGTGACCAATAAGACGAGGGGAGGAGGTAGAACCAACCCTGCAGGGCCGCAGGAGGATGAGGGGGATGAAGGACGAAGAGGAGGAGACGGGGACAGCCGACTGAACCTGAATCTGAACTTCAGTCCGGATGAGCATGAACCTCTGTTGAAGAGAGAGCAGCTTCCTGCTGAGAGCGACCCTCCTCCTCCTCCTCTTCATCATGGTTCATCGAGCAGAGTGGGAGGTCGAGGATCCAACTCCAACAACAACAACAACCGCCTCCCGTTGGGCTCAGAGCTCCATGTTCCTGCAGAGGTCTGTGCTCCTAAACCAGAAACCAGGAACAGTGAACCTCCTCCTGCAGGCTCACTTATTCTGTCTGGATTAGAAATGATGTCGGTCCATCCTGAGGACAAAAGTGAAGCCTCAGCTACTGTAACATGTCAGAAAGAAATTAAAACTCCAACAGAAGGAGGCCTACAGGAACAGAACTTAACCTCAAAAGCATCAATAGCTCCTCTGAACCCATCATTGGTAGAGATTACAGCTACAGGAGCTCCACCTCTGGACATCTCCACCCTGCAAACTAAAGATTTGGATCCTGCTCCTGCAGAAAGTCTGGCATCAAGACCTGTGGCGTTGCAGAATCAACCTTCGGATGCCCAAACAGCAGGTCTGTTGCTCAGACAGACTAAAACCAGGAGACCGGAGCGTCCATGTTCCCTAGACCTGTCCTCCTCCTGCATCTCCCCAGGTGGGTCAGCATGCTTTCAGTGCAGAACATTCTGAGATAAAACCCTGCAAAGATCCAACTAAACTAAACCCACTTCTCAGAGTTTGTGGTTCTTGTTCCAGATATGCAGAAAAGAGTCAAGTTAATCTGTACAGCACATTTCAGCAGGAGGTGCTTTAGAAAAACATAATACAGTAACCAATAATGAAACAAGCAATAAACATTACATTTTTGTCCATCATTAAAATCCTCAAGCAAATACACATAAAATATTTTAATGTTTCAGTTATTATGAGTCAAAAGCAACACAGGTGGATTGAAAGGAACTCAGTGTTTCAGCTGTTTGCAGACTTCTGGAAGACTTTGGGATTTTGGAGGCCGACTTTGGAAATGTCTTTATGTGGCGCTGAAGGTTCAGGTCTGAGTCTGGATTTCACTAGTTTTAGCTGTAATAACTGAAGCTGTGTGCTGAACTCCTTCCTCTTTTGATCATAACTTCTCTTATTGTGAGCCGTCCATGTTTCTCCTCCTGTTTCCTTATTCGCTGCTCTTTCTTCTCAGATGATGTTTCTGTCATGGATCACGGCAGTCTGAGCGCCACAGGTGAGAAAATCAAGCGCCGGGTGAAGACTCCATACACCCTGAAGAAGTGGCGTCCAGCCTCCTGGGTGGTCTCCTCAGATAAGGATCTGGACCTGGAGTTTGAGTTCAGCAGCGGTCAGGTCCAGGTGTCGTCTGGTCCAGTCAGAGCAGGAGGTGCAGGCCTGCCTCGAATCAACCAGTCCAAGTCCAGCATGGCCGTGTTTCTGGTTGGAGGAGGAACCACGGCGACCACAACCTCAGAGCCTGATGGGATGACCCAGTTCTGAGAAGCACTCAGTGGAGATATTTCTTTTTTTATATATATAATTTAACTTTGGTTGTTAGAGACCGCAGTTAGCTGTTCTGAATACAAAAGAAAAAAAAACATGTGGTGGGACAAACATGAAGGAACCGATGCTGTTCAATTAGAGGGCATTATTTCCTCTTCAAATGGAAAACAGGAAACAGAATAATCTACCCTGTGCACTCAGCAGGGGGCGCTGTGCACTGCATCCTACAACGAATAGGAAAAAGACAACCGGATGCAAAAAGATCAACAGCGAAATCTACAGGATTTTCTCCTGTAATTTTTAGGCATTTTTATTCTCTGGAAGCAGAAACAAGTTCTTCAAATGTTTCCCTGGATGTCTTATATAACAAATAGTATTTCAGAGCACACTAGGATCCTTTTGAAAGGTTGCTTTATAGAAAAAAAAAATTTAATCCTAAAGTCTTGGTGCTGATATGAGACGAAATGGTAGAGCCGTTTTTAGATTAGCCGTTCAGCCGGTTGGTTGTGACCTGACTGAGTTAAAGCATTTTCCTTCGTATGTCTGTCACCATGGCAACACAATGGACACACAGCCAGTCAGACATATTTCTTTATCTCCACCATGATGGACTGAATTGTGTTCACAAAGATGATTTAAAACAGTTGGATTACACTGAGATTCACTTCCTCTGATGTCCAACAGCAGCATAAAAAAACTATTAGTCACATTCACACTTTAAATGTTTGGCTGCCACTTTGATAAGTGTCTTAATTTGCACATTTTTCTCATCTTCAGAGTTTTACCAGGCCCAAATCAACAAGCACAATAACAAATCCCATAAGATTTCTGTACGGCAAGAGGAACTGGTTAATTTGGGTGTGATGTCATTTCCTGATCCAAATGTTAACTTATGATGTAAATCAGATCCTTGATCATCAGGTTATTTTCCTGGTGTTAGTGAAGATGTTCTGGGTGTGTCAAATAAAGGTCTTTACACTTCTAATTGAGTTTTCTACCCAGAATAGAAACATAAAATACGACACCAAAAGGAGCCTTTTGACACTCTGGGCAGATTTTCAGACATAAAACTGGATCAGATTTAAACAAATTAACCAACAAACACATAAATACCCATTAGATTATCAGATAGATGATCATTTCACAGAAAAGCTCAAAACCTCCCTGTTGATTCAGTTCGTGGGAACAGAGAGGCTTTCATCCAATCATGTTTTGTTTCTTTAAGCACTTTAAGCACAGAGTTAGAGTAATATATTGTGTATGTGGTTCAGTTTTAGCACAAAGAGCAACTAATTTAAGAGATTCTCACTGAAAAAGAAAATGTTGATCTGTAGCTGCTTTCCTAACCTGTTTACAGTCTGGATCAGATGGTCAACAGACTGACAAGTCTTCTGTTGGACAATCTATTTTATTTAGCAGGACTGAAGTCTGAAGACAGAGGAATGAAAACGGCAGAGAGGTTCAGGTTACGGCTCAGATGACAGCAGGACTGAATGAAAATGAAAACATTGGAGTCGTCAGAAGACAGAAGAACAAATGCAATGTTTTTGGTGAACTGGACCTTTAAATAGCTGGTATTTTGTCCCATCGACATCAATTCATCCTTGATGATCAATTAAAAACACCCTGGAGTTTATGCCTAATGTGATTTTAAATAGTTTTAGTCTGTAAGGTTAAAATGGTGAATCCTTCAGATTCTAGCAGATCTCATTTTCTATCGTGTTAAAAAACAAACCGGTTTCCAACAGGAAGTTTTTAATGTCCATTTTTCTAAAACAGGAGTTTGATCTTTTTTTTAATATATGTATATATATATATAAACAGCAGAACATGAAACAGATTTCAGTCCAGTTTCATGTTTTCTTTGAGCTTTTTATAACAGAAGCTCTGCAGATGCAGTAGACTTTTTCTGCAGACTGTGGCTGTTTTTTATAGAAATGCCTGCAGCGATATGTTAGGCTTATTTAGATTTCATCTATATCAACTTGTTTAAATGTGCACTTGCAGTAAATTAGCAGCATTTAGCATTTAATAATGGGGTCAAGCTGTTATTTAAGATCTGAAGATGCCTTCTTAGTTCTGTTTGGTTATTTTTATATTTTATACACTTTGTACTGTTTTTAGATCCTGGTGTGAGTGAATGTGTGTGTATTCTGAGAAGCTGTTCCTGTTTTACTTCATTATGTATGCATCGGTGGGACTGAGCTGAACTTCAGAACCAGACTGGTTCTTGGAGAACTGAAGCTGTTCTCTCATCCAGGAGGAACGGGACTTAATGAAAGAAGACTTTTGAAGGAGCTCTGGTTTTACTGGCTTTGCCAGTTCAGCTGCTGTGGTTGTCAGTCATCATGTCCCTCCCACTAAAAGACTCTGCAGCTAATCTTGTAACCTCCCTCTGTATAGTTCGTTGTGCTGATGGATGACTGCACATTATAAGGTGATCTTTCATTTGCTGGATCTTGAAGAGAAAGTTACATCTTCATCTCAGTAAATTAGAATCTCAATGGGAATTTGCTTATTTCCATAAAAAGTGAAACCCATATATTTGTTTCATGCACAGTTATGTGTGTATAAAGTGTTTGTTTCTGTTCATTTTGATGATTATGACTTACAGCTAATTGAAAAGACAAAATTCTGCTTGTCTAAAAATAAATAAGTTTTGTGCACAGTAATACTGGCTTACTGAAAACCAACGTCTATTTGAGATACAGTAAATTATTCAAATTGGTTTGGGCTCCTTTTGCATTAAGTTCTGCCTCAGTGTGGTGTGGAATGGAGACAAAGAGCCTAAGGTTTTGCTGAGGTGTTAATGCCTCTCAAGTAAGACAGTCAGCTCATCTGCTTTCTTAGTTCTGTCTCTTCTCGTCCTCTGCACTCTTCCTACAAAAACTGGAAGAGTTTACATTGATTACCAAATTCAATGTAAAATCTTTCATTTAAAAAGAGAACTGAGCCAAAGTTCAGTCCTTTTCTCCTGATGTTGGTTCAGGAGTGGTTTATTAACACAAAGTTTTCACTCATGTCTTGGATACATCTGTGAGTCAGGACCATAAAAATCACATCTTACGTCTTTAATGAGCCACATCCTCTCAATGCTGTGGTTATTGTTGTTGCTTCTCCACCTTTTTGAAGATTTATTTCTTCCACAACATTTTCCATTATCATTCCTGGATACAGCACTCTGAACAGACTGCTTTTTAATCAGTTGTGCTTTTTGGTTTGCTCTTCTTGTGCAGTGAGTTAATAATGTAAATATATTTTCTGATGCACCAAATTAGAGGTTTTCATTAGCTGTAATAATTATCATGGTGTTCAAAATGAACAAAAATAAATGCTTGAAATATATCCATATGTGTATAGATGAATGTATAGTCTCACCTTTTTAAATTTGTGAAATCAAGTAACTTTTCCATGATATTCTACAACATTGAGATGTGACTGTAACTGTCACACTGTTTGCCAGTTACTTCTGTATGTTAGAGGGGGAAAAATAATAATAGATATCAGCCAAGCAGTGTGTGCATTAAGTTTTATTACTACAAAATGTTAAAAAAAATGTAAAAATGAAGTTTTCCAGAAGTTTCTTTATTAGCTGTTATCTACTGAACTGAAATCACAGTTTGCTGCTGAATTTCCCTTTAAAGTCTTTACTGTAGCTCTCATATTTGTATTTAATAATCCTTATCTGCATCTGTAGAAATACATTCAGAGTTAATATATTCACCAATGTAGCCTCGTGCATGATGCATCAGCTCAGTAAAATGTTTTCTGTTGTAAACACAGCAGGTTTAATGGGGGCTGATTCTGGTTCAGTTCTGCTCCTGGGCTGCATCGCCTGCTGGTTCTTCATCCGAACAAAGTTCCAGCATCTTTAAATAACCCTCCTCTTGCTGCCCTCTGATTGGTCAGCTTCATTGTGTCAATAGCTGAGTGATTTGGACTTTAACCGAACAGAAGCGGCCCCTTTAAGCCTGCTGTGATCATGTCCTGCTTGCTGTATGACTGAACTGATGGGGGACGGTGGCCATCAGTGTAATGATGTAGATATAATCTAATATGTACCTACTGTGTGTCCTCTGGTGGTTCAGGGATGTTTGAGCTGTTGTTGAACTTGTTGTGCGTTTCTGTGTTTTTCTGTCTGACATGTTTCCTTCAGTGTAAATACTCACAGTAAGCTTCCATAGGGGACCAAGTAGCACAGCTGTGTACGGTTAGTGTTGTATTCTGAGCTGCTCATAGTTATAACATGTTGTATCTCCTTCACTGCATGCTGCCCAGTCCTGAACTTCATTCTTTACCCAGGTTCATCCCAGCATCTCATATCTTCATGTAGAGACTAAAATAAAAATATTGGAGCTTTGAGTTCATCTTGAAATTAAAACAAAAGGTTTCAGAGTGTCTCTTCATGTCAGGTTGTTTTTCCATGATATGGGGAAAAGATGAGGAATTTAGCTATTCGGAAGAAGTTCAGAGTATTTGAGAGTATCCAACAAGATATTATCCAATGATTTCCAAACTTTCCATGTTTTGATCCACAAAATAAAAATGTAAGAGTCCCATGACCCAAATTCTTGGTTTATTATGCAAGAATTTCTACTGAGTCAGCTAAATTGTGATACATTGGCAAAGTAATCAACAGCAACTGTAAGTGTATTAACTATCACTAATATGCTGTTTTTATTTCTAAGTTCTGATTTTTATTTTTAAAGCATTTTGTAAAATTCATATTATTTCTCTCTGCTATTTTTGGTATATAGATTTTTTTTCCCAAGAGGATCTCAAGATGCTACACTTGCATGTTTGCTTCCCTAACTTTTGGGAGCAACGGACATAGACTCCTTTGTGGATTTGTCCAATTGAGAGCAGATTTAGAGGCACAGCAGGAAATTTTGGAAGTTTGTCAAAATTCCAACTGGTACAAGAAGAGAGTAGAGACATAAACAGAAGAAGAAAGATGAATGGATCTTTTCTAATACATTTTTTACACATTTACAGGACTTCATAAGAAAAGTGTCAAAGGCAGTGTTTCCGAACACACCTTCCGATATTTTTTGGAATCGTTTTAACATTTTAATAAGCAGATTATCTGAATATTTGAAGTTTGAGACTGTGACTAGTTTCTCTTTACAAAATTATATTTTAGACTTGAACTGAAATAACAGAATATTATTCAGTGTTATATATTGCCAGACTGTGTTATTTAATGAAATGCCGCTCAAACTTTATAGCATTGTTTAGTGTATTGGAGGGAAATACCTTTATTTGACTTTGACAATTTCTTTTTAATTTGTTTCCCTTTTTCTGTTTTTATTTTATACCTAGGGAATTGGTAAATTAAGGGGAAATTATAAAAGATATCAAATTACGCAAAGGGCAAGTCCTGCATGATTATATGTTTTAAATAATATCAGTTAGTAGGGAAATCATAAACTGGTCTGTTCCAACAAGCAATGCTGCCATCAAGTGGTCAAATATAGACACTGCAGCTAACAAAGATTGTGATTTAGCAACATGTAGTGAAAAGTGTAGTGTAGTGTAGCGAATCGGCCATCTTGTGGAGTTAAAATATTTATTTATTCCATTGTATATGACTGTATTTATTAACAAGTTTACATTTGGATTGTTAAGATACATTTTAAGGAATATTTTATTAAAAGGTAATACTCAATGGTGGATTTTTGTAATCTTCACAATTTTACTTTAACAATGAATTAAAAAATATAGTGCTACACTTTTAGCTGCTATATTGAGATAGCATCACTCTTTCCATCTGCCAGGGATCTGCAACCTGGATCTCTGGAGATGCAAGTGGCTCTTTAGCTCACTTAATATATCAATTGATGAAATATTGCTCTGTTTTTGTTTCATTCTTTTTTAAGTGTTGCCATGAAAAAACACTGACTACCCTGGCCCCTGTAGTAAATTTGATCTAGAACCAGCCTCCTAACCTAACTCCTTATTGGTATAAAAATATTTTGGTAATACTCTTTACAATGCCAGAATGCTCACATAACTTTTAGCTGTCTGAGGACACATTTTGGATATTAAATCAGGTGTTATGATCAGTTACTCAGTACTTGAGTAGTTTACCAAGTACTTTTTACACTTGCTTAATTAAACATGTTTAAGATACGCTTTTGGGGAACTCTAACCGACATCTATGCATGAACAATCGCTTTATGGATCACTTTTTAAACACAGAAAACACTGCCATAAAATAATGTCTGTCCACTACAGTGGACATCCCAGCCCATGACAGTAGGGCGACACCCGCCGTGGTGCATCCCTTATGTTGATTTCTGAAAGGTGGCAACCCTAACATGATTTGGAACCTGTAATTAAGAAGCTGGACAAAAGACTCATTCAGCTGACCAGGAAGACTTGAATAAGACTCTAACTTGAGGCTTTTTAGATGACTGGTTGTTCAATTTTATTTTATCTGCAATTATGGTGGCTGCTTTAACCTACGAGAGTACCCAGAGAGAACCCACACATGCACAGGTAGCACATGCAAATTCCACTCTGAAAAGCTTTGTATGTGATATAAACCTAGGAATGTTTGTTGGGTGCAGGCTGATTAAGCCAATGATGCTCCAAAACTATATCAAGAAAAAGCAAGCACAGCTAAGCCTGACTTCTACTTATGGTAGAATAAATTGATCATTTTTGGAGTTTTTGAATGCTTAGCAGGGCCTCCTGCTGTTAATTTAACACAGCACACAAATAAATGTGGGCTTTAGAATCCCAACAACTATGCGGTGTTTAAACCTGATTGCTTCCAGCCTACGATTCCATGTTTAAAATCACAGTTTGTAAGGATGTGATGGACTGCAGTAGCTGATCAAATGAAACAAACACTTTAAATCTTTGTGTTAAAAATCAGCAATGTTAGGATGTTTCTTTTTAATGAGATAATTCTACCTTGTTCATTTGGAAGTTCCTGATGGAAACAGAAACCTTTAGCAGGTATTTTACCCATTCTGAGAAACATGAGTATGGTTACATTTCATTGGGGTTTAATGCCATCATGGTTCGAATGAAGTAGTTGTTTAATCTAACAGAAACAATATCATATATCTTGATGTGTAAAACCTCAAAACTTCAGTGACACCTGAGATACAGAAGAGTCAGAGGCAAAGAGCTTTAGTAGTGCTGAAATCATGCTTTATTAAATCAGTAAAACTCAAGGAGGATGATATATAAGTTCTACATCAGCAGATCAATAAAGTCAAAGTGCAGGGTAAAACCATAACTGCTTCTCTTCTCACCACAGATGGACTCAGTGATGTGAATAAAGAAAAAAAATCCCTGACTACTGACAAGGTGAAACATCTACAAACTACAGACACTCACACTCAAAAACAAGAACACATCAGCTACAATCCTCCAAGAGATAGCGCTGCTTCTGCACAGCAGAACTGGTTTTGACTCCCTGTTTTCTTATGGCCAGGAGATGTTGCTTTTGAGAAGCCAATCCAGCCATCCTGTGCCAGAAACAGCGCTCTTTATCAAAACTAATCTAAACCCAAAGAGAGCAGGCCGCTCGCCCTCTTTGCTGGTCACCAAATCGTGGTGGTATGACTCAGTCAGTCTGAGCACAAGACCGGTTCATGCTGCTTACATGAGGGTGATGCAAACAGCACTCAGGGTCTTGTGCTCATGGTGCAACTCATATTAAACTGTAATATCGCACGCACAGACGCGTGTCCAAACAAGAACTTTGTCTTTTTGTTTCTGCTTTGTAACATCAACAGGGAGCCTCTCTACCTGTTGAGGCAATCTTGAGACGTCAACTTATCGTTGAGGCACAGAGTTTAGTTTCTTAGTTTAACAGGGTATTCGTTCCAGCGGAAACTTTCTCCTGTTAGCTACTTTTGCTTTCTTTTAGTTTCAGTTAATATTATTGTCATAAATAACAATGCATACATTTCCCATAACCGGTAAACTCGGCTATATACATTATGTACATGTCACAGAAAAATTGAGTCATAGTTATCCAATATGGCACATTTTACAACTTTAGACTTTAGTCTAGTTTGGCATAAATTAACGTCAAGTTTGGTACAAAAATAGTTCCTATTTACAAGAATATTCCAGATCTTTATCAAGTAAGATTATTGTAAATAAAAAGTCGAGGACTAAGGGAATAGGGGATATGATTTTGTTTTTCTAATTTTTTACATGGACCGGATGTGCACGTTGACAGTTGCAGAGTCGGAGCCAAGATCGTTGGACAATCGGAGTGTGTATGCTCCGGCATCGTCCTCCTTCACCCCGGAGATCATTAGGGTGGAGAGTTCTGCTGTGTTATCCACGTGGAACCGCTCATCTCCATTGGGAAGGGTCCGACCTGAGCGGACCCACTGAACTGAGGGGGCAGGATCTCCAGAGAACATGCCTGCCACTGTCAGAAACTTCCCCGGCTCTACACTAACATCCTGTGGAAGAGCTTCAATCTTTGGTGGAGTGCCTGTGGACAGAGAGAGGAAGTCAATGAACATGTCATAGAGTTTCTATATTTCAGATTTCTGGCCCATAAAATCTGAATTTAAAAACTGTTTTAGATTTTATTGTCTTAACAACTGTTGAAATTATAATACTCTATGTGTATCTTACAGTTTGCACACAAAGAGCTTAGGTGCTTAGGTTAAAAATGAAAAAGAATTATTGTTAAATAATCTCTTTTCACCATGCATGTGTTCATGCCGCATAGAAAAACATTACCAGGATTTTTTCTGTTAGCTGATTCTTAGACACCACACCACATGACATCAAATATCTTAAATCTTATTTACTGGTCGCAAAGACAGAGAAAGAACATCACATCACACCAAACTACTTAAATGTTATTTTTAGATTGCAAGACAGAGAAAAAACAAGTTAGGTGTTTGAATTCACATCCTGGGTTTCCCAGAAAGATGAGCAAGTCTCACCTGTTTTAGCCCCGGTAGAGAGCGCCTTTACATGCGAGCAGGCAGACATTCCAATTGTTTTGCTGCTGGAGCTCCACTGACTCTGCCATCATGGCAGACATGCTTGTTGCAGACATGCTGTCAAACGAATATTGGCCAACAGCAGAGTGGGAACTGCTGCTGTAACTGCTGGCCTGCATTGAGGAAGCTTCCATATGAACTGATGAGGCTAAAAAACTTTTCTGCATGCTCATAGCAGCCTCAGTAGAAGCTCTTTGCTCCGCAATAGCCATTTGTATTGGTTCCTCAACAAGAGCTGTGAAAATGCAAATGACAAGCAGATGGCTAAGATCACAAACAATAAGTTGTAGAGTACAGAGACTGAATGTAAGCTGACGTTCCTGTCATGCCTTGTAATTATGAGTGCCAGTTCAATTGATTTAAATTCATTTCACTGTTTTCATTCAAATTAAAGCACAAAGAGTTGCCAACATAATAAGAAACAGAAAAACAAATTCAGAAAGAATACATCAACTAATAATTTAAAGAAGTGATAAAATAGTTACAGCTTCTTCAATAAATACATGCAGAAGGGAAAATATCTAATCCAAACTCGAATGCATTTTTAAGCATTTGAGGACTAAATTATTATAAAGTTTTGCATGCACGCCATTAAAGCCCTTTGACAAAGTGCAGTTAATTGAATTAAGCTGAAATACAGATGTAACTTACTAAAGACGTTGAGCGATGATGTTGCAGAGCACTGTCCAAACTTATTTCTGGCTTTTATTGTATATTTCCCACTATCTGCAATTGTGGCTTCACAAATCTCCAGAGTGTATAAGTTCTTAGAACGGCTCAGTTTGATGTTTGGAGTGACACATATCTGGAAAAACATGTTTTCTTTTATTGGAATACTGACTAACAACTTCTTATCACAAATTGTCAAGGCAAAGAGTCAAAAAAATACTTATGTAAACCAAAAACTACTCACAACCGTGTTGTCTTTCAACCACTCCACTTCAGGGGAAAGGTCTCCACCAATTTCACAGGTAAACATAACATTTTGTCCCTCGTTCACATTTTGAGACCTTGGTTGCACCAGGAAGTAGGGTGCATCAGAGCTCTTGAGTGTGACATTGATGTTGAACTGACACCGAATCAGGCCTTGCTCTGTTTGAGCTTGACAGGTGATAATCCCTTGCTCTCGCTGACTGACACACTTGATGGTCAGAGTCTGGTCATTTCCAGATACTCCATATTTGTACTGCTCTGAGTTGTCCAGTTCCTGCCCGTTCAGAATCCATCTGATGTCAGAAGATCCATGAATGTTGGCCCTAAGAGTCACAGATTGACCTTCTTTGATGGATTTCTGGATTTCAGAGGACTTCACATCCTTCACGCAAGACAATATTTCCTCATGCACCATCTTCTCTCTTAGGATTTCCTCAGAGATTGGAACAGGGCTCCTTAATTCTGAAATGAAAAACAGTCAGGAGTTTATTTATGACATTAGAACATTTGTAGCTAAAGATCCTTTCACCACAGTGTCTTTTCTTACCCTTCACAGTGACTGTGCAGGTTGTTGATACTGCTCCAGAAGAGTTTATGGCTGTGCACTTGTAGACACCACTATCGGATACCTCTGATTCATAGATCTCTAGATGAGCTGAACATTGGTCCTCAAATAATTCATACTTTCCACCTTGAGAAAGTGCCTGAAAACCCATAACAAAAGATAGTTATGTTTGTCCAATCTTATGAAATGTTTTGAATAGTTTGAGCATTTCTATGTTTTACCTTTCCATCTTTTGACCAAGAGACGTTAGGTTTGGGCTCCCCTGTCACCTTCACAGACAGTTTGACAATAGAGTCACAGGATGCAGTGACATCATTGAGTCCTGCTGAAAAAAAAGGCTTCTTTTCAATAGTCGGTGACATCACTCTCTTGGGTGACTTGATTGGTGGGATCACTTGCTCCCTTTCAGATGGAGTTGGGGATTTGGGAGTTGGTGACTTCGGAGTGGGAGACTTCGGTGTTGGGGACTTTGGTGTTGGGGATTTTGGGGAAACTGGAGACTTTACTCTTTGGGGAGATTTGACTGGCTCAGGTGACTTGACTCTTTGAGGGGATTTGACTGGTTCAGGGGACTTGGGTAATGGTGATTTAGCCTCAGGAGACGTAACTCTGGGAGCAGAAATTACTTTCTCCTTTGACTCAGACTTTTTTATTTTTAAAGTGAAATGGGCTTCCTGCTTTCCACTAGCATTTTCTACTAGCAAGGTGTAACTCCCTTCATCTGACATCTCAACTGCAGAAATCTCAAAGCTGGAATTGTACTGAGTGGATACAATATGGTGACGGGCAGAAGGAGCAACAGTGGTTCCTTCACGAAGCCAGGACATAGAAGGTGATGGTTCACCATCCACATCACACTCAAATCGGGCATTGTCTCCTTCCTCCACAGTCAAGGACTGTGGTTTAGTCAGGATTGTGGCAGGGACTCCTGGCTTCTCCCTTGGCTTCTCAACAACAGTAGTTTTCTCTTTTACAATTTCAGTGACCGTTTCCTCTACAGTTGTTTTGGATGAAGAAACATGATACACCTCTGTTCGAGTCATCTCTGGCAGATGAGCTGATGGTGGTTCCTCATCTTTGCGGAGTGATGAAAAAGCAGCATACTCTTCCCCTGCTACATCTAATGTAGCATAATCAGAAGTTTCTCCTTTAGCATTCTTGCAGACTACACGGTATGTACCCGAGTCTTCTGTCACACAGTTGTTGATCTGCAGAGTTAAAACTCCACTGATGTTCGTCATGTAGTATTTGCTGCTCTGATGAATCTCCTTCCCATTGTGGAACCATTTGATCTCAGGTTCAGGCTTGGCTTGGATATTCAGAGTAAATTTTGTGTTGGAACCGTAGGGAACACGATGAGATCGCATCCTGATGGTAATACGTGGGGCATGGTCCAGGCTGAAGGGAGCCTGTGTTACAACCTCAACTTTCTTCTCTACAGATCTTCTCTCTGATCTGAGTGCCTGTTTTCTCTCCTCATACCTGGACAAAAAGTCCACTTTTGGAAGTGTAACATCTGTCTTTAAAGCCCTTTCTGCTTCAGATGATTTTTCTAACTGTCGTTCAGGTAATGGAATCTTTTTTATAGGCTTAGGAATATATTCTGCTGCAAAAGTTGTTAGATGCTCAGATTCAGTGCTCTCAGAGTAGGTTGAAACTGTAATGGCTTCCTTTTTAGAGGTACGTGTCTTCTCCTCAAATTCCATGTGCTTGAGTTGACTCTTGTAAGAAGAGATTCTCTCAGTGGTTGCATGTGGACGTAGCAGCTCCAAATCTTCTCTTTCTTCATACACCCGTTGTTTCTGTCTTGGAGGCTTGTATGTTGTCTTGTCATGACGTTGGCGGAGATCAACAAAACTTGGGCCAGCCTCATATTTAGAAGGAATTCTGTATGAATCATATCTTTTTATCTCTTCTCCTTCTTCCTCATCACTGTAGACTCTCCTTGGAGATGTTGGGCGCAAAGCAGACAGCTCAAAGCGAACTGGACTTAGACTAGGTGGAGAAGCAGAATAACCAAGCTCCAACTCTTCCTCCAGACGGAGTCTTTCTTCTTCTGTTCTCTTCATAGAGAGATATTCACCTACAGGGAGCAGTAGCTCCTCATCTGAGAGGTCTCCCAGAGAACGCCTCCTGAGCCTACGGTAGGCCTCCATTTCAGGAGAAGGAGTGCGATGTCTTGCAGGCCTCACAGTCTCCAAGTCGTCCTGAGTCAGAGAAGAGATGCGCCACTTAGGCTTATACTGTTCCTTGATCCTGATGGGCACCTCATAAAACTGTTCCCAACGTGACAGACGGATACGTTTCATTCTCTTTTGCCTGATTTTTTCCATTGGCTCAGGGAATTCATATTGATCCCGCAGCTTCTTGTACCATTTCATGTCAGACAGTGGCTGGAAGTGTTTAATTTCCACATCTTCCTCGAGAACAGCTGGATTAATGACACGAGGTGCAGGAACAACATATGGCATACGAAGCCTTTTCTCATCTGCTCTCTTCTTTCTCTCCTCTTGTTCTTTCTTGATCTCAGCCTGAGTTTTCTCACCTTTCTTAGTTGTGACAGCAGGTTTAAACATAGTGGCTGCCTCCCTGACAGCTTCTACTGCTGCGGGTGGGAGAGGTGTAACAACAGTGCCTGCCAAAATCTGAGCCAGTCTAACCTTTTTATCCAATTTCTCTTGTCCAGCTATCTTTTGCTTCTCCTTTTCACTGGGCTCATACTCCTTCTTTACATGAGTTACTCTCTCCACTTTAAGAGTTGCTTGGCAGCTGGCAGATCCAGCAGAGTTGGTTGCTATAACCCTGTATACACCAGAGTCCTCAGGGAGAGTGTCTCTTACATGAAGGATGTAGTAGTCCAAGCCTTCATGAACAACTTCTATGGATGGTCCAAAGGCTAAAGGTGTGCCATCTTTCTCCCACTTCAGTGTTGGGTGGCCAGAAACTCTAATCTCAAAACGAACATTCTGACCCTCCTTGCACTCAATGTTTGCAAGCAACCGTTTGAACATGGGCCTCAAAGTGAGGTCTGCTGGTTTAGGGCGAGGAACAACGGTGAGGCGGGCTTTGCAGCTGTCATCTCCATACCTGTTACGGGCTACAACACTGTACTCAGCATCATCCTCCTTTTCCAAATTGTGGATTACAAGCTGGTACAAGCCTTTGTCAGTAGTGAAGGTGTATTTCCTGTCATCATTTCCAGGGATAAGCTTTTGTCCAGATTTATGCCAGATAACACGAGGCTCAGGATGAACAGTGATGGTTACTCCAAAGCGCACATCTTCACCAAGATAGGCTGTGCGGTTGACCAGAGGAAGCGTAAATTCTGGTGGCTTCTGAAGCATTCTAGCAGTGTCAACTCTTCGCTTTGTTCTTCTAACCACACGAGTAGTGAAGAAGTCACGGTAGGATCTAACCCCACTGACAAAAAGCTCTGCATAAGCACTATCTTCACCATATTCATTCACAACCTTGCATCTGTAAGTGCCATCATCTCCTCTAGTGATCTTGTTGATGGTAATTACAGCCAGACCATCTTCATATTCAATTTCATACTTGTCTCCAGCTTCAAGTTGCCTGACACCACAGTACCATGTAACTTCAGTGGTGCTGTCATAATTTTCAATGTTGCAGATGAACTTCACATTATCTCCTTCATTGACCACTGCATGGCTAACTTGGCCTGCAAGAGGACCATGTTCAAATGGAGCAATCTTTACTTTAGAGACAAAGACACCACGCTGGGACCTGATTGAACCACCGCTGGCCACACGGGCAGCAGAAACTACAGTGCTCCATTCTTTCTTGACTATTGCCTGGTAGTATCTCTTGTGTCTACCAACTGGGATTGCCCTGGCACTTATCTCTTCTGCAGGTTTTGTTAGCCAAGGATGCAGCAGAGCCTCAGCTGCAGTCATACGGTGTTTGCGTTCTTTTGTCATTAAACGATCTGTAAAGTCTAAGGATTCTACACTTACTTGCTTAAATGACTCATCATCATAGCCATAGGCTGCATTTGAAATGTTATCAATCATTTGTTGGTTGGTTTCGGCTGTGAATGGATTGAGACCACTGAGAAGCACGTAGGCAAGGACACCCACAGACCACATGTCAGTGACTGTACTAACCATGTCACACTGGTGGATTTCAGGGGCAGTATACTCTGCAGTAGTAAACTGAATCTTGATTTGTTCTCCAGGTGTCAGGTGTCTGGATTGCCCCAGTTCAATAATCTTCACAGTTGAGCTGCTTCTAGTTGTGTATACAATGTTTTCAGGTCTGATATCAAAATGTCCATATCTCTGAGAATGCAGATATTCCAGAGCTGAACAGATTTGCCTGATATAGTTAACAATCTCCCGTTCATTGAGCTCAAACTCTGCTGTATTAAGGCGCTCAAAGATGTCATGTCCAGAAATGAAGTCATAGATCAGGACCAATTCCTCAGGGCTTTCAAAGGACTCATGAAGAAGCAGGAAGTTAGCATGTTTGGCCAAATTGAGTGTTGCAATTTCCTTTTTAATTATTGCCTGATCAGCACCTCTCACTTTGACAAATTTGGCCATGTAGGTATTCTCAGAGCTAATATCAACACAGCGGTGAACAATGCCAAATTGGCCTCTGCCCAGTTCTTCTGCAATGGAATATTTGTTGTGCATATTCTTGGTGTCGGAGTGTTGAGCTTTGCCCTTGGGGACTCGTTCAGTATCACCAACCTCCCTGTCATAAAGCAAAACTCTGGATTTGTCTTCTTTAGTCATGACAGGTCCACTGCTTTCAGATGGGGCACTTTGTCCAAATTTGTTTTCAGCAATAACTCTGAACTGATAGCTTGTACCTCCAAACAAATTAATTACGGTGTAGTGGGTGTCACGGGACTGTGCAACACGTTCCCACCTCTCAGCGGTGGTCGGACATTTTTCAATGATGTAGCTTACAACCTTGCTGCCACCATCATTGGCTGGAGCCACCCAGTTCAGTGTGACTGAGTCTCTGGACACATCACTGGCTTTAATGCCACGAGGTGGATCAGGCACATCAGCAACATCCAATTCAACGGTCTGCTGATCAATACCAAATCTGTTCTTGGCACAGACAATGTAGAAACCTGCATCTTTCTTTTCCACTCCATTGGCAAACACCAGGGAAGTGAACGATCTGGTGACGATCACCTGGTAGTGACCATTACTGTCAATAAGATCTTGTCCCTTCTGCCATGTAATAACAGGGTCTGGTTTACCACTGAAGGGAATCTTGATATTGACCACCTCCCCACGTAAAGCTGGGATGGCTTCCTTGTCTTTCAGGTTCTTTGGCAAATGGATCTTTGCAGGGACTAAAAAGAAGAAAAATAATTACATTTTACAGTGAGTTTGATATATTAACAGCACTTTAACATTAAATATGCAAATGGCTTCCTAGATGAAATTAAGTGTTTTAAGCTTACTTTCAACATCTAGAGAGACTGTAGCACATATTGAGCCCCCTTGGTTGGTGGCTCTGATCTGATAAACAGTGGAGTCTTCCTCATCAGCCTCAGCGATGACCAGCTGGTGGTATCCTCCTTTAAACTCCTGGATCTTGATCTTCTTTCCATCTGAGTGGATCTCCTTTCCTCGTCTAAACCATTTAATCACCGGCTTAGGCTGTCCTGTAATCTTGCACACAAGGGTAGCATTGCTCTTGTATTTGACACTCATGTTCCTCAGTTCCTCCTTGAAGGCAGGAGCGCGGACGTCTATGGCAATTGCAGGTATGATGGCAGGAGTCTCCTCACTGTAATCACTTTCTCCTCCTAGGTTTTCACACTTGACACGGAAGATGTATTCAATGCCCTCAGTTAGGCGCTTGACAGAGAACACAGTTTGTTTGATCTCATCTGTGGTAACTGGAGACCATTCGGTCCATTCCTTCTTATCTTTTTTATGTTTCTTTTCAAGGCAGTAGCTCTTGATCTTAGATCCCCCATCACTTAGTGGGGGTTTCCAGGAAACCACACAGGAATCCTTAGTGATACCAGAAACAACTGGTGACAAAGGTGGTGATGGTCTCTCTGTGGACATATATTAAGGAAACACTTGTCAACTCTTTTGCAATAAAGTTTAGGTTGTAAAACATTTTCTTTGTTCCTTGTGCAATAAAATGTGACATTGTCTTACCCAGTTGGCTCTTGATCAAGATGGGGGAGATGAGCTCCAGGGGCTCACTGTTGCCATATCTATTCTGGGCATAAACACGGAAAAAGTATCCAGCACTGTCGATGAGGTTGGGCACACGACAAGATGTGCTGTTAATGGAGGAAGACACAAGTTCCCACTCCACGCCCTCTTTGTCTTCTCTTTTTTCTACAATATAGTTGGTGATCATACAGCCTCCATCATCCTTGGGAGGTTTCCAGCTGATAACGACAGAGTTCTTAAGGAGGGCATCCAGGACAATGGGTCCCTGAGGTATATCAGGTTTGTCTGTGGACAAAGGTACAGGATGTTATTGTACAGAAATCTGATAGTATTCATATTATCACTACAGTACTAAAAACAACTTAATTCACATACCATAAATTTCAACATTGAATGCAGTATCAGCCCTGCCAAAGTGGTTATGCAGTCTGATTCTATATTTTCCTCCATTCACTCTGCGCTGGGCGTTCTTTACTATTAGGTGTGTGTAGTGCTCAGTGGTCTCAATGCTAATTTCCTCTGTGTTTTCCAGTGTCTTAGCTCCATGCAGCCACATGATCTTTGGCTGAGGACGACCAATATAAACGGCATGGATGCGTAGAGTTGTTCCCAGTCCAGCATAATATGTTTCCTTAAGTGGGTAATCAGGGTGGAAGGATGGAGCCGCCTCCAACACAAGAATTCCAGTGGTCTCAACTTCTCCTGCTTCATTCACTGCCTTACAGGTATATTCTCCTTCATCTTCCTGCTGGTCTGTCATGATAGATAGGGAGTGGTTGCGGCCATCGGAGCTCATCTCATACTTCCGGGACTCAACAATTTCCTTGCCAGCGTGATACCACTTAATTTCTGGAACAGGTCGTCCAACAATCTGGCATTTCATGACAGCAGGCTGGCCAAGCTTTGAAGTGGCTTCATCCATTTCTTTCCTAAGGCTTGGTTTACTTTCAGCTGTTGATAAAAACAACTTAATGAAACAATGAAACATCCTGCATTTAATAATGTTATAAACTGTATTTAGCTGCACTCACCCATTAGTTTTGTCTTGATGCATGTGGCAGTTCTACGGGGTCTACTCATTCCTGTTTCATTCTCAGCAAAGACTCTGAATTCATATTCGGTGGCCTCAGCCAGGCCTACCATGGTGAATTCCTTTTCCTTAACCCTCTGTTTATTGCACTTCTTCCAGGTGCTCTCAACAGACTTTCTGTACTCAACCCAGTAGCCCAGGACTTCCTTTCCACCATCGCACTCAGGAGGTTGCCAGGAAATAGTAATAAAGTTGTTACTCACATTCACTGTGTCAATCTCTCCTGGTTGGCTGGGCTTGTCTGTGAAAAAACATTAAGTCAAATTTGTTCTTTATTCTGTCTATATTTTGAATTCTCTAACAGTAAAATAAAGGAGAAACTATGCTACTACTAATTATTATATCTATTAATCGTTGCTTCTATCTCCTGAAATGAAAACATTGTTTAAAACATTTTTAGTCCTAAACATTATTTGAACTTAACACTAGGCATTAGGGATTAATTAAGTAATTAATTATTTTTTTCTAAATTAGCGTAATTGCTACATAGCAATGACTACATAAATCTCATGTGGAACTTAATCACCACACAATACTCACCAAATGGATCTTTGCATGTGACAGGATCTGATGCTGGACCAGCCTCACTTTCACCTATATTGTTAACAGCAATAATGTGGAATTGGTAGTCTGAATCAGGGGTAAGTCCATGTATAGTAAACATAGTAGAGATGATCTTGGTCTCGTGGCGGATCCATGTCTCAGTGGAAACCTCCTTGTACTCAACAAAATAACCGTTGATGGCAGATCCTCCATCATCCTTTGGTCTGGACCAGGAAAGTGCCACTGAGCTTTTGGTAACATCCATTATCTCAGGTGGTGCAGTTGAAGGCTCAGGAGGACCTAATTTTGAAAGCAGATAACATTTTGTGAATAAAATATATAGCTTAAAGCTATTCAAGACAATTGATGTGCAGAAAATAAAACTTACAGAGAGGAGTCTTTGGCACCAGCGGCTGTTCAGATTTTAGAGATGAACTGATACCAAATGAGTTTTCAGCAGTAACTTTGAAGTGGTATTCTGTTCCTTCTTTTAAGCCCTTAACAACAAGCTGGGTCTCAGTTACTCTAGAGTCCACGGTGTACCAGGCATTTCTGGCTGCTTCACGCCTTTCTACAATGTAGCCAAGAATCTCTGAGCCGCCATCATCCTTGGGTGGCTTCCAAGAGACTTTTACAGAGTTGGCTTGGATTTCCTCAAAGACCATTGGTCCCTCTGGGGCACTTGGGCGGCCGATGACTCTGACATTAATCTGGGCTTTCTTCTTTCCAACCTTATTTTCCAGCAGGAGCTCATACAGACCAGAGTCACTCCTCTCTGCTCCCTTTATCACCAACTCACTGGAGTCCTCGGTGGAGGCAAGCATAGCCTTCGCAGCGATAGCTCCAGTATCCTTTGACCATTTACAAGTTGGAAGAGGTTTGCCTTTAATGGGTACAGAGAGTCTAACCACTCCTCCATGACGAACAACGTAGACATCTTTGTATTTCAACTCCAGTTCATAATCAGGAGATTCTGAAAAACAATAATTTTGCAAAAACTTAGTTTTGATCTGAGAACTCTTTTTATCTCATAAACCTGATTACACAGTTGTAAATGTGGTTTCGTACCAAGCATTTCTGTTACTTTGACCGTTCCTGGTACTTCTGCAGGTTCTCCAGAACCACCAGCATTACAAGCCATTACACGGAATTTGAACTCCTCTCCTTGTGGCATGTTGGTTAGCGTGTACTCGCATATGAGAGATGGAGTAGTGTTGCACTTGATCCAGGCCACAGAGCCCGCCTTCTGCATTTCAATCAAATAACCATCTACTCTAGCATCTCCCTCGTCATCAGGTGGACTCCAAGCAAGCGACACAGATGACTTGGTAGTATCTGTGATTCTTGGGTTTTGAGGACAGCCGGGTGGATCTGCATAGGGAATAAAACATATGTCAGATGTTGTGACTTTCTTAAGTTGGGCTTAACATTACTTTGCATTTTGGCAAGACTTTAAATGATGGAAATTTTTGTAACTTTTATCAATTATATATTAAAATCTTGTTAGTCTTTGCTTACCAATGGGATCTGTTGCTACTGCTGGTTTGGATGGTAAACTTGGCTTGCTCAGGCCTCTTGTGTTAATGGCTGTGATTCTATGTTCATATTCCAGGCCTTCAATCAACCCAGTTGACCTGTACCTGGTCATAGTGACAGGGTTCTTGTTTGCACGCACCCATCGGTCAGCCCTTACTTCTTTGCGCTCAATGATGTATCCAGAAACCTCAAGACCACCGTCTTCATCTGGTGGCTCCCAAGCCACAGTCATTCCATCACGAGACACATCAAAGGTAATTGGACGACCAGGAGGTCCAGGCACATCTGTGGAGGAAGCTCGTGTTAACATTTTGCTGCTGTCATTTAATACTGGTCTGTATTATACAGGAAGTATAATATATAGCTGAGGTTAAGAGTCTTACTTTTCAAGCTCCTACAAGTGACAATCTCAGACTGGAGGAACTCTCCAGTGCCATAGCGATTCACAGCAGCTGCACGGAAGACATATTCATCTCCCTCAATGAGGTTCTCAAACCTGAACAACGGTCTGCTCACAGAGTCAGAAACAGTCACCCAGCCAGGTCTGTGAGCATCACGCTGTTCTACTAAATAACCACTAATGGGAGCTCCACCATCTCTGACTGGGGGATCCCAGCTGCAGGTGACAGTAGTGGCATCAATCTCATCAAATCGTATAGGCCCTTTTGGTTCATCTGGTTTAGCTGAAAATGTGAAGAAAGAGAAATTATGGTCAGTTTACATGTGTCCTGCAGGTTATGATAATATTTTCATGGCACACAAAGTTTAAGTGGACTAGGATCGTTAACTAAATAGTAAATGTCAATTATGTGGTTGGTGTTGACTTGGCTATTAATAATGAAAAAATGAATAAAT
This sequence comes from Phalloptychus januarius, assembly GCA_902982915.1. NCBI lineage: Eukaryota > Metazoa > Chordata > Actinopteri > Cyprinodontiformes > Poeciliidae > Phalloptychus > Phalloptychus januarius. The sequence goes on along the minus strand of CADWAE010000230.1, from coordinate 18,583,126 downwards.
AATAAATGGGAAAAATGTCTTACACAGAATGATGACCTTGATGACCTCAGTGATGACTCCAACAACATTCTTGACTTCAAGTGTGTAGTCACCGCTGTCATTGATGGTTGTGTCAGACACAGTTAGCTTGGAGAACTTGCCAGTGCTCTTGACCTTCACCCGATCTGTTATCTTTATCTTGTTGTCCGCAAAATACCAGGATGAAACAGGAGGAGGCCTACCAATGATTGGCAGGTCTAGCTCCAATGTCTTACCAGCCAAAACATTAACAACTTTCTGGGGAATGCTGGACAAATCTACCACAGGCATCACTGAAAAAAAAACAAAAAACACATTTTTTACCTCAGTGGGAAGTATTGACAGCCAGAATGTTACACTAAATTTTAATTATGCAATTATTTAAATCAAAATAAGGGTAGTAGAGCTTTTTTCTTTGTTACCTCTCTGTTCCTGAACAGTTACAGCAGCAACAAGTTCTTTTGGCTCACTGGCTCCTCTGCTGTTGACAGCTTTAATTCTGAACAAATATTGTTCTTTCTCATTCAGTTTCTCTATGGTGTGCTCAAAGTCTGTGAGCTTCAGTGTTGCCACTTTCATCCACTTGTCAGTGCCAAATTTGCAAGCTTCAATGAGATAACCTGTCAACCTACTGCCACCATCATGCTCTGGCTTTTCCCAAGACAGAGTGACTGTGCTCTTGGTGACATCAGTCACTTCAAACTTATGTGGTGGAAGAGGAACTTCACAAACCAGGATGACGTCTGGAGTCTCGCAGGGCTCTCCAATTCCATAAATGTTTTCAGGAAGGACACGGAAGTAATATAGCATTCCCTCCATCAGATTATCAATCTTATAGGAAGTTTTATTGCACTTGGAAGTTACTGTCTTGTAGGCTCTCATTGAGGCCTCTCGTCTTTCAATGATGTAGTTATTAACAGGAGCACCACCATCCACAGCTGGGGCTTCCCAGGAAATGGTGGCAGAGTCCTTAGTGAGCTCTTTCATCTTGATTGGCCCAGTTGGTCCAGGTGTGTCTAAGAACATAAAGGTGTCTCTAGTCAAAATATAAACTTTGAAAAATCGGGTTAACTTAATAATAAAAATATCAAATATATAATGGAAATCAAACAATTAAATAATATTATTTGTAGATAGTAATATTAACATACCGTAAACCTTGACAAGAATACTGACTTCCTGCTTCCCAGCAGTGTTCTCAGCCAACAGAGTGTACTTGCCAGCATCATAGCGATGAACCTTGTCAATTATGAGAGTGGTGGATTTGTTTGTGACCTCAATGAAGCCTCTATTATGGAGGTCAACACCAGGTTTGCTCCATGTTATGGTAGGGGCAGGACGGCCTGTAACACTGACAAAAAGGCGGAGGGAGCCACCAGCGCGCAAGCAGATTGTCTTTTTGAGATCATCGTGGAGCTCAAAATCAGGAGGTTCTGTAAGAGATAGATGATGTGTTGCAAAATTTAGGCCAAAGGAATTTTTTAGTGTACACAAAATTTTCTTTTGTGGGACAAATGCAAACAAATCAATTAAATCAGCTGATATTTAGACTTATTTTAAAACACTTACCAATTCTTTCCACTGGCTCAGTCTCAGCACATGGTTCACTGAAGTCTCCTGTTCCATTGACGTTGATACCAGCCACTCTGAAACAATACTTCTTGCCTGCAGAAAGTCCAGTCACCACGTACTCTGCGGCACGCAAGGTCTTTTCATGGGCCTTCTTCCATTCCTCTGCGCCAGCTTCCTGCATCTCCAGAATGTAGCCAATCACATCAGCACCTCCATCTTCCACAGGCCGAGACCAAGCAAGGCTAATGCTGTCAGCATGGGTGTCGATGATTCGAGGAATAGATGGAGGTGCAGGAGTGCCTATGAAAAGGTAGGTCAGTTTACATGAGTTCTTCTAAATTATTTACTAATAACATATGGTTTTACTCTTTACTACTGTCTTCGGAATATATCATGACACTTATAGATTAAAGTTAATATGAAGGTCATTTCTGACATCTTCAGTAACATGCTATTCAAGGCACTGATGAAGCTTACTTGTTGGCACTCTGCAGACGACATACAGAGAAACCTCACTGGGTTCACTCTCGCCGGCCTTGTTAATGGCTGTTACTCTGAACTGATAGATGTTGCCTTCAGTCAAACCGGCCACCTTTAGAGTGGTATCCAGGTGAGCACCATCCTTGTTCACCTTTACCCAGCGCGCACTCTTTTTCTCATGTCTTTCAACCAGGTAATGTGTTATTGGGCTACCACCATCATTTTCTGGCTTTAGCCACTCTATAGTGGCAAAATCCTTTCCTGAAACTAGGATCTCTGGGGCTCCAGGAGGAGTGGGCACAGCTAAGGAGCAGATAACAAAAAGAGACTTTAGTGATAATGAGCTGATTTGTTTCATGCCTTCTTCTTTGGTCAGATTAGTCTTTTTGATTGTAGTATAAATACCTTGAGACAATAGAACAGACAACAGAATCCTGGGTAAATTAAACTGGCATTTTGATATATTTAATTCCCACATTTAGGGATTTGTTTTCAATAGTTTCACTTGTACTTACTGAATGTGTTTTTGGCCACCATCGGCTGTGACTGGAGGTAAACGCCGGAACCATACTTGTTGACTCCACGAACTCTGAACAAATACTCTGTGTTCTTGAACAAACCAGTGATGTTGCATGTCAGCTCCTTGCACTCAGCATGCATGATCACCCAGGTCAGTCTGTTGGTATCACGCCTCTCTACAATGTAGTATGCAATGTCGTCTCCGCCATCCTCAAGAGGAGGCTTCCAGCTTAGAGTGCATGACTCTTCTGTTATCTTGCTGATTTCAATGTTGCCTTCACACACTCCAGGTGTGTCTAGCCAAACACAGACATATTTAGAGTAAGTCACTTTGCAAAAATGTGCCAAGAGTTATCACATTACAAATAATTCAAATGGTAAACAAATAAACAAAATACTTACCAAGCACTTTGACATTGACCTCTGCAGTCTTGGTTCCACTCACATTTCTGGCTGTTAGGATGTATTTTCCAGTATCATCTCTGTCACAAAATTTAATAATAGCCATAGCTCTGGTAGGGGTGTACTGCAGGTGATATTTTTCACACATCTCCAGTTCCCTGTTGCCCTTGGACCAGAAAGCCTTTGGATCAGGTCTACCTCCCACTGCAGCATCTAGTACCAGGTCTGAACCAGCTCTAACCATTACCGTCTCAGAGAGAAGTTTGCTGTCCAAATTGGCCTTTGGTGGTTCTGTTAAGTGGACATAAATTTGACAATTATCAACCGTCACAGATGTTAGTCAGTATGACATCAGTTAGTATGTTCAAACTGATGTTGCACAAAATAAAATGAATGCAGTGTATCTAACTATCATGTCTGAAGTTATGCTTAATAGAGTATTGAAGATTTTCATGGAATAAACTCTTACCAAAATCAGTCTTGCACTGTACAGACCCTGTGGATTCAGATGGTGTGCTGAAGACTTGGTTGGCATTCTTTGCGATCACCCTAAATTCATAGGCCTCCCCCTCTCCCAGGGCAGTAACAGTGAAGAAATGATCTGTTACATTGGTGTAGTTACACTTGAGCCAGCGGCCCTCGCCTGTCAAACTGTAGGGCTTTCGTTCGATGATATAGCCAACAATTGGACTACCACCATCATTCAGTGGAGCTGACCATTTCAAGGAGACAGTGGTTCTTGTAACCTTGGTGACTTCAGGTTTACTTGGTGGATCTAAATGCCAGTCAAAAGATTGTTGTCAGATAGGATGGAACAACACATTTCTTAGCAGAAAAAACATCATACTATGTGTAGCATTATACTACTAGCAAAACGTACCAACTGGATTTTGAGCAACTGCCCCTTTAGAGGCCTCACTGGCTTTGCTGAGTCCTGCACTGTTCATGGCATAAACCCTGAACTGGTATTCCAGGCCTTCAACTAGGCCTTCCACCTTGTAGTAGCATTCAAAGCATGGGATCTTATTTTCCCTAACCCACAATATATTGTTCCTCTCCTTCTTTTCAATCCAGTAGCCCGTCACCTTGCTTCCACCATCATGGTAGGGTTCCTCCCATCTTAGGGTAATTGTGTTTGCTGTGACATTAGACACTGAAGGTTTTGTTGGGGGTCCTGGAGGTGCTGTATTTAAAAAAAGAGTTTAGTTATGACAGTGTAATTCAACAAAGATCACACATTTGAGATATCTATTAATGTAGTATAAAACCACATAATTTCAAAGAAAGAAAAAAGTTTAGGGTAATACTTACAGAAGGGATGTTCTGCAACGATCGTCTCGGACTCAGTGGGCTTGCTGACCCCAAATCGGTTCTCAGCTGAGATTCTGAATGTGTATTGCATATATTTGGTCAGGTGACTAACATGAAGAGATGTGCGCTTCACACTGGAGTTGATCAACTGCCAAGCTGTGGAGCCAGATTCACGCTTTTCCACGATGTAGTTGGTGATGTCAGTGCCACCATCATCCTCAGGTGGTTGCCAATTAATAACGCAAGACTCCGAGGTGATGGAAGAAATTTCAATTGGTCCAGATGGAGGACTTGGTCTACCTGTAACGTTAACTTCAACCGTAAACGTCTTGGTTCCTGTTACGTTTTCCAGTGTAAGATAGTATTTTCCTCCATCTCCTCTCATGGCTTCTTTGACTGAGATACTAGCTCTGTCTTTAGTTACTTTGATGGTGACTCTGTCCGAGTTCTTTAGTCTCATTTCTTCCAACTTCCATGAGACCTTAGGAGCAGGCCTACCACTGATAGGAACATCGATGGTGAATGTGCTGCCAGACCTACATGTGATAAGCTGGTTGGGTATCTCACTAAGGTCAGCAGCAGGCTCAATGTGAGGCTCCTTTACCAGCACAGGCGCCAGAGTTTTCTTTGGTATACTATAACCAGCGTCATTTTTAGCCTTCACACGGAAGTCATACTCATCACCCTTATTGAGCTTTTCAACAGCAAAGGTAAGATTCTTGGTGTTTCCAACCACTACCCATTTGTCTCCACCCTTTGGTCTAGCCTCAATAATATAACCCTGAATGCGGCTGCCACCATCATGTTCTGGCTTCAACCAGCCTAGTAACACAGAATTATCTGTGGTATCAATGATATCCAGTCTCTTTGGAGATGATGGCTCTGCTGTGGCAATGACTGGTTCAGTTAGCTCAAAGGCCTCACCCAGGCCGTGGTGGTTTTCAGCTGAGACTCTGAAGAAATAAGGAACTCCCTCCAGCAGGTCCTGGATCTTGAGAATACCTTGTGTGCATTTGCCTCCAGATTGTTGCCATGTCTTTCGACTAGCCTCACGCCTCTCAACAATATAGTGATGAATACGAGCTCCACCGTCATTAACAGGTGGCTCCCAGACAAGTGTGACTGATCCTCTGGAGACTTCCTTGAAAGCTACGGCCTGTGGTGGTCCAGGTGTATCCATTACTTTTACCACAAAGGTAACAGCTTTACTACCACTGGAATTCTCCAGGTTAACTGTGTATTTGCCTGTGTCATATCTAGAGCAGTTTTCGATGCTTAAAGAGCTGTAACCATCAACAGTTGTGATCTCTGACATTCCGCTTAGCTCTCCTTCCTCCTTCACCCATGTAGCAGAAGGAATGGGCTTTCCTCTGAAGTGAATGCCCAGACATATAGAACCTCCAGCCTTGACTATGTGTGTCTGCTTAAATGTGGCATCAATGTCTACCTGTGGTGGTGTTAACCTATCAACAGCCTGAGCAGGTTCTGGAATCTCCTTGTCTTCACCTCTGCCTATGTGATTAACTGCTGCAACACGGAATTTGTACTCGGCTCCTGTCTGTAGACCTGTCACCACATAATTAGTTTCTGATACAAGTTCTTCATTTACTCTCTTCCATTCAGTGCCTTCTCCCTTCATCATTTCAATGATGTAGCCAATGATCTCCATGCCTCCATCATCAACTGGTTTGGTCCATTCCAAACTAATGGAAGTGTTTGTAGAGTCTGACACACAAACCACAGATGGAGCACATGGAATGTCTTTAGGTTCAGCAGCCTTGATTGGCAAAGAGATGTTGCTAGGAGGCCCAACACCAGCGTCGTTGACAGCCATGACTCGGAACTCATATTCCATATCTTCTGATAGGTTAAGTACCTTGTGAGCACATTCGATGATAGGTTTTTTGGTAATCACCTTGTAGAACCTAATGGTTTTCTTTTCTCTTTTCTCTAGAATATAGTGCTGTATAGGGTTGCCTCCATCAGATGTTGGAGAAGTCCAGGACAGTGTTATGCTCTCTCCTGTCACTTCAGTGGCATCAGGAGTTCCTGGGGCATCAGGAGTTGCTGGGAGAAAACATTTTGGTGATCAATGATTAAATAAAGATGAACAATTTAAGTAGAATCTAGAAAATGTGGAAAATGTTCTGTATATTTTCAAGGCTTTAGAAATTTTCCACTTACTGTATTGCAATTGTGCAATGATAGGACTGGATTCCAGCGGTCTACCGACACCAAACTTGTTAACTGCAGATACCCTGAACTGGTACTCATTGGACTTGATGAGCTTGGTTGCATTAAACGAACACTCCTTACATTCATCAGACACTAAGGCCCAGGAAATTTTGGCAGTTTCCCGTTTTTCAATTATGTAATGTGTAATCTCAGAGCAGCCATCGTTTTCTGGTGGGTTCCAAGACAGAGTGCACTTGCCCTCTGAAATATTTGTGAAGGTGATTGGTCCTACTGGCTCCCCTGGTGTGTCTGTATTACAGTCACATTGAGATAATTAAAATAAAACAGAATAGCAGGATAAATAAAAAGCACACTGGCAAAAAAGCATTTAATCACCATATTAAATAATATTGGTATTACCTTGTACTTGAATTAGAATAGTCTCCTTTTTGGTTCCAGATCCATTAGTAGCTTCTACAGTGTATAGGCCACGATGTGTGCGGTCAGCATCTCGGACAAACAGAGTGCTGGATCCAGGAGCAGTAATAATGTCCATCATCTTTTTGGTAATCTCCACATCATCTTTGAACCAGACAACTTTCGGAACTGGGCGTCCAGTGATGGTCACTTTCACCCGGATGTTATCTCCTGCCTTTACTGTCAAACCCTCAAAGTACTCTGGGCCAAACTCAATATTTGGAGGAGCTGATTGAAGAAAATTAATGTTAGTTAATGCAGCAGTAAAAAGCTATAAAGTTGTTTTTTGAATATTATATTAGTGTAAAAACTGGTGTGCATACATTAGCCCTATTAGTTTTAGTGTAATATATTAAAATTTTTTGCAACTCACCATTTTCACTTCGTACAGCAATAAAACCAGAGGAGTTGGATGGGGGACTGACAATGCCTATAGCATTTCTAGCAATGACTCTGAACTCGTAGCGCTCATTTGTTGTCAACCCTGTGACAGTGTATTGACAGTCATGTACTTCAGTCAGATTGGCCTTGAACCAGCGACCATGTCCTTGACGTTTCTCAATGCTGTAGCTTGTTATCTTGCTACCACCATCACGTTTAGGGGCATCCCATTTTAGTGTTACTGAGTCACTGGTTACATCGATGTAATCAGGTTGGCCAGGCGGGTCTAAAAGACATTGCATTTATATTAGATTAAATACAATATCATGCTAAGCACAAATCCAACAAAAGGGGCATATAATGTTGTATTGTCTTCACAAAAACTTACCAACAGGACTCACAGCCATCGTTGGCTTGCTTTCGTCACTCATTCGGCTAAAGCCAGCATCATTTTGAGCATAGACTCTAAAAGAGTACTCAAGTCCTTCTATGAGTTCCAAAATCCTGTAATCCATTTCTTTTATAAGGACAGTGTTCACTTTTTGCCACATGATGCTATTCTTTTCTTTTTTCTCCACATGGTATCCCTGGATGGGGGTTCCACCATCATAGATTGGTTTTTCCCACTGGATTGTCATGCCATCATTAGTAACATTGTAAACAACTGGTTTTCCTGGTGGTCCTGGAGGTCTGAATTGGTGCTTGGCGATAACCATTTGTGAGATTAGAGGTTCACTTACACCATATCGGTTTTCAGCACACACTCTGAACTGGTATTGGACACCCTTGATCAAATTAGGGACTCTAAACTGAGTACTCTCAACATGGGAAGAAGCCATCTTCCAGGTAGATTGAGACGTGTCACGTTTCTCCACCGTGTAACAAGTAATGTCTCCACCTCCATCATCATTAGGCTCATCCCAGGAGATCATGATATTGTCAGCTCTGACTTCATCCAGGCGAATGGGTCCAACTGGCTTTGATGGTGGACCAAGAGTAATGACAAAGATGTGGAAGGATTTCCTGTTGACCTTGTTGTCAAGACTCAGGGTGTATTTACCTTCATTCTCCTTCTTTACATTCTTAATCATTAGAGTGGCTTTGTTTTCAGTTGTCTTAAATCGAACTTGGTCACTTTCCTTCAGAGGCAGGCTGTCCTTTAGCCACTGCACAGCAGGTCTGGGCTTGCCTCTGTATGGCAACTCAATATGCACATTATGACCCAAACGGACACTTAGGCTACCACCTGGGTATTCTCTGAGGTCTGCCTCAGGAGTGATGATGTAGTCAATGACCTTGATAGGGCCATGCTCAACAAAATCACCCCGTCCCTTCTCATTTCTGGCTGCAACTCTGAAGAACACCTCAGAGTGCTCCTTGAGGTTCTTGACCTCAAATTCACATTGTCTGCTGACTCCTCCTATTGACCACTCCTCATCCTTCAGCTTTTTCTCAATGACATAGTCAGAGATTATGCTGCCTCCATCATAATCAGGCTTTAGCCACTGTAGTGTCACAGAGGTCTTAGATGAATCTTTCATAGAAATTTCTTTGACTGGTCCTGGAGTTTCTGTAGCCTTGACAGGTTCCTGTGTTTCACATGGATCACCAATACCATTCTCATTCTCTGCTAAGACACGGAAGAAGAAGGTTGTCTTTTCTGAGAGATCTTCAATCGTGTATGTAGTATTTGTGCATTTGTTTGTCACTGCAGAGTATGATCTCTTAGAGGAGTCCCTCTTCTCAACAATGTAGTTTGTGACCTCAGCACCACCATCAAGGAGTGGAGGGTCCCAGCAGAGGGTGACTTTTCCACGGGTAACATCCTTCAAAACCAAGTTTCTGCACTGAGCTGGGGTATCCTGTACCTTCACAGATAGAGACAGTGTTTTTGGTTCTCCGACACCATTCTCTATCTTGACTGTGTACTTTCCAGTGTCAAGTTTGGTCACTTCACGCATGATGAGCACAGTTGTTGTGTCTGAGTGATGGAACTCATATTTGGGATTGCGATCTATACATTCTTCTCCTTTGCTCCAGGAAGCAGTGGGACCAGGTCTGCCCTTCAATGGAACAGACAACTCCACATCTTTACCAGCTTTGACAATATAGTGAGTTCTCATGGCAACATCTGTGTCAATCTGTGCTTCCTCTGTGAAGGGCATACAAATTTACAGTGTTACACAGATTGACAAAAACAAACAAAACATGTAAGCAATTTTAAATATTTTTTAACATTACCCAGGATATCTTTGGCCTGCACAGGCTCAGTCATCTCTAAAGGTTCTCCACGGCCAGCACAGTTCACAGCAGAGACTCTGAAGAAGTAGTTTGTATCTGGTTTTAGATTGTGAACTGTGTACTCTGTAGTCTTAACCTCACCCTTAGAAGTAACCATGGCCCAGTCTTTCTCTCCTTCAACAAGCTTCTCCACCATATAGCTGGTAACCTCGCTACCTCCATCCCATTCAGGTTTAGACCAACCCAGGGTGATGGATGTCTTTGTTGAGTCCACAACCTTTAGCTTGCAAGGCTCATCTGGTGGGTCTGTGAAATTAAAATCATTAGTTGGAGGAAAAGCTTAAGTGTAATTATAAAAAAAAAATCACATACCAACTGGATCAGCAGCCTTATAATAGTCTGATACATCAGAGAATGGTCCCTCCCCAGCTTTGTTAATGGCACAGACACGAAATTGATACTCATTTCCTTCTGTCAGGTGGTACACCATCTGTTTGGTGTCAGTAATGGGATCTTTATACACTCTGATCCAGCGCAAGCTCTTCTTATCCCGTCTCTCGAGATAGTAGCCAATCACAGGGCTGCCACCATCCACTCCAGGTTTGTCCCATTCTACTAGCATTGTGGTCTTGGTGGTCGTGTTTACTTCCGGAGTATGAGGTTGGCCAGGAGTTACTTTAGAAAAAGACAAAATTAAATATTAAGAAAAGGCAAATGAAAGGAAAATGACAGCCAATCATGAAATAAATGTGAGAATAAACAAATTAAAAAATAGGATATTTAGTAATGACTGATGAGGAAAGGATTAACTTTATTGTAATTGAACAAAATAACTTACCAAAGGCATTCTTAGCGATGACAGGTTCAGACTCAAGTGGCTCTCCAACTCCAAATTTGTTAACGCCCATCACTCTGAAAACATACTCATTTCCACGCACCAACTTTCCAACTGTGATGTGTGTATTCTCATGTCTATCTGAAACAGTTGACCAGACCACTCTGCTAGTTTCACGCTTCTCAACAATGTAGTGGGTAACTTTGGAACCTCCCTGGTCAGACTCTGGAATTGGTTCCCAGCTGAAGATTATCCGGTCTGCTGTCACGGAATTGAAATTGATAAGACCAGAGGGGGGACCAGGTTTGTCTAAAAAGGGAGTCAAAAGACACATGATCATCAACTCCATATCTCTGTATCAGCCTCTGACAAACTGGATGATTCATAAAATAAGGAGTTTTCAGCAGAAATTTAAATGCTCAACATACCAAGGATTTCAATTCTGATTGTAGCAGAAGCTGATCCCAAAACATTTTTTAGCTTAATCTCATATGGGCCTGTGTCACAGCGTGTTGCATCCTTAATCAGAACAGCAGAGGAGTCTGTTGTGCTTTCAACAGACACAGTAGAAGAGGTTACCAGCTCCTTTCCATCCTTGAGCCACACAATACTTGGCAGAGGCTTGGCAATAATTCCTACTCTTAGTTTTACTGAAGCCCCAGCTTTATACTGGACCACATCCAGATACTCAGGAGGAAGATCAATTGCTGGGGCACCTGTAAGAAAAAAAATATTGTAAATATTGTCCACAGATATCAACGAAACATAAATATGCAAAAATTAATCCATAGCCTACCACATGCATCAACACAGGTGACGGGGCCAGCAATAAGAGAAGGGTTGCTGACAGATCCAACAGCATTCTTAGCATATACTCTGAACTCGTAAGATTCATCTTGAGTGAGTCCATATGCAGTGAAGCCCAATTCAATGATGTTTGTAAAGTTGGCCTTCACCCATCTGCCATTAGAAGCTTCCCTTCTCTCCACACTGTAGCCTGTAATCTTGCTGCCTCCATCAAATGGTGGTCTCTGCCAAGTCAGGCTGACAGAGTTCTTTGTGACTTCTGTGACACGAACATTTGCTGGGGGCTCTACAACATCAATTTGGAAACATCCAAGTCAAAGGACAAAAAGGGATACATTAAAAGTAGTTTTGAATACTACGTGTATTAGAAATCTGCCAACATTACATATAAAATTATGTATTCATTGAACATGTCCAATAAGGGTAAAATTGAACTATGAAATTAAAGACTTACCACAGGCATCAATCGCAAGCACCTCTTCTGATGTCTTGCTCATCTTTCCAATACCAGCAGCATTTTCAGCTGCTACCTTGAATTCATAGATGAGGCCTGGACAGATATTTGTAACTCGCCACTGGTTTCCTGGTATTGCTGTTTTATTAACCTTCTGCCAAATTATGCTGCTTCTCTCTTTCATTTGGAGGTGATATCCAACTACAGGGCTTCCGCCATCACTGACTGGCTCATTCCAGCACACTGTCAAACTCTCTCTGGAAACAAAGCTAACCCATGGAGTGGATGGAGGACCTGGGATTACTGAAAGACATCAACATTTTGTTAAAGTAGTTAAGAAAGAATAATGAGTCCTAAAACCAGAAAAAAAACGTTATCAAATTGACTCAATGACTTACTGTAAGGTAGTTTGATCATGACTGGTTTACTGTCAATGTGGTTGCTTAGACCATAGCGATTCTCAGCCTTGATTCTGAATTGATACTCCTCCCCCTTGGTTAGCTTAGTCACCTTGATAGCACTCCTGGCGAAGTTAGTTGACACCTCTACCCAAGCGGGAGTACTTGTTTCACGTTTCAGAACAACATAGTTGGTAACAGGACTTCCACCATCATATTCTGGAGGATCCCACTTTAGACATACTGTGGTCTCTCCAACCTCTCCAATCTGAACTGGACCAACTGGAGGTCCAGGTTTATCCAGCACAATGAAAATAAGAGAAATCTTGGTTGTTCCCCCCGCATTTGAGGCAGTGACTTCATATTTTCCGGCATCACTTGAAACACTTTCATTTAGAGTTATCAGTAGGCTGTCAGGAGTCACTACTGCCAGAAGTCTCTTGGACCCTTTGATGACAACATTGTTTTTGGATATTGTCACCTTTGGCATGGGTTTGCCAGTAAGTGGGATCTCAAAAGTCAGGTCAGCTCCTGCTTTTACATATACTGTATTCTTGGGGTAGTTCTTTAAGTCAAACTCTGGAGCCTCTGTTGAAAAAACAGTACAAGATTATGTAGAATGATAAAATATACATTAAAATTGATGCACATTTAACTGAGTAAATACCAAACTTTTGATATGTATAAAATTGTTACATTTGTTAAAACAAAAAACTAATTATGTTTTTTGACATTTTAAATTAAAGAAATTTTACCATGTATCTCCTTGACAATAACTGGAACAATCATCTCCTTAGGTTCACTGAGTCCAGCATGGTTTTCAGCACGAACTCTGAAGAAGTACTCAGCCCCTTCTCTCAGGCTCTTAATGGTATGAGTCAAGGTCCTTACAGTTGCACATTTCACCCACTTGGTCTGACCCTTCTCCACAGCATCAATGAGGTAACCAGTGACCCTGCTTCCACCATCATATTCTGGTCTTGTCCAGGCAAGTGTAACACTGTCTTTAGTGACATTTGCAACTCCAAGTTTCAGTGGTGGACTTGGTACCTCTGCAAAAAACAATAGAACATTTGTGTTTAACTATATTAGGATCTGTTTCAAAAAGTTGTATAACTATCATTGATTATTCAGTTCTGGTATACCTGTAATCTTTGTTCCTCTCTTCGCCTCTTGAGGTGCACCCACTCCATTGTCATTTTCTGCTATAATTCTGAAGTAATAGACAGCACCCTCCTGCAAGTCTTCCACCTTATAGGTCAAAGCATGACAATTGCTCGTCACAGACACCCAGGCCTTCTTACTTGCCTCACGTTTCTCAACATGGTAGGCTTTTACTGCATCTCCACCATCATTTTCTGGAGCTTCCCACATCAGTGTTGCAGAATCCCTAGTCACAGATGAAACTTTGACATTGATTGGAGGTCCAGGAGAGTCAAGCACTTTCACTACCATGGGCAAAGTTGCTTTACCCAATGGTGATTCAATTGTGACACAGTACTCTCCAGAGTCATTCCTAGTTGATTTCTCAATAGTCAGTGACGTGCTGGATTCTGTTGCTTCAATGGTTCCTCTTACTGTTAGATCAACACCTTCTTTGCTCCATTGAACTGTTGGTGCTGGATTTCCTTTGAATGGCACACGGAGAGTGAATGATGTACCATGTTTTACAATGAGAACCTTGTGCATTTCAATATCAGCATCAAATGATGGCTCTGCTGTTCTGTCTGCTGCTGCACCTGGATCTGAGTATGGGCTACGCACACTGCTGCCCACTTTATTTATTGCTTTTACACAGAATTCATACTCTACATCTGTCTTTAATCCAGTGACTGTGAACTCCAAGCTTTTGGTAAGAGGTATTGCCTCAACCCATCTGGCTAGTTCTTCAGGTGACTCAGGTACTTCTTCCTCCTCATATTCCTCTTCATCCTCAATGTCTGGCTCTGGTTTGCGAATAAATTCTCTGTATTCTACACTATATCCTAAGATGGGAGCACCACCATCATTTGTTGGTGGCCGCCAGAGGATAGACACAGTGTCCTTAGTGGAATTTATAACTTTTGGCTTGGTTGGACGACAAGGAACAATCAGGGGATCTAGTGCTCTGAATGTTGCAGATGGTTCACTGGCAGGACTCAGGCCAGCTGCATTTTCAGCATAGACTCTGAAGTCATACTCACAACCCTTGCGAAGTTTTGTCACCACCATTGTAACCTCTTTAACTAGATCTCTGTTCACACGGATCCAGCGCATGCCTGTCTTCTCACGACGCTCAATTACATATCCAGTAATGGGACTACCTCCATCATTGGCTGGCTTACACCAGGTAAGGGTCATAGAATCTCCAGTTATATCAGTGACATCAACACCTGCGGGAGCAGTTGGAATTGTGTATGGATTTGTAACTTTTATAACTTCACTCTCCAGAGCTTCCCCGACGCCATGCTTGTTAACAGCTAGAACTCTAAAGATATATTCATTACCCTTAAGCAGACCTGTCACTTTAAAGTAGGTCTTTGTGACATCGCCCTTTACCAATGTCCATGCCAAACGACTGGTCTCACGCTTCTCAACAACATAATGTGTGATTTTAGCACCACCAGTTTCCTGAGAAGGACCCCATGACAGAGTGCAGTCCTCAGCTGTAAGACCAGTGATTTGGAGAGGACCTGTGGGGGGCCCTGGTTTATCAATTATCACACAATTAATTGGCATAGTGACTGTTCCGCCAATATTCTGGAGAGTTAGCACATACTGTCCTGAATCTCTTTTGATACAGTCCTTTACAACAACACAAGTGCTTGTATCTGTTGAAATTATCTGAATTCTGGCTCTCAGCTCAATTTCTTTGCCATCCTTTGTCCAGCAGATGACAGGGGCAGGACGTCCAGCAAGGTCAGCATTAATCTTCAACGTTTCTCCTGCTTTCACAAACACAGTGTCTCTAAACTTGACATCCATCATGATGCGTGGTGGATCTACATCATCCTTGACAGTAATTGGGCCTGTATTGAATGATGGCATACTGAACTGTCCAGCAGCATTCTTTGCAATGACGCGGAAATCATACTGGCTGTTCTCTGTAAGGCCTGTAGCATCATAGTAAGTCTCCGGCACATTGGTGAAGTTGCACCTTGTCCATCTACCCTCAGGAAGATCTCTCCTTTCAATAATGTAGCCAGAAACCTTGGATCCGCCATCATACTCAGGTTTATCCCAAGATAATGAGACAGATGTTCTTGTAATAGCAGTAACCACAGGTGTGCCTGGAGGATCACATGGATCTCTTGCTGCAACAGGTTCACAGGCCTTGCTGCATTTACCAATGCCAGCAATATTTTCTGCATAGGCACGGTATTCATAGAGCATTCCCTCTTCAATACCAGTGACTTTGTATTCTGTGTCTTTGATCATTCCTCTGTTCATCTTTGTCCATAGAATGCTAGTACGCTCCTTCCTTTCTAAATGATAGCCCAGAACAGGACTACCACCATCACTGACTGGCTCATTCCAGGTCACCAACATGTATGACTTAGTAGCCAGTTTGACAATAGGCGTTGATGGAGGTCCAGGTTGTTTGAAGTTATATTGAGCAGTAATTCCTGGAGAATCAAGGGAACTACTCTTTCCGTAACGGTTAACTGCATATATGCGGAATTGGTATTCTGCTCCATGTGTAAGGCGGCCAGCTTTGAAAGATGTTCTGGCAACATTACTTGCCACTATTTGCCACTCCTGTGTGTTTGTATCTCTCTTCTCCACAATATAGTTGCTGATGGAGCAGCCACCGTCATATTCTGGTGGGGACCAAGACAGTGTAATGCTGTCTGAAGTCACAGTATCCACCTTAATTCCTTTAGGTGGACCGGGTTTGTCCAGGACAACAACTCCAATACCAGCTGTTACTGTTCCAGCAGAGTTGGCCAAAGTGATCTCATACTTGCCAACATGTTCTCTGTTAGCTCCTTTAATAATAATTTTAGATGACGTTGCTGTATTTATGATTGTTATTGATGATGTTTGTTTCAAAGGAAGGCTATCCTTCTTCCATGATACAACAGGTTTAGGTCTGCCTTTTACAGGCACTTCAAGAGTGAGATCATCCCCAACCTTGACGCTAAATGTTGTAAACAGTAAATTTATGGATGGTTCTATTGCAACATCTTTTGCCACCACTGGCAATCCAAGATCTTTTGGCTCACTCTTTCCCTTCTCATTTACTGCAACAACTCTGAAGAGATATGCTTCATTGGGATTCAGATTAGGAACAGTTGCTTCTGGTACTTTGACTGTGCATGCTGTGCCCCACTTGTCACCACTCTTAGGTTTGAATTCTACATTGTAGCACATTACTTTGCTGCCACCATCATGAGCAGGCTTCTCCCAGGCCAGTGATGCACTGGTTTTTGTTACATCCACAAGAGTTACCTTGTTTGGTGGTTGAGGCACCTCAGACACTTTGATTTCTTTGGTTTCAACTGCCTGTCCCTGACCATATGCATTGACAGCACAAACTCTGAAATAGAATATTCCACCTTCAGGGAGGTCTTCAATTTTGAATGAGTTGGCAGTACAATTGCTTGTGACAGTAGTATAGGCCTTTCTCACAGATTCCCTTTTCTCTACAATATAGTTTGTAATTTTTGCACCACCATCATTGAGTGGTGTGTCCCAGGCAAGTGTTACTGAATCTTTCTTGAGCTCCTTAACAGTGAAGTTTTGTGGTGCGCTTGGTGTGTCCAAAATTCTTACTGAAATAACTGCAGATTTTTTACCACTGCTGTTCTCCAGTGTTAAAGAATATTTCCCACTGTCAAACCGGTTAACATTGTCAATGACAAGCATGGTGTATGAAGTAGTAGTGTCAATTGCAGCACGCTCTGTTAAAGTGCTCTCAAGTTTCTCCCATTTCACAGAAGGTTCAGGTCTCCCTCTAATAGGGACAAACAAACGCAGAGTTCCACCAGCCCGCACAGACACCACCTTTCTGAGGTCTGCATCCAACTCCATCTCTGGTGGATCTACTCTGTCAGAAGTTAGTACTGTGCCATGGAAATTTGCTGCTTCCCCAACTCCTTCTGAGTTAATGCCACAGACACGGAACTGATACTCTCCGCCATCCTTCAGGTCTGTGATAGTGAGTTTAGTGACCTGAATACCTGTTGGTGGAGTACACATGGTCCATTCTTTTTCAACTGGTGCTTGAACTGCTGGTGCTACTTCTGCTTCCTCAGCTAATTCAGGTTGTGGTGTATACTCCCTCATTTCAACAATATATCCCTTGATGTAGGCTCCACCATCAAAGTCAGGTTTACCCCACGAGAGGGACACAGAAGACTTTGTGTAGTCCGTCACCTTAGGGTGTCGTGGAGGTCCAGGTGGTGTTGTTGCATCACATGCTCTATAGAAAAGGGATAATTCACTGAGGTCTCCTATTCCAGTCTCATTTTCAGCAGCAACACGGAACTCATAAAAGTGGTCTGGCATAAGACCTGTGACCTTGAAGTTTGTTTCTGTCAACTTTTGCCTGTTGCATTTTGTCCACCTCACACTATCTTTGTCACGCTTTTCAAGATGGTAAGCTTGGATGTCAACTCCACCTGTGTTTTCTGGAGCTGTCCAAGACAGAACCATGGAGTCCCTTGTGATTTGACTTGCTTCAGGAGTTCCAGGAGCACTTGGTGGCTTGTATGGATTCCGTGCAATAACGGGTTCACTCTGAAGGTAATCACCAGCCCCATATTTGTTCACAGCCCTGACTCTGAAAATGTACTCATTTCCCGGAAGCAAATTTCTTACTTTATGGTACAGGCTTTTTACATCTGGTGCAACTACAGTCCAAGACAACCTGCTGGTCTCTCTCTTCTCTAAAACATAGTGACTGATGCTAGCTCCACCATCTAGAGCTGGTTCAGTCCAGGCAAGGATGCACTTGTCAGCCATGATTTCAGACACTTTAATGGGACCAATTGGTGGACCTGGTTTGTCAAGGACTTTAACAGTGATGGGGAAGGTTTTTGTACCACCAATATTTTTGAGAACAAGGTCATAGTGGCCACTGTCTAGTTTGGTAACATCCTTTATGGTCATAGCTGCACATTTTTGTGTAGTTTTAACTTCAATGCGCAAGACTTTATCCATTTCTTTGCCCTCCTTAAGCCACACAACCTCAGGTTGTGGAGTTCCATAAATGTCTGCATCAAAAAGCAAATTCTCCCCAGCACTAACAACAATTATATCCTTGTATTTGGGGTCCATTGAGGCCCTTGGTGCTTCAATGTCATCTGTGGCAGTGATAGATCCAGAGCTGTCTGATGGCCCACTGAAGACTCCAGCAGCATTTCTTGCAATAACTCTAAATTCATACTGCTCACTCTCTGTTAGACCAGTCACTGTGTAATCGGTCTCAATTATGTTAGTAAAGTTGGATCTTACCCAGCGACCATCAGGGGAGGAGAGGTCTTTTCTTTCTACAATGTATCCATTTATTTTACTACCACCATCATACTGAGGTTTGGTCCACTGAATTTTAATTAGATTTTTAGTAATATATACAGCTTCTGGAGCACCAGGAGGATCACATGGGTCACGAGCAACAAAGGACTCAGATACCTTACTGCATCGGCCAACACCGACAATATTTTCAGCATAAACTCTGAATTCATAACCAACGCCTTCCTCAAGATTGCAGATCTTAAATTGAGTATCTGTAATTCGAGTTTTGTTTAGTTTGTTCCAGAGGATGCTGCTTCTCTCTTTACTTTCAAGGTGGTAACCAATAACTGCACTCCCACCATCACTGACTGGCTCATTCCATTCAATGATCATCATTTCCTTGGTTGCAGATTTAACATATGGTGTACCAGGAGGCCCAGGTGGTTTGTACGGATATTGCACTACAATGGTCTTGGAGTCTAGAGGTGCACTCTTTCCATATCTGTTTTCTGCTATAATTCTAAACTGATATTCTGCTCCAGTTTTCAGTTTTGTCACCTTAAAAGCTGTTCTAGCCAGCTGTGTAACAACTGGCTGCCATGTTGTGGTTGTGGTATCTCTCTTTTCTACTATGTAGTTCTTAACTTGACAACCACCAGTGTACACTGGGGGCTCCCAAGAAAGATGGACAAAAGTGTTGCTTACTTCCACCACTTTAATTGGACCTTTCGGTGGGCCAGGCTTGTCGAGGATAATAATAGTCACATCTTCTGTGATGGTGCTGACAGTGCTTGTTGCAGTAATAGAGTATTTGCCAAAGTCTTCCTTACATGCCTCAGTAATTTGAATTCCAGTTGTTAATGGAGTATTAAAAACATTAACTCTAGAGGTCACCTTTAAAGCCTGACCATCCTTTGCCCAGCTGATTTTAGGTTTGGGCCTTCCAAGGACAGGGAATTCCAGTTTAAGATCTTTTCCAGCTAACACATTGTAAGTATTAAATTGCATCTTGATGCCTGGTTCTATGGTCATGTCATTTGCAATCACTGGTGCAGCAAGTGCCTTTGGCTCACTCTTTCCTTTCTCATTGTATGCAATGATCCGGAATAAGTATTCTGTGCCTGCTGTCAGGCCTGTAACAGTTCCTTCACAAGTCTTTGGGTTTCCTGCAACTCCCCATTTATCTGTGCCCTTAGGCTGCATCTCAATCAGGTAACCACCAATCCTACTGCCACCATCATGTTCAGGTTTCTCCCAGGCTAGTGTGGCACTGGTTTTTGTGACATCTGTAAGAAACACTTTTCCAACAGGCAGAGGTACTTCAGAGGCTTTTGAAGCAGTTTTTGTCTCTACACACAAACCGATTCCATAATCATTCTCAGCCATGACTCTGAAGTAGTACATAGCTCCTTCAATTAAATTGTCAACTTTAAATGTAGTCTTGGTGCATTTTGTGGACACATTTGCATATGCCTTCCTTATTGATTCACGCTTATCAATGACATAGTTCTTGATTTTTGAACCTCCATCAATTGCTGGTGCATCCCATACAAGTGTAACAGAATCCTTTTTGATATCTTTAACCACAAGGTTCTGTGGTGCCCCAGGTGTGTCCAGGACTTTTACTGAAACAAACTCAGAGACTGAGCCACTGCTATTTGTCAAGCTCAGAATGTATTTTCCTGAGTCATTTCTGTCAGAACTGTCAAAAGAGAGCTGTGTGAAGTTCACAGCTTTCTCTACCACAGCTTTTTCAGAAAGGTCTCCATCATCCTTTGTCCATTTAATCTCAGGTGTTGGCCTGCCCTTGAAAGGAATATAGATTCTAACAGATCCACCAGCTTTTACAGTGATGCCTTTTCTTAGCTCGGAGTCAAGATGAATTTGTGGTGGATCCATCCTTTCCTCTGGCTTTGCCGTTCCAGAAAGAACAACTGGTTCACCAACTCCCATTTTGTTCAAAGCACACACTTGAATTTTGTATTCCTGGCCTTCAGTAAGTTTAAGAATTTCATATTTGTTGACACGCAGACCAGTAGGGGGTGTAACCATCTTCCATTCTTCCTCTTCAGCCTTGCATACTTCAACAATGTATCCTTGAATAATACTACCGCCATCAGACAGAGGCTTTCCCCAAGAAACTGTGATTGAGGATTTTGTAGAGTCAATTACATTGACATATGTTGGGGCACCAGGTTTGTACTTGGGATCAGATGCCTTGTAGTATGAACTAGGAAGGCTCGGTTCTCCTGGACCAACAATATTCTCAGCAGATACTCTGAACTCATACTCATGACCTGTTGTTAGGCCTGTAACTCTATATGATAAATCAGTTATTTTTTGTCTGTTGCATCTGGTCCACTTGATTCCAGCCCTGTCCTTCTTTTCAACTATATAACTGATAATCTCACTGCCACCATCAGTCTCAGGGGCAGACCAAGTTATTGTCATGCCATCATGGGTAATGTTGAATATGTCTTCAATGTGAGGTGAACCAGGTGGAACAAAAGGATTCTTCATAGTAACTGCAGCAGACTCCAGTGCCTCACTGACTCCATGGCTGTTAACTGCCATTACACGGAACATATACTCATTGCCCTCCAGTAATTTAGTAACTTTGTAGCATGTGGTGTTACAGGTATTAGAAACAACAGTCCAAGCTAGGCGGCTTGTCTCTCTCCTCTCAATGATGTAATGTTTAATAGGGCAACCTCCATCATGTAGTGGGGCCCGCCATGCCAGTGTGCATCTATCCTCAGCTACTCCAGTGACATGGAGAGGCCCTTCACATGTACTAGGTCTATCCATTACCAAAACTTTAAATGGAACAGTTTCACTGCCAGCCTCATTTGTCAGCAAAAGTGTGTAAATTCCACCATCAACTCTAACACAGTCCTTAACGATGATCACTGCATGGTTTTCTGTGTTTTTTATCTCTAGTCTGATTGTATTCTCAACTGGCTTTTCATCCTTGAACCACTGGATTGAAGGCAGTGGCTTGCCATGGACATCTGCATCCAACCGGAATGTCTCTCCAGCATTTATAATAACAGTCTTGGTAAAAGCAGGGTCAATTGAGTATTTAGGAAACTCAATCTTGTCACTTGCTGTTATAGGTCCACTGTTGTATGATGGCTTGCTGACTGTTCCAACTGAATTTTTAGCAAAGACTCTAAAGTCATACTGTGCATTTTCTGTGAGACCAGAAACAGTAAACTGAGTCTCAATCACATTCGTGAAGTTTGCCCTTACCCATCTGCCTTCTGGCAGATCACGTTTTTCTATAGTGTAGCCAGTAATATTACTGCCTCCGTCATATTCTGGTTTAGTCCACTGAATCACAATTGTATCCTTGGTGACATGGACAGCTTCTGGTGTGCCAGGAGGATCGCAGGGGTCACGGGCAACACAACCCTCTGAAATCTTACTGCTTCTTCCAATGCCAACAATATTTTCAGCATAGACCCTGTATTCATATTCTATCCCCTCCTCCAATGGATAACTCTTGAAACTAGTCCCATGAATAAGTGTCTTATTGATCTTGACCCAGAGAATACTATTCCTCTCCTTTCTTTCGAGATGGTATCCAAGAACAGGACTTCCTCCATCTGTTATAGGTTCATGCCACTCAACAATTTGGTGGTCTCTGGAAAGAGAAGTAATAAAGGGAGTGCCTGGTGGGCCTGGCTCTCTGTAAGGATATTGAGCCACTACAGCTGATGAATCTAGACCTTGACTTTTTCCATAGCGATTCTGGGCAATGATCTTAAACTGGTACTCAGCTCCCGTCTTTAGTCTAGTAACCTTGATGGTTGTTCTAGCACAGTTGGTGGTCACATTCTCCCATGTTGTTGTGGTAGTATCTCTTTTTTGTACAATGTAGTTTGAGATTTGAGACCCACCAATATGTTTCGGTGGGTTCCATGAAATTGTGACACTCTGTGTTGTAATTTCATCAAACCTCACTGGACCAGATGGAGGTCCAGGTTTGTCCAGAACAATTATTTCGATTGCACTTTCCTTCTTTCCTGCTGAGTTAGTGGCAGTTATAGTATACATACCAATATCGTCACTTGTCGCCTCCTTAATGCTTAGAGTTGTATGTGTAGTTGTATTGTGAATATTTACTCTGGTGGTAAACTTCAATGGGGCTCCATCCTTTGTCCATGCAATTGTTGGCTTAGGGCGACCAAAGATGGGAATATCAACATTCATATCTTTGCCAACATGAACACTGTAGTTGCTGAATGCAGGCCGGATATCTGGCTCAAAGACCAGATCCTTGGTCATCACTGGACCAGCAAGGGTTTTTGGGTCACTCTTTCCTTTGTCATTGATTGCAGTAACTCTAAACAGATATTCCTGTCCTGGATTCAGATTGGACACTGTAGTCTCCATAGTCTTAAATGTATTTACACCAGACCATTTGTCCTGTCCCTTCAACTGTATTTCAAGCAGATATTGCTGAACTCTGCTTCCACCATCATATTCTGGCCTCTCCCATGCCAGAGAAATGCTCGTTTTTGTCTGATCTGTAATAATTAAAGTTTTTGGAGACTGAGGCACTTCTGAAACCTTAAGAGGGTCTACTGTTGCTGCAGGCAAGCCAACACCAAAAGTGTTTTCAGCTAGGACTCTGAAATAGTAACTACAGCCTTCTTGAAGGGATTCAATCTTACATGAAAGAGCATGACAGTTTGTCACAACAGCAGCATAGGTTTTATGTGTGCTTTCTCTCTTTTCAATAATGTAGTTCTTAATCTTTGATCCACCATCTAAAAGAGGTGGCTCCCACACCAGTGTCACTGACTGATTTGTAATTTCTTTCACTTTAAGAGCAACCGGGGCACTGGGTGTATCTAGAACACGGACAACAACAAATGCAGACTTGGTACCACTGGAGTTCTGAGCAGTAACTGTATATTTTCCACTGTCATTTCTGCTCATTTTATCAATTACAAGGGATGTATAACTGCTGGTTATTTCAACCTGAGCAGTCTCTTTGAGAGTCTCTTCATCTTTGTCCCACTTAATAGTAGGACTGGGTCTTCCTTTAATGGGAATAAACAATCTAAGGGAAGCACCAGCTTTGATAGATACAATCTTTCTAAGTTCTGGGTCAATGTCAAGGTCTGGCTCTTCTGTCCTGTCCTGCACAACAACAGCTCCAGAGAGATCAGCATGCTCACCAACTCCTACCTTGTTGATAGCACACACTCTAAACTTGTAAGTTTGGTTTTCCTTCAGATTTTCAACTTCAAATTTAGTTGTCTTTACACCTGTCGGGGGTGTGCATATGATCCAATTTTCAGCAGGTACATCTGTGGCTGGGGCTGGTGCTTCAGGTTGCACCACTGGTTCTGTGGCAATGCAACATTCAACGATATACGCCTGAATCTCACAGCCTCCATCACATACAGGCTTGCCCCATGACAAAAATACTGATGATTTTTTTGTGTCAGTGACCTTGGGATTTTGTGGTGGACCTGGCCGGAAGATGGGATCAAGAGCTTTGTAGAAAACAGTTGAAGTGCTTGGCTCACCAACACCCACAGCATTTTCAGCAGCAACTCTAAATTCATATATATGGCTTTCCAGTAATCCAGTTACTTTAAAGGTTAGCTCTGTGACCGTGTGCCTATTGCATCTTGTCCATCTCACTCCTTCTTTGTCATGTTTCTCAATTATGTATCCAGTAATAGGGCTGCCGCCATCTTCAGAAGGAGCCTCCCAACTGAGCACCATCGAATCCTTTTTAACATTGGAAACTTCTACATTCTTTGGTGTTCCAGGTAGGACATATGGATCTTTAATTAGAACAGGAGCAGACTCAAGTGGTGCACCCACTCCAAACTGGTTGACTGCATGAACTCTGAAGATATATTCATCTCCTTCAAGAAGCTTATTTACTTTGAGACACACATTCTTTACTTTTGGATCAACAACAGTCCAGACAAGCCGACTTGTCTCTCTTCTCTCAACAACATAGTGAGATATTTTGCTGCCACCATCCTGAAGTGGTGGTTTCCATGCTAGGGAGCAATGATCTTTGGCAATGCCTGTGACAACAAAAGGTCCTTGTGGTTCCCCAGGTTTATCAAGGACAACAACGTTGATTTGTGTAGCTTTTTCTCCACCAGGATTTTTCAGCAACAGTGTGTATTGCCCTCCATCTGAAAGTTTAGATTCCTTAACAGACATGTAAGCTTTAATGGTTGTGTTCTTAATTTCTCTATGAATTGTATTGCCCAGTTCCTGTTCTCCCTTCAGCCAGTGAATGGAAGGCAATGGTTTGCCATGAACATCAGCATCAATTTTGAAGTTGTCTCCAGCATTAACCACAAGAGTCTGTGTATATTCAGGGTCAATACTGATGCGTGGTGGTTCAATCTCATCCCTGGCTGTTATAGGGCCAGTGCTGTATGAGGGTAAACTGAAAACACCAGCAGCATTTCTAGCAATAACCCGAAACTCATATTGGTTATCTTGCACAAGTCCAGTTGCAACATATTCTGTCTCAATCACATTTGTGAAATTGGCCTTCAACCAACGACCCTCAGGAAGTTCCTTCTTTTCAACAACGTAGCCAGTTACCTTTGCACCACCATCATATTCAGGCTTGGTCCAAACAATTGTTATGGAGTCTTTTGTGATCTTTGTTGCTTCTGGAGTGCCAGGTGGATCACAAGGATCTCTTGCAATATGCCCTTCCGACACTTTGCTTGCTTTGCCTATTCCTACAATGTTTTCTGCATAAACTCTGTATTCATACTCCATTCCTGGTTCTAGACCTGTTGTTTTAAATGTTTGGTCAGTAATGAGAGACTTGTTTAGTTTGACCCATAAGATGCTATTTCTCTCTTTACGCTCAAGATGATAGCCTAAGATGGTACTTCCACCATCATTCACTGGTTCATTCCAGGCTACAACCATGCTGTCCTTAGAACAGGCCGCAATGTTTGGTGTTCCTGGTGGTCCTGGGAGCTTGTATGGGTACTGAGCAATAATACATTCTGAAGAAAGAGCTGGGCCTTTTCCATATCTGTTTTCAGCCACAATCCTAAACTGATATTCAGAGCCAGTCTTCAGTCTGCCTGCCTTAATTTTTGTTCTTGCTAGATTGTGAGTTACAACCATCCAGTTCGTTGTGGATGTGTCCCTTTTCTCCACGACATAATTTTTAATGGTGCATCCACCATCATATTCAGGTGGATTCCAGGAGATTGTTATACTATCAGAAGTAACTTCCTCTACCTTAACCGGCCCTCTGGGCTGGCCAGGTTTGTCTAGAACAACAACACCAATATTTACTATTGTCTCTCCAGCTGTATTGCCAAGAGTAACAGTGTATTGGCCAACGTCATCTTTAGCTGCCTCTTTAATGTTGAGGTCCAGCTTTGTGTCTGTTGCACCAAAGTTGACCCTGGTAGTTCTTTTCAGAGGCTGACCATCTTTTACCCAGGTAACAGCTGCCTTGGGACGTGCCACGTATGGAACCTCCACTGTCAAGTCTTCTCCTGCTAACACACTAAATGTATTAAACAACATTTTAGCAACTGGAGCAATGATGAGATCTTTGACTATCACAGGGACACCAATTTGACGAGGATCACTAGTTCCTTTCTCATTCTTTGCTGCTACACGGAACATATATTCCTCCCCTGCATTTAGTCCACTTATAGTAGCTTCTGTGTCTTTCACAATCATGGCCTGCGTCCACTTATCCACACCCTTAGGCTGTATCTCAACAACATAACAGCCAACTCTGCTGCCACCATCATGTTCTGGTTTTTCCCATGATAGAGTTACACTGTTTTTGGTGACATCTTTAAGAGTGATTTTACCAGGTGGCTGTGGCTTCTCTGACACTTTAACTGATTCAGGTGTTTCAATGGGCAAGCCAATGCCATATTCATTTTCAGCTAAAACTCTAAAATAATAATTGCAGCCTTCTAGAAGTTGGTCAACTGTAAAGGAAGTACTATGGCAATTGGCGTTAACTGTGGCATATGCTTTCCGTGTTGACTCACGCTTTTCAACTATATAATTCTTAATTTTGACTCCTCCATCATTCATTGGTGGATCCCATGTTAATGTGACAGCTTCATTTGTGACAGAGGTAATTTTTAGATTTTGTGGCGCACTTGGTGTATCAAGAACCCTTACCTGAACTGTTACAGTTTTGGAACCAGAGCTGTTTTCAATGCTGAGGTTATATTTTCCACTGTCAAATCTGTTTACATTTTCAATTACAAGTGATGTGTATGATGATGTGCTGTCAATGGTTGCTCTCTCTATAGGCTCACCATCACCTTTAGACCACTTAGCCTGAGGAGCTGGTCTGCCTCTTATTGGAACAAACAGTCTAAGTGTGCAGCAAGCTCTTAGACTGACCACTTTGCGGAGCTCAGCATCCAAGTCCATCTCAGGAGGAAGGAGTCTGTCCTCAGCTTTTGGATTTCCAGGAATAAACGCTGCTTCTCCAACTCCTTCGCTATTCATGGCGGAAATACTAATCTTATACTCCTGGTTTTCTTTAAGATTAGTAAGGGTAAATGAAGTTGCGAGAAGACCTTCCTTAGGAGTAACAATGGTCCATTCCTCCTCTTCTTCTTTTTCACATGGGATGCATGTCTCAACAATGTAACCAGTGATTTCAGAGCCACCACTATATACAGGTTTGTTCCACGCAACAGTAATTGAGGATTTGGTTGTGTCCAGGATTCTGGGGTTACATGGAGCTCCTGGCTTGTATAGCCCATCAGTGGCTCTATAAAATAGACTGGGCACACTTGGTACACTCACTCCAGCAGCATTCTCAGCAAATATTCTAAATTCATATTCATGTCCTGTAGTAAGCCCTGTTGCCTTGAACTGTAGGTCCTTAACTTTTCTTATATTGCATTTAACCCATCGAAGGCCAGCTCTGTCTTTCCTTTCAATACTGTAGCTGGTGATGGGAGTTCCACCATCACTCTTTGGTGCTTGCCACATGACAACCATTGAATCTTTAGTAATAGCTGTCACCTCAGGGTTTTCAGGGGGGTCAGGTTTCACGTACGGGTTGTCTGCAATAGTGGGGCTTGATTCAAGAGATTCTCCAAGACCATATTTGTTCACAGCCATTACTCTGAATATATATTCATTTCCTTTGAGTAGCTTTGTCACTTTGTGCTGTGTAACTTGCAAACCTGAAATTACATTGGTCCAAACCAGTCGACTTGACTCGCGTTTCTCAACTACATATCCTTCGATTTTGGCACCACCATCATCTGCTGGTGGAGCCCACGTAAGTACACAGTTGTCAGCAGTTACATCAGACACTTTCAGAGGGCCAATTGGTGGTCCAGGTCTGTCAAGCACTTTCACGTTATAGACATGTTTTGCAAATCCACCAACATTTGTAGCAGTCAAAACAAATTCACCTCCATCTGATCTAACAGAGTCCTTGTTAGACAGAATAGTTGTGAGTTCGGTAAACCTAACCTCCAGTTTCATTGTGTTCTCAACTTCCTTTCCATCCTTTGTCCAAGCCATAGATGGGATTGGCTGACCAGCAATATCAGCTTCAAGCTTAAAAGACTCTCCTGCTTTCAAAAGAACTGTGTCCTTAAAGATGGCATCGACCATAATACGCGGCTCAATTATGTTATCTTTACAAGTAATTTGGTTAGATGGTTCGGATGGTATGCTGACGGCTCCTGCTGAGTTTCTGGCTATGACACGGAACTCATATGAGGTGTCCTGAGTGAGTCCACTGACAGTGAATGCTGTTTCAATAATGTTGGTAAAATTAGCTCTGATCCAACGACCAGCAGGTAATTCTCTTTTTTCTACTGTGTAACCAGTGATCTTAAAGCCACCATCATAGACAGGCTTTGTCCACTGAACTGTGATGGCATTCTTGTTAACAAAAATTGGCACAGGCTGACCTGGTGGATCCACAGGGTCCAAGGCTAGTATTGGCTCTGAAGCTTTACTGGGTTTACCAATTCCAGCCATGTTTTCAGCCATAACACGGAATTCATAGGCAACTCCGTCTTCAAGTCCTGTTGACTTAAAAACATTGCCTTTCACAAGACTATTGCTGACCCTATGCCATATAATGCCACTTCTTTCCTTCCTCTCAACATGATAACCAATAACTTCATTTCCACCATCAGAGACAGGTTCATTCCAGCCAATTGTTATTGAGTCTTTGGTGAATGCAACTACACTGGGAGTTCCTGGTGGCCCGGGTACTTTGAATGGATAGGCAGCAACCACTGCCTCTGAGGTGATGGGAGGTCCAACACCATATCTATTTTTTGCTTTTATTCTAAACTGGTACTCTGATCCAGTGGTCAGTCGGATAGCTTTAAACACTGTGCGAATAATAGTGGATGAGAGTTCAGTCCATGTTTGGGAAGTGGTGTCCCTAATTTCAACCACATAGTTATTGATTGGAATACCTCCATCATTCTCAGGAGCATCCCAAGAAAAGACACAATAGGTACGTGATATTTCCACAATCTTCACTGGTCCTTTTGGTGGCCCAGGTATATCATGCACTTTAATGATTATGTTCTCTGTCACAGATCCAACAATGTTCTTGGCTGTCAAGGTGTAAACACCACTGTCAGCTCTAGTGCATTCACTGATGCTGATAATAACGGTAGCTGCAGTAGTTTCTACATTGATTCTTTGTGTGAGTTTTAGGGCTGCTCCATCCTTCTGCCAAGAAATTGTTGGTCTAGGACGGCCCATAACTGGAATTTCAACCTTAATGTCATCCCCTGCTTTGGCAATAACAGTCTTCTGACATACACCACGTAAGTCAAACTCAGGAAGTGATGTAGAATCTTTGACAATAATGGGCTTGCTCTCACGTGGAGCACTTCTGCCAGATTGATTGACAGCCATGACATGGAAAATATATTCCTCATTCTCATTAAGGTTCTTCACCGTGAAGTCCATGGTCTTCACTGTTGTAACATGTGCCCACTGGTCTGTTCCCTTTTTCTTGGCTTCTAGAACATATCCTGAAATTCTGCTTCCACCATCATGTTTGGGTTTGGTCCATGCCAGGCTCACAGAGTTCTTTGTGATGTCAGTAGGGATAATGCTTTCTGGAGATGTAGGTGCTTGAGATGCACGAATTGGATCAGTAGTTTCAACTGCCTCTCCAATGCCAAACTCATTCTCAGCAGACACTCTGAAGTAGTACTCACAGCCTTCCCCCAGGTCACCAATTCTGACTGATGTTGTGGGGCACTTTGTAATTGCAGTAGCAAAAGCCTTGCGTGTTGATTCTCTTTTCTCAATTATATAATTTGTGATTTTGGCTCCACCGTCAATTAAAGGACTATCCCACTGAAGTGTAATACTTTCTTTGTCTATCTTTACTGGCTTGAGGTTAAGAGGAGGTCCAGGTGAATCCAAAACTCTCACATGAATGTCAGCACTTTTCTTTCCAGCAGAGTTTTCAAGGGTGATCTCATATTTGCCAGCATCAATCCTTGAACTCTCAGGAATAAGCAGCATTGTGAAAGATTCAGTGCTATCAATGACTGCACGTGGAACAGGGCCACCCTCTTTACTCCAAGTGACTGTGGGAGCAGGACGACCTTTGATTGGCACAAAGAGACGGATGGAACAACCAGCTCTAACAACAAGGGTTCGCCTCAGCTCAATATCCAACTCTAAATCAGGCTCGGTAGCATGTTCTACAATCTGAACCAATTCCCGAGTTTCACCAGGTTCACCAGCTCCTTTGGCATTTACAGCACTAATCCTGAAATGGTACTTGACACCAGTTTCCAAGCCAGGGACAACAAACTCTGTGATTCTGAGTGGTGACGAAGGGGTATCCTTAATCCATTCTTCTGTTCCCTCTTTTCTGTGCTCAATTATATATCCAGTAACTTCAAGCCCACCATTATCCAGAGGTTTCCCCCAGTTCAGTGTAGCAGTAGTTTTGGTTGTGTCTGTTACTCTTGGATTGACAGGAGGTCCTGGAACATCTGGCAGAAAGACAAAGGTTACAGTTTTTTAACAAAAAAATCAGCAATAACTACAAATAATATATATATATATATAAATATATATATATATATATATATATATATATATATATATATATATATATATATAAATTCTAGTCGTGAAAAGATTCTAAATTGTTTTTACTTACAGGCAGCAACTATTGTTTTGACAGGCATAGACGGCTCACTTGGCTCTCCAAAACCAGCTCTGTTTTCAGCAAGAACACGGAACTCATATTCAACATCCTCAGTGAGTCCAGTGACTACAAAACTGAGCTCAGCAATGGTTTTCTTGGACGCCCTAACCCAGCGCATTGCTTTCTTTTCCTTTTTCTCAATACTATAGCCAATAATGTCACTTCCTCCATCTTCAGCAGGTCTTCTCCAAGTCAAAGTTACTGAATGTCCATCAACTTTCTCAACTTCTGGTTTAGATGGTGGACCAGGGGGACCTAAAAAGAAGAGAATAAAAAACTAAGGAATAATGCAATGTTATTTAATTTGAAAAGCAAGAATATGAATAGACAGTTATACATATAAATGAACAGCTGATAAAAGATTACAGCCTGAATAAATAAACTAATTGTACATACCAAATCTGTCAACCATCTTGACAGCTTCAGAATGAGATGGCTCACCAGAACCATACTGGTTCACAGCAGAGACTCTGAAGAAGTATTCATTGCCCTGAATGAGTTTGTTGGCCACATAGTGACAGTCAATGACGTTCTCTTCCAGGATTGTCCAGAGCAGACGGCTAGTTTCCCTCTTTTCCAGAGTGTAATATTTGATAGGGGAGCCTCCATCCTCTGTAGGGGCTGTCCAAGTAAGAATCACCTTTTCAGAGGATACACCACTGCATTCAATGGGTCCAGGAGCACTAGGAACATCCAGAACTTTGACCTTGACAGTTTCCTCCTTTACACCAAAGGGATTGGTGGCTGTGATGATATATTCTCCAGAGTCCTTTCTGCTAGCATAT
The DNA here is from genome assembly GCA_902982915.1 of Phalloptychus januarius. NCBI lineage: Eukaryota > Metazoa > Chordata > Actinopteri > Cyprinodontiformes > Poeciliidae > Phalloptychus > Phalloptychus januarius. The sequence goes on along the minus strand of CADWAE010000230.1, from coordinate 18,551,613 downwards.
TTTACAGATAAAGTGGATGATGTTGGAGTGGTTTCAATTTGAACTAGGTCAGAGGGTTTGAAGTATTTTCCTCCCTTTGACCAGCACGAGGTAGGTGCAGGTTTTCCTAAAATGCTTGTTGCAGTCACAACAATCGTATCACCTGCCCTGACAGTCAGCCCTTCCTTTACATGAGAATCAATGATAATGGTTGGTGAAGCTGTTGGAAAAAATGAGAAACATTTAATCTAATTTGTATCTTATTGTCATGTTGACTTGCAAAAGTGCTCAGAGTAGTTAATTTTTGTCTCACCATATTCATCTGTACACATAATGGTATCTGTCTGCTCAGAGGGTGGGCTGAGGGCACCGGCAGCATTCTTTGCCCTGATCCTGAACTCGTATTTGCAGCCCTCTTGTAGATCAGCAATAGTAAATGCAGGTTCCACAACATTCACATTGTTGGCTTTCACCCAGATCTTGGAAGGCAAATCACGCTTCTCTACAATGTATCCCGTCAACCTGTGTCCACCGTCAAATTGAGGTTCAGTCCACTGGAGGGTCACACTGCTTCTTGTAATGCTGATTACGTCCGGTTTACCAGGTGCATCTGTCGACATGGGGTAAAGCAACAATCCATGATTGGGTATTGATATGCTCAAGGTTTATAATGGTGGTGCTACTTCACCTCTTGTAAGCTTACCGATGGGATCTAGGGCTACCTGTGGATCAGTTGGAGCACTCGGTCTGCCAATTCCAGCCAAGTTAATGGCCATTACTCTGAACTCATACTCCAAGCCTTCAGTTAGTCCAGTGACTTTGTGTTCCTTCATCTTTAAGGCAGTTGGACTGGCCCTTTTCCACAACATACTGTTCCTCTCCTTAAATTCAACATGGTATCCTGGACATTTCATCAAAGTTTGGGAACAAAATTCAGTGTAAGATCACCTTACAGTTATGACAAATCATTAATTTTTAGATAATGTATTGATAAAATAATCAAACTGTTAAAAATGGTGCTGATTAAATCTTAAGCAGGCTGCACCTGTTATAGGAGATCCTCCAGTCTTTCTGGGGTCAGCCCAAGTAAGATATGCAGAATCATGCCGCATACTCATGATTTGAGGAGGAGGTGGTGCATCAGGTACATCTGTGAAAGAAAACATTACAGGACAGTGTTATACAGTTAGCATAAGTGAAATATTGGATTCAATAATTAATTTTTTTATAAAGAAAAAGGACTTACTAAATGGATGTTTTGCAACAACAGGGTCAGACTTCAGTCCCTCCCCAACACCATATTTGTTCTCTGCACTGACTCTGAAGATATATTCTGTGCCCTCATGGAGACCTGTCACCCTCATTGTATTTGTCTCCACAGTGGACGAAACATTCACCCACATGTTGGTGATGGAGTCCCTTTTTTCCAGGATGTAGTTTGTGATTTCTGAGCCACCATCATCCTTAGGAACACCCCACTTTAGTGTAGCACCATCAGCAGTAACATCCTTGAATTTTATTGGTCCACCAGGGATGCCGGGCTTGCCTACCACCCTAAAACAGCAAAGACAAAACATTTTAACCTTTATTTATATATTGCCAATTATTTATTATTACTTAAATCTCTAAACAGTGTTGTGACTTACCTGATGAAGATGGTGGATTCTTTGGTGCCAGCACTATTTCTTAAGGTGATGGTGTACTTGGAAGCATCGGCTCTCTGGCAGTCCCTGATTAGGAGGGTGGTGTTGACGGCAGATGACTCAGCACAAACCCTGCCAGTATCTGTCAAATCTTCATCATCTCCCTTTTTCCAGGTGACCTTGGGCGTAGGTTTCCCAACAATTGGAATCTTTAAACGAACGGTGCTGCCCTCTTTGGCAATGTAGCACATGTTGGGCAACTCTCTTAAGTCACAGCTTGGAAGAACTTCACAGAAAAAAAACAAGAATTTAAAAATTTCTTTCTGAACACTCAAGTTCCAAAATTTCTTTACAGGAAAATTTTATAAATCTGTGCACTCACTAATTTGGTCCTTAGCAATCACAGTCAACTCCTTAGCAGAGCTTTCTCCTGAATCATTTACAGCTTTGACCTGATACTTGTACTCTCTGCCCTCCACAAGGTCCTTGGCACTATACTGCATGTTCTTGGACCTCATAAGTTCCTTGTATTTGTCTTCACCATTGAGAACCTCTAGCACATAGCAGATAATGCGACTGCCTCCATCAGTGAGGGGTTTCTTCCAGCTTAGAGTGCATGAGTCTTTTGTCACCAGCAAGGTTTTGAAGTCCATGACAGGCCCGGGCTCCTCTGAAAGTGAATAAATGAGACAGTGAATATTTTCTTTTAATAAAACTAAAAAATACATCAATTAATGTTTAACCCACCTGTTGCTCTGACAGAATCAGCTGTTTCACAAGATTCTCCAGTACCAAGCTTGTTGACTGCTGACACTCTAAAGCAGTAGGACCGCCCAGCCTCTAGGTCTGGAACCTTAAAAGAAGTCTTGGTGCAGTTGTTTGAGACAATAGACCAGGCCTTTCTTTCAGTGTCACGTTTCTCTACTATATAGTGGGTGACTTCAAAACCCCCATCAATCAGAGGAGCATCCCAGAGGATGTCTGCACTGTCTTTGGATGTCTCTTTTACCATCAGGTTTACTGGTGGACCAGGCGTATCTAGAAGGTAACCAATATTTTTAAAATAAGACCTTAAATTTGAAATTATCAAGCACATTATATTTATGGTGTTTATAGAGTATATGTATGGATATATGTACGTATGGATTGATTGGGTAGGTGACTGGATGGATTGATTTGTGTGTGTATGCATAGATTGACAAATAAATGGATGGATGTTCAGTATGACAGTAATTCCTGTACTAACCAAGAACTTTGACAACAATGGTATACATCTTCATGCCAGCCAAGCTGTCCAGAGATAGAATGTATTTGCCAGCATCATATCTGTTGACTTTCTCCACCATAACCATGGTGTCAATGTTGCTAGATTTGATGACGATGCCCTGACGGTCCTTAATGTTGGTGTTCATCTTTGCCCATGTGACCTTGGGAGTGGGGCGGCCCTTGATGGTTGCATACAACTTCATATTGCTGCCAGCATCAAGTACAAGGAGCTCTTTCAGCTCAGCACTTAGCTCTGCTTCAGGAGCAACTGAATGAAAATACAAAAGGTGTATTTGTAATTGACAGTATTGGCAATCAGATTTCAACATTTTATTTTATTTTATTTTTAAGACAAAACATAATAGTTTATTTGCTTAGTTTCTAACTGATTTGATTAAAAAAATACATTAGCTTAAAAGGGTAGATATTTGCAAGGGCTTGGTGAATTTCTATACAAATCTATACCTAATGTCTGGTCTAAGGTACATGTAATGTTCTAATTCTAAATGTCATGTTTTCATTACCTGTTCATGGACAATGATCATAATTAACAGAAATAAAGGCTTTCAAACATCAATCTGTGTTTAATTAATAATGTGTGTTACTTAATGATAAAGTTCCTGAAATAAATGGGGTTTCAGTAATATCCTAAATTATTGAATGGATGTGTCATTTTTGTACAGAAAAATAATGCAAAGCATACCGATGATGTCCTTGGCGACATGTTTGCCTGGAATTTCAGCTGGCTCACTGAAGCCTACTTTATTGACAGCAGTGATGCGACATTGGTACTCTGCTTTGTCAATTAAGTTCTGAATAACATAGTTGGTGTCCTGCAGGTTTCTGGGTACATTGCAGCGGATCCAGTCTGTTGTGTTGGTTCTCTTGCATTCCACTAAGTAACCAATAATGGGACTTCCACCATTGTTAGCTGGTACAGTCCAAGTGAGACTGATTGTGCTGTTGGTGGTATCTGTCACGGTTGGGTTTATAACAGGTCCAGGAGGAGCTGGAGATAACCACAGTGATTAATTTCAGACAGCAAGCAGAAGTTTGATTTTTGGGGTAACCAAAAAAATAGTCAGTTTCATTATGTGTACTGGTGTTTGAAACTTACTAATTGGATCCTGTGCAGTGGTGGCTTCAGAGGGTTCACTGGGTTTCCCCAGCCCAGCCATGTTGACAGCAATGACTCGGAACTCGTACTCAATTCCCTCTGTTAGGCCTGTTACTTCAAGAGACCTTTCTGTTAGGGGGTTTTTATTAATCTTGGTCCACTTCATCTCCTTGGTCTCTTTCTTTTCCACCATGTAGCCCAGAATGGTAGACTTTCCATCATCGACAGGCTCCTTCCAGCTCACAGTCATTTTGTCTTTGGTCACATTGGTGATTACAGGGGCTTCACAAGGACCGGGGACAGCTGAAAGTGGTGCACAAGTAAACATCTTTCATTAGAAACTACAATCATGCCTACATTTTTTAATTGTTGCTAACTCTGGACCCAGCTTGTGAGTTAACACCTAACAAACAGTTGCATGTTGGATTTAAATAGCAGCGCTAATGGGAAATTTAAAGTATGAATTTGAACAAAAGCATATGATGACTTACTGAAAGGGTTCTTAGCGATGACTGGGTTTGTGATAAATGGGTCTCCAACTCCCCATGCATTTTCAGCACGAATTCTGAACTGGTATTCATGACCTTCGATTAGTTTTTCCACATTAAATTCGAATATGTCACTCTTTATCTTTGTTGACACCTGTGCCCAGTTAGTTCTGCTGGTTTCACGCTTGTCCAAAATGTAGTTATTGACAGGGGCACCACCATCTTTCAAAGGAGGTTGCCATGTCAACTTGATACTGGAGGCTAATACCTCTGCATATGTGGCACTGGCAGGGGGCCCAGGCACATCTGATTCAAAAAAACAGAAAAGCAGTATGTAGAATAAATGTGAATTCAGCTTTGGGGTGAGTTTCAATTCTTACATTTAAAAATGTAAATACTTACCCAGTACATTGACCTGGATTTCTGCAGTCTTCGAGCCACTTGCATTCTCAGCTAACACAGTGTAGGTTCCTGTGTGTTCTTTGGTGACAGCTGGTATCTCTAATTGGAAATGATGTCTTTGCTGTGTAATGACCTGTCCTTCACCTGACTTCAGAGTATCATCACCTCTCTTCCAAGTGACTCTGGGCATTGGCTTACCAAACACATCTGCTTCCAGCAAGATTGTGACGCCAGCCTTAACTGTTAAAGCTTTTTGCATCTTGGCGTTAAGTTCAATCCTTGGAGGAACTGTGTGTATTGAATAAAACATCAATAATTAAACATTTTAACTGGCCAAAGACTTTCAGTAAACATCAAATACAATAGTTTTTCTTCCACCTTTTTTAACGTCTTTGTGACTGTGTTGAGGAATTATGTCTTACCATTCTCAGCACAGACCAGGACTGGATCTGTTGGTTCTGAAGGCTTGCTCATGTTCACTGCAGTTTTAGCAATAACTCTGAACTGGTACTGAAGATCTCTTTCAAGTCCTGTCACCTTATACTCCTCCCTGGGAACATTCTGACTACTGGTGTTGCAACGTATCCAAGTGTCTCCTGGAACCCGCATAGCCTCAACATAATAACCTATGATCTTGCTTCCTCCATCATTTTTAGGACGTGCCCAAACCAAAGTGACAGAGTTCTTGGTTACATCCAAAACTTCAGGTTTACCAGGAGTGTCTAAAAGGCAGGAATAGAAATGGGTGATAGCAGAAATCGTGCTGGGATAAAAAAAACCTTTTGTATATAGGCATTGGCTTTCAACTTACCAACAGGTGTTCTTGCTGTTACAAAATCGGTTTTCTTGCTTGGTTTGCCCTGACCAGCACGGTTAATGGCTGATACTCTAAACGTATACTCCAAGCCTTCAATAAGACCGGCGCAGGGGTATTCAGTTGTGCGGACCACAGTGTCATTGGCTTTCACCCACAGAAGACTGTTTCTCTCCTTGCGCTCAATGTAATAACCCGTGATGGGACTGCCCCCATCACTCTCCGGTTTGTCCCAACCAATGAACATACAATCCTTGTTGGTCTTGTTGACATGACAATTTAGGGGCTCACTTGGAACATCTAGTGAAAAAAAAACATATTTCATAATCCGAAATAAATACACTCTCTTTGCTGTTGTATTTCTACGAACTAGCATCCAAAGCCAACCAAACTTCAGTCTTGGCCATATTTCACCCAACTTACCAAAAGGGAACTTTGCAACCATTCTTTCTGATTGAAGGGCGTCTGACACACCATAACGGTTTTCAGCACGGATGCGGAATGCATATTCTTTTCCAGGAATAAGTTTTCCCAATCTACAACTGGTTTTTGCACAGGAGGAAAGGGCTGTCACCCAATCGCCTCTGACCACATCACATTTTTCAATAACATAGTTTGTGATATTGCTGCCGCCATCCTCCAGAGGTTTGTTCCAAGACAGGGAACAAGCATCAGAATCAATATCACTGATCTCCACAGGGCCTTCGGGAGGACCAGGGATGTCTGAAAGATACAGTTGTTTACCAAATCATTTTGCTTTTGGTCAGATGAAAGATGTGTAACATAATTTTTCTTCATAAATTAAAACATAGTATTACGCACCTCTAATGATGATCTTTATTGCCTGCGAAATTTGTCCAGTGCTGTTCTCAGCAACAAGACTATATTCTCCAGTGTCATTCCTTGTCACATCCTTGATAATCAGGACACACAAGTTGCCCGACTGGTGCACAGCCAAGCGACTGGATGGGACCACTGCTTTCTCACCACGTATCCACTTGCATGTTGGAACAGGTTTTCCTGAAACCAGGGCCTCCACTCTAAGCTTGGCTCCAGCCCTAGCACTTGCAGTCTCTGGCATAACAATCTTTGGCTCAACTGTGGTTCAAAAATGAAAATTGACTGATTATTATTTAAAAACATAGTCAATTTAGACACAGACATTTCTACATACATTTCTACAACATGACCACAGAGATTCAACTGTGGTCATGTTGAATCTCTGAACTGAGTTCTTTAGCTGTTTTGGTGACAGTCAATTTCAAAATAATAAGGCCGTGAAACACATGGTGTTATTAAAAGGATAAACTGTAGAAAGATCATCTTAAAAACAATTGCCATGCATCTAAACATACTCATCTGTTCCTTGATCTCAGTCGGTTCTCTAGTCTCAGTGAAAGAACTCATCCCCATGATGTTCTTGGCAGCCACTCTGAACTTGTATCTTTTCCCCTCCTTGAGGCCACTGACACTGACTGATAAACCTTTAACTGTTGTGTAGGCATTCCACACTTCTTTTTCTGGTTCAACTTCTTCTTCCTCCTCTACTACTGGTGGAGGTGGAGGTGGTGGAGGAACTCCCTCTCCTTCAACCACCTGTAGTTGAGAAAAACAATGAGCACATATTAATTTGTACATCTCTCAATATGTAAATATGGACTGAATTCCAAAATCATATATCTGCAAAGATAACAGTATAATTGGATACATCCAGTGTAATTATTGAAACTTATATTTGAACATATTGACTTATCTAACTGATAAATGCAGCAAAACAACAATTTAGTTACAAACCTCAACAGGGGCTGGTGGCTCCGGCGGAGGTTTGACTTCAATGTATTCAATGACATAGCCATCAATTTTAGCACCACCATCTCTTTCAGGCTTCACCCAGCCAATCATTGCACTGTTCTTGGTTATCTCCAGAATTTCAATCTTCTGGCAAGGGTCTGGTTTGCCTAAAAAACGAGTTCAATCTGTGAATATGTTCTAATTTCTAGTAAAAAGGTATCTAGAGATAGAGCTAATCTTTGATCTTAAATGAAATGTAATTTCTCTTGTGATGTTCTGAATATTGAATACTTACTGACAGGATCGGAAGCCAGGTAGGAAGTAGGTGTCACTTTGGGAACTCCAGAACCATACTCATTGACAGCTATGACTCTAAAGTAGTATTCAGTGCCAGGCATCAAACCACTGACTTTGAGAGGAATCTTATCTGGCTGAACTTCGGTCTTGACAGTTGCCCATGTCTTGCGGTCAATCTCTCGCTTTTCAACTATGTAGTGTGTCACCTCACTGCCACCATTGATCTCTGGAGGATTCCAAGACAACATGACTGAGGTCTGCTTAATGTCTGTAGCTTCAAGATTTAGTACTGGCCCAGGAGTATCTATATGGAATAATGACATTGCAGTTTAATATTATTTTTGATAACCTTTAGTTGGATGTTTGTCTTTTCTGGATGCTTGGAAAAACATATTTATAGTTTTCAGGCAGTAAAAACTACTACTAAAAAAATCATTGACCTACCAAGAACTTTAACATTGACAAACACAGCTTTTTCTCCTGCAGGGCTCTGTAGAGTCAGGCAATATTTCCCAGAGTCATCACGTGTGCTGTCAGGAATGACCAGGAAGGTCATTGTGTCGATGATGTCGACTTTACCCTTCCTAACAACATTGTCAATACCCATTCTTCTCCAAGTGACTGAAGGATGTGGTCGCCCTCTGATGGTGGCGCAAAGTCTAATGGGACAACCAGCACGAACAGTGAGGCCCTGCTTCAGGTTGGCATCCAGGTCAATCTCTGGTGCCTCTGTTGGACAAAACAATTATTTTTGTTAAGTATGCACCTGAAATCCATCTTTGGTTTTTTGTGTAAACCTTGTCACAAACTCTATACAGTGTTTATTACCTAAGATATCCCTTGGAATCACAGCTCCCTCCAGGTTACAAGGTAGGCTCATGCCCACTTGGTTTTGAGCAGACACCCTGAATTCATAAACTAGCTTCTCATCTAGACTTGTAACTGTAAACTCGCACACAATAAGTTGTGCTGCCACATTGCATCTCTTCCAGCCATCATCTCCTTTCTTTGCACTCCCCTGTGCCCTCATTTCCACAACATAGCCAATGAGAGGGGCCCCCCCATCAGACACAGGCTTTGTCCAGTTCAGGGTAATTGTGGATTTTGTGCTGTCCACAACCTTTAAGTTGGTAGGTGGTGCAGGAGGTTCTGTAAGTGAATATAATGAAGTTTGAGGCAGTGGACTTGGTTATGGGAAAAAACATTACATATATTACACATTATTTTGAGGCACTTACCAACTGCATCCTTTGCAGTGATTGCACGAGAAGCCTTACTTGGAGTGCCAACACCAATTTCATTGACAGCTTTAACTCTATATTGGTAATCATGGAGAGGTAATAGTCCAGTGACTGTGAAACGAGTTGCAGGGACTGGATCCTTGTTGACAGGAGACCACCTGACTGCATGCTCCTCTCTCTTCTCCAAAAGATAGCCTATGATTGGTTTTCCTCCATCTCTGTCAGGCTCTGACCATTGTACAGTCATCTCCTCTTTGCCGATCTTGGTGACCTCTGGTGCTTCAGGCGCATCAGGTACACTGAACTGGGTGCCAGCAACAATAGCCTCACTCTGAACTGCAGGTCCAGGACCCATTTTATTCTCAGCTCGAACCCTGAAGATGTACTCATTACCCTCAATAAGTCGTGTTACTTTAGCTTTATTGGTGATGACAGCATTAGAATGTACAGACCAAATCCCTCTCTTTGTCTCACATTTCTCGATAATGTAATTGTAAATATCACAGCCACCATCATCTTCAGGAACTTCCCAGGCCAGGTTGCACCTGTCAATGGTGATATCAGACACTTTGAGGTCCCTGATAGGACCAGGTCTGTCTAATACATTAATTGTGCATTTAGCAGAGCTGGTTCCTGCACTGTTAGAGGCTGTGACAACATATTTGCCACTGTCTGTGCGTCTACCACCAGTAATCAACAGTTTGGAAAAGTCTGCACCGGTTTCAAGTTGAAGTCTGGGGCCTTTCTTAATCTCCTCTGTGGTCTCATCCTTTGTCCATTTGACATCAGGCTGAGGTTTGCCCTTGACTATTGCTTCTACTGCAATAGAATCTCCTGCTCTAACAACAAGGGCTCCATCCAGTTTAATCTTAACCTCAGGCACTACCAGTTGTTCCTTAACTAGTACTTCTCCTGTTGTCACCCAATTACTTTCGCCTCCCTCATTTTTAGTCTGAACTCTGAACTGATAGATTTGATTTTCAATACACCTGTCTGCCATGAAGTAGGTCTCCTTGATTGCACCCTTATGAAGCCTCTCCCACTCTTCAGCTTCTTTTGGTTTCTTTTCAATATGATAAGCTATGTTTCTACTACCACCATCGTAATCAGGTTTCTTCCACTTCAAGAAGCAGAAGGTCTTTCCAATCTCAGATATATGGAAATCTATGGGTTCCCCAGGTTTCTCAATAGGATCAACTGCCAAGACAGGCGACTTTGTCTCTGTGGATAGACCAACTCCTATCTTATTTTCAGCACTCACACGGAAGAAATATTCACATCCCTCAGTAAGAGGAGCCTTTATCAGGCGCTTGGTCCAGTCATTGGACACCACTGTCCACCCTCTTTGACTTGGCTGACGGCATTCAATTATATACTGAGTAATCTCAGTTCCTCCATTGTCCTCAGGGTTTTCCCAAGAGACCATGCAAGATTTCTTTGTCACATAAGCCACTTTCAAATTTTGACAAACTCCTGGTGTGTCCAAGACATTGACCAAAATGGTGGCCTGAGCCTGTCCACTGCTGTTCTTTGCAACAATGCCATATTTTCCATAGTCTGACCTGACAGCATCACTGATAATTAGTTCGCAAACAGGGTAGTTGTTATTCATTTCAAGGCGCTTTTCTCGAGACAAGACTCTGGCATCCTTGGTCCATGTGATTTCTGGATCTGGTCTGCCTTTTACTCTAGTAATCAAACTGATTATCTGACCTGCTCTGACTGTCACAGAGTCACGACAGGAGACGTCAACCACAACTTCAGGAGGTACCAGGATGTCTTTTGCCAAAACAGTCTCAGGCAGCTCCCTTGGCTCACTGTCTCCAACCTTGTTTGTAGCTCTGATACGTATTCTGTACTCCATTCCTTCAATCAGCCCAGGCACTCTGTAAGCACACATCTTGATTAGATCCTTGTTGATTCTCTCCCACTGGGCAGATCCTGACTTCTGAATCTCAACAACATAGCCCAGAATTGGACTTCCTCCATCTCTTGTGGGTTTGGTCCAGCAGATGTCTGCATAAGATTTACTCCAATCCTTAAGTTTGGGGTTACCAGGAGGTCCAGGTTTTGTGATGGCACGGGTGGCTTTGATCGGGTCAGATGTGAGTGAAGGCTCACTGACACCAGCAATATTCTCAGCAAACACTCGGAATTCATAGCTATTGCCTTCAACCAGACCAGAGACTCTGTATCTTAGGTCAAGCACAGGAGTTTTATTGACACGAATCCACTTTCCTGTCATCTCTCTGCGTTCAACAATATAGCCACTAATGGGGCTGCCTCCATCATGGTCAGGTAGGGCCCATTCCACTGTTACAGCGTTTTCTGTGATATCAGAACACTCAGGAAAGCCTGGGGGTCCAGGAGGGTTGAACATATGCTTGGCAATAGTAGGAGGACTTTCAAGACTAGCACCAATCCCAATCTTGTTCTCTGCTCGAACCCTAACTATGTACTCACGGCCTTTCTCCAACCTTGTCACCTTGGCTTTTGTGCTGGTGCCACTAGAGCTAACCACTGACCAGGGCTCCCATGGCTTTTTGACATCCTTCTTTTCTACCACATAGTTAGTGATCGGTGTGCCACCATCATCTTTAGGTGCCCTCCACTGTATCATCATGTGATCCGGGGTGACCTCCAAGATATTGATGGGTCCGATTGGTGGTCCTGGTAGATCCAATACAGTGACATGTAGGGCAGCGGTCTTACTACCTGCAGGATTTGACACAGTGACTATGTACTCTCCAGTATCTCCTCTCTGACACTCTGTGATACTTAGGGTGGTTGAAGAACCAGTCGTCTCAATTTTAAGTCGGCCCTCGGGAGTGATCTCCTTGCCATCACTGATCCATTTGGCAGTAGGAAGAGGGATTCCTGTCATCTTAGCTGGTAGAGTAATAGTACTGCCAGCTTTGACTACGAGACCCTCAATAAGCTTCACATCAACTTCAATAGTAGGTGGTACTAAAAGAGAAGAAAACACCAACAATGTATTAGGTTTTTAAGAGCTACCTAAGCACATGAAAGAGAATGTTGTGAGAAATACTCAATGTGTCTTACATGTCTTCTCCTGGCAAGTAATAGGGACACTGGTGTCAGGGCGGCTAACACCAATAGCATTCTGAGCTTTGACCCTGAAGCGGTAAGTCTTGCCTTCAACCAGACCTGTTACATGACTGTGGTTGTTGCTCACAGTTTTGAAGGTAACCCAGTCAGTTTGTCCCTCTTCTTGGTGTTCTACAATGAATCCAGTAATTTCACTTCCACCAGTGCGATCGGGCCACTCCCATGCCAACCACACCTCTGTCTTGTCTGCATCAGTATGGTGGAGGTTTTTGGGTGGGCCAGGTGGATCTTAAAGATGTTAACAAAAGTCAAATTAATTTCTGATCATTTAGGTATTTAAAAAAATCATAGCATAAGTTTAAATAACCAACCATCTTCTGGAAATGCCATGTTATAATAATGATTTATATCTTACTGAATATATAATTAGACAGTAATAATGTTATATAACCTTTACTCACAAAGAGGATCAAGAGCCTTGATAGGTGTCTTGGTCACAACAAAGTCACTCCTGCCAAACTGGTTTTCAGCAGCCACCCTAAATAAGTACTGGATTCCCTCCATCAGGTACATCGCCATAAGACTAAGCTTCTTATTGGCTGGAGCAACTGGTACCCATTGCTCTGCAGCCACATCCTTCTTTTGCACGACATAATGGGAGATGACTGCACCGCCATTGTCCTCTGGAGCCTTCCATGTCAGATAAGCAGACTCACTGGTCACCTCAGACACCAGAAGATCTCTTGGAGGAGAAGGCTTATCTGATGGAAACAATGTTTTAATCATTCATATAATTCAGATTTCAGAAGTTAAGCTAATTTATTTTTAATAATTTGTTTTTAGTTTACATTTCACTTACTCAGCACAAGCACGGCAACAGTTGCAGATTTCTTTCCACCAGCATTCTCAACTGTAATAGTGTAGTTGCCAGAATCTGCACGGACACATTTGGGAATGAAGACTTTGCTACCAGTCGCCGTAACTGCAACAGTGATGTGAGAAGGAACATCTCCATCATTCTTCTTCCAGGAGACTGTCGGTGTCGGCACACCCTTAATTGTTGCACTAAGTGTGATATCAGTGCCCAGCATGGCTAAGTGGTCACGAGCCATGTTGGCATCCAAGAGTAACTCTGGCTCCTCTGTGGAAACATAAATGGAAAAGCGAACTGATTGTTATGAATATTAGAACAAAAAAGTCAATAACAAAAGTTGTTCAATATGTGGCAAAAATAGAAATGAACTATTCTGTATAATGAATGCTATGCATTATTGATACAATAAATACAATATGTTTTTTGTTCTCAAATGATCTCCTTACCTAGCCTGTCATGGACTTTGATGGTTTGTTTGACAAAGGCAGGGTCGGATTTGCCTGCTGCATTTACTGTAAAGATCCTGAAGGAATACTCCTGTCCTTCAGTCAGACCTGTCACCACATAATGGAGGTCAGGACACTGCTCTGGAGTCGTGTTGGCCTGAATCCAGTCTACAGAACCCGGCTTCTGATACTCCACAAGGTAGCCAAAGATTCGCCCTTTTCCATCATGGCGCGGCATCTGCCACTTCAGACTGACTGAGTCTTTGGTCTTGTCATAAGCTTCAGGGGTAACTGGAGGACTTGGACACACTGTGAGGGGATAGTGCTCAGATTAGAGGAAGCAAGCATAAGACTGAAAATCATAAAAATATTACCTAGAAACATAATACATATAAAGATTTTGCTAATTTGTACCTTTTTCTAAAATACAAAAACACAACAAAATATCCTGACATTCAAATTTGATGCAGTAAAAAAAAAGTTAAAAACCATTACACTGACCAATTGGATCCTTGGCAAGGATTGGTTTGGATGGGGGACTAGGATCTCCAGTTCCCAACTCATTCTCAGCCATCACTCTGAATTCATACTCGCAGCCCTCAACCAAGTCCTGGACACGGTACTGAGTGGCTGGGTAAAGCGGGTCTCTGGTGACTCTTGACCACCTCTTGGCTCCAGGCTCCTTCTTTTCCAGGATGTAGTTGGTGATGGGTTTACCTCCATCACGGGGCCGGTTCCACAGAACCAAAGCATTGGTAGCATATACCTCTCTGACTGTTGGCATCTCAGGGGCTTCAGGTACTCCTTTATTTTGGAAATATCATGACAAATATACAATTATTTGGATACATAATTTATTGTAGCTTTAACATGAGAGGGAAAACGTACTGAACAGATCTTTAGCTTTCATCTCCTCAGACTCCAGAGCATCGCTGATACCGTACATATTCTCTGCAGATATTCTCATGATGTACTCCCTGCCTTCGGTTAGCTTTGGAATCTGAGAACATAAGTAATATTTAAATCATTGCTAAACTTCACCAATCTACTTCCACTGGAGTTCTGAAGATCTTGAGACAACATGAATAAGTGAATCAAAACTACCTTGCATGTGGTCTTGGTTGTGGCAGATGTTACTGTGGTCCAGATCTCTCTGTTGACATCTCTCTTCTCAATTATGTAATTTGAGACCTCAACACCTCCATTGTCCAGAGGAGGCTTCCAGGAGATAACCATGTATTCCCTGTGCACCTCCTCAAACACCACAGGGCCAACAGGAGGAGTTGGACGATCTGATCGGATAAAGAGAGCAAAATATTTAGTACTCATGATTGTCTCTGCTTGGCACAAGTTTTTTCAACATTATACATACCTACGACTGTGACATTGCAGACACCCTTCCTGGATCCGGTACTGTTTTCTACAACCACCACATATTTGCCACTGTGCTGTCGCTCTGCCTTCACCAGGCCAAGCGACATCATGGTTGGAGTGTTACTGAATATTATGTGTTTGTCAGCCTTCAGCTCCTCGTCATCTCTGTGCCAAACAATGGATGGAGCTGGTTTGCCTGTGTAGCGTCCCTGAAGTAGGCAGCTTTCTCCCACACGTATAATGATCTTATCACGGAAGTCCAACTCAATGGTTGGTGGCTCTGCAAATACACACACACAAAAAATAATAATTTCCTGTGTGTTTTGCAATTTAAAATGGTTAAATTGACCCTCAAATGTTAGACTTTAAATGTGAAGCTACTGTGATCTTCTTTGACATTGATTAGCAACTGAATTAAAGTTTGGAAAATGACTCACCGAGAGCATCCTTGCAAGTGATTGGTTTAGTGCAGAATGATGGTTTACTCTGTCCAACTTCATTTACAGCAATCACCCTGAACTCATAGGTGTCTCCCTCTCTGAGACCATCATATGTGAACTTCCTGTCCATTAACGTCTCTTTGGTAAGTCTGGTGAACTTGTCTTTGCCAATCATACGTGCTTCAAGAATGTACATGGTAATCTCAGAACCTCCATCAAATTTGGGCGGTTTCCAAGTGACGCTGATCAAATTTTTGGTAACCTTGGTGACGTCCAGTTCTTCAGGACGGTCCGGTACACCTTAAAAAAAGATGAAAGCATATATTAGCATGGAAAGTGGGGTTTTTACAGAAACTAGTCACATTACTATATTTACTGTCATCTACCAAATCAAATTATTTAAAGCAAACGTTTTCTTGTTACTCACTAATCGGCTCCTTGATAATAATCTCAGCTGCTGTCTCTACAAAAGGTCCAATGCCAATGGCATTCTCGGCGGCCACTCTGAAAAAGAAGGCCTTTCCAAGAGTGAGATTGCGAGCAATGGCATTCTGCCTGCTGGCAGTATAGGACAGTGATGTCCAGGCTTTACGCTCAGCTTCACGTTTTTCAATAATGTAGTTGCTGATGGGTGAACCTCCATCATTGTCAGGGAAGAACCAGCTGAGCTTGCAGGAATCGATGCTCAGGTTTTCAGCCAGGAATGGAATGCCAACAGGTCCAGGAACATCTAAGTTAAAACACAATGGAATTTGTGAAAATAAAAATCATACATGCCTAACAGGTGTTTTAGATATAGAAATTTTTATCATTTATCATGAAACTATCACTCACCTAGGACTTCTACCGTGACATTCTTTGTTTTCTCCCCACTGGCATTCTTGGCGGTCAGGGTATAAACACCAAGATGTTTTCTTGCACAGGGTTTGATGACCAGTGAAGAGCTGATGGCGGTGGTCTCCACTTTAGCTTCTGGTGGCAGTCCAGCACCATCTCTGGTCCAGGTAACGTCAGGTGTAGGCTGCCCTGACACATAGGCAATCAGACGGATCACACCACCTGCATGGACCACCATCCTCTCCTTAATCGAGGCGTCCAGATCCACCTCAGGAGCAACTGGAAGGAAGAAGGCTCTCATTACCGCCTGTCTGTTACACCAGTTTCAGTCTTTATGATGCCCATTTATGATTAATGTTTAACTTACTGGCTCTGTCGTTGACCTCAAGCACCTCTGGGACTTCACCTGGTTCACCGTTACCAGCAGCATTGAAGGCAATCACCCTGAACTTGTACTGACCACCTGTCTTTAGACCACTGATCACAAAACGTGTCCCTCGGATTTCAGTTTCCTTAGCCTGGAAAACATAATATAATTTCATATGAATTATGCTATAATCATAATCATCATGTTCAGAGTAAGTAACTATTTTTTCTCACCTTAACCCAGGCCTCAGTGCCCTCCTCCTTGTACTCCACCCAGTAGCCGATTATCTTGGATCCTCCATCTTTCAAAGGTGGAATCCATTCGAGATCAACTGTGGATTTTGTCCAATCAGAAACCTTCGGGGTCGGAGGAGACGGGGGAGCTTCACAGGGTAACAGGTATCTGGTTACTATCCTGGTCTGTGTGCTTTTAATATTTCAAAAACATGCAAGATACTCACAGATAGGGTCTCTGGCAAAGACAGGGTCTGTTGGAGGACTAGCAAGTCCTGGACCCTTGGCGTTGATGGCAGAAACTCTGAATAAATACTGAGACCCCTCAACAAGTCCACTCACTACGAAGGACTCGCCAACGCCCATGGGACGGATGGGGTCCCTGGTAACACGAGCCCAACGTTTGCCTGTGGTTTCTTTGCGCTCCAGCCAGTAGCCAGTGATCGGGGTGCCGCCGTCATCCTCAGGCTCCTCCCAGTTGACTGTCATTGAATCCATGGTGATGTTGGTTACTGTTGGCTTCTCACACTGACCAGGAACAGCTGGACATGAACAGAAATATCAAGATTTAGTCCAAGAGCACAACATCATTATTGGTCTAACTCACTCCAGAAATAAGAATTGTTAAAAAAAAAATTGCAGAATTCTGTAGAACTAGTTTACCCCTAGTTTATGTCAGTGTATTTTAACCGCAATTCAGAACATGAACGAGGCGGTTAATGTAGATTTATCAGCTTACTTTTTTCACTTTTTTCTGAAGCTGGAGTTGTAACAAATGATTAGATGAAATCATTACCAGAAGTTGAAACTTACTGCAACTGTTTCGGGCAACCTCAGGGTCACTGTCCAGCGGCTCACCAACTCCATACTTGTTTTGTGCCATGATGCGGAACACATATTCGTGCCCCTCCATGAGGCGATCCACTGTCCAGATTCGGTCTTTGGGCTCATTTGTCACAGGCACCCAGGTCTTCCTATTGGCCACCCGCCTCCAGATGACGTAGTTTGTGATTTTAGAGCCACCATCATCCTTCGGTGGCAGCCAGGAGAGTGTAATCTTCTCTGCACCAATTTCTTCAAACTTAATTGGAGCGGAGGGAGGACCAGGACGACCTGCAAGCATAAAAAATAAACAAACTAATAAAAAAGCACTCTGAATATCCAAGACTATGCTCTAGGGACTAACTTATTGCTCTTTTCATTTTTAGAGTTATAAAATAGGTTTTTATTGGGACAATATTATTTACATATAGCAATAACCGACCATTTAAAATAGATACATACACAACCACTAGCACGCATGTAGTCCAAAGGTTTGGAGGACTTAGAAACACAGGTTGCTATTAGATCAATGTTGCCTGCTTTCTTTGGTGCTGGATGCAGTATTGACTTAGTAATCAATTACACATCTAAGATACTATTTTCAAATATACTTTTTGTAGAGCAAATCTACTCCAGCACAAGTAGGCAATTATTTTCTCAATATGGTATGCCTGGAATGCTAAGACAAGAAATAAAAATCAGGATGGCTAATTGGTATGTGCATCAATATTGTCATTTGTCCATCCATCCATTCCTGACACGCTGGAGGGATGATGTTTCTCAGCTGGCCTGGGAACACCTTGGGATTCCCCCAGAGGAGCTGACCCTCTGGGGAGAGGGAAGTCTGGGTCTCCCTTCTTAGCTGCTATCAACGGGACCCGGCCCCAGATAAACGGGAGAAGATTTATTGACATTTTTATTCAAACCTCTACAATATTAAATCAGTGAAAGGGCTTGTAGTTGCCATCTAGAAGCCCAGAATCTACTTATTTGTCCCTATTCTCACGCCACCTGTCACCCGAGATGGGAGAGGTTTCCCAATGAAGAAAATATATCCACAACGTAGTTGCTCAAGGTATATGTCTCAAAATGTTAGAGCTATGAGGGTGAAGAAACTCACACATTTTTATATAAGTGAAAATGTAAGGTTTAAAAGCAACAAAAAGGAAATGGATTTCCTTTAGGTTTATTTTACGGAACATAGTTGACAAAGAGAGGGGGAAAATACTCTAGAACCATCTGGTGCAGTTTTCATTAGGTGTGTTAAATTCCAATTATTTTTGCAGTTCAGTTTGTTAGTTAGATGTGTCCTTACCGAGCACATTGAGCCTCATTTCCTTGGATGCCTTGCCAAGACTGTTGGAGGCCACCAGAGTGTACAGGCCAGTGTCATGACGTTTGCCCTGCTGGATGAGCAGCGTGCAGCTGTCATCTGACACAATCTTGTTGATGTGCTCGTCATACTGGACTTCGACCTTGTCGTCAGGCTTGTGGGGAGGTGCCTTGTACCAGGTGAGTGTTGGGAAGGGACAGCCACGAAGCTTGGCCACAATGCTGATGTCAGAGCCCTGCTCCACCTCCATAAACTCCTCCAGCTCAATAGACGGAGCACCTGAAAAAAAATTGTTTGCATCTTATTCTTGAAGAACTTTGCTTGGTTTTACTTTTAAGGTTCTGTGTTGATACAGACCCTGAAAATAAAAAGCAAACATGTATTTAACTATGACATTGTGTCTCTATGATTTATCTACATAGAGCAAAATATAATTTTAGTCTAGAACCTAGATCCCACATTTCTTTCACTGAACTACTAGTGTTGGGCTTACAGGTCTGGTCCTGGATGATGACGGGTCCAGCAGTCGTTGATGGTCGGCTGGGTCCGGCCTCATTGTAAGCTATCACTCTGAACTCATACTCATCTCCTTCTGTCAGGTCCTCCACCTTAAAGTTTGTGGTGTCGACATCTCTCCTGTTGCACCTAAGAGACACAACACTAAAGGTTTAACAGGAGCCGACAACAAATCACCAAATTCAAACAAACAAAAAAATGACAATATACAGAAGTTATCTAGATCATTTAGTGTTCAGTGATTTTTTTAAAGGCTGTTGTGTCAAAATTTTCGGATTTTAGTTCTTTATCAAAGCGACTGAAAGCCTCAAAAATCAAATGTTTGATGTAATCCAGAATAATAAGTTTAGAATTTGAATCTGACAGGATTTGATTCATCTGGTTATCCTGCATAAACAGAAAAGTAAAGCTTCACCTCCTCCAAGACTCCTTTTGGGCACCGCTGGAATCCCAGCAGAGAAGATCAACACTGTAGTGCGTCACTGGCGAACCTCCGTCGTTCTTCGGAGCCTTCCAGGTCAAAGTGAGAGTGCCCTTTTTTATGTTGTGGATCTTGAGCCTTGTTGGAGGATCCGGAGGATCTGCATATGCACATGATTTTAAAATGAGCTCAGAGTATTAGTGTTTGCCTGGAATCTTACTGAGAAGTTTAAAAGGCTAAATGAAGAAACTTTAGACATACGGATGGGATCTTTAGCTTTGGTTGCTTCAGTAGTCTCAACAAATGGACCAAAGCCAAAGCGGTTTTCAGCTTTGACACGGAAAAGGTACTCCTCGCCATTAATGAGGTCTGGAACCACCAGAGACTGGGTAGCACAGGTTGGGTTTACCTAAAAAAACAAAGTCAGGGTGAATATTTGCCCATGTTGTTTGTGATGAGTGAGTTGAAGGCCAAAGTTTTTACCTTGGTCCAGGCTTTGCCCTCCACAGTCTTCCTCTCAATAAAATAACTCTTCACCCTCTCTCCTCCATCACTTTCTGGAGGCTTCCAGGTGAGCCTGCAGGTTCCTCTGGTCACATCACTCACCTTCAGATTTCTAACAGGTCCAGGGAGGTCTGCAGATCAACAAAAGGGGTGGGAACGCCATCTTAATATATCACTGTTATATATATGAGTTTTATTTGATTTTTAATTAACATTACTTTAAAAATCTTGGAAAATAACAGCATGCCTCTACATACCGAGCACATTGACTCTGACTTTGACTACTTTGTGTCCGGCTGGGCTCTCTGCATTGATGATGAATCGACCGGTGTGGCTCAGCTTGCTTTCTGGGATCACCACCAATGATGTTGTGTCAGTAGAATGGATCTAAATTAAAACATCAATATGGAGAAAAATGTAACTGACTGACTCATTAAAGGCATATTTCACATCTTAAATTTATCCCAAAATAGTTGTGCCAGAATCACTACTAACAATTCATATGTTTGATTATTTTTTTTATTTGTTTTACTTGGTAAAATTTTTGAGAACCAGTTTTTATTTACAAACAATAAGTCAGCTGTGCAATGAATGCTAATCTGTTGATATTTTTTAAATATGACCCCGACCTCTGAGTCAATGGGCAGTGTGTGAAGGTCGTTCTTCTTTTCAGTCTCAGCAGTTCCATCAACGAAGGTCCAGGTGACTTTGGGAATGGGTCGTCCTGTTACGGTCACAGGAATCCTGATGGTGGTTCCTGCTCTGCAGGTCAGCAGGTCGTGAGCGCTCACATCCAGTGTCACTGTGGGTTCGACTGCAGAACATGACATTAAATATGTTCAGTGGAATGGAGGAAGTTCAGCTTTGGTTTCATGTTACAATAAAATTAGCTTTCTAGCTCAGAGAAGGAATGAGAAAAGTAACTTCAGGTAGTTACATACATGATATCATGTGCAGTTTGAAAGTCTGACAAATGTGATCTGCTCTTACTCAGGATGTCCTGAACCAGGATATCGCCTGTCCTAGCCGGCTCTGAGTTTCCTCCAGCGTTCACAGCATAAATCCTGAACTTGCACTTCTTGCCCTCTTTCAGGTCAGGGACGGTAATTTCAGTGGATGGGTGGAGTTTGTCGGCTGGGTTGACCCTTCTCCAATCTGGAGAACCCTCCTCGTGAACCTCAACAATGTAACCCTTGATTGGGCTTCCACCGTCTCTTTCTGGAGGAGTCCAGGTGAGTGTGATGCTGCTCTTGGTCTTATCTTTAACCTCTGGGTTGCCAGGTGGGCTTGGAGGATCTAAGAAACAGGAGAAAGAAGGGCTAAATGTCTTTCTGCTTTACAGGCAAGTTAACAATATTTTGTTTGCAATTCTGTCTCATGGCTACTCAGTTTACTTAAAAATTAAAGAATCAAGCCAGAATCTCTTGAGTTTTGATGCTTAAACAATAAGGGTCACATAGTTTTTGGAGTTATAAAGTTCATAAAACAGTAGAGAACCATTCTGGATGACAGAATCACTCACTGCATGGATCGGTGGCGAAGCGGCACTCAGTGGGTTCACTGTGTGGTCCAACTCCTGCTGCGTTGCAGGCTGCAATTCTGAACTGGTACTCTGTTCCTTCTATGAGCCTCAACACTGTGTATTGCAGGCCCTTAACCGCTGGTTTGGTGACCGGAGCTCGGTTAACACGACCCCAGTATACGGCACCACGCTCCCTCTTCTCCAACCAGTAGCCCTGGATGGTGGAGCCACCATTGTCCAGAGGGGGATCCCATGTGACGGTCATAGTGGTCGCTGTTGCAGCTATGATTTTAGGGTTACGTGGAGGTCCAGGAAGGCCAAATGGATCCCTAAGCTGGACTTTTTCTGAATCACAGCCGTCACTGACACCATACTTGTTTTCAGCTTTGATCCTGAATTGGTAGACTCCATTCAAGACCAATTTGTAGACCTGAAGGACCAAAACACAATAAAAAGTTAAACACTTGTTTGATTATGTGCTAACAGTGGGGATTCTCAATGTGGCTTCATAGTATCATTACATGATAACTAACATATTATGGAAAATGAGGTAAAATTGAATTTAAGACTATTTTCGGAATATTTATATTAAGACAAATACAATCTCTACAGAAGATGTCCATTTCATGAGATTGTAATTCTAAAAACACGTTTTAATCTTCAATTATGTTCCTACATGATAAACTTCAAAAGTTAGCAGCATCAACAAACCCCGTATCTTCTGTCGATCAGATTGATGGTCAGAACGTCGAAGTCTGATTTCTTCTTGCTGGCATCTCTCCGCTCCACAATGTAGTTGGTGATCTCACTGCCTCCATTGTCCTCTGGAGCATCCCAAGTCAGGTAGCAAGAGTCTGCTTTGATGTCCGACACTACAATATTCCTTGGCGGAAGAGGGCGGTCTGAAAATGCATGGTTGGATTATTTAGTTGGACGTTTTATCAAACTTTAAACGGTGAAATAGATTAAAGAAAAGCTGTTGTTTACACAACGGGTTCTCACCAAGGATTTCAACTCCGATCACATGCACAGCTTTCCCATGGCAGTTTTCAGCTACCAGACTGTAGTTTCCTTTGTCCTGTCGGACGGTCACTGGGATAGCTATCTTTGTCTTTATTGTTGTCCTGTTCACCTGGAAAAAACAAAGCAACAGTCTGAGATTAGAGGTCATCTGGCTGACCTCATCATCTCACAACTGAATGCTTCTTTAGATTTATCTTGATGGATCACTATTTACTGAAACCTGCAATTGCTCTAATTGTAAGGCAAAGGAAAATAGTCAAGACAAATTTAGATTTAAGTGCTTTCAAAATGTGGGGTGAAGGTAAAACTGAGAAGTCATAAATGAAATAGAAAAGTTGCTTATTCCAGGGTGGATTAGATACCAACAAGAAAAACTTCCATTGTGTCACTTTTAAGTTTAAAAATGTTGTGTGAGAACTAAGATTTGAATTTTTGGAGACAATCAAAGAGGGAGCTATGTAACAGAAGAGCTCCAAGTACGGATCAATGAGGTACACCACAAAATATAAGCCAGATTCTCTGTGGGGAAGACATGAATAAAGTTACATTTGTCATCAATCCAAACTTGAATTCATCACTTATCAGTTTCTGATCACCTAATCAAAAACCTTCTTCACAAGTTGCTTCTCACCTCCTCTGACTCCATGGTCATCTTCTCCTCGTCAGGGTTCTCAATCACCACATCATCCTTCATCCACTGGACTGTTGGCAAAGGCAGTCCAATCACCTCTGCTGGGATGTCTATGGCTGCTCCTTTCTTCACAATGATGGCATTGCTCTTGAAATACTTCAAAATTGAAATAACTGGAGCAACTATGGCCAAAAACAAACAAAAATCAGTCAAGCCGTCTCATAAATTTTTCATCAACCTTCTGTAACTCTTGTACATACTTTCATCATCCTGGATCTTGGCAGTTATTGGTTTGGAAGGATCCCCTTCTCCAACTTCATTTATAGCTTTAACACGGAACTGGTACTCCTGGTTCTCAGAGAGGTTTTCAATAGTTCCACAGCACTCTGTAAAGATCTTACGATTGGCCACCTCATACTCTGTGCTATCTGATCTCATCTTCTCAACGTAGTATCCACTGATGGGGCTGCCGCCATCAGTGCGAGGGGGCTGCCAAGCCAGAGTAATAGTTGCCTTGCTTCGGTCAGTGTAGTGCAGTTTCTCAGGAGCAGATGGAGTCCCTGGAAGATTTTAAGAAGTATTACCATTTAACTCTTTTGAGTTTCAATTAAGATAGGTCCTAAGCCATGCATTAATATCCTACCTTTAGCATCCTCAGCCAGGATGGGTCCCAGATCTGCTGGTGCGCCATCACCGTACTTGTTCCTGGCGATAACTCTGAAGTCATACTCCTCACCAGCCAGCAGGCCCTGAACATCACACTTACAGGACGCCATCTCAATCGGCTGACGGAACAGCTTCATCTTGGTGTCTTTCCTCAGCACTTCATAGCCAATGATGTCACTGCCTCCATTGTCCAGAGGGTCTGACCAGGCGAGAACAATGTTCTTCTTCGTCACCAGGACAGTCTTCAAGTCAACCACTGGTCCAGGGACATCTTCGGAAACAAAGGAGGAGTAAAGTTTCAGCTTTAACTGTCCTTCCAATATGGCAATAATATTAACATGTTTCATGATATACTTTTGAATTACTGACCCATAACGTCCACTCTGGTCTCTGCGGTCTTGGTGCCACTGCTGTTGGTGCCAGTGATCTGGTATTTTCCATGATCTGCCCTCACAGCCTTCTTGATGAACAGAGTGCTCTTCTTGCCCTCTGTCTCCACAATCATTCTCTCTTTGTCAATTTCTGCCTCATCTTTGGCCCATTTTACCTCTGGCTGAGGTCGACCCGTCACCACTGCAGGAAGCCTCAGGGAGTCACCAGCCTTGATCATGACGCCGTTCTTCACAGAGTCATCAAATTCCACAACAGGAGTTTCTGTAGGAATCATTCAGTAAAGAAGAAATGACAGCAATGTTTATAAAAGCTCCAACATTTTACCTCAACTCTAAAAATCTTTGAATTGAAATAATTTCAAGAAAGTTGAAATAGTTTTTTAACTAATTCAGTCAATGAATTATTATTGCAATGTTTTAAAATGTTCTTCATGACATACACACATAAAATTCTGTTTTCAGCCATTAATTTGTAGTGATGATATGAGAACAAATCATACCTTCTGGCTCTTTGACAGTTACAGGTTCAGTGAGACCAGGAGCTCCAGGACCAGCATCATTAATAGCAAGGACCCGGAAGTAATAGTCTGCTCCTTCAGTGAGGCCTGTCACAGTGTATGTTAACTCTTTACACCTGAACTCTGTGCAGCGACTCCATTCTTTCTCTCCGACCAAAACCTGTATGACCAGAGATCAGCATGTAAGACCTTACTAATACATTAGAGGCTGCAAATGAAGAAAGTCAGGTATTGTTCTGGACCTTCTCAATGTGGTATCCCAGGATGTCGCCTCCACCATTGTACAATGGTGGCTTCCAGGCCAAGATGACAGAATCGTTGCCAGTGTCCACAACCCTTGGAGTGGGGGGCCCAGGAGGAACTGTAGTAACACAGACAACATTCTTGCTTAACAAAAATTATGATATATTAAATAGCAGATATGCTAAAGTCAATATCTCAAGCGGAAAAAAGTCTAACAAATAACTGTAGACATTTCTTTAAAGAAAACTGTGAAAGTGAGCAAATGTCGTGATGTTGTCCTTTAATGTGAACTTTCAAACTATCACTAAATCCTTTTCCTACATTTTCGGACGATTGTTTTGAAAGGAACTTACGAATGGCATCCATGGCCACAATGCGCTCAGTGGGCTCACTGAAGGGCCCAGGACCAGCCAGGTTCTCTGCGCATACTCTGAAGATATAGGTGAGTCCCTCCATCAGTCCAGTGACCTTCACATCAAGAGAATTGAGGAGGGCCCGGTTGACTCTGGTCCAGTGTTTGCTGTTCACTTCCTTCCTCTCAATCCAGTAGCCAAGGATCGGGCTGCCGTTGTCCTTTGGCTCATGCCAGGAGATGTGAGCAGAGTTTGCTGTCACCTCATGCACTCTGGGAGTGTTGGGAGCATCAGGAGGATCTGATTGGGAAGGATGAGTTTAATGATACAATAGATGTCAATGAAATATTGCTGTGCATCAAATATATATATTTTTGTGCCTTTACTCACTGAATTGGTTCTTGGCAACAAGTGGATCAGAGATGCATGGCAAACCACAGCCGTATTTGTTCTCAGCTGTTACTCTGAAGATGTATTCCTTCCCTTCGATGAGTTTGGTGACAGGGAAACTGGTGCCTTTCAGGGTGGAGGTGATAGTGATCCAACCAATCTCATCATTCTTGTTGTCCTTCTTCTCAAGGATGTAGTTCAAAATCTCGCTGCCTCCATCATCCTCAGGAGGTTCCCAGTTACAGATGACAGAGGTGTTCCTGATCTCATCAAAGGTGAAGTTTATTGGAGGGCCAGGTTTGTCTGTTGAATCAGTTAGTGAAATTAGTCTTCAAGTTCAAGAGCAAAACAGAAACACCTGTAGCTTAAGTTTCTACTCAGGAAACCAGAAACAAGAAGGATCAGGCTAAATAGCTACACAGATATCCTTACCCAGGACATTGACGTAGCAGGTGGCAGAAGCAGCACCATGCGTGTTTTCCACCCTGATTGTGTAATTGCCATGGTCAACCCTGACAGAGTCACGGATCATCAGAGCAGACTGGCCTTTTGTGGTTTTATCCAGACCAAGACGTTCACGCAGAGGAGTCACAAATTCCTCCTCTGGTTCTGGAACCTACACAAAGTAAAGTGAAAAGTAAATAAACAATTTCAAACATAGAAGAAAACCATATAAGTTTTTTTTTTCAAGGAAACAAACATGGGCTTTGGTCTTCTTTTTTTTAACATAGGAACAATCTTTTTGTCAGGCTCCTTGGTCACATCCTCCTCATTTCTCAGCCAGGTGACTTTGGGATATGGAGAGCCAGAGATGTAAGCGTCGATGCGGATTTCCTCGCCCTTCTTAATGCAGAGGCCGGACTGCACACGTGCATGCAGTGTGACTGTTGGTTTATCTGAAAGTAAAAATAAAGTGATGTAGTATCTAACAGAAAAAGTTTTCCTTCTGTGAAAACAGATCCAGATAGCTTTACATACCAACAGGGTCCGCAGCCTTTATAAGCGGCGTGCTGCGGGAAGGCTCACTGACTCCAGCGGCGTTTTCTGCTCTGACTCTGAACTGGTACTCCATGTCTTCTTTCAGGCCAGTCACCACATAGGAGAAACCAGGAACCAGGTTTGGGGTGACCTTCTCGTAGCGGTCACCATCTTTCTCTATCTTCTCCACTATGTAGCCCTGTATCGGGCAGCCGCCATCGTAGTCTGGAGCCTTCCAGGTGACTGTGATGGACTTGGATGTGGGGTCATGACCCTCGACCTGGATGGGAGGATCTGGTTTCTCTGTGTGTTAAATGACATACGTTCACAATATTTGATTATTGCCAGACATATAATCACATCATTGCACATCAAGACATCAGTTTGTCATGATGTGCAAACTGAAGAAGCAAATTGTTGATATTGTATCAGATTTATTTCCACCAGGCTTAGTTGAACACAGTTTACTAATAGGTCACTGTAAACACAGGTATAAATATAAAATCCAAAACTGTCCAAATTTTTCAAAATCTGTTGACATTTATTAAAAACCAGAACTTACGTTTGATTTCCTCTGTGAGAACCGGATTACGTAGCTCCAAATATTCTCCTGCTCCGACCTTGTTGACAGCCTTCACTCTGAAGTAGTACTCACAGTTGATATAAAGGTCTTTAGGGTTATAGGTGAGAACATTTTCCCCTGACATGATGGGCATGTAGGTTTTCTTGGATGCTTCTCGGCGCTCCAGAGTGTAGCTGACAATAGGTGATCCTCCATCGTCTTCTGGAGCTTCCCAGCTGATCTTGCAGGAATTTTTAGTGACGTCACTGGAGGTGATGTCTTTACACTGACCAGGGAGCCCTGTGGGGTTCAGGAGGCCAGAAACAGTTACTGAGACAATGGAGCTTTCTAAATGTATTTAAAGCTGGGTTAAGCTTGCGAGTTGTTTTCAATAAAAATAATTGTTTTGCTAATATGAAATCCCAGCAGATATGTTGATGATGTTTGGACTGGTGTATACTGTGAGGTGGAGTATCATACCAATAACTTTGACATTGATGGTTCCAGTAGCAGTTCCCAGACTGTTCTCCAGGGTGATGGTGTAGGCACCAGCATCAGCACGCTGGCACTTCAGCATCTCCAGGTGAGCGCTGTTCATCTCAACGGTCATGGAGAGCCGGTCATCGGCTTTACACTCCACTGTGTCTTTCTGCCAAACCATCTTGGGAGTTGGGATTGCTTTGTAGGGGATGTTCAGGTGCAGCTTCTCACCTTCAACCACAATCACATCCTGTGCGTCCAGATCCATGGTTGGAGCACCTGCAGGCCAGACCACATGTTAATTGTTGAGGATTCATTCTGACTTCTGTTGCGCTTTAAAATGAAATGTCTGTCAATACTTACAGTCAGGATCTTTAGTGGCAACTTTGTCGGAGATTTCAGAGGGATCGCTTACACCAATAGAGTTGATGGCACGGACTCTAATTACATACTTTTTCTCTGGTTTGATTCCATCATCAATCCTAAACTTTAGCTCTTTAATGGGCCGGGCATTTACCCTTAACCACTTGAGTTCTGGACGAGCCTCTGCCACCTCAACATGGTATCCAGTTATTGGACAGCCGCCATCTTTGGCTGGTGGTTTCCAGGTGACATTGATGTGTTCCCTGCTGGCATCAACAATGGCCACATCCAGAGGAGGAGATGGGGGACCTGAGCAGAGATTATGCAATGTTTAAAACAGAATTCAAATTTGTTCCTTTAGGTTCATAGATAATTAGTTGGAGGCAATTTAATTAGGTCTTAAATTAAAAATATACTATGAAGAACATCTCTCTCCGCTGTTCCCTGAACAAGTCCTTTACAGTTAAGCGTATGAAAAATGTTGGCCCAGACAAATTAGGATTTAAAAATATTTCCATTCATTAAAGATGTTTGTTTTTGATAGCAAACAACACAAGCATTTTTCTAAAGATAATGAAACAATTTAAAATATAATAATTTTTAAGTAAAAAAAAATAACATTCTGAAAATGATTCAGCTATAATAGTGGGCTTGACTGTATCGTTTGTTGTAAAGAAAACCTGAAAGTATCTCACTTGTTGCATCCTCGATGGTGAGGATGACAGTGGGCTCACTTGGATCTCCCACTCCGGCCTCATTCTCAGCTCTGACCTGGAACTGCACCTCTGACCCTTCATCAACATCTGTCACCTTGAACTGGGTCTGTTTATCTGGAGTCTTGCAGCACTTCAGCCATCGAGTTCCAACCTTTTCTTTCTTTTCAATCACATACCTGTGGAGAATAAAATGTCCTGCTTAGCCTTAAATAATACACTTGCCAGTCTTTTAACTAAATGCTACATTTGACAGTCAGTCATTTTACTTGGTTATGGGTCTTCCACCATTGCTGTTTGGAGGTTCCCACTTGAGCTCCACATGTCTCTTAGTGACTTCCATCACTGTTAGGGCGTATGGTGGTCCAGGAGTTGCTGTAAAAGCGCAATGGAGTTTTAAATTATTCAAAAAATGTGTTTTTCCTGAACTGGCTTTGTTTTAATATCTTCTAAGAAACATAACAGTATTTACAGTATATTAGTATAATATTTTGCAAATAAAAAACACATAATAAGTTATCATTAGAAAAAAAGTGAAGAACAGATAACTGAGGGTAACTAATACTCATGAATCTTACTGAATGTGTCCTTGGCGAGAACTGCATCCTCCAGCTCACAGAACTCTCCCATTCCAACGGCATTCTCAGCAGCAACTCTGAACACGTAGAGGGATCCTTCATTGAGAGGAGTCACTGAGTATTTGAGCTCCTTGATGGTGGTGTCAACCGTCTGCCAGGCCTTCCGCCTCACATCCCTCTTCTCCACCACATAGTTTGTGATGGGTGAACCTCCATCACTGCTTGGAGCCTGCCATTTTAGATCAGCGCTGATCTTGGTGATGTTGGTGACCTCCAGCCACTGAGGAGCAGATGGAGGGTCTGCATATGGAAAACACACAATGTTAGTCCAGTATGTAATTCTTTTCCATAGAGAATCATCTGCTGCCAGTTTCTGTGCAGGACTTACAGAGTCTCTCCTTGCAGACCACAGGGTCACTGGGGTCGCTGGGCTCACTCTCACCAGCCTTATTGACAGCCTTAACTCTGAATGAGTATTCCTGCTTCTCCATCAGGCCCTGCAGCTGGTGCTCTGTCTGAGGAACATCCTCTGCAATACGGATCCATTCCTCGCTTCCAGTCTTCTGGAACTCAATGATGTAACCTTCAATCTTTGCCCCACCATCGTGCTCTGGTCGTGTCCATGCTAACAAGGCAGTGGTCTTGCCAACTTCCCTGACAACAGGCTTTCCAGGTGCCCATGGAGGATCTAGAAAAGAGTTAAGTGTTTTATGATTTTCACATTACTTTGATTATTTCAGGTGAATTCAATTTGTTGGAAATTGGAAATGAACTGGATATGAATTCCCACCTCATCTAAGCACATCTAGTTGCAAATCCGTAAACTAGAAAAATTTTCTAACTGTTATGTTGGTGACTGAAACCATGGCACTGTATTTGTGCTATACACTAAAAGAGCATGATGACAAGCAGTGGTGGAGCATACTGTTTATGATAATGGTCTAATGAAGTATTGAACATTAAAGAGAGCTTATACATGACACTTTCACTATATTTTACATGTATGGCAGCCTTATTGAATACTGAACTAAATGCTGCCCTGAGACCTCTGATGTTCTCTGTTTGACTTCTGACTTTGGAAGGTTTTCTTGTAGTTTCCAAATGCAAAGATAATGCACCGTCATATAATTACTGTCATATAATTTAGTGGTTTAAATCCTCAAAAGTAACAGATTAATGATGCTGATAGACTTGTGACATACCAATGGGATCTTTGATAAGCACAGGATCTGTTTCTACACTTGGTTTTCCAGGTCCAGCTAGATTCTCTGCTAAAACACGGAAGCTGTATTTCTTCTTGGTGGGGAGTCCTTTTACCCTGGAACCAAAGAGATTAGTAGTATTAAAAATTCTTTTGACTAATGCTTCTCAGTACTTTGGAAACCTCATGGCTGAGCTAAATACCTGAAAGTTGTGTCCTTTATGGGCAGTTTGTTGCATCGTATCCACTTGTCGCTCTCTTGATCAAATTTCTCGATCCAGTATCCTGTGATGGGGCTGCCACCATCCTCATCTGGCTCAAACCAGGTCAGTGTCACTGCATCCTTGGCAATGTCAGAAGGAGTGACTCTGGTTGGAGGACCAGGTGGATCTGAAATAGTTGGACAGAAAAATAATTTATGCAAAAATGTAGCAGTCACATCTTCAGATTGTTGAGTGATGGGTCGAGCTATAAGACAACTTACCAAAAGAGTACTTTGCAATGATTGGTGTGTGCTCTGTAGGTATGCCAATGCCATACTGGTTCTCAGCACTGATTCTGAAGATGTACTCCTTCATAGCAATAAGCTTGCAGGCCTTGAAGTTGGTATCCTTCACAGTGGCTGACAATTTGACCCACTCCTCTTTGTCTGTCTGACGAGCTTCAACAATGTAGTTGGTGATGGGTGAGCCACCGTCATCTCTGGGAGGGTTCCAGGCTAAAACGCAGGACTCGTTGGTGATCTCTGAGATATCAAAGGCAGCTGGAGGGCCCGGTTTATCTGAGGTGAAAAACAAATGCGAAATGGCATGTACTTGTTTAATGCTTATCAAGCCCAGAAGATCCCCAAAACAATTTGGACTACATTGAGTGACCCATTGAGTCATTGACCCATTGAGTGGTGGAATGCTAATGGATTGTAGCTACAGGTGCCTGGAGGGAAAGATGCCAGGAACTATTTGATCAGAAATGAGAAATAATTTTCTCAGTTTTTCTATAGTGTAGTAACCCTGACAGAAAGTTGGTTAAGTTTTGAAGACTGTACCTAGGATGTTGACATCAATGGTGGCAGTGGCGCGTCCACAGATGTTGACTGCCTCTATGATGTAAGTGGCCGTGTCTTCTCTGGTGGTGTTGCCTATGGAAACTTTGGAGTGTCCCGGCTGGGTCTCAATGGTTATACGGTCTTCAGCCCGGAGGACCAAGTCAGCCTTGGTCCATTTTACACGAGGATCAGGCTGTCCTTTGACGTCTGCAGGGAGCTCAATCTTGGTGCCTGCTCTGGCAGTCAGGCCTGCCAGTAGCTTCACATCCAGCTGGATCTCTGGAGGTTCTGTATACGTTTTTTAAAGAATATAGACAAGTCAGTTGTTTGTTTTTTTTTATAATATAAACTGTGCTTTCAAAAACTATGAAAATGTTGAAAACCCTGGGCTAATTTTCTGTCTCCTGATTATGTTTAATAATCCTGTTTAGCAGAATCTCAGCATGATGAACAAACCGCCGCACCTCGAGCATCTACAGCCTGAATCTCATCAGTGGCCCTGCAGGGTCTGCTGGCCCCCAACTTGTTCACTGCTCTGATTCTGTAGGCGTACCACTGGCCCTCGATCAGCCCTGTCACCTGGAACCTGTGGTCACAAAAACATCTCAAATTGTATCCAGTTACACAGATAAGATTGATCACACATTAAAAAGTTTAATTTTACTTGAGTTCAGGAATGGGGTCACCACAGGGTTCCCACTTGTCTGTCCCACGTTGACATTTATCAACCACGTAACCTTTAACTGGAGCACCACCGTCATACTTTGGAGGTTCCCAGGAAAGGAAGATGCTCTTGCCACTCTTATCACGCCATTTTAGGTTCTCAGGAGGATCAGGAATAGCTAGAAGAAAAACAGATTTTGATCAAATATAAGAATGTGTGAGTGACATACATTTGCAAGAATTAGACCTGAAGAATTAGACCTAATGTTAAAAGTTATCTCTTTGCAAAAAGAGGGATCATACTTACTAGCAGGTGAGGAGACGTTTACAGGCTCATCTATGTATGCTGGTTCTCCAGGTCCACACTTGTTGCATGCAATAACGCTAAACAGATATTCTTTTCCCTCGATCACATCTGTTACTGTGTGCTCCAGATCCATGACACCAGTAGCAACCTGGAGAAAATATAATATTTTGCATTAATCCATCAAGTGTTTTTAACTCTCCAAATAATATCAGATGCTCTTCTCAGATATACCTTGGCCCAGGTCTTGCGGGAAACCTCTCTCTTTTCTATCTGATAGTGAGTAACTGGACTTCCTCCATCGTGTTCTGGTGGCTCCCACATCAGGTGGACATGGTGCCGAGTTACTTCAGCTACCTTAAAGTCTTTAGGTGCACTTGGACATGCTGGGGAAGTAAAAAGAAACAGGGTTTGAGAGAAGCATTTCAGTACTCCTTCAAAAAACACAGTTTTGCATTCATACTTAATTCAATATGAAGACAGAAGAGCTGAACTTACCGATGACATTGACCTCGATCTCTCCAGAGACAGATGTGACATCATTCTCCAAGTGCAGGGTGTATGTGCCTTTATCAGGACGGACACTTGGAGAGATTGTCAGTTCTGTAAATGTTGGCTTTGTTACCATGGAGACACGCTCCTCTGCTGTGGTCAGCTCCTTTTCTCCAAAGGTCCACTTAGCTGTGGGAGTGGGGTATCCGGTAATGGGGACCCTGATGGTGAGAGGCTGAGGGGCAATAACTTCCAGGCCATTCCTAAAGCCGCTTAGATCAAAGGTTGGACCAACTGTGGAAAGAAAAATGTTTTCTTCATTGACACTTGGAAGAGTTTGACTCAAAATATCAATAGCAATCATTACCATATCAGTTTATTGTTGAGTACAAAATTTGACAGTTAAAATTGTCAAGAAAAAATAGCCAAATGAGTCGTCATACCATGTGGGTCGTCGGCAAGCAGTGGTCCAAGCTGCTCTGTTGGATCTGAGACACCAGCAGCATTCTCAGCACACACTCTGTACAGGTACTTCTGACCAGGCTTCAGTCCAGAAACCTGAGTTAAACCACACAGAGTGTGAATTTTCACAGCTAAATATGAGAACACTTGGGAGATAAACACGATTATTTGGGAAAGCTTGAGTGAGATTTTGGGAAGCTCTGTACCCGGTAGGAGAGATCAGGACACAATCTGGCGTTGCAGCGTAACCACTTGTCTGAGCCCTCATCACATTTCTCAATAATGTACCCGGTGATCATGCTGCCACCATTGCTTAATGGGGTTTCCCAGGTCAGAGTAACAGCGGTGTTGATTTGGTCATTGTAGTTCAGGTTCAGAGGTCGGCTTGGCCTCTCTGCAAGACGTAGAATATTTCTCAGTATTGTTTGTACAAAATGTGAAATTCTTCCCAACTGATGACTGATTTGAAGAAAAGAATCAATGCAGTTCATTGATTTTCTTAAGCTAACATTGTATTTTCAGGCACTGGGTTGAATGATTTTTTTGTACTGAACTCTTTTATGACTAAAATAGTGTTTTTTAAATTCTCATACATAACAGAACAAAATTCAACCAAACATTTGAGCAGCTGACTTCCACTCACCAATAGGATCCATGATCTTGACTGGGTTGGTTGCAGCACTAGGCCTTCCAATTCCAGCCTTGTTTTCAGCCCGGACTCTGAAGATGTACTCCTTGTGCTCCACTACGTCGTTCAGTGTAGCCGATCGATCACTGGCTCCACACACCAGGGCCGCCTCCCACTTCACAGAGGTTCTGTCACGGAGCTCAATCACGTACGCAGTGATCTCTGAGCCCCCATCAAACTTAGGAGGCTCCCAGTTGACAGTGGCTCCAAACTTGTTCACCACACCAATGCCAACATTTTCTGGCGCATCTGGAACATCTGGAGATTGACAACAAATAGCAGAGCATTTTTACTACAAAGTGTGGAGATTGTAAAAACAGTTGAGGAACTATTAGTGTTTGCTTACCAAACTTGTTCTTGGCCTGAACGGCATCATCAGTGGCAACAATTGGACCGGGGCCAACTCTGTTACGAGCACAGACTCTGAACAGGTACAGGGAATCCTTCTGGAGACCACTGACACAGTATTCTGGAGTGTCAGCCCGGTCTGTAGCAAGAGTCCAGGTCTTCCGCTTCACATCGCGTCGTTCTACCACATAAGCGATAATCTTGCTGCCACCATCACTCTCAGGCTCCTCCCAGGCTAAGCTGACCTCACCATCAGCAGTGTCAACCACCCTTAGGTTCTTAATAGGCCCAGGGACATCTGAAAATCACAAAAAATACTTAGAAATCCTATAGCCCCTGTGTGCGGATTATCTTGTTTCCCATGACCCACAGACTTACCAATCACATCCAGGTTGATGAAAGCCTCACCCTCACCATGTTTGTTTTTGATTACCACTCTGTACCGGCCCTGGTCCTCCTTGGTAGGACTCTTGAGACGGTACTCGGTTTTGTCAAGTGAAGTATCAATGTTTTGAACAGGTAAGCTTCTGCCATCAAAGAACCACTCTGCATCAGCACGAGGGTAGGCATCATAAGGAACCGTCATGACAAAGTGTTTTCCAGCGTCCGTCACCAGATTCTGGTCAGTGGTCTTGATCTTTGGAATAGCTGCAGAGGTAATAAAATAGTTTAGAACAGATTTTATTTTCCAGATTTTTTCTAACTCACGTTTGAGGAGTACAAAGCTTTGAGTAATTCTGGTTTATAGTGACTGGTATAGATGTTTTACATGAATCTCTTTTCAACAAAGCTAAACCAAATGGTTGATTTACCATCTTAAAATATTTTGAAGTTGATGGATTCAGAATGTTTGAACCAGAAAAACATTTAAACACATAAGACATTTGCCCTCAAGAAGTGATATTAATACCTCTGTCTTAAAGAATACATTGTTTTAAGTTGATATAATTTAAAATTGATTAATGTCATATTTTTCAAGCAATGTCTGATGGTTTTGTCAGGGTAGATTTACCTGCCAGCTCCAGTTTGGCCCGGGCATCCTTGTCTTTGGCCACAATGCGGTACTCTCCTTGGTCTCTGGGTCTGATCTCACAGACTTGTAACCTGTGGATCTTCCCTTCACTGATCATCTGGTACTTGTCACCCTGCACGATGATCATGTTGTTTCTCATCCACTTAACCTCCACTCTGTCCTTGTTGAGCTCCACCTCAAACACGACATCTGAGCCTGGAGGTTCAAACATGTCCTGTGGTGGTCTGATGATCTCCACTGGGGTCTCTTCAGGAAATAAAGACAGAGCCATTGTGAATATTAGACAGTTTGTCTGAGTTTGTTTGACTAGATGTAGAATTGGGAAGCTGACCTTCAACAAAGAGCCTGGCTCTGGTCCTTCTCTCATCCACACCACATGCATATTCACACTCGTCATCTGGTCTGCACACTTTGATTATCAATCTGCATGTTTTGCCTTCTTTCTCCATATGATATCTGCAAAAATAATATGGAAAGGTTTGCATAAAAATAATTTAAAGCTTAGTTTGCCTCTGATCTGCTGAATTTGACGCTGCTCTGTTTTACATATCATGGCGAGCAAAGTAAGAAAGATACCTAGGTCCTTCTCGGATCTCTCGTCCAGTCTTGTACCACTTGACAGCAGCCTTCTCCTTGCTCAGCTTGCAAGTGAACTCTGCATCCTCAAACTCGGTAATAGTCTGATCTCTGAGCTGTCCTGTGAAGTCAGTCGGCGCCTCGCTGATGATCAGCTCAGCAGCACACTTGTCATCTCCAACCATGGCAGTGTACTCTCCCTCATCTTCCATGGCACAGTCTTTGATAGTCAGGGTGTGTTTGAGTCCATCGGCTCTGTAGACTATGCGTTTGCTGAGGGTCACCTCCTGGCCAGCCTTCATCCATCTTACGGTCACTTCAGACCGGTTCACTTTACAAACAAAGCTGATAGTCTTCTTCTCCTGTGTCTCAATGTCTTCAATGGGCTCCAGGAATTTGAGTTTTTCCTCTGTGAATGTCAATGGAAGATACAGAATCAACTTTTCATGAAGAAGACCAACATAAATGATACATAATTAACATTTTTTTACCTGCAACTTTAGCGCTGGCAGAGCACTTGGCCTGTTCTCCCCTGTTATTAGTCAGAGAGACAGTATAGGTGGCCTCATCTGATTTCTGGGCCTCTTTGATCCTCAGAGAGAAGACGTTGTCTCTCTGAACCATCATGTACTTGCTGCTTTCAAAAATGGTCTCCTCATTCTTTAGCCACTTGGCTTTGCCTCCCTCAGTATTGGTCTCACAGTTAAACACAATCTCGCTTCCTTCCTTCACCTCTGTGTCTTTAATTGGTGTAACGATCCTCAGTTTTTCTGCAGTAGAACAGGGACCAGTTAATGTCAGCTAGAAGATCATGGAAACCAGATGCTAAGACAATGAAAATCTTACCTATCACACAGAGATCAGCAGAAGCTTTAACGCTGCCGATGTGAGCAACATAACCACCCTCGTCTTTCAGGTCACATTTTTTCACAATCAGAGCTCTTCTCTTTCCTTCGCTGATGATTGTGTATTTGTCTCCAGCTTGGATCTCTCGTTCACCTCTGAACCACTTCACCTCATAGGTGTCTTTGGACACTGTGCAGGAGAACTCAGCCTGCTCACCCTCTACCACCTCCTGGTTCTGAGGACGAGAGATGAACTCCGCTGCCAGTTCTTCAGAGCAGAAGAAATTAAGTCAGACAAACAGGATAAGGGTAAAGAGCTTAAGTTAAAAGCCACTAAATATTAAATGATATAATCTCCTTTTTTACCACTGAGCTTTAGGGTGGCAGATGTTCTGACAGTCGGGCTCAGTCTGCAGTTGTACTCTCCAGCATCTTCCATCCTCAGGTCCTGGATGATCAAGATCCTCCTGCGACCGTCCATGATCTGATCGTAGCGTCCGCCCTCCGGCAATTCCTCATCTCCTCTGAACCAGGTAACCTCAGCATTGGCCTTGGAAACTTCACAGATCATCTTTACGCTGTCTGTCTCCGTTCCCTCCACATTGGACAGGTTCTTGGTGAATGTGGCTGCTTCCTCTGAGCAAACACGGAGCAACAGTTATGAATTTGTGTTTTTACCCTGTTGCTCTGTCTCTGTTTTAACACAGTAAACTATTACATTTGGAGCTTCCAGTTTATGTCGAATTAAGACAACAAAGTTCACAAAATATGAAGTCAGAACAGTTTTAAATGTTCCAATGGTCCTTACCAATGACAGTGAGCATGCCAGACGTCTTGAAGGTTCTGGCATCACATTCGTATTCTGCCTCATCGTCAAACACTGACTTGTGGATGATGAGGATCCTCTGCACTCCTTTAGCAATGATTTCATACTTCTTTCCCTTCCTGATCTCGTTGCCATCCTTAAACCAGCGAACCTTAAACCAAACAAGGATGTGAACATCACTCCGAATGTGACCAAAGTGCATTTTTTAAGAATAAACTCTTTTTAATGGGCCTTGGATAGATTGAGCACCTTACCTTGGCAGACTCGCGGGACACTTCACACTCAAACCTGGCTGATTCTTTCTCTCTGACTTCCACATCCTGTAGTGGTTTTGAAAACTCCACATAAGGAGCTGTTGATACAAAGGCAAATGTTAATTTATTCCAACATTTTGCTTCTTTTTTGCTAACAAATCTCAGTGCTTTCTACCATCTTTATTCCTTATTCTGAAGCCAAGAACAATTTGTGACTGAAAAGATTGAAACTAAAGCTCCTCCTTACGTGTAACCTCCAGGAAGCAGGAAGTTTTGAACTCTTTAGCATCACATGTGTACATTTTGGCATCATCTGGAGCGCAGTCGTGGATGATAAGTGCTCTCTTGCGGCCTTCAGCGATGGTGTCATACTTCTTGGTCTTTCTGATCTCCTGTCCCTCCCTGAACCAGCGCACCTCTGCGTTCTCTCTTGAGACTTCACACTCCAGGGTGGCGGTGGCCTCTTCCTCCACTGTCTGGTCTTCCAGAGGCTTTGTGAACTCTACTGGTGGCTCTAAACCCAAACCATTTGATCAGGTGATGACTGAACATCTGTAATGCGTTCACTGTCTCCTGTATGTTTGAGTGTTTTACCTCCAACAAAGAGCTGAGCTTGAGTCAGGAAATCTTTGGCAGTCACTTTGACCTCCCCAGCCTCTGATAGTTTCACATCTCGGACAGTCAGAGTGTGAACTCTACCTGCCACCCGAGTCTTTACCTGCAGACCCAGAAAACTCTGGTTTATTGATAGATCACTTTGTTGCAGCTCACAGGATGAGTAGAGTTCACAATCCTGTGTAGTGCTTAGTAAATAAAAGATGCAGGTTCAACATGAACACTAATTCATTTTCCTTCAATTTTCAACTGATTGACTATGCTTCCCTTACAGATTTAAAATGAATGCAGCTCAATCCCACAGCAATAAATAAAGGAGATCAAAAGAATTTAATGTTTCCAATACGTGATTAGTAATAACATTTCTCTACTTTATTGCATTTCTTTAGTAAACATTTAAATATCTTTTTTTGTCTTATTCAAAATTATTTTAGAACTTCTAACAAAAAGTTCAAATTTCTTAATTTAATTTATGTATATTTTATGTTTTTGTTTTTTCAGTTGCTGTTTATACTCTGGATAAAGGAAACGATTTGGTTTTAGGTACTTCATTCATTCCTCCAGCGATGTTGTCTGTGTGCTGTGATTAAACTGAGTCCCTGTGCAGATAAAGCTGTTGGGATCGTTGGAGGGCTGAAGATAAGAGGAGCTGGTCTCGTATCTCATTTTATTTTTAACTCAGCTCTAAAAGGTCAGCTTTGTGGGACATTTAACTACGAACTGCTGAAGGGAATATGTAGTTTAAACTAGCTAAACAAATAAGTAATTTTCATATTATAATCAACATAAAACAACTTTTAAAAGACAATATTTTTGTCTTTTAGAAAGCAACTTACCATAGTCCTCAAACAAAATCTGAGATTTTTTATTGGGTTATAAAGTAAGTATGACTATGATTCTGTTATTATTGTTATATTTTTCATTTTAAAATGTACTTTTCTTCTGAAAAAAGCAAAATAAAAGATTATCTTAAAATATCCTGTGAAAATCTTTCAGTACAACTAAATAAGACGATACACTGAAACATGCTAATTTTAAAAAACTTCAAAAATTTTTATTTTTTGTAATTTAAAAACTAAACTATTTAAAAATATTTTCTAATGTTCTCATAACACTTAGCTAAGTTTTAACCTCCTAGGTCTTTGTGAATAAATGTAAATTTCAGTAAATTGTTTTAATGAATTGATGTTTTGAGAGAAAGAGTAGATTGTTTCTTCCTTCTCCTTTTAATTTAGCACTTTTGCTCATATTAACACGACATGTTTATTTTGAACTGTATGAAATGAATGAATGAAATAAACGACTCTAGTTCTGTTCGTAATGAGTAATAAGATGCTGTAACTGACCCGGTCGCTGGCTTCCATCTTCTGTCCTCCAACGAACCACTCCACTTCGATGCCTTCATATGAAAGCTCACACTCGAAGGTAGCTGTCTCTCCGGCTGTCACTGTCACATCCTTCAGTGGACGCGTCAGTGTGATGGAGCGAGCTGAAGAAGAGGAGAAACAGGACAACAGGACAAAACACAAGCCAGTTAGAGAGCATGAAAGTTAGTTTCAGAGAGGCTTCACAGAGTAGATAAGCTCTGAGGCTGAAAATAACCCCAAGCTCTGATTGGCTGAGGACTGAAACAATGAGGCATGTCGCAGACGACATGAATCAATTCATATATTTTATTTAAACATGCAGGAGGTAAAGAACAGGAAAGGATTGTGATCAATAAAATTAATGAAGGAGCTGCTGTTATCAAGCAGCTGTGAAATGACAATGTCTGACCTTTGACCCTGAGCTGAGCGTTGGATTTGGCGTTGGCTGCAGAGAAGTCAACAGCTCCAGCCATGTCCTTATGGACATTATAGAGGATCAGCATGTGTTTGGTTCCTTCCTCTTTAATCTCCACGTCCTGAAGGAAAAGAAGAAACAGACAACAGAGTCAGAGACTTCATCTGTAAAAACCCAAGGAAGGCCGCTGAGTTCCTGGAAGCCTTACAGCAGACTGGTGCAGAGCCTCTCCCTTCAGTTTCCAGTTTCCATGGACATCCTCCTCAGAAATCTCAGTCTCAAACCTGGCTGTCTCCGTCTCAGTGACCTCCACGCTGTACAGGGGACGGACAACCTTGATGTCGCGCTCTGAGGAGAGAGCAGCAAACCGTCAGAGAGAAGGCAATAGCATTGTTTTAAACTTAAACTGATAAGTTTCAAAATCTATATACCTCTGTAATTTTGTCCCAAGGTTTTTTTTCTAAAATGTGTTGTGTTTATAACTAAGATTCTTCTTCTGTTTTTAAGACCCCTAGTTTGAGCTAGGGATGGAGAGGCTCATGGAGAGGCTCTGATCCAACTACTACTGCCTCTTTGGTTCCCAATAAGGACATTTTCTCCTTTCAGCAACTTAAGTAGAAAGTTCTCCAATAGGCTAATATAGCTCAACAACTACGAGGTGGCAACCTAATAATGATTGATTAAACATCTTTGAAAGATGCAGGGATTTTTAGAAATATCATCAATAAGCCTACAGTTACTCCATTTGTAATTTTCTTAGCAAAATATCTATTTTTCAGACACAATTTTGTTAGATAGTTTTCGTTTAAAGTTGATCATTTACAGACTGTGAGCACTACCTTCAATGGTGAGGTTTGCTGTGGTTTTGTCTGAGCCACAGTCGCAGGTATACTCTCCAATGTTGGCCTTCTCTGCCTTCCGGACCAACAGGATTCTCTTCTTTCCATCCGTGCTGATGGCGATGTTCTTGGACGGAGTGATCTCCTTCCCATCCTTAAACCATTTCACATCAGCAACGGCCTTGCTAAGTTCACAGACCAGCTTCACCTCGTCCTTCTCCACAGCAGTGTAGTTCTGCAGCTTGGTGGTGAAGTACAAGTCACCCTCTGCACACACAGCACATTTACACAGAACAGGTCACAACATCATTTTACGTGAAACACATTTAAATTAATCATTTCCATTGAATCAAAGATGGGAAAAGGTTTTTTCTGACACCGACCGATGACGGTGAGCATGGCTGTCATGCTCTTGTCCATGCCCTCCACCTTGATCATAGAGGTGTCGTCGATCGTCACCTCCTTGAAGGCCAGAGTGTGGACTTTTCCGTGATCCGACATGTGGACCACCTTACTGGGAAGCAGCCGGACGTCGTTTTTGTACCAAACCACTGAGATGTTTTCATGAGACAGTTCAATGCTGAACTCTGCTGTTTCTCTCTCTTTCACTGTTACGTCCTTAATGGGTTTGACAAACTCCAGGCGAATACCTGAAAAAAAAGCAACTGTTTATTAGTGGGATGTTCATCATTTTATTTCGAAAAAGCCACAAATTTTGGAAAAAAAAAAGTTGAACGCTAAAGAGATTTAGTGGGTAACTTTCATGATTTTTATCATAAAAATAATATTTGTGTCACTTTGGCTTCAGTGATATTTAGTCAAAACTACACAATCTATTCTCCAAAAATGATATTCAAATACTTTTTATGCTAACTTTTTTATGGCAGTCATCACTACAAAATAATTATTAAAGCTAATTAAGCTTCATTTAGTTAAAGGGTTCAATATATCATGATTACCCTGAATAACAAGTTTGCCAGTGGTCCTCTTGTCCTCTGCCTCAAACATGTACTTGGCCTCATCGTCAAAAGCCGCCGATCGGATCACCAGGACGTACATATTGCCCTCCTGTATCATCTCGTACTTGTCATCTCCTGTCAGCTCCTGGGAGC
Source organism: Phalloptychus januarius (assembly GCA_902982915.1). NCBI lineage: Eukaryota > Metazoa > Chordata > Actinopteri > Cyprinodontiformes > Poeciliidae > Phalloptychus > Phalloptychus januarius. The sequence continues at coordinate 18,508,842 of CADWAE010000230.1, read as the reverse complement.
CTTTGAGCCAGCGGAAGCTCTTTGGAGGTCTCGACACCTCCACCTCGAACCGGGCCTCATCCTTCTCATACACCTGAACATCGCTCAGCGGTGTGAGGAAGTTCAGAGGAAGTTCTGCAGGAAAACGCAGAGAATCAACGTTTGAGGAAAGGTTTTGTTTTTAGGTCATGGAAAATGGAATAAATAACAAGATGGTTGAGAAAAACGTGCGTTTATTTCACCTTTGACCTTCAAGTTGGCAGAGCATTTGGCATTGGCAGCAGAGTAAGACACCTCTCCGGTCATGGACACCTTACAGTTGTACAGGATCAGAGTGTGTTTGCCTCCTTCCTCAATGATGTCCACATCCTGTCAAATGAGAAGGGTTTAACTGAGGTCAAGACGGGCTCTGGGCGATTTTAAAACATCTGTGGTGACGAAACAGCAGTGATGCTCACAGAGGAAGGGTTGAGCACTTCTCCGTTCAGCCTCCACTGCCCGTGGACGTCGTCCTCAGAGATCTCAACCTCGAAACGAGCTGTCTCGCCATCAAACAGCTCCACGCCGTAAATCGGCCGCACGACCTTAACGTCTCGCGCTGGTGGGGAGGAAAGTTACAGAAAAAGACAAAATAAAACAACAAGTGTTACTGAAAAAAAGGAGAGGTTGTTCATTTAGTTTGTTCATTTATCATCAACCAGCATCATTATTTTTCATTGTGATTCACCGATTTTCAGTCAAAAACTTGGGACTTGGGAAAAGATTAATCAGATTGGTTTGTAAAGATATTCTTATTAATATAAAACCTAAAATATCAGATCATGCTCTTTCTATTTAAGAAATCACAGCAGAAAGCAGCTCCTCTTTTACCTTCAATCATTATGTTGGCCGACGTTTTGTCTGTTCCACAGTCACACACATAGTTTCCTTGATCGTTTTGCGCCACTTTCTTCAGGACCAAAGACCTGCGGGTGCCTTCTGACTTCATGACCAGCAACTTGGAGGCAACGACTTCCTTCTCGTTGTGATACCAGACCACAGGAACGTCTTTGCTGAGCTCGCAGTCCAGTGACACTTCGTCTTTCTCGGTGGCAGTGTAATCCCGCAGCTTCACCAGGAAGATGGCATCTCCCTCTGATGAGCATATTGAACAGCTTGTCAACTTTTTACTGTTTTATCGTGTTAATTCACTGAACGCTTTTATATTTACACATCAATCACTCAAAACAAACCTGTATAGCTCATATCTGAAAAACAGTAAAATAAAAGCCAGTGAGAGGAAACCCAGTAAAGGAGACATGCTGTTACCTATGACTGTCAGTTTGGCTGAGGAGTAAATTCCCTTGGCTTCTGCCTTTATCTGGCAGGTATCATCTAGACTCAAACTCCTCATTTCTAGAGTGTGTCTCCTTCCTTCCATGTGCATGAGCACCGTTCGACTCACGTGGAGTTTGACTTCGTTTCGGTACCAAACCACCGGCACGTTCTCGTGAGTCAACTCGATATCAAAGCGCACCGAGTTACCTTCTTTGATTGTTTGGTCCTTAAGTTGCTGCATAAATTTGAGCCTCATGCCTGGAATACAGCAGGTCAGTGCACACAGACAGGAGCGTTTGAAGCCACAAACGTAGAATGAGCACACAGAGGAGACATGAAGCATGGCCGCTCTTACCTTCCACCGTCAGCTGAGCCGTTGACCTTTTGTCCAACACCTCTATCGAATACTGAGACTCATCATCAAACTCACAGCTGTTTACAATCAGCATGTGTTTCTTTCCATCATCAATTATTTCATATTTGGGGCTGGGGGTGATGATTTCCACCCCCTTAAACCACATGACCTTTGGTATATCCTTAGTGATGGTGCATTCAAACTTAGCCTGTTTCTTTTCGGGCACAGACACATCCTTCAGCGTTTCAACAAAGCCCATTTCGATCTCTGGGAGATGCGAATAATTTAGCCATTATTGACAAAAGCAAAACAGACGGTTTCTCAGCAGTGCCTCCATTCCACAAGACAAATAGATGCAGGGACTTAAAACAAACATATACAAACCAACTCAGTGTGCTTGAGACATGTTTGTACCTTTAACTGTGAGCATGGCACTGGTGACAGCATTCAGAGCCTGGTATGACACTTCTCCAGCCTGATCCAGCTGCACGTTCTTCAATGTGAGGAAGCGCTTTCCGGCCTCTGCTTTAATTTCACATGTCTGAGAAAAAAAAGTAGGTACATCAGAAAACCTGGAGAGCTTTTTATTGAAAGCAGCAATATAACCTTTATCAAATAACGTACCGGAGACCTGGTCAACGCCTGGCCTCTGAGTTTCCATTCACCAGGAACATCATGCTCAGATATTTCAGTGTCGAAGTGAGCTTCCTCCTTCTCAACCACCTCAACACTGGCAAGAGGCTTCAGGATGTCAGCTGCACGCTCTGAAAATGTAGTAATATTAAAGTCGCTCATTCATAACTTTCAAACTGTTCGAATGTTGATTCCAGGAACAGACCTCCCAGTGTGAGTTTGGCTGTGTATCTTCGACTTTCAACTTCGATGGTGTAATCGGACACATCGTCAGGTTGGCAGTTGTTGATGGTGAGCTTCATGTCTTTTCCATCTTTGTTGATCTCGACTTTGTCAGAAGGAGCGAGTTCGTTCTCGCCTTTGTACCATTTCCAGTTGGGAGTGTCTTTGAACAGCTCGCATTTGAATGTGGCCTTGGACTTTGGTTTCACATGCTGGTCCCTCAGAGGCTTTACCAGCCAGTCTTTGATGATTTCTGTAAAGGGAAGGGTCACATTACAGGAAGATAGGTCAGACCTAAAAACTCCCACATTTAAAAAGATTTATATGACATTTTTAAAATGCATTGCAGAGACTTGAACATATTGGGTCTCAGACAACCATGTTGGATAAGTCCAATTTTTAAAATCATCTGGTATAATTACTAACATTGCTGTCGACGTCCAGGTGTATGAAACCTGAAAAAACACTAATTATTCACAGAAGTTAAAGTTCTGTCTTGGAAAGTTTAGCCACCTGTTCGACCTGTAATTTCAAATATTGAATTCAGGAAACACAAAGGACATTTTGGTGTCTAAAACTACAAAGAATGGTTAAAATACATTGTTTTGTATTTTAGTGCTTCTAGAATTAATTTTTAATCAAGATTTATCTTTCACTCTCACACAAGCTACAAAAGCTACTTTTCCTTCATTTGAATACCAAACGGTTCTTGCATTTCACCTACATTCAATTTGTATGCAGAGAAACAATCATCAGGTAATGTATGCAGCAAACCTTCTAGTAATACTCTGAGTACTAAGAACTGGAGGTTTGTGATTGGTTGATTAGATTTTTACTTTTTCTGGTTTTAGTCTCTTTGAATCTGTTTTCATAAAGGCAGAAATCTTTTTGATTTTGCATGCTCATTTTTTTTGTCTAATACTTTAACTACCAGTCTTCTACTGTAAATGATATAGTTCTCCTACAATTGTCATGTTAGTGTATAGAAGAATACTGCTAACACAAATCATCTGATCAGTTCGGTAACAAAATTGTCTGCAATTGATCTGTTTATGAATATTCCTTCATGCTGCTGATAGCTCACCAATCACTTTAACGGTGGTTGAAGTTTTGACGTCTGCTTGACCATCTACTTCACAGGTGTAGAGGCCTGCGTCCTCGTCAGTGGCGTTCTGGATGGTCACAGCATGCTGCATACCGATCACATTAATAGCTACTTTTCCAGCCTTTTTCTTCAGAACCTCTCCGTTCCGCTTCCACACCACGTCTCTTTCTTTGTTCAGCTCACAGATCAGATACATTGGTTGACCTTTCATGCATGAGGTCTCAGGTTCCAACTCCTTCAGCCATTTTACAGGGAGCTCTGTGGAGAGGGAAAAGTGTTTCCAATACAATGAGGGCAAGTTCTTCAAGCCTCCCGAGTCTGAACAGGTTTTAGCTTACCCTCAACTATGAGCTTAGCAGTGCAGGTAATCTCCTTTCCAGCATTCTTGGCCACGCAGGTGTATTCTCCAGTGTCGGACAGCTGGACATCAATGATGTGTAGCTTCCGATCTTTGCCATCAGAGGTGAACTTATGCTTGGGACTCTCACGCAGGTTACTGTCATCCTTCATCCACGAGGTGACGGCGGTAGAGGGTGTAACCTCACACTCAAACACGGCCGATGAGCCGATGGACTCGGCCTCCTGCAGCACAATGTCTTGAATCTTCTTCACAAACTTCAAAGCCACAGGTTTGAGCTTGAAGCCTGCAAATGGTTCCTCTGGTGGTGATGGACCTTTTCCACCGGGTTTCATACCCCGACCCTTTCCACCATCACCAGGAGAGGGAGTTTGTCTTGCTGCAGAAATAAAAACTTACTCAATTAGTTTCAGGTATTGGAGTGGATGGAGAATGAAACAAAGCATTTACAAAAGTCATTTTTCAGACATAAAATAAGTTGTAGGTTTAAAGTCCTACTGTTAGAAGAACACAAAAAGTTTTGTTAAGACTTAAGATGAAGCAGGATCAGTTATGAAGAGTCCAAACACAAAATGACAGAACCAATACAACCAAAGCACAGACAAAGGTAGCAAAACATATTAAAGGAAGTTCACCTAACAGATGATTTCCATGCATTGTCTTCCTTAAATGAGAGGTGAAGGCACAAGGCGAAGAAAATCTTAAAATGTTCACCTGAACTTTAATAGATATGGACTCATTTACTTACCTTCAGCTACAGAGTACTTTTGATTGATTGCAGTTTTTTCATTTTAAATTATTTTACCTGTCAACACCAGCAGTCGCTTATCATCGATCATCATCTGTCAATACTCTAACAAGTATGTGCTGCAAATTTTTTCCTGTCTGACTGACTGATTAAGAAAAGCAGGTTTAATTTCCAGCTATTTTTCGTTAGACATAATGACTGAGACAAAACACCAAACAGGTTAACAACAGCAGACGGAACAAAGACAATTTGCTCCAGACATTAGCTCATGCAGTTTTTTGCACTGATGGGGTTTTTATCAGTAAAATCCTCACCCCCAAATCCTCTGCCTCTGCCTTTTGAAGGTTCATCACTTGGTTTTCCATCTGAACAAGAAACAATAAGACAAGTTTTAAGACCATCTCCTAGATCTCCTACTGGAAAGTACAGATCCAGCAGATGTCAAGGAAAAAACATGTAAACTTTTTTAAGAGCAAACATGAGAATAGAAGACGTCACATGTGAACAGAGACTTGAAAGACCTGGAAGATGAAATGGAAACATAACGGCATAAGATGATTGAAAGGACATTTACTTAGACAATAAAGACAAATGAAATTCCCAGCAGCGAAGAGAAACATAGACAAACATCTGTTCTGCAATTGGCAAAACTGGATATGATGAATGAAAAGGTGAAAACAAAACAGCAGATGGGATGATGGATCGACACAACTGACATACAGATTAATTCATCGGCATGAGATGAAAAAATGGATAAAGTGATCAAAGAAGATGTGATGAGGATTAGATGAGAGATCTGGGATGGGATGAGGGGACTCCAGAATCAGCTGGAAGAGTTTGCTCGTCTCACCTCGTCTGGCACCAGGCATACCCGGAGTCTCAAGGGCCCCATCCACCTCTTCACCTTCCCAGTCCTCTGAGGGAACAAGATCCCAGCCCCAGGATTCCTCCTCAACCTCGCCTTCTTCAGGCTCATTTTCAAAGACCTCCTCCTCAGGCTGAGTCGTCACCCTCTTCATTTGTACAGCTCCAGGAGAAATCTCCTTCGCAAGGGGGATCCGACCTTTATCAGGCTTTTCTGATTCTAAGACCTCTTCCACTGATGGCTTCTTGGGAACTTTTTTGAGTGTTATGGTTTCAACTGAGTCTTTGGGGGAAACAGCTTTTGGGACCTCTTTGACTTTTTCAGAACTTGGCTTTCTCTCAGCTGGAACTTTCTCCAAGTCTTTCTGCTTCTCCACTTTAGGCGGTGGAGTCTTTTTTAGCTCAACCTTCTTCGGCTCCTCAACAGCCTTTGTGGGCTTTTTGTCTTCTGCTTTCTCTTTACTGACCACGGGAGAAGGAGTCTTTTTGAGTTCAACATCTTTCTTTAACAGATCAGATGGTTTTGCTGGGAACTTCTCTGCTTCAGTAGGTGAGATCTTCTCTTTAAGACCTGTAGGACTTGGTTTCTTGGCTGGAGCAGATGGTTCCTCCTTCTTCACAGGTTTTGGTTTCTCTGTATCTTTCATGTCTTTGGTTGTCTTGTCTGGCACCTTTGTGTCTACGGGCGTTTTTATTTCTTCATCAGGGACTTTTTCTGGCTTAGTGACTTTGGTGAAAGGCTTCAGCACCACCTGCTCTTCCCTTTTCCTCTGGTTTGGGAATCACTTTAGGTTTAACTTTAGGTTTATCAGCTGCTGTAGTTTCTTTATCCTTAGGTATTTGATCAACCTTTTTCTTCTGTGGTAGTTCTGCTTGGGATTTGATAATATCCGGACTTGTGTCAGAACTTGTCAAAGAAGCATCTTTGTCTTCTTTGTTTTTTAGAGCTGATGTTGGTTGATCTTTGAGCAACATCTCACCCAATTTAAAGGGCGAGCGCTCAGTATCTATCTTTGCCTGACCTTCATCTTTAGTCTTTGCTTGTTCGGGTGCTTCTTGTTTTGTGGGTTTTTCAAAAGGCTTCAATGTCACAACTTCTGGTTCTTCATCTTTCTTTGGTAATTTCTTGATTTTCTTCTTCGATAACTCTGGGTCAGCATCTCCTTCCTTTGGTGCCTTTGTGGTTCTGGTCCACTTAGATTTCTCATCTTCCTCTGGCTGTTCAGGTTTTTCTGTTTGACCAGCTTTAGATGGCTCCTCAGCAGGAACAGAGACTGTATCAGGTCTTCCAAGTGGGATTATCTCTCGATCTTCTCTCTCTTGAGGCTTCTGGACTCTCGGTTCTGTGTCACGTTGTTTTGTCTTTCAGTTTTATCCTTTAAAATTTCCTTTTCAAGTTCTTTAGGCTTACTTGGAACCTGTTTCAGTTTAATCTGCTCTTGCTCTTGTTCTGGCTTTCCAGGCTTTTCAAATGGTTTCAGTTTCACAGATTCTTGTTGCTCCTCTGTCTTCGGTAGTTTCTTTATTTTCTTCTTATCTACACTGGGAACCTCGGGTTCCTCTTCTTTCTTGGATTTTGTGGTTCTTGTCCAAACTTCTTTCTCTGTTGTTTGGAGAATTTGTATTGTTTCAGTCTCCTCAATTTGACTCAGTTGAATTATTTCCTGTTCTGCTGTAAAGACTCGCTCAGTTCTTCCAAGGGTTATGATCTCTCGCTCTTCTCTATCATGAAGTCCCCGCACTGATAGTTCTGGATCATGATGTCTGATCACTTCTGCTTTTTGAGTTACAACCTGTTTCTCGGGCTCTGGAGGTTTTACCGGAACCTTCTTCAACTGAATGGTCTCTATTTCTGGCTCTTTCTCTTTGGGTTTTATGGTCATTTTACTCTTTAGTTTAGGAACCTCAGTAGTTTTCTCCTCCTCAATGGGAATTTTACCCTTTTGCTTAAGAGTTGGCACTGTGGTTGAGGGAGTAAAAACATACTTTATGACACTCACATTTAAACACGTAACAACATCCTTTGGATGAAACATCTGTTTTTTTACAACACAAAGATCACACATCACAACACTGAAATGATTATTTTTAAAGGTCTGTCAGTAAAACCTTTAAAATAGCAAGCTAATTGGTTTTACTGTTAAGAGGAAGTCACTTTTTTATACCTTTAGTTGGTCCAGGAGCTGAGACTGGTTCCTTGTCTGCAAAAATTTAAACAAGACCAATTATAAGCAAACACTGTACAAACACAAAAGCCACATTTAAAGCCAAAGACAGAGGAAGACAACAACAATCCCAGATTTTGTCCATTGAACATCTTTTTTTGCTGCAATATAAATGCACTTCGGAACAGTTCAAGCCAAAAAGTATGATCTGTTTTTTGGTCTCATAAAACAGATATTTATGATGTGAAAGACTGTAAAAAGGTTGTGCAGACAACATCAAACATTAAAGACATTAAGTTACACAAATAAAACAATAATATTTTCAGACTCAAAAGAGGAAGAAAGTCAAACACAGATAAAGGAAGACGAAGAAGATAAACTTTACCTTCAGGTGGAGAAATTCTTTCTGAAACGGTGGTGGGTTCAGCCTTTACACCGGGCTCAGAAGGTTTCTTCTCCACTGGCGTAACTGGAGCTACAAGAACGCCAACTCAATTAAATCACTGGCAATGATCCACTCAACAAACAACAACTGAATAAAACAGACAATCTTAAAGATGTCACTGCTGTTATGACCAACAGATTTGACTTAGGACGAACAGAGATAGAAATAAGAATGACAAACAGAAGAAACTACCTTCTGGAGAAACTACTTTTTCTGCTGGTCGTTCTCTTGATACTGGAGAGGGTTTCTTTTCTTCTGGAAGGAGACACTTGAGAGTACAAGATACCACAAAAAACATAAAGACCAACATAACAAAAGATGCAAAGGTGACAACACATTACAAAAACTGACATGTCAAGAGTTAAGAAAAGACCCAAGACTGAATAAACTACCTGCAGGAGGAGCAACTTTGGGTGAAGGAGCTGCTGGTACAGATACAGACGGTTTCTTCTCCTCTGGAGGAAATAATAAATAAGATGCAAGATCATGACCAAGACAATAGCAGGGCCACTGACAAAAGCAGTGAAAAGTTGCATAAGACAACAAATACAATGAAACCAAAGAAAAACAGGAGTCTTGTTTATCCTCCAACCAAGAAACGAATCAGACACAGACAAAAGATGACAATATAAAATATTAAGAGAGAAAAAAACTACCTGCAGGAGGAGAAACCTTTTGAGGAGGAACTGAAGGCTTTGGCTCTGGAGATGGTTTCTTCCCCTCTGGGGGAGATAATTTGGGATTACATCCAGCTCATAATAAAAATACCAATAAGATTGTAAAGAAAATACTGGAACCACTAAAAACATGAACAAATACTTGACATGTTAAGAAACAGTGTCAACACCAATTTATACAAAAACAAACATGGATGACTTTGAAAGTCAGCAAAGAAGATGAACACATAAACCACTCAGACTACCTGCAGGAGCAACTTTCTGAGGAGGAGCAGGTGGTGAAGGCTTTGGTTCCGGTGCTGCTTTCTTCTCTGAAGGAGATAATTTGGGAATATACCCAAGACATGATCAAGAAAGAACTAAGTTTGAAAAGCACTTAGTGGCACAACTTAAAAGACAGGACATGTTAGGAAACGATATCAAGTAGCTGTACACAAAGACAAACATGGCTGACTCATGATGTCAGCAAGAAGAAACACATGGACAAGTTGGACTACCTGCTTTCTGAGGTGGAGCAGCAGGTGAAGGTTTTGCTTCTGGTGCAGAAGGTTTCTTCTCCTCTGAAGGAGATAATTTGGGAGTAGATCCATTATGATCAAGAAAACATTAAGCCTGAAAGCATGCACAGGCGCAACTTAAAACACAACAATCCAAAGACATGTTAAGAGATGGTATCAACATAAATGGACATAAAGACAAACATGGCTGACTCATGATGTCAACAAGAAGAAAGACGTCAACAAATCAGGCTACCTGTAGGAGGAGCAACTTTCTGAGGTGGGAATGAAGGCTTTGCTTCTGGTGCAGAAGGTTTCTTCTCCTCTGAAGGAGATAGGTTGGGAATACACCCGAGTCAGCATTAAGAAAACGGTTGGAAAGCACAAACCGGCACAACTTAAACTCAACAATTGAAGCACATGTTAGGAGATGGTACCAACATAAATGGACATAAAGACAAACATGGCTGACTCATGAATGCCAGCAAGAAAAATGAACACATGAAGGAATTAGACTACCTGCAGAAGGAGTAACTTTCTGAGGTGGAGGAGGTGAAGGCTTTGCTTCTGGTGCAGACGGTTTCTTCTCTTCTGGAGTAGATAATTTGGGAAAACGTCCATTATGATCAAGCAAACACTAAATTGTAAAGCATGTTCCTGCACATCTCAAAACATAATAATCCATGGGGATATTAAGACATGGTTTCAACATAAAGGGACACAAAAACAAACATGGCTGACTCATGAATGCCAGCAAGAAAAAGAAACACATGGACCAAGAACTACCTGTAGGAAGAGCAACTTTAGGAGGAGGTGGAGGTGAGGGCTTTGGTTCTGGTGCAGAAGGTTTCTTCTCCTCTATAGGAAATAATTTGGGAATAAACCCATTATGATCTAGAAAACACTAATCTTGGACATCATGTACTGGCACAACTTAAAACATGATCATCGGCTGACTCATGAATGCCAGCAAGAAACACATGAACCAACCAACCTATAGGAGGCGTAACTTTAGGAGGAGGAGGTGAAGGCTTTGGTTCTGGTGCAGAAGGTTTCCTCTCCTCTGAAGGAGATAATTTGGGAATGTCATGATCATCACGATCAAGAAAACATTAAGCTTGGCCATCATCAAACAGGTTAAGTGATGGCATCAACACAATTGGACATACAGACAAACATGGCCGACTCATGGATGCCATAAAGAAATATAAATCTACCTGCAGGAGCAGTAACTTTAGGAGGAGGAGGGGAAGGCTTTGGTTCTGGTTCAGAAGGTTTCTTCTCCTCTGAAGGAGATAATTTGGGAATATGCCCGAGTCATGAACAAGAAAACATTAAGTTTATACAAGCACATACAAGACAAACATAGCTGACTCATAAATGCCAGCAAGAAAATGAAACGTGAACCAATTGAACTACCTGCAGGAGGAGTAACTTTTGGAGGATATGAAGGCTTTGGTGCTGGTGGTGCAGAAGGTTTCTTCACTTCGGGAGGAGACACTTTGAAATAAAAGATACCAAGATCACAACTAAGCATCATTATGGCCACAAAGGACTAAGACAAGAAGCTGGTGCAGATATTAGATAGTCCAATCTGCACCAACAAGAATGTGTAAAATAAAAAAGAAAACTAAAGATTTGAACAAAAAAGAGTTTTTCCTAAGACATACATTCCCAACAATACAAAAACAGGACACACACACACAAAAACACAGGACACACAGACCGATCTAACCTTTTCAGGGTTAGATTAATGTAACAGGTTCCTTGTTTCAACATTTAAATATAACAAATGTACTTCAAGAGTTTGATCTTAAGCGATCAAATTTACAAGAATACCTTTCTCAAGAGATTGCAGAGTCTTCAATGCAAGGGTTTGCTCTTTCATATCGTCTCTTCTTTGAGTTTTTCTCTCAGCGGTTGTAGCTCCTTCTGAATAGTCAGTCTCAAAAAAGATTTCTTTTGATTTTGGTTGTGATGGCTTTGTAGATGAAGGACTTTGATGCTCAGGGGCTCGAGATGTCTTCAGTGGTCCAGCTTGAGATTTCTCAGGTTGGGTCACGGTTTCTGTTGGTACTTTCTCTTTAGAGTCAGCAGCAATTTCGGAAAGAGATGCACCATGCTTCTTTGTAATTTCTTCTTTAGTTTCTAGATGCTTTTCTGAAACAAAAGTGTCTTTTCTATGGTCTGTAGCTGAATAAAAGTTAGGCTTCTGTTCTTTTTTGTCTTGAGTTTTCTTGAAAGAGTCTTTCATAAATGAAACGTCATCTTTAACTAGAGAAACGTCAATGTTTGTTGGAGTAACTGCAGGTTGCATTCTGGGCTCTTTTGATGAAAGCTCAGTTTCAGTTAGAGGTGGAGAAACTGAGATCATAGATTCAATTTTCATTTCCCTCGAAACTTTAATGTCTTCCAGTTTTTCATACTCATATCCTTCAGTATACTCCAAATATTTAGACTCTGTCACTTCATGATATTCTCTCAACCTTGTAGGAACTTCTGTTTTCTCCAATTTCTTCTTCCCTCTGATATAAAGTTCTGTCATCTCTTACAACTGACTCCTTGTGTTTTAATCTTCTTTCAGATCTTTGAACTTCTTGCTTGAGCTCAACAGTTGTTGGAGTGAAACTTTCTTCAGGAACAAACCTCTTGATGTCTTCAACCACAACGGTTTGTTGTTTTAGGTCATTCTCCAGACGAACTGAGATATTTTTGGAGACATCACCCAAGATTGAAGAAATGCACCATGAAGCGGTGGCCAAGAACCAAACATATAAAAAAAGATCAAGACAGAAACACATAGATATTAGTATATTAATGTCTGACTATTCATTTACACTTAAGCCTAACAGGTAATCAAGCTTTTCAGACGTGACAGCTAAAAGATGTGGCACAAATGTAACAAACCTCTGACAGAAATCTTAAGATAAGACATTAGAAGATCAAGATAAGTAAAGATTAGTTGATAAGATCTTTGAAACCTTCAAGTAAACATATCTACCTTGCTGCTGAGGTTTTTCAGCCTTGTCTTGTTGCTGTGGGGGTCTGTGACCTGGAGGGGTCTTCAGTGTTTCAACCTGTGGAGCTTTTGTTTTACTCTTTAGGTCTGCTGGTGCCTTTATTTCCTCTATAACCTTTGGTGTTTCAGGAACCTTTTTGGGAACGGTCAAAATCTTCTCTGGTTCCTGTAAAACTTTCATTTCTTTTGGTTTTTCTGGAATCATCTTTTGTGTTTCTGGAAGCCTTTTGGGAAGCTCTTCACCCCATCTTATCTCCTCTTTTGACTTTTCTGGAACCTTGGCTAGTGCTTCAGAAACCACCTCTGGTTTTTCAGTAATCATCTTTGTTTTTTCTGGAATCTTTGTCTGTGTTTCTGGAAATATTTTTGTTGCATCAGGAAACCTGTCAATTTCTCTTGGCATTTTGGCTTCATCAACCGTTTTAGGAAACTTCATGACCTTCTCCACTTCTTCAAAAGCCTTCTTAGTTTTTTCTCCAAACTTCAGTTCTTCTGCTTGAGGGGTAAACCTGAGTACCTCTGGCTCACTCTTGGCAACCAATGGGGATGGTTTTCCAGTAACTTCAAGCTCCTTCCTTTCTGAGGCAACTTAGAAGGACAGTATTACAAGATAAATGTTTTAAAGAGTTTAAGTCACACTCTTACGAGTGCTAAGCATTTTGAAAGATTATGCATTCCAGAGAAACTACCAAAAAAGAGAGTAAAAGACAAAACCAGCAGATCATTTAACAAGCAGTTTGTTATATGACCTCTGCAGTACCTTTAACTGGAGCAGCTTCAGTCCAGACTGGAAGGATTTTAGATTCAGGTGTTTGGACGACTGCTTTCTCTGGTCTGGTTACATCTTTTACTTAAAGAACATTTTTGTCTTGGTTAGTACAAATCTAACAATCAAGGAAATCAAAGATTACACTCTAAGCGAGTGAATTCAAAGTCCTAAACATAAGAGGAGATAACAGCAGAAGAAAAGGTCGGAGATGAGTACCTTCAGCTGGACGGCGTTCTGGTGCTGATGGTGGAACCACAGCTGCTGGTGGCTGGACTAAAGGTTCTTCTGCCTTTGGTAGCACTGGTGCTTTAAAGAACATTTAAACAACAGCTTTAAAGACTGTAGTACACTCTGTTGAGTGCAGTAAGCAGAGACACAAACAGGACAGCCAGTTTCACAAAACAAGATTCCCATCTCAACACATTTATAAGAAATTCAAACTGGACAGAACATTGTGGTTCCAGTACCTCTTGCTAAGATCTCCTCAGTCTTTGGAGGAGCAATCCTCTCAGCGACTGGATGGACTTTGGCCTCCACTGGTTTGGTTACAGCTGGGACTTTGGAGAACATTAAAATATTCTCATCTTTACACAGAGTTAATTATAAAAGTTTTGTTTAAACCAAGAAGATTTCAAAGAGAGGAAGAAGTTTTGTTTTGCTGAAATCTGAAAACCCATGTGAGGAAAACACTGGAGAAGTTGTTAAAGATCTAATCAAGAGGTTAGCAGCAAATAATATCCAACTCAAAATCATGTTAAGAGCAACATGAAAAAAAAAACAAGACATGGGTTACGTGGTTTTTCTGCTCGAACATTCACTTCTTTACCTCTCGGTTCAGGAACTGCAGGAGTTTTCTTAGCAGTTTTTTGGGTTTGGCCGGCTTCTGAAGCTGTGGTTTTGGTTCTGGAGGAACCCTTTCTGATTCTTTTGGCTTGGCTTCAGGCTTTGGTTCAGTGAATACTTCAGATTTAACAAAGAAACACTTGGATCATGAAAAATATCCTTAATTCAAGAGTTTAAAGAGTGAAGGAAGTAAAAGACAAGCACATGAAATACGGACAAACATAAACAGTTGACTGATGACACAATGCTCTTTAAGCACTGGAAGAGCCAACAAGAAAATCATCCAAATGTATGGTTTGTTTAATTAAAACAAACTTTTGTAGCATTAAAGAGCATTCTGAGCCATTTACATCCTAAAAATAAAGAATTAGAGCCAATAAAGACTCACCCAGACATGATTCAAGAAACTTTATAAGAAACATAGACATAGACATTACCTTGTGGAACGGTCGGTTCTTCTCGCTGAGGAGGTGTGAAAGTATCGGGCCGTTGCTTCTTTACCTCAGGTTCTTTAAAACATTATTATGAAGTTCAGTTTTCTGACCACAACAAACACCAACAAGAAGATCTTTTCATGTACACACAAACAATTAAAGAAGTCTGATAAACCAACACAGAACAGAAATGAGATGCAACAATGAAGAGTTTGGTATTTACAGATACCTGAGCCGGCAGGTGGATGTGGAGCTTCGCGCTCAGAGGGTTTCTCTTCTGGTTTCCTGTAAACCTCATGAACTTTAAAAGACCAAGAAAGTTTGGATTAAAAGCCAGACAGTTAGGCTGTGCAGTCTGCTTCCTGCTATCTACAGAGCAGAAAGCTTTAGTCTGGGTTAATAAGAGCAGAAGAGGAGAAGCGTGTCAAGAAGAACAAAACATTAATAAGAGGAGACAAAAACAGACTAATTACAAACACCACAGACCACATGTTAAAACTACAGGTAAGATCTACAGAGAAGAAAAGCCTCTACAAGCAGCAGCTGGGTTTAATAAGGTGAAGAGGTGAACACTGGCGTTAGCGGCTTTTGATTTGTTTTTGTTTGGTTCAGCCACAGCTCTTGGAGCATTGCAGAATAGCTTTAAAGCTGTTATACCTGAAGTGATTTCCCCTCTGACTTCAGTCCGGCCAACATATTCTTCCACAGCTTTTTTCTCTTCTGGCAGAGGAGAAAAGGGAACTTAGACAGAAAACAAGACCTGACTATAACACTGCCTTAATAACAAGGTGACAGTAAGGATCAAGAAATCAACAGAGTAACAAAATGGCACGACAAATGAAGACCAAAACCAGTTTAAAACAGACAAACAGTGAGAAGACGGCTGAGGTATAAATGAAGGAGTGAACAACGCTGATACCTGAGACGGAGGAGTACCGAACCGAAACCGTTTCTTCTTCAACCGTCAGACTCTTAAACTCTACAGGAAACCATTAAACGATAATCAGCTGCTACAGACCACAGGTTTATTCACTGAGACATTGTTTCTGTGCAGATGAGGACCATGACAAACATTTTCTGGACTAATTTAAATGTTTTTTGTATTTCTGGGATTTATGATTTAAATTTAAGTTTTGAATAGTTTTGAATAATCCCTATAATAGTATAAAAAATCACAACAGAATTTATTTGAGATGTTTAACCTCAAATTACTACATTTATGAATCCAAATTTATCCGATAAGAGTTAATATGTGATACTTTCTTTTTGCTGATTTGTACTTCATTTTCTTTTAACTGACTTGGCTTCGTATTAATGAAACCAAATTGAACTGGAGTATTTTTTGTTGCAAATATCGAGATTAATCTGCAGATTTTTCAGCTCAGCCATGTTCCTCCTCTGCAAAACAAATCATTCTCAGTTGAATTCGAGATATATTTATCTATTTATTTATTTATTTACGAGTTAAAATTTATCCCACGGCACTTCAGACATGAGGATGTAGTGAAATAGTTAATGTTCTGGGAATTTATCAGGATCACACTGTTATTGGGGATGAAAGTTAAAGGATGGAGATGATGATGATATTGATGGTTAAATGTAACGGTGAAATGTTTTGATGGAACTGATGGAGGTTCATAGAGTCAAACAACACTGGCGCTCATTTAAAGCTCCATGATTGTTGTACCTTTGACTTCAGTTCGTTCCTCGTGGTGATAAAATTCGGAGGATTCTTTTGACAGAGAAAAACAGGTGAACGAAGGAGGCGAAACAGACGCTAAGTGAAAAATGTTCCTATTTGTCCCAGACTCACCTTGGGAAATGATCATGGAGCCCATGTCTGGGAGCTGAACTGACAAATCTGGGATGTCTGAAGGTGCATTAATGAAAGTGTGATTAACTTCAAATTAACTTAGATTTAATTTTTTAAATGTGGTAGGACAAAGTTTCCCATAACACTATATAACTAGAATGGTGTGGTTGTACATTATTAGCTTTACCAGGATATAAGCTGTGAAAATAAACCTGAGTTTATTTTGAAACCACTCACCCTGAGGAACCTTTCCTAACCCAACGTCTGTGAAAAGAACAGGTAGACGGATGTAATTAGATCTGTGAATGAGTGTTAACGTCTCTGACAGCTGCTGCCAGCTAGAACAACAGACCTTTGCCTGACAGGTAAAGCTCGGCGGTGCTTCGAGCTTCTCCCATCGGCTCCAGGCGAGCGATCACGGAGTAAACGCCTGGCAGGTGGAGACATTGTTGTTCTGTTTTACTCCATATTTAGGGGTCAACAACTGATTCAAACAATTTTGGTATAATGCTGCATATAGATTTGGTACTTTCTACAGTTTTTATGCAACATGATTTAATTAGAACTCTTGGCTCTGATTGAGTAAGTAAGAACAGAAGAAACTTCTGTATTTCTGTTCCGCCAGAGGAAAAAGAAGGTAAATCCTTTTGACAAACCTTCGTCCTCTGCTGTCACGTTGCGGATCGTCATAAAGTGCCGTCGGCCTTCTGTCCTGAAGTTATATTTGGGGCTTTCTTTGAGCTCCCACGAGTCTTTGTACCACGAAACGGTTGCGTTGTCAAAGGACAACTCGCACTCGAAGGTGGCGGAGTGACGTTCGCTGACTTCGATGTTTCGGATGCGTTTAGTAAACTGAATTTGATCAGCTAAAATCAGACAGTTAAAGATGACATTTCATTTTAAAGAGATGCGTTTTGTCTGAAGTTATCAAAGTGTCACATTTGATCTTTTCTTCTTCTCTGAAGGAAGACATACTACTACCAGACAACACAGAAAGAAAAACTGCAGGACATCCGGCAGATTTAAAGAGGTTAGTCTAGTTGTGTTTGACTCACCTGGTTTGTAATCAGCTCCTGATGAGAAAATAAAGTGTCGGCGCATGAGGACGCATTACAAACACATAGGATGGTCTCCAGCAAGGAGAGGACATGGAAAACACTCTTACCTGATACGGTGAGCTTGGCGTTGGAGATGTGAGGACCACACACTACACGGAAGTTGCCCTCATCTTTGACCTGGCAGTTCTTAATCTTCAGATAGTGGCGGTTGCCCACACTGCTGATCTCGTATTTGTCACTGTTCTCCAGTTTCTGCGTTCCTTTGTACCAGGTCAGGGAGATCTCTGGGTAGTTGATCTGGATCTCGCACTCAAACGTTGCGGTTTGGTTCTCTGTGGTTGTCTGGTCAGAGATGTCTTCCATCACAGACACAGGCTAAGGACAAAAACATCAATTATGATCATTTTTGTTTATTATTGGTTTTTCAACTACATGGAACCTTGGTCATGTTTTGGAGTGAAACAGCTGTGTTACTACAAAGAGCTATTTGTTCTCAAATAAGTTTTGGTGTTTACCTCTGTGTCGACACGTCCCTCCAGCTCCTGGATTAATCTGGCCATGTCCTCCTCTTCAACCCGACCACCATGTTCCACCTCCTGCCACAGGGTATAAGGCTATTAATGCAACAGCTTCACAATCACAGATATGTAACATCCCGATTTGTCTTGTTGCTACAAAAAGTGTTTCATCAGCTGAAACTACTTCTGAAAGACATTAATGTGAAATGTTGACACCTTGAATGTTACAGACACTGTAGGCTCCAACTCCTGACTGGTAATACAAACGAAATATTACATTGTCATAACATTTTACCTGAAAGGTAGTTTTCTAAGCTAAACCATAAGATATAGTAAAAATCTTTTAGAATTGTTGTTGTAGAAAGGAAAACTGATGATACAAATAGAATATGGAGCAGATTTGTTCCTCAAATTTGTACTATTACAAACCAATCCAGCTTCACTATTACAGTCAGTTTTCCCCAGTACCGCTTTTCCAGTTTCCATCTCCTTCTCTCTCTTCAGGAACTCCACAGCCTGCAGGATGGCCCTGTAGTCATGGATACCATGTTCCCGGAGGATCCTCTCATAGTCTTTAGGGTCATGACCTCTGAGCAAGTCAACAATACTGATGTTTTCAAGTTTCTTTGGGCTCTTTTGCTTGGAGGGAGTTCTGAAAATATCATACATGAAGTCATTTAGCAGATAGAGACATTTGCTCCATTAATGCAATTCAAAGTCTGTGGTGGAATATAGAAATGAACTTGAATTACTTCTTGAGTTTTGTTCTGATATCTCCAATTCCTTCCCCTTCTTCCTTTTTGGTGACTTCCATCTCAGCGCTGGACTCGATCTCTCCATGTTTGTTAGTGGCGACACACCTGTAGGTACCAGAGTCGGACTTGGTCACCTCTCTGATCTCCAGTTTGGCATCCTGGCCCTTGTGCTCGACGGAGATACGACCACCAGGGGTGATCTGTCTCCATTTGCCCTTCATCCACTTCACGCTGGGGATTGGATCACCTCCAATCTTGGCAATGAAGGTTGCAGTGCCCTCTGAAGAGAAGCAGAAGTAAAGACATGAGCAAAGCCTAACCTTCAAAAGGGAATGTTTTGAGGAAGAAGAGGACTGTTGTCCCTACTCTCTGTGACTGAAATGGTTTTGGGTTCTTCAATGAAGAAAAGGTTGTCAAGCCTTTTGACTGGGGCAGCTGCAGCGGGGGTCGGTGCCTCGGTGGGTGAAGGTTTGGCTCCTTTGTCTGGAGATACATAGAAACCAAACTGAGATGGTGAGTGAAGAGTTATTTTAACAGTTTGAGTCTCTGGTTTTTAGGAGGTCTTTCTGACGGTCTATCAAAATACAAACACTTAAAGATTAAAATATGGTTGTTTGTTTTTCATCAAATCTTGGACTTGTTTACATTGTACAGCAAAGTTCAACTGCTTACCCTTCACAGTGACCTTGGACTTGCAGAAGTCACTGCCGACTGCATTGCTGGCCTTGCACAGATAATCCCCTGCATCTTCCTTTGATGCAGAGCTGACCTCCAGGGAGGCCGTCCCACCAACAAATGTGATTTTGGTTTTATCGTTGGACTTCAGCTCCCTCCTGTCCTTCATCCACTGGATGGTCAGAGGAGAGGAGCCTCTAACATGGCATTTGAGGCTCAGCTTCTCCCCCTCGTTCACTGTGACCGGTTCCAGAGGGACGTCAAATTTAGGAGGCTGACCAGTTTCTAAAGGTGAAAAAGATTCAGAATTAAAATTAAAATGGTCCTCATCTTTCTTGTGACAATAGTATATAGATTCTCTATGGACCAAAGCAGCACATTAGTAACAGATGAAGCTCATGTCCTTGGCTCTTGAAGGTCTTACTCCAGCTTCAGGTCACACCTTGTGAATAACCCTCATACTCTTGAATGGACTGTCCATCTCAATCCTGTACGGGTTGCAGATATTTATGTATTTTGTGTGCCTGTTTTCTATAATTTTTTCCGTCCACTAAACTTTCCTTTAATATGCTTGGATATAGCCCTCTTTGAATAGACAATGTCTTTAGCAATTACGTTTTGTGACTTACCAATTTGTGGAGAGAATTAATAAAAATACTTTTTTTTTCATTTTTTGAGAAACTGATCTTGTTTTTATAACTTGCAAATCAACCATCAAAACATACAAAAATAAATGAGCTTTCCCTTTTGAGTTGAAAAAACAAACTTTTTGAGGACACTAATTATTTAAGATATGTTCCTGAAGGCTAACCTCTAGATTTTAGGAGACAAAGAAAATCTCATACAGAACAACTTAGATTTTTCTAGACTAGCAGATTTATCTAAACCAAAGAATGTGAAACAGTCAGTTCACATCAGAAAACTCTGCACAACATTCAGCCAATCTGGTATTGGCTATTTTAGGGTTGCACTTCCTACCTGAAACTGTGAGGGACACCTGACATGACACTTTCCCTGCGTCGTTGGAAGCCTGACAGGTGTAGACACTGCTGTCAGAAACTGCAGAGTCTCTGATACACAGCACAGCCAGGTTGTTCTTGAAGCTGATGTCATATTTTCCAGAGGCAAAGATCTCTTGGTTGTCCTTGTACCAGGTGATGGTCAGTGGCTGGGAGCCAGACACCCGAGCCTCCATCTTTACTACCTTACCAGCTGAATCCACGATAGACTCAGACGGCCTCTTAGTGAAGTTTGGAGGTACTTTACGTTCTGTGGGGGATAAAGTTCAGAAAGTCAGGTCATGTTGGGAGAGTAAGCAAGTCATTTAACGTATTCTTGTTCAGGCCACTGGGCCTTTACCACAGCACCGGTAAATAAAATCCACCATAGGTGACAAGACAACAGGAGCACAAATTATGACACAAATGCAACAGAAATGAACATTATCCACCCTGTGAACAAACAGTCCAACTAACCATCACTAATCCATAAAAGCAGACATGTCTCTGACTCTGTGACACCATGTCAGACCTTAAATCCTCTGACTGCAGTGAATGAGCAGTCCAGCGTCAAAGAGTGTCCAATTTATAGAAGGTGTTTCTCAGCTTTTTCACAAACTGAACAGGTTCTAAGAAATCAGTAAGCAATGGAAGTGTTAGACGATGACGATAATTAGTCTTTTAAGCAAGCTGGTTACATGACAGACTATGAAGAAGATACAATTTGATTTGTTATTCCTGCAAAGAACATGCATGTGAGTGAATTAAAAGTTTACCTAATTTCACATTAGCATGGCAGACATCGCTTCCTGCTGCATTAGAAATTTCACATGTGTATCTTCCCACAGCTTCTTCTCGGTCACTGTTGAGGACTTCCAAGATGCAAGTATCGTAAGAAGTCTTGACATTGTACTTGTATGAGGCCCAGATTAACTTGTCATCTTTTTTCCAGGTCACATGTATCCTCTGACTCCCAGTGTATGTGCACTTCAGGGTCAAAGGCTTCCCGAGTCTGAAAAATGCGTCTTCCAGCTTGTTCACAAAGCGAGGAGGTTCTGAGAGGGGTAATGTTTGGGTTAGTTGTATGGAGTATGCAAGCAGACAGGTTAAAATAAGTAGTTTGAATCAGCTAGGATTATTGCATTACTCTTAAAAGACCACAAAGACACTCTCAAGCTACTGTAGCTGGAGAAGGTAGTTAAATGAAGTGAAACCAGAAGTGTTGACAGTTTTTGACTTTACCTAGGCTGACAAGAGCGTGGCAAACATCACTTCCAGCTCCATTAGAAATCTCACAAGTGTATGTTCCTGCTGCTTCAGGCCTGTCACTGTTCAGAACCTCCAGAATGCAGGTAGAGTCAGTGGTTTTAACGTTGTACTGATAAGAAGCCCAGATCAGCTTGTTGTCCTTTTTCCACGTCACATACACCCTCTGGCTCCCAGTGTATGTGCAGACTAGTTTCAGCGGCTGCCCAACCATGAAAGTTGTGTCTTCCAGCTTCTTGATAAAGCACACTGGCTCTAAGAAAGGCAGTGATGATTTAAGAAATGTGTTCAAAATGCCATACATTTTGTCTTTATTTTGTATTTATCCCAAGATAGGTGCTTTTTTTTCAAAGTCACTTTTATTATGTTCACATTGAACTTTAGAAAGATTTTTTTTAAAGCAAAACTTTTTAAATCTGCAAAATGGAGTATAAAATGCGAGCATCACCTTTCACTGTCACTCTGCAAGTGGCAGAGGCTGAACCGACCCGGTTCTCTGCCTTGCAGGTGTATTCGCTATCATCAGACTTAGTTGTCTTGACCAGATTCAAAGTGGCAATGCCATTTGAGAAATCCATGGAGCAAATGGGGGACTTTCGTAGCTTTCCACCAGCCTTAAACCAAGCTACCGTGATATCAGGACTTCCTGCAATACGGCATTTCAGGGTAACTGCGTCACCCATTGTTACCTCCACCGGCTCCATCCGCTCGATAAAGTATGGTCCCTCTAAATGAAAGATGAGGATGATGGTTTTAGTACAAATGTTAATGTTAAATGAATATCTTAAAGAATGAGATAATTAGAGATTAATAGTGAATAAATATTAGAGTGGAAACAAATGAACTAAACTCATAACATGCAAGAGTTCCTTTGTTTTTACCTAGAATTGAAATGTGTGCTTCACATTTGTCACTTCCTACTCCATTGTCTACTTCGCAAGAGTATGTGCCAGCTGCCTCCATTCTGTCAGAGTTAAGAACCTCTAGGATGCAGGAGGTGTCTGTGGTGATCACCGTGTACTCATATGAGGCCCAAATGAGTTTCCCATCTTTCTTCCAGGTCACATTTACCCTGGGTGTTCCAGAGAAAGTGACCGCAAGCCTCAGGGGCTTTCCCTTCTCGGAAGAAATATCTCTCAGCTTCTTCACAAAGTGGACTGGCTCTAAGGGAGGCAATTCCAATAATCAGTTACACCAAAGTCACTTTTAGATGCAGATGCTTAGAAGAGTTTCATGCTGACAAACCTTTCACAAAAAGATGGAGAGGGCAGCTTTCCTTCCCTGCGTTGTTTATGACCTGGCATGTGTACTCTCCTGCATGGGATTTATCAACTCTATGAAGCACTAAAGTGGCCACATCAGACTTCAATGAGATATCACAGCCTCTTCCATGTTGCATTTCTTTGGCTCCCCTGAACCACTTGACTTGCAGTGGGGCACTGCCTTTTACTTTAGCTATGAAAGTTACATTTTTGCCAGGCAAGATTTCTGTGGGTTCAGGAGTTTCCAAAAATGAAGGAGGTTCTGGTTTAAGATAAAAAAAAGATTGGTTGTGGGATAAGTAATAGGTTTCCATAACAATCTGATTCCATCCTTAAAGACTGCAGGTCTGTACTAACCTGTCACATGAAATGAGGCACTGGTCTCACTGGCTCCTGCAGCATTCACTGCTTTACAGGAGTATTTGCCAGAATCTGACATGCTAACAGTTGAAATTCGCAGTCTGTAGTTATTATCTGTGGAGCTGATGTCATAGGAGGGACTGCTCTTGATCTCCCTGCCATTATGGAACCAGGAAATTGTTAAAGGAGAAGATCCAGAAGCTTTGCACTCCATCTCACCAGGCCTTCCCACAACAAAGTGGGTATCATTCAGCTTCTTTATGAAACTTGGAGGAATCAACTTATCTGTAGTCAAAGAACACGTCATGAGCCACTTTTTTTAACTTCCTGTTGTATACATTTTCTCGTAGGACAAAGAGAGCATCTGCATAAAGTTCACCAACCTGAGACTGAGAGCTTGATTTTACAAGAAGCTGCACCAACGTGATTTGTAACCTCTAGTTTATATTCTCCAGCATCTGCTTTGTCAGCAGAACGAATCTTCAGAACAGCAATTTTCTTTGTGAAAGATGTCTGATATTTGGCACCAGAACTGAGGGCTTTGTTGTCCTTGAACCATTTTGTTTTCAGTTCTGGTGAACCAGACACTGTAACTTCAATAGAAGCATTTTCTCCTGATGTGATACTCATGGATTCTGGACTATCCACAATGGCAGCAGGTTCTAAAGTTGTGGAAAGGAAACTTTAGATCTGATGGTATAGTAGCATTATAGTAAACTTGTGTGTAAAGTTCTACAAACCTAAAACAGTAACTTGGGAGACTGACTCCACCACTCCCGAGTCGTTACTCAGCTGGCAGGTGTATCTACCAGCTGTTGCTGAGTCAGCTTCTGGAACTACAAGAGTGGCTATATTGTTCTCAAAGGTTATCTTCCTGTTATCGCCGTCTCTAAGAACGTGGTCCTTATCCTGGACCCAAGATACAGTCAAAGGCTCTGAGCCTTTGACTGTGGCTGTCAGTGTCAGTTGCTGGCCAATTCTTAGGGACTGGTCGATGAGCTTTGTGACAAACGCTGGTCTTTCTGAACATTTAAAGAAAGATTACAGGTGAGAAAATATGATCCTATGTAAGTTGAGTTTGAGAAATTGTCCACTGATTTGGTACAAACCTTTTAGTTTGATAGTAGTGCGACAGAAATCACTTCCTACATTGTTTGACACCTTGCACTCATACAGGCCAACATCATTCTGCTCAAGTTTCATGACATGAAGAGTAGCAGAGTTACCAGCACTAACAATCTTATGTTTCCAACTCTCTTTTAAGGGCCTTTTGTCTTTGTACCAGTTAACCTGGAAAGGTGGAGTGCCATACATCTCACAGTAAAGACTGGCATCTTTCCCTTGAATTCCCTCCACTGGGTTGGGAGTTTTAGTAAAGGATGGAGACTCTGGAAAATATGTTTTGATACATTGAGAGAATTTCTCTTCATGAACAGGCAAACCATTATGGCAAGCAGTTTATCCAAGCACTGGGTTCAATTTCATGATCAGGCTTATGACAAAGTTCAGTCCATGCTTGAGGGATCCTTCGTGATCTTTACAAAAGCAATCCTCTATGGTATGGTAAGACTTAAATAATGTTCATGCTACTGTATGATCACACCGTAGCTTCCCCTTTAGATAAAAAAGATCATTTAATGTAATTAAAGAGGGTTGTACCCAAGATCATTCCACCAAAACTGAGAAAAAGCATGTCACTGAACATGGAGACCTCTCAGACTCATGCTATTTGACACATTGAAGGTTTTATGGATTCCATGCTGGCATTTTCAGACGTGGTCTAAAGACATTCATGACACAAGCAAACAAACTTTGCATCACAGGATATCCATTCCTTCTCTTTCATGCTTCTGAACTTCAGAAGGAACAAATCCACAGTGTAACATATCACCAAGAAATCCGTTCGATAGCTGACCTTGAACTGTGAGAGTGGTGCTGCAGCTCGCACTGCCAGCATCATTATGAACCTCACATGTGTAGACTCCATTATCCTCGAGCTTTGCAGAATGCAGCTGGAGGTATGCAGTCGAATCAGCGAACATGGTTTTATAATTGCCTCCGTCGCTTATCTTTTGGTCATTTTTGTACCAGCACATTTTCAAGGAGCGTGCGCTGTTGGTCTTGCATTCTAAACGGAGTCCCTCACACTGCTTCACAAAGGTTGTGGGAGGCAGTTTCACGATAAACCGAGGAGGCTCTGTGAAGTCAAAAAAAGATCAGGTTACTTTTGCCAACATAAAGCAACTCTCGAGCACCTTTGGGATGGATGCAGGATGCAGGCAGGTGACTGAATGCTGCGATGGGAGGAAGGGGATCTCAAAGACAACATAAATATTGCTGGGAGAGGATAATTGGTTCAGAAAGAAGACAGAGGAGCGGTAAAAATGATGAAAAAAGATGGGTTAAATGAAAGATAGTGCTGGACAAAAAAAGAATAGTCCAACCTTTCACGAACAACTCTGCTGCATTTGTCACTGTGCCGGCTTCATTGCTAACTTGGCAAGAATAAAATCCACTTTGCATGGCCTCGACTGAGTTGAGCTCCAATGAAGAAGAGTATTTCTCTAAACTGATTGTACATGAGGATCCAGCAATGAGTTTGATGCCATCCTTAAACCATTCCACTGTAAATGGGGGAGTCCCTTCAAAGACTCCTTTGAAGGTCACCGTTGACTGTGGCATAACTGTTTGAGGCTTCATGTCCACCAGGAATCTCGGTGGCACTACAACCCATACAGAGAAGTTATTATGACACCTATAGCAAAGACTACTTTTTAAAGAATATTAAATCTGAAAGCTAACCTTTAGCTGTAAGAATTCCGCTGCATACACAGCTTCCAGCTTCATTTGTGACTTTACAAGAATACTCTCCTGTGTCGCGACCTTCAGTCAGTTTGAACTCCAGGGAAACAATGCTTCCAATGTGCACAAGTTTGAACTTAGAACTCTTGGTTATCCTTTGCTTTCCTTTGTGCCATTCAACAACAAATGGAAGAGAGCCTGACAGTTTGCACTCCATTGTGACCACTGAACCCATCACTGCTTGGATGTTTGATAATTTCTTAACAAATGTGGGAGGAGTCACAGCATCTGTTTCAAACAACATTGGTCTATAATTAGTTATGTATCTATGAAGATTTATCCAAGACCATTGTCAACTTTGCAGCATTACATTAACTTAGAAGACCCATATGGCTTTCTTCCAGCTGAAAGGACTGAATTTTACATGGACTGAGGTAGTTCTCATGAACAGATGATTTCTGATTTGAAGATTTTTACCATCTTTGAGCAATTTTACACTTACCTGTGAAGCTCAAGCAAAATGGACCAGCAGATTAATATTAAACTGTCTCTTGCACCTCTGCTTCTATATGTCGTTAAAGTGGATTTATAACCCAGAAACAGTGAGATGAGTGTAGGTTAAAGGTTAAACAGAAAAACCTTGTGCATAATTAGTGGGACAGCATTTATTCTACTCTGCCTTATTTACATAATGACATATATTTCACTTCACAAGTCAAATCAGCAGCAACAAAACTTTAAGAGCTTCTTCTCACTTTTGCAAGCAACTGAATAGCCCACAGAAAGACAAGACTGGACGTTCTCCCAAAGCAGGGACCAAAAAGAGAGATAAATTATATTTGTAATGTAAAATAACCCATGATTGTTGACAGTATTTCGACTGTCAAAAATAACCTGAACATACTTATGCTACTGAACCAAAACAGCTTCGATACACAAAAAGTAGGAATTACCTACAACACCAGCTTAAAGGACTGGATCAAATCCTTCAACCAAACCTTCAGCCACTATTAGGTGCACTAACAGAGCTATTTTGTGGGACAACATACCATCAATACAACATATTGTATTTGACATGCAAACTTGAGCTTCAGCTAAAAGAAAACCATATATACTTCTGCATAAGGAAACCTTTGTGTCTATGAGTTCAACAGAAACTGAGTCTTCAGTTTAAATAAAAATCATAGGACTTGACAACAGAAGAAGTAAAAGCAGAATAATCACCAGAGCATAAAGAAAAAAACCCAGTGTAAAAGTTGTATAATTCTGTTTTGCTCCTAAATTCAAGGTGTTGCATTTAAAACAAATAACATTCAGCATCATAGAACATTTTAAGCTGTAATCCATTGGATGATCACTGCTGGCATGCATGAAATCATAGCACAAAACAGCAAAGCATTGGAAATAATGTAATTTCTGATGAATTCTGTCGTTAAAACCAAAGGTTTCAGCTTTCATATAACTTCACTTAAACAAAACATTGCGATAGAAAATAAAATTTTAATCTGAAAAATACAGAACAAGTCCATTCTTAACTCGTCTATATATGATCAGCCCAAAGCAGATTTTTGAATTTCTGATCTGATATCAAACTAAACTCTATTCCCTAAAAGCCTCTTAGCCGTTCATCCAAGCCTTACTGGGTAACCAGCACTTCCACGCAGACTTTAGCTCTACGACACCAACACAGGACACAGCTGAACCCACTGTGTTAATGAAGCTTAAAGCTGAACATTTAAACAAAGAGTTAAGATGAGATTTTCAAACAGATGTGACAAACCTGTCACCGTGACCATGGCCGTACATCTCTGAGTTCCAACTTTGTTCTCAGCCTCACACACATATTTCCCACTGTGGGATAACTGAGCATTTTTCAAATTCAACTCAGCACTGTTGGTTTCATAGGACATCTTAACATGCTCGTCTTCAGTGAGCTTGTGATCATCCTTGATCCATCGGAATGTCATGGGAAGTGCTCCAGAACACATGCATTTCATAGATATTTCAGAGCCCACCATGCAGGACATGTCCTGTGGTCTTTCAATAAAAGATGGTGGTTCTAGTGGAAAAAGACCACAAGTGAGACTGAAGGCTCTAGGCTGAAGCTAAACCTTGTTAATTCTCTGATCTAAACTATGCATAAAGACAACAGTTTTCTGGAAACCTGGAAAATGAGCAAATAAATCACCTGACATTTCATCATACACAAAGCTTTCCATGAAACTGAGAAGCATGCAGCAGACAATTTAGGGTAACAGCACAAGACATTCATTTGACTAACCTGTCAAAGAAACCTGGCAAGAACAAGTAGTCTCCCCAGCATCATTTGCAACCGTGCAGCGGTATGTCCCATCATCCCTGCTGTCACAGTCAGATATCTGAAGAGTGACTGTGTCTTTTTGAACATGGATCTGATGTTTTTTGTTGCTTCTGATCAGCTTATCATTGAGGAAGCAACTTATTTCAAATGGTGGGGAACCTGAAACGGTTCCTGTCAGGACAATGTCAGATCCCTTCACAAACTCAGCTGATTCAAAAGGCTTTACAAACACTGGAGGCTCTATGAGAAAGATAATAAAAGTAACATTCAACAATAATGACTGAAAGAAAAGCTTCATCTGATGAGGCAAATCTGGTCCACAGAATCCATCAAGGGACTTTTTGCTAAAAACATCTTCCAGCAAACTTACCTTCCTTTATAGAATACCTTACTTAGTTGACTATTAACTCTACAGAGCCATTTGCTGTCATGTTTTCATGTCTACACTGTTAGTTCTACTCATTTGTTACATATATTGATGTTCATACTGGAGTTAATTCATTCATCCAACAAAAGATAACTAAGGCTTGAAAGATGGAACAATGTGGACCAGACAGTAGGATCAGTTTCTAGAGGACATCTTAGGACAGCACTGACCTTTGACGGTTACTGAGCAGCTGCATTGATCTCTCCCGGCCTCACTAGAAGCCAAGCACACATACTCCCCACTATCTTCAATACAGCAGTTCTCCACCTCCAGAGAGGCTACTGAGCTCTCAAAGGACATCAAGTGTCTGTGGTCAGAAATGATTTCTGAGCCATTTTTCATCCATGTGACAGAAATGACAGGAGTTCCCTGTACTTTACAGGACAGCTTCAGAGGCTGTCCAGCTTTTAGGAGCTGTGAAGGCTCAAGTTTCATTGTGAACGTGGGGGCTTCTGTAAATTACACAAGAGCAATTACAGTAAACTTTGAAAATGGTTAGTGGTAGGAAGAAAACAAGGTGGCAGATGAAAGATGGAAGCAGAACCTTTCACGAAGAGGATGGCGGTGCAATCCACTTTCCCAGCATCATTTGATACTTGGCAGGTATATTTAGCAGATTCACTGGGTTTTACAGAATAAAGCTCTAAAGAGCTTGAGGAGACATCCTTTTTTATGACACACTTTCCTGCAGAGAAAATCTCTTTCTCCTCTCTGAACCATTTAACCACCAGTGGAGCAGACCCAGTGAAGGCTGCTTTTATCACAACATTGGTTCCTGGTGCAACATCCTGCGACTCGGGTTTTACTGTGAAAGCTGGAGGTTCTGTAAAACAACATTCATGTTTTAAGCCTATCAATAACCTTTGCTCAGGTGTATCTGTTGTTAAATTCCTAGTAGACCTAAGACATTGTAACTTCTCTAACCTTTGACTGTCAGTGTCCCACTGGTCTCATTTTCTCCGGCCTTGTTTGAAGCCCGGCATGTATAAACTCCTCCATCCCTTTGATCAAGATGTGTAATCGTCACAGAGGCTGCACTTTCACTGAAATCAAGCTTGTATTTATCATCGCTGTGGATTTCTTTGTCATCTTTGAACCAAGAAACAAGCATTGGCTGTGATCCAGCAACTCTGCACTCCAAGGTAGCGTTACTACCAATACTCCCATCCATCTTTTTTAGAGTTTTAGTGAAGGATGGTGGAACCGCACGATCTAAGTGGAAGGACAAGCCAAACACGGAACTGTAACAAAAGATCTGTTCTTGAGTTGAAACAATTATGTATTTCTGACTGAAACTAACCTATAACTGTGACTGAGCATGTGCACTCGTCTTTTCCGACTTTATTGGACACCTCCATCTTGTACTCTGAAGTGTCTCCTCTATCTGCTGAAAGGATCTTCAGAACAGCGGTGTTCTCCTTCAGAGTCATCTTATATTTACGACCGCTAATCATCTCTTTGTCATCTTTGAACCATCTGACTTTGAGCTCAGGGCTTCCAGAGATGGTGCATTCAAGCGTAGCCGGTTCACCAACTGTAACACTGATGGACGCTGCTTTCTCTATGATCTTAGCCGGTTCTAAAACACAACACAAGCTTTAGGCTTTATAAACTAACACAGATTAACTGGGAGAATAGCTAGTAAATACTAGTGAGTTCTAACCTTGAATGGTGAGAACAGCCTCACATTTCTGCTGCCCTGCCTCATTTTCAGCAATGCAAGTATACTTGCCACCATGCTTTATCCCAACAGAGGTGAAGGAAATACAAGGAATGTTGTTTTCAAATGTTGTTGCTACACTGGAATCATCATCTATTAGCAGCTTAGAGTCTTTCAGCCATTTTATAGAAATTGGAGCTGAGCCTTTCACTACTCCTTGTAGTTTCACTGCATTTCCCAACAACACTGTAGAACTCTCAATCCTCTTTGAGAAGATAGGTGGCTCTGAAATGGCATCAATTATAGCAAACTTTAATAGCTATTGAGGTTAAAGTCAAAATCATGCTGATGATTTTCTTTAACTAACCTTTCTGTTTAACCATCGAGTTAGAGGTCACTGAACCAACCTCATTTGAAACAACACATTCATATTCGCCGGCATCAGTGCTCTCAAATGTGTGGATCTCCAGAGAGGTCAGTGATCCTTGTGACACTACTCTGTACTTTTTATCTGAGGACAAACGTTTCTTGTTCTTTTTCCAAGTTACTTCAAATGGTGCAGAACCTGCAATCTCGCAATCCAACACAGCTATTGATCCTCTCACTGCTTCTTTGAAGGGTGCATCCTTAATGAATGATGGAGGTTCTAATGGGGAACGAACAGCTTGGTAAAGACAAATGTATATGCCATATTGTATTTTAAAGGAAAAATCATTTCAAGTGCTGCACACCTTTAACTGTCACTTTGGTGCTGCAGCTTTCACAACCTGACTCGTTCAGAACCTCACAGCTGTAGCTCCCGCAGTCACTCAACATGACATTGTTTATCTCAAGAGTGGAGACACCGTCCTTAAAGCTGGTAGTGTATCTGCCACCACTGGACAGCTCACTGTTATTGAAGAACCAGGTGGTGTGAAGCTCGGGGGATCCTTTGACGGTGCACTGCAGCCGAGCTGTGCTACCTCGCTTCCAAACTGTTGTACCCTCCAGTCTCTTTACAAAGACTGGTGGCTCTGCAGGGGTTAGTCAGAACCATTATATGGAGTTGAAGATGTAGTTTAAAAACAAGAAACCAGCATTGAAAACAAAGATCATTAAGATGAGAAGAATAATCTATTTCACATGAGACACCAAGAACATAAAAAACTAAGTTTTTCTTGTTGGTTTTCTGAAGCTTTCAAGCACTAAAAAACTGGAATATAAATAACTTACCTTGTACTTTGACAGAAGTGGAGCAAGAAGCACTTCCAGCATCATTTGCCACCATACACACATAATTCCCACAATCTTTCAGTGTGGTTTTTAGTATATCAAGATTTATTGTCTTATTCTCAAAAGACAGTTTACAGTCTGGAGATTGGTGGACTTTCCTACCATCTCTGGTCCAGGTAACGGTAACTCCTGTGTCCTCATCCACCTGACATTCTAGGTGAAGAGGAGCTCCCACCACGGCAGCAACTGAACCCAGGGGCTTTACAAAGTTGGGCTTATCAACAACACGCAGCTCCATGCTGCACTCAGCCATCCCAACGTTATTAGATGCCCTGCACACATATAGCCCATGGTCCGCTGCCTCAAGTGTTTTGATCTCAAGAGTGTGCTTATTCTTTTCACAAAAGATTTGGTAGTGTTCTGACACAGAGGGCACGACCTGGTGGTCTTTTAGCCACACAACATTTAGAGGAGCAGATCCTGCTATTACACACTGTATGAGTGCCCTCTTTCCAACATACGCAGTTTGGTTGTCAGGTTTAGTTTGAAAAACTGGAGGAAGTTTCTCTACAAAGATTAAGAATGAAAAGATGTTAGTGGTAAAATGTCATACTGTGTAGAAGAACCACGAAAACCAAGAGTGGGGAAAAAGTTTAAAAGTACAAAAACAAATCTGTTTAGCTCAAAATATGGATAAACACCTGGGAAAGGCCCAAAATCAACCATCGAAAAAGGAGGAAACATGCATTGTTCTTACCCGTCACACTGAGAGAAGCAGAGCATTCGTCACTGCCATGTTGATTGGATGCCTTACAGGTGTACTCTCCGCTGTCATCCTTTGATGGGCTCAGAATTTCCAGTGAGGAAGCAGTGAAGCGACTGATAATCCTGTACTTATCGCCCTCTTTGATGGGGTGACCATCTTTGAACCACTTGAAGTTCACATTTGGAGCATCTTCTGTATCACAATCAAATCTGGCAGAGTAACCGATGTTGATCTCCAGAGGAACAATTCTGTGTTTGAACACAGGTTTCACTGCGTTTTGGGAAGAGAAATGAAAAAGAAATGACAAAGTGAGTAAAGCAGTCTGAATGGAAACAAAGCTGACTATTTTTCTGAAGACTGTAGTAGCCCTGGAATGAAGAGTGACTAAGAGAAATGAATCCAGTGATGACTGTGGAGGAGGAAAGTTGTCTCAGGGTTAGGTTGAGGAAAAAAGAAATGCATGCAAGGAATGGACCAATGGTGAGGAATGGCAGGTGCTGAACAACATGGAAGGTAATTCCTAGAAGGAAAGAGGGATGGATGTGAGGATGGCATGTTTATGGAGAAGTGCAGATGGGAGACAGGAAATGTGAGGATGGTTCTGGTCTCTGATTAAAACCTCAAACTTCCAAATTTAAATGTAATATTTTTGGAGGTCAAGAGACAGCAGAACATGATATAAGCTAATGTGTGAAGTTAGTTGATGATGATATCAAAGAACTGTCCATCATCAAACCTTTTGAGACCACAGGAGCCTTGAAGATGTTGTAGTCCTGCCGACTTCATTTTCAGCCTCACAGACATATTCTCCTTGATGCCTCTCCTTGACAACTTTGTTGACAATTAGTGTGTATGTGTCACGGTCTTCAGAACACTTGAACTCCTTACCAGATTTCACTAGCTGGCCATTGAAAAACCAGTTAACTTTGGTGGCATGCTTGATAGTAGTGGTAAAAACAGCTGTATCATTTATTTCAGCACAAACATCCTTCAGAGACTCAATAACAACAGGATAATCAATAAGGCTGTCAGAGGACTCACTGATTAGGATGGCATCTGAAAGATACTCCTCTCTGGTTTCTCTCTGAACAAAAGTGCCCACATGTACCACAGGAACCTGCTCTATCGTTGACAAGGTGGTTACTTCAGTAATGTCCCTCTCTGATGTAAATTCTTTCTGACTTACTTTCCTGGATTCATGGGTCTCAGTGTGGCTCTGAATTGTTGCACTTTGGAAAGAACCCATCAATTCAGTTCTGACTTCTGCAGAATGAGATGCATCTGGAGGAAACCCAACAACACTCTCTGCCACCACTACTGAGTCCATCATGGTTGACATCATCTCTTTAGAGGGTACTGAGCTGACCTGAGCCTTCTGAGGTCTGTCAATTGGCAATATGCCTTGCTGTTCTGATGAAAGACTTTGCTGTTCCTGGAAAACCATAGCTTGTAGAGCTACCTGCAGCTCAGACTTAAGATCAGCTTTCTGAGGATATTCTCCATGGAAGGACACTGTGATCTCCAGTGGGACACCAGGTGATGTGATCTGATATGTGAATGTGGTCTGTCTGGGCTCTCGTTGAACTTTGACCTCCTGTATCTCCACTGTTTCTAACTTTCCCACCACTTCTGCTAGTAAGACTGGTTGATCACTGGCCACAGCAGACTGAAGAGCTTCTCTCAGCTGACGCCGAATGGTCATACTTGATGGTTTTGGGATATTAAGAACAAAGTTGAGTTCTTTAGGTAGAGCATGAGCACCCTGAGACTCATGAATAAAAATGACACCTTTAGGTTGTGTCTTAACACTGACAGTGGAAGCTTCTGGCTTATGTATTTCACTTGATTGTTCTACCAGAAGGACCCGCTTTTCCTCTAACAGCACAGACTGTCGGACTGACTGTCCCTCCTGGATCTGCACTGCAAAATCCTGCTCAGCAGCCTCTAAGATGGTGCACCTTTCAGTTGCAACTGACTTTTCTTCTATGAACACAGGTCTCTTTGGGATCTTTGGCTCAACTTTTGATTCAGGCTTGAATTTCTCATCAGTGTGAAGACTGGCAGTGTGACCCTCCTCTAAAACTTGAGTGTCTGTGACGCTCAAGGATTGCATAATATTCCACTGATCCTCTCTCTGAACTAATGCACGCTGCTCTCTGAAGCTGTCAGTGAAAGGGGTCTCCTTTGTAAGGTCCAGTTGCTGGGAGGACACACCAAGAATGTTTGGGGGTCTAGATTCAGTCTGATACTGTGCCTTAATCCCATCCACAGATACACTGAGGTCTTTATGATACTCTGCTATGATCTCTCTTTGTGTCTCCGAGGATGCAGCATGGCTTCGAGCCTGCTCCTGTTTTGTTAATGCCACCTGCTGATCAGGTTTAGTAAAGGTAATGATGCCTTCCTTTGGTAAAACTGATACAGAATGGCTCGACTGGAGGTATCTTGGCTGTGGTTGCTCTTTTCTTGGCTGAACAGATGCATAGTCGGGTTCTGCTGTGAACTCTGAAGTCGCCTCACATACCACAGTCCTCTGTTCTTCTTGAGTCACTGAGTACAGCAAAGTTGGTTTCTTAGCTATGTCTGCCAGCTCCATTGGGGGCTTCTCACTGCTGAGTCTTCCCTCAGACTCTAAAACACCCTGATCAGTGATAACTTGCAAATTTAAAACTTGTTTATCCTCACAACTAGTCTGCAGACACATCGGAGTCTCTAGAGGTGCCACCTGTACTGTCTGTTCACCCTGAAGCTGATATTTCTCCTCAGTTACTATGGCAGATTTACATATCTTGTCTTTACTTGGTGGATGCTTTCTTGCTGGATCTGCGTTTCATATTTCTGCTCTTTAGATAGAGCCACCTTAGTTTCAGTCACTGGTGCTAGCACTGTTTTAGATTGTTCTTTTTCAATTTGTGGTTTAACGGCTGGGTCTAAAGCAAGCAGAGCCTCAGAGTGTGTTTCTGTAAGCAATAACTGCTCATCAGATTGAGCAGAGTATAAAATCTTAACACCCTCTTGGACTCTAAAACCTCTCTCCTCCTCTGGACGCTCCATAGAATCTGACACATCAGCAAGAATGGGTAAAGCAGATTCCACTTGGTAGCTGCTGACAAGCTGCTTAGGTTCAGTTGTGGTTTGCATGTGCTCTGGAGTCCGGTCTGTCAAAGCCTCAGCTCTCAGTGTGGTCAGGGAAAGGACTTCCTCAGATGTAGCTGACATGATTTTAGATTGTTGTTCTTTTGAAAACTCCAGTTCAACTACCTCAGGACTCAGAATTCTCTCTGAGTGCTCCTCCGTTATCTTTTGTCTTTCCTGGACTGAAGATAAGAAAGAGGTCTTGTGAAGTTGCTTTGTAGGAACAGCCAAGACCTCTGGGGGATGGGCTGGAGTCAAGGAAACACTCTCATGAATTTCATGAGACTGCAGAAGGGCAGCTTGGTGGGTCAGTTGCTCTTTTTGAAGCGTCGCAGCAGAGATATTCAGCTCTTGGAGGGTTTCCACCTCCTCACTAGGAATAATCTGCCGGTCTTCAGTGCTAATGGTATAAATCATGTGATCAGACCGGCTTCTTTCATGGTACACTCGAGACTCTGTTCTTTGCTCAGTTAGTGATATCTTCAAGCCTTTAGTTTTTTGAATGAACTGGTGCTCTTCTTGAGATTTTTCACTGAATACCAGCAGCTCAGCACTACAAGAGTCTTCCCCATATGGGTTGAATGCCTTACATGTGTAGATACCACTATGTTCTTGTTTAACACTTATGATACTGAAAAAGCCTGATCCATCGGGGTTGTTCACCATCATGTTAAAGCCAGCAGGCTCAATATGGTTGCTTCCTTTGAACCACTGAACATCAGGAAGAGGCTCTCCAGTCAGCATATACCTGAAAAAACACTGCCCACCCTCTGATAACTGAACTGACTCTATAGCTTTCATGAACTTTGGGGGTTGACCAGTTGCTGCAGGTGCTTTGTCATCAACCCTTTTCTCCTGTTCTGGCTCCTTTAACTGAACATGAAGATAAGAAGAGCAAGTTGACTGGCCAAATCTGTTGCTGACTGTGCAGGAGTACTCTCCCTCGAATTCACTTTGGACTTTGTTAATAACTAAACTGTACTCATCTTGTTCATGAATAACTGTATAAACTGATGAACTGGTTATTGTCTGCCCATTGTGGAACCATTGAACAGTGGGCTTTGGGAATCCAGATACTTTGACAGTAAAGGCAAAAGTTTCTCCCACAACTGCAGCTGCTGGAGAAAGTTTGCTAAGGAAAACAGGTTTTTCTTTTTTCCTCTCCAAAGAGCTGGAGAAACGCTTAGTTTCTGGTTTGAGTTCAAGTGTTCTGGTTTTGTCGGGTAATTTTAAGCCAGTGCAGTATGACTCCTGGGTTTCCTCTTCCACTGTGATCGTTGAGCTAGAAAAGGCTGAGTGGAGTAATGACAGTTGAAAGTATATCACACATCAATCAGCTCAAGTGAAATCATAGTGTTTTTTTTCCATTTGCATTTGACTTCCGGATGAGATCCTGATGTACTACAAATGTAACATTAAAACAAGCTAACACCAAACACCATCTTCGTTCAAAAATGCTTTCCAGTAAAATCATTAAAAAAAACCCATTATGTGCTCTGTCATAGAAATCACAAGATTTTAAAAATAAATTCACAGTGATGGAAACAATTTGCATTAAATTTAAATTAAAACACAGCAAAACTACCATATCAGAGCAGACTAATTTCTAGCATAGACAACACATAGTGAAATACACAATAGTTAAGAGATAATAAAGATAACTCAACACAAGTATACATAAAAATTAGAGTGTTGAAGCAGTGTTTACCTTTAACTTCCTCCTTTACCACTGGTTCCGTCTCCACTTCTGTCACTGTGAAGACACAGATGGTTTACAGTTAAAGACATTTTTAAAGCTGAATTCATAGCACAAAGTGGTTAGAAACTGTGAAGAGTCGTGCAGCCATATGATCCATTTGGTTTGTTTCTTTGACCTGTTCTTCTTTCATGCCTCCAATTGTTCTTTTTAGTGGGTGGCACATCTGTCTTCTTGGTAAGGTTTTGTGGTTTTGTGATTGTCCCTCTTCATATCTCTACTAATGTTTTAGTCAAAATGCAAGACACAGAGTCAGAGACCTTGCCTAAACATTGTTAAGACGTAGAAGAAGAATTGCCCTGTGAAGAAGTGTGTTCATGATGGCTGTGCAGGTGAAAAACAATGTGCATGGGTGCGGGCCACAGAAAGTCAGAGTGAGCAGAAGGACCAAAAGCATGCAAATGCCAACCTTTCATCACTGTGCTGCACTCAGCATCCCCAGCTGAGGTTAGATTTTTGAAATAGTGAGAGCCCCCTGGTCTGGCTCCCACATTATTAGCATTTACACAGCAAAGAGAGCTGTCTTGTTTCAGAGAGTACCAAACAGAATCCTTGACATTCAGACGGTTGTAAAGCCAAATGACAAGTGAAGTGGGAAGGCCCTTTGTAATGCAGTAAAGGGAGGTACTGTCTTTGTTTTGGATCAGCAACTCAGGGGGGAGTTTGATCAGAAACTCTGGGCTGTTGGAGAGACGATGACTCCGCTCATCTTGAGGCATGACATCTGGGAAATACAACTGGCTGATGAGGTGGTATGGTCTCTGGGAAGATTTAGGCAAAGATTGGAGCTTTGTCTTGGATTCCTGCTTCTCTTGCTCAGAAAGATCTCTAGAGCTTTCTCTTTCTGGTTGACACACTTTACGAACAGAATCGGTGGGGATGGGGGTCTCTGCTTTGAGGTTTGCTTCTTTAGCTGAGTGAGAATAAAGTTAGGGAGAGTAATTAGGGGTCAGAGAGTAAAAGGCTATGGCTATAATCAATAAAAGGTTAGTAAGATGGAGAATGAAATTAGTGAGGTGAAGCCAGTATGGAGGGAGGGAGCAAAACTACACTGCAGAGGTTGTTATTACATTATTCTAACAGATTATAAACTAGGAGGCAATATTACGTTATGAAAAGAGGGTCCAAAGCAAGGGGAGCAGATGGAGAAGTGAAATGGACCAGTTGGAAATCACAATAAAGAAAGATTAACCACCTTCAACTGTGAGCCTGGCAGAAGAACTGTTTTGACCGTGTTGGTTGGTAGCTGTGCAGCAGTACGTTCCCTGATCGGCCATGTCGACACTGTGGATGACCAGGGACAACAGGCCTCCACTCTGAGAGCTCCTTACCCGGTCCGTGTCCACCAAGTTCTGACCGTTATGATCCCATACCACTCCACTGAAGGGCTGCCCATCGAACGAGCAGCTGAACTCAGCCATCTCACCACTTTTCACTCTGATGTCGCTCATTTCCATCAGCAGCTGGGGGCTGGCTGAGAGTTTCAAATCAAAGCGGCTGTGAGAGCTCGTCTCCACTGAGGTTACACTCTCCATCTGAATCTCAAACGTCCTCAAAGACATGGCGGAAGCTTCAGAGACAACCTCGGAAAACTCAAAACTGTGGGTTGTTTGACCCATCGACAGAGAGCTGAAACTCTCTGTCTGAGCCTCCAGTGTCTGAGTTATTTTAGTCTCAGAACTCGACACACTATCTAAGGCTTTTTCATCTGGGCAGTAAGAAAGAATAGAAGAATTAGGTCAACACAGCACAATCCCGGTGATTTTTCCTGGTTATTTGTTTGCCAAAGTGCAGTTGGGTTGGAGTGTTGAGGATCAGTCAGGCTCAGTGAAGACTGGACAGTGGCTGTTTTCCACAGTCAATCATGCAAGCTTGACAGGAGCCAAAATTTAAGAAACAGATGTGGATTATGTCCGTGAGTGTAAGGAATCCGAAAAGCTGAACTTCCACAGTCCAGCTGTTTCGACCATGCTGATTTACTCTGAAACAAAGATCTGTGTCTCAACAAACACGGTTAGGAGCTGCAGAAGTAGGAAGAGATTATATCATGCAGCACAGCAGAAAATCCTGTAGGATAAGGCTTATAGCAAGAAATGGGTCAAACCAAAGCTACTGAGTTCCCTACAATCACCGAGAATAAAACATTTCCTCCCTAATGTCATCAAGATATCACTAAAACTATGTCTAAATACAGGCTCTGCTCTGGTAGCACAAATATCCAAGAAGATGATCGTTTTATTTGCTATTGGAGCTAAAAATCAGAGCAGCTCTGTGAGGACCTGGCAGGTAGATGTCATGCTTTCTTAGATTAGCGTCTGAAGACCATGCAGTAAGTGGTGGCCTCACTCACACTGTTTTATTTTACAAACAATCCATGCCAGTTGATATTATTTCAAACTCACCATCAAGGTTCAAAGTGGCAGAACATGTGACCATTCCTGCCATGTTTGTGGCAATGCATGAATATTCTCCCTCATGTGAAGGGAGGACTCTGGAAATCTCTAGCAGGCATGTTTCATCCAAAAGCGACATCCTGAAGATGTCAGACTGCCGGATCTCTTTGTCATTACAGAACCAAGAAATCTGCAGATCTGGAGACACAGTGTTCACAGAAATCAGCATCACCTGATGTGTTTAGAAAAGCCCTGATAATAAGCAGAGCCAACATTCATTTGATTTATCAACCATGAGAAGCTGATGAGAAGTGAATACCTTCCCCAGAGACGATGCATGTCAGCTGGGCAGGATGTCCCTCTGAGACCAGAACGTCCCTCATGGGAGTGATCAGAACCGGAGGAGAAATCCGAACGGTTTCAATCACCTCAGGAACTGAAAGATAACGAGTTCAGTTTACTGACAAGCTAAAGTTGACTTCTTTCTGCTCATCTACAGCGATTATTTCAATTTGTTCTATAAACTGAATAATTATTTTCTTTTGTTTGTTTTTTTTATTTAACATGATTTGTGGGATAAAAAAATCTCTCAAGACAAAAGTGGATGGTGTAATACCTTAGCAATTATTTGGCCTAGAATATTGTTCTCCTTTTTGAAGAAGAAAAATATAAAACAAAAATATTTTTGATGCTTCACCATAAACTATGTCTGACCTTCCACAGTGAGAGGGGCGGAGCTTGTTGCCTCTCCGTAGTCGTTCTTGGCCTCGCAGCTGTAGACGGCTGCGTCCTCGGGGAAGACCTCCAGCAGAAGCAGAGTGTGCTCATCTCCGTCGTGGAGGAACTTGCATTTGTAGCTTGTGGACAGAAGCTGGGAGTCTTTGTACCAGGTCACCTGAGGCTGAGGAAGGCCGCTCACCTGCGCCGAGAAGCGCACAGACCGACCTGACATCACAGTTTGGGCCTGCATGTGGCGCACGATCTGAGGCGGCTCCGGCACTGAACATAGAAAACCAAACATTCAGTTAAAAAGGCAGAGTTGAATTTGTGAAAATACCTTTTACATTCAACAAAATAATATTTTTCCTTTGCACAACACAACAAAAAACTACTGATGAGCAACATTCTCTCTAGCACAGATGTGAAATACTTCTTAAAGTAAATAAGGAATATATTTGTTCTGTAAAAATGTGTCAAACTGCTGACTGAAGGATCTCTTACATCTCACGTGAAGGTTCATGGTGCTGCGGTTTTTGCCAGCGATGAAGGTGTACTCTCCAGCATCGCTCCTGAATGTCTCAGAGATAGTGAGACGATGCAGTTTCCTGATGGTGGCATAGTTGAACCTCTCTTCCTCTGCAAAGTGGATCTCTGCCCCATTCCTCAGCCAGTGACCTTCCACTTCATCCTCATTTACCTCAAACTCAAAGGTTGCTCTTTGTTTCTCCACCACCTGCAAAACAAGACGATCATCTCAGCCTCATACATGAAACTAAGGAACTGTTTAAGGAGCAGAATCAAAACCCATATTGGGTTGAAGCTCCACAGAACAGGAACTCACTGTGATGTCTCTGTTTTCAGGTTCAGAGATTTTAACATCTCGTCCCTCGACTCCCAGGTGTCCAACAGACATGCTCGACCCGGCTACAGCCGTGTACTCGCCGGCATCAGACAAGCGGACAGATGGCAGAACCAGACGATGCGCAAACTTGTCTGAGGTCATTTTGTACCTGCAGGTAAATAAATAAGGAAAAGCCAGAAGTTGTTGATAAAACATCTAAAAAGTTCCATCACTTTAACGAGAACTTCTTTTCACCTGTCAGACATCTCCAGCTCCTGGCCGTCCTTCATCCACATCACCTGGACGTTCGGCTCAGAAACTTCACACTCAAAGGTTGCCCTCTTCTTCTCTGTGATCTTCAGGTCCTTCAAGTGCTTGGTGAATTCAATCACACGAGCTGCAGGATATAAATATTACACTTTAAGCAAAAGTAAAGACCATGTTATTATGGTCTTTATGTTGTTTTTTGGTATTCCTGGGAGTTGGACAGTTACAAAGTATTTATTAACGACATTTCCACGTCTTACCCTCCACATAGAGTTTAGCTGTAGTCGCTGCAGACCCGGCCGTGAAGCTGTACTCGGCGCTGTCTCCAAAGTGGACGTTCCTGAGGCTCAGAGTGTGATTGAATTGTTTGCAGCGAGCCTGGCATCTGTCTGTGGATTTGATCTCCACACCGTTCTTGAGCCACTTGTAAGTGATTCCCTCATAGTTGACGTTCACCTCAAATGTGATGGTGTCTTTCTCCTGAGCATTCAGGTCCTCCAGCATTGTTGTGATCAGAATAGCTGGAAAGAAACAGTCCTGAGGTTAAGTTCAGGAATTCCTTCACCATTAGAGAAAAAAACTGAAGAAAAGATTTTACACTCCGTTCATGTAGATGAGGATGCTAATAAGGAAAGAGGCAACACTTTTTCAGAAGAACTCTTTTACAAAATTGTTTCTCTGGATCTTACGGTTGACAGTGAGCGTTGCTGACACTTTGTCATTCCCACAGATGAAGGTGTACTCCGCAGAGTCATCCCTGCTGGTGTTCATGATCTTCAGCTGGTGGAGTTTCCCCTGAACCACGATCCTGAACTTCTCACTCATCTCAATCTCAACACCGTTCTTTAGCCAGGTGGACGGCACGTTGAAGTGAGAAACTTCACACTCGAAAGTGGCCACCTGGGTTTCAGGGACCTCTACGTTCTTAAGGGGTTTGGTTACCCGCAGAGCTGCAGAAACAACACAGATGGTTTACTCCCTGTAATCTATTAATACTAGAAAATAATTCATTTTAAGACTTACACTCAACAGTCAGGTGAGCACTGCAGTGCAGGTGACCAATCACCGCAGTGTATTCTCCCTCTTTGCTGTTGTCCACATCCTGAATAACTAGTTTGTGAGTCCTTTTCTCAGAAAGCAGGGTGTAGTGCTCATTGGGCTTCAGCTCAGTGTTCTTGAACATCCATTTAACTGGGATGTTGTCTTCAGAGATGCCCACTTCAAACATAGCTGTTGCACCCAGCAGTGATGTCACGTCC
This sequence comes from Phalloptychus januarius, assembly GCA_902982915.1. Classification (NCBI taxonomy): domain Eukaryota; kingdom Metazoa; phylum Chordata; class Actinopteri; order Cyprinodontiformes; family Poeciliidae; genus Phalloptychus; species Phalloptychus januarius. The sequence goes on along the minus strand of CADWAE010000230.1, from coordinate 18,466,149 downwards.
TTTGGTTTCTTCAGGATCTTAAGGGCTGGGAGAGAATTCACATTCAAAAAACACTTTAAAAAATCTGTTTTGTGAATTCCAACTGAGTGCTATACTTACTTTCAACATTAAGTCTGGCGTTTGCAGACAGCTTTCCAAGTTTGAAAGGAGTAAACAGACTCGTCTTGAGTGGAGCAGTTGTTGATCTTCAGTGTATGAACTGTGCCCTCCATACTGATCTCATATTTATCACTGGGCTGGATCTCAACTCCATTCTTGATCCACTGTGCTCCCCTGACGTTCTCATGGGTCAGCTCAAGACTGAATACGCCCTCCTGAGTCTCGACCACATTCAAGTTCTTCAGGGTCTTCTTGATTTTTACAGCTGCACAGGAAAATGTTTAACAGCATTGAATCATGATGTTGAAGACATTCAGAAGTGACTCAGTCTAAAGTTATAGTTCATTATTTTAGGAGATATTCTGCATGGATCGATCAGCAGTAAGTATGTGTTTCTATTAATCAGTAAACCAATATACAATTTTTCAGCTCAGTTTGTAATGAGCTGGAAAAGAACTTTCAACTGGCTTTTGTTACACTTTCTGTAAATGATTTTTGAAATTTAAATTCGTATAACAGCTTATTTTCTGAGTACATTTTATAAAAAACCGGTCCTACCTTCAACTTTCAGACTGGCGGTGGTCTTAGAGGTGGCCACTTGGTAGGTGTACTCTCCGATATCCGTGGCTTTTGTGATAACAATAATAAGACGTCTCACGGCACCGTCCACCTCACTGTGCACATTCTCACTGAAATCGACAGTCTGTCCATCTTTCAGCCACTTTCCTTCAGCAGATGGGTTTGCGACTTGACACTCCAACACAGCAGTCTGGGAGTCAGCTACAACCAGATCTCGCAAAGGCTTCTTGATGGCACCACCTGGTGACACAGGATGGTTACGTCATCATTAAAGAGGCTGACACAGAGGGCAATCAGCTTGTTACGGGTCATATCCAGCATACCTGTCACAGTAAGTGAAGCTCTGCACGTCTTCTCACCAGCAGCGAACATGTACTCGCCCTCTTCATCCTTCATTGCGTTGATGACTGTCAGGGTGTGGTGCGTTTTCTTGGTTTCCATCTTGTGGCTGCCGCTGGCTTTGAGTGGCTGGTTCTTGAAGGTCCAATACGGGTCGATACCTGGGTGGGAAACCTCAACTTCGAAGGAGACGTTCTCAGATTCAGAGCACTCCATGTCCTGCATTGGCTTCAGGATCTGCACAGCTGTCCATGCAAAACACAAATTTTACAATTCTCAGATCAAATCAAGACTGTGGAGAGTTATCTGCTGATTCTAATGTTTTTAGACTTAATGAAGAATGTAATGCCACATGTATATGCAATAAAATCCTGGCAACATTACACACATTTATTATAAAGTCTAATTTAAGTTTAATTTAAAGCATAAATATATATATTTTTCAACGAATGTAAAACATTTTTTATTAAAAGTTGATCATTTATTTTGATGAAATGATAAAGAGGTTCTTGTGCATTGTTTACCACTTTTCTTGACCTGGTAGCAAGTAGGCTTTTCTAAATGTGACACAAACTATGTTTTTTTTCTTAAAGTTATAAAAAAGTAAGGTTTTGAGCAGCACAACATTTTGCCATTCGTTTATTAATAAGCACATGCTTGGAAAGTCACTGTGGGTAACTTACGCTCAACCGAGAGTTTGCAGCTGGTGTCCACTCGGCCAACAGCCAGTTTATATTGGCCCTCATCAGAAGCGTAGGTCCTGGAGAAAACCAAACGCTGCTTGGTTCCCTTTGCCACCATACAGACCCGGTCACTGGGCACCAGCAAGTTGTCATTGTGGTACCACTTGACAGAGCTAACATCCTGAGCAGAGATCTTGGCCTCCAGGACAGCCTTGGTGCCTTCAATGGTAGATGCATCCTTTAACGGAACAAGAATGCCAATACCTGCAACAAAGAGGCATTCCATTTTGAAAATGTTTATTTTGAGGCAGAGTGTTGTTTCATTTTAGTATATGAGTTTAAGAGACCTACTCTGAATCAACAGCTTTGCAGAAGTTGTGATATCATGATCAGGAGCCACAAATGAATATGATCCAAAGTCATCCTTAATAGCATCTTCAATCAGGAGTTTGTGGACTTGTTTATCAATGACAATGTGCACACGGTCAGAAGCTGTAATTGGTTGTCCATTCTTCTTCCAGCTTCCTTCAACGTTTTCTTGTGAGAACCTGACCTCAAGCTGGGCAATATCACCCTCGCAAACGGTTAGGTCAGTCAAAGGCTGAACCAGGGTGACGGGACGCACTAAGACAAGAAGACAAAAGAATTCAGAAATGGAAACCAAAAAAAATCCCCAAAAATCAAAGAAAAGCTGAAGACCAACTAAGTGGAAAAACAGTGATCAAAATAAATGTCTCTAATTTGCAATGTGATTAATAACTTACATTTCATCTTTAGTGAGGCAGTTGTTGTGAATTCACCCACTTTGAAGGTATATTTGCCCTGGTCTTCCTTCTTGACATCTTTCACAGACAGACTGTGTCTTCCACGGCGGGACGTCATGACGTATTTACCACTGGCAGAGAGCAGCTTGTCCTCAAAGTACCAGGTGCCTTCAGCATCTTCCCGAGTTACAACACATTCAAATTCTCCAGAGTACGTCTCAGGCACCTCAGTGTTCTCCAGCTGCTTCACCATCTCCAGAGGAGCTCCTGTTGACAGTATGATCAAAAATAAAGATGCTTTGTTGACCAAATCCTATTTACTGTCAAATAGAAGTTACTTTATAAAATAAGTCTTCAAAAGTTTTTTAAACTTTGATTTCATCATTATCAACAAACCTTCAACGTTGAGCTTAGCGGTGGTTTTGATGTTCTCATCATCTATAACAGCGCATGAATATTCTGCATCATCCCTCATGTCAATAATCAGCACAGACAGGAAGTGGACCTTTCTGTCAGAGTGCATCCTGTATTTATCTCCTGAGAAGATCTCCATGTTATTCTTGAGCCATTTAACCTTAACAAAAGGCTCATTAGTTTCACACTCAAATGTAGCCATGGTATCCTTCTCTTTGGCATTGAGCTCCTCAAGCTTCTGTGTAAAAGTGATGACTTGTTTTGCTGCAAAAACATCACATCATGTTTGATTAGAAAACATATTACTCAAAAGGAAACAAGTTACAGTGTGAAGAATTCACTGTTGTGGTACCTTGCACCAGCAGGAAAGCGTGGCTGGATGTCTCTCCAGCCTTGTTGGTTGCCTTAACCATGATGCTAGCTGAATCTTCAGCTGATACGTTTCTGATCACAAGTTCACACACATGGTCTTCAGGCCAGAACCAGTAAACGCGGTCTGATTTTTCCAGCTGAACACCATTCTTGAACCACTGGCACTCAGGATCTGGTCTGCCAACAACTCTGACTCTGAATTTGACTTCATCTCCCAGTGCAACTGTCTGGCTGGTGATGCGCTCCAGGATCTTAGGAGCTTCCATGCTGGGTGAAAGCTTGATCCTTTCTGGTTTCAGAGGTTTTGCAGTTAGTTTGAGGCGCTCTTCCTCCTTCTTCCTCTCAGCCTCCTCCTTTTCCTTCGCATGGTGAAGAAGCTCCTCTTTTGTCTTTCGTAGCAGATCTTCATATGAATCATCTCTCCTTCGTGACTTGAGCTCAACAGCAGTGATGGACTCATAGTAGCCTTCCTCTGTCCTGCGCTTAAATTTGCTCCTCAGTTCCTCGGACTCTTCTACAGCTTTTTCGTGGACAATTCTCTGGGCTTTTTTAAGCTTGACCACCTCCTTCAGCTGAGTGTCCTCAGTGGGTTGCTCAGCCTTCACCACCTCAAATGATACTCTTCCTGACTCAGCAGGAGCTTCACTTGCTTTACCCTCAGCAGCACGGCGCAGATGAGTTCTGAAGTCTTCCTTCTGTTGAATCTCCAACTTCACAACATATTCAGCTGAACCCAGGTTGTTATCTGCTATAACTTTTACCTCTCCTGAATCATAGGATTTGATATCTGTAATCTCCAGGTAGTAAATGCCATCGTAGCGAAGTCTGTATCTCTTGCTTTTGCGGATGAGTTGTCCGTTAAGGTACCAGTTAACCTTTGGAGCCGGGTAGCCGGTCACTCTGCAGCGGAATCTGGCTGTGTCACCTTCCAGCACCCTGACAGGCTCAGGAAGAAGGACAATCTCAGGTTTCATTTTCTCTGTTTCTTCTTCAGCAGTTACTCCATAAGGTCCACCTTCATGAGCCTGTCGTTCCATTTCATCAATTCGTTGAACTCCCTTCCTGCCTTCAGGAAGCTGAGATTCCTCAACAAGACCCTTCTCATCCTTGACGATCAGGGTAGCCGAGGTCTGGTCGACTCCAAACTTGTTGGTTGCTCTGCAGGTGATCACACCACTGTCTCTTGCATAAGCAACCTCATAGTCCAGGCTGCAGTAGCCAAACTCATTGACCATACGCAGCCTGTTGGCAGCAGCCAGAGGCTTGCCATCATGCAGCCACTCCACCACCATGGTGGGGTCTCCAATCGGAGTCAGCCTGCACTCAAAGTGGGCTGGACCAAAACGCTTCATTCGGACAGATGTGAGCTTCTTCTTAAACAATGGTTTCTGCTGCTTCTCCTTGTCATAAAGGTCGCCTTCCTCCCACTGCTCTTGGCCATAACGCATGTGGAGAGGCTCCAGCTCTGGAGGGGAGATCTCTTTGGCTTTGTAGGTTCCTTTGGGAATAATAAGCTTCCTCTCTGGTTCAGGCTCGACATATTCAACCTCCACATTGACTCTGCAGCGGGTGGTGTCTCTGCCAGCCTTGTTGATGGCTGTGGCAGTGTACCAGGCGCTGTCTGGTCCGCCTGCTGAGGGGATTTGGAATTTGGCCTCTCCTCTGGTTCCTTCAATCCTAAAACAGCAAAGTTTCATATTAACAACTTCAGACACTTTGGGTATTAATTACTAGACTTACTCTCTTAAGGAGGACAAATCCTGCATTACAAGCAGATAAAACAGCTCTCTTAAATAGGATTTGCTTATTTTTATACAATTCAGTACAAAACATGCTTTAAATACAAGAACATTCTAATGTGGATTTCCTGGAAACTCAGAGCAGATAGAGTTTATTTTAATATGAGACATACTTAATGTGTGGGTGCTTGTGAGGGGTGATGATGTCGCTGTTTTTCAGCCAGACAATATCAGGAAGTGGGTTTCCAATGGCTTTAACAGCCAGTTCAACCAGAGTGCCCTCCTTCACACTGATGTTCCTCAGTTTCTCAGTAAACTGGGGACGGACCAAGGTTTCCTTAGCTAAAAAAGATAGAAACATTATGTCAACGTATGTCCCAAAGGATTGTCTTGCAGAAAACCTTAAGCAGAGGTCATGGAAACTGTACAGTGAAGTCTTACCATCCACTGTGAGAGTGACGGAGATGGATGAGCGCCCGGCTCTGTTCTGAGCCACCACTGTCCATTCTCCGGAGTCATGGGGCATGGCTGGGACAATGATCAGGGACTGAGTCCCATCCTCTTTAACCACGATCTTATGGGTGTGGTCACTAACAATTTGTTGTCCTGAAAAGGCCACATAATTGAAGTTGTATTTAGTAGCAAGAATTCTATATAATAAAGATTCCCTTTATGTTTGACTCACCATTGTGGAACCAGTAAGTGTCAGGCATTGGTCGGCCAACAACCTTCAGGTCAAATCTGGCAGTTTGTCCCTCAGAGCATTTACATGCAGTAGGTTTCATGACAAATACAGGTTTATAAAGTCTTTCCAGCTGTTGTTCGTCAGTCTCATCAAGCCGACGAGCGGGGGATCGTCCAGGTGAACGGCTAGGCGATCGGGCAGGAGAGCGGCTCAGAGAACGAGGTGATGTGGATCTGAGGAAACATTCAAAATGTAATGAGCATTTAAATCGTGCACTTTGAAGAATTTGCTTTGACGCAGATTTTACCTGATTCTCTGCACTGCAGGTTGGGGTGTGTATCTCTGAGGAGCGGCTGCAGATGACTCCACATAAAGCTTCCCTGAGCAGACAGCATTTCCTTTCATGTTGGTGGCGAAGGCCGTGTACACGCCTTCATCTTCTGGTTGCACCAGAGAGAGGCGGAGGCTGGCTCGTCCGTCCTGGAGAACCTCCATCTGGTAGTGGTCACCAGGCCTGATGCGCTGGCCATTTTTGAACCAAGCAATCTGCCACAAAGTTAAGGCATCAGTGAATCCTGTTTCACTGTGTATATTATGTCTGTTCCAGGTGATTTGTTTATTAGGGGTAACCAAAGAAGAACGTTTTATTTAAAGATCTCTCACCTTGGGGAGCGGCGTTCCAGACATCTTGCAGTGGAAGGTGACGCTCATTCCCTCCATGATTCTGTAGTTTTTAACCGGAGTGTCGAAGGCTGGCTGCACCGCCTCAGTTGCAGTGGCGGTCACCATCAACTCTCCATCCTCAGTTACAATCTCTCTGTAGGTGATCTTCATGATGGTGAGCTCGATCTCCTGAATGATTCTCAGCTCCATGGCAGACAAATGGAATTCCTGCAGGTTTCATAAAAAATATTGGGTCTTTATAAGTTGAATGAAAAAATGATTAGTGGTTTAATTTTTCTGCTTTGATAAATGCATAAAGAGTATATTATGGTTGCTTAAAGACAGATTTCTACTGTATTAGAGAAAAAACCTCATAATGTATGTAAAGATTTTAACAAAGATGAATTGCCAAGCTGCCAAAAGCTGCTATGATAAATGTTTCTTGTACCTGTCCAGAGATAACAGTGGTCATTGTTTCCACTGTGATTGGGGGAATGTCTCCAGGTTTGGGCTCCTGCACTGGAGCTGTCACTTCTTGTTTCTTCATGTATGCTTCATATTCCTCTGTAAAGGAAACATTTGTTTTCACAGTGATCCACAATTCATATTTAAGCCCAGTTCCCTTTGAATTTGTCTCTTGTTCTTACTGTTTGTGGACATACCTTCCTCCAGAAGACTGACGGAGGCTGAGACTTCTCCAAGCTGATTCTTGGCAAAGACAGAATATTCTCCTGCATCGTCTGCGAAGGTCATTGAGATCTCCAATCTACACTCTCCGGTCTCTTTCTTGTAGGCAACTTTATACCTGATGAACACAGACAGTGAGGTATATAAAATTCCCCATAATAACACTGATTATTCTAGTATTTGAGTTATTTGAATACTATTAGAAGCCTGGAGAATGCAAATATGAAACTAAATAATAATAACTGAGTTATTAAAGTAATGAAAGATTGTCCAGATTGATATGATGAGGCCAAAATTAGATAAATGATTCATCAGCTGATGAAAGGACCTTTGGTGACTTTTCACTAAATTGTTGGATGGCTCCTTCTTAGTGGGACATGTTATCAAGGAGAGAGAATGTTAAGTTTTGGTTTTGAGATTCTAACTCATATTTACCTTTATATATGATAATAACATTTCCATGGCTACAACAGAACACACATTTTTCTCTGTAGTTAGCCTCATGCTAATTATCATGTTAGCAGTTTAGTCAAGTTATGCACAAAGGATTGACAAGTTTTACAGACAAACATTGTTGGCATCTAAGAAATTCTGTTTGCTTTTAGCCAAACATATTAAATTTCTTCCTACATGACAAGAGGATCTGGACATCCTGAGCATTTAGTGTGAAAATGTCAAATGGAGGAATAGGGAGCAGAGTGATGTGAATTTAAGCTTGGTGTAGGAAAGATGCAGTAGTAGCAGATACATAAATATGTTCATATCACGTTGTTAAAGAGTATGAGGTTGTACAAAGATATTGTGAAGGTATAATTTAATTTTAAATTCAAAGTATACCAAGCTTAAAGTATACTTTAGTAAATCAACTGGATTTAAGGAAGACAGACATATTTCTAGAAACAGTTACTGAAGAAGAGAAAGGATTTCCTCCCTGAGGTTTCAGTACCTGTATCCGGTGGTGAGCTGCACGCCACTCTTCTTCCAGACAATGTGGGGTTTGGGGTTTCCGCCCACCTGACACTGAAACACAACGCTTCCTCCTTCCACCAGCTTCTGAACAACGGGTGTCTTAATGAAGAAGGGAGCTGCAGCGGGGGAATCCGGCTCAACCACTTCGGTCTCGTCTTTAGCTTCTACTGTAACTCTGTGATTTAAAAAAAGAAACAACTTAAGTAAAGACAAAAAGAAACTGGTTTATTTTTCAAACTTTAGAAAATATTCTTGACTTACTGAGTAACTTCAGTGGAAACTATTTCCTGTCTGCCCTCGATGTCCTCAGACACTGTGGGAAAAATAAAGTTCATTCAACCGAAAAATTAGTTTCTGATAGGAAATGAGACAAACAGCTTATTAATTTAGAAAATAACTTTCTGTTTTTATTAAAATTTTATTTTAAGAATTGGTAGGCGTAAAAATATTTATAGCCTTATCAATAATCAACAAACAATATGCCACTCAACCCATTCAGCTTCTTGCAGGTTTCTAAAGGTAAAGGTAATTTTATTTATGTCGCACATTTTCAGCAAGAAGGCAATGCAAAGTGCTTTACAGAAATGACAGGGAAATACAAACAAAATAACAAACCAAAAGAAAGAGCAAAAGACAAAAAAGGTAATAATGTTGATCTAAAGTAAATAAACTAGATTCTGGTATTCTGACAAGGTTGGAGGGCCTGTTTGACTTCACCCCAATCTTTAGCTGCCCACACAGATTCAAGTTGGGACAAACCGGGCCACTCCTGACGTTAGCATTAGTACCAGTAAGACTAGTCGTTTCACAGTTTGCACTGACCCTGGACGAGCAGGTAGCAGGAGGTGCTGATGGTTCCGGCCTCGTTGGTGGCAGTGCAAGTGAAGCGTCCGCTGTCTTCAGCGAAAGCCTCACGTATCACCAGCCGAGCAAATCCGCTCGTGTAGCTGATCTGGAAATCAATGGAGCTCTCGATCTTGTAGTCCTCCCTGAACCACATAATGACCGGGGTGGGCTGACCGCTGATCTGACACTCCAGGGTCACCGACTCGCCCTCTGTCACGTTTGTGTTTTTCAAGCCCTGCGTGACACAATATGCTTATAAAACAGCCATTTTACTGCAAAGCTGATAATGTGGTCAACAGTCTCAACTGGGCCACTTACAGAGACCAAAGTGGGTGGGACAACAGCGCCACCTGCAGACGGTACAGCTGCTGCCTCTGGCACCTGGCACAGAAACAAATCTATTAGAATAATGTGACATTTAAATCCCTTTCTAAAACAACAGTGCAACACACAGGGCTTAAAATGTGATGTTCACGCCCGGGAGGTGATGAAGAAGAGGCGATAACACAGAAAAATGAAGAAGATGCTGGATGGGCTCAAAAGGTGAGGATGAGGTTATCAATAGTGCAGAGAAGGAAGCTTGTTAAAGTTTTATTAGAAGAACATTTATTGTTGGATTTTTCACAGAAATCAAGAAAACCAGACCACTACCTAACAGGAGGACAGTCCCTAAAGAAAAGATGAAAACAGAACCCAGAGCTTTGAGCTCTTTGTCTCGTGAGAGGTGAAAGATTGGAGTAAATCAAAGTTTACTGGGAAATCCTTCCTTTAAAGCTGGTGTGTGGTATCAAACTGCAGGTTTCACAACCATCTGTTTCTTGCTACATCAGGTTTTCTTGTTCTGCTCAGATCCATCTCATGAAGCTACATGACAAACCTGGGCTCTCCAGTCCTCATAAACTCTGTCCATCCCCACCATGTATGCGACTCCCGTCTGAATCTGGGTGCCAGAGCGAAATGACTCAATGGATTCTTTGAACGGTGGTGGGATGGACTCCAGCATCTCACTGGTCCTAACAACTTTAAGAGACGGACTGGGAGACTTGACCGGTTTGATGATCTTTCTAGAAGAAGATGAGGATAACTCTTTCTGCAGAGTGGCAATAGCTGAGCCGGCGATGGACACCTGACCAATCCAGAGAGGAGGAGAGGCCACACCGTCATCAGAACAACGACAGACTGGACTAGACTTTATTGTCATTCACACTTTACACTATAAAGTACAAAAAAGAGTGACGTTCCATTGCAATGAATGAATGAAATGTGCTGCATTCATATCGAAGGTGCACAGCACACAGAGGGTCTATGGGCCGTTAGTTTTATTAGAACTATAACAGGATCAAATCAGGGGAATTTTAGATGAAGCATGATTAATTATGGGTAGAAAACGAAATTTGTTTTCTGATTAATAAATTAAGTCAGGAGCGTAATAAAGAAGGAGATGGTTAAAGAGGGCTTCATTTGTTAAAGATGTTCAGACATCTCTAGAATCAGCTTATAAAACAGGTTTGCGTCTCAGGCAAGCAGTAATAACCAAACTCCTGTCGACTAACGCAGTACAAACACTGTCTGATAAGAGTTAGAGTGTTTGGTTTATTTCAGATCATTTGAGAAATATTTTACCCCACATTGCAATGGTGTTAGGCAAATAAGAGCTTGGATATCAAAGAGTAAAGTTTAACTGATGGGTTTAAGCTGATGCAAAGTGGTCAAATATATACATATGTATGTATTTAACTCAGTTAGACACCAGGAAGATCATAGGTAGGAATTTCTTTTCAATGTGAAACTCTAATCATGAGAAACCAAGAGGCATCTGCAGCCATCTGTGATCACACCTGTTCATGAAGCATGTGTGATTGTAGACTTTGTTTTTGTCCAAACTTGTTTTTGAAAGAATCAAAACCTTTAAATGCTGGCCGATGCTGCAAAGCTTACTGCAGACATTTTGCCATAAACCCGGAGAAGAATTGAAACTTGATCTTAGAGTCAACTAGCTATCAGTCGTAGCTCACACCAAAGCATTGGTCATTATCTCACTTTTTTAAGTTTCTCTTTTCGACTCTGGCTATGTCCTACTGCTTGCCTGATTCTGCCTTTCTTACCTCCCCAACAGACTCTGGTTTGGGGACAGAAACTTTAGAAACCATGAATTGTGGAACTGGAGATGGAGTGAGACCAGTTTCCACTCTGGAGGAGATTTCTGTTCCTCTCTGAATCTGTGGTGATCAATACAGAAGCGTTAGCATGTCAAGCAGAAGCTCAGAGCTGCTCAGTAAGATAAAAATGGCAAATTTTGAGTAATTTAATAGCAATCATTCTTCAGAGCACTGTTTAAAATTAAAACAAACTATATTTAGTTGTAAGCACAAAGTTATTAGAACTGTTTGGACTAACAAAATGTTTTGCCAGTGGAAATTTAACTTTGCTGACAAAGTAAAATTATTTATTGTTGTCAAATCAGGGTCTTGTTCTTTCCTTTACATGTAGATCTTCTAACCTGAGACTGCTGGTGAGATGTGAACTCCTGAGCAGCAGTGAGCATTTGACCAGCCTGCATTCTCGTTGACATCCAGCCAATTTGATACTGTTGATCGGCAGACATAGCAACTGTCTGCTGCCTCATTTCTGCCTCTACAGTCTCCACTTCTTCAACTCGACCGCCTTCGACATGCACGGGTTGGCGAATACGAGCCAGGTCAACGGCGGCCACCACTTTGGCCACCGCCCCAGCTTTTGTCCCACCCTCAGCCTGGAGATAGAACCAGCAGCACAAAGAACTCAGAGCAAGACAATAACACACAGAAAAGAGGTCTGATGAAAAAGACAAACAAATAGTAAGTCTGAAAGTTATTCAGACTTTCTGAGCAGCATCAAGTAAAACAAGATGTTATTGCATTTCAGTGTTAGTCAAGTGAAGCAGCTGAAGTGGAACAGAGCTGGTAATTTTACTAACCGCATTATTCCAAGATCACATTATATTTTGTTAAAACATGTAGGAACATAAACCCTTACACCTTAAATGGGATTATAATATCATCATGCCAGCTTCTTCACCTTATAAAGGTTGGCAAAATGACCAGAAAATGACCCGCAGTTGGTAAATGATGGAAAATAATGTACAGATTGCAGGAATAATCCATCTTTCACATGTTCCAGATTAAGCCACAGATTAAGCCTCACAACATATCAAAACAAAACACATTGTTTCAGCTGCAGCTATCAGCAAAATTTGCTAGCTTAGTCAATCCTCCAGCAGTAAGGCCGTGAATACGGTGGGTAGCTCAGTGTTGAGCCTGTTTTCTTAGAGATATTAGTGCTGAATGGACATAGAGAAAAAAATTTAAAACATAAAAACCGAGTTTTAGACTATTTTTTGACTTGAAAATTTGGTTCTCAAATGCCAGAGGATTCTAGTAACTCTGCTGATCTCCAGTGATGGGATAGTTGTCCACATATACAGGTTGAAGAAAATGTGGCACAAATCAGCACAGTCCAAGTTTTACAAATTAGAATGACCTAAAACACACAAAAAATGACAGGAGTGAAATCTGTGAAAAACATTGTTGGTTCTTCTGCAGGAATCGTCTTTTTGCCAGAATCCTAAAAATATTTATCAATTGGATTTAAAAATAAGAAAGGAGAAGCCAGTTGGAAGAACAGGAAAATGCCCTAGTCTTTGATAAGTTTGATTTAGACAAGTACCTCAAGAAGCAAAAGGTACAGAGTTTTCCTGTAAATGTAAACTTCAAACTGAGATCAGAAACATCTGTAAAGAAAAGTTTCCTGAGTTAGGATATCATCTGGAATGAACCCACAGCTTTAACCATGATCCAAGTCGAAGAAAGTTTCTAGGAGAATGAAATGTTTTAGCAGATAAACAGAAAGACAAACATACTAACCAAACAACCTCCACTGTGGAGGTACAAACACTGGACAGTACATGTGGAAACAAAGCCTTCACATTCTTAGCATCTGGTGTTAGCACAAGCTAACACTAGCTCATGCTAGCTGATGTTAGCATGAGCTGACATTATCCTTCTTTCTTATGTCTCTAAAGCAGCTAAGTAGACACAACCCTCCTCCAAACACACAATCCTCACCTCTTTGGAGTCTGTGACTGGTTGATGCACTGGTTTCATGCCATCATCTCCCCTCTTCCATGGTGGAGGGACTTCAGCTGCGGGGGCAGGCTGCTTCCTCGTGGTGACGGGAGACTTTACCGGCCTGGTGGGGACAGTGACGGGGTTCACTCATTCAGCTTGGAGGTAATGTAGCTACTATAAGTCAGCGTAAATAAAGTGATGCTCCTACCTGACAGCTGTGGGCGTGGGTGCCTTCACGTGTCTGACAGGTGACGGTGACTGTTGGCGCCCTGCGGTCACCTTGGTGACCAGCGTGGGCTGGGTGGGAGACTTTGACGAAGGTTTGGGTGGGACTCTGGGTGGAGTCTTGTGACCAAGTGTCTGAGTCAGTTCGAACTCCATCTTCTGAGGAAAGATATAATGAGATCAAATTAAGGCACAAACAACGAGAATCTAATATGACTAAGATCAAAATTGGTTTACAATGAGTAGAAAAAGTGAGATAAAGCTGGAACTCGAGCAGGACTTCTGATCAGATCAGACATGATTGGTCGTACCTTTTCCACTCTTGTGATTCTGGTCTGTGAAATCTGAGCAGTTGAAATCACGGTCTTGGTTTTCTTTGCTGGAACCGGTTCTTCTCCTGAGCAGAAACATTCAGTTCAGGTTCTGATCATGTCAACTCAGCAGTTAGAAACAATAGAAGCTGACAGAGCTCACCTTGAACCAGCAGCTCGCAGGTGGACGTGGCCCGTCCACTGCTGTTGGTGGCTGTTGCAGAATACGTCCCAGAATCCTCTGGGAAGGCCTCTGCAATCAGCAGACTGTACAGGTCTCCGTCCTGCAGGATCCGAAAGTCGGCAGAGCTCTGGATCTCGGCTCCCTCCCTGTAGAACTTGACTACGGGTGTGGGGATCCCTGTGATTCTGACGTTCAGCCTCACCTGGCTGCCCTGCCTCACTGTGGAGGTCTGCAGCCTCTGAAGGAAGGTGGGAGGCGCCGTCTCCGCTGCAGAAGGAGAATCAGGTGTCAACCAATAAACTCCAACACCTGACTGTGGCTTTTAGATTTAATCTCCAAGATTTAACTTGTATCATCAGTCAAAGTCATTTTAGCTTGCCCATACTGAGATATCCCTCAATTATTTTTACTAAATGTGACAAAATTTACTAACCAACAAGTACATAGTTTCACTCCAAAGAATGAAACTATGAGCTCCTATTTTTAAAGCTTTTTGTGATTGGGTTCTTGTTAAAAAAACTAGCAAAATGCAAAATCATATAGCAGAGTAGAAGCAAATGATTACCACTAATGTGTAATGAATTAATCAGAAAACAGTAGAAGAAACATAACGCTACTCCAGCATCAAACTGTCTGACTTTCTAAACATTACAGCCACATAGAGATTTAAAGAAGAGCAGCAAAAGCAAATCAGGTGGATTAGCAGGGCTTACCACCCACTGACGGTGTCTCACCTGTAACCAGGAGCTCGGCGGTGCTTGTGGCTTGTCCAGTGCCGTTGGTGGCTCTGACAGAAAAGCGTCCGCTGTGTGCGGCGGTCACAGCGGGGATCCTCAGAACAGCGCGGCCGTCGCTGAACGAGATCTGGATGCCGGGCAGAGCTGCGGCGGAAAGAACCTGGCCATCACGAAACCAGCTCACCTCAGGAACTGGAAAACCTGCAGAAGACAAAGGTCAGAGGTCAGGGAAGCAGGATCTACATGCTGCAGAACCTCAGCTACAAAACACACAGGAACTTCACTGAACGTATAGCAATCAATGCCATTTTTATAGTTTAACACTTTAACGTGGTCTTATTTGTAAAAAATGAGACCAAAAAGTTTACAAAAGAGTAAAATTATTTACTCTTTTGTACAGTTAAAACAGTTTTAAAAGTCTGCAATTCTCAAATCTTTTTTTAATTTACATGAAACAATCATATTTTGGTATGACTGTAAACTTTTATTATCTTGCAAACTTTTCTTAATTAGCTTCATGCTGCAGTGTTTGTGTAGCAGAAATAAGCACAAAGTTTCACATTTTTATTTTCATTTTCTGACTTTAGCACTCTGTAAACTTTTGTTATCCTGCAAACTTTGCTTGTGACTCTCGGATATTGTAGAACCGTGATGCTGCCATCAGATGTTTTCTTACCACTAACTTGAGCCTCGAACGAAGCGGCACTACCCTCCAGTGCCACGACGTTCTGCAGCGGCTGCGTAAATGTTGGCGCTTGTGTTGACATGGTGGTCGGCACCCTGAAACAGAGACCAAGAGGTTAAACCTTAGACTTTCTGCAACAGACAGAGCACATTCTGCCCCCGAAGTATCTGCAGGAGATGGGCTTCATTTGGCGCAAACCATCCACCAGAAAACAGGAAATGCTGCCACTTGACTCATCAAGTTATCTCATCACCACCAGGTGGCGCCAGGTCTCCATTAAACCTTTGCAAAGAAAATCCTATGAAGAAGTTTATTTTCTAATAAAGTACACTAAGTGCTGAAGAAAGTCAAATGTTTGTGTTTAATTTTTAAAACGACAAGGCTTTCAAAGAGCTGGTTGATGCAGACCCTTCAGACTGCTCTAAAATTTATTCTGCTCAAAATATACTTTTTTTCCTGCAGTTTGGTTTTTGCTTCATTTTCCTTCATTGAAATACTGTAGAAAGTGAATCCTCCCCTCCATTAGCTTCTAAACATTTCTTTTGTCATTCTCTCAGTTAACTCATGCTGACTATTTAGCTGCATGCTGCAGTGTTTGCACAGCAAAAATAAGCATAAAGTTTCACTGCTTTTCAACAAAATACACTTGATGGTTAAACTTTACAAACATTTTCCAAATGCATGAAATACCCACCATACATGACAGCAGATTTAACCACAGATCTTCAAAGTAAAACCAGACATCAGTTCAGTTCTGTTTGCCACATTTGTGTTTTAAAGAGCTTCCACAAGACCTTATTATCTTATTAGCTGATGTTCAACATTTTTTTTGGTCTCTACAAATTTTGTAATTTTTATTCTACGAAATTCAACATTTTTTTGTTTGTTTTTCACATCTGTTAAGATTTAATCCATTCTTCAAAAGTTGTAGATGTATTTCTCAGGCAGGTTTAAATAAATTACAACTAAAGATTTGTTTTTTCATAAGAAATGAGAGAAGCAACTTTCAAAAACAATAATACATTTTAATTAGAAAGAAACAGTCTGTAGCTCAAATATAATTGTAACCATTTGATGCGCACATGTGCATAAACTAATGCACATCTGCAGTCCCACGACGAGAAATGTAAAATTAGTATCTTCTTTGGAGGAAAAAATTTGTTTTCATTTGCATTTTGATGATAATTAACATGTAAGAAATGATTTGTACTGTTGTCAGTAATCAATGGAAACATATTTATTGGGATTACAATAACCAAACCCTTGTAGTAACTGCTCACCAGGTTTTTGTATGTTTCCACTTGTTTTTTGAATGTAATCTTTTTCATTAGACATCCAATTCTTTGAGGTTGGAAGATCTACTTGTCATCACCCTAATCTTTAGGTCCCTACACAGATTCTGAATCAGATTCTTGATTCCAAAACATCAGTATTACTTCCAGTCAAAAGAAACACGCTGGTCAAATTAAAAGATTATTTGAAACCTAAATTTTCTAGAGGTATGAATAATTTTCTGAAATATTTCTATTTCACAGAAACTGTGATCAGCGCTTATCCACTACGGGAGAGCCAATGGATAGAGATTTCTTTCTAATTATGTAAAGTCTGTTTATCTGTTTCATCTTCAACAGTTAAATCCGATTCAAATAAATCATATAAATAATTCAAATTATTTACATGACACTCAGTCTCAAAATGTTGCAACATGATACTTTACATTAAAACAACATGCCTCATCCAAATCCAGTGTTATTCAGATTCAGGATCAATAAAGAGCCAATTTTCATTCAACTTATTATCTATTCTTATGCTGATCTGATTAATACTCAGACATATTGATGTAAGACAGACAGTCAATAAAACTCAAGTTGTTTTCCTACCTTTAGGTTACTGTATATATTTTGTATTTATAAAACTTCAAACAGATTCTGTGAAGCTGCAGCTGTTTCTGATAATCTGACAGCAGCAGGTGCTGCTTCACTTACCACAGTACTACAGTTACTGTCTCAGTACTAAAGTTACTGTCTCAGTACTACAATTACTGGTTCCAACACTTTATAAATCCACAGGTCAGAAGTGTTGCTTTAAGGAAAATATTTCTTATAATCATTGGTGTGGAAAAACTGCTCTTAATGAGTCTAATGATGTTGGAGAAATTCAGATAAATTGAAAACAAAATGCAATATGATTTATACAGAGTACAAAACAATCATCATCCTAGTTTAACTTAAAGGGAAAACAGAACTAAAACAGCAATAATTAACTGCAGTTCTAGAAATATTGTAACTATTGCCAAAATCAGAAGTCATGTTAAAATGCTTATCATGACTGTTAGCTTTCTGTGATTGTAAATAAAAAATCCTAAAGTTCAGTTTTGAGATTGTTCATGTTGTAGAAACAAAACTAAACAGAAACTCGATGGTTTCCCATCACAGTTACATGGAACATCAACCAGAGAACATGAACTTACATAAAGAAGGGTTTATATTAAAGCAATAGTTCTCAGCATTCACATTGTTATTGACACAGCTGTGAAAAATGTTATATTGAGCCAAAAAGCACATAATTTGATTAAAGCTGGAACGGCACCAGGACTAAAATCATGTTTACCTAAAATAGCTTCACATAAAAATAGATCTGACTCTTGATCATTTGTGGGAGATGCATCTTTACTTTGAATATGCATGACCCAAATTACAAAACATTCTTATTTAAGTCTCAAAAATATATGATTCTGTGTTTTTAATCACATCTGAGGTAGAAAACCGAAAGCTCATCAAATATTTTATCAATGAAAGGTCTGGAAACACCAAGTTCAAGTTTGTTGTTGGACTTCCTGCTGATACCAGAAGAACCCTCCAGTGATGAGAGGGGATTTCTGCCTGAGTCATTTTCAAATATGACCAGATGAGTTTAGCATGAGAATCTGGGTTAAATGAGGATTTCATGCATTTCCAACGGGACACTGAACACCTCACCATGACACCTGCTGCTTTATTTCACTGCTTCTAGCTGATCTCAGCTCACATTGTTTACATTCTCAGTTCCACTCATCACAACATCATCTCAACATGCTCAATCAATAATCAATACAGTTTAACATCAGACTGATCCTCTAGATCAAACCAGACCTGCCCTGCTGGTATTTACAGATCAACATCCGAGAGACAGATATGGCAGTAACCAAAAATACCTCGGCACCCCCACCCTGACCCTGCACAGTTTGATTGACAGCCACCATGTGGCACATAGCTGGAGGTGCAACTGATAGCTCTGCTGCTGATTCCCTTAAAAAGCCATGGGCCCAGCTGACAGGCCTCTCTGATGCTCTCAGCAGCTATTCTTGGCCTTCCACAGATCACTGTACACTCTGCTGCATGAGGCCTCCTTCTGCAGCCAAAAATACATCAACACATCAAAACCTCAGCAAACGTCTCCAAAAGCTGGAGTCCTGACCCCAGATCTGATCCCAGCTTCACCAAAAACCAGAGTCCATGCCCGGGAAAAAGTTAGGGAACACTGGGACACGAGCTGGAACTACTCACTTGTTTCCACAAGAGTGCCTGGAAGTGATGGGACGGAGCCCGACTGACTAACGGGCAGCAGCCCCCTTATCCAGAAAGGTTTGTGCAGAAAAATCCAAGGTGAGAACGGTCGAGCCTCGAAATATTCCCTGACAAAAACAAAACTACACAGAGAGAGGCCGTGTAGTTTTGCTTTCCCTCCTCGCAATCCCTCCACCCGAGGCGAGGCTGGGAATGCTCCAACTGCTCAGGAGGGCCCAGACGGTGGTTTAGGGTTTTATACGATGGGGGCAACCTGCATCACCACCTCACAGAGCCTCCCCATTGGCCGATGGGACACCCAGGGGGCATGATGGGAGATGGCAGCCATTTATGAAACCTCCTCTCCTCCAGTCTGCCAGTCATCATGAAGCCGTTGATTGAGCTACGATTCCAATCGATCTGGAGTCGCCAGAACGTTAAGCTTTACTTGAGACCTGAAATAAAACCCTGAAGAGTTAAACTCTGTAAAAATCTCTGCAAACATCAGAGTCACAAAATAAGTGCTGACAAAAAAAAGGAAGCTGAGGCTGAGGCTGTTCCTGTCAGTCAAACTCCCCCCGCCTCCATCCAGCAGCACCACCAGCTGGTTGTTACAACACACCAACAAACTGATCATCTTCATCCTCAGTCTGACTGGTGCAGGTTCAAACCAGGGTTTACAGACTCTGCAAAGGGAAAGCTTCAGCTCAGATCTCAGCCAGTAACTCAGAACTGATCCAGTAACTCAGAACTGATCCAGTAACTCAGAACTGATCCAGTAACTCAGAACTGATCCAGTAGCTGTTCTGTCCCACCATTCTGGTCTGTTAACACCGTTTGGTAACTCAACTACTAATCTTCTATCTGTTACCCAACCAGAACCTGAGAATCTACAGCTGAAGCCTCTGATTTGTTTTGTTTTATAATGTGAGAAAATTTACCTTTTGAATTCTTCATGGCCTTGTTTACAAAATCCAATATTAGCTAATTTAACAAAAATAACAACAACAACTACGAAACAAAAAGACAAAAGGTTTCCTAAAATAAGCACTGAGCAGAGTTATTTTTGAAATACCAAACCTGAGGAATATGGAACATGAAGGAAACCTAATACTCTGCTTATGTTCAGGAGTCAAGAGTAGTAAGTATTGTGTACTTTTGGAGAAAAATCTAACTAAGTTACTCTCATAAAATAGATCAACATTTGTTGCAAGACCTTTTGACTTACAAAAACTCTTCATCCAGTCAGAAACTAAAAATGCATTCTTTTTACAGTCTGACAGATTTATGTTGTTTTTAAGCTACAGCTGAAGAAACTTTCTTCTTCTTGAATGTTAATGCTGGAAGATTGCAGGATTTTCTAAATGTGAAAATTTCTCTTGTTCTCTGCATTTTTCTCCTGCAGAAAGGCCGAGTGCAGAACATGTTTTCTCTTAAAAGACTCTTCCTACAGGAAAAACCTGTTGTGTTCATAAGTTACAGAAGGTCTTCAGGAGTTTTCTCTGCACTTCAAAAGACCTCGTCCTCCTCAGCAGATAACTTTTGTTTCTGTAAGACCATCAGTGTTGTGAGGCCAGTCCAGTTTATTGTTCAGGTAAACACTCAGGTACTTATAAGAGTCCATGATCTTAATGTCCATTCCCTGGATGTTGATTGGTGTCAGTAGGGTGGAAATCCACCACCAGGTCCTTGGTTTTATGATATGATAGAGACGTGGCTAACGTAGTACCATTGGCAGGTTGAGCCTGAATTCCATTAACAAATGCAGGAATAATAAAAACACAAAATAGCCAAAAAAAAAAACAACTTAGAATCTTTCTATATTTACACTTATTCAGTGTTGACATGTTTTGGCCTTCCAAAAGATGTTTTTTTTATTTTACTTTTTACTCTTCATTGTATTCCCAGTGTGAGAAGCACAATGGGAAAAACTATCATGATTGAACAATCCTATTGGTTTAATGGTGTTCTTTTAAATAAACTTTTGTAATAGTGATGGAGCAGAACCATGAAATATTTTATAAATCAAATATAAGGTCAGGGTGTCTTTGATGCTGGTATGATACAGGAAGTCTTGTGGTACCGTCCTCAGCTTCAGGCCCAGGTCGAATATAAACCCCCTGATCTGAGCAGCACCAGAGGGAGGCAGTGGGATGAAGTATGAAGTCCACTGAAGCAGAGAGGGTTGGAGCAGAAGGGGTTGATGATGACAGAGAGCTGAGTGGTATATATTTCTGGGAAGAAAAACAAGCAGTTACCAAAAATGAGAGGATTTAAAGAGTAGAGACATTTTCTTAAGCCTTGTCATAGAGAAACTGCAACTTGCAACATATTTAGCAATTTATCTAGGACTCAAACACAGTAACTACTGGATACATAAACCTCTCTGAACATGAATCAGTGAGTGTGAGCAGGTAGCTACAGGGACTGCTGGGTGATTCAAGCTTGTCTTGGTATTTCGGGGGTTTTGCAGCAGTTCCAGCTGGTGGGCTCAGGTGACACTGAACAGTTGCAGTTAAATAAATCTGCTCTGAGTCCTCCCTCTGCTGGCAGGAGAAAACCTCACAGCAACAGCGCCCTCTGCAGGTAGGCTTTGCTACAACCTGAAACTCTGACACTACAAAAATAGCAGGCTGTTAAAATGATTACCTTTAAAACAGTCAGTTCATGTTTTTATAGATAATACATTTATTCACATGGATCCAATGAAGATATCATCTACTAAAAGTAAAACAGGGAATAACAAATATGTTCTTTGGTAAATATAATTCTGATCTATATATAGAATCATATATAGTGCATGTTATTAGTCATCTTTAAAAGCTTTTTAAAATAAAATCCCATATTTCAGACCCACTTTTATTACAAAAACATGAGATCAAGAATAAAAAAATGCTACTTCTCATTTTTTAAAAAAAACCCTAATATACTTTAATCAAGTTGTGAAATCATATCCTCCTTTGAACCTGGTCCAAGTTAGGACATTTTAAATGCATGAAATATTGAAATAAATTGGAACATTTTCTAACTTTACCAAAGTTTAGAGTAAACTCAGACAGAGATAAAACCAGAGATACTCTACAGTGTAACTGTAAATGGCCCTTAATTAACAAAAAAATAACAATTGACGTCACAGATTACTAACTGAAAGAGTTGATTATCTTCATTTAAATTCCAGAAAGTCACATTTATGTTTTTGGTTTTTTACTGCCTAATTAAATATTTCTCACAAAAAAACAACAACATTTAAATCTCATACAATTACACAGTTCAGAATTATACAATTAATGAGAAAATTCCAAACATTCATTCATTCATGATTTTTTCCCTCACTTCTTTACAGAACCAGCTGTAATATTTCGGGGCAGAATGTCTCATTTGTCCATTGACGTAGAGTGATTGTCACAGTCCGGATTGATGGGATGATTATTCAGAGCCATCAGACATCCAAGCCAGTAGCATTCAGAGCTCAAATACTCCATCATGTCTTCAGGGTTTTTGACTTCGTGTGCAGATAGTGGTTTCTATAGAGAAGAAATAATAAAATTAATGGAATCAGAGGGAGTCTGAATAATTTTCTTTCATAAATGTATTTTAAAACCTTCGTATTGTGTCTTTATCATTCTTCTAATATCAAACAGACCTGTGAACATTTGTCATATTTCTGATTGTAGATCGCCAGCTGCAGATTCTGAATTGCTAACATCACCAGGGCTCGCAAGAAAGGTCATAAAATCATTTAGAACATTTTCCCTTAGAAATGTGAAACTTCATGTAGTTAGGCAAGTAGCAACCCTCCCAAATTGCATACATTAGAGAGGCGAGCACGCCTCCTTAGCTAAAGGGATAATCCTGGAGCTGTTAGATCAGATCACATGGGGTTTCTTCATGCGCTCTCCAGAGGGCTGGTGTCCCCCTGAAAATGCTTCCCCGTATTTGTTTTGTCTTTGTCTCAGGTAATTATGTATTGGTTTCTGGTTTGTAGTTTCTATGATTTGTTGTGTGATCTTATGCATTTGATTGTGTGAATAAACTCTGGATATGTCTGATGCTGAACAGTGAATTGTTGTCTCTGTGTTTCGCTTTTGTGCACGTGGAACCCTCAATCCGGGAAGCGAGAGGAGGCAACGAGCTAAAGGTTTTAACCATTATCCTCTCAACACTTGTCAACATATAGCTTGGCAAATTCCTGCCTGGCTTTTTTATGATTTGTTTTCAGTAATGGTGTTCTCTGTAGTCGTCTCCCATTAAGTCCACTTTAGCTCAAACAACATTGGATGGTGTGATCTGACACTAATGTTCCTTGAGCTTGAAGTTCACCTTTAATTTCTTTCCAAGTTTTTCTGGGCTCTTCTTTTAGTGTTTGTATTATCCGTCTCTTTGTTTTCCTCTTGCGGCCACGACCAGAGAGATTGGCTGTGCAATTGACCAATGGTCACACTTTCAGAGGTACACGTAGAGCGAGCAGTGAGAATACATCTATCAATAACTATGTTCTTCTCTCGAAAAAACGCAAAGCTGCACCTCAGGTTTCAGAAGAAATAGACTCTACAAACCGGAGTCAGACCGCAGCATCACAGTCAGTGGCTCAGTGAAATATGCGAGTCACAATTTTTCCTACTGTACTTCGTATTGATGATTAAAATGATTTGCTTAAAGAATGCTTGTCCCTGAAAACAGGTTTTGTTCTGTGGTTTCAATGTAGAGTACTATGCTGTAAAATAATTGTAAAAAATAAAGGCAAGAACTTTATGGATTTCACCTATCATGGGAACGCAACCCCCGCGAAAAACGAGGGTTCATTGTAATCCAAAATAAACAACTGTAAACAAAAGCACAAAACTAAGAAACCAAAACTGAAAATGTAGAAAACAAAACAGAAAATAAAAGAAACAAAGCAGCAGGGTCTCCAGTAGCTGCAGCAGCTTTATGTCCTAAATGAAGTTACAGATTAATAGGTTTTAGAAAATGGTAGAAGGCAAAGGAAGTCATTGTCATTGTCACCTCCCAGAGCTGGATGACTCCACCCAGACCAGAGAGCCCCTTCCAACCCAACAGCAGGAGGATTCACTTGCCAGAAGAATTCTACTATATCCCATTCACCTCCAATAATTAGTTGAATTTTACTCACATTGCCATTGAGCGCCATCTTGAAGCAGTCAAAGAAGAACATGTCTCTTGCTTCTCGGCCCTTTTTTGAAAGGTAATCTTTCTTGGCAACATAACCAAAGCTCATAAACTCTTCTTGTTTATCAAAAAGGATGCAGCTTGGAGTCTTTGGGGTTTCCAGGCCAAATTCTTTACCCCAGAACTTGAAAAGAGGATCAATTGCATCCCCTATGGATGTCATACTGTAGCCATATCCGCTGTCTGCAGTCCCAAAGTATATAGCTATGATGAAAGAGTTTTCCATTGCAGGAAAAGCTTCCGTTGGTTGTGTTGAGGGTCCAACTAAAATACTGAAAGGCAGACACAGGGTACAGT
Source organism: Phalloptychus januarius (assembly GCA_902982915.1). NCBI lineage: Eukaryota > Metazoa > Chordata > Actinopteri > Cyprinodontiformes > Poeciliidae > Phalloptychus > Phalloptychus januarius. The sequence continues at coordinate 18,442,033 of CADWAE010000230.1, read as the reverse complement.
ATGATAATCTAAGTATAAAGAGCTGAAGTTAGAAACTTCCCCCACCGAGACAACATTTATTTTAAGACAAATGTGAATCTTGCACAACGCATCCACTTTGAGAAAACAGGACAGTGAGAAGACTGAAAGACAACTACAGGTAAAGCAACTGATGAAAAATCTGATCTAAAGAATAAAAATGTGTGGCTGCAGCAAAAGGTGATAATATTTAACTCAGGTTTAATGTTCCTATAGAGAATCTGTACTGAATTCAAGATTTTCGATAGAAAAAAATGCAAGACTGGAAATGGATTTGAATTATTTTTATCAGTTTGAGTCTATTATTGTATTCATCTTAGTTTTAGTGAAAAAGCTTCACATGAAAACAGACTTTTATTAACTGTATTTTCAACAAAACAGATTTTTATGCAGAGTAAAATGTGAAACTGCTACCATGGTTGATAATTGAGTAATTAGGTGCCATCAGAATGTTTTGGTTAAACCTGAATTTGGGACTGAATGAGATTTATTGATTTCTGTGATGTTTTCACAGGAACTTCAAAGCAAACTCAAAGTAAATTAAAACTGCAGGCAGCATTGGAGGCTCTCACAGCTCAGCACTGCTCTAGCCTTGTGGTAACCGTGGGAACTCCAGCAGCGCCATCATCAACACTCTCATGCAGTTCCCGCACCTGTTACTAGGCAATACACACTGACCTATTCAGCAGTGATCCCTGACAATGCACAAAAAATCTCGTGCAGATCAGTTGATGTATTTAAGAGACATGACTGTTGGAATAACCCAGGGGGCGCAGTGGGGTTGAATTGTAATTTCAAGCTTTTGGGCTCTTTAGAGGTTATCGTAACAAGTTTAGTGAAAGTAGATTAATGCATGTATGATTTAGAAACAAACATATGTACATGGCGAGGGATTAGAATTCTCCATTCAGCCATGACCACATGCTGCCGCCAACAGCCATGTTGAGGGAAGGATTTACCATCATGTTGTTCTAGTTAATGTTGAAATCTGCATGAACCTTAAAGTAAAAGGAAGAAAAACAGTTGGAAAACAGGTGACTTCCTGTAGAAAGGGGTGGAGCTAAGGTGATGTCATTAATTGACAGTGTGAATGTGATGAGCTGTAGTCTATGAAGACACAAAGAAAGTTTGATACAGCTGGGAGCTTATATGGGGAAGTAATTCCACCTTGATGTTTTATGGCAAATGGTCGGATTTGAGGCTTGGCTACGCCCACATGCTATGATGTACAAAAAATCCTATGATATGTTTTGACCTTCAATGCTCAAGACTGTCCTGACTGAGTTTGAAGAGTGGATCTCAAAAGCTGTTCGCTCAGATACATCCTGTATAAAGAAATACATGATGGTGGTTTTAGGCCTTCTCAGCGCTTCCTTGCTTTAGACATTGAACAAAAGGAATATGACGCTATGGGGTAAACTGAAACTAACAATACCCATCATATCAGCGTTTTGGAAAATGTATAAAAATCTATCTCACTTTCCGAATTCTTTTTCATTGTTTTAGTGTTGTAGTACTCAAGATCGGTCTTGGTCTCGGAACAGGTTTCGTCTCGGACTCGACCACATTTCGGTCTTGAGGGTTTAGGACTCAGGATTTTATTTTAAGACCACAACTGCAGAAATGTCACTAAATTGCCAGCATATTGTCCAGTTTTATCTTAACATCTTTGTTTTCACTGGATGCAAAACATGCCGATTAAAATCAAAGCAATAATGTGATCTACTAAACGAGGCGCAACTACATACTATCTCAGGTGTATGCAAACATGTCATCTGGGTGGGCCTGGGTGGGCCCATCCAGGCCTGGAGAGCCAGTGTCCTGCAACTTTTAGATGTGTCTCTACTTCAACACACGTGAATCAAATAATGAGGTCTTTAACAGGACTCTGGAGAACCTGACTGCACTTAGGAGGTGATTCAGCTGTTTGGTTGAAGTGTGTTGGACCAGGGAGACAGAAAAGAGTTGCAGGACACTGGCTCTCCAGGCCTGGAGTTGACAACCCCTGGGGTAGGTAGACTACCTAGCTTCCCTAACCTCTGTTTCTTAAAGAGGCATCCCCATTTTATGTGGGTTGCAAAAGCAAAGCATAATGAAGAGTTTGAACTGATTATGATATGGGTTACATTTATTTCAGCTCTAAGTATTTAATATTTAGGTGTATTTATGGGAATGTGAATCTTTCAGATATTTCACAATGTCTTGTTGTTTTCTTTTTTTCAACTCTTTGTAGTGTTTCTAGTTTTATTTTTTTAGTTACCTTAGGTTCTGTTATTCTTGTACATCTGAGTTTATGTTGAGCTTTGTTTAGTGATAGTTTATTCTTTTTCTTTAATCCTTCTAGTTAATCCTTTAATCAGCCTCCCTGTAGTGATTCTTCTAGTAATGTTACTTTTATCAGCCTCGGTTCAGTTATTGTTACATGTCTGAGTTTAGGTATACCTTTCTTTAGTAGTTCCAGTTATGCTATTAAATCTTTCTAGTTCCGATGCTGCAGCAGACTTCGCACAATTGTGGACAACACAAGCGCAGGACCTGAAAGGTTTGCCAAAGAGGGACTGGTGAGTGTTTGATTGTTGTCAGGGAGCTAGAAAGCTAGCGCTACCTCCCGATAGCTAAAGGAAACATTGGACTCACCATGGTGGTGATAATTAATGAACATGTACATGTCTGAAATTTGTTTAAAAAAAAAAAAAGAAACAATGGCGGAATGACCTTTGGATCAAGGTCACTTGGTTCTGCAGAAGAACAACAATCCTAAGCACTCCAGTTAGCCATCCTAAACACTTCAAGTTTTGGTTCTAATCAGAGCCTAAACTTATATTCCTTAAAAAATCAGCTCAAGACAATAAAACATTTCAAACTGACTCAGTCACAAGATTTTGATCCAACTCACCTCCTCACATCTGAAGGTCGGTCTGATCTAAATTCAATATTAAAATCTTTTGATGTGCTTCGGTAGGACTGTTTGCTGTAGTTACTTCGGAAGGACTGTCTGCTGTAGCCAGATTCTGCATCAGATTCTGCCGTTGGTGCTGAATATTCCCTATGAATAAAGATGGTTTAGTGATTTAGTGTTAAGCACTGACAACACAACATCCTGGACATTTAGAGATGCTGATCTGACCTCTGGTTGCTGAACTTTCATAATAAGTGAATGGGCTGCAGCCTTTCTCCTCGACCCCGATTCCATGTTGCTCAGTTCACAGCTGACACAAAGGTTCTACCTACATCTGAGGAAGAAACATTACATTATTATCTAAATGTTTATTATAATCAATATGAACATTGGCACTCTGTTAATATCAGCTTGTGCTCTGATTGGTTCTTCTTCTCTGCTTCATATCAGTGAAATGTTGTCAGAAGCAAAAAACAACCCTGCTGCACCTCTAGTAATAGCCACTAGATGTGACGCTGAATGGCCATTCAATTTGAAAATGCTGTGCTTTTAAAACACAAAATTTAAAACGCTTTTAAAATATGTTTTGTTCAATAAACTGATTGAACCTGAACAAAGTTAGTCAATGTTTAAAAATGTTTCGAAAGCAATTTTAAGATTGTTTAACATTGATTTAAATGAAATCTAGAATGGTCTCTGAAGACATAAAAAGATAATTCACAGAATTCCAATTTATTAAACTGCTTGAGGATTCTGATGACATCTGAATGTTTCATAAGTGATGACTAAATTATATTTTTATGATGTAAAGAACTTTGAACTGCCTTGTTGCTTCCTTGTACAGATAACCTGGATTTGACTTAAAACTATTTTATTTTTAAAATATTTGTAAAAAAACAGAATAGTGGAGTTTTCATGCAATTTTTATATAACAAATATTTTTAAAAAACTAAGTGTACATTAAGGAACAGCACATCAAAAACTTAATACAAGATATATACTTAAATGTTAAACTTTAACCTTTAAGGTAATCAAGGATAATCTTAATTAAAGCTGCAGGCAGCGTCAAACGGCCCTTGCAGCTCAGCGCCGCTCTGGCCTATTAGCGACAGCGGGGGTTCCCTCACTGCAGATGTTCTGGCGCAGTTCCCCCACCCGTCTGCCAGGCGATATGCATCGACAAATTTGGCAACGCCATCTGACGAAGCACCCAAAATCTGGCAAATGTAGAGAGGAGATAAAGCTGACGGCTTAACCTAGGGGGCGAAGTGGAGGCAAATTACAATGCAATGTTATTGGGCTCTGCAGAGATTTGCAAGAGTCAATCTTAACAAGTTTGGTTCAAATCGGATGATGCATGTGTTAATCTAGAGACGATCGTATGCAAACGGCGAGGGATTGAAATCTGCCTTTTCACACTGTTTAGTCAGCAGCCAGCATTGACAAGTTCATCACAATCCCATTTTTGGCACAAGATTAAACCCGGGAAGTTATTGAACCTTGATATTTTATGGCGAATAGTCAAAGTTTGAAACTTAGCCACGCCAACATGCTTTGATGTACAAGAAATATTTTGATAACTTTTAACCTTCAATGCCTCAAGACTGTGATGAGGCATCACAGTTGAAGTCTGTATCTCAAAAACTGTGGGACAAGTTTGATCAGATACGTCTATAAAAAAAGAGGAAATGAGGGCCTTGATCCAAAATGGCCGACTTCCTTTTGGTTTTGGACCATGGCTCCAAGAGACATTTTGTAGGTCCTGACAAGATACACAGGTGTACCAAGTTTCATAATGGTGGATTAAAGCAGTGCTTGGGGCTGATCATTTAAAAAAACCTAGGGGTCGCTGTAGATAAATTAGGCCACGCCCACCAATGATTGTTAGGGATTCCTGTTGGGTGCGTGGGTAAGGATCCATTCTAGTGAGTTTGGTGCAGCTCGTCTCAAAATTGTGGAATTTAGAACTAAACATGTGGCAATGGCATGACCTGTCATTCACCATGCCGCCATAGCCACGCCCTCCATTGAAAACTCTTGGCACTTTAAAACAAGTGACACCAACCTATTATCTGTCACCTAACACAAGATCATCTTGATTAGGTCAAGAGAGCCAGAGAGCTTTCCAAGTAAAAAAAGTCACTTCCTGTTCTGAGGGGACGGGGCTTAGATGACGTAAGATTAAGATGACACAGGATTGTCAGGCATCCAACCAGGATCCCTAATGCAAAGTTTGGTGCCAATTGAGCTTTTTATGTGAAAGTTATAGCATTTTGTTTGTTTTGGCGAGTACGCCAAGTTCGCCGCCATGCCACGCCCCTGAACATAAACAAAAAGTCAATTTTTTGGATAACTTTTAAAGCCCTATGCCTTAACTGTATTCTGACCAAGAATGAAGTCAAAAGTTGAAATTTCTAGGAGGAATTCGTCAAAGTTCGACGTGACTAAAAGTGAAAAATGGCCAAAATTTGACCTGTGACCCAAATTGACCACCTCTCTTTGCATTTTAGGGGGTACCTCCAGGAAACTTTTTTCTTGATTCGGGGGGATCTATATCCATACTGAGTTTCAGATCTCTACGACCAAGTGTTTCTCCCAACTCACTTTAGGGGGCGCTGTAGAGCAGTTTGGCCACGCCCGGTTGCGATTCCACCAGCATCCGAAAATTTTCCTTGGTGGACAATTTTGGTGAGTTTTTGAATATGTTAAAGGCCCCAAGCTACGGAGCCCCTAAGGGGACATGGAAAAAAAGGAAAGAAATCTCGACTTATTATCTCGAGATCCCGACTTAGTTTCTCGAGATCCCGCGAAAAGAAAAAAAAAGTCGGGATCTCGAGATATTAAGTCGGGATTTCTTTCCTTCTTTTTTTTTTTTCCATGTCCCCTTAGGGGCTCCGTACCAAGCAGTGACGAAAAAGAAGAAATCTTGCGATTACAATAGGCCTTTGCCAGCACATCGCTGCTGGGGCCTAAATATACTGCAGTACTCTAGAAAGGATTAAGGACGCTGTTCAGTCCATTTCAACTCAATTATTGAAGATATTACTTTTAATCTAAATATCGTAATTATTCCAGAAAAGATACTTAGTAAAAAAACTGTGGGTAGAAGCAAATTTCCAAGCCAAAAGGCTTTCTGATTAAATCTGAACGTGTTGCTTATAAATGTGTGTACTACACAGTACACAAATTGATTTTATTTTCAGATCTTCAGTCATATTTTTAAATGAGATTCATAAAATAAAAAGGCTGCTTTTGTTTTTCAGGTGTTCTGGCTCGCTCCGTCTTTTGTGTTTGTTATTTTGTTCTGACCTGGACTGGTACCATTTTGTGTTAGATGAAACGAAATCTGGGTCAAAATATATGTGCTGAAATAGGCTGTCGAATGCTGATTTAATAAGAAAACGAATAAAAACCGAATATTTTACCTTCAAATGAAGCTCACTCGGTAAACACGTATCTGCGTCACAACCAAGAAGAAACGAAACCAGGGAGAACGGAAACTTTCAGCGCCGCCTCTAAATGCCTAAACCTGTTTAGCAGAATGCCATAAAACGACCTGCCTGCTATGGCAGGCCGATTTAATATACATTCTGTTTCGTCAGACTAATTACGTAATTACATTCTAGATAACTAAGAATGCATTTTGACTAGACAACTCTACAGCCTTTTGCTCATATCAGGCCTTTTGCTGAACTATGAACACTTCATAATTTTTCCATACTTCAGTTCTCCTAATTATTTACTGGGCTGATAATTAAAAAGCTCTATAGATTAATAGCAACATATTTGTAATCAATTGTCAAGCTAGTTTATGCAAACATTTCATTCTATAATTATGTTTAAAATAAAAAAATGTTTAAATGCATTTTAAAAATATAAAATGCATTTACCTGGAGCTGAAATAAGAGAAACCAGTTTTATTCAAACTGACTGCGTCAGCCAGATGACATTCATAATAAACAAGATGTTGCTTCATGGAAGGTGTTTTATGCAGCAGTGGCTGCATGTAGAGTTTTCCCCATTTCAGGTTGCTCCTGAGCTCCTGCAGCTTAAGCAGGTGCAGCTGGTCTCATGCTGCCTCTTGATTAGAGACTAGCTGGGAAACTGCCTTTAGGGCCTCTTGGCCAATTGGGCAGCATGTGTGCTGCAGCTCTGTAGTGCTGTGCTGGAGGATTTGTTGTTTATTAGAAACCCTCACTTTTGTTGTTATTCTCCCCTTGCTTTTTCTGTTAGGTTTTCACCGTCACACTTAAGTTTCTTTTTTAGGTTTATTTTTGCAGAATAAAACTTTCATTATACCCTCTGGGTTTTTCGTCCCTTCGTTTTGCCTGGTTTATTTATTGTTACAGTTCCCCTCCCCTCTCCAACACTCCTAGACTGTCGTGGGGATGTGACAGAAGGGTTGGACTTTCAGTCAGTCCTGCCCAGTAAGAGAATGTATAAATATCTACCTGAAACACCTGCCTCTCGGTTCCTGATTCTTTTCCAGGAAGAAAAGAACTGAAAGAAAAAAAACTTTCAGTAAGTATAGATGTAAGTCTATACTTGCATCTATAATATTTGAATGCATGTCATGCTGTGAACTGGAATGGAATGTTTAAAGAACCGCATAAAGAAATAATTCAGAGCTCTACAATTACTGGATCTGGTCTGATTTTTGATAATCCAACAATATTTTTGGGGTTAATCAAGACGATGACTTAGGTTAAAACACTGACAAGGGTTAATTTTACACTGTAGACAAAAGTTATCCAAATCTGTTTTAGTATAAAATCCTATATTTGATAGTCTGAACCACAAAGTATTATTTAAATAGATCCAGGGCCACTTTCATATGTCGCCACATTTTGTTTGACTTTTGCATCTGCATTAATAATCCCAGGTTTTGTGTAAAATTTGTCAGCACATCATTTCAGAAATGTAAACTTTCTAAACAGTAAGTAAATATAGCCAATTACCACAAACACTTGGTTGTAGATGTTGCTAATAGTATCAAAGTCAATTCTGTTAAGGATAATTGCTTTTCTACACATGGTAGGTTGATTCTAACAGCTTATCTTTTTTTCCTCAAAAGCTCTTTGACATATAATGGGAGAAACTAGAATCAGACTTACAACCTGCTGATTGCCAAACTAGTGTATAAACATACCAACTCATATACAAACATATCTTTTTGCACTGAATCACCAAGAACTGAGTTGTTTGAAAATCACTCAACAAATTTCTTTGTGTTGCAATGAATGTGATTGTCCAGCAGAGAGCAGAGCGACATCGTAAGACAGAAGCTGCAGAAGAATAAACTATTTACATTATAGGTGTCAAACTCTAGTCCTTGAGGGCCACTGTCCTGCATCTATTAGATATGCCTCTGAGGTACCACACCTGAACAGAATAATTAGGTCATTAGCAGGACTCTGGAGAACTTATCTACACAAGAAGGAGGTAATTAAGCCGTTTGATTCCAACGTTTTCTGCCTGTGGCAGATCTAAAAACTGCAGTACACTGGCCCTTGAGGACTGGAGTTTGACACCCCTGATTTACATGATGTATTTTTTAGTTTTTCAAGTTCACAATATTTTCTTGAGTTCTGCTTCTATTTGTGACAGTGAAAAATCACACAAGTCCATGTGTGGTCTGTAACCCATAAAGAGACACTGTGACTATAGCTATTTTTTGGGTAAAACTCTCTATTGCCATTGATTTCCCCCAGATCATATGCACTGGTCTGCAACATGGGCTTTTGTTGTATTAAAATCATTATTTTATTCAGCTAAATCTATCTACTGGAGTCTTTACAACTACATTTTTGCAGAAGACAAGATAAAAAAAAAGTATTTGCAGGGGATGAACTGCACTGACCTTGTGTAGAAGCCTCAGTCCAAAGTTGGATGAAAAGGATGGTGCATTCAGGGGTCCACTTAAGTGTAACATTCTAAATTTGCTATAGCAGATACATTTTGTGGTCTTGATTGAAAAGACCACAAAAAGAAAAGGGTAAAATTATAACCAAAGAACAAACTTTAATGTGTATCATTTAGATTTTTACCAGAACCAACAAAGAAGACAATAATTTGTATTGTTGCATTTTGAATTTAAATAAAATAGAAAGGACTCTACTGTTCACAAATGTTTTTTTTTTTCCTGTAAGTGAATAATTGATATAATAACATTTTTTGTTTTCACCTAGGTAGATGCAGTGAGCTTAGATAGTTTAAAGAATTACAGTTGACACCTATTCTGGTTCCTGGAACAAGTTCCTGAAGTGGAAACATATCTTTATACACTGAATCACCAAGAACTGAGTTGTTTGGAAATCGTTCAACAAATTTCTTTGTGTTGTAATGAATGTGATTGTCCAGCAGAGAGCAGAGCAGCATTGTGAGAAGACAGAAGCTACAGAAGAATAAATGAGTGGGTTAAACAATTGGTCAAACTTTTATTTTATAGCAGAAGCAATTCTTTTAAAAGTCTATTGTTTTCTAGAATAAAGTGATTATTTTTTGTCTTTAAAGCTAGTGGATCTTTAAAATAAAAATCTGTCCCCTGAATGGGACCTAACAGCATCTATTGAGTTTTCTTTGCCTTGATATCTCTGTCTTACAATTCTAGATCTCAGAGCTGCTAACATAAAAAGATTATGTAGAGTTAATCCCTCCGTCCTGCAACTTGGTGGTCTGCAGCCAATTTGCAGTTTAAACAATCAGATATTATGAGGGTTTATTAAGTAAAATAGGAGCAAATGTGCTCATTTCATAAAATAAACCATAACCATCAACCTTCTCCCCTGGACTGTTTAAAAACTACAGTCTCAGATCAACACAGCCCTCCAAGACTGTCAGCAGCAGAAGCCCATAAACAACAACTTTATACCTGGAAAACATAGACTTCAATTGATTTGCATTGTGCAAAATGATATATGAGCCAATTAAATATTAGATTCTTGATTAATATGGGCTATACTGTAGTACAGTGTTTTAAGATCTTGTTCACTATGCCCTTTTTTAACTTTGAGGCCCTGCCCCTCCAAAGGTCTCGGCACGGCCCTGGCAAAATTTACTGAAATACTGCAGATTTGGTTCCCAACACAAAGACAGACTCTTGAGATTTTTATGAGTTGACATACAAGATATATCTCCAGTCTAAATTAGAATTTATTATAGGTACTTTAAGTGTGTTCATCTTTATTTGACAGACGGTGGCCTGAGGCTGTAGCCAACATTCAGCTACAAAATTAGAGGAGCATAACAAAATGGCAGTGAATATATCATAAAAGTGATATACAAAATGAAAACATTTGTAAAGGTTTTTATATTACAACAAAAAGTGAAAAGAAACCTTACATAATTGCAATAACTGACAGTCTATTTAAAACCTCAAGCTTGACAAAAATATGCCTAAGTTATTTTATACCTCAGTAATTTTTTTAATGTATTTCAGTGAAATTGACAACCAATTAAGCATTTTACTCAAATGAAAAAATGACAAATATCTTGCATAATTTCAAACAATTAAATTATACCACATCCTTAGTCACTATGAAAATTCAATGCTTTCTTGATCCTTTGGAGGCAGTGATATTGTGAGGCAGGATGTCCCATTTGTCATATGTTTTGGGAGGACTGTGCCATTCAGGTTCAAGAGGAGGATCATTCAGAGCCATCAGGCGGCCCAACCAGAAGCAATCACGTCTCAAATAATCCACCACATGCTGAAAGGTTTTACATTGGTGTAGTGATGTGAGGTTCTATGGTGTAGAGGTACAAAAACATATCCAACAATAATCACATTATTCCAAATTAACATTATTCCAAGTTAATTCTGGGTAAATTAACATTTATCCAGAATTACAAGCTGCAGGGTGTCCTTTTACATATTATCTTGAGATTTATTTTTGTCAAACAAACCTGAAAATCCTGTTGTTTCTCACTGTAGATCGCGAGTTGCAGATTCTGAATAGTCAGCTGTCTATACTCCTTAACCTGGAACAAGTGTAATATTGAATTAACAGGAACACATATGACATGTTGTAATATTTAGATTTTTGATCTATTACCTTTGAATATGCCATGTCACTTTTTGTCTCATTCAGTCCAAATACGCCATCTATCTGCTTCATCTTTTTTTCCATTTCATCATGTGCGTCATTAAACGCTTTCTGGTTCCATTCATTTAAATTACAAACAACAACAGAAACGAATAACATTACTTCAGAAATAACTTTTATAATACAGAAAAATTAGCTACACATTTATTTGATTTTATTAATTAATACATTACCTTCATCAGATCTCTGACTTTAGATGAGTTCTCATTTCCACCCTTTAATTTCAGACTAGATTTGATTTTTGGCCATTTCCATCTCAACTCTTCATATAATTCTATTAACCTTGGTTTACTAACTGGATTGTTAAGGCTGATGGCTTTTCCTGTTTTGATTGAAGAAGCAACATCTCCTGCTACTCTGTACATCAGAATAACAACAATCTTTGAATTTAGGGACATAAAACATTAGTCACACAGTGTGTACCCAGGTACAAAAACTATTTACATATGTACTCTACCTGTCGTACAATGATTTCAGCTCTTCCTCTTTTTTATATGCATCAGCCCTATTAACAAAAATGCATAATGTAAATTAAAACATGCTGTTTTTTTAAACAATTGTTTTATTTTCTGACAGATACCTGTCAGAAAATACACCTTATTTCAATGTTTCGACTGATTAGAAGTAACTTTTACAGTGACTTAAACTTTTGAGATGTGTATTGTATTATGAGAAAAAGCCTAAACAGATTTGAGATTCCTAGATCATGTTTATGCCAACAAATCTACAAGTGATGCCTTAGTAAATGTATGTCCAAAAAAATCACTTAAAAATCAGTTTGTTTCTTTGTGTATTTTGCATAGCAGTGACATCCAACAGCAATAAAACAGATCTTCAGTATTTTGTTTGACAGTTCAAAACTCAGGGTTTTTCCTGAACATGCCAACAAATTTATTTACATCTGAGGAAGAAACTTTGCTGAAATTTCAACACAATGAGAAAGTCCAGAAGGACAATGATCTCAAAAATACATCAAAACTGTTTTAACAGGTGAAGCAAGCTTCAATTTAGGAGCTTTGCTATAATAAGCCATGTCCCACCATTTCTCATATTTAAGTGGACAAATATCAACTATATCACCACATTGTCTGAAGCTTGATAACATTTAATAAGAGCATAGCTATAGATATAGATATAGATGTGCGTGTGTGCGTGGGTGTGTGTGTACGTGTGTGTGCAGTTTTGATCCTGTATGAAATAGAGAAGATTTTCAATATATTCTAGATTGTTCACCCAGTTTGTCATTTTAAATCATGAAGATGTTTATTTTTATTTTCAACACTACAAAAAAATCATTAAAGCATATAACTAATATAATTTTGCTTGTCCTTGTACATTGGAAAGTATTACAATTCTATTTTGTGTTGTATGAAACAATATATAGTTGTTAAATTTGCTTTAGTAGAAGTTTTCTTCACATAGATTTTATTAGTTTTTCTTAGTGTAAAAGTTATGACTTTAATGAATGAAAGTATGAAAAATTTATACCTTGTTCTTTCAAGTTCTTCGTTCTTTTCTTTCACCCTGTAAAATACACATTTATTTTAAAAAAAGGAATAGAATAGAAGAAGATTATTTAATAAATACAACTTAGGCTGAACTGAAATAGTGGTGTGGGCTGCACAAGTTTGCAGTTCGTTGTCTTGCATATGTGGGTTTTCACCAAGTACTCTGCAATCCTGAGACTCTCAAATCTCTGTGGTGAAACTTTAGTTACTCTTCTTCAATTAGCATAGCCTTATTTCTCGTATAATCCTGATTTGGTTCAGCTTTACCAGTCAAAGTTCAGAATTCTTTGGTATACAAACTGAAACCAGACATTTACTTACACTAAAGAAACATGCATGTTATTTCACACCATGTAATGTAAAATCAGAATAAACCTTCAGGCCAACTATTACCATTTTTTTCTTTTTACTAAATGCCAGAAAAATGAGAAATAATTTTTAGGGCAATTTTTATAACTTTCTTCAAGTTTAAACAAGACAAAGACAAGTCCTCCCCTCATACCTCAGGATTTGATCAAATGGATGCTTTGGTAGAAATGTTTTGCTAAACTTGTTAGCCATTTGAATCAGCTGTGTTAGAGAGGGAGCTCATCTAAACCATTTAGGAGCATAATTGAGCACCCCGTATGTATAATGGTGATACTGGACTCTTAGCAACAGAACAATGCCCAACTCCACCGAGGAGAGGATTTTTCTGCATTGTTTATACTCTTTATATATGGAATATAAGGCAAGATGTAGGACATCTTAAGAACAAAATGTAAGACTTTGGTTTTTAATGTTCACCTACAGTAAGAAGTTCCCCAGTCAGAATATGCATCTTGATATTGTTTTCTGAGGTGAATGAAACAAAAATCATTATGGTAATCAATAAATCTCTTACCAACTCCAAAATGCATTTTTGTCAGAAAAATCTAATATACAAAACATTTTTATTAAGTCATCTTAGAACCTGTTAGTCTTACAATGTCTATCCAAAACCATGGAATTGGTTTACTTTCATCTTCCCAGGACTGATATTCCTGATAGGAAGGCTGTCCCACTTATATTTTTTCAGCTTCCAACAGATATTGTTGTTGTTTCTATTCATATTCCCAATATTACTTTAGATTTGTTAGTAAATTTACATGAAAATTAAAATAAAGTAGGGCTTTTCAGAGAAACAGAACATTCTGAGTACCGTAAGGAATAGTGTTGGACAGAGACTGTCCTAACTTTAGACTTGGTCTGAGTATTCAAGCCTCTACCTGATGAAATGTGCCGTTTGCTTGATATTCAACTTCTTATTATAAGGAACTGAATTCATCATGTCATTTATTTTTAAAAAGTTACTATACAGATGAAAAACAGGTTGCTTGCACCTCACCTTTCTTCAAGTGGTTTAAGTTCCTTCACTGCTTGGTCTATTGCATTGCTTTAAAACAAAATTCAGAGAATAAAATAAACATCTCAGTTATTTAGTAAATCAAACAAAGTCAGAAGTACTGGCCTCTATAAAACAATAAATTCCTGATTGTCTACCACTTGTGCAAAAGTCGTAGACAAGATGTTGTCACAGTTAGCGTGTGGCAAGACTTACAGTCTGGTAAAAACTTCTAAGGATCGTATGTATTTAATTACTTCATATTCTGTTTGCTGGATGGGGACCCTTGTTTATATTGCCACCAACATATATGGGGTTAGGGTACATTAGTACAATTAGAACATCTGGTCTAACTTGCAAAAAATATGTAATTAAATGGATAATGATATCAAACTTTAGGCATTTCAGGCATAGCATAAAATCTGAATGAAACTAAACATCATTACAGAAAAAATTCAGGCAAAAAGAGAGAGAAAGACAGAGAGACACAGAGACAGATAGATATGACAAAGCTTATGGATTTATGGGCTATTGGAGGGACACATATTCAGCCCAACAATATAATAGGTCATTACACAACATTTGCAGATATTTTATTACTATGGGATTACTTTCTTTTAAAACTATCTCTTCCAAGGGGGAGTTTAATAAAACTATGTTACTCATTTCAGTGGCCTCTTCCTCACAGAGGTTGTTGACCTCTGTTTCTGGACACAGGATTTAAAAAGCTGTAACTCAGGCTGGATCTGGCAAACATTCAATGCTTGTTAAATCTTACTTTCATCATCTGTCTGTGATTAAATCATCACAGACATCTTTTCAACTAAAGTATTCTTCAGTTTGTTTCTTTGTTAAAATGAGTTTAATTAAACTATTACAATTAATCAAATGTAAGTAAGCCATGCAGTTACCTTATCTTATGGAGATCACGTTGAATGGATCCAGTCAAGTCAATTCTTTAAAAAGAATCACATGAATATAAAACAGCATTGATTACATTTTATTTTATTCATTAATCAGTGATGTTACTGCTACTAAATAATTTCTAAAATGACTTTTCAAACTTTTGTCATGTCTGTCAGAATTTTAATAACAATCACAAATACCAGCATAGTAATAACCTTATCTCCTGGCAGTGACTTCAGCAGTCAAAAAGACTCTTAACCTAAAAATGAATGTTATTTGTAATAAATTACATGAGATAAACTCATAAAATCAACAAACTGTAGCGTAAGAAAATCTATTATTAGATGGTTCAAGTTTAGGTTTGTCATGTAATGCATCCCAAAGGTTTAGAGACAAATTGATCTTTTAGCAACTTGAACAACTGATATCTAATGTAAATTGTCGAAATAGAGAAATATTTCAGAAATGTGCATTATTTTTTGTCCTTTTCTCTTAAGTTGGAGGGATTTGATATAAAATTTACTTTTTTTCAACTTTACATATGCTACAATATAATGTATATGCCAAAATATATCTGAAGTGTTGTTTTGATTCTTCTGTGCCTGTTTTTTCCAGATTTCTCGGTGCTTCTTGTGTCTCCTGAGTCAAACTTAGAAAACAAATATAGAAAAAAGAGAAAATAGGAACAAACATCATATTATCACTGAATTAATCCAACAAATGTAGATTGACAAGTTTTGGCCTCACAGACATGGCAAATCAGTACTGATGGATTAATTGAGAATTATAATAATATAAGCCTTAAATTGTATCTATGTGTTATTTAAAAGACAAATTATTACCTTGCGTCTTTCCAGAGGCGTTGAGGATCCTTCTTCACATCATCAGTCATTCTAGAGAAACAGCAAAAATATGTTAGTTCCAATATTTAATTTACCTGGCAGATCACACATTATGGTTCCCCAAAAAACAGTATTATTAATGTTTGTCACCTGAAAGAATCAAAGTTTTCCATGAAAACAAAGCTCACATTTTTAACTTAAGAAATGAATGAGAGGTTACAGGAAGTATTGATCAATTCTTTTTTTGTTTTTAGGTTTACGTACACACTGAAATATAAAGTATCATACAATTATCAAAACTGCTCTCTGAAGAAGAAAACCAGCCCACATTAGCACAGCATGAGTAGAAAATAAATATTACACTTTTCATAGAAAGCAGCACACTTTGTTCAGTGTTGATTGATTGTCTTCAGTTTAAAATAGGTTTAGTTTAGAATGTTCCAACATGCACAGTTGTGGTAAAGTTAATAATTTGTCTCCTATAAATGCTGAACACAGATGAGCAAACCCAATCATCACTAGAAACCAGAGTTCGGTAAAAACAAGTATTCTTTGAGTCTTTAGAGATTACTCTAAAGACTCTTTAGAGATTACTCTAAAGACTCAAAGCTTTAGAGAATCACAACATGTTGAGATTAGTCCAGTATTTGATTTTTTCTATACAGATATATATTTAACAAGGCTTTTTAAAAAATAAATAAAGCTTCCAGAATATGCAGGTATACTTAACCCGTAATGGTAGGCCCCAGCTGAACTCATTTTACTTGTTCTATAGTCGAAGCAGCTGAAACTGGAAGACTTTTTGGAGGCAGATTTTCTGTTTCCATATTTGCTGAAGAAAAAGAACAAACAACCCATAATGGGATATTATTTTTTGCTGCTCTTCGCAGTTTTGTTTGTTACAAAAATATGTATTTCATGCCTTTTCTCATCTCTTCATTATCCTAGTCTTGTCTTCAGTTCTAGTCTTGATTATCATTATCCCTATGCTTCAGTCCTGTAGGTTATAGTATTCAAGTTTTGATTTTCTTTTCATTTGTGAGCAGGTTCTGCTGTCCTTCAAATGTCAGGTTTTATTTCTTGTTGGTATTTATTACCATTTGCATTTTGACTCTCTCTCATCTCCACCTTTACTAATCTTGACACAGATGATATTTATCATATCTTGAAAGAGCCCAAAGTCTTCCAGGCACTACAATCTAAAACTTTTTTCAAATAAAATAACAACTGCCCATGTTTCTTATTAATTTATTCAACAGGATCCACTCAAATCTGAATGATATTTATTGTGGTTTATAGGTAGGATGGATCGAAGAGTGTGCTAAATTTCAAAACCTTCTGCGAACTGCTATGGCTAATCTTTGTAAAAAATTAATAAATGGTTCTGGCACGCTTTTATATTGAACTACGAATTTGGGCCTGCAATTTTAAGTGACTGCCATAGGTCAATAATTAACACTGTGTCATGGGATCTTCATTTTCACAAACTCTTCAAAGTCCACAAGACTCCCACACTCCAATGAAGCCCCTCCCGCTGCTGTGGTTTACAGAAACATTGTAAACACAACAATAACGGCAGAGAAGAATGACTATTATGAGTTTACAAGTTCAGAGGAAGAGGAAATAATGATTGACAAGCAGCAACATCTCATTTTATTTGATTCTTTTTTTTCCGGAAGCCAAATAAAAACAGAATAGCCACCGTGAGTGGGACATTCGCCCACGGCATCAGACTGGGACGTAGTAGTGGTGGAGTTCCATCACACAACTGGGACAATGAAAGTTTATTTGGTCAGGGGTATTTTTTCCAGATTTCTCAGTGCCTTTTTATCTCCTTCTGAGTAAAACATTGAAAACAAAAATAGAAAAAAAAAATAGGAACAAACATCATATTATCACTGAATTAATCCTGCAAATGTAAATTGACCGGTTTTGGCCTCACAGACATAGCAAATCAGTACGTATGGATTAATTGAGAATCATAATAATATATGGTTTAAATATATTTATCTGTGGTTTAATAGACAAATTATTACCTTGCGTCTTTCCAGAGGCGTTGAGGATCCTTCTTCACATCATCAGTCATTCTAGAGAAACAGCAAAGAGATGTTAGTTCCAATATTTAATTTAGCTGGCAGATCACACATTATGGTTCCCCAAAAAACAGTATTATTAATGTTTGTCACCTGAAAGAATCAAAGTTTTCCATGAAAACAAAGCTCACATTTTGAACTTAAGGAATGGATGAGAGGTTACAGGAATTACTGATCATTTTTTTTGTTTGTTTTTAGGTTTATTGAGACAAAGTCACTCAAACTTGATGAGCAGGGAAAGATGGTTGTGTTGAGTTGTTTACTTTGCAGGAATCTCTCAAACTGAGCATGCATGAAGTGACAACTGAGAAGAAGACATCCTTTTAACCTCTAGCAGAATTTGGCTCAGTCTGAGTGGCCAACTGGGAGTCTGACCTGTTGGATGTCTGTTAAATGGCTTCTCACTATACTTCTCTAATTCATGAAGAAAATGTACAGAATATGTTATAGATTTTGAACCTCACAATGCTAATTTTAAAAAAGACTAACAATAAAAACACACCAAATTTTGGCCAATCAGTTTTGCATACAGAGGGGCAAAAAAAGTTTGCCAAAGTTATTGTGACAAGAATGGGTGGACGACATCAGGCTGAGAACAAAATGTCTGATTTCCATCACAGAACTAGGACAATGAAAAATTTATTTGGTCAGGGATATTTTTTCCAGATTTCTCAGTGCCTTTTTATCTCCTTCTGAGAAAAACTTAGAAAACAAATATAGAAAAAAAAGAGAAAATAGGAACAAACATCATATTATCACTGAATTAATCCAGAAAATGTAGATTTGACAGGTTTTGGCCTCACAGACATGGCAAATCAGTACTGATGGATTAATTGAGAATTATAATAATATAAGCCTTAAATTGTATCTACGTGTTATTTAAAAGACAAATTATTACCTTGCGTCTTTCCAGAGGCGTTGAGGATCCTTCTTCACATCATCAGTCATTCTAGAGAAACAGCAAAAATATGTTAGTTCCAATATTTAATTTACCTGGCAGATCACACATTATGGTTCCCCAAAAAACAGTATTATTAATGTTTGTCACCTGAAAGAATCAAAGTTTTCCATGAAAACAAAGCTCACATTTTTAACTTAAGAAATGGATGAGAGGTTACAGGAAGTATTGATCAATTCTTTATTTTAGTGTTTAGGTATGCAAAATAGAAAGTATCAATGAAAAATTGATTTGGTCATGGGTATTTTTTTCAGATTTCTCAGTGCTTCTTTTCTCTCCTTCTGAGTAAAACTTTGAAAACAAAAGTAGAAAAATAGAAAAATAGAACTGACAATATACTGGGCAGAGTGTAATGATTCACATTTTTCATGTTGTTTTTATGGTGCCCTCTACCTCATGCTTACAAGGCTTATCAAGACTCATTTAGCTCACCTTTGTTCTGCCAGATTTATGTAAGCTGCTGTGTTGCCAGTATTTCAGCATTCCTTCCTTAAAGGACATTAAGCTGTCCTTTAATGTCTAGTGCCTTTCCTCGCTCACGTCCAAGACTGTTTTCTGCCCTGTCTTGACCATTGTGAATTTCTTCAGGTCATCTGATATCTAGGCTTGACTCTCACTATGGACCTTGATCAAGGATTCAAGCCTCATCCTCTTGTTAAGTTTTCTGTGCCACAGTGAATGACCACTGTCTGAAACATAGCCAGGTTTCTGGTTTGTTGACCTTGGAGTTTGACTGGAGACACTCTGGCTGAAGAGGAGAATTTTTTCTATTAATCTGCTTAAGTCTACAACTCCATAGTATTTATCAATCCTCTGTGCCTCCAGATTTCCAACCCTCTCTGACATCACTGCATTTACGGTTCCTCTCCCCATCACTAATCTGAACTATAGGTTGGTGGAGCACTAACCTGACATCGCTGTATCTGGTGCTACGTTTGTTGACCAATGCTGTGATCCTGTTTCCAGAGGGTTATTCAATAAACATATACCTTTTTTATGTTAAATATGGAGTATGCAGCTTTTAAAAAGGAATTTTACATATTTGTTAAAACTGCATATATGTCATGACAATATAATACAAGACAGATCTGTGAAAAGATGGAGCTCCTCTGCCTCCTTCCTGTGGTTCTTTTGCAGTCTGCTGAAACCCAGCACTCCTGGTCAGAAACAACTAATCAGAGCCAGGAGGACGGTCTGGGACTCCCTTCTTAGGTTGCTTCCCTCGTGACCCGACCCCGGATAAGCGAAAGAAGATGGATGGATGAATGGATGAGTGGATGGATGGAATCATTACAAACATTTGTGAATGATTCCACTCACAGTTTGTACAGATTTTTAAAATCTGTAATTTAACTTATTTTATCCAGGTCTTGGTCTTTTACACCAAATCTCTGAGCACAATAAGCCTCACTGAACAACCCAATTCTAAATTTATTTTATAAAGCTATGCCTTTCTTATGCCTAAAAAGTGCAATCCTTGATGCTTTTATTGTCCTATTTTAGTTTGGTTCTTATCCACAGTTATCTAGATTCTTATGGCTGACTCCTTCTTGGTTCTTACGGTTACTTAGAGAAATGTTATTTTTTTTCTGTAGCCGGCAGCCCATGCTGAGACTATGGGAACAAATCAACTTTAATTCTATAAGAGAAATGGATTAAATTTAGCAATTCATATGCGGAGATTGAATGAATAATGTCAGAAAAAAATAGGTAAAGACATAAAAACTTGAAGAAAATATATTTGTAAAGTGTAACAATTGGTGTGTTACACTTTACTTTTTAAAATTTTTATTATTCTTATAATTTTTATCCAAATGTCATATGGTAAAATATCAGGTAAAAAAATCAGATATTTTAATGGAAGAAGAAAAGGTTTTTAGTTTTTTGAAAGGGGATTTGTCATATCACATGTCTGAATTTCTACTTTTTGGATAAAAAGAATTAGTGTGCCAGATTTTTTACCTTTCTTGGAGGGACTGCAATGTTTCCTTTCCTTGTGTCAAAGCAGAGCTGTTGAGTAAAATTCATACCAGTTTTTTTTGTTAGAATTTTTTAGATGTATTTTTTACATCTATATATTCTTTAAAAACGCAATAATGTCATTTAAATCTGAAGAACAAAGTTACCTTGTCTGCTGAAAACCCCAGGCGATGGCGTCATAACTTTAAAAAGCAGAAAAAAGTATTTACAATCAATCAACTATATTAATTAAGAAATCCAGTGAAGGTCCAAGAGTCTCTAGATGGTTAATGTTTTGATAATATATCATACGTTTCAGCATGCTCATTTGTTAAAATGTTAATAAAAAGCAGATATTTTTTTCCATAAATGGTCATCAAGTATAACTTTTTCTTTTGAAGGATGACTGTTTCTTCTTGGTTAGGAGAAAATAATTTTAAATATAAATGTGCCAGGAATATGCACATTTTGAACCTCTGTTGTATATCTAAAATAACCATTGTTGATAACTTCATGGATAACTTTGATTAGTACAGATGTGTTATTTGCTATTCTGTATTTTAGTTTTGCTGCATATAATGTAGATGAAATTGTGTTTGATTAAATACAATCACTTAGTTTTCAAAACAATGAAAATTGCTATTGGTCATCTTTTTTTTCAGGAAGCGCCCATTGCTATTCTTAATCCACCTTCTTGTGTCTTAAAAATATGAGAAGAATATTAGCTGCTATGTGTAACATAATGCAGAAAACCATGCAAAGCAGCAATTTTAAGCACATACAGAAAGTAATATGAAGCTAATTTTTGATGTTCCTTGTCAAGACCAACGCTTTGAAAGTTCAATCTTTTTTTTTTTGTATTTCCTGATTTTATTAAAAACTTTCTTTGGGCCAGTGTCAGATTTTTCAAATATGAAAACTGTTGTTTTAATTTGGGATTTAAGATATTATTTTAGATTTAAAATACATTAATAATCAACATATTCAACGGTTAACATTTTAGTCGACATAGGTACATTTTATTTGATCTTTTTTAACTATTCAAGTAGTAGAAGTTGGGTTCACCTGGCATTGTCGTTATCTTTTCTCTCTTCTGTCTTCTTGCTCATTCTTGCTTCGTCCAGAGTGAATTTGTCAGAGAGACACTTGAACTGATGAAGATATGGTTTCCCTGAATGGGAGGAGTTAAGACTTTCAGTAAGTTCTTCCTACTTAGACTATAAATGAACAGCAAAATCTGCATCACAGTCAGCCAGCAGGAGTGCCTACGATGGGGGACTCTTTCATCATAGCTATTGACTTTGGGACTGCATACAGTGGATATGCCTTCAATATAACACCAAGAAATCAAAAAACTGAGCCCTTTGTTAGATATTGGGGTGAGAAGAGTGCAAGAGAAACGCCGAAGACTCCTACCTGCATCCTTTTTGATAAAAATAAACAGTTTATCAGCTTTGGATATGACGCTAAAGAAGCATATGTGTCAAGAATGGGAACAAAAGCAGAAGATAAATTATTCTTCGAAAGCTTCAAGATGTCCCTCTATAAACGAGTGAGTAGAACATTTATATCTAGATTTTACTTACAAGTAAATTAAGTAATTTACTAATTTACTAATGTAATAATCCAAAATCTTCAGAAACTCAGCCTGGATATGAAAATTACAGCCACAAATGGGAAAGAAATGAAAGCCCTGCAGGTTTTTACAGAAGCTTTAACATTTCTGAAGAAAGATGCTCTGTCATACATTGCACAACACACTGCAGGGAGAAAGTTCACAGCCTCTGACTTCACCTGGGTGCTGACTGTTCCTGCCATTTGGGACAATTCTGCTAAAGAGTTCATGAGAGAAGCTGCAACCCAGGTAACATAAAATACTAAGACTTACAACAAAAGACTTTTGTGGTTCTCCTAATGTATAAGACACGTTTGTTGCTTTAAGGCAGGTATTGTGACCAAAGGAAAAGAAGATAAATTGATCATTGCATTGGAACCAGAAGCAGCTTCAGTGTATTGTAAGAAACTTCCATCGGATGGTTTTATTGCAGAAAACCTGGGGGATGGAAAACTTGACCAGTCACTAGGAACTCAGTACATTGTTGTTGATTGTGGAGGTATGACATTTCATTTAATTTTTTCAGAAAACCTCTAAAACATACAAAAACATTTAAGAAGTATTTTTTATATATTTGTATATATGTTTAGTTTCCTTAACAATAAAATATTTGTTCTTGTTTTTTTTTTTGTTGTTTTCTTTTTGTAGGTGGAACCATTGACATCACTGTCCATGAAGTCCTGGAAGAAGGAAATCTGAAGGAGTTGCACAAGGCCTCTGGAAATGACCTGGGAGGACAAACTGTAGACAGAAAATTTAAACAGTTCCTTAGAGAAATATTCACTGGAGTCTGGGATGAATATGAAAATAAATTTCCCAATGAGGTTCAGAAACTTATGTTTGATTTCACACTTTTCAAAAGACATGAAGATGATGTAGAAATCCCCTGCCCATTTAACCTGGGGAAAATGGCTGAGAAAAAGAAAAAAATTGAGAAGTACTTTAAAAAAGTGCGAGGGGCATACTGGGAGGATGGATCCATCAAAATCTCTAAAAAGAAACTGAGAGAATTCTTTGAAGAGAGTCTGCAGGGTATAACTAAAAGCATAAGAGACATTTTCAAAGAGCAATCCAAAATTAAGTACATCCTTTTAGTCGGAGGGTACGCTGACAGTGAGATTCTACGTAACCACATTAGCAACGCGTTTGCAGATAACTGCATTATTCTGTGCCCATTCAGGCCACAAGAAGTTATCATGAAGGGAGCTGTAGAGTTTGGAAGAAACAAGGGAGTGGTGGCATCTAGAAAAAATCCCTTCACTTATGGAGTTGGTATCTCTCAGAGGTTTGATATGACCAAGCACAGGGAAGACAAAAAATACACCAACAAAGATGGTGTATGGTGTGGAGATATATTCATGAAGCTGGTGGATGTTGGTGAGGATGTTCGTTGGAATGAAACCAGAGAGCACACTTTATATCCAGTCGAAGCAGCTCAGAAAGCAATGAGCTTTTCATTTTATCGCAGTAAGAAAAAACATGTAACATATACTGATGAACCAGACACTGAGGAAATTGGCTCATTTGTTGTTGAGTCTCCTGACACGACACTTGGCTTGGATCGTCAGATCAGACTTAAAATAAAGTTTGGCTTCACAGAAATGACAGCAACAGGCACTGATAGAGAGTCAGGCTCATCACAAACGATTAAGATAAACTTCATGAAGAAGTAGCATAAAAGTCATCTTTGTTGACTTTTATCAAATAGAAATGAGAACAGAAAGACAGACTTGGTTAGAAATCTTCTGAAAATGGTTAAAAACATAGTGTTGGAGGTTGCTAGCTGTGATACATTACAGACTACTTTAATATGATTGATTTTAACAGTTCCATAAAATGTCATTTCTAATCTAATTACATATGTCACAAGGTAGACAGTTGTTGGAATCAATTTTCAATGTTACACTGAAAAAAAATTTTATGATAAAGACCAACTTGTAGATTAATTCAGATTTTATTAGATTGCTCTAACAAAACAAAACTTAAATTTAAACATTTTGTGATAGTTTTGAGAACCAGATATCATTGTGGCTCACTGAAGAATCTAGACTTTGGCTAGTTGAACTTTGTTGATTTTATATGCATTTTATATTTTAAGAATAATTTAAATAAAGAAACACAACAAAAGATGTCCTCAGCATAAATTGTGTAGCAAAAGAGCACAAAATATTTTATGGCTTCACTCACTTTTTTTTGTGTCACTCTTTTTTGTGGAATTGCTGTAGTAAATACATTATGTGTTTTGTTTTATAACTAATATGTTGATGGGTTTATCTTCAATAAAATGTTAAGAAATTATGTGGTGTATTTTTCCATTATTGGACTCTATACTGTCACCATGCCATTGGCATCAGTCTGCAATTTGGACAATGCAATGTGTTCAACATTGGGTTTATAGTCTGTGTGGACCCTCGACTTAATAAAAAGTCTCAATAAAAATAAATGTTGAACAATACAAACAAGACACATTGGTTATTTTTCAATCATAGAATAGTTTAACTGGCATGAGATAAACTTTGTGAATTTTGAAGGTAATTTTCTATTACCTTACAGGACACCACCTGTACCAATTTCACTCATCTTGATTTGTGATAGCATCTACTTTTCTGTAATGTGGACAGCTCAAGTGCATCTCCTTGAGCTTGGTCCTGACACAGATAAAACTGCTCCTTTTCCTAATCTAAACAGCGTTCCCTCTGTCAGTACTGACCTGGCTCTTTCTCATTCCCCACACATCTATGATTGTGCAGTCAATCTTCTTACTGTTGCTCTTCATCCGTCTGGACAACTATACAATCTTTCAGATCCAAGATGAAAGGTCAGTGCATTACACATGTGAACAACATTGTTTGTACTCATTGTTAGCATCTTTAAAAATTATCAGTAGCAAAGGTCTTTGGAATTCCAAGGTCTCTATAACTGATGATGTCCTATCTGATCTTTTTTCTATTGTTTTTAAAATCAGCATTTTTGTTGATTCACTTAGCCATGGAGATATTATTGGAATGTACATAGTTACAGTTAAGTTGCCATATTTACACTTTCCCATCCACTTTATTCTGTAACTCAGCAAATGAGCTGATATGAGTGTTAATACAATGTGGTTCATTGATTCCATACTCCCATATAGACGAAAGTTGTCCTTGGTAAGAAGAAATCTCCTCTTAGTAACATATGATGAAAATGGAGTGTTAAAACTGAACGGGGACGGCTAAAGTCTGAACTCCAAGTTCCCTGTGATGTCTGTAAAGGCTGCTTTTACAGATATGACACACAACTGAAAAACCCAGGGGAATCCTTCATTTTTTAAATCATTAACAAAACCAATGATAATCCTTGTGCTTCATTTGCCACAGTTAACAAATGAGCAAACCCTCCTGTGTCAAAATACTCCACTCCACCAGAAACTGAAATGAAGTTGTCAGTAAATTTGAAGGCTAATCAATGCATTAATATCAATTTAATACCATTCGCCATGATAGAGGAGTAACTGGAAAACTGGGTGAGATTTTCTGGTCCAGTACTTTACTGGTTTGAGTCTTACTTGAAGGTCAGATTTTAATAAGCCGTATTATCTTTCTTCTGTCAAATAATATCTAAAGACTATTTAAAAACACTTCCCTTCAGAAATTTCCCAACATAAAAACTAGAGCAACTGTTCCTTCAAACCATAAAGTGATTGCTTACAGTTATTCCTTTTGTGCCCTTTGTACCACAAAAATGTCACGTAGCTGCACTGAAGTTTTTATGTCAGATGACAATAAAAGATTAAAACAGAAAGCCGATGATAACAGTAAAAATTTCCCAGCAGACTCATTTCTCAGAACATAAATGTGAATCTTTGACACAAAACGGTGAAACACTGATCCATATCAGTGGTTAAGGATCCACTGATCACAAAAGTTACACAAACACATGATCTAAGTGATCAAAATCTAAACAATAAAAAGACAGTATGATGACCATATTCAAAAAAGTCTCTATGGCAATCACTTGTTGAGAATCATAAGAATCTACAAGTTTGAAGGAGGTTTGACGAATAAGCTTTGAGTAAAGGCCCTAGATAACCTGGTGTTGTGACACAGTAAAAAAATGAAGGGAACAAATTCTAGCCCTTCCACCTTCCTTTTACTTGAACTTATATATTATGTTTCTCCAATATCTAAAGAGATCAAAATATGCCATAAAACATGGACACATCCACTCCAGTCACCTAACTGTAGGCTATAGTTTTAATGGTCTTCCCAGTTTTTCCAATAAGCAGGCTATTAATTTGGGAAATTTTCAAGTTGGCTTGTTGTGTCAGGCTGTCAGACTAACTCAAGGGCAGCTGTGGCTACTTTCCAGTAGCTTGCCACCATCTGTGTGTGAATGTGTGTATCTGAATTGGTGAATGATTAAATGTAATGTAAAGCCCTTTTGGTTTAACATTTGATAAAGTGTACAAGCAACCATTTGCCATTTGTTGTTAACATCCCCCTTAACATTTCTTGTCTTGTTTACCAGGTCTGGATTTGTTTGGGGTTTCAGTCTCTCTCAATTTTATCTAAATTGTAACATTTGTTGCTGGACTAAACACTTTACGAATGTTTTGTGTTTAATGCAGTTTTCCTTGATGTTATGAGGTGTTTCACCACTTCGCATTAGCTTACGCTCTAGTCGAGGTCCCGAAGGCCAGAACAGGAGACATCAAATCCTACCTGAAACATTTGGTTAACCGTGAATAAATGACACACTGACCCTTTCTCCTGTGATACTGTTTTGAATTTTTATTTTTTGAAAAGCAAATTTGACCTTTAATATGCAAAATATGGAGACATGAGTTTTTTTTTTCCTTTCAACCTCTTGTCTCTTTTATCCTCATAATAATTTTCAGAGTGCCAGAGGATCCCAGATTCTCGACTGTCAATAACTGTCCTGTGAATCAGCACAACCTGTAAAGGTTAACCTGAAGTGAGACAATGAAGTTGAAAACAGAAACGTATCACATTGTAGTAATCAAAATAGTTTGGTATGTAAAAATAAAATAATAAAACCACAACAAAAAAGTAATAAAATAATAAAAATATGATTTCCCAGAACATAATAACCATAACCTGAACATAAAAAGGGACCAAAGTCTAAACATTATCTCAACCTTTTGCTGATTGGTAACGCATTTGACAACTGCAGGAAGATACAATAATATTTGAAACTACTCTTTATTGATTATAGTTTTTACAAATACTGTTCATCCATATTTGTTTGTTTTTAGCTTTTCTGGAATCAGGACAGAGGAATTGCAACTTTTCAAAGGAAAGTCAGACATTTCTTCATCTTGTGACTCTCCAGTTCCCTCTAGGGAATGAAAAAATACTGCCAGGCAAACTTTATGTTCAAATTAATTGAACATAAGTACAATTTAAATTAAATTCATCTATCCATTGTCTGCATCATATTCCTCTTGTAGGGCCATTGAGGAGATTTTACATAACCCATCATGAGATCTACTTAGCATAAGTCGTATATTCAAGAAGGTGCGTTTTTGTGTCCATCCAGGGATACAAATATTTCATACATTTGGTCATTTCTGAAACATGAACTGCAGTAACTATTAATGTCCAGCAGAGGGCTGAACAGCAGAGCTAAAACGCTGATATTCTGCCTGATCAAAGTGTTTCCAGTAACAGAGTGAAACGTCTTTAACATGTTTGGGATTTTATTTTACCAGCTCCATCACCAACTTGACGTTTTTCCTCATTCAGGTGTTTTCTGACTGAAGATACAATACTTGAATCACAGTCCTGATCAGGTTTAAGGGATACATATTGCAATCAGAATTAAATCTCACTGAAATCTGGAATAAACAGAACTGAAGCCTGAAATAAGCCTGAATGATGTTTAAATTAAACTTGATTTAAGCCTGGATTAAATAAGGCAGATCTCTTATATAAATATGGCAAATTTTATGAATAAAATACAAAGAATCTGAAAGAGACTGGAGTGAAAACTGAAGTAAATCTAAAGTAAAGCTGACAGATTTTTCAATTTAACCTGAGTGAAGACAGGGAATTTTAGCAAAAGATCTCCAGAAGGAACAGCAGAATCCTATGGAAAAGTTTAATCTGAAATGTGAATGAATTGTGAATCTGTTGATAATGATAAATTCTGGCATTAAACTATAACCCAAAAAGTCCACAGTTAAATGTTTCTGGCAAATAACAGTACAAAAGAATACTTTAGTGTAATTTGAGAATAATTATATAATTTAGAAATACCTTTATTTTGTTCATTTCTTTCTTTTATCATGGAGCTCTTCTGAAATGTTCTGCTTGTTTAAGTTGAATAAATGTAACAAAATATAATAACATTTAATTAAATAGTTTCTGTGTGGTTGTGAACACTCCTGATTCCACTGGCAGAAACTGTTTCTGCTGATGAAAGAGGAGGAGGAAGAGAAAGAGGACTGGCCTCTGAAATGAGCTGTCATAGTTTCTAATAAGGCTGGGAGAACTTAATGAAAGCTCCTGAGTGTCAAAGTCCAAAATTGATACTCAGGGGTGTCAAATTTGGACTGAAAATTATAACAGTGAGTGAAAGCTTCAAGCAGTATGGATCAGACTCAGATGTTTCTGGGTTGCTACCAACAAACATGGCAAGTATGATTCTGTCAACACGTTAGCACCTAGCTAACAGAGACAATTACAAACCTTAACCAGTTGTAGCCACTACTTGGTCTAAATAAAGTCCAGTGTAATCAATTTGCCTGTCACCATCTGCTGCAATTTAATATTTCTATAAATGCATAAATTGATTCTTTGAATAAATCATAGAGCTCTGTTCAATCCATCATCTGGCACATTGTCACTGATACCCAATCTACATTTTTTTCAATATCAGGAACAATACAGACATTAATATTGGATCAGTGAATCTCTAGAAAAGACCTGAAAATTGATGTTCACAGCCAATCACCATTAAATCTTTCTGTGCTTGAGCTACTTTACTATCAAGCAATGGAAGAAAAACCATCCATCACTGGAGTTCAGTCTGTTTGCAACTCTCTTTGTGGAGAAGAAACAAGAAATTCTTTTTGTAGTTTTAGGATGTTCAATTCTGCAAGTTTCTTCAGCAACTGTCAAGTTTTTGTTTATTTCAGATCAGCAGAGATCACCTGTTCTCCTTTTAGTCTGAGATGTCTCCTCTTCATCCTTCACTCCTCCCATCCTGCTGAATCCTGACTTTTCCTAGTTTTTGTCCTCTGGAAAACATCTCTGCCTCCCATGGAGGGTGTAAATCTCTGAGTCAGGCCTGATGTCAGCTGTCCTGCAGATTGATCAGCTGTCCTCAGATCAGCAGTCTGCAGCTCCCACAGGAAGTGACCTCAGCATCACAACTGGTCCGCTCTGCTTACGGGACATTTGGAAAACCCTTCATCCTCAGAGACCTGATCAGTTCCTCCATCCTTCTGTCATCCGTCAGCTCTGCTCCATTTCCAGCTCAGACACCAAACTAATGGTGCCAAAAGATCTTAAAGAGCATCTTCAGTATTTATTTTATTTTTTTATATAGCATATTTTCACACACTCTGACCTCTGTTTTCTCTCAGCCTGTCTAAGTCCAAACAGCAGCTACAGAAGCTGCTTCCAGCCTGAGATGAAGGTTTTATTTCCTGGACATCAGGATAATCAACCTGCAGCTCAGCTCTAATCCGTCTGAAGTCCACTTTTAATTCAGACGGACAAATTTCCCACTAAGTGTCCTTTAATCTGAGAACAGATGTTGCTGTGTGTAAATCACAGCTGCTCAGGACCCGAGTGTTTGACGGGCCGGTCATGTGACCTCCGTGGTTAACAGACAGGTCACGTGACCTCTGACCCAGAGATGAACCTGTTGGCTTTGATTCTTTCAATCTGTTTCCTGATGAAACAGAGATTTAAGGTGTAACACATTGAAGGTTTGAATTAAATTTAACAGAAAACACGTTTCACCATTTATTATCAAAAACATCTATTGAGTCAAATCCTTATTTACTGACTGATTTCATTTCAGTACAATGACATCATCAGCTCAGGTGAGGCAGCGAATGAGTTCAACTGAAATCATTCATTTAATCTTAAGAGCAAATTGATTACAATGAAAAAATAATGTGATGGGAAATAATGAATTTTTGTGTTAGCAATGATTACATCCAGACTGACATGGACAGACATCATCACTTTGCCTCAAATGGCTTCACATGCAGGAAACTGTGCAGCTAAAACAAGTTCAGGGTAAAAAGGTTTCAGGACATTAAAGTTGCAGTTTTTAGCTTTCATGAAAAATATGCTGTTAAAACTGTCACCATGGCCTGATTGTATAATATGACGCAGATAATCTGTGAAATGATTTAGGTCCTCTGCCTCCTCCTAGTGGTTCTACAGGAGAAATGCACCGCTCCTGATCAGAGGACCGGTCAATAAAACAATAAAACAGTTTCTATCACTTACTGGAGATCAATTTATCAATTTTAGAGACCAGTTTTAATGTTTGGTTATTTCCCAGAGTTTAAATAAATGCCTTTAAGGCAGAACCTGAAACCAGTGAAGACCTAATGACTGAGGTTTTTTTAATCACTCTCCTGCTCATCAGTTTATATTTTAAATCTTCTTATTTAAAGTTTGTTTCCAGTCAGCGCACACAGAAATGTCCAGTTTCAGCAGGTTTTACTTCTTGTTTTGAACTTTTATGTTTTCACAGGAAGTCTTGGTTCCATCTCAGGTTATTCTGAATCTTCCTCCTTTACGTCCCAACAGCGTTGGTGAAAACATAGCACGTTTCTCTTCATCTCACAGGGGACTTTTATTTAACTTTCCTCACTGTGATTCCAGTTTAACCTTTAAATGGGTGTTACAGGCAAACCTTTCCCTTATGGGTGAATCTGTCAACAGGAAGCTGGGCGCTCATTAACAAACCTTCAGGGGTCAGCAGGGACTTACCTCCAGTGACAAAGGGTCGGGGCCCAACGCCCTCCTCAACGCTCCATCTGCTCCCTACTGGCGTTTGGCAGTGGATCTGCCAAACGCCAGATCCACTGCCAAAGGTGGCCATGCAGGTGCATGTGCCACCTGCAGCGCCTGCAGCTCACCATCCATGCTGATGGGCTCATGTCAGAGGAAAAATGTTTGAACAAATAAAACATCCTGAACACAACCCAGCATGATCAACATGATGGTAGGCTGGTGTGAGTGGAGGATTTTTCTACTTTAAATATGCCAGTTAAATGTTCCTCTTTCAGTCAGTTATGTTTTCTATCAGTTCCGTATTTTGGACGTGTCCAAATCTCTGCAGAGAAACGTAATCTGCCACACAGAACATGATTCATTCATTCATTCAGCCGGTGGTGATGAACATATTGTAGCTGCTCTGAGCCCCTGCAGCAGCACACAGATGGTCAGGACTCTGTTATTCAGAGAAAACAGGCAGAAATGTTTCAGGGAGATCTGCTGAATCAGACTGTGGAAATGATCAATTATTAAAGAGTTGGTGTTTGGGTTGAATGACAGGTGGTATGCAAATTGTAGAGATAAGAGAACCAGAAGCAGCAGAAGGGAAATCTAACCCGATTAAAGGGTTTTCATAATCAAAAACACTTTATTGTCAGGTGTAATAAGAAAGTAGAGTACTGGGAATGTTATAGTGATGTCAGGTGAAAACATTGCAAAGGTTCAACACAAAGGCTAAACAAAGTCATATTGTCAATTCACATGTATTCAGAGGTACAAAAGGAAATAAAAATGATGGAGCTGGGTTACTGTTTAGCAGTTTTACTGCTCTGGGGAAGAAGCAGTTCTGGTTATGTAAGGTTCATCCTGGTGGACCAGAACCTTCTGCTGATTGAACAGAACGAGGTCGGTTCCAGAGTGAGAGGAACCAGGAGGAAATGACACAAACATTAATGTCAGCAGCATCTTTAACACACTGATGAACTCATGAAGGGCAGACATCTTACTGTCACGTCAGTAATACCAGACTCTGGTGCAGAAGGTGAGACGTTTACTGACAGCGACAGGAACAGACAGGAGAACTGAAGGCAGGAGGTGAGGACCACTTTCCTCACCCAAAAGAAAATGGCTGAACATAACGTAATTTTAGGGGGAACATTGTAGATAAGAGACGATATTATAGGTAATTTAATATTATGATGCAGTAAAGGCAAAACAACACCAGGGGGCAGTAACACATCCTCATGAACCATAACTGCCAACTTCATGAACTGATTATTTTGTGTTCATTGATCATAAAACTTAATTCCTACATTTTTATGGATCAGAGTTCAAGATGTGATGAAAAACATCCAACCTGGAGATCTGCTGATCGCTGCTCAGATGTTTGTGAATAACAAGGAGGTTTTAAATCATTACAGCAGAATCTCCAGCTCCAGGGACGAGGAATGATCACCTTAAAGTTTTATCTCCTGGAAAACAAAGGGATACTTCTGCAGGGAAAGGGTTAATGTAGCTGCTTTCAGAATGTGAGAAGCTTTTATAAAGTTTTTTCAGCTTCAGAAACAGTTTCCCTTCCTATTTTCTGTCCACATCGAAGGAACAGTTTATAGAACGGCTTCTGGGACATTTTTAGCTCCAACTGCAGAGGAACCTGACAAAACTCTGCACTGATTATTGTGAATAATTGTTTGTTTTCTGCAGGTTTTTTTTTTTTTTTTTTGGAAAACAGATGTTATTCGTCAAAGACCCAGAACTTTTTAAGGGATTTTTGCACAGTTGCTTTATTAAAAGAAATACATCTATATTTCAGATTCTTTTGGGCTCAATTGAACAAATTCATTTTCAGTTGAAAAAAGCTGTTTTAGGTCACTTTCTTTCAGAGTACTTGTTAAATCTAGTCAAGTTTAACACATTAAGTAAGAGCTCATTGGGTGCAGCAATATCAGAAGCATAAATGTGCTTCTACTTATAGAAAGCTTTGTTGTAAAAAGGTGCATCCTTTGTGATGTACTTAACATTTTTCATTCTAAGAGAATTATGTTGGCAATAATTTTACCCTGATTACAATAAAAAAGTTTCCATCTGGGTCAACTATGTGCCGAGGGCCCCAAATGGGACCCAGGCTGCACTTTTGGACACCAGAGGTTGAATATCTATAATGATTTGCAAAAGGACAAAATTATAAAATAAGTTTATGGTTCCAGTTGAGGTTTTGGATCTCCATCAGCTGAAAGTTTCAGCTGAACAGTCAGAGACTTTTGTCCACATGTTGACAGCTTAATTACAGCAGATCAGTGAGATTAATGAGGGTGTGAGCATCTCTCTGAGGAAAACATCTTTCTGTAAATCTGTGAAAAACCCCGGGTGTGAACCTGGAGTGAGACCAGGATCATTACGGACCAATCAGAGCCTAAAACCGGCCGAGCTTTGGGATGGTTGCAGGAAACGTGCCGGGTCCTCCGAGGAGCGGCCGACATTAGTCATGTCGCTGCTGACAGTGGTGATTTATGCTCTGTGATGACAACAGGCCATTAGAAATCCCTGAACACCGAGCTGCGTTCACAACAAACACAAACAAACAAACAGCGACACCGCTGCTGATGGTCAAGAGGATGGAAACACAGGAACCCAAACAGAGACGGAGGAGCGTCAGAGAGTCGAGCAGGAAGCTTTTGACTCACCCTGAACTTCACACTGAGCTCAGATGCTAACATGTTCCTGTTTCCATCTCAGGGTTTGATTCTAACAGATCTGATACCACCGATCTGCTAAGGAACGCTGTAAAGTTTTAATCCAGGTGGAAAACTTCATACAAAGACAGTCTGGTAAAGATCTGAAGGATCAAATCTGGGATTTATCAGCTTTTCTCAGATTTCATGCCTGATTGTTGCCTGATTAAATGAGTTTTTATCCAAGATAAAATCTGGATAAGATGGAAAAACAGAAATAAAGGTCTAGTTCAGGTTCTCCTGTTTTAAAGTTGATCTGAGAGGAAGATCTGTGCTGCTGTGAGGATCTCAGATCGACAGGTTCTGACCACAGAGACCCAGAGGGCAGAACCTCCCTCTGAGACTGACCACATGAATAATGGATGTGAGCGCGTTCAGAACTGACACCAACTACTGTCCAGCATGAATACAGAATCACAGTCTGTTGTTCTTCCTATGAGGAAACTGGAGGCCAGAAGACGTGAGGAACTCTTTTCAGCAGATACAGTCGATGAAAAAAACTGTAAAAATGTCAGTAAAGACCTCAGAGAACCTGAGAGATTCATCATCCTGCAGGTTTTATTGGATCTCCATTGACCTCCCTCAGGAGGAAGAGCGCTCCTCTTCCTCCTCATGCCTGATGTGCAGCAGGTCGCTCCAATTATCCGCTTTCTAATTATCTAAAGTGATCAGATGAAGTGGATGTGATCACCTGCAGCACTGCAGCCGGTTCTGACCCACATGACCCGTCTGTAGATGTTCATTATCGCATTAAAGACGGCACCTCTGCTGACCTGCAGCTGAACAGGAGCTGCTCTGAGGATGAAACTCTTCAACACGGAGAGGAAGAGGAGAACCGATCGGCCTCCACCAGTGTGACTTCAGTCTGGGTCCCTCAGAGGGCTGAAGGGTCTCTGAGTGCTAACAGGATTACAGAGTTCACCTCTGGCTCTGATCCACCAGAACCAACCGGAGCTCCTCTGTTTCTGGCTCTGATCCAGAACCTGCTGCTCCGCCGGGCCGGCTCAGGAAACAACAGCTGGAAGGTAATTTGTTCTGTTAGCAGAGGTAATTACTGAGCTAATGTTTACCTGGAGGAGACGACGGGGCCCTCAGGGGCCACACATCGAGCCTGAGACCACAGAGAGAAGCTGGAGCATCCGACTCACCTGGAGAGGAAACAGAGTCTGGGAATCCTTCAGGGAAGCAAAGTGACAGAAACTACACAGCAGAGCAGAGCTGATATTAATGAGGACGTTGTGTTATAGAGGCACATAGAGCCATTTTACTGCACAATCTAGATACTACAAATCTACAGCTTCAGGTTATAACCTACAGCTATAACCTGAAGCTGTAGGTTAGCTTACATATCGAACATGACATAAAAGAAACTTTATCCCCCTCACCGTCTTAAAATATAATGAAATTGGTGTCTAATGTTTGTGCATCAAAAGGTTTAGTGTGAGCTGCTACCATTTTAAAGATAATAATACTTTCCAGAGGTCATCAAAGGTCAACCAGTCTGCCCCACATTTACAAAATAAAAAAAGTGTCAATCAACTCTGCTACAAACATTTTAGCTGCATAAACAGCAATTTTGTTAATGTTTTGCATAAACTAATATGCAGCATATTTGATTTGAGTGACACCAGGTTTTGTTTGATTTTGCACATGCATTAATCATGAATGGCTGATTGACATTAATGATATCTGGAATAAGTTGTTAATATCTTTAAAATGATAGTGGCACAAACAAAAATTTGAATGCACAAATATTAGACACCAATTCTGATTAATTTGAAGAAGCATGTGAGGCCAATTTCACTCAGCCCACTGAACTGGACTTCTGTGTTCAGGAAAAACTGCTGGTTGATCTCTGAGGAGAGAACATCAACCTGAGGAATCTGACCTCTGACTTCTCTGAAGTGAAGCATAAACTATCAGCTGCTTGATCTGCTCCCACCTTCATGTGACTGTGAGTTTCCAGATGTGATCCGCCTCATCCTGCAGGATGCTACTGATCAGACCTGCTCTGATCCGACACCAGGAGCCGACTGAAGCCTCAGCATCCCGACGTCACGCTTCCAGCAGCTGCTCACCGTTCCAACATTCCAACAACACGGCAGCGGCACACAGCAGGATTATTCCGAGGTTTAATCCCGATTTTATCTCCTGGATTTAATCCGCTCCTGCAGGTCGGATTATTTCATCTCTCCGTCTGTCTGTGTGTAAACTGTTGGTGTTTTCCTTCGGTTTGTCTTTTTGTTACCCATTCAAAGTTTATAGATTCACCGGCAGTGGTTCTGATCCACAGACAGACACAGAGCTGGTCTGAGATCAGTTCAGACCAAACCTGTGGAACCACAGACTGAATGAAGACTGAATCAGGATCAGATCTGACTGCATTCAGGCAGCTTGGACAGAAACATACTCATGAAACTTTGATGTCTCGTTTAAGCTGGTGGTTCTGATCCAAAGTAGAAAAAGTAGAAACTGATTCATTCAAAAAATGTCCCCAATAGATGTTTTAATGTAGAGCTTATTTAGCTTATTTTTTCATAGGCTGAAGAAGAAACATTAATATGATCCATATCTTTGCCATACTGATGAACACATCAACTCTACAAATGCCAGGCCTGCCTGAGGAAAGTCCAGTCCTCGTCCAGAAGACGCTCCTTGCAGCCATTTTTCTCCTCTGATCTCGTTCTTTCAGTCACAGCTCCTGACTGAAGGTGAAGGCAGCAGCATGGACTGATGCTAACTCCACTGTGACAGATCTGAGGTGGAAGAATAAAAGACTCAGCGCTGAAGCTCAGATGTTCACTGAAGGTCTGATGTCTGAGTTAAAAGGCTTTAAAGTTCCACCTTATGATAAAAAATAACAACGAGCAATTAAATCCTAAAAATGAAAACAAAAATGAAACCCAGGAAGATTTGATTTGTCTCAATTAGACTTTGTTACCAGTTGAGTTTTCTCCACAGCTTTGAACCTTTTCTTTGAATGTTTCACATCAGAGTGCTGACCCTCTGTTAGACCTGAGTTTCCCCTCAGGTGTCCCTCCTGATCTCCACCTGCTGCTGGATCTGATGCTTTCATCACCACGGTAACGTGAAGCCAGATCTCAGTCGAGCAGGTTTCTCTCCTTCATCAGCAGGTGTCTCTCAGATTCCTGCTCCCCTGACCACCAGGTGATGCTAAGCCCAGAGCTGTGTCTTCCAGGTTCTGTCCTCTGATCTGAGGTCGTGGAACATCAAACATGGCCTCTTGTTTGTGCAGCAGAGGGGAGGGCGGTTTGGTGCATAGGGGGTAGAAATAACAGCGAGGAGAGCACCTCTTCATATAAATACCCCTCTCCCCTCTGCTCCCCTTAGTGCAGGGCTGATAAGAGAGGGAGGAAGGGGAAGAATCCTCCTCCTGCAGGAATTCAAAGCAGCCTGGATTTAATTTGCATTCGGGGAACGATAGCGCAGCGCAAGGCAGCAGTTGGAGCGCGCAGAGTGAGGCGGCGTGCCCGGCAGCGCTGCCAGACAGGACAGTCTGGGGGCCACCTGGCCCTCGCTTTAATCCGGCACTATTTCATCCGCAGCGTCAGGATCGTCCTCTGCCTTTGATGTGCGTTTGTCCCGTGGACACAACATTAAAGACTCTCCTTCAAGCCGGGGCAAATTCAAATACCGTTACCTTCTTCTAAGGATTTCAAATGTGCTTAAATATGCCCTTTAATGGTGTATTTTCCTCCATCCGTCAGCTCAATAAATTAGTTCCCCCTGCGAGGAGAGGCCGCGGCGCTGCGCGCCTCTGATTGGCTGGGAGCGGCGCGGCTTCATTTATCTGTTGTTTCTTACTTTAATGTGAAGGAGAACTGCAGCAGAACCTGAGTTCAGGTCTTCATCAAAAGACGTTTCACAGAGAGCAGCTAAAGCCTTTAAATAGGCCATTTGAAATGAAATCAGAACCAGAACAGCACAACTGAAGTCGGCGATGATCAGAAGTCTTTCTGTCAGAACTCTGAAGATGAAGGCAACTTTAAAGACTGAAGATAAAAAGATCAGTGCCATCAGGATCCCAACAAACAGAATCAGATGAATGGTGTTTACAGCTTTCATTCAGGAAAATATGAACAAACTCACTTTGCATTTAAACCCTTCTCATAAATAATCCATTTTCAATTGTGCTCTTTAGTTTGCTAAGTTTGTCCACAAACAAACAATATGCAAATGAAAAAATGCATGAAAGAAAAAAAAACATGAGGATATCAGATAAAAAGTGATGATATCACCAAACTTAAAAATCCAACATAATGTTCACCCATGAGTTACAGGAAGCATCTCCAGCCACCATCGTGACTGCATATTAAAGATCTACAGGGATGGAAATTATGAGCTATTAATTTGATCCAGGTATGTTTAACCAGGGATGCGTATAAATGCTCAAATTTGAATTTATAAGTAGAAGTTTTTATGAGAAGGAATTCAGGTGAAATGTAACTGGAGAGCAGAGATGTAGATATTAACACTAAACTTTCTCCAGCCAAATGTCACTTTACTTTCTATCAGGAAGCACTGATAGTATTTTTAGCATTTTTAGTTATTGCACAAATCTCACTGTCTGTGTTTTACTTTTGAAAGTTTAACTGCATTAGACAGCATCCGTCAAACCTAACTGGTAAGAATATTCATGTTCAATCAGATCAGATCAGCTGCAGTCCATAATGCTCTCTTAGCTCAGAAAAAAAACAAGCCTCAACTGAAGCTAATTATCAACAAGAAAAATACAGGATAATTATTCAAAGAGCAGCTACTGATCTATTTAATTAACTGATATTGGAGCTAATTCTGTTTCCTTTCTCCACACCGTCCTGTTGGCTCTCTGCCGTCTGAATCATTTACATTCACTGAGTTTCACAGAACTACTCAATGTGCTGAGCTTGGATCTGTTCTCTTCAGACAGCTCTGACAATCTGGAGCTTTTTTTCTCCTGTATTTATTCACCTAAACAACAGAAACATGAAAATGCTCAGACTTTATGGTGCCAAAGTTATGACTGATCAGAAGTTCTGAAACTCTTGGTTTGCAAAAGAGGAAGCATCAGAAGATGTCATCGTGTGTTTATAAAATATTGTGTGCAGTAATGAAGCTGCTGATGAAGCTGGTGAATACTTCAACTTCCCAGGGTAAAAATAACCCACCTACATAAAAAATGACTTCACTGTCAGCTTCTGGATGTTTTTCTATTTTGAGGCCCGACTGATTTCTTGCTTAATATCTTTTAATTTAATCAACTTAAATCCAGAAGTTGAAAGCAACAGACTAAACCATATTTACAGTTTCTAAAGACTTTACTTGTGCTGTAGTACATTTCAAGTTGCACTCGGTTATGTTTTCTAACTGCTGCAGGTGGCAGGACAAGCTGCACTGAAAATAAATCAAGACAAGTAACTCATAATCTGCTGCAGCTAAACTAAAGCTGCATCACTAAGGAGAACTGCTTCATTCAGTGTAACCTGCAATACCATCACAGACCACAAGGCCTCCACAGCCAATGGTTTCACCAAACTATTGAGTTTCTCTCTTCCCTACAGCGTTCTACATTTTGTCAGAATCACATTCATACATAAAATGTGGAAGCAATGATAACGATCATATTCAGATAATCTAATTAGTCTAAAAGAGGAATTTTATCTGTTCCAAAAGATTAAAATAAACCCTGAATAAAATTGTATTTCTGTTCTCCATCTGATCTGCTTGTTTCTTCAGGTCACCCTCATCATAATCAAGATCCAGATATGGTTCTATTATCAAAAATCAAGCATAAGAGTTGATCTTCCTTTATGTCTTGATCCATATTTGCTCTGTAAGTATCTGTTTACATAAATCATCACAAGCTATAGAACAAAATAAATATTTTTAATTGTGGCTGCATGAGAGTCACCTGTTGGTCCTTTTAGTGAATATCAAACACTTGGAGGCACTGAGTCTCTTCTTACAGGAGGAAAACTCAGAAACATTCAGTTTCACACAGAGGAACAGCAGAACGTCAGGAGGAGGGAAGGAGAAGCAAACACATATAAACTCATAGAAAAACACCTGAGCTATACTTTTCACTGAAATAGTCTCTACATACCTTCCTCTTTTTTAAAGTGTTTTTTTTTTTTTGGTGTCTCTGCGGGAAAACCCTTGACCTTTAACAATAAGAAGGAACTGTGGTCTAACTATATACAGCAGCGCGTCTAAAAGAGTTTATATAGCAGCTGCTCTGTGGTTATTGGGTATGTTGAGCAGCAACAACCACATGATTATTGGTTTCAGTCGGGATGGAAACAAGTTATTCTCTCCAGATGCATTAAATGTTGCGTGGAGACATGTTTTTCTGTTATGGTAAAGTATAGATTCTGATATAAAACTCATATAACTTTACTTTTAAATTTTAAAAATGGCCTGTCCTCTGCATGTTTTCCAAAACAGACCCTCCCTCCTCTGTTGAACTTCCACATGAATTTTAAACATTTACTTCACTTTGACATTAAGGTTTTGTTGGAGTGATCTGACTATATATTTCCATATAAATGCATATAA
Organism: Phalloptychus januarius; assembly: GCA_902982915.1. Taxonomy (NCBI): domain Eukaryota; kingdom Metazoa; phylum Chordata; class Actinopteri; order Cyprinodontiformes; family Poeciliidae; genus Phalloptychus; species Phalloptychus januarius. The sequence continues at coordinate 18,401,517 of CADWAE010000230.1, read as the reverse complement.
ATTTGATCTGCTTGTTCACTAAAGTAAATATTGACCTGATGTTAAATTAATTAAAAACCCCACTGTGTGTTTTTTTTCTAAAAGAACTTCACAGCTTAACAAAGCAGAAAATCTGAACTATAAAATTAAAATGAACTCCCTGCAGGTAGAGCGTCTGCATGCAGGGCTGTGGATGAATCCCAGCTGGAACGTCCCACCTTGTAGGTCACGGGTCTGACCCAGAACCAGGAGTTTAACGTCTGTGATGTTCACTTCACAATCATCTTTAAATCCTCTTACATCTTAAAGAAAGCAGCAGCTTCCTGCAGCAGGATGATTAAACTTTTCTGACCAGTACACGGCGATGAAGGCGAGCCTCCTCCTAATCGTCCCGACAACAGGAAACACTTCCAGCTTCAGGAGGTTTTAAAGATTAGGAAGCGCCGCTGCTTCATTCAGCTGCGAATGAAAAGCAAAGATAAGCTCCTGCAGTCAACTGAAGGAGCAGAACTGAGCAGGGACAAAGGTGAAGAGAGAAAACATGCAAACAACAAATCAGGGAAAGAGCATTTCCAAAGCGTCGCAGACACACTGACCACATCATTCCTGTTAAGACGGGAATCCTGACCTGAAAGCAGGTCAGGATCTGCTTCCTGCAGGCCAACAGGAACAGAACCAGAACCAAAGGATGGAGGAACCAACACTCTGCAACATCTCTGACAAATTCAGGAAAAAGGAGGGGGGAATAAAACACTGCTTTCCTAAATTCTAAAAGTCTCTTTGGTTTAAAAATGTTTATTTCATTAATGATTTCTACAGAAAGACAAGAAAAAAAAATCTGAAAGGTGGCCAAAAAGTGAGTGTTGTTTTTCTAAAATATTTAACTTTCAGTATTTACATTTTGGGCTGCACAGTGGCGCAGCTGGTAGAGCTGTTGCCTTGCAGCAAGAAGGTTCTGGGTTCGGTTCCCGGCCCCGGTCTTCCTGCATGGAGTTTGTATGTTCTTCCTGTGCATGTGTGGGTTCTCTCCGGGTACTCCGGCTTCCTCCCACAGTCCAAAAACATGACTGTCAGGTTAATTGGTCTCTCTAAATTGTTCCTAGGTGTGTGTGTGCATGGTTGTTTATCTCATGTGTCTCTGTGTTGCCCTGCGACAGACTGGCGACCTGTCCAGGTGACCCCGCCTCTCGATAGCTAGAGAGGCACCAGCAACCCTCCTGACCCCAGTAAGGGACAAGGCTGTAAGAAAATGGATGGACGGGTATTTACATTTTGAAAGACATGTTTCAGTTTTACTGCAGTTGACATTGAAATATTATCCATTTTGTTTATTTATTCTTACAAATTAATAAATCAGAGCATATCAAACCAGAACAGAAATGTTTTTATATACATTTTAAACAGGAGGAAAAAATGCTTTTTAAAACATTTTTCCTTGCTGAAAAAACTAAAGACATCAAACAAAATACACTGACAGATACTAAAGGGCAATTTTTGATTGTATTTGTGACAGGAAAACATTTAAAATATAGAAATATAAATAATTTTATGCTTACTATCAATATATTAAAAGTGATTTCAAAAATAAATAAAACATATTTATATTTGTGAGAGGACTTATAGGTAAAGTTTCTATATATTCAATAGTTAATAGATTAAAATATGGCCTCTAGTGAAGCTTGTCTGAGTGACCAGATGTTTGCAGACGTTTTCTGAGCTGCTTCCACCTCTTTCTGCTCTCGCTGTTGCACCAGTGAAGAGACGAAGCCGTCAGTCAGACGCGCCTCTCACTTACAGAATGAAACAGAAAGAGATTCTTTAATATGGCAGCAGCTGAGGGTCTTTCTTCCTCCACTAAAGTCCTGAATAATTAAAGAGCAGAGCTGCTGCCGACACTTGGCTTTAAACGGCTGCTAAATTAAACATGAATTACAGTTCTTACAGTGACAATAGGGAGCTGCAGCGCTGCTGCTCTCACTGATTTACAGGAACAAACACTTGTGAAAGTGCAGGAAAACAGTTTCATCAGATCTGGCCTGAGTGGAGGAACGTTCCCACACAGTGGAGCATCATCGGACACGGAAAACAATCCAGAAAACAAGAAGGTTGCATCTGTCTGTGTTGTAACGATTATTTTAGAAATCGTTTATTCCTATTATGGATTAATTGGATCAAAAATTTACACATTCTGCAGATTTTTCCTTTAACCACTTCTGTCTTTTTATACAATATTAGAAATACATTTAAAGATTTAAATAAACAAACAATTCAATCCCTTTTTAAATAAGAAAATAAATGTTTTATTGCCTACATTGCAATAACAGCATTCCTTTAATGAATGCTCCAACGTTTGTAACAAAGTGCATGTTTCAGCTAACAAAGTTCTTCTAACTTGGGTAGAAAACATTTAAAGGCAAAGGTTTTCTTTAATCTTAAATGCAAAATGTTTATAATTTCCAATCAGTTAATCAAGTTTTTCTGTATAGAACATTTCAGCAACAAGGCAGTTCAAAGTGCTTTATATCATAAAGTTTTAGTTCAGTTTTTGCTTAATTATTGTTCTGAGTATGTCGTTCATTCAGCAAATGGCCTTTATTTAGTCTGTATGATTATTTTAATAATTGATTCATCACAATTAATCTGATTAATCATTTCAGTCCCATTCAGAACCACCAAGCTGAAACACACTGACTCAACACTGAGGAGGACCAGGTTTGTGTTCCTGTGGTTCAACCTGAGTCCAGCTGTGATCATGGTGATAATAACCTGTTTTATGAAAAACAAACATGTTTCCTGAAGTAAACCCAGAGCTGGAGAGTTGGCTCGTAATCTGGGCGTTAATCCACCACCGTCCTGCTCTCTCTGTTTGTCTCAAGAACCAAATTAAAGTCACTTCAGCCCGTAAGCAGCTTTGAAGAGTGAAGCTCAAAATACCTTTCCTCTGCCACCGAGCCAAGATCAGAGGCTAAAACCCGCAGATTAACTCCGGCTCATCTGGACGGCACGAAAGGTGCCCACATGTTGATGAGGTTCAGATCCCGGCGGCCCAGAGGTCAGCATCAGCAGCATCATTAAGAGCAGCAGCAGCAGCTGGTCGGGGGACGAACAGATCCTTACCACCTCCACCCAGCAGCTCCACCCTTCACTGCAGAGCAAACCGGACTGGATCAGAACTCTGGACATCCTGGAAACGTTTATATTGTTATTCTAGGTTAGTCCTGATACTTTAACACAGAAATACACAGAAAAAATTTATAGATTATAAATGCCTGAATGGAGATCTCTTCTCACTTTTTATTTATGCTTTAGCTAAACACACCATCTTTTCTCAGTTCTATCTTCTATGTCTTTTTCTTTTTGGTTCAGTTTTAGTCCAGATTCAAGAAGGAAACACCAAATTTCAACAGAACCTCCACACTAAACCTCCTAAGATCATCTACATGTCTTAGACTCAGCATGTTTGGGTCGCCTCTAGATCAGTTCTGATCAGTGGATCCAGTTCAGTTTGTACCAGAAATGCTTCATCTGTCGTCTTTTCTCTTCCAATAAAATGCCGATGATACGTAAGGAGAAGCAGCTGCCTTCAGGAAACTTCAGTAACGAAACTAAAGCATCTTTTCTCCATTAGGCGCTTTAACCCCTACATCTGGTCTCACAACTGCCGTGTTTCCATCAAATAAGAAACAATTAAAATCAAACATGAATAAGTTTGTTCACACAATAAGTCATTAAAAAGTGCCACATCATCGTCCAGCTACTTCCTGTTGTCTTCTTCATGTTTCTGCCAGTGTTAACGTCTGGTTGTTGATCATGTGACTGGTGTGATGCTAAAAAAGTTTTTCCATTGGAGTTTTGTGAAATACATACATTTTAATGCAGGTGAAAACCCACCTCATCTTAGCACTAAAACGTTTATTAAAAAATCTGCACATTTTTCAAAATTGGCATTAAGCAAATTTATTTTTGTAATCCCAGTTTGTGCGTTTACGTTGTCAATGGAAACGCAGCTCTCAGTTCCAGGTTTTCTGCTGTGGTTCTCGTTAATGTCTGACCTCTGTTGTGGTTTCATCATCTGGTTGTTGTTTCTCCATTGTGTTTTCTGTTGATTGTTTGTCGCAGCAACGAGCTCCAAACACCAGTTAATGATGGGAGTCCCAGCGGCGCCGCGGACATCAGATCCCGTCTTTGTTTCCTCTGCAGAGGCTTCAGGCTGGACGCTTCAAACCAGCATGAAAAATTCAGCAGCTCCATTCAAACTTCTGCTTCTTTTTCATTATTTCTGCATCATTAAAGGAGTTTTTATGAGCCTTTTGAGAAGAACCAGCGCCTCAGGCAGGTCTTTTTGTTTTTAAAGCCAGAGTTGAATTTGATTTAAAGTTGAGTCTGAGACAACAACCCGAGCAGATCACACATCCCTCAACAAGCACAGAGAAACAAGTCACAGAGGAATCAATATGTGTCTAAACTAGCAAAGATTTCAGCTTCAAATGATCAGAACAAACTCTAAGTCCAGAGAAGATGAAGGTTTATGTCTGAATCGTCTCGACCCGACTGCAGCTGAGTTTCCTGCTGCAGCTTTCAGAACAACATGGATCCATCCTCTGTTATCCCGTCTTTATTTCCACTGGAATATTTTCCCATCAGCTCATCATCAACCTGAGAGCCTGATCCGAGGTCAGCGGCGGCTCCTGTTTCTGTCTCTGTTTGTGTTGGTGCCCACAGCTAGGAGGGGCCCGGGGCCCCTGAGGCCCTCAGGTGTCGATATCTGAGCAACAGGAAGTCGCTGTGTTTCAGGGCGAGGTAGAGGAGGAGGATGAAGGACAGCAGCTGCATAAATACTGCCATCCTCCTTCCTTCCCATCAGCCACCTCTGCTGCGGTGACGATGACACCTGATCAGGACTGATGTCACCGCGAGCAACGGAGAGTCCGAAACAGAGACGGGTCGGAGCCGGTCCAACGGGACGCACCTCAAAGGGCTCAGGGACGAGCGAAACAGAGAAGCAGCTACACAAACAGAGACACGGTGGAGAACGCAGCAAACAGCAACCCTGACCAGGATTCAGCGTTTCCATGGGTTACCGTTCATCTCTAGGTCTTTCACTGGGATTCATCCACACAACTGAGAAGTGTGAAATCAGTAAACACAACCTCTGTATAAATCCAGCTGTTCTCTGAGGGCCACAGAGGTTTATTAGAAAACATGAACAAGCAGCAACATGAAGACGAGGAGCAGCAGGCGAGACGGAGAAAGTTGTGGAGAAGTTTAGAGATAGAAGATAAAACAAAGCTGTAAATGTCTGATAGAGCGCTGACCGTCAGAAAATGGAAAACATGACACAACTCCAACTGTACAGAGACGTGGCGGTCCATCAACACTGGCAGACTACATGGTCACTGTATGTTTCCGACTCTTTTTCTTTAGCAGGCTAGTTTTGCGACTCAGGTGTGATGTCTAAATGTTTTTCTTCCTCTTCATGATGCATTTTTTGACTGATGCGTTAAAAGTCCGTCAATACTGAACCAAGGTTAAACATTACTGTGCGTAGCTATGATTGGACAGCAGGGAGAGGTCAGTGGTGCCGTTCCATTTCCATGCTTTGGTAGTTGTCAAGGAGATAAATAGAAAAGACTTTCTCGGTGTAACTGCTTCATGCAATGCAATCGCCTTTCTGAGAAATGGATACTGATGTGTCAGAGACTGTCAGCAGATTTCCAAGTCAAAGGCAACAGTTTCTGAAAGGTCATTGAAAAGAAAGTAACTAAACCCAGTGTGTCACTGGAAGCTGGGCTGGAAGCCTGACCAGAAGATGGAAGAAATCCTGTCAGAAATGAAACTGGAAGACTGAAGTTGAGTTATTGCACAAGGAAGAAAGGTTCAGATGTGTAAAGCAGGTCAGCGGGTCCAATACTTTAGTATAAACACAATAAACACCGACAGAAAAAACACACAGCGGGAGGGAGAAGCAGCTTCAGAAACACTGAAGTTTACAGAAACTTATGCAGACGCCACTGAGATCTTCACTATTCAGACAATCAGAGATATTGCAAAGGCGACAGAGCAGAAGCACAGGGACATCGGGTTCTTGAGGGGCCCCTAAGGGCCCCAACAACACTCATTAACACCCAGATGAACATGTTTTTCTGTAATTGCAAAGCATCTTAGTTTCTGCATCATCAGATAAACGATGAAACAGTCTGAGCAAAGTTTTTTTTCTCAATATGTATCCCATCTCTGGTGTCCAGGGCATAAAAACACATCAGGACGTTTTAATTTCATAATTAAGTGATTATGAAGTCTGTCAGCTTCATGGAAACCATCACAGAAACATTTCTGTGGGTGAAAAACAGACTGAATGATTTGATTTTCATGTTCCTTCTGTCTGTCAAAAAACATTTACTGCAGGAAATAGACACGTCCTGCACTATTATTTTAGCTTATTAGTTTTTAAGATGTCAACAAATCCTTTATTTGTCCAGGTAAGAGGATAAATAAGCAGGGCTCTTTAGATATGTTATTCTACAACAGTGTTTACATTTAAATGTATTTAATAAACAATGTGAACTGGATTTAGAGCCGAGTTCTGCAGACTGCCCGTAAAATCTTTGACCTCTCACCAGAAGTCCCAGAAACACTCTTGTTGTTTCCGACTTTAATCACAATTTGATCTCCTGCAGCTTCCTGACAGATTAATCATCTCCTCTCAGCTTCAACACAAATTAACCACCCAGTTCTCGCGCTAATTTTAACCGTAATCCCGCCGTTGATGGACGCGACCCTCTGAACAACTTGGAACAACTCGGACGGTCTGTGCTGTTTGGATTATTTCGGATTAAGATGCAATTCCCTTTTTAATCTCCCTGCTTGAAGATTGAGCAGTGACACTCAGAAATCCTCCTCTGGATGCTCAAACTTTCTGATCATCGCTTTCACTCACCAAACCGTCTGTTAGAAGATTATCTGCTGTCGAGGATCTGAAGAACAGTAGTGAACCTGAGCGTCTGCTGCTGCTGATCTTTATCTGATCTGATCTGCAGCTTCAGGAGCTCCTCAGGGCTCCACCTCAGGCTACTTTTATTTTATCATAGTCCTGGCCCGGTAGACTCAGCAGATCCAGAAAATTAATGCAATTACCCATGTAAGAGCCAGTGGATCTAACTGAGCAAATGTTTAAGTAAATCTGTGTATTAACTAATACATTTTAGATATTTACATTTTCATGGTCTCAGCTGCAGCATTAAGGGATTCACTGTGAGTCTGTGAGTGTTGGAGGGACATTTCATTACAGACTTTGATCATCGTTTTCTGTTCAGGTCTAAATGACCATCTGGACAGACAGCATTCAATTATAATTTAATATTAACCATCCAACACTTCTGTTTTTTACATGTCTGTTTTCCTGCTGATGCCTTATTGGGACTCTAATTAATTACACAAAATAAAAGATGTCCAAAGCTGAACCATTGTTACATTTACATTTTTTATGTTAGATGAAAATATCTTTCAGAGAGAAATTATTTTATGTAAATTGACAAAGAAAGTAAAGTAGTGAGCTGCCATCTAGGCCACAACTAACTTGTATTGTTTAAATTGTTTAAAGATTGTTTAATCTGTCTTGAAGACAAAAGAATTTCCTAATTCAGCTTTCCTTTTTTTAACCTAAATTATTCAATTAACTCAAACCAGACGTTAAGATTTGAAGCATTTAGTTTTAGTGTCTCAGAAAATTTACCAAATTTTCAGCTGAGAGCAAAAAGTTTCAACTCAAATAAATCAAAGGTTTCATTCAAAAAAGAAAACCTTCAATTCCTGAGTTCAAATATTTATTCCTTTGTTTTCTGCTGTATTTTATTATTATTTATTTCTTTTTTTTACAGATTCCTTAGATTAATTTTCCAGTGTGAGCTCAGATATGATGTAACTGACTGTAATCTTCATACGGCTCTCCGCTCTCTCAGGCTGGAATCGTCTGCTGCAGCAGATCCGATTTACTGTTAAAAACAAACTAGTCAACGTAAAAGGTCCAGTTAGACGTTAACGGCCTGTTAACGGCCGCAGCAAATGTTCTGATCAGGAAAAGGAACGAAGGTTACAGAAAGACGTCCTGTAAAGCAGAACGAGTTCAGCAGAAAGAGATTTATGTCCTCTGGTTCTGGTACTGAACAGAACCACAAACAAGAAAACATCGAATTAAAGGAAAGTTTCACAAGTTCAATCTGTTTCAATCTCAAACCTGGAGCTGAAAAGGTTTAGACGTACTCAGAAACTAATAGCTGTTTTAGTTATTAATTAATCTATCAATTATTTGATTATTCAACTTTTAAATGAAGAAAAAAAAAGTAAATTCTGCAAGTTTGTCATTGAAACATTTTTTATACAAAACTAGGAAGAGATTAAATATATTCGTTAGAAAAGATGTAAGTAAATAATTAAATTCCTTTTTGAACAAGAAAATAAAAATTTTATTAGATAAGATAGCATCGTGTAGTTTATGTTTGATCATTTATAGCAAATCTGCAGCTGAAAAGAAACTTCTAAAATACTTCTAAGCTCAGCCCGTTATGTTTCATTCAGCATCAATAGAGTCTGATAAGTTGATTTCTATTTATTTTTTGATTAGCCAATAGTAATCTGAATTTTTTTTACAGAATGTGAATCAGGTGAAGTTAAAAGTTTTGGGTAGAACATTTTACAGACAAAGGATTTTTTTAAAATCTTAAATGTAAAATGTACATATTTTTGTACAATTATGGCCTAATTATTGTTCTGAATGAGCCGTTCTTTCAGAAATTGGCCTTCTTTTGAGTCTGTACTCCAGTTAGCCATTATTCCATTACTAAATTAGTTGACGATAGTTTCAATAATCGATTTATTTATCTGTATTTATCATTTCAGCCCAAATATATTTAGACATTTTAAATTGTATTTGTGATTTTAGAGATGTATTAATTTATCTAGTTTTACATTTTTGTCTTATTTGAAGAAGATGACTCTGTAACCTGAATATGATTTTCTAGGGTGTGAACATGGTGGCTAACATTGTCCACAGAGGGGTCATACCCCGGTTGACCCATCACACTTGGGTTCAATTTTCTGACACAGGCACTGGTGTGATACAGTGGAGGAGGCTTTTTTGGGCTCATCTGTCTGTGATTATACAGACACCAACTTATGTCACTGTTGGGTTTCTGAATGGACCCAGATCTACACATGATAGACTTGTGTTCATGGATCCGGTTCTGATGGATCCGGTTCCAGAAAACCCTCCAGGAGTGACTGATTCTGACCCAGTTCCGGTCCGCCCTGCAGCATCAGCTCGTTAATGAATTGTGATGTCTGCAACCGCTCGTCAGGAGAGGCGACACTGATCCAGATCGCGTCAGCGGCCCGAGGCTACTGAGCATGCGCAGTGTTGCTCCTCACAACACTCCCCCGAGGGCTCATTTATTAAACAACTGAGTGTCCACTGTTAACACACTAACACACACTCCTCTGCATGGAGTCCGTCTGATTTATGAGCTGCTGAAATAAAAATCTCATATTTTATTTCTTTGATTGCTGAGATAAAAGCAGTTCTGGGTTTGGTTCTGGTTCTGAACATACATCGTGGTGCTCCATCTGCTCCATCAGACTCTGATCCTCATCGGTTCTGATGCTGTCAAACCGGATCGTCTTCAGCTCAGTAATGAGCTGCGGGAATATTCATCACGTGCTCGCCTCGCGCGCGATGCGCTGACGACACAAGCGGGACAACATGTTTACTGTCACCGACTGTTAACTGTTAATGGACCGGGTCAGAACCAGGACGGGTCCTCTGATGGTTCTGACCCGGTTCAGAACAACAGGTTGGCTCAGGAAACCATGACAACGGGCCATCGGATAATGGATGCTGGACGGATGATGTTTCGGGAGAGTTTTGGTCCCTCAGCTGATGATCGCAGACAATTAGATTAGAGGTCACCTTACTCAAACCTGATTGGCTCTGAGCAAATGATGGAGGGAAAATTAAATAATAGTAAAAAAACGGAACAATTCACAGTAGAGAATGAGGAAAACGTTTTTAATTGACTGATTTCAATCTGCAGTCATCGTTTAGTTTGTTCATGGGAGCTCAGATCATTCACTGTCATTGATCTGTTTAATTTGATTCCATTATCAGCTGCTAATTAGTCATCAGACTCTGAGGCTTTAGCTGACCTCTTCCTCTTCATCATCTTCATCAGCCTCTATGACCCAGACTAACATATTAAAAATGTGTTAGAACTAGCCTGCAGCAACATGAGAATATCTGTTTCACTTGACTGGCTATAAAAAAGATTTTTTTCTCAAGAAGCTGAAATAATGATACATACATTTAAAAAATCAGTTATTGATCAGATTCTCAATCACAAAGGGTTCTGCTGCTCCTGAACTACAGAGCTCCTTTAGTGACAGACTGCATCCTAAATGCACTAAGGAGCGTTACCGTAGATCCTTCCTTTTAGACTCTTTATTGTTGCACATTTTTTATTGTCACTGTTTGTAAATAGTCTGTCATTTAATGCTCAATATCCACATTTTGTACATTTTTAAATAACCAACTCAGTTGCACATTCCTCTGGACTGGAGTATTTTTTTATAACCCCCAGGTATTTAAATTGTGTGCTTACTGTACAATATTTTATTTGTTATTCTGTTTTTATATATTTACATGTTGTATATTTATGTGAGTGTCTTTGCTGTTTTTATGTGTCCTGATGTTTCAACCAGTCAGCCCAGAGGATTTCCTGTTCATGGTGACTGTAGTTTGTGTAGATCTGCCTCAGTGTTGCTCTGTGATGAACAGACGTCAGGAGGAGTTTGTTGGTTCGATGCTGCAGGAGTCAGAGTCTCAATCAGAAACGTGCAGCGTTCCTCCTGCAGCAGGACGGAGGCTGCCGTTCGGTGATAATACGTCAGTCAGCAGAAAAGCCTGGAAGCAGCAAATGGTTTCTGTCTCTGATGGAAGATCTGCTCACTCTGAACCAGTCGGGTTCTTTCCATTCAATCTGAACGAGGTTTTATTCAACTATCCACTTAAACATCTCAATCCTAGTTAGGTTCTTCTCTGCTAATGATGAAATATAAACTCTTCCAGCTTTCTGAAGGCTTTTCTTCAGAAATAACACGACTGGTTGGAGATTAAATGGTTTCTAAATAAGAGGAGCTCCATGTTCCTTCCAGCTTCACCTGCAGGTCTGATTTAAAGTCTGCAGCTCTGGATTAAACCAACAGAGCAGCTGCTCTGACTGATGACCTTCTGTGGAGGCATTCAGGGACAGTTAGGAATATAGGACTCCTCTTATTCAGGATTTAGAGATGACTGACTGAACCTCATCAAGCTCTTTATTTCACAAATTTTGTTTAAACTCTAAATAGAATAACTAACGGCTTTGAGGAGTTCAAATCTAATGAACACCCCCCCACCAAAAAAAAAAAAAAAAAAATCAGTAGCCTGAACCAAAAAAAGGGAAACTTCTCTTAACTATAGAGAGAAATGTGCTACTCCTGACCAATAGGTGGCACTATGGACAATGTCATCACATTTTGGGTGATAAATTTTACATGAGTCACATTGTCAGAAAAGTTTATTTATGTAAAAACCGTGGAACTAAGCAAAAACTAATTTTGCTGATATTTCTTTGGATCTATCTCGAAACATGCAAAGCCTTTCAGAAAACAAAGATTTGAATATTTTATGGATAAAACTACACGGAGGACAAATCGAAAGTTTCTAAAAATCACTCGAGGAAAGTTTTTTTACTGAAAGATGAGTTAAGCAAACTTCAAACATGGTAACAAGTAGTTTGATTAAATTGATAAACCAGACCCTGAGGTACTCCATATGGACACTATCCCACACAAAGGCACACTGAAATATGTAGGTTTGTTTTGCTTCAGACTTTGTGCATAAATGGTTCATGAGGAGTAAAAAAACAAGTAAAAAATCTGACCATCAAAGTTTAATAATATGAAAAAAAAATCACCAGTTCATCCCAATTAGTGCTCAATATCTGATTCCCTTCCTGATGGCTGAACATTAATGATGCCAGCTGCTAATGATGGTTAGGTTAAGGGCAAAGGTCATGGTGAGACATCGGAACCAACGTTAGGATAAGGGTCCGAAGGTGCCGGCTAGTATTACCCGGCACTTCGGCACCATGGCACCACTCTCCCGGCAAGAATACATGGAGTGGTTAGGTTAAGGGCAAAGGTCATGGTGAGACATCGGAACCAACCCCTCCCCCTCAATTTGCATTTTATTACCTTTGCATCTGTAATCTGCAACCTTATGGATGCTTTGTTAGTTTCCAATATGTTATTGTAAACTAACATACAATTATTGTTAGTTTCCAATAATCACATAATTATTGGAAACAAACAAACTTTAATAAATTACATCAGATTTTTATAGGACAGTCAAAAGACACTTAAAGATCAGGATTTATTTTACGTCTTTTATTGAAAAACACAAAAACTTTGAATAAAATAAACCTTTACAGCCATTTGTTCACTGAAAATCAGTTGTAAATCCATCAAAAATTCAGAGCCAGAACCTGGACCCAGCTGCTTATTCCTGCAACGAGACGCCAGATTAAGAGCATGAGGAATCTCTAATCTGGCCTTAGATCACAGTCTGGGTTTGAAAGTTCACTCTGATCCAGGACCGCTCTGATTCAGAGCTCAGAGGAAGTCGAATTAACAAGCATCGTGGTGCGTTCAGGTACCTTCCGCATTTAGGAGAACCTGGAATTGTGGTTTTAGAGAGGTCCAGGAGTACAATGAGGTGTCCACCTGCAGAACCAGAACAAACTGTCTGTAACCCGTTTCTCCTCTAAAATAAAGAGCACAACTTTCAAACAAAATAATGGGGTTACCATGACGACATGTCTACGGGCGAGGTCGGGCCTCCTGCAGAGTTCCTGCAGACGCTTACAGAGCTGCTCAGGGGTCGAGTACAGGTACTGATCTGGGACAAAAAGGAGGAAGTCAGTGGCGGTCCCAAGTGAGGGACTAGGGGGGACCAAGGCCCCCTTTTAAAACATGCTGACCACCCCCGAGAATCCTGTTCACGTCATAGAAAGGCATACAGACTCACCTTCTTGAAGACATGAAGGGAAACTCGATAAATAAATATGTTAAATTATATAATATATAATTTTTATTTTTTTTAGCTGGGAATCACATGTTTCCTACTGGTCTGGCTGCCCATATGAACATTTTCTAGGTGTCCCACTGCAGGAGTGGCAGCAAAGAGCAGGAGGAAGAGGTCAAGTGTTGCAGCCAGAGACGTAGAGCTGTCTCAGGTGTGTTTACCTGGGAATATTTCAGGATACACCAGAGCCTTTGGACATAGAGGGAAACATCCACAGTGAACTGCTTCCAACCTGAAACATCCCAGAATCATCATTCATCAACACAGACAGCGTCAGGAAGAATCAGGCTTTGGATCAGCTCCGTTAATAGGTCAAATGTGATACTTTATAAAACTTTTTATGCCACCTTGAATTAAATCTAAGCTTGAAAACAAAGGGGTTGGTTGGGGAATCCTGCTGTATTACAAAAGTAAAATCTGTTTGTGGCCCTCAATCCTCAGGGTCTGGGGATTTTTACCTTTTGAAGGTTTGTGTGAATCCAGACTAAGAACCATAGATGTCCATCTAAAGTGATCTTTTAGACAGATCTGCTGATCCCGGATCAACACACCAACGCAGCTATCTGATCAGAGCAGCTCACGCTGGCTGCAGGGCCTTAATGAGCTCTGCTGATGATCCAGATTCATCAGACAGAACCAGATTCAGACCTAATGAGGATCAAAGTGTCAGCGAGGCCTCAGGCCCACGATTGTGTTGTTTCCGCTCCAGAACCTCTGACAGTTGAGCCTGACTTACGGGGAGCTGCATCGTTGGGAGAAGCAGGAGTGATCCAGAGCAGGAACATCTAGAACAGCTTCTGGGTTCCAGGTGTGCAACACCTCAGAAAACCAGAACTCAGAGTAGACCAGGCAAGCATGGACCCAATCCTGGTTCACATTAATAAACCTGTTTTACGCTTAGTTTTTCAGCTGAATCCAAGATGCATCCTTTAAGGACATTGCCAGAATAGCTTCCTGTTTCTTAAGCAACCGTGGCCAAAGACACTTTATGGAAAATATGTTACTTTATTTAAGAACGGAATCGCTGACATCATGCAGAAGAAACATCTAAAAAGATCCAGAAACTATTAATTTTGGGCTGATAATTGTCCAACGTATTATTAGAAACTGGAAGGAAGGTGAAACATCTTTAGGAGAAAGACTGATTTCTGAATTCTTCTATCAAAAATGTTTGATTCGTTGCATCAGTATAGAGTTAAATTTTGCTACTCTGGTAAACCTATTTTTGATGCAGGTTTGTGGGTAACAATTTTAGAAATATCAATATTCAGATCATTAATTGGATAAAAAAGGCTCATTCTGCAGATTTCTCATTTAACCACTGAAGCTTATTTTACTATATATATATATTTATATATATAGATTTTTTTGCAAACAGTGGTCTTTTTTGAGCCAGTAAACGATTAATTGATTAAAAAATTAGTTGATTATTAGAATGATCAATCCATTATAATTAATTTGATTAATTGTTTCTGTCCTCGCTCCATTAAAAAGTGAAAACATTAATCTTTATGTATGTTTAAGCTGTTAACTCCATCTGCTCCTCATCTGTGGGTCTTTCACTGCCACTCAGAAGATTTAAATTACTTTACTAGATGCTCAAGTTATTATTTTTTAATTTATTATCATTATTCATGGTTATTTAAAAACTTACATTGCCACTCCGAAGAACTCGTGTTTGGAGGTGGAGACGACGACGTCGGCGTCACACAGCACCTTCAGGTACTGGTCCTTCCTGGGCAGGAAGCCCCAGTTCAGGATGTTGGACTGGAGCAGCTGCTGGGAGGAGGAGAAGATCTCTGCAGGAGGAGAGCACAGCTTCGTCATGTGACGAAGGTCACAGTGTTCCTTTAAGCTGATTGGCTGAACTTCCTGTTGGTCATAATTTGTGTAGGATGATGAATGCTAAAGATTTTCTGATTCTATGTGACTAAAATCTTAAAGAAACGGAGTGATTTGACTCTTGGAATATTATTTTTGATTAAAAATCAATAGAAACATTTTCCCCTCAGCCTTCAGTCTGCTCCCCTTCCTCCTCCTCCTGGGCTGTGATGATCTTGCAGGAGGTTTATGTTGGTAATTAGAGGAAGAGGACAGTTTGATGAGGACAGATCTCTCTGATTAAACCAGCAGAGTCTCTAACAGGTGAAAGTGATCAATACTCAGAGCTGTTAGTGAAATCACTCAGCTCCTAATGTGATTGGCTCTCGGCTGATTTACCGCCGGCTGTTTGTTCTGCACTAAAACTTTATGATCCAATAATTCAGAGTGGCTCGGCCCGCTAAAACACACACTCATCAACACTCCATCACATCGTTATTAAAACACTGAAATACACCCGGCGGAGACACAGAGACTGGAACACAGGTGAACAGACACCTGAACCGACAGTCCTGAACATCCCACTGAACAGCAGCTTCCAGCTCCATGCAGTTCAATGTGTGTGTTGAGCAGGTGAGTGTGTACCTGGCACATCGGTGAACGTCTCTCCCAGCACTGACAGCTGGAAATCCAGTTGTTTTTCCTTCAGTTTGGTCAGAGTGTTGAAGAACAGATCCGGGTTCTTGTCGTGTTCCCTTTAATCACAGGTAGCAGGAGGTTTCGTTTGGACCGTGAAATTCTTAAACCTATTCTGGATTCAATGAGAATGCAACCTAAATGCAATATTTTGTTGCCTGTATCTGACTTTTTTTATGGTAATCTCAACAGCCTATTTCTTTAGTTGATTATTTGTACCAAAAGACGCATCCACAGCAAAAAATAAAAAAATACTTCTAACATTAACATAAGAAAAAGCTCAGCCCTCTTCAGGATTTCCAAGTTGAACATATTGGCAGAAAAAGGTGGAAAATGCAAAATATATATGTATAAACATTTTGTACAGTTCCAACATAATTACTGCTTTAAGTGTCTTGATCTTTCAGCAAATTGACTGTTTGGTGTCTGAATATTCCTGTTAACGATTAATTAATTAATTAGATGATTATTTTATTAATTGATTAATCACAACTAATTTGATTGTTTCAGCTCTAGATATTTTATGTTGATTCATGAAGTTTGACTTTTTAAATCAGTTAATGAGGCTGTGACTGAACGATAAGAGGCTGGATGGATCCGTTCAGCTCTGCTTGTCTGATCCTTTATTCTCAAACTATTAAGGCTGCAGCAGATTGTGTAGTTTACTGGTTTAATATGTTTTAGTACCAGGGAGGTTCTGCACAGCGGCGCTCAGCAGCAGTAGATCGGGTCGAACCAGAACTCACCACCTATGAGGCCACACGATGTGTAGCGGCTTCACCTGGTCCACAGGTGTCAGACCAGATCTGGGATCAGATGATGGATCCTCTTCACATCTATCAGGTCAGAACCAACAGCTGTGATAACCTGCAGGCGATCCGACCCAATCAGCTGATCATGTGATTACCTCGACGCCTGCTGCTGATTGGTCTCTGCAGAGCGGCGAAGACGTCTCAGTTTGTGTTCAGGCAGCAGACTGAAAGACAGAACCCAGATCAGAATTACACAAACAGAACCCAGACAAACGGGGACAGACTGCAGGACACGAGCGTCTCCAGGTCCGTTTGTTTCTTGAGGACGCAGGAAAACAGGACTCAGTGATCCATTTGAGGAATGAGCAGTCTGACTGCAGGCAGTAAAACCAATCAGCTTATTGATGATCGCAGTGATGATGTCACCTCTGAGTCTGATTAAAGATGAAGGTCAGCGACCGCCGAGGCTGCCGGGGTTTATAATCGGGGTAATAATCAGAGAGGGACGCCGCAGGGAGGACAGATCACTGAGCAGAACACGGAGGGACTGCAGAGTCTAAACTACAGGACTTCAGGCAGTTTGGGTCTGCAGAAATCAGAACGATCTCCAGCTGAACAGAAACAAACTGAAGTTTGTATGTTTGGACCTAAAGAGGAACGATCCAGAGTCAATAAACAGCTTCAGTGATTACAGCTGGAAACTAGAGATCAGGTCTGAATCTGGGTGTGGTGATGGACTCAGACCTGAACCTTCAGAACAACATAAAGACAGTTACAAAGTCTGACTTCTATCACCTAAAGAACATTTCCAGGACTAAAGGACTAATATCTCAGCAAGATCTAGAAAAACTCATTTATGAGATTATCTTTATTGATTCTGTTGTATCAATCTTCCAGACTTCTGAGGTCTTTCGTTTCTGGTTCTGCTCTACATCCCCAGAACCAGAACCAAACATGGAGAAGCAGCATTCAGCTTCTATGCACCACAAATCTGGAACAAGCTTCCAGAAAACTGGAAAACGGCTGAAACACTGACTTCCATTAAAACTAGACTAAAAACCCACCTGTTTAGAGTTTATTTTGAACCATTATAAATGGAAAACTATTTGACTTACATTTGCTTGATGATTTGGATGATGGCATTTGATAAAATGTAATGTTTATTGCTTGTCTCTTAACTTATTACTGCGTTATGTTCTTATGGCGCAAACACTTTGACTTGACGCTGTAATGTGTTATGCACATAAACTTGACATTACGTGGTGAAATGAAAAACTTTAATGCAATTGCTGTTTCCACATATGCATAGGTCCATGGATCAGAACTGCTCTGACTCCACATTCCACTGAACATGTAGAAGACTGAAACCAGAACCAGTCCCCATCCCTGGCTGTAGCAGGGCAGTAGAAGAAGAAACGCTCAGCTGCTTGTGACATCCTGACTGATCTCAGAGGAGTCGGGGGTTCAGCAGCAGCCATGACGGATGGAACGTCTGTCTCTCTCAGCAGGACTCGATTACTATTCAGTTACAATGAGAGGCCGACTGATGGATGGAGGTTGTCGTTACGGCAACCACAGACATACGGCTAAGGCCCTCACACTGCTAGCTCCGCCCACATTTCATGGCTTGAGGCTGAACCTGAACAAAGCTCCAGAAATGAGAGGTCACATGACACAGGAAGCTTTTATCTTAAAACTCAACAGACCAGAGCTGATCGATACATCGGCTTTAATTGATCAAATAATTGGTTTGTTGAGATTTGATTTATGAAAGATCTGGATTTCTTTTGCAAATATACTCCTTGGGTTTCCAAAGTTCAGGATGATGTCAGCATGCGCATGGCGGCCATCTTGTTTGACAAGAACGTTACACGACTTCTTTAAGTTCAGGTCAAATGTATGATGAAATATAAGGGTCTGATTTACAAAAATAAATTCTTAATATTACCAGAATAAAAGTGTAATATTATGAAAATGAACTGGAATTTTATGAGAAATCCAACATGAAAAATAACATCCTAGCTTTTTCCTTGCAATCTAATATATTTCTCTGGTAAATATCTTTTTTTCTGTTAATATAATGACTATATTGTCATAGCCTGGCCATCATACAACTCACAGAAAGATGATTGAAGAAAAAGCCATTTTTAAAAAAATATTTTCTGGAATTTGTAAGTTATTTTTTAGAAAAGAAAGCAAGAAGAAAAGGCACCATACAGGGGGCTTGATTTGACTCAAGTCACTCTTGAAATAAATAAGTAAAATATGAAAAAGGGATTGGGAGGAGTTAGACTGGAAAAAACCCCATAAATGATTCCCAACGAGAGTACACACCAGTGAAGCACCTGACACCCACCTGCTGACGTCAGGGAACTGGACCGGGTAGTTCAGAACCACACACTTTGGACGGATCAGCCGGTCCAGGTCTTTGGGTCTGTGGTCTGGGATCTTCTTCATGAACGAGCCGATGGAGGACAGGAAGGACTCCATGTTGAAGTGGGAGTTAAAGACAACCGCATCCGACACCAGGCTGCAGAACCCAGAGACAAACCCAGTCAGAACAGCAGAGGGGACAGAACCAGAGAACCTGAGGACGGGTTGGGACACTGATTGGACTCTAAGTGTCCCATCAGACGTCTGCTAATGATCCCAGCTGTAATGTGGTTAGAGAAGACGGAGCAACTGCGGCTTATTGATGAGCTGCCAGCTGATCAACAACAATCAGTTTTACAGTCAGACAGCTGATCAATAACCTGAAGCACTTTAATTAGACACAATCAACCAATCAGATTGCTGCTCATCACGAACCAATCAGAGGCCCTTCGTCAAACTGAGCTCCGCTTATTATGATCAATGATCAACCGGGTTGGGCGAGTCGCTGGGATTACCATGAGAGCACCTGGTTGTATCCGTACTGGAAGTCTCGCTCCTGGTCTTTACGGACCGGGTAGGCCAGCTGGTTCTCATGGAAGTACAGGACCTTCTTCAGCCGGGCCAGATCGGGTCGGAGAGCCACCAGCTCACACAGGTTCAGAACCGAGCTGCTAAACAGAACCCTGTGGAGAAAAACGACAGTGGAAAAAAAACCCTTACAAGTTTAAACTCCTTTAATTTAAGTAAATGTATATAATAGTAGAAAAAACAAAAATCTCCCACTGGTCTATAAAGATGAGGAAACAGTCTTCTTGTGTAACATTTCACAAGTTTGATTTCAGATGTATGCATCACAACGAGATTCACGGTTGTTCAGAGGTTCTCCTGATCCGGCGGTTTTTACTAAATCTGCACAAAATGTTGAAACATAATCATTGCTACATAAATGGGGGTTAGAATACAATGACAAGGACTGCTTGGATGCAATATTTGGGCAGGATGCTGAATTTCTTCAGGTGACTGGAGATATATATATTTTTTACTGTACAAACATCCTGTGACTCCCTCAGTCTTTTAAGAGATGAACTTAGACGGAACCAAAGAAGTGAAGTTCCTGATGAAAGCGCTCAGATCTCCCACCTGTGTCTGGTTATCTTAAAGTTCAGAGCAGTGATGGCTGCTGCTCATGTTGCTGTGAAACCAGTCAGGGAATGAGTCAGCAGCAGCAGCAGTGGAAGCCTCGCACATGAAACTGATCCTGCTATCCCCCATCAGATCAGCAGCTTCACACTGTCTGAAACCAGCAGAAGAGTCTTCATCCTGCTGCTCCTCAGCTTCAGCTCTTCCAACCGAGCTCAACAGGCTCTGACCTAAAAACTACTTCAGACCCACACCCATAAACACTCAGACGTCTCCTCGGCTTTTAACCACATAGTATTTACATTCATGCAAACCAACTGGGGTTTAGTTTGCACCCCCAGAGATTGTAGTTTTTATCTGATGTACCTTTGTCCTCCATGCCCCTCAGGGCTGTGATCTTGCACCACTTTTATTCATTTTATGCATAAATGAGTGCCAGGGTCGAAAAGAGGGCAGACAAGTCATGAAGTTTGCTGATGTGATTGTATCTCTGATTGAGGATCAGAACTCTGATCATGACTCTGTCATGCGAGTTCTCATTTCTGATAATTAAAGTCTCAAAAACCAAAGAAATGTTATTTGGTTTTACAAAGACACCTCTGGCTTGCCCTCCTGTTTTATCCAAGGCAGATTGTTAAGCAGCTTCTTCTTCTTTTCCAATGATAAAGGAAGGGAAACCATGTTCTACACACTTCAGAAGGCTTGAATCAGTCCCAACTGACAGGAAATGACAGAGTTTAAAATGCAAAAACAAGATGACCACTTCATGCTGTTGGACACCTTTGAACAATCTTACAGCAAGAAAGGGACACAAATAAGGCCACAAACAGCTTTCAGTTTTTATTTGGATTCTGGAGTCTACCTGAGGAGTTACCTTCATGATGTCACAGGTGTGCCTCTCACCTGTATGACGAACAGGCAGGGATGGTCTGGCTGAAGTACAGAGCTGCCGTTCTCGCTCTCCAGTGCCATTTCTTGGCCGGCAGCGTGAAGACAGAGCATCCATCGACGTTCTCCTTCAGAAGGTCGATCAGCTGTTTGTGAGAGCCGCCATAAAACGCTTCGACCAGCAGGACGCTGGGGGAGCCGCCGACCTGACGGAGAGAGGTCAAAAGTCAGCAGGCATAATCATTAATATGTGTTGATATATATATATATATACATTTTTTAAAAATATATATTTACACATGAAATCTGTGAGGTGAAGAAGTGGTCCTTGGTACACGTCTCTTCCAAAAGAATAAAGATTTGAAAGTTTTTGTCATTTTCCAGTGACAAACTTTTGTGATTTTTTATTGGGATTTACAACACAAAGAATGAGATGCTTTACAAATTAAAATCTAAACAGTGCGTTATGCATTTATATTTTTGTGTTTTTTCTTACCATTAGGTTTTTTTTATGACATTTTAAACAAATAACACTCCATAAAAGTAAATGTATCAAGGCTCTTTTGGCAAAAGTTGCAGGTTTTCTTTATTTTATTAATATTCTTTTTAAAAGACAATACATTTCCTATAGTAGATATTTAAACTGTTTTTTTTTTTATTTTTTAAATGAAACATTTGTGGCTCTAAAAGTTTTTATAGCTGGGCTGAGGGGAAAAAATGGCTCTTTGGATAGTAAAGACTGTAGTAATCTGACCTAGTCAAAGCCCAGACCTAAATTTACATTGGGAATCTGTGGCATGACATGAAAACTGATGTTCATCCAGTCAGAGTCTGAGCTGTTTTGCAAAGAGGAATAGAAAATAAATCCAGACTTCAGATGAACGAGGCTTAAAGCTCTAACTGTGGTGAAAGGTGATTCTATAAGAGAGGCTAAACACAAATGCACACCACACTTTTCAGATAAATTGTCTTTATCAATCACAAAAATTCTGCTGTAATATTTTAATCCTAAATGTTGTGTTTTCATTAGTTGTAAGATTAAATTCATCATAATTAATTTACATTTATTGAACACAACTGTATCTTTATATAAAATTTTATCTAGGAAAAGGATCTTTCTGTCTTATAAAATGCCTTGAAATGCAGTTTGTCATTTTTCTCAGATCGTTTAAATGCTTCTGATCATGACCTCTTCAGTCAGTGATTTTTCACCTATAAAGAGTTGTTTTCAGCTGAAAACTCCACCGTGAGTCACCAAACGCTGCGTCATTATTAAGAACTGATCTGAAAGTTGAAGGCCAGTCTCATGAAAACAGCAGGAACACCAGCCTACGGTGTTTCCACAGTCTGACTGTAAGAATTCGGCGAGATTTCCACAACACGGCTCTTCCAGCCTGACAGGAATCCCCGTCAGCTGCAGAAACACAGAGCAGCTAACACGGCGAGGGTCAGAGGTCGCAGCAGACAGTGCGCTAAAGTTAACATGCAGCTGAAAAACCGGCCTGATGGAGGCAGAGTGAATCCTCCTTCTTTTGGGCCGTAAATGAAAGCCTATTGTTGTGCAGCCAGTTAACTCTGCAGTAACAAACCGCAGTAAAACCCAGTAACATCCATCTATTTGCAGCACAATGTGTCCTGATAGGATCCATTATGCTGTGGGGAGGTTTACGCAGCCGGCGGCAGGAAGTGGACAGCTTACGGTCCCCTGAGCTCCCCTGTTCTTCCTCTGAATTCCCTCCCAACCATTTCCAGTCCGTTCCTCCATTACCCTGCCCACAATGGGAGCTAATGTGGCTGCAGCAGCACTCAGCGCTCGCCCACACGTGGCTCCATCAGTCCATATCTGCTCGCTGCCACTCATATCAGGAGAAGGAAATGAGCTGTTTCTTCTGCTGGAGACAGATACCAACGAGCCTTCTGCCATGCAGATGTGTCAGAAAGACAAATCTGATTGGAAACAGAAGCACAATGTCAGCCTTTGTGCTAAAAATGGACCAATCTGTTTCCTGAATGCTTCCAAATAATGTGAAATATGAAAACGTGTCAGGAGGGCTGATTAACTACGGATGGGCGACCTTTTGGCCTTCAGAAGAAAAACTGACGACTCGTTTTTCTGCTCTGGCCTCAGAGTGAACAGTTTTACTCCCCAGATAAAGGAGGTTCAGACTCCTGCAGAGCCGACAGCAGCAGAAACCTATTAAAACTAAATGTCTGACTGAAATAATTCAATGTTTTGTTTCATTAACCCCTCAGACAGATGTTAGGATGTGAGTCACAGGCTGGAGTCTGGTCTGCAGCCTGCCGACGAATTAACATGGCAAAAATGGGAAACTTAATGAGTGAAAAACCTACAAAATAAAATTACATTTAAGAATAATAATTTTGAAAAGGTTTTAGAATTTTACCATTCAAATCTAACAATCATGGAATTCCCTTAAAGTAGATTTGATGATCATGTTTCTTCACTCATAATGAAAATATCTGGTGTGATTATCAACATGTTGCTGATTGTTTTACAAAGTAAAAAACAATAAACTTCTTTGATTCTGACAATAGGTATATTTTCAGCTTATTTTCTACTTATTCCTTTCTTTCTGTGTAGAAACAGACAAACATTGAAAGACTTAATTTTTGCTAGTATCAGGGGCGAGGCTAAAAAAAAATCACAAGAATAAAGTCATAATTATAAGGGAATAAAGTTATAATACAAGAAAAAAAATCATAATAATCTGAGAATTAAATTGTACAAAAAAGTGCTAACATAAGAGGAAAAGAACAAAAAAAACTGATAGAAATATAAAAGCATTGAATGTACATATACTTTTCTCAATATATACACCAATACAAATATTTTCCAAATGATTTCTACATGCATTTGAAAAAAAACCTTAAAGCAAAAAAAGACAGAATATATAAAAAAAAAGTAAGTCAAAAAGGAGAAGAATAGAAAAACAACAACACATATTTAGATTTTGTGGTAATAATATGTTAATTGAACCAGTTAAATTGAAATAAACGCTGATGAGACTTTGGGGGGTCGGACAGACAGGCAGGCAGATGTGGACAACGAGGACAATGGAAAGTCAAACCGCTCTGAGCTGCTTATTGATCAACCAGACAGGAAGCGTGTTAGTAAATGTGAAATCAATCATTCCACCTTAAATCAAACAGAACCACACTGGGGGATTCCAGTTCAGACACCTTTCCTCCCACCGCTTCGAACATGGAAGGCTGCAGACACACATGAAACAAAGGGTTAATGTGGGCGTTTCCCCCGGCAGGGAATCCCCCCAGCAGCTGCAGCGCCCGGGCTGAGTCAGCGCCGCGCCGCGCCGCCTGGAAACCAAACGGTGGAATCTCTGGAAACACTTCTCGCCGTGTTTGTCGTGAATCTGTGGGCGAGTCTGCTGCTTCATCCACGGTGACGTCCTGATGACTTCATGCCATCTCAAACTCAACACCACCAACAACAACATGTAGGTCACTCCAACTAATACTCTGCAGATTTAGGACCAAGATGACTCGGTTATGTCTGAGACGGATCTTCACCTCTCTGATGGACACAACGTGCAGCAGCTTCACCAAACTCCACCAACACCATTCAGAGAGGGAGACAGTCAAATAAGGTTTATTGGTTCAGGTCACAACACCAGAATCTGAAGAAAAGCCAATGGTATCCAATCAATTTAGAACAACATTGTCTGGTCTAGTAGACTAGAACCAACAAATAGTGTCCAATCGGATTATCCACACCTTGAGCAACTTGGTTGAAATTTCATTGCTTTGCTTTTATGCACCACAATATTTTAAAAGTCGTGAATTAACATAGTTTTAAGAAATGCTTGAAATTTGGTGCTGAAACCCAAAGACAGGAAAAGTAATTGACGGCCTCAGAGCCTCACAGCCCTGGAGTGGCCTTCCTGGATGGACAGGATTGTCCACCCAGGAACCAAAGTCTGTGACCCTTTCCAACTGGGACAGCTACCAAGACCGGGAGCTGAAGCTCAAGATGGTTCTGAGAAAATAAACAGCATTCAGACAGATGCTAAGAAAATCCAAATTATACCAGGAAGTCCTTGTGTTTATGTATGGATAAAGGAAACATCACGAGGTCGATTTGGATCATATTCAGTAAGTTATGGAGCACCACAGGGTTCAGTGTTTAGGTCATTAATATTTAAACTTTTTGAATCAAATAAATTACTGCTGAAAAAAAAATTCCATGAATGTTACAATATAGACTAATTAATTATCAGAAAGTCTAAAACATTCTACAAAAACTCTTCGGTCCGTCCAACAAGCTGCATTAGAAAAAACTGAAATGAACTGGAATAAAATTAGACCGCAATCAATCTTCACGAGTCTTCATTCTGAATGGGTTCTGTAAAAATAAAACTAACTGCACAAACTGCAGCTTCACTGGAGAATCCCCCGACATTCACTGCCTTTCCCATCCTCCTCGCAGTGTTTCTTTGCACGTCCCGTTGTGTTTGTGTGTATTAACAGTGTGAGATGATGAAATGTTGCTGAATGAATCAGCAGCCAGCCCCTGTGTTATTTGAAGGTAGCGTCTCCTGATCTGCCTCGGCTTTCGAGTCGTTCTCGCTCTGACTCTGAGCTTCTTTCATTTGACTCTCTGACACTTCTCGGCTCACTCGAAGGCGGATATCTGACTGAAATCAGTTTCTTTGTACACATCACATTATTGTACTGGTTTCAGGAAAGATCAACAAGTCAGTGTTGGCTCAGCATTAAATGTCACAGGGTAATATTTCAGCTGCCTTCTGCAGTTTGAGCTGAATTTAACAAGGAACTTTCAGCCATATGAAGATCAATAACAACCAATAGATTAATGAACTGGATAAGTCAAGTTTGATCAGTTTAACCCAGAATGTGGGAGATTTAAATACCATCATGTTTTCTGAATGATTATTAAGAGTATGTGGCCCACATTTTTCACAACAGCATCCCACAGATTTCAGGTCATAATGCCACCTCTGCACTTCATCTGAAGAACAAAAAAAGAACAGCTGCAGGTTAATCGTGCTGATATAAATGACCTACATGTGCATCACAGTGAATTCCAATGTCATTAAAAAGGCATTTAAATTTAAATTATTTAAATTCTTTGTTAGAGTTTTACATTTCAAGTGATTATGATAATTTTGATGATTTTGGCAGATAAGAAACAGGAATTCAAAATTAGCCATTAATTACCAGTAATTTTTTTTTTAATTAAGTAATGTTATATTTATGTTATGGTCCATTTTATCTTAGCCACTGCTAACGTGCTAAGTGTATGTCTCTTGGCTTTATATGCAAGAGACATAAAACCCTCAACAAGGTAAGGAGACCACAAAAGGTGAAAGATAAGCTGCCAGTTCACTGTGCATGTTAACTGAAAGTTGAGTGGAAGGAAAAACTATTGTTGGAAAAAAAACCAAACACATAGGCCAGAGATGTTCAGTTTTTAACATTTTTTAAAGTCCAAGTCAAGCCTTGATTCTTTCAGGGGAATGTCTGAATAATTGTTAATAATACTAGGAAATCTTGTTATAATTCTTCATTTAGAACCTTTGCTCTTTGTCTAAATAGGAAATCAATTAAAATGTATGCCAAGTATTGCAACATAAGCAAAGTAAAGTGTAGTGAAAACATATTTTTCTGAAACTACCCAGTCATTTATACAGTAGTAATCTGAGCGGTATTAAATAGTCATTATTATGAAACTACAGGGAACAACCTGAGCCTAAATACTGGCTGTGACTCCTGATTACACGAGAATAAGTCTGACACTAGGTGTTTTTGACCATCTTAGACGTTTACAAACCTTGAACTTTAACAAACTCCTCCAAGAAATTTTAACCTTCCAGCTTCAGATCTGGTCAGAATGCAGTTAAAGGATGGGGGATCAAAAGTTTGAGCATGTTTAGGGGGCGTGGCTTAGGGGGGGCGTGGCTTAGGGGGAAACGTGGCTTAGGGGGAAACGTGGCGTACTCGCCAAAAAATTCAAAACACTACGATTTCACATAGAAAGGCAGAATTACACTAAACTGTGTATGATGGATCCATGTTGGATGCCCAATGACACTTTGTAGTTATCTGTTGACATCGTCAAAGCCCCGCCCCTGAGAACAGGAAGTTACTTTTTTCCACTTGGAAAGATCCATCTCTGAATCCTGACCTAATCCACCTGAAATTGTGTCAGAAGTCAGATATCAAGTTGATCTTTTTGCACATAGGTGACCTCTCAGGACTTACAAAAAAAAAAATAGCTTTTCAAGGCAAAGGCTAAACCCCACATGAAGTCAGCCATTTTGAATGAAAGCCGCCATTTTCTCTCTGTATATATACAAACTTCTCCAATAACAACTTGGACTTCAAAATGACTCAGCACTGTCTTGAGGCATTAGAGATCAAAAGTTATCAACACCTTTATGCTGCAATAAATCATGCAGGCATAGCCAAACCTCAAAATCTAACTCCTCGGCATAAAACATCAAAGTGTATTAACTTCCACACATAAGGTCAGAGATGTACCAAACTTTCTGTGAGTCATTGCAGACTGACTCAACACATTCACAAATCCGTCGCCATCAAAAACGAAGCGACAACAACTCCTGCCTGAAACGTCGGATTTTACCGAACATTTAAGGCTTGCCACATCCAAAGCTTGCTACTTTAATTTATTTTACTCTCATTCTTCTGACATCTCAAACACAAGGTACTTTAGCAAAGGTGTGAAAACTTTTCCCCACTATAGCTCTCTACTCAAGGGCTGAATTAGACAGTAATTCCAGAAAAAGGCTCTGGCTATTTGCATCAATACTGAAGAAATCATCTGATCAACTGAAGTCAGAAGTCAACTGATCTATTCTGCCTCCATGTACTTCACCACAACATGTTTTATGTAAGATAATAGCAAGAACTTAACAGCATATAACTACGCTGAAGACATCCCAATGTGGTTTTGCTTCAGCCGTCCAGAGTCGCCGCACGGCTACATGGTAATGCACTTTAGAGGCTTGTGTGATGTAAAAACAAGAGCTTTGCTCTGCACAGTCTGCAATGGAGACGCTACTGTCCCCACAACTTCCTGTAGTGCACTGGTTACTAAAAAATAACATTTATGTTGCTGCAGACAATGTATCAACAAATAAAAAAACTATATTTCATGTTGAGAATTTTTAATATTCAATGAATCACTACAACCTTAGCCTCAGTAATACAGTCTGCTGCTTAACGTCTGAGATATCAGGTAAAGTCTAAACTGATAAACTATCATTTAAACCTGCCTCTCATCTCAGCAGTAACAGTACTTTTATATATATATATGTTTACTCCGCTTAGAGCTGCTGCTTGAGACGTTATGAAGTGGCTGTAATATTTCGTACAGAATGAAACAGCTGAAACAGAACCAGGAGAAATCTGCTTCGATCTGAGTCGACTGGTTTCACTCTAAACCCTGAGTCACGCCAAGCAGAGCAGAGGGAAATATTCAGGATGAAGAGGCCGTCTGAGCCACTACTACATGACTTTTCTATTCAGAATAACTCATCCAAACTTATGAATTCAGTTTATGTTCATATGAATATCTTCATATAAGATATTCATCGGGCCTGATAATGTCGGCTCATTTGATTTCATTTGAAACCAGTTTGTTTCACTCAGATTATTACCTTCCAACACATCTTCTCAATCAGATCATCTTTAAACCAAAATCTTTATTAACTAATCTGCTTTTTTCAACATGTTTTTTAACATCTGCTTCTCAGAATCCTTCACACTTCCTTTCTGTTTTTCTTTGACTCATCAGAAATGTGTAAAGCTAGAACCGCCTTGCTGATTTTCATCTGCAGACTAATACAATGATATTGTGAATACAGACATGAAACATCTGAAATTGCTCTGTGGATAAAACAGGAACGTCTCTTTTAAGTCGACTCAGTTAAGAGTTTATTAAACTAGAGATTCACAGATTGCTCAGCCTGGAAACAGATTATTTAAACTGGCTTTTGTTCTCATTTTAGTTATTAGTTAACAATTTTAGCAAGTTTTATATTATCAATCTAATATTAGCATTAATAGCATTAATAATAATAAAAAGTGCAGTTGCATGTCTTATTGATTGTTATTCATATTTGATTACTACAATTCGGTTTGTATAAATTGTGTTTAGTAATCAAAGCTGATTAATTGCTCTCAATTTTAATTTGCTAACTTGTTAAAAATGTTGACATAGACTCAACTGAGAAATTGTGGCAATACTTAAAATGTATCTGTACAGAGAGAAGATATTCAGCTAGAAATATTTTGCAAAGAACATTGGTTAAACCTTTGCATACCCTAAACTGACTTGTCTGCAGCATAACAATGATTTTTTTCATTTATTTTATTTGCAAATTTTTGGAAAAAGATGTATAATTTTCCATTGACATTAAATTCATAACTTTGTTTTAGGCTTATCACACCACATCACAACAACACATGTTTGACTGTACCGTGGTAAAAAGTTAAATGGGTGCCAATACTTTTGATCTGTAGATGTGCTCAAGACTTCATGTGGTTTTATCCAGGCAGCAGGAATGTGGACAACTTTCCCAGAACTTCTCCAGAACTTCTCCATCACTCCTGCATCCAAACAGGCTGGAGTCTCAGCTCACTGTTCTGCCTCATGGTAAAATAACATTTCACTTTTAACGTCACATTTTTTAAGAAAAAGTAAAAGTCAGCTCAACACTTTAAGCCTCAAAATCTGCTAAATGTTAAGCTGTTTTAGCTAAATGCACAGCTACATCCTCAAAAATGAACCTGACAGCTCTGCAGGACCCGTCTACTTCCTGGAAGAGTTACATTAGCTGCGCTAGCCGAACCGAACCCTCAGTCTGGTTCCCGGTCGCGACCGGCATATCGGGCACAGATAACCTCTGACCGGCTGAGTGTCTGACTCCAACAGCGAAGGAAGAGGATACATACAAACACATGTTTGATTCCATCTGAACACTCACCTCTGACTGCTGCATCTGACGCTCGGCTCACGCTGCACGCAGGTTCTGACGTCATCACGTCGACACAAATGGGTAACGGGCCAGAAAGATTGGCAGGGATAGATTTTTATTCCCTTGTTGTTTTCTAATTTGGATTTGATTTAAAAACAAAAACCAAAAAAAGGCAAAATAATTTGTTATAAACTATATTAATTTAATCTTAGATATTTTCGTAAAGTAGTAAATTATCCTGGTATTTAAACTGAAAAGCTTTTACCACCTTCATTTGACTTAATTATTTACTTTAAGAATTTACAGTTCTTAATTTTTAACATCTTGTATTGTTTTTGCCACAAAAATTTGCACTAGTGACCTTATGAAATAAGTAAGGAAGTTTGTTCTTGAAATGTCAGCATATTTAGTACCTTTATTTGGTTTTTATATCAACCTAATTAGGTATTTGATAAAGTGATGACGATGACTACAAAATCAAATATAGATTATGTGTTACAGTTGTGTCCAAAATTCTTTTATATGGGTTGACAAAACAAAAATATGTTCAAAAAGATTTTTTTTAAGCTTTTCACTAATAAAAGATGCATGCAGCTCAAATATTTTAAATAAATAAAGCGTCAGATTTGGTATGTAAGGCATGTGTAAATCATGCAATATTAAAAAATTAAAATATGCGATGCAACTATTCTTTTTATTTTCGATTGCTTTATGCATCTGTGGTGACAATGAATAAAACAGACGTGCTACAAGAAGAATAACACAGCTTTATTAAAATTTATTTTGGCTACATTTATTCCAACATGAAAAATTAAAAATTAAAACCATAATACTTCAGACATTTCAGGACTTCCTTCATAATCATTTCTTCATCCTCTCTTCAGAGGCATGAGTAAAGTGGATTTTTATTAATACAGTGCTTGCACATTAATTGTTGTATCAAAATTTCCCCAAATTTAGATTTTTTTTTCAGTAGTTTAAAATAATAAAACATGAAGAAAACAAAGATACGACCTGATCAACATTTATGTCCCAATATTTGTTGACAGAACCATTTTACTAAAATATATTTCTGTGAGGAACCCTAATACTGTACACTACAGTAGGAAATAAATAAAGACAGCAATATAAAAGGACACACATAAATAAAATGGAAAATTCTCAAATAAAAATTTAAATTTTTGTTGGTAAATTCAAAATTCAAAAAGTAATACTGTCAAAAGTACTGTCATGAAAAACAAAAACAATAGAAATTGCACCAACAGTTGTAAACTACAGAATGGCATCTATCTACGGTAATACTGACAGGATGAGAGGACAGGTGTGTCACTGCACAGGGATGGCACTTCTGAGAAACAGACAGGTGAAAGGTTTGCATATAAGGCTTTCTCTTGAGCAAAAGGCTCCGTCCTTTTTTCCAGCCGAGCCCTTTATTTTCCTACCCCTGCCTCTCCGATTTAAGACTGAAAAATCACACAGGTTTAATTATTCCTTCACAGAAAAAACAACTCAGGAGGCCTGGAGTTATGTGGTTAGTTGGCAAAAATAATAAAGTCGGATAAAAATATATAAAAAAAAGTCACATTAAAAGGAGACATAATAACAACATTAACACTGACAGAACGTGACCGAGTGTTCCAGGCTTCCCAATTAAATTTTTTAACAATATTTTTTCATTATTTTGTAGTGATTCAGGGAGCCAAGTGCAATTTCCTGAAGTGGTTTTATCGAACACAACAAGACACAGAGGTTAGGAACATCAGAGCACCACACAGCTTTCAGGCCTTTATAATACTGTACATTAACAAGCGCTTCACTTAGTTTATTAGAATAATAATTATTATTTCTTTTTAACTTCTTATTTTGCATAACATGGATTTTAAACCAGTCGGTCCTGCTTCATGATTCAGGTCGTTGGTCCTCCTGCACACCTGGAGGTTAGGGTTGGTTTACTTTATAAAGGGTTAACATTTACAGATCAAAAACTTGGTTTTCTCAAATTCAGGCTAACATGGACACTTCTTTCATCAGGACACCTCACACTGCGGCTCAAGATGTTAAACATTTGTAATTTACCAAGTTCAGTCCGTCAGATTTGACAGCGTCTTCCTCTTACAAAACCAGAAATGTAAAGTTCTGGTTCAACTCTGAGGAAATGAGCTTAATTTGGCCAAAAAACAGAGTTGATGGATCAAGCCAAAAAGATAGCAAGTAGCAAGCTAACAGTTGTAAGCTAACAAGATAGTAGCTAGCTTGCTAACAAAATGGTAAACCAAAATGGATGACAACACCTAATTATCCAATGATATAAACTAGAATTCCTGAACTCAAATCCCAGGGATAAAATGATTTTCCTTTTAAGGTTTCAAAATGCAAAACAGGTCAGGGACAAATCTAATTGCAAAAACCAAATAAAGATAAAAGTTAGATTTTAGAAAAAAAATCTTACTGAATGTGATAAACCAGAGTTACGAATGTTTTTATTTTTTGTTGCTAGAAACAACAGAATGAACTCAGTAGGAGCCTTAAAAGCCCGTATATTGTCATACAGGTAACAGGTGTCCCAGGTAAACCACACCCTCAATACGTCACTTTTGACCATAAATGGTAGTTTGATGAATAGCACAAACTCTAAAACATCCTCCCAGCCAATCAGACACTATTATCCTTCATCATGAAGCAGAATATAGATCTCACGAACAAATCTTCGTCTTCCCAGTTCTCTTTCCTCCATCAGTCCTCCTGCTCCAACGTTCCGTCTGTCTTCCCTTCTCGTGAACAAGTGTCCATCAGCTGTGCTGAGTCTTTGCCCCCTTCATCCATCACTGAGTCCATCTGGCTCCTGCTGTCACCCTCCTCCTCCTCTCTGTTCCTGAAACTTGCCTCCTGTCCATCTGTCACCTCCTCGTACATCTTATTGTCCACTCCTCCCACCTCCTGTCCTCCTCCTGCTCTTCCGTCCCTTAAGATGGTACCACCGCCGTCCTCCGGCTGTTCCTCGGGATCTGAGTATCCGAGAGGCCCGAAGCCTTGCAAATAGGCCCTTCTCATCAGCAACTCGGTGGGCTCCAGACCTCCAGCCAGCCCTCCCACCTTGGCCTCCCTCTCGGCCGCCTCGCGCTCCTCGGCCTCCCTCTTGCAGTAGGAGTAGCGATGGTTCATGTGCTGTGAGTACGAACCGGAATGGGAGAAACGCTTTCCACACTTGTCGCACTGGTAGGGTTTCTCCCCTGAGTGCAGACGGGAATGCTCAATGAGGTGGTGTTTGTGTTTGAAGGCCTTCTTACAGATCAGACACTGATGTGGACGTTTACCTGGAGACACACAGAGGACAAATGGAGAGGACGGTAAGGACAGAGACAGCAGCTTCAGCTTGAGGTAACAAAAAAAAAGCAGAAGCTCTTTTAATAACTTTATCTGTGAAAACCATCAGTAACAAAACATTTGCTTATCCTGATATCTACAAGCAAACTTAATTAATTCACATTTATCAAAGTAACTTAAAAGCTTCATTTCAAAAAACTAAGAAAACTCTGTTTTCTTAGTTAGAAAAGTGAATACAAAGGTTACAAAGGTTTCAAAGGTTACAAAGTCTTCACCAGTTCAAATCAACAATTTCTAAAAGCCTTGAGACCATTAGGAATGAAATTTAATATATATATTATGACAAATGCAAAGAAGAAGTGCCAGGCTTTTTGCAGAGAATGCATGTAGCATCGTGCAGTTTGGCATCAGAAGAGAACTTTGTCCAGCCAACTGGTTTTATATTTACACTTACCAATGATAAACACAAAATAGCTAGCTAGCAGGCAATGAGCAGCTAGTGATAGCCTCCAATCACAGAAAGTAAAAAGATGACTGTGTGCAACACAAACCTTTGCCAGGCAGAAAATTTCCACAGGACAAATAAACTATACAAAATATATACAAAATTTAAGTCCTGCCACGACAAAACTTAAGACGAGCTAAACATTTTGAAGGCCAACTTAGATATTTTTAAAAGAATTAAAAATATTCTAAGCCCTTAATTTTAGATACATGAAATTAAGACTTTAAGAATGCAAGAATACCCTGCATACATATTCATCACACATTATTTTAGATATTTGCAGCTAATGTGAACTCAAAATTCAGTTTCTCATAAAAGCTTGTACACATAAAAGCAATATAAAAAGCAAGTGTTTAGGTCCAGCCATCAATGGCCGGTGTCCTGCAGGGTTCAGATGAGTTCTTGCTCCAACAGAGTTGATTCAAATGGCACAGAAACCGCTCCAGTGTGGAACTTACTGCTGCAGATGCCTGCTAATGATTTAGCTGTGATTAATCAGGGCAACACCTAAAACTTGCAGGACACTGAGCCTAGAGGGCTAACATTGGACATGCCATTCTGCTCTAAAAATCATTTTCTATTTGTTTCATGCAGTATTGTCTGAAAAACTTTGTCAAACTTTTCTGAGTTGGAACTTCAACCTGAGACTGTGGTTATAATTTATCGCCACGACAACTGCGAGATGCCTAAGAATGTCGTCAGGCAGCAAGTAGCTTCGACGACATCACGGTGCCAGATTTAACCTGAGGAGGAGCACAGTCGTCTCTCACACACACACACACACACGCCGCTGGATTTACTACAACTCCGTATGGGTGGAAATTTCTTCCATCTGACTGAGCAGGATGCTTCGTCTGCTGCCAACCGGCAGTCAGAACCTCATCCAATCAGGCATCCCACGCACACATGCACTAAAAGCACAGCTCCACACACACTTGCACAGCTCTGCAGGCAGGTTGTTCCTACAATCACACTGGAAACACCTGAAACATCCACCAGAGCTAGCATACTGTAACACACACACACGAACATGCACTGTAGTAAATATCAGTGGGTGGCAGCTTTCTGCTCCAGCGTTGGGGAGTCAAATGAAGGATGATGCAATACAGTGAAAGAGATGAAGGTGGAGCAGGTGTTTAAACACAGGCACCAACCGCTTGGTCAGTTCTGAAACAGACTCCAGTAGAAAAAACTGATTCTAAACAGAAACAATGACATGTCTTAAGTTTTTCTATAAATTTGTTGGACATTGTTTGGTTTCTGAGAAAAGGTTTGTTCTGAGCTGATGGTTTATAACAGGGATCTGCAACACGCAGCTCTTTGGGCCTTCCGGAAATGCTCTGAATAACTTTGTTTTAATTATTGATATAATAAAAAATGCAGACAAAATTTGACATTTACCATGCTAATTGAGATCTGTTGGCATGGTAACAGATATCAGCTCTGAGTCTGGGATGCTGCTCTTCAGAGATATTTTGCAATTAAACATTGCAAAGACTAAAATTATTTTTGGAATGTCCTCTTCCTAGAAGACAATTATTCCATTGATAAATAATTTTTCTTTCTCGAGAATTATAGATTTTGTGCTGTTGGGAAATGGCTTTACAATATATTTATAATCGTTCCCAGATTGACAGATAGCAATGGTTGTTTCTCAAAGGCAATGGCGTTCATTCCTGGTATGGTGATAGCACACACCTGTAGCATCCAGAGAATTAAACAAAAATGACTTACTTTCATGAAAAAGATTTTGATTATGATCAGTATGATTTGTTGTACCAGACTGCAAATTAGTCAATACTGAAGCAAGAATGCACTTAGATATTTTCTTTAGTCTTTCTGGAATATTAAGCAGTTATTTTTAATGCAACCAATAAACAATCAGACCAGCAGATTGTTCTGAAAGGAACATAAAGGACTGAAGGAACAATATGACCATCAGTTTGAGTTTAGTTGGAAGTAGCTTTCTGTTGAGCTTCAAGCTCCATATTAAAGGAAATAAACAGGAAACATTAATATGCGAAAACTATAAACAAGCAGAGTTCGTACAGGAAACTTCAAACCTCCAGAACATCTAACTGAGAAACTGTTTACATAACACTACTGAATTAAACATGAAGTCTGTGGGTTTAAATACTGGCTGCCTGTTTTTTCTGCTCAGGATTTCTTCCTCTGGCCAACATGATGGCGGCATGATGCAATGCAGAGAAAGACTGGGAATAAAACAGGTAGGATGGGAATGTATCACCTTCATGAATCCTGTCTTAAAACCTCCCTCAGTTTTAAAAGACCTTTTCCAACAGTTTTAAGCTGTACACAGAAAGTTCACTTATGGGCAAAAGTGACCATTAGATACTGACTAATGGACTGGAAAAGTAGGTGGAACATTGTTACAAATTGATTCAGGTCTTACTTGGTGGACTGCAAATATTTTGAAGCATTTGGTTAATATAAATCTAAACAAAGAAAGATTACATGTGGGGTTCCTCAAGGCTCCTTTTTTGGAACACTTTAATTCAACATTCAAATGCTCCACCAGATTATCGAGAACTAAATATCTTCCTATATGCTTGCTGATTACATGCAACTTTATATTTTTGTTTTGCCACATGATTACAGTTATTTAATGCAGCTGTAATATCAATGAGTGGGTCAGATGAATAAATAAAACAAAGCATTAATATTTTTGGCCAAAAAACCACAAGATTAGTGATTAGGACTCAGATATTCTCAATAAGGCCTAACCACAAAGCATGCAAGAAGCCGTGGTTTGATTATGGACACATATCTGAATTTACATTTTCAAATAAACCACATAAATAAAGTCTTCTACAGAAATCAGCCTATTGCCATCTTAATCAACTTGATATATTAAAGGGCTTCCTGTCAGAACACGACTGAGAAAAAGTAGTGAATACTTGTAATCAGTCAAAAAGGCACCAACTCATTGTCCTTAGACAGATTTAAGACATGCAGGTTTGATACAAATCTTATTTCATGTTTCTCTTTTGTCTGAAGCTTAATTGTATCTCGCTGTTTTAATGTATTCTTATTTTTAATGTTATTTTTTTTACCATGTTTCTTTTATTTTACGACTTTGCGTTATGAATTATCTTGATTTTGACTGCTGCTGTACACATGACTTGTGTTGTCTTGCAGTGTAAACGTAAAACCCCTTTGCTGTTAAAATGACTCATGTTTTCTAAAGTTATGTTTAATGCGAGGCCTGATAGTAGGTTCACCTTCACCAGTGAAGTTTCATCACAAATTGTTTCCAGGGTAAATATAAAAAGCGATTCTCAGTTTTTATTAAGTTATTCCTCTGGATCTTCACTCAGACACAAACAGGAAGAAAAACCAAATTCCCCCTTATACCACAGTCTGAAACTCATGCTGCAGATCATGTTTTTTCCTCCCCAACCAGCTGCTGCAAAGAAGAGAACGTGTTAAAGGCCGCAGCCTGCAGAGAAACAAAACAGATCAGAAGAGCTACGAGCTGGAAGCTAAGTAAGAAAAAGAAGTAAAGAGTAGGGAGTGAAACAAAAGTTCGAAGAAATTAGAGATAAAAGGAGAACGGGGGGTTAAAAAGAAATGTCCAAGTGTTATATATACCTGTGTGCTCATATTTGTGTCTTAGGAGGGAACTGGTCTTCTGGAATGTTTTGTCGCACAAGTCACACGCGTACATACCACTTTCAGTCTTCTTAATCTTCTTCCTGGAGAGCAGCGAATCGCTGTCTGTCAGGTCGTCCAGGCCTGACAGATAGTCCGCCGTCCCGTCCAGCAGCTCCCCCTGAGACAGAGACAGAGCTGCAGTCATAATCCCACACCTGTCGACTTCACGCTCCGAGACACCTTCTGCTGCCACCCCCCTCCTGGCTCCATGATCCCAAGTCTGGACAGGGCTTAAAGGCCCAACCTGGGTAAGTCCCTTCATCCAGGAGACTTTTTAAAAACAGGTGGGGGAGGGGAATGAAACGAACGAGGGTGTGCAGGAGATGTTCAAGGTGACTTTTCACAGAACCAAACTGTGGTCAGATACAGTTCCTCTTAAACAGGTGCTTTCAGCCCAAACACTCCTTCAAGGTTGTTTTCTGTCTGCATTTACAACAGAGATTTTCTGACGTAAAGCAGGCGGCCGCTGGATCATACATCAGTCAAAACATTTAGGATTTCTTCTCTCACATAAACATTTGATTCAATATTTAACAAATTAAAAGCTTACACAACGAACACCATCAAACCTTCAACCGGCCATCATGCACTAACCAATACTTTACATACTCTTTGATTGTCCTCCAGTCGGTGGACCAAAAGCCATAAAAACAAATCTAATGAGATATTGTTAATACTGTATTAACATTGTTAGCAATTCCTCCCCCACAATGTTGCCATGACTCAGTGAGCCTCACCATTTCAATCAAACAAGAACATATCAGATGAAATCATTAAGGGAAGGGAACGTTCATTCAACTTGCACATATTGATATCTGGTATAGTTGATTGTGATTTGATATATTGTGCAGCTCTAATCTGTTGGAATCTTTTTATGGTTCCTTTGACAATGAAGACAGTTCTTTTTTCACTGACTGACTGTGGTTCAAAGAGCTTCTGAGAAGGATCCATTTCCAGTTCTACATCAGAAAACCTTTGTAAAGGTTTGCTAACTTTGGTTCAAAATTCTTCAGTCCAATTCTGAAGAAATGGACTAACATCAAAGCTCCTGGCTAATGGGACTATCTACCAACGAAAAGGCTTTTTCACTTTAACTGTAAAATGAAGGCCCGCAAATATCAGTCTAATCTGCCAGATTATGAGCTGAAGTGACAAAAGTATAACTTTTATGTGAATAAATAAATAAATAAATAAAAAATACAACTTCTTTTTGTGAATGTCTGTGTCTGGGTCATTTTGTCGCAGTGCATAACAGGCTTTAAAACCCATAATCATCTTACAATCTTCATGTACTGGAACTAATCAAGAAATGTCTTTGCTCATTCACATGATCGATTAGAGATTTTCAGGGCCCAAAAAGGTCCTGAACCAGTAGAAGATCCAATGCTGTTGGTAAGAATTAGAACGCTGGTCTAGCTCTTCAAAGAGGAGCCTCAAATATTATTGTGGGCTCTTTAAGAATAAGCTCTTTTGAGGTCTTAACTCTTATGTCCAACAATCATGATTCTCAAGTTTAACAACATTTGCCCAAAACTGATCATACTGATAGAATATTATTCAAAATGTTCAATAACCCAGTTTTACCTGGAAACCTGCTTTGCGTTGGTACTTTCTTCTTTGCTGCAGTTCTGCAAACGTTGCAGCCCCTGTGGCGTAGGTGTAGGCCATGTGGGGCAGGAAGCTCATGGGGTCAAGACCGGCATAGGGCCTGAGGCCTGGGATGGTGGCCTGAGCAGGACTTATGAAAGTGGGTGGAGGAAAAGCTCCATGGGGTGGCAAGGAGGTGTACCCAGGACCACCAGCAAAGGGATTAATCCCAAAAATTGGACTGGTGCTTTTCTCCAGATGATGGATAGAGCTCCCACCACTGTCCGAGGCCAAGATCTCCTTCTTGATTTTGACCAGCGCAAGAGATCCAGAACCCTGATCACGTACTGATACCTCGCCGTTGTGCTCGGTGATAAAACCATTTGGCTTTGGTCGCTTCTGTGCTATGTGTTTGGGCAGCGACAAATCTAGGGGAGTATCCCCATGGGCATCCTCAGACGTGAGGCTGTTTGGAGTGTAAGAGCTACTCTGAGAGTGTTTTGATGAGGTGGAAGACAGGTTTAGAGGTGATGAAGTGTTGCTCCTCAAGGGATCAGCAGGATCTATTGGTTTGTCCCCCTTTGTCTGCCTGTTGGCTGTAAACTGATTGATCTTTGTGAGTCTGTGGGTGGGACCAGTGTTAATAAAGCCATTGTGTAAATCTATAACAGGAAGGGACACTGGAGACCGACTCAAGCTGCGGTCTGGTCCTCCACGCTCGGGAGTTGGGAACTTTTTCCTCAAACTGTCCGTATGGTTGTTTTGAATTTTCCATTGTGAAAACCAATCTTTTACCAGTTCTTGAGGAAGGCCAACCGCAAGGGAAATCTTGAGCAGTTCCTCGGAGTTGGGATCAGCATTCATGGCAAAGTAAGCCTTTAACACTGACATGTGGTCCTTGAAAAGGTTGGTGGGGCTGTGGGGCCTCTCAGTACGGGACAGTTCATTAGCCCTCAGCCCCCTGCAGCCAACAGGACTTCCCCCTGGATGCTGCAGGACTGCTTTGATGTCCTCGTTCATTTTACACAGGTAGCGCTCATGTTGGTGAAGTGGGATGGGTCCGGAGAAGATCTCCTTGCAGTATTGACAAGAAAATGTCAGGAATTGGTTCTGTCCATCCGAGAACTTTTCTTCACCGCTGAGATCACCTGATTGGTTTGGCTTCTCTTTCTTAACATCCACTTGCATCTTGGAGTCATTGATAAGGTTCTTGGCCTCATTGACCTTCTCCAGTGTGTAATCAATGATGCTCTTGGTAGGACTGTTGCTGCCAATCACCTGAAAGCTGGCTTGTGCCTCCATCTGGGCACCCAACTCCTTCATATAAGCTCTAAGCTTGGACAGCTCCTCTGGGCTTCCATCCATCTTCTGCCTGCAAACAGTGTTGTCCACAATCTGGAGAACCTTCTGTACCTCACTTAGGCTGCTCCCAATAGTCCCACCGTATCCTAGCAGAGAGAGATCAATCCCCATTCCACCCAGTTGTTGAAAGGAGCTCTGTGAGAAGCCCTGGATACCCAGTGGGCTTCCACTACGACCATTTAAGTAGACGCCTGGCCCACCAAACCCATGCTGTGAAGCCATTAGGAGCCGGTAGTCATTAAAGTCCATTGGCTCGGTTTTGATGTCCACCTGACCTTGCTGGTCTTGCAGGCCAAGGAGACGCCCATTTTCTAGTTTTTGCCGGAGGTGAGCCAAGGCGGGGCTTCCAGGTGAGGATGTTGTGGAGTTTGGAGAAGAGCCAGGTTTGCTGCTGTTCCCATTGCGTACTCGTCCATTAAGGGCAACCAGGCCGATGCATTTCTTGCTGCTGATGTGGGAACTGTAGGATCCTGAGTGGGAGAAGCGCTTCTTGCAGTTGGAGCATTCGTATGGCTTCTCACCTGCAATGCAGCACAGGGATTACTTTACTTTCTGTCTATTTCAAAAGAATGAGATTTTTCCAGATGTTTCCAACAATGAATATTCAACTCATAACAACTAGAACTGTTTCTGACTTAGTTAAGCTCAGTGGTGGAGAAAGTACTATTAAATGACTTGAAAAAGGCATTTAATAGACTTTATCAAAACTTTGCTTTTGCTTTACAATTGGATCAATATGTTGCTTTTTAGGTTGAAATGTAAGAGTTCAGGAAATTGTTCCTGTTTTTTTTAACTGACCTCATCTTTTATTTTTTTTTTTATTTGTATGAAGGAAACAGTTGTAGTTATGCTTTGTACTTCCTAATGTCAACAGGATATTGTGTTTTTATTACCAATAGACCGCATTGTCTGGGTTCTTCCTCTGAGTGTGTGTGTCTGGTGTTGTGCCAGTGCCCAGGGTGGTAAACGTGTGTGTTTATCTGCTCCTCCACCCCTCTGCTCCACTCACCGCTGTGAATACGGAGATGCTCCTTCAGGTGATGCTTGTACTTGAAGGCTTTTCCACACTCGCTGCACTTGAACTTGCGGTTTGCAGCTCCCTCACTGAGCAGCGGTGGCTGCAGAGAGGAGAAACTGATTAGAAAATGAGGGAGGAGGAGTGGGAGTGGAGCAGAGAGGATAGAGACAGATTCTCCTAGAAGTCTGAGTGCAAAGAGGCATTCTGAGAAACAGCGTGGGCTGACTCTGTTCACAGCCTGCAGTTTCTGGTTGAGGTGCATTCCCAACATTTCAAATGCAAATACACAGATAAACAAAAACAAAGCGTAATGGGTGGGGGGGTGTCCTCCCCCAACAGCAGAGTGGGAGCTCACCTCTTTTCATTTTACATGAAACGCAAACCTGAACAGTCATTTCCTTTATTCAGTCGATTAAACGCCTCTATCATCTGGTTGCTCTGACGCTGCTTAACCACAAGTTTAACCAGAGAAGAGACATGATGATCAGGTTACACGCCATTTAGACACATTAATGACATTATTATTAAAGTTCCTCCATACTGATTCCCTGGTAAGCTTTCTGTAGGATGGATGGAACTGAAGGAGAAAACTTTTCATGACATCAGAGATGGAAGTTAATCTGAAAATTGTTTTCCTCCATCTACTCAAGGAGAAGAAACCACATCCGTCCGTCTGTCCGTCCGTCCATCTATCTCTGCTTTCTTCCTTCTTTAGGTCAGAGGTCATTATAAGTTTCTCATTGTCTGTTGTGCTTCATGTTTGTGATCAAACAGACATGAAAGCAAAGGATTTATGTCTCAGATGTTTTAGAGATCCAAGTTGAGCGTTTCTGTGTTGAAACTTGAACTGAACTGAGTTCAGCCCCTGGTCTCAGTTTAACGGTTTAACTCAGGGAGTCCTCAGATAAACACTGAGAGGATTAGGATTCTCCAGCCCAGCAGGGAAAAGACCATCTGGTCCCGGTTCAGTCTGCGAGGAGGTCTAAAGAACCGGAGGATCCTGACAGCCGACTGCCTGGATAAGGTAATCCCATTACGATCGTGGTGTAATTGGAAAATGGAATGACTTGCAGCTTAGTTACTGACTCTAATGAGACCCCTGGATGTAAGGAGCAGAGAGCAGGCGTGTGCAGGAAGCGTTTAACACTGTCTCATCATTAGATTAGAGCGCGAAGCGATGAGCTGCGTATAAAGGCAGCACGCCCAAACACAGCTGCTGCCGCAGGAGGAGGCTCCGCCCACACAGGATGCATCTGCAGTGGTTGGGCGGGGCTATCTCCATCTATCTATCTATCTATCTATCTATCTATCTATCTATCTATCTATCTATCTATCTATCTATCTATCTATCTATCTATCTATCTATCTATCTATCTATCTATCTATCTATCTATCTACTGTATCTGCCCATTCCCCCATACTACCCTCTATACATTACACTGTTTTATCCCTCCATCCCTCCTCCCATCCGATAGAGGTGTGCATTCTCACCTGGTCCACAGTGGGTTTGTGTGTGGTCATGTGCCGCTCCAGCTGGGCTCTCTGGTTGAAGGTTTCTGCACACAGCAGACAGGTGAAGGTCTCCTCTGTGTTCTCATGTCGGTACTTGATGTGTTCTTTCAAAGACGTCAGCCGCTTGTAGCCGCGCTCGCAGTACGGACAGGTGAGCAGCTGGGCGAAGTCGTCTGTGGCACCGGAAGGCAGATCTGCAGGGGGAGGTGAAAAGTCACATCATGAGTTATGTATTGTTTTTGATTAATCATATTTTTAAATTATTGGTTATGATCTTTTTGCTGTGACCATCAACTCACCATGTTCGCTCTCATCCTGACCGCTGGCCTCGGGCGTGCTCAGGCGCATCACCTCCTCCGGGGCTTCTGGGTAAATGATGGCGGTGTCGCTGCGCTGTAGGTACTCAGCGATGGTTGCCTGGTGACTGTCGTCATCCTCCAGCTTAGGTTTCAGGAAGAACTCATCCAGCCCGGAGATGCCATCCAGTCGTCTCCCTGACAGAAAGTAGACGGAGAAGAGATGATCATCAGCATAAAAATACACCTTCTGCCCTGACTCTTGTCTCACAGGAATACAAATCAACAGACACCCTGCAAGTCTTTCTAACTGACTAAATATATACCTAAATTTGTGGAAATCTTCCTGTATTTGTGGAAAATGTCCACAAATACAAATAATGTTAAAGAACATAGACATGTTTTGCTTATAACAGACTATTATGTCCGTAACAAATAAAAGCAGATCATTCAACACACAATAAAAATAAGTGGAAACTTATTGATTCATTATTTGAATAGAGGTAAGGGTTTAATGTTGCTCATTTCTGGGAATCGGATTAAAACGTAAAAATAAAGAAACAATCAGTTATATCTATTTCATTGGATGTGTTTAAAAATCTGATATTTTTGTAAAAAAGTGTGATTTTGGGTTTATCTGCTGTTTCATTTCATTGTGTTGTGATCGATCAGAATATTGACTATTGATCTCACCTGCACCGTCTTCCTCCGCCTGCAGAGATGCCTCAGGTCCCACAGGATCGTACTCGCTGCTGTGATCATCTAAAGGAACAAAAGACAAACATGTTATTCTGTTCCTTCTAAGAACTGGTTCTTCACTGGTTGTTCTCCTCCTTGTTTGTTCCTCCTATTGGTTATTTTCTTGATTTTAAAATTAGTTCTCTCTCTTTTCTTTGTTCTCTTCCTAGTATTTTTCCCTAGTTCTACTCATATATTATTATTATTATTATTATATATGGTTCCCTTCTCCTGGTTCTCCTCATGAATTTCCTCTTGGTTCTCCATTTTGTTTTTTGTTTGTTTTAATTATGCTCTTGTTTTTTCCCCATGTTGTCCAGGATCTTCTCTCTCTATTTCTTTCCGAGCTCTCGATACTTTTTTTCTCTTCATTCCACCAATGGCAATAATACTTTTTAAATATATCAACATTAAGTAATTATTTACTTAAAACAAGCTTCTATAGCTCGTTAAAAAGTTACTTGTCAGTGGGTTTTGTCTTATTTCAAGTATATTAAAATATTTGCATCAGAAAGTGGACTAGGAATACTTGGTTAGAGTGCGACTTTTCCTATCGTTCTTCTGGTTCTTCCCGCCACCCCAGTCCTTGTTCATACTGTTATTCTCCTCCTTTCAGACTCTGTAAACTAAAAGTTGGTTTTTGCAGCTGATCTGTGTTCAGAGGATCCTGATTGATCAATAATTCTCAACAATAATAGTTCCAGTGCGTTGGTAGACAGCTGATAACTTTCTGCTATCTGTTGATCAGATGCAGCGTCTTTTATGACCAGGAGAAGAACAAACATTTTGGTGCTGATCAGATCAGAGACTCACCGATACATTCGTCCTCCCCCCGCTGCTCCGAGTCGTCCGGCTCCCTGTTGGACAGCAGGGCGTGGCCGACCCTGGGCGACTCCTCCAGGGCGGGGACACCAACTGGACTGCCCGCCTCTTC
The DNA here is from genome assembly GCA_902982915.1 of Phalloptychus januarius. Taxonomy (NCBI): domain Eukaryota; kingdom Metazoa; phylum Chordata; class Actinopteri; order Cyprinodontiformes; family Poeciliidae; genus Phalloptychus; species Phalloptychus januarius. The sequence continues at coordinate 18,356,744 of CADWAE010000230.1, read as the reverse complement.
ATCGTCTCCTGCTCCTCCGGTGAAGCTGCTGTCATCACGGAGCAGAGTCTGGTCGTCCTCATCTGTCTCTGAGGTTGTCTCCAGCACACTGTCATAGTTCAGAACTGAAACACAGAGATGGAGAAGGAGTTAAGACTGCAGCTCAAACATCTGGAACCAGCTCTCCCTCTGGATCCAGAAAAGATCCAGATTCCTGAATCTCATCAAAGATTCAGGAATCTTTGATTCATCTCTCCACTCGATTCCTGCCAATCAGCTTGTTAAAGTCTCATAATTCTGTCTATACAAATACACTTGGACAAAATGGACTTAGAAAGAAAAAGTGCCATACGATTCCATCTAAGAGCTGTGTGATTGATTGATTTGATTATGTTGTTATGTAAAGGAGTTTAATTTGTCATTTTTATTTGGAAAAAGAACAGCAGAAGCTCCATTATGACTTATTTTTAGAGCCGGGTCGATTAATCGCGTTATTAAAATAATTATCAACTAATTCAGTAATAACAATTGTTAAGCAGATACAGACTCAAAAAAAGGTTAGATGCTGAAAGACCAACACACTCAGAGCATTAACTAAACCAAACCTGCAAAAAATATATTTTCATTTTGCATTTAAAAGAAATAAAACCTTTTTCTGTAAATATGTTTGACCCAGAACATGTTTGACCCAATTACTAATTGATTAAATTGTCAATAGGTCAGCCCTGCATCGTATTAGTAAAAATGGCTCACAGATAGAATTTAACTATGTATTTACATCTTTTAATGTATTTCTAATACTGTTTAAAAAAGCTTTAGTGAAAGCACATGCCAATTTTCTCATCTGATTAATCTATTAATCGTCAGAATAATTGCTAAATACAAATGTTAGTTGTATCTCTACTTATTTTAGTGGGGTGTTTGACAGCTGTGTCGGCTGTAGACTTGAACTGAGTTGAACCTGACTGAGGTGAATTGTGTGTGCAGGGGTGAGGGTTGGGGTGCGCGTGTGTGTGCGTGTGTGTGTTTGTGTGTTGGTTGGGGGTTGCATGACATCATGGGAACAGCCTGCAGACGGGAGTCCAGCCACAGAAACAGCCTCAGATTTTCAGCCTCGTTCAGCGAACACAGATTGTTGGAGCGCCTCTGCTGCGTCTTATCACACTTCCTGCTGCAGATTTGATCTCCCACAGGAGGCAGCAGACTCCCCCAACCACCACCACTACCCCCACCCCCAATGAACCCCGACCCTCTCAGCTACACGGAGATTAGTCTGTTCATAATATGATCTTTGTCTGCAGGCGCTGCAGCTCTCGCCTCCCGGACAACTGCGCAACAGGTGCAAATTAAAAAGGGAGCCACGGTGGGCTGGGCGCAAATCTGCTGACCTGGGCTGAATACCAAGAGAGGGGGTGTGGGGGTCGGCGAAGGGAGTGGGGGGGCGTGGGACAGGCCGGGCTTTAATAAGAGGTGTGACCGCTTCAGACGGGTAAAGCCCTCTGTGATCAAACATAGAGAGATGGAGCGCTCGTTGTGTGGTCCAAGGTATACGTGGGGGTCTAATGTGACCCCCCCAACACCCCATAGGGCCAACACACTCCCAAACCACCCCCTCTATTATTCTATTATTTCTTTCTTTTCTGACTGAAAGAATGTGAGCTGCAGCTGAAATATTCAGCTGTTCCAGAGCAGGATGCTGATTTATCCAGCTTGATCAATAACTGATAACCAGGATCAATAACAACCAGGTTACAACGTACTGGTGGTATCAGGTAGTGTCTGGAACCGGCTGATTTTCATTTTTTCTGATCAGAGAACTCAGCCAAGTTTCAACTTTTGCCTAAATGTGGAGGAATGATGTGTTTTTCAAACAGAGTCTGGTCAGTACGTCTGTAGCCTTAAGGGTCTGTCCATCCTGAGGAGCCCAGAAAACTAAGCACTAAATAACAGAGATCCTCACCTTGTTTCCAAGCCACCTTACTACTGGAGTTTATTTCGGAGGGTTGTTAGGTTGGAACATAGCTGCATGGTTAGATTGAGACCTGCAGACCAAATCTGTCTGTATGTTTATTGCTCTGTCCTTCCATCAGACACTAAGAGACTTTAACTCCTCCACTTCAGATCGTGCCTCTAACCTGGAGGCATCTTGATGGTTCAGCAAACCCTACAGGAGCCTGATTGGCTCATCTCCAAATGGAAACAGGCGAACAACTTCACATAGACCCACTGCATGTGAATACAGGAGCCAATTTTGTCAAAGCTGATATTCATTGATCCAGATGTCTCCTTTTGGACCCCCAACAAGTCAAATGACCAGGATTAGTCAGTGGTATAAAGGCTCACATTAAAACTCCAGGCTCTGATTGGTCAACAGCTGCTGACCTCCCAACAAACCGCATTCAAAGTGCTGTCTGTCGTACAGGTCACATGATTCACTTCCACCCCACATCAGTTCCAACACACCTGTGGCTGCAACCCAACAATGTTTCAGAGTGAAAGTTCTCCACCGGAGAGCATCTCTGTCTCATCAGAGTGAGGCATCGCTGGAGGAGAACATCTTTGTCAGCTGTCTTTGTGTTGAGCAGAGAGCTGAGGACAAAGCAGAGACTCCTCCTCCTCCTCCTCCAGCTTCCCACACAGACACATTAATCTTCCTCCTCCGACACGTTCTCTGTTGTCACATTCATCTCCAGCTGTTTCTGAGAGGAAGCTCCTCAGAGGCGACACAAACACACACACAACTGGAATCTGAAAAGCTCAAACAACAAACGCAAACAAATATGGAACATGCAGCTCTGAAAACAACAGCAGCAACACGAGAGAAAAGCAAGCCACACTGAAAACAGTGTGTCCTCTTCATGTCTCTGTAGGACATGTGACCTCGTCGGCGATTAATGACTCAGCATCACGTTGAGCTCGAACCTTCATAAACAGCAGCCCATCTTCCAGCTGCTGCAACGCTGGTCCAGGTGCTGCGTCCTCCTCCGTCCGCTCGCTGCCTCACTCTGAGGTGGAGGCTGATGCATCCTCCTCCTCTTCCTCCTCATCAGCTGATCACCTGAGCAGCAGCCCGAGGGAGGAGGGGATGTGGTTCCCATAGATACCAGGTTGCTACCTGGAATTCAGTGTTTGCATTTCATCCAGTTATCAAGAGTCCTCTGCAAGATTTTATCATGATTTTCACTGAATATTCTCCACACAGTCCTAAAGTCTTTTAACTTTGTCCAGCCACTCCGTCCCTGGGAGGTGTTTAATAGAAAACAAGAGCTTTATAGTTTATTGTAGCATCGCTGCACCTGCTGCCGTTTCCTCTGAACAGGTGTGCTGTTGTGTTGGGGCTGTGGAGTCCGCTGAATGTGGGGAGTTCCTGCATTGAGCTGCTGATTGTGTTCGGTTCCTGATTGAATTAAAGTCTCATTTATCTGCAGGGACCTGTGCAACAGGCTGGAAACTCAAACGAGGAGGGGGTCAGCCCAACATCATCATCGTCACCCCCACAAATCAGCCGTCCTCCCCTTGTGCCCCGCCTCCACACATGGTATGACTCCCATGTTAATGGGCCCCATCAACCGCAACGGACTCACAGGAGCAGCAGAATCGCTCCTGATACTGTTACAACATTGACTGTCTGATATGATTCAAGACATTTTTCATAAAATATGTCCCTTCTTATTCTCTCCTGTGTTCCCTCTGAGGTTGTCAGGAAGTAGACAGAGCAATTGCTGCTTTGCTCTGAAAGAGTTAACCAAGCTAGTTCAATAGACTTGGCTTGATTAGGTGCTCAAAATTGTTCCATTTGTTCCATTTTCACCTGATGTGGTTTGCTTTCATAGTGCATCGTGTCAAACAAACCAAACCATTCAAAAAACTTGTTTATCCCTCATCTGTGGTGGCACTGCACCAAGAACTACTGAAGAAAAAGACGCAAAAACCTCTGAAGAACACCCTGAGCTCAACTTGCTTCTTCACAACATGTAAACAAAAATGGAGTGGCGTCAGACGTTAGCAGCTGTAGGATTTCACTCAGGTCTGGTAAATGACCACAAGCTATTTCTTTCACTTGCACTAGATATGAGTGTTTGCTTTGGTTGTTTTTACCCAGAATTCCTGCAACCCTAATCCTTCCTGTTTTTGCGTAAGCCTTCAAACGCACCAGAGTTTAGGCTGACCAGAGTTCACTTATTTGGTTGACATCAGAGTTTATTGCGCATTCACATCTTCTCAAGCGAATTAGACTTTCTAGGCAAACCAACTAGAGTTAGATTAAAGTGGACCAAACAGGGCTGGTGTGAACGAACCCTAAGTCTCTGTAAAAACTTACTGCAGAACAAAACCAAGAATGCTAACTGTTTGTGAATCATTTCAGGCCTCCAGCTGTACACAGAATTGCAAACATGCTCAGAAACAACAGACTCCCAACCTCAGAGCTTACCAATGCGAGAATTAAAGAGGAGCAGAGTGATGAAGAGGAGCTGGAACCGACAGCTGCTCATTTCTAAGGTATGTGGTGCCTCTAAGAATGGAGCAAAATCCCTCAAAGACAGCGCTGACGGGGGAGCAGGGAGAGATGGGGGAGGCACCAAAGGCAGAGATGTTCTGCTGGAGAGTTGCTGTGTAATTACAGTTACCACAACTCAACTTTCCCATGAGGCCGAGCGCTCCAAGACGGAACCGGGGAATCTGTAATTCTGCCTGCAGGGTGGAGGGATGAAGGAGGAAGAAGTCTGTGTTCCCTAAATGTGACAAGAGGTGAAGTAGAGGCATCTTCCTCAATCATCACCAGACAGCTCTGGCACTGCAGCCCGCCGAGTCTGACCTCACTGGACAAGGATATTAAGTTTGCATTCAGTGAAAAAACTTGGCTGTAACTAATGATCATTTTACTAGGTGATTATTCTGGCAACTAATGCCAGAATAATCTACTAGGATCTTTTAATTATCCTAGTAATTAAAAGATTATTTAGATAAAAGAATTGGCCCATTCTACAGGTTTTTTATTTAATCACTTCAGCCTTTTCATACTATATTAGAAATACATTGAAAGATGCAAGTAATCAAATAATTAAATCTCTTCTGAAATAAGAAAACAAGCATTTTATTTTCTAAAATGCAATAACCTCACATTTCTTTAGTGAACGCTTGATCATTTGTAACAAACGGCGCATATGCAGCTAAAATCATTCTAATGTGGGTACAAAACATTTACAAGCAGAGGTTTTTTTCATTCTTAAATGCAAAATGTATACATTAATTATTTTAATAATCGATTCATCATAGTTAATCAAATTAATTGTTTCAGCCCTATTAAAAATATCAGATTTACATCCAACAATATCACAATTTTTAATGGAGTCATGTAAACTTTTGCATGCAGTGGAGATATGTTTGCAGTGGCATCATATTTACATGCAGTGACGCTATTTTTACAGGAAGTGATGTCACGTTTCACATGCATCACATATTAAAATGACTCGTGGTAAAAAAAATAATAATAACATGCTGTGACATCCATTTCACTTATAGGGCTAAGTATTGACTTAGCTTGCTATGATATGGATTTACAAGGAGAGATATCATGTTTACATGCACTGATGTTGCATTTCTGCCCTTTTTAATTAATGAACATTCAGCAGTAAAACAACAGAGTCACATAGACTACATATACACCAGTCTGAAGGAATAATTCAACAAACATCCATCTGATGATTTATTTTTGTGACAATAAGGAACATAAGAATCTCAGAGCAAAAACAAAACTGACACAGTCAGCAAAACATAAACTGTGTGGTGTTGTGTTAACGTTTACAGTTAAAGTATGTTTAGTTGTGACAGCATGAATGAGTTCCTCTTCCAACCAAATCAGTCTCTCCTAAATTAACTCAGTCGGTTCTCACCTGGAGTGTCAGACTAACCACTCAGCAGGTCACTTGTCAGAAAATTTTATAATAGATTTTTATCTGGATTCACAACTTGTTAATCTGTTAGAATCTAAATTAGTCCTTGCAATCAACACCTGTCACCATGCTCATTTAATGCTATGTTTACAACCTGGTTAAAGATCCAAATGAAAACCTCATAAAAGCTGCGCACTGAAAAGAAAAGGTTTTATGATAATGTTGATTTGGGAGTTGCTAATTACTATATTCTTCTACTTTTAAATATTATTTAAAGTTATTTTCTCCAGGTTTAGAAGTGGATGGCAGTTTGTGTTGATAGGTTTGACATAAATTGCTAAAGCACTGTGTGTTCAGTGTACACACACACACGCCCACGCACACAGGATGAGGATGAGATAAAAGACAGATCAGGTCATTAAATACTGATTTAAGGTTATTGATGTTATAATAAATGATCTGCATTCTAGAAAAAATGTGAAAAATAAATGTAAATTTCTGGCTGATTACTTAATCTTATTTACTTCTGCAGAAATGTACCTATTTAAGAAAGTAGTTAAAGTGATTTCAGCGCTCAGTTCAGACCTAAAACGAGCAGGGAACAAGTTGTTTTCGTCTGCAGATATGTGCAGGAGTTTAACGTTAAATTTATCAGCAGCAAGGCGTCGGTTGAAGCCTCACCTCGGCCTCGGTGTGTCGCCTGATTAGACAAACAGAGGAGAAAACAGAGCTGCTGCGCTCTGATAAGAGGTGAAGCGCCGATATCATGGCCGCCATCCACTCATGTGTGTCTGTTTCAGGAGGAGTAGAAGGAGGTCGGAGGTGTGAACGAGAGAGAACGCAGCCGGTGAGCCGTGAATGGGTTTCATGGTGAACATGAACACGCTCCTCTTGTTCTACAAAAACTCAGGAAAAACTTGACTTTTCTACCATTTGAAGTCGCAGTCTTGTTCTACATGCATTTTGAAGCCCGTCAAACTTCGTCTTTCTGTGTGAGAAATCAATTAATCATCAGTCTCCGAGGTTTCCAGGGGGGCCATGTCCATAAAAATGTAGGTTACTTTAAGAGAAAGTCAGACTTTAGGAGTGAATAATGGATAGATTCGCTCACACTATGAGGAAGTTTGAGGGTTTACAGCCCAACAGCCCCCCTTGGGGGGTGGGAGGGGGGAAAAAATCCAAAATGTCTGAATTATTTATCTTCCCAGGTGGAGGATGAATCCTTATGAAAAGAGAAAGCAGGAAGAGCGCAGTTATTAAATCCCTCCAATGAATACCTTCTTCCTGCGAGAAGCAGCGCTAGAAAAACTTTTTTCTGCTAATAATTCATGACTGCAGGTATTTTAACTTCCCGCCGCTTCAAAAAGCATCACTCCAACTTCTTCTTCATCAGAGCAGCAGCAGAGGCGCACTGCAAGCTTTAAAGCTCTTTGTCAGTTTGTGCCGTCAGTCTTTAATCCATCAGGATCAGCTGCTGCAGACGGAGGGAACTCTGTGGACCAGCTGAGGTTCAGAGGCGGACCTACAAAAAGGTTCAGAAAATCAGCCAAAGAGGAAAAGAATTTGCTCAGATTACATCCAAGTTAGAGCCAGAACTGAGTCACAAACAGCGCACAGAGCTGAAGTTCAGCCAGAAACTAGTCAAGGCAAACTAACACCATAAAACAGAGCCACAAGTGAGTCAACATTCAGTCCGCTGAGCCAACTTCAAGCCGAAACACAGAGAAACCCGAGTTGAAACTGAGTCACTGCAAATCCAACACAGATCAAAACATCTGGTGGTCAACAGAGCTCTACCAGGAAGGAGAGAAGAAGTTCAGTAGTGGTAGAAAAATCAGTGAAAACTCAGCAGCAACATAAAAATATAAAAGTAAAATAGATGACCTGGAGACTCTAAAGTTACAACGTAATGTCAGGAGTGCAGCTAAAGGGATGTGCCAAATGAAACAACACAAAAATATTTTCTTTCCACTGAGGACAGATTTCCTCAGTAAACCAAACCAGCTTTACAAGCCGTGTATTCACAGCAAAACTGTTCTTCAGTGAATCAACCTCAACCTGAAATACAAAACTGAACTACAGGCTTAATGTGTGAGTGTGTGTCAGGTATTGCTTCACTTCACATTGACTGGTCTTCAGAGGTATTTTCATCTGTTCCAGGAACAATTTGCAGAAGTGAAACTGCTGATCAAGTTGCTCTAATGTTGACTCACAAGACCTCCATCCTTCACCACAACCTGCAGCCGGACACCAGCACCGGGCACAGCCGAGAGAAGAAGAAGGAAAACACCGCCGTCAGCACTTCCTCAGGTCACACAAGTCGGTGTGTCACAGAGTCAGTTGTTTTCTGACAGTAAACACCAAGCTGAAGAAGCTCAGTATCACTGTTCTCTCACACAAAGATGTTTTAGTTACCACCTGACCGCATTAACCAAAATCCGATAATTAGAATGACAACAAATACCTGGAAATCATTATCAAAAGCATCAACAGCCAAAATACACTTGGTTGTTGTGTATTCTGAAAACTAACAAACACACACCTGCTGGCCAACAAGCAAATTACCAAGCATCAGAAAACCAAGAAACATCTGTGGACTGAGAACCAGCAAACACTTGGGAAACAACGAACACCTACAATACAAGCCAAAATGCCTGCAGAGCCATCAAACACCCACTGACCAACAAACATATTGGAAACAACAAACCTGCACTGTTCTGCTTTCAGGTTATCAGGTTTTCTGATGGTTTTCAGTGTTTAGGTGATTCTGGTCACTGTTAAAAAGAAACAAGACCAGAATGCAAAACTTGTAGCCAATAAGAGAGCAGCTTTTCTGAGGTGAATAAGCACCCCGAAGACCCAGACTCAGAGTGTGTATGCGTGTGTGTAATCGGGGGTGAAGGACAAACAGGAAGTGAGGTGTCATTGGAGTCAGTCAGTGCTCGCGGTTGCACCTTTGGACTGACAGATGTGCTTTTCAGTCATGTGACCTGAGAACAGTCCTGTTCTACTCAGGGCCCACCCTCGCTCTGACTGCCACTGAGGTGACAGGAAGTGACAGGCGCTCAGGCCCCTGGGCCCAACTTTCCAGCCAAATGAACAAGTGGCTGCAGGAAGTAGAAATCCATGCACTGACTGTCACTCAATGCCAGACTGTCAACCAATCAGATTCCAGCTCACAGTCTGGTTACCTGGGTGACACCTGGACACCTGTTCTGTCCATCCAGCTGAGTCACATGACAGATTGGAATTCTTTGCTAACCAACTGTAAGGTTCTACCACCCAAATTCTTGAGTCAAAGCTGATAAAACACCAAATAAATCAATCATGTATTTAGTGTAATCATTTATTTGAGAAAACAAAGGTTCCTATTTATCAGATAAGAGATGGCGGAGACATTTATGTAAGCTGCTTCCTCACTCTTAGTCTGAAGAGTTATCTACTTTTTGTTTACTGAAACAAATGCCGATATCTGATGATAAGTATTGGCCAAATCCGATCCAATACAGAAAATCAGTGCTTATTTGACATAAACCTTTTTTTGTTTGTTTTTTTTAAACACAGATATAAATGCACTGAATTACAAATTTATTTAATAACTCTGCACCAGTACAACATACTTTAATACACCAGTAGCTTCACAAGCTTGGTCAAATATGTAAAAACAACACAACTTTTAATTTGTTCTGTCAATGCAATAAAGAAACTGAAACTACCTTGGTCAAACATATAAAAAAATAAACAGGAAAAAAAATATTTGAAATGGTTCAGAAAGCATAATTAGGAATTCCAAATGTAAAGGGAAATAAAATAAATAAAGCATGACATCCCTCGGGGGCACTGAATTAGACTGAATAGATCTATGGATTCAGTACATTATCAGAGATACCAATCTAGAATGTGTTTCAATATCAGGACCAATAAAGGTAATTGCATCTCTACAAGTTTTGAACAAGATAAGAAAGCATTCCTCACATTTAAACTAAATAAATATAATTTGTGCTTCAACTCAACAACAGCAGCAATGTAAGCAAAGAGTTGACATGTTTGCAGCCCCCCTCCTGTTGGCTCTGCCTGCAGACGAGTGGACATGGAGGAGGGCAGTTTAAATCCTCTCCAGCTATGCTCTCACCCCTCGCCAAAATAAAAGCCCTTTCATTCTGTAGCCTCTCTGCTAATTAAAGCATTTAGGCAAAGTGGTCAGAGTTGATTCTGTCTCACTTTCCTTCTTCATGTCCCAAGTGTGTGGGACAGAGATTAGTTAAATTAGTGGGAGGAGGAGAAGAAGAGAGTTTTGTTACAGTCGACAACATGAAGAGGCTCTCAGAGTTCTTTCAAACACAAAATGAGCTGAAAACTCTGCAGTTCATTCTCTGAACACAACCGGGATCCTGAATGCAGCACAATCAATCTGAAACAAATCAGCTCCCATCTCTCATCGGACAAAGAAGAAAAATAAATACAATATATATAAGAATCACTTATTTATTCTTTTGGTAAAATTACCCTGAAAGTGCTCTTTGTGTTCTTTTCATAATCATCAGCAGTAAATATGTGGTTCTGGTCCCTTCTGCAAACCAACTCTCAAAATATTCCCCCAAACAGTCGGAATCACTAAATGTGCCTTGGACTGACTTGCAGATGTTTGAACATCCTGAAAACTCAGAATATTCCTGGAACAGACACATGCAGATGACTGGAGTTAGAAAACCCGATCAGACCACAGCCTGATGTTGGACCGGTACCAGACCAGATCTGAGGACAACAGCAAAGAAACTGGAGGTTTTCCACAGCCTCTCCCTAAAGGAGGAGTGGATGGTTGGACACCACACGATGGCTGCTACAGGCTCAGTGGGCTGTCAGTTGTCAGGATGCTGGATGGATTATCAAATCACTGGGTCTGAGATGTTTGCATGCAAGAATATTGGACAGGCTGAGAACAGCTGCTGGATTGTTGGGAACGATGCAGCAACATCTGTGCCCAACCATTTTCCTGAAAATGACTAGTCTCTTGATGAACATGACCAGAAACATGTATCAGTGTAGCGCTAGATCGTCTTAGTTTGTTGAAGACAAATTAATCTAAATTAATTTTAGCTTGTAGGATGCCAAAACATGAGCCTTTATCCCTGCATTCTTCTATTCCTGACATATTTTTGGTCATCACCCCCACCACAGCTTTGGGAAAACATAAAACAAATAATGCAACAAAAATGTGCATCTAAATCAAGAAAATTGGGTTATGAGTGTTGCAGGATGAGGTTCCATTTAATAATTATAGTCATTAAAAAAACATGCTTTAATGATTTATGTCAAGTTATTTTTCAGGTTGGAACACAGTCAGATATTTCCAAATTAGATGTAGTCAACTTTCTTATTTGTGAACTAGTATCTAAATAGTCCCTGAGAATGATGCTTCCTCTACCATGATTTGCAATTTATGACATGCATTGTGTAAAAATAGCTTAACCTCAGTGTCATCTGACTGATAAACTTCTTTCCAGAAGGCATTTTGCGTTTCCAGAAGACTCTCTTCACATTTCAGTTGACAGCTTTAAAGCCGGGGCCTTGTTTTCCAGTCTGAATATTCTCACTGTACAGTGAACGGAAATCTGTTGCCAGAAACAAACTGTCAATTAGAAACAGCTGAGCTTTAACTGGTTAAGGGACAACAAGTATTAGTGAGATTGTCTATATTTAATCCTGGCGGAATAAGGGACAATATGCAGCATTTTATACATTCATTGAACGTTTTGCACCCAATTTGTGTTATATAAGTTTTATATAGTAAAATAAAATCACCCTGGAAATAGAACACTTCACAAAAATCACTGAAACTCTCAGACTTACAGGTAGTTCATGCCCACACTACGTTAATCAAAACTGTGCACAATGCACTGAAATGATTAATCAAACACTGTTTATAAAAATAGATTTTAAAAAGTACAAAAATATTCGCTGAGAGAATTTTAAGAATTTTAGTGAAAGTGGTGAGAAAACCCAGGTCTGTTTGGAGCATCTTTGGCTCTGACTTTAGAGAAGGAACTGAATTTACATTCGAAGCAAATCACAGAGTGTTGGACTTTCCCTGACTGAAATGGCATTTTGATACTTTTTACTGCTTATACATGATCATAGCTTAAGTTTCGTGAAATTTCAAAATGTTACACAGGAATGTTGATGTCACACACTCTAGATTTTGAAACACAGAAACTTTTTGGATTCAAACTACATTCATGCCCACATATATACAATTTATACATCAATGCATAGTCAATTTTGTGGACTCTGTCCCAGAATATTTCCTACTTTTAGAGGACTTGCAGTGTTTTGTCAAATCAACCCGGAGTGCAAAGTACGCTCGTCCAAACTCTAATAGAACGCCATTACATCTTAGTTTAGAATCATTCTTTCAAAACAAAAAACAGGTGCATCTCCTACATAAACCACAGTTGACAAATAAAAAATAAATCATGAGTGCCCATCAGAGAACAACACTCACATAATGACTGTTGGTTTGTTATCTGTGGTTTATTTCTGCCAATAGGAAGAAAGGGGTATTGCTTTGGACTCCCCCTCCGCCCTTGTCCCCAGAAAAGGCGGGGATCACCATGACAACCAATGACTCAACATTTCCTGAGGATCTGGGTCGCACATTACTCAGCAGGTTGATTTTTCTGTTATTAATCCGTCATGGCTGCCACTATAATCCTTGTGTAATCTCAGCAATCGTGTCATCTCAGTGTAACGGCGGCGTTTAGCAGAGAGCCACTTCCTGCTGCTCATTGGTTGTTGACCAAACCCACGATCCTGCACCAGCTCACTGGACCCAGATTTAGATCATGCCCCCAAGTGTGGGGTGAGTCATCAGCAGTTATTTTCTGTTGTTGCTAAGGAAGTTTGAAACAGTGCAAAGTTATAAATATTAAATTAGGTGATAATGTTGGCTAGACTCTTTATAGTCATACATGTAATGTGAGGGTGTGCGAAGTTTCTGATGTGAGGTCAAGTGAATTCACACATGTGTGACATGTTATTCGGCTCTTTAAATGTTTTTGAGTGACAATCGGTTCATTAGCATCTGAGCGCTACAAACTTGTCCTTTAATCGATGTTGAACTGCAACATTCAGGTTCAAATCTGTCGTATAATGGATTTACTTCACAATTCTTCCTTTTCGTCTTTTTTTAAATCATCAGAGGTTTTTGCTCCCAGTTTCTGGATCAGAGGAACAAACTGTGACCGTCCTCCTCGTTAGTTTGTGTCACATCACTGAGTCTGAAGCTGCTGATCATCACCAAGGTCATAACCTCGGAGTCCGAGGCACTGTCAGGGTGAAAAAACACAAACTCTGTTGTGCAAACCGGCGGCTCGGCTCAATCTGAATCTCATCCTCATCAGCTCTGTCAGAAATCCAAACAGTTTGAGAGAGAGGAAGGCACTGCTTCTCTTCCCGTCAGAGGATCAGTAATGGACTTCAATATAATCAAAGGTCTGAAAATAACAGGCGCTGTGTCATACAGAACTTTAAGGGGGGACTTCCTAAAACCTGAACAAACTGAGTCTCAAAGTTTCACCTAAAAACAGCCAACTGCTGTGAAAGACGCTCGTCCAGCATCCGAGGAGGCGAGTGGGAAGTGAGAGCAGAAAAGGAAATAAAAAAAGAGTGCGAGGGCACCGCATGAAGGTGTGTGTGTCTGTATGCGTGTGTGTGTGTGTTCTCAGAACCAAAGGAGAAGCAACAATGTGGTGACACGGTCAACACAACTCGTGAAACAAAGTGTCAGCAGATTACGGCAAAGGGAACTCAAGGACGATGCAAAAAGAGGAAACTGGTGCAAGGACGGTTTTCTGCTGCTTACCTGCTGGTGTAGACGTGCGCACACACAATGCGTCAAGAAAAAGACAGAGTGTTCCATGAAGCAGCAAATGTACTAACAGTCATTCAATAAATAGTTGTGTCTGCTTGGGTTGTATGGCGTCGAGGCGACAACGTAAAAAACCAGCAGCTTGACCAACATTTCCCAAATCTTTTATTGTCTTTTGACGTCGTTTGAGGTCACTAACATAGTTCTGATTGGATCGGACAAATCTGATTGAACCATCACTTTTTATGTCTGATTAAGATTTCCTGTCCAGCTTTGCGAGGGACAAGAAAAATGCCTTAGCTTTAACTTTGGATAGATTCTAACAGCGCCTGAGCAGTGTGACATATCAGCAATACCGGCACTCCTAAAACCACTATCTGCGGTCTTGCACTGTGTTCTGTGAGGTAACTTTTGGTTAAACTTCAGGTCTTCAGGGTCAAGAACGTTGCAAATAAAACTGTTAGTTTGAGATAAGAGATAAAAACATTTAAAACTGATACTGAAACCTCAGGAGCGCCAGAGCAGGTCGGCTTTTCAGACCAGAGAAGGACTTGAGCAAACGAAGCTCCACCTGGGGAATGAGGTCTCTTAAAAGCTTAACCAATCAAAATAACTTTAGTGTTGGACATTGTTGACCAGATACTGACCATATCTATGTACTTTGTGCTGGAAAAAGAATCAGAAACATGCAGATATTAGACACTTATAACAGATAAACCAATGAAAGACTTTATGACCTGCTTTGCACTGTTTAATCTTTGGTTCCTGCAGTCAACATTCAAATTTTATCCAAATAAATGAAAAATTAAAAGACAATATGACTGTCATAAAATGCTCTGTCTCTGTTCACAGGGACAATGTGAAGTTAAAACACCGGCAGTCTCTGTGGACGCCGTGTCCTTTGTTAATGGCCGCGGTGGATTGACTTGGACGGGGGCTACAGTGCAGACACATCCAGGTCTTATTGAATTCTCTTCTGCTCTGCCGCACGCACACATAAGTCGGACGGTAATTATTGTCTGGTATCGCTTGGATCAATTTGCATTTAACCCAGATTTTGGGAGCAAAGAGGATTGCGGCGCGTCAAGAGAAACGGGGACAGGCGGCCGTCTTCTCCGCTGCAGCTTCTTGGGCTCAGTCATAAATCACCCTGCCTCACATTCAGCTTTCCAGACATCCGGACAAAGGAGGGACGACGTGAAGACGCCCCCTCCCCGACCCCCCAGGGCACACTGTGTCCACTGGGTCATCTAGTTCTGCCCCACGGGAGTAGGGGAACTTTTCCCAGGCTCATTAAGATGGGCACGAAACGGGGCCTGGTCTGGTGGGACCATTACTTTCAGGTGAACAGGTTTTCATGACAACTGGTCAGACTCCCAGTAACATGCAATATCTGCACCTTAAGCCGAACACAGTCAGCTATGAGCATAGCTTAGCAGCACAACATAATGTTCAGGTGATGTTGCAAAAAGGCTGTAAACAGGGAAAGGTCTTAGCATTTGCAGAAAAGAACACAAAGTTGGAAAAACAGTTAGCATAGCTTAGCATCATTCATTTGAAAAATGTAAAACTGCTGGCGCTGGTAAGCACAAACAACAAATGTCAAAGAAAAACACTAAATATGTATATCTCCTACATATTACTAAGAAGTAACACCTTGAAAATTAGCAAGATAACAGTGAAGACTGTCAGCATAGATTTGCACTAACACTGTAAACAAGTAAAATTAGTGTAGCTTCCTCAGACATAATATGAAAAAATTAGCATAGCTTAGCAGCAGAGCTATAAACAGGGAAGACTTTGTATAAAGTTTCTAACAGAGGAAAAGCTGTTCATGTAGTTTACACAAGGAGAGCATTGAAATATGAATGTGATTTAGCACAAAGGCTGTAAATATAAAGATTGCCTAGGGAGCCGATTTTTTCTCAAAATACACATAAGCAACATGCAAATCTCCCAGAGAAATAAAAGTCCTTTTTAGTGTGTTCTTAGACATTTATTAGACATCTAATTGTAGGCCTGTTTTAACCGAGATGAACAAGCATAAGAAAAAGAACACGGTGAGCTGGCCTCAAACGCAGGATGTCAGCTATAAACACGGCAACTTTACTTGATGAGTTTCATGATCAGAGAATGATTTATCCGTTCAGGAAGTTTTCATTCCAGTCTTGGATTTTTTTGCTGCTATATTGAATTGATAATTTACTTTAAATACTACTACTACTGTATGAGATTGTAGTAAATCCATCTAGAAATGATGATTCTTGCAGAACAATTTACAGATTTATTCTTATGTAAACGTCGGGGTCATTGTCTTTGATGATAATGAGGGGCCTCTTGTGTACAGCCTGTTCAACTTGAATATTTAATGACATTTCAGAATAAAGGAGATCCTGTTTTCTCCCAACAGGGCAGTACAAATATGTATTTCAAAATTCACCATGGTTCTTTCTCAATTTAGCAGTTTTGCTTTGTCTAAACATAGATTAAATATAGAAGTCTAAATAAGGACGACAGACTTAACATTGACTCATCTCAAACAAAGGCTACAAACAAGCAGGGGTGACGTAGTGAACCACTGTAAACAACACAGTGTTCATCCTTTATAGATACATTATAACAGAAGCATTTAGTGTATGTCTGCTGCACTAAAATAAGTTTTTTGTTATGTATGATTTAATTTAATTGTTTAAATGGGATTAAAGGTTTTTTTTTAAGATGTTGTGGCATGGGATGCCATAGACTCACATCTGACTCATGTGTGCAACATAATCCATGTGGGGAAAATAAAGCAAATGTTTTGAACTGTGCAGAAGGATTTATGTGATCCATGGTAACAAATTAAGATATTATTTAACTTACAGTCTGACAGACTGGATTTGGCCTTTAACACAGTGAGGTATTGATCGACCCGGTTACGCCTGTTTTCCTGTCGGATCATCATTGTCGTACCTCCACTCATGTGTGAACACATCCAGACTTTAGCATGTGTGTCACATCGATCGCTCCCACCGACCCAAAACTGATCACAACACAGACACACACTCATAAAATGCAGCATACAGTAAACACACACACCCAGTGAGCCGTGGGAGAAGAAAGAACACACACAGACACACACTCACATCAATGAGGCCTATTGACTCTGTTCCCTCTGAGCACGCACAAAGCCGGCCTTTCAAGTTCATCTGGACTGATGTAATAAAATTGACACATGCAGTCGGCTGAATTCTGGGGCGCCTGTTACCTAAACTCTCATTTCCAAAGCACTGTCACCTCCCCTCACTGCAAATGAATCAATTACAGAGCAGCATAATCCTGTTAGGGGCCAGATGAATGCATACCTCCCCGCTGGCAGGTGCTGGCAGGCTGAAGGGGCTTATTGGAGCAGGCGATATCAAAGCTGGGGTTTTATGTGCCACATTAGAACCACTGCAGAGCAGCGAGAGGAAGCCGCTGCGCCTGCGCTCGCCACCTCAGCCTACACAGCCAAACACTCTACCAAGCAAACAAACCAAATAGCATCGGGCTGCAGATCTGGAGACGACTGACATAATTTATCTTGTATCAGCAGCTTCACTGGAAACATTCTGCAGCGTTTTAAGGCACAGGTCAACCCAGGAGACACCAGACTTCTGGAAACAAAATGTTCCAGCTAGGCTTTTACCACAATATAAAACCACACTGTAAAAACACAAAAACTTACCAAGTATTTTTGGTCTAGCTTGTAGAGCAAATTTCTTAGTACACCTGAAATTAGTTGCAAGTAACTTTTCAGCAAGATACAAGAACTTTTTTAAATACTTTCTTAACATTGATGAAAAAGTACTATCTCCAAAAGCATTTGATTTATAACAAGACATTTGTCCTGTGTTATAAGATTTAACTAGTACTTTTTCATCAACATTAAATCCTTATTGTCTTAAAACAAGCTGCTATATCTTGCTGAAAAATTACTTGTAAGTTAGTTTTGTCTAATTTCAAGTGTTCTAAGATTTTGGCACTAGAAACTAGACCAAAAATACTTGGAAAGGTTTTGTATTGTAGAACTCCTCCCTCATCTCCTGTAGAAGTTTAACTCAAAATAAAAAGTAAGGCTGAAAGCTTAGATTCACAAACACCGATAAAAACATAGTTTGTTTTTCCTCCAATTGTTTCCATGACTAATGTAAGAGAAATCAGTTTTCTTAAACCAACAGAGTAGACACACTTCAGTTCATGGTGAAACAACAACTGTGCATGGAAATATGTGTTGCACAGATGATGGAGTGAAAACAGGCTTCTGTCAGCTGTTGCTCTGCCACATGAAGGATTAGAAGGAAGGGCCGTCTGGAATATTATCCAGAGTCAAAAGCATTCAAACAAATCTGGGCTCAATGTGGTGCTTTTCATCTGAACTCACAACTTTAAGAGTTTCTGTGACATGAACTGAACTGAACAAGGCGTTTTCTTAGTTTTTTCTTTTGCTTTGGTTCAGGTTTTAATGGGAACAGCGGGTCAAAGTGGTGGCCTGGTTGGAGCATGCTCACTCCAACACATTTATGGCATGTCAGAAAGTGGATTCTGAGGCACTTCGTCTTAGAACAACCACGAGCGTCGGCACGAAGAGGGACCAGAGGGGCGACTGGAGCCCTCTCCCTTCCCACCCTCCTCCCACCGCCGTCGGGCCAGGCCATTGTTCACCAGGAGGGGGGGTCTTCAGCAGATAAATGGCTGCATGTTAACCATGTTTGACAGGGCGCACAAAAGAGGACACCTCGGGTCCCATGACGAAACCGGCAGCCCCACATCACCGTCCCAGAGAAGTTTGACCCTCCGGCCCCCAAACCCAGGAACTACAGGAAGTTTCTACTGCTTCACTTTATGACTGAAACGTCTGACATCAGAGAACGTTTGAGTTCCTTTGGATGACAGTTTGATGAAAAACCAATCAGGATGGTAAAGAAAAATCTCTACAATGATCTCTAATTAGAGGGAGTCATTTGGACTGAAATGTCTTACCAAAACCTGTTTTTTAGACTGACAGCAGGTTGATCAGTTTGTTAATTTTGGAACTCAAACAGTTTTCGAGATGTTTTTATACCTGATGGTCTGGTAGACTTGGTTCTACTGGGCACCAAAATTGAAACATTTGTTACATTTTCATTCATTTGCAGTCAAACGAACCAAAGCCTTTGAAACACTTGGTTACCCACTCAGAAACTTAAAAAATAACTTAAGTGTTTTCTGAGCTGTGTACAACTTCCTTGTTTACAAAATGTAAACAAAAATGCAGTAGCATCAGATTTTAGTGGTTGCAATCTTTGGCAAAAGACTGCAAGGCATTTTTCCCGTTAACACCAGACTTGCACTTTTGTTTTGTCATATTTACCCAGAATGCTTTGTGTGTTAGTCTGCTAACTGCTTTTGGGTTCACATATGCATTAAAATCGCACCGGAGTTCACTTCAAACAAACCGAAACTAGGTTTTTAACTGGACCAGAATTTGCTTTTTCGGCCTTCATCAGAGTTCGGCTGGAGTTTCTAGACAAATGAACAAAAGTTTGATTAAAGCGAACCAAACAGGGCTGGTGTGAATGTACACTAAGTCTCAAATGGGTCAGTTTTCCATCATGGATGTCCAGGTAGTTTTGCTTTTGATGCTGTGTTTGTTCGCCAAGCTGTGGTGGAGAGCTGCTGTTATTTTTGTCATTTCTGTTGGGTCACTGAGTCAGTTTTTCTGTCTCTGCAGAGTGTTTAGTTAGTTATTCTGTGTGTGACTTACTAATCAGTCAGTTTTCAGCTTTTGATGGAAGGGTTTGTGATTTTTCTCATCTCTGATGGAAAGTTGGTCAGATTTGCAATATCTGATGAAACAGTCGAGCTGTTTGGCAGTCTGATGGAGAACTGAGTCTGTTTTCAGTCTTCAGTCCGTTTTTCAGTCTTTGGGGATTTTTTTTAATTGCCTGTTGAAGCATTTGGTTAGGTACTCCATCTGTAGCACAGTATCTTATTAGTTTTCCAGGCTGTGATGAGTTTCTCGGTCTCTGATGGAGCACTGGGTTAGTTTTTCACCCTCTCATGAATCATTTGTCCAGACTCTCAGTCTATGACAGAGGATGGAAACAGACTCTCGGTGTTTGACGAGTGTTCGGTCAGTTCTCCATCATTTGGTCAGTTTTTAGTCTATGACAGAGTGACACATGAGTGTGTTCAGCTGAAATGAAGCAGTGGGACAAAAGCAGAAAGCGTCTGTCAGGCTGCAGGCCGGAGGAGGGGGGGTATTTTTTAGCCAGGGAGGGGGATTATTGTCCTTTGCTAACCTTTTCAGCTCTGCTGCCTCTTTGAAGGTTGACGGGACTTACAAAGCACCTGCCCCGTCTCCGAGTGTCCCCCGCCTCTCCGGCTGCCCCCCCTGACCTGACCGGCATTCCTGGCCAACAGGGGGCCCTTCCCATGACTACCTTTACACCCTCGCCCAAAACAATCTCACAAAGTCTGGTAATCCCACAGCAAACACGGCTGTGAGGCTCAGAGGCGATGCACGAGACTTCTCACAGCTGAAAGGTGCTCATCACCGTGGGAACCAAGAGTGAAGGAAACACTGCTGAGGTGCACAGGCTTCTCAACTGTCCAACATAATTCAAGAAAGTGTGTGTGATATGTTTCTTTGGAATCTTGTAAACTAGTTTCAACAAAACTTGACCTAATGGCTCATCTGCATATTCCTCCTAAACTTGAGTTGATCAGGAACCTGTGAGCTTCCTCACATTAAGTTTCCTACTCTTATCGTCTCTGGACTCTCGTTTGTTGGTGGTCATCATAGCGGAGACGTTTCCTTCAGACCGGACAGTGCGAGCAGCTCTGACAGGAGTGTCAGCTCTGATACCTTCATACTGTGAGGTCAGTCCAGCAGGACTCTCCCTGAGGCGACCGGGTCGCACCGAGAGGCGCTCCTCTGCCTCATTACTTTAATTGGCAGATCTGTGACCAGCAAGTGATGAGAGAAACTGATCTGATCTGGCCTGAGGAGGTTATACTGCGAGTCCAAGTGGACAGAGGTAACGTGAACAAAGTCCTCGACGAGATGCAAACTCACGAAGAAACAAAAGAAAAGTTTTTAATCGTCGAAGCAAATGTTTGAGAGTCTCTGGGCCAGTTCGTATAAAAACACTTGTGCAGACAAAGTCTCAGATGAAAACATTCAAACATCAACTGCCCAACAGTGAGATATGTCTCCAACATTCAAATGTCTTTAATTTCACTGGTTATCAGAGTTAAAGAGCTCAGAAAAAGCACATTCCTGAACTTTATCAGCCCAATAAAACCCACAACTTTCAATATCCAGATCTTAACCAGTACTAGATCAACATAACCCAGCACCAGACTGAGCCAGCTGTCACCAGTCCAACAACATCCACGTACCAAACCAATGTAGCCCAGAACTACAACAGAGCTATAAGCCTTAAAACCCAGAACAATATCAGATCAATCAGAATCTTAAAGATCCAGCAACAGCCCAGCAGCTGCTGCACCAAACAGCATATCAATATCCAACCAATTAGCAAGACACACTGGAACCAATATAATAAAAACCCAAAAGACCTTAAATGAGACCAACATTAAAGCAATTAAAAACTTTGACAAATCGCACCAAAACAAGAAAGACAAGAATCCAAACCAAGCCAAAAGTCCAGCCAGTAACACATCCCAGTAGTAGCCCAATAACAATCCCAGAACCAGGCCAGTACCAGGCCAAGAAGAACCTACAACAGACACATTATCAGACCTGTATGAGGAACCAATAACCAGAACAATAATGACCTCTTCAGCTCATTATCTGCCTAATATCCGGTCAATCAGCCCAGTTATTGTTGGTTTCCATCAATCATCCCGACGATAACCTGCAAAGGAGTTGGAGGTGGATCCAGGACCATCCCAGCAGAGGTGGGTGGAGCCTGGGGGTGTCGGTGTGGGGAGGGTGGAGGTATTCAGGCATACAGTGTTGGTCTGGACACACAGATGTCATGACACCTTAATCCAGCCATCCGTTATTGATTGTTCCATGTGTGTGACCTTGCCGCAGGAGCTCAGTCAATCAAATGCACCTCTCCTGTTAGGGCGGGGCTTACGGACTGAACAGGTTGTTTTGTCTGGAGACTGGTCCCAAATAAGTTAGAACACACTCAGGTGATGTGAACTGGAAGTCAAAAGGGAATCAGAATCCAGAAGAAAGTCAAGACATTAATAAGCTGATGGAAATTAAACAGCTCAGCTTAATTTGACAAACAGTTTCTCTCGAGGTTCATCTATGAAACTTTCTGTTTTAATCTGACCTCACAGCCTGCTCCTAAATGTGCGTGCGTGTTGTTCTTTGACAGTTTTTGACTGTTTAAGTGTCTTATCTCTCTATCCTGATGTGCCTCTGCTGTGACCTGAGAGTGTGTGATGGTGTGCTTTATTGTCTGGTACAGAAGGGGTGTGCTACGGTGTGTGTGTGTGTGTGTGTTATCTTTCTGCCCTGATGCACCTCCGCTCTGACCTTGATGAAGCCTGTTTAGGCTAACGGCAACAAAATGTCACCCGTCGGCTCCGGGCACGCTGATGAACAAAATATGCATGGTTCAGTGAAAGTGAGCGCGTGTCAGTCACCTTGAAAATATGACAAACAACAGAGTTTTACAGCAACAACATCAAATACCGAGGTACGACGGGAGGTGGAGGAACATTGGTGACTCAGAGGCGAGCTGCTTTCACAAGAAAAGAGGAGACATGTTTTCCGAGGAATAAAGGTGGCAGCAGTGGGTGGGAGGGTCCTGATATGGTTTAATACACAGAAGTATAAGGAGGCAGGACAGATGTGAAAGTCAGTGAGTGACGGAGAGCGTGGGTGTTTAGCAAGTCAATAACTCTCAGGCAAATTAGTTTTTGTTGGATCAAGTCCAAACCGTTCTGTCAAAATAAGAAGGAAATCAGAACAGTCCAGAGACGATCGCAGGATTCCTTCTTAGAGAAAGAAAAAACCCGCTGTATTTTTCTAATTGCTGTCCAACTCACACAGCAGAACTGGAAACAAAACTAACTTGCCTGCTGAGAAATGGTTTCATTCACATTGCAGAACTTGATGCTCAAATTAGATTTATTCTGAAATCAGATTTTTTTTTTTTTTTACATGGTCAATATTATAATTAGTACTAATAGTATTAAAGTTTATTTCACTAGAAAATCCCATTGAGATAAAAAAAATGTCTTTTGCAAGACAATTCTGTCCAAGACACAGAAATGACAGAATATTCACAGGAAAACAGAAAAAGTTAACATTATAATTAGTTAAAAGATTCCTCAGTTAATGCATTTGCAAACGTCTCAAAATAATTAAAGATTGTTCCAAAAACATTCAATGACAACAGTGCCTTTCGGTTCATGTATTCCTGCGACTGACTCCAATCAGTTGGAGCAGAAACCTGAAGAGATTTATTTCCAAATTCAATGCGGACTTTAGGTACCTAAAGTAAAAGAAAGTTCTCACATCGAAGAAAAAATCATCCACTGAATTTTCAGTTTTATGAAAGAAGTCCGAGTGTGGTCTTACAAAATATATGTAAAAATACTAATTATAAGTGACAGAACATGTCAGAAGAGCTAGTACTTTTTCATCAATACTGAGAAATTACTAACTTAAAACAAGCGCTGATAGCTTCCTAAAAAGTTTCTTGCAAGTTATTTTTCTCTGATATTTAATTTATTAAGATATTTAAACTAGAAATGAGGTAGGATTTTATGTTTTTGCAGTGTACTAACACCTCTCACCGGTGCACAACTATGACAAATGTCAATGGAAAGTGAGGTCAAAGTTGCATCAAAACCACTTTGGCTGTTCCCACTGGAATCACATTCAAAAAGATCGGATGCTAGTCGGATCCAGGATCACACATGGGCTCAAATCTGACTGTAAAAAATCAGATGTGTGGCACCTGTGAGTGTTCACACTCATTCTAAAAAGCCCGACTTGGTAACTTGAACCTGAAAAATCCGAGTTGTGCCACACGACCCAATTATGGTCATCAGGATAAATCTGAACCTGGTTCAACCGCTTCTTCTTGTTTCCTCTGCCAATCAACAGGAAACAAACTGTTTCATCACATCTAACCGGTGTCCACAGCCAGAGGTCAGAGGTCAGGGACTGGTAGGATGCTGATTCTCAGCCAGGATCACCTGACACATGATGATGCCACAGCCATCCTGACCTTTGACCTCACAAACATCATCATCCCACCGTATCACACTTTCATTCAGATCAGGAGATAAAGGTTCATCATGTGAGTGACCCTCCATCATGACTGTGACGTCACCATGCCTTTATTTTGGCGATGGGGAGGGGGGGCTGCATTAAGCAGGCTTCCTGTTGTTAACAAAGGGCCCTTCTTCTGAAAGCGGGGCCCCGGTTCCTCCTCTGCTGTCCAACCAGAGGTGTTTGCTGAAGTAAATCTGCCTAAGTCGTGCAGGAGGGGGCCGAGGGGAGTCTGACAGGAGGTACTGGGGGATGAAGGTGAATAAAGATAATCTGCTTTTCTTCACAATAAAAGCTTTCATGGGGGGCGGGGCTGAAAAATTAAGAATTCATATCACATGCTGCATTTTAGACTTGATTCCTGACCTGTAAAGAAGCAGAACAGCCAGGGGCCCCCAGGGGCCTCTTACACAGTGGAGCTCCAGATTTAGAAACATTACATATGAAAAAAATACCAAAAAAAAGCATCAGCAAATAAACTGAAATCTAAATGAAAGTGAGGAATCAGGGGAAGTAACAAAGCTGCAGATGGAAAGGTGTTTTTTAGAAAATGTTCTCATTTGACAACAAACTTTCAGGAAGTTTTTAGTTTCTGATCGAAGCATCCGACGCTCAGGAGGAGGAGCTCCGGGAAGGCCGCAGACGCGCCTCCTCCTGCCTCGCTTCTTCACCTCCTCCTCTCTGTGCTCAGTTCCTTTTCTGCAGCTCCTTTCATCTGGGATGGCGGCGAGCTGAGCTCCCCGGCGGCGCAGCCTCTGAATGGTGATTAAGGAGGAGCGGAGGAGCTGCTTTCTTTGTTCTGCCCTCAGGGAGGGGGTATTTACCGAGGGAGGGGGGCAGATATGAAAGACATTCGGGTCAGAGAGCAGCCGCTCCAACCTGCTTTTAAACCGCTTCATCAGAAAACCATAAAAAGGCCCCCGTCATGTTACTTTAACATGGTTCTGCTCACCAGAACCCGAAATTCAGACAGTTGTAGATGAAGGAGGAAGATCCTGGAGTGAAATTAACCAAGTTTGAAGTTAAGTGACAGAACCAATTTGGACCAAACATCAAGCTGAAAATCCCATCCTGACACAACACAGCTTCTTCTGCCAATCACAGGGTTGATGCAGGTTTCACCAACTCAAATTTAAGACTTTTTAAGACCTATTTAAGACCATTAAGACTAAAATGTAAGACCTATATCACAACAGAGATGAACAAAAGAAATTCAGGGGACCAAAATGGAGATTTCTGGGGTCTTTTTGTAGCTCTTGAAGCAGCTACACGTTTCTCACGTGGCATTCACCTCTCGAACTAGCTTGCTACTATTAGCAGCTAGTTACCGGTGGCTTTCACCCCCTTGAGTCACAGAAGATAGTGAGTGAAGATATGTGCACACAACACAAGCTTTTGTCTGATACAAAAGTTCATCAAGAAAAGTCCACAAAGGATTAAATAGTCCTGCCACAAAATTTGAGAAATGTAATTAACATATTTAAGTCCACCTTTGCATTTTATTTAACGAATTTAAGACATTACACGGCCTTACTGTAGATAAATGAGTTTAAGACATTTTAAGGATGCACAGACACCCAGAATCAGATTAAAAGGACAAGACAGAAACACAGCAGAAAGGTGGGAACAATACCAAACTTAGGTCGACATGCACAAGAGGTTCTACCAGCATGAAGTTGCTGAGAGTGTGAGGCAGTTAGTGTGTCAACATGAACAGGCTTTCTGGCAGCAAGAGGCAGCTTCCATGAAACTCCTGTCAATGTGCACAGAGCTGCTGTCAGCTTGAAAAGAGCTCCTGGTCGCTCCTGTCACATGATAATCAGTCAGTTTCCTTCCATCATCATTCTGATTTAATGAAGTGAAATTAGAGGGAAGTTGGGGTCGACCAACACATACACACAAACAGGCTGCTGTCACTCACAGCCACCTCCAACTCCCTCTTAATTGTTAGAAAAGAAAATAAGACACAATTACATGAACAAATGTGACCATGGTGTGGAAGTATTTTTGGTCTAGTTTCTCGCCCAAATATCTTGAAATATGACAAAACTAATTTACAAGTAACTTCTAAGCAAGATATAGGAGTCAATAATTCCTTAATATTGATGAAAAAGTACTAGTTCCATTGGTAGATCGTTTAACTTATAGCATGGGAAAAATGTTTTGTCAGAAGTAAAATGATCTGCCTGTGGAACTAGTACTTTTTTCTTATGAAAAAAGAAGTATTGACTTAAAACAAATTCCTAGATCTTTCTAAAAAGTTACATGTTTGATAGTTTTGTCTTATTTCAAGTGTACTAGTGTATTTGCACCAGAAAACAGACTAGAAATGTTTGGTAATATTTTGTGTTGTTGCAGTACAAAGCGGTAGTGCCCAAAGTGAGGGCCCGGGGGCCACTTGCGGCCATCAGAACAACTTTGGGCAGCTTTTGACCAAAAGTCAAGAATAACCTAGGTTTTAATATTTCACAGGCTGTTCAAAACATAATCATCTTAAAATTAAAAATGTAGGTGAATTATGAACTATTCATCCAGGTTTTTACTTTTAGTTTAATTTAATTTATATGGACCAATGTACAAAAATGCAGACTTGGGCAAACCCAATGAATAAACTTAGCAATAGAAAGCAAAAGTGAGTCATATTCTGTTTTTACTGCTGAAAAGACTAAAACAAAGTTAGAAAAAGATGATCAATCTGAAAAATGTAGAATGTGGTTTGTTGTTTTTTTTATTCTACAATAAGCGGATTACCCCTCCCCTTGAATTTCACTTGTCAACCGCAAATGCTTTGCAAATTTTTTTGTTAAGATTTTGTGTTGTGTTTATTGTGTTTATTTTAGCAGATACAAATGTAAAAAATGAATTTGTTTTGAGAAGAAGACAAAAAATGTAAACTTGACATTTTTGGCCCCACTGCTAAAGAGTTTGGACACCACTGGTGCAGAACGTCAGAAGAACAGAACCGTTGGGATGAAAAATGAAGACAAAAACCCAACAGCCTTGATCCGAGCTGATAGCTGACAGACAGACACTGAGCTGTGGCAGAGACAGAATCCTGATTTCATCCTGAAACAGCTGTGGTCTGGTTCTGATGGAAATCCTCCAGTCCACTCTGAAGGAACCATCAAACTGCATCGCACACAGACACTGGGAACACATACAGAACCATCCGGACTGTAAGCAGTTCCACTAATGGTTCCACCCATGACGGCCTCCAGCAAAAAGAACCCGATCGACCTGAGCAAAACGGTTCGCTTCCATCCAAACTGAGTCAGCGAGTGAAAGTTTGTTTCGTTTTGATGCAAGAAATCAAATTCAATCCAAGTTGTTTTTCTTTTTACATTTCAGATTTTCCATCTATCATTTCTGGTTTTTTTCCGTCTTGCTGCATACGAACAAATTAAATAAACACAGAAATATATTCTAATAAAAATCTATATTTCAAATGAAATAATGTATTTATTATAATATTATAAAAAGAAAATCAGATTTAAGGCTACATTTATTCAAGACATGACAGTTATGGAAAACAAGCATGAAATTATTTTGCAGCCTGAACAACATGTGACACACACACACACACACATTCAGACAGCCAGCATCGGAGCTCCATCAGAAAACAACAGACTTTAACAAACAGCTGGAGCCACACAGCTGGATGAGACTTCCAGAGGTGGAGAAGGCCACAGATCCTCTGACCCCTCCAACCCCCAAAAGTTAGATCTGCAACTGAGTGAGACGCCATGAGACACCCAAAGACAGCGGAGGGAGGGGGACGTGCAGGGACCCTAACGCACAAAGTCGCATAAAATTAAGAACCAAAAACTGCATAAAAACTGAGTGAAAATAATGCAAATTTAAATTCGGAGTTTAATTTGAATAGGTAAAATTTGAATGAATCAAATGAGAAGAAGTCAGAAGCAACAGAGTCGATGTTTTCCTTTAGCCAAACGGATTACCCCTTGAATATGTCTGACTATGACAATAAAGACTAAAAATAAAAACCAAACCAGCATCAGTATAAAAATCCAAACCTCTGATGATGTGCAGTTTTTGTGTTATTATTTCATAAGGGCTGATCTACACATCACGCCTTAACTGATGTAACAAAGAGTTTTATTTTATATTTTCATTTCTAATTATTTTTTTAGATAAAACACATTTTTATCTGCACCTGTCCAGATTGTTTGGTTCCAATTCATTGTGTTAAACAGATTCTGTATCTAGTTTCATTCATATATATGTATATAAATATATCTACTTTTTTTTAAACTCTAAGGAAAAACGGGAACTCCCTCTAAGAAACAAACAAACTCTGAGTCAGAGAGTGACGAGCGGTTCCCCGGACACGCGGTGACCCGCATGCGGAGCTCCGGGTAACGGAGCCCTCCCCGCTGCGTCCCGCTCCAAACTTTCTGCTGTCTGTAACACTTGTAGCGGAGTTGCGGTGTATTTGTGTGTGCGGTCTTACCGCTTTTTCTGCGGGGGTTGAGCTGCTTGCGCCTCTTCCATCGGGGACTCTGGGCCATCATCTCCGGCTGTCCCGGTCCTCCTGCTGCCTGAACAACGGCACAGACACACACACAGTCAGTCCCAGACCGGGTCCGAGTCCCAGAACTCCTGATCCACTCGCAGAACTCCGGATCCACTCCCACGGCGGCGCCCCGCACTCTCTGCGGACTTTGTCAACACTTTGTTGGCTGGAGAGCGCGCACCGAGCCGCGTCCCCGTCAGCCTGATCTCTGATGAGGAGCGTCTCTGCTGGTCTGACAGGAGGAGGGGACACACACTCACACACACACACACGCACCCCCCCCCCCACCCCACCCCGACTCCCGTACAAACACACAGACACTAACACACTCCCTGCTCCACCTCCTCACCGAACTACACCCAACAACTAACTTGTTGATCTGTCAGGCCTTGTCACTCATCAATAAAAGTATCGATGTCATTTTTGAATATTTTCTGCTTATATAACAGCAACACTCAGGCCTGCTGATCTGGAATCAGCTGCGCTTTTAAAATATTTCTGCTGCTTCACTTTCATCCATCCATCCTTCATTCCATCCACCCATCCATTAATCCATTCATCTATTCATCCATCCATACATCTATATATCAATCCATCCATTCATCCGCTGCGGGAATTAAAGCAGATCTAAGCCCAGCAAACAGAGCGGCAGCTCGGTCACACAGTGTGTCACAGACCAGTCCACTCATCCATTCATTCATCCATCCATTCATCCATCCTTTCTTCCATTCATCCCTCCGTCCCACCTGGAGGCTCTCCTCTCACCTGTTCGCAGGTAGAGCCGTGCAGGTAAGTGCTGCGCTCTGATTGGCTGCGCGGAGTAAACTGTGAGCAGCGGAGCAGAGAGGGTGAAGAGCGGCGGAGGGTTCTTCTTACCGCTGCTTCCTGCTGCGGAATCAAAAAGTCCAGCCGGGCCTCGGTGAGTCCGGACGGGTCCGGGCAGGTCTCTCAGTCCGGGTCTGGACCGTGAGTCCGGACTGCAGGTTGGTCCGCTCCGTGTGCCGCCTCCCGCCGCCTGTCACCGCGTCTTTCTGCCTCATAAACAGCCGCGAGAACTCGTGGCCGCACGCGCCACCTATCTTCACGCGGAGGGATAATTGATCAGCCTGTCTGTCCTCGCGCGCCACTCTCTGCTCCATACCTGAAGGCTGCGGCTGATTGGCTCACAGGATGTTACCTGAACAGGTGGAGCGTCTCACCTGTTCAGGCGGAGCATGCGCAGAGGCTCTGAATTAATGAGACATGTAAACAGGATCAATTGGTATATCAGAAAACATCAAAGGGAAGTATTTTTCAGCCATAAAATAGGAATTTGATCATTTCTAAAATGATCACATAACATTACATAAAATGCATAACATCACAGAACAATCTATTTCATTTGAAGAATATATTATTATTATTATTATTATTATTATTATTATTATTATTATTATTATTATTATTATATTATTTCTGCAACAGATTATTAAACAGACCTATTATAATAGGTAATATTAAATTATATATTTTCGACTTTTATAGAATATCAATATGTGATTTGAATAATGTGAAAATAAGAGGAATTAAATTTGTATTGAGAATATTTTCTTCCTTTTTTCCTAATTATTATTTTTTGCTTATGTATTCAACTTTCCTTCTGTGATGATGAATAGAGTTTGATCATTGTAACAGCTTGGGGCCTCCAGGCCTGAGGTTGCAGTCAGTTGGATTCAGCCTTGATGGCTCTACTGACTCACAGCCAGAGCTGAACACCTGAAGGAGGTCATGTGACTGTCTGGTTTTACCTTAATCTGAGCTGTGGGGGTTTTATGGCGGTATTAGGGGTGTTTATGGGTCAGAGTGGGGGTTTAAAGGAGTATTACACTAATCACAGTGTAAGTCCTCCCATCACGCTGACAGAGAGGGCAGAACATCTGTCCTCAGCTGTGTGCAGCTGCAGGGAGTTCAGTCAGAAACAGGTGAACAGGTCACCGGAAGCAGGTGTTGAACAGGTAAATGATGTTAAAAGAGTATAAATATTAATTCCTCAGGACAGGACTGGATTTCTGTTTGCTGGTGTTTGACACCAGAATGTTCTGTCCGTATCAGAGTATTTGGACTGATGTGCTGTCAGAGTTAAAAGTAAATTTAGCCCTGTGGTGGCGTATGCAGGTTGATAAAGACTCTCCGCTTCCTGTGGAGTTCTGATGAGTGACAGCGGCTCCCAAACTGGATCTGATGGGAGGATACCTGCGTGTTTCCGCCGGTCCTTCCTGGCTACTGCTCCAATGATCTTCTGCATCCCACAGATAACAACGTCTACGTTACGATAAATATCCGTTACAGCTTTCCATACAACAACACATCTGTCAAGACCTCAATATGCTTCAAAATCCTTTTTATTTTACTTACAACAGCGCTTCCATCTGGAGCTTAAATAGCTTAAGATTCACTACATTTTCCCAGATCAGCAGCATTTGAATTTTACTGGACAGAGTTGGGAAACTGAACTTGATTAAAATTAACAGATCAGAAATGAGCCAAAACAACCTGAGTTAAACTTGGCAGGACTGGACTGGGCTGAACTGGATGAACTAAATCAGTCAGATTGAACTTGACTGGACCAGCCTTAGCAGAACTCCATTAAACTGAACTGAACTAAATTTGTTTGAACTGGATGATGTGAAGTGAACTGAACAGAACTGGATTAACAAAGTGGTGTAGACATGAATGAAGTGGACTGAACCAGAAAGAACTAAAATCACTTCACTGGAACTAAGCTGGATGAACTGGACTGGACACCTCTGAACTGGAGACAGAACTGGAATGAGCAAAATTAACTGGACTGAACTGGTTTAGATCAGAATAGATCAACTGGACAGAAGAGAACTGACCTGGATTAAACTGGAATTGTCTGGCTCCAAATGAACTTAACTGAAAGGGACTGAACTGAACTGAATTAAACTCAACTGACTTGGACTTACTCAAATTTATCTGAATGGACTAAAATAAATTAAACTCAAACTAACTAAAATGACCAGAATTAAAATAACTGTAATGGACTGGACAAAATTTATTTAAACTTAATTTAACTGATCTGAAAATATTTGAACTGCATCAAATTGAAGGGAACTGACATAAACTGAAGAAAACTGGATTAAGCTAAAACGAACTGAAATGACCACAATTAGAATAACTCTGGACAGAATCAAAATGCACGAGACTGGAGAAGCTGAACTTTATTGAAGTGAACTGAGTTTAGTTTAACTGGTTTGCAATTATTTGAACAGAACTCAATTAAGCTGAAATGAACTGAACCAAATGAACTTTACTTGAATGAACCAATTTGGATTCAACTGTATTGGGTGACACTGAACTGAACAAAACTGAACAGAGCAAACTTCCAGTTCACACTGAATTGGAACAAATATTAAAAAGTGTGTATTGGAAGCTGAGTAAGGAAGTAGGAGTGATCTGTGGAGGAGTTTCCTGTGCTGTCTGACACAAACATTCCAGGTAAAATTCCTGGTTTCATCCCAACACATCTTCACTCTCACAGCAGCGATTCAATTCAATTTAAAACTCAGAAAGAAACTGAAGAATGCTCTGACAGGAAATGTTATCCTGCTACCAAAGCTGACCTCTGAAGGTCAAAGGGTAAGACAGGAGAACTCAGCCTGACTCATGGGACTTGTTGTGACCAAACAGCTGTCTGCTGATGTTTTCACACTTTGAATCTGATCCAAGATGTTTCAGATGTATCCTCCTCCAAGCTGATCAACCTGACTCCCTCAGTGAACTTTAAATTCTGCAGCATGTTTGCTCCACATGTTGGAGTTTCCACCCGAACAGTTTCATCAGCTCTCTGATGCTCCTGTTCCACACTGTGGAGGTGCTCCTGCAGACGGCTGATAACCGCCTCTGTTCAGGTGACTTCAGGTGATAATCGGAGTCTGTGGGAGTCAGACGGCAGATTATGGTCCAGGTGCTGATCTGAGAACAGTCTGAGTGGGCGGTTCGATCCTTCATGGCTGTTAAATGGTGCCTGGGAGGAATTTTACGCTTCATACAGGTTGTTCTGGTGACATGTTGTGGCATCAGAACCTTCACACAAGCATCAGCTGACAAAAAGTTTTACTGATCGAACCGAAACTCCAAAAGGATGAAGATGGAAACAAATTGAATCTGTTTAGACTGAAGGTTCTTATCAGGTAAACAGCAAAAGATCAGGGATGTGCTTGAGCAGATGGCCTGCAGTAAGTTGTTCTCTTTCTGAAGCAGCTCTTACCTCCATCAACAGGAAGTCATTTCACAAGTCGGAACGTTTCACAAGACAAAGTGGTCAGCAGTTTCTCACAGGTGAGGTTCGCTGAATGAGGAAGTTCATAGCAGCTACCTCATTTCAGCATGCCACAAGATGTCTCAACAGCTGGGAGAGTTTCACGCATCTCAGACCAAAAGGTCAAACTTCACTTGACTTAAGAAAAGTCATCTCACACAGAAGGGCTGCAGAGCTAAAGGCTGATGTCACAATAGAAACTCATAGACCTCATAGATTTTGTAAGTGAGACTCAAGGTGTGAGGAAATAAGTGGAGAAACAGTAACTAGATCATGAAAGTACTGGATCTGTGCAGGTTCAGACTCTGAAACAAGATGGAAGCAATGGATGGATGGATGAAATGATGTTTGGACCATGGATGGATGTGGATGGATAAGTCCATTTTGGCTGTTAGGCTGGACTGGTGGATGGATGGATGGATGGATGGATGGACAGATGGATGAGAACCTCCATAGACGTGGATTCTCTGGTTTTTGCACAACTGCCGGATTGTTTACTCCGGTGGTAATGGTTGAATTAAATTGTTTCCTCTGATATTTTGAACCAGTCAGCTGTCTGGTTCGTAAGCAGAGATTCTCCCGGAGCTGCAGCCCTCTCACAGATGTTCTCTGGTTATTCTGTTTGCACATAAGGCAGAAAACTCTGAGTCAGAGAAAACCAGCAGCTCATCAAACAGACGGACAGAGAAACACCTCAGCTTCACATTCTGACTGCGCTGTTGCTCCGACTGCAGACGTCCCAGCTGCAGCAGGAACACAGAGGGTGAAACAGGGAAATGATGGGAGTTTAATGGGGTCAGAGGTCACGGTGAGTACGAGCATCCTGACAGTTTTATGAGCTGAAGACTGAGGAGAAGGAAGTGCAGCTGGCAGAGAGCCCAGAGCCTGCAGGTAGCTACAGTGGAGCCCAACAGTTCAGACAAAAACCCAGCAGGTTGTGTTCTGTGTGCTATCTGTGACCCATTAAGCTACAGTGTGAATGAAAAACATCCTGCAAACCCGAGAAACCGATTCAGAACAGAAGCCTTTAAAGAACTTCAGCTGTCATTATTTATCCAGTTATCACATAACAGTTTACCAGGATATACTAAACCAGTATCAGCCTCATTCAGCCTTTCTGAACTAGTTCAAAAGAGTTCATTAAACCAGTTTGTCCAGTTATTCTGAACCAGTTAATTCACTTGGGTATATTAAGTTAGTCTTTCCAGTTATCCTGAAGCAGTTCATCAGGTTTTATTAAACCAGTTCATCAGGTCACTCTGAACCAGTTCATAATTGAGCATTAATTAGTTCACCAGGTTAATCCAAACACATTTGAGTTATATTAAATTGATTTATTAGATCATATTAAACTGGAATATGTTTAACTGATTAATCTACATTTTTTCAAACCACTTCCGGACATTATAGTAAACCAGTTTATTTCATTATCTTGAATCACTTCATAAGGTTATGTAAAAACATAATCAGCAATCAGGACAACCTGATAGCAACCTGATAATAAATGAATCAGATTTTATAAAATGACTTTATCTGATTCGATTCAACCAGTTCACTGGGTTATTTTGAAACCAGTTCTTCAGGCTATTTTCAAACACTACATTCATTTGTTCTGAACAAGTTCCACAGGGTAAATAAACCAGTGATGGCCTCATTGTCTCCATGGTATTTTCCACATGTCAAAGGTTTTGCGAGTGTTTCCTCTGAACTCCAGACGTCACAGTGCGTGTCGAGGTTTCCCTCGTGTCGGTCGTCTCTGTGATGTTGAAGGATGAAGCCCGGGCCTGGCAGTCGACAGCCCGTCCTCTGACTGACTGGCTCCTCATTGTGTGTGACAGGTTACTGAGCGCGCTCAGACTGCTCAGCCCCCCACTCTGGAGGCTAACACAGGCTCATCAGAGGAATTCTGGGGGAATTTATGCACCGTCTCCAGGCTAATTGAATTAGACGCATGGTGTCGACAGTGTGACCATTGTAAAGGCTGCACAATGTTGGGCTTCATCGTCCAGAGCTCAGGGAGGAACACTGCGCCCCCCCACAAGCCCCGCTCCCACCCTGACACACAGTCAGTAACACACAGTTATAGTCAGAAACCCTCGGACAGACCCGCAGCGTCCTGGCTTCTGCCTCGTCTTTGTGCTGCAGCCGCTGATCTGCCTCAGGCTCCATCACTGCTCCATCATTAACCAAAGTGGAGGGGAGGAGTCACCTACAGGGCAGAAGGGAGGGGGGCGGGTTAAAGGTCAGAGAGGTCATGTGACCGTCCATGTTCATGTAAATTGAAAATGTTATTTATAAAGCACAGATGTAAAAGTTATTGTTTTGCTGATGATATAGGGAGGTGAAGCCCTGATATTAAATCACCGTGAAATTTCCCCATCAAAAGGAAGTCTGTCTGCAACTGATGTCAGCATGTGACTTCATCTGGCGAGGAGCGTTTAGGCTAATATTAGGAGCCCCGGATATGAAGGTGTGGCTTTTATGACTTGTTGTAAGACAACAAGGCATAAAGTTGTCTGACAACAACTTTATGCCGTCTGTCTTGGTTGCAGAACAGAAACAAATGTCCGCCATATTGAGAGGCAAGTTCAGCTTGGAAAGCAATATAAGTATGCATGAGAAGGTTTTCCATGAAATGCAAAAGTTCAACTAATTGTGATTCTTGCTACAAAACAAAATATTTGTTGATTTTTGGGAATGATGGTTTTTACGGAAGTAAAATCTGGACAATCACAGAACAACCAGAAAACTAATTAACTTAAAATGAACTTTAATTAGTTCTGAAAATAAACCAAACCATTTTGTTAATCAGGTTTTCTTCAAATAATTGAATAATCATGAGCAATTACCTTAAGAAACAAGACAATGACAGATTCCACTTTCTACTCTACAACTCATTTATTCAGTCATCCTGTCTTTGAAGCAGGGGACATTTCTTAACATTGATGGCAAACAAGAAAACACCATTTTTAAAACTCTAAACTCTTACAGCTAGCATGAATCAATCAATTCATGTCAATTGGCAAATTTAACGCACAATATAGAAATGATAGAAGAGATTACTGGACTCAGGGTTTGAATAGTTTCATGTTTCTGTTCTGAGCAGCACAGGATCCTTCAGTGCCGCCATTGTAGTAGTTTCCTCAACTAGAAGCAGCTGCTCTACTTTCTATAGAAAGGCTGTGGGATGATCGGAAGAGAAGAAAGCATAAGAGAGGATCCAGGAATCCAAAAGATCTGGACAAATTGCACAGAGGGTAAAGGCCAAAGAAATGTGTTAGTATATGTAGGAATATTGTGAAATGTTATAGGAAAGTATTGTTCAATGACAAACGTGTTGTAATAAATATCAATCAGCATTTGTGCCACCAGAGATTTTGCGGCTGCCAATGCCGTTATCTTAAAGTTTGTGCACATCTTTAACAAGTGGACCAATCAAAGTAACTCTCGATTTCATATTGAGGATAAAGAGGTTTCAGGAACATTTTAGAGGTGACTTTGAAGTAATGCAATTCATTTAGATTCTAATATTTTCACATGGATGTCGTAGATGTCTTACGGAAATATTGACCTCTTGTTTTATTAGATTGTTTATTATGTAATAAATAAACTCCTGGCAGCTCCTGGCTCCCTCCAGTCCAGCGTTTCATTGGAGTTTGTGCTGTTGGTTCAGATTCCACGTTGTAAACCTTTTTTATGTGTCTCCGTCCAGGACAAACTGTGTCCCGGTCCTGGCAGACACGCAGCATGGGGGACAACAGGTCTTTGTGTGCCAACCTTTCCCTCCTGGGGCTTCGGGCTTCTTCACCAAAACCACTAATTAGCATGACTTGTTGATGGTGGCAGCGAGGAAGCGAGTAGTCACAGGATCATTCATGTGACAGGATCAGAGGTTGCACACCACAACATGAAGAGGAGCAGATCCTTCATGGAGGGACAAAAGGACCAGGGCGCCGTCTTACGCCAATCCTCAGAGGCTTTGAATTAGACCTGAGACACTCTGCACCTGAGGTAAAGCTGGACGTCTGAGACGTTCCAACTCTTCAGCTCATCACAACGGACGACTTTTATGTTGTGAGAAGCAGGTTTAGTAAAGTCAGCCCATATGTCCAACTCTTCACTTGAGTTTGTCCTTAATGTTTGACTCGGATCTCACTGTGGAATGTGAATGTGTTCAGAGAATTACCGTTTTATTTATTTTTTTAATTTATTTTAGTTTTGTAAACAGATTCATACCAGGTAGATGGTCTGAATCTACCTGGTATGATTCATACCATCATACCAGGTAGATTATTAAACTTTAATGGTTCTATTTGGTCATTTAGTGTTTCACTTATAATATGTACAAAACATCTCAAATTGTCATTAAAGTGAAGAGACGTCTCTTAAATGTGAATCACCCCAGAGGTTGGGAACCACAGCTCCACATCATCATCCTGGATCCTTGCCAAGCCTTTTGGTCTTGTTTCTAGTGCAAATGTCTCTGCACAATTGAAATAAGACAAAACTAACTTACAAGTAACTGCAGCAAAATAAAGGAGCTTCTTTCATTATTGATAAGAAAGAACTAGTTCTGCTGGCAGATGTTTTCACTTATAAAAAGCAATTTCTCCCCTTTTGTCAGTGGAAAAATCTGCCAGTGGAACTAATATGTTTTATCCAAGAATTATTGACTTAAAACAAGAGTTTATATGTAGCTGAAAAGATATGTGTATGTTAGTTTGTAGTTTTATTTTAGATGAACTAAGATATTTGCACTGGAAAGAAGACAAAAAAATGTAATTTTGTGTTTTGTGTCTCTAGATAATAGAGTCTAAATCTTGTCACTCACAGTTTTTTGATTCAGGTGTATTGAAGCAGACATAAAACACTCTCTCTGAGGATCCTCTGGTCTGATCATCTGCTTTGCTTCTGGATTTCCTGGGTCATGCTGGATGGATCAACCCCCACTGATCCAACTGGAGAACATAAATGGATCATCCAGTTAGTTCTAGCCATCAGAGTGTGCAATACCAGCGAAAAAACACTAAACTCCATGAGAGGAGACATTCATGCCTCCAGTTTTAGCTCACAGGAAAAATTAATGAGGCAGATAATGATAAGAGAAAGAGGAGAACAAATAGGGAATTAGACTCCAAAGATGCTTTTATCTTGTTAATCTGGATCTAAACTGTGTGAAATCATAGTTTACTGCATGGAACAGATAAACCTTTTCTGAGGACAAAGATGACCAGAAAGAGAAATCAGTGTGAAGAGCTGAGATCAGTTACTGGATTGTCTTTATGATACCTGAGGTCACACGACAGCGAAGGCCTATCAAAGACACTTTGTGGTGGATCTGCAGTCAGACAGCGGTCTAAAAATAATGCAGGACCTGCAGTATGACAGAATGAGGCCTTTTGTGTGGAGGCGCTCATAAATTCCTTTACGCAGCGCTGCATTGTTCACATCTGGTGTACAGTAGCGACATTATTCCAGCTCCTGCTGGAAACTTTGTTTACAGACTCACAAAACCCCCAAATCCAAGTTGATATGCTAATGGGGAGCAGAGAAGAGGACCCCTGGCCACGTCTGAAGCAGGGGGACACCCTCAACAGACGGCTCTTTTGTCCTCCCATTGCCGAGGCCGGGCCTGGCCTCAGGGAGCTGCGATTCAGATGGCGTCTGGTCTTTAGTGACTGAACATGACAGACACGCATAGCTCTGCTAATTCTAGAGCGCCTCTGGTCAAACACAATGAATGAGGCAATAAAACCGAAGAAAACAGGGAACTGACTCTTCAGGGGAACGAGCTCCACCTCTGCTACACTCTTTTGACCTCAGAGTCCCAGACATGGAACTATGATCTGGTCGTATTTCTGCTGCTTCAAGACGACATCTCTGACTGCAGTCAGAGTCAGGCGCTCACACCTGAACTTCAGAAACCTAAAACCAAACAGCATGATTAATGGGGACCAATCTAAAGTAGTCAAACCTAAATTACCCAAACTGGGTCAAACATTCTCAACAACACAACGATTAGGGATCAACATTTGTTTACATTTTTAGCAGGTGAGGTTCACTTTCACACTACGCTGTCAAATGACCCCTTTGAAAAACCTGTTACCTCATTTTGCAAATAAAATCTGTCATGCTACAACTAGAAATACAATAATTTTTAATCATGAACATTGATGCACATCAGTTTTTAATTCTTTCTAGATATTCTCAGATGTATTTGGATTTGACTATGCTTTAATCTGAACACAGGTGTCCTCGATGACCAGTGTCCTGCAACTTCAGATGTGTCTCTTCTTCAATACTCTTGAATCAAATAATTAATCAGGACTCTGAAAAAGTTCACTGTATAATTAAGAGGAACTGTGTTGGATCAGGAACACAAATAAAATTTTCTGGACAGCAGCCTGAAATGCCACTGAAAGATAGAATTAACTAAAAATGACAAATTATTACAAAATACTAAGTCCAAAGAATCTTGAATCTACTCTGTTTGTACTGCTTTTAAAGCTTTCTTTTTTCACAATTTCTATTTATTTCTTTAAATTGTTTTCTTATAAATACAGTTTATATGAATGTTTGTACTTCTTATCATTTATCTAACCAGGCAAAAAAAAAAAGAAAAACAGAGTAAGAACACATTTCTTATTAAAACTTGAACCCTTGATAAAAGCTTTAGACGGAGGTGAAGTGGGGATGTAAGATGAAGCAACAGAAATTAGACAACATGAACATAAAAACCAAAGAACACACAAAAAGATGATACACACAAAAGGTAATTTTATGAACAAATTACAGCAGAAAATATCTTTGAATGATGTGAGATTTCTTCCCATAATTCTTCCACAAACATCAGATTATTGGGTTGCACAGCTAATAGCCATCTTCTCTCCTTGCCTGTTCCAGAATACAAAGTGCTAGAAACAAATAAATGCCACACTTTTCAGATTATTGGTTTTTTTTTTAAAGTGCTTAAAAAACATTTTCCTTCTATGTTACAATTGTGTGTCATTATTTTTTGGTCGCTCACATAAAACGCCAGTGAAATAAATTGCTGCTGAGTTCCAATCTGACAAATACATTTACAAGGCACAGCATAAACCCGTAAAAAGGAACAGAGTTTGAAGCTGGAGGTGGAACAAAGTTCATTACCAAACCTCAGTGTTTCAGATAAAATGCTGAACTTCGAGACCTAAACCAGGCTTGTGCCTAAAGCATCCATCAATGTGGGAACAAACTGTAACAGCAGCGCAGTGATATAACCCAAGGTCCTAATCGCTCCTTTTACCACGGTCTCCATCCCAACCTAAAGGTGACTTTCCCTCCAGTTCTTCCTGTTTTCATCAAAGTGTGTCATTCCTACAGAGAACAGCTGGTTAGAAAAATAAAAACGTCTTGTTCTCTCTCAGGTGCAACATCGGCGTTTCACCTGACCATCACAGGGCAGCCTGAGTGGAAACCCCCCATCAGGAGGATGAGGAGCGCCACCGTGGAGCCCATCTTATCAGTTTAATAAACTCTACTTACAACTGATTTAATCATGAACACAAGCTGCTGCTGTTTTCTGAGTTAATCTCATTAAAATGCTGCTGGATAAATCACAAACTGACTGGTTTTCTCCCGCCATGAAATAGCAGAATCAGAAGACCACCCAGACATCAACAGTGAAGATCTGCCTCTGGTGGACCCCGGTGATTTTCTGAGATCAGCCTGAATGCAACCGGAGAGTTTCAGATCGATAAGATTTGGACACCTGAACAGCTGGAACTGTTTGGTTCTGCAGTTTTCAGAGAAGAGCAGGAGAGATGCGACAAGAACCAAACAGAATCACAGTTAACAGCTGCTAATGATCAACCTAAAATCTGTTGATACATAATTCATCAATCAATACACTCAAGCATGACACTTCTGGAAGTTTAAATGTGGCTGAAATTCTTCAACTTATTTTTATTTCTTATTATGTCAGCATCATTCCAGGCTGCAGCACCTCCAGGGCTGAAATGGGAGGCACTGGAGCCAGTGATGTGACTACGTTTCTCCTGTTTCTCTTCAGTTATTTCTGCTATGACTTTGAGCTCTCGCTCTGCAAGTTGTTGTTCTTATTCCTGACCTCTCATCCCTCAGCCAGTAGCTGCAGATTGTTGTTTATGCTCAACCTGGTTCTTCCAGTCAAAAGGCAGCGGTTTGGCACCGAATGCTTGCTGAGGATGAGGGATTGCTGCAAAGTCAGTGACTCAACTGTTTGCAATGCCTAATATGAATAGGTTTTGTGCTGAATTGGTGCTTAATAATAAACTTTGTTTGAAATATGAGGCCACGGTTCTCAAACAGAAGAAGGTGTGCACTTCCCTTCTGGTCTGGTGTCGAACTTTACCCAAGGGTAAAAAAAGTTCTTGACTAGTTTATTCTTTGCCAGTGATATTAGGATAGAATGAGACATGAAGAGATGGACTGAAGCTTTGTTTCAATCTGGTCATAAGAAATGGATCCAACTGAAGGCAGCAGTTGATTGGGAGATCTTATCAGGATGTCCCCTTGTTGCCGCCTTCTTGTGGTTTTCCCACTGAGACCAGTTATTTTGAAGGATTTTTTCTGTTTATCTCTTTCCACCTTCAGATCCCCAGAACCAGCAGAAGTGTGTGAGGCAGACACCAATGGTTGTTGTATCATGTTTCAGTTTAATCTCTGTTTTTTCTGAATGATACAAATGTGAGCAGGAATTAAGTGAAATGAAGTGAAAACAGTCCCGAGGTCTTGTTTTATCAGAGTGATGAACTTCTCCTTTGTTCGGCTTGTTATTTATGAACATCGGACAACAGTGATACTCTGTGAGATAAAGCCTTAAGTTTCCCAGCAGACAGACCCATGTGGGCCAACCACAGCCTTCTGTGGGTTTTTCGATCAGGCACTGTGGGTATGGGAGACCTAGAACTATGCTAGATATATCTTAAGCAAAACGTATAAAAATGTCACCAGTTTACTAACAGAAATTTCTACTTAATTTAACCATTAAGGACTCGTTTAAGGCTTCCTCTGGTCCTAAATGTTTGTCATTCCTAATGTTAACTGGCACCCCACATGCTCCAAAACAGGATGGGTCCACAAATGTAGGTAGCCCATATATGTGGACCCATGTGCTAGCATGAAATTTAAGATTCATTCAAATCTGCATTAGTTGTTCATAATGCATCACTGTTGCAACTTTGCTTCACTCACCATCCTGGGTTTGTTTGTGATAGTATGATGTTGCAGTTTACATAAATACATCTCATGTATACATATAAATATATTTTTTTTCATGTGCACGTTTGGCTACCTGTGGTAACAGGTAACAGCACTGCCACTTTAAAGCCATCTAGTGGTGGAAACTGGACTTGCAGACAAATCACTGAGACTGTAATTTTGATTGACTGACATTTTGATCAGAACAGGATTGTTTCCCACCACTTTAAACGTGCATTTAGATTAGAGGTGTTCTCTACATATTTCTGTTCTGCTTCTGCAATAGAAAATTAAATCAGATGTATCTAAATAATGTTAAATATCAATATAAATAGATTTTCCCCCAGTAATTCACATGGGAAAGTCAAAGGCATTGATAGTGTGGACATGACCAACTGTTGCTGGAGATTGAAATCAGCTCCATAAAGCCTGTCAGAAATGCAAAGCAGAAATAACTTACATTTTTAAGTTGAAGTATTCAATGTAATTAGCGTTTTAATAATATTCCAATAAAATAGTACACGTGTGTTTACGTTTTAAGTTTTTTTACACATCGTGTATGGAAGACGGTGGACTTTTCATGTGCATGAAGAAGCTTTTCACAAGGATAAAGTTTGTTGTAAAAGTTCACACACACACACAGTGGGTCACAAATATGTAGGACATCAAGAAACTAACTGAACACTTAAAAATAATTAATAGATCACAACACTTCATGTTTGAGTTTTATTTTAAAAACAGTTTTAAAATAAATCAATAACATTTGTGAATTTTTCTGGTGACATAATGTTTCCACCCAGTACAGATGTTGACCAGAAACCTGAAGGTCTATTATTTATATTTACAGGTTATACAGAAAAGCTGAGACATGCGTCTTCATGTTTGTCTCCATATTTGTGATCATGTCTGTCCCCTTATTTGTCTTTTGGACAGCCTGAGGGGTTTATGAGGACACCTCCAACAGAAAGCTACCACAGTTCAGGACCACTGAGCATCATCAGCTGCTGGTTGCCGTCGGCGACAGGCGTCCTCAGCCTGAGTGACAGCTCCGGTGGCAGTAGGTTTATCTGCCCTGGACATGGCGTCCTGCGGAGCGTCCTGTTGCCTTTGAGGGTTTGAAAAGCGTCCAGAGGAACTTGGCAGCACGGTTCATGGTTATTAATATTCCTGAGAAAAGCCACTTCCTGTCAGAGCTGGTTGGCATGGCGCCTCAGAACTGACAACGCTCGCCGACTGTAGTGTCATTGTTCATGACGAGGAGTCCAACTGCTCTTCAGACTTCAGCTTGAGGTTCCTCCTGTCAGAAAGAGGAGACAGGAAGTGTCCCACAGAGGGACACAACAGTTTGTCTCTAAAGACTTCACACACATACAGACAAACACTGAACAAGCTGAATCATTTTACTGTTGCTGCGAGAAATCAGACATCCAACGCATCCACTGAACTGATGCTGCACATCAGAAACTCTACAACTTGTCA
Source organism: Phalloptychus januarius (assembly GCA_902982915.1). Lineage (NCBI taxonomy): Eukaryota > Metazoa > Chordata > Actinopteri > Cyprinodontiformes > Poeciliidae > Phalloptychus > Phalloptychus januarius. The sequence continues at coordinate 18,313,181 of CADWAE010000230.1, read as the reverse complement.
CCATGGTAGCGTCTGATCTTTACCCTGTAATCTGTTATCAGTGTAACCAGGAGATCAGTCTGAGGTCAGTGTTTTACAGAATAATCTCACATTCACAGGAACGTCTGTCTCCCTGTGATGAACTTCCTCATGTAGACGTGGAGATATTTTACTGATGAGATGGCTCCAATTCATCTAGAAGAAGCACAAGCCAACATTTCACACCAGAACCTCATGTGTTAACTTCTCAAATGATGGAATAAGGATGTTTCTACCCCGAGTTTTCCTGAAGCTGCTGATGATGGCGTCCAGTGGCTGGACCCGTCTGTCCATCTGAGCAGCTGATCATCAGGGATCATTTAAACCGTCAATATCTGTGTGTAAATCAGGTTTGCAGCAGCAGAAAGTCTGACAGGGTCACTCTGTGTACTTCAGATTAAGAACCCCTACAGATCGTGGCGTGAAGCCGCCGTCAGCAGCAGATTATCTGGACGTCAGACTCACAGGTGGCGTCCTGCTCTCAATCCCCCACAAACTGATTCCAGCTGCAGGAGAAAACATCTGTCCTCTGATTGCTTTTTTCTAAGACTGATTAATGGACAGAAAGCCGGCGCTGCCTGCCTCCACCTTTCTGACAGAAACATGCAGATCAAACTAAATCCTCCGACTGCACAGCACTTTGATTTCCTGTCTCCGGGTCGCATGGTTTCCACACTTCTTCAAGAAACGATACAATCAAATACGTTTACTTGCTCCTTCTCTTGGTTAATGTTGATAGCACACCAGATTCACTGATCCAAGATCAGATGGAGTAATCTAAATCAGCATGAAACCTCATGATGAAGTTACTATTGATTAATGCCAGAAAAGGATCTGATGTTTAACAGAGCTATTCTTTAAAAATTTATATTTTAGGAATATCTTGTTTTATTGAATTCTTTAATCTTTGTTTAGATACTGGGATCTGGATAATCAGGAATCAGGATCATGTGGAATCAGATGGCTTTAAAATGATCTGAGATCAGGATCAGGTGTTAGCGTAATCTGGGATTAGGATTTGGCAAGTTATGTGCCATCTAGAATCAGGTGTTTTCTGTGATTAAAATAATCTGGGAACAGAAGAAGAATCCCACCTGAACTTTATTCGAGGTGTCATCTAGGATCAGGAGTAAACTGGGATGAAGATTATCTGGGATCCGATGAGGATCAGGAGGATCAGGATTGTCCCAAACCAGAGTCAGGTGGGTTTAAGGTCCAGATCAAGATAAGATGAGGTGTCAACAGGGACAATGTGGAGTTAGATAGGCTCAGGATAATCTGGGATCAGAACCAGACAGCTCAAGATGCAGATCAGTTGGGATCAGGATCACATGTCAACTGGGATCTGGACTGTATGAAAGCAGCAGGTTCGGATCAGTGTGTCACGGACGGGGAGAAGACTGGGATCAGGAAGATCAGATGAGTCAGGTGTCAGTAAGAATCACGTTTCTGATGGGTTCGGGATTATCTGGGATCCAATCAGTTGGGAGCAAGAGGAGGTGTTGACCGGGATCAAGAATTCTGGGATCAGGGTCAGGTGGGATCTAGTTGGATCAGTATTTGATTGAATCAGATATCAGAGGGAATCAAAAAAAAACGGGATTAATATCAGATGTCTGCTGGGTTCAGGATCCTGGTTCAGGATCAAGTAGCATCAGGTTTCAGATGGGATCAGGATGAGGAGTCTGATCTGGATGAGCTGGACCTGGGTCATCTGGGTAATAGCCTTCATCATTGATCTCTTCTTCATGGCTGCCGTGGGGAAAGAATGGCATTATGCAGAGTGCTGTTTGAAACAGTTTTACCTGAGGGTGTAATATCTGTTCCTGGATCTTCCGGTGGATCCAGAACCCCATTGATCCTCTGGGCTTTTCCACCCTGGGTTTTGCCTGCTCAGGCTGAACTGGAGATGTATAAATAGCTCCGTTGCTCAGCTGGGAATGTGTGAATCTCTGAGTGTTTAAAAAACATGAACCTGACCCCAGAGCATTATCAGACTCAACTAATGGGTCAGTACTTCCTGTGTGAGGGCTGGGAAGCTGCTCCGGTCTGCTCTGGTACTTCCCAGAAAGCAGTAAATCTGGGAAGCTTTCTGTCAGACATGACAGATAGTTTAAGGGTGAAAAACCTTCCTCACAGAAAAACGGCAGCTTCAGGTCAAACTGATAATCAGTTCCTGGATTTTCTTCCCTCTAGACAGAACCCAGCTGCTCGTTTCAACACAGTTAGAAGGATTTGATAGACTTTCTTAGGTTCACTTAAGAGAATTAAAAATAATCTGAGGTGGCGCTTCCAGAAGCATTTGAGATTATATTGATATCTGTTTTCATCTGGGAATATTATCCACCATTCGGTCGCCTTCAGGAGCAGGAACAGCTTTGATCTGACAGCTGAGACTTTGTTTCGTTTCTCTAGAGCTGTGTGTGTCACTTTGATCTGATCAAACTCTAATTAATCTTCCAGTGTTTGGGATGATCAGATGTTTGATTTGTTGTCTTTAGTCAAGTTTTCTCATCTGGGATGTTTGCTCTAACGAGTTTCTGTTATCACTTTATATCTCAGTTATGACTGTAGATGATCTGGTTTGTGTGTATATATGTGTGTGAGAGAGAGATCAGAGTGTGTATTGTGAATCCTGCTGCAGGGGAAGTGTTGTTCCCAGGCCCTTTCTGCATTCCTGCCTCTGATCCCAGACCTGCTCTGTGGGCCTTTTTATTTATCTTTCCTCCCAACACACACACACACACGCACGCGCACCCCCACGCACACTCACATGCACGGATGCATACAGACACACATAAAATGACACATCACACTCATATAGCTGCATGAGATCCTGAAGGTTGTACAGTCTGCTGCTGCTGCTGGTGTTGTTTTCCATCCATCCATTCATACATCCAGCAGCTCAGGTGGAGTTGTAGGTGAGGTTTCTGGATTACGGTTTACATTTGGCATTTAATGTCTTTCTTTCTCTCTGAAACTGTGAGACTGAACATCTCTTCATGTTCATTTGACCTGAAATATTCATAGATAAAAAGGGACTCTCATTCATCCAGATGATGTAATCTGTGGTTTTACCCTCCCCAGGTTCTGGTTCTGGTTTCACGTGTTTTATATGTTGTGTTTGGAACAAAGCAGCAGTTTTCTTTCAGTTTAATGAGATAAGCTTGAGACATTTTCCAGAGAACTGGGCTGCTGAGTCTGTGATCCAGTCACACTCTATGTTTTTCTGTAAAAAAATAAAAAAAAAGGAACAGGCTGAGTTTTACTTCCTGAAAATAACTGTGATCCATTTTTACTTTTTATATAGTAAAATATACGTCCACTTGGTTGATTAGAGGTTAGCTGGCCTCAAACAATGGAGGTCTGAATCCAAGCTGGAGTGTTTCTATTTGATACAATGTAAATCTGTTTGTTTTCCATCAAGTACTCACATTTTTTTCTCAAAATTAAAAAAAAACGTATGTTTTTAAAAATTTCTAAGGTGTGTGTGTGGGTGTAGGGCTTTCTGTTGTTCCTGTGATGGTTGGCTGACCTGTCCAGCCAGTGGTGGCTCTGAGTGAGCCCATCCTCCACCATCATACACCCACCCACACATTCCCTCTGCATGTAAAGTGAAATAAGCAGCTTTTATTTTGTACAAAAAAAAGGAGATGAAGAAGAAAACGGCTTGTACTTTGAGGCTGTGCTAGCATCATCGTGCTAGTTTACCTTTAAAAGAAGATTTCTTAACAATAAGGTGTCTGAATTTTCACTGTAATTGTCTAAAAAGCTGTTTTTTAGAATATTTTGTTTGTTGGTTGTCATTTTTGAACTGTCATGATTATAAACTCTGTGCAGTAATCAGATATTCAGCTTATCAGTAGATACTGATACTGGATAAAGATCATCACGGTGTTGAAGGGTTGAGGTTTTTGGAAACAATGTGATCGCTGTTAAATGTCTTCCTACCGTGACGCCCTAATCTGAAGGATTTATTTCCTGAAGTTGTTTTTTTCTCTCTCTTTTTCTGGAGAACAGGAAGCTGAACAGATTAGATATACAATGAAATCCAAGACTTTTCAAATTTTCCATTTCTAACAACCAATGTTTTTCACCAAAACATAATGAGATTACATTTTCAATAAGACATATATATCACACTTTATTTTAATAAGTAAATTAATAAATGTGTTCCTATTCATAATTTAATATTGTTTTACCTTGTGTGAATATGCATGTTGCTGCTCACCTTAACTTGCTGCTGTGACATGTGAATTTCTCCACTGTGGGGCGGATATTTCAATTTTATGTAAACCTAAATAAGCAGAAAATTGAGTTAAAATAACATAACTAGCAATAAATCAAATATCAAAACAGTATGAAAAACCAAAGGTTTTATGCAAAAAGAAGGAAAAACTGTTATAAATAAAAGGCAAACCAGACAGCCTCGTAGCAGGTGGAGCTGTAGAAACATACTGTAGATGAAACTCCACAGGTCCACAGTTCCAGTTTGTGTCCCAGTGGAAATGATCCAAAACATATCATCGTTAACCCAATAGAAACGGTTTAAATGCTTCCCTGTTTTGAAAGCAGCAAAGCACTGATTAGCTATTAAACTCAACACACTTCATTCACACCGGCTCTTCCCGTCTATAAGATGAACTAAGTAAGGCGAACAGGAAGTGGAGGGGCGGAGCCAGTAGATGACTCCATGTCAGAATCAGGTTAATTTACTGCGCTAATTAAAAGCAAGCATCTCTGAAATGGAGACGTTAAGAACAAATCCGTCCTCCTGCCTTTCCGGAAATGAGCTGCTGGGATCATCCCACCTCCACTTTGATCCACCATAACAGTCCTGAACATCTAAGATGGAACCGGTGCTCACTGGGAACACTGGGAACACTGGGAATACACCCACTCCCTCTTTTCTTTTTCTCTCCTCTGATCTCCTGGAATGTCATGCAAATAAAGAGTGCTGATTAATATTTGATGGGATTTTTATTTACATTCAGTTGGATTCATGTTCACCTGTGAGTCTGCAGGCAAACTGGGAACTGGGCCAGAAAAGGCTTAAAGAGGCACCAGCCCAGGGCACTGATATTTGGGGATGGCCAAAGTATTTTATTTTATTTTATTTTAATGAATGCATATTTTGTAAACACTGTAATTTATGCAAAACTGATAGCCCCAAAATTATGTGAGTTGTATTAATATTTTTAGAAACATTATTTAAATGTTTGAAAATTATAAAGTTATAATTGAGTTCTTTTGGAAACAACATGGGGTTATTGTCTAGGGGACATGTTATACCTGCTGATGGATAGGACCACATATTAAAGTACTGTAATTTGCATTAGTAAAATAGGTTTTCTGTAGTTAGCCCACTGAAACACTGACATTTCAAGCTGACTTGAAACTTTGAAATTCTCCACCCAGTTCTTCCTTTATTTATCTATCATTCTGTTTGTTCATCCACCTATTCATCCTCCTCAACACATTTTCTGTTGTCGTCCAGGTGGAGTTGTAGATGGAGTTGCAGTTAGGTCTTCTTGTTTCCTGTTTGATATTTAAAGTCCTTTTCTCTGAAACTTAAAATTGGACGTTTCTCAAAAACAAACACCTGAAACTTTGAGGTAAAACAGGACATCAGCCTCAACTCTGACTTCTGATTGGTTGGACAGATGTATACATGCTGGCAGCCTGTGATTGTTTTCTGCAGATGTCTTTTCCAGCTGAACATCAAACTCTTCGGGGAAATGTTGCCCCAGTTTCCTAATCTGATTCCGAAGCAACTCCTCTGCCTTTGCTTTAATTTGCCTGGTTGTGGCTGAAACCACCTCAGGAAGGAGGAAAAGTCTCTGTTTGCGTGCCGGAACCCCCGACGGATCCCATTCATGTTTATTTACATCTTTAATCTTTAATGATGTGTGTGTTGAAAGAGGCCCCCTTTTTTTTCCCTCGATCGCGCTCTGCGGCGGGGACACCTCGGAGGACCCTGCAGGAATGCCGCAGCATTTTTCAGCTCTTCGTTCCTGATGAGGAATTTCACCACGAATGACTGAAACAACAGGCTGATGCTTGTGCCGCAGCCAGCTGCCTGTTTATCCTGCAGATCAGCAGATTTACCCATCATGCTCCGGGCTGTTTGGACATCATCAGGTGAACGCCGCCACCGCAGCGGCAGCAGATTGTTTTTTACCTTTTAAGTCGGCATTAGTATGAAAACTGAAAGCCTCTTACAGGCTGACATGAAAATCCTCTGAGAGTTTGAGCTGCAGCCAGCAGTCTGTGTTCAGGTATCAGTGGATTTTAAAAGCCCGACATGATGAAGATGATGATGAGCCCCCTCCGCTCCCCCTGTCGCTCCGCTCCTGCTGGTTGGACAGGCAGAGGCTCAGTCTAATTAAAGAGATGAAGGTCTGAGTGTGAGTGTTGGTGTTGGGATGGAGATAAACCCTGATCAGGCAGCAGGTCTGAGAGGGAAACGCTGATCCTCAGGTCTGAGAGGTGCAGATTAAAACCTGAAATCTGCTCGCTCTGATCAGCTCTCCGCCGCATGCGGAGGTGCATGGCAAGCTGCGGCCAGCTGCAGATTTTCAGCCACATTAAGCTGCAACAGATGTGTTCGGGTGTTGACATTGTTTGGATCTGATAGATCAAAATGTTTCACTCTCTAATAGGCTTTGGTTTCTGTACATTCTGGATTTGGAAGCCCCCAATCAGCCCCCGCCCCCCTTCCCAACGCTGTCTGGAGCAGAACGGATCACATGAAGCCTGCAAGGTCACATCAAGCTGCTAGTTGTTTGGTTTGAATCAAAGGTTAAGGGAAAATTACTGAAATGTTCTCATGGATCCAGAGGAAACGTCCAGCAGCTGATGTTTGAGAGTGGAGAGAAAGAGAGCAAGAAATTCTGCTTCTCATCTTCCTCCTGTTCCTGTCAGCAGTTCTTCCTCTCTGGTAAAAAAAAGATAATAATCTGACTTAGTTAAAGAAACTAAATCTGATATGTTTCTTGATAATAACTGAATTGGTTTCCAGTTGGTCAGGACTCATGTAGGCCTGCTGAGAGAAGAACTCTTACTCTGAAAACCTTCTGTTCATTCAGACCTACCAATCAATCTGATCATGTATTGATCAGAACCGTCTGAAGGACAAACAGTACATTTTCCTCCCCTGTATCCCACCTCAGAGGATCTTCTTCCCTCGCTCCCCTCACAGCGTCGTCGTTGTCATCCTCTCTCCGACTCGTTATCAGGACTCAGAACAAACGTGTTCTTCAGCAGTGAACAGATAAAGAGTTGATGGTGGTGCCCGCCCCCAGGAGCCCATTTGGGGGGGTTTATGAATGTGCGTCTGATTTGATATAGAGATGGAGGATGCCACCACACTGAGCTGCTTGTTGACTGTTGTCCAGATGTGCAGCGGTCAGAGCCAGCCCATCAATGCCCCCCCTGTTCCAAACACACTCAGGGTCTCATCTGCACCTCATATAACCTCCCAACAGAGAGGACAGAGGCAGGGAGGGGGCCACAGAGCACAGTTCATGTGTTCACTGTCACCTTCTGCTGTTGGTTCATGTGTCCGAACAGAGGAAACAGAGACGCTTTAATCCCCTGATGTTTAACGTGGCAAGCAGGGAGAGTCTTTACCCGCCACAGCTCAAACTGCTGGGAGAGTTCCCGGTTTGACCTGCCTCAGAACTGTTCCTTTAAAAGAATCTGAACTGTTCAAAACAAGACACCCAAAGTGTTCACTTAAAAAAAATCCAACAAATCTGAACTGTTCAAAACAAAACACACAAACTGTTCGTTTAAAACACTGAAAATGTGTGCTGTTCCTTTAAGAAAACAATGCAGCTCTGTATGCTTCAGTAAGTTAAATTTAAACATTAATAAGACCTTTCTAATGCAAAAAATTTTAACTAATTTTAAATATATGGGATGGTTGGGAGATCTTCTCAAACAGAGCAGAAACTGCACACATACGTTGTCATGATGTGTGCAGAGGTGGACCCGATTGCAGCAGGCAGACGTAGTTTTGAAGGATGACATTTTAACGAAGAAACTTAACTAACAAAATCCAAAAACACAATGAAACAGGAGACACAAGGACAACAAGGTAATGACTGGCAGCATGGTGAGAGGGTGACAAGATGGACTGGCGAGTTGTGACTGGAGCAGAGGAGCTTAAATACTGGGAGGCAGTAAACAGGACAATGGACCTAATGAGATGAGAAACTGATTCAGGTGTGAATAGTTGACAGAGGAGCAAACTGAGGGGGGGAGGAGATGGTGCAGGGAAGCTAAGAAGATATACTGGGGAAAACGGGGAGGAAACACTATGGAGCTGAAAATACATCTAAAACTAAACACTAATAAAAGACCTGGTAAACTAGAAGACAAAAGACACAAGGGAAAACATAAATAAACCTAAACAGAAAGGCTGATCTAACATTAATAACTAGGGGACTTAGGGTGACTAGATGGATTGTGTTGAAGTGTTCCTTTAAAAAACAAAAACAAACCCTTCAAATGCTGGGTTGATGTAATGAACACAAGGAATAAAGTTGCTGCTCCTCCGCCACACTGAAGAACCTCCTTTTCTCTTTTTTGTTTTCTTAGTTTTGTTTTGAGATGTTCCAGCAGGAATCTTTGGTTTTTGTTGGGATTTTCTTGACTTCTCATCAGTTCCCACCTGTTTCCGTCTCAGTGATGGATCAGTGTGTGTTTTTATAATGTCAGGCGCAGATTAAAGACCACCCAACCCCACCCGCACTCATGTGTGTCAACAAAGATAAGTGCAGTCTGATAATCTTCATCCTAATGCAGAGACACCTGCTGTTGCCACGGCAGCATTCAGCATCCCATAATGTTTCTATAAGCAGATTAAGCCTCTAATGCAGGTATCCGAAGTGAATTCCTGCTGTTGGGAGCTGATGGAAGGCTGCTGTGTTAAATGGTGTCACATCCATCCATCCATCCATCCATGACAGTGTAGCAGGTTCTAGTGAAGCTTTAATTAGATGTTATTATGATGCATAAAAATGACAGAACAGCTGAAAGTTGGTTAAAATAAAGGCGGAGCTTTGGATAACTAGGTGGAGCTTCGGGTAACTAGGCGGAGCTTTGCATGAGCAAACAATTAGATACATGCATGAAAGAATGGGGGCTGCACAGTGTTGTTGTGCAACCCCCAGTTGCACAACAGTTGGTAGAGCTGTTGCCTTGCAGCAAGAAGGTCCTGGGTTCAATTCCCAGCCCGGGTCTTTTTGCATGGAGTTTGCATGTTCTCCTTGTGAAAGCATAGGTTCTCTCCGGGTACTCTGGTTTCCTCCCACAGTCCAAAACCATGACTGTCAGGTTAATTGGCCTACAAAATACAGTTGTGTTTTACTTAAACCATGTTTTAAGAACAGCTTTCAAACATGTAAGAAAGACCCTAAGTTTATATTGATGCAGAATGTTTATTCTCTACACACAGATATGGACAAAATGATATAAATCGCTTGCACTGCTGCAGTTTGGAGGCTTCCATATGAAACATGGAGATGTTTCAGACCAAACTCTGCATCAGGAAGTTTTTTAATCTTTTGGCCTTCATCTTGGCTGCAGTTTAGTCTGACTTGTGGAGCTGCAGCTCCACCTCTCACCTTGTTGCTGTGAAAGGAGAACTGGGTAAAACGGCGGCTGGTTGGGTAACATCAGTCTGACTCAGAGTGCTCACTCAGCAGCTTTCAGCGCCGCGTCTGTTAGCAGGTAAGACAAACTGTCAGCAATGTGGCAACTCCAGACGACCTGCTGCTCCCACACTTCCTCTCTGATCGGTTTCAGAGGAAGACAAGAGGAACAGAATTAGATTTTACCTTCTGTCCAGCCTGCAGGAGCATCCTGCAGACGCTTCAACGCCCTGCTGACAAACTCTGCCTCATCCCTGCTCAGAAGGGGTCAGTGAGTCACTGTCACAATGTGACAAACTATCTTAACGATTTAAAAACCACCTAAACCGCAACACTACTCTTATAAGGTTTATTAACATGAGGAAAATAAGAAAACAATGTTAAATGTAGAAGAAAGCAAAGTAGAAAGTGTGTTGATTTCAGTTTCTAATGGAAAAAAAACACCAGCTGTTTGTTTTGAATTTTGTCCAGTTCTCTTATGACCAGGTTTTGTTTTGTTTTATGTCCTATTCCAAGTTCCATGTTCAAGTATTTAATGGTTGTGTCTTGTCTCTGTCTGTATTTGTACAAAATTAACAAACCTGGTTGTGTTTTGTGATCACACACAGTCTTGGTATTTTAGCTTGTTGTTCCTGATTGGGGTTTATTCATCTTTATGTCTGGCTCTGGTATGTTAAACCACCTCTAGTTACAATTTTGAAAATCATTTAATTTATAATGAAGTCGAACTCACCATTTGGTTCTGGTGAGTTCAGTGACTGCAGAACTCAGTTCCTCCCTTTTTGATCTTCTCAGTTTGATCCTGTTTGCATAAAGATGAACTTCAATGGCCTAAACTGTTGCAATGAGGCTTAGAAATGTTCTATGACCTATAGAGAACTGAACCTGGACCTGAATCAGATCTGCCAGACCAAATTCTTTCTCAAGATAAAGTTAAAGCATTTAGGTGAATTTGATTGATACTTCAGGATCATTTATGTAAGTATAAAACGACCTGCTGCTTGTAGAAGAGTCATTTAAAACTAGACTCTATATTTACTGACTGAGACATCTCTACAGAAATCAACGGAGGCGTCTCCACTGAGACATCTCTACAGAACATCTCCAGAGTTCTGACTCTGAGTTGAGTCAGAACTCAATACTTATTGAGTCATAACTTGTTAAAACCATCTTTCTGAACAAAACCTAAACTTATTTTTGAAAATTTCCTCATCAGACTGGTTTCCACATTTCTTTATGCTTGATCTGATTTTCATCACATCCGAACTTTCCCCCAGTCTGGTGCTCTCTCCTGGTCCGCCCTTTGACCCATAAACAGAACCCTCTTAACAGGACCGGAGACAGGAGGTGCTGTCAGAGCAGAACATCTGCCTGACCCTAATTTAAATGAACCAGAACCTGAAACCTTTCACCTGGTTTCTGTCTGTCTTATATGAAGTTATCTCCTCATACTTTATTTTCATGACCTGCTGCCCAGTTTCAGTCATTCAGGTGATTTTTGTGTGACACAATGAATTTATCTTATACTTTCCCACTCATGTGAGATCCAGTGGCAAAGGTCATCAGTCCAGGAGGACATGTTCTGGCTCATAAAGAGACATATCACCAATCCAGAACTTTCTAGGTTGGCAGGTTAATCCTGGTTACTAGGTTTCTGAGGTTGGTGTTTACTGTCTCTGTACAGAGTCTGCTCCTGACCCAGATCTCAGGTCAAAACTTTCTGGAACTGAATCAGAACCAAACAGGGAGAAGCAGCATTCAGCTTCTATCCACCTCAAATCTGGAACAAGCTTCCACAAAAACTGCAAAACCTTTAAATTAGGCTACAAATACATTTTCTATATCAAATTAGTTTTTCTTTAGAAAATCCATCCAAACTTAAACAGCTATCTTGTTGCCATAGTTACCCTTATAACAGAAAAAAATCCCCTGGACACATCCAAACCAAAATCTCTAAAATCAGAGTTTCAGCAGAAGGAAGATGGCAAAATGAAGTTTACGGCAGCGAGCTGCCACTAGAGGGTGCTGTACCCAGTCTGCAGTGTATTGTGGGTATTATTTGATGGACACTGTTTTAAGAGCAGGTGTAGATCAGAGATCTGAAAAGATCAGATCCTCTGTGCAGAAACAAAGTCGGGTCATGTGACTGCGTCCAGTTAAACATGGAGCGGCCCATCCCCCACCCCGACCCCTCCGCCCTGACAATGTTCTGATCCTACATCTGATCTGTTATCAGCTGCAAACATCTCTGTAATCTGACCCTTTTATCAGATTAGCACAGATTACCACCGAATGCCTGGCTACACACACACACACAAACATACACACCCACGAAAATATGTAGACACACATGTGCAAACCTGAAAACACACACAAAAAAAAATACAGCAAAACATGCAGCAATAGACAGACTGTTGCCCTGCCTTTACCCTGCAGCATGCAGGTACAGTTTGAGTGGCCAAATGACACGATCATATCAGTCCATCAACATGACAGCAATGTGATGACACCACAAGCCAGCCTGATGTGAAAATATCTGATAAGAGAAAAGTAGTTCTGTCACCCTACACCTGCATGAATGCAGAGACGATTCCTGTCATCACAGATCTTTTGACTTTACTTATTATTGAAACAACAGATTTTCATCTCCACTCTGCAGTAAGTCAATCACAAGCTGTTGATCTGCTGTAACAACCAGTCAAAGTTCAGACACCATCCATTAACTCTACTCATAAACATAATCCAGACTGAGCCAGGAGTGTTTCCAAACCGATTCCACTACATCCAAATGATCAGGTTCGGTTTGAGACTATGGGCTGGAAGAACAAACCCTGATGGTGAAGCCCTAATGTCCACACGGCAAGATTCTTATACCAATTTTTACCCTATGACAATATTAAAGCTGTTCCGATGATCACAATGGCTCTTGATTTAACCTTAAAAGATATTCCTGCTGTGTGTCGTGTGCTAAGAGGGATCTGGTCTGCTCCGAAAAATATCAGGAAAAGTCGACTTGGATCTAAAATCGAAAAATTTAACATGTTGAATTGTCTTCCCTTGATATCATGATGGAAACACACCTACAAAGGTGACAAAACAAAGATGGTAAAATAACTGCTTTGGCACATTAACAAGTCTGTTTTTTCTCAGTGAAGCATAATCCACAAAGTATCGCCATTGCATCTGCCTAGTCGGCCATGTTTGCTTTCTCTGAACTCACATTTGGCCTGACGGGATTTTGCGAGATTTCCCGTCTGACATCTAAATGTTGGTGAATGAAATTGATTTGTGTGTAGTGTGTTGCTCCCATCGTACTATACAATCAAATCTGTTACAGCTTAGTATCGTCATGTGTGTATGGTCTTTGAAAATCGTATGGCAATTTTAAAATGTTGCTGTGTGAACCAGACATTAGAAGATTTTCTGGTTCTGGAGATCAGAATGACTGGACTTGTTCTGGCTGCTCTGAGATTCATTTAAACTGTGTTTCTCAACTGAATATTAACAAGTCTTATCACAGACTCTGCCTGCAAATCATCATTTTTGCAATTCTGATAGAAAACAGAAGTGAATCCAATCAGAAAAGTCTGACCTTCAGAGGAGAGGAATAGGAAACTTCAGATCAGACACAGTAAACAGATGAGGTCTGGATGAGATGGATCTCACTCAAAATCTGAACCTAGGATTTCATTCAGACCAGATTAAGAATGGTTGGGGAGTTTCACATCCTGCAGCATCATCTTCTGTAGCTTCACCTGTAAAGGTTTACTCAAACAGATAAACACACCTGCAGGAAACAGCAAAGGAGAGCTTTTCTGTTTGGTTCAAAAATGGATCTAAAAATCTGCAGACATTGGGAGCGAACGGAATCAGAGAGCTTCATTACTTATGTGATGAGCTGCTGCATCCAGTATCTGTGTTCATTATCTGAGCTCTGATTGCACGACAGCACGGTGCCTTCATAAATGAGACAAACTAATGATGAGCAGGGGGAGGAGGGCGGGGAGGTCAGGAGGTCATCGATAACATTATCACCTCCACTCTGACACAAAGCTCGTCCTTGGAGGTTGAAAGGTTCTCATTCAAAGAGTTCAGACGGCATGTTTGAATACATATTCTGCTGATTTCTGAACTTCCTCCAGACAGAACCCACATAGATCACGTATGTTCAGACGGTCACGCGTGTAGTTTCTGCTCAGACTGCGGTATCTGCCGCTCTGCCAATTGGAATCTGCGGTGACGTCTTTCTGAACTTTGAGTGAGTGAACTGTGAGGCCAAAGACGCTGGCTGTCCAACTCCAGTTGTTGAGAGCTACTGTCCAGCAGCTTTTGGATGAGTCGCTGTTCCCACAGATTGAATCAAAAGATTGGGTCTTTATGGCGAACGTGATGGATGCTGAAGAGGTAATTCAATCATTCTTGTTTATCAAAGCTTTATTGTGTCTTCTGCATGTTTAGAGAAAGGAGTCTTATGGGCTGAGCTGTTGTCTCGCTCACAGAACTGACTGGATTAGATTAGTTTCTTGATTTGACTGCCGGAGAAAATCTCAGCCCAAACTGCTGTTGTTTTGGTCATAATTCCCTCAGACTGGAAAGCTATCAGTTTTGGTCCAGGTCAAGGTACGTCTTGGCAGTTCATTTTCAGAATCAGAACCAGGATAAATCTAAATGGGATTTTACTTAAAGAGTTATTAAGTCATACGGAACAAAGGTTCAATATGGGTGGAGTAAAAACAGAGTCAAGTTTAAAATCACACAAAAATCTTTATGGAACAAAACAGATGCATGGTTTCTTTAGGTTGTTTCCCACCAAATCACTCTTGAATAAGCTGTGCTTTTGGGAAGGAGTCCTCATGAGGGACTCATCAACCAATCATAAGCAGACTTGAATTAAGTGAGAGACAATAATAAAGAACAATGGATTTTATTGTCCTCATAACCAACAATCTTGAGACTTGAAGGGATCAAATATTCTGGACCGAAGACCCAGCAATGACATATTGAAGGAAGAGGAATGCAGTTCCTATAGGTAAAGTCTGAGATTTTTATGCACATTCAAGTGCAGTAGACTTCCTCTCCAAAGTCAGCTCATTCTGTTTATTCTCCTGTGGTCAGCTCCATTAGCTGGCAGTGTCCTCAGCAGATGGACAGCTTCTCCTCCATATCAAACTGTCAGTCATCTTATATGCATCAATGGTTTATTGATTTTTAAAAAACATAAAAATCAGCAAAGTGAAGAAAGAAAAGGCAAGTATACTTTTCCTGCAGCTCGAGGCTTCTGAAAAATGACTTCCTGCATTCTTAAATTCTTTTGAATTTCTGTCTGGGTGAAACGATGAAGACAAATAGCAGCTTTGTTATCTCAGACTGGGATTCAAGACACGGGGATTCTCCTGGTGGTGGCGCTGCAGTGCAGGCTCTTTGTCCCGTGCTGCTCTGCAGGCACTCTGACACCTTCTTTCTGCAGGAACAGCCTTTAAACCAACAGACAGGAAGCAGCATGACAGGAACACACCAGCCATTTTCAGCCTGTTTGTTTTGTCCCAGTTGGGCTCTCCATTTCAGAATAAAAACCCTGCTGGACGTCCAGCCACTGCCATCAGGTCACTTTTCTTCGTCCTGACTCAGAACACAAAGACAGAGTCGAGGAGGACGGAGTCTGCTGCTGAAAGCCACCAATGGGCCCCTGATGTCTGCAGGATGTCTGCAGCAAAAGGCCTGAATAAAACCAAGGGTGCGTTTGGTTTTAATGTTGGCTGCAAAGGAGAGCGACCGGCGGGGAGGAGACGCTTCCAGAGCCGCGGCAGCATCTCTTAGCAACAGCACCTTTCAAACCAGACCAGAACTCAGCTGGAGGAGCCTGTCAGACAGGAACAGGCAGGACCAATACAAAATAAATAACTTTATTATTGATTTACAGAAAAAAAAAAATTACATTAAAATGACCAGTCAGTATTCCACAGGAATTGTATGTGTGGGACCAGCACCAGGAAGTCCATGGTGTTCCAAAGTTTTTAAGAAATTGGAAAAAAATCTTGGATAATTCAAATGGGTCACTGTTGTGGAAACACATTTTGCTGAAATTAGATTGTCATATCTTTTAGAAGAAGTTGATAATTTGCAGAATTAACTGATTTTTTCTCTTTTTTTTGGTGAATTCTTCACAAAATAACTGCTGCTCCACTTCTTTGTGGATGTTTCAGTTCTGCACTAATTTGTTGATTTAAGTAAGAAAATCCATAGAAGAGCCAGGTTCATTTTGCAAAGCTCCCTACAGTTATGAGGTGATTCTCATTGTAACACTTTCAAAAGGTCAGAGAAAAAAAATCCCATTTGGAAATGCATCCCTCGGGGTTTCTAATGGGGTCACAAGGTGGAGCTGATTGATGAGGACAGAGCAAAGTTTTCTTTTAAATCTGTTTATTAAAGGCAAATCAAGCTAAATAAAATCCCTCCGTGATGTCTGAGAAACAAAAAGCTCCTGGTGGTTCCCACAAAGTGTCATAATGTTGGCAGACGGAGCCAAGCATTAAAATAAACCTCCACACTGCCACATTCATTAAGTCCCAGCTGGAGCAGGAACCGTTTCCTCTTCTTCACACGTTCAAATGAACAGAACACGCCAGGAGTTCCTGTCCTCCAAATAAACTTTTATTTTGGTGGGACAAAAGCCTTTATTCGAGAAACAAACCAAAACCACCAGAAACCTTTATGTCCCCACAAAGCTGACCTCAGATCAGACCAAAGGTTCCTGGTAGTAACTCTTAACCTGCACTGGTGGATCAATGGAAGCAGTGAGGATCTTTTAAGATCATCGTAGCTTCTCAGTGTTCTTGCAGAACTAAGTGGATTTGGTTTAAATGGCAGCTGAAGAAGCGTCAGGTCTCCACTAGAAGACTCTATTGGTTCTGGTTCCAGGATTTTCTCCTAGGAATTTCATACTTTCAAAATAAAATACTATAGAGAAAAGCAACCTACCTCTGCCCTCCACTGAAGCTCCAAGCAACTTCCAGGTTGTCCAGAGCTCCTTTATCCAGTAATTTAACAATTGCTTTCATGTCATCAGATTTGTGGTGAACATGAGTTGTACTGTGGATAGATGTTTATACTATGACTCTTTGTAGACCCTTCAGAGGCACCATGGGTTTCTTGGCTGCTCTCCATGGTGGCTCTGTGAGCTTAGTGGTGATTTGGAGTTGTACCATACTCTTTCCATTTTCACATGTTGCATTGAAAGAGCTCTGCTTGAGATGTATCAAGCCTGGGATATGATTTTATACCTTGCCTCTGCTTTTAATGTAAAATTTGAAGTCAGGTAGATGCCCGGGATTGTCTTTTAGAGAAGCTAAAGAAGACTGACCACTAATTCTTTAAAAATGTAAAAACTATGCTTTATTTTCCTAAAACGTCACAATTATATTGTGCATTTTGTTGATCTATCACATACGCAAGCAAAATAAACAGTTTGTGGGTTATTTAGGAACGTATTTTTTATTTCTGATGATTGACAGAAAATAGGTTCCCGTTTCCACCTCGGTGTCCGTGGTGTGTCAGCTGATCGAATCAGATCGAGCTGCTGCGCTTTCAATGTACGTGAATGATTTCACAGAAACAGCTTGGTATCATACCGCCCTCTATCGGACTGATTGCGGTACTACACATTCATCTAAAAAGAATCATAATTTTTTCTGTCATCATCCTGAAGTTTACACCGTAATTTCAGCTTCTGATTACTTTTATCCAAAATGTTACACCTTTGACCTTGGTCATTTTATCTTCAGTGTTAAAAGGCCATCATAGGCTCTTAATTTGCTATCATCTGAGGCCTCATATTTTAGATTAATTTGGCGAGGTGAGGGCTGCACAGTGGCGCAGTTTGTAGCAATGTAGAAGGTCCTAGGTTCTCGGCCCGGGGTTTTTCTGCATGGAGAAGAACACCGACCTTAAAAAATATTATTTCCGCATTCTGAAGCTTTATTTTGAAAAAACCGGATGCAGCCTTCTGTTCCTATTGGTAATCTTTTCAGGTATAAAGATGCGCTGTAGGAACAGATTCGGCCTGTGTTCACAGTTTGTTTTTATGGTTTGATACTTTGCTAATGTCACGACAGAACCGTCCATATCCCCATAGTATGGCAGATTTTTCAGAACATGAAGCTGGTCTGTGGGTCAAATGAGGTTGGGGATCGCTGGTTTAAAGAGCCTGACGGGGGGGCGGAGCTTTTCCCGCCCCATCAGCTGTTTTACATCCACACGTAGCAGTTGATTGGTGGAGAAAGACCATTCCATCTTTCTATTGGCTGCTTGGAGTGCTAGTCACTATATTGTGGAAGAAGCTTAAAAACAGATTAATATCTACACGGCAGCCATTTTTTTGCTATGTTGGTTCGGTCAGGGAGAGCAGAACCGAGCCTGAGACAACTGAAGCGCTACATGTACCCGTTCCAAGTCCGGAATCAGAACCTCGGCAGGTTCGGTCCAGGTCGTGTTTCAGTTTGTGCTGGATGAAGAATTGTCTCTTCTGTTTTAGTTGGCGATGCTAAGCTAGTAGCTAACCCCGGCTCGGGTCGATGAAGCAACCGAACACGAGTCCATCAGAACCGAGCTAAAGTAAACAAGGACTGGATGGTGGTTCGGTTCTCATGCAAAACAGCTCCAGGTCTGGAGCGAAGCTTTCCAGCCAGAACCGGACCGGTTCCTGAAGGAATCAATCTCTGCCAGCCCGCCTCCTCTGGAACTCTGTTGTGATCCAGATACCCCTGATCCGAACCGACTTCTGCTGCCCACAGCGGGGACATGATGACCGAACTCTGTGGGTCAACGTTTCGGACATTTCTCCAGTTCCAAAAACGGGTCCTGACTCTTTCCGTTGAGCTCTGGTTCGGTGTTTTTCGGTAAACGGGACGGACCTTAACCAGCTGTCTGGATCAAAACGTGGTTCCGTGTTCTGTTTGTCAGAGTCGGTTTAAAAGTCACAGGGTCACAAACACAAGCCTTCAGATCTGGACGCAGGATGGGACTAGAAGGCAGACTGGTTCTGAGTATTCTCCTCATCTCCTGCTGCTCAGGTGAGATGCACACCTAGTTAAAGATTAGCTGATCAAAGTTAGTTCTGGTTCCTTTTCTGGAAAACCAGCTTCATCCATATTGGTTCTGGTTAATGAACCAGAGGTGAGTGGTTCTAGTGGTTTTGCTCCTTTTGGGTCCACATCATTGATTATCCTAACTCCTGGTTCCGATCTCATCTCTGATAGTTACCCGATCATTTCCCAGAAGTGTCGGAGTTGAGCAGCATAAGGCTGCCCTCCTGTTACCTCGGAACTCAGAGCTGCTTGATGTGAAACAATAAGTCTGTGTTCTAGTTAAAAAGTCAGAATTTCAACATGGCGTCGCTTATACACCTTGTGCAGCACCGCTTACAAACATCAATATAAGCTTTGCTTTAAGCAAACACCACTTTGAATTTGCTCACTTTATAGTTGCAGTAAAATTGACTTCAGACGCAGGTTTGCATGTGTATCTTGTTAAATAAACTTCCCCACCACATCTTGCTAGATTGGTGTCAGTAGTGGCCATATTGAAAAGCGGCACTCCAGTTGTGGGGCAACTGGGAAATTTCTACTTCCCAGTTGTAAAAATCAATTGGGAAAATGAGCAACTCCATTACCCCCAGTTAAGGTGTAAGGTCAACTTCCTGTTTCAATGTGGCCGCTCCGCATCAACAGTAGCAAGCTGTGGGGGAAACAAGTTTCTTTTACAAGACACACAAGTAAGAGTGTTTACTTATGGAAAGTTGGGCTTAAATTAATGTTTGTTACTTCAAACGACGCCATGTTGAACATCCGACCTCTTAACTAGAACACTGTGACCTCTGGTCTGACGCCAAACCCAGTGTTGTGTTTCCACTTCCCAGGTAACTGGAACATCAGACCAGTTGTCCTGGAGAACTGCAGGAACCCACCTTCAGTTTTCAGTCTGGCTCCAGAAACTTTTCAGAAAGAGTGGAAGGGGAAATGAACCTGAACTGAAATTCCGGCTCTTTTGAATTTTCACAAAATCTAAATATCTTAATTCAGGACATTCTTTTTCCTACATCCAGTTCTAGTTGTTCTTCAGTTCTGGAGAACAGATTGAAGTTTGATTTTTGTCAAACAATTTCCTGACTCCTTCCATTTGTCTTTCTTTTGTTTTATTGTTTTCATTTTTTCACCTTGATTCTCTGACGTCTCCCTCAGTCCATCTAGAAATAATCATTTGCTTTCCTTAAATCCATCCGCTGGGAGCCACCATGTGTCTGCTCAGTCCAGGTCGGATGAGGCGCTTGGTACTAAACTGTGGGCTAAATCCTATTTCACTAGTGTGTCCTGTTCTCCCTCGCTGTTTGCTACCAAATCAGGAAGTAAAAATATTCCACAGAAAAACGGGACACTCCTTCAACAAGCACGATCAGCGCTCACTAATTTGAAAACACATGTTGCCTAACTTGCTTTTATATTGCTGTGTAAGCAGTTATCAGTTCTGCAGCACACTTTATTTTTATGTTTGAAGAACAAAAATGTAATAATTCCCAGAAGATCCCAGTGACTCATAAATCAATTTAATGAAGGTTTATATTAGATAATGCATAAACAACATGCAAGCAAAAATATAGTACAGATTATCTATGTTAGAGAAATGCTGCACATTTTAATAGTTGGTGTAGCAAAACATTTTAAATTAAATATTTGGTGATTATTTTGTAATTAACAATAATTTAGTAATTGCAGTGTTTATTGTGCCATTAAATGTATTATCACAGTAGACAATATGCATATAGTGAAGAGCTGCTGGGGCTTGTTGGGTTATTAATTAAGTGCCATGCATGCAGGTTGTCTGACTCTTATGTTTATTGGATTTTAGAAAAAGGACATAAGGTGGTAATGTGAATAAAAACACTGAACTCAAATGTAGAAATTAGAGTTTGGTGTTTTTGTGTAGGAATGCTGCAAAATACAATGTTCTGATTGATTTTTTTTTTTTTTTTCCCTGATTTGCAAGTTCTTAAGTTCTGGTTTAAGAACTTAACTTTTTCATTAGGCAATGAAAAATTGCCTAATTTTTCATTGATTAGGCAATGAAAAATAGAACCTACCTGATCCTTCATCCTGATTAAATGAGCTTTTTCTTGAAAACAGGGATTATAATGGCCAATTAAAACCTAGTTAATAACTTATGAAAATAACTGCTTGCTGTACGATGGTGTAAAAGAATCCAACTCCTAGGCCAGAGCTGAAAAACAGCAAATTAAACTGAAAAAGTTTAATATTCAATAACTGAATTTTTTTATGTATTTAATTTGTGTAGGACTTATTTAAATCATAGCGAACTTAAAACCAGAATGAGCTCCTCTACACTGTGAACAGCTGCAGCAGAACGTCTGCATATTGAAAGTCTTCGTGTCGCGTCAGGTTCGATCCGGTGCCGCTCGGAGAGCCACCGGTGCGTTCAGTACACCCACAGCCCGTCGTCGTCCGGCCCGACGGACGCAGAGGGTCAAGCTGATGGCATGACGGTGGTGACCTGCTCCGGGGAGGAGGACAAGCGGCAGCACTGCTTCTCCACCTGGAAGAACGCGTCCGGAGAGGTGAAGCTAATCCAGCAGGGCTGCTGGCTGGACCACCCCAGCTGCTACAGGTGAGGAGCTCAGGGGAAAATCTGTTGGTGCTCCTGCGATTAGTTATTAAATAAATGAACATCCGAACACAGGCAGGGATTCTTTAATGTGACAGGGATATGAATAGGTTTGAGTTTATCTGTGTTTTTGCTGTGGAATCTGCCTGTCTAACATTAGTTGCGTGATTTAATAAGTTAACCATAACATGGTGGTTGGTGAGCTCCTTTCACAGCCTGTTGAACCAGTTTATTAGCATCTGTAGCGTCAGCAAGTTCACTTCTTTCTGCCTGTTGAAAGATAATGAAAGCTGTGTACTTTATTTTTTATGAGGACATCAGTGTTGTCATAGCATTATTGTGCAACATCTCTCATCCCCTGAGGGTGAATTTTAGTTCACTCTGTCTTTAATCACAACAGAAGTCATTCGAGGTTCTTCTGTTTATTAAACAAACAAAACAGTTTTCTGTTTTGTTAATTGCTACTTTTACACGTCTTATTTACACAATGGCCTCGATGCTCCAGACCTGAGCTGAGAACAGGCTGGTGCTCAGCCTGTTCAAAATATTAAAATCCAAAAACTTTTCAACCACCCAAAACTTACAGGTTAAAGTTTCTTATTAATATAATATTAGAAATTGATTCCCTGACTGCTCCCGTATATGGTAAATCATTTTAGTATTTAATATCCTAGTGAAGATGAACATTTCAGATATGAAACATGACTTCCTTCCTTCCTTTTTTCCACCATCCACAGATAATTCTTCCTAAAACAAATATTGAGTAAAGCTGTACTATTTGTTAAATCACATTCATCATATCAGCATCAATGTTTGTACAGGACTGCTAGCTTACAATATTTGGCAGATTGTTATATTTAAAGCACCATGCATCCCATTCCTGCAAGCCTGTAGTATTTTTGGAGTGTTATTAACTTTGATTCCTTCATCTGATGTATATTTTAACTTTTGATATCTTGAAAGTCTGTGAAGCTGTTCATGTCTTTAATTACATTTATTATATATTAGCTTTATTCATATCTGAAAAAGTGCATTTTG
Source organism: Phalloptychus januarius (assembly GCA_902982915.1). Taxonomy (NCBI): domain Eukaryota; kingdom Metazoa; phylum Chordata; class Actinopteri; order Cyprinodontiformes; family Poeciliidae; genus Phalloptychus; species Phalloptychus januarius. Next base: position 18,290,796 of record CADWAE010000230.1, on the reverse strand, counting down.
TGATTGTATGTAATTACTGTGATAAGTGTTTCTTCAGGTGAAATCATAATGAAAAAAGTCAACCCTAGAGTTCAGTTAGAGACTCTGGTTGGCCAGCTCATCACTGCGTTCACATGGTGATGATGATGAGGTGTCCCTGTTCTTCCTCCTCCACCAGGAGTGAATGTGTGGAGATGACAGAAGCCCCTGAAGTCTTCTTCTGTTGCTGTGATGTCAGTTTGTGTAACATAAAGTTCTTCCACCGACCCAACGTCAGCGAGCCCCCAGCAACACGTAAGAGACACCTGTTCACCGGCCATGCCCTTACCTCCTGTTTGTCAGACCTTTAACTTTACTGATTGTGTCAGTTCTTTGTAATCACTCAAAGTAGAAACTGCAGGTGTAGAAACTGTTTAGATAAGGCCTGTGTTTTGCTTCCAGCTGTTTTGAAATTGTAGGATAGATCGTTCTGCCTCTAGATGGTCAGTTTAGTTAAACTCATATTTTATGAAAATATGATGTAGATTGGTTTCTAAATCAATGTTTCCCTCTTGTTGACCTCAATATCTTTCCTACTTTTAGAAATAAACTAATGACATCATCATTACACAGATGACGATGTACGGCTTACATCATCATCCGGATATAATAATTCCCCCATGATGTCATAATTATTGCATAATGTCCAAATCCAGATGATGTCATCATTGTTACCCTGATGACTTCATGTTAACCTGATGGCATCCAAGTCTGTTGTAATAAGAAATGAATCAGTTTAAAATAAGCTTGATAATTTTCATTCTGATTATTGTTTGAGACTTTATATATAATTTTATTTATGGTGTTGATTGTATTGCATTCAGGTTGTGGTTGTGTTTTATTTTGGATATTTAAAATATGTTGCAGTGTTATTTACAAAATTAAACTATTTTTGAGAGAAGGTTAACCTGCATTATTATGGATAATAATAATGCAATGAAGTTGTATTAAATAATAATGTAGTTGCGATATTGAAGTTATTTATTGCAATATTGCAGAATTTATTACGACAGACCTGATGGCATCATCAGTTCTTCCTGGTAAACAACTTTATGACATGTGGTTAATCTCACCTGCTTATATCATGTCTGATATTTTTGCCTCCAGTGTTAATTTTCTGTCGCTCATAGTTCCTGTCGTCCTCTTTTTATTTTTCCATAGCAACCAGGGCCCCGCCCAAGCTGCCAGTGGAGCCTCTGATTTTCTCCATGGTGTCCAGCCTGGCCGTCAGCGGCGCGGTGCTGCTCTCCTTCTGGGTGTACCGACGCCACAGACAGCCCTACCCTCCGGTCCTGCTGCCCACACAGGTGAGTCCACCTGGTTCTGGTCCCATCAGCGGAACGGTTCAGCTGCAGTTTGAGCTCTTATTCATGGCATTCTGTTAAAACAAAACAAAAAAAAAATCAGTTGACTGGTTCTGTCTTTTCTGTTGCTCAAAACTGATCTTAGTGGGACAGACTTGATTCTCAACAGTTCAGTTCAAACCTTCTGTGATTATCTGGTGTTGCCATGGGAACTCTGGGAAATCAGTGCCGTCTGACAAAGTTATCTGAACATTGTGTGATGGGCTGAGTCCAAACACTGCAGGGTTCTCCATTCCACATAAGTGCCAGATCCTGACTTGTAGTTTCTCGGAGTCGTCTCTGTTCAGACAGTAACAGACGCATGCAGCTCACCACTAACGTTCATCTTTTTCTAACCCTTCTGGATCAGGACTCTGATCGGTTGTTTGTGTCAAATGATGACAGATATTCGAGTCGGACATTTTTGTACCCATTGAATAAACTTGTGACCAGAGGTGTCAGAAGCTCAGCGCCGTCGGTGGCGACTGACCGCAAAACCTCAGATCAGCTCTGACTGTGACCTCCTGTTTGTGTTTGTGCCTCAGAACATCTTCCACATTCTGATGGAGGTAAGAGCTGCTCTCATCCCTCCCTTCCTCCCTCTGTGTGTACAAACACTGATCACTGTGATGCTGCCTGTGCTTGTCTCACACTGATTATGTTCACTGAGGAAGAGGAGGAGGAGGATGATGGTGCATGGAGCCCTGTTTGGTTATTCTGAGGAAAGCGACTCGGATCTGATGGATCCCATCTCACCCAGAACCTCCTGTTTCTGTTTTCCTGCAGGACCCCGGTCCGATGCCCCCATCCCCCGTGTTAGGTCACAGGCCTGTGCAGCTGCTGGAGGTCAAAGCTAGGGGGCGCTTTGGCTGTGTGTGGAAGGCTCAGCTGCTCAGTGAACAAGTAGCTGTCAAGGTCTTCCCCATTCAGGTGAGTCTGCTCCAATCAGTTCAGAATTGAAAGTAATTAAATTTAAAGCCTTAAATGGACAAACTTCCAGGAAACAGGAAAACAGCTGAAACACTGAGTTTATGCAAATCAAAAACATGTATAGAGTTGCTTTTAGAACCATAATCACTAGAACATTATGGTTCTAACATAAAAGACTAACATATTTTATGTGTATGGATGATGGCACTTGACAAAATGTAATGTTTACTAGTTTTACAATTGGTAACTGTATGATGTTTTTATGAACTGTCCTGTTGCTGAAAATGACATTAAAAAACATAAAATTCGAACCTCAGTGGCAATAAATTTTATTAGTTTTCAAAAAAAGATGCATACATGCAATCTGAGGGACATAACTAGGCTAAAACTAAAGAAAACTTCTAATTTGTCCAGTTGTTTTTCCGCTGGTATGCTAACACCATTCATTCTCATCCAATAAAGGCCTTTATTGGACGGCCAAATGTTTCACATGAGGAAAAGTTAAATCTGGCTACATTTTAATAAGAAGAGAGAGAATAAAGGCTTGAAAGATGATCTGCAATGAGTTGGCTGATGTTGCTGAAAATGAATCCAGCACAATGATGGAGGGACAATTCACTGTCAATGGCATTGTCAGTGAGAAAATGTCATAAAAATGGCAATAAGTTTAATTTACTGACTTGTGCAGAATCAGAGTTGCTTTATTTGATGTTGAGTTTTCCATCTGTGTGTTCAGGAACGTCAGTCGTGGCAGACGGAGTACGAGATCTACAGCCTGAGTGGGATGAGGCACGAAAACCTGCTGCAGTTCATCGGAGCAGAGAAGAGAGGCTGCAACGCCGAGCTGGAGCTGTGGCTCATTACTGCCTACCATGACAAGGTGAAACCACGACCCCTGCTGGGCTTTTATGGCACTGCAACACTTTAAGACAGAGCATGGCCCTCTGCTGGTGATGCAGGATAATGCAGTAAATAAATTTGGACCGCTGCTCGATAAGTCTTAAGTACACAGAACAGTGACCTCTGGTGGATACAACAGAAACTGCAATAATCATAAAAAGATGTAGCTGCAAATAATGTGGAGAATCTCAACCAGAAACGCATAATTTCTACAGAAATATGTAATCTTCTCCAATAGATGTTAGTATTTGTTTTTTGAAGTTGCAACACTATTAATTGAATTGTGTTTATTACTTGTGCTATAAATATTACAACAAATTTACTTGACATTTTTATTACAAGAGTTTTGCAAAAAAGAGTTTATCTTTTATCCTAAAATTTATTTAGCTAAACAGCAATTACTTTTAGTGATATTAATAAATACTAATACAAAGTATCCATCCATTTTCCTACACGCTTGTCCCTTACTGGGGTCGGGAGGGTTGCTGGTGCCTATCCCCAGCTATCGTTTCAGGCAAGAGGCGGGGTACACCCTCAGGGCAACACAGATAATACAAAGTAACGGTTTAAAAAAATATAAGAGTTATATATTTAATGCTTATATGTTTTTACATTAGTATTTAACATTTATCAGAAAGTATGATTCATTAATTAATCTTAGCACAAGTCTAATCTTAGCACAAGATTAGACTCTTAATCTTGTCTAATCTGAATAAAACAGAAACAGAATAGTGTCATTATTTTATTCAAACAAAACTACCATGCAGGTTACTTGTGGGAAGTTTTGTTGAATGAACACACAATGACCTCTGCTGGACAGTCAAGGAAGTGCAGCGTAAACATTGACTTGGATCTGCAGGACTTTTAAACCTGAAAATGACACATTTATTGTATTTTTCCTGCTGCACAAGTGTAAGAACTGCATTTATTTAGTGATCAAAGTAATATTCCAACACAGCCATGTTACAGTGTCCTACCTGTCCGTCCTGTGTCCTCAGGGCTCGGTGAGTGACTACCTGAAAGCTAACGTCCTCTCCTGGTCTGACCTCTGTCTCATCGCTCTGACGATGTCCCGAGGTCTGGCCTACCTGCATAAGGACGTACCTGGACACAAACCTTCCATTGCTCACAGGTAGGACGTCACGTCCACGTGGGGAGGTTAAACCACAGGCACACAGAAGGTTTTCAGTCGTCTTGTTCTTTCAGGGACTTTAAAACGAAGAACATCCTCCTGAAGTCTGACCTGACGGCCTGCATCGCTGACTTCGGCCTCGCTCTGAGATTCGAGGCTGGTAAAATTTCAGCAGCGAACCACAGACACGTGAGTGTTCCAGAGAAAAGGTCTCAACCTCCAGCTGATCTCACTATTCTGGTGGCTGATGGGTAAAACATTTAGTTATTCAGAAGTAGGACTGAAATGATTAATTGATTATTGAAATAATTGTCAACTAAGTCAGTAATCGATTAATTGTTAACTTGATTATACAGACTGCTTTGCTGAAAGGATAAAATAGAGCTCTAATAGTCAAAACTGTGCTAAATATATATTTTGATCCACCAAATAAAAATTTTTCTGTATATTTCTAATACTGTAAAGAATAAGCTTAAATAGAAAAATCAGTAGAATTTGTTGTTACTCGAATAATCTATAAACAATTAAATTAGGCATCAGTGTCAATGATTTAGCTCTACTTTAAAGTTATTTTGGATCAGTTTTATAAAAAAAAAAGAAAACTTTTTTGTGTAATCTTGGTTCCGGTCCAGGTGGGGACCCGGCGCTACATGGCCCCTGAGGTCCTAGAAGGGGCCATTAACTTCCAGAGAGACGTCTTCCTGAGGATAGACATGTACGCTGTGGGCCTGGTGCTGTGGGAGCTCGCCTCACGCTGCAAAGCTGCTGACGGTAACAAACACGACCCGACTTGTTGGGCTGGATCGTTAAAATACTGGAAGAGTTTAACAACTGTATGAGAAACTGTGGTTCACACGTTTATCAGAACCAGATTTGTTAAGCTCTCTCCAAAACACACCAAGTCTGGATTCAGTCTGGACAAGTTCAGCCCGTTAAGTATGCAGAGTGGCCGCGCATCCTTAAGAAGTCCTACATTAATATGAATAAATCTAAGGCCCTAAAATGTCTTGAATTCACTTTAAAACCTTAGTTGGCCTGTAAGACGTTAATTACAGGTCTTAGATTTTCTCCTGACAAGATTGTTGGATCTCGTGTATTCTGAGGGTTTTCTTTTTTTGCAGACTTTTCTATCATGCAGAAGTTTGAGTTACTCAAACATCTTCATTGCTTTGTGTGACTTGAGGCTAACGTCCTGCTCATATCCGGTTCTGCTCCATGTCCAGGTCCGGTGGATGAGTACATGCTGCCGTTTGAGGAGCAGGTGGGCCAGCATCCGTCTCTGGAGGACATGCAGGATGTGGTGGTCTTCAAAAAGTTGAGGCCGACTTTGAGGGAGTGTTGGCAGAAACATGCAGTGAGTCATACTACAATACCCAGCATGCACCACTGTCTTAACAACTCAAACTGATGAAATAACAGCCATGTTAGAAATTGTGGACGTGTTGGTTACTGATTGGTCCCTGACCGGTGTTGTGGATGTGTTCGTCTCCCCTGCAGGGTCTGGCCCTGCTCTGTGAGACCATCGAGGAGCTCTGGGACCACGAGGCTGAGGCTCGGCTGTCGGCCGGCTGCGTGGAGGAACGCGTGGCACAGATGCAGCGGCAGACCAACGCCACCGCTCCAGGGGACCTCGTCACGGTCGTTACCATGGTAACCAACATGGACTATCCTCCAAAGGAATCCGGGCTCTGATGGGGAACATGACTTCTACCTGCAGGTGGAAGGTAGCCTGAAACCCGTGACTTAACTTTGGCACTACAAAATAAAAGACTTGAGGATCATGATGATGATAATAATGATCATCATCATGATGATGGACAGTGAGGGATTTCAGGGTTAAACTAAGACCTGGTTCTGCTCCCGATGCACACTTGGACATAACTGTTTTCATTAACACTAACCTGCGGTGGAATCGGAGGACGGTGGTTCAGTATCCAGGTGAATTGTTGACCTCGTTTTTAATCTCCTAGAGAGCAGAGAATCGCTGCTGAAGACTTTCTGTGAACATTTCCTCGCCACAGACGAGTTGTCTCATCTACAGGAACTTGAGGAACTTTCTTCGTTCCTGTTGAACATCTGCTGCTCAGCTGAAGAACTGACCTGTTTAGTGTTTCATGACCAGCATCTCAGGACAACTTCAGATGTTTTAGGAACTAAATTATTTATTGATGATCTGAAAAATCAGTGTCTGCTCTGCAGAACGCAGCTGACTTTATTTTATAGTTTTAATACAATCCACCAAGTCTGTGACAAAGCAATCCAGATGTTTTCAGTGTTTGTAAAATAAATAAAACACAGTTTTCAAGATTTGAGAGTTTTTATTTGTCTCTCTGGTGTTGGAACAACTAGCAGCGTCCCAATGCTGGTTTTTCAAAACAAAGGACGAATACTTCAGTTTAGACACCTGCTGATTCCAAGTAGTTAATAAGTTAGAACTTTACATCACAGCACAACTGTTGAAAACCTATTTAGAGCAAAGTGGCTCCTTTTCTTACAGTTCTGACTGCATTAACAAATCAAAATTATAGCATGTCATACTTACAAGACATTTTTTTTCTGAACATGCAGTTACCAAATTTAAATTAAAATATAAACTGTAAGCATAACATCATATATTTATTCACTTTAACACATACATTTTAGTTACTTAATTGCATAGATTTTAATATGTCAATGCAATTAATCAAGTTTTTGTTGTTTTTACATGATGATTTTTGCTTAAATTTAACAGAGCAGCTGTCTGTTTCTAACATAAAGAACTTCATGACTTTATCCTGGCTTTATTAACAGTAGCTGCTAATTTTGTAAGTTCAGCTGGTTTTCTTATTACTTGAAGATGTTTCACTTCTGATCCTAAAGATTTCTTCTATCTTATTTATGGTTGGAAACAAGCAAGACAGAAGAAGCCTGTGTGAGGCTTTAGAACAATCACAGGTTCTTTCAGTCCCTAATACAGCTCAAGCTTTCCTACAAGCCAACATGCCTAACATCCTGTTTATCTGAAATGTTCACTTCTAACGTCCTTAAACTGACGAGCAACAAAACTGAGATCCTCCTTGTAGGAACCAAAGCTCATTTGATGGTTCTACTCTCCAACTCGCCTCACGTTAAAGAGTCCATGTCATCCTCGACAGCAGTCCGTCCTTCACCTCGGCAGCGGTCCGCCCTTCACCTCGACAGCGGTCTGTCCTTCACCTCTCCTTTCACTCTTGCAATATGACCCATTCTGTTTTTTTCCACCTACGCCACATTAATCGTCTTTGTCCCTCCCATCCCTCACAGTCCATATCTGTTCTAGTCCAGGGCTTTGTCGTCTCCTGCATCGACCACTGCAGCCGTCTTCTCTTTGGTCAACTTCAAGTTGTACGAAATTCATGATATCACATGAAAGTGATTTACAGTTGCTGCTAGTGAATAAAACATTCACTAGTTTTCATCAAAGTTGCATCCAACTCAACAAATAAACCAAAGTTATGAAATTAACAAGACAAACTGATAAGATTTGTGGAATTTATTCAAACTTTTGATCGAACATTGCATCTTTGTCTAATCAAAAATCATCCCAGTTGTTCCTATTACACACACCATAACCACACCAACTCTAATCAACCCAATAGTTTAAACATGCTGTATCATATTGCATGGCAACTACCATCGTAATGTCATATTGGTAAGAAAAGGCAAAGCAGGTTTATTTGAACAGTCCATTTGCAAATGGGCTTTTAAATGATGATTTAAAAAAAAAAAGGAAAAACATCAGATAAATATCACATTAATATGAAAAACGATTATATAGCAGAAACTTTTACATTAAAAAACCAATCACCCCAATATACAACAGATTATTTAGTTCTGATTTAAAATAAATGTTCAAAAGATTCAAATTTGTCCCATCATGTGTTTAAATGACATTAAATAATTTTATTGCAACACCGTCAACGTTCTCTCTCCCAACCTGCTCCATCCTCACTGTTTTCTCTTCATCTCATTTTAAATCTTTTCTATGAAGTCGTCTCCAAAGTTGATCATATTCCTCAAAGCGCTCAGGATCAGAGTATCAATATCATCGTTCAAGTCGATTTCTTCACTGTAGTTCTTCACAGGAAAGATGCAGTTCAGTGGGAGTCCCACTGCTGCGCTGAAGTCTTTCATCTGAACAGTGAACATTTATCACAGTTATGCTTTCTTACGTTTTCGGGCTATATTTCTGACTGAAACTCACCTTTTTTCTCAGGTGCTTGCTCTTGTAGACATTCCTCAAGTCTTTCTCAGTTTCACTACAGGCTTCATCGATGTGGGTCATCATGGCCATTTGAGGAATTCCTGCAGGAAAAGAGACTAGCTGAAGAAAATATTTATGCTTTTATCAGTTGAAAGGTTAAAGTAAATGATGATAAATGCAGGTATAGTTCCCTTCAGGTTAGAACCACAGACACTGATGGTGGACCTCATTGTGAATCTGTTCTGTTACCATGTAGATTAAACCACGCTGTGTAAACTCACCCAGGTCACTGGCTGTTTCTCTGATGCTCTTCATTTTCTCCAGAACTGATGAATTCATCTGAGGAGCGTTGGCCGACATCACACAGACCAGAACATGAACTTTGTCATCAGCAGAGGGAGTTGAGTTGTAGCCTGGGTCATCCTGAGATAGTGGAGCAACTGGGTTGAACTGGAAAGAAACAAAAGATACAGCATGAAAAGTATTTCAAACAATCAAATGAGAGATTACATCAATTCATTCATATATGTATAGCTTTTATAACTTGTTCATGCAGTTGTTTTACCTGATAACCCTCCTTCACATGTCCTCTCAAAGCCAGTTTGATGTCCTCAGCATGAACTCCTCTGTCGGTCCCATCCTCCAGGCCCATGATGTCATTGAAGACCAGAGGATAAAATGTCTTTGAGCTTCCTCTTCCTTTAATGAACTTATGCGTTTCGTACTGAAACACAGCAAGAAAAAAACTAAAATGTTCATCAACGGAAACCTCGTGTTGCTCATGGAGTCATTTTCTCATTGTTCCATTAAAGTCAGTTCTGGAATATGAACAGAAGTCTGTTAGTTTTCAAACCTTTCTGGTGAAGCTTTTATCAGACGTGGTGGCGCTGGCCAAAGCAGGAATCGTTGTCCGACCTCTGAGGACATTACTGACGGAGTTGATGGAACTGGACTTTCCAGCCCCGACGGGTCCATAAAGGAGGATTCTTAGGAACCTGATGTTATCTTGTTCAGGTTTGTATCCCTGCACATACTGGAGATTCTGCTGTTTTTCTCTTAGAACATAAATAAATCAGTTAGTTTGGTCATACTGAACAAGACATAACAGAAAATATTCAATCCAATGCGCTTAGAATCCAAGATCATCTGAAAAACTAAAAAATTTAAAAAAAAAACATTTCAGGTCGTTTTTATTTCAAAGTGTCTTGTCCAGCAGTGTGGGACTTTGAATTGTTGTCCGAGTGCCAAGGCGAGACCCAACTTTCATTCGCTGACCATTACGACGTTTACTATGATGCTCCACTTCATATATATGTAAATGTATTAGAAATTGATTTGAGTTTATTTGAAATGTGAAGGACACTGACATGGAATAGAAAGTGAGAACGATGGGGGAAAGTTTTAGAGCAGTGGTCTCAAATTACATTCCTCGAGGGAAAACCTTTAGACATGCCCGTTGTCTAAACCAGGGGTGGGCAACTCCAGGCCTGGAGAGCCGGTGTCCTGCAACCTTTAGATGTCTCTACTTCAACACACCTGAATCAAATAATGAGGTCTTTAGCAGGACTCTGGAGAACCTGACTGCACTTAGGAAGTGATTCAGCTGTTTGGTTGAAGTGTGTCGGGCCAGGGAGACATCTAGGAGTTGCAGGACACCGGCTCTCCAGGCCCGGAGTTTCCCACTCCTGGCCTTTACGCTTTAGTTAAATAGTGAAACTGCCTCAGTCAAGTTCTGCAGAGCTTTTCTAACGAGCTCATATTGCAGTCAGGTGCGCTGAAGCAGAGAAACATCTATGTGAACTCCATTGCTCCACCCACCTGACTGCGGCCCATGCCTCTCAAACAAAGCAACAGCCCCGTTCACCAGGACACACCCAGCCAACCACCTGCCAAAACCTGATGAACATTGTAAACATGGCTGTCTCATAACTCCTTTGTTGTCCTGCTTTTCTCTCAGAATAATGGTGAGCTTTGACCCCACTGCATTTTATGTTCTGTTATCAGTGCTCAGCCCTTCAGTTTTATATCCCTACATCAAATAACAACTTCTTGTTTTTAGATTAAATGAAATTTGTTCACCAAATTACTTGAACTCCTCCTCCTATGTGATGATGGTTCACGTATGATAATCTTCTTGTTTCAGACTCAACTTCAACCCACAATAACGTTTAGTTCCTGCTCCGCTTCGTTCTTTCAATGACTGTTAACCCACAACCCAAACTCTGTTTCAAAACTTTTTCCAGTGAGATCTGAAGCCCAAATTTTACATTTCAGCAGAATGACAAACAACTGAGCTGTTATTGATCAGATGGGACAGTTTTACTGTAAACTCACCCCCAGTGTAGTTCCCTCCATGGTGCATCCAGAGCTGAATAGAAACATGAGTTATTATTCTACAGCGACGTCTGGAGCATTTTCAAAACCAAAATGTACTCACTCACTTGGAGGCTCAGCCACCTTAGCTTTAGCAGAGAAAAACAAAAAGAAAAAAAAACAAACAATTAAACTAGTTCTGCAAATGTATGAAGTATAGCAGCAAAGTGTTTTTTAGTTTTACACAAATAATTAAAATTTTTGTTTTGGGTTTTACATTTTAACTTACCAGAATCATCCACGTAAGTGTTGTGTCTACCTACTGAAAAAATGGAGAACCATTACATATATGAAGCTTTTTGCAAAAGATTCTGCAGGATTTTTCTACAAGATTTACTAGTGAAACAAATCTTCAAATAAGATTAAAACAGAAACTTTAATTACAATCTGATGAAAGCATGCTTTCTGTTCATATTAAACATCTTATCAAAGCTATTGTGAATAAATTTTGGAAATTATCTAGAAAAGTTATCTGAAGTAAAATTCACTCACGCAAACGTCCTTTGAAACGAGAAAAAAAATTAGCCCGCTGTTGATCCATGCTGCTGTTGCTGCTCTGCTGCAAAGTGAATCAACAGCAGCTTTCTTCTCTGTTAAAAAACGCCTCTGCTCTGTTTACTTTCACTCTTTGAGGTGGGTTGTAACCAGTTCCATTTATGGAGTTACATTGAGTTGAGTAAGTTTTAGGAGTTGTTTGTCTGTGTCACAGTTTTCACTTAATTAGCATTATTATGAAGAATTGCTAGTCTTATTTAAAATTTCAGTCTACTGTCAGTACAGAGAGCATCTTTACTGAGTGATAACAGTAAAGAGCCAGTAGAAGGGCAGAGAGAGGGGGGGAAGATATAAAGCTGATTGTAGGGAACAGCTATGCTTTTTCAGTTGTTTTAATCCACGAATAAAAATTTGAAAGTACATTTTGATGAATCTTTTTCAGGCCACAGTAACCGTACGTAGTACCACTGAAAGAAGCTCCTCCCAACTTTTTCATGAATTGCGTCTGCTGTGTGCTATTGTGTCACTGGTCTGAGCCGATCCACAGATGGACGAGCCGGATGAGGCAATCCTGTGCTGCAGTGGCCACATGTAACCGATGGGGATGAGGTCTATTTGCAGTAGTGCCAGTGTTAAAAAGCCTTCATAACGGACCTTGAGCTGTTCAGCTACTGATCTGGTGGGCATCCCTGCATCCAACATGCAACATCTGAGACATTATGACAAAATTAGACATTTAGCGGTGGCCTTTTATTGTCCCAAGTCCAAGGATTTCCCATTTGTTGCTCATTTTGTCAGATCGCCCACTGGACAAGCCCCATCCAGGCCTGAGTAAAAAAAACAGCTCACTGAGTAATGCTGACTGACAGTAGTCATACAAATCAAGAGAAATGTTACTTTTATACAATAACATGTCAGAAAATGCTCATTTACAGTTGTTAACTCCACTTGGCAGAAATATTTGACATGGTTTATATTTTTATTCAGTATATTTTGTCTTTTGTCAGGTGTGAACTTAAAATACATCCACAGGTGAATAAAGTTAACAGGATCAATAAGTGAAGTTGACAGATAGTTTATTCAAACTTCTGGTATATAATTGAATCATCTTCTTATGTCAAAATTACATCAACTCCAATTAACCAAACAGCCTAGTGATGTTTAACATTGTATCACTATGAATAGCAATTTATGAAAAGTTTTATTGAAAAGAAAATGTTTATTTTTGCACCACCTTTATACATGTAATGCATGCAATCATTTCAAATGACAATATACATGTACATGAAAAAACAGAGCTAACTGATAAATCAAAACGATAAATGAAATGTCACATTCTAAAAACATGAGAGAATCTTGTATATAAAAAAGACCTGAATACATAAAGAAAAACTAACACAACTGCAGAAAACAATTTTTCTTTATAGTTCTGATTTAAAACTAATTCTACCAAATGTGTTCCTTTCACTTCTTAAGTTCAAAACTGGATTCCACAATTTACCTAACATAACTTTATGAAATGTACAAACATATTCAGTATATTGAACCAGCACCGCCTTATTTATTCATTTTTTTTATCTCATTTTATATCTTTTCAATGAAGTCGTCTCCAAAGTCGATCATTTTCCTCAAAGCGCTCAGGATCAGAGTATCAATATCATCGTTCAAGTCGATTTCTTCACTGTAGTTCTTCACAGGATAGATGCAGTTCAGTGGGAGTCCCACTGCTGCGCTGAAGTCTTTCATCTGAACAGTAAATATCAGTTACGATTATACTCTAAAATGATTTTGTGACATCTCTCTGGACCAACTGACTCACCTTTTTTCTCAGGTGCTTGCTCTTGTAGACATTCCTCAAGTCTTTCTCAGTTTCACTGCAGGCTTCATCGATGTGGGTCATCATGGCCATTTGAGGAATTCCTGCAGAAAAAGAGACTTTCTCAAGTAAATAAAACTAAAAAATTAATCAGACTAATCAAACTCACTTTGCTTTCAACCTTAAAAGCTTGAAATGCAAAAATTAACATTTTCAAAAACAATTTTTTGTCTCAAACCAAATATGTTTTTCTGCTTTTCATACTCAGGAATATTTTTTTAAAAAGCCTTTGATATCTCAAGATATAAATGTCATTATACATAAAATGTATTATTATTCAAATAATATTGTCAGTGTTTTGGTGGAAGGATAGCTCACCTTGCAAAAAATAGCCCACATAATGCCTTTACTTTTATTGAAATAAATTGCTCTATTTAAACAATTTATTTGTTTTATTAAACAAATAAAATGTATTTGTTTAATTTTATTTTAACCAAATAAAATTATTTTGTTTAAAAAGAAAAATTATTTTGCTTTTAAATAATTTTTAGGGAACTAGCAAGCTTTATTTGACAGGGCCATAGAGGATGGGGGAAGACATGCAGAAACGGAACCGAGGAAGGGAGCCAGATTCAGGATGGACGCATCGAGGTCTGCATCCTCTGTAACAAATGTGGTTTAAAGCAAATTTTATCGCTGACCACAGCAGTTTTCTTTCCTCACTCAACTTTTCACTTGTTCATCTAAGTAAGCCTCTGTGGGCTTATTTTGGTCAAAATAATTAATAAATGTAATATGTACTATGTAACTTTAACATCTTAAACTTCTTAGGTTATTCGCATATGTTGGCAGCTTTAGGTTTTATCAGTTCAAAAGGTTTAAATAAGTGAGAAATCTTTCAGGTTGGAACCAGAGACATTGATGGTGAATTTTATTATGGATTTTTTCTGTTAACATGAATAAGATCATTCTGTGTGAACTCACCCAGGTCACTGGCTGTTTCTCTGATGCTCTTCATTTTCTCCAGAACTGATGAATTCATCTGAGGAGCGTTGGCTGACATCACACAGACCAGAACATGAACTTTGTCATCAGCAGAGGGACTTGAGTTGTAGCCTGGGTCATCCTGAGATAGTGGAGTAACTGGGTTGAACTGGAAAGAAACAAAAGATACAGCATGAAAAGTATTTCAAATAGACACACCTCTGGTCTTTAAATCGGGGCTACAGCCAGTCATTCATGGAGATATTTCACAGCTTTGCAGTTTCTGCACCTTGTGGCCTTCCATCACATGACCTTCCAAAGCCAGTTTGATGTCCTCAGCATGAACTCCTCTGTCGGTTCCATCTTCCAGGCCCATGATGTCATTGAAGACCACAGGATAAAACGTCTTTGAGCTTCCTCTGCCTTTAATGAACTTATGGGTCTCGTACTGAAAGAGAAAAAAACCCATGATGGTCCAGAAGAAAAGCTCCTGTTGCTTTCACAGCTATTTTTCAGATTGATTCATTAAAAGTCTCACAGAACCAAAACCAACAGACAGGGAGGAAGAAGGTCAGAGCTGATCTCAGTCTGTACAGACACGCTTTATGAACACAGAAATATTTACACATTCAATATTCAAACTACAGGTTTGACAATCCAGTCTGGTTAAAAATAAACATTATTTAAAGCTTTTTCAATAGTTCTGAAAGATAAATAGAATCATCTTAGTTTTCAAACCTTCCTGGTGAAGCTTTTATCAGACGTGGTGGCGCTGGCCAGAGCAGGAGCTGACATCCGACCCCGAATGACGTTACTGACAGAGTTGATGAAACTGGACTTCCCAGCTCCAACGGATCCATAGATGAGGACTCGCAGGTACCTGATGTCGTCCTTTACAGGTTTGTATTCCTGCACATATTCAAGTTTCTTCTGTTTTTCTCTAAGAACGTGAAGCAAATCAGTTGGTTAGTGCTGTCCTAATAATGAATAAGGCAAGAGAAAATATTTCAGTTCAATATTATCCAAAGTTAGAGCAATAATCACCACAACTATCCATCCATTCATCTTACAGCCTTGTCAGGTGCTGGTGCTTAACTCCAGTGGTCATTAGTGAGAGGCGGGGTTCACCCTGGTCGGGTTGCCAGTTCATTGTGACAGCACAATGAATTGTTGCCACAACAGTTCATTGTGGCAACAGGATGTCAGACAGGATTATTTGTCCTCTGACATCAGTCAGACAGAACAAACAATCATGCACTCACCCACTTTCTGTTTCTTTAACTTCCCTGTTTCCATCCACTATCCTTTTTAAAGAAACATACATAAATTCTCATCACCTCTAAACATTTAAAGTTTAACCATTTCGTATTTGACCTCTTCTAACCCACTTACAAACATTTTAATCATCGATTCTCTCACTTTGTCATTGTTTTGCTTTTCATTTGCGCTTATGTAGGAACAAATATCAGCTTTTGACTCCACTGCTTTTTTTGTCTTCTGTTATAATCTGTTTTATAGACCTCCATCTTGTAACAAACCATTCTATTTGTATAATGAAATTTGTTAATCAAATGATGTTAAATGTTCTTCCTGGATGACAACGATTCATCTATGAGTTTTTTTTTTGTTTCAGTTTGAGCTTCACTCTACTTTACGAGGAGTCTTTGTTCTTCTTGATCTACGTCCTTCCTCCATTTCCTGTTAACTCACAAATGCTGACTAGAACTCAAACGAACCCAGCAGAACTTTGCACAAAGAGCAAACTCAGAGATTTGTACTTCTTCTGTGATTTTATTGATCGGTTATAACAATATTACTGTAAACTCACCCCCAGTTTATTTCTCTCCATGGTTTATCAAGAGCTGAACAGAAACATCAGATATTATTCTGCAAAGATGACTGGAACAATTCCGGAAACAAAATGTAAAAATTTACTTTTAGACTCAACCTCCTCAGCTTCAGCAGAGAAAAACAGAAAAAAAAAACTTTAATTAAACTGTTCCTGGTAGATTTTCTTCAATTAAATCATTTCAATTTTATCCAAATTGACACAAACAACATTTAAAATATTTACTTTCCCTTTAAATCAGTTTCAGGAAGCAGGAGATGGAGAACATGAAGAAGTAGGCAGCATTGGATTTGACACTTCAACTTACCAGGTTTTCTCCCTTTTATAAAAGACAAAAGGAAGTAGAGTTTATTAAAAAACGCTGCTATTTTTTTTCTGTTGAACTTAATGGTCAAATGAATCAGAAAAAAAGTTTTAATAAGAATCTACTGAAAAAAAATCTGATATTTTTAGTCATATTAAGTATTTTGTCAAAGCTTTTTTGAATCACTTCTTACAAATGTCAAGAAAAATAATCTAAAGTGAAATAATGTAAAGTAAAATGCACTTACGGAACAATCGATCCATCCTGCAGCTGCTGCTCTGCTGTAAAATGAGTAAACACCCGTCTCGTTCCCTGCATTACATTTGCTGCTCTGGTGAAACCACAATACTTATTTTACTTTCACTTTCAAAGACAATTTTTTGCTGAAATCATCACAAGAAATGGCAGGAAATGCAGTTACACTTCTATAGGCTTTCAAAAATTGCTGGAGGAAGCACTGCTTGTAGAAATATAAAGTTAAAAAATAAAGCAAATTAACACTAAATGAAAAAAATAAATAATTAATAATAATCATGATGTGCTACCCTGACTCACAATCTTTTCTCTCGCCCTATTGTTGAAACCAGAAAAACTGAGGGAAAACCCAGCTGATGATGCCCTGGCTTTGGAAACTTAGAATGAGTTAACTAAATAACCAGCACCACAGCATGATGCTGCCACCACCACATTTCACATTGTTCCATGGATGAAACAGACTGGGGCAGCTCCATGCTTTTTTCTGATATCTTGGCTGATTTGACTTCATAAAATCAAACAAGTGAACTTAAAAAACATCTACATGTCAGTTAACCTATCAGAAGTTTCCAAAGCCATGACATCATCATCTTGGGTTTAAAGAGACAGTAATTATTTTGATGTCTAAGATATCAAGAAATAAATCTTTGTCATATTTTGCCCCGTTACTGACATTTAGCAAATAGAAATAATTTTGGTTATTGGGAGTAGTGTAAAACAAGAGATGTTTGATCTACTTCAACATTAGACATGGATGATATTTATGTAAAAAATTGACATTTTAAACAACAGCACCACCTGTGCCTTTGATGTTCCTGTTATTTAACAGTCATAAAATATGATCAATGAAATGTGCCAAATTGCTTTAATTTGATAAAACCAAATTAAAGCAAAAATTATATATTATTTGTTTCTTCTCTTCTTCGGGTGCAGAAAAACTTTGTTCTAAATGAACTTTTCTCTAAATGTATAAACCTCACAGTTTGACATGCTTTTTGTTTGACCAGGGGTTGTTTCAACGTTTGGTTGACCTACAAACACTTTAATATCTTCCAGACTTTGCTTGCAGAAAAATATTTTTTTCAGCACAAGAAAAATAAATAAATTACATGATTGGTATTTGTTGTATTTAAAGAAAATCATCCATCTGACTCTGCAGATGGATGCAGAGAAGAGACTGTTAATCTGATTATATCAGTGCTGCATTGTTCAGCAGTAGTTTGTATCTGTTGTTTGCACCTCAATAAATAAACCAGGAGTTATTAAACTGACTTGTTTAATAGGTGACCTTAATGAAGTTTATTCAAACATCTGACAGAATACAGACTCTCCCTCTTACATCAAAATGACACAACCTCCAATCAACTCAAAAGCCCAGAAATGGTTAACATTGCATCATCTTGCATAGCAGCAACTTAAGCAATCTGAAATTGTACAGCCTTTCAGATTAGAAAAACAAAGCAAGATATTAATACAGCCTCTTTGCATTCACGGCTATTTATTTTTATTTATTTTAAATCACATTGCAACACCCAAAACTTGTCTGTCCTAATTTTAGATACAGTGGGAGGAACTGCTCCCAGTAGTAATTTCTATGGCTGTACTGACCAAACCAAGTTCACTTAAAAATAAAACTATTAAGTTTGTATTCATTGATATAGATATACAGCATCACACCTCACTGTTTTCTCTACACCTCAGTTTAAATCTTCTCAATGAAGTCGTCTCCAAAGTCAACCATTTTGGTCAGAGCGCTCAGGATCAGGGTGTCAACATCATCATTCATGTCGATTTCTTCACTGTAGTTCTTCACAGGAAAGATGCAGTTCATGGGGATTCCCACTGCTGCGCTGAAGTCTTTCATCTGGAAAATAAAAATCAGTTGCAGTTACAGTCTGAAAAATTTTTTATGTTATATTGCTGAACCAGGGATGTGCTGGGAGGTCATGAGCCTCACAGCTCAATCTGACGTCTCTGGAGTCAGATTTAAATCCCAAAGCATGCATCTCAACTTTGACCTGAACTGTTCACATTATTTTAAAAGCTTTTTACCAATAGCATAATGTTAAACAATAATACAGCAAGAAAAATAAGAAATATAGGAGATAACATTTCATTTTGTTTCATTAAATGTTGTAGACTGTTGATCTCTCTTTCCTTATTAAAACTGAAACTCACGTATGGTTTTACCTTTATTTGTATATAAATACTTCTATCCTTCTTCACAAATATATTTGTTAGTCTGTAAAAATTCCCTAGTTTGTCTCTCATTTTTATTTTATTTTTTCCTTGTGAATTTAAGGCCAGTAAGAAAGATCTAGCATATCACTCATATTTATTAAAAAGGTCAGAGACATACTGTGAATTATCTATAATGGCGTATTAGAGCAATATTAACAAATAATAAAAAATAAAATTACAAGAATAAAATCCTGTGAGAATAAAGTTGAAATAATGACCATAATGTTGTAATGCTATGTTTATTTTATATTTATTACTCTTTCTATATTTTCAAACAGGATTATTCTCATAACATTGACTAATCTCTCAAGGCCAAGACTTTATTCTTGTAATTTAATTTAATTAATTTTGTCCTTATTGTGGCCCTAACATTCAGCATGTATGGCAAAAGTGTAATTTTAAAAAAGTGGATTGGTGATTCAAAGAGACAACAATGGGCATGTGTCAACTGTCAGTGTGACACAGCGCCACCAGCGGTGGGATACAGTATTGCATTGCCTCACATCGGACTACTTCTACATAGTCCATGCATGAATTCACAGATTTTTGTCCATAAATATTGAAAACACACATAAAACAAATTTATCATTCAAGTGAACTTCCCAATTACTTCCCAATTTGGCTATTTTTCTCGTGAAAATTAGACATTTCTTCACCTGCATGCAGGTGGCAGCGCTGAATAAACTGACCTAAACTCACCTTTTTTCTCAGGTACTTGCTCTTGTAGACATTCCTCAAGTCTTTCTCAGTTTCACCACAGGCTTCATCTATACGCGTCATCATGGCCATTTGAGGAATTCCTGCACAAACAAAACACACTCAAGTAAATAATATTTATGTTTGTATCAGTAATTGTCAATGAATGTAGATAAAGTTTCCATCAGGTTGGACCTAGAGACACTGAACTGGACCTTATTATGGATCTGCTCTGCTAACACGAATAAGATCATTCTGTGTAAACTCACCCAGGTCACTGGCTGTTTCTCTGATGCTCTTCATTTTCTCCAGAACTGATGAATTCATCTGAGGAGCGTTGGCTGACATCACACAGACCAGAACATGAACTCTGTCATCAGCAGAGGGACTTGAGTTGTAGCCTGGGTCATCCTGAGATAGTGGAGCAACTGGGTTGAACTGGAACGAAACAAAAGATACAGCATGAAAAGTATTTCAAATAGACACACCTCTGGTCTTTACATCTTTAAACCAGGGCTACATCCATTCATTCAGTTTTTATGACTTGTTCATGAAGTTTCTGCACCTTGTGGCCTTCCATCACATGACCTTCCAAAGCCAGTTTGATGTCCTCAGCATGAACTCCTCTGTCGGTCCCATCCTCCAGGCCCATGATGTCATTGAAGACCAGAGGATAACATGTCTTTGAGCTTCCTCTTCCTTTAATGAACTTATGAGTTTCATACTAAAGGACAAAAGAAAAACTCCTGTTGCTGAAGCAGACATTTTCTCATTGTTCCATTAAAGTCAGTTCTGGAATATGAACAGAAGTCTGTTAGTTTTCAAACCTTTCTGGTGAAGCTTTTATCAGATGTGGTGGCGCTGGCCAAAGCAGGAATTGTCATCCGGCCTCTGAGGACGTTACTGACGGAGTTGATGAAACTGGACTTTCCAGCCCCACGGGTCCATACAGGAGGACTCGCAGATACCTGATGTCGTCTTTTTCAGGATTGTATTCCTGCACATATTTAAGGTTCTTCTGTTTTTCTCTAAGGACGTAAAGTAAATCAGTTAGTCCTGTCCCAAAATGTATAAAATGCATTAAATAATTCAACAGGATCAGTTAGATTGAAAGCGATACTGTGATGACTTCCTGAAAGAACAGGAGTTTTTTAAAAAGACAGACGCCCAATTTCAAGGCATTACATCAGGAGCTAAAGCTTTGACTCCACCACATTCTCATCTTATCAAAGGTCAGCTCATCTGATTAATGTCCTTCATCTTGCAGCAAAACCTTTTCACCTAAAAAACAAACTACATTTGTTCCTCCTGTGTGTTAATGATTTTCCCTAGTAATTTTTTTTTTTGTTTCATTTATTTCATTTTCAGCTCAACACTTTATTGTACGGTCCCTGCAGTTTCCTTCCTGTTCCACTGACTTCCTCCTCCACTTCCTGTTAAATCACAGTCTCTTTGGGACAAGCAGTTGTGATCACAACAAGCAGAACGTCCCACACAAAGCCCACCGGAAGGCATTTATTTCTTCTGCACTTTTTCTTTTTCCACTGAGATCTGAAGCTGCAACTTTACATTTCAGCTGAGTCACAAACAACCCAGCAGCAGTAAAGAGGCTGTTATTGATCCGATGTGACGTCTTACTGTAAACTCACCCCCACCATAGTTCCCTCCATGGTTCATCCAGAGCTGAACAGAAACAACAGTTATTATTCTGCAAAGATGAAACAATTCAGGAACTTTATGTAATGACTCACTTGGAGACTCAGCCTCTTCAGCTTCAGAAAACAACAACAAAAGAAATATTAATTAAACTGTTCCTGAAAGATGCTTTTCAAGTCAATTTTCCTAAATTATGATTTTGCAATGACTGTAACATTTTCAGAATCTTAATGTAATCACTCACTTGGAAACTGAGCCTCACGAACTTTAGAGAAAAAACAGAAGAGAAATTATAATTAACCTGTAGCTGAAGGATATTTTTGATCAGGTTAGTCTTTCCAAATGTATTAAAACTGACACAAATAACATCTGAAAATCTTGAAGGCAGTGAATGTGAAGCATTAGATAACATTGGATTTGACTCTTTAACTTACCAGTACGTACTCGGGTCCCAAGCAAGACTTTCAAAAAAGAGAAAAGGAAGTAAAGTAAAAACTTACAATGGTCACAGCAGAGTAAATGGGCGGTTCATAAAGAATCATGCAGATTTTTTTTATACGATTTACTGAATCTGAATCAATTCATACAAATATCTAGAAAAGTCATCTGAAATAAAATACACTTACGACGCATCTTTTCATGTAGAGACATTCTGCTGTTGTTGCTGCTCTGCTGCAAAATGAAACCAGCAGCAACTTTCTCCTCCCCTAAGTTATTCCTGCTGCTCAGATTAACCACATGACTTCTGATAAATCCCTTCTTTCACTTTCTGTTTGTCTGTTCTGCAGTGATGAGAGTTTTTACTTATTTAAACTACTGCACAGGATAGAATAGCTTTCCATTTTATTGATCAAATGTAACCATTTTCACATATAGCTGACCAGAGCAACACTGTAAATACTGTAAAATTATTGGTCTTGTATTTACAAGACCAAGAAGTCTAATTAAGTGATGGGTTTTATCAGGCTTTATGGCCATTTTTATCATAACGCCTGATAAAACCCATCAGGTGTTAGACTGATGGCTTTGCTTTACAGATGTTTACAGAAGAACATCTTTCCCAACCTGGCTTATTTTGCAGATTCTGTAGTTGAATCTGGCTTTTATATTTCTCAAAATTAGACATAGTTGCGATTGTTTTTTTCAGATGTGTTAAACATGTTTTTGCCACATTTCAGCCTCCAACTAATTTATCTGGATCTTATGCACAGTGTCTCCAACTGGTGCAAAAGGTTTCACTCAACCAAGCAATAACTTGTTGCCAACACACTTTTCCTCCTTGTCGCCTCGACTCTTTAAACCTCAAGCACTTTCTGCTGCCTTGAAGGAGGTTTGAATCGTTCCTCACTGGTCAGTCATTCCCTTCAGCAGCACACACATCATAGCAGTGCTGCATTGTTTATACAGCACTAGTTTGTATGTGTTGCTTCCAACTAGTGAGTAAACCAGGGATTACTGAGAAGATTACAAATTGAGTTGAATGGAGTTCATTCAGACCTCTGGTTGAACATTGTATCATCTTCCTCTTGCATCAAAATTACACCATCTCCAATCAGGCAAATATCCCAGAAATGCTTCACATGTTGTCATATTTCACAGCAACTATTTACACAGTGACATATTGATGAGGCAAAGCAAGTATATTTTGTGGGGGAGTGAAAGTGGCTAACGAAACAAATAATCACATCAGACTCCATTTTTGTTTGCTTTATTTGGGCCAAAGTCGGAGGGTCTTGGGTGCACCTGCATTACACAATTCACATACTGTCACATAATTTCTGACCCTGACTCTGTGAGAGCAGGAAGTATTTTTACTGCCTACTTTCAGGGAAGAATGTGTATGTAGGATTCCCAACCAGACCAGTTTGTTCGTTGGCTGATGCAGATCTCTTGGCTCGCATATTTTAGCTTTCACTTTCTTTGTTCTGGAGGGATATGTTTCCACTTGGTTATAAGACAGCATAGCTTGGAACAGATTTTAATTATATTGATCAAACTTATATTATTGTCACATATAGTTTACATTAAATAGAACCTGATGAATCCCAGCAGTTAATGCGATATCGTGATCTTATATTTGAGAGACGGATATCTGAAAAACACTGACTCAGATTGACACCAATTTGGACTCCAGTGCTAATCCAAAGAATCTTGCTTTTTATGTTTTTTAAAATTAGACATATTTGCATTTTTGCTTCAAACATGTTAAATGTTCTTGTGACATTTCAACCTGAAAATGTAATTTATCTGGATCAACTGTACAATGTGTCTCCAACTTGTGCAAAAGTTTTCACTCATCCCCACAGCCTTCAAAAGCCTCGTTAATACACTTGACTCTGTGACTCTCATTTGTCTGTGGAACTGTCTGTACAGCATGACTCACTGTGAACCGGATGAACTGGATAAACTGGATCAAACCTAGCAACAATGGCACACATTTTCTGTCTCTTATCTTACATCAAAATCTACAAAGTTTTCATACATTGCCAACAACGTAGTGACTTTCCAGATGATTGTGTTTAAAGAACTCTGTTAAGCTGCAACTTTCACCATTGTCATTTATATGCAGCTGCTGCTGGTCGTCCATCTCTCTCTGTTTGCACAGGGTCACATATGCTCCTTTTTGTTTGTAGATGCATATTGGGACTAATTCCCTCTTATCTGACTGCTTTTAGAGTTAAGTTTAACACTCAGTATGAACTTTGTTCCCAGGCCTTTTTCCATATGTTGATTCCCACAGTTAGGACAGATCTGTGGAAGACAGCATTTAAATAAACTGCCCCCTCAGCTTAGAATGGCTTTTAAGAAAAAGTGACTCTGTGAGTCATTTTTTCTCAGTCAAAAGTGACTCAGTATCACAGATCTTGCTGGATATGAAAAGTACATATGATCATAATTGTCCTATTTTAACTCATCCGGATCTATATTTAAATAGAAGATCTGCAGACTGAAAGTGAAAGTTTCTGCTGTTGCTTCAGATGAACTGCAGGTTTGTTATAAATCACATCTTCAATGCAGGATGGTGCTGGGTGGGGAAAGAGCCTGCAGTAAACAAACAGCCAAAGTCTTAGTGCAGAACCTTATATAAGTTATTGTTTCCATGCTGGATTGTTGGTTGTAATGTACTGTAATGTATAAAGCGCACCTCACTGTAAGCCGCACCCACAAAGTGTTTTTTAGAAAACTGGAAACGTACATATACACGCCGCATCGGTCGACAAATCACTGGCATCTCCGCCGCTCTTGGTTTTCCACAAGGGAAATTCAGGATGTAGCCCTGCTTTTGATCCATACTGCCAGATTGGTAGTCTTCACTTAACGTCACAGAAAAAACAATTTTATTAGTTGAATGCAATTAACTAAACCAAGTCACTTTAAGAAATTGTTTTTTTCCTTCCTTCAGTGTAGAATTCAGATTTTTCCATAATCAACTTGATGTTTTCCTCTACTGAAAATCCAAGATCCATAAACTGCTTCCAGATTTATCAGGATAATGAGGCACAACAAGTTCATAGTTTTGCCTAAAAGTTTAGAGTCTCTTTTTTCATCTCTGTTTAAAGTTATAAAGTTAATTTGTCAACCAGATTCTGATTTTTCTGTGTTGTGGGAGTCACAGGCAGGTATTCCTTCCTTCTATGACCTAATTCTCTCAAACAACTAATAATTTTGAAATTCTTGGAAGAGTCTAGGTTTATTTCTTATAACTTCAGTCAAATGCATAAAACAAGAGAAAAGATTAGACAATATTTTGGAGTTCATTAAACATTGTTGCCTCTGACTGAACATCAATTTGAGCCGGATAACTCTGGTGGAAGTTGCTCCAAAAGCAAACAGGAAACTATGAGTGTATTCAGCAGGAGGTGAGACTGGAGCAGGACAGACTTGTCTTTAGTACAGAAACCATGTCCAATGAAGCTTCATCACAGTGATTGTAGTTATTACACATTAATGTCACATAAAAAGCTGTGAGTAGTGAAATCAGAGGCGGAGACAAAACAATGGTGCCGCTCACCTTCCTGACCATCACAGGTGGAACATTGGAGTATTTAAAACAGGCACAAATAAAAATAAACAGTAGATTCTTCTGTTTTATTCAGAGATATTTTGACTCATAGTGAACATTAAACATGACAGTTATTGGTGATATGTTCCAGTAACATCTGCAATGAAAATTCATGCAAATAAGATCTCATCATCTTAGTCCGATAGAATTACTACATTTATTTCCACCTTTTCTATTTTTTAAATCGGAATAACATTCAAAGTTTCTCAAAATGAGGTTCAGGGAAAAAACTGACTGGAGTCTTGCAGCGTGAAGTTGACTGTGGAACAAACCCAGAACAGAAAACCTCCTGTGCAGCTGTTTATATTCTGTTATTGTTTTATTTTTACTGATTAGTTTCAGCCCTAAAACTTACGTGAAATCAAAACAACTTGTAGAATAGAATACATTTTGTAAGAGTAAAACATTCAGAAAAAGCAGAATTGAAGACATGGAAGAAAAATGAGCTGTTTGCAGTCAGAAGCTCAGTAATTCTATGTTTTTCCTCTTTTATTCCATCAGTAAATGATAACTTGCGATTGTGATCCCTAATGAAAGGTATTGAGATCATAAAATAATTAAAATAAAACTGAGCCACAAAAAGCAAATGTTATCTATTGCTTGTAGGTTTTCAGTTCTTTTTCAATGTCCATGATTGCTCGGTTATTTTGGCTACAGCTCACTAATCCTTTTGCAGTTTCATGGTAAAAGACATGGACATAAAACAGGTTTTTCAGCACTTCTGAGGTGTCACATCCTGCAGTGGAAAAGTCGTGGTCTCTGGTGTGATGCATCAGAACCAGAATGATTGGTTTACTGGATGTTGAGACTGGAAGACAAAAAGATATAAAGTAATCATCATAAAAAGAAAATAAACTCTCTGAGTTTAAATCTAGAAATAACAAATATAACAAATTAAATCCTGGCCTCCAACACCAGTCTGAACCCAGAAATGGATCAAACTCTGCAAAACTGCGATGTTTAAAAGTTCTGTTGTTACAAGTCAAAAGATGACCTTCAAGTTTCACTTTTGTTTGGTCATTTAGGTTCACTGTATTCTTTCACACACTTAAAAATGCATAAATTCATTATCCTGGTTGAAATAAAGTTTATGCTTTTTTGACCTAGAAGTTTAGTTCTGATATGAAATAAAAATTATTTCTCAAAACATATGGAAATGATTCAAAAGTAGAATCAAATAGGATAAAAGGTTTTCTGCTTTTCCTAAGATTGTATTAAAAATTAAGATACTGAAACGTATTTGTATCCTTCTGAGTAATAAATTGATCTTTTAGCCGTATAGCAATAAAACTCTTATCATTCTTGACCAGGTTTTTGCATGATTTCTCGAAAACACTCATGTTTAGCGTGAGTATTTGCCTGTTTTAATCAAAAGGATTTGATTAAATCTTTATAAATTAGCATAAAAAAAATTCTTCAAAGTGTTTAAATGTCAGCTGCTATTAGTGAGCAAAGATGAAGCCCTGATTTGTTTATACTAACCAGATTGTTGTGAAAGAAGTTCTAGCATTACATCTTGTAGACAAGAATAACAAAGTGGTGAAAAATTGGGAAGGGAGGTTTGTTTTTTAACTATGGGGAGGTGGAAGACACAGCAAGCCCATTTTAATTATCCTTAATTTAATTTGGTGTTTTTTAATTTAATTATCCTTTAAGTGCAACAAATAATGTGACAAATCAAATATTCAGCTGGAACCAGATGCTGGAACTTGTAAAATGAATGTAAAGTTGTAAATGTTTTCATCACCTGCTTCCTTTTCCATAGCCGACTTTATTTCTGATTCAAAACTGCGGCTCACTGGACAGAAGACGATGATGACGCTGCAGTTGCTCCTGTTTGTTTTTTCCAACTCCACTGATGACTTTAAGTTGTACTTCAATCGTTCCATTATCTCAGTATCAGCACCATATGTATCATTGGTAGGAGTACAGTGGACCTTCACTACTGGGGTGGGAGATGTGAAAAAGTTGACAGAAGGCCATCCTTCGCTATCTGCTGAAAAAGTTTGCATATTAGATGTCATTAATGTCTGCTGAACTTTTACACATTACAAAACGTGTAAAAATGGAAGATGAATTTACTAGTTTGATTTTATTGTTCAGGTTTCCTTGAACTGGAATTTCTACTTTCTAATTAAAAGTAACAGTAATAAAATCAAACAAATAAATACAGAGACACACAATAATTATTATGATTAAATTTTTGGCAGCACCTTAGCACAGTTTATTATTGGCACTAAAGTAAATTTCAGACAGGTTCAGTCATTAGCATAAAAAAAAACTTTAAATAATCTCATTATGAATGTATAACTTAAATAATATTTATTTAATAAGTTTGAATTTTGTTTTTGAATTAAACAAAATTCAAAAACTTTTATTTTTTGTATTAATACAACTGTTTTCACAAACCTGGTTTCTTAATCTTTTTCCAAAACATCCATGATGGAGGGCTGTTAGTTTTACTTCCTGGTGTTTGAAAGAAAACAAGAAAGTTTCTGTCAGAGCTGCAGCTGAAACTAAAACTAAACATTATGTGAGATCCAATTGTAACATGCATGTTGCCTCCAGTGCAACACAAACTTCTCATGACTCAATAAGTACTGGAATAAATCTACACCACGCAGAATAACGACCAGCATCTATAACTACCAGGCCACAACCGTCACCAGGGAAATGTCACAGTTTACTGTGAGGCATCATTATTCTCATAACCATGTATGCAAGAAAATAACTTTACACTCATAAGGTGCATATTGTTTTCAGGGTATTTGAGGCTCTTGTGTTATGGAGGTGGAAGACATTAATTAAATCGTCCGGAACCCAAAAACCTGGTACATTGAGGAATGTAGCATCCTCATATGATGAGCTTTCCTCATCACCAAATTATCTGGAATCCCTCAGGTATGAATAGATACAGACAAAGTTACTCTACAGTCTTCATTATACGCAGTATTTTCCTGGTGACTTTTGGTGTTTTTTTACAAGCTTCTTAAAACTTATTAAGCCATGACCCTAACTGTGTTGCACTCCAGTGCTCTTTGGATTATATTCAAAATAAACTTATTCTATTATTTGTTGGAGCAAACAGTTTATCTGTGGAATTAATATTTCTATTTTTTTAAACGTCAGATTTCTTTGAGCTTAACACACCTGTTGACTTTAGTGAAGAACTGCCATCCATGTCATTTTGCTCCTTCCTTTCACCTAAACACAGAGATTTTCAGACAGAGTTTGAGAGTTAACTTATCCTTGCAGAGAGAGCAGGTAGTTCTAACTTAGTTCTTACATAAACAATTAGTTAGCTTTCGTGTAGCTAAAATTTGAATTTAAAAATTGATCAAAGGCAAACAACGAACCCACAGCTTCCAGCTTTTCCTCCTGCACACAGAAGAAACATCCAGAAAAAACATGTAAGAATAAACATGTACAATGAATGTATGTGATTTTCCATTACCCCTCTTTGCTGAGGAAATATGGCCAGACACAGAAAAGGCAACCAGAACTTAAATCAGTAAGTTCTGAGCAGGTTTTAGCAATGCCTGGATAGAAACATACAATAATAAACATCCTAAATGCTGATATTTAGGAATTTTAAATAGGACTTCGCCATTATTAGTGAAGAAAAAATATAATTAACTTTAATGTTCTCAAACTTCTGACTCTAGAGGTAGTTGGGAATCTTCTCTGCTTTTTAAAATTGTGTCCAACCACAGCTTTGCTGTCTAAGTTCTGTACGTAAACATTCTGGATATTTTCACATTCAAGGCATTGCATCCATTCAATACATGTCTGTGCAGCTTAAAAAGACTGTATTGCAGGTTTTCAGAAGACACTCGTGTACCATCACCCCTCAATCCTCATCATAAGAACAATATACTCACATTCAATATGAGTGAGAGGTAATTCTGGGCACCCGAAGCATTTTTTTCTTTTCATAATATTGCTTTGCTCTGGCAACACCTGACCAACACTTTACACTGGACATAAACCTTTATTCACTCCCTACGTTTTAATGAGATAAGTTTTATCTGATATTTTAATAATGTATCATGTCCT
The DNA here is from genome assembly GCA_902982915.1 of Phalloptychus januarius. Taxonomy (NCBI): domain Eukaryota; kingdom Metazoa; phylum Chordata; class Actinopteri; order Cyprinodontiformes; family Poeciliidae; genus Phalloptychus; species Phalloptychus januarius. The sequence goes on along the minus strand of CADWAE010000230.1, from coordinate 18,261,463 downwards.
TCTAACTAAAGAAAACTTACTAGTAATCTTAGCTTACCTTAGAAATATTAATGGAGAACTCAATGTCAAATCCACCCATCTTATTAGTGCTACTAGCAACACTTTGGCTTACAGGAAAACTGTTATTACAGTGAGGACATTTTCCGTTGGCAACTGCAGACTGAGGAGACAAGAGAGAAAGTTTTCACTGTAAAGATATATATGCAGATTATTGTAATACCAGTAGTCAAACGGTGTGATGGTCTTGAGCTGCTTTGCTTGTTTAGGACTTTCATAATTATTGTAACCATAAATTCTGTTCTCTCTTCCTGAAAATCCTGCAGGACCTTTGGGTTTTGTAGGACATTCATGCTTAAACCATTTAGTTGGATCAAAACAATTCGTGACTAAATTCTTCAACAAATATTTAAAACAATTGTTGTCAGTTTAGAAAAATGTCTGATAGCAGTTGTTGCTGTCAGGGGCAACACTATCAATGTCCTGGGACAATTAATTAAATTGTGATCCCTTTGTACTCTAGTAAATTAAACATTTAGTTGAAGACTTTTTAAACTTGTATTTTCTCTACCTAAAGTTAAACCTTCTTTGAAGAGCTGAAATACTGAAGTGCAAAATAAATAATAATACAAAAATGATTAAATAAAGGAAACATTTCTTTTTTATAACACCGTATGAAGATTTATGAAGTCTGAGGTTTGACCTCACCTGTTTTGGCCAGTCTAACTTGTTCTCAAAAAAGGTCATGTGGTTATCTCCACTGCCCTGGTGCAGACCAATAGTGAATTCATACTGGTCATTTTTTGGCTTACAGAATTTGACAGATGGAGCAATGCCAGCTTGACAGTTTGGACATTTCATCAACTTCTCAGCCTAAGAAATCAAGAGATACCATTAGTGTTAAAAACTAACAATGATAAAAAGTTTGCTTATTCATTTTATTCTATTGACATTTTCATTATTTCACCTCGCAGACTTCAACATTTTATACACAGAAACTTTTCAAAAATCGGATCTTCATAATTTTTGCACATCACAGAAAACTTGCCTTCAACCGTTGCTTTATCTTTTTGTTTTCTGGCTCAGATGTGTCCACGGAAGTGCGGTTATCTATGAAGACAGGCAATTGGATGTTCAGGTAAAAAGAACAGACTTCATATTCATTTAATTGTGACATTGGTGTAAATTTTAAACTGTTATAAACCACATTTTCATGGATCTTTCCAAAGGTGAACACGCCAAGAGTTTTTTTACTGCAATTGTTCTGGGGTCTTCTCCTTACCAGATCTCTGGCTTGCTCATGCAAATAAGAGTAGTTCTGAACCAAGGAACATGGAAGAGTAAAAAAATTCTAGGGGAAACACACTGGTCTGATCAGAGGCTCACCAGGAGGTGTGTTTTCAGCGTGGTTGACCTGTGAAGGCGGAACTCGCAGATTGGACATTTCAGACTGTTTTTTTCTTGGTTCATCTTTGTTTTCTTGTGCAGAGCTGCTGATGTCCATTTTCTCCTCCTTATCCTTATTTGAAGTTGTCTCTAGACAGAATCGACAATGAAACAGAGGAGACATGACCTCAGAGCTATTTGTATGTGTTGACTAAAAAAAATACTACCACTAGCAAACAAACTGAACAAAACACATTTTCCCAATATACAGGTAGATCACAAAGATCTACTTGTAGATCTTTGTGATCTACACACTGGTCTGATCAGAGGCTCACCAGGAGGTGTGTTTTCAGCGCGGTTGACCTGGGAAGGCGGAACTCCCAGATTGGACATTTCAGACTGTTTTTTTCTTGCTTTATCTTTGTTTTCTTCTGCAGATCTGCTGATGTCCATTTTCTCCTCCTTATCCTTATTTGAAGTTGTCTCTAGACAGAATCGACAATGAAACAGAGGAGACATTACCTCAGAACTATTTGTATGTGTTGACTAAAAAAAATACTACCACTAGCAAACAAACGGAACAAAACACATTTTCCCAATATACAGGTAGATCACAAAGATCTACTTGTAGATCTTTGTGATCTACTTGTAGATCTTTGTAGATCTACAAAGATCACAAAGATCTTTGTAGATCTTTGTGATCTACACACTGGTCTGATCAGAGGCTCACCAGGAGATGTGTTTTCAGTGCAGTTGACCTGGGAAGGGGGAACACTACGTGTTGGAAATGTGTGTTTGGTGACTGACTTTTATTTGTCAGCCTTAAGTTATAAAAGTTGGAAAAAGAGCGATTCTCTTGGCGTTTAAAATGACAACGGAAAACAACGTAAGAAGACCTCCACACAAGACCTTGTTTATTTATTGTTGAGAGGATAATTATTAAAACCTTTAGCTCGTTGTCTCCTCTCTCCTTCCCTGGGTTGAGGGTCCCACATGTGTAAGGGTGAAAGCACATGCATGCAAATCTACTGTTCCATTGCAGACATATCCAGAATTTATTCAGACAATCAAATCACACCAACAGCACACCAAAATCATCAGAACCTCAAAACCACAAGACAGACATCAATCACCTGAAAGAAACAGAAAAATGGACAAATAGAAAGACAAATGCGTCTCAGGAGAGCGCCGGTGCCGCCGCACCCCAACGATCTGATTAATTATTTTAGCGTCAAAACTTTTATAGGAAGGTGTGTTCTCTTCTCTGATGTATGCAATCTGGGAGGTTCCCTGCTTCCCTGACAACAAGAAGTTTCAAATTTCAAAGGGAAGATGTTCTAAATGATTTTATGACTTTTCTTGCAAGGCGTGGAGGAGGTGTGACAATGTGCTTCATTTCCCACCTCTCTGTGAGATCCTAGATTCTCTCCAGCTCTCCACACAAGACAGGACCCCAACTCTTATATGGGTTCAGGAAAAGGTTATCCTCACACAGACCTTTGCTGTAAACTAAAAGTGACACGGAGGCTGGTGGGGCAGAGTTCTCTTCTAACCCAGAATATCCAAAAGGCTGATTTGGATAAAACAACTGGCACAATTATCTTCTACTTGTTGATTATCATAGACTAGCACATATCCAAATTAATAGCTAGAACTGTTAATATAAAACTACAGATTAGACTAATTTTATCAAGTCATGCACATCATGTCTAAGAAAAAATGTTCTACTAATCAGATTATGTTGATAAGTCATGAATCTAAATCTAACTTAAAATTGAGGCCAACTCAAGACAATGTCTAGTATTTGAACATGTGCTTGAAGTTAAAACTAGCATAATTGAATTAATATTTCCAACATTATTAATTTTACTAATTTGTTATTGCTTCTTTTTTAAACAGCAGCTGCCGATTAAACTGAATGTTCCAATCTCGATATGATTATATGAGCTGTTTTACCGAGAATCGATCAGAAGCACCGTGGAAATGGTCAGATCCGCCCGATCCGCCTCTCTGGCTGCAATGCGCGCTCCCGACAGGGGGAACAGATTTTCACAAGAACGGGCATTTGCTGCCCACAGAGACTTTAACTACCGACATGGAGAAACACCAGCGAGAGAATATTACCTGGAGAGTCCATTGTGTTCTGATCCAGTATATCCGCGTTTTGCTGCTCTGCAGTCAGAGCCTGAACAAGTCTTGCTAGAAATCCCTCCCAACAAGACTTGATCACGTGACTTACCGTAAACTCCGCAGCTTCTGCTAAAGAACAGCTTTTACTTTCGCTTTCAGTTTTGCAGGGTCGGTGTGTCTAAACTGATTACTGAGTTAATCAGTGAAAACCGCCCTCATTCACTTTTAAAGGGATAGTCACACTTTTGATGAGTCGGTTCAAAGGCCCCGTAAAGTCACTTTGTTAAATAGTTTTTTTTATGATCATTGTCCCAAATGATCATAAAGTGAAAAAAATAAATGGAAAACTAGTTTTTATGTATTTTAACAAGAAAGTTGTCTAAAGGGAAAGTTGGATGCATCTTGTTTCCTTTAGTAGACAATAAAGATGCTTTGATTATTTGGTTAGGATGTTTCTTTTCAAAATATTTATTTAAATGTATTTATGAATTAATTTGTCAAACAGTTATTTTAATACATATTTTGAGAAGAAAATATTATAAAGTAACTCTATCTACTGATCCTTCTTTTTTTGTGAATCATCTACTGCTGATATTTAAGGAAATAGAAAAAAACACCTTCAGTAATCGATCCATCACCAGAACTATGGTATGTGGCTTTGTTACTATCTGCACTGCAGTCCTTAAGTGCTGTGCATAAAATATCATAAATTTTATATTTCTTAAACTTAAGAAATATCATAGTTATTTCAAATGAAAATAAATATCAAAGATCAATGTAATATTTGCATCTTCAACTTTGAATTTTTATTAGTTGTAAGCAGAAAATAACAGGCAACAGAAATAGAGGATTGAAAACATCAGTTTCCGTGTAAGTCAGTATGTAACGTGTTTCATTTAGGGAATTGAGTGACTTAATTTTTCAACAATATTCAAATTTATTGCATGTGTCTAAGTAAAAAGTTTGGTCACAAGCATTTAACCCTGTGGTACTTCAAGAGTAACTCTGGTTTGTGGGGGAGATATATCAGTAATATATACAATGTGTAAACTGTAAGACCAAGATAATTTAAACCAGCATGATGATGTTTAATTAATCCCCACAATTGATTCAATGAATGAATAAAAGAAAAAAAGAGTGAGGGAAAGAAAGGGAGGTGGGAATAAATAAAGAACGCAGATAAGAAGTGAAGAAAGAAAGAAATAGAAAGGGTTGCAGTCAGGAGGAGGAGTTTCCAGAGGGGAGAGGTTACTTATATGGAGGGAAGGATGCTTCTGGTTTCATTTTTGCATCACTGAACTCACTGGGATGTTTTGAGGACCAAAAACAGCTCATTTATTTATTCATTCATTGTTCACTTTCACTTTATCTATATTTACTGTTGAGTAAAACACTTTGCAGACCTACACTGTCCAAATCATCTTGGTAAGTACAAACCTAATATCTGTGATTGAAGCTAATGCTTTAGGAGCAGCTAAATGAAAAGCTGAACATAATTACTGTCTGTCTTTGCAGAGGGACAATAATGGCTGCTGCTCCACGTAAGTAAATAATTAGATTTCTGAAAGGTTTTCAATTGTTTTTGAGGAATTATAATTAATGTTTTCATGTAGTTCTGGAGAAACCATGGAGGGAACTTCGCTGGGGGTGAGTTTACTATGTGACTTTTCAAGCTGATAAATAATAGTCTGTTTACTGCTGGCTGCTTTATTGGCCATTCTGCTACAATCTCAGTACAAAGACATTACAGCAAACAGAAAGTACTGAGAGAGATAAATCGCTGCTGATCAGTCAGGGGAGAGGAAACTGCTCAGTGTGGAACATCCTGCAGGTTTGTGATTGGAGGTTTTACAAAAGGCACAATGAATAAACACAAAATGAAGGAAGACACTGGATCAGATCAAGAAGCTGAATCTGGAAAAAAAGCATGTTCTATGTAAAAAATATTGAGCTTTCAGTGTCAATTCAAGCAAGCAAATACAGACAATAGTTTGATGGTAGTTAAGCAGTAACTAACAAAAGGGTTGTATAACTACATATCTTGATCCTGAGTCAGCTTTAGAGCCAGAAAAGCAATCAGACGTTATCTGAGAGTAGAGACAGCCTGTTAGCCAGATTAGTATCAAAGTTCAGGCTGAAGCTTTAATTCTTATAAACACTGTTGTTAGAAATAGAACAAAATATTAAAAGCATCTGAAAATAAGTAATTTTTTATTTAAAAAAACATAATTGCTGTACAATGACACCAATGAGTAAATGCAGTTTTCTGAATTAACCGTTATATCCATATATCCACTTTACGTTCTCAGGGAGAAGCAGACAGAACTTCAGTATGTGAAGGAGTACAAACCTGCAGTTGAAGGCATCAAGCATCTTCGAGTCCTCATGTATGGACATGTTGGCGCTGGAAAATCCAGTTTCATCAACTCTGTCAGTAACGTCCTCAGAGGGCGAATGTCCATTCCTGCTTTGACCAGTGCCACCACCTCCGACAGAAGCTTCACCATAAAAGTAATGAGCTGAGATGTTTCTCTCCTCAACAGGAGCACGACTGTGTCCCATTGTAATATAACGTCAAATATTTAGCTAAAACATGTTGTAGATTCATTTAATTCATTTATAAATAATACTTTAGTCTTCTGAGAAACTGAATTTAGGGATTCCTCAGCTGTGTGGATTATCTTTTAGATTTCTGGGATCAAACAGCCCTGATGCAGATTTGCTCTTTACTTTTTCCCATTTCCAGCAGGAATTATAAAACATATTTTCTCTCTGTGTTTCAGTATGAAACTCATAAAATCCATGTAGGACGAGGAACTTCAAAGAAATTTTTTCCTCTGGTTTTCAACGACGTCATGGGTCTGGAAGACGGGAACAACAGTGGGATTCAGGCCAGCGACATCACGCTGGCTATGAAAGGACACGTAATGGAGGGTCACAAGGTGAAAGGACAAGTTCCCACTGCTGGGACCCGTTAGGGTTCTGGTTAGAACGCTTGGAGCATCAGGGTTTTATTTCTACAAACTACAGATGATCAGACCAATTATTCTTAATGCAGGATCTCCAAGAAAGTCTGTGCACTTTCAGGTGACAAACATAACAGCTGGTCAACTTTTATGGTAAAATGACTAGAAAAGTATAGTGTTGCTCATGCACCACATGTACAGTCAAATCCTCCTTACTTGGTTCCATGATAACTTGTATAAAATTAGCAGGTGAAAATTAGTGCATTCTGGGTAAATGCAATCAAAACCAACGCAGGAGCCGAACACGAGTGGGAGAAATGGCTCATAGACAAAAGAGAAATCCTACAACCGATAAAATCTGACATCACTGGATTTTTGCTTGCATGTTGTAAAGGAGGAAGTTGTTCTCAGTGTCTTCTTCAGAGGGTTTTGTGTCATTTCCTTCAGTGGGTCTTGGTGCAGTGCTGCAAATTTTTGATTTTGTTTTGATTTTAAAAGTTCATGTCTCATCTTGCTGTTTCTCTTTTTTGAAGTTTAACCCAATAGGCCCACTGACTAAAGAAGATTATGGCTACAACCCAAAACCCTCACTTGATGACAAGGTTCATGTCCTGGTCTGTGTGATGTCTGCAAACGCTCCACAGATTAACTCTTCAGTTCTGCAGAAGATGAAGAAGGTCAGAGAAACAGCCAGTGAACTGGGTGAGTTTATGGAGGATCATTTTATTTAGACAAACAGCAGGAGGAAATCCAAAGTGACTTCCATCAAAGTCAATGGGAATTGATCAGGAAGTGCCACTCCAGCTCATTTCTGCTTTAAATTACTCAGATAAATTAACCTCCAGTAATATTCTATAAATGCAGAAATACTTTAGAAAGCCTACTTTGGTTTGAATTATTTTTCTCTTACTAGTTTGGCGTGTTGACCCTTAATGAGTGGCTGTCTCCATGGATATCTCCATGGATAACGTTTCCATGACTCCCTCAGCATCTGTTTCTGTCTCCGCAGGAATTCCTCAGATGGCCATGATGACACACATCGATGCTGCCTGTGGGGAAATAGAGAAAGATCCGAAGAATGTTTACAGAAGCAAACACTTGCTGAAAAAGGTGAGTTTCAGACCATCTGTTTAGAGATATAACACAACTAATTAAAGACTGTAACTGAAACAGTTTGTTTTTAACATTCAGATGAAAGACTTCAGTGCAGCAGTGGGAATCCCTATGAACTGCATCTTCCCTGTGAAGAACTACAGTGACGAAATCGACCTGAAAAACGATGTTGACTGCCTGATCTTAAGTGCCCTGAGGAAAATGGTCGACTTTGGGGACGATTTCATTGAGAAAAATCTAAACTGATATTAACAGTTTACATTTTGTGGAATTGTTGAAGCCTGGTTGTAAGACATTAAAGTTTAAAAAAAGAGTAAAAAATGAAAATGGTACGCTGGAAATATTTTGACAGAAATATCTGGGTTGTGATTTAACTACAGAAGAATGGCTGAAAATCTTATCTGATACAAGAAGACATGCAAGATATACCAAAGGGAATATAAATTAATTCATAGGTTTTATTTCACTCCCTAACATGTCTTTGTCTTTTGATGCTGGTCGTTCATATTTACTTTAACCTTTCATACAGATACTTAAGCAGGATATTTTGTCTGTTGAAGCTTTTGTTTTCTTCATTGTGTGTATTAAAATGAAAAATGACACTAGCAAACTTAGATAATAAAAAGGTAAAATAAAGGGATGTTTACATGTAATGTGGGGGAATATTATGTCGGTTAAAAGAAATTACATGATCGTATGTCTTAATGTTCTCCTGAGATAAATGTTCTAAGGATAAAGATATTAGAACATTATGAGGGATCAAATGTATTTAATGTACTAAATAAAAAATGGAGAAAAAAAACTGATTTTAGTCACCATCATTTCTACAGATTTGTATTTGGGCACAAAAAAACAAAAAAAAAACACGTAAATTAAAGCAGCTTGGTGGTTTAGACTTTAAAAATAACTATTAAAGAACAAAATACATTGAAATGAGGTAAAAGCATTCCTTCTGATTTCAATGATATGTTGTAAAATATTCACATTTTTAGTTGTAATGTATTTAACTAGTAAAACCCCAGAGAATTAAAATCTCACTCACACACTCATAAATATACGCAGTAAATTCTGCAAAGTTAAATCAACACTATGTCGAGTCTATTTGATCCTTTTCAGAATAGACATTAATTTACCTCTTGCAGAGTTATTTCAACAATAGTTTGAGTAGTCATAACCATTTCAAGTGTTAAAATAACTCAATTTCTTATTGAAATAAATCTGCAAGGACCAAATAGACTCAGCATAGTGTTGATTTAACTGCACTCCATATGTACCTGGCTTTAAAACAAGAGCTGTATTTATGTTACAGTTTTAAAGCATTTTCTGATTTCTGATCATATTCTACATATTTTGTACCAGTTTTGAAAGCAAACCAGGTTTTACCTTTGAGCTCACCTACATTTAACAAACTGATCAACAGATAACTGCTGCCTTGAACCAGGTCATGCATCTCATCATGCATCTGCTCAACACTGAATGGGTTCAGTCACCAAGTGACATTGCAATGCTGTATAATGCTAATTATTAATTAACCCAGATTTTTTTGCTTCTCAGAAGATTTACATTGACATTTCAGCAGTCCATAGCAGACCACCCTCCTGATCCCCCAACGCACAGCGGCTCTGTCAGAGTTGAAAGTGAAAGTAGCTGCTGCTGCTGCATGGAAGCGGCATAGTTTCCTGTAAGTCACATGACCAGGACTGGGTGGGGCTTCTTATATAAAGACTAAAGTCAGCGGGAAGGGAACAGCACAACTCCAGATCAGTGAACGTGTGAGACTTTAAGGTAAATCTGTTTTTCTGCTTATATTTCACTCACTTTTTGCAGTTCCATCTTGTAAATCTTTTCGAGTTGCTGTAGCATGTTGGCTTTCTGCTGTTTAGCTCAGAACAGTTTTAGTTTGAATGGGTTTTGTTTTTAAAACAGAATCAAAAATGAAAGTTTTCACTCTCCACCTGCAGGTGGCACTACAGCGTCATCGGTCATCTGACCCAAATGGACTCAGTTTTACTTGTTGCACACAAATTGAGGTAGTTTCTCCTTGGATAGGGTTTTCTGTTTCTTTAATTGATTATTAAATGTCAGCTAATAATAAAAAGAGTGATGCTTTATGAAGTCAGATTTGGCAGATACACCTGAGCTACCACATAAAGTCTTTTTTGTCCACATGAACAAACGTCTGTCTCCATAGGTATCTTCACCTCTATTGAAGCCGTTGAGCTGGAAGTTAACAATATGTCAGTTAAGAAACCAAAACTCAGCTCGGTAAGTTAGTTTTTCTTGTAGTCATGTGACCAAAATGACAACATAATTTAAATTCTTGCCTACAAACTTGAGACTCAATCAGACTTCATTTGAGCATTTTTCACATATCTTCTGTTGCAGAAGAAGATATGTGAAAATAATACATTTAATAAATTTTCAGGGACACTGAAAATATTAATGACAAATCAATTCATTCAGGTCAACAATAGAGTCCAGAATAATAAGCACTGCAGGTCTCACTTGTCTCAGTTTAACTCAGTGTTCATAATAAAATAATAAATCCCTTTTTGTATCAATCGGTTACCTTTGTTTGATATTAAAAGTTGTTTGATCTGACATTTCAATCTGACTGTCTGGAGAGAGAGAAATGTATTTTTTAAACTCTGCCTGCTCTTGACATATTATCACCTCATATTCCTGAAAGTTTCACTCTTCAAGTAATCTTTTTAACACAAACTTTTCTTTTCAGGCTGTGGAGGGCACAGTGATTTGTTCAAATTGTACAAACAAATTTCTGTTGACTGTCAACTTTGAACTGAAGGATGGCAGGTTAGATTTCCAAATGTATCTATTTGACTGTAAGGATGAGGAATCAGCCATTATCAATCAAAGATTCACCTATCAACAGGTGAGGTGAAATTTCAGTGTTTTGATGGATCTATTTTATTTCTGAATGTATATTACTAGGTCTTTTTATCTATGTTTGTCACAGGATTTTTATTGCAGGATTGTTTTAATAATAGACACTCCTTTAAACACTAAACTGTCCCAAATTCCTAGTACATCTAAAATATATTAAAAGCAGACAAAAGGACCGACATTTCTGTCTGTCCTTTTATAATAATGCTTGTTATTTGCCTGTTTTTATTTTGGTTTACTATCTTGGCCGTGTGGCTTACACTTTGCACAGTGAACTTGTATAACTTGAAGGGTGGCTTTGAATAAAGTAGATGGAATAACTTTTGTTATTATGATTATTATAAGAGGAAAAGTGTTCAATGTCGTTTGTATTTTAACAGAATTTTTCTGTTGCTTTAGCAGGACAATGTGAAACAAAGTTGCGCAGTGAAGTGTCCAGCCTGTACAAAGACGTTTGAGCTGCTAATTCAGTTTACTAGAACTATTACAGGGAGCCAATTAGAAATTAAACAGTCCATCACAACCTGTGCGGTGAGTAAAGAAAACCTTGTTCAGTCAAAATTATATCTGACCACTTGTGGTCAGGTTTAAGGTCAAAGGTTGTTAGATCTGTATTGCTGAAGCTGTTCTTTAAATGGGTCTGACTCCTGAAGCTGGTGTGGTCTTGTCTTTTTCAATATCAGCAAAACCACCAAAGCAGATCCACGTCTGTATCAGAGCTGATGTTCTGTTAACTGGTTTGATAAAAAGAAAATCCAAAAAACCGATAACTGGTTCTTTGTTGTATAGAAACGCAGCAAAGAACCAGTTTGGTTTTCAACAGCAAGCCAACACATTTTGTCAATAAACCAGTTATTCACCAATTATTTTTTTGTTCTTGTTTTCCATCATCACATGGTATGCAAACAGAAATTAAAAAAAATGTTTTTCCTAGTATGGATGAACTCTTATTGAGATGAATTGATCAGACAGTTTATAAATAGAGTAGCCAACTGCATTATTACATATACCTGAAAACATCAACTGTAAACACACCAGGCACAGGACAGCTCATAACTATCTGATTTTTTTTCTCCTTTATGTTGAAGCTCAGAGTTTGGTGTTGGTCTTGAAATAGGAAGATTTTATGGTGGCCCTGAGGTGTTTTACAGTATTTATGAGTTTTCTGAAAAAGAAAAACTAATTTACCCGTATTTTTTCTGTGATATAGTAAAGTGGGCATCCTTCAGTAAATGATTGCACTTTGTGTTTATAAATCTGTGTTTATTTCTGTGTGCAGAATAAAAATGTGGAAAAGGGGACACAAACAACAGGTTTGTAAAGTTAATTACTTCAGATTGGTTTGAAATACACAGAATTCACAAGTCAATACATGTTACTGCATAATTATTACTTTGCACTTTAATTAATAATACATTTTACATTTAGAATACATACAATATCATCAAATAACCTTTTTTACTGCTCTTACATGTATATTTGTGTCCATTCATCTCAGAGTTGGTCACTGTATTCTTACATTTGCCAAACTATTCGATTAGAGTATTCAGAGACAAAAAAATCAGCACATTGGGTTCATAAACAATTTCATTGAACTTTCTGAGGTCACATTTTTAGCAAAGTGAAAAGTGACAAACCTTTAAAGCCTGGTTCACTATTGAACTTCTCAAAGCTCAAAAATCAATTAAGTGTTGAAGTGCCTAAAGTTTAGGGATGAGGAACAGAAGCACAAGAAAATCTCTATTCTTGAAATAAATATCTATACCAACAGGTCATGCTGGGAAAAGTATGATATAATCTGTGTACCATTACACACCTAGGCTTAAAATAAATATTATACACTTTCTTTTTACAAAACATGTCTTAATTGTTTCTCTGATCTTTGTAGAAATAAATGGCCCAGCAGAAAAACCAGGTACGTGCCTTATAACAGAACTAACCAGTGGATAGTTATATCACTGGTTACACCACAGTTAACATCAATGCCACACATGGTTGTGGAATTTATTTGACAAATAATAACAGGAGTCTTCATTAGAGCCTATATATGAGGATTTAAACACATCATCATCTTTGTCAGCAGCCATGCTAATGGGTCTAATTAAAGACACAGGTATTTTACAAATATTTGCCTCTAACAAATTAATATTTGGTAGAAAACATGGAAAATTACATTTATCAAGTTAATATACTTAAGTCATTTTTTTTCTTTTTACATATTTCTAATTTTATTTCACTCAATCTGACATGGGATGGGTTTTTTTTCACAAAAGTTTGCAGTTCCTTCCACACCTAATATTACATCTGGTAAATATTCCTAAAAATACTAATGAATAATTTTTTTGCACACAGATGTTTTTCTTAGCACCATCTTCAGATTAGACAATAATTCTTAAAAAAAAACATGGAGAATAACATACAATTCTTTAGTGCTTCTAGAAAAAGCAGGTTCATGCACAGAGACCCAGATCAGTAAATAACTTCAAGATCACTGTTTTTCCCAAAGACTCTTTAAATATGATGCGGGAACTACAAACCTTTTGACTGTCAAACAACAACTTTTCCCCACAGTTATAACTGGTGACTGCTTGTTTTTTTCAGGCATAAGCATCCCTGCACTACGCAGAGTGAAGGTTTTCTATAAGTGCTCTGGTGAGACATTTCGTGGTGATGATCAAGTAAAGGAGCAACTGATGATGAACAGACAGCGGGCACTACATGTCCAGGAGACAAACCTGAAAGATTCGGACATCGTCATTCTTTTCTGTCCAATCACATCCCGGGTTGGATCAGATGTGGAATCATGCATGGGAGATAAAACAGGTAATAGAAACTTTGTGTGTCAGAACAGGAACTACAATCAAATGTTTAACATGTATTTATTTTGTTTCCAGCTTGTATGAAGGAATGTTTTGTCTGAATAAGATAATAGCATCTTTGGTTATTGCATATTTTTTAACTGTAAAAATAAAAGTCATTCTAAATAACACAGTGACACTTAGAAACTTAAAATAGATTTTTCCTCCTTATTTAAGAACTAGATATTCAGTTCTGTTTTGAGGTTCACTGTCTGTCTCAAGCCGAGGAGTTCAGCTAATTTGTTTATAAGTGATTGTAATAAGACAAAGACAAACAGATTGGCCAATTTTCCTGAGGCAATGTGTGTGGACTTCCAGTCTGTTGTGGTGAAGAGAAAGTTGAGAAAAAACCTGCCTACATTGAGTGGAAGGATCCTACATGGAGATTTGTTTTAATTCAATATATTAAAAATGAGGAAAATGAGACATTTCTAGAATTACAACCACATTCTTGCTGAGATTATTTTACTGCCTTTAATTGCATACCTTGATAATTAAACTGGAGAAAAATGTGATTCTTTAAATGTGATCGAATCACATCTGCCTTCTGTTTCAGTGTCATCGTTGAAGAAACCAATCATCTTGGTTCTGATGCATCACACCAGAGACTTTAACTATTCAACTGCAGGAACAATCTGGTCTGAAGTTTATCCAAATGTTGTGCTTGACGTTCATGTTCTGTTCCATGAGACTAAACCAGGATTACTGAAATGCAAACAAAATGATGAGGCTTTCGAGATGATTAGAAGAGAACTAAATAGACATTCAAAACCAGCCATTAGGTTTTGAATGACCTAATTCATTCTTAACAAGACTGATAATTCACATAATCAGACTTATTGAGAATGTTGCAAAACAGGAAATATCCAATTAGCAGCAGTTATCTGGGGAGAAATGCTCTGTAAATGTCAGAAAGAGAATTAATAGAGTGGTCCAAGATGATAGAAATTAAGCAGTAGCTCTATAATCACTAGTTATAATCCAGATATGTCTAACATCCCATTCTGAACACACAACATGTTGAATCATAAAGCAAATGGACTGCAGCAGCAGAAGAGGAAACTCCTATCAGCCCAAAACAGGAAGCACTAACAAGGCAGTGATTACTGAACATGAATGGATGGACTGATCATTTCCCATCCCCTAATCACAGTGATGGCTACTTCCAAAACACTACAAATTTAAAATAATTGTTATCTGACCACTGACACTTCAACAGTCACTCGGCTCCAGAGATCTCAGTCCAGGTACTTTGGGATGTAGTGAGATGGGAGATTCATGATATTGTAAGACTGAAATGATTAATCAAATTAATCATAATGGAACAATAACTGTTCATTATGCTTAATGAATTATTTTAATAATTGATTAACTGGAGGATCGAAAAAAGGAAATTTGCTGAAAGAGCAACAAAAAATATAATTCAGCCAAAACTAAGCAAAAAATATAAACATTTTGCATTTAATATAAAAAATAAACCTCTTGTCTGTAAATACATTCCAACCAGAAACCCTCACGTTGCAGCTTTCACTGAATTGGGTCCAAATCTGTGAAAAACAGAAGTGAATCTCCTATTTAGCATCTTTTGCTATCCAGTTATTATCCATTTAAATAGTTATCTTATTTAAAACATGGATTTGCATCTTTTGATGTATTTCTAATATTGTACAAAATAGGCTTAAATAAACGAAAAATCTGCAAAATGTTCCAGTTTTTTTTTCAAAATAGTTGATTCATCAGAATTATTGATAGATTAATCGACTACTGAAATAGTCGCCCTATGTAATTGAGTGACGATTTTAGTAGTCGCATCACCGCTTGCTGCAATCATGTCAGCATGGACCAAAATCCTTCTCTTTTCTGTACCCACTTATTCATTATTGTATCATCTGGGCACCATTAGACAGGAGGCGCGGTATTTCCTGGACAGCTCAGCAGTGCAACACAGACACTAAAGGCAAACATGCATGAACTTATTACTTACTCTGATCTGGTTAGTTGCAGCTTAACCCATGTCTACTTTGTAAGTTTATAGATGAAGAAAAGTTGAACACTGACAGGTCCAGCAAACTCTGCATTGTTAAACATTTAGAGGTGGGAAAGAGAATAGAAGTTCGCCTGCTGCCTTGAAATGCTTGGAAAATCAAGAAAATATTTTTTGTTCTAGCTCAGAAATAGACAGAGGAGTGGAAGGTAATAGTGACATTCTTTTTATGAAAACATTTTATTAAATGTTGTATTTTCTGTGCTATTAAACTACAATAAACAGAACCTGTCACACAGACCCTTCTCTTCTTTATTTATCCTGTAAATTGTTTCCTACTTCTTGGATATTACATTATGATGCAATAAAGCTTCAATTGAGTAATTTAACAAAGTAAATCAGCAGTGAATCTGCTACAGTGAACTCAACACAGCAGTCCTGGGTTCCAATTACTGTAAATCTTCCCTATTCTACACTTTACTTTTTCCTTTCAAATTATTAATGAATAAATGTCATAAATTCCCACAAAATCCTTCAAAAAATCTTGCTTTATGCTGTAAAAAGCAGAATGTCATGTTATCAACTAAAAGCGTATTCATGTTTTCCTTAATTGCCATGAACAGATAACAAAGAGAATTCAAACTCTTAATAGGAATCTGTAGATAAATGCTTTCTATTCATGCGTACACAAAATATTCCTAATATTTTTGAAAATATAAAAAAACGTACACAGCCATCTTTCCGCGGTATTGACCTTTCTTTAAAGTGAAACTGCAATCATCCAGCTCTCACTTTAAATATTAACTTTTTTTTATGAGACTGGACTTCTGATAAACCACTTTTTATTACCATATCCTTTCACTTTCTGATCAGCCAGGATAGACAGGTCCAGCTGGAAAGTGTTATCACCCGGGGAGATTGAAACTTAAAATAACATTTATTCTACCAAGATGTTTGTTTCTGCAAGTGAAAGTGATAGGCTGAAAAGATTACATTTTTTAAATTTATTTGTTTTTATTTATACTTTATGAGATTAAAATGTACATGTGATAGTTCTTTTTTGGGGATATTTTTTATTTTTTTTAAGGCAAGAGAAATGTATTTGTTTAGCATATTTTGTGTACAAGACAATTTGAAGCGCTTTACAGACAAATCAAGAAGCAGCCATTACAGAGGCAGGAATGAGACAAGACAAAACAAATGAAATACAAGGGAGAAAAATTATTGACTAAATTAGAAAAGAAAAAAGAAGGAAATGTCATATGTGTTGATTTTTTGATTATGGGACTCAGCAAAATGTAATGTTTGCAATGTGCTATAGCTCTTATCACATTAGAGTGAACCCTACCACCGTAAAAGACTGAAAGTGAAAGTAAATTGAGAGTAGCTGCTGCTGCTTCACCGCAGCTGCAGAGTTTATGGTAAATCACATGATGATGGGCTGAGAGAAGGTGTTTATATAAAGACTGAGACGCTGCAGAACAAAGACGAATCAGCCAGAACAGCAGAACACCATGAGCTCTTCAGGTAATCTTCTCTTACTTACTTATTTTCTAGCTTCCTGTTTTCTGTATGTTTCCTGTATTCATGTCTTGAAAATGCTTGTGAGAACCATAAATAGGATATGATCAACTTTGAGTTCAATCTGTGTTTTATAACCTATCGTATGTCTGCTTCCTACCTGATTTTCATCTGCAGTCCCTGTCACAGAGACACACTCATTCCTGTTTGTCATGACTGAACATTGAATATATTTATGTTAAACAGGAAAACTTCATTACATGAATCAGTGACGCACAACAGAATAGATAAAATATAGATTCTATGCAGCTATAATAGCTGTTATTATTTGGTGTTATTTATGGTTATCTTTGTTTGCAAGTTGAACATTTCCACAGCAGATTAGAGAGACAAGAGTTCTGTTGCTTTATGTTAAAATGTCACAAAGCTTAAACCATGACTTTAGTTTTGACTGAACAATAAATAACAGTTTCAACTTGTATTCTTTTGAGAATGTTTTGCAGTTTGTACAAAGGGAGAAAAAAAATATAAGAAACTTTTTTATGAGACCTAAAAGGACAATATTAGTTACTTTTCAACAGATTTCAGAGCACTTCCACATGTTCATTTTAGTTAGATTTTTCTCTGTAGTTCATGTTGTGTATTATTTAAGTCTTGTTCTATTTTTACTTCACTAATTCTATCTTCTCTCAATTCATTTGAGAGAAGCATTTGGTTTATTGTGCTCACCTGGTCTGCATGGCTTAGTCAAATCTCCACAGTATTTAGCCTCCTTGATTCAATTCGCTCATTGCTGGACTCTTTCATAATACTGTCGCTATCATCTTGATTTCTGTGTTTTCCTTTGAGTTCTGGGAAGATTTTCTGTTATTAAGTCCATCATTTCTCACTCCACAATATTGTCTTTGTGCAATTTGGGTTGCCATCAAAACACATCAAAACATGATCATGGAAGCACAAGTTAAACAGAGCGCATGAGGCATGCACCCTGCACCCTGCACAACGCCACTCAAAACTGACTAAAGGTCTGATTGGAGTGTTCCAGTTAGTTCATAAATCACTACTCTGAGTTTTGAGTATCTCATAGCCCTATTAAATCCATAATCTAAAAATATAGATTGCAGCTCAACTGCAAACCTACCAACAAATAGTTGTACAGGGCTGGGCAAGAAGGGGATCAGAGGAACAGTCAAAAAGCCCAGGGGAACTCTGAAGGAGCTGCAGAGAGCCACAGCTCAGGTGGAAGAATCTGTGGTATACCCTGAACATAAAATCCCTGCATTGAACCATAAGTTCATTTTCTCTCAAACATACTCTTTTGTTTAAAATATATTGTTAGTTTTGAAAAATAATAAAATATATATATATATTTGATTTGTTACTATAATGTAGAAAGATAATAAAGAGGAATTTGAAAAGTATAATTGGATAAATTACAAGCAGTTTTTTCACAGGGGAAGTATTTTATTAAGAAATGGAATGCCAGTAGTTTCAAGTCATCGACTCCAGCAGAACCTGGAGCCTTTGATTAATATTAAACATTTAACCTGATGTGATGCAAACTTATTTATTATTATATACCTAATTTAAAATAGCACTGTTAAAAAGAGCTTTACTACTTTATATTGATTAAAAAAACAATGGTACTATGCATCTATTGTTCAAATTTCAGATACATTCTCATTTTGTAGACATCAAAATACAAGTAAAATTAAATTTAACTAGTTTTATTACATGAATTGCATTAAGTCATTTATATGTGCCGATTTTTGGTAGTAGAGCGAAGTCTTACACAGCAATATTTCAGTTGCTCCATTACATTCTTTTGTACATTGTCTTGTATAGCTTTCAAATCTCTTAGTATTGAGCTCTTATTGAATATTACATTCTTCATCTGTTTCTGTTTTGATCATATCAGACTTTCCTAGACACAACCTGTTCATATTTAAAATGTTCTAACAGCTTTGTTGACCTCTCTTCTGGGTTACAATGAACAATGTCTGGAAAATTTCTGGACCCTTCAGGGAATCCCCCTGACCTCCGTGACGCTGAGGAGGAGGAGCCGTGCCCAAATGACAGTGGTGCCACAGGAGGAGAAACAGAAAAAGCAGGAGAGCCAGCTGAACATAAGAAAGAGGCTTCATGTGATTCAGAAACCTCAGATGGCAAATTTGTCTGTATGTGGATTTCTTCTTGCTCCGCTTCCAATCTTGTAGTCACAACTGATGCTATTTTCAATCTTCAGTTCAAAATCTTTAGCTAACCAATGAAATTGTTTTTTTAAAAATACCCTAAGGTGATGTTACACAAATCAATCATGTTTCAATACAGCTTTTCCAAACATCTCAGTTTAATTTTGGATGTTTATACTAATTTGCTTTACACACAGAAACCAAATTATTTCACAAAAACTACTGGGATGAAGGTTTTACTTACTTGCAGCATGGATAACAGGGCTGCACAGAAGTCTGGCATTGAGTTATAACTTCTAACTTTCTCAAGTAAATGCCTCAGGCTTTTGTCAGTATACTTTGAATGTGGAATAATCTATAAAATAAATAACAACATGCTTTGTCCTCTCACTCTGTTTCAGGGGTTGAAAAGCCTGTTGCAGGACCTGAAGATACAAAAGAATCACAAAGTTCTGGACAATCAGTACAGATACCTTCATCAGTAAGATGCACTCATGTTCTTCTTTCTGGTAATAAGTTGATGTCTTTCACACATCCTGGGGTATTTCAGCAAGAAGGTTTAGAAACTGGATATTGTTCTCAAAACAACTGATATTATAAAATCTATTAATTCTGACTATTTCGACCTTGATTGGAGCTCACCTATGTGTGCTGTGAAAGGTTGTTAATTGGAAAGCTCAGATTTGATGATATCACAGTGAAGACTATGACAGTAATTTGTTGTAATTTAAACCAAAACGTGAATATATGGCTTTATACAATTTTAACATTTCTATTTTAGCAAAATTCTTTTTTCTGTGCTTAATTTGTTTTTATATTGGTGATGATTGATTTGAAACATATATACAAGCTGACACTGTATATGTCAGATGTCTGCAAAGAGGACAGAATAGTAATTTTCAGAGTGATCAGTCTGTAGAGTACGGTGCTGGATGTATCACTGTGGTAGGAGCCTGTAAGAAGTATTCGCCCCCCTGGAAGTTACAAACCAATCTAGATCAGGAAAATTAGGCTTTCTGACAAAATGCATCAAAAAAATGTTTAATCTCAAAGTGAAAATTGATTTCTAAAACTAAACTGTTAATTTAACATTAATATCATGACTGATAATTGAAACCAAGAGTAAAATATCTAATGGGGGAAATACTTTTTTGTAGGCTCTGTAAGAGTGATAGATTTGTTCTCTAGTCTGAGCTCATTTGGACCACTTGTCTTATTTTTCCATGCATTTTCCACTCTTAAACTTGGATTAATATCCAACCACAAGTTTTAAACCTTCAGTTTTATATGTGCAGGTGTCTTCCAACTCTTGAAACAAATTGAACTCAATATTAAGCTCAGACTAAACTCAAGCCTAGGTAAGAGGCAGTAAGTAAGGCCTCTATGTGGAAATGGAAACAGCCATCAAGAATCACTGGCTTGCATTGCATTGGTTTGCATTTCTGTTTATGTGCTTATTATTTATCTTTCTGTGTGCAGGTACAGCCTCAAAATGAATCACAACCAGCACGTTCTTCCTTGGGTTTGTATATTCACTGTTTACAGTGTTTTGAATTAAGCTTACAAAGAGGCTGAATCACTGATTATGTCTGAGGAAAATTCAAAACAATTCTCTCTGCAGATAATTGATCTGTTGCAAAGCAATATTTTAATAATCTCTACATCTAAGCTGATTCTTTTTATACACTGGCAATAAGTCTAAATACCCACTTTAAAATACCAGGTCTTTTGTTAAGAAAATGTCTCTATGATGAATCAATTCTAGTATAATCTAATTGTGAAAGAAATAATGATGTTCAGATAAACATGCAATACACTGAGAAGCCGCAATAGGCTTTATGCATGAATGTAAACACAACTGAACTACTTGGAACATTTTCTTGAAGCATTTTTATGTCTAAAACGTCTCACTAATTACAGTGAATTTGATCAACCAGAAATAATGTGATGTTTAAGATTTTCTAGACATTTGCTTTGTTTACCTAGTCACAATTTGTAGAGAGGTTAAAAAATCAACAGCCTCTGATTGTGGAAAGCTGTCAGTTGAAGGGTAGACGCCTTCTTCCGTTATTTCTTTATTCCTGTTCTATTTTACATGAAACCCTGCAGTTATCCAATGTTGCTGACTGTCTGCATTTTGGCATCTCTACACTCACCTTCACATCTCCAGGCATGTCACAAATATGTCCAACTCATCTGAAGTTTTGGATTTTTTTTTTTAGTTTCAAAAGTTGCAAGTTTTCAACTTTTAAACCCTAATTTCCAAATTTTTTCTAGAAGTTTTAGAGTTTTGTTTTTTGCCTAAATGTACCTTTTTTTCTTTCTATCTACAACGGTCCTAATGTGCTGTTGTATCTGGATGCCTATGTGAAGGCTCACAGCAACAATACTGAAGGAAGAAGACAGAGGAACTATTAAGGCCAGATTAAAGTTGAGCTGCAATGGTTGGGATCTTCCAAGATCCCAACCTATAGGGTTGGTCATTTCTGACATGATCTCATTGACTATGAGAGTTTTTGCTGGCTACATTAGGCAGCAAAAGCTCTGGGCAATTTGAGAAACATCAGTAGTGTTTGATTAAAGTGAGGCATGAACTTGATGGGTCAGAACTAAATTTAGGCAGATTTGGATTCTGTATAGAAGCATATGAGTTGGACTTATTTGTGACATACCTGCAGATTACATTTAAGTCCTTTCATTATCTCTTTTTTGTGTATAAATATGAAATATTTAGCAATTATGAATCTTTACCTTTTCTAATTTTTCTCAAATTGACAATTACATTCAAAGGTGAATGGTGGCCCAAAGTAAAGGTCTTCCCATTCATCACTGGACAGACATTTGGTTCCTTTGAGGCAATAATGGAAAAAATGCAGACCAACAAAAACTACTGGCCAAGCTTCTGGCCAAACTACTTGTCAAACTACTGGCCAAGCTTCTGGCCAAACTTCTTGTCAAACTTCTGGTTAAATTACCTGCGAAGCTCCCTGCTGGCCCCTACCATTGAGGAAGGAAAATGTCCAGAGGAATCTACCGTCGTCATTGTTTTTTGTCCAATCACCTCACGCGTTGGATCAGATGTGGAATCAGCAATGGCAAATCCGCAAGGTAATGGAAATCCTTGCTTCTGTTGTCACTACATGAATTATGGTCATCCTAAAAACTGCTTAACGGCTCTAATATTTAAAATGTTTTCCAAGCAAATATGTCCAGCTCCATTATTTCTCCTGTGTTCTGTTATTCTTCTCAAAGTGTTTTGCTATTTTCAGATCCATGTTGTGGATTTGATTATGAAAATCATTATTACTCAGTGTTTTAAGGTATAAAGCAAATGTTGTTGGTCTGACAATAAAATGTCGACAATCTGTCTTGAAAAGTTTAGCATTCCTCTTTCTTTGGAAGTTTGATCCATGTTTTGATTTGGAATAGTTGCATTTGTGTATAAAAACAGTCAATATAAAGATATTCAGATTGACTTACTACTTTGAACACAAATGCTCCTTATAATTTAAACAGGATTTTACCTGTTAATGGATCACATTTCAGATGTTTTACTGTCTGTCATTAGGCAGAACTCTATGATTAAACTGAGTAGAGAAATTATTGACCTTATGTGTAAAAAGATTAAACAAGAACCCTAAATCTATTTTTTCCATGTTTTTCAGTCTCGTCGCTGGATAAACCAGTGATTCTGGTTCTGATGCATCACACCAGAGATCCTGACTATTCAACTGCAGGAACAAAATGGTCTGAAGTCTATGACAATGTTAAGCTGGATGTTCATGTTCTCTTCCATGAGACAATACCAGGATTACTGACTTGTCCACAAAACGATCAGGCAATCAAGGCCATCAATCAAAAGTTAAATGAGTACAGTACTTCACCTTAATTTTCCATATTTTGATTTGGTGTCATTTTAATGTTATATCAACAAGAGCAGTTGCACATCATCCCATCATGTTTTATGTAGAAAACAGAGAAATGTGTGAATCTGCCCCAAAAAAAGGTAAACCATATTGCTTAGAAATGTTTTAATCAAAAAATGTTCACTGGGTGTAAATGATGTACTGTCTACCTATATAATCTTCCGATAGCGATAAAACCATCTAGAAATATGTTTTATTGCTATGGCAATACAACATTTCACTATCATCTAAGTTTGGATTGACAGCATTTTATGCTTAAGAATGTTTGTCTTTATTGTTCTCACTGTAAGCATGAGAGAGCTTTAATTATGAGTTCTGGATGCAAAGAAGGAAAAACCTGAGGTTTCTGTTGAGACTTCTTGTTTCTCATTTCTTGCCATTCATGTTGGGTGAAGGTGTTTCCAATGAAAGGCCAACTGAATTGTTCCAACAAAAGAGGTGAGGTACAGTCACATGAGAGTGGACAAAGACGTGGCTCTGTGGTCTGCCTGGTACCTGAGATAAGTTCACATTTGGGGTGTGTTATTATATATTATAATGTGTGTGCTTTGTTGACTGTGTTCAATGAGACAGGTCTTCAAACACGTTTTGCCTTCGAATAAAGAAACATAAAGACAAAGCTGAATCTTTCTCTAGACATTGGACCAGACTCTCATTATTTGATAACAGAAAATTCCACAACACTATAAAGTCTGTTCTTTGTTTAGCTTTATTTTAGCAAATTAATAATAAGATTTTTATAAGCTGTCAGTTAAACATCTTTCCCACTCCAGCTAGCAGTCTTTATTGTCATGAAACTGTACAGACTGAGCTCTGGTCCCTGCAGTAGGCAGAGTTTGCCGTACATTATGATTATAAAGGAATGGTAATGGTTTTACTGTAATTTATCTGGTAGGTTTTGTAAGGACCTCTGACAATGAACACACAATTGAAACAGTGATGGCATAGTTACTTTGAAAGAGTAACTTTAATCAGATTATGGACTACTACTTGAAAAGTAACTTAGTTAGATTACTGACTACTTGATTTGGAAAGTAACTAAGTTACATGAAAAGTAACTTTTTAGTTACTTTCAGGAGCTGCTGACAACAATGCTCTGCCACCTGTGAAAATTACATTGAGCTTTGCCAATTCTTAATTGCATGATATTTTATAATAGTAACATCAACAATGTATTATCAATTATAAAGGGAGATTATAAGGGGAGATTGTTTAATGGTTACAACATCACAAAAAAAAGTTTGTAATTTGTGTGTTCCACTATTGTCTGGAAAACTCTAAGACGGATCAGGATGACAGAATTCTGGGATTTATTATGTGTCTCTGCTTATTTCCAAGCCCAAATGAGTAACCTCACATTCAAAAACGAGCCCTAAAAACCGCAAGTTGCGACGGATTAAATTTGCAAGCGACTTTAGAAACAAAACAAGCCCAAAGCCGCTTATAATAGTTCGACTTGGCATAGTTCCTGTTTTTCCAGCAACAAAATGCGCATCTCTCTCCTCCCTCCATTGTTTACATTTCTGTCACTGCTGCTGTCGCATAGAAACGGCGGTCAGCTCCCCAAGACGCTTTGAGTAAATAAAATAAAATTGCAAAAGAAAATAGTAATGCACAGTAACGCAAAGGGATTTCGTTAAGTAATTGACTATTGGATTTGAAATAGCAACGCATTAGATTACTCGTTACTGAAAAAAGTGGTCACTGTTTAGAAATTACTTAAAGTCCATCTGAAATCTGTTTAAAATTAAGAAAAAGTACCCTGAAAACTATATGCATGAAGTAATGGTGGAAACCTTAAGGCTTAAATTTAGGCCAGATGATGGCGGTAGAAAGGATCAGGTGGTCCAGTTAATAGATGACATTGCTGCTGTGTTGAAAAATGACAATGGAGTGACAGAGGGAGGATGATAAATAAGACTAACTCAAAGTCCACACACTGATATGGACAGAAATCTATGTACCTAATAAACTGGCCAATGAATCTACATATAATGAAGAATTACCGTCTCAGAGTGAGCATATAAAGTATTTGTAAGAAGGGAAAAGGCTTAAAAGGACTGCATAGGTCAGACCACTAGATCGATAAGATTATGAATACTCGTACATATGAAGACTTCATTTCCCATAGTTCTCTGCGGCTCAGCGCTCCAGGCTGGACCTGTGGGAGCGGGCAGTGTTGTGTTCAGCATCCTGATGGAGAGTCGCTGACCGGAGCTCCGAGTCGCACCGGAGAGCTTCATCCATCAGATCCGCCCACTGTGTCCGATTCCCAGCGGGCCCGGCGGGGGTCCGTCTACTTCTCTCTTACTGTCTTTGTTGTTGCGGACTGTGCGGGGATGGAGGTTGCGGAGTGCGGGGTTTGCGGGGTGAAGGTGATGTGCCGCTTCAGGCCGCTGAGTGACTCGGAGCGGAGCCGCGGAGACAAATTCATCCCCAAATTCAACGGAGAGGACACAGTGGTGCTGGCGGTGAGTTCTGACCCAACCGAACCGAACCGAGCAGAACCGAGCCGAACCCGTTTACCGCACAGACACGCCCTCCTGCTGTGTCTGCGCGTGCATGTGTCGGTGCTGCAACAATAGAAACATAAACAGAGAGAAAATGAAACAATGTTAAACAGATGCTGCTGGTAGCTCAGTTTGTTTGATATGAGGTTGTACGCATGATGGAAACCAAACCTTAATTATTAATTTGATTCTTTTTCCCACTTTGAGTTAGAAGAAGCGGCTGAATTGAGCTTTATGCTAATTCATTCATTTCCTTTTATTAAAAATCACAGCATTCAGTTAAAGCTCTGATTAACCAGTTTGATGCTCTCACATGTCTGAACACATGAAAGATGAAAACAACATATTGGAGTGTATCCCTGCATGGACAGCTGGAAAAAATACATTCTGATATTTTTATATTAAATGAACTACAGTCATTTTCAATCTGCTGCTTTCAGCTGAAAACATCCAGGACTAATATGACCTGAGAGTTCAGGAGTGACTTCTGTTTTAATGAATGGGTGTCCCAGTTCCTCAAGTTTCAGGGAAATATACAAACAGAAAATAATGAGGCAGATATAAAGCAGTTTTAATGACAACACTGCACTGGAGAGCAGTTTGTGTATTATTGAGTCTCTCTCCACAGCTGAACTTTTTATTCTCCTTGTTTGGAAAGTTTTGCAGAAAATAAACAGTTTCTAATTATGTCCTTCCATCCAAAGTCTGCCAAGATCTGCTGTTACAACAGAAGGAAACTTTTTATCCTCCACTAATGTGGATTAGGCATGGACTTTCTAACAACTGCATGAAGATAAAATACAATTAGCAGCCATTGGCAAATATTCATAAATCTCAACATGGATTGTGTCTTTGGCATAGCCAGTTAGAGTAAATGCTTGATATGCAAATAAGTCAGTTTCCTCCAAAAACATATTGATTTCTGGTTTCATTCAGACAAAATGGGGGGATGGAGACTCTGAAAGACCTCATGGGAAATAACCTGTTACCATGACAGCAGGTGGGTGCTGGCAGAGGTCATGTGACCAGCAGCAACAGATCAAGAAGAAAAATATTGCTAAGAGATTCAGATCCACAGAGTGAAAATAACTGAACAGACGCTGAACTCACCGTGAGACTGGCTGTGTGCGTGTATGTGTGGGTGTGTGTAGGGGTTTGTGCGCGTGTGTGCTTGCATGTAAGTGTGTGTGAGCATGAGAGAGAAGAAGTGTGTGTGTGTGTATTTAGCTGTGTGTGTCTGGCATCGTTCAGCAGCAATCATTTTTCTTCCGTCTCATTGGTCCAGTCATCTCAGCCGTCTCCCTGGGGATGCAGAGATGCAGTCACCATGACGACAGGCGTCTTATTGAAACAGACAGACCTGCAGCAAGAAACCGACTCAAGATCACTAAATGCAATGGGTGGATTGATGCTTTGGGGCATTGAGACCTGTCTTTATTGACAATTTGTATCTCAGTCAAATAATAAGTTAGAAATTATCACTTTATCTTTTATTTTCAGGTATTTGCATCTAAATTTACTAGAACAAAAAAATTAAATTCTTAAAATCTACCAACAGAAACATGCTGGTTGTAAATAATTAAAAAAAAACAAATCCAAGTAAACTGATTTAGAGTAGCTTAGTGATCAGTTTATAGGGGAGAACTAAAGCCAAACTAAGCTTTATTTTACAGAGTAGTAAAGATAGTCAGAAACTGATATTAGGTTGAAATTGATCAACTAGTTACTTACATTTATAGATGTTATTCTATTTTACTCTTTCTTTTGCTCATCTGTATCCTTACCTGAGTTGGGCAACATAAAACTTTCTATTTTAAAGTAGATAAAATGTTTTAAATGTAGTTTTCTCCCTGTCAGAGCTCAGAGGAGGTCGTAGGAAGCATTAAGGTTTGTCTCATACATTTCCACACATCAATCTGGGCCTTTAACATGAACTTTAGATGTCCTGTTAAAGAACATGTGACTAAACTTCAGCTGTGGGTAGTTTTATCAGATGATCAGAGGTTATCTGGGTTTGTGAGGTCTAAACTGGATTGTCAAGTCTGCAGAGCTCTGTTGTGATAAGCTGCTTCTGTTTCTGTTGTTTTTGTGGTGCCGTCTTCATTTGCCTTTTCTGTACTTCACTGCCTTGAGTGGATCATATTTAAAGAGAAATATTCTTACTCTGCATCACTACATCATGTGAAATTGACCTGCTTGCTCTAAAGACAGGAAGAAGAGACTCTCTGCTGGTTCTCTTCCATTAATATAACATACTTTGCTTTTATTTAATGTGATGTTGTTTAGAGTCAGCGTTCTTCTTCTGTGCTTGTTGGTTTGTTGTTGGTTGCTTTGAAGTGGCAAAGCATTCACACAGAAGTCTGACTGCAGTGGCATTTAATTAGTAATATGAACCACCCTGTGAAAAAATTGGATTTCAGCAAAAAAAAATTGGAATTGATCATGAAAACCTGCTGTGTCAACGTAGCCATAGTTACTTGATTATGGTATAAATGGCATTATGTGCCTAGGAAATGCGTAATCCACCCTCTTAAAAACAAGGTCTGATGCATCACTGCTCTGCGGTCCTGTTGTGTCTTGGCCTTACATTCAGCAGCCAGATGGTCAAACCTTCTGTCTTTTATGGCTTTGCTCTGCCCTGTGCTGTAAAGTCAGCTGACCCTTCAAATTCTAACAGTTTTCATGCTGCCATGTCCTTGTTTGGTGGCTCAGAGGAGAAACAACTGCAGGCTGACTTCACCGCCCCATGGAAATGTTGGCCATTTCAGAAAAAAATCGAAATCATATAATTAAAAGTAAACTGTGTGCATCAATTTGGTGTAACTTGGTGCCCATTAAATAATTCTAGGCTGCAAAGTGTTTGGTGACTCTATCTTTATACCAATCAGTCTCTTTGTCATTTCTTTTTTTGAGGCCTGCTAAGTAGATTACTTGTTTGTTACAAAGAAGCTGTGATTCTTTAAGGAGAAGGTATATAAAATCATTCTAGATGTGTAAGTGTGTTATCTGTTAGCTAAAGGATAGAACTGACCTTTGACTTTGCATGGCAATATAAGAAACATAAGCAGCTCTGTGCCTTTCTGTGTACACCTTCAAATGTATTTGAACTTTTTGGGCATGATTATTGTCAAGGTTACTCTTTATTGCTACACCAAAGGTTTATTAATCTATATGTAGAAAAAAATGTAAAGATGTTAATCTAACATAGGAATTAAATATAAAATAATAATTGATTATTTAAGTGAGATTTTAGCAGCTAGCTGACATGTACATATGTGTAGTCTGGTCCTTAAGGTTTGTTGTTCTGGAAAATCCGGTACGTCCGGTAGAGCTACAGGAAAGAGCTGACTGTCTCTCTGTTTACGACTCGATGCTCATTCCTGTTTGCTACACTTACAAAACATATAAAAACAGCTACAAAATCAGCTAGAAGCAAAACCAGGGTCTTATTTGGAGCCATTTAAAATGCAACTTGTAATATTTTTAGGATTTTGGATGTTAGGTTTAGTGAAAGTCTAGTTTATAGGAAGGCATTTTTCTCCAGTTCAGCTTCATAGTTCAGCTTTTATAAAGCCTAAAAGGAATCCACAGAAAGGTGTGACATGCAAAAGGGCTTTTTTCCAAAACAATGGCAGCAAAAGAACATCAAGCTAAATTGCTTGTGCCTGACTAGTAGTGCGATATTGATTCAGTGCAAATAGCAGATTATTTGTGCTCATTAAGTCTCTTTATGACTGCCTAAGAAAATAGATTTTAATTAGCAATTTGAAAAGAAGTCCTGCTCCAATCCTGTAGTTTGGGGAAATTTTTATTATTTCTCCTTTTTTCATTTTATTGTGTTTTGAGGTGACATTTATGCTGGCTGCTGATAAATCTTCAAACTGTCCTCTGATCAGTTTAATGCCAGCAGCTTCCAGAGGTTTTTATAGGATGTCGGCAGCAGACACACAAATATTGATGCACATAGAAAAATAATCTGTAAACAGCATTTATGATGTTGTGTACTTGCTTCAGTTTGCTTATAATATTTTTTCACTTCCAATTAAATAGATTACAGAAAGAAAGTTAAAACAACTCACCTCATAAAGCGTAATGAGTGAGTACACATCAGTGTAAATCCTTATAGTAATCCTTATATAAGCTAAAGGTTTAAAGGCAGGTTTAACTTTTTATTTTGTCAGTTTGTTCTGTATATTATTCAGGTTAACTATCTGCATTTGACAGAGTCTTATTTTAATGGCATGTTTCTTGTATTCCAAGGTAAAGTATCAATAGTGTGTAACTACAGACTCTCTACAAAACTTTAAGACCTGATAGTCAATCTTATGTGTGATGAAGGTTAGAGATTAAAGATGTTATTAAGGTTACATGTGTGAAAGCTTTCATGATGGAACCTGGTACATCGTCCATCGTCTTCGCAGTCGAATCTGGTTAAATTTGGCATTAAAGTGTGAAAATAAGGAACTTTAAAAAGACCTGAAAGCGAAGAGGATCTAAGAGCTGGTTGGTTTTTCTTTGTTTCCTGTGTGTCTTAGTAACTTTGATGTTTTTGGTAAAGTCTTTTATTTTGACAAAGTGCTTCCTGTGTTTCAGGGGAAGCCGTATGTGTTTGACAGAGTTTTTCCTCCGAGCACCGAACAGATCCAGGTGTATGACACCTGTGCTAAACAGATTGTCAAAGGTGAGACTGATCCCAACCCATAAACACACATTATAATGATAAATAATACCAAGATTGTTTATGTTTTAAAGAAAACTCGATTATAAACTATGGTATTTTATTCTATTGTTTGAGGCGTTGAATTCATTGTTTGTATCTTTATTTGGTGTTTCAGACGTGTTGGGAGGATACAATGGAACCATCTTTGCTTACGGTCAGACGTCGTCAGGAAAGACTCACACCATGGAGGTGAGTGTTGTTGTGTGAGTAACAGATCATGTGTGTTTGTCGTTGTAAATATTATTTCTGTTTTTTAGGGGAACCTGCACGACCCCCATATGATGGGGATCATCCCCAGAATCTCCAGAGACATCTTTGACCACATCTACTCCATGGACGAGAACCTGGAGTTCCACATCAAGGTGATCCAACTAACATGAAAACACCTTCACATAATCTGTATGATCTCAGTGCAGCTGTGTGCTTTGTGTTTGTGTCTATATGTTATGATCCTCTCTGTCTGCAGGTCTCTTACTTTGAGATCTACCTGGATAAAATCAGAGACTTGCTGGACGGTGAGACATTTCAGATGTTTCATTTTTTTAAGGTCCAAGAACCTGTGAATGTTTACTGACCTAAGTTTTATGTTTCAGTGTCAAAAACCAACCTGGCTGTTCATGAGGATAAAAACAGGGTTCCCTATGTCAAGGTTGGTTTGACTTTTTCCAAACCCAGTGCTGTTCATTGACTTTTATAACTCCATATTTAGCTTGCAAACTGAGGCCTGTAGAGTCGTGGTTGAAGCTCTTTGGTTTTTAAAATATGTGTGATCACTGATGATGATTATGCATTTCCCACTTGATTACTTAAGAAATAGCAGCAGTAGTTTGCATATTTCTACAATTGCAATATTTTGGTTGAAAATTGTTTAATTGCAGAGAACAGTGCTGCATGTGTTTAAAGTTTTCCATGTTCACTGTCAGGGCTGCACTGAGCGTTTTGTGTCGAGTCCTGAGGAGGTGATGGACGTGATCGACGAAGGAAAAGCTAACAGACACGTCGCTGTGACTAGTAAGTCTTTCACTGCATCTGATGCTACTGGAGCATTATTACCACCACTCTGACACTGCAACTACAAGCTGTCTTAGAGTCAGAACAGAATCGTTTCTGGCTCTTCTGTCTCTTCAGTATTTGAACTCTGAGCTGTCCCTGTTGTATTTCCAGCTGAATCTATTTCTGTTTCTCACCTGTCTTCCTCCGGCAGACATGAATGAGCACAGTTCTCGCAGCCACAGCATTTTCCTGATCAACATTAAGCAGGAGAACGTGGAGACGGAGATGAAACTGTCTGGGAAGCTTTATCTGGTCGACCTGGCAGGCAGCGAGAAGGTCTAACCTCTTCAATGTTTTAGAATTCAAATATTTGTATTTAAAAAAAGACACCTCTAAAAATTATCCAGAGATTCTGAGCAACAGAGCATCTGATATTCTTTAATCTGATGCTTTCACTTTTATGTTTTTTTTTCTAAATTTCCCTTTCTGACATTTTGATGCTTTTGTTCAGGTCAGTAAAACTGGAGCAGAAGGTTCTGTGTTGGATGAAGCGAAGAACATCAACAAGTCTCTGTCTGCTCTTGGGAACGTCATCGCTGCACTGAGTGAAGGAACGGTGAGAAAAAATCACATTATGCAGAGAATACAGTCATACAGATCAAGTAAACAGAGAGACAGACTGATTTAAATGCTGCTGCATTAGGAAAGAAGAAGTTAGCAAAAACCAAAAGTAGGCGACACAAAGTTTATTACAGTAACATTTGAAATGGAAAAAAACTATAAACATTACCATCTTAATCATTTGGTTGTCTTCCTGTCTCTTCATTGTGATTAATCCTCACATTAAAGATACGCTTTACTTAGTTCGTTAATCCACTTAAGCATGACTTTCAATGTTAGGGTCAGTTCAGGCAGATCTCTCAAAGGAAACTTGGATATGTTGAACTTTCTTATGGTACAAGAATCGGTGTTGCAGACTTTAAAACAGATTTATCTTTCAGTTCTTGATAATAATTGAGGTCACAGCAACCAAAAAATTGATTCTAAATGTTCCTGACATCAGAATGACAGATAATAAACCTTCATAATTCACATCTTCACAGTGTATAATGTTTCTAATTGTAGAAAACCCACGTCCCATACCGAGACAGCAAGATGACCAGGATTCTGCAGGACTCTCTGGGGGGGAACTGCCGGACCACCATCATCATCTGCTGCTCTCCGTCTGTTTACAATGAGGCTGAGAGCAAGTCCACCCTCATGTTCGGTCAGAGGTAGAGTCCACTGGTTTCAGGACAAACAGTCTGTTAGTAGCAGCTTTGGAGGATCAGGTTGAGATCTGAGCAGCAGGTAAATCCTAAACCTGTTTATCTGTGTTAATCTGTCCTGTTTGATTTCATGCTTCAGAGCTAAAACCATAAAGAACACGGTTTCTGTCAACCTGGAGCTGACTGCCGAGGAGTGGAAGAAGAAGTACGAGAAGGAGAAAGAAAAGAACAGAAGTCTCAGCATCATGATCAGAAACTAGAGAATGAGCTGAAGCGCTGGAGGAAAGGTGGGGAAAATTTAAAGTTTAACCAAGGCTGCTGCTGATAGCTGATTGCTACTCCGAGTTAATCATATTGACGACTGATGGTCATCAATATGATCACTGATGGTGATGATTTAAACAATGGCGGCTAATATTGTTATAAATTATTACTGTGAATTAGATTGCATTTACCTTTGCCTCCACAGATGCTGGAAGCAGAGGTTTGGTGCTATATTTGCACAAGATTGGATGTTTTTATTAGTGTATTTGAATGTAAAATCTGTTATACATTCTTATTCAACATGAGTGATTAAATGTTTTGAAACAAAACAAAATTAAGACGTTTACTCAAATCTGAGCTATCAAGCAGTCGAAACCAGAAAATCACTGCACAAAAAACTGGGAAAATAGTGAGAAATGTTAGGAAACTTTGTATTATGAATCTTCACTTATTGTGAAAGTTATTCAAAAAACCTAATACATCTCCAGTGGGAGGTAACCTGTGTTCAGTTTTTATTCAGCCCTGCTTCCTGCAGTGGAAACGCCCCTTTAAAGTCATTCCTGCACTGTTTTAGGACGCCACCTGGTGGATTCCTCTATTAATTTCAATTTAAAAGTATTAAAATGGATTACCATTATACAATTCAGCATTTCTTTTACTAATTAAGACAATTACTATCAACTTCAATTCAAGTGTAAGAGCTGAAACTGCTAAAACTCTGTTTTTATACTAAATATGATGAAAGAAAAGCTCTTCAGAGCTAAGAAGGAAAGTGTTGATTTACTTTCTTGACTCAGTTGACATTTTCTGACGTTTTCAATTAGCTTTAATTTTTTTTCCACTTTTTGATATTTCTTTTATTTTTTAGTTCAGGTAAAAGCAAAGCCATCATTATTTTTGGTGCCCTGATTCCCGGAAAACCCAAGATGCTGGGTTTTTCTCTGACTCTTTCTGAACTTCTCCAGGTGAGTCTGTACCTGTGGAGGAGCAGCTGAGCAACAGAAGTAAGAAGATCAGCACTGAGACTCCAGCAGTGATCGAGAGCTTAGCCCCGCCCACCGCACCTCTGTCAGAGGAGGAGAAGGCGCAGTACGAGACGCTCATCACCAACCTCTACCAGCAGCTGGACGACAAGGTGAGTCTCACCTGCAGCAGGATGGTGATGAAGACGAGTTCAGAACCGAAACCATAGAACTGCTGACTCGTGTTTCAGGACGATGAGATCAACCTGCACAGTCAGGCGTCTGAGAAGCTCAAGCAGCAGCTGATAGAGCAGGATGAGGTGAGTTCCCATGATGGCCGTGTAATGTCACCGTTCCCCTCCGCACGCCGGCTGACGTTCTGCTCCCACAGCTGCTGCTGTCCAGGAGTCAGGACTACGAGCGTCTGCAGGAGGAGCTGAGCCGGCTGCAGAGGGACAGCGATTCAGCCAAAGAGGAGGTGAAGGAGGTGCTGCAGGCGCTGGAGGAGCTGGCTGTCAACTATGACCACAAGAGCCAGGAGGTGGAGAGCAAGACTCGCTTCAACGAGCAGCTGAACGAGGAGCTGGCTCACAAAACGGTGAGTCCACAAACTGAAGGCTGGTAGCTTTGAATGAGTGCCGAGCCTTTCAGGTTGAATTCCTAAAACTACTCATATAATATTTGCACTTCAAACCTTGCAGCAGCCCAGTAGGTTGCTGTGAGACGTTGCTTGTTGTTCCATAATGCTCTGTGGTTCCAGGCGGGACTGGAGGCCGTTCAGAGGGAGTTGTCCACCATGCAGGAGCTCAGCACTCACCACAAGAAGAGATCTGCAGAGATCCTCAATCTGCTGATCAGAGACCTGAGTGAGATCGGCAGCGTCCTCGGGACCACAGAGCTCAAAGCTGTGAGACTTTCTGCTCCTCTTCAGGCAGGCATCCACCACAGCCTGGCAGACTGCTTCCTGCATGTTTTAATGTTTTCTCAGATGGCTGAGATGAGCGGCGTGATGGAGGAGGAGTTCACCACGGCTCGTCTCTACATCAGCAAGATGAAGTCTGAGGTCAAGTCTCTGGTGAACCGCAGCAAACAGCTGGAGGTCAGCCTGACAGAGAACACCGGCAAGATGGAGGTCAACGAGAAGGAGCTGAGCGCCTGCCAGCTGCTCGTCTCTCAGGTAGCACACACCTGGTTAAAGAAGCTTCCTGATCCCCGTCACAGCAACACGACGACCACTGACACACCAGAATTAAAAACAAAGCTCCACTTTGAGTAATATAAACATTAATTCATTATATTTTTTAACCAAGAGCAAAGGGAATCTGTGACAGAGAAAAAAAAAAGCACACAGCTTTAAACTAACTCTTTAGCTTTTAAACTAACATTCTGCATTAGTGGTTAGAAAAATTAGCATGTATGTATCATCAATCATCTTAACTCTGAGATATCTAGAACATTGACAATATTTCCAGATCTAGCATCTTCAGTCCAAAGAATAAAACAGTACAAAACATTATGCTTTTTTTTCAAAAGCATCAAAAAATCTATTTTGTTTTATGCTTAAAACCAGTTTTTGACATAAAGTGGAGCCCAGTAATGCCCTTATCAATACAGTGGTATAGTTAAAGGCCTGGCTTTTTTCATTTACTATACTTTTACACTTTCAGAATAGCAAAAATAAACACTGAGGACTTTTTACCTCACAGGAGATTTTATTTGCTCATTATTATTTTTTTAATGTAGTTTTTATCTCTTGTCTTAATTTTTCCTTTATTATTGTATTGTATTAATTATAACTTTTGACAGTATTATTGTCATTTTGCATTATTTTGTAAACTTATAATGAATGTATTTAGCTGTAAGAGACAGCAGAATGTAGCTATAGGAAAGTGTCACTATTAGTTGGTAAAAACAGAGCAGCCTGCAGCATCATCTGCAGAGGGTCTTGCTCTTGCTTGCAGCCTGAGGGAACCACAGAACACGCTGTTCCCTTTTAAGTAGCGTCTTATTTCTCTGTGCTTCCTCTTACTTCATTTTCAACATCTTTGCTACTTTAAATAGTTAACTTTGAACCATCTGATTCCAGTCAACAATTGATTTCTTAGTGCAACTTTAATTATTCCCCATCAGAACAAAGCTGCTTTTCCTGGCATATTAATAATAAAAAAAGTGTGGACTTGTTAAATAAATTATTTCTGAGAACAAACTTTAACCTTTGACGAAGTTAAAGATTCAATGTGGAATCAGCAGAGCTATTGCAGGAACTCCAGATGTGTGAATTTAGAGAGATGTTTGCTTATGAATCATTTCACAAGTGTGTCTGACCGGAAAACACCAAAGAGTTGCTGCCCAACCAGAAAAACAACAATCTGGTTGATTTCAGGTTGTTATTGTTGTTGTTTACTTTGTTGTTGTTTTTGCAGCTTCAGGCCAAGTTGGAATCCCTGTCTGCTGACCTGCAGAGGATGGAGCAGAAGAAGAGGCAGCTGGAGGAGAGTCAGGATGCTCTGATGGAGGAGGCTGCTAAGCTACATGCTCAAGGTCAGGGTCATCTCCACGTTTACAGGAGGTCCTGCTCTGTGATTGGACAAGAGATGATGGTACCCAAACCGAAACTGTTCTGTGTGTTTTCAGGCCAGATGCATGAACTGACAGTGATGGACAAAGAGAAAGAACACATGAGCCGACTAAAGGATGCTGTGGAGATGAAGGTAAAGACTCTGAGAGCGTTGAAGCTTCCTCAGCATTTCTAATAATCTGAAAGAGACGATCAAACAAAGATAAACGGCTTCATTCAGTCTGTCATCTCTCTTCAGTTATCAGTATTTTCACTTTAATAAGAAACAATGATTGTGTTTCTTATTTGTAAGCATCACTGACACAAATTTCCAGCTGGTTTCCGTAAACATTTAATTTAGAAACTAGGTCTAATTTCTGATTTGAATATATTTTTTCTCACTTTCTTTTGTAAAAAAAAATAAATTCCGAATGATAAAATATTTTCATAAGGTTGCTTCTATTTTAATCATCCCTTCTGTGAGTTGCTAAGCAGAGTATTAAGGCCAGGCTATGAGAAGTTTTGTTTAATTGTGAGAAAGTAATCATTATATTAGTAGAATAAAGATGCAAATTTACCAGAAATAGCTTCTTAAAATTATGATGAAAAAAGTCATTTTATGAAAAAAAGTTTGATATAAGATATCTGATCTGATCAGTTAGCATACCGTGACATCTTGCTGTTTATGATAATCTGATGTGTTAAAATATTCAGTGTTTCTATCAGGCATCAAGTATTTTCTGTAAATCTTTTATCAAGATATAACTTCACAAGTTGCTCAACATTCCTCATTTTAATTATTAGCATTTTATTCTAGTAATTAAAGAAAGTCTGGTCCTAATATTCCACAGCATAATTGACCTAAATTCAAAATCAAAATGAACAGAAGTTACAAAACACATTCATCAAACAAGATGGCAGCCCTCAGCGGGCCCTCAGCGGGCCCTCAGTGGGCTGACGTCACTCTGAACTATGGAAATCCAAGGGAAAAAAAATCCAGAATCTCCAAAAATAAAGTTTTCCAAAACCAAAACATCAATTATTGGATAAGACTGATTATCATCCAGCACTATGTGACACGTTTAACCAGGAAACCTGCTGCTGCTGGTTTGTGCTCTGCAGAGAACGTTGGAGGAACAGATGGAGAACCACAGGGAGGTTCATCAGAAACAGCTGAGCCGACTCCGCGATGAGATCGAGCAGAAGCAGAGAATCAACGACCAGCTCAAAGAGTACCGACTGTTTAACTATCATTTTAACCAAATTATAGCTTCTGAGTGATAAAGTTTCATTTTATATAACAGAAGGTTCTGTGTTTATTTCTCAGTATGAATCAAGCTCTGCAGCTGGAGAACAGAAAGCTTCAGTCTGACTTTGACAAACTCAGAGCCGAGGACCAAAACAAGGAGCAAAGACTCCAGAAGCTGCAGTAAGTTTGTCCCTCTTTGCTTCCTGTAGACCTAATAGGCATTTGTTTGGGATTCTGAGTTGAGAGTCATTATTTGTTTACTTCCACCTGCTTGTCTTCAGGCACATGGAGGGACAAATCTGACTTAGATTTTGTCTGTAAATTTTAATGTAATATGTTTTATTGAAATTGTTGTGCTATGTGTGTAAACTGTTTTTAGCTAAATATTTAATTCCACCTTATGTGAACTAAGTGGGATTTAAAAACAATAGATAAAGTTTCTCTTTTCTCTAATTCTCTATAAATTTGGACAGTAATATTTTTCTCTGCTGTGTGAAGCCATTCAGTGTTTACTCTGCAGTCTTCTGGTTTAATTTCAGGTTTCTGAATGAGAAGAGAGAACAAGCCAAGGAGGATCTGAAGGGCTTGGAGGAAACTGTGGTATGAGTTTCATTAGCCAACATTAATTTATCTGCATTTTCAGCTGACACACATTGAGGATCAATGATCTGAAAACGACTCTGCTTTTGCTTCACAGACCAAAGAGCTGCAGACTCTGACCAACCTTCGGATCCAGTTCATACAAGACATCACGTCTCGAGTCAAGAACGTAAGAGCAAACAACGCAGGTGCTCCGGTTCTGACAGGAACGGGAGAAATTGTGACTAACAGTGATCCTGTGACTCTGTAAACGCTGTTACAGATAGATCAATTGTTTCATATCTATGCTCTTTAAAACATGAAACTAATTCCACACTAGTTTGTCCACATTAACTGTTTTTCAAACACCCCTTTGAAACTGAACTCTAAGAATTAAACATTTCTTACTTAATTGTCCATATTTGATAACTAAAGTTGGAAAACTGCTCAGAATTGTCGTATTAGTTGGATTTGACTCATTGTTTTTCCCTCTGTGTTGAGCAGAGCGCAGAGAACGACAATGACGAGGCCGGCGGCAGTTTGGCTCAGAGACAGAGGATCATCTTCTTAGAGAATAACCTGGAGCAGCTCAGCAGAGTCCACAAACAGGTGAGATATCAGTGACCTGTGTTATAATTATTGACCTGTTCAATATGTATCAGTGGATAGCTTCAAATTAAAAATCATATTCTAAGGTAGCGTCTGTGTCAATTCAAACTACATCCATTAAAAAATTACTATTAATATCTAAGGAGATTCATTTTTAAAAGTAAATGCAGTTTCCTTAATAATGTGTTAAATACATAAGTAACAAAAGAAATATACTTTCTTAACTAGCAGTACATCAATACACAAAACTGATCTGCAGGATTGTTTGGGGATTCAAATTGGTTTGAGTATAAAAATTAATTTTTTCTTGTAACGCGCCTTTATAAATGAAGTGAACTGAATTAAAGCTCTAGATCTGTGATGAAGAGTCATGTCTGTTTCATCAGTTTCATATCAGACTGTAGGAGATTAAATTTACGTCTGCGTCTTGTCAGCTGGTGCGGGATAATGCAGACCTGCGCTGTGAGCTGCCCAAGCTGGACCGGCGGCTGCGGGCCACCGCAGAGCGAGTCCGAGTCCTGGAGACGGCCCTGAAGAATGCCAAGGAGTCGGCTCTGAGGGACCGCAAACGGTACCAGCAGGAGGTGGACCGGATCAAAGAGGCCGTCCGGTCCAAGAACGTCTCCAGAAGGGGGCACTCTGCTCAGATTGGTGAGAACCGCAGAAAACTGAATCAGTAATTTGAAGAGTGGGATTTTAACTGACTCACATGATTCCTGCGTCCATGCAGCGAAGCCAATCAGAGCCGGGCACCAGTACCATCACTCCTCCTCCTCCCCGTCCATCAAACCAACCATCAGAGGAGGGGGCGTGGCCTCCAGTCCTCGCCATCACTCCTCCCGACATCAAGCAGCTCAACAGCAGCTTCAGTTCCCACAGTGAAACCACAAGCGACTCCAGGTCAGTAACAGATGAGTACTAGAGTTTGATACAATCAGGACTGATGGTTGGGCTTTCAGTCAGGTCTAATCAATTAATATGAAGAATAATGAGGAATTAGTTGCACTGTAATCACTCCAAATAATATTATTTTTAAAGATTTGCTTTAAAAATGTGACTTTCTGTCTTTACAGATAACAGCTGGATCAGTTTTTTTTGTTTGTTTCTGAAGATCTTTACTGAACTCTCCTGTCTTCACCATTCTGCCTTTACTGGGAACACTCATTTCCTCAACTTTCCTCTTTAACAGCCAGTAACTCTTTGATTTGTTCTCTGAATCAGATCTTCATCTGTCAGAAAAACAAAGCAGTTTGTTTTAGTTACTGTCACTCTGATCCATTCATTTAATTCAACTTGTCTTTCTGCAGTATTAAAACCTGAATTTACAGTAGCTTAAAGTTTCTGCTGCTATTTGTTCTTAAGTATAACCCAAATAATGCACATTGATGAAGAAAGTGCTATACTAGATCTTTAATCAAGTTTGAACTGTTAGACAAAATTGAGAAAACAGTATTTTTTTGTATTTGTCTTGATTGAAAAACAATATTCGAAGTGACATTTTTGGGATTTTTGAACCAGACTTTGTCCTTCCAACAGTTAATAATAATAATAAAAATAATTATAATAATAATGCTTTTAAATTGCAGTATAATTAAAATAAACACTTTGCCTAGTCATCTGATTTTAATTGTATTTACACTATATAAACCTTTTGGAAAGAAATTACCTCAAATAATTCCATCTATTTGCACATCATTGCTTTATGAGTTTACAGTGCTATAATGATTGTTTTTAATCATTTTTGTTTCCCTGTCTTGAGTTTCAGTTGTTCTTTTCATGAATGTTTGAACACACCAGTCCAAGTGTTGCCTTTTTCAACATTTTATATTTTATTACTGGACATTTTGATACTTTTTATATTAATTTATAATTTCATTGTTATTGCTGGATAATTCCTCAGCTGCTCCTGACAGTTTCTACAAGCATTAGGTTTCCTTCAGAGAGAATACAGTAAACGAAATTCACCAAAACGCATCATGAGCTGGAAAGTGTCTGTTAGAGCCGTGGTGTGTTCATGTCTGTGG
The DNA here is from genome assembly GCA_902982915.1 of Phalloptychus januarius. NCBI lineage: Eukaryota > Metazoa > Chordata > Actinopteri > Cyprinodontiformes > Poeciliidae > Phalloptychus > Phalloptychus januarius. Next base: position 18,220,751 of record CADWAE010000230.1, on the reverse strand, counting down.
GATTCAGATGTTATGGAAGTGTTGTGCTGTATTTGCTATTCCTGGTATTTGTAGTCACAGTCACTGATTGTCAATGATTGTATTTATTTTACTATATTTATTTTATAATTTTACTATGTCTATTCTACTGTAATTATTTTGTGCAATTATTGAACAGTACTAATAATCATGGCATTATTTTAAAGTATTTTTACTGGATTAGATCATTTTTTCCCCTCTAATGTTTAATTTTTTATATATATTTATTTTCATCTATGTATTGTGCTGTATTTTTATTTATTTTCTACATTTTTATTTTATTTACTATATTTATTTTGCTTAATTTTTGCAGGTTTTGATTTGCAGGCCTATTTTAAACTAAAAGTTGATATTTCTATTATAAATGTCAAACCATTATTTTTCCTCCAGTGTTTAAAGCACAATCTTCTGGCCTCCTCAGTGACAAAAATAAAGTGTTACTGATGTCAATATGTTGCCTCTTTTTATCTTTCTTGGATAAAAACCTGTTAGAGACACAAGTTTATCTTCAAATCAGATTTTTCCAATTTGATGTGTTTTGAGTCCAAAAAAACACAAGTTGTGATATTTATTATTTTTCATTGTACAGCAGGAAAGAAGGGAGTTTAGACATCAACATGTTATTATATACAACTATCTGTTTAATAAATTCAAACATTGTTTTTAAAATAAATGTGTATTTTTTTTAACCTAAATTCAGTTCAAATGAAAATAAGCAGCAGTCACATTTATTACGTAATGTTAAAATATTTACAGATTTATATTTGATCATTTTCAGACATTTGTGTTTTAAAAACAAATTATTAGATGATTTTTTTATCTAACAATGTAACATTTAATCCTTTATACGCCCCAGGTACCCAAACACTGCATCAGTTGAATGATTTTCTGGTGACGAGTGAATCTGAGTCCATCAGTCTCATCTGACTTCCTGCTCGTCTCACTTCCTGTCCAGGTCAAAGATCTCTCGGCTCTCGATTAGGATGAACTCCACGATCTGGTTCTGGTAAACCATGTTAACCGCCATGTTTCCTGCGTCCAGCTCAGGCCACATCAGTGTTGGTCCAAACACAATACCGATACCCTGAGTGGACATCAGATTCTTCCTTGAAAATGTCAGAACTCTGGAAAAAGCAGAAGAAACATGAAGTCAAACACAAATTTCTAAATGTAACAGTTCAGTTTTGTATGTTCAGATAAATAATATGACTTCAGTTTCACTCACAGCATATAAACTTTAAGTACAATTGTACAAATAAAATAAATAAGGAAATAAATAATTTAAATAATATGTATATGTATGCATAAATACACCCGATATTTCTTTCTTTCGTAAAGAGGCGGTGTTATGCATGACAGCCTGAGAAGTAGTTCACATGATGAGCTCAGCAGACGAGCAATTCCACCAGGTGTTTGCTAATTGCTGCTGCTAGTCTGGAGGAACTAACTCCTCATCTTAGGCCAAAAAAACACCTTAGTGTATATGCCTACTGTCATTTACAATATGCTCACATTCAATAAATGTTATTCAAAATGTGCATTTATTTTACCTTCTCAATTCATTAAAATGAAATATATAAAATAATTATACTGACTAATGTGTACATTGAATAAAAGATATGTCTAGTCTTGTAATTGCAAACACATGGACATTTTAATTGCTCATTATGTGTCTGGTGAGTAGAATAATATTTTTTGCAGTAGATTTACTTTTGCAGGTGGCTGAAGAGCAGCTTCATGGTGTCATGGTTGGGCTTCGGCAGCTGCTGGATCAGTTTCTTCACAGCCTGAATTTTCTGTTTGGTTTCTTTAATCTCTGTTGAGAAACAACAGCTGCGTCAGTTTACATCCATTAATTAAATCATTTCATTTATTTATGTCTAATATTATTTTTAATTTCATTTGATTCTAAGACAACTTCAACAATTGTCCCCATTGTTTAGCTAAAGCCAAATTGATCAGACAGACATAAGAACCCAAAGAGAGAAAAAATCTGATTATTTTCAGGGTTTACTCACTGACTGCCTCCACAAACTGCTGGAAGAACCTGAAGGGGAACAGCGGCTCTGGCAGCTCACGGAAAAACATCTTTAGAGCTCCGGTGATGACGTGGATGTCCTCCCACTGGTTGTGATCCAGGTCCAGCTCTTCCTCTGGGACAGAACAGACAGAAAGGGTTTGGTTTCTCAGTCTGAGGTTTAATCTTTAGTTTAAGTCACAACATTGTAATTAAAGAAAGCAGCAGATTTTCAATTTTGATCAAATGAAATGCATTTCCTTCAAGCACACCTTGGTCGACAATGAAGCGAAGTTTCTGGATAGTGGCCAGATTTCCACTGACCCTGTAGATCCCGTCTGCGTCTAGACCTGTAAACATTAAACATTAAATGATGTGAGTCCAGTCAGCAGATTAAGACATTTTATCACTCTGGGTCTGCTGATGTAGATGATTAAGGCCTGACTGATGAATCAACTCTGTGTAAAGGGCAGAGCTGGCAGAAAAGTAGAGATCTCGCGCTGAACGTACCTCGTTTCTCAACAGCTTCTAAACAAATCTTTACAAATTTAGGAACTGTGGTTCCCTCACGATCGCAGAGCGTCAGCAGGTGGCAACCAAATACCCGGTCTGAGATTAAAGGAGAAAATGTTCAGGTTAAAATTTTGATATTCTGTTTAGACTTCATCTCTCAGGCATTTATTAGTTTAGCAAGCTTTTCATAGCTTCTGTTTAGCATACAAATCATATCCATCCATCCAGTCATAATACATGCTTATCTGTGCAGAGCCACGAGACACATTCTAAGCTTATTATGTGGATGTTTTAATTGCTCATTACTAGCATTAAAACATGGATAGATTCACTGATTGATTTTTTTTTACAGAAATATTTCTCTTTATATGTAACAACCTTTGATGAGGCCTTTCTCCTGCAGTGTCTTCATGGACGGACGTCTGATGATGAACTTCTTCAGTCTGTTCTTCACTCCATTCTTGTCTGCACTGTCTGAGGCGCTGTGCTTCAGCTTCGAGCTGCCAAACATGTCTGGAAAAATTATTAATGTTCATTATTAAACTCATATTCTAGTTTATGTCCATATCCAGCTGAAATGAATCAACTCAGAGGAAACTCAATTAAGAACTGAGTTTCAGGACATGGAAAGGTTATAGTTCAACTTGAAAACTGAGTTTGAGTTTAAATTTCTTTGTCATTTGTTGCATGTTGTAATGCATCACTACTAAAAATATGCTGCAATAGCTTTCCTCACTACAGCAGAACAAATAACTGTTTAAATGAATAGAATAGATTATTTTCATTGTAACAATGAAACATTATACAATAAAATTTAGGTGCAGTTTTCAAGGTAAAAGCAACGTCCCAGTTAAGAGAGACTGCAAATAATTACTTAAATTGCACTTGTGCACTTACATGGTAAAAAGTTAGCTGAAAACTGCAATAGACATAAAAATAAACATTTAAAATTATGTTGACGCTCCTTAATAAGCAGAAGTACGTAAGGTATGCATTACTCATGAGAAAAAAAACAGTAATTCAAAAAAGTGAATACAAAACCATCAAGATTATATCATATTATAATGTCATGTAATCAAATTTTGGTGTTTTAAATTAATGAAGTCAAAACTAAACTTTGCCACAAAGAAAAAAAAATATTTTTCTCAAAATAAAGCTTTTGAAAACCATGCCAACACCAATATTCAAATGTCTGTTTGAATATTGCAGACTACTTCTTCTGAAGTAGGAAGAGTTGGCAGATAAGACCTAACATAACACTTATGAAGAAGTATCGCATTATCATGAACTGTGTGGGCGGACGTATGTTTGGTTGCAGAGAATGCTATTTGTGTCACTTTGAGAAGCTCCACAGTGGGTAGAGTAGGCACAAGTTGCAGAGAGTTACTGTAAGATAATAATCATGTAGGAGTAAAAAGTCAAGCTCTCAGTGAACTTATGACTTATCTCGATAAGTAGAGATGGCATTAATCTGCCTAAAACCAAACTAATCAAAGCAATAACAACCATTTCTATTCAGAAAAAGTTGCAGGAACTATTTAATAATTTTATCTCACTGCTTCCCATCTTACAGATGTTTATTTTATTATCGCTATAGCAACAATCAATGCACAACCCCGCAAAGATGTTGCTTTTTTCAGTTTGTGTATAAACCCTGTTGTATCTTATATTTACCCCGTGTTTATAAATCCTGACTGAATCTGATTATAATTTAATCCTAATTTTAAGCATATAATGTATGTTATACTTACTGATGGAGCGCCTGTGAACTGGGTTTCTTTGCTTCGTGTTGGGTGAGATGGATCCATGTCCAGGTAAGGAGCTGTGCCTGGACAGTAACTCTGAGCTGTTGGACCTCCGCAGAGCAAAGCCTATGTTCTCTCTCGTCTAAACCAAAAGAAAAAAATCACAGTGAGATCATCACTCCAATTTTTATGCTTTTAATGGAAAACTAATTTTCCAGGTTGTTGGTGTTTGATGGGGTTTCTTACTGATGAGTCGACAGTTTTTCTGATGGCTTCGTGCCATTTGCTGGCAGTGGGGAAATTGTCAGCCTGGATGAGGTATTCACTTCCTGTGTTAGTTGTGATCTGGGACAGATAGAAAAGTTACAATTGAGTTTTAAAGATCCACACGTTGGCCCTCAGACGAGGCGGTGGCTCAGAGGTGGTTTACCTGGAAGACATTTTTCTTGCTGGACTTCTCCGATGTCCACTCAATGACGGCCCCACAAAGCTGAACCACATCAGTTTTACCCCCTGGTTTCTAAACACAGAGAGCATTGGACACAACATGAGTGATTGATGCACGTCCTGCTGCCAGCAGAGCAACAGGTTCATACTAACAAACTAAGCAGGTCAAGTCTCTGATGTTGACTGGTGTCGTGGTTGAATTTAAACAGTTTCGTACCGCGCCAGTTTCCTGTTTGTCTTTATACAACAGCAGTTCATCCGTGGTCAGCACAGTCCACATCGAAGTCCAGTTCTTCCTCTGCTTCTTACCGTTGTCTGAGATCTTAGCGACGTTCAGGTGTTCACCTTTCAGGTCCACCTGGGAACAATCAGAAGCTTATTAACCTCATGTGGCCATGAAGGCAACACTAAAACAGGCAACATAATGTCGACACAAACTGAGAAAACCCGACACAATGGGTCTGTATAAGAACGACACATTTACTGTGCTAATAATTCAATGCTACTGTGTTGTTAACGTTATTTAACACATCAATTATATTTCTTTACAGTGTTAAAACAGCAGTTCTGTTGAATTATTAGCAGAGTAATAACATCATGTGTTATCCTCACTGACACACAAACTCGTTAAAACATGTTAACATGTGATTTGATTAAATTAAACTCCTTTTGTAGAAAAATAAACATTTAATGCACAATCTCAACATTACTATTGACGGAAAACATCACATAACATGTTAAGTGCATACAATAAATTTGTTTAAGCATCAAAAATTAATACATCTTTCACCAATTTTTCAATAGTTGAAAGCTGATTTGTTCTTTGTACAAACTAAATTTTTTCACAAGCTATTTAATAAATATAAAATCCAATTAAGGGGATGAACAGTCAGATTTCTTATTATTAATACCACACTAAGATTTTATTAAAGTTGCATTTTAGAGCATATTGAATTATTTTGTACCTGGGTTTCAAATACAATTTATCTCCCTAAAAACATCATAACAGGTTTAATGATCAGACATTAACAAGGTCTTTTATTTCCTACACATCAGTTCAAGACTCCATGTTGTCACGCCAGACGTCCAAGAACTGAACTGAACCAGAACTGACTGGTTGATGGTTTATTCTGTGTCCAATAGAACAAGACGTAAGGTGTAAAAAAACAACACAGATGGCAACACAGAATATGTGTCAAAAGCAACACATTTATTTGAAGAGTGTAGTGCTTTTAGTGTTTTGTAGATGCAATGTGTGCATCTACAAAACTAGATATATTTTTGAGCAACAAGGCTGAGATGTACAGATGAATCAGAGCTTATGCTGGAAAACCTATGTATCATTTTATTTATACTCTATAATTTCCCAAAGCTACATCTGGGTCATAAAACACCATTGAGATGTGTTCCTAACAAAATGTGAGAAAGTTTGTAAAGTGTATCATATTGCACAAGATATTTGGTATTAGATAAAATAAAACTTATCATGGAAATAAAACTGAAAAGTGCTAAATGTTATGAAAAAGTATCTTATCTAAATTCATTTTTAACCTTTTGACAAAGACAGCTTATTAAAGGAGTGAAGTTTTATACATACCAGTGGTTCAAATGCTGCTGCTACTGAAAGAACTACACCGTGCTGGGACTGATTCCTGCGATGTCGAGACAGCTGAAGAAGAAAAACATGATTTAAAACCAAGAAAGACGGTGCAGCATGAGTCTGGTTCTGTTTGCTCTACACACAGGTTTCTGAGGAAGGTCTGAGTCCTGCAGGACCATGGACTTGGACTGGCTCAGACGGTCTCCGGGGCTCTGGGAGCTTTTTATCCTCATCTGAACAGATCCCTGTGCTGCAGGGCTCTGCTGGGGAGTTTGAATAAGTGGCACTTGTTTAATAGCATTTTGAAGGTTTGTGATTCTGAGGAGAAAAGAATGCAAGAGGTCAAGTAAAACATCTGCTAAAAATGTCTACTTCAGCTCACAGTGACAAAAAATTGCACTTTGCGTATATCCTAAAATGAGGTTTAATCAAGCAAGTGTATTTTTATAGCACATTTCAGCAACAAGGCAGTTCTAAGTGCCATTTCTAAGTGCCTTCCATTATAAAATCACAAAATCAAAGAGTCACAAAAAAATTATTCAGCCACCAAGTTGAATACCATCATCAAAAACACCAGTACACATTTCATGGCCAATGTTGCATTAATTTTGGTTCAAAGTTAACTCTAAGCAGGTAGGTTTTTAGTCATGATTTAAAGATCTCAAAGTTTTGGCTCTTTTGCATTTTTCTGGAAGTTTGTTCAACATTTGTGGTGCGTAGAAGCTGAATGCTGCTTTAGGATGCAACCATGATGCGTCAAAGTTTGGATATCCTGTTTTATTTTGAAAATCCTCCAGATGTTCTTTAGTGAATGTATTTGTTGCTTTTTGTTTCCTGCCTGCCTGCCCTGCACACCTGATTGTAATTAGCCATAACCAACTCAGCTCTGTTGTAAAAGCCCTTCCAGTTTTGTCCTCTGTAAGGATCGCTCTCCTTTCATTGCTTAGGTAGGATCTGTTTCTTTGCCTTCTGTTATTTAATTGTTCACTTCTGTATTGTTCTGCACTGTCATAGGATCCCTGACTGTGTTTATGATGATGAGGAATTTTTTTAAACGTCATAAAAATCTTCTTGTTGTTTATTCCGGTCTGCTCTGACCCTCACATTTAACTTCCTCTCATTTATTTTTTCCCTCCCACTTGCATATGAATATGCAATTAAAATGACCTGCATTACATATCCATGCCAGGTTTCTGTTTCACAGTTGACCCTGTGTTTTCATGGAGCTTAAAAAAAGCACACCACTGTCTCTAAAAATGCTCCTCATAAACATCAGATATTTAACATGAAACACCCTCGAAGCTATCTTTATTTGGGAACATTTAGCAACAGGTTCAGTACCCATCATGGTTGTTGTGCATATATACGAACTGAAAGTTGTAAACTACTCATGAGCTTTTCTGGATTTTTGTTTCTCACTGAACATGCATTGTCATTCCCACTACACACTGCAGCTTGTATGGCTAACAGTTGTTGGTAACAAATATAATGGCAAAACCCACTCACTCTTACCAGGTTTTAGAAATGTTATATTGTTCTAGTAATACTTCAAAGATGTGCATCTTTATTTATTATTTCAAAGGCACATACAGCTACAAAACATTCTTTGTGAATGTTTGCTAAGGTGCTAGGCTAACATTAGCTATCCGTCTCTGTTTTCATATGACTTGTTGATAATTTGGGTCATAACATTATGTACAGACAAAACTTACACAAACATTCTTTTCTCCTGCCTCAAAAACTACTCTCTACTTTTAATGTCCTGATTGTTAGTGATTATAATTTGGCATCATGTTGCTCTGTGTTCAGGTTTCTCCCACATTAGTGTGTTCATCACAAAGGCAGGCCAGATGAGCTTAGCAATGTTTTCTGTCTTTTACTGCTCTTTCACCATGAAAAACATGGTCACACTGATGAGAACTCTTGGAGAACCTTGTTATCTCAGAACTGATGCAACAAGGAAATACCCAAACTTTTAAAGACTATAATTCAGGCTGATCGTGAAGTCTGGTCGGATTTTAATGTTTTGGACCTTAAAGTTCCTTTAGGTCTGTTTGAGTTAGAGTTGGTGAGGGAGACTGTTTTATGTTCCTGTTTTCAGCTTTGATTGCTTCACTTCACTTGCACAACACTGGCCCTCTTGTCGGAAAAACTGCAGCCGACCGAGAACATTGAAAGTATAAAATCCAAAGTACTTCACATTTCCTGCTAAATTTCTACATACTTTATTCTTGAAAATTGAATGGCAAAGAAAGCAAAGTGCAGCATCTAAATACTTTATAAAGATGTTATAGAGATTTTTCACAGCTTTTTTCAGAATAAGATATATCAGTTGACCCTCCTCTTAGTTCTGATTGGTTGTTTTTTGGTCAGAACGTTGCATTTCTTTAGGCAGCAGCAGCAGCTCAGGGAGGAGGTGGAGGAGATTGATCTTTTCACAGATCATTTGTTTCATAGCAAACTGTCACGACATGGTGACAACTTTAACAAATGTGGAAAAAACATTTTTTATTTAAGTTGTATACTGCAGCTTGAACAAAATGCAACAATATAGCATTTTTTGAGAAGTGGATTGCTTCATGCATATTTTGCATTTTGCCTGTGACTGTTTTTGTTCGGGAGAGACATTTCAATGAGATACAACTAATAATAAAAAAAACAACCTATTTGCATGCAGTATGTGGACTGTTGCATGTAAAATTCACGAGCAATAAATATCGTGCTTGTATCAGTATTGGATTTTTAGAAGCAGTTGCAAGCCTTTAAAATTGTGATGCTTTTGTTGGGTCAGATAGACTCAGTAAAGTGTAACAGCAGCTGCAAAGGTGGGGCCCACATTTATTTTTTGTGACGGGGTCCAAGATTCCTGGCGGCGCCCCTGTTCAGCGCTATAATTCTTGCTGTGTGGTATAAGTATCACTGGTGGCCTTTATTTAGAAGTACTCTCAAATATACTTGAACCTCTAAAAATGTACACATTTCTAAGTATTTTGTAGAATAGTACATGAATGTCATTGTCAGAAATGTTTCATGGAAATAAATATGCCGTGTGGCTGTAGTGAAAGCACGAGTCAGCCCTTTTGTCAACTATCAGATCCCTGGCTTTATTTAGCAAATGGGCACCGCATACTGCTGCTTCATGCAAGCTGTCTCTGGCGTTGCATTTCAAATTATCTTTCTTGTTTCAGTGATACCAAAACCATTGACTTTCACTTGCTCACTTGAACTGCAAGCTTTTAGAGACTGCTTGTTATAAAAGACTAAAGTTCGTGTTGCAAACAGGGAGAGTACATTTTATGAATCAACATTTTTTACATACCAGGATCAGAATTTGCATGGGAGTCATTTGAACATTTAATAGATGTTGTTAATATAGCAAATGCGTTTCCTTCTGCTGGTTAACAGACGTAGGTCCAGAAAACATTCTTATTAAATGACAGTTACACTGTCAATATGCCCATCTTTAATTATTCAGAGAAAGATTTCCCACATAAAGTAACATCAAAGATGTATTTTATGAGTACTGATTACATGTTTCATTAAAATAAAAGATTAATCATCTGTCCACGTTGTTTATTGGCTCTCATAATTCCTGTAAGGTGTTTGTTTAAAAAACAGTTAACAATCATTAGTAAATAAAATTTCTAAAAAAAAGAAAGACTTCTCTCATTTTGTGAGACAGAATCTGACCCTTCAGTTTCAGCCACATGCAATTTTAGCATATTAGTTGTTATATTATTAATAGTTATGTTAGTTTATATTTTTCGCAGGTGTAATGCAGATCAACACAGAAAGAACAAAAGACAAGTATGTTGATGTCACCTAGATTAAATAGATATTACAGAAACAGAAATAAAAAATTAAAGGATGGAGAATACGCCAAAAGAACATGCCGATGCAAACAGTCTATATTTTAATGAGATGACGATGGGTATTTTAACAGTGTTCAAATAAGGAAAATGTGAAGTGGCAAAGTCGAAATACTCGCCTCATATTTTTAGAATTCACACAACAGACAGTTTAAATCATTTCAGTAAATCTTGTGGTTTGTTGTGGTTCGCTCACTTCAGTTTTACACATTGTAAAGTGTTGCATCAAATTAACATGTTGTTAGAAAAGTGCATGTCAAAGTAAACATTAAACTGTATAGGTTACTGAACAGTAGACAGGAGAAAGACAGGAAATAGTGAGGTTAAATGTGTTTGAAGAAGTGATGTCTTTCTACTTGTGCAACTTAAAGTCAGGGTCTTGGTAAAAAGAGATTTATCAGAATTATATGAAGTTTAAAACAAAACACATCAGCAAAATTAATAGCAACAACAATAAAACATTTTTTGTCTTGTTTTTAAGGAAATGTTTCTTATGTCGATTCAATTTAGTTTTACAGTCCAGACAAATCTACTTTTTTTCAGACAACTGAAAAAAGTACAGTTTCTATTACTCTTTCAGTAGTTTCTATTATTATAGCTAATAATGTCTTTATTCTCTCTATTTGTGGCCCTTTTAGATTATTTTTGTATATTCTGGTGCTGCTCTACAAACAGTGCACCACTTCAGACAAACAAATGAAACCAGACATTTACATAACATTATGTAACAAACTTTTCCTTCACTGGCTGACATTTAATCTGATTAAATGTTCCCCATTTTAGGTCAGGTATAATTACCAAAAGTTTTGCTATGTGGCAAATGTCTAAACAATGAGAGACATGTAGGTATTTTAGACTAATTTTATCGTATCTCCAAAATCAGAAGTTTACATACATTAATGTTACTATTGTTGAAGTTGCCACAAACATGTAGAATATGAACAGCATGAAAGTCATGTCCAGCCACTGCATTGTTCAGAAAAGAGGCAGGTTGTTACAGAGTTTAGGCGCGAAGCAAAAGACCTTGCAAAAATGCTGACTGATAACAGCATGTGAATGTCCAAACCAAAACAAGTCATGTGCCAACATGGGCTTAAAAACCACTTAGCGAGGAAGTCACCCTTCATCCAAAGGCACAATAAAGACCCAAATCAGGGCAAAAATAAATATGTTGCACCATGTTCTGTGGTTTGAAGAAAACAAAACTGAAGCGCTTGACTATAATGATCATACTTAGATTGAAGTATGGTTGTGAGAACACAATCTTATCTGTGAAGTCTGAGGGTTGCTGCCGCACCAGCCCCTACAGGAGGGCCTGGTGCTCTTCACACAATGTAGGTCGCATTATCAGGAAATAGCATCATGAAATATTCAAGTAAAATCTTTAACAATCAGCCACGAAATTCAATTGTGGTTGCAAGTGAGTGACCCAAATGATCAATCACCATAATATTATCACCAAATTAGTTATGCAGTGACTTAAGGACAGCAGTCAAGTTGGAGTGGCCATTAGCTCGATCTCAACCGCAAAGAGAATCCTTGGGGAGAACTTTACTGACTTTTTTGAGCAAGAAAACCTACAATCCTGACAAAGTTACACCAAGCAAATCACCAGAGAAATTAGAGTGAGAAGCTTGTTCTCAAAATGTCTGTCCCAAATCATACACTTAAAAGGCAAAGCCACAAAAAACTGTAAGGCACTGTGTGTAAACTTTTGAATTAGAAGAAAGCTTAAAGGAATCTCATTATTCTGACATTAAGAAAATAGAAATAATTCTGTTAACCTAACTGATTGAAAACAGGAAATGTTTATCCTGATTTTCACTGTTTTTTTTTTTTTAGTTGTCATTTTCTCTAAACATCTGATTTCAAACGTAAAAGAATTTCACCTTTTATAGCGGTGATGTCAGTTTGAGGGTTTTGTTCCCGTCTCTGCCCACAGATGTCCTCGGTTACTGGTTGCATGTTTTTATCCGCACATTGTCAGTTTATCACTATTGCTCATGTCTCTCCTACATCTACTTTTCTGAGAGCTTGTTTCTACTTCTCAGTCCATTATGAGCAGATAAAGATGCCTTGTCCTGAAGAACTTTAAGAAGAATTAGCTCCATAGCTTATGCTGCCGACAGAAGCTATAAGGAAGCAATAAGTGATTTGTATTGAGCAGCCCAGACTCCCACATGCTATATATTAATCTTTATGATGCAGATTTTTTTTATTGCATGTTAAAGTAGAATATTGGATTTATTTATTTGATCAGAATTCATATAGCTTTGAAGTAAATGTTATTAACGGTGCCTTCTCCTCCTTCATAAAGTCAGTTAAATTTCTTCATCTTGAAGCTGATGAATAATTTATAGACCCAGGAAGGCAACAATGATCCAATCCTTATAATGGCCCTGAACTAAGTGAAAGAGAGAAGAGGCTTCATTAACCGGAAACTGACTGAAACCGTCCAAACAACGGAAGCTGGTACTTTAGTCGTGCATGAGGTCTTTCTAAAACAAATTCAAATAAAAACTACAAAGTTAAATAAATTATTCTATTGTGTTTTTTCCCAACAGAAAAACGTAATTCAGAAACTGACATCAGATCTTTAAATGTAAGAACACTGCAGATGTCTGTTTATGAGGAAATGTCAAACCTGTCAGCATTTCAATTACGCTAAATCTTAATTTCATTTAATGCATCCAGAGGTGACAGTAGATATTTAAAAATTGTCTTTTGAAGATATAAGAGCCTAGAAGCTGAAGAGATGAGTTGAGCAGTCTTACCTCGTACCCGCCATCCTATGTGTAAAATGTAAATGAAGAGACGCAAATAGTTGAGGCCTAACTCTTAGAGGAAGTATGATTCATCACGTGGCTTCTTCTAACCAGCCGTCTCTCAAACTGCTGCAACCTCCCCATTTCCTGCAGACGCAAAAACATTTAACCTCATTCTCCTGAGACTAGACCCGAACCGCTTCCCTGGTTCTATTAGAGCTGCAGGCTGGCTCAGTTTTACTGGCTTTACACCCAGGTTTTATTAAAGGTTTGGCATTATTTATTAATTGTTTGCTGAAGTTAATATTTGAACTAATTTGAATTCAGTGTCTCCCCATAAAAGCTCTGCTGTCTCTGCAGGAACTATCCAGAAAAAGAGCTTCTTTACAAAATGTAGTTTTTATTTTCTGCTGAATTATATGATCTCTTTATATAATGATCAAAACAATGAGAAGGTTGTACCAGTACTAGTCTGCCCTCTGGTGGACAGTCTGACATACAACCTCAATACTGTTAGTATAGCATGGCAGGTCGTGTTTACCAATCTAACACTGAATAAAAGCCGCCCCGATTAAGTAATGTTGCCAACACCTGATATCTATGTTTTTAAGGCTATTATTATCTGTAATATTTTAAATTTTGTTGCACTGGAATGTTCAAATTTTCAAGTTTTGAAAAAAAATTGCTAACCAGCAGACATGACCTTCACAACAGTTAAATCTGTATCACCTACTATTACTGGAGTATAAAATGAACAATGCTAAATGTTGAACATCTAGCATAATAATATATATGATACCTAGATTCCCAATTGTTGCATAGCAACATGCATCTTTTTTAAAGGAAGCACAATAACTATAGAACACCATAACTGTTTTTGCTGTCTTTATTAAATGTTACATGTTTTAATTAAAGATGTCATATTTGAACACTCGTTGAATGTTTAGCACACTTCTAGCTATATAAACGTTAAACATACATAAATATTTTAATATCAATTTACTTATGTTGTAAAAAACCCAGTGAATTAAAATAAGTAAATCATCCAAAACATACAGAGTTAGCTGCAATATTACATGTTTGTGGATTACGGTGTTTACGGTGTCCTAGCATTTAAGCCGGTATCCACTTAAATGCTAGGATAAATGTCTGAATGGTAGCTACAGGTACAGTTTCAACTTTCTAATTTTATTTTGAACGTTTTTTAGTGAAAAAGCAACCGATGGACAAACAAATGGCTCCAGTTGCTGCCACAATTAGCAGAGCAAATGAAGCGTTAAGTCCAGTTTCAGCTTCTTCAACGGAGAGCCTCAGACCCAGGAAGTTCACTGAATTGTCATTTTCTGGCGTGCCTGTTGCTGAAAAAAATAAGTTTTATGTAGGTTGCTTAGGTAAAATTTAAACTATACTTTTTTCTCATGGTTATAAAAAATGTATATTTATTGCCAAAATGTTTATAATCTCCTACAATTACCTTCAGGTTTGGGCTTCAAACAATCATGAGGTCCTGATGCAGGGTCGGGAAACCCATTGCAGTTGATGATGGTGGAGAAGAAAGACACAGATTCCTTGGCCACTCGAGGCACCTTGGGGTCAGAGCGATTGACATAAAAAAGTCCAAATCTCTCTGAGAAGCCTGTGGCCCACTCCAGGTTGTCCATGAGTGACCATGCTGTGTAGCCTTGGACATCCACATTATCAAGCCGGTAAGCTGGAAGAACATAATTAATCTTTTTTTGATCAAAATAATATGTTTTTTTATTTTGTCCATCATAAAAAATATAATATGTTCAATTCATTTCTTTCAATACCTTTCAGCACTTGGTTGATATATTTCTCATAAAAGTAACTCCTGTGAGAATCTTTAAGATCTGTGGGCCCACGCTCTGAGACCCCATTCTCAGTGATGATAATTGTAGGATTTCCATATTCCTCCTTAATAAAGTTCAATATTCTGCGCAACCCAAATGGTGTGACCTTCAGCCAGCCAGAACCAGAATCTAGCCAGGTACGATCAACATATGTCCCTGCACCCCTATGGATAGTCCAGAGTTCACGTTTTTATTTCAATTTTAAAACACATTAAATACACATTCTCAATTGCTATGTGTAAGTTCTTACTCACCTATCTGCATCATAATGCTGAAGATTCCCATACTCGACAGGGAATGCCAGGACAGTGGTGTAATGGTTGAATCCAAAATAATCATGGGTCCCCTT
Organism: Phalloptychus januarius; assembly: GCA_902982915.1. Classification (NCBI taxonomy): domain Eukaryota; kingdom Metazoa; phylum Chordata; class Actinopteri; order Cyprinodontiformes; family Poeciliidae; genus Phalloptychus; species Phalloptychus januarius. The sequence continues at coordinate 18,205,557 of CADWAE010000230.1, read as the reverse complement.
AATTCTCTTTATTTCTTCTGGAGTAAATTCAGGTAGCCTGGAGAATTTAAAATGGAATTTAATTTAGATGAAACATTGGTTCTCTAAACTTTTAGCTTCAATTTAAACCAAATGGGAAATGGGAATCCTGTGGAACATATAACACAAACCAGCTTTTGAAAATCACAGGTTGCAGAAAATTAAAAAAGGTATGTGGTCAGAGGTGTTAAATAAAGAAAATATCTAGCAAAGCTGATAACAGTAGTTTTTCTTTGTTCTTTTGTAGTACCGTGATTTAGTCAATCCAGCTGCAAGACTGCGTTCCCGAATGATTGTCTTCATCATTTCACTGTAGTCACCATTAAATATGGGATGGGCAAACCACCCAATGTAGAACTGCACAAAGAGACACAAATCATCAATGTCTGAAAACAGAGAAACAATAACATTTTGTGAAGAATGTGACAGGACTTGGTTTACCTGTATTATACGTCTTGCTGCGTCAATGTCCTCTTGCTTATAGGGGTTTCTGGGCTCTGACCAGTCAGAGTTGATAGTGATAGAGACTTTGCCATTCTGTCTAGTCCGATATTTGTCATTGTAAAGGTGCCATGCTTCAGCATGAGCTTTGATAAGGTTATGAGCAACAATGTAGGGAAGAGTACCTGGACGGAAACTAATACCTGAAAACACAATCTGGGTTAGATGCAGTTAGTCATCTTGTCTTTGTCGATTTTGTCTAAATCACATTTCCTGACTCCTTACCACCACAAAATATTTGTTATTTTGTTAGGGCTCATTGCAAGTAAAGCATACCTGGGGCGGCTACTCCATATCCATGTCCAATCATTGCTACATTATATGGCTCATTAATAGTGATCCAAAGTTTCACTCTGTCTCCAAGACGGCTGAACATAACATCAGCATAATCCCTGAATCTTTGAACAATAGTGTCATTCTCCCAACCTCCAATATTCTGCAGAGCTTGTGGAAGATCCCAGTGGTACAAAGTTATCTGAAAGAAAAGAAATAAACACTTTTAAGTATTTGGACATTTTTGTTGTAAACTCTAGACAGGGGAGCAAAGACAAGCTAAACTTACATGAGGCTGGATGTTTGCAGCAAGCAGTGCATCCACCAGTCTGTCATAGTAGCGAAATCCAGCCTCATTGATGTGATTTGTTGTGCCATCAGGAAGTATCCGCGTCCAGGATATAGAGAAACGATAATGGTTAACTCCAAGTTGCTTCAATATTGCAATGTCTTCATCTATTTTATTGTAACTGTCACAAGCGATGTCCCCATTGTCACTGTCAAAAATTTTGAGTGGCGTGTGAGCAAATTTGTCCCAGATGCTCAGACCTTTTCCATCAGCTCTCCATCCACCTTCAATCTAAAAGTAGTAAAGAAGGAACAATAAACAAAGGGACGATTTTTATTTCAAGACAAATAAATTTGGGTTTCTCTCATCTTACCTGGTAAGCTGCCGTGGCACTACTCCAAAGGAAACCCTGAGGGAACTCTCCATAAAGCATCTTCTCATCTTCTGTTAAGGGGAAACCATTGTCTTTCATGAGTTGGAAGTAAAAATGAGCTGACAACTTGGGTGTTCTTGGTCTGTTTGGGTCAGTGAAGTCGACATGGTAGAACCCAAAGCCAATGGTATAGCCATTTAACCACTCGAAGGAGTCCATGAGAGATGTTGCTATGTAGCCTTTTAGCATTACTCCATCTAGTTCATAGGCTGTTATTATGAGAAACACAAATATAAATGAATGATCACAACTAGAATCAAGTCAGCTTAAAATGTTATCCAAAGCATTTGATTATAATAAGGTACCTTTAAGAGCTTCATTGATGTAAGTCTTGTAAAATAACACTCTGTCGATGTCATCCCAAGTAGTTTTTGCTGTTGTAGCCCCACCATTATCAGTTATGTAAATTTCCGGATCTCCATACTCTTCCATGATCCAATTCAGGAGTCTTCGTAGGCCCCATGATACAGCTCTCTGGTTTTTGATGGCTGTAGCTGGTGAACCACTTTCTTGTTCCTCTGTGAAGTCCCAGTCATGTTGATAAGATGCTGAAGAAAGATTAGCTGTGATATGGGTTACTAGCCTGGTGGTATAGTGATTCACACAGAACATGTCAGCAGTTCCTTTGATCAAGTTCTTTTCCTCCTCTGTGAAAGAAGGGAGTCTTGACTGTTTAAGACCTTGGAGTTCACTTTTGACCAAAACTTGGGCTTTCATGGCCTCTGGATAGTCCCCATTCTTGAAGATTGGGTGGGCAAACCAACCCACATGGAACTGCATTGCACGGTCAGCAGCAACAAGATCACGAGGGATATTGATATTTTTAGGTTCAACCCATTCAGCATTAAGGGCAATGGAAACCATACCCCCTTGAGAAGCACGGTATTTGTCATCATATGTGTGGTATGCTGTAGCGTGAGCTTTTATCAAGTTATGTGCAACTTGGTATGGTGCTGTTCCTGGCTCCTTAATGTTTGGAGGGATTTGTCCAGTTCCATATCCTAGCCATGCAAGTCCTTGAGGGTCATTCATTGTCATCCAGAATTTTACTCTGTCACCAAAGGTGGCAAAGCAGAAGTCACAATAATCATTAAAAATGTCAATCATCTGCACATTCTGCCAGCCACCAATGTCTTGCAGGGCTTGTGGGAGGTCCCAGTGATAGATTGTGACCATTGGGGTGATTTTTCGAACTAAAAGACCATCAATTAGTCTGTTATAGTAGTCAACACCCTTTTGGTTCAGGGATTCACGTCTACCATTGGGTAAGATTCTGGACCACGACAAAGAAAATCTGTAGGTCTTCACCTTCAGTGCTTCCAGCATGTAAAGGTCTTCATCAACTCTATTGTAACTGTCACAAGCTTCATTGCCATTTGCATCTGCAGGAATACCACTACCTGGCTTCTGAGTGAATGTGTCCCATACACTGGATCCTTTTTCATCCACATTCCATCCACCCTCTATCTGGTAAGCTGAAGATGAAACGCCCCATACGAAGTCTTGTGAGAAATTACCATAGTGATACATTTGTCTGTCAAACTTTTTCTGTGGCGTAAATTTTTCCCAGACAACTTTTGACGCAGATGGGACCTCTGAGGGTGGCAGTGGAGTGGAACGGCGAGGTGGTGATATTTTCACACCTTCAAAATGATCTTGTTTACGTGAAACTAAACCATTTTGCTCAATAATCTGAGCAAAGAAGTATGCTGATTGTTTTGGTGTTCTTGGTCTGTAGCCATCTACAAAATTAACCTGGTGAAGTCCAAATCTTTCACTGTACCCTTTATTTCCCTCAAATCCATCCATAAGTGACTGCACTGTGAATCGCTGCACATCCACTTTGTCAATTTCAATAGCTGTAAAATGAAAACAGAAGACAATTTAGAAAGTGTATGTCTGGTTTCTTTTAGCTAAACTTATGCCAAGTATTAAAGAAAAGAAAGGCACAAACCTTTTAGGGCTTCACTAATGTAACCTCTCATGTACTCTATTCTGCTAATGTCATTCAGGGTGTCCCCACTGTCATCTGTTGGCATGCCATTCCCAGTTATGTAAATGGGCACATTGTTAACGGCTAGATAATTTGTTTTAATGTGGTTCAGAAGTGACCGTAGTCCCGTGGGCATGGAGTAGATCCAGTCTGATGCTGTAGCAGGCCATGAGGGGTCGACAGTAGCCTGGAAGTCTCCAACTCCTTCAGGACCAGGATTGCAACTACCTGCACTGCTGCTAACTAAACGGGAGGTGTAATGATTCAAACCAAAAAAGTCAGAAGTTCCCTTGATCCTCGCCTTCTCTTCATCAGTGAAAGTAGGAAGTACAGCTGGCGCAGATAAGGGACACTCGTTTCTTTTCTTTTCTATCTGTGTTTTGAGAACCGCAGGATAATCCCCATCTATGAAGATTGGATGGGCAAACCAGCCTAGCATAAACTCGAGGTAGCGCTCTGCCGCTGCCTTATCTTCATCATTGGCAGCATCAGCTGGTTCTGCCCAGTCAGAGTTTAATGCAATGCCCACTTTCCCTCCCTGTGTCTTTCTGTAGTTATCATTGTAGTCATGCCAGGCTTCAGCATGGGATTTCAGTATATTATGAGTGACCTGTAATAATAAGAATAAAAGGTGAAAGGGAATAGGTTTAACAAATTTTAATAAGCATAAAAAGTTTGTATGTGGTGAAACCACTATGTTTACCTGGTAAGAAGCAGTCACATAGTCTTTTACTCCAGGAGCATGCACACCAGTGCCATATCCAGCATGGCTCACCACCCAGGGACTACTGAATGTGTTCCAGCTCTTGACCCTGTTTCCATATCTATTGAAGCAGTAGGCTGCATAGTCTTTGTAAGCTGCAACGATGGAAGGGTTGGTCCATCCACCGTTGTCTTGGAGAGCCTGAGGCAGATCCCAATGGTAGAGAGTGGCAACAGGCTGTATGCCAGATTCAATAAGAGCATTGATCAGATTGTCATAGTAGAGAGCTCCTTCTTCCTTCAGGCTGTCTTTGTAACCTGAGGGGAATATACGGGCCCAGGAAATGGAGAACTGGTAGGTGTTGACTCCAAGACCTCGCAGGAGGTAGACATCTATATCAACTTTGTTGTAACTGTCACAAGCGAGATCAGCAGTATGATTTGCAAAAGCTTGACCTTCATGACCAAAATGATCCCAAATAGTTTCTCCTTTTCCCCCTTCCAACCAGCCACCTTCAACCTTGAAAGATTCTGACGACGTAGCCCATTGGAAACCCGGGGGAAATGCTTTAGTGAGGAACAGATCATCATCACTGATTTGGTCTCCAAATGTATTCAGTATGTTTTCATAACTCTTCCTGAATTCGGTCCTGCTGATGAAATATTTGGAAATAAGACAATTTGGGGAAAGGAATGGAAACTGTTAAAATCATATAAATCTGTAAAAAAATTGTATTACCTGACTGGAGAATCCTGCATGTCCAGCTCATCTAATACGTTCTTCATGTCACATCCCATAATATTCAAACTATTGCTCCATAAAACTGCCACAATACAGGAGAAACAAAAGGAAAGAAATATTTTTACATGTCTAAATTATGGAATCCTTCCTTCAAATTATCAATATAAGAGTAATTTGTTCAAGTTTAGGATTAAGACTTTCACCTCAAGTGTTGTCTAATCAGTTTTTGTCATTATCCTGCAGCAATCATAGCTTCAGCCATAAATATTTACTGCTGCTGCTGTAAAGCTTAAAAGCTTTTCTCCACCTTGCAAATTGTCTTCCTTGTAGACTTTTACTGATTGATATATAAACGGCTGATTTTGCACTTGTACTGTTATAAAATAACAGTACTACTTAAAAACTACACCACTTAAAAGAAGAATATATGGTCTTCCATTTTCTAATGTTTATTAAGTAAATCTACTTATCCAATTACATTTTGGTCTGTGTGATGATTAGTACCAACTAACTTCCATTGTACTGTTTGTAAAAGACTGCCACATAGCAGGTATTTAGAGTGTAACCATAAAGCTTGTTCCTTTCAAACATCACAGAAAGAATGTTATGAACACTCTTTATTTTCGACCTAATAATTTTTTAGGTTCAAGGGTAATTATTTTTAAACACTCACGCTGTGTACCATATCCAACAGTAGTAATTTAACTCATGCTATTGATAATTTAGAAAGAACATATAAAATGTGTTGACCAGCCTGATACTTACCTTGTAATAAATCTCCAAGAAGCTGGTGTTCACTCGGGATACAGTCACGAACTGGCATCTTGTATAATAAGATCGGCAAATTTCCAGCAGATGTCTAGAACACAACATTGTTTAATTGTATATGGTATAATTGTATAAAGGTAAAATGAAAAAAAAGAAAGAAATCCATGATGGGATATTAAAATGTTTGCATTACCTGCAAGTTTCTCAACTCTTGTGCAAAACTCTTTGAGGAGGCGCAGCTATATTCAAGGTTCACTGACAAGAAATCCATCTATGCCACACATACAATAACAAATGAGAATTGTCACACACTAATAATGCAAATGAAAAAACAAACAAAAAAAAAACATGCTTGTTTTTGTTTGCTTTATCTGAGGAGAAATAATCAAATTACCATGAAAAACTCATCATTTAAGTCAGTTTAGGGTTTTAGATTGTGACCAATGATTAATGCACATAGAATCTGAATGGATTGCATTTAATCCAGTCTTTTGTCGACTTTTAAGGTATTTTTTAAAGTCAAGGAACAATACTTGAGCACCAAATTTTTAACAAAATAAAAAGCTAAAGAGTCCTCAGGGACCATTGTCCTACATGTTTTAGATGTCTTCTTGCTACTACACATTACCTAAATGAATGTGTGATTGTCAGGCTTTTGCAGAACTTGAAGGCCTGCTGTGGCGGTTGCACAGTGATACCCTGAGAAGCAGGCTTGGAAACCATTGGCATAAGCAGATGAAGAGCATCCTAAAAGGATCCATTCTACTCCACCCTTCATCAGGCATATAAGAGGCACACAAGTTAAGTTAGGATCCCAAAGAGACTTTTGACTATCAGACACAGGACGCATGAATACACTGGCTGAATATATATTATTCTTTTTCCATTTTCTAATGATATTTATTAATTAAATCTACTTATTCCATAAAATGTTGGTGTTTGACAATTAGTGCCAACTAACCTTCTTTGTACTGTTTTGTACACACCATGGCAGTCAATAAATCTTAGCTAGATTATGTTCTATACATTGCAAAAAGGAGTAATGTTGTCATTGTTTGAGATTAAGTTGGCAGTGGGACCTGATATACACTGTAAATACAGAAGAAGCTTACATTTGTGAAAGCTTTAAGATTGGAAAGTTGATCCACGTGTTTTGCATTCAACCCAAATGATAGACGTCTCCCTGAAAAGACAAAATGACAGGAAGAGAACCTGTGAACACTTCATATAATATATTTAATTTTTCTAGCTGATGATTATTTCCACTGTAGAAATTGCTGTTTTGGAAAGACTGCTTAGGAGATATCTCGATGCAACTCACATGGACTGATTACTGAGATAATAACATGGAAAAACATTCTGTGTTATCAGCTAAGCAGTAAAGTAATATCAGTACGGCCAAGATCGGCTGACTGTGAAACAATTTTCTTGATAGGTTAAATCTTAGTAAAAACAAGAAAGTTTACAAATTTGTAACCGATTGCAATTTAAAATGGCTCGAAATTACAATTCAGTCTAAAAAACATTATATAAATATGTATGAACAAAGAATATTAATCAAGGTAGGAAAGGACTCCAGTTCACATACCTTCATATGGAAAGTTTTGATGATAAAACTCATGAATCTTCTTGTTGAGCTGGAGGATATTTTGGAGAGGTCTGTGATCATCTACAGCTGGTCCTTCACGCAAAATCTCATCCAGGTCACTAAATGTCACCCATGAGTTTGCCAATTGGCCAAATTGTCTCAAAGCAAACTCGGCATACTGCTGAAACATGTCTAGCAGCTGCTGACTTTCCCAGCCTCCATACTTGGACCTCAAAGAGTCTGGAACTGTTGATCCATGAAGAATGACAAGAGGCTGCAAGCCCTCTTCCTGCAGGTTCTTCAGCAGGATCTTGTAACACCTTGCCACAACCTGTTGAGGCTTGCTGGTCAGGCCCATAGGAAGAAGTTTTGCCCATGAGAGCGGCACTTTGAAGTGGGTCACCCCTTTGGTCTGGAGGTACTTAAAATACTGCTTGGAAGCTGCTGGTATGGGATGACTGCAGTCAAAGACATTTTCCTCACTGCTGGAGGTTCTGTGATCCTTCTCAGTCAGAGGGCCAGCAAGAAGCATAAAGTCATCTTCTCCATTCACCTGACTGCTCCAATCACCAATCACACAAAAAAAATACAGACACACAACCCACAGCAACCTGTTCATTGTGACTCCTTAAAACCAGTCTGAATGTCAACTGATCGCAAAGCTATTTAGTCAACATTTTGCTCTCATATCATTGTTGCACAATTAGGGTTTGATAAGTGCTTTATTGCAGTCGTATGATGTACTCAGACTCTGGACTCTTCCTATTGATAACAATAACCCAATGTTGTCTGAGGAACCTAAAATGTGCTGCTGCTAGATGTTTATTAAAATGTTAATTTAGGGTTACTGCAGTCTGGCCAATAGACTAGTTTTAGGTTTTCAATTTGAAAGGTAGCCACTGGTAGTATTTGCTAATATCTTTTTAAACAATGACATTCTTGTTAATAAGAAACAGCTTCAGTTGAGTTGATGCATGCCTTCCACCTTAAGTGATAAACGTCCTGGGTTGTTTCTGTGCCATTGCTCCAAACAATCGGTTTTCCCTTTTAGCTGCATTTGGAAGATAACCTAAACATTTGTGTAGCAGGAGTGTAGATTTCTAAGACAATTACTATCTAAATACTAAATACTATCTAAAGATAGTCCAGGAACACAGATAAAGCATGAAGCCACAATCTGGAACCTAAAAGTGAAGAAAACTCTGTCAAGGGACTAGCTAATAATTGTTGAGGTTTTACAGCAGGGGACAGCCATCTAATCTAGTTGTATTTGTTGCCATCTGCTGGATTTATAACCTCTGGTAATCCTTCAATTTTGATTAATACTTATCTAGGTAATTGAAATGGAACTTAGTTGGTTTTTGTGTATTAAAAAATGACAGATTGTAGCAGTGGGATTTGTTTTTTCAGTAGTATTAGCTTCTGAGCTGTTCACAAAGAAAGTAGGGGAGGAGTAGGGGGAGACAAACTGATAAGGAACACTAAAAAAGACAACTGTACAAAGTCAAACAATAAATCAAAATAAATTAAAAAGTAATATAATTGGAGGGGAACAAATTGTGTACAAAATCAAAACAGGAACAGCGTGTTTCATTGCAATAAGTTTATTGAATAGAAGCTTCATAGGACAAGTAGCAGCTTTTATATTGTGCTTTCTTCTAGTTTGTCTCACAAAGATTAGATGGTTCTTGATGGTACAATAAGTTAGTGTGACAATAACTTGATCAGTTTTTTTATATGGTGGTAAAAAATTTCACAAGTCACCAATTACACAAAAACATTCTACCAATAGGCAGAACTAATCTAGAGTTTTTCACACAGTTGACATGGGTTTCACCAGTAATTTACTTCAGTTAGCTTAACATTTTTCACACAAAAAACTTGGTCCAGTCATTTTAACTTCCCAGTAAGCAATAAGTTCTCCTCTGTATCCTTGATTGTATAAATAACATTTATATTATTTTAAATATAGAACAACTATAACATAATGTTCCAAAACTCAGAATTCTCTGTTGAAGGTTGTGTTTTTGCAAATTTCAACCCTTTACATTTAAATATAGAAATCATACATATCTGCATTAAAGATGGAAGTCAAGCTGCAATCAGATTTTCTCTTCCTCCATCAATTAACTCTACAATTTTCTTTTGGAACACACTTTTTTACTAGAAACAATCCAACAGCCACACAAATTGTTCCAGCAAGTACTACAATCAGCAAAGCAAATGTTGCGATAAGTCTGGTCGTGGCATCTTCAGAGGAGAAGAATAATTAAATCAGCTATTACCGAGTGGTTTAGATAAGTGCAACCAGCGGAGTTAGGCTGGATAGGACAACAGCCGATAACTGGGTGATTTATTTGCCTCTCCTCCCATATATCAACAAGGATACAGAGAAAAGACAACTTTTTGTGTTTTGTTCTCAACAGTGCAGAGTCAATAAAGTGTATCAATGAGGTATCTATTTAGGACACCAACCATGTATGTTATAAGATGCTATGCATCTGACATGTATCTGTTTAGGGAAGGAAATAATTATGGATCTAACACACTGTTTATTTTTGCATATCATTTTAAGATATATAAATAAGATCTGAATGTTAGATCATTGCCTTTCCAACATGTGACTGACCTTTGACCTGTACCACCAACACATAAATGAGGAGAGGAATCAGCAGACTCCTGTCTCCTGAATCAGAAAAGAACACAGAAAGTTTTTTATTTTTTCAATTCTTTTACAACATGTAATTAGAAAAGCAGGATGTTATTACTATTTAACTTATCTGTTCTTCATAAAGAAACTGTCTCAATGTGATGAGCAGGAGGAGACAAGCTGATATGGAGCAGTAACAGAAACAAAACTGCAACAAGTCAGAAATTCTCTCTCAATAAATCTAAAAGTATATGTAATTGGAGGGCAGTGATGTCAGTAAAGTGTTATTTAGTAACATGCTATTCTAATCCGACCCCTTTTAATAATAAGTAATCTAATGAGCTAGTATTTCCAACCCAGCACATCTCGTGTGAAATACCACGTAGCAACATGAACATAAACAATGGAGGGAGGCGAGAGATGCGCAATTTCTGGCTGAAAATACAGGCACTATTTTGAGCTTGTGTCAGTTGATCATGACAATATTGAGGTTTGTTTTACTCTCGACAAAGTGCTTTTGTTACACCTTTGAAAACAAGGGACACAGAATAAGAAGAATAGTTTAACACTTCTCTTATGCAGCACTTTAATGCAATGAGGACGCAGAGTGCAAAAGCCCATAAGTGGATGATAGCGATACCAATCAATCCTAGATAGGTTTACTAGCTGCTAGGTGGTTTACAAATCATAATTTTCTTAAATGAGAGATGATACAAATATTAACACGGGAAAATGTATCACTTTTCATGAATTTTCCCACTGTATTTAAATTTTTTAGGATTATATCCTGGACATTTTTGTAAAACTATCATGTGTGGGAGAGCAGTAGAAACTGGTCAGAAAGTAGGTATATTCAGACGATGCTGCACTTAAACATGGTTGACATTTTAGACTGTTGTTGGCAGCTTCTGAAAGTAACTAGCAAAGTAACTTGTAACCTAAGTTACTTTTTCAAAGGGTAATCAGTTATCAGAAGTGCAGTTACTTTTTCTAGATAACTATGCTAGCACTGTTGGAGGGGAACCGAAAGGCACAAAATCAAACCATGAATAGTGTGATAAATTACAATATGTTTATTGAACAGAAGTTTCGCAGGACAAGCAATGCAAAGCAGGCAATAGTTGATTGTTATACTGGGCTTTTTTTCAGCTTATCTCAAAAATTGACAAAAAGTCTTTGAGGAAACAATAAGTTACTGGTAGACTAAAGAAATGTTTTATTAGCAATGAACAAATTCAAAGTTTTACAAAGTGGGTTTCCCCACTGGTGGACTTCGGTAAGCGTAATACTTTTCCACAAACAAACTTTCATTACAGAGTGGAACAGAAATTATCTAAAAAGCATAAACAGCAGTGCAAATCAAAAAATGGATCCATTCATCTCAGTTGTTGAACATCAGATCCAAAAACCTCCCATTAAGCAATAATCTCCTCTTCGCATCACTGGTTATATGAATTAATTAAATCTATATTTTTTTTAAATGCAGTACACTGCAACATAAAGTGTTGGTGAACTCTGACTTCTCTGCTGAAGATTGTTTATTACAGAATGTATCCCTTGAAATTTAAACATGGACTTCACATTTTTATTTGTGTGCATTAAAACAGTAAGCCAAACTGAAATCAGGATCTCTTGTCCAGCTCTACATTCTCAGTTCTTTAGGTTTTTTTGGAACGCTTCTTAAATAAAAAGAAGCCAATGGACAAACAAATTGCTCCAGTGAGTGCTATAATTAACAGAGCAAATGTTGCATTAAACCCGGTCTGGGCATCTTCGGCAGAGAGCCTCATACCCAGGAAGTTCACATTGTTGATTGGCTCTTTTGTTGCTGTGGAAAAAGTAAACACATTTATTAGTAATCTACAACAGGCTGTAAAATTAACTTTATACTTTTAAAGATTAATTCTGAAACATTTAACTTGGGTTTTTGCATAGAATAGCTTTCTCACTAAATTAGCTTGTGCTAGAACAGTTTCTCACTTATATTGTTGAGTTTATTTTGACCAATTAAGTCAAACATATCAAAGTCTGATATGTCCCAATTTTATTTTTATTTTTGAGAATCTTTGATCTGACCTGGAATCAGAGAAACTACATTTAATTTCAAAGTTAAACTTTTTACCTTCAGGTTTAGGAGTGGGGTTAGGGTTCCAACACTCATGAGGTCCAGATGCTGGGTCGGGAAACCCGTTGCAGCTGATGATGGAGGAGTAAAAGGACACAGAGGCTTTGGGGGTTCGAGGCAGATCAGGGTCTGAGCGATTGACATAGAAAAGTCCAAATCTCTCTGTATATCCAACAGCCCATTCCAGGTTGTCCAGCAGAGACCAAGCAGTGTAGCCAATAATATTCACATCATCAAGCAAATAAGCTGCAGAAAAAAGAAAATGTAATTAAGCACACAAACTTATGCAAGTTTCCAGGTTTGAATTGAAGAATGCTATAACATACTTTATTGGAAACATGATTTGCTATAATTTTAGATACTCTATAGTCCAAGAAGTTGTTTTAATACCTTTCAGCACTTGGTTGATGTACTTCTCATAATAGTATTTCCTGTGAACATCATTCAGATCAACTGGCCCATTTTCAGAGACACCGTTCTCAGTGATGATAATCGGAGGATTTCCGTACTCATCCTTGATGAATTTCAGCAATCTTCGGAGACCAAATGGTGTCATCCTCAACCAGACAGAACCTGTTTCCAACCAGGTCCGATCACTAATAACCACCACACCCCTGTGAAGAGTGAATAATTACCTAATTTAGAGTTTAGGTTAAAAACATGGACAATAATATTTTGGGAAAATGTGATAAGAATATATAAAGTTATGATTTCCACATGAAGTAGGTTTTAAATAGCATTGTGACAAAGCTAATGGCCTTACCTGTCTGCCTCAAAATGCTGAGTATCTCCAAAGTCTACAGGGAATGCCAAGACACTGCAGTAATGGTTTAATCCAAAATAATCATATGTGCCCTTAATTCGGTTAATTTCCTCAGGAGTAAACTCAGGAAGCCTTAAGGAGAAAAATTCAAGAAGAAGTTGTATGCGAGAAAACAATGGTGTATGTAGTCAGTGTAAAACAAACTTAAGAAGAACCTGCATAGAGATTCATCTATCACAAACTATGTAAAGAATTTTAAAATACAACAAAAGATCTTACCTGGATTTTGTCAAACCACCTGCAAGACTTTGCTCGAGAACAGATTTCTTCACCAGTGGGCTGTAGTCACCATTAAAAATGGGATGGGCCCACCATCCAAGGTAAAACTGTGGACAGGGTTTGACACACAGCAATCCTCATCTACACCACTTAAAAAGTTGTAGTTGTTTTGTGTTATACAATCAAAGGACAATATATACCTCAACCACATTCCGTGCAGCTTCATAGTCCTCTTGCTTGTAGGGGTTTCTGGGTTCTGCCCAGTCTGAGTTTACTGTGATGGAGACCATTCCTCCCTGTGAGGCTCTGTACTTGTCATTGTAGACATGCCAGGCCTCTGCATGGGATTTGATTATGTTGTGACCGACAATGTATGGAAGAGTATCTGGTCTGTCGTTCAAACCTAGAAAATATAAAATTAAATATGGTGATGTAGAGTTTATCATGTAGGTAAACATATATAATTTACATGTTTGTAAATGCAGCCTATTTTCTTCCTTAGGAGTTCTGCACTGATTAAAGTCCATAATTCTGACATCTACCATGCTTAGCATAAAGAGTAATTCCAGTAATATCCATTCCATACCTGGGGCATGTGAACCTTGGACATGGCCTAATACAGTTATTATGAAGGGCTCATTGAAAGTGATCCAAAGTTTCACTTTGGGACCAAGATTCTGAAAGAGGACATCTGCATAATCCCTGAATCGTTCAATGATGGTCTCATTTGCCCAACCTCCAACATCCTGCAGAGCTTGTGGGAGATCCCAGTGGTACAAAGTGACCTGATCCAAGAGATAAACAGTTGGTTAAAGAGGCAAAACACTTTTTCTTAATGATTATTTTTGAGAAATACTTACTTGAGGCTGAATGTTTGCGGCAATAAGGGAATCCAGCAGTTTCTGATAATAATTTAGACCAGCCTGATTGATGTATTTGGTAGTACCATCGGGTAGAATTCGTGGCCAGGATATGGAGAAGCGATAGTGAGACACCTTGACTTTCTTCAGCGCAGCAATGTCATCTTCCATCTTATTGTAACTGTTACAAGCCACATCCCCAGTGTCATGCTCAGATATTTTTCCAGGAGTGTGTGTAAACTTGTCCCAGATGCTGAGACCTTTTCCATCTTCTCTCCATGCCCCTTCAATCTGAAAAGCAGAAAATCAGATGAAGAGGGTATGTATAATTTCTTGTTGGAGGAAATGTCTTTGTTTTTTCTACAGAAGGAGCTAAAAAACAAGGGCTTAAACTGAAAATCTTGATTTAATCGATTTTATTTTATTTTTTAAAATATTAACCATTATTTCAGTAGTTATTTTTATAATGAAAAATATACAATTAAAAATATTGTTGACCATAGCCATTTTAATGTGACTTTTTTTCAGTTGAACTAACATCTGAGGGAAGAAAGTATTTTGGGTATTGAAGAATAGATTATGTTCATGTTGCTAATTGCAACCAGAGATTAAGACGTCAGCACGTACCAGAAGGCCTGAATGATTTAACAATAAGTTGCTCTATTTTGTAAATCTGGGATTTGACAACATTATCCAACGTTTAGGAACAGAAACTCTTTCAGAAACTAAGGCTGATCTCACTTTGAGCTAATAAATGATGCTCTCAATCACTTTAAATTTTAAACACTGACATTACTGCACTTGGTTTGGAATAGTACTACAGCCTTTATAACAACATTAATGTTTGCTCCTAATATTCATATTAAATGATAGCTAAAAAGCTAAAACATAGAACAAAATGCCATCAATTATAACTAACTGAGAAAAATTAGAATTTTTTTTATTTAGCAAAAACTTAACTTTTGTATGAATTTTCATTAAAAAACAAAAGTGTTAGCCATGACCAAACATCTTGTGAATACCAGCAGAGTGCAAAGTCAGATTGCACATTTAACTTGACCTTAACTTAAATTAATCTGAAAATAAGTGATCAAATCATTTGGACTATATTTGTCATGTAAGCTTTTTTACCTGGTATGATGCTGTTGCACTACTCCAAATGAAATCCTTTTTGAATTCTCCATATATCATCTTTTCATCTTCTGGCAATGGGAAGCCATTGTCCTTGATAATATTGGAGTAGAAATGAGCTGAAAACTTAGGTGTTCTTGGTCGGTTTGGGTTATTGAAGTCAACGTGGTGCAGACCAAATCCAAAGAGGTAGCCATAAAGGAACTGAAAAGAATCCATGAGATATGTTGCATAGCCTTTCACTTTGACTCCATCTAGATCATAGGCTGTTAAGATAGATAAATAAACAGAAATTAGTCATGAATAATATTGAAATATACAACATATGATTGTTTATACTACTGCACCTTTAAGAGCCTCATCAATGTAGGTTTTGTGAAGGAAGACTCTGTCAATTTCATCAAATGCCCATTCCCTGGGAGTGGCAACTGAATTTTCAGTAATGTAAATATCTGGATTTCCATATTCTTCCTTGATCCAGTTAAGAAGCCTTCTCATGCCAAATGATACAGCTCTTGTGAATCCAATTGGTGTTGTTGGTTGATCAATTATTTCTTCTTCAACATAGTCCCAGTCACTTAGATAAGATGCTGGAGAAAGATCACCTGTAACATGGGTTACTAGCCTGGTGGTATAGTGATTCACACAGAACATGTCAGCAGTTCCTTTGATCAAGTTCTTTTCCTCCTCTGTGAAAGAAGGGAGTCTCGACTGTTTAAGACCTTGGAGTTCACTTTTGACCAAAACTTGGGCTTTCAGGGCCTCTGGATAGTCCCCATTCTTGAAGATTGGGTGGGCAAACCAACCCACATGGAACTGCATTGCACGGTCAGCAGCAACAAGATCACGAGGGACATTAATATCTTTAGGTTCAACCCATTCAGCATTAAGGGCAATGGAAACCATACCTCCTTGAGAAGCACGGTATTTGTCATCATATGTGTGGTATGCTGTAGCGTGAGCTTTTATCAAGTTATGTGCAACTTGGTATGGTGCTGTTCCTGGCTCCTTAATTTTTGGAGGGATTTGTCCAGTTCCATATCCTAGCCATGCAAGTCCTTGAGGGTCATTCATTGTCATCCAGAATTTTACTCTGTCACCAAAGGTGGCAAAGCAGAAGTCACAATAATCATTAAAAATGTCAATCATCTGCACATTCTGCCAGCCACCAATGTCTTGTAGAGCTTGTGGGAGGTCCCAGTGATAGATTGTGACCATTGGGGTGATTTTTCTGGCCAAGAGGCCATTAATAAGTTTGTTGTAATAATCAACGCCCTTTTGGTTCAGGGATTCCCGCTTACCATTGGGAAAGATTCTGGACCACGACAGAGAAAATCTGTATGACTTCACTTTCAAAGCTTGCAGCATGTAAAGGTCTTCATCAAGTTTATTGTAACTGTCACAGGCAACATTTCCATTCACATCTTCAGGAATACCACTACCTGGATTATTACTGACTACATCCCATACACTCTGTCCTTTCCCATCTGCATTCCATCCACCCTCAATCTGATAAGCTGAAGATGAGACGCCCCATAGGAAGTCTTGTGAGAAAGTGCCATAGTGATACATTTGTCTGTCAAGCCTTTTCTGTGGTGTAAATTTTTCCCAGACAACTTTTGACGCAGATGGGACCTCTGAGGGTGGCAGAGGAGTGGAACGACGAGGTGGTGATATTTTCACACCTTCAAAATGATCTTGTTTACGTGAAACTAAACCATTTTGCTCGATGACCTGAGCAAAGAAAAATGCTGATTGTTTTGGTGTTCTTGGTCTGCTTCCATCTACAAAATTAACCTGGTGAAGTCCAAATCTTTCACTGTACCCTTTATTTCCCTCAAATCCATCCATAAGTGACTGCACTGTGAATCGCTGCACATCCACTTTGTCAAGTTCAATAGCTGCAAAATGAAACAGAAGACAATATTAAAAATGTATTAATGGTTTCTTTCTGCTAAACTTAAGCCAAGTATTAAAGACAAGAAAGGCACAAACCTTTTAGGGCTTCACTAATGTAACCTCTCATGTACTCTATTCTGCTAACGTCATTCAGGGTGTCCCCACTGTCATTTGTTGGCATGCCATTCCCAGTTATGTAAATGGGCACATTGTTAACGGCTAGATAATTTGTTTTAATGTGGTTCAGAAGTGACCGTAGTCCCGTGGGCATGGAGTAGATCCAGTCTGATGCTGTAGCAGGCCATGAGGGGTCGACAGTAGCCTGGAAGTCTCCAACTCCTTCAGGACCAGGATTGCAACTACCTGCACTGCTGCTTACTAAACGGGAGGTGTAATGATTCAAACCAAAAAAGTCAGAAGTTCCCTTGATCCTCGCCTTCTCTTCATCAGTGAAAGTAGGAAGTACAGCTGGCGCAGATGAGGGACACTCGTTTCTTTTCTTTTCTATCTGTGTTTTGAGAACCGCAGGATAATCCCCATCTATGAAGATTGGATGGGCAAACCAGCCTAGCATAAACTCGAGGTAGCGCTCTGCAGCATCCCTATGTCCATCATTGGCAGCATCAGCTGGTTCTGCCCAGTCAGAGTTTAATGCAATGCCCACTTTCCCTCCCTGTGTCTTTCTGTAGTTATCATTGTATTCATGCCAGGCTTCAGCATGGGATTTCAGTATATTATGAGTGACCTGTAATAGTAAGAATAAAAGGTGAAAGGGAATAGGTTTAACTAATTTTAATAAGTATAAAAAGTTTGTATGTGGTGAAACCACTATGTTTACCTGGTAAGAAGCAGTCACATAGTCTTTTACTCCAGGAGCATGCACACCAGTGCCATATCCAGCATGGCTCACCACCCAGGGACTACTGAATGTGTTCCAGCTCTTGACCCTGTTTCCATATCTATTGAAGCAGAAGGCTGCATAGTCTTTGTAAGCTGCAACGATGGACGGGTTGGTCCATCCACCATTGTCTTGGAGAGCCTGAGGCAGATCCCAATGGTAGAGAGTGGCAACAGGCTGTATGCCAGATTCAATAAGAGCATTGATCAGATTGTCATAGTAGAGAGCTCCTTCTTCCTTCAGGCTGTCTTTGTAACCTGAGGGGAATATACGGGCCCAGGAAATGGAGAACTGGTAGGTGTTGACTCCAAGACCTCGCAGGAGGTAGACATCTATATCAATCTTCCTGTAGCTGTCAGCAGCTGTGTCAGCAGTATGATTATCAAAGGCTTGGTTTTCATGACCAAAGCGATCCCAGATGGTCTCGCCTTTCCCATCTGCTGCCCATGCACCTTCAACCTTGAAGGACTCTGTGGATGTTGCCCATTGGAAGCCAGCAGGGAATGCTTTAGTGAGAACATCTGTTTTGTCTGTGCTTTTGGCTTTCATTCTGCTGAAATGTGCTCCACCACTTCAAAGAAAGACATGAAATATAAATTAGAATGAAAAAGCACTCAATGTATGTGTTACTTCTTAAACAAATCTTACCTTTCTACAGTTTCCTGCATCTCCAACATGACCAAAACATTCTTCATGTCACAACCAATGATATTCAGATCATCACTGCGCAAGACTGTTTGAGAATGACCATTTACACAGTTTAAGATTCATATAAAATAAATCCAAGTAAATCCACAAATACATTTTCTTAGTTTTCATATTTGTGGATGTTTTTCTTCTAAACATGCACTTTTCACTTCATTCAAGAAATATATTTTAATTACAGCATGCGATCCTGTACAAAACAAGTCCTAAAGCCTTTAATGAGTAACTTGAAGCTCTGTGTCATTGTGCTGTTATAATCTACAACTATATAAGTTAGTTTTACAATGCAAAATTATCTAAAAGTCGACAAAATGTGGATAACATTGGAAACAAGAGTGGGTCTTTCACTTCTCATTAACATTTGACGGTTCTACAAAGACCCATGAATTGTGTTAGATTTACAAACTATTGACAATAGTTACACTGTATCGACTGAACTTTGGTTCATAGTTTTTGCCCACCCTGTTTGACAAAGTGGAGGACGAGAATCAAACCCACAACTTTGCATGTCTCACAGTATCAACTGTTCCCTGGAAACCACATCTCCCATATGCAGCAATAATGTTTTTTACAACTAAAATGTGAAGTGAAAAGGTTTTTTTAACTAGCAACAAACTCAGTGTAATGAAGCCATAATTTCTTAGTGTCAGAGAATCAACTACCAGATATGTCTGACTTACATGTGGTTTACACATATAAAGTAACTTAGTATTTACTGCTGCATATGTATATCTACTATAAAAATTGACAAATATCACTTGGCAGCTGTAACAACACTTACCATTCAGTAAGTCTCGAAGAAGCTCTTGTTCATTGTGTGAACAATCATGAACTTTCAGTCTGTGTATCAGGATTGGCATGTTTCCAGTGGAAATCTACAGCATAACATGATATGTATGAAGATTTAGATACTTTCTCATAAAAACATTGGAAAAAACTATCTGAAGTAGTTTACCTGTAAGTTCTTCAGCTCCTGTGCAAAGTTTGTGGATGAAGTGCAGCTGTAATCCATGTCAACTGACAAGAAATCCACCTGTAAGGAACAAGAGATGAATACAGTAATGATAAATAATTAAAGGCCCCAAGCAGCGCTGCGAAGTGACGGAAAAATAATAATAAGAAAAAGAACAACAAGAATATTAAGAAATCCTACGATTACAATAGACCTTCGCCAGCGCTTCGCTGCTCGGGCCTAATTAGCATGCGAAGTGAGGAAATGATAGGCTGACAGCCAGCTTAGTAATTGCTCAGTTTAACTCAACAGAAATATCCAAAATGAAGGTGCTGCAAAGCTAAATGTTTTTTAGCATTTTTATTGCGATGCAGTTTGGTGGTATTGAAGTTAGAATAGAAGCAGTTTTAAAGTAAAAAAAAAAATCATTCATTCAATTTTTCTTTGTAGTGTTTGTAACTTTTGAAATGTGGTTTTGCTGAGCATTTTGCTTCTATATTGAGCATTATTGACCAGCTTGTAAATAGATTAAGCAGTGAAAAAGTGAAAAATCATATTTTTTTCATGTTATATTTTAATTTATTTTTATAACATCTGAATATATACATTAAACTTTAAAACACAACTTACAGTTGTTGAATCTTTAAGTTGGGAAAGTGCAGCTTCATCTCTTCCTTTCAGCCCAATTGACAGACGTCTCCCTGCACAAATGTAGAAGCAAAAATAAATTTAAAAAACTTTTACTTCAATAAGTTTTACACTGAGAAGCTTGGAAAACTTTGCAATTTTTCCATCCTTCCTCGCTATTTTATTGACATTTAGTCAAAAAAATTTACACTACACATTTGGGTAATGTATTCCATTTTTGTATGAAGTAACTCACCATTTCCAGGGAAGTTGTGATGGTAAAACTGGTAAATCTTCTTGTTGAGCTGGAGGATGTTGTGCTGATGGTGGTCACCTGCAGCCTGGCTCACATGCAAAACCTCATCCAGGTCACTAAATGTGACCCATGACTGTGCCAGTGGCCCAAACTCCTTCAGAGCAAACTCGGCATACTGCTGAAACATCTCAAGCAGCCACTGACTTTCCCAGCCTCCATACCTGGACCTCAAAGTCTCTGGAACATCTGAGCCATGAAGGATGACGAGTGGCTGCAGTCCTTCCTCCAGCAGCTGCTCCAGGAGGGTCTGGTAGCATCTAACTACACCTGGTTGGGGTTCGCTTGAGAGGCCTGTTGGAAGGAGCTGGACCCATGACAGCGGGACTTTGAAGTGCGTCACCCCTTTGCTCCGGAGGTATTCAAAATACAGTTTGGAGTTGGCTGGTATGGGATGACTGCAGTCAAAGGCAACATGTTCCCCATTGCTGGAGGTTCTCAGCTCCGGTTGTGCCAGGGGGCCTGCAAGAAGCACAAAGTCATCCTGTCTTTTCACCCCCCTACCTTGACTCCCAAGGATGCACAGAAAATACAAACACCCCAGCCACAAAAGCTTCTGCATCGTGACCCAAAATGGATGCACTGAGGATTTCCTCTGATTGTAAAGCTATTTAAACAATAAAGCTCCTCCTTTTTGGCATCATTTTCTCTTTGGCTGTTATGATGGTTATGAAAGCCAGGTTATCTAATTTTACTGTTTTATTGCACATGTCTGATATCCTCAGGAACACTTTGAACTCATACGTGTAAAAAAAGGCCTCCTTATCATATAACTATGGTTACAGGCCTTTTATGGTGAACAGTTCTTGTCAATATGAATGTTTGGGAAGGAGTGTAGTACACTTCACTAAAAGATTAGAGTTATAGAACCATCAGTGTGGAAGTGAAACATCCACATAGATTATGCATGTTCACAATTACTAGATTTAGTTTGCTTAGAATCAGCTTTCAGTACATTTTCTTTCTCTTGGAGAATATTACAAATACACATTTAAATATATTGTCACTTCCCACTCTTTACACTGTGTAAACACAACCTTAGATAAGTAGTTGTATATAGCATGGTTGTTTTTGCCTAAACTAGACAAAAAGACATTTGTAAAACGTGTTATACATTGTAATTTAAAGCAGTGAGAAAACACTGCTTTAAATTGGTAAAGCAGTGGTTTCCCAGATGACCTTATTTGGTTGTCATGTCACCCTGGAATAGTTTCTTTCACTGTTTTTTTTTTTTCCTTTTCAAGGCATTACCTTTTTTATAGCAATAGTTGCATGAGTTAGCTCTGGCATTCTTCTGGACTATTCTATCACCTTGTTTTTTCATCTTCCTCACCCCTTTTATTTGATGTTTGCACTCAGGGATTATTGTCTTTTTTCATGTTGGAGCCAAGCCACTTTGAAAGACATCAGCCCCTTCAGCCATGTGATATAGTTCATTATGTATAGTTCATATAATGCAGTATGACTTTGTCAAGGATAAGCAGATGTAAGCAATGAATAGATGGATGGACTTTGTTTTGAAAATATTCTAAAGGTTTAGGCTTTTCAGCTTTGCAAACATATTCTAAGAAAGGTATAAGGTTTGTTTTAAGCAACTCATGGTCTGATTTCATGTTGGATCATCCTCTAAAGAAAGGTTTGTGACTATACTGATACTCTTTTTCCTCCTTGTATACAAATTATAATAGTTTTATTCACTTTTACACATCAGTCCATCTAATATTTGCTAAAGTTGAATAAATCATTGATTTCATTTGCAACCCCTGGCAGCTTTTTAACATTTTCTTTATCACCTCCCGTTTCTGCATTTTTAAAGGCAATGAAATTGATTATGGATTTAATCTGTTGCTTCATTTACTTGATTTGTAAGACATCTGTGATGTGCATAAGGCATAGAAAAAAAAAAAAAAAATTGAATATCCTATTGGTCTATAAGGGAAAAGAAAGAATAAGTGGGAATTGGATGTCTAACGTGTTATGCACTATGAACATTTCTGTTATGAACCACACAGACCACAGGAGTTGAGTAGAGTAGACTGCTAGCGCTGATGTAGTCATGCTCAGTTTCCTTGATGATGATTTGTTTTATCCCCAGGAACGGAAATAAGGAAGACTGTGAATTTTATCCTCTGCATTGTTGCCTAGATATTTTTCACTGTTCATGTTAGTGCACATTAAGAAATATTTTGTGTCTTATTAGCTATTAAAATAGGCAGGTATAAGTGTTTTTAGAGGTGGTCTAAAGTACTGGTGAATTATAATGTTCACTTTAGTACGAATAACACTTTAGACATCCAGTTCCCACTTATTCTTACTTTTTATGAATATGCTAGAGTTAGCATTGGAGCACAGGACGTTAGAAAAATAGTACATTTAAAACTATTTAGAAGTAAGGCTGTGAGGATTATTTGAAATTAATTTGTGGAAAACATAAGTTGGCACAAGTTATGAAATAGGGAGATTTTATATTCTGTATGTCAAAAGATAATAGTTGTATTAGTCTTGTCAACAATATGCTGGGCAGAGTAACTGTTTCCCAATACTAATTTGAAGAATGTAAAGGGTATTTCAATGTGAGAACAAGCCAAGCTATTACCCTATTCTATTCAGTAAATAGATTATCTCTTGCAGAGCAAAATATGAACACATTTCACATGTTCTAACAACACTGGCTAATAAGTGCGGAAAAATAACTTCCCATTTACTGCCATCAGGCTGTAATAAAGCCTCACGTGCCTTTGTGGAAAACATTTTAAAAACTGTTTAGTTTTAAGACGCAGCTTTATCCTCAGACAGGGACACAATGAAAATGTACCTGTGAGCCTACACACTTCACTCCTAAGAGAAATTGTCCAACATATAGATGTCTTCACTAACTCAGGCTCCTTATAACAATGTTTTTTGTTTACTTTGGTTAGCTATGCCTTCTGCGTTTAACCAAAAGCAGATACTTAACTATTCTAGAACATAATTGTGGTGTACATTTTTTTGTTTTTACATAAGTTTATTGGATTACTTGGCTGTAATCAGTGCGGTAAGGTCAAACTTTAAAGGGTTTTGTTATCATGTTTGCGTGAAGATTGTTTTCCTGTTGCCTGTGTTCATTAGCAAGAGTAATAAAGGCAGTATTTTATAAGTATGATAATATTTTTCATAGCCTTTTACTACAGACCCAAAGTTCACTGTAACTGAGATAAAAGTGACACAGCCCAAGAGACTTTGATTTATTTCATAAGATTTTGAAAAAAAATGTTTAATTAGATTTATTAAACACGTGTTTTGATATTTATTGCAGGATGGTGTTTATTTTTCTAAAATCTAAGAATTTTCTAATGCTTTAGGGTATTTGCAAATTAGACAAACTCCTTATTATGAACAATGGAAATACTGTTTGAGAGGACATGGGCTAAGAAAGAATATCTCCTCAGAACAAATGCAACATACCAACAGATACTCAAATATGTACCGAGCTAAGATCTGGAACTATATGGAATCACGCAAACACATTAATTACATTTATCTAGATGTATTTTTTTTTCGGACTTGTAAAATGCTTTAGGCAGAACATGGGTTTACATCCTTATAATAAAGCTAAAATTATTAAACTTTTTCTTCAAATATCCTAAAATTCTCAGCAAAGAATAAAGAAAAAAAATTTACCACTTCAGTCTTCATTGAACACTGATGGTGAGACAAAACTAAATGCAAAGTTGTAAATTGAATTACTGTTTGAATTGAATGCGTTTATGGTCATTGTCTAGTTGACATACACTGAATTTGATTCTCCAACGAAAAGGATTTTTGTCTTTCTCACTCTCACTTTAAGACACACTCACTTAAACAGTGGAGTAAAAATATAACTTAAGCATAGGAATAAATCAAGAATAAAGTGCAACTTTTACTGCAAGAAATCCACAATACCTGATGGATAGTATTGTGATCCCTTCCATTGGATCTTATGTTGCTTTAGCTGTCACTCATGGAGGCTAGCATGTTGTGTTACCCAAATGAAAACAGCAAGTGATGGTCATTTAGAGCAATGGCAGATCACTAAGAAGGGTTTAGTTTAAGTTACAGGTGGACTTGCACTGTTTACTTGAAAATCAGGTGGATAGTTTTCGTTGGTGCAATCCTCTTTCGTGGATTGCTCCAATTCTTGCACCTACACAGACTGTGTCCCTCGCAGAATTTGGATTCTCACTTACACACACAAACTTCTAATTGAAATTTAGGATATTACATTTTTTCTTTTGAAACTACCAGCAAACTTATCTTTTATACTTTAGTGCAAGAGTTACGATTTGGCAGAGTCTTATTGCTGAAATTGCCAATGTTCTGTTTATTGCTAAAACCCTTTTGGGTTCAACCTGACAACTGTTAATTTTATCACAGAGGATGTGTTTAGTGCTCAGGCCTACTTAGTGTAAAATCAGTAAATCAGCCCTCTTTTGTCATTCCTGCGTCAATGATAAGCAAAGCTGGTTCGGAATAAGGCACTTGTAGCAATTTTCTTCCCCAATGTTTTAATTGGGATGTTCCCTCTAAGTTTCCCTTTATCTTTATGACTCTTTCCTAGTAATAGGACTCAGCGGGTGTCTTAATAATTTTTTGTGAGTGGGACATGTCTCCCTCACAATTGAAAATTATTTGTTTGGACCTTCCTGATATTTACAATAAAATATTCCCTATTATGATCCCCAGAAATGAGGAAAATGAGCTCTTGATAGAATCCTTATACCTGTAAAATTCCTCTCCTGGCTGCTGGCTCTTCTAGTTACCAACATCTCCTCACTACACAGCATGTCATTAATGATGCATACATGATATCATCTTACGGATGAAAATAGTTGTATTGTGTGCTCCATGATAACTTAATCGCAAGATGTAAAGGTCATAAGGGAGATAAGGTAATGCTCTAGTAAAGATTGTGCTCTTTATTTCTTATATCAGAAGGGCCATAAATTACAAACGGAATTAAATTTGCTCAGGAAGATAATCAGTGGGCAGAGGACAGCAATATTTATATCTTCAGCTGCATTCAGCTTCTGATTAAAGGTCAGAAACGTAAAACAAACCTCAAAAAACTAAGTCTGGGTTTGTGCTCAGCATTTTAAAGATCTACCTTTAAAATGCTGTCTTATTGTGGTGGAGAGGTTTCTAATGGATCAGGAGAGCACATTATCCCTGGATTAAGTAAGCATAGACCCTAGAATTGTTTCCAGAAAAATGAAAGTTAATCTCAATGATAAACATAATAAAAAAAACGGAGGTTTATTGCCCATATCAAACAGATCAGTGCCTTATCCTGAAGCCAAGCCTGTTGGAAAGGCTTGGCAGTGAGCACCTGCTGGTTGGCACAAACAAGTGGACTTTCCTCTCAGTATCCCATTCCTTGTCCATTGTGGCTCATGAACGTGATCCCCCCTCCTTCTCCAAATCATTACGCACTTACTGAAATTGCTACAGTGCATATTGTGAAGCCACCAATTCTGGAAGAATATTGTTTGGACAGATGAGACAAAACTGGAATTCTTTGGCACCGCTGTGTTCGTAGATGCAAAATTGAAGCAGGACAAGAAACGAAAACTGCCCCTACTGTGAAACATGGAGGAGGCTCAGTTATGTTCCTGGGCTCCTTTGCTGCATCCGGCGTAGGGTGTCTTGAGTCTGTCCAGTGCTTGATGAAGTCACATGACTATCGTATCATTCTGGAACCCTGTTTGAAATCCTATTGAACACCTTTGAAAGGAGCTGCAACATGCTGTCTGGAGAAGGTTCTATTAAAAAGACACAATTGGAGATTTGGCCTTAAGAGTGGCTCAAAATACCTGTGGAAAGGTTCCACAACAAAATATTAAGTTGCAGGTACTGTCAGTTTTATTAAAGCCTGTTCCACTTGTTTCTTTAAAGGATTTTGCTGACCATAATTCAAACACAGCACCTGATTTTTCTTCGTTAATTTAAAATTCATTTTATTTATTACCTTTATAAGTTTCATGTTATGTCAATGACTTGTAGGATTTTCATTAACAGAAGGGTACCACCCTTTTTGTCTATGTGTGCATCATTGTCAACATTTTGTAGCCAGTGATGTCACACAGCTGGATTTTATAGCTGACAAGACTTAATCTTTGACTGCTTCTTCTACATGTTTTTATCTTATTCTCATACTTGCTAAAGCATTTTAATTCTTGTGCCAAAGGGTTTAATTCTTATGTGTTAATGTTTTAAAACATTAGTGTTTTAATGTATTCTTCTCTGTTTTGCAAAGTGAAATTATACACACACAAATATATATATATATATAACATATATAGCATTCATTATATGCTATATATAATGTAAACTGTTCATAAACTTTGTGAACAGTTTATGAGCTGTTCACAAAAAAAACAGGGACCAGAGGAAATCAAGTATGAAGAGCAGAAGGTGACTTACGGATATAAAGCAGTAAAAATGCACAAAGCCAGAGGTTCTTTCAAAATAAATTAAAAAATAAATATAATTGGAAGAAACAGATAAGTACAAAATCAATTTGGTTCATTTCAATAATTTTATTTATTTGAGACCTGATAAGCAACACAAATCTGATATTGGTTGGTTGTTGTGCTTTGTCCATTTTGTCTAACAAAGATTGACAATTGTTCTAAATGTTACAATAAGTTACTATGACAGGAAGTTTAACAGTCGCCTTTTTATTTGACAGTAAAATTTTCACACACAAAGAAAGCTTATAAGCTAACATTTTATTATACTTTTGTATTACTATAACTTAGTCGACACAAAAACATTAACAATGTAGTAAGTAGAATAAACTGAGGTTTTACACAGGATTGAAATGGATTTATTTCAGCTAGCTTAATATTTTTTCACAAAAAGAAACTATCATAGAGAGGTAGAAAATTATTTAAACAGCACAAATAGCAGGGCAAATGAAAACCTGGTCCAGTCATCTCAGATGGTGACTTTCTCCAGAACACTCCCAGCAAGAGATAAGCTCTTCTCTGCATATGATTTTATGCAATATAATTATTATGTGATTATTATATAGAATAATTATGATTATATCATTTTAAATATAGAATTTATCTGTGTTGAGCTGTTGCTTTGCTACTGAAGATAGAGATTAGCAGAATTTGCTCCTTTAAATTTGAACATGGATTTCACATGTCTTTATGTCTGCATTAGCTGTTGTCACAGTTTTCCGTCAAACTCTATATTTTCAGTTGTCTTGGATTTTTTGGAGCGCTTCTTAAATAAAAGGAAGCCGACAAGCAAACAAACTCCTGCGGTCTCTACAACCAGCAAAGCAAATGTTGTATTAAATCCAGTCTCAGCTTCTTGGATGGAGAGTCTCATACCAAGGACGTTCAAATTGTTGTTTACGGTGATCGGTTCTTTAGTTACTGCAGAAAAAGATAAATACATATTTTAATTAATAATCTTCAACAGACCATTAGCGATTAAATTTTTCTAAACTTTGTAACATCATGTTCTGAAACAAATATAGAGGCTTCCAGATAACCTAGCTTGTGCTATTAAATTTGCCCAGACCTATTGTTGGGGTTATTTTGTTCAGTAAAGTTGATATCAATCACATGTCCAACTTTGCATTTTTATTTAAGAGAATTTTGATCTGATCTGAAATCAGATCACCTTACCTTCAGGTTTAGGAGTGGTGGTAGATGTAGTGGTAAATTTAGTCGTAGGGGCAGAAGTAGGGGCAGCTGTAGGGCCAGGACTCAAACACTCATGAGGTCCAGTTGCTGGGTCGGGAAACCCGTTGCAGCTGATGATGGAGGAGTAAAAGGACACAGAGGCTTTGGGGGTTCGAGGCAGATCAGGGTCTGAGCGATTGACATAGAAAAGTCCAAATCTCTCTGTATATCCAACAGCCCATTCCAGGTTGTCCAGCAGAGACCAAGCAGTGTAGCCAATGACATTCACGTCATCAAGCAAATAAGCTGCAGAAAAGATAAACAATTTTATAATACACAAAATCTGGAAATTGCTATTGATTTGTGTAAGTTTCTTGATTTTAATATTTGATGTAGGCCTGAACAGATTTTATTCAGACCATAGATTTGCTTTCTTCTTAGACAGAAATATCTTAGATGTCCTTAGATAGTCCATGAAGTTGTTTTAATACCTTTCAGCACTTGGTTGATGTACTTTTCATAGAAGTATTTCCTGTGAACGTCATTCAAATCAACTGGTCCGTTTTCAGAGACACCGTTCTCAGTGATGATTATTGGAGGATTTCCGAACTCATGCTTAATGAATTTCAGCAATCTTCGTAGGCCAAATGGGGTCATTGTCAGCCAATGGGAACCTGACTCCAACCAGGTACGATCTCTAAGAAGTACCACGCCCCTGTAACAGAAATTAGCCCAGGATTTAGCTTATTAAAAATCCTGGACACTTTTAAAACAATTTTAGAAAATTTTGATAAAGTATATCAAGTCATTATTTATTTGTAATGCTGGGTTTTAAAATGCATTACCTGTCTGCCTCAAAGTGTTGAATTTCCCCAAAGTCTACAGGGAATGCCAAGACACTGCAGTAATGGTTTAATCCAAAATAATCATATGTGCCCTTAATTCGGTTAATTTCCTCAGGAGTAAACTCAGGAAGCCTTAAGGAGAAAAATTCAAGAAGAAATTATATGACAGAAAACATCAATGTATGTAGTCAGTGTAAAACAAACTTAAGAAGAACCTGCATAGAGATTCCTTTGGACAAACCTTATGTCCACTTAAAAATAGAACCCAAGTTTTTACCTGGATTTTGTCAAACCACCTGCAAGACTTTGCTCTAGAACAGATCTCTTCATTAGTGGGCTGTAGTCACCATTAAAAATGGGATGGGCATACCAGCCAAGATAAAACTGTGGACAGAGTTTGACACAGAGCAATCGTCAAAAACATTACTCCACAAGGTTTTCTATTAAACAGTGAGATAACAATATATACCTCAACCACACTTCGTGCAGCTTCATAGTCTTCTTGCTTGTAGGGGTTCCTGGGTTCTGCCCAGTCCGCATTTACAGTGATGGAGACCATTCCTCCCTGTGAGGCTCTGTACTTGTCATTGTAGACATGCCAGGCTTCTGCATGGGCTTTGATTATGTTGTGACTTACAATGTATGGAAGAGTATCTGGTCTGTCGCTGAAACCTAAAAAAACACAAAAAAAACTGATGTTGATTTTATGTAGATGTAATTCAAACATTCTGCCAGTAAACACAGCATATTTTCTTACTTAGAAGTACAGCATTGATAACAGTCTGACCCACAATATTGCTGAAACTTTCTGAAAATAAAGTGTAATTCTGCATAAGAATATTATACATACCTGGGGCATGTGTGCCTTGGACATGGCCTAATATTGCTATTATGAAGGGTTCATTGAAAGTGATCCAAAGTTGCACTTTGGGACCAAGATTCTCAAAGAGGACATCTGCATAATCCCTGAATCGTTCAATGATGGTCTCATTTTCCCAACCTCCAACATCCTGCAGAGCTTGTGGGAGATCCCAGTGGTACAAAGTGACCTGATCCAAGAGATGAACAGTTGGTAAAAGAAGTAAAGCATTTTTCTTGATGAATATTTTAGGAGAGATACTTACTTGAGGCTGAATGTTTGCGGCAATAAGGGAATCCAGCAGTTTCTTGTAGTAATTTAGACCAGCCTGATTGATGTATTTGGTAGTACCGTCAGGCAGGATCCTTGGCCAGGACACGGAGAAGCGATAGTGAGACACCTTGACTGTCTTCAGCGCAGCAATGTCATCTTCCATCTTATTGTAACTGTTACAAGCCACATCCCCAGTGTCATGCTGAAGTATATTTCCAGGAGTGTGTGTAAACTTGTCCCAGATGCTGAGACCTTTTCCACCTTGTCTCCATGCCCCTTCAATCTGTAAACGGGAAAGTCGCACCAGAAGATGCATCTAATTTGTTCTTGCAGAATATCTGGAAATGTTTGATATTTGGTGGCAAAAAACAAGGACTAAAACTGAAATACAACGCTTATTATTATTTATTTGTTTTAATGCAAACTATTAACACAAAGACAACATAGCAAATTTATGGTTGGTTTCTTTAAACTAAAAGTATGCCAAATATGAAATGTTCTTAACAGAAATTATTTATTTAAAAAATTTAAAAAATAACCTCTTGAAATGCACCTCTGATGAACAGAAAATGAATGACTGTTGGAATACATGTATTGACCTTTTAACCTTTGGTTTTAATTTACTGATCACCATTGCAATATAAAACCTTGGTTGTTAAATGTCAAAGTTCAGTTACTGGGTTGCCTTGCTGGAACATTGGTCAACAACTTTAAAATAAATACACCACTCAGCTGCCACTTTTGCGAAACATAATTAGAAATCTGTGATTTAAATTTGATTACCACATTTACAGTGGTGATGTGTTTATTCAGCTACAAAACAGAGAAACAAAGACTCTGGTGGTGATGAAGGACCTTTCTCTGGGTAGTTAACCTGACCTGAACTTGATTTGATATAAGTGATAACAGCCTTTGGACTATATTTGTCATGTAAGCTTTTTTACCTGGTATGATGCTGTTGCACTACTCCAAATGAAATCCTTTTTGAATTCTCCATATAACATCTTTTCATCATCTGGTAATGAAAAGCCATTATCCTGCATAATATTGTAATAGAGATGAGCCGAAAACTTAGGTATTCTTGGTCGGTGTGTGTTATTGAAATCTATGTAGTGGAGACCAAACCCAAGCTGGTACCCATGGAAGAACTGAAAAGAATCCATGAGATATGTTGCATAGCCTTTCACCTTGACTCCATCAAGTTCATATGCTGTTAGGATAGAGGTAAAAGACAAACGGAAATTAGTTGTGAATGATCAAGACATTGTAATATACAATATTTTTTTATATTTATTACTGTACCTTTGAGAGCCTCATCAATGTAAGTTTTGTAAAGAAATACTCTGTCAATATCATCATAAGCATATTCGATAGGAGTAGAAACCGAATTTTCAGTAATGTAAATATCTGGATCTCCATATTCTTCTTTGATCCAGTTAAGAAGCCTTCTCATGCCAAATGATACAGCTCTTGTGGATTCAATTGCTGTAATTGGTTGATCAAGTACCTCTTCTTCTGCATAGTCCCAGTCATTTTGAT
The DNA here is from genome assembly GCA_902982915.1 of Phalloptychus januarius. Classification (NCBI taxonomy): domain Eukaryota; kingdom Metazoa; phylum Chordata; class Actinopteri; order Cyprinodontiformes; family Poeciliidae; genus Phalloptychus; species Phalloptychus januarius. Next base: position 18,173,874 of record CADWAE010000230.1, on the reverse strand, counting down.
AAGATGCTGAAGAAAGATTAGCTGTGATATGGGTTACTAGCCTGGTGGTATAGTGATTCACACAGAACATGTCAGCAGTTCCTTTGATCAAGTTCTTTTCCTCCTCTGTGAAAGAAGGGAGTCTTGACTGTTTAAGACCTTGGAGTTCACTTTTGACCAAAACTTGGGCTTTCATGGCCTCTGGATAATCCCCATTCTTGAAGATTGGGTGGGCAAACCAACCCACATGGAACTGCATTGCACGGTCAGCAGCAACAAGATCACGAGGGACATTAATATCTTTAGGTTCAACCCATTCAGCATTAAGGGCAATGGAAACCATACCCCCTTGAGAAGCACGGTATTTGGCATCATATGTGTGGTATGCTGTAGCGTGAGCTTTTATCAAGTTATGTGCAACTTGGTATGGTGCTGTTCCTGGCTCCTCAATGTTTGGAGGGATTTGTCCAGTTCCATATCCTAGCCATGCAAGTCCTTGAGGGTCATTCATTGTCATCCAGAATTTTACTCTGTCACCAAAGGTGGCAAAGCAGAAGTCACAATAATCATTAAAAATGTCAATCATCTGCACATTCTGCCAGCCACCAATGTCTTGTAGAGCTTGTGGGAGGTCCCAGTGATAGATTGTGACCATTGGGGTGATTTTTCTGGCCAAGAGGCCGTTAATAAGTTTGTTGTAATAATCAACGCCCTTTTGGTTCAGGGATTCCCGCTTACCATTGGGAAAGATTCTGGACCACGACAGAGAAAATCTGTATGACTTGACTTTCAAAGCTTGCAGCATGTAAAGGTCTTCTTTAAGTTTATTGTAACTGTCACAGGCAATGTCTCCGGTCACATTTTCAGGAATACCACTACCTGGCTCCTGAGTGAATGTATCCCATACACTGGGTCCTTTTCCATCTGCATTCCATCCACCCTCAATCTGATAAGCTGAAGATGAGACGCCCCATAGGAAGTCTTGTGAGAAATTGCCATAGTGATACATTTGTCTGTGAAACTTTATCTGTGGTGTAAATTTTTCCCAGACAACTTTTGACGCAGATGGGACCTCTGAGGGTGGCAGAGGAGTGGAACGACGAGGTGGTGATATTTTCACATCTTCAAAATGATCTTGTTTACGTGAAACTAAACCATTTTGCTCAATGATCTCAGCGAAGAAATATGCTGATTGTTTTGGTGTCCTCGGTCTGCTTCCATCTGTAAAATTAACCTGGTGAAGTCCAAATCTTTCACTGTACCCTTTATTTCCCTCAAATCCATCCATAAGTGACTGCACTGTGAATCGCTGCACATCCACTTTGTCAAGTTCAATAGCTGCAAAATGAAACAGAAGACAATATTGAAAATGTATTTATGGTTTCTTTCTGCTAAACTTAAGCCAAGTATTAAAGACAAGAAAGGCACAAACCTTTTAGGGCTTCACTGATGTAACCTCTCATGTACTCTATTCTGCTAATGTCATTCAGGGTGTCCCCACTGTCATCTGTTGGCATGCCATTCCCAGTTATGTAAATGGGCACATTGTTAACGGCTAGATATTTTGTTTTAATGTGGTTCAGAAGTGACCGTAGTCCCGTGGGCATGGAGTAGATCCAGTCTGATGCTGTAGCAGGCCATGAGGGGTCGACAGTAGCTTGGAAGTCTCCAACTCCTTCAGGACCAGGATTGCAACTACCTACACTGCTGCTTACTAAACGGGAGGTGTAATGATTCAAACCAAAAAAGTCAGAAGTTCCCTTGATCCTCGCCTTCTCTTCATCAGTGAAAGTAGGAAGTACAGCTGGCACAGATGAGGGACACTCGTTTCTTTTCTTTTCTATCTGTGTTTTGAGAACCGCAGGATAATCCCCATCTATGAAGATTGGATGGGCAAACCAGCCTAGCATAAACTCGAGGTAGCGCTCTGCAGCATCCCTATGTCCATCATTGGCAGCATCAGCTGGTTCTGCCCAGTCAGAGTTTAATGCAATGCCCACTTTCCCTCCCTGTGTCTTTCTGTAGTTATCATTGTAGTCATGCCAGGCTTCAGCATGGGATTTCAGTATATTATGAGTGACCTGTTAAAAAAAGAATAAAAGGTGAAGAGGAATAGGTATAACTAATTATAATAAGTATAAAAAGTTTGTATGTGGTGAAACCACTATGTTTACCTGGTAAGAAGCAGTCACATAGTCTTTTACTCCAGGAGCATGCACACCAGTGCCATATCCAGCATGGCTCACCACCCAGGGACTACTGAATGTGTTCCAGCTCTTGACCCTGTTTCCATATCTATTGAAGCAGAAGGCTGCATAGTCTTTGTAAGCTGCAACGATGGACGGGTTGGTCCATCCACCGTTGTCTTGTAGAGCCTGAGGCAGATCCCAATGGTAGAGAGTGGCAACAGGCTGTATGCCAGATTTAATAAGAGCATTGATCAGATTGTCATAGTAGAGAGCTCCTTCTTCCTTCAGGCTGTCTTTGTGACCTGAGGGGAATATACGGGCCCAGGAAATGGAGAACTGGTAGGTGTTGACTCCAAGACCTCGCAGGAGGTAGACATCTATATCAACCTTCCTGTAGCTGTCAGCAGCTGTGTCAGCAGTATGCTTATTAAAGGCTTGGTTTTCATGACCAAAGCGATCCCAGATGGTCTCGCCTTTCCCATCTGCTGCCCATGCACCTTCAACCTTGAAGGACTCTGTGGATGTTGCCCATTGGAAGCCAGCAGGGAATGCTTTAGTGAGGAAAATATCTTTTTCCTGAGCACTTTGTTCACCATTTCTGCTGAAATGTGCTGTACCACTTTAGAAAATGAGAAGATCAAATATAAATAAGAATGAAAACGCATTCAATGTTTCTCTAATCGTTTTACCTAAACTTCTTCTTACCTGTCTACTGTATCCTGCATCTCCAGCTGCACCAACACATCCTTCATGTCACATCCAATAATATTCATATCATCTCTCCGTAAGACTGTTTGAGAGAATGACCGTCTTATGACATTGCAATGAATCCAAGAATACTTTTCCTCAATTGTCATATTTGAAGATTCCTCTAATCTTGCACTTTTCACTCTATTCAAGACATTTCATTCACTAGTAATTCTTTACAAATCCTTAATTCTTAAGCCTCGTTATGGTACTCTATGAACCATGTGAAAATGTGTCATTACATTATAAAATAACATCTGGAGAGAAATACTGAATAGGAAATACATTTCAATATAATTCTATTGCATTTCATATGTAATGGTCTTTTTTCTTAATCAAGTGTGAATGTTACAACATCAGTGTTGGAGTAGCTGTAGTAAATATGGTCCTTATTTTTGTAAATGGTGAGTTGCCACTAAAAGACATATTATGTACGTATATTGTGTAATGCTTCATAAAAAAGTTTGTTACTCCATTATAAAAATTGTTTTCACTGATTTTAATTATGAAATGTGTTATTTGTATAACTTTAAAATATGTTTCTCTTTAAGAAGTAATTCAGTAATATTAGTAAGCTTGTATGTGCTATTTATGATAAATGAATAATCAATTAATCTAATAGTACATAATATTCATATTGCCATTTCCATTTTTTAAATTATAATTTGTTGCAATCTGTTCCCTCGCAGTTATGAACATATTTCTTGGTGTCCAAGCACATCCAATGCTAGATTTACCATTACTATTTTTAATTTTACTTGTGATCTTTCTTGATTAGTTGACATATTATAATTATAATAATGCTAGTAATAATAATAATTAACATAAAATTTCCTTCAGTCTGGTCAGTGTGTTCTGGCATTGTAGTTTTTAACTTATGAATTTGTAATTTGGACTTCTCTGTTCAAGTTCTTTTACTTTTTATATTTGCCTTTACAAAGGCAATCATGTTGCATTAGCATGATTACAATCATGTTAATCTGTTGGTCTTAAGGTGTGATGCTGATAAAGGAGCCAGTTATTACATTAAAGGTAATGATTTACAAACTAAGCAAAACATCTCATAGTTATAATGTTTGTACTGAACTATTGTTGAGCTTTGTTGTTCATACCAGCCTGGTAGTGAACACCACATACCATTCAGCAAGTTTCCAAGGGGCTCTTGTTCATTGTGTGAACAGTCATGAACTGTCAGCCTGTATATCAGGATTGGCATGTTTCCAGAGGAAATCTGCAACATAACAAGAGGCTGCAGTTTAGTTTTCATGTAAAACATATAAAAAAAACCTCTATGAATGTAGTTTACCTGTACATTCTTCAACTCCTGTGCAAAGTTTGCAGAAGAAATGCAGCTGAAATCCATGTCCACTGACAAGAAATCAACCTGTATTGATCCAGAGATTAATACAGCAATGATAATTAGCATGGGAAGTGAGGAGATGACAGGGTTGCAGTCATAAAACACAGAAGTTATGTTTTTCCTCAATAAGTTGGCAAAATGCATCCAGTTGTTTTTTTTGGGGGGGGGGTTCTGTTTTTTGTTTTTGCTTGCTTTCAGTTTGAGATTTCAGATAAAGACACAGAGGAATTCACACCTAAGAAGTTTATAAGAAGTGCAGACAGCAAGTACATTTAGTCACAGCAAATTAGTTCTTATTCACATATAACTCATATTACATTATAACTAGTGTTAGTTAGTTGTTCACTTCTAACTAACATTAGACAACTTACAGTTGTTGAACCTTTAAGTTGGGAAAGTGCAGCTTCATCTCTTCCTTTCAGCACAATTGACAGACGTCTCCCTACACAAATCCAAATGCATTGAAGAAATACTATTAAATAACTTTGACTTTAGTCAGAATTACAATAAGAAGCATGGATAATTTGAAATTCTTTTTTGATCTTTTCTTGCGATAGACATTTGTTGTCAATATAACTGCAGTGCATATCATTTTCATAAAAAATAACTCACCATTTCCAGGGAAGTTGTGATGGTAAAACTGGTAAATCTTCTTGTTGAGCTGGAGGATGTTGTGCAGATGGTGGTCACCTGCAGCCTGGCTCACATGCAAAACCTCATCCAGGTCACTAAATGTGACCCATGACTGTGCCAGTGGCCCAAACTCCTTCAGAGCAAACTCAGCATACTGCTGAAACATCTCAAGCAGCCACTGACTTTCCCAGCCTCCATACCTGGACCTCAAAGTCTCTGGAACATCTGAGCCATGAAGGATGACGAGTGGCTGCAGTCCTTCCTCCAGCAGCTGCTTCAGGAGGGTCTGGTAGCATCTAACTACACCTGGTTGGGGTTCGCTTGAGAGGCCTGTTGGAAGGAGCTGGACCCATGACAGCGGGACTTTGAAGTGCGTCACCCCTTTGCTCCGGAGGTATTCAAAATACAGTTTGGAGTTGGCTGGTATGGGATGACTGCAGTCAAAGGCAACATGTTCCCCATTGCTGGAGGTTCTCAGCTCCGGTTGTGCCAGGGGGCCTGCAAGAAGCACAAAGTCATCCTGTCTTTTCACCCCCCTACCTTGACTCCCAAGGATGCACAGAAAATACAAACACCCCAGCCACAATAGCTTCTCCATTGTAGCCTGAGAAGGATGCACTGAGAGTTTTCTTTGTATTGCTATTTAAAGAAAATTATCTCCCCATTTTATGGCATCTGTTCTTCTAAAGCTCCTTCATGATGGTTGGATGGTCATCCAAGTTATCTAATTTTACTGTTTTATTGCATGTCTGATATTCTCAGGAACAATGAACTCACACGTTGAAAAAATATCTCCTTATCAGTTATAAAACCATGTTCGAAGGTCTTCAGAGGAGAACATGAGTACTTGGTATAAGAACATTCAGGAAATAGTGCAGCACATCTTTTAGGAAACAATCAAAGTTGTATAGCTATTGATGTGGAAGCATAAGTTCCACATAAATTATGTATCTTTACAACTCCTGGATTTAATTTATTTCAGATTAAGTTTCAGGCAAGCTCTTTACTGTTTCAGATCCCCTTTTACTGCAGAAACTTAAAGCAACGGTTAAAGCAGAGGTGATAAATGCTTCACAGCAGTAGCCTCATGTCTGTCGGATGCTTTGGAATGTCTTGATCCTGCTGATTCTTCTAAAGGCCCCAACATACTCGGGCGTATTGTGCGCATGCCATGAACCGCACGGACACTGTCTGCAGACGGTTTGGTCTTCATACTAGAGGGTACCGTTTACCTAAAATTCTCTCGCGACAAATTTCTTTATTTCATAAAATCCTGATGAGAACTAGCAAGTTTGATGAGTTAGTTCTATTTCTTCTCCATCTGGGAAACCTCAACTCACTTCTCAGTGCGGGACAGAGAATGACAGTCAGCGGTTGCCCGGAGCAGCACAGCATCCTACAGAGGAGCGCCAGGAGGCTGCGCTGTTTTCAATACGTTCAAAATAAACTTGGTTTATTATGTTCCAAAAGCACAATTGTGGTCGGCATTATAATTTGTGCAGCAATCCAAAATGAACATATACTCGATCATTCTTTCCCTGCCATTGTTCAGGTAGAAAAAAAAGGCCTTAAGAAGCAGTTGATGACTCATTTCGTCATCTTTTAGCTTTTAATAATAACCAGCTTGTAGCTGGTTATTATACTGTATCATGTTATGTGTATTCTGTGTTATTCGTTTATGTTTTGTTCTTCTGCATTTTCAAGTTTGTTTTCATTGTAAAGCACTGTGGTTTCCCACCCATGAAAGGTGTCATAAAAATCACGTTTATTCACGTACTTACTAATTGGTTATTTTATTTCTGTCTTGTATCTTTTATCACACTCCAGAAAAAATTGGTCTTGGTATTTTTTTTAACATAGGTTTTATTGCAGTACTTATCTGTAATTAGTGTGGCAAGGTCACATGTTAGATAAGATGTTTTGAACCATGTTTTGGTGGAGATTGCTGTGTTTCTGCTGCCAGTGGTAGCTAGCTGTGGAGTGATAGAGGCAGTGTTTTATAAGTTTGATAATAGTTTTCATAAACATTTACCACAGACTCAAAGTTCATGGTAACTGAGATAAAAGTAATGCAGTCCAGTGAAGACTTTGATATGTTCCATCAAATTGGAAAAAATGAATAAACCTAAGTTAAATTTATGAAAAGCATGTTTTTAAATTTAACAGAAGGTGTTAAAAAGGTTCCTAAAATCAAAGTAATTATATTTTTTCCCTTCCCCACATTTTAAAGGTTTTGCAAATGGTGAAATGAGTTGCAAACACATGAATGATGCATACTCCAAAACAAAAAAGAAGAATGCTTCAAAGAATGAAATGCTGCAATTATAGAATGCAAAAGTAAAACTCTTACAACCAAGAAAAGAAATTACAAATTAAAAATGCTGCAAACCACAGCTGAATGCTGCAGTCAGAGGAAGCAGAAACATGAGGGAAAATTGCACAAAAGTATGCATAGAATAATTTTGTGCAAATAAAAGGCTTTGAACTTTAAAATTGTTACAAATACAAAACATGAAGAGATAAACCATATGATGCCTGTGCATACCTTCACTGTGTTAGATATTGTTCAATAATGTCAGTATTCTTAATAAATTTAATCTGCTATAATGCTATATACTGTATATGCTGTAGAGAAGGGATATCAAACTCATTTCCATTTTGTGTCATATCAAGATCATGAATGTCAATGTTAAATATATTTATATAGCACTTTAAAAACATGTGTAAAACTGCACCAAAGTGCTGTACAAAACGATGATATAGTAAGTTATTGAAAAGAAAAAGAGAAATAATACAAGAAAAAATAAATTAATGCCATCAAATGACCAATTATGTCCAAATGTATTGACAAAACTACTCATTAACAAACTGTTAAAGTACTGATAATTATCTGTCTCTTCATTCAATGACTACTTTAATAATAGTGAACATCACATCGATGTAATTTGGTAAAATGCAGAAAAATCCGATTTGATTTGATGGATAAAATAATATATTTAAGCTCACAACCTTTCTTGAAGGTTATATTGATGTGATGCAGAAGAACTCACAGCGGGCTGTTTGGGCCCTGGGTTTTACAAACGTGCTGTAGAGGTTTACAGAGTGGGTTAATGTTCACTGACTATAAAAACTCTAGTACACGGTTTATGGCCATAAAGACTTTTGATTTTTGGAACCAAAAAACTTTCTCTTTGGTTATCTGTTTTATTAGACACTAAGAGTGGGATCTTTTAGTTTATTTAATATTACCATGTTTTACAAATAAGCATAAAGGTTTTTCTGTCTCAACACGAGTAGAAAGACAAATCTAGAAAGTGAGAAAAGACAGTTTATTTATGTATTGCATAGTTACATCTTAGAGGTTTTAATACTTCACATTGTTGGAAATGTTAATTGGAAGAAAATATTCTCATCTCATTGATAGAAATCAACCTAATCTAGATTGTGATTAGGTTAATTAGGACAGATACAATGTGGAAGATAAGGTTCAGTGCAGATAGAGATATACCTTTGAAGGCCGATAAATTCCTTTTAACATTAAGTGTTTATGATTTAAACTGAAACCATGACAATTCAAAACTTCTAACGTGTCATGCATCCTGTTCAAAATAAATACTGGAAAACAAATGTACGCAAATATATGGTTCATCTATGTGCACACTCATAAACTGTAACATGGTGGAAAAAAGGTTGTTTTTAATTTAGGTTGCACTCTTGGATTTGCACAATTATAACAACTGTGAATATCCAGAAATAAAGTCCACATATCTCAGTAGGGTTCGATTGACATTTGCTTGTTTGCATCTGTTAATAGAAGCCAACGTTTGCAGAGATATTGCAGTTCATCCAAAGGAATTTACTGTGCAAAGTCTGGAACATGGTGTGAAAAAGCAAAATGGTTTATGGTTTATAATATTTACCATAAAATAATAAACATAGTCATTGACAAGCCGAGAAAGCTGAACATCCACAAGATTGGAAAAATAGAATTTTCTTCCAAAAATGATAAAAAATTATGAAAGGAAACAGGCCTGGTGGGGTCCCAGTAGGTGAGGAACAACGCTCAATAATTCTAGCAACTAATTTAGTGTAATGTTCATATGTTAATACAGACAAGTAGAGTAATTTATTTAATAAAAAAGAAAAGAAAGAAATCCAGGTTGGTCGTTATTATTCCAAAACTTTATCTGTACTTTTATTAAAATTGCTCTTCAACAATATCTTCTGAAATGCATCAGAGATAAATGTTTTTTCTGCTTACCACCGTAATAAATGCTTTTATTGTGCTTTAGTTTTGCTGTGTCATATATCTGTTAAACGATTAGTCATCTTTTTTTTTATTGCCTTTGTGTACCACAATAAAAAAAAGTTTACACCAGCACATGGAAAGTCATTATCTGCATGAAGATATTTTTTTTACTGAAGTGTACAGAGTCTCTAAAATTATTATCATCTCTGAACACATGTCATTATTTCAGTTCTATTCTGTTTAAGTGAAGATATATTTACGGGTTTATTTTTCTCCTATGCTTCTTCCTTATAGTTTCGTATATTCTGCTTTATAGTGTTTGCCTCTTACATGATTATTTTGTTTTTCCTTTTTTAGCTTTGATTTTTGTATCAGTTCATCAAACATGTTTGAAGCCGAGTAAAAACAAAAAACACTTTTAAAATTATTATTTTGAAAGAAATACAAAACTAGTGCGAAAAATCAGTTTCCACATAAAGATAAGTACTGATGACACAATCAGCAGTAGCTTATATTAAGAGTTAGAGATCATTTGAAACTTTTAATTTTGATTAAATACAGAAAGAAGAAATCTGTAGAGGGGCAAACACTTTTTCACAGCACAGTAACTATATGCCACTATCGTCTTGTAAAGCAAAGTAAATCTGACACTTCCTCCACATACCAATAAATTATAATAAAGGCTCTTATGCAGCTATTAATAGTAAATAGTAATAGTATAGTAAAAAGTATGACTAGTAAATAATACCTGTGTTTGATTGTATAAATGTTTTCATCTTTTTTTGTATCACAAACCTACCATAAATGATCAAATTGAAGAAAACTACAATCCACCAAAACGCATTTAATGTTCTCTAAACCCTTTGTCTGCAGCAATTTAACCACATGCTGCTTTCCTAACACTAAAACCCAAGCTGGAACCCAACCTGTTGATGCTCCTTGTACTGAACATCAACAAAACTTTGAAGAACTGGGTCCATGTTAACTTTCTTTAAGGTTTTTAGATCTGCAGAGTACAGAACAGCTTTGTTGGGAGAGACATTGTTCAATACTCACTCACTGAGACACCAAACATCGCAGAGAACATCGAAGTAGATCAGTTATAGTCCAAACCTTCATGCTTTCATAACCCTGGTGTAATAATCCTTCTAAAAATATTTTATTACACTCTTGAAACATGATAGTTGACCAATGCTCCTGACATAAAACCAGTAATGATTACAAGAAGATGAGTGCAATTTTAAGACGTATTTAAACATTTTCTTTGTCTTTGTGGTCATATAAAACTGCTCACTTTAAATGCTAGTGAGAAACAAATGTTTTTAAACACGTTTTAAAAGCAACAAGACAGAGTGCAAAGATGGAGCAGCTCAGAAAAGAGGAACTGATAAACCTGCAATAAAAGATGATGTCAGGTAATAAAACAAATTATACTGTCGCCGGTGGAGCAGGGCCAAAATGTACAAATTCTGTTCATGCACCAGTTTTAAAAACTGAGCTGCAGCTTTTTGTACTGTCTGTAAGCAACCATCAGTAGTCCATCACAGTAATCCAATGGTACGTTTGTTGAAAAATTGTTCTATTTCTCCACACTATTGAGTTTATCATGAAGGATTTTGACAGCAGACGATATAGGCGAAGAAGTTTAGATAGGAAACTGTGAACAAATTTATGGAACCAGCTTTTGATAGAGGCATTGTGACTTCCTGGTAGATTCAAAACAAGAAAACTGGAGAGTCTGACTTCAAATCCTAGAAAACTATAAGAATTACTTATGATGATGCTATTATCCAAAGTCCAGCAAAAATGTGACTTATAGCAATTAACTATTTAAAACTGAATATTTATAAAGCTGTTATTATGACTAAATTAAATGTATTATGAAGACAATTTGTAAGTGAGCCAGATTTAAAAAACTTTTGAGTGATGTGATTTCTTTGAATGTCCTCTGGAGGGCGCCAGTATATTGTTCTTAGAAGAGATAAACAGTTGTTAATTGTACGGATGCATTGATATGTGACAACTAATGTAGTGCTTTACACAAATTTCGATAAATAATTATGCACATAATCTTTGCAAATATTCATTGTGCTTTCTCTGCTCATGCACCTTTTCTATAATCCTGTTTTTAACCCTCCAGCCTTAGAGAAGTAAACTAAGTAACATGATCCCCATAAATGAGAGCTGACAGCGCTGTCGCACATCTCCCCAGCTTCCACCTGCTGGGCTACCCACTTCATGGTCTGCAGGTTGACCTGCCTTCCCAACAGGACACAGCATTATCTCACGGTGGGAGTCTGTTTTGCATGCCCCCTCCTCCCAGGTCCTCAGTGGCTGCGATCAACAAGGGGCCTGTGCAATATCTGAAACTGCAGAGGCTGCTGGGCTGGAGTGTGACTCGAGCTTCGGGGAAGCACATTTGTTCCAGAGTCAAGAAAGGTTTTGAGGTCAAACTGAAGAACTTGCATAAAAGTTTGATGAGTTGCACATGAAGCAAGGACGTAGCATAAGATCCAGCCAGACGGATGATGGAACTTGTATTCTGTTTATTTACTTAATAGGTTTATGTCAAAACATAAAACATTGGGTGCGTATTCCAAGTTCAGTTTGAACTCAGCCATTAAAGTGCTGCAAAACCAAAAGTACAAATTCTTTTTTTCACCCTGCAGTGTCAGCTCTTTGTTACTTTATTTAAAGAGGTGAAATAAAGGAAGAATGTTATGGTTTTATGGGGAAGTTGAAGATACGTCTGACCAGGATCAGCAGTCATTCATTAGGAAAGCATTAAACCTCAAGAAATAAAAAAAAAAGTTCTAACATTTAAATGCTCTGTTTTATATATTTGATCTGTAAAACTAAATTAATAGGATGTGCAGAAGGTGCAGAAATTTGGGGTAAAAATATTTTCCTGTAAAATAACCATGAGTAAAAGAATCCAGTTTCCAAAACACATGGAGCAGAAACGCTCTAATTTTTTTGTAACATTTTTAATACATTGTATTTCTTTTACCGTTATAACCTGTTAAAAAAAATAGGCTGATGGTTTAAAGTCTGCACAATAAATGATATTGCTGATCAGCCAAGAGGCTGTTGGTAATTGTGTAGAGCTGCCATCAGGCAGGAGACAGAGCAAACATGTGGAAGAAGAATGATCATTTAGGAAGGAAAACACCATCTCCATGGTGAAAAACAAAGGTGGTAGCATTATGCTGTGAGGATACTGATCTCATTTTATCCCTCTTTTTAAGTCTCTTATAACAAGAGACTTACTCTTACAACAAAGTGTTGCTCTCTCCATCACTTTTATGTTACATCTGGAATCTTAAGATCCCCGGTGTTGTTTTAGAGACCATAATGGTCTCTGACTCCTCAGAGCCTTTTTTCCAAAATGCCAAAGATGAGTTTCTTCTGATCCAAAATTTTGATACTTCAACTAGTGTTCTTCCAATTAGATCTTGCTTGTTGTTAAGCTGCTGAAGTATACACTTGACTTATGAGATACATCTTAGTAGGTCTCGTTTCTTTGTGGGATAGATTAAACAAAATGTCTGAAACATTCCTGAAAGATTTTGCTCCAAATTGGCACGATAGCATCACATCATTCTGTCAACTCCACAGCCATAATGAAAAAATCTCCTGGTCAAGGTTGAAAATCCCAGCAGATCAGTAGTTTCTGTAACACAAACCAGCCAATCTGACACCAGCAAACATGTAACGTTTAAAATTGCAAGCAGATGTCATCTCAATGGACTTTGCAAGACTGAACGACTAGTCTATATAAATTAACATCATTTCAGTTCGATACAGTCAGATGTAACTTCAAACCCTTTTTATACTCATTTTGATGCTCAGTTCAAACTTTATCAACTCATTTTTGCCATTTCTCATTGCCTGAATTGAGCTACCACCACGTTGTTGCCCTTTTGCCTTTTGTTTGAACAACAATTAAACAGCCATACCTAATAAAGTGGCTGCATGGTGGGTGCTTTCTCCTAAATTCCTACCAATCTAAGGTCTTGTAACATTTTCCCAGGTGTTCCAAAATGACTGCGCAGTTCCTTTGTTTTCCAGGATTGTGCAACAAATGCATCAAAATCATGATTCTGGGTCCAATTATAGCTCAATGATCCAAATGTCAGCTGAAACTTTTTGCATGCTGACTTCATCACAAGAACCATTAACTTAACAATAACACACCAGGTCATTTCTTTTTTGCAACCTTTTTTTTTATTGTAAACCACAGCAGATGGAGTGAAGTTCCTCATTATGTCTATATTAGCCTCATATGTACAAATAAATAAACCGGGGAACACATTTGCTGCTCTGCAGAACTCCATTCTGCACTGATGCAAAATTCAACTTGATGCTCCACTGTGGCTTTAATTAAATTCTTGCTGGGTGAGAGTCTCCCCTTTGAGCCATGAAAGGAGAATGATTGTGATTGCAAACCACAGCGTGCCATCTTTTCTCTCTGTAACCTCTGCTGAGAAACCTCATGATGGAGCACCTACTCTGGTGACGAGTTGTTTTTTTTTCCCCACACAAAATGTCTGCGGTTCCTGTGTTTGTTAGTTTTGTTTGTGATCAGATTAAATTTTACATGTTTGGATCCAGACACTAACTACCCAAAATGCGAAAGGTCACAGAGTGATGGAAGAAGATGAGAAGGAGAGGAAAGAAGAAAATAGACAAGCAAGGAAACTATTGTAATATTATACATATAATATTGTAAAGGATATTATTGTCATCACAATATTTACCAATATTATTACCAGTGTAAGATTTTCTAATATCATGCAGCTGTAATAAGAAGTAACGTCAGTGGTAGGGCATAATTATCAAGGCTTATCGCGTTCATTGTGTTTTGCTGCTTTATCTTGTTGGGTAAAGAGACTTTTCTTAAGACCTTTTAGAGAACTTTCAACAGTCTCTGTCATGGTTGCTCATGTAAGCTTTGGCAAATATAAATAACTTTGTCATCCTTAAGTCTAACGTGTTGACAGCGACCGTATCTGACCTTTCAATCATATTTTCTAAAATAAAACCCTCAACCCTTGGTTCATTTGGCTTTAGGCTGATAACCATTTTTGTATAATTAAGAGTATAAAAATAAATGGCTATTTTCTGTTATTTTTGTTTTAGTCATATGAAATATATGCTGAGACTTAGAGTGAAACCTCATATAATTACTGAGAGAAAAGCATTTGTAAAGTCAGTTATATGTTAATATATTATATCTGTGATAAAAATCTACATTTCGAATTTAATGGATGTTGTTTTAAAATGTTTTTCTCTGGTTTTCTTCTGGTGCCATACCACCCCCTTGTGGCAGCAATGCCACATTACATCCAGGTGAGCCCACAGGCAGCCCAACCACTAAATAAGAAAATCGCAAAAGTGTTAGAGCTTCAAGTTGTGTTTTGAAAAGCAGCTATTTTTTTGTTACAGACTTGTGATATTTACAGATGTTTTATTTTTTTTTCTGGCAGGAGAATCAAAGAAGTCTTCCGCCCCTGCGACATTCACTTGCCCAGAAAATGCTTTGAGCTTTGTACAAACCCAGGTTAATTAGTTGAAAAGAAAAAATATATCTCAAAATCTCAACTATTTTTTATACCCAAACTGTCTGAAGTCATTACCTTAATGTAAAAGAAAAGTGGTTACAAGATTGCAATTATATTCACAAAAGTGTTTGAAGGAGTCAATCTTCAGCTTTCAGGTCTGGCAGTATGTAGCTGTAGGACTCAGTGTTCGGTATTACAATATGGACCTCACAAAAAGAAGGTCTCTAATGTGGATAAAATGACAAACAGCATGTTTTGTTCATTTTAAAAGCCAATTTGCATCTAAATGTAACAGAACCAGTAAAGTCTCTGATAATGGAATGTGTGTGAGTGTGTTTGGGTGAATATGGCTGTGTGAATTGTTTTGAGTGGCATAGAGTACTTATATTCAGTCCACTAATATCACAACGGAATAGTGTTTTATTTTTTACACTTACATTTTACATTTATTAACTTTTTACTTTATTCTACTATCTTTTGTGTTTTATCCTGTTTTATTTGATGTATTTTAGATGTTTTTTTATTATTATTTCACCCAATGTAATTTTCTTTGGTTACTGTAAGGCTCTACATAAATAAATGTATTATTCTTACTATTATGTGAATATATTTCAAATCCCTTCAAAGTTAACATTGGATTGCATTTTTGATTCATTTTGATTAATCAAATATGTAATTATTTATGATATAGTCTTTTAAATGACAATACATTAAGTACATGAGTATTTGTTTGCTATAAATACTTAAGTTAATAACCATCTTACAGTAGCATCATTAAACAATGGTGATTACAAACTAAAAGGTAATAAGAGCTCATATGCTACATCTCTACAAGTGGATAGAAATGGTTGCAAAGTACAAAATCCATTTTTAAATGTATTCCTTTAGTTATTGAAATCTGTGCTGGCAGAACGCTTCATTTTATGAGAAGGAATCATCTGCTGTTGCAAACAACTATCATAGTGAAAGATATTGGCTACCATCACTGTTTCCTTTCTAAACCTTTTCTTTTCCGTGTGGAGTAAGTAGTAGCTCCGCTAACAGGATGTTGTTCGGCTCCAGTTTGGGGCCGCTGCTGCGTTAGGAGGCACATCTCCAGAGGGAATCCTTGCATCCATGTCTGAAATCCCTCTATGCTTTTATTGAGATCATTATCGCAAATATTGCCTCTGACAGAATCAATTTCCTTGTTTTGAGCTCTGCAGCGCCGTATCTGTTAAATGTCGGCTTCTTCCTCTGAGAATCCCGCTTTGCAGGCCTCTGCACAGAATAAAGCAGGAATGGAAAGTGGAGCAGGAAATTGAAAAGAGGGTTCCTGTTGTGTTGTGGAGACTGCTGTGCCTACTGCTATTTCCTCTGAACATGCCAGCATGGTGGATTTGCCAGATGTATGAGTTTGTGCCCCATCTAATAACCCTAACGGCCCTTGAGGGGAAAATTCTGGTCAGAGACGTTCTTCTGTATTGTTGCCGTTTCAAAGCTCCATTACATTTTATAGCTGTGGCACTGACGTGGTGTGTAATTTGGCATCTTCGGTCCATCTTGGCTGCTTCTGTGCAGGCTGGTTGGCGGCAGCACTTCAAAGGACATGAAGGAGGATGCACAGAGCAGCTGGCGTGCAGCTTGGTGCTTCCATGTGGCTTACAGGGAGCTCACAAATGTTTACCAAAGGGCACAAATGGTTTAGAGCTTCTGCTGATTATAACACTTCATTTTTAGAAGTGGAAAGATGAACTCGCACAATCTGTTTTTGTTTCGGTTTTTAAGCAACAGAGGCAATCACAATATGAGAGTAAGAATGAAGTCGGATCGGATGAAGGAGAAAAGTTTTATGCAGAATTAATATAATAAGTAAAGTCTTGTGCGAGCCTGTTAAAACTCTCCCTGAAAATCCGACGTGGACCTACGCACACACCGAGAAGGTCTGAACAACTTTGTCTGGAAGGTCGACTTGTTAGACACTTCTAATTAGGTCTGACTGTTTGGTGTGCCGCTGGTCTCCAGGAAACAATTTGCAGCAGCTCCACCATGATAGGATGTAGACCTCTATTCTCCCACCAGGCCCACTCACCCTGCTGGGTAAAACATGTGCTTCTGGCTCCTCACGTTGCAAAACAAACCAACAAACAGCGACTTCCAGGCTCACCAGGTACACATCCAATTCACTCCTGCAGCATAAACTTTGGAAAATGCAAACGTTTTTGTACTTATAAGATTTAGAGATTTGGTAATATAACAACAATAAACTATTTGTTTCCTTCATCACCAGGCCAGGTAAAATAAAATCATTCCAATCGTTTGCTCCTGTTTTATTCTTTATTTATGTGTAATTAAATATATGCTAGCACATCTAAAATAAATTGAACGTTGTGTAAAAGTTTAATAATTGAGGAGGTGATACTCATGTTTCACCCCACATAAGATTGCTGATTGTTGCTTACAGAAGAAACCCTGAAATTCAGTGTCAGAAAATTAGAATAGTGTGAAAAAGGGCATTAATTGAAACTCATGATGTCACACCCTAATCAGCTAATTAACTCAAAACAATTGCAAAGGTTTCCTGCACCTTTAAACCGTCTCTCCCTCTGGGTCAGTAGGCTGCACAATGGCAGGGAAAACAGCTGACTCGACAGTCATGGACACTGTTCACAAGGACTGGGAACCACAGAAGGTCATTGCTGAAGAAGCTTGTTAGTCACAGAGTTCTGTATCTAAGTATATTAGCAGAAAAGTTGAGTGTAAGGAAGAAGTGTGGTAGGAAATGGTGCAGCAGCAACAGGAAGAAGAACAGCCTTGAGAAGACTTCCAAGAGATGCAGACCTGGACTACAAATGTCAAATTCTCCGTGTCAAGCAATTCCCTTAACTGGGTGTAGGAGAAAACGAACTTGGATGAATATAAATTCTGCATTTTATTTGTAATCAAGGTCCCAGAGTCATTACATTTTGGGTTTCCTTTCACAGTAAATCATTCTTTTAAAATTGCTAAATCTAAAACCTTAAGATATTTCCCTTCATATGTGATGAACATCTACAAAATGCCCTTTTCACTTTCTGAGATGACCGGCGAGAAACTTATTTTTTGAGACATACAAGTACGTATCCAGTGTACCTCAACTGTACAGACATTATTCTCAGTGAGTTATTGGTCTAAAAATATGTTTATGACATAAACTGCTCCTATGTTAATAACACAGAAACAAAATGAAACCTAACTAACACGAACTACTGAGAATTCGCAATATTTTCTATATACTCAGAAATTTGAGCCAAATCAATGCGTCAGTTTAATAAAGCAACATTCACCTGATTGTTTCTTTTATGTTGTTCGAGGTCCACTCCAGAACAAGTGCAGGCAGAAGTTGAGTTCTCATTTTGCTAACTGAAGCACTTATTTAATCAGGGACAAAGGTGGAACCTGCAGGGAAACTTTGGATGAAATTTACTTGAGTGGCTCTCAGTTTTATAGGTCAGACCTCAAACCAAACACCTGATTTACTGTGACAGCTTTTACAATTGAAGCGATAGATTCTAAAATGTTAAATACTGTCCAGTATGTTGATACCCAGCAAAAAATAAGATTTGCATAACAAAGGTGTTGTTCTATCTATTAAATGATTCAATGTGCTGCACTGCTTCCTTGCAGGTCCAGCCTCAGCCTGCATGGAGTTTGCATATTCTCCCGATACCTGTATTGTGTATCTCAGGGTACTCTGGGTTTATTCCACAGTCCAAAAATATTCATGCTAGGTTAATTGGTTTCTTTAAGTTTCCCTTAGAGGTGGATGTGTTCAGGTATTTAAGGGATAGATTATATGAATTTAAAAAAAGTCTAAAATATATCTTTACGTGTTGCTGCAAATAGTTTTGGACTCCCCCTTTAGTCTAATGAGCGTCTAATTGGTGTGTATTAATCTTAAAAATGTATGGAGTTTTCTGAATCCAACATGAAAAACTCAGTTCCTTCAAACGATACCAAAGGAGGCCTGACCAGCTTTCACTGCTGACCTTCTGATGATGAACAGGTGAACAAAACTATAATCCTTTTTAGATCTTGGTTTCTATACTTTCTATATTTAAGTCATGAATCAGTGAGCTACATCCTATGAGTAAAACCAGCACAATGTGTCTCCTTATTCAGCCAAAGTTATGTAATAGACGATAATCCACAGTTTCCACAGTAATGCTGCTCATGCAAAGTGTGGAAATTACCTTTTCCACCTGTCTGTCATTCCTCACCTTCCCTGATGTGTGTTCAAGTATTGGAGCCGAATTCTGTTTAGCATGCAGTCGAAGGACTTTGAGCTCACATTTAATTCACTTTCAGGTTTTTCAAGAAGTGTTATTATGCAAGTTTGAAGTCTGGAACCCAAAGATGATTGTTTCAACTTCCGTGAAATATTAAGTTTTTTAGGGAGACAGAGGCCCAATTTCAAGGTGCTAAATAAATAAAATGGTAAAAAATACCATCTGAAGGGAAAATAGTTACTTGATTGTGCTATAACATAGCATAGCTATTACATAGCCACGTCTTACATGTGGCTGACAAACATGTAATACTGCCCCTTTAAATCTAATTAGTAAGAACCTGACAGTTTGCAGTTTGTGATTAAAACAAGGATTTGCTTCATGACTTTGGAAGAAAACTGAATCACTTGGATCCTTGTTATCTAAATGTAATCACTCTTGTGACATGTGTATGACTTGGACATATGACCTGGCACATTCAAAGCAACCCTTGTTGCCTGGGGACTCTGATGGAATCCCTGAAGCTGGACACATTTGAGCTCCTGCAGCCGTGGTTGGCTCGGTTTAACAGGATTGCCAGGCGTTTTGTTCCTTGGATACTGATAATCCTCCTTATCCATTCGCCGCACCTGAAGCTTTGGTGGAGGGATCTTCAGTACAGCAAGCTGTTGCTGTCGTCTGTTGGTTACGCCTCCTTTAAGCCTGTTGAGAGGCAAAAGGAAAAGGATATATTACAAAATTCTACATCCTAAAACACATTTTCATGTTGTTGCATGCTTTTTTTTTACTTACAACAGTCTGGAGAATGGGTCTGCCATGATGAAATCTCATTTACACAAAAGCACTAATCCTGTGGTCTGTGTACATATATTGTACATCCCTCTACATCCAAAATGCATGGAGTTTGCATATTTTGAGGACAACAGAGAATCCAGACAGAAAACCACAAACTTAAACACTTAAGAGTCATGGCCACTTTAAAGCTTCACAAGTGGGTTATTCAATCCACTTGCTGAGAAAAAGGCTAAAGATTCAGGAAACTTGACTAATGATAAAACAGTGTGAAAACATGCAAGAAGAAACAGAAATGTCTGATAAGCGAATAATGACCAGGAATACAACTAAACACAATGAAACACTAAGAAAACAGAGATTCCAGGAACAGTAATCTTTTCAAACCAATGTAAAGGAACCAGGCACATGGCTAAATATGCAGAACCTTCCCATTAACATTTCACAGCTCCGGTGGCACTACACCTTGGTCCTCGACCTCAATCAGAAGGTGCAGCCATGAGCTAAAAGATCAGGTCGCATTAGTATAATGCTACTGCCGCGTTATGACAAAGCTGAGACATGAGGCAATGGCAGCAGTGTTGGAGCTCCTCTAAACTGTCTGCAGGGATTTTATGAACTCCTAAACAATTCCGACTTTCATCTCCATTCAGTTGGAAGACCTTATTCCAATTTCAGATCTGTGCGTCATCATGCACAAGTCTCCACATTTTCTGAAAAGTCAGGAAACTTTCACATATAACATATAACAATTTCAAAATAAAAGCCTCAATATCCCTCTCATGTCTCAATATTAGCCTTTTCCATAAAACAATCATGTCAGCTATTTCCTTCTCCCAGGATCGTGCACTGGTGCATTAACATTAGCATATCAGCATTTCACTGCTTAAGCAAAACTTAGCATTTCACTGCCCATCACTAGTGAACTGCTTTGCGGAGCAAACATTTTAGCTTTTTTTTTTTTTTGCTTAGCTATGTTTTGTATTAGCTTATACACTGAATGGAATAAGTCCATGTTAGTCAACATGGTTGTCATTATCCACATAGTATTGAGTAACGGTTAGCTGATTTTTGCATTGATGCTAATTTTTGGCATCAGAACCCCTGATTTGGGTCCAACTGACAGATACATTTTGGCAGGCCCCGTTTAAATTTCTTAAGAAATGTTCTAGTATTACTTCTTATTAAATTATTAATGAATGTGTTAAGAGATTTGCGTATTTTTCCTGGTAACCAAGTGCCACAAATTATAAGTTAGATTGTTACTTTTGTGTTGAACGTCTGTTTTATAATATATTTACCACCAATAACAAAAAACCCCAAAACATTTTCAATTTACTGTAAAATTCACCAACTGCATAATTCATAAGTAGCATAAGATAAGAGTAATTCAAAAGAGCAGAGCAAATCTTATATTTTTTGAACAATAACAATATTAGTTGTTAATCGGTTGCTAAGAGATGAGTTGCATTATTTGGTAACCAATGCCACGAAATAAACATCAGATTTTTACTTTTGTGTTGAATGTCTGTTATATAATATATTTACCACCAATGACAAAAAATTAAAAAATGTTTTTGATCTTCTCTAAATTTACCAACTGCAAAATTCTTAGATGGTATAAGTAGCATTTCAAAGGATCAGAGGAAGTCTTATGTTTCTTGAACAATAACCATTCCTGTTGTTAATCTATTGCTAAGAGATGAGTGCATTTTCTGGTAGCCAAGTGCCACGAAGGGAACATATGATGTTTTCTTTTGCAAAAGTCAAAATCAGAAGGCAGTGAATTAACATTAGCTCAAACATTAGCAGTCAGTGCCTTTTCCCTAAAATGAGCTGTTTTTTATTTATTAACCACCTTAGTCAACATTGTTTATAAATGTGTCATATAAATACATTTGTGTTCTTGATGCACCCCAGAGGACTCTTATAAGACCCTGTCGACTTCATCAACACATTTACAATGTATTTCTAATGTAATAGTGCGCTCTTATTGCCCTTCACACAGGAGTTTCCAATCTGTCTTGATAAAGAAAATGTTGGAGATACTTCTGAAAGTGCAATAACAAACAGTTTCATTTCAACATGTCTCTTTAATTGCATTATAGAATATAATAGACTATATTCTTTTAAACTGTACTACTCTTACATTGCACCCTTCATCATACATTGAGTTCTAAATTGAGCTACAATTCAACATTTCAGCATCTTGGTGGACTTATTTGGCTTGATGGAAAATTATCTTTGTGCTGTACAACTTAATTTAATCAATCGGTGGACAAAAAGGACTAAAACCCTGGGCACTAATTAGGTTATCTGAATGCACAAACACTCTCAATTGTAGCTTTTTTTCCCTTTTTGTGGGCGGATGAAATCTTGCAATTAAATAAGATAATGGAAAATAGGAAGATTATTCGATTATTCCTAGAGGATAGAACTAAAGCCCTGTTGTTCTTGTTGCAATTTGCGGTTGTTTTCGCCATTTCCCCTGTTTATCATCATATGTGCCGCATTTGCATAACAGTAGAATCTAACCTCAGGCCTATCCTTCCCATTTTCATTGCATTAGCTTACAGTTTTCCACAAATGCGCTAACGTTGGCTTATCTCCTGAAAGATAATGCTGTGCTCTCTGGAGTATGTTCTGCTATCACTTTGCTGGAAGAATGGGATCTTCCCGTCATAATGTGCAGGAAATCAATCCACTGCTGTCAAAGCAGTTTTACAATGGGGGCTCAGAGGGTGTTTCCTGATGAACTTGGCCGACTCAGGCACTCAAACAATTTAGGTGAGAAAAGCACGCTAAAAAGCCTCAGATAATAAAGCTGATTTATTATCAGAATCATAAATTATGTATTCATTGATAAAAGATAACTGGTACTTTATGTCATTTCTCTCTCTTCAGTTCGAAGCTTCTCCGTTAGGGTCTGGACTGGAACATGTGCGGGATGTGAACGCTGTGGCTGTAGCTCTGATAATATTTGGAGCAACTCTCAGCAACAGAGAACCTTGAAGTTGAGGTTTTGATGGACTCAACTGAACCCAGATTTTAGATTTTATCTGACAGAAAGACATTGCTGGCCAAAACATATTTAAAACAGTTCAAATTAGTTGATATTTTGCTTTCTTTCCATCCATCCATCCATCCATCTATTACCGTACTTAATTTTTTTAAATGTGAAACATTTTGGATTCAGGTAATGCAGTCAAAAAATATACAGAAATATTCACACATGAACTTCATTAAAAATAGATTTCCAAATAAAGAGTAAAATGCACACTTTCCAAAAGAATATTATGTGGTTCCGGTGTTTTAAACCGTTTGGCTTCAGACTGCACCCCTGACTGGTTTTGCCAATGTGGGTTAGATTAAATCAACCCAATCATTTAAAAGAAGCCCAATCTGATCACAAGCCCTGTCAGTTCACATGCAACTGGAGTAAAATTCTGATGGGGCTCCAAATACAAATGAAATATAATATAATCCAAATATAACAGAATTAGAATGTAGTGTGTTGATGATATTTGCTTCACAATGAGCATAGAGAAAAGCTAGTTTGTGTTGTGGTTTGCACTTTAGCCAAGAATGTTTATGATTCAAGTCTTGGGGATGCAGCTCTCATTGTGTTGCTTGAGCCTTTGCCCCAGAATCAAACATGATCAGTTATCAGGGCTTTCTGAGTGGCTACATGCATAACTGTCTTGTTTGCCTTTGTACAGCAGACATGTTAAAGACAATTCTGACTTGAAGCAGCAGATCACCTGATACCAGAGAGCAGTCACTTTCCAAGACATGTTGGTGCAAGTTATGAATACGCTAAGGGTGAAACATGTGCAAGACACAGTCTGAGACTGTCTCTTACTAATTCTGATTGCTGTGAGTCTACTAACAATGAGGTTAGAAGAAGGAAACCACCATAAATAAACCAGCTGGATGAGAAACAAGCTCAGAAAATGGTTTGATTTGGAAATGTTCAGCTAATGACCCACCTGCAACACTTCCTCTTTAGTGTCTACTGAAAAGTGAGAAGATTACCCATTAAAACCAATCAACCCAAATGAGATGACCTGACCACACAGGTTTGTAATCTACCAGATAGTCTCATATGTGTGCTCAGAAGCTGTTTAGCTCGCTGTGTGCATATTCCAACAAACAGTTTTAGTCTTGCAGCAAATACAGTCGGGGAATTTGTTTGCAGGAGTGTTAAATCAGAGACAAGATTACACTCTTTAGCTGCCCTGTTTTACAGAGCTGTAGACAAATTTGGAACAATACTAATTATGTTGTCAGCAGAACGTGTTGCTGGGTCGAACCGTTCTGTCGTTGGCTTTCTTCTGCTGCGAATGTGGACAGGCTCAGCTGAGTGGATACTTATTAAACTGTCAGTGTGTATTTTTTCATCCAGAGAACGTTTACACAAGGCTGAATTGCCCCATTTTCTGTTCAGATGAGTGCCAGTGTTTATGTAATCTGTTTTACTGCTGCTACATTTCTGCTAACATCAATTCCTTCTTCAGGCCTGATGGTAACCTAGTCTAGTCACAGCTGGTTAACCCAACTATATCCTATCTTGAAATAATCCCATTTGATCTTTATACATAGTATTTTTAAATGCATTATCTCTTTAAACTTATGTGACTTAATAACTCACGATAAACATGGTTTCTTTTAAAAAAAGGTGATGATATTAGAGAATAATTAGTTATAATTTAACCTATACAGTAGAGCTCCTTTATTGCAGTTAAAGTCTTTTAGATATTAAACATAATTTCAAATCAGTAATGCAGGTAAGATCTGCACAAATTAAGAGGTATACAAACTCTATCATAGGTTTCATTAGTTACATTCTAAACCTTTTTGTTTTTTCTTGCTGTTTCAGCTGGAAACAAAGCATATCCAGAGTGGACCCAGATTCACGGCCCTCATTCATGGATCCTGTTATATTTTTCCTCCCAAACTATCCGCGGACCCCGCCCACTACGGAAGCACTGGAGGCTGTCAGACACGTGATTGATTCAGTATGGAGGAGCTGCTGTCTGAATGAGTTGATGGTTGTTTTGTTTTTTTTCTTTCCACGGACGGCTCCAGTGTCTCCGTGGATGCTTCAGCAGAGCAGCGGGGTGGAAGCGCCGCGCAGTCCGCCTCCAGGTGCGCCCCGTCCCGGTCTCCTTCCGGTCTCTGTGAACCAGCCTGCAGCCTCTGTAAGGCGGCTGTTCGGCTCACTTTCTTCGTCTGCGCTTTGACTTGTGCTCGAAGTTTTCATCGCCCTTTCAAAGTCAGCAGAAAGAAGGTGAAATTGTTGCGCAATAAGCCCGCTGTTTGCGGTTCGCAGTTAAAAACCAAAAGGAAGGGTCGCATGAAATGAAACCGCTTAAACTGAACGCATTAGTGAAACTCGCCGCTTTTTATTAAGAAGTGTGCGTTGTCGGGACAGTTTCCCTGCCCTGTCTACTCGACATGTTCTTCTGCTTTGAGAGAAGTTAGACAGCGGTTATTTGGGATTCTCAGCACGCTTTTCTTCTCCTTCATGTTTGGCCCCCGGTGCCTGTGTGTGAGGTAGGAAGCTGTTTGTGCTGCGGAGCTTTGGGTGTAAACTTGTGCCTTCATGCAGTGTAAACACGGGGCTGTGGCTCTGCTCTGTTATCGCTCCTCTTTAACCCTTTACAAGCGGAAAAATGCTCACAGACTCCTGCTTATAAACTCCAGACCCCACAGGAACAAAAAGTCACAGCAGACCTATATGTCTGAGTCCGACTTTACTGGCTGCAGATGTTTGTTTTATAGATTCAAACCGAGGGTAATTGGATCCAAACGCAGACAAAACTGCAGCTTAATTTGGAATATTATCTGGCTTGTAAATTCTTTTCCTGGTCAGTTCAAACTTCTGGTTTTCTTGTGAGGTTAGACCTGTTGATTCCCTGTTTTATTACCTTTATTCTGATGACTAATATCAATAGGAGCATCAAAGATCTATTTTTATAGAGGTAATTTGATTCAGACGTTTTTACATAGTGTCATTTTTCAAGCATTTCTTTTTTGTCAGTTTTGGCGAGTTAAAAATGAATCAGTTACCATATCAATTTTTGCCTGGCGGTCCAGGCAGGTGGGCACTTTCTTTTTAAAATCTATTCAAAATGGAAGATTTGAACTACAAGATAAAGCATTTATCTTTAGAAATCTTGCTGTTTGCTTTCATTTTAATTTTGTAAGTTTTACCACGGACCTCCATGAACCAACCAGCTTTTACTCTAAAGCAAACCTCTGTGCTCTCAGTCGTTGAACTTGTTTCAAAGAGAAAAGTTGCTCCTAAGGAGAGATTGACCCATTTTCTGCACTGGTTGTTGAGCTTAGACTTACAATGTTTTTCTAGAAAATAAATACAAAACAGTCAACTCCAAAAAAAAATAATTAGTTCCTTTAGAATATTGCTTATTTACTTTGTTTTATTATTTCCATAATTTATCTGTTTCAAAAAGCATACGACACATTAGACTCCATGGTAAAGAGGAAATTCACAAATAATTCATGAAAATGTTAGTAGTCCAAACAGAAAATGCATCTTAAAATGCATAAAACAATAAATAATGAGAAGGTTATGTAAATCATATAAGATAATCATCAACTTAATTCTCTTCGAACATTCAGAGAAAACCATCTTGGCATTTAGATATAAAATGGGAAATAGGTGGGGTCCACTGTATTGCGCTCACCATTACTTTCTAACTTGATGATTTTGGTCCATGTGACAAAAATGTAACCACCACTGATCTGCAGAACCGTAGCAACAAATCAAACCCTTACTAGACAGTCACAAGGAGGTTGATTCAAAGGAACAAGAGTTAAAGGCCAAAGATAAAGCGTAAAAAATTGATGCTTTATACATATAACATCATAATGCTCAAAGAAAAACCCCAAAATTAGATGAAACTTAAATTGCATTGCTTTTATCCTCCTAACAGAGACGAAGATTAGTGGAATAGATGGAAAGTGTTAAGGTGGGCTACAAACTGTAGATGCAGATGTAAACTTTGTGTTACTGACGTTTGCACCAAGTTACTCTGTCAGAAGAAATGCTGCACAGGGTCCGGTGTGATGAACTCACCTGTTTTCAGACTGATGAGTTAAAGTGAGAAACATTTCCAGACGTTATGGCTCATTGAAGAAAAACGGTGATTCTGATTGTGTGCAGATGTAAAGAATCAAGGTGGTAAAATATCTGAACGTTTACAGATGAATCATCAGTAAGCAAACTTTCTGCATGTATACCAGTGTTTCTCAATTCCAGTCCTCACGCCCCCCTGCCCTGCATGTTTAAGGTGTTTCCCTGCTGCCACACACCTGGATTGAATATTTGGGCGATTAACAGGCTTCTGCAGTACTTGATGGTCATGCAATCATTTGAATCAGCTGTTCTGGATTAGAGGAACATCTAAAATGTGCAGAGCAGGGAGGCCTGAGGACTGGAATTGAGAAGCACTGATGTATACACACACACACACACACACACCCTACTCTCTGATGCTCAATGCCCGAAGGAGAGCAGACACAATTTTTCAGTTCCATAGATAAGTTTATGGTGAATTTGGAAAGTTTTTTGTGATTTAGATTAGTGACAGCTTGGAACTAAGGAAAGGAGACCGACTTTCTCCGCTAGTTGCTCAGAATGCAGAAAGTCACGTTTTTAAGTAAAAGGACAGAAAATACATTAGCTGTGTCATCCATCTAATGTATGCCAAGTTTTCAGCTCTTCAGGAATCACCTTGCTGATGTCTGGCTGTCTTGGCTTTGATATTTTAAAAATACTTAACTAAAATATTGGAACAAATTGTTTGTGTTAGTGTGCCTGCGGTTTGCAATTTGCATTCCAGGACGTCTTTGACGAGAATGTAAATCACTTCCTTATTTTAGTCTGGTGATCGTGCTATTTCTGGAATGTGCGGTATGTCTTGCAGCTGTGGTGCAACTATTAAGATTTGTCTAGATGATTATAGAGTTGATTTGCAGAACCGACGTGAATGCATAACCCAACACACTCTTTGAGATCTGTTCCATACTAATTTGGAATTTTGTTCAAACAAGATTTTTTTGTGTTTTTATCTCATCATAGGTGTGTAAATAGAGTTTTTGGTCATTGGTGATTTTTAAAAACTCACTTCGTTGTGTGAATAATACAGAGATCACAAAAATAGAAGGACCTGAAGTTCAACCACTTTCTGCTTTACACACCGAGTCAGCATGTTAGCTTGCCCACATCTTTCTTTCGCTTTCTTAATCCTAATCACCGTTAACATTTAGATGTAAGCTGAAAAAGTTAAAAAAGAGAGCAAAGAATAAGTAATGTGAAAGAAACCATGAGCTACAATTTTGGGGAGATTCCTCTGCCCAGCACAAATTTCAATTCGTTAATTTTGACATTATTACAATTATTATCACAGTAGTGCAAAAGTGTCAATGTTACTCCAGAGATGCAGATTATTTTATAGATGCTTAATTTTACTGCAAGATGGACTATTGAAATTATATGTACTGCATAATGTTAGACTAATACATTTCTGTTAGTAATGGATCAATACCTGTAAAATCTCTTGGCCCTTTTTAGACAATTTATTTGTAGAATATTTGCATTTAATTAAATACATTTTTCAGTGCATGAATTTGTTTAATTGCTAAATAGAAATCTTCCTGGTAGAAGCTGTGGATCTTTTGGACAAAATTAGCTGAAGATTCAGAAACTTTACAATGACTTATTGGAATAACTCAGTTTTATTCTGGGATATTCTTTGTAGGCATAACCTACAAAATATTTGTTGTTGTGGCATGTGATGCCCACTGAGCAGTAAAGTAAAATTTATTAATAGAGCATTTGTTTTTAACTTGGCCAAATAATTCTATTTTATCCCAGATGTACTTTAATGTTTGTACAAACTTTAATACATTTCCAAACATTCTTCTGCTTAAAACTCTCAAATATATTACAATTAAGTTAAACTTTAGTTGTTTTCTTTTTTCTTTTATTTTTTTATAATTTTGCTTCAGTTCATTTTGTGTGTTCTAATTCCATTAACAAGATAATTTAGCTCAGTTCCACTGTGTTTGGTCTGGCCCAAGCTGGCACTGGGGAGGTTTACTTGTTTGTGGACAGTTTGTTGATGTTATCACACTAATGAACTCTTATGGGGTCCGTTAGTGCCAGCGTTGTGCTCTGGGACAAAAAAGGTGGTGAGACTCTGTCACCCAGCAGGAATTTGTAAACAGTTTGGCGGGGTCTCCCATTCAGCTCACCATGCAGGATATTAAAGTACTTTTGTTTTTCTCTCTGTTTGTCTGTCTGTCTGTCCCTCGATTACACTTTACTACGTGCTTGTCTGAGTGACAAGCAAGGAGAGTCTGTCAAGTACGTGCAACTCTTCCTGGTCGTATAGACACGCATAAAAAAAAGGTCAGCAGGAGCAAATTGTCTTTATTTCTGGATTTTTGGATTTGGCTTTCATCCAAGTTAGTGAAGAAAAGGAAGCTGGACGTCAGCCAGAGATGCAGTAAAATTAGACGAGAGGAAGATCCAAGCAGTAAAACGGTCTCAGCCCTTTCAATGAGCAGCTATACAGACTCTCTCAGCCTCAACTGATCTGATTTGGGGCCTGATGGGCCCTTGTGTCAATCCTTGTAGGCATCCAGTGAGTCTGTGGCTGCGAATCATTCTCCCACGTCCAGCTTCTTCCATCATCAGTAATGAATCCATTTTAGCTCCTGTGTGCTTTGGCAGGTCCCTGCCCTGACTTTGAACCCAGCCTGGTGCTGTAAAATCAGTCGGTGTTTGGGGAAGGTCTCCTCACCTGGATGCACAGTCTGCTGTCACGTCCGTTTTAGCCCTTCACGATAACCAAGACAGACATGAATCTACATGGCAATTGATTTTTACTCATCTGATTCTAGTGTTAATATAAAAGTAGATTTTGATTAAACCAAGTAAGATAAATGATTTTCTTAACAAGCAGATCTCCACCACTGTGTAATTGACTTGAACATATCAATTCATGGATTTTGTTTCAAAACATAAAATCATTACATGGTGAGATGTTTTATATGGGTTAGTTGCTAGTCTCAAGATATTCTGTATTTAACCCCTTACCTCTCACCAAAACACTTAAGCGTAAGTTACTGTACTACAGCAGATCTGTAGAAATCTCTGGCTGAAGATAAACTTGTGTGAATGTAAAAATAACATTATAAGATCAGGGGATGTTGGAGTGATTGTTGCTTTTCTGTTTTAAATAAAATTATGTTGCAGCTATAGTTTTGTTTTTGTTGTTTGTGTGTAAATGCCATATTTTAACAGTAGATGAGGAGCCTGAGACCGGCTCATTACTTGCTTCACGTCGTTTTATGCTTCTCCCTCTGCCAGTGTTTAAGCTTCCAAGCAGCAACAGAGGCTCAAAAACAATTCCACTTCCTCATATTTCAAATGTTTTTGCTGTTATTGGTGCTCAGAGTATTCATACTTCTGATATTTACTCCTCTCAGTGTGTAGCACTTAAATTATTTTTTCCCTGCCCACAATAAATGGGTCTGATCTCTGGTCATTAGAAGTAGTGAAATTGAGTCTTTTTACCTCATGAAACTGTCTTTCAAAGCAGATTGTTGTGATTTGTGTGAAGGTTGTTAGATATCAACATGAACAAGAAAAGAGTTATTGATTTGACCTTAGTCTGGGATCCTTCTGGATCCTTTTGGTTTATCAACAGCTGATTCTTGAGAATTCATCACTGATGCTGTGAAAATAGCAACGTTATTATTCTTTGTTATCCATTTATATTCTTTTATCACATATTTCACTTTGATATTTGGCATCTAATTAATAGTTACTGTGAAGAATCTTTATTTCATTTTAGTTAGACTATTCTTGTTTTTTTTTTTACTTGCAGAAAAGAAAAATCAAGAACAATTCAGTCCTTGGCACACAACCAGTCTTCCCTCACCATTTGAATAATTCATACTCAATCAAGTCTGAGAGGCTGAAGCAGTCTTCTTGGCATACACACGTTTTCAATGATTCATTTCTCAAGCTTTGCAAGGGGTGTGCTTAATTGTTGTTTACTTCTCGCTATCCGACCGCACGTTATTTTTATGCCATGGAGATTACTCCCGACAGCGCTTGGAGTGCCTGGGAAATAAAGTCCATTAAGAGGTCCTCGGAGCTGTTTTTCTGTCAAGCATCATGAAACTTTGCTTCAGAGAAACACAGTAAACCACATCCAGCTTAAAGTCTCAGCCTGTCAAAATGGAGAGTTTGAAGAGATGCCAAAGATGTATTTAATGACTCAGTGGTGCTGGAAAAAGTACTTCTACTATACTTAGATGTGATTAAACTGCATCGTTCATGCAGTGTCTATGCTGCCTATCCATGGAAGGTCATTGGTGGCTCTCTCCAGCAGCCATTGTACAATCTGTGCATCACAGGGCAAAGCAGCTCAAAGTTCGCCCTGCTCACATGAACATGAATGTGCGTATGAACGCACACATTCATACAGTAGAACAACTTAGATGGGCCCATTAACCTACCAGTCATGTTTTTGACCCAAATTAAACCTGCACTTGCATGCATGGGCATCATGTGCAGCAAATAGAGCAAATCCAAAGGACTAAATATCTGACAGCAGCGCTGACATATTCCTACAGGTTGCATATAAGCCAAATCTGTATTCCTAAGTGGGAGATTGTTTCTTTGGGAATAATGGGCAACTGTGTTGTGAAGCACTGCCTCTTTCCATTGTATTAGTGTTACAAGTGTAATATCACGATTTCAAAAGTGTACACAATCCTTTTAGAATGTTAAATGTTGAGATCAAAATAAACAATTTAAAAACTTTTTTAAAATCAGTTTGAGAATAGGTAAAAAAAAAAGTGGAGTAACCTTGTTGGATTGTTATTCACAACCTTAAACTAGTGCTTTGATGAAGCAGCTATCGATTTTTAAAGAATGTACTAAGTTAAAATTTTAGTATTGTCATTGAAGAATTTGGATCTCTTATTTGCTTGCTTTGTTAGACAAAATGAGGAGGCTAAATTACACGACAGAGTAAACAAGCAAAGGTCATGTCAAAGACCTTTTATCTTCATCAACAATTTCCATCTGTCAGAATATCTCACCAAAGGCAACTTTGACTTTAGTTGCCTAAAATTCAGTTTTTTTCTGTTGTTTTTTGGTCTTTTCTTGCATGCGCATGAAGAGACCAAACTTTATTTCATTTTATTTCCATATGGACAGTACTAATGTGACAACAACTTTCTTCTTCCTAACAGCTTTTTGAAAATCACCTTGTTGGCGCTACCATCACCTCATTGCAGTCAACTTTTTTATGTGACGTCAATTTACAACAAATGTCAGCTTAGGGTTCATTATTAGACAAACTTCCTCCATTAAGGTTCGGTTAAATCGACTTGATTTGGGTCCGAATGCAATTAAGATGAACCCAATTCACTCCAGTTCAACCCGAGCATGTAGTCAGACTCTGATCTAATTACAAATACTCCAATTCAGTCTAGTTATAATTTAATGCTGTCAAATTCAGGTAAGTGAAAATGTCAGGTGGTAAAAAGTTGTTTATCAAATTACTACAGGTAGAAATGATCACCAGAGCTACAATCTGGTACAGTGCATCTCTTCTCCTGCAGTTCATGTATTGCCCCTGTTTTAAAAAAACTCATCCCTACTTTAGTAATGTGGTGCAGTGCTCCAGTCGCTCACATCTGGATGTTTGCTTCCCCAATCTCCCACTAAAAGGTTTATTCTAGGTAAAAAAAAAAAACAACGGCTGGGACGAATATGTGCTTTTACAGCTCTGGAGCGCCAGGCTCACCTCATTTAAAGAGATTGTTTCTTATCTTTATAATGACATGCCTTGGAGAAAAAAAATGCCTCAACGGGAACTGAGCTCTGGATTGAAAGAATTTCATCAAGATGGAAACTCAGCACTTAGTGCTCAGCTCCACATGGGAGATTCTCAGCCACAAACTGCTAAAATCTGTTTTCATCTAGCTCAGAGTCTTGTGGTTAGCCTGATAAATGTTTTGTACAGACAGTCGGTGCTTAATCAAACACCCAGTTAAACAGCGATTATGATAAATTAACCATAACTCACAGTAAATATAACCCCCTGATATTTTGGGCCTATTGAACATCACTTTGAAATGGTTGTGATGAATAATTCTCTGACAACCTTGTTTTTCTCTGCTGCATCACAGACCAACAGTGATATTTGCATACAGCGTACTCTATGCAAACGCCCAAAGAAATAAATTCTGAAGTTAAAGTAAAAATCACCAAACACTAACTTTTCCTGCTATATGCATCAGCAAACATGAGCTGCCATCTGCTGCAACATGAAAAGTACAAACAGTAAGCACTGAGCCAGCAGCACTTTCTAAGGTTTAAGAACAGGGGAAGAGAGGAGAGGACACCAATGGCAATGACTTTAATTGCTCTTTAAATGGTTAAATTAAAATGTGGTCAGGGTATGCTTTCTGTGGAAAAGAAAACCAAGTGGTTAAATAATCAGATTCTTCTGAAACCCTCAAGAAATAGAATAAATATAAGCAAAATCCAAATGAAATTCGGTGAAGAGCAGCTGGAGAACTGTTGAGACCACTTTAAATAAAACAAAGTCTGGCTCCTTGGAAGAAAAATATGAAGAAATGTAAGATGATGTAAAAAGAAAGAATGCAAGTTCATTCAGTCTCAGATTATTTCTCAAACTGATGATATACTGAGAAATATGCAGGACTGATTCAATAACAAAATACTATTTGAATGATGTTAGTCATATTTCTGTTGAACATTTAGATTCTTTGATATTGTAAGTGAATTAAGCAGTGGATGCCAGAATCATGTGGTTGTGTGTCTGTTTTCAATGAAAACGTTTGTTCGTCTTTCTGGACTGGGATTTTGAAACATTAGATATCTCAGAATTCAGGAAGCCTGTTTGTAGATTTAATTACGCGATCCACTACACATAAGAGCCTTTTAGTTCTGCATTGACCTCCTGAACTGACCTCTGAAGCTTTATTGGTTATGCAATTGATGCGCAATCCATAAAAGTTTATAAATCCTACTTTGTAATTCGTCGGTGATTAAAACGGCAACAGTAGAAATGAGCACAAATGTATAATTATGTGAATGTTAGAGTTTTCTTGAGCAAACCTTTTCTCTATTGGGTGTGGTACAGCCAGGGCAGAATTGAGTGCTAGAATAACAAACGCTGACTTTTCGTAAAGCCAGATGTTTTAAAATGAAACCAGGTTTGCTCAATAAATAAAACAGGCTTGCAATTTACTTCTTATAGTTGTAATATTTATTAAAAATTCTCTCTCAGTGTGTCCACAAACAAATGTAGGTGGAAATGTCTAAAACACCGCCCTGTTTTTCTGCCCTCAGTGTGTCACTCCTGAGAAGTCTCCTCTGGAAAATGACGATCGCTACTAAAGAGGTGCATCAAACGAAACAATGAACTCTCACAGTCGCCAAGGTAAGATCTACTGTTTCTTTATTTTATTTTTTACCGATAGGTTACTGTCTGTGACTCGTTGGAAGTGCATGCACTTTAAGAATGGGTTGCACGCATGACAGATTTTGATAGCATTAACAATTCAATCATAATTTGCAGAGCCAGAGTTGATGCTTTTGGTTTGGACCTTTTCTTTTCCACTTTTTTGTTGACTGTTTTGATGAAGCAGAAGTATAATTATCATACAGGGTTTATAGTAGGAGAAAGTTACTGCTGTGTTGTACATGTTGCTGTTTTTGTGTTAACACAGCTACATTTGAACTGACCACTTTTTAAGTTTATAGTGGACTACATTGGAAGCCAGTTATTTTGTAGTGGTTTTCAAAATTCCGTCTGTAGTTTTTTATTTACCGTTTACTGCACCAGAAATTGGTCAAAACAAACCATTCTGTCAGCACACTTCCAGCACTGGGCCTAGTCTAAGACCTGCTGTGAACCCGACCAGTCCAGGGTCTTATCCAGTTCTTATATGTACAAGGATGAACAGTTAAAAATGCTTGAACCGGGTGAACCGGGTGGTGCTTGAACCGGGTGGTGCATTTTTAACAAATAAAAATACACCACCTGTGGGTGGCACAGGGGCAATGCACCACCCACATAAGGAGGACTTAGACCTCGTGGCAGTAGTTACAGGTTCAACTCCCGGCCTGGCAACATTTGCCGCATGTCTTCCTTTCTCTCATTGCACTGTTTCCTATCAAACTACTTTCAAATAAAGGCCAGTAAAGCCAACAAAACCTTAAAAAAATACTTGAACCACACAGGTTTTCCTTATATGTTAACCTGCTTATCTCATCTCCTAAATTAGCCAGTGGATTTATACTAAAACTTTATTTAGTTTTAGTACTTTATACTTTATATATTTTATTTTGGTCTCCAAACAGTACAAGGTACGTCATAAATTAGATTTTAAGCAGAATGAAGTACCACAGCATTCAAGTAGAGTTCACAGTTGTGAAACATCAGGCTATGTTCGAGTAACTTCTCTGACTAGAAAAGAGATTACAGAGAAGGAGTGAATATTTTTATCTTGTCATTTCAGTTTGAGTGTTTGTGGCTGAGCAGATTCAAATTGAGTTGCTTTTATTTAACTCTGTATGATTTGGAATATCTCAAGAAGACATATCAAGGTTTTTCTCTAAGTCCGCTTTTAGATATTTGACGTAACCGAAACAACTTAGATTTTCTCTTTACTTGCAACCATTAAAAGCTGCATTTCCCGCAAATTCTTCTCTAAATAAAGACAATGTTGAACAGATTCTTCCTCTCTCTTGTGCTTTGGTTGTTTCGCTCATGTTCTCCAGATGCCTCAGCTGTTTGTTACTTGTTGGTCCACTAATAGTCTTTGCACAGCACAGTTTAGGTTGCTTACACAGGCTTTTTTTCACTTGAACTGTGCTGGGAGGTATGCTGTCAGAGTTTAAAGCATTTGCGTCAGAGGACGCTGGCACAGGGCAAAGATATCTTCAATTCCTGTCATTATGTTCCTCTAATTTATTCCTTGAATACATCATGTTACATAAGCGGAACGACGATGTGGCCATATTTTCCTCTTTTCATTTCCCTCCCTGTACTGATCACTTCCATGCTTTCCCTCTGCACAATTCTCACAACTGATGTAACTTTAGTGTAGATTTTAACTTTAGATGTTATGTTTTGTAGAAATAAGAGGACAGTTTCCACAAAAAAAGAATTCCTGCTATTACTTTAAGAGGCCACTGCCTTTCAAGACGTGAAAAAAGGTTAAGTTTCGCTTAACCTTTATGTTGAGCATAAACCTCTAAACTCTCTGTTCTATTTTGGTAGCTTGAAAACTGGGAAAGAAGCACTCGCTTCTCAGTTTTCCTTCCAGTTTGTGGCTCATTTTCTCCTTGTCGCCTTTTAGTCTGAGCAGTATTACTAAGCCATTTTTCCACATTTGACAGATCATAATTTCCTTTTCCAAAACCACCATGTCATAGCACTGAAGAGCCCTTTTGTCTGATCTAAACTTGGGTGGCAGTTGCTACCATGTTGTCATGCTTCTTGGTATTTTGGAGAAGGGTTTATACCCCTGGAGGCAGCAGTAAAACAAAACAGAAAGACTCTCTTCACCATAAGACCTTCTCCCCTTCTGTCCTCTGCCGTCATTGGCTCATCTCCTTTCTTCGGCAGCAATAATCGCTGTCCTGTCCTGCCTGAGTGGGGAAACTTTGTCAGTGCAGAGCTCATGCAGAGTAACTGTCTGCATTAGAGCTTGCTGGAGGCCTCAGTTCAGAACTGGTCTCACCCAAATAAAATACTGTTGGGTTTTATGGGTGTTTCTTTTGCATCTTTGCATTTTAAGGACTTCAGTAAGTTGTTGTACACTCTGGCTCCATATATGCTGCTCCAACTTTCTTAGGGGCATAATATGTCATATTTTGGTGGCAGACTACCTAGAATTGTCAATAGTACTAAGAAATAAATCACAGTAAGTCTTCTCACTGATTTCCATAGCTGAGTTTTTAACGGCCTTCCTCATATAATGAAAATCTCCACAAGGTGTCCTTTATGAACCAGAGTCTGTATTGACCATGATTGCCCATTCTTTTAACTACATTTAGATCAAATGAATTGGCATCAAACCTGCTGTTTGAACGCAGCTAAAGTGGTGCATATAGGCCACAAATCCTAGTTGATATTTGTGCCTCCCGTACAAAGAAATACATTAGTTGTGTTTTATAAAGGAAAATTGAGTAACTTCTTTGGGTGCCACTGTCCAGCAACTTTTGGACATTCCTACTTCAAAACACCTAAACCAAATGAGTGGTTAATGACTAGTTCTTGGCAAAACTTGCTGACATGCCAGAGAGGTGAGTCAGCCTTTTAATTCAGATGTGTTGGAGTAAGTGCATCCAAAGGTTGCAGGAATGTGACACAGGACGGAATGCACTTGGGGA
This sequence comes from Phalloptychus januarius, assembly GCA_902982915.1. Lineage (NCBI taxonomy): Eukaryota > Metazoa > Chordata > Actinopteri > Cyprinodontiformes > Poeciliidae > Phalloptychus > Phalloptychus januarius. The sequence continues at coordinate 18,136,632 of CADWAE010000230.1, read as the reverse complement.
ATATTTTGGCAAATGAACTCAGGAAATTATCATAATCAGAGCTACATTGATGTCTTCTGTTTGTATGTCAAAAATGCAAATGTGAAAAAATCTGGTATTTGTAGTTTTTGGTTTATTGCACTCTTGTGACATTAGACAATAATGCAATAAAAATTTGTGATATAGGTATTAATGTTGTAAAATTTGCAATTGTGAATATTTATAATGTTATTACGAGACAATTTGTGGCTGGAAACTGTAGCCACCAGGGACTATGGAGTAAAGGGATTATTTACTTGAACTTGAAATACAATCATATTGAAAAGCATGGCATGCTCCAAACCATGTGATATAGTGCAAATTGAATTTTCTGTTTGAGGAGTAGCCACATCAATGAAATAATCTACTCAGTTCAGACTAGTAATTCTTTCTAGAGTTGTGTTCTTTATGTCCCTAATGTCGCTAATTAGCATCATATCACAATTTGCGTGAATTGTTTATGTAATATTCAAGTTGTCAATGCTTAATTCATTCAGAGCTTTACTCACAGAAAGCATTCTTTCTGCATATTTTATGTAAATTCAGAAATGATGGTGTTAAATGGAAAACTGACTTAAGAACCACTCCAAGTGGCATAATGTAAATCGTTGCGATGATGCTCTGAAGGCAGAGTGTTAGTCAAGTCATGTTTGATACAAACAGCATTTTTCTAAAATCTCAAGGTAACATATCTATTTAATGGAGCTATAAAATGTCACTATGTGCCTGAAAAATGCATAATACTGCCCCTTTAAGCACCAAGTCTGCTGCTTAAAAGCTGAAGCTTTAATATATATTTTTTTTCACTTGACCTTCCCACCTTCTTCTCTGTCACTCTCAGCTCCCAGTTTCAATCAGCAGCTATAATAATTCACGGCGGGAGCCATCAAAAGCCTGTGGTGGGAGATTAAAGGAGAGCAGTTAATGTCTGGAAAGTGTATCATAATCTTCAAAAGGAAGTTTAACACCTGCTGGCCCACAATGATGGCTCCTCATTCAGAAAGGCCAGGCAAACGCAGGATGTTAAATGAGAGGTTTTAGTCTGAATGTCTTAAAAGCTGGAGGTAAGAATGATTGAAGACGACGGAGGTGAGAGGCGAAATGAAGTTGAGAGGAGAACATTAGGAAGCAATTATTAAGAATTTAAAATAAAATGTAACACTGCTGGATTCTCTCTGCTCTACGCAGTCGCTGCTTTTTCGTGATTTTTTTTTCCCCAGTTAGCTGCACAAATCATTTTCTCCTATCTGTGCTGGAGTATGGCATAAATATTATCATTCTGATTCATTCTTGGCACAGCATTCCTCAGTGGAGAGATGGATCGGAAGGAGTTGATTCAGACCAAAAAGAGGCCTTTCTGAGAGAACAATGGAAGCTGCTGTAGTTAAATTAGATTACTGCTTCATCATTGTTTTCCTTTCCACAGTTTTCCAGAAGATTCCACTCAAGTAATTGCATTGTCAGATGAAACTGTGCAGCGGGTCTTTGGAGGAATTTACGAGGCACTGAAAGCTTCTTTGGGAAGAGAAACTCAGAACTGGAACGTTTGCAGTTAAAAAAACTAAACTTCTTTGTCAGAAACAATTGAAAAAGACTCTCTAGTTGGCATTTTTATAATTGTATGGCTTCTTGTTCCTGCGTTTTATTGAAATCAGTCTGGCAATCTATCTTTCTTGACATTATTTTGTACCACAACAGTCAGTTCCATGTGGAAGCTAAGAAAGGCTTTATAGCCTTTATATCTAAGGCTGTGAATACTTTCAATGCCTTGCTAAAATATTCATAACCTTTGAAACTTTGTTTTGTCACATGAAACCACAAACTTCCATGTGTTTTATTGAGATTTATTGTGGTAATCAGTTCTGAATTAGTAAAAGTGAAAGAAAAAGGCTGAATGTTTTCAACGTTCTTTATAAGTAAAAATGTGGAAAATGTTGCACATGTTTGCATTCAGCCTCTCTGAGTCGATACCTTTTAGAAACACCTTTCACTGAAATGACAGCAGAGTATTAGGGTATGATTAGAGTTACCATCTTCCATATTTCCACATCTACAGACTAAAGATTTTGATATTTTCTTTGAAAAATAGATTGGAAATGATTGTCAGTTCTCAAGTGTTGCCACAAAGTTTCAGTTCAGTTTTGAGCTGTTATTGGGATATTTTAACACATAAATATGCTTTGATTTAAATCGTTTACTTACAGAGTTGCCCCATATTCACATCTTTTGTCCCGCATCAACAATCTCATTTTGCCAAACCTCATTGGTAAAGTAAAACAAAAACGAAGATCATTTCATTCCTGCATTTCCCCATCTGGCTGGGAGGTTTCAGTCAGCCGTTGGGTTTGATCACGGGACAGTGAAGAAGAGAGAGAGCCTGGTCAGGTGGGGCTCTGAGGGTGTAATCCTTCTGCTTCTATAAACCAAATAAAATCAAAAGTTCACTGCAGTTACACAATCTCTGTGGGGAAGGGCTCAGTACAACATGAATCTCTGAGGCCAGAATGAACTTTTGCAGGATTAATCCGAGTTCATGGCTTCAAACTGAGACCTTTAAACTCCCCCTGTGTGCCACACTGTGCTAGAATGCATAAATGCCCCTTGGAACCGCTGGGTTGACTACAGCTGGTATCTCATGCTGGTTGCATGTCAAGAAAAGTAACTTCTGCACAAACTAAATGTTTTTAAATTTGATGTTTGTGTAAATAAATCAAGTTCACAGATAGAAATGAAGTTGGCTCAGAGGAATAGATATGCTTTAGGGTCTGAAAATAATGAGAAATCAAAAAATAACATTTTATGGGTGAAAAAGCACCATTCATTTCTTTTCTTTGAACAGAACAGAGTTAAGTAACAGAGAAAAGATAAAAGCTGGATTAAAATATTTCATAACATTGTGGGACCGTTACAGAATCGCATTATGCCCTCTGAAGGTTGTCTTTGTTTAAAACCTGTGTAGCAGTCATGACCTTATCAGATTCAGCCCTGCATGCTGTCAGCAAGGAGAGGATGAATCTTCCTGCACGTTACTCATCTCCCTACAGAAACATCATCATTTCTTCATAATATCTTTCAAGCTTTGGTTCTGCTCTTTCTTCTATTGCAACATCCATACCTGCAGATTTGAATGCATTCACTACTTTTCTGTCTAGTTTGTTTTATTTTCTAGTCTTTTCTGCCTCATTATCCTTTCTATTTCAACCTCTTAAGGCTTGTTGCACTCTTGTGAATTTTGTGTGATCAAAGCAACATGAACTTCTGTAACTGTGCTTACAAAAGTTATAGAAGTTCTTTAATTACACACATATTTTAGTCATTTGTTTTCAAACTAATGAGTTTCACTTCTGAGTTTGAAAACGAAAAGGTGGAATTAACATTGTTTCATGTTTATATTGTTTTTATCACATATCTGCTCACTGTAAAAATGACTTTACATAATAGTGTATAATAACACTTTAGAACTGAACTCGATTTTTGTGTTCTTGTTGTTGTTCATTACTCATATTACTGATGTTGCTACCTTATGCAATATTATGGTTGTGGCCAGTTTCAAAGCCTGAAACAGACTTAAATTAAAAACCAGCTGGTGGTTTGACAGGCTCTCTATTTGAACAGCAAAACACTCCAAGGCAAAACGCCCAAAAACTCAACAGCAAAAGAAATGTGTGAAGCAAACATGAGAAACTTTAGAAACAACCATAAATAAGTTAACTTTACGTGAGAAAGTCAACTGGAATAAATGCAAAGAATAACTTTTTATATAAAAAGAAGATAGGAGAGAACCTAGGATGTCAGGCTGTGGGAAACTTTGCTTTTAAAGAATATCAAAATGTGAGTGTCTTGATAGGAGAGTTTAAAAGCATTAAACTTTTTCTGGAGTCAGCTCTCTCTGTGCCAGAGTCAGGTTTTTATTTTGGAAATTTGAACTCCTTTCCTTCCTTTCTCCACACGTGGCAGGTGACATCATTTAAAATCTGCTCCAACTGCGTATTTCTGCATAGTTTTAATGACACTTATCGATTTCTAAGTTGTAATTGCTCTGAAATGATCTGATGTTAATGCTTTGTTAATCTCATTTGACCGACTGTAGTTAAATTTTAGATCTGCTGTTGATTAAAACCTAAAGCAGTTCCTCTCCTACCTCCCAATGGAAGCTTATGTAATGTATAGCCTTCAACACACAGGTAATGGTTAGGGTCAAACTGAAGGTTCTGGATAATTAAGCTCTGGGGGAAAAATATGTTTTAAGTTGCATTGTCTAAAGACACTTTTTAAGCCATAGAAGTTACCAAGGAAACAAAGTTCTGAGGAACCTGAATTAATTTATTGATTATATCAATGTACTTTGAAGGAACTTGTAAACTCAGGACGTTTATTTGCTTTTTGTGGTTCTACAATGTATTTATATTGAGTCATCAACTCAACTTGTCCAATAAACATGGATGACCCACAGCAAGACGGAGACATTATGACTGTTTTGGATAAACATGCGTGCTATTTTGGGTCTTTACTGAGAAGCAGGTGGGTGTTTTCTTCTCAAAATGCCAAGTTTATCCATCCATCCATTTTCCTACACCCTTGTCCCTTAGTGGGGTCAGGAGGTGCTGGTGCGTACCTCCAGCTAATGTTCCGGGCGAGGGGCGGGGTCACCCTGGACAGGTCACCTGTCTGTCACAGACAGAGAGGACAAACAACCATGCACACACACACACTCACACCTAGGGAGAATTTGGAGACACCAATTAACCTGACATTGGTCTTGAAGCCGGAGTACCCAGAGAGCACCCACGCACGCACAAGGAGAACATGCAAACCCCATGCAGAAAGACCCCAGGCCGGGAATCAAACCCAGAACCTTCTTGCTGCAAGGCAACAGTTACACCTGTTGGCAACTGGTATAGCCACCAGTTTCCTGTTGCAACACTCAGAAACACATTAAACAGTCACAGCACAAATGAAACATTTCAAAGTGATTAAAATGGAATAACATACTTGCCTAGATAAATCGGTAGATTAATTATAATTTATCCAACACTCTACCAGCTACACCACTGTACAGCCTTGCCAAGTTTATGTTTCAGGTAAATTTAGACTGTACTGTACAAAACCTCTGAACCTTAAAGCAATCAAATGAAGACAAAAAGCACAAACAGAAAAGATAATTTACTTGGTTTATCAGTTCTTGTGATACATGCAGGAGAGAGCAAAGCAAAGAGAAAAACATGCAGAAACTTCAAAAAGCATGCATTATTAGGTATACAAAATATAGTAATTATTGAGCTTTTTATGCCATATTTGGTGATACTAATGATATTTGGCAACCCAATTTTCTGTGGTCTACCACCAATGATTTATTCATGTAAGCTCAGCAGGACATATTTTCCTATTAAAATAAACTGCTTCATTGGGTTCTTTTAAAAAAAGCAGAGTATGATGTTTGTGGTTTCAAACTATCAACAGTTTAGTGACTGGGTTAAGGACAGAAACCAGCTGATTGTGTAATCACATCCTTGGAGAGATTTTAACACAGAAACAACACACAATATTAAATCTCTTGAACCTAATTTAATTTGGAAAACACATTGATTTAATATCACTAAGGAGATTTATAGCAAACTTCCTGCAGACAGTCTTAATTTAGAAAGACAAAAATGACAATATGTGGACACCACAGGAAGGGTTGCAGTAGGAGCATGCAATAAAGCTGTAAATCAGCTCGTTAAATACTGTGATCTGAGTTTCAGTTTGAACCAATATTCCTTTCATTTACCAGAAATGTCTGCAATGAGCTGTCTTTGCTACTTTACTAGTTTGATGCCTTGAAGTAAGCAGCCCTTTGATATAGTTCTGCATCCCTGGTTGTGTTGTGCAAGTTCATTCTTGCACAACATGCCTCAATAAAAACCATTCACATATTCTTTGGCTTATTTTATCCATGTACATATATTGAATTAATTGCTGCTATCTTAGAAGTTGCACACAGCAACAAATGTATTCATTGTCAGTGCTTGCTCTGTGTTGGCATTACAAAATCAAACCTAGGAACTTCCATTAATGTCTGTTAATGTGACGGCTGAGACAGTGTTGCTTTCCCACTGTGTGAGAAAGAAGAGTTATAATAGTTCAGCGTTTACCAATTTTCTAAAGCAAATACTGTCAAAAATGACTGAAGTTGACATTTTAAACTTCAGTTGGGGGAATTAAAAAAGTATTGAATTTCATTTTGAATATGAGATGAAGACACAGAATCACTCAGGATCAATGATGGTCTTTTGATTGTGTGTTTTAGTCCAAAATGTATCCATCACCCAAAGCAGTGATGCAAGCTGTGTTTTTATCAAATTGATCTTTTTTCCTGTTCCATGAACTTTCCAAGCAGTTTTTCGAAGGTGCTTTGTATAACATCATTGTTATTCTTTATTCTTGCATAGCCTTTAGAAAACCAGTTTAAATGAGACATTTTATTTGCTCAGCTCTTACTTTTGTCAACCTCTCTGTTGCTAAAAGCCCTGCACAGCCACTGTGACCTTTAGAGCCCAGGTTAGAAACCAGCATTGTGCGAAAAGTGATTGTCCGCCACCTTTATTTATTTTTTTGCTGTTCATGTAGAAATTTTCAGTGCAAAGCTCTGAATTAGTGTAAAAATCTATACAAGATCACTGAGTTCAGTTGCACTTGTCATCAGTCAAATGGCAGGAAAATTAGGTTTGTTGTCCTCCCACTTTGTAATTTGCCAGACTTCTCCTTCATCCATTAGCACAATGTAGTGAGCTCATTTCTCCAGCTTTCAGAGGCAGTGGCCTCTCAGATGGATTAAACAGCAGACTTAATCCTGGGAAGAAAAATGAGGTGGAACAAAACAAGTTGCAGGACCAGAATAGATATAGCTTATTGCGAGCTGTAATTCTAGAAACCTCTGCTCAGTGATAATTGGGATTTGTCATATACGGTTCTGTCAAGTGACCAATGCAAAGATGAAAATACTTTCTGGAACTTTAAAGGAAAATAGAGTTTAAATTCCAAGTTTTTCCCACTGGCAGCACATATCCCTGATGACCAAGCAGACCTCCATCCCTTTGCACACAATTGAACCGGGATCTAAAACTAATGAGCATCCGTGCAATGGCGATGGGCCGCACAGCAAGCATCTCGGTCTCATGAAAATGGAAGTTGCTGACACTCCTTTCACTACACGCAAACACTGGTCCGTCCGTGGGAATGTTTATTTGGCCTGACAAAGATGCACGCTCAGGAGGTTGGATTGAGTGACACACTGTGGGTGCAGAAAGGAGAAGCAACACTTGGGATACTTCTGCAGTCTCAATAGAGTGCATCAAAAAATATAATTCAAATGCATGTTGTCATAATATCACTCAATGTTTTTGAAAAAAAAATATATATATATATATATATTTTAATCTCTTTCCCATCAACACCGTATTAGAAATACAAACAATTAAAATGTGGACCACTTGCCAAAGGTTACCTTAATTCCTGTTGAATATATTTGTTAAATGAACAACAGGTCATGGGGTCACCAGAACTGCTCTTCCATTTCCATCCCTCCCATCCTCTGCATCCTCCTCTGTCACGCCAGCCTTCATCTGCCCTCTCACCATGGTCAGCGTTCATGACTAATTGCTGGGAAATATTCATGCTTTCAGTCTATTTTTAGACACTATTAATAGATGCCAGTTCGTTCTCTCCCGTATTTTCTTCTCACAAGTTTATACTATTTGGAGAACAGAGGTGATTTTGTTGCAGGCACTGATCTAAAAGGGCCCCCGTCCTGTTTTTGTCTGTAGCAGAAGCAGGGTTGTTTCTACTACCAAAAAGATTTCTACAGCCATACTCAATTCATCTTTTTATTTTATTTCTATTAGGATCTAGTCATTGTCAGATTCTACCGGGGTTTGCAAATTCCTTTTAAATTTTTTACATGGCACTTTGTCTATTTTGTTGCATTTGCACATCAGCTTATTAATTAATGTTTCATGATCAGGTTTTAAAAGCAACTCTAAACAGCTGGGGTTTGAGTCTAGATTTAAAGGAACACAGTGTTTCAGTTGTTTTGCAGTTTTCTGGGAGTTTGTTCCAGATTTGTGGTGCATAGAAGCTGAATGCTGCTTCTCCATGAAGACTTGATCCTACCAGGCAAAACCTTCACTTTAATGGGGGCTATGGAACCAATGATATCTGAAATTTTAGAATGAAATCTATATAACAACTCATCTACGTCATTACAACTTAAGGGCTACCACTATCTATCTGTGCTACCACTATCTATCTGTACTACCACTATCTATCTGTGCTACCACTATCTGTCTGTGCTACCACTCGAAACAGCTGGAATCCCTGTTGAGGCTTGTGAACGGCACAGTTATGTCTCCATGCCCAGGTAGTTGCCAAGGAGATAGGTGGGTTTTTTTTTTGATGCAACTCAAATGTCTGTCACCCCGTATTTACACTGCATGGGCCTCTGCTTTGTTGTGCACTTCACCAGTGGAGTGAAGCCGATCCTGACCAACCTGAGTTAGAACATGAACATCAGCATGTCAGAAACTGTCAACAGCTTTCCAAGCCAAAGTTGATAGTTTCAACAAACTCACAGAAACAAAGCTGAACACAATGTGTCATATCATTAACATGGACAACTTATTCTTCTCCCAAATTGCTTTTACAAACATTTTGGGACAGAAAATGGTGGGTTCCTGTACTCTGGTGTAGCAGATGCAAAGGAATATTAATACTTTCAAAGGGATCTTAACATCAAAAAGTGCATTTGTTTGCACTTTTTTTCTTTTTCTCCCGTGTTTGATATTCAACTACTGCCATTCAGCAACATAATAATTGGTTTTTAAACCTGTGGAGTTTTACCTTTAATGATGTACAATTTAAATAATCCTGGTAGCTTGTGAGATATATTATATTTACATTGGACATGCCAATTTCAATCTGATTTTATTTTACTTTTTTTTTAACCCTAAAGGGTTCAATAATTTTAGCCAGAACAAATAAATCAGCAAGGCTTATGAGCTCAAAATTTCCCTGAATCTCCTGACCTTTGTGTCTCGGTGACTCGTGCAGCATGGTGCATTTGAACCCACAACCTCTTAGCTCCTGCATGGCATGCTGAACTAATCTACTAATATTCTGGCCAGAGAAGAAACAGCTCTCCATCTCCGCTGACACGGGCGCTTGCTATTGAAAGCCCTTTTGTCATTGTGACCACAACAAACAAGTGAGCCATTCTCAGCCTTGGGGTTGCTTTGCTTGGACCGCATGAAAACAAGCGTGACTATTTTAATTGTAATCAGACAGAGAGAGTACTGATGTAGAGGCAGAGCCAGTTATAGGTACTGAATGTATGTGTGTACCTTTGTTGTGTTCCACAGTGTGTGTATCTCAGAGTGAGGATCCATTTTTCTGTGTGTTTTTCTGGGGCAAGTACAGTCACAAGCCTCCGTTAACCTTTCATGTGAATAATGAAGCTATCATGGTTTGCACTTCATGAAATGGTACTCTAGACTCTCTTAGTCAAAGGCTGTGAGTGTTGCGTGCTTAGTCATAGGTTCAATGCATTACTGAATGTGAAAGTGTTCCAGAGGGGTCTGTTCTTCCTTCCCTCAATTGCTGCTTGTTAAGCATGACTCATTTTAACATTTCATCAACTGTGCAACGACTTGCTGTGATAGCAGACACGTTCAAGGCAAGCCTAACACCTCGGTAAAGATTTTAGCAGGGTTCTTATCAGTGTCTCATTAGATTCATGTCTGTAAACACAAGTGATGGCTGATATTTATGGATCCTTTTATCCTCCTTGTTGATACTCATTTAAAAAAAGGCAAACCACTCACCACCTTACAATGAATGCCACTCTTGGCAAAGCTGTGTAGGAACACCCTAAAATAAATGGGTCTGCTGATGTCATTGTTAGTGGCACAAAATGACAGCATCATCATCTTGTTTCCAACTGCAGAGAAAGGGATCCTTGATTACTTTTCTCTGCAAAATCTCCCTGGATGATCCAGGGTCGTCTCATATATTCTCAACTCATCAGTGGGATGAGTCTTTGTTGCCAATTCATCCAATTGCTAATAATTTGACTGCAGCACAAGTTTCCAGAAAAAGTCCAAGTAGAAAACGGCAAACATTTATAACTGTGATGGTAGAATAGGACGTTTTTTCTAACATTTTCTAACTACCGGCTGGTAAAGAGACTAAGTGACTCCAGAATATCACTCTTTAGGCATATTTCAACAGTTTGCTGTTGTTGGTTTCTTTACTTTTCAGAATTTAACTTCCTACAATATTTAATGTATCTTGGATTTTCTAGTGTCTGTTTTCATTGTGGGATCTAGAAGCCTTGCTGTTCCGGCAGCTTTTTCCCTGGCTGCATTGGTGCTGTGTTAACTTATATTAATAAGGACAACATGCAAGTTCAACATAGAAAATCTCCAGCTGAGAATTGAATCCACAACTTTCTTGCCTTGATGCAGCAATAACAGCAATACAGCAATAATCGCTTCATGCACGTAACAACTGTGGCTAAATATAGTTATTATATTTTGGATTTGATTTATATTTTCTTATCAAACATAAGAGGTTTTATAATCTGGTTTCCTTTTGGAGGTTAAATTGTGGAAATGTTGTGTGTGCACTATGCAAAAGGGTGCAGAAATGTGATATAATTCCATTCAAGAGCAGAGGTAAACTATACCAAATGTAGTTGTGTGAGCAGCTGAATTAACTTTACTGTATTGCTTTTTTACATAAACATTTCATGCTTCTAGAAGTGGCTATATATTGACTAAAACTGCTGTTCTGCACCATTTATCTCCTACCCTCTCAAAATTTGATAACGTAATTTTTCCAGGAAACTATTCATTTCCCTTTTTACTGAAGACAAAACATGAGCTTAGTCAGCCCACATCCCTACAGTTTTACTTAAGTCAAACGATTTACATCTAATTACCGGGTATAGGCTCTGTTCGTCCTCTGAAAGGCTCCATATTAGAAACCAAATCTTATAATTAACCCATCCGCTCACATGATGGTAATGGCAGTGCTTTGGCTCCGTCAGAGGCCCATGTTGACAGTTTTGACATCTTAGCGCAGCCCTCCCCGGTACTGCCACCCCAAATATGCCAGCAGTTAAAAGAAAGATGAGCTCTTAATGGACTGCTTACCACCAGGAAGGAGTGAAGAGATTGACCTTGAGGGATTTTGATTAGATAAGTTGTCTTTTAGACTGCAAAGGTGTGGGCTTTGGTGCCATAGCTGCAGATGATCTCGTTTCTGTTTCCAAATTTACATTTCAGATGACTTTGATGTAATTTTATTTTCACTTTTATCTCCTCCTTTGAGGACAAATTTAGCCCCAATTAGTTTTATGTAAAAATAAACGTCAGTCAATGCACAGCACAGTTGAATGAGATAAAATAAATGAGCTTAGTAATAGATTTTCTAAGTTTATTGGACAGCATTTCTATAAAACTTGGCAGCTTCTGTTTAGTGCACTGCTTACAGATTTAACGGAGTTTTAGAGATGGATTAGTGTTGTTGAAGCAGTTTGTTGACATCAGATGGCATGGAAACTATGAATCTACACACTCTGTGATGAAGCTAGGGCAAACCTACACTGGGCACGGAGTGAGATGGAGGGGAAAAACAAATAAAATAAGCCCAAAGTAAGTACCCCCACAGTTGGCCCGTTCCCATAGACATTTGGTCAGGAAAGAAGACGGGTAAGAGGACAGTCTGCTTATCAGTGAGAGTCCGGAACAAAAGCCCACTAATGGGAACAGTATGAGCAGATTTATCATAGAATACTTAGATTATTTAAGCATTATATTCATTATTAACATTAATAAGAATTCCAGTTCTTCCTCTTGGTTTTAAACTAGTTTCTAAGGTAGAACCAGTCAGATCTTTGGACCAGAACTACTGTAGTAGATCTGCTATGTCTCTTTTAATAGCTACAACTTTGCAAAATTGAACATATTTTCTGCCTACATCCCCCAGAATGCTTTGTGGTTCTAGATCAGGGTTCAGTGAAATTACTTAATAAGTTATCAGATGTATTATCTAGTGATATTGTTTCGATTGTGATATATTATTGATTTATTGTCCAACCATACTTACTGTGTTTTGTTTTACATTACAATCATCTAAGACATGCACATTTTTATTCTGTGTTCTATTTAGATAGGAAACATTTATTCTGACAATGTTTTCAAGGTGTTAGCTGTCCTGCTTCTTTGTGTTCTGGCAAACAATCCAAGAATACTTTGATTTCAGAGGCTGGTGCAAATGGGACACTTGGTAGAAATAAACACAGTGTACGCCAGAGCTCAGTATGAATATTAATACCCAGCACTACAGCACAATCCACTCAGCATCAGATTGCTTTGTAATCCTACTGTAAACTCTTACTAAACCCAAAGTGAGTCACTATTATTATAAATAATCCCTCAGTGTGGTTTGTGAGACGTGCTGGCAATTGCCTGGCACACACACAATAACGCTAATTTTTCTGTTTACAAACTGATTTATTATCAGTTATCTCCGTTTCAGACACCAGACAGCACAATGCTGACAACAGCTGCTGTTTAGCATCGTAATGTTTTCTGTTTTCACCACGTTAACCTTCCATCTAGCTAGTTACTAATGAGCGGTAACCAACAAAGTAAGCCTCTCCCAGCATTGACCTTTGACATGCACTCGACCCATTATTTTAATCGATACCAATTGACCTAAATAGCTTAGATGTTTTAAATCCCCATCAATTCAGAAATTACTTTTTGAACATCTCCCCATCAACTAATGGAGAAAAACTTTTCGACTTCTCTCTAAGAAGTTATTTAAAGTTTGGTTTTTCAAAAATTACTTGAAAATCTGTTTGTTCCATATCTCTGTAATGTTTTTATTCTACGTTTCTCCAAAACCTTTGTTTTCTGTTTACCAGGGTTGTAGTTTTTCACATGAGCACAAGATGGACATCTAATCTCAGTTCTAAACTTCATCTGGAAGTTTCCCTTATCCCTTCGTCATTGGGAATTTTACACTAATATTTTATGGCTTCCACTGGCTTATTGCCAGTATCTTTATGAGAAGCAATTTCAAAGTAATTTTCCAATAAATGGTTCGTTGATATAGTTTTCGCTGGTTCCAAGTAATTTTTTCCTTCCCTGGGTAATTTAGACTTTCTTGCAGGTAACTGCTCCTGGGAACGAGGCTCGATTTAGAGCACAAAGGAGCCTCATCTGAGCTTTATAACAGATGACTGCCTGTATTGTACTACCAGCTGTCTTGTTGGATAAAAAAAATCATGCATTGGCTAATAAATAAATGTCAGGGAGCTTTCTTTTTTGCTAAACCTTAGGCTTACTAGAAGACCCTGCGTACATGCATGTTTAAAAGTAAGCTATTGATGCTGTGCTTAAATAACAAGGTACCAATGTAAATGAAACAGTCAGTTTTAAGGTAAGTCAAGATGTCACAACTAAACATAATTTAGCTTCTTCCACATCAAACCAGTTTGGTTTATGAAGACAAACAACAATTTTATAGGTTCAAATCTCCATGTTTTAGTTTTACTGCAAATAATTTGTGCATCTTGTAATTTCTTTGATCAAGCAGCAGCTGTCCCTAAAGGTTACTAGTTAAACACCTTCATTTTCTCTAGGCTTGTTGTCATTGATCTAATAAACCCCTACCTCCTACCTAAAGCTGTGGGAGCACACACATCCAGGAGGTATGCCAAGAGCAGCCAAACTCTAAACACCCTGGGAGCCAGAGCAGAGAAAGCAAACTCTGGGAAGGTACAGGATTGACGTCAGAGAGAGCCACATGTAAGAGATTCCTTCCTAATTACCGGAATGCCCTGGCTTTATCGTCTAAAAAAAATCCCTGTCATATTCATCTTTGAATGTGTTCCCAGGTTTTATTCTTTGCCTACCTTTGTGTTTTGTCAGTTGTTTCTGTTTTCACAGATTATACAGAGCAAAACTTTAAATCCTCGTCATTTGTCCTTTTACTTCTCTCTCCCTTCCTTCCACTCTTTCAGCTCACCTTTGTTTTCCTTCCTACCCGTGTTTCCTATGCTCCTCTGCATCCTTCCTTCCTTTTCCACTCCCTACTTGTGGCAGAAATGTTACATTGACCCTCAGCTCACTTCAGCAAACCCTGCTTTTTCTTGTGCCACTATAAAACTCACGTATTTGGATTATTTTTGCTGACCTACTGAAGTTGGATTTAATTTCTCTTTCCAGGAACATTCTGGAAGGAGCAGATTTCTCACCCTGCCACTTGTGACTGTTATTTTTTCACTACTTTCTGTAGCCTGTCTAATTTTTTAAAACCTTTAAGTCCAAATACACCTCTGTTGTACCAGTCGCTCTGCATTACTGTTACTTTAATAAGGCAGAATCTGGTTCAGTTGATAAATTATTTGCTCGGTGACCTTATGGCAGGAAATGAGCTCTCCCGTCAGTCCAAACTGCAATCATTCTCCAATTCTGAGTCAGTAATTAATCCTGCAGGATAAATAGTTTTATATGGTGCTGAGTGCCTTCGGCTGATTCTCATTTGTTTGACAAACTACTTGACATTAATTATTTAGAGCTAATCATGCTATTGTATTTTCCTGTTACATATATATTTTCTGCCTCACTTTTCTATGTTTTACATAACAGTGCTACAGTTTTTCTAAATATACATGTAATATTGCAGTCTTTTTATAATATGTTTTATTGCATGTACCTTCTTAACTAATTCCAACATTCTATATTTTATACTTGCATTTTTACTAAAACAGCAAAGGCAGCAATAATACACCTATTGGCTGATGGAGGAGTTAATGTGCTTTCACACTTGTTGTTTTAGATATAGCCCTAAAAAACTTCTGGAGCTTTTTGGTTTTATTTGAGGGTAGAGCTGTCACGATAAATTTAGCTGGATGATAAATTGTCCTGCTAATTCTTGCGATTATTGTTGTTTTGAGACCATTTCCAAGAAATATAATGATAATAGCAAAGTACTGCATGTTTGCACTCTCAAAAAGCAGTACATTTAGTTATTGTAAAGAACACCTAACACTGAAACTAGAAGATATTTTAAAAATCCAAAGTAAAACACAACCTAAAACAATAGATAAAACATAAATTAGATACACCAATGACAATTTGGGCCAAAATCAATATTCCATATTAATATTGGTCTCATGGTCGGTAATGATATTATACCGTTGCAACAATTTTGGGAGGAAAAAAAAGACCAGAAACAGAAACCGGCTGTCTGCCACTCCCGATGCTCGTGCTGATATATTGTGCAACCCTGTAAAAAACACTTACAACCAAAGCCATAAATAAATTTGATTATGATGTCTCTGTTAGCAAAATTGCCCTTGAAACCACAGCTGGGTTTCAGGTAAGTTTACTTATTCGAAGGATTCCCTTTTGTAACGTAGGGCTAAAAACACAGCGGCTGCTCCCCACCCCTCTTCCCTTCTCTCTCTCCTTTTCTCTCTGTATCTTTCTCTCTCGCATGCATAAACATAGTCTATGGAGTAAGAGAAACAAATCACAGAGCTGAACAGCTTGTACACAAACACTCGCATGATTCAACAGGATCCGACTTGCTTGGAATCACACCCTTCTTCCAGGGATCAACATACAATGAATACATTTCTTGTAAATTGCCAGTTTAGATTCACAGTCATCCAGGTTACAGTAATCCTAATTGCTTGCATGCGTACATGGCAGATGGACTTTTCTTTTCGGTCTATGATCACATACTCAAAATATTTTATTTCCCCACCCGCTTACAGATGCCTGCGGTTTTTGGTTTCTTGTTTTTTTTTTATCACTTAGATATTGAAGCAAATGTGAAGATCCCGCAAAAATATTCAGAGTAAAAATGGAATGCAGGTATAAGTCATGATTTGATTTATTTTAGCACTGAAAAAATTAATTCAAACCAACCTGACCCTATGTGTGGGGGAGAAAAACATGACTTAACTGTGACTAAGAGCATTTTTTGGATAGCTAAGCAAACCCAAGTCTGATCTTGGGTTTGATTTCAAAAAACTGCATCATGAAGAGATAACAGTAAATCATTTTTGATGCTAGCTGCCACAGAAAACATAGGTTAACATGTTAAAAATGAAGGTATTACATATTTAGCTGTAGTCGTATAAAAATAGGATCTACCACTTGTTGCTCTGGAGACTTTTTGGCTTTTTAATTTATTGAGCGATGAAATATAATCCTGTTTTTTTTTGTTTTATTCTGTCTCCCCATTGAAAAATATTCCAAATTTAGAAAACATTAAACAGTGGCTTCACTTGCTGTAGTTAAGGTCAGAGTTCATGGTGCAACAACAGGAATAATATTGACCCATGCAAGGGTTTAAAACTTCTATCTTCTCTGAACTAAGCTACTCTTATCTAATCTTTTTGAGCCATTGCACATACAGTATATCCCCTTAGAAAATGCATAAGGCACACAATCAAACAAAAATGCTACAAACTGTATTGAAATGAAATTAAAATATAATCTCAGTTTACTGAAGTTACTTTCTCTGTGAGATCTGGGTGTGTTAGTTGAACACAAAGCTGAAATTTGTGCAAGATTTAAAGAAAGACACATGAAGACCAACCTCAACATTTCTGAGTCTCTCACTTTTTTCATGCTTGAAAAGTCCATCTTTCATAAATATGACGTGGAAAAAGGGAGCAGAACTGAAATAGCTCTGTTGGCCAGAATGGGGAACTTCTTGGCAGCAGTTTGCCAAAAACTGTCCAAAGGTAGATCAGCGTGATTTTATCTCAGTTCAGTTATTTTCTTCCAGCCCAAAGTCAGGTCCTTTGTAACTGCAGTTCAGCTGTTTGGCTTCCTAACTCAGTCGAGGCAGTCAGAGAAAATGTTAAGGGAAACAACATGACAGTTTCTGCTCAAGTCTTCTCACATTTGCCTATTGTCTCACCCAACTGTTGACACCAGGCCACTTCTGGGTGTGTGGGGACATGTTAAAGTTGGCACTTTTGACATATTTCCAAAACTGCTGTTGGAATTTGCAGTTATTTCTTTTTTTTTAACCTCCCTCACCTTCAACCTGTCTTTCCTATTTTGAAGTGAACCTAAGAGAAATTGGCCAATTGTCACATCTTGTTTACACTACAGGACAACATGAAATTATGGACTACTAACAAAAAACCCTCTACTTTAAGCTAGATTATAAAGATGTTTCTGTTACATTTATTTTGTAGGAATTATGAGTGTTACTCATGTGAATTTGTGAAACAAAATTCTTAAAATGGCTTGTAAACATCTGTGTGTACATGTAAATCCCGCTGTTGACTTAGCTGTAGATTTTAATGTGCTACTACAAAGAAATGTGACGTTTAGGATGTGTTACAGAAGTGGCTGTTAATTTCTTCAAGGTAAAGATTTGAAGACTTTTGTTTGCACTGGACTCCATTGACCAAGCTGCTCAGGTTCTGTTGGTTTTATCTCTGGGTTGAGCCAGAGAATTTATGGTAGATTTAGAAAACACCAGGAATGTTGTGTTTGGAAAACAATCATTTGAATATTTTCAGTATCTGTTCCATATATTGAACAAGTTTTACCTGTTTTTGCATTTTTACTTTGCATATGTTTGTAAGTGTTTCTGCTTTATTTGTAGCCTGACGGTTTAGTGCTGTGAAGAGCTCGTGTTATTGTGGCTTCTGTAAGTGGAAAGGGAACTTGACTAATCCCAGGTTACTTTTGCATACAGCTGTATAAATTGAGATTCTTGCAGGGCATCATGTAACCTTTAACTGTGGTCTTTCAGACGATGTTCACATGTGATAGTCTTACCAACAGAAAGGTCCTTTCTCTCCGCTCACTGATCCTTTCCCTTTCCTTTAGATGTCTCTGTTTCTTTTATTACATTTTCAGACCGTTCCCGTCTTGTGTGTCAGTGGGATCTCCCGTCTCCCAGTGGACTCACTCACACGGCCGGCCTGCTGCCAGACCACATGGCCTCTGTTATTGTGATCAGTGACTGTGACCATGTGTGGGAGGCACAGGGAGAGTGATAAATTGTAAGACCATGTTATCTGACTTAAATCAAAATGTTGACCTTTAACTACGAATGTGAGACCGAATGTAATCCTGGTGGTGATTTCATTTCATCTAGTGGGAAGTCTCATAAAAGATCTGCTTCTCCTTCGTATATTGAAAGAACTTATTTAAAGTAGTGCTGATGTGATGCAAAGATAGTTTGCCAGGAGTATTATTCCCTCTGTATGCCTTTTTTAATGATTCAACACAAAGGGGGCGCTAGAGAGCTCTGAAGAGGCACAAGTTGCATTACATGAACAAAATAACCCAGATTCAGCTTATTTAAAATAGGTTTAATAAATTAAAAGTACTTAAAAATAAACAATGTTTTATTTGAAGCTACAATGAGACTGACCAGCACATGCAGAGCCCTGAACTTATGTGACACCTGTCATGTGTAGTTTGCAGCTGCAAGATTTCTGAAAGTCAATGATTCAGGTGAATCTTCCATGGATGTATGTGAGTGCTGAGGTGCGCATCTATGCATGTTATACAACATCTGTGAATTATACTGTAGACTTACAAATCATGTTGTATGCTTGTTTATCTTATTGTTTCCATATAAATCTTGTAAGCTTTATGAGACATACATCTTTTACAAAGGTTGCCATTTAAAGAATATATACTTTCAGTAAAATACGTATAGTGGTATTCATATGCCAGTCGATAAATGGATGGCATAAGGAATCGTTTTCACTATTCACAGTATTTTAGATGAACTCTTCTAAATACACTGCTCTTCTACCCAGTTTTTGATATTAAACATATTTTTCTAAAAAGAACAGTGAAATTAAACTCTTGCTTTGTGTCCTTAATCAGATTTTCCTTCACTGAAGGTTAGTAAAGTCCTCTAGTGCCACAAAAACCAAGTAGTAACTCCATATTGCTGCCAGCCACCTTCTGATTTTATTGATTTGATCTGATCTGGTTTCTGTGGATGGTAAATATTTAAATTTCTGTTTGATCCTATGAATGTGCAGCATTTTTGTCCTTATAAATAATGACTGCCATTAGATATAAAAGCTCTTAATTGATTCACAACCAACTATAAGCACTAACTTATCTTTATTTAGAGAATGCATGTTATCTATTTGAGCTTCAAAGAAAGTCATGTAATATAAATGTCAGTTAATTCGGCAGTCAGTGACATGCATATCTAATTTTGGAGTGAATCTTCTCATATGCTGGCTTCCCCGGCAGATTATCTTGTGGTTTAGAGTTGCAGTGACAGGTTGGTGTTGCTGGCACTCTCTGGAGGCTGGCTCGGAGTTTGGTTGTAGCAGAAGGACAATTTTGGTGGAGCCTCAGCAGACAGGATGGCATAGTTGGCAGAGTGGAGGGTGCAAAGCTCTGAAGCTGATACTGAGAGCTGGGAATACACCAGACTGGGTTGTAATGGACCAGACAGGTTGGCGTGGCCCGCTGTGTTGTGAACTGTTGGTCGTGTTGAAGTACAGGAGGCCCAGTGGGTGCCGAAGGTGTTTGCTGATTTGTGTGTCTGATTGTCCTTCACTTTTCTTTTTTTTCAAGACACATCTCTCAAACATCCACATACTCCCTGTAATCTCTCCTTTTATGACGGAGGGGATTCTCCTCTGCTCTGTAGGACGGGTTTTACATCCACTGAACCAGACACTCCTGCTTCCTGCAACCCTCTGAGCCAACTTGTCGTGTTGCCAGCCATCGGTAACTTGGCGTCCCCGCTCTTCCTTTTTCCATGCGGTGATCACGTATGTCTATCCACAAGGAAGTCTGTCGACGTAGCTCGGCCTTTACAAATGAGATGTGACACATGGAAACAAAACAAATCCGTTTTCCTGCATGATCTCAGAAGAGCAAATAATATTTAGAACTTAAATGTATATTTATAGGCCATATGCGTGTTTCTTCATGTCGCTGGGGAATGCATGCTGAGAGGCTTCCATATGGTACCGGTCACAGAGGTCAAAGCATTAAAGTCTCCATCACATGGTGCTCTCCACTGTTTCTGACTTATACATGTCCCCATAAAGCAAAAACACACTGCAGGATGTTCCTTACTTTGATAAATAATCGTAAATAACATAAAGCTCAACCATTTGTATGCTAAACAGATTCCACCAGTTCTTTATGCAAATATTTTGTATTTCACCAGTTTTCTGTACTCATACACTTGGTTTTAGTTTTGTTTCCTGCTTAATTAACCAATGTTCCTCTTTTAATTTCTATATGTAACACAGTATGTGACTGTAGCTCAGTGCAGAATCCAGTCACATATGCAGTGAACTCCTCAGACTCATTTCTCCATTTGCATAAATGGTTTCAAGTCAATAAAGTGCATTTAAAACATTCTTCTTTTACAGTTATTTCATTAAAGCTTACAATCAAAATGATTTGTTTTAGAATATTACCTCGGTTTTAAATTGCTATGTTCAGGTGTATTGATGGAAAATTTAGTGAAAGGAGAAACTGAAAAAGTGGCATAAGTGGTACAAGTTAATCTCCTACTATGCACTGATGCAGTAATTCAACCAAAATTAACGCAGCCTAAGCACTGAGTGTATATACTGTACAATACCTGGATATTCCTTTCATTTCGTCAACATTTCTGTATTAAAAGGGAAACAGGAGACATTTTCTTTAACTTCAAAAGCAACAGATAAATCAAATACGTAGATATTTTATCATGTTGAAATTTTTCCTGCAAGCTGTGAAAGTTAAGATCCATAAACAGTCCTGCTTTATGCTGGAAATGCATAAAGGGAGGATGATGTAAACTTCTCCTGGGGGAACTGTGTCATCTTCTTTCTTACTGTAAAATGTGTTAACATTATCCAGCCCTGTGACCACATCATCTTTTTATTGTGTTTATTCAGGCTGTAGAGCTGCAGTCCTAATTTTAGAGCCGTGAGGTTGAAAGGAACATTATTCTTCAACTGTGGAGGAATGTGCTTCTCCCACTCTCTGGATATTTGTTTATTGTGGTTCCCATGGAGATTTTTTCACATCGCCGTGTGTTCAAGCTCTGAGCACTCGACCTTGCTCTCCTGCACAGGAATTACACATGAAGCTGCATGGATTCCATGAGATACGTTTCATCAACAAGTGCAGATAAAAAGTATTTTTGCAGTTGATTTTGTTTGTATTTCATTGTTTGAAAAAATGCATTTTGCAAAGTGCTTCGACCAAAGTGGGAAATTGGGAAATGAGGGCGACAGAGGGTAAAGGCAGGACGCTCGCTTGCACTTCCAGCTCTTCCTTTGTGTGTGTTTGAGTGTGTGATTCCTTGGCTTTGTCTTGCCCGTTAAGTCTCGGTGTCATCTTTCTGCCATCTGCTGCTGCCACCCTACTAACACAAGCTGTATCATTTATAATACGCGGTCAGTTCCAAACTTCTCTTCTGTTCTTTTCTCTTCTCTTTTCTTCTGTTGTTTGTTTAAGAAAACCTGCAAAAGAAGCCTCATCTACATTGGGAATTTCAAGAAATGCATCTGGTGCACATTTTTGTATATGTCATGAATTTTTAATTGTGCCCCGCCCCTCTGTCATGTATTAGTCATGGAGCAGTCTGCTTTGGCTGAAAATAGAGCCTAGCAACCCAGAAAAACAGAATGTATAGTAGGTGTGGGTTCGCGCTGCAGCTCGTTCAACTGTGACACAGCACACACACTCTGCCGATTTCTTCCTCCCTACGGTGTTTTCATCTCCTCCGTTGTCCCCTCTGATTTAAGAATAATGACAATTTTCTCATGTCTTAATAAAACACGCTACAAGCCATACTTTGGCATTTGTTTTCATTTTTCTTTTAGGTAACAATTTTATAGGCAGCACATGAAAATAATAAATTCAGTACTGTAAAAGTTTCTTTCTGATGATTAGAGAATTACTGGCAGCAAGTAACATTCCTACAGACAACCAATGCTACTTGGGTTATATTTTATAATCTTAGGAAATTGCTTTAAAAAAAAAAAAAAACAAATGTCAGGAAGAACTTTTTAAATGGAAAATGTTTTAGTCAGTCCAAAGTCATTTTAATTTGTCTCAACAGAAATCAGAACCAAAATAAATATAAATAACTTGCAAACTTTGACAATTTTTAACATTTTATTTCCATTATCAATGAAAATGTGCAAAGAAAGTCATGCACAACGGTTGAAGTCCATGAGTAATAAATGGTTTGTATACAGACGTTGTCAAGTCCTTCACCAAAGAAGCAACTCAAGATCTACTTCCTCTGTTTTTTTATTCAAAATAAGAGTCTTAACCATAGATACAGCATTTAAAAACAGACATATCAAAGGCTTCCTGTAATAGCACTAAATTATTTCCCCAGATAGTCACATGCTGAAAGAAACTTGATTAATCTTTTTGTTTTAATATTACCCAACCTGAATGTCATTGAGAACTTTATCCAAATAGGGATTTGAAAAATGCAGTCATTAATTTTTTTTGGCTTCATGGATAACTCCTTTATCTGTGTCGGTGTACCTGATCATGTAGCTCTCAGTGATATATCTAACAATGTATCAAATCATGGCATAGCTGGAGATGACAGTATGTATGCTAGATTTCCAGATGTGACGAGTCGATGCTGTTTTGTTAATTTCTTACAGCCACATGCTGTGAGTTCACCTGCCAGTCAAGAACAAGGTAAATACGCTAAAGTGTTATTTTTTGCACAAAGAAGATATTTTGATCACTCATTTTCAGTAAAGGTTTCTATAAAGGGCATATTTTTTGATCAGATCATGTTGATAGTTGTACTTTTCTCAGTGTCATGACAATCTAAAATACTCTCCCAGTAAAACGTGATTGATCCAATGGACCCTTCGGCTTTATTTCTTGTGTAATGCACCACAGATGATTACAGAACTTAAGTGCTCAAATGGGAATCTGGTATTTGTGGTTGCCTTTGCTTGCTAATGTATGGCTTAACAATGGAATCTGTCAACGTCTGTTTGTGAGCAAACTTATTATTTGGTTCCAGGTGTGTAATAATGTCCACCGGCTGACGCTGCACGTTGTTTTTAACACCTGACGATGTATTATTCAGTGAGCGACTCAGTTCAGAATTAGCACCCTGCATGTCGGCGTGCATGAGCGTCTGCGTGTCCAACGGGCAGATTTTGTTGGAACTTAATGTTCTTGTTGACATGAATGTAGGACGATCTCGCCACATCAGCCGGTCATCAGCCCACAAGCGGCATGTTTGTCCCGTGTGGCCAGATGAAATGCTGATGCATCAATGATGTCACACTCATGGGCGCTGAAGACCTGCAGCTCCGATCTGCTAATAACATGTTTCACTGCCTGCATAATGGCATAAACATACAGTCAAATGTGTGCTGCACCGTTGAGCTGACTGTTTCATTAAACTGGACGGTGATTCATACACACTCATGATAATGAACTCTATTTTTAAATTGCACATCGGAGACAAAAGCGCTAATCAGAGTGTTGCCATTTCTCCCCCTCTCATTTACATTAAAATTTAAATCGGCTGATGTGCTTTTAGTCTTTTCCAAACACTCAGTAGGCTGGTGTTGAGTCACTCTTATTGTCTGCTTAGTGAAAACATATTAGTTTGAATTTAAAACTATGATCATAAATGTAATGTACTAATTAAAGGTCTTCTGTCTTCATGCCTGCAGAGCAAGAGACTGTTCTCCCCAGAAAGGTGCTAAAGTTTGTTCAGTGACAGGTTAAAAGGTTTTCTGGGTGTTTCCTGTGTTGGTCTGATAAATGACCAAATGGAATGAAGCAGTTTAAGCTATATGTGAATTTTTGATCCCACCTTCTCTTATGTTGGTGTAAATGTTCAGTCATCTTAGCAGTTAGCAGTCCTAAAATTCTCTGGTAATTTCTAAAAGGTGTTTCACCTCTCTTGTAAAAGGCCTCTCTGGTCAGAGCGAACATGTTTTTAAATAAGAGGCCAAGGAATGAGTTCAATTCAAGAATCACCTCTTTTTCTATAAAATTGGGTTTTTATGAAAGATACTCCTTATTAGGAGAGGCATTTATGTGTTTATTTGTAATCATTAGTTTTTGAAATTCATTGGGGATAAGCATTAATGCACCACTTTTATTCTTACACAGGCAACATACTTAGTTTGTAAACCAAATACTCTCAAACTGGACAGGTGCTATGCAGCTATCACTTTAATAAGTAGCAACAGTTATTGATCTCGCTAAATTGTTTACTTATTTAACACTTCTTGGTTATTAAATGTCAGCGCCATCTTTGGAAAAGTTTTTAGAACAGAAAAAGAATTGGTTGAAATATAGTTTTGTGGCTCAGACAGACAGAACAAGGCTTTTATCATTAGAAACTGTCCTTTGGAGAGATTTTGAGACAGAAATAGATTTAAATATGTTGGCATTTAGAGAAGATCTAACTAACTCCCTACTGGGAGAGAGAAAATGTTAATGCTGATGTGTAGGCGAATCAGCATATTGAGGGAAAAAAAAGTATATCTGAAGCTTTATTTTTGCAGTAAAGTCGTCTTATCTTGTTCTTTTTGCCTTTTTAGCAAAATATGTAACCCATTGTGTTATATATGCTCTCCACAGCAAGAACTGTAATTTTGACATGGTGTTTTTTGGATGAGAACTAGATAAATGTGCCCTGCGTACAAAATATCTTTTTATTAACATTTCATCAAAGTTCAGAGTGTTTGACTTATAACTATTTCAGCAAAAACTAAAAATCTAAAAAAAAAGGGGGAAAACTACAAAATATCTGAGGTATTCTTCAACAAGAAAAGCAAATTTGGCACAAGAAGTAAAGCAAATGAGTGTGTTTTTTTCTGTGTATAACAATTTATTTTGGCAATAAATCTTCCAGCATTTGAAAACTTGTGTATCTGCTTTTAAATATTGCAGCATTAGTAATAAAAATCAATTGTAGGGTTGAGCAGCAGAGATTAGTATGTGGGTTGCTCCCATGAAAAAGTGGCGCAGGCTTCTTAAGTGCTTTTGTAACCGAGTTTTGTTAGCAAGTCAGACAAGCTGCCTTTTTTAGCCGAATTGAGAATTACTTCCTGTCACTTCAAAATGAGCGTCTGAAACCTAAATACACTTTGACAAGAGATGCCATCATGAGAAATCCTCACACCTCAACTTAACAGCATTATACAGTTAAACTCCCTAAATCCTGGCACTTTGGGTTTATTCCACATGATCTGAGAGTTTATCCAGCTGCAGAGCTAAGCATGGGCATTTTTTGTATTGTTTATCATTTATCGTGATAAAGTTTGGTTTATCGATGTCATGACAAATTCCAGTTAATGATGTCGGGATTCTGAGTTTTACTATTTTATCCACATGAAAACATCAGTAAATATCAATAAATTTGAAATTATGATTTAATGCAGTTACGATTCAAGTCACTCTTTATGTGACTAAAGTTACAAATGGGAATATTTTCCAAGAGCAGCGATAATTGCTGTGACACAGTTACCTAAAAACAAACTGATTAGTTATTATTGTCACTTTTATTGTTATCACAATTCATTATCATATCTCTTCCTCTCTCTTAAATAATAATTGTATTAAAGTATTAAATAAATATCACATAGCTAATTATAAAAACTATAGAAAAAAGTACATCCAACTGCAGCTGTTGTTTAGACAATTAAACATATTAGCAAAAAAGTAAAATAAAAATGATAGATTATTAAATACATACATAACTTCTGTTGTACGAAATATTCCTGATATATTGTGCTACCCATGTACCGACACTTACATGTAAAGAAACCCGATTATATTACCTATTGGGGACTTTACTTACTGTTAAATTTTGTCACTTCTTCAGGAAAAAACTCCTTCTTTCTCAGCTCTAAGAATAACTAAATGTTTAAATACCTGCCAAAAAAAGGACAGCAGGGTTTTTTATTGGACTAAACGCTCTGAAATGCTCTGCTAACACATTCATATTATGTGTTAGAATGAATTAACTGGGTGCCAACAGCAGCACTGACACTCTGTGTGTTTAGTCATGCAAAGTCCATTTTGACTCAGACCTTAATGAGACATGAGCGGCTGCAGTTGGCAGAGAAGACCTTAAAGCTACCAGTCAAGGAGTGCTAACTATTTTTTTTCTTTGTTTTGTTTTTGTTCAAGAAGTTAGGCTGACAACTTGACTGAGCATGAATCAAAGGGAATGATTCATGCTGCTGAAATTTAAAAATGAAGGATAAAAGCATTGAGGTTGATGAGGAAGACTGATGCAAACAGATTTGAGTGCATATTAATTAGGATGACTAAATTGCGCTCAGGAGGAAGTACCGTAAGAGGAGGAACCTTTCAGGAGCTGAATGTAGGAATCGAGCATCTGCTGCTATCTGAATATATGTGACATTAGGAGAGGGGGTGAGAATTATGTACTAAACAAACATGCACAAATAGGAGCGTTTGCGCAGCAAGGCGGTCTGTGTGTCTCTCCATCCTTCCATCCTTCCATCCATTCATCCATCCATCCATCCATCCATCCACCCATCCATCCCGGCGCACAGGCTAAACTGAGCTTTTTTGCCTCCACGAGCCAAAACAGCTTTCTCCCACTCTGCACAAATTAGCAGCAGCCCACGCTCCACTCGCACATAACTGTCAGAGCACAGACGCTGCAGGAAGCGAGGAGGAGGGAGGGGAAGGTGAGAGAAGCAGTGATGGGAGGAGGAGGAGGAGGAAGAGTGGAGAATGGTAAAAACAGCGGAGGAGAGTGGGAGAAGGAGCAGAAGTGACAGTTACTGAAGACCACAAGTGGTTTTTGTTGCTCGCAGAAGGGCTTCGTTATGGATCCTTGACAGTTGTTGTTTTTGTTTTTTTTCTTTTGTGCGGCTTCGAGCACATAGACATATTTTGTCTGCAAAGTGTTGATATGAAAGGACGGAGAGTGATTTAAGGTGGAGGCGCACCGCTTGGCCAGCTCCTAAGCTTTATCTTATAGTTCTACTTGTCAATAATCTATGAGCACTTAAAAACCTATGAGTGGGTTAGCCGGAGAGAGCAGGAGTGGGTGTAAATGTGATGAATGGAGATGGGTGGGGGTGGGTGGAGATGCTAAAAGGAACAGAACTGCAATTTTAGGAGGAGAGGGTCTGAAAAAGCAGGGAAAACGGAGGAATGGAACATTATGCAAATATCAGCAGCCTCATTACCATTTCAAAACTGGAAAAGGAAATCACAAAAGTGGGGAGAAACATTTCTTTTGACGAAACTAAACTCTTTCATATTTCTAAATACGCTCTGATCGCTTCTGAGTCACATTACCCAGGATTTAGACGCAAAACCTGATTGTCGAATCCTTCTGGAATTCATTCCCCATATTGAAACATCAAATGTGACAGATGAAGAGTGGAGCGAGGAAGTGCGGAGGAAGAAGGACAGCAGAGTATTGAAATGACAGAGACGGACAGCGAGGTGTGTTCCAGAGGACAACTGCTCTGGAGGTCACTGTGACCAGAGTCTTGTCTTCTGGCCAGGCCCCTTCGCCTCCCCCTCTTCATGCTGAAACATGTTGGACTCCTCATGCAGCTGAATGCTGGACCTTAATCCAGAATTAGATTTTTAGTATTTGTATTTTTGTTTACTAGGACTCATGGTTGGATAAATAAAATTAGCGCATCCTCCTTTTAAGCCTTTTTATCCAATATTGGAAATACATTAATATTTCAAATAAATAATAATCCAATCCTGTTGAGTTCTGGGTAGAAAATACTTGCAGACGATGTTTATTTATCATGAATGCAAAATGTACATATTTTTATACAGTTTTGGTTTAATCACTTCTCTAAGTGTGTTGTTCTAGTCCAATTAACAATCAATTGATTACCACATTAGTTGACAATTATTTCAATAATCGATTCATCACGATTAACTTGATTAATCGTTTCAGCCCTACGTCCTCTCTTCTTTGGTCTCCTATTTTCTTGCTTTACCGTTTTACTCCAGTTCATACTCGGACGATCACAGATCAAGGAGAGCATTCCAGAAAAAATGTGTTTTCAGAGTGAGGTATGGTGCCTCTAAAGCATTAAGCATTAATCATTCATGTTAAAGATATATTACTTACCCATAAGACCACATTGCTAATTGCCTATATTGAATTTTGAGCTGTGGATTACAGCAATGACACTGACAATCCTGAACTCAAACTCACTCCTTTTCCCTAATGGAAGACCACCTGTTTAGTACACATGCTCATCAGGGAGCCTTCATGGCTTCCAGATGGGCTACATGAGCCCAGGACCAACCTCCCCACCCACTGCTACTCCCTGACCTGGCATGGGCACCTCCACTTACTGCCAGCTTGGTATCGACAAGAGTTGTTGAGCAGCTGCCACTTTTCTGTTGAGCCACATTTACACACACAAACTTACTGGAGAAAAAAAACTAAATACCCTCTTTCTGAAACAGCGAGTTTCAAGAGGGAATAAAGAAACCAGATGCTGGTATTTAGATGTAATTCATTAATTACGTCTATAAAAGCTGTAGTTTCATAAATTGCGTGGTCTGGAGTATGGGCATATGTTAATACAATGCCAAGACAGAAAGAGAACAGAAATCCCCTCAGAGGAGGTGATTTATTTTCCAAATAACTTGGGGCTCATCCACACCAGCCCTGTTTGGTCTCCTTTAATCGAACTAGAATTTGATTGCCTATAGAAAAACTGCTTGTTTGGGGAGTTGTGAAGGCGTAATCAAACTCTGATGCCGACCAAAATAACAAACTTCGATCTGCCTCGGTTCAGGTGAAGTGAACTCTGGTGCATTACAAATGCATATGCGAACGTCAAGCTGACAAAAGACTGCTCGAAAAGCAGGAAGCAGACTTGATTTCAATACAAATAGAGGAACTAGTATAGCTTGGCAGGAGTAGTGCCCTGTGCCTGATTAGCTTAAGGGAATGAGGATGCTATTGATCTAATATTCATTAGTAAAATTGTATTAAACCGTGTCAGAGTAATTGTGTTAGACTTCATTTCAATGTCAGAAAGTCCTTGACTTGTGCCTTATGAAACCATAACCTGCTGCAGGTTTCACCACAAACTTGCATCAGAGTTTGTGGTGAAAGTAAATTAGATTCTAACAAATAACAAGCAGAGCACTTTCTAATTACATCTAAGGACAAAACCATAGACTGCAGTTGTCATGTTGAATCATTTCAAAAGGGACACCACTCTCACATTCAGGTCTTAGAAAGTGAGGCAGTCTCTCTGGAGTGGGACGCTTTCTGTGT
The DNA here is from genome assembly GCA_902982915.1 of Phalloptychus januarius. Taxonomy (NCBI): domain Eukaryota; kingdom Metazoa; phylum Chordata; class Actinopteri; order Cyprinodontiformes; family Poeciliidae; genus Phalloptychus; species Phalloptychus januarius. The sequence goes on along the minus strand of CADWAE010000230.1, from coordinate 18,107,286 downwards.
TTCAGTAGAGCAGACAGTGTTTTAACCTACTTTGTCTGCCTGGGGTCCATTATCCCAGATACAGCAGGTTTTGAGACCAAGTTTGTCTGGATCTGGTGGATGGGGGGAGATTTTACCATGTTACCAGGTTATAAATATTGCATGGGGCCTGGTGTGTTTTGCTGTTTGGCTGCCAGGATCAGCTTTCACAAACATATTGGGAGTCAGCAGAGTGGGCTATTGTTAGTCCATGTGCTTGAACAGAGAGTCTCTTATCGGGATTTTTGTTAGACAAACAGGTTTAACAAGGAAAGAAGTTCAGTTTCTGAACGCATCTTACACAAAGCGCTTTGTGGATTTTTTTTTTTTTACTGTTTTTAATAGCATTTTAAGTGGATATGAAATGTTGATTTCATTTCAGAACTTTAATTCTAACCATATATTAATACTGCATTTTAACAAGGCATGTTACATAACATAAATATAAATCACAACATAGTTAAAAATGGAGTAATTCACTGTGAACTTTTAAAGTCTATGGTTTACAGTTTTATGTCTTATTATGGGCATTATTTAATAGCAGTTTTATTTGAATTGAAGAGGTATTTTTATATTATCTCCATGTTTACTGTATAAAAACTGCACCAGCTTCAAACCCAGCCTGCTGTAATAAAGTGCCTAGAGCGAGGCTGCCTCTGTGACTTCATGACATAAATTTAAGAATAATCACCCTTTTTTTTTTAAAATACAAAAATGATTTCGAAATAGTTTTTAACACTATTTCTGTAGTGTTAAAAGAAACGTATAACAGAGTCTTTAACTCTGTTGAATCCTGGATGTTCTGAACAGTTTCCTCTCCTGGTTTGTCTCTGGTCTCCGATTCTATTTAATACCTTTTCATTTCAGTAAAGTTGGTCACTTAGGGTTGGACAATGAAACTGTTGCAACACTATTTACTCTGGAGAAAGAAGGTTGTGGGTTTGAATCCTTTGACTGTTAATTGGTCTCTATTATTTACTCTTTGCTGTGTGCAAACGACGTGTGTCTTTGTGCTGCCCTGTAGCAGACTGGCGATCTGTTCAAGGTGTATCCCGCCTCTCGCCTTATGATCCCTGGAGAGAGGCACCGGCCCCCACACCTCTGCACAGACGATGGATGAATGGTCAATTAGGACGCTAAGTTCAATTTCCCGCCAAAAGATTCAAACAAATTGTACTTTAGGAACATTCCAGCTCATTTTTTAAATGGTTGTGGTATTAATCCTATCAGAGCATGAAATACCACTCATGCTTTGCCTTCCTCTTAAGCTCAATTGCTTATGCAGAGGTGAACTTTGTAAAGGCTTTTAAAAGCCTTACCATGACCAAATGTGTCCACAAGAATCTTCTATCTATTATAGATGACTCCTTATAAGTTCAGAGCCATTGCTGTTTGCTCGAAAAGGCCCTGACACCATCTGAACCAGAGGCTAGCCTTCCCTAATCCGGGAAGGGGGAGTTCATTACACTCACTGATAGCCTAATGGTTATAACATAGCTTTCAGTGTGTTCCACCACAGTCTCTTTTAAAGAAAGAAATACACAGCAGTTTGCCAACTTATATTGCTTCTAAGAGTTTTCTAAGTCAAGTGCATAAGTTCAGACGGAGCGAAGGAGGGAGTTGGATGTTTATGCATCCATCTCGTCATGGTTTGTGTCTTATCAGCGTGGCTTATTACTTCAAAGGGGATCTAGACAAGTATAAACATTCCTCACAGAATAAACTGCTGCATGAATGATGTTCAGATTTTGTCTCGGATGCTCTTATTCACAATCGGATCGTGATCTTTTCTTAGTGTTCATCTGCCTCACACAGATGCTGTGAAAAAGTATTTAGCTATCCAGAGCAATCTGGCCGTATGTAAAAATATTATTTCTCCCTAAAAATGAGCAATTTTGCCATTTTTGGTAGCAACAACTGTGATTACGCATGTGTGGTAACTAGTAATGAATCTTTCCATCTTTGCACTGCAAAATTCATGTTATTCTTTCAGAGATTGACTTGTTGACATGGATCATTGTCCTGCTGCATTTTTGAAGTGGGTTTAAGCTTAAGATCGAAAACTGATGACTAGACATTCCACTTCAGTGTTTGGAGGTAAAGGCTCAAGTTTTCCTGGTTCTGAAGAAGCAAAGCACTCCCACACCATCATACTGCCACCACCATGTATGATGTTCTTTTTCTGAAATCCTGTATCAGTTCTCTCTCAGGTAAAATGGGACAGACACTGTGGGGCTCATACTTATTCTGAGAAATGTTAGGCAGGTTTTTGGTTTACAGGTTTTGGTCTTAGAACTTTCCTGTGGATGCAGTTTTTGCCCAGACTTTATTCATTTTGAATCATGAACGTACTTAGGCCTGCAGGGCTTCAGATGTTGTTCCTAATTGTTTGGTTACTTTTTGAATGAGTCATTGATACCGTCTTGGATTAATTTTGGTAACCTGCCACTTGTGGTTCCCAAAACCTTGCATAAAACTGTGTAAGCCTTTCCAAATTGAAAGATTGATATCTGCTCTTTTAATTTATTTGGATAGACATATGATGGGTTGCTTTGGAGGTTATTTATCTTACTTTTTGATGTAAGAAAGGCTCCATGTTTGTGATTTCTTGAGTCTTTCTTGAGAGTTCTGTTGTCTGGCAGAAATTAGGCTTGAGTTAAATTGAACAGATGTGTCTAAAAATATGTATTATGGACGTTTATTCATAATTTAATAAAGGGGGTAGGTAGATTTTCACCAAGGTTGAGGTTGGCTTAGATCATTTAAAGCTGGGAGATCCAAGGTGCCTCCCTCTGCAGCCCTGCTCAGTTTAAGTGGGTATAGACGACAGACAGATCTGAAAAATTTATCTGTGAAAAAAGCAAAGAGCAGAAATCTGTAAGGAGGGAAATGCTTTTCCACAGCAAAGTCTGACTGGTTTCCTATGGAATTGGAGGGTTATGGGCTGATGAGCTGATTTGATTCTGTGACCTCTTAGATTTGAAGAGCGCAGGCGGCGCTGTGGTGTGCTGACATCTCTTATAAGTTCAGTTTCGCATCACTCACAGTTAATGGCTCTGCGTCTGCTGCAAGCTGCGCTGCAGTCGGGAAAGGCATTACCATTGAGATGGAAGGAGAGGATGTAAAATATGAATGAAAGGAACTCCCCGCTGGAGGCAACGACTCAAGTATTCTCATCTTGTCATGTTGTCTGGGTGTTTGGAAAGCCTTGATATTTCAAGGTGTTCTTCAGGACTTTTTGAGAGTTGTTGGTTTTGTTGAAGATCAAGAACAAAGCTGGATGCTACAGCGAGGCTAGAACAGCTTCAAGCATAAATTTTGTTTGATTTTATTTATTTTTTTAAATATTTATACTGCATCTGCATTTAAATTGCATCTGAATAGCACAGGTCAAATTCTTACACCACAATACCTTACCTCGTAAAGGATTTGTAAAGTAGTTGCCAGTATGAAGTGGTCTGGTTTTATAAATCTGAAGTATTAAAATTTTTAAGTAATACAAAGCTACCTTCTAGTTCTTTTAGTCAGATTTATGAGTAAACTGTGGTTCCCTTTGGTCAACCAAATGATAACAGTAAATTTACCTTTTTAAAAATTAGCCATGAAATAATGCATTTGTTAAAATTAGAGTATTGTCTTTGCCTTAACCCTCCTGCAATCTTAGGAGACAGTGTCATTTAGACCCCACCAGCTTTTTACCCTGTGCTCAGTTCACTTTTACAAGGGTCTTTTCGTGTGTGGTTTTGGGAACTGACGGTCTGACGGGACAACCCGCACTGCTTCCCCCCTATTTTAGCAGTGTGTTTATTTTTAGAAAAGATTATTTTGAGTTGAAGAATCGTATTTAGCTTTTGTACTCTGACAAAACCAAAATACCAAAGTGCGTGTATGCGTGCGTGTATGTGTGTGTGTGTGTGGGGGGGGGGTGCGCGTGTGTGTGCGTGTTTGGTTTTGTGTCGGAAAGGGGGAGTAGCGAGTGTCCGTATTATAAATAACCCAAATCAATAATAAACGACACTGATATTTAGAGTTGGGTCTGGGGTTCTCTGAGGAGATGGATGAAAAAAGCAGCCCTTCTCCCACCTACCTCCCCCTCCTCCCAGGGCGCAGTGAGGCAGAAGACAAGAGCATAGGAAGCTGAAAACATTAGAGGTGCCGTCTTCTCCCCCCACAAGCCTCGACAGACTTGTGGTCATGAAGTGCACGTTCGCCTCGTGGGTGTGTGTGCGGCAATGTATGTATATTACAAGTCGGACGCTGTGCATTACTTATTCATCAGCAATGTCTGCCTGCTTGCCACAATGTGTATTTCAGCCTGCCTTGCAATCATTATGCCACATGTATTATTTAAGGCTCACGTGTGTGCGCTGACTCCAATGCAGATTGCTACACGAACTATTTATCCCGCTTAAATAGTCTCTCAGAATGCTGTGAATAACTGCAAAAAGTCTTTGTGGCCACAACGGCAACATTCATTCAACTTTTTCCTTCTGCTGCCGTCTTGAAAGCTGGAAGACTTTTCTTTGCAGACTGCTTAGAGTCTCTGTTTTTTTTCTGGTGTAGTTGACATGCTTGTGCCTGTGAGATCTAGAAGCTACCAAGATGTGGAAAGCAGCAATAGAGGCGAGTGATCTTTCATAATCTGTTCTGTTCTGCTTTGGCTTAGGAGCCAAACAAAGCAATGCAGCTCCAAATTGTTGGACTTCTCCAAACAGAATAAAAGTATCAATGGTTTACACACTGCTTGAAGGAATTTGCATTTAGTTGAAGATTATTCAGTTTGGATTTGATTAGTCTAAGTGGTTCGATGCATTACTTAATTAGTATTCTGTTGCTTTGTGATTTATGAAAAATAAAGATAATAAAACCCAATTAGTTGATGTTTTTGATTTTAGTTTTTGATTCATTTATTTATTTATTTTCTTATACTGAAGTGTTTAGGGGAAAATAAGTTAAGTTCAGTAAAGTAAGTTATTTGAAACTTTAAAGAAGTCTGGCATTCTGCATGTAGATTTACATCGTGTCAGATAAATGTGTCAGATGTGCTCTTTGTCATAACTTCTGCTGACGTTAGAAAGTAATCATGTTTGCCCCCAGCCTTATAAATGCAGTAGCAACTGCAATTCAACTTTTGGTAGCAGGACCAATCATCTCTATTGAAGGGCTTTTATTATGCCTCATAGATTTTTGAGCCTGAATGGGAGGTTTCACACTAGATGGTCTACTAGATGGTAGACTCTCTTTGACTGGGGACCAAAACTGAAACATTTGACTCACTTTTCTGCTTTTTGTTGAATCAGGAACACTGACCTTTTCTCAGTGAAATGAGGCCCTCAGCACTTAGATGCCATTCTTGGGTCTTTTGGGGCATAATGGATGAACCACTGATGTTTTTCTAAGGGTGGCCACTCCTGGAAATGTTTACCACTGCTCCTTTTTTGCTCATCCTGTTAATTATTTTAAAATTAAGACATGATGTCTGTTTTTTTGCCTACTTTATATTTTCAGACAAGCAGCACATTTCCTTTTCTTTCTTTTTCTTTTTTTTTTTTTTTTTTTTTTTTTACATAGGATTAAATTAGTTTGAATAACGTTCTTTCTCCCTAACAAAATGGTTTCGTTAGTGAAGTAGAAACACTCCAGTGCACAGTGTGCTTAAGGTACCTGCACAGTTATTGGTCAGTTGAGTAAATGTTTCTCCAATGACGATCCTGAACAGGTTCTGACCTTTTTTCAGAGGAAGTGATATCTCTTTGCGTGACATGTTCCTGCCTTACCTCCATGGGTCTTTGACTGTGTAACATGCAGAGCACTCTATGGGCATGCATTGATTTTTGTTATTTTTTTCTGTGCTAAGTTCACTTGGTTTGCTTCTGCTCTGCTTCACTGCCCTCCCTGGGGGTGATTCTCCCTGATCTAAAAATGAAAGAGGTGTTTGCCTTTGTGTGTTTGTGTGTGCCATTGTGGTTTGGGATCACCAGCATTAGCTGTTGCCGGTGTCATGGCTGCACGGAGCTCAGCTAAGCCTTTGACGTCAATGCCGTACAACAAGCTGATAACACAGACCTTTATCGCAGCCAGGTGTGTGGGTGTGTTGTCAGATCAAACAAAACTAGGCTTCCTGGATTCTGCACCATACTTCAGAAATAGCTACCGCAAACATACACATTATCAGGCCACCCAACATGCATATACCCACTGAAATGTACACACACACAAAATTGGTGTTGTGGCTTCACTACTTGCAGCTTTATCATTATATCTATAGGTTGCTTTCAGAACACCAGTTGATTTCGAGCAGCTGTTTGTTGAGAACTCCTGAATCATTGGTTCCGCCTCATTGAAGCTCCAGTCAAATCTTTCTGCAGTCAAATCCCAAAATTATCCGTCTTCAATTTGTTCTTTCCACTTGTTGATTTCTTTCACTGCTCACTTCAACCTTGGCTGCAGGACTAAGACTCCATTTTGTTTGATTTACCTTAATTTATAAAACAATCACCACTTGTGCTAAAAGTGTTTTTTGCCCAGCCAATGTCATATTCAGGTCGTGTTATTTTCATCCTATGAGAAACTCCCAAAGGTTAATGAAGCAACATGGAAGATGTGACAATTGTTGAAAAAACATTGTTGTTTTGGGGTTTTTTGGCACTTGTGGCCTTTATTTGCAGTAGATTAGACAGGAAATGGGCAGAGGGTGATGACATGCAGCAAAGGTCTCGGTGTCGGGAATTGGACTCTGAACGGCTGAATAAGAGTCTCCATATATTTGTGCAGGCTGCTCTGCCTCTGTACCTATTTGTTGCTTTTTAATAACAGATGTCATTTGTAAATTAAGCTTAAACTATTTCCTCCTGATTTAATGATTTACTTTAATATGTTTTATTTTTTCTGATTTCAATCCTTTGGACTTATTTTACTATTGATACTTTCCCCCCCTATTTTTTATATTTGAATTATTTTTATAATTTCTGTAATTAAAAAAATCTTTACTTGCATCACAGCAACTAGTCCCATCTAATAATTGTTGATTGCCTTTTTGCCGTTTTTTTCGGTAATTGTAATGATTTATATTTAGTTCTTTGAGGTTGGAAGGTCTCTCTGCCATCACACTAATTTTTAGCTCCCTCTGAAGATGCTATACCAGACTAATGACTCAAAAATTGAAACATTTCTTCCAGTTATGATGCATAATATGAATAAATCTTTTGATGGTGACAATATGAGGAAATATCACAATACCGATATAAATTGCTAAATTTAGAATATTGATCAATGTCATTTTGCCCGGAGTGAGCGTCAGCTGCTTTGAGACTTATTTAAAAGTCACAATAAATTACATTTGATTTTGTTTTATATTTATTTTTAGATTATTTATGAACATGTTTTTTCATGCAAGTCCATTTGGCAAACTCTCCAGCCTAACTGGGTGCTCATGTTTCTGATTATCTTCTTTAGTACTTCGCATCTGAAAAGCTCTTGAATGCAGTAATTTTATTTTGTTTGTGTTGTTTTACATTCACATCTTGTAAAGTGGAGGAGAAAAGCTGCCTTCACACCTCTTTTCTTCACCATGAGAATGAAAATAACCATAATCAGCTGCCACTCCTTTTTTATTGGAAAACATTTTGCTGTTGCCCAATGTTCCGTTGTGCAGTTCTCTGTCAGTGCTGCCCGCAAGAACATGTGCATTTCACATGTGTCCTCTCACTTTCACATGACAGAAAGCCATCAGAAATCAACCACTTGTCAGAATGATGAACGGCCAAGTTCTGTGGATTTTGCCACAGTTATTTCACTCACTGAGTAAATAGCTATTCACGCTGCAGGGCGGCTATTTTTCCTAATCACTTTTTTCCCAGTTCAAATGGAAATGAAGGAACATTAAATATCAATCATGAAAAAAGTTAATTAATTTGAAAATAAATAAATAAAATGAACAGTTATAAAATAGTAAATGAGAATAATCAATGCAAATAAAAATATTCAATCAAAATTTTGTTCAAATTTAAATATAATAGAGTGGAACCCTTCCATACAATAAATATCAATTATTTTCCAAATGCAAACTGGATTAATTTCTTTGGTGAATTAGAAATGATTGATTTTGAGTGATGTACATTGACATATTATAAATTGTCAGACATTTATGTTTGTATGTATATAATATCTCTTGCATCTCCAGCTTCTTCTATGTCGTAAGATGCTCACATCTTTTAGTCTTTTAGGCCTGTTCCTGTTGTGATTCTTCCTCTGAGTTCTCTTTCTGTTCCTGTTTTCTAAGAATTGCGTCATTGAATTATTCAGAGTAACACTTCCCTCAGTTTGTATTAGAATAAAGTTGCATAAAGTTTCACCCCCTATTTATCTGTAAAAGAATTAGCTGTAGCTCTGTTCGTGATGATTTTTATCTTCAGTGGCTGCAAAATGTTGGGTTTGCAAGCTGCATCTATTGTCGAGTCAAGTTCACAGCAGCTATCTGTGTGAAGAGTTCCTGTTGTGTAGGAGGTTTTTAAAACAGACAAAAGCCAGGAAGATGTGCGTGTATGCATGCGTGCAGGGGTGTGTGTGTGTGTGTGTGCAACAAGTAGAAGATTAAATGTGAGCAAGTGCAACTGCTCAGTCAAAACATGAAGAGACCCTGTACAAAAGCTCTGGGTTTGTTTGGCCAGAAGCCTGTCTCTCTTTTTTTTTTGTCAGCCGGTGAATTAGGAGGTAGAGAGCTAGTGACGCTCGTAAAATCCTTAACATGCCTGAGACTGCCCTGTGATGTCACTGAAAGAGGGAGGGAGTGTGGGAGGAGACCAGACCAACGGGGAGAGAGAGAGAGAGGCGGCTGGAGAGCAGAGCAAAACAGGCTCAGTGAGAGGAGGCAGAGAGACGAGACGGACTCTGTCAGAAATTTCTTCCTGCTTTGCGTCTGAAGTGGAGGGGAACGCTACTTTCTGTATTTATTTCAGCTGATTAAAAAAAACTAAGCTAAAACACTTTTTAAAAAGCGCCTGCTCAGATCTTCAAACACACTCTCACACCAACGTGCAACAAGCGGACAGCACGGCACAACTGATGGGTGAGAGCTTTCTCCTGCAGTTTGACTTCTCTGCAAGGAGTTCCTGTATTAAATGCTTTGAAAATGTCTTTTCCTCAGCAGTCTTTCATAGTTTATACTCTTATTCTGAAATGCGTATATGTGTGTGTCCTGTTGAGAAGAGAGTTTGTGGGTGTGCGGCTTTGAGTGGTGACAGTGTTTATTGAATGGTACTGATGTATGGACGCTCAGCAGCCTTCAGCTGAATGGAGCAGATGGCTGCGCCTGTCCCTCCATACAGTCTGCTGTGAACACATGAGGCTGTTTGTGTTTATTCCTCAGTGTTCTAACATGCATATGAACGGTTCAAAAAGTTCACCCTGTCTACGGCGTGCTTTAGATTGGAGAAAAGTCCACAGAAACAGAGATTTTTTTGCAAATTTTTCTTGAGTTTTCTCATTTTTTGTGTGTTTTTGTTTTGGCTGTTAAAATAACGATTGTGATTGTTTGCCCAGCTGCAAATATAACAGTCTTAAACACCTTTTTGACTGTTTGATCCATTTGAGTCAGACCTTGGGAGTGCAGGCTTGCTTTCGTCATAAAAAAGTGAAAACAGATGAGGAGAAAACAAAGAGGCGGCAGCGCACCATAACACTCACCGTCACTAAGTGCCAGTCCCAGGCTTTTTGAGGTGCCTTCAGGAGCTTATGCAGCACATGCAGGCTGATTGTGGAGTTGAACCAGCACCCCACTGCCATTGGTCAGCCGTCTTCCTCAGGCCCCTCCCTTACTTTACTGTCCAACCAACCGCTGGCTACAATCCCACCAGTCACCATGGCGTTTGCCTCCATCCTCCCTGAGTACCTGGGGTTTGTTTTTTGGGTAGGGGGTGAGAGGATTGGGGGTTGGGGTTGTTAAATCAGCATTTTTTCTTTTTAGTTCTACACCTACAAGGATCTATGCACACATTGCTGTGACTAAGTGTTCAGACTCAGTTTTCGAGGCGCGGTGTGTAAACATGCAGGGATTTTTCTGTGAATGCAGGGAGACCCAGAGGGGCGAGGATCTCCCCCCTGGGAATCCTGTGCTATAAATAACCCTGCCTGTGTGATCCATAGTCTTCTGCTGAGGGGGACGTGGGATGGGCTGAGTCAGAGCTGGACTGATGGATGAACAGACTAATGAGAAGGGCCCTGACATTTTTCTTGATTGTCGTAGTTTTACTCTCACTGACTTCGGCTTCCTTGTGTAGCAGCTTCTTGTCTCTGACATTCTCCCTCATTTCTTTATTTATTCTCCATAGCTTAAATACTCTGTTAGCTGTTCACACACATGCAGAAGCTGCTGGTTATGTTCTTGGAGGTGCATAGAAAAAACTTTTATTATCAAAAATATTTAAGTCAAGAAAGTGAGTTTCCTAACAGAGCCGCATAGATCATCTGTTTATTCAAGTTAGTTTTGATGATTATAGCCAATTAAGCCTGTGTTGCATATAATATATTTATAATAAAAATTTTACACTGTGGCTTTTCTAGTTGCTTCTTGCAAGCATATTTGTGGAAAGTTAAATGGATAGAAAAATGTTCCATTGGGAACCAAACTAATAGAAAACACTGTTCTTCCTCCTCTCCTGTGGTGGCGCTGCACCAAGAACGGCTGAAGGAAACTATATGAATACCTGAAAGGAAGACATGAGCATAACTTCCTTCTTCACAAATGTAAACGAAAATGGAATAGAATCAAATTTTAACCGTTGTAGGATTTCTCTTTGATAAAAGAGAATGAGGCATTTCCTTCTTGTTTTGTTTGTATTTACCCAGAATGCCCTGTACTATTGTCCGCTTCCTGCTTTTGAATCTGTGTCCAGTCCACATATGCATTCAAACTGCACTAGAGTTCACTCCAACCAAGTCGAGATGTAGGTTTGTGTGAACCAGAGTTCCTTGTTTTGATCGGTATCAGAGTTCGATTGCACATTCACACCTCTACAAGCGAACCGGACTTTATAGGCAAATGAATTAGTTTGATTAAAGTGGACCAAACAGTGCAAATCCACCCTTAGTCATATCACGATTGTAAAGCTGAAGCTATTAAATAATTTGCTGGAGAATCTCTGTTGTAACCCCATAGAAACCCTATGGTGTGGTGAAGCTGAAGCAGCCTCAGTAGAGCCACAGGGTGATCACTTCCATGCCATTCTGCATTGGTGCAGCAATTCATGTTAAAGGAGCCTTAACTGAATTGAATTCATAACCATACAGAACGTCCATGTACATTTTAGCAGGCTGACATTTCTGTATTAAAGTACCTATTTCCAGATTTTATGTAGAGTTGCCCAACATGTGAAGCTACAATTGTTGAAATATCAATATGTGCAATAGGGTAATTGCAAAGGACTTCTTTCTTAAGAATCAATAAAAGGTGGATTATTTTTCCCTCGCTGTTTTTCTTTAAAAAAATTTCACTGTGAGTTGACCTGACTTCAAAGTTGAAATAAATAGAAGCTGTAAAAAATGTTTGTTCAAAAATTAAATCTTCAAAAACAGATTTTTTTTTTTTACAATTAATTGTAGTTGATGTAATTGTTGCAATTACATATTTTGTTACATTTGTTATTACATATCAGACATGAATCTTCAAATCATCAATCACTCTGTGTCATAAAAGTTTCACTTTTTCAATAAAAAAATATTTTGATTGAAGTTTGCATATAGTTTTTACACATTAAATGACAAGAAATAACTTTTCCACAATAATATATCGAGCTACTCCTCTAATTTGTACATCTGAGTGAAACGTCAGACCTGAGAGCATAAGGTGTTAATCTGCAGTTTTGAGCTTTTCCTGCAGCAGCTGCGTTTAAGCTGTGCACCGTCACTGTGAGTCATCTTGTGTGACCTCCTGTCCTCGTGTTGGCACAGCAACATTAACCTCATGTCACTTTCACTGAGGGTTTGTAAACTGGGCTAATTCGCTCCCAGGTGCTGGTCACCCTGCATGTCTGCCGCCTTCGACAAAGCTGTGTTTACTGTAAACGGCTCCTTCAGGTTGTTTTCTGAGAGCTGCTGTCTCTTTTAACATTACGCACAAATGATACAGATGCTTCCTGTGTGTTGTTGAAACATAGCATGTCCAGATTTGTAAAACAAACAGTTCAGCAGTTGTGCAAATATATGGAAGCACAATTAAATCAGAGTTTGTAGCTGATGATGAACTGCAGGGTTGGCACTCTACATATCTAAGTTTCTTCTTTTTTTAGAGAGTTTGTTCTTAGATTACGTCTCTGTAGACGGCATTATCTCTTGGTCTTTATTTCTGAGCTGTTGTGGTTGGCCTCTGAGTTGCTGGAGCTGTGATTACTCCAACTTACCTTTTTTCTCCATCTCTGATTCCTGTGTTGCTTTCTTCACTTTGTTTTAGCCTTGTAGATACTCACTGACCACAGCTTTGTTAGTCAGAAACTATTCTGATGTCATGATTTGAAAAGCAATCTTAATTTAGACAATATTTAAATATCACTAACTGAGAAGAAAATATGGGTTAATAATTGTCGTCATTGTTATTGCATTTTTCAGCGGCCGTAACATACCGTATTTTCCGCACTATAAATCGCACCTAAAAACCTTCAATTTATAATACGGTGCGCCTTATTATATATGGGCCAATATTTAGCCACAACAGGTCTCGGAACTACGGTAAGCAGCCGTCGACTTAATTTCCCCCCGTAGAAGAAGAAGCGCGCGGTGCATGCTGGGAAATATGACTCCGCGAAGCGTGCCATTTCATTTCCACTTGTTTGTGCAAAGACCCCAGAAGGTTTCCTATTGGGTTCCTATTAAGAGACACGCTTACGACGCAGAGTTTAAACTCAAGGAGATCAGACACGCAGAAGAACACGGTAATAAAACAGCTGTTTATTCATTTTGGGAGGGAACGGAGTTATCAGAACGCTGGTTTGTAATCTATTAATAAAGTTTGACTGGCCGGATTGTTTTGTTGACATTCCGTTTAGCGCAGCTCCATCTAATGGATGCATAACGTAACCCCAGCCTCTACTGTAGCGTCTATTCTATGCGTCTTATAATGTGGTGCGCCTTATAGTGCGGAAAATACGTAATTAGTGTTCCGTACTGAAAAATACTGAAAAACCTTGTCTATTTTTTTCACCTGTTTAGAAAATGCATCGAATTGTCAAATCTGTGTTTGTAAACTCATCAGCAAACCGCATTTTCTTTGACATTTTGTATTCATAAAGCAACATTAAAGCTGTGGTGATATGGTTTCAAATATAATGCTTTGTATTTTCAACTGAATTCAAACATACTGCCTCTATCAAAGAACCTGTTCATATTTCCAAATACAACTTAGAAAAAACTTACAAAGAATGGTTAAGAGTTACAGAAACATGTAAATAATGTATTTGGTGAGTCATTTATAAAAAATTACAGCCTCTTTCGGTATGCAAAGTTTTCATAGCTGTTTGTAAAGTAAATTAGCTGCCAATATTGTAATTTTCTAAAGTACAGGAAACGTTCCAAAAATACGATGACGGAAAGGATGTATGTAATTTACAGGCAGCAGGTAAATATTTGCATGTAAATTCCAGTCAGAAATAAGGAAACATTTTTGTTGTGTCTTTTGATAGGAAGTTAAGTTTTGCATTTTTCATAAGCTCCAGCCCTAGTTGTCAATACAGTATAACTCTGTCACTGAACTTTCAAGATAAAATTCATGTTTTCATTAGAGCAGGGCAGTGAGACTGAATGGGTGAATGGAAGATTACAATAGGTGTTTTCCATCCAGAATACATTTGCATTAGTCACTCTAACATGCTTGAGATCTGTTAAAAATAGCCTTAAAAATACCCCAAATTGTATATTTTAATCATTTTATTGTATTGCTTGACTCCACTATGAGCATGACCCTCTGTCCCCCTTGATGTGTTAACTCTGAATTTTCTGAAGTTACATTCTCTGAAGTTATTACTGGTAATAGTGTCCTTATCTGTGGTGAAAACCTGTCATCATTATTATCAATCTGCCTCATCACCTGGATTCAAACATCAGCCGATCATCAGATCTACGAGAACTGAACAGCACAGGAACGATGCAACTTTAATGATTCTGCACAGCTGATGCACAACAGAAATTCAGAGCTGATTTTGCTGATTGAAGCAACCGGCATGCAACACGAACTTTCCCCGGCCGAACAAAACGGCACCAAACATAGCAACTACCTGCTGTTAAGGTGGGGACTTTGACAACAGTGTTTTTTTTTCCACTGAACAGTTTCAGTTTGAGGTGATTTAAATTGCTAGCATCAGAAAAGAAGGCACCGTATATTCTTAGCCTTTCATAACTCTGAAAACTTATTTAAATTCCATCAATCTCATGGTTAAAAGGCAGGTTTGGCAAAGAAGCTGATCCAATACTTAGATAAGGTAAACTAATTGTACCAAAATCCGGATGAATCTATCATTCTGATGTGATGAATGGTATAATAGATGTGCACCTCCAACAAGGGTGTGTAAATATCCCACAAAGTTAAAACACTATGTTGATAAAATTGTTGACTTTTGTGCAATGCTGTCCAATTGCTGTGAACATGTGACTTTGTGTAGTGAATGAAGTAAGTCTTGCCAAATTTAAGCCCCAGACATGAAGGTGTGTCCCTTATCAAAACTTTTATTTTGTAGTAAAGCAGGAAGTAGTTCTGCAGTTGCTTTGTTGTTTTGACAAAGTCAGCTGATAAAGACTTGTCATCGAGCTTGCCTTGGCTCAGACTTTGTTGCTATATTTATCGAGCTTTCCGACTCGTCTAGCAACAGGTTTTTTTGTTTTTGTTTTGCTTTTGTCCAAAAGCACGTTTATCAACTTTTTCTGTGGCTACCATCAGTCAGATATAAAAACATGATGCTGCTCTGAGCAACTCGCCCCACCTCAAGCACTCATAGGTGTAACAGTCTTTCTGCTGGAGTCCCTCCCAGCTGTAGTGAGAGCAGCAGATGTTCATCGCTTTAGCAACTGCAAAGCTGCCTCTGATTGGGTTGTTATGGTGGACAATATGTACCATAACAGTGACCATAATGCACAGATTGGCACTCAGCCGATGGGCAAACAAGGTTTTTATTTGTTTGATATTGATGTTTAATATCCATTAGCTATCTAAGTGAACACTTGGCTGGCATATTTGTGCAGATGTACAGCATGTGTACACAATGAATGTGAGAAGTGGTTCTAGAGGAATGACTGAAAGTTCATGTCTTCGTGAGTCGAGCTTTTTTTGGAAGGCTGTGAAGTCTACAGAAGTGTCCTCCAGACTTTGCTAACTAAAAAACAAACCCCTCTAATGTCCAGCTCTGAGACAGGTCCGAACAAGCACAGCGATACGCATCAGCAAAGCACCAGCATGTCTGGCCTGGCCACACCCTTTCTTCTCTCCCTGCCGTCCGGTTGGGTGGTGTCAAGTTTCCCTTCACTACTAAAAACCTGCCCGGTACCAAAGATGTCATTGGCTACCTCAGCAAGTTGGCTGCCCCTCAGTTTGTTACCTCATTGGTCACTGGGGACAGAAGGACGTGCATGATAGGCTCAGGATGCTTTGCATTGGCTTCGGAGTATCGATCCCTGGCAGAGGGCTTGGCACGGTGGAAGGTGGTTCTCCATAGAGCAGATATTGATCAGGAAACACTGACAGCAAGACACGACTTTGAGTTTGTGAAATTAAAGATTACTCTTAACTTGCACTCCTAACTTCAGTTTTGGCTGACATATTGCATACGCACATTTTGCTAATAAAACTAATTTCTAACTAGTAAAAGAAGTTTCATGTGGTAAGACAGCATGCAGAGGGTTTAAACCTGGCACAGAAATAGAGTTTTCCATGTTTCAGGACTCTGTGGTTCTGCAGCACTTTAAGCTGCTGTTTTACTTGTTGGAGTGAAATAATCTCATTGCATCAGTCCTCTAGCTGTTTGCTCCTTCTACCCCTGTTGTATGGATTATGCCTATAAAGCAGATTAAATGTTGCAGATTGAAAGACCAAGAGGGGACAGAACATAAACTCTTTAACTATTCTAAATCTTTATTCTGCATCTGACTTTGTGATTTCTTTTTGTACCTTTATTTTTTATTCTTAACACACAAAAATATTATTATATAATGCAGTTGGCAGAGTGTCACTGTCTTTTTTCCTGTCATTTGAGTTTCCTGGAGCCATATTATGCATGGCAAAACACAAATATTTGGAGGAAAATTACATCCCCGGCTTCCCCCCCATACAGTGTTTGTCTTTTTCAAAAAGGTTTCATCTGTGGATGTTTCTAAAACACAGCATAAGGTTGTCATTGCCATAGTTCTCCCCAATTTAGTTAATTAGTAGTTGTGTTCCTTGTCTTTCTTGGCTTTTAAAGTATTTTCTTATTTTTCCCAATTTTTCTTATACATTTATTGAGTTTTGAAAACTTATACATTTCTTCCAGTTTTTTGCATTTTCAAGTAATTCTAATCAATATTTACTGTTTTGTTATTTTTAATTGACATAAACATTGTCAAAGATAACATATTGTTGGAGATTCTCTTGGTTTGATCTTTGGCATAGTCTTTTACTCTGTTTTTTTGTTTCTTCAAATTTCCTCTTTACATGCGACATTTCCATATGCATTTTAAATTATAAATGTGATTTGACTTTTGACTTATTTATATTTTGCTTGTGGTGAGATATAATAATTGTTATATTTTAAGGTTCAAGAGTTAATCTTATCAGCCTAGACATTTTGCTTTGAATGCTCCAGCCCTTAAAAGTCTTCATATTTTATTTGCAGTAAGGGCATCTGATTGGGATGCATGTATATCCTCTCAGAGCTGTTAAGCAGCCTAAAGAGGAATCACTTTGCATTTACAATCATGTCACACATCATGAGTGTCAAATTGCGAAGACTAAGCCTGCATGAATGCCATCAAATTTCTACTGCAGCACTAAAGCTGTGGAATATTTTTGCTCCTTATGATTTCTGTCAAAATCACACACACATTTTATGTTTTGGTGTTAAGCTAATGCTCTTATCTTCTGTGTACAAATATGACACAGATATAAATCCCAAGTGGGCCAATGCTCCAATCGACCACTCCACTGCAAAGTCTAATACTAAGTGCTGCTGCCAAAGCTGCTTTTTCAGTTTGTTTGTCGGATTTGGTTCAGATGTCAGGTGTTTAATCTGCAACAACGTTTCTGTTGTTTGTTTAGTGGATGTGAGCACAGCGGCACTCCCCTCGCAGGTTCCCTCTGCCGCCTCTGCCATCCTTCCCATGGACCTCCGCATTGTGGACCACCCTCATCACCACCACCAGCAGCCTCCCTTCGGCCTGGTGTCCCAGCCCCATCCCACGCCAGCCCCCTCCACAGCCTGTCCTGCATCGTCCGAGCTGGGCAACGGGCCGGTCACTGGTAAGTCCTGGAGGCCTCCTGGCTGATTTCACCTAATGCAACCTTACCTCCGTACTCGGGGTGATGCGCTATTCAATACTTGTAGAACAAGCTCCCACTAGCTCAGGTTATGACAAGAAATAAGATTAGTCACCATAACTACACTGATGATACATAAGACTACATTACAATGTCATCAGGAGAGTCTGAACCCATCCAAGCTCTGAAAAGATGCTTAGAACAGATAAATGCTTGGGTGTGTCATATCTTTCTCCAGCTGAACAGAAACAAATGATTTAAAGTATTTAAAGCTTCAGTTATTATAGCTAGAAAGTAGTGATAGGGCCTGAAACCTTTGGGAAGCCTCCAAAGATACATAAAGGCAATTACAAAGTCAGCCTTCTATCACCAGAAGAACATTTCTAATGTTCCAGCAAGATCCAGAGAAAGTCATCCATGCATTTATCTTTATTTTCATTGATTACTGTAAAAGTCTTCACAGATCTGCCTAGAAATCCTCCAGCTGCAGCTGATCCAGAATGCTGAAGTTAGAGCACATCAACCCGGTTCTAAAGTCACTACACTGGCTCCCTGTAGCTCAGAAGATAGACTATAAAACACTTTTGTTCGCTTATAAATCACACAGCTTAGCACCACAATACATTAAAGATCTGCTGTTGTTGTATCCACCTCCCAGACCTGTCAGGTCTTCTGGTTCTGCTCTGCATCCCCAGAACCAAACTTGGAGAAGCAGCATTCAGCTTCTATGCACCAGAAATCTGGAGCAAACTTCCAAAAAACTGCAAAACTGCTGAAGCACTGAATTCCTTTGAATCTACTCTGAAAAGCCACCATTTAGAGTTGCTTTTGAACCATATTAAAAATGGAACACTGTTTGATTGATGATTTTAACAATGGCACTTGGCAAAATGCAATGCATGCTACTGGTTTTCACAATTGTTAACATGTGTCTATGATGTTTTTTTTAATGTTTTACATACCTTGTTGCTGAAATGTGCCATACAAATAAACTTGACTTGACCTGCAGGCCGTCAGGACCAGCACCTGCAACAGGAACTGGTGGCTCTGAAGCACAAGCAGGAGCTCCAGAGGCAGCTACTGATTGCTGAGTTTCATAGGCAACACGAGCAGCTGTCACGACAACATGAAGCCCAACTCCAGGAGCATATTAAGGTAAGAGGATGTGTGTGAGCCGCCGATAGACAGAGAGGTGGGATTTGTTCCTCTACTGTAGTCAGCAGCTTGTGAAGGGCAAAAGAAAACAAATGTATGTGTACGATTTAGAGGGTACACTGGTGTAATTTGATCTGTTGGCAGCAGAAGAACATTGGCCCCATAAACCCACTCTGTGCAAATTTTATAAAAGAAAAACTCCCATTGGGTTTACTGCGACCAGACAGCTGTGGAGCCAGAAGATCTGATCGGTTTAGGCTGAAAATAACTACAATGTGTCTTTTGAGTCCCTTGAATTTACTGCTTTCATTACTGCACCCACACTTTGCTTCATTCCAGTTGTTTCAGCTGAAATCTTTACCAGTTATTTGTTTTCAGCAACCTATAACTCCTTTATCTTGTTTTTTTCTTCCTTCTGTAACCCATTTGCGCCTCTCCCCTACAGCATCAACAGGACCTGTTGGCCCTCAAGCATCAACAAGAGCTGCTGGAGCATCACAGGAAGATGGAGAAGCAGCGTCATGAGCAACAGCTGGAGAAGCAGCAGCGGGAACAGAAACTCCAGCAGCTGAAAAACAAGGAAAGGGGACAAGAAAGTAAGTGAACAATTCAATCAAAACAGCATTTTTAAGCGTGGAAGCATATGATTTAATGTGCTCTGCCCTCCTGTTAACATCTGTGCTGAAATACTATGGCCAATGATCACAACAGGTGTCAGACAGCTCGGCTCCTCCAGCCTCTCTGTCCCAACACCTGCAGCCATGGCACAGCAGTCAGAACAGTCTGACATCACACATTCACCAGAGGGAGGATCAGGATCCTCTAACCAAGGCGAGGTTAGAGGAGCGAGACACAGAGGCAAACATGTCCTTGGTTAACGTGTTCAAAATCAGGTTAAGAGTTAAAATTCCCTTCAGATTAGACTTTATGTTGCAAACAGTCAGGATGTTAATATTTGGCCAATTAAAGCAAACTATATATAAAAAATACATGAAGACTTAATATCTGACTGAAATCTTATTGCATTTATACTTTCAGTGGAGAGTTGTAGGTGCATGCTTTCCAGTTGGTGGAGGTGTAATTTCAAGAGATAGCTTTTTTTATTTTTTTCAGTGGGCTTATGAAGAGAAATTGTGAGTAGTCAGTAGCATACTTCTGCTGTAGATGGCAGTAAGAGAGATCAATAAATGAATTGTCTTTCACAAGTCAAGCTCAGAACTCATCAAACTAGGATAAACAACTCAAGAACGTTTCATGTGAAAATTAGTAATTTCTTCTATAAATATAAATCTGTTCTTTCTTGTAAGTTTTCACTTTTTGTAGGAGTCACAGTTTGCCATAATTTTTCTTAGATCTGGTCACTTGAGTGACTCAGATGCTGACCTTTTCATTGTTATCACCCTAAGTTTCTTCAGATTCCTGTAAGGAATTCTTTGAATGATGAAAATTTACTATTTTATAGAAATGCTACTAGCTTGAATCTGGGGAAAATTCTCCGTCATGATCCAAACTTTGACTTTTGCTAAGATACTGACTGCTCCTACCTGCACCACACAACCCCTCTTTAAAAGAAGAAGATAAATGGTGACTTTAACAAGCTTTTTCTTACTTTGAGGAAGAAAGTGGGATCAAAAAAAAAATTACAAAACTATGATGGAATCCACAACGAACAAAGCTACCGATATCTTTTCTTTCTTGTTTCAAGTTGTGTGAAATCCATTTCTTATAAGTCCCAGAATTCCTCAGCCAACTTTGTCAATCTATAAAATGAAAGTAATAGTTTTTGTGCAGGGCGGCGCTAGAGGAATGGGCGCCGGTGCCGCTGCGAACGGCCGCGAGGTGTTTGATGGGCCCATTAAGAAACCCCATTAAGCTGCGTTTTGTTCCAGCAGCTCTATTAGTAAAGCTGCTCCAAGACAAACATGTTGAGTCACAATTAATGTATTTAAGTTGAATCTGTTGCATCATTTTATCCATTTAATTGATTCGTTTTATCATTAAGTCGATACTTTTTTCTTTTTTTACTTTGTATTGCCATCATGAGTCATGTTGATCCGACTGCAGAGCGCCCTCACTGTCCTTGGATTTACAGGTTAAATGTGATCTGAAAGTGAAATGTATGGGCGCCGTTGCTTTTATTTCCAGTCGGAAAGACGTGTCATTCAATATTTTGAGTACACTGTAGTTAATAGATTTTGCCAGTAAAGTCTCGATTCTGCTCTAGGCAGAGAGAACGTACTGTTTGACGTCTATGGAAAGAGCTTTGGGTTGTAAACAGGAGAAGCTTTGTTAAGTACTGCACTAAATTGCATAGAAGGAAGCCTCATAAAAGCCAATTTGCTTCAGTGGGGAGGCGTTCATATTGGGATGTCAGCACTTACAGCTGCAGTGTGATTTAGAGAACATATATTAGCCCTTGTCACTTTCACATGCTGAATTTACCACTTCCTCTCTCAACCCTGACACATCACCTCTCGTCACTCCCTCTGTCATTTTCCCATAAAAGCAGCCATTTTTCCAGCTTTTCCTGCTCTCTCTGAGATTTCCTCTGCCTGTTTCTCAGCTTTTCCTCCCCGTCTCTCACTTCCTGGATAATTTGTTTGTAAAGCTGTGAAATAAGAGTGGAAACTGAGAGCACAAGATGGAAATGCAGCCCCTGATTTGTGTGTAGTATGAATGGGAGCTGCTAAAACCTTCGTGTTTGTGTCAAACACTGAGGCGGAGGTAAAAATTCAGGGGCAGTAAATCCTCCTGCTCCCGACATTGATTCATTTTTGCTAAAATCCCGGTGGGTGTGGACTCATATTTTGCGTACTTAACCCATACACTTCTGTTTAGTAGTAATGGTCTCACTTACGCCGTCAGTACTCATGTGCTTTTCTTTCGGTGATTATGTCTGTCCAGGTGCTGTTGCCAGCACGGAGGTAAAGATGCGTCTTCAGGAGTTTGTCCTGAACAAGAAGAAAGCCCTGGCTCAGCGAAACCTCAACCACTGTCTGCCCAGTGACCCTCGCTACTGGTATGGGTAAGTGTGACTGGCAGCCTCTTTAGAAGGGAATTTTTTCAGATTTGCTTTGATCACTTGTTTAGTCTGAACAACATATCGCAAAGGAAATTCTTATCGTATGATAACATTGAGCAAAAATACCTTAAGAACACAAACATCTAGAGCCAAAATGATTTAATCACTTTTATTTGAAATAATAAAGCATCAATTATTATTGCTGCTGAAAAATTTGTAGGAAATCTAGATTACTTCAGATAATCTACAGCTATACTATAGCTATAGTAGTTCATGCAGAAGAGACTAAAGTTGAAACATATAATAAACAGTTTTGCAGTTCTGCTCTTAATAATGTTTCTCAATTATAACAAGTTGGTATCAGCAGTGTAGTTAGTCAGGCCATCTGCTCCAGTAGCCAGTTAGCCGTTAGCATCTTAACAAACAGATCTCTCATTTTGTGTTATAATACTTTGCTACCCTAATATGAGTGATTGGTGGCACTACTTAAATTTTTATTTCATGGTTTTTGGCATATTGGGACTTTTTCCAGTCAGCCATATTTTTTGTTTTTCGAGAGCAAACAGGGTTGTAACCTTCTCCAACAAGCCGAACTATGTTGCAGCAAAAGGTTGAGATGGGGGGCAGATTGAAATTTCTGTGGTTTTGGAATTATAAATTTGATTTGCCATACCTACTGTAGACAGAATACTTTTCAAATAAAGTCAATTCTTATCTTAATCTTTTTATGCTTATGAGTGAATGTTATGTAATGGTGGTGAAAGTCTTTACAATTTTGTAAGAGACGGTAACTTAGATTGTTGCTGTTTTTACATGAATGTTTGCATCTACAAAGCAGAAGGAACAGATTGTCATTGTGCAGACTAGCGAACGTGATAGTTGTTGTTGCCAGATTTTTGGTGATGCAAAAAAGAAATTTGTTTAAATGCTTCATAAAATTTGTTTAACATTTTTCTTTCTGGGCTTTGTTTTGTATTTGAATTATTATCTTTTCCAAAATAAATAAGTTATTTTATCTAAAAATCAGATAATCATATGATTATCTAACTTTCGAGAGTTAGATATAAAAAGGAATCAATGTTTATTTGGACTAATCTATTTAGTGCTTTGTAAGTCTCCTTGATATTTGACATTATTTTAAGTATTTTTGTAAAAACTAACATCAGAATCCCCATTATAATTGCAGTATAATGCAGACCGAGATGCATGACAGGAACTGCAGCTCTGCTTTTAGACAGCAGGCATTTCTGCAGAGGAAATCTGATTCGGCAACATATATAAGCTGAGGAAGTCTAAGCTGAGGAAGTCAAGAGGAAGTGCTTTATTCGTTTTGCAATCTTAGCTACACAGATTCACCTGTCACGTGTCACTTATAGGCGTTTTTGTTGTTTTAGTTTATGTAACCTTGGAAACTCGACTAAATAAATATATTTTGGTCTATATTTTGCTGTTCAAAAATTTGTCTTCCACTTAACTGAAATTAGTTTGCAACAGGAAGCTTCCTGATTAGATACTCAAACTGCCTTGATTCCCTCCTGTAGATATGTTGTAGTTTTACTCTGATCCTGGATGACGGAGCTGCTCTCCATATTACTCTAGCAACTTTAGAGTAAAGCTAATCTCAGCTTCTGATTGACGGCTATGACTATAAGAACCAAGCAGAACCACTTCATGTGCAAAAAGCAAACATGAGTCCCCGAGGGCCCAAAACCACCACCACACCATGAGGTCCTGTCTATCACTGCAGACCAGATCAGGGACACGGAGGCAGTCTTGGCAGAATTCATGATTTTGTGTCAGGCATTGGATAAACAGTCCTTAATAGCAAGCCAAGAACCCCAAATCCTGCAGCAGCTGCTGCAGTATATCCTGAGGCGCCACGCCTTTTCAGGGTTCGGCAATCGACCAGAGACGCTTTTCCAAAAGCCTAATAATATATTTACCTGAAAAAATAAGCTTGCTTTGGAAATCCAGCCAGCTGGGGAGCAACATGTTGTCTAGTTACAGAGAGCAATGTCTATGATGGGTGTTGTGGAAAAAATTACTTTAGCAAGAGTCTGGATGAGAAGAAATAAGAAATTTATTAAAACCTTGCAAGGTGAGAACAGAAATACAGAGTCACAGGAGTCTGTCAAGTCTACAAGTCAGGAGTCTGGTCTCTGACCAGAACCTTCCGTTTATAGGTTCTGGTCAGAGAAGAGAGACTTGATTGGACAATAGGTGTGAATCGCTGATCGTTATGTACCAAGGATTCTGTGGAGCCCAACGCGGATAGTCTGGCCATTTGTCTATTGTTAGGGAAAGAGGGTTGTCAAAGGGCCATCCTCCCCGTCTCTGGGCTGGAGTAGCTTCTGGGCTGGGTAATACCTCGATGATTTCCTGGGTTAACAGCGACCTTTGTCGTTTGTCCATTGTTAAGGAAAGATGGGTTGTTAACAGGCCAGCCTGCTGTCTCTGGGCTGGGCAGCTAGTTCAATACCCTGATAAGATCATGCAGACACAATCTAAAGCACAAAAGAGGTGAGGAGCGTATTGGCATAAAAGGGTGAGGAGCACATTATAAAATTTTCCATTACATGGGACATTATAAAGCAGATCAACACAAAGTAGTGTTGGTAGGGACGAACACTACTTTATGTTCGTCCCCACAAAGTAGGGGACAAAAAATGCTATATTGCTTCTATAGATATATTTTTTGTTAGTTAAAATTGTCCTCTAATCCACGAGTCAGTACTTTGTAAAACTGCCTTTTGCTGCAACTACCGATGCAGGTTTTCTGGGATTTATCTCCATCAAATGCTCGACTAAAAACACTGAAAGTTTTGCCCATTTTTCTATGTAAAGTAACTCAAAGCTCAGTCAGATTGGATGGAGAGTATCCAGAAACATGAATTTTCAAGTCTTACCAATGATTCTAAGATGAATTTAGGACCATAGAATGATAGTGCCACCACCGTGTTTCACAGTGGATCACATTTTTTCACTCAGATTCCACATTTCTGTTTGTTTTCTGCAGAAATAGAAGAGCACAGTTTCTTTTATAGCACAGAGGTTAATATAAAAGATAGTGTGTATGATGCAGCAGTGATGGAAACTCTTTGTTGCCATGGTGCATTATGGAGCAAAAGAGGCAAATCAAAATTAATCAAAATTGTAGTTTTAGCGTTAATAACATACTCATAAAGGTAAAATCTACTGCTTTATTCTCATGTGTGATCCACCCACCCACTAGAACATAGAGAATGATTTTATAGCAAAGTACATTCCTCTGAAACTTCAAAGCCTTCAAAAATATGTCAAATCATGCACCTTCCTTTCATCAAAGAATTCATTCTCTGAGTCATCATCTGTCTCATTGGCGTGTGAAAAGAAAAGTCCCTCATTGGGGAGGAATATCAAACGTAAAATCTGTCGATGACAGAGATTGGAGTCTCTCATCTTCATGGCTTTTGGAACACAGTAAGCCGTGTGGTGCTCCAAACCCCCGTAGTGTAGGCGCCTGTCAGTGCCGTGCTTTTGTGTGTGCATCAAATTGCCAACATCATCGTTAGTCTCCCAGTTTAAACGACAGAGAATGTGCTGAAATGTCTCGGCTTTCTCTGTGCGCTGGTTGGTGGTGATTGACAGCCGGATCTCCCTGAGGTGAATGTTTGAAGTGGGCAGTTAGGAAGAAAAAAACAACAGTGGTGTCTCTTTTGCACTTTAAAGATGCTTTAATAAGTCAAAGATTTTGCCCATGCAGGAGAGTTGAGTGGTTTTGCATCATTAGTTTAATAGAGTTCTCTGTGTTTTTCACCCTGTTGTGATTCTCCTCACTTTCCGGTTTGTCTTCTCTTCATCTCCCCTCCCGTTCTCCACCTGTCTCATACAGCCGAGTCAGGAAACCGAAGCTTCACTTAAGGTGAATTAGTCCCTCTTTCTTTCTTCATTGCCTCTTTTTTTTCCACCTCCCTTAGCTGCTTACAGTCTCCTGTGTCTTTAAAAATCCTGACCTTGAAAAAGAAGTCAGAAGCTGTCTTTTTCACTTACTTAAGTGTGTAGGCGTTTGTGCATGAACTAGGTGCAATGGTTATTGTAGTTCTAAAAAAAAGTGGCGATATTGCATAATATGCTGTGGGTTATAAGAAATTTTTATTTGCATTTGTTGCAGGAAAACTCAGCATAGCTCTTTGGACCAGAGCTCACCCCCTCAAGCGGCGCTGTCAGCGTACACGCATCCAGTGCTAGGAGCGTTTGACTCAAAGGACGACTTTCCTCTGAGGAAAACAGGTAAAGAAATAAGACTTTTTTTAAAAACTCATACAGGAAGTAAACTGGCTTTAGAGGTCCAAAAGCCTAAATTTGGGAGTCAGACGCAGGAGGATTAATGAAGATGGCTGAAATATTCTTAACCAGAGATATCAGAAATGTACTTAATGGCCTCTTTTGAACCATTTTAATGTAAATGTAGGCCGAGGGAAGATAACAGCACTTCTCTGGATTGAAAAAGTAGAAACTTTAACACCACTGACAGTGTTTTAGAAGAACCGAAAAATGCCCACAGAGCTAATTAGCTACAGACATTTTTATGATAAAAAACAAGTTTCCTTAACTTTTACACTCCTAGTCAGGTTACAGCTGCAAACTGATGTGATAGACCAATAAGTTAGTACACAATTATGTAGTGCAATAAGAATTATACATTGTATTCCAATTTTTTTCAAATAAATTGCTGAATTAAATATGGCATGTATTTATGTCCAACTCCCTTTAGCTGCAGTTAAAGGCTCAAGTCCTCTTGGGTTTTGCTCTACCAGCTTTGACCAACTAGACATAGAATTATTTTTGCCCATTCTTCTTTGCAAAATTTCTCAAGTTCAATCAGATTGGATGGAGAATGTCTGTGAACATCAATTACCACAGACTTTCAAATGTATTTTGGTCCGGACTTTGACTGGGCCATCCAAAATATTGTGTTCTAAACATGGCATTGTAGCTGTGGCTGCATGTTTAGGGACATTGTCCTGCCGGAAGGTGAACCTCCACTCCATTTATACCACACTATATTAATGATTAGGTGTCTGCTGAAGGCAGTTAGTTTCACTGGATTTTACAGAGGGAGACAGAGGAATAAAATTTGAAAATTGTTTAAATTTGTGGTTGCAATGTAGCAAAATTTTAAACATTTCAAGGCATATGAAAACTTTTATGAGGTAACAGTTATTCATGATCACTGTTCTGCTAAATAAAATGGTTCCTGATCGCCCTGGTGCCCTAACAGGCTGAGAAAACGATCTTTCTTGCTTTTCGGACTCATCGGCTCTCCCCATCTGCTCGTACCAAGGCCGGCCAAGCTGCAATGACTCAGTTAGCATCAGCAGCTGCTTCAGCTGTACAGCTGTCTGTCTTCACCACTGGAAGCCAAACCCTGTGTACGCCGCACTGAGGCCCACCTGCTGAGATCTGCAGAGAGAAAACTCAGAGTTTGGACTTTTAGGAATTTTCCTCAGAGATTTGTTCCTAACACACATGGTATCATTCTTCCTGGACGAAGAAGGAAGTCTGATACGTACAAGTGCTCTTGGAAGACATTTGCTGTTGATCTGTGCGTCAGTTTACAGCCAGCTGTTGAAGAACTATTGTGTAAATAGTTAGCAGACCGTGATTGTATTATGCTGGCCTTCAGAGATATGAATCATGTTGAAGAGGAAGTGAGTGACAGCACTCGACACATCAGTGCTCTCCTCGCGTCATTCATGACGCTCTTTCCCCCAAAGTTGGTCTTTTATCTATGCAAACTCTAAATGTGCATTGAATGCTGTGCGTCTGTGCAGTAAGATGATGCGTATGGTTTATTACAGCAGGGCTTTGTCATAACGGCGCTCGGTGCACAGAGGACCACTTTGAATGCTGTGACAGGAAGTCTGCAAGGCCTTCATTACAGAGGCATGCTTGTCATGCTGACCTTCCCTCTGCTGCTCATACATTACATTATTACACACAGACATTATCATTCCACACTTATAAAATGAGCACTAAGAT
Source organism: Phalloptychus januarius (assembly GCA_902982915.1). NCBI lineage: Eukaryota > Metazoa > Chordata > Actinopteri > Cyprinodontiformes > Poeciliidae > Phalloptychus > Phalloptychus januarius. Next base: position 18,079,582 of record CADWAE010000230.1, on the reverse strand, counting down.
CATTGAAGACTTTAATGTTCTCTATGTTCACTTGTTGATTCAGTAGCTTCACATTTTTCAGTTATTATTCCACCATCTTTCTCTGGTTTAAGCCTCAACAATCCCAGGTTTATATAATCAATCCTTTTTATCCTTCTTACTAATACAGTCACACTATAGCTATGCTAAACCTAGAATGATTTTACGTGATCAAACATTAAAACTACTTATTCAAGACTTCAGAGTTCAAGAGCTCAACATACAGGATGTTTATTAATCAGTGATTTAACACAGCTGTCAATTTTCTAATAAGTGGTTGTTCTAGCAAATTCATTCAGGTCAGATTAGTTGGAGAAGTTGCTAAAAACCCAACACAGGTCCAATCTCATGTCACACAGGTTTCATTTATCAGGTTAAATATTGTAGCTCATCACAGCATGAAGAGAAAATGACTGATTAAGAATTGCTTGTTAGGAAGTGTTAAGTTATGTGACAGCAAAGCTTAAGTTTGCAAAATGAAGTCTGGATAAACAAGACTTCTGAAACGGCGTTGCTGATACAGACAAGACCAACGTTGAGATGTTTGACCATAATAATGCAGCATCATATCAGGAAGTCTTACTGGTCAATATAGTGATTGCAGTATCAGTTGAGATAAATCAACATTTTCTTCGCTCTCCTCTCTCTCGCGTACGTTCAGCTGACCATCTGATATTCAGCATCTTGGAAACTGTAATCCAACAGGTGGATGTCTTGATTAAAAAAAAAACTTTTATCTTTTCCAATGTTAGCATTGCATAGGTGACACAATACCTTTAGAGAATGAAGTACACCATGTCAACATCGACATCTTGAACCAAATGTTAAGTACGGCAGTGGAGTTGTGATCATGTGGGCCTTTTTTGCAGCCACAGACTGAGTGCATTTTGCTGCTATTGAGTGGTCTATAGAGTAAAATAATCTATTGTTAAATGTGAAGCCATCTATTCAACAGCGGAAGCTCGGTCTAAACTGGGTTTTGAAAAGGACATTGAACCCAATGTTTGTAGCAGCAAATCTACAAGCAAATGGCTAAATAAGTAAAGAATCTGTTGGATGCTGTGGCCCGGTCTTTAGGTGTCAGTATCTTTGTTTATGAGTGGACCCAAGCTGATTCACACATGTAAAGCTTGACATGGGTCTGTGCCTCAGGGGAAAGAACAAGTTGCCTTTTAATAACAGGGTTTGGAGTTCAGTTTACACACCCTCCATATGTTTTTGTGGCTTTGAACAAATACAGTGAAATCCAACTTAGTGGCCAAACTCCAAATTGCTTCTTTCTGTGAATGGGTGGTTCAGCGTCACACTTATTGGACTTTGTTTTGCTGAAAGATTTGACTATGAGTAGAGAAAAACCACTTGGTATGTGATGCATTTATTTTTTCACATACAACTTTGTCTCAAAGTGGAACCACATGCAGCTTTTTATACTGAGAGTTCAAATTAAACTTTATGTTCTGTTGAGGAATATTTAAAACCTTGGAATCAGGTCTAAAAAATAGTATTTATTGTGTTTTGGCACTTTATACCAAATTAAGATCTAATTTCGTGCGATGAGGATGTGAAACCATTATTTTTAGCTTTTTTGCGCCATAAAAGAAGCAACGTGCTATTTATTACAACAGTGAAGTGCTGAAAAAAAATCTTAAAATGCTTGCAAATGCTTGATTTGGGGAAGTCTTAACCCTGCAGCCTATTCTCTTGCCAGCTGTGGGTGTGAACTTCATGGTGTACTGTTGCAAATTCCCCTTAAGGCTGCAGTAACACAAAGAAACACATGAGAAAATAACGAGAACCTTTGATTCAGCGCAAAATCCAGGAAGTATTGTTCTGTCCTGTGGAGTGTAAACAAAAAAAACTGCATGTGAACTGTGGCTGTCTTTCATCACCGGCCTGCAGATGTCACAACGCCAAGTGACTAATGTCAGTGACTAACGGTGTCACAATAAAAGAATAATAATTTAGTGGTGGACAAAACAGGCCTGAACTTGAATCTTATTGAGACTTTATGTGACAGACCACAGGAGATGGTACCTCAAACTGTGGATTTGAAGTACTGTCTTCTGTAACCTTTAAATAGGTGATGGGTGGAGATAAATAGAAGACAATCCTGGAAGAAAACCTGTTAGAAACGACAAAAGGTTTCAGACTTGACCCTAAAGATAAAGACAGAGCAAAGCTAGTAGTTTAGATTAAGACAAATTCATATGTCAAAATGCAAATCTAAATCCACTGGAGAATCTAAGACTTGAAAATCCTCTGTCTGGATTTTAAGATGTACTTCAATGAAGAATGGGCAGCAATGTCTGTGTCTAAATACGCAAAGCTGGTAGTGAAATCTCTGCCTGCATCAGAATGTGGTTCCACTACATATTGACCCAACAAATGCATGGCACACTTTTAATTGTAACATTTTTTTAAACGCTGTTGATAATTTTCTTTTCACTTCCCAATTAAGCATTATGTTACATTGGTTCAGCACATAAAATCCAGATTAATAACAAAAGTTTGTGTTTGAGATGAATCTAAACAAGTTTAAGAGATCAAATACTTTTGTAAAGTTCTTTAAATAATCATCTGTTTTCACTGCTGATTGAATTAATTTAGGCCATTATAATTTGTATTATTAGTTTGATTTTAACCTTGCATCATCTCCATTAGGGCCATCGTTGGCTGCAGTCACCTCTTGGGACAGATGACTAATTTTATTTCTGTTTAATCCTGAAACTCATGTTTTACGGTAATCTCTTTAACTTTTATGTTACCACGTGCGTTTCTTCCAGCTTCTGCGCCTCTGATCCACTTATCTAATGTATCTCGCATGTGCAATGTTTCTCGGAAGCTCTGCTGATGAGCTGGAGCAAATGAGCCTATTGATTTCCATACAGTAAATCTCCTTCCTTCCCATTTATTGGCAGAGTGGCACGACTTTCCCCATCATGCCTCCAAGGAGCTCGGGGGTCCCTCCTGTCAAAAAGATGAGCAGCTGATCAATATGTTTTCTATCAAAAGCAGTTTCCTCATCAACTCCCTGTTGAAACATTCAGCAGCACTTAAACAGTCATTTAATCTAAACTTCATATCCTTTTAATGGATTTATCCAAGTGTAAGGATGGAATCTTTTTGAGCATTTGATTAAAAAAAACAGTAAAGTTTAGCTCTTTCTAGACTTTTCTTACTTTGTCCCAGCAATAGGACCACAGAGGAAGAGGGACATAAAGTTTAAAAAATCTACTTATTCTGGGTCATAAAAGTTGCAAAGTGGGACAGTGACCTTTGCTGTAATGAAGCGCAACACCCGCCCTTGCCAACGGTTGCTCACAATGTGCCCATAAAGGCTCAACAATGAAGGCGAGAGGAACTAATTCCTGAATAAAAGAGAGAAGTGGGAATTTAGAGGAAGTGAGAGAAAGGAGGGCATAGAAGGAGGTGAAGAGGTGGAGGAGAGAGAGAGGGATCTGCAGTGAAATGCCAGCATCAGCAGTAAAACCAGTCTGGGCTCTCTGCAGCGAACATGTTTGCACGTGTGCAAACTGTCGTGCTTCTGCCCAGTCGGCATTAACACCCTTCAAAGTCACTCTGTCCTGAGGTGAACACCCCACAGTGACCAGTGCCCTTCAAGCCCACGCCGCCGTGTCTGTCTCCTTCACTCTCCTTCTATGTTCTCCTGGTTTCACCTCATAACGTCGATTCTCCTTCCACTCCGTCATTTGTTTAACCCATAATTGTTTTTTTTATAACTCTTAGATGTTTGGTTAAAAAAATCATCATGAGAAATTTCGCTTTTTAATATTAGTTGTAACAATATTTGTCTTAAGATATAATAAATGTGCTCAGACTGAATCGATTAATCAGATTAATTGTGATTAATCAATTATTGAAATAATTAATCATTGACTGGAGTATTTAGACTCAAAATTTGCCAAAAAAAAGAAACATATTCAGGGCAGCAATTATGCGAGAACGTTACAAAAAATAAAAATCATTTTACATTTAAGATAAAACACCTTTGATTTAGCCAAAACTCCTTAAGTTGCATGGTTTTAGTTTCATTTGGTTTCGACTATATATATACATATATAAATATGTTTAATATTGGTTGTTTGTTTTAAATTGTAGAGTTCTGATTAATAGTCAGAATAATTGATAGCATAGCCAATTATTAAAATATTCATTAGTTGCAGCCCTAAAATGTGCAAACAGATTTTCAAACAAACAGCAAAGGTACTAATGTACAAGTTTTTTATGCTTAAAGCTGAACAAAATGCAGAAAAACCTTTTCTTCATGAGACCTTTCCTTATCAAGACGTTAAGTCACTACCAGATGTTGCTATGCAGCTGTTTTTGATTGGCTGATTACTGATCTGCAAATGTGACCACCTGAATGAAAGCAAACATTTCAGCAATTTACTGATCTGGCGCACTAAAGTGTGTGTCAATAAAATGCCAACCAGGATTTTAGTAATGTTTGAGCAGCTTTTGTGGCTGCCCATCAGTCTGGAAATGTTTAAAAAGCCATTTTCAAACTATTTGGAGTCAGTCTGTTTGGTGAGATAAAGATTATTCTAAAAAGGAAAATGTTAAGCTGTTTTAAATCTTTCCTGGATAAAGTTTTAGCTAGTTCACCTGGAGGTCAGACAATTCATGTCCATGGAAGCCAGACTGGATAAACTTTTTTGGAGCGGTTGTCAGTAAGAAGCCTCTTTTCTCTGAAATGAAGGTGACAGTACAGACTTAGGATTGTAAAGTTGCGTCAGCATGAACCACAATACTTCTCAAACAATTTCCTCTGCACTGCGTCGGCTGTAATTCTCAGCAGGACAATGAGCTGAAATACAGATGTGAATCCATAAAATAAAGGCTTTCAAAGAAAAATAATTATTGCATTGGACAATAGTCTAATAAATAAATGATGTCACCTTTAAGAACTTCAATAAAGATAAAGCTGTGTTTTGAAAAGTTGAAGAAAACCTCTTCTGACAATCGGACAGTAATGGCTCTCACGCGGATGCCGCCCGGGGTAATTCCCTTCTTCTCCTGCGCCCAGAACATATTGGGAACAGAAGGAGATTTTATAGATCCTAAGATGAGGTGTTCAGGGTAAAAATATATTAAAAATAAATTTTTTATTTGAAATATAAAAAATGTTTTATAAAAATCTGTCTCATTTCTTGGGAACTGCACTTCAGCACTCCTGGGTCAGTTCAGATTTTCAGCTGTTTTTATTCTGAACTAAAGATGATGGGATGTAGTTTAGACTCCCTAATAAAACTCCAGCAAATAACCTTCATTTCTACCAAATAACTGATCAGATGAGATACAAACTTCAGTGTCATTAACCAGCCAGTCAACCCCAGTCAACCTCGATTGGTGACAAAGGAGAGAAAAAAATGAAATCTCGTGGAAAGAATTACTTTTTTTTTTTTTTGTGGGAAAGACTTAATTACACGTCAGTCATGGCCACAAGTTTGTTTGTTTTTTTTCTCCCATGTTACCAGACAGATTCTGTACTGTTGAGATGTTCTGTAGTATTTCTTTATGCTGAGTACAGTTCAAGTTAACTTGACTGACCATTATGTAATTCTTCTTCTGCACTTTAACAAATCCTCACGACATGATTTTCAAGAGAGTTTTTACTTGCACTTTAAATATGAACTATGTTAAAATCTTGTTTTTTGGGGGGAAGATTATGTGCATCCATTTTAACTTTTTCATAAGATTTTATAGCAAAAATAAAGTTTAATAAAAGTTGTAACTTTGACTACCACTATTTGAAAAAGGTGCCCCAAAATATGTAACTTTAGGCTGCAACATAAAAAAAAATTGTTGCAACCTCCTTGAAGGACTGACTTTGGGCCAGATGGACAGAAAGTATTTTGTTTTTTCCAAGCATCGATGTCACCCCATAAGGCTGGCGCCCTGGGCAGCCAGCCTTATTCTCCATATCCAAAGCTGCCACTTCAGGTCAGAAGATGCTTTCTTCCAAGCTCATAAAGTTGGTTGTAGAGGTTTATAAATTCAGAGTCTACTGTTTTCTCACATGCTGACTTTTAATGTTGACTTAAATAAACGTTGACACGGTGATATTTATCGAAGGTTTTATTAATCTAATTTAAGATCCTGATGAGAAGCAGATGTTTTTTTAATGATGTGGTATTTAGGATTTGAGAGAAAGTATACGAAATTATGCCAGTACAGATATGAAATCCACGTTATAAAACATCTGTTGTTGATCAAATGAGTGAGAACATCTGTGTTGCACAACAGCCAAAAAACATCTTAAAGAAAGTCAGTACATGTTGTGCCTGCTTTATACTGCAGATTGTAAAACATATATTTTCATATGCTTTAGGTTTTATTTGCTTCTAATAAAGTTGAAAAAAAAAAGGTTTGAATTTATTTTTTCTAATTAGTAATAATCTCCATAGTCTAATTCTGTCAGCAATAAAATATATGACGCGATCTTCAGTGTGGACCTGTAACTTTCTCATGGTCTCCCACAGTCGGACACGATGCTGCTAATGCACAGCATTTTACCCCGACTGACCTCATCCCTGTTAACAAAGACAGTAGAGGAGTGCACTCCACTTATCGGGAAGCCCTTTTATTAAATATAATTGAGTTTCACAAGTTCAGCTGCATTGTTCCCCTAAAACTAAGTGTGTACTTATAAAAGCACTTGGACATGATAGGTTCACAATAGGTTTTCTCATCCCCTCTTATGTGAAGGTATAATGAGAGCTTTGCACTTCTTTGAAGTACATAAAAACTTTGGTGCTTCTCTTCGATTTTAATGACCCAGAATAAATCTCACAATGTTGAATAAATCACTACTGTACACAAAGAATCAATTGCTTCCACTTGGTTGTACCAAAATGCCCCACCTCCTGCTCTGAGGCTAATGAACGTAGCAGAGTCTGCTTCATACAGGGTCATGGGACGAGCATTGGGTCAGCCGTGGGTCAGCCCTCCAGCTTTAACTGACTGAGGGAAACCCATGGAGGAGGGGATGGAACTGCTAGTGTTTGCCATTGTCTGGCAGAGAGACACCAAAGCAAAGTTTGTCCCAAAAAGGCCTTGCCCTGTCCATGACACGACTCCCAGAGTTTAGCCTTTGCTTACCTCTTCTGCCCTCTGTGTGCATCTTGCGCCTGCCGCAAGGAATATCCAACAAGATCAACGATCTGCAGCTTTCAACCAAGAAATCTGGACCTCAGCCTCCCTATTCCTTACTTTTACAAACTCTAGTTTTTTTCAATGTAATTAGAAGTGTCTGGAAACTAGCAGTGTTCATTAGTAAAGCATGAAGGTGGCATCATTAAGCACTGGGTCAAGAAAGCTGCCAGTTGGCTGCTTCCTCTGTTGTTGCCGAGCCTCCCACTGTCACATGAAGATGGTTAACCTCTGCTTCTGAATCTGTTGGCCGGCTCATACTCGATGGCCTATAGGGACAAGCTCATTAGCACCAATAGCTGCTAACAAACAAGATCCCATTTATGCAACCCTGCAATCTACAATACATCTGAGTAGCAGACCAACAAGTTCAGAGAGGTTGCAGTTTTTTAACACTTTTATGAGGCGTTCACAACACAGAAAGAGAATCCGAGATGGGAATGAATCCATCTCAAGACTCTTTTGCACTTATTTTTGACAGCCGGATATACAAATATGTTTTTCTAACATGCTCATGTATCTATAAAATGTCTTGAGACACTTGGATATTTACCAGAAAATTGAGTCAAAGCCCAGATTTTGACTATTTTGAGATTACTTAAAACTGGACATTAAACATTTCACCCCTCAGGATTTGCATAGTTGAGGAACCACAACTGCTTGCAAATATCTAAAGTCCATAAATACTTAAAACTCCTTCTAAGACACCTATAGCTGTTATAATAGTAGTTGAAACACCAAATATGCATTAACATGGACAGTGGACAGCGTTTTAGCATTAATGTAGATGCTTTCCATTGTAAACAGCCCTAACAAAATTTTTGAAGGATGCAGTTAAAAAAGCTTTGCAGAAATAAGTGCTTACAAACCTCAGTGAACTGAATCAACATTGTGAAGAAAGTGGGGCAGTCATAATGTCAGACAGAATATAACTACCTCAAGTTATTGCTTATGAATGTGGTTCTCCAAGCTCAAGAGTAATGGGAGGTAATTGATATTTACATTTTGTAGACTTAACATTGATGCTTTATTTGTTGTGTGATTTGTACAGTTGCGGTTGAATACAATCTTAAAGCTAACTACAGACTATATGTTTTGTATAATGTCCTAACCCTAGAGTTTAAAAATGCATAAACTTTAGTTTCACTTCTGCTGTGCCATTTCTTCCAATCAGTGTAGAAGGTTTGAACTTCAGTGAAGTTTTGAGCTTTTCTACTTCTCTGTTTTAAAACGTTTTTCCTTATTTGTGTCCCATCAGCATCTGAGCCCAACCTGAAGCGCCGCTCATGGCTGAAGCAGAAAGTGACGGAGCGTCGAAGCAGCCCTCTGCTCCGCAGGAAGGACGGGCCAATCACTACAGCCAAGAAGAGATCACTCGACATAGCTGGTGAGACACAGTACAGTACAAGAAGTAGGCTCAAGTATTGGTCTAAAAACAACCAATGTGCTTCAAATTTCTGTAAATTTTGTGACTTGCCTGTACATTATTTCCAACATGCGCAGCCTTCAAATAATATCTGTAATATTTTGTAACACCAATAGGATCAAGTTTGATCTATCAACATTTCTGAATCAGTTTCAGTCCAGAAACATGTATGAGCTGCTGCAGTTACTTTCAGAAAACTCTCAGCACTAATCCTCTGATTTGAAACAGCTCTAACTTTTAGAGGAATTTCAAAGCTCACTTAAATTGCAGGTCTCATCTCCCCACTTTGCATTCCTTTTTATTCTTTATAACCTTAGAAAAAGATTTTGACACAGCTCATGCTCTGATTTTGATTCAAAATGAACAAAATTTCATACAAAAATACCTGAACAGCTACAAGAGGAGCATACCATACCTGTGGTTAAGATAGAGAGAAAGAGAATTACAGACACAGTAATTCACTATACCATGAGGATTTATGGGGAGAGAGAGCAGAGCAACAGAGAGAGCAGCAATTCTGCTGTCACGACACATGACCGGGTTCAGCTGTACGTCAATAAGCCTCAACAATAACGAGCTTCCTGAATGAACGTCATACCACGGGGTTGGTATGTTTTGTATCCTTTAGGGAACTTTAAAATGTGTGAGATGGGACGGGCATTTCGGTGGACGGAGCAGAGAAAACTGCTGTAATTTCAGTGGATGCCAGTGTTGCTTTGGTTTCAAGAGTTGACATGACGGACCCTGTTAGGTTTTATGTATTCTCACATGTCCTCGTGTTTCTACCAAAACAGGCAACACAAAGTTTTGGCTTGTTTCCAAGAAACAAACAAGTGAACAAAATGAAAAAAAATATGGTTTTAATGCTAGTTGAGGAAAAAAATTCACAACCCACACATCACCAAGCTGTAGCAAAATAGGTTTTTAGACATTGCAACAAATTTTTTCATTTTATACGAAATGTGATTTTAAAAGATATATACTTGAATATGTAGGTCTAGCAGAAAAAAAATGCATATTTGTGTTTCTGTGCTTCTGTTCATTTATACATGTGATTTGGGAAAAAAATGATTTAGATAGAATCTTAAGGAGGAAAAATATATTTATTTCCACACACAGCTAAAAATGCTTGGCTGCCACATAGCTTGTTAAAAGTCTTAAAAAGTTTTAATTTTAGCCGTAGATGTCACCATGAGTGCCAGTTTTTCTTGTGATAGCCAATTGCTAAACAGACCTGCATATTTTCAGATACCAAAAAGTCGATGCTGTATATAGGTGATGTCACTGTAGTCATTATAAAGTTTATTATCTTTATTTATTGATTTAAGATGATGACGTGATGAGGAAAATCACTAAACAGTGATAACATTATTAAAGCCGAACAATCTCAGCTGATAGTCCACAGGGAAACTCTGTAATTAGATTTGCACTATCAGCATGATATCCAGTGACATATTGTATTAAATTGAATCATCTTGTAATAAAAAAAAAATCATACAATGAATTCTTTTATTTGGCTTTAGCTTCTAAAAGTACTATAATTTCCTGGTAGACTCATTAGTCAACAGTTAGCTGCTTGTCAGCATATTGAACCATTTCTGTCATCTGTTTCTGTGCTGTGTGTATTACAGACTCTGCATGCAACAGTGCGCCAGGCTCCGGCCCCAGTTCCCCCAACAACAGCTCCAGTAACATCCCCAGTGAAAACGGCATCCCGATCTCTACCAGCCCAGGAGAGGTGAGCAGCATGGCTGCACACGTGTGCGTCCCTCTGACTGCAGATACGCATTCGCCTTAACGATTTATGCAATGCACAGACTATCGTCATAGTGACAACAGAGTCATTATAACCCTATAAAAAGGCTATAAAAATCTTATAAGATGAGACTTCTTTTTTACCAAGCTATTGATTTGTTCGTGAAGTTTTATATTTTTTTAAATCCTGTTTGTTTGCCTTAGTAAATATCTTTATAATATTTTTTCCCTTTTAAGGACAGTTTTTGAACAAACTTTCAGTCTTAACGGCTCCCGCTAGGTTTTTCATTTTTCTTTTCAGCATAGCCATCGATACTGGTATAAGTTTTAAATGAAACAGAAAATAAAGAAGTGATTCAGTTTGCCCATTCTCACATCAAAACACTGGGACTATGACCTTTATTCGATTTTTACAGAAACAAGTTGCTTCACAGAAATTGCTTTTTATTGACAAGCAGGAAGTGTGAGTTTTTACCTTCACTGTATTTAGTGAACATGCCAAAAAAACACTTCAGAATTTTTGATATTTGATTGGCAAATAACCAGTGACCTCTCAGGGATGTAATTAAAGCAACACTCTGTAAACTCTGTGTACGAATGTTTTTCTTCATGTCTCTGGAAAAAAAAGACTTGACTGTTAGAGGAGAGAAAAATAAAGCAACCTCCGGTTTTGGTTTCTTGTCTCAGAACTGTAAAAGCAAAAGCCAGTGTAAATACCTGTGAAAAAGTTTCTGTTAACAGATTGTTTTGGTGTGTGTGTGTTCAGGCCTCTCTGATTCAGAGGCTGGCTACCAGGGAGGGTTCACTCTGTCAGATGTCTCTCTATACGTCACCTTCTCTGCCCAACATCACTTTAGGACTGCCTGCCTCTGGCCCTGCAAACTCTGTGAGTAAACCAGCAATGATGCCCCACATTGTCCTGATTGTTACTTTAAGGAATACATAAAAAAAAATCAGGAAACTCATTTAGTGTGTTAGAGAATTAATGGCTGCTGAAACAGTCGCTGAGTTGTATTTTTGGCAAGTGGGTGTACAGTATATCAGATTTTTGGCATTACCATCTCTCACCATCTCTCTCCATCTCTCTGCCCACGTGTCACTTTTTGACCGTTCTCCCACTCCGACTGTCTGCCTCCCTCTTTTCTCCTCCGTCTTCTCATGTCTTTCCGTCTCCGTCTCTTTTGTAGGTGGTATCGGGACACCAAGATGGCGAGAGTCATCTGGCGCTGCCAGCGTTACAGCCGGGCATTCCACTGGCCCCGGCTTTTCTGCCCACCTCCCACCTGCCGTCCTACTTGGCCTCGTCGGCGTTGGACAGGGACGGGCCTGTAGGGGGCGCAGCTGGTCACAACCCCCTCCTTCAACACATGGTGCTAATGGAGCAGAGCCATGGCTCACTGGGTCAGCAGCCACCGCAACATTTATATAAACCTTCTTAATTTCATCTTAAAATCTCAGCTTTTTTTTTCAGTAGCATATTTCTGTTTATTTCCCTTTCAAAGAATTGGAACAATCATTGAAAAGTTACATATTTTGGAGGTTTATTGTTGAAAAAATGTAAAATTCAGTTTTTCAGAGAAAATAATTGTTATATCAGGACAATCAAAAACTGAAAGGCCGCTGAACTTTTTGAAACAGATTTGCTTCAAATTTTTCTCAAGGCAGTCGATAATATACTTTTTTTCATCCTTCCACTTAACTTTCCATTTGTATGTTTGGATACAGTGTTCTGGAAACAGCCAGCTTCTTTAGTAATTGATTTTTTTGTTCTGTTCTTATTTTGTGCAAAACTAAATTTTAAGTTTTAGCCATAAGCATCAAAACTGTTATAAAGAAACACTTAAAACTTATGACTTTGGGAGAAGTTAACTTACTTATAAAATGTTAAGTTTTTAAATTTATTTACCAAGCTTTGATGATGATATTTTAAAATATTAACAAGCACTTTTACAGTTTAAATTTAAGTATGTTTGGTTGTTGCCTGGGAGGAAAGTTAATAGGTTGCCTGTTTTATGAGCTTTAGTCCATCTGTAAGCTTGCAAAAGAAAATTCAACGCCGCTCAGCAATAAGAGCATTTCTTTGTTTTTCCATAGTCGGCCTGGGTGGCCTGCCTCTCCCGTCTCCGACCGTCTCTAAGCTGGTGCGGGGCCACCGTCCCCTGGGAAGGACCCAGTCGGCCCCTCTGCCTCAGCAGCCGTGCGGACAGGCGCAGGCCCTGCAGCAGCTGGTGGTCCAGCAGCAGCATCAGCAGTTCCTGGAAAAGCACAAGCAACTGTTCCAACAGCAGCAGCAACAGCAGCACATCATCAATAAGGTATCTCACCATCTCTAATGCGCCCTTCGTCAAAAAAGCATTCACACACTTGTCTCAGCAAGTGATAGTGGTGCAAATAGGGAATACCTCAAATCACAGATAATGTATAATATCTTTGTTTTCAGACTATTTCTCTTCTGTATGAGGAAAGAGAAACCTGAATGAAATGAAAAGCTCTGTCTCCTCTGAAACAGCATTTGAATAGAATCGACTGGGGACTTTTGCTCAGTACTTCATGTACAAGTGCATTTGAATCACCTGCAAATGATTCAGTTCATGTGCTTGAATCTCGTCTGCCGTCCGCAAGCCGGATGAATCAGCCATCAATCAGCAAGTCTTTAGTCTTGTTTTTTATTTTCTGTGTGCTTGTGTCCCTGCTTCCTACCGTCGCCGTGGCAACCAGGCATGCGGGGCGGGGGGAAGCCGCTGCCATGTAAGGTCATACAGGAAGTATGACTCACTGCATCGCTGTGGAACTCTGTGTTTGTGCGATCGGAGAGAGATGTGGCCTGACGGGAGGAGATGCTCGTTTGTGGTGCAGATGCGTTTGTGTTTGTGTGTCTGAAGTTCCTCAAGGAATACGGTCCATCGCTTTGTGTTCTCTGGCTGCACGTTGCTCCCTGCGCTTCCACACTCAAGGTTAATTAAGTGAAGCTCAAGTGCAATTTAAGGTTGTTTTTACGCTGGATTAAAAGTTGCTCATGTTGTTTCCTGTGTAGTTTATTTTTTTTACTTGCAGAGATCAAACGTCAGTCTCTGATTTAATTCTTTAAACTTCTCCAAAACTTACTTCCTCTGTTCCTTGGTCTTCATGATGCTCTTTGTTAATTTTGTCCTGTGGAGATTTCTGTTTACTCATTGGGGCACCAGAGTCAACAGGAGCGAATTTCACATTTTCTAAACATTTTTATTATTGTGGATGCATGTGATATACTCTCTCTTCACAATTATAAAGTCTTTGTGTGTCTATAATCCCTATAAAATAAAAGTAATTGTAAAAGACAAAAGGCAGAAATGTTAAAAGAGTGTGAATACTTTTGCAAGGCGCTGTATTTAGGCTAGGTCTTGTGTGCCCTCATAATGTAGAGTTATTCTAAAACGATAAGCTCACTTTTGCCTTACTGTAAGTCATCTGCATGGCAGCTTTTTTCGTTTATTACTTTGAAACTGTTGAAAATGACTTCATGGAGAGAGATTTGCAAAATCCATAAACAGCGACCTCTAATCATAGCTTTTTTTGAGTGCATACTTAAATTTTACTGTCCATGTGTGAAGGGGAATCCCTTCCTTTATTCTGTGACGGTTTGACGCAGATGAGTGTTAATTAGAGTTCATTTGGATACCAACCTCAAATATCCACACATAATGCAGTCCAGAGAAGATCATGCCGTGTTTGCTTTCCATCTGTTTGGAGCGAACGTGTATGGCTTTGTTTTGGATGCAACAAGGGTTTATGTTTTGGTTCTTTCATAGATAATTACTGCTGTGATATAATTCACACCCATCGAAAGTTCATGTTATGCATAAAAGGAAGCTTTTTGTTTGTGAACAAAAAAATCACTCAAGCTCAGCAGGATGGGCAAAATATAAACAAGTCAAAAAAATATACGACTCAAAGTTATGTGCAATTAATATTTCAGATCATGATATGAATAATTGTACAGTTTGAAGTTGTATGTTTAAACAACAACCAACCTTTATTTTTATTTGCATTTTTATGTTTCTCTCATTAATCATGACAGTAGAATATTATTACAGCTCTGTAAGAATATAGTAATAATAGTTCAATTTTAAAAAATCATATATGGTCTAATATCGCATTAAAACCAAATGTTTCATTGCATAATTCAGTAAATGAGTAAGTTAATCTAATTATTACTTATTCTGGTATAAATATTGTAATCTTCCTGGCTCCATTTTTTTGGATAAAATTAATTCAATGTTCTTACTAGAATATTTGTTATAAAAGCTGGAAATATCATTGTCGTAGTTATTTTGCTTATTTACTGTTTCCCTTGGATTATGTTTTAATCATCATAGATAACATTCAAAAGATAATGAAGAAACATTTTATTCCCTATTAAATGTTTTTCTGCTAATGACAAATTACCCACTCTACAGTAATATGACATTTTACACTTTAAGCATGTTTTTTTTTGTCCACATCAAACATGACAAAGCTATTTTTCATTGTTAATTTATTGCAATAAAACATTTTAGTTACCAGCATTATCCATGCAGAACCAACATGTTCATCAAATTAGCTTGAACGTAATATTTTTGTCATTTTATTGTACAAAATTCAAAACTTTTTATGACAAACTATTACCCCAGTGTTACTGGACAACTAAAAACCTGAAATCATCCTCGTTTTTGTTTTTGCCAACCAAATAAAAGTTTTTCTTGTAATAAATTGTGTGTTAAAGTTCTGCAAGTAGCTTACTTTAGGTTTGGTCAGAGTATAACATTAGATTATAAACAAAAAGCTTTAGATCAGATGCACACAATATTCTTCTCTTGATTGATACTTTTTCTCACACACTGAAGATGTTAGTTAAATTCTGTTTGTTCATTTAGGACCAAAGTGCTAGAAATGTCCATTCAAGGCATTTTACAAACAAGTTGAATTCATAAGCAGCTACTTTGAATCCAATTTGGGCATCTTAAATTTAAATTATTCAAAATAATTTCAACCCTGTGGTTGCTACTGGATTTGCTTTGCACTGCTATTACAAACTGTTTCATGTTAGCATGTTATTCCTACTTCCATTGTATTTCAGAGAACTTAAAGCAAACCTTATGTGCAGCCTCTTTGCTGGCTGGGCCACATTTTAATCAAGCCAGCAATAAAAAAGGGTGTGGGGGTTAGAGGGAGTGAGTTGGGGGACTGAAGCAATCAATCCTGGAAAAACTCCAACACGATCTTGCTTTCCACTCTTAATTGCATGAAAGGGCTAAGGCAATACCGTGATATATTCAAGTGATATTGATGTGCAAGTAAAGGCCTGTTAGGGAGATGGATACATTGAGTCAACAAGTGTCAAGTGTTTGTGTATAAAATCACCTCCTCTTCCCGCTGCATGCTGTCCTCATCTTCCAGCTTACTTAACAGGCTTATTTAACGCCTGCCCCCTTTATGCTTCATACTCCAGCAATTATTTTTTGTCCAAAAGGAAAAAACTGAAGTAGAAAGAGGGAAAGAGAGCAGAGCATGAAAGAAAAGAAGAGTGAGAATCAGTGTAGTTGAGTGTTTTGAATTTGTTTGGAGAAAAGGGACTGGGATGAGGCAAGAGCCTGTTCTCTGACGTCAATAGACTGTTCCCTGGGCAGCATGCCAGCCAAGTGTGTGTGTATGTGTGTTTATATTGATGTGTGTGTGATCCCTGCACACAAACTGGTCCAGTCCAATCATGACCTGCACATCAAGGTTGAGTTCTCTGACGACAGCGACGGGGACAGCTGCCACAACAAGATTACAAGAGTCACCCCTCCTCAGTTCCTACGATCTCCCTGCGTCTCTCCCTCGTGCCCCTTAGCTCAGTTTTTCTGGGTTCAAACAAGGTGACCTTAAAAATGAAATTACAAGCAGGCAGAAGGATTCTGTCACAGGGTTCAGAATAAACAGTTGACATGGGCCAGAAACGCATTTGCCTTTAATTACTTCTTAGGAGTCCTTCCTTGCATATTATGTCTTTTTGGAAGACGTGTTGAGCACGTCCTCAAATGTTTCATATAAACAGAGTGAAGTATGTAACTGCTAAGATTCTTGAATCTGCTGCATTAGCTACACCCTGTTCTAGTTTTCCCAACTTTACCTTCGAGGGGTTCTCCATGTTCAGACTCTAGTATGCCCTCTAGTGGACTCTTGCAGTAAAAGGGTGAAGCGCGCACACGGAGGTTCACAAGCAGGCTGTCGATCGTACCCGTGTCCATGAGTCTGGGGTTATAACGGAAGTATATTTCTGGGTCTGGGGTTCAGAGTACACATCAAGTTTATCTCTGTCTGGTTAATGTTAGTTTTATGTTTATTTAAACTCAAGGTCTCTTATGTTGTTTTTGAGCTTAGCCTCATCGATCAGTTATTTTTGGATTGAAAGATTACTTTTGGACCCAGAGTTGTTGAATATATTTTCTTCATGCAGTTTTATTTCAGAAATCCACTTTTTAAAGGTTTTTTAAATAACAATTTTTTCTATTGCAGCCCTTCAGATTTTGGTGGGATTATTTTATGTGTAGCAGATTTAGTTTTTAGAGGGGCAGTATTGTGTCAAATTGACATTTTTGAGCTTTTTATCATGTTATAATGTACCTGAAGTGTTGTTTTGATTCTTTTTTGCCTGTTTTAGAAATCCTTTAATCTCCATTCAGCTGTGCAAAATGCCTTGGTGGCCCCAGCTCAGTATGAAGTATGAAATTCCTCCAATGCAAATTGCAAACCTCCCAGCTTCCGCCTCTCGGAGCACCCCTTTACCGTGATTCTCCCACTCAGGTTCTTCAGACTAGCCACCATCAATTAGCAAACATCTGATGGAACTGTACATCTGCTGAGCTTATTATACAAGCATCTTCTCAGTATAATGCTGGTAAAAACATAGTTAAAAACATAGTTGTCTCCTCGTTCTCCAGATTATGTCCAAGCCTGGCGATCCGGTGTCAGCTGCCAGCTCTGGAGCCTCTGTGCCGGGTAGGCAGCATCAGAGTCACCCAGAGGAGACAGAAGAGGAGCTCAGGGAGCACCAGGGACTCACCTCATCATCGTCATCCACTTCGTCTGGGCCAGAAACGGGGTTGATACGGAGTCTGGTCATCAAGCAGGAACCACCAGACCTTCAAGAGCTAGAGGAGAAGGAACATCGGGACCAGAGAGAGAGACAGGCTGAGCAGGACTTCATGTTCAAACAAGTAAGATGGAAAACTAATAAGACAGAACATCAAAAATCATTTAAAACGTTTCTGCCTGAATTTATTTGAAAGCAATCATAGTTCAAAGTAGTCAGTGTTTCATTACATTAAACATATGGTTGATTTTAGTTGCAAAAGGAATGACTTCGATATCTAATAGTTGGTTTTGTGTTTAGGTTCAGAGTAACATTCAATAGTTGGTTAACTGGATCCCTCAGAGCCACAAAAAGTGACAAACAGTTCTAAGGAAAATCTACAGTATTTCAAAAGAGCTAAATGTTCTCCTCCTTCTAAAATGCATTAAAGCATACAGTGGTACATCTGAGATTAATAATTAAATAGCTAAAAGCTAATACAAAAATAAAAGTAAGTATAATGATTACATGAAAACTACTAACTAAAAAAGAATGTGGTGTAAAATAAGTTAAGTCCAAGGACGTTTTAGACTAAATCCTGAGTAAATAATATTTGTATTTTTATGGAATTTTTACTGAAAACAAAACCTGTTCTCAATATTTATACTTTTGTACATATTTTTTTTTTTGACAAATGTCTTGGTTGAAGGAAAAAAAGAAAAAACTCTAATTCTGCAAGGCGTGTGAATAATTTCTCCTTTGCATATAGAAAAATAACATTACCCCCACCTTGTCCTCAGAGTCCATGGAGGAGCTACTGCAGCTAAAAGATGCATTTATTTTTGTTTTTCTCCTATATCTCAAGAAATATAAAACAAATCTGCATCCTTTGAGCTCCAGAGTTCCTGTTTCATTCTTCCATCAACTTTTAATTGCAACATTCTTCTCACCCAAAAACAAGCGATGGTGTGAACATTCTTTAGAGCTTGTGAACATGGTGGCTTATTTTATTATGGAAAATCTTACCGATATTAGCAAGGCACGTTCCATCCAGATTTTTTATTGCTTTTCACCATACTTCTAACAACATTAATTCTGTCTAAGTGCACAGAAACAACTAATTATGCATGCCGGGAAACTAAAATAGTAAAATTACCACACACACCTCGTAGGTTGTTCTCAGACTTAAGCAAGTTTGGAATATAAATGCTCCCCACCCACACAAGATACTTTTTTACCCAACCATTAAGGTTTCCAGCTCAGCATTATTTGTTCTCGGATCCCTCCAACGAATGCCGCTAATCTCCGTATTACTCTGTCTATTTGTGACCACGCTCCCAGGCAATCAGGACAGGGCGTCCACATTGGTCCAGCCCATCCCTGTTTCTGCTCAGCCAAATTCAATCAGGCGCTCCTCTCACTGTCACCATGGCGCCCGTACAGTAGTGCAGGCAGACACACCCATCAGTGAGATGGAGCACTTAGGCTCAGTAAGAGCAAAAAATGGGAACTAAAATGTCTACGAGGTGATTCTCAACACTTTTTAAACTCTTTGATCCAAAGCTGTCAAATAATTTCAGAAGAAATGTTGAATGTTCGATGGTAACGTAATTACTGCAATTTCTTTGGTTTGTATTCACACTCAGTGAAAATGGGCATAGATTTTGCTTGTATGCAAAGCCAAAGACTTATTTTGTGAAAAAAAATATAAAAACTGAAATCCACCTTTTCTGTGCAATGTTACATCTAGGAAGTGGAAGTATTTGGTGCCATCTTCTGGTATCAGAAAAGTATTGCAGTCCAGCTGTTGTTCAGAGGCTTAACAGAGTGTGTTTGTTTGTGGGAGCAGCAGGCGATGCTGTTAGAGCAGCAGCGGATCCACCAGCTGCGGAGCTACCGAGCCTCCATGGAAGCGGCCGGGTTACCGGTCAGCATCTCTGCTCACCGCCCTCTGTCCCGGACGCAGTCATCCCCAGCCTCCGCTTCCTTCCCCATTGTCATCCAGGAGCCTCCAGTGAAGCACAGATTCACCACAGGTCAGTAGAAACACACAGTTACATCCAGAGGTAGTGCAGTCGTAGCAAGACATATTAAACATCATGTGTTTACCTTCAAGTGTACAAAAACACTAAAGATTTTGCTGTAATTAGTACATGCTTTCTGCTTCCACAAAATATGACTGAGAATAACAGTCAAGTGATACTTATCAACAACCACCTCTGTGGAAAAATTTAAGAAATTTTCAGACCATGAACTCCTCAGACCCTGCATGAAGACCCTGTTAGATATTACATTACATTTAGATATTACATTTTGTTTAAAACTAATCTCTGGCTGCATCAAAAACAGCACTCTATTCATGCTTTATATATTCTGCTGTTGTGTTTTAATGCCTTTGCTTCATGTGTATGATTGAAAAAGCATAGTTGAAGTTATTGCTACACATATTGAATCTGTTTAGTGTTTTTGTAAATTTAAGACTCAGATTAGATTTTCTTAGAACCTGTTATCCCAGAAGCTATGTTTTATGTGTGTTCTGAAAAGCATTACTTCATTGATGTCATTAATGAAGAGTATTTTACGGTTTTTATCTGTGTTCCAGGTCTAGTGTATGACTCCTTGATGCAGAAACATCAGTGTATCTGCGGCAACGCCACTATTCATCCCGAGCATGCTGGCCGTATTCAGAGTATCTGGTCCCGGCTGCAGGAAACAGGCCTGAGGGCTCAGTGTGAGGTGAGGCCACACTTACATTCAGCAAAATGACCAATATGTTATCACATAAGCAAAGAAATGTTAAAATATCCTAAGAAGAAAGCCCGTAGCTTTGTTGTTTTCTAATTTCGTTTCCATCTGAATTGATATAAAAATCGATGTTTTGGTTTAAATTGGTGGTTTGAGTCCAAAATAGTCAAAGTGACTAAAATATGATGAAAAAACTGAATGAATGAAATAAATAAATCTTAAAAGAAAAATAAATAAATAAAAATTAGTTTTCAGAATAATTAAAACTGATTCAGTTAGAAGAAGTGGGTCCAAATGTGTCCTGAGAAAATAGTCTTTCAAATTATTCAGTTTAATTATTTAAAACTTTGATTATTATTTAGCTTGTTTTTTGTTATTTTATAACTTAACATATGTATACATTTTACCATAGAAATATTAATAATTTTTTATCTTAGTTTTAACATAAGAAGATAAGGATGATTGTATTGATTGTGAATCAAACAGACAAAAAAATAAATAAATAAAGCTAAAGGCCAAAATTATTTCTTGTGCCTCTCTGATTTTTCTTTGATGTTGCAGCCTTTTGCCAGTAGAGGGCAGTGCTAATCTGGTTATCTGACGTTTGGCTTTAATCACACTACGTCAACCTAAACACTTTGAAGTTAAGGTTGTAATCATGTCACTCTGAGTGCCTCATACAATTCAGTCTTCATATAAGTACATCAACACATATTCTTTGATTAACTCAAGGAATTGAGGCTGCACTGATCTGCTTCCTGTCAAAAATCAGAGGCTCTGTGTTCAAACTCGATTCCTCCTCTGGTTTCAGTGTATCCGTGGAAGGAAGGCGTCACAGGAGGAGCTGCAGACGGTCCACTCTGAGGCCCACGTCCAGCTGTATGGAACCAACCCACTGAGGCAGAAACTAGACTGTAAGACATGCATCCTCACCTGTGCATCCAAACTGACCCACATGCTAAACCTGAGCCTTTGATTAGTCCACTTACTGGTTAGGTTGTGTCTCTAAAACAAAACTATTTCTTGTCATTGTATTTGAATGCAACATTTATTTAATAAACAGCCAACCAACATGTCCTGTAACTTTGTCACAGAGATGATTTTATACCTCCACTTGTTATAAATGTTATTAATCTGTGACATCTGTTAAAGGAATCTATTTTAATGCTGAAGCCGTTCTGAAGCAAAAGGCCCAGTCTTAATAAAGTGGTGGAGGTGTGACGATAAAGTCGGGACCCTTAAAGGCTGTTAAATGGAAAGTCACATAAGCTGCTTTGTCACTTAGATCTGGGCTCAATGTGCAGATGAAGCAAAGGAAGTTGATGTGCGTGCGTGTATGTTGGTGTATACATTTATAATCCACAAAAGGATGAGGCAGATCCCAGTGGTGATCTTAGCTTCTATACCAAAAGAGAGTTAAGATCTGGGTTTAATAGAAAAGATAGAGACATGCAAATGCTGTGATTAAAATGGTCCCGTCTGCTTCAAAATATGGAAATAAGATTTTGGACTACGACATGGAAAAGTGTAAAAGTACCTTCCAATTACGATGTTAAATACCTAATGGTAATAGAGATGTGTAAAAAACAGAAAATACAGTGACACAAAGTCTCTCATGTTCTGTTGTCATCTCAGCTTGTGAACTTAAATCACGTAGAAAACCTGCAGAAGACCAAGGCTCTCTGGATGATCTAGAGATATTAGATTTATTTACCTACTGGCTTTTAAGTGTGAGTTAATGGGTTCTGCATTAAAAATGAATTTAATTATGTACACTATTATTATGAGTGCCAGTAAGTGTGGAAGGGATGTTTTCCAGAAATACTGACATACAGAATCAGGGTTGTTGAAAGAAACTGTCGTCATCCCAAATGTTTCTTTGGAGTACAAGTAAATTAGCCGGCTAATCTTTGTTTATTGACCTTCAGTGGCGGAACAGAACCCGTTCTGGCCTTCTCCCTGAGGAGGCCGCTGATTGTGAGGTCAATGAGATCTTTTTTTCTTGTCCTGTTCAAATTAAAGCATCCCCCCCTTGTGTACTCTTGCTGTTAGATAAGGTCAGAAAGTCAAACGTGAAGTTTTAGCGGGTCATGTGCTCATTTGGGCCTTCATGGCCCTGAAGTTTTTCCTTTCACCTGCTGACCTTTTACCCCTGCCTCATTTCTTAAATCTATTTCTTCTCCTTCAGGTTCCGTGAATCCCATGTTTGTGAGGCTGCCATGCGGAGGCATTGGGGTAGGTGACTCATTTTTGCTTGTAAAAAATAGATTTTACAAACATTCACAGTCTAGTAAAAGCATTTTTAACTTTATGTGGTTGATCTTTCTCGAAAACCTGTTTTTTTATAAGCCATGCTGCTTGACTGGGAGGAAAAGCTGTCATGTTTGTAGAAGTATAATCATCTAATCGGAAATCATTAAGAGCTTGTTTGACTTAGATGGAAGTAGTTTCAGTATGGTGGCGATATTAGTGAAACAACAGAGCGGCGTTCGCCCATGCTGTCCGTATCGGCCCACGGATTCAGAAACGCTCCCATTTCTCTCACACACACAAACACACATAAAACCACCGCCCCTCAAGGACTAGAGGCAAACAAAAGCTGTTGCTTGCCTTTCCGCTGCGCTTAAAATTATAACCAGATGTTCGTAAGTCTTTGTGTATGTGCTGGTGGAGGCGGTGATGGTGTTTTTCTGGATGTTTGTGTGCTCTCCTGGTGATCTTGGTGCCCATTTACATCTCTGAGAGCTCTCTTCCATACCCAACGTAATCACATCTGGGTATTTGCTTGTGCTTTTCACACGGTTAATAATTTTAAGGCCAATCAAACCTGAACGCAGCTCCAGGTTATCTCTTCCTAAATTTCACTTCCTCTCTACTTTGTGAGGAAAAAGGGAGCTGGAGTGCCGCGCAGATCTGCTCTTTATAATGGCAAATGGGACCAAATTGTTGTCTTCCTGTTATACACGTTATACAAGTTATACACACAAATACACACATGCTTACAGAGGAAGGAGGGGTGTCTGAAATTAGACTGTCAACTTGTGGAGATTCGACGTTTTATTATTGCAGCACATTCTCTCTTTCATGGCTCTGACAAATCTCCCCATTTCAGTGTATTTTTTTTCCGCAGTTATTCTCTTAATTCCCTGCTGAAGGCAACATCAACATGGGAAACAATAAATTGTCTGCACCATTCGGCTTCAGTACAGCATCATTACACTGATTTGTGTTTTAAATTCACTTCCTTTTTTACTCACTTTGTTTTTCACTCTGTCATTGTCTGGACTAATAACAGACACAGTCATCCTGCTTCCATAGGCTTGAGGAGGGAAACTGAGAGTCAGGTGCTGCTGTTCGAATGCATGTGAATAATTGGTCGTCGTTAGTTCAGAGCAACTCTATAAAAGCAGGAGTTTTGGTATTTTTCTGCTTTGAAGCTTACAGCTGAGGGTGGACATAATGCCAAGAGGGAAAGATATCAGTCTGGAAAAGCTTAGGAGGTTATTTCCAAATGTAGTTGCCAGGAATGGCAAAACAAAACATCCAACTCATGACAAGAGATCAATATGGAGTTTGTGTGGATTAGACAAAATGGAAAACAAGGAATCCAAATATTTTCCTCAACATAAAAGTTTCACAAGTAACAAATCACCAATAACAAATCACTCTCAATTTCTGTTCATTGTAGAATTATCCAGTTCAGGGTTCAACAGTGTAGGAATGGTGGATTTTACACCACAAGGTATCAAAAACAGACTGAATGTTTTCAGCTTAAGTTAAAAAGCCTTTTAATTTAGACCCAATAGTGCAACTATAAGTGCAATGAGAAAAAAAATATGTCATAGAATCAACACATAGAGTATAATTATCAGAACAATGTCTGGTCAATCTTAATTGATAATGTAATGCATCAATAGGATATTTCTTTGGGACTGGAACCGCCTTATGTTCTAACCCATTGCTGTGATTTTGTAGACATGACATTGAACAGTATAAATCTTATCATTACTGTGAATTTAATACCTTTTATCCCCAGAACTAGACCTTTGAGTGACCATGTTTTGACCAGTCCCATTCTTCTAATAAATGAAAAGACTCACCAGGATCCCATCTTCCTTACATAAGTGAATCAACAAAGTTTTTATATTTTAACGATACAAAACACATCATATCAGTACAAGCAGCTTATATAAACTGTCAAGTGGGTGTTGAAGTGCTAATCCTTTGGGTTTATATCGCGGCCACAAGACCTCAGCCCCTCGCATTTATTGAGCCGACCGAAGATTCTAGACTCAAATGAGACTTTAACTTTCAAACAGCTAAAGCTTGGCTGCTTTGGAGTCATGCAAACAATGACACAATGATGAATGAACAGCAGTTAAGAAAAATTAATCTTCAACAATTTAAGAGCTGGCATTGCAGTTGAGGGCCTTTAAACTTACCAAATTTTTCTCCTGGGTGTAATGTTTCATTCACTTCTGCATCCATTAGATTAGTTCCAATCTCTCACTTCTTTCTGTTTTTGTTTCTTTAGACTTCACTACAGGATTTGCAGTTTTATTTCATGATGGAGTCTTTCTTGACTCTTGCTGTGGATGTTATTATGGAGCAATCATCCACACTTGAGTCCCATCACTGGAGAATGGAGGAAAGACGGACCAACCGGCTTAAATGCTCTCTGCTGATTGGTTGTTGGACTAAGTACTTGAATAAACATCTATCAACTGACAGGTTAAACTAACATAGTGAGTTTAGAAGAGCTTACATTGGTTGGTCTTCCCAGATCTCCTCCTTCAGCCACTCTGCACATGTGTGACACAAAGACCTTCTGGTTTCGTCTTTTCCTCTGCCAGCGTCTTCACTCTGTGTTTATCACGCGCTCCATCTGCCCGCTGTATCTGCCATGACTGATGCAGGGAGTATATATTATCCTCTGTGCAGTCCTGTGTACAATCAATCACCGAACGCATTGTGCTCCACTTGGCTGGAAAAGCGAGCGTGTGTACATGCGTGCGTCTGGGGGCCGAGGGCCAGGCGTGCCTCAGCATTAATCAGCCCTGACCTCAGCATGCTGAACCTGAGGCTTAGCATCCTCCAACACAAACACACAAACGTGCTGCACGAACAATCAAGCTGGAGGACTTTTTTTTTCTTTCCAAACATAAAAACCAAAACAAATAAATGCATCATTTTTCTGTGGCTCTCGTAATTTCGCTCTAAATACAGTTGTAGTAAATGACGATGCCAGGCCCACTGCAAATTAAGGACAATGTCTCTTACAGCAGTAACAGACAGACTTATTTTGTTATTTAGCTCACTGTGCAATGTTACATTATGACTATGAGTTATTGCCTTCAATTAAAACTCTGCAAGTGCCTGAATAAGCTTCTAAATATATGTTTATGAGCATATTGTTCATTGTATTCTCCTAATAAATGCATGTTCCAGTTTCCCCAGAGCAGACACACTGCACGACTAAATCTGATCCTTAAATATGACGTAAAATAAGTGATTTTAAATGTGTTTTTAGTTGTTATGAGTTTGCAATCTGAAGTGTTTGTGTATATGTGTAAAATACCCTTATTATATATTTATGTGTTTCTACAAGCATTGGCTATACAAGTTGGACCCCCAGAATTCATGGGACCATAATCTCCTGCACTCCAGAGCGCCTCTAAAAACTCTTATAATTTTATATTTTAATAATTGAAACACCACATATAACTAAATATGCATCTCAGCACTGTCACAGAAACTAACAGTCACAGTTTAACTTATCGCCGCTCTTGGGTGTTCAGCCAATCAGCACCAAGGAAAATGAATAATGCTCCTGGCTTCTTTGTAAATAAAAAAAACAATAACGTATCAAGTAGCATTGAGGGCAAAGATACATATTTCAGCTTTTCAAGTTAAGATATGTTTCACAAAAACTTAGGTATTTTTTTCCACAAACAATTTGGATTCTTGTTTGACAGAAAAATGTAGGGTAGATTTGAAAAAAATAAATTGCAAAGAGACAGTGGTTCCATTGCATGTTACTCTACTGATAGAGCAAGTTTATATGTATGTTTACAGATTACAGTTAGTTTATTATCCATGTGTCTGTTCTTACATTGCTAATCCAACTTAATGTAAAAATTTCTGTCATTCCATCCATATTTTCTGTTTAGCATTTTTGCAGCTAACACATTTAAAGCTGTGTCAGCTTTAAATGTGTCTGACCTCTGCAGAAATATGGACAATAAATTAATGTCCTTTATATTTATACTAAAAATGATAAATCTGGAAGTTTGAACTGGGTAAAGTATGGAACTTTGAAATGAAATCCCTGGTATTATTTTTCTGCTGTTAAAACATTATTTAAACCACTAATATTTTTGCATTTGTGTGTTTGCAGGTGGACAGCGACACAATCTGGAATGAGATCCATTCGTCTACGGCTGCTCGCCTGGCCGTCGGCTCGGTGGTGGAGCTGGTTTTCAAAGTAGCAACAGGAGAGTTGAAGGTGTGTTTAGAGTCAACTTCACCCTGACTGCTTGCTGACGCTGGGCGTCACGATGATTAGGTTTCAGAGCCTGGTTTAGTAGTTTCTGTATTTTCCAGGATTATATATACATATATATATGTATATATATATATACATGTAGGGAAGAAGAAAATTGGGTATAAAGAAAAGTTTGTTGAGATTTCTTAAAAATGAGAAACCAAATGAAATGTTACAAGTACATAAGAACCTGGTTCGAGAATCTTTTCAGGAACAATGCTGCACCCAGTAACACCTTTGCTTCATCATTAGCACCTTCCAGACAGACATCCCCACCCTGCGATGCTGCACCCCTCTCTCAGCCAGCCTTCATGCGTCTTCGGGAGGGGCTGCTCACTGTTTGAACGCAGCGGGGAGACCCGCGCGCAGACTCTGCAAATGCCAGCAGGCCCCACTAACAGGCCTCCTTTATTAGTCTTACACCAAGGCCACCTGCAGAGCAGCTGACGCACAGGGTGTTAACTTAGCACCAACACACCGCAGACTAATGACATTCCTGAGAGTGAGACAGTAGCACGCCATGCGGATACCCACACAACTCTTTCCCTGGGACTGAGATCATTCAGACATCGCCTTAATCCGTTCCTCTGCTCGATGGTTGATGATATCTGACTGCAATGAAAGGAAAAGTTGTGTTTTGCTTGAAAGGGAAACGGCCTCATTTTTAAGTTCCCGGGTATGGATTTGGCAAACTGTCAAACTTGTGCACACATTCCCACTTAAGTTTCCCTCAGAGGATCCTCCACTACCAAATTAACGACCAAGTTCCACCTGCACCAACAGCTTCTCAAAGAGCACACAGTCTGTGGCCCCTTTTACTGTCAATATTCACTCTCCCGTCTTGATTTGGCACTAGGAAGAAATCCCCTCCCGTCTCATCATTGTGCTTACTCTCACTTTCATGCAAAGGGAAAAATGTCGTGAAACCAGCTGAGGATCTTGTCACCTCAGGAATCATCTGGCTGGTTGCTAATGCACAGCAGCTGACTTAACATCATTAGTTCAGCCTCTGCATCAGCCCAAATGTCCATTTATCGTCCCCCCATAAGCAATTCGAAACTCCTAGAACAGTGATGTGAGCCTTGCATCCAAAGTCTGACCCAAGTCAGCTTTTGTTGCATTATGTGTGTGTGCACACATTTCTGCTCTTTGATTCGAGGTCAGGATCAAACTCGTCTCTTCCTGACCACCTTGCTTTTGCTTCCAGAATGGTTTTGCTGTAGTTCGGCCACCAGGACACCACGCTGAGGAGAGCACACCTATGTGAGTAGTTTTCAGATTTTCCTAAATGGAAAGATAAGAGTTTGATTTCAGATTTTAAATATAACACCTTTTGCACCGTTTTGTTTTTATTTTGTAGGGGCTTCTGTTATTTCAACTCTGTCGCCATTGCAGCCAAGCTCCTGCAGCAGAGGCTTAATGTCAGCAAAATCCTCATAGTTGACTGGGTGAGTAACCTTTGCAAAAATTAAACTGGTCTCATTGCTGTTCCCCATTTGATTTCCAAAACCACACCTGTTTAAAAATACTCTGCGCCGCCTACCGTCTTTTAGTCATGCATTTTGCAAAAAAAACATTTCTGCCAAAAGATGCTGAATTGATGACACTACATGTGAAACTTAGGCATCCTTTTGCTACATATTGGCCAATAAGAATTAAAGTAGTGAAAGCAAACTCTCCAGGTTGTGTGTGTGTTCATAAGTGAAAGATTTATGTGGGGAGAACGAGGAAGGCAGGAGAAATGTCTGAGACCTCACAGATCAGCACCCCACCCAGGGATTTAAAAGTGAGCTTGGTGAGCTTGATTTACTTGTAATATTCCACTGGTAAATAATGACTTGTGATGAATATCTGGCAACATTCAAATGATATTTGTTGTCCTGTTTGTACTGGCGACAATTTTCAATAGGATAATTGCACGTAAACTTCATCAGCAGAGAGGAAAAATACAGTAACAAATAATTACAAGTAACTTCTCTTTGTTATACTTGTCATAGTAGTGAATGAGGATTAAATGCAACACACCTTCTTACCTGAAAAGCTTCTTGCTTTTCAGGTAAGCTGCTTATTAACCTCTTCAATTATCTGTCATGAACGTCCCTCATTCTTGGGTTGCAAATTTGTGGGAAACTTGATTGTTGGGGAAAGTAAGAGTACTAACCCATTTTGTATGTTGTAATTAAATAATTATAGAATCTTCTCATTAAAAATACAATGTAGTAGCAAATGGTCCAAATCTTTGACGTGACATTGCTCATCTCAAAATGTCTCATTCTTGCGGGAAACCATGGAAAGGCACAATGTGAATTACTGGTAGTACTATTGAAATGTGGAGCTTTTAAAGCACTTAGATAAAAAGAAGTATCCACTTGGTGAATGCCACCAAATAACAAGTGGTTTGTAGTTCCAGAGGGACAGCTTTAGTTACTCTTGCATGTACATTTCCACCACCTTTTGCAAATTTATCTCGACACTACAGAAAAATAAATTGAACTTTCACTTCCTTTACGCTCCTCTCCTTTCATTGATCTATATGACAAAGGCCACCTCATGTCCAGGAGCCTTTCTCCCCTGCTGGTTATGGTTATTCCCTAAAGCCCGTTGAAGGTCCCTTTCATTTCCTCCTTGTCCGTCACAGACGGAGCAGAGCCTCGTCGTCAAGCCTCTCTCCTCCAGCTGAAACAACATCTTTTAGACTCTTGTGTTTCAAATCATTCTTAAATTCAACAGATGAGATCATTTAATTGATGCCATGTTGTTGGTGAGAGTAAGCAGCTATTAACGATGAGTGTTTTATTGAGTCTTTAAAGAGCGTTTCAAAGCCACAGCTTAGTTGCAATGTGACATTTACTCTCTGTGTGTTCAGTTAGTTCAATGTGATTGAGGCTTCACGGGGAAGGTCTGTGAAAACTTTATTTGTGCCACCACACCTACACCGAGTCTGTCAATGCTGCAAGACATTTCTCTGAAATCACCACAAACCATCCAGTGTGCACAAAAACCTCCAATTTACTCCCATTACATTTAAACTCTGAATTTTCCCTTCAAAACTGTCGGTAAAAGATTTATTTAAGCTGTCTGATCTCCAACATAATAAACTATAGATAAAAACAAAAAAATTCAGCCTCTTATAATTTAAGAATGGTTTCTGGATGTTATGGTTTGTGTCAGAGGAGCTAGTCATTTTAGGCTTAGTCCTTTGTTTTTGTTTTGTTTCTGCCTGACTAATAAAGCGCATTGTGCAATGTTATCCTGTAATAACTAATCCCGGAAACGGGAGGGAGCCACCATGGCAACCGTTAAATAGGCTCCTTGAACTACACTTAAATTGAGCCCTGGTTAAGTTGTTTAAACAACCTCAAAGTAAATAGATTTTTTTAAAACGTGCTCTGCGACAAGTATGTACAGTTTGTTTTGTTTAATTTTTATATAAAGAAGTTAATTCACAGTTCATGACTTTATATAAACAAACGTTCTGGTGTTTCA
This sequence comes from Phalloptychus januarius, assembly GCA_902982915.1. NCBI lineage: Eukaryota > Metazoa > Chordata > Actinopteri > Cyprinodontiformes > Poeciliidae > Phalloptychus > Phalloptychus januarius. The sequence goes on along the minus strand of CADWAE010000230.1, from coordinate 18,049,363 downwards.
AAGAGTTTATACAGTCTAACAACTTTCCCAGGGTCTTTTGAAGCCCACATCATTACAGCTCCACTGTACTTAACAGGATTTTATACGGTCATCCTGAGTCGACGGTTATTGTCGTTAATCATTTAATGGTGGTTTTTTATATAACTCACTTCCAAACTGTCACTTTTTAACAACGTTCATTATGTTGCCCGGTTCCACTTAAATAAATGAAACAAAGCGTTAAAGGTTGATCAGTGATGCTTTGATCCACTCTTTTCACGTCAGGTACCGGTTGATACTGATCCGATACAGGAAAACAATGCTGAATTGACTCAAAAAGTTTATTTCTTTTTTTTTAAACCGATATTGTACTAAATTTATTGGATAACACTGCACCAGTATAGCTCACTCAAATAAATCAGTAGTTTAATAAAATTGGTCAAACATGCAAAAACAAGACAACTTTAATTTGTTCAGGGTTGCAAATAGGAATTCGTAATATAATGTCAAATAAAAGATGAGATCTGATGTCGCTCAAAGCACAAAGCATAGAATTACACTGAATAGATCTTCACTTATGGATCGAACACGGATACTGATGTTTACATCATATTGATGCATCTCTAGTTTGGATATTTTAAAATATACATTATGAGATTATGGTACTAAAGTCAAAGATTTTTTTTATTTGATGTATTTTGAGTTCTTCTTCACAGCATAAACAAAGGTGTCAATCAGTATATAGAATGCCGTATCATTATGTACTGCACAATTTTTACAGTTATATCATCTCATAAAAAAATTTTAATGTCTGAAATGTGTTTACAATTGCTTTAGCCTGCATTCTTTTCTAATCATTTTAGGATGTTCACCATGGTAACGGGACCCAGCAGGCCTTCTACACAGACCCCAGTGTTCTGTACCTTTCTCTACATCGCTATGACGACGGGAACTTCTTCCCCGGCAGCGGAGCTCCAGATGAGGTCCGTCATAATCTTTCATCATCCAATGTTTTATTTACATTTCTGCACATTAAAACATGTTTATGCCCCACAGGTGGGCAGCGGTGCAGGTGTGGGCTTCAATGTGAACATGGCATTTACTGGGGGCCTTGAACCTCCCATGGGGGACGCAGAGTATCTGGCTGCCTTCAGGTAAATCAACAATACCTTCATCTTTGACTGACAGTTGCTTTGATCTTTTTTTTTTCTTTTTTCCTGGATCTATTTCTGAGAAAAACAAAGAAATGCCAGCTGTAGTGTTTTGTATTTTTGGCTCTGGCTTTAAAAATTTCGCCACAAGTTATAAATATATTATCTGCTGGGAGCCGGTGAGCAGGCAGGGGGCTTGTCGTCAAGCCAAACCTGCTGGCTTCTATTGGGACTAAATATAAAACTTCTCCCACTAACCCTCAACACTTCCACACATGCCGACACACACCCACTCATACACACACTGTGCATGTCGCCTACCCGTTTTTGATTCATGCATCCGTTCCACGGTTCTTTGAAGATGAGTCCTTGTTCTCTGCTGTGCGTCCATCTGGTCTGAAGCCGGAGCATCAAACTGACCGGCCTGATCGTCTTATCACAGCCGTCGGCACGCAACCTCCGGGAAGCACACCTCAGCATCTTAACGCACATCAGAGTTCTGCTTGCTCTCAGTCGCCCACTCACCCGTTTTTTTACTCTTCCCTTTCGACCCTTCTGTCTGCATGTCAACAGCTGACAAGCAATAAATGATCATTTATGTCGGTAACTTGGAACACAAAAGCAAGAAAAGCTTTTTCAGGTTATCACACTGCAAAAACACAAAATCATATTCTTGTTCTAGTTTCTGGTACAAATATCTTAGTTCACTTGAAATAAGACAAAACTAACATACAAGTAAGTTTTCAGCAAAATATATACATTTTTTTCAAGTCAATAATTTCTTATTATTTTTAAAAAGTATAGTTCCATTGGAAGATTTTTTTTCAGTTACAACAAGAAATAAGTGACAAAATCTGCCAGTGGAACCTGATCTAAAAATGTTTTATTAATAAATATTAAGAGATTACAGACTTAAAACTTGTAAGTTAGTTTTGTAAATGTACTGAGATATTTGTACTAGGAACTAGACAAAAAATTTTTGGTAATATTTTGTGATTTTGCAGTGTGTACACTTTTGCTCAAACAAAATCAGGTTAATTTAATAAAATTAGATATACATTTAGACTAAAGATTTGGGTTTAGTTTAACTTTTTGGCATGCATGCAAAGTGCTCTGTACCCTGAACCTTCTCTCATAATAAAGCATGAAGCTGCAGAGATGCTATTCTTTAGCAGGAAAAAGCTGTAAGGGAAGATGGATGGAGCTGAACACAGCAGAATACTGGAAGAAACCCTGTAAAAGGCTGCAAAAACTTCACCTTCCAGCAGGACATTTACCCAAACATACATCCACAGCTACAGTGAAATAGTTAAGATGAGATTCTAGTTTCATGTTAGAATGGCCCAATCAAAGTACAGACCTAAATCCAATTGAGAATATTTGGAAAAACTTAAATATTGACGCTCCTCATCTAGTCCAACTGAGCTTGAAAGAAAAGTTGTAGTGAACAATTGTTTTTGAAAATAAAAGCACATACAACTTAAATCCCCACAGGAGAGTACACCATAGGGGGATGGATATGTTTGTGATGCTCTGAACAACCACAAACAAAACACATGATATTTTCAGCTCCATTTTTTCAAGGCGGTGTATCTTGGTTCTCCCGCCTCTCTCCCCCCCCTCTATCTGCCGGAAGGGGGGTGCGTGCCCTGCAGCCGGCACCTTCCCATTCCTCCGTTGGCCTGCGCCACGTTGCATTTGCAGGGGATCAAGTGTAAGCCTCCAGAAAGCACAGAGAAAAAAAAGATAAGAAAATTGGTCCTAATGAAAACCAGAAGCACCGTCTCTCTCTCTCTCTCTCTCTGTCTCTCTCTGTTTTTCCCTCGCTCCCCCCAGTCTCTCTCTTTACCATGAACTTGGAGAGAAGAGAGAGCAGGAGAATTAAAGTTAATTCAGAACAGCTCTCTGCAGCAGCAGATGACAGGGCTTTGAAGTGTAAGCGTGCGGGTGTGTGTTTTTCACTCTTCATTCTTTCTCTTCTGATTTTTTTTTTCTCTTTTTTTTATGAACGAAGAGGGAAAGCCTTCAACCTCTACAGTTTAACCTTTTATTTGCCGGTTTGATGCAAACGACTGCATCTACTTAACAGTTTATATTTCCTTCAGACAATATTTCAAAGGGTGGGGGAGTCTGAATGTATCTGATAAAAATAATATGAGAATACAGCTTCAGTGATGTCATAGTTTTTATCTCCAACTTGACTGCTTTCATAACCTAAATCCTACAGAACTGTTTTAGTTGTTTTTTCTGTCTCATCTAATTACTAGTAAACATTATCTTTAAATCTCTAAGCACCAAAAACACAAGCCACAGACAACTATTGTTCACCTGTTGCTAGGTAAACCAAACAACCCCAAACAATAGATGACGCCGCATAACTGACAAGTGACTCTAATCGCAGTAAAGTCGGATTGGACCCGAGCCGACAGCTCTGAATGTTCTAACCGCTTTTCTCAGGATGTCCCGTCGCTTAAGGCTCAGTCGTAAACTCTCCCCTCCCCTTCATTAGCAGACCATCTTTTTTTCATCTCTGCATACGTAGCCTCTGATTCACGCCCAATTAGTGCTCCTCAGAAACCGCTGGCTTCCTTCTTTGCCAGTCGTCTAATTGATTACCCCGGTTTTTTATTTCTCCAAATGTCAGGATATTATTCTGGAGTTGGGGGAGTCGGGGGCTGGGGGATGACATGAGCATTATTTCTCTTCAGAACCCGACCTGTTTCTGCCTGAGCTCAAGGCTGGACGAGGAGGAGGTGTGGAAGCCAATGGTGGTTTAGGTGTCCTTGGTAGTCAAGGTTTCCCTCAACTGCGTCTGTGGCTGACTGGCTTTATTAAGTGTGGGGTTCTTCATGGCTCAGATCCTAATAGACCAAGGCTGTGGATTTAAATGGGCTGATTATTTTGCACATCTACAGGACTTACATCAGTTTCGTTTGTGTTCTCTTTCCAGATTGTCTATCTAATTGAAATTCATTGATCATCTCTTTCTAAAATATTGCTACATGCTTGAAGGAGTACAGTGACACACGCTGCAGATATTCCTGCTGTCTGACTCCCCAAAACCTTGTAATGCTACCTCCCGCCTCTCCTTCAGACAGCTGTGTGCGCGTTAGTTTTGTGTTGTGGTGGGGAATTGAGGGGGTGCGTAGAGCTCAGGGTTGTAATTTGGTGGTGAGCATGAGATGGAAAAACCTGTGGTCTACGGAGTTCAGGGCGAGCTGCCTGCCCACAGCCAGCTAACCAGCACCATGTTCCTGAGGTCAGCAATGTGCTGGGGACCTACAACAGAACCCTGTGGTACTCCATCAGTCACAAACCTCATCAAAATACTCCTTGGCCAAATATCCCAGAAACCTAAAAAAAAAAGTCAACAATCCCACAGGGAACTGGGTAGACACTTGTTTTGCCATCTGGAAAGCCTCGCTGTTTATGAGCCAAATAATACCTGCTAAATGCTAAAGCCACATGTTCCCAAAGGCAGGAAGTGATATAGGCTGGCAGGATGTGGTCCTTGCATAATCCTTTCTAATAATTTCTGGATATCCAATAAACAGGAGCTGGAAAAACAGTGAAAAATTCCTACTGTTGAAGTTCTGTCCCTCTACACCCTGACACATTTCAACTTTGAGATCGTTTTTTCTCCAGTTGCTGAGAAAATACTAGACCCCTTCTACCTCCTCTAGATATCAGCTATTGTAGAGAAAACTCTGAGGAAATGCTGGTATGATCTCATTGGCTCAGACTTGTCATTTTGTCTTCTTGATTTGCCAGCCACTCACTTTAAATTTGGCATGTTCCAGTCTCCTACTGCATGAAAGCAGCATGGATGATGTTATTTGTTATTTGCCAATAGAATAGTGACATCGCCTGTATTTGTGCCAGTTCTCTGTCTCAATCATCTGACTACCAAAACAGAGCAAATCATAGTTCGCTCTAATAATCTTTCCAGAGATTAGAAGACACTAAAAAGGGGTTGTGGACATTGTGAAAGGTTGAAATTATCCAATTTATTGAATTCAAGATCATTTTCTTTTCAATTTTTACGGTATTGTCACCACAAGTTGGTGATTCATTCCACTTGGGCACAGATTTAAAACACAATCCGTCTAAAAACACTCAAAAATTGAGATTAGATTAACTTTCTTTTGCAAAACTTTCCTGCACACATAATGCATCCCCTTTTCTTCCAAACAGAATCGCCATATAAACCTCCCTGGATTTTCCAGCCACAATTTGCAATGAATCATTGCACATTTGCCCCGCTGTTGATCTCATTTACGTCTGAACATGGGGAACTCATGCTAACCAGTTGTTTAGTGAATTAAATTTATATACAAACAGCCGTCAATCACCCCACCCATGCAGTGCTAGATGCATCATACATAATTAGCACGCATGTAATTACATCTGTCCTCCTGTTGCTGCTTTTGACTTGACCATGGGGTTTATTCCTGCCACCAAATTTCCAGAATATCCACTTCAAACAGGACGTGTGGTAATTATTCCTGTCACATTACTGTATGTCCAAACATACTCGACGAATGTTTGGTCTGCGGAACTTGTAAATAAAAGAAATGCGTGTCTATCGAGGGGAGCAAAGGTTTCTGAGTTTTACCAGAAATGTTTTCGCAGTGATGTTCACTGCGAACTTCACCACAGTTAATACTGAGCTCTCATGGATCCCTGAATTTGTTTTCACATAAAGCTAAAGTTCCATGAGAAGTGAAGCAGAACATTGCAAATTTAGAACTTGCCATTCACTCCAAACCATCAGATTTTCTTTACAGAGCTGTGTTGTTGGGTTTTGTCTCTGCAGAACGGTGGTGATGCCCATCGCCAACGAGTTCGCTCCAGATGTGGTTCTGGTGTCCTCTGGCTTCGATGCCGTCGACGGACATGCCCCACCCCTGGGAGGATACAAACTGACCGCCAAATGTAACTATTGACCACAATGATGACTGATTACTTTACTAAACTCTATTCTTTGTCGACTTAAATCTTAAAACTCCTTTTAACTACTTTTTTGTAAGGAAACGCTCTCTATTTGTAGCTGAATTTCTTTGGTACTCCAACAGATGTTGTCGTGCCAAGAAAAAGCTTTCCTGTGTTCACGCTGGATATCCTAAGTAAGAGCAGGGTTCCTGCCTGTCAAAGGGAATAGGATGGGTGGTTTAGAGAGGATTGCAGAAAGAGGAGATGAGGCAGAATTTGGGTAGAATAAAGTGTGTTTGAATAGATTTATTCATCGCCCCTCTTACTTCTGAGAGGAACATCAAAGGCTTTGACCACGACTAAATGCAAAGCCGTGTTTATTAAAATTAAACCTGGCTCATATTAGGGCTATCGCTCGTATCGTTCTTGGCCTCCAGTAATTCCACAGGGCTCCGCTCCTTTTTTCCGCTCTTCTTCCACTGCCTCATTCAGTCTTTCCTTCATCCATTTTTTTTGTCTTTTTGCTTTTATCAGAATCCCAAAAGGAAGTTGGAAGCTCAGCACTGATTCATTTTTCCCTCCCCTTTCTTTGCTGTGATTTCCTTTGTCTTCAGGCTTCAGCTACCTGACCAGGCAGCTGATGGGCCTGGCCGGCGGTCGCTTGGTGCTTGCCCTGGAAGGGGGTCATGACCTCACGGCCATATGCGACGCCTCTGAAGCCTGCATCTCTGCTCTGCTCGGCAATGAGGTAAGTCTTGCTCACCTGCTTTTGGTGAGGGAATCGTAAATGCTGGCATTTTCTCCCAAATTATTGTGAAATGATCAGACATTAAGCTTGTTTCGAGGTGTCTCGTATTATCATTCATACCACTGTTTTCATCTTATAACCAATAATTTTAATATTGATATTGCAAACTAACACAAACTGGTGCATCAGTATAAAGTGGAAGAACAGATAGGTTTCTTTTTTTAAATAATCTAAGAAGTGTGGCATGCATTTTCATTCGGTCTTCCAGAGACAGCTAGACACGGAAAATTTTGCACATTCTTTGTGAAATAGCTTAAGCTAATTCAGATCAAATGGAGACAGTTTAGGTACATGTAATTATATGTTTCAACTCAGATTATCAATTCAGTTTTCATCTGGACTTTGACCAGACTGTTTTAAAGCAAGAATACATTTTGATCTTTCATTTCTGGTTTTGTGTCCTAATAGAAGGTGAACCTTGAACCCGGTCTATTGCAATCTGACTGGTATTCTTCCAGAAATGCCCTTTATTTAATGCAATCGTCACATTACAGAAACATCCCAAAGCATGATGCTGCCTCTGTCATCGTGTTTCTTCATGAAGATTGTTGAGGCTGCCACATACAGTGTGCAGTTTTGGTTTTATCTGACTTGAACTCCTTCTTTAAAGTTTGCTCTGTTCATAGAACAGCTTCATTTATACTAAAAATACTTTTCACATATCCTAGATCCAAATGTAATAAGTAGGGGACTTACAAAGATTCATATGTAAAGAAAAATTGGAGAGCTAGGTATCATTTTCCTTCCATAGTCATAGACTATGTTGTGTTTGTCCATCACATAAAATACCAAATGACACATAGTTGTTAAAGTTTGTGAAAGGAAAAAATAAAATTCTTCATGGGTTATAAATACCGCTGCAAGGCACTTGTCACAAACAGCTGGTGAAAGGCCACATTGTTTTAAAAAAATGAAATGCATGAAACAGAACACACATTTACAAGAAATGAAGTTTCATGCCTAAACCCACATAAAAAAGATCAATATTGAGTTCTTCTGTTGTATAGATATTAAAACAAAAACTGAGAAGAGCCAGAAAAATCTTCCCATTACTGCATCGACTCTCTTTAAGTTAACCGCATCTACTCTTGTTGTCTCTTTGTCTGTTTTCACCACCTCTGAAGCAGGGCAACAACATACGCACGCTGCACACAAACACGTCAGAGGGCGAGGATTTCCAGGCAGAAAGAGTAATTGAGGGAGTGTGTGGGCTGATCTGTGGCACTCAACAAACACTGGTGCTTTGTGACACAGAGCAGAACAGTTTCACTTATTTGGAGCTGCATTTAAAATATGAAGCTTCAAGAAGGAATTTTAATCTACAGAAGTGTATGTCGACAGAATTTACAGTAATTTATTGTGCTTTACTGAACTGTGCTTGCACTGGCAGTATACTGTATACAGAGGCAAAAATCAGAATAACCTAAAATATATGTGCAGAAAATGGCCACTCTGATGCTGTGCTGCTGGACTAGCTATGTGTGCATGCTGTCAGTTTTGAGGGAACACTCTCCTAAAGCTGTTTACTTTTTCTTTGGGGTAGATTGGGATTTATAAAAACCCATAAGTATCTACAATTCTTCTAACCCTCATATGACCCAATATCGGTGTTTATGATGATCATGTCACATCACATCATAGAGCCCAGACATGTTGTTTTTCAGACTTCATTTTAAACCAAACTTTGTTTATATTGATGAAAAAATTCAATTGCACAAAACCTGATCAAATATTTTCAGCTTGAAATCAAATTCAATCACACTTAAAGTCCTATCTGTGCATCTTAGGTCAACTTGTTTCCTTCCTGCAGATTATTTGAACTGTGGTTTTTGGCATTGATGGTGAAAAAATACCGTTGTCCCATGCTGATCTTGGAGTTCAAGCAAAACAAACAGAACAATAAGGGATCGAGATTTGTAAATCGTAAAAACTGGAACATTTCGATCATCAAGTTACATTGGAGTTAATTTGCTTGAATTGTTTTATTGTATAAAAATACTCCTTTTTGTCAAACCTGTTAAAGAATGCAGAGTTTAATGGATCTGTACACATCACTCACTCTGGGTATTATTGCGTGAATGATTCATAAACCTCTACAAAAACGTAGCTGCTCACCTAAACGTGTCTGTATCTACTGATATAGCCATAATTGAAGAGGAAATAACTTATGATATGTGATATAAAAATTGCTTCAGCACATCATGATGTCTTTTCCAAAAACATGTGGCCATTTCAACAGGGGAAAACTTGACACCTAACACAAAAATCTACATCCTTCCAAGGCCGCCTCCGGGGCATTAGCAAGGACCCAGAACTCTGGATTATCTATAGCAGCGATTTCCAAAGTCAGTCGTCAAGAATCTTATATCTTTCCTAAAACATATGATTGTTCATTTTCAAGCCCCTGTATGTGTAAGTGACATGTTGAAGAGATAATTTAGTCCAGTTGTGCAGAAGCAGCTGCATCTGAAACCTTTAGGAAACCAGCCCTGAGGACAGGAGTTGGACGCACTGATGTAGTCAACTCCACTGTGTGTATGCTTATAAAAAGTTATGGGAGAAGATTTAGTGTTGCCCTGAAGAGAAGAGGAGAGTTTGCATAGTATTAATAAAATGTTCAAAGCAGGATTGCAACTCCAGTCCTCGAGTGCCACTGTCCTGGAACCTTTGCATGCATCCCTGCTCCTATACACCCGAGTCAAATATATGGTTAATGACCAGGCCTACGCAAAACTGCTGACATGCCAAGGAGGTAATTCAGCCTTTTGATTCAAGTGTGTTGTAGTGGGAATCTTTTGAACATAAACTCTTTGTTTAAAGATTTCTTTTCACCAATGATCAATTGTCTCAAAAGTCTCCCGAGATTTCTTTGCACATCTTCACCAGGGGTTACCACGGTACCTAGACACTTATTGTAACACAGCTTCAAATCATAACACTATGACATCTGGAAAGGTTTCAGAAAATCAAGGACATCTCAGAAGGGCGGTTTCTTTTTGCTGTCATAGTTCTCTTCCCTGAACATCCAGTTTGAGAGACTGGTTTCTACTTACCATACCGCCCTACAGCCAGATAATGAAATGTGCCAGAGGCTTTGCTTCTAATGTTTCAGCAGCCTGCGGGGCACCTCTACCTGCAGGAGTTTGAAGGAGGTCTCTCGGTGGTAGCCATATTGAGCTGAGAATTTGAGAATGGGCAGGAGGCAACAGGGGGCCGTCCAGTCCCCCTTCCCTGCAGGGCAGCGCTCTCGCCCACATCTGAAAACGCTTACCCTCACACCTCTTCTAGCAGGGTCAGTCTGGGTCCAGGGATCAGACAGTTAAAGGAAACCGAGCGATCATTTGAAGTTGAGAAGGAGGAAACTATTGTAATTCAGCAGCTCTGTAAACCGTTGTACCTGTGGAAGAATGAAATGGATTGAAATCAGAATCAATCCAACGTAGGTTATTATTCCTCAAAATGTGCATGTATTGAAATAAATTTCTAGATTAATTTAATTAAAATGGGCTGTGATTCAATCTTCTCCAGAGAGCTTGTCTGGAGAATGTTATAGGAATCCTTTGATAAGTAAATAGCGCAGCATTTTAGTGCTGCATTCAAAAGTTTTTCTGACCTGTCCAGCTGGGAACAATGAGGTCAGCTGATTGAACAAAAGCAGATCTTTTTGTTGTTTGGATCTTTGATTGCTAAGGGCGGCAGTAAAAAAAACCTACTTAAAATCAAATTGAAACACCAGGAAGAAAGCGTTTTTACGCTCTCCAGTCAGGTCCCTGTAATGACTTTGGAATGTTGCTGGGAAATGTCGGTGTCGAACCGAGTCAGAAGACAAGAATAAAAACCCACTCTTTTTATTTTAGTTTTGATCCACCGTCTGAAGTTGTGCTTTACCCTCAAATAGCAACTCCAAAGTTAAATTTAAACAAAAACAGTGAGTGACTACGGCCTGCCTGGGCATCGAATAGACAACAGGTTTTTCAAGCATGTCCACTAAGCGAGTTTTTCCTCCAGAATAAACTTTAGTTCTTGGCTAAATGTGGGCCTGTGTGTGGCAATGCTGAGTGGGTCCAGGCATTAAATCACAGCTGGATTAACTGGTCAGCTGTGCTTTTGTTTATGCTGCATCAAACCATCTGAGGCTCTGTATTGTCTGGGAAGCTCCTCAACCCGCAACATTGTAATAAAAATCTCTGATCCAAACATGTGGGCTGAATGTCCTGTTCTTTGTGGCAGGTGTGGTGCCATATTGCATGCTTAGTGTGATTTTTGCAGTTTTAATTTTAAATAGGTGTGATAGGAGATACAAAAGTCATAATATATATTATATATGTTTTTATTATGAAATACATTATAAATATTTTTGAAATATATTCTTGTTATCTGATAATAGCTTACCCTCTCTCACTCCCTTTCAGTCTGAATGAGCCACCAGCATCTCTTGACATTAAAATGTCCTGTTAAATAGAATATTTTGTCTTTTTTTACTTTATTTTTTAAACATCTAACTGATAGTTAGCTTTCCTTTAATTTTGTGGCAAGTTTAGCAGGAGACGTGTCCTCAGATATGTTCATTTTCCAGTTTTTGTGTTGTCTTGTAGTGTTTTATAACTTGTTTGCGAGCAGCACAGCAATGCTTTGATAACAATACCATGTGTGTTGTTTAAAACCATTTATTCGAGCTTGATAAAATGGAAAAAAAAACAACAAATATCCGCTACAGACCCTTTTTTCCTCTTCTCCTCTAATGTTTAATCACCAATACTTTTTTCTTTAAATAGCTCATGAATGATGCATTTGCAACTACGCCAGTGAACTCTGACCTCTGTACTAATTGATGATTGCTTCAGTACAGATGTCGGCCAACTCCAAACCATGGTTGTTAGCAATTATTTGATAAACAACTAGCTAATATGCTAATTGCTGCCAGCCGTCCGTGAGGTCATTAAGCGTGTTTGCTCTTCAGTTACAGTAAAATTGCTCAGCTTCACTTGTCGCCCTGTAGGCCTGACTGTTCCGCCCCCAAAAGAAAAAAACATCCAAGAAGAAACTTATCTGCAAAGGTTGCCCGCTTTGCACAATGCATGTGATTACCTTGTTCAGTTAGCATAACATAATCAGACGATTTTAGCAGCTGCTAGAAAGTACACACGGACAAAGCGGTAAACAATGGATGCCTTGTGCACTTTTTTATTTTGCTGAACAAGTAGAATTCCTCATCTTTCCACTGTTTTGCTTTGAGCCTCCCTTAGGAATGTTTTTACCGGGCCACATTCCTCTCACTCAGCTCACGGCTTGTCTTGGTTTTGTTGGCCGGGACGTAGATATCCTCAGAGATCGGTTAAATCCAACATGTCTGTCTGACTTTTTAAGACCGCGACACATTCAGTGTGCAGGTAAAAGCAGCAAAATGTGCTCCTGCTATGAATGACGTCAGGAACGAATGTAGGCTTGTTTACAATATTCCTTCATGTGTCCTTTGCTCATTCATGTGCGTCTTTACCCTACCTGCTGAGTTTGGGCCCCTGGGGAGCCATGACGAGAGTCATTAAAGTTTACAAGTGTGAGGCCCGGCTGTCAATCAAACTGACAAGTTGCCCCCGTCCAGCTCTGCTCTGAGCTGAACTCCAGCAAACCCCGGAGAACCCCTGACCTCACTTTGACAGGGAGCCGAGGAAAGCTGGAGCAGCCTGGGCTGAACCTTGGGAGAAGTGCACCTTGACTGAAAGATTGATGATCTGAGTCTGCCAATGTGGAAACATTAGGATGCTAATGATGAATCAGTCCTGCTTTCTCTCACTCAGCCACAGTCACAGGAACGTTGTGCGACTTTCATAAAGCGTCCATTTCATTTGTGTCAGTTTCACATTCATGGGTCTTTCCTACCGTTCTGTGAACAGCCTTTAAGTCATAGAATTTGTTTATATTTCTTGAGGCACCAAATGTCACAATTAAACATCTGAGAGGAACAAATTGTTTCACATATTATGTTTGGAGAAGCAGTTTGCGTTGCCAGGTGCTTGATTTTATACACCTCTGATCTATGTGACTGGAAAACCTGAATTCAATGATTCTGATAGTCGAGTTTATTAGTATAGCACATTTCAGCAGCAAGGCAGTTCAGCTCAAGGCTTTACGCCATAAAAACATAATACAGTAACCAAATATGAAACAAGCACCAAACATTGCTGTTGTGATTTTTTAGGCAGAGCCGTGAAGATGCTATTGCAGAAATCAATTCAAAAATTCTAAATATAAATGCATGGATGAGTTTCTCTAGATCTCGCTGAAATGTTCTTCAGGTGACAGAAGGCCGACTTTGTAGTTGTCTTTGTGTCTCTGAAGGTTCAAGTTGGAGTTCATCAACCTGTTCACTAGTTTCTAGCTGTAATAGCTGAAGCTGTGTGCTGACTCAGTTATTATCTTTGGATCAAAAGTTTCTGTCTTTGGACCAAAAGTTTCTGTCTTCAGGTCCAACTATGACAACTTCAGTTTTGTTTCTGTTCAGCTGGAGAAAGTTATGGAAAGTTGTGGCATACCCACACATTTATCTGTTGTAAGCATCTCTTCAGTGCTTGGATGGGTAATGTAATGTACAGCTGTGTATCATCTGCATATGTGTGATAAATCATCATATTTCTTTTTCTAACAAGCATGTAGATATTACATAGGAGGGGTCCCATGATAGAACCTTGTGCTACCCCACATATGACTTCTTCCTGTTCTGATGAGACGTTACCTGTTGACACAAAAAGTTCCTGTTCTTATGCAAGATCTGAACTGAGTAAGTACTGGACCAGGGAATCTGGCTTCAGGAGGCGTCCTGATTCTTAAGGCAATAAAAAGTATGTTCAACTTGCAGCATTAATGGGACTCTTTTATTTGAATAAGAGTCAGTCATGTAACCAGTTACTTTAAAGAGCTGTGCATGAGCTGAATGCGTGCATAACTCCTCAAGCTGATGCTGAGTGCATGATGTAGCCTGTCGTGCCACAGCAGGATTAAAGTATCCATCTCTCCCCAAAGTGCCTTGTTCCCTCGGCCCAGCGGACCCCTCCCATTCTCTATTTGCTTTAATTAAAATAAAACTCTTAGTCTTGGCCTCGCCAGACCAACCATCCCCTTTTTCTCTCTGGCATCCTGCTCTACAAATGTCAAGCCAAACCTTTTTTTCTTCCCCTTCTTTCTAACTCTGCATGTCTCCGTTTCCATGTTTCCATGTTGGCGTGCTATTCCTCTGGGGTTATGACAAAGCAGAACAGGGATGTGTGCCGTCTGAGGAGGAATGTGGAGCTCAATGAGGCTGTGTACCGAAACGGGATGTGAAACTGTCGAACGAATCGTCGGCCAAAGGGGAAATTAAATCATTCCGGGTTAGGAAGGCACCTGAGGGAATAGCTCTGTTTGCACTGAATTGTGGCTTGGAGGTTTTTTATTTTATTTTTTTTATAGATTTAGCCGTTCTCGTCGAGGTGTATGTATGAACTGGCCGTTTCCAAGTATATGCATCTGCGTATACCCATGTGCTTCCTTCGAGTGGGACTCAGAACAAAGCACACAGTGTAGTTTATGTCAAAGAGTAGCAAAGCTGTCGAGGAGTGGGAAGAGCCGTGCATCTGCAGATAGGATTTTTTTTTATTGTGTCAGCAGCTTGAGATTGTTCCCAACCTCTTGGATTGACTTAACAGTGGGTTGTGGTCAGCATTTCAAAAATGATCCTGTAAACCTCTTTGGGACTGCGTCGGGTCAAATGGGGTTTTGGAGAAAACTTTCTGAACACCTGTGGAACTCATATACAGAGTATTTATCAAGCTGCAGCTTTTATACTAACAAATAAAATGCTTGGATGTTGAATGGGGTTTGCTGTAGATGTAGGCTGCCCTCTGCTCCAGAATTCATAAATTAAATTGCAGCAAAAGCATGTTAAATAGTGTCAGAGTTGTCTGGTGGAGCTTGTCGAGAAATGAAAACATTAAGCCAGAAATGCTTTAATCTAATTTTCTCTCTGTTTCAGTTGGACCCCATTCCTTATGAGGTGCTGCAGCAGAAACCAAATGCTAATGCTGTTCTCTCTATGGAGAAAGTCATCGAGGTTCAGAGTGAGTAGATCAGCTTTTTTTTGTTTTCTTTTGCACCTCTTCTGTATAAAAGCTGATCCCTTTTTAAAAGGATTTGACATTTAAAGCTTGTTTAATCCTCCAAGTCATCAATTTTGTGCTCCACCTGGGTCATCGGAGGCAGGTTTTATCAATAAAATAACTAATGTGTTAATTTATAACAGACCATAAACATCAATCAATGATTATATATTTTCTCCAAATTGTTTCATAAATGCTGTTATTAACACTGCACTTCATATCCTTTAAATTTTTTTTAACTCATGTTCTGCAGATCTCTTCTAGATGGACAGCTTTTGCATCCTGTCTTGATTTATGTTTGTTGCAGGTAAATATTGGCGCTCTCTGCAGCGCTCTGCCTCCACCCTCGGTTGGTCGTTGAACGAAGCGCTGCAGCGAGACGTGGAGGAAGCTGAAACCGTTTCAGCCATGGCTTCACTGTCTGTCGCTAACAAGCACATCGGAAAAAGGTCCGTGGTGTGACCTCTGTATGGCTCTGAGACCACGATGCTTGTGTTTGTAAAGAAATAATTGCGAATATATTTATATATCACACTAAAACACAGTTTATTATTATGTATTTTCAGAAAGCAAATGCTTTCTGTATTTGTAGAAAGCAAACACATAATACAAAAATATTTGTACATAGTACAAAAAATGTACTTAGTTCTGTTAGATAATGTTTATAACTCTAGATAATGAGATTTAATTGTTTTAAAATGAGGTCATAAGGTCTCTGGTTAACATGGCCAGAGAAATAAATTCATGAAATAATGGCCTGAATATAAAACCAAGTTTGATATTTCATCTTGACATAAGAACATAAAATAAGCATTAGATCTTGTCAAGATTTCTAGATTATTAAACTGTTTTTGCAACAAGACTTGTTTAGTCTTATTATCTTAAGATTATAAGACTAATTTTGAGATATTTTACTCAACATAATGGGATATTAAAAATTATTTCCTCTCAATTGAAAATAAGTTTGAGATGTTGGCATGTAACAAAAAGCTAACATGGTAAAATTGGCTAGAAATGTTAAGATCATGAATCTGTTGTCACAGTAACAAAACGTCTCATCTCAGAATAAAGTAATAATTAGGCAGCCTAACAAACATAAGGTCTTTATTTCTTAAAATTAAGGCAATAATAATACTGTAAAACTACAAAACATGTCTGAAATATTATCCTAATATGAAAGATTATGAATTCACAAAATGTTACAACCCTGTGTAACATTTCTCTCCTTATGGTGTTTAAGGGCTGAAGAGGAGCCGATGGAAGAAGAAGCTCCCATGTAAAAGAAACAAACCTGGTTAGACTTCAACCACTAAGACCAGTAGTGTTCAGCATTGAATTGGTCCTCATCCTGGACTCCTACTAGATTCTTTAGTCTCACCGTCGTTGGAAACGATCAGACCCTTTTCTCTCTGGGATGAAACCAGGAACCAGGAAAGTGGCTCTTGCAGAGGAACCAGACAGCAGAACATGAGCTCACACCAGTTAGTTGCACACAGAGCGGTAGCATTAACCGTGTTGGACACAAGAGCCAGTTATTCTACAGTGACAGCCTCCAGTGCTTTTTAAAAACACTAAACTTGTACATTTTGACTGCCAGTCTGCACCGAACCAGACCTACAGCAGTCGTCTACTTCTCATGTTCTATTTGGTTTTTTTTTTGTGTGTGATTTATCAAAACCACCTTAGCTGTTGTTAATGTGACTCTGCACTAAAGGATGAACTCCTGCTATTTCCAGGCGTCAGTGTGTTGAATATCCTGCTTTTTTCCAAGCTAAAGTTACAGAAGATTCAAGGATTCAGAGAGTAACAGATGTTTGTGCCTTTTTTCGTTTTGTTTTTTAATTAGTGGATTTTCTGTTGAGCTCCTATTAAAGAGCTTTGCCTTAAAAATGGATTTTGGATCAAGGAATCTTCTCAGAAGTTACTGTCCTGGTAAGACATGAGGTGCCTGCATGTTTCCGGCACTCGAGGACGTTGGCATGTTGAAATTATTACTCTGCTACCAGTCCACTGTCTGTCCCTCCATTTCTGCTTTTTTCTCTCCCTCTGTTACACCTTCAAAGGTAGTTTTCACCCAGAAGTAAGAGATGAGTGTAAAAAGACTTTTTTTTATCATAAAATCTAAAACTTTCTTTATTAGACAACACTGAAGCCAAAACTGTCTAGTTTCTGCTGTTTCCCACACACAGACAGGCAGTGACAGTTTCTGCGGTAGAATTTGTGTCACTTTTTAAAGATTATCGAGGAGTGTAATTACTCTCGTCTGGGCCAATTTGTTTTTACCGTCCCACCTGGGATTTTCCAGAGGGGTGATCTGGAGCTGCTGTTCCTCTTGCAGCTGGTTTAACATCTTTAGGTTCTTGTTAGAAGCACATCTGCTCTCCAAATGTCAGGTGCTGTGTAGCAGGTTGGTGAACATCTCTGTCTGTTCATATAAACACAAGTTTTTCATCATCACTATAAAGCAGTACACAGCAGTTATGATTGTTCATTTTTAAGCCTGTTTGAATATTAATTAGTTCAGATATTATGTTTCTTCCCACCACAATGTTACAAACAGATAAACTGGCCTGTAGTTGCTTCAATATTTTTCTCAAATAGTAAGAAGCTGTAGACTGAACATCACTTTAAGGCCAAAATGTGTTCTTGTTTAAAAGTGATGGGGGGGAAAAATTCCTCCTTCACTTAATCTGCTGGCTACAATCTAGACCATCAAATAGACCACTAATGCAGAAACATTTGAAATCCAGGATTATGTTTATTTGAGAATCATAAATATGGAAATATTTTTAAATGATTATAATTCACACCTTCTCATTTCGAACACCATGCTTGGTGCAACTTTTCTGAATCAGTTTTTAATCATCCATCTATATTTTTTTTCTCCTATCTTTTGGAAAAACTTCCTTCTGAGATTTTTTGTTTTCCTAATTTTCTGAACTTGGACTTGGATGATCTGCTGAGGATTCCTGCCACAAACATCAACAATCTCACTGGTTTTGTTGCTCTTCTGTGACTTTTTGTGCTCATTATTCACAGATTTTCTCTGTTACTTTGTACAGCTGACACACTTCTCCACAGGTGAGCGTTCAAACTGTTTTTGTAGTGGACATTGTATGAAAACATTTCTGGGTTTATGGACTTTTTGGTGGGGGTTAGAGGCGGATGTTGGAATACAAATGTTTCTACTTTGTAAAATGATGGATAATTGTGTATTTACTGTCTGTTTATAGTAGATTTATATATAAAAGAAAGTATATTATATATCTATACATACTGAACACTTTGATCTTGTTTAAAAAAACAACACTGATGGTTTCTATCGGTCATATGTGCAGCCGACCCGTTTTCACGTTGTTACTGAAGCACCTTGGCTGACCTTGGTCACTGTTAGCGTTTCTAGCAGCGTTTTCTCTGTTTACTCGTCTTTCACAAGTGATGATTTATCGATTTTATTTATCTGATGGGTACCACAAACACTGTTACAGTATGCCTCACATATTCATGCACCACAAACACTGTTACAGTATGCCTCACATGTTCATGCACATATCTGTACCATTCCATGTTTCTGATGCTGTATGTTTGGCTGAACTGGTAGGATTTCAACTTACCATTCAGAAATTATCAATTAGAAATTTGATTTTTATTTCTGCCCCATATTTGTCCTCTTTTTTTAAGCATTAGTTTTTTGAGCAGTCAGTCAGACTTATCTGCAGAAGACAGTGCTTGGATTTTAACTTTTATGTTTGTAAAATGAAGTCAGTCTAGAAAGTGGAAATACCCTCTTAAAGCGCCAGCACCTTGATGAGTCATTTAAAACATATTCCAACTTAAATATGATGTACAATCTGAAAATATAACATAAAATAATATATGTTGGGGAGAAAATAACCTGTAGAAATGTGCTCACCTATAAATTAGATCATTCCGATTCATTCCACTTTAGCTGAAGCCATTTTTTAAATTTTAGTTTATGCTTGAAACTAAAATCCCTCTTCAGCTGTCGAGCTGACACCTGAACATTTTGGTAGTTAGAGCCGTTCATTCCTTCATCCACCTCGATAAAAGTCCCAGTTTTATGTGAGGAATAGTAACTCCTCATCATGATACTGCCACCATGTCTCATTGAAGATATGCTGTTATTTTGGTGATTGTATTCTTGCACCAAACACGTTGCAGCTAAAGTTTGCCACTAGATTCAGAGGTTTGAAGCAGGTTTTGATGTTTTATTTAGGATCAAATTAATTATTGGAAATTCCTTCAGCTTTTTCACTATTAGTGTTTGTGAGCAGTTTCACTTTGGATACTAAAAATGCAGCCAATTTTCTCTTTTTGCTCTGTTCCTGACTGATACCTTTGTAAAGAAAAATTAGGCAATTTTGATTGCAGAACATTTAAGCAACTCAGAAATATCTTGGTTAATTTTGAAATTATAGTTGCTTTATTTTGTTGGGATACAAATACCTATTTTACACTTTTTAGAGCCACTATGTTTTTTGTTTTGTTTTTTTGCTGGCACAAATCCACTTTCTTCTTGACTTAGCTGTAAGTTCATCTGTATGGTTGGATTCTTTTTATCACTTACCAAACTGAGGTAATTGAGAGACCCATTTGCTGTAGGACGGACACTAACTACTCGTAAACTGTCCACAGAACCCCAGTGATAAAACTCTGAACTGACCCTTTTAGGTTTATAGTGTCATCCTGAAGACTGAAGGGAAAACTTGTTCTCCTGTGTGATTCAGTGATTTTCTTGCCAGAAAACTTTTAAATGTCGTTTGCCGAGTTTGCAGGCGTTAATTTACTTTGGTTGGATTTATGGCTCTCCGGTCTAAAAGACCAAAGTAGAATATTTTTTGTCTTAGCTAGCAAAAACCAAAAAAAAAATGAACTGTCAGATATCATTTTTTACAATGTTATTGCCATGAGATCATATCTGCTGATTAGCAACATTTCAGCACAACTTTTCTTTTTGCATTTGGACTGAATGTATTTGATCTCCAGGGGCTTGAATCATGTCTGATTCTGGAAATTAAAAGCTACATGCCCAACAAGGGGAACGAAATGAATACATATTTTTATTTAACCTCCCAATAAAGTTAAATGACAGTTTAAATGTAAATATCTTTTTATAAACTAGAAGCAGATCTGAGAGGATCTTTGCAGCAGGATGTTGGTTGACATCAGTTTTTCTACGTCTCTTTACATTCCCTTTTTTTAATCAAAACACACACTGTTTTGAGCTCTTCTGCAGCTCTGGACCTGCTTTTTGAGTGCATATCGAATGTATACAGAGGTGACCGAGGTCGGGCTGAGGTGAGCGTGACCTCACGCTGGATCCGAGGACATCTCTGCACGCGTTGACTCACTGGAGGAGAACCTTCCCAGAACTCCCGCGGATTTCCTGCTGCTTTATGTTTTGGTTTCTCTAACCCAGCCAAAACTAGCGCTGTCTGTCTTCACAGTTAGTCTTAAAAACAATGTCCAGTTACCGAAAAGAGAAGGAGAAGAAAAAACACGACATTCCTTTTTTATTAGAGTGACCATTTATCCAGAGGCAGACCTGCTTTTATTTTGACTCCAACAGCTCAGAGAACTGAGTTCATTCAGGTGGTCGCACCGAACTTCACTCCATTCTTCTTTTCTCTCTGCATGATGTTTGTCTGCATGTCCATCCGTCCGTCCCAGGTCACATACCAGCACTGAAGGACATTAGTACTTTCACTGTATCCAAACTGTCTGATCGCTTTTACTTCATGTTCAGGTGGACTTTGGGTGCTTTTTACCTGTAGCATATGGAGTCATCACACCTGGAGTTGTAGAGTCTGTACCTAACCTTAGATTTGATTGTATTCATGTAGTTGTTAGGGTTGTCGCAGTAACGAAGGAGGCTTTGTTAAAAACTGATGTAATTCAGAGGATTTCCAGGCACTTTGGTGATGACTAGGTCTTTGATGTTGACCTTTTAGAGGACCTTTTTATCCTTTTTAGTGCACTTTGGTGATGACTAGGGTCTTTGTCACGTCTGGACTTTTTTTTAAAGATCCTTGTTACAGTCGTCCATTCCACTAAAAAACAAATCAAAAGCCAGTTTTCTGTACATGACCACTGCGCTTCAAAAACAAGCTGTTCCAGGTTTACATATGTATAAAATGCATACTCTTTGTTTTTTATTATTATTATTATTATTGGTTATGTTTTTGACTTGTTCTGCAGTTGTTACAGAAATAGTAATTTTTCTGGGAAAACCTTTACTCTAAAAAAATTGTCTTTGACATGTATAATATAAAAGTATTCTTTTTGGACAAAAAAACAGACTGCATTGTGTGTCTTTTTCTTTAAGTGATGGCTACATGTAAAATGTGAACATTCTGAGGGACGGTCATCTCTTTTTCTCACATTTACATTTTCCAGATGTCAAAGATAACCTTAGTAATTAGAAAATGTAGTGCCAAATTGTTGTCTTTCAAAGAGAAAACAATTTGCCTTTCTCTCTGTCCATTTCAAATGGCTTCTTAAAGGCAAAGGCTTGTTTTAAAAAAATTACATTTTGTTCTGAAACTGTAAATGAATTCAAAGGAAGATATATGAAATTCTGGATGAACACACTTCACTTCTCTGTTTCTTACTGTCAAGTTCTTCTCCTGACTGTTGTCTTCATGTGAATTCATAGTAAACAGATTTAATTTCTCCACCGCAAAAAACTTAGATGAAAGATTATTCCCAGTACAACAAAATCAGCCTGGAGAAACATATAGGTAGGAAAGAAACGTAAAAGATTATTTTCACCAAGCTGAAAGGAAGTGGTGTAAGTGAGACACAACTTACTGTTGTTTCCTTCAGTGGTTCTAGGTGTAGCGCCACCACAGGCGAGGAGGGGGAACAGTTATTTTTAAAGAGTTTGATTTGTTTGAAACAGCAGCTGAAAATGTAGTAAATGTTGCAATTTTGACAGACTCGGTTTGATTGGGGTCTGTTTTCACACCAGGTGTGAAAACACCTCAACTTTTTTCATCTGAAGCTTGATGAGAAGAAATATAGATTTTGAGTTTTACTCAAAACTGCTTCCCCCTGTGAGACCTGTAAAACCAAACATTTCTGCAGTAGGAAGAATTATTGTCAACACAGTAGCTGTGAGCAGGATCAGCCCCACATTTGGAGAGGTCAGAGGTCAGAGCTGGTGTCCAAATAAACAGCAGTGAACCCCTGTTGGTGGCGGAGCTGACGCTGAGACAACAGCCGAAAAGCAAACAAAGCCAATCCAACCCTCCTTCCGCTCAAATAAACACATTCCTCTGCTTTCAGTCAAACGCTGAATTTAGTGCGTAACCGTGTAAATAAGGCCGCCGCTGACTTTTGGTTGCTTTGTCACAGTTTCCGTAAATCACCAAGATTTGAGACACCAATGCAGCGTCGAAGGCAAATGAGGAAGGGCACGTCTCGAGGTCTTCGGGTGAAAAAGGTTAAATGGAGACCTTAGGGATAATATTTACCATCCGGGAGAGTCTGCAGCGCTCTGGGGACATTAAAGCTAGGTATGCACTCTTTATGGTTCCTCTGTAGCTGCAGATGCTCTAACGACAGCGAGGTGACACACAGACTGCCCACCACAGGCTCTCCAACCCCGCGCTCCCCATTAGCTGGGGTCAGAGAAGAGGTGGAGTCTTCTTGTTTGGAAATTCAACAGGAAAAAGATGGCTGCCTCATTCCCCACAACAAAAAGGCATATCTATTTTATCTCTGCTCTGACCGCAGTGACATTATGGTTTGTGGCGGTGCTGCTCATCCTCCTGCAGCGTCAGTCGCTATCAGTTAGCTCTGTTATTACCCGGCCGCTCGGGCACAGGGAAAAGGCCTCGATCCCCCAGATGTGCTCATCACCACACGTCTTAATTGCAGGTTGGAGTAAATCCCTAACGGGCTGGTGGGGCTTCGGCCAGCTGCGTGAATGACAAGCCAAAGTAATTATAGAAGAGTTATTAGGATCAAATTCGGATCATCAACACTCGTAAACAGATTCTTTCAAGGAGAGATTTCTGGAGGAGTTAGACGAGAAACAAATAAAAACTGTTGGATTTTAATTTGCCACACAAAGTCGGACTCAAGTAAGAACAAATTTTAGCCATTTGCTTTAGGCGTTTTTAAAAATCTTTTATCCTGAATCTGGCTCAGTGGAGCGGCCGGGAAGACTTTGCTGTTTTTCCTCCAGTCCGACTTGGATGTTTGATGCACAGTATTGGCAGTGAGCTGGGCTCATCTTGCTGCTATGGGTGTTCAGTCTACAGTTTGATTTAACATCCACACTGCTGTGGAAAGTCTTCACGCATCTTCTAATCCTAGATATTTAGCTTCCACTTCCACTCTAATTTAATCTAAAGTGGTCTTGATTGATGCTTCTTTCTTCAATGACTCAGACTGCTTTCTTACTTATTTTAATTCAGTACCTGACCATAACTCAGCCAGCTGTAATGGAAAAGATAAAGCACAACTGTAAAACCCAACAAGATCTGGATTTAGACCTGAACAGACAAACCAGGAAACGAGCATAAATAAGGCTCATATGGACTCTTGGAAGTGCAATGATCCATATGTCAAGTGGAAGAAGATGTATAACAAATACTTGTACTGTGAGTTATAAGTAACTAATAGTGTTAATAATTGAGTCACCAATCTGGGGGTGAATTCACACAACAACCATAGATGCTCTCTAAGAAAAACAAGCTTTTTCCAGCTTCCAAAGGACAAAATCAAGATCATTTTGTCAAACCAGGTTTCCCACCTTGATTACTGTAACACATTATATTCTGGGTTAGTCAGGCCTTCACTCAAAGGTATTTGGGTTTTTGCAGAGTCAGACAGGCGCTTCCCCTCGTTCTTATAACTTTGTTGGAAGAATCATCTGTTTTTCCTGGCATTGTTCTGTCATACAATGTTTTCTTGCTTAACAGGGTTTGTTTCTGTTTTGACTTTGGCTATTTTTACTTATTCTCTGGATGTGCCACACTTTGGGGAACCATTTGTTGTTTTTGAATGTGCTTTTTAAACAAATTAGATTGAATTGGGTTAGTTGTGCACACCACAAATCTGGCCTTTATTGACAGTCATAAAAAATAACGTTTACAATCTGCTACCAGGGGACATGTAGAAGAAGCTGCTCTGAATCTAACTTTCTGGCCTTCATACAAAATCAGTGTGTGGCAGAAAACAAGATGGTGGTGGTAGCATCATGCAGGGGGATGTTGTTCTTCAGCAGGAACAAGGAAGCTGGAGTTATTTGAAAGGTTAAGGAGCTAAATGCAAGAAAATATGGAAGAAAACCTGCTAAAGGCTGCAAAGTCTTCAGACAGGCCAGCAGAACAAGTCCAGATCAGAATCTGTTGAAAACTTTGTGCAAATACTAGAAAAATGATGTTCATTCAGATCAGCTGAGCTTGAGCTATTTTGCAAATAACTATCAGTATTGTTGCCCAGTTGTACATGTGGAAAGCAGGTAGAGAAATTTCAATGTTAAGGGAAACCAAAGCATGCCACACTTTTTAGATTTTTTTAAATAAAAAAAATAAATAACTTCCACTTCAGTTATGCACTGCTCTCTCACTTAAACCAAAAATACAATGAAGCTTTTTGTTGTAATGTAGTTAATGTCAGATTTTAGCGATCTAAACTTTTTGAAATGTGTTTTTATATAATATTGACATTTCTGGCCTTTTCGTTTGTGCTTCTCTTTTACATTTTTCTTTTCTTCAGCAGAGTTTGATTAATGTTCTCATAGGCAGGGTTTGTATTAGAAATAAGTAATAAAAAAACCCTGAAAGACTGCTGACTTTTAAATAACTAATAGACAGCCTGACTTTTGAGAAATACTGAGGAAACTTAGGTGGGTTTGAAATGTTCATATGTTCCTATTAATTGGAAAGCATTTGATGTTTTGTATTCTCTCCTGCCCTTTTGATGCTGGAAGGACTGACCCTCGCCTCCTGGACTCTCGCCTCTGCAAGGAGCTGACGGTGAACCTCAGCTCCTTGCAGATGTAAAAGATGAAAAAGGTAAGAATGAACATTCACACATTCTATCAGTTAATCACATCCTGCACCACTTTCAAATATCAGAGTATTTTCAGTGACATTAAAGATCTGGTCTAAATCCTGCATGTTACAAGCTCTACCACTAGGGGGCTTTCAGTAAAAACCTGGAACCAGAAACTTCCTTCCGACTTGAGTTGAAGACTTCAAATCGCCCAGCTGTGTCAACGCTTTGCATTGGATCTGATTCTGACGGCTCTGCCCGTCTGCTGGATCAATAATTCAGCAGCTACCTGAATTCGCCCTGCTGCTTTCTCCCACGAGGGAGGTGAAGCCTGCAGATTCTTGGATTGGTGTGACCTGGGAACCTCTGGTGACCCCTGCAGTCATCACTTGTGTTAATGACCTGCAGCAGAAAACGAAGGGAAAGTCGGCCTGTTACTTTACAAACAGACGCCCTCCCTCACACCCCCACCTGAGCTAAAGTTCTGCCTCACTGGTGGCAAATACTCTTGCTTGCATTTTCTTTTATTCTACCACTAACTTTTGCCTCAGAATGGGATTTGTCCCGCAGGATCATCAAAACACTGCATGCATCTGAGAGACTGACCACAGGTTAGTCAGATTTCTTGTATATTCTGTGTTGTTCTCCTGTCAAACAGTAAAGACTTGGAAAGGTTTTGATTCGTAAACGTTTTCCAGCTGCCCTTCCTTCATTTGATCTGTTCTTTCCAGCTGCATTTACTTTTTCGGTCACATCACTGCAGCGTAAGTCACATGTTCTCTGTTTGTGCGCGCTGACATGCCGTAATGTCAGTTTTGGTCTTTGATTCAGCTGAAAATATTGAAGTGATTCATTTATTAATTACTGAAGCAGATAAAGGCTTTTGCTTTTCTACTATCTCCAAATAATAAAATGCAGTCTCATATAGAGATATTAGGATACTCATCGTTATGTGTCACTCTGATAGAAAAAGAAATATTGCTCTCTTTATTCACATTCTTTACAGCTATATAATCCGACCCAGTCCCCTAAAGAATCCCCAGATGAGGCCTTAGGATGAAAGGATGACTTTGTATTATAACATTCAATGATTTCATAGAGTCAACTTCAAAAGGCGGGGTGATGTGAAAATAGCAGATGTCCTCTTGGGAAAGCATAAAGATATAGATCAGCTCTCTGCACGAGCAGAGGGTAAATGTTGTTCTGATTCTCTCGCAGTTCCTTGCATCTTTTTTGTCACTTTCTCAGCATTTCAGCTCAACAAGAATGTTTGCATGAATAATGAGCACAATGAAAGAGCCACAATCAATCAATGTGAGACTTCATCATTTAGCTGCTAAATAATAATTGCAGCATTTGTTTATCAGCAGCACTCTTAAAGTTTGAGGTTTGAGCTTTGACTAGGACACCTTGATTATTTTATTTGAAAGAGATTCTACTATAAATTGTTGGTTTGTTTGGGTTGTTATCCTTTTGATGGCCTACTTTGTTTGACAGATTCACATTTTACTTTGGAATACTTTGGTAAATACAGGATTGCTTTTGCAGGTGAAATATGCTCCAGTCCTGTTTGAAAACAAACCCATGTCATCACTCTTCCACCACCATGCTTTACAGGTGATTTGCTGTGTTTTGCTTTTTGCATTTTTTAAATTCCAATGGTTATTTTTTCATGATTCCTTTAGTTTGTAAAGAAAACCTGAAATGTTCTGCTCCCTCCAAATAACTTATAGAGTAAATCCACAACACCAGCATCTCTTCCACAAATCTGACAAGATAATAGTTTTTGGTTTAAACCAAAATCTGAAATTATTTTGGATTGCCTAAAATCCACAAAGAGTCGAGAGAAAAGTAAGTACTAACAAATCAAAGCATAACGTTCAAATTCTATTAAGAACCTCCATCCAACTACAGATTCCTCTGAGACCGTTGCAACGCTTTATCTTTATATATTATAATTTATCATGCTCCAGAAAGAAGCTTGTAAATTCCAGAAAAGCACCCTGTTGCTCGACCGCAGGAAATGACATTGTCAGTTGCGGAAAGAACCCAGTAAGTTCCAGTACTTGTTTAAAGAAACCATGTAAGTTTTGGAAAGAAATCTGTAACTAAAAATAAGCAAACTCTAAGTTCAGAGGGACAGCAATGAGTTCTGAGGAAGTACCTATAGGTTCTAGAACAGTTCCCTGCAAATCCCAGGAAGGAAAATTATGGAAATCTTTACAATAGTGAAAAATAAATTATAACTTTCTGAAATGCACATTTTAAGCTCCAGGTAAGAACACACTGTCTATTTCTCCTCAATCTTTTTTATGATTGTGGCATTTGTAGTCATAGAATCTTGAAGACATGATCCCCCAGAACAAACAAAAAAGGAAAATAACGAGGAGCTTGACACTTCAGGTCAACCTGAAGCCTGCGTGTCTCTGGCTTTGTGTGCTGCAGGAATCGCAGCCAGCACAGCTGACTCTGGCCTCTGCCAGCACGGCACACTAACAGCGTTTCCTCAGGCTCGCATCAGCCTCCAAAGTGGTGGAAGGTTAACCTTTGGGGGTTTTTTTTTCACTGAACCAAACGAACACAGAGTACCATCGGTGACACACAGAGCGTAAACCTTTACTTTATTCCCCCGTTTTTACTGCAAATTAAAGTTTTGTAGCTTTTTCCGTCTGATTTTACGGGAAACATCTGGATCTCCCGCACCACTGGAGCACTGGCCCCAGGGTGATTCTGAGCCGCTCAGCTGTGCGGGCCCGGGATAATGAGCAGGTATCAAACGGGCTCCTACGGATGAAGCCGGCCTTGGTAGGAAGGGCTGCCTGGCAGCGTCAGAGACCACCAAGCTGAGAGTGACTGCACTCTGTTGCATCTGTTCGGCTTTAACAAGCTATTGTGAATCATTTCATTGATAATTTTGTCTTTTTCTTCCAACTTCAACTGTAGTAGGAAATATAGAAAAAAAAAATCACTTCCTATTTCTGAGGAAATCCTTTTTTGTTAGTGCGTCCATCACATCGAGTGGAAGAGCTTGACCCCGTCTTCATGCATAATTATTTGGACACTGAGAAACTCCTGCCCCTTCAAATATATCACTGATAAATTTGAAAATAATGTGAGTTTAGGGCACATATGGCCAATAAGGAGTCCAAGAACCAAAAGAGGCCCCCGTTACCATGACAATCTGCAATGCAAATATAAAATCGTACAATAAATCAGAGAAGCCCTGCATTCCAGACCGAGTTTCAGAATAATAAAGCATGACTGTCGGACTCCAGTCATAGGACATACTAAAGTTTAAATGAGCTGACCATTAACGGGGAAAAACTGCAAAACGTCTCATCACAAGCAAATAAATTCAGGTGTGCTGGAGCAGCACTGGAGTCTTTTCAGCTGTGCAGCCAGAAATGCTCCCAAGTGACTGATTGCAAAGCAGAGTGCATGAGCACAACATCACTCTGCTCTGTGCAGCATGCAGCTTATTTCAGCAACTATTCTCTTCATTTTAATTCCCATTACTGTTCCTTAGTCACTGGACAAGGTTCCACGTCATCTTTACATAATATACTTTGTTTTATATATATATAAATATATATAGCATATCCTGCAGTGGGATACGTTAAGGAATTGTTTTCTGTTTCCATCTGCTCCTTAGAGATCAACTGATTTTGATTTTCATAAGCAGGATTCAGTTTCACTGCATCCTATTGGATCTAAATGACGTGCACTGGAATCGTTTCAGCTGCACTGGCTAACTGGAGATGAACTGGACCTGTTGGTGAACTCCCCGGAGGTGACATCTGTTGTGACTTGGCGCTGCTGCATAAACTGAACTGAACTGAGCAGAAATATTCAAACATCTGAGGGCTGAAGGACAGAGTCTGACATCGCAAAAGAGATTTGGACTCTAAATGTTGCCGTTTTGACCAGCAGCTGAGATGAATAACATGTCAGCTGCTGTTGATCTGCCAAGAGAGCATTATTGTGTTTAAGTTGTTCTACAGAACCACTTTGCTTATTTATGCTGTAGAGTTGCATTTGGGGAAAAAATGCATTTAAAGCAGCTAAAATTGTCAAATCTGCAGAATATATTCTATATTTTACAGCAGTAGTTTGGCATACCGCTGTCAAAAAAATAAATCAGTTTAATGTGCACTTCTTGGAAAGTTTAAATTATTTAAGTTTTGTTGGACATCAGCATTCTCACAAAAGCAGCAGGTGGAAAAAGTTTGGTGTTTCCACTCTGGGGGCTAAAACACATTTTGGTCTCAGCTGGACAATAAATGATTTCAAAGCAACATTATTAATGTATTTAATTCCCACATGGTCTCATACTACAGCTTCAGTGTGTGTGAGATAGGAGTTTTATTTTTGCCTCAGTCCCAGAGCGTCGCTCAGCTCCGACAGTCCCTGAAAGCAGCAACCCATCGCTCACAATGAGCTCCTGTTTTACGCTCAGATTGCATCTAGAACCACGTCTGGGAAAGCTGGATGTAAACAGCTGAACGTTTTAAACTCAAAAGAATTTATTCAGTCGTAATTTTGAGGTCTTTTATTTATTTTTCCTTTTTTTTAAACCTTAGGCGGAGTTATTGTCCTTATCTGCGGTCGAAGAGTCGCAGTTTAAACACTGATTGCCTGGTTTTAAAAGCGCACAAACACTTTATGTGGCTGAGCTTTATTTCCTGCGCTCTTAATGAAGCTGGATCTTTATGGGCTCTGTTTTTTTTTTTTTGTTTTTTTTGTTTTTAAGCGGGGTTTTCTTTCCATAACAAGCGCAGAGGGGAGGGGAAAGGGCAACTTCTCACACCCAACATACAGAGGGAAAAATCCCTTCAACGAGAGCCAGTTCTACTTTGTTATTCAAACTTATTAAACCGAACATTTTAATGAGTTTTTAAGTATATGTGAAAAAACACAGAAGAACAATTTTTTTTGTTGTTGTTTAGAAAAAATACCCGTTTAATAAATAAGCAAAAACAACAGTGGAAACTTAGAAGGAAGTCGTTGGAATAAACCCCATGCAGCGAAAAGACTCCGAATTGCATTGGTCCCTTTACAGGATATAGTTACACAAATATGTACAATATGCTTTCATATATCTATATATAAATTCATAATCTGGATTAAAGTCTATGGAAAACAAAATAAATCTCCATGTTTTTTTTTAGTTTTTTTTTTTTTAGGAAGGCTTTAGTGAGAGTTCAGGCCGTTAATGCGCACAGCTGGCGGGTCTGTGTTGGCCCGCTGCGCACTTTGCACAGTTCTATCCTCCGCGGTGTGATGAATCTGCGTCCACACACTCACACACTTCGTGAGCCACATCACGCCTCTGCTCCATCCTTGGCCTCTGAGGTCAATCAGTTCTTCAATAATCTCTTTTACATCGTTCGGAAGCAAACAGTCTGAAATATGGAAAAGAACAGAGAAATTCTCATTAAGGCGCACAAATCACTGAAATACACACAATGTGAATCCTGAGAGAAAGCGGGAAGTCCTTAATGAATCAATTATGAACCCCTGAACTGAGTACAACCATATGGGCTGCTTTTTATGTGACTGGTCCAGCTGCATATTTATTAGAAGGCACCTGAGGCACAATCCTAAAACAATAGAAAGCAGTTCCTGCGGGGTTTTAATGGTCTCACTCAAATAATATGCAAATGCGCTCAGAGGCCTTTCTTCTGAAGACAACAGCCTCACTGGTTTGATTTTATAACAAATTATACTTACGAAAAATAATGTTGTATGTTTCACTTAATATATATATATATATATATATATATCATTATTATTCAGTTTGAAAGGTTAGATAAATGACAGGTTTCAAATAAAATCCGCCTTTAAGGCAAATATTGTAGTTTTATCTGCATGTGGATCAGATATGATCATTACGTGTTTCACGTCTCATGCGACACTTTTTCATCCTTAACAAGAGCAAATGTTGAATAAATAGGCCTTTAGATTTGATTCCCTTCGGTCCAAAAACAAAATGTGAAGTGGAAGGAGAAAACGCGTCTAACTGCGTTCATTATTGATGTCTATGTGTCTAAAAAGTTAATGTCTTTATTTAGACCCAGTTTTTATTCTTCACATGGGATAAACTATTTTCATCTATTTTTGCCTGAATATAACGCACAACCTTACAACCCGTAATAAAACGTCAATGAATGTCTATTTGTGTGACAATTAAAACATTTCCTAAAAAGTCACTGCAGCAAAGTGCACGAACAGATAAGTTTAAGTTTGGTTCCAAGGGAACAACCAGAACATAAACCAACAAGGCTGCAAATCTACATTTTAAAAAGTCCTCTGTAACCGCAGGCTGACTGCTCGTTAATGCGTTCCTCTGTTTTTATTATCTTGCACCGGCTTGAACTTTTCATGTCCAGCCGGGCTGCCCATTCCTGCGGTCTGCGCGCAGGAAAAGCCTCTATTGCGGATATAAATTAGCCGTGATGGCACCACAGCTGCTGCGCTCCTTTCTCGGCGCACTCCTGCAATTCTAATCCCCTCCCTCCCCTTTATCACCATGTCAAGAAGAGAAGTACAAGTCTCAAGTTTAACGCGATTTTCTGTTGGAAACAGGACGCGTAGCACCTTCACTATCTAGATATCTGACCGGAGCATCCAGCTGGACTCTCAGAAGCTGCAGCCTTCAGATGCAGACCACTTACAAGATGCCAGTGCCGGTCAAAGGTTGTGTGGGGCCTGGAGCACAATTTGATTTTGGGGAAGTCCTACACCCCCCAAGCACCACAGAACCACTGATCTCATATTCATAGTTTGTGTGTTTCCCATTAAAAGCAATATATCTGATTTGGGCCCTCTGGTTGAGGCCAAGTTTAATCAGTTCAGTAACCTGGCAGATTATTATTATTATTTATTATTGAAATCACATTAAGACTTTGTTAAAGAGAAATTCTCTCAAAAATAATTAAAAAAAAACATAGAAAGCACAGCACTGCTGTTTTTCTAACACGTTCAACATATTTCCCACCAATACGTTCCACTGAACATAAACTTTAGCGGCCTCTTCTCTGTATTTTTGTTTTAAAAGCAACAGCGGTCAAATAGACACAAATGTTAAGTGTTGCTGCTTTTGAATGGAGATAATTTAATCCAAATCCATTTGCAGACACTACGTGATGTTTTATGTAAGCTGCTTATTAACCCTTTCTTTTAGACCATTTAACATACACTGACAGGATGAATATTAACTTTGAATAGCTTTATATTCATAACTTTTATTTGTAATGTGTGTTCACATCTCCATATTTCAAAGTTTAAATCAAAGCACTGAACTTGATTAATTTGTCATTATTTTCATTATTGTATTTAAATTTTATATTATAAATTAATCATTCTCTTATTTAATAATTTACTTCCTGTTTCCCATATTCATACATTTTGATTGAAACACAAGCATTTTAAAACATTTTCATGTTTTCCAAACCTTTTAATTTCTAATAATATGCTAAAAATAAAATACAACAATAATAATAATAATTAATCAACAGTAGAGTTAAATAAAAAAAATATTTTTCATTTTACTATTCTAAGTTTTCTGCAAATCTTAATAAATTTCATACAGATTTCTTTAAGGGACCTGAGGTTCCAACCTGCTACATGCTTCTCTATGCACACAATCGAATTATGACCAGTAAGATACCTATAAACTGATTTTAAAATCATAACAATAAGCTGCTTTTTAAAATCTGAGTAAATTGAAACAGGTGTGCATTTGTGAGTGTGAGAAGGTCTCCTGGGGACCCAGGAGGTTTGGAGGCCCTCAGTTGCTGCTTAGCTCGATTCTGCCTTGGGCCGGATCTACAAAACTCTCGCAGCTCAGAGATTCATCGGAACAAATCCTAAGATTTTTTAATCCACTTCACAATTTTCCTTTAATATCTACTGTCAGCTGGAATCGACTAAGTGCGTTAGAGCATATTTTAGTGAAACATGTGGATGGAAATCAGAAACATTATATTACAGCTGAACGCTCTCAGGGCTCAGTGTACCCACCGCTTTGGCATTGTGTTTGTCTCTGACTGCTAGTGGGATGCTGACATGGACCAGGCGCCCTCCATCCTCCACACCGAGAACGCGTAACTGAGTCTCTCGTGCGCTACGTAGCTGCAGCTGGACATCTTGCTGTCCATCTCGTCGCTCTGCAGCACCTGGCACAGGAAGTCTATGTACCTGGAGGCCAGCTTCAGAGTCTGGATCTTGCTCAGTTTGTCCGACGGCAGCGTGGGGATGATTTTGCGCAGAGACGCAAAGGCCTCGTTCAGAGACTGAGTCCGCTGGCGCTCCCGCACGTTCGCCAGGACCCGCTGGTTCTGCAGCTCCTCGTACGACTGGCTGCTGCTCGGGCTGGGCCCGGGCCCGCTCCGCGTCCTCCGGCTTCTTCCTCCCTGGGGCGCTTCGCTGCCGCTCCGGCTCCTCCTCGCTCGTCACCAGACTATCCACAGGGGAGACCGGGGAGCTGGAGCCCTCTTCCATTTCTTTCTTGAAGAAATGTAGAGACAGGGAGGAAAAAACGGTGTCCACCTTCGAAGCCGTGGTTACAGGATAAATGTAAATCCTTAGAAAGGAGGAGAAGAACTTTTAGAGATGCTCTTTTCTACCACGCCGAAGCTCACTCTGGCGGCTGGCCCGCGTCTACTCTCGCAGAAAGTTTTTTTTTTGTTCTAAAAAAATGTTTTTTGGAAACTTTGTCCCAACTTCAGATGCTAAATAGTTTTGAGGGTGGAAGGGGAGGGGTTTGGTGGGCGGAGGCGGAGGGTGAGTCCTGGGTGCGCCTCTCTCCGATGAGCAGGAGGCTGCGGCGGTTTTATGGATCTGGAGATTATTCACTGTCACAAGCTAAAGACCCTGCTGTTCTTATTTAATTTGATTTTATTTAATTTGTTTGTCCTCAGCAATAAAACTGAACGGGTCTTTTTTCTTTTTCTTTTTAAATCCCACAATGAATCAAAAATAGATTAAAAAGCGACACATTAAATTATTCGGCTATCTAAATGAATATTTATTGAAAAATATATCAAATACGAATCATTAAATGTATTTTATTGCGTCTAGTTCTTCATAAGATTTTATTCAAAAATCCTCCATGAGTACCACTGGCTGGTAACGATGTGTTTTAGCCAGATGTGCGCACCTTGGAGAGCGATTTACGCGCAGGTCCTGGAGAAAAGCAGCCAGCTTAAAATTCAGGTCAAGTCATGTGTGTGGGTTTTTACAGATCCTAAAACGATAAAGGGAAACAGGATGGAGGATTTTTCACCAAGCAGCCCGCTCTCTCCGGTGTGTTGCGCGCCACGCTTCCACACTCTTCCTCCACCCGCGTCCTGCGTCGTTCATCCACGCAGAGAACCGCAGAGCGCAGGTGGCTTACATTATAACATCTGAAGAATCTCAGCACATGTTTTCCAGGTTTTATCACATCAGCTGACTGCACCTGTTTTGATCCGAACCCTAACTTGCTCAGTGGCGTGAAGCTGAAAAGATTTAATAAATTGATCTCCTCCTGCGGGAGCATGGCCCCACTGAAATGTTTAGACAAATACATTTGATTTGAATTCATTCGTTGAAAATGGAAAAAAAATATCCCACATGAAGAATAAATTGCTTTGGACAAAAATCGCTAACAGTTTCTGTTCAACATTCAGCTAAAACTTTTTGATATTTTCTTAAATATTGAAAAACCATTTTTTAATAACTCTGCAAAAACGTCTTGTTCCCGAGGGAGGCCTGCTTCTTTAAGTAACTCTTCAAAATGGGAAAAACAAGACAACATGATATTCAAGTAAGATGATGTCGGATCTTGCTGACTTGTGGCACAGTTACAAGGAAACAGCTGCTTGCCTAAACTTAAAAAGAAGACAATTTTATGTTGTATGCTTGTTTTCCCTCTTTGCTACCATCACAACCATAAACAGGAGTTCATCTTATCTTTAAGCAACAAATATTTCTTAGAAAGAGTAATGCAGGAGTTGAACTTCATTGTTTTCTCCTTAAAGAAAGACTAATAACTGCAAATGAATGAATTATTAGTCAGAGTGTGTTGAACCGTCTTGTGTTAGGAAGTAATTTAACAAAACTGACACGCCAGGAAAAATATATGAAAAGATCAGGTTTCATTATCAGCGTTGTTTGTTTTACTCATCCAGGAGAAACTGCTCGGCTGCTTCAAATGAGGTGGAACCCATCACCTCCTGCTTGTTGTGCAGCACCGTTTGAACCCATGAAACACATGCTTGTTTATGCTGGAAAAGCCTGGTCTGCTTTGTGTTTCAGGCTCCACTTACTGTCACAGCGTTTTTCACGCAGCGCCGGAGCCGTGATCCAGACTGCGGCGATCTGTAGGATACAGCCTGGTGGTGCAGACTGTAATGCTTCACATGTGCCAGGAGGAAAGTAATGCTCAGGTTTATGCACACTTGCAGCATGAAAGAAGGAATGTGAACTCTCGGAATCACACACACACACGCACCCCCTGACACACTTTCCCTGATTGTGACCTCTGATCTTCAGCTCCACCGCTCAGCTGCAGGAGGCCTCTGCGCTCGGGGGAGAAGGTCCTGACTTTGTAGAAAGCAGAATGATCCTGTGCAGCATCTGTGAGGTAAGCTGACACACACACCGATGACAAGAGGTGGGTCTGCCAGCAATATTTTCCATTCACTGTATCTAGCAGCCAGTTATTCATTATGGACAGTGGGGAATATTAGCATTATATCTGTTCGCTAAAAGCCAGAGTAATGAGAATTGTTTTTTGGGAGAATTTGTATTACTCTCTTTAAAGTAAGGAACTTACATACACTAAGGGTGTTTTCACACCTTATAGTCTGGTAGACTTGGTTCAATTGGGAACCAAAATTGCAACATTTGTCACATTTTCAACTGTTGCAGTTTACTTTCACCCTGCACTGTCAAACGAACCAATCCCTTTAAAAACCTGTTCCCCTCCTCACCAGCGGTGGCACTGTACCAAGAACCACCAGAAAAGAAAACATCTGAACAAGATACTGAGTGCAAGCGCAACTTCCTTTTTCATCGAATATGAACGAGAATTTAGGATCAGATGTTAGGATTTGTCTTTGGTAGAAGACCACAACCCATTTCTTCCTGTAGCGCTAAACTCTTGCATTTGTAGGTTAATTACCCAGAATGCCGTGTGCTTCTTAGTTCTCTCCCTGCCTTTGGAGTGGACTCTGGTCACATAAGCATTCAAACTGCACCAGAGTTCACTTCAACCAAACCAAGACGTTTGCATTTAGGACTAGAGTTCACTTTTTTGGTTGGCATCAGAGTTCAATCTTGCTTTCACATCTCCTCAGAAAGGAAAAAGCCATTTCTCTACAAGCAATATAAAGAACCAAATTACTGAGGAACAAAGCTAACCAGTTATTTCACAATAAGCAAGACAACTGTCACAGCACACATTTCTG
Organism: Phalloptychus januarius; assembly: GCA_902982915.1. Lineage (NCBI taxonomy): Eukaryota > Metazoa > Chordata > Actinopteri > Cyprinodontiformes > Poeciliidae > Phalloptychus > Phalloptychus januarius. The sequence continues at coordinate 18,012,879 of CADWAE010000230.1, read as the reverse complement.
TATTATTTTGTCAAGTTCAAATGATTCTAATTCTTGATTTAACTTGCATGAACATGATATCTGATATTCAGGGTCATTAAATTTGACCACATTTAGTTTGAACAAGGCATAAGCAATTTGAGAAGTCTGAGAAGACAGTTACATTAAAATGAATATTTGCTTTAGAAACATAAAAGAAGCAGCTCAAATGAATATAATTCCATCCCACTCATTGTGCAAGACAAGATACGAAAACCTGCCACTAACCACCCAATGCAGTAGTTCCCACCTTTGTCTTCTTTCACTTTTTTTAAGTGCTAACTTAAAAACCCTTGTTTACTTCATTCTTGGAGATGCGACAAAGTTAATAAAAAGTTAATTCAACTTAATTCTGTAATTTTGCCTCTCACAAACTCGTATATTTAAATTAAAAATCTAAAACTTGCGAGATTTCTTTGACTTGCAGAGTAGAAATGAGTTTGACACATCTAAATCTCAAATGTCTTACAGTGTATTTGCTTCATGGACATCAACACTGATAGTCCAGCATTTTCCTGTTTATGACATTTTTTAATATTAATGATCATTTGACTGTTGCTCATCTTTTTATAATAACAGATTTATAAACTAGAGACCCAAGCGTTGTCTTCATGACAACCCCAGTAAAGTCTGTGAGCTGTTTATTTGTGACAGTAGATCTTCTTCAATCCCCTGTGGATGAAGTGATTCATGTTTATCTCACATGATGTTCTTTGGAGTTTGGAGTGAATCTCAATCTCCAGAACCCCCCTCTGAGAGGAATGGTGGGAGATAAAAAGAAGAATATTCACAGAAGAATGAGGTGAGACAGAAGAAAGAGAGGGATGGCCTTTCTTCGCAGATCAAAGATGAGCCTTGGCTGTAACTCAGCGGAGCAGGGTGACGTACTTCTGTTTTGTCTGACACCTCCGAAATGGGCTCCACATGGGTCGAGGGCACAGCCTTTGTGATTCTACATCCTCTGCGTTGTCACAGAACCACATCCTGGCTACACGCACCGCCATCGGCCTCCCAAAGACAAGACATGGAGATGACTAGTGAGACGAAGAGGTGATGAGAGACAAGAAACAGGTTTGGCACGGAACGAGGGAACAGGACCAGAACGAGGAAAAACCGGCCAAACGTGTGGAGCTGCGATGATTTATAAGACGCTTTGATCTGACACTAACGTGTGATTTGTTGGATGAGCTTTACTGTCCGTGAGGATGCCAGGACCAGTCACCTTTGACTTCCACCACCTCCGCCAGAGTGCGGCTCACCCCGGATAATTTTAACGAGGAGAACCAAAGCACATGTCTGCTTGTATTTTTGCATCTGCCACAAACTCAAGCTCAGAGTTCACCATCATTTTCTCATCACCTACATCAATATGTCTTATATCAGTCTCCCATCCATATTTGAGCTTTTTCACATTTTGTCACAATTATGTTGAGCTTCAAAATATTTGAATGGGAATTGATTTGATGTGGTAGACCAACACAAAATAACCCATAGCTGTAAAGTAAAGCAAAACACACATGGTTTGAATGAAAAACAAAATCTGAAAAGAGTCAAGTGAATTTCTATTTATTCCCATTTAATCTAAAACCTCTAAATAAAACCCTTCATAAATAACATGATTAGTAAAAAGAGTCAACCTGGGTTTGATTTGATGGGGCAGAGATTCACAAATCTGGTGGGAATGTCTTTCAATATTAGCTGTGAATTTCATAAAACTGTTGGTAGGAATATGGAGGGAGCTAAATAGATGCAAATCCTTACGTATACATATTTTGTACATCAAAAGATGTAGACTGGTGAGACATGGACTTAGGATTTTACCACAATATTTTGTGGTACTATTGTTATAACAGTAAAAATGATAATAAATTAGTAATTACTTCATTTCTTTACATAACTGCATGACTGTGAACAGCATTAATATCACCACAAACACAAATATTGATTTTGAAAAACCTTCCCATATCAGATTTGCTTCTTCAGGATCCCATTTACTTTAAAAAGGTGTGATTTATATCACTAAGCTGTACACAGTAACATTTATTAAAATTTTCACATTTAATTGTTATTATTGATGTAGAGAAAATAGTAAAAAACATTATTTCTGATAAATCCGTCAGCTTTAATAACATCACTAATTGGGATTTATCAAGACAACAATAAATCAAAAATGTTGTCATGATAAAAATGATCCGATACATGGCCACCCAATGGCCACTGTTGGAAGTGTTCAACTTTCAGCAGAAAAACAACCATAAAAAACAGTCAGAGCTGCAATGAAATGGTTTAGAATTAGAGTTAGAACGGCCCAGTCAAAGTCCAGGCAGAAATCCAACAAGCTACTCATTCTACAATGTTCTCCCTTCAGTGTGACTGGTTGAACTTGAGTCATTCTGAAAGACAGACACTGGCATCTGTAGCAGCAGCAAAATGTGGTACGACACGAGGGCAGGAAACCAGTGCAATTTGATCATTTTCCTTTCAAATCGAATCGAATCGAAAATCGAATGACTGCGCCTGCACCTGGTGTTCAAACCAATGATGATCTGTAAACTGAAGACCAGCTGGTTTCTATTCTATGAATAATAATCTATTATCCACACAGCAGCATGGCCACTTTAAAGCTCCTTGAAGTTTTAAAGCATTTATTGGACAGAAACCAGCTCTGAAGAACACAACTGACCTGTTCTCAAAGCAAACAGGACTGAATTTCTGAAAGCATATCTTTCAATATATTACCTCTGAGTTAGAGTTAGTTACTTTGAGCAACTTTAATTAAAGGTTTGTCATATTAAATGTTATAACTTATTGTTAATGAAAACATAGCATGCTATTTAATTTGTCTGTTCACTAAAATGTTCCATTTTGGAAGGAGTGAATTGATGCCAAAAACTGCGCAGTATGTCTGGTTCATTGCACAGCTCCCTTCCAGTAACTTGTGAAACTGTGACTCAAGTGACTCACAACAGGAATCCACATTTCGTCTCGAATTACTGCATAACAATGTTCTGCGCAAAAATGGTACTTTTCTACGTAGTTTGCTTTCAACAAACCAATTTCTGGTGTGGTGCAAAATGCTGTTCTTCAAGTTTTCTGGCATTTGGATTTGGATTTTATTTGCTTTTTCTAGTCATTTTCACACTGATATTTGGAGGAATGAAAATGATGTCCTGCAGCTGAAAATTATGTTGAACTAAAACAAATCTGGCAAACACCTGACTTAGGACTCAAGAGACGTATCATCCATCAGGTGATCATTTACTAGATGCTCATTTTTCATCAGGAAAATAATGTTTTGTTTACCTCAGAGCCTAAATTTGCATCAGTAAAGAAGTGTTTCATGTTTAATGGTTTCCTACCATTACCTCACTTCCATATATGATAGCAATGAGAGTTTTGAGAGCCCAGCAGAAGCTTTCACACAACACCATGATACAGTTCCTTATTTTGCTTCCATCAATGTATTTGCATTCATAAAAATTATATCTGCTTTTATTCAATAAAGAAAATAAAGGCAGATTTAGCTGTAATAATTAATAGTTTTTAGTAAGTGAGGCTTAAGAAATAAATGATGAATAAAAAATGAAGGAAAAAAATTCTAATACAAAAATGTTTAATAAAAACCTCTTGTGAAACAGTGAAAACTGATCCAGACACATTTAAAAGAGTAAAATCTGACTTCCTATTATCAGAACATGAGAATAAGCAGTCTGACTCAAAGGCTCAAACAGCTCCAGTAAAAATACCTCCAGGGTGACAAATTGCACAATAACTTTTATATAAATTAAGCTGACTATTCCTCACTCCCAATAAATACCTGGGTTTAGTTTTGAGGTAAGCATTAAGTTAGATAACTGTGCCTATACCTGCAGTCAGAGCCAACCTGAAACATCAAGAACCTGCTAATGCATTTACCCACACCTCTCCATCCTGCTGCCCCAGGGCCGATGACAAGGTGTTTCTGAAATCGCATTAGGGGCCCTTTCATAGAGCCTTCACCAGGGAGTGTGTAACAGCTTGAAACATTTAGACTTTGTTTAATGCAATGCAGGCTCGTTGCGCAGTACTTTGTCTCCTCTGTGGAAAGGGGGCCTGAGATGCCAGAGACCCCCACTGTCAGAGTTTGCTTTGATATCTGAAGGTGGAAGGAAAACAGGGCACAGCTAAACCCCCCATTCCTCAAAAACTGTAAGCTCAATGCCTGAGTCTGCTCCGCTGCCATGTGAAGTTACGGCTGTTGAGCTTTGAAGTGCAGCCCTCTGAGGTTTTAGACTCTGGAGATGTGCATGAAGAAAAGATGCCATGATTTACAGCTATATGTCTGTTTCAGCCAAAAACAGACAAAAACAATCCATGAACAAAAATCATAGATTTCATAAAAGTATCCAAACACTTTTGTTTTCTCGATTGCCCCTGAAATATGTATCGAAGTTTTACTGCATCAGTTAAAGACACTTCAGCATACAACCCAAGTTGTGTAGAAATAAATACCTTTCCATTCCATTTAAACAGGACTTTAATATTATCAATGACATCATTTATTATGGCTCAAAAGCAACTCTAAACATTTAGTTACAATCACTTGATTTTAAATACCTATTTTCCAGGCTTTCTGAGACAGGTAGAGCTTATACTGAATGATAGCAGCAAGTCAGACACTAGCATCCTGGCAACCCTGATGGGACAAGAGGATATAGATAATGGATGGTTGAATGTAGTGTAAAAACATAGTTTATGTTCCTCCTAACTGTGTTTTACCACATAGTTGCTGTTCTACACCTGCTTTGTGGTAAACTGAATACAGGGTTTCTTATCATTTTCTTGAAACAACATAAAAAGATTCCCCCTCCTCACCTGTGAATTTCTGCAGCTCCACTAGAGTTATCATGGAGAATAAGCAATGAGACATTGCTTTTTGACTCTGGACTTGCACACAATGAAAATGCATGACTGTTTTAGGACCAGGTGTTAATTTGACGGTTCATGGTCAGTAAAAGGCAGCTGAAGCTCCGTTCAGTTCACTTCTCCTTGACAGTTACAAAAAACAGTGTCACCTGAGCAATTACATTGGTTATAACACAATTATATCCATTATGCATGTGCTACTTCCAGAATCTGGACTTCACCAGGAGAAACGGGTTGGAGAGGGGGGTTGGTCGGTGTTGATAAGGGTCAGAGTAAATTTGCTGAACAAATGAGTGAAGCCGTGCACCCGGGTGCCGATGGACCGACCTCTTCCACAAATAATGCAGCGTAATTAGGGCTGCACTTGTGACCCTGGTGCCAAGGTTAGCAGGAGGGTTAGTCCAGGTTTGCAGCGATGTTTCAGCCAGGTGGCCTGACTGGTCTCAGCCTTTCAGGGCTCGGACTGAGCAAACAGTTGTGGTGTTTGTTCCTCTGATTGGGTTTGAGCAGTCTATGGATGTCAACAAGAAGTAGGGTGTTTACAGTCTGCTGTCGGTGCCTTACTGTCACCTGTGTAACCAGTAACATCCCCACCTCTCCACTGGTCACCATTGATCTGACTTTAGAGACTCAACTCTACCTCAGCAGGTTTAATCCGACCTCTGGAGGGGGGCTGCAGAATGATGAGGGAGCATCTGACTGCTCCAAGGCACATCCGAGAAGGTTTCGAATATTAAAGGGTCTGTTTCAAGTTTGGGCCTACTGGGACACATTCACACACACACTGATCTGAATGATCTACTGAGAAGATAAAAGAAAAGATCCTCTGAAGCTGAGCAGTGATGAGAAAAGCAGATCTGGATCACCATGAGGATGAGAGCTGGGTGGAAAGGTTTTAGAGGAAGAACGTGTGATTATTCTGCAGGTCAGGTCGATGGGAGGCAGAGCAAACATTCTGTCAACCAGGTAAAGAAAAACTGATAAAAGTTCATGTTTTGAAGCCCAGCAGCCAGACTGGTCTCAGGGTGAAAATTGCAGTCCAGAAAATATTTTTTCTCTATATTGATGTTTGTACGACTGCACATTTTCAGCCAACCTCAGTAGGTAAAAGTTTTATGCAAATGCAAATGCCTGGGTGTATAATTACTAGGTTAGTTATATTTTGTGGATTTATTCTGCTGTTAAACAATCCAAAATGTTAATAAGCCTCAGATCTGAGGTTTCATTTTAAGAAAAAAGTTTTTTTTTGGTTTTCTATGGAGAAAATTGTGACTTGCCGCAGCAAATATAGGAACAAATGGATAAAGAATAGACAGAGAAAAAGAAGAAAAGCCATCAGTTTCTGAGAAAAGAAGCAGGTCTGTGAAGACACTTTGAAATCTTTCTTCTGAATTTTGGAATCCAGAGTTCCAACATTCAAATGGTCACATCTCATTCATTTATATTTTGATTTCCACCTATTTGACGTCATTGGATGGGTTAGAGTAGACTTGTTCCTGCTTTTGCTATGGCCAGTCACAATTGTTGGGCAACTACTTTGTGTGCAGAATTACAATTTTCTCTTCTCACTTGTTTAAGTTTCTGATACCATTTGGAGAAAAATTACCCTGCAACAGATTAATAAGTTTAAAGATCCCATGTCAAATGTTTTTTTTTTTTTCAGTTAAGTCCTGAAGGACAGATTGAGTTAATGCTGCTCATGAAAAACTGGGAAGCTGTGTACGGCATATATTTTTAGGGGATTACGCATCTGGTAATATTGTTTTTAAAAAGTTACATCCAGGCCGCCCTGCCCTCTTTTTTGTATTAATGATGTCATTCCGCTGTGAAAACTCTGTGGACTTAAACTATAAAATTTGACTATAAAACAGTCTTTATTCCCTTTATTATATATAAACATCATTGAAATTTGTGTTATTTTGAGGGGAGGGGAGTTAAAGAGAGGCACAGAAAAGAGACAGAGAAACCGCATGTAGCAGATTTCCTGTAATATAAAAATATAAGCCAATCCAGCGCCCTTCCAAAGTTAATGGCACCTTTAGTCATAAAAATAAAAATGTATAAATAATGTGCCGAAGACTTGAAACGCAAACTAGCTATTTGAATTGGGTCAAATATTTTATTTAGTTCATCTAAAAGTTGCAAGATAGAAGTGGATTTGTTCTTGAGTAAATCTGAAGGCTGCATGAAGTTTGAAAGTGTGAATGCGCCTCATTGGCTGAACCTGCTTAGTAATGTGCTGAGTTTTTGTCACACCCAATCATTTCCTCTTTGTAACAATGCCAGTGATATTTCACTGGGGAATAGCTAGTAGAGAGGAAATATAATGACTGCACAAGTTGTCTTCCATCATGTTACAACACTGGAAGTTACTGCCAACCTGGGCGAGACTCATTCTTTTACTAATGTTTGTAGACCCAGTCTACATGCTGAATATTATAAACCAAGATTATAGGTTAGAAAACTGAACAATTGGGATGGATGAGCAAATACTTTTGGCATTATTGTGTTTATTTGATGTTTTCACTTGATAAAAGTATTTTGGAAATGTATTAGTTGTTCGTAGCTTCCTTTTTCCCTGAAGTGTAGAAACATATGGTACAAGATGAAACATCCCAATATTTGTTGAGTTGACTGTCATCTCATGAGCACTAGCTGGTTGCAGTCATCATGACTTCAGATGCCCCAATAACGCTTAAATCAACTGTTTGGCAGCATTTTGGGTTCCCAGTAAGAATAACAAATAGCAAGATTGAAAGATGAGACATGAACAATATGTAAGCACAGGAAATTGATGCTGAAAGTGGTAGAAAAACTCCACTATGGCAACGTATGGCTAACTCAAACCAATAAAAATGCAGAATAAAGGGCCTTTTGAAGCATACATTTGATATGTGAAGCTTTCTTGAAACGAATATTCTTATGAACTCAGTACCCTGTTTTAGGTATCATTACACCTCTAATACAGATATGATCTGATGTGGAGGCTGATTTCTTTCAGACGACTTAAATAGAAAAGACAAGAGTAAATACCATTCTGATAATCTACATGGAAATAGTAACTCTCCTAAATTTGCTCACTGCTCAGTCTTGTACTCACCACTCGGTGTGAGAGTTTCCAAATGATCAATATCAATTCATCTCTGTTCCCACTGCTGCATGACCTTTACACAGAACTGTTTTAGATTTAAATTTAGCCCACTCCCTCACAGGATGCAATGCACTGATTATATTTACAAGTGCAACGCCAAAGACCGCAGAGCCCCTCTGACACGATAAACACACCTGCCAGCCACGAGAACAGCCTCTCGGCATTTGTCAGAGCAGGTCAGTCGGAAGTTAAATCAATAAACCACCTCTGTGCAAAAAAAAAGAGAAAATAAATAAATAAAATACAGAGCCTGATGTAAGCCACAGACTGGAAGGATCCTACTGTTTCTGGCCTCTAGAATTTCCGCTCAGATGAGTAATTCATATCTCATACGAATGGTATTCTGACGGGCTGAGATCCCCTGTGAGGATTAGGAAACACTGCAGCAATAAAAGTTTTTTTGTGCTGAAATGTAGTAAAAAATATAAAAAGAAGCAGATCAAGGGATTATGAAATATTTTTAAAAGGAATGCTTGAGATTTAAGTTCAGTGTTTATATCTTAGGTTAGTAAATCTGGCCGATTCTAACCATCTCTGAAAATGTCTGTGAACTTCAAGTGTAGGAAAAATATATTTTTATAATCCTTACAGAATCAGAGTGATAATCCTACATGAGTTTCTCCCAGTGAGATTTGAAGATAACTTCTCAGAGTTCCTTTTAAAAACTATTTTCTTTGAAATAAAATGACTCAGATCATTCTTTTAAGAAGTCGATGATATGTAGTCTACATCTTTTCTTGGAAAGCAGTTTTTTAATCCTCTTTATTTCAAAATACTTAGGAAATGCTTAAATAAAACACAATTAACAGCTATTTGAGTAATTCTGTTTCCAGCCACTGTTTCTGCAGCTCCTGACCGGCTACTTCAATCTTTTATTTACAAGATGAAGGCTGTTTTTAACACATCGACTGCAGTTTGAGGAAAATGAGTCCAGAAAGCCCTTCAGCTCGGTGTGCAGAAGTTTGAGTCCTTTGAGTTTGATGCCAGCTTTGCCTCTCCGTGACAAATGGCATCCGTTTGGGAAAGCTGCACTGTGCCAGGACTCCTTATTACCCCAATTTCTGAAACAATGCCTCTCAATTACCAGTTAACAGTAAATTAGAATATTAAAAGCTACTTGGAACAAAGTGGCGAGGAAGGCTGATGAAGGTGGAGGTGTGTGACCTGGTGAGAAGTCTGCAGATGTCTGTCAGCAGGCTGCACCACGCCAGCAGATCTGTCCGTCTTTGACACGTAGCTGCAGCCGACAGCCTCAGGATACCACCGTGTTTCCCAGCTAATCCCACTTTATCCAAGAGAGACGGGCTGTCAGATCTGGGGGCACAAAGGGACAAAAACGGGGCAATGGCATGAGTTTTAATACATTTTAATGACTGTTTAACAAGTCTTCAGTGTGGGCTTAACGAAAAGAGGTTCACTTACACATGAAAAGCTAGGAGACCTTTCAGAGTCCATTCCCAAAGAATTAGTTAATTAAGACAAAGAAGCTAGTAAGAATACAAGGAAACTGAGGCTCATTTAAGGCCGAATGCCTCTGGGAACCACACCTGGGAATAAAGTGCAAACAGAACGCAGAGAAAGCTGCTCCAGGCTGCATTAGCCTCATGGGATTCACCATGATACGACCAAAACCTGTCAGACTAATTAAAGAGCACTCAGAAAATATTCACAGCGCTTCATTCTGCCATGGTTTGTTGTTACAGACTTTCTCCAAAATGGACTGAATTAATTGCCTTTCTAAACGTAATACCCTGTAGCGGGAAAGTGAAAAAAGTTTCTTTGACACTTTTGCAAATTAATTTAAATAAATAATTTTTACAGCCTCTAGTCATGTTAGGACTCTTTCTGTAATCTTGGCACAGCTCTCTGCCATTCTTCTCTGCAGATTCTCTCAGTCTCAGTCAGATTTGATGGACAGAGTTGGACAGTCACATTTAAATTTAACCATTAAATTCACTGAACCAGGTTTGATTCATCAGCCCAGATGATGTTGTTTCCCTAAGGTGCTGTTCTGAAGAATTTGAGTGGCTCTCTACGCTAAAAGCCTAAGACTGCATTGTCAGTGGTTGACCATTGAGTTGTTTCTCCAGTGTTCATGTGGAAACACTGGATTTCTTCCTAAGTGATGATTGGGTTCCTGATCATATCTCTGACCAAGACAGTTCTTCAGAGGTTACTCAATTTGTTCAGGGAACCAGATCAAGGGAGAGTCTGACTCCAACATGATGCTTTTTCCAAATAACGAAGACCAGAGTGTTCAATGCTGTCCTTCAGATTTGCGCAATCTGGTCTCAGAAATCTGAAATGAAATCAATACAGATGCGTTTCTTTCCAAATCATGTCAAATCTTCTGAATTTAGAACAACTGGACTCCAATCAGGTTGGAGAAAGATCTAAAGGATGAGCTGCAAATACATAATAGATCTTCACTCAAATTTGAGTCATGGCAAAGGAAGAAACGGAAAAAAAAAAAACAATTTTTCAAATCTCTGATGTTATGTGTGTTATTTTGATGGAAACCTGTTGCAATCTATTTTTGGATTAAATTTGTAGCATAACAAAATGTGGAAATGAAGTGCTGTGAATAGTTTCCAGATTAGTTGTTGCAAGATGACAGTTTTAGATGATGTTCTGGTTTTTTACCCCCAATGACAGAATTTACTGTAAATTAACTCACTTAAACATATTGACAGCCATTGTGTAATTATTCAACTTGAAGCAGCCTAGCAATGTGTTTATTAAAACCTTTGTTTAAAAGCTTGAAGAAAACAACTCAATTAGTTCTTGATTAAAATCATCTGCTTAATTTTTCTTCAACTTCAACAAAACCTTTGCATATGTGAATATGAAAATCAAAATGTTTGATAAATATATTTAATCAGAGGTTTACTTCAGTAATGTTACATCAGTATTATTACATATTTAAGCTGCAGTTTCTGACAGTGGAGTAATTGGCTCATCTAAGTGAGCTCACCACTTGTGTTCCAGATTGCGTTGGTTTGATTCTTGTAGCCGCTCTTCATGCACTCATCAACGTAGGATTTGGGGTCAGACCCCGACATGAGGATCTCCCTCAGCAGGGCGATGTAGGCTATGGCCAGCCTCAGAGTGTCTATCTTAGACAGCCGCTTCTCATAGGGAAATGTTGGGACGTGGCAGCGCAGCTCCTCAAAGGCAGAGTTGATGCTCAGCATCCTCTTCCGCTCCCGGATGTTGGCCGCGTGCCGTTGGACCTTGTACGGCTGGTGGACCACCAGGCTTTGTGTCCGGCGCTTGGCTGCCTCCAGAGGTTCATCGGCAGAGCATCCGTCGCCTTCAGCGCAAGCGCCAAGTCCCGGTGACTGTACATCCAAGTCGGTGAACGTCAGCTGTGTGTCTGAAAACACAGACTGACAGCCAAAAGAAGACCAGGGGGAGAGCTGACTGCTGGCTGCCTGGCAGTCCATCAGGAAGGAATCCAGCTGGGTCTGACAGTGGAAGTTTTGATCCATCTGTCCCCAACATGCAAAGTCAGTGGAGCCATCCTGATCAAAGTCTAAAAGCAGTCCAATATCCTCCATGTTTTTAAATTTATGCTCGAATAAGATCTGATAATGTAAAAAGCCTAAGGGTAAAGAGACAACAGAGAGTCTGAAATCTACCTGAGTGGATCTCTGGTGTGCGTCAGCTTCCTGGGAACATCTCGATTAAATACTTCAGCGCCTTGTCGGTTCTCTGTGGGTCGCTGTGGCCAAATTCTAAAGGCTGAAAAGAAGCTCTTCAGGACTCCTCACCCCTCGTCTTTGATTGTTCATTGCTTCAACAACAAAAAACAAAGAGATGAACCGATCTCTGAATAACTCAAAGCTAAGAAAACACATGTCTAATTATAAGCGTGCTCTCATGTAGTCCCTGACACAAAAACATTCAGGATCTGCAGCAGTGGAAGATGTGAGCGTTGTGGCGCAGCAGGCCACGCACACCCAGTAGCTCCTGAATGGGATTGTTTCATCTATTGAAGCTCAGCTGACAACAACCACTGACAGAAACACATGAAAGACCTTCCTTAGTTTCACAGACAAAAAGATTTTGAAGTAAATTTGGCATATTTGGCATGTACTCTTCTAATGGATTTTACATGCTTGGATTATAGCTTTCAAAAAGACCTACAAAATGCAGAATATTCCAACAAAATTAACTCAACTCAACCAGTAAATTTTGGGTAAAGGCCACACTAATAGATCCCTAATTTGCAAATGATATGACTAACTAAGTGGCAAACGACCGAGGAGATGCACGCTGTAATTATGCTGCAGCTTCATCACATAAACGAGGTCGTTCTTTGGGGTTGGTTGGAGGACAGAGCAGGGATAGAGTCTAATTCAGCAGAGATAAATGTTTGCAAACACATGGTTTTGATTTCAGAAAGTCTTTCAGGACGCTAATTTGAAGGGATTCGGCTTGTTGCAGTAAACACAGACAGCATGAGGCGCTTTGATGCAGAGGAAGGCTGCAGATGATCCAAATGATCCACAATGAAACAGGTGAATCATGTCTGAAATGTATTTTTGGAAAAATTGGTAAAGAGGACTCATAAAAAAACAACAAAAAACAAGTGGGTGATTTATTTGACCTTTTTGCAGGTAGTTAGGATTAGTTAGTGTTAATCAAGTTATAAGTTAGCAATTAGGCTTAAAAGAAGCCACATCAGTTTTCTTATTTTGAGCATTACTAGACCTTGATTAGACGTCTCTGAACCTCTTCAGTAGAATCCAAAAGGAAAATTAGGTCATAAATGCCAAGTTACAGTGCCAACTCGAACTGCCTGTAAATTGCTAAAATTGGCAAATACTTGAAACAAACTGTAAAAATCTCTATGACTTTTTATTGCCAATTGGGTCAAGTAGCATTGCTGCTAAGTGTTTCAACTTCCCAAGCTGCAATTTCTTCCCAATTTTTAAGCTCTACAAAAAAAATCCACAGCAGTTTTTTTAAATTTGTAGTTACATTCCAAGAAAAATGAATGAAGATGTGAATCTGTGAACCACCTGTGACATTACCTAAGACATGTTGTCACCTGTCTGAGATTTAGTGCTAGTTTTGTTAATCCCTCTTCACACAGCCATTTTGAGCTGTAAATCTAAAATGTTAGACGTTAGAACCATTTTTCCACATGAGGAAATAAGAAATGATAAAAGTGTTAAATTATTGTAATTAACAATTTTCTAGTTAAAGTTCATGTTAGTTAATTACCAAAGTAGTTATGACATGGAAATGCTGCAGCCTGTGTTCAACATTCACAAATCAACTGCAAATTACATGCCAATAAAATTAATAAACATTATAATGTTGTAGTGTATGCTTTAATAACGTTAATACATTTGTATTGTGTTAATGAATTGAGCTTACAATTGACAATGAGTTTGTTTTTATAAGATAGCATTAGCCTAAAGGTCGCAGCTGTAGAAGTCTTTTTATTGCTAGTCGATAACCTAAATATTAAATGTTAGGTAGAGAGTTTTGAGATTTCTAAATTTTAAAAAAGCAATATAATTATTATCTTTATTAGACTTAAAGATTGTACCGTAATTGAACCAATCAGTCGCTTTGCTTTTTCCTGCAAGGCCATCCTAGGACGCTGTGCCGCCTGCCAGGAGCAGATCTCGCCCAGCTGACGGCCACAGTTTGGTCTGCTGCCGACTCAAGAGACGCGCCTGTCAGATCCAGATCCATCTTGTTCTTTATACAGGCACTCAAGTGGTCTGGACAGTTTGAAAAGAGTGAAGGGACTCTTAAAGGTTGAAACAAAGGGGGGGTGGATAAATGTCCTTAGGACCATCAGCAAAGAAACTAGCCCAGTGCTTATGGTAATTTAAAATGTTTTACATTGATTTATTGAGATGCATCCTATACTGGATTTGTGAGATCCTTTCCAGGAGTTAAGCTGAGCCTGGAAAAGTCCAGCATGCCTTGGACTCTGTACAAAAACACATGCTCCCAATTAGGCCTGTGGTTTGAAGCTGTTCCCCAGCTGGGAATTACAGTGTGGAAAACAAGGATGTTAATGAATCTGCAAATCAAACAGACATAGTCGGAATTGACCCACACACCTGTTCTTTCATGTTCTTTGCAATATTATGATTTGTTAATCAGTGACAGACTGTGTCACTTCCTACAGATGATTTGTGCTGCTGCACTCTGACAGGGACTGTGGAGTCAGAGCCAAAACACTCTGCAGCAGTGCTTCTGCACATCTTATCTGTCTTCCACTCTTATTCCACTCTTATTCGTTTTATTTGCTCATTTTTTCCCCCTCATCCTTCTTGCCTATTCATTGACTTACTGAAAGTAACTTTAAATCGTTTAGTGCTGCCTCACTAACTGCAAAGTTTTTCAGATAAGACACATTAAAACAATAGCTTCTGACGTGATAACGAGCTATATGTTGTCATGTAGCCGCTAGTTTCTGAGTGTGCAGCAGTACGTTAAACCTTCTATGTACAACTTCTGTTTGTGGACTCGGTTCTTTGAATGCCTGTAATGAAGACAAGATATACCTGGACAGGTCGCCAGTCTGTCGCAGGGCAACACAGAGACAGACAGGACAAACAAACATGCACACACACACACTCACACCTAGGGACAATTTAGGCCAATTAACCTGACAGTCATGTTTTTGGAGTGTGGGAGGAAGCCGGAGTACCCAGAGAGAACCCACACATGCACAGGGAGAACATGCAAACTCCATGCAGGAAGACCGGGGCCGGGAATCGAACCCAGAACCTTCTTGCTGCCACTAAGCAGGCTAATCTAGTTTTCCAAATAACACAATGTTATTCCCAGATCCAAACTCTGAAGTCAGAGGTAAATGGCACTAAGCATCAATAAAAGTTATTGGCACTTTTTGGTTTATTTTCAACTGCTTTTATTTCTACTGGCAGTTTGTGAAATATTAACCACTTTAGTTCCCTACAGAGCTGGATTCATTTAAAGCAAATGGGAATGTGCTTTAACCACTTATCCTTGTTGGGTTTGGGCTCGTTAACATATAAAAGCTATTTTGCTTCACATTTATATTGTAAGTAGGGCTCTCAACGTTAACGCATTAACGGGTTAACGCGTGATTAATCTAAAAAGTTTAACATGTTAATATTACATAATGCAGATTAATCACATTACTTATTTTGACCTACAAGTGTCTCTGCTGCAGACGGCTGTCTAGTTCACTGCAGCATCTACTGTAGAGTGAAACGATGAGCGAGGAGAGTCAAACAAATTTTGCTTTAGAAATGACTCCTGAGAGTTATCCTAATCATCTTATTATGTACAAAAACCTGTACATATTCCAACAATTAATTACCCTTCCACCAAAGCACTAGCTTAGCTATAGTAAATGTTTCTAAATTAACATTTGAAACAGTCACTTATTTTAAACCTTCCTGAATATGAGAACTTGGAAAACTGACAGTCTTCAGACATGTTTGATTTGAGACAATAAAAGATTTTCTTCAACACATTTCAAGCTTACAAAGTTCAGAATAGATTAATTATGATTAATCACATCACTAGAAAGTGATTCATCTGATTAATTTGTTTTAAATAACTGACTACACCAACTGTAAATTATTTGTATAAATGTTTCCTCTGGGTGCCACTCAGTAGTATTAATGATATTTGCACCACAGTTTGAGAATCAAGGCCATAAGCTAAACTTGTCTTGTTCTTTTCCTTGTTTAATCTCTGGAGACGGATTTAGGTCTAAGGGCACAACTGTAGGCAACAGACACAATTTGAGCCATGCATAACACAAAGAAAGATTACGTTTGCATGACTGTGTTCAGTGATTTGCATCTTGTTTGTTTGGGTACAGGGCCGATAAACATCTAGGATTTGAAAAGCTCTGGGATCTGCTCTGGCTGCTATGAGGGAATGGCACAGCGGCCAAGTGTAATCTCCATCCCTGACCACAAACAGCTCTTTGATCCAGCCTGGGACCGAGCCATTAGAATGTCACGGCACAATAAAGAGATAGCTCAGAGCAGAAGTTAGCCTTGACCACAGATCACCATCCAGATTGCCCCGGGCTTTTTTACCTTTAACGGTAAGCTGCAATCAGCTTTAATGCAATGAACAGTATGTGCCCCAGCATCAAAGGGCACACCAGAGAGCAGAATGAAAATAATGCAGGAAATACCTCCACCAATTGCATACAAATCTCTCTTGCATGAAAGGAGTTTTTGCATCTTAGGGCGACATTCGTTGGCTAAACAAACCCGGTTTGTGTGAGGGAAAACAACATCCAAACCTTGTTTGGTGCATCTAAGTAAAGAAAAAAATCTGGTTACGTAGTAAAAACAGTAAAAAGTCATGTAAATCCTGAAGTAAGGAAGTGGTTTGCTAGTTTTGTGCCACTTCTCTGTGTTTCAGCCTCAGATCGTGTCTGGAATAAGCATCATGGCTATAAAATGAGGCTAAAGCAAACACCCCTCTGGGAACACCACCCCTCTCCTTGGACTTTTAGGAGACTCGAGCTGAATCTCAGCGCTCAAATTGATTTAAAAAAAAAAAACTTTTAAAAGACTGGGTGTGTTTACATTGCATGACAGCAGGTGTTACTTAGATAACATGACTTCATCTCATATGCGTGTGAGGAAAATTTAATCGTAAGACTACTTTTTACTGCACAACAATCCCAAATGGTACATTAATTGAGAAACATCTAAGAAAAAGACCACAGAACTGAAATGTGTGAAAACAAGGGAATGTGTTATCAGCAGTATTTAGTGGAAACGCCTTCAGAGCATAACAACACGATCTTTAACTCTCTGGCAGCGGAGAGCTGTCACGAATATATTGAAGATCCAAATGATTTCAGCATATTTCTTAAACTCGAGGACAGTGAAACTCATTTCAATCCTGAAAACACATTTAAACATTCAGAGCCAAAAAGAGGGACCTAAAGAATGTGTCAAGGAGTCAGTCACATGTTATTTTAATGACAGGTGAAGAAGATCTCAGATAAATCATTTCTTATGAAACAAACTGACAAGACGCACTCTTATTATGCATTTAAAAAAACACCTTTGTAAAATCGTGACTGATCAGTTTAGTCTATTGAACAACAAAACCATTTGGTAACTATGAATCTATTTTTGTGAAATGTATTTATTTAGTTTTCATTAAATTGAATTGTAGCATAATTTGACAATCAGACCATCTAATTTAAAGGAATGATAATTTGGCAGGAATCCCTAGGACAGTTTAAGATCCAACCTTTTAAACTGAATCTGTAGTGAAATCTAATATGTGGGATACCCCAGGGCTCCATCCTGGATCCACTTCTTTTTACTGTATGTACTCCCTCCTGGAGAAATCATAACTTCCTTAAACTAACCTCTGAGAAGACTGAGAGGTTTTCCTTACACCAAAGAAGATGGTTCCTATGTTTAGTCATTTAAATTCCTCTGTAAAGCCTAATTTTAGGAAACCAGGTGTTGCTTTTGTCCTGTCAATTTCTCTTGAATGGAGATATTCTTCAATAATTTCAGAAATATCTCCAATGTAAGAAGTTTGGTGTCAAGACATTAGTTGGTTATTCATCGAGTAACGTCCTCTCATCTGGATTACCAATCCACTTTTAACAACAGAAAATTGAGTGAAGTTTTGAGACAAACAGAAGAGTTTGCATCAGTCCTGTTTCAATGAATTTGGCCACCTGTCTTAAAAAGCAATTGAAAACTTGAACTTCTATTGCCCTGCAAATTCAAGCTCTTTCTTAAATTACTGGATTGTTAAAGCCACATATTTCAACGTAGACTCTGCAATCCTCAAGTTAAATTCAGTGTAATCCCAAAACCAGATATAAGATTTAAAAGGATCAGCCTTTCAATACTGGTTTGCACAGGCTGTGAATGACCTTTCTTTATTTTGCAGATGAAAACATTCCTACCCACTGTGCTTTTATTTAACATGTTTTTGAGGACTTTGACTCTGTATTACTTAATTTTTTACTTTACTTTATCCACAATTTAATTTAATTTCAGATTTTTCACATCAATATAAACAGTGCATGATGTGTGACAGATCCTAAACTGTTAGAGCTGACAGGTATGTCATTCTAGTTCCATGTTTTTTCTTGTTTGTAAATACACTGAGCTCAATATTTGAACAGAAGATGCCTAATAGATCAAAACCTTTAGCAGACCACTTAACACCATCTGGTGGTGACTTAAAGAGATAACAAACCATCTTATTAGAAATATTACCCATTCCATAGAATACAGTTTTTATAAGTGGAAAAGTGTGTTAGTTGTAGTTGTTGTTCTAGAGAAAAACTGATATAAAATAACACTTAAAGCTGGATCTTCTCTTACTGTTACAGTTTTTGTTTGTTTGTTTTTTTCAGTCCAAGCGTTTACATGCCAGCACAGCAAGCTACTGCAGGAATTTGGAAGAGTATCTGTATAAAACTCTCAATAAGTAGTGATATACTGGAGCTGGATTCATAAAAAACAGGTTTGATAGATTTAAAATGTGGTGCAGAAACTGGCGCTTGGACTATTAATAATACAGGGACAATGTCAGCCAGACATCACGAGTCTTTTTCAAATTAGTCACTGCATAAAGTGAGTCAGAGGTATGTAAAATAGGACTGGGTGCTTTTTAATCAGGATATTTTCCTTTTTACAGAAATATAAAACACCAATATCAAATTATAATTTTTGCAAACAAGTTCAACAAAGTTTATATATTTTAATTTCTATTATTACAAAGCACGCAAGAGGAACAAAATGGCAGAAAATGCATTTGTGGAACGATTCATACATCTTGGATTTATGTGCAGTTTTCCACTTAGGCTGACCAGTGAATATCACATAAATTTAATTAGTATAAGTGGAAAAATATCAACAAGTATGAACTGATAATAAATGTCTTGCCACTGTTTTATTACTTTAATTCAAAATGACAGTAAAAATAAGTTTCATTTTTCCATCTTGCTGTGCGACTCCACAGACTGCGTGCTCAGTAAACACGCGTCATTTTGGAAAGAAATTGTGCATGGATGACTCACCCTGGGCAGTAACTCATTCTCAGTAATGGAAATGATCTTTTGAACAACAAATCCCAAATTTCTTACGTTTCCCTTTGTAAATTAAAAAGTCAGATTACTAAACCCAGCATAAGTGTTGTTTCCTCAGAGCTCATGTGATGTGGGTGGAGAGGATGTTTTATTGCTTGTTTCACAGACAGGATGGGACCCCAGTGACTAGTAAATTTAACATACATTTGAGCAGCCATGTTGTCTTATACCAACAGATGCTGTGCATGATTTGCCAGGTACTGTAATCAGCAGTTCATCTCTAACACATAATTTCAACCTTTGCTTGATGATTTTGTTCACTCCTGCTCAGAGCAGATGTCAGTGCTCTCCCCCTGCCAGTCCACATCCTTGGATCCGAGCACTATCAAGTCCATGGAGACGCTCACACACGGGCCCGATGGTCAGGAGATGGTCTTAACAGGCACAAGGCTGTCTTAGGTCACTGCACAGATATGCCTGTGGATGGGCTCTTAGCATAAACACCAGCTGTCTTTAGCTTTGCTTGCGGTGACCTTGCTGCCTACGTCAGCTGATCTGTTGAATGTATTCCCAGTGTGACTAATAGGAAGTTGAAAAAAAGACATAATGTTTGATTAACAATCCAAATTGAAGCGCTGAAAAAAATTGGACAGATTTACAGAACTGTGAAAAAAATTAAGCCCCCCCCAATTTCTTTATCTTCATTTCCCAAGCAGCCAGATATCCCTGTGTTTTTCTAAAGTGGTCTCCCCAGTACACATTTTATTTTCATTCATTCTTTGTTCTGTTTTTGCCCTTCATTTGAAAATAACTAAAAATTGTCCTTAAACTCAACGATAATGACAAAGTGGACAAACAGAGGAGTGTTAGATGTCTTCAACAACTAGGAATTAAAACCAGTAAAGAGATGCAACAAACCACATTTCTCAATAAAATAAAGAAATATTGTTGCGGTGATTTGAGTTTTTCTGTGTGTTTATTTTAGGTTTCTGTGTGTTTTGAGTCTCCGTGTTGTCCTGTCCACCCCTTGATTGTTCCCGGCTGTGTCTAGTTCCCTTGATTATTCCCTGTGTATTTAAACCCAGCTGTGTTCCTTGTTCCTTGCCGGGTTCTTGTCTAACTGTCTTGTTTAGTCATGTCCAGTCGTGTCACCAGATGCTACAGCGTCTCCCTCACCAAAGCTCACCTCATATCATTTGTAAATGGTCAGATGCTTACTTATGTTAAAAAAAACTTCAGAAAGCCAAAAAATATTGATAATTGATCACCTTATTTCATAAAAATAACCTTTTACTCCTTGAAAGCAGTGCTTTGTGGTAATGAATCATCTTTGGTTCATGATAGTCAGGTAGCTCCTATATCTTTTGAAAAGTTACTTGCAGGTTAGTTTTGTCTTATCTCAAGTGTGCTAAGATATTTACAGTAAAAACTAGAAAAAAAGGCTTAAGATCTGTTTATTTATGCGGTTTGTCTTTGTGATTTTATCAGTTTACATTTTCTCCTGAGTTACGTGGCACTTGTTAAGTTTACTGACAGGGACATGTGTGATGTCAGTTTGCTGTTTTGTTTATTTCGATTTATATAAAAGGACACTAAAACCACTTGTAAAATGAATCTTCTCACTGGTCGATGCATTTCCCTACAATCATTACCTTCTTGTGAATGAGAAAGTTGAGTTGGAAGCATTCTCCACTTTGATCTGCAGCAAACGCCATGATTTCACCAGGGACCTTGGATGAGCATTATGAGCTAAATGAGAGGAAGGCAGGCTGCTTCAACCAATTAAGACCTCAAATCACTTTTTTTTATTCTTAAAAAGATGTATTTATTTATAAATGCTTTTCTATTAAAACATCAGAATAGAAAACAAACAGGATAAAAAAACAAATTGTTCCTAGAAGGACATCAAACAGAAAATGAAAACATATTAACAAGATTAACTAGTCACGACCCATAAAATCCCAGGAGTTTATATGTAATGTAATTAGAAATCTCTTGGGGGGAAGCAAATGTCAACTAAAACAAATATGGTTCATGTATGAAAAAAGAAAAAGTTCATCAAAGCAAGACTAAGGCATGCAAAAAAGAAAAGACTGAGTTTGAGTGAGTGGGTGGATGACACCAATACCAAGAATATTGCATTGCTCAGTTATGATCCAATAGAAGTAAAATTCACACTGTGACTTCAATTTTGTTTTGGTGCTGGATGAAAAGTTCAGCAAACAGTCAGAGAAACTAAACATCTGTGAAAAAATTCTGTCATATACATTAAAAAACCCCAAAAGGGTTTGTTCCTGAAATCTTCAGCATGACATCAGGGAGGGATTGGCCTCTGATTATGAAGTTATATTCAATAATCAAAAATAATACTGAGTTTCTTTATGTCAGTTAACTAAGTGAAACACATGCAGATTGATTACACACAGAGTAAAGTTCTGGTCCTGGAAATTAGATGATTTTACGCTTGTAGCTAATGAAAACACAACATTTGACATTAGAGTATTACATCACATCATCAAAAAAATAAAATAAATATAGTCTTATTGAAACAATATTATATGTTATGCTACAGCTGCATTAGGGAGTTCTGAGAAAACTATGGACTTGAAAGTTTGAACATGCACATATTACAGATTCCTCTTCGGCTCCTTCCCCACAGCGACTCTTTCCTGCCGTGAACGCAAGAAATGGGCGGTTTTTCTGTAACGACAGGTTGTTTCTCTGGTTGAAGCTGCGTGCTGTGAGAGGGTAGAGTGTGAGCAGCGCGTACATAAGCAGGATTGACACAGCTGACATTACTCTTGGCTCTGATTGGTTGTTCCTCACTGTGTATTTCTGCAGATGACTGTAGGACTGCAAGGAGGAGCCAGATGTACTTGAGTTTCATATTCTACTGTCAGGACATAGTGACTGTTTAAACAAATATATAATGCATTTTTATAGAAATGATCTACTGCAGCTCTAAAGATTGCTAAGGCTGTCTCTGAGAAAGAGACCTTAAAAAATAGCAATGGCTGATCCTGAAATAAGTTAGTTAGAAAATGCCACTTATGAATTTTGATCTCACCCAAGATCAAATGTGGGTTTATGTATGTTGGTTTAGACATGTGTTTAGGTTTGAAGTTTAAAATCTCTGTACCAAAGGTATCAATACTTTGCCTAGGAACTCAAATGTCTTAAGACTGAGCAGACTAAGCAGTTGACTTATTATCAGTAAACCCTTCAAGATTTGTGGTGCGAATGATTTGATGACCCTACTTTTTTTTTTTACAAATCTAAGACCAAACGTAGCATACAGAGCTGAAGTTTGCAGCATTTTCAGATTGCTTATTGTTTTCCATTAGTCCAAACCACAGATTTTTCTGTCACACCATGCAGCAAACTTGTAAAAACATTTCTCAATTCATTTCTTAATCAGTAAAATCACTTCCACAACACAATGCAAATAACTGAATAATATTTAAGATGAATGTGGGGAGATATGAGGCTCATTAAATGCTGGTCAGTTGAACGTTGTCCAAGTTTTCTGTTTAATCCTCAGTGGTCCAAACATTTCACTTCTCTTTGTTGTTTTTTGTTCTGATTCCTTTGACCTTTTGATCAGTCTGCGCTCTTGCTGATTCAGACCTCGAGCCGTCGAGGCACGTAAGCATTTCTAATCAACAGGCGCTGAATTAATCCAAGCTTAGAAGAGAGCAAAGTCACACCAAAAGCTTCAGCATCTGAGAACAATTAAATGTCTGGTTTTCATGAGAGCATGATTTGCCAGTTGACAGTTTGAGTTAAGGAAAAGGAAAGGGAGGAGGGGGATCATTCACCCCTATGTGCCCCACTGCCTGCAGAAATTATACCACCAGCACACATTTTAAATGAGGCCTGACCAACTTTGAATCACAATGTCAAAGAAAACATCTGAAACGAAAAGCAACAAACCTGCAAATATTCAGATCCATTTACCAACGTGAGAAGCACATTCCCTCCTGGTATGCAGTGTTGCCACTCACATGGCGCCGACTCACAGATCTTTTGTTTATTCCAAACCAGGACCGTAGAGAGGGTCAATGGCTTCCCTTCTTCTATTTAACCCATTTTCAACTTAAAGTAAAACCCTTCACGCCTTGTGAGGAGCTTTCTGGTCTTGCTCTAAGTGCTTTTGGCAAAGATATTTTATAAGGGGTATCTGATGAATGATATGGTTCACATAGATAGTGTTGACTTTTACCTTAAGCTGATCCTTAAGGGCATTCCTTAGTCTCTGCAGGTTGAGGATGACCTCGTTAATTCCTCTTTATCACTGAGGTTTGCATTTTGGATCATGAGAAACTAGACTTTCAAGATATTTGAACTCCTTCTGTTGTGACCAGCTTGCCTTTCTTGGAAGCCAATTGGCCAACAAAGCCTATTCTGTAAAACCAAGTAAATAGAACAAAGAAAACCAAGTTGCTCTCTAAACGAGGAATAAAGTTTTGGTTCCGTTTGAAAACACTTTAAAAACCCAAAATATTCATTGGACCATTAAATCTGTTATTAGGACTGGAAAGAATCTGTCAAGAAATGGCAGACCACCCAAACTTACAGACCAAGCAAGGCGTGAATTGATCAGACAAATAACAGAAAGGCCAAAAATAACACTTAAAGAGCTGCAAAGCTTCACAGAACAGATTGGAACTTCTGTACACACAAAAAGAATCAGTCAAATAAATATGTTGCCTTCCATCAAGAAATGTTGGATATCATTAAGAAAACAGAGCTGAAATTATAATATTTTTTAAAGATTTCTCTGGAGCTTTTTGTGGGGATTTTCTTCTCACCTTGCCGATCTTGCCGATCTCTGTGGGGTTGAGGGCCTCGGTCAGCACTGTGTTGGCGATCAGGACTCCAATACAGCGCATAGGTTGCTATGCTTAACCTGTACTTGGTCTTCCCAAACCTGAAATAATGTACCAGTGGAGATAATAATTCTTCATCCATATTAAGGAATTATTGACTTAAACCAAGATCTTATTTCTTGCTGATGACTCACTTCAAAGTTAGTTTTGTCTTAGTTCAAGTGTCCTAAGATATTTGTACTAGAAACAAGACCAACATTTTTGGTAACATTTTGTGTTTTTGCTGTGAAAAAGCACTGGCATTATCTTATCCTTTAATATTTTTTTAATAGTAGGTGAAAATGACTGAGTCAAGTTCATTTTGTTTTCACTGATCACTTGTCACTTTCATTTTGTTCTGTCTTCATCTTTCAACATGATTTTCAGACAGTGTTACCTATTCGATCTTTACAACTGATTATCAAGAAGAAAATAATCAAAGCCTTTGTTTGTATGTTGGTTTGAAGGTTTAAATTTAAAAAAGGCTTTCTGCATGTAGAAATGTTTAGATGAATTATTAATTTATTAAGTCTGTAAGTTATAGAAAGTTGCGTGAAAATTGGCTTTTTCAAATTTGTCTTTACAATTTTTTTGCGACAAATATAGCTCCAACTCCGCTTCTGAGGAACAATGCACTCTATTCCAATGTTTGAGTCAGACTGAATTGCTCATCTAGTTGATGTTGCTGTTTTATAACTTATGTAACTGCTGCCAAGGACAAAAATCCCCTCGTCCTTGCTCAATCTTGGGCCATTTCATGGAGACAACAAAGGATTGGGAAAAAGTGTGTTTCGGGACAAGAAGAGAATGAATACTATTGCAGAAAGAATGGCTACAGATTGGAAACAGATTGATAAACATAAACACAAACCCTTTGACGAGAGCAGAAAAAGGAAATTAGATTCGCAGGAGCTGTAGGAAGGAGTATTGATGATTCATTCTGGTAAAGCTGGAAAGGAATGGTGGTTTGTTTGGAGGTGCTGCATTGATCTGTACTTGAAGCCTGTTGTATAAATCAGGACTAGTGAGTTTTTAAAGAAAAACTGTTTCACTTCTTATCCTGGTCTGCTTGCTTTCTATAAATAAACTGAACTGATACAGCACTTTTCCAATCATTTTGACCACTCAAAGCCCTTTACACTAGAGCAGTGGATCCCAAAGTCGGTCCTTTCCTTCGGACCGGCATCCTGCATGTTTTATTCTCTCCCTGGTCGTAGTAACAACATTTCAGCTCGTCAATGTTCGTCTTAGACCTTCTAATGAGCCATCATTTGATCCAGGTGCGTTAAACCATGGAGAGAAATGAACCACTGAACTAGAGTCACATTTATACACCAATATGAAGATCGACAAACAATTTGGGGTTAAGTGCCTTGCCCAGGGGCACATCGACATGTGGCAGGAGGACGTTGAACTCGAATCGTCAACCTTCCAATCACAAGACGACTACTCTACCCACAGGCCACAGTCGCTCCTCAAGCCACAGACACCCCTATAAGAGACACTTGTAGAATTTATACCTTTCAATCAAACAAACAGAAACTTTTTATTGCATTAGAAATTAATGTTTGAAATTATTTTGAAAAAAATAGCCTTAGTCCATGACAAATTCTGCAGGAGGAACAACCTGTAAGAGCTACCTGAAAGGTCTGAACTTAGTTCTTGTAAAGTTTAATGTCCTGGCCAGAAAGAACTTTGAATTTATCTGTTTATGTGGAAACTTTATAGACTTTAAGAGTTTCCTTTGGATAAGTTCAACCGCACCGGTTTGAGTGATCAATAATTTTTGTATTCATGTTTATAGTCTGAAGTAAATTTTTCTCTTATTGTTTTTTTCATCCAAAGTAAAGAGCAGGGGTCTGCAAGCAAAAGTAAAAGTGACTGCCCAGACTCATCATTTCCCTATTGTTGTTTAACAAGTTACAGACTTTCTATAAAGCTATTAAAATCTTGCGAAATCTTCCACAAAGAGAATTATCAGCTCATTAACATCATGATTAATGTCAACATTGTTTTGGACAAACAATAACAGTGACTAACATAACTCCCAGCCTGACCCTTGCCTCCTGCTCCCCCTCTCGCCCCTCTCCTCTGTCCTTGTCGTTGCCTCTTGCGAAAATAAGCGTAATATTTTGGACTACCAACACATTTCTTTGATCTTTGGTTTCTGCGAATTTCCTGCTGAATCACTTGAAACACTGGAGCCATCTAGCCAATTTGATGAGTCACTGCGTTCTTGAGGCAAAAGTCATGACATGTCACACAGTAAATTATAGTGGATAACATCAAACAGAATCTAATTCCACTACACCAAAAAATGGTCAAAAACAAACCTTTAAAACGTTCAGTGTGGCTCATAAGGAAGACCACAAAAACAAGAAATGTATTATTCATTACTTCAGTTCATTTTAAGAGAATATATTGTTGGTGAGCCCCTTTAAATCATAAATTGTGCCGCTGAGAGTAAAAAGTTTAACTGATGGAAAATGAAACAGAATTAAACAACTGAATAACACATTAGGGAACCAGAAAGTCTGTTTCTACAATGGATGAAGGCAATCAAGTTTAAAACAGGCTTTCCCTGAAGCGCTAACATTCAAACTATCCAGAGAAACCATCACATGACAACCTGGAGGCTAGCACGCTGCCAAGCTGATAAAGTCGCAGTGTTTTGGGGCAATGGAAAATAATTTCCTCCTGAAGATGGGTCCCAGAGGGTCCAACTTGGACCCAGAGGAACATGAACCATGCAGGAGGAATTCCAAGGCGGGGTGAACGAGAACGTCAGAGAGAAATGTCAAAGACAGACGCCTGCTCAGCCCTGAGCCTGTTTACTTAAAGCCTGATTAAAGCGAACTGTGAAAGAATTCAACATCCAGAGTGCTGAATGAATCAAACTGGTTTTAAATATTTGACGTGCTGTCGAAATCTTCTTGTAAGAGTTTTGCTGATGGAACGCACATTTCACTATATTAAATAACACGAGATGAAACTGAGGAGCAGTGCATTATAAAGGTGAACATTGATGGAGCTTTCTTCCTGCTGATATTTACTTAGGCTTTGATTTTCTGTTTTAGTTGTAAATGGCTGAAAAATTAACATCAGAAAATGCGTGATGCTCCATGTTACGGTTTGCTCTGTTGTACAAAATCCAAATATCACTTCAGATTTTGCAAGATTTTAACTCAAACACCTTTGGCTGAAATGTCATTGATGCAGTGAAGTAAAACAAAACTTAAAGACAATTTTGTTTTTAAGCTGGTATAGGACGAAGTTTTACTTCATAACAATTCGTCATCTGTTTCAAATATCTGACATGTTGGGGTTTAAGCTGGCATGAGAACATTTTGCACATCCATGCTTTTTAAAGATATGCTATTTAAGGCCTCAGTTGCACTACTTTAAATAAATATAGTGATAATTTTAGTTTGTTGGCTAACCATAATGGAGTTGCAGCTGGTGCTTCTTAAAATTACGATGCATTACGACTTTTTACAAAAGTGCCTAAATCCAGTCACAGAGAGCTCCCATCCTGCAACCTTTGGATGCATCAGACAGAGGACTGGTAATGAGTCGATTCAGGTGTGCAGGAGACAGAAGGATGCATCTGAAAGTTGAAGGGCAGGAGGTGAACCTGGGTGCTGCTTTTCCAAAGGCTATGCATTTATAAGGTTAGTAAGACTTGGAGCAAAATAAGGGAAAGGCTTTTAGTCTTGATATAGCCTTGCAGCCATCCAAATGTTACTCAAACTACAGACTTTCAGTCATTCAGTGAGACTCTATATGAGCGAAACCTGATTTTCTAACAAAACCTAAAGGCTGTGGCATTGCACAGTAAGAGTTCTGGACTTCAGTAAAATAGTTAGTCTGGAAATCTGTTAATGCCATACAGCTTGTGCATTTTGTCTGAGTTTAGTCGCTTCTGCATTAGAGGATTTAAGTCATATATCAATGTTCGGTGAAGCACAAAGACATAATTTATTTGCCAAAGTTGTTTTAATCATGGAACATTTTGTCATTTAAAATGATCGTTTCTACTTGTATCCTTATAGCATGTAAAAAAATGTTAAAACTTCTTGCAAGTCTTTTTTAAATTTTTTGATTAAATTTAGATGAAAACTGTTTCCCCTCAAATATCATCTCTGTTTTCAAAAATTGTAGATTATTGGTAATCCTATTGGAAATCTTTTTACTGTTCTTTCAGGAAAGTTTTTTCAAATTCGGAAAATCTGATGATATAAAAAAAAATCTCTCTGGGAATAAGTTCCAAATTGACCTCAAAAAGGAATGCCTGCATATTGCTGACAATATTTGAAGTCTTGCATTCTTGCTACAACTTTGGCTCTGTAAATGAAATACTGTAAAGAAGAAAATGTGTGGTCGTGACCTTTACAGAAGTCTGCACCCTCCCAAATTTTGTTTTAAGTTTTCACTTTCCCAGACATTTGTTTTCACTGCCCAGACTTCAAAGAGTAGTTGAAAAGGTAGTGATATCTACCAAAACCCTGCATTCATTCCCATTTACACAGGAGGTAAGTGGAGCAATGTGGTTCATATTATGTGATAAGCATCCTATATTCTCAGAGGTATTTTAATGACCTGCAGCCAGTGTTTTCGTGGTACTAGTGTTTACTCTCCTTTGCCACTAAGCATTAAAATGGCAGTGGCTGGGGAGGGTCAGTAAGATCTTTATTACACAATGACACCCCAGGAGCATGATGAAAAAGCAGATCGGTTTTCCTTTTACTCAGAACAGTGGTATTCTTTGTGTCTCTTCTTTTCTCCCCTCTGTCCGTTTATTTTTCGCTGTCTGGAGATGTCAGGGCAAGCGTACGTTCTTCCCCTGCCGTGACTGTACGAGTGTGTACTGATGGCCGTCAGGAGGGACGGGTTGTGTATTGTTTCAGGCCTTGTGGCATGCCAGCTGTCATGGACGGCCTCGGCTGAGGTTTTCCCCAGGCCTCCGTGTTGCTTACTCCTGGCAAGTGCAGTCTGTGAGGTCTTTGGCAGCTACGTCAAACCATCCGCTGATAAGTTTGAAGCAGAAATGAGGTCCTCGCCGCAGATGGGTTTTCACTAATTCAGGTTAGAGATTCATCTGAACCAGCATAAACCAAGAAGTGCTGCATTTGTGATGAAAAGGTCAACTGCTCAAACTTCTCATACAGATTGCAGACTTATATTCATGCAAAAATGTATATTATTTCTGAAATCTTACAGATTTCTTCCAGAAATGGACTTCTAAAAACAGTTAACTGCATAATGTTTAGTTGTGATGTCACATAATATATGCATCCCCACAAACTGTGGTTAAATATCCTTAAGCAAGTTCCAGAGAAGTGAAATGCCTTTTGTTGCAAACAACAAGCTCCTAATGCAGCATTCATCTGAAGTAGATCTGGATTTTGAGCGTAGTCCATGCATTTTGTTTAGAGTATAAATTGAGCATAGATTAAAATGCATAGATTGAGTATAAAGTAAAATGCAAACTTTTAATAGGCAATATACATAATTAATTTAATGTGTGTTTATTTCATTGTTCCCCACAAATACCAGGGATTCACTGTCATGTTTTGTAATTATTGTCTTCTGGAATCCCCCCCACTGTGTCCAAACTTCAGTAAATTGAAACCATCACTAAAACAAAAAATTGGTTTGAAAACAAAAACTGATCCATCAATGGTCTGTCCTATCATAAACTGAATGTCACTTTTCACAGTGAAGGTGTTTTATCATCAACATGGACTTGGAGGATGCCGACCAAGAAAGAAAATCCTGATTTTAAATCTACACCATGGCAAAAATTCACAGCTTCCTACATGACCAAGATAAACTGAGTTTTCTGGCCACAATAACAACTAACTACACAGACAGGAGTCAAAGTGAGGCTTCCCAACGAAAAAACTGCACCAACTGTCAGACATGGCTGTTTTGGTGCCAGTCATATGGTGCACAGCACAAACTGGATGAAATATTAAAAGGACTCTTTCTAAATTCATCAGGTTTGCCTCAAACCAACAACAAGGCTTAAACTTGGAAGAATGTGGGTTTCTGAATTGATGAATTAATTTCAGACATTCCACCAAGAGAAAAACAAAACAAAAGTAGTACTGACATATTCCTTAGTGGAAACCCTGTTACCTGCTACACAAACCTAATTAGACACAAATACACCACTTACTTTGTAACTATGTCTGAAAAGGAGTATGAATAAGTTTTTCCACGGATCTGAAATGACTGTGGAATAGAAAAATACAACTATCTTCACAATGCCAAATGGTTTTTGGCCCTTCAGCGTGATGTTTCATCCTCTAGTCACCATATAGCTTCATTGTTTGCCTTCATCAGGCGACACCACAGAAGCCAAAGTCTCTCTGAAGGCTTGAGTGTCATTAAATGCATCAGAGTTTGTTTATTTGGATGACTTTTAGACTTACTTTGCTGCTTGCTATGTCCTGTTGCTGTGATCACAAAGGCCAATGCAGTGATGGAAAGCTTCCACAAAACAGCCACACAGAAACTTCTTTGTTCAGGAGAAACCTTTCAAGAGGTGACTCTTTACAAACCAAACATCCCAGTTTCAACAACCCTCACTGCTGTAAACCTGCCAGTTCTGCCACTATACCCCACCGGCATCTTAAGAGTCAAACAAACAGGACAGAAACAAGGTTTTTATTGTTAGACCAGGAATATGGACTTCTCACTTGAGTTTGTTTCATTTCCTGGAAGTAATACTTCTGAAAATCCACATTTTCCTCTCTCTTAGTGGACAGAGAGACGAGTGAGGGGGATTCTAGTCATACTGTGGCTTTTAATGCCTAAATGTTTCTGGTGTGCTTTGAAACAAACTGCATATTACCATTGTGAGTGCCCATGTCGAGTGGTTAAATTGGTTGGATTTTTTCCCTTAATTTCTCCTTTTCTCTTAAGTGTGGGTACGTTTTGTGGATTCCCAAGCTATAATGTGTTATAAATTGAGTGTAAGATGATAGAACTCTGAAAGTGAAAGAATCTGGTGCATTGTGATTTAAATTTGCTTTCCGTGCAGAGCACTTATTTAGCTTCTCCGCTGTTTTCCTACTTTAATGCAGCCCCAGCTTGAGGGAGGTGCAGCTTCTGTCAAAGCTCTCATCCTCACATACTGGGCATGAATCTCTGAATGTTTTTGGACTCTTAATGACACATTTTGTTGTTGTTTTGCACTTCAAATGTTCTTTCTTATGTTGTTGCACTCTGGGTAAAATGGTGATTAAGCAGACACATGCAATGAATTTAAATAAATTGATTGCAAAAGTTTGGCATTGATGTGTTTTTTTTTTGTAACAGGTAATCCAAAAAGGATCCATACTTATACAAATAAGCTAAATTATAGCCCTGCTATCATTGGTCGAATGCTCCATAGCGAGTTATACTACAGCCACACTATGATTGCCTTTGAAACACTATTTGCATAATTCTGACTGGACATTTTACTTCTCCTCCTGGCACTGGTTGTTTGGTGACAACAGCTCACCTTTTAGGTCTAATCCATTGTTTTCGACCTAAACCCCAATCAATAGACGGGAAATAAAAAAAGCAAATGTTCAAATGCACCAAATACATCTTAAATTTATACCCAGAATGAGTGTTAAGGTGTGGCGTTCATTGTTCATTGTTCACAAAACAATCAAAACAGTTAAAAGTTTGATCTAGTATTTTTTTAAATAGGAAAGTTCTCTGCAGAAGAGCATTTTAAGCTACATATATACTTTCCTGTAAATGTGGTAATTATTCCTCTATAAAAGCTGAAAATTGGGAGAGATACAGTTTCTCAATATTTTCCTAAAATGTCCATGAAAGTGAATCAATCCAGATCTATTTCTATTTCCTGTGAAATATGCAACATGACTTATCTGCATGTTGCTGAGCTACCATCATCTCCTCTGGCTGTATATTTTTGCAAATTATTGAGTCATTGTTATAAAAAAGGGTTTTCAGCAAGCATTGCTCAATGTTTTTATGCAAGCATCTTCCTGTTTATCACAGAAAAACATCCCACACTGGTGCTGCCAGCACCATGTTTGACTGTGATGATGGATTTATGGGGTGATGCTCTGTCTCTCTCCTCCGTTCATGGAAAGGCCAAATACAGACCCATAAAAATATTCACCCTCTTGGATGTTTAAACCATTTTATTCCACTCACAAGTCAGTGGTGATTAAATACATTACTTTAATGTTGAAGTGAAAACTGATTTATTTTTCACCATCATATCATTACAAATACACTATCTCTACTATATAACCTGGTGTGGCAAGAATGAAGGCTGGAATGAGCCTTTTTCACCAGGTACTGGAAAGCTTGGAAAGGTAGGCAGAGGATAAAACAGATCCAATAAAATGTTAAATCCTAGAAGATGATTTATTTCCCTCTGCAGGAGAACAAAAGCTTTGAATAACATGTATTTTCCACCAAAACAATAACCTGAAGCATCCAGGTAAAGCTACATGGAAATGGTTTAAAGACAACAAGGTGGATGTTCTCGATTGGCCTAGTCAAACCCTAAATCTTAATCAGATAGAGAATTTGTGACAGGACCAGAAAAGAGTTTAAATAATTTTGCAAGAAACAATTTGAAGAAAATTGCAGCATCTAGATGTGCAAATCTGATTGAGACTTATGCACAAAGAGAGAGTGGAAAGATGCATCTAATAAATGTTGACATGAAGGGGGTGAATATGTATGCTATAGATTAGTTTTGTTTTTATACTTTTATTAAATTTCTCATTGTTTTGTAGAAATCCTTTTTTCTACAAACCCTACCGTCAAATCTCACTTCAATCTTTGCCTACGTTCTACCCTCAATCTTTGTCTTAGCCCTCACCTTAAACCTCGCCCCAACCTTAACCTCATCCTCAACCCTCACCCTTACATTAACCCCACCCTGAACCCTGGACTCCCTTTGCTTCAAATGTACCTTCAACCTTCTCATCTGAGGGATATTTAGACAGGAAGGCTGTCAGCCTCCTGCACTTCAGATCACTGATACATTTCATGCGGAGACGGGGAAAATATTTAGGTCAGATGACTTTAAGCCAGAATTCAAAAACAAAATGATAGATTTATATATAAAGTTCAACATGGCAGACCAGATGGATAAAGACAAACATTGTGAGGTAAGAGTTGTTTTCATATACATACTAATGTGAGAGTACTTTTGATTTAGTAAAATTTTGTTCTTTAAGTGATTTTTTTTACCAAAAAATTATAAAGCAGGACTTAGTTCTATTATTGGATTGAATCATTTTTATTTTTTTTTGCAAACTGACATAAGCAGCTTTTGCTAATTGCTGCTATATTAAAAATTAACTACTGAATTGATATTGAATCTTTAACAAGGATGTCCTTTCTACAAATTTGTTCACTTTTGGTATTTAAAAAAAAATACTGCAAAACATTCAATAACAAGACTGATTCATTGCTTAGATTGTTTTAAAATGTTTCATAACTTTTTACAAATATATCTAGAGGATACAAACATTTAAAAATAAAAGTTCTGATTAAAAAAAAAGAAAAATGTTCAAAACGTGTTACTTCAGGCTGGGCACATTAGAAAATGGTAATGAAATGATTTTCAATTAGAGATATTTTATATATGAGCCTGTACATTTAAGGTTTAAGGTGGGGGTTGAGGTGAAGGGTAAAGGTTTTTGTTTGTATTTTATTTTATTTATTTATTTTTGTCAAAGCAGCCAAGTTTACTTTTGCTTTTTCTGTTTTTTTTTGTTATTGTTTTTTTAACTTTTCTTTTAAACTTTTAGAAACTTTTACTGCTTTATAGCATTTACGTTTTGTTTTATACTTTATACTAAAAACAACAAAGGAAGGACACTTGATGGTTTTGTTGTTATTCTCACACCACAATAAATGACTAATCTGGAAGTTATTTTTTTTTTTAAGAAGATTATTGATGTTTTGTGTTAGTTTTTAAATTTACACAAACAAGCTTGTGAACATTTTTAATTTTCTTTACTACTGTTTATAGCTTACAATTAAATTTAAGCCAATAAATCTTGGTGAATTAGGTTTGAATGTACAACTTAATTTGATCAATCTGAGAAATAAATGCACCACAAACCTGTTTGAATTTTTTGCTCAGAAAAATGTTGTCATCAACAAATGGATGGGAGAGAGAAGTGTTTTTTAAAAAAACTGCAAAAAAACGAAGGCACTTCAATCAAACAGCAGGAGACAGCGCTGATGACCTGTTCAAAAAGATATAAAGTTTAAATCTGTGCCTTTACCCTCTTCTTTCCCCTTTCTGAGAGTTGCCATAGCTGTCTTCAGCTTCACTTTGTTTTATGCAAAAGCCGCCATGACCAGAAGGAACAGATTTGCAGAACTCTTTTGATCCTGTTATGATTCTTTTATTTGTTTCAGCCACATCCTTTTCTTTCTTTTTTTTTTTTTGAAGCTCCAGTTCCACAAGATGCTTTGAATTAGGATGAAGGATGGGAGGAGAGGTGAGGGAGGGTAGAGGAGAGCAGAGGGATGCTTCAGTCAGTTGTGAAGGTTCGAATCTGGTAAGAAAAAAAATTGGATCAGCTGTTTACAGTTATTTGGTTGCTTGTATTTATTTCATTTAAGTGAATTTTATCCTCATATGTATGGATATTCAGATTATTGCTCGGATGGCAGATCGACGTGGTAACGTTATCCTCCAACAAACAAGGTTTATGCAGTTTTACTATTGTTTTGCCTGCTGACATCAACATGACAGAGTTTTACTTTTAATCTGCAATACTAAACGTAAGAATTGGAGTATTTATATGAGATTAAAAAATTGCATGAAAAACCTAAAGAAATTTAAAGCCTGGATATCTGAGTCAGGATGTAGCAACACATGTGAACAGAGATTGTGGTTGTAAACAGGCAGGTTGGTATGAACTGCTCTGTGCTGATGTCTCGGTACCTGTCAGGTCATTCCATATTTTATACTGTGTGAGTATGTAGTAAACATGTTTCTAGGGCAGATTCATCTAATAAAACTAAATGTGAAAGTCAGGTTGTTTCCTGCACAGTTTTTGCCTCCATGCTTCACATAAACTGTTAGTGTATTACACTGGCCATAAAAAGTGTCAATTATAAGTCATAAGATGCAACTTTATTATGAGATATAATGACATCATAAGAAAAATCTGTGAATAATATGTCACTGATAGCCACTAATTATAATATTTTAATTGTGGAGCTCAAGAAATTGTTCCAAACGAGGCACTTTAGTTTGTTAAAATGAGCTAGAGGAATACCAATAACCTGCAATGCACATAAATAACCCAAGCTGACTAATGGCTAATATCTCACTGATCACAAGGCTCTATATTAGCTTCCATTTATCTTCAAGAGGAGTATTTATTTTCAAATTTAGTTTGGGAAGTAATGGTGAAGAGGAGACGAAGCGTAAGTGGGTTTAGATCTGTTCCCACATGTGGGACATATTTGAAAGTATAAATACAAGCACGCACACGCACACGCTTGTCACTACAGTCCATCAAACACGGTGCAGTTTAAACACACACTACCTACAGCTGGTATTGTATATGTACACATTCACACAGATTCCCTCTTATCAACAATGTCCTGGCACACGCAAACACAGCGCAACCTTTTATTCCAGGAAATGTGGCGGCCATAGCCATGGGATCTGGAAGTGAGCTGTGATAAATAAAGCTGGATCAGAACTTGAAATGTTTATGTGGTACAACAAACCAGGGAAGGCCTGTTTCCTGCCTCTCTTTCCAAACAAAGACCAAATTAAACAGAAAATGTAATTAGTAGAAACGCATATTGTGGCGGATTGATTACATCACATGCACTTACACAATTACTCACACATAAACACGTTTAAATAACGTGCAACCAAATTGTGTCTGCATTTTGCTTTTAGGTCCATCTGGAATTTTTACTTTACCAAATGTCCATTATGAAGTAAAACGGGCAGCTGATGCAAATTTGTTGATGGTAATTCATTTTAATAGTCACAGTAGATCTATAAGCTTCTGTGCTACAGGAACCTGAAGGAGTTTCACATTAATCCATTAATTCAATTTGTATATCTATGTGCATATTTTTGCATAATTTATTACAAAATTCTGATGGGTAAACAGAAACTATTGTCTGACTTTCATACTGTGATATTTTACCTATGAAACAAATTAAACTTGCCACACCCAGTGTTCTGTCGCAACAGAATGGGTTTGACAGCTGCTGTCAAAATCCCTTCATGTGTGGATTATTACTGCTGTGATTGAGCTCAAATTCAATGTAGATTTCAGCTATATACTGTACTTCAGCATGGAACAACAAATAACGAGCAACGATAGAGACAGAAGTTTTCCGTAAGTGAAAATGCTAATGAAAATGTTGCTAGGTGCAGCTCTTTTTATCTTGGTGAATCAAGATAAGACTCAAGGTTTCTGCAATCTTCAGTAATGCAGTCAGTTTCTGGAGTTTGTCTCGGTTTCTGGAGTTTGTCTCCCACTTTGTAAATTCTGGCAGCAGAATTTACAAAGTGGGTTTTTAATCTGATGTTTTTAGGGATTCTCTGTTGCCTCGTGTTTCTAACAAACTTTAGTGCCTTAAAGGAATCGTTTCCAGATTAAATGCTGTTATCCTGCCAGCTGCTGCTCAAGCACAACAGCTTTGATTAATAATTATGTTACATGTTGGACTTTTTGGATTTAAAATATGCCAATACTTTGTGGTTCATGCTGAATAAAACAGAAATTTTACATGAAATTTTTTTTTCACAGAATCTCTTCTTGTTCTTCGTATATCAGTGGTATTATGGGACGGATAAATACAAGAAGTTAGAAAAGCAGACTGTTAAACCATGAGCCATTTATTGAAAAGCAATAAAGCCATGACACTAACTAGCACCTGGCTTCTTTTTCAATGTTCTGAGAAGACACAATTTGATTAAAATACCCTACATTTACCTACAATGTTGCCTCACTACTCTTAAACTACATGTTTAAGAGTGTCTATTATGCACACAGTTTTAAGTAAAGCTGCCATCTTATTTGTGGCAAGTGAAACTGTACCTTAACCCAACATTCACAGTTGATTCTCTTTGCTGTGTCCATGTTTGTTTCATGTAAAGCAAAACGAAATTGTTCCAATAAATGCCATCGTAAATCTGAACAAAATTATGGTTTCTGTATTTTAAGACACAGTGAGTATTTATAAGCAAGCCGAGAGTGGTTTTTGTGTGTCTTTTCTTCAGCTTCAGCACCAACTTGCTGTCCCTGTCACTCTTGTTTGCCCTCTTGAACTACCACCTGTCCACCTGTCAAGGAGACTTCAGCAGAGCTCAGGGCTCTCCCATAAAGTGGGTGTGCTAGTGGTGGAGAAAATAAAAGAGGAAACATACTGCGGTCAACAGAGCGTCCCACAGTACCTCCGCTAGGAAACTGATTAAAGAGACGGGCTTTCCTAATGGCTGCCTGGCTCTAGAAACCGCAGCAGGGGACAGGGATAGCTTGGAGAGGAGCTGGAGGAAGAAATTCTGCCCGTAGATATTTATCTTTGGGACTCATTTTGGGTTTTGGGTTTCCTCAAGCAGAGAAGTAAAAGTTGTAAATCAACTTAAATTTAGATTTTTCAATGTAAAAAAGAAAATAAAGGTTGCATTTATTGTAATCATAAATCCAATACTAGATTGCATGGGTTTTAATGTAAAGTAGGATTGGAGAGATCTAGGTTTAAAAAGTTGATAAAATAATAATCTTGCCCACAAATGTGGAAATTTTCTTCAACCTTGATCTATTTTCATCCAAATTAGGAAAAATCATCTAATATGTTCATGTTAATAACTGGTTTTCTTCACACACATTATTGAAGAGTTTGGGGGAAAATGTATTCTCTATACTGTTTATCGTATTCTCTGTGGGTTTATATGCTCTCAATTACTGTAAATGCAGTAATTTACAATATTACTGGAAATTACAGTAATAATTTACAGTCATGCCAGTTTCCCAAATGTAAATTAAAAAAAACACTCTGAATGATTGAATGTGTGGGTGGTTATGGTAGAGTCTTATTCCCTGGGAACTTAAAAAGTTTAATTTGAATGTTATCGATTGATTGGCCTAATTATTTGATTGGTAAATTAATACAGTGCTAGTATCTCTTACTTTTGCTTCCTGTTGAGCCATATATTGGCTCGGATTTTGCAGGAATAACTGCATATTTTGTTTATTCATCCTGGTTATCTATTTCTCTCATATAATATTGCATCCAAGAGTGACTGAAGTCACACCCAGATTTTAAAGGCAACTGGGGCAGTTACATCAGTTCCTGTGCATCAGTAAATATACTGGCTGCCATAACCTCTGACATTAGTCTCTCTGGGATGTCATAGAGCAAAAGATGTCTCCTGCAAACATAAATCAAGTCACACTCACACAGAAATTTCATTTGCCTGCATGCTGGGACTGGAGACGAAGGACTAAAAACCGACAGAGCCACACACTTCTCCTTGGAATTCACTAAGGACAGGAAGTTGGCTTCATGGTCACGCAAATCTGAGCTGATCCAGGCCTACGCTCTCTATTCCCACCACACATTTATAAATCGTCATGCATTAGGATGAAGTACTGAGCTCTTCAACAATGGACTCCTTTTCTGCAAACTAAATAACAGTAGATTAAAACAGTTTCATCTACATCAGCTTTGCATCAGTTTGACATTCGAAAATAAATAAAATGGCAGAAGAATGTAATTTATGATTCAGCTTCAGGTCTCTTTTAAATATGCAAAGAGAACTGCAGCTCCTGAACTGCTTGCTTTTCAAACATTTTTATATCAAGATGTTATTATGCAAAAATGAATGCATATCCATAGTTATTTATCTTTACATGTGCACTTAATTAACCTCTAACTTAAAGAATGTCAAAAATACATTTTACTGTAGATCCTCTTATTATATGACCCGTTCAAACACACAAGTTGCATAACCCCAAAACAAGGGACCAGGCCCTGAAGCAGATGTAAAAGCCACATACCACATGCATAAAGAATATGGCCCTCAAATGTTTCCCTGTATGCTTATCTTCTCCACTCCTTGTTGTTTGCAGTAGATCTGAGAAGCTTCTCAGCTCCTGGGAAATAGTTAGTGGAGTTTTTCAAAATGTCCGTATAAGATCCTATAAAAGAAGCATGTAAATAAACACACATTTAAATTGATAGCAGTGTTATCATTTTGCATCTACTAGAATCCTCCAACATTCAGCAGCCCTTTTTACTAATATAAATTATTCAATACTACTTAAACAGGCCTTTAATGGATAATTTCCAATTTTGTTATTTCAGAGTCAATTTGTGATACCTTAGTAAACTTTCTCAAGCAGTGAAAGGTTTCTGTAACTCAAACATTTTCAGATGTTGTCATATTGAAATGTTTTCATTGAATAGAAATTTTCAAACTCACCAAACAGTTGTTCACTCTAATCACTGTACCACACGATGCTGCAATATTTTTTAATAAAAAACAAAAACAACACAGTGATGATGGACCAGAGTGGGTTGGACGATGGGATGTCATTCATTTTCAAAGACCTGATGAGAAACAGCAGCATCTGTAAAATAATATACATTCATAAGAGTTGAAAATTCACTGCTACGTTCAAAATTAGACACAATTATGCCTAATTTTGCTAATTTGCATCATACCTCTCAGTGTAGCAGTTTATTTACATTTAGAACAATTGAATATGTGTTATTCAAATGACCCCTCATAATTTTCAATGTGATTGATGGCAAATGTGCACAAGAGGAACTGTTTTTCAACCACAACTTGAAAATCCTACATTGTCCTAAATGCAGGATTTTATTTATCATTAAAACAGTGTACAACCTTTGTCTCTGAGCACGATGATACAATAAATACATGAATAAATACAAGGATAAGCCTTGAGATTGTGTTATTATTGAATTGCATTAATAATAATGTAGTCAGCTCGGTGTGCATCATAATTCCTACATCCAAGTTCCAATGTCTAAGACAAGTGGAATTGATTCATTAAAGATTTGTTAGTAATCTTGTGAAACTGTACTGATAAAGGTACTTTTTGGCAGACATATTTGAAGAATTGGAGATATTAGACTAGGATTCCATACAAAATCCCCTGTGGCAAGCAGAAGTTAAGCTTGTTAGAAAAACATGAACAATTTCCGATTCTTCCTTCAGTCAATCACTAACTCCTCCTTAATGTGGTTTTCATGACAGATGCTGGTCCAGGATTATAAATTCATGCTGGTAAGGTTAGTTTGAAAAAGATCCTTGCAGGCTCCAGCAACAATTAGTGTTTTTTATGGTTCACTCAGCAAACCTATTTTGAAGTAGGTTTAACAGAAAACAAATAGTGTCACTCTCATATATATATATAAATATATTACTGGTGATCAAACAGTGTTGTTTTCAACCTCTCTCGGGGGACGCAGCCCGTTTTCCATGCCCGCAGGTTCCAGCTCTTGTGTGGGATTCCCAAGGCCTCAGGAAAGCACAGTTTACAAGATTCCCACAGTGGCCAATGACTCTCTTCCTCTTCGTCCCTCTTCTGTTTGAACAGGGTTTCTTCTACCCAGGCTGTTGTCAAGCAGTGGTTTGGGAAAATGCCTGATGGGTTTTGGTTCATTTTGTGGGGGTTGGGGGGACATAAAGAAGGCGGAAGACGAAGAGGAGGAGTGGGACCCCATGCCCACCCCCGACCACAGTCCCCCTCCAACCTCATCGGCCACGACAGCTCCACAGCTTTGTTCCTCATCCAACACAAGCCCATTTCCACTGGCAGCCACAGGATGTTCTCCATGGTGGAAAATCCTTCCCATGAGTAGCAAAGCCCTATGGAAGCAATTCATCATGGATGGTTAGGTGTAATGGCCACTGTCATGGTGCTATGAACTGACCTATACTCAGATATCCACCGCAGTAATAAATGATAGACAAAACCTCTGTTTGGACATGTAACAGGAAATCTACATTCATTGTCCAGTCCAATAGGGACTTGGATTTACAAATTGAAATAAAAGAGATAGGACATTCATTATATCCTGCAGCCATTACTGCGAGAGGCTGATGTGTATGGAGAACAAAGTCAACAGTGAAGTACATCAGCAAGCCCACCTCTTAATGGTTAAACAAAATGAAAGTTTTGTATTGGCCTAGTCAAAGTTTGAAGTTTGAACAGGACATTTATGTTTTATAGCCCTCCAGTGTGCATAAATTAAAACAATTCTACAAAGAATGGACCTAAATTTAAGGTCACTTTATGCTCATTGCCAAGATTGCAACTAACTAATATTTTAGAAATCAATTATTCTATTGATTATTCTGAGGATTATTTGATTTATCATATGAAAAAAATGGCATATTCTGCAGATTTGTAATTGAACCAATTTAGTAACGTTTGCTTTTAGTCTCATCTATATTTGGGGAAAAAACATGATGAATTCCACCACCATTTAGGCAATAGTTAATAAAATATCTCAATATGTTTAACTTTTGACTGAAAAAAACCCCTCTGTACTTCAAACACAAAACAGCTTAAATAAGCTTTGGACACGATCATTTTTATTTCTAGACCACTCATAGAAGTATTTCATAATGTGTAATTAGCAAGTATTTCTACACTGATCATTACCCTCGTTGCTTCTTCCCCAGCATCACTGCCTCTAAATAAATCTGTGAAAACATACTTGTGGAAAAGTAATTACCCTTTGCGTATGTGTTTTAGTTTAGGCAAATTAGAAGAC
Organism: Phalloptychus januarius; assembly: GCA_902982915.1. NCBI lineage: Eukaryota > Metazoa > Chordata > Actinopteri > Cyprinodontiformes > Poeciliidae > Phalloptychus > Phalloptychus januarius. The sequence goes on along the minus strand of CADWAE010000230.1, from coordinate 17,971,085 downwards.
TTTGTGTTTAATATCAACCCACAGTATCTTACCTGGATTCAAGACTTTGACTAGGCCACTCCGACCCCTTTTCTTTTAAGAGCTTGAGCTTGAGGTCACAAACAGATGATGAAGCGCTCTTTTTTAGGACTTTCTGCCAGAGACACAAAGTCTCTGGCAGAAACTGGTTCTGGCTCCATCCAATACCGCAAGTCATCCAGGTTCTGAAGCAGAAACTTAATCTTCAATCATTTGTAGGCCTGATGTTCTTTTTCTGAAATGCTTCATTTGTTGTAAGTCAGATGTAATTGGAAGTACACCTTCTAAAAAGTTCCACTTTTGTCTCATCCGTCCACAGAAATATCCCTCCAGAGTCTTGGGGACTCATCAAAACTTTTTGTGCCAAACGGGCCATTGCGTTCTTTCTGGTCAGCAGAGGTTTTCACTTTGAAACTCTTCCACAGATGCCTTTTTTACCAGTTTTTTCCTATTAATTCATTTACCTCTGACTTTAACTGACAGAAAGTGAAGTCTGAAGTGCTTCAGATGCTCTTCTGGGTTGTTTATACTCTAGTTATAATTTTGGTTGGCTGCCCAGTCCTGGTAAAGTTCCACATTGTGACTTTGTTTCTCATCTGCTCTTGATGAGCAAAATGTGTTGATTTTTAACTTATTTTAATCTGCTGCTTGTTGTCGCATATGCTCTATTTAATGAGTTTTGAATCAAACCTGAACCTGGCTCATGAAAATGAAATCATCATTGCTTGTTGTATTAACTCAGGTTATCTTGGGCTAATATTGTTGTAAGTGTAGCAAAAAAAAACAACCAAAAAAACAGAAGACATCTGAAATAATTTTTCATGGCACTGTAAAGCAATATGTCTTTCTTGGAGATCCAACTCAACCTTTAAATATTTCTCCAACCATATGCTTTCCTTCTCTCTAGAGTTTCTTTACTGCTGAAAAGCAGATCCAGCAGTTCAAGCTCTAACACACATACACAATTACTAAACATGGCCCAAATGAGAGGGAACTAATTAAGTATAAGACCCCAGTTACAGACTGTGACAGTAATTACAGAAGCAATCACTTCACATCCTTCCTGGCTTTGCCACATTTCACAACTACCGGCTCCTTTGGATCTCAGTCAGATTAAGGGTCATTAAGCCCTTCTGAGGTCTTTAATTAAAGTACACTTTTATTAGTGAAGATTCTTTCTCCATTTCTAACCATATACCTCTTAATTATATCTGTAAAAGCTGAAGGAATTCCCTGTTTGTGTTGCGCTTGAGCACTGATTGAGTGGTTTATAGAGCATGACGGTCTTAGCGGAGGGAAAGCTCTGGCTGACGTGCGGTCCACATGTGCTGCAAAGTAGCAGCAGGAGGAAAAATGAAAAATGATCAATATATACAGGTTCAGCCATCCACACCCAGGCTTTCCTGTTGGACTGATCAGGAATAAGCCAAAGCGGAAAAAGGCTGCTTGCTTTGGACCGAGAAACACCAAACTCAGTTTAATGTCTTCTCTGCGAATCACGTTAATCTTCTTTGGTTTTGATTCCACTTCTGTTGCTGTGTGGTTAAGAAAAAAAAAAAGATGAGCATTGTGTTGCACTGGCATTGAGGCACATGGGGTGGGGGTGTGTGTGGGGGTGTGTGTGTGTGTGTTGGTAAACAGAGCGATGTGCTCATTCAAGGTAATTACGACTTCCGGGCTGCTTAAAGAATGAGATCATCCAAAACACAACCTTTGGCAAATCCTAACTGGGCAGAGGAGCAAGTTTACATGATAAGGATTTTAATCCGACCTTCTTTATTAAAACAAGAGCATATAAAATATGTTACGCCATCTCCTTTATGTCTCTCTTGTGATTTGTTTATGTGACTTTGGGTTGCAATTCTGCAGATTTTAAGCAGTCTTTGGAACATTGTCTGCTATTTTTATACATTTTCACTCCAGTCTTTGCTCTTGCGCATGGCAGCATGTTGCTTAAAGCCATCAGGAAAGATGCCAAGCAAAACCAGAACAAAAGAAGAAATGTCAGGCTTAAAAACCATCTATGTTTGAGTGTTTCTTTTTTCTCAATTACATTACTCACAAATATTATTTAACTACCAAAGACCTGATAAAGGATGTCATTGATGTAAATTGACATGATCATGTAAGATTTTTTTGAACAGTAATTTGACAGGAAAGATGGAGGAGACAGAAGGAGAAGACATGCTGCAAATGGCCTGAGACCAGGAATTGCATTGAGGACAACCTGCAATAGGAAACTATTTGTCTACAAAGACTTGTTAGTCTTATTAAATTGTTTTATACCGCTTTAGGACTACATGGTGGCCCATACAGGAGAAACAAGCACACACACAAATTCATTACTAACTGCAATTTGGAGAGATCAATAAGAACAATTAAATCCAAGAAATAAACATTCCTAGAAGCAAACAGGTGAGAGAAAAAGGAGCTAAAATCCAATGAAAAACTTCAATGTTTGCAAACTTTTGTCCAATATGAGAAGCACTGTCTTCAAGACTGGAAAATATGACAAAATACCCACTATATACTAACCAGATACCTGCATTTATACCCTGACATAGGGTTTCATATGGAAACAGAATCAGAGGAAACGTACCTCAAAGCTGCGGTAAGGTCATGAATCAAGCCGCGGTGCTTTTAACACAGACTTGCATGCAGAAGCGGAATGCTGTGCCGATATTAGCGGAGCCTGTTGAGACTTTGATTGCAGCTTGTGGTGCATATAAACTTAGGAATGAACAACAATATTCAGCTTTTCCAGGCTCCTGGTGATTTTGAGAGGAAGCAAACCATTTACCAGCTCTGTTTCTCTATGTAGTCCAAGATAAACACTGCTCCAATAATCTTAATAATGTACTTTTCCAGCACAAGTCACAAACAAAATGTAGCCTTCAGACCGGGACTCATCACACGATTTTGTTTTTAAAATCTCTGGGCAATATAAGACTTTTATGTGAAACCTCTTAAATAAAAAAAAAATACAGCACACCAGGACGCCTTCTAAATAAGCTGTGATATAAAGAAAATTGGCTCTTGAAACGAAAACAGTGGTTTCCCCAACGGTTCTTCTCTCATTCAGTTTTTAAGTGTGAGTTCTGTTAATGAAAACCTGCTTTTAATGAGATCAGAAAGGATGAAGCTCCTGAAGGCACATGTTGAGGTTCTGCAGTCAGGAGACAACAGGGAAGATGGAGAGAGAGGCAGAGTCAAAACGAGAGCAGTGAGAGGAGATGCGGCGCCTGACATGCTGGAAAGGAAAACAGTGCCACCTAGAGACCTCTGACATATTGTTTACTCTAACAACCGGCATTTCCATTAATGTACATCTATTGTTAGGACTCATTGGAGAATTTAAAAAGACAAAAAGCGTAATTTTTTCCAATCCAAGATAGATGCAGAAACTTCTACATGTCATCTTCCCTGGTCCGACCTTTTTAGGACTTGGACCTTCAGTTTTCCTCTGCTGTTTTGCCCCCCTGCTGATTTCATTCAGGGTTCCCAGGCTGATCCTGTTGTGTTTTTACTAAAACAGGAGTTTTTCAGGGGTTTTTTCCAACCAACATGACACATTTGTCAGCTTCACAACATTATCAAATGTCCTGATCCAGACTGCTCTCACGATTGTATTAAATTGGACCGTTTTCCCAAAAGATTATGAAAGTTGCATGTTGATTAAGATAAACGCAAAAGAAAAACTGCCTTGCGTGCAACATAAAGTGTTACCCTAAAAGGACAACCTGGTTAAAATGTTTCTACATTCATTTAACTTGCATTAATAAAACTTCAGGTATGAAAAATAAATTACCCTTCAGTTTTGACAATAATTTGATTATTTAAAGTTACTGTCTATAATCTATTAACAATGTGTTGTAGGAAAATGTGATTACGTCTACAGTTACTAATGCCCACCAGTATGAAGTCACTCAGTCATTTTAGTTTTGGTCACAGTTCTTAGCCAATCGTACATCATGATTTAACTCAATCAGTGGAAATATACTGTAGTAAAACCTTCAGAAGATAATAAAGTATGACATTTTATTTCATATGAAATTTGAGCAATTTTATATCTCTAAATTCAAACAAAAATACCATGGATAAATAAGCTGACACACAAGCTTAAGTATGCAAGTAAAACATATTTACAAACTGTAACAAAATGGGACTGCTAACAGTGTCACTTTTTCATTGTATTATAATCTATTATCATCCATAGACTGTTAGCCCAATCATTTTCACAGGCACAGATGATTTGTCTCATCTTGGTTTGTAACAGAAATCAAAAAGGAACAGTAAGCATCCGAAAATAACTCCAAGAAGCACACAAACCTGTATGACTTGGCATGTTTAAGGTAATAAAAACAAACAAGGAACAATCTGAGACCAGATTTAATGTTTGCAAACGAATATGACAAATTTCTGAGCAAGACACACTGACATGTTGCACATGCACCACATTTAAATGTTAGTATTTGAGGAAAAAGTAGCAGACCTGCACTGAAGACAACATATGTGACAAATTCCCAGAGAAGGCAGCTTCCTGGCTAATAAATACAAAGTTAAAAACACTTCTATCAATATTTTATACATTGTCAATGATACAGCAAAGAACTTGTAGTATATTTTCTTACACAGTCACAGGTTGGTCAGGATCCTGTTTATTCTCAGTATACTGACATGCAGTAATAATATCTATTATGTAAACATCTCTCCAGCTACCAGTATCACAGTATGGATCATGTTCCTTTAGTTTGCTCTTTCATTCACAAAGGTAAACCAATTTAATAAAGTGCAAAATGTTTATGTAAAGGAAGTGTTCTGTATAGATGCAACACCATCTAGTGACACAAATTGGTAATTGCAATAAACTAAGCCACCACTAGCAGAGTACAGCATCTGAAAAAGCCTAATAAAAGACACCATGTATGGTTAATCATGGCAAGTTAAGCCTCTATCTACAGCACTCTACACCAAACCAATGCAAGAATGGTAGGTGATAATAATTTGTAGCTGTATGAATAATGAAATTATTAAATAAACTGAAAAGAAATCAAGGTTTTTGCATTTAGGGGTACAATATAAATTGGCAAAAACTAATCTGCTTTTCCAACTTAAATTGTTAAGTGCATCGTTACACCTGTAGTATTAACATGAAAAAGCAAAAGGAGATTAACTTTATAAAGACTTCTCTATAGAAAAACGAAAGTCCAATACCACCATCAGACAGCAGAACATTTCAACAATTAATAAAACATAATTTAGATCCCCACAACATGAAAATGTAACCAGCTTCAGGCTTTATAATCTTCATTCACAAGTGAGGAACATACCAGTGTTCTTTATATTGTCATTTTAGAGATGAAGTTAAGATGTTTTGTTATCTTGAGCCATTACAGCCGCCTGTAGAAACACTTTACAAAAGATAAAACTTTTAATATTTAATCGATGACTGGATAAAGTCATGGTTTACATGAATGCAAAAGAGCAATTAAAGGAGCTGGATCACACTTCTACAAATGAGAACTTTACTCTTGATTCAGGCTAATTCATACTGTAGTTTTTACACCGAACCTGAACTAGAGCCACGACGCATTTTTGTGATTTGAAAGGAAACATTTGTTGTAAGACACAGTTTTCACAAGTTCAGACATGGCTAAGGCTCCTTGATAACTTAAAAAAGAAAATAATTGTAAAAATCCTTACAGTGACAGGAAGTTAATTCAGAACTTTTAACTTCCAGACATTTAGAAAATAACTGTCTATCTTTACAAAGTAAAAAGCAAACAACACCTTGTCTTTGGGACTTACTAAGATTTTTTATTCCTTTTTTTTTTTTTACCTGCATGGATTATGGTGGACAAATGTCAGTTTCGGTGCAACAGGAAGTTCTTGATGGGTTCTGGTAGCGGTAACGAAGATATGTGGTTCAGACGACTTTTGCCCATCGTTCTGCGGATCCGGATACGACACAGATGTGTGAGCCTCTGAGGGTTTTCTGTGGAGGAAAAATAAAAACAAAGGCGGCTAAGTGGCTGCACAAAAAGAATTAATAATAAAGGGGCGTCGCGTAGCGTAATGTGTAGAGTCCTTGTCACGGTTGTCCCAAATTTGTTCTATAAAGGTCCGAGTAATGACTCTCTAATAACATTATTTAATATCATAGTGCACTGTTAAGACTCTCTCTCCCCTAATGAGGATTCACTGACTTTAGCCAGCTGAATACTTAAAGTGGCTCCAACTGAAGACTGCCCGACCTACTTTTTGACTAATTCAGCTAATATTTATTTGACTTCTTGGGGTCTATCAGAAATCATTGAATGCTCATTCCAAGATGGTCAGGTAATCCTTAAATATAAAAAAGAAAATGCAACACAATGGCAAAAGTATTATCTCGTATTGCATGATCTATTTCAATTTCTCATGTTTACGCCGATGTAGCAAGTTTCTATAAACAAACAAGCAGCTAAAACCCTTGTTGAATGAGCTCTCCACTAATGTCTACACACTTGGAAATTATTTCCACTCACTCTTTGCTTCCAGGAACACCCTGAGCGCCTCTGGGTCCACCTTTCTTCGGTTTGGCGACTCCAGTTCCACCTGCTCCCATGGGACCAGCGCTGGGTCTGCGCCATGGTCCAGCAGCAGGTGGATGAAGCTCACCTCGCATCCGTGTCGCAGCACTGCGTCGAGCAGGCAGGAGGCGAGGCCCCGGGTCAGGGCCTCATGGCAGACGGGCCCCGTGTAGTTGAAGTCGGGCTGCGCGCCGGCTTGGAGCAGCAACCGGAAACATTCAAGGTGGTGGTAGGCAGCACTGATGTAGAGAGGACACACCACCAGGGTGTTTAGGGTTCGAGCACTGAGGAGGAGCCGGGGACCCAGCTGGTGGTCCATATCAACATCGGCATTGAATCTAGAAATGTGCAAGAAAAGTTGCATGGTTTTATGTCTGAAAAAGATACATTTTATACAACCTGCAACACAGAATGCAATTTAGGGCAATGAGAACAAAAAGAAAACTGATGTCATATCTCATATGTGATATGAACAATATTGAAGATTGTTCATAATAAACAATCTTCAATATTGATCTATGATAAGGAAGCTGTCACTGTCCTGTCACTGATATAAATGAAGTTTATAAAAGATGATTTGCAAACACAAAAGTTTTCACATCTCTTTAACTTTTTAGTATTTTGTCAATATAAAAACTTTAAAATAGTGCATGATACAGTAGAAATAACTCGTTTTTTTTGTTGTTTTTTTATTAAATGTAAGTTTAAAAATTACAACAATATCCCAAATTCAAACCGAGCAATCATACATCAATAAAAAGAATGTAAAAAAAATAAAACTCCAAAGCTTCTGAAGTAAACAGCAACAGCAGAGGTTCTAGCATGTTCTGTGCTAGAACGTGGAGGAATATGCTCTGGTCAGATCCGAGTAAAACTGAACTTTTATGTCGGTACAAAATGCAAATGTGATGAAAAACCAACATTTCCAGACATCCTGAACACACCATTCGCACTGTTGAACATCATGCTTTGGGGAGGCTGACAAAAGGATGGACAAACTAAATGTACAGAAAAAATGAAAACCAGGAGCTACAAATTTCTGAAGAAAGTAAGACTTCAGTAAATGCACATCTTCCATCACTAAGAATCTTTGATAAGAGACAAGATTGTAGAAATGGCAATCAATGCTGGCTTGTTCCCTCTCTTTGTTGACTCTGACTGTTAACTGGTTCTCTTTGTGGTTCCAATTATTCATTAATGCAAAAAACTTACAGACAGAACTGTTTTTCTGTTTCCCAGACTAAGCGCTCTGCTTTGCTCGTTGTATTTGGAAGTGCAACAGCAGCGTGCTGCGTTGGGATCAGGTTTCTCTCACTCTGCAGCACGTCTGAGGGAGACCTGAGCCTTGACTGACCAGGTCACATTCACACATACACCCCCACACACACACCCCCATACGCAGGCCGACAGAGAGCAGCAGACAGGACACACACTCCAAAATACATTGAAATTATTGTTGCAATGGGAAAATAACAAAGGGATGTCAAGAGGAAACATGATTAAACATATAACTGAGCACAGTCCAGTAAAAATAGATAAAAATTTTATTTCTAGGTTATAATACATCTATAAATCTGCTGGAGGTCAGAGTTAGTAAGTTGCGTCGTCTCACCTGATGAGCTCCTGCAGGACGTCCACCCTCCCGACCCGCGCCGCGTGGTAGAGCGGGGTGCTGCGGTGGTGGCGGCTCCCGTTGGGATCTGCGCCGGCTTCCAGGAGGATCCGAACGCATTCCAGGTGACCGTTAACCACCGCAACGTAGAGCGCCGTCTGACCTTTGACATCAACCAGGTCCACCTCAGCTCCCTGGGCGATCAGGTAGGCCACGCAGGCAGCGTGTCCGGCTGTGGCTGCGATCCGCAGTGGCGTACAGGGCAGACAGCCGCAGCACCACACCGACTTCTCATTGATACGCCTGAAACCAAAACATTAAAGAGTCTTATGGTTGTTTTTAAAATGGTACCACCCAATATAACACCAGAAAATGTGCTGTAAGAATAATAATACGTCACATCTCATCTCTAAACAACCCACAGCTTTTGCATTTTCTCTCTGACCTTTCAGCAGTTTTTTCTAGGAATTTGCAAAACCTGGGAACTAGATTAAATGTTGCTGCTTGATCAGTCCAGCAGTTAGCTGGCCTCACCGTTTGAAGTCATCTTCCTGCAGCAGGCTCTTCACGGTGTCCAGGTCGCCCACGTAAGCGGCGTTGTGGAGCCGCATGTCATCCTGCTCTAGCGGTTTGTCACAGAACTGCTCCTGGAGCCATTCCTTCAGGTTACGACCTGATGGACAAGCAGACAGACAGAGGACACGGAATGATAGAACGAATTCCTTTACTCTGTTTTGAATAAACATTTAAAAAAAATATTAAACATACAACTCTTACAGTTCTTTTTATGCTGTGGCACCTGGACCTTGAGTTTGTCTGAAATCATGTGGATTATAGGAACATGGAACGCCAGCAGCGGTAGTGTTATGGTTTGGGCAAGACTGGGCTGAAAACTACCAGTTTGAGGAGTCAGATCTCCATTCGGGTCTTTGTGGGGTTTGCGGGACAAACGAGTCGGATCCATGGAGGCCCCACCTCATAAACCAACAGGACCTAACGGTTCTGCTGCTGCAGATACCACAGCATGCCTCCATGCACCAAAAGGGAGACTAAAAAGCACCATTAGGCAGGTGGTTATTATTTTATGCTATCTGCATATACGTAAACATGTTACAAAAGATCAATGAAGGCAGCTCTGTTATGATTCCTGTCATTCATCTATTATTAAAAGCCAGTAATTAATACGTCATGAAGAGTGTATGCAAACGTCTGACTGCAGCATCGAAACCTTAAAGAATCTGCGTGTGTGTGTGCAGTGAGTCAGACCGCCGTCAGTTTACCTGCAGCAGTGCTGGGCAGGTCGGACACAGTGATGAGCGGGGGGAAAATGATATTGGGCGGCTCGTCAACTTCAGCGGCTTGTCCGTCCGCCATGCTTCCGTAGAGCTCACACTGCCAACCCGAACCGCTTTATTTTCACTTCACTTATTAAAAACCAAAAGGGTAAATGAGCCACCAGTGCAGAGGACAGGAGAGCAGGACGTAAACAAACGGGAGCCTGTTGATGATGGAGGCTCGGGCTCAGGTCGCTGCGCTGCTTCCTGGTTGCGCTCAGCTGCGACATTTAAAGGGGAAGGCATCTTTTTTCAAATACAAACGAGTCATAGCTAAATAACATGCGATCATGGCGGCAGTTAACGGCCTGTGACGTCCTAAACAGATGAGTAATAGAGAACACTCACTTAGAGTTATTATCATAGTTTACAGCCATTGGAAACTCTAAATTCAGTCGGTCTGGTGTTGGTTTTCACTCAAACCAAAAGAAAAGCAATATTTTCATATATTCTTCTGTTCTGTGTCAGTACTATGTGAGCAGTTCACATAGTTCACATAATGCTGTAACCACCCATATAAGAGGAAAGTTGAGTGGAAGAAAAAAGTGAAAAGCCCTCTCAAGAGTTTGGGAGGACCGGAGTCTTTGCTTTAAAAGTGCACTATGTACAAGAATACGAGACTGCACAATACAAGCACGCTTACAACCATCACAAGAAAAATGATATTACATATTTATTCAAAATAAACTCAGCAATGTTTATTTCCTGCTCATGTACATGTATCTTGTAAATACATGTACAAGATGTGGATATGTTTTTATAGACAGCAACACACTATTTACAAGAAAACAAAAAAGATAGACATCCAGGTGTATTAGTTAAGTTAGTTGAGTTCAATTTATTTATATAGCATTAATTCACATCTAATGCAATTTCAAAACAATTAAAAAGAAAAACAGTTCCCAAATTATTTTCAATATTTCATAAATGTTGGAAATTTATACCAATAAATTAGAGAGGCATGTTGACAGATCATAGTCATTGACACATTGAGTCCCTGATTTTGAATCAATCCTTTCTGAGCATAATATTGGTGACAGAGGCCAGCTAATTGGATTCAGTTGGTGACTTACATACTGAGCAACAATATGGCCATGATAGGAAGAAAAAACTCACTTTTAGCAGAGTAATTTGATCTAATTTCTAGCGCAAATATCTTATTACACTTGAAATAAGGCAAAACTTATTCACATGTAACTTTGTAACAAACGAAAAGTTGTACACACTATAGAGAGTCCTTTTAATTATTTTTATAAATATTTAGAAATGAGCATGTCTGTGGTTTTATGTAAACAAAACTAGGAATTTGAATGAGATAATACAAAAAAAAAAAACGATCGGATATGTCAACTCAAGAGTATGGATGGGAGTGGCATGCGATATTTAATAAGCAAAAATCAGCTGTTCCCTGGAATCACCTTATTATTTCCGTCACTCTTACATTTTTACAAATAAACAACCCCAAACCAAATCTAAAACAGTCTCTGAAACAAAACAAAAGCAGATCTTTCAATAATAATAATCTATCCAACGAATTTTTACTCCGTGGACTTTTATACACTAGATAAATATATGCAAAACATCCTTGTGCATATACTATTACAAACAATTTATTTGTATTTTATTAATTTATGTTTTATTCTCTGTGGTTAACTTTTTTTATTTTAACACATACTTTATTTTATTGTGATGTCACAACTTTCCTGCAAAATACAGGAGCTTATTATAAGTCCTTAAAAAGTATTAGTTCCACTGGCCGATTGTTTCACTCATAACAATACATTTTCCCATGGAACCCATACTTTTTCATTAATGTTAAGGAATTATTTACTTAAAACAAACTCACATATTGCAGAAAAGTTACTTGCATATTAGTTTTGTCTTATTTCAACTGTACTTAGATTTTTGCACATTTTCTGTTTTTTGCAGTGCAAGAAAAATCTTCTAAGCCAACTGGCAACGTAAGAAGGTTGAAACCAAACCCTGAGGAAAAACCCCACCGAACAGGGATGCGTAGAAAAAAATAGATGCATAGGATGAAAAACAGAGTACATGTAGTTAGTCACAGCTGTAAATCTTTCAACAGCTCTGTCCAGGAAAGAGAGGAGGTCACAACCATTATTATTCAGGCTATTTAATGTGCTATGGAAAAAGATCAGTAAGCAAAAGAGAAGACTGTACTTCCTGTTCAGTCTTCAGGTTCTTCAGTACTTGCACCAAGATGCTGCATGCCATCAATAAATCTTGTGAGTGAAATCTCATCTGCAGTTAGGGTAGCAACAGCTGATGCTGGGAAGTAAAAAAGCTGAGCAAGCTGATAAAAAAAAAAGCTGACTGTGTTCTGGAAACTTATCAGTAGCACATAGAGATGAGAAAGAGAGTTTAACAGAAAACCAAGAGCGTCTTCTTTACTATTCTATTTCATTAACATCTTAAGTCACAAAGTCCCATGTCTAAGGCTTAAAGACTTCACTATGAGAAATTAATCACAACTAGAGAAAACACAAACCAATGGTAACAATGGTTGAACCAATGTTTCTTTTCTATTATCTGTCCAGTTTTTTTGTTTTGTTTCGCTTTTTTTTTTTGCAGCAAACAACTCTGAGCCAAAATCTATATTGCCTTTTTAAAGGTGGACAAAAATATGTATGTTTTTATGCAACAAATAAGCATTAAATAACCTGCTAGGTTCAGGGAGCCTTTTAGGATCCATTAAAACCTTGCGAAAGTGGTCAGAGCCAGAGTTAAAGAGACAGAATTAAAGAAAAGAAGAAGGATTTTTAAAAGGCTGGGGTTAACTTTACAAGGAAGTTTCTCTAATTGTAAGTGTAAAATAAACGTACTTGAAGTGCAGTGCTCACCATCTTCGTTACAGTGAGTCACAACATACACAGGGAGGCATGCAGCCGGAGCTTTCTGCAGCCTGATGACAGACACTGGACGGTGGTGGAGCTCTAAAAATAAACGCCACAGTCAGTGGAGCCGGGCGGCCCCATAACTGGACAGGCTGCCTGCAGGGATCTGGCTTCGTGTAGAAAAGGGGGCAGAAAAGAAACGCTGAGCTGAAAGATTACTGTTTGAATGATTCCTCATTGTTTTCATTGACTGTACTCCACACAACAGGACAAGACTGTGGGATGATGATGCAGTGGCGTGGCAACTGGCTTTCAATTTAGAAGAAAAGATCCGCAATAATGCAGCCTGGTCAGTTTATCCCACTGCTGTTAGGAAACCGAGGCTACGATTCACTCTACAATTCAGTGTAAACAGGATGAAAACAGATCCGTTCTGCTTTGTGCAGAACAGTGTTGTTCCAAACCTTCACAGACCCATCGTCTGATCACTACTGTCATAAAGTTCTCCATCCATCCATCCATCCATCTATTCATTTTCTTCTGCTTATGAGGGGTCGGGTCGCGGCGGAAGCAGCTTAAGAAGGGAGGCCCAGACTTCCCTGCTCATCTCAAACTAGTTTCATAGTAGTTTGCAGAAGATTCACATCATGGATTCTCTCACATCAATATGAAAAAAACAGCTAGGAATGTTTCTGACACCTTGTTCAATCTGTTAAACGTGAGATTTAAGGTGGTTCTGAAGTCCAACCTGATACTAGAAAGGTATCAGAAAGGCTCAGTCACAAAGTGTAAGTCCTATCTGGGGGTCTCCTCCCAGTGAGATGTGCCTTGCAAACAAAAGATAGATGCCCATAAGGAATAGATCGCTTCAGTTGATAGCTGGGCTCTTATGGTCAGGGTCCACATCAAATGCAGATCTAGATCTGGTGGCCATTGATGACTCTGAGTTTAGCTTCAGCAGATCAGAGCATCATCCCCATTACAGCAAATAGTACATAATTCAGCCACAGTGACTCACTAAAATATATGGAAGAGGACTTAAATCCCAGAATTTTGAGCAAAAAACAAATCAGAATTCTGAGATGAAAAGTCAAAATTCAGGAGTTAATATTTTAATCTCATAATGCGTCATTATGACGCGTCATAATAGTCTAGAAATCTAGCATTCTAGAATTGGTTTCTGACATCAATTCTAGAATGCTGACTGTCAGAACTTTAACTTTTACCTAATAATTCTAACTCTTCTGAGTATTCCGACTTTAATTCCAGAATTCTAACTATTTTTTCTCAGAATTCTGACTTTTCCTTTTTACTGGGAATTCCATTTTTTTTCTTGAATTAATTTTTCTTTTTTTCCCCACTTAGAAATCCAACTTTGTTTTCCCTCACAATTCTGACTTTAATACCATAATTCCGACTTTCCTGGGAATTTTAAGAAAAAAATCGGTCCTAATCCATAAAAAACCTTTTTCACATTGCAGCTGCTTTATTTTCTAGGGTAAAAACAAAACCGCTGCTGAAAAAGAAAGGCTGAATGTGTACGAGACCCCAAAAGAAAATCACTTCCTTGCAGTGTGACAGAAGGTAATAAAACCTTTACAAGAGACTTTCAAAATAACGGTCCTGTCATTCACCACTTCATTTGTGTTGACTTGAACAATCAAAGCCTCTCATTAAGGCCACTCTGACTAACAGGCTGTAGCGAACCTCCTCTCCACGCTGTCGCAAATCATAAACAAGAGGCAAACATTTACTGCAATGTGATCGTTTATTTCACTCCACTACAAAATTATATAGTCATTTAAACTATGATACAATCTCCACATATACATTATGTACAGTTGAAAGGTAAACTGAGAGAATGTAACAAACAGTGTACAGTGAATGTAGTAATTATGAGTAATACACAGGTCCCCACTTTATCGGTTTTCCCTTTGAGACGCTCTCTGACTGAAACTCCTGGATGTTTCTGTTTGACTTTGGAAGGACGTCACAAAATGGTGCTATCAAAACAAAGTCTGACCTGTTTGTGTAGTTTGATTGCTGAGTCTTCACCTAATAGCTGCTGTTGAATTGTCGTGTCTATAAAGAGTTTATGTAAATTTAGTGTTCTCTTTTCCTGAGCAGTAACAGAAAATGTGCCTTTAAGACACATTAAAGGCATAAAAAGCTCATTCTACCCATTTGTCCTATATGAATATTAGGCCATGGCATGGATAAAAATGATATAATTAGTTCATGTTCTGAGCAGAGATGTCAAATTTTTTTAGATAAGTGGTCACCCATTAGGTAAGCATGTCAAAACCATGAAGTCCATGGCTTTATCTCACACCAAACCTAATCCAGAATGGAGAAATTTATTCAGTAAAGATAAATAAATGAAGTATGGAATTCTTCTTCTTCTAAAGATAACATTTATAATCAAACCCTTGGACTTCTTCTGTAACATTTCAGAGTAACTCAAAGTCTCACTCAAAAGCTGAACAAAGCACAGGGTTCCAGTTAAAGTTAAAGTGCTAACATGTTTAGCAAGCTTCACGTTTACTCTAGTAACAGTAGGACAAACTTGGTTGGCACATAGATTTCGCCTAATGGTTAAGGAGACTTTGTGGCCTCAACATGCCACCCTTCCCTGCATTTCCTGCAATTTCCTCAAGAAAAGGCTGGATTTTTTCAAATTTCCAACATAAAATGTGACTGAATTAACTCAGTGGATTAAGCTGGATTTCCTTTATTAGTCCCAACATATTCAGGCAAGTGTTCACATTTTGCACAATTTAGGAGGTTTTTGTGCTGAGGAACATTAGGTGACTGCTTAAATGCAAATTAGATTATATATTATGTTGATATTGCCTTTTCTTTCAGGACATACATCACAATGCAAGAAAATGAATGTAACCATAATGAATCCACATATACACTAAAACTAAATATTTTCATTAACGATATCAAGGGCAGCCTAATTGTTTCATTTACTTCTATTAGCATTGTACATTTCATACGGCCGCAACAGGATAAAATGCAATCCTTCTAGTTTCTTTTTAAATTCATAAATCTGGTCTCTCTTGTGCTCATTGCTGCATTCAGTGTGAAGTGGCAAAACCAGGATGCTCTGGTGTTCATTCATGACAGAAAGTGGAGTTTCTTTAGCTGCCAGGTTTACAGAAAGCATCTTTTCCCCTTTACAGTTTAAAAAGAGAATATCAAAGTGCAGCAGTGCATCAAAAGTAGAAGAGTGAATGAAGATGTGACGGGAAAATGCTTTCTGAAGACCACGTCGATGAGATTAGAGGGATGACAGGACAGATGAGACAAAGATGCTAAAGAACATGAATTAGGCTAAAAATGTGTCAGTTTGATTAGATTAATAAAGATAGAAGCTGAAAATAAAATGAAAGCTCAAAAAGACCAGAAATCCTACTTGCAGTCAATTTCTTACTTACTGAAACAACAAACAGATATTTTTTTCTGTATGGAGCTGGCGCTGCTATCATAAACCATACAAACCTCCAAGTTAGAAGCTGTGCACAGATCCGTTCAACAAAGGCACAACTTAAAACAACCAGGTGGATCCATTTGATTTAATTCGAAAAACCTCAGAAAACAGGATCTGTAACGCACAGTGCAGCTCTTTAGTCAAAACGAGGTTTAGAACCAGCTCATCTTTAAATATTAAGAGCGCATTTTTTCCTATCCAGTTTATTCACTCAGGTTCTGGAGGAAAAGTTGATCCCAGTTACCATCTTCTGGATCTTCTCCTCATTCTTCAGTATATTGGACTTCACAGCACAAATCTTATCCTGTTGGTCCTTGATAAGCTGGTCCAGCTCCACTAGCTCTGCGTTGAGAGGCTCCACGGCCCGGTCCGTTATCCTGAGGGGAGGAGAACAGTATTTACAGCAGTCAATGGCTCATCTATAATAACCAGCAAATAAAAACAACAGGTTGTAGAAACTTATCAGTTCTGATCTGACTAGATTAAAGACAAAACCATAACAGAAACAATGTCTTGGCAGCTGGACATGGAATCATGAAGAGATGAATAGATTTGAGCCCTGCTTCTTTTGTTAAAGCATCCCACCTTCCTCTGCAGGATCACTTAACATGATGTCAAACTGATGCTTTAATAAAAACAAGAAAAGCATAAGTGTCTGGCCCCAGCCAACCTCTGCTCCTGCAGTAGGGCCTGTGCGTGCTCCTTATTCTCCCTCCGCCAGCTTTGCAGTTCAGCCTGCATGGCGTCCACGTCCTCCTGGATGTAGTCCATGATCTTCCCAAGCGGTAAGGAACTCCGACACACCATCTGGATGGAGGAGCGAAGCCGGTCGATCTCCCTCATTACCAGTTCCCGATCTTTTTTACGAGCTGTTTCGGACACCAAGTTCTGAAAGTGAGGTTTGATGAGATTTTGAGCATGGAAACAGGGATGATGAACTTACAGTCATAGCAAACACTTTTAGTATAAATGACAGTATTTTTGGAAGTGCCACACTTTTCCAGTTTGGAAGAAAACAATGGTAATTAGTTTTTTTCCTCCCACATCACAGTTATGAATTACTTTGTGTTGGTCTGTCACAGGAAATTCATTGAACTATTAAAAAGGTTATGAATAGTTTTTCAAGAAACTCTTTCCATTAGCACCTTCTCAGTGTGGGTTGACTGGGCTCTACTTAGTTTTCCACTGGTATTGGTCACATGGTACCATTTCATTCTTTACAGGAGGGGTGTCAAACTCGTTTTTATTTTGGGCCACATTAAGACCAGTTGTGCCAGAATTTATTGATAAAACCCATAGAACTGTTAACATTTTGAAAATATTAGTACGTAGCCATCTCTGCATTCGATGAGTATATCTTAAAATTAAAATTTAAAAATACTCAAGATCTTCTCACATTGATCATTCCCAAAACATTTTAATGTTTTAGTGATTTGTTACAATCAAAATCACTGATTTTGTGGGGCTAGTTTAGAAATATTTGCAAGAATTTTTTTTTCTTTACTTGCCATTATGGAAGGCTCAGGCAGTAGTGTAGTAAAAAGTTAGAAATACTGCCACCTGCAGGTGGGACTTAGCATCACTTAAACCCAATGTTTTTGAAAAATCTTTGCAAAAAATTAGCAATAAACTCATAATTATACATTAGGTCAAAAGAGTGCTCTGATCTGTTGATTTAGTGTGAATTTCTGATTTCCAACTGATGTAATTTGGGAAGTTTAGAGAAAAAAACAGCTTTTATTTGGATTTGGATTTGGACCACCCAACTATATGACAGCCCCACCCACTAGAGCTGCTTCAATGGAAAACCACACAGATAGAGTAGAACTGAGTTGAGCTGCACTGCTAAGTGCCAGTGGAAAAGGAAAGTACCTATCTTTGAAGACAACTGGTAAATCAAGGATTTAGACAAGACTTATAGAAATGTCTTCAAACAGAAATAAAAAATAATCATAAATGTTTGATTTCAGCATAGCCAACCTGTCAGGTCATACGCTTCTTCGGGAAATTTAGTTGCCTTAAGCAGAGAAGTTTTAAAAGGCCAATGAAGAAACTGTTTCTCTATGACGTGGCTTAATAACACACAGTAGTTTTTTTTTAGGCAGCTAAAAGAAGAGAGAAAAATTTCTTGTTCCTTTAGACCAAAACATAAAAGTCTCTTTGCCAGCACAGCCTCGAGGCCAGAACCAGAACCAGAACCAAAGCATGGCTGGATTTTGTGGCTTTGCGACTTCAAGGTCAAAGTTATTAAGGAATTCTACCAAGCTAGCTGTATATATAGAGATCAAACATGCTGTTGGCCAATGGAGACGACTGGTTGTTGAAGGTTTCCAGTCCATGGCGTGCGGTGTATCCCAATTACACCCAGTTCCTTAATGGTGAGAAGGGGGGGAGGGAACTCCCTTTTCACAGAGCAAACCTGAGGATGTTTGCTCAGCTGGACTTTGGAAGCCCTGTAGGTGTGTATGTGATGTGAAAGCAATACACACACACACACACACCTACTTACAAACATCCACTGGAGACCGAGATGAACACACATAACCCCCACCTGCAGTCTTGGTCTTGTTTATGTTAGTAACAGACTGTGGCAGTGGGGTTATTTTACTACAGTATTGAGTAACAACGGCTATACTTTATGTCTCCTTTCAAGTTCAACCAAGACCCTGAATTGTTTGGCTCCACACCTGTCTCCATTAGAGTGCAGAATTCAGACTGAAGCAGGGTGTAAACTAAGGTGCCAAAGATGTTGCTTGGGTCATAGCAGGAAAACAGAAATCCTTATCAAGCCATCTTTCCTCCTTAAACCAGACAGCTTCAGTAACTAATCTGAGCGGGCCTCAGCAGACAGGACCACACTGCAGCATCGACATCAAACAACACTGCTTCAGTCTCTTTTAGTTAGCACGTACAGGCTACTGAAGGCCTTTCACAGGGGCTCATGAGTGTGAGGGCTGCAATGCCTGGGCCCAGTGGTCCCCCAGCAAGGTGGGTGGCTTTCCACTAGGCGCCGCAAACCCTGCAGCTACACAAACACTCTATGCCTCATTCGGTATAGCTGTGGTTTTAAGTCTACAGGGCCCCAGACGGGACCCGCAGCTTCAGTCTGTTTGGCGTTTCAACTCCCCTCCTCTGAATCTCTGCTGGAAAATAAAAAACTTGGTGTGAAAACATAACCTCTTGATTGTGCTCAGTGCGGCTTGGTAGATGTAAATCACAGCGCCATGTAAGCCTCTGTCGAGATCTGTGAGACAATGTGTACCCTGAGTTTTTCGTTTTTCTCACCAAGACTACAGATCAGCACTCAGATGTGGTGACCCAAGAGGAAAACATGCTAAATTTTAGTGCTTAGGTCTGAATTAAGTGGTAAAGTGCCTTACAGTTAATTCAACTTGAGTGGATAATCTCAAACTGAAATTATTTTTTGAAAAATTGAACCCCAAAAAGTGCATGATGAGATTCTTCCAACGAGGCACCCATGGCTTTTGGAAGAGAAACAGTCCCACAGTATGACAGATCCTCCACTGTACTGGAGGTGAGAAATATTATAAAAACTAGGTATGTACAAATGAAAATAAACTTTAACAACTGATTGTATTTCCAAAACTACTTATTCTGAGCGATGTCTGTAGTTATGCTGTTGGGGGCTATTTTTTTTTCCTGGTTCTCTGAGTTCATCAATAAATGCTGCACAATTCTTCACTACTAGGGAAATGTAGCATGGCAATAGATTTTATTACTCATTTTCCTTTCTTGTAATGTGATTTTTACTGTGATGTTTACAGTACAGTGTAAACATCACAGTCACATTGATTGGATCTTATTAAGCACTATAAAAATAAATCAGTCAGTCAATTACAGGTAAGCTTTATATTAGAGCAATATCTGTGTTGGTGACATGCTGACCGGATACAATTCAATTTAATTCTATAGCATCAATTCACAACATGTTATCTTCAGGCACTTTTTAGCAAAATAATTCAATCAAATCAGACATAAGTTCCAATTGATTCCAGTTGTCAAATGGTGCAGTCAACTTCAATTTATTGTTCAAATTAGTAAAAAAAAAGTTTTCAATCTAAGGAAACACCAGCAGACTGCAGCAAATGATTGAGTTTCAAAATTATTAGTATGGGTCAGGATCTAGTTTTTTGTTTTTGTTTTGCCATTTCCTCACTCATCGAGACTAACACACATTTTACTAATGTAAATGACTACTTCTCATGTCTTTCTCATTTTAAACAGTAGCTGAAATGTCTTATGTAACATTTAAACTTCAAGGAAACGCCGCCATGGTCAGAAATACAGATCAACTTAAAAAAACAAAGCATGTCTATAAAAAAATAGTTTGGTTACATTAATTTTATATGAATTGTTAGTGATGCCAACAAGTGTGGCACCAGTTATCTAGAAAAAATTATTTCCCCGACGGAATAAATGTGCCAAAACCAAGCTTGGATTATTCTGGAGCTTTCAGCGTGAGACGACAAAATGAGTTTATTTTAAGCATTTTTTCTACGTCTTTTCCAGGGGAACTGTTTAACACAAGATGTTCAATTCAATAGGAAATTCCTATTAGTCATCACATGCCTAATTTGCTTCACGAGAAAATATGTCCTAAAAATGTGATTTATGGACTGCTTTTGGGGATTTTCTGGGAGAAAGAAAAACATTCTACAAAGACTCTTTGACAAGAAAAATGGCTTTTAAGCAGAGAAAAACGTTGATGCTAAAGCAACCTTTTGGGTACCATTAACTGGGAAAACAAAAAAAAATGGGAAAAAGTTAATTTAGAGAAATTTAAACCACACACAACCATTCATTTATGTTTTCTAATTATTGTCATTTAAAGTGAATTTATTATCACACTTTAGATGAAAGGCAACTTTTAAAACGCACCTCCCTGACACAAAACCTGCCTGAAGTCTTTAAAAACAGGAAGGCACTAACATGGATGAGGCATTTGTAATGGAACTCTCTCACCACAATTGCAGAATGGCATGTTTTCTTCAATAAGAAACTCAAGGAAGAAAGTATTTGTTGGAAACTTCATTACTTTATAGCAGGTGAACTCTAAAGTAAAATACAGATTGGATTAAGTGGAGAAAAATGAGACTTGCACAATAACTGAGTTGTGAGTTTCAGTGAGGAAGGTCCTCAAGCATGTCTGTGTACATCAGAGTGAGAATGTTGGTCAGAGCCAGAGGCAAAACTATAATGTTTGTTTGAAAGTTGACAGAATTTCACTGCGTTAAACTAAAGCTGCTGTCTCAAGTGGTTATTTCAAACTGTGGTGAATTACACGCAACCTGGAAACATTATAGTGATTTTAAGTCACTCTGTAGAAAGTCAGTTTGTTAGTTCTCTAAGCTACTGCTCTCAGATACTTTTTTTCTTCACTTTCTTCTCACCGCAGGATAAATTGCTACATCAATCTTCACTTTAGGAACTCATATTTGAGCTGGAGATTTCGCTAACTTTCGTTGGGTGGCCATTGGCTCTGTACTGATGCCTGAGTTTGGCTTCTCAATACAGCATCACCACTCCTGGGTTCTCTTGGGCATAAAGATGATGACATGTCTCTACAGTTTAACCAAAGTACAGGGGTGGAAAAACTATGGAAAAGCAATAAAGTTTACAAACAAAGAGCATGTGACAAAAGTAAGTATAGGCAGTTTAACATCATCACAGCTGATGAAGGAGGTGCAAACCCTGTGTTATAACTTCAGGAGCAAGTAGGAGCTTCTTATTCTTGCTGCTAGTGCAGTTTTGAGTTAAAGAGATTTTATCCTGAAGAAAACTAATTTGAAAGGATCTCGGAGTGTTGCTTATGTGCCATGTTTCCATAAAAAAGCTAACTGGATAATGAAAATAGCTCGGAGTCAGTGAAGTGAGGAAAGAAGCACTGAGGTTACAGGATGTTGATCTAAGGTCACAGTAGCCCCCTGGGGAGATGATGAAGATCAACCTTTAGACATCTGGGGTGAACAAGGAATCTCTTAGCAAATCCCAAACTATGAAGCACTCAAACAAGAGAAACTCTATCTAAAGAAACATAAAGTAAAACAAAATAAAGAATCGAGAGATTTGAAGTAGGTTTTCCTATAGCAGAAAACAATTCTTCCAGCAAGTCAATATAGCCCCTCAAAACTCCAATGCCACTGGGTCATTTCCTCATGGTTCCACATAAAAAACCTGGATGTTTATGAAGACACAGAGGTCTGCAAAGAGGGGTATTTATTTTCTTGACAATCCAGCAGAGAGTATCCTGGCCCTTCTCCTCCGTGACTCTCACTCAACAGCCATCCATTTGTATGCCACACCGTTTATTTATACATTATAGACCTTCATCAAGGCTAATTTGATGGGGTAAAGAACCGGGGGAGAGAGGCAATTAAAAAGAAAAAAAGAAGAATACAAAAAAATTCCAATGAAAACGCAGCTGTAGCAAAGGGCAAACTGTGTCAAAATAAAAGGAGAACTATCTTGGAATAATATACACGGCTGCTGAGAGGTCGTGACGAGGGTCAACCCATAAATATACTGAGTGTCCTCCAGCTACCAATACCGTGAAGGAGCAGGAGGAAAGTATAACGAGGCAACTGTTTAAACTTATGGGGTTTTCTAATGACACAAATGGAATAAATAAAATAAAGACCTAAATTTGGTTAGACATATATATTCTGTAAACATCAGCATTTTAGAAATAAATCAGTTAAATCAAAGAGAAAGGGGGAAGCTCAGAGTTTACATTTTGTGTTTCACTATGATTACAATATAAAAAAGGAAAAGCAGAGGTCCATTAGGCTGACCTCAGTGCTTTTTCATGCCAGGAAGGAAGTCATTATAGTTCTTTATACAGCTGACGAAGCAAGGCCAGCAGCGGCTGAGGGATGGACTAAACAACTGGCTCCTATAAATGGATGTACCTGCAGGAAGCTGGACCTTCAGACCAGGCACAGCACTGGAAAACCAAGGCCTGCAGGCCCCAAAAATTGAGGAAATTAGGATAATCTTCACAAAGCTGTGGTCATGTTACTCAAAGAGCTGCTTTGTTCAAACTCAAATTGAGTTTGAACTTACAATTGAGGTAGTGAGCTGCATGTAAACAACATTTAACACACACATCTTTTCAATCCTGAGTCCATAAATTTCCGATGAGCAGTTTCAGTTTACCGCTGGCTAAGCTTCGCTGGCTTCAGCTGCGAGTTACGAGTGATGCTGTCTGAGGTCGCTGTTAGGAAGAAATAGATCAGCGGCCTTTCTGCATGAGTGACGGCTCAAAACACTTCATCCATCACAGCCAGGGTGGTCAGCTAGGATGGGATGCAGGGCATCATGCTCCAGTGAAGGGGACCACCCAACTCAGACAGCATACACCTCCTCACACCGCAGAGCTCAGACCAAACTGTAAGCTTCAAATGCTTTTATTCTCCAAATATTGATGAAAGAGCACTTTCTCTGGCGTATAGAGGGGAATCTATAAACAGTGCTAGCAGTAGGACAATAGGCCTTCATTAATATAAACAACAGAAATCCTACTTCTTACGTGTCAGCAATTTGTTTTTAACAAAATCCCTTATGCCACAGTTACTGGAACCCCTAACTCCTAAAAATATTTTTTAATAGAAAAGTTTTTTATTATTATATTGTTTTAAAATTATATTTCATATTTCAAAAACCACAGCAGGTTAGACTAATTTGTCTGTTTAAAAATGGAAAAACATGAATAGTTATGGTGTGAAAACTAGAAGAACACAATGCATTTTCTTGTCAAGGTAATTCTTTCTATTGCTGGTACTATACCAGCAGATTGTCGCAAATAAACGTTTAACCACCTAAAGTCACCATAATATATAACATATCTGTCATGTTTTCTCTCATATTGTTTCTACATTACTGTCTGCCACTTTTTCTGCTAGTTTTCCCTGATATTGGTAAAAAAATAGATATTTTTCTTGTTTTATTTTGGGTATATGTCCTGTTAGTGGTTATTGATATGTTTAGCTCATTTGTTATTGTGTGAACGTTTATTTTTCAATTTATTGTCCAGAAAAATTTGTTGTGACATAACTTTATGTGCCGCCAATAAATTTCATACACCTGTGCCAGGTTGGCTGTGATTACTTGCACCGTTGCAGTGCTCACTTATGATTCTGGAATTTGTACAATGCAGCTGAAGCTCAATTACGTTTTGTTTGCATCGGCTTCATATATTTCTGAACCTCTATAAAGAACAGAATGACAGAAAGATATAATCTTCTGTCCGATAACCACTTGAAAACTAAAATGTAGAATGTTTATTCTATATTTCTGGCTTTCATCACGTTCACACTGTCAAGAAAAGAAAATCGCTGGTTGTGAGATTAAATCTGTACTTTGTGGTCATTAAGTGTGACGGGTGCAGCAACCACAAATGTATCTCTCTTGCAACCTACAACGAATATCAAGCAGTGTCAGAAATGTTGTGGGAAAATGTCTTGCGGTGTTTGAGCTGCCCTGACTGCTTCCACAGCTGTCTGCTTTCCCTCTCAGCCTTGCAGCTTCAGAGCAATAAGTCAAAAAGTCACTCTTAATAACTCTAGAAAAAGCATTTTTTTTATGTAAACCTTTTAGAGAATACTCTATTATAAAAAAAATTCTATATTTTTAATGGAAAAATCAGCATAGGATTTTCACAAATTTCAATAAATATAGACAGGAAAGCTGTTAAGCTCTTTTTCCAAAAGTTTAATGTTTATTTTTGAAACCTAAAAAATATAAATAAAATGGTGACTTATGAAATAAAAACTAATAAAAACTTAAAATCATTGCAGTTCAAAAACTATTTGCAGGATAGGAGGAAACTAAAAAAAATCTGATTGTTTCTCCTAACAAGATAGATTTTTGATGCCGTCAATGTAAGTGGAAGAATCAGAATATTCAATATTTTTGTATTATTTGCTTTTTAATTTCATCTCAATATTTATTTTCATCTTAATATGGTGATATTGTTACTCAGACTATCATGCAGGGAGAATCTATATGATGTGACACAGATCACTGGGCTGAACAAAAGTCTTTATGCATATCAACCATCTGTGTGGGAGCAATATCAGGCTGAGACATTTTCACTGTAACATAAACAAACATGTGAAGTTTGATCAATGCTATTGGAGTTTTCGGTTTGGGTCACATGAGCCTAAGGCCAAGCTTTTTAACTAAACTTAAGTAGAAAAGCACTATTTAGCAGGGTAGAGGATCCATGATGGTTCAGCAAATTGAAAATTAAAATGAATTAAAGCAGAAATGTTTCACCAGACCAAAACCTTTGAGTTGAGCTAAAGAAATAAGAAGAACATGGGAACTAGAGAGATTATATAACAAGAAATATTTCTTTGCCATTTCATAATTTGTGATTTCCTTCCTTATTGATAAATGTAACCAAATTAGAGTTTGGATTTTCCAGCTGTTTCACTGTGAGACTATCCCATTGCATTAAATGTAGTCGAAGGCTTTCTACACATCTTTACTAGGTCTGTAAATAACTGGTTCAACCAAAAGACAAAATTTAGCTACATGGACTTAGAATTCATTAGAATTTAAAAAAGAAAAAAAACAAATGCTCTACAATCTTTCTCCCATGCTTTACGATGCTTCCTAATTGAGCAGAGAACCTTGCTAAGCTGAACAATTTTAAATAACAGAAATGTTGCAAACACTCATTTTTGCTCCAGACATCTAGATGTGTGGATCAATAGTGTGTGTGGTCTGCAAGGGGCCATGGCTGCTTGCCTGGTTATTAGCCCTTCACCTTCACTGAAGGGGAACATTTTTGTGGTTTAGAGGCACCGCAATTACACCTCCACCTCCTCACTCCATTTGTTTACATCTTACTTTTGATAAAAGCCAGTGTTGCACCAGGGCCTGTGGTTAAAATAGTGTTCCCAGGGAACAAAGTTCCCAGAAAGAAAAGGCTCACAGGACTGGTCCAGACAGAACTTGGCTGTCCTCTAGTGGAAATCTGAAAAAATTAACGTTTGAAATGCAAACCTGTTCTTTAGACTTTGATGCGGACGGAGTCAGCTCGTAGTCCTTCTTTGTTTCAAGGATCTTTTTCACAAGTCCGCCTGCATTACAGGACAAAATTCAGCTTCAAAACGCAAAAAATGTGCCATTCTTCAAGAAGTGAAGAAGTCAAATCACATACCATGTTTTTCATCACCGTCGAGTTCATGTGCAGCTTCCTGTCACAAACAAATATTGAGGATCATTTCTGGACTTTAACTTCATAATCACACCCATGACTGATCATGTCACCCACTCTCTCTGTTTTCGGAGAATCTGGATGTGGGGTGACGGCCTCCATCACTAGGAACTGCGCGTCTTCATCCTCCTCATTGTCAGACGCTCCCTTTCCGTCCATTATAATGGGAGCTGCGGGCTTGGCACTCGACAGTCTTAGAAAAAACAGGAGTCATACTGAGGACTGGCTCAGGAGAAGAAGCATGTTTAATAAGTGCAGTGAGTTCAGTCTAATTTGTTTTGCAAAGAAGTTTTCAATCTGGACAAAAGTCAAGGACAGTACAGACCCAAGTCGAACAAACCTTAATGAACAGCATTTTGCTAAATAAATTGATACGCTTTGTACTTCTACATTTCTTAGGTGACAACCACAAACTTTCATGTGTTTTACTGGGATTGCATACAATAGACAAAGCAAAAGTAGTGGATAAATGTAAATAGGATTTTTTCCCCACAAGGGAACTACAAAACAGCTGAAACACAAAGTTCCTTTAAAAACCCCACCGGTTTAGAGTTGCCTTTGATTAGTAACAAGCGAAAAATTGATCGACATATCTGACATGTGTTTGATTGATGATTTTGATAATGGCATTTGACAACATGTCATGTTTATTGCTCATTTCATAATTGATAACGGTGTAATGTTTTTATACCGTTTCATCAACAAGGCACTTTGAAATGCCTTGTTGATGAAATGTACAATATAAATAAGATTGACTTAATCGTCAGAAGAATCAATTAGAAAAACAATATAATTAGTTGCAGCCCTGCTTTCTAGTGACTGATACTGAAAATGAGTTGCAGGTGTATGTTTAGCAGAATATTTTTTTTAAAAAGCTTCGGGAGTTTTTCTGAATGTGAAAAAGATTCAAGGGGCGCGCATACTTTTACAAGGCACCGTAACGGGACAAACATTCAGTAATTGGAACGATGAGGTCACCTCTCAGCTGGGGTCCCCTCAGTGTTGCTCTCTTGTCTCCTTACTCGAGGAGGTGCTGGGCGGGCGCTGCTTGGCCGAGCCACTCGCCTGCAGGATGAAAACGGCAAACAAAGTATTTAAAAAACGCCAACAGCAGGTTTTCCTTTTTACGAGCTGTTATTTTCACAGCTTATTTTGAGCACAACAACACGGAAAAGTGTGTGAGATCTGCCAGATGTCAGAAGGATCCAGACGTCAGGAGGATGACGGCTCTGCCCGCCAACAGTCAGAATAGTAATAACAGCTGCGGTTTTACAGCAGCTTAACAGGCTAATCAGAAGTGATTAGTCAGTCAAAGGAAGAGGACTTCCAAAGTTTTCAACCTGTAAAGTAAGAACTGGGAAAACAATCTGGGTGTAAACGTTTTATTGTTCATATCAGTGTAACAATAAGACGAATGACTACATTTAGACTTTGGAACTTAAAGGATAATGCAAAGTCCATCGGTTATTGTAGCAGATCCAGTAAATATTGGCTGTACACACCTAGCAGTCTTGTCTGGCACAGAGGATCCTTCAGAGTCTCCGTTTTCCTGAGGGACTGATCTCTGGGCTAACTGGACGTCTCCATCTGTGAGTGGACACAGAAAAAAAGGGATTCAATTTGGACAGAAGAGAGAGATCAAACCCTTGATTAGCATCCTTAAAATCATAACTCTTACAAAGTCTTGTTAATTTAATGATCCCATTTAATTCCTTCTAAAACCTCTGTAGATTTTTATTCTTTTAAAAGTAAATTAACAAATGTATCTGAAAATGTATGACCCTGTAGACCACCAGAGGTCTACAGGAGTTGAACTGTTGATTCCCTGCTGGATTTCTACATTTGCTCACTTAAAAAAAAAAAGAAAAACTTGTAGAGATATTACAGCAAAAAAAGACAACAAGACTTAAACCTGGCAGAGAAATTTTGGAGGAGTTGGCTAGTTCCTCTGCACAGAAGCTTTAAATATCTTTCAGGTTTTAAACTTTATTGTGGAGACTTTCCATGTATAAACAAGAATAAAGCAACAAGTGTCCCAGTAGCATTAAGATAATAAATAAGCTCTACATAATTGAGAGCTTATGACAAATAAATCATTGTAACTTGACTATTATTGTTTTAACAGTGAAATTTAAACTACAATAAACATGAGTGAGTGTTCTTCATATTACATATTGCCACAGTATCAACAGACTCAAAGTACTCAAAGATTCACCCACCAACTCTCATTCAGGTTAATAAAGTGAACAAAGGGCAAAACATAAGACAAGATCAAATATAGTGATACCATAGTGCCTTTAAATCCTTAGCTACATTCCACATTATGAATACAAAATATTGAAACACAATGCCAGAGTTAATGAGAATTCATGTACCTTTAACAGGTTTAACTACTTTTCACTGCAGACTGTCTGGTTTCTGTTTGCTTTGTAAACTCTATTACCCCCCGGTCTACTGCACACCCAGCCCAGTTTGGGTTTGGAAGGTACATTTGGATCAGTAAACGCCCTGGCAGCGAGACTTTGTGTTCAACGCTTTGCTTTACAAATAAAACCTGACTGACTTGCTCAGTATGTTGGCGAAGAAAAGGCAGCAATTATCATAGCTGCTAGGATTTCCTTGAAGATTAGGAAATATCAGTAAATGTGGCTCCTTCGGTTTACTGAACAGGAGAGATGCGAGTTGGCGCAATCTGGCAAAACTAAATATAACCCTGGAGCTTTTTTCACCTATTGTTACATTTGACCAAAAACAGGTAATACACAGACACAAAACATTATTCTTTAGTGATAAGAAGGAGGTCCATGTTAACAAGAAAACACTTGCCTCCTTCACTGTCAGACTCTTCTGCTGCAAGGAACAAATGAAAAGTCATTACATACCAAGGCATCTGTTTTACAGGGACACATAATTAGCATAATGTGGGTATTCAAATCATTCATAGAAAAACATGTTTGCAGAATCCCTTTATTCATTTCCATTCAGTTACATTAAGTGCTATGGATTCTGCCAACAGATGTGTGTGCGTGTGTGTGTGGAATAAACCTCTCAAAACTTTTACCATTATTTCCAACTTTGGGTTTCTGCCTCTGGCCTTTGGCAGACGAGGGCCGGGGTATCCTAGCGGGACTACCTGACTGTAGAACAAGAAAAAAAAAAGCATCCATTTTTTTAAAGAATTCTCATAAAGGATGATACGCGACTTCTTTTCTAAATTATTCCACTCTACTTCTACAAGCATCTTTATGTTCCCACCTGGTTTTCAACTACATCTGTGGGCTGAACAAAAAGAAAAGCAATATGGCTTTAGTTGGATCAAACACACAAAACCAACATGTTAATCCGTTAAAACAAAAACTGCCACAGCACTGAGCCCAAAAAACGGCACAAAAAACTATCTGAAAGCAAAGGAAAAAACCTAATATTATAGCGCATAAAAAAAACTAACTAAAAAAAATATATATACAGCCAAAAGCCGTGCAACAAACACATTCATGTCTGGAAACTTTACCTCTTCAGCTGGTTTTAGATCCTTAAAAAAAAAGAAGTGATGAGAGGTTTATCACCTTTTTGAATTAATTAAGCTGAATTATTTTCCCAGAAGTTAAACATGAAAAATGAGCATCTACCATAAAGGAGAAAACTTACTGCTGGCACAGTTTTGGCTGCTTTCTGCAGAGGTTTCTCTGACACTCTGGCCTGATGGTAAATACACAAACACGCAGCATGTGAGCTACTGCATTTATTTGCTTAATTGAAATATGTTTAAGTTTGGCTGCCAAACCTTTTCATTTTCTCTTTCCCCACTTCTATTTTTTTCATTCCAGTCCTTACTTCGATCTCCTTCCCTCTCTTGGTCTTTGTCTCTTCGTTTGTCTTGGCCCCTGTCTCTGTGAGATTCCCTCTCCCTGGTCTTTTCCTTGTCTCTGTCTCGATCTCTGTCTTTCTCCTTGTCCCTGGCCCGTCCTTTGTCTCGCTCTCTTCCTGCTCTCGGCTCTTGTTGGTGGTCCTTCTCGCTGCGGTGATGCCTCTCTGTGCGCTCTTGCTCCTCTTTGTCTCTGTGCCGGCTTTCCTGCTCTTTGCCCTGGTTCGGATCTTTATGCTCCCGGCTGCCACTCCGCTCTATTTTTTTCTTTTCCTGGAAATTGAAGCGATCAGAAAACACAGCTAAATGCGCTTCAAATAAATGATTGTAATATCTGAGTAGGATGGTGACTCACCTCTTTATCTGGCTGCCGTTCCCTTCCATCCCTATTTTCCTTGCCCTGAGACCTGGAGGTGCTCCCTTTGCTCTTTAAGTCCACTTTTTCTCCTGCAAGAACTCGCTTCACTGCTTCATCGCTGGACAACTGAGAAGCAAAAAGCAACTCACGTAAGCAAGGTGTGCAGGAAAAACCGGCAGGAAAAACCGATTAATGAGGGAGAATAATTCCTAACATTGTTGGTTGTTCCTCCGCAGATTTCTGCAGCACATTTAAAAATTAAACCAGGGATCAAAAGAATTTAATAATGCCACAAAATGTAATAGTTTTACTTTTTAGCTTAGGACTAACTAATTTACAAAAGCAAGCCTCGTGCATGAAGTGTGTTGTTGCTATGTAACAAAGTAAAGTAGCATTTTCTGGCCACAATAAATACAAAAATTTAATAAATGCAGAAAATAGTGCAACAGTAAAACAAAATTTCAAAAAAGTATGAAATTAGAAGAAATAGTGGCATGTCAAAGTTGAAAAGTGCACAGAGAATTTGGAGTAAAAAAAAAGACGAAATGAAATACCTTAATCTAAATTTTTAAAAAATCTATATCATTTAAAAATCACATTGAACACTTTGTTTCACCTAACACTCAGGTTTCTCTCACACAGCTGTTGTTGAACTATGAGTTAGCAGGTCACATCACACACACAGACAGGGAGCAGCAGCAATGAGTAAAGCTTTGCTTTCACCGCTTTTTCACAATGAATCTCACCTGAACTGCTCCACTGACACTCCAGGATTCATTCAATCAAATCCTAAATTAACCAAATGCCACGATAATTTGTATTGAGGTGAACCTTTGTTTACTTCTACAATTACAGCCACAATTTCTAGATCATAGGACCTTACATGCAGTTATAAAGCATAACCAATGTAAAAGATATGAAATGATGGACCTCAGCCAGACTAAGTTACACCATATTTAATTTTAGCAAAATTAGTATTGTTAATAGATATTTTCAGTTGCCCATTTGGTACAGTTGATCAAAACAAAGAAACTGATAAACTGAAAAATAGTAAAACTTCCTGATTTTGTGGTAAATTACAGTAAATCTGGGCTCCATTCTTGGGCAACTTCTATTGAAGTTGATCCTACAACATGTCTTATGTATTTATGCTGATTTCTGTATGTTTGTTTTTTGTGCGTGTTTAATAATTTCAGAGTTTAGCATTCGCCTAGACCTCAAGAGGCTATTTGAACAGAGCATGCTAGATATCTGAATGTTTATGATTCATTAGCTGTTTATTTGTTTCAAATTTACATTTTGCATGCCGTTTCCTTCATTCCTAAATTTTAATGTTATTATTTGAATGTATTCCTCATCTTTCATGTACCAGTAGTTTCCCTTTGCAGGTTTTATTGATTATTGCACATACAATTCTTGGTGTTGGAATAACACCAAGAATTGTTTACATCCACATTAAAGATCAGGTATCCCCGGGGCATCAGCTCTTCTGTCTAACACCGTCTCTGGGGTTCAATTAAGTTATTTTACCGCTCTCCCTCAGGCAGGTGGACTGTTTTATGAAACAGTGAAAAATAAAACCCACGTTTTTTAAATTGTGGTTCAATAACGACATCCAGCTCATCAGCAGACGAACAATGACAGTGAACATATTTGAGTGCTTTCCCAGAAAGACGTACCTTGTTGAGGCAGCACTTTGCGATGGCCTGAAGCAGCTCATTGGTTTTTTCAGGCTCATGACCGGCAACGATTCGTGCCGGCTTTGCTGCCAAAGGCTCACCAGACACCAACATCACAACATCTATTGCTTTCTGAAGGTAGGCCATTTTAGAGTCCTTATCCTACAACAAAACAAAACAGGAGCAGAAAAATTTGAGGATACCAAAGAAGAAAGCTTATTAGGTTATTATTATTGCACCTGTTCAGCAACAGCAATGAGTTGCTTATTAATTTCAGGCTTGAAAAACTGAACTAATTTCTGATCAAAATGTTTCTATGGATAAAAAAAAATCTTTTAATAAGATGCCAAAAACCAATCAGTTGTATTGACCAGAGCTTAACAGCATTTCTGACTAACCTAAAAAAGTACTTAGAACAAATATGCATGAAGAATTATTCAAAACTTTGAATATGAAAAAATAAAGAATGGGATTTTAATAAATTGCTCGATAAACTTGCTTTCTGGTAAAGTTTAAAACAACTAACACAACAGCATTCATTTAAGCTAAGGTGAGAAGCTGGTGCAGCTTCTATGCATCCTTTCCTAATCGAGGATCAACTTGCAAATGGCAGACCTGAGTTCTGACACCTCGATAAACACTGTGCTTCACTGCCAAGCCTTCTCACTCGTGTTTGGTTACTTAACACTTACACAGATCGGTGAAACAGCAGGGGAATCTCAAACGTCCAAGCTTGCTCATCAAAACATTAAGTTAGCACATAAACTGGCTCAAACTACTTTAACAGAAAAACAGCCAACAACCAGCTTACCTTGACACTATCTGACTTCATCTCATTTTCTTCATACAGGCCTTTCATAAAACCAGTGGTCCTGATAACCTGGAAGACGGAAGAACAAGAACATTTTATGACTGGCAACATTTAGAGACTTTGTCTAAAATATCTTTTTGTCCATCAATCGACAGGTTCAGAGGAGAAACGATGATTAAGTCATTAGAAGGATGCTGAGGTTGGAGCCGCCGTGGAGGAGGCTGAGAGGAAGGCCAAAAATGAGATTTATGGATGTGGTGAAGCATAAAGTCAGTTGGTGTGAGGGTGGAGAATGCAGATGATAGAACTAAATGGAGACTGATGATTCACTGTAGTGACCCAAAAGGGAATTAGAATCAACTGGTTTTTGGTCCCAAACATGTTTCTCAACACTGACCTTTTTATTTGTAGCAGTGAAAGCAACCTGATCATATTCCGCCACAAAAAGGTTCAGAAATAGGCATAAAACATTTCAGCTTCACTGTAAATTTGGGAAAATGATATAGAGCTACTAAAATACCATGGAGGCACTGGCTGACTGATGGAGTTCCTCTATTGCACTTGGGACAAAAGGAAACAAATCTAAAGCACTTTGACCCAGGTAGTCTGTATCTCACATGTGGATGAAAAAGAACAAATTCCTCCTGTAGTGAATGGTTGTTAAACGTATTAATAATACAGCATGTCACATTTGAATGAGAACAATAATTAAAATAAAAATGCAATGTAAAAAAAAAAAAAGCATGCCTCTAAAATGGAACCAGGTTCAGGATATCCTGCCAATCAAAGTAAATGAGACGCTTACAGGAATGCTAACCTTTATCTAATATGCATGAACCTTCAGTGAAATATAACACGATGCTACAGGTGATGATTGAGAGCAATGTCTCACCTCAAGAATGCAAGTGACTTGGTTTATGTATGACACTTCATGTTAAAGAAGACTTTTCTTAGTTTAGCTCCTAATAAGTACAGTCCGCATTTAAACATTTAACTGAGACGATATTTGTCATGACATGTTCTCCACTCTGTATAAAGGATACTAAAAATTTGCCTAAAAGAAAAACTAGCTTTAAGATGTCCAGTCTAAAAGATACTAAAGTCCTGTGGTGGTTGCTAACTGATCCTGGTCTTTAACTTATGAAATAATTGCCAAGCAGCTGTAGTCACAAAGCACCTTTGATTGGACAATGATAATAGAAGTGTGTATATTAAAAATGGCGTCGGTAAATGGCAATGTATCTATCGATTTTTGCCTTGTTTTATAACCTATCCCAATTTCCAGGCAGCAGAGATGATATTCCAAAGTAAAATGTGCTGGATAACAGCACCAGCAGTTGTTTGCAAGCACTGCTAATCCATCTCATTTGCTTCTGCAACTCCCTTTTAAATCTCTGTCTGGTTATATGGTTAAAAATCTGGGGAGAAATGCTGTTGCTGGGGGTACTATCCTTGCCTGTTGTGATCAAAGGAAGAGATGATTTCAACTTCCTCCTTCTCTATCTGTTCGTTGGTTCCACCTTGCATCCATGAAGCCTCCTTTTCAACTTCTCTGGGATTTGGGCCATACTCCAGCTATTATTTAAGCTTTTGAGGTGCTAACCAGTTACCTTGTTGCCATGGTTACGCATCGTAACAACTGTCCAAAAGTAAAAAAGGTCCTTTATTTGACTTTTTGAGTCAAATCTTCTATTGCAACGTCTCATGCTGTTCAGGCAGCTCAACGTAAATCTGCATTACCCAACAGTCCAGCTGTAATAAGCTGCTGAGCTGGGTTGCCACCGTGACATGGGTAAATAGCCCAGACTAATTTAGCTGACTTATTACTGAGACTGCCATACTCAGTGTTAGAGTAGCAGTTATCCATGTGCGGACTAAGTAGTTTATCCAGGTTGTGCCTAGCAACTGGGCAACGTCGCTAAACCGAGGGCTAAAGCAGGAAAACAGAGGGAACTTAACAGTTACATGCTTCCAACTAAACGTTAGCAACTGTTTGGTTGGAGATTGCAATGTCTTACTTGCTTTTCGTGCTACAATTGATATCTGCCAGAGCGCTATCGCTGTTTAATACAGGCTAACTGTTACGTTTTACTTATTATTAGCCACCGAAGCTGTTTTTCTGTGAATTCTAATACGACCAGTTAGCTAAAGATGCTGTGGTCGCTTCATATGTGACCAGCAGCTGTGAATATGTCTTCACCGTTAGAGGCTCACCTCGCTGAAGATGTCGTGAAGGTACCGAAACGGCGGCCTGCTCAGCAGTTTTTCCGTCAGCGGGGGTTTCTTTATCACTTTTCCCAGCGTGTCCTGAGTCTTTTTCACCACCGCCGCGTTCATGGCAGCGGTGGAAAGCGTACTTCCAGCAACGAAATTGAAGCAAAAACTAATCAGGACAAAAATACTTCGCGGCGGCGGCTCCTTGGCCCGGTTGCTATGTCAATACGCAGAAATCCCACAGTGCATCACTACTATGAAAAGTGCGCATGCGTAAAGCGCTTACTCTCGCAATGTATTCTATCTCTATGGCAACAGCTAACAGCTAGCTAACTAGGTTTTAGTGGTGACCAAAATGTTTTGCAGCCGCACAAATGTTGGGTTTTACCGGATTTTTTTGCGGCTGCAGGTTTCGTGGGGATTATTCACATAAATTTTAGACTATTATAAAAAAAAAAAACCAGATGCATATTAACTCACTGTAGAGAGTTGTATTTTTTTTACATTTAAGAAAATAAATAGTGTTAATGCTTATGGCCTGGAAAAAATATTTGCACATCTTTTTTCAGTAAAGTCACATCACAAAAGACTGTGCCAGAAAAAAGATGCATCTATCATAATTATAGATGTTACAGCACATGAGTGTCTCTAGGGCCTCCTGAAAGGGCACTAGAATCCTGTTAATGTTGCACCTGCATCTGTCCCATTTGGAAACAGAGCTGGAAAGGAGCAAACTGTCCAAGAAAAACATCAGGCATCCAGATTCCTACTTCAAACGCTAATGTAAAAGGGTCTAAAAAGACATTTTCCTTTTTTTCAAGTTAGCTTATGTGGCAAATCAAGTATAGTATATATATATAGACTCAAGTTTATTAACTAAAAAAACTTTATAGTTACTTTTTAAAGTAATAATAAAAGTAAAGTAGTAATAAATAAATGCTAGCATTGGCACTTTTTGTCTTCAGATTGCAAACTACTTACTTTACTTGACTTATTTAATAATCAAATATGATCATTAAAGAAGATGTATTAATTTATTTCTTTATATTAAAACCTTAGAACAAAACTACAATTTGTGTTTCTTTAATTTAAAAATCAAAGCTAATTTTATAATGCAGATATTAAAAGAATGATACATTTTGCTTAGCTGGACCAAAGCCAAAAATAAGTCTTCGGGTTGTAATCCTTATCTGTTTCTGACAATTATGTAGCAAACCTTTGGCCCTGACTTGGCTTTATGGTTTGCTGAAGTTCCTTTGTTTTTAATATTCCACCCTTCCTGTTGCAGTGAAATGGGGTTGTTAGCTAAACCTGACCTTGTGCACTTTGCTCTGATATTCAGAGGCGTTGTTGGTTGGACTCATTATCTGCAAGTCGTTCAGGTCGTGTGGCAGCAAAACCAGCTCACGTCATCACCTCTCCACCACCGTGCTTAAATGCTGGTATGCTGTGTTTGATTTCCTTTGAACATCCAACTAAGGACTGATGGGTGTGTTTGTGTGTGCGCATTCATATAATAGCTTCTTAGTGAGTAACATTTTCTCTTTGTTTTATAGTCATTTCAAACTATTATATAAATACCTGTTTGGCAAGTTCAACTAAAAGAAAACTGACAAAAGGGAAGTCATTGAGGCGAGTAAGCACAGACTCTTGCTGCATGCTGACAAGGTAAGACATCCACCATAGGCTTTTATTAGAAGACAAGAATAGAAGCATTTTGAGTTGTCTTTTCTGCGTAAGCATTCATATTATCTTTTTGAACATGAAACGCTGACTGAAAGATTGTTGGATTTCTACAGAATTTGCACAGTTATGGCTATACTTGTTAATTTCTGACCTAAACTTAGATGTTTTTTTGACAACAAAAATGCAATCATTAATTACTCAGAAGTAGATTCCTATGTGAAGTCACAATATAAATGATGATTTCTCCATTTTGAATGTTGAAAAGGAAGCAATTATGATTGTTCTACAAGGAAATTGTTAATACAGGCGTAAGGGAAGATGTTTATCACATTCACTTTAAGGAAATGCTCCTGTGTTTATTACAGGAATTCCAGGCTTGTCTTACTTGTTTAGTGATTTAAGATTGAATATCTTTGAAATGAACCCCCAACAAGGTGTGCGATTGCGATTTTTTAAAACTAGTCTTTCTTCTTTTACGACTGACACTCAGTACCATTTATAGCCATTTGGGTGCCCTGAGTACAAATGCTTTGTGTTGCTCCACCACCCTTTAATTTTACAATAATTCTGAATTTGTGAGTTAATTTCCCTTTATTTAGTGCTGGAAAATTAAGACTCACCAAAAAAATGTCTGTGATTGAAATGAGGAAAAAGGTGAAGTCTAATGAATTAAATGTAACAATAAAGAGTGTGACTCATAAAATACTGTTAGAATAAGACTTTTTAATTATGTCTTCAAATGTGATGCAAACCCTCCAAAACAACAACAAGCTTCAGACTTTACAGAGGACACTGACCTCATATAATCATGACAAAAATAATTTTCTTGAGGGAGATTAGAAGGAATTTATTAGTGTTTTTTTCTAAATTGCTTTGTTGCATTTCTAAGATCAAATTAAAATAAAATGATCAAAACTCAAACATCCACAACATTTGGTCCTTTGTGTTTCCTACCAACACATTTCAGATGGTTTAGAACCTGCATCAATTGCTCCCATACAATTCTGTGCTGTTTTATAATTTCATCATTGTTTGTGACTGTGTGAATGAGCTGAGCTGAGCAACACATAGACTAAGAAAAACTAAAACCAAAAGTCTTTAAAGTCTTCAGAACTTCTTCACATTAATTATTTCAGTCTTTACCACCACCATTGAAAGTAAATCATTTTTGAAGAACAGATAGACTGGACATTGGAACATTTCTCATATCTTTACTGCTTTAGTATTCAATATTTTTTCATAATTTGTATAAGTTCAAACCACTTTACTGTTGGTTTAGTTCATGCAAAAATAATGCTTCGCTGCATTTATTATATACATATATATTTGTCTAGAATAGGTCAAATAAATCCTAAGATCTTTGTTTATTCGTTACTTATGCCATAGAGAGTGACCCACCTGCGCGCGCAGTCAGACCTGATATGGAAAGTGAACGATTCATTTTTTCAAGGCGTGTGCGTTCACTGGCACGCGTCCAACTCCTCCAACTCCTGCTTAGCTGTCAAACCTGAGTTGTATGTCTATAGTCTCTCAACAGCCCTACAGCAGGAAGTTAGGTTCAGATTGAGCTTAATGAACAGACCACACGGTGGAGGATTCTTCCTTTCATTGGATAAAATTCCTACTTTCGTTCTTAATTTATTAACAAGCATTTTACACCTTTTTTGTAATCACAATTACGATAATTTCAATAATTTGTTAAATACCTGCCTGGTGCTCTACGCGCAGTGCGTCATACTGTAGGCGGGACGCCACATCTGACACTCACATTAAACTGTCTCAAAGGTCGGGGAGCGATGCTTCGCTGGGCCGTGCTTGCTTTGCTCATCAGCCTCTGTGCCATTGCTGAGGCACAGAAAAAAAAGGTGAAGGCTGCGGCTGCGACTCCGCCCCCGTCGAGAGGTGAAGTTCAGTTTGAGCAGATTGATTTCATCACAAGGCTCAATTGAAAGTCTGAAATTAGCTGATTTGGACTTTTTGCAGACTTGCTTTAAATATAATGTTTTTTTCTTCTTCAGGATGGGGGAAAAATATCAAATGGGTCAAAAGTTATGAAGAGGGCCTGAAAGAAATTACCAAGAGGTAGGACTTTGAACCCATTCTTTGACTGCATGATAAGATGATCTTCTTTTCAATGTAGCTTTTTTTTTTCTTATAACATACAGGTAAACAGTTGGCTTTATAAAATCATTAATCATGTAAAATGTACCGTTGCAGTTCAATTTGTCAATAGATTAATTGCATTTTCACCATCAGTGTGCTTACTGTGCTGAAGAACCCACTGAGTTGATTCACTGCTTTTATTTTCGCAGTCAGAAACCACTGATGGTCATTCATCATCTAGACAACTGCCCACACAGTAAAGGTACTGCAGAACTTTGGTTTTGTTCAATGAAAAAGGCAAATATTACATGTATAGATGCAGATCTGCACACCCTCCGTTGTTACTGTAGCTGCTTTGGCTTCACGGGGAGTTCAGTGCTTGTGTCCCTTAATCCCTGCAGTGTAGGTAATGAAGTAGGTTGGATTTCTAGTTATAAATCACTCAGTTGGTTTTCTGGAGGCGAGCTCAGTGGAAGTCTAAACAACAGAGTGGAGCTGGCTCTTAGTTTTGTTCTTTGCACTACACTTCTATTGGCATCCCTTGTAAAGAGGTGTAAAAGGCCTTCTTTTTGGTATCAACTACCAAAAAGAAGTTTATTCAGTGGAAGAGTATAAAAATCCTATGTTAAAATAGAAACACCAGATTTTGTTATTGATTTTCTCTCAATCATCCAGAGACTTGGTTCTTCTTCTATACTTAATTTTTTTCATCTCATCTCAGAGAAAACCCAGTCACGACCCCGTTTTCAGTTTTCTAGATGAATTGAGAGTGTTTTTTATTTAAAATCTTCCTAGATGCCTTAGATTTTAATAAAGTTCCCCGGAACACAGATTCCTCACAGTACTGTAACATGTATTGCACAATTAATTCAGAGTTTTCTTTACCAGGAA
Source organism: Phalloptychus januarius (assembly GCA_902982915.1). Lineage (NCBI taxonomy): Eukaryota > Metazoa > Chordata > Actinopteri > Cyprinodontiformes > Poeciliidae > Phalloptychus > Phalloptychus januarius. Next base: position 17,931,345 of record CADWAE010000230.1, on the reverse strand, counting down.
TGCCCAAAGGTGTGTAGAGCACTGTACATTGTATTTTAAAAATGTTCTGTAAAATGTGGATTTTATTTATTCTTTTTGCTGCATTATTTTTCTCATTACTATCATATCCACTTAACGTCTCACACTAAATCTAATTATTTTAACAGCTCTGAAGGAGGCATTTGTTGCTGACAAATCCATCCAGAAAATGGCCAAAGATGACTTCATCATGCTTAATGTGGTGGTAAGTAAAATATTATACATACTCTGAGGAGAAAGTATGTTGTAAAAATCATTATTGGTCATTACACATCTAAATATGTTGTTATTAATGCAATTGGATTAGAAAATCTATTACGATTAGTGTAAATGTTTATTTAGGTACGTACTGTAAGCGCAATGCCTTCACACTCTATTTTGGTTCTGTTTAAATTAACACAAGTTTATCATTTGCAGTTATTATAATTGTTGTGATTATTGTTCTTCTACAGGAGGAAATCGGGGACAAGCATCTGGCTCCTGATGGCTATTATGTTCCCAGAATCCTCTTTGTTGGTAAATACTCCCATCAATTATTATAATATGAATCAGTGATGTTAATTGCAGCTCTGAGAAAATCACAAATAAACATCAGAGAGGGATTTTATGCCTAATTAAATATGCTCATAATACACAGTGCAGATATGATGTGAATGTGAGGAATACATTTGATCCATTTTTAGTTATTATATTTCATGGGTAAATTCTGGGGGAAAGTGTTTCTTTTTACTCTTTTCTCCACAACCTAAACATTGAATAAAACTGGATTTGCAAAAGCAGAAATCCTCTTTGTGGCTCTGACATATTCATGCTTCAGTGCATAGTCTGAAAAGATATTTCAATTTCAATGTATACATCAACATCTTACTAAAATATTTGGGACTTTAAGAATTTTAATGGCTTTTAGTGATGCGTCCAACTTAAAACACTTGGAAACATTAAGAAAACCCATCAAAAATAATTTTTATAGTATTTTATCCCAGTCTTTCAGCAAAATGTCTGCACCAGGGAAAGTATATTGTAGTCACTTTTTTTGTTCCAAAATTGTCAGAATGTTCCTGAACTCTCCTAAGTGGGATTTTAGCCATTTTAAGTAATAAACAAATGTGTGGTTGTCCTGTAATCTTTAAAAAATGTAAAGAATTTTTGTTTTTTATTGTTTACTCATATGTCTAAGTATTATTAAAAAAATTATGTTAAATGTCAAAATTTTTCAGTTACAAAAAGCACACTTTCATGTACTTTCATAATTTTCTGACAACTCTATATGCTACTAACAGATATAACTCTTCTGCAGATTAGCATTTTGCTATAGTTTCCCATCATCTATTGTATATTGTGCTATATTATTACCATGTTCTTCTAACTGTAATTCTAAGCTATTTATCAGAAGAAAACATAGGGCCTATACACCAGACCTGTATCTTTAGCTGATCATTTGTATCATTCTGCAGATCCATCACAGACTGTGCGCGCAGATATTGTGGGGAAATACGGAGAGCGCCTCTACACCTACGGCCCAGATGACATGGAGCTCTGTGAGTGACTGTTAGCTCTCACTTTGATACTGTTTGTTCTTGTTTAATAGAGTGAAAACATGCAAGGAGAATCCATGTGTCCAATCTGTAAAGTAGTAATCTTTACATGAACACTATGAAAGTTGAAATATTCTGAGATAACTATTTAGGCAATGCTTTGAGTATATATTTTGCTTTTTCAAATTACACAGAAAAATGTTAAGATCATATTCTTCGTTGTCCAAAGGAATCCACATGTAGATATTTAGCTATAGCAGCTTGAACTGAAGTGAAAGTGGGCAATTGATAGTAAAGGCTCCAGAAAAAACTTATAAACTTTTCCCCAAGTGTTGTTAAAAAGGAATAAAAAGTGATGCAATAGTTTATTTCTGAGTAGCAATGTTGAGAAAACTATTTCATACTCAAACCGGGAGTTAGCTGTTCATTGACATTGTGTTTTAACAAACTGAACTTCCTGTTGACAAGTGTGCAGCCTTCAATTAATGTCGATTACAAACTGTTGCACAGCAGATTTAGCTGCAGCTTCAATTAATGAACTGTCCTGTTGGCAGCTCAGTATCGGAGCTTTTTGTTTTTAATATTTTTGTTCCTTTCCTCTGTTCTTTTGCAGTGGCAGCAAACATGAAGAAAGTCAAACTTCTGCTGCACAATGAACTCTGACGCAGCTCTGCTTCTACCAGGTGGACGCTCCTGCAGAAAGACCAGCACTGAACTGTTACACGGTCTGTTAGAGCTCACTTAAACCAACATTAAAGAGAAGCAAGTGTTATTTTATTGATGCATTTGTAATATTTTGGTTGCTGTTCTGCAGTAGTGCTTTTTTTATGTCAAAAAATGGCTGCATACCTCAGAAAAAAGTGGAAAAACAACTTCAAATGTCAAGTTCTTTGCAATGTGTTTTGTGTCTTTAACCACATTAAAATAAATGCAATTTCAATTTAGAGCGTCGACTTTCTTCTCTTTACTCTAACAAAATAAAATCTTTTTTTAAGGGTTGTTAAGAAAAAAAAAACGGCAAATTTACCACCGACTTTAATGTTTTCAAAGCTCTGAGAGTTTATGAGTCAAACTAAAACTGAAAAGGAGCACAGAGTTATCAAAGATTAATAAAATATCTTAACTTTCATTTTGATAATAACAGGGAAACAATTAATTCTCACTTCACAGAGCCTGGAAAACAATAGATTTTAGTTTTATGGATATGGGCATTTTTTCCAACACTAGGTGGCAGTGTGATATAGCTGGTTAAAGTAGACCATATGAAGGCATTTTAGAGATGGAATGCATTCAGTGTAATGATACTAACAAAAATCAAAGGAGCGCTACAAGTTTCAATCAGTTTTAATAGGTAAAATATTTAGAAATGCAGCACTTTAATAAAGAAAACAAGACTGGAATATTGCAAGAATGTATTGACCACTTTGACAACCTGGAGGGAAGAAACTTTGTCTGGGGCGGCTAATTTTTGTAAATAGATTTCTGTAGAGCCAAGCTGAAGGTAAACGACTACACAGTTTGTGTCCAGAATGGGTGGGATCTGCAGAAAGGTTAGCTGCCCCTAGACATGTTCAATCCCTGGATGGAGGGAAAATCAGCCCCGATGACCGTTCCTGTAAAACTAATTGTTGTGCAAAAGTGAAGTACTGAGGCTCTGTTATTTATTCCCTTTTTATCACATGCAATTAATAATGCGTATTAACTAATGCAACAAGTCCTCCTTCTTATGAGTCTGAATTCGATCACATGCTAACAGAGCTCACTGAGCAGTTGTCCTTTCTTCATGCTGTTTAAAAAATCTCAAGATGGACCTCTCCAGATTTTTTAAACACTGCCTCCCTGTGTTTTTTTCCAATAGGTTTCATATGCGCGCACTGCTGGATTCATAACACATGTGTTTTCTGCTCTGGCATCTCAGGTCTGACAATTCCCTCCCTGTGTTCTCCGTGCTGCTGTTTCAGTGTTCTGGGAGAGAAATGATGCCTCCAAATCTTCCCAAAGCTGTCATGCCACTTGGAGAAAATGAATAATACCTCATTTACTTGGCGCTGTTTAAAGAATTGTTATTCAAGTGGGTAAAACATGGATGGAGGCCAAGATTCCTCATGTAATATGTTTGATGTGGCAGCCACACAGTGTGGGGTATATGAAAACTTTATAAATACAAGTCATCTCTATAAATTAAAAAAGTTAATTAATTTCTGGAATTTAATTAAAAACATGAAGCTCATATATTATATTGATTAATTCCAAACAGAGCAATATATTATAATCTAATATAATTTATTTCTGTTAGTTCTGATAATTAGCAAATAAAATCCCCAAATTCAATCTCACAGAACATTTTACACAAGACCAATGGAAACAATTTTAAAACAGAAATCTGAGGCTGCTGAAAACTATGATCATCTGCTGCACAGTATTTGATGTTTGTTTGCACAAATTTTCATTTCCAAATGTTCAGTTTACTTCCTGCTGGTCTGCATTTCCTGACCAGATGATCTTGTCATCAAAAGTCACTACATCCTTTTTCTGTATTATTAATAACACAATTCATATCCACCAGACCTACATCATGATGAAGTAAATAGTCAGTTTTCTTTATAAAGTTGTAGTACATGAGATTTCACATTGTTACTCATATATTGTATTCACTTCCTACTATAAACAGAAGCATCAGTACAAATACCTTTTTGGTGCCGAAAAGGGCTTTTTATATTTTCTTCTTTGATAAACCAATGAAAAAACAGATTATGATTCACATGCTTTCTGTCTTTTTTGCTCTGATGGTTCTAAAATATTTCCATTTTAAAACCAGACAATAAACTGGCTGTTTCCCACATGTGGGCATCAAATTCAAGGCAAGAACCTTCAAATTTACTAACATATTCTCACAGACCAAACCGTCAAACACACAGACACTCACCTAAGTTTAGAGATCTTTAGTTTGACTTTGCCAGTGACAAGGACACTGGGCTATTAGTTCTTGTTTGCACATTGCTTGGACAATTTAGCTATTCAAATAGCGCCCGCTTACCGGAAAACAGCTCCTTAATGAAGAAATGACTGGGTAATATGCCATAAACTTACTCTTTTATTCCTTCTCACACACACTTGAATACACACTGTATTGAACCAATATGTACAGTATACACATGCACACACAAACACAAACTTTCCTCTCGCACACGTTCACACGGGGGCAGAATGCTATTATAATGCAATCTACAGGAAACGGTGCCAATTTTGCCTTGTAAGTCAGACAGGTCAAATTGCAAATGTCAGCTTTTTTCTCTTTGATTTTAATTATTCTGTCAGGTTCAAAGAGCCTTCATCAGTAAAGGAGCTGTTCTGACAAAGGAAGGCCTGAGCGCACAGATAAGCTCAATCTGCGTCTCCTCTTGACACTTTTCTCCTCTGTACTTAGCCTATCTGCCCTCCTCTCACACACAGCGGCACTCGGGATTACCGCTGAGCAAATTGCAAACTATCACCGTGCCACAGAGATGGTTTAGCAATTACCAACCGGCTGTATTGATGGGAAGTCAACTTTTTAACAATACCATGTTTCTTCACGTCAAGTGAATTTTTATATATTAGATTATGGGTAAGTATGGGTCTTACATGTTTAAAATACACTCAACACAATTATTAGTTCTGTTTGCAGGAAATAATAAAAAAATCTAGCATCTTTTTTAGCCTCTTCAAATTTTCCTCAAAACAAGCTTGATTTTTTACATTCCTAAAGCAGATGATTTTTTAATCAACTACTGAAGTGGATAAAAAAAAGAAACACTAATGAACTTCCTGTTCAGTAAAAATTTTCAATCAGGCCTAAATGAGCCATTATGCATCTGCTCCTGTGAGTTTGAGGTAATGATGCTCAACTGGAAAAACTTCTCCTGTGTTTAGTCGTGTCTTCTTCCTTGACATTGCTTCAATTAACTCTGTATACATTTTTGGTTTTAGCTTACTCATAGCTCTGGTGATTTGTTTATTTCTGTCTCTTTTCTAGACAGTCATCAATTTAATGTCTGCCTTTTTCTTGGACTAAATCAACAACTTTCTGTGGACTTTCTGTGTTTTAAAGCTAGCATTTTTTTTTTACCATAACCTTTGTGTACTCTCTATGTTTTCCTGGCTCCATGCATTTCTGCTTGATTAGCTCTATCTGGAGGTTTCTCCAGGTTAAAAGGCAGTTGTTCCTTTCCACTGTCACCACATGCCATTACTGGACTTGTAAGTAAGTCCAGCTGACTGTAATGTGCAAAGATTAGAGTCAGATTCAAGGAAATATTTGGTGCTTTATTAGTAGAATAGACAAATGAATATAAGATTATTAAAAGTGAGCATTTTAGTCTATTTTAAATTTTTTATGACTAGTTTATAGACAGATTTAAACAGTCATATTTCTAATGACTCAGACTGGTTCTGTAGGAACAAAGTCATATATTTTCAGCCGTCTCAGAAGGCTGTTTTATCAGCAGCATTATTACTTGTGAACTTGCTGTGGTCCCACTGCGGCTCATTATGTCCTTTTGCGTTGACAGCATCCATCTGTGTTCAAACTTTAAATTTTTTACATTTATTATCTATGCATGTTCCTGATTTATTAAACATTTCAACAGTTTCTTACATCAGCCAAGGGAAGCTCATGGTACTGGCAGTACTGTCAAAACTCTTCATGAAATTTTCAGTCATCACAAAGTTTTTCAGTATAGAGGAGTTGTTTCTGCAGAATGTGGATTGATGCTGCATGATGCTATATGATGCTCTGCACACAGCTAAACTCAACTTGCATCAAATCACATGAAGCCCCTAAATGAAGAAACGGATTTTCTTTTTCTTTTGGTTAAACATTTTACACAGAGACGCTGTGTTTCCTTTGTACTTAGTCTGTTGGGTGTTATCACTACAGAAACACCTCCATACATACGCACACACACACACAAGGTCACATCCATACGCTAACCGGTGCATATCAGGAGGCTGGAGCCGGCCGAGGTGGAGACTGGTCTTGCTGTTTGATTCGCCACATACATCAACTCTGTTGAGCAGAAAATTGAAATGGAAATGTGGGCCTTGGAGGAGTGTGGCTCCCATTTACTCCTGGACCAGAGCTAATGATTTGTCATTTCTCTCAGGGGCACAAGCTGTTGGCCTCTCCCTCACTGCCCTCCTGCACCGGGACGCCCAGAGCTGCTCCTCTGTTCTTTACTGCGCTGGCGCTCTGAGGCGACATGCTGATAAATTGAAGGAATGCAAATTTTAATGTTTACCAGTGAATCTTTGTTTCTGGCCTCATGAAGACGATTTTAGGCTTTTCCAGAAGGTAATAAATACTAAATAATTAGCTTAAATACTAACACAAAGCCAACTTTAATTACTTGCAATAAAAAGACCTGATAGAAGTTTTCCATAGATGCGTCACAAGACATGGCAGATGGTTTCTGCATTATTAAAACCCAGACATGGTGAAGTTTGGTGCAATGACTGAATCTACTTTTAGAGCTTTCATCCTGCCAACGGGGCGGTAAATTTCAGGGAGCTCAGTGTTTATACCATCTATGGACTATTTATAATTCATCTGTCCAGAGAGTAAACAAAGAAATTGCTAGCAACTTGGAGGATTGGGTTTCCACTCAGCTCATTTTTCCCCACAAATGTGAACAGAAGCAAATAAAAAGAACATAAAAATGTAAAATTTTGATCAGCTTGGATCAAAAGAAGTATTTAAAACTATATAGTTTTTTTAATCACGTTAGAGATAGATGGTGAAGAGCTGTTCATTTGACCCACATTAAAAAAACAAACTAAAAATCACAGCAAATCTGATGTTGCTGACAGTTTTAATTTCCTTCCTTTCCTTCTTCCTCTGCTCTGTTTTTAATTGATCAACAGGTGAAACGGTGGGTATCAGTGCAGTGTACAAGAACAAAAACTACATCTCAGAAAGCTTTGCCTGAAATTACGAAAATATTAAATCCTTTATTTTTAAAAAGACAATATTTATTAATAATTAAGCTTCGATACGGTTTCAATAAATCATTCCAAATCAGTTTTTTAAAATCTGAATGAACTAATCAGTAAAACTTGAGTACAAATAAATGAGTTCCTAGTTCCCCAAGTTAAGAAAACTTAAAAGCATCTTGACCCCAAATATCTTTCAGATATGAAGTACGTTTTCATACCTTTGATTTACTCTTCAAATGAGTTTGGAAAGCACACAGAGGAAACCCGATGACCCTCCTTCACTTGCTGTCGGACCTGAAGATTAAAACCAGCAGCAAAATGCATGAGACGCCTCCGTCTGAATAATCCAGCCTCCACACTGAGTCTGATTGACACCCGACACGCATGCAATTAGTTTCTGCAAAAATGTCACCACAGCCACGAAAAGCTACTCAACACATTATATAGTAAAACCTTCAAACTATGCTTAGAATGTGTTTCACTGCAGAGTCAGGACTTGATGAAACAATAAAGGTGTAGCTCCGGTGATGGTGGACCCTGAGGTGATTTTAGAAATGAAATTCGTTGTTTGTCTAATTAAATTGGTGATTTCATCGGAGATCTCCAGTGACAGGCTGTTAATTCTCAGGCAAACAGAGCGACAGGTTAATGAAATCAGACTGAACAGATGTTCCTTATTGTTGTACTGCACAGTATTTTCACCCAGTGTCCTTTGTTACACAAGTTTACATCATATCACTAACGTTTGCTTTTTTTTCCTCAAAATGTCTTATTGCAGAGTCGATACTTTTCTAATTTATGGTTTGACAGCGAAAATTTGAAAGAAAGGAAGTGACATATGATGTTCATATCATATATGAAGATCATATAAGGATTTATTAAAAAACAAAACAGAAAATATTTTAATCACATCTTAATATGCATGTATATGTTATGGATTTTACTGCCAACAGTGCATGTTTCCTGTTAAACAATAATGTTTGACATGTAAGGTTCCAGCTGGAATAATATAAATCATAGTTTTATGTCCTTGGATTGAAAAACATCTTAAGCAAATCTTTTTTATTGCCTCAAAGTTATAAAAGTGAATACTTGTTCTGGCATGTTGATTCATTCTTTTGAAAATCATTTTCTGCTGAAATGTATCAACTGATTTAAAAAATGGTTTCAATTATTTCATAAAATATGCAAAAAAACTAAACTAATATGTAAATACCACTTTTTCAAAAGAGGATTCAGAAAGGATTGTGTAATTTTTGTGAATTAGGCGCTTTAACATAGTTCATTAGGAACAGAATCAACCTGTGGACGGACTACTTTGTGTCAGATGGATGTCAGGATAACCTGGACTAGCAGGTTATCGTTTGGCTTCATTGTGGTCAATGCAGAGCGTGTTATGATTTTCTTTCTTAAGGAAAAAAAGTGTTCAGTTCCCGATTTTGATTGTTTTTTTAGAATCTTAATGTTCAGATGTGATCTGTTTAACTCTTGCAACCTTTTGATGATCAGAACTGAATCGAAGGCAAACTGGATGCAAATGATGTGTAGAAGTGATAAATCTAATTCCACTTTGACCATTAAGTTGAGAATTGTGAGTGTTTCTATTATCATTTCACAGACACACAGTAAGAAGAGTCAAAGACATAATCAGAAATAAACTTGACCCAAAGATCAAAAGTAAACTAAGAACTTCTTTATTCTTTTTTTCTTGATTTCATATAACTATCTATATTTGTTTTTTCTACATTGTCCTTAAAAGTTTGTCATCATGCTAGGTGCAGCTTCAGTGTTGGTAGAACATGCAAGGTCGTGGTTTGAGTTGGTGGAGGATTTCACACATTGGACAACTGGACCCAGAAAGAGCAAAAGCCTCTAAATGTGGGCTCACTGAACAGAACCAAAGTAACATAACCCCACCAAGAAGGGGGAAAGGTTGCACTGACCATCTTCAGGGATTCATGAGGGGGTTAAGCAGAAGCAGTTCAGTTCTTGCTCCAGTAGTTGAATCCATCCGAACCATAAATGGAGACTTTTTCATGTTTTCTTTTCTTTTTTCTTTTTAAATCATGACATCATCAGTTGACATCTTTAGTGCAGTCAAAAAGAAAACTAAACTCTAAAAGCAGGCAATCTTAACGGGGCATATACGAAAAAGAAAAACCCTCAGACAGCTTTGCAAAAATCAAACCATTAACAGAATAGACTGGGAGAACAAGAGGGGAAGAGAAACGTCTGTCACACTTGCATATGGAGTTGACCTACTGGCTAGGATTGTAGGGGATCACTCAGTCTGAATAATCTTCATTTTTACTATAAAGCTAACTTCAAAGCTGTGTTCAAATTGTTCACTTATTCTTCATTAGTACATTTTAGTCATTTTCATCTCCTGTGCACAAATTCTATTGTTTCCTTGGATGTACAGTTCACTGCATTGTTAAAGACGCCACTATGCCCAACAACCTGAGCTGACAAAGTCCATTCAGGCTAACATTAGCATTCTAACATCCTCAGCTAATTATTAGTTTTGAAGGTATGTAGGTAGTGTTCCCAAAAGCTACCGCCTGGTACAGTAAAGATAGTGTATAGAGGTACTACAGGACATCACCAAATTAGACCATGCTTAAATTAAGCCTGAGCTAGCATAGCGAGCTAATGCTAACATTAGGATTCTAGTACAGCCTTTGAAAACAGACAATAATGACTCTAAATCTACCATTAATTGTGCACTCAGAAGTTTTCAGACAGTTCAAAAAGAAAGTGTTGAGGTGGTACACTTCCTTTTTAAAACAACCCAATTAACCTGAATGGACAAAGAATGCTAATGTTAAACTTAGCAAGCTAACATTCACTGTACAGTGAACAAGAACACTGTCATGTGGCTTAGCAAAAATAAAGAGGTAGTATACTACTGTAGACTATAGCCTATATGACAGTTGTGTGCTGTGAATATTAGCATACTGATGCTGACATTAACACACTGATGCCCAACCACCCAGCCACTGTCTAGACCGTTTATTCTTGCAGACATCTCATTATTGGACATATCATGCTGAGTCTCAAATCGGTGGATTTTAGCTAACTGCAGTTATCTATTTGGTCTAACATAAGAAACAAAAATTGCTTCTTAAACTAAAATTAATTTATCATCTATCATTTATTTATTCATCTAAACCAACCAACATACATCTCTCTCTCTTTAGCATGTGAATGTTAACAGTGATGCACATTATATAAGTGACCATTTATTAAAACGTTCATGTTGAGGTCAGTGTTTCCAGTTTTTAACCACTGCCAATATGAAGAGTTCAGTAACAAAAACAAATTCCAATTTTCAAGGGTTTCTAATATTTCAAGCACACCAACTTAGCATCAATTCAATTATATGTCATACAGTATAAATAGTGAATCTACATCAGCTCTACAGCTTCAGTCAACTCAGCATAGTAATGCTAATGTTAGCATGCTATCATTAACATCCAGGGCTGTTAACATCCACCAGTGATTTTAAAGTAACACATAAAATTGCATCAAACAGTAGAAATAGTGTACATGAAACAAAATGTAATGTCTTGACTGACCATGAATGATAATAAAGTTAGCACGCTAATGCTGATTGCATAACGACACATATTGTCTGCAGTTGATTTTTGTGACTTTCCTGACTTCACGGAAAATAAAACTAGTAACCTAAAACTTAGTGCAACTTTTATGATAATGAATTATGTTATTATAAGGTTTTCAACCAAAATCAAAACCACTTATTTATAATGTTATGTATGTTGCTGGTGCTTGTTTATGCAATATGTAACTGCAAATAAACATATTGCAGCAGAATTTAGTGTTGCAACATGCTGGCTGCACCTGCACTATTCAGTTTTTTTGTACACATACAGTCTGAGTGAGTGAACATTTTGAACACAGCTTTGATTTTCTAATGATGGCTTAAAAAATTAAATCAAAACAAGGAGGATTGGACAACCTTTGATGACATCACGAGTGCCAGCTGGTGGAGGAGAAATGTAACAGTGCTGCGTTTTTTCTTCCTGCTGTATCTGTCTTGCTACAATGGGAATGAATCATGTCGACTCTGGAAGTGTTGGTGCCATGCTGTACATTGGCTGTAGTAAGTGATTCAGAAACTTATATCTAGGAACAATAAGATCTTCACATTCCTACTGACAAAGCAGAGATCCAACAAGTTTCCACAGAGGGACAATTTGCCACATTTGTTGTTCCTTATATGCACAGAACAAGTATATTGCAACAGTTATGATTGCAGGTCACAAAATGCACGGTGGGCGCCGACAGCTACATTTGCACTAAAGAAGCCTGACTTTTCTGCCCAATATGGAATATACCTTTTTTTTTTTTCAGAAAACACAAGTACAAAAAAAACCTGCCAGTAAAGGGATGATGGTGGAATAATGGCAAGCCATAAAAAACAGGTGTTATTAACACTGGGGAAAAACGTGAAAATCTACATCTTTGGTGAAAATTTAACTGAGTATGCTGAAAGACACCTGAGCACACACAAATTTCACACTCAAACTGTTTGTTTTTTTTATCCTACAGCTGGAAACAGGAATTGACTGAAGTTTCTTAGAAATGCATCTTGATTGACCAGTTTAAAACATGGGAGAGTATTGACTCACGGTGAACAGAGTTAATACACAGAGAGGCGTTAATACAGGAGGCTGAACATCAAACTGGAAAACTGTACATTTGGTTGGACACTACTGGCATCAGGTTTCAGCATACAGCTTCTCAGTCTGTTCATGCACGGTCTGTGAAGGTGCTTCCAAGGACAACGTTGTGGAGATTGCATGTTTGCACCACAGATGGGCTTAATGTGGCATATCTTGAATCTAGCTTCATATACTGTACCATATGTGTGCTACAGGACATCTACTGTTATCTGATCTGACAGCTGTCAGGGGTCTCTGTGGTGTAAATACAAGGTCTGAGAAGTTTGTTGAACTGTTCTCTCAGTAGTTTCATCCCCATTTATCCTTTTTTGATAAGGGAACACAGAAAGTAAACAAACAAACAAAAAAAAGGCCCTCTTCTTTTGAAGCCCCCAAAAAATCATTCAATCAATCACATGAAATTTAGAAAATAGAGACAAAGATTCAAAGCTGCCTGTGGAAAAAGTTGCTGGCATTCATTCAAAAATCATTGACGCATAGAGTTCCCCGTCGCTTGTTTTTTGCTCTGCAAGCCTCTCAGTTCAGTTTCCATGCAAAGCCATGGATTCAAAAAGAAAACCAAATAATTCAAGGAAAAAAAAAAAAAACAGAACGTGCAGCGCCTCCTAAAACTTCGTCCCGGGACCCAGTTGAGGGGGAGGACTCCAACATGACCCACCCGGATATTCAAGTATGAAGTGACAGCGATGGGAAATACCGTTGAGGACAAATGAATGAATGAATAAATGAATGAATGAATGAAAATCATAAAAAATGATCTTGAGTGTGCTAAGCTGCAGTCACATCTGTCCTGAATCTGTTTTATTGTGAGTAAAACAAACACGGCGACATTGTTTTAGAACATTTTCACCTTTAATAAAAGGGGCTAAGAACGCATCAGAGAAACACACATTATATGTTATACCTACAATATTTCCACTTTTCTAAACTAGATTTACATCTTGAGGATTTATGAATAATTAAATTAAATTGTTTTTAATTTTAGCAATTATCTTTAGGTCCATACACATTGGTCTTAGTCAGTAACAACAACAAAAATATCTTTCTTCTATGCTACATTTCACCCTGAAAGGCTACACTCATTTTGCGAAATGAGACAAAAATTGTTTCATTGCCACTTTTTCACACCTACAGCATGAGGAACATTTCTGTCCTGAAAACAAAGTGACTGAATAAAAAGAACAATGGTTCCAGTTTAAAACCAGAAAACAAGTAAAACCAAAATTATAGGCTTCAAAATCAAAGATGAGAAACAAGATGAGGCGAAGGTCCTCTGAGGAATGATGAGCTATGGAGAGTTTGTGGAGCCACGCAGGTGACAAGTGCGCATGCGTAGCTGACACATGGGGACGGAAATAAAATGTTACTGAGGGGCTCGATAAGTTTTCCGGCCTGGGTCAGAGGGAGAGAGGGCGGGAGGAGCTGGTGCATTGGAAACCCCCCTCCCCCCTCCGTTTGGTCCCCAGACTCAATCAGGAGCTGAGGGTGAACTGGTCTTGCTCGATGGGTTTTTTGACCCAGGCCCCCAGGCCGGCCTTGTGGAAGGCCTTAATGAGGGCCTTTTTAGCAGAGTGGTACTCCATGGCCGCCTGCTTGGCCTCATGGTATGAGCTGGGCTTGGGCACTTTGATCCGCAGGATGGATGACAGCTGGGGAGGAAGAAGAAATGGAAACAGAAAGTACGATTTAGGATGAAGCTTCCTTGACCAGGTTAGGATAGGTCTCTGTACTTTACAAAACATGTTTATTACATTTTTTGCACAAAATCATTCTTATATGAGATTTTAGTCTGTTCCGTTCTGCCTATTCTGAGCTCCTTTCAGAATGAGCTGCTACTAGCCACGCCCCCCAATTCAACGTTTACAGTCACACATGAAGATGGCTGCAAACGTTATATACATCTTTGAAAAGCGGAAGTAGAGCCTCCTGCACAACCAACAAGAATGCAGCAAGTGGTAAGTCAACAACTAAACACTTGTCCTTTCCAACAGCCATTGTACAGTGGATACAACCTGCTGACCAAATGTCCTAATGTTCAGCTTGGGTTAATAAGTGATAATAGATACTTGTTTTAGAAACAAACACTGCTTTACACTTTACACCTGTGTTGCTTGGTCTTCCTGATGCTGTTTGTTTGCTAATATTCTCTAACAAACTTTGAATCCTCTGCAGAACAAACATACTTATACGGAACAAAATTAGGGGCATCAGACCAAAAAAAGAGAAAAATGAAAACGTAAATTATTTTTGCAAAGAACTGTAACATAAGTTGTTTCTGGCTCTCTGTACCTTTGAGTGCAGGCGCACCCAGCGGCTGTAGAGGGCATGTTTGCAGAGTCTGGAAGGCCGGCCCATGTCGTCCTTCCCCGTGGTGGCGTTGATCACCTCCAGTGCCTGATCGCCGACCGTCCAGTTCACGCTGAAGTTGGGCGCCTTGCCCGGCTGTCTGGCCTCAGCGTTGCTTATACCTGGGAATCCAAAACAAAGAGTTGGCAAGCTTACAAAAAATTTTTGTGCACCTGAACAGCTCAAGAGGATGAAATACTATCACCTCCTGCTATGTTTAATCGAAAAGTCATCCTGATGCAGAGGCAGCTTATGAAACAGCCCTGATGTCTTTTAGCACAATTTTTTATCTTTTTTTATGTGATGCTATCTAACATGGTGGAGAGAAATGATGCCATCTACCTCGAAGGGGGACTGAGGACGAGGCCTGAACTCTTCCAAAACATGACAGGGCTTTGGCCTCCACTGTGTCTCAAACATAAATGGGAGATATATGGATGCCATAAATCCCTGTGTCCTGCTCGCTTTTGTGTGTGCGTGTATGTGTGAAAGTGCATTAAGCTCCTTGGTTCCATTTGGCAGCACTTGTGGCAGAAAATGATTTACAGCGGATGAAATCCTCACTGCTCTGAGGCCACAGCCCTTCACCGCTAAAAAGTCTCTAAAGCGGAAAAGGTTAATAACCCCGGACTATTATCTCCTCCAGAGAGGAACCACAGAGGATCACGGGGAGCGGCGAGTAAAATCCAGGAAGCAATAAGACTAATGCTAAATCTAAATCTAGTTATTTTCATGAAAACACAATGGCCATACAGGAAGTGAAGTTTGGACTGAAATGGGTCTTTAGGATTTGTTTCGGTGCCTGTTTTGTGGTATGAATGGAAACATAAATAGGCAGCAGCTCCATTCATAAGAAGCTGCACAAATATGAATTTGTGGGTAGATTCTTTTATACAAGGGTTGTGCAAACTTTTAAAGAATAATTTTACAATAATGCTGCATATTATCAGAGTTTATGTTTTAGTCAGCTGTACTTACATTAAGCAAAATAAATGCTGACCACAATCCAGCCAAACAATCTTAGTGAGATCATTCTGCTCGACTTCATCAGAATGACGTCTTTGATATTCTAATGATACATTTTAGCTGTTTTACAATAGAAGAACAAAAACAAAAAGAGTACTAAATAAAAAAAGGAACGTAAAAGAAAAACGAAAGGCTTTTGAAAAGGTCAAGCCACTGAAAATTTATACAAAATGTTAAAGCTATTCAAATTCCACAGGAGAAAGGTAAATGTCAGCTCTGATCAAACAAAGGAGGAAAGCTCTTCCTGTCCTCCGTTCCTCTACCACTGACCTGTGAGGTCAAGAAACGTGTTTACTACCCAGAATTAAAATCTTTCTGCTTGATATTTGGAGAGCTGGGGTTGGATTATCAAAGTTTAAAAAGATGACCTCACACGGTTGGGTTTTTATCTTTTGAAATTGTGAACGTGGCCACGCAATACGGCTGGGAATTTAAGGGAGAAAAAAGAATCTCCGATTACCAGCAAGTCCTTCCTCATTTTACCATCTATTTGTCTTCAGTGAGCCTCTTACCGCTGAGAAGAGGCCTGTTGAGGGTGAACTGCTGGGGCAAGTCCTCGATATCTGCAATGCGCTGGTACATGGCCCTGGAGAGGTGGTCGGCATGGTAAAGGCTGCCGAGGATGATGCTGGAGAAGTAGATGGGCTCGGTGAAGTAGCTCATTAAAGAGCCCTGGATGCCCACCACATTCCACCTGGAGAGGGAAAGAAACAGAATGTGAAACCATGTTGGAAACAGAAACCACACAGCAGTTTGTTTCTAAAGGGTATATTCTACAAACAGACGCTTCATGTGGTGAAACTCTTTTCTTTTCAAGAGTGATGTGAACCAGCTTCATTGTTTAGAATAAACTGAAATGTATTTGTGACTGAACTGAAAGGACTTGTTTTGCTTTTTTTGTAAAGTGCCTCAAGATTATATCTGATGTGAATTGTTGCTTATAAATAAACTGAATTGATACTAAATTGAGTTACCTGGTAGGTTGAATAAACTATGTAATTATGAAGATGGATACACCTGGAATAAAATGAATAATTCACACAGATTTAGAATCTCAACATTCCAAGATTTACCTTAAACAAATCTTTCCACAGCTTGGCACAGTAGTATACATATCAGCAGAAGTTTATGAAATGACTGCTTTTTTTTTTTTACATAAATGAAAATTAAAGTGTCTTTATTTAATGACATATTATGTCACTCTTGTAATAGTTGAACAATAATTTCTTGTGAATAATAAGCTGCAAAGCTGTTTGAGCTTCTCTGGGTTATTAGTCAGTAATTACAAAAATGGAGATTAAACATTAGAGTTCAGTTGGAAATCAGACTTTTATTTTTTATATTTCCCTCTTATGATGTTCCCAAACTAATTATCTTCATCTTGGTAGCATGCTGAAAGCATTCAAGTAAGAAACATTGGCAGCAATGGATGCTATGCTGCACAAAAGGCTCTATTGTTCCACAACACAATATTCTTGGTGCAAATGTGTCTGAGGAGGTGAGTGTAAAACTGGAGGGAAGGAGAAATGAAATCTCAGGCTTTTATAGCTGCAGGCAGTAAAACACAAATTCAGCACAGTCAAACAGCTTCATATTATTCTCAGCCATACCCACACATTGTTTTATCGCAACAACACGGCGACACAATTGCACCTGAATACCTTCTGAAGGACACACGGTGAACAAAAAGAAGCAGAAACGGGCAAGCACGCTCATTGGAGTTATGTTTTCAGAGGCATTCAATTTTGTTCCTGTCAAACCTCGCTGTATTTCTGCTTTGTGTTTTTTCCTGCAGAATATAACGCTTTATGGCTCCACGCAGGGAGACTAAACCCACAAAAAAACCCTAGAGCACAGAAAAGGTAAGAAAGAAAAACTAGTCAGGTTTTAAACATGTAATAAAAACATAAATCAGAACACAGAGATTTAGTAAGTAAAATCTTTTTAAGAAAGAACTCATTTTAATGCGGGGAGCGCCGTGTTACCTGATATTGAGAGAGATCAAAAATGACACTTGAAAATTCTGATTTTATGTCAACAATTTAAGCACTATATTTACAATAATCATAAATAATAAAAATTTAATTTTTGCCTAAACTTTGGAGTGGAGAGATGCTCTGCCAAACTCTTCATTGGAAAATATTGACTCCTCTTTTCTACTCAAACTCGCCATAATTTTGTTTTATAGCAACTATTTCCAGCAGGTATTCACTCCAAAATAGAAGCTACTTAATAGACCATAACAAACTGCACTTCTTTCAAATTGCTCAAGTAAAAATCAAAAAAAGGTTTGCAAAGTTTCCAGAAACTATTGTATGATTAGAAGGCAGAATCATAAGAAAGAAACCTCGTTGACAATACTCAAAATAGCCTGGATATTTAAGTATTACATGTTATATTTGCTGTTCTTGGGTTTGGCAATGAATTCTCAGTTCTATATAATTATCATTTTTGGCTGATCCAGATGGCAGACCGATTATTTATGACAATCAAATAAATATTTAATTAATCAGTTAACACTGAAATCAATCAACGTCTACTTTTGATGTTTAGATACTCCGTGGTTCTCTTTAAATTTCACAGAAACACAGAAAATGTCAAAGACAATTCGAACCAGTCTTGAAAGACAAAGCTGTAAACAGCATCTATGCTGCATCCCACATGAATTACACAATCAGCATTCAGTTACTGTGCACTCAGGCAGAGTTTTATCCAGGCGAGAGGAGGCGGAGCTTTCTCATGATCAGTCATGGAGAAGTTTCACCATTCATCAAAGTGTTGCCTTGAACATGGACAGAGACTAAAGACGCTATGATCAGCCAAGAAAAAAATTCTTCCAGGGACAAAGGATTCATCAATTCACCAAGCTCCCCTTGACACTCAGAAAAAAAAACAAAAAAAAAAAACAAAAAACATGGACTTGAAATGATAAAGTGCGTCGACAGAGGGGGGATATATCACTTTGCAGAAAATTATACTGGCAGCAAATAAAACATGAGAGTCCAGATGAATGTGGCTGAAGGGAAATCAGGCATGAAGTTTTTGGATTTATCTAATTAAAAAATATGATGTTGCGCACATTTGAATGCAAATAAATTAGTAAACAAATGTTTTTACTGATGTTGCTGTCAAAACTGAACTTTTTGGAGTTTTTTGAATATTTTCATAAAGAAGACATGAAGTAGAAATGAATCATGCAGCATTTGGTAACATCTAATGGCAAAAGCTGGAAACTGCAACATTCTAATTCCAGCAATAAAAGCTGGACTTAGTCTTGCTCATTATAATATTATACAGTAACACGACTGCTAAACATGCTGCAGAAACAAAAAGAATCAACCTATTTAACACTTAAAACTTCTGGATTTTGTACTGGATTTGAACCGCATTACCTTGCGATCTTGTCACTGCAGGACATGGTGAGCAACCGCTCCCCTTGAAGCACGCCGTCCCAGGTCTGGATGGTGTTACTGGACCGTACAGGAATGGTGCCCTCCCCTGACTCTATTTTGGTCCTGAGCTGGCCTCTTGCTTTGCGGTTCGGGTGCCGGTCTCCCTGATCTGAGCAAGAAGATTATCACACATAAGGCAGAAATTCATATTTAAAAAAATAAAATAAAAAATGATCTCAAACAGACCAAGTATCACAGCACAAAGCAGCTGGCTGCGCCCGTCTACAATCTAGTCCTCTATCTACTGAACACAAACGTTCTCATGATTTTACCATTCAATTTATATTTCTTACTTGGTTCTTGCATTTTTTGCATCAGTACCCAGATGTATATTTAACTTTATTTAAGGCAGAAAGCCTTGTTTCTTTTTGCAAGACAATGCTAAGCTGCATTCTGTTGCACACAAAAACATGATAATGCATTTAAAGAAAAAAATAACACCTGCATTTTTTTTATTAATCTTGATTTTCTAATTAGTTGCTGAAACAGTAACTGTTTAGCTTATTCAACATGTTTACAGGTGCTGCTGACAGTTTGAACACTTCGGATACGTCTTTATCGCTTTTCAATTTAACATAGTCGAATTAGCCTACAACCTTACTGCCAGTGGTGTAATTATTTGGACATCATTACAATTGTGTTGCATTTTGAGCAGCATTTTACAAAAAATCCCTCGCACTAGTAAATTGGCGTGTTTACTGACAAAGCCAGTGTCTCCAAAAGAAGAAAGCAGAAAATGTCGTCCACATTATGTTGTCAAAGTTTTCTGATGTTCCACCAGCAGGCGCCCATCTATTCACTGACTAATTGAATGTGGCTGTTTTCTATTCAGCCTGCCATGTGCAATGGAAAGGAGCCTGACGAGAGTACGAGGGAGGTTAATCAGACAGACAGAGTGGTTGGGCTGGGTAGGAGAAAGACTGATGGAGGACGACAGAGAATGACTAAACGCTCTAATTACCAGCCTTGTTTAAATGCGTCTGTGAAGCATATTTTGGACACTGGACTAACATTCAAATAAAGCAAAGCATAACTCTACGTTTAATTGAATAAAACCAATCAGCGGTTGGAGCTGAATTCTGAGTAAAGACGGGAAGAAATTAAAAACGTCTCCTCAGAGCCGAGGAGGAGATACGGACATAGAGCCGCTTGGTTTCGCACCTTCCACTCCGGCTTCGTGCGGAGAGAAAATCCTGGCGTCTCCGCAGGGCGAGGTGCTGATGTAGAGGTGAAACTGAACGTTGTCCTGTAACCTGTAGCCTCCTTTGTCACATGGCACAAATATGGACTTGTGATGGTCCTCTTTTATGTTGCTACAATCACAAACCAATAGCAAAAAACGAATGCTCGTCACATTTTATTTAAGTCATAAAAATGCAATTGGAATATAGAACATTTGTAGAAATGTACAACTGCACCTTACAAGGCTGACTAAAGGACGTCTTTGTCCACTAACCTGAGGTAGAACTCCAGCTGGGTGTAGAGGTACCTGATGAGCGAGCGGCGGGCGATTATCTCTGCATGGCAGTCGTTTAGTGCCAGGCCGCGGTCACTCATGTACTCACCGTTGATGCACTTGGTTCCCGTGGAGACACAGATGACCTGTGCTTCCTTCACATCAGTCCCTGTTGGAGGGGCGATAACACAGAGACACTTGGGTGAATCACATGTGTCCACCCACTAAAAATGCTGGTTCTTAACTAAGAAAAGGCAGACTGCTGTGAAGGAGAGGTAGGCCACTTAAGTAAGTGTCAATAATGGAGAATCCTAGTAGTTTGCAGTCAGCTGCACATTCAGAAACACACACACCCACGCACGCGCGCACACGCCCACACACTTCTGTCTCCTGAAGGGCAGATGCTTTGCCAGTACCAATAAACTTTAGAAAAGGCCCATGTCAGTCACTGGTCGTCAGGTAAGCCGCAAAAAAGTTCCAGATTTTAAAACAAGATTCTTACTTCACAGAAAAGTAAAGTACCTGGTAATGACACAGCAGAACATGGTGGACTGCACTCTACTACTCTCAGTTTATACACAACACACTCAGTGGGAGCACATCAAAAGAGGCACAAATACTTTGATGTTCTAGAAAACTGTTAGAGAATTGTTACTTCTGCTCTTTACAAATATTTATTTCAATTGTTTGTTATTGGAGAACCGATAAATATCAATATATTTGAAATTATAAGTGAATGAAACTGCACTATTCAGCAACAGACTTGCACTATTGATGATAGGCAGCATTAGTCAAATGAAATGGGCATAATATTTATGTCCAATTCCAGCAAGGCTACAAATTCTTTAAAGAAAAATGTGTGATTCTGAAACATTTCTTTGTAAAAACTAAGAATATGAATTCTTTACTCAAAGACTTTAATATTAAACCTATCATCATCATCTTTTCTGAAAGCTGGATGTATCCTTACACCTCACAAATCCCAAACAGGATGGTTACTAGATAAACTGGAAATAATAGGATGTCTGTTTTCAGAAAAGAAGAGATAAATACTGTCTTTTGTTTCTGCCTGTGGTGTGATACATAATAGATATTTAGAATGCAAAAGGTACTCTAAAGAATAAAATGTGACTTTCTTGATATCAATCTGATTCTTAACATTTTATTAAAGAACTGGTTGGAGACCAGATCTATTGCAGCAGCCCTGGTTTACTACTAGAAATTCCTGCAGGGAATAGAGTAAAACAAGGCAAGTTATGATCAGATGTCTAGATACATCCAGAGGTATGAAGTTATATGAACGATGTCTGCTAAAACTGAAAAACAGAATATTGAGATCCTACTATTCCTGACCCAATTAACAACTTAAAGCACTTATGTTTTTGCTTTAATTACCCTTCCAAGTCATACTTTTAAATGACCAAAGCCTTTTTTTGTAAGCACGAAAGGCATCACAAGGTCTTCTCCTCCTACATTACCTGTTGTCATGACGACTCCTGCCAGGACTTTTCTTCGTGCATGAGGGGAGGTGAAGTTGTCTGTCAGCTCACTGAACTTATCCACCACCAGGCGAGAGACGGCATCAGCCAGAACCTGCAGACACAGACAAGCGTGCGGGAGGACATGCACATAATCGCACAAACACAAAAGCCTCGCCTCAGATATGTCAGCTTACAGAGCATGTCTGATGCTATCCGCCTCTGGAGCGCTACCTACCTGTCACTACGCTCGCATCCGGCATCAAACAAGTCAAAGCGTTAAAACAGCAACAAGTGAAACTGGGCCGGCCCCCTCTGAGGTAAACATAGCAATCTTTTAAGCAGCGCTGTTGCAGTTTGGAATGACAGTTTTAGTTTAGCATGTCCCTTCTGACAGCGAATCAGAGCACAAAAAACAAACAAGTAAACGTGCGTCTCAGTTGAGAGCAAAGTGCTCGCCTGCTTTCCTGGGCTTTAATCTCCAGCTGAACATTTGAGGAAACCTAAAATGAACTTCACACATCTTTAACTTTTGGACAGCCCGCTCCTTGTGCTGGGTCTTTAACCACTGCTAATGTGATGGAAAATGACGACAACCAAAAGGAGAGATGACGGCTGGTTGATCACAAATTAAAGAAATCAGTCTTATATTACTGCCCTGCTACTTCAGAGTCACCCATTTAAAGTCAGATGACTTCGGTTTTCATTGCCAAGGACTTTCATTCTTTATGGCTGTAAAAAATCAAATTTTCTGTACCTCTTTTTTGATCTTTCCTCTCATGAAAGATTATCAATTTATTTGTTGTTTGTAGAACAAGAAAAAAAAAGCTAAATTCAAATTACAATCAAATAAGAAACTTAAGATAAGGTCCAAATTCTGCAACCTCATTTTCTCCCATAAGTGTTATGCAAGATAGAAAGGGATAGCTGAAATTAAATATCATGCAACAGAAAATTAATATGATAAATTACTGGGAGTGTCATAGCTGAAATGGGCTTCAGGACAAGATGAGAGGGTGAACAAAGAGAGAAGAAAGGCCTGTTGACTATGTGTCAGGCTGATTAGCTCTGCTGGCTGAGTTATCTCTCTTCTCACACTGGCTCTCATCTAAGACAATTAACTTCACCTCTCTGATGACCTGTGTGAATGAGACTTCAATAACAGTTTTATAGATTAGCTCAGTTTGAAGGCTGGATGAGTTGAGAGTTTTGCTCTTTGTAAACCAAGGTACAATGTTCGCTTCAGAAGAATACGTTCCTTTGAGGTGCGTTTCACCTCTGTCAGAACCTGCTGTGGTTCAATCTTGCCATCAATATAATCAGGGGTAAAAATATGGGCAAATTCTGATTCAACACCAAGAATAATGAGCTTCTGCAGCAATAACTTGCTGTAAGTCTTTGATGGTGTCACCACTCTTCTTTACGATGTTGCTTTAGTGCACGAAGGTCTGCAGAGACTCATTCATATACAGCTCTAAATTCTGTGATGTTTGGGATCACTGTCCAGTTTGGATGCTTCTATTAGCTTTACTTTACTTTACTTTACTTTACTTTACTTTAAACTTTAAACTGTGTTAATTTAAATAAATAAATTACATAGATCTTAAAGTTTTAAAATTTCAACACTTAATCATACAAAGGCACTAGTTGGAACCTTTATAATCCATTCTGGTACGGATTCTGGCAATAAATCTGATGCACAAGCGACATTAGCAAACAACAGAGATGGACGACAAAGCCTCTTCTCTCACTGTTGTTGAGCTATGTCTACTTATTCAATAAATATTTAACAGCAGAAAGGTATTTTGCTTGACTCTGAAGTAGCAGTATTTTGCTTATTTTTCTTCTGTTTTCTGATTAAAATGCGAAAAATAAATTACAGAATTTTAATCTATTACCATCACTACTTTAAACATTTCTTCATTGGTCTTGTGTGTCTAAATGACATAGTTCCTGAAATTCTCTTGACAAGCCATATTTGTGCAGTCTAAATAAATTCTGGTCAATTTATTTATACAGTGCTGATTTATAAAGCACTTTACAAGACAAACAGATCTATTTTGTACCTGTAATTGCCTTAGCAAATAAATCCAGTGTAATGCAATCAGACAGACACATTCATAATTAATTACAGACATTCCAGCTCCAATTTAGACTAATAGGTGCAGCTCTTGGTCTTTTTTCCATTGTCTGACTCTGAGGTGAATTTGCAAAGACATTCACTGCTGGGAACACAAGCTTTCTGAAATGCTTTCCATTCGTGAATAATTGTTCTCCCTGTAGAATGGTGGACTTTAGTCACTCTGACACCTTACAAGCAGTACCAGATTGATTGGCAGCTTCAATTGCTTCTCCAAGGTCATTGCTAATGTATAAGTTGGCATGGTGTTAAGACTTCTGCTATTATGAAGGTGGTCACAATGCTGACTAGCAGTCAACCAAAGGATTGTGATGAGCAGCTGGTGATTTCTATTTTCCCTTAAGTACCATGGAAGCACTAAGGGTGCACTTAGTTTTTTCCATTACTATACGTCTAAGATCAGCTGTACCTCACCAGGTAGACAAATGCACAGCAATATGCAGTCAGAAAATAACAGATGATATCTTATAAGCTTCTATACTCATTTCTGTTAATATCAATGTCAGCTGTGCCCGTCTTTTGACACCCCTGGTTGTTATATAACTTTGCACATTTGTGCTGCAGACCGGCACTAAGCTGTTCCCTTACTATCGGCTGAACACATGAACACGGAGTGACTTTAACATTTAGACGTTGCTGTTTCCATCATCAAACTACCTCAAGACAGATTTAATATCCTCAGCTTTATCATAGTTCAAGATGGTGAACGTTTAGTCGCACTTTTGCCCAGGTTTGGAGCCCAGAGAGCTGTAATGTTGGCTGAGGTGAATAAAATTATAGAACTAGTTTGTGAGGTACAATAAGAGTTGGTGTGAGATATTGAAAAGATAAAATTACATTGGGTGTTGTTTTCTTATGAGACCCATGGCTCTTGTGTTGTTTATCATATGTTGGTTGTATGTGGGTTTTAGAAATTTCAAAAGAAATAATCATAACTACATAGAAGCATGCTTTTATGTTGTAAAGACGAGCACAGACCTGGAAATGTTTATTTTCTTCAAAAATTCACTTGTTTCCATTTTATTCTATTATTGAAATAACTATTCTAGTCAGTCTATAATATTAGGATGATTGTGTCCTACTACTCATTCAACAGTCTTATTTAGCCCTATTTAATGACACATCTCACTTTTGCTTAAGATCTTTGCAGAGGGCCAAATTTCTTAAAGTTAGAGGCTAATCTTGGCTTGCTTCCTCTCTGTTTTGATATTCATTATTGATAACTCAACTTATAAAATATTTTCTTTGGTATAGAGGCTGTTATATTCTCACTTTTTTTTTTAAGGTTTTATTGGCTCTAGTGGCCTTTATTTAATAGTTAGTGGACAGGAATGAGGGAAATGAGAGAGGGGGAAGACATGCGGCAAAGGTCGCCAGGCCGGGATTCGAACCTGGGACGGCCGCGTCGAGGACTAAGGCCTCCATATGTGGGTGTGCTAAACCCCTGCGCCACCACAGCACCCCATATTCTCACTTTTGCTGTACTTTCACTATAAAACCTTCTTAAAGCATACACTGACGATTGAATTATAGGGAATACCCTATAAGATTATATCTGATCAGATATAATCTGTTTAGACTGATCAGATTATATCTACAAACTACTAAACTCTATGATATTACACTCATTTGTGGCTTATCAATTGCAGGTCAGTAATGTGATGGAATAATGGAGGAAAACCTTGGCTCAAGGTTTTGAAGAAAAAAATATTTTGCTCCTCAACATCTGTTTAGTTTTCCTTTGGAACTAATGAAGTATTTTTTATTTTATACTAAGCATTTGTTCAATAAGGAGCACCACTGAACCCCTTCAATTGTTACCTGAAAGGTCTACTTGGTACCAACAGTACCATATACAATCCAACATCCCCTATTGAGGTTGGATTGTATTTCTGATAAACTCAAGGTTAAAGTAATTACAATCTAGTTTCGTTGACACTAGAGAAATTTGAAATGAATAAAATGTCTTACCTGGGGAAGGTGAAGTTGCAACCCCTCTCTTGGTATGGGTTGCCTGGACGGTGTCTGGTCTAGCTGCATGTTGAAGAGAGCAGAGAGGGCGGCCTGTGCTGCCCGGGCTTTAGCCAGCTTTTTGTTGCGCCCTGAGCCTTCAAACGTCTGTGAGTCCACAGTTACTGACATCACGAAATTCTTGGCGTGACTCTCACCACTCTCTGAGACAAAGTCATATTTGAGGCCTGGCCTGAGCTCATTGAGGATCATGACCGGGTTTTTGCCAGTGGAGGGTGAGCTGAAAGCAGATGGAGAGGGCAACGGAGCCTGGACAAGGTTGCTGCCAGGTGGTGTAGGTAACGGATACTCCCCTAGTGAGTTTGTACCATTGGAGCCTAGATAGAAGGTTTCTTCAGGAGCAGCTGGTGTCTCAAAGCCATTGAAGAGCATGTCAGGGAAGTCCGCTTGATCTGATGTAAAGTCTGTATTCACTGTCAGTGTACGGCCCATGGCCAGGTGAGCTTCAGACGCATTGGGAAACTGAACAAAGGAACGCAGCGCTTTCTCAGCTGCATTCAATTTAGCTTTCTTCTTGGTTGGACCCATGCCCTCAAACATTTGCCCATTGACCTCCACAGTCATGACAAACACTGGTGCATGGACCGGCCCAGTCTGAGACAGCAGTTTGTACTGGAGACCTGGTTTGATCTCATTCAGCTGCATCAGAGCATTCTTGGGCAGCACCGGTCCAGGTGTTTTCTTGCGCTTCTTGGCCCGGAACTTGGAATGCGCGTGGCCATTGTTGCCCTCCTCTAAGGGGCGCTTTCGACTGCCATGGCCGCTTCCATTGGGGAGCTGATCACCGACTCCCATCCCGTCTTTGCAGGACACGTTGTGCAGGTTTCGGTTTTCCTTAACGTCTGTGCTGCTTGAACCTGCGGTGCCCAGAAAGAGTAACTTACAACGCCTTCGTTGCAGGATCTTGTAAATGCAAAATTTATAGATTCCTTTATCACTCTTTGGAACTGAACCAATGATTTGTGTTCCTTTATAACAACAAGATAAGATATAGTTAGGATTGAATTTCTAAACCTATTTCACAAGGAAATACAAAAACATCTGTTTCTTCAGAATGACAATTAAAGCTCTAGCGAGTACCTCTGCAAACATTTTACTTTCCTATCTTTATGTTTAAAATTAAACTAACTAATCTTCATGTTCAAAATGACTAAAATTAGAATAAAGTAAAAATATGTTTTAGACATTGAAGACACTTGACATTGCACAGTGACAGGGCCTTGAGAAAACCATGCAAACAAACACACACACACACACACAAAAACCAGACCAAAAGGGTTCCTTTTCACCCAGCTTATCTTAAATCGCTAACATTTCTGAAGAAAAACCAAAACCAATTATATACTAACTAAGGGGAACACATATCACTGATTCTAGTTAGCAAAGTGGATGGAATGTTGGGAAAAATTTTCATTTATAACATCCTTCAGCAAAGGCTTGATAGGTTACTCCTTGCGGTACTCAAGAGAAAGAGAGGCCGCAGTGTGCATGAGTGGGATTGTAGGTTGGGTTGAGGGAGTGCAGGGAAAGTAGTGCAGGGGGAGGAAGCTGAGGACCAGGCAAACAGGAGAGTACATCAAAGAGGCAGAAGGAGAAGACTCCACCTACTGCAGGATCCTAAAAGCTCGACTGGTGACACGGTGGAGGTTAAAATGCAGTTTACACCATTTACATGATTTTATTTTTTGAAAACAAAGACTCCCGTATTTAAAATGAGGAAAGTCTGAAGAAACAAAACAAACAAAAAATGTTTTCTAATGAAGTGCCATTCATAAGACCCTGCGCCTCTGAGATCCCCCCCTTGGAGCTGTCAGAGAGCAGAGTGTTGACAAAATGTCTTGACATGCCATTACCAACTGCACACTGCCACTGACATGTCCTGAGTCAGGAAAAAAACAACAAAAATTTGATTCTAAGATCACAAACTGCAACTCATCAGTTTATGACCTGAAAACATGCACCATTTATGTAGTCATGCATTTACAGCATTGGTATTGGTGCGTTGCAAATGAACTTGAACACAAACAGGTGCAAAGTGAAGATTTTTTGCCACCAAAACAGTTTGAAAGATAAACCAGAACTTGATCTTGCATAACACTAAATCTTTCTGCTAAACACAGACTTTAGCACCTTGATCAGCACACCATGTTTTTATTTTTAATGTACTTCCGTCAGGGTAAGATTTACAAGGTGCTGGTCATTTCCCCCTTCAAACATTTGTAGTTTCCTGCTTTTAGAGGATTTATGTTGCCGTAGGCATTTTGCACCACCTATGTGTTATTTTGCAGTCACCAGAGAGACTTGTGGTACCTGCTTAAACATGGGATAAGTTCAAATAAATGACTCTAATTTGCAAATATTTTAATGGTAGGAAATTTGATTCAATAAATCAGTGGTAATTTCACAAGTTTTGTTGGTTTGTCTGGGTTAAATTTCTGCACAAAAGTCAGTAGCTAATAGTACTTCAATTCTGCAGAAAATATATTTGTGGTGTGGTGATGGTAAATCAAATTAATTAGTAATGTGTGATTCAGACATGTGTTAGTATAGCAGGTATTTGGATTAACAGCAGGACAAATACAAAAATTTGGTGGTCTGTACAAATTTGTTGAAACCAAATCAGTTCCCTGTTATACTGTTTACAGGACCAGTTAAGAACCAGTGGTGATTTAGCTCTGGAACGGTTTTGGTGGAAAAACCCCATGAAAACAAAAAGACAATACCGGCACCGATCAGAATGGTGCTGGAACCTGGACTCTTGAAATACAGAGTATTTAATCATTTCTTTGTTAAATTTGAGGTTGAGCTAATTATGGTACATCTCTTAAACATCTGTATCTATGAGGTGTTGACAGTCAATAAATCCAATAAACATACATGAAGAAACCTCTTGCATGCTGCACAAATACAGTGAAGAAATGACACACAGAACAATCTGGAGCTTCTTTTTCTGTTTCTATCATTACACACAAAATTATTCAGATACATACCTCTTACCCACAAAAAACAACACTTAATCATTATGTTTATTGTAACAATGAGAATCTTAACACCCAGTAGTGGTGAAAAATCACAAGGGGGAATAAATGCATAAAGCAAGAGCCATGCATTAAATTATGGAACAGGCATGCAGTTGTTGTCACTGTCATGCTGGAATTTGTGTAATCAGCATTTGTAGACAATATTAATTATAAAGGAGAGAAAATATTTAAAATATCCCTTCCAAATTAACTGAGTGAAACAGTCAGGACTTAATTTTAGGTGTAACTTTCTTGTTGGGGTTTTGTTTTGGTTCATTTCATTAGATAAAAGAGCTTCAAGAGCTCCCCGGGTTGTCACATGAAAGCTAAAACTTTCTTTCTTTTCTTCCCTGGTGTCCCTTTGGTATTAAAGAAACAGGATTGTGTGAAGGGGGCTGCGTTTTATCTTCAGATACATCTTTTATGTATATCTGGCAGTAAAAATGTAAGAACCAGGCTTCAGAGCCTTTGAAAGGCAACAAAGACAATTTTGTAGCTGCTTATTTCACAACCCAATGTACCATTCTACAAAGTGAAGACAGAAAGTATGACACTACAATCAGACTTTTTCATTTTTATCACGAGCTAGGGTATTGCTGTGACTTTAAATGTGTTTGTTGTGGGCATTACAAACAAAAATGTCTAACTAAAGTTCAATAAAAGAGAGTAGTATGAGGTATCAAAGATTTGCAGATTAGTTCGTCTGTAAGAGTTGGTTAAAATTAATGTGGCATATTTATGTGTGGGTACATCAGTTGGAGTGTAGACGGAGTATTCTGAAAAAAGTATATCCATCTTTCAATTCATGGCCTTTAAGTATTTGGAATAATTTTTCTTACCAGATTCTAAAATGATGCAAATCTAATCCTATATGTTGTGTGTGAAAAATCAATTCTTGCAATTCCCATCAGACTGAAGTCAAAAAGTGGTAGGGCTTTGGAACAGGTCAGTTATTTTTCCATTTCCAAAATTTAAGGATCAACTTACCATCTTAGAACAATATTTGAATGCACAATGAGGAACTCAGATGTTTGAAACTCTGCTCAGGTTCAAACGTAACATAACATTGTGCATTTAACTGAGGCTAAAGCAGTAGTTAGCTGCAGCAGCACATTTTATTATGCCACTGAACTTGATGCAATGTAGCATACGATAAAGTGACAGGGTAATTATTGTCAAGTATGGCAGGAGGTGGATTATTTGCTCTTGTTTTTCAGCCTCTAAACCTGAGCATCTTGCAGTTAATGAGTTGATTTAGTTCATCTATAATCATAATAATTGAGAAATTACTGATGTTGGAGTCATATATAAAAAGCAAATAAAAAACATGTAGTTGTGAAAAATCCCACAGCATTTGATTACTTCAAGTTACCATGGTGATGGTTATTGTACACTTGAGGAAAGATTTAAATACTTTTAGAACCTGGCAAAAAACAGATTATTATATCATATAGAACCTCAACTTTAAACATACTTTATTGTTACAACTATATTCTCACTCAGATCTAAATAAGAACGCATTTCCCAACACACATTTTTTCACTTTGCAAAATATATCTTAAAACTTTATTCTTCAATTATTTTGGTCATTAGACATATGCTTACAAATGTATTTTTAAAAAGGTAGCATACAGACAACAAAAGATCACACTGATTACGCAACATAAAAAGAGAAGGATAAACAAGCAGGCAGACAGAAAGGAGGGAAGGAAAGTAAAGGTAAAAAAAAGATGGATGAACAAATGAGAAAAATCAAGCTGGACTCACTCATGTTTTCTTCCTCATCCACATCCATGGTGTCAGGTTTGTTTTGACCTGCGAGCAGCCTCGCCCCCGCTGCACCTGAGGATCAGAGGACAGACAGGCAGACTGCGTAAGCACAGACGGAGCGACACACAACCACATAAACATATTCAGAGAGCTCGAGTGGATACAGCAATGATGAATTTCCTCGCTTGACATAACAGCACACACACACACACACAAAGAAACATGCACACATTGCACTGTGTAAGGAGCTCCTGATGTAAGCATATAAATATTCAGAGACGGAGAGATATCAAGGTGAGAGAGGGGCCCAGGGCTGACAGGCCTTAATAGCAGGAGCAGTCTATTGTGACTTTAATATCCCTGCGATTAGACCTCATTTCCCACTGCCTGCAGAGAGATATGCAGCTCCTGACATGGCCAAGTCACTCCACAGCTGCACACATGTGACTTAGCCCAAGGTGGAGGGAGCGATTAGAGATCCATTAAGCAACACTTTCAAACCAACATCGAATCAAATGATTTCCTGTAATTGGAAATATTCGCTCCAACTGACAATGACCAGCAAACCTTTGGACTGTATCACTTCTTTTGAACTCCAAAAAATAATTGGCAAGGATTTGTGAAAAATTGGTTCTAAATGTGAGACTGGGTACCTTCTCAAGAGCCTACATAGAACAAAATTGAAAGCCTCAAATGTTATTCCATTTACACAACACTGAGGTAGACAACAACTTCAGTAAATATGTCTCATTACATGTTTGGACTACATACAATCAGAATCAGGACAACAAAGAAGTAAATGTTGCGAGCAGTGATGTAAAGTTTATAAAATATGTTTTATGCCTTCTTTGTACATTTGTTAAACCTTTGCCAGTTTATTCCATCATTACTTCTTTCATCCATTCCTCCATATTTTCGTCTGTTTGTTCATCTGATTGCTCTTTTGTCTGTCTTTTCCACTGATCATTTGTTTGCTCATACTTTCCACCCTGTGCTCATCTGTACCTTAGTTCCTTCATCGGTTTATCCGGTGACCTCGCAGACACACTGATCCACTTATTAATCTTCAAGTTAATATAATTTTGATTATGTCTACTAAGAATATGCATTTCAAAAACCAAACTCAGTTGCATAAGTGATACCACTGGCTAATGTTGCCAAAAATAGCTGCTCAACTTGGATTGTATTTCATTCCAAAAGTATCACAAAAAAGAAATGTTGGCAAGGCCAGGGAAGATGAGCACAATCTCAGGTAAATCAGAAAAAGAAAGTAAAAGTTTCAAAAAGAGAAGAAACAGAAATGAACATCATAAAGAGAGCGAGTGGAGGCAGAAAAAAGATGGCACAAGTGATATGGAACAGATTGTGGTGAATCCATTCGCTCTCTTATTCGCCTTCCATCATTGCTCCCATTCCTCAGCCAGACACTTTCTTAAACTAAAGTAAATGGGCTAATTAATCTGAGCTAATGGTGGGTGACAGCAAATATGCTAGCACAATTATCACCCTATTAACGATTCATATTCCAACCCATAATTGAAAATGAAAAGGTGGGGTGAAGGGAGGAAGGGTGGGAGATGGGAGTCATTTTTCTCTGGTAGCAGCAGCCAGGTGCGCCGTGCTTCGGTGCGTCCATTCAGCGACCCAGAACCAAACCTACGCTCGCTTTCCACCGCACACGATGCGGCGCAATTTTCTATTTCCAGACTTTTAATTATTGGTGCTGGTATATAATGAGTAAACAAATTAGAGCTCTTATATGAACACAGAACTAAATGTAAAACATGACTGATTTTAGCATGCACTTTTATTCTCATTACTCTTACTGCCCAGTGTGGGCTGTGTAGTCTAATCAGCAGCTAATGCAAATGTGTCTGTCAGTTTAGATTTTCACATCAGACCGTCTTGGTTATAAAAGTCTAAAACTGATTCTGAAATCAGCCGCAATCAGAGGCTTACGTCTCACAAAGAACTGTGTAGGACGGACGCCTTGAAGTTTCAATTGGGGATTAAAGGACTACAAACTCCTGAAGGGTAAAGGGGAATTTAAGTTTTGTTTTTTTTACCAAAAAATGGACAAAATGTACGATTATTTTTTTAAAGGTAATATGTCTGGATGTATATTTGTTTGTGCCAGTATATAAATAGCTGGACATGAACATTCATTAAATACTTATTACAAAATGTTACACACACTTCAAAAATATCAATGTAACACAAGCTCTGTAGAGTCGTATTAGAATCCTTCATGAGTTCTTCTGCTTCCAATTATTAAAAAAAGATTACTTCATGTGCAGGAACATTCAATGTTAGTAATAAGAACTGTAGTAAATCTTTTGCACTTCTAGTTGAAAGGGATGTTCTCGGCATCCGCATTCTCTCTAGACAGGTATACCTGAGCCTTGAAAAGTTAAGCATTGTTTCATAAACTTGCAGGAATGTCCAAACAACAGTGCATGAACTGGTTATCAAAAAACCAAGGATCTCTTTAGAAATATAATCCAATTTGATTTAGAAAAATCAAATTGAATGATTTTTAAATAATTCATTTGCACTATATAGTGTGAAACAACACCTCCAGCGTTGGTCAGTCCAAAGGAAAAAACTGTAGACCTGCACATGCCTGGAAATGGCTAAAGGACCATTTCCAGCCTTCCTTAGTGAGAAAGCAACAATTGTGTTAGAAAATTGAAGACAGTCAGAATGACTAAAGATTTCCCTCAGATTGAGACTTTATGCAACATCTGACCCAGTGGAGAATCAATGATCACAATAAAGGTGAGGAATAAGCCCAGAACTCAAAGGTAGGACCTTTTCAATGATCGAAAGAGAGCTAAGATCGCAGTTCTTTCCCAAATAAAAACAAAAATCATTGCCATGAGACTTATTTGGTGATCAAATGTCAATTATACCACTTTTATAACATTTCTAAAAATTTTTACCCAACAAACCTAATTCCTGGTTTTCGTATGGCATATTCGACAAGAAGTCAAAGAAAATGTCGTAGAAATGCAAGGAGGAAGAGTTTAAAAAGACATGTTTATCATTGTGTACAAGGATAACAAAACTAATCCACACATTTGGATACATGTGGATTTCTCGAAGAAATGGTAAACCGAGACATGATCCCGGACAGATGTTGAACCTGACCATTTCTGAACCTAAATGACAGAAGCGAAGGACTTTAAGTGAGTCAAAAGAATCAAAGCCAAGACCTGCCGACTGTCTCCCTCTGCATGAATAAGCGATATAACGTCATCAAGCTGTTGTGGTTCCAGGTAATTCTCAGTGGACGCCAAGGGAGGCAGAGAGGGAAAAAGATGAGAAAGAAGATGAAAAGCCTCAAATTCAATCTGGCATGGTGAGAGGGGCTGAGGGGGAAATAAGGCGTTTTTGATTTGTCTCTCATCCCTCGCCTTGCGCTGCGACGGAGCGATAGAGCATAGTTGCTGTGGAGGGAGTGCCAACAATGGACGGCCGGGGGGAGGGTGCAGGTGGGCGGGGAGGATGTAAAGGTAAAGGTGAGAGAGGGACGGAGGACAAGAGAGAGAAAAAATGCAATCCTATTCCAAGAAAAAGAGAATCATTATCTCCTTTAGAAGGGAGGGAGATGGAAAGGTTTGCCCTTGGCAGGCCAAGCAGTCCGTACTGTAGCAAACAACCTCTCTACAAAGGCAAGTACTGAAAGGTTTCTGAGAAAATTAATAGTTTTTAAACTAAAAAGGTGTAATAGCGAATAACTGTACATATATATATATATCAAAAATAAAGGTAAAACAGGAACTTTCTGAGTCAAGTAAATCAACTCAATGACAATTAAAATGAACAAAGAAAATATGTTGAGGATCACGGCATTTGGTACAATAATCCATTGTTCTGTATTTCTCTTATAATTAAGAGATTTATCTGAACTCTAAAAATGTATCATCTACTTCTTAAACAAAGGAAATGCCCACATCTGAAGCTAAGTGATTGTCTGATGGGAAAACATTTATAGTCTAATCTAGCCAGATGTACTATTTGGAAAGAATGCTGTGTCATCAAAATCATTCCTCCCATTTACCAACACGTCCATTTATTTCTGACTGTTTTGTGCCATAACGGTATTTTACAGGATGTTCACCGCCCTGCTTTTTCCTCGCATTTAACATTTAACTGATCTTTCAGCACAAATGGTAAGAGATGGCTCTAAAAATACATAGGATAGGATCTGCTTTGCTGGGAGGACAGCACTTTGTAAGGCTCCTCTTCTTTGTGTGTGCAGTCTTTCTTCCAATGGCTACCAGGTGTTTTAATTTGGAGGAAACCCAATGAGACTGTGATTTATAATAGATCTGAACATATGAATCAGTCATTCCACAGAAAACAGACTACAAATGGAAGCAATTAAAAACAGCTCCCAACATACCTTACATGTTCAAAAATCAAACACCGAGCATGTTCTTGTTACTGTGAATAGAAAAATGCAGGCCTTTACAGTCAGAAGAGACCTTACATGTATAACTTTCATGGAGAAGTGAAAGGAGTGAACCGTTGCAACGTTTACAGACCAGGTCTTGATGCTCAATTCCAAATACATTGGTTTTTTTTAAACTAAAATTCAATTCTTTGTGAAAGGTTTATGACCTCAATGCACCACGTGAAGAAAAAATTCTTCCCACTAACAATTATATGCAAGATTTGATGTCGATATGTGGAAATTTCTAGAATCTGAACTGAATACTTTTTGGTGGTGTCATATTTTTCACAAAGTGAAAGTGGCTGGGAATATAATGTTTTTTCATGACTGGGTGTGTGTTGTCATGTTTGGTTTTTGTTCATCAATAATGTGGATATAAACACCCATCTCACCATGTCGTCTTTTATTCATTTCACTAAAATAATACGTTTCGTAGTTATGCCGTGACTCCCTTTTAATCTCTGACAGACACACACAGAGGAACGCTGCCTCCGTTGTTACGATGAATAATTAATGACCGTTGGTGGCAGAAAGGCTGTTGCATTTCACTGTTACTGAGTGGCTGCGTTCCAATGATTAAAATGCTTAAATCACACTAATGAATACATGTAATGTTAAATAAGACGTTTCACTTGACCACTTGAGTAATGAAAGTAAAGAAGTCATGACCCCTGATGAAGACAAACTAACTGACTCTAAATCTGTTAGTCTAACTCTGTAAGTATTTAGGATAACTATATATCCTTACATCAAAACTATAAGATATAAGAAAATAATTTTACAGCATAGCATAAAATCAGTGTCTAAATGTTCCCATGTGGAACATGAACTAATGCACTGTTGGTGCAAAATATCTATTTAATTCCTTCAAAAATTGTGCCTAAATGAAGTCAGAACCATGAAACTTGGAGTTTCTTGAAAGCTTTATATTCGTAATCTTGCATCAAACACATTGTAATACTATATAGTCTTTCATATATCATCAGTATAACAGATATTTTGCTTCAGTAATAAAATCCATTCCATGGCTATAATGATAAAGTACTGATGGGTTACAGCTTTCAAATACACCTATATAGTGTATGAACACAAGCACTAGTTTACAAAAGAAAATCTAAACTTTAATAAAGGTTGCACTTTTTTATTTCTCTCCTACTGTTTTTACAATTCATTACTGGTTGAAAATGTTTTCTCTCATTTGTGTTGGAATGTATTTTGCATAAAGTTTGTTGAATACAGTTAACCTTTGCTGTGGAGAAAACTTCAAAAGTAGTGGAATAAAAGCCAAAGGCTGCATAGATGAATGGGATTTAAAGAAAAATACACTGCTAAAAGAAAAAATGTTATCCACAGTATTACAAAACATGTTTTAAAGTCACTGAAAATGTTGAAGACTCAAAGAATTTGACACTCGACTTTTAGTAGCCCAATGATGAAAGGTTTTTTGCAGCAGAAGTGTGTTTCAAATTTTAGTTCGTTTAGTTTTGAATGATTTATTCAGGCTGAATAAAGAGACTATCTGCTTCTGGCCTTCAACTAGAGCAGAATACCTGTTGAGTTTCTTAAAGCAAAAAGACTGATTCTAAGATAAATAATATTTATAGTAAATTGTTTAATATATTTATGTGTATAAATTATTACAAATTACAATAAAGAAGCTATTTTCTTAACAGATTCATCAAACAAAAAATAAATAAATACAAAATGCAATTTTTAGATGATCACTTCATTCCAGCCATCCATTTTCCTGCACCCTTGTTCCTTACTGGGGTCGGGAGGGTTGCTGGTGCCTCTCCAGCTATCGTTTCGGGCGAGAGGCGCGGTCACCCTGGACAGGTCGCCAGTCTGTCGCAGGGCAACACAGAGACACACAGGACAAGCAAACATGCAATAAAAACAAGCAATAAAAAGATGAAAGAAACTGGTTGCAAAACTTTACCACTTCTTTAAATGCCCTTTTGATTGTAGTTGATTCATTCCGATCTCTAATCAGATTATCTTGTTTTTCCTTTACAAGTTATAAATTATTCTAAATTTGATACCAATCATTTTTAGTAGTTTTTAACATTATTATTTTATTAATTCCCTATTTCCCTATGACTGTAAAACTTGGCAGTTTGAAGGGAAGTACAAAGGTATAAACTGAGAATAGGCCTGTCACGATAACAGCGATTAATTGTTATCGATTAATTGTCTCAAAAAATTATTGCGATAAACGATAATATTGTCTGAAGACCTTTTTACACTGATTTAATGGAAAAGACATAATAATGCAAGCGATATTCTGCCAAAAATAGATACACGTTATTTTCAAAAGAACGCAGCCTGTTGAATGTGACAAGTAGCCAATCAGAAAGCGCGGATTTACCTCTGAATCCCAAACAGCTGACGGCAAACCGGAGAGCAGCGGACACCGGAGATGTTATGTGAAAACAACATTAATGTTTATTCAACATTTGGTGCAAAGAATATCCACAGAAATGACCAGGAGAGGAGCTGCAGCCAAATTGCTACCGCAGTTGATAAACCCAGTAACTTTCCAGCTGTTCATCGTTAACGTGACATTAATAGGTTATAATGATATTCATTCAGTCAGGACTTTACGCTGACACCAGCCACATGCATTGCAGGTAGATTGTAGTAAAACGTTGACTAATGCCTGGTTTTAAAATGAGTTAACTGGACTTTTAGCCATTATTTTGTGCCTATTGTTGGACACCACGCGCCACGATCGGCTAGTGTTGGTCTCTCTGGTTTTGAAAATGGACCGACAATCAGCCGACAGTTCTGAGATCGTGTAGTGTCAGCTGGGCATTATGCTAAAGAAATGAGGAAGGGAGGGTCAGTGGAGAGCAGGAGTTGATCTTTCTCATCCAGTGTCATGGAAAAATGAAGGGAGAAACGATAATGACGATAAATTAAACTTACTCGATAGCTTTTTTTTAATTGTCCGATTAATTGATTTACCGTTTATCGCGAAAGGCCTAACTGAGAATTAAAAAAGCTTTACATTAACTTTCAATAAAAATAACCAAAAGCCCAAATTCAGTAATGTTGATATTTAGCAAAATAGCTTGTATATGTATAGGTTTGAAAAGTATTAAAACTGTAATATCTCCTTATTTTCTAAAAACCTTATGAAAAACTGATCAACTCTAAAGAAAGAGAAGAAGGAGCAGAGAGGTGTGGAAAAAAGCAGAGAATCAACCTTTTACTGTGTTCTGGCCTTTTTATATGTGACAGTCAGTCATTCATCATCATGGAGTGCTGATGGTGGAAGTAAAGAAAGATGGCAAAAAAACAGAGCCAGAGTATCAATATGAATTTTTTATTTGATAGATTTTACAGAGGACTGCATTTCAGAAGGCTGGCGGAGTCAAGGTTCACAGAAAAAATGAAGGCAGGGAAGATTGAGAGGCCAGGTAATAAAGGCCAGGAAAGAGATAATGGTGTCCCTGGATATAAAGAACAAACACGTTTTTGGAGGTTTGCAGCACAGCCGACCATACAGCTGTATTTTAAGTTCTGTGTTTGATTGATTTTCCTTCTAAACCTGCTCACACATTTCCGCTATGGTAAAGTAAAAACAAGTTTGAGGTATGTTTTGGAAAATAAATATCAAATATTAATGATTAAACATTGTCTTATTGTTGGACTTAGGCAGCCTCGATATTTTCCCAGGGAACGATCCAACAAGGTATGAGCAACCTTCTTTTTGAACATTTCTCATATCTGTTTTGGCAGTAATGTTCAAATGCAATCAAGTTCAAGTTTCAGCAAAGACAGTCTTCTAGGATCTGGACAAGATTCTGTTCAGAACACTCAATAACCTCCAGAACAGAGTAACGTGAAAAGAAAACATGCCAACAGAATGACGTGCACAGTATCAGTACAGTTCAGTATTTCTGGTTGACCTCTTTGCAGTCGTTTCTGTGGAACATTGCAGATTCACACATTTTTTTCCTCAAAAGCATTGCAGAAAAATATATCTAAAATATTTTTCTTAAAAAATAAATACAGCACGTGAACCTAACACTCAGGCTCAATGCTAGTTGATGTACCATTGGCTGGTGTTTACAATGCAGTCAATCCAGGAGCAATATTTATTTTCTTGGTGCTGATTGGCTGTACCCTGTGCAGAGAAGGTCATGGATGTTACCTTCAGAGCAAGATGGTTTCAAATGTCAAACTTTTAGGCAGCATAAGTTTTGCTTTACAGGAATGCAATATCTTTTATTTTCCAATACCATGGTACTGTATTACGAGCATTTTGGAAATAACTCAGTAATTTTATTATCTTGGATAAATTAGTGAATGATGCATTTTGTTAGTTGCAGTGGACCCCGGGTATCCGTAGAGGTTACAGGTCACAACCGTCCATGAACAGCTAAAGTCCATGAGAGCCTCTTTAGTTATTAATGCACAGAGTGGAAGCAGACGTGGCTTTACCTGAAAAGCTAACATCTACTGTCTTCCTCTTCATTGCTCTTGAGGGTACAGTCAATCACCGCCAAGGAGAATGAATGGTACTTCTGGATTGGCTGCTTTTCTACGGCCATCCAATTGTGTGTCAAGATAGTTAGGCATAATAATTCCCCAAACTGCACATTCATTGAAATATTTTAGAGACGGTCTAAGATAAATCTGCTAACAGCCTTATTTTCCGCTGTTAGCGGATCTTTCTGTGAGTTACGTCCCACAGAAAGATCCACGGATACTAAACCACAAATAGATGGGAGTTCATTGTAGTCTGAAATGTAAAAATGAACATTTTTAATGGATCTAAACACATAAAACTGTAATTTATCACAGTATAATATCTGCTGTTTAACTGGAATACCAAATAACCTCAAATTTCACTGTCATACATTAAAATACCATCTTCTTCTCATGCATTATTTTTTTCGGTCCAAACATTTTTTTGTGCCATCAACCCATTGCTTCTTCTACTTCACACATTCCAAGTTTCTCTCTGTCTTGCTTGCTTATATGTTCCTTCAACAATGTTACAAAAACACACACATACAAGCACACAGGCTTCTGAAACTGGCTTCAGGTGGGTCATAAATCACAGGCGTGAGTAGCTATGATCCCCTCTAGCAGCTAAAGGGCCATGGGGGGGGGGGGGCCTTCAGCTCGACTGCTGGACCAAAGAGGAAACTGTAGCTAAATGGTTGCTGCAGCTTCCAGTGTCCATCAAGGCAAAAAGGAGACAGTTATGCTTCTGATGACTGTCAAATATTATTTAGATGGAAAAATAAATAAATTGATTAGCATTGTACTACACCCCAAACATACACATAACATTTTTTAGCCTCCTTGTGTCATTTTTAAAGTTCCTGGAATTTTGTTGGACAGATATTGGACGAAACTTCTCAACATTAAGTAAAAAAAATATTACAGCATCCTTTTCTTTGACTGGTTTAAGTCCAAACTCTTAAAAAGCTCAATTTCACACTTATTTTATCAGACTAAACACAACATGACGTC
The DNA here is from genome assembly GCA_902982915.1 of Phalloptychus januarius. NCBI lineage: Eukaryota > Metazoa > Chordata > Actinopteri > Cyprinodontiformes > Poeciliidae > Phalloptychus > Phalloptychus januarius. The sequence continues at coordinate 17,890,445 of CADWAE010000230.1, read as the reverse complement.
GTACATATTTGCTTTTGACACAGATGTTATTACAACGGGCCGACACTGGAAGAGCAGTTGATATACATGAGGTAGTTACCAAAAACATCTACCTCCAAGGAAACCAGTGGTAAACATCTGCTCTAAAGGCTTTATATGGTCCGTTTCCAGCTGAGTGGCTGCACACAGTGCAGAGCCTGGCACATTGTAAAATAAATGCCAGTAGGATGAGGAAAGTGTTGCTTTTTAGTATGAAACTATTTTAGGGAAAGATTGTGTGGCTTGTTGAGTAATCTATGATTATGTACATATCTGCTAATGGTTAATTCTTGGGTTTTATGCCTGGTAAAACTTTAACAGATCTGAAATCTTAACTTGCAAAGCTTTGCACAGTACTTTGAGACTGGTAACTGCTCAGTGCCAGTGTTTTATGGCAGATTTCTGTCCTTTTCCTACCAACTCAGCAGCACATCTGAAGATCTTTGCTGACCATCTCTTTATGGCCGCAGTGTACCCATCTTCCAATAGCTGCTTCCAGCAGGTTAACACATAATGTCAGAAGTTCAAACCATTTCAAACTTTGTTTCTTGATCTCAATCTACTTTGGAACGTTGTGGATTAGGACGTTCACAACAAATTTCCCTAAATCTGCAGCAACTGCTTGATGCTTCAATGTCAATTTGGACCCAAGAACAAAAGTGTGCTTAGCACCTTGTTGAATCAGTACCATGAGGAATTAAAGCATTTCTTTAGAAAAATTATTTAATTGGGTATTAGCAAGGTGCACATCAAAAAGTGGTTGCTAAGTCCAGACCTAATAGTAGAAAACATCTAAACTTGAGCAAAGAACCTCTTTTAATTTGATGCTTGTATCACATGGATGCTGTCATAAAGACACATTTGTGCTCATCTATTTGTTAAATCTATAAAACTGTAAAAAAAAAAAACAATCATTCAATATTTAAAAATCAATCATACCAGTTAAAAAGGTAATATTAATTGTTTAGTTCTGAATAAAGTGAGAGAAGTGGTAGTTTGGTGCTTTAATCTCTGTTTATATTAATAATACGAATGCTCTCTCTGCCTAAAAGGGAAAAGTTTTAAACTGGCAAAAGTAGAGAATCAGTATAACAAGAGAAGGAAGAGATCGAACAAGAACGAGAGACTGAAATAAGCAATCGAAGATGAGGTAGAAGAGGAGATGAAAGAGGAAGAAAAGTAGGCAAGGGAAAGGGGAAGAAACTGGACAGAGACAAATAGCCAGGGGAAATGGCTGTTGCAGGAGAGCCCACCTGTGAGACAACCCTCTCAGTAGCTCTAACACAGACTGATAGGCCCACCAGGCAGCCACCTCTACCCAATCCATTTCATTTCTGTCCGGTTTTTCCTTCATTCCCAAAACAAAATTCCCTTTTCTGATTCCCATCAGGTCTGATCCAACCACCGAGATAACCTGTCAAGAATAACTGTGATTCGATATTAACTAATTTCTCCTGTCCTAACTCTTAGCAGCCGTTCAATATCTAAGGCTGCAGCAACATAGACTGGATCATTTAAAGACTTTCAATAATTGTCTTCTCAAAGCAGCAGAAATGTTCACTTAAAAGACAAAAAACAGAATCAGAAATAAAAAAGGATTAATTTACTGGAAACTAAAAGCAAAAGGGGGCGGAAACTAAAGCTAGGAAAATGTATGATTAAAGACACGCGGCTCATTGTTACAGCCGATGTATGCAGTGGGATAAGTGAGTGCCACTGTCTCTGCCCGACAATCCCATTACTTTCCCCAATAAGGCTCTGGCAGGCCTGTGATTACAGAGAGAAGAGTGCGAGAGAGGAAGAATCTTAATAGAAACAGGATCGGGTCTTTTTGCTTTTTGTGTGAAGCGAGGAGCTCTGCACCATCCTCCACCCTCCTGCTTCCCGAGGAGATGTCTCCAGGCACGGCGCAGGTAATGCCGCCTAATGGAGTACACGTGTGGGCAGCGGTGGCCTAATGGAGAGGGGTCCTGGCACAAGAAGGAGCGCCTGTCGTCCAACCAGATTGAAACTGATGGGCCAAAGTGAGAGGGCTGCAGAATACCCTCACATACACTTTCGCCCAACATGGCTGTCCCAGCCTCAGATACACTTACACATGAGCACACTCACACACGTTCACAACTCACCTCTGAGTCCATTATTCAATTTGGCCCTTCTAATGACCGGTGAATTAGACTGCCAGAAGTGATTTGCCTTCCGAGCTCCGCTGCTGGATGTCCGTACTTCCCTCCACTATGCACAATAAGAGGCAGCTACTCAAACGATGACAGCCAATGAGGCTCCTCCAATCAGGGGGATTTATGGTGTCGGATGGGAAAGTTATCTGACCCAATGAGCTCTTAATAAAAATGGCCTTCAAGTTTTACACTCAGGATCCCCATGAGTTAGCGTTAATATGTAGGGAATTCATTATTATCATCCAAAAACCAAGCCTCTCCATAGCAATTAGTGCAGTCTAATGTGATAAGCAACAATGATGGTTACAAAAACCGTTTATTGTCAATGGACGGCAATATGGGACTCTGACATCTAAAATGTACATCTCAATACATCAGATTATTATGTATTAATCTGATGTGATTGGCTATCTAAAAAGCTGAAGCACTAATCATAAACAGTAGTTCTGCTAACACTAAACCATTGCACAGACATGGTATTTTGTGGAAACTAATGCAAAAGCGCCAACTTCAATTCAAATTTATCTGCCCTTGAAAGACTACAACCCTCAAGCACCAATTTAATTTTGACACAATTTAAATGTTCTGCACTGTCCTTAGAGTTTGGATTTATCTTAATACCTCGTTCTCCACATTCAGTTGTATTTTGTTCCTGGATGTTTCCTGTTTGAAATCAAATTATTGGCAAAAAAAGAGCAGAGGAAATGGAACTTTCTTAACCCACTTCAAAATAAGAGCATAACATAAACACATAACTGCTTGAAAAATATTTAATAGTCAGTAATCAGAACTTCAATGTAGATGTCAAACTTTATTGAACTGAAAGTTTGTAAATCAGCCAAATAAATTAGCACTTTTGAACTGATCCGGAATAATGTATTTAGGGGAAGAGTGGAAAACACTCAATGTTAGCAAAACCTCAACAAAAAATTTTGCTCGGCTATTAGCACATTTGGAGAGAAACCATTTAAGTTGCGGAAGCAAACGATGAAACTTAATCTTTAGGAGTGATAGGAAGTGACTGTGTCCAGTGAGAGATGGATGTCGCCTGTTTCAAGTGAAGTCAACAGGTGACAAAAAAACTGTTGATGGCAAAAAAGCAAAGAGTTGACGTATGGAAACTTGTCAGATTTCATGACAAAAGGAAATACTTTCTTTCTGGTTACACACAAAACAAGATTCAATAATGGAATTACTGGTTCAAGGTATCTGTATTTTATAGAGAAATAATGTAACAACCACCAATAATGTCTCAAACATCAGAATCTAACAGTATGTGAAGGAACTGGTCCACCACACCACATCTATACTACATGTTGAATTCAGTCACGATAAAGACATGATCTAAAATATTTAAATGAAGAAAGAAAAAACAGAAAACTAGCCATGTGAACCTTATGTTTTCTGGTTATTTAAATCATTCAGGGCTAGTCCTTGTTACAACATCCAGAGTATCTGTCATCCATGTTCCCTCATGAGAAACTGCCCTATCCTTCTTCATAGATTCCTTAGGTCCAGGCTTCAGGTTTGATAATAATACAACTCCTCTACTCCTGCTTTCTTCCATCTTTTCAAGGTTGTTGGGTGGCTGCCTCTCCTCTTTTCACTAGGTGCTGTAAAATCTATTTGACAGCTCTGATTTATGACACAGCATAGGCACTGGGTGCCTGTGGGGAAACGAGCGTACGTTTCAGTGTGTCTGGAAACGAGCTAATTTTCGGATGTGTGAGCGTGCCGGCACCACGGAGGGCCACCGACGACGCTGTGCTCAATGTTCAGAGCCGCAAACCGAGCTCACAGGTTGGAGGCTCCTGAGAGCGCACATGTTCATGGAAGAAAACAACTCAGTGTGAGTTCTGCACCAGCGTGAACGTGTCCTCATACTGGAGACAGAGGACAGCAGGAATGTCACTCTGAACCAACAGCAGGATTGTTTTGTTTAAAACTGGGTTGTAGTTACAAGTGTTGAATATTTTAGTATTTGAGTACTCTACTGATTGATCTATAATTCAAACCAGTCAATCTGGAAGCTCCTCTTCAGGGACTATGAATATATAATGTACATTATACACTAATGTATAATGTACATTATGCATTTACATATAATATGCAGTCATACCATTTGTCTACTACAGTTAAAGACACTGTTCAGTTAAGTTATGGTCTAAGGCACTGATTGTAACAAACTTAAATTTGATTAAATCCACATACTTAAAAACTAGTGATGCACAATATCAAAACATTAACTTGGGGTAAATTTATTGCAACTAATCTACTACAATTAACCCAGTTTTGCTGACTTGTGACTACTTTTTCCATCATACAAAGACACTTAAAATACACACCTGAAGGCAAATGGAGTTGGTACTCAGCACTGGTCTTGAAACCACATTTTCAGAGTCTAGGTCTTCTCTAGACAATCTCTTTACTCTGTGTTGGCTTCCCTGCATCTTTTCCTCTTCTTCCACCCCAGTGTACAAAAACCAGCAAGTTAAGAATCAGACAACAATTACTCTAAATTTCTACGGGAAAGTAAGTCATGGTATGAAAGCGGTGGACCCAATCACACCAATGTCCTCTGTCCCTCTGTTGTCCTTGATTTGATGTCCATGGAGCCTTACACCTACCATCGTTTATCACATCCAAGGCCTGGTGAAATGATCCTGACTGTATTTACTTCCACAAGCCATGTGTGAGGAGGGGGAGGAAAAGGTAAAATGCCGCAAAGCTGTGGATGAATCCATGTAAAATCTTTGTGCGGGGCTGCGACTGCAGACGGCGTCATGCAGGAGCTGAATTTCACACCTCGTGGCCTTTCTGCTGTCAAACAGATGAGGTGGAATTGATGGACAGTTGGGACAGGGCATGGAGGAAGACCTCAGTCGGATGGAAAAGGTTGTGACAGACGACAAAGAGGTGAATGGAAAGAAGACGGAGTGGTGGTTTAGCTCCTTCTCTGCAGAGCGTATTATAAAGTGTGCATAATAAAAGGCAAAACAATCCCATATTTATGAAATCTCAAATCTCTGCAGAGATCTCTCAGTCAGCTAAACAAACCTCAGCGGTTTGAAGGATCGCACAACAGAGTAGAGTTTTTATTCCCCCTGCGACAGTCCGTCATAGTCATTAGCAGCATGCTAATCAAAGCTAATTACATTGAGACAGGCAGACACAACTCATTTCTTATTATGACAGAGTGCCGCTGTGTTTGCAGTACTCAGCCAGGCACTGCTTCTAATCATCTGCTCTTTTTTTGATCTAATATAAATGAATGGGACTGTGTTTTCAGTTTGGCTTCATCTGCTGTGGATGTCAGAAGTTAATCCGAGCTGTTCAAGGCTGGCTATTCAATTTAAAGAAAATAACAATAATAAATGTGAGGCATTCAGAAAAACCATTCGGTAATTTACAAATAGCTTGAAAAAATACAGGAACAAGTGAAAAATGAAGCTAACAAAAAGAAAAAAATCTTGCATGAAAAGTCTTCTCCCTCACAGCGAAGGATTTGAAGCGTCAGGCGGCGCAGAGCCCCCTCCCACGCTATTCAAGTTGCAAAAGCTCATTTTAGAGATTTTGCTGGCGAGGCAGAAAAGGCCTCTGTTCCCCATTTTCCATTTTTCATATACGGCCCATTGGAAAGCATCGTCTGCAAGTGTCATGGTTTGGCACATTTATGAGAGATGCACCGGGGATATGCTTAAGTTGAGTCTTTTGAACGTCACTCTGCGCTATATGTTAATTCACTGAGAGCTAAATCACAATCCTTCACATGGAAACAAGTTGATACAGCACTCAGTTTATATCTAAAGACTGGAGTTGAGTTATAGCTGAGAATTATGGTAATAACATGTCTGTAAGAAACATAAGAATATGCTAATAAAAGATAAAAATTCTAATATCTAGAATAGCTATACTTAAACTTTGGCTTAATACACTGTTTTTAAAAGATTGACCTAAATCCAGATTTTACTGCTTATAAATAACTAAATTTTCTTCTATTTTTTCCAATTGATACGTTGGAACATTTACTTTAGTAGGGCAAACAAGCAAAACCCATTTTAAGTTTTTTTTATTTGTAATAATTTACACATCCTTTTCCAACAATAAAATGTTTTGGTTAATAAAAATATTTCATGCCTGGGTTATTTATTGTTGAGTATGTAGAATAACGCTATTTTGGGCTCTACTTTGGCCCATGTGACAAAATGTTTGGATGCCCCCGGAGTATACAGTTATGGTAAAATGATTAGGAAAAAGTAAAACATTTTCTTACTCTTATTGGCTCATACAAGCTATGAGCCAATAACTTATAGAATCACTTTTAGCTGCAAATCTCTGTCTTTGTCTGTTGAGGTTTAAAGACATGTTTGTGCACAGCTCCTTTATATTCCCACCAGAACATTTAAATCATTTTAAGCCCTGGATTTCGGTGCTTGACATTTAGTATGAGGTCTTCCTGCCTATATTCAGACTGGGTCTGCTGGGTCTGATTGGGCCAGACGTCTGTACTTTGGTCTCATATGTTCAAAATAATTGAAGTCCTGTGGTTGCAAACCTAAACCCTATTCCCACATTTGTTCCTTTGTTTTTCCAGGTTTTGCAGCCTAATTCTACTCATTTCATCAACTTCACCATTTCTAACATGGTGAGTCCTGTAGAGTTAAAAATCAGCGATCTGGATATTGCACAGTTTGATCGTAGGGTGAATATACCAGGATATCCACTCTTTGACAGATTCTCAATTGTCACAATTTATTTTCCACTAAGGGATAATCTCTTTCACTGTTTGATGAACTTAAACTTACTAATATAACCTTCCCTGAATGACAGGCAAGTAATAAACTCTTCACAAGGTCATTGCTGATGTCTTTCATACTTAGTATCACTCATACAAAACCTAACTCCAGTCTTCAGAAACTGTATTCTTTTTTATAACTTTTACTGATGAAGATACGTTTTATAAAAAATATACAGGAAAGATTTTTCCGTCTCGATTTTTAAAATTTGCTGTGTGTATAAAAAAACAAATCATCTATATAACTTTCTATATAATCAACTTACACCTTTTTTTGGTCTCCACTTTCTGTTCTTGAAATTGACAGGAATTTAAAAATGGTTTATATATTTCCGTGTTAGTTTTATCTTGTTCTTTTTTCTTTTGCTATTTTTGTTTAGTTGTTTTTTTCATCAATGTGTTTTTTTTAATAAGTGTATGGAAAGGCTAAAAATCACCTAAGTAAATAAATAACAAATTTAAGAATATAATACAGATACAAGTTACGAGACTTTAACAGCTCCTATTACCTCGTAATAGATTAAACCCAATATTCAGATTAAAAGTTACTTGAAGAATAAAAAAATATTTTTTCAAACCAGGATATCCTGGATAAAATTTGTCTGTCTGCTTGGCCTCTTAAAGTTGCAGCTGGTTGTTTTATATTTTTACACCACTTTCTACTTTCACCATTTGGCTTATTAAAAAGAACAACCAGACATAATCTACTGTTTTGCTGCAGTTGAAATTAGATCTAAGTAACTTGAAAACTCTGTAGAAGACCAGATTCTTCTTATTATGTCCAAATTTATGCTAAAAGCGGGTGTGCTTTGTTTCTGCGTAGAGTGACAAGCAATAATTACGGCCTGAAGGTCTCAGTGTTTTTCATGTCGCTGTCATAAAACATGGAAGACAGAAATGTCTAACATGGAAGAGCCCGTGTTCATGTCTCTTTTTCCCTGAGGTGTGCTGATTAGTGAGCCGACCGACTAAAAATCACAGCTTCATATTTAAAAAAACACATTTTTACACAGGAAGTAGTCATGGTCTGCAAAATAACGTAATCTGGAAGTGAGGTAGAAGTTTTGGAATAATCTGTGATGCACAAACAGCTTTAGTGGGAAAATGTTGAGATTATTTCAGATTATAAAGAGAAATTGACACGGGGAATTTCCAGATTTAGTTTGAAATTATCAGTGATCCAGCAACAAACAAAAAACCTCCAGGAACTCAAGAAACAAGGAATTCACTAAGGAGCTGAAATTGAAGAAAGCTAAAGCAGAGAGTCGGGCCAAACTCCTCCTGCTTCGTCATCGCTTCTTTCCGGCAAAAAGTGCAAATTCCCTTCCTAGGTGATAAAAGTGGGAGAATAAAAGAGGCGGGAAACAGAGCTGGGTAATACTGATAGACATATTCACTCTGAATAAGCAGACCTGGAGTTTTTAAATCAAAGGATAAAAAAAATGCTCCCTCAGCAGAGGTGGGTTTAGTTGGATGAATGGACTTGACGGCGGAGGTGAGGCGGTGGTACTGAGGAGGTTGCCGGATGTCAAAGCAAGTGGCTGAGACATGGCTAATGCTGCCGCTGAGCTGTGGCCACCTGAGTAATTACTACCTTCTCTGTTTGGTTAATCCCCCGGAGCGGAGCAGCAAACTCAGGAGAGAAACGCTCCGAGTGCTGAGGGGCTCTCGTCATTCAACTCCAATTATGAAGAGCCGCGACCCGCTTCGCTCAGAGAGACACGGAGGGGAAGGAAGACAAAGAAAACAGATCTCTGGAGTCTCTTCAGGCAAAAAAAGGAGATGATCTTGATATTTTAGGGTTCAACTCTAGTAATTGAGCTCATTTATTGCCTTAGATTTAACATATTGACGTTTAATCGATTTGTTTTCTCTGGAAAAGAAAGTGATTTATTGGAATATTTTATGCAGTAGACAAAAACTAAACAAAAAAGTTTACACATCCTACTCTCTATTAGACTGTTAGACTTAACTGCTGTCGCGTTTGGAAGAACTGCAGAGACCTCGCTCCACTCCTTACTTTTAGAAACTTTTCTTTATTTTTTACTGAAAGTTTTATGTCTGCTGTTGAAGAGAGAGACTTTTATTGGCTTTTGTAAAGGTTTCATACAGATGCAGTTGGTTTTGTATTTTGCTTCCATGCAAACAGATTTCCTTGTAATGATAAAAGTGGTTTTGATGAAAATTTATTTAGACTATTGGGATCTATTAATCTCTTTTGATTGGAAGTAATAATTCTCAGATGCTCCAGTCAGGGTTGAGATGTTTATATGATGGATAATCTAAAGATTGGGATAACGGACGAGAGGTCTTGCAACCTCAAAGACTAAGATATCGACATCATAGATAAAAAGGTCAAAGCAACTTTGGAAACATGCAAAAAGCTGAACAGCAATTATACGTTCAATAGAAATGATCAAATTTTTTTTTTTACATACAGTTGATAAAAGTGTACAAATTAATACTTTTTCCAAGTCAGACACTCCCTTTACATTGTTTTATTGAATTTGTAGAGGTGTCGGTCTCATTTCCAGTCAAAACAATCTACTTGGTGGGATGAGGATTTCAAATCTAAATCTGCCAGAGGTCTGAATAACTTTCATAGTCATGACAGGTGGAAAAAATGTTCCCACCCAACTTCTTATTGTATCTGCATAGAACAAGGCTTTAGATTTCTACAGAGATCCTTTTAGCCCATCAAAGATAATCCAAATTATTGACTTCAAACGTATAAAAAAAACAAGACAAATGTTGGTCACGTCACCTGTTTTGTAGTGAAGATGCCTTTCCCATGGATATAAAAGGGAAATTTTGATTTTACTAAAAAAACTTAAAAAATGCACTTTTTTTTTTAGATTATCAACATGCTTTTTTTCCACAAATTATTCAAACTTGGAAAAGGACTAACTCAAACTAATTACATGCACAGATTGACAGAAATTCACCGGCTGTAAATATGAAGCCATAAAAAAATTAAATAAATTTAATAATCTGGACTCGGCAAGCAGTCATTAAGTCATAAAGAAACAATCTAAAACCACTTGTTTCAAAGTTGCAAACACTTGTTTGCATCTCAGCATCAGAAAAGGTGACAGAACTTCAACTCTTAGGGTTACCTTTGCGTTCGGAGCGCTTCTTCCGCCTCCTCTTAAACTTGCGTCGGATCAGGCAGTAATAGGAGCCCAGGCTGTGCACATCATTGGTAAAAAGGGCCATGCTTTCGAACTCCACAATACTCTCTAAAATCAGCTAAACCGCTATGAAGGAATAAGGTAAAACTTGAGCTGGAAGCCTACCAGTCCTGCATCTCTGACAGTCAATGCTACCACACTTCAACCGCTGAGTAAAGTCATGCAACAGACATGCTCAACTCCACAACACCGGCAGCGTTTCTTTGTTTCTACCCTCATACCCAAACTGTCTCTCCATCCCTCCCTCTCTATCCTCCTCCTCTGGCTGCTTCTCTCCTCTGTTGACTCCATGGCTGCCCTATCAGGAGCCAGAGAGGGGAGGCACTGGAGTAGAGTGGGATTGAGAAGGAGGAGACTGGCTGAGAGGAGAGACTGTAGGAATTAACACATGTTGGAATGGAAGCTTGAATCATCGGATTTTTGCCAAAAAATAAACAACTAACTCATTTAATCAGTTTTTTATGTAATTTGCACAGAAATGCAATTAAAATCCTTTAATTATGCTCCTGCTCTAATGCTGTAGTTAAAGAGAAAGCTGTACACACACACATACAGAGAGCTCAACAATGCACAGTCACTCAACTTGGTTAGATGGTAAGTAATTTTACTTTCTTTTTTTTATCTACATAAACTCTTATTCATGTGTAAAAGTCGCCAGAAAATTGGCCTCTGCAAAGAAATACTCTGCTTCCCTCTAGTGGTCTTATGATGCAATTGCATGTTAAAACTAAATTTTACTCTGTATGCCAAATTTTATAATAACACGGCTCTAAATAACATTTTTGTTGGGTTATAAATGTGTTCAGGATGAATAAAAAATGACACTGACCTTTGATCTTGCAGAAAGTCTGTGACTGGAAAAACCTGTTGGAGACAAAGAGAAAACATATTTTCCAGGTAAGTACGCAGCTGGATATTTGGCAAAGTGAGACATCTTTGTCATTGGAACATAAAGTCATATTTTCACAGATGTGCTGGACCAGAAAATAGACATACAGAACTCAGAATATTTATAAATAATATGCAATTAAATTAACTAATAAATAAACATATATATATATACACACATATATATACAGTTGTCAGCACCACAACAACAATGACTTTCTGTTCTACCAGTTTGTTAAACTCTACTGGACTTTAAACTGGAAACGTGTGTTTTGGTCAGAAAAGAATAAGATTGAGTTTTCAAAATGAACCACTCAATGTGAAATTTATTTTATAAAAATCTATGTGCAAAAGCATCCTTCCCTTTTGTTAAGTATGATGGAAGAACTGGACAAATACAGAGATGTTTCAACAAATACAAATCTGGTGGCCTCTGCCTTTAAAATAAAAATGTAATCCTTTCAGCAGGAAAATAATTGAACAAATGCAACAATCAGCAAAGCAATGCTTCACAAGGCATTAAATCAACATGTCTTCCTCTGGGTCTTCTCCTGATGGGACCCATGCCTCCTTAACAACTCAACAGAGAGGTGCTAAGGAGGCATTCTAGCCAGATACCCGAGCCAACAGAGCAGTGGCTCTACCAAGAGTCCCATCTGGATCTCTACAGGAGAACCCAGACACCCTGCAGAGGAAACTCTTTTCATCCACTTGTATCCGCAGTCTGGTTCTTTTGGTCACTACCGAGAGCTTGTGACCACAGACAAGGGAGGGAACGGCGACCGCTGCAGTAGTCACATCACTGCAGATGCTGCCTATCAAACATTTTTCCCTCATTCATGAATAAGACACCAGAATATTTTAAGTCCTTGTCAACCGTCAACCTACCATTTACGGGACAAACTCCTCCCACCATCGCCACTTTTCCGGCTCATCCATGTGGGATGTTACAACATATATCTCCTAATTTGGGTTTGTTTTTTCTCAATGAATTATTGTACAAAAAGTCCAAAGAGCTAAAACTAACTGAATCTCCAGGCCAAATGAGTGAACTAGAAAGCCTCAAAGCTCTACTGTCTTTCTTCTAGATATAGCACCCCGGGACAGGGATGATAGTGCAGGAATGCAAAACGAGAAGGAGGGAGAATAACAGACATTAAAGCCTGAGAAGTACAAAGGAAAGAGAGGCGAGGATATTGAGAAAAACCCTCGAGTGAGAACATAAGATAAAGAAATGAAGAAAAGTTCAGCTGAGACGTAGAAATGAAGACAGGGAGGCAGAATGAGGTGAACAGGAGGAGTTAGGAAAGGCTTTCTCCAAAAATACTGATGAGACACAAGAGACCAAAGATGTAGAGTTTCTTTAGGTTCAGCTGCTTCACATTAAATATACTGAAAGTGCTGGTTAAAGGTTAAGTGAATGAGAGGAAGGTACAGGCCAACAGATTCGGGTTAATGTTTGTGGGGCAGAGAATCAGCATGAGAAAGTAAAGGATGAACATAAATATACTCCAGACGCAAATTCATTCATGCTTCTGTGTGCAGGCCAACCATAACTTCAACTGGCCAACTTCCATCACCACTGCCTTGGCTGACTTACATCTGCTCTGCGTGTGCGCTACTTTATTTTCCTCAAATCAAGTCCATAACAACCATTTCCCTACGAATTTAAATTTATAGTCCATGCACATTCTGCAAGCCAGCAACAATAAAGTCAAAGAAGCATGTGATATTGTAAAAGTTGTGAAAAGAAAACCCCGCTCAGTGCGCTCTCAGTCTTGGCATTTGAAGCGCTGACTGAGAGGAGACGCGGAGAGAAGCTGTGGTTACCCAGAAGAGTGAATTCAAGACGCTTCAGCTGACCTCCTGGTGACTTTTAGTGTGGTTTGACAGTGAAACAAGAACCTTGACGAAAACAAGCTCTTAAACTGTTTTAAAGGGAGGAAATCCAGGCTTCTGTGGTCAGTTTGAATGTTCAACTAAAATGCACAGAGATCTAAGAATAAACCAAGTGGGAACAATATTTTCCTCCCTTCTTCAAGTGTTTCCAAAGACGCTTGTATGAATTATGCAATCTATTTCCAAGGATGGAATATGACTTAACGTGTTTCATTGAAGCTTACTTTACCCTCAGTGTATTTATCCTGAAATCTTCAGCTTTTTTTCCCAACCTACCAGACTGTCCTGGTTCTTTGAAGCTGGTCTGGATCGATAGTTCTTCTGGCTTTCTAAGGATCCAAAGAAAGTATTTGTTTTAGGGCTGCAGCTGTACCAGGAAAACATGTAATTGAGATACAATTGTATGAATATTCTCATCATTACATCGCTTATGATCTTCTTAGTATGTCTGCAATCAAAAACAGACTAAATATGGCCTCCAAGCAGTCCTTTTCAATTGCAATATTGATATCAATTAGATAGATGATGGATGGTGACTCAAAATCTTGCAGAGCTCTACTTTTTAAAATTTTGCCTGTTTTGATTCCACATTTGTGCTAATGAACTGGATAGACTGGGATAAGTGGAAAAAAAAACACATCTTAGGCTTAGGGTTCAGATTCAAACCTTGGAGAATGCTTACTTACCGTCTAAAGAAATTAATATATATAAAAAAAAACATTCTGGTTTTTAAATTGACCAGAATGTAGATTAATTTGTGCCTGTCACTGGGTATAAATATGATGTGAAATTGAGATTAACTTCTCCTTTCTGCTCATCAAAATGGGATAAACAAGAGAAAACGCCACTGAAGGATGTCTTGATTTCAAAAGTCTGCAAAGATGCTCAAAACTTGTCTATTTCCAGTCTTAGCAAAAAAATTTAAAGAACTGCAGATGTAATATTTAAGACTTTATGCAGACCCAGCTTTATCTTCAGACAGAATAGTGACTGACAATAAAATGCAACCCAAAGATTCATTGTTAGAGAATTCCAACTATTAAATATTGTGAGGCTCTGGTATGCTGTGGGATTGTTTCCTTTATAAATAGTTTCCTGATAGATTTGACAGAAAATCCTTTAAAGATGTATTGTAATAAATAAATGAGATTTTAAGTGTCAATGGCTCATTTCTGGTTGAAAAAAGTAACAAAGACTATTATAAAATAAAATAAAAAATAACCTTCTTTTACGAGTACCTCAGCTCCTAGATCTAAATCCTATAGAAAAACTCACAAGAGCACCAGGATTCTGGATGATCCAGAAAGACTCCAAACTTGTAAAATGTTGTAAAAAGGAAAATATTAAGCGGCTAAAGGCAAATGTTTCAAACCATGGGATTCCTTTCCAGTGAAAGAGAACAATTAAGAGATTAATTGATGTTAAAAATTTTCAAGCATCTTCTAAAAAGAGCAGAGAGTACTGTACCAGACTTTCGTTTAGGATACAAAAGGCGATGGAAATAAGTGCTAAATATACTTTAAACTGGCAGCAATTTAAACAAGCTGGTGTTTAAAAAAACAACAACAAGCAAATGAAGAACCAGTGGAGAAGCAGAAAAGAACAACCTCACCTTCAATAATTGTTTAGATTCTGAAGAGCCTCTGAAATACATTTCTGTGCAGCCTTATTTCAACTCCAAGTTCAAGCAGTTATCTCAAGAGGAAAACAAGTGAAAAAGCAAACCGACAGATACGCGCGTGTCCTGCAGCGCCTCAATATCCGAGAATGAACGCAGATGAAAAACATCCAGACAGACCAGAGTGGAGCCTCATTGCCTTCAAGTTTGGGCGAGAGGGAGACGGTGCGAGAGATTAGGAGAGACAGAAGGGGTGAGCCTTTGTAGCTGCAGACCTCCTCTCAGATCGCACCACAAGCCAAAAAAAAAAAAAAAAAGAAAGAACTCGATACCATATTGGACCGTAATTACGTTTGAAAGCCTGGGCATGTTAGAAATGGGGGCTTATGAAAGAAAAATCAGTCAACTGATAAGAGGAGTGCGTGACTGTAAACCATGGCTCGCGGTATTCAGCCAAAAATTAGGCCAGTGGTTTAGTAACGACTGGCCACACACACCATTAACACTGACCCCTCCCGCTGACCTACCTTTGGTGCAATAACAAAAAATGTTTGAATCAAACTCCAAATTACTTTTCCTTGCGGTAACACATGCTTTTTAAGTCGTTTTCTCTGACAGTCACTGTGACATCATTCAGTTCAGATATAAAGAGGGACGTGTTTTTGTTTCTCAGAGAGACTCTGGATGACTGCGTCCACTTTGGGTGCCTAGAAACGCATTACCCCATGATAATGTTTTTGTTTTACTTGTGTTTCTCCAGCAGAGGGCAGCACAGTAACAAGAACTGCTATAACTGTGCTGGAATGCAAGATCATAATCATAATAAATATGGAGTTCAGTCAGCCATCCTGCAGGCTTAAATTATTTAACATTTTATTTAGTAAATTTTTTCAGTCTAAAATAAACTTATAAGCCTCTTTACTCTGATTTAGGGAAATTACCTGATCTGCAACAAGCCTGTCTTTATTAACCAAGTCAGAAAAGTGTCTGGCTGTTTATTTAACAGTGAATCAATGAGATGGGAATCAACAAATTTTCCCCACATTGGTTCAGATTGGTAATCAATCTGAGCTTATTGGCCCCCTATAATAAATATTAAAACCAAGAACTCCCAACATTGTGTGCCTATAATCTTTTAACAACCAGCTTTGACTTTGATAGACTTGTAATGAGTTTATTAACAATTGTATAAAGAATATGGGTATATGCTTTGATACATAAAGGGGGATAGAAGAGTAACTCCTCAATTTTAATTTGTTTTCAAAACTTAAATTACTTACAGAACACTGTTTTCTCTCTTTGTCCTACAAAAAGGACAAAGAGACCAATTTTGACCAAAACTAATTGGTCAAAATTGGAAGTAGCATCTCATATAACAAAGAAATTCAGAAATTGGTGCAGGCCTGGAAAAGACCTGGCTGCTGCATCTCTTCAACTCCTTTTTCCCTCTACACCAAACTCTGCTTCTATTATTTTCTTCTGCATTGGAACATGTGAAATATGCATTGTGTTTAGTCTCCTGTTCTGATGTTCTGACATTCTTTTGGGATGCTGCTAATTTAATGTTTTGGTAGTTTTGTGCCTTTTTAATGCAAAAAGAAGCTTTCTTACAGAAGATGTACTACCAATATTCATCAATTTATTTCATATCTACATTGACAACCAGTGGTTTAGGGGGTGTAAATGTCACCCATTCACAGGAGATATTTTGTTCTAATTTTACTTCATCAGGAGGTTCATAATCTGAGATTTTGTAATATTGTTGTTACAGAACATGGATTAGTACAAAATAGGAATTAGCTGCATTCTGAAGCCAGCAGATAGATCATTTGTCACCACCATTCATTAAAAATACACCCCAAAAGAAATAAATAGATGTGCAAAAGATAACTAAATGAGTGCAAAATGGATTGGGAAATGAAAGTAGGAAAGGAGGAAAAGGAGAACTATGGGTAGGAAAAGGTCAAAAGTTAAACTGAGCCAAAACCTTTTTCAGTCTATGTGCACAAACCCCTGTTTTTTGCACTTGCTTCATCTTTTAGATGCAGCCAACTGGGAAAACGAACATCTTTCCTCACACTTCGAGCTGAATCACCATCCTGACTGGGTGTTGTAATTCTTCCTATTGTTTTACCCAGCAGCTCACTTTGCTGTGGCAGAGCTTCCTGCCAGTGAGTCAACAGCAACAATCCGTAAATGTCAAAAAGCACTTTCATTTATGTATCTCTTAAAAACAAATGTTTGAAGCTGCAGATGTCAGCTATGGAAACACAAATTACAAAGCAGGCCTTACAAAATGTGGACCAGAGGACAATTGCTGTCGACAATGGCATATTAATACATTTAATATTATTTACCAATATGTTGCATAATCAGATTGATTTAGTTTAAGTATGAGTAGGCAACTCGAAACACAAATCATGAGGTATGAAATGTTCTTTAATGGCATTTTTTCAAAATTACAAGCTGACAAGAAAAAAACTAAATGCTGAAGGATGCAGCATGTTAGTTGTGCTTTTACTGCAAGCTAACGCTATAAAAGCTAACGGTTTCTGACCCCAAAGCAACCTGTACACACTGAAGACAAAATGTAGATGTCACACAGTAGCAAACTGTTTACAGAAAATAATGATTGGTGTCGCCATATTTGGATCAATTTTAAAGTTGTTGAGCAGCGGAAAAATCAGATTTGGGTCACAATGGCTTGCTGTGTGAACAAAGCCATATATGTAATTTTATTAAATGACGGATGAACGGCCGTAAAATGTATGGTTTTGTTGAAATTAAGGAAGGTCAAATTTTGTTATATTGTAAATAATTACATTTTTAGCTCTTATCTAAAAAGGACCCTGTTCTTTTAAGAAATGTTTCCGTGGTATTACAAGAGATATTGAGTATTTTCCTGGAAATGTTAGTATTGTGAAAGCCCTGCTACATTATGTTTTTTTCAAGAAGTCAAACTCATTTTGAGTTGAGCAGAGGACATAATCAAACTGCTACATATGTAAATGTTTGAATTTTGCCCTGAGACAATCGCAGCTCACCTGGTTAGATCCGTGATGAATCTGACCAGCAGTAAGGGTTTGGATGTGTGTTGAGCTCCTGGTGAGGCTTCGCTGAAGCAGGTGACGAAGCAGCTGGTGGCTCAGTGGAGTATCACAGAAGCCACATGGCCTCAACATATTTGCCAGCAGTGAAGGTTAGTGGTGACATAGCAAAATAAGATTAGAATTAAGGTGGAGAAAAATGAACTGATTTTACTTATAAAAGCATCATTTATTGAGAAGTGTAGATTAAATGTAGCATTACTGGAAGCTAAAACTGTCTTTTTTTTTATCAGCAGAGAAGGAAAAGCTGTCCATGAAGGTGATACAATTCTCTAAAATTAGACTCCAGAGTGAAACCTCTGACTGCAGATTTCAGGACAAACCATCAGCTAAGCTCACTGCTTTTTCCCAAAAAAGAAAATGAGAGTGTAATTCAGATTGAATTTTAAATAATAAGGGCTGTGAGTAGAAATGAGTTAATTCTTCCCATGGGAGTTCCCGCCAGCTCCCAGGCCGACCATTAACTCCTACTACTGGCTTACCGGGTGTGGTTCTCTCTAGTTCTCTCCCTGACTAGGATGTATCCGTTTCGTTGCCTGTGGCTCTGGGATTTTTGGCCGAAACATGACAAGAATCTTTGTGTGTGTGTGTTGGCAGACACATATATGTGCATATATATACTTGCCAGCGTAATACAGGCGAACAATAGGCCGCTCTATGTTTGTCCTTGCTGGCAAGACGGACAAAAGGGCAAAGCCAACAAGCTGTAATAGAGGAAGGGCGAGAAAAGGGCAGCAGAGTGCGAGCCAGCAGAGCTATTTTCAAATTCAAGGTGCTTTTTGCACATATTTAAGACTGATTTAAACTGAGTCACAGATGATGTTGCTGCACAACACAGAAGGCATGTCAAAATGCATCACGCCTCCTCGGACTCTGTTGCTTCTCCAGTTTTATTATAGCATAAACAAGGTGCTGCAGTGACTGCTAATAAAGCTGAGCTATTTTGATTTTCTTTCACAGCTGTCACAGTGTTCCCTCATCTCAACTCTGAGCTGCAGCAGGAAGGAGAAAACTCTTGTTTTCATAGCAAACGCGACTAAACCAACATGGTGTGAACAAGTTTCTGCTTTTGAGTAGCTGCTTGTTGATGGATGGACGGATGGATGGATCATTTAAACAATGGGAGAGGAAATAAACAATTTTTCTATTCAGGAATTGAATAGGAAATCAGTTCCGGAAATCAGCACTGTCTTTGATTTCTCTGACAATTGAGCGATTGTTTTTTTTTAAAAAAAGGTAATATTTTAAAGGTTTTTCACTTAACCTCTTAAGCTTTTTTTAAAACTATACTAGATATACATTAAAGATACAAATAATTAAAATATTTTCTTTCAGGAAAACATTTTTATTTCCTCATATGCAATAAAATACAATAATTCACCCTTGGTGAATTTGAACAGGGTGAAGCTAAAACTTTGCCACTTGAGGAGTTTCAGGTAAAATATTTCCACAGAAAGGATTTTTTTCTTCTTAAACATGATATCTGTAAATATTTTTGCACAGTTCTGCCTTACGTACTGCTTTGAATATGTTTTAAGCAAATGGCCTATTTTCTTTGTCTGCATAATCCAAGTAATGACAAGAATTAGTTGACGATAATTTAAATAATCAATTCATCACAATAAACCATTTCAGCCCTACATCTGGGGTCTCGGTTCAATGAACCTGATGTCACCCTTCATTGGGATGAAGATGTTTAGGTATAATTTTGAACCGGGAGGAGTTGGCACCATTTATGTGACAGTGATTTAAAACGACTGACAGCGAGCAGTCAATCTTTCAGCAGAGATCCAAGGACGTTTCAGGAGCGCACAGACGAGATGATGAATAGCATGTCGGAGGCGAGCCGTGCCCGCGCTCCGCCCTTGAAAACACACACAAAAAAAGCTTCATAAGTTGCTCATTATCCACAACAGGGGTACCCAGCCAGAGTCCCATCATGCTGAAAAAGCACATTTGCTCTCACTTGAATTGTCCTCTCCCTCTTTGTTGTATTTGTTATATGTTGCAACGAACACGTCAGCAATTTCTGCTGTGACGAACGAGCCTCTTCTCAGCCAATTTATCTTTCTGGCCTGCTGGGTGGCCATGTTGCCGGCGCAACTTTCCATTTCCTGTGTTCCACAGAAGTGGGGAGGCGGCATTAAAACCACAGGAAAACACAAACAGTGTAAAAACATAGATAAGATGGTGCGTAAGGGGTTCAACTGATGCAGTGTGCCGAAAATTACAACGTTTTAACAGTCAGCTTAATTTCAGTTTCACGCAGACCTGGTGGCAATAAAACACCCCCACAAGAGAGATCTTTGCTGTATTGCAATGCGGCGTGACATTGAGGATAATTACTGCACTGAAACACACCTGACTGCAGCTACACACCCACAATCACAGAGAGGAAAGTCAAAGTGGCCACTTCCTGCTTGAAAACAAAACGCAGTTCCAACATTTTACGAGTCCCTTGGTTATCAGGCCATGTACTGCTGTAGTATTCTCAGTTTTTCTGATCTTACACCCTTGTGGCTTGAAGTTGCATTGATTTTTTTTCTCTTGGATCATTTCAGGACAAGAGAACAGTGTATACAATAGGGGGGAAAAAGAACATGGGAGTTTGGAGGTAAATCTCTGCTTTTTTTGCAATCACTGCACATTTCTTTTTATCACAAGTTTTTGTTCAAATTGGATCATTAATTAAAGCAACCATCTGGTTTTAGTAGTGAATGTTTGCAGCCTCTAAATATTAAAGGGGCAATATTATGTCTGTTCCAGGGACATAATGTACTTTTGTAGCTCAATCAACTTTATTACCTAAACTTGTCATAAAAATGTTATATCTACCAAACATAACTTAAGAGAAATATGACTTTGCAATCTGACACCATAAAATTGGCCTCCATCTCTTTAAGAAGCTTCCATTCTTTACGACGGCACATCATTACAACAACGCTCCTCCATAATGTCATTTAAAACTGCTCTTATGGACATCGGACTTAGGAGCATGGAACTGCAGACGCACATTTCCATGAGGTGTATGCTAATTGCTGCTGCCACTAGTCTGAAGGAGCTGAGTTGTTGAGAGATGCTCTGTGAGGCAGAAGCTTGTCTGGGGACTGCAGCTCTGAGGAAGCCTTTTGTGGAAGTTTTGTCTGACAGCACTAACTGGATGGATTATTCCTCTAAACAATGGGAAGTGAAGACTTAAAAAATGTCTCTTCAGATGTTCACAACTTGAGAAATTCTTTTGGACACAATTCCAAACATACGCACATTCCAAGAGCCTCTGTCCAACAACTGGCACAAGATATCTACATGTTTTACTATTTTGCCAAGTCTTTAAACTGTCTCTTTCGGAGGAAAAGAAATTGGTAATGATGTTCAGGAACAACCCAGGTATCACCGAAGCTGCCAGGAACTGGAGACTAACTGAAAAATTGTCTCACCGACTCAGTGAAAGAAGCAGCTGCTGCAAAACGGCTTCTTTTCAATCTTCACTGAAATTTGCAGCTGCCCACATGGACAAATCAAAAGCCTTCTGAGAAAAGGCTTTTACTAGTCAGACAAAACAAAGATGGAGCCATTTTTCCACAATGGCAGGAAGAATGTTTCAGGAAGTGGGTTAAATTAGCCGTTGTTGGTTGAAAGAATGACCGACGACTACCTTCAAATTGTCCAACTTCAACTCTTGTAAAATACATGTCTAAACCTTGGTGTTTCAATCTCTAAATGATACCAACACACATAAAATCTGGTTTTGGAATAACGTAAACAGGTAAGCATGAAAGCCTGGAATGGTCTTCCCAAAGTCTGATCCTTACCCTTATAGAAAATTTGGAAACTTCAGTGGACACAAGGCTATTTGGCTCCACAACACAAGTAGTATCAGCATATCAGAAGTTCTGCATCTTCAGTTATACATTTGCACTGAAGATGTGATTTCAATCAATTTTATTGGTCATAAAAGCCAGCCTTTCTTCTCTGTCATTAACATTTATTTGGCAATAGACTTAACTCCCACGTTTACCTGGAGGTGAACTGAAAAAATGCTGCTCATCATTAAAAGCAAAGTCTAATCATCCCCCCTCAGATTTAGTCTTTAGGAGATGCATCATGATCAGAAACTGAAGATCTCTTGCAAATGTTTGGCAAATACTAAAAGATGAGTCGTCTGAGTAGTTTGATGCACTTCCAATTCTTTTTGAAACACATGGTTAAAGTATTTGCAGTCCTCTACAATAAACAACCAATAAATCACAAATGTTGGCCTGCAGCTGTAAAACTTTGGAAAGAGTCACACAGTAACAGAACTGCTACATCAGGAACGTTTGAGGGTTCATACCCAGTCCAGGTGTCCCGCCCCGGTGGATCTCTGCATGCGGAGCACCTTCGCAGGTGCACGTTTTAAAGCAAGTCTGAGAAACAGTTTGTTCCTTTTCTCTCTCGACTATCTGGGTCAACCATCTGGGAAGCTGCCAAAGCCTTGGCAAAGTGGGCAGGTGGCCATCACAGCTGGCTTATGACCAAAAAAAAAATCTTCACATAGAGACACAAAGATAGAAAAATCCAGAACCACCAGGTAAGATCTGTACTGCGAACCCCTGGAGTGGAAATTCAGCTCAGCTACCTGAGTCTGGATGAGATTCTTTGGGCTGAAACTTTGTAACTACGCTTCATGGGATCGAATACTTGTGATTTTTGAGTCAGAGTTCACTGCTTCACTGCTCAATCTCACATGAGCACATGAGGGTTTGGAGCTCATAAAGACTCAATCCAGCCTAGCAGATGCTCTTAGAACCTCTTTCTTCCCTGCTCCTCCAGCTGAACAATGGCAGAGCAAGCTTTCCCAGACCCCTTCTATTCACCGGTCCTGGATCAGATTACCGCAGAGGAGCTGAAAAACTAGGCCACCTCATGTTGTGTTCACATGTGTGCGTCTTATGATAGTAGAAGATGTGGGGATCCGGTAAAGTAGGTTACGTCTTACACCTGGTAACTACAAAAATTCTTTTGTGAAAAATTATCCTTCGCCCGGGAAACCTGTTCCTGCATGAATGCAATCAATTCATTTGCCATTTATTATTACATTTCATAAAACTGTTGTGTCCTAAACTGCAAAGTAGGAAATAAAATCAGCCAAAGCGGCACAATAAAGCTGAAGGGGGAAAAACATCCGCCAGCAGGTAGTCTTTAACAATTTATTAGGCTAGGGTTGGGATTTGGAAGCTGAAGTGCTGTGAACGATGGTAAATCTGATTTGTAGCTGGTTTTCCTGGATCCATGTTGCATGCAAGCTGCAAACCCAACTCTATGGAAGTATAAGACACTGATTTTATACCATCTCCAGTGGTTCCCAAAGTCAGTCCTCGAGGGCCGGCATCCTGCATGTTTTATTCTCTCCCTGGTGGTAAAAACTTTTTCAGCTTGTCAATCTTCTTCTTAGACCTTCTAATGAGCCACCATTTGATCCAAGTGTGTTAAAACAGGGAGATAACTAATACATGCAGGATGCTGGCCCACAAGGACCCACTTTGGGAACCACTGTAGCAGACAGTGTCATTCTCTGGATATATAAAAAAAACTTGGATTTTACTGTGACAGGTTTATTTAGCCCCACCTTCGCTGATCCAGGACTTCCACTCAGCGATGCTCATTCAGGCAGCGGAGAGCTCTGATTTGGTTATCTGAAGCAGAGCAAGAAAACCAAATCAAACATTAAAGATGTCAAGCTGGACGCCAGTATGGCTTTCTGTGTAGGTAAGGAACCAGCACACAGAAAAAAAATAGTCTTTGGACAGCATCAGCAGCGCTGTAAATATAAAAAGATCTCCTGGTGCCACGCTGCCAGGTCAGAACCTATAAAGTGGAAATGAGGCACAGACAGACATGCCTTTGGCGTTGAGATACTTTCCCTTTTCAGCTTCCCAGCTTCCACTTTTTGGTTTTGCTTTTCTGAAATTTCCCTTTGGCCCAAAAATACATGGGTTAAGAGCACATTTTTGGATCTGTGTGTAGCAAGCTGTGGAAATGAATCTGGCTCATTCAGACCATTACAATTTTTTTCTGCATTTGCTTTTCTGTCAGACTTCAATGTTTCACATTTATTACGTCTGTGATCTGGATATATGAATCACCTCACTGATCTGAATGTGATTAAAAAACATGGAATCAGTGAAAAATCAGTTCAATGCATCTTGCAGTGTTTGAGGGAGAGAAGTAACAAAGTCACCAAGATAAAAAGCCATTATTTTCAGATATAAAACTATGACGATTTTGTCGCAGTGTTTGCACTTCAGTAACAAACATAGACTACACTGTTTTTTATGAGATAAAGTTAGAGGAACAGGTGCGATCACAACCCATATTCCACAGCTACAGCTTTTAGTTATGACACAGTGTTTACTCTGTGAAACTGATTTAAATCGATCTAAAACCAAAACAAGATCGTAACATTCACAGATTTTTAATTCTAAAAACTGAAAAATGTAACTTAGAAGATATTTAACCACAAACAGCAGCAGGTTTGAGACTAATAAAATATTTTAACAATTCTGGTCTACACTCCTAAAAATGGCTTTGGTGAGATCAATACTACCTCAGCCTATCATGGGAAAACATAAGTCTGATTTCATTTAATTATTGTTTCCACAAAGGTTAACTGATTTTACTAATGCAACTGTGGCATGTTGTACTAACAAACAACACACTCTGTTTGGTATTTATTTGGTTTCAAACAAATACCAATTACGCCCAAAAGGTTATTTACAGTTAACAGAAAATACAAACTGAAGATGAGTTCAATCTGGGAGACTCCTCCTAAAACAAAATGCTGGAAATATTAAAATTAGAAATAAGGGTTATTCTAATAGGTACAGTTTCCCTAGCGAAACTCTTTTCCATGATGTGTTTGGTCTTCTCTAGAAGGCAGGATTCACACCAAGTCCTAACATTTGGTTGAGAATCTCTTTAAAGTATGCATCTCAGTTAAAGTGTTGATAAACTTTAAGCACTGAGTCAGTCTGAACGGTGTAGGATGGTGGAACATCTTCCTGCGTTTGCCATCTGCTCAAGGCTGCCCAAGGCTCCTCGGCTAGTGACGTGTGAGCGAAGCTGGTCTGACTTGTGGGCAGTCTGCCTTCTGTCCATCTACATGTTTAGTGAAATATATATGTTATACTTCACAGAAGTATATACATAATATATTAGCCGTTTGGCAATCAAAAAGATAAAAAAATCATGTTTAAAAATCATAAAAATCTGCAGGCTATTAAAAAATAGCACAATCACTACATACTGTCATCCTAATCATTCATTAGTTCAGTTAGATTTAGAGCTAAAATGTTTTACAACATTCTTTCATTGCATGTACGAAAGCTATTTTTTGCCAAAGCCAACATTCAGTCCATTATTTGTTCTCTATTTGTGTGGTTGTTAAAGATTTAAAGCCATTAGGCTGCAGAACTGCATTTGACATTTCCTTTCACCATGCAGAGGCCACAGTTACATAAGGGTTACTATTTTAGACTGGCAGATTTCAGCCAGTGCTGCTCTGGTAATGGGCGGGTTTTTTAGAGTACATCACGAATACAACTGATGAACAGTGTTCAAGTTTCTCTCTCTGTTAAAGCAGAGCTGAAGGGGTGCATACATGCTCTAATAAAAGCACAACTAAGTTTTTTTTCTGCATTTAGTATAATGCTCAAAGAATCAACTGTTTGCCCACAGAAGCTGCAAGGCATTGCACTGGGGTAGATCTGTGGAGTTATCTAAAGGACAAATGATTTATTAGCAACTTGCTGACTCAGGAAGGTTTCAATGTCATTTAGCCTTTTGGTCATCCAAGGTGAACCAGAAGCTGGGGCAGAGAGGATGAGGGGGCAGATGACAGGGAGAGACCATGTGTGCCCAAGAGAGCTCTGGTGAGACAAAGTGGAGGGAGATAAACCAAATCAAAACAACTCATACACATCCATGCTGGTAAGACCCCTTTCTTTGTTATTTGTTTTAACAGTTAACAAAACAGAATCCAGACAGGCCACTGGGAAATCTCCTTATCAGACTGATCGCATTTATAAAAATGCATTTTTATGCATAAAAACTGGAGTTGAGTCCAGTTGAGTCACTGGACTCAACTGCGTTGAGTCCAGTGACTCAACACAGAAAGACACTGGACCCGCCTATTCATGGTTCAGTATTTGTGGAGATTTCTATGGAATGTAACTTAAAATTATTGGTGGAGAATCTGCCTATTTGCTATTTATTTTCCATAAAGCATACCTATAATATTCAAAATAAAATGGAGCTTGTCCGCTCTAGGAACGCTTACAACTTAGGAAATTATTTTTGCAAAATGGGTGGATTAATACTTTTTTCTCCAATTATTCATGGTCATTAAAATGGTTTCTCACAAAGAAAGTCGGGCCAGATTTAATTTGCCTGATGCACAGATTAAACTTTCACTTCAAATGCATGTTGTCATTTTATCCCTTCCTACTTGTCTGTTACCCACATCCATGTGTCGCATATTTCTTTAGTTCTCCAGTAATGCAAGTACTTATTAGTACATGATGACAAATATCAGATATTTTGAGAACATTATTGTCTTACGCTTTATTATCATTGATTGTGATTCGGATTTTCAATTAAATCTGTTGACTCTTACAGGATCCAAAAACATATAATCAAACCGAAACCACAAGGTCCACAAGGTTGGTACGAACTGGTTTGTTAGGCAAAAATGCAATTTTTTAATGCCTAAAACAACCAAAACTGCACAAAAGCAGGACCAGCTTTTATTTATTTAGCATAAGCATTGCCATTATCTTAAAATCTACATTCTATTATTTTACATAGTAGAGAATTGCGTACCGTTGCTATGCGTTCTGTATAATACTACAACACCGCAAAGAATATGCACCCATTTAAAAATAAAGGGCTTTTATTTCATTCCTAATACTATTTTTTTAGTCGTACTGAATCTGTAAACATATGATGATTAAATTATCATCCTCAACATTTTCCAATGTAAATACACAAGCTGGGAGTGAAGTTTCACATTCAATAAAACTGAAATATATAAAAAGTCTGAAGTTCATGTTTTTATTTTAAGTTCCTAAGAAAGAGTGCCAATAAGATCTGTTTTCTTTTCAGATTTTTTTTCTTTTTTTGTTTTGGCAAAATGTGTGAAGTAAATTTGCACTACTTTTCAGCCAATAATCTAAATTTATTTAGTGTGGGAGATTGCAGAGAAGCGCTGTGGGTGGGAGCTAATGTGTGCATATGGGAACATGCGAAGGATTGAAAATATTTTTCTGAGAAAGGAGCCAACGACAATTGGTTTGTGAGCTTCAAAAACTGCTTTACCATGTTTGGGCTGTTTTTCACTGATGGTTTGGGTTTTACAGATGTATTTTGGCACCATCCTGAAATCGCCTTCATAAATCTATAGCTGGATGTGTTTCATGACTACAGGAATTGTATGTGAAAAACAGAGTTTTCAAGAAGACGTTTGATCTGCTTAACGTTGTCTCTGGAAGTTCATTTTTTTCCCTCAAGCCTCATATGTAGGAAATAAAGGACATCTTTTGTAGGTGACTTAATACCTACTCTTTAAACCTACAATAAACCAATCAGACAAAAAACTATAACTACTGGCAGATAAAATAGCGTGCTGCTTTTCCATGATCAAGATCATTTTTAACTTCAAGAGTTTGTAATGTGGACTTTTGCCCGCCCCCCTCACCAGTCAAAACCCACCTCACACAAACTGAACTCCCTCAAAGTAACAACACAATCTCAGTAAGACAAAATGTTTCTCTACCCAACAGTTACAGTGATAGATCTGGACTGCTGAGCCAGTTAGAAACTGATTTTACCAACCAGTTTCTAACTGGTCTTTTCTCTCTAGCAATAGAAAGAAAAGACGTTTGTTTCTGCAGAGCAAGCGGCCAACATCCTCACATCACATCTTCTCCAGTAAATGCTTCATCATCTCTGATGTTTTCTCATTTTCTCTGAAAACCAAAACTCCAGGACAGAACAGAGATTTATTTTTTACACATCATGAAACAACTGCTCACTTTTTGCATGTCCTTTGCTACCTGCAAAAAAAAAAAAAAAAGCCACAACAGTAGAACCAGGTTTATGGGTTTTGGCAGATGTTATCGCCACCTACAGGTGTGGGTTTTATTATGCAGCATTGCTGTTAGGAAGTGAGCACAGATATTTGATAACCACTGCTTACTCCTTAACATCAGACAGTGCTTATGAATGCTCTTTACATTACTCCTCAGATCAATGTTTATGAACATCGCTGCAAGCTACACATGCTTTCAAGAATAATTTATAAACACCAGTAGAAAATATTAACATCTGATGAAGTTGTAAACTAAGCTGCAAACAGCAGTTAGAAATTCACCAAAAAACCGCAACAAAGAACACAACGCCACTAAACTGACAGCTTTAAAACATAACATTCATAATTGTTTTACTGCTAATCCATATTTCTAATTACACCAATAGAACACAGTGCCTGATAAAATTAATTATTTGCTCCATCCCATCAAAGAGTACGTGCTAAAACATCATTAAGAGAAAAAATCTAAGTCTGAGACAATCAGCTAGCCAGGAGAAGCCCAGACCAATCAATATGGCGTGTTGTAAGTCTGTCTTGGAGATGCAATCACAATCCAGACAGACCCACAAGGGTAAACTGATACAGACAAAGGAATCTGACCATTCACCACAACTTCTATGGCTGTAAAATCAACATCATAAAGTCACAGTCTCTAAAGCACAAATATTGCTTCTCTCCATTATCATTCAAACAGTTACCTGAAGTAGTATGCCAGTGTTGCTAACAGGGTACGATCATTTCGACTTTACTCCACAACCCAAAACACTCAGTAACTCAGCAGCCAAACAAAAGTCCAGTGGCCAAAAGTAGGAAACTATTTTTTCTAATTTTAAGAAGTGTGGTCATATTGTTTTGCCTAGTTGCTTTGTTTTCAATTTAATTTGTATTCAAGCCACATTAATTTGAATGACGGAAAAATCAATTACTGAAACATCTTCCGTCATCTCTGTTTAAGTGCATCATCATGACTTACGACAGCCTAATCAGCTCCAACAGCCCAGTTGCACTATTGGATGTACAGTATCAGACTGGCTGTGTGTGTGTTGGTGTGTTTTGCTGACTTATTTGTGGCGAAGAGTAGCAGCAGATGTGAGAGGTAATTTGGAGCCCCAAGAGAGACTCAGCAGTGCTTTACAAAGCATTATGGGTAAATATCCCATCATTAAGCCTAACTGGACTTCAATGACATTTTTCCTGTTTCCCACAAACACAGACATGAGTGATATAACAATTTAACTGTGAATGTGTATTTATGGTCTAAGTAACTGATTCTGCATGAAAGGTGAGAACTGTAGATTGAATATAAATAGCTGAAAGTCCTGTGGTAAAATACTCAAAGTCACATTTACCTAACTACGATCCAAGCCAGGGAACAGATCACACTAAGGGTTCTTATGTCAGATTTCCACACTGTGCAAATTTAAAATTGATATTTTTTTAATTGTTGTTCACTTGTAAATATAGGTTTGAAGAATGGATGGATGGACAGACAAATAGATGGATGGGTGGATGCAGACAAATGCTTGAATCGACAGAGATTTCCTTTTTTCTCTATTTATGCAGACCTGGAAAACACTCAAATCAATTTCCAGTTTTCCAAAGAAACCATTAAAGGTAATAAATGAATACACTTCAAAGCCTTAAACACTACAAAAAATAGATTTACATCATCATGGCCTTCAGGGCAAAAGCATGTTCATGATGCACCATTAGTTCAATACATACACTGTGCTTCTAATCTGGAGGACATGGAGTTGTTGAATTGATATGATGTAATGAGACAAAACAAGAACAAAAGGTGGACAGTGGCAAAACCTCAGAGACAGACGGACAGACAGATAGACAGACAGAATGCTGGCAGCGGCTTTTCTGACGTGAACAGAGAATGGGGTCGTGAGCAGCCAGACATTTTT
The DNA here is from genome assembly GCA_902982915.1 of Phalloptychus januarius. NCBI lineage: Eukaryota > Metazoa > Chordata > Actinopteri > Cyprinodontiformes > Poeciliidae > Phalloptychus > Phalloptychus januarius. The sequence continues at coordinate 17,860,710 of CADWAE010000230.1, read as the reverse complement.
CTCTACCGTTATTTCAGCTCCTGTTAGTGCTCACAGGGGGCTTTTGAGAGCACCCAGGTTGAGTTCAGATTTAGCAGAACCAGTAAGGGCTCACTTGATACCCACTAACTATTCTCAAATGTCTTTCCACCTATTCTTCTTTCACTGAGAGAGACACTAAAAGTCTGCCGTTCCATCCGGCGAGGAGAAAAAATCTGATCAGCACTGCCCCAGAGGAGAAATTTCTAAAAAGTAGAGAAGAGAAAGCAGGATGAAGTTATTAAATGGTAGATCCCGACACCAGAACAAGTCCCACCCACGGAAAAAGAGTTTGCAAAGTTAGAAAAAACTCAGCAGCTGAATGAAGATGGTGAAACAAACCATCAGCTCATAATGCCATCAGACTGTTTTAAAGTGCACTTAAACACAACTGCAAATTTCTGTCAAAATCCACATGCAACATTCAACAGGACGCCACTTGTCGTTTCATCAGATCTATTATTTATACAGCAGCTGAGTACTCACAAATGGACAGGCATACAACCGCATCACAACACACAACACAGTAGGGACTACAGGGCCTACAAGAGTGGAAATAAGAGAAAAACATGTTGGAAAAGAAAGAGTGACAAATGTGGCACGATTTAAATAAAAACTAACAGCTGTAAGAATGTCATGTGGCAAGCAAATCAGTCATCTGTTTGTTCTTAATCTGTTTTTAATTAGTCAAAACAATAAAAAAAAGGTGAATCTGTTATGATTTAGTGACATGGACCTCACTTAAAGGCCTGCAGTAAAATCTTGCCAAACTCTTTCAACCAAGAATCCTTCTCCTTCACACAGAATACCTCTGGGACATCTGGAAACAAATTAACTTGCTTTGCCTTTTTTGGCTGGAACAAGAAAAGTAGCTCACAACAGCCCACCTACTGCCAACATAAAAAGTGATGATGGCTCACTGTTGCTACTTTGATGTTCTTCAAACATGACGGATTATAAGAAAAAAATTCACTAATATTCTGTTAAATCAGAATAATATTTTAAACATGGAGTATTGTCTTTGGCTTAAATCTCATCAACAATCATTGATGCAAAAGTGCTTTGTGCAGAAGTCTACAACTCCATTCCTCCTGTGCCACTGCCCTGGAACCACTGGATGTGTCCCTCCTTCAACACATCTGAATCAAATGAATGATTAATGACCAGGCCCTCACAAAACCTGCTGACATGCCAAGGAGGTAATTCAGCCTTTCGAATCAGGTGTGTTGGAACAAAGATGCTTCCAAAATTCCCAGGACATTAGTACTTGAAGACTGGAGTTGCAGACCGCTGTTCAACTGAATTAAACTCAATGTCATGTTCAAGAACTCAGTTTGAGATAGTTTTTATATGTCATGGAGCCTGGAAGTGTCCATCAAAAGATTGGTGTACTGTGGTTGTAAAGGGATGGGCATGGTTTCCAAAAATAAGAAAATATCCCCGATAAAATTACCGACTTCTCTTCTACCTCAGTCATGGACTTGTTTGCTTCTACATCTTTGTCTTCAATCAAATCAAAAGATACAAAAACAACACTGGTCTATGAATTTTCAGTCATTGAGTGCACCAGAGATGGTCATTCTGTGTCTAGAAGTAAGGTGTAGAGGCAGTTGGAGAAACTGAACTGGAACAAGACTGTAAGTCCAAATGGTGTCAGCTTCAGGGTCCATAAGTTCTGTGAGGAGCAGCACCTCTTCAGCCTTCAGCTGGTACCAAAAAAAAGCTTACCCATCAGTCCTCAGTAAGTCAAGACCTGTTGCACTGACATCCCGCATCATGACAGCCAACAGAATTCATCCTGATTTGCTCTGTCAGAAACTCTAGAAGACACAAGTAGAGGCCTCAACAATCATCTGGATCAATGACTATCTGACAAACAGACCACAGTTTGTGAAACTGAAGGAGTATTTGTCTAACCAGGTGGTCAGCAGTTGAAGAGCACCAGAGGCTGGACTCTCTACATTCCTTTTTACTCTGCACAACTTAGTCCTGTCATCCAGAGAAGTACTCAGATTCATTTCCAGTCATTGGTGTACAAGAGGTTAAGGAGTTGAGTACAGAAAGATGTTGGATCGGTTTGTGTCATGATGTGGGAACAAGCATCTTATCTTGAATGTGAATAAAAGAGATGGGGTTACGTCAAACCTTATTTTGATCATGGCAGAAGAAGTGGAGGTGCAGGTGAAGAACAATTTACATATTGTTCAACTGGACAGCAGGATAAAGTAGACTCTTAAGAAATGTACAAATTTTCCTTTTGGGATTTTATGATCTCACCATCTGAATTTTCAGCTGGAATCAAGACTTGTTGGACCAGGCATAATTGATCCCATCTATTATTGTCCTTTTTTGGTGAGCCTGTATGAACTGTAGCTTTTCTTTTGGATTTTAGGACAGTATAGCCATTAGGGGTCGTCTTCTGCCTGAAGGAACAGCATGTTGTATGTTTTCTTGGTTGTAGCGTAATTTTAGCTACTGTTTCAAGCCAGTCTGCCAATTCTGCTTTGACATCACCAAGGCATTTCTGTCCACGTAATTGCTACTTACTGGATATTTTCTCTTTTCCCAAACATTCTCTGTAAACCTCAAATATGCTTTTGTGTGAAAACCCCCAGCTACGTCTGAAAGCAACTGGATGTGTGCACCTAATAAAGCGGTTTATGAGTATATAGCACAACAAATACCAGAATACTTTAAGCCCATGTTGCTTAAAATGAGTGTAAATGCAGCCAAAGTTAAAAGAAAAACTTTGAAAGACCTTCAAAACTTGGACAAATACTGATCAGTAAAAAGATTACATGAAAGTCTGGCTGCCTGGAAGCAAAACAAACTTATTGGATAAGTGTGCATTCTATTCATGAAATATTAAAGAACTTATCCTTGAAATCAACCTTGACTTTCTGTAATATTTCACATTCTGGGCTGCTGAGGTATAGTCACCTGGTGACCTTCTGCGCACTATGAGCATTAATCCAAAAATAATGACTTTTGCTATTAAAAAAACAACCTATTGGCAGATGTGTTATCCAAAAGGTTTGGCTAAAGTGCCAGCCGACCAGCTGGGACATTTTGGCGTTATGTGTGTGTTAGAAAGAAAGAGTGTGTGTCCGCATGTGTGCAGCAGTATGTAGTTTTGGCAGTACCGTTCCCCATATTTCAGTCCTTACATAACGCAGATCATTCTAGAAAAATGTGACAGCAAAACTCATGCCGTGACGCAGTTGTGTTGCCACAGGGGGAAGACGACATCACAACAGATTGGAAATGTTACTCACTCAATGGAACCAATAAAACTCACACAAGCACACGCGCTTGCATCATAACTCTCCCCAAACAGGATGCCGAGACGACACATGAGTATTTCGAAACGGCTGCACCTGCTGCTCAGAAAATATATCTTACTGTGTTTATTTAAAGTGTAGAATATTATCTTTTCACTTATGCAGGATTACTGTTCTCTATAAGGATTTGAGATTAAAGACATTTTCAGGCTAAAGTCAAGATCTGTAGTATTGGACTTCTCCTACTAAAAATTACATTGACTCTGCTAACCCCTGCTCCACTCTCTGGTGGTTCAGCTAAGCTGATTTTATTTATGAAAGCACAATCTGAATGCGACATGACCAGCTCCACCAGAGGGAACCACTTTTTAAGCGAGACAACCAATACCAAAAACGGTAAAACTGTCTATTTCTATTTTCACATGGAAAGAAAAGGTTTACGAGAAACTGTATTTTGAGGAATCTCTGCAAACTGCAGTGCGCCTCATATGCACAGTCTGCCCTCAAATAGCTAAACTCTGCAAATACTGAAGACCACCTCTCAAGCTATCACCAAATAAATCTTAATATCAGTAAATAACACAATGAAAACTGTAGTAGCGCTACAGCAGAAGCTAACATTTAGTCTTCCTCATTTCCATTCTTCCAGTACAGCTAATCGGTGGCAACAAAAAGAGGCGTTTCTGGATTGGCTGTTTTGTAAACACCAGCCAGTAGCATTGTGTCTAGATACCTCAGCTTTCTATGCTGCATTTTTTTTTAGCAGTTAACATTCTCTACACAAAAAAACTGAATAGGAAACTTTGGCGCAAATTTAGAGTTAAGTTTCCAAATAAAATTGTGAAGTGAAGAACCCAGGAATGCTGAACAACAAATAAGCAAGAGTGTACTGTATGCAGTACCATACCCAACGACAAGGAAGGTATTAAGTCAAAATTAAGGTAAAAACGACTGTAAAATATTCCATCTCAGGTTTGACCAGCAGCAGTATTTTAAGTGGGATCTGCATGCCAGTTTCTGATTTGGTTGGTTGATAACTTGTGTGCCAAAAATACTGACAACAGTTTGGTGGAAAACATGTTCAAATTGATTTAACTTGCTTTAAAAAAGATAAAGTAGCTGAGTGTGGTAATAAATTCTTTCAAAAGGCCATGATATTGTGATGCATCTAAAAACAATCTGCCAGATTTTTTCCTTGCCAACTGTAGGAGGCTATTTCTTTCATTTGGCAAGCAAGCAGATAAACAGAGAAGCTGCTGCTTCTCTGTCCTACTCACATGAACCGTGGGAGGGAGGCAAAAACCAAGAACGGCTTTTTATACATATCTATCCACTTTAATCTTGAAAGTCATACAAACTAATGAAAATGATAATATTTAGCTCAATCACCATGAGTGCAAATCTTTACTCCATCTCGCATGTCACTGCTTATTTATTTTAGATTTTAATCTTCATTCTGGGTAAAAGATAAAGCCGATAGGCCCCCGGTGGAGCATCCCGGACCAGACGAGGTTTACCACAGCTCTGTCAACACGCAGCGGCAGCAGCATCTGCGTAATCTATCTCGGCCCTCGCGCCCATTTGCCTGCGACTCCTTTCTGCTCGACCGACTCTGTTCACAGACTGAGAGGTTCGCCTTGTCGCGGTCGGGGGGGTTGCTGAGCTAGTAGAAAACCTGGAGTGCACACAAACAGCTCATGCATGCACTAAGTCTGATATACAAGCTATTAATATTTAAAACCCTGCAGCTCAGTCCCTTATCTCTCCGTTTTCGCCTTGCTTCTGGTTCCCTTACTTCAGCTCCACACGATCCGTCTGTTTGGTAAAAAGCGCCACCTCAGTGAGGCCGTGATTCATTTTAGCATTAAATGCAACTCTCAGAATCTCAAGTGAAAATGCTTAATAGGAAATCATTCAGATAAAGTGTCAGAAGTCAAATGCAGTAATCTATCCTGGGTATTTGGAAGTTACTAATTTATTTGCTGTTTAGACAATATCCCCAAATATGGTTATGTTTTAGAAGAAGAGTTTGCAAACAAGTTGGTCACTCAGGATAAATGCCATCTGGCAGCAAAACTGAGACACCAGCTGAGAATGCTTGATGTCACCTTGTGAGATATGGTGACATTCAGCAGTGAAAGCACTTCTTCCTATTTGAGAATCAAATGTGTTCAAAGTATTTAAGAGAAGAGTCTTCAAAAACTGTGGGCAGAAAGATGGATGAATGGATTTGGACAATAGGAGTGGAAATAAAGTCACGAAACACTCATTGAGGATGAACTTCCATGCATCTTTTATAGAATTTCCTCCAGGTCGCACAGTTCCTGTTCCCATCTAAAACAAACCTCTGCATTAAACATAAATGACTACAGGTCCAAACCTTTAACTGGTAATGCACATTTTAAACTTCTCTCAGTTTAAAGTGGTTGGAGCTGCAATGGTCTGGCAGTCTGATTATGTAAGCTCTTTACATCAAGCCAGTGACCTGTTTCACCCCAACTCCTTCTGGGCTTATCAGGACAAGCAAAAGTCCTACAATCTGTGTGAAATGATCATCTTAAATCCTCCTACTACATAAAAAGAATGAAGTACAATGCTGCAGCCTTTTCAGTTAGTAAAAAGGCTGCAGCAATGCTTTAAAAAAGGCATAAGCATGTTAGAAATCATTAAAATAGAGGAATATGAAGCAATACTGTGAGGCATAAACCTAGACAAACTGACAAATACTTGTTTAATGTAGTTTACAGAGACAGTTACTTTTGAGTGGAGCAATTTAAATGGAAAAAATTTGATTCAACAAGATGTTAAATTATCTTTGAAAAGTTCAGATGCTAAAAAGGAATGGAGTCCCACAAAGCACTATCCTCAATCCCTTTCTTTTCATGTATGGTAATTGGGAAAACAACAACTGACAGAACTAAACCAGGATGGCAATATATATATATATATATATATAACTCAGCTGCAACTCTAACATCCTTAAACACTGTTTATTATTCTGCAATATTCGAGAATATTTGACTTATTATCAAAGATTATTGTAATCTTTGTTACTATGAGCTGCAAACTAAAGTTAGATGGTTATTATTTCTGTGGCAGATGATGTAGCCTGGTTTTCATCCTTCATTTTTTACGATCTTCTGTTGTACTTTTGCTACTTTTTTTTTTCCACAAAGGCTCTTATCTGCTACCCCTCTCTTAATTAAGGTTATTTCATGTCCAAGCTTGATTTGCTTGATTCAACAATGAGTCTTGATGAAACAGGTATTAGGATGGATTAAGTTAAAATAAATACACACTCCTTAACAAATGCATATTCATTTTTCCTTATCACACATGCACTAATACACATTTACTTGTGGCTAAGTCTGTAATTATAGCATGCCCATTAATCAGTGACAGCTGTAATTATACTAATTCCAGTGTGTAATCTGATCAAGGTGAGTAGGATCAAATTATAACATTGCCATGTTGCAACACTCGCTGGGAAATTTAAGCAATCATGGAAGGGGTGAGGTTGCAAAGAAAATTGGTTTAGATCACAACAATCTGATTTGACTTGGTATGGTAGCTGATTAGTGGGCTAAGCAATGAAATGTGTGTAAAGTGCTATCTCTGTAGCCTGCAGGCTAATTTTGAAACCAAATATTTACTTTATAAGCTGCTAATTTACAGAAAGAGATGAGGGGGGGGGGGGTTCTGAGAAAACAATAAAAACAAGAAATTTCTGGGTATTTCTTCATTTCTAACTTGATTTTTAAGTGAATAAATATTTAATGCTTCAAGTTATAACACTTGAAGCATTACAGTGCATAGGCATCATTTGCTTTGTGACATTCACTGTTTGGTCATAAATGGGGGAATCAAATATATTATCCACATTTAAACAAAAATTACACTTAAAACCAAAAATGGAAGAAAAGATTTCACATGAATATTAGTTACATTATCATTATGAATTTAACATGACCAAAAAGGTGCAGGTTAAAGTATTGCTTATTTCAGTTATCCTCTTTCCAATATCTGTTTTGAACAGATTCTAAAGTCCATAAACTACACATATTGAGAAAGCATATGTACAACTGCCAGTTAATATTTAACTAAATAACAATAATAATAATAAACACTTAAAATTTACTTCAAATTCTTGTGGGACTTAACTTCTGTAAATTAAAATGTTTTAAATTTCAGCATCAAAAAGTAGACCTAAAATGCACTCTTGTTACTGAAACAAATACTTGTTAAAATTCCTTCTGCAGTTTGTGTTTCTAAACATGCATCTTCCTCTAAGTGTGTACTCGTTCTTTCTGGTTTGGACCTTCTTAACAGTCTGGGAACAAATCAATTCTACACTAATGTTTTTCAGCAACAAAAAAAGCATAAATGCAGAACATAAATGGACCTATGTTCTGAAAACATAGGTCCATTTATTAAATCAATAAATGGGCTGTTAGTAGTTGCGTGGAGATCAGTCTTATTAAGTATTCTTATTGGCCTGCTTTGTATTACACAAAATGAATTAGTGATCCTGACAAGAAAGTCAAGGATCCAAACGAAAAATGAGGAACCAGATAATTGACCATCTGCACAAACATTTCACAATCCTCCAGGGCCCTAGTATTTAATCCTATCAAAATTTTCCCTTGCTATTTTCTAAACATGCAGGTCTGTGTGCACTGCTGAGCATAATACCAAGAACAATGTGATTGATTGATGGTTCTTTGTTACCGCTGAGTGTTTCCAGAAGCAGCAGAGAATGAGCGACTGCGTCTGTAATTGTTGCATTAAGTCTGTCAGATCAAAATGGGCTGATCTGAGGTATGTTCTCAACCTGGAGTCATAATAAAAGCCTGATGGTGATTTGTAGTCACACGGGAAATGCAACAAATTAATAACTTAGCATGAAAACCTGGATGACAAAGAGTCAACTAAAAAAGGTATTAATTTAAGTGATATATTATATATGTGACTTTGAAATTTGTTTTACACAGGAAAAAAAGACAAGGGACTAAGAATCCTATCTCTAGTCAGGCTTGTAATCTTAGATGCAGGATATCTTCTAATTTTCCAACCAATTCTGTTTGATTAGGAATTGCATCTTAATATTTTTTTTTGCATCACAGAGTAAAAAGTGAATGCAAAAATTTTGACTTGGTTTGAAATTAAAAACCATTTCTTGTAACACAAACTTCTCTTTTCAATAAGCACTAGCTTTGCTGCTTCATTTTGTTCTTCATTGGGATAACATCAAAAAAATCCCTCTGGACTTTCTTTCCCAGAACATTTTTAACTACCCAGGCCATTTCTTTTCCATGTTTCGACTGTGGGTCTGCTGACGCTGCTGATGCTGAGCAGATCCTTTTACTGCAATCTGCAGACACAGATCTCAGTAAACCACAACAATGCAGCTTTGAATATAATTAAAAATAGTCAAATCTGAACAAAGAACTATTGTTTAAAAGCCAAGGGGTGACATCAAACTGTGGAAATGAGTAACTTTGAGCTACTTGAAAGGCCAAATTTTTAACAATAAATATACAACAAATTATTCTGTCAGAGTAATTACACTTTATAAAACATATAGAGTTACTCCCAAACTAACAGCTAACTTCAAATGAATTTAGCAACATTAGCAGCATCTTGTGCATAACTGTTTTTGACACACAATCCAAAGGGACCGTTATCACTTTAATTTGTACGACAAACAGGAGATAAACACAGTAAAATATTACAACATTACTAGTTTAAATCTTGAAAAGAAAAGTGCTTCTACAGCAGCAATTGATGCTTTATTTAATTTGTTTAGTTGATATTTACACTAAGATGGCCAGATTTTATTAAAGTACAGTGGACCTTTGTTTATTTGAAGATTTTTCTGAGAAACATAACACCTTATTTATAGAAAATATGCCTATTCATGAATTTTTCCGTAGCACACAATTAAAAATATTCGAACAAAAATACAGCTTGGGAAGCTGAAATGCCCAGACATAATAATACTCTGGTTTCTGCCCTGGTCCTGAAGTGGAACCGGAGGGAAAGAAACAACTAGCATAGAAAAATGCCTTAGTACCTGGAATAGGTTCCTGTAGTGGAAGCACAACTAAACAGAAAGATTTCATAGATGTGGCTAAAAAATGGAAACAACTTGCGTCCCAAAGTTTCTAAATATTAAATAAAATAATGGTTCTTAATTCATCTATTGGATTTAAGTGAAAGGTTAGAAGTAAACAGCTCAAACAACTTGACTGAAACTGAGTGACAAAGCAGACAAAATCCAAAGAAAGAGACCCTTCAGAAAACGTGAAGAACCACTGATCAGAAAAACTTAGAAGCAAAATGAGGAAATAAGCAATGACTCAAGAATGTACAGAAATGTTATTGCATCAAATATAGCCACGTAGGTTGGAACTTGTACAGGCAGTCAACTCTAAAGAATACCCACGTAAAAAAATACTGGCAACAATATGACCCAAAGACAAGTAGTAACAGTCACACTCTAGCAGATACTGATGAATCAAAACACCACATCTGTATTATTACACCCACACCGACTTTATACACAGTGTGTCAGAACTAAAAGTTATTACTGAGCTCAATATTTATCCCAGGAGTACACAAAGCTGATGTTTGAGTAAAGAACCCCTTCCATTGTGAAAACAAGAAGCTCAAACACTACAGAGTCCGATCTGTAGTACGTACAGTGGAAAACACATGTCACCGAAACACAAAGCAGACCAGCTCTGCAGGGTCGGGTGTGCACTATCAGCAGCAGCAGCTGCCGTTTCAGACCTGCCTCGACGATCACGTTGTTTTTGGTCACCGCTCCCACTCACGGCTTTCCAAAACAAACAGGGGCTTTGATACGGGATCCGTCCGTCTCCCGTCTGGTCACAGCCGAGGGCGGCGTGCAAGCACATGCCCGTCCGCAAGAATGACAGTTTGCCGAAGATGAGAATAAATGGAGGAAGTGAGAAACAGAGCGACACGGTGTGGGTGCAAAGTGTGAAAGAATGAAAGTGCTCTCCATGTGGATTCCACTCATAGAAATATATGTTAATCACTGTATCATATTTTGAATCGCTGCGTTCATTAAGATCACAGAGAGCATATGCTGTTAGAGCATCTGAGGAGAGGAGAGCCAAAACAGAGAGCTGCAATTATTTATGAGTAAGTAAATGTGGATTCATTTCAGCACAGACCCTGATGCACTCAAAGAGAATGTCCTAATGTCCTCAAGCTAAATCTTTGGGCTGAATTCAAAAACATCTTTTCTCTTCCTCAAATAAATCAGCTGGCACATACTTCATAAAATGTTCTAATCAGGATAATTAACACAAAGTACTGAAGAACTTTCATTATTTTGTGAAAGTACATGTAGGTTAAAGGGATCCCAATAACTTGTTGTTCTTCCTGATGTTCAAAGTTCTCTACTGAATCATTGCCATGTTGTGCTGCTGGTGTTTTGTGATGTAAATCATTTAATTTAGTTAATAGTGTAACTTCTTTTCTTCTATAATCAGGTCTATAGGAGTTGCTTGTAAAAAATGTTTTATGTAAAGCAAAATGTGTTTCAGGGTTTCAACATTTTCATTTTTTAGATTGTAAATGTAATTTTTATGAGACTCTTGAAGAATGCAATGCAGTCTTGAGCCGAAACTGAAGCTTCAAAAAACTCAAAAAATCCCCCCAACAAACCAAATTAACAAACTTAGCAATTTCCTGCTGGTTGATATCATTTATTGGAGTCATATATGTAACCAAGTTTTCTTAGTAGTATCTTTAAATCATCTGTTCTCAAAGCAGGTTTGAAACATACCCCAGGTGGGTGTAAACTGACTCATAGTGAGGATGAAGCGTCCCATGGCAAACGGCTGCTTTTGTTACAAAACACACTGTTTGTTCTTTATTTCATTTTACACAGCCTTAGTATTACACTTTCAATCCATCTATGTAGTTCTCAATCCAGTTAAAAAAAAACTTTTCACTGAATTCCTTCCCCATTAAATACAACAATCATTCTCTGTGTTGCGTTTACATTCAAGAAAAGATCACAAGTGGTTTTATCTTCAAAAACAACCTTGAAAATGAAACAGGATTGTTATAGCTACTTCAATCAAATAGGTTTCCTGAAGAAAGAAGATAGCAGCTCTTTTAAATCAAATAGTTTAAGAGAGCAAACCACTAAATATGCTCAGTTAAGTGAGCCAATTACTAAACTAAGTACTTTCGAAGTGGGAGTCGCTGGAGCAAAAGGTCAATTTAAAATCTCAAACTTAGTATCTGCCTGTTTGGCCAAATAGAGGTACTTATCTTGTTATTTTAGAACTGAGATATATCCGTTCGGAAGTCTTTTAGATAAATATCTCTATGAAAAACGGACCATTTCAGTAATATATTTGCTTGCAGTACAGAAAGAAAAGCAGGAATCCTACCACACCAGATTTAGCATAATGTTGCATTTACTGTACAATGTAACAAGGTGATGAGTCTGACTCACCCTGCAGCAAAGCAAACCCTTCCAAAAAAAAAAAATGCAGCGTCAAGGTCTTTCTATGACGTCTTCACAACAACACGCCATCCTGAAATATGGTTCCCAGCTGCTGCACCAAAGGTCAGTCTTCTAGCAGGTCCCATTTTTACTGCTGTACTTCTCAGATGTACAGAAAATCTCCAAGGACATGACAATGATGAAATATGGCCAGCCTAGTTACTTTTGGCAAGGCGATTAAATCTTCTCAGCGTTCTTGCAGCACCAAAAACACAAAATGTATATATATTAGAAAGGGTTGTAGTATCATACTGAAACACCTGCAAAAAATGTTGACACGTAAAGGTGCTATATAGTTGTATCACAGTCCCTACAAATCCAGATGAAGATTGCCAGTGCAAACTGAATGCAACTTCAAAGTCCATTGTTACCAGAAATTCAAACAGCATTTAGGTGAAACTAAAGATTTTCTAATTTCTTTTCTCCTAAATATTTCTAAACCTACACTTTGTGGGTTTGTAATTAAGCAGAGCAAAAGTTTTAAACCTTTAGGCTTTTTCAATGTTTACATGTTAAGCTAAACTTTAAGGTATGTTCTCACCTAAGGAAGCCTGGATACTAGAAGGGAAAGTCAGGCAAATAGGAAGACATTCCAGGTTTAAACAATAGTCACCAAAGTGCATTGATGGAGTGAGCACTGAAGAAAAGGACATCTGCAACTAAATTCAAGGGACTTGAAAGAAAAAGAAATAAGAAATTGTTCCCTCTAGCTTCCAAAACTGAACCTCACCCAACAGTCGTGACCTTTGTAAAGATGCTGGAAGAGAAGTCACTTAGGCCCGAATCCCATTTCCTAGAGCTACCCTTGCACCCACACCTACATCTCTTGGCATTAATTCAAGAAGCAGTTAGGGTATTTAACAATGACAAAAGATACTCCTAAAAGAAGCCACTGCTTCATTAGATATCACTGACTCCTGTTACAAACGTTTCCCAGGCTAAAACAAGAAATTGGACCTCATAAATCTTGGGTATTTTTTATAGTTTCGTTTCTTTTTTAGGAACTAAAACATCTATGCACTTATATGTTGCAATGAGTTTCCTGAACAATCAACCTTTTTGTATGTTTAATGTAAGCTACTTCCTCAAGATGGACCTGGAATAAAAAAAACAAAAAAGAAAACGCATCCATGGGAGATTATGCAAATAAGGAAGGATGTAAGTTATATCTTAATCAAACATATCAAACTAGACATTAGAAAGGATGTTAGGATTGGACAGACATTGTAGAAAATGTGTAATGGTTTTAGAAAAGATCAAAAACCATTAAACTACACATAATAGTTGGCATGACCAAAAAAAATAACATTTAACTTTTTTTTGGCACATGATAAAAGTTGTAATAGTAGATTTGCAAGATCAAAATGAGTTTTTGTCGTCAATTTTTTTTTTTAAAACCAGAACTACAATTTCTTTATTGTAGTACTAGATTGGGTGGGACAATGTGGCAACTGCTGGATTCGGCTTTGAACCCGTTAAAACTTTTTGCAGTTCTAGTTTTGTTTGTTTTCACAAATTTAGACTTATTGGATTACATGAAATAGGTATATGTTACAGGAAGCTTAGACAAGTACACATATTCAGATTAAACTGAGTATCATTTTTACTCTGCAAGTGCATCGGTAAGACAAACCATCACAGGGTGCAATGTTATTTAACAAAACCTAAACTTTTAAACATTTTTTAATGAAAGATAAAAAACTTACTTGTCTCTCCTTTTGGAGGCACAACCAATTAGCACAAAGGAAAATAAATTGTGCTCTTGCATCATAGCTCGGTATTTCAGCTTCCAACCAAAACTGTAATCTTTTTCAAATGATGTATGCTCTAAAATTATAGAATAGGCAAATTTTTCAAATAATTTGGAGTTAGGTTCCACTTAGAAATCCAAGAATACTGATTATGAAAAGCCATCCGGTCCACTTCAGCACAGTGGAAGTACTCCAAACCAAACAAGCAATTTACACAATAGTCATTTTTACCCAGCTGCACTCACAAACATGTTTTCATACATCAATGTGCAGAAAGGTAGGTCAATTGGGATTTAGTATATTGCCCAGGGGCATGGCAAAATCACAGGATGATGCTGGAATCAAACCACAACCTTGTGATTGTGAGAAAGCTTCTCTTCTCACTGAGATATTGCCTGATGTTATTTTATAAAGTGATTATTTTAATTTAATAAACAGAATTTAATCATCTATAGAGTGGATCAAATATACAAAATCTGACAGAATCAAGGCAGAATGGGTGAACCAAACTGTATCACAATGGTTCTGGTGCATAATGAAGTGCACAAAGCAGAGACACCCAACCCAAAGAATGAAGACGTTGCTGAGGTAACGCCATGGAAACCATTAAGATGAATGACAACAATCTTAGTGAGTCAACAGCAGAAACAGCTGGGACCATAGGAAGTCATGACAACGCTCACTTAATTCTCTTCTTAAAGGAAGTCATGCTTTTATGAAAAAGAGAGAAGTAAATATTAAATAGTGTGCATTAAGTGGTAGTCTACCTAAAAGCTATTCTAGGACTGCTCTCCCAGTTTTTCATTCCCTGATTTGATTTTTGGTGCTCTGTGTATTTATGACAGCAAACTGTGAAATATGTCCAGCGTTTTCTTTTTCTATCCTCTGATTTGGTCACTCTGCACACCCCCGGCTGACTGAATTGTCCATAAAAATACACCGCCGCGGCGTTGGCGCCTGTCAAACGCTCGTCTTTCTAACCTCGCAGCGGCTCATTGTATTTTAGCAGGATGAGTTGTGGCCGTCCTGCCAACAGTGCACTAAATATTCATTAGGATAATGGAGGAGAGGTGCAGGCTGGAGGGCATGAGTACTCCTCAACAGCACAGGCAGCAGGAACTTTGCTGCCATAAAACCCACACAGAACAGGGCGCTGGCATTGTTTAAAAATAACAGCAGCTGGGATTTGAGTGTCTGCATGCACGCAAATGTGTTTTTCTTTCTTTTAATTAGCACTGGAAAGCGAGCAAATGTGTGTGCATGCTACCAGCTTGTGTTAAAAGAGATGTGATAGTTGAGGTCTAAGTGAAGCTGGAGTTTTTTTAGGCAGAGCAGAAGACAATGTCTTTTTTCCACCTTTCCTCCGGGAGAAATAACAGCGACCCTGGGTTAGAGTCGCACTCATCAGGGTTTTCTCAAGCCGGTCCTCCTCTACCTGGCAGTTCACTGCCCACATCACCCAGCAGGACTGTTTAGGAGTCACACCAGGAGGACAATAAATGTCTCCTAGTGTCAATAACACCAGCTGGCTCTCAACACAAACAGGGACTACTTTATTAAACCAAAGAAAAATTTTGCTTTATTGTCCTCCAGTGTCAACACAATGATAAGCCTGGTGGCAAGAGCTCACTGTGTAGTCTCTAGCATGAATCAATCCCAAACAAGGCATCAGTAACATTCCAAAATACAACTTGGCTGCAGCTTTTATGACATCAAACCCTCCTCATCTGGTAGCTCTGTACAGGCACAGACAAATATTTTAATAGAAATGCTTTAAATCTTTTTGACGCTTTGGTTTTCCTGGTGAAAATTCATCACTACTGTGCAGCGAGAGTTGATATGCATAATTTGTTTTTGCAAAGATCTTCAGTGGCTAAAAATAGAAGAAAGTAATCAGCACAGTAAAATGTTTGCTATAAAACGGGGCAGATGAAATGATAAATGGACTGAAACTATACAGCCTTTCCCAGTGACACGGACCACTCCAAGCATTTTGCACTAGAGCCACATTTACACTTTGGCATGGGTTAAGTGCACTGCCCAGCGGCACATCAACATGTGACAGGACAAAGCTGGAATCAAACCGAAAACCGTCCAATTGTAAGACAACTACTCCACAAAAACCAGGAAGACAGATCAGATCACCCGGTAGCTCAAAGAACAGACTTTAAAATACTTTTGTTAGTTTATAAATCACTGAATGGCTCGACCCTCCTGACCATTCAGGTTCTTCTGGTTCTAGCTTACTTTGCATTCCTGGAACCAGAACCAAACATGGAGACGCAACGTTCAGTTTTTATGCTCCTCTAATCTGGAGCAAACTTCCAGAAAACTGCAAAACTGCTGAAACACTGACTTCATTTAAAGTAAGTAATTTCCTTTAAGAAATAGCTGAAAATCTTTAATTTCAGGTTGTTTTCCAACTTTCCATTGCTTTAATGTATTTTGCCACTGTAGTCTAATGTTTTTTGGGGGATTTTGGCAAAAAGACATTTCAGTTTTTTACTACACAAATAAACTTGACTTGCCTAAATATGAGCAGGAAGCATTTTCTTCAAAAGTGAGCGTAAGATGTTTAAACAATGGCCTTTTGAAAATATGGGCAACAATGTAAATGAAGCCACATCTATCCAAAAAACACATTAAGAACAGACTGCAATTCAGCAGAAAGAACAGGGACGGACAGTTTGATGCAAAGTTATTTTCTCTGACGAATCCGCCTTCAGATTGTTTGTGACATCTGGAAAATCATTTGTCCAACAAAGAAAAGCTACCATCAGCTCTTAGCTGTGTTGACAGTGAAGCATCCTGATACAACCCATGTGTTTAAAGTTCAAAGAAGTAGGCTTAGACACAGTTCTGACCAACAAACACCAGCATGGATGAAGAACAGATTATTCCAAAAATCCATGCACAGTTTGGTGATGATCTGCTTAGTTTAATGCACGATGGAGCACAAAGTCCCAAGAATAGCATGCAAAGTGATTCAAAGATCTGACAATAAAATTCTGGGCCTGAACTGAGATGAGTTCTCGAAAAGCAGGAGGGGAAACAGAAGCCAACTGTGCTTAAAACCAAGCATAAGATTTAAATCTATCCAACATTCAGAGGTTTTTTACCCTGCTAATGTTATTTTTTCTTCTGGATTGTTGGAGAATAACAGCAAACAGCATTTTCAGATTTACTCCCTCAGACTTTTAAAACTTCTCAACAACATTGTTTTTTTTGTTTTTGCTTTTTCCATGACTCAAGCAGTTTGAGTTTGATTTGGCAACCGCATCGCAAAGTGACATGTGGTCAGTTTTTTATGCTGCACACACATTTATTTCCATCCCGCCTCTACTTTAAACACTCCGACACAAACTAGCAAATGTTTTGACACATTGGCATATGGAAGAGTTGGGGGGGGGGGAATAGAAAACAGGGATGGAGGGAGACTGCTGCATCCCTGGATAGTTGGGCCGCCCCTAAAAATATCCACACCGGTGGGAGACACTGTGAGTCGAGTTGTTCCACTCAGAAACACAATGCGTGGAAAAAAGAGAGCGAAAAATGCATCCATGAGGTCCACTGCAAGACTGAGCACAGAGAGGAGCGGAGATGCTGTTTTTAAAAGTGTTCACTCCCCACTCTGAACTTTTTCACAATTTTTTCACAACAAAACCGCAAACTTTAAAGATTTTGTGATTGATTGCAAAAGAAATTAAAACAGGCTTGACAATTTCATTGTTAATATTCTTTTTAAAGGAAAGTCTGTTTACAGGGGCAACTTAATCCATTTCATTTGCTCTTTCAAATAAAAAAAATTTGGATATTAAAAATGTCTTCCAGTTCCAATGCTAACCGTTTCTTTTTTTACAAAATTCAAGTTTATTGGCCTTGGACCAATTTATTGGATGAACTTGCTTTTTTAGGCCATTATCAATATATTTCTTAAAAATTATCTCAAAACGACACATTATTATCATTTATCTCAATAATTACAGGGAAAATTTATCATCCACTAGGCTTTGTTATTGTGAAAGGCCTTGGTTTCAAAGCAGGGTTACGTTCAAGACAAACATCTAAGCTTTGAAAGTTGAAAAAGCTCCAATCACTCCATCATCCTAAAATGGAAAGAGGATGACACAACCTATAATTTCCCATCTCCTGCAGGATAAAAAACATATTTATGTGCTGGAATGGCCAAGTCAAAGTCCAGTCCTAAAATCCATTGAGAATCTGTGATTTGAATAACTTGAATGTTGACAGACACTATCCACCCAACCTGACTGAATTTGTGTTATTTTGCTATGAATGATAGACAAAAACATGGTTATATTGATGTAGAAAGCTGCTAATGAGGCTCCACAACACACTTGTCAAACTCAAAGCCCAAAGGCTAAATCCAGCCCACCAGAAATACGCAGATGTTTTGTTGCAATGTGCAAAAATTAGAAAATGTTCAAAGTGTATGAATACTTTTGCAAAAGTATTCATACATGAATGAATTAAATGAATGAATTAAAGCTTCTTGGAAATTAAGTCTCTTATCAGATAAAAAAGGCAAAGGTAAATGCTTTAAAGGACAAATTTGTATACCATAAAATAATAAATCCCATTCTGTTCATATGAACTGGACTGGAGTCAGCTCTGTGGTTGGTACTTGCAGCCAGGAATCTATCCATCCGGATATTTCATGTCATGAAGTCTTGGAGTAAATGTTTGAAATATGACAGGCTTGAACTCACCGTTCCAGTGAGTAGTCAGCGGCGAAACTGCCAACTTTATCTTCTGAATTCTGTCCTATTTACACCACACACCGCGCCTAAAGAGAAGGGGAGAAGACTTAATTTAAAATATGTTCAGTTCTTCTGGTAATACACAATAACCACATAAAGAACGAAGGCAGAATAAAACCTTATTTTTGGCATTTTGTTCTGGGAATCCATGAAAAAAACTCAACCTGGAACAGAACAAATCAGGAACACAATTCTCTTCAGGCAGCCAGTAAGACACCACAGATCACCGCAGTGTTGTGCGAAGGAACCCCACTGACCCTGCCGCAAGCGGCATGACCGACCAGCAGCAACATCACAACGCGGCGGCGCTAAGAAAGACTGACAGCAGGAAGCCAAGATATCTGAGGGGTGTGGGAAAGGGAAGCAGATGCTGCCCTATTGTCCGCTCACATCAGTAATGTGACTCCATTGTCAAGGAAAAAGCAACACAGGAGCGTCTTGGCAACAAGGATGAGGAGGTGACACTGGCAAGGTTTAGCAAGGTCTTGGATGAGTGGCAGGTTTCCAAACAAATTACGATCAAGAAACGCTTCCCTCACTGCCAACGTAACCAGTCCTGCAGTGACAAACAGTGAAAAGAGCAGAACACCGAGGTCCAGCCAACAGGTTCGCACTTCTGATGCTGAGAAGCAAATTTCATAATCCATGTGAGGCTAAACTAATTATCGCACCGAAAAAATTTCAATTGGTTGCTTTGCTAGTACAGCTTTTTAAGTAGAGTCCACGTCTCCACAGGTTACAGGTCAAAGAGTGGGTAAGTCAGTTTTCATGTTTGTTTGGGATCGTTGTACTGCTGGACCCCCCATCTGGGTCCAGGTTCCAACCATCGAGCTCAATATTTAAATTTCAAGAGTCACTTTTGCCCCCGGTGCCACAAAATAAAATTTGACTAGACCCGTAAAATAAGACAGATTTTATTAGTATGTACCAGAGAAGTTTAACAGTCATTTGATCTCAAGTCCAAGTCAAGACTCAAATATTTAAGCGACATTTCTATATTGGAAGGTTTGGTAAAGTTTCTAACCGGGGTGAGCATTTATCTATATTATTTACTGCAATAAATGTTTAACGGTAACTTTGATTTATTCATGTCTCTATAAACTTCAGTTAATGATGCTAAAAATCCCTCTAAACTGTCTGGATTGTTATTGTTTTACTATTTTCTCCATTGCTTGTTCAATCAAAGTAAAAATAAATTTGAAATTTTGTCACTTTTTTATGTGACAAAGAACTTTTATAATTATTGGTGCCATCTAGTCACAGGACTATGGATAACTAAAAAAAGTAGTCATAAATAGTTCTTACTGTCACTTTTATTATTGGAATAGTGCCACTAAATATTGTGATAAAACTTTCGGTTCATATCGCCAAACTTTTCCAACTGGAATAACAATTTCAACTCCTGACTGTAAGGTAGGTAATTTTGTTTATATAGCACATTTTCGGCAACAAGGCAATTCAAAGTGCTTTACATGATTTAAAAGGAAATACAAACAAAATAAGAAACCAAAGGAAAGAGCAAAAGAAGAAAAATAATCTAATAATGTTGTTCCAAAGTATATAGACTAGATACTCCTGTTGAGGGTTGCTGGATAAGTACAAGTCTCCATCCTCTGGTCTAAACACATCACAGCAGGTAACATTCTAACATGTGACGTTTTATCTAATGATGAGTATCTAAAACACCTGCCTGTTTCCTCCAGCAGCAGAATTCAACTCAGCACCATGAAAATCCAGATCTGTCTCAACATCCAGTCCGAACAGAAAGTAAACCACTTCCCTTCTTAATTCACTGCCTTCTACTCAACTTTCTAGGGTTACCATGAAGTGAATGACTGGGAAAAACATTCTGATATGTTCTACTCAAGAAACATGGCAACAATCCAGACTGAAGCGCTTTTCTATATCAGTCCGATCAGGCATTTATGGCACATCCTGGAGAAATCCTCAGAAGTCCTATCCCACAACCCTCATTGCCCACAGGATCCGTTGCCAACAGCCCGTCTGCAGAAACCACGGGACATGGTATGCCTCGCTGGTTCAGGGTTGTTATGACAGAAATATATACAATCTTAGCTGTGAGATTTTAATGCTGCTGCTGAGTGTTGAATGGGAGATGATGGAACAGTATTTTCAACATAAAATCCTGATGGAGAATGTAAAAAGAAAGAGTTAATCAACAAACTCTTTAAGATTGTGTGTCCATTCAAAAGAAAACACCTTGTGGACTCAGGACATATGGTATCCTCATGGACAGATGGTGGGAAGGAGAAAGAAAAAACTTCCTCTACTCCTTCCTTCAATATCTTAGGTGAATATTCACTTCATTTGTATTCTAGCCATGTACCAAGGTGCTTTACATGTCTCTGAGCTGCCAAAAGGACTTCTTGAACTGGAGCAACCTTTCTTCAGAATGCTTAAAAACAAAGTAACATCTTTTTTGTACTTATGCCTAAACCTGGCTTGGTTGCACACACTACACCCACAAAAACAACCTAAAAAAATGACAAACAACGCCAAGTTTGACTATGCAAAGTAAAGCACAAGAAAATAGGCAATGTCATAACCAGAACCCTCTATGAACAGCATTTCCTTTTATTTTGTTTGTAGGGTCTTCTCTAAGATAACTGGCGTGTGAAGCGATAGGGAGGAGGAATGTGAATGTACTTATACCAAACGGTGGCAGGTTACAAAAGTTGCAAAAATAAATAAATCAAAAAAGTCTGGAAAATAAGATTTCTCCATTCTCTATTTTTGTCCATACTTATCCATATAAGAAAATAATAACCTCTTTTCCAGACTGAGTAGAAACTCCGAGATTAATTATCATCCTGGCTCATTTTTAATATTTCTTTGTCTTTTTACAACAACCTGTCAGTTTTTGACGTACCGGTAGTAAAATCTGAAATGCACCCTTTGGTTTTAACTACAAGGAGATAAATTTTGCCTTGCTGTAAAACCCTTGTTAACTTAGTGGCCCCCTCAGTAAGGGAGGGTTGTTACTCATTCTGTAAGAGGCACTTTATGTTTTAAGAAGTACAAAGAATCTTTGGCTTTCAGATCTGCATCTTTTTCTTGCTGTAACGTCCCCAAATCAAACCCTCATCCAGTGGCATCTACTACCAGTCCTGCTTATTACGCTTTAATTGAACTCCAGTTTGTTTGTTTGTTTGGAAAGTCTGGTTCATTTGAGGAGCTGCGAATTCACAGTTGAGCTCTGGTCAGCCTAAAACCTAGGCCTCGGTTTGGTTGAAGTCAACTCTATCTGAATATCTGAGACTTTATGAAGTCTCAAATGTGTATGTGGATGCAAGCGAACCGCAGAGGAATCACAGCAATGCAGGACATTCTGGGTAAAAACAACCAAAACTAATGTTTATGTCCAGCACTAGAGGAATAAATAGCTTGTGGTGTTTTACTGAAGACTAAAAATAAATCCTGTAACTACTAAAATCTGACACTAGACCATTTTGTTTACTTTTTGTGAAAAAGAAAGTTGCTTGGTGTCTTCTTCGGAGGTTTTTGTTTTGTTTCCTTTAGTGGTTTTTGGTGCAGCGCCACCATAAGCGAGGGGTGAACAGGTTTTTTAAGGGGCTTAGTTTCTTTGACACAATGCAGTGTGAAAGCGAACAGCACCAGCTGAACAAATGTTGTAATTTTGGTTCCCAATCGAACCAAAATGGACTATGAAGTGTGAAAACACCCTGAGGGTGAAGAAAGATCAACAGCTTTGGATTAAACCGTGTCATCCATGTGCTCCATGCATAAAAGCTTTGGGTGGTTTATGTGAAATCCAAATAAAATTTGTTACATAAGTCAGCTGCGAGTTGCTATGAGTCACCTAGTTATTCCTCCCTCTTGTGTCTTTATAACCAAGCGATGGGAGAGAGGTGGAGGACACGCTTCACAGGCGCACGCGCTGCCTCGTCTCTGAGGACACGAGCTTGGCCTACAACTAATTTAACTGTGGTGAAGGCATGAGTGTGAGTTTAAGAGTATCCAACCACCGCTACTGCATCCTGTGGGAGCTCTTCCCAACAAACACCAAAAACACAGGCGAAGGGAACAAGAGCGCGTTTCTCAGCGAGACCCGACTTTACCTTACATTCTGCTCAAGCAGCAGCAGCAGAAACATTGCAGTTTATGGTTTAATCCTGACAGTTGCTTTCACGGTGATGCCAGGTCTCAAACAAACACCTCTCCCTGGAATCAGAGCCTCAATCAGGTTTTTCTTTTTTTTTTTTTCCCCCACAGACTCGGCATTCTCACTAACTGCTGCTGCAGTTTCCACATGAACAGCCAAACACTGCGGCAGACGTCAATCGCAGTAAATAAAAGAAAACAAGGAGCGAGCAAATTACTGTTAATGAATCACATGAAAAAAATGTGAACTTCTGAATACATTTCACCCCTCATATGCATTCTCTATCTAAAAGAAAAAGCTAAATATTTTTAAAGTGCTGACTGCTCCTAATGGAGCCTGCCCTGAGCTAATCCAAACTTTCAACACAGTGCAATTAACCCCGTTTCAACAGTGAGGAAAAGGTCATTTACATTTTTACATCACATTTGCTTCAGGCTAGAAAACCAAAACAGTTTTCAGAGCCTGTTATTTGCTAATGTTCACTTAGTTAATGAAACAACCAAAAGGAAAAGGGGGCTGCAAAAGACGTGTAAGACAATGCTCCATAAAAACAACTGCAGTCTCATGTCATTGTTATCGCACAAATTCAACACATAGCAAAAACAGTAAACACAAAACTAATGGATGGGATTTCTTGGTTTACTACTTTTCAGAAATTTGCAAAAATCTCAAACTTTTTTCAACACTTCAGAAATGTGTATAGAATTTTGCGGAGAGAGAATAAGTGAATGCAATGTGGAATAAGGCTGTAACATAAAATATAGAAAAGGTGAATACTGTGAATACTTTCTGGATGCACTATAACTTGGAGCAAAGATACCCGAGTGCCTGGGTTGAGTAACAGTGTCTGTTACGGAGCCTGCTGGCGCATTGTGCAGACCAATAAACAGCAGCATTCAGTTCCAATTAATGATGAATGACAGAGGCAGTTAGGTGTAAACATACCTTTAATTAAACATGACCTCTAGAAGAAACCTCCATGTCAAAGTGCCAATTATTCCCCGTTCAGGTGTATTTTTAATACAGTTAGCGCGATGACCCTTTAAGTTTACACACACTGTTGTGGTTTATTTGCTGTTTGAGCCTCTGAAAGTCGATGCTGGATGTGACAAACTGTCAGAGGTCAAACTGACAAGCCAGTCGATGCTGTAGAGGTGGTAGATGACTACAACAAGGCTCAGCTGACTGCAGCATCGCTACGCAGCTGGTTTGACAGCTGATGGGTTTTTTAAGGGATGTTTGCTGTCAAAAAAAAACATTTTTCCTTTTTGCAAATGATAAGTGTGGAAGTCACACACTGGGAAAAGTTTATGAGAGAGAAGAGAATGACTCACTCAAAGCTCAGGCTCTGCTGCAAAGGTATCTTTGGCAAATTAACATAAAGTGACTCCAAAAATAGCTGCTCGGTGGCCCATAACTGATGGTTAGAAATGTTTGTTGCTGAGTGAACGAGGCAGTCAGACATGCTCAGCAAATCCGGCCTGGTTAATAAAGAGTTTTCATGCAATAAATGATGAAGAATAAAACCTCTCTGCCATCGCAGCACATGTGATCAAAGCTGCCCTGCTACTGTCAAAATGTGACATGGAATCAACTCTGATGCAACAGTGACTTCAAACACAAGAGCAAAACAACAAGAAGGAAAACACACCCAAGTTTAGGTAATTACTAACACAACAACCTCACAGGGGGAATTTTACCTACAATACTGAAGTGTATGAACTGATGGACCGTCGGTGCTGCTTATTACAGTACCAAACCAATACTAAGTAAAAACAGGGACAGTATCGCCGATACCAATACCGATGCTTATTATTCAAGTATGTCACAGCATCAAACATCTGACCTTTAGGCATTGTATTTCTTTGAATCATTTTGTTAAAACCAAGGACATAATTTAGATGAAGTTTAAAGGTGCCTACAAAATACTTTCACATATTTATCATATGATATTCAATCCATGAGAAGGGCAAAAAATTGCATTTGCAAGCAAATCAAAATCTTTTTTACGACAGAATTGAGAAACTACAATAAAAAATGAAACTACATCTTTATGAGATAAAATGAAACTAAGTACGGTAATGAAAAAAAGATATCAAGTTCAGTACCTTCAACTTTGTATCTAATCAACAACTGGGTGGTTTAAATTTAGACACTACTGGCTCTCAAGCAAAACTAGTTTTTGAATGGATAAAGCAGGAATTCAATTAGTTTATAGAAAGGTACAGATGTGGTCGAGACTCCATTTACTAACATTTGACCAATTCAATTATTCGAGTCAAATGTTATCATTCCACCATGAAAAAAGCAGCTAAAGTAAAAGACCCAAGTGATATGCATCCTTGTGAAAAGTGGATAAACATTCCGCACTCCGTCTCATTTCTCTCTTCAGTCGTGTCTCTATTCCCTAAACCATCTGTTTTTGTTGCTTGCTCAGAAAACTTGTCACTTGTTTGACACCTCTGTTGACAGCTCTGAGCATCGCACCCAACACCCAAAGTGCGAAGAAAAATATCAGCTAAAAACATGGCAGAAAACTGGATTTTCCCTCAAATAATCTGAGATAAAATGTCCAAAATAAATCAGATATCAATAACTTTTTCAGAACTTGCATTTATAAAAAAAAAAGGCATTTGATTAGTAGAGAAGGAGGTGAAAGGGTTTTAACTGGCCTTGTTTTTTAATAGAGTCAGATTTAACAAATTACATAATAGAATGGGATTTAATATGATAAGACAGCCCAGAAAAGCACAGCCAACTTATTAGACCATGGCATTTTAATGTCTGTGGTTCAACTGCTTATTACACCTACGGGTGTAATGTTGAGTTTAATGCCGATTCCCAGACGGAAACACATAAATAATTCTCACACCATCAAGAGAAGTTAAGTCTGAAAAAAACTTGGCATAAACAAGGTCGACGACAAAGATCACTCACATACACACACACACACACACACCAGGCCAGGAGGCAGATTAATCCTTCTTTTATACACATCACACAATGGATGTCACAATCTGATGCAGGAGAGGGAACCGAACAGAGCTGCTGCATTAAAAGAGGTCACTCCCGCTTGACTGAGCCCATGCATTGTACCCTAACGGCAACACAGCAGAGTCCCATGTTAGTATGTCTGAGTGTGTGCATTAGCTGCTAATGGCATCGACAAGCTCAATGTATTCCGCTTTTGGCTGAGTATCTGGATCTCGGCGTGTAATTTTAACTCTTTCTTAACCGTTTGAGTCATAACTGTACTTGACATTTTGTAGTGAGGCATGTAAACACATTCGGTAACGTCACATAAGATTGATGACTGACTTCAGCATGCTTTCGCTACGTTTTACCCTCCCATCCTCTGTGTTCGTTTTCATTTTTCTGACTGTCTGAGCCGCTCTGAGCCTTCAGCATTTGAAACGCAGCTCAGCCGGGTTGAGATCGGATCACTAGCTCTTCCCCTTAGGGAGCGAGAGCAGTGCAAAACTGCGCTGGTTGATTGTTTAAAACTTGTTCGGCCCACTTTGAAACTGAAACAGGGAGATTTGTTCTGACCGTAAGTCTGCAAGGTTCTGATTAGCGACGTTTACGCTTGGCAAGCGCGGCAGATGGGTCCGGTTAGCCAACATCCTCCGTGGCCCACGGGGATCGAGACGCAGTTTTTCTGCACGTGTGCCACATGTAAACACAGACGAAGCGGGTCCTCGTCTAAATTATGATCAAATGAGACCAATCAGGGTTGTGTCTGAGAAAGCATTTACCTCATGTTGGAACAAAACAAGAATATGGAGCACATAAGGAGAAATAACATGGTATGGGTTTCATAAATCCATCAGCAGCATCCGTGAAGCAAAACATGCCAATATGTTTGCCTGTGAACTCTTTAAATTTATACATTATCCAGCAGAAGAACCTCAACAGTGACATTTTCTAATATTTCTTTATTCCACAGTGATAAAACCTAATTCAAATGCAGTCAGAAAGGATGACTAAGATCCAGTAGGTCAAGCTTTCAAAATTCATTCAAGCTGTGAAGGTAAGAAGAAAACCTTTCTTCATCTTTGTTTCATGAACCATTTGTGTATTTGTACAATTATGCCATGAATCAACCAACTGGCGAAAGTGTTAAAGCACCGGTTTGAATAAGGATGGTTTACTCAAGGCTGACAACCAAATACACAAACTAGCATCATCCATGAAGCAAAAATGAGAAATGCACTGCTAATCCTTTTAACATCAGTTGTTTTTAATACACATTTCAGACTCAGGACATAGTTTGGAGTATTTTCTTCTCCCACACAGCAACATCTTTTCAAAAAATGTATGCATGATTCAGATTAAACCATTACAGGAAAAAGACATTAAATTCAAATCAAATGAGAAAATATCTTTTTATACATTACAGATCAACACAAAGCTGTAATGACAGTTATGGAGTCTTTAAGAATGTCTCAGTTAGATTGGATTTGTTTTTTTGTTTTAAATATGTGAAATGATGTGACCTTCCCTGTTTTATCCACAGTTTTCACTTTGTTTATTTTTAAGCAGTTAAGAGGCACGATGGTGAAACTTGAAGCTGCTGCTGTGCATGTTACTCAACAGGTTGTTGCTAGGCAACCAAAGACTGAATGAGTTACAAAGCTAGTTAATGTGACCCACCTGGCTTAGCTCATCATGAGAGGTTGAGCAGCTAAAGCGTTTCCTCTGCCTGCATATCCCAGAATGCTCTGTTGTTCTGGATCAGAGTTCAGTGAATATTCTATATATTGAATATTTTAGCAGATGTATTATCTACTGATAGGTCTATTGGGATATATATTATTGTTGATTTATTGTCTAATTGGGCCTGAACCCTTTTCTAATCTTTATGTATTTGAAAATATTTTTGAAGCCACAGGGTTTTCTTTACTTCACACAAGTGTGAAGTAACTGTGCTGCTTCCCAATAAGTCTGTGTGTTGGATCCCAAAAAGTCCCAATAAAATACACTGGAGTTTGGTTGTAACATGGCGAAATGTGATACCTTCGAGAGCTCTGAGTTGTTTTGTAAAGTTGTATTTGCATTCAGATCTGAATGGAATACCCTCCTTTGTAATAGATGGAGGGGGGAGCTTGATTCCACGAGAATTTCCAAAGTTTTAGTGCATTTGTGCATGCCTTTAGAGAGGAAATGTGGTCATCTCTGTTTGAGAATGGTGCCAATTGTTCATATGGAAACCAGTGAGCATGAGGGAGCAGGGGTATGTGTTGTGGCCCTGCTATGGTGACGCGTGCCTGGATCAAACTGCTTCCATTTGCGGCACAACCCCACCCTCGCTTTTCAGGCCAACCACCCAAGTTAATGACAAACTCTCTGCAGTCGGGTCCCATGGCCGGTCCGCCAACACACCCATTTTTAATTATTAACAGCTTCAGTGACTACCTAAAACATATGAGGGCACAAAGCAACGTCTTTTTTGTGAAAATGCATGATGGTAATCTATACAGAGGTGTTTTCCACTTGTTGTGCACAAAGCAGCAGCAAATTGATGCAGGAAAACAGAAACAGAGCATGAATAAACATGAATCAGCAATAAGCCGTTCAGATTAATGAACAGTTTTAATGGGATTTAAGTCAAGCTGCATTATGAGTCCATTTGTGTGCGTCGTGTCCACTTTCAAAGACCCTGCACAGATAATTCTCTTAAGGCGGGTGTAATGCTGCAGGGTTGCTGCACCATCAGCTTTCTCCTCTCCGTCATTTCTGCTTTCATCCTTTTCATTCATTTGATGTGCTTCCTCCTAATCTTCGCTGGGCTGTCGACCTCACAGACGCTCAGAGGAGACACTCAACCACTGATCCACAGCTCCTCATTCACACAAAAGGAAGAAAAAAAAACGTCCTTGTTCGCTGTTCTTAAGTGCCTGCCCCCATCTGTGTGTGCATGCATGAATATTTTGGAAGTCTAATTCGAAGCATGATATCAGCCTCACCAGCTGCTGAAGGAAGGATTACATCAACATCTGACCCATTGTGGTTCTGAAATATAGCTGTCAAACTGAGTGCAGTCCTCCACTCAGCTGTAGTCTGCAACTCATGAATGGGAATGGGGAATCATCAATGAGGATTGATGATCCATGAACTTTGAGGATGAATATATCCTTCTCTTTTTAAGCAGATTGGTGGACCTGATTGGTACAACCAGGTCAAATGACCTGGAACGTCATCATGTTGTGGTCTGAATGAAAATTTATTTGAAGCATTGATTAGGTGTGGGCATTTATTGCATCGTGAAATATTGTAAGAATATTCATTTATTGATATCTCGACAAATCAAAATTATAATACTGCTTAAAAAAAACTGTATTATTGGTGTTAATTTGACCATTTCCTCCACTGCTTCAAAAGAGCATCAATACGTTTGAAAGTATTATTAAAAGCAATTACTGTGAGTAGTTTTGTGATATAAATCACGCTTCGTTAAGTAAGTGTCGTCCTGAAGACGTCTATTTCAAATGGGATTGTTTTTCAAAAGCAATATTTGTGCTGTAGTGCTATGAATGCTGTGCCATGCAGCCATACAGTAACAAGTAGTATTTTTAGCAAAAAAATTCTAAATTCAAGATATTATGCTACAGACAGAATTAATGTACTTTTTTTTTTATGTCAAAGTCCAATATTTTTCCAGACAACTTTCTAGAGTTCCCATTCCCGTTGAGGCCCTCATTTAAAATGTAAGTAAAGACATTCACAAGAATCAGATGTGGTGGATGTTTTATGTGGCTCAGGTTTTAAATGTATAACCTGAAACAACAACAGGCTGTAATGAAGGACGCAAGGAAGAAGAAGCTGGAGGCTGGGGTTGATGGATGAATAAATGAAGACATGTAAGGCTTGACAGGCAGATTAACAAATGGAAAGACGGATGGATGAGGTAAACAACATTCAGAAAGATCATGAAAAGCCAGAGAAACAGATGGATGGATGGATGAAAAACAGATGTATGGACAGATATTAACTATTTACTGATGAAAACTGAAATATTTACTATGTGATTTGTCTTAAATGAAGTTCCAGTGTTTTGAACTTAAACTGATAAACTTTTAAGCAGTCCACTTTCACTTTGTGTATCTGCTCACCAGGTAGTGTTTATTTCAATACATCAATGTTTAATATTTGTAACCTACAGACCTAGTTCTGTGCTTTTAGTTTTGTCTTGCTGCCACAGCTTTCTTTGATTTTATCTGCATGGAAATTCTATTGAAAATAACAAAATCAATATGATTGATATGTATTAGCAGAAAAGCACTGGCAAATGTGAAGCAGTTGGGATAAAGGTTAGCTTGCAAGTCATGCAAAAGCTTAGACTAAGATGTGTCCAACTTAATGATCAAATCTGGGGAAAAAAGACATTCTTCAATCGTCTAGGAGAAAAAAAGAAAGTAGTAAAAATTGAAAGTTTAGGTTTTAGAAATATTTAGCAAATTTGTGCTTTTGCAAATGCATAATTTATGAATATTCTTACGTAGCATTATTCCAAAACAAACAAACTGTGATAATGGTGAGTAGGATGAATAAATAACCTGATTGGGGAGCACAGATCCAGAATATCATAGTGAAATCATGTTAGGAGTAGCTCTGTTACAATAGTTCTGATTTGTGTTTTTTTTTTTGTAGACTTTTGTTCATCATTCTTTTGGTTGATGCATTGCATGTTTGGACAAATTCCCCCTGGTTTTGGATGCCGTTCAGCCGGTAGGATTTTTGCTCTTCCTTTTCTACTTCCAGACAGTCGTTAAGATGCGCAACCGTGGCAACAAGGTATTGTTTTTACAGCTGGGAGCAACTGATTCATATCTCAAAAGCTCAAATAATACCTGAACTACATGACAGGAGGCTTAATAGACGCAGAGCATTACCAAAGAGCAACGAGAGGAAGTATAAACCATCTTATCCATAGATCACAACGACAAGGATCATTTCCGTGACTCTCTCTATCCGGCTTTCAAACCGTACAGAAAACAGAGATTTAAAGATAAGCTGCAAAAACAAATGAGGTGGATTAGCAGTGCTAGCCAACAACTGATGGTGTCATTCATAATATGTTACTGTGAACTGTCATCTCTGCTGTCCAGCAACTGAGCTGTTAGCATGTCAGAGGCTTCTTCAGATTCATTAGACTGACTACTACCAGACATCTTCAACGATGCTTTGAAGATACTTAGATCATATGAGTTACAACAACAATAATTTTTCTTTGGGCTATATAATGTATTTTTTTTTTATTTGATTGAATTGATCCCTTGAGCACTGTGAAATCATTCAAAGTCCTGGTTCATCTTGCTCTAATGTTAAGGGCGCAAAGACAAGCTGTTGAAGTGAAGCCCATAGCATGATGGGGACCCTCCTAAAAGTCTGTCAGGGGAGCCTAATAGTCTGGGGTTGCTATATGTAAATGCGAAAAAATTGTAAATGTATCAAATATATGTAAATATATGCTATATGTAAATGTATCAAAAATTCACTTTTTGATACAGCATCAAAAAGTGAATATAAGAAACCAGTTCCTGTAACTAATAGTGAAAAAAATTTTTTTTTGAGCAAGAGCAAGCATGTGGTATTAGTATGTCTCAAATTCTGGCTTAATATGGGCCCTTGTAATTCCCAACATGCACCAACAAACCACATCAGTACTCCAAGTGCTTCTAAAGATCAGTCAGCCGTGGTTGCGATTTGGCTTGTGGCACAAGTACAAAAAGTGGAAACTACCCGGGGGCTAACGGGAGTAGCTGGAAAGAAACACAGTACAAGTTGGGATAAACAGAACATAATAAAAATGCACACGTTGAAACGAATTTCACTGTAAGAACCATTAAAGCAGTTGAAATGCACCACATTAACCGAGGACTTTATGTGAAGAAGAAAATCAAGCAACATGCTGTTTGTTTGTATGAACCACATCTGTGACCAGCCAACTGGATGTTTAATCAAACTGCATGTGCAGCATTGAATGTGTGGAGTAAATGTGTTGAACATTTTCAACATAAAGTCTGATAGCTTCAACCTCTATCCAAAACAATAACTCTGTTCTCAACTCTGATGCCTTCAGGCTCAAAAGAATCAGATTGACAAGAATATAGGAGATAATTCATAAGAATTGAACCAAAAACAACTGCAAAAATATAGGCCAAAATAGCTTAACATCTATCCATAGAAGAGCTGCACGCTATTATAACATGGCACGGCAATATTGTTGAAAATTGTGATTTTATCACCAAAATATTCAACCCTCTCTTTGTGAGCTTTAGCGTTTCTGTCATTAAATCTAGTTCAAATATGAAATGTGCCTGCAGGGTGTGCAAGCACGTCATTGTAAATATAGTAGCCAACTAAATATATTGTCCAAGCAGTTTGTTGCAGAGATGACTGCAAGTCAAAATTTTGTGCAGCTCTGATATATATATACTATGGTGTGTAACAGCAAAATGCTCTTAGTAATGTAGTGGAGAGACAACAAATGATCCAGTGACACAGAAACCCAGTGATTAGTCTTTTTGTATGTCTTTAACATTATAACTTTGGACGAATGGTAATTTAACCATTTCATCCAAGGACAGACTAGGTAATAAAAACAATGGCAACAATAAAAACCTGAACTAAATTATCGTGAGGTTTTAAAAGCTGCATCAAGGACACAAAAATGACCACCTTCAATAACCAATAATCAGCTCCCTCATGATAAAGGACCCAAAACCGTCACTGAACAATCAATCCTGAGCCTTCGTCATTGTGCTTATCATGGCGGCCTGAGATGATAGTGGGGTGGCAAATAAAATGCTGCTTGTTGGCTGACTAACCACAATCCCATTTATCTCTGCAACACAGCGACAAATCCATCAGCTCTGTAAATCATAAGAGCTGTCATCATCGTCTCTGCTCCGGTTAGCACACTGCAAATAAACAGAGGGAGAATTAATATCACAATAGTCACTCGCTGTGCATGAGTCAGACCACAAATAATGTCAATGAGATAAATATTTTATCCTCTCTGGTCTTTACACTGCTCCATCATTCATTCCTCTGAAAGAGGTCAATAGAAGTAAACACGGTGAAGGTTGTGAGTGCATCAATAATCGATTCTGGCTGGGCTGGGATGGGCTGTCTTCACCTGAAACTTTAAAAAATGTAAGCACATGCTACACTAAGGCAATGTGCTGGGCAATTAATAGTCAATAAGATGTTTCTATTAATATTAAACACTGCCATGAATAAAAAAAATGGCCCAACACAAAACCCTTCTGCTGCAATGAAGTGCGTGTCTGAGCCTTCACAGTTTCTGGAATCACTAGGGTCTGAGTATTAGTCACGCTTCACTGCTCCAGAACTGCCTTTTTAGATATCATTTCCATTTAATTGCTAAAACAAATATGATACAAAAATAAGAATTTTACTGAAAGAGGATGAATAAGCTAATCAGCAGACTATTTCTGTGCACCAGTTCAAGTTTCTTGTTACCTATTAGGTCAATTTGCATAACAATAAAGCTAAGGTTACTCAGTGTCCATCCATTGTCTTCATATGCAGCCAACAGCTTATCAGAGCTCAGGTTGCCATGGTTACAAATCTAAGAGGGGAAAACCAAACATCCCTTTTTCCTGCAACCCTCCAAATCCTTGAGGCAGATACCAAGTCCGAAGGGACATATTATCCCTCAAGCAAGTTCTAAGTTTGCCCCTGGGTCTCTTCAAAGTGAAATGTGAATGGGAAATCTCCAAAGGGAAGCATCCTGAAGACGTCTCAATCAAGAAGCCCAAACCACTTGCTTCTTTGGAGTGGAGAAGTCACCATTCTACTCCGAGCTCCTCAACGTTGAGCAAGG
This sequence comes from Phalloptychus januarius, assembly GCA_902982915.1. NCBI lineage: Eukaryota > Metazoa > Chordata > Actinopteri > Cyprinodontiformes > Poeciliidae > Phalloptychus > Phalloptychus januarius. The sequence continues at coordinate 17,827,332 of CADWAE010000230.1, read as the reverse complement.
CCAACCCACTAATGAAGCCAGATGATCAAACAAAGCATGTTTTCACACCTGATAGTCCAGTAGACTTTCACACTGCCCTGTTTGGTGTGAAACGAATCAAACCTTTTGAGTGACCAGTTTAAGGTCTGTAGAAATGTTCCACCATGAGCAGCTGAAGGAAACAACATGAAAACATCTGAAGAAGACATAAGCACAACTTCCTTCTTCAAAAATGTAAACAAAAATGGAGTGGTATCCGATTTTAGAAGTTGCAGGATTCCTCTTTGGCAAAAGACAATGAGCCACTTCTCCAATCTAGTGCTGGATTCACATGTTTGTTTTGGTAATATTTACCCACAATTTACCCAGAGTTCAGTTTCTGATCTACATCAGATTTCAATTGTGGACTGACATCTCTCCAAAAAAAGCCAGACTTTCTATGCAAAGAAAGTAGAAAGCGGATTAAATAGGGCTGGTGTGAATGCATCCTTAATTTGCTCAGCCTTCCAGTTATCCTCTGAAGGTCTCTCTTTCTTGTGGTCTAGCAGCCCAAAAAAAACCACAACATATCTGAATATGTCATAACAAATAACTTTCCCTTTTTAAATACCTTTTGGATTTAATTTTAAGCTGAGCTGTTTTCAACTAAATATTTGAGTTTACCGATACTTCAGGGCCAATTTCTGATATAATCTCTTTCAACTGAACTACTATATGAAATTCCTCAAATTTATAAGGCAATCTAAAAGTCTACTGGTGAGATTATCAATAACAGGTGCCCAATACTATTTCCCTCTGTAACTACGGTGTCACATCACATAACGCAGGCCTTCAAATACTGCATTAAGATAAAATCATATAAGCCTGAAATTAGCATTAAATGTAGAATTAAAAACAGCCAATAATGTATTCAGTAAGTAGCTGTCTTTAACAATAAAAGCCAGGTAAATATTTGTTACAGATCAGACATAAAACTCCTGATTTCCAGCAAGTGTTGATATAATTTTCAGGCTGGCAGATCCATCCCACTGCACTGTGTGTTGGTGCTCAGCAGAGAGAAAAAAAACACAAAGGCTTATTTCTCTTCCCGCCCACACTCCACACACCGCCTGAGGCTGCTCACTTATGGCAAAAATCACAATCAGGATCATTCTGCTCAAACTTGACAGAAACGGGGATTTACTGCTGCATGAGACAATGCAAAAGCACAAATGAAAGAATAAACATTTTTAGACTTATTTAATTTCTGGGGGTAGACGAACATTTTCTCAATTTGATTAAAAATCTCTACGGGTTATTGAACTGAAGAATTTCCACTAATGAAACCAAATGTAGCTGAATTACTGCACATCTCTTTTGTAAAGAGGCTCCTTAGTTTGCTACGGAACAATAAACCCAGCAGTTGCAAATCCACAGGAACCCAATTTTCTTATTCCAGCTTCTTACACCTCTTGTGCTTCTGCTGGCGTTCTTTTACAGCTTACATTGAGGCGTCTTTGCACTTAGTGCTGCCATTCGTCAGGCTGTTATCTAGTTTCTCTGCAAGAAAGCAACTGGTTGTCACAAATGACAGGCGAACTTTACAGCAACATTCAACCCAGACATAAATATCTGCCAGGGAATCAAACGGCTACATCCGTCCTGCATGAGGTCATGCTGCTTCCAGTGAAGTGGAAGAACATGGAAGTGATGGGAAGATCAAGATGACTAAGGCTTGCCGTAGGCAGAGGTGAAGATAAAATGCTGTGCCCTTGTCATCCATATTAGGATTAGGCAACAATACAAAAAGGTCTCTATCTTTTTAGCTTAAGTTGAGCCATGAAGACGAGGTCAAGCTGCAGCAAATGGCTGGAGTTCACCTGAATTTATGACTTCAGATGAGCTAACCTCTACGTACAAGCATGGAACTGAATGCTGAAATGTTCTATAGTGGTGAACATTTATTGTCCTATTTAATAGAATGAGCTGGTTTGTAGTGTAATACCTACACTGATGACTGTATTCGTTTGCTGCTAAGAGATTCCTTGAAAATATTCAAAAAGATAGTACGAAAATGTCGCAACTAGTGATGCACGACATATTGGACAGGTATGGACTTTGAAATTTTTTGTGATATTTTGCAGTACTACTATGATAACAATAAAGACTATGATTTTTAAAAAGCTTTTATTACTTATTTTTTAGATATTTGTATGACTGTGTGTAGATGGCAGAGCAACCATAAACACAGCACCAGAAACACAAATACTGTTCTTGAAATACATCTCCATTTGAAGCATCAAGAAACTCTTTTAATTCTTAATTCTTAGTACAAGAGATTCCCTAATAAAAATGATAAGTGTGAACTGAAGAGTGAAAGTATTCATTTGAGGATATGAAAACTTGTGCTATTTTTTTGCAATCTTGCCCAGTTATTTTGGACAAGGCAAATATTACATTAAATGGCACAAAATGGTTTGAAAATTATTTCTCACAGTTTCTTTGCATCACAAAACTCTTAAGGCATTAAAAAAACCTTTTGTACCACTCTGACGACAGTATATTTGTTTTTTCTTAAAACCACCTACTGCTTTTGTTCAAAGGAGTGATAAAAGGGGATTATACAACTTCCACCAAATCACTCTCACATTATTGAGAACTTAATCTGATGCCCAACTCTTGAGGTTTAGTTGTGACTTATAAAGGAGCACAAAGAACATGAACTCATTTGCTTCTTTCTTGTGAATCACACAGAGATCAAAGATAGGATTCTAATCAAGGACTAAACAAAACAACATCTGCAAGGGAAGCGGTGCTGAACACACAGACGTCACTTCCACCAACATACAGAAACCATTGTTAGCTTTGGCTCAGAACTCACTGATACGTCTGGCTGCCTTTCTACTACAGTGATCAAGCTTTATAGTCATGCAGGAACTTTCACTTGAGATCCATTGACTGAGTTTGGAAATTTAAACCCTTCACCTTGAAAAGCTCAAGAAACGAAATGGTTTTCTCTAATTTGCAGATATTTCAGCATGTGGAAAAGAGAGTATTTAAAATTTACAACTGAGTCAAGGACATTGATGGCTGCAGAGAATGGTACTAAAATCCCAAAGGAGAAAACAGAACCTTCATGGCAAAATAACTCCCTTACAACTGAATATGTTTACATGACATTGAACCAAATCGATAAATCTAACCTTGACATCCTTCAGCATGGCTCATTTTTGGTACTTTCCACATCTCAGGAGCTCAAACCTCCAGAAGCAAAAGTCCAACCAGGAGTTTTGATACTTTCTGTCTTCAAATATTGTTTTATTATATAAATTTCTTCTTGCAAAGTTTTCATGACCATCCGGGACACCAATACTAAAAGGAATCTAAAGCCCATGCTCCCCTCCAAGGGAAAAACTACCCAATTTATTAACAAATATTTCAGAAAAAATTGTAATAGGTGATTCATGGACTTAGGATCTAATACTCTAGTTGCAACTTTAATCATTACCAACTCCCTTAAGGTGACTTTTTTGTACTGGGCCAAAGTAATAGTTGAAGGTGCAATAACACAGTGTTTTAAGGTAAGATGTACAGTGGACACCTGTCATTTTTAGGCATAAGAGACCACAATCTATGAAGAGCTTAAATCTGTGATTACTTAAGAGCCCTCTAAAATGTTCTCTTTGGGAGCAACAAAGGTATTTTGGAATTTAATTTGATTGAAAACACTTCCTATTTCAGTAGTTTAAAGATCTGCTATAACTTATTAACATGCCCAGTGGAAACCATCTTGGTACTACCATAGAAGATAAGATGTAAACAAGTAAACTAACAAGTAAAATTAAGGCGTTCCTGGAGGGGCTGCTTTGCAAATACCATCCCTTCCCAAACTGCATTTTTTTGGGAATATTTTAGAAGGGGGAATTTTCCACAAATAGTTTGGTATTGCATACAACAACTAAATTATATTACACAAACCTAAACCACGAATTGGCAGTTTGGCATTGTATTGTCGTAAAGAAAATTTGGTTACTGTGATTGCGTTTAAGGGCATCGATATAACCTAATGGCATTTACTCCACATGGGTAACTTTTTGAGTTTCACCATGAAATTAAAAGAATCTGCTTTCTGTAACACATTTTTGCTGTAGAGTACCCCTACAGCAAGGGCTTCAGTTTCACAAGGTCATAATGAAGGACAAAGTGACAAAGGGCGTCATGAACAGAGCCCCAGAAGGGCAGCAAGGACAGAGACTGACTGCAAAAGACAAGGGAACTGGTCGGGGAGGGAGGATGAATCAACAAAACTGTGCTGTCAGCATCCCCGGGGCCAGCAGGGAGCATTAAGTCAGTTGACAAGAGTGGCTGAGTCTCTCCACTTTCTCCTTCCTCCTCTCTTCCGTGCTGCCTTTTTTCCTCTCTTTGTCTTTCCCTCTCCTCCATATGGCAGATTCCACCTCTTCCCTTCCCCCTGTGCCCTGATGCACACACACTCTCCACTGAAACTGTCTCTCTCCTACATACAAACCCACGCTTGCCTGCACAGGCATCCTACATCCCCTGAGCCATGTCTTATTTACGGTTCAATTACCAACGACCGCCCTCCAGGACGGACGCCCTCCTCTGATGCTGCTCTGACTCGTGCCCAGATGTTGTTCAAATAATTTTGGACTGTTTTATTCACTAGGGTCATGACAGCATCTGGAGCAAAAGGGGGAAGGAAAACAAGCTACAACAGCATCTTCAAAGCAATGAAAAGACACCAGAAGGAGGGTCGATTAGAACACAAATAAAATAAATACAAATCAAACAATGCTTGCTTCTGCAAATAGAAAAAATAAACTTCAGCTCTGCCGAGACCCTTAGTGCAGGCTTTGCAGCACTTTTTAAGAACAAAGAAATGAAATGGGCACCTCTGGGAGGTACAAGAAGGCAAATTCCCTGCTGTAGAGACAAATAAAAAAGACCTTCTGCATCCTGCTTCCAAAAAACCTCCAGCTCTGCCTGTCTGCTGACACATTTCACTGGATCCTGCATCACTCTGCTCTGCATCCGTGAGGAAGTGGTGAGGATACACAGCATCTCTGTGGGATTAAAAATCCTTCTTTTCTATGGGCTGCTCAGCAAGCCTTACAGCAACTCGATTCTGAGGTATAAAAGGTCGTCTTCTACTCATCAGTATAGAGGATGTAGTAAAACTCTGGTTTTCACCAGGAATACTGATGTATTCCTGGTGAAATACATCACATCCCTGCTCTGATGAGCAGGGGTGTGATAAGGTTTGTGTGGAGGTCACTTACAAAACTGTTGTAATGTATATCATCCCTAAAGATGTCCCCTAATGTCTTTGAAAAACTGGAAAGAAACATTTTAGGAACTATGTTTGGTTGATGCAGCCCTGGTATTTCATGTCTATAGCTCCTCACACTTCATGTGAGCCACAATGTAACCTTAATGAAATCAGACTCCTTTGAAAAACAACTGTGTAACAATTAAAATGCTCACTTCCAAGGTTATGAAGTCCAATTGTATATAGAGCTGAGCTGTTTTCCAACAAGATATTTAATTCCTGAGTAAATGTATCGTCTTTCATTTATTCGCAATCGGCCACTTTGGTCCAATGATCATTATTCTTAGAGACACTTTTCAGCTAATTCTTGGTGACCCCTAGAGATTCCAGGCAAGAAGAGATATATTTAGATCCCCCCAGTGAGTTTCTCAATGAGACATGTACAGGAAATTGAAACAGAAATGTATGGAGGACACACAAACCTTAGGCTCAAACTAGCTCAATTGAGTCATTTTGATATGGAGAAGCAGCGGCTGTACTCCAAGATCCAGGAAGATGGAGCTCCACACCTCATGTCTCAATTGTTTTCTGTTCAGAAGTCACCAGGTCAGTGGTCAACACCCCTGTGGCGTTTCACCCAGCTTGTTCTATTCAGAAGCGTCAATGCTTCCAATGAAACTATCCACAACCTAAGTCCACTCAATTGCTTAGATGTTAAAACACTTAATCAAGAGCCATCCAATGTGTGTTGAAGGCACACGTATATTCCTCTTTACGATGAGTTCAGACACTTTAGATGAAGCTCATAAAAACAATCTCATTCGGTCTGTCATGGTCCGTTTCTCATACCCAAAGGAAAGGTTTGGAAGCAGTCAGTGGACAGCTTGACCTTTTGAATAGGTTTCTTCTTCACCACAACAAACTTTAGTAGCAGCCTTGGTACATCAGATGAGACCTGAATACACCTATCAACCTCATACTGTATCTATCACTCATGAACACCAGGACACCTAAACTTGAATGCTTGAAGAAAAAAATCCAACCCTAACCTGAAGTTAACATTCCATCTTTTACTGGTTGAGAATTGTAGCTTCAGACTTGAAAGCAAAACAAAACATGACAAACAGGAGGTGACTTACAGTGTACAGTAGGCCGTCAACAGTCCATGATGCGGCGGCAAGTTATCTTTTTTAACCTGTTCTATCCAGAAGTGCCACTGCTTCTGAGCAGAACAGGTAATATCTATGGCTTAAGTGCAGTAATCTCTTATATTTGGATGCACTTCAACCAAACTATGTTAAGATGACAACTGACATGACATCCTGCAGCTCTCGTGATGTGTGTTTCTGTTAAAAGAGCTGGCTCAAGCCCAGCAGCAAACTGTTCTAGATGACCGTGAAGGTCATGTGATGTTAATTTGTGATGTTAATAAGACATTTTCCACTGTGCATATTAACGAATATTAAAGTATATGTTGGTGTTTGAACTTTTAAAGTAGACCGTTATAAGCTATAATAGAGGAGACTTCAAGTATTAATGGATTCCAGCTGTTTGCAGGAGGTTGTGGTCCCTAAACCCTGTCCACTGGGAGTCATCTGCAATCTCACTCTTAAAAATAAAAAAAATAGATAAACAAGGTAAAAAGTTTATATTTCATCGCAATTAAAATACCGACCACCTTGAAACTTTTGGTCGAATATTTATTGGAACTCAAATTTAGATTTGACAAAGAAGTCTAAAAAGCTAAACTTAATTCCCACCTTTAAAAATAAACAAAAATTATATTTTAACAGAAAAGAAAACAAGGTCGCATTGCAAAATATGGCACTCAATTCTCACTGGTCCAAAAGTGACAACATTTGTGATTTCCCAATGTCTGGTAGACACAGACACAACATGAGCAGCTTTGAGTTTTTTGTGCTATGACAGCAAACCAATGCTGCAGAATCAACTTATTGACAGAAACCCTGGTGTTTAGTTCAGTGTTTCCCAAAAGTCTTTTTCCTCAGAGCCTCGGCTCGCACAGACAGAAAAACCAGCATAGCCATTCTTCCATGCAACGATTCTTTTTCAGCATCAATAAAGCAACTTTACAAGTGCTTGTAATCAGTATTCAATTACCTCACAGAAATCGTCCCAAATTGTTAAATGGATGACCACAGAGTCCCTCATATTGTATTTTTAAACCTTGCTTTGACTGTTATTTTGACACCAAAAATGCAATATGTGTTTGTGGGATGTGTGGAGTGGCATGTGTCAGCAGGCTGGGTTACAAAATGACAGTGACCCTTATGCGTCTTTGTAGCTTTGCACATTCTTACAGTCCTGCTCGGCTTAACATAAACTTGAATGCAACACTTTATATCTTGTGAAATTATGCAAAAGTACTTTATGTACTTTAAAATTTGTCGAGCAGAAGCTGATAAATGTTCTGAAAGCAGCAGTTCATTTGATTCAATTGTCATAACTCAGTGCACTCATAACAACAGGGGAAAATACATAATTTGCCAAACTAGTTTAGGGGAACCTGATATAAGCAACTTGGTGCCAAACAATCATTATTCAAGCACTTTATTTTTTTTCCTACATCTGTCAATGAACAACAAGTGATACAGGCAAAGGAAGAGTTTAATTTGAAGTGTTGTGTTGACATCATTAGAGAAAGCACTAAGCAAAATAGCTCGACTGATTCGATTAGAAAAAAGATAGAAAAGCATACTCTGGCCAATCAGACCTACACTCTGTTCTCTGTCCAAAATCCACTCACTGACTTGGGAATTATGAAAACAAAACAATAAAGGATCAATTCATGAATCAATAGGAATACCAAGACTTTGTACAAAACCTGGGGCACACAAGTTCAATTGAATCCCTTAAAAATCACCTTAAGATATTTAGTGATGAAACCTGCTGTAAAAGCTATGTGCAAAAGGACATAAGACCTTTATTACATATTGCAATTCAAGGTGTTGATGGAAAGTTGAGCCTTGTTCTTGGAGGGGGGCAGGGAGACCTGCTAATGAAAAGCTCAGCACCATGTAGAGCACTTTCAGAAAGTGCAAGATGAAAGCTCACACCTGCCCTGCAACAGCAGAATATCCAAATTTAGGCACATATTTCATCACCGCTCGGTCTGAGCGAGAGGGAATCTTGTGTGAAGAAGAAAATCTGCAGCACTGGGGGAAAAGAAAAAGACAAGAGCGAGCGCTACAGAGCCTGCCTGTGTTTGTCCTTGCACAGATTTCTCTGAAATAACAACATATGAAATATTAACAGAACAAAATGCCAATAAAAAATAAAAATCAAGAATTTCTGCAACATTCTCTCTGCAGTGTTCAACCCTCTGCTGAAAATCTCTGAGAAGAACAGCAGCGTTGAACCTGAAAACTCAGTTTAAACATTATGCTTGTGAATCCCAGGAAACCAGAAACATATTTGCACACGAGTTCACAGAAGGTTCTGCATTAAGGTCTGTATAAATCTGTAACATCTATCATGCAAAATTCACCAGTGTGGCTACGAGAAATGACCCCTGTGTCTAAACGTCATGCGGTGAGGATGCTGCTGTTGCAGATTTGCAGTCTCACTAACTAAATGACAGTGAGGAAGAACTGCTGGCTTTATAGTGGATAAGGTCTCAAACTAGAACTAGTAAAATCTGCAAAATGAAGCAAAACAGTAAACAAAATCAGCAAATACTGCTTTGGGAATATGGAGAATTTTCAGATATTTAATATGCCAGGATTGTTCATTAGGACAAAATTGAAGCAGCAGGGATTTAAGCAGGGATAGGAAAAATATGCCTTGTGTGGAAAAACATATTTGTATTATTATTATATTCTGAAAAATACTGTTAAGCAAAATATGCAAAACCCATAAATCTAACTTACACCATGTTTCAAATTATAATGTAAATTGCAGAAGATCTGAGGTTGGGATGCAGTTTATTATCAAAACAGCAACTCTGTGGAGGTATTCTGACATCCTGCAAAGACATTCAAGTATAAACTATCCACAAACTCACAAGTTCAATGGATGCGAGAATTGTGCAGGTGATATCAGAGAAGTTAAAGTGTAACTCGGTCTGTTCAGACTGTTTTTGATTGAAAAAGCTTTTGATTTGAGTAAATGTGACCACTTAATGCTGCACATTCAAAGAATGACCGTTTACATTTCTTTATAATCCATAAAATGTTTAGAAAACCTGCGGTGCATAATAATTTGGAACAGTGCATTTGAGTTCTCATTGGGAGGTTTGTTCAGTAAAATTTGATTTATACTGTAATAGTTTATGACTTGAATATTGTACTGAAAATCATTGATCATTTAGGAAAATCTGAGAAAATATCACTTGCATAACAATTTGGTACACAGTGTATTCATGCAGTATAAACACATGATCTTGTGATATTTCATAATAATAATTTTTCATCCAACAAAATTAAAAACAAATATATCAATTTTTAAAAAATAACCCTTTGGTCTCTGAAAACACTATTTAAGTGGAGATATACTGTCTAACCTTTTTATATTCAAAAGTTCTTGGGCAATTTAAACACAAAGAACTTTGACGAAATTTGTATAAAACCACGCTCGTAAAAAAACAATATTTAAATTTTTGTGGATTTAAATCTCAATTTAGTTGCCATCGCTTCATTTGGGAAACCAAACTTTTAAGGTGTACAAAGCCAGAGAGCAGAACATTCCTATGTGATGTGCGTGTATTTTCCACTTCAGACAACAAACAATACAGTCATTATCTGTGGCAAATGCACAGTGCATGCTGAACAAGTTTTCACCAACTGAAACATTTACTTAATTGCTTTCAGATTTATTCACAGAATGAAATCATTGAGAAAATGATTAGGGTCAACCAAGCAGGATTTCTCCAGTGTGGGATGGTGTTTTTCGAGATAGAAATCTAATTATGACTCGGTGAAAATGAAGCCCAAATGACAACTTACTGAACTAATTAGGCGAAGAGCTTTATTTCAAAGGAACTGCACCAAGTAAGAGTTTTGATGGCTCTCTCTGAAAACAATCCAATCCTGCCTCACCTCAACAAATTCTGCTTCAGCACTGACACAAACAGCCGGGAGGGTAAAGCAAATCCTGACCTGTTTTATAGAAACAAAGGAATCAAATTAAAATGTTCCACTGAGTGAGCAGAGTACACAAATATGCCCCCATGGACGGGCAGCACCTGCTACACTCTGCTTCTGACAACCCCCCATTTCTCAAAAACAAGTTAAGTCTGACTTTAATGTCTCTATCAGATTAATAAATACTTTAGAAAGGGTAAAAACTTCACTCACCAATCAGGACAAACTTTACAGAGTGACAATATCAGCAGGTGACAGATGAAGCTTTGTTAGAAATGTACTTGTACCAGATTTGCAACTACTTAGCATAGTCTTCATTCTAAGTATTCTCAATGCAATTAATTCAATATTGATCAAATAGGCTGAAAAGATTACATTGTAACTACTTTTGTACAAAAATCACAGGTAACTTGAAAACTCCTAAAGAAATCTTCACATCTGCCATTTAGTGAATCCAATTCATTGACTTGATTGAATAATGGATTTCCATACGCCTTTCATCGTCTTCATTTGATGTTACCAAATGAAAACTTTGGGTAGCAAAAGTTGGCAGCTTCTTTGGGGAAAAGTTACCGACTGACAAATTTAGTTGCATCTGTTTCCAGAGCTTCCTTTTAATTCTAGCCTTCTATGTGCTATCCTTACTCTATTTCCACTAAGTGCAGAGAAAACTACACAAAACGATGGCTGCCAACGCAGACATGGCCTATGGCAGATTGCTTTGCCACACTTACATTCCAGATATCTGAAATGATGTTATGACTATATACTTATTAGTTAAGTAAGATATCTCTAATTATCATAAATTACCTTTAAGGTGGCCTGCCATTTACCGCCTAAGGATTGCAGTCGCATACTAATATGAAAAAAAAAGAGAAAACAATATTTGTTCACCCTTCAGAACTGATAGTGACCCAAGCATAAGTCAATAAGGCATGGAGAATTAGGAACCACCTTTCTTAATAACAAAACGGATTTACTATCCAACTCCATGTTTTGTCAAAACATGAGACCAAGGAGCTCAGGAGTTTATAAAGAGAGAAAAATATGTTTTCACAGCTACTCCATGTGTTCTGCATTAATATTGGCTTAGCTTAATCCACAGTGAAACACATACGGCCACATCATGACACAGTTCATTTTGGAGAGAATGGGTTTAGGGGGTTATAATGAGGACCTTTGTGTGGACGTCTGTTGCTGAGCATAAGTTCAAACAGGACACCCAGGAGAGCAGTGGAGGGAACACAGAGTGACTCTTCACAGACTCTGGGATCGACTGTGAGTGTATCCCAAGGCAGCGAGGCTCTGGCGTGAGCCCAGAGGAGATCTGGATGCTTACATAAAGACAATGACAGGTAGACTAGAAGAAACTGGGAAAAATGAAGTACAGGGGGATCCTCTCAGATTGCTTCTCAGATATTTTGGAGATGTAAAACATTTGCTTTTCCAAATATTTTTACTGGACTGACGGTAAACATTAGTATATGGTAAAAAAAATCAAGTTCATCCTAGTAAATGGTGTGACATAAGATGTATTTTAGTTTGTTTCTGTTTTCTTATTTAAAAAGTTATTTCTTCTTAACTATAATACAGTTTAAACAGAAACATGATCAGTGTCCAATACCAATGCCATTGAAATACTGATGTTTTAATTAATAAATAAAATGAAAGACAAAAGAGACTTAACATTGACTCTGTTTTATGAGTTTCTCTAGGATGGCCTAAACATGGCAACGCCACCAGACCAGGAGTCGGGTCGAGACAATCAAAGTTCTGTCACTGAACGTTTGTAGCCTGCTTCAGGAGACGGTGGCCAGTCATAAAACCTGAGGTTCTGGTGTTGCATATGGAGGTGAAGGATGTTGGATATAGAAATAAAAACGGTTAAAGGGGGATTTTGCAACAGATTAGAAACCTAATTAAAAGTCTGGATAATTAAACATGTGTTGGAAAGTAAACGTGCAACAGTAGACTTATTCATACAGTCCAGCATGCACTTGCATACATACAGAAAGTTTATGTGCTGAATAAAAACTAGAACTTTCTGACAACAGCTCACTCTCAGAGTCTGCTGTTTGTCTGTTTCTCTGACAAATAGTGACGAATTGAATTGATCAAACAAAACCTTTATGGCTGTTTCATACATATATTTGTATGAAAAAAATCTGGAAAATATGTTTTTTCCAAGCATATTTTGATATATGGATATTTATTAATTTCAATATGACTGAAAAATTCAAGCAACGTTACAAACAAAACTGAAAATAAGAAGTATTTTTTTAATTGAAATAATATCATTTCTGACAAGGAATCAATTAGGACACCCTCACATTTGTTCCCTTTAAAATTACAAACATAAAACAGGTGTGTCACATCAGGAGCATATGATGAACCCATTGCTATTCAGCACTCTGTAGGTTTGTCTTGTTTAAGCCTCAGGCATTTAGCCTGGTGGTATATCCATGTCTGGCCTGCTATGCAAATTTACTCTTACAGCAAACTGCAAGATGCAAAAAAGACGTCTCCACAAACGTTAAAATGTTATTGTGGGACCTGCAGCAGAATCTTCATACTGTTGGATAGCGACTCATAAAGGAGCAACAACTGACCAGGCAAAGTGCCCAAGTCACTAAGGTCAGCAGAGAAAAAGCTTTAAGCGCTGGAATGACAGACAGAAAACAGAAAAAGAAAGAAAATGTGGATTTATTCCAGTAATTATATTATATTTAACAAAAATATCCCAGCAGCATGATTTTCTAAGATCATGCAGCGGTAGTGCAATTGGAAAATAAAGAAGGGGGAAAAAAAATTAGAATAAAAAAGCCTCAGTCCATCTTTTAGAATAAAATGCCTCCTAATCTCAAAAAGCCTGAATAAAATACAACCTTATATGCAAAAATCCCATCGACTCCAGTGTCGCCACAAAATTGTGGCTGAAATGAGAAGCCTGCAGCTCTGAATGAGCGCAACAACTAAAATGTGAAGCACAGCAGAGAGAGCATAAATATTCAGCCACGATCACACCAGCAAAGGTTACAGAACATAAATAAACACTGTGAGTCATGCACAAGCCAATTACTCTTTGTTTTAGCATGAATCTGCTGCGTATGTGATATTTTATTTACATCACATAAAAGCTGCGACTGCTCTCTCTGCTGCTTTATGACACAATCCAGTGGAAGCCTCCAAAGTAAACACATCAGTAAAGCACTGAAATATCTTACATAATAAGCAGGCATTTCTTGTTTTCGACAGAAAAACTTTTTTTTTTTTGACATATCTATCAGTTATCCCAAACAACCTTTCTGCCCAGGACTTCTGTGGTGAACTATAACGGGCCGAAGTCCCGGTGGTTGCATGTAGGCCTCGTCCTGCCCTTTGTAGTGCTAACATGTGTGGGTGTGTGGCATTGACTGTAATGTCACATTCACGCTCTGATGCTAACCCTGTCTGGCGTGTGCATTAGTCCTTTCTTCTGTTTTCACATAGAACTTAACTCCAGTGAATGCAAAGAGAGAAGTTAAAATAAAAAACCTTTTTAAAAAAAAGCAAAGTCCTGCAGATCACCTCCAGCTGTCTGTGCACCCTCACAACACCTCACCTTTAAAGGTTACTGTCTTCCCTGAAGTAAAGACCGCCGTATGTGTTGCAGTCACGGACGGGTCGCATTTTTAATGGGCCCGCATGAATAATGGCTACCACCCGCGGCTCCACGCTCAAAATAATTCGGGAGTGGTGGAGAGCGATGGAGCCGCACTGATGTAGGGACCCCCTTCAGCCAAAGTAGGGGACGCCAGGGGTCAGGTTCAAATCCTGAACCATATTCAGTCAATCTTAAAACTCTGAACCCCAGCAGTCATTTAGTCAGGATTGCTCATCACTGGGTTGAAGGGATGAATTAAATCTGTTCAGACTTTTTTTTTTTTTTGCTTCGCATTGCAGTTTGACTTTATTTCCCCCTGTGGACAGCGTGCCCTCATCATGGCCAGGATCAGCTGTTCATCATCTGAAGCTGGCATGACAGAAAGCAGGATGTCCAACTTCCCTATGATTCATTTTAATAAGGCAGGTTAGCTTGTATGTGAAGCAACTTGCAGTTAGGAGGATTTGGGAATAACATTTGTAACGAATGAGTTTGTGGTGGGTATTTAGTACTAAGAATAAACCTTAAAACACCCCAACAAGCCAGGTTTCCTATAAACGGTCCAAGACAGATTTTGGTAATTCCCATTTACTTTTTCCAAGGAGCTCAAACTTCCTGCACCAACAACGAATTTGCAAAAGCATAGCTTTCTAATTCATCATTTCATCAACAGAAACTCATTCTGGTGATCTTCATTTCTTCCAGGAAGTTCATTTGTTCAGCTTTATTTGATTCATAGTTAGAGTCTGAATCTTGAAATATTATTTGACTGAAGGCCAGAAGTCCCTCCCCAAACACATCATTCACGATTTGATTTCCACTTCTGACGCAAAGCTATCAACGTGGGCGGATCGGGTTGGCCACTGCATAAAACTGCAGTGACAGAAACAGGACAGGGTGGTCATTGCACTGTGTGAAACTGCGACCGCTTCTGAGAGTAAAGACATTTGACATCCTTTCAAAGCCAGCCCCAAACAACTCACCTTGACTTGGGGAAAGAAAGCGATGTCAAAATCAGAACTGTCACTTGGCATAAATTTGTCCTCCACAGAAATGTCCAGTCCATGCACAGACTCGATATCTTTCTCTTGTGCTTGACAATCCTTTTCCACAGGTTGGGATACCAAGCGCTCAGCTCACCGGGAGCATGAGGTAGAAATAACAAGAATCAGATATTTCTTATTTATCCGGACAACAGCCTGAACTATAAAAGGGACCATTCTGCTGGTTTTCATGTGGACAACACGATAAAGAATTTTCTGAATCTCATTTAAAGGAACCACATGAAAAATATGACATTACTGCTCATATCTTTTCAATAAAACAGCAGAGCTCTCCCTCTACGTTACAGCAGCAGGCTTTTCACTCTGAATATCCATAAACACACTTCATTTCTGACGCTGACTGACAGCCTATTTCAAGAGCTACTTGTGAGGAATCAAACAGAGTGCCATATTCCCATGTGTTCCACATATACCGAGTGTTTGAGAATCAAAGGAGGGTAAAAATTGTGGATGAATCGGCAGATCTGCACATGCAAGCATGCAAGATATTCGGTTTGTTTTCTGTTTTTGTAGCATGGAATGACTAAAAGGTAGAGGACTTCGAGGATGAAATGAGACGGCTTATACTTTTTTTTATTTTTCCACCGATTTCAACTAAAAACAAATCTACTTTTGTCATTTATATGAACAGTGAAGCATATAAAGCACATAAGTCGTACATTAGCAGTATATCAAGACCAAAATTCAACCACAATCGGGGATTCCAGGACACAACAGGAGATTTTAGCCTCTCGGCGTTCTAGAAGCCATCATTATATCTGTGCAACACACCATAGATAAATTTATACACTCAACTCTTTACTTACAAGTGGCTCTGCAGAAAAGTTTCCGATTCAAATCAATAAAAGCTACCACGCAGTACAAACACATTCATGCTGATCTAAATTAGACAGAGCCCTCAAGACTTTTTGGACCCTCAATAGAAGTTGTGAAAAGCCCTTAAAATTAATTATTACAGTAGCATAATGGAAAATCCCACATTGATATTTGTGTTGTCATTCAAAACCCTTAATTCCCAAAAAATAAATGCAACTAAAACTTTTATATATATATATATATATATTTAAAAAAAAGTCATTTTTACTTGACTATTTTGACTGGGATTTTTTTTTAATCACTAAGTCACTATCATTAATTTGGTGATGCATTTCAAATCATTGCCATTAATATCCAAATTAACTTCCTAGCTAATGGCTTGTGATGCTTCATTATTCCTACATAATCTTCTTTCCTCTTATCTATTTTGTGAAAATGCAGCAAAACACCTGATACCTCATGCCGTCATTCCCATACATCACAGATGGGATGATGTTCTTCAGGCTGCAAACTTCCCATAAATATACTGATGACCATTAGGGTCAAATTCGATCATTTTACTTTTATCATGAGACAAAACATATATATCCAGGAATTAAAATCCCTCCTCCTGGCTGCTTTTGAAAACCGTTACTTGGCTTTTATGTTTATTAGCTGAGCAGTCTTTCAGCCTGTATCTGGATAATATAATAATGGTTACTGACAGCTTCCACAAACATCTTCAAAACATCATTTGCTTTCGTCTTGTGGTGTATATTTTTTTACTTCCTTCCTTCCTTCCTTCCCTATTTGTTGTGATAAGAGGACATTTAAAACAGTCCCAAATTATTCATACCAATAGAAGATTTAGAGTCAAGGCAATGGAAAAAAAAAATTTACAATTTCAATTAGTAATCCAAGATTTCCCGTCTCCCTGGGATACAAATAAGACATAACACAGAATCCAGTTTATTAATCTTCGAAATGATAAAGACAGAAGAACATATCATTTGTTCATAGGCAGAAGAATAAATCAGAAAAGACTACAAGCTTAAACACCATCATAAGCTTTGAAGTACCAGGACATTTCAAATAAAAGTCTGGTGGACTCCTCTAATAAACTGAAAATAGGTTGCCATGTAACACTTTGTATTAAACCATTTCTGGTTTAAAACAAATCAGAAATGGCTCACCAGACACACATCCTGTCAGTCAGCAAGGATTATGCAAAGGAAAACTCAAAGATCCCTCTGTCTGCAAGCTACAACCTTGTGAAATGTTACAGGACAAGATTAAAAGTTGTTCTAGTGGAAATAGTGGGTGTACAAAGTATAAAAAGCAAACAAAATTTGAACCTTTCCAAAGGTAGGATGTTCATAAGATTGAGGTGCATCAAGAAAAATTAAATAAGATTAAAAATTGTGACATTTTACAAAACAGCACCTTGTATGAAGGACACTGCATCCAGTTACACCTCCATCAGTCTCTTTTACACCGTTACTGTCATCCTAATTAGAAGCTGCTGCCCCAGTCAACCGTTATGTGATGCAAGTGTTGCACATAGTCTATCAGATTGATTGAACTCATTCTATCATGTACAAATACATTGAAAATCAATTTCAATTCCAGTTTCAGCTTTATAGCAATCATGTCAGTCATTCGCATCTGGCAAGATGTGAACAATCAAGGTCGTATGTGGTCTCTCTCTCTCAGAGGCAAAGACCTGAAGCTCATTCAGAACAAATATTTTCAGATTGTCACAATGACAAAGTGCTTGAGGAATTTTGTTCATTTATTGCAATGTTAGGTTCAGTTCAGCTGACGAACAACTGAACCTAACATTATTGAAAATGAAACATTTCAATCACTCTTTGATTGAAAAAGGCCCTTGTAGCCCTCGTCTGTCTTGCTTTAACAAAACATGCTGTACAAAATATTCAAGCCTTAAAAACTCATTTGGCCAAAACTGAAAGTGTAACCTATGAACAAGCATCATAAATATACTGATATTCCTCATTATTTTCACCCAAACTACTCATCTTTGGCTCTGAAAATGAAGTATTGCAGATTGTTGTGTGTCGCCAACATGAGGTGGAGAAACACATGATGTGGCTGCATGCGGACGGCCAGGTGCGCTACCTGCTAAAGTGGAGTAAGGTTAGCAGTCAGCCATGAACAGAGCTGGTGTTCACGCCAAGCAGCTGGAAAATTCAGCCTGTTTGAGATGAAAGCCACTATAGTTCTATACATTTAAACTGCAGAAATGATGCTTTTGTACGTTTCATATGCCACACTTTAAACATTTTATTTATTTTAAGAGGTTGCAGACAACCTTAGCATTATAACTAAGTTTTGCCAAATCTACTGCATCATGCAGGACGTTTTACTTTTTAAACTTGTTGATGTTTTGAAAAAAAAAAATGCAAATAGTTCAAGTAAAATCTGCTATGGTAGATACTGCTAATCAAATGATGAGGAAAATATGCTAAATGGTATCATCATGGTGAATGTTGGGATGACGGCAGTGTTAACGTCTCCTTGCTTTGTGTTTTTTGTGAACAGTCATCAGATCATCTAAGTATTGGAACAAAATTTTATTTCATTATTTCCATTTCAAGACATTGTTTTGCTAAAAAAAAACAGCACTGAATGACATCCGTTGTTTTGGCGAAGAAACAGCTCAGATGAAGTTTTCTAAACCCTCCTAAACAATTTATGACACATTAAATATCAGAAAATATATTTCTACTAATGTAATTAGCAAGTATTGATTGTTGAGAAGGCAAGAGGGTGATTATTTACTGAACTTGAAAGTATTCTACAGTTAAATGAAAGGCAGACTAGTTTTGGTTAAAGTTTAGCCAAAACTATCTAAATAAAGCTCTGCAATGTAATGAATTGAGTGTACCGGTTTCTAACACGTAAGTTTTCAATGTTGCTAAATTTTTTTCTTCTGCCATTTCTCATAAAGCAACAAATATAACATCAATGCTTAAAAAACTGTCCTTACTTTTACATGGAAGAAGAAAAAAGCTGCAGGTCAGCTGTATGGAAGCTGCTGAGTGTCACACAAACTGCGTCTGGAAAAACACACCAAGGCTGTCTCTGCTGTTCATCCAACTCAACAGCTGATTCAGACGGAAGAAAACAGGATGCCTGGTGTTTTTCAGGAAAAGAGGTCGGGATAAGCAGAGATAAGGTTTCACTATGAGGAAACATTCATTTCATACAACTTTAAAATCATTTTCGACCCAAAATAAGTGGAACAATGTTCAATTGCAACAAGGAAATCCCCTCTGCAATTACAGCACATTCTGGAAAGTAATTTATCTCCCAGCAGACGGATAGCGTTTCTTCCTATCAACCACTCTTCATGAGATTGTACACGACACACAGGAGAATCACTGTCGCACTGAGGGAAGTCTGATTAATTTAACTTTGTCAAACCAATTTTACAATTAGGCTAGACTCTAATGTGTTGTTGCAGGTTCAGCCGGGAAAAGAAAACATATTCAGGAAAGGCGTCCAGAGAGAAGGAATGTGGAGCCATTTCATTTTATCCGCCCTATTCATTCAATTACTTCACTTACAAACACCGGCTCATCAGCCTTGCAGTCAATTCTCAAACCAAAGGGACAAACTGTCCAAATGTGGCCTTTTGCAGGTATTCCTGCAAAACATCTGAAATTATTCTTTGGCAGAATCAAAGCTTTTAGGAACCTGTTCAAAAAAATCATTAAATCAAAGCTTATTTTAAGATTTAGACTAAAGGCTTCATTACAGTCACAGTAAGCAGAAAGTATAACTTTCAGGAAGTTTTCCCTGATGGAAGTTTGGATAAAATTAAGATAATTTGGACTCACTTTATAGATGAATTATCCTCCCACAGAAGCACAACTAATTTATAATTACAATTTTTAACTAATGTTTGAAACTAAATTACTTCCTTTAAACCACTGAAAACCATTAGAACTGAAAATCTTCAGACATTTGGTTTGAGATGGTGCAGCATTTTCTTTTTTTCTTTTTTTGTGAGAAATGTGCATATTTACATGTAAAGCTTACGAAATTAAGCATAGTGATTAATCACAGTGCTAGAGTCTAATTAATTTGGTAATTTTTTTCAATCAATTGACAGAACTAATATTTGTACATTGGTTACGATTTAAAACAGGAATTGTTTAAGTTTGCAAGGTAAGGAAGCACCAGAGAATGGATGATGGATTGCAGGAAATACTGACTGGATGGATAGGATGATGGACAATCAACTAGATGAATGGATGGATAATAGACAGATGGATGGATGGATGGTCAGACAGATACTTTGATAGATGAGTGGAGGCATCACTCAAGTTCAGAGTAATTTAAAGTGCTTTTGAGGGAAAAACAGACAAAAACACAAACGGACGGATAGTAAAAAGAATTCCTTGCTTTTTCAGACTGCAAAGAAACCCCGTCTGCAAGAACTGACGCTGAGCCCTTTGAGTTTCAGCTCAAATGTTTATCCCCATCAGCTGCCGTCAGCATGCAAATTCTTAGGAAAAGCTTTTTATAGTGCTTTAACCTCCTGACGAGCTGTGGTGCACTAGTCACGGTTTACACAACACTGCCCACGGGTTAAAGTAGGGAACCTATAGATCAATGAGAGAGACTTCCATGCCCACATGGGGCCGTGTGAAGGTTACGGCCACCCCGCCTGCTCCCTCTGGGTCTCCCATACAGGAGAGTTAGTGGACAGACTGCGCTGACATTCACTGAAAATTTACTAGCAGTCTTTTCTTCTGCTGCGTGGATCCATTTACCCAACGCTGCTGACCGCTGAGCTTGGCACCGGACCCCCAGTGAGTGATCTCAGCCGTTTTCTCCTCTCTTAAACGTGTCACCTCAGCAAGAAGAGCAGCAGTCTTTTTGTAAAATATAGAGTAAGGTCTTGTGCAGTCAGCTTTGATCGGTTTTTGCCAAGGTTGCCTCGATGGTGCTCTGTTTTAGCTGACCGTAGCAACCAGTTTCTGCTAAATACTCAATTAACTCAGCAAATAAGCAATCTGGACTTTTAGCTTCATAGTCAGAAAAAAAAGCCTCCGTTTGAGAGCTAGTCTTGAAAGTGCACTTTAAAAAGTTAAATGTTTCCATATTTGCAGTTTTAATAAACACAGAACCCCTCCTGGAAGACGCATTAAAAGTTTCTAATAATTACAACATAAACCCATCTTACATCCAGCTCTAGTAAAGACAAATATGCAGGTATAGTGCTGTAAAAAGTCTTGGCTTCAATTCACGTTTCATTATACTTTGCCTTAACAACTTTATATTTAATAAAGAACTTGCAATAGACATATAAATCTCAGAGGCATATAGAAAAACCTGATCAATCAGGGTTGGTTCTCGGCATCCGCTGGAATGAGATTCAGTATTTCTTCAGATTGCATCTCATTAAGCCATCGGAACATTGCTTGAAAGCATAAAATAGGAAGAAAATCAGCGAGGAGTTATAATAACAACAATCAGCCAGACTCACTGGTTCTGCGACTTGCAGCTGGAGTGTGATGAAATCAGGTGGAGTGTCATTCTCAGACGCAAGCTCTAAATTAGATCTACCTTTCCTAACAGACATGCCACCTGTAGCATGCTAATTATAATTTTAAAACAGTTTTATCTCAGTAAGACTGGCAGCTGCATGTCCGAACATAAAAAAATGGACTTCCTTGTAAGTAAGGGGAAAGTGTGGAGGTATTTATTTGTTTTTATTTTTATTTTGCAATTTATAGAGGATATCTATAGTTATCCATAAAGCAGAGAAAACTCTGCTCACTTTCTTCGATACTTCATTACCATTTGACAAGGTTTCAGCTTTTTATCACTTTTTTAATAGTGCAAATTTCATGCTTTTATTATCTTTTACATTTTTTTGTACATGCTCCTAAACGAATGGATGAATCTGCAACTCAGTGACAAGTAGACGGTATTAAAATTCCTAATCATCCAATTTAACAGTAGTTTGTTTGCTAAATGGTCTGATGTGTGTAATCTTAAGCGTTTCATTAAAGCCTAAATTAATTTCTTTAAGATGACAGGAGCAGAAATGAGGGAAAAATGTCAAACAAGTGTTAAACCTCCAGAAAAACAGGAGTCTTATGGCTTAAGACCACTTTACAAGATTACAGACCACTTTGAAAAGATTATAAGAAATAAATCAGGCTTGGCGGAAGCCAAATATTAAGACATCTGCATGGTAAGTAACCTACATCAGCAGCTGACCTCTCCAGCTGAGATGTAGACAAGAGATCAGAAAGGCAGATTAAATTCATTATTAAATCAGAGGAACACATGCATGAAGGATTTCACTGAAAGGTAAACAGATGAAGTGATGTATGAGCATTCAACATTTTTTCTCTCTTATTATCTGTGAAGTGTGCTGGGTGTTTTCTACAAAATGCATATTTTTCTGAGTGCAAATGTGCAAATCTACGTGAAATATGGCCTCTCTAAACTACACTAGAGTCTCATTTAAGGGGTTTTCCACATTCATCTTATATTGTCCCGACTCTTTAAACCCAAAGGATGTGATAAAAGAAATGTTTTGACTAAAAAGAAATTCTGAATGATGTCAAAGAAAACAAGATTTTGGTAAGAGGATCAGGTGCCTGGAACTGCTTTAGCCATGCTGAGAATGTTCCCTCTATGAAACCTATAAGTTATTTTTGACACTGTCGCCATCTATTGGTGACTTATGGTCATTTTTATTACGTTTGCAGAAATCCTTTGGGACACAAGAGCTGCACGATATGGATCACTATGTGATGATACTTTTTAAACATACTTTAACAGACGGTGATCATTTCTTCTCTTTGGTATTTTGACCCTATGCAGTCGTGGACAGTTATCAGCAGTTATCTCCCATGGGGTATTTTATACCAGCCCTGCTTCGATTTATTTTCATACTCATTGTGACAGCCAGGAACTTTTTTAAGTAGCCTACTCATAGCCTAATGTAAAGAAATAAAGTTATATGGCTCCAATAAAAAAAAAGTATCTACCAGATGGAGGGTATTCAGGGGTACTTTGGTTTGATTAATGGTCAATATTTTATGTATATTTCTGATAATAATTCAACAAAAATACTTCAACATGCTAAAAACTACCAAAAGAAATAAACCGATACCTATTACCTTGTTAGTGGTCCATGAATACATCACAACTGTGAGCTATTCTGAAATAAAATACCCCAAATTGGTCAATCTTCAGCAACCGAATGCATAGTAATATAAAATCTGTTGCTAACAACTGAACATGAGATTAAGAGAAAAATATCTGATGTTTAACAATTCACAGGTTGCTTGTCCTTTCAAGTAGGGGTCATTAGAAAGGTCCTTCTGTGCCAAAGTCACCGGAGTTATTTGGATCATTTAAATGATTTCCCAAAATATCTGCAAAAATTACATTTACAGAGCAAAGTGGATTAAAAATTTCTGAATTCTTCCTTGGAACGAGAAACTAGGCATAAACGACACCATAATCTGATTAAACCACACCAATAACTGATATTACACCATGTACAGAACGCAGTCTGAAAATAAGCGCCGTTGCCACATTCTTGCACTGTATTCACACTTTAATTAATTTATTTCTTGTCCTCCAAGGACTTATAAAGAGAGGAGGTTTTTTTCGGGTCATACCTGCAGAGCATCCCCGCACACACTGCGGCATTGAAGGCAGCACCGCTTTAATGCTCCCATATCCCTGTTAATTGAACACGATGCGGTCTCCAGAGCGGACCTTTCCAGGCTCTGACAGAGCAGAACTGGAGGGAGGTGGACGGAATGGGGGGAGTGCAATAATAATAATAATAATCTGAATATTGATAATTATAATAGACTTAAAATCCCTCAACAAGCTGTAAATAATTCCCGCTCATTTGCGGCGCATATATGACGAGACGAGCATGTTTTATGTGAATCATTCGTGTTATTTTGAGCCGCTGCTGTAGAGGATTACCAACCTAATATTATATAAACACCACCGGAACCATGTTCCATCCACTGCAGCCCCGAAATGACACCAAAAACCAGGATACTCACTGCGGGCGGACAGGAGGGGAGCGAGCAGGCTTGTCAGGACGCGGGCAGTCCTCCTGTGTTTGGGGTAAAAATCACAGACAAGACACGTCTGTTTTCCTCCGTGTCGTCGCTGCTGTGGAAGAAAGGCGAACAGAGGAGCAGGCTGAGCGGTAGCATGCACTGCGGTGTTCAGAGGCTGCTGTCGGCCCGCTTCTTCTGCTGCAGGGGAGACGGTGAGACATTACCGCCGCCTGGTGGTGGGGAGACCGCACAGAATTTTACAGGAATGGTCAAAAAGCTTTGGCAGTAATAAATAAATAATGTAAAAAAAAATTTTAATAGAAAGATAATATATTATTAAAAATAAAATAATATATATTTTATTTGACTTATGATCAATAAAATGAAAAATAAAACAAATATGTGTATGTTTATGTCCAGGCTGCAAGGCAAGTCCCTAAGGAGACAATAATGAAGTGATACAGATCATTTACACAGTACATCAGTAGGCTTTTATTGGCACTTGTGTATAAGCACTTCTTATACACAAAAAGTACTATGTAAACTGCTTTAAATTAGACAAGACTAACAGGCAATGAAAGACAAGCTAAACATGATTTTTAAAAAAGGACATCTGTGGTAAAAATATGATATGTTAGCCTGTAGGAGCTCAACTGTATTAATGAAAATGAGAAGATATTATAAGTTATTAAAATCCACATAAGAATTTTGAAACTAAGATTACTACAAATAAAAATCAATGAAGAAATAAGTACGCAAGCAAGATACAAATTAAGATTTATATTTTATGCAAACGACTGGCATAAACAACAGCAATAGAAATGAGTATGGTATAAAGACCTGATAAAACTACAGCTAGAATGTACAGTAAAATAGAAAATTGTTGTCTAATATATTTAGTTGGGAGTGCAGAGGCAGACTAGGGGTGTGAGGGCACCACACATGTTGCCCTCATACCCAAATACCTAGGGCCGGCTCTGCTGCTCATCTCTGCCCTCCACTGGTCTCTTGAGGCATAGGCAGTGAAAAAGAACACAGGCAAAACCAACCCAAACTCTGACAATTGTATACCGAAATGAAAAACCAAATTTATAAATGTGTTTTTGTCATGATGGACTTAGCTAGACTTTTAGCCCACATGCAAGAACACCAGAGAGGAGATCAGAATGAACAACAGTTTATTTGCAGGATTCAATGCGAAAACAGACAGGTTAATGGCTGGTCCGGGAATGGAGCTGCTTGCGGTTCAGCCTACTGGAGAGAACGACAACGGGAGATGGTGAGCTTACGGTTGTGGAAAGGAAGCCTGGTCTAGAGCGGTGAGTGTGTCGGACTTGCGTGGACGGTTGTCAATCAAGGACCGGGGGGGAAAGTAGGTAGGGGTTGATTCCGGGTCTCGGATTCCAAAGAGCCTTCAATGGACAGGTGTGCTGGGGGGAATCCTTATGGGTGCGGAGGGCATAAGGCGCTGGTCTGAACCGGTTTTACTTGCGACACATGAAAAGTGGGATGAATGCGGAGGGAGGCGGGGAGACAGACAGCAGAGGGACTTATGACGGCTCCACCTCAAAAGGACCAATGAACCTGGGAGAAAGCTTCCTAGACATGGATTTGAGATGAATATTGTGTGTGGACAACCAAACCTTCTGTCCTGGTTTGTAGGCTGGAGCGGGGGTCCGTTTCCGATCGGCAAATCTCTTGTTGCGGCAGGAGGTGCGGTTGAGGGCATCGGTGGTGGTTTTCCAAACACTCCTGCAACGACGGATGTGGTGACGGACAGACGTGACTGAGATGAGAGACTCATCAGAGTTGAGTAGTGGTGGTTGGTAGCCCAAAGAGGCCTCGAAAGGAGATAAACCAGTTGCAGTAGATATGTGACTATTATGGGCGTACTCCACCCAGGGTAAGAACCGGCTCCAGTCCGACGGGTTGGTCGAAGTGAAACAGCGAAGAGTGGACTCTAGTTCCTGGTTCAACCGTTCCACCTGACCGTTAGACTGGGGATGGTATCCAGACGTCAACACCACCTTGGCATTAAGAGCGGAACAAAATTGTTTCCACACCGATGAGATAAACTGAGGACCTCTGTCAGACAGGACCTCCATAGGGATTCCATGTAAACGGAAAACATGTTTAAACAGGAGCTGGGCAGTTTGGAACGCTGTTGGGAGTTTTCTGAGTACCACTAAGTGGCGGGCCTTAAAGAAACGGTCAATAATTGTGACTATGGTGGTCATACCTTTTGATGGCGGGAGACCCGTGACGAAATCAATGGCGATGTGTGACCAGGGGCGTCTCGGAGTGGGAAGTGGTTGTAAGAGTCCTGAAGGAGGTTGATGTAGTGGCTTGTTCCGTGAGCAGACTGCACATGCTTGAACAAAATCCTTAACATCCTTATGGACGGATGACCACCAGAATCTGCGATTGATTAAAGAAATAGTTCGGCTTGTACCTGGGTGTCCGGAGAATTTCGATGAGTGAATCCAGTTCAGGAAACGAGCTCTGACAGCTGAGGGAACATAGATCTTGTTCGGAGGACAGTTCTGGGGGGTGGGTTCAGCGCCTTGCGCTTGCTTGATTATATCCTCCATCTCCCAGGTCACAACAGCCACAGTACAGCTGGGGGGAAGAATGCTAGCAGGGGTCTTATCCGAGTCGTCCGGTGCACATAGTCGGGACAGTGCATCAGGCTTGGTGTTACGGGTACCTGGATGATAGGAAATGGAGAGGTTGAACCTTGAGAAAAAGAGAGACCAACGGGATTGGCGGGGTTCAATCTCTTCGCTGTGCGGATATAAGCGAAGTTCTTGTGGTCAGTCCAAACCAAAACCGGATGTTCTGCCCCCTCCAACCAGTGCCTCCACTCTTCCAGCGCCAACTTAATGGCTAACAATTCTCGGTCACCCACATTATAGTTCCGCTCAGGTGGGGACAATCTGCGTGAGAAGAAGGCACACGGGTGAGTTTTATTGTCTGTACAGGAAACCTGGGAGAGGACTGCTCCTACTCCTGTGTCTGAAGCATCCACCTCCACAATGAATTGCCTGCTCGGATCCGGTTGAGCGAGAACTGGTGCTTTGGAAAACAGAGACTTGAGTCTTTTAAAGGCGGTATCAGCGGCAGGGGACCACAGGAATGGAGTCTTAGTCGAAGTGAGTGCAGTTAACGGTTGTGCAGTCTGACTATAGTTTCGAATAAAGCGTCTATAGAAGTTGGCAAAACCTAAGAATCTTTGCAGTTGTTTTCGAGTCTGGGGGGTAGGCCACTCCAGGACTGCCTTTATCTTTTCCTCCGTCTGCCTTACCTGCCCGCCCTCAAGGATGAAGCCAAGAAAGGAGACAGATTCCTTGTGAAATTCACATTTCTCCGCTTTCACGTACAACTTGTTCTCTAGAAGCCTTTGTAAAACAAGACGGACATGGTGTTGTCGGCCAGGGTTTTGGAATAAATAAGGATGTCATCTAAGTAAACAAAAACAAAAATGTTTAGAAAATCACGAAGAACATCATTTACCAAAGCCTGGAAACAGGCGGGTGCGTTGGATAAACCAAACGGCATAACTAAGTACTCGAAGTGGCCAATGGGTGTCTTAAATGCTGTTTTTCATTCATCGCCCTGCTTGATTCTGAGGAGATGATAAGCATTGCGCAGATCTAACTTGGTGAATACTGTAGCCCCATGAGTGGGTTCCAATGCTGAAGACAACAGAGGTAATGGGTATTTATTCTTGACGGTTATCTGGTTTAAACCCCGATAATCTATACAGGGTCTGAGTGTCCCATCTTTCTTACCTATGAAGAAGAACCCCGCCCCTAAGGGTGAGGAGGACTGGCGGATGGTGCCAGCAGCAAGTGACTCCTTTATATAGTTCTCCATCGTCTCACGCTCAGGGCGCGAGATGTTATATAGACGGCTGGAAGGAAGTGGCGCTCCCGCCAATAAATCGATGGCACAGTCATACGGGCGGTGGGGTGGGAGTGAACAGGCTTTAGTCTTGTTAAACACAGGCGTGAGATCATGGTATACAGCTGGAACAGAGGAAACATCTGGAGGATCAATCTCCTGTCTTACTGCCGGGATGGGGCCTGGAGGGACAGCCGAACGGAGACATGCGGAGTGACAGTGGGTGGACCAGGATTCGACATGTCTCTTGGACCAGCAGAGGTGAGGATTATGTAAGGTCAACCAGTCAAAACCTAAAATGACAGGAGAGTTAACTGAGGGAAAAACAAAGAATGAAATGTGTTCACTGTGATTGCCGGAAATGACCAGGAGCAGAGGCTTGGTTTTGTGCGTGATTTGTGGCAAACGCTCTCCATCCAGAGCAGATACACGGAGGGGGTGAGGTAACGGGATGGTTTCAATGCCGAGTTGTCTGACTAATTCAGCATCAATAAGAGTCTGTTCACAACCTGAGTCTATCATTACAGACAGTGGAATAGGTTGATGATTGTAAAACAGTTCTGCTGGGAGTGTCAGGCGGGGAGAAAGGCTTACAGGAATCTGACCCACCAGGTTCCCCCTCTCTACCGGTGGGTCTAGTAGTTTAACCTTTTCGGGCAATGAGCGATGAAGTGACCAGGGTCTCCACAATATAAACAAAGCCGGCCGGTCATGCGCTTTTGACGCTCCTCGGGAGAGAGCCGAGTATGCCCGATCTGCATGGGCTCTGAATCAGTGTGTGAAGCAGCGGGATGGGCAGGTCGAGCAGGAGAAAAGGATCCGACACTGTGTAACCTGTGGCCCCTCTCTTGTCTTCTAGCTCTAATTCGGTTATCTAGACGAATAGTGAGTTTTATCAGGTCTTCAAGTGTGTCTGTTTCGTCTAGGGTGGCTAGCTCGTCCTTTATATGCTCGTTTAAAGCATGGAAATAAGCGCTTTTTAATGCGGGGGGATTCCAAGTGGATGCTGCGGCTTTAATTCGGAAATCAATAGCAAACTCCGAAACAGATCTCGATCCCTGTTTTAGATTCCACAGGTCTCGAGAATTAGCCGTTTTATCTGGGTCATAACAAAAAACTTGTTTGAATTCGTTCAAAAAATCCACGAAGGAACAACCAAAATTGGTGGGATCAGGAAACCTTGCTTCGGCCCAATCTAAAGCCTTCCCCGATAGTTGCGAAAGCATAAAAGCGATCTTAGCTCCGTCATAACTAAATTCATGGGGGGAGTAATTAAATAACAAGGAGCATTGCAGAATGAAGCCCCTGCACCTACTTGGTTCACCCTTAAACCGTTCAGGTGCGGGAGGACGGATCTCGGAAAACCTGGACGGGATTACGGGAACAGGATCTGGTGCAGGGGTAAGGGCAGGTGCTGCTGCTGCCGGCTGTTGGGGAGACATACGTAAAAAGTTAGCAATTTCCTCCAACCGTTGATTTGTCTCCCTCTGAACTGTGCTTAATTCTCTTAAAGCGGACTCATGCGTCGCCAACGTTGCTTGTTGGTCTGACAACGCTCTTCTGATGGTGTCTGCTGGGCTAAGCTGTTGGCCAGAGTGTTCTGTCATGATGGACTTAGCTAGACTTTTAGCCTACATGCAAGAACACCAAACAGAGAGGAGATCAGAATGAACAACAGTTTATTTGCAGGATTCAATGCGAAAACGGACAGGTTAATGGCTGGTCCGGGAATGGAGCTGCTTGCGGTTCAGCCTACTGGAGAGAACGACAACGGGAGATGGTGAGCTTACAGTTGTGGAAAGGAAGCCTGGTCTAGAGCGGTGAGTGTGTCGGACTTACGTGGACGGTTGTGAATCAAGGACCGGGGGGAGTAGGTAGGGGTTGATTCCGGGTCTCGGATTCCAAAGAGCCTTCAATGGACAGGTGTGCTGGGGGGAATCCTTATGGGTGCGTCGGATTACCCTCGGGGAAAGCGGCGACGTAGGAGGGCGGACAGGCAGGCGGAGGCTGGGAGGCGTCGGCGGTGAAGACAGACTGCGAGTCCAACTCGGAGCTGAAGCTCGGTATTTTACCCTCGCTGGTGAGTGTGGGAACTCGGGTCTCCGTGGAGGTAACCGCCCACGGCGTCACGAAGGAAACAGCGAGTAGCAGGTTAGTGATATAGAGATCACCTGAGGGAAACACAGAATCCACAGAGAAACAAATTAGTCTCCAATCACACCGCGGACTGGAACAAAACAGTGATCTGGGCGCAGACTCGGAGGGGCTACGAGGTACCATCAAAGGCGACACTCTGGCATCGAGGTACTGGCAGCCTGTCTCTCTTAACCGCCGCTAACAAGGTGATTGTCTCCCGGTGCGATGATGACGACAGGTTAGCCACTCCTCCGCCGGCTGGCTCCAGGACTCCACCTAGCGGAGAAAACCCTCAACCAACCCCAGAACCTAACAGTTTTATGTTTTAAAGCATCTCTCTTAGAATTACAGGTGAAATGATGCTGGTAAATTTGAGCTCATTCTGGTGTATTTTTAGGCTGGTATATTGTTGATGTGTTGATTAATGTGCACTCTCCTAATTAGTTCAATTAAAACTTGACAAAGCTGTCATCTTTCAGTTAATCAGTCAGTCTTTATTAAAGAGCACTTTCACTTTTCATACACAGAAAGCACAACAGAAATTGTTTCATGTGATTTGAAAATAGGAAGGGATTAAAATAATGACAAAAAACAATCAAAACAAAAATAAGCTAACAAAGTTAACATGGGAAAGAACAAAAATTATATATAACTATATTGGTTAAAATGACTGAGGGAAGGAAATAATTACTGATAATGATGAAGAGACATTTATACTTTATCCATTTTAAAAAATTAAATAAAAATGGGAAAATATGTCATTAAAATTAGATATAAAAATTAAATACACCCTAAATTAAGGTAGGTTAAAAATCTACATTTATGGAAAACATGTAAGAGTATGTAGAGTTGTAGAAATGTATTGATTAAAACAATAAAACAAAATGCAAAAAAAGCATTGCACATAAAATAGATTCTAACACCAAAGCTACATAAATTACTGACAGGAATAATTTGTTGTATCAATCTTTAAAAAGTTTAATTGTTGACTCTTTATTTAGTAGATAAAGTAGATCTAGAGGATATTATTGAATAGCTATGAATAAAAGACAAATTAAAAATGGTAAGACATTGCTTTATCAAAAAGGTGAGAGACTTTTTAATTTTTTCCCCAAAATCATTATTTCATTTTCATAGTGGCCACACTTAAAATTTTATTTCGTATTTTAGTCAACTTAAATCCATAAATGAGTGGATTCATGATAGGAGGAATGATGAGAAATTCTATACTAATGAAGTTTTTAATCGTCTGAGGTAAATCCTTTGAGCCAAATCGAATATATATGACATCAAAAAGGAGAGTTAGAGAAAAAGTGCACAGCGAGATTAAATGTGGCACACATGTTTGCATGAACTTTCTCCTGCTTTCTAAAGAACCAACACAAGTTTTGATGAGAAACATATAGGACCACACAATTAACAAAAAGTGAAGTACATAAATTAATATTGTAATATATGCAACTACGCTGTTAACAGTCGTTTCAGATGGAAAACATGCAAGCACAACAATGCTCCAGAACAAACAGATGATTCGATTAATGTATGGGCTGCATAACTTCAGCCTAGATGTAAGCATAGTGTTTACAGCCATAATGCAGAAAGGTATTGACCAAGCAAGACAAACTAAAGTGATGACTCTCTGCTTCGACATGACAGAGTGGTATTCCAGTGGTCGACATATAGCCAGATACCGGTCATATGCCATGAGGGCAAGGATGGACAGATCACTGCAGGCGAAGGAGTACAACACCTGAGCCTGCAGAAGGCAGCCTGAGTAAGAGATGACATGAACAGGAGAGAGCAGATCTGACAGAAACTTAGGATAGAAACCTGCTGTTCCATAAAGAGCATTCATGCAAATAGCACAGAGCAGAATATACATTGGTTCATGGAGTTCATTATTCAAGATTATAGTCAAAACAACACAAACATTTACAAGGATGATTATAATATAACACAAGAAAGTAAGAAAGAAAAGAGTTGACTGGTAATTTCCTGTCTCAGTTACACCTAAAAGAAAAAAAAGAGAAATTTCTGAAACATTGTTCATTGTTAAGATATGTGGATCTGCTCTGTAACCAGCTCTTTTATAGGATTCTCTTTTGAAATGAAGAATTTCTACAATAGCTGTGGGATTTCAACTCATCCAATAAACTTCCTTTCATGCACAGTTGCTCATTCAGTAGGTAAAGGGTTACTGACTCATAATTGATTCCACAGGGGCAGACATCAACATCTCAAAGAGGACCAAGAAGTGCACAACAACAATTTTAAAGGAAACAGTTTATAAGAGAGTATTACAGAGTATTACAGAGATTGTAAATGATTTGTGAATCTTGTGACACAAATATTTTACTTCTATCAACAAGCCTGGACACATTATTTCACAGATTGAGGGATATTGTGTAGTAATTCCTTCTGTCTCTTAACATAATGGCAACTTTTTTTATAAAAAAAAATCAACACTTCAAATTAGCATAAGGCTTTAAATTAAACCACTCTGCAGGTTGATTTTGAAATACATTAGAATATGAGCACTTTTGTCAAAATCATCTAAGTGTAAATTTAATTGGTGGAAACTCAGCATTATGCATGTCCTGGTTAGCTCAGCTGGTCAGAGTGGTGACCCATGACCCATGGTCACCGCTGACCCATGAGTCATGGGTCACGGGGCCCATGACCTAAGGTCATGGGTTCACTTCCCAATACAGGGCAATTGAAATTTGAAGTCTTTCAGAAAATCAACACTTCAAATTAGCAGAGGGCTTTAAATTAAACCACTATGCATGTTGATTTTGAAAAACATTAGAATATGAGCACTTTTCTTAAATATTCATTGTTGTAAGATCATATAGGTTTTTTATAATTTGATGAACACAACACTATGTAGGAACCGGTTTGCTCAGCTGGACAGAACATGGTACCAGTAATCCTAAGGTTGTGGGTTCAAATCCCAACACAGGGCTATTGAAATTTGAAGTCTTTCAGATAATCAACACTTAAAAAAGTTGGAGAATAAACTTGGTAATTCAAAAACGGATTGAAATTAAACCACTATGCATATTGATTTTGAAAAAACATTAGAATATGAGCACTTTTCTTACATTTTCATTGTGGTAAGATCATGAAAACTCAATCCTATGAAAGGCCCGGTTCGCTCAGTGGCTTAGAACGTTCTGCCAATAATCCTAAAGTTGTGGGTTCAATCTCCCTTTCTGTCCAATTGAAATCTAAAGACTTCAGAAAATGTACACCGAAAGAATAAAACTAAGAAAATAAACATTTTGATTTTGAAAAACATTAGAATATGAGCAATTTTGTCAAAATTATCTAAGTGTAAATGAAATTGGTTTAATCTCATCATTATGTATGTCCTGGTTAGCTCAACTGGTCAGAGCGTGATGCTAACAATCCTAAGGTCATGGGTTCGCTTCCCAATACAGGGCAATTGAAATTTGAAGTCTTTTAGAAAATCAACACTTCAAATTAGCAGAAGGCTTTAAATTAAACCACTATGCATGTTGATTTTGAAAAACATTAGAATATGATCTTATCTTCATTGGGATAAGATCATTTAAGTTTTTCATAAGTTGATGAAAACTTAGATGACATCAGAGTGTGATGACATAGGATGGTTAGGGATCCCACTAAGTTCACTCATGCCAAGTTTGGTGCCAATTGAGCTTTTTATGTGAAAGTTATAGCGTATCGTTTGTTGTGGCGAGTACGCCAAGTTCGCGGCTCTGCCACGCCCCCTGAACATATGTGAAAAGTCCATTTTTTTTGATAACTTTTGAAGCCCTATGCCTTTACTGCACTCTGACCAAGAATGAAGCCGTCGAAATCTCTAGGAGGAGTTCGTCAAAGTTCGACGTGAGTAAAAGTGAAAAATGGCCAAAATTTGACATTTGACCCAAATTGGCCGCCTCTGTGTGCATTTTAGGGGGTACCTCCAAGAGACTTTTTTTCTTGATTCGGAGAGATCTACCTACGTACCAAGTTTCAGATCTCTACGACCTCACGGTTTTCCGCAATTCACTTAGGAGCGCTGGACAATGGGCCACGCCAGTTGCATTCGCCTAATTCGAAAATTTTCTTAGGGAAATTTTGGGTCAAGTTTGAGTGAGTATAGATTGTTAAAGGCCCAAGCATGCCCTTAATGACGGAAATATAGAAAACAACAACAACAAAAAAAAGAAATCTGCATTACAAAGGCCTTCAACTTACTGTCGGACAATAATAAGATCAAAGCTAAGAGAAAAATAAATTACAGTGCAGTTATGATGATTATAAATTGTTTCAAACTACAAATTGTATTTTTTTTGTACCTTAAATACAATATATTAGAAGGTAAGTTGCAGTAAAGAGCAAACAAAAAAGTGGCAACAACATTTATGATTATATTATTACTTCAGACAAAATCAGACTTTTGTCCTCTTCAAACGTCCTTCAAGATGTATGGGGCTGAATTTCACAGCTGCTACCTGTTGAGGTGACTGCACTTATCTGTGACCGGCACCCGTAATTCAGTAATTATGAAATACTCATGAAACATAATGCAGAAAAGTCTGATTTTGTCTGATGTAATAATATAATCATAAATGTTCTTTCATTATCTTTAAATTTATCTTCAAAAAAATATCATAACATAAAAAAAGGCATCGCAGTTAATCTCTTTAATATGTTTCCTTTAATGAATTGAGTTACTTATTTAAAAGTATTCATCAATAGTATTCTAATTTACTGAATACGAATGAATGCTAATTACAACCAAAAAAAGGAAAACACTTAGTTGAATTGAATGAAAGGAGTTAAGAAAATAAAAAAAAAATGATGGTCAAAACATTTAAAATGATCATATACTTAATTTTTACAACAGCAAAAAAAAATGTAAGACAAGAAGGTCATTTCATTTTCAGAGATGCAATCATTTTGTTTCGTATTTGGGTCAACTTAAAACCATATATCAGCGGATTCATTATAGGAGGAATGATGAGAAATTCTATTGAAACAAAGTATTTAAGACTTTGTGGTAAATGCTTGGTTTCAAATCGAATATATATAACATCAAAAAGTATAGTTACTGAAAATGATATCAAGGAAATCAAATGCGGCACACATGTTTGCATGAATTTTTTTCTATTTTCCAAAGAACTGATACATGTTTTGATGAGAAACATGTAGGACCACGCAATGGCAACGCTGTGGAGGCCATAAAATATTATTGTTGCATTTGAAACTACGTTGTTCACATAAGTTTCAGTCGGAAAACAAGCAAGTAAAACAATACTCCCGTTCATGCAAATAAGTCTGTTTAAATACGAGCTGCATAACTTCAACCTAGATGTAAGAAAAGTGCTTATAGAAACAATGCAGAAAGGTGTGACCCAGGCCAGACACAGTAAAGTGATGACTTTCTGATTTGGAAAGACAGAGTGGTACTGCAGTGGTCGACATATAGCCAGATACCGGTCATACGCCATGAGGGCAAGGATGGACAGATCACAACAGCCAAAGGAGTACAACACCTGAGCCTGCAAAAGGCAGCCTGCATAAGAGATGACATGAACTGGAGAGAGCAGATCCCACAGAAACTTAGGATAGAACGCTGCTGTTCCATAAATGGTATTCAAGCAAAAAGCACAGAGCAGAATATACATTGGTTCATGGAATTCATTATTCAAGATTATTGTCAAAACAAGACAAACATTCACAAAGATAATCATAGAGTAACACATGAAACTGAGAAAGAAAAAAAGAGTCCTGTAATGTCTCGTCTCATTTAAACCTGAAAGTAAAAACATTGAAACTGTTGAAACATTGTTCATTCTGGTTAGGAAAATGTGTCTCTGAAATCACAGCTACTGTAGGGCTTCCTAAATTCAACAAAGAAGCAAGGAAGGAAGGACGCTGTAAGAGAGCAAATACCCTTCTCTCAGCCTCTGCAGCAGAATGAGTTTGGCTGATACTTCATGAAGATAAACTTGGTTCCACAGAGACAGACACGTGGGACACCACAGGCAAGCTGCAATTATGAAACTGCAGAAGGTTGGCTGCAGCAGTCAGGTGAGGAAATAAAATGATTAACATTACAAATGTTCACATTCATGAGTGACAAGGCCTAAAACCCCTGCATACATACTATCAAATATTTCATCACACAACGCAATTAAAAAATTATTTTATTTACAATTTATACAAATAGAAAAGCATGCGTTACACATAAAAATACCAAAAGTGACATGGGTCTTCAAACCCAGAGGATGATGCAGTGATAGGGCCGAATTTCACAGCCGCT
This sequence comes from Phalloptychus januarius, assembly GCA_902982915.1. Lineage (NCBI taxonomy): Eukaryota > Metazoa > Chordata > Actinopteri > Cyprinodontiformes > Poeciliidae > Phalloptychus > Phalloptychus januarius. Next base: position 17,791,065 of record CADWAE010000230.1, on the reverse strand, counting down.
ACCTGTTGAGGTAACTACACTTATCTGTGACCTGCACCAGTATTTCTTACCTTAAATACAATATATTAGAAGGTAAGTTACAGTAAAGAACAAACAAAAAAGTGGCAATAGCATTTATGATTATATCATTACATCAGACAAAATCTGATGTAAAAAAAAAAAACTTTCCCAGGTTTTTCAGTAATTATGAAATCCTTGTAACATGTCATGTTATGTCTGCCATCTATTAGTATGTTCCTAATCATTTTTATCACTGCATTCTGATATTTGTTATAGGATAGGGTGCTATATTTAACATATGGAAAGTTAGTTTTTTTTATTATTTACTTATCTTCAAATTGATTTTCCGGCTTTAGTGGTCTTCATTTGATAGTGGTCAGACAGAAACATGGGTTATGAGAGAGAGGGAAAATGGTCACCAGGCCGGGACTTGAACCTGTGACAGCCTCATGGAGGACTAAGGCCTCTGAATATGGAGAGCGATTTACTCCCATATCTCAGCTCAGCCACCCATGACGTCTCCCCTCGGTCATCAGATCCACTGGCATCGACATATGGTGCATTTAAAGACTGCTCAGAAAATCTAGTTAAATCTTAAATAACTGAACAGTTGAAAACAGTGTGGTGGAGAGAGGATGCACATGAACTAAGGAAGAATAGAAAAGGCTAAATTAATCCACTAACCAGACTAAAATCTATTCATAATTACTATGAAAATGTAGAAAAATGAAGACACCTTCCTTTAGATTTAATTGACAAATTTTTATTTCATCATCAGCTGCACACAAATATGATAGTCTGGGTTGTACATTATGAAGTATTTCTGACATGTTGACTTGTTTTTCATTTGTACAATAAATCAATGTGTTTTTATATAAAATGGTTTCAAATGGGATAAAATAGGAGGCAAAGAACCAAAAAACCCCCAAAACAGCCACCGCAAAACAAACCACAAAGAAATTGTGATTTAAAAAACAATGACCAGGGGATTCAGGATATGTCATTGCTAACATATCAATGTATTAAACCATAAATGTATAAAATAGATAATAAAATATAGAAATAAAAAACAAACAAAAATGTATATTTAATTCAAACAGCTGAATTAAGTCTCAACTCAATTAAGTCTCAAATCAAACTTATTTAATTTGAGAATAAAACAAACATAATACAGTGAATATAGCAGATAAAATTATTTCATATCAATTTAGAGCCATTCTAAAAATGGAACAAAGCTATTTCTAATTAGTCCACTGAAACTAGTTAGTCCTGAACTAAAAGGACAAATTATTACAATTATAATTTTGTGCTTTACATCTAACTACATTAAAAGGCACGTCATAAACATTACAGTTATACATTAGAAAACATGGTAGGACCTCATGGGTAAGCACAAATAAATAACTATTTTTGAATTAATGTAACAGAAAACTATATGAAGAAATTATTTTTAACAATGTATTTTCTAAAATTAAAACTTAACTTTTAGAAGACTAAAGGAGGGTCATTTTATTTTCAGAGTTGACACACTCATAATTTTTTTTCTTATTTGGGTCAACTTGACACCATATATCAGTGGATTCATTAAAGGAGGTAGAATAAGAAATTCTATTGAAACAAAGTATTTAAGAGTTGGTGGTAAATTCTTGGTCTCAAATCGAATATACATAACATCAAAAAGCATTGCTACTAAAAAAGTGAACAAGGAGACCAAATGTGGCACACATGTTTGCATGAACTTTCTCCTGTTTTCTAAAGAACCAACACAAGTTTTGATGAGAAACATATAGGACCACACAATTACAACACCATGAAGCCCATATATTATTATTGTAATGTTTCCAATGATGCTGTTAGGAATTGTTTCAGATGGAAAACAAGCAAGCATAACAATGCTCCAGTTCAAACAGATCAGTCTGTTTAAATATGGGCTGCATAACCTCACCCTAGATGCAAGAATAGTGTTTACTGCTATAATGAAGAAAGGTGTTAACCAAGCAAGACAAACTAAAGTGATGACTCTCTGCTTCGACATGACAGAGTGGTATTCCAGTGGTCGACATATAGCCAGATACCGGTCATACGCCATGAGGGCAAGGATGGACAGATCACTGCAGGCGAAGGAGTACAACACCTGAGCCTGCAGAAGGCAGCCTGAGTAAGAGATGACATGAACAGGAGAGAGCAGATCTGACAGAAACTTAGGATAGAAACCTGCTGTTCCATAAAGAGCATTCATGCAAATAGCACAGAGCAGAATATACATTGGTTCATGAAGTTCATTATTCAAGACGATGATCAGAACAACACAAACATTTACAAGGATGATTATAAGATAACACACCAAAGTAATAAAGAAAATTATTGATCTGTAATTTCTTGCTTCATTTAAACCTGAAAGAAAAAACATTGAAATTGCTGAAATATTGTTCATCTTGGTGTAAAAATGTTTCTTTTGCTCCCCAACCAGCTCAAATATAGTGTCTAATCTTGTTTCCCTGTTGCAGTGGCATTTCAAACCAGCTTATAGCTCTTCTTCCTGCCAGTGCAGCGCACTCTCTGGTGAAAGTTGGATACATCACAAAATTATAGCTGAGTCCACAGGGGCAGACAGGTGGGGCAGATCTTCAGGGGAAAAAGAGGCAGATTGCAATAACAGAACAGAGCAAGATGAAGGCAAGAGCAAACAAGTGAAGTTCTGGATGGTCAGTTTCAAACAATAAATGTTTGAAACCTTGTTAAGAAGGCAGCAGGTCCTTCCACCAAGTCCACATGCACATGATCCAACCGTAAACTAGGATTAAGGAACCTCTAGTGAGGAATCAAGTTTTTCAGTGTGTTTATTTTAAGTTTCTGTGTCTTTTGAGTTTCTGTGCTGTCCTGTCTACCCCTTGTTTGTTCCCAGGTGTGTCTCGTTCTGTGATTACCCTCTGTGTATTTAATTCCACCTGTGTCTCTGTGTCTTTGTTGGGTCAAACTGTTTGTGTTCCTGTCCGTTCTTGTCGGTGTCTCTTAGGTTGCTTGTTTACTAGTTGCTACCATTTGTGAACATTTTCCTTCCACTCAACTGTGCTGCCAGTATTTGGAACATTTGTGGATTTAACATTAAATCATAATTTTTTCATCACCGCCTTCTGGTCCTATGGCGTCTGCCTCACCACACCTCTTTCCTCCGACTTGAAGTCCAGGTCAGAAATAAAAATGATTATTGTACTCCAATCTATGCTTGTAGTAGGTGTAGGCTGGAGCATAAGGATGTCTGTATCAGTACTCTGGTCCACGGTCATATTGGAAAAATCATTGGCAACGTAAACCACAGATATCAATGTACATGTCAGGCAGTGTGCTGTCAAGTTATTTGTTGGCACATGTTGAATGTCAATTAAAATTTTGATAAAGTGGCAAAGCAGCATTGCTGATGTGTAGGTCAAGGATCCAAAACTTCAGACATATCAAATATTAATTGCTCACTTGTGTAAAAGCTATTTGTGTGGTATCAGAAATTCAAAATACCTGGAAACATTGAGTCAACACTGTTACTTCTGTTTGAGCGCGCCACTAAATGGCTGTAGAGGTTGTGATGCCCCATCTTTTGTCATGTAAAAAGAAACAATCCCTCCTGCAATACTTTCCTGTGGAGAATCTGACACTGTCTTTTTAACTAATTGTCCAAGCAGATTAATTATTTTACAATACAAATAGGCTGGCTTAAATTTTCTGTGCAACCTCAACATATCCAAAACCCAAAGGATGGAATGATAGTGCCATGAAGAGAATACTTGCTAACCTACTGTAGTTGCTATTTAGCCCCATGGAAAATAGCTGATAATTTGACAGATTTTGATGCATCTTGTACTAAATTCGTGCCTAATGGCGGCCATGCTGGTGTACATTTCTTATCACCATCATTAGTTACAAAGCCTAATGCTGTGGCTGGTCAGAGCACCAGCAGCTGAGGCATCCATCTCCACCTGGACAGCAGCTGCAACATACAGCAGCCATTTTTCTTGAGCTATTTCCTGATTGTGAGGTTTACACACACTTGATTGTAATGGCATGCTCCCTTGTCTCATTTTGAAATGTTGTCATGAATAATAGGCCAATGGTACTATGGAAACATGAAATTAAAAATTTCCAGAGACATCCTATTGGAAGACAATCTCCTCATGGTTAAATCTGTGATCCTCTACAGAGATGATGTCCCTTAAAAATGTGTAATCCTTGTTATCTCCCAGGAGGGAATCCTTTCTGTACTTATCAGCATAACACGAACTTGTTGTAAGTGCAGAATAATGGATGAATCAATCATCTTGTGGAAAAGTTTTTCATTCCATTTTTAAATTTGATTTTGGTCAGTAAAGATGCAACTTATTGAAAATGAAAAATATATATATATATATATGTTTAAAATAATATCCTGCAAGATGAAGCAGCCAAATAACAGCTAAAATATTTATCTTGTCAGGTTTGTCATGTAAGCATTATTTTCTTGATAATTTCCACGGCTGACTTTCTACCCTTGATTACATTGACAAAACATCTCGTCCTCTTATATGTGACATTATTTTTAACAATTTTATTTCCACAGGATAGCAAAATATAAAACCATTTGAGATGAAACATTTTTGAAGTCAGATTTTAAAGAGGTAAAGGTGGTTAACTCTCACCACCTTGAAACCAGATTAAAGAAAAACATTTCTGAGCAGAAAAACCAAATAGAAAGTAAAAATCAAAGTTGAGGGGATTTGTTTTGGTGGCCTTAGGATTGCATCTCTGCTTTTTGCGGATGATGTTCTTCCTGTTGGCTTCATCAGGTCGTGATCTGCAGCTCTCACTGGAGTGGTTCACAGCTGAGTGTGAAGCGGCCGGGATGAGGATCAGTGCCTCCAAATCCGAGGCCATGGTCCTGAACTGAAAAAGGGTAGAGTACCTTCTCCGGGTCGGGGGAGGGAGGCGGGTGTCCTGCCCCAAGTGGAGGAGTTTAAGTATCTCAGGTTTTACTGCCATAGTTTAAGTTTTCATGTTTATTGTATACGTTCTGTTTATTACTTTTATTTTGAAATACCCGGGAAAGGAAGTAACAGCATGTTTGTTGACCAAGGAAGATGCATGACGTGAGCTGTATGTTACTTGAGAAAGTTATTTAATTTATAGTTATTGTTAACCTCATTTCTGCCTTGAAAGGAAGGACAGCAGCTGCTTCACTTCCCGGCAATCAAGATTCTTGACTGCTGGTGAGATCATAGAGCACTTGTATCAAGAGCAGAAATTAAGTCAAACCAGCAGTCAACAAATTGACCTTAAAGAGGTAAGTATATCAGATTGTTCTGAATGAGGGAAGAAGGAGCAGGAGGCGAAAGGATTGCGCAGCTCTGCGCTGACCGTCCATTGGTGAAGAGCTGCCCAAAGAAGCTTCGTACCAGTTCTACGTTCCTACCCTCATCTATGGTCATGAGCTTTGGGTCATGACCGAAAGAATGAGGTCCCGGATACAAGTGGCCAAAATGGGTTTTCTCCGTAGGGTGGCCTCTCCTTTAAAGAGAGAAGCTCAGTCTTCCAGGAGGGACTCAGAGTAGAGCCGCTGCTCCTCCGCGTCGAGAGGAGCCAGTTGAGGCTTGGTCATCTGGTCAGGATGCCTCCTGGACGCCTCCCTGGTGAGGAGTTCAGGGCACGTCCCACTGGGAGGAGGACCCGGGAAAGACCCAGGACACGCTGGAGTGACTATGTTTCTCTGCTGGCCTGGGTACGCCTCGGGATTCCCCTGGAGGAGCTGGAACAAGAGGCTGGGGAGAGGGAAGTCTGGGCCTCCCTTCTTAAGCTGCTTCCCCCACAACCCGACCCTGATAAGCAGAAGAAAATAAATGGATGGAAATCAAAGTAAATAAAAGTTTATAAAAACATTGCTTATTAATAAATCCAAAAGAAACGTGCTTAGATTTATTTAGATCTAAGAGTAACAAAAGTAATAATTCTGTTTCTCACTTTGGTCAGTTTGAAACCATAAATGAGTGGATTTATGAAGGGAGGAATGACAAGAAATTCCATGGCAATAAAATTTTGCACAGCCTTGGCTAAATCTGCAGAACTAAGTCGATTATTAATAATATCAATCAAAATAGTTAGAATAAAGCTGGACAAGGAAATTAAATGCGGCACACATGTCTGCATGAACTTTGCCCGGTTTTCTATAGAACTGGCACATCTTTTAATGATGTACATGTATGACCAAACAATGAAGACACCATGAAGAGCATAAATTAGTATTGTAATGTTTGCAACAATTCCATTAATAAAGGTTTCATTAGGGAAACATGCCAGGGACACAATGCTCCAATTTACACAGAAAAGTCTGTTAATGTACGGGCTGCATAATTTCAGTCTGGATGTAAGAGAAATGCTGACTGCAACAATGAAAAACGATGTTAACCAAAAAAAGGATGCCAGCTTCATGACTTTTTGCACCGACATGACAGAGTGGTATTTCAGTGGTCGACATATAGCCAGATACCGGTCATACGCCATGAGGGCAAGGATGGACAGATCACTGCAGGCGAAGGAGTACAACACCTGAGCCTGCAGAAGGCAGCCTGAGAAGAGATGACATGAACAGGAGAGAGCAGATCTGACAGAAACTTAGGATAGAAACCTGCTGTTCCATAAAGAGCATTCATGCAAAAAGCACAGAGCAGAATATACATTGGTTCATGGAGTTCATTATCCAAGATGATGATGAGAATAAGACAAACATTTACAAGGACAGTTATGCAGTAACACATCAAACTGAGAAAGAAGAGAGCTGATCTGAGACTCCGACTCGTTTCATTCAGGCCTGAAAGAAAAAACATTGAAATCATTGAGAAATTTGTCATCTTTCCTGGCTGAGAAATGTCTGTTATTTAACAGCTGACTAGTTCTTTTCAATAGACAAATCTTCACTCAAGTAACACTGTCAACAACATCAGCTGATACAGTTCTTTCAAATTGTCCAATCAGCGTTCTTTAAACCTTCTAGCCCTTCGATTGGGTGGAAGTTTTCAGCTCAGTGGAAATTACAGTTTGATCCACAGGGAAACTGTACATGTTTTGCGACAGATATTACTTTATAAAAATATGCTGTAAAATATCAAAACCTTTGAACCTTTATATTCAGAATTTTGATTATTTCATATCTTTTCATTGTGTCCTTCATTGTTTACTGTGGATGTATCACTAAATCATGACTGAATTTTCTTTCAGTCATGACTAAAGATGAAGACTGATGGACCAACAGAGCAACAACCATTGCCTTTCCACAGACTAAACTCAGTTCAAATTAGTTGTTTATGCCAATATTCATGATGGCAAGATATTTCAACTCCTCTGCTTGAGCATCTCTGTATGTGCATTTTGTTTTTGTTTTTTTAGATATTTTTAATCTCCTCTAAGGTATATATATATATATTGATGTGAAACTGAAGTCAAATTTGTTGTTTATGAGCATAAACTTGACAATTGAAGCTAATTTTAAAGAACAGCATAATTTACAAAAATAAATCTTAAAACCCTCAAGGTCCCAAACCAAAACCTTTATCTCAAGGTTCAGTACAAAAGCACCATAAAATTAGTTTGACTGGAGAAGTGTAGCCCACACTGGTAACTCACAGTAAATAAATCTTATTTTCACAATATGTTGTACTTTGGGGTTATTCTGTTACTTAAGGTTTCTGAACGTAGAGCTATAGTCTCTTTGTAAGAATTTCTCAGTAATAATTTCCAGATTCATTGTGTTTATTGTGGTTCTGTTTGTTCTTTGTTCTCTTTACTTCCTGTTTATCTGCTTTTCCTCCATCTGCTGTATTTGTGTTTTTGCTATTTTCATGTAGAGTTGTGACCTGCTTGTGTAGTTCATGGTTTGTGTTTTTTTTTCCATCCTATTCCATTATATTTGATCTTTTTCTAATTGTTGGCCTTGTCACTTTAATTAGTTTCCACCTGTGTTTTATTCCACAAATCCCCTCTTCTTAATACATTTTTATGTTTCATTTTGTTTTCTTCCCTTACCTCTTTATCAACATTTTGTTTTTTTCTTTAAAGTTTGCTTTGCACTTTTTGAGTCCCCTAAGTGTTAAGAGAAAAGCACAAGAAATTAATGTTGACCATGAATTATTAAAAAATTTACACTAACATCATCTTACAAAAAAAATTTAAATTTTATTTAATTGGGTTTTTGTTGTAATAAAAATTTTAGATAATTTTTCTAAAAGAGAGTGGCTATATATTCCAGTTTAAAATATCAGACTGAAAGAGTAAACTAGATAACAGCAAAAAAAATTAATGTTTTCTTCAACTTTAGCGTACTTGTACTCTTTCTTACCCTGATAAAGTACCACTGATGAATATCTCCCCTCTACACTACACAGTCAAACACATCATTACTTTATATGTGAGACAATGTGTCTTTTATTTCACATACCTAGTATCAAAAAGTATTTCACGTCAAACAAGAACATTGATGGAGTTGAATTATAAGCAGATAGAATTGCTTCTCAACCACTTATGGGAAACTATACAAAATATATTGCTCTAAATAACCTGTTATCCATGCAAACCGGTTGAAACCATGAAAAGAACATATATATTTTTAAGAAAACACAATGACAAGTTATGAAAAGATTGCTTATAAATACAACTAAAATATGATTACTGAAATTACATTTTCAAGGTAACAAACTTTATGATTATCTGTTTTACCTTGGTCAACTTGAAACCATAAATGAGTGGATTCATGAGTGGAGGAATGACAAGAACCTCGATTGCAATGAAGTTTTTCAAAGTCTGAGGTAAATCTTTAAATCCAAGCCAGTCGCTAACAATTTCAATAAGTACAGTCAGAAAAAATACTAATAAAGAGATTAAATGTGGCACACATGTCTGCGTGAACTTTATCCGGTTTTCTATAGAACTGGCACATCTTTTAATGATATACACGTATGACCAAACAATGAAGAAGCCATGAAGAATATAAATAATTATTGTAATATTTGCAACTATGCTGTTAATAGATACTTCTTTAGGAAAACATGCCAGGGACACAATGATAAAGTTGACACAGAAAAGTCTGTTAATGTACGGGCTGCATAATTTCAGTCTGGATGTAAGAGAAATGCTGACTGCAACAATGAAAAATGAGGCTAACCAAAAAAAGGATGCCAGCTTCATGACTTTTTGCACCGACATGACAGAGTGGTATTTCAGTGGTCGACAGATAGCCAGATACCGGTCATACGCCATGAGGGCAAGGATGGACAAATCACTGCAGGCGAAGGAGTACAACATCTGAGCCTGCAGAAGGCAGCCTGAGTAAGAGATGACATGAACAGGAGAGAGCAGATCTGACAGAAACTTAGGATAGAAACCTGCTGTTCCATAAAGAGCATTCATGCAAAAAGCACAGAGCAGAATATACATTGGTTCATGAAGTTCATTATCCAAGATGATGATGAGAATAAGACAAACATTTACAAGGACAGTTATGCAGTAACACATCAAACTGAGAAAGAAGAGAGCTGATCTGAGACTCCGACTCGTTTCATTCAGGCCTGAAAGAAAAAACACTGAAATTGTTGAAATATTATTCATTGTTTTAGGGTTAAGAAATATGTCTGTTGTTTCAAAGGCAAACGACTCTCTTCAAGTGAAGAGTCTTGCGTCTTCGGACTCTTCAGTAAGTACAAGAATCAGCTGAGCAGGGATTTCCGAGCAGCCAATCAGTATGCTTTCAAACACTAACACAAGGGTGGGATTCTCCAACTTCATGAATATTATTTGTTTTAACAGGGACCTAAAGGAGTGGTGCATCTCAACCAGAATCAGCAACAATTAAGAAACTATGGAAAGCTGTTTTAGCAGTTTGAGGAAGTTCTGGAGGTTCTTCAATGTCCAGTTATATCAACCGTAGTCATTCAAGTTAAAACAAGGAAAGTCTTCTGAAAAGCTTAAACATTTACTACATTCTTAAGTAATTGCAACACTTTGAACTATAAAAACATGATAGAAGGATGAATTATTAACCAATTATAATTATCAGTAAACAGACAGTAAAAAGGTCATAAAGTCTGAACTGGACCAAGTCTGCAAGTCCAGATTTTGCTAGTCCTGAAGTTTATCTGTCACACGAAGTCCTGAGACCCCAAAATGTACCGAATTCAGAGAATCACAAATAATAATGTCACAAACAATCAATTTCATTTGGGGGTTTCAGAGTAAAAAGAGGTGTATAAAAATGCACTTTTCACACTTCAGATTTTCATTTGTACAAATCTGAACCACTTCTGTTCACTACTGCTTTCTAATGGTCTGTCACATCAAATTCAAATACGAAGTAGCAATCCCCTTTGCACCATGGCAAAGTATGAAAATGTTTAAGGTATGGAGTGAAAATAGTCTCAAAACATCTGTGCATGTGTATCTGTGCGTGACAGACCACCAGGACGCTCCGTCTTGCTTCTTGGTTTGCCTGCCCATTTTTCCGTCACCGAGTGGTCATTTTTCAGACCTTTTAGTCTCCTGTACCGCTCAAAAATGAACAATATATCTATAAATAATTTTGGAATATTATAAGGAAGTGCTGAGATATTCCGTTTTCCACCAAACTAACATATTTGCCACTCTGAACAGTGAGAAACGTTCAGAGGATAAAAACACTAGACTCAGAGCCAATATCAGATGACCCAGGTTTCTACTAGCATGTGAACGCACCATCCACATGAATCTGAGCTCTGGAAGCGTGAAATGAGTCTCAGAAATACTCATGCACACGTAACCGGATATGTGTGTAAATGCGCCTTATACACAGACACAGTTTTGTGTCTGTGTATAAGGCGACTCGTGCGTACTTTTTCAACATTTGTAGGCGTAGAAGAAGGTTTATTTTCTTTTTATGGTTTACAAATCATGTTTCACAGACACGACTATCCAAAGTTATGCACAAAGATGCTTTCACGAGTTACAAACCCAGTATTACACACGCATAGATACTTTTACACTTGCACAGATATTTTTTTTAGACTATTTTCAGTCCATATCAAGGAATATGAATGATTTTGACACTGTTTGTAGTGAATGATGTCAATTGACTACTGATTATTTCTTGTCTCTCAGCTCTGTACTGTGGAAATCCTCTAGGTGATCAAACAAGTAAACAAAGACAGTGAGTCACAACTTTTGGGATTCAATGCCTCAGTGTACAAGGCTGATACACATTTTAAGCAGAGGAGAAATGTTCGCCTAAGTTAATTCCTTTGATATTTTAAAACTTAATGAGAACCCTTGGGATAGCATTATGCTCACTGCCTCATTTGGAAATGGTCAATAGGTCATTATTATTATCCCTCAGGTGCAATTAAGCACACTTTGCTTCCTCTGAGGCTCATCGTGCAGAACTTCAAAAATAGTTTTCCTTGTAGCAAATGGTCAAACAAAACAACAATCTTGACAAAGAAATGGAAAGAAACAACGTATGGCTGGCCTAATTGTGTTTGCTTTGGCTTCTGTTTTTATAAACTGTTGCAATGAAAGTAAAATGCTTACTTGTTTTCTAAAGAGTAAGTAGGCCTGTCAAAATGATCGGTTAAAATGGCCTACACTTGTACAGTGCTTTATTTTGTCAATAGGAGTCCAAAGCATTTCTCACTACATGAAGTCATTCATCAAAATGAATCTTACAGAAGTCATAGTGCTTTATGATGAAAAGGAAATTAGTGTTTCAACAAGATAGTGATTCCAAACTCACCATTAGGTGATCAGCTACATGATATTATGGAGATTCCCAGATAAAATCCTTTACAAACCGGTAGGAAGTTCACGATATTCAGAGGAATTGTTGAACATCCAGTTTTCCAAACGTTGGTTGACTCCAGGCAGCATAGATGTGAAGGAGTTTTTTTAAATATTTACATAAAAAGTGCTTGAATGACAGAGTTTAAAATGCACTTAGTTAAAATGCAGTTGATGCCACTGTTTTGATTTTATTTCGTGAATTTGATCTTTTTGAGCTGCTTTATTTTGAAGGTCCTGTCTTGTATACACTTGTGTCCACGTTACTTCCTTTTCCTCGCACTGATCGCAGCCAAACATTGAGGGTAAGTTGTTGCTGGAGCTTTTTTCCGTTCTGTCTTTGTAAATCTCACCATTTATACTGCAAACAAGGTGGGATGTCAGTTAAAGGTGATGCTTTGACATTTGCGCAGGATCTGCAGCCCGCGGTGATAAATAACTCTGTCCTTGTTTGTGTTCTGGCTTATTTGAGAGAACATGTTTCAGATTGTTTGTCCTTTTCGTCTCTGTGTCGGACTGCAGCTCATTCAGTGACAGATTTATAAAGATAGGCAACAAGGCGAGCGGGTCTGAACTCAGGCGGATGGTTGAAGACATTTTGACTGTAATTTTTTCTCTGGAGCAGAAGGGGCCAGTAATGCACCATTAAGTTTAACGCTAACTACTGCTAAACAAGAAGAGGTTCTTCCAGGCAGGTCTGTTTTACCTCTCTTCTGCAAGTGTCATTTCTTTTTTTGTCATACTATTCATTTTCTGTCCCATGGATTCTCAAATCCCCCTTCTGTCAGATGATCTTTTCCCTGTTGGGACATTTGTGAATTACTGAAGCTGCACATTGATTGTGAGACAATGTTCAGCTGTCTTTGTCTTTGTTGTTATTCAATAATTTAATAAAGTATAATATTGGCAGTCTTACATGTAAAGGGTATTGTTCCCAAAAAACAAATGGATTATATTATTAACACAAACAGTTTTAGAGAAACTTGGCTCTTTTTATTCTTACGGACAAGAGAATAAACTTGATTCTATTTTACTTGCATTATTTCAGTAGTTTGTGTAATTTTTCACATAATGTGGATAGGTTATCTGATGTAATGTGTAGAAATATGCGATGAAAGGAAAGGGTTAAGCAGGAGGCTGGGTGTACAGTCCAGAGCTCTGCAGCTGAGCTAACAGGACCTTCTACATAGGCAGCTTTCAGTAAGAACCTTGATCAGACCACTTTTATTTACTTGGTTTATAAAGTTCAAATCTTCATCCGATCATCTTTAAATTCTCTCGTCTGTTTTATTTGAACTGTAGGATGTCTGGTCCTTGAACCAGACAGTTCCAGGACTGTCTGGTTCAGTCCTTGAACTGAACCAAGACCAAAATGAAAGTCTTTGGTCTTTCATTCCTGCAAGGCCAAAGACCACATAGGTGCCTAACAGGAGATTTGAGAATAATGTTACACAGTAACAGGATTAGCAGAGAGGGGAAGCGAAGAGAAACAAGGGATTGAAAGAGACAAAAGACGAACTTTGCTCCCAAGCGCAGAGGCTGCAGGAGAGATCAAGCAAGTTACAGCAGGCAAGAGATAAGAAAAGCAAGTGGAACTTCTCCATGGCATACCGACTTTTTGAAGGGAAGGAACATGCTTCCATCTACCAACAGTATCGGTTTACCCCTCCATCTGGGCTCAAGGACGTTATCATTCAGTACTTGGACAAAAAGGTATGCTCTGTCTGACAGAATCTTTTCTCTCTTTAATAAAGAACTTATCATGCGTTTTCATCCTCAGAAGGGACAGCCACATGTGCTTGCTGTGGATCTGGGATGTGGAACGGGTCAGCACACTCGACTAATTGCGCCGCATTTCAAAGAAGTGGTTGGCATTGATATCAGCGACTTCCAACTGGAGGAGGCCCGGGCCGTACCGGGACACGGCAACATCACATACCGGTACGCAGAGGTCCGCTGCAGGTGCAGACGTTCACCAGTAAATTATGAAATTCTTTTCATGTGCGAAACAACACAAGTTAAAAGCATGAGCTGAATAACAAAGCTTCTACCTTTCCACATTACTGCTTTGTTGCGGATCTATCTTTTACTGACGTTTTGAAGAAAATGTTGTTTGTAGTTTAGTTTATACACTAAACTACAACAATGCAATGTGTTGTGACAATGCAGTTTGTCACAACACGATTAACAAAGTGACATCACAGCATCCATTACATGATGGGGCTCAAGCTTCATTTACAAGTTGATCATTGTCTGAGAAATTATTGTGAAAAATGATGTTGTTTTGAGATGCTTTTTTTCAAGTAATAAAAAAGGCATAATAATACATGTTTGCCCCCTCAAAGACCAATAAACTATAATTTTGTGCAGAACTCTCCACACACACTCCTAGAACAGGAAGACATTTTAAGTACCCAAAATAAAACGCAACCAAAAGCAAAAATTACACAATGGATTATAAAGTGTCTGTAAACAAATTTGCACTTGAGAATGGAAATTATCAAGCTTATTTTAATGTGACTGATTAATAGCTTATTGTGACAGGTTCATGTTTCATTACTGGAGTAGCAGGTAATGAAACCTGCTACTCCAGCAGGTAGAAAGCAGAATGTTGAGGTCGGAGAAATTGAGTGAGCTAACTGGATGATCTGACCGGGAATGTGATGGTCACTCGCTGAACTTGTTTCCCTGTGGTATATTTGCAGTAAGGGGACAGCAGAAGAGCTTCCTTTTGAGGATGGTACTGTAGACTTGTTGACAGCAGCTTCGGCAGCACATTGGTTCGACCCGGCCAGGTTTCTGCTTGAGGCCAACCGGGTCCTGAAGCCGAGGGGCTGCATGGCTCTGCTGGGCTTCACGGACGGTAACATCAGATTAAACTACAAGGACTGTGGAGAGAAGCTAAACCAAACCTATCAGGAGGTAGCCGTTGGCTTAAAGACATGATTTTTATGGTTCAAGTTAAATTTTAAATCTCATCATAAGGATCTGCATTGTCTTTGTAGATAATCAATGTACAGAGCATGAAATAATTATTAACATTTGGCTTGAATCAACAAATATTTACATCTGGCAAATGAAATGCTTGCATTAATCACTTCTTATTTGCAGGTTTTGTTCTGACCAAAAGCAGCCGCTGAATTTTCCATTTGATTAATTTTAGGACATTTCCAGTATGAAAATAACAAAACAACTGCATTGCTGTGAATGTCTTTCATCTAAAGAGTTAGACTTCCAACCGTAGTTAGTCTTATGGTGATAGAGCATCTGATTTAGCTGCTGACCTCTCGTCTTTTGCAAATGGTGATAACGTGTCTTCTTTAGATTACTTTGATTAGACCTTGTTAACAATTCCAAGTCCACAAACTTTCCACCTTACAGATTGGGTGTCTTTTGGTCATGAAAACTTCAGTTAACTATTCATCCTCCAAATAAGTAAAAGTCATGTTCCAGACCAGGAGGTAGAGTTGTAGTTCAACACCTTTCTGTAGCTTCATTACTGCATTGAGACGAAGTCCTGGCCACATCTCCAAGTAGATTACAAAACAACTTTGGAGGAATATGTCATGAGTTTCCATCAGCATGTTATGATGAACTGTGTCAAATGCAGAATTGATATTGAGAAATAATAAGACAGAGCTTGTAGACCCTTCACTGCTGATGTTATGCAGGTGAAGGAACTGCTGCGGCCGTACACAAGCAACCCGGTCGCTGCCTCAGAGAGTAAACTGGAAGACTTGTACTCTGCCATACCTTTTCCAGACAAGGAAAGGTAAACTCTTGTAGTTGATTTGATGTTATAAAAATGGTAATTTACAAATTCAAGCTAACCTGGATGCTTTTAGTTAACATGACTCCTTATTTAAATGCACGTTTTCAGTGGTTTTCCTCTTATGTTGATCCAACAGGATTGAAAGTTTTCCGTGCAAATCCATGATCTCTGTCAGAACATTGGTGGGTTTCATTAGCAGTTGGTCCATGTACAATACTTACAAGAGAAAAGACCCACAAAGTGCTGAAGACATGCTGGCCAACATTCAGAAGCGGTAATTCTCTGTTCTTCAACAAGCACATTCTGAAGTCTATATTTTACACGGCTTTGGGAAATAGTATATATATACATCTAATCTATGAGCGTTTTCATCGCAGGTTCCTGGATGAAATGGGCGTCTCTTCTGTTGACACTGAAATGGAGCGGGAGTGGGAATATTTCTGCGTCCTGGCTTCAAAGCCGCAATAATCAACACTACAACATTATGTGCTACTAACCAATGGAGGGCATTTTGTCATGATGTTTCAATTTGTAATTCATAATGAGCTAAGAACAACCAGAGAGTGAACTGTTGTGCTTATTTGGCTTAACACCCAGGCAGAATTTCAGAGTATTTTTAACAATTGCCTTGATTGAAGGTTTGCACTACATTTTGATAGTTTCTATTATGATTTTAAAAGAGAAAATATAATTGCTTGATAATAAAGGGTGTTTGCTAATCATTAGCTATGAGTGACAAAAATGTGTTGTAATGGACATAAATATAAAATTCTTTCAAAGTTATGAGCTCAACTCGTTGATTCCATTAGGGTGAGTCAGATAAAGACACAAAGAGAGAAAAACTTTACACAACTGGACAAAGAATCTCTTGACACTTAAAATAGTTTTTGGGAAGAATGCACAAATCAAAATGTTAGGATAAGATGTTCATTTGTTCTGCGATCACTTTTATGCTGTGCCTTTTGCATTCATAGTGATTTTTTGACTAGCAGTTTAGAGTTTACTTTTTGGTATGTCTCTACAACTTCTGAAGAACCTTAAAGTTGTGTCTTGTCAAGATTTTTTCTCATTTGTCCCCCAGTCAGAACATCCTATGCTTTTGTTTTTCTTCACTGGATCTGTTTGTGTGTCTTAGTCAGAGTACTGCACTCTTCCGCACATCTGCAGATCTGTAGTGTCAGCATTCTGGTCATTCTCCAAACGTGCCTTTAACTGCAGGGATGGTTTAGGTGAAACATGTTTTGTGAACGTAGCATTTTTCCAAACATTTCTGAGTGGTGCTTTCTGCATTTTACTGTGATCTCCACAGCTTGTCGTTTCTTTTGTCCTCAGACTGTAACGGGAATATTTTGCATTTTTCGCAAACAGAATCTGAGATTCTTGTGTGTTTGCATTCTAAAACGTGTGTAAAATCTCCTTATACCCTAAATTTCTGCAACACACCTAAATGTTTACCACAGGAAAAGCAGAATATCCCAGGGATTATGTAACTGTTTTGAGCTTTATACGATGTATATTATTGTTCTTGAATCTCCCATGGCAACTGTTCAGGAAAGAGTAGAAGCTTCTTAAAAATAACAGGCCAATATCAAGGCATCAGTTGCAAAGTCAAATGTCTTTTACATTATATTTGATATATGCAGCATTTTCTATAAATGAAGGTAACATAGTTACTTGATTGTGCTACTAAATGGCTTCATGTGCCTAGAAAATTCATCATACCACCCCTTTAAAAAGTGTACAAAACAACATTGAAAAAAACAAACTTGTCTCAACATTTTTTTATCTGGTGACTTCCATCTGTGCTTTTGTTGCAGCATTCCCCTAAAACTGGACACTTGTCTTTTTTCCCACCCATTTTTTCTTGCTCTTGTGACCAATACACACTTTTGGTGGATCAAAATATATTTTTTATTCATTGGAATAATGATTAAAAGTAGTCAAAGGCTACATTGATTTAAAATAAGTTATAATTTCGGCACTTTTGTAGCATTCCAGAGGCTTATCCAGAAATATGTATGTTGTACCAAAGTGATAGAATTGTTCAAACTTGAAAAGTAAATTGCAACATCATGATTATATTTTGTACAAAAATTAAAAGTATTGTTAAAGCAATAAAGTTTTCACATCATAATGTATTATCTCTTTGTTTTTCTTTCACCTGGACAATGACTCTAGTTTTCTACTTTTGGTTCTTATTTTGGCAGTGAAAATAAGTTTTATCAAGATTTTTATGTATATTTGTTATGTTTATTTTATTACTCTCATGAATCCATGTTTGAATGATAAAAAAGTAACACAGCGGACATTAATATTCCACATCTTCCTCCATGTTACCTAAACTTTTCCTAGTGAGACTCAGAGTTTGACCCGGTTTTCTATTCATGAGTTAATCACACACTAACACCCCTTGTTATGAGGCGCAGCACGTGTGCTTGGAGGCATGTAGTTCTCCCAGTTCCCCAGAACCCACCCTGCTTGTTGCACCAGTGTGTTTAGTCAGTCAGCAGAGAGAAATTTAAACCCTGTGGAAGTTCCTTTTTCTTGTGAAGTGAAGAAAGATTCCTGTTTGTTTCCTGTATTTATGACAAACTTGAGTTAAATCAGCGGGAAACAAGCATTCGACAGCAATGGCATACAGACTTTTTGAAGGTAAGGAGCATGCTGCTTCCTACTGGAAGTACAGAATCTCTCCTTCAGATCATCTAATCCAACAAGTTCTGGACTTCCTAGAGAAGCATGTGAGTACAAGCAGCCAGCAAAAGTCTATTTTATGTTTTTGATTTATAAGAACTACCACTGCAGGCTGTTTATTTTACTTCCAAAAGGCAATTTTACAGCAGTGCAACTTAAACAAATATTTTCTCAGCGGGGTCGTCCCTTTGGACTGGCTGTGGACGTGGGTTGTGGTTCTGGGCAGGGCACGTGGATCCTGTCCAAACACTTTGCTTCAGTTGTGGGAACGGACGTGAGTCCTGCTCAGTTGGAAGTGGCTTTGCAGCAAGCCAAAGAGCCAAACATCACATATAGGTAATTCTGAGCCAACAAAGTTCAGCTTCATTGGCTCATCCACTCTGTGGCTTTTTATTTTTCTTGTGTCATGATAAAAGCACAGTGACTAAAATCTTTCCTGTCATCTACTTCTGAGAGTTTTAATGTGTTTTTTCTTTTGTTTTTATGTGATTTATTGATAGAAAGTATGGTAGTGGATAACAGTAAAGTAGAAGGAAAGGGATATTTGCCTCTAATAGTTCCCTACAAATTATAATCTTAAATACTTAAATGGGACCTGGTATGCAAAATTCACTTTTTGTGTATTTTTGTACTTGCGTTTGGACCTCTATTGCTTCTAGAAATAGTCCACGTGCTTAAAAAACATCCAGTCAGGGGCGTGGCCAGCAACAAGTTATTTGCATAAAAGTGACAGCGCACTAAAACAGCTCATTCTGATAGGAGCTGAAAGTAGACAGAACTGAGAAGGTGAAATCACACTACTTGAGAACGATTTTGTGCAAAAGTTTAATGAACATAGATCTCATGGATCTATTCTCATCTGTTTAAAAGGAAGCATGATAGGTCACCGTTAAAAAAAACAAAGTAAAACAAACAAAAACAAAATAATCCATCACACTTTCTTTGTTAGTCCACTAAGGTGGAATTTGCAGATTCAAGCAGGAGCAATAGGTCCTTCCTGCATGCTGACTTTCATAAGCCGAAGGAAAGGTTGTTCTTGTTTAATATTTGTGCTGTCTGAGTGGCTGCATCCACCTCTGGAATGCTTAAAAGGAAAAGTTATACCGGCTGAAAGTTTCATATTTTTCCCCCTGATTTATCTTTAGACAATGTGTGGCTGAGGAGCTACCCATCGCTGACAGCTCAGCGGACCTGGTGACGGCCATGTCTGCCTTCCATTGGTTTGACAGGCCGCGGTTCCTACAGGAGGCCCACCGGGTCCTGAAGCCCCAAGGCTGCTTGGCTCTGCTCAACTACACAATTGGTATGGAGCTCAGCTACCCCGACTGCTGCAAAGATACACTAAACCAAGTCTGCAAAGAGGTAAAGACTGAAAACTTAACCAAAAGCACAACACAAACACGTTTATTAAATCTGTAAAAAGACACAATATTAAATAACTGCAAAGGTGGAAATGTTTGTTTTGATTTTTACATGGATCCGATAGAAAAGGATTTCTGTGCGTGCCAGTTAAAGCAGTACTATGATTTTTCATAGTTAAGCCTTAATTTAGTTTCAACTCAAATCTCTGACTTCTGATATAGTTTCATCTCTATGATCTTTAGGAACAAATAGCATCAAAATATTTTTCAACCTACTTGCATAATTGATAACTACTTTTTATTTTTATTTATTTTTTTGCCTTTCTTGGTGAAGTGTCGTGAGGTGACATTTGTTGTGAATTGGTGCTATAATCTTGATTCTTGAGAGGTGATGGCTATTGAGCTAAATATAGTTTGTTGAAAAATTAACTAAGCCGCTGCGTGAGAGCATTCACTATAAAACATGACTTTAATGTTATTTTAAAAAAATATTAAATGATTGGAGTTCACATTTTATGCTGTTTCTTGTATTTAATATTGGAGCAATTAGCTTTATTAAACCAGCAATATACTCTACGTGCATGTTCTGGAGAATATAAATTCCTAACTACTAGAATTATCTCAAAAGCAGAACAAACAGAACAACATGGCTGTGCTCTATTCAGCCTTCCCTTTATTTACTAAAAGTCTTGCTCTTTTGCAGTCTGAATGCACTGTTGTTTGACAAAAATTAATTTAAAATTTTGAGTTTTGGTGAAAATCTTAATTTAAAGATTTTTTAAAGGTTAGTTAAACATAGACATTAAATGCTCTGCCACTCTACTATTGAATCAATCATCAAGGATGGCATCAGATATAAAAAATATCAGGGTATGTGACACATAATACCCTGTGTTAATAATAATAGTTGTGTTAAAAAATTAAGAATGATTTGAGAACAAGTAATTGTTCATCTTTTGAATTAGGGCCTCGTTCAACAAGTTAAAATTTCTTCAAGAAAGGAAATTTTGAATTAGGGCCTCGTTCATCTATTTATATTTTTTTCTATATATGTTTTTTATTTATAAAATATTTTATGATATATTGATGGTATACAGATTTAATCTCTCAGACTTAAATGTAAAATGCTGAAAAAGTGTTACGTTACCATCCAGTGGACGATTGAGATTAAACACCTTGTTTCTCTTTTTCTCACAGTTGGTTTTACACTGAAACGTTTCTGTAGTGTAGTGAATAAAAATGTGCTATTGACAAGTCAAAGTTAGAAAATGTCACTCAAAACAACTATATGACATATTCCTGGTTTTAATATCTATATTTTTATTGTTGGTCAGTTTTATGCAGCTCTGAAACCTTACAGGAGTCCCCACCTTGGTGAGAGCTCTATTGATCTGTACAGGGAGGCGTACGGATCTATTCCCTATCCCAACAAGGAGTGGTGAGTGAAGGATTCCTTTTCTTTGGCTAGTAATCTGACTTAAGTTATCTCAAAGTTGAGTCAGATTACAAAATATCCCCTTTGGCTGTAACGTAGCAAAACACAGAAAAAAAACCCCTGTTATGTCTGTGTTTGATATGCATACAATATACAGTGCATATTGTGCTGCGTTCCAGGCAGGAGTGTTTTTGGGACAGAAAGATTATGCCGCTGTCCAGCTACATGGGATTGGTGGAGTCTTTTTCCAGTTATCAGGCTCTGCTGAGAGAAGATCCACAGAGAGCCAATAGGCTCTCCCAGGATATATCTGAGAGGTGAACATCATGTTTTATGATGCAAATTTGTCATTTTCTGCACATAAAGTTATGTCCCAGTGTTTTAAACCACCACTGATGTGTTTATACTTAGCTCTAAATCAAGTAAATGCTCATATATTTTATTATGCAATAGTAGCAGCATTATACTCCCTTATGCTTGTATGCCATCTTCTGAAACAGTCTTGTCTCCTTTCTTGTCTCCTCCAGGCTGATGTCTGTAATGAAAGTGACCTCTGCAGAGACAGAAGTCACAGTGGCTGTCCAGTATTTCTACCTCCTGGCCTGTAAACCTCAAGAAACCTGACTTCTGGCAGCGCTGTCCTTTTTAGTCAGGAAAGGTTACATCTGTTTTTTTTGGTGTTGATCATTTTATAAATTATTTATTTTATAAATTTGGACAGAAATAATCTCACCATATACCTAAAATAACTCCTTGGCATTTGGTAAAATGTTTATATCGGTTTTCTACTGAAACTTAAATGCATTGATAGCATTCACATGTCTTTAAATAACAAGGGAGCAAACTGTTTTGTTTTAAAAATGATCTATTTCAGTTTTGCATAATGCCAGTAGGGGGCGACATTTGATCAAATGTCTTTTTGATTAACTCGTCGATCATTTTTTGGTGTATGTTTCTGTCTTCACCTTTCATTCTGAAAGTAAAAATCAAATATTTGTGTAGTTTTTTTATGAAATATAGCTGAGATCATAACTTTCAATGTAACTCACAATATTATCTGTATTCATTTCCTGGTTGTAGGTTTTATAATCTTAAACGTGAGACTGAATTGTGATTAAAACTCAATGAATTAAAATGTATTTGGCCAGCGGCATGAGTCTGCATATTAATGCAGACATTCACTGAGTCAACTGGGCAAACCAGGGTGTCTCAGAGTTTTATCCCACAGGCCAAAACATTTAAAGTTAATATCATAAGTAGTTCTATCAGACTGACATTTTTGAAAGGAGACTATACTAAATGATAGAATTGGGACAAGAGTACTTTGCAAATAAGGCAAAATGCTGAATGTCAGTATATTTATAGCTTTCTGCTAAAAGAACCACTATAGACTGGGAAATATTGGGGCTTTTCTTTTGTGCCAGTGCAAAATGTATGAGCCATTCAGATCGCTTCCAAAGATCAAGCTTTTATCTGCGAGATTACATCTCGGATCAATAGCTGTCCATCCTCTGAGATTGGATCTGCTGACAAAACATGGCTCACGCCAGGCTTCAGGTGATTTATTCCTATTGATCTGTTTTTTGAAATATGTCCCTCCACAAAATAATACCCTGTCACTACAGTACTCTGACACGTCTCGGTGGTGCTTCCGTCTTTATGGACTGCCGGTCACGGATGTGGGTTTGAAGTTGGCGCATTATGACAGCGGCTGCGTTTTATGATTTAAAAAGGCGATGTTGAAAGCGACAAAAGGGTCGGGTACAAACAAAAAGTAAATGTGAGAACATTAGACAGGAAAATCTTAGTTTGAATAAACAAATAAGAGCTAATCCTCATTTGTATTTGACACAAGACTTCTTCAGCCATATTCAAATCAGTATAGGACACATAATGAAACAATGGTGCAAATCCTCTGTAAAAGCAGAAATTCTGTGAATTGTAATGGAGAAAGGAAATGATTATTTTGCTTTACTGAATCGATTGTAACAGGGAGAGTTGGATATACTTCAAACTGAACGAGCTTCAGTCAAAAAGCAAAGATTCCATCTCTAGAGTGCAACATCTGAGCCAAAATGAAAGGTTTTCTGATTGTCTTCATGCCAGACTTATTGAATATTCCAAACATTTTGTGGAGACTAACTGTGCAGCAGATGTCAAACAAAAGAAGGCACATCACAGGATTTCTTTAAGTCTGACTAATGCATTAGTCATGTACTTGCAGACAAATTTTCTTTTGAAACTAAGCAGACACTTGGCTCATATTTGGGTCACTTGGTCTAGCAGGGAGAGCAGAGCCTTAGGTGCAACACTTTGCTTCTATATGATTAAGACTGGAGCCACTGGGCTTCTGTCACTGCGGCTGCAGTCTCAGTCTGATCTGAACTGACACACAAAATGGCTTTTGAAAAAACTGGTACTGCCACAAAGACTTTAATAGACAATAAATTACATTACAGAAATTAGTAAGAGACTACAACGCTGAAACTGAGAGGGTAAACATAATGCTCAGCTGAAGGTTTTCAGTGAATTGTTCATGAGTATAAATTAATAAAAGTCTTAAATGATATAAAAGAAAAACAGCTGCTCAGTGAAGTCACTGAATCAACATTTGTGGGAGGTTTGGTCTGCACATTTTGACAAATCTACCTAGACAATGTTTCAGTGATGCCAGAGGGCCTTAATCAAACATTTAACTAAGACAAATGTAGAAAGTATAATCGCTATATGCATTCTGTGCCGAGTATTTATAGCTTTAAAGAACAGTCTGTTGCCAGGGAAAGTTAGAAGCTACTTATGAAGAGATTCAGCCTCTCTGGTAAAGTAAAATCTATCATTTTGAATATCTCTATTCTCTTGAAAAAGTAATTTTTTCTTCCAAGCTTACCCTGCAATTTCTTACGCTTTGTGTTCTTTGTGACTTCCAGGTTGAAGTTGTTGTTGAGAAGAAGACAGAAGAACCCAACAAAAAAAATTGGCAACTTTTATTATTTGAAGACCCAAAAGAAACTGCGTCATTGCTGTTTTCAGAAAAGTCAAACATAATCTATTCTAAAGTCACATCTGGGAGTGTTTTTAGTGATAAAAGTGATGGACACTTTTATCCATCAATGGTTAAGCCCCCAAAAGTAGACATTAGCTATTGGTGCAATTTGGAAAAGAAACATTTGTCATTCTTTAGATTCCTCCTTTTTCAGCATCTGTTAAATTTAACCTGCAACCTAGGAGGGGTTAGGGCCATAAATCACTTTGTTAGGTTTGGAGAAGCATTGTGTGAACATATCTTGATTGAATGGCTTTAGCTGCAGCTCTTTGAACTGACATAAACTGTGCATAAAATCTGGCTTTCCATAATTTTACTTTTGATCAGCTGATAAGTTAAATTAAAAGTTTTTATTAGTGCAAACGTATTATAAGCATACATCAACATTACCTACATCTAATTAAAAAAAAGAACAAGACATGAAGAAAGAATAGAAACAGGCTGTGCAACAGAAGGAGAAGGATCCTACAAAGGAATCCTACTGAGAGGCATGTTAGCTGGGGTGGTGATTAATGAACAAGAAACAGCTGAGTGATCTTTAACTGGCTACAGTTGTTAATGAAGAAAAAGAGCAGATAAAAACTGACAGAAATATAAGATTCAAACAGAGTTTTGAGTCTGTTATGTTACAGACTCAAAACTCTTAATAAACCTAGTTTTGAGTTACCAAAACAAAGAAACTCAGAGAAAGGAATGACAGAAGGTAAAAGGAACACAGTGCACAACAGGAAGAACACTACCAAAAATAAAACTAGAACTATAACTCATATTAGAAGTCAGACCGACATCAAAAACATACACAAAATACAAAATTAAGGGCCGTTTAAGGGATTTTACAGTGGGACTTTGCTTTCACTAAATCTAAAGTCTAGCAAAGTCATTTAAAGTGATGAGGGAAAAAATCTCTTTTAGTCTGGCTATACAGCTCATTCAGAAGTTTGGCCCCTGTCTTCAGTCTGTTTTAAAAGTTTACGATTGCTACAAAAATTATTTTAAAAAATACAAATATAAAACACTTGATGTTTTTCTAATGTTTGGATTAGAAAAACATTGTGATTCAGCTAAAAAATGTCCAGCTTTAAATGTTAACTGTGACAACTTCTCAAAACATTTAGGCACTTTATAAAAAAAAGAGCTGTTGAATCTGAGATTTGTAGAAAAGCCAAGGAGACATTTAATCTAAAATGTATGCATTACATCATGTTATGTTTGTTATGGGGCAAATACAGGCAGTAGTAAGTGCAGTCTTAAAGAAAAAGGGCCACCGTTTAGTGAATAATTACAGACGAGCGTAACAAGGCAACAGGATAGGTGGTTTTCCTGTTGCAATGTGTTTCTCTAGCGCTTCCTGTCATTTTAGCTGAATATAAATCATGCTGGACAATATATTAACTCTATATAGATAACACCTCTGTCACAAAGGTTTTACATGTTCAGCATGCTTTACCATTTTCAAATCTGTATACATAATTTTTATTAATACGCAATTATACAATTATACATCATTATAAAACTTTTGGATATTTTTTTTTATTGGCCTGACCGTATATTTCTATCTTAAAGGTCACTTTTTCTTTAGCTGTAAGCAGAAAATTATAATAATTATCAGAAATAAAAGTTGAAATATGTAATATAATCTATATAGTTCGTTTGATTTAGTTAAATTAGTTACTTAAATAAATTAACATTTCAAAAATGTTCTCATTCATTAAATATGACAGTATATAATTTAATTATAGACAATTTGGAAGTTCGAGATAAGCGGAACTATTTATCCTTCTCTCTGTGTCCACACGGACAAAAACAACCTGAACAGACATTCGCTGTTCTTCCGTTGCCCATGACACCGGAGCGAAGTTCTGACAGCTGATTTCCAAACCGGTTTCCGACACTTTCAGAACCCCAGGTCCCGGTTTTTGGCTCGTGTCCCATTTGGAGGTGTTTGCTGCTTCCCAGCTTCGGTGTTCCTGACGGCGGGTTTACCGGGGGACAGCGGCTGATTATGGTGTAGCACGGAACGTTAGCTCGGAGAGACGGAAGGTACCAACACAAAGCTTAGACAAAACCCTCTCAGGCTTCAGATAAAGGCAAAGTTCTTCTTTAAAACAGGACATATTTTTGTCTGTGTATGTGTGAAGGATTTTCTATAATCTGTGTAATCCGCTGTGTCTTTGTATGTGAGATTATTACAGTGTTAGCGAGGTGTTATTACGCTAATTTAAGTGAAGTGTTCTGAAATTAGGTGAGGAATTATAAATTATATTATTGTCCTGCTTCAGAGATATTTTCAGCAAAACAATAGGTTGTTCTTTGTTTGAAGAATATTGGACATACGCAGCAATCATTAAACTACTTTAAAATGCCCAAGATAACCCAATTAAGAATTATAGGGCCATATCATAAAAGTTGGCCTACTAGAAAATGTAGCATGCAGTAGAAATAAACAGTTCTTGTAAAAAACACAAACAAAAAAAAACCTTGATTCATTCCTCATTTCTTTAAACCTTGTGAAAATGTCTTTGAAATACATTAAGTAAACATTAGTGATGAACATCAGATTCTGCAGCACAGTCAAAAAAACACTGCACAATATTAGAACAATATGAAGCTGCAATATTTCTGTTAAAAATTATGGTGGTCCCTGTTTGTTGTCATGAGCATGACATTCTAAATCAGGGTTGGGTGTCAAGAACATAAAAAGTTAATTTCTGTGAGTCTCAAGTTTTGAAACTAAGAAGAAATTGCTTCTACCTGTGCTTCAAAGTATTTAATCCATTTATTGTGACAGATTTATTACGATCACAATTATGTCACTTAATCACATGATAAATTAAAATGAGCTAAATAATTTCCATTTGGACAACAATATAGAGATATGTTCCCCTTTAATAGCGTTGAAAAGCTGGCATTTTGAAAATGCTGCAAACATTTTACACCCAGTATGAAGTAGTCAGATTTTGTATTTTTTTTATTTACAAGCGCCCAAACTGGCATTGTTGCTTGTTTTCCCTGTCTAAGCTGAATAAGTCAGTTTTGGTTACAGAGACTTCATAATCCATTTTAGGTATTGCCATTTCAGTTGCTTTGTATATTTATTTAAAGTTTTGCCAATTCCAGTGTTAAATATTCTTTAGAAATTAACATTTTTTAGATCTATGAGAGGGTGTACTTTCATTAACATGCCATTATTATGTTTGTTGAATATGGTCACAAAATGACAAAATTATAATTTAATCTTGTCAATCATTTTTTGACAATTTATCATCCAGCAAAAATTGTTATCATGCCAGGCCTAGAAGTATCGCAACATTATGGGATAGCTTTACTCTCCAGACTTGTGATGTGTGTGCTACCAACATTTCCTCTCTGTTTTCTTCCTTATTATTTGTAATCACTATAACTCCACTACTTGATCCTTACCATCTTTTTTGCACTTTACGTGTAGTGATAGTTCATCCAACTGGCTGAATATAGCATTGGAATCCAAAGAAATGTCGTTTTTTAAATTGTTTTAAATGCTATCTTCCATGGGTCAGAAGTGTCGAAGTGAGGTTTTGTTAGGATAAGATATGAAGTAGTTCATATCTTATCTGCTGTTGTGTATAACTTTCTCTACATCTCGGTAATCTTTAAACTCAGTAAAGACTGTCAAGATTAGCTTGACCTGGTGGGAGAAAGTAAAGGCTTGCTTAAGAGGAGCTAAAACCAAGGCAGACCTCTACGGTGCTAAAGAAACTACAATTTGAAAAGCATTAAAAACATTGTTTATTCATCAGTTTTCACTCTGTCTTGCTCTTGCTACCCTGGTTGTTTATTTGTTTCATTTCCTGTTTCACACAGGAAGATCACTGGTAGCACACCTACTCACATTTCTTGTGAAAATAATCATCATATTCTTAAGTAACCATTGAATGTAAAGAACAGTTTCAATGAGTAGAAAACCTGCTAGGCTAGAGGTAGCTGGATTTGTTTCAACCTAGTAGAAGTGTGCTTTGATCTTGGACCCTGGACCTGAGACCAACTGACCTGGATTCAAAATAATTCAAGAACCTTTTAGATATAAATATAGATATAAATACTAACTGCAGCCATTCTGCAAAATCCATTCAAGGTATAGTTTTATGACACTAGTCTAGCATTGTAAGAAAATCTCCATATATTTAATAACAAGCATTTTTTGCATTAATCTATCCAGATAATAGTACATTTAAAATAAATAAACTTTGCAGTGCTGGAGCTGTGAAAACACAGCTCCAAGCCATGACAGTCTTTACTGAGTTTAAAGATGGATTTTTCAAGCTTTTCACTTGACCTTCATAAAAATTATTTGCATATTGATCAAGATTCAATTTTTATTTGTAAGACTTGTTAGTACTCATTTTTAGTTCTCTCAAAGATGGCATCTTCATCTCTTCTGGATTCAATTTACTGTTCTTTCTGCCAGTCAGGCTTCAGTCAGTATACCATTATTATTGGTATACCCATGTCTGCAAATATGAAGACAGTTAGTGATATGGTCTGGACTGAAGAAGAATCACAGGCCAGACTTAGACGGCCATTTAGAAACTTGGGGCTTGTCCAAACATTTTAAATATCATAGGAATCGGAAGCTGAGCAAAGAAATATGCTAGCTTGTTTCAGTTTTTAGCCACTCAGAAACGTTGTTGCACAGACCTGTTGTTACCCCCTGCAGCAGTTTGAGTAAGAGCCACGTTAGTGTGTGTTAGGGAAACATGTCAGAGTGGTGAGTGACAGCCGAGACAGGTGGGCTTTGACTCCGTCTCAGGGACACACATTTCATGGCCTCACTGACAACTGATAGCTTCACTTTGCTTCTTCCTGCACAGATTACTGTAAACACCCTCCGCCCCATTAATGAGAGCTTCACACACCAAGTAGCTGCAGGACATTTAATATTCTGGGAAGAACGTACAGTGCCTTGTAAAAGCAATCATACCACTTAAGCATCAGTAACAGTCTTAATCTCCTCTGAGTTTTTATCTTCACTGCTTCCAGACACAACAGACACTCTTTATGAGAACATGGAGACAAGTACAGAAGATGTTTAATCTTCACTTATTAATATTCAGGCAATAGTTGTGCAAGAATTGTGACTTTTATGTTGCTTAAAACTGAGAAACTGGGTTTTATTCATCTTAAGTTAGCTCTTTGGTTAAAAATTGTGCTCCTGTTGCACCAGATGTCTGCATGCATAATGAGTTTGTATTTTTTTCTGACTTAAACAAAAGTCGAACCCACGCTTTCCCCTGCTATTCTTACTAGCGGAACATTGAGCTGCAGACTTTGTTACAGTTTCTCTTCTTTGTTGGCAAATTAGCAGCTTTGTCAGCATATCTGCTAGAAAGCAGCCTGTGTTCACACCTCTGTGCATACCCTGCAGGACCGCTGGAGGCAGAGACACTGAAAGAATTAACAGCCAGATGCAAGAAAATGAAAAATCTTAGCAACTAGTTTTGAATCTGTTACCTCCAAGAAGTGACTGTAATGGCATATCAGAGAATTCATGATGCGTTTGAGGAAGAAGTTGTTAAAACTTATCATGCGTCAAGTAAAATAGAAAGGAGACTTTTCCCTTCAGAGCGTGACGTTACGCCTCAGATAGCGAGTGCTGCAGAAAGGAAAGAACACTTCACAGAAGCTTCCTGTTCCCTAGTACTTGGAACCTCCCTCACTCTGAAAAAATGTAGAAAAATCGAACCTCTAACTTGATTAACCTTCTTCAGTGCAAGAAATAGGGTGATGCAACCAGTTATTACATTTAAGGCCAATTATTTTTGTCACATAGAGCGGAAATAGCTTGCATTCTCATTCAGAAAATACATTTCCTTATTTTTTCAAGTGTGACAAAAGACAACATCAAAGAAATCTGGACAGGTACTTTTCTACAACTCTACATGTATAGGAAAAAAACAAAACAACCAAAACGACTAAATATGGACATAAACACCAAACATATCAATAAAAGGAAGAATAAAGTCTCTGTAAACAAAATTTCCAATCAGAAAATCTTAATCATTAGGTTCAGGGAAAACAGGCAAAACTGCCTTTTTGTGATAATTAAGCCCATTTTAGTTTATAATGTGATTAATTAATTTATTGTGTATTGCGACAGGCCTATTTTCAACATCAAGCCAGTTTTTGTTGAACTTATTATTCATCTATCAGATTACGACTCGTCTTTACCTTAAATTATACCTATGTTGACAATAATAAATTGGACCGTTGTGTGTTTTGATTTGTTCTATCTGCAGACATCGAAGCAGCGGGCGCAGAGTGGTGTAGAGCAGACGGAGCAGCTTAGCCATGCTTACACTGGCCAGCAAGTTGAAGAAGGAAGATGGAGGAAAGACAGGCCGTGCCTCTGGAGCCTCTGACTCCACCCACAGGGTCTCCATCAGGGACCGCCTCCTCACCAAAGGTGCCCACGACTCTCCTGTTCCTTACTGCTTAACCTGCAGTCGGGCTGTATTAGAGGAGCGGCTCTCACTTTGTCAGCAAAGAAAGACTTTTTTCTCCATTGTAACTCCTTAGCAGAAGCTTCCTGTTTACCATCAGGCTGTTATAATGAGAATCTGCTTGTGCCTCAAATACACTGAAAAATAAACAGGCATATTTTGGACAAACTTAACCTGAAGTCCTCCCACAACAGAGATATTGGCTGCTCAAAATTTAAAACCCAGTTACTTCTTCAAAACCTCTGCTGAAATAAAGCAGTTCATTTTCTCCTTTTACTGATTTTAATAAAGTGATTCACTCCTTTTAATGAGTTTTGACTACAAATTGTTAATAATAAGACACAAGAGATTAGACATATCTGTTTCAAGTATTCATATTTATGTTGTTTTTTATTTTTGTTTTTGTCTTTTCATTGTTTTAAAATTTTATCTTATTTTTTTATAATATGAGCAAGACCTGTCTAATGAGAAATGCTTTCAAGAATCAAAAATAACCAAAAACTTTTCAGTAAAACCACAAACAAAAACATACTTAAAGGGGCTTTAGTTGTTCTTGAACATCATAATTAACAGGTTTGCTGACTGTTTTGACTTTTGTTTGTGTTTTTTATTTTTATGAGTTCGGCTCAATCAGCTTCTTGCCTCTTTAAATATTTGACTCATTTATTATGATTAGGTTTTATTATCTACTTAAACCATTAATTTGCTCTATGCATTAGCCGATGCATTCACTTATAAATCAGCGATTACTGTAAGATGAAACGTCCTTCAGGTTCTATGGGCTTTGAGTACAGGATTTAGATTTTTTTTGCCTAAAAAATTTTAATTGTTTCAATGAAGTAACACCTGTTCTTCCAGAAGTAAAACAGACTTGGGCTGTAAGTTGAATAAATAAATAAAATTTAATTTTATTTTCATTTTTTAAATAAGTGAATAGGTAAATAATTGGAAAATTATAATTGGTAAATAATTAATAAAACAATATTTGTTTCTTTAAATAAAGCAAAACGTTAGTAAATATTCAAGTAAATATTTAAATGCAAAAAAAATTAAGGGTTAAAATACACACCTTTACTTATTTGTTTAAACTAATTATTTAAATTAAACAAATAAGTTACTAATATATATACAAGTGCTTTTGTACATAAGTACATTAATAAAAAAACAATACATATTGATATAAAATAAAAAAACAGATTTAAATGTCCAAATAAATATATACATTTGTAAGTTAAAAGGTAGATAAATAGACATTTTACTAAATAAGTGAGAAAATAAATGCAATTTTTAAAGGAAATAAATTAATACTTCATCTTGAGGAAATATATTTATGTCTTTTTGGAAAGTGTATGACGTTTTTTTTACTGAAGTAGAAGACTAATCCAGTCTTCTAATTAGACTGAATTAGAAAGTTTATCTGAGATGACTATAGTTTATAAACAAATGTATAATTTCAATGTCTGCTGCATATTGCTAACTTCATTAGGTGAAACAATGGCTCTCTGCTGAGGAGCTTTTAATTAGCTTTCTCCTGTTGGTGGGAGGAAGTGAAATAAAGAAAAAGAACAAACCCAAAGACATTTTCCACTGAGAATAAATTTAATTAGATTTATTCATAACAGATGTACCTTTATGAATAAAAATAGAAATGTCTTATCAAACGACAACAACAGCATATAGAGCCCAGAGAAACAAAGATTTTCTTCTCCTTTAGTGGCTGAAAATATGTTTAACAAGACAGAACCTAATAACCAGAACCAGCATCAGCAAATAAACTCTATGCTGTTTTCCTGCTTTTCAGCCTTTTTTTCTGCTCTTACTTTCATCTTTTGTCTCACTGCACACGTCAGTTTTTTTCACTCAAACATTGTGCTGCATGCAAGACATTTTTTTCCTTTCTTATTCAGTTCCCACATTTGATATTATGTGGAAACACTTCATTTCCGAACCAGAAAAGTGGGAGTGTTAGTTCTCTGTGCTGTTGGCCTAATTACACACCGTTCCAAACATTTTGGATCTTCAGGGACCACAACACACAAAGGAATAATCCCCACCAAGCTCAACAGAGTGATGGTTACAGAAAGAGATGCGCCACATCTGTTTATTCTAAATCAAATTCACCAACTAAGGATCTACTCATAGAGCCCCAATATTTAACTTGTTTTGTTCTAACTCATTATTCTTATTTTGTCCCAACAGAAGTTGCAGAACTTGAAGCCAATCTCCCTAGTAAGTATGCCGCACATTTTGCCGCTCCACATTCTGTCTAAGGCAGAGTCACTGAAGCTGGGAGCAAAATAAAAACATCATCAATTCTTTCTGAGTTAAGGGACATGGCTGTCAGAGCTCACATATGCTCTTCATCTTTACTTTAATACTTTGAGATGAGAGTCACCTTTTAGTTACTGAACTGATTCTTTTTGGCATCTTGGGAAATCTACTATAAGCTTATTGCATTTAACATTATTTCTTTCAAAGGCCTGATGTTCAACATTTCTGCATTTACAGCCACTTTAATCCTTCTTAATGAAGACAAAACTAAATTAATAGCACCAAGAGGTGGACAGTATGTCTGTGGGGACATACTGTATGGTATCCTAAAATCAAAAGAATAATTTATTATCTGACATATTACGAGTCAACTGGCTCAAACTAAATGATAGCAGAGTATAGTGCACAGTTTCACTATGTTTTATACAATTAAATTAAAATATACAATCCTATTGATTTCATAGAAATCAATACTGTAGGAAAATACCTACAGCTGAAAACAGAATTTTACCTACACCAAATAAAAAGACACTTACACCCCCTTTTCACTGTCTGAAATTAAATCAAACCAAACCTCTCTTGTTTAGGTCAGTTAGAATGACCAGAATTATTTCTAGTTTTTAAATGTCACAATAAAGAGAAAAACTGAAATATTTTTAATTTATATCTTCAAAATCAGAAGTTTGCATATGTTTCCTTAGCGTTTGGTAACATTGAGTGGAACTGTACTCAATGTTTGAAGAGATAGAAATCATTCTGTATGTTAGGTAATACTGAATACATTAATAAATAAATCTGACAGATTCCTTCTTGCATTATTGTAGAATTTAGCAAATAGAAATAATTTAGGTAATTCTTACTGACCTAAAACAAGAGACGTTTGGTATGATTTAATTCAGACACAGAGGAAAAAAGGTGTGTATAAATGTTTGGTTTCAGCCATAGCTATAAATAGTTAAATAGTTTGGCACTTACTGGTTTGTTTAAAGGTATAACATGTAAGTAGCAAAGGAAGGAAATTACAGTTTTAGTATGAATTGGGGTTGAAGTGACCCTGGGGTGGTACAACATGCTGACAGTCTCTTTGACATTCAAGGATTCGTGGCCCCACTCTTGACTCCATCTCCAAACTGTGCCCCAGTAAAAACCTTTAGCCTTTTTGAGTTATGAGGGGATATTCATGGCAAACACTCTTTTTCTTCAATCTCTTTTGTAATAAAGTAGAGGTTCAGTTTTGTGTTTATCCATCTTCATGATGGCACCCATAACAGTTCAGCCTAAGTAAATATGGTTGGTCTTTAAATGGCCAAATACGCCAGCATAATTGGTCTTATTCATTCAGCTTGCAGTACCGATCTTTGAACACCAGGGGGGAATGTGGTGCCACGGGCATACCTAGAGGCAATCTATAAATCTCTTTTTCAGTGCTGGCATTAGGGATAAACTGAGGGTTAAATTGGTTTTAATAAAGATAAAACATGTTAAATATGTGCAGATTTTACACCACAAAGGCATCTTGCTGTTATGATTCAAACTTATCAGTCTAAATGCTGACAGCTGTCTTCCTCTGTCTCATCATTGTTTTGCAGGTACATGCAAAGCCAGTTTCCCAGATGAGAATAAGCTGCATCACTTTCAACTGGCAGTTTCTCCTGGTAAGAGAAACCTCACTTTGCAACTTGTCAAATATGATCAGAAATGCAGATATCTTATATTATAATTTAATCCGCACAATTGAAAGTTTGAACTGATAGATTGCGGTAAACTTCCACATTCACTCATGTTGTACACAAAGGATTTTAATAGAGATTTTTCTTTAGGTTATAGGACACTCGGTATGTTCTGAGAGTCAAAGTGCCTCTGTTCACAGTTTTATTTCTAATTTTGTGTGCGTATTCTCACTGAATGGCACTTGGAGCCCTGCTCTGTATTTCCACATTACGGTTACACTTTGATAAGCCCATAGAGAAGTCCATTGTGCATGCTCAGCAGGCTTCCAGGCTAAGTGGGCTACCTATCAAGTATCGAACAACACAAACACGGCAGTGTGGAATTACACAAGTCTCTGGAGGTTGTCTTACCTGTCACTTCCAGTTCCCTAGCTGTCTAGGGAAACTGTAACACAGCCTAAACCCAGTGTTACCTTCTCCATTACCTGCATTTAAAAAAGCTGACCAACAGTTAATGTATTATGCAGAAACTAGAAACTGGGAACAAATGTCTGTCTGTCTGTCATTAATTAATTACGCAGAGATATTAACAACATGCACAGTTAAAAACACAGACAGCAAGGCGAATAAGACTGAAGAGTGAAACATTTTGAACATGAACATTTTAGTGCCGTCGGCATACATTTGCAAATTTACTTAAAGACAGATTTCACGGTGACTATTAATATATGCAGGTGGTAGGTGGATGATGGTGATTCTTGTTTTCTGATGACTTTTCGCGTGAACAAACTTATTCATGTGTGATTTTAATTATGTATCCTATTTAATGGAAACACCGCAATTGCAAAATTGTGTTTTTTGCAGAACAACAGTTTTTTGCTCCCATTTGTTAGGGAAGTATAACTATTTATAGATGCTTCTCACCCTAACTTATGTGTATTTAATCCACCAGTCCAGAGGATAATTTTATTCAGTTTTAACCTCTTGGCCACCACAGACAGACATAAGAGCTGTCAAAGAACATTAGGGACACGATGGTAGATCTTTACATGGCTGGAAGGGGATCCAAGAAAATCAAATAGATGGTTGACAGCTGCTCGTGTGATTACTGGGAAATAGTGGAAATATTTCCACTATGAGACCTCATGCCGGGTCTCGTGAGGTGAGAATGATCAAGAGAAAGTTTGGCGACATCATTAGCTCACACCTATGCAGAAAGAAATTGTTAAGGATCTGAAATTAGTAGAACTAGATCAGCCTTTTTCTCCTCTCTCTTCCATTACGCTTGCATATTTGTAATTTTGTCTTCACTGTGTCACTCAAACTGGCACCATGACTTCAGATTAGCTGTCAGAAAGAACTTTGTAAGCGATATCTGTGGAGAAAACACACAGATCAGCGATTAGTGAAAAGGATTGGTGTCTTGTTCTTTTAAAAAGAATTGACATGGAGATTGAGTTCTCAGAGAAAGACTCGCTCAATTATTTAAAAAGACTGCCTCCCCTGGCGCAGCCGTCCCAGTTCACACCGCCTTCCTTTCTCTCACTGTTTTGGATTCTGTTCCTGTTGTTACGCATTTTGTTCCGCTTTACTCATCCGTCCGCCAGGTGTGTTTATTTTCAAGCACAGTGTAAAAAGTTATTTAATAACAAGCACTTCAGATCTTGCTGCGAGGCATGTGTGTGTTTATAGAGCAGGATTTGTAATCTTAGCCAGTAGTCAAATGAAAAATAATAGATCAAATCCTGTGCGTCTGCGATGCTGATCGCTATTTTTGTGTGTCTCAGTTCTCTAAATTGAATTGCAGTAGATGTTTTATCAGTTTTATCCACAGTCTAAAGTATAGGGAAGTTTGCCCCGGGGCTGAGGCTATCTGGTTTGTCTTGTGTGTTGAAGGTAAAATCATGTTGACTTGTTATGTAGAGAACACACGGCTTACGGCCATGCAAGCTTTTCTTGCGTCTTCTGTTTGTGTTGTTTTCTTCTGTTTTCTCCTGCTCCTGTTATCATTTACGTATCTCAGGGCTACAATGGGCTGCTTACTTTAGCTCAACGTTATTTGAGCAGCAAATAGGAGTGCCATGAATGACTCATAATGATTTTATTCACACGCAATTTTAATCAAAACTGTCTGTGTTCTGCTCATTAAAACAGATAAGTATTCCTGTCATTTTCAGTCATCTGACTCAAGACAGCTCTTCAGTAACATCATGTCCTTCTGCTTCAATTGAACACAACCTGGTGGAAGTAATATTGGAGTTCATGGTCTGTACTTAAGTCTGAACCTTTCTTATTTTAACATATGTTAAAACAAAATATACATCAAATACAAAACAAGCAATACATGTAAAATGTTTTTAAATGGTGTCATCAAAATCAAGAAAATACACATCAAATGTGTTGATAAATTTCCCACTCATTAATAATGAAAGGGAACTCTAACTGAACGGGATTTTAGTTTTAATTTAATTTCAGCTGTTTTACAATTTTCTGAAAGTTTGCTCCAGATTTGTGGCGGATAGAAGCTGAATTCTGCTTCTCCGTGTTTAGTTCTGGTTCTGGGGATGGAGAGCAGACCAGAACCAGAAGACCTGAGGGGTCTGGAAGGTTGTTGATACAACAACAAATCTTTAATGTATTTTGGTGCTAAGCTGTTCAGTGACAACATGAGCAGCAGCGTTATGGATCAGCTTTTTTTAGACAGACTTGCGAAGACACAGTTGCAGTAATCAATGCAACTAAAGATAAATGCACTTCATGTGGTAGAAGGCCGACTTTGTAACCGTCTTTAGGTGACTCTCAAGGTTCATGTCTGAGTCCATCACTACACCCAGATTTCGGACCTGATCTGTAATCAGAGTCAGCATGCAAATAATAAAAGAGTTTGCATGCTGACTCTTGCAGAAACTCTTCTTTTCGGCTTAGCTAAAAGTTGTTCACTGCTGTGAAAATCAATTATTTGGATGATAGATGGACAAACAGAAATACCCGCTTTCTCTGAAAGAAAAGGATTATTTATGTCTTTTATAGTTTGGTGATCAATCATATTAGATTGAATATGGTGGCTGTAATGTAGCAAAATGTGGAAAGACTTTCATGGGTAAAAATACTTTTGCTTGAGTTTTTATACACAAACAAAGTCTATTTTATTAAACTTTTATTGAGCGGTGTCCTCACATGAATAGCAGAGGCATGCAGGAAAACATCACAGAGGGGGGTTTCAGCTGGAAGCATGCTCTCACAGCGTGAAATACAGACGATGGTTTGCAGGGAAGCACAAAATGAGGAGGGCATGTTTTTCAAAGTACAGTGTGGAAATAACATTGTTTCCTTCACAGCACCATGGATGATGGATGAGGCTTCCTGTGTCCTGTTTTTGTGCTGGAATTTACACCATGTGTTACTGGGTCTATCCAAGTATTGATGAGCGGGTCTGAAGAATCACTCTGGTCAGCAGAAAAGTGTGTAAGGCAGCAGGCCTTACACACTTAGAATGGTGCATACTTGCAGTTAAATGGCCCTGGAGACTCCTTGTTACATTTGCACATTGTTCCACTTCATCTGCATGTTTTGCTTGGAGCCCATGTGGAAAATGGAACAGCTGAAGACTCTGATTCAAACATGAAAACTGGCTTATTTTTGTATTTTGTCTGGTTGTGCAAAATAAAAGGAGGAAAAATACACTTTTATGCATTTATTTTGCTATTTTAATTGTCTCCTCCTACTTCTCCCAGTTTAGTTTTCTTTTTTCACTAAAACGGTTCTTCTTTGTGGCGTCAGGCTCTGAGTTTTAGAGGAATGGGGACTCCAGCAACACTATGAGGTGAACATGTTCTGACCCATCTTTTATTCACAGTATAACCACGACGCTAATGAAAGAGAAACTGGACAAAAGACTCGATGTGTCTCTGTGTTGGACACGTCTTTCTGCTGTTTTGCATGGCAATAAATTACGTATTGTACCATAGAGTTGCAGAGGGAGTGTATTTTTAGACTGCTTCTAATTAAAGTATTTTTGTTAAATGGAACAATAGATGAAAAGTATGGATAATTATGGTCATAGTTATGTCTAATAGATACAAAGATTACATCTTTGAAAAATAAAAAGCGCAGAGGTTGTGGTGTTCTGTAACTTTTAGAAATATATCCTCTTTAAATGATGATGATAAATTGTATCCCACTTGATTTGACATATTGTTTTATAAATTGGCTTAAGCGTGAAGTCATTTTTTAAAATGTGCATATTATTCTTTCATATTACTATTAAAAATGATTTTTCCCTCTA
This sequence comes from Phalloptychus januarius, assembly GCA_902982915.1. Classification (NCBI taxonomy): domain Eukaryota; kingdom Metazoa; phylum Chordata; class Actinopteri; order Cyprinodontiformes; family Poeciliidae; genus Phalloptychus; species Phalloptychus januarius. The sequence continues at coordinate 17,752,244 of CADWAE010000230.1, read as the reverse complement.
GTTGGTAAGTAGAAGTGGTTTGAAAGTCTTCACAACGAATCCTCTTTTGACTTATATGATTTACTTATGAAGCGTGTGAATTATTTAAATGCTTTCTTGCCTCTCTTTTGTCTTGCTGAATTCAAACAAAATTCTTGAATAGACAAGTCTTTGTTTGGAAAAATGCAAAAAAAGATATACTTCTCATTGGATCTCTGTCTAATTTGTGTGTTTTTTTTTAAGTTCAAGATTTAAATTTTCAGCCTTTGGGCCAAATGTTTCTCTTATAAATATGAGTGGCAGAGTGCTCTCAGTAACAATAAATCTAAAGTCAGTTAGATTGAGGCTTACAGTTAAAATACCATCGTTATCCACCAGCCTGAGGAGCAAGCAGTCAAATTTTTAAAAGTCAAGTGTTTCTTAACAACAAAGTCTGATTGTTCTTGCCTGCTGCAGACACTCATGAATTGTTCATTACTTCTTACCGAAGCTCTTATTGAGAGGATGTTCGTGGTTTTTTGCCTTTCTTGCTCCTGGTTCATCCATCAAAGTTGCAGTCTTGATCCTTTGGCCTCTCATTTTCCTACCACTTACATGAGTTCTGGGTTCCTGCACAATCTTGAAAAGTGTTTTCCAGATCTTTGAAAATACTTGTATTAACACAGTTTGTATCCTGTGACAATTTAAGAAGATACAAGTGTCAATGCATAGCCCTCCACATCCAATGTTCTGCATTAGTCAGGCTTTGAAAGTTAAATTATCATCATAAAATGTCCTTTTGAGCTGCTGACAGGATCAAATGAAGCAGAACTTCCTCTGAACTGTCTGAAAACACAACATGTGTTTCAAATAATGATGTTGGCGCTGCAGGATCCTTTAAATCTGACAAAAATAAACACAAATAGATTTACTGAAATAAACATGTTAAATTATTTTTAAGGTTTTGTTGCAGTAAAACAACAATAACTGTTTGTTAGTCCAATTGTAAAAGGATAAATTCTTTCAGCAGAAGGAGCTTTGGATGGGAGCTGGTTAAAAATGTTTTTGTTTATTTACATCTAGATGATTTAAAACCACTTTGTTAAAACTGATCTCTTGGTGATGAAGGAACACTTAACCTTTATAATTAGTAGATAATAATACAATGCTTTTTCAACAGGGAATTTTTTTTTGTTGTAAAAAAGACGCATTTGTTTCTGTCTGTCAATAATTTCTGTTTTTCTCTCCTCAGATGAGGGTTACTACCAAAGTGGAAGGTTTCAGTTTGAAATAGATGTCCCTGAAGCCTACAACATGGTGGTGAGTAGGTTTGAATATTTTATTTCAGATATTTAGGTGTTGGTTTTTTACCTTCATGTCAAAAATTTGGAAAGCCTGTCAAGTTTTTTTCAAACATATTTCGAAATGTGGATGTTTACTTTAAATTATAACAACTATAAGAAATTCATATAATTTTTTAAACAATTAAAGCTGAAGAAAAGGCCCTAATTCAAAGCAACTGCTAAAAGACATCCAAGAAAGTCCAACCTGAAAGAAGACAGCAAAATACTAAAAGAAGTCTGGAGATCTAGTCTCAGGATCTTGCTGGAGCTGATATGCAAGATAGTGGTTATTACTCGAACTTTCATAAGAGATGTGCAAGATGAAACTTTTATTTCTGAGGAAAACATCTCTGGGAGGGACCAACAACCAGCTTATCTAGAGTAATGTTGTTTTTTAAATATATGTATCTAAAATTAAATTATTTTAAGGATTATATATGGTTGAGCATTAACTGAATGATATCCCAAAGAATTGTACAGTTCAAACATTGTACAATTTGAGCTGGATAAAAACTCCCAGATTTTGGTTTTGTAATAACATATAGAGCATTTCTACATGATACAGATAGGATAATAACATTTTAGACAACACACAGTCAGTAATACCAACTAAACTAATAACTTCTTAAGACTAAATCCTTAACAGGTTCAGTTTTCGTTTTATGTCGCAATATTCTGTACAAATAAGCTGGAGTTCACTGCAGCTGCTCATCTGCTCATAAAGTTAAATCGAGTGCTCTTGGGGTTGGAAGTTTCTTTATGCCCTTCATTAACATGTTTTTATTTATTATTAATGCTTCATTTAAAGAGAAAACCACTCTTGAGTGAGTTTTTAAATCCAATTTACCAGAGTGGCATGGCCAAGATGACAGCAGCTCAGAATAACAAAACACAACATAAAATGTTGCTACAGTACAAGAAAGTTCATTAAAAACGAAGAAAATGAAACAAAAAGTTGTCTAATGGCATGTAAACATTTTATAGCCTACAAAATATCCCAACATTGTGTGGAAAGGTTGCTGCCTGTCTCTAGGATTACTTATGTACACTATTACATTTGAATGCTTATCTAACTACATCTGTTTGGTGCAACAATGTAGAAATGACATCTCAAATTGTAATGATCAGATATTAAATAATTATTCCTATCATATGATTTTAATAGAAATTTGAAAAGAAGCCAGCTAAAACCATAAACATGCTGACATTCTAACACGGTATATTTACAATACTGTATTTAAGTGCAAACACAACCCAGATGAACTCACATCTCTTGTCTTAGTAATACTGGAAGAAGAGCAAAACCCATGGAACTGCTGGCCTAGAATGCCAGGTCAGGACTTATAAAAATATTAAATTGGTGCAGTGAGGCTATGGTGGATGCAGACGATCAATATAAACCTCTTTTCACTGCCTTTCCAGAGGTCACACTTTGCTCTTTACTTTTTGCTTACTTTGCTCCATTCTTACCACTACTGAGAGTTTATTTTAAACTTGTTTAGCATCTTTCTCTTTCTCTGTTAGGAAATGAACCTAATGTGATCCAGAGGTTAACTAGAGACTAATGGCTAATGTTATTGGAACCAAATTTTGGTTACAAGGAAATTTGCATGAATTAATGAATTTTAGGCACAGATTTAAACATATTTAGTGACCAGTTTCACTCCCACACATGGCAAAAGCTTCTCCCTATACTAGGACTTTCTCCCAATGGGACTGCAGAAGATTCTGATGAAAGGCTCAAAGAGCAGAACAAGGAGCCAGTGTTTAGCTTTCCAGATAAAAATCAACTGGTTTCTGCTGGGGAACCGAATCCCTGGAGACTCTATTCCACAATCCAGAGGTGGCATTAGATTATCCAGACCACCCTTAGGTGATGCTGTTCATGCCAAATACTGATATGAAATTGTTGTTTTGTGATTGTGACCAGTGACAAGCCTTCCACTGAAAAACTGCTTTGACATTAAGTCCTCCATAAACCATATAGTCAAAAGTCAAATAAGCTTTTAATTTCTTGCTTCTTCTGTATTTTTTTCCAGCCTCCTAAAGTCAGATGTCTGACCAGAATATGGCATCCGAATATCACAGAAAATGGAGAGATCTGTTTGAGGTATTCCTCTATGGCTTTTTACCATTTTGTCACTTTTTTCCTTATAGTTTAGGCTGTTTTAATTGGTATACTGTAGAGAAGTCCGAACTAATTTTCTTCTATTAAAAAAGGAAATTACTTTCGTGGTGCTGTAATTGTAGTTTTCTAGAGGAGTTTGGTCCTTCATAATTAATTTGAGCACCAGCAGGAATTGATTGATATTCCTAACACAATTAGAAAACAGTACAGTGTGACCTACATGTCTCTTTTTTTTCTGCAGCTTATTGAGAGAACATTCAATTGACGGCACAGGTTGGGCACCAACTAGAACGCTAAAGGTAAAATACGTTTATAGAGGTTATAAGTTATGTTTCTTAAAGGATTTGAAGAGTTTCTGAAAAGTGGTAGCATTAATATATGTATAAGAGCCGAGTATGGGCCATTCTAATATACAGATTTATTTTTATCTAAGCCGTTCTGCTGTAGCTCTCTTTGTATAGCAGGATGAAGGAGGCTAAATACAAATAAACCAAAACTGAAATAAACCAAGCATTATTTTCCTTCCACGTTGAGTGTGCCTGTCCATGTTATTGATTATCTAATTTATTACAAGTCAAAGAATTCTGGTATTTTAAAAGGATTGTGTTCACTTGTGAGATTGACTGTAAAGTGCTGTTAAAATTCACAACAGGCTCAGAAGATTTTGATTCTTTGCTTTGAAAACATTTTCATTTGTCTCAATCTAGAGTTGAATTTTCAAATTAAAAGTTGAATTTGGGGTTCTGTCTACAGTGACCTTCAGTTCACCTTCCTTTGTAAGGTTTTTATGTCCAGAGGATGAAACAGAGGAGCCCATTTTGCTTTGAGAGCATGGTGCCTTGCTGCAGTGGCTTAATATTTGTTGTAATTACAGCATTCTGATGTCTGAAATACCAGAAACAATGCTACTGACAGTGACACTTCTTACTTAATAAGCCACTGTTGCTTTATTAAACTGCTATATTTGACATTTAGCAGACAGTGAAGGCATGATGCTGTCTCTGGATCCGTTCTGATCTTATCACTGGGTTGTTTAAGGTAAACTTAAAAATGGAAACTTTTTCACTTGCATTTGAAAGAGCTCATTGAGTTTTCAAGTTTACTGTTCAGTCAAGCTCTCCTTTTCAAGCCGTTAAAGAATAGTTACAGAGGTTTAAAGCAAGGACACTTTCTTCGATCTTCACTTAGGATTTGACAAAAATTACCTCTGATAGGAGCTACGACTTTAAACTATGTTATACAAGGAGGGAGCTCTGCCCTCCATGCTAAAACTGGCTGCTTTTCTCTGAAGAGACCCAAGACTAGATCAACATTCTCCTCAGCATCTGCGCTGGTTTTCTCCTTGAATACAAACTATCTATGACAACCCTTAAAGTAACTTTTTTTTGTCAAAATTTTAGAGTTTATGATTTGGGAGTTTTCCACTATTTTGTCCTCAGTTTTCTTATAGTTTCAGACAAAGCAGCTTTCTCTTGAGTTTTCTATTGTTTGAAAGATTTTAGATTAAAATGGTGATGCATAAAATCATTGTCAACAATAACAGTAGTTTTGAAACAGACATGATTATCTCTAAAAAAATTACAAGTGAATTATTATTTGCTAAATTGATTGATATTATATCTAAGCATGATAATTTCATAGCTGTGACATTGTATATTTGCTTCACTTTGGTATACAGGAAACACTTCTTGATACTCAGTTCAAATATATATAAAATCCTCACATTTACAGGTATTGCTGTTTTTTTTTCTGTTTCTCCCTTGTTTTATCTTCCAATTGAGCTTCTGGGATTTAAAAGTCACCAGAATTCACAAGGGGGCTATAATGAATTGCAGCTGCTTTTACGTCACGTTAATTGACCCTTTGGGATTTGGATACAGTGGATACAGTGTAGTCCTATTATGGGGTTTAGGGACTACAGCCACCCACGAAAAGCTGAAACTTGAGACCCCCTCTAGAAACTCTTGTAATTGCCTATTTTAATAGTCCACACACCAAACTTACCTTAAAATGCATTGATATGCACAATGGAAACAATTTTAGCATTGCCACAGAAGCTAACATCCACAATATTTCTAATCTCTTCTCTTGGGGATTCAGCTCAGGAAAATGAATGGTGATCCTGGATTGGCTGCTTTGCAAATGCCTTCCAATAACTTGTCAGTTAGCATTGTGCCGAGGTATTTCAGCATCCAAAGCTCAATTTATTGTGAATATTTGGAAGAAACCTGTGAATAAGCAACTTTTACACAAATATTTTAGTGATCCTTTACCTTGGCACTAAAAGTATGTCTCAGAAGTTTCAAACAGAACCAAATAATAACACCCCTAAGCGTCATAATAGGGCTTTGGGAAATAAAGCTGGGAGTTTTTACTGTTTTGATAAACATCTTTATATTTCACATCCATTGTGTTCCAATGTCACCTGAATTAAGGTTTTAAATGAACTGACTGTTTATATAGCCAAATATGTGAAAATTACCCAGTTTAGAGCTTACATAAAAGTATTTCTATGCCTCTTATTTGAATTCACTATATTCACCCATATTATGTTTTTCCTTGTGTAACACAAATTACTTCAAAATGAACAATGGTTTTCATTTTGTCAGAAATTACACACATCTTTTTACTGACGTGCGTAGGATCTTTCAGAGAAATCAGAAGTAAAATCCCAGAAATACTCCAAGCCTCAGTTAGATGACAGTACAGTTAGAAAAAACTAAACAAGCATGGCTTGTTTGGAGGATCTGTCAGGAGAAAAGAGCTTCTCTCCAAAATGAGCACAGTGTGATTTTGGTTAGGGTTCTTTAACATCAAAAACACTGCTTGAAAATGTACAGCAAATTGAAAATTTTAGATTTGTGTTTATAATTCATTTAGAGAAAACTAAAACCTGTATGCACGCTGTACAGCACAGGAATGGACGGATGATAATGTAAGAATACTTGTGCTGGTTCAGCCCATTATTCTGCCAAATGGTGACAGCCGTCAGTAACACTGTAAAGAAATTTGAGTCAAAACCTTTTAATTCACAACCAAGAGACTGATAATGTTGTTTAGACATCAGCAACATAAATGTGTTGCCTTTTCTGTCAGCTGTTGTCATTGTGGAGAAACGCTCCTGTGTTTACTCTAAGGTAGGTGTGGATGTGTTCATAAGCGTGTGAGCGGTTGAGCTCGAGTTCAGGTGCGTCATCCAGTGTCAGAGCAGGCACAAAAATATGTGTGAAAAAAAAAAACAAAGGTGCAAAAGCTGCTAAGCAGAATGTGTGTTGAGTGGGTGTTTTGTCCCTGTTCTCTGGTCACCACTCTTCTCCACTGCAACCCACACTTGGAGCACAAACTTATTTTCCTTCTTATGATATGCACATTGCATGTCAAATGTTCTTTAATCTGAGCTCATTCTGCTCGTCTTATTTTTTTTTTTAAGTTATAAAACTGACAAAACTGTTGTGAAAAACATGCAGGATTTTTAAAAGCAACAACTATCTCATTTATTGTGAAATTTCCCGCAGAATAGCTGTTGTTTACTCCCATTATTGACAGCACAAAACAGATGTTCAGAAGAGAAGTGACTTGGAAAAGCTTCTAAACATTAACAGTAATTATCAATTAAAAATTGAGCTACTTTCCAAAATTGAAGCAAACCAGGGGGATATTAGTTTTCTGTTTGTCTTTATTTTCATTCTTGATCAATGCTGGAAAATTAATTCCATCTGTCTGGACAGACTCAGCAAATAGAAATGTCAGGATAATAAAAGCTAAAAGGGAAATGACAAGCTGTTTTTCTTGTTCTGTGTTTAAGTCCTGCTGCCTGTCGTTGCTGCTAACTTGAAAAACAAGTCAGAACCCACAGGACCTGCGGGTCATTTAATAACCGAAATGGACGAGATGATGTTTTATTTTAACCGAGCTGTACTGTAAAGCAGTAACCTTCAGAGGTTACTGCTTTACCTGTGCTGCATATTAATGAAACTTAGCTTTTTGAAAAACAACTCTTCTTTGGGACAACTAACATCTATAGATCATCCTTATCTATATACACGGTTTGCATTAATTGCTCCTACAGCATGCAGTGTTAATTAGCAAACGTTAACTAATCAAAGTAAACGTGTTTTCAAAGGCTGATTGTGCTTAACAGGTTTTATTGTGGCTTCATTTGGATGTAAGATTAACTGAGTCCCAAGTAAGGAATCTATTAAAATGCATCCACAATTTTTAAATCAATTTATAAACAACAATTATGGCCACAAACTCCAGTATGGCTTCCATCATTGTTAAACAGGTTATTTCCAGTTCTGACTTTCAGGTCTTCATAAATCCAAACAGCACCCAGTAGCACACAACTATTTATTTGGTCTGTGAATTCATGCATGCTCCAATGTCTTTAGTGAGATTACCTCACAGTACCCATGTTAGCCACACTTTATTGAGCTCAAGAGGAATTGTGGTCAGGATAGAGAAGAGGAAAGTGAGGAAAATGTGGGTTGATTGCCACATTGTTCTTATGATATTCAGTAATTATACTGAAATTGTTGGGGTTTTTTTATTGTGCTGCCCTGGTTGTAAACCTGGTGGTATAAATTAGAGTTAAAAGCACAGAAATGTTAATTTAGCTTTGCATTTGTAACATTGAAGTTATACAAGAGTAAGCATACATATCTGAGAAATCATTTCTTCTCTTATCTTTCCTAGGATGTGGTCTGGGGATTGAACTCCTTGTTTACTGTAAGTAAAACTTTTACTCCAAACTCTGTGACTTTTATTGATGATAAAATTGACACATTTGACTCTAATTTCAACCGTCAGTAGCCAAACTCTAACATAATGCTGTAGTTTCTGCTGAATTGCCCCCAAACAGCCCACTGAAGAGGTGTTAAGAGGGATTACTCCAAATATTCAGTCACAGAATATTTTTTGATCCCAGTAAATCTTCACTGCCAAAGTTTCTCATTGTATTTACATGGAGTTATTCTAAAGTCGGATCCAAATAAACAAGGTCACTGTTAATCCCTCTTTAAAGATGCACTGAGACCTTAAATTCTGACTTCGGGGAAATCATGTATCTCGTTATGAAGAACACTTTGATGAAACTTGGAGGTCGAAAGCGAGAAAATTAGAGTGCAAGTCACATTTTGGAGACGCCAGCTGGCTCAGGAAGCTCGCGACTGCCACCTCTCCTTAGGGTATGCAGTTATACTTTATATTTCTCTTGAAAAGAAAATCATAAAAGGAACATTACTGATATAATTAATTCACCTTTTAAAAATATATCTTTCTGATGAAAGAATGAAAAAATTCAAAAGGCGACATAAAACCTACCTGACACAAGACAAATATGCTGCGTAATAGATCAAGTATACTTTACCACAACTGATGACTCAATATACAAATTTAAATAGACTTTTTATTGATTCTCTGTTGAAAATATCTGTTCTTACCCTGAGGTTAGCACTGTGTTCATGGTGATAATGGCGATCTTACCGCTTTATTAGGAAATCACCTCCCAGGCCGTCCTCTCTTTTTATCTCTTTAATAGCACGCCTGCCTCTCTTGTTGTGTGTGGCGTCGCTATGGCGACTGTGTTATTAAACCGTTTTGTTTATTGCAGTGACAGGCGCTGCGGTGACATTACACACAGTTGGTGGTGTTGAAGTGGATTTTATTTCCCATGACAGCTTTTCCTAATTAACAACATTTGACCCAGAGAATGAAGAGCTGGGTCTTGAAAGTATGCTAATAAAATGACAGAACATTGAACAGCCTCTAGGCACAAATAGTTTAGAAGTGATCTATGTTTTTCAGCGTCAGACTCAACATCTCTGCTTTGGCCCTTGTTTTTTTTTTATTATTGTGGTTATTTTTAATCGGGCCTTCTCTCAATGTACCTCTTCTTCTGCAGGACCTGCTGAACTTTGATGACCCACTGAACATCGATGCAGCAGAACATCATCTGAGAGACAAGGTGAGGTACAGTCAGGACGAATTTAGGTCTCTTTTCATCATCACATTAGGAGATGCTGCAAGCAAAGATTGTGGACTTTTAAATGCATTTAATTCACTTCTGCATAATTTCTGAGAATCGCCTGCAGCCTTTTTAATAAATTTTACATCTGCTTGTGCGAACACCCTACATAAAAATCTGTTTAAACCAGATCATCGCCATGCAGCTGTGACACTTCCCGCTGCAGCTTTTTCTGAAACACCATGGGATTTATATGCTGTTGTAGGTGGTGTAAGGTGATAATAGAAAGTGCTTTAGTTTGGTGTAGTGGGCTGAAGCTGCCTTTCTGGAAGCACAGTGACTGTGGACACTCTAAGGCTGTGTTCACAGGAAGGCACTTGGTCACACACTGCAGCTAAATTTGGTACATCTACAGTAGATGACAGGAGGTTCAGTTTGCAAATCAAATGATCATATTAAAGCAGATCTCTAGATCGTGCACCCTTCACTGCTGTGGGAAGTGTAAACACATTCTAATTAGTTTAATTCAGCATAACTGCTCAAGCTTTGCACTGTAAAACCATCTTGAAACCATTCTTCAGGATTAATTAAATAATTTCTTTCCCTCTGTTCTAAATTTTACGGTACATTAAAAAACAATCTGATTAAAACAAGATAAGGATGTGTAATCGATGCACAAATTAGCAGTACTCTATCTTGCAAAAGTATTGATATCCCTTTTTATCACCGTTTTGGTATCACAGGTAAAGGGGCTGAATTTGGTTACACACTTCTCACTAGTTTATTTGGAAAAATGTGGAAATCATGTTTGCTATTCTTTCCACTTTACAACTATGCACTTGGTTTTTAATTTCATTTTTCACGAGACCAATAAAATGAAGTTTGTTGTGGGAAAAAGGTTCCAAGGTGACAAAGGTTTTATGGGGTAATGTCATATCGTCCAAAAATACCTACTCACTATGTTACATTGATGAGATATCATGAGTTATTCTTACACAGACAAAAATAAACCCCAGTATGTTTGATACTGAGGGAGCAAGGATTTCTCGTGTAAAAATAATATTGTAAAGTCCGTAACCATAAATTTATAGTTCAAATGGCTTTAAAGTCTTAGAAAAACAACCTTTGGGATTTTTACACTGTCAGTGTTAAGATCTGAGCTCCTATTTTCGCAGTCGAACTGCAAAAACAGGGTTTTTCTGAGTCATGCAACAGCTGAAGATGCAAGTGAAGAGAGTTGTACACAAATAAAAAGTCATAAACCTTAATGAAGCTTGAGTCATGAAGCCAAGAAATGGAGGGAAAAAGTTATCAACAATTCTTAACTTTATTTCATTTCTTTTCATTATATTGCTGTTGATTCTAAAGCCATATTTCTTTTTTGAAATTTACATCATATTGTCTTTGATGATGAACTACAATCATATGCTATAGTTTCTGACTATTTTTGTCTGTCCTTGTCAACAAAATATTTTTAATTAACACAATTTTTTAACACATGAATGCAGTAGTATGTTTTTTACTGTATTTGCTTTATTATTAACCATAGCAGCTAATTTTTTTACTGGTGATCAGAGGAATAATGAGGTTCTTTTTGCATCTTTACAATTTTGTAGATTTAGATTTGTCTGATATGAAGCGACCAGATCAAATGGGGTCAAAATATCCAGAATCTTTTCAATCCTACTGGACCCTTCAAGTTAAAAGATTATTATTTTTACATTGACAAAACATGAGGTTACTCTTAGACAACCCAATATGTTGTCAGTGTTGGATGTTATCATGCTGGATTCGTCCTTTTCTACATCATCAGAGCTAGTAATCATGTGGTTCACTGTTCAGTTCTAGAATCCCAGTTCTCTGCATGTCATCAGTAATATGGTCAGTGGACCAGGTTGCTACAGCAGGAGGTTTATTAGGAGCTTACATATGACTTCTGTGATGGTCTGCAGTGGAGCGGACACCATACGCTTTGCATGCTCTGCCTCCTGCTGGATGGTGTCTCAGCACCTTACATTTCTATTTCGGTTTCCACCAGAGTCTGATGTGCTGTGATGCAGCAGAAAAGATGCAGTGTTGCACTAAAAAATGTTAAGACACTGATGTTTTGTGTAAATATCTGAAGTCTGTTCTGTTAGCAGAAACTACCAGTGTTACGATAACTGAGCTGATCTGAAGATGATCGATGAAAGCGTTAAAAACAAACCTCTTTTAATGCGTTACGTAAATCTATTTTCAGTACATTTAGAGCTACTTCACCATCCTGTTGTTCTTCTATGAAGTCACAACAGCTGAAAACATGAAGTTGTTCAACCATGACCCCCCTCCTGCTGAGTCACAGTGTGCCATAATCAACTTCAGGAGTGAGCGGATGGAGGTGTGGGAGGTGTGTGTGTGTGTAGGGGTGTGTATATGTGAATTCTTTTATATGTAGATGGATTTGCTTTTGTGTGTTGGAGCTTTTAAAGTGGTGCTACTCCTCTGGCTGCTCTCTGAATACATTACTGGTTAAAGTGGCTGAAAGGTAGCATTCTCAGAGGCTGAATATAGTGTGCAGTTTGTTACTGACTTTATTTTCTGACAACTAGTTTGAGTTCTATAATAAATATCTAAACTTCTGTTTCTCGATATCCTGGATATTTTTAACCTGTTTTAAAGCTAAATCAAGGCCAGGCAGAGAGAATTTGTCCATGCAAATCTCTCTGTACATTTCTGTTTGATGCTTTGTAAGAGCACTTTAAAAGGCCAACACACACTGACATTTGAAGTCCTTTTTACCATTAATCAGAACCCAGTATTTATATAAATAGGGCATTTTGACAGACAGATTGCCATCTGTTTTTCTGGCACCCAGAATTGAAGACTACGGTATTTATTTATTTATTTTTTATTTTTTACTGTGGAAATATTTTCTTTGGGTATCTCTGATTTTAATACAAGTGGATTTTTCTTCCTCTTTTGACAAAACCTACACTGCCTGAAAATTGGCCACTATAAGTATATTATATATCCTGTCAACAGCAAACTAAAAATACATCATTTTATAACTTGTCATAAAAACACCATAACATTTTTTATTGAAGTCTCTGTACATTTTCTGCCTGCAGTTGATTTGCCCTCCAGCTTCAACACATCAATTCCCTTCTGCAAATGAGTGCTTTATTGTAGTAACATCACCTTCAACAGAACATTTTGGAAAATTCAAACCGTTCACTTGATTAGATTTTATTTGATAATCTTAGTAATATTGACTGCCACAAAACCACTAATTAGACATTCATAGATATAAATGACATTTGTGGTATCCACTCTTTAATACATAAAGACTAGAAAGCACAAAATGTAAATAATGCAAATACTATGGCATCACATTACTCCCAAAGACCCAGAGGAAGGTAATAAGCAGTCACAACAGCACATTTATGGGTTGAGTGTACAGCTCTGATTGTGGGCATTTCCATTTATTTGCAGACCCATTTGCCCACCCATCTGAATCATCTCACAGGAAAATCCTGTTTGCTGTCTGTGTTTAAAGGGCGTATTTGACAGGTGTTTGTAGTAACTCTTCTGATTGCTCTGATTAGTCAGATTTTAAGCTAAATTTTGGTGACAGCCATAAACATATAAAAGCACATAAACATATACATTTTAGATTTGATCAGGAAACAACTAAAAAAAAACCTGAACTATACCTTTATGTTAACATTGTCAGCAATTGGACTTGGTCTAATAGAAGACGACTGCTCAGATTCTGCATCCCCAGAACAGATCTTTAATGTTTTTTGTTGCTAAGTCTTTCAACAATTTTTAAACTAACAAAAGCAAACCTGTGAAGACACTGTTGCGGTAATCAGAGTGACTAAACATAAATGCATGGATTTATGTTTAACTTATTCTTGATGAGAAAAGTTGCTTTCTGATGACTTAACTCGCTAAAGTATGCAAATGAGAGTTCAGTTGCATTAAAATACATTTTGGCAGAGCATAAAGGAGCAGGTATAATAGGACAGCTCGCAAATGTTTCCTGTTTCTCTAGATCTAGTTGGGGCATTAGTCCTTTAGTCCTAGAGATAATCTTCAGGTAATAGAAGGCTGATTTTGTAATTGTCTTCATGCGTCTCTGAAGGCTCAGATCTGAGTCAGTCACTACACCCATTTGTCTTTTACGTTTTGGTCAATTATCCAGTGTCTAAAAGTAGTAAGATTATGCTTAGAGATACATTTTCCACACCTTTCAAAAGAAATAACCGACTGGAGATTGGTCTCGACACCATTATACAAGCGCATAACTTTGTTGCTTAGCTGATCTTGCTAGTCCTATTTTAACAACATAAATCAAGTGGAAGTGAACAATGGAACAGGCAGAGCTTATCAATACCTATAGCTGTAATATTTATACAAAAATGGCCATAATAACTGAACTACAGGGAAACAGGTGAAAAAGTCTCATACTGTCTTCACCATGATGAAAAGTACACACTGGTACTTGCAACATAAGGATAGTAGAAGTTTTTTGCCCTAAACCATGGTGTGATATGGACCATATGTTCACCTTCTGTTCAGGTATAACACCTTGGAGAATCTGTAACTGCCTTAGCACAGCAGTTCACTTCCTCCTTTCCTGATTAAATCTGTACATTTCCACTAATTATACCGATCGTTTGCAGAGTTGCAGAGACCACCTGTCCTGGTCTCTATCCACATCAGTTATCTCATGTGGTTTAGCTTTTCATCAAGATTTAGTCATGTCAAGCACGTTGACACACAATCCATTTACTCCATCCTGATTGGGGCTCTGTTCCCCTCATCAGCTTCCTTCCTGGCAGCTCAAAACTCTGTGGGCTTGTGTAGACCCTCATTAGGATACCAAAGGTAGACCAAATTGATCCTTTTTGTCTCAGTGTGTAAACAGAAGCAGAGTATTGGGTATGTAGTCTTTTAACTCTTTTTAACTCAACAACATCTGGCCACGTTTCAGTGGATTATTCTATACTATGAAAGTACATTACAGATGATCTGTATTCAGCGTTGTCTTTGACAAACCACTCATGTTCCTGCACTGTGGGGGCAAGTCAAATGCTCAAATATGTGTCTGCAGGTAAACCAAACTTGGTTTCAATATATTTCACAGAGAATTGTGTCTTTAGTTAATTTGTGTACTCTCTCACTTTTTTCTTTTCTACAGCGAATGGTGCATGGAGTAATGTGTGTTCGAGATCTCTCAACCAAACTGCAGCATCACAACAGATCTTATTATTACTTTTGTTTTCTGCAGACACAGCACCCTCGACAATAATTGGCATCCTTGTTGAAGAAGTGTGAAAAGCACTTGAATACATTCTGCTGGAGGAGCATAACAACCTGTTGTTAGTGAAATGGTCCAGAGAAAAGAAAGTTTTATTTACTTAGTGTATTCAGCCCAACCAAAGTTAGTAATTTTCCATCTCAGCCAGTTTTCTGCAGAAAACTTTGAAACAAAGCAAAGGTGAATGCGTTGCTTATGTAATGACATTGATGGGTTATTTCACTGATTGTTGTTCTAATTGAATTTGTATACGATGTTTTAATTAGATCATCTCGTTTTCTCCCACTTTGGTTTGACGCTTAAGTTGCTGGGCGTCTAAATGTCACCTGAGGACAATCTTTTTCAGTGTGCTACTTTGTTACCTGAACTAAAAAATTAATGTAAGAAGTCCTAATTGTGTCAAAGTCAAGCATGATGTTTGTCATTTTCACTTTTCCGTTGCTGTCGGCGCACCTTGCAAAATGTTTTCCCTCATAACATAGAAGGAAAAAGTTGCTTAATCTGATTGTTTCTGCACTTCTTGAGGTCGGTCATAAATAAAGGTTTACATCTGAGTTCACAAACTGTCGCAGTGCCAACATCTCTGATATACGTGTGGTGCAAGCAATTTCCCCGAAGTACAGAAACTCATTTAAGGGATTGTTAAAGTTGGGACATGATGTCCTTTTTGTTTTAGTCCTAGCTTAGAAAGCCAGGAATGAAACGACATTTGCATTTTTTCCAAATCGACTGAAGCATTACTTTTAAATTTTAAAACATTACAAACAATTTTATTTATTGATTTTCAGGGAACCTGTATCATTAAAATATAACATTTTTGTAGAACAAATTTTTATATCAAAGATTTATTGAAACGCGGTATTAAAGCAGTTCACTGACCCCTGAACTGAAGGACAACCTGCAGTCCTCATTCCAGATTTGAATTTTTCATGACCTTTGTATTTCTACAGATAATGTTCAAGCCCACTTCCTCTGTGAATTAGTTTATGTCATTAGATTCTCATTAGCAGCTAACTTAGCCAGTATACTTACCAGATCTCCCACTAAGATCTGATAATGAAGGAATTATACACACTCCGCGTCGTTACTTGTTAGAGTCAAATAAGGCTTGTCCAACAACACAATTCTGAAATGCATCATTACATTTTGAAAATTAGTTTAACCAACTATAAAGCAAATATTTTTATATTACAAACAAAGGCTGATACTTATTTCCTAGTGACACCCTTATAACTATTTCCTTGTCTTGCACCGATTGCTTTTTCCTTAATTCAACTACTTTTCTGTCTATTCCTGGACTAGTGGCTCTCTCCTTTAAGAAACTGATAATCAGTTCATGTGGATTTCTTATATGCAGGAGACATGTACATCATTTGTTTTTTGCATAATATTTTTAAGGGTGAGCATTCTTAAAACCAAGTGTAGAATACTCAGTGTGCAAAAAATTTTAATGTATTTGTGTTTTCAATATCAAATTAAATTAAGTTTTTACTTGCAAGAATAGAATTAATTCTAGTCAAATTGAAATTCTGGTGTGATATTAAAATATTTTGAATTGAGAAACATAGTATAAAATAGTATTTTTTGTTTTAATTATAATGCAATGCCTGTTTGTGTTTTTCTACCCCTTTTCAGCCAAAGTAAAAAAACAAAACAAAAAGAAAAACTTCTTTTTTCATTCACTGTAAGGAAATAATCTCTTAAAACATCTTGCAGACTTGCAGTTGACTTCCTGGGTTTTATTGTTGTCAGCCTTAGTTATATCAATTCATTCACTTTACGGTACTTCAGGGGTTTTATTTTATGATTTTTTTCCTTTACAGACTCAGTGAACAAAAAGATTCAGTTGCTTACAGCAGGTTTCTTCTGAGTCAGTTCACCACTACCATTTTTTTAAACCTTTCTGGGTCACATAGACATTAAGTATAATAATCACATTCCTCTCACAGTTTTGAAATATCAAAAAAATGTTCATAGAAGAGCATACTCTGCATCTATCCACAGAGGAGACGCAGAAACGTGTCTCCTCTGTGGATAGATTCACAAATAGCCGACGTTTCTGTCACTGGCAGGCGTCCAGCATTTACATCCATGTTTCCACACATCATTTTTAACTCCATATGTTGCTCTTCCCCCTTGCCGACATGTTTAGGCTCACGCTCTCGCTTCCTCACTCGTACCCCAGTGACCACTCTGAAGCCCAGCGCTGCCTGCGTGACTAACTCGCTACTGGAACTGATGCATTTATGTCAGTGCTGCACACTTGAATGTGAAAAATCCTGTTGGAGAACAACATTAGCACAGAGAAATGGCAGTGATTTAATGGCCAAGACCCCTGGGGTTATGGATGAGTAAATGGAAATAACGAGTATAAAAGATGACAAGAAGGGAGCGTTAGAAGAGACTGGTAGGCTGATGCTGCATAGCACCAAAATATGAGTGTGACGACTTTACAAAAATAATAATTTGCTTTTAAATTCAGGTACTGAAAACTTTTGCAGGCAGATTTCTGCCTCTAATCCTATTATTACCATGAATCAACATTGTGATGCAGGAGATCTCACTGTGGCACCATGTTGGAGTAGCTCTATTAGGTTTGTTCTAATTTATTTTTTTATAGACTTTTGTTCCTAATTGTCTTTTGTTGAGTCATTGCATGTTTCAAAAATGATTCTGTCTAGTTTTGGATGCTGTGCAGAGAAAATCCTCATTCTTGCAAGTGGTAAAGATGTACTCTGCTGCAAAAACAATCTAAAAGAGAATATTCACCGCTTTGTTCTTATTGTCGAAGCTCTTTCAGCTTTTTTTTAATACCACAACAGCGACCTAAGTGCAGCTTAAATACTATATGATTAACCACATTTAATATATTTTAAAGTTGATTAAAATTTTTCCATTATGCCATGAAAATAGTTGTTTAAACTTGACATTGACTGTGAAATAGCAAAACTACAGTGTGATGTAAACTACACAATACTCTATCAAAAATGCTTTGTGCTGCTAGTCCAACCTTGAGACCATCAGCGGATGGAATATCTCAATCATATATTGTTTTATTCCAGTGTTTCTACATTAGAAGGTCACTCACCGAACCCTCTGAAGAAATGTGAGTCTTTTGGGAAACTTTCTGCATTTTAAGTGGATATTTTTGTGCCCTAAGGTGAATCTCACTCAGATAAAATAAAGATGAGAGTTACTAATAATGCAGAAAAGGCATATTAGACATGTAAATGAAGAAAATTGTGTTGCACTGTGGGTATGTGAAACATCTCATCCCATATTGAAAAAGTGTAGAAGCGAAAGAAGGAAATGTTCCAGCTGCCATATTCTATGGTGATATCTGTTGGTAGCTTATCTAGAGCTGAGATGAAGCAGTTAGATTAGCTCACTGGGAAGGCCTGTACTGGAGGTAGATGCCCAGTCAACCCAGTACAGATAGCAGGAGACAGAAGGACGCTGCAAATGTCTCCCAGCCCAAGTATTAAGTTTTGCTGGGCTGGAGAGCTCCTTCAGTGACAGACTGCTGCATCCTCGGTGCACAAAGGAGAGTTAAAGGAGATCCTTCCTCCCAGTAGCTGTTAGACTCTTTAAAAAACTCAATAGGTGTTTACATCCTGGCTGGTATTTGCAATTGTTCTCATTTCAAGTAACATTTATTGTAAATAGTCTATTGTCTTGAATGCACACATACACATGCACATTATGTCCATTTTTCTTTTTAAAATTTTACCAGTTGCACATTTCTTTGGATCACAGTAAGCTACTTTTGATAGCTGCACAGTATCTTAAGTTGTAATTTTACCATTGGTGTGTTGTATGTAATTCTCAATTTATTTTTTTATATATATTTTATATTTTTATCTTCGTGTGAACATACATACTTGTCACTTTGCTGCTGCTGCCCCTAACTTTGCCACTTGTAAAATATAGGATATTTTTATTCCATTCTAAAATCAGGCCTTTGGGAAATACGATTAATAAGAATAAGATTAAAATCTCAATGCGGGAATCAGAGGAAGAAGGTAGTGCTCAGCTTCCTCACAAACTGATAAATAGATTAAATTATTATAGTAGTTATTCAGTGAACTGTAGAAATGGGGGATGCACTAAGACAAAAATTTGGACTGATATTGATAACTGATATTAAGATTGCTCTTATGGCCGTTAACCGATTTTTACCTGTATTATGCATATTTCACTACAGTTTTGACTTCTTGTGAAAAAACAGATGCAAATAAATATCGGTTGTTCATATCAACCCCGTTTCACTTAACGGACCGATACCGATATGTTAAGAAATGACTAATATTGGTCGATACTGATGTTGATACTGATGTTGATGCCAATTTATTTCATCCCCAGTACAAATGTTCATAATTCCTCAGTGTCAGATAAACGTTCCTTTAAAATATTCATTCCTCCTATGGATACAAAATCCAGATAATGGACTAGCTGAAGTGAAATATCAACATTGCTGTCCAAGCAACAAACTTCTGATCAATCTCACATCAGAAGACCAATGTTGAAATAGTTTGACCAGAGCCAGGTGTCACAATTTTCATCACTACTCTCTCAGTGACAGTGATTTCGGCACTTTGGATAAAGTAAATGACAGCCTTCACTCTAGGTGTGTTTATCTTTCTTGGCCAATGATGTGGTTTTGCTCATTGTCTCCATAGCACCAGGTCAATGGGATGCTGTGAAGAAGTTGACCATAATCCCTTTGGTCTTCCTTATACTTAGGGGAGACATTGTTGTACTTGCACCATTGGAGCAGTTGGCTCACCTGTAGTCGGTTTCATCATTGTTTGTTGGTGATGAGTTCCACCACAGCCGCATCATCTGCAAACTTAATGATGTGGTTGGTGCTGTAGGAGTGACTGCACAGTCATTGATTAGTGTGAAAAGCAGCAAGCTGCTTGATGTAAACTGCCTGATGTACAAGCTTCATCACCAGACTGACTGCTGTTTGCATCCCTCAATTTAATTACAAAGCAAACCTTTATTATCCATTGTCCTGACTCGTCAAAGTGGTTGGCATTTTCTTCATCTTGACATAGGAGTCCTAGTTCATGTTATTCAGTCCCTGGTCATCAGAGCCTGAGTCTGACCCCACGAAGGAAAACCTTGGAAAAAGACTCACTCATCGCCTTCCCTTGGGATTACTTAGTCTAGTTTTGTTGAATCCCTGTTTGGCAATAGGATCATAAATAAGTTATTTTATGCCTTAGGCTGTCTGTAGTCCAGCCAAAGAACAAACAAAGGTCGCATAAGTCATACATTCAGGAAAGACATATTTAGTTTCAGATTTTGGGAAATGTGGAGAAAGTGAGTAAATTTTCATAGAACTAATGCATATTTAATGTACCACTGCAGAAAAATGTCATATACCCTAAGTGAGCTGTTTTTTATGGCTTTTTTCTTTGAAATGATGCTTTTCTGCACAGTCTTTATGTCTTCCCAGGAAAGAAATATGACTCACTAAATGTATGGTGACACTGAAGAAGGATATATTTATATACATATGACTAATTTGTGTCTTCATTATGAGTCACATCACCCCTGGTTATTCTGGGAATTGTACATTTGGTTGCTTTTGCTTTGTTTATGGCTATCCAGCAGCTTACTGTCTATGTTTTGCCATAAACAATGTCTTTTAAGTGTCCATACCTACTGACCATTTTGTCTAAAACAAATCTTACAACATGCTTTCACATTATAGCCACAGATATTAATGGATGCTCTATGAGAAACTAATGAAAAACAGTTAATGATTGAGAAGTAGAAGACAAAGTACAGAATGGCAAATTTTTTTACTCATGTTTGTAAAAATGACCTGGTCTTTCTCTCCTTTCACTTTTCACGTATGCACTACTTGTTTGTGCTTCACATAAAATCTAAACAGGTTGCCTGGAGGTAAATGTGAAGGGTTTTAAAGGTCATCAGTCGTTTTTTTCTGGCATTTTAGAGTTGCAATAAGAAGCGTCTAGTGTTTAGTCCTCCATAATCTTATCTTTCCCTGTTGTTCCCCCTCCCTTCTTTTCCACCCAGGAGGATTTTCGAAGTAAGGTTCAAGATTACATCAAGCACTACGCCAGATGATAGATGCATCGGCTACCCCCAGCAGCCGTGCGACAAACAACCAAACTGCTCTACCTTGCCTCTGCTTATCTGGCCGACTCCTCCACATGTGAAACAGCAGCAGACTCTTTGACTCTTTCCACTCCCCTCCACCTCTATATGACACTGCAACCCCCGCAATAAACTTCACACTGCAGAAATAATAAAAAAAAATAGTAAAAAATGAAACAGAATTATGAATGCTTCAAAGGAAGGACTTGCAAACAAAAAATATGCTTTAATTATGCTAATAAGTTGATTGTTACAGCAGCAACAATGTCTGAGTCTGCGCCAGCGCCTCGCTAAGGTGAACATGAGCCTGTTGGGAACGAGCAGGAAAAACACAACATGGAGTCTCACATGATGTTTCACCGAAAAAGACAAGAAGTCACACTTGGCTGTTTTTAAATACAAGCTGAGAAAAGAACAAATATCTGTTACTTTCAGCTCTCTGTTTCAGTGCCTGCATTGTTTGTGTTGCTTATGAGAAAGTGCATGGGAGTCCACAAATGTTCACACATGCAAAAAAAAAAAATAATGAAAGAAACACCTGTCATATGTCGTCGTAGAGGGTGAGCACACACACTCACACGCGAAGGTTCCTCATTAGACAGCATGTGAATGATCACTTTTTGTTTCCCTTCTCATGTTTGTGTTGTCCTGTGCTCAGCATTTAAACCACCTCTGATCTCTTTATATGTTGCTTCCAAGTCTATTTCTTTCAACTCTGTTCACTTTATTACCATATTTTCCGATAATTTAGAGAAATTGGGGGTGGTTTAAAATCTTTGCACAGTTCTCCAGCAGGTTACACGCACAAAACATCTCATAGACAGAATTTGAGTGTTTTCAGCTCCAGATACTTAAAATACTGCCATGAAAAACAAAAAACCACATGTATCTTTCTTTCTTTTTTTTAAATTTAATTCGTCCCCCTTTTTCATCTGCACTCTTTACACCTTCGTATCTGGATCACGGTGGAGCTTATTGCAAACTAACAGTGCAATCCAAAAGTGCTTTGACATCTCACTGGCAAAGTTGGCTTTGGACTTAAATACTACCAAGTTTTAAGTGAAATCATGAGGACTTTAAATGACTGGTTCAGATTTAATTTTTGCACTCATGAGAAATAAATGGTGATGGAATTTTACCTGTTTGGTTTTTATTCCAATTTCTCTTGATTTAATTAACAATGGACTGAAGTTACATCACCTTACTTACTATCTTATAGTGGTGAAACTATCAGCACTTGATAAAGTTTGAAAAACATGAACTTAGTAGAGTTCATATTAACTCTGGATGCAAGAATTTGAATGTCTGGGTCTATGATTTATATGACATGTTTACAACTTGTATTTAGATGCATCGTTGATAACCGGTCAAAGTGGATAACTCTAAAAGTATCAGCTTCTTTACACTCAGAGGCTTATTAAATGCATTACTATATTACAGGCTCATTTCAGCTATTTCAGTTTAATTTAGGAAGGAACATGTTCTCATTTTTACAGGTAATACAAACTTCCTTTTTGGAGTTGATATGGGTTTGATAGCACTGCAAAAAGAAATAAGTACTGCTTTTTTCTCAAAACTGGGTTTGCAACTTTGAGTAAGCAAAGTTCCGCTTTACCACTGTTAAAGGGTCTTTTAGATTTACCACAGTTACAAAGCCTTGGATGTTTTATCCTTTTTATTGCTTTTACAAATCAATCATAAGCAAAACCAAAAAAACTACAAAACCATCTTTAATGTCAAAGTGGAAACATAATACAGATAAACTATATGTATTTTACATAGAAGTGATTGCATACATATTCTCTCCTTTCAGAGTGACTGACATAATTTAACAGAGGTCTAGCCAAGTTGTACTGGCAGTCTCACAAGCAAGAAAACATTCTGCAGCATTCATCTAAAGCTACACAGAAATGGTTTGGAGACAACAAGGTTGATGTTCTGCAGTGGCCTAATCAAAACCCAGAGCTCAATCCCACAGAGAATTTGTGCCAAGACTTGAAAGATTCTGTTCACAGCTGATCTCTATGCAACTTGAACAGCTTAGCAGGAAGAATGGAACCTCTGCATCCAGATGTGCAGCCTGATTTAGATCTACACACAGCTGGGGTAGCTGCCAAAGTTACATATTAACTTGAAGGAGTTAACTGTTCATCATCAATATATTTGTTAAATATTAAACATTTTTGGTAGATTTTTACTGTCAGAAATAGTAGTTTGACTTTTTATGTTGCTTTTGCAGTCATGACCTCTTCCTCTCTGAGTGGCCTTTCAGCTCATCTCAGCTTAAGAGTCATTTTTCTGAGAAGTGGCGTTCTTTTACCAGCTTCAACTAGCACCTTCACTGAGTCTTTTTCTGTTGTTCTGAGGACAATACACATATTTGCACAATCGTTTAGACAGTCACAGTGTGACATGAATATGATGTGACTTGCCAGCATGATTTCTTCCTTCTCTTCTTCTTTTTTATCATTCTGTTCCAGGTTTTTAAATTATTTTTTCCCCACTGGTGAAAGTAAATGTAATCATCACACTGGGTTCTGCTGACATGAAACAGCCATCAGTGAGACAAATGAAGGTCGGTTGCTCTGAAGCACCACTTTTTGGTGTCTTGTGGTTTTCCTTTGTCATGCAGTTTCAATGTTTTCTCTTTAATGCCATTAAGTGTTCTTCGTGGATTTGTGGGCTAGTGGAGAGCGGCGGGTTAATTATCCCTTTTTATTCTTTCACTCAAAAAGGAAAATATAAGTAACTATTTTTCGATAACTCTTAAAAGTTTTCTCTTAAGAATTTAATACCTTTTTAAAAAATGCAGAATGTTATGTTATCCTCTTCGAAATGATTAACCCTTTTCAGACAGATGTGAAGGACTCTGTTTCACATCTGTTCTGGAGTTTATTTAGATCAGGATGTGATTTGTTATTTGAGACCTTGTAGCCTACTTGTGTTGTTTGACTGGTTCTGTTTAGGTTGTAGTTTTTCAGCTACAACCTGACAAACTACCAGCCTTGCTTTGTCTTTCACCAACCAGCATTGCCACATCTTTTACTGCAGTTTGGTGGCGTACAGACCTTTCTTCTTCTGGGTTCCCTACATTGTTGAATGGTTTGATGAGGTGGAGCAACAAAGCTAATTGATTTACATTAATTAGGAGCTTCGTAATGTACACATGTTCAGTTGCTTAAACTTTGCTAAAGTTCAAACCAAGCCTCAAAATGGGTAATAGGTGATTTAAGTTACTTTGTATGTGCCATATGGTTGTGCTAGACAAAAACACTAAATGCCATGCAAAAGCTCACTAAATATTGACAATAACAGATTGTTTTAATATTAATTACCTCCATAAGCTGGACTATTTCATAACCGACTTGAAAAACTGCACTCTTTTTTCCACAAACTGGTAGAGAGGCACGGTTAGGCACTCTGTCCTATTTGTACCCACAATAATTGACAGTATCTCCCTACTGTCAGTGATTCGTACAATTTGACTTGGTTGAGACAGAATTGCAAACAGTGCAGATGTCTGTCAGTCACACACTGCACCAACCTTTGGAGGATCCACAATCAAACTGTACACTTGCCTTGTGGGTACTGCATATTGCATTATCCTGGGCCTGCAGTGACAGCTGCCAGCGTCAACCCGGTATCGAGATGGGTTACTGCTATAAATCCTATTTCTTTCCATTTTCTGGTCCCAACAAGCATTGTTGAGTGCAAATACAATCTCAAATAAGCTCTTGCAAAACTCCTCCAATTATCCTGCAGCACATTTTCCCCTCACCTTTGAGAAGGCTCGGAGGCGAGGTGAGGAAGAAAAATAACAAGAGGCTAAAGAAATCCCTGTGGTCGGCACACCTGACTGCCACACATACGAGGAGCTTAATCAGCCTAAATGATGAAGGGTCATTTATCACACAAATTGGCTCAAGCCAGCACTTTTGTAACTGGCTTGAGCTTGACTTGCAGAGATAGTTAGGTGCAGAGAAGCTGAAAATATATTTTGCCAGAGGCTATAGTGTTGAGAATTTGTTTTTTGTTTTTTAAGAGTCAGACTGGACAAAAGCAGATTTCATTTCAGAAAACGTTTAACAGCAGCGGAGCCAGTGGAGTTAGTAATCGCTGCTTCCTGTATG
The DNA here is from genome assembly GCA_902982915.1 of Phalloptychus januarius. Lineage (NCBI taxonomy): Eukaryota > Metazoa > Chordata > Actinopteri > Cyprinodontiformes > Poeciliidae > Phalloptychus > Phalloptychus januarius. Next base: position 17,727,283 of record CADWAE010000230.1, on the reverse strand, counting down.
TGCATGTTTCCTTGATCTAGTAAATAGGGCTCCCTACACTAGCACATTTCCCTTATGCCTTTTTTAATTCTTTCAGGTCATCTGTCAGAATGAATTACCTACTCTCTTTTTTATCACATGACTCATCTCCTTAGTCATATTCTCACTATCTTATGGGGAAATCAAATGGAAAAAGAGCACCAATTATATTGCTGCTGGCATAAATGATGTCTATTTATTTCCCATCATGGATGAATGTAGTGCTGGAGTTTGTGGAGGGTAACTTCTTTTTGCTGGTTAAATTGAGGATGAGCTGTCTATGGTTGTAACTGTTGATCCATTACCTGCTGAGCTCTTAGCAGGTATGCTTCCTTAAACAGATTAGTATAGGTCTAAGGGCAAAACAAAACATGCTTATTGCATTTTTTGCACAAGATCATTCTTAGATAATGAGATTTCAATCTGGTCAGGCTAATATAGAGCTCCTTTCAGAATGAGATGTGCAATTATACATCCGTACATTGAAAAGCAGAAGTGGAGCCTCCTGCACAACCAACAAGAATGCAGTACATGGTTTCTGTGTTGATAAGTCTACAATATAACTTGACTTTCCCAGCAGCCATTGTACAGTGCTAAAATCAGCTGACCAAACATACTGGAGCTCAGTTTCGGTAACTTGGTAACAAGGCTGAGGTTGCTAAGTAACGACACAGTGCCTTTGGAGTTTGACTCAACAACTGAGAGGTTTTTGAAAAAAATATAAATTTATTACCAAAAAGTAGATGAAGAGATTTCTTAAGCGCTTGGACTAAGTAGTAGAGACCTGAATGGATCATATATGAAAATATACAAAATATGAACTTTGCATCATAAGTCCCCTTTAAACTAAGCTGACCACAAAGCTCCGTTGCTTTTATCGCTTCATTGGCCTCCAGATAAAATTTGAAACCTTGATTCATGTTTTAGATATGTGGACAAAAGATCTTTTGCCTTTTAATGAATTAATTGAAAAACAATAATGCCATTAGAGATTAGGTTCAACATCAATCTCCTCCTTTCAATCGCTCACTCACTTATTTCCCACCTCACTTTATTTCCCCACTCCAACACAAAGTGATAATTCAGTCCCCAGTGTGTTAAAAAACAATTGGATCCCCATAGACATTCTGTTTGATTTCACTTTGTGCTCATAAATTGTAAGCCTGGGCAGCCTGAGTGTTACCTAAAGGCAATAACCAGTGGTTTTCTATTAGGGAGAATAAATGGCAAAAAGCGTCAGTCAGATCAGGATTTGTAACACGCACAACATGCCAGGCATCATTCAAAGTAAAAGTCTTGTTCTGGGAAATCTCATGTAAATCTTGGCTCCCTGCACTGTGATGAAGTTTTTTTAAGGTTTGGATGATGATCAGAATGGCCTTCGAAGATGTACAGAGGATGGCGGTTAGCTTTTTGTGTAGAAGGGACTGCAGAGGATTGGTGCTGATGTCCAAAGTGTCCGATTGGACATCACGGAAAGCGGTGTGCTTGGAGTCAGAGCCATTAGCCGAGTATAAAACATCAACACCACTTATTTATCCTGTTTATGTTCAATAATGGGAACCAGGTTAGATTTTTTACAGCAACATCCACCAGAAAAAGAGTTTTTGTTTATGATCTCCACGGCAACGTCTCTGAGTCCATCCAGCTTTGCTGTTAGTGATGGCAGCTAAACTTCAAACCTTGTATTGGGATTGTATGTTATAGATTAGCACAAAGTAGCACATAATGGTGAAGTAGAAGGAAAATAATAAATGATTTTCAACAATTTTTGTTTTTACAAATACAAATATGAAAATGTAACCATATTCAGGTCCTCGTCCTTCCAAATCAGTTCATTCTCAAGCCACCTTATATTTGAGTTTTCTTCCCCATATTTACAAAACATTGGTCTGGAATCTTGATCTTTGAAAGCTTTGACTGGGCCATTTCTAACAAATACCTTATCTTAAACTTTCTGACTATGTGTCACTAGTGGTTGTCCTACTGGTTGTCCTCAAGATAAAAGTCTTTTCCAGTGTTGAAACAAGTTTTCTTCAAGAACTGCCATGTTTTCAGCTTCATACATCTTCCCATCAACTTTGACCATATTTAAAGTTTCTGCTGAAGAAACTCGTCCCCATAGAATGATGCTGTCACCGCTGTGCTTCACTACAGGGGATGTTGTGTTCACAGTCAAATACTAGTTTCCATCTTGGTCAAAAAATATATTTTAGCATCATCTGACCGGAGCACTTTCTGGCTTTGATAGTGAACATTGAATAGTTTTACTGTCAGCAGATTACTTCTGAAGTCATGTGGTTCCACTAGAGTTTATTTATTAGTACCAGAGTAAAATGGTGCCAAAAGCAATTGCCCATCAAAATTATATATCTTTATTCTGATAAAACATCAAATTTTTTTCCTACTTATCATCTCTTTGTTTTGGTCTATCAAAAAACACAAATTTGCAGCAGATAATTTGACACAACGTTCAAAAGGGTGTAAATACTTTTATAGAGCCCTATATATTTACTGCTGGTGGTGTTTGGAGGCATTTTTCATCAACAGAATCTTAACAAAAAGGGCAGCTTTCCTTTATTCTATATTTTTGATGTATATGAAATGAAAATAAAAAGCTTGGTGCTCCCCCCCTCCTTTCATCATTATTATCGAAGATGCTGCTGAGTTAAAAAATGTTGCTATGAATGTTTACAAATAGTTTTTACCACATTTGTTTTTTTTCCGCTTAGGCTGTCAGTCTGACAGATGATCAATAAAAGCGGAGATTGCTTTTGGTGAAATCAAACTTTCACCATTCTATTTGTTGCTGATCATAATTTCATGCTGTCAGTTCCACATCTAATGCAAGTTTTCTCACCAAGAGTCCACACACATACACGCACACACACGCACAGACGCTGAATTTATTTACTTGAACATATAAAAGACATGAAACGCAGTGCTTTGAAGCTTCATCAGCAAATGTCTTCACATGTCCACATCCAGGCGTGTCAGTCATCCACGTCCGTCCAAGTGTTTGTCCCAGTCAATGAACAGAAGCACGTAGACTCTGGTGTTGCGTGCACGCCTCTCACTACACCTAAGAGTAAAGTGCCTCGCTATTTCATTTGTTCTGCTTCAGAAGCTGCCCACACTGTTTCCAGCTGTGGGAGGCATTTCAGTGTGCTGCGAGATTAACTTGGAAGACTGGAAACAATAATACATTTAGTCATGCCAACTTACACAGAAACGGTGTAATTAAATAAGCCTCCATCTTTTCTGCTTTGTTGAAGCAGAGCAACAATAAGGGCTGATAAACGATGCAGTCCTGGTCAATGATGTGTACAAACTGCACTACCAGTCATCCATGTTTTAATGCAAATCAGCATGCGAGATAGAAGAGCAGATAGTGAAAACATTAACATTTTGGAAATAACAGGCATACTGTTCTGTTTTATGCATCCAAATATACAAACCTCTGTGCAACTTTTGTCATATTCAATATGTCATGATGCCCACCCACAACAGTATTATGCACTAAACATGAGCATTATAGTGAAGCCAGCTCATACCCAGCATCTTTCTGTGCACCAGCTTAACTTCACTTCTTGCTAAAACGGAACTGTCAGCTGTCAGGCTGTGATATTTAAACAAATCCAAACTATTTAGGTGAACTCACTTTCCCTAGCAACAGTGATGCAGCCTAATTTTTCTGTGTAGGTCTGCTTATTTTATCTGTCTTAAATGATCGGCCACAAATTACACATGCTGATGTCTTATTTTACCTCTAATGATTTCAAAATGTCTGCATTCACAAAATGGAAAACTATTCAGCTGAGAGGTTTAAACCCTGTAAAACATCTCCTTTGTCTGCAATCCTTGTCAAGAGCCCAGTTTGTTTCCACTGAGAGTTTGCTGTCAACTGCATCCTACACGAATAACCTCATAAGCAGCTCCTGAGTTTTCAGGCGTAGCTCTCATGCTAATTGGCCTTAATAGGAAAAATAGTCTCAGTAGGTTTCTGCAGAAGCAGGTGTTCACATCAACTAGGAGAGTATATAATTCAATAGGGGAAAACGTGTTACAGCTCTGGCTTTTGTCACTGTTCTCTTTTTTTAACAACACAGCAGAAGGAGAATGATGCATCTCGCTCAGTCGTAATGACACATTTAGAAACCCTCCTTCCTTCTTTTTATGTGGTAGAGAAGCATCGTAATAAGCTGACTGAACATTTCTGGAAAGACAACATTTCCTAACACTGACCTGTCCAACCTATGCGACCCCATATCACAACACTGCCTCCACAGGCTTCCCTGGCAAACACTCGGTTTGATGGCAGCTGCACTTTTTCTGCCATATCACGATGCAATCATTAAATTTCAAACAGGGTAAGTCATGGCTCATCAGCGAAAAAGACCCATTTCAAATGCTCGAGAGTCCAATGTGTATGTTTCCTGTCAAACTGAAGGCTTTTTCCACCCCATTAGCCTCACTAATAAGCTGTTGTCTCTGGGCTACACAGATGTTTAGTCCCAATAAAAGACTCCACTGCTTCACTGCTCAAACAATGTAAGAGTGGAAACACTCTTACATTTACTAGTCAATAATGTAAGAGTGTTTCCACTCAGCTCCAGATTTTAAAGTGAGACAACATCAAAAGATCTGAAAGCTACTGGTGGAAACTTCTGATGCAGCAACTGATTAGCAAAGTGACAAAAATCAGCAATGTTTCCATTTTTCTGGCTCTGAATGGTGATCTAAATAAAGATCTATGCCAAAAATTCGATATATATTTTTTGGTTCATTAGATGATGCAATGCTAGAACGTTAAATGTTTTGGGTTAATATATAGTATTCATATGTAAATAGCACTTTGACATTAGTGAATCAAATCAAATCATTTTCTGCTGGATTTGAAACTATCACATCTTACAGGAAACCTGCAGCTCAGTTGTTTTTCGAACTAATGACTGAACTAAAACCAAGTTAAAAGAGTCCTTTCAATTTTTTTCACCCTCATAGCACAAAGAAATTGCAAAGCTTTAACTCAGTTACAGTTTGGAACATTGTGTGGCCCTAGCAAAACAGTTTAAATATAATTCTGCTAAATACAAAAGGAATGTACACTTGAGATGTACACACAAGAAATTACAAATTATACTAGGTATTAAAGTTAAGGCTTAAAGGCTTATTTCAAGCTAAAATATGCTAATTATTATTATATTTCCCATTGGGAGAGTTTATTTTGTTTGGTTAAATCCAAATGGTCCCTTTTTTCACTGCTTGCTGATTGAATTGTGTTCCCTGCTTCCAGTTCAGTCATCTGACTGGGCCACTTGCTGTCACATTTTAAAATAGTTCTTCGTGAGGGAAAATGTACAGTTGTGTTCCTTTCTAAACCAATCCATCCCTTATGTGTCATCCATGATTATCCAGAAAGCTGTCATACACATATTTTTCTCTCACTTCTCCTGTCTTTAGTACAATTTCATCTTTCACTTAATAGGCTTCTGGTGCTTCGTCCCGACATGGAGATCCCATTTCTTTTCCTTATACATCCTTCCCTTATCTTTCCTTCCACCCACCGGTTCTCTTCCCTTGACATTCTCCATCTTTTCCCTCTCTGCCTCTGTCTCCAGAGACAGACGACTGTAAAGCTTCAGAGAGCGGAGCGTGAGACTGGTCTGATGAAGCTGCTTGCTTTGATGGCAATGATGAGAAGGTAAACTATGAATTCACACCTTGACATATGCAAATCTGTTTACATGCTTGGTAGTTTATTTTTACTCATTTTTCACTCTTTTTTGGCTGAGCGCCTGAAAATTCATAAATAAATATATGGCATTAGATTCCCAGCAAAAACATGCTTTCTTGGTTTATAGTATAATAAAGTCAGGAGTACTAAAGTCTGAAGAGAGCTAGCTAGTTAGCTTGAATTTAGCAATTTGATCATGTAAACTGGATTCATCATTCTTGCGAAAAGAAAAAAAGGATTTATTTTACACCACAGACTGTAATGTTAATGCTCTTTGAATTTAGTAACTAAGGAGACTGACAGATTTGATACTGAAAATAGCAGACTCAGTCTTTATGTCCTCACAGTCTAATCCTGGTTGGATTGTGGGAAAACATTTAATCTTCCAGTTTTCCTTCACGATAATCTTCAGTATCCCTACATACTGAAACCCCGCTAAATAATCTGACTGCATTAGTCGAAGTTTCCATGTTGTGTTGCATGTAAATGGAGAAAGATGTATTTGAATGCATCTTGTAGATGGTTCTGTTTGCATTCATGCCAAAGACAGGAGTAGAAATTGAGTTTGTGTATATGCATATAATTTTCTAATATACTCATAGATAGTTTATGATAGAGAACTATACATATGCATAGCTTTATAAATATAAGGGCGAATGCAGATGGAAATGTATCCCACACAGTTTCAATCATCCAGTTTTACAGAGTTTAATGCAACTTGCCCTCCAACTTAGAAAAACTGCAACTTTAAATGTTATATTTGTTTGTTGAGTCAGAGAAACGCCCCCTGAACCCTCTCTAAGCTCAAACTGAGATGATTTCCAGCCATTATGAAGGATAGAAATCTTTTGTAAAAAAGATTTAAGGATGGGCTAATGAATTAGCCTGAAAACAAGCACAACTCAGTCCCTATGAATGCAACATTTATTCTTAATCTTTCTGATTTCTTCCCATTCATTGAGCTTGATAGTTATTTAATGACTGCACAGACTGACCGTTGCTTCTCTCTGGGTATCAGCAATCCTTCCCTTCCAGTGTTCGGCTCTGTCTAACTGTCCTCATGTCCCCTTTGTTCTTCATAACTTATTCACCAGGGAGAGTCGACTTCTTAATAAGGTCAGTTAGAGTCCACCTTTCTGACAGTGAATCTTCATCTGTCTCACATGTATCTGAGTTCAGAGTTTTACAAGCTTTGACATCAGAGTTGATAAGAAATTGAACAATATCAAAGGTGGAATTTGGGTCCCTTAGCCCTTCATTATTACAATTAAAAGGTATTCATACCAGTTGTAAAATTTGACATTTTTACATGATACAATTACAAAGTGCAGCATGTTTTACTGGGATTATGACTGGGATTATTTATGATTTATTAACAGGAAGCATGGGTCTTTTGTGCAGGCCCTGCAGTAGTCTGGGTGTTGAGACAGAGTTTACCTTAAATAGAGGAGCCGCATGGCCCACGAGAGCCCGCTTGTTTGGTGGTGGCGTTTTTCTTGTATCTAAGCGATTTTGTTTAGAAGTCGGGGATAAAAATATTTTTAGCAAGAACTCAAGTGGTCTCTGCTTCTTTTTCTGTGTTATTGCAATGCGTTACAGGTGCTTTTCAAACACTTAAGATAACATTAGTTTATGTCTGTTTTTCTAAGATGATGTTTTGATTCCAGTTTCATTTCTGGAAGGCTCAAAGGTTACTGTTACCCAGCAGCGCACACCTTGAGGTTAGGGGTAGGAGATCTTTGTGGTTGTAGTTTGGTTCACAAAACTATTCTGGAAGTTGGGTTATGGTATTGGTAAAAAAAGGAAATACTTAGCAGGTGATGGAATGACCTTCAGCAGTTTGTGCATCAGTTCCAGTTAGAGCACCAAAGCCTGAGAAAGTAATAATTTCTCTACCAAGAAAAAAACCCCTCAGCTTAGATAGTTGATTTATTAAATATCCACCAATTTAAGCATTATACCAGCCTTGTCATTACCTTCCTTCTTAAAATCTAACCTCACTTTACTGCTGTGTTTTTAACTAAAAGTACTAAAGTGTAATTGCAACATGTAGCATTTATCACTTTTTTGAATAATCTTTGCTCAGAAAACTCGTGAAACTCTCCACACATTTTCAGGTCAATTTTCCATAACTGTGGATGAATTCATCAGATTTTGTTGATCTCCTGTTGTAAAGATTGCATGAAAATAATCTTAAATGTTAAACACACTGAACAAGTAGTGTGAGGCTTTCCTTAAAACAAGATACGAACTGCAGTGGATTTCTTTTTTTTTGTTAGGTTTGATTTTTGTTTGACTAATTCACTCCTCCATATTTTTGAGGAGTGAAAGGAATTTCTGGCACATCAAGAAAGACTTTTCTCTGCAATGCTAAAACAAATCATGAATTTGGAGCTCCATCAGTAAGTTTTAGCAACTTCCCAGCCACTGAGGTGCATCATTACTTAATCACAAAAACAATTGAATTCAGGATTCATAATTAAAGCTGCACACGCAAACACCCTTCTTTAATTGTACCATTGCAGAGAATCTGTGGTGTGTGAATTCAACACATTATTCAGACATTTTATTGAAAATCTCTTCACAATCATACATTTCAGAATCAATCAGTGAAAGTCATTCCAAAAGAAGACGTCATATATATTTGCTGCATAACAAACATGGCTCTCTCTTTTCTTCACGAGGTTTTGGCACAAAGTACAAACTGTGGGTGTATCTCAAAGTGTGTTTTGCTGATAGGCAGGTTACAGGTCAATGAGTTTATAAAGGAAAAAGAGCATTTGAAAATATCAATGAGGGACAAGTTCATGCGGCACACTCTACTACACTGAGAGATCATAAATCAATAGAAACCCAAGGTTCATGATTCACAAACTGTGCTTTGGGCAATGGCGATGCTCAGGAGCGTTGTGCGTTGGCTAACTTAAAGTTACCCACTGCTTTGAATCTGGAGTTGTGTTTTCCACTCTCATCTGCCCACTGTGTAACCTATTGTCATTTTCATGGCTATCTATGTGGAAGTTCTTAAAAAGTAAGCTGGAGTTTGACGATCTTTTGCAACACATGCTTCCCGTTACCTGAACTGAGCATCTGCTTCACCGTTCTCCGTCTTGATTTGGGGAGAACTTTTAGTGTAGATAAATTACATTAAATGCAACAAAATCATGACACAATAATCACAAAGCTGAACATACTACGTATAGCTTAGGTACAGTGTATGTTTACATGTAAGGAAGAGAACATTGTGGGTTTCCTGTCAGAGCTTTTAATTGTCTGTTCCTATGTTGTTGAAAGCACTTGTTTCATTTTTGTACAATCACATCCAGCATCCTTTTGACAGAACAAAATCGTTTTATGTACAATATATTATCACCAGTCAGTTTTCTGGTTCAGATTCAAGTGAACATTGCAGCAAAAGGTGCTCAGTAAACCCAAGAAATGTCTCCAATCCTTGAAGATGAAACAAAAATGTAACGGACGTTACGTTCACATGTCCATTGAAGTGGAACCTATTTTTTGGGCCTGGAGTCCATCTTTTTCCATCTAACTTAACCCTTTCCCCAACACTGACCTCAGGGGTAAAAAGTATGTTTTGACTTGTAAATTGTTCCCTTTATTTAAACAATCCCCTCGCTGCGCTTGCTCCTCCACACCACCAGGGCCGTCATGAGGAGGGTGACCAGGATGGGAACCACAATGAAAGGGCCCAAAATGCGGTTTGGAGGGTCCCTGAGTCGTCGTCCAGACAGTGAGCAGTCATGGAAGTAGTGCCTGTGGACCTGGATGAAGAACTCGTCCACCATTCGATTGGGCCAGTAGCAGCTCATGTTCACTGCCAACAGGTATGTGCAGTTCGTTAGCGCTTCATAGAATCTGCAAGGCAGAAAGACACAAAGCAAAGCAGTCACATACTGAAGAAAATAAAGACATTTTCTTACCATCTGCTCTCCATGAGCACAGATAGCGTACAGTTTCCCATAAGTCAAAACACAGAAAACCTGCTGATAAAGATACTCTGGTCAAAGACCCGAAAGATACACCCAGAACTGTATTTTTAGAGGAACTATATTAGTTTTTCAGAATGGCTTAGTCAAAAACCAGCTCTAAATTACATCAAGAACAAGGCAAGGCTTAAACTTTAATATTCACTGATCTTTTGCAAAGAGAAACCGGCAAAAATGTCAGTCTACATGATCAAACCTGGTAAAGACATTGACTCGAAGTTTAAATGGGAATGTAATGCTAATGTTAATGGGGTCTGGTGTTGATTGCTTGTCAGACATAAAACTACAGGTTTAAAACTAGTCTCTTTGTTTAGGGTAATGTTCAATATGACACTCCTAAGGGAGAAAAAGAAGAGTTAGTAACAAGCTTTTCAGCTGCTTCTTCTTCATGTTGTTTTGAGTGTAAGACGCACATGACACAATGCAAGTCAAAGTATATTTTCATGTTTTGTCCTCACAAAACAACACGTTTATCTAATAGCACATCAATCAAGTTGGCCTGGAAGCAACAAGCATCCTTGTTTTCAGCTGTTAGCTTTCAGACTGCATAAAAATCCACCTTTACAACTGCCATAAAAGAAGATAAACACGGTTTTTATGAAAAGTTTAGTGGTTCACATAAAAGTTTATAGGAAAGAGACACCGTATTGGTGTTTTTGAATGTGGAGCACATTTCTTATTTTAATTGCTGATGCATATGGATGCAAACTCACACCTTTTTAGAATTTATTTGCTGAAAACATCTGTGTGCTGCGGCTGGAAATTTGTTTAATGAGACATCTGGGACCAACCTGAAAGACTAAAGTTGCAAACCTTAAAAGCAGACACTTTCTAAAATACTTAACATTCCTTAAGGGAACTGCAGAGTTGGGTAATATTCCCTCTGGATGCTTTCTACAAGTGACTTTCATCATTAGTATGTAATCCATCAGGTTCATGTTTCTCAAGCTAAGAATTTACACTTTGACGTTTGATTTGAGCTACAAAGCTCAGATTTAAGATGTTCTAGTAATGACTAACATCTTTTGAAGATGCACCCCAGCAATAGGTCGTTCTTTTTGGAAGAACAGCTGAAGGCTGTTTGACATGGCACCATCACAACAGAGCATTGTGTGCAGCTTCAGGTGGTGGATTCACTCCATCTGGGTGTCTACATCTTTCTTCTGCTGATTCCGTGAAGCTTTACAAATCAGTTGTGGTAGAGAAAGAGAGAGGGAAAATAAATGAATTCTGGTCCTGCTGCTGGTCTAATGAGCGCCGCGCTCTGAGGGGGTGTTTCCAAGTCACGAATGGAAAGAAGACACAGCGGAGTCGAGACAGGAGGAATGAACAAAGAGAGATGCCCTTGGTTACCAGTTCACTCCATGTGGCTAAGGTTAGGATCAAATTCAACCTGACAGTGTGGCAACTTTGCAAGTTTCTGTGTGTATTTGTGTTTCTACACACAGTTCACTGAAGGACTCAATGCATTGCCCTATATAATTTGTGTCAAACTCTCATTTTACTATGAAGTCTGCTCAAGCAAAGAGAATTTGCATTTATGACCTGCATCCATGGCAGACACCTGGCTTTCGCATTATCCTACAGTCATATGGGAGAGTTAGTTTGGTTATAGGAATAAAGGCAGAATCTGTACTTTTGCATTTATTGCTGATAAAATATCTACATAAATATTGGCATAATTAGATTACAGACTTTTTAAAAAAAGTAAAAGAGCAATAATTATGAAATATGTGAAGGAATTACGACCTAAAATTTGCATGTGTGGGTTCTCACTGGGTCTTTCTCCAAAAATGTTAGATTAATTAATCTTTTTATTTTGCCCCTAGCTGTGTGTGAGTTTGTCTCAGTTGTACCAAAGTTTGAATGACCACTGCAGGTACACACCAGCCTCCCATTGATCTTGGACGAATAAGCAGATAAAGAAAACAAAAGATGGATTAGCAGAATACAGTCCTCCTCGGTTTCAGTGTCAGCTGATTTTGTTGTTGCACAAGGAGTTGGCAAAGTTCAGCTGAAGCATACTTTATTATTCACAGAAAGTAATTAAATATACAGCGGTCTCCCACTTGTTTGTGGTGGCTTTTTGTTCAACATAAATTCAAAGTATTTGCAGAAAATTTGCCAATATGTGGATTTTTTTCTAAAATATTTAAAAGAAAGTGCAGCTTAGGGAGATGAAAGGTGCAGTGCTACTTAAAATGCTATTTACTGATATTTGCAAAGCAGCTAATCCATGAGCGTTATTTATTTTTTGAGTCTGATTGGCCGTACCACGAAGAACGAGATAAGGAAGTCTGCAGACGTTCGCTTCTGTGGTTAAGCTAGATGGTTTCAGCCGAGTGCATTAATGCATCTTAAGGTCTATTTGGTGTTTGATCAATTAAAATAATAAGTATTGTTAGAAGGGTCTCAAGTATTCATGGATTTTATCTATTCACAGATGATTGTAGTCTCTTAACCCTGCGAATAACAGAGGTCAAAGTGATAACTCTGAATATCTTGGTGGATTCATACATAGTTTTATACATGTGTAGCCAGTCAAGCAAATGGAGCTTACTGTTGTCTTTTTATCCCTTCAACTTGTGAACTGTATGGGGAGGAAACATAGCAAATGAAGTCTACAACATCTGCAATCACGTCTGATATTTTCCTCTTTGATCAGCGCGGTGACGGTCTGCTGAGACCACAAATTGACACAGACATGTTTTTGCTGTCTAGTTTTTCTCACCCAAGCAGAGGCATCAGGTCCAACTTCCTCTGGGTACTGTTTCAATTCTCACAGAGACATTCCTCCGGTCAACCTGACCAGATAACATCTTTTACGATGAATGATGTGGAATGATGATAGAAAATAGACGATGTAAAGCAGTTCCATGTTTTATACTCCTTTGACCTTCTTTAAACTAAATAGAAGAGATTTAATGAATCACAGACTGACATATAAATCAATTAGTTAAAAAAAAAACTATTTCAAATAAAATTATGTGTTTAAATTGCAGGTGTTGAGAGCTGTTAGCAGCTTATCAGAGACAAACCTTGATACTGAATAAATAAAAGAAACACACAAAATTATCTCTATTAACTGAAGAACTGATTCAGGACTGTTCCCTTATAGCCTACAGACACACTCACAAAGATACATGTGGTGTATATAAAAAAATAATGATGCTTTATGACGAGAAGTGCAGCATTTATCATTGCAAACTGTTGGTGAGTCGAGTTATTCACACAGACTGCCAACAGACATCGTTATCTCCTCTATTATAAAGTTTCACAGCGCAGTTCAGATAAATAATTCTTATTTTCAATTCGCTTGCACCCATGTGCATACAACACTCCTGGCGTCCATCTTACATTCTCTTATATTTCTAGGTGTCACATTTTTCCACCTAGAAAACCAAGATGGCATTTGGGAACAGCCTTTACAGAGAATAACCACATTCTAGTTATTTTGTATGATTCTGCCCTCCCTGTAATCTCAGACTTATATTAAATTTAAAACAGATCAAATTCAGCCATGTTAAAGCTCTCTTAAAAATTACATACAGACCGGCGGACGTCTCTGGGGTCCCACCATGCTGTTAGTCGGCCGCTTAGTCTGGCTATCCCTGTGTAAAAAACACTGAAGTCTCATGTTTTTGCATGAGGCTGCTTTGACATAGCAGCAGGCGTTCTAACATTGAGAGAAGGCAACAAATGTTAGGAATAAAACTGCAAAAATGTCTCAATTTTCACTGCCAAGACATGAAATGTCATGTCTAGCAGTTTCATAGCAGAGTTAATTTGAAAAACCTTCAAGTTGCAATCCCAGCTGCTTCACAGAGGATTTTACTGTTGCACATTCACATTAGTTTATCAACTAGTGCAAAATGAACGGAGGGGAATCTTGTCAAACTTAAACAGGTGAATCTCTTATGATTTAGTCGTCACACCGTTACCAGACTGCAACCAGTGAACAATTAAAAAGTCAAGCCCTGTTGTGTTTTCAGAGCTTCGACAACATCAGCCCTCAGGAATGATTCTTCTAATTATTTTTAAAAGCAGCGATATGCTAATTGTTCTTTTGTTTATTATAATAAAGTGGAACATCTGATAAGATACCCCCTACAAGAGAAGTGGGTCAGGAGGCACCAAAGTCTTTTAACAGGAGCAGCAACAGGAGGATTAAAGATTCATGTAATTTCATACATGCATGCCCATCCACAAAGATTTTACAGTTTTCAGTTTGAGTACATAACCTGATATGACTGTTCCGGTTCTCACCAACACCGAAAGAAACTACTTCCTGTTCTCCAGTCCAAATAATTTATTCCCTTATGGTCCACTGGTAAATTACAGAATCTGAAATCAACCTGGTTAGTAACTAAATGACAAAATGTATTGTTGTGTATTCTGGCTGTGGTAATATTGTCTATTAATTTGATGTTTATGGGGAACTTCCAAGCTAAAATGATGCTCGTTGGTTTTCAATGTACTAAATTTAATCTTTAATTAAAAAAAAAATGTATAGTATTTATATCTGTGAGCCAAATCTTTCTGAAGAAACTTTTATCTGAAACAGTCCAAACTCTGCCCAAATTTCATAATACTGATATTTGTTCTGCAGAACAATTGTGCTTTAATCTCATTAATGTTACTGTATAATTAAGAAACTCACCAGGCCTTTAATGGTGTCAATGTTTAACATTTTTTATCTGCGACTGGAGACTCAATCCTCCAAAAAAATGGAAAATAGCGCTAAACTTTTAAAATATTTTTTTACTATTCTTTGTGAAGTAAAGCCATGTCGTCCGTGTGTCTTTAAAATGACCAAAGCTGTTTTTAGTTGTTTTTCTCAACCAGTAAGAGTTCATCTTCTAAACTTTTGAAACTTTGGCATCTTGCTTTCGATTGGATGGTGACAGCTACGCTACTACTTTAGCTACTTTACTTTTATTTTATTCTTTGCTTTGAGGCAGTAACAGCTAAGCTCAAATCAGTTTAGTCTTCTTATTATTTATTTACCAGGGTTATCTAAATTTTCTTTAAAATCCTCATGGTATTAATATATTTTCAGGCTCATCTGTAGAAGCGCATTTTGAGCTCCATCCCTTTTTTGTCTTGAATTTTATATTACACAAAGAGATAAGGCAGCAGATTGATGCAGCATGTTTGGCTTCATCACCTCTACAGGACAAATAATGGATGTGATTCCTGCACAGTTTTCCATTTACCTTTATTGATATTTTCATTTCCCTTGTGCATTTTGTGAAAACCAGAATATAACACTAGTGTATAGCACCTTGGAAACAATATTCAAATATTGCACTTTTCCACATTATGTGACATTACGTACACAAAATGTAATGTATTTCAGGTGGATTTATTTAATAAATCAACATAAAGTAGTATGCAAGTGTGAAGGGGGCGGAGGGATCTGAAAAGTGTGGCATGTGTGTCTTTAATTTGATATCCTTCAATAAAATCCAAGGAAATCAGCCGTTGATAATCAGTAAATGTGTATAAATCCAACTGAACTGTGAAGGAACAAAAGGTTGTTCAGAGAACATTAACCAATAAATAACTTAATGAAGAGCAAGCAACACAGTAAGGAAACTCCAGGTAGTTTTGAAGTTTATACAAGGTCTTTTCAATCCACCACTTAAAAGTGGGAAAATAACTGGAAACCTACGAAGACCTGATAGTTTTTAGGGTGGAAAAAATCTGTACTTTTTTGTATCAGAACTTGTAGCAAGGTGCAGATACTGTCTGGGTCCAAAGTCAGAGTTGGAATCTGTCGTGTTTTTTATACTGCAGGACCAAAAGGAAATTTGCTGAGTAATCCTGCATCCTGGTTATCATGCACAAGCACGCAAAGGCAGACACCCGGATACGATTCTCAAATGAACAAATGAATGTCTATCGGTGGCAAAGAGAGGTTACCTCGCCATATCTTCCAACCAATCGTAATTTGGCTTATAGGTTGTTGTATTATTTAAAATATACTTTCACTGTGTGATCATCACTTTTCTCTCCTGAAGAGCTGTGAGTGAGACAGGGGCCCTCATGTAAAAAAGAAACCTACTTACTGAGAAAAGTACTTTGATCTCAGTGACATGTTCTCCTCCTGACTGTCCAGTTAAACTCAGGCTGGTTACAGAGAGGAGAAGAGGCCAAGAAGCACTTCAGAGATCCAGAACTCAGGAAAATCTGTTGACCCAACTAAAAGGATAGACTTGGTTCAACTGGGGACCAACATTTGTTAAATGTTTGTTTTCACAGAGCACTGTGTTAAAAAATCCAAACCCTTAGAGAAACCTGTTCCCCTTCTCGCCTGTGGTGGCGCTGCACCAAGAACATCCATCCATCTAACACCCTCGTCCCTTCTGGGGTCAGGAGGTGCTGGTGCCTATCTCCAGCTAACGACTCAGGCGAGAGGCGGGGTCACCCTGGACAGGTCCCAGTCTGTCGCAGGCGCCAAGAACAACTAAAGGAAATGACACAAAAACGTCTGAAAAAAACATGAGTGTTACTTCCTTCATCATGAAATGTAAAGTGGCATCAGAATTTAGTGGTTTATGATTTCTCTTTTGACTTTGGTAAAAGACACCCGGCCTTTTTGGTTCTCATCAGTTTGATTGCACTCACACCCTGTCCTTTCTGGACAAATGAACAAGAGTTTGATTAAACAGGGCTGTGTGAATTCACACTATGTCATGTGCTCCAAAAAATATGGGCTTTTTTCCAAAGTGACAAAAGAAGTGGGAAAAATCCTTCAGAAGTGCTGCAGTTTGCCACAGGTCATGCAGGGGACAAAACAAACACGTGGCAGAAAGTGCTCTGGTCAGAGGAGACCAATTTGAAGCTTTTGACCTGTATGAAAAACGCAACGTGCAGCACAAAACTAACACTGCACTTTGCTCTGTTCACTCATCAACAATGTAAAAACATGGTGGTTGCAGCATGATTCAGTGGACAAGTTTCTTTTCAACAGGAACGTTTTAGTCAGAGTTCATGTGAAAGTGAATGGAGCTAAATTCAGGTAATAATCCCAGAAGAAAACCTGTTAGGAGCTGAAAAAGAAAAGGGAGGAGGTTCACCTTCCAGTCGAACAATAACCCCAAACATGCAGAAAAGCTTAGATCAGTGCTCATGTGATGTAAAAACACAAAATATATGACAAGAATTGGCTATGATATCACCTTAGGGAGGCCAAATTCAAATCCATGACAACATTTTCAGATTTTTGTGTGTGCATGTTATTTTCAGTCTTTGGAAGATATTGTCTTTGTCTCTCACATAGACCCCAAATGAAATAGTTATTACAACATGGTAAGTGTTTTTGTGTCTTTTGAAGAGCTGTTGTTTTACTCTGATTTAACAAAATCAACTAACTCTTGATCTTAGTGTAATTGTGACTATTTAAAAGTTTCAGGGGTTTAGAAACTTGTGAAAGACAGTGAATGTAGTCTATATTAAATAAATAATAACCCTGAGTTCTGATGCAACTCATTTGAAGGATTAAAACAACCTGCTGAAAATAACAACCTTTAAGAAGGTATTAAACCTTCTTTTTATGAAGCTGACATTTCTGTTTTAAATGTGTCTCAAATTATAAAGTTCATGGTTAAATCATAATCATAGGGTTGAAAATATCAGTCTGTGTGTAACTAAACTATGTGATATGCTTAATTTGTTATTTTACAGGAATAAAATAACTTTTCAAATGTATTCTAATTTACTTACAGGACCTGACTTTCGGGCCTCTCTGCAATGAGCTGCCACTCTTCTCTTCAGCTTCAGGTTATATCTGGTGATATCGGATATCTGAAGAACTCATCCTTTCTTCAGTGCAGGATAATGCAACTTCAGCACAGTTTATGGTTTCATTTTAAACGACAGGCACAGAAGCTTTGATTAAAAAGGACCTTAACATATCACTGACCTTCAGATTCCTGACGCATCAGCAGATTTTTTGCAAATAAACCTGTTTTTCTTTTCAGATTTATTCTAGTTTATCAGTATTTTGGTGGTTTTACAGTATGGGGACATTTTAGCACAGAAGGTCATGTTAGCAACATGGAAGTTGAAAAGTTCAGCAAAAACAAAGGAAATTCAGTCTAACACAATAAATATGTGCAGATAAATCAGACATCTTTCCTCTGGAAGCGAAATTTTGCATCAATATAATTACAACCAATTGTACTGCTCATATTTGCAACTCCAAGCTTTTATTTGATCTTTTTTAACATCGCTACAAGACTTTCAATGCACAGCACCACAAATAATAAAGACTTCACTCAATTTTAAAATGATTCTCTAAAATAGAGATATTTTACAGCAGCTCGGTTTATATTTCGCATTGACTCCACTAAATGGATTTCAACCAACCTACCATACCAACCAGGGACTTTAATCAAACTTAGCATTTTTATTCAACACATAAACAAATGAATAAAATATTGCTAAAAAGAATCTACTGAATAGACAGAAAATTCAGCTACCAAACCTTCACTCTGCTATTTCCAGTATAGTTTACGGGAGTTTCCAGGTTCCTGTCTGGCTCTCCAAACCAACTTGGCTGACTCCCGTCTCATTAGTCTCTTGGAGAGTTGATTTATTTGACCTTTATCCATACAGGTTGTCTCATTTACAAGAGATACCCCCACTCTATCTCCGAGCTCAGCCTGGGTTTTCTGATTTTAGCCCTTTTTATCTGACATCTTGGTCATGATCCATATGTCATCATGACAGGAGAGGGAACAAGCGGAGATGACTTTGCTTTTCAGTTCAGCTTATTTCTCACCAACAGAGCAGCATCTCCTTTACTGCAGAAAAGACTAACAATCTGTCTATCCATGTTCCACTCTCAATGCCATCAAGTGAGCGATCCATCTCTGCTGCGAAATGCTCCAGATCACCATGAAAGTTGTAGTTTGACGACCCCAACAGAAACCACCTCATCTGCAAAAACAAAGGTCACCCTTCACTACACAACCACACATCAGGATTGATTCCTTTCCAGTTTGCACTGGACTTGACTTCATGACAAGAATGTGGACACAACTTTGGGTAAAGCTTTGGGTATTAATGCTAAGAATTGATAATGTTTTATCAGTCAGTATAAAGAGCACTGATTTTACATAAATCACATGTTTGAGTTTAACGATGTGATTTATCAGACGGGCAAAAACAGAGCATTGCAACAGATTCTCTCTTTGGGAACACGTCTTCATTACTCACATTCAGAGCGGAGAGAGTTGCTTGGAGAAATCAATTTAAAGAATAAAAGGAGAGAAGCCTTCATCTCAAACCAAGGAAATCCAACAAAAACTAGGCCAAACTGTCACAGCAAAGCAAATCAAATCAAATGCTCTTTATATTGGTACTTTGGTATTCTGCTTACTTCTGCAACTCTTTCTCTCCTCTCTGTGTGCGTATGTGTGTCACTTTCTCTCCAACATAAAAAACAAATGTTATAAAATCTTCCATGAAGTTTAATAGTTGTGTATTTCATGAGGTGAAGCTGTTTTTTAATTATTTGTTTTATCTTACTGTGCACACAGTCGCATCGTTTTTTCACTGCCATGATGTGAAATGTTATCCCTTTGGAATAGAGTGCTGGTGTTTTTGGCATGTCTGATTGCAAGGGTTTGTATAAATTGCTTTAGCTTAATTTATAATTTTTTTTACCAAGGTAATAAATATGTTTTTTGTGACTGAGTTCATGCATTTATGACTAAGCAGAATGAGTCCAGATTTATGCTTCACAGCATATGCTTCTAATTTTTCATTGTTAGACTAGAACCAAGTAAACCAAATATTTCTCATATTTAGAAAAATATGATCCTAAAGACTTTTTCATTTCATCAGAATATAAAAGGATTGTAAATATATGATGGTTCCTCTATCCCTGTTGGATCAATATATCTGTGAATATATAATAAAAAGTCTCCATGCCCTTCTTGTGGGGGCATAATACTTCATCTTTTTTTGTTTGAGAGGCAAAAATTTCAATCTAACATCTCACATCTCTTTAAGCATGCCAGTAGCACAACTGTACAGGTTGTGAATTGTTTTCTGAATATCAAGGAAGCCAATGTTCTGTTCATTCTCATAAAAATCAAATTGTCAGATGTTGATCATAAATTTCCAAACAGAACTGAGGAACATCCCTGAGTCTGATGCTACTTGTATCTGAGATGAGGCAGTGCTGACAGACCATCTCTGAGGCACACACTATGATAAATGGGAGTTTAAGTTGTTGCTATAAAACAATGTCATCAGTTCACTTACAGCTATAAAACCATGCTGTCCCTCACTGACTTGTGGCCTGCTCAGTTCAGGACATGCTGCTCTGTTCTGACTCAGTAAAACATCCCGAGGTCCAGGTCAGTTTACTTGAACTGGTCCATATTTTGTCTTCTGGAAAATATGATCAAAAACCAAGATTCAAACAAATCTCAGTTTTAAATCAAATATAGAGTACTATCTCACAAAACCTTTTAAAATATAGTCTCACATATAGAGAGACCTCTGACCTCGATGTGGCTGTCGTGGGTTTGATTCCCACCCTGGCAACCTTTGCCACATGTCTTCCTCTTCTCTTATTTACCCACTTTCCTGTCAATTCACTAACAAATTCAAACCACTAGAGCCAATAAAACCTTAAAAAAATAGATTTAGACTTTGAGCTGTTATTGCAGGAAGAGATTAAATTCTTCTGTTTTCTTAAGGATTAAAGACAGAAGGAATGCAGCTATGTAATGGCAAAACTGTAAAGATTTTCTAATGAAGGTGTTCCAAGAAAACTCATGTTTTAAAAGAAACAAGAAACAAGTCGCTTGTTCTCAGAAATAAGTAAAATATTTCTTTTTAAAAAGCTAAGATGCCTATCCATCCATCTCTCTCTATTCCTCCAATCCTGGTCCTAATTTTATCAGAGATTTATTGCATAACAGCTCCAAGTGCGTAGCAGCCGGAGCAAAGCTGGATATTATCCAGTCATTAGTTATAAAAACACGCAGCAATCCATTCCTAATCACCCAGTAATCAGCCTCTTAATTCGTACAGCTCCACAAAGACAAGGCTTCTGTAAGCCTTCAACACTACTTAGCTCACTAGACGCTCTCTGGCCCGGCTTCACGAGGAACCTGATGTGAATTCACTCACCACGAGGGTTTTTAAATTATTCGAGACGGCTGACAGCATGCATGACTGATTGACCAAAATACCCCTTAACAATAACACAGCCTGAAAAGCTCGCCCATAACAAAGGAGTGGAGTTATTTTTAAACTGAAAGCCTGGAGTACTGAGGCCAAGGAGACAATTAGTATTACTGAAAAACAAAATATCGGCATTTGGATTCGTTGTCCCAGTGTGTTCTGGGTCTCCAGCTTATGCTACTATGCCGACTCCAGGCTTGAAGCAATACTGGTCATCTGACTATGGTACTAGCTCATAAAACCTTTTAAAACTTTGGAAAAATCTAATAATATTTACAATATGGCATTACAGTTGGTACATAATAATGTTCTATATTGGCATACCAATCCAACCTAATCTTCGATCTATCTATGAAATAACATGGACTGGCTTTGGGATTAATTATTAACCCATTTACTGAACTTTTATTGAACTTGTTGATTTCTTGACTAATCTCAGACATTCTGGGAAGCTAATCTCTAAATATACCAAACTGTAGTCAAAGTCACTTAACCCAAAAATCCAAACTAACTCTTTAACATCGATTCAAGGCAGGAAGGTCAGTCAGCTCCCAAAATGTCATGGTCTTCATCCTTTTTATTAATTTCTGTCACCATTTCAACCGTCAAAAGTCAAGATGAAACTGGCTCTCTTGACGATTGCCTTGGGACATCAAGATGAAGATTTTTCTCTGCTGAAGATAAGAAATTCATGTATGGAAATGAAATAATAAAGGAACCCTTAGATCAAAGCTATCAGGAATTCAAGCAGACATATCAAAACGTCAGCTGCTCAGGCGAGATTGCCGAAATCCGGCTTTTATGGACCCCTTTCCTTCAATGAAGGCACTAATCAGGAAGACTGGCAGGAATTGGAGCCAAAGATCTTCAAGTAAAGACATTTAGTCTGAAACATCATGATTTATGATTTGAATCACAGAGATCACTGCTTCAGATGACCTCATAACACAGAAGAGAGGACCGATACTAAAATGGGTATGCATTAGTGTAATAGTGTAACAGAGTAATAAAATAAAAAAAATTATAGACTAAATATTATCTGTGCAACAAGCTGTATATATACTGAGCAAACTTCTCTTACAACAGAACAATTTTATAAACCATTTCCTGCAAGTAAAACCGAAAAAAACAGC
This sequence comes from Phalloptychus januarius, assembly GCA_902982915.1. Taxonomy (NCBI): domain Eukaryota; kingdom Metazoa; phylum Chordata; class Actinopteri; order Cyprinodontiformes; family Poeciliidae; genus Phalloptychus; species Phalloptychus januarius. The sequence goes on along the minus strand of CADWAE010000230.1, from coordinate 17,705,183 downwards.
TAAAACACAGTAAAACTGAAGCATTATTGCATCACAAGTGAACAATTAAATTTTATCATGTGTCTCATTTTGTATTTCATTTTCCTCTTCAGGTAACGGCTGGAAGGATTTACTTCAGCGGCACATGAGGCTACAGGATTTCCTACAAAAACTGATTATCATAGCGCCATTTAACTTTACAAAAATTAAATTTTAATTAAACAAAACAATAAAATTACGTGAAAACAGTGATGTGTAGAGAGGGATCTGGAGTGTTTTATAAAGGTGGCGTATGCACAAAACCATAAAGCACAAAAATCTATAAAACACAAACTTAATATGCAAACTTAATGTGCTCACATTCTGTTGTAGCTGAATGTGAAATCATTTTCAGTAAATTAGAACATGCATTTAGATGAGACTCGGTTGTTAGATTAAAAGCACCGTTTGACCATATCAACCTTTCAGCGAGTATTAAAGATATTTTCCATATTTCTGTTAAAAATTTTAGTTTTTAATTGATCTAATGTAATATTTTAATCTTAAGTGTCATATTTTCATTAACCGTGAGCAAAAAGATCATCCCCATGATCAGAAATGAAGACTTGAAAACATCAATCTCAGTTAACTGAAATGATATTCAAAAATATTTTAATTTATTCAGTATGACTGTATATTTAAGGTTGTTATAATGCTAAACAATGAGCCTCAGTCTGAAGTCTTTTGACTGTTATAAGTTTTCTTTTCCAGGATTGTTTTTAGTCCATCTTTGTAGCAACTCTAACCAGATTTCCTTTCCTGGCTGAAGAGCAAACATTCCCCACAGGATAATGGTGCCACCACCAGATTTGGTTTCATCTCAGTGGGGAGCATTTTTCCACATGTTCACTGATGTATGTTAATAATTAAAAGGTAACCAAATAGATTAATTTAGGACATAATACGCCTGTGCTGCCTGTTCCGGGTTTTCTTTAAAATCCTCTCAATCCTGTGTAGTTTACATTTCACTGACTTCCCAGGCGCAGACTAAATATCGCAACATCGTCTCTGCGTAGGCGGTGCCCTCCACCATGGTGGGCGTCCTGTGTGGCATTAAGAGGTTTCTGGTTTGACCTCACATAGGCTGCAGAGCAGCGAGAGCTCAAGCTGCTGAATGTAAAAAAAAGTCGGGATGGAAGTGATATAAGCAGAAGGAAATAAAATGAAGTCAAAAAAACAAACTTGTGTAACAAAAATGATGCATACTCCACGCCTCCGCTTGTTTTATGTTATGAAACTGGTTTTGTTGACTAACCTGAAACGAGTGTCTGATCATGATCATCAGCTGGGGCAAAGCTGATCAATCAGACCTTTAGATATGAAATGAGATGTGATAGAGGCACTTTATGAAAGAGGACAACTATAATCATATGCATTATTAAGTTTCCATTTTGCAGCATTTTGCTGATGGGATCTTGAGATGCCAGCATTTAAATCTAAAGAGGAGCCATCAACATTTTGGAAAATGATCAAGCTGAATGGCGACATGTTAACGTTCCTCGCCACAGCATGAAGGTTATGTCTCCCTCTGTCTCCCGTTTGCAGCAGCAGAGTTGGCATGATTTCCATCTGCTAAACTTTTTAGTTTGTGCTCAGAGAAATTAATCAACAGTCAGATAAAAATATGTTTCTATCCAAAAATAGATATAGAAAAAGTAAAAAATTGTTGAAGGAAGTACATTTTCATCTGGGCAATAATAGACTTGTTTTGATTAAACAGTGACTGCCATCTGTTATTATAAAGCTTCAACACTGCATTAAATCACAGAGCTGCACTGCCGTCCTTTACATATCGGTCAGCAGATACCAGAATCTGTATATGCTAATGTTTGTCCTTGACTATAAATAATTGTCTGCAGCAAAGTTATCGACATCAAAATGAGTGCTGACTGTACAGAGCTGAAAACGTACACCTTACTGGGAGACAATAACTTATTTTTCCAAACAGACACTAAATAAGCACGAATAGACAACATTTAGAGGTTTCAAAAGTCTTTATTAAGTTGTCTGCATAAATTGAAAATAATTGCAAAATAACAAATATCTAATTTCTAGGTATATTTCCTTTTCTAGGTATATTTTCCTGTTTTCCAATTCATGAATTGGTTGAAACATGTGATGGTCTGATATCACTGCTGTTTAAAAACATGGATTATGTTTTTGTTTTGTGCATCTTTGTATATCACAAACTAAACTTTCTTTGAGGAATCTTGTCTTTTTTGACAATTTTGAGCCGAGTTGGTAGCAAATGGGGGCTTGTTTTGTTCAGGATGATTTTATATGTATCAATATGAGAAATGCAAGCATATTGCATATTTATGATTAAATCAATAAAGCAGTCGCACAGTTGTGACTTCAGCAGACATTTTCAAGACTTAAAAAGGTTCTGGGATATTGAAAGGTAGGTTAAATGCTCTTTAATCCTATTTTGTTGAAGGTGAAAATGAACACTTTGATGATATCCACAGCATGATGACTGAAGAAAATGTTAGTAATGTCAAATATAAAATTAAATACCTTATATTGTGCAAACCTCAATGTATTGCAGCTTTGAAAGAATGCTGGTTAACTTCCTTTAACTCAACAGATCACAAATCCAACGATGCAACTGAGGAATTTCCTGCTAATGAGTTTCATAGCAGCATGGTGATTATCATCATCACAGACTCAGACAGAACCTTTAATTTATCGATTGTACCCGTCTCATTGTTCCTGTCTCCTCCATCAGTCTCAAAACGTCCAATTTACACCCTGAATGGCAGTGGCAGTGAGGCCCTGCAGTATTGAGCTGTGAGTAATGCTGCTATGACCTCTGCAGAGCTTTTCTCGGCCATTTTCTCATTTCGTGCTGGGCTTTGAGGCGACACGTCAAAATATTGACAGGAAAACACACAAGGCATTTACACACGGTGTGATAACAGTACCATGGCTGCTTGGCAGACTTGGGGAAAACAAATCTCTCATATGTGTCACTAATATATCAGAGGAGCTGGGAAATTGTAAGAAACAATGGAAAGAATATTAAAGTAAGCAGCAATCTTCGAGATGCGAAGGGGAATAATGGAAGTGGGACACATGTGACAGAAAGCAGCAACGTGGCGGTCCCAGTAAACAATCGTTGCAAATGACAAAGGAAACTTTAATTTAATTCATTATTTACTGCAGAAAAACGTGTCTATGGCTGCTCAGTGGTTATCAGTCTTGTGTAGCAGCCAGAAGAAGCTGGGTTTGATTTCTGACCAGAGTTCATTCCGCCTGTACCTTTTACAGTTCCCAGGTACTCCTGCTTCCTCCAAAACATGAGATTAACTGCCTCTCTAAATTAGTGTGTGCATGCTTTGTTGTTGCCCTATGTGCCTCTGTGTTGGCCTGTGATTGATTAACTAACACAGGGCTTGACTTGTTTGACAAGATGCAGTACGAAAGCAAACTGCATCGGCTGAGACTGGAACAAATGTTGCAGCTTTGGTCCCAGTTGAACTGAGTCTAGCAGACTATTAGGTCTGAAAACACCCTCAGGATCCTACATAAGCTTTTCTATTGAAATTAAATTCTTTCTGCTGAAGACAGTTTTCAGAGTGTTAATGAATTTTGTCTCAAAGAAAACATCAATCTGATTTTGACATTTAACAGATCAATACAAGAAAATTTTAAAAAGTTGCGAAATGAATCTCCAGAAAAATTTAATGAATCTGATTTACTCTGATTCTTGAACATTTTACAAACCATAATGTTCGGCTTTGAAGCTACAGACTTGTCATGTTTTATTTCTTTCTACTAACTAACTCAGATCAATGAGCGCCTTCTAACCGTGATGACGCCACGTTTTCCTTAGAGTTATATGCATGTGAAACCTTGCAAGGATTCATAGAAGTAAGTTGGACTGGAATACCACTGACTGATGTCTACAGTAGTGGCTTCAAGAGACAGAGTTGAGTGTTTTATGAAGAGGGAGCTGAATATAAACTGACTGAAGGACAGCTGAAGACTGACAAGAGGGCTGAGGAGACAGGTCGCCTCTTGACAGCAGAGACACACTGAGGAGCCGGGAGACGAGGCAAACTGGCCAGACGCTCACAGGAGACGCTCACACAGACTCCAAATGCCACTCGATGTGAATTAGAGATCTCCGAAGGCGGATCGTCCAGAAAGAAAGGGTGAGCGGGGCTAACATTCCCGATGGTTGACCTTTTAACTCAGACAGACTATATTTCACATTTTGAATCCTTCATTCACTGGAGTGTTTTGTTCTCTTTCACTTTTCTCTCAAAAAAGTGGAAAAAAAAATCTACATTTGCAGATTAAAACTCTATTTAGAGGAGGTTTTCCTTACAATAATTATGGTTTGGTTTTTCCAAACCATTCTTCTTTCAATCAAAAGTCTCAGTGAAAGATCAACTGTTTTGGAGACGCCAAATTGGATTTTCCCTGCAGGATCACAGGCAGATGAGCGGCATCACAGTAAAAACATTTGATTGGAGAACGTTGATGAATACATCAAGTTGTGACAGTTTTACTGTTGGAGTGAGAAATGTTTTAATGTTTATTCAACTGATTAAACTAACTGATTCTAAATGATAATCTGTTGGAACAATTTGGAAAAATGCAGCCTAAAGCATCTTTTGTAGTGAGAGCAAGGATAATATTTGTGCATGCACAAAAGATCTTTGTTTATGCCAAAGGCATGCAGCTTTTGTTCTGACTGACTGTGTGTATCCTCTCTGTTTCTCACCCTCCACTTACTCACTCTCTGTTGTCTCACTCAGTTTTTAATCAACTGTTGGAATGCAACCAAAAACCTGGACAATCATAAAGAGCAGCAATCAAATATAAACAAGTTCACAGCTTCTCTTTTTTCATAATTCAATATAACAAGGCATCTCTGTTTATTTCTGCAATAAAAATGTGTTTATTCTCCTTATTGCAATAAAACCAAACATCAGTGAGAGCTGGATGTATAACTCAGACGTGAAGCTCATTATTTTGTTGTTCTGCAAGAGTAAGTCTGTTTTCATTTCTCTCCTCTGTGCATGTTTGTGCTTGATTACTCACTTGGCCGTGTCCTCCCAGCTACACCACTGACTCTGGTCCAGTTCCTGCATGTTCAGCCTGAATTTGGTCAGGCAGAACTCCTCGATCACATACTCGTAGTGGGCTCCACATCCCAGCGCAGGGGAACACTGAGCCACTGGTGAGAGCACAGCGAGGGAAGAAAGAGAAAATGATGAGAACAAGGAAAACAGGAAGATAGGAGTTAAAATTTGTAATTATATCCCAGCATGATGCAGGAAGCTGGATTCAAAAATATATGTTTAAAATAATGTAGCACATGTGTTTTAATCATATCAATGAAGGCACAACTGTAACATATTCAGTAAATTAGAAAATATTTTCAGATGAGGCCCATTATTATTATTAAAGATATTATTATTATTACCTTTTGAAAATTTACAACTTTCATGCAGGTTTTAAACATACTTTTCATTAAGGCTACACAGCTGTATTAATGTTTTTTTATTGGTATGATGTAATATTTGAATATTTATTAACTGTAAGCAGAAAATCATCATATAGAAAAAAAGGTTTTCAAACATCGATCTGTGTGTTTTTGATCTTTATATTGTTTCACTTAGTGGAAAAAATATCTGAAATAAATTGACTTTTCAGTGATTTTCTAGTTTATTTTATGGGTGTGTATAAATAAAGTACACCCTCTTCATTTCTAGAGCTTTATGTGTAAAGACACAGTCAAAATGATTTGGTGAAATGAATGAAAACATATATTATAATACACATGTTCAGTATTTATTAAACACATTTCTTTAAACATTTTCTTATTGTCAGGCCTTTTTGTGGTAATCTAATTGTGCTCTCTGATGTTTTTCTGTACTTTTCTCCTTCAGCTTTACCTTCTTCCATCTCTCTCTTATACCTGGACAAATATCTGTTTTTCTTTAATCATAATTGATAACTGGCAACTTCCTCCTCTGCTACATTCCACCAGATTCTCTTGGCACCAGAAAAATTGGGAGTTGTTTTGCAGAGATTTTGTATTAGATTTTTTTAAAACAATATTGTCATTATTTTGTCTGTTTCCTGTCCCACATCCACATATTTGACCTTTAATGACTTTGAACTTGACAAACAAATAACCTGCAGTCTGGCTGTTTTCTTCCCACTAATTCATGCACTTTTTCCCTCCCAGTATTGTTTTCTATCCTATCAACCTTGGGTTCATTCCAAAACAACCTCTGCAAGCTGTTTTCCACCCACCTCTCCACTCCACCTTCACTTTGCATAATCATATCTCTCTTTTCTGTACTAAGTTAATGTCTGGATCTCCTAAGTTCTCTATCTAAGAAACCGGCATGCAGCTGATACTCTGAAAGCTGTGTGCTAACCTCAGAGATGTTCAAAGAAAACACAATAATTCCAGCTGGTCTAAAGGTTTATCAATCATTTTATCCCCCACCACTTCGCAGAAATTGCTTTTTACAAAGATAAAATTATTGATATCCTTAAGGTCAAACTATTTTTCTTCTTACAAAAATAAGTCCTTCATTTTTCACTTGCTTCACCTACATTTCTTTGGTGAAAATGTTAACAAAACACCAGTTTAGGCTTCATTAGACCTTTTTTTCCCATTCAGCCTCATTTTATAGCACATATAATTGTGAGGTACTAATTTCTTAGATTTAGTTTGGAAAAGTTTTACAATATGATTCCTATCATATAAACGTTATTTTAAAAACTTCCCTAGCTACAAAAGTAAATGTCAAACATAAAAGAAACAACAGCTTTTCTCCATTAAGCTGTTTGCAACGTTTGTGGGAGCACTGGACTGAAAACCTGATGCAGTTCCACCAGGTGTTTGCTAATTTCTAATCTGGTTGCGTTATGCCTGTACATCATGTATACATACATTTGCAACACAGATTAGAATAGTATTGGTAAGACACCAAAAGAAAAACTTTTACACCTTCTGCAACTTTTACATTTTATTTTCAATTAAAATAATAAGGAAATTTTGCAGGACTTTGACCACAACTGAAAGTGTTTTTCTTCTGTCACATCTTGAGCTTTTTAATTATATGACAGCAAAAACAGGAAACATACAAATAAGAGATGATTAATCAATGATTTGGACCCATTTATATGTACTGTATATGAATCCTGTACTGTGATGCTCTTATAGTTACCTAATTGACAAACTGTATTTAGCTAGTTTTTAATGACTCATGCAGGGGTTGTAATTTTAGCCTTTTTGTTTTACTCTAAACTGTACTTCCTGTGAAATGAAAATTTTTACAAAACCTCTGAACAGAGAATACTATTTATGGCGAAACACATCTTTATAAAAGCATATCGAATCGAGAGTCTCTCAGGCATATACACATCCTTATATGTCAGAAAAACAGACTGCATGACCAGAGCCAAGCAGTTTGCTGTAAAAAGGAAACCTCTGGCAAACCATGCAAGCATAAAGGCCAGGTGGCGCTTTGCACAGGCATCCAAATAAAAAAGTTTTGGAACAACGAGATATACACACATCATTTGTTCTCTGAATATCCTGAACTGGACAAGCCAGTGACCTGATGATAATACAGCCATGTCGCAGTCCACTTCCTGAAGACCAGACTGAGAGCGGCTGCAGACAACCTCCCTCAAAAATTTACTTCAATATGGGTTAGACTTCGAGTTAGGAATAAATCATTGACAACTTGTAGTTGCCAGAGGTTCACCAGTAGGGATTTGTTACACTGTCGGATTAAAAAAGTTCCACCGGTCAACTATTAGTTATGTTTGATTATGTGAAATTTAAAAGTTTTGACTCCACTTAGGAGCATAGATCAAAAACTGTTAAATATTCCCTGTTGGGGCTGAATGTTAGAGAGGAGGGAGGATGGAAACGAAAAAGAAAGTCATGAATATTTAACAAAACTTGTTTACATTTATACAAAGTGGTTGGCGTTAAAGGCATCTGGAAAGTCTTTGCTCCAGTCTACAGAAATCTAGTCAGGGATGGAGAAAGAGTGATTCTGAGTAAACAGAGATAAAGAGGAGAAGAGAGATCATGTTGGTCATTCCTGAGAAATGCTCAGATCTTCCAACTAAAAGAGAAAACTGAACTGTAGAACTGAGCAGTTTCTGCAACTTAAGGAAAAATAAAGTCTGCTGGAATGCAAGCTCCTACCTCCCACATGTTCTGACTTCACCACATAAAGAGTAAAATACTCCCTTTACTTATTATGAATGTCTTCATGAAGGGAAAATTGGTTTTCAGACCTTTCCAAAATAAACACAGTTAATGTGCTTCTTTAAACTCATATCAATCAGGGCTTGGGCAAATGGTAGGTAGTATTTTTCTAGTGATGTAATTTTCCATTATAATTATCCTTATCCCAGTCTGGAAGTTTATGTTATTGATTCGTTTCATCAGTCTAACAAACCAAACCATACGAAGGATGATTTGGAGACCATGTCAACAATCGCAGCATTGTTTTACTTTTTGTTAAATCTGACATGGCTGCTATCTGTCTATTTTTATTAATACACAAATATTCACCTCTCCTGATTTTCTGGATCTATAAAAAATAGTTTTAAAGCACATTGTTCACATAAGTGACAGAAAAACCTTTCCCAATCAATTCCCTCACTGTAAAAGTATTTGTACAAGGACGTCTTCTGGTGTATGTTGGGCCCTGAGGCTTACTGTGCATTAAACATCCATACTACTTGAGTGGGCTAATTGAAGCCTGATAATGAAGGCTCAGTAGAATACATGCTGATGAGCAAGAAAGCCTCGAGGATGCAAGAAATTGCATAATTATGCCAACAGTTTGGGTATACAATGGAGATATAAGTTATTGTTGGAACAGAACAGTGGAGGATTATCTCATTGTAATCACAAGCAGCCAACAGATTGACAGATAAATTGTTTAGCTACTGTGGAAAAAAGAAAATCATGGTTGACATAGGGTGAATTCTGCTCAGTTTCATTTAATTTTGACTCCATATTGGCTCAGTGCAATATGTTTAACGCATTATTGCATAATGCTAAGTAATTGTATTACCTACTTTTAACCTAAAAGCCTCTCTCCAGCAGAGGGTTACCTAGTTCACAGCAGTCCGTTACACGGTCTTGTACTGCGGTCAATAGTGAAAACCCAAGTAAGAAGATGAGTGAGGAGAGTCAGTGAAATGATCCATCAATGGAGCTACAGCAGTAGCTGTTCTGCTAATGGCAGAACTTTTTGCACAACGTTTGCATGTGCACATGTATACCCTCAGTAGCTCGCACAGCTTTCTCCCACAGTTAAAAAATAAAACTCTAAATTGCTGCGACAGACTGGCGACCTGTCCAGGGTGTACCCCGCCTCTCGCCCGAAATGACAGCTGGAGATAGACACCAGCAACCCTCCCGACCCCAGTAAGGGAAAAGGGTGCAGGAAAATGGGTGGATGGATGGATGGAACTCTAAATTGTTTTTGTTGTGTGTCTGCCTGTCTGCATGGTTGTTTGTCTCTATGCTGTCCTGTGATAGATTGGCTACCTGCTTGCTTGTATCCTGCCTTTTGTCCATTGATGCCTGGAGACAGGCAACAGCCTTCTCCCATGGATGGATGGATGGATGGATGCTAATGGAGTAGTGGAAATACGCTGTGTTGTCTGTGTTGGAAATAGCTTAGAGGATCCTCCCCTCAGTTGTTTTTATTGATGGTAGAAAACCAACCTTTAAGGAGGTGTTCAAAACCAGATATCTCCTAAAAAGAAAAACACCTGCCGGCACTGCTTCCATCAACATTTTTCATGTTTACACCAAAGTATCTGGGTTTTTAACATTTCATTTTCCACACTGTGAGTCAGTTGTTCAAATCAATTTCGTCCTCCAGATAGTCATAGTGAGGCAGTGCATGATTGACTGAAGTTTTCCTTATTTTTTCCCTCCAACTATTGATTAGTTTTGACTTGAAACTAAAAATAAAGTAATCTTTCAAGCCTAAGTCATTTATTATTTTTATTTTTAATTATTTTTACATTGTTACTGAGGATGGTAAGGCTGCAGGTCGGCAAAGTTTAAATTTTAGTAATAAATAGAAGAAAATAAAAATTAAAAATTGATTAATACATTTAGAAGTTTCAGTAGGACCATTTTAATTATCTCTCTCTACTAATTTTACATAAGGTATGTATTTAAAAATAAGGTGTTTATTATCTAAAAATATCTCTCTGATCATGAAATACACTAAACTTTGCAAGATTTACTTAATGGCAAGACAGGGATTTATTTATTGTGGGGTTCTGTGCTGTATTCTTAGATCTGCTGTTCACTTTTGGTCCTTTTGACTTTAGAGCTATTCTGTATTTTGTTTAGCTTCAAAAACAAAAGTCACATGTCAAGTGCAAACCCAGTTTGGGTATTTCAGCAAATCTGAGCTGCCCTTTTAGACAGGAATTAAAAGAAAGTTCTTAATAAATCTTAAATTGTGTGTTTGAGTCTGATGATCACTTAACAGAAGGGGGAGACTCTGCCAGGAATGGCTGAGGCGAAGGGAAGGCGTCTCCTCAAGTCATGGCACTTTATGTGGAAAACCAGGAAATGTTTTCACTTGGCATTGATGAACAGAGCAAGATAAACTGGATTAAGAAATCTGGGACATTTGAGAATGATGAAAGGCACAACAGTAATAAATCAAAACCAGGCAAGATAAGTTTTCTGAAATTTGGAGTGAAAACCTCAATGTTTTTGTGTTTTATTTATTTTCTTATTCTACATCTTCTGGAACAGGGGTTTTCTTCCTTGTATTTTCTGCTGAATCTGTATTTTATGCTCTCTGGAGTAAGCTGCTCATTGTAAGTCTGCCCCTACCTTGAGTTTATTTAAAACAAGGTTAAAAACCTTTCTATTTGAAGATACCTATTCTTATTTTTTTTTATTCTAGTCATTCACTACATTTAAAATTTTAATGTTTGTTCTACTCTATTTTTAATCTGCTTAATTTATTTTTCTCTTCTTGTTGTATGTTGTTTTTAACTTTTGTACAAACACTTTGAATTGTCTCTGGCTGAAAGGTGCTATATAAATAAAGTTGCCTTGCCTGAGTGCAGAAAAGGATAAAGTTCCACAGTGGCTCTCCTGAGAATAAATATAAAAGCAGAATTCAGATTTATTTTCACATATCTCTGTAGGAGAAGAGGAATTTACAAAAACATTAAAAAAGGAAAATGCTGCAACAGTTGCTTTGTGAAAAATCTAGGTAATCTTTGATGAAACAACGCCTGGGCTAATTTACATTAAGTTGACAGAGCGGTACTCATGAGTGTGACCACATATTTATATCATATCTGCTGCGTTAGATCCTAATAAAGTATTTAGATGCAACTAAAAAGCATTTTATTGAGGTGCTTAGAGAGGAAAAGCTCAGAATGTTCCACTTCATGTTGGTTTAATGATCAGATCCTAATCAGATCAGACATGGTTCTAAAAGAAAGCAATTTACATCATATTCATTTGTGGAATAGGATCAATCTGTGAGAAGTTATCACCTTTTCGTAATAATGCCACCTTTGTGTATAATACAACAGTACATTAAATGAGAATCAGATGATAAACACTGACATGCACTTTAAGAGCTTAAATTTCCCAAGCCAGGCAGAGTTTCATCATGATAATGTAATAACATCCTATTCCACGTGCATGTTATTGCATTTATTGTCGCCAGTGGAGCTTTCAGGATTGACCAAGACAAATGTTTTAGCTTCAGGCTTACACATGAGTGAAGACAGATTAATGAGTCTTAATTCCTTTATTTTCCTCTTCTAAGAAGCAGGATTTGTTGTGATGTCAGGTTTGAAAGAGGACCCAAAAACAGAAACTGATAGTGGAGGAAATGAGCAGAGAACCGACAGGTAAACATGAGAGCAGGAAATGGAAACCGGATGAGCGCAAGAGAAGGTTCCACTTATAAACAATGAAAACAAGGAGCTTGTATACTAAGACAGGAGAGGAGAACGACATAAGAAACAGGTGAGCTACTTAGGAGAAATGTATCACACAACTCAGATACAAAATGATCTGCAAATCAGAAACACAGAAAATCACAATAATATAAAAGATTAAACAAAAATGCACAAAGGGAAGAACACAAGAAATATATACAAAACTGAGCAAAAAGTAATAAACTATGTGGTGAGATCCTTACAATGAAAATAAATGGACACACCAAGTTGTTTTCTGGCAGTATGTTAGTGTTTTTTAGTGTCTGAAAAATGACCCATTTGAAAAACCTTGGAATTGTTTGTTTGTTTATAACCTTCATTTAACCATTGAGACAAAAATTTTATTTTGCAAGTGTCCTGGGCTCTACAGCAGCAGTTTTCATGAATCATTAAAATAGTCACAATTGATGGGCACTGAACGGTTACCTAGCAACCGTAGCTGAGCCCTACCCATCACTTAGCAACCAGGAGGCGTGGCCAGCAGCTGCTTATTTGGATTTAAAGAGACAACAGGCCCTAAAACAACTCATTCTGAAAGGAGCTTGTAACAGGCAGAACTGACAAATGTGCGTGAATCTAAATTTTCTGTTACAAATTTGTATCTAAGGGCAAGTGACAGCAGATCAGTTTCTGTCTGTTTCACACTTTGCAAAAAGATTAGCCTCCTGCAGACTGTTGAGTTATGGATGAAGAAGCACAGTGTGAATTCTCGCTGTGTCAAAATGAAAAATACAAGCAATGGAGCAGTGCAGCTGTTTTCTTTCAAAACCTAATTAGATGCCAGATCTGCTCACAAATGAAGCAGCAGCATCCCTCTGCCACTTTTTCTTTGTTGAGTGTCATTTCCACACCAATGTTGCACAGGAAACCTTAATCTTTTGCCTTTGAACAAAATCATTTCTGACCATTGCAACCCTCTCACCTCATCAGTCATCTAAACACCCACTCCTTAGACTTTTCACCACATCAGTCATGAATCATGTCAGTTCATGGAGAAGCAGTGGAGAAGAGGGAAAACGCCATATGCTTCTCTTCCCACCTCTCTGACAGCTCAATTTAGACTCTCTGAACTTACACAGATTGTATGCATATTTTAAAAAACCCACACATTTTACGTCTTCCTGCACAAAAACTTTATCTGTTTGATGTTTCTGCTCAGGAAAGTGTGGATGTCTGAGCACAACAATTGATTTAACATTGCATTGCTGTTTTTTTTTTCCTGAAGGAGACATTTTTATGCAAGGGTAAACAAATGTGGTTAACCACTTTCTGGAATAGCAGAGACAGAAAAAGTTTTGAGCTAGCACAGAGGGGAATCAGAGCAGACAATATCAGATTCCCAGAAAGTATTTATATTATTATTTTCTGCATTTTCAGCCATGATGGTTAAAAATCACATGGTGATGACCACACATTTCAAAGGTAAAATATCAGAGACCCTAGAAATAATAAAAAACTTAAATAAATCCTTACTTTCAGTAACTTTGAAAGTGACTTTTCTGAACCAATGAGTCATTCTAACAAGTAGGGATCACTGCCTACTTATGCAGTTTGATAACTGATTTTTATTTTGTTAAAAAGAGATTCCAAATGGGAATATTTTCAATAAATCTGATTCTACTTAATGGGAATAATCAACACTAGCTAAAGGAAAGCAAGAACCAGACCACCTGGATAACATCAAGGGGTTGTTTGTGAGCATAAAGTTACACTGATAAGAAAATTATTTCTTTAAAAAGTTTGTTTTTTTTATGCTGAAAGATAAGAAAAACTGTTGTCTGTGTCACCAGTTTTCCACTGATCTGTTTGTTAATTTAAATCAATAACTGCTTTCCACATGTCTCTTTTATGTACCCAGTCATGACAATTAGCCACAGCAGAAATTTATTTTATTCAGTGTCTCCAATCGGCTGCTCAAAAATTACAATTGTCCTCACTTTTTCTTCCTAACTGGAAGAAAAACATCCATCTTAATGTCCAATTTAAAAACTTACAATCAAGCTGGAGAGTTTTTTCATTGCCTCTTGGGTGGTTATTGTGTTATACAGTGATGTCCAGGTTTCACAACTTTTGGCTGCATTTTCAGCTGCACTCTGCTTGTTGTCTGTGTCATACAGCTTATTTCACATATTTCTCAACCTGGAACATGGAAAATATGAGCTACAAGATGATCTTATCAATTTAAGAGAAGCTGCAGCTTGAGTACAGACTTTACCAATATTTGATTCTGTTTTTATTTCCCTTTCATGCTCTCTTTCGATGGAATGTCATCAACTTCTTTATCTGTTATTCTCTCAACTGGTTATTTCAGTTCCTGGTTGTCCTTGTAACACCTAATGCAGAGAAATCAGCAGAATGTACTGTTCCTTTCAAAGGCAGCAGAAATTTGCATCTTCATCACTCATGGCAAGTTCTTCTAAAATTGTGTACTTATTTTTCCTCAATTCATCAAAAAAATTGAAAGTACCTGAAACTTCCTTTTCTTTTTTTTAGCAAATTAAGGAGATATCTTGAACAGATGCATGAAAACAATGTAAAGGAGACTACAGGTTTTGGTTATTTGGATAAAAAAGTGAGCAAGGTAAAAAAAAAATTAAATACAAATATGATTTAAACCAAATAGTAATCCATAAATAAAAGTTTTTTAAATGGCTGCCTTGCTTGATTGTGCTTTTCTGTTTGATCAAGGATACTTTACTCTGCAGCTTGGTACTGCACTGCACCAACGACATACTACAGACTTGCATGGACTAAAGCAGCAAGTAAAGCTGATTTACATATCTGCACATCACAGAATATTAAATCAGGCCAAAATGAAGAGCAACATCCAAGCTGTGGGACAGTATAAACGTATGGTGTCTTTTTTATAATTAAAAGTTAACCTTGATGTTCTATATAACATTATTGTGACCACAATAATTAATGGACTAATTTAGCAGCATTGGTTTCAGGATTAAAAACTAAAAATTAAATCTTGTTTCGCAATTTAGTCTTAGTTCTGGAAGTTATTAGTTTCAAAGTTACACTGTGAAACTATTATTTTATGGCTATAAACTCCACCTACAACATCTTTATTGTCTTAATGGTATTTGAACTTCTACATAAAAAAATACATATGTCTAACAGACATAGCCTTGTATTTTAGTTACAATAAAACACATTTAATTAGAAACAAGGTATTCAACATTTATTTTCACAAACAGCAAATTTCAAATGACTAAATACTAACTGTATAAATTGCAGCTATGGTTCATTATTTGAGTTTAAGAGATTCATTGATCAGAGTTAGTGACCCTAATAAAAAAAACCCTGAAGTATTTAAAACGTAAAAAGCTAAATGTTGAAAAACTGGAAATTATGAAATATGTTTAAATTATTTTACAATATAGCAGAATCAAGTCTATGTTACAGTACTGGACAAAAATGTGAAACTGAATGGCAATAATAATAATAATAATAATAATAATAATAATAATAATAATAATAATAATAATAATAATAATAATAATAATGTTTTGTTTTGGGCTAAGTATTTGGACATAAATGGTCAGACAAAATGTTTGAATCTCACATAATCTAGCAACATTATGAAGTACAATTTTCAGTTCAGAACAATAAAGTAAAGGATAACAACACACACAAACAAACTAATGATCAGTCACCTAATTTCAGGGTAAATTACTGTAATTCACATTTTTGTAATAAATGATAAGGCAGTAAAATCAGTGATGAAATGTCAGATAAATTTCATTTGCTTGAGTGGCTACAGATTTGTGAAAATTTAAAATGCCAACCACTAACAGAGCTGTTTGTTTGCATACCCTGATGTTAGTAATTTTACCTGTCAGTTCATTTTTATCTACTGCTGATTACTGTTTTTTTTTTTTTTAGATTAAATAGAAAACAAACCAAGAGAATAATGGATTCATATAAAATTATATGTTTATCATCCAATTATATAATTCATCTGGATAAAAATGAGGCAGGTTTATTCATTGTGTCATTACACCAGCATCAGAGTTAATGCACCCTCATCCCACCACCTTTGCTATCTGTCCCAGTCAGGCAGCTGGAAACTCTGGACGTCTTCATGCAGAATCAAACATACCTACAAGCATTCACAAAATTAAACAGAATGGCTTCAGAAAGGCATGAAAATGAGTCGTGCACATCTTTAATGTCTGCAGTCTGGCACCACCGCCATGCATACTTCCAACTTTTAACACATGCTAATTGAGATGCTCAAAATGTGGAACACGGATATGAAGAGAGACTCATCTTGAAGGCTCAGAACGTTGTTTCTGATCCTCCTCCTCCCGAGCAAACTGAGTCCCAGCTGCTCCCTTAAGTTCTCCACACATGCAGCTCCTCTAAGTTTCTACAGGTCCATCTGTTACTGTTGCTCTCAAAAAGCAAATGTCACAATATGCTGACCTTCTCATGAAAAATGTAGCAGCAGGTTGCAGAAGATGTAAGGCTGATGTAGCAACTGTATTTGTACCCGGGCTGCACAACACATTGTGACTACAACGTCATAGCAATATCAGCATTGGTAAGCTTTGAACTAGCTTTAAAAACAGATTTGCACCATTGAGGATTTCCTCTGTTGCTTTTTTTCCACATGTAAATGTTTCAGATCATCTCAGACTAACTGATTAAAAACCAAAAAAAGTCAACTAACATAATTATACCCTCATATATCACAGCTAATATGAGGTTAGCTGTGACTAACCTCATATTTAGGTTAGTCAATTTTACTAGCCACATGCAGGCCTGATTATTGTCAGATCTGTAGATTACAAAATCACTAATGTAGATCCTGTGACACCATGAAGCTAAAATATCTGAAAAAGTAACTAATCTTTCCCTGACCTGGGCATGCTGACTCTAAACTGTAACCTTTAACAGATTTTGTCATTTTCATTTGTATAGCAGCTGTTTCAAGTGAATATTTTGTTGTGGTCTAGTCAAAGTCTGGACTTAAATCTGATTGACCTTAGGAAGGCAGTTTATGCTTGAAACCCAGGAGTTATCATTGTCTGTTCCTTGATAGCTCCTGTGGTTAAAAAAATGAAGAAACTAAAAACGGGCCTGAGAAAATAGGATTTATTTTCCATATTTTCCTCATTACTGGAACCAATAAGGCGTTCTAGATTTATTAAACCACATTATCAGCCCAGAATGCATGCAAGCATGCCTAATAATAGATGGTTTCTCTCATAAGAACATAATCCATTGAGGTAAATGAGATTTTTATCACAGGGATTACGAGCTGGGGATTGTTACTGATCCCATATAAAACCAAATTGATTGCATTTATAATTGATTTGGTATTTAATAAGGATACAGATGACTGCAGCAGAGTAATTGGTTTTAATCTCGCTCAAGTGGGACGTCTCCCTCAGAATGATTGTTTTTCTAAGAAAGAAGTTCATAAAGACCTAGCCTGTCCTTACATTGCTGTTGTGTCTCTAGATAAACAGTTTGTCTAATGTAAACTTAAAAGTTAATCCCAGATATATTTTAATTCTTATTTCTTGATAAAGAAAAAAATGTTGACTATGTCTTTGTGCTTTTATATCCAACACCAAAAATGAAGAAGCAGCAGTTGACCTTTGCCCCCCTGCTGTGGCTCATCATGCTGCCAGCATCTGCGAACCAAACTCCACTTGAACGCATCGCAAAAATGACCTTTACCTGAAATCTACACATGCGGAGGAGGAGACAGCTCTGCAGAGCAGAGCGGGAGTCCATGCATTATTCAGCATAGAAACTTACATAAGGTCAATATTAATTCACTTATAAATATCCAAAATCATTTTTTCTCAGCTACATGTTTTTATGTGTTTAGACTCAAAAGTTTTATCTGGCATGTAAACAAACAGAAAAGGTTTTGCAGATTAGAGGTGACTGGAACCCGAAGGTTGGGCCATATCTCCAGAGCTACTCTGACTGCTAATCTAGCATTTCTCAAATTTTAGAAAAATCACTTTTATATTCCAAAAATCCATATTCATAACTCTACTGGATAGAGCTGTGAATGTCATTTTCACTTTGAAGAGTTTTGAGTTGGGAACAGTTTGACAGTCAGATTCAGGTCAGAAAGTCTCATCCTCTTCCTTAAGAAACAACAACAATCTGACTTCTAAGAGCAGCTTTCATTGTTTTACTTTTGTTTTTATTCATAGGTCAGTCTGTTACATTTTTATAGAGACATCAAGACTTATTTATTCACAGCTGCCTGTCACAAGTTCTGCGTTTCCACTGCCACCGTCCAGCCTCTGCACATACAGGTTTGTCCAGGACCCTAATAACTGCAGCAGCAGTGTGTGCTCTCTCTGACAGATTGCACACATTTATTACACCCTGCAAACAGATGCACCTTCATATCGTGCCCTGCATGACGCGTCCGTACACCGAAGTAATGTGCGCTGCTACAATTACTGCAAAGATGGTGCTTTTGTCTGCGCGTTAGTGCCTGCGCGTGTGTGCCTGCCACATTCATCTCTGTCAAGTGGAGCTCCATCTATCAGCAGGTTATTATTACAGTAAGCAGGGCTTTCGGTGCAGATAAAGGTCTGCCCACACTGGCTCTGTTTGGTAATAGCATACAATTAAAGGGGATAAAGAGCCACACAACAATAGGATGATGCGCAACATGGTGGAGGATGTTATCTAAAAGCTCAGTGGGGACTCAACAGGAAGATTATACAGATTGTGTCATAAAGTAACAATCATCTTTCTTGTCTTTCCTATCACAGATTGCAACATTTTGAAGACTTTGTACTTTTTCCGTCGCCAGTTTCATATTATTGAAATACTAGTTCACAAAATAGTGACTCAGCAAGCCACAAGCAACTTAAATTAAAAGTAGATTTTAAAAATTGGGCAGCGGCGAACAATCTCATTCATAATTAAACATTCTGACTGAGAATAGAAAATGAATAATGATTAATATTAATATTAATCTCCTGAAAGGAAATTACGCTGGATTTCAGAAGAGACAGAAATAAACTCGGCCTGGCAAAGTCCGGAAATATTTTTAGTATTTGGAATATCCATAAATCTGAGCACAATTTAAAAAAAATTTGAATTTCTTAAAAATATATAACCTTTATGAAGAGCAGTCCAAAGAATGTAGTAGTATTATATGTAGAACACCACCACAAATGTAATTGTGATTGGAAAAAAAATCATAAAAGGTATTCAAAATAATTGAAACACAACTGTGTTTCTGTTCAATCCCATTTACTTAGCTTGACATAAAATAAGGGGCAAGAAGAGGTATGTAATGTCATTACATTTACTTGATTAACTTTTTGGAAAACATATCTTTAGAAGTAATTTTATTGCACCATACTTTGTACTTTTACTTGAGTTATATTTTTATGAAGTATTGCTAATCTTGCTCATTTAAAATGACTCAATGCTCTACAAGCACACGGCAAAACACATCTTACAAAGTAATTTTGGTCTAGTTTCTAGTGCTAATATCACAGTATACTTGAAATAAGACAAACTCACAAGTAACTTTAAGTCAAAATATTTTTCTCATGTTATAAGTGAAATAATCTGCTAGTATGACAAGTATTTTATATCAATAATAAGAAATTATTTACTTAAAACAAGCTCATATTTTTCTGAAAAATTACTTATAAGTTACTTCATCTTATATCAAGTTTATTTAGATATTTGATCTGGAAACCAGACCAAAAAGAGTTGGAAAGATTTGTGTTTTTGCAGTGTACCAAGAAACTTCACTGAATTAAGTCTAATCTTTGGTTATATATCTGATGTGATTATTATAAACATATCAATGCTATTTCTTTGAGAACAGATAAGGACAGGAAGCTACTGCCAAGCAGAATATTATTCACCGAAAGGACCATGCAGAAGGTTGGTCTCTAAATATGAAGACGTGTCATTCAGTCCAGCCATTTTCAGAAATCATATTTATGTGGGGAATATGTTTTAGCTGGGCTAAAAGAAACTCCAAAAGGCTGCGAGTGTTTACAACAGCTACAATAACAAAGTAGGAGGGGGCATGTGGTTTATGAGAACAATTACACAACACATAACGACGACTTCAGAGAGAGTGTAAAGGTCCTGAGCTGCATAAACACAGAACCCTCCTTTGTTTTATTGTCCTGTGACGGAGCGGGTGCATCCACACAGGCGGCAGAACCCCACATAGAGTGGAGTCAGAGGTTTAAAGAGAGGTGAGCAGAGGGCTGCTGGAGCCAATGAGGTGGAGAGAGGGGCTGCAGGCTGTCTGGGTTATTTAGAGACACAGGAGGAAAGGGGAATTCAGCTTTGTGCTCCACTGTCAGATTTGATAAATAATGTAGAAAAGTGTCATTAGGGTCATTTTTAGAAATTTGTTGGCTACACAAACAACAAATGGCTCTCAGAGTTTGTTAGTGCATATTATCCTCTTGATAATATGGAAAGGTTGAAGTTTGATTTGGAATGTTCTGCTATTTTTAGGCACAAAATAACAGGTCAGCAATTACTACAAGGGTTTGATTGCCGTAATATCAAAGATTACTGAGAATGGAATATTTTTTGGCAGTGTTTTTTATGCAGATGTAAATAAAAAGAGATAAACATACATTTTTCCTTGGTCATGATATTCAACAACATGTCCATCTCATGTAATTGAATGAAAACAATCCTCAAGTCGTGGTGACCAAACCTTCTGCCACCAGAATGAAAATCACTGTGAAATGCAAATGTAATGCAAACACAAAATGCATTTCTGACAACTTTTTCTCATTTTATTTATCAATTCAGGAATTAAGTAAGCATGCAAAATGTTATGGAACAAACTAGCAAGTCAGATTTCTACAGAAAGATGATGAATAAATCATTATACGTAACAAAAGCAGGGGTTGTAGTTGCCTAATGTTTAGGATTTTATTTTATTTTTTTAGCCCAAGCAGTTTCTGAGTAAAGGTTTCTGGATGTTTGTTGTTAAACAACTAGGTAATGAATAAAAAATAAGCCATATTGCATCAATATTTTGTATTATTTTAAAATATTCTTTGTTAAAATGTGTCTGTTGAGATAAAAACAGTCCATTTGTGCTTACAGACCAAGTTTACACAGGGAGCCACAGAAAATCATTCAGAGAGCTGCAAACGGCCCCTGCACCACGCTTTGGACAGCTCTGTTCAGCGTTTGGTTTTTCAGGGTGCTTAGAGCACACAGGAAGTGAAAATCCCAGCAATATGCAACCATTAACTGTAGAAGTACAGTAATATTGTTAAATCCTGTTAAATCGCTTAATAAATGTTAAAATGCTGAGGAAATTATCCAAGTGAGCCCCTCTCAGATTCCAGATTTCTATTTGGACTTCCTGACCTCATTACATAAACCAGACCATGCAGCGAGGTGATATGTGTCTGGCAACATCAGCTTTAGTTTATGTTTCCATACTGATAAACACCTGGAGGACACACAGCATGCATGATCACGCCCACCGGAGTGCTGTCAGTGTTTGCAGTTTTAGAAAATATCACTTCAAAACTACAGCCGCAAACACTGGAAACATTCACAAATAAGCTTAAAGGCAGTAAATATATTCCTGTCTGTTTACACCGATGGGAAGATCACTTTTGGCTGTGCGTGCTACAAACCTCGGAGCTGTGAATTTAGTATTACAGCGCCAAACGCGCTGATGGACAACAGCCAGCTCATGGGCTGTTTGGAGGTTGTTTGGGTGGGAGTGAGGTTCGGGGGCCGAGGAGGGGGCTGATGACTGTGTTGCCCCGCGCTCACAGTTGCCAAAAAAAAAAAAAACACTCATCCACTCATGCTTTCACACATTTATTAAAAAGGTTCTGTGAAATCATAGAGCTGCTGCAGCTTCTGTTTTTAATTTGTTCTAACCAGTCTGCTCTTCTTTTTGTTTAACTTAAAAACAGATTCAAGCAATATAATATATGTCTGCACTTCGAAGGATTTCTGTGTTTAATATTAAGGTATGAATACAAAAAGACAGCCCAGTACTTAAAGGTTGCCTATTGGTTATCCATAGATCTACAGGGGGCTGTAGGGTTGTGTAGTTATTGTATCGTTTATCATTTATTGTGAAACATTTCTTATCATTGCAAGAATTTCGATGCATTATTGTCTTGATAAAAACAGTATTGTTGTAGCTGTTATTTTACTATTTTCTTCTTTGTTCAGTAGAATCATCAATCAATATCAGTACATTTAAAAATATGATTAAATGCAGTTGCTGTGTGGAGTTTAGTGAAATAAATCACACTTCTTAAAGTAAGAGGCGTCCTGAAGAAGCCACTTTGAAATGGGAAAGTTCTCCAATAGCAGTATTTGTGTTTGTGGTGCTAAGATTGTTGTGTCATGCAATCACAGCCATGCAGTTACATACATTAAAAACAAAGTAATAAATTGTGTTTTTATCATTATCACTACAGTATCACAAACTATAAAATTCAAAATCCCCTACCTACAAGATGTTGAAAACATTTCAGGTTATCTTTGCTCATTTCAATTCTGTTCATTTATATAGCAGGAATTCACAAAATCAATACCATCTCAAAATAATTTACTAGACAAAAATAATGTTCCATTGATATCCATTTATGTAAAACTTAATTCAATCCAAATTCACGAAAAATAATTCTGACTTTACTCTCAGAATTATAACTTTTTTCTCAGATTTCTAGACTTGTATCAATCCATGTCAAAATCCAAATAAAAACTAAATGTTCTTAGGTGTAGGTCAATGAGGTTGTTAGCATATTAAAAATAATCACTTATCTGTTTCTTCCTTAAAGGATTTGTAATCCAGCACTTTATTCACACTGAAAGCCTGTCCCAATTTATTTTATTTGGTAGATTCGAATTTTGAGACTTTAAACAGAATTTAAGCAATTCTGATTCTGAAATTAAATATATATATATATATTTTTTTTTTGTGGTCCTAATCCTCTTCCATACAATACCATCCAGAAATTTTAAAGCATTATCAATCTGAGCAGGACATTATTTTCTTTTCTTTAATTTGCGATTTTAAAAGCTGCTAATGTTTCAGATTGCTGCAGTGCAACAGGCCCTGCTGTGAAGTACGCCTGCCTCCAGAGGCTGTAGAGTCTACAAACTGTAGGTTATATTGAAAGCAGATAGATGCTGTAATATCTCCTCTAAATTCTTTCTTCTCCAGTTCTCCTTCAAAACCAAACAAAGGCATAAATCCTCTGCCTTCTGTTATTTTGTAAATGTATCTGGTTGAGTGCTGCAGAGAGAGGACAAGCAAGGCATTACCTAAGGACACATTCCAGCTGAGATAGTGATCTCAGTTTCAACCTTTGAGACAATATGGTGTTTAAACTTTTAAACCCAAGTTAACCCTCAGATTTATGAATGAAATGGATTCCTATCTAAATCTAATCAGAAACAAAGCAGGTTGAGATGAATTATATTGCAAACATCTTTAATATTTTGCATGACTCAAAAGGAATCAAGGAATTAGCTGTAAAAAGAAATGTAAAACTGTGTTTTCTGGTTAGGTTTAGCTCAAAACCGTTCAGGTCAGGGGAAAAATAGGAAAATAGGCTATTTATATGTATAATATTTTCTACATGTGCTTAATTTGCCATCATCTGTAGCATCCTGAGTGGGAATGGTTCATTTCAAGTGAGAAGAGGTTTGAAATGTCAGCTGGCCTTGTAACGAGCAGTCATACACACAGACTGCTGCAACAATGTTTCTAAGCTATTTGTCATTGATGCTGAGACAAAAATATGTAAATAGAGCTGCCTCACTTCACTGAGCTCCTCTACAGAACTGGAGATTTCAACAAACAGGCTCAAACTAAAAAAAATTAAAACTCAACCTTAAAAATGATGTACCTTCGCTTAAGCTGTCAGTTTCCTGGTACAGGTCTGCAATCAGTAAATCAATCAACAGTCAAAAATGTAGAAAATGTAAATAAAATTTGGAGAGCAATCTCAAAAATTATGACAGAATATCTTAAACATAGCAACAGTTTCTTAAATAGTTTTCTTAGATTTGACGGATGACATTTAAGGTTTGAGTTATTTGTCCCTATCAGTGGACAGTCTGCAGCTTTTTTTGTGAGGTCTTCTGCACAGCATCACTTTCTTCTGAGATAAATTAGTCTTGAAATGGAGAAAATAAGAGACCAAATTTAGTGTCTTGTGCAAACATTTCAAATAGTGAGAGTTGTTTTTTATAAGGAAAAATCCAGAAAAACACAAAGGAAAAATAAGTATTTTCTATTACAAACTTTCTTTTTGAATGTTTAATCAATGTTTCCCATGGAGTCTCAAGGATTTGGAAGTCTCTTACATAAGGAAGGAATATTTACAGTTAATTATTATCAGAGTAATAACTCTGATAATAATTAATAATAAAAAAAAACATTTTTTGGCTTCCTTTGATGAACTTATCTTATATAGTGAACTTTTGGAAGACTTTTCTCAACCTCTTGTACATACACTATGTTACTTGACTCAAAAATAATTAAAGACCATTCAAAGCAAATGATCTTATAACAAAGGGATTTTATTCCTGGAAAAAGTGGCTTTTCAGATGCTTTTATAAAGATTTAAACTGCAGGAAAGCTAGAGATTTGAGTAAAGCAATCAGTCTCTTATCCCCTGATAGTCAGTTGATTCTTAACAATCAGGAAAATAAATGAAATAAAAAGAAGTTGCTGTAATATGATATTACAGCAATAATAAGTTCTCTTTATTTCTTCACATTCACACCAAGAATATTAGATATTTGGTCAGACAAGAAACTCAATAACAATTATGTAAAATTATGAGAACTTTTAGAGTCTCTCAGATATTTGTACAGTTCAGTACAGAATACAGTTCAGCTATTTGTGGATGGCTGCCGACTCTTCTGTTCCAAAAAATGAATCTCTTGCCTTTGTTTTGATAAAGATTACATTAGATTACATCACCAACATGCTATGGTGAGGTAAACACACTTAGGGTTAATCTGCAAAGTGCAAACGACCTAAAGGAAGGTGCTGTCATGCATTAGCAACCAGTAACTCAACCCTTCTTACCAAGGCAGTGCTTACAAACTGTGACTAAATTTGAAACTTCTTATGTCATCCTTACACTGACTCAGGTTTTGTCTCTCCACTCAGGACTCTGGAGATTAATCTTCATCCCTTTTCTGTCCTTTTTCTCACCCAGTCTCAAAACTCTAAAACATTCATCCAATGGATGGTCAGATTACATTTGTAATCTGTTCAATCAGGCATGAGAGGCCGAGTGAATGCTTGTTAATTTTTCACGAGTTCTGGTTCACTGGCTTTGACTGAAAGGACATAGTTGTAGAGATCGAGAGATAAATATGATCCTATTTAGCCTCTGGAGAGGAACTTGTCTCTGGTTACCAGGAAACATGAATCCGCTAGGAAGATAATCTAATTGTATAAGCATTTAATGTTTTTTACATGTTAAAATATAAGGAAATAAAAATGCGAATTAATTGTAACAAACATTTTTTGGAAGTGAGTAAAAACAGAAGAAGTAAAACTGTAATGCCTGTGTTTTTACAGGCTGAGTAGAGTTTCGTGCAACCTCAGAACAAACACTGACAGATGAAATAAACCTCTCTAGATTATAAGCCTGGGGTTTCAACAGAACACATTACTGAAATCATAAAACAGGAATGTGTGATCTTCTTTGGCTACAGAAAGACCTATATAAGGAATAGGTGTTGTAAAGTTTACTGCTCTCACTAAAGATCAGGAAGAATAATTTCTGAACCTGTTATTCCTTTAAACCATGGAGGAGTCTTCTTACATCTTTTGGTGTGGACATAGTGACAATGTTCATCTTTAATTTTAATAAAAACACAGAGAAGATCCACAATCTACTTCATGTATTTGTTAAAATAGAACTTCCATAGTTTAAACCAGCTGTGAAATAATCTGAAATTAGGTTTTACAGCTAATTTAGGACACAATCCATTGCCTTCAAAAAGCTTTGAGCTTTTCTATATTATATTTAAAAATGTCTTTAGCTCCAGTTGAAGGAATTTGTTTGAAATGGATATTATGGTATCACCTTAAAGACACTGAATACAAATGCATTTCACACATACATTTCTACTCACAGAAAAAAAATAGGTTCAAAACTTTGTGTCATTGTCCTATTACACAACAAATGCACACTTTTGAGTTTGCACTGAGTGTTGGTCCATCTCATAGAAAACAATGACATTTGTGGTTTTAAAGTGTAAATAAAATTTTGCAGATTAAATACTTTCGCAATGTTTAAACACAACAAAGGTATAAAAATGGAATTAAATTTAGTCAAAGATCAAAACGTAATGCAGTGCAACCTAAAATAGTTGTTACTTCACCCTGTTCATGGTTTATGTCTACGTGGTTTATGTCTTAGTACATTTATTATTTAATGCAAGCACCTTACATGAAACTCTAAAACTTTATACACATACATGCTACCAATTCATGATTCTGGTTAGCTTTAAAGTTAAGAGGAAAGGTTTAGGCACAGAGGGTCCAGCATTGCCTTCATACCATCTGGACAATTGTTAATGGCTACCATTGCAGACAAGACATTAACACAGCACACACACACACACATATATAAGCACACACATTCATTCACAGACACACACAGATTCAAATATGCTTCATTAACTAGCAGTGCCTGGGTGTTTCTCATTAGCTGCTGAGGCGAAACAGTGAAAACTGGGTTATTGCTTGGCAAATGCACACACGTACATATGTGCAGCAAACATAAACCCAAACAAAGAAATATATGGAAAAACACCAATCAGCCTTAAAACAGACAAAAACATGTAATGTTAGAGTTCAAATGTTCAAATCAAATGTTTTCTCATTTTTCCCCACATGCTGTGGGAGGGTTTTTTTTACCCACTCCCTCTTGATTTATGTCAAAGCAATCACTCTGAGTCCTCATCTATTTTGTTCACTATTTCCCTCTGTCTTTTTCACAAAATTAGACTGCACACAAATTTAATTATGCAGGCCTGTCTCATGTTGTGCACGTCCTCCTCTACGATTGGCAGTTCTCAAGAATAAGAAGAGGCACTAAGAATCGATCGAGGCTGTCTAAACATTTTCTCATATTCCTGAGATTATATAAATAAAAAATAACTTAAAACAGCATTGTGTTTTATATCTTAATGTTTGTTGTCCACTATGATGCATGCTTCTGCTGCTGTTATTGTGCATCTCATGCACCTTTGGTCAGTTCTCCTTTTTCCCTATCTACCTCCAACACATCAGTAATCTTTGATTGCAGTTACACATTTTACATCATCTCAAGTCAATTGTCAAAATCACATCACTAATTTAGCATTAAAACAATATTAATACAACCATCTTGCATTGGGTCTTACTCAGTAACTGGAAAGTTTTAGTCTTCATTCTTTAAAGCTTTCATGCAGGGCTGTTCCTATTTTATGGATTGGCAACACTCTCTCTGCCTAATTATGATTTCTTATGATTAAATACAAAAAAGAAATAGAATTAAAGCAAAGCTTGCATTAGACAAAAGCACAACCTCATTGATCCTATTGAAGTTCGATTCTCTGTTGGGTCCAGATATTACTTTTTCTGATTAATTCTAGAGGTATTTTTGGCCGAGCCCCGATTACTGATCTTTAAAAAACCCGACCTGCTGATTCAGATTTTGGCCGATATAAATTTTTTTGTCTGAAATGTTGCTAAATATAACAAGAAAGTTGCTGAGTTGGTAATAGTGTTGTGGCTATTGTTAACTGTAACCATGCAGGTACGACCTGGTGGACCGGTACGTCACTCAAACCTTTCTGACAGGAGAGCAGAAAAAGACAGAGGTTGATTTTTAGATCTTTGTTCAGGTAGATAAGATCAGTGGATAAGATCGGCTTCCCATGTCACCGATCCCCCAAAATTAAGGAAATAAGGAAAATATTAACTTGACATTAACAAAGACACAGCGGGACGGATCATCCAGGAAATGATGGACAGGGAGAGACTGACGTAAACAACCAGGATGACAGACAAATTCTGGGATTTACTATGTGTCTCTGCTTATTTCCAAACCCAAGTGAGCAACTTCACGTTAAAAAACGAGCCCTAAAAAGCGCAACCCGCGACGCATTAAATTTGCAAGCGACTTTAGAAACAAAACAAGCCCAAAGCCGCTTATAATAATCAGACCTGGCGACAGAAATTCAAAATAGTTCCTGTTTTTCCAGCAACAAAATGCGCATCTCTCTCCTCCCTCCATTGTTTACATTTCTGTTGCTGCTGCTGTCGCATAGAAACGGCGGTCGCTCCCCAAGACGCTTAGAGTAAATAAAATTAAATTACAAAAGAAAATAGTAACGCACAGTAACGCAAAGTGGTTTCGTTAAGTAACTGTATTCTGACTACTGGATTTGAAATAGCAACGCGTTAGATTACTCGTTACTGAAAAAAGTTGTCTGATGATACTTTATCTGTATCATCACTGTTTACAGATAAAGTTTACCAAGCATTTCTGCAAAAAGAGAAAACAAACAGGACTTTATTTTCTGTTCCTGTTCATGTTAAGACAAATCTGAGCTGTAGCTTCGATAAGACTCATTACTTTAGATAATTCGAGAGGGGGTTAATCTCCGCCCTATGGCCACCGGTAAATGGGGACAAATTGCCCATTGCTCCACAGTGATCACCTCATTTAACAGCTCATCTGTCTGTGACCGCCTGGCTTCCTATCTCGTTTTGACCCCAGGTAGCAGAGGCGCCTCATCACCCTTGGAAACTGTGTCTGCTTGACTGAGCTGAGGATCTGCTGTAGTGTTTTCCTTATATGGGACGAAAGAGATTAATAATAGCACTTATTCTCTACCTCCACCCCTCTCTAATGAGTTGCTTTAATTAAATTAGCACCACTTAATGCTTCCATATTGAAGATGATTTTTTCCCCAGCAACTTTCTATTTGTTGCTCGGTCTTACTATTAATATATATTATTCACAATATACTGTCATATTTTGCTTTTCTTCAGTCTCACTCAAATAAATTGATTTTATATACAATAGCTCTTTTCTAGTCATACTGAGCACTCAGAGTAGTTACTTTTAATGAAACTTAGATACTTTCCAAATCAAGTAGTCAGTAATCTAACTAAGTTACTTTTTTACAGGCCGTCACTGCCTGTAGAACACCTATTATATAATTTTGGTCCTAATTGTAAGGCATTTAAGGTAAATAGGATGCAATTACATTTCTAATGACAGTATACAAAACAGCAGCTGTAATGTGATTCAGTTTGGGATTTTCTGCTCTGCCTCATGCTATTTGACACCAAATCCCTTCCAGTAAATTGGCAAGTTACACATCACAAGCAGCGCGAAAAGGAGAAATCAAAGGAGCGCTGATAGCTGGCAGTTCATTGAAGCTCTGGCGTATAATTCAAACTGTGGTATCAGTTTCCTTTTAATCTCCTAAAACTTTCTACACAGATTCTTTAAGACGTGACTTATGGAGGAAGATTTCCACAAATAAATTAGCCCTGAACATCTCACCTGTTGACTCTACCACTGCATGGCCTTCTGAGTCCAGGAAATATGAAACCACTTTTGCAAACAGAAGAGAGAAATAAAAGGTCAGTGGTTCACATCTGTGACCTCAGTCTGATCTGTGTCGCAGAGTGAATACCGCTGGGATTCCTCAACCTAAAATGCAATGTATTATTTAAAACCCATTAAGATGCAGGAATGTTGACTAGGCTTTTTATTGCTGCAGGAGCAAATTGGGGGAAAGAGGAGACATCACTCCAACCTGACTGAACCAAAAATAATCCAGTGTCTATTCCTGTGGTCTTCACACAAAGCAGAAGATCCAAATAGTATCTCCTTTATGTCAGTGGACACCTACTATTTACTGAGGTAATAGATCAGAGCGGCAATTAATTACCATAGCAAAAATTCACAAATACTTGAGATCTTCTCTAAAAAATATTTGCCTGTGTTCAAAGTTTAAATAAGAAATATATCTTAATATGCATCAAAACGCTCAGTTTAAACTATCTTGGCGGGACAACAAAAGCTACTGCCTAGTAGCTTTTTGTTGGAGCTAACATTTTGGAGCTAACATGACATCTACGGTCATGTTAGCTCCAAGGAAAATGAATGTTGCTCCTGGAATGACTGCTTCTCAAATGCCAGGCAACAGCAAATCAAACAGCATTGCACCTGGGTATTTCAGCTCAATTCAGCGTCATATCATCACTGCAAATTTACGTTGCATTTACTTTTTTAGTCATGTAATGCATAGACAAACAATGTATGTTTAATTTCAAACTACATTTGCTACTTGGCATTATCAATCAATCAAATTCCTGCAAGCTGTCTTACAATTTGCTACATTTGTACCAGCAGGATGAATGATGTTTGAGCTATGCGTTAAGTTAACTTAATGCTTCCTTCACTGAAAACCTTCACTTCAATCAGAACCGTTTTTCACACTAAAATAAAATTTGAAACTGAGCCACTTGTGCAGACTGATTTCTAACTACATTCCTATGCATCCTAGCCAAAACATAACCCACACTAACCAGTGATAATCCTGCTATAAACTTGTGCTAATCAGTAACTCAGCTGCAAAATGCCAGCTCCAGAGTTCAGAGTTTTAGATCAACTGGAAGGACACGTTTAGGAGTAAAATCAGGTGGCCTGATTGGAAATGGTAGACAGGTGATTAGCTAGCTATTGGTAACAGGGCCTAGTGAGGTCATCTACAGGCAGGGACCACTGCACCAAGAAAGGAACAAAACCATTACCAAGCAAGAGTATTATAAATAAAACAGACATATTAAACTTGTCATCCAACAAACATTTGCTGAGTAATCAGACATATTAATCCAAGATTAATCCAAATTGAAATAGCCTTTTAATCTTAATAACAGTTTTCTTCTGACAGGAAGTAATATTACCATATTTGGAGAGACCCAACTAGTGGAGGGAGCTGAAGTTTAGGGTTGTGGCACTGAGGCCTTCCAACCTCAAAGATCTGAAGCTTATTGTCACATATAAAATGTTAAATACCAGTGGAAATGGGCCAGAATTAGGAAGATGATCAGCAATTCTAAGAAGGACTTGACTGTTGGAATAAAGATCCAACAGATTACTGAAAAACATGACATTTATTAAATAAAATGGTAATAAGAAGTTGTTGTTTTTTTTAATTGAGTCTACTTTGTTTTATCCTTTAAGAGATGTTCATCTCTTTTAAAATAAAAAAAACAAGTTGCTTGTTTGCATAAAAAACATTTAAAATTTCAATTTGTATAATTTTTGACTTAACTGTGTCGTGGGTAAGTTGATTATTTAAAAGGTTATCATAACAACATAAACATTTGTTTTCTAATGTCTACAACTAATTAAAATGAGTGCATTAATTACCAAAAAGGAATATTACGTATTTTTTGGTGACCTGACACAAAATATTCCTATTTTTTTCCACTATAGAAGCTGTAGCCTGTCTTTACATTTAATAATCCCATCCAAAAGTTATGAAGGGGGAACAACTCTTTCATTTGTTAATACACATCCACTGTCCTGTATTCATATGCTGTAGAAGCTACAAACTGTAGAAGCTGTTCTGGCTACAAAGTGCAGCATTAGTGGCTTAAAACTCACATCATGTCTCTGAAAGCCCAAGAAGGGAAATAAAAAGAGGCACTCAGGAAGCGTGTACACAGAAAGTTTTTAACGATTTAAATATTGTAAAGCAGTATGAAAATCAGCTGCACTACAGCAGGATGAGGCAGTTTTTCTTAGCTTTCCTTTGCTCCCTGCTCACTATCTTTCTAATTAGCCGGAGTCCTGTAGGCAGATCTGTCGCGCAGGATACACACAAACACACACGGCTCCCACTCCACACACAGCAGGGCACAGTTATATATCAGCACTATTAAAACTTTCACTATCCAGTCCCACCTAGCTCATTTATCTCTCTCTGTCTTCTTAAAACCTCTGAGCTGCCACTGGCCCTCCACCCCCACTGATTTGTGACGCTTCTTTTAAACTCCCTTTTGAGTCTTTTCACATTGGAATTGGGTTCAAGGATGAGAGACTAAACAAAAGCCTACTATTTAAAAAACAAATCAATCCACTTCTTATGGAGAGTTTAGGGCTTAACTTGGACCTATAAGGCAAAACCCCCAATGGAAAATTAACCTAACAGTGTCTGGAGGCAGAATCACTGGGTTTCTCTGACTCTACACCTCTTTTGTGTTCTCATGACTACCGTAAAGAAAATGTCTTTAAGCTGTGGATGTAGAATCTCTGCCAACTAACCGCAATATTTTTGCAGTAACATCTGTATTCTGGCAAAAGCAATAAGTAAATGACATAAAATGCCACCCTGTTATTTTCCTTTGTATTTATTATTGAAACATACAACAAAAATTGCCTCTTTCTACAACCAGAGTGGGATGAGAGCAGCTGCACTCAGAATAGGAAAGAAAGATTTTAAACTTTCCCAAAAAAGTTTACAAATACTGCAACAGACTGGCGACCTGTCCAGGGTGACCCCGCCTCTTGCCCGGAACGTTAGCTGGAGATAGGCACCAGCACCTTCCGACCCCAGTAAGGGAAAAGGCAGTATAGAAAATGGATGGATGGATTTTACAAATAAGTAATGCCTGTTTATGCAAGATATGAGCTGTCGCTATGATTATTAATAGCACAGCTTTTTTGACATCACTGTCCTAATAATTTCCTCAGCAATTATTATCCCCACCATCCGGGGATGAAGGTTCAGTGTTCTCTGTGCAGCTTATTAGTGCTCCAAAGAGATTAAATAATAATAATATAATAATAATAATAATAATAATAATAATAATAATAATAATCATAATCATAATAATAATAATAACAATCATAATGTTGAAGCATCAGTTGAATCAGTTGAAGCATCCAACTGTGCCAGTTGGAGCAATTTGTGCAATAATGATTAATTAACAAAAATAAAAATAATAGTCACATTTCAACCAAAATGTCCTTTCACTATATGTGGCTCTTATAGTAAAGAAATGTAAAAAGCTCTTTTGTTTCAGCACCATAATCTTACACTTTCAAATTCATTTTTATTCTCAAAACATTATTTTAACAAAGTCAAATTAAAGTACTGAAAGCATGTGAATTACTGAAATTATATGTCTGGATTTCAGACGATTTGATTGGTTGCAGATAAAATCTACAGATCACAAATTAAAATAAGACTGTGTATGTATTAATGCAGCTTATGAATCATGCATAGTGTCAAACTTAAACTGGCAGTTCAAACTGCTGTGTTTTAATTGCTTGCGGTCATTAAGCTCACATTGTCAGAGTTTCCTGATGTTTTCCTGTGAGTCATTCCACAAAGTGTTTCCTATCTGCCGTTTGACTACCAGCAACAAAGTTGCTTGCTGTTTGTGGAATATGTTGAATGAATTTAAATTGAATCCCAGACTGTCACTTGAAAGAACACCACCTCAGAGAAAGAGGATTAAAGCGACTCGTTTTCTGTGCGCTGAGTAGAGTAACCGAGTCCTTTTTCCCTTTATCGGCTCTGCTCTAAAAAAAATTACAACCAAAACGGGGGAATAATTGATTTAGTAAATTATCTGTTATATCTTTTGATTAGCTTACTAAAGTTTTAAATCAAGCTTTACCAATACCTAAAAAGCCTAACAGATTAAAAGCCTTGTGCCACACAGAATCAAAGATGTGAATTGAGATTTTACAGCGTTTTTTCTTCAGGATTTTACAAAGTTCTTTTTTGGGTTTTTAGATTGGAACACAGTCGAACAGGTAACGTGGCGGCAAAGACAACACATAACTGTTTCTGTAAATCCAGATCACTCACTCTGCTTTTGTTAGAGGAAACAAAGGGCAAAAATCAGAGGAAGCTCTGATGAACACCCCAGCTAGAGCATCATAGAGTAACTGTGAACATGCAGAGTAACCAGAGATATTAAGAGCCATCGAGGAAAGTCTGAAGAACCGCTTTCAGGTTGCAAACTCTAGTCCTGATGTGGCAGCATCATGGAGATGGACGGTTTGTAAATCAGAAGTATAACTAAACCACAGAAGATGGGTGGAAAAAAAATAATGCCACTTGGTTCCACTACACAGAAAGCACCATTTAAACAGACTTTATAAGAAATGTAGAATATTTTTAGTAAGACTGCACAGACCTTTTTGAAAACAAAATGTTGTTCTGGCATTTAGACAACACTGTGTACGAAATGTGCTTAAATGCACCACACTACAGCTGTTAGGAATCCCCTCAGGCAGAATAACTCTTCACAACAGTATCAGGTTGTTGTTGTTTGTCTTATGCTGTACGGCGTTTTGGACTGAATGTTGCAATGCTGGATTTGGACTTCAGCTCATTTTCCTCTACTGCCAGTGATGTTTCTTTGAGCTTATTTCAGGTGAAATACAAAGTAAATAAGTTTAAAGTGAAAAACAAATAATACATAAACCTGCCTATGAATGGCTAAGTAAGTGCACTTGACATTTTTAGTTCTAGTAGTTGAGGTTCTCGATTTTATTTAATTTTTTGCATGCCAGGTGTGGTGAATCGTTGTGAGTTTTTTGTCAGGGACTCTATAAAAGTGTGCAGTTGTTCAAGATTTTCTATTAAAAGTCAGTTTTTCACTTTTTGTTTGAGTGTGACCAATACATCTGGAGGGGAAAAACCCTTTTCCTTTCTGACAGGCTGGACATCTTATCTCATGAAGTAGCTCTCACTGATCCCAAAGTGGCTCTAAGCTGTTTACTGGTTAAGCTCTCGGCCAGCGTTTTGACAGCTCTGGTTTGCCAAAGAGTAAATCCTTAGTGGGGAGAGTGGTTTAGCGGTTCAGAAAAATGAATGCATGCATCTAGGAAATCACACACTTCATTTCAGTAGTTATTCTCTTTATCTTGCTGTGTAGGTGTCCACTGGTTTGTTTTGTTGGTGTGTGCTCACATTTGTTCATTTGTTGCTGTGGACATGGCCACACCCTCCTGATTTGGATGGAGTGTCCGTTATTATGAAGATACGTTTTTATCTCAAAGATGGCATCAAGTTGTTTTCATCCATCTGGTAATGTGTTAGAAATGCTTCTTAAAACTGTATATGAAAAAATATGATTCTCATATTTCTGATTATGTGGTTTTTGCTGCTGATTTGGGACCGGGTCGTACAGGCAGCAATCTGGACAAACATCCCCAGAACTCCTTGTTCCCATCTGTCTCTTTCTGTGCTTCCAGGGGAAAAGTGGTGTACTTCCAAGCCAGCCATGCGATATATACACTACACCCCAAACATGTGGAAGCAAAGTCAAGTTTCGGTTAAAAATGTCTTTCTTAGCCCAAATGCAGTTGTTGTTAAACCAGCAGTTTTATCTTACTTTTTTATTTCACCTTAATTTACCAATTCTCCTTAAAAAGTACTTTACACCATAAATCAGTAATGACAGTGGTGATTACACCAAAAATTTGGTAGAGACTGATATATCCGGTGAGCATAGCTGTTAAATTAAAAGTGAGTCACTAAAAACAAGTACGAGTTATTATTTGTGATTAATTTGTGAAATAGGTGAGTGAACTGGATAAGCTGAAGGGAATACAGGCAGTAGTAGTGAGTATTTCAAGGAGTTGTGAAAGATGTCATTAGACTGTTTTTGAATTGTAGTCTGCCTTTGGTTGTAGTTTGGCAATGGCAGTGGAGGAATGAAGCCATTCAGTCCATTTTGGCCAAATTTCCAAATATAGAGGAAATAAAGTTCTCTTTTCCCAATGGGGGATGGATGTTTACAGCCCACACAATGTCTGGTAAGCTGCATAGTGTATGTTCCTTCAGGACTGACCTGAAGCCATACATTACGGCCAAACGCTAGCAAATGAGTAAAATCAGATCCAATCATTCAATATGCAAGAAGCAATAATTTCCCAAAAGGCAAAAGTCCTCAGCCTCCGTAAAAAGTTAAGAATAAGGGGCTGGTTTTTACTAGGCTAGTATGTAGTAAACTTAGCAATGATGTAAAGTTAACTATAAGTTGTTTTACAAAATGTTTCAATAAGATTCAAGGCTGAAGGTTTGGGAATAAACCTTCAGCTGTCACTGACTGTAGTAGATTTAAACCAGATCAGGCAACTCTCAGGAAGAACTTGGTTTCTGAAGCTCTGCAGAAAAACATTTAACCAAATCAAAAGCATTTTAGGAATATATAGTCAAACAATCTAAATATTATGGAGGAATTTCAGTGTGTAAACAGAAAGAGGAGAAATTCACAAAGGTGGACACCTGCAGACCTTATTTGCCAGTCAGCAGTGCATCAATAATACATCAACAGATAATAAAATAAAATGCACAGAGATATCTTTCAGATATATTTCAACCACTGCAACATAGTGACTCACTCAGAAAGGCAGCTTCAGTGTTTGAAGGTACAAAGTGGATGAGCGGTGACTTAACTGGGTATAGGGAAACAAACGTTTCCTTCAGCGTGACATCTTTCTCTGGAGAAATGTGATTCTCTTTTAAACAAAATAATTGCTGCATATCTTCTGTTCTAGTATATCCATAATGCATAATATAGAACATTTCTGACACCTAAAAGTGTGACATTCTTGCAGTCGTGTGGCATATAATGTGCTGAGGGAAGAAAGAAGCAAAAATAATGCCTGAAATCCGCAGGTATCCTCAATGCGAAGAAGATCTCTATCTAGATTGAAAGAAATGGAAACTTTGTGTTTTCGTGTAGTTTCTGCCTTTGTGTATTTGACCTATCTTCCTTTATTTTCTCGTTGCTGCCAGAGTTTTTTCTGTTTTCAGGAGCGTTTCCAGGTTGTGTGGTATTCCAACATCTCAACAAGATTTACTGATTTCATTAAACCGTCAAACAACAAAAATAACGGAAAATACATGTCAAACTAATTTATAAAACAAATTAAAAAACAAGACTGGGTTAACTGGGATCCAAATGTCATGTCATCTTAAACAAAAGCTTAGACTGGACTTATTATCAGCAGATGTGGTTGGTGGGTTTCTGGAAACTCAAATATATCTCCCCTGTGTCCATTAAAATGTATACCATATAAATATAAGGGAAAAGAATAAACAGAATCAAGTGTCTCTCACACATTTTGCTGACAGTCTAACAGCCCTGTTTTAATTCCAGTTTAAACAGAGATTTAGGCAGTAAACAGGTTAATTTTTATTTCTTCCTAAGCAAACCCATAACTTAGGTATTTATTGGAGCAAATAATCTGAGTTATCTTAAGCTATAAAACAAGTGAAGTTAAAAGACATTTTTATTTTCCCAAAAGTTGTAAAAGAGGCTATTCCCTTTACTTTAACTGCTATCACACTATTACCTCAAACTTCAAAATATTTGTATTTTATGTAATAGAATAAAAGCAAGCCGCATAAAATTGTGATGTGGAAAGAAAGAAGAGATGTTGTCTTTAAAAATCTCTCTACAAAAAATAAGGATTTAAAAGGTGTGGTGTGTATTTGTTTTTTAATTTTATCTGACACCCCAAAAATAAAATCCAGGGCATCTAACCGCCTTCAGGAGGCACTTAGAGGGTTTTCACACCTGGTATTCTGGCAGACTGGCTTCGATTAGGACCAAAGCTGCAACATTTGTTACATTTTCAGCTGGTGCCTTTTGCTTTCACACTGCATTGTATCAAACCAACCAACCCTTTGAAAAAGCTGTTCACCTCCTTGCCTTTGGTGGCGCTGCACCAAGAACCACTGAAGGAAACAACATGAAAACCACTGAAGAAGACATTAGCACAAACAGAAGTCCTGCGTTATAGTCAACTTCTTGCTTTTGTCTCCATGTACGCATTCAAATGACACCAGAGTTCATGTCAACCAAACTGAGACCTAGGCTTTTAGATTTCTTTGGTCAGTTCAACTACATTTTCATGCCTCCCTAAATGAGCTGGACCTTCAAGGCAAACAAACTAGAGTTTGATGATTAAAGCGGACTAAACAGGGAGGATGTGAATTGACCCTGAAGCTGTGCGTAAACTCTACCTGTGTGTACTCTAAATCCAGCTGCATCTGTTTGTTAAGAGGTTTGTTAAAGAAACGTAGTGAACAAACAACATCATCAAGACCAAAGTTAAAGCAGTGTTATCTAATAAAGTTAATATTTTCAGCTCTGAACATTTTATAGATGACTTCTCAATCCATCTCCTGGACATGGAACGAGTATGGGACATATCTAAACATACCTAGACATATTGGCTATGGGAGTATTAATCTAAGAAGAATAGAGCCTACTGACATGACACCTATTATTTATGCACTCCAGAAATCTGTCCTTTATGGAAGAGTGGCAAGAAGAAAAAAGTTAAAACTTCAGACCAATGTCCAAAATACATGTGGCCAAAGCAGCTGTAATTCAGCTCTAGCTGTGGTTCAAGTTCAAAATTCAGTGAAACTTTACAATTAACTACACTGAAGTTTGTGATTGTTACTTAACAAAATGTAAAAAACAAAAAACTTTAAAAGGTACTTTTGCAAACTTGTTCACTTCTACAGATATGAGGAAAAAACTAAATGAACAGCTTTCACTTTTGGGGCCAAACGGACCAGGTGAGTTTTCAGAAATTGAAAAGCATCAGGTCTGTCTTTAATCAATAAAATGGAATCAGCTTCTGTAGTTATCCAGCTTTCAAACTGTGGGATCTTTATATGTATGAAAGCAGGTAGGTTGAGTGAGACTCACCTATGATGAACCACAGCAGAGCATATTTCTGCAGCGCTGAACCGGCGTGCGACTCCATCCTGTCGCTCCCGAAACGATCAAGAGAGTGAAGTTTCAGAGGAGGCAGCGAGCGGATCCAACAAAAGCTCACAGGGGAACCGCAAACATCATAAAGTAGCTGCTGGTAAATGCCGCAACACGAGCCACCGCTGGAGCACCTTGCGCAAACTGCTCGGGGGAGAGCCCGGACTCGTCCTTGTTCCTCCCGCGCTACGCGTCCACTCCCCCCGAGTCTTCCTGTCACCCACCGTGTACCATCCCGGCAGAAAACGTACCGAGTCGTCAAGTTAGGAGCTTTTTTTCTTCTCTCTATAGGCCCCGAGGTTAGAGTGCGATCCGGAAAGGGAACTGTGTGGAAACTATGCGGCGTTTGGAAGGGCGCTGTGCGCAACGGGACGCGTCAGTCTTGCACCGGCGGAGCCGAGAGAGAGACCTACCCCGGGTGAGCGGCGGGGACTCAGTCCTGACCCGACAAATTAGAGAGCGCCGGGAAGGAGAGCGAGGAGGGTGGAGGCAATGAACTGACACTAAAACCTCGCAACTGATTATCTGGTATAAATGTTGGAGTGCATGAAGCAATCTTAAGGATACAAACTGACGCATCATTTCTAAGATTCAACTTGTAAAACAGAAATAAAGACTCAACTGACAAAACAAAACAAAAATCAATGTCATTCCAGATTTCACAAATGTCCCAGAATTAAAAATGTTGTGTTAAAAAATCTCATATTAAAGTTTATCAGTTTCTCGCTTTGCCATGGAGATCTTTGGGGTAACTTTCTTTAGTTTTTTAAGCCAAAAAGTTTATTTATTTAATTAATTCGGCTCCAAAAGAGGAAATTGCATATCATTCAGTTTCTATTCAATTTTTCAATTCAAGTTAATGTTATTTATATAGCGGCGATTCACAACAAATGCACTTTGCAAAAATCCTAGTTATAAAAACAGTACCATATGCTCCATTAATTACTGAAAGTAATTTAAAAAGTTTCAAAAGAAACCCAGCAGATTATTTCTTTTAATTGTGCTAACCATGGCTTAAAGCTAATAAAATTCAGCTTTGTGTGGCCTACACAATCACGAGGAAGAGTGCTTGCTTGACTGTTGTTTAGCAGCCAGTAATTGACACCTGTACAAAGATTACAAACCACAAAGGTCATTGCTAAAGGAGCAGGTTGCTCACAGAGTGCACTGTCAAAGCCTGTTTATGGAAAGATGAGTGGAAGGAAAAAATGTGGTAGGAAAAGATGCAGATCCTGCAGAAATATCAAGAGCCTTGAGATGATCATGAGGTACACTGGAATGACAGAAAGGCCAAAGAGAAACTGGTTTGCCCATATTTTCTTTTTAAATACAAGTGATACTATAATTATCGGTTAAACTGAATTCAGGTTTCTCATTAACGTAAAATACACCTATCTGAATGTTATAAATCAATATATGAAGTTCACTTTTTGATTTGAGCTACTAATAAATTAGTGTGTAATTGATATTCTACTTCATTGAAATTCACCTGGATACTTTGACTGGACCACTATAGTATGTTGACTTGTTTCTTTTTGAGCCAAGCCTTCTAAAGATTTTTTTATTGTGTTTCTAATCATTTTCTTGTTCAATGGCCTGTTATCACTCACACTTCAGCTTTTAAACACGTCATGTCATTAGTTTTTTTCATGATTGGGTAGATCATTACATGGCTAAACCAACAGTACAAAGAAAAACCCTTTGGCGATATTCCCCTTTTTTGAGAAACTAAATTTAACATTTTCATTATTTATAATGTTTCATCATTAAAATTAGTACATCAAATGAATCACTACGTGTGGAATGAATTTACATAATACTTGAGTTTGATTTTTAAAAATTGAATTACAGCTAAAAGTATATATTTTTATAATATTTTAATTTGTGATGCATTGAGTAAAGTCTGGTGTTGATCCAGCGTTTTGTTGCTCTTTCCTTCAAGACTGAAATATTTATGATAGTTAAACACTGCCATCTTGTGCTCAGGTGGGGCAAGTACTAGACATTATATTGCATTGCTCATTTAGTCAAAGTTTAATGTTACAAATAATAATGCATATAGAGTATTATAATAATAATAATAATAATAATAATAATAGTAAATTTATTTTTATACCTCATTTATGATGTTCTGCCAACAAATCTGTTGAAAATCTATGGAAACAGAATTACTCAGAGGAAT
The DNA here is from genome assembly GCA_902982915.1 of Phalloptychus januarius. Classification (NCBI taxonomy): domain Eukaryota; kingdom Metazoa; phylum Chordata; class Actinopteri; order Cyprinodontiformes; family Poeciliidae; genus Phalloptychus; species Phalloptychus januarius. Next base: position 17,664,156 of record CADWAE010000230.1, on the reverse strand, counting down.
TAATTATCTATCTGCTTTTTATATTTGAATTTGCTCCACTTTATAGAAGAGCTTTGTATTCCTCTGTTAGCTTCCTTAACTCTGTTAATAAACAGAAGTATGATGTCTTTTATATATATACAATTATAAAGAGACTATCTGTTGTTCTGTTATAAGCGCAGAATTTAAAGCACACTTAGGACGTTGTAACCTCAGCTGAAAGGACACACCTTTGTACTGCCTTTTCAAAGTGTGTAAAACTGTCTCCCTTTGGCTACAGTTTGTTCTGAGCCCAATGTCAAAAGACACTTTCATCTGAATCAGTTCAACGATGACTCACCTACAAGGTTCTCGTATATTATTCTCTCCCAAACACCTTTGTGTGGTTTTATGTTGTGCCACAATGTCAGAACTGCACAAAAATCTGGCAGGCAACGACTGAGCCTAAGTTGGCAGAGCAGGAGAGTAATTCTGCTTTTTCAGATCTCAGATCAGTCAGGAGGCAGGAAAGTGTGTAGAAAGAGGTTAGATGACAGTGAAGTTCACAGATTTTTCTTCTGAAAATCTCCTTTAATATTGGCCTTTAGCTTGTCTCCATTGTTTTCTCTGATGTCTCTTATTATGCTCCAAATAATCAAAGCTGTTTAGATTCTCTATGGGGTTACATTCAGGCCAATAAAGCATGGTAATACAGCAATCATTGAAGCAGGTATTGGTAGTTTTGGTTGTATGGACAGCTGACAATTTCTTCAGGAAATTTAAATCTGCATGTGCAGACAGCATGTCAGAATGAAAATAGCTTTATTCAGCTAAATGTGTGCATAAAAAAGGATTTTCAAGAGTTCACAGAGTACAGACAGAAAGTATAAAAATATAAACCATAAGGGAAATAAAATTCTAATCAATTTCTCAAATCAATAAAACTGACTCTTTGCTTAGTGATGTACCTATCAAAAGAATATATTCATTTTATTTTCAAGAATGCTGTTACCATATTTAACAAAGTCACAAATATCAGATCAGCAAAATGTTGTTTGCTGCAACAATGTCTGTAAGGAACTAAGTTGCATTGTAATAAACAATAAAACAAAACAAATTATTGCTTGATCCTTTAAATTTATGCCTTTAACATGAACAAGTAGAAAGCAAACATTGTGTCTTAATATGTGGGTTAACAGACAGTCTCCAGGTAATTAAAAACCACCTCTGTTAACGGCTGTCTGTCCAACTGTCTCCAAGGCAACCAAGTGTAAACGGACGACAGAAGGCACGCGGGACGAAAAGCAAGAAAATAGAAATTGCTTGAGTGGATAGTCTGCTGAAAATAGATCAAAGGTTTGTTTGACAAATGCCTACAGAAGCTCAGAGGAGACACAAAACCGGATTAGTTACTGATTGAAGCAACAGAGACAAGTGTAAGTAAAACACTTTATTAAAACGTTTCACTGTTGGTCATCTTTTCAAGCTGCTGACAATCAATTCGGAGGAGTAATAGATACTGTTTTAATATCCAGAAGCTACTTTACTGCTATTTTATTAACAAACACTATTGCTTTATTGTGTAATGAAGCAATTCTGTGAGTTCTGCTCTTAGTTTCTGATAAACATTAAACCGGAAGAGATTTAGTCACCAAGGACGCACAACTAAGGACATAGGCAGATCTCATTAACAATTTTTTATCAATGACCAACAACGCAGAGAAATAAACCTGGAAACCTAATGTCCTTACACATTTTACCCAACACTGGATAACACAGCCTTTGTTATATATTGATTTACTGATGTTTAGTCCATTAAGAGAGACTTTCATGTGAGAGTCCCTCCATTTATTTGTAAATAAGTTCATTTATAGACAATGATGTGTTTATGGTGACTCCACAGCAGTCGTAATGAGGGATATATTTCCAGTCACGCCTTCTGTCTGGTCCCAGTGGGCACCAGTGGGTCATTAGAGACTGACATCACACAGACACACATACAGCCAAACACCGAGTTACAAAAAACATTCTTATTTGTTCCACAGCTCAGAGGTGGTTCTTCTCATCTGACTTTTGACTATGAGGGCAATGGAGACGAAGAAGAGGAGAGAAACTGATGATGTGGAAGACGACAACGATGATGAGGTGATGCATTTAGGAGAGCTGGAAGAAGAAAATGATCAGGTGATTTTAGGACCACAGATGGAGATCCTGGATGTCTCTGATGATGATGAAGAAGAAGAACGGAGATGGGTTGACCTCTTCGCTGCTTGTCAAAGCAACAAGTCTGAGGTGAGTAACAGATAAATGTGCTTATATATGTAATTTAAAAAGTTCTGGATTATGAAAAAGATTGGTGGAAAAAACAGTGTGGTCATGTGACAGTAATTTTCCTCTCAACAACACCTGTTTACGAGCATGTAGGTACGTCACTTGACCTAGATGTTGCTTTATAAGCTCCATCCACCCTTTGGGAGTCATATTAAAAAGGACTTCCTGGTAACATGAGAAGGTTTCCTCTTAGAAATTAGTTACTAACAACACAGATGTAAGTCCTCATTATGAAGTGAACATATAAAATCAAGATTAAACAGTTAACTGAAATATTTGAGAGCAACTTTGATAAAATGCTGAAAAGACACAAAACCAACCATTTTCTAGTCAACAATACTTGATCATATTAATTCAACTAATTGACCAGTTTGATCGGTGTGCTCAACAGGTGGTGCAGGGGCTGCTGAGGGCCGATGCTGACCTGACGCTGTGTAACCACGGACAGCAGACCGCGCTGCACATCAGCCCACCTGAGCTCCAGGAGAAAATGGTGAGGTGGATGACGAGGCCCCATCTGTCCGCACAGGAGCAGCTGCTGCAGGCCGCCTGGCAGGGAGACCTGGGCTCTGTGAGGCAGCTGCTGGTGAGTCTCAGATCCAAAGGTCAGGGTGAACTGCTCAGCAGGGACAGCAATCTCTGTTAGAGCAACAGCAAATTAGTCACATCTTGGTCAGATTTATTCCAGAGTTGGGTAGAAACTACTAACATTTACTCACTTACATTTAGCTACTTCAGTATTTACTTTTAGGCGTATCTTTACTTTTTATTTTTACTTGAGTAATTTTATTATGAAGTATCACTGATCTTGCTTGAGTAAAATGTCTGGATTCTCTACCCACTGAATGAAGAACAAACATGTTTTGACCAGAAATTCACCAGTCACACATCTGCAGTTTTTACTAAAGTTTCATAAGTTTTGTATTGAAAGAAAATTTGGAAATTTTTTTCATTTGCTACATATATGATTTGCTGTCATTTTAATTCTTAAAATGCCAAAACTTCTACTTGATTTTACATTTTGGTCTATCTGATTATGTATTTTAAAATATTAAATGAGTGATAATTTGACCAGTTACTCAGTACTTCCGTAGCCGTTTTCTTTTTAAATATTTATTTACTCTTACTTAAGCAATTTCTTGAATGGCTACTTTTAACTTTTTTTTTTCAGTACAATTTTTGGGTACTCTACCCACCTCTGTTCCAGAAGAATCCAGAAAAAGTTTCATCTTTTTTGCACAATTAAAAGTGAAATTTCTTACCTTATTCTTAGCACAGAGCAACCAGCAGGTTTGTAAGTTGGATCCTCTTCCTGTGGGGTTTTGTGTTTCTGGAAATGTGAAGCGTAAACCTTTTCTGTAAAACCAAGTTAAGAACAAATGTCACAATGCGGGACAGTATTTTTCATATACTGGCTAAATTGTCAACGTTTATTAAATGTATTTCATTAGGACGATTGTGTATTTGACAAAATGTGTTTGCCTGTAGCTTTGTGTGTAACAAGCTGAAGGATTAATAATGATTCTGGGTTTATGTGTGTTAGTCTCAGTCAGACAGTGTGGATGTGAACATTCCCAACAGCGACGGCGCAACAGCGGTGATCCTCGCCGTCAGGGACGTTGACCTGTTTCAGGGCATGGCGACGTGGTTACCATGGGAACACAACCCTGTGGAGGTTGTCAAGGAGCTTCTAAAGTTGTCAGCGTAAGGAAAAACATGCGTAGACAAGCTACACTGCCTGAAAAATTAAAAAAAAAAGCTTTAAAACACTTCCAAGGAGCATGAGTAACTATTGATCCAATAGTTTAAATAGAAACATGACGAGTTAATCTAATTTGTATATTTATATTCTTGAGGGACCATGTCAGTGTTGCTGCTTAGAGTTGTTAAATTTGTTTGTTTTTTAGTGATTTGCGAGCTCGAGACCACAATGGCTGCCCTGCCCTCCACTATGCTGCTAATCTCAGCAGCCGTCTGATGGAAGAGATTGTTGCAGTTCTGATCGAGGTTCTGGGTCACACAGGTATGCACCAACACAATGATTCACACACTAATACACTAAGATCAAATTTCAAAGCTTACAAACCATTTACATTTATGGAAGGAATCATAATAGCTCATAATTATAGTGCGTTGTACTACAGCGCACTATAGACTACCAATAGACTAGAACAGATGTTAGAAGTAGGACTTTCTAGTGAGGTAATCCAGACAACCTTTGACCTTGAGGCGCACACTCTCATCCTAGTTATACTTGGTTATACCAGGATGAGAGTGGCTGAAAAAATATATGCTAATGCTCCTTAAATTCTGATTTCAACAAATCATATGATCTGTGAAGATAAATGTGTTTTTTTTAATTTGTAAATAATTTAACAACTTATTTGGAGATAATTTATAAAGTGGAAAAAACACAAATATCAGGACTGACATCCTTTGTTTTATCTACTAACTTCAATTGATTTCAAGGCAGAGACTACTCAGGACATACAGTGTCTTGTCCTTTTTTTAAATATCTTGTCCATTTTCTGCAGAGGCTGATCCTAACTCCTTGTCGGAACTTGAGAAATACTTGTTCCAGGATTTGGACTTTGGAGATTCAGACACAGAGCAGGATGCTGAGAGCCTTTTTCACCATCATAAAGCAAGAAGACATCAACACAGCGACCATTCTCACAGCCACACACGAGTAAGAAAAACAATGATTTGTTCTTACAAAGTGATTAAAGCTCACAGAGTTTACAGATCTTTGAAAGACACTTTAAGCATAAACTCAAAGAAACGTAAATGCTTACATTTGATATAAGGTTTATCTAAAGCTGCCATTGCATTCAGATCTGAAAACCACAGCGGAGCCAACACAGTTTTGTGTAAAAAGTTTGTACAACTGTGCATAAAGCTCACTAATGGCTTGGGTGTGGCTGAAGCTCTCAGCTTACACTAATTAACAAACACAGAGGTAGAATGGGAGTGAGCAGTAACACACACACCTTTGGGTTTTCTGTGTAGCCGCCATGTTTCATATAGGAAGGAGACGAGTCAGCAGCTGGTTAGCAGGACGGAGCAGCTGGTCGATGGAGACACAATGCAGTTTATGTACGTCCCAGACACACTCTGGGTATCGTAAAACATTAATAAAAAGAAATACTAAAATGGTTTTAGGACCTAGTTCAGCTGTAGTCAGTTAAATTTAATGAAATAATAGAAAAAAAAACTAAAGGATGTGAACTGTGTAGACTGACCCTTGAACTTCTGCATATCTAGTCATTTTATAATCACAAATGTTAGTTTATTTTACTACGATTTTAGATGATAAATCAACAAACATTCACAAAGTGGTGAAGTTGAAATAAAATAATAAATGTACTTCAGTTTTCATTAACAAGGAAAAATCTGAAATGTGTTTTGCGCATTTGAGTTCAGCTCCCTTTACTTTACCTAATAAAACTCAGTGCAAATAATTGCCTTCATTTAATCAGTAAATAAATTCCACATGTGCACAAATTGTATATCTGTTTATAAATATATCTTAAAGTGGCAGTTTGGACAAGGACAGCATTAATCAGAGAGCGATCTATTGTAACTTTGTAGGAGTTGCTTGTGTTCAAGTGGAAGAACCTGCTGAATCGACAGAAATAGCTGAGTGTAACACTGTAAAAACATGGTTATTATGTAAACAACGCCATTGTTAAAAGACAGCCATACAAAGTCACAATAAGCCATATGGGGGACACAGTAAACATGTGGGAGGAAGTCCTCTAGTCAGATGAGGTCAAGATGAAACAAAATGCTATGTGTCACCGAAAAACGAATCATCATCATCCTCTCAAAAAGTTTATGGTAATAAATGACCTTTGATCTTTCCAGGCATCTCTGCAGGCTTCAAGGAGTCTCCCTCAACATGACAAGAAGGAGTTCAGCCAAGGTACGGACTTTTTCAGCGACACTGAGTTCAAACTAAAGATATTTTTTCTACATATTTGATCCCAGAGAATAAATGGGTGACTAAGATGGAGGATGGTAAAAGTTTACTGTTATAAATAGCAGCAAAGACTGACGTTTTAGAGCCACGAGTCTCTATGAGAAACATGAGATCTTATTAAAATATCAACTGTTTATTTAGGAAACATAAATGTGCAGTTTGTGAAACTCTACAGGGATATTTATGGTTGTCAGATGAGCCTAAGAGTGAGTTTGAGGAAAAGCTCCTCAAGTCGACTGTTAACTATAGTGAGGAGCTGTGATGCTGCTTCTCTTCCAAAGAGCCTGACTGTGAAAGCTGATGGAGTGCATGGCACCCTGAGGTCTTTGAAATACCAGGACTGAAGCCTAAATCTAGAGGTCTCTGCCAGAAACTGAAAATAGGTGGTCACTACAGAAAAATGATCCAAAACATTTGGCTAAATCAACACAGAAATTAACCACACGCAATAACCTTCCTCACTGGCATAAATTAGAGAAAGGTTGAAGGATTTTTGTAAAGCTGTGTAAAGTACACCTGTTTTAAAAATAGTCTAAGTACAGTACACTGAAAGAGAAGCATAATGGTCAGCATCCCAATTGGGCCACGAGATCAGATCACCTTCACAAAGGGGAGGGGATCTTAGGGAGATGAAGGAGAGGCAGGCGGTCCAGGATGGGAGGGGTCTTCCACACAATACAAAGCTCTCCTCTGAGAAACCTGCCTGAACATCTTTCACCTCTGCATCCTTGACAAGCAGCCTGCAGCTCCAGAACAAAACCAGAGACTTTCAGGAAACAGTTTCAGTGATTTAGACAAAAGGTTATGTGAAATGAACAAAAGTGTAATATCTGGACATTTGAGCAGAGGGGATCAACGAGCTTAAACACAGGTACAACAAGCTATTGTTTTTTAGTGAGCAGTGGTGTGTAATGTGCATGTGTCTCTTTTAAGGAATATTTAATTGAAAACAAACAGGGCAAGTTGAATTTGTTGCTTTGAATTAGCAAAAATGTGGTTTAGCTTTAAATAATCCTCAAATCGTTTTAACATCACTATCATTAGTGACAACATTTCTTCTGTTTTTATTGTTTCTTTCCTCCTGGAATATAAAACTTTCATGCTGTAAATTATATCTACACTGCATAAGTTTATTCCTTTTGCTTTACTGTTGGAATGAGAGAATAGACCTTAATTAGGGTTGATGAGTGAATGTTAGCATTTCTGTCGCAGATAAGGGGATTCCCACCTGTTCCCAAAACGCCATGGAAACTCTGAAAAATCCTGGACGAGCCAATCAGGATGCAAGGAGGGGCAGCAGGTGGGCATGAAAAATGTGCCATCTTTCTCTCACAAATGTATTTTTATAAATAATAAATCTACAATGTGTATTAGTGATCAAGAAAAGTGGCATCTGTTCATATGTAGCAAACTGTGCATACAGTTAAAACTCCTTACTTAACAAACAATCTCTTATACTGTACACTGCCTCCTGGGTCGGTTAGCATGTGCCTCTTACTTTGACACCAGCACTAGAAAAGAGACCTATCTGGTTACGTTTGCAGACCTGTCACTGTGTCCAGAGGACAATCTGTTCTGCCCAAACAGGTTGGATACACACAGACCGGGGCAGAGAACTTCGGTGAATCAGCTCATTGTCTGTTATGAGCAGCACTCACCTTTGACTCAAGTCCAAGTTCTGAGAAGAGAATAAAACTCTTTGAGCTGCTCTAATTTCATAGAATCAGCTGCCAGAAATAGGGTGTGTTTGGTTTGGCACAAGGAGATGAAAGTCAATCATTTTCATGATTTAACACATCAACTAATGTGGTTTATGAATGCGGCTTTTTTTAATATGTAATTAGAGTTTGTTTCAAGAATCAGACAGATAGGAAGAGAAGAGGACAATCTGATAATGAGATATGACAACCAAGGAATATAATGGAAAGAAATGCTAATAAAATGTATTCCTGCAGTCCCTCACTATGCTTAAAATGTCTCAAAGCCATAATGGATGATCCATATGAACCTCCAACTTTCTGGTTCCAAATTCAGAATATACTAACTACCAGATTTTGGACATTATGATTTGTGCCCAATTTAATGAGATACCAATTGTCATATGTGGACATAAACAGGTTGTTAAAACTGCTAGCTTTATAATGTGCAGCAGTCTTTTTGGATTTTTTATATCTGGGTATGAAAATCAGTGGCATTTCCATTTGATTTATCCGACTCTATAAGATATCATAAGACATCTGAAGTTATTTGACGGAATGGGGAAGAAAAATAAAATAACCAAAACTAGTGAAAGCGCCAGGAAACCAGAGAAAACCAAATTACAAAACCTACAAGAACCTCAGTATGATTGCAGATCATTTCTATCTATATCATCAGTATTTAAAATCTGACTCCAAATCTAAACCACATACTGTAACTGTCTTCTAACTTCCTTTTCTCATTTTATTTACAGAGGTTTGTGTCTACCTAGCTTGTCCAACAGTCATAGACATAGTGACCATTTAGATGCTCAACTATCATATGGGTTTCTGAGCACCAGAACCGCATGTCAGCCTGTAACACCCAGACAAAGGTACAAACACACTCACATGTTAACAGAGTAAGATGTATGCTAGTTGTTCTGCATGCGGCCATAACTAAAATAATACAAAAATGTAATTCCACAACATTTACTCTGAGACAAAGTTAACTAAATAAGCATGAGTAATTGGATTGTTTGTCTGGAGAATGTCCACATGCTGTTTTTATAAATGAAAACTAATTATACAGACTCTTAAAATAATGACACACAAACATAGCAAACATCCAAAATCAAATATTTCTCTGCACCTGACAGGCAGAGGACAAGAAGTGTGGTTGAAGTTTCTCCACCTTCCCATAGTCTGCTTTGTGTGCCAGAGTCCAGCCAACTCAGCCAATCAGCCCCAAGCATCATGGAACCACTTCTGTGCCCCAACACCATGATGCAGGCCAGAGCGCATATTCAGACCAGTATGTAAAAACAGAGCAGTGCAAAATGCAAATATTTGGATGCTAACACTGTAATATTTTCATGTTTACAGGACTGAGCTCTCAAAGTACTTTAAATGATCAAAGGGTGAGTTTCAATGATTTAAAACTATTTAACAGAAATATATTTTTTAGCAGTAAATAGATGGGATTTTCAAGTGAGTGTTGCCTTTCTATCATCTTTAACCAATCTCATTTGACCACTGATTCTAGCATTGCATTTCTGTCTCTATAGATATTTTCTCATCTTTAAAACATTTTTGGTTTTAAAGATGAGAAAACCAACAGTACATCTGTGCATGCACAGCCCATCTGAAAGATGGCTGTGCATGCAAATTCCAGTGATCAGTGTTTTTTAATAACATGTCCATTTGATGTTAACAAACTACCTCTAGCCATGTCATGCATAAAAATCAGGAAATGTGTTTTATGTTTATACAGCTTGCCTACACCACTGAACTGCTATCTGTATTTCCAGGGTCCTTTGCCAGCCTTCCATTCTCACACACCCAAGCTTCTAGCGCCAATTGATGGTCGCCCAAAACACAGCAAGGCTCTGCCACTGCTGAAACCCCATGTTCCTCTGAAGCCCATTAGCCGGAGCCCTCTTTGCAGCAGAAGTGAACTGAGAAAACAGAGGCAGTCCTGGGGCAGCTCATGCAGTGGTTCTTCAAAGGCTAGCAGTGACGAAAGTGGGTCCAGCAGCAGCAGGAGCAGCCAGAGTTCCATCAACTTAGAAAATGAGGATGATTCCAGACAAATCCAAGAAACATCTAACAAGGACAGCAATCTGAAGTTTGGAAAAGATAGATCTTTGCAGGATTCAAATGACAGAATTGCATCGGAGGCAGATTTTTTTGGAGAAACAAATGACACTGGAATAAGCAACAAAATAAAAAATGATGCAAGGGGTCGTGAAGATGATGCTACTAATTGTTTTGAAGAAGATTTTGAAAATGAACAGATGGATCCAGAAAACACAGTGTCAACAAGAAATGTTGTCTGTGATCAAGAAAACAAAGCAGAAGACGTAAGAGATTGCAGTGGAGTTACTGCTGTGGAGAAAACCGGATTCTTTCCTGTGGATCCCAAGAAGTATGAGAAGATGTTTAAAGTCCGGAATAAAGAGAGTAAAACTAGGATGAACTTTCACTTGAAGGCAAAAAATTCAACTATTCATTTTCTCAACAAAGATGCAAGAGTGAGCAGTGGTAACCACTCAAAAATTAGCATTAAGTACTCTGCCATTCCCACAGTGGACAAAGACAAGAGCAAGAAAAGCCCTGAGCTAAGAATAACCAGAAATACCACCCTGACCAACGCCAAATTAAATATTAAGTCTGGTAATGGGGTTCTCCTCAGTGCAGGCACTCTAACCCCACGAAATATTTGTGAACCACAAAGCAACAAAATACATCAGCTGATATCAACGAGAGACCTAAAAAGTGCGCAGGAGTTGAAGAAACCAGGCTTAGCTGGAAAACCCCCAAGATCTAAATCTGCTGTGGACCTCATCACTTACAGAGACATGTTTCAGCAGATACAGAGTGGTAGCGAAGGACCAGCCATGTATGAGATGTTTGCTGGGCCATTATTTGAAAATCTTCGGGTCTCCAGCTCATGTGAAAAACCTAAAGAGAGACAACTACACTGTACACCAACAAGAAAGACAAAACAAAGCCACAAAACCAAACATAAACCAGTACAGAATAAGCCAAGGAGAAACTCAGTGGAGAGCATAGCTTCTTTGACTAAAAGCAAACCAAAACCAAAGTCATTGCGAATCAAAACACAGTCCACCCCTAAAAGCTGCAGAACAGACAAAAGCCCAAAACTCAAAGATGAAACTGATGATGTGAAGGATGTTGAGTTTAGTCATAAATCTTCTAAGGATGAATATGAAGATCACATTTTATCAACCATAGTGGAAGCTCTTTCTAAAAATGAATCGAAACATTACAACCACATGAGAAAACTCTGACTGGGCCCATAACTCCCCTTTGTGGTGTTGATTCTAGAAATCACAAAACTTCAAGTAAATCTACAGGAAACTCAGCTAAAAAAGATCCAGAGATCCAGCCACTAGACCCACTGCAGGCAAACGTCAACACTTGGACATCTTCAGGCAGTACCTGCCACACCCTGATGTCACCAATTTACAGGAGGTTTCTGGATGAGGTGGGGGAGGGTCCGCTGACAGATGACCTACTGCAATGTCTGGCAGAGGAGCTGATCTCTTTGGATGAGAGGGATGTTTCTGCAGCTCTTGAAAACTCAGAACATAGAATAAAGGAGTTCCATGGTGAAGAAGAGCATGTGTCAGGAAAAAAAGCCCGTCCTGAGGTAATAGTTTGAGCCTAAAAATGATAAAGTATTTGACTAAAACCAGTTTTTATGTCTTTAGTCATTGCAGAGATGGGGATGACAGTTCCCAACTCTAGTGGTCAATAGGGCAATAGATGCAACCTAGACCAATCACCAGTCCATCACAGCCAAAACAACCCCACACTCCTAAGGGCAATTCAGAAACCCATTACCCTTACATACAGTCATTTTCACAAAATGAAAGTATGCATTCCGATGAATCGTGTTGATCAGACTGAGTACCTTTAGAAAATAACAACTTTGAAAGCAGGTAGTAAACATACATTTCATTCAACTTACCTTAATGTGTAAAAACTAATTATTTTTAGGTCTGATGTAATATTCTAATTTTAAATGTCTTGTTTTCATTAGCTGTGTTAAAATCATTACAGTTAACATAAAGGACTAAAAACATAAATGTGTGTAATAATAAACTTTGAATTAAAGAAGACAAACTAGGACCAAACCAAATTTCTTCGACAAACACATAAGATGGTGTCCTATTTTTCCACAACTGTACCTTCCTTTACTTTCTAGCATTTATGACAGACATCATGACTTATATTTGTTTTAATTAACTATCAATCCAAAGAAGTTGAAGATTGAAGGACAGAAATTGATGTAAAGCTAAAATCCAGCAAATTCTTATGTTAGCACCTGTGTTTGAGATACTTTAATTAGATAATTATGTTTCTATGCATTTCATTGCAGGTTGCTCGAAATGACAGTAACACTTTCCTTGGATCAGGGTTGGTTGCAAATGATACCATAACATGGGCTAAAGGTGAAGTGCTTGGGAAGGGTGCCTACGGGACAGTAAGTATTCAAATAACATTGCAGCTGAGTACATTACTCCTTTAATGTAGTAGTATTGGTATTTTGTATTAGAAACATAACCCAATGCTGTAATTTGGTAAAAATATGAATTTATATCAAGTTAATTTTACTATTCAGAACAGGTTATTTCAGCAGTGTGTCTTCAAACAACTCTGACTGAAATCATCATCTCACCAGGTGTACTGTGGTCTGACCAGTCAGGGCCAGTTGATAGCTGTAAAGCAGGTTTGCCTGGATTCGTCTGACCCTGATGCTGCAAAGAAGGAGTACAGTCGTCTTCAGGGGGAGGTGGAGTTACTTAAAACCCTTCGCCACAGCAATATCGTTGGCTTTCTGGGGACATCCCTTTACCAACATGTTGTTTCCATCTTCATGGAGTATATCCCTGGTGGATCTATTGCTAGCATACTTAACAGGTTGAAATTATTTGTTGCTTACTTTAAAATATCTTGCAAAAAGCTTGAATGCCAAATTAATAAGGGCAGTTTCCATTTTCCCCTTAGATTTGGCCCTCTGCCAGAACGAGTCCTGGCTCTGTACACCCATCAGATCCTGGAAGGGGTGGCATTCCTTCATCAGAACAGAGTGATTCATCGGGACTTAAAAGGAAACAATGTCATGTTGATGCCAACTGGTGTCATCAAGCTCATAGACTTTGGTTGTGCACGACGTATCAGCTGCCTTAATCACACAGCTCCAAACAGTGGAGAGCTGCTGAAATCCATCCATGGTACACCTTATTGGATGGCGCCAGAGGTAAGGTATAGTTTTTATGAACTATAAAAAGCCATGCAGACGTCCTGTCATTTATATCTCTTGTTACTTTTTCTAACCAGGTCATCAATGAATCGGGGTATGGCCGGAAGTCAGATATTTGGAGTGTTGGTTGCACAGTCTTTGAAATGGCCACAGGGAAACCACCTCTCGCACATATGGATAAAATGGCTGCCTTGTTCTACATTGGGGCTAGAAGAGGATTAATGCCATCTCTACCAGATGGCTTCTCAGAGAATGCCAAGGACTTTGTTAAAATCTGTCTGACAAGGTAGGTGGTTAATTTATAATTTAATTATGACAATATCAAGTTATCATGAAGTTAGAAACGTCTTAGATTACAATTTATTGTCTTTTTAATTTCTAGTGATCAGAGTGTACGGCCCTCAGCTGACCAGTTACTGAAACATTCCTTCATTCCTCAAAGGCACACAAGTATCAGATACTGGGAAGCACAGAAAAAGAAATGTTGTGGTGCAAAAGTGAGTGTTTAAATTGGTGTTCTTAAATTCAGAGGTATTAAATAATATCTAATCATTTAAGTTCACAGCTCAAAAATGTATATATTGTGGTATCAAAACCACTGTGAACACACTCCAAATGACATAATTGTGTATACATTGCAGATATAACTATTGTATACTTTAGTTTAACAAATGTGCCAATTTTATAAAAGTTATGTGTGTAAAATCAGTACTGAATATTGAATGGTTTGTATAGAATGAATGTCAAAGTAGATGACAAATCTACAAAACAGTTAAATGCCACATTTAGAATTATTGCCACTTAAACATCAGTTCTATGGTTGTTTTGAGATAAAGGCTCATTTCAAATTGGAATGTAAAAAGTCTCAACTAGTTTCAATTGAAAAAGTTAAATAAATTATGCAAATATATATATTTCAAATTATAACGTTCTACATCTAATCCAAATAATTCAAATTAAGGATTTTTAAAACAAATGTCATGGTTTAATCTGGTCTAATCTAGAATGTTACCTATAGATTCTGTATGGTGTTTAGGACAGCTGGAGCCATCTGTTATCCACAAGTTTTTCCTTCCACCTAACTTTCCAATACAACCCACTAACCTATAGTGAATTATTCTTCATGTGTCAGTAAGCAGTATTCACTGTGGTAGAGTAGGTCATGAAGGCTGGTAAAGAACATAAAAATATTTTGTCTGATGAAGTTTCCTGTTACAGAAAAAAATGTTTGGTTGTCATTGGCAGTTAAATCTAACCACAGACAATTGAAATGTATCACTGTGTGTATTGCAAGTTTCTGAATATATTCTAATTTATTAAAATGCATTTAGGTTTCAAACCTACATCTCAGTACAGTAGTAGCTATTTTAAATGTTTAAAGGAAAATAAGATGCCTTCAGCTGATTTAAGAGTAAAATAAAATTCCTAGCATGTAAATTAATGCTGAATACTGTACTTTGATCAGTGATTATTAACTTCAGTCTTTATGTTGATAAATGTACTATGCCAGTTTTATACATATTGAATTAGCTAGAACTAATAGGTTTGTGATCATATAAACTGAGATATGTAATTCCTCTTAATGGCTCAGTGCTGCAAGTATTTGCCCCAAAAGATGCTTTATTTCGACACAAAATGAATGATCCGCCTTATGAGATCATAGCAAAAGACACAGATACCGTGAGTAAATAAAAAAAGTTGTTCTCAAAGTATTTCCTTTAAAAAGTAAATTTTCCATTAGTGCATGAAGAATTTAAAACTTTGCTTTTGCTCAGGGTATGAAATAAAATTTTAAAATTGAAACAAAATACTACTCGCGACAGAAAACAACACAAAAGAAATACTTGACCACAGCACAGAACCAAAGAGGAATAAACCATATTTACCATTTAAAGATGAATTGTATGCCATATTTAAAAAAAGGATTTTGTACAGTGTAATGGTGATGGCAATGAAGTTTATTCATTACATTAAAATGAGAATTGGAAAGACGTGATGAGTGGGTCATGTTTTTTCTAAAACAATTGCAGTTTTTTCTTTAATGTTCAACTGTAAATGCTTCATTACATACAAACACCACCGGCCTTGGACCAATATGGTATGTTGGATGCTTTACAATACAGAGGGGAATATAGGGCACAGGCTCTGGAGAGAAATGTAAGCTGAAAGTGATGGTTTAAATGTTAAAGGTATTTCCAAACAGATACATGAGAGAGAATCTAAATTGGTCTGGCATTGCCTACGAGAAATATTTTTCTCTAGATCCAATACGACCTCAATGTGGTTAAATGGGCTGATAACTTTATGCAATGTTTGTTCCACTTGATGTAAACTTTAGTATCATATTAGAAGCATCCCGTTTTTGTGAGGCACAACCTTTGGCATCCAGCTTAAGGTGTATTCAGAAGTGAAGGTTTTTGGTACAAAATGATTGCTGTGATATTGTTGTAGTGGGAATCCAACAGTAGAACATCTACAGGAAGTCAAACTCCTGGAATGCTGCAATCATTCAGTCGGTGACCTCCAATCAACTGAGCCATGAAATAAAACCTTTATATGTATTATAGTCATCTTGTTATAATTACAAGCAGCTCCAAACCTGAGTAGTCATGGTATAGCTTCTTCTTTAAACATACAAAAGAAACATATGTACATTTATCTCCATTTTTGTTTTGTAAACAGCAAGTTAAGTGCTCCTCTCTCACATCCCTTTGATGATTGAAACATGCAAATTAAATGTAGTTTAAGTATAAAAAAGGAAACCAGGACCAGAAAGTAATTTTGGAGATGGAACTTTACACCTAAAACAATATTGCATCCATTAAAAATATCAAGTGGAATTCCAGAAAACAAACTCATCTCCGGCTGGCCAGGTAACTTCTTCCATATAATCACGCAATAGATTTAAATTACTAAAAAACAAAAACAAACAAACATGAAAATGAAGAAAGTGCACCTTCCATGCTTTTATAGAACTTGTAATACTTGTCCTCTCATACGGAGGTCTTACAACGTGGAGATGGAACCTTTTCCACCCCACGCATCCACGTTCGCAAATTCTTCCACCCATTCGAGGAGAAAGTGAAAACTGAGCAGCAATTCGACACTAACAAAGAAAGGACTGAACGTCGCAGCACCGAGGTGCGACAGGAAGCATAATTATTCAACTTTCTTATCTCTCAGAAACAGAGAAGTCCAACAATAATTATTTGCAGCATCGCTTTCTGCCTCTTAGTAAAGGGTATATATTCACAAAGTGTTATTTTCTTAGGGCACTTGACAAAGAGGTCAGCATAGTCTTCAAAGTCTCAGTGGTCGGTAGTTTGGTGCCAGTTCCATGTGCTGCAGAGCGTCGGACTCAGTGTCTCTGCTCTCCCACTTCATGTGGCGATTCGCCAGGAGGGAGGAACTGCTGAGAGGTCCGCAGCCCACCTGGGTATGACAGGAGGGAAGGAGGAGGAGGAGGAGGAAGAGGAGAGACAAGAATAAGGAGGAAGAGGAGAAGGGAAGGGGACGGGAGTTAGCCACAGAGCTGCAAGCTGGACGAGACACACTGCAGTACAGGAGAAGAGCAAGGAGGAGGAGGAAAGGGGGAAGAAAAAGATGGAGTACCTGCAGCACTAGTGCCACTCTTGGAGATTTTGCTCACTTTGGAGCAGGAAGTCGAGGATGAGGGGTGGTAGTTGTGGCCGCCCTCAGCGTAGGCCCTCTTTCGTGATGACGACGTCAAAGTGGCGGACGTGGGATGACCGAGCGCTGTTCCTTCCATTGCCACCAGACCAGGAGGAATTCGCAGCAGACCTGGAGCCTCAGCGGCCCCTCGCCCGTTGCCGCTGTGCTTGTGGGGGCGGTGAAGGCTGTGCTCCGCGCTGCGATGCTTCTCCTTGCTCACCAGTGGGCTGGAATGTTTGCTTTTGCTGTTGTTGGCGGAAATGCCTTCATCTGATGAGCTGTGTCGCTCTGATGAGGAAACTTTGATCTTCATCTTGAACTCGTCTTTGCTTGGTTGTCCGCTCTTTTCTGGCAGAGCATTGCTGCTGGACCCGGGGACAGGCAGACGAAGTTTGAGCGAGGCTTTGTCTCCGTGATGGCGTCTGTCTTGCCCTGAAGAAGCTGAAGAGGAAGGGATTTTCATTTTCAGAGGGGAAGCTGTAGTACTGCCGCTGTGGGAGGCTTGATGAGGCTGTGCATGTTTTCTATGTTCTATGTGGGTAATGTTTGGTGGTGCATAGGTAGAAGAGGAAGTCAAGTCACCTTTTACATCACACTCCACTAGTCCTCCATGGGGCTCTTGTCTACGCTTCTGGACAGAATACTCTGCAGAATGTTTCTCTCTGTATTTATCCAGAGACAGTTTCAGAACTGGAGGCTGACCGGAAGGAGGGCAGGCAGGCTGAGGTGTTGAGTGATGCTTGCCTGCTGTTCCTTTCTCCTGTTTAACAAGGTTTAAATCAACCGTTTTTTCAGTCTTGTAAGGCGGAGGGTGCTGAAGCAAAGAGGAAGTGGACGTCTGCAAAGACAGCATGGATTCATGGATTGGGATGCTGAGCGGTTCCTGCTTTACGCAGGTGGAGGGGTAATGGCTCTGGTTAACCTGAGGCCATTCGCTGTGGCTGGCTGGGTTGTACGTGGCAGCCATGGCATCCAGAGATAATGGGACTCCTCTGGACTGCCCGGGCAGGGGTACAGAAAAGGCAGCACTTGCTTTGGAAAAACTTGGGTTGGATGAGGAAACTCCAAGAAGTGCTGTATCACCGTGGTCCTGAAGCAACGAAGGCCCAGTAAATGTGTTATCTGTCGACTGCATATTTTCACTTTTGGGCTTTTTTGCAGCTTGTGTCGCCTAGAGGGCAAAGATTTGCAAAGATTTTAGTTTTAGGTTGTTTTTTTAAGACAGTTGAGATGACACAATTATAAACTTTTACAATAAGTTGGATTTTTGCACATCTTTACATTAGAATCACAACTTCTGCCTTATTTTATTGAGATTCTACGTGGCATACCAACACAAAACAGCATAATGACGAAGTAGAAAGTATGATACATGATTTAGATTTTTGCTTGTAAACACAGCTATGCAATTATTTTCATCTTCCCAATTGTGTTGGTCACATGAAACCTCAAAAATACAGAGTAGCTTGTGTGTCAGTAAAATGGTTAAGAGATGTGAGTTATTTTCCAAGGCAGTCTAATCTAAAAACATTATACTGCAATATCTTACCCTCCAATTCCGTATTCTCTTCAGTCTGCTTGGAGTTTTCTCTAGAATCTGCAGAAACTCATGAGTCAGCTCTAAAAGTTAAAAGGATAAAAATTATAAAACATGTTAGAATTCACATTCACATTTTGATTCCTTAATTTACTTTAAAAACTGACAGTAAATCTCAGATGTAGGTAATAGTATGACTTCACCATCAAGAAGCTCCAGAGTCACCGTGCTGTCCACGTACTTCCACCAATGTTTCCCATCAGTGGAAACAGGAATCTCCCAGTTGGACCATTTGCAGGCCAGATGTATGCATACACATGCGATCACTGTGGGCTTGTACTGGAGGCAGAAGGTAGTGAGGTGCAAACTGCAGAACGGGTGAGGGGATATGAGGGAGTTCATCAGGCCGCAGGAAGTCAAAATCCATCCAACATGTGAAGAAGAGAGGAAGAACACAAGAGGGAGCAGACAGATTTAATATACTGTTTGTGTGGGGTCAAAATGGCAGTGAAAGCAATGCAAGTGTTTTGACACAATAAAATGCCTTAAAAGTCTAACTGTGGTTAATTTCCTACTAACCAAACATGCAAACAGTTAAAACACATTAATAATAAAAATGATAATTGGTAAGGAAGTGTGCTTGTTTGGTATTAACAGGAGTCTTTTACCCACTCAATCACTCATTTAATACATATGAGACAAACGTGTGGCAAAAATTGTACTTGCAAATTATGATAAGTAATGTTACTTGTATTCCACGTATCATATTTAAATAACCATACTTTTGACTCTCATTTCAAATTCATAATAAACAGGTCAACAAATATATCAAACATTTTCGAAGACAGAGCCACTTCATGGTATTTTTGCTAAGTAGCAGACTTTTGTCAAGAAGACAAAAGACAATAAAACACAGAAAATCAGTAAACATTCCTTTTCTGATTTTGTAATAAGGAAAAGCATAAATTTCCATGTTTTGGATTTATGTGAATTTACAAACCCTCTTTAATAAAAATACAATACTTAAAGTAAGGCACTTTAAGTATTGTACTTTTATGATTGAGTATATAAAAACAAAGGAAAAAAAATCTATATATTTTTGTGACCCATCACTACTTTCCCTTGTAGACTATTGTTGCAAATTTGCCTCAAACCACCACGGAGGGGTATATATACCTCCAATGGCTGAATATCAGGGGTAACATGGAAAAACACTTTTCTGCCACATTACGGTTTGGATTATGCTTTATTTTCAGCAACCGCATGTGCTGGTGGGGGCCAAATAAATACCAATGTTAAATTTTGGTTGGGGTGCAAATGGCCACACTCTAAAGATTGAACAAGTTTTAACCCAGTCAGTTTTGTCCAAACTCATAACAAGATAGCTACAAAATTAATCTGTTTTCATACATTTAAAGTATTAAAACAACCAATCTGCTGCAGGCAGTATATTTAGTGGTCAGAACCGCAACATACATCTTCAAGAAAATCTTTGTCCTACTAAATCTAACTTAGTACATGCTGAAAAAAGTGAGTCAAGCACATACAGAAGCTCAGAGTCAGTATAGCAAATGATATTATACTATTTGTAGATGTAAAATAGCCAGCGAGGATTTACTGTAAAGCCCAACAAATATAGCATGACCTTAAGTGGCACATAAAAGAAGCAGCAAACACAACAAAATCACTTTCAATTGAATTATAACAATGCTGAATCATAACAGCCACTTTCGATCCAGAAAGTGGTTGTTATGAATCAGCAGAAACACGTAGCTCTGATTTTACTCCCTGAATTTTAAAGTAGGAGGTAAAATAAGCACCTGTTGTAGAAACAGCTTAAATGTATAACAATTTCAGTAGAAATGAACCAACTCACAGTGTGGTTCTCTGAAACATTCACATCCATGTAGATGGACATAAACATAAAGTCTGAAATTTTGTGATTCTGGTAATATTTTTAAAGGTAATCTAGTTTGTACTGTTAAATGCTAGGATGAAATAAAAAATAATATGAATCAGCACAAAATAAATTAACATACTTCAAGGTTGTCTCCAAGTCATAGGCTATATCATAACCATTAGTGAGCAGCAGGTATAGATCAGTGTTCATCTAGATAAAGTGAACACTGAACTGCTACTAAAGATAATTTATAAGTGCCTTTTCACCACCTACTTTAAACCAACTCTTTAAGGACCCAGTTTTTGTTAATCAAATTTGTAATAATGGAAATAAATTGACCAACCCCTGCTAGAGGTAAACCAATTACAACTTTAAAGTCCTTAATTAGTCAGTACTTCCTGCTTTCTTGAATTTTAGGTTTGCAAAATATAAATATTGCATAGCTAGGAAAAAAATGTGTTTAGTGGCACAGTTAAAGTTTAACAGAATTTTTTGGGCAATAATACAACAACATAACATGAAAAGAAAACTTTAAAAAGTCATCTGCAGTACTTACCGGAAGGACCTCTACGAGAAATGTTTACATCTGTGAAATCTTTAGCTGATATTCAGGCTACCAGAGTGTCTTTCGAATAGAATTATGCACTTTTTTGCAACCGAACAAACATGTGGTTTTCAAGCGCACCACTATACTTCACATTTTGCATTCAACCCATCTGTGCCAACACGTGGTCCCTTGTACAATACACCGCACTGCGACTGGGGCCGGTAACGCTACAAGCCACCATGTCCCGCTACCTCTGGGGAAGGGAGGGAAGCCGAGGGGGAGGGAGGCAAGCGTCCCAACAACCACCAGTGCAAGTAGGGCCCGTTGGACACTGAAAGGGTACCCTGCATTACAGGAAGCTATGGTGTGCAGTCAAAGTGCAACAAAGGAGGGGCAGGATAACAACCTGTTGGTAGCCATGAAATAGGAAGTCTGTGCCAGATCCTTGCTTGCTGTAGAAGGGAGACAAAAAGCAAACGGACAAAAACATAAAGGAATATTAGAATTGTTGCAGACAAAAGTAATTTAACTTTATGTTTAGCATTCTTATCCCAATTTCCAGTGCACATATTGAGCCAAGATCCAGACTGGGGAAAACATTATTGAACTTTATTCTGTTTTTACGTGTTGAGTCTACTTTCGATAATGTTGCACATAAATTCCATTATTGTAGAACAATAAAGGATATTTTTTTGTTTGTTTATTTGATCAAAACTGGTCTTTAGTAAACGAGATCTTGGATCTCAAGAAGACAACTTGTATAAATTAAGGTCACATAACTGCAAAGATTAAAAACCAGCTTCTAAAATGACGTAAATTAAGACCAAAAGGGTAATAAAGTAAAATGAATTTCTTTGCCGGAAATTCATTTTACTTTTTCATTTTAATTTTTTATTTAATTGTTGAATAAATAATGACTTTTTGGACTCTACTTAGGGACAGACTTAAATAATATTCTGGAAAAGGCCCCATGCTTTTCAGATATACATGCATACACACTAATTTGAAAGAACTCTAAAAATTAAACTACTTCAAAGCAGTTAAATCTCAGTTTTGACCCAACAGGCACTGGTGAACTTTCTGAGGAACAAAATACCATACAACAAACTCAGATGATAAAAAACCATTGTGGTCATTAAACCATTTAATCAGCAAGGTTTTCACCCTCACCCTCACCCCCACCCACTTCTGAGGTGGGGACAAACAAAAGCAAAGAAGGAAGCCTCTACCTCGCACTAGCTGGGTACATTTCACCACATCAGTGTGTGGGTGATCAATAGTAATTTCAAAGCCTGGAACAAAATACATAACAGGTGAGATCAACACATACACAGTTGGGAGGTGACATGTCATTTAATGGCAGAAAAAAAATAAGACAAATGTTTTTTCTATAAGTGACCAACTTGGGTTTTCTTATGCATAAAAAATGTTTAATTAGTGGGAGAAAATCAATCAAAAGTGCCTCAACCAAATCGACAGTGGAGGTCCAGATGTGTCAAAAGTAGCAGAAAAGAGTCCATACAGTTTCAGTCATATCATAAAATGTTTTAAGTTTTACAATCTTACAAACAAAGAAATCTCTCTGCTCGACTTCCAGAAAATGACATATCACCTTTACACAATGCATTTACAATATGACAGTAATATGGTAACCACAGAGTAGATGATATAACATTGCAATCAAAAAGTTGATACACTGAGAAATAAATGATAATAAGACCCTTACTCTTTACCATTACCAATGTTATAGAAAAAGCTCTCAAGTCATCCACTCCAGTCACCACTACTTACCCAGGGTCTGCAGCACAATGGATTCAAGTATCACCAGCTCTTGAGCTTGCTGGAGGTATGCCTGAAGTTTGATAGACAATCATTACAACACAATTGTAATGAGTCTATTAATTTATTCCCCTAACAAGTGATTTAAAATGGCCAAACAGCTCTACAGCTCGGTTTAGTCATAAAGTGAGTGGTGGTAATCAGTGGGTGCTTGGTACACACCAACTGCAAGCCAGGGCAGGAAAAATGAGACCCCTTAAATATGGCAGCAGAAAGTGGCACAGCCATTTTATACAAAGGTGAAACCATGACCACAGAGGAAAGACAGGGGGAGGGAAGAAAAAGAACAAAAAAAAAAAACAACTTTCAACCTTACAGTAACCCAAAATACCAGCACTTACATTACTTTTCGTGTCTAGAGGAGATTCCTGTGGATTTAAACAAGCATGTGCTACTTTAATTACATGCTCAAGCTTCCGGGGTTGCTCTTCCACTTTTGCAGCCAAAAATAGAGTGGTTGGAGATATTATCTGCAGAAAACGGCAACACATAAGAATAAAGAACATAATGTTTACTCAAGATGAAACAAGCTGAGTGAATCTTTGTAACTTGGAATACTTACATTTCTATGGAATTTGGTGAAAGAATGTTGCATATAAAATCTATGCATGTAAACAATTGCTGTGTTTATTGTCAGTTGAGAGCTGGGGGTTATGTCAAGGAAAGTTTTGCTTAATGTTTGGCTAAGCAAGCAAAGTAAAGAATGGTGAACTAAATAATACATTAACCGTGGATTACAGAGGGCTCTGTTAAACAGCAAAGTACATTTTCTCAAATTAAAGCATTTTTCACACTTCCAAACAGCAAGAACATTTAGTTAATAATTCATTATATTTAAGTAACTACTGATGCATCTCTACATAATGTGAAATATACCCCAGGTTAGCTAAAGCAACAGTCTAAAGAATTTGCTGTTTGCAAGGGAAAAAAAAACTAAATTCAGAGCAGTGCAACCTCCCAAAAATAAGGCAAGTCTATCTGTAATGAACCTGATAACTTCTGCAGAAACCTAACCTAACGGTATGTTTGAATTAAGTGAAGCATTTTAGTGCTCTGCAATGAGTCAGGACAAGAAGTGCTGGCCACCTTCTGTACTAATGAAACCTTGACAGCCTACCTGTAGATCAGTCGTGAACAAGAGACTGTGTGTGAGGCTTTTATTTTAAATGTGGAAGTGTTTGAAGTGAAATATGACTTGTCAGACCAGTCTGAGTTTATTGACCATGTGCACCACCAATAACAATGGATGAAGCTGGTTCATACACAGCCTGGAATTTGTTTTTTTGCTACC
The DNA here is from genome assembly GCA_902982915.1 of Phalloptychus januarius. Lineage (NCBI taxonomy): Eukaryota > Metazoa > Chordata > Actinopteri > Cyprinodontiformes > Poeciliidae > Phalloptychus > Phalloptychus januarius. Next base: position 17,640,130 of record CADWAE010000230.1, on the reverse strand, counting down.
AGTTTTTAGCATTGTGTTGAAAGTGAGTGTTGGATCTGAACAGGACACCCAGAACAACATGCTTTTTGAAATAATGCACAAACCGTTACATACCCAGAGCACAGATTTTCTTGGTTAGTGACAAATACTGTGCACCCAATCTCTCCCTTTTGAGGCCACTATGTGAGGTAGGTAAACAAGACTTACAGTTACAGAATTGCCATGGCTAACATTGAGTAACCATGGCCAGAATATTACTGGCTGTCTATTTCTATGATGTTAACAAATGTTAGGACACGCTTGATCCACAAAACTGTTTGATTTCCCTGAAAACAAGCACACTATCTTTTGATGTCTGTTGACACAATAGTCTGTTGATATCTTAGCTATATTTAAACTAAAAAGCATGTAATTTGATGAGAAAGGGTAAGTATTTTGAGCACAGGAAATATCCAGATTTCCTAAAAATTTAAGTAATTTAAATCTTATTTTCAGGGTTTAACTAGAACATTTAACTAAAAGAAAATTAAGCCTTCAGTTTAAGGGTTTTTTTGAAAGGTTTAAATTAACATTCTGTAGAAAGAAATGTGACATTTTGACTGAAAAAATAATATTAATGATATGACACTTATTTTAACCACTAAAATGCCAAAATATTCACTAAATATTGTTGAAGATTTCATGAGCATATCTAAAAAATATAAGGTTAATGCCACTTGAGATGTAATATTTTGTTTTGAGTTTGCAAACTTTGCAAATTTTGCGACAGAATAGGCTGCTTCTCTAACTGAAACAAATATAACGGATTTTTTTCAAAGAAACAGTAAACAGACATGTTTAAAACGTCACGAGTTTTTGGGAACAACCCAAATAGAAGTGACTACATGGGATTCAAAACCGGAATTTTGATGAAAGATACGTGTTTCATAGGGCCCGTATTACGATATTACGTAACCTGAACACGTGCGTCAGGGCTGGACAGCAGTCTGAGAGAGGAGTCGATAAGACGAGGAGGAAAGTTTACAGCTGAGTCAAAGGTACAAACACTCCAATATGCTCGTTAGCTAAAGCAGCACTTCTAAAACACTTGACAAATAATATACATTTAAGCCTAAAAGCTGAGAAACGCATATCACTGCTTTTAAAAGATAGTTTACAACAAACACCGCATTTTAATTTCACCGTCTCCATCGAAACGAGCCAAACCCGCCTAATGGCCTGACAGCTAGCATGTTAAACAAACGCAGATGAAATACAAAACAACGCAGAGTTTCGACCTACAATATTTAAAATGTTATAAAATGCTGCACTACAACGAGAACAAACATGCTGAGGTAAAAAGTTCAGACTTTAACCGTTAAACCCATCCCCGGGTTACGGCCACTAAAGGGCCCTACATAAACGGTTAGTCTCCGGTTTGCTCCAGGATAAACAAGTTTAAAGGATACACATTGAGCCTTTGACCCATGTCCTGGACCAGATTCGCCGCTTGTTGTCGGTAGGAGAGCTCCCGGTCTGATTCTACTCCACATCGGCGGGACGGCGTGTTTTCCAGCTGCTCCCGGGTGAAATACCATTTCGACGAAGAACCCCGGCATGCCGCCATTACTCTGGAACGTTCGCTTCGGCATCGAGAAAACGGATGTGACGTCGTGTCTGCCCGAGAACTAGGCGCGGTTTGGTGCTTTGCTGCCTCCTACTGGCTAAAAGCTGATCAGTCGATGCGGTAAAGACAGTTACATTAACACAAAATTATCCATTAATATAGCTCTAAGTTGGGCCCCAAACTCGATCCAAGGCCGTTTATTAGCAGCTGTGAGGTATTGAAGTGAGAAATTAAGTTATGTAAAATAATATGTGGCATATGTATGTTTATAGCTTCCTGTCTCTCCACACTCAATTAAACCCAACTCTGCTTCCCTGATGAGATTTAGTCTTAAAAAATATTTTGAGAAAACAATACAATTTTCACCTAAAGCCTATAGGTTACACAAATCAGAAACCCTGTGTCAAAGCATCTTCAATCTGTGTAGAATATTTCTGTCCAGTTTTGACCATATACATTTTATTTACCATTCTTAAGTCCATTAAAGCAGTAAAAATGTTTCTTTTTGTTCCTTTGGTTCACTTACACAAATAAAATAAGAAATTATTGCTTTTCATACATTATTTTTTAAAAAAAATCTGTGCTCCCAACAGCTATAAATCAAGTTTTTAATCATTTTAAAGTACTCTCTGGTCCATTCTAACATCTGCTTCCCAAACAATACAAAACAGATCTGAAATTGCAAGCAACTTCTTCAAACTTATGCTTCCTGCTACAAAAGATACAAAAACTGCATTGAAAGAAAAACAGCAGAATCTGTGGAAATCTTACCCAAACCAAGTTTAATTTTGCAGAACCACACTGGTTATGACAAATAGGTTTAAAAGTATTTTTTTTTTAAGTTTAAGTTTTTAAAAACTTTTGGAAACTGCTAAAACTTGCACATGTTATTATTTCTATATTTAAAAACATTAGTTGATTCAGCATTTTTAGTCAATCTTGTCAGTTGACTCTGGAACCACAGGCTGCAAACTGCTACTACACAAACTGTTCTCTTTTTAGTCCTAAAAATTCCAGTGCATTTCCAGCAAGCAACTTGTCCTGCAAGGAAAAAGGAAAGAAATCAATCTACAGACAATAAGAGAATAGTATTTTCAGTTCTTTACTTAGCACTCATTTAGTTCTTCCTTCTTATATTTTAAATACTTAAACTTCCTTTGAGTATTCTCTGTAATTTACTTTGAACTGAAAATTATTTCCCACCTCCTATGTGTGAAAGAGTGTTCCATAAATTAAAAGAAGGAACATTTTAATACCTTCAGTTTTCCATCAAACTCATCCATTGACTCAATGAGTGACCCGGGTTCCAGTTCGCCAAGTGGGAATGGATAATCTGTTCCCAGCATGACTTTATCCTAGAAAACCAGCACAATCAGGTTATACAGGAAAGAAATGGGTTTCATTGAGAGTAGTTGGGGACTGACTTCTAAAGCGTCCTGTGAGATATAAAAACTGATTTCTGGCATTAACCTGCATATAAAAAATTCTGAACAAGCTATTCATTGAAATTCTGGATACAGATAATACTGTAATGGAGTGTAGTCATATGGTTAGACTAAATTATCTTAAATCCTGATCATCGCCTGTTTGATCTGCTACCCTCTGGTAGATGTTTCAGATATACTGGATTAAAAACTTCACAGTTTCATCCTCACTGCAATAAGTTTCCTTAACAAACATTAACTTGTTCCTATCATATATGATGTAATATGAATGTGTGCCTGGCAGTTATTTTAGATTTAGCTTAGTACATAACAGTGTGTGTAATTTTGTACTTAGTGGTGTGTGTGATGTAGTTTGTACTGATCGCACCTCAAGAGAAAGATATGCCTAATTGTTTCTCTGTGCATTGTCAACAAAAAGTAATTCATGCATGTGGTCTAACAAAAATATAAAGCTGTGTGTCATCAACATGGACATGGAGACATAACACTCTCACTGAAGTATCTTAAATATTATGACAGCTCAGTGCCAGGTGGAAAAACCCAAACACATTGAATCAGGTTCAAAATTAAACTGACTTCATTTTAATAATTAATAAAGTGGTTTTTTTACACTATACACTCAAAATCGGTAATTTTACTTTTATGTTAATGGTAAAAAAAAAACAACCATCTATATATTAATGAAATGAGAAGTTCAAACTTACTTTTCCAATAACATCAACAAGCAGCTTCAGGGAGATTGGATCATGAACCAATGAGTCAGTGTAGAAAGAGCCCAGGTATTTACGTGGGCTGATTGTGTTGTCAACTGCACACAGGTCGGGACGAACTTTGTGGCCGTGTTCGATTCTGCCAACAGTGAATGGAAAAGAGCCCCCTGTGGGCAAATAAACAAACCCATTAAGGTCAAACAGAAGCACAGAGAGGTTTCTTTAGTGCCAAACTAAACACAAAGGAAATACTGAAAATATGACATTTCACTGTCTTATTCAGAGGTGATATTAATCTTATAAATAGAAGAAAAATGCAAGCTGTCAGGTGTGGTACCTCCATGTGCAAAGCAGACTTTCAGCTTTGGAAACTTCTCAAAGATACCTCCAAATATCATTGAGCAAATAGCCATGGTTGTCTCAGTTGGCATGCCTTTCAGACAGAGGAGAGCAATTAAAATAATAAAAATACATACTTAATATAACTTGTTTTAAATTCAGTGGAACATTGATCAGGTTGTGTCAAACACACTGTCGAAACTCACTGTTTAGAAATGCAATGATAATGATTTGCAATGTTTTATCATTTACTAAAGTTGTATTGGGTTGTTTCACATTGTTAACCAAACAACATCTCCTGTTTCTGCTCAGTCTCCTCACCCACCAGCCACGGTAGCCAATACTTAGCCATCCTCCCATCTGTCTGCATGTCCCATGGGTGGACAAAAATGGAGCAGCCCAGCTCCTCTGCTGCCTGCATGCAAGACACATATCGCAAAATCAGTAACGATGCTGCAAAAGAAAATGTAGTGAAGGCAGAAATATTATCTTCTGAGAGTGTTTTGATATTGTTTTATGTCTCACAGCATAGAAGGGAATGAGGTCTGAAGAGTTGAGGTCCCAATTGTTGATGTGGGATCCGATCTGCACACCAGGGAAGCCGAGCTCCTTCACGCAGCGCCTCATTTCCAGCACCGCCAGGTCAGGGGCTTGCATGGGCAGCGTGCCTAGCCCCACAAACCTCTTAGGGTGACTGCGCACTGTCTGAGCCAAATCGTCGTTTAAAAGGACACAGAGGTCCAGTGTGTCATGAGGTTTGGCCTACAATTAAAAAAAATCTCAATAAAACTGGGAGAAAGTGAAATCAAACAAGCTTGCAGTGACTTACAAAAATATTCGCACCCCTCGAAAACATTGTAAAAGAAGTGTTGACTTTGGGCAAAAGAATTAAAATTATAACCCCCCAAAATTACACCATGTATTACTTTTCTTCTACTTCATCATGATGAATTCTTTTGTGTTGATTAATAACAAATATTTCAAGTTTGTGGTTAGAGGAATACTTTCTCTGAAAGTGCTTAATGTGAAAGAGTTGTACAATCTGCTCCAGTTCTCTTACAAGTATAGGAAGGAAATGTTCAGTTCTATTAGCAATGAGGCACAACATCTACCCTTTAAAATAAATTCACACAGAAACAGTGAGAACTGACCCAATAACTGAACATCACAGGAACCGTCGACAGGGCCTGAACGGTAACACCTGCAGATCATAAACAGGAACACTATGGTCAGGAAAGATAAAGATGGAACAGGAACAAGTTCTGGGTCATCGATCCCTGTGAACACACCGTATTTGTCCATGTCTTTGATGCGAGCATTCGCATCCCAACAGTTTTCCTCAATCACCCGGAACAACTTTCCATCCTTCATCATGTTTGCTTCTCCCTGAAACGCAGCATTAGCATCACCTAGAACTTGTGTGCATTTATGGTGGAGTATAACATGCAGTGCAAAGTTTTTATGTTTCTGCATAGAGGTTTAGGGTTTAACGTCATTTTTAAGCTTGACCACACGATGGCAGCAATGAGCTCATTCTTGAAACGCTCTCTAGGTGAATCTGCACCCAAATATCTCTAGAGTCCTCTTACATCTTTAAACACAAAAACAAACCTGCATCACTATGTTATTTTTGCTATTTTAAACAATTACAAATAAGTACAGTGACTTTCTGGTTAATAAAGTTTAACTTTCAGTTCATACAGCAGCTTTCAGTGTTTTCGATTGTGCTCAAAGTGAATCATTCAGTGATGCAGTGGCATCATGCTGTGTTCTGGCCAGCATGCGGGGTGGCTATGGTGGGGAGCTGCCAGTATGATCCTGCTGCGTTCTCAGCAAAGTAAGCATTTGAGACCTGTCCCTGTGCCCTTGTTTTATCTGTCTGCACATAAAAATGAGTGACTCACCTTGCAGTGATGGTGCAGCTGAACAAACCCATCATAACCATATCTCTGCAAGACATAAAAACATACAATTACTGATAGTCTTACAGTGGGAAATCACTTTAATACGTATAGGCTCAGTGAGAAGATTGCATCTGTTCATTTTGAGCATGAATGTCAAATTAGTTTTGGAGTATAACTGCCTGAAACAAAAATAACGATAAAAAAAAAACCCGAATGAATTGGGACCGAATAAAATTTATTCTCAATCTTCTCTAATCCATATTAGTTTAAAAATGCCATACAAGATTGTATTCTTTATGGTTTCATACAAAGCATGTGATAGAGGTTCAATGTCCAAAGAAAAAATTGATCAAATATTATTTGGATTGCATATGCATTTGAGCCTGTTTGTATAATCTTATCCCTGTGTGGATTGTACTTCGAATTCTTGCTTTTAAAGTGGAATGAAACAGGAAATACATCTCAAATACATTTTTAAAACACCCAAGTTATAGTGGCATTCTCGATCTAAGTTATCTTGACAAAAGATCCGTGTGTGAACAGGTTTAGTGACTTGCGCAGCTCCTCTGAAAGCCCTTATCGTTTGTCCCATCTGTGGAGGTTCAGCAGTAGTCCTGCATCTGCTCCACCTTCTCAAAATAACTGCAAGTGAATGCCATCTGACGCTGTTGATGCTTCTTACATACAAATGAAAGTGCAAGTGATCCATGTGAGCAGTGCAGCCAGTAAAGCTTCATTTGACATCAGTGCAGATCAACTGTGCACTTTTCTGAAGCCTCATTGGAAATGCAGCTCCTCACAATCCAATATGTGAATATTCCCTTCTGTTAGTATGTATAATAAATATTTTTTCCCGTTTAAAATAACGCTAAGTACAACCTTATGCTTATGTAAAGCAACATTTAAATACATATTTATTTATCATTTTACAAATTTTTTTAAATTTAGCACATTTATTACATAGCTGATTTTTATACAAATTTTACAACCATTCTGTGCTTTTTTAAGGTTCTCTGTGTAATTTTAAAGTAAGTTATGCTAAGTTAAGCATTGGTAGGTGGAGTTCATTTAACACTAAGCATTTAAAAGAATAGTAAGAAAGTAGGTTCAAAGAAAGAACAATAAAGTTTATTGTGGACATTTTAGACAGAGTTGCAGACATGCTCTGTGGCCTGCACTTGTTGTAGCAAATCATCAGCAGAGGCCGGCAGACAGCGTAACAAAGACGTGAGAGCTGGAACAGATAAACCAAGGCCGGTGCTTATTGATTAAAGTTTAACCATCCACGGAGAGCACAGATTTATGGTGTGAGTTGTTAATCTCCTTGTGAAATGTCAGTGGGAAAACAAGATCAATTTCGTGTTCCTGCCACTTAATTTGAACTGTAACAGAAGTGATACAGATACAGAAACATATACAGTAAATGGGATTGGAAATGCTCAGCATGAGATTTCTACAGCATACGTTGTGGATTTACTCCCATTGAGGCTTCAAGCTGTAAAACACTCCCATGTGAGGTAATGTCTCAGAGCACCTACCTGCTTCAAGTCAGGCCATTCCTTTGGTAAAATGTGATTATGAATATCAACCTTCATTCTTATGTCTACTTCCAACACAAGCTACCTTTCAAACACTGTGCTAATGCTCACTTCCTGCTCTCAGCTGGAAATCAATGACTGGCAGGTGAATGACTGCTGGAACAGGCTGGTCATTCATTACCTACTCCCAATCTACTTAAAGTCGAAGCATTTGTATGACTGAACTGTAGTTTTGGATGTATGATCATAAATTTATATCTTTACTACTACTAATAAACCTAGAAACATTGTTTGCATTGCAGCAACAAATTAATTTCAATGTTGTAAAGGGAGCATTTATTTTTCTTTGGGGATTAATTTGTGTATTGCAAATTTACATGCCTAAATATTTCCAGATAAAATAAACAAATAGAAACAAATAAAAGCAAAAAAAAAGACTAACCAAATGTATAAATGTAAACATACAGATTTGTAAACACAATAAAATATTTAAAATGAAAAAAAAAACATTGGATTGTTACCCCAGGAAATGTGAAACGTCTACAAGCACACTCTTCCCTATTTTGTTACATTTTTATTTAGAAAACAACAAGTTATGTCTATCAAAACATGAACGAACAACATTTATTGGGACGTAAAGTCTTTGAAATGTGTGTGATTCCTCTGATGTGCTGCTGTTTTGATAGCACTTGTATTTTGAGACTACTGGTGAGAAAGTCACAGTCATGTTACTCCATGATCAGGTATCTAACTTTTACATGTCATAATCAAATTTTTTATTGACTTTCTTACCCATTTATGCCATTCGCCAACTGTTATTAAAAACTATTACTGATACTTTTAGTGAGATTCTGTTGTTAATATTCAATACAATTATTCTATAAAAAAAAAAAAGACAGGAAAACTGCTAATAATTGATGTTTATATTTAAAATCATTAGTTGGCTATTTGTCATTTATTGATAGAGTATTAAGAGCCACTGTGTAAGGGCTAAAGAGCCATTTTTGGATTTATTCTAGCTACTGCATTTAAGTCTGTTCTTGTTACAGAAGTCTATGTATCTTCATGCTTATTCATGGAAAATTGTCCCCATTTAACAACATTAATAACCACTGGTCTGTTAAAAAATGACTAAATGAGTCCTTGTCACTGATAAGTGTTATTTAACACTTCAGACGGCTGGTTACTGACGCAGTCGTAGTTTATTGCAACTCACATGCTGTTCAGCCACTTAGTGCTTATTTCATGTGCCTGATGCCACCATCTCATTAGTGATGGTTATAAACTTCAAGAAACCAGAGGCAATGGATGAAAACAAGCCTCACTTTATTTTGGGGGGAATGGTTTTCTGTCCAGTCACAGAGGAGCTCATTAGAAGTTTAAAATACACTTTCCAAGGATACAGAACAGAATTAGACAGGGACACGGTGTATGTGCTGTTCAATGGTTTCTCATGGGATCACAGTTCACATTCTGTCCATGCTTTGTGAAATGTGGTCTTTCGCTGTTTTGTAGATAAGCAACAAGCAAATGATTACTATGAATTTTGATTGAGATTGAATGCTGTCAGCAAATTCTGTTAAAAGCCAAAGTTTTTATGGGCATAAGTCAGATTTAAATCTCACGTAGCATAAATTTTAATTTTTCTCTCTTTTTTAAACTGGATTTATCTTTTGATGTGTTTTTTTCACTAGTTCTGCTTGTTATTATTGTTGTGAAATCACAAAAATGCTAATTAGTTGTAACTGCTGCTGGCATTAGCCTTTTTAGAGAACTTGAATTAATTTGCAAATGAAAATTATCTTGCCAAGAAATAAAACCATCCAATTGTTCATCATGTCCAAATGTTCAAACTTGTTTTCTCCTTTTATTAATCTCATTTTTTGGTATAAATAGTTTTTTTCTGCAGAGCAACAAAAACATTTCAGCACATATTTTATGAAAAGTTTAAGGAAGTCCCACCATTTTTCTTATCAGCAGGAACAGTATATTCTTAGAAGCTTCACAATTTAAACCTGAGAAGATAATTGTTCAATATGTTGTTAGAAACCAAAAGATTAAATACATTCATGCCACTGATAAAAGAATGCAGATTCCTGACAGAAGCTGTTGTTTGCAAAGCTCCTTCAGAGGATGAGGCACATTTTCATTAACAACACCTTAGAAAATAATATCATAGTTATACAATCTCACTTCCTGAAAACAGTGCATGAATTTGCCACATTAACATTGTGAAAAACTATAAGTGCCAACTTTACTTCCGTAGATAAGTGTGGTAAAGATAATATTTATTTCTAGTTTAATCTCAGTTTGATTTGGACAGTTCCTTTTTTGTATAAAGATTTTGCATTATTACTTAGCAGTATTAGTTGACAAAATACTATCCTTTTTTACAAGTTAAGTTTATTTAAACCATAGCATGTTATTACTCAGCAGTCAAACTGGATTTATATCTCTTTGCAAGCTGTAGGCTAAAACGATTATTTAAAGTGAGAGCAACAAAAGATTTTCATGTAATTCTTTGTGCAAAAATGAACTTTTCTTGAAAATGATTTTACAGACAATAGAAATCACATTTTAATTCCAATAAAATAATTGGAGCTCAAGATTTTAATGTCAATGATGGTTTTCTGTTTTCAAATGTAGTTGTTACATAGCTGTATCCCTTTACTTGGATTATTGTCAAAAAATGAAATAGGCTTTGCTTTACAAACAATAGCTGCAGGTAAACATGTTGTGCATTGCTGTGAATCTTTGGTACCACAATTTTTCCTTCCACTAAATTGGTCATATGTACAACAGTTTTTTTTCCCCTTTAGCAATGTTGTGAATGTGTTACATTTCAGTATTAAAAAAAATTCCAAATGATTGATTATGCAATGAATCTAGACAGTAAGACTTTCGTTTGTGAACTAAAAAAATAAGTTTTCGATTAAATTCTGCACATTTGTTGGCATTCTAACCAGAGAAGGAGTGGTTTATGAGGTGCAAACACCTCTTGGTTGGCTGTGCTCCATGCTGACTCTATGTTTCCTGTTCATAGTTTGGTTAGGGCTCATGTTTGTGCTGGCACATAAAACTCTCCCATCTGACTTACAGTTTGCAGGTGGCTCGTGCACTGAAAGCTGCAGACTTGCAGCCAGAAATATGAAACCAAACATCATTTTAATTGTCTGGTCTTCCAATGCAAAATGACCCAAAGTAGATAATTACTTATTAGGGTTGAGTTTTGCCTCGGATCGAGGATCAGATGCTGAGTTATGAGAGGAGGAGAGAAAGAGGAAAGGAAGAGGAGGAGGGGAACCAACTTACTGGCACCGCCTGCCAGATTCACAGCAGATCTGAGCTTATCGCATCATCGCATCTAACCATAAATTACTGCTTCAGCCAGACAAGGAGGTCTTCACTGAGCCTGCACGGCTGACATCTCAACGAGGGAGTTACTTCTCTTCTCACGCTTTAGAGATAAAACCTTATTTTGCCTCTTATCTTCTTTCATCACCATCTCTTCTCGCAATCTCTCTTCGGAACCCGTGGCATATTGGACGCGCTGGATGGCCGCTGCACCTAACGGACCGGTGTGAATAGTTTTCTTTCTTTATTCCCCCCCTCCATCCAGCCTCATCTTCATTTTCCCTCTGACTCCAAGAGGCTGAGCACAAAGCAGGAGCAGAAGCAATGGAAGACCAGGTGACCCAGGAGTCCTGCCCCGTCCCGGAGCCGACGGTTGTGGATCCCTGGCCGGCCACAGTGCGGAACGGCCAGTGCGCCGCGGATGGCTTCACCAACCACCAGCAGCAGCAAGCCAAGACCCCCACAGAGCCGGAGCCTTTCACAGTCAACCAGGAGATGAAGATTACCGACAATGTGGACGGAGAAGGTAACTTTTTATGTTTGGATGTTTAACTGGCTTTAAAAGTTGTTGGATTTCTGTTTGGGTGGGATGTCTGTGTTTGAATGTGCGTGAATGAGAGAGAGAGGAGGAGAAGGGGGCGTGGATGTTGGGGTGGGGGTATGACGGAGACAGGATGGTTATTTTTATCCATGCCAGATATTTTCGGTGTGCTCTTTGAATAATGTATGATAGTCAGACATCAGCAGGATTCACACTGGAGCAGTTCTACACATGGTGTTTAAAGCTTTAAAAAAGATTTAATCTAGTATTTCATTCATCCATTCATTCATTCCAGCTGTTTTAGTCAGATTTAGCCTAGGATGTGGGTGTAGAGCGTCAGGTATCAGTGGAAATTATGCAGGGACCTGGCCCCGGACCCCGGTCCTGGCCCCCGGTCCCGGCCCCCGGTCCCGGCCCCAGCCTTCCCGTAAGGCTGGATTCTGGTACCAGTCACAAGCACAGACCAACCCTACACCTGCATTTGCATTTTCTTAACCCCTTTGGTGCATCTGCATTCACTCCTTATCTAACTGCAAACCACAATGTTTTATGAAGGGATTTAAGATGAGACAACAAAACAAAACTGTGCATAATTATGAAGTGGAAGAAAAACAATGCTTTGCTTTCGATTTTGTTTTCCACAAATGAAAATCTGAGAATTGTGGCATGCATTTATATTTAGTCTCCTTTTCCTCCTGTACCCTTTAATAAAATCCAGTACAACCAGCTTTGCGGCTTGAAATCTCAGCTCCCCAAGCTGCAAAGATTTGCAAATAGGTGAATTTTTCACAAATAATTTCAACTTAAGTGCCACAGAAAAATGTACAACCAGGTGAATTGTTGCTGAACTATGACTAGGTGAGGTTCCATGAGCCGCTGAGGCTCATGTAATGTGTTGACATTAGTCGTGCTTTTATGTAATGGGCCGATGGATGGAGGTAAATACAAGGCGTCCCTAGAAAAAGACCCGTCAGGCTGTTAGAGACTTTCAGATTGCAGTGGAGGATAATCTTACAGCAGGACAATGACCGTCCCCATAAAGCCAGAGCGCCAACAGAGTGATTTAAATTAAAATATTCATGTGTTAGAATGACCGAATCAAATTGTAGACTTAAATCCAACTGAGAATATTCTGCAATCTTTGAAAATTGATTACTTAAAGTTGATGAAGCTGCTGAAACATTGCTTAAATTCCTCAAACCATTCTCCATTTTATTTTTGCTATTAGAAAGATGAGAATCTTAGTCTATGTGACACTGAACAGGAGACAGGCTACACCTCTGACAGGCCATTAATCCACCAGAGGACTAAAAAGAAAAGAAAACCCTCACATTTTCTTTATTTAGACTTTTGGCTTAGAAAAATATACTGCCTACTAAATCTAAGACACATGACAAGACTGACTTTGCCCCGTCATCTGCAGGTTTTTCCCAGGCCTGACCATAAACCTCCAGCTAGCCTAAACTTCATGTAGTATTTTATTACTTAACTATTAGAGACTTTGATTATAGTTGCTTTTAATGTATACACATCACCAGCTTAGTCCAAGCTGAGAAACTCTACAAAATATACTGTTCAAAAATATTTACCTCTGATTAATTGTTGCACAATATATGGGACATAAAAAAGAGAGTTAAATGGCAGTTTCTCATTTAAGAACATCCTAATCCATCCATGTGACTGTAGTGGGACTTCAAAAACTACACCAAGCTGCAGAGTTTTAAAATGACACAAACATTGGGATTATTTTACTTTATCCTGTGAAGAGATCAAATGCAAATTAATTCACTGCAAAGATATTTATTAGGAGAAGGTATTGACTCTCCGAGAAAACTCGTTTCCTCTGGAATTTCACTCTGGCAAGAAATTATGAGTTAACCTAATTTATATAAAGCCATATCATAAACACGAGTAAAGCTGTGCAAGACTCCAGATTAAATTGCTATTATCCATCTCATTAGCAGATAGATTTATAAAAAGGAGTGGAAAAGTAGTAGCTCCCTCCAAAGAAAAACGTGAAGCCATTATCAGCCTGTAGCTAAAGGTTGCCACTAAAAATATTGCAGCTTCCAGAAGAGTTTTTCTGATTATCAAGAGCCAGGAGCCTCTTTACCTGAGGAAGGAGCTACAGAATGTTGTTGCCAACAGTGCAGAGTTTACAGTACCAAATCAACTTGGTGGCACCAGAGAAAGCAAGAGAAACATCAAGGACAGGTTTGATTTTGCAGCAAGTAGAAGGATGAACAGCAGAAGACTGGTGTAGAATATTTTCTACGTTGAATTGTCTTAATTGTTTGAGAAATCAGAAATACTATTTGGCCACCAGAGAAAATAGCGTTGTTGGTCCAGCAGTGGTTGTAGGGCGCAGCTGATAGAGCTGTTGCCTTGCAGCAAGAAGGTCCTGGGTTCAATTCCCGGCCTGGGTCTTCCTGCATGGAGTTTGCATGTTCTCCCTGTGCATGCGTGGGTTCTCTCTGATTACTCTGGCTTCCTCCCATAGTCCAAAAACGTGATTGTTAGGTTAATTTGTCTCTCTAAATGCTCCCCCTGGGTGTGAATGTGTGTGTGGATGGTGGTTTGTCCTGTCTATCTCTGTGTTGCCCTACGACAGACTGGCCATCTGTCCAGGGCGTACTTCGCCTCTTGCCCGAAACGTTTGCTGGAGATAGGCACCAGCACCTCTTCCGATCCCACTAGGGTCAAGGGTGTAAGAAAATGGATGCAGCAGTCCAGCAGTGAATAATCTGGTAAAAATTTATTTGTGGTCTTGCTTCTTATCCAAGGAAGCAGACAATTCTGCCCAAGAACAGTGACTGGAGAAGAATCAAAAGGCGCCTTCCAATGATCCAACAACAGTTTGGTGATTATTTGTGGATTTCTCAGTGTGACTGAGGGTGTTTTCACACCTGATAGGCTGGTAGACTTGATTATGGATGAAATTGAAACTTTTGTACGTTTTCAGCAGGAGTGGTTGGCTTTCACATTGCGTTTGTCATACAATCCAGACTTCTTGAAAAACATGTTCACCTCCTTGGCTGTGGTGGCGCTGCACCAGGAACTATAGAAGGAAATGACAGAAAAAAAAAATACATGAGCACAACTTCTTTCTTCACAAAACATAAACAAAAATGGAGTAGTATCAGATTTTAGAGGTTGTAGGATTTGTCTTTTGTCTTTGGTAAAAGACCATGACCCATTTCTCTCTTTCGAAATGGTCTCAAGCGTTTGCTTTGGTTGTGCTTTCCCAGAATGCCCTGCATTATAGTCCACATCCTGCTTTTGGAGATGCCTCTGCTGCTTGCATTCACATGTTCATCTGCACCATGCCAGAGCTCACTTGAACCAAACCAAGATCTTTTTAGGTGGAACAGATTTAGCTTTTTTGGTCCACATCCGAGAGTGATTATCCATTAACACCTTCGTAAACAAACCAGATTTTCTAAGCAAATGAACATGAGTTCAATTAAAATGGTTTAAACATCTTTAATGGACGTCCCACCTGTCCAGGGTTTAACCCGTCTCTCCCCCGAAACGAGAGACGGGGTACACCCTAGATCATAATCTTGCCGGTTATGATTTAGGTTATGAGAACTGACCACAAGAACCTGTGATCAGTTCTCCAAAACCAAGTGCAGACGTCAACAAATCAGATCAACTCAATACTTTGTAGAGGTTGACACCAAACCTTCTTTTTGTTCTCAAGTCTTTTACAGTTTCTAATAAGTTTTTCCAGGATTGCTTCATATTTGTCTTCATCCACTCTGAACATGTGTACTGTGTTGTCTGTATGACCTGTTGTGACCTATGAATAAGGCAACTTCCTTCAGTAGCTTTCTTTCAAGAATTGCTTGTTTCTTGCTGCTCTTCTATTTTGTCTATATTTTTTATTTTTTTAAATATGAAAAACAATATGTAATTTTCTTATATTTTCATAATAATGCACTACTTTAGTTGGCCTAACCCATAGAATCCCAATAAAATGGCAGAGTTTGTGATTTCAATATGGCAAAATGTGACTATAATCACAATTATGTTTGCAAGTCATTGCAAATAAATACAATTTAGCATAAAAATGCTGAGAAATTCCTCTGCCATAAATATGGCACATTCAGATCATAAAATCTTCCAAGTATTCATGGTAAATACATTTTAATCAAGGTTTTGATTAGTTTTCTTATTTTTGCATTTGTGTCACATAGTTCTCTGGAGTTTTTTTAATTACTCATGTCTCAGTGGGATTAAGCCTCCATGTTGACCTGATGTTCTTTTATTTTGGGTAAAGGTGTGACAAAGACAAAATGCTAACACAAACACACACATGCACACACCCACCCCTGCGCTCAGAAGAGTGTGCAGAAACCTGTGCAAGAGTCACAGAGAGATGTGGGTTGTGAAGAGATGTCAAACACATGCCTTCTGTCTGTTCTCCCAGCCAGGAATCATGTGAGCAGAGTGATTTACCACGCTGTCTCACTTCCCCTCTCTAACACATACACCCCCACACACACACACGCTGAGCTTGGACAGTTTAAATTTTACCAAGTTTATATCTTCTCAATAAATTTTCAGCTTCCTTGTGGAGACTACCACCAAAATAGTCTTTAATATTTCAGGAATAACTTTTATTAAATGTTGTCTATATAAGTTATAGAAGAGAAGTTTGGTGTTACAAATTGTCTTGATGAAATGTTTGATTATAAAGTAATTATTTAAGGTGTTCAGCATCTTTATTTGAAGTATATCTTAAGATATTTCATAAAAAAGTGATATTTTCTTTGTCTGGAAAATGACATGTTCAACATGACTCAACAGTTTTATATAAAATGCCTCCATTCTTGCATTTAACAAACCGAAACTTAACTTCAGGCATTGGTAGATCATTTGAGTGCCATCATAATGATGATAGTCTAGTAGTTTTTCTGTTTTCTCAACATACATAATCCAAACAAACAGGTTGTTTTTTCAACACTAAACTTGTGGGCCTTAAATGGCTTTTTCAGATATCATGGTGTTTTTGCGATTACTACTTTTTTGTCCTGCAGACTAAGCAGCTGTAAAACCTGTATTTTATAAACTGAAATATTTCTCTGTGTAAACACTCCTTCGTTACTTAATGTGCCAGGGGCCACCAGATCAGAGCAGATCTAAGATCCCCTTTGGAGGCATGTGATTCTCTTTTTTTTCTTTGGATTTTTGAAATCTTCATAGGAATTACATGCAGTTGAGCTTCAGTAAACGGTTAAGGTCAAAGAGAGGACAGTAAAAATCAAAGGGTCAGAGGGTCGGTTTTCATAGCTTTGCTTTTCAAACAACATTTTTATATGGCTATACATACATCTGTCTGTCCATCTATTCATTCATCTTATTTTTCACTTTTTTTTAAAGAGAGAACAATCACCAACATACTAAAAACCCTGACTTGTCTTTCTACACTCCCCATAATTGGACTAACAACATACAGTTGTAATCAGACCACATTTGTTATGGTTTGCGTCTATGTATTTCACCCAATTTAAAGTATTTTTTCCACTTGAACTAAAAAATTGTTATATAGGAAACAACAATAACAAGGCACGTAAGAAAATAATCAGAAGTTATAGGTATCATTATTTTTCATTATTTTTTTTAGCAGTCTCAACAGTTTGGATGATGCAGCTTGAGGTTGTTGTCAGAGCTTGTTTTCAGAAAACAACATTTTCTTTCTGAATGATAAACAATGATGAACAGTACTGATTTAGCTTTATCCAATTATGTATTGTCTTTATTAAAAAAATTCAAGTTTAATAAAGCATACAGGTTAAGAAACTGTTTTTGACCCCATGAGCTACTCCACATGGATGATTCAGTTTTCAGTGAAAATTAGGATAAAATTCAAGAAAGTCTGGATGGTAATAGACAGTTTTTATTTAAAAAAAATCAATGCATGAGCAGCTATTGAGCAGGCAGCTGGCGGATAAAGTTAGGTTTTATGAATGTGGTGTGCTTTGAGATGTTGCACCAGAGCTGTTGCAGAGAAAAACAGTAATCAAAGTGGTCAGGATAGCCCACATCTATCGGCTGGTACAACTGCTGGTTGCCATGGAGAATCTGGATGCAGGTTATCCTGCTGCTGGGTGTTAAGGTTCTTCCAGTGCTTTTTGATTGACTTCATCTCAAGGAAGATGCTTTTTCATCAATATTTTTGAAACAAGAGAAACTATTTCATTTCTGTCAATATTATTTAGATGTTACATTGCTTGCTAGCTGTCCTGTGTTCTGTAATTTTCTAACTCTTTTAAATTTGTTGCCCCATATTCGTCTGACTGGTTTTGTCCTGGTTTTGTGGTTCCACTAACAATGTGCGATACTAATTTCAGGATACAATGATAGCCAACAGCTTCTGGATGTAAAAGTTCAAGTTCTTGAATAATTCATGACTCTGCAGAGCCATCCTCACATTTCATGGCACGGAGATGCCAGCTGTTAGAAATTTAGTCTGTGATTTCAGGCAAGGACGTTTCTCAAACAATAGGTGGACAAAGCGAATAGAAAAGTCATCCAATTCCTTTTTGAAAATTATTCCACCTTAGTTAAATCTCTGTTTACTCTGGTACAATGTTCAACTAAGGTTTTTCTCTTAGGAGGTAATGAATTTTGATACTAAGTGGGCCTGGGAACAAAATGGGCTTCATGTATGGGATCCCTTTGGGTTGACTAAGTACTACCAATATTGGGAAAACCATTGAGCACCATATGTGCAGTCATGAATATTTTATGGGGACACCCCCTAAGGTATCAAGTTCTTCCAAAGGAAATGTTCAAAAGTCGATGTCCAATCTTTATTTTCACCAATTCGTTGCTGGGAAAGAAAACAAAGAATATCAACATAAATGTATTTTCTGTTTTAGGAAAATGTTACCTCCAAATTGTTACCATTATCCACTTTGGAACAAAATAACTCAACTGAGACACTTCTTGTGGCCATCTACCAGTCTAAGGAAATGTTTCCCTACCAGTGAATTTTTCATGCTGGATTTACTGGTGTGTTTTGGGCCACTGTCATATTGCAGGATCAATCTTACTTCAGCTACTTGAGCTGGCCAGGTCCTGCTGGACCAAAAACCCCAAAGCTATAATATTTCTAGACCATTTCTCAGTTGACATGAGATCATTCTAATGGAAAGCTGCTTTTGGTGTTTCTCGAACATGTCCATTATGAACAAAAGTTTACAGAAAGAACAAATCAAAACTAACGTAACAGAGCTTCGCCACCAAAAGCAGTTCAATTTGGAAAATGCAACACACATTTCTTTCCTGTATTTTCACAAAAGAAAAAGGTCCATCCAAAGAAAAAGGATGGATGGATGCAGAGGTTGGTATGATTTCTTATCTGATCCCAAACTCAACTCTGATTTTCTGATTTACAGTAGCACACCTATCAAACAAACATTTTTTAAGATAAAAAACCCCCCACACAGAAACATTCTTTCTTGTATAAAGGAAATGGATAGATTGAATCATTTTTTGCGTTTCCTGAGGGTGCCTGATATGATCACAAAGTGACAGAAAATCACAATGACTCTCTTGAACATACTCAAGAAAGACAAAAGCGTCCTTGTGACATTGTTTGTGTATGTTTTCTCTTTGCAGGTCTTCTTGAGAGCAGCATGCGCCTGAAGCCCCACGAGGCTCAGAACTACAGGAAGAAAGCTCTCTGGGTCTCTTGGGTCTCCATTGTGGTCACACTTATCCTGGCTGTGGCAGCTTTCAGTAAGTATTTAAAACAAACATTATTTAAACCTCTAGTAAGAGCCATACGGAGCCATAAAGTGACTCTGCTGGATATTTCTGTTCAGCAGTAATTACTTTTTAGGAGCAGATGTTTTCCCAATTCCCATTTGATAAAAAATGTTGTTTTATCCAAATGTGCTTTTTTTGGCTGAAAAACTGCTTTGTATATTGTCTTAAAGTAAGAGATGCTTTGATATGTTGTAATTAGAGCATTTAGGTCAAATTTGGATGAAAAAGTGTTTGACCCTTTCATTTTTTTCTTCTATTTTTGGGTCAACCCAGTTTAATAGCAGAGATGGGAAGCCTGAATAACAGTAGTTTTCAAATGATTACTTGATGCATGAAGACAAAAAAAAGCTATCCAAAGCAACTTAATGGTCTAGTCAAAGGTCAGAATTAGACTGAGAAGCTATTATATGACCTCAAAAAGTCTGTTTATTCTTAAAAATACTTCAGTCTGGCTGAATTAAGCCACACTTAAGCCAATGGCCAAAACCTGTCCACAGCAATACTGATGAAGGGAGTAAACACTTTTTCCCATCATACCAGGTTGTTTTTCTTTAAAAAAAAATAAAATAAATAATCATTTGAAAAACTCTGTTTACTCAGATTATTCTAGTCAGATATTACAACATTTCTTGTTTGATTTGATAGACCAGTGGCAGGTAGTTCTGTGTGTTATACATTTGGGTTCATCTAAATGTTCTGGTAGAGAACTGAAAAGGTTTAATGCAACCAGTTTGTCTGAATCCCTATGATTATTAGCTTGCTAATGAGTTGTCCCAGGAAGATTTTTTTCAAACATTCGTAACAACAACTAAGTTATTACTTAATTTTTTCCAAAATGGCCTCTCGTTGGTTTGGTTTTGAGTTCGTTTTAGTCTTGTCTTTCGTAAAATCTTGCTTTGTTTTGGTCTTGGGATTGGTCTTGAGTACAACACCAGTGTAACATGGTGTGTGTGTGTTATAAGAACGTATGATGGCAAAGAGCATGTGCTTTTTCTCGCATTGATGCAATGAAGGTCAGCTGTTGACGAAATACTAACTTAATGAATTATACCCATCTTTTAGCTGTTATGTGCTTGGGCAGAAAACATTAGTTAAAATTTCACGTTTGTTACAAACCAGTAGAAGGAAAAACATTAGTTCAGTTCTGTATCAGGCAGTTCTGCTGGAGGAAACTGAAACTTTAAGCAAAATGTTAAACTGCAGCCTGAAAACAAAGATTTTCCTACCATTAAAAAAATTAAAGTGAGTTCTTTGTTTTTCCCTTTTCAGTTCTACTTTTAATTGTAATTTAATCTTATCAAAGAATGGTTTGATATTAGGAACTTGAAAAATATCTCACTAACCCTACGTAGCCTTTAATCTATTGTGCATATAGATTTTTTTGTATCACTTCCTCATATCCTTCCAGATAGAGTTGAGTTTTTCTTCAGGAGATTATTTGCTCTCTATATATTGCACAGTAACTCAGTGATCATATGGATGTTGTGACAGGACACAGCAGCAATTTCAACATAATCAGTTGCCTTGTGATGTTGGGAGCACAAGAAAAGAAATGCAACTTTGTAGTCATGGGTAAGAATCATGAGGAATTAGAGGATCTGAATCTAAGAGAAGGGTGAGAGTAAGTGGGTCCCCAATTTTAAATAGTGTTTTCTATTTGAAAATTAATCTGGGTACATTTAACAAAACAGCATTAAAATTCTTCTTAGATTCACTATTGGCTGATTCAGCCTAAGTCTGCATTTATTTGAATATTTTAAGTGAAAGAGAAAGTCTGTTTCTGGAATCGTTTCAAATAAGAGAACATAAATTAGGATGCATAACACATGGATAAACATTTGCAAAACTATATTGAAGTGTTGTTGAAAGGCACAACCTTGACTCAGACAATGAGAAATCATACAAGTTTTTTTTTTACAGAAATAAATATAGAATTTATAAGCTACTGAAACACATGCAGTTGTCCAAGTTCCTGCTTTGAACAGCATTGTTTTTAGATCTAGATTGTTTGCTTGTGCAAAGTTATGTGGCTCTCAATAGACCTGTGCTGTTTTTGCACATGTAAACTAAAGACTGAGATTTGCAGGTTAAGTCATTACTTTTAAAGAAGTTTAAACTGCATCAGGTTGAATTAATGTTTAAAACTCGATCGATCAGTTTCCAAACTTCAACAAACAAACTTAAAGAGATTTCTGTATATTCCGTAGAATTAAGAATTTCTTGTCAGAACAATACAAACTCTAACCTACATATTACTACTTAAAAAGGAACAAATACCATTTCCTCCATCCATCCATCCATTTTCCTGCACTCTTTTTCCCTTACTGGGGTCGGGAGGGTTGCTGGTGCCTATCTCCAGCTGTCATTTCGGGCGAGAGGCGGGGTCACCCTGGACAGGTCGCCAGTCTGTCGCAGGGCAACACAGAGACATACAGGACAAACAAACATGCACACACACACTCACACCTAGGGACAATTTAGAGGCCCATTAACCTGACAGTCATGTTTTTGGACTGTGGGAGGAAGCCGGAGTACCCGGAGAGAACCCACCATGCACAGGGAGAACATGCAAACTCCATGCAGAAAGACCGGGGCCGGGAATCGAACCCAGAACCTTCTTGCTGCAAGGCAACAACTCTACCAGCTGCGCCACTGGGCAGCCCGGAACAAATACTTAACACTAATTAAACCTGAGGATTACCATGAGTTTCTCAGAAAAAAAGAGAAAAGGGTCGGATACTTCTAATTCCCAACTCTGTTTCAAGAGGGGAAAAAAGAGAAATATGTAATTCTAAGCAACTTCTTTCTGATATGTTCTTGTAATCAGAAAGACTTTTATTTATAAATAATTTATAAGCAATTCGTCATTGAAACACTTCAGTCTTTCAATGACGAGACCATTTTCCACTTATCTGAGATTTGGTAGCAAATTCAAGAGGGAAAGCCTGACATCCATCTATTGGAGCGACACTCCAGTTTATTCTGGAAGATTTCAATGGGTTTTCTGGTCATCAGGGAATGATATTTATTCCTTATAATAGGCAATGACTAGATCATAGATCATTTCTTTAAGGTTTCAGATGTGAAAGCAGATAGGAAATGGTTCCAAGGTGGGTTCAAATGTTTGCATTGTCGTTATTTTTCAGCTTAAAAATACCTGCCAAGTCAGGTATGCTTGGCAACATCATCAAAACCCCAAGGAGAGCTCTTTCCAATGAAAGTGATGCAGACAGACAGACCTTAGAAGGACATGAAAAGGAAGCAGACAGGAAAACAGAGAATGAATGGAGGTGTAAATATGCCCTCCTCAACGAGTCACAACTGCAGAGCTAAAAGGATGAGACGGGGCACCGAGTGAGTCAAGTAAAATATTAATCCCACTCTTTCTTGTTCTGTTGCCACACTGCATGAAGTTGAAGAGATGCTGTTCATGTGAAGAACAGAGGGAAAGAAGAATGTGGGAGCTGGCAGAGTGAGAGACAGATGGATGTAAAGGAGGGAAGTGCTGAAAGGTACCATTGCACCGGAGGACGAGGCAGGACAGGGCAGGATGAGTCCCGGCATGCGACATCAGGGACTTAGTGATGGCTCAACTTTAAAGAACACCAGCATTCTGTTACCACCTGCTTCTGCCCTACTTTCCTTTTGCCTTTGAGTCTCTCCGTCTTCCATCTTTCCATCCTTTTTAATTATTTCCCCATTTTCAACTTTCTTGCCTGTTTTCCCATGCGTTTTCTCCTTCTTTCCTTTAGTGGTTCAGTAAGCTTACACTGAAAAAAACAATTTTGATTCCCGTTAGCTGTCCTGTATGATATGTGTACATCTTCTCCTCTTTGCCTCAATTTGACAGGTTTTAATAAAAGCAGGTTAAGTGTCAAGGTCTCCTTATATTTCTGATTCTGTTTTTGCCAGCTTTTTTTTCTGATTCTCTCTCTTCCTCTCTCTTTTCTGTCTCAGAGGAAACCTGCAGACTCTCAGCTGCTCTGTAACCTTTAGCAGGATTTTGAGAATTCAGAAGGGAGGCGGGTTCAAGCCGGTCCTCCTCTGCTCCACTTTCGGATGTGTTGAGTGTCTCAGTCATGAATGGCTGCTCTGTGTTAGCTTGTGACCTTTGTGAACGAGCTGTCCTTTGTGGTTCACCTGTAAACGTGGTACAAGTTTGTTAAAGCTTATCGGACATCTTGGACTCAGACTGGGAGTCGAGAACTCACATACATCTTGTTAAGGGCTGTGGTCTGGTTTTTCACAGGAATAGAGCTGGGAAATGTCTTATGGGGAATATATTTCACTTCAGAAATGTAATAGTTGTGTCAAGTGACAGCATGTAGACTTCACCATTTATAACAACACCATTCTTGGTTTTTATGCTGTATCCTGATTCAAATTCTGACCCTACCACATGAATGTTGCAACCCATCAGTTTCTGTCCTTCTTTGGAGAGCCTGTGTGAACTGAAAACTCAGTTTAATGATCCTAGCTAACAAGAATTAGGCAAGATATTTAGCTTGCCTTGATTGTTGAGAAAATGCTTTTCTATCGTCTTTAATCATTCTGTCCAACCTTCTCCGACCTTTGACATCAACGATGCATTTTTGTTCATACAAAAGCTGCTCATTTTATCTTTTTCAGATCATTCTATGTAACCAACAGAGATGGTTGTGTTTGAAAAATCCCAGAAGATCAGCAGCGTCTGACAAATTCACACAAGCCTATCTGGGATAAATAGTCATGTCTTGTTCCAAGTCACTTAAATCTCTTTTCTTCCTCGTTCTGATTCTGAGCTTGGACATCTACAGATTGTCTTCACCATGTCTAAATGCTCCGAGTTGCTTCCATGTGGTTGAATGATTCCCTTTTGTGTTAACAAGCAACTTAAGAAGGAAAATAGAGAAAGAGACCAGTGAATGAAAGTTCAGTTAAGCAAATCACCATTAACAAAAAGACATTGGTTTGGAAAAAGCATTGCCTTCTTACAGAAGCAAGCAACTGTGGGAGGGAGAAGATCCTGCTGAACAAGAAGAGACCTTGAGCAGAACAACTTAGAAGCAAACCTTATTGACTTGGAGGCAAGAGAGAAAAACTGAGAAACTACACCTACCAAGAGACAGATGTGAAGACAGAACTTTTTGAAATATCAATTCATTAGTACATCAATAGTTATAAGAGAATAGAGGAGGTTGCTGCCTTTATACTTATAAAAAATAAACTAGAGAAGTTTTAGAGTTATCAGATCAGAGCAAGACATACATTTCCCTCCAACCAATCAGAATGGAGAAATTGAGCTTTTTTTGATTCCCAAATTGCTCAAAATAAATGTAGGGTTTCAGCTACAACTAAAAACATATATATCTGAAACACAGAAGACTATACTACATATTTTCTGATAATTTGTTTCATTGTTCAGGAGCATGGGAACTTTAGTTCTGCAATGACCTACATGAAAAATTCCTCCCATCTTAGATCATCGGCTCAGTTTGGGGTGTTGTTTCAGAGTGATAATGCAAGGTGTGCTTGTATTTATGTTTACTTACAAGGAAGCATCTGTAATGTGCTTGGTAAGCAGACACAGGGAACGCTGTTCCATATTCAGAGCTGTGGATGAACTGCACTCCACCAGCATAGATTTTCACATGGAGGACGTAGAGCTGGCTATAGGTCTGCAGACTAACAGGCTGTCACTTGATCCATCGGCATCGTTGCCAGGAACGATTTGTTGTTTGAGCAGGGAGAAGATCGTGTGTTAAGGGAGAGGAAAGAGTGGGGGATGTTGGTGAGAAGGAAAAAGCACACAGTAAGAAAAGGGGACAGAAAGGAGGATAAAAGGAAAGAGACAGTGAAACTGGAGGGAGTGGCAAAGAAGTGAACAGGAATATCTGCTGCAGTGAAGAAGTTTCCAGAACGTAAACAAGGATGAAAGTGAGAAAAGAGAAGGAATGCGGATTTCTATCCTCTGATTCTTTTTTTCCCTCTTTCTCATCCTTCATTAAATGCCTCGTTCTTCCCGTCTGTGCAGCAAGGATGCAATTACAAGTTTAACCCAGATACATAAAATAAAAGCCTCTAGATCGTTATAAATAAACCATGATTTTTAAAAATATCTGTGTGGCACAACTTTATAGACTTGGTTACGAAAGGGCCTGTGACAAATAAGCTGCGTAATGCAACTGTCACACAATAACTGGCATGTTTACATGTGCTGAAATGAAAACAGTCAAAGCTTTGTTTGGCTAAAATTTCAAAAGGACTGCTCTTAAAGGATCAGCTGTGGTTGTCAGTGTTACTTCATGCATTAAGAGTAAATGCCAAAGAATAAAAAGATACTAAAATATGTATTTTAGGCAAATATTACATTCTATATCTAAGCTATCCATATTTTCAACCTACAGTAAATTTAGTTTAAGCATCAGTTTCCTTTTCATCTAAACTCTTTAGAAATTCTTTTTTTTTTCTTTCTTCAGGGATACTTTTTAATTTCCCCAGTGTGCACATTAGAGATTACACACATTGCAATTTGGCGGATAACTAAAAAATTGTAAGTTCTTTCATAAAAAATAAAACTGCACAAGTCTCACTTAAATCAAGCTGAACTTAGGATGTGAAGCAGAGAAATTAAAAGCCTGTCTGACTAGTTTCTGAAATTCATTTGCAGCTTCTTCATCTTTAATCTCATGTCTTATTAAAACTTAGCCACTTATTTGCATAAAAGAAAACTTGCTGCAGAGATCAGAAAGGTCATTGATAGCCGAATGAAATCTTTGCAGGGGGAAATTAATGGAAGCGTAAAAAGTGTTGCCCCTCAGGAACGTTTAGTTGGATCATAAGACCAAAGCCAGAGCTGAATCTGAAAGAGCTCCACTGTTGTCCAAAAAGAATCTCACAAATGAGATGCCCTTTAGATTTCAGTCTGCATTCACCACGCTGGTGCCATTACGTATTGAAAAAAACACTCATTTTTATAATGTGCTGTTACACAGCATGTGTGACTATGTGTTGCATAAACTTACAGGAAATACTAGATAAATGCCTCATGTTTTGAGTTTTTCTGTGGGTTTATTACAACTAAAAAGAAAATGTGAGTCCTGGCACTTCCTGCTTTAGGTTGGTGCTTAGTAAGAGAATGTGTATATCTAACTCTGCCAGGTTACAGAATTAGTATTCTTCCTGTTGTGGCTTTTACAGCTTAATAAAAATACCGCAGCATTATCTGCATATCAGAATTCAGCCAGAATCATGAAAGTTGTCTTGTTTCTCATTTGCTGCATTCATAAAGCTGCAGAGAAAACTTGTGACGAATCATAGCAGGGCAGCGTGTACACAAACAAGATGTTTACATTTCAGTTGTTGTACAGTATCTGTCTTCTGTCTGCAAGCCATTCATCAAATCTGGGCAGTCACTGCAGAAACAGAGTCTCTCCTCCCTTTGCCTCCTGCTCCATTTCTGCCTCTCTGCAGTTTACTCCCCCAGTCCCTCGTCTACACCTACTTCTCCACCTAGAGCTCCTCCATCTTCAGACTCCTTGTACATGTTCTATTTCTTTTTTGGTTTGCTCCCCTCCAACAACCCACCTCTGCCTTCGTTTTTCTCCTTGCAAGAAAACAGAAATAATTTATTTATTCCATTGTTTTTCCTTCACCCAATATTTGCAGTCTGCTTTTTAAATACCAAGCTGCCACCAGGGAGAAAAATCTGGTCTTGTATTCAATAGTTCCAGTCGTAGTTGATATATTTAGCCTTGTTTTGTTAGCCTGAAGTACATTTCTTCCCATTTCAATCACTAAGGATTGGAACAAACAAAAATATTTATATAAATATATATATATATATATATATATTTATATGAAGAGGCTACATTTGCAGTGTCTTTTCTATTTTTAGCATTTACACAATGCACCAGCATTTATCTTGATACACCAGCTTTTGTAGCAAATCCTGATTGTTGATGATTTATTCTTGTTTTGGATGTAATCATCACTATTTCCTGACATCAGTTCAGAAAAACAAACAAAAAAACACACCAACGGTTTTCAGTGAGGTTAAGACTTTGGCAGACTCTAGACTAAGAATGTTCTAATCTTTGATCCACAATACCATGAAACACAGAGATAATCACCAAATTGTTCCTTGATTATTGAAAGGAGTTTCTCCTGGGTGACATTTTGATTATCCCATTTATTAAATTTTCTTGGGAATAACTGTTATTTTGTCATAAAAAATACTTTCTTGGCCAATTTAAAGATAAATAAATTAAATCCTCTTGAACACACCACCCCCACTGTGAAACATGGTGGAAGCAGCATCATTTTGTGGAGATTCTCCAACAGGTTTAGTTGTGGAAGGTGACTGGAGCTAAATAAAGAGCAATCTTGGACAAAGACTGGGAAGGTATTCAAACATCTTCTCAAATAAAACTATTAAACCAAATTAAAATGTGATAGTTATGTGACTATACTGAGGGGGAATTAAGTAAGCCGTAATAAGAGGGTAAAAACTTTATCACCAGAAAAATTAAGTCACAAGTTTTAAAAGCACAGCAATTTTATCAGATATGCCAAAAGCGTTGGGTATGACTGTAACTGTTCTTTATATTACACAATTTGTTTTAAATTGAAACTTGTTTTTTTTCTTTTACTTTTGAGTTAAAATAGTCCGATTAGAAGTTATCGATTGGCCCAGGGATCATTATGTGGCAAATTCCTTTTTTGCTAGCTACACAGTTACAGCATCCTGTTTATGGAACCTTATGAAGCTTTTTTTCCCTACATGCAATCTTGTTCAGTGTGCTTTTGCATACATCAGAAGCATACACAGTGTGAAATTGGCAGGAAAAATTTAACTGATCAGGATAAACAGTAGTTGGTTCAACAAATGGAGTGTTAAGAAGCATGCATATTCAACAGGCTTGCAAATACACAAGTGAGATATTTGCATAAATGTCTTTGTCCCTGATGATATATTTTACAGAGATTTATTGGGGAATAGTTTTACATCTGGCTAAAGATCTTTGGAAATGTGTGTGTTGACAAGACTGTAAATAAGCCCTCGCTCTCTGTTCATATCAGTTGGTGGTGGAGAGGTGCAAATTAGCTCTAGTTGCACTTCTTCACTATTTATATTAGATGTGAGATTTATATCATGCCTGGCTAGGTGGCCACAGTCAAGGCAGTTGCTTATCATTAGAGAAAAGCTGCCAAACCAGCAGTTTTCCTTTGATTATCACTTTTAAGCTCAGATGTAATTTGAGCTTCCGTTCCCTTTCCAGCTGCAACTGCTGGAAGAGAAGTATATTATTACAATAATAGATGTCTCAATTGCTATTATCAAATGACCTTTGACTTTGCACTGTGTAATTTCCCAACAAATGTCTACTTTCTTGACATGAGTTGAACCCATACAAACCTTAAGCTGGTTAAATCAGAGAGCCTAGCTGTTCTCCACACAGCTTTTCTTATACTTTCCAGCTCCATTATGTTCCCAAGTAGAAGCCTTGTGATTCCTTGGATGGTCGACATTCTTCAGCCATCTTAACTTAAACAATGCTCAAGTGAGCAGACTGCCTGTCTCGATAAATTTAATCATGTTAAACGTAAGCTACTCCATTCTTTGTGTTGTCTGTGTATTGTGTGGTGAGCCGGATAATGATCTTTTTAACAAGCTCACGATATGACAGCGTGTGCTGAGACTGTATTTACCGTTTATCAGCAATTAAATGACGAATTGTGGAGTCTGTGTGAATCCACTGGCTTCCATGACACAGTGCGTCACTGTGTAGCATCTTAAGACTGACAGAATGGGGACAAGGGTACTTTGACTTCTCAGGAAAACAGTGAGGCAACTGACAGGTTAGCTGTGCTGCATGTCCTTCAGTCTCAGAGAGGTAAAAAAATAAATTACCTTAACTTTGTATCTTAAAAAAACAAAAACAGAAAAACAATCTGGTTTATAAACTTTAAAACCAAATTTGTTGCATTTGAGGTAAGACAGCAAAGTTAGATGTACAGAACAAAGCAGCACAACATAGTTTAGAGGTAGAAAAGCAACAGAAAACAAGTTAAGATGTCTCAATCTTTTACCGCGTGTCAGCTTGGGATTTCTGATCAGTCAATCATAAGTTGTTTTTAAATAATCGGTATTGAACGAGTTGGAGGAAACTCAACACCATATACCTCTGTATGATGTACTTTCTGAGTGTTTATGTCAGTTGCATTACAGCGAGGCATAGCAATGTTCTCACAGGAATGTTTATAAAAAATTCAAAAAGTGTCACGTGCGGACCTGCTGCAAATGGTTGCACACATTATTTTGCGAATAAATCTGGTCCCTTCATAATAACATAAGAGTTCTGCACACTTTTCAATAATTCTGCTTGTAAGAAATTAGAAAACACAGCTGTACAGCTGGAACACAAGGACTAAAATTTTAAGAAGTTCAAAGCAAAACCTTAAGTTTATAGAGCAGGAAAACACCTTTTATAAGTTTTTGCACAACTAACTGCATGGAAATACATCATAAACTGAAATATCAGCATTCTTTCCCAACAAAGAGGATACATACTAATGTTAGCCTTGCACTTTAGCAAACTGTTGCAAATTATTTCATCTGTTGGTTCCCATTGGATCAAAAATATTTCTCACTGTTAAAAAAAAAGAAGAAGAAAAAAAAAACTAAATAAAAGAGACTCCAGGATCACAAACAGTTAACATCTGTCTGATTTTACTGAATTCACTTTTTTTGTACAGTGCCTTGAGACAACATGTAGTTGGTGTTAAAAAAATAAATTGAATTGAATGATGAGAGGGCATTATATTCATTATGAACCTTAAAACTTTCCTCTATCTACCAACCGATATCAAGGTTGATTCATATTGAGTAACCAATTCTTGAATGTCAGTGTTAAAGTCTTATTAACATGTAAAATGGGTTTTTAAATGCAACAGCAAACTTTATCTAACTGTTCAAAGACATCATGTTTCTCATGTGTTGTTTATGGTCAAGTCTAGAGCAATTTTCACTTGACATATTAGACTACATTGTGTTGGGAACATAAAATATGTGCAGCTATTTTATTCATGATACCCAACTCTGCTCTTAATTTAAAAAATCCCTCCCTCCGCTTATTAAAAACCAAGTTAACCATTTCTTAATGTCATGGGTGTATCAATATGGCTTAATTAGTCAGCTTAACCAGTCAGATCATTGAGCTGGGGGTCTAAAAGAAAACAGTCTAATTAAGTGGGTTGTCAACACAGATATAAAGTTTTTCTTCCACTCAGATTTCAAGTTATACTTTCTAGCTTCATGGTTTCTCTCCTAATACAATAATGCAGTTTCAGTATGTCAACATAAATGCTTCAGAAGGCCAAAGAAACTGTCACAGCATTTGCAGAACAGATGTTTTGCAGGTTCCTGAACTCTCCTTTTTCTAGAGGAATTATATGAACTATGAAATTAGAGGGTCCTTTTATCCTAGAGTTCAATTATTCAACTAAGATCAGTTGCTTAATCTGGGTTGCTAGAAAACATCCTGGTGCAAGTAACAAGGTAATGTCATTATGGTCTGTGTTGTATTCAAGACAGCTGCAGGGAAAACCCTTTAGTTCACTGGTTCTCACTGGTTACTTTCCTGGATGCTTCAGGTGTTTTCCTGCTGACTTTATGATATGACTTTATGGCAGCATGAATGGATGACTAACAGGCTTCTCTAACACTTGATTGCATCCTGAATTGGTAATGCTACTGTATCATTTAAATATTCTGGGTTGGATAAGGGACATAAGACTAGGGTTGAGAATCACTGATTCTGCTGAGTGTGATAGCGCCAGAATCGCTTTCATATGGTAATTATGTTTTATAAATTCGCCAAAATACTCACATTTACACAGTTATTGAGGTTGTGGAGATTGTAGGTCCTAACTTTGTGGAAAAGGGATATTACAAAAATCAAAACTAACCAAAGTTACAATGTTATTCAGTTTTTTATTTGGATATTATACAGTTATTTATTGAAATAAGAGTCAGTATCTGACTTAATCTCAGTTACATGGTTAAGATAGTCTGTTAACTCAAACATATGTAATTAAGTACATCCCTGCGATAGACTGGCGACCTGTCCAGGTGAACCCTGCCTCTCGCCTGAAACGATAGCTGGAGATAAGCACCAGCAACCCTCCCGACCCCAGTAACGGACAAGGGTGTAGGAAAATGGATGGATGGATGAATTTAGTACGTACATATTTACAAAATGGTTTAAATAAATGTTTCTCTATCCGTTGGAATATTTTGTCTAAGAGAAAAAAAACTTTTTCAAATTTTACAAATTTGTTTTGAAAATTAGAAGTACAGAGATTGCAGAGATTAAATCCAAGCATCATTGTACGTCTTGATTGAGTCTTGTTTAAATGTCTTGCTCTTGTTAGAACCACTTCTTGTTATCAGTGTCTACCTTGCAGCACTGTAATATGCTGCATTTCTCTAGCTGAGCACAGTGTCGCAATGAATGGCTGTGCGGGTATTCATGCTCTCTCTGATGCTCTGATGCAGTGAGGCTGTCCTCAGCATTCTTAGATTCTCACACCAGATGCTTCAGTCACATCTTTCCTCCCTTCTCCCCAACACCAAGAGGCGACAAAACAATTACGCACACAGAGGCAAAGATGACTAATGAAAGATGAAGATATACATATATATATATCTGAAAGCAATACAGTAAACAGGAAATTAAAAACTAATACCAATTAGGGGTTTAGGAAAGGATTCAAACACGAATCCATCCACAGAAACATTGTCATTAAATGTACTCTCCCGGCCGTTGCTGCTGAGATATTATTATTCCAGAGCTGTTCTGGTGTAAATGAGGGGTCTGTGGGGGATTTGCTTTGTTTCTGTGGATGGATTCGTGTTTGAATCCTTTCCTCTGTTGTGGAAGCCATTTATAAAATTATTCTGAGGTTACAGTAAATGTCAGAGTTATAAATCATTGGTGTAACGATTCCCTCAAACTCAAACATGTATTCGCATCATTATTTTTACTATGTTTAGAGATTTAAATGGATTATGGCTTTGCCCCTTTGTTTTTGTTTATCTTTGTTAGACCTATTATCTGGTCCCTGTATCACAAGGCATATTTTATTCCTGAGATGTAAAGATTAGGTGTGAGAAAACCTTTAATATCTGTATTGTCTCTGCAATGTCTGCCTCAGGTAAGTTTTCTTGATTTCAGGTGACTGAGAAAGAACTAAAACAATGTATTTATTTAAAACTAAAAAATCAAAACTGTATATCACAATACTATCTAATATGTTTCATCTTGATTTTTAAAGATAGACAAATCCAAAACCATTCATAACATTTATTTTGTAGCAGTTTTTTGGTGCTTATTAGGAACTAATGAGCGGTAGCATGTGTACAGTTAAATCTGAATCCATATTTGTATACCTTTTAATAGGAATTAAACGGTGATTCCATGCTTACATAGATATCCTTTGTCTTTTAAATCTATTTAAGGCCAGTTTTTGTAAATGCTATGACTAATTGTGAATTTTATTTTATCTTTACTTGTAAAGGTGTATGTGTTCTATTCCATATTGTATTTTAATTGAGCTTTGATATCTGTGGTTTTATACTTTACAATTTTTAACCATTTGTATGTGTTACCACAACTTTTCTGATGCATCTGTTTTACATGTGAAGCCTTTGAAGGAGTATTCATGTGAACGAACACACACCTGCGTCATCCTGCAAGTGCCACTGATGTTCAGGGGATCCCATATGTTCCTACATGGTGTATTACACACTCTGCTCAGTGGGACATCAGGCTGAAACAAAAGTAATGGAGCTGAAACAGGTTGACAGAAAAACATGTGTCAGTCCTTTTAGATTAAAGTTGGCCTACTTAAAGCAGAGATTTGTCACATTATTTCAGAGTTCTAGTGTAAAATTTAATGACTCCATGTTTTCTAAAGTGAACAAGGACCATTAATCTGGACAATGTCTACATTTATGAGGGAGCTAGCCAACAATAATTTGCCAAATAGACCTCTTTCATTCCATGAATTCAGCATCTACAACGTATTTTGTTTATGGTTGGATTCAGTTTTAATCTCTGTTAAAGTATTTTGCCTTTCTCAGCATCACTGCTCAGCTCTGTGCTCAGGCTGGATGGATTTCTGTTGAGGCTTCACGTCTCAGTAACCTTCTGATGTGACTTGTTTGTGGCTAGCTGTCAGGTTTTACAACCCGGCTGTCTCATAGTTTAGATGTGGTTAATGAACCAGGGTCACTATGGAAGCCATTTCAGTAATTCAAGTCTTGTTTTATGGCCAGCCTTTGATTTTCTGCAGTCAGTCCAGACTTAAGTCCAGTGATTTTATTGACTTAAATAGACTTTACCATTCTACTCATCCTCAAAATCTGCTCAAATGTGCATACAGTAGAAGCTGTAATTGTTCATATACTTATAAAAGGTTTGAGCATTTCATTTATTGGAGGAGTTATTTCTCAGCGAAGACAACATTACAAACAATACTGCAGTGATTTTGATAGAAATTGGATGGATAAATTTGAATTGAAATTTGTAGAGAAGCAATAATACACATATTTTCACCCAAACCTTTGAAAAGGTGGTGCTGTAGGTTTATATTGACGAGGCTAAGGCTTATTAACTTCTGGTTATTGATTATGATTGACATGGCTTGCACTTTTTTGCCAGCATGAAATGGATTTGTTTAACAGCAATCATGTGGTTGATCAATACTCATATCAGTGGGAAAGTCCTGAAAACAGGGTGAATTCTTAAGAAATATAATATAATTAGAAAACCTTTTGGAGCCATTTAAAAAATATCCCCTTCAGAGTCTTGCTTCAAAGCCAAACTGTTACCTTTAGCAAAAAGGAAATATCATTTCAATGTGAATAGCAAGTTTTACAACACCAATCTAAATGCCTTGTATAAACACTGCTAAGTATAAGGATGGTAGCAGCAATATGCCCTTGTTTTGTATATGTGTCTTATTTACTAGTCCATCTCCACAAAATGGAGGGATTTGTGAAGAATCAGGACTGAAGTATTTATTCTGCATCTTCATCTGAAATGAAAACGTCTCAAAGTCGCATCAATCGAGTTGAACATTTGGGACATTTTCTTTAAAGTTTTGCCTGTGCAACATCTGTGAACCCAATTTTTGATCCCATATTCTTTCCCTCCTGAAAAGGCCAGTTTAAATTCAATACAACTACGGCTGCAACTAGCGATTATTTTAGTAATCATTATTATTTTATTGATTATTCTGATGATTAAATGGATAATAAAGTTGGGAATTTTTTTCCTTTTGCAAATAAACAGTAATAATTCAATTCATTTTAAAATAAGACAATGAACATTAAACTGGATATTGCTAAACTATGACTCTCAAGTTTCGGGTACAGACAATTTTTTTGTATATATTCTGAGTTTGTAGATCTTTTATCAAATGGCCTTTTGTTGAGTTTGCATTCTCCAATTAATAAATTGATTACTAAATTAGTTGACGATTATTTCAATAATCAATTTATTACCATTAATTTGATTAATCATTCACATTCAAACCCACCACTGGATATAAATGTCTCACTGGAAATGTGCTTCTTATCTTCAATTCTTGCTTAAAATGAAAACTAGATTGCCTAACTTAAAGTGAGGTCTAATTTTGCTTGTTGGTGGAGCAGTTTATGTTCTGCGAATTGTTTTGGATTGCTTAGAATTGACCCGGCTATATTTGTCAGAGTGATGTGCTGCCTGCTGCATCCTAATAGAAGAAACCTCTGAAAGTGTCATAAGTCATTGCAAAAACATTAAACTATTGATTGTCTTTAAAACCTCTGCGGGCTGATGTAGGATTTTATGATGTTGCGTTTTATTTTTAAGCAATATCCATCATAGGATCTATGTTCTGGGCATTTGAATTGTGCTATGCAAATTCTGAGCTTTAGTTGCTCATCATCTCTGACTTATAATGCATTCAAAGAAGGAGTAATGACGTCTTTTAGATGGAAGATGTAAGCACTACTCTGTAAGCTTCACTAATTGTGTTTACATGGTGTATTTTGGAAAAACATACTGACATTTCTCCTTGCTTGTTTTTTGGTTTCTGTTTGAAACCCTGTGCAGGCATTTTTTATCAGAAGTAATAGTGTGTTTTATCTGTGTATTTGCTTGGCTGTCAGGAACTCTCCATCTGCAGGGTAATTATAGTTCGGCCTCTCGAGGCAGCTTCGCACCATCTTTCGTCAGTCAGCAGCATTTCACTGTTTTTACTCCTCGCTGATGCGCCAAGGACGTGAGGCGCTGCAAATGTCTGCTTCTAAATTACTCTGCAATTGTTGTGGAGTCTTTAATGCCAGTCACACTATGTGGTTTTATGTGTACACAGTTGGAATTGTTGATTAAATTGAGGTGCTGATTATTTTATGACTGAAACAGAAGTTCTCTTTTTAAAGAAAACACAAAGGGAAGATTGTATAATTATGTCTATTTAGTTTAAATTGTTGTAATGTGTGCTTTATATGTGCAAAAATAAATAAGATAAATGTAGTTATTGTACGAACATTCTGTACATTTTAAAACGAGCTACATCAAATATACATTGAACCAGTCACATAAATCATCAGTTTTTTTTTCTTTTGGTCAGTTTGTACTGAACTTTAAAAACTTTATAAAGGTAGACAATAGTTTGACCCACTATTACCTGTCTTCCCCAATATGTTTCAATAATTTAGAAATGTAACACTGAGATTACTTTTTCAGATGGTTAAGTGATCAAAATATTGGGGAAAAAATTAAATAATGAGATTTTGACATTATAGCAAAGGTAACTCATGATTAGCAGCAGATCCCTGCGAACTCCACACTGCTATTACCAATATACATACACTATACAGTTTATGGAATGCATCCAAGTGAACATAAAAATGCTGAGATGCTGGATTTCTCAGGAGGAAAAAAAACAACACAGATAGTGGTAGCTGGAAAGCCATGCATTGGTCATCAACCGATGGAAAAGCTGATGAAAAGCTGGTAACAGTAATCTTTCCTCCATCTACAGTTTATGCCCACTTGTTGGCTATGGATGGATGGGGGCATCACTATGGCTTTTTCATCCGAGAAAATTTCACATTAAATTCCAAGCCCTATCTTATTGCTCTGCAGCCACATTTTTATGAAGTAGCATTGCTTAAATTTATGAATGATTCAAAGATAAGGCCATTACATTACCCCTCTGTTGAACTACAGCAACCTTCCTGCCTTATGTGTGATCACAAAACAGAGTAAAACTCCTCATGCACCCCGCAGCTATGTAGATCCATTGCGATCAATCGCAAGGCTATGCATCCAGTGGATCCATTAACAAGCAGCTTGGGGTTCCTCGTGTTGCCATTTGTTACCTGCTAGAAGATTGCTGCATGTGCTCAATAGGATGGCTCCAGAGAGAAAGGACTCTGAGAGCCTAATTCTCCTCTTAATGCATGAATATTTTATTGAGCTCTATGATGTTGAGCTGATGAAACTCCTAAACAGCAGCAGATAAGTCTGCGAGGGTTGGAACGAGAATGCAACAATGAATAGAAAAGTCATCTGTCTTCATTCTGCAAGGTAATTTCTCTCCCCCGTCTGTCATTGTTTTGCAGTGCAGTAATGTCCAGTTGGAGAAACTGATGTCAGCATCTCACTCTTAAGCAGATTTAGATGTTTTAAAAATGAAAGTTAGTAGATGGGGAGGGAAAGTTGTCTACATAGTGAAAGCTGAAAGAAGAGTTGAGTTTGGTATTGAGCTTGTACCGAACTGGTTCCAATGCTGGCTCATAAAAGCCAAACTTAGAGCCATCATTCTTTGTTATTTCAAAGCAACGGCTCTGAGCCTGGAAAGCTGCCTTTAAAATAGCACAAATTCTTTACTGGCACAGAGCAAAGAAACACTTATTTCAGGGTATCGAGAGACACTCGAAACCCAAACTGCTACCACAGGCAGGAGAGTATAATAAAAAATCTGTTTGCAAGTTTAGGAAAGTGAAATTGACCCGTCAAAGAACATATTTCCTTTTTCCTACTAAAATGAATAATCTTAATACCTTAACTGCATGTAGAAGTGATTTCATTTATTTTCCAAACATAAAGAGCAGCAGGGTAAAATCTAAAAAAGATGCATGACTAAATAAAATAACACCTGTAAAAGTAGCACCTAAAATGAAATGAAAAAGAATAGCATTGTATATTATGTATGCACTTTATTTTGTCATTATAATTCTGCTAAAAAAATTTTAAATATAGGGAGATTTTCAATGCAAAGACAGCTACAGTTTTAAATGAGAACTGCAGTGGATTCCCTGCCTCTGAACTGTAAAAGAGCATTGTTGTCGACTGAAGATATTTGGCCAGTGAAGGCAGAGCTGAATGTGCAGAAATAGGTGTTGCACAGCATTCCAGTTGTACTCAGAATAGGGAATTTATGACTTCCTACTTAGAAAAATCAATCGGATGCCCTCTGAAGTTGGATTGACGACAAGGTAATTTCAACTACCCCAGTTACGTTTCAATATGGCCGCTCCTCACGTCAGCAGTAGTAAACTGGTGGAAACAAGTTTATTTCACAAAAGACACATGTAAGAGTGTTTAAAATCAATGTTGCATGTAGCACCTGCAACTATAAGCCAATTAAAAGTCGTGAATGCTGATGGAAAGCCTAAAATGTTTGAAAGAGGTACTGCAGACAATGTTGAAATTCCCACTTCTTTTACCTCAGGTCTGATATTAAACCTAACTTCTAGTTCTGATTTCTGAGCTAGCTGGAACGCAACATAAAATATGTCAGTTTGTTCAAAAATAAGCAAACGAATGGTTAAGTGATCAAAATATTGGTGTCTGAAAACTACTAATTATAAAATATCCATTAGATTTCTGAAGTCCAATTTAATTAACACATAGGTTAGACTTGATATTTAGTGTATTGGTTTGCAGAATCTCCTCAAGGATCTCTCAGAACTAAATGTAGGCATTGTAGATGAGTTAGATGTTCACTCCGTTGATGACCCACATGTATTTCAAAGCATTCATCAAAATCCTACAAGGTACTCACCACCCACTCATTCCAGCCTTCTCTTCTTTAACAGCCAAGCGTATGCCAGTTCTGTCAGGAAGACAGATTAAACCAGAGTCAGACAGAGTGAGATATGGGAATAACACTGTGGGTGTTTGTCAGACAAGTAAGCAACATTTATCTGGAAAAGGCAAGTTTTGAAAAATGAGGCAGAATGGATGCACACGAGAAGAATAGTGCTTTTCTTGACTTGAATTTACAACCCTGTTTTACATTTTGTCTTGACTTCTCTGTCCCCAAACAAGCAGGTGCACAAGCACATGACATCAACCACTGGAGACACATCCACTTGAAACAGCAGAAACAGAAATGTAATTTGCATTCTGATCTTCAGCTACCTTTTGGCAAGGCAACAAACGCATGTTAGTGTGTAGGTGTGTGGATTCCCGAGTGTACCTCTAACACAATCCAGGCTGATAAACCAAAAACAGATTTTTCTTTTAGCATCTCAGAAATCTTTGATAGAAGCGATTCAGGAGGTTTTACTGAATAGACAGCCAGGGGCTCAATGTTAAACTGCATGTTGACACTGAGTAGACTATATCAGATATAATACAAAAAAAATAGGGTCATAACAAACCTTCTGTGAGGGGAACCGAGTATCTCCAGATTTATGTGGTCGTTTTAACATTTTCCTATCCTTCTTAGCAGGAAACAAGAGTTTGAGTTTGTGGTTTATAAGGTATTCCATTTGATCTTCACTGGGATTTTGTTTTTGAAGGAAAACAGATGAAATCCTGTCTGTTTTTTCTTTGATCAGAAATGACAGATTTCTCACTAATAAATAAGAGGATCAAAGTATGGTTCTCATAGACCTCATCCACCTAGTCAGGGTTACCTTTCAGGATGCTCTGCTGGGGATCAGAGAGCGAATCCTGCTGAGCTTTAGGATTTTTAATCTCTATTTGGAGACTTTTAATCTCTCTTCGGCTTCTAACTAAAAAAAATGTCATTTAGGGCATCTTCATGAGACAGAGGTTTAAAATTAATAGCAATACATTTAGAAAACACTTGATTGTGGTGAAGTGTTTCAGTTTACATAAAAGTTTCATATCAAATTTTAATGTCAAATTTTAATGATAACTTTATTAATTATGAAAATTCAGTTTTCAACTTATGATTTAATTTATGAAGCAACAATAGCTATCCAAGCCAATATGGCCCTGAGCGAAAAACATTATCTGTTTCTCTTCTCTTAAATTTCTTCAGATCATTACTTTATATGTTGCTTTTTGAATTCTGTTGGCCTCATTGCGTTGTCATGCAGGTTCTATTTAGATAATTTCTCAATACAGACTCAATAAATGAAATTATTACTTGAAATCTTTGTTAGGATTACTTTCATTACCTGAAACTTTGAAGTGCGACAGAAACATTTTGAAAAGTTTATCACATGAAAGGTCTGTTAAAGGATTAAAAGAACTTGGTGATTAAAAGAAGTGTTTGAAAAACTAGCAGTGAATTACACTTTTATACAGCAAATAATAAGTGGAGCGCATGGTCATACTCAGCATTAACCGTTCTTTCTTCTAATTCATTTCTATTCACTATCTCAAGAAGCAGACATGAATGCTTAAACTAAAGTGACAGCACAGCATCAAATAGATAGAAAAAGCTGTCAGTTGTGATGCACCATCAATTTTTATGCAAGTCGAAACTGTTTTGGATGCAGATTAAATGCAAAAGGTTGAGGCTTACTGAGCCAGGTGAGCTGAATGTGGGTCAGTTAGCAGCATGAATAATTTCTTTAAGTAGAGCCAGAACGTTAAAAAAAGATTATTAGATTAGATGTTTGAAAACAGATGTAAATAAAATTCTAACTCAGGACTGCAAATTCAGGCCTTTTTCTTTAATTAAAACTTGCATGAAACTAAAGTGTGTTAAAGCCAGAAGATACGATCTCTTCTTCTAATATACTCTAGAAAAATACTTTGTTTCATCCTTAGATTATATGATGGATTCCCTTGAAGCACAATAAGATGTCTGATCAATTTCTGTTTAGCTGCAGTTCTTCAGGATCTTTTCTGAGCTGCCAAAGTCTTCAGAGTCCAATACATCACACAATGTTTTAATCTGACAAACCTATCAGCTCCGTCTGAGCTTGTGTTATCACGGCGAATGTGATGAAAATGGGGGTCTGTTGCCATGGCACGACTTGCTTGTCACATGGTGCATACTATTTGCTGGATGTAAGACCAAAAAATACAGAGCGGCATCACATTACATATCATCCATCACAAATGCTGCTATGTGTGCTATGGGTAAGAGCTTCAGGTTTGATTATTATTTTGGCTTAGTGAATGCTTGAAAGAAACACTGTTATTAAAAATACTTTCACAGTTTCATCTCTAATGGGATGTTTTCTTTTTCTGTTTTGATGTAAGCGTTTAAATAAGAGATCAGGGTTTTGTTTTCAGCTTTGAAACATTACACTGTAAACACGTTAGGCGTTTTGATATATGAAAAACTCTGACTGTTGCAGCCAATTACCGGCTGCTGTGGTTTGTTTTGTCACAGTTTGTAATAATGGGGGGACTCAGATGCAGGACTGCCAGGCAGATCGTAATGCTGATTAGAAAAAAAAGGATTTATTAAAGAAGCTGGAGTACAGTGCTGCAGGGCTAGGGAGTGAAAACAACCTATGTGTGAATGATATAGAGTATTGGGACCAAATGAATTCAAAAGAAGAATGCTTCAGGCGAAACTGGATGTAAAATGCAAAGAGATCTGAAATCTTTCCAATGATACAAATTTAAATAATATCATACAAAGCATTTAAAAAAATAAGGCCAAAACCAGCACTGATGACGGGTTTTTAGGTTTTTATTTTGTGTATTAACATATTGAAAAGATGGAAGTGTTGATATAAAATGAAGCATTTCTGACTGCTAATCTACAACAAAGTCACAGACAAGAGCAGATTTTAGGAGAGGAGTTAAATATTTATTGAATCAAAACAGTATTATGCTCAGATGTAATCAATTCTAATTTTCAATTAGAAAATAAATAAAATTCTCATCATTAATATTTTTTGAAGGAATTTTTTTTTTGCACAGACTTGACTTCATAATCCATATTATTTATGGATTTGGTTGTGTACGGTTTTTACTTTTGTTTTATTAATAGCTTTTGGTTGTTGTGTTTTACTTTAGATATTTAAAATATCTTCGACTTCTATTGTTTAGTGCTCTTTACAAAATTAAAGTTTGTTGGTCATTGAGAAGGTGAATCATTGCATCATTATGTCATTATCAGCATATTACTTGAAA
Organism: Phalloptychus januarius; assembly: GCA_902982915.1. Taxonomy (NCBI): domain Eukaryota; kingdom Metazoa; phylum Chordata; class Actinopteri; order Cyprinodontiformes; family Poeciliidae; genus Phalloptychus; species Phalloptychus januarius. Next base: position 17,598,541 of record CADWAE010000230.1, on the reverse strand, counting down.
ATTGTCTCAAAACAACAATACTATTGTTTATCACAATCACTTCTGGGACAATCTATTGTCCAGCAAAATTTGTTTTTATGATAGACCTAAATGATGGGAGGGGGGAGAGATGGATGGATGGATGGATGGATGGATGGATGGATGGATGGATGGATGGATGAATGGATGGAAAGATGAATGGATGGATGGAAGGATGGATGGAAAGACGGACGGACGGTCAGGACAAAAGCTTGAAATATGTATGTTTAGAGGAGCATAATCTCAAATGGAAAATGTGTTCAATGTTTATTGCTAAAAGTCTTTTAGCAATCTTCTATTTTTTAGAATAAAACAGTTGATTATATTTACCTTAATTAGTACCAATATGTGAATTTTTAAAAACAGTTTCTTCTGCCACTATTTTTCCCCATTATGACATTATACTAGTGTAAAAAGCTGAATTTGCTTTAAGACTTTTTACAGAGTGACATTCTTGGATGCTTGTGTGAGGATCTGTCTCCAGTGTATTTGATTATGCAGAGCAGTCTCCAAAGATGTCATTACAAAACTCCTGGGTAAAATATACAGCGGCCAAAAGCTTCACCAGAGCTGTGGATTTGGTTTGGATAGAGCCCCCCATGAACAAAATCACTTTCTGCAAAATTCCCTGACCCAATCTATCTCTATCTATCTAGCTAACCAGCTAGCTAGCTGGTTGTCTAGCTAGCTAGCTGGTTGCTATTTATCTATGTAGCTAGCTGTTGCTATTTATCTATGTAGCTAGCTGCTATTTATCTAGCTAGCTGTTTATTTAGCTAGCAAGCTGTCTGAAATAGTATATCGATTAATTACAGAGTGATGGGTTAAAGCCCTGATTTCTGTTAATTATAATGATTTTCTGCTTCTAGCTAACAACAACAGATCAGAACTTCCTCTTTGTGTGTGTCTGTGTCCTTACTTTAGACATCTTGTGGTCTTGCCCCTTCATTCTGTGTCACTATTAACACTCCAGCCTGCTTTGATAAGGTCAAGTTTGAGCAGCTACATCTCCAGTTTATGCTCCTGCGTGCTTCCAATGTGAAACTTTTCTTGTCAGATTTAACCACAGCAGCTGTGTGATTTCTACTAATTGCTGCTCAGCATATATCCCTGCCTGGGAACGACTGAAACATTTCAAAGCAAGTAAATTAGCGAGGTAAACAGTAAACAGAGGAGACGCTGTTTCATTCTCCTGCCCCCCTCAGAGCTGATGGAAGTACTCCCTATACTGTAGTTGAAGCTGCTTGTTTGTTTTTAATTACATGGGGAAATGTAAGGCCTGATAGCTGCAGAGGTTTAAGTCAGAAAGGGTAAGTTCTGGATCGTTAAAATTCACCTGACAGAGTTGTGCAATTTCAAAAATAAAGGTTTGTTGTTTTCACTCGGGAATTCTGAAAATATAATAAATGTGAACAAACCTATCCAATCCCTATAGTATTTTTTCTTACAAAGATCTGGGCTGTCATAATTCATATATCATTCTAACTGTGAATGCTTGCCATTAAAGACAAGACAAAAACAAAGTTCACATGTAGATTCTACAGACTACAGCAATATTCTCCATCAGGCTTTTACGTATAATCATCAGACTTTTGCATATTTGTGAAGGATTTATGGCCCTACATTTGTCATAGTATTGGTTTAGTTCACAGAGGTTTTCAAACATTAGTCTGCACAACTAACTTTTCACTCATAAAAAAATATTTCAATCTGCACTGCAAAAACACAACATTCTACCAAATATTTTTGGTCTAGTTTCTACTACAAATATCACAGTACACTTGAAGTGAGACAAAACTAACTTACAAGTAGCTTTTCAGCATGAAATAGGAGGGTTTTTCAGGTAAATAATTTCTTAGTATTGATAAAAGAGTACTAGTTTTACTTGGAGGTTATATGGGAAACTGTTTTGTAATAAGTGAAATAATGCCAGTTGAACAAGTAAAAATTGTTAAACTGAAAATAAAGGAATGAAACAGAATTTAAAAGCTTTAAAATAGTTTTTTACAAACAAAATCTGGCACATATTTGCTTTTATTTTGAAATTAAACACTCTGAACCTATCACTTTAAAGTCATACCAGATGTTTGAGAGTACAACCAAACTTGGATATTCACATAGTGATGGGTAACATGGGCATCTGAAATCAACTTACAACTAACCTTACCACCAAATCTGCCTCCTTGAACATTTAAAAAACAATTTGATAAAAAGACAGGACAATAATCTCTTTCAAACTGAATAACAGTGCTAAGTTTAATTTTACATAGGTTGCCCACAAATATAGACACAGAAATATATGTCTATGGCTGCCTAAAATGTGTGTTGCATGGACTTTTATGAATGTTCTGGGCTTACTTTAGCTCCTAATTATTCATGTTCATTATATTATACTTATGGTGACTTCTTCTCTCACTAGCGGTGCAACTTTGTACAACTCCTCTTGTAGGCAGTAAATCATGTTAACTCCACTGGAAGCCCTTTTTAAGCTGTTTAAACATTTCCAGGGTGAAACTGTGGAAAACCTACATGTGCGTAGGGAGCATTAGCCCAGTCAGCTCCAGCTTGAGCCTGACACAAACCCTGTGGCGTCCCCAGTGCCAAGCTGCATACAGATGGTACATTTCGCTCTGTGCCAATCGACTTCAGCTCTGTCCGGCTACATATCAATTCTGCTGTGCTTATGGTGGGAGAGAAGAGGGTGGTGTAATCCCTGAGGAATAACTCAAAGGGAGGTTAGAATGAGGAAGTATTAACAGGGAAAAGAGGAAAAGGATAGAGAAATGAAGGGAGGAGAAAGGAAACAAATTCAAAGGCAGAATAAAAAAAGAGGAAAAGGAAGCAAAATCAGACTCAGAAGCAGCAAGAGAAACAGTAAGTTAAAAAATAATTTGTATTTAAGAACAGAGGCATGTAGGACGAGGAGCAAATGGGCCACCTGTAGAGGGAAAAGAGCAGAACCGGGGAAGAGAAATCAGGAGGAGGTTAAAAAGAAGAAGAAATGAGGAGCAGAGGCTGAAGGACAGGAAGATTCATGCTAAGGCTTTCCGCTGGGTGAACTCTTCCAGGAGAGCAGAGCTGAGCTGAGCTGGAGGTCCTGAATTATTAAACACAATATTTTGCGGCTGAGAAGACGACTGCAACCTTGTCGGAAACATCTGCTGAGAAAGCAGAGATTGTGTTAGTGTGTTCTTAGTTTGCAGTGTAGCTTGAAAAAAAAAAAAAAAACCTTTAAAATCACAACTTCTGATGTGTTTGGTGGGACGTTTCCATTGTTTTCACAAATCAATTAATTTAGTTTATATAAAATCTGATGCCATATTAGTGGTTACAGCAATTGTCTGGGATCTATAAATGATCAGAAAATGATTAAAGTAGATTAAAATATGAGATTAGAGAGATAAAACTAATGTGCAAGCATAAGAATGTTACATTGTTGTGATGACATGTTGAATGAAGGCACAGAAAGAGCAGCATCTTCTTAAAGAGACAGTGTCTATTTTCAAGGCTTCAAATTGTAAAATCAGAAACACATTTTTAATTTTAAATAAAAATTCCCAATTTATCCATCATGGTTTTGAAAAAAACCTTTATACTTCCAAAGATGACCTAATTCTAAATATCATGTCTTTGCTCAGATTTACAGATGCATCTACTCTTGCCTGCATGCTCCTTATGCTTAAACTGTCTCTGCTCACCTACAGTCTCACCTACTTTCTGTCTTGTATCTTTATTCTTTCTGCATGCAAATGATTTTTGCTCCCTTGTGCAGAGACATGGAAACAGTCCCACCTTCTTATGATTCCAGCCAATAGAATGACAGAGAGAGACTATAAGGTCAGATCTTCCTCTCCTCTTCCTGCCCAGAAAGGCACATTAGCATAAAAACCTTGTTTAGTCAAATCTTAATGAGGCATAATTTACCGGTGGTGTCAGCTCTTCTTGTGATCCCCCTGTTGAATATTTGAACTCCTCTCTGCCCTTTTACCTGCCTCTGCTCACCAGACTGTTCATTTTATTATTTATTAATCCGTAAAAAATACCAGATTTGTGAGCAGACTGTTAAACAAACAGCATTTGACCTAAAATACCAACAAATAAAAACAACATCTGTTAGTCATGCCAAAAATTAAGACACTCTCTGAAAGCTTTTGTGTTTTTCTAAAATGCTCACCATGTGAATATTTAATCTTAGTACATAAAAACTCAAGCGGTATAACCAAACAATTACTAAAGTAAAGGCCTTTCAAAACTTTTGAAATAAAGTAACACTTAAAGAAAGCCAACTCTTGTGACAAATAAATTAGGAAACTCACATGGAAGCTTAAACCTCAGAGTTTGCTGTGCTACTGGCTGTTTGGAGCAAAGTGAACCCTAAGGTAAGACTTAAAGTCTGAGGCCTGTAGAGAAAAAAAGGTAGCATCATATTAGCCTGGCATTTGTGTTCAGTTAATCTTAAACAAGCCATCCATCTACAGAATGTAGTCATGCCCAGGTTTGGTTATTCAGCCTAGTTCACCTTGAAAGCAAACAGCAAGATGTTAAGCAAAGTTTCCAAAAACCCAAAATGAAGTGCATAAGATTAAATAAAGTGCATGCATGTAGAATTAGCATAAGAAGTATCTAAGCAAAAAACTTCTGCTCTTTAAGGAAAAAACTCAAAAGTTTGGTTGAAGTGGACCACAGAGAGTTTAGAGAAAGACCAAGACTTCTGGAACAATATTCATTTGCTAGAGGAATCTAAAAGTGAATTATCTGGAAACCAAAACAGAGGAGAAGTTTGGCATAAAACAAATAAAGCATTCCAGGAAAAAGAAGCTCAAGAACACTTTGAGAACAATTAGTTACATCAGGACCTGAGAACAGCTAAAGCTTTCCACTCTGATATGACAGTGACCCAAAACAACACAGATTAGCTGAGAAGCAAGAAATGGAAAGTCCTGGGCTGAGTCAAAGCCCACATGTTGATTTTATGTAGGTGCTTTGAGGGCAACTGAAATGGGTCGAACATGTAAGACACACTCAAATGTCTCACCGCTGACAAATATGGTTTGGGACAAACCACTTGTTATTTAGGAATCGCTTGTTAGTTGCTTAATTGAAAATAAATTACTTTTTTCCTGAAACAAAGAAACAAGATTATAGATCAATATGTGAACATTTCTTTACATTTTAGTCTTTATTGTACTATAATAATTTCACTCAGTTCTCGTCAATAATTGTGCTTGTTGAAAGATTTGTTTTAATTTGTGAGTGCAGTGACTTCCCTTGAAGCTCAGAGTCACAGATTGGCAGTGGCTCATCTAATCTCTTTCAGTTCCCTTTTCTCTCTGTGACATCTTTGCTCTTTAATCTTTCACCTCTCTTTTCCTCCTGCCAGCCCACCTACGCCATCTCTCTGTTTAGATCGATTCTCTTTTTTCATCTATCCATCCGACTGCCTTTCTTATTCCTCCTTACAGTCTCCCTGGTTATTCCTCTGCTCCTTGGGTGTAATTGAAGTCTGCATCCTTGAATTGAGCCACTGCCCTTGAGGAGCAGAAAGGAGGACGTAATTACATTTCTATTTGGTTGCAAATTATTCTGCTAATTCGATATGGACTTTTTTCATAAAGTCAATAGCTTGGGAGGTTTAAGGGGTAATGGAATGGCAACCAGCTGGAGAAGAAATAATCTCCCTCACTCTACTCTACCTGTCAGCAGACAGCTGGACAAAGATTTTCACAGATTAATAGCTCAAACATAACAATTAGTCCAATTTTTTAAATCTTTTCGTTGACTATTAAGTTGATTTAACATAAACTGATCCAAGTATGTAAACTTGGATGGATGGAGGGATGTTGTAGTACAATAACATAACCAACAAACAAAAACAGTTCAATAAAGCATTTTTGAAAGAATTTCTTATTAAATTAAAATATCTACACCATAATAAAAAGCTAACAATTCCGTTAAGAAATGTTGGATTTAATTAGAATTTTGTTATACTTTTTGTTTCTCTTAAAGGTAAAATGTGAATTTCTATAACTCTGGAACGTAACTTAATCTATTCACAGAAAATTTACCTATTTGCTGATTTTTTTCTATAGAGCATATCTAACATATTCTATCTTGGCGTATTGCTGCTTTACATGCTATTGGTTGGCACAAGCAAATCCAGGAACGCCATTAATGTTCTTTTTCTGTAGATTAGTTTTCTGTGGTTGTGCCAGGACAATGTCCACTATGTTTATTAATGCACATATAAGGTATATTTGGTGTTTGAACTATTACAACAGCTCAGTGTTTTCAGGAGGTTTCCCAAGTGTTTGTGTATTTCAGCTATTTGTGGGCTGCTTTGGCCCGTTACACCTGCAAATATCAGGCGTCCACTGTATACTTAATTTTGGGGACAGATTCTTTGTACTGTTGAAGTTAAAGAAGGACATTTTGGTAAAAAAGTGTAGGAAAAAGTCAAAAGTGAGTCTTGCATAGTTGTTGTCTTAAGCATAGTTTTGGCTTTTTCTCCTGTCTTAAATGTGTAAAATACTGTGTATCAAACTGTGAGAATCTAATTCCTTATTTTGATAGAAAGTAAAAATAATTATGGATTTCCCCCACATTTTAATACTTGTGAAACAGATGTAGTTTATTTTGCTGTTTTCCCATTTAGCTCCTGTGTCTTCTCTCCTGCTCCCTCTTGTTTCTCTTTTTCTTTAGGGTCTTTAAATGTCCTTCTTCTCCCTTTCAAACGGCTCTTCCTTTGCTTTTGCTCCTTATTTCTCCAATCTTGTTAGTATCTGTCCACGCATGCTTGCCCTCCTGATTAACTAGCAACCCGAAGGACAGAACACGGAAGCATGTCCGCTCGCCTCCAGAGAGGCATCGATTTGCTGGCAGCTGGTAACCACACAGACGGCTGGCACGTCAAAATGAGCTCGGGAGCAGAAACTGGAAGATGAATAACTGCAGGGAAGTGTGATACTGACTATTTTTACATTCAGAGCCTCTCTGAGTGAATCCAGTCTTTTTGGATTGACAGCCTCATAAACAAAAGCAATTCACCGCTATCTTTGAACAACTGCATGTGTTTAAGATGCAGAAACAGAGTTGCTTTACAAATGATATTCAAGGCAGGTGGCATATATTTTCCTCTTGTGCTGAAAATATTTACATCTACAAATAGAAATGCCCCAGATTCAAGTTTGAAAGTGTATACATGTTCAAGCTATAAGGCCAAGTTTTTTGTGATGTAAAAAGATAAATACATGATACATTATTTTTAAAAGATTTTCCATTGATAATTTGACATATAACATAACTGAAAACTATTAAATTTTGTTACAACAAAAAAGAAAAAAGGTGCAATATTCATCGTTAGACAGCATTTTACTTTATTGAACCACCTTTTATTTTAACTTCAGCTGTCATTCTTCTATTGATTTGGATCCAAATTTGAATTCACTGTGATGCTAAAAAATAAAACATCACAAATAGGGATCAACTTATGCTTGTCTATTAATGATTCATTAGATTGAAATTAGTTCTAATACATGAACTATCCATCCATCCATTTCCCTACACCCTTGTCCCTTACTGGGATCGGGAGGGTTGCTGGTGCCTATCTCCAGCTATCGTTTCGGGGGAGAGGCGGGGTCACCCTGGACAGGTCGCCAGTCTGTCGCAGGGCAACACAGAGACAGACAGGACAAACAACCATGCACACACACACACTCACACCTAGGGACAATTTAGAGAGACCAATTAACCTGACAGTCATGTTTTTGGACTGTGGGAGGAAGCCGGAGTACCCGGAGGGAACCCACACATGCACAGGGAGAACATGCAGACTCCATGCAGAAAGACCGGGGCCGGGAATCGAACCCAGAACCTTCTTGCTGCAAGGCAACAGCTCTACCAGCTGTGCCACTGGGCAGCCCATAGATGAACTAAAGATGTCCTATTAGACCTTCCTTTAGTGTTGTAGTTTGGCCGCCATCCAGAAGAGGGCACCTCTGGTCATCATTAACAAAGCCAGCTGATACCAGAGCGGGAAAGATAAACGATCCAAGCAGAGTCCGGTTTGAGATGCAAAATGCACTTTATGAAATATAAACACGCAACAAGCTTCCCAAAGTGTTTAAGTGTAGGTGTACATTTTGGATGAAAAGAAACCCTGGAGAAATCCCTGAACCTTGCTGCTTAATACATAAACTACATTAGTGGAGCCATTTGTTATGAGTTATTTCACATCTGCCTCAGATTCACCTCACTGTTTTCATTAGACATGAAACATAAGTTGAAGAAGTTAATAAATTAAAGGTACCATTGTTTTCAGGACAATTAGTATTGCTTTTTCCATGCGCAAAATAAGTTTCTTCTGATTTTTAATGGAATCCGTCAAGCATCTCACAATAAAGTGATTTAAAAAGGAAAACCTTCAAATACAATCTTGTCATGTTTTAGACAAAGCCTTTGTTAATTATCATTCATCACTGAAGAGAGATTCTTTGGAAAAAATAGCAAAGGATTAAAAAGTCATTTAAGCTTCTATTTGCAAAAGAACAGAAAACTACTAAGTATAGAGATAAATTATAAAACCACATTAAGCAAACGTCTGAACCTGGACTGCTTTATTCTAGGGGATTTTAACTGCTCCTGGTTTTCCAATATATTAAATGCAAAAAGTTAGAGAGAAACAAAAACACTTTTTTTAACTGTATTACACATTTGATATGTTTTTCAACAGCAGTATTTGTGTTTATTGGGCTATGATTGCTGCGTCTACCATACACAGACCTTAAAAAGGCGCAATAAGTAGTTCTTATCGTCACTTTTATTAGTATCAAAATAGTACGTACCATCAAATATCATGATCAAACTTTCTTATTCTTATTATCAGGTGTAGCTTACCCTTCTTTTCTTCTGCCTCTTTAAATTTGTCTTTACCTTTAGTTCTTTTTTATTAATTTTCAGTCTAAGTTTTACACCTAACCATTTTGAGACAAAGGCTCTTTTTTGGTGTTGCTTTTCTAAGCCAACAAACACAGACACAAACAAACTAGACATCTAATAGAAGGCAAAAAGCCAGTACTTTGTCTAAACATAACAGAGAAGTTGGCACAGAAGCATCCACAGTGACTTGGCCTTGATTCTGTGCTCTTCAGGTAGGCGGGAGCCTGTTAGATACCCAAAGAAAAGGCAGTAAAAGAGAACACATTTAGAATTGGATGTGTGACTAAGACAACGATGGCGATCCAAGGTGATTATCTCAGGGGAAAAGAGCGACATAGAGACAGCATATTGCAGGAAATCTTGTGTCACACCCTAGTATGACTAAAACATCCATGACAGGAAATCAGAAAATAGGGAAGCAACATCTGTGAGGTTGCAAAGGCAGAGGTCAGGGGAATGACTGCGAGGTAATATGAAATAGAAAAGGAAGATTAAAGCTTTTTGCTTGCTGCTCAAGCTCAAACTAAGTCCTATCTTGGCCTCAAATCTCCTGTTGCCATGGCAATTTAACGGGGGGTTGGTGTCCCAAGAGACTCTGACCTGCAAGCACAGACAGAGGGGAGCTAAACACACACAGAAAAGGAGCACAGCAAAACAATACAGGTGCTCTAAACAACAACTGCACTGCAATGAATGCAGAAGGCATCAGCCTCATTGACGTCACTACTGGTAAAAACTATTAATAAATGGTCTATTTCTGCTAATTAACTTGCACAGGTAATTAATTTGCATCTAGTAACTATCTCCCTGTGGATAAACATCTAACATATTATAGTTTGAGCCATATGGTGTTCATTGCTCGGCATTATTAAATGGATCCAGTCATTTCACACCACTGATGTCATGCTGACCTTTCTGTGTCGCTGACACAGCCAGACAAAGCTTCCTTTAACCGTCTGGAAATGTCAGCAAATCTTTAAGCAGACTATTTTAGCAAAAGGCAAAAATTTGGTAAGCATAATATAAAATTCAGAGTAATGAATTAGCTTATCCAATATGTCTAGATATAGTAAAATTTGATAATTTACTTTTTTGTGTGTGTGTGTTATTACCTACTTCATCCTAAATTGCAAATTTGTTTTAAAATCTGAGCACATTTCATATTTTACCTGCTTTCGCCTCTAAATTTTAAAGCAATCAATTTGTCCCAATAAACCCTGGGAAAAAGCTCAATTTTGAGCCAAGAATGCAGACACAGCTGTTGCTCTGGGTATACACAGAAATAATAACCATTAAAAGCAGCCAAAGCACTCTGTACTCCCACAGCAGTCCCCACAAAGTGCCCAATTTGTTCACTGTGCAGCTTTAAAAACCTGAATTAGGTGCAAGAAAAATAAGCCAAGATAATAATTTCCTCCTTCACCATTCTTTATGATCAACAGTCATATTTAATAAAATTATTTATCATTCAGATGAGGTGAAAAGAACCTTTTGAAAATAACTTTTAAGCAGGTTTTAAGTATACTGTTCATTTCTATTAAATCTTTTTTTAATGGTCTAATGTAATATTTGCATTTTATATATGTTTTTACCAACTTTAAGCAGAAAATCATCATAATTAACAGGAATAAAGGCTTTCAAGCATCAGTCTGTGTCTGTATGTAATATGTTTAACTAAATTATAATTATAATCATTGAGCTTTTCAGTAATATTCTCATTTATTGAATGTGTATGTTTTTCATTAAATATGGTATGTATGGTGCCTTATTCAAATGAAAAACAATGGTAAAAAAAATGATCTTACTTCAATTCGAATTTATTTTTACAGCATGCTTTTTGTTTCACTTATTTTGTAACAATAATACCTTTAACTCACAAGGCTATTTCCCAGCATTGCAAGCATTGCATCTTATCTGCAAGTACATGATGAATCGTGTACCTATGAGTGCATTCTTCACAGAAAACAGGGAAAGGATCAGAATGAACCCCGTTGTTTTCATTTGGAGGAGAAAACTCATGTTGTTGTTTTCTGTCTTACAGCTGTTTCCTTCATGAGACACAGCGCGTCAGCCTTTGGATTCGCCGTGAGTCCCTGCTTCCTGCTTTCCTACCTAAATACTGATCAATTAGTCATTGCTGGGGTCCTTGGTAATTTATTAATGAATCCCAGAACCAAAGTGTTATTGGTTCCCTTGTTGCCACGGTAACAAAGGAGAGCGGATGGACTCTCCAAGGAGCTGGGATGGAATGTCAAAATGCATTTTGTGTTTGTGAACGAGGTCATCAGGTTTTTACCAGAGGATAATGTTATGCAAGAGTTCATAATTACTAGAGGAAATTATTAAGATTGTTACTAGTAGGAGAATGTAAAACTTAATAACAAGGAAATGAAAATTAATAAAGTCACACCTTTGGCTTTTGGTGGGAAATATGATTAGCATAACATGATTAGATGATTTGAACTGCAGCTCTGGCTATTTTATCTCAGAAAGTTTTCATAATCTTTGTTAAATCATCTGAACATATGTTGCTTCTGCTAACCATGATAGTGAAAGTCAGCACTGTTTTGATCATATTTGTATCCATTAAAAGTGATTCATATTGATCAGAGAACATTTTATGACTGCGTTAAGATTTTCTGTAGTTCCTGTTTGGTTCTTATCAGTTTATAATCGACTCCAGAAAAACTGATATGTGTTCTCATTAGTTCAGATTAGATCTTAAATTAAACCATTTCATAAAAACCATAAAAACTTAGCTGTCTTTAATTATTTCACCCTTTTATTATGGGTGGTATGGCTAAGTAATTGGGGAAGCATACCCTCGGGGGGCGGCAGGACGACTCAGCAAGAAAAAAACATTAAATCTGTCTGTGGTAAAATCAGTTATTTTTTTATTGTTTAATTGAATTTACACTGTATTCAGTGAGTGGTGGGAGGCACTGTAAGAACTACGACCAAATTATACAATATTCAACATCACCCTTTCATAAAACTTATTAAAATCCCTTAAAAATGTATTGTTTTATCACTTATATTAAAATAAAATAAAAAAACAAGCCTAATTACCTTTTTTTAAAACATAACCAAAGCTACACTAACTAGGAAATGATTTAAAATGTAAATAAATCTTTTTAAATGCATACTTTTTAAATTAACCAGTATTATTGAATATTTCTGGTCACAATGAGTGTTGTAAAATTCTTACCATTTCTCTTTTCTTCTTGCGTTTCTCTAAACCGCCGTAGTTTGATGCCACACTGGATGTCATGTCATCAGCCATCGTCCTTTGGCGCTACAGCAACGCAGCAGCTGTTCACTCTGCACACAGAGAGTACATGTGAGTAGAAACAAGTCTTAAAAAAGACATACATATGTATATGTGTGAAAAACAGGAAACAAAAAGAGAACGTGTTAATTTCTCATGAATAAATAAGACAGAACAGGATAGGATGTTGGGTGCATTCAAATCATTTTAAACACTTTGTATTTGTGATTAGTGGAATAACATAAATCTACTGTATGTCATTGCTTATTACCGCTTGCTGGAGTTCAGTGGACTTTATTAAGTAGCTGTCAGGTTGCACCGAGGCTCACTTGTCTAAAAATAATCACCAGAGCTCAGTGCTGTCACTGATAATGAAACATGCCACTTTAAAATTCATTAACACACACCTGTACACGCAAGCAAACAGAAACGGAGGAGCAGACACTTAATTTTAAACAAATAAGTGATAACTCCATATCTGTGGAGCTACAATGTAGAAATATGTAAAGAAAAACAGTTTTTTGCGGTTATGTGTTCATATAGTTACCAAAAGAAGAGCTGGTAAAATTAAGTCCTAAAACTGTGTTGTGCAACAGTCAAAATAAACTTGCCTTAAAAAAGTTTTCTTACTGAAGAATTGGAATAGTTTGATTTCTGAGTCGAAATGAGAAAATAAGACAAATGGGACTCGCCACTACACTGTCTGCCAAGTAGCTGTGGGTCTTCCTGCAGTGAGATAGATGAGACAGAGATTGTAAATTTGGACCAGCAGATGAGCTTTTGCAGCAGCATCACGGTACTTTTGCCTCTCTATTACTAAAAATTCTCAGTTTTAACATGTTGGGAGTGAATTTCCACTATTCTTTCTCGTCATTCTCTGTAGATCTCGTTGTAAAATATTGTAGTGTTTTGAGGCTAACTCAAAGCACATTTCTGTTCCTGTTTTGGGGTCTGCAGAGCGTGTGTGATCCTGGGGATTGTATTTATTCTTTCCTCACTGTGTATCCTGGGAAAAGCCATCCATGATCTGGCCACCAAGATGCCTCCAGAAGTGGTAAGGCTACACACACCCATGGAACATATGTTCATATGTAATATGTGAGTCATGCTCAATGAATAGTACATGCAAAATTCTTGGGGTAACATAACCTTTAATTGTATGAATATCGCTGCGTATCATAAAATAATAAAACTGATATTTGGGGGTTCTGCATGAATAAATGGCACACTGCAGTCCAATTGCAGTCAAAATTCAATTCTAACAACTTTATTCCAATGCAGTCCAATCACACTGTCAGAACCTTTCAATCTAAATGATAATAAATGCAGTGAAATTCAGCTGATCATTTATTACCAAGTGGTAAAAAGTCATCTATAGGAGACAGTGAGCTTAAAAGAATTCACAGATTCTAATTTGCTGTAAACAAACCGAGCTCAAACACAAAGAAAAACCTAAATTTATAGTGTCAGATTGTAACCATGGTAACAACAACCAAAGAATGAAGAGTAGTCTTTTCACTTTTACAAAGTAAACTTACCAATTCCCTTGAACAATTAATTGAAAATGTAAACAATTGAACATATTTTGTTTATGCTGAGTTAAAATGTATTCTCATTCTCAAAAAAACAAATATAAAGATTTTAGATCTGGTATGTGTTAACATTAAAGCATTTATTGGAATTTGCTGAGTAACAACTTAGTTTGCTTCCTCGGCTCTGGATGCAGCTTAGGCGACTAACACTGAGCCAGGCATACTTTCTACAGAAAGAACAGAGGAGAAACATTAATATTTGGAAATAAAAATGCATAATAGATGGAAGGAAATAGCTAATCAACAAAAGACAAGGGCAACATGACTATAGATGTACATCAAGTTAACTTGAGGCATTGATTGTGTCAAAGCTTTAAACTTAGAGACAATCAATAAAACTTTGAGCCATTTTATAGTATGCGTCCAACAGCCAATAAAAAAGAATTTGGCTTGGATTCATAGTCTGTATGCATGTTTGCCACTGAGGTTTGGCAGGTGTAGCAATGTAAAGGTGCAAAAAAAGAGGTTGCGATAAACCCAAAATAGATCACAGAGTGAAGGTGAGTAATGAATACTCTACCAGTCTGTGACTTTCCTGGATTCTTTGAAACTACAGAAATAAAAGCTTCAGGAAAATGAAAGTGGGTGCTTCAGGAAATAGCTTGTCTTCTACGATCAAAGATGTTCACATCAGGGTTTCCTTTGCTGAAATAGAAAGGTAAAGACAGAGAATGTCTTGTCTTGGTTATCTTTAAACACATATCTTGCATTAGGCTTGTTCCCCATCTGTTTCTTTTAATTAAAGATTGTGTCTTTTCTTTATTATTGTTCATTTTTGCTTTTGACAACGACTCCTCCTCACCTTCTTATAACGTCATTGTGAAAGTGTTGGGACTATGAATAATCCAGACAGTGTTGTATCTTTTCTTAGCTGCACTGTGACGAATTAGTTTAAACTTGATTTTTCACAATGTTTTAATCTCAATAACAGACAGCTAGAGAGACTGAAAACAAGAGGATGAGAAGGAGAAGCCAAAACCGCAAAAGTTGCCATCAGAAATGACTTTTTAAAGAGTAAAAATCATTGTCACTTGACATGTTTGAGAAAACCTTGATTTATTAAATCAACAAAACAAAGTTCGCTTTATGTAACATTCATGTCGTTCTACTGACAGTTTAGTTTAGTTTGGGACTCCATCCTGATTAGGACCCCAAATCAATGCTTTGGATCAGATCAGGATATTTCTAACATAAAAAATATATATATATTTGCAGACAACATTTAAGCCAGGTGTGCAGCATGCATGTGTTTATTATGTTTTAATGTATAAAGCACAATAATACTACTTTACTTGCCTGAACTTCTTCTGAAACAATTTCCCATTTCAGAGACGTCTTTGTCTAACTTTAATCGACCCCGAGTCAAACTGATTTTTCTATTGATCGTAAACTGCCTCAAACTCATTGACTAGTTGACATTTGGATGGATGTGACGTTTAAAGAAAGGAAAAATGTTGTTCGAAACAATTAAAGATCTCCATTGGTAAAAGAAATATTCAAGGCATGAGAAGAAGGGGAGCTGGTTAAGGTCAGCAGCTTCTCTCCAGACTGTTTATTGCTTTCATGTCATTATGTTAAAAGCGATTGTGTGTTAGAGCCCAGTGGGATCTTGCTAACACCATCAAAAGCCTATTACCACTATCTTTCTCTTTGACACTCTGCCTCTTACATCCGCCACCTCACTTATTTCGTCACCTTCTGTCAGCCCTTGAAATCCTTCTTTAGTTATAAACAGTCTGCTTTCTAACATGCATAAACTAAAGCAGTTGCTGTTGTATTCAGAATCTCTGTCGGAGGATTTGTGCTTTGGTTGAATATGTAGATGCAGTAGTTTGGAGGATGAAATGATGCACTTTCTTTTTTGTTGTTCTCATCCAAAGCACAGTATCTTTTCCCCGTGAGCCGACCTGATCTGCTTTGTAGAACTTTGATGATGATGATCATTTTTATTTCAGACAGTCATTTCACCACTAAACTTTGTTTATTATCATACATAGTTTCCTGTTTCTGTTTTTAGGGGGACAGAAATTCACTGAAGTCTTAAAAAAAAAGCGGTGTGGTGATTTGCCACACCAGATGTGCTTTCATTTTAGTGTGAAAATGAAAAACAAATAATGAAAGAGAACATTAGACTTTGCACATTATGGTGTCTAAAATGAAACTCCTCTCACATGGAAGCTGTAGGAGGAAAGCCACACAGTGGGATTACTGTAAAATGTTGCTGCTTTGGACAGAGGGTGAAGAAAAGATAGAGATCCCCATTCGGATCACGTCCTCTTGTGCAGCTCTGACTGTCTGTCCATCTCTTGTACCTGATTAAACCAACCAAGAGCCCCTCTGTGTCAAGAAACGAGAGACAGAGCAGCCTTGAAACTATTATAATGTGCAAGTACCTCATAGTGATACACAAGTAGGATTTTTGCAGTAATAGAGCTTTTAATAATGGAGATTTCCAAATTGAATTCTAAAAGACTGTCAAGAGGATCTCAGGGATCCTTCCTATTGGTAACACCATCCAGCACGTTTTGGGGGATATCACACCTTCCCAGGGCCACAAGGGATTTAAATTGGTTTTGGTGTTTTCTCTTTATGAATCACGCTCAGGAAACTACTTCACCCGCTTGAGAGTCAGAGAGTCAAACTACTTCTCAGCCCAACTCTTCTAAGAAGTTGTTAACGACATGATGAGGAGCATTGTTGTGATCAAATGTCCAAAACAGTGAGAGCTTCTTAAAGAGACAGAGACCCAATTTCAAATATAGTTTTGAAGGTATCTTATTACAGTGACGCTTATTTAGATATAGAGTAAAATTGAATACACTGCAGACCGTTCAAGGTTTTATTTCTGAAACATTTTTATTTTTTGTTACAACTATGGAGAAATTTGTAAATGTTGGTGACATGAAATAGCAATAAAATGCCTGGAAGCCTGTGGTTGTAGCATTAATTAAAAAAATTATTAAATACTAAATATTAAGAATTAAATAATAACTGTTTGAATACTTTTCCAATGTAATTGGGGTTTAAGTCAAAAGCTTTTAATTTGCCCTATGTAAGTGAAAATCACTTACATAGGGTCTTTGTGAAACACAAAGACATTAAGTCTTTCTGTTTCACTGCCAGATATTCTCTGCTTTTACTCGCCTCCTTCTGATTTCTGTCTCTCCTGAAGCAGGGGTCAAGTTTGAGTTTCTGCTGAATCCTTTTGAGACTGATAGTGAGAAAAAGAAGAGCTTGAATCATTTCAAAGCGTCATCCATATGACCTTGAGCTGATGCACCAATTAAAGAGAAGCACTGGGTTTAAAATGCGTGAGCTAACAAAACAAACAATTCAACCTTCCATTTTAAATTAGTTTGCTTCCCTCTTGACTCTGTGATAAGTAGTACAGGTATACTATATAGTACAGGTATAGTATTAGCCAGTTTCATAACTTTTTTCTCTGTTTGTGTGTCTGACCCCAGGATGACTTCCTCTACAGCGTCTCCATAGTGAGCGGTCTCAGTTGTGCTGTGCTGGCTGTGGCCAAGTTCATGCTGGGAAAAAAGCTGACCAGTCGGGCACTTATTACTGATGGTAGGAAGTATGCACACTCATAATTTAATAAATAACTTGCCTAATAATTGGTTTAGGTGGGACTTAATGTAGGTGAACACAAGGAAAACCAAAACATAAATGATAAAAGAATAAAATGTGCAGCTTGTGAAAGAGAGAGACATGCAGAGCCAAAGAAAAGTGCAATACAAACGAATGCTCCTCTCTACTGTCCCCAGGTCTCACTCTCTAACTTGCAGGGCATCAATCCAATAAGCCTGAGGTTGCTGTTCTTTGAGCATGGATTTATTTCCCACAAGACTATACACTTACTGCAGGCAAAACAATAACCCACTGAGCTGGCTTCCACACTAGGGCACATGTAATTATATTTGGAAAAGAAAAAAGGTACAAGTAATGTTGCTGTATCATAGATATGATTTTCAACTTTTAAAAAACTGATAGGTTTTCTTGAAATACATATAAAATTCACAATTTCTCTTCACAAATTAGAGACAGTACAGAGAGAAAAATTACAAAGAAATTACAGACAGCATAAAATTATTAATAATTATCCCATTTGGTTATTCTAAATAAAATCACTCAGGTAAGACTTTAGTAAGAAGAATGAAGAATTCATATAACAATATTAGATGGTTCTTTTTTAGGACATTTTAGAGAAACAAGTTTATAAACCGAGCCAACCTTTATATGCTGATCTCGTGTTTTTTAGGGTTTAACTCGATGGTTGGAGCAATCATGGGATTCTCAATTCTCATTAGTGCTGAAGTCTTCAAGCAGCATCCTGATGTCTGGTTTCTGGATGGCACCATTGGGGTTTTAATCGGACTAATCATTCTGGCCTATGGAGTCAAGTAAGAGTTCTGTGTTTGGCAGGCGTTTATTTTTCAATTTCCAGTTTTAAGGTTTGAAATCTCTTTAATTTCCTCCAACATCTGCTCATTTTCTGTTTGCACAGGCTCCTGAAAGACATGGTACCGCGGGTCAGGCAGACGAGGAACTACGAACGCTTCGAATGAAAGAGCCCGAGGCTAATCAGATTAGCAGTTTTAGACACATACACCCACCCACACACACCTGGGTGCCTCCTGCTCTCTCATCTTTCATACACTCATTCACATACTGCTTGTACATTCACTTACGGCATACATCATGCTCTGTTACATGCATATAAGTGAATTTACACTTTTGCTGTACATACTGTACATAGTACACGCCAACTTTCAATTACTCATGTCTGAGAGACCTTGAGAGATAATGACACTATTGAAGATCTTCTCAGCTCAGAGTTTCTTTTTCCTTTTTCTCTTATATAGCTCCTAAATGCATCAAGTTAAAAATGAGACCCTGGATGAGGAGGAGCTGAGCTCATAAACTCAAAAGCGCTTTGGGTTTGTTCAGGAAGGCAGAGACAGATGTCAATGCAGATTTTTATGTTGATGGTGTCTTTAAATAAGGTCTTCTGGAGAAAAGTAGGTTCATCCATGTAATTTATTAAAGAAGACATTCAATGGGCTTTTTAGAACAAAACCTCTTTCACTGTCAGACTCTTGGTCTAAGCTGCCCACTAATTTACAAACTTTATCATTTCAAGTGACTATTAAGCAGAAGTGTGTCTTTAAATGTTAAACAGAGGAATCCTTCTGAGATTAGCCTCTTAAATGATCTCCAAGACATGAAAACAGGAGCAGAAAACGGTTAATGCTATATCTTCCTGAAAAATTAACAGCTTTCCAGTTGGGGGCTGAGTTAAGACGAAAGGACTCATTAAGCACAAACATTTGCCATAAAATGGTGATGGAGATAAAGTTCAGTGCACAAATCTGGGACTGTTTGATGTTTTAGTTTTTTTTTTCTGTAATATGATCAAGCACAAATTAATGAACCAGCTATAATAATGTACACTTGTTGACTGCTGCCGACAGCTGATCATTGAGCCAACTTGGGCCACACAAACCTTGAAAATCATTTTTCATATATTGTCATGTTGAAATCAAATGTACTTTAAAAAGATTTTAAGTTAAACAAAAACAAAACGTAGTGTGTAATTGTGAGGTGTCCAGTGAATATCAGAAATCCCTCATACTGAGCATACATATGGCGACATTTCAGAGCAAAAACTCCCTTTTAACGAGCTGCAATTCGCCGTGGCTGACTCATATTTTGAGAAGATAGAGCAGATTCACAAAAAAGAAAGGGAAGAACTGATTTAGTACTTTCTATGTTAATGAAAAATAAGTTAATAGCAGCAGAGGAACATGTTCCCAACCGTCCCTCCCACCACCAAACAGAACGCCAGACCAGATGTAGCTTCTATGGAGGAAAAGAAAACTGAGAAAACATTAAGTTGGCAATTGAAATGACAGCAAATATTGCAAATCGAAGAGAAGTAGAAGAAGAAAGTAGCAGAGTGACGAAAAGTGCTAAGCCTATAACAGCATAACAAGCTATCCTATTACAAGGATAGCTTGAAATAGCCCAACTCCTTAAAATGAAACTTTAGAGCCAAAAATAAAATGAAAATATAAAAACAGAACTAATAATAAACTGTAAAGGGGAAATTACAGCATAAGAAAATACTGTGCAGTTATTAAAAACAACGTAGTCCGATCAAAAGAAATGTGCAACTGAGTAGGATAATATAAAAAAATGACCAAAAATGTGCATGAAAAATTGACAGAATACTTACGAGAAGTAAAAAGTAGAGGGCGCCAAATAAAAATGCAAGGAAAAAATTTTTTTTTTTTTGATGGAAAGGTTTGTAAATGATGCAGCTTATATGCTTGTCTTTTAATGCATTTTCAATTAAAATACATTGAAATCTTTAGTTGGAACATGACAACATGTGGAAAAAAATATTCAAGAGATAGAATTTTGCGGCCACGATTTAAAAGCAAATTATATTTTCTTAATTTATCTTAGCTACTCAAATTAAGCACTGCATTGGACTGCATTTAATTGCATTGTGGTGTTCATGTATTTTCTTTTTTTTCTGCATCAATAATCCATTCAATCATTTTTCTACTTGAAATTGTGAAAGAGAGGGTGCAGTTTCACCTGGCAATAATGAGGTTTAAATAAGTGTTGACTTTCATGCCATTCTTGTTGTTCATACACGTTACGGTGTTAGAATGTTGCACTGAACCCAGGGAGGATGTTTTTTTATTATTACTTGAAATCCAGTTATTTTAGTCGGTTGCCTATTTTTTACTCACTGTAACAGCAAAGAAGAAACTTGACAAACTTTAGTGCAATGACAAAGATGAAGCAGCTTGTAGAAAACCAATTTAGTGACTCGGTGTTCTTTGTACGTCTGATTTTATGTTCATCAAGCCTTTTTTCATAATTTCCTCCCACTATAATTCTAGTGTTTATCATTACATGCAATGAACAGAATGTAACAGCGAAGCACATGCTCTGTAAATATGTTTATTACACTGTTCGGAAGTATAAAGCATATCGTATAAAAGTACAAACTGGTTATAGTTGCATATTGTTAAACATGTTTCCTCTGTAGTGTGAATATATTGTAAATGTCTTACATTTTACTGTAGATAATTGGTGAAATGAAACGACAAGTCTTACTGTAAGTTGCTGCTTGCAGGTTGAACATTCCTAAAAGGGTCTAGGCATACTCTGGCTGCTCTGTCCAAGCCTCAACTCTTGTGCAGCTGCTTAAAAAATATTCTTTACTCAGCCAAATCTGAGTCAAAACACTGTTTGACCCCAGGCAATGAGGTTTCATCAAGTCTGAGCAACAATCACACTTTAATCATACATTAATCCATTTTTATTGAAGCATAAATAAATATTTAGGTGTGTTTAGATGCTCAAATTCATGAAGAGCTCACTTAGTGTAAAAGTATATTTCCAGGTCTGTTCTTCATTTTATAATGAATAAATAACGATCAACTGCCCTCTTCTGGTTGGGAGAAGAATTACAATGGTCTTATTCAAAACTCAAAATCCCAAGGTAGAACTCTGTATTATATCTTCAGCTGAGCAGAGTTATAAAAGCATTGTGGAGTTATGAATCTATTCAGCTCTGAGTTGATGTGTAACATTTCTGTTATCTTTAGTTCCATTGTGTGAAGGACATGGATAAGCTGCAAACTGAAGGTGTGAGTCGGTTCACATCAGTTCAACTCACCAACAGCACACTGATTTGTAATGTCCTCCACTCCCCTCTTAACTGCACAGAAGACAATCTTTACAGTGACTCTCCTTCAAGTCAAGCACAGTTTTTAGATGCTGAACCCCATACTGCACAGAAAAACATTCACTATAAACCAGTTTGCTCCCCTTTACACCAATTTAAGACTGCAACGTGATTTCTAGACGCTCCAATGCTAATCGCAAATCAGTGTATCAAAGATTTCAGCAGTGCTATTCACATAAAGTACTACTCCCACATTTGTCTATATAAAGAGGTTTTCTACACATCTACCAAGCTTTGCTTTGAAGGAGAAAGCACCATAAACAGTATGAAAACATAGATGTGTGGGGTTTTTGTACACAGTGTTGAGCACCACAGAGCTTGCCATTTTGGGCAATAATTATAAATTAATGCAGTGCTTTAAGGAATTGTGCTGCCTTTGTTGTAAAATTAACGCTGCCAGCCAGGCATGAGTCTTGTGCATGCTGAAACAGTCTGAAATCTCTTCCTAAACGGCATTGGGGGGATGCATTAACCTCGTTGTTCCCTGTGACCTCTCCAAGATCATGCAAAGACTACTTTTTATTGTCACGATGCGGTTTTACTCCAGTGTAAAGGGGACTGAATAATAATGCTTTTACTCTTTTGCGCATTTCACAAGTTATTGCTGTGAAAACAAAAAGAACATTTTAAAATTTCAGGATGTTTGCACCAAAATCCCTTCTACCTCTCTTCTTTGTACCTTGTGTTGTTTTCATTCCACTTCCTGTTGGAGCATTCATGCTTATCAGTTTCCATGTTAAAGTTACACAGCTTGCCAATTGGTACATGATGTAGTAACTTAATCCCTCTTCTTTTTTTATGAACATTTGAAACAACATCAGACTCTCTTTAGCCTACAAACGTATCTGAATCATCAACATGTCTTTTTCATGTAGGCATGCTGTCAATGCAGAAATGGACCATTCATTTCACCAAATTATACAATGTTTTTGAAAGCAATACAACCAGCTCTCTGTTGCCATAGGCTTTGCATGGGCTTTTAAAAACCCAGCAGTGTCAGTGGCTACAAATGCTTTACATCCACATACACACACACACACACACAGATGTATAAATGAATTTACAAAGAAACTATGTAACGGATTGTTTGTACAATGACACCGTTGATGGTATTACAGATGATGTGAACATTATTTATGTATGTCAATGAAGAGAGTTTTATTGATCGAGTAAATAAAGTTTTTTTCTGGTTGATCATCAAAGTGCTGAGAGGTATCGACTTTTTGGCTGAAGAATGCATAACAAACACTAATTAGGTAGAAATTGGGATCATATATAACAATGAGGGATTTGTTGACAATGAGAAAAAGCATCTAATCCCTTTTAGGAACACCGTCATTCCTCTTAGCTCCAAATCACAACATCTGTTTCACTAAATGCGTTAATAAGGTGTCATTTTACTTTATGGGACACTTGCTGTCAATTTGCATAATCAGTTGCTGTGTCTAAAATATAACAAAAACTAAAGAGGATTAAAAATTGTGTGCCTGTTAATAAAGGAATATAAAATTATTGGAATTATTTAAGGTGTGCAGCTATGACCAAAAGTTATAATGGGCATGGTTGTCAATGACAATAAAATAATTGCCCTGAACTTAAGCAAAATCTCAGCTTGCTGGTAGGAAACGTTTTGAAGTGGGGTTTTTTTTTTTTTTCAAATCTCATTAACGTTTTATTTTTAACCACATCCAGTCCAAAGTTTGTGGATTATTACATTCAGATTATTGAGTTATTATTTTTATTTCTGTATTTATTAAACTAAAGAGAGTAGATCTTTGAAATATTATTAACTTGGCCTTTTTGGATATAAAAGAAAAAAAAATAACCCCAAATCTTTGCACTCCATGTTTGAATATGAATGAATCCTTAAATTGTATTACAAAAGACACTAATTATGTTTCATAACTTACACATTTCTTGATTTTTAGTATCTTTACACTATAAAAACCTTGTTTCACTAAATAAAACTTGTGCTAAAAATAGATTAAAACAACAGTAAAAGAAGCTCACCAAACCAGTGATGTAATTCAGTACGTTTACTTTTTATAATTACATTTGGTGGCACAACTACGAAGGGAGCCTGGGTTACAGACACAAATTTGACCAAATGCATTTCACATTGTTTCATAATGCTAAAGAGGCTGCTAAAGATTCCTGCAATATTTACTCCGTTAGTCAGCTTTCTCACCATCTAAGGTAATATTTCACACTTTTGCATCATCATTTCAAGTCTGAAGTCACTCTGCTCTGTCATGACAACATGAACTAAGTGAGCTATGTGAATGTTAAAGAGGAACTTCCATCAGTATTATTTTAGGATTAGACACTGTTGCCCAAATTGGCTTAATTGGAATAGAGCTTCAAAAAGTTGGCAAATTAACTTGATTTAAAAGGTTTAACACTTGAAGAGCAGAATTATGAGCAATGTGTTCATTTTCTGTAAACTCAAACATCCAGACTTGCAGAACAAAAAGCTAAATCCTCAGCATTGCAGGCATTTTAGACACAGTCAGTTAGTGTTAGTTAATGAAGATTTAAGCAAGTACAAGTCAGTTTGAAATGTGTTATCAAATATCTGCAAGAAAGTCACAACATTGAGATGTACGCATTAAAAAGTAAATGAAGATGGACTTTTTTCCAAATGATCCATTAAAAACAGAGTGGAGTTGCACATAATATATGACAACATGACGACCTTGTTTCAAGTCATTTTCTCTTCCCATCATTGGGAATATCCTAAATTCCTAAAGGAATCAGGTTGTCAACTCTTGATGTTAGAGCTTCATAAAACTACAAAAGGTAAATAAGTTAAACTTGGAGACTCCAGCAGGAAACACTGAGCTGATATTGGACGCTGGGATGACATTCAGTGACATTTTGTTCATTGTTCAGCAGTTATAAACATGCCTTACATAAGGCTACTTGGTCCTTGATGTAGTCTCTGCAGGGACAGATGCGATTTAGTGAGTGCTCGGATCTGACACAGCTGTAGAGCAGAGAATCCGACTGGAACACACAATGTTCCCTGGTGCCGTCGTAGGCTGGGAACACAAGGTGGCCGTCTGACAACTCAGACGTTTGACAAGGTATATTGTGGCTGCAAACAAAGACAAAAAGTACATTAAATAATGAGCAATAATCTTTGGCTTTTATTGCAAAACTGCTGTAAACATTATTGTTCAGTCCTTATTTTAAGGCTATATCCATTTCTGGGTTTCAGGACTAACATTTTTTGTAGTTGCTGTTAGTGGTAATAGTCTGCAGAAATTCTCTACTGATATGAATCTGACCTCAGCAGAGTTACAGAGCTAGCTGTAGGCTAACACAGTTAGTTACAAGTTATTCTGTATAAACTTGGAGAATAATAAAACAGTTTTAAAATGCCTTTGAAAGAAAAGTGTCTTCTTACTTTTTAAGAATCCTTTATTTTGCGTTCATCTCACTACAAGTAGCATAATCATGTTTAATGTAGCATGAAATCATACTCACCTGGCGAGATTGTTGGCATTGTTGAGGTATGGAAAGAATGCTGGTTCACAGATAAGCCCTGCCCTCCGACAGGCCTGTTTACACGAAGTTCCTGCCTCTGCTTTCACCACCTGGAGCGCACTCAGAGGAGGCCAGGTTATTGCAGGTGAGCATAAATCCTGCAAACAGACAGTTTAGAGAAAAGAAACTAAGATTAGCTACCATAACAGCCCTACATGATGATGTCACCAGGTGACTGAGCCCATCCAAGCACTGAACAGATGATAAATAAATATATAAAGCTCTATTGTCTAACCTGTTTTTCAATCAGGACATTAACCCTCTGGAGCATTCCTTCACATGTAAACTCATAGGGAAGGTAGGGTTTTATCTGGAAGACACATGTACATAGAAAATACTTTTAGTAAATGTTTTCAGCGAAGTGCCCAGTGGTAAGATTTTCATTAAACTCACAGTGTGCTCGAGTATAGCAGTGATGGCTCTCTCCACATCTGTTTGGTTATCCATATCTACCATCCACACATAGGGCTCCCCTATTTCTTCAGCATATGGATGCTGGGATGTTACCTTCACAAATCACCAAACAGGAAATGAACAAGAACGATATTAATTTTTATTAAATGGAAAGTCTTCTGCAAAAACAGTGAAAGATTTCATTTAATCAGACTTCATTTGACATTTATTAATAAGATGTGGGTCTAAAATCTTTAAATAACAGAAGAAAATGAAAGCGACCGCTGACCTCTCTGGTGGTGGGTTTTCCTTTGAAGAACTCGGTGTTCAGGCGGCTGTGAGGAGGTTTTAATCTGGGGTTCAGGAAAGCACAGCCATTGGCCAAGGCTTCCAGGGGGGCGGGGCCTTCATATGGGAAGGACAACCCAACAAAAACCTACACAAGATTACAAAAACAAACCAGATATTAAAGATTTATGGGTTATGAAAACACAATGTACTACTAAAGGATGTCCACATGGTGTCAGCAAACACCAGCACAATAACAGCTTACATGAGGAGTATGTAAGACGTTGCTTTGATTCCGAACCAAAAACCTACAATCTTTTCAGATTATAAATAGTTATTTAAACTTGTGTTTTGGTGCTACGGTTAATCAGAAAAAACATGGTGTAAAGGTTGCCAGTCCATGATGCCAACACCACATAAGACAGACACAGCTCAAATATTGTATTTTTTTCCTAAGTTGTTTTTCTTTTACACAAACTTTATGACCCCAATTTAGCTTCTTAGTTTCCCTGATAGCAAAGATCCTTCCTGCCCTCAGAATCATCATCCATTACTCTTTTAAGACTCTTTGGATGATGTGAGTGAGATATTACACCTAACTTTCCTTTAAGTACTTTTGATTTGAACTGAATTTATTTTCAAATTGCTAAAATTTTCCATAACACATTTTTTCTGCCATTTTCATAAATCGAATTCACTTCCAGATTGCTGTTTATTCTACCAGCTGATGCTAAAACAGCAAAGCATTTCTAAGCTCAACTGTGTTAGATGGCATTGCTGGGTTTGATGCTTCTCTCCTTTCATCACTTCATGTTCTCGTCACCTTTTCCAATCAGTCCTTTTTTGTATCATGCAGCTACATCAATATGGATCAAAAGTTCTTTCTCTTCCAACCAGGTGTGCTTGGCAAATGCCAACCAAACCTTTATTGTGGATGTCTCAGAAAATGAATCCTCCTTTCATGGCTTCTATGGAAACCAAATGATTGCTTTGACATTTTCAGAGTAACAATGAGCCTCATCAAAATAACAAAGCCATTTGTTAAAGCCTGGACAATTTGTCTGAAAAAAATAAAAATAAAATAACCTGAAGATAATTTTGCAAAAAGCACTGGTGACAAAACAGTAGAAAAGGTTTTTGCTAAACTAGCTTAAAAAAACTAAATCAAAGGCATCTTGAATGGCTCTGGGTTTACTTGCTTGATAAATATATGGTAAGAACTACATGAGAGCAGAAAAATTCAGCAGAATTAAATATGAGCAGGGAGTATTCAATCCCAATGGAAAGATCCACATAACCTCTAGTCATCATGATTACCAACAGAAACTTACTTTGCTTTGTCTCAGCAAGGTCTGCACATCCCTTCCTTTGATAATACCATGATTTGTCACGTAGTTTGGAATCAAAGTACTGTTGTCGACTGTCCCATGGATATCCAAGTACTTGTGGATGACGTCCAGGTAAGACTTTTTACCCTAACACCATAGAAATGATCAGTAGTTTTCCCTGAGGATTTCAAAACAGCAATAGCACAAACCTGATTCACCAAAAAAAAAAAAGTTTTAAACCTTTCTGACTCATTACTGAGTCAGTTTCTAGGAATACCTTCCAAAATGTGGCACTCTTCCCATAAATGAGCGCCTGGTTTTTTCTCTGGGTGGACTTCAGGTTTTCATTCTCTTCCAGACTCAGCTGATGTTGTACTACAAAGCCGAGGAATGTGTTGTCTGGTGTATGAGCTGCTCGGACGACACAAGAAAACACACATCTTTATAAGAATATACCAGAGATATATATACCAGGAGGATGTAAATCAAATGATCTGATATAGACTTTAAGGAAAGCAAAAAGACGCATACGAAACATGGTGTAGAACTGCCTGGGGGCCAGACTGAGTCCACCAAACGGACTTTTGAGGTTGTATTTCTTTGCCCACTCTGCATGATTGAAGTCTGGTTCAGTGCCAAAAGAGTCCAGTACACGGATTATACACCTGCCAGACACACAGACAGAGAAGTGGTTATGAAAAACAAATCCCATTTTACTGTATGGCTGACATCCAGATAGGAAAGCATTTAAATGGAAAAACTTCATTCAAGCAGTTAATAAAAAAAGAAAGAGAAAAGCTTTTAACACCACACTGCTAAGTGAACAAAATGACAACATTTAATACAAAGACAACATTTACCTTCCTTATTTAGGACATGATATTATTTTATAAAATAAAAAGGTCGGTTCTCAAGTTACCCATCTAAAATGGACATTTTAACAAATTTCCTCCCACATGGTTTTATAGGTTATTTAATGACTTTAATAGTCCATGCAATTAAATAAAGCTTTTGTGGTCATTTTCTGTATGTTTTATATAATATTAATGACAAATTATTCTAAGTCACCCTTTGTGCTTTCATATGGAGAAACTATAAGCATACATTTAGATTTCTAAGCAGATTAAACTGATATGTTAAGTTCATTTCGAAAAGTGGAAATCATAAATCTTTCATTATAATGACTACAAGGACTTTTTATTATGTTGTACTGACTTTGTACAAACTCAATCAAAGGTGCAAACCTAAAGCAAGGTTTGCACCTATATAGAAGATACAGCAAAATCTGTTCTGGTCAGTGTACCAGAACATTTATGTGGCAGGTTTTACTTTCATTGAGAAATATTTTCCTATCGATTCACCGAAGCAGATAAAAGATGAGAGGAACTTTAAGGTTGTCCTCCACCCACTAGTCCAATTTTCATGAAAGGCTGGCCGTTTGCACACACTGGAAAAGGAACATCTGTTTCACTCTCAAAATGTCAGAACGCAGGAAGGACATTTACATTGTGTATGCTTGGCTATGCTTGTCGCATTACTGCTCCATTTTATGTTTTCTCAGATGCTCTTCTCTCTTGCCTTTTCTCTGTAACTGGCATTTTCTTCTTTTAAGTCGTTCTTTTGTCTCAGTACATTTTTGTTACCAGATGTTTGAGTTTGACCTCACTCAAGCTGCTGGCCGTTATTTTCCTCTCTAGGTTAAAAATTTACACATTCTGTCTATGGATTTTGCCATGCAACACATCCAAAACCATTTCAAATGAAACCCACATAATATTTTTATATTACAGCATATTCACTCAGTGTCTTAGATTTGAATCACCTTTTCTCTTCACCTCATCTGAACAAATCTCTTTGTTTAACTTTACATAAATCTAGTGAATGCCTTGGACAAAAATCCACTTTAATTGTTTAAACAGTTCAAAATAATCTAAACTTGAACATTTTGTTTTTGCTCCAGCTTGTTGTTACTTACATTACAGGTAGCATATTATTTGAACTTTGCTCAATTTGAAAGATATATACAACTTTTCTCCATAAGAAACAAGCTCCATACTTCAAATATATCTTGGTTAAATGACAAATAGTGTTGCATAGTGTTGGCCTGAGAGGCTCACAAAGCCTTTTCCATCAAACATGCCAAGTCTGCATTATGTAGTATAATGTAATGCTGAGTTACATTATACACCCACACCCTCCACAGCACCAAGGTCCGCATCTGGACCAAACGTCAATCTGCACCAAGGCCATGGTGTAGAAAAAAAATCAGTCTGAATCAAGACGTTTGACACATTTAAAGTGGAATACCACTTAATTTGATAATTTGTTCATAGCATAAGTGTAACTTCACACTGATATTATCACAGAAAGAGCAGCAACAGAGAAGATGTTCTTGATGCAATAAGTCAGTCAACTGAAGCACAGCTCCATCGCAGATCTTCTCTCTGTTTAATAATAATAATAATAATTGTACTTGTAAAGCAAAGAACTTTGTTCATAAAGCAGGGTTTTATGAACAGCTCTGTTGGTAAGTTTTGTACAAACATCAAAGAGAACATATTTCGTTTCTGTAAGGAAATCCCTCCACATAACGAGACACACTTTGACTTTTTCAGGTAATAAATTATAAATGTAGAAATAAATTGTAAAGCTAGGCTTGTGACCAGTTGTTCAGACATCATAGGTGCCTTATAAAACCGTAGATTACGTTTATTTACGAAGGTTTCTTATTCTACACAAAGGCCTGTTTCATAACTGACTGGTGTCTTTAGAAGCTTTAAAAAACATTTAATTCCAAAATAAATCTGGTTTATTTTTCTATTGAACTGTCAAAAGGAGAATGCATTATCAACACTTTTCTAAACTGACCACTCAAAGCAGTTCACTCAAGAGCCACAATCATTTGTATTTAGAAACATCAGTCTGGTGGCAGCTCTGCCTTGAATTTTGACATTTGACAGGAGGAAGTTGAAATCAAGCTAGTATCCCTTTGACTGCAGGTCAGCTCTACCAGTATAAGTAGATTCCTGACTTCTTATAATGCATCATAGAGCAAGATTGTGCTTGCTCTACAATGCATAGAATTATGAAAATGGAAATTGGGATGAAATTGAATTACACTGAATGTGATCAAAATATCCCACTAATCTCATAGGGTCCAAGGTTTAGGCGTCTCGCTGAAAGCTGACCAGGCAATTTTCTAATACAATTTATTTCCTGGTATCTGTAGGCCTTACCTCAGCTGTTTTGATGTTAATGTGTCTTGCTGCACTTTAAGTTCAGTTGGTGTGTTTTGTTCAGTTTTGTATGTAAAATGGAGCATTTTTATGTGGCGAAGCATGAAAAGTAATAGTTTGTCAAGTTCAAGTAAAGCTTTCCTCTGAAACTGATATTTATTCCACTTTACTGTAACAAATTACAGCAGCTTAGAGACTGAATACATGTAGTGTTAAAATGCCATTTGTTTTTCCATGCAAGTTGTAGGCAAATTTACAAAGCAGGATTTGCTGATTTATACTTGTTCAGTTTTGAATTTGAGATATCGAGAAATCTGATCTTTGAAAATAAAGTTTGAGAACCGTTCCTCTACAACATTCCAGGAAATATAAACTCAGTCTATGGCTCAGAGAAGCTATGCTATAAAAATGATTTAGTAATTATACTTTTAAGAGTTATGTTACTAATACAATGACATCAATTACTTATTCAGTCAGTTAATTAGAAACATCAATCATTACTAATCTTTTACTTCCAACTTGTGTTGACACACTTGTTTTGGTCCAGACCGCAGTTAATTGTAAAAGCTCCTGCATTTAAAAGATGGTCACAATGGCTGATTAATTAATTAAGTATGTTTGTTTGTTTAGCCTGGGCTTCACTTGGGTTGCCAAGTGAAAAGCAGTTCCTGCTGATTTGTGATGTTACATTAAAAGGTTTCTGAAACAGCTCATTTTCTAGACTCCAAAAAACTTTAACTTACTGCCAAAAACTGACCGGGTGTTTTTTATTTAGACACTTTGGTTGTTTTTAGAAACAGTTGAGACACAAACAGAAGTACAAAAATGTGAATTTTGCATAATTCGTCCCTTTAAATCCAATGGAAGAAGCAAGAGAGTGTTTGTTTTTTCTAAGGAAGTGTTTTATATGTAATGATGTGTAAAAATATTTCAATGCACATGAAGTTACTCACTTGTATTTGATCCATGATGCCTTTAGTACTTTCTGGATTTGTCTAAGACCAATTATATCTGTATAAATCAAATTTGGTTCCACTATTGAATCTCGAGAAGGACATCTGCCAGTCTGAGTCCCAAAAAACCTAAAGAGAGACACAAAGAAGCAAGAAGGGAAAATATGATTATTATGGCATCAGACGTTGGCATTACTGAAAAGGACACGATTTGCATTTGATATCACGCAATAGAACTGGGTTTAAACTGCCACGTTCATCTGCTTCGGTTTCTCTCCTGTGAAAGAAGCACCAAAGGCCTGCAGATGAAAAACTTACTTGTTGAGGCTTGGAAGGGAGGCCGACAGGTGAAGATGGTGACCCAAAACATGAAGTGAGGAGATAAGGTCACTCCACTGAACCAGCTCCCCAAGGGGGCCACCGTTGAAAGCATTTTCTGCTATTTTGAGACCTGCTTCTTTCGTTAGCGCACCAGGATGCACAAGTATCTGAGGGAGTTGGGGGAGGAAACAGATTAATGGATAAGAGACGACTTTGAATGCTTTCTTAACTATCAATATCTCCCTAGCGTCTGTTTCGGCTTTTCAGTCAGAGTCTAAAAGCTTCCTAGACATTTAAGGATAAAGCGATGGCTCATTTCAGACATTCACAACATCTGTCTTTCCACTGTGTGAGCTTTGCTGGAAGAAACTCTGAAGTCTGCAAATACATAAAGCTTATTACCCGTCTTTGGCATTAGTGGAATAAAAAGCTTTTCTCAACGGAGGATGAAAGCACGTTTAGAAAACAACCTCAAAATGCTAAATTAACAACAAAACCATTTTAACTACACAAACACAGAACTCACAATGGCATAAACAATAAAAAAATAATTGAGTAAAAAGGAAATTTAATTTCATTAAGGAAAGACCGCTGCTAAGAAATGGATAAAAGGTGAAGTCTCTAGATTTGTGTTATTTCATTACAGAAAAAGCCTGCAATGAAATCTTACAGTTCTGGTTTCGGAAGACAACCTGCAGCCTCAGAGGAAACAATATGGCGGCTCATTATACACATCTGAGAAATGTATTAAAATCAAAGCAAAACTGTTTAATGTAACAGGAAAGAATGCTGCTTTTTATAAGATCTGAGAAGAAAACTTAATGTTATCAATGATAAAACAAACACCAGATCAATGTTAAGAAAATAAATGCTCCAGGAAACTCAACCAAAGCTCAGAGCTTAAAGTTAAGACTGAACATATTCAAAAAATATCCTCAACATTTTTCATTTTGTTACCGTTAGAAAAAAGATGTAAGCTTGTTATTGAGACATTACGTTACAATTTAATTTGATTCTGTTTGTCTGTGAGGTCAAAATGCTGGACATTTAAACATGTTTGCTTTATTGAAAACTATGTCCAATAATTTGATTATCATTACTTCCTCTAACTGATGCACTGCAGTTAAAAATGAAAAAGCAGAAATTAGTTTAGTTTTTCTGTTTTCAGGCAAAGTAGTTTGAATGAAAACATGAAACAATTGAATAAAAAGTGAGAGAGCTCTGATTTCATACAGTTAATAAGTGCTGATCCCAGGATTTTAGGGCTTATGCCAACTACTGACTTTGAAGACAAGGCCTCTACAACAAAGATCTGTGACATTTACATTCCAAAGAGTCACTTTTGCCATCACAAATCAAATGCCAGATGGTTAAAACCTGGACCCTCCAACAATAAATTGATCCAACAATTATACATTAATAAAGATGGATGACAGGTTAGAAAAAAAGAAAGTGTTTCATGAATACAGATATTTAACAATTTAACATTTGTAGGCTTCCTTTAATGTTTTACCTGTTTGGCTTTCCGCTCTTCCAGGTTGTATTTGGCTGAGAGAGAACGTCCTGCCTCCAGCCAAATCTCCTCCATACTTTTAATTCTCTGTTGGATCCACCTAAATTCAGTCTTGTTGTGCAAAAACTGGTGCAGTCCCTCAAAATGTTGTCGTATAAATGCATCCTCTAAAACCGGCTGAGGAGAATCAAGAGCGGTTAAATCAGTCCCTCACTAAGTTCTCCAACATTACGTATCTCCAATGCTTAATACCACCACTGAAAAATGTATTTCCTTTTCAACTCTTTATTTCTACTCAAAACTTGACAACTGAAGTTGACAACTTCTTAGACCACACAGATTATTTTTCTCAGTAAAAATCTTTGACTTTTACCCGTTTTGTTTCTGCAATGACTGTTCGGCCTGGAAGAACAGGACACCAGGACTCTGTCTTAACATGACACAAAAAGAAACACTGTGTTAACTATAAAGCTTGTTTGATGCAAACAACCTTTTTTTTTCCGTATCAGGACTTGCAGGGATATAAATTCAACGATGATAAAATCTAATCTTGTCAAAACTGACTTGTGTTTTAAAAACTACTTACCTCACTAAGATAGATGAGAAAGGAGCACAGCGACCCATTCACACCAAAACTGCTGTAGCAAGGATCCGTCTTCCACATTTCCTTCATCCACTGTCACCACAGAAAATCCCCAACAACAAAAACATCAGTTCATGCTTAGTGAGCCATAGATCCTAAAATACTAAAACATTGAGAACATTTCCTTCAGTTTTGCT
The DNA here is from genome assembly GCA_902982915.1 of Phalloptychus januarius. Taxonomy (NCBI): domain Eukaryota; kingdom Metazoa; phylum Chordata; class Actinopteri; order Cyprinodontiformes; family Poeciliidae; genus Phalloptychus; species Phalloptychus januarius. The sequence goes on along the minus strand of CADWAE010000230.1, from coordinate 17,564,594 downwards.
GTAAATTGAAATTATTTGACACAGACTACAAAAAGAAGCATCTATAAAGTTACAGAATAGCCCTTAATGTAAATACTTCTAAATAAAGTTAAAAAGCTCATCTGTATGGTAGTTTGATGTCAAAGTTTAATGTGTAAGTGAGCAAAAAAGGAATGATAAATACATAGGACTAACCTTATTCTTCATGGTTCACAATCATTATGTAAACAAATAATTACAGGACTTTATTACCTTGATTTTCCCCTTACACTCTGGAAATCCATCCAATGGTGGCAGTGGGCAATTTTTATCTTCTGGGATTTCGTCCTCTAAGGAAGATGATCGGGAGTGATTAATAAATATTTCCTGACTTTAAATGTTGTCTGTTAGGAATTGGTGGTGAAAATAAAATATGTTTACACATTTATTTCTTCATAAATTATTTTACCTACAGTCATTAAATAAATTAGAATATTGTCAGCAGTTGTTCCTCATGTTGCCATTTATGAATGAGCATCATTTGCTTTGCTGAACTCATTATTTTGCCGGTTTACTTTATAAATCCCAGCCTGATGCTCAAATAAAAATATTGGTAATCCAATTGTTGTAGAAATTTGAAAAATGTTGCTTTAGTAACCCTGAAGGCAAATCTCCATTGTAAGTTTTTCCTACTGGAAATTTAAATAAATAGCCATCATGTCTAAACTTTGCACCTGTTTAGAAATCTTTGCTTGCAAGATTTTTTAAAATTTATTTGTTTCTTGCCTAGTTGTGTTGAATCAAATCTTAAAAATGTTTAGCTTTGAGTTAAATCTTACCAGATTCCACTTTCTCCTTTTTCTCTTCCTTCTTCAGCTGCAGCTTTAGAAGCTCCTCCAAGCGAGTCACTTCTTGCCGCAGTTGGACTTTATCAGAACGCAGCTCCTTTATCATCTCATCTTTCATCTGACCTTTCACTTTCTCTGCCTCCATTTTCTCCTGAAGAACTTTTATGTCCTCCTTGTAGCCTTTAAAACGTGGCGATGGTGAGACTGGAGGAGAGAGGGTCATTTTTCTGCTTTAAACGTGTTGAAAAGGCGTTGACATTTCTAAATAGCTCTCACGCAGTGTTAAGGTAGGAAATGTTTCCTAGGCTATGTGAAGAGAGATCCTTTTAATGATTCAGTAAAAACTGAACCAGGAGACTTTGCATTTAGAGATAAAACATTCTGTCAACTTGCATAGCATATTTAAGTTATTTTAAAGGGGCAGTATTAAGTATTTTCCATCCATTTTATAGCTCAATCAAATACTTTCAGTTGTTATAAAAATGCCATATATATCAAATATTATTTATAGCAATCATCATATTATTTGGTATGAGAAATGCTTTGCTATTTGGACCCATTTTACTCTTGAAAATAAAATCTTAATTCAGCAGCTGAACAATGAAGAAAATCCTTCTGAAAAAGGCTCAACTGGAAATGGACACAAAAAGCTAAAGCTCAAAGACATTAGCGGCAGGGCGTGGGTCTTTTCAGTACCATATTTTATGATCTGGTTTATTCAGGAGAACGTCTCCACTGCCAATGGGACTCTCACTGGACAGAAGCCTTCAGAAAAATCCAATTATTTTTCAAGCAAAACATTTTCAGAAAGTTTTTCTGCTTAGACACAAAACATGAAGGAATGATTCAACCATTTTGAACAGTTCTAAGAGAACCATTTCTTCTCACTGATGATTTACTCTCTTTAAACCACGGGGTCAACTGAAGCCCAATTAATTGAGTGAATGGATTTGACTTGTTTATGCAAGCATTCAGACGAAATCCATCACCATTAACATAAAAAGACAGATGGCAAAGCAATAATTGATGTCCACTGGCTGCTTGTTGCATCCAGAGTTTGTGAGCCAGAATGTTTATCTCAGATTTTACACAACAACAGTTGCATAGCATAGATGGCACCGTATGTTTCTGATAAAACTTTTTTTACCGGTGTCTGTTTCGACGACGTTCAGCAGATCATCCACAAACTGGACAAAAATCTTCATCACATCTAGAATTGAAAGAAAAAAGATGATAAGTTAAAGAAAAAAGTGAAGTAAAAAACTTTCCATCTTATAAGTGGCATAAAAACAAAATTCAACTGCAAAGTTTAGATCAAGTAAATAAATAAACTTGCGGATCTTAAGAATGCAAACAACTGTTCTCAAAAATAATCCAGAATAATATTATGTTACACAGGCAGGGTTACAGTTTGATAAATAAAAAAATATAATTTTTTTTCCACCCTTGTTCCTTCTCGTGATTCTGTTGCTTCCAAGGGCCAGTCTGTAGGTGAACGGGACACTCTTAATGCAAATTGAGCCACTTCACAATAAGCACTCAAATATGCTTAATCAGTCTGTATTCATATGGCCTCCTCTGGAGACCTGGGTTAACTTGAAAGTAATGCAAGTAAGTGCTGAGTGCCTGGAAACTGCTCAGGGTTAATGTGTTTCCCTCCTGTTCACTGCTCAGCAGCTGCCAAGAGAGAAAGTCTTTTATTTGTTTCGATTATTTTCTTCCACGAGGAAGAGAATCTGGTTTTGACACCACTGGTTAACAGCCTTATTTCTGTTTCTTTTTTGCAGCCTGACCTTTCTCATTATCTCACTGCTCTTTTCTCACCTTGGGCCTTGCTTGTTTCCAGCCACACTTTCCTGTTCTCCCTCGGTCTGTTGTCAGCAGTCACACCGATGCTCCTCTGGTAAACTTTAGTCTGAAAGACACACAAACAATTGAATTTTAGCTAATAAGAATTCAAACTAGAAACACAGGGTTTTAAATCTGCACTGAAATATCTACAGATATGTTCTTTGAAATTAAATTTACACCCAAAAACTATTTGTAAAATAGATCAACTCACTTAAACAGGATGAAGTTCTGAACGTCCATATTTAGATGTAGTACTTTTTAACAAATAAAAAATATTTGAGTTCTAGCTAACTTTTAGTTTTGTCCTTTACATAAAGCCACAATTTCTGTTTTCGGAGTTACCATACTGATAATTTCCTTCTCTTCCTGACCTGTAGATTACACTGTGGTGATCTAAATTTGCTAATTAACGGAGTTCAGAAATTGAGCGTTAGTGCCTGATTTTATTTAATTTATTTGAGTAAAGGTGGGTGACATTCCAAAAAGTATAGATTAAATTAACTAAGTTAAGAACATTATGTGCATGATGATGTTTTTACACCCTAATTTCTGTTAATTATCATTATTTTCTGCTTACAGATAACGACATAAGAAAATTACATCAGAAAATGACATACAGACATATGGACTGAAGGTAAAGTTGGTTTAATTCATGCTTTAAGTAACCTGATGGATCGTTTTCAGTTTTGTTCTTGAAAAAAAAAAAATAAAAAAAACCATTGAAAACTATTTTTATTCTTCCAATGTCCATATTTGTATTTTGTTGAAAATAGAATTTCCAAACATATTAAAAATGTTGTGGTTCTTTTGTGACAAATTATGCAGAACTCAAAGGTTCTGCATAGGTATAGGAATATTTTTTTTCTAATTACAATGTTTAGAGTGGATTTCAGACAAAGAGAAGCTATGATTCCTTGAATCTATTCCCAGATGACACATTACAGACCCGACATTCAGCTTTTCAGCAATGCATTATTAAACTAAACCTGGGGTTTTAATTGCTTCGGCTTAGTCCAGTTGTTCTCCTGGGTCTGGTGTAATATACTGGGTAAACATCAGTGCTGTTCTCAGAGTTCCTCACAGACTTTAAAATCACCAACTTTGACAGTTACAACGCCTCTCCAGTAAATTTAGCTCTGAACTGTGATGAATTTTAAGCCCCCAAACGACAAAGTGAGGAGAAAATGGGAAAAGATACGTACCAGCATGTAATAAGGCAGGGTCAGACACCACAGCAAACAAATGGCCAGCAGCACACACACGGGCCTTTTCAGGATTTGTTTCAGCTTTCTCATGATGAGCTGCTGGTGAGATTGGCTGTTTGTTATTAAAAATACAGCAGATTTAATGTAATGTTTTTTAGAAATATAATTGTTCTGTTCATCAATGTTAAAACATAAAATGAGAAAAATTTGAAAAACATAGATTTTATATCAAATTAGGTGCCTCTTAAAATCCTGTCCTAAATAAAATTTATCCATATAAATAAAAGGAAAATTAATAATAAAAAGTTAATTTATTTTACATTTTGTGAGAAATATTCTCACAAAATATTTCAGTGTAAATGAATACTTTGAAATTAATTTTTTATATATATTTTTATAGAGATACATTGGTTTAAGGACACATTTACTGAATTTCAATTAATGAGATTGTTTTAGCATTTTATTTTCTAAAATATTTGCCATAAAATGTATTGAGGTAGTAATGATTTGGAAGCAAAAGCTCTACCAGATCTAACCCTTATTCTCTATAAGAATAAGGGTTGTAATAGTCTTACAACTGCAAATATCATGACAAAAAAAACTCATCCCAAGGGCTTTTTAAATATCCTGTTTTGAAATATCCTGTGTTTCACTTGTCATAATAAACTGTAGTTTTTTAAAGCTTCCACATCCTTCTTGATGTTATGTACAGCCTCTGAAATTATTGCAGCTCTTTTTAAGCACATTTTATAGTGTATGACAACTATTATATAATCCAAAGTGAATGTGGATAATGTAGGAAGACATACATGTGACAGTGGAGTGGAAGAGATCTGACTTTTTCAGAACCAGGATTTTAAGTCCCATTGTACAACAGGTTCTGTTTCTTGTATCAGTTTGTTTCATTCCTGAATGGTTTCTTTACTTACAATAAATGTACATGTATAAATATCAAGCTGATGATTTTCAGTACAAAACCTACCTTTAATGTACTGTAAATAATGCGGAGATATTTATTAATTCATGAGATTGTTAAAATTTGTTTTTTCCATTTTTGATCCAATTTATTCATCAAATGACTAAGACTGGATTTGTGGACAAGATTATCGATGGATGGCAACATCTATTATCTACAATATTGTTAAGTTATTATTCTTATTCCTGCTAGTAACAGAGGCAGGACTTATCATTTGAGTTTTGGTCCAACAAAACAGAATTAGACTTACCAGAATATGAGAAGAACATTAAAAATTAACCAAATAGTCCCTTAGTTCACATTTTAAAGTAAAGATAAGGGGATTTTATATCTATGTGACCAACAGCTATAATGTCCTGAAATGTAAATAAATAAGATATTGATTTATAATTCACTTTAAAAAAGAAGGTAAGCCGGATGTCTAGTTGAAGGCAGATGATTTGTTGGTGCTGTTTTTGATTGTTTAATGCAGAGTATGTCAAACCTGGTCCTCAGGGCTTTGCCTCCTGCCTGTTTTAGATGTTTTCTTTGCAGTCACACCTATAATGACTGCTGTCATACTGAGAGATAACATAATCATTTAAATCAGCTGTGTCAGCTACCCAACATTTCTTTCAGCTGCTAAAAAAAACAAGCCATTGAAGGTTTGTTAAAATCTTCATTGTATTATCTATAAACTTTAAACTCTCATAAATTAATAGACTCAAATTCCAAAGCTTCATCTTTTAAATAGTTTATATAAGACATTTTAATCACCTTAAATAACTTTGGCAAAGTACTTTTTAAAAAAAATGTTGCGAACATACCTTTTGTAAGAACACATGCAAATGTTTCTCCTGTATTTCTTGCCTATTTTCTATTTTATTTTCTCTGAATGGAAGCATGGTTTGAGAAAATGAGGCCAAAGCACCAGATCAACCACTGCAGAGCTGGCAGCCCACTCAGAAGCCACTTTAAGATCTGTGTTAATCAGGTCCTCCACAGCTGTGTGCTGTCAGGATGATGAGCTAATGTTTGGCTGTTGGGTGGAGGAGATAATGAAGTAACACCACTTGATTAAAATGTTATTGTAATTAGTGACTTAACCAAGCTCAGTATATGTTAGCTTCTTCTTATTCTCAGCAAAGTTAAATTTGTTTAATAGTTAAGTTCCCGATTGAGAAACTGATCCAAAACAGCTGTCTGGATAATCAAACATAAAGAATGCTACTCTGACCCAGAAAATTGTAAAATAGTCTTTGCAATGGTTTAAGGTAAGCATTTTAATTCATTGAAAGTGTGATTCTCTGCTGGACATACCTTCACAATGAGAAAACACTTACCTCCAGAAGTTTAATTGGCCCTTCAAGCTCAACAGAAATGAAACTTTGTGTCTGTCTTAAAGTTTCTTCATGATCCAGTTTCCTTGATATCACAGCGCAGTTTTCAGGCAGGATTCACAGGTGAAAAGCTTCATTGCCAGTGGCAGACCAAACACTGACTGCACTGTCATGCTTCAGCTTCCGCACAGACCAGTTTATGTTCACAAAACCAGTTTGTTTTCACAGGGAAAATCCAGTTTAAAAACAAACCTGCTTCTTCAGACTTTACTGGCTGATTCATTTTATCCTGAGTTCAGTTGTACTTTTTACCTACATACGTGCAGTGGGTTGAGAAATAGTTAAAAAAATACACCCCCTATTTTTGATTTTGTTTTTTAGTTATTTTTTCTTATAAATGTATGGACATAGATATGTTGTCTCCCCACAAAACCAGTTTGTCTTCACAAAACCAGTTTGTCTTCATAGTGAAAGTGTGGTATAAAAATAAACCTTCTTCCTCAGACTTTAGGATTTTTTTAAAACTTGTTTTCAGGTTCAGTTTTACTTTTTCAAACACCTCTATAAGTGTAGTGGGTTGAGAAATAGTTAAACAAAAATACACACCTATGTTTTCATTAGTCTTTACTTCTGTCTCCTATTTTTTTTTTTTTCCATATATAAAACATATGTATATATATAAGTTTGTGTAGATACAACTTCTGACCAGTAGGGGCACTCTCGAACCACTGAGTTCCCCTAACAGGTCTAACAGGGAGAACGGGCTTTCTGTCTCTGGGCATGCGCGGCTCCGACTAAACGAGCTCTTGCCAGAGTGACATTATAACAACTCGTTTCCTCTCTGATCCACAGGGTTCTTCTGCCTGTGTGCCACCTGATGCTGACTCAGATTCCCTTAGATATGGTGCTGGTAACATAAGCCTAAAGCTATAAAGAAACTGTCAAAAATCCTTTGACCTTTCGAAATGCATTAATTGAATTACAGAGGATATGGATTATGCAGCTGTTCAGTTTTTCCATTGCCAAAAGTTACTGTTTGAAAAAATGAACTTGCTAGTTTTCAATATGTAACTTTTTCAGGGTTGGGCTTTTAAAGGTCACCAAGTTAACACAAAGCCTCACTACATAAATTAAGTCAAGCACACATTGATTTCATTTTAATGCAGAAAAAGCAATACTTTGAGAAAACATAAGATCAGTAAAACCATGCGAATTTTAGACTGAATAACTGAAGTAAAAATCCTACTGTTTTTACCTTCACCAAATTTAGTGACGGTAATTTAAAGATAGTTTGTTTCATAAGATAAATTAGTGCAGGAATCAAATTGTGATTCTGGCATATTGAAGTAGCATGTTATACCATGGGATTTTATGCATATTTCATTATTACTGGGGATTTTTGTTGACAACAAAACTTTAAAAGGCTGGAAACTGAAGACGCAGCTCTTTGCTTTGTTGTCCTGTTAAAATCGAACCTGCTGTGCAGTCAATGATACAGTTAAAGTGATGCAATACGGCTTTCAATGCACTGATTGATCCAAGCAATATTTGCAGGGAGGAACCGCAGGAGGTGTTTCCAGAGGCTCATTCACTCTTTTTTTCCTCCTTTTATTGGTCGAAGCATCTGGTGAAACCGTCACCATTACATCATAGTTCAATGGAAAATCTCTGTGTTGTTTTCCCAGAGGGCCTGATGACTAATTACAAGAACCAAACATGGACGCCATTAATGTTAACAATGGATGGGGAACAGTAGGCCAAATACATATTCTGGACATGTCGTCAAGTTCTACTAATGGACAAGAATGTATCCATTTAAATCAGTATATCATCTTTATTTAGGATTTTAAGCCACATTGAGTGTTTTCCTTACATGTCACAATCAACCCTTTAAAATAATATCCATGATGATTGGGATTTAACAACTGTTTTAAAAAATGCTTTTCCATATCTAGAGGCTGTAACTGAATTTTATTCCAGATGGTCTTTCTAGTGAGTTTTTAGAGGAGTAAGTTTCATTTTGCTAAATGTTTGTTTCTCTTAGTCCAGAAAAGGAAACCTAATTAGTTTTATTGTTGCTGACTGCTCCTCAATGCACTTGAGGCAATTTAAGTTAAATGTTGATTGCTGCATCTTTAAATGAAACAGAAACATAAAGAGCAAATAAAAAAATAATAATTTAGCAGGTTTCCCTCTTGGCAGTGCTTGAGGTAGAGAATAGGAACAAAGCAAAGTTGGAAAGATTGGGAAGATAAATAACAACAATCCTGCTCCCTTTCCATCACTACAACCCACTTTGGGTTCTGAGGATAATTAATAGTTTTGTTTGGATGTTGAAAAAGATCCCATTCACCATCCTAATATGTCAACTTTGAGCTCAGTCTGTGAACATGTTGTCTCCTGTAGTTTAGCGGAGACCGAGACTGTGAATCAGATGTGCTAATCAGAGTAGAAATATTTAGAGTTTTATTCAACCTGGAAACAATCTTCTTTCACAGTTTTAACTAGATGGTTAAATCGTATTTCTAGTTTGCAAATACTGTGCCTCTAAAAGGCTGCATGAAGCTCCTACAAAAGGGGGGAGAGTTTTAAATAGAAAAACAACAGCAGCATCTGTATGTTTACGTGGAGCATTGGCACTGCTTCAGGCTGATTAGGTGTAAACAGGATGTGGAAACTTAGGAAACGCTTCATCTTTTACCACTTTCCTCTTGATGAAAGTCATATTGCACTAGTTAGTTGTTGCTATCTGATTTGTGTTTAGTAGAAGAGATACATATGGCCCCAATCAAACTCAATAGATGCAGCAAAGTCAAAGAAAACATTTCAGTTTTGATCCCTTTAAATGTCCTCTGCACAGTTAAATACTGTCTGACCAACAAGTTTAAAATGAGAGTTTCATTGCTGATAAGACTCTTATTCTACAGCTCTACAAAACTCCGAGCTTGTTAGGATAAGAAAATACAGATAATATTTATTGTTATCACATTCATAAGAACAGTTCAATAAAATATTGTTGGCAACAGCATTTCAAACAAGAAACAAACAGAAACTCAAATTTCATTAAGTCCACATTTAGGTATTAAAATGTTTTTTTTATTTTATTTTAATGTAATATTTTAATAATGAATGTCATATTTTTCAGCTGAAAACATGACAGCAAAATCATCCACAAAAATGGCTGATTTTCCACTTTTTGTAAGTGGAAAATCATCAAAACTGAACAAAAAAACAAAAACAAAATCAGCGTGTATTTTAATGTGTTTCATTGAGTCAAAATAAATGAAACTTAAACAAATAGTTTGCTTTATTGAAGATTAACATAAGACTAAAAAAATATAGCAAATCAAAAACATCTGAACAATGTAAAAGAACAGGAAAAAATTTAAAACATAAATATTTTTACATTCTACAGTTATTACACATTCTGAAGATAGACTGAGCTTTTTAGAAATTGGACCAACAAGCACAAAGTTGATAAAATAAAATCCACCACATAAATAAATTGAGAACAATTAACATTTTTTCATTGTGATAGATGAGCTTTCCAAAGAAAACTATTATTACTCCGACTAAAAACAAACACAGCAAACCTTTGACTTATAAAGTTACAAGCAAAATCCAACCTCAGCTACTGTGTGCCGTTGTTGTCTGACTGAAACTGCTCTGATGGTTTTTTTTTGTTCCCGTGTGTGCACAAAGGCAAAGCAATCATCGGTTTCTGAGTGACTCTGAATGTTAGGCAAACAGAAAAACCAGGAAAAGGTGTGCAGGAGATGCTCGTCAGTCCCATTATAAGACAGAATGTCACAGAGGTGAGTGAAAGAGGAGAGAAAAGAATTGCTCTGAAACCTCCAAAAAGTTTAGAGGAGAAGCAGGGAGACCGAACTTTTGTATTTTTAAAGTGAAAATAGGTCGGATGTGCCGGGCAGCTCTGCACATGCTGGTCCTGTTGACACTCTGCTGTCAGCCTTCTGTTGAGAATGATGTGGGGGTTGCAGCTTCCTGTCCGCAGAACCAGACGGCATTTCAAGGGTCCTGCTTTGAGCTTGTGGGTCAGCAGCTCCCTTTTCACAGAGCTGAAGATTGGTGTGAGGAGAGGGGAGGACACCTCGCATTCATCCCACATAAAGAAACTCAAACTTTCCTCGAGAGACACCTGGACCCTCAAAAGGACCTTTGGCTCGGACTGGCAACGTCCGGAACCCCAAATCCTCAATCTTTTGTGAACGATGAAGGTAAACAGAACTCTACAAGCTGTATGATCGATGGTTTTTATGAAGATTCATTAACTGTCCTGCTTTAGGACGATATAAATCAGTTGGGTTTGAAGTCCTTAAAGAACATGAGCTCTGACTACATGTGTCTCTTTAGAGGAATATATTAGATATTTTTTCTGTATCTACATCAAAGTGATCAAAGGATAAACCTATCTAGCAAATCCAATATTAAATTTCAAAATAATGTTCAAAAATATGTTTTTTACACTTTCCTGAATGAATTCACTCACAAGCCACTTTCAGTGTTATGCAAATCCACCCTCAACAAGTTCTAAGTTTAGTTTGCATATTTTAAAAACAGAATTAATTCATGTTCATTGATATATATTCATTTAATAAATTGTTTAAAAATATACATCCATTATTGACAATAAGTGCATGAATTCTATCATTGTGTAGCAGTAGTGAGTTAGCCTATGAAGTTTATTTAAATTTGTTTGTCTATTTTTTTCTTTGATTGCATTATCTTTAATGTTGCAGAATTAGTGGAGAAGGTGGTTTTATTTACATATTTCTTGCTTTACTCATCTGAAAAAAGTCAAATAAGTCTGATAACTTAGAAAATCTACATAGCAATACTATATTTTTTTAAACTTAGGATATTTTGAGACTGGTCTTCCTCTTTATGTTTGAGTGCAAAACCTGCACTCAAATGATTTACAGATAACAATCTGTGCTGGTATTTCCCCATACCTGTATTTAGTGCAGCTTGGGAGAATAGTTAGAAGGCAGAAAATGCATTAAGGTGCAATATTGTTCCTTCTCCTTTGCAGTAGTGGCAACCCAGCAGCCAACAGCAGCATGTTCCAACGCCTTAAAATGTGCAAAGTGCCTTCAAAGACAGGAATAAATGCATCAGTATCAGTCTGAACTGTGGAGCCTTAGCACATACTGTGGCTTATAAATTTTAAGTTCCAGATGTTTTCTGGGAAATAAGGATTTTTTTCCCCCCTAAAACATTCATCCATATAGTCCTAAAAGATATGGATGAAAAATAATATTCCAAGAACTGATCCAGGGAGACCGGCACTCACTTTAGGTTTATCATTGTTTTCTCAGAAACTTAGCTCTCCTGATAAATGGGGTCGATTTAAATAATCCCTGAAAATAAACATCTATTGTCTCTGTCAAAATGCACCAAGCAATCTTGTTGTATTCAAGAAAGGATCTCATTCAAAATGTTCTTTTTTCAAATGTTTTTATCCTTGTTAATCTTAGAATTGAAATAGAGAACTTCTACAGGACTTACAACCTTAACCTTTTTGCATGTTCATCAACACTTTGCTTCATCCTCAGCTCCTCCTCTCTCTTGGTTGGACGGTTCACCTCTCACCTTTTCAAAGTGGCTGAGCAGCCCACAGCCAGAGGCAACATGTGGATTCATACTGAGACACTCAGGTTTTCACTGGAAAGCCACAAAAAACTGCAACCAAAGCATGCATTTCATCTGTCAGTTTGGTATGGCTTATGAGTTACACTTTGAGTGAAACAGCACACTGAACCACTCTTTAACCTCCTCCTTACGGTTCTTTTCTTCTTTTTCTCAGAACCTGGAAGAAGAATGGCGTGTTTGGGTCACAACACCACTCTGCAGTGCCGGTCTGGTCAAGTGTTAATGATAGACGGGGCTGTCTTCGGTCGCGACAACATTCATTACTGTCGACCCAGGTTCTACACACCCACATTCACACAGGGCAGGTGCAGCCGGGTGGATGTGGCGGCCTCCATTAAAGGTAAAACATAATCTGTCTGGTTCAAATAAATTAATTCTTAAATGGCCGTTAATGTTTGTCCCTGCATTTTACATCAGGCAGGCTAAAACCGATCTTATCTGTGTAACAATTATAGCTTTTCATTTAGCCAGCCAAGCTCAGAAATGGAAAAACAAACAGCAATTTAATGCCTCTTAGAAAGTTCCGGATAGATGCAAACAGGAAATTCAATCCATCATTGAATGTAATGTTTACTTTCCTTTTCACAAATAACACATTGTCTCATGCCGGACTTGTTTGAAAGGAGTAATGGACCGTTAGGACATTTTCAGAAGAAAACCTTTGTTGCATAAAAGCCTCATACTTGAAATACATGAATGATACCCATCTACTCACTCAAAATATTGACTCATGCATGCAACCAATGGCCGACGAAGAATATTCATAAATTCATCTTCAAGCTTTGCTCAGTTGTGAAGTATCTTCATATTTCATCCTTTGTCAGGAAGATAAACACATTTCATTTAATGTTTGCACAAGAGAAAAACACTTATGACTTTACCTGGGGTAAATCAATAACAAGCTTCTGTTCAAAACATTTCATTCACCTGGGTTACAGTAGAATAAAGACGACATTAAGGACAGAGACGGATAGCAGGACCATCGCTCTTAGTGTTGAACTAAGATCTTCCTTTGGCAGGCGTCTGCAACCTTTACAATCCAAAGACACGTTTTTACCAAATAAAACTTCTGTGGAAATGCAACTATCACAAAAGAACCAACATGTAATTTAAATCATTAAGATTTAAAGTAAGAATAAAAATAAAAGTTTGCAAGAAAAGGTTGAACTTTTTTCAAAAATGGAAATGGAAGTAGATTCCAATCTGGAGATAGAAAAAACATGTAAAAACATATTATTTGTGGTACTTTTAGTGTAAATTAAATGGAAATATTGATAAATAAAGCTCCTAAATAAAGCTCCTGAATGTAACTACATTTGATCCATTGTAGAACCGTCGCTTTCAGACCTCAGATAAATAAAAAAAACATTGCAAAAGCAGCTGTTTTTCTTAATTTCTTTTCCACATTACAACCATATGCTATATTTAGGCATTTCATTGATATTTTGTGTTGCAATATTGTGATGTGGCTGGAAAATAGTAATCACATTGAATTCCAAAAATCTTGGCATTCACTTTTATATTCAGCCTCCTTTAAGCTTATATGGCTAAATAAAATCCTGTGCAGTCAAATAAATTCAGAAATAATTAGTAATCAGACCCGTATACGTACTTTAATCCCTGTAGAATCCCAGCTATTCTGTGAAGGTTAATGAAGAATATTTTAAATCAAAGCGTGAGCCAGTGTTGGAAGAAACCTGTCAACATCCAGACCTCAATGTAAATTAGAGTTTGTGGCAAGATTTAAAATTTATCTTCACTGATATTCTTCAGTGAAGAATATAGCCTGATGTGAGTCACATCAGGCTATATTGTAGCTGTAATTGCATTTAAAATTGGGTGATTTAAGAGGCTTAATAAATGTGCATGACACAAGATCAGACTTTATAAAAGAAATGTGAAAATCATGTACCATTTTCTAGCATATTATAATTATGCACGACTTTTGTTGCTCCATTAAATGAAACCTCAATTAAAAACATTTCCCTTTGTGGTTGTAACATGACAAAATGTAGAAAAAGTTGAAGAGGTTAGTATTTTAATTGTGCTATTGTCAGATTTAATTACTTTTCTATTTCTTTCAAAATCATCCTTTTCAAATAGAATGAATGAATGAAATAATAATAGCTTCATTTTTATTACAGTCATTCAGCCCACCATGTTGGCAAGCATAATTCTTAGTAATTACAGATTGGAGACTAAAATTAACTTAATGTCTCGTGCAGCAGCCTTCTCATTAGCCTGTCAGATTTCAACACATTTTCTTGTTTATTGTCTAACTTTCCTTTGTGTGTGATGGTAAACAAAATCTGCAGCTTGTTGTGTGTTTCCCAGCTCATTGTGAAGAACATCAAATCTGCATAATCAGTGAAGTCATGAGTTCATTTGATGACCTTTGCCCTGAGCAGGAGAGCTACCTGACTGTGGACTATCATTGCAAGGATGGTAGGCCACTACAATATTCAACTCTGGCAAGGATTCCAGTTTTAAACCTCTTTGTTGTTTAAGTATTTCCTAGACTAATGCATTATTATGTCTAGAAAATAAGATAAATAGATAAAGCTGCATTTTTTATTCTAGATCATTCATGTTCATTGTCAGTCCAGCTTATTTGCAAACTCTGCAACTCCTTATTGCCTCCTACTGGCCTGGAATGAAATTCTGTTTGGAGTTTCAGAAATTCCTCATTATTTGTTTGAAAAGTGCAGCAAAATAAACTTAATTGGGGTGAAAGTGCTTAAAATTAGAACTATGTTGTTGCTTTCATGTGATCAATCTTTTAGTTTGACCTTTGAGTGGAGTTAGAATTTGTAAAAGAGAGACCTTTGCTCACAGTATTCACTACACACTGCTGGCGTTGCGTCATGTTCTTTTGAACAGAACATTTCTGTTACACTTCAAGTTTTGTGGAATATTTAAATGTCTTTCCTCCTTTTTTCCTTGGTGACGCAAAAATACCGAAATACCGTTTACTGTTACACCAAAGCAGAGCATTTGGTATTTTAAGCAGACATTTTGCATTTACTTAATGTAAAGAACCTGAAGCTTATCAAAGTATAATGATTGTTTTATTGTAAAATGTTATGTTTTGCCTTACAAAATACGACATTTTAGGATGAATCAGATCCTATGTGTCTTTTAAATATTTGTGTTTAGTTTCTGCCTCTGAGCCCTTTATGCCAGTTTGTATATTCACTTTGTTTAAATCTTCAGTAATCACATTGTCAGTGCCTATTGTGGCTGCTGTTTATGATGACATCACCATTAAAATCAAATGGCATGTCCAAACATCATGGGAAAACTGTAAGTTAAGAGCTTGGAGACGGCCATATTGTTCATCTTCACGGTCTCAACGGGTAAGTACCAGCTTTAAAACTTTCACTACAGACAACTGATTAATAAAACAAATTCCAATGAGCACAAATATTCAGTGTTAATGTATATTTGATACTTTCTGACTCAAAATCATCTGCCCAGAAAATCTCCTCAGTGTTCCGTTTTGCTTGTATAGTCAAAGCCCAGCTGTCAGTCAGCATTTCCCTCATCTTGTTTTTCTTTTCACTTTCTCCCAAGACTTGCCAGAGATTTATGCAAATATGTTTATCTATTGTTCTGCTTGTCTGAATTTAGCATAACTCTAATGAAAATGAATAAACTTTTAGATTCCACATAAATTTTGCTTCAAAGGAGACAAACTTATTTTTCTAAGTGGTCCAGGATTGTTGAGATTTTCCTGCATATTTGTTCAGTTTATTTGATAATTTGTTTAGTCTTTATTGCTAATCATTGTCAGATGAACAAAATAAACCTTAAATATTGAACCAACTTGAGTTTAATTAATAACCAACTTGTTGAAAACATAACATTTACTTATGGTTTTAGTTGTCACCAAACATGAAAACATGTAATGTACTTTAATCCTTATTTTGTATTGTGAGATACAGTTACAGCATTTTTATTTATGTCCACTTTTTAATTTAAAGTAAAGCATTTTGAATTACCTTGTGTATGATTGGTGCTCCACAAATAAATGTACCCTGCTCTGGTTTCAGTAATGAAGTAGAGTATTATATTAGCTAAGGTTTACTCATTTGCCAATGTAAAGCAAGAGATCAATAGCTTTTATAATAATAAAAAGGTGAATAGATTTTTAAAACTCTGATTTGCATCTTTAGCACTGTTTTTACCATATGTTATTTGAATTTGTTTTGTTCCCCCAGAAAGCTAAAAGCCCACACCAAAGTCTCTCCTTTCTTCTGCCTATGAATGTGTGAATTTTCTCAGGTTGAGGAGCAGCGTCCAACATAAATACACCCATGCTAGTGCATTTGTTGTGGCGCTTGAATGCACCAATAGTGAAAGAAACATTACAGCCCAGGAGATAATTACCGTCGAAGAGCCTGTTGCAGAGATTGGTGCCATCAGATGCTTTGCTGGAAAAGTGTCTTTTTATGAAATCGACTGCAGAGCCCTGCATGGAGGAGCATTTCACATTCAAATACAAGTAAAAGCAGGTAGGAAAGAAGGTGAAAATAATAAAACATATGTCATCTTGCCTAATTTGACATTTTTGCTTGAGATATAAGAGGTTTTTCTTTTTTAGCCGTTATGTATTTCCCAGTGTATGTTTTATTATAAACTGTCGATCACCATAAATGTGTTTTTTCCATTTTCAGGAACAAATGTCGCCTACAGAATACAAATCCATGACAGACTGCTAGCAGGCTTACATGTTAAACGGGGAAATATTCCCCACAACATCACTTTGAGCCCAGAAGCGGTGAAACAGCTCAGCCCTGGCTGCCACAAGCTCACTCTCTACGCATCCAACTTGGTGACTTTCCCAGAAGTTTCTTCAGACCTTCAGGTATATTACTGATAAATGTGATTATGCTTGTATTGTTGTTTTCTTCATAATTTTGCAATCAATATCCTGATTTTTTAAATTACAGTTCTAATTGAGTTATTAGAGTTTTAATTGAAGCTTTTCTTAATATAATATGTTCTTTGTTGTTTCCTATTGAGGGGATAAAAACAAGTAAATTACAAATAAGGTAACAAAATAGCACAAACTTTCTGCTAAAAGAACATTGATTGCTTTGATTATTGAATCAAATCAACCTGTTGGCGGCAAATCTGCAAACTCACCATGGATCCATAACTACACATGAGTTTCATCAGTGTTATAATTTTAACAATCCCTCAGTTTGGATTTCTGCACTTAAATCCTGTGGTGTTCATCATCTCAACAACAATCCTTTAATATATTTAAGTTGAATCCTTATTTTTTTGAACTGATCTAAATTTCTCTTCATTTTTACATTGTAATCTACCTGTTTGGTTTCCCTGGATTATAAATATGGCACAGAGGTGTAAGTCTTTGAGTGTCTAGCTATAAGGATGGGCTCGAGTTCACCTGAGTGAGCCGGTAAAGGAGGTGAAAAAAATTCAAAACATTACAGTTAAAGATGCGTCATGATGGAACATTAAATTTAGGCTAGATTAAAATTAATATTTATATATTGGTTGCCATTGCATTGGTTGCACTGACACTGTTTTAGTATGGTGGAGGATCTATCATTCTGTGGGCCTGCTAGCTCTCCAAAAGCCCTGTTAGACCACATGGAATCGCGCACTCTTTGAAATATAAGGACATTTTAAATAAAAAATCTATGACTTCTACCATTGATAATGATCAGAAAAATATATCAGTGCAGAACCAATAACAGGAAACAATAACCAGACATAAGATCAACCTTCTGCCATGGTCATCTCTCTCCTAAAATGATTATGTTTGTGAAAAAAAAATGTTATGTTCTCACAAAACATTTAATTCCAGTAAATAATTACCTTAGGTTAAATTAAATTTGATTAATAGCAATTACATGTATGTCAGTTTTCTTTTTCATGTCAATTGCAGTTTTTTTTTTCAAATTGAACATTGAGGCAGCTGTTTTTAAATATGTCTTGATTTACATTTACAACCCTTATATTTCTTCCACTCTTTTGTTTTGCTTTCTTTCTAAAACTGTCTTAGAATCATAATTGTTAGTTTTGAGTGCTTTATTGGCAAACTGTGTACTGATTTCCCTTGCAGTTAATTTAAATCCTTGTTCTACTGCTGGGAAAATGTGAACATAATAAAATAATCTGATTTGTAATTCTACATATGCTTCAGGTTTGTGTCTTGGAAGAGCTAGCTGGGCTTCGGGCCAGCCTGCTGAAACAGACGGATGATTGTTCTGGCTCTGCATGCATTACTCTTGAAGTTTCACTTGACCACGGAGAACCTGTCCTGCTCCTCATCTCACTGACTGGAGAAAATGGGACGTTTTCTGAAACTAGAGAAATGAGTACAACAAGGGACATTTTTCAGATCAGTCACCCAGTTCAAGGTAAAAAGGGAAGGCTCCCAGAGTGAAGAGCTGAGCCAAATATGAATGTACTGGTAATCATTTTGGGGATGTTTTATAGGATCTGTCCAGGTGAAGATTAAAGCGTGGAATGCTTTTTCATACCTGGAGGTGGAAGTACTTGGCTCCTGTGATGAAAACTCAATGATGGATCTGAACAGTCCTCATGACTTGTTGATCTTCAACAAGAAAATAGTAATTTACTTTACAACAGACAGTTTTTAGTATTTAGGAATATTCAGGCTAATCGGTAAACATGCATCTTGTGTTTTCTTTCAGAGGAAAAGGAGAGCACAAGTTGCAGAATCCACATTGGAAATCACTGCAACTCCTTCGAATTCAGTGAATCAGAAAAATGCAAAAATTACACTTTCTTCAAGCGATCCAAGTTTGGCAAACCCACAGACAACTGTTTCTTGGACATGTCGTAAGATTTTTGTTTTATAGATTGTTGAACATTCCTTTGTTTAATTAGCATAAATCTGCCCAGGTTATAAATAATTTGTGGGTTAAGTCTATGTGAGTGCTAAAGATACAACTTTTCTTCACAGGTGAAAACTGTAAATGTGAACCAAAATCCATGAATTCAACACAAATCATTCCAGGAAATTGTCTACCAGATCCTTTAAACTTTTACAAATACACATTGAAGATGGAGGTGAAACGTAAGGATGAGAGAGAGAAATCCATTTGCATCACCCTCACCCCAGCTTTAGACGAATCGGATCGAGTGAGGTACTGGAACCAAGAAAAAAATCTCTGCACTAATCTCTAACTTTATCACCAATGTTTATTAGCTGTAAAAATATTTTAATTAGTTTTTTGATTACATTCATACAGGAACATATTTAGGTAGATGTAAAATAAACAACAGATTGTATTGCTTATTGCACAGTGTTTAAAATATCATAATAGACTTTAATTTATTTGCAAAACTCCTAAAATTAAGACAATGACCAAAAACAACAACTTTGTTGAGGTAAATGAAAATATGTTTTAAGTTAAACAATGACATTTTGAATTCACAAAATAAATATCTCACACAGATCAAAAAGGTTTCAGACAATGCAAAAGTTAAGTGCAGGAATAACAAAACATATCTGAATGACTTTTTTTTTTATTTCTGCTCTTTTGATCTGATAACTTTAAGTGAATCATTTTTTGTTACCTCAGAGATCATTGGCTTTATTACTATCCTAATACATCAGGAGGTTAGGCCAGGCAATCATTTTTTATTTCTTAGATTTCTCAGATAATTGGTTCCTAATGAGGAAATCATGGAGGCAATCATGGAGTGACACATTTTTTTTTTAAAAGAATGCACTTTTGTGTGTGTTTTTCCACCACGGTTCTGTTTTGTTAGCCTTTCCTTTTTTATCGCCTGCTCCCAAAACAAAACTTACAGCATTTGTCTTCATAAATGATAATAAAAGCAGCTGAATTTCCCTTATTGATATCCCTCCGGTCTGATTCTGTGCTAGAAACAGCTCCGTTATGCTATTTCTGCAGCAGCAGGAGGAATCATTTCATCATTTCTCCTCCACTAGTGTCAGCAGCTATAAATTTGGGAAAAACATTTATCATGATTGTGGAGTGATTACATAGAAAACACACATCTTTTTTTTAAAGTAAATATTGTAATGAATTTTTAGTCATGTTTTTTAAAGAAATATATTTTTAAACATTTTCCTACATAACATGCGAAAATATGTGGAAGCTTTGGATTAAGAACGTCCATGTTAATTATTCTGATTTTTCATATCACAGCTTCACTTGCATTGATAATTGTAGCCCAGCGTCGCAATCCAAGGACACAAAAGTTAAAATGGAGTGTAGTTCTTGTTTAAATTATGCATGGTTCATAGAGGAGACAACAGACTACCAACACTGGCCAGTAAGTCTCATAAATTATGCATGAGTTGCTTCCAAATTTGTGAGCAATTAAAAAATAATATCCACTGACTAAACAAATGACAATGCTCATTTCTTCACAGAAGGATACAAGGGACTGCTACAATGATGCAAATCAAATTCCTCTAGTTGAAAAACAGGAAAATGCAATGCAATATGTCATTGACAAAAAATATATTAAGGAAGCATCACAAAGGCGCAAGAATGTCACTGTTGTCTTCACTTATTCAGGTGTGCAGTTTTTTTTACTCTTTAACTTTTGTCCTATAAACGGTTTCTGGTAATGCTGAATCATCAAAAATGTTTGCTAAACCTTGAGAGCGAATACATTTTTAAAAGAAGGCTGTTTGGCTTTCAAACCCAAGAAGAATGTACCCACTGTTCGGTATGGTAGTGATGATCACAAAGCAGATTTAATAATATAGAACAAATATCTTCAATTTACACAATTTCACTTTAGACCGTGTATTACAAGAAGATGGTGGAAAACTTGGATGCAGAAACTCGCCTGAAATCTGATAATTTGCATCCCAGTTAAAACCATATTTTGCAAAAAAGATGAAAATTATGTCATTGTTCAATGGTATCAGTCAGGATAAGGGTACATATAGAAGAGTAGTAAAAAGAAACATGTTTTAATTATGAAATTTTCTTCTTTCCAAAGTGAATGAGGAACTATTATACAAAACCTATATCATAAGGGTAACATCATCTACAGTTGTTCCTGATCCAAGCAGTGACCCAAGAACAACAGAGGCTGACATGACAACTTGGAGCACTGCAGCAACACCAGCAACACCAGCAACAACTCCTTCAGCTGAAACTTCTTCTGCAGCAACTCCTTCAGATGCAACATCTTCAGATGCAACTCCTTCAGCTTCACCTGCAACCACACCTACCATTATTGTTGCTCTTACATCTCACAGTGCATCAACTTCAAGACCAGCCACTGAGGTTTCTGGAAACCTTTCATGCACTGTATCACCATCAACTGGAACTATCCTTGATCCTTTCAGCATAATGTGCATCAGTGCCCAGCTTTGTTCAAATTGTCAGTACTGTTTTAAGACGAAGGGTAAGTAATTAGAGACCTTTTTGACTTATCTATCTTTAACTTAATTGCACATTTTGTCTTAATTTATATCAACCATCACCAGTTTCTATTTTATTTTTTTATCAGAAAAGCATCTGTTGTGCAGTAAAACCGGAGAAGTTAGGATTCTATATCTTCCTCTCGGAGACAGCAGTGCTGACAACAAACTCCTCATAACAGTGACTGCAAAAAACAGCAGCTATGAAGTTAGCACCACTCTAACCACACAGGTTTGTTAAAGACAGAATGCCGGTGGGGAGAAGAAAGCTTAATGAAATTACCTTTCTCTTTTTTTTATAAACAAATAAATTGAAAAAATAAGTATGCATTATATCACCATCAACTGGAACTACACTTGATCCTTTCAGCATAATATAAATATAATTTTTTTAAATATGTAAAAATAAATAACAATTTCTTTATTTGAATAAATGTTTAAATAAATAAATGTATTTATGAATATGTATTTTATGGTATACTCATTAATTGATTTAATTTTGACCCCTCCAGCCTGCCTTACATTCAACCTCATTGAGTTAATTCATTATTTACAGGTTTTGGATGCTTCAGCAGACTCAGTGGACGGTCTGGACCCTGTGGTAGAGACTGCCGTGAATAAGCTGGAGAGTGAAGGTTTACTATCAGCTGCTTCCATTGGAGAACTTTTTAACTCTGTGGCTGAAAAACTGAACAGCAAAACTGATAAATCAGAAAAAGAAGACAGACAAGAGGTAAACTCTCCGCAAGGGATTTGTGTTAGTCAGATTTAGGTTGACATTTTTCAAGTGTCCAAATAAACATTCATGATGAAAACGGAGAAATATGAAGGATGGTAATTCTCTCATTTTCTCTGGTCTGCAGGGATATTTTGAACCATCAAAATACTTTTATGTCTTTCAATAAAGCCCAGCTGAGTGGCTAATAAACTATAATTCTGTTTACAGTGGAGATAAAACAAATTGTGCCAAATTTTACTGTCACAGAGAGTTTTAGAAACACATTAAGTAGCAATCATAGTGAAACTGTTTAATAGGATTTTTTGTGGGTTTTTTTTTCTTTTTTGTCAGGAGCTTTGAATAATTTATGCCCCAATTTTGTCAGAAAAAAGGTGTATTTCAACAAAATAAGATATGGAAATGTAATTAATTGATTATCTCAGTTTTAAAAAGTGAAACGTGTTGTGTTACATGTGCATAGTTGACTTTTGTATCTCTTAATTTTCTCCTGGAGTTTACTGATTCTCTGTTGTTCAGGCCAGTTTACTGAACAATCAAGCACACAGAAACCATTAAAGCAGTTAATGATACTTTGGGGAGAGTGGGCAGGTGCCTAGAACTGCTGGGAAAAGAAATCTGCATTTACTTTAAACTTGTTAACAGAGGGAAGCGGGAAGTGTTCAGAAATGTTCTTTTGTAAGACATTTGCTTTGAATTGCCACCATGTAAATTAACTCAGTAAACAAGCCTCTTGCTTCTTTAGTGCTTCTCCCAAATATGTGTGCATAGTTGTAACTGTGTATTTATTTTCTAAACACATTAACTTCTGGGTTTTACAGCTCAGACAGAAGATGCTGGACTCGATGATTGGCATCGTGAACAAGTCTCCAGCACAAACTCCAAAAGAAACTCAGGTGGTAGCCAGAGGACTTACGTCTCTCATCCGGAAAGACGATGAACTCAGTTTGTCTGCACAGGTAATTAAGCACTTCACTGCTTCAGAAAAATAATATGAACCACAATTATAGGAACCATTGATACACCTCTACTCTTGATGAACAGCTGAGTTTTTCTGTTCAGTCTTTAGTTTTTTAAAGTGGCAGGATTAGTTTGGAGTCCCAGGCTTGGAAGATGGTAGCATCAGTAAGATTTTTCATTAGACAAACCATGAAAAGTTAAATCCTGCAGATTAGTGTGAGGTCTCCAAAGGTTGTGCAGGTCAAACTGAGGGACATGAAATGTGTAAGAGTTATTCCTCACATGTTGGCAGAGTGATTTGTGCTTTAAACTTACTATGATTAGTAAGTTTTTAATGACTTACTAATCATATCTGGAGGATTTGAGTTTAGAAGGTGGATTTGAAGGCATGTGAATGTCAAGCTGCTGCCCTGCTGCTTCACAGTTAGGCATGTTTGTTGATCTGTTTGAAAAGACTAAACCAGAAGTCACCAAGTCCAGAACTGGAGAGCTACTCCAGGTGCAGGTTTCCGGCATGAACCTTACTGTTCAAAAGTTCTTTAAAGCTATTAAAATAAGGTTTTAGAAAAGCGATAAGTGAAAAAATGTTTGCTTTACAATGTCTTTTTATCAATAAATTAAGCTAAAAAACATAGAGATTATAAATGTGACCTGTTTCTTGTCAATTCTTTGAGTAAAATTTAGGCACACCATATTGTCTGGTCTGGATGTTTATGTTTTAATTTTAAAATGCTCGGGGAGGATATCAGAACAAGCAGTCTCAGATACTGACTTTTCCTGCTTTATATTCATGCAGACTTTAAAAACAACAGAAACAGATTTACCAATCTGTCAGACACTGCTGCACATATTTCAACAATAAAGTAATAGCATGTTAAAATCTAAACCTAAACAGTTTGGTATATTTCATCACCTACCATAACATCTAGCATAATGAGTTTCTTCACTGTCAACTATCCTCTTTCATTACGTTACTCCAAATAGAGGTGATGTAACACAGTGTTGAAAATCTCTGGGCTGTTTTTATTTAGCTGTAGGTGTGATAGTTGGAGTAGTTTGCACTGTTTTGTGCAGAATTTATTTATAGTTATAACTTAATTTTAATAGATTATACTAGATTACTTATTATTCTTATGGTAACCAAAATTGCAGATAAAATAGGGCTAAAACTGCCAATAATTATAACAACATAATCAATTAAATTTGATCCGAATAAGCTTTGGACCCCCCACTCTGATTGCAGTTCACTGAGTTGATATCTTTCTACAGATTGATGCCACCACATTGTTTGCCGACCTCAGCTTATCTGTCCTGGATATGAATGTGAGCACAGCTGAAGACAAAGAAGATGTTATCATCGCTGCAAGCGTCATTGTGGAAGGAGTGGGCGTGATTTTGGGGTATTCTTCCAACGTGAGTCATCAACTTGAAAGCCCACGCAGTGGGGATTAACATCTCCCTGGCAGATTTCATAAACACTTCTGTGGATGCATTTTAATTTTTAAAGTAGTAACTATTGTTGGTCATTTCTGAAAAATTGGTTCAGAAAATACAATCTGGTCTCAGTGGTCCATGTTTTTCAGTATTACTCAGTTTTGGTGAACCTTATAAACTAATATGTTGTTTAATCTTTTACAGAAAAACATCTCTGATGCTTTGCTTGTTGTTCTGAACACCATACAGAGCATTTTGTTGAAAACAATGACGGTTAATGAAGGTCCAATTGTAATACAACAACCTCATATCAGTTTGCTTGTCAATCGGTATGTTTGCCTTTAACTCTAAACATACATTTTTTAAAGGGGGGTATTATGCAAAATTGACTTTTTTTTAGCTTTATGTAATTTTATTGTAGTGTTGCTTTGACTCATTTATACATGTTTGAGAAATCTTTTATTATTTACTCAATCTTCTGTCTTGGAGCTGGAGTCTTCCAGCTGAGCTCCTTCAGACTAGTGGCAGCAGCAATTAGCAAACACCTAGTAGAGCTGCAAAACTGTGGCGCTCCTCATACGAACTTCCCCCCAGTCCAATGCTTCAAAGAATGGCATCATTGAGGAGCACTGTTGAGATGATGTGCTGAAGCTTCTTAAAGGAACAGAGGCCAATTTCAAGGCATCAAAATGCAAAGTTAAATTTCTAAGTAATGCTCGATGTAGTTTACTTAAATGTGTTATAAAATGGGACTATGTACTTGGCAACATTCAGTCATGTGAAATTTAGTTTTCATATACATAAACAGACTTGTGATGCGACACAATGTTCAAAAATGTTCAACTTTTGCTGCTCCTCATGTTTCGAGCCCAGTAATTGAATGAAGTCCTTTTATTTTAACCATGACTCTAGATTTAATGTGACTGCTGGTCTTATCCTACAGAGTACAACTTGAGAGTTTACACACAGAGTCTATCAGTGTTAACGTAAGTTCTCAGCCCACGTTTTCGCTGCCACAACTCCCGTCTGACATGTTTCCGTCAGATGAACCAGTGGATGTCCGGGTAAGCTAAAATAATTTTTCCATGTGAAATCAGAATCATAACAGCATGTGTCTTCCAGATGCTGTGCATGTTTGATCAAAAAGGCCTTCAATTTTCTAACGTGTCTTTCTTTAAATGAGATTTAACCCTGATTTGTTCTTTCAATACAACAACAGATGCTGAGTTTAGATAAAAATCCCTTTTCTTGGAACGAGAAGGGAAACATTAGTGGACTGATAGGTGGTCTGTCCTTCACAAGACAAGATGGATCCGGTATCCCTGTGGAGAACCTAAGTGAAGATATTGAGGTCAGTGTTGCAGCAGTGCAGCATCGGGGAATTGTTTGAAACTGTGATAAGCTTTTAAAATACAAAACTCACTGAGAGGACTTTTGAGACAAGCATCCCCTTCAAACATTTGATTTAATTTTAAATAAAACAAATCAAATCGGAACTTGCTTACTCCTAATTTCACTCCATACATACTTTTTGTTAATTGTGCTTCATCAACTTAGCGTTTCAATGAGTAGTGCACTGAGCTCTCATGTCAAAATAATAATGGTTGCTACATCTTTTTGGTACTTTCTAAATGTTATACTCTCCCTGAAGTACTCCCCTAGAAAATTCCCATTTTAGAACCAAATAGGTTTACATCCCTCTGATTTAAAAATGAAAACATTCCAGCTTTTGGTGGAAACAAACCAAGCACATCAGGTTAAGTTTTACAAGTGATTCCTGTCAAGCATAAAAAATGCAGAAGCATTTTTACCTCCTGCTTATGAAGTATTGCCAGAAGTCATATTATTGTTAACAAAACAAATGTTTTATTTTAATTTTAAGTGAAGTTTCCAAACCTCAAACCGAAATGTATTGCTAGGATTGTTACTTTTTGTTATTTTTTACTTTTTTGTTATTTTTAGTTGAATGACATAGTTCAATGAAAGCAGATCAGTGTAATAGAAAATGTGAATAAATGCACCATAACACCAGTTCTTCATATTGTAACTGATGCAATGAAACAATCTGTTCATGTCATGCTGTTTTAAGAGCAGTATTTGTGTTTGTAGGGCTTCTATTTTACTCATAGCCACACAATCTACAACTAAAAAATGCACCGAAGAGCAAATTCAAAAAGAGCAAATTCTCTTCAAAGCAAAAGCAAGCCATTTTTCCACCCTGTAGGTGGTAAAGGTATGAGTTTTTTACAGTCATTTCTGAGTTATTCAAAGTTTTTTAAATTATTATTCTATGTAAAATGTGAACTTGGGTATTATAGCTCAACACTAAATTTTATTTGCAAGAATAAAATGAATTTCGTGTTTAAATTGGACAAGAGGCAGTTTTGATTTTCAACTTTAGTGTATAACATAAAAAAAGACTTCTACTTCTACCTGCTTTGCAATCCTGGCTCTGCTGAGAGTCTTGATGTGTTGAATATGTTTCTTACACCTATCCAAGGATGCGCTGTTTTAGGGGTCACAAGATCACAAATTATTCTTGCAAAAACTGTCAAAAGAAAACGCCGTAATTTTGCTCCACTTGTTATTCTAATCAGGGCCATGGGAATATCTGAAACAAACTATTATGTTTATTTATGATTGCAATGCAGGAGTACAAATAATCTGCTCTATCTAAGCTACTTCTGCATAAACAATCATTTGAAATTAATCAAGTAGCCACTTGATAACTTCTAATTAATGTGGTGAATGAATTTTACATTTAATTATAGCTGAGCATGCTGAACCTAGTAAGAACAGTTTGTTATTTGGCAGTAAAATATTTATATTCTTTTCATTTGTTTTTTGCTTTTGGGTGGTACCGCAGATTCTGTTGCCAAGGCCTGGTGGAGAACAAGTGAACTCCTCAGTTTTGGACCTGGGGAACTACAGCACAACAGCCATAGATGTTCCCTCAGCCGACTCCACTCTGCTTTTAAAGGTGCACTTAAATGTTTATGTATTAAATGTGCTGCGGATATTTCATAGTGGGTTGAAAGATCACCTCTGCAAATAACCATTCACATAGTTTTATAACCCTGATCATAGTAAAGAATAGGGCTGAGTGATTTGGCTGAAAAAGATTTCATGATATGCATTTTATATCAGTTGATGTCAATGATTATTGTTTAGTTTTTTGTTTTAAATATTCAGAACTCTGCCTAACTTGTGATATAACCTTTCCTCTTTTATCTACAGTTTTCTCCTAAGATGTGCAGAATTAGTTTTCCGCCTTCCACTGTGTTTTTCAAATTGTCTGTGGTTGGGTAGATGGCTAAAGATTCAAATAGATTGATTTTATGTTTTAAAGATGGTGCCTTCTGTGGATCCGTTATCCTTCAAACTGTTCCTGGGTTACATGGATTACCCCACTGACACAAATTATGTAGCGATGACAGAGCTGCCTCTTCCGGGAACTACTCAAGGTAATAAAAGTTTTCCTCTATTATATTTCACATCTGATATTTGTGCAATTTACCTGAGCATCTGTTTGTGTCTGACGCAGAAGAAAGATACACATGGCTTCTTAGTCCCACAAATTTAAAGGGAAACACTGGATTGCATTATCTTGTAGTGAGGCCTATTGTTGGTCCAGGAGTCAAATCTATCAATGCCACATTATCTATCACCCCCATTACATCCTCATGCAAATTTTGGAATAAAACTCTATTGGACTGGAAGGATTCTGGATGCAGAGTAAGTATAATTATTTCTTATTAAGAAGCAGATCTTTTGAACACCATGTTGCTTATATTCTTTTGGGATAATAATGTTTGTTTGTTCTTCAAGGTTGGTGTGAAGACCACACATTTAGTCACGCAGTGCTTGTGCAACCACCTCACCTTTTTTGGAAGCTCTTTCTTCGTAACTCCAAATCTTGTCGACCCTTCACGCACCGCTGAGCTTTTTGCGACCTTTGCTGAGAACCCAGTGGTTGTGTGCTTTGTTGGGGCTCTCTTTGTGACCTACCTCCTCGTGGTTGTGTGGGCACGAAGAAAAGACATCAAAGACACAGTCAAGGTAAAGTCTTTCTCTGCCAACTTCACTTTATGAAAGCATTTATAGCTAAAGTCTAATTTGAGCATCCTGAAATTTAGAATTTTCTCCTGCTCATATGCTGAATTTAAAGTTATCTACATATGTTATTGCTATTTTACTGAAAAGAAGCTTTTATTAGCATGAAGCCCAAGTTTGACATGAAGGAAAGAATGGATGGATTATCAGTTTAGTTACTTTACTCGTGTGCAGGTGAAGGGGACAGTGCTGGAGGACAATGACCCCATGGATAATTACCGCTATCGGCTGTGTGTTTGCACTGGACATCGCATAGGAGCCTCCACTTCCTCTCAGGTAGTGAAAATAAAAATATGCATTTATTCAGGATAAATGGATCTTAAATATCTATTTTTTAAAATCGTCTCAAAAATGATCTGGAAGCTAGTTTGGAATGTCTCTTAGAGAGTTTTGTCTTGGTAATATGCAGAAAATGAACGCAAACAAAAGAACTGCAGTCCTATAATCCTGTGAGTTGTAGGTTAGTGAATCCATTAAGAATAATTAATGTGTATTAACCAGCAGATGTATACAATGAGAATGTTTACTGCTGCAGCATCAGTTAACTTGTTGCTCATAAAGCATCTAAGTTTTTGATTTTCAGTCTGGAAAATTTTATTTGCAGGGGATTTGAATAACAGAAATAATAAAGACATGCTTCCTTTTAAGACTGTGCCTTCAAAAACTCAGATCATTGTCTATCAATTAAACTAGTCACAGTCACAGAAAGTTTAACCCAAACTAATTATTTAAACCCCAACACACTTTATGGCCTACAAGCAATCATGTAAACAAGTCGTGATTCAGCTCTGCTGAGCCTCAGCTTCCCAAAAATCCAGCCAACATTCTGTCTGTCAGCATCACTTTCATTTTATCTGTCTCCATCTGTGAAACACAACAGAGTATTTCAAAGCTAAACAGACCAGATTTTGCATCAAACACTGGTGGAAATAATAAAAAGGGTAAACATTGACTGAACTTTTGTTTCTGTGACCGTGGCTCATTTTGTGCAACAATATGTTGATGTAAGTTGAGGTCAGGCTTCTGGAAGGATGTTAACAAGCGCATAATTCTGACTCTCCGATAAATTAAAAAAGATGAATAAGTCTTCAACTGAAATAACATTTGAAAATCAAATCCTTAGTTTTAGTACATTTAATTAACTAGGTGAGCAATGCACAAATATGTTTTAGGTCAAACTATTTCTACCTGCTAAATGCCACAATAATAAGAGAAAGAAGGTGGCAGTTATTTATTAATGTCCTCAAAATCAGAAGTTTTTATGTGCAAATAAAGTTGCTTTTTACAGATAAAGAACCACAGGATTCTTGTGATGCAGTATTTTGTTTCAGGTTGTAGTCACACTTCTGGGTGCAGATGGAAACAGTAAGCCTCATCACCTGACTGATCCAAAGAAGCCCGTGTTTGAGCGGGGAGCCGTGGATTTGTTTCTGCTGACTACCCCGTCCTCTTTGGGGGAGCTGCAGGGCATCAGACTGTGGCACAACAATTCTGGAAACCATCCTGCTTGGTGACAAATCACAAAACATTTAAAAAACAAGAAAAGGCTGACCTAATAAGAATTACTTTGTTTAATATCATGACTGTATAATAAATATATGCATGGATAACAGTTTTAAATATTAACATATATATTTTTTAATTACAACATGAAGCAGATTCATTCAGTTCAAATCTCACTATCAGGACCAAATATAAATGATTTGTCTAATATAACCTTATTCCAACCAGAATGCATGGAATGATATATTGTATTGCATAGTCTAATATTACACAAAGAGATAATGCAATATCCACATTTAAACTCCAATTAGTATTCAGAAAATTTTACTTAATTTGTGAAAGAAGTAGTTTTGGCAATTTTTAAAATTATTGCACATTTTGTACGTCTTCTGACTTAAATAATTGGCACAGAATAAGTTAACTTTGAGAATTTGTTTGCCTACTGCAATTAGCACAACCTACTAGCAATAAGGTATAGAGTGTAGTTATAGATTAGGAAAACTTGGTCGTTTTAAGTTTTGCGTTTTTGACGAGAATTGCAAGATGTTGTGATAAACTGAAAATCATCTCAAAGAGATTCAATGAGTTCTATTGCTAAGTCAAATTTATTTTAAGTCATGTTTGATATAGCATTTTAACAAATGAAGGTATGTATAGCTTTATAGCACAGTCAAGTGCCTGGAAAATACGCAATACAACCCGTTAAAACTCACAAAAAATAGTTGGCTTCATAAAATTCACATGTTCTAATCATTGATTAATCTAATGATCCACGTCAGACCACCACTGACTCGTAATACTTTCAAAACTGCAAACATTTTTACTTCATGAGATTAAATGTTTGTCGTTTCCTTCAGGTTTGTGGGCAACGTCCTTGTGCAGGATTTACAGACTGAGCAGAAATGGTATTTTTTATGCAACTCCTGGCTCGCAATAGACATGGGTGATTGCTGCCTCGATAAACTCTTTCCTGTTTCTACAGAGATGGATCTGAAGAAATTCAGGTAAGGCTGAAGTGTAGCGCTACATCGAGATGCACAATTACATACACAAGCACACCATTATAATCTGCAGAGCAAATGTGAATCCTAGGACGTCCTTTTTCATTTGAATTTCAATGAAAGGTCAAATCAAATGTAAATCAGATGCAATAGCAGGCTCTGATTTCAGTTGAAGAAACGTCAAATTTATTGGAAGAAAAGCGAAACCTTTTGAAATTTTCAACTGAAGCCAACTTTGTAACTAATGAAGGTATTTGCATTTTGAAAAAAATTTCTGTTTTTGGAGAACTAATTAGCAAATGGATGAGAAGTGAAATATGGGTATAATTAAAGATGTCTAGACAGTCTGGTTAAGTTATTTTAATTAAGTTAGTCACTTTGCAGCAAGAAGGTTCTGGGTTCGATTCCCGGCCCCGGTCTTTCTGCATGGAGTTTGCATGTTCTCCCTGTGCATGCGTGGGTTCTCTCCAGGTACTCCGGCTTCCTCCCACAGTCCAAAAACATGGCTGTCAGGTTAATTGGCTTCTCTAAATTGTCCCTAGGTGTGAGTGTGTGTGTGCATGGTTGTTTGTCCTGTCTGTCTCTGTGTTGCCCTGCGACAGACTGGCGACCTGTCCAGGGTGACCTCGCGTCTCGTCCGAAACGACAGCTGGAGAGGCACCAGCACATCCTGACCCCACTAAGGGACAAGTGTGTAGGAAAATGGATGGATGGATGGATGGACAGTCACTTTAATTGTTAAACTTTGAATTAATTGCAGATAACAGGTAAGTTTATTTTATTAGAACAGAAATAACTAATATTTTATTTTCTTTGCAATGGATTAAAAATTGAGCTGATGATTCAAAGAATATTTACGGCTTTTTCTTTAATCTTAAAAGCCAGAAAGACGCAAATCCCATCAAAAGTTGTGTGTCAACACAAAGAGATTAAAACACGATGCTAATCCTTCACTAATTGGGAGTTTATCTTTGTTCTTCCAGTAACTTGTTCTTCATGAAGACAGCAAAGGATTTCAGTGACGGACACCTTTGGTTCTCTGTGATCAGTCGACCGCCGAGCAGCAGCTTCACTTGTGTGCAGAGGGTTTCCTGCTGTTTCTCCCTGCTGCTCTGCACCATGTTGACCAGCATCATGTTTTATGGGATCCCAACAGACCCCTCCGATCAGGTCATGGATTTGGGTACATCTAATTTTATTTACACTTCACAATACCTCAAGAAACAAAAAAAGAAAAAAAAAAACAACCCACAAACTCATCTCACAAGAGTTATGTTTTCAGGTCACTTTGAGTTCACCTGGCAGCAGTTCATGGTTGGGGTTCAGAGTTCCCTCATCATGTTTCCAATAAATATCCTCATCGTCAGTGTCTTCAGAAACACTCGCCCTCGGGAGTCGTCTTGTTGTCAAAGAAAAACAAAGAAAGCAAGTCGCCGCCAGCAAAAAAGCAGTGTTCATACAACGTCTCTGCAACCGGGAAACACCATCAGCAGCACAGGGAGCTCCACTTTAGACACCATCATAAAAGTAAGTGCTTTGTGCCTTTGTGAACAACAAAGAAAACCCATCACAGACCTTGAACATTGTTTTTTTTACCATTTTGTCTCGTTACAAAACACAAGCCTCTGTGTATTTCACTGTGATTTTATGTGACAGACCAACACAAATTAAAGCATGTAAAGAGGAAGAGAAACAATACATGATTTTTCACATTTATTACATGTAGAAATCTTAAAATTTGAGTTTGTATAATAACCTTTAGTGATTGAGTTTATTTAAAAATACTTTGTTTTTTTCCCACAGAGAAATGAAAGGTTTTGTTACTTATATCATCCAAGTAGTTGACAGTAATGGCTACAATACTGATTACATTGCATAATGTGTTTCTAATGTATATAGAACAATATCTTGTATTTGAACAATTAGGAAATTGCAAGAATTCTTCAGTCTTTGTCTGACACAACCAAATGCAACATCCCATCCATCAAGTCTGAGTTTGGTTCAGGAAAAGAAACTGACATTAATGCTGTCCTTGCCGAACTGGAAGAATTTCTCAAACAGAATACCAAATGCAGCAATGACACCCAGACAAAAACACAGCCTCAACTATCAGGTGGGTCCTGCTCCTGCGATAGGGGTGTTGTTATTCAGGTCAGAAGCAATAGAGATGCCCAGAAAAGCTAGCTGTAGACGTAGCCGTCCCTAAATAAACTAAATCAGACTTTCTGAGTTTTCACATTCGTCCAAAATCATGCACCCTAATAGTTAAGATTGCAATGCGTTTGTGTCCCAACAGGCAAGGGGATTGAGAAGAAGAGCAACAAGACCCAGCATCTGTACAAACAAATGTGTCATCTTGAAAAGGAGCTGAGTCTGACGGGCCCCTCCAGCTTCCCCAGCCCACACAGCTACGATAAAGCCCAGAAGCAGGTCCAGGGCATGAAGAGCTACCTTGAAGATCAGCTCTTCACCTCCAGCCATTTGGACCTAGATGAGCCTAAAAATGAGAAGTAAAAAACAATAAACTGACATCTTTATTTTGAGCTTTTAAAAATGTTTTTGCACTTGGTGGCTGATCTAAAGCTGTTATATGTGTGTTATTTGGACTCTGTTTCTGTTCTTTCCCTTTATTAATTTCTTATTTTCCTTTATCCATGTTTGTTTCCTTAAGGTGGATTAATTTTCTCTCTCTTTCTCTTTTTTCTCACACCTACAATCAATTAGCCAATCAGAACCGGTCGATTGTCCCACATTCCCTCTCACAATACTTAAACTTCTGTTCCTCACATTCTTTGTGTTTCCTCCTGTTAAATCCTGTTGTTTTTCCTGTTAGTACTTGGATTTATGGTTTTTGTTCTGCTCTGGCTCCCTTGGTTCCCTGTGATTTTTGTGAGATTTTGTTAACATTTCTCTCATTAAGTCTACAAGATCAACTCTACGTCTCGGCCTGCTGCATTTGGGCCCACTTTAAAACAACACATCATGACAAAAGCTTTGGCTTGGTCTATTCTTCACCAACAAATTGCCAATATTTACCATTTCTAGTGGAGATTTAGTTCCATCTAAATACTATTTGAATTCATGAGTGTCAATATTTGTTTTCTTATCGGAAGGGCATCATATTAAAATTCAGCTCCATAGTTCTGAATATAATATCCTCACTAACACAAATATAGAAAACAGCTCTTTTATAGCAGTGCAAGAACAAACTATGTGAACTGGTATAAAAGTTTCTGAAAGAAATCTGTTTTTTACTTCCGTCATATATCATAAGCGCTACAAAAAAAGAAAAGCTCTAATATCTCTAAGTTATCATAGCAAAGGCTGCAGCACAGTAATAATTTTGTTTTGACAAATAATGTAAAACTTTTTCTTTAACTTTCCAATTCCAGGTTTGTTCCTGAGCCTGACACTTCAAATGATGATGGTGTTCTGAAAAAAAAGCCACAGCGTCGGGGTTTTCTACCCTGGTGGTTTATCTTTGTTGGCTGGTTGCTGGTGATTGGAACCAGTTTTGTTTCTGGATATTTCACGATGCTTTATGGACTGAAATTTGGGAAGGAGCGCTCCATCAGCTGGTTGGTGTCCATGATCGTCTCCTTCTTTCAGAGTCTTCTGCTTATTCAGCCACTGAAGGTAAGATTTAGTATTCCTGTTGGCCTAGAGCATAAGTACTAGATTTATGGTGATCTGGTTTCCAAACCTGCTCTTAAATAATACGTGGAAACAATTCATGGATTCGATATTGCCTTGAAATTTGTATTTATGTTTTCGATGCGCCACAGGTGATATGTCTTGCAGTTTTCTTTGCACTGGTAATAAAGCGAGTCGATGAAGAAGATTTTCAAAATGTGGCATTTGAAAGAAGTGGAAGAAAGTCTGGTAATGTCGTTATCTTCCAGAAACACACATTTAACTTCCAACAAATGACAACAAACATTCAAACATTCACCGTTTTAAACAGGTGATCAAAATGATGAACAAACAAACCAATGGGATCACCGTCTTTATGAGCCGCCTCCTCCTGCAGACATTGAGAGAATGAAAAGGAACAAGATTATGGAACAGAAGGCCTTTGCTTTGCTAAACGAGATCTTGAGTGAGAATAAAGTTTAATTATTGTGGTAATTTACTCAACTGTGATCTGTGTTGACTTTTCCTAAACTTTGTGTTGCAGTTTACATGGGGTTCATGTGGATGTTACTGCTGGTGGCCTACGGCCAGAGAGATCCCAATGCCTTTTTGCTGAAACAGCACATTAAAAATAGCTTCACTGATAATGTCCCAGACAGCATGACTCTTCAGGATGTCTTTACCTGGGCTAACACCACTCTACTCCAAAACCTTTTTGGAGAATATCCAGGTAGGAATCTTTCCAAAACATTAAAATGTGCTCACACACTAGTAGCTTCTCTTGGCAACAGCTGAAGGTGAACTCAAGTCTGAATTTCTATCAGAAAAAGCTCTGATATTGCTTTATACACAAAAAGTTAGCATTCATTAAGTCTGTTTGCAGCCTTGATGCTGCCCAGTAAAACAGATGTCTGCCTCTAGTTTAGAAAATAAATATAATCCCAAGATGGCAAACAGATTGTGTTTATTAAACTTTACCTTATTGCCTTTAATCACATGTTAATTGGATTTGTGAAAGTCAACCCATTTGGTTCCAGATTATTATTTACAGGATATTTTGTGCTACAAGCTATAGCCACTTTCAGGCATTTGATTCTTTTTTTATCTTGTTAAAATTGTGAAGGATGTTTTACTTTTTCTTTCCAAAAAGAATCTGGAGTGTTTTAATTTATATTCAGTGTGAAGATAGGAAGAAATAATAAAAAGATTTCGCAGCTGTCAGAAAAGTAAAAGAATATGCAATAATATTCTTTTCATAACTAGTAAAACTCTAAAATATTTTCCTGTAGGATTTATCACAGATGGAAACTCCAAGCTGGTGGGGAAAGCTCGTGTTCGCCAATTAAGAGTTCAGCAGAACTCGTGTCAGATTGCAGGCCTCATGCTTGGATTAGTGCCAGACTGTCATGCCCCCTATTCATGGGAGATAGAAGACATGGGTTCCTACGAAGCTGGCTGGAATCACTCTGTCAAGGATAATATTTCGGAAAGTGCCTCCTCTCCATGGACGTACCAGACTGAAGCTGAGCTCAGAAGTCTACCAGTCTGGGGACGACTGGTGCTCTACAGAGGAGGAGGGTTTGTAGCTGAGCTCGGACCAGATTCTCAAAATGCCAGCAGGTATAAATATATAAAAATATCACTGTTATTTTTAATGCACATGGTGACAGAATATTATGGAGAAGGATTAGGGCCACTAAAAAAAGACTTCTGGCTTTAATTTCAGGATTCTGAAAGGAAAAGACTGAATTATTAAAAAAATGTCAGAATGATTAAAGTTAGAATTCTGACTTTAGAGAGTTTTTTGAGTCAGGATTATGAGAAAAAAAACATGAGTAAATGTCAGAAATCTGCCCTTCTTTCTTAGAATTCAGACTGAAGAGAAAAGTAATAATTTTGAGAAAAAGTACTTTTTTTGTTTTCAGTGGCCTTCAACCTCTTCGCAGCATAAAACTTTGCTTTTAAACGTAATTGTTACAGTTGGAATAAAAACAGAATTAAGACACTCAAACTGACAGCACTTAAAACATGATGTTCTTCGTCTACAGCACACTTGAGTATCTGTTCCATAATAAGTGGCTTGATAAATACACAAGGGCCATCTTTGTCGAGTTCACGGTTTACAATGCAAATGTGAACCTCTTCTGTATCGTCTCGTACTTGATGGAGACCTCAGCCGTAGGTGAGGGATGCTCTTCTAAAGATCTGCAGCTTTGTTAAACATAATCCTCTGGAAAATGCAGACTTATTTCTCAATTTTTGTGTTAGTAAATCATGTCTTTAACTTTGCAGGAGCATTTCAGTTCTACAGTGATCTGCAGGCTATTCGTCTTTACCCGTCAACAGGGGGGCTTTACTTCTTCGTTATGGCTTCTGAGATCATTTATTTGCTTTTCATTCTCTACTACATGTTCAAGCAGGTAAACACTTTAATTATGTACTTTAATGCTTCGTAAATCCTGGCAGTGTCCATGGAACTAATTGAAAATGCTGCCAAAACAACAAAAAGTTTATGTATCACTAGTACAATTATGCTGGAGTTTTTCAGGAATCTACAGTTAAATTAATGCACCTTCCATCGTTTTTAACACCTAAAAACCTTACATGTATCTCTATCTAAACAATGTTACGTTAATTTCTTTAGCAAACCTTTCATGGCTCATTCTCTATGGAGAGAGACTGTCAGTTTTGTCTAATAGACAACTTTTTGTCGTATATAATATTCTAATTTAAATTGATTTAATATTTTTCATTAGTTTCAAACTAAAGGAAATTATAGAAATAAATGCCTGAATTAGATCACAGTTTGTGAAATATTATTTGTAAGTGAGTTTCCCTGAATTTAAATTCATTTAAATGATTTACTCAAATGAATTAACTTTGCAATAAGATTCCAGTTTAATGATTAGCGCCTTCATACCCTGAGGGGACAGGAAGTCATGGATTACTCATTAAAAGTCTCTCCAAACTCTGATCAAGTGAAAAAATTATTCATTTTAAAAAGTGCTTCATCTACATTCATTTTATAGGAATTCAGATTTTATAAAACTTAGCTTATTTATTTCCTCACTGAGTAAATGTTCTCAGATCTGTTCAGGTTTGTAAAGACAAAATGTGGTGGCGTTGCCTGAGGCATGTCTTTTGTTCAATTCTTTTAATACTGTCAGGTCCACACACCTGATTTTCCAGCTATAAAGCCTCCCTTTAATCTGAATTGCCAGTAGACACTTTGTTCCACCTGGGATTTTTGATTTCTGTCTGTTTTGCTATTAGCAAAACACCAGTGCAGAACATGCCACTTATGTGTTTTACTAAATCAGTCTAACAAGATATTTCTTAATTCTGTAACTCTTTGATGAACTTTAACTTTTCTTTCTGCAAATCCGATAGGTATACAGCACCTATTGTAACATAGGAAAATGTTATGCACTTATGTCAGTTCTTTCTCAAACAGCATCAATTTTCTATCATTTGTAATTATGCTACACAGTTTGTGTCATTAAGTTAACAACTTAATGATGTTCTTTCACCTCCAAAGGCCATTTTTATTCATGTTTTTCCACTATTAATGGTAATTTTACTCCTGTTAGAGATGCTGTTTTGTTTCATTCACAGTCCTTTAAGACCTTAACGTTGTCCTGGCCTGAAAATATAGAAAGAAACAGAAAAAAAAATATTTAGACAGGCAAAATGTCTGAAATGGAAAACTTATCTGTTCACATATGAGCCACTTTGTTACCCTTGGAGTTTTTTAAATTTATTATAATCATGAATTTTATTGCATTTTTTTTCATAGACCAACACAAGCAATTGGACAGAATAAACAATACTATAAAAAGAGATCTTTTGTAGGCGTTCTTTGAAAAACACTTCAATTCAGTTTAATGTAAATTCTTAATTTTACGAACCTTCATAATCCATACTAATTGAAAATTTCAAAAAATTCTATTTATACCAACTCCAAATTTAATAACAAGCATTAATTAGCAATAAACCATTCTGTCTTTATTATAATCACAGATTAAAATTTTTTTTAAGCCTTTTGTTTGGAAAAATCACCTAAATCATTTGCTAAAACAATATTTTTTTATTACAGGTTAAATTACTGAAGCAGCATCGCTGGCTTTACTTCAAGAACAAGTGGAACCTTCTGGAGCTGAGCATCATCCTGCTGAGCTGGAGCGCCACTGCGGTTTTTATCCAAAGGACTCTGCGTGGAAACCGAGATATGAAATTCTACCAAAACCACAAAGACCAGTAAGAGCCACATCCAAATCTGTCTTACTGTGTTATTTAACTACATAGAGCTTGAAAAGCAGCGTTTATAATCTAATTGTTAAATACTATTATGTTAAACTCAGTGAAACTTTGCTGCTTTTAATGACTCAGCTGTTTCTTGTAGATTTGCCAGTTTTCAAGAAACTGCTGCAGCTGATTCAGTTCTTCAGTATTTGGTTGCTTTCTTGGTTCTTCTGTCCACTGTCAAACTGTGGCACCTTCTGAGACTGAACCCCAAGATGAACCTGATCACGGCTGCACTGCATCGAGCATGGAATGACATCTCCAGTTTCCTACTCATCATCATGATCATGCTGGTGGCGTATTCAGTTGCAGTGAGTACTTTGCAAAACGACCATCTTGCAAACATCCCTCCTGGCTAATTAGGTACACTAGCATGGGATTTTTAAAATGATAATTAAAGATATAATTATAGTGTTGTAAGCTGAAGTAAAAGAAAAATCTGCTTCTTCTCCAAAACTTTCCCCATCCAAATAAATATTAGACAATAAAACAATTCAAATGAAAGTAATTTAATTTATATGTTAGAAAGTTTTGATATGCAATTTGCACATTGCAGGAGATAATTGTAACTGAACTAAACGAAATGCTAATTTCACTCTTACCTTTCTCGCTTGACCAAGTCTGCGTAATTACATAAAAACAATCTGTGAATATGGGTGTGACTTGTGCAAGGTTATGAAAAGGTCTTTTGGATTGCATCAAGAGTATAATGTGATAGAAAAAAGTCATCTCACTGCTTTAAACTTACACAAATTTTCTGTATCGAGGTTCTAGTGGTTCAAAATCATGATAACAGCAGACAAAAATCTTGGATGAACATACCAATGACATTCTTGGGCCCCTTGCACATAGAGATCGGTATACTTTGTGTACCATGTGAATGTGTGCAACCTAAAGTTGTGCATATCTTAGAGCAAGATAGTCTTGTTTTTCAGACATTACATTGAGCAATCAGAACAGAGGAGGAGCAGGGAAGCATGCAGGCAGAGGTTTATAATATTTCTCAATATTATCCGGACTCATTAAAAACAACTTAAAACTTCAGAGCTGCTGTTGGATCAACTTAGATACAAAACACATATTCAGGATTTGGTGTGCATGATTCCTTTTGATTGCACTGCCTAAGACATGTAAACAGAACACTGCTTCTGATTACAATTATTTTATAAAATAGCGCAATTCTGTACAGAGACTTCCCTCACCTGCATTGTCTCATTCTGAATAAATTGATGAAAATATTGAATTTTCCTCTTTAGACTCAAAATGATCTGCAGTAAAGGAACAACAAACATTTATGGTGAAAATTCAAAGAATGTGAGAACATCCTGCTGTGGATGTGATGCATTTGGCAGCAGATAGCCAAGAAAGGAGTAGCCAAGATAGGAAAAATGTGATTAAACGATGTTGTTTTAGTAAATTACTTTTAAATGATCAGTTTTATGACTTTTATTTGTCATATATAATCTCAGAGTTTTTTGTGTCAATTTCACTGTTATCTTTTCAGAGCAACGTGGTTTATGGCTGGAAGATTTCATCTTACAAAACTTTTTTAGATTCTCTTCTGACCATCATCAATCTGCAGATAGGCATCTTTAACTATGATGAGGTAAACATCATAGTTGATTTAATATTTTATACTTTTAGATGTTTCAGATTCATTAACTGTATTTAATGCATTCTTCAGTCTGCAAGGGACCAGTATGATGTTTTACAGTTAACTGTGCACACTGTTTGATCCACTGAACTGCATT
Organism: Phalloptychus januarius; assembly: GCA_902982915.1. Classification (NCBI taxonomy): domain Eukaryota; kingdom Metazoa; phylum Chordata; class Actinopteri; order Cyprinodontiformes; family Poeciliidae; genus Phalloptychus; species Phalloptychus januarius. The sequence goes on along the minus strand of CADWAE010000230.1, from coordinate 17,523,916 downwards.
TTTCTAAAGTATCAAACAATGTTTACTCAGATTTTTTACTCAGCTGAATCTTTTCCCAGGTTCTGGACAGTAACCCAGTGCTCAGCGGATTGCTGTTTGGTTCCTGTATTGTCTTCATGACGTTTGTGGTCTTAAATCTCTTCATTTCAGTGATTCTTGTTTCGCTAAACTTGGAGCAAATGTATCACAAGGTAACGTTAATTTCAAAATTCTTTACTTGATTAACTGTTTTTATCTCATTTTGAAATATCTGAGTTCAAGCATCGGACAAGTCAATTCTTACTAAACAAAATTTAAGTACATGTTAGAAGCTGAATGTGGTAAATTCTATAACAGAAGAAGAAATAAGATTTCTGAGTTATCAATCACTGATCATTGAAAGTTGATTAGTGTTTCCATCACCAGTTGATTTCCAGTGCAGCATCTCTGATTATGACTGCATGCATGATAAGTAGCTCTGCTTTATCTTGTTAACATTTCCAATTCAAGCATTTTTAAAAGACCAGTCACAGTCTTCACATGGCCTGTACAACAGAAACTGTCCAACAACAACAGATCAGTGAGAGAGTGCATTAAAATCTGAAAAACTGTGCAAAGAGGATCTCAAAATACGGAACTGAACCGGGCTCCAAACCTGACGAATAAAAATATGGTTTCACCTTTGAAAAGCAAGCAACAGAAAACCTGTTTCCATTACCTAGACACTAGACAACCCTTGACGCATCCAAAATGTTCTTTCAAACTCATTAGAGTTGTTTTGAAGGTAAAAGGTGGGTCATCCTGACAGATGCTTGTCTTGTTTTGCAGCAGCTAGAATCTTAGTCATAAACTAGGAAAACACAGGACTCTAGTTAAAACTTGAATTCATTTGAAGAATGCATGTTCACGGTTCACAAATCAAATGCTGGTTAACATTTCACCTCCTCATTCTGTCCTTTAAAGTTTAAAGTTATATTTCAGTATAAAGCTGAAATAAAAAAAAATTTCACCCACCAGTTTGTTCTGCTTAACCCAACAATTGATCTGTGAAGAAATGTCTGATTTTCTGCTGTTCATTAACCTTTCCTTGCCTTTTTATAATAAAAAGGCCTAGGTTCTTTGATGGAAACCTTAAAGCTTTCAGAATTGTAATAACCAGTCATAAATAGTAATTTTTCATTATGATTGCTACCATTGTTCTGTAAATATAAGTGTTAATAGTGGTCAAGAAAGTTTCAAATGGTTGTGAATAGAAATGTGTTAGTTATGAAAAAAGTTACAACTTTTAAAAAGGACACTGATTAGGGATTCAGAAAGTTTTTCTGTTAAGTGCTTAGAGGTTATTTTCAGTATTATGCTAGCTTAATGGAGAAGACTTACAATAAAATGTTTTTATGGTTTCATAAGAAAATATAATTTTTACAGATAGTTTACTAACTGGAGAGACAAATATTTTTAAGCAACAACATATAATTTAATTAAATTGTTTCTTTTTTGTATACAAATAATTAAAACAACACAAGAGTGTAGGGAAAATAATCATTTAATAATCATTTATTCTGAACATGTTTAGCTGGTGGGATCATCCTGGAATTTGCTCATCTGCATTATCAGCTAAATCCTTAGTTTGCAGAGACAGTATTAGGGACTAAAAAGCTATCTCATTATATTAGAGCTGCAGTATTGAACTTTAATAAGAATTATGTTTTTACATATTTATGAAATCTGTCCCTATGCTGTTCCTTCTCCAGCTGTAAGCAGCTAAGTCAGAAACAACCAATCAGAGTCAGGAGGAAGGTCTTCGTGCTGTCAATCACACATGTGTGGCGGTGCTAAATGTGCTAATGGTGGAGAAACAACCTATTACAGAAAACCGTTTATTTGCCATCATCTGTGGCTATGCTAACTAGCCTTAGCATTCAATGGCAGACTCCGATGTGGAGAATAAGCTTTAGGCAATAATGACTTTTAACACCTTAACTTAAAAAACACTTTTTTGTTGACTTGTGTTGTCTTTAACTAATATATAAATTGTTAGACTTTCTGAAACACTGACAAAGCAATGAAATCAGGAAGGGTGCAAACACTTTTTCGCACCACTCTATGTACTTTGTGAAAATTGCGACTTTTCCTTATGTAAACAAAAAGTCCTAAATACAAAAGTATGAACAAGAAAATTAATCATTAGTCATGATTTCCTCCCAGTGTAAAGTTTTTTATTTTTAAAGGCTCTTTTAAAATAACATTTAATAACATTTATGCTTTGTCTAAATTCTCAAACACAAAATTCTTTAACTTTTTATATAAAACTTTATTTTGGATGAATAATATTAGTCAAATGTTTTCATTGAATGACTTTGAGCCAGAAATAGCATTATTTATGCGTATGAGGCAATCTGTTGAATGCAACATCCTGTAATGTCCTTTTCCGGTATAATTGCAACTGTCTACACAGTCTTTGATGTCCTCAAACATTACCTGTTCCTAATGCCAGAGATCATAAAAATCTATCATAATTATTAACAAAAACCCAAAAGATTTTGTTGAAATTAGTGGCTTGAATCACGGTTTGTGTGATATGCAGCTTTTTCCCTTCTTTCTTCCATTTAATATAATTTCATCTCATATCTCATTACTGCAGATGTGAATCAACTTGAGTATGCAAGGTCTCCCAAATTAGCTTATAACATGCTCTGTTATTAAGTCCAGTGCTCAATATTGCTGCATTTTGCAGTGAAAAGCAGGATCAAAAACTATATTAAAAGCATTTGCACAAAGGTCAGAGTCAAGATTGCGTTTCAATCATAAATTCAAATGGTAACTGATAAACATTTTTACCACAGCTTAGCTCTGAGGCTCATGTATAACATGCACAATAAGAGCATCTTCTGACAACCCTTTTTTCGACAGCATAGTTTCAATTGAAAGAGGCTCGGATTTTTACTACAAAACGTAAACAGCAGTTTTAGCATGTCCAGTGTCTGAAAACCAAAGAGTAAAAATAAAAGTTATTGGTGCAAACAGGTCTTGTTGGCTCATGCCTGTCTCAATGTTGTTCTTCTGAAAGTGATTTTAATTTTCTTTGTTTTGGCCTAGCCCTCTGAAGAAGAAGAGATTGTTGACCTCCTGCTGAGCAAACTCTGCAACCTGTTTGGCATCAGATATAAAAGTGAAAAAGACGGAGAGGGCAGCAGCAACTTGACCCTTAATAACAACAGGAATATTCTTACCAACGCCTCAGCTGGTGACAACATTTATCAAAAGTCTGACAACTAAATGAACAGGAGATGTATGTCAAGATTTGATGCAGTAATTTCCTCTTTTGTTTTTACTTGTTACATTAAAGAATGATTCAAAACTTTTCACTATAGACTAGACATGCATTTCTCTGTAGCTGCTGCTTGTTCTGCTTCCTTTGCAGTTGTGCATAGTTTAATATGATCCTCTGGGCTTTAAGGATGAAGTAGGAAAAACTGAATATTCTTTTCAAAAAGTTGTTAAATAAGGCTTGAATAAGTTATTCAGAATACTACTGGCACTGAAGTCTGAATGAATTTTAGAAAAGCATCTCACTCCTTTCTTTCACGTTCTGTGATGAGCAGTGTAGCAGCTGCTTTTTGCAGGGTCTGAATGACCTCATGTTTGTTAGAGTTTCATCTACTTCAGAATAATTCTCAACAGATTTATTTGCAAGTTTCTTTATTTTCATAGCAATGGTGATATTTGTTGACTTTAATAAAAATGCAGAAGATCATACAATGGATGAAGTTTTGTTGCATTTTTCTCACACATTTTTTATACATCTGAAAAACTGTCTAAATGGGCCAAATTATGTTATTTAGAAATGTCATTGTTTGCAGTAACAGTAGGAACTTTAGACATTTTTTTACCTCTTTCATCATCATTCCTTCTGATATTGAGATTTAGTTCACCTTCCAGGCTTGTTTGTCAAACTTCCCATCATATTAAACTTACTGTAGTATGTTTTTTTACTACATGTATGTTTTAAACAGTCTTCCTCAGTTTAAAGAGTGCCATGAGAATGACCTTGTGTGTCATTCACATGGCACACATTGCTTTCCTAATCCCAGGAAAATAAAAATGCACAGGTTGCTAAAAAACTTATACATTTGCTTTATCTGATATTTTTAGGGGTAGCAGTAATTGTATTTTCAGGGAACTCTTAAAATAAGTCTTGTGTCGATTTTGCAAATTTAATTTCCAATGAAAAACTACACCTACATTTTAGGGTAGACTTCAGAGTTTCAATTTGTTGTAATTTTCATCAACATTTTCCACAGTGAAGGCATTTAAAACTCAGATCCTTTATGAACATTCCTCACTGCTGCATAATATTATTAGCATATATAATATTCTGATAATAAGTATCAGAATATATATTCTGCCCGTGTGTGGCAGATTTTGACAAACCAAAAGCTGGCATACTTTATTGATGGATAAAGCATGAACTACTAGGGAGAAATAAGTGAATGCCAAACTATAAAAGACATTTGATTCAGAGAAAATCTTGAACTTTAAGACCTTAAAGTGTTTAGACTGAGCACTCAGATGATACAAACTACACGTCTTTTTGAACTTTTAACATAGTTGTGCTTTTTGTTTTTCTGAATCTCTTCTTCAGTGGCATGGCTTTAAAATCAAATGCGCACTGAGGGAAAGTAATGTTTACCAGGAGAAAGTAATTTTGTCTGTCCATATATTTACTGTGCAGGTCTGGTTCTGTTGAGTGACATTGAAAGAGGGGCAGTAATCACTTGACAATTGAAACCAATTCCATTCCAAAACCAGAGGTATTAATTTGCTGCTTTTATAACTTGGCTGAGAGGATTTGTCTCTGCCCGCCACTAAAGCATTAGTGAGGTGGGGTCAGTCACCGAGGGCCCGGTTTATGTATTCACATCAACAGTGTTGGATAGGGTTCAGGTTGGGGCTCTGTGCAGTCCAGTCACGTCACTCTGGAGCAAAGAGTGGAAGACATTTCCATATGGACCTTTTCTTCTTATAGCACATTGATTTGCTGTATTAAGACAGTACAATTAGGCAGTCTCATTTGAGTAAATAAATATGTTAACTTTTGGTGGACAAGTAAGAAATTAGGCCTAAAGGAAGAATTTTCTCTAGTTTAGTGTTGTTGGGTTTTGTCTACAGAAATATTTCTATTGATTGTAAAAATTCATATTCACAATGCAAACTTTGCCACCAAAGAAAATATTCTGTGAAATCAAGCAAGAAAATACACCTGGGTGACACATACCCCTCACAGTAAACATTAGTAATCAAAGGAATAAGAGACAAGAATAAATACATCTCAGGAAAAAATTAAGAGACCACTTAAAATCACCATTTTCTCTGATTTTACTTTCTATACGTACATGTTTGAGTAAAATGAACATTGTTGTTTTATTCTACAAAATGCTGACAACATGTCTCTGAAATTCCAAGCAAATATTTATTATTTATTTACAGAAAATGAGAAGTGGTCAAAATAACAAAAAAGTATGCAGTGTTTTCAGATGTCAAATAAGTTTGTATTCTTTTAGAAACGACAACATTGATGTTTTAACTCAGAAAGAGTTCAGAAATCAATATTTGGTGGAATAACCAGGAGGTTTTCAAAGGGGTTCAGTGCAGTGGGCGCTTTATTTCTTCCAGAGCCATATATATGATCAAGATAATTTTCTTTTATCATTATTCACCATATTCACAAATAAATTAAGTATCTCTCTTTAAATATCTGTGTCATCAGGATACGTTTTAATAGCAGGCTGTGCATTAGTGGCAGCGAGTCAACTCAGCTGGGAGTCTTTCTTTTCCCACTGAGAATAAGCAAATGTTTTCTTTATGAACTACTTTACTGTATAGTAGCTGTTAAAATGTTACTCCACACCCATCTTTCATTTCACTAAAACTCAATTTTCCAGTAGGTTCCTAAAAGCATGTAATTACCCACTAAGAATCAATTTTATGGAAATGCATTGTAGTTTTTAAACCCCACATTTTTAATGTCTTACAAAAAAAATTAAGTTGAGTTGCTGTACTCAACTACTGATTAATTTTCACTGGTAATTTTTATGAGAGCCATGGAGAATTTAGTCCTAGCGCCTGAGAGTTAATATAATTAACTACTACTTTTCTTGTTAATATTGAGCAAAACCCTCAGTTTAACAAATCCCCACAGAAAACTGTTCATATCGCACTATAACAAATCATTGTAATTACTGGAGTCTTTTTTTTCCACTATAATTGTACGACCTTTCAATGTTTCAGCACACTGTTGTTATTTTGCTGAGGAATAAGCACAAATCAAAGGCCATGTGCATCAATAATTAAGACAGCAGCAGAAAGTAATTAGAAAAAATGTTTCATGTTTGTTATTGTGATAGAACCTTATACAGCCGAGAAGAAAATGGGAAGTTCATGAGTCTGTCATGATACTTAATGCCAAATTATAAACTGCACACTCTTGCTGAGAAAAACCGAGACGCTGGCTGCCTGCATGTCAGGCGAGCCAAGAGAGCTGGAGGTATTTTGTCTCTCTGTGGGTGAATATTGCCATAAAACTTAGAGAGTTATTTCTAAAATGCATATTGAAGTAATGGATTTCATGTGGTTTTGTAGTTGTTACACAGATGTGTGGATTTAAGAGTTTGCCTTGTGACATAATTTAATGCTGCTATAAATTCCTTCTGAAGTTTTTAGGAGAGTTTCACTTTAAATTAAATGTATATTTTAAGTGTTTTATCTATGTTTACAGTCCTTCCCTGTATGAGCAAAACATGTGGAGAAGGTCACAAAGCAGAGTTTGCCTTTTACTTTTTATTATAATACAATGTCTTCTAATGCAATATGTGCAAACATAAATATTTTTCTTTCTAAATTTGCAAAGCAAATCAAGGCTGCAAGTCTTATTGCAGACAAAAACACCCAGAAATATAAACAGTACATACAATAAGTAATTTCAGATTAGTTTCTTCATCTTGGATCTAAATTTTCTCACACTTTTCTCGATCTGCACACTTGGGGTATCGTATAGAGACCCCTCGTTGGCTGTGATGGGTAACCATAGCAACCCAGGACACATACATTTCAGTTTACTGTGCAAATCCAATGTTCCTTACATTGCACCATTCATCCACAGGATTGATCTTTTCTTAACATGATTCAAACGTTTACCTGCAAACACTGAACAAAGAAATTAGTTGCAACAATCTCAACTACAATGGTGCAGTTTCGGCCACATTCATCACCTCCCTTTAAATACAGACCAGAAAAATACTGATCACATGAAAAATAACTGGAAAACAACTTAAAACATTAACTTAAAACAACTATCTCGTGATTATATGAACCAGTATCCACTTCTTTTTATGCCATGACAATATTTTGCTGCTGAATTAGATTTTTGTTTTGATAAATCTCAAATTAATGCAAACTGTCTTGAATAACAACTGTATCTAAGCTGGTCATCAAGTCAAACAAATATTCTTTTAAATCATTTCACTCAACTCAGAGTTCCCACCTTCAGCTTAGTTAAAAGAGAAAGTAATTGTGACTTATAACCCTGTTGAATTTCTCTGTGAATTTATTGGACAGACACAAAAGTACCCTAGATCTCATGCTTGCCATGGCAGTGATATATTAGATGAAACTGAGAAAAGAAACAATACCTTTGTAATGAATAGTTCCTGCTGACAGAAATGGAGGTGGGGTGAGTCACACTGCAAAGAATTATAAAAATAAAGTAGGTAATGTTAGTCATCATTTCAGTCAAGCAGCAAAAGATCACAGTTGGAGAAAGATTATAATTTATGGCAATATATACCTTTATTTCAGATTGAAACATTCAGGACAAACAATCCTCTGCAATTTAGTCACCTTTACAAAGACATAATAAAAATTAAGTAAACATTGTGATAATTTAAAAGCAGAAAGAAAATTACTTCATATATGACAAAGTACATTAATGATCCACAAGATATGATAAAATAGAGCGTTGTATTTAAGATGAAAACAATGGACGATAAAAGGCTTTGTCCTTAATTTTACTGAGTTCAACTGTTAAAGAAAACAATCATATTTACAGCAAGTAAATTTTTGAAGATGAGGAAAAATAATATAAACTATAATATAGAATACTATTTAAACTTAGTGTTTAAATAGGCACATGTACAGATTTTAGTGTAGAGAATCCTCTCCCTTTACAAAAAGAAGTAAGGATATTTGTGGATCTGTTCAAATTGTCCTAGTTTACACCTTGCAGAGTATTTAGACAAACTGGGACGAGGCTGATTAGTAACCTCGAGATATGGAAGAGAAAAAACATTTAAGTGTCTCTTCTGTCTTTTCTGGTAAGAATATTATGGATAAAAAAGCAGGAGAGAGTGAAACCTGACGATCTTAGCTCAGAATGATTAAAAAAAAGTTAAGAAAGTTGAAGAAACTGGTGAGCATTGTCTTTTTTTTTAAAGACTTAGAGAAATAAGATAATTGGAAATGACTCTGAAGTTAAGTGAAGCTTTGGTATCTCTGGAGGATTTTTGGAGGGAAGGAAGACATTAACTGACTCGACTTAGACATGGAGCAAAAAGTCTGATAATAGAGCGAATCAAAGCCAAATGACTGGATGAACCTTTTAAAGAAATTAATGAGGAGGAATATCAGCAGAGCAGGATAATAAAAAAATATTTTAGGATCTATATGGCATGGATACTGATACGGCAAAGGACAGGCTGGGAAAAGGAGAAGAGCAATAAGGAATAAAATGACTGAAGTAGTTAGTCACTAATTGAAAACTAAACCTCTGCGGTGCATGAAAGCTGTTATCACAAGACACTTAATGAAACTGTCAAATTATCTATAGGTACCACAAATGGAACTTCGTTTCTAATTGATAGAGGCCATCTCTACGGGAAACTCTGAAAAACTGTGCATTTCAATGTGGTATATAAAAACATATAGATCTTGGATTCATATAGTTACGTTGGGATTTTTTTAATGCACTAAACTGAAAAGTTGGTACTATTTTTAAATCTGAGAGATTACACTGAAAGATGCCAATCAGCCAGGATGTTGATGGTTTTTGCAAACTTGAGATTCTGTGGGGTGCAGAGATTTTCCTGGGAGTTCCCGGAGTGTTTTTGGCAACCAATTGTCTGTTGCTTAGTCATAATGATTAATTAGGTTGGCAACATGTTGGACATTAGATAAAATGTGTAGGATTTTGATGGCAGCATATCAGTTCTGTAAGACTAGTGAACACATGCATGCATGGTTGTCAGAATGCCCATTCAGGTTTCTGAAAATCTCTTGGGAACATTGCAACTATGGCATTTAGTTCTTCTCTAGTTTCAACCCCCCAAAAATTACATTAAGCAGCGCCATCAAACAGTGCAATCTCTGAAAGGTAGCTTAGTCGATAATGCATCACGTTTAAGTTCCTGCGCTCACTCCTCAGCTTTGTTTACTTTCAGACTGTGAATGGTTATCCCATGGTTAGTAATCATCATGTAAAGTACTTTGAATTCACATGTGGGATACAAATAAAATCTCACACACTTGCTGTTGCACAAACAAGTGAAAAAGCAAATTCTAGATGAAACTACAGTATGTATATATTTGTATTTTAAAAGAGGCTGTTTGTTTGAAAATTGAGGTTACTTGTGATGGGAATTTGTACAATAGTTTGTATAATAAAATTATGTCTAGCAAAACATTTAGCTTTCTCCCAAAATCCTTGTCCTCTTTCTTCACTCTTATCGCTACTAACCTTCCCAGAAATTTTGCACACCACCAACCACAGATGTGCAACAAAAAACATTTTTGCAGCAAAGCTTCAACTAAGTTTTACTTGACTTGTGTTTACCTGAGTTGCCAAGCCAAAATTGGTAGATAAGCACTAATATTTCAGAGAGGATATTCTGTATGATGAAGGCCTACATTACAATCCATTTCAATAAATGCAGCAAAACTTAAAAGCTGAGATAATGCCCACCCTGGGCTCTGCACGAAAGAAAAATCCCAGTTTAGTCATTGGCAAGGTTTCCCAGCAATTTTGTATTTGTATCCTGAAAAGGTCTGACAAGAAAACTATTGCTGCAGCAAAGTGAGATAAAAAAAGCACCGGGTAAAAAGTCAGGCAATTTGTGTGGTAATGCATTTATGCAATCATGTCATGCAAAACCATTTGATAAAACGAATCTGATTTATTCATTCTGCAATTATAGAAATTTTAATTAGTTTTAAAATAAAACAAGCCTGATGTTTGTTACCGTGTAATAGAAAATACATACAGTTTTCTGTATTGCTCTAAGAATAAAAACATGAAGATGCAGTTGATGTATTTATTATACTGTAACACTTTTGGGGTAGTGGGTTCTGTTCTCAATTGTCATTGAACAAAAGACCAAATAGGATATAAAAGATGGCTCGTTATGAAGAAGACGCTGTGTCACTGACTGCTGGAGATCATAACTGACTGAACAGAATCCAGTGAAACCAGACACAGCCAGTAGTTCATGAACTGGTCTTAACATTAAGATTACAAACCTAATAATGTGTTGGTTCCCCTTTTGATGCAAAAACATTTCTGATTCAGAAGATATTGACACCAGAGACCTGAAGCTGTGCTATAGAGTTTGGCACTAAGCTGTTAGCAGCTGAAGTTCAAAGTCCTGCAAGGTGGAGATTTATTTGCCCAGCACCTCCCACAGATACTCAGATTGATATTTGCGGAATCTAGAGGCCAAGTCAACACCTCAAAATTATTGTGCTCCTTGAAGGTGACCTATTATTTTTCCTTGAACAAATTAGGATGGATTTATGGGCTATAAAAAACACGTGAATTATATATATTTTTTTGCCCCAAATCATTCTTAGATAATGAGATTTTAGGCAGCTCAGATTTGCATATTTTGAGCTCCTTTTCAGAATGAGCTGTTTTAGGGCTTTTTGTCACTTTAAATCCAAACAAGCTGAATAATCTCACTCAAAGAAGACAAAGCTATCAGGGAATACTTTACCCATGAAATGGTGGGCATGGTCTGCAGCAATGCATAGATGGGCTTATTCAATCCAGACCTGAAAATCAGGGGTCATGGATCAGGAAAACATCCAAATATGCAGAACCCGGTTATTGAGGTCAGGAATTTAACAACCCTGCTGTTGTGCATCCTGGTGCTACAGAGTCCCCAGATGAGCGACCTACATGCAGCCATCCATGTCGACTGAAATAAAATGATTCATTAGTCATCCATTGCTCCATTGTCCAGTTCTGACGCTCTGAGACTTTGCATGAATTTAATAGATGAGAGGCTAAATAAATTGAATTAATTTATACAAATATAACTTAAATTGGAGGGAAGGAAACTCCTGTTTATGTAAATACGTCTTAAAAAGAGATGAGATAAATCAGGAATTTGCTAATTTGATCTATGTAAGCAGATTAATTCAGAGAAGTTCAATTAGGCCAGAATATCTTTGGGTACGTACATCAGGTTTTGGCTGGCTTGGTATTTGAGAGATTTGCTTTATAGTTTTTATAGTAGCCTACCTCAGAAGTCATAAATATAATCAACAAAGATTGTAAATGTGTGGTCAGATTTAAGCTTCAGTGGTTATTGTTTGAGAAGCAAAACATCAATCCCAAGTTTTACCAAACAACTTTTTGTTATTGAGATATAAACTGTAAGTCCATTTTAAGACCAAGTTACTTTGATTTCTCTGTATTGTTAAGTAGAACTGCTAAAAATATGTTTGAAAAACAGTAACTTCCACAGGGTGTCCTATTTTTTTTCCACCTGTGAAGTTTAAGGCCACTGGATGACATATTGACAACTTTTCCTGTGTTTACACTCCCTTTATATATTATGTGCAATTATGGCTGCCATTAACTTTGTTTTCACTTTGTTTTTCCTTCCAATTAAATCTGTGTGCACTCCACTGCTTCCAACTTTGCCTATGTCTCATTCCAGTCTTCTGAACCCCCAGATGGCTGAGGCAGATGGTAGCTCACACTGAGCCTGGGTCATCTGGGTTTCATCCTGTTTTAAGGAGTTCCTGTCTAATGTCATCCTGTCTCTTGTTTTTTTTGTTGTTTTTTGGGGTTTTTTGCGAAGCACTTTGTGTGAATTACCCAGTGTTTGAATGATGGTATGCACAAAACTTTTCTTGCCTCTGGACAAAGTGGTGCAGGCATGATCAAATCCAGTCCTCAAGAGCTACTGTCTTGCAATTTTTAATCGTATCTCTTGTCCAAAACGCCTGAATCAAATTCCTGAATTCCCTCATCAGTCATGTTTTTCAGCTATACAAAGACCTGGTAATGAGCAATTCATCTGATTCAGGTGTGCTAGAGAAATTCTGTGCCCAGTAAAATCATCTAAGATTAAAGGAAAATCTTAAATATGACCTATTGAGAGATTATTGAGCTCTCTGAAACGGGAGATTTAGGAATTAGGGATGCAGTCCACCTCAAAAACTTGATTGTCAGCATATATAGAAACGGCTCCATGAATGTATGTTATTGACAAGAACTGTGGCAATATTGTTAAAAGATCTTTCAATTGCCTTTTTTTAAAATGGTAATTTAAATTCTAGAAGACTAGATTTACAGCAGCATATTTTTCTTGTGCAATACTTTTTCTTTCATTTTCTCAAAGTACCTTTAGGAAAAAATAAGTATACCGACTTGGAATCCAAATATTTAAGAACTAAATTCTCTTAAGACCCAAAGATTTTTCTCACTTCTAGCAGTGGCTCCTGCCCGGCCTTAGATTTGGCAGTTCTTGTCTGCTCCAGCTGGGTACCACAGACTTTGTGGAGCTAATTCTTACTCTGGCTGTTTCACACTTGACTGCCAACTCCACCAGAGCATGCAGTATGTTTCAGTTTGATAAAAGCAACAGAATCACATCATCTGCAACAAGGAAAGACGCAATAAGAAGCTGACTGAGCTCATCTGAAACCTCTGCTCCGAATGGAGAGATGTTCTGTTGATATGCATTATTTACTAAATCAGCCAGAAAAAGGAAAGCACTGAAACTGGTCTGATGAACATCTGGGCTTTCTAGTTTCACAGTAAATAAATTGGTCTATAGCAAAAGGTCAACATTCTCAATTCCTGCACCATCCGGCAAAAACACCACAAGGGAAGGGCTTGTAAGCTTTATCCAAGTTCACAAAACCCATTACGCTCTTTGGCCAAACTATCACATACACTCCAACATCCCTGCGAGAAGCGGGACGAGTGTTTAAATCCCAAAATGAAAAAAAAAGATCTGCCAAAAATGCCTCTTCTCTCTTACTCTCTGGCATTAACTTTTCCAGGGAGACTGAAGACTCTAATCCCCTTCAGAGACTCTAATCTCACAACCTTTGCACAAAGTTGCCTTGGCATGTCAACAACCCAACAACATTCATTACCCTGAGGCACACAAGTTCAACCTATTCAACTAACAAACAAACCCAGTGATACACGAAATATACAACAAAACTTTAATCAGTTGGCATTAGAATATTTTAATGTTTTTCAACTGTGATTTTTAAGCATGTAGCTCACAATAGTTTTATTCCTTTAAAAAAAAATCAACATTAAAAAAGAGAAAGCCCCTATAAGAGATTAGACATTAGACAGCTAAGAGCTCCATGCTGAGGAGCTCTTAGCTGTTTCCATACTGGAAACCCAGTATGCACTGGGTTTCCAGTGCATACCACACTGGAAACCCAAGACAAAACCATGAAAATTGTTTTCTCTAGCACAACTTTGAGCAAATTTACTGAATCCTTGTGTCTTTTATGCCGCCCTTTGGCCAGGTGGTGCCCTGAGCATTTGCCTACGTCCTCTTGAGAAGCTGTAACCATAACAACAGCAGCTGTAATTGTTTTTAGATGTTAATGTAATAAATAACAATAAAACAATATAATTCTTATCTATAATGTTTAAAGTACAGTGTAAAACATGCAAATGTTAGATCACTACACTATCCGCTATTAAATAAATACAAATCTACAGCATGTGAAGACATTGTCCTACGTGTTTCAAAATGCCCTGCCTGAGACACTGTCATATCTGCCAAAAAGTAAACTCGAACACGGCCATTCTAAGATGAAAATCATTTAGATTTTCTGCTGCTGCTGCAGCAGCAGAACGAAAGGAAGTGAGAGATTTATTCTTTCTTTGCATTACATTTTGGAGAAATGTGTGACAACTGCTGTCGAGGCACAAAGTAAGAACAGCCTGGCCAACATGCTGACATGTTATGAAAAGCTGAAAGAGCTGATTATGTGGCTAAGTGTGATTTTTCTTGGCATAAGAAAGCAAATTGGCAGGATTTTTAGCCCTGCTTCTAGGCCCATAAATATTTCCTCTTTAAAGGTATTCTATGTCTTGCATGAGCTTTTGAGTAGGTGTTGAGACAGTGGACTTACTCAATGGTTTCTGGTTAAAATAAAGGTTATTCAATTTGTTAAAGAAACATGTTTCCTCCTATGGAGCTGAGCAGAAAGACAAGAACAGCATTCTCTTGAAGCAAAAAAAATTATATACGTTTCTGATGCTCTGCTACTACTGCTGATTAAAGATTAAAAGAGGAGACATGCAAATCAAACAGGTAAGTAAGGCGCCAGTAAACAATATAGTCTTACGTCTAACACTACATTGTTGTGAAAATATTTGCAGCATACTTCTCATTGCACAGATCTCATCTATTGTTTTCATTTGTGTCACATTTAAATAACCCATTTGCAGACAGATCTGTAAATCACACAATGTCCTGAACAAAAGCAATTAAACAACAGAAAAGAAACAAGATTACTTTTTATTTACTGAGCTTATCTTTGGCTTAAAAATGTTTTGCTTATCTGAAACATCTAACTATGGCAGAAAAAGCAAAAATAATAGGAAACTGTTAATGGGGAAATTGGATATTTTTGTTATTTCATCACAAGTTCTAGTCAGAGAATGGAAAGACCCCTGTCTCCACCACCACCACCGCAACTGACGTTTTGTTTTTCCATGTACATCTTCTCTATTGACTCCACAATTTCATTTTTGTTTCTCTTTTGTTATATTAAATTATTTTATTGCCTTCAATATTCATTTTTATACACCTTTGTCATGGGTTTCTACTCAAATCATGTCAAATTTTTAATTCCTTACACTGCTGGAACGGAATGGTGGCAAAACAAATCAAAGGAAAGGGTTTTTTTAAACATATTTGCGTTCATGCACATTAATCCAGAACTCCAATTGTACTTGTGTTTTAATGCAGTGATGTTTCTTTGATTTCAAAATTGATTGATGGGTTGAGGCAGCTGGCAAAAATAAAGTCAGTAATCTATGCATTTGCTACCACTCAGCAGGATTACTGTAATGCACTTCCTGCAGGGGTCAGTGCTTCGTCCATCACCTGTCTCCAAAGAGTACAAAATGCTGCAGCTGGCACTCAGAAGTTTGAGCACATTTTAGTCTTTTTTTTTTCTTTAAGTCCCTTCATGACCTTGCTTCAGCCTAACTCTGAACTATTGCAGCCTGATTCACCTGCCCACTTTTTACCGCTTCTCCCTGTTTGATGATGCAAATATCATGATGTAGCTGCAGCAGCTCCCAAATTGTGGAATTGGAAATTATTTATATTAGTTGTTTTAATGCTGTTTTATTATGGAGCTGTTAATTTATTTAACTGTACCGTTCTTTGGTCATTTTCTGGTTGTTGAAGAGTGTGGTAAAAAAAACTAACATCCATCAAATGAGTCATAGGCGTGAAAGGTTGTCGTTCTTTGTCCGTTAGTCCATTAGTAATAATTTTCCTACTGTGAGTTATTTTAGCTTGTGTCAAAGGTGGGAATCATGGCAAGTCCGAAAAAGTAAATTTATTGATGCTAACCTTTCAAAAAGCTGTCTGGTGAGACGATCAATAGACCAGTCTCGTCTTCTGCTCCAATTTGTTTCATAGGCTAAATTTTCGTTTTCTGCTAGACTTTTCAGTGACATACACAGGGGTGACTGAAGACACTGACATGACACGAATGTACAAAAGAACAGTAACAAAACTGTGAAGGGTTGGATATAACGCACATCTTCCTCTCTGTAAGATGTGCAGAGAGGATACAAATATCATGACGTAAGCTATGTGGTTGGGAAAAGAGTTTGTCTGAGATCAAGCTTCAGTAAAACTGGTTTTTATATGTAGCTATGAAGAATGTAACTATGGAGAAATTAGAATTATTTAGAAAGACATTAGGTCCTATTATGAATGTGAAGTTTATGTGTGACTTTGGATAGATCCTTGTTTGTGTGTGTGCAAACATACTGTATGTATGGGTATTGAGAATGTAAAATGTTCTTTTTTTTCCCTTCAATACTTAATTGTCAGCTGACCACTGTGGCACACAAATGGTTAAATAACTATCAGCTAAATTTATCAGAAGAGCTTGGAAAACCCTTCCATATGAACCACTTCTAGCATTCAGTATACTGAGGTGAGTGAATTTAATTTGTTTTTCATTTTTATTATTTAAGCTTCTTCTTGTAGACTGAGCCTGTTCAAGAGCTGCATTTTTTCATATTCCTCAAAACATTATAAAAACAAAAATATTTAAAAGCTGTACATGTACTCTCAGCAATTAAAACAACATTCACTCAATAAAATTCCAATATAAACTCAATTTTAAGCTGAAAGTATTTACTCATTCAAAAATAACATTTTAATTTCTTGAATTATGCTTTTCTACACTTTGATTTTGCATCGATTGATGCATATGCTACACAAAACTGCAACTATCTTAAATACAAATTTTAACAGAAAACGTCAAGCAGTGACTAAATTTGAGCATAAGAAAAAAACATATGGACAACAGTCTGATTTTGGTCAACAGTATGTATTCTTTAGGCTTTCAGCAACCAGCTGCATCCTGTTTTTCTGCCCCCCCTTAAACAGCAACATTGACGATAAATCAGCACATATGAAAGTGTATCTCCTGGATATCACCACGTCTGCAGGAGCAAGTTCAAACTCCACCACAGAGGAAAAAATACATACCGACATCAATAAAGCCCTTGATCATGAGGTTTTTTTATTTTTCAAAAAAGAACCTTAACATAGCTGAAAACCTTTAATCTCCACAGTTTTTTAACTTCTCCTCCAATAAAATAAAGAGGTGGCTTGTGGTTGGTTGTCTTCAATATATCTGAAATGTTGATTAGCCAACAAAGTTACAGAATAAAAGTTAGAATTTCAATCTTGAAATCAAGTCTTTGTTAAAATCATATAGACAGAAAATCATATAGATAGAAAATCATATAGACAGAAAAAAAACACCTGATTAAAACTGATTGTGAAAAAGGTTTGAATTGATCAATTAAAAACAATAGCAGATAGCTTTCAGTCACATTGCAGATGCTAAAATGAGTGCATTCTCTATTACTTGTCCCCTGAAAGCACATTTCATATTATTAATACAAGATGATAACTTAAATCCAGATATAACCTTGACAGGAAAGTTGTAAAATGTTGTCTGAACAGGATGAAAATACTAAAAGAAATAATTAATGAGACCATGATACCACATATTTAATTTTGCTAGCATGTACCATGCTCTGATTGTGAATTTTGATTCATATTTTATATATATAATACATTTTTGTGATATTGGTAAAGTTGTAGCTTGTGTGAGTGAATACTAATGAATAAATGATTAAACAAATCATGTAAGTTAAGATTTTCATCTTAAAACTGTAAATAATTTCAGTATTACCTTGTGATATATGATTGGGAATATTAACCATGTGATTATGAAGCGTTACGTAAATATAGTCGTGTCTACAAAGGAAAAGCAGGAGCCTAACTCAATACACTTTAAAGTGAACAAGATATGGTGAGAGAGAGAGAGAACATTTTGAACACAACTTTAGCCTGAAGGCAAAAACACTGTGTACATTGTAAAGACTTTCAAATAACTTATCTTGAAGGAAGTGAAATACTCTTTTACTTCAGACCCACACTAAGCTCTCACAATCATCTTTAAAACATAGAGTAAATTATTTAAATAGGACTGTAGATCTTTGTAGAATGTTAAGTTAAAAAGTATGAAAAGAAAATATCCCCTTTTGGGACAAAGATAGTGGAACTTTTAGTTTAGCTATTCCTTTTATTCTCAAACAGCTGATGATTGCAGTAAAATAATACAGTTTACTGATGAAGTTTTATGCAATCTGTGAATATCTGAATACACAGATAATTAGTTCAGTTTGAGGTCACAGACTATACATTTGGACTGATAAAATCACCTTAAAATCTGCAAAATAACAGAATATTAACAAAATTGTACAAATGGTTATCTATACATATTTTTAAAAAAGAGCCCGCTATAAAATAAACAGTAAGGATCATGCAAAACATTCACACAGCATGATGCTGCCACCACCCTGTTCTTCATACATGTGCAAATTACACATATTGAGGGGAAATTAGTTGACTTTTTATTTTTTCTGTCATCCAAAACTTTATTTTGAGTCACATTTAAAATTTTACAACTTTCAGAAGTTTCTCAGATATCTTTTTATGAAATCCAAATGTTTGGTTGTAAGTTTTGATCTTTGTGGACAAATTGTGCAGTTCCTATAAGTGACATTGCTTTTTTACAAACATATTCTAGTCTAAAAACACTTTGCATTATATGTTTCCAAATGCTCATTTCAGCAAATGTGTCATTACTACCTGATTCCTCCCAATATTTTTAAAAAATGGGACACACCTTCACTGTCTTTATTGTAGAAATAAGTTTGACAGTTGTAAAAAAGGCAAATCTTTTACAATCACACTATATTGATTAATTGACATGACTTTCACACTTCACTGCCAGAATAGAGCTGGGTATACCTCTACTAATAAGATACAGAGATGTTTTATTTTATACTGTATGATTTATAACTTAATTTTTTAAGTCAAAGGCACCAAAAAATCTGAAAATAAGATGGATTATATAATGAATTTGAGAGACAGAAGACGGCACAGATGGCAGATCTGTGCTTGAGATGTTGGAAGTCGTCTCTAAGGAAAAGCTGCTTTGGACATCTGTTCAGAGTGTGTGTTGTGTAAAGTCCAGCTTCCTCTTTGCGTCAGTGTGTCTGTGGCTATCGTGCTGAAGCAGAAAAGGATGGAAATCCTCTGAGCCTTTGCAGTCAAGCCACACCACCTTAAGGGCACTTTATATGATGTTTGGTATTTGCTACAATGTTTATTAGTAATCAGCTCAAGAACTTGAGACAGATTTAATTCACAGCCTGTAACGACTGCGACCCTCTTTTCAGTAAGCTTCATCTCTGATTTTATAATGGTCCTTATGCATAAGGTTCCTTATGCTTGTGCATAACAGGTTTCAGGGACAAGTGTGTTTACCACTAGACAGTTAATTGAGCTGTGATGGTCAAATGAAACTCTGTAATCAATCAAAAAGCTACTCGGAGCAGCATTGTTTCCTGGTTATTTAATAATAATTAAACTTTTTGTATTAGCCTACTTGTAATTCCTGTAATGCTTTATTTGTTCTCCACAAGGGTGCTAGAAGGATGTGAAGTCCATGCAATGCTGTGGTTGCTGCCTGCTAAGTACCACTAGATTCCAAATTTGTATAATTTGTATTTTATACTCATCAGTTTTAAGATCTGTCTGATTGGGCTCCAGACTGAGAAAGAGCAGAAAATCACTTATTTTCATTCCCCAGGAGCTAACAAACGGTGTTTGTCGTGCTACACAAACCTGTCATGGTGATACGGACTCCAGAGCTGGAAGCATTTACAGACACAACGTTAAGATTTAAAATTTGTGTTGAAATCAATGTTTAATGTCTGATGGGTCCTCTGGATTTTCAGCAGAGTTCCAGTTAGGAAACGAGGTAAATGGTTTAATACTTTGTGTATTACAATGAGGTATGGAAGTAGAATGATTCTTATTGTTTGCAGTAAAAGAGATCCAGAAGGGTTGGGGTTAGTGTTAGAGTTATACCCACAGACTAGGGCAGGTAGGCGGTGTTGAATGGAAGCTTACCAATCTTACAAATGCTTTGTTTTCTTCCAGATGTGCTGTTTGAGGCTCAGGTTGAAAAAAAGAGTTTTAGTGCTAAGATGAGGTGATTTTTCAGCTGTATCGAAATTAATGGATAACACAAAACTGACTGGTGTTGATCACACAAGTCATGTGATCAATGTTAGTCCTGATGGAAAAGATGGAAAAGACGAAGAACACAACAGGAAGTGGTAGGCAGAACACAGCACAACTTGTTTTTTTAAAGTTGACTTATACTTACTCGAACAAGTTAAGATAAGTCTATGGGTTATATTATACAACTGGTTTCTGGATGTTAAATCAACAACAAAACAATTGTCTTTTCCAGTAGCCATTGTACAGCAGTAAAACCAGCTGGCCAAATGAGCTGGACTTTGCTGTGGTTGTTATGTAACAGGCCGGGCTTCACAAGGGTTGCTAGGTAATGGGTTGGATTGTCTGAGGTTGCTAGGTTACGGGCAGGGCTTTACTGATGTTGCTAGGTGAGGGGCAGTGTGACGTTACACTCTGGAGGTTTGAAGCAGCTCATTTTCCAGACAGCAAAAAATTAAGGTTTTTCAAGCACATAGGCTGTTGTTGGAAGCAGTAGAAACACAGATGGAAGTACAAAAATGTGCATTTTATTTTGCATATTACATCCTGTTTAATGATCATGCTTTTTCATGTGTGATTTTAATCGAGTTTATCATTTCCGACAGTAGTGGAATATCGACAAAGTTTCGTACACATTTGTAGTGGAAATGCAGCTAAAGAAAAGAAAGCAGAGAAGTGCAACTGGACATAAACACAGACTGAAAAACTGTAAAAAGAAGAACAGCAGGAATTAGCATCGGTATTCAGGGAAGAAACACACAAGAAAAGGTGGGTCCGATTGCCATGCAAGACAGCAAACTGCCTGAGGGTATCTGTCCCTTTTTGAGCCCTTCCTGATTGGTTTTGATGAACTGCAGCAGTGGGTGGACATCTGCCAGTCACACCCTGCAAAGGAAGAGCTGAGGACAGACATGCATATACACAAAGCTGCACAGCTCTGCAAATATGACAAAACCAACCGTTTATAAATACTTTTTTGCATGTCTTTGAAGAGTCTCTCAGATGTATTTGGTTTTCTCCTGTTTTCCTACTTTATTTTGGGGTTTTGCAGATATGGTTTTCTGTTTGTATAAAAGCTTCACTGTTGCTCCATGGGAGCTTGTTATCTGTAACTCCAAAATAATTTGTAAGTTTCCAGGACTTTTCCCTTTTCCTGTGGAAGACAAGTCAGGCGTTTCTTTATCTTTTATTTTTTGCTCTATTCCAGCACATTAAGACTGTCGCAATAACCACACAACCAATTGATCACATAATAAACCCAAATGAGCTCAATAATTAATATTCCTTGAAGAATGACTTAGTTTACGGAAACTTCATAATCCATTTTATTTATGGTTTCAAAGTTTTTATTTCCATTTTATTTATTGTTTTTAAATATCCAAAATGAAACATGACAACCAAAAATTCCAGTGTTAAACTTTCATTTTCTAAAAACCACTTATCAGTCTTTGGGGGGGTTGAAATTACATTGTTATGCCATTACCAATACTTAAAAAGGATCTCAACCAGCAATATTAACATTTATCGCAATAAATTCTATGACAATTTATCATCCAGCAAATTTTGTAACTGTGCATTGAGAACAATTTGAACTAAGATCACTTAAACCTCACTGAACTAATTTGAGAAGATAATCAGCAGCTTCAGATTCTCATTAAAAGCTTAGAAGTAGCTGCAAATGTCTGCGCAGCCTTTCAGTTAGAATTTTAATTGGAAGAGCCACAACATTTCTGTGCTTTAATTTTAAAATTATTAGTTCAGACTATTTTGTGCAGGTCAACATCCTAAAATCCCAAATTATACTGACTTGAATTACATTGCAGTGTAGCAGACTGAAAAAAAAAGTATTGGACATGAACACATTTCTAAGGCTGGTTATCCCACTGCATTACACTATTACTGTTTAATAGCGCTTGCTTAATATTGTGCTTTCCTCTTACCTAATTGACAATTTAATCTGTAATTTGTTCTCTAACTTTTGTCCCAATAAACATTTATATGTTAATATTCTTTTTTGTCTCAAGTTTCATTAACTTTGATGCTTCATAGCATCAAGTACAAAACAAATATTATACTTTGTATAAAGTAGTTAAGGCTAAATATGTCATGTATGAAACCAAACTATGGACAAACCAACCACTTTCCCTCAATTTCTTCTTCTACTGACCTGTTGTCTGTTTTGCTGATTCATATCAATACTGTCCAAATCTTAGTTTGCAGCATATTTAGATGACTTCATTCTCATTTTATTCAATTTGCTGTGAAGCCTTAAGGGATTCATTAAGTTTCCCTGCTTTTGAAAACACAACAAATATTAATGCAATGCATTTATTGAATTTAAAATAAATGCATTGTGCATATATCTTTTTTTTCAATTCATTGATACTCATCTGTACTATTTTAGGACTATTATTTTTCACGACTTGACTCCAAATGTTTCCGTAAGCTTAATGCAATGTTTTGATATTTACACAAAGGGCATCCTACACAGCTCCCCCACATGCTCGGAAAAGAGACGGTGACAGTTTGGCACTTTTGTCTACATGCCTTTAGGATGTGATGATGTATTTGTAAGCCAGTGTCTTTGATGTGGCAGCAAGACCTCCTCCTCCCTTTCTACGTTGCAGCTTGAAAGACTTTTTGCTTTATGAAGGGAGTGTGTTCCTCTGAGCGGTGCTGCAGCATTTTCATACGGAGAGTTTGTTGCCTTAGCAAAGAAAATGTACATGTCTTACTGCACATTAAGACCTGTATGTATTTCACTTCATGGATGTTTTGATTTTTTATATTTCGTCCAGATTTTCGACAGATTCACTTTATTCTAAAATAAACAATTACATAAGGCGTTTATTTTGCATTTCTCTAGAAGATACAAATTTAGAACACTTGTGATCGTTGTAGATCTGCAATTCAAATTTCTTTTACTGCTAATTGTTTTTTTCTTGACCTTATTACGCAAAAGGTTTTCAATAAAACATGTTTTTAGAACCTTCTTATTAATTTCTTCCTCCATTGTGCTGCAGTTAGCTAAAGCTGGTATCACTGACTGAATTTTAGGTTGGTGGCCATTGAATTGGCTTTTTGGAGGCTTTATCATATTGAAAAACTCACCAAACTTGGCGGACACATACAGTCCGTGTAAAATAAAAAATTTTTTAAGGTTGTCGCAAAAATTGCAAAAGAAACAGCTCAACGGCGCCACCTAGCAACTTTCAAAAGACCTTGAGAACAGGAAGTGTCACGTGAATGTCGCTATCTGACCCCTTTGACCTCATCAACATGAAACTGTGCCCAGAGACAGAAGACATGTTGGTGTGTTGAGGATTCCAACCCCGACCAGCTTCGATGGAGCAGGTGGGCGTGGCGGCGTGGCGAAGTGACCTGTAACGCCATTGCCATACGTTTGGCTCTCAATTCCAGTTTTGAGTCGAGCTGCACCAAACTCACTAGGATTAGACAGTAGACTCATCCTGTTGGCTCCTAGATTGTCAATTTCGGACGTTTAGGGAGCGCTGAACCCGCACCCTGAATGTCAATTATTGACGAGAAGGGGGTACCCAATGTGTCAACATGTGGCGCAGAGGGAAGCTGAACAAGCGTCCATATCTGACGAGTTGGGAGTGAGAATGTGTTGGAAAGTCGTGTCACAAAAATTTTAGAGATAACACTCAGAAATCAAATTGTGGAGCAAGCAAGCCATTTTATGTGAAGTTTTATCATAACTATGAAGGGAATTTAAGTCTCCTCGCTGGGATTTCTTCCAGAGAAACTGCAACAGAACAGAACTGGGTTAAGTTTCCAAGGGGAATACTGTCGCTGACTTGCTATTAAATTTGTTGCATCAGACAAGACGGCAAGTGACAAGACTGAAGCAAATTGAACCAGAAGGAAGAGCAGATAGAGGAGCAGATAGAGGAGCAGATAGAGGAGCAGATAGAGGAGCAGATAGAGGAGCAGATAGAGGAGCAGATAGAGGAGCAGATAGAGGAGCAGCAGATAGAGGAGCAGGTAAGGAGCAGATAGAGGAGCAGATAGAGGAGCTGTTCCTGAGCGATTTTGAGGCTTGATAGTACAGTCAGGATTTAAAGGCTTTACATTGACCAAAAAGATGTGTTTTGGCTTCAACTTTAGGAAATCACAATTAAAAACATTGTGTACATATTTGTTTGTATAGTATGCTTTTTTTTACTTTTTTTCCCCCAAAAGAGTAGGCTTATGAAACCATGAACCAGTTTAGAGCAACACATCTGTTTACATTATTCTAGATGTTTTTGTAATAATTTTGTCTAATAAAGGTTCAGTTTTAGATTGTTCACCTGAAGCCGTCCATCCATCCATCTGTGACACAGGACAAGCAATTTTAGCAAGACCCATTAACCCATGAAGGATTGTGTTCTGTAATTGAGCACACCTGAATGTAACATGTAACATGAGGTGTAACAATAACAGATTTTTTAACTTATAGTGACATCTGCACAAACACAAACACAGTAAATAATTTTTCTAAACAGTGCATGTAAGACGGCTGCAGAAGCCGACCAGGAAAAGTCATTGATCGTTATCTTCTCCATCATAGTAAACAGAGACGCTTGTCAGTGTCGACGAACATCTCACAGGTTACAAACTGAATAACCATCAATGTGAGCCTACATGATACAGAGAATGTAACTTATCTAAAGCATATTCAGTCCAGCAAGAGAGGATGTTTCGAGCACTAGTTATAGAATGAGTCCAAGGAAAGCTTATGAGACATTATTGGTTAAGGAGAGAAAAAATCTAATAACTGATTTTTTTTTTTTTTTCTTTGTGCAGTACAGAGTCTGAGGAATGTACTGTACCTTTCTTTTTGGTTTGAACCTTTATAATGATGCCGTCTCTATCCGATCATTAAGTAGCCTGCAGAGCAGCACCGATAATAAGCTTCAGTGATATTTGAGGCACAGCTGACTGGAAGACAACAATCTGTTCTGGTGACATGTTGCGAACATCTTGTTCAAAGTATCACCTGCATCAGTCGTGCCCCATCAGGAGGGCAGATTCCCTACCATTGCATGCGACAGTAAAGGAAGATCTAATAATATGTAAATTTGGCATATACAGTTCCAAGATACGTCCTTTTATTCTGACTTGACGTTCATGTTCTGCTGTCATTGTGGAGCTGCATTGGTCCAAAATAATCCATGATTCCAAAAATGTTAAGATTTCACTTCAGATTGAAACTGGAAACTGTTCTGTTGAAATTTATACATAGTAGTAACAGTTTTCTTAGTTCTCTGAATGCATCTTTATGTTCTGTGTAAGAAAGCAGCCCTCCACACTCTCTCCATGTTCACTAAATTAGCAGAGGAAAACATTTGCTTCACTTGCTTACTGATTGGATTTCATAAAAATGCCTAACAACCCTCAAATTATTTGCCGCTGCTGGCTGCTCAGTGCACTGATCTTTTTTTTTCTTTTATGCGAATGCCTGACATCTTATCTGTATGGCTTTTGTGTGCTTGCTCTCTACCGGGTGCTCTGCTTGGATGTGGCTGCAATTAAGCGAGGCTATATGACAAACCACAACGGAGAAGGTGCATGTCTTTGAAAATTAAGTGGGAAACAAAGTGAAGTGGGGAATGTATAAACAGAGCCTGTTGATGTTTCAGATTACTCAACACATGCAGCTGGCCTTTAAATCTCTTGCTTCCTTGGCTCCCTTCCAATTCAATGCATCTGACGCTCTTAATTAGACATGATGCATACAAGAAACTAAACAGAGGTAAATGCTGCCCTTACACTTCCTGTTTTTATCCAAATAAGTTTAATTTTCCTTAGAAAGCTTGTGGCTTAAATTGATTACATGTAATTTAGCTTCTGTTTCTGAAGCATTGATGAGTCTGCGTATCATGAACTACCTGCAGGATTTTTGGGAACAAATGGTTACCACTGAGCTAATGCACTCCTTCTTTCTAAGCATCTCAGAAAGGTTGATTCACTATGCTTTAAGTGCACAACAAAATAGATGCTCTCTCTTCAACATCAGTGCTGAATCCAAGGACTAATTATAACTTGTACATGCTGGCTCGGATCTTTGTTCAACATTTGAAAAGCAATACAGACCACCAGGATCATGGTGATTAGCAAGAAGAAATCTGTAATAGGTGAGTGCAGGTCTGAGAATAACTGAACTCATTAAAACGAATGCTGCGACAGACTGGGGACCAGTCCAGGGTGAACCCGCCTCTCGCCCGAAACGTTCACTGGAGTTCGGCACCAGCAACCCTGCTGATCCCACTAGGGACCAGGTGTTAGAAAATGGATGGACGGATTAAAATGAATGTTCTATGAAGAAAGATGGGAATTAATTGTTTTAGATATTATATTCCTTTGTCTGCATACCTAAATTCTGAGTACACCAAGTGCTGTTGAACTATAAATACAGTAGAGCAAGGGATAACGAAAGCTTTGTCAAAATTAACACAATGATTTAAATGCATAAAGTCTTTGGGAAAATGTTTGGTGGTCTACCAAAGTTCTGGCTGGATTTACATACAATTTCATATACAAATTTCAGATCTTATGTACATAAACTGGGCTTTAAGTGAATTTCATGTAATTGATGTCAAACTATCCCATAGGCTTAATGTCACCCTGATCTATTTGCTCCAAAACCATTTCCTGTTGATCTTCTGCTTTCAACCATCTGACCTAAGCTGTTCCTCTCAAATGAAATAAAATAGCTTTGGATGTTCAGAAATTGTCCACAGAAAGAGGTTTTGAATCATAGATTAAAGTTGCATTCGCACCATCCCTGTCTAGTCCACTTTGATCAAACTCTATTTTGTTTGCCTAGGAAGCCAGAAACATGAAATGAAACCATTTGATTTATTGAATTTGAGCATTTTTGATAACTATAGACAAAAATCCAGTCTGAATGCAGGTTGTATAACACTCTAAATGGGGAACGTCAAGTACTCCAGCTCCGAGCAAGCCATGTTGTTGCACACATAAACATTTTTTCATGTACAGCACGATACCAGAGGTTGCCTAAAAGGCTGTGGTTTAATTGCAGACTGCTGTATTTCTGTCTGCAGGGGGGGGCAGCATCAGTGCTGCAGAGGCCAGCAGGATCTGTGAAGTCAGTGAACTGTCAGGAACAAAGTGTTTTCAGGCAAGAACCTTTTGAAACAGGACGGGATGAACATCCTTTATCTTAACCTGTGCTACCCTGTTCATTATATATATATAGAGACCATTTCAAACCTAAATTCAATACAGAAATCAAACTAAAATTGACTGTTGTGTGGGTCTCAAGCATTAGTTTTCTGCTACCATATTGTAAAACATGCAGTGGAATAATTTTCAGTCATTTGCAATTAGAATTATTTCTTCTCATGATGCATTTAAGTTTTGCTAAAAACTTTTGCAGTTAGTCTCCTGCAAATCCCAGACCTATCAC
Organism: Phalloptychus januarius; assembly: GCA_902982915.1. Classification (NCBI taxonomy): domain Eukaryota; kingdom Metazoa; phylum Chordata; class Actinopteri; order Cyprinodontiformes; family Poeciliidae; genus Phalloptychus; species Phalloptychus januarius. The sequence continues at coordinate 17,496,322 of CADWAE010000230.1, read as the reverse complement.
ATCAGCGCTATATGTTATTTTATAATCTACATTGTTTCCCTACATATACGGGACCTTTATGCACATTCCTGATCAGTTTCAGACATTATTATTATTGGGAGTTTTATCATCTCATCAGTTTTCTGCAAAGTAATGCAGCATCCTATTTAGCATGACTTGCTAGCCAATAGTTTTTATTACTTGTGTTTCCAGTAGCCTAATTATTGCACAGTTTATTTAGGTAGTTTATTCATTTCTGTGCAAATTAGCGCCTAATGCACACATAAAGGAGTTCTGTATGGATATTAAAAGCTGCTAGCAATTCTTTAGCTGATAGCAATTCGCATAGAATAAAACTTCAAATGATTTTTCTAAATGCTCTTGTTGATGGAAAAACTATATTTTTTCTCCCATTAAACATCTCTCCTGGGTTATTTTGAAAGATTCAAGTGTTAAACTGGAAACAGATTGTCTTTGTTACAGTGCTGTTAAAAGTGTCTAAGGATGAAATTTAAAATCGATTCTTTGCCAAGTACTTAGTTTTGTAAAGGGACACTAATTCATACTTTCAGTTCAGAAGGTTTTTATGTCTGAAAGATTTATAGATTCAAGTTTAGTGGCTTAACTGTCAGAAATATATCTCTGTGTTCAGCAACAGAAGACATAAGTATATAACCAGACAAAGTTCTTTAAGGAAGATTTCTTCTTTAAATGCTTACAATAAGTTTATATTAGCATTTTTCTTCTCCTGGTCAAGATCAGATGAATGTTTGCATGATAGTGAAACGTGATTTTTTAATATGTCTGGTTATATGTTCAAGTCACTCTTCTTAAATGTAAGTATTATACAGCACTTTTGGTTAATAAAAAATAGGTTAGCTTTGAATGTACATTAACAGGGAACATCAAAGGGCAGGTTACCAGGTAGTTGCTGCAAACATTAAACATTTATTAGCAGCTAAATGACAAGCAAAGAGGGAGAATCATTAGAGGGATATGTTTGAAATCACAAAAAGTAAGACACAGACTATAATCACAGTGGAAAAACAGCTGAATGCTCTCGGCACATGAAAAGACGAGATTAAAAATAATTCTTTTCAAGTCAACTTTTAAAGCTTCTGCTGCAGCTGGAGAGGCACTGACGAACATGCATGCAAAAAAAAAGCACAGCAAAATTGTAATTGGATGTACTGCACAGCTTAACAGCCATGTAACAATATGCTGATTTTGATGTGAAAAACAAAAAATAATTTGCAAGCCATACAGATAGAAAATTATGTGCACAAAAAATTTAAATTCAACAGAATTATATGTCAAAATCTCAACAAATAAGCTCAAGTAAAGGAAATGGACATTTTATATAACTGCAGACTTATTCTTTATAAAATACACTATATAAACTATTCACAATGTGGCTGTGATCCACATTTTATTCTGTGTCCTGGAACATCCCTGTCACGTAGACACTCAGGTAAATTGGTCAATATCAATCTGATATGTATTACAATACTGACAATGACTGGACAGACATCAAATTGGGAAAAAGGCAAGTAGTCTAAAAAATGACAGCAAAATCAGAAAGCTTTGATCACTTTAAAAGCATGAGGCACTTACGTTGGATTTTGAAGTCAGATTTGATCATTGAGGTGAAATCTAACAGATTTTCCAGCTGAAATGGAACGCCATAGGTAGTCGTTTTTATCAGAACAAACATCTTCTTGTGTGACAAACAGAAAGTGAATTCACTGAAACTCCTGCAAATGTCTTTAAAGAGACAAATTTACAAAGTGGAAAAAACAATCACAAGGACACACATTCTTGCATATGTTAACATTTTAGTGACCACAGTGGCTAGGAATAATCAGGTACAAAACAGAGGGAGTTTTTGCATTCTGCAGTAAAGTGTATTTTTTTATCTTTTACAGTTTTCTACCATACTTTTGTGAAATGTATGTGTTAAAGTTTTCTTCTGGACATATGGGAATGTCAATGAGCTTCCTTATAGCTAATATATACAGCTAAGATTAACTTCCTGTAGCTGCAATGTAGTAATAGCACAGTCTTCCTGGAAATCCCATTGTGTCTCAGTTCTAGCGCTTCCTTCTTTTCAGCACAAAATTCTTCTTTTGTATTCATTTCCTCAATAGTTCATTGTTCTAGCTTCCTTTAGCATCTAACTGTGGTGCAATGATAGCATTAACTTTCTTGAAGCGCAACAAGAAACTTTTCAGCAGCAAATTTTTACTGCTGAAAATGTTGGTTTCAGTTTTCAGTTCTTATTTATCCCAACTAAAAAACTACAATGCTCATGCTGTGCATGAGCATTGTAGTTCTCATGTACATTCACAAAAAAGTGAATGTACAGAAAATGTTTTTTAAAAAAGTTATGTTTCACTGCCAGTTAAACAAAGCACAATAAAGTAGAAAAACAATCATTATATTTATCACTAAGGATGAGCAAACTACAAAGTTTGCTCATCCTTCAGAAGCAGCTAGCATGGGTGAGGTTTGATATCAATTCAACTTTCTGTTACCTTGTAGTGTTCTCTCCCTTTGCTCTTAATCCACTCACCTCAGCATGCTGCATGTTTGAAACTCAAAGTGAAACTCACCTGTATCTTACTTTCCGAGTTATTTTGCTAGTAATTATTCAACCTTATTTGGGGATTCAAAGAGCATTGTAATTTCTTCAATGCGCCATTAAGACCATTAAGCATTATGTGAAAGTAAAAATAAATAAAATCAGACAATGACATCACAGCAAAAGTAACATACCAAGACCTTATGCAGCAGAATCTGTAATTTTTACAGCCTTTATCCCAACAAACATTCACCTTTCAGAACAAGAGCACATCAACCACAATACTTACTTCAAAGATGCAGGAGGACTTTTAAAATATCGAATTCACTTCCTGCAAAATGCTCTTATTTTTATACAACAGTCAAAATAGTAAGGTAGGAAATGGAGTGATTCAAATATCTACTAGGATAAAGCATAAAAACATTGTATGGAGAAGTTTCTCCAGACCTAACACAAAACATTTTCTTTAGGATTTCCTTCTCTGCTCAATGGAGGTAATGGAGAAATATAGCACACACTAAATCTTTAAAGTTTAAAATATAATTCTTTCTTTGTAAAAACAAATCTTTCCTCAATACAACATTCCAAACAATAACTTGTTTTTACATCCGTCATGCTACTTGTGCTGTCACTGCTATCTTACAAACACCCTGTTTTATGTAAACAATCATCTGTGCTTCTTCTGACTGGAGCTTCACATTTAGTTTCAGATGTGATTCTAATTAAAGGTTCACACCAGTTAGCAGCAAGAAAAAGAAGGAGCTTCCAAAACTTTTTTAGATAAATGTTTCTAAATTCGGTACTTGTATGCAAGAGCTTCATTCTGGTTTTTTAAGGACACATCCATTGAGTGCCCTCCAGAGGCAGTTGAATAAATGGAGTTGACTTCATGACAAAAATAAGGGCTCTTTTGTTATCTCAAGCCTCTCATCCGCATTATTTTTACCATGTGCAATATCATAGCCCCAAAAGCCCTTGATGCCAGTGCAGCATGAGTTGTTACAGGTGGATATTAAAGTCCAACGTATAAAATGAATATGGTTTCTTTTAACACCTGCACCAGAGTCACAGCTTGGGTTAAGTGATTTCTTTAAATCCAGGTATAAATTTGATTTGAGTGTCCCGTTGAGTCTCTCTCGAGAATAAAAAATAGAAGCTTTTTATCAGTCCTTTCCGCCATATAAAAACCTATGAATCGTGTTGGGTATTGGAACTTCTTCAGTATTGACTAATCCATATAGAGTTCACAATGCTGCAATGTTTTTAGTTTTCGTTTGTGTTGGCTACCTTTGACAGAATTTAAATTGCACAAGAAAGTAATGAGGTCCACGGCTCCATTGGTAGAAAATGTAATCAGTCTGTTTTTGCATTTTTTGCCAGCTACAGGGTTTCCTCCTCATCCTCAGCAGTTGCACTGATATTCAGCACAGGCAGGTTTTCCTTCAGTGAGATATCGTCCACTCTTTTGGGGCCGCTGTCCTCCAGCTCTTCGGGTATGGAGGGATCAGAGTTTGTCATCACATAACCCGGAAGGGTGGCGTGCACGTTGATGGAGGGTGCGCCCGTGCTTCGATAAGCTCGACTCGAAGCGAGGGTGGTGGAGCGCGTAGACAGGCCTCCACCGGCCAGGTGGGACTGACTGCTGGTGCTATTGTTGTTGAGACCTACGACCACGGAGCCGTAACGGTAGCGACCACAGACCACCGGGCCCTCCCACTCAAAGGCAAGGTTCCAGCGTGTCCATGTTTTCTTTATTTCTGTCTGAACCTGAAAGAAACCGAAAAATGTATATTTTAGGAGAATTTTTTTTTAATTATGTTGACTTTATTTCACCTTTGAGGTGAGATTTTGCAGGACCACAATAATGTTCTTAACCCATCTAACCCTGCTGTGGAGAAGTACATTGAGATTCTCCTCCAGAAACTCCTGAGGGGTCAAAAGACTTAGAGGAAAAAAAAAGTTCATGAGCGTCTAGATTATCCAGAATCTTCCATGCATAATACCGCTGAAATGTATCAGAATTCACACACTCACAATGTACACATAGTAAAATTAAATAGATACACTTTAGAGGAGATGAAAAAGGAAAAAAATCTAAATATGTGTATGGATGTCAAATTAAAGATGTTTTTTTGGCCCGACACTGGATGCAACACCTTTGTCTGTTTTTCTGCTGTAACATAACAGACGTGTTGAGGAGTTGCACATAACTTTTCATTGTCTGTCAGATTCTCCAACACCTGCCTAAAAAACATTGCTATATTTGCAGTGGCACTGCTCAAGCTTTCATGTGTTTGTTCTACATATGTCAGCTTCTTGTGACATAAAGCACTTAGATGTTGATCTCTGGTCAAATTATATCCATATAAACACATTAATTTACAGTACTTAACGTTTTGATCACAAAATGTGACGAAGAATCATTTTTAGTATATGTTCACTTATTTGTACTGAAATATTGTATGTGGAGATTGTTCCATCAGTGTTACTTTGAGTTCAGTAGTTTGAGAAATTAATAATAAAGCCACTGCACTTATTTTTTTCAAGCATGTTGAATATTTTTAACATTGCGAAACAATTCAAGGAGCAACTATTTTAACCCAAGACGAGGTTTACGAAATATGAATTTTCTCTTGGTTTAAAATATTTTTTTGTGGTTTTATATAAAATTTTTTAGCTGAATGAAGAGTTTTCATTAATAACGTAGAGTAAACAATAAGGAAAAAACAGCATATAATTTTACTGAAACATGTCAAAATGGGGTTGTTATGTTTGTGTATAAATGGAGTAATTTACGCCATTTTAGTAAATATTTTAGCAACCTACAAATCTATACTGCTATCTTTATATTTGCTTTTAGCATTTTCTTTCAAATAACCGTGATTATAGAAAAAATATTAACTCACCTCTCCGTTGCAATAGCAATAGATAATGGACACAAAGAAGCCCTGGGAAAAAAGATATGCACCTTAGTAATTCAGGGCAAAATGGATTACACTATAATTATAATCACAGGTTCCATCAGAGAAACAGTGAATGATGCCAAGAAAGGCCTAAAATTACCAGCTACTGTCTGTTTGCTTCTCTTGATACAATAAATAGAAGGAAGTCAGATTCAGATTTGTTTTTTCAGGCTTCGCTGTGTGTTCATTCAAATCATGACAGGAACAAATTGAAGTTTTCAAAAACCACATCACAGACATATGACCTTCTAATATTAAAAAAAGTTAAAAACAGATAAGACCAAAATACCTTTTCATGGCACAGACAAGAAAGTCTTTGCAAAAATTATTACAGCAAAATCTGTACATTAATTGGCAATGTATACGACAGACAAAACACAAAGTTGGTGTTTTTTGGATGCATCTCTGCCAGTTTTGCAGATCGAGAGGCAGAAATACTGCACCAGTTCTTTGAGATTGGACTGATAAAATCTGTGAACATCCATTTCTTTTGTTGATTTTCTTTTGAACTTTGGGCCATTTTAACACATAAAACATTCTATGGTAACTGTCTGCATGATTGTAATCCCAGCTCAAAAGTGCTGAAGAAAACAGCATTTCCATTGGACTTTGTGGACATTGTAAATAGGTTTTTTTGTTTGTTTTTCTATAGATGTGGATTTTTGTCTACAATTATGGCCATTTTAAAAATAAAATTATGAAAATAAAGCCATACAATTATTGGAATAGTGCCCTACTATTGTGAGAATAAAGTGAAAATATTACAATTTTACTGGTAATACGACTTTATTCTCGTAATATGACTTCATATTATTACTATATGCTCATATAATTTCAACTTTATTCTTGCAACATTATGACTTGACTCTATTCTCTTTAATCTTCTTATTTTTATTTATTTATTCATTTATTCTTAGTCGTGATTGTCCAGGTACTCTGGTTTTATCCCCTTGCCTAAAAACATGCTTAATAATAATAGTAATAATGATAATCTCATCCTATAACACATGCATATAGTCTCCATTGCAACACTGACTAGGAAATAAGCAGCTATAGCCACCAAATGGACGAGAATACAAAGCTTCACCTTCCTTTTCTAAGTCTTAGTTGAACAAACTCTCCCTTTGTGCAAGTCAATTTTATTTAGACTTTAAAATGTTTCTTCACTTGTACCTTTTAGCCAATAAGCTTTATAACTGCTGCAGCTGCAGGTCAGTGTGTTATTTGTCTCATCGGGTGGCAGACTAATTTTGATCTTTACTATACAACAAAATTGCATTTTTGTCTGCAGATACCATCACAAATGCAAGAACAGTGTCCACATCAAATTCACTTGGCAGTGTCACAAAAGCAGAAATCCCATCAACCGTCACTGATGTGATTTAATGGCTAAGGGGAATAAAAGGTTCCATCCCTCTCAATTTATTTAATTTCCGTTTCCGTCGGTAAGACCGCTGCACCCGCCATCTGTTACGTAATTTGTGGAATGATTATTCATGATTTATGCATTTCTAGTAAATGGAATAAGAGAGTTACCTTTCTTACTAAGGAATCAAGAAAATTGTTGGTTTTTGAAAAATCTGCCTACACAGTAATTATACACTGAAAATAAAACTTTATTTTCAGTTTCACGCCTCATCAATATGAAAGGATATTTTTATCTACTGCTGCAGCACAAAGATAAGTCTTCAGTTTTCCACCCATCTAACTTTATCTAACCCACTTTGGTCACTAATGATCCAATCTAATAAATTGTGACACCAATTAAATGTGACTGAGCATACTTTTTTTAACCAAATATCATTGAATAACTGGAATAACAGACAACTTGAGGTTTTTTAAACATTTTTTTCAGTAAGAGGTGAGTAACATCCTAAATAACCTAACATTGTTAAACTATAAATATATATTATACTCTGATTAACATCATTTTTGGACAGGTCAGTTAAATATCATTACCAGTACTGAATACTGATGACCTGCAGAATGAAGAAAGTAATTAAACAGAATGTGCCAAACAGTATAAAGTAGACTAAAAGGTTTTAAAAGGCAATATGACTCCTTAAAACAACAAAATCCACTTTAAACCTCAAAGCTGCTTGTGCCACCAAGTCGACGAGTTTTTGTGATAACTGGGTTCTTTGGTGTAATTTTGATCCACTCTCTTTTGCAGATTTGTTTTAATTCACTCTTATTGGATTGTTTTGAGCCCATTTAAGATTATATCACAATATTTCAATCTGATTTTTGTCTGGACTTTGACTAGGCCACTCTAAAACCTTTACTTAGCTTGTTTTTCAAACATTCAGACGCAGATTTGGTCCATAACCCATGTATGTTTTAGCTTAAGGTGTTGCATTCCTGGTAGTGAGCAGAATTAGTCAAGGACCTGAGGTACCAAAGCAAACCCAAACCATGACACTGCCGCCACCATGTTTTACTGTTTGTTAGTTTTAAGCCAGATTTAAAGGACACAAAAAAAAATCCACTTTTGTCTCGCCAGTCCACAGAATATTTTTCTTAAGTTCTTTGGGATCATAAACCTGTATTCAAAAACATTTTGTAGTTCTCCCACTTACTGTGACGGTTCGTCACTGCTTAATGTTTCTTCTATTTGTGGAAAATGGCTTTAATTATACTGAAGTTTCATGGTCTTATAGATGACTGTCACCTCTCCTTACTGATAAGTGCCAGGATATTTGTTTTTATCTCAAACTACTTTAGTTCCAAGCATAAAAAACCAGGAGAATTACTTTTCACATGGAGTCAACTTTAAAAAAAAAAAAGAAAAAAAAATACAGGGTGATATTTGCTTGAGAATCATTTGTTACATTCAAGTGTAACAAATGAGAAAAACTAGAAAAGGGAGCAATATTTTTCCACAGCACTCTAACATTATTGATAGTTAGAGGGAAGAGCAGCTGCTTAAATCAATTTAAGAAGGAAAAATGAACATATCCACAGCAACTAATTTATTGGCATCCTGTCAGAAGTTGTTTTAATTAATCATCAGAAGAGATTCAGTGACACACCTAGCATATCTAATGTTACATTGGGACTTTGAAATGTCACAAAGCCTGATGTTGTACATAAATAATTCCCCAAATATTCATTCTTTTGAAGAAATAAATTAGATGTCAAGGTGACATCTCATGTGCTTTGGTGTGGATGTTATTTTCTACCTGTAGCAGTAAATGAACTGGGTTTATGGGGATTTTTTACTATATTGTTTGCAGCTAAAAATGCTTTTGTTGTAAATGGCTTTTGTGAATTTTGAACACTGTGAGCATTTCTCCATCACAAAACGCTCCTGAGTCAGAGCCACCCCAAACAGTGCAAAATGCAAAAAAAAATTGCATATCATACATAGTCGAATGGACTTGCTGTCCATCAGCTTATAATATTGGGTAGAATGAAGGTACAATATTTAAATCTGCTGAGGGACAAGTTTAACTTTCCGATGGTGAAAAAAATAAACAAACTATTTTAACTATTAGTGTAACATGTTTTGACCAGATCTGAAACATTTAAAGCATGATTCTGGAACAACTGCCCAGTTGTTCCAGAGTCCAATCATTAAATTAGAAGACAAGTCTCAAGTAAATATCACTTCATCACAAATCAGGATTTGACTTTGGTTTTCAATGTTGGTTAGAACATTTTCTGTTAAACTAATGAACGTCTGAAGAACTGCAGTGGAAAACTTGTCATTATAGGTTACTCTTTTAAATAGGCTTTTCGTTTCAGCAATAATAACATGTTGTCCAAAATGTCCAAAATATTTTCTTTACACATGTAATTTTACTGCTCAAAAGAAAGTGATAATGTGGTCTAAAATAAAGTCAGCACTGATTCGAACACAGAATTGCTCATTCAACTTCAGGTGAGCTTAATTACGAAAGGGAATCAACCTCATTATCAAGCTTCTTCCCTGCATATTAAAGCGAAGTAATAACTCTGACACTGACAGTCACCCAGAGTAATTCATACAAGATAATTTTGGATTCCTCCCACTGCATGAAGTGGAAATGCAAAGGTTACTAAAAACCAGGAACAACACAGATCTCAGTGTGTGATCTTTGGTTATTTCTCTGCAGCTCCTTTCATAAAGATTGTCCATCTTTTTGTGTGATTTTGCAAACCAAACAGTTAATAATCAAACACTTTTCCCTCTGCTGTTTTCTGACAGAGCAGTGCTTTGTTCGCTTAATAAGCAGAAGGGATTCTATGATTATTATGAAGCGATCCACAAACAAAGAGTGTAGAAAGTCTCTACTGTGTGAAATGACAGGACTACCGAATGCTCTCATTTATTTTCACAGGGGATTTTATATCCAAGTCATGCATTATCTGCAATGCAGAAAATATTGTGTAGAAGCTGGAATTTGTATGCCTGAATGGTTTTGTCAGCAAATAAGTTTGTGAAAATCAGCAACCCTAACTTTAAACATTATTCTATACCAATAAAAATGTTCTTACCCTTTGAACCTTTTCACATTTTGTCACAATATGATAAGTTTCAATGAAGTTTAATGGATTTTAGTTCTTTCAAACTATATATTTTTGTATTCATTTCTACAAATAATAAAATTGTGCACTATATTGTTTCCAAAAGTTGTTTTTCACTCATCAGTTTCCCATCAGAAGTCGAAAAGTTTAATTTACAATCTTTATAATCCAAACTCATCTGCTTGTGATTTCTTGCTGTAACAAAACTGTCCCCATCATGTTTAATCTGCAGAATCCACAGAGTTATTGTAGAACTGCAAAGTAAATGTGACCGTGGTATTTGTAATTTAAGAGCAAAAATATGATTTATCACTTTTATTACATTCCATCGTATAATAAAAAAACGAGTTGGAAGTATTAAATTGAGGAGCAGCTGGTGATATTTCATTTCTGGGTCATTTTAATTGTGCTACACGTTTATAAGTCTGTGTGAACTGGAAACATCAAGGACACCTGATCTTGACATAATCAGAGTTCTGCAGAGCAACATTATGCCTGCAGCATTGAACCACCTTTGCTCTGTGTATAATTGAGTCTTCAGCGTGCACAATACCAGCGCAGCTACAGAACAAATGAAGCAGTCATCTGTCCCTGAATCCTCCACCTGGGAATATATATTATATAGACACTTGGTTCAGAAAACAAGTAGAAACTAACTCTTGAGTGTCAGGGAAGTGGGAAAAATTGTGAACATTTATTTTTAGGTCATGGTAGCAGAGTCTGCAACGGAGAAGTCTCAAAAAGTGCAATCAGGAGTATTTTACACAATAAAACAAAATGATAGGGGCATGTAAAGTAAACTAAGTAGAGCGGTACAAGCTGATGCTGGGAAAAAAAAAATAAGAAAAAAAAAGACATCAGTGCAGGGTGTTCTGCTGGTGCACTGCTTCCTTCTGTGCCCTGATTTTGCAAAGAAATGCTACCCAGGGGTTTTGTTTTTGGGGGATTTTATTATTTTTTTTTGCTTACTCAGCATAACTGAAAAGTAAGCAGAAAGTACCTGAAAGGAGTTGAAGAATAGTTCACAATACATGCGAATCTCCCAGCTCGGTCCTTCGAATGTGTGAGGCAGTCCAACGAAGATAATGTAGTGGATGCCAAACACCAGCACCAGCACAAGGGTGGACTTTGCCAATTTTCTGTAGAAGTAAAAACAATATATTTATAGGTGGAACCAGATGCTTGCACACACACTTTTTCCTCTGCAGTTTTTCCTTCTGTTGGTGATTATAAACAAAATTATTTCTAGTTTTTAAGAATCATAAGGTAATCATAAGATGTTATTTTTAACTACTGCCTTTAAAGTCAGAAGTTAAGCATGTATATAATGGAAGTTAAAATGTGCACATTAAACACGGCATTACTGGACATTGACACCAAAAATGTCACGTTTTCATTAGCTGTTAGCAGGAAATTATGATAGTTAACAGAAATAAAGAGTTGGCAAGTAATTTATGCAATATGTTTTAAGTAGCACAATTGAGTGCTCCTCAATGTAGCACTCAATTGCTAATTTTAAGAATTAGTCTCAATGTAAAAGACTGAATTTTCCTGTATCTAGCAAATACGCTGGTCCCTTTTTCCAAAGCATAACACCAGTTTAGTATTCAAGTCCAACGTGAGGCAAAACAATTGTATTTAGAAGTAAATCCAAATCAATAAAGCGTTTGGTCTAATACCTATGGAAACACTATGGAACACTATGGAAACTCTCTTTAGGATCATGTAGGTGGAAAGTCATTTGTACTTAGTTTGATTATTTGCTCTATTTTCAAGTTTTGATTAGTGTAAGGTTAATAAAAAAAAACAACTCTTAGAACTATGAAGTCATTCATTTTCACATTTTGTTCCATTTCTAATCCCTGCAGACAGAAACTAACAACACAGAAATAAAAGGTAGACTGTGATTTACTCCCCTTTTCAATTGAAACAAATGAGAAAGCAAAGGTAACTCAAACAACCTGCTTCCCTCATGTGCATTAATATTCATCTCTCATCCTCAACACAGATTTCTTAAAACTTAGTTGGCAAAGTCATTCTACAAGCTTCCTGGTGCATTACCAGCTGTTTGACTTAAAGGTAAAAAAAATACTGTCTTTCAAGAACTGCATTGGATAAAAGTATAAACCGTTGTGATTGATGCAACAAGCAAGTGAACATTATTATTATCGCTCAGCTTTGATTTTACCTCTAAATGTGCCTACCAAGTCTTTGGATTATTATAAGTAATCTTTTGCCCATTCGTCACCATATCTTAATCTAACAACAGTCACTTTCATAACTCATAAATGGTCCAACTGGTGACACATTAAAAAAATACATAAAGTTTTTACACTGAAGTTGTGGGTTTGGTTTGCAAGTACTTTCCCATTTGCTTGCTGAGTGGGTTTGATTATCAGTTACTTTTGCTCTAATCACTTCACTTCTTTTTTTAGAAATAATGACATCTATTGGATTTGACATGTTTTAATGGTCCCCAGTTCGTCGCCCTGATCACAATCATTTATTCTGATAAATTGTCATCTCAGCTACATAAAATGTCTGCAGCATTCAAAGCGGGACTCCTCTTGGTTGATACGCTATAATTATTATGTTTTTATCTGACATGCTGACGCCAGCACCAGCAGGGGAGGGAAAATACAGATAATTACAGATGTAGGAATGTGTGTGTGTATATAACTGCAAAGCTCACATAATGAGAGCAAGTTTCAACTTTCAACCACAAAGTCAGCTTGACAAAACTTAATTCTGTGCTCTTACGAAAAGGTGAAACAACTTCCTTCCTTGTTCAGTCAGCAAAATTACGCCACCTAAACCTGTAAACATGATTGTAACATCCATCTCCAATAGCGCTTGTCAAAGCAGAACATGCTTCACATAGAAAGGCCCAGTTAGGATTCAAACAGAGGACTTTGCTGCAGTTCAAGTAAAGCCTGCAAATACCACACAAATTTTACTATCTTAGTCAGGTGAAACGTTTCTGTGTAATCCTGAATCTGCTCAATATTTCAGGCTTTGCTCTTCAACTTCAGGACAGAAACAGGCACTGATGAACAAGATGCATCCTCTTGTTTTCTAATCTTTCAGTGCCTTACGTCTAAGGTTAAAATACTTATGATGTTGATTTAAAATACCCAGAATTGCTGAAGGTTTTGCAACACAACTATAGAGTTTGAAAACATATGGAGAAAATATTACTAGGAAATCCACTCACTCATGTGTCAGTAAGGTTTCTTACTTCTTTAGCAAAGACAATATATTGAAAAAAATGATATTATTCATTGTTAAATTTCTTGATATGAAACATTTAGAATCTTTTTTTGTATATAAATAAATTCACTTTCTTTGGCATCAACTCCATAAGCTGCAAGCTAAGACATAAAGTACAGATTTTTTAAAGCATTTTAATTTGTTATAAATATTATCAGGCATTCTTTGATTGGCAAAACTGTTCCACATAACTGAGTAACCTCTCACAAATGTGAAGTTTTAAATACATATCCTAAGAAATGTGTATTTTTTTTCTTCCTTGTGACAATTACGGAAAGTTGCAGCAACTAGCAATGTCCCCATCCAGTTACAAGTATCAGATTAGAGTCCCAGTTATGGCAGCAAAAAAAGTTGATTGTAGAGTTTATTGTCTAATCTCAATGCTGGTGACTGTATTTTCAGTAGATCAGTAAGAAAAAATTAAATAGGATAAAAATCACTGCCCATTTTTGCATAAAGTGCATGTATTGTGTTATCTTCTACGACCAACATTTTGTTGATCTAACAAATCTAGCATGCTCTGTCCTCACATGATTAATCAAAACCGCATTGGCTGAGCTGAACAAGCAATGACTCATCAAAAAAATGGAGAAAACTGGATGCATAAATAGATAGATAATTTATTTATTAAAAGTAGCATGACAGAAAATATGCACTGAGCGTACAAGGGAAGACATTCAGCAAAGGTCTGAAACAAACTACCACACAGACCTGAATGAAGGTGTGAAGGCCTCATGGATTTATGGTGGGGTGAGATGATTTCACACAATGTAAGTTTTATAAACAAATTCTTGTAAATTTTGGCCAATTTAATTTAATACAAACCTGTACTGCTTCCTGGTGTCGTATCTCCCTGCGTTTGTCTCTCGAATCTTCGTGGCCAACACCCGCACAATGTTCACAAACAAAATAAAGTTGAGCTGACAAGGAAGAAGAAAAAATAGAAAACATTTTGAATTGTGACGTAAATGTGGGGAGCACAAATAAAAAAAATAAGACAGTGATTAGATTTTTCTTTTTTAGAGAAAATGTTCTTAGAAAGATGTGATTATGCAAATCAAACAGGGCCAAACAAATCTCCTCCTCTGTGAAGATTATACACCAGAATAACATCAAAGTTTTACCGACATTCTACCTAATGCAGTACAGGAAGGAGCTGCACCTCTAATAAACCCTTGTCATTCTTAAGGCTGTTAATCAGACAAACAGACGAAGTGCAATTTCTACTCAGTCGCTGCTCATTACCATCAGTATTATTTTAAGATCAATGAAACTGAAATAAAATAAGAAAAATGCAAATGAATACTTTTGCTTTGTGCAGACAAATGTGAATAGCATTATAACATGACATAAAGAATATAAAGCTTCATTTTTACCTTCAAGTTTGGGCTATCCGTGTCTAATCAGACCATCATATTTCCAATGTAGAATGATTATACAACAAATGACTTAAAGTTTTCATTTCAAAATGAAGTTGGTATCACTAGACAACCTTCAAGTTTTTTTATTGGTTATGAGGAATTTATAATATGAAACTCAAATCGCCATCAACCAATGTAAATGATAAGCACAGAATAACTCCAGTCTAACCTCTAGCATAGGAACACTGTTTTCAGCTTGTATAAGCCACACAATTTCATGCATTTTCAATTTATTGCATATCTAACAAAACATGTATGAAGTAGTTGGATGAGGGTATTAGTTTCTGTTATTACAATTTGTTAAACATCTGTCCAAAAAATGAAGTATTAATCTCTTCTGATCAGAAAATATCTTCAAAGGAGAGGTTTGTGAGCTGAAACAAAAATCCCTGTAACTCTACCTCAGATGGATCAACGATAAATCTTTGTGGAAAAGAAGAATGTGATGAAGGCAAAACACTTCCTAGATATATGTTTGTTCTTCAACAACATAAATAGTATATAGGTAACCATGTTAATCCAGTCAACGGCTCAGTCTCAGGTTTTGTATTTGAAGCTTTGTGCCAAGCTAATTAGCCATATGTGCTCAGAGAATTGAATTCAAAGTGGTTATTTAACTTTCATCTTTATTAACAAGTATTATCACAGAAAAGGGCCAAATACTCCTTTTGGCAGCTTGCAGGCTCAGCCACCGGTCACCAGCTCAAAACGTTCTTTAAAAAAACAAAAGTGGCAGTTCAGTCCCTGGCCATTTCACATGTTCAAGTGTCCTTGGGCAAGACACTAAGCCTCAAAGATAATGTGCAAATACAGTCGACACACAAAGAAGGGATGAAAGCGTGTGTGCATGTGTGTGTGGGTGAATGGATTAATGGTAAACTGTATAAAATGTGCTATATAAGAGCAGTTGGTTTATCAAAGAGACAAACACACATCCAGGCTGTGGCCAATTTGCAATCCCCAAAGAATTCAACATGTAGGTTTCTGAGCTGTGGGAGGAAACGGGAGCACCAAGAGAAAATAGATTCAAGCACAAGGGACAAAATGCACCACTTAAAATAAAAACAAGTCACAATCTGCTTTTCTGTGATTGTTCTTACAACCACATCACAATGTTATCCAAGACACTTCCACCCAGTTTTTGTACACTTTGGTGCTTGCTAATACGAAATGTTCTGTGTCAATGAGCAAAGATTACTGGACCAGATTTCTAATGATTTTATTAAGATATAAACTATTTCCAGAATGTCCGCTTCCTTAACGAGTCTTCAGGGCGAAAAATCTGTTAAATCAAGCAGGACATGCTAATAAAAAACAGCAACTAATTAGGACCAACAGGAGATTTTTACAGTTGCAAATTGATGGAAACTTAATTATACATGAATGTGTAAAATGGCCTTCACAGCAGGACAATGCATGAGGAAACATTATTTATGATCTCTTACTCATTTAACGGTTTACAACTATGTTAAAGGCTCTTCTGTCTGGGAAAAAAATACGCTGAAATCTGTTGTTTCATATTGTAAAATGTTTTTATTTTAAAGGCCTGTTTCAGAACTGCTTTTGTTCATCAAGGTAATGGTTCTTTATCATTTCAGAATAACATTTATTCATTTAATGTTCTGACTTGTTTCTGTGAGAATAGATGACTGAATGATTGAATTTTTTTCCTGATTAGAGAAATCAATATTTCAAATTTTAATCTTTGTGGAATGCAACAAATTAATCAATTTATCTATCCTTTTTTTCTTCCCCTTTACATACAAAACTGACAAACATATGCCTATTAATCAATTAATGCTGTTCATGCTTACCCCAATTGCTGTCAAGATGGGAACCTGGTAAATCCATTTGATGTTACCAGCACTTAACTCCCAGCATCTGATGATGAAATAAAAACAAAACAATTAGGCTGTGAAATAAGTTTTATGTAAAGATAAAAATTATATCTTGTTTTGGTTATACGCTATGAAGAAGTTCTTTAATTATCAATCAGTACCAGATGGAAATCCATTGGACCTGACAATACAGTGTGTGCAACACATATTGACATGAATGACAAAGATGTGTAAAAACCCTTATTTATTCCTCTTTTACAGCAGCAGCATGATTCCATACAGACAAATTTAGAAAAGTGCAACCTTTGGGTTCAGTAGATTTATTCAGCAGAGAGAGAAAATGTTTAATCAGAATCCTCCCTCACAATTTCATCCATCCATCTATCCCCGCTTTTCCTTGCAGGGACCCAGGGAAGCTGGTGCTCATCTCCAGCAGTGTTTGGGCGAGAGACATGGAACACCCGAGATAGGTTGACATTACACCGCAGGGCAAAGCAGAGAGATGCAGGGCAAACAAACAAACTCACTCACTCATCGGGGCAATTTAGAGAGACCAGCTACAGCAACACTTTTCTCAACTGCAATTTGTACTTATACTTAATTTTTACAATTTTGATTTTTCTGGGAAATCTTGAAATGGTTTCATAAATCCTTGCCTTTTTTAATTACATTGGAGAGATGTTAAGTCATAAAATATATTTTGCGATTATGCACAGGGAACATGTCTGGTTGTTTGGGGGCATGCCAAGCCTTCTCTATCCATCTCTATCCAACAAATTCAATGCAAACATGCCGAGTTAACTGAAACAAAACAATCTGGTCTGGTGTGAGTAAACAGACCAAAGATATGTGGAGATATATCAAACGTTTCAGTTTGGTCTGCTGTAAAGCAAAAGGTACAAATGTGAAAAGCACTTTATGCTGACTAATTAGGCTTTTTTCTTTTTCAAATACATAGAAATAAGAGTACATTGCATAATCAACTGTTTAAAATCTCAAGAAGTTATAGAGAAACACATCAATATGTCGCTTGCCAACCACCCCAAAAAAAGTAGAAGAAGGAGGGAAAAATTAGAAAAGAAGAAGAAGACGTTCCTGGAGACTGGACTTGAAATGAATGGTCAAAGATCTTTCTATGTCAAAGGTCGCATTAATCAAATATTGACCAAGTTTTTTTTAAAACGATGAAGGAAAAATCCAAAGGCCACCTGCCATTTTGACTGAGTAGAGTTGTTACGGCGCCTGGCCTCTTGAGGCTGTGCAGGTGCCTTTTGTTATGCAGGTTCAGCTGTGAGAGCACACCTTCCTGATTGGCTGCCTGAGTGCTGCAGGACAGCAGCTACTCCATTGGACCAGCAGAGGAATGTCAAGCCAATCAGATGTTCATAAGGCCCACCTGCACCATATGGGACAGCTAGTAGGAAGAGGTTTTGTTAAGCTGTCCCCCACCTTTGGCGCTTGTAACTGCTTTGGGCATTTTGCACTATTTTGTACTTGCTTGTTCTGCTAAGCAGTTTGACTCTGCTCTAGATTTGCTTTGACAAGCTAGAAGCTTGTTTGGGAGAGTAGGTGCTCCCTTTGTGTGTTCTTTTTTCCCCCCTTTTGGGTTGTCTGGTTTTACTTTGGATTGACTTGTTTGAACATTTTGTAATTTAATTTGCACTTAAGATTCTTGAATTGTTAGTACTATTCTTTTGGTTTAATTGGGTTAAATTGCATAATGTTTTGTGAAACCTTTATTTGTAATAAATCATTTTACATTCCACTTTTCTCTGGACACATCTTTATGTTACACCCCCCGCAACCCTAGACCATGAGGGTCGTAACAACAGTTCACCACCCTAACCACTTGGGGCGGATGCACAGACATTTTCAACTTCATGCACAGAATACAGGTAACTAAAATAATTTACATCAGAGCATCTTCTCAGGCATGGACACCATGGACAATGCTTTCCTCTATTTGGGAGGTTTAGACCAACATTACAGTTCCCATAAAAAGTAATCTGTTGGAGGCAAAACCCTCATGACAACTGCCTCTGCAGACATTTGATTGTGCACAATTGAATAATGACCAGGAGGAAGTTATGAGAATGTGCGTTCATGCCGCAGAAGGTGACTGTTCATATTTTATTTACTGGGACCACAGTTCCACATTAACATTTTTATTAATGTGGGAAAAAAATTACATTCATCTGATTGATTGTTTTTCTATTTAGCTTATTCAGGTTAATTATTAATCAAAATCAATAAAAGTTAAATACGACACATTGACTTTCATGATCAATTAAAGGTTGAATTTTTCTGAACTTTGTGTGTGTTAGTGTTAATGCAATAAAAGATTTATTTTCAATGAAAGACTTCTTGCACATCTTTACCAGTTGGTAGCGCTTTGTAGTAACTGGTGCTGTATATCAGATCAAAACTAAACTTTTCTGTATTTTATCTTTTCTTAAGTATTTTTTTGCTTTTTGACAGAAATTTCTTTCAGATTCTTGATTTTTTTATTTTTTTCATTTCAATGAAGAGAAAAGGAACGGTCTTTGAGAAGCACTCACATCTCTAAAGCAGATTAATTTCTCCCCTGTAAATAACAGTAGGAAGGATGTTCTTTTCATCAACTGTAGCTCCAAACATGTGCTGGGAGAAATACTAAGATTTAACTTCATCTTTCCACAGCAATTAGTCCCACTGCCTCCACCTGTTGCATTGTGTGTCTGCTTTTGTTCATAACTGTGTTGCATTTTAAATTAAGCGAATATAATTGGATTTCACGGGTGACTCAAATGTCACATGAATTAGACTGTAATTGTGCTGTCGCCTTTTGTCTCTTTCATACTTACTAATAGATGGGCTGTCTTGTTGCATTGATTACAATTAATTGTTCAGTTTTCAATATTTTTATTTTGACAAAGACAAAAATATGCAAATAATGTCAAAAAAAAATACTCATGCAATTTGTGTATGTGCACCTTGCGTCTGCCACCGTTGCCCTGACGATCGCCCAGATTGCGACAAACACAGCAGGAACACCTGAAAGCACAAAACAAGATATGAATCAGTTGATTTATTTTTTTACTCGATGCAACTCACAGCTCAGATTTCACACTGCATTTCCTTCATGTCACAAGAAAACAGATACAAAGTGTACTAGAGTGCTGCGGAGACAGTAAGGGTGTATATATAATCCCACATAATGATGATATGCTGACATATAATTTATTACACACTCAGACAACGTGACAAACGTACTTC
Source organism: Phalloptychus januarius (assembly GCA_902982915.1). Lineage (NCBI taxonomy): Eukaryota > Metazoa > Chordata > Actinopteri > Cyprinodontiformes > Poeciliidae > Phalloptychus > Phalloptychus januarius. Next base: position 17,476,506 of record CADWAE010000230.1, on the reverse strand, counting down.
CTATCCAGCAGCTCTGATGCATGTCACATTTCAGCAGAAACAGCAATTTCCACACTTTTACTACCGATCAAAGCACATGGATGCTGCAGGATTTCATGCACATTATGTCTATAAAGAAGTTCCCATGGTTCATAGTCGTATGTTATATAAAGTTACCAGGTGTAGTCACTTCTCTGCTGTAAAATAAACAACTCAGTGCTGCTATAGTGGAGGAGCTTAAACAGGCATAACTTTCCAAAATTCACAAAGGCACCATTTCTTAGTTTAAGATTTGAACCATAATTCTTTGTATAATTAAGACTTCCTGTTTATTTTACCAACAGTTTCTTCTCATGTTCCACACAGATGGAAATGTCTGGTTACAAGTTAATTTTTAGGACAGATTTTACAATCTTGTCTAATCTTCAAGGGCATCCATTCAAGCTCCATCCTGAATAAGCAGACAATTAAAGCCAGATATTCAACTCAAGTATCAACATAGTTAAACCAAATTTTGCTCATAGTTCCAAGGATCAAATGCAAACATTTGGGGAAAAAATGAACTTCAACCATGAAATTACCTTCCTTTCTTTTTTTATATTATCTTGGACTTTAAACAATATATCTTTTTAGTATAATTTTTAATATTCATGCGATTGTTTATAATTATTTCCATCATTTGATATACTTTTTGTCTTTTTAAAATGTCTAATTTTAATAACGTTTAAGTTTATACTCTCCCTGTGAAGAACTTTGGGATTTTTATCAGTGATTTTATCAGTAGTTAGTAACTAACCCCCGAATCAAAGTCAAAACATACACAAACAAGGTCACAGTCTTGGTTTATTTCATTGTTATTCATGCTTTCTTTCCTACTCCAGTATATTTTCTGTCCATATATATCTGTTTCACTGTTTTTATACTATAAACTTTTTGGCGTACTTCAATTTAAGTTCACATGGGTTCATGTTGAACAAAAAACATAGTTTTTCTGAAGCACCAAAATAGCTTTTTTCTTTTTTGTTTTGAAAGTTCCAAGTAACAAAATGAGGTCATGAATATTGAGACCTGCCGTGCAGAGCTGGATGAGTAATTTCATCTTTAATTCAATATTTTTTTGAATCACAAACCTGTGTCCCTATTTACCCATGACTCTCATGTTATGCTCCGAGACTAAGGTTTCCAGATCAGAGATCGAGACTGTGAATGCACCACCTCTCAACCAATCAATCCCAGAAAAAAAATGTTAAGAATAATAGTGCTTTCATGTCTCTCTTATTTCCTGTTCTTTTCAGAATTATTTTTTTATTGTTATTTTGCAAGTGCACAAATGTCAAGAACAGCTTCACCTGGTTTTAGTAAATTATATAATATTTTAAAAATAAGACATGTCTTTTAAAGATGTAATTTATTTTTTTAAAAATTGGAAAATCAGTGGTTCTTCTTGTGCTCCAACCATTTTCTCAATCTCTTGCTGGTGATTTAAAACACTAATGTATTAATCAATAATGCATATCAATGCACACAATCACGTGTGCACTGTGATGCACACAATGCACAAATGTGCATTGTGTGCACATGTGTGCATACCTCCTGTCACTTTTTATTTTTAATTTTTTTTTTTTTATTATTTATTTATTTATTTGTAAATGATGTGCAACATTTTATATTACGCCTGCTCTTTTTGGAGTAGTGCTAGATATTTTAGAGGTTTTAATATTTTTTTATGCCAATGTTCACGCCACATGTCAGTTTTTGGCTAATCAAGAATTTTGATTAGCCACCTATTGATGAGGCTCATCATCTCATCAATAGGTGATGACCCCTCATCACCTATTGATGAGGGCTCATACTTATTGAGCCCTCATCAATAGGTATGAGGGCTCAATGTCTTTCTCCAGTACAATTTAGCATGAAGTGGTGAGGTCTATTGTGAGATCCCCGGTCCTCCCCGCTGCTGATGTTGGAGACAAGTCAGAATCAGCAGGACTGAGCTTTAGGAAATGTGAATCTGACCAGATAACTGTAATTACTGCAGCTCTACTTTCGGCCTTTGAAATCGAACAATTCATCAGATTTCCTTTTAGAAAATGGGGGGGGAAAATTGTATCTAATTGGGTGGATGATGAAATAAAGCTGGAAAGTGTTATCAGCTTTATACACGAGGAAGCCATCACAAAATGATCACAAAGAAAGAAAAAGGTGAAATAAGATGATATAGAAGTCGGTGCTAAAAGCTACATACATCTGCTGCTTTATTTCTGACTATATTATCAGACTGCTCATGTAGCTTAACATAGTTGATTTTTGGATGAACTTCAAACAAATCAGGAAATAAATCACTCTAAACTCAATTAGGGTTTATAGGACTGTTTACAAAATTATGAAATTATTCTAAAAACAAAAAGAAGTCTGAGGTAAAGAGTAATCAGTTACCATAAAATTAGGCTATAAAGCAAAATTTAACATATCTATTCACTTACACTGCCATCACTAACGCTGATTATTCAACGGAAACTACTTTAGCTGTGTAATCAAAAGTCCAAACAGCAGATGTGATAAGAATCTCTGAAGCAAATCCTCCTCCATCATCTTCATATGAAACCCATCTAAATGGTAACACCTTTTTTTAAATTGAAATTGAGTGGACTGATAAGTGCTTCCCCTATTTGTCGGCATGTGTTCTGTTAGTTACAGACATCTGAATTAAAAGCTTTATTTTATCTGTCGCTCCAGCCTCAGAAATTAGGTCAGAAGAGCTTAATAGCACTGAGAACAGAAGCAAATGGAGAGACACAATTATGATCTTATCGATCCATATATAAGTGTTTCTGTAGACTCTAGGTGTCACTGGCTATCCAATAGACACTTGTAGGTGTTCTTAAATTTTCTTTTGCACTAGAAACTATTGAGGTTCAACAGCACATGAAAATCAAGAACCACTGTTGATGTTTGAAAGCAGATTTTTCTGCTGGCAGGGAAATCTTTCACATATTTTCCTAATAAAATATCTTCCTCAGTGAGAATATGCTTCGCCTGGAGCTCCTTTCATCATGTCAGCAAAACCGCTCAAGCTATCTGCTGGGAAAAAAAGAAAAACACAATGTCTTTGCCATTGGCTTCCACTGAGAAAACAGCTTGAAGTGTCATTTTCTTTAAAGAAATGTACTCCGGCCAATAAGTGAGGCACATGCATATGAGAATAAGAACCAATTCAAAGGCACTTCTGGGAGAGTGGGTTGTTGTAAGACTATTGGTGTCAAATGTTTTAAGAACGTGTCACCTGAAGTGGTGCTGGTGAGAAAGGCAGGTACAGCTCTAGCTTTAGTTAACAAAAATTGAAGGGCTCCTGAGGCAAAATGTCCAAGAAACAACCAGACTAATAACAAACATAATTCAAATTACACACATATGATTTAGCAGCCTTTAATATAGCTCGATTTAATAAGTTTACCATTTAGAGCTTATTCTTTTCTAAGCATATTTACACATTTCTTGGATTTTCTCTTGTAGAGTTTTGCTCTGAGTCAATTTGTGTCTGTCTTATCAATTGAAAATATATTTTTACCAAATGGCATGCTTCAAAGAAAGGAATCTGATGAATATATTATAAAAATCAATGAGAATATAACAATTAATAGGACCTAATATGCAAAATTCATATTTTGGCCAGACATTTTTTAGTTTTTCCGTGAAAAAATACCCGTTTCAAAAATTAAACATCACAAATCAGCAGGTGCTGCCCCTCACCTAGTAACCCCACCGTAGCCCTGCCCGTTACCTAGCAACCCAGCAAAGCCCAACCCGTTACCTAGCAACCCAAGCAGAGCTCCTACTATGTTTGGTCAGCTGGTTTTAGTTCTGAATGTGCAGCACAATAACTCATTCTCTAACTTATTCCAAACAGAATTTAAATTAAATGTTCAGAGGATTTTCAACTTATTGAAAAATTTTATTTTTATCTATTTTGTGTCTCTCTTTCAAACTGTAAACTTCATGTATATTCATCTTATAGAATGAAATATCTGACTGTAATGTTTTACTTTGGTCCATTATCAGACTGTGGTGCCACCTTTCTCTGGACACCAATTGGATAAGATCAGAGTCCCAATCAATTCAGTTGTTTCCCCCATAATCTAAATATCTTTAACAACCTTTACAGTGAAAGAAAGGCTATATTGGCTGCAGCAGCTTCCTTTTTATTTCTATCCTTTGACCACACTGTTTAAATTTTGCAATATTGAAAGCAACGTGCTAAGATTTTAAAACAAGAGAAAAACCTTTTTGTATGTTTTTTTTATTTCCATATCATGCTGTTTATTACATTCCCATTCAGCTACTCATATTGTTTGTTTCTGTTTTTATTTATTCTCTCTGATAATATGGTGACTTGTTGTGGTTTTGTGATTTTTATTGTCAAAGTTTTATTTTGACAACATGTATTTATGACTACCTTTAAGTCCTCAATATCAGTCTGCTTATGATTCATTCATAACGCCTAGTTTAACAAATTAAAATCTTAACCACCATAGTACCAAGCATCAGAAAGAAGAGTTTTAGATAACTTTTTTCTTCTGTTGCTTTATTAGTCATGATTTATATGTAATACTCATACAATACAATTTGAAGCTAACAGAAAAAAAATAGCCTGACTAATACAAACCATAATAATTTCCCACAAAGAAAAAAACAACTAAATTGAGAAATCTATGATAATGAAGAAACAAAGCTGAAACCAGATGAAATAAAACATTAAACTTCTAAAGGAATAACTGTGCTATATTTAACTGGCCCACACATCATTTTGGAAGCCATTAAATGTTATTTTGAGTTATAAATTACTTTAAAATAACTTGAATAGATCAGAACATTTGACAATGTTGATTCTCCAAATGGGATGCAATCAGACATTGTGCACCAAAACCAATTTGAAATGACAACAAACAAAACATAAAAAGGCAACGATTCAATCTAAAATTGTCTGTCTTAATGCACGCCTCTTGCTTATTTCCAGAATTAAAAGACATTGGATGAGACAGGCCATGTTAAAATGAGTTGTTAAAGCCTAACTCAACTTCCCAATTCTCTTTTTCTTTACTGAACTTTTTCCATTCAATTATAGAGAAATCCAACAGCTTAGATAATGTCAAAGCAGAAAACTCTATAACATATTAGCAGGCTATTCAGGTCCCCTGGCACAAATGTACCATCAGAGCCTTCCTCTACTTTGATTTTGATCTAAAATGTGCCGCTTCTTCTCGTATCTTCAGTAAGGGTCATTTTATCTCATTAAGACACAACTTGAACTACTTTAAGCTGCTCTGTTTCATGAGGAAGACCTAAAACATCTTCCTTAATTAAAAAAAATATATATTTCTATTTGGGTTACACAGCTGTTAAGATGTCTTCTAAATTTTAAACTAAATTCGACCTGTATTATGAGGAATATATTTTGCAAGAGGTACAAGCAGAGGAAAAAATAAATGGTGTAAGAAATTGCAGGTTTGCTCCTCACCCCATCCAATGAATATGAATCCCCAGAGGTATTTGGAGTCTGAGCGAAACGCCATGAAGATGAGGCTGTGCAGGTAGAGGCCTTCCACCAGGATCCAGAAGTAGTTGGTGGCCAGGAAGTAGATGAAGAGCATCACCGCCACCTTGCAGCCGATCTGGCAACAGAGCATTCAGACTTGTCACATGTGATTTGTGCTCATTATCAGGCAGCTTACTTGTTTTGCCTTTGTGTTGACACATTCATCAGCTGACCGCATTACTGCACACACACAGCTCCTGCACCACAGGTGAGCCCAAGAGAGCAAACCATCTGATTGCAAAGTGGGAAAGTGTTGCTGTATAAATTTGCATATGAATGAAAAAAGGTACACAAGTGAACAAAGTAAAATCATAAATTCAAGCTGGAATATCAAAGGGAGACCAAATGAAGCCATTAAATTAATGATGGATGGAACATTTGCAGCAACAAATGCATTTTTCCTGCCACATAGTGATTCCACAATCAACTGTTAATTTTAGTTTTAAAAATGACATATATACCAAAAATGACTTGAAACAAACTTTGTAATTTAACCCTTTGAAACTGATTTTAGATGCTTGGAAACTCCAGCTGCAAGGCGGAGCTGCGCCTTGAAGGTCTATCCATTTGTTTTTCATAGATGAATGATTGACATTGGAGATTAAAAGATTTCTCAATCATGCATGAAAGAATCAATGCAACACTCCAGGTATGTTTTTGATGAAGGAAAAACATTATAACATTATATATGATGCTAAGCTCAGAAATGTCCATTCTACATATTACTGCTCCTTTAAGCCTGTAAATCAGGAGTGTCAAAGTGTTTTGCGCTTTCAATTTTTCTAAAATGTGATTTTATTACTACTATTGAGTAAAAAAGTCCGGTAATCAGTGCTTTAAATGAAGACGAAATAAAAACAGAGTTATAATTATTTTGAAAGGTTATTGTAGATAATAAGTATCAGCAACAAATATGGAGTGTTTTCTTTTACATAAACCCTGATGCCACAAGTTTGTTTATAAAAATCACTGTTGTAGACATAATTATCGTCTTCTAGTTACATGGCAGGTATTTGTCTTACAGTAACAGAGTAATATTCATCCATCCATCTATGCTCTGATATCCTCCAAAGAGAAAAGTCCATTAGGCATCGAGATCAAATGACAAACCACCTTTAATTAATTCATTTTATTGAGCACTGTTTGCACTCTGAGCTTCCCCAGATGATAAATCTCATCATCTTATCTATAATGTATAACAGTTGAAGCCAGACGGTTACAAATATTGACTTTCCATATAAATATATGAGGTGCAGAAACATCATCTCAGTATGCATCTTTATTCTTCTAACCTGTCTTACAATGGAAGTGCAGCATACCTTCTAGCATGTGTTGCTCTAAATCAATAGTGACAGTCAAAGTTCAATAGATAAGCTGAGCTTTCTGGGTTCAACCTTTTTTTTCAGTCAGCGCAGCTCAGAAATTCAAATAAAAAACTCCAAGCTGTATTTTGTTTGCTTTTTATTTACTTTTACTGTGCAGAATGCTGAGTGTGCACAGTATTTTAAATAGGTTGTTGCCAACTTTATCAAATAAAGATGAAGAAATTTTCTGAGTCACAAATTGAATTTTACTCCATGTGAAATACAGATATCAAATACAATAGCATACAATGGAGGAAAAGGTTTTTAAAGGTAAAGTGTACTTTTATTCTGCTTCTACCAACTCAGAAATGCCAAAGTCAGACAGATCTGTAAAGGCACTCTGGTTGGAAATCACCATTTGTCATTGTAACATAAATATTCATGCAAACGTGATAAGCACAGAATATTATACTTTCTAATGTCTTGTTCCTGATAAAGTAGCATGAGTTTAACAAGCTCTAATTAGGAATTTGACAGACATGATAAGAGTAGATTGACAATGGTAGTTATAAAACAATCAGAGTATGCAGCTGGAGCACTTTTACTTTTTTTGCCACAACTGCCAAATCTGCTTTTTCTTTTTAAAATGAGGTCAAGTCCAGAATCTGTTTTTCTCTGCTGCTACAGAAAATACAGACACTGGCCTTTTACCTGGTCTCTCATTCCAAGAGAGCCATGACAAGGACATTTTACAAGGAGCATGCATTTTACAAGGAAACGTTCAAGAAGACGACGTGATACTTACATACTGGGACTTGTCGAGTGATGAAACGCTCACTGTTTTCAGGTTATCCAGCAGGGCCGAGTCAAAGTCTTGCAATCCGGCACTCGAATAGACAACTTTGTCCTTCACAAAAATGCTGACAGCCCGCAACATGAAGGAAACGAACAAGTGCATGTGGATGTAGTTTCTGGTGCAGTGAAGGCGCCTGCCGGGATCAGAGAAGTTATGGTTAATCGTTATGGAAAAACAGATAACTAATTTCAGCCCTCCATTATAAGTATGGAGGCTTGAAAAACCAGGAACATTATACAAAAGTAACGTAAATGCTTTATCTGGCTTTCTATACAGTTTTATGAACAAAGACTCCAACTAAAAGCCATAAAATCGATCAGCTATTTAGAAATTATTTTCTTTACTCTGCAATAATAAGTGGTAAAAAAAGGAATATATGCAGTTTCTTTTGTCAAATACAGTCTAAGAGGTCTCCCACATAAGGTCCACCTCGGCTTCAACATAAGTAATAGCTGAACATTGGATCAGCTCCCTTCATACAGTAAAAAGCTCTTCAATAATCCAGCACTACCTTGACAAGAGCAACAGCGCAAGGATGTAACTCAGTTTTTCAATGCAAGAAATTGCAAGATAAACTAGGGGGGAAGAAATTGTCAGGGACACTGTAAGCCAACTTATTGTACATATGGGACTCAGCTTGGACACGTTGTTGCTCTTGCAAAATTTATACAATAGGAGCCAGCAGAGAAACTCCACACACTTTAGATATAAAGGCTGCTTTGTTGCTCTCGGTGACAGCAGAAGTGAAGTATCAGGCACTGGCAGGTTTATCGTTCTCACCAGCTCCTGTATTGCTGATGCTGCTCTCAATTAGCATGAAAGAGCAGAGCCAACTCCGATTCAATGAGTGGCCCACTCATCATTTTCAGGGCTGAAGATGACAATGTTTACAATGAAGGCTTTCACATAAAAAAATGACTTAAGCCTGATTGAAGTCCTTAATTAGCAATGATGGGCTAATTACCATTCAACAGTGTACAGCTGCAATCAGAGGCTCACATAAACCCATCATAGGCATAACTGTCGTCTGAATTTTGAGCTTTTAAAGATTAATTGGAAACATCCTTTTTCAGGGTGAAATAACTATGCAACAAACAGATCCACTTACTCTTTAGAAAGAGAACTTGATTAATTTTTTGTGGCCTTTTTCCAATCTATCATTGTCTGAATTATTAATGAAGACCCAACACAAACTCACCAACCACTTTATCAGGCACATCTGTCTTAATTCTTTCTGGCATAAATCCTGGGTTTCTGCATATTTCACCAACTCAGATTCATAACTTTTTAAGACCTTTTTAAGACCACCATAAATGGAATTTAAGACCAAATAAATAAACTGTATGGGTTTGTAACAAAAGTGAACCAATGACAAATACGGTCATTGTCCAGCCAACGTGCACACAGCCAAAATGGATGTAAAAAACCGAGCTAGCTTTACTCTTGCTAGCAAGGATATATTAGCCGCTATGGCAGCCGCAAACACCTTGAGTCACATAATGCAGTGAAGATGCCTGCGCACAACTCAAAGTTTTGAGCCAATGCAAAAATTTTAACTACACAGAAAATATGAGATTAGACGAGAATAAATATTCCTTTCATAACAAAATTTAGGAGTTGTGATTAAGCCAACTAGCAAGATTATTATTATGCTTCAATTAATTTAAGACTTTTTAAGATCTTATGTTTAGATACATAAATTTAAGATATTTTAAGACTATAAGGTCATGTAGGCAGATGAGATTTGGTAACCATGGAAGCCACTTCACTACAGCAAACTCGCTGCCGTGTTTTAGAAACTACTCTAATATAAGATCTTTGAAGTGGTAAATTATCCTGTTGGAAGTAGCTGAGATACACTAAGGAACCCAAAAAATGCCACAACAGCACCAGCCATACAATTACACTACCAGCTTGAACCCTTGATAGTAGGCAGCATGGATCCATGTTTTCAGGTTGTTTATACCAATTTCAGACCCTAAAATCAAACCACTTCAGACCAGGGAATTTTTTCCAATGTGTTTAATGTCCAATTTCTATGACACTGTGCAAATTACTAAACTTGTTTTTCCTGTTCTTTACAGACATGAGTATCAAATGGTGTGATTTTCACAGCTCACTGTATTTTTTTCCTCTTTTTCTGGCCATTTCCAGTAAACATGAGAAGTACTTGTGCATGAAAATCCCAGTACATCCGCAGGTTCTGAATAAGGCCTGGTTGAATGCAAAATGTCTGCTTCATGCATTCATGCTCTGCCAGTAGCATGGGATCTTCCTTCACTGATAAGCACAGCAAGAGTATTTCTATAGTGGCAGAGATTCTAGAGCTGGGAGGAGAGCTGAAAATAGTCCTGAAAATTCAGATTATTCTTAAAAAATACCATTCAGTCCCTCCAGGATTTCACAGTTTTGTGGCTCTGCTTTAGAAATATTTGCAAGAAATTTTGCAAAAAAATTAATAAAATTAGTCAAAACATACATAAAGAATAAAATGAAAGTAAATTGCAGACTTCTTTTGGTGGTCCAGTATATTAACGTAACGTGAGCAAAATTATTTCCTGCCACCTTCATGGAGAACAGAGGGATACTGCTTTGCTCAATCCTTTGCAATTATGTATGACATTAAATGTGATTTCTTATTCACCATATCAATCACAGACTGCAACTTGACTCAGCAGGATAGTAAAAGCAGAGGTGAGGCCAGATGTTTCGGTTGTCCATCACTTTGACAAATAGGTTAAAAAAAAAGTCATAATACTGACATCCATCCAATAATGACAAAACTATACAGAGTACTTAAAGCTTGCACAGGATACTGTGCTGCAGTTGTAGTAAAGCTTTGCATTGGCCATGGGGGAATATTCACACTAAAATAGAAAACTGGCAAACAGCAATGAATACTGTAAGAGGTTTGTCAAGATCAAAGATTTATTCGTTGCTTTGTTGAGTCAAACACGGCAGATGTGAGACCTCTGTCAAAAAGCAGCAGCAACTCATGCAGAATTGATGCTCTGTGGTCTTTATCAGAAATGAACGTCTGATCACCTTCCTTTATTCCTGTTTTGAGGTGTGCATGTTTTTGACAGAGGTTTCTGATACAAACTCAAAGACCAGTCGTAAAGAGGCTGCCATTCAAATCAAGAGAGAGTTTATTGTAAGGATAAATATCATCTACTCTAAAAAAAAGGCACAAAAAAATTACTAAAATTATTAAAATCTTTGAATATGTTTGAATAAAATCTCATTAAAAAAATTATATTAATCGTAGTTTGAAAGCTCTTGTACTCATTTTATTTCACATTGTATGTGCATTTAAATGTTCTGGTATTAATTGTTTTTATTTTAATATACACATCAGGACTTAAAAGAAGATTTTTTAGAAAGGTCCTTGCTTGTCATTTTAAGCTAAACTCTCCATATTTGATTATTTGATAAAGGATAGATTTGTGGCGTGCTAGTGGTTGTCTTGATGACAGTCTCAAACTTTAGAGTTACCAAAAGACTCTTTTCTGCTTCTGTGTTTACGGCTGTGCTCATCTGGCCTTTCAGTTTAGATGGATAAACATTTATTTTTGCTGCTGTGTCACACTGTTCCAATAAGGAAGAGGAACTGTACAACTTGAAATATTGTTTCTAAACATAGCTCTGCCCTAAACTCTCCATAACTTTCTTGTTGTTTCTTGGTTTTTATAATGCCTTTTTCTTTAAATCAAGCTTCAGAAAAGCTGAATTTAAACAGTAACAGACAGACTCAGTTTAGTAATCAGGTCTGACATTGTCTTTGTACTGATTTGTATTTAAAATATATACAATTTTGAAGGACATGTATATTTTTTTTTCTCTTTTTTTCACAGTTATGCACAATTGGTGTTGGTCAGTCACAAAGAATCACAATAAAATGTTCCAGTTTGCAGTTTTAGACTCCTAAAATGTGAAAAGATTCAGAAGCCTTTTCCATACCTTGTAAGGTGATGGTTGTGTTATGATGAGTTTTCAGGGGAAATTATTCAAAGTCACTTATTTTACAAAGGAGGTTTGGAATGTGAACAACTTTATGAATGTTTGTGTGAATGGCAATGAAATGCTTGATAATAAATCAAAAGGTGATGCAGAAGTTTTTCAAGGATTTTTACATTAGAATGTTAATAAGAATAAGTAAATAACCAGACTTTGTCAGGTTAGACACATTTTGTGACAATATTTTCAAGCTCATATTTTCTTGAACTTCACCAAACAAATGTGACTCAATGTGACTAATTAAAAAGTGTTGATTTTGTCCTGTTTTTTATTTCTGGCATGAGCATTTTTACATTTAAATATCTTGATTCCAAAGTGGTTCCTTGTTCAGGTATAAGTCCAAGGCTTGAGAAGTAGTTTGAAGCATTCATAGGATTTTTGGTTAAAATTTTATATTAAAGAATAAAGTTTCAGTATAAAACCTTTATGTGAAACATACAAACATTTCTAGACTGCTGATGGTTTCTTAAATCTGGAAATACACATATTCTATAGTCTAAAAGAGAAAACTCCTTAAAGCAGTGTCACAATACCAAACAAATGAAAGTAGATTATTTTAACAAGGTACTATGTGTTAATATAGGGTTTTAAAAAATGCTGTCTGGGTTTGTGATGTAGGTTAAATTATTCACACATGACAGATTTAGGTTTAAGCAACTCTTATTTTTAACAACATGTTTTCTTTGACTAGGAATTTACCCTAGATAATATCACATATCTATCATTAATTGCCTGCCAACTGGTTACGCATTGTACAACCACACTACGTATCCCACAATGCACAGCAGCAGCTATTTGAAGCTCAACACAGGGATGAGTGCAAACAGTGCTTTTGGAAGTGATGTAACAGAAAACAAATATCCCTCATCTGTTCCATAATCTGGGGTTTGACATTTAAAGCTCCTACATACATCCAGTGGGATCTCACACAGTTTTCCTGCTTCTTCACTGAAATGATTGCTCTATCGCTAAACTACTGTTAGAAAATGTCCTGAAGTCATTTTGTTCTGACTGACCAACAAATTAAATTATCTAATCTGGTCATTCAGACTTTGGTGAAGCATAAGAATGATCAATTGTTTCTTCCAGCATTTCATCTTAAGTGAGATATGGTTTTGTTTTCTCTGTTTATTTGTGGTGTTTTGTTGGAGTTTCTTACATTTTCCAAAAGATAGAGTTAATAGGTCCTGAAGGCTTTTCTCATTTTCTTCATGTTTGCAGGCAAACATAAAGCTGCACTTCTTCACAGTTTTGTCCTTGAGTTTGTTTGGAGAGCTACTTGATTTGTGCTGTTCCCTTGGTGCTTTTGAAGATGCTCTGGGTTTTCATATCAAGCGCTTAGGTGAAGCTGAGGAATGTTTACATTGTGAAAAATGTGTGCAGAATAACTGAATAGAGGCATAATATTAAGGATCAAACCACCCCTTGCCACCTCCGGAACATTGCTGAAATGCTTCCCTTTGGGTAACCTTTTTACATTTTAGAAGAGGACTTCTCAAAAATATTTAAAAACCAAGCTACAGTCCATTTTTTGTGCTAAGAGTGAGTGACTCATACAATGAAAACACAAAACTGTCAGTTTCGAATCCCCAAAGGTTTAAAATGTCAGCCAGTTTATTATTATTTTTCACCTGCTTTTATTTCCACCAGCTGGTTCAGACATATAAGATTTGTGAGCAAACAAATACATTTTTCTTTCTGTCACCATTGTCAACAAACTTTTCAAAACTGTTGGATAACATGTGAAGTGAAGGGCTGTCGAGGATTAAATGATGCAATTGTTTCAAAAGACCTCACACTGTCACTTTCTGCCAAGTATTTGTAGTTCTATAAACTGTGCAATAATTTAGGTTGTGATAATATTGATAAGCCAGTTTATAAGAATACAGGAAGTATTTTCTTACCGGAAGTATCCGATGATCATGATGGCCACTAGCAGCGAGCTGAAGGACACAGCGTAGCCGGTGGTGTACATGACATACAGCCGCTCAAAGAAGTCTTGCTGTGAACATGCAGGAAGAAAAAAACATGCTGTTTAATTCACTGCTATAGAAAACTCTCAGGACCGTCTAGACAGTCTTAAACAAGTCTTACACAAGCACAGTAAAATAAAAATGTCCAAATAAGCCTAAAAATGGTCTGAAATCTGAAATAACCTTTATTTTCCAACCAATGGTCAGAGGAAAAAAGGCTGAAAGATGTTGGTGATAAAGTCAAAAGGAGGCTCCATCTCTCTCCCTAAAGATGGTTATTTATAGCAGATTATTTTCTCCATACACCATGGTGTCTTGTGCTGCTTACTGAATATAAAAAGGTGGAAAACATGATCTTCCAAAAGCATTTCTGCCTTATTTATGGAATCTATATTTTCAGCAAATAAATAAATGACAGTGGCAATGTTTCAGTTTAAGGGAAGCAGTGAAACTGAGCGTTCATCAGTCGAGAGAAAAAATGTGATTTGAAGTTCAAGTGGCAAATCAGTAGTGAAGTCGGGCGTTAAAACCAAATGGATGAGAGCGCCGTGGACCTCCAGTCACACCATCTGATGATGACATTTAAGACACAAAGCCTTAAAATTTCTCACTGAGTCACAAAGCATAACGCCTACATAAAAGCCTACATGCCCACAAAGGATGTAGAACCTTTTATTTTTATTAGCTCTGTTATGTTAGGAAAGTATTATGCTTTGCATATCAAACTGAGTGTGAAAACATTAAAACACAACTTAGAAATCATAAAGTTAATGTTTTATGTTGAACACAGCTGGTATAAAAGTGGAGGTCTTTTGTTCTGATTGTTTAATTTAATTAATTTAATCGTTACAGTGAAGCAAGATGTTGGTTGCATCTTTTTATCAAAAATCTAAATCAAATCAATGTTTATTTAAATGGCACATTTGAGCAGCAAGATGGTTCAAGGTGCTTTATATAATAAAAACAGAGAAATTATAAAGTTATAAAGAAAACACCATAAATTCAGCAGACTTCTCTAATCATCCTAATGTAATTCTTCTGCACCTCTTCTACCAGTTAAAGTCTTTCTGTTGATTAGCAAACAGAAAATATTTCCATATTCAGAAATAATCAAGAACACAAAATAAAAATCTAATTCTTTCATTGCATTTATTTTTTCTCCTTATTGTGTCGTGATTTTTCTTCTTTCCTTCTTACTTATGAAGCATATCAACATATAACAGTCTATGCTCGGACTGCACATTTAATTTTGTTTCCGTGTCTGTTCAGCTAATCTTAATGCCTTTATTTAATTTGTTTACATCACAATAATAAAATAAGTAGCTAAAAATGTATTTTTTCTGTTTAGCACATTGAAGTGTATGAAAATGAAGTTTAAACACCAAAATAACGTGCTTATCAATCAAATCAGTGGAGTCCAAGAGTTTTCTACCTAATAAAAATGACATTTGTAAAATAAAAAATTAAAATTTGATTATTTCACTGATAACGCTGAGCTGAAACTTTCCTGTTTTTTCCAACTTTTAACTTGATGTTCTCAGTTTTTTACTCTTCATAGAAGCAATATCTTTGATGCCATTCAGTTTAACTATGATACTTTTCATCTGAGCTGCTGCTGGAAACAATATAATGTTCTTGTACAGATTTCCCTTTTATATTATTTTTCTTTAACATAGAACGAAACAAGGTGACACATAAGATGTATTCCCATTTCTATATAAATGAATTGAATTCCACTCAAATGGTCATTTTGAATCTAAGTTTTATAAAGTGCATAATAATGGTAGAGTGTTATTTACTGCATTTCAAGCAGCGGAGCTGACCAAAATACCCATCCATCCAAGCTGTAATTCAGATTTCCCAGAAACCCTTGCCGTAGTTCATCACAGATCATCAAGGTTTGATGAATAAACAAGCTATGATGCCTGTTTACTGGAGTGAAGGAGCTGACTGTCTTTGTGATTATTTCTTTTGCCTCATCAGTTTTTGATTAGGTCATATCTTTCATATTTTAATGATCCTTGCTATGATGCTTCTGTGAACAGTTTGTTTGTTTCTTTGGTACTTCATTATAGAGAAAAACAGTACATTTATACAGATTTGCTTTTCTTCTTCATGCAATGAAAGGGAAACAAGAAAACTTATGCTTTACATATAGACTTTGGTGCAGCCTGTGTTGAAGGATTGAGCAATCACAAGGCTCTTTGAATGACAATTTTAACCAAAATTCTTGTTATATTCCACATTAATACTTGCTCTTGCTTCCTCATCACTGAGGGGCTGAAGGAACCGCAGACACTCTGAATAATTGGTCCATGTTTTGTTCCACTGCTCCACAAAGACCCAGGAACCGTTGACATCACACCTCCTGTAAGCGTGTCCTGCAAACGTAGGCTTAAGTTAGTGCATTTCCAAAGAATATTTGTAGCATACAGATTGCCTACACATCTTAAATTGTAACATTTTCGGCATTTGTGGACAAGTGCTTTAAAAGTAACAAAATCTGATGCACATAATTAGAGTCATGAAAAATCCAAGTACATAACACTATAAAAATATATTTTTTGTTTGCTTTTATCTGCTTTTCTACTTGTTCCATTGTTTACTGTCAGTCAGTGTCTTTGTCTTAGTCAAAGCCACCAGCTGAGCAGTTGATTAGACTATATGTATGGATGAGCCTGTGGACATTTTCGCTTAGCTGTGCTTCTCACCTAATTGAAACTATTAAAGAAGTTGCTACTGCCATCAACTCTTTGTTCTTAAACACTGAAGGTACTTCTACACCAGTGCTTCTGTTTCTTTTTGGTTTGTGTAGTATATCTACTTAAAGTCCTAGATGGTGATTCACATTTAGTCCGGTTCTGCTGGAGGTTTCCTCCTGTTAAAGGGGAGATTTTCCTCTCCATTGTGTAACCCGGGTGTAGATTTTAACTTCTATTTTCTGGACTTTCCACTTTTAATCCCCTTTATTCAACAAATCTCGCGATAGTTCAAACAGTTAATGTATTGGCATAAATCCTCGCGAGATTATTGAACAGCCAATTGCTGTTCAGTATCAAGGTCACATGCGCCACTGCAGCCAATTGTTGGGTATATCAGCTGGAGCGGGGAAGTAGGAAAAATTTGAATGCGTCGGGAGGAACAGAGCTGCAGGAGCCAACTACCATGAGTTAATCGAAGGAATATTATATAAAATAGAAACTGCGGATTTGGTGAGTTTCTGCGTGTCACTTAGCGGTTAGATTATTGCTGACATTAACTGTTTGTTTTGTGTAGCTATGAAATTACTAACCATTTAGATCTAGACGCCCATACTGGCTGTGAACTGGAGAACAATAAGGTGCCTTAGATATTTATTGAGCACTTGTCTAGATTGATTTTACATTTCATGTCAACTAATTTATATGGTGTATATTCATTGGCTTTTTCACGGATGTCATTTATATTGAACTTTATATTTATTGAATATGCATATTGACTGAAAATGATTGTTGGAAGTATTTATAGTGCAAAGAGTGCCATTTATTGAGGTTGTGTGCAAACTATAATGTTTGATTAGATATTTATTGAGGAAATGGTCCTGTTTTATTATGCAGGCCAGGTTGATGGCGAGCTTAAGGTCCAGGCCTAGAGCCTAAAGTGAGGATTGCACTGGAAGTGCCAGAAGATTGCTTTTTCTCCTGCTGGGCTCCTAGGAGGCTCCTTGCAGCCAACTGAACAGTTTGTACCCATTACAATATTCCAGACCTGCACTGAACCAAGCACTTTGAATAACTTGCTTGGGGTGAAAAAACTGAGGGGTGTGGGTTTGTGGAACTGTGGGATTGTTTCCCCCCTTTTTTTTGTTGTTGTTTGTTTGTTTTTTTATTTTTATATGGCCATATGTTGATTTCACTGATATTGTAAATATGTATATATTGTTTCCTTCACTCTAAATACAAGTCAACTGTAAACTTCTAGTCTGTCTGCCTTATGGGTTGTACCTTGGCTTCTGAGAAACTAGCCCATTTGACATTTTTTTTATGTTTCAACCATGATATATTGCAGCATATTATTTCTTATAAATATGCTACAATTGTCACCACATGCATGCTCAGTATGAAAAACTGGATTAGTTTGTGGAGGTAAAGAAGAAAATTGTGGGAATCAGGGCTAATGCACTGCAAATATTTCCCAGATGTGTAAAATGCCTTTGTTAGATCTATATAACTTACCAAAGCAGAATATCAGAAGCTTCATTAGAAAGTATTTTCATGATGCTAAGTAGACAATACTCATCTAAAAACCTCTAGATTCCTCTATGCCTGCCAGCCAAAGCTTGACCAAACTGAGGTCATGCAACTGAACATTTATTTCAAGCGCAGCTACAAAACTTAAACTGCGTGAGTGAAAAAGAAAAAAGGTTTGCTATGATTCAGCAAAAGAACTGAAGGAGATCTGTCAATAAACAAATAACACAGACCTTAGCACAAATAACACCAACTATGCAATGTTACCTTCAGTTGACATAAAAATGCTGCATATACATCAAACATGACTGAAGAGAATTATGGCCTCTGTCTCTTTAAGAAGCTTCTGCTCTTTCTGACAATCCGGCTTCATGCAGTTGCTCCACCTTAATGCAGTTCACAGTCATTCTTAGGAATGTTTGACTGAGAAATAGTCTGGATGAGTCGAGTAGACTGAGTCCCACCAGTGTTTGCCAATTGCTGCTGCCACTAGTCTGGAGGAGCCAAGTTTTTAATCATGAATCAAAGAAATAAAGCAACACATTAAGATGTTTTGATTATATAAAGCTCAAAAAGTCCATTTTACATATTATCATCCCTCTAAAGAGTTGATGCAGATCCAGAGTTGGTTAATGTGAAGTTATACAGCAGATCTGTTTGTGTTATTCTAAAAAATTAAACCCTTACAGATTTCTATTTTTGTCTTTCTTTCTCACAATTTCATCACTGTTATGGATACAATTTTCTCCTTTATATCTGAAAATATGTTTTAAAAAGATAATTTTTTGTGTTTGTCCAGAGTATATTTGTCTAATATTATTTCAATAATTTGAAACATTCAAGTGTGACAATTTAGCCAAAAAAGGATAAATCTTAAATGGAGAACATACTTTTTCACTTCTCTATAGCTTATTGACTAATTAAATAGTGGATTTTTTTTTGTCATTCCAGCACTTTGCTTTGTCCCACACAGCATGTCAGAAAAGCTGCATAAATGCCTTCAAAGGACTTTTATGGAATCCAATTTTTTAAGCTTAATGCAATTTTGTGCTAAGTGTTTTCTTTCCCTTTGTAGATAAACCCATTAAATAACAAAAAGAACAAAGCATTCATCTTATCCAAGACCCCTGGGTCTTTTCAAAATTTGCTTTTTATATTTCAGGAGGTGCTTTAGCACCAAGTGTTGGGCTTAAAAGTGTCTGCATTACCGAATATCAGCAAAGAGAGGGTTCTGAATTTATCATAGCATTCAGAATTTCACATTCAGACTCATTGCTGGTGATGGTACAGAAGAGAAAGATTGTTAACCTTTATGATTGAAGTCATAGATGTAAGATGGGCAGGGAACCTTCATAATCTGCCCAGGTGAGCCATGAGGCCAACAAATGAGACCGTCCCAGTCTGGAGGGCACACCTCATCTGCAGCAAGAAGATACAGAAGTCACTTTTATCTAGCTGGTCATTAATGAGTGTCAAAAACCATCCATTGATCCAGATCCACTTATCGCTGCAGCCTGGAATGATTTTCTGGATAACTTAACTGCTTTTCATCCAGTTAGACAAAGTTGATGATTTCCATAATTTTTGTGGGTTGTTAAAAATAATCAAGTCCAGGTAACAATTAAAACAATCAAATTTTGTTCACAGTGACGGGCTTAATAAAAATCTAATTACAGGTCTGATTGGAGCCACTTTTTCAGATAAATGGAGAGGACGCTAAATTAAATGAATGATGATTAGATGAGCTTGTGTCCAGCACAATAAAAGCCACATGTTGCACAAACCCATTAAACCTGCTGTGAATCGCTTTTGTCGCAGGATCCTGCTGTGGGGAAAGTTGGACAAGAGCTGGGAAAGTGGCCACAACTGAGGGAATAAATGGATGCTGCTAAATAGAGACAATATGAAAAGAATGCTTCAATCTTAGCATAGTTGAAATATTCTACAGAAAATGCAGCTTGTGTAGCTGAAAAACTGAGGAAAAAATTTATACTTGACATGCTATTGGCTGGCTTTTGAAAAACAACCAATCCAGAAGTGACATTTATTTTCCTAGTGCTGACCGACTGAATCCTGAGGATTAAAACTGCATAGATTTATGGTTTGGTGTTTGTACCTGTGGTTGTTGGTTCCATACTGGACAGGTTCTGATAGCACCGCATTTTGACTTCATACAGGATGAACATCTGCTCCTGTGCAGAGAGAGGACTGTCGAACCCCATCTGTAAAGCACAAACAGAAAGATCAGCTCTTTGACCCCATGTCAATATAATATGTAAATAAACTGGGAGCATTGCATGAAATTTTAATAACATTTGTGACAACTAGGCATCCAGCATCTGCTTTGGGCAGATGTTTCAAACTGAGAAAAGACCACGGAGATCAGAAGGTAGTACAGTTCTCATATTTAACATAAATCGTGATCTTTACCTCTGAGAACATGTCCAGATCTAGAAAATGTAATAATTTAGCCACTTTATGCAGTAATATTACTCTAATGCTGCTTAGTATTCAAAACTCATTTAAGTGCTTATCACAGGGTCTACCACTGTGACCCTCAGTATGTACAAACATATTCTGCTGTTAGCAATGAGGATTTAAGTTTCTCACAATTATTTGCGTGGTTGGATTTATTGCATTGCAAACAACGCCAGATGAATTATTTAAGCTTAATGATTGGGAGAAGATAAACCTCTTTGACACCGATCTGCTAAAATAATGTATCTTTTACTATTTAATGTTGATTCATTATTTTGAACCAGCAAACTGTTTTTTAACTCAAGCAAATGGGAGGAAAGCAGCAATTAGTGAACATAACTGTAAAATATTGTCAACACTAAATTGTATTGCTGCGAAGTTATATAGAACCTCGACAGTGTTAATTATAGAACTGCTCTACAGGATGTGATGGCTTAAAGAATCCGGCGACGGATTCTACAAGCCAGCCGGTGTGGAGCAACATGTTCAAGAGGGGCAGTTACCGTGGCAACAGCGATGCCAGGGTTTCCTTTTTAACGGGTTTGAACCGGTTCTGACCCGGTTCGTCGGAAAGGATTAAATCCGACGAATCGGGTCAGAACTCTATTGTATCCCAGCACTGCAAGCTAAATGGAGTCTTTTTCCTTTATTAATTCATAAGCATTGATAAATGCAAAAAACTTGATGGATAAGTTAAAATACGCTGACACGTACAAGATTTAAGCATTTTGATTCTCATCATTCATGTGAATTTAGCATGTTGGATTTAGCATTTAGCAGTGAAACAAGGCAAGAGATAAATGAACTTTCATTGGTTGCAATTTTTAAAATCTGACACTTAGAAAGAGGGCACCAACACCAGAACCAAAACATGTTAAAAGCTTTTTAAGGTGAAATGGTCTTTCTATTGATTGTGTTTATGCGGCTACAGCCGATTTTGATGTTAATAACAAGATATCCACACCAAATTAGCATTGTTCTTTATTAAAAATGATAATAAAAGATAAAATAGTCCATCCTGACAAAACAACACTGTCCTGACTTTTATGTGGAATTGAGAGGTTTATTTTAGTGTGACACCAAAATGTCAAACTGATGGCTAATTTTCAAAAACAGGATGCATGCAGGGGCTTAATATTCCCTGCCAGGGACCATAAATGTCAGCCCCAAAGTGTCATCTCAGTCTTTCCAGTAATTGTGGAGAGATTTCACTTGGTGCAAAACTGTAGGAATTATCTGCAGCAGAGGTTGCAATCCTTCTCTGAGAACCTCTTGAAGTCCTTAACGTAAATTTTTAAGTGATCTTCAATTATCAAAGACTCTCCATTTGATCACGTGACGTGATATAAAGCTCTTTAATTTTGATAACTGTAGCGCTTAAAAATAAAAAACAAAGACGGTTTTTGCCAGTAAGTTAATGTTTGACCCGTTCCAAAAACTTCCCGAATAGAACATCACAGATCATCAGGCACTGCGCCGTTACCTAGCAACCCCAGGGAAGCCCAACCCATCACCTAGCAACCCAAACAGAGTTCCAGCACATTTGTTCACTTTTGCTCATTACTGTATGAATGTAGAACTGATCAAATTTCATTATCTAAAAACGATTTTGTGCTAAAAAAATTTTATAAACATGTTTTTTAAAGCCCATAAACCTCTCCTAACCTGTTCAAGGATGCACTATAGGTCGCCTTTAAGCTCACCAGCACTTGGCTTATAATGTAGAACAATGATCATTACCACAGCAGCAAATTAAACTCAAAATGTCTCAACAGACAGAAACATTCTTGCCTTGGAGAAAAGGTGAAGAACACCGTGCCCAGAAGATTCGGTCCAGATTAGGGGAGTTAATTTGGATGGTTCTGTTATGGGAAAACCTGCTGTTTTCCTGTCACATCCCCCTTTGAGGAACCCCAGGGGGACCCTGAGAACACCTTAGGATAACCCATTGGTTTCCAAAGTGGGTCCTCGTGGGGCGGCATCCTGCATGTTTTAATTCTCTCCTCCTGGTGGTAGTAACAACTCTTTCAGCTTGTCAATGTTCTTCTTAGGCCTTCTAATGAGACATCATTTGGTCCAGGCGTGTTAAACCGGGGAGCGAACTAAAGCATGCAGGATGCCGGCCCTTGAGGACCTTTTTTGGGAACCACTGGGATAACCCATAATGAGCTGGAGAGTGCAAATGGGGAGAGGGATACATGCACCTTTGCTTTGGGCTTTTACACCTGCAACCTGACTTCCAATAAGTGGGAGAAAAATGTCATGTCATGATTCTTACACTTTTTGACATATGGATGGATATTTGTACACTTGAACTAAAACCCAAGTCATTTAGCTGTTTAAACCCTAGTAGTGAAGACGTACTTCACTGATAAAATCCTGGAAATTGTGTCTGTGTGTCAAATCTTCCTCTTGGCATCAGATGTGTTTAAAAGAATCCCAGCTCATGGACAGATGAGGAAGTTTTACCTTGTCAAAATCTTCACATTCTGCAATAATACAGAGGCATGTTAATTGTTCAAACTCCTCATTTTCTTCTGCGTAGGTTTTCAGCTTTACACTGCACAGCTTAACAAAGTCATTATTGATCCAGCTGCTCTCAGCACCTGTCAGGATGTCTTGGAAAGTCACATCACAGTTGGGCTAAATCAAGATTACAGACCCGTGGAAAATTAAGTAGATCAGGCATGCCTTAATGTTTCTGACAGTTTCCTGCACTGTTGCTATGATGTTAAAGACCTGGAAGCGTCACTGTTTTTCAGTTCTTTCGATTACTCTTCAGTAATTTCTATGACAGAAAATCCTCTGTAATGTTTAACCAAAGCAAGATTAATGTTTCAATGATTTCTGAAATTAGAAGCAGCAAATGTGGCAAAGGTAAGGCTATCACTCCCTTTGGTCTCATTATCGTTCTTGGTGCTTGCTACACAGCTGGAGGCTCTTCTATTTACACACGGAGACATGACCGCCATGCAGACATAAACTATGTTTGCTTAAACCTCAAAAGATCAATTAACTTTGAACAGTTTCTAAGGCTTGGCCTACTGATGCAGTTCAGAGCATGTTAATTTTAACATGCTCATAAACATTTAGTGATACTGTTGCTATTTAATTATCTCAAACAAAATGCTTGAAACTTGGGTAATTAAATGTTTAAAACTACTTTAAAGCTTTGTTCAGATGTTGCTGCACAGATCTATGCAGTTTTTAAATTGATCCAGTTATTATTTCTGTATCTGTCCAACAATTCATTAAAACAATCCGAGATACACATCCATCCATCAATCCATCCGCAGAAAGTCAATTTTCACTTGTAAGGGTGTTTTCACACCTGACAGTCCGGTGGACTCATTCAACTGGGTACCAAAATGTTGCTGAAAATCTGCAACATTTGCTGATTTTCAGCTGGTGTGGTTCTTTTCCATACTGCATTGTGTCAAATGAAGCAAAACCTTTAAATAACCTGTTCCCCTCCTTGCCTGTGGTGGCGCTGCACCAAGAGCTACTGACAGGAGCGACATATGTGCAAAACTTGCTTCTTCACAAAATGAAAATAAAAATGAAGTAGCATCAAATTTCAGTGGTTGTAGGATTTTCCTTTTCTCCCGCTAGCGCATTTGTTTTGGTTGTAGTTTATCCCCAGAAATCCCTGCACTACAGATCATACTTAAATGAGCTTAAGAGCATCAACTGGTATAAACATTTCCAAAAAGATGTGTGCAACTTGCATCGTATAGGTATTATTCATATATTAATAGCTTCCAAAGGGCTCTTTCTTTCAATCTAATAATTATTTTAATGCTGAGGTTATCTTCAACAATAAAACCGTGTCTGACAAGCCAACTTCAGAAAGCCAAGCAAACTGCACACGACCTTAATTCCTTTTCCAGGCGTGTTCCACCGACAAAACCTCCCGATAGGTACCAGAGAACTAAACACAAACTGATATTTGCTGCTTGATCACCATGAATCTACACCGCCATGCTGGGAAGGTCTCCAGAAAGGCAGAGGGGGGAAAGTAAAAGGAACAAAAACACATCAGGAGTCATTTCCTGAAAAAAATATGACAGCTTCAAACAGAGATGAAAAGGAAAAGCACAAAAAGCTCCGTCATGATGTATGTGGATGAAGTTTCTGTGAGGGAGAGTTTGATAAATAACTTGCTGGTTTTAAAACCCAAAGTACCTGTAAAAACAACATTTACCCCAGAGGCTAATTCCCCAAAGATGAGAAGAGGCATACTGTAAATTAATTTAAACACAGCAAGAAATGGACTTTAAGCAGGCGAGGTAACACATTCTGACAAATATTTGAGGTAAAAGTAAAGAATTTGCAAAATGTGGGTAAGAAACACACATAATGTCTGAAAGGTATGCAGTTTGGCTTTCCTCCCTGTTGGAGTTCTCTGCAATCTGCACAATGTGTGATTGACATTTTGGAGATGTTCACCAAAAGATCCACAGGATAGATGGTTAGCCCTGTTCTAGCTAAATTTGGTCTCAGCTTTTAGGCAAATGCCACAGTTTTTAGACACATTACTTTATTTCCACATCATAATTCTGCACCACTTTATGTCTGTCTGTCACATCAATTCCCTACAAAATACAGTAAAGTTTGTGTTTATATTGGAACATGTTCGAGTTTCAGGGATGTGAAAACTATCAAATGAAACAGTGTTCATATCATTCCTCTGAATGCTTTGGGTTTTACAGCAGGATAACTGGAACGTTAAAGTTTGAACAATACATTTCCAAAAAGCCACATCATGGAAACGATGTAAAATGGAGGTGATATTCAGAAGCTTAAATCTAGTTATGACGCAGACAGACCTCAGAAAACCATCCAGAAAGATTCTTAACCTTTTAGTTTTTCTGCTGAACATAATCCATTGATTTCAACAATCCTTTCATGCATTCAGTGCCTACAGGAGCAGCGTCAGCAAAGCAGACCCACAGCGTGACTGCAACATGTTTTTCTGTACAGTAGATCTTTTCTTATTTACAGCCCTAATTTTCTTTTTTTTTTTTTTATCCCTGGGAGAATCGGTACAGCGTTCCAACCTGTGCTACGTTTTTCTCCCTTTTTGATTTCAGATAATTATTCAGCTTTTATTTGCTTTGTTTTCTGATTTCTTTTCATAAAATGATTTCCATGTGTTTAAATCTGTGGGCTCAACCTGTAAGAATCAGCCTGAGGAAGACCAGGGCAGAAGTGATGATGAAGCTGTGAATGTTTTCTATCTGGCGCTGACTGGGTTAGAGATGATTTGCCTGAGAAATCCGATGAGCAAAAATTTATTATAGAATCCCAGAGATCATCTGCTGGTTAATCAGCAAACTTTCTAATCTATGCAAACAAACAAATATATAATGTACAATCAGTTAGATGGGAAATATGTATGCATATATGGCCTGACTGTTTAACTAGGGTGCAAACCCCACCTCCATACAAAAGGTGCTTAATGGTGTCAACCAGGGTTTTATAAATGAGTTTTGTTGTTGAGTACCATTCAAACGTTCTTTATTACTAAGTATATATGCCCAGTTTTCATATATACATAATACTCTTTCTGAAAGAAAGAGTATTATGTATTTCAAGGTGCCTAGAATCCAAAACAATCAAGACACTATGTTGCCTTCACAACTTAAAGAAAATTTGACTTTGCATCATAGCCATATCTGACTCCTAAAATTAGTCTCTGTCTCTTTAAGAACCTCCTACCATTTCTGACACTCCCCCTTCATGACATCATCACAACAATTGTTCCACTGTTACAACATTAAAGCATGATATCAAGCTCAAAAAAGTTGATTTTGCGTAATGCTCTCCCCAAAACCCTACTTAAGATGTTTGTTAAAATCTAGTCTTTTCAACCCTTTCCTATTGATACAATATACATAAATACTACACAGTAAGGCATCTGTGTAGTATTTCTGTTCCAATGCATGACTGAACTGAAGAATATATTAAAAAAAGTTAGAGACCAAATATTAAGTTGAAAACAAGTTTTATTTGTTTTAAATGTATCTTGAATATTTTTTAATGTCGTGGTACAGTGCGCTTCTCTAATTTGAGGTGTGCTTTTAGATGTGCACACCGATTTTACTCTATTTATAGATTTTGAGTGAAACAAAGGGAAAAACTGGTCTGTTTTTGAAATCATTGTTTTATTAGGAGGAAAGAAATTTCAATTTCAAGACCAAAACTTTTCAACAAATCTAGAAAGTAGAAAAATAGAGGAATCTGAATCAACAGGAATCAACATCAGCAGCTTACAGCTTTAAAAAACAAAGATTTGTGTATATTTATTTGAAATATGTCAGAAGTCAAACATAAAATAAAGTTTAATATCCATGTAATTCATGTAGGAATCACAAAGTTCTCCTACTGATTCCTTTCTCTGCCATAAACCAAAAGCTATACATTGAAGCTCTTATCCAAAGATTATTGGATTAAAATTGAGTCTCCTCTATTTATTTACACTAATTGCTATGTATTTCATTGATTTTGACCTTTATTCAGTTATTAACCAATTTGACATTTGTTTAGTGAAAATATCCCCTGATGTAACATTGCTGTAATATTTAGGAGCATTGTTTTCATTCATTATGAGAGGATTTAGAACAAAAAGGCCTATGCAAATACAGTGACAACCAATTTGCAGATTAAAAGAACCACTTTGAGCCTCTCCAATTGCTCTCTTGGCAGTGACTAATACAGCAGAAAATCCAGTGATTCACATGTCATCATGTGTCACCATTTTGCCTAATTTCCATTCATCAAGTGTCCTGAGATTTTTTTTTTCCTGTTGAGCTCATTGCTACCAATGTTCAAATAAATCAACCTGACAGTGTCTGCTATCTCTGTACCTCAGAGAAGCACTTGGCTTTAGACTCTTTGAAGGTCAAGCTCCAGGTAACATTTAGCTGGAAAAGCAGGAATATGTTGCTTTACCATGTACAGCTTATATTTGCAGAATGTAAGATGAATTAGAGCTGGACTTTCTGAGGTAATTGCTTCGTTTACAAATGGCAGCAAAACACTGTGATTCCAAATTTATTTAAGTGGTTTTGCTTTTGAGCTAGAAGACTATAAAATGTGAACAGATGATCTAAATATTAGCAGATATGTCTCAAAGTCCTCATTAAAAAGGACTGTCAAAAGTACAACAGTTGTTTTTATATGGTATATATGAAAGACATGTCATATAAACACAAAAACCTGAAAAAAGGAATAAATGCTTCAATAAATGTGAAACGAAATCTACACATAAATATACATAAAATCATAAATGGAATAAAGTAAATACAAAATTAAATGCATTAAGTAGATAATCAGAAAACTATATGTTGTATTTCATAAATAATATTACAATCTCAATAGTTTATTATATCTTGTGCTGTAGATTTTAGTGCATGTCTGTCTTTTTTTCTTCCACCACAAAAGTACAAGAAATAGGAAAAACAAATGAAACAATACAAAATAAAATACTTAAAAAACATCACATAGTATAAAAAATGTTTTTAAAGAAAAACAAATAAATGAAACATTTAAGAAGGTACTAGAGATAAATCATTTATGTTAACATTTTTGCTATATTATTTTACAGAATAAAGTCAGTCAAAATGTCTGAATTACTCTTTTTTTTTTTTTAGCTGTGTATCTATTTTTAATGCCATTTCTTCTTTATTTTGACAGTTTCAGAGCTCCACACAGACGCAGCTGTGAGCGAAGGCTATTTATTCCGATGACTCATTGCCTGTTTTTTAAAATATAAAGACTATTTTCCATGAAGCTGTTTAGATATAAACAGGGTTTTACCAAAGCTCAAGAAAAACAGAGGGAAATAACCTTTTTCTTACCTGTGCTTCAACCCACGTCCAATAAATGAAAAAGTTAAAGATCCACAAAATAAAGTTCACAGTTCGTCGGGCTTTCAAAAACATTGCTAAAACGTGTGTTCACTTGAATCCTCCGTGATGTCGGCGCATCCTTCCATCAAATCTTCACATCAGTGCAAAGTTTCGCCTGAAGTTCCGTTTAAAACCCGAGCCGCGGCAGGTGGATTCATCAAATCCTAAAATCCCCACTTCGCTCCTGGCACACGCAGAAGGATTCCCAGAAATAACTCCTCAGCTCCTGGAGAGCGTCCAGGACCCAGCTGCCTCTGCAGAGGAAGAGAGCCCGGTGGACGCAGGCTGGCTCCGGAGGTCCCCGTTAACCCGCCGACCAGGGAGCCTCATGCAGAGCTGGAATAAATGAGCTCCACTTTAAGGTGGCAGCACATTTCCATGTGTCATGAGTCACTTCACAGTGTGGTGGGCATTTTCCCCACGGAGCACCCACTGCATCCAACCTGACTGCTGCTCCTGTAAGTCACCATGTGATGTGTGGTGGAGGCTCCTCTCTCTCCATCGGTTCTACCTCGCAGAGGAAGCGCGCATCTCTGATGCCGCCAAAGGAAAACTGAATTTAGACCTAATACTCTCTTCAACTTGTAAGCTGTTTTTCAGTCCCATCCAAAACTATTCCAAGAGCAGCAACAGGGATGAATTATTTATTATACAAAACACTGGATTGTCTTCATGGTATGTACAATATATTGCATGGATACAATATTTTTCACGTTTTATCACAATACGTCCACAAACCTCATGATTTTATCAAGAGCTGCATATGTTTATATTCAGCCACCCTGAGTAAATACTTTGCCAGCTTTGCCCATCTAAAACTGAAATTGTATCTCCCATAATTCTTTGCAAGGCAAAAAATTCAAGGCAAAGATTCAAATGAATGAGTTTTACTGATTCATTTAGATTTAGGTTAGATTTAGGTTTGGACTTTGACTAGGCTGTCCTACTTTCATCTAAGCTAGGGGTGCAAGTTATCAATTAATGAGTTAATGATGTGTTTAAAGTTGATTGAGTTTATTGTTTAATTGATAAGCAGCTGTTTCAGTTTTTGCTTGAATAGAAAGGTTTGACTGTCTTTCCATAACATAAAGAGTTACATTTTTAAAAAGAAGCATATTAATATATTTTAACAATTTCTTGTGACAGCTGTGAAGCTTAAGGAAAGTATTTATATTTCAAAATGCAACCACGCCCCACACCAGACTCTGTTTCCCTTTTCCGTTCTGGTACGGCCCCGCCATCTTTATTCCTGTATCAACTGGCTCACATCAAGATGACCAGCAGTGCCCTCTATTGGATGGCGGCCAAACTACAACCCTAAAAAAAGGTCTAAGTTATTAGTTAATTACTGGAGCTCATTTTAATCTAATCAAAAGTCAATTAATTGTTTGCATCTCTTATTTAAACCATCTTACTGGAGATTTAGAAGGCGTTTAGAGTTATTTTCCTTCTCAATGGTGAACCTTGACCCCTGCCTCTAACTCGTTTTCTTCAAGGATTATTTTCGATTCAATTCCTTCCATATATCCATTAACTCTGACGACCTTTCTTGTCCCAGTTGGAAAAAGATATGACCACAGCTTGAAGCCATCAGCAGGAAGTTAGTGATGACTTATATCATCCTATGAGTTTTAAAACTGAATGCAAAAATCGTATAGTTTATCACTTCAAAATGTGTCTACTTTCCAATTAAACCATTTTATAGAATTGAGTGATTATTAGATGTTATAATGTGACAAATAGTACAAAAAGGTTTTGTCTCCTACTCTGTTTTTAGTGAATTTGCAGGTCAGATCTTAAGTTTGATGTGGTCATTGCAGAAAAGCCTGCGTGTTTATTGCTAAATGCAGCTGGATGGCTTTGGGTCCACGTTTTGGAGCACTTTTCATGATACCGTGAAGCATTGCCCAATCTCTGTGGCTGAATCTAAGCAGAAAGTGAATCCCTGTCCGCCTCAGGAGTTATCCAGCTGCTTCAGTCTATAAACGCCTGTGACCCAGTGCCACTGGACATAATGAGTGTCCTTTCCATCACTCAGCCTCGTGTGTTTCTGACACTTTAGATCATGAACTGTGTTAAACATTTTTAACTTCTTCCACATTGTACCACAGCCTTGTCGTAGTTTCACTCCTTAGAGAACTGTTCCACCTGATTAAGCAGCAAAACACAAATGATTTTCTTTTGGAAATGCTTCCAGTAAGAACTCTCCTGTTTGTCTCAGACAAAAAGATAGCCAGTGCCGCAACAACCAGCTTTTTATTTTCAGTCCATCTTGTTGGTATGGCCATGTCTCTACAACAGAACAAAGCTTATGAAACAAACAGTGATGGCATAGTTACTTTAAAAAAGTAACTGTAATCACATAGAAACGGCGGTCGCTCCCCAAGATGCATAGTAACTCGATAAGTAATTGTAGTCTGACTACTGGATTTGAAATAGAAACGCGTTAGATTACTCGTTACTGAAAAAAGTGGTTAGTAAGTAACGCATTACTGTCACCACTGGAAACAAATACATTCTACTGGATCCCAACAGCCATCCGGATGTGACTTTTGTGTGGTTTGAGAGGATTTTACTGGGGGAAACATATGCACTAGTTGAAAGTAAACAAGAATTCCTATGTCTTGATGTAGAAATTATTGGTGTAGTGTGAATAGTCTGGGGGGTTTTAAGACATTTGTTAGCAAACCTTTAGGTGTGCAAAAAGCAGTGTTCAGGGCCAAAAATCATAATTTCCCAATGATGATTTTATGAAACGGAAAAAGATATTAAAAAGATAAATCATTTGAGATATTTCCCCATCTGTTTCTACAACCACCAGTTTGTTGAAGCATTCAAAGCTGCTCCAAATTCACTGGAGGGATTTTTGGATATAGCTGACATATCCTGAGGTAGCATTAACATTCTAGTAGGCCAACATGCTATTAGCAGGCTAACATTTAAGCTACAATCAACATTTTAGCCAATGTTTATATAAAAGCTAATCTTTAAATACTAAATGGAGTCACTATGAGTAAATATGCTGTTGATAACCCACATACTACTGATAGTGTCAACATGCTAGTGATAGCCCCTATGCTAGCGTTAACCTCATAGCTAAAATAAGCATTAGCATTTCTGCAATACTATCTACATTTAACTTGCTGAATGGAGAGAGTCAATTTTAGTCAGTGTAGTGATAGCCCACATGCTAATTACAGCATTTTAGCTAACCTTAGAGTTTAAGATGATGTTAGCTTGCACACCAATGTTTTATTGAGGTAGTAGGATAGCTGAAAAGTGGAAATGCTTGAAATTGCACAAAAATGAAAGGAGGGTTGAAGTCTGACAGATCTTTCATGCTTCACACAATTAAAAGCCCCAAAGTAATAAAACATTCATACATATGGGGAGAATTTGTAAACTTTTGCTATATTGCAAATTACTCTGCAGGATAAGCTGTCTTTGAAGATATTTTATATAAAATCCCACACATGAACCTCAGACCACTGTTAACGCTCTCAAATTATAAGTTTACTTGCTTATTACTATACCAAACAACTCACATAAAAATGAAGAAAGAAATCCACTCATGAAGTAAGTTCGCCACCCTCTGACGTGACATGAAGTGACTCATCACAATGTTTATTCCAGTGTCACCCTTTCTGCTGCATTTTAAGGAGCCTCGAAGCTCAAGGATCTGTCCGTGGTGCTGACAGTGCAGCAGGAACACAGTCCTATGTAAAGCCCTATTTACTGCTACTAAAACATTTATGATACCCTTCCTTTTCCCATCACCATGGTGTGCTGTTTCTGCTGTGAACAAGGTCTAATTTAACGAGGATGCATCTCTTTACACTCATTGTCATGCGGTGCCAGCGGTAGAAAAAGCATTCTTGTTCAGCTGCTCTTTAATAAAAGGATTTTAAACAGTCTTTATAGTCTCAACTCAGGACTGAGCACTCAGTGCACATGTGGGCAGAGTCTGCATGGTGATTCATTAATGAGTTAACGGCAGAATCTCACGCTGTGAACCACGTTCTGTTCAGATTGTGATCACTGATGGCACGCAGCTGTCAAATTGTGATCTGAGGGCCAACATTACCCTGGAATGGTTTGCCAGTTAAATAAACCACTTTACAACATTATGTCTGCAGCTTAACAAAGGAGAGGCGGAACACAGAGAGATAGAAAGTGAAAATAATCAGGAATAAATCTGTATTTTGACTGAAAATGGGGAGAAATCCTGCACCAATGTTCCCTTTCTAATACAAACACGGTTGAAAGGCTGTGATTATAGTCTGACCTTGCAGACAAGCGGTCAATTTTTCTATGCTCTGCGAGAGTAAAATGACATACCGTTGTGTTTTTGTCATGTAATATGTGGAAGCAGGGAGAAAGTTCTGACAGGAACTTGGCATGAGTGAAGAGTGAATGATAAAAACAAGACATGATGCACAGAATAGTAGAGGCAAACAGTAAAAACTAAAGAGCTCATTTACAAAGCAAATGGTGGAGAATGACATTAATTGAAGGTTGAGTTAATCAGGAAAATGTGGAATAGCTGGGCCAGGAAAGTGCTTAGCAGGAGAACAGAGAGGAGACTTATCAACACAGAAGAAGCTGAGCCAGACACAAAAACTACAAAGAAAGACGGAAGAGACAAAATAGATCCAAATGCACAAGGAAAAGAAGAAAAAGACAAAATATAAATGGATAAAAAATAACAACACCTTTCAAACAATAACAAACACAGAGAAATTAAATGAATATGGCAAGAGGTTTAAAACACTAAGAAATCAGAAGTGATCAAACTCTTCAGTTTTTCTCAATGCCTTCTCCTAGGCTAGGGATTTTCAATTCATCTAATATTATATATTAAGCTTGTAAATTAACCTTTGAAATCTAAAACCTCTAAAAATTAGGACTTCTTGTGCAGATAGTGTATTTCTTTGTAGCTAGAAACAAAAATTTGCTTTACGGTTTTGAAGCATCCAACTACTTTGCTTTGACTTTTCATTGTTGGACTTTTCTTTTAAAAAGATCCAACAATAATCTTTTTAGAAGTAATTTGTTCTTAATCATTGATGAAACTTGCAGCGCCAATTTCATGTCCCCTCGCCTACAGATTTCTGCATATTCATGCGCTGCTCTACTCTAAAAAAGAAAAAAAGATGAAAGGTCTGCAAGATGAAAAAAGAACATTTTCTGCCGTTTTCTTTCCAGCACTGATTCCTATCTTTTCCCATATTGCTCATTTATTAGACTTTGAGCTGAATATGGTATTAAATACAGTCGTTCAGCTCATATGCATGTGGAGCTAACCATTTCCAACTGTTCTGCTCCTGCCTGGTGGTTAAATTACTGTTCTCATGCCACATTTTTCTACTAAACTTTACTTTCTCTATCAACATTAATAATAGCGCTCTGAAATACAGAATTAGTCTCTATGAGAATGTATTTTTCTGTGTTTGCACACATACAGCTAGGTATCTGAAGTTTAGCAAACTTGATAATTGAATGAGAAGTTTGGATTTGAAGAAAAGTCTCTACAAGTGCTGGAATAGTTACAAATGTTATGCAATGTCATCTAAAACTATAAGTAATCGTGTGTTTTAAAGTGAAATCAACAAGCTCGTATCTGCAGCACTCACTAGAACCAGCTGTTAAAATCTTAAAAATATCATGTTTATTTCAGTAGTATGATGTCATAGTCTTTAAAATTTTACAGTCCGTTTAGATCAAAGGTGATGAAAGTGAGCCTGGGGGCCATTCTGTTTTTATTGCTGAAAATAGAAAAAATATTTTTTCAGTTTTTTTAGTCTAGCCCAGAGTAGTAAGCAATTAGATGCCTTTTATTTAATAAGGAAAAAGTGAAAAAAAAACATTTGCATATGGGTCTAAAATCTAAAATTGTACTTCTTTATTTTTTCAACTAGATTAGTTCACACTTAATCTGCTGTTGAGAAGGTTAACAACAAAAAATTACAACATTTTTGGTCATTTAAGTTTTGAAATCTAATCTTTTGTTGGGCTGACGATTTTGGCCTAAGGAGTAAAAGGTTTGAACATATCTGGTCAAGATCATCCAATGTTTATGTCCTATCTTGGGCTCCTGTTTCTTCAGATCTGACGGTATGTTTTCTGTGGTCAGTGGGGTCAGATTCTCATCCCCTATCACTTTTTTGTCAAACAAGCAACTGTCGACGCTGCTAGGCAGAGCACCCAGCAATCCTTTTCCTGCCTGTCGCATTTGCATCGGATCTGAGCATATCTAATTAAACTATCCAAGGCTGGGGTCCAGTAATCTGCAGTGTCTGTGCACGCTTCAGATTGGCGCGTCTAATGTGTGTTGAAGGTGCCGGCCGATGCATATTAATTTACGAGACGCACCGCCAATGCTCCTGATGTGAATTCCCCTTTGGACAAATCAGAATCATGTCTTTGGATTAATATCATCTGTAAAGTGCCCATTTTTCTGTCTGCTGGCAGAGTTTGTGATGAATTTGAAGGCAGTAGCTAAGAGGGGCTCATTGGGATGTATTAAAGCGCATCAAAATTTTAAATATGCAGCAAAAGATAAAGTCTCAGTAGCATTTAGATATTTGTTAAGACGCATTATACAAAGGCTTTTTCTTGACCAGATTCCCCTACAAGTGGCTGGATTTAATGATTGTTACAGTTCTCCAAAAGTGGGGGTCTGAGATTCATAGAGAACAGCAGCCAATCAAAACACTGTGATCATCATGCTTAAGACTACAAAAATCTTAGTTGCTTTTTAAAATGATAAAACCTGACAGTAAAAATCAGTTCAGCAAGTAAAAGTGTTGAATAACAGTGACTATTTCCTGTCTTCCTCCTGTTTATTTTGAAATCACTGTCACTGACTTTAAGTGAACACTGCTTACAGGAGCGTTCACAACTGATTATTTTCCTCTGAATGAGTAAAAGGTTGTTTCCGACTATGTTCTTTATCGCTGATGGTCTTTAATATCACCACCTGAAGTTAATAAATCTAGCTCTAATACAAGCACATTTGGTTGTTAAATATGTTGGTAATAAATTATGGTGGTAATATTGGGCGTTTGTTTACAGGGATGCTGGGATGACTAATATTCTGGATTAATTGCCTCCATGCACTTCAATCCTTCAATTCTAAACAAATTACAGCAAACAGATGGCGGACCAAACGCTAACTAAATGGGATATTTATAATGACGTAACTCCAACTTGCCTTTTAGGCAGTTGAAAACCAAACCAGTTCTTTCACAGAACCTGTTAAGGTCTAGTTAGTACCTGGAAACTCCTTGGTGGACTACAGAGCAGGGAATTCTGGGTAAATGCAACCAAAACAAACGAGCAAGTTTAGCGCTAGAAGGAGAAATTACTTGTGGTCTTTTGCCAAAGACAAAAGAGAAATTCCACAACAACAACTATTGCCATCATATTTTTTTTTAACATTTAGTGAAGAATCAGTCTCTTCTTCAGTGGTTTTTATGTTGTTTCCTTTAGCACTTCTTGGTGCTGCACCACCACAGGCAAGGAGGGGAACGGGTTTAAAACGGTTGATTTTAAACTGAACGTCTTCATTAAATTATGACTAAGTTAAAGTTGTGGCAGCAAAGACTCAGCACATAGAAGGTTGTAATTATTATGACCATAAAACCTGCCTAACATGGGCACTTCTTGCTTTTTTTAAAATACTTGAAGGGAACAAAACCTAACATCCAAAAAAACAAAAGCTATATTCATTCATTACATTTTTAACTGTAAAACTAATCAGTCAAACTGTGGGTACAGGTTACTCACTAAAAAAAATACAACATGCATGTTGCAACAGGTCTGACAGGAAAACAAAGGCTTACTGGTAATTAATGAGAAAAAACTACTCATAAAGCTTGTGATATGATCTGGAAGACATGGCAGACGAATGAAGTCCAATGACACCCAATCCTAGTGACATCAGTTGTGAAGAAAGAGGCATTAAAAAGTCTCTATGTGCGCATTATGGTGCTGTTATTCTTTTGATCCAACCATTTTCATCAAATTTCACCCAAACCTAGGAAAATTGTGTCATCTTGTGAAAAAAAAGAGCCTAATCAATAAACTGCTTTATGTTAAGCCTGAGAGACTTCTTTGTTTTACTTTGTGTGACATACTGCCTGATGCTCTTCAGCCTAATCAGTTCACATCGTTCGTCATGTATGAAGCCAATCTAACTCAAAGGGCGCCTGTTATGCCTATTTTTGGGCAGTTTTCATTTCTTAGATGTGAAAGAGACATGTGACTCAGGGAACCCACCAGAAACAGAAAAAAAGTCTTAGGAGTTTGATTTTGATGTCAAAAATAGCTCAATAATTTCTGCTATTGTCCCTTTTGCATGCACACTAATGGCCCCTAACAAAATCAGC
Source organism: Phalloptychus januarius (assembly GCA_902982915.1). Lineage (NCBI taxonomy): Eukaryota > Metazoa > Chordata > Actinopteri > Cyprinodontiformes > Poeciliidae > Phalloptychus > Phalloptychus januarius. The sequence goes on along the minus strand of CADWAE010000230.1, from coordinate 17,439,774 downwards.
TTCCAGTCCCGTGGCTTGATTTGTTGTCGCCCACTGAATCTTCCTCTTTTATATTTCGGGTCCAGGTCCTGTGGAGACCATTATGACTGTAGAGTCTTACCTTTTCATCTGAACAGGAAACAAACACAAAAATGCACATTGATTGACTTTTCCATTTTCTTAGCATGATAAATATTTTGTTAAAACCAAAATAAGGTTTTCAATTAATTCACCATGAATGTGATGAACTCTGTTGGTACCTTTGAAATTAACAGCTATTTTTTGCACATCTGACACAAACATTCTTTGGTAACACTTCACATATCAGGAAGTGTGAAGTGTTACCAACTTCACACCTGCTCATCAGGGTGAGCAGGCAGCTTAAAAATAAACGATGGTGTTTGCAGGGTTCCTTGATGTCATAGCTGCAGTAAGTACAGTGACTTAAAGAAGTATTTATGTGCTTAGAACCTTTCCACATTGTGTCATATTGAAATCACACACCCCAATGAAGTTATTGGCATTTTTGTGATAGATAAATAAAAGCTGCAAATTGTAAGCAGTAAACCCTGTAGTGTTGGAAGTGCATGGTTATTTAGCCCCTTACACTAATAACATAAATAAGTCCAGTGAGATTCATAATACACTACACTTGTGTTCATTTAAGTGTAAAATAGTTTACTACTAATATTAGATAAATGTAATAGTGTCTGAGGTTTGAGAACATTAGAGAGCAAACAGCCTTATACATTTACAGATATATAATTATGAAGAAGCTTAAAGCAGGGTTATTGTAAAAAAAATACTATATCAAGCTTTGTTGGTCCTAATTAGCCTTTTTAAGGCCATCTTCTGAAAAGGAAGTGTGGCACAACAATAAAAAATACTAGGAGATTCAACTGAGAATCAGAGCTGTGACTTGAAAATAAACTTCTCAGATACTCCACACTTAATCTGACTGAGCATGAGCAGTTTGGCATTAAAAAATATTCATAAATATCTCTGGATGTGTGAAGATAGTCATGGCACAATTAGTGATGTAATTCCGCCCAAAAGCAGGCGGGAGATAGGGAATCTAAAAAAAAAAGATCTCTTTAATAAATAAATAAGTAAATAACACCTTAAATCAAGCAGAGGAAAAAACAGAAGAACTGTGAAACTATGCAGAAGACTTCAGAAAAGTGACAATGAAAACTTAAATTCTGAGAAAGATCAATTGCTGGAGTGAGGAACCCATGAGCATAATTACCTGAATGTTTGTGGGAGGAGCAAAGCAGGAGGAATGAAAGGAAAAAGTCAAAGTCAGACAAGGAAAAATCTAAATCAATAAACTAACAAACATGGTAAGCATTATTAAACACTAAAATAGTCAACCAAATTGAAAACACCGATTAACAAACTCAAAGACCTAAGGATTATGACAGGCAACTACACAGTGAAAGATGATTTTACACAGTACTGAATCAAGGCAGATGATGAATTTAAATAATTTCCTATTTTAAAAATGAGGAATACATCACTTTCCTCCCACTTCATTGGTATGTGCTACTTTTTGTTGATCTGTCAAATAAAATCCCAATAAAATCCAAACATTCCAAACTTTTGGAAACTTAATAAGACAGAATATTAAAAATTTCAACTTCTTTTTATGCCTTTTAAGGCTGCTTAACTGCATACTGGTGTTAGAGAGATAAGTCTCTGCTTTGGCCCAGCTTGCCATTACCACTTCCTCATTATCTACAAGAAATAGATATACATTAAGCCTACAGAGTCTTTTTCCAGCCCTCCACAAATTACTGCCGGGAAAAAAATCAAAGCTGCACCTTTAGAGATGTTTTTTGTAGCAGCAAATTAAATGTCACAGCTACACAAAGCCTTCCCTTATTGCCTTGTAACAGAAACCAGCACAGACAAGAAGGGTGTAGTTATTATCAAAAAAAAGTTTTGGAACGAACTCTTGTTTGAGCCGCTGATGGTTTACAAAAGTGACAGTGAATCCAGAGACTGTGTGTGTTCAGTGATGAGAGAGAGGAGCTGATTGAAGTGGAGAGCAGGAGGTCTAGCAGCACACAGTTTGAGATAAGATTATAAATTAGCCTCCAGTCAACTTGCAGAGTGATTAGACATCACTTTGATCAAACACCAGCATGAAAAGCATATTATGTAAAAACAAAAAAAAGTAGTGGAAATCTGCTAAACTGTCGTTTAAGTTCACAAATTGTCAATAGAGATTTTGTTGGGCCTTTGGGAAGGTCAAAGCCACATCCTGCGAATCCAGTTCAAAACCAGTTTGTGTCCAGATGTCTAACTGTTTACTAAACATGCAGAATGTCCTTCATTATTCTGTCCACCTTATGCAACGTACCCCAGGGAACAAAACGACCTCACACAGAATGATGCTACCTGGAATGATGTGCCCAGGTTTCTCCCTGTTGATTTGAAGCAAAGCTGAAGCATTCGTTATTTCATGCTCTTAGTAGCAGCACTTCAATAGACCAGGAACTGAAACAGCAATGCCTGGTGTTTCCACCGTCATGTTTCACTGTGGGGATCTTTGGCTTATTCATGTACAGTGCTATGTTTTTTTATCCTTACATAGCATTTATACTGTAAGAATATGCAGCACCCAAAACTTTGGTCTCAACTGATGAAAACATCTTTGCTAACATGTTCACTGCAAATACATTAAATCTTACCAAGTGTTTCTGCTCTGGTTTCTAGTGCAAATATTTGATTAAACTTGAAATAAGTCAAAAACTAACTTTCAATTAAACTTTTCAGCAAGATATAGGATATTGCTTTAAGTCAATAATTTCTTAATATTGATGAAAAACTATTAGTACTATTGGAAAATTATTTCACTTATAACATGGGGAAAATGTTTTAAGTGAAATAATCTTCCAATGGAATGAATACTTCTTTTTCTTTTCAATTTTAAGGAATTATTGATTTAAAACAAGCTCCTTTATCTTGCTGAAAAGTTACTTGAAAGCTAGTTTTTCAGCAAGGATTTGATAAGTTACTACTTTTCATTGTGATACAGTAGTTAGAAAAAAACATCAGAAAAAGTTCAAAGTGCACTTGCAGGCAGTTTTGACAGAAACAAGCTGAGTATAAAGTGCCAGAAGCAGCTATTTAGCAAGCTAACTGTGACTTGAAAATAATGAAGCGTCCTCAAGTCAAATCAGGCTTAAAAAATCAAAAGCCTACATGAGCTGGGTCAGATCTAAATGAGGTAACAGAGTCTGTGGATGACAAGAGTGTTTTTTTAAAAATGCTTCAGCACTGGATCAAAACATGCAGCCATGCAGCTTGAATATTCCACCCTATTACAATCTCACAACCTGTGTGAGAAATTCACATTTAAAGCCAACACTCGGGTCTAGTGTTGGAAGTGAAGCCAGAGACACGGAGGATTGCTTCCTGATTGGCACAAAGTGGCACAAGCACTTTATGAATGCAACACAACACATCCCTAAAGAAAATTACTTTGGTTACTTAATATGTGACGGAAATTTCAATCATTTTCGACTGAGGTGTCTAAGCTGGACTTCCAGCCACAAAGAGGTCAACACTGAACCCGGCTGGTTACTAAAAAGTCTCCATATCTGCAGAGTTTTACATTAATTATCAGTTCCAGGGACTTTTTGAAAATTCAGGACAAGATCAAACCCAGTTGTAAGAGCCATCTTTAGCGACCAAGAGTTCATCATGAGCAGAATAACGGCAGAAACAGCAAGAAACATCAGATGAATAGAACTGCTAAGGGAATACAGAGAGAAAAAAATAACCATCTAGTGACCTTCAAAGTCCAAATATTGAGGCTAAGCTTCAGTCCTTGGTGTATTTGTTCCCAGTTCAATTCTAGTCCTGGACCATTTGCTGCATCTCTTGCTCATATTCTGATGAATAAAGGTTGCTACTGTCACAAAAAAATTTTTAAAGGAAGCCCACACTGTGCCATGGGCACATGGGCCATGGGCAGGACTCTAAACCCGAAGCTGCTGTCTGGTAGCAGGCCTTGTCTTGTAATTGCTGTGTGAGTGGGAGGAAAGGCGACGTTACTGTGAAGCTTTTACCATCTGCTAAGGTTATAAAAGCCATATGAAAGAAGAGCCTATTTCTCATTTGGCAAATTATGTAAAGGGTTGTAATTTGCAAGCATTGTTGATGTGTGTACCTATTCCGGCGTAAAAACAGTGTTTTATCTGCATTTTCTTTGCTGTGATGTCGGTGAGGCCATTTAAGAGTTCTATCTTTTCACATGAAACGCCGATGCGGTGTTTTTCCGGTTGGGTTGCAATTTGAATTAATTTGCAAAGCAGTTTTTTGTTCCTTGAATTGTGCTGTGAGAAATTTAAAACAAAAGCACAACTAGTATATTTTTCTTTAAAAATGAGCCATAAAAAATCTGAATTTGAAATTACTAATCGCTGGATGATTGTGGCTGTTTGAGTGGGATTTCATTTCTTCTTTTCTTTTCTTTTTCCATTATACACCAGATACAAAAAGAAAAAACATATTGTGGGTTGAGTGAACATTTCTTGCCTCGTAATGCCCATTTTTCCAACAAATATTGTCAGGATCCACTGTTCTTTATGGGGCCCCATAAGAAAAAAAATGCAGTTTTAACGTCAGGAGAGAGTGTAAATTGAGTTTAGGTTTAGATGAGAGTTAGGCTTGAACTAATGGCTGAAGGTTAGGTTTAGTGTAAGTGTCAGGTTTAGGTTATAAGAAACTAATACAAAAATCAATGGATGTCAATGTAAAGTCATTGTAACGATAGAAAAACATCCTATGTGTGTGTGTGTGTTTGTAAGCAAAGATTATTAAATGAGTAATAAATAAATAAAACTGACAATAAAATAAAGATAATAGAAATGGTGCTAAATAATTAATTGCTTTTACTACTATTATTATTAATAATAATATTTTTAAAAAATATATTTTATTAGTATAAAATAAGAATATTACTATTATTTGTAAAAAAATAAAAAAAAAATCTCAATTGAGTTATTCAAATGAGAACAACTTGTACTACTAAACACAATCACATAGTTATAATTACAGAAATTCATGCAGGCCAGAGCCACCTCTGTGTTTCCATGGCTACAAAATGTGTCCAGTTTAAGAGTTTCCTGATCCCACTTAATGGTCTAGTTTGGCCTCAGCTAGCCTTTGTATTTTGGACCAATGTGTGATGATGATGATGGCTATTCAGAAACTCTAATGAGTCAAATCGGGTGGATGATTGCTGCTTTGTTACAGCCATGAGCTGATTGCCATCTCCCAGAATCATTACCATATTACACCAGTAAGTGTTATAGATGGAAGACATTAAAAGTTGATCACATTGCTTATTAGGACATCCATTCTTTAAAGAGTAGACTGTTTTATAAAGGTGGTCATGTTGTTTAGCTGCTGCAGTGTCCGCAAGAAGAACAAGGTGGGATCAAAGGTGTACGAGCACCATAATCTCTGTAGCAGAAATCAATATCTAATCAGAGTTGATCAGAAAGCAGAAGACTTTCTCCTCTCCCTTGTAGTCCATGACACCTACACATTTAACCAAGAAAAGATTGCACTTAAAATGATTTATTAACACTGAGCAAAACATTAGTCAAAAGCTGATGTGAAAGTGATGAAACAGAAAAGAAAGTCACACCTCTAATAGCCGCAATGCGACATAACGGCAAAACGTGCCGAAGACATGCACAAACCGATTTCTTTGTCCTTTTACTCATATCTAGGTCCATCCATTATGCTTGTTTTTCCTGTGCAAAGATTACTGGTGAGCTGGAGATGATCACAGCCAACAGTAAACAACAGCAGGGCAGAGCCTGGAAGCATCACCAGTTTATTACTGTACATGGCACAACCAGTCATGTTGAACCCCATCTCTAAAATTACCTATTACCCCAACATACATCACTGTGGAAGGGTTGACTTCATGTTATGCAATAGGTGCTTAAAATGAGCTGGCCAACCTGAGAACAACAGAAGTGTCATGGACAATATTGGAGACAAATAAGAAGAAGCTGGGGTGAAAATCCAGCAAAGACGCAGAGCCTGAATGTTTCACTATACAGCAGATATTCGTCTATTGTATCAAAGCTTTCTGCAAAAAGCTAAGAGGGAGCAGAACAAATGCTGAATCAAGATATCCAAGGTATTTTCAAATTATCTGGTTCACAATATTTAGAGGATCACAACACCAATGTAGACACTGTGATACTGATCAAATGTAGCCTGTTATCTAGTTGGTAAGTTTGTTTTGTTTTACGGTCAAAAAAGATAAAATCAGTCAATCAAGACAATCATTTCAGCAACAAGGTGGTTCAAAGAGCTTTAAATCTCTAAAACTTCATATAGTCACTAACTGTGAAACCAGTAACAAACATTACATTTTGTCAAGTCGCATCATCAAAATAATGTGATCTAACCTGCAGCAAAACAGAATAACATCAGCCAATGGAGATCTTAATTACAGAGAGGGAATTGAGCATATATTAGATCTATTATCTTAATCTCTGCACCAGACAATAACAAGGAAAACTTAAGCCACTTCCTGTAGCGCAGATATTTTGTTAAATAGGAGAAGATGGGAAGAGGCCCATCGAGTCTCTCTGTCAATCGAGTTTCAGCACTCAGCAATCTTATCTCCTGCAATGTTTTGCGCCTTAGAGCAGTTATTGCATTGCTAACTGATATCCTGCATGTATTTGCAGTAGTTTTCATATTTACATTTTAACCAATAACAAGGAGGAATTAGTTTCAGTTTGAAGTTTTGTCCAGTCAGTTCAATGCTGTAACCAATAATGATTTAATTGTTGTGTCAGTGGAACTGCAAGCAACTGATCCAATAACATAAAGTTTAATCCATGCTCTTCATTTTTTCTGTAGGTTTTTAAATCAATGTCAAGATTATTTTGAACCTTTGGTGATTTTCTATTAGTCTCACAAGCCTAAAAAGACATTAATGTTTAATTGTGTGTCTCTTTTGCTTACTTTGCCACAAAGTAAGCAAAAGAGACACATGCAAGTTGGAGTGTTTTGGTTTTTCTGAGAGCAATTAGCTTCCAAGCCCACATCTCAAGCACACAAAACAGAAAATGATTTTCAATAATGTACAGTACAAGACAGACGGCTGGTGTCAAGGTTCATGTCTGATTTTTAATAAGGGAGAACCCATCATGATCTGTCTAAGCTTGGACAAGAAGTGGTAGATTGGGTGACAATCTAAACAACAGACACGCAGCAGGAGGAAGCGGAATCAGAACGTCGGGATGAATGCTCTCATCTGATTATCAGGCGAGGCTCCTTGCCTGCAGGCTGGGCTCTCTTTGCACGACTCATTAAACTGTGGCTTCCCAAAGCTACTGTAATGACGTACATCGCAGGGCATGAAATTTACTTCCGATGCAGAAATTGCAGTACTAGTCTATCTACACAGCGAAAAGGAAAACCACATATTTTAGTAAACCTTACAAAAGTGTTCATATCCCACTAACATTTTTAGATTTTGATAATTTAATGTTTCTAGTATCTTTTATTGGGATTTTGATTTGTCAGACATCAATGAAGGCATTTTGGTGAAGTGGAAGGACATGATTGATGAATTTTAAGAGTCGTTGTGCTGCTGGCATTTCCACTTAACCCCAGCAGCCTCTGCCATGTTCTCTTTATCTGTGTTGACAGTGTTGGTTTTCCTCCAAAAATAAATTCTTGAAGGTAGACGAAAACATTTAGCTTTGGTTTGATCTGGTAGTTGCATGCAAACTGCAACAAAGGATTTCTAACAGCTTTCTTTTAAGAATGTCTTCCTTCTTGCACCTTTTCTGTATCTGTAGTTAAATATATATTTAATATTTGTTCTCAGGCTTCTGGGATTTTTGTATTCAGATCTGCAAAGTGAAATTAGATTACATGTTTCATTCTTTAATTTGAATGATTTCCTAATAAAACTGCTGGATTTACAAATTAGTCTTTTGAGTTTCTTCGGAGAGCAAACTTACCTTGACCTTTTGCATCAAAAAAATCAAATATAATCATCAGACAAAAAATGTGCTCAGTCGCAGGATTTCCATCCGAGTTACGACCGCTGACTTTCTTTGAATAACTTTTCGTTTTTATCAGCTACTGAAATCCTACAATGCGTCAGAAAAAAGTTTCCAGTCAGAGAGGGAAATTTTGAAGGTTAGTTTCCACTCTGTGTTTGAGTTTATAGTTTAGATGCAAGCCTGTGCTGGTGGGAAATGAAAAAAGAATTGAAGCAAAGATTAGTCAGAAATGTCCTGAAGGCTCTTGCAGATCATCTCATTTAAACATGATTGACTGAATGAAGTCTCCGTCTACAGTCTCTCCTTGAAATATTCAGTTCATGCACTCAGAGAGTTACATGCTTTTATAAGAACATTAAGCTTAAAACTTCAAAGGTTTTAGTTTGAAGAAAAGTCTGTGTCCTTTCCAAGTAGATGGAAGTTGATTATTGTTAGATTGTCGGAAAACAAACTTTTTCCATATAAAAAATGAAGCTGAAAATAAAAGAAACATTTGCTCCAACTTTTGGTATTAAGATTCTGAAAAGAATGGGGTCACTGAAGGCAAATAATATTGGCAAAGAGACACTTCACTGTGTTTCCATTACAAACGTGTGAGGAAAATGTTGATGTTACCCTAATGTCAAAAAACACAACTTCACAGCTGTGGTTCAGTAAGAAAACATCCTGTACCAACATCCTTATACCACTTTGTCTTTTCCACCAATAGTTGCAACTGGTTGTTGATCACATGACTTCTGTGATGGGAAAAGTGTTTCCATGGCAGTTTTGCGAAATACACAATTATGATATAGCCAAAAAAAAAAAACACCTCATCCTAGTGCAGAAACTTAAAAAATGTCTTGTCAAAATTGTTGGGTTTCCAACAAGAACATTTATTTTTGTAATTCCAATTTGCACAATTATATGGTGAATGGAAATGCAACTATTGAGTGCTGAATCGTCTGTTGCTGCCATTTTTGATGTGACATAGTGATACAATTGGATGAAAATAGCCACAAATCAACCAAGAAATTGCTCACATCTACCTAAGTTGCCCCGAAGTTACCACTCTGAGTGATGTAGGCTTCCAGAAGATGGAGGGCTAAGAACAGCTAATGGAAGCAGCTGTCAGAAGGGAAGGTTTTTGTGCTAACTCGTCATCCATTGCACTGCAGCGAGCATTTCAGAGCAAAGCTTTGACAGAACAGGTCAGTCAGTCATGATCAGACCTGCAGATGTTGTTCCAGTCTTCCTTTTCCCAACTCACCGCCAGAAGGTTGTGTGTAACTATTATGTAACACTGCTATAATTCAATATGGATGATTCTTTAAAAAAATATATAACTTTCTGACCTTTCATCTGCACGGTCCACCTTTAATCCTTCATGTTAGCCTTTGGCTTCTCTGACTCAGGTGAGTCCTCTCCCGGCTTGTCTAAGAGGCTGACCTTCTGCCTGTGACCAATGTTGTGAATATGTGAAAGCTTTGCTTCAAAACAGCTGCGAGCATCATGACCCTGGGCCATTTCCACCTTCTGTCACTCTTGTACAGACTCATGTTCACATACGGACAAACACTGCCAGTACTGAATCGGCGTCCTTCAAACAAATGCACACAAATAGTTGCTAATATAAACATTTATAATATTTTCATGGTCGTCTGGAAGATCTGAGTGAAGAACTGGAAGTTCGAAATCACAGCTCAATTTATAGTAAAGTAAAAGCAAACTTAAGCTTTTAACTCTTTTTGAGATGCTGGTTTTACTGTTTGTTTGCATTAATTATTATAATTTTGTCTGTATGTGTTTTTAGTGTAAAGTGCTTTGGCCAACAGCATATTTGTACATTTGTATTTATTTTTCTTAGATTATTGTCAGACCTTTTGTCCGTTGGCGTGTTTGTGTTAATTAGTCTTACACACAGTTTCCTGATTATTTTTGTCCTTTTAGCCTCTGCCACAGTACATAAGCTTATCAGTGTTACTGTTTTTTTCTGTTAAACTCTTGCTGGTTCCTTGTCCTGTTCCTTCTTACTGTTTTAAACTTTTTATTTTATGGTTTACATCTCAGCCAATCAGATTTTACGTAACCAATCAGGTGTTGAAAAGCCCTAAAATGAGCCAATGGTGTTGTCTCATTAGGAATACGCTACAATAAACTTCTTAACTATGTCTACGTATTAAAATGTATACCATTTGTCCACACATTGACGAAAAAATATTGAATGAATTCAAACTTATAAACTGCAATGTTGACACTTCAATTGAAATGTAATGATTCATATTTGACAATAAGAGTCCAAAAAAATCTTACCAGTAATCAAACTTTCAGTGACCAAAATATAAATCAATATGAAATTTAAGTTCTAAAAGGAGGATTCTAAATTTCTGAAGAAAATTCAAACAGACCTTTAAGAAACTCCCTTCATTACAGCACAGTAGTTGGGTCAGGTGGTTGCTTACTTTTTTGGAACAACTTGAGATTCTGCTCTGGGTTCAGTCTGGCTCTTGGCTTTTCTTCTCTTCCTCTCCCAGCTGGAGGAAATGTCAGCCTTGGCTTCAGAGCCTCTGACCCTCTGAGGCTGGGAGGCTGTTGGATGTCAGGCAGCTGCTCTCTTTGTGATCCAGAACTGAATTACAAGCAATTAAAACAAAACTTTCTTGGTGGATTATCTGTGTTTCAATTGCATGAAGGAACAAACAAACAAACTCACAAGAAATAGATTTGCTTTAGAATAAGTGAGAAAGACTAGCCTCTTCTCTTTCCCACTTTTCTCTGCATCAATGCAGAACTGAAAGGTCATATAAGTCATCCAATCATGATAAATTAAACATTATCCGACATATATGTGTAGAATAAACCATTTATAATAGCAGCTTCATGATCAAACACATATTTGGATCATTTTAAGAGCACAGTCTGTGGAGTAAAAGCTTAGTTTAACTGAATTGTCACAATGAAAAGCCTTCAAAATCCAATTAAACCCTCGTTATTCAAGCAGCTGACACTTTAAGACTGAACGTAATCTTTTAATTTTACCAACATTACTCTTGGGACAATTTTATTTCAGATTGGCAGGCAGAGTCCTTACTCAAATCTGATTGAGTATATGTTAAAGGACTGATATAAAAGAGTGATGGCAAGGAGCCCTTCCAACTTCAAACAGCTGCAGTTCAGAGATAAATCACCAATAAACAGCTGGAAATTTGCAAAACTCTCATCAGCAATTATAAGATTTTCATTGCTGCAATAGAAAGAAATTTTTCCACTATCCACATTAAGTTGTTTTTTTTTCTTACTTCATTTCTTCTTCTGAGACGCTAATTCCCCATTTACCTTTCAGTATTAAGCAGTTTTTTACCCAAACTCATTCCTGTAATCTCTTTAGATGTTTTCGCTGCTTGATTTGACCCTTATTAAAGAGACTAACATCATTTCTATGGCCACAGGATGTGTCTTTCAACGTGTTTTTTAAGAAATTAAAAGCTACTTATTGCATCTGTTGGGGTCAAATAACTTTTTCCCAGCTGGAAAATAATCACGAATGCAGTAATTATCCAACAGGAGGCTCATAGTTGTACACTCAGTTTAATTCAGCTATTAGTATTATTATTATTATTATTAATATTTTGGCCAGGTAGTGTATTTCCTACCAATCAGTACCAGTCTTTCTTGCCTTAAGCACTTTTTAGCATCTTTTATCAATATCCTCCAGGACATCTAACAGTAAATTAACTGATCAAAACTTTTCATCACATTTCTTGCTCGTTGTTTGTCTTCTCGACTTCTCATTATTTGACAATTCAAGTTTTTCGAGATGATTTCTTGTCCCTGCAGACTGAGGCACATTGTGTACCTAAATCTGCATTGTTAAAATGCAGGGCGCACTGGTACTTATTTGGGTGAAAACAGAACAAATGAAGTGGCTGTGCCTCAGAACAATTTTATCTGTCAGAAATAAAAAGAGAAACTCTTTTAATGTTTCCACCTTTTTGATCTGTCTCTTTTGTGTTAGCACTTGCACCTCTTCCTTCTTGCATGCCATTTTCTAACTGTCAACGCCGCTGGCCTTTAATCTCTCAAAACTCAAAGGAGTTGGAGACTGATGACATTTAGTGTCTGTGAGACACTCTTGAATTCTCACTTCAGCTTCCATCCTTTATGGTGATTCTGACTCCGTTCTGATCATTACTACTATAACAAAATCAGCTAGCTCAACACACACAGAGTTCGCTAGTATCAGCATTAAGTAGCCTCCAGAAATATGTACTTTTTTCTACACAGCTAGCCCTGTCGCGATAAACTATAAATCAATTAATCGCACGACAAATGAAAATTATCGACCTCATTTTAATTTATCGTCTCTTCCTGCCATGGTTGGTTCTTCCTGGATGAAAAAAGGCTCAACTCCGGTGCTCTCCATTGACCCTCCATTCCTCATTTCCTTAGTGTAATGCCCAGCTCACACTATAAAATTTTGGACTTGTCGGTGATCAGAGACACACCAGCCGACACAAAAAATCGTAAGTATATCAGGTTCGATCGGGTTCGATCGGGCTGTGTGTCCAGCCACAAAGCAAGAGCAACACACCACACACAAACCAATTTCTCTCACCCACATTTAGATTTCAGACAGAAAAACCCATAAAAACGCACTATATCACACGTGAATTTCCAGGGTTCCTGGTGATTATCCCCAACTAAGATTCCGGACGAGAGGCAGACAGGTTGCAAGTCTGTCGCAGGGCAATACAGAGACAGGCAGGACAAACAACCATGCACACACACACTCACACCTAGGGAGAATTTGGAGAGGCCAATTAACCTGACAGTCATGTTTTTGGACTGTGGGAGGAAGCCGGAGTACCCAGAGAGAATCCACCATTTACAGGGAGAACATGCAAACTCCATGCAGAAAGACCCGAGCCGGGAATCGAACCCAGAACCTTCTTGCTGCAAGGCAACAGCTCTACCAACTGCGCCACTGTGAACATGGCTGAATGAATAGCCTTATCATTATAACCTACTTATGTCACGTTAACGGTGATCAGTTGAAAAGTTACCGGGTTTATCAACTGCGGTAGCGATTTCGCTCCAGCTCCTCTCCTGGTCATTTCTGTGAATATTATTTGCATCAAATGTTGAATAAATATTAATGTGGTTTCCACATTTCATGGCCGATGTCTGCTGGACTTTGGGCTGCGCCATGTCAGCTGTTTGCGATTTGTTTACTGGATTCCTTTGATATGTTTCATTATGTTTTAATCTGGGACATTTTGTAAAACCACAAAGCCTTAAAACAATGCCAGAAGAGCTGTCAAAACACTGCGCATTATTTCACTGCGACATTATTCATTTAAATGTCAATGCTTTCCGTTGTTATATCCATCTTTCATCTCCACAAACAGTTTTCCATAAATACTATTTAGTTCATTCAAACACACATTTTCAACCTAGAAACCATCAACTTTAAGACTGACACTCTTGCTCCTTCCACTGAAAAACACATTTACATTAGAATGCAGCTCAAAAGAGAAAGACAGAAAGAGGTGTTACATGCCTGTCAGGCTGTTTGTTTGTTTTCCTTCCCCCTCCCCCTTCTTTTTTTTCTCTTCCCAGGAAGTAGGGAAGCTGGAGCCAATCTCTCCTAATTAGATCCTCTCCACCATGGGCCAATCAGGATCCAAGGAGGCCTTATATAAGCAGCACACTGGAGAAACGGAGGCCTGCTCCACCTGGCCGTCTGGCTACTGCTTGTTATGTTTTGTGCTCTCAGTGTGAAGGTTTGTGGTGGGAGTTAGAGGACGAGGTAAGCTTGGGGTACCCTGTACATCTTCATCACGTAGGTGCTTTTCTGTTATATACACTAGGTAAGCAGGTGGGTGCCACCCATGTACAGTTTTGGTAAAACTTTTGTTAGAACAGGTAGGAAAGGTTTTCTTTTCTATTTTCTTTTTGTAGCTTAGATGATAGTTAGGCCCTGTTTTGTTTTATTAATTTCTTTGATTTGGCACCACCTAACTGTCCCTTTCTCCCCCACAGTTGGACAAGCCTTCTGGGATTTTGATTCTTAATAAATCCCTCCTTTTTTCCATATACACTTGGACTCATTTTAATTTTTGTGGTTGTCGTGTTACTCTCCTGCTCATAAAAAGTGGGGGGGCCGTAACACAAGTGGGGGCTCGTCCGGGATAACCATTTTTCCTGAGCTGTAGACATCCACAATAATTTAAGAGATCCTTGTGTCTGTTTCTGTGTCGTAAGGACGACTTGTTATGTCTGGCTGAACACTTTGACATTTCAGTGAAGAAACACTTTTCAAAAGCTGAAATAAAAAAAATTGTTGTTAAAAGACTTGTTGAGATTCAAGTCCTGGTCGACTTAAGCAAAATGGATGTGGATGTTTGTCCTGATCCTTCTGTTGATCTAGGACTCCCTCCTTTGAAAGAGGAAGGAGAGGCTGTACTGGCAACTCCCCCGAGACAGTTAGCAGACCCGCAGGTACCCCCTGCGACGTTACCACGGTTCGATCCTGTGTCGCCAGAAATCAGTGGCTCCAGTGGCAACGTCAGACTTAAGGTCCGGCTAGCTCGCCTTCAGTTAGAGGCACAGGAAAGGGAGTTGGTAAGAAAAGCTGAGTTTGATTTCAAACTTGAAATGCGGAAGTTAGAAATTGAAGCTGAAATTAAACTGAAACAGCTTGAGGTAGAAGCCATGAGGCTTTCACATGGTGAATCACCCCCTCGTTCAACCGTGTACTCCGATTCTCCACAGGTGGTGCAGGAGAAAAACAGGTTTGACGTCAGCAAGAATATTGCTTTGGTGCCTGTGTTTAGGGAGTCGGAGGTGGACTCTTACTTCAATGCATTTGAGAGGATTGCTGTAGCACTAGAGTGGCCAAAGGAGATGTGGGCTGTGTTACTACAGTGCAAGCTCATAGGTAAAGCACAGGAGGTTGTTTCATCACTGTCAACTGAGGATGGGATGAAATATGATGTACTGAAAAAGTCAATCTTGCGTGCTTATGAACTTGTACCTGAAGCCTACAGGCAAAAATTCAGGAACCATAAAAGGTCCAGTGGCCAGACCTATGTGGAATTTGCACGTGAGAAAGGACTGCTTTTCGACAAATGGTGTGCTGCAAGTGAGGTTAAAGGTAACTTTGAATCACTTCGCCAACTAATTCTGATGGAGGACTTCAAGAACACGTTGCCTGAAAGATTGGTAGTTTTCTTAAATGAGCAAAAGGTGGCCTCTTTGTCTAAGGCAGCTGTTGTAGCTGATGAGTTTATGTTGACCCACAAGAATGTATTTGTGTCTGTACCTCGTGCAGATAAAGTTCTGAACATTCGTCAACAAAAACCTGACTCTACCCAGTCAGAAGCTAAGGCTAAGCAAGCGCCACTTTCTCCACGTGAGACAAGGGAGTGCTTTTACTGCCATAAAAAAGGCCATGTCATTGCTGACTGCCTTTCATTAAAGAGCAAAGCTTTGGCAACACAGACAAAAGGTGTTGGGTTGCTTAAAGATGTGTCGCTCTCTAACAATCAGACTGATAAAAATGAGAATGAACTAGATCCCTGTTTCATACCCTTTGTTACCCAGGGTCTTGTTTCCGTAACGGGGGATCCAAAGGACGGCCGACAAGTCAGAATACTGAGGGACACAGGTGGTTCCCAGACAATCATTCGAGAGGGTATTTTGTCTTTGCCGGTCATATCATCTTGTCAGACAAGTGTGGTTGTCCAAGGTATTGGAATGACTTTTGTGTCTGCACCGTTGCATAACATCCATCTTACCTCATCTCTTGTGAGTGGTTTTTGCAGGGTTGCTGTTCTTCCCGCCTTGCCCATCAGGGGGATTGATCTCATTCTCGGGAATGACTTGGCTGGTGGAAAGGTTTTACCTGTACCTGAGGTGGTGGACACACCTGACACAAGCCTGGAGGTGGAACCAGTACCCCCTGATATCTTCCCTGCTTGTGCAGTTACACGGGCCCAGTCAAGGAAATACAGTCTTGATTTGTCTGACTCTTTTCTTGCCACAGAGCGGTCTCAAACTGTCGGATCAGAGACTGAACTCGGCAAATCTGAAAATGAACTTCCTCTTCCAGGTCCAGAGATGACGGAATTACCAGCTTCCAGAGAGGAATTCATTTCTGCACAAAAACAGGACCTAACTCTGTTGAAATGTCATTCTTCTATACTTACCCAGGAGGAAGCCAAGGGGAAGAAGGTGGCATATGTGGTTGATCGTGGTCTCCTGTTGCGACGCTGGGCTGGTGAAAACTTGGAAGACTGGAGTGCTGTTTATCAGGTGGTTGTGCCATCAAAGTACCGCAGACAGGTGCTAGCATTAGCACATGATCACCCACTGTCAGGGCATTTGGGCATAAATAAGACTTATAACAAAGTTCTCAAACACTTCTTTTGGCCAGGTCTAAAGTCTGATGTTTCGCTTTATTGTCGTACCTGCCATGTGTGCCAAGTTGCAGGCAAGCCAAACCAGGTTATACCTCCTGCTCCTTTGTCCCCAATTCCAGTAATGGGTGAACCATTTGGAAGGGTAATTGTGGATTGTGTGGGGCCTTTGCCGAAGTCAAGAAGTGGGAACCAGTTCATCTTGACGATGATGTGTGCTTCCACCAGGTTTCCTGAGGCCGTGCCCCTGCGGAGGATCACAGCTCCCATGGTCACCAAGGCTCTGGTAAAATTTTTCTCAATATTTGGTCTTCCCAAGGTTGTCCAAACTGACCAGGGCACCAACTTTAAATCTAGAACCTTTGCTCAGGCACTAAAACAGTTGGGCGTAGAGCATGTCACCTCAAGCTCTTACCACCCTGAAAGCCAAGGTGCACTTGAGAGATTTCACCAGACATTAAAGGCAATGCTGCGAAAATACTGTATGGATACAGAGAGGGACTGGGATGAAGGCATCCCATTTCTGTTATTTGCTGTACGTGAAACAGTGCAGGACACTTTAGGTTGTAGTCCTGCTGGACTTGTGTTTGGACATGAGGTTAGGGGACCTCTAAATGTCCTTAAAGACAAGCTAGTCTCACCCTCTCACTCAGTGAAGAGTATCCCAGAGTATGTTTCAAAGATGAGAGAGCGCCTTCAGGCAGCATGCTTTCTTGCTCAGAATGCCTTAGCTTCTAAGCAAGTCAAAATGAAACAACACTATGACCGGAAGGCGGTCACTCGTGAGTTTCACCCCGGTGACAAGGTTTTGATCTTGCTACCCATCCCTGGTTCTTCTTTGGAAACAAAGTTCTCTGGACCATATGTAGTAGAAAAGAAACTTGGTGAAACAAACTACATTATTCAGACTCCTGATCGTCGCCGCAAAACCAGACTTTGTCATGTTAATATGATGAAACTGTATCATTCCAGGGAGACTGACAACTCAACCCAGAGTCAAGTTGAAGTTGTTTCCCCTGTAACCTGTATTTCAAAGTTGGCTGAGGAGGATGTGGTAATGCGCAAAGATCCACCACATGTTGCAAGGCTTAGTAATAGCGAGGTACTGGCTAACCTGTCTAACTATCTGTCACATTTATCAGACAACCAGGCAGTTGACATTAAAAAACTCATATCAGACTTCCAATGTCTGTTTGGGGATGTTCCTACCAGAACTAGTTTGGTGTCTCATGACATTGTTCTTGCTAATCCTGCACCTATCAAGCAGAGAGCATATCGTGTCAATCCCACAAAGAGGGAAGTCATGAAAAAGGAAGTTGAGTACCTTGTTAAAAATGGACTTGCCATTCAAAGTTACAGCCCATGGAGTTCTCCATGTTTATTAGACATGAAGGCTGATGGAAGCCCCAGGTTCTGCACAGACTTTCGTAAGGTGAACGCTGTAACAGTCCTTGATGCACATCCTTTACCCCTCATTGAAGACTGCATTGATGAAATTGGACCAGCCAAATTCGTCACTAAACTGGACATGCTGAAAGGGTATTGGCAAGTACCTCTAACAAAAGAGGCCTCTGACATTTCTGCTTTTGTTACGCCAGACAGTTTTCTTCAGTACACAGTGATGCCTTTTGGACTCTGTAATGCTCCAGCTACATTTCAACGGCTTGTAAATAAGGTACTTGGAGATGTGCCAAACTGCCGGGTTTATCTAGACGACATTGTCGTATACTCACATGACTGGTCTAACCATCTTGCTGCTTTGTTAGAGGTCTTCAAACGGCTTTCGGCTGCCTCACTAACACTCAATCTTTCAAAGTGTGAGTTTGGTAAGGGTACCATTCTCTATCTTGGTCAACAGGTTGGCAGAGGAAAAGTGTGTCCTGTGGATGCTAAAGTCAAGGTAATTTCTGACTTTCCTGTTCCTTCCTGCAGAAGGGAACTCCGTCGATTCCTGGGGATGGCCGGATTCTACCGTCGCTTTTGCAAAAACTTTTCTACAGTAGCGGCTCCTTTAACAGCTTTGACCAGTCCTTCTAAACCTTTTACTTGGTCTGATGAATGTCAGCATGCTTTTGAACATCTTAAAGGATTGCTCTCTTGTTCTCCTGTTCTTTCCGCCCCAGACTTCAGTCTGCCATTTAAGCTGGACATAGATGCCAGTGCTGTTGGGGTAGGAGCTGTCCTTCTACAGGATGATAAAGATGGAATAGAGCATCCTGTGAGCTACTTCTCACGGAAGTTTAATCTTCATCAATGTAGATATTCTACCATTGAGAAGGAAGCGCTGGCATTGCTCTTCGCATTACAGCATTTTGAAGCTTACCTTGGCTTGAGTGTAGAACCTATAACTGTCTTCACAGACCATAACCCATTGATCTTTCTTTCTAGGATGTACAATCAAAATCAGAGACTTATGCGGTGGGCTTTGATCATTCAGGAGTACAACCTCAAGATCTGTCATAAAAAGGGGTCTGAGAATGTGTTGGCAGATGCTTTGTCACGTGCACTTTAACTTTGTGGTGTACTCTGAATCTTCCAAACATTTTGTTTGGACTTATAAGGGTGGGGGTGTTACATGCCTGTCAGGCTGTTTGTTTGTTTTCCTTCCCCCTCCCCCTTCTTTTTTTTCTCTTCCCAGGAAGTAGGGAAGCTGGAGCCAATCTCTCCTAATTAGATCCTCTCCACCATGGGCCAATCAGGATCCAAGGAGGCCTTATATAAGCAGCACACTGGAGAAACGGAGGCCTGCTCCACCTGGCCGTCTGGCTACTGCTTGTTATGTTTTGTGCTCTCAGTGTGAAGGTTTGTGGTGGGAGTTAGAGGACGAGGTAAGCTTGGGGTACCCTGTACATCTTCATCACGTAGGTGCTTTTCTGTTATATACACTAGGTAAGCAGGTGGGTGCCACCCATGTACAGTTTTGGTAAAACTTTTGTTAGAACAGGTAGGAAAGGTTTTCTTTTCTATTTTCTTTTTGTAGCTTAGATGATAGTTAGGCCCTGTTTTGTTTTATTAATTTCTTTGATTTGGCACCACCTAACTGTCCCTTTCTCCCCCACAGTTGGACAAGCCTTCTGGGATTTTGATTCTTAATAAATCCCTCCTTTTTTCCATATACACTTGGACTCATTTTAATTTTTGTGGTTGTCGTGTTACTCTCCTGCTCATAAAAAGTGGGGGGGGCCGTAACAACACATTTACATTAGAATGCAGCTCAAAAGAGAAAGACAGAAAGAGGTGGTGCAGCTGCAGGTTGGTGTCCAGTGGAATACTGATGCAAGCAGATTGCTGCAAAATCAAGCAACAAGTTCAGACGAAGGAGCCTGACATTGTCATTATTAAGAACAGGCATGTTATGTCTTCAGGAAAATGAAAACAACTCTGTATATTAAAAAGCATATGTGGGAGCTGTTTGGATGATGGAATCTGGTACTCAATTAAAAAAAATACATTTTAAAATGTAGTAATCTTAAAGTGTGACACATATAGCATGCATGAACATAAAGAGGCTGTGCAGAAGCATAACTGTTTACCTAAGAAGAGCCACTGCGACATTTCTATGCACATACCGACACCATGAAGTAAAGATTCAGAAAGTTGTAGAGTTTGCTTCAACTCTAAAATTGAGAGACTGAAAGCAATTTTTCTATGTGTGTCCTGTGTAATTACATTCAGTGGGCTTCCCAACCAGCTCCTCTTCCACACTGCTTATTTCCATTTAAATTACCTATTTACATAGGAATAAATGAACAGTAAACCATTTCTTTTAGCTGCAAAATGCCTGTTCGCTTATTCACATTTACGTTTTAGTGGTTGCAAATATCTTTGCACATCTAAAGAGGATTAATTTAAAAACTTTCACGACCAAATTTATCAGAGTATAAACAGTAAAATGCTGCCCCCTTGCGGTAAAATATCCGAATGACAACAAGAGGTTAAACCTCATCAAGTGTGCATTATTTGGTGCCTTATCTTTCAAAACGAGGTCTATATCTTTTAGGCCTTTCTAATTGAAAATATATTTTTTTCTAAATGTAGCACCTGAGGGAAGAAAAAATTTTCACGTTCTTAATAGACAAGAACATAATCTTGTACCCCTAACTCATGCTGAGCCGCAGCTCTTTACCAATTTCACCCTGACAAGAACATGAATGTAAATCGATTCCAGTGATGCTGGTTCTGTGGACCGGCCGGCTTCACTTCCTCCAGGGTCTGAAATCAATGAGGCAAAGATAGAGCTTTAAGCGTCTTGAAGGAGCTGAACTCGACGGACCCTGACGACTCGTGTGATTAATGAGGGGAGCTTCTGCTGAACAAGCACTCGTCTCTCAAATGACACACATGGTTGAGTTCACCATGGCTGAGGAGCACAAATGTGTTCAGCAAAGTCAGTCCCAGTGACATGTTTACCTACCTGCCAGGTAGAAAAAAAAAGCTTTTTTCTTTTTTTTACTGAAATACTGTTTGTCCCCTGAGGCTGAATATAAAGGTCACCATTAACTAGAGATTTAAAAGCTGTTGTTTTTTTACTGCAAGTCAGTTTGCCTTGATCCTTATAATATGACTAAAGTTTCTAAATGTACAGAACATATCCTTTAAAATGATGAATGCAGTTTTGACCTTACACGTTTTATCTTCTTTTCATTTAATATTTTGGCAGAGAATCTTATTTTACACCCATTCCTTCTGTATACCCGTTTCTTTTGCACAAGGCTGCAGAGTACACATCTTCTAATCTTAATTCTTAAAACTTAACAAAAGACTCCTAAAACTAAGATTTAAGACAAACTAAAAAAAAGTAAATTTCCACCCAAAAAAAACATCAAATGTTAAGATTAATCTCGGAAACTTTCTAGAAAAAAAATTTCTAAGCTCCAAAAGTAAAACATTTGAAGGAAAAAAATTAATTTAGATGACTTTTGATATTTTGACTTTGATATTTACTTTTGAAACTCAGGAACCTACTACTTTTAACATTTATGACATTAACCTTAAAATTTCTGAATTTTTTGGCATAAATTTACTTTCTTTCCACCCCTCTCTACAATGGCCCTAAAGTCCTTAGATTTAAGTTACACAAATGCAGGCAATTTTACTCAACACAAATTCCAGTAAAGCAGAGATTTATTTTCATCCCAGGACCAAAATTAGTTTATTTTAATTCCCTCTTGGTCCACAATGTACAGTACAGATACTCAAAGGTGAAAGGAAAAAAATAAACTTTTTTTTTTCTTTTTTTTGTCCAGGTCTGGGACACAGTGAGGTAACAGACAGAAATAAATTATTCAGTTGCTTAAAACACTTTCCAATAATCATATCAATAATACAAAAATGGTATCAAACACACATGATGCAATAACTTTTGTAACACATTCAGTATATTTTTGCTCCCCTTCCATCCAGTCTGTTTGTTTGCTCAAAAGCTTTTTTTGAGTCTTTCTCTGGAAAAATGTCCCTTTTAGCAGTAGCTGCTGATAAATGCAGAGTTGTTTCTTCTCAGGTTCCACTTCCAGGCATCGGTCATTCAGTCAAACATCATATATAAGCACCTTAATTTAAAACTGGGTAATAATGCAACTTTTGCTTCCAATACAATTTTAAATGATTACATCTCAAATTAGTTGGTTGGTTTTACAATCATGGCCAAGGCAACAGGCATACGCAGGCACACGAGGCTACAACTCCAATCAGCTGTTTGCTTACGTTATCATTTTACATTCAGATATACACATATTTATATTTTATATTAACCGTGCCTTTCAGCTCACTTATAGGTTTAAAAAGAAAACAACATGCCAATAGGAAAAAGTCAGAGATTGTTTTCAAAGTGCAAAAAACGTATTCCTTCAAGAGTTGGTGCGCATCCTGCAGAAGAAGCCGCCCACCAAAACTTTAGTCTAATAACAGTACGAGCCATTTTTCATAGATTAGTCTGCAATGTTCCACCAATCTGGTCTGTAGCTACTGTAGGACATGGCTTTGAGCCAGAAGAGCGCAACACTGCCCTCTTCAGGCAGGTTTCCTAGCACTGACAGATTCCTAAAGCTACAGGATTTCATCCTCTACCTTCACTGAGCGCTGATCATCGCATATCGTAGTCCTGAAGTCGATGGGGGAGGCGGGAAAAGCCCCTGGATTGAGTAAAGTGACATCACATTATTTTGGTTTGTGGCCAGTGCAAATCAGCTTCTCCAGCCCCATCGCCCGCTCGTTTATCCCTCCCCTATTCTAGTTCACTAACAAATTCATAGACTTTATTTTCTGTGAAACAGCAGTGAATTTGTCTACATTGCCACATATAACTACATATTTTTTTATATCACATCTGTCATTTGTACACTTGAAAATAAAAGTAAAAATAAAAGATGGAAAGATATGATCAGAATGAGAAAAATGTAATGCTCATACAGAAATGATCACCACTTAAAAGCACAGAAGAGGGAACAAGCCCACATTTTCTTTTAAATAGCTATAACAAATGGCTCTTGGAGTGGGGAAATAAAATCCTGAAGTATCTGTAAACATGGCTCTTACTTGATCTCAATACATTATTCTGATTTTTTAATGACCATAAGTGGGAAAGGGAAAAAAACAATAAAAAAATAACATACTCCACAGCTGATATGGCCACAGTCTATTCAACACATCCCACATTTCTTCTATTACCAATCCGTAACATGATCACCAAAATCAGCTACAACGCCACCAAAATACCCATCACCACTTCCACATTCAGTCCTACCTTCACTCTCCAATAAAAGAAGCCCACCGCAAAACAACTGTGGCTTTATTCCACCCCAAAGTTGTAGTGAGAGACAATATTTACTTAAAAAAACAACAGGCACCACTTCGAGCCAGTTACTTTTCCTTTCAAACAATTTCTTTCTCTGTATTCTCCCAAAACATTTGAAATCTTGTGCCGTAGTTAGTTACTCTGCAGTTGTTCTGTTTCAGTGTTCATTACAAAAAGAGGAGTGAGGCTGGGAGAAAAAAAACAAAAAAAAAAAAAACAGTCTAAGGGTTAGAAGAGGAAGGTAACGGAGTCTTTCCGATGCTCCTTGAAGGGCTGAGTCGACGCCCGTCAGTTCAGCCTTCAGTCTCTCAGGATCCGTGAATCTGTTCAGTGACACATCTACCTCCGTCTGGCTTTTGTGCTCCAGTAGTTAAACACTGCTGGGGAGTTCCCTGACATCCAAAGGTGTGTATGTTTTTGTGTCCGTCTGTGTGTTTATGCGATGAATGATGCCGAGATGAAGGGGTCACAATATGGCGCAGTGGAACCTGTGGGAACCAGTGGAACGTTCCGCTCTCCACTTCATCTTCTTTTTCTTCTTCTGGTTTCGCTCTGGGACCTGTTGTCTGCAGGTGGGGGAAAAAAAACATTTTAGAGAAAAAAATTAATATTTCAGAGTTCAAATTTGACTGGAATGTAAAGACATTTTTAAAAAGCCAGGATTTAGTCGGTTTATATGATGAATTGGTTTCATGTCAGTTTTCCTTTTGATATTTAAGCTTGTCAGCAACTTGGATGAAGAGACTTTGCTTTCTTTCATATGCATAATTTTCCCTAATGCACTTGTATTTATCTACTGATACAAAACCACTGGACAGTGGTGGGCACACTTCCAAAAAGGAGGTAATAGCAAAACTAATCTGTTATTTAGGACTTTTACTAACTTTGAACCTGTTTGATGTCACTAACTTCCCCTGAATACATTTTTCCGGATAAATTCTAAAGCGCTACCACATTGATGAGTTAAACGTGTTTTTGTCATTTGTTTGTTTGTCATTTGTTTGTTGTCCATCATTTGTGAGAATTGTGAGATTACACAGACCAAGTTAAACAAGAAATAATGATAACTATACTGCTTTTGATTTTTGCCTACGACCTTTATAATGTTGCAATACTCTACTTTCACCTCCAGATGGCAACGCTGCTCCATCCAGCTGTTCAACCTTGCAGGAACTTCTCCTAGTGCTGAAACCCCATAAAAACCTGTAAAATTGTTCAACTACAAGTGTGGCCAAATATTTTGAGACAGAGAAAACTTAATAAAAGGCAAATACAATAAAAAAGGTTTCAATTCAGCTTCACGCTGCCACAAAATGTCGAAGCATCATTTTGTCGGGGAAAAGTGTTCATATCAGATAGAACCATCAGACTGAATTAGCAGAGAAAAATGGTTGAGTTAAAGGGAGAGTTTATTTTTTGTCAACCAAAAGGATCACCACTAGTAAGACTGCATTCTAAAATCAAATAACCAACTTTTCCCCATAGCTAAGTCCCATTTCTCTGACTTCAACACCACACTACCACAAGAGGGCACTGTTGATTCACCTAGCAGGGACTCATTTACAGCATGCAGGTCACAAACTGTCTCTTTTGTCTCAGCCCCAACAGCAACAAACTAAATGGCCACAATGAAAAAGCATGAAATACAAGCCAATTCTTCTGAAATTATATATAAATGACATCAAACCATAAATAACTAAAGGTCATATTCTGTTGCAACCTCCCAAAAAACATTTTAGTTCCTTCTTTTTACTATCATTACTTCTTATGATCCAGATAAACACCCCAGATCTCCTAAAAATCATAAGAGTTAATGAAGTTACCTTATAACTCTGACCAGTTCATGAAAAGCTTTGTCCACATTCATTGGAGGATCCTTGGCACTGGTTTCAATATACGTTATCTGAGGAAACACAGGAATAACACAATTTAAATCAATGCTGACGGTATTTAGAGAAGAGGGATGTGAGCTAGGACCTTTCATTAAATTGAATAATACTCAACAGGAGACAGAAGGCTCGATTTGTATAAACTGCATTTTCTCTTTTTTTCTATCAACTTTAATTCTCCATTTCTGATGTTGTACTACAAATTCAGATTCTATGATGGTTTCTTCCTCCTCCTCTCTGCACTTTTTGTGTTCACAGTCCAGACAAACCAATAAAATAGCTTGAGAAATTAATGCTGTGTGTGTTTAATTAAAAAGGACTCACATTATGTTTGGCAGCCATCTCCTGGCCCTGGTCTGATGTCACCTTCCTTAGATGAACCAAGTCCACTTTGTTAGCAACAAGCACCATTGGGAAGGCCTCCCTGATGGTAAACAGAAAAAAAGATGGAAAAATAATAAATGTTCTGTTAATCTGTGATCTGAAGCATGTTGAAAGTAAACCCATTATCCAACTGACTAAATGGTAGAATGTGGCATTAAATCCGCTTTTATGAATCTTAATTGTCCAAGCTGCATTAGCACAACAGTTCAGAGCTGTCTGATTTCTGCACGCTTCAATCCTCTAAAAAATAAAACCCAATATAGACGGACAGCAGTGGGTTTAATTCTAGCTTCTATTTTTTTTCTGTCATTTGCAGTTCCTGTCAGAGAACAGGTGCCTTTTTTCTGCCTTCCTTAACTTCTCCAATAGTAGGAAAGGAAATGTCCAAAATATTTCTAATAGCTCATATTACCTTTTTGAAAAGAGACCCAAGCCTGCTGATTCAACAAAAGCTATAAAAATAACCCAAATGTCAAGTAGACAGAAATCCAACTTGTGTTTTTTTAATCAGGTACTCTGTGTCCTGCAGACATGTTTAAAAACAATTTAACTGGTGCAATAAAAACTTATGAGAGGTAAACACACACTCTGTTTAACTGCGATGTAAATGTCTGTTTCACTTAAGAGGGTTAGTTCCGCTTATCTTAGCCTTGCTATATTTAACATTGCTGTGCATACATTCTTTAGGGGCCCATGATTCATCACATTATGACTGCAGTCTGTCTTTTCTCTCACATTTACGATGACAATTAATCTTAAATAAGAGGATAAAAAAAACACATCGATTTACACAGCATTGGTTTCCAAACAGTTACTATTTTCAGACACTAAAGTCGTGAAAATGTATTTAAGAGTTACCACCCAAGCGGCTCCATCTCACCTGTCTTTGACCCGTAGGATGAGTTGATGGAATCTGTCCACATGTTCGAAGCTGGCCTTGTCCGTGACGGAGAAGACGATGAGGAAACCGTCTCCTGTCCTCATGTACTGCTCCCTCATCGCGCTAAACTCCTCCTGGCCTGCTGTGTCCAGTACTGGGGAAATGAAAGCATGAACTCCCTTAATCAACCAGCAAAATCAGCTCTTCATATTACACGAAAGAAAAACAAGTTCCGTGTTTTCCAGGAAACAGAAAATATTTGACCATGAGCATTCTTTCAATTAAAACTGCAGGCCTTTTGCCATCATGTGCTAATGAAGCAGTGGAGTAATTCATTTACAGTCTTAATAAAAAGAAGCTAAAACTTCCTACAATGTTTTGCATATCAAATCGATTGTTCAAATTGATACTTTCTAAAGCTAAAAATAAGTAACGATTAGAAGAGTTGTGAAAATGAATGTATTTGCAGAGCTACGTAGTGATTTATTCCTCAAGTCAGTCTCTGTCCTCATTTTTCCTAGATTCTGTGGCCGAATAAAGTAATAAATAAAAATCACCATTGGTTCCCTTCAAAAATGCTGCTGTGTTAACATCCAGACTGGGGGGAATTCATTGTAAAACAAAGAAGAAGCCTAACCCTGGTAAAACTTTAACAGGTTAAGGCCTGTGAGGCATACACTTAAAGTATGACACATTTTTCCTTTTATTTTCAGTGATTTAGACTGTTTTCCCAAATAAATGGGACGCTTTGCAGCAGAAACAATGAGCTGTTTGATGTTACATAAGTTCTTCCATGTTTTAAACCCCCAGTATGTTATTACAGCTGTCAGAGAACTGCTAATCACCCATGTGTGTAAGCAAAACTAGCAACCCAAGGCAGCAAACGTTTTTTTATAAAACAATTCTAACTCACCGTCCAGTATCGCCCACTGCCCATCTATTTCAGTGTGTTTAAGGTATGAGTCTTCTATAGTGGGATCATAGTCTGGCACAAAGATCTTCTGGAAAAACTGGATGGTTAGAGCGCTTTTCCCAACGCCACCGTCTCCCACCACCACCAGCTTGTAGGTTGGCAGGTTGTCACTCGGCACGGCGCTGGTCGCCATGGCTACCTCGACAGTGGTGGGACGAAAGCTAGAAGGTGGCTGGTGAGACACACCTGGTTGAAATGGAGGACAGAAAAGAAGGAAGGTTGGGGGGGGGGAATAAAAGGGGATTGACAACAAAGGAGAACAGGAGAGAGAGATGTTAAGGCTTTTTTGTTGCAGCTGCTTTCTCATCGCCATGGAGACGACAGCTCATAGCTAAGGGTTGGAGATAAAAGCAGAAGAAAAGGGGGGGTAGATGAACCAACTACAGAATGAGACATTGCATTTAAAATGACTTTTACCCAGAGCTGAGGGGCATTAATTTAACATTTAAAACTTCACAGAACAGGAGAATGAAAATTTAAGCAACCAGGCAACGCAAGAATCGTTCACGCAGGTTCAGTTTTGGAAGATTATAAGATATATTTTCCATTGCTTAGAGGCTCATATCACTGCTAAAACCTGCAAGAGCTCCAGCATGTTGCAATAAATAAAGTCTGAGCCACCATTTCCACTCATTTTCCATTTTCTAGGTCAAGATATGGTTTATTGTTAGAAATAGATTAGAATACAACAGGATAGAAAAGACTTCAGTGTCTCCAGTTGAGAAATGTATTATAGTTCACTTCTAGCTGAACTCTGTAATCCTTTTGCGTCATAGCAGAAAGACAAACAATACTTGCTGCCTAAACAGAGTTTAGCTTAATCTCACCACACATCAGCTAACAGTGAACATTGCCGACACACACCCACTAAACGCCTTGTGTTTTTTCAGTCCTTCATGCTTAAGCAGTGTTATTTAACTGGATGAAGGTGAGAATAAACGAGTTCTTAAACTGATAGCATTTGCAGTGCGGTTATAATATTTAAAAACTTCCACCAAATAAAATTTAAGGCTTTTTAATACCATTCAGATCTGACATCACAGCAGAAACATACAATAGAAAATTGCAAATAAATAAATTGTATTGGTTAGCAGCAGAAGTGAGCCAATGGTTAAAACGAACATCGTCCAGCCAGCTAGCAATAAATTTGCAATTACCCATGATGGGCATAAAAAACGTCAGCCATCTTTAGCGGCTAACTGGTGTTTGTGGCTACCAGCATTTACTATTCATGATGATTTACTAGCATAAATAGTCCTGCCACAATAAATGTTAAGATCTGTGATTACATATTTATGACCAACTTATTTATTTTACAAACTTAAAACATTTTAAGGTCTTAACTTTGGATACATAAATTTAAGGCATTTCATACATGTGCAGACACCCAGGGTTAGGGATTTTTTTTTAATGCAAACATGGGGTCTCATATTGAAGGACGACTGATTTTAAACAACCCTACAAGATAATGTGTTGAAAAGGAACAATAGACAATACAATTCATACAACCTGAAAAATTTGTTTATTTTTTTCAGGAAAGACAGAAGTAATAAAACACTAGAAATAGAAGCAACTGACTACTGATGCTTTGCTAATCATTCGTAACATGTTTAGAACTGGACTCAATTTTATGCAGAGCTTAATTAAACAGAAAGACTTCAGTTCGAGGGGTTATACGATACACTTGTCCTGTCTTAAAGACAAACTGTCAATAAATCATCTGTATGAAAAGACTTTTTTCCACAACTGCATAAACCAAAAGAAGTCATTTTGGATTTCAGTTTAACTGTGGGATTGTCATATCATGATGATATCCCATCGGCTGTGGAGTGCCGGCTGACAGAATCAAGAAAATTGTGATCCAAACTCTTTGAGTCGACACACATCACAGCAGCAGCCTGTCATTAAAGAAGCTCTCTCCTTCGGTAACAGCGTCATACAGACCGGATCAAGATGCCGATGTCATTCTTGGCTCTGATATTCAACCCAGACTCTATGGTTCCGTGTTGCTGCAGGTCATATTTTTGTTGCTTTTACTCTCGATGTTTAGTAAAAGACAGGAAGATCTTGTTATCAAAACGTGGCGCTAGCGGATAGTCCACTGGCTATGGAGAAAGTTGTGTTCATTTATAACATTTCTAGGCAATTTTCTGAAAAAATTATTTTAAAAATAGTTAATTAATCCCAATGGAACACTAAATGTTCTGACTCATATTATCCAAGTTTTTCAAAAAGTTGTAGATGCTTATGGCTCTGAGTAGGAATGATCTCCTGTTGTGGTCTGGATCACAGCAATTCTTAAGAAGCCTCTGACTGAAGGCACTCTGTTGTAAAACAGTCTCATATAAAGGATGCTCAAGGTTGTCCATCCAGCTTTTTGCATATCAGACACACCCAACGACCGTAGTGTGGCAAAAGTCTGAGGCGTACAGCATGAAAAGAAACGGTGAAGGTACAGTCCTGTTAATGGAGGACCGGCAAATAACTAAAACCCAAGTATTTAAGAATTAAATTGCATTTCTTTTCCCATATTTTTGTAGTGTTTAGTGTGAAGAGAAACTGGGAAAATTCTTCCACGATGGCTTCTCTGGAGAACACTAATGTAATGGGATCAAACATTAGTGTACACTGAGACAAGCAAAGTCAGACATTTTATTAAAGTTCAGAAAGTTTTATATAGGAAAACAACAGTAAATCTGCTTTAATGTCAGGCAAACTGAATTATTTGCATTCCAGTGGAAAACTACAAAAAACCTCTAAAAAAATGAAGCACCAGTATCTCAACCCATCGTTGTGGTGAAAGCTGCTCTATAAATACAAGAATGCCCTAAATCTAAGTAAAAAGAAAACCCACAACAGCCTGAATACAGTTTCAGTCAGAATGACATACCAGATGGTTCAGTATGTCCAGAACCAGCAGAAATATGACGGCTCAGAGACGGATAACTGTAGCTAGTAATTATAACTCCCCACCAAGTTAAAATAAACAGTTTGGAAGAGTGCAAGAATCAGCACGAGTGTTTTTCTGTTCGGCTGAAGTCAGAGTGCAGTTCTACACGGACTCCATCCACAATAAGACCGCCACTAACGGATCGGAACAAGTGGGGAGAGCAGGAGACACAAGAGGAAGAGGATGATGAGATTATTCATAAACAGAAGAGGCTGAGGAAGCAGGGGCACACGAGGACAGAGCCAAACACTTCGAATTAGGCCTGAGTCACCACAACGGGCACCACCTTTTCATGGTTTTCTTCCTTTTTTGAGTAAAGACATATTTAGACCCAACCAGCTCAGTTGTTCCAGTTTATGACACACAAACTACAGCTTGACTCGTTTGTTTGTTTCCTATTAAAAAGCCAATAAATGTATTAGAGGCTACAGCATGGAGGTGTAGAAAATGCTTTGATAAGGATCTTACACAATGTTTTGTGCTGCTAATCTAACATTAGCCTGGCTAAACAATTTTGCACTGAAATGTCTTAAATTTGCATGAATTTACATTAGCAACCTAGTTCTGCTTTTCAGTTTCAGACAACTCCAAATAATGTTCTGCTTTTAGCTTCAATATACATACACATCTAAATAAACATGTATTTGGTTTAGTTTTACCCATGGATTAAAGATGATTTTATACACTAAGGAAGCATAAAATACTTTAATTCTTTCAATAAAAACAAAAATCTCCTATACTTCAACACTTTCATATTTTCTTCACAACATTAACTTATTTTTTGTCATTTTTAAAAGATAGCTGATAAAAAAATATAATTTTAACATCTTTCTGCTTCACTTATCAACTCAACACAGTTTAGGGCTGATCTATTATCTATTTTGATTATTAAAAGCTGCTTAGGAGATTTTTCATCCCATTTTCCAGGGAATTTAACAGTGTTTCCCCTCTTAAATACAAAATCTGTATATTTTTGCACAGTTCAGATTTAATTACTGTTTTGAATGTGTTCTTTAGCAACTGGTATCAATAAACCAATTACTAAAATAACCAATTAATTCAATAATAGATTCATTACAATTGATCAAATTAATTGTTTCAGTCCTACTAATATTAAAGCAAAATCTGAAGACAGTCAGGAAAATATATTAGCTTGGGCTTCCAATTACCCTAAACAGATCAGTTAGAAAGCAGTGATGGAGTTTGGCCGCCACTGGTCATTCCTAATTGGAGGCAGTTGATACAGAAACAAAGATGGCAGAACCATATCACAACAGGATATGGTTGTGATATCCAAACCAACCATAACAGAGTCTAGTGTGGGATGCAAAATGCATTTTATACCATTCTGTTTTGGAATATAAACATTTGACTAGCTTTACTACAAAGTGATGTTCTACAATGGAGAGGATGTGATGACAGGAAAGTTGAGGAGATAATGCAGAAAAAATGAAACATGATGCCAACATCAACATGTTGTTGATTTTGAGGGCTGTGGTGAGTTAATGCACTTCTTGTGGAGAAATTGCAACATTCAAAAGAAACAAAGGACTTCTGTATGAACATCTCCATTCATCAGGAATTAAGCGTTTCACACATTTTATTCTTTTCATCTTTGATTTTCCTGTTTTGTGAAAAATGTACCTCAATTACAGAAAGTTGGTTGATCCTGTGGCTATAACAGAAAATTCAGTTTTTTGAGAAAATGGCCACTTATAAATTAATTATTAGTTAATAATAAGATGAACTTTAGAATGTGTCTACTATATTAAAAAACGGTTTTACTTGGAGTCTAAGCAGTGAATGAGTTAAACTCTGAATCCCTCACTTTTCACACAAGTATGCAAGTTCAATATAACAACTCCTCTCTGTCTTACTTTAAAGCCTCTCAGCTGAAGCGCACAAAAAAGCCACACATTCACCAACCATTAGCACAACGCCCCCACCCACGCACCCATTCCTCCTCCATCCACCAGGAAACAGCTGTCAGCTGGCCAGAGTCCATCCTTTCCTGCTCTTCACAATAGAGGGAAGGAAGACGTTTCCTTCCTTTCCCGGGCTAACCACTCATTTGCCCAGGCTGAGCAAAAAGACTCCCGTTCGTGACAAAAAGAGGCTCAACGGTTGTTGAATTAGCTTGGTTAAAAAGCTGTACGACAATAATCCAGCAGAGCCAAAGACAGACTTTCAGGAATTTCTAATTAACAGGAATTCTTGCTACCAGTTTTGGGTTTCAAGCTTGTTAAACAGAGAGAGTCTTTGCTGTAAGTCAGGTCACCACCCACCAGGGCTGATCAGGATTTCCCTCTGGTGAGGTGAGCACTCCTCTGAAACGCCCAATAAGTGCAATCAGAGGTGAGAATAAGACCTGATCACTAATCTGTCCGACAATGGACATGGTCATGCTTGATGTTCGCTAGACTATCCACACGAGGGCTTCCGTTTGACTTCTGGACAGCATTCTGTTATAAAAGCATGCATGCTTAATCTGCCAACCCATAAAGAATACAACTTCCTCCATTTAGGGAAACAGCAAAAAAAATGCTGTTATGTCACAGAGTCTGTAAATTTCAGACACATCTGCTACTGCTGACATATGACGCTAGCAGCAAGGGAAACATTTACAGGTGGCGTTTGTGTGTCAGCAGCTAATATTTTCTCTCACAATGGCTTCGGGAAGCCTCTCAGGGGCTTCTTGGAGAAATAGCCGGCAGCCTTCTTGAGAAAGGATAAAGAGATCTCCATATCTCCATGTTCACATGGGAACGGAGCAGCAGCATAACTCACAGAACACAAACAAGGAAGAACAAACCCCCGGCCTGCAGAGCCATACTGTTACCACCACTCATCTACCAAAGGTCCCCAAAGTTCTGAAACATCTAAAAACCACCGTCAGTATTTAACAATTTGTTGTCTTTTAAATACAACATAAAAGCTTTAAAGCATATTTTTAGCAGGAATTATCAATACTGCTGTAAAAATGCATAAGTTGACCGTTATGTTATAATTCATAACATTTATTAAAATATACATAAACCCACAAACAGTAAAAGTTTCGTCATGGTTCTGAATAACCTTCACATCTGAGTCTCATTTCTCTGTCAAGACTTTCAGGAATTCCTCATGCACTGAATCCCAAGATGTAGCCGTAGCCACACGCCTTTGTTTACCTCCACTCACCAGTACCATTTACAAAAAAATAAAAATACTAATATATGCGGAAATTAAAATTATGTAAAAACTTTATGTTTTCAAGCATCTGTAGGAGAGTTCCAGTTACATTTGTGGGTTGAGTGAAGCTTATCTCTGAGGAAGGAAAAAACAAACATCTATGTTCCATCTCATATCTACTCCACATGAGCATTTAAAGGAGTTTAAAATTTAAAAAAATAAAACCAAGCGCAATCTTATTGAATACGGTCAAAAAGGAATGGGAAAAGGTTGTAAATAATATCTATTTTCTTTTGAACACATTGCATGATATTAAGGAAATTTTTTTATTGTAATTACACTGCAGTCATATCTCTAATTAGTCATTTAGAAAATAACCACGTTAAACAAAAATGGACACTAACTACTTAGCAATTTGCCTGATTGAGAGTAAACATCATAAAATTCAAAAATCTTGAGTTTTGAATTCTAATACTAATACTCAGTATTAGGTTGAAAGCTTAAGAGGAAAAAAAGATTATAAATGTTTTGATTTCATCAGCTTAAAAAGCACCAGAATCTTTGCACAGACTACTCTGCTAAGCGCATCTTACTTTGGTCAGACAAGGCCATTTATTCTCTCAGAACCAGCTTGGGTTTCTGCTCACCTCCAGCTCTCAGCTGGAGGGAAATTAACTTTCAGCATGTACTGGTCTCTGGCTCAGATGTTTAGGGAATGTTGGTGGTTTCTCACTTTTTTGACATTCAGAACCAAATTAATTACATGGAAGAATAAGAAGCCACTAAGTGATGTTGAATGCAGTGAAGAAATGCAAAACAAAAATTTGCAGGAACAAGCTCATTGGGCTTGACTTTGATTCAACAGGGCTGTTTTTCTTTAGAGTGTAGGTCAGCATATACACCTCAGCAGCTCTTCTGCTTCGTGTGAGCCTGTTAACTAGTAGGAAGAGGACTTTGGGAAATGTGTGTTGCATTAGACATCTAATCACAAAGATCAGATCTGCTATGTTGGCCAACTACATTCTTTAAACATCATAGATAAAATACCATCTGTCACCAGTCAGATCGGTCTCTCACACTCCAACTGTGGTCATTCTATGAAATAAAAGGTTTACATTTAGAGTTTCTAATACAATAATATGCATTTAAATTATAGTGAAAAATGTATTATTACTTAAAAAGCTTTGAATTTGAAGTTCTAAAAATTAGATTACCCATATTTAAGTGGACTCTTTGGCATGATAACTATGACCGTCAAAGGAAGTTCTTAACATTGACGATTCTGAGATGCAATCTGCATGGAATAAGCGTTAGTTAAAGTGTGAGTGAAGCTTTAAGAGTCCAGCAAGACATTTTTAAGTGTTCACTACAGTATTTGGCTGCTAAGCCCATTGTTACAGAAGCTTTATATTTTTTAATAACTCTGCCTCACTTCAACAGTGTCTCGTGAATTTCAATGAATAAGGATGCCAGCCATAGACACTTCTTTCCTGTTCGAAGTTACACAGAGCTGGATCCAGCCAATCATAAAAAGAAGAAGTCTGTGGGTTTAAACATAATTTTTTTGAGCATGTGGGAACAGATCTGACACCACCACATGTTCACCCTGCAAGGTCTAAACCCTTGAAGAGGTTGCTGTAGTTTACAAGAGCCGTGTCCTGCTCTGACCTTTGTCAACATTTAATGAGAACTTTGTTTTCTCTTAGTGGCTTTAAAGGAATGTCTGGATTTCATGACGGAAACCCTTTACCACACACCAACTATACAGACACAACTGCAATTTAGGAGTAAATCACAATTTATTTTAAAACACTAAAGACAAGACCGGGGAAAGTTGCCAATACTGAGGCATAACCAGGCTGTCCATTATAAGTTCAGAAAAGCTAATTTTAAAAAAAAATCAGATACCAAAGAAACTGTTGGAAAGACAAACTCAACTAGAGCAGATTGCCTGACTAATTTACCAGATAGTATGCTGTTATACTTGTGCAACTCTGTCAACTGTAAAGTGACAAAAACTTTGTATTTCATCTATTTACTTAACAACCTGGCATCACTTCTTTCGTTCGCATAAGCTCAAATAATCCTGTTTTCCCCTCATTTCTGGTTGGAAAAAGAAGCTGCATCTATTTTCTTACTTTTATTGCCCAGCTGAACAGTACTTAAATGCAGCACAGTCCAAATCAAATCAACTTCTATAACTTTGCAGTGCCTTGTAAACTTATTCGCATCACATTATTTCACATTTTAGTCATCCGAAACCCACAAGGCATTTTATTTGGATTTTATGCGATAACAGAAGGTAGAGCTAAATTGTGAAGTGGGAGGAAAGTGATACAATGTCCAAATCTTCTCACCGATAAAAACTTGTGACATGTATTTACAGTCAGGCCCTCTGAAGTCTTCATAGAACAACTTGTCACTAGCAGTTACAGCTGAAAGTGTCTTGGGCTATTTCATCGATCACCTTTACAGATCCATAGAATGAAATCTTTGAACATCAATCTAATTGAATGGGTAAGCGGATTCCTGATTGGATTTAGGCATTTCTAACACTTGGCTCTAATATATAACACTGTAAATCTGGCTGTGCGTTTGGGAAGGTGAACCTTCACCCAGGTCAGAAGTCTTTAGCAGCCTCTAACCCAGTGGTCTTCATTATGTTTGGTCCTTCATGTTTTGGGGGATTCCCTGTTGACACACACCTGACTCACCAGCAGGGGATTTACAAGCTTCTGCAGAACTTGATGGCAGAGGCATCATGATTGTGTTTTGCTTTCTGACTAGAGAATTTCCTTCTGTATCCCCTAATAAGTTTGTGGTAAACTGCAAAAGGGATGTCCAATGATTTTCTCTCATCCATAGATTTTCTTTTCAACTTTCTTAAAGCCACATTTCTGAATGGCAAAGCTAATTAATCTGTCAACACCTGTGCAGCTTGTTTGTCAGTTCAGGGAGGGCTTTTACAAAACCATGAAGGAAATGGTTTTGATTATGGATGCAATACAAAAATGTCATTTTGGGAGTTTTGTTATAAGTTGTTATGCAAAATTTGCGTCCAATATTTGCAACAAGATTTATAAATGTAATTAGCTTCAAACTATACTACCCATCCTTCTTCATTTTCTATATATATATATAAAAAACGCTCACCCAATTTTATAGTTTTTGGAGAGGATTCATTTTGTTTTAAGATCTGAAAATTAAAAAAAATGTGTTTAATTCTACAACAAAGCATTTTATGTAGTACATATCTAGAAAATCATTTTTTGAAGATCAGAGTTTTATTTTGTAGCAGCGAGTGCAAAAGTGAATCTATGAATAAAAAAGTCTGCTGTGAGTTTATCCCTCAGCTTTCTGATGTGTCTCTTAGTTTTTAGGAAGTGGTTTGATTCCTCATATTCACAAATAAACCTCTGAGAGCTAAGCAGAACAGTTTCACTTCTGATACAATACCGATATTGCAGTTTTAGATTCACCGATACCGATATTGACCTGATATGAAATCAGCACAGATCATACACACTTATTACTTATTTTTTAGTGTGAAGTGTGAAAAAAAGTTTGATAAATTGATACTCCTCAAACAGAGAACAATATGTCTAAGACAGAGGGACCCATTTATGAATCCCCAGTGGGTTAGAAATGCTGCAGCAGAATGCTTCTATCGGAGAATTTACATCCAGGCCAACATAATCAGATAGTCAGGTGTTGTTTGACAGACATCATGGCCAAATACAAATGTATGCAACATACTTACATTTTTTCACATTTACATGGTTCTATCACATAAAAATCACAAGACACACTAAATCTGTGAAACCTGAAAATGTGTCAGATTTATTTTATAATCAGAATATAATTTACTTGCAACAATTCAATCAAAAATGCAGCATTTTCACTTCTGTATGCTGATCCAAGGCTTAATAGCAGATAATCCTGGTTTAGCATTCCTGTAAAGTTTTAGCAGAATACCAAGGTTTTTCCTCCCCAGACAGACAACCAGATGATGTGATGATTTCACAACCCTATTAATAGTGATTAAAGTGTGCTTCCTGCTCCAGACTGACTACTGCTTCTGAATGATCTCATGCTATGATCTGATACAAGAAGAATCCCTCTGTTCTCTCCGTGTCCAGCGCTTAAATGTCCTCATTAATCCCGCTTCAGAGCCGCTGCTGTGGGCGTGAGTGCGTGGAAAAACGAGAAAGGGGCCCGTCGTGAAATGCATAAACACTGCAGCAGGGTTTTCCCTCATCACTTGTGACAAACGCCGTGTTTTTCTTACGTATGCACGGGGGGAAATCTGCTACACTGGAAAAACACAAGAGCCAAGGCCCCATCGTTCTGTCTGTCTGTCTGTGTGAGCAGGAGTTGGATGCAAACAGACAGCAGCCGCCCCGGAATATAACAAACATGATCCGTTTAGCAACAAACAAACGCCCTAATTAAAAGCAGCGCACCTCCTATGAACGCTGAGCTGGCTGTCACCAGTCTGAGCTTTAATGAGCTCCTCACATCGGGCTCTTTTTCCTTATAAACTGAACATTTTTCCGTTAACAGACACCCGAACACGACCTGCCACTCACCGAGACGAGCTCCCCCCCTGACGACGATACGACCGCCGTCCTCACGCCGACATGTTCCTCCTCATCTCCGCCGTTTTTCACGCCGCCGCGCCGCCCTTTAACATCCACAGGCTGAGAGCTGCCCCACAATCTGCGAAACAATACGCTCAGCAGCCAATCTTTGTATTGCAACAGCTGATGCTATAAATAGAAATGCCCGGAGGGGTGGACGAGGATTTTGGATGACACTGAAAATGTCGTTTATGTTGATTTTTCTGCTTAAAATCATTTCGACGTTCCTGGAGAGTCTTAAAGTTTGTGGTTGTTGCTTGTTGCGATGGTTATTTTCAGCTGTTTTAGTGAAATCTACCAAAGCGCTTACATAGTTCCCCTTTTTTATGAGGAAATGGTCCGCTCCCTTCTATAGTGGACTTTTTAAAGGGATCTTCCGGATAGTCAAGGTTCCGAACAACCCAACTACAAAAACTTCTGCTACTACGTCGGGAAAGGGGAAACACTTTGCATTCATGTCGCATTATATCAATCACTTCTCTCTGATATTTTCCTCATACTATTCATCTTAATTTCCATACACTTCACAAATCTGACATTTTCTGACGTAGTTTATGAAGAAATATAAAAAAGCCATGAACGAGGTACTCTCATCAGATGATGGCTACACCAATAACACTATATGCAGTGGATGATTAAGCCATCAGTTTCCCATAAGTCTTTCACTTGTATCTTATTCGGCACACATATTAGCTGGACTCTTCAGAACTTGACTGTATGCTGAGGTAATTCAGCCATTTGATTCTGTTGGACCAGCTATGCCTCTAAAATTTGCTGGTAAAAAAATAAAAGAGTGCTACAGCATAAGAAAAAGAATACTGAACGGATATTTAAAATAGCATATACATTAAAAGAAATGTGCAATTGAAGAGGATCATTTTAAAAAGTGCATGGGCACTTATTTGTACATAAAAATCCAAGCATCTGGAAATTGTCCCCAAAGATGAAAAAGACCAGTGGACATCTTGAATAATCAGTTTAAATTCTCCATGATGACACACAAGGAAAAAATGTTTGAGGTTTTGCTTTTAAATGCATCTGAAGGTGTGCCTTATTTTGACTTGAATGCTGTCAGCCTATCGGACGCTTACAACGTTATGACTGCATCATCTGGGCTTTACCAGATTGTTCAAAGTGAACTTCTGAATATAAAAAAGCACTTTCTGATAATTACTTAGTATGAATAATTTAGTTTATTTTAACTGACTTAAAAGAAGTCTGATTTTATGACAGACTGATAGAAAATTTCAATTGCATACATTAATTCATTATGTCAGAGTTTCTATACCTAATTTCAGTTTTACCTTATACTATAACATTTTGTGCAATGATGCAGATGAACATTTACTATGTTACCTAACATATTACAATTATGTGTGTTAGATTTTGCTTACAGCATCAGGATTTTACTGTGCTTTATAGAACATAAAATCTAGCGGGAAAGTACCCTCAAGCTTTCCTATTGAAAACATGTCACACCACAAACACCAGGAATTTGAATCCATATGGCCTTGGAAGTTAAGCTCTGCCACATTTAAACAGATGCCTTCTGAGTGACTGAGAAGTTAGTCACGATACCTACTAGTAGCCACTTAAAAGAAGTGCTTCCCCGAAACCTTGGTAATTACGAGGTTGTTTGTCAGCAGGAGCTCTGAATGGTTCCTTCAAGCCACAGATGACACAAGGAAAACACTCAGGAATGTATAGTTATTCCATCAAAATGCCTCTGTGCTGATAAATGACTTAGGACAACATGCAGAAGGTGGTTAGGAAATGTTCACTCAGTCATTTATAAATACATTCATGGCATAAATAAAAAGGGAGAAAATATAGCATAACAAATGATACACTGGCATGTTTTTAATATATCAGAAATGGCAAGTTTTTGATATGGTCATGAAAATAATGAGAAGGGAGCAACATAGGAGTAACGGCAAAAATATTTGGCATTATGTATTTTATGAAGCCTTTTACAGTTCGGTGACTGGAAATGAATAATGTGGAATGATGTGGTTCTCTGCAGCATTTCCACAAAATCCTGGTACATTTAAAAGCACGTGTCAGGGTGCATGGATATGCATGGATATGCATGGATATATAACCATTTTTTCCACATCTCCTGTTTTTCTCAGAACACCAGTTTTTTTGAAACATTCAAGCATTATTTTGTACAATTTGTGCCACAACCATTGTCCTAACCTTAGAGAATAAATTCTTGTGAGGTCTTTGCTGATACAAAGTACAAGTGTCCAAAGTACTAATGATTCACAAAATCTATTGGAGTCAAAGAATTCCCCAATGTGTAGAAGACCCCTTAGGTCACAAATAACTAGAATTGTTCTCTAATCTGCACCTAAGTAGTAGAAGCTTGTCCATTTAGAAGAACTCATTGATTTAGGCTTTGGACAAGCAATCAAGAAGGAGTGAACTGATTGCCTAGTAGGGTATTGATTTGTTTATTTATTGAGAGGATGGACCAGGATGGACAGAAAGTTCAAAAGATTTTAATTTACTGATTCTGCAAACATTTTTAAGAGAAGAGCACATTATACAGCATGGCTTGTTTGTATGGTACCCACTCCTTAAGAATAAAACATCTTGGATTGTAGGATTTCTATTTTTTTGTTATTATTATTAAAATTATACTCATTTAAAGCGTTTTTGGGAATTGGAAGTAGGTTAAGTTTGTGAAACACGTGAAGGGTTTAATGATTATTTAAGAACTAAATTATTGAAGTTTACAAGGCCAAAACATTTCTGTTTCCTGTCCTCAAATAGAATATCTGTGAAATGATGCTATGGAACAACTCCCTTAATAAAATGACTATTTCATAAAGGAGTTGGTTAAGCCTCAACAGCTTAACCACATATAGTTGATATGCTGTGATCTTGTGTTTGATTTGTTCAAAGATAATCTGAACTTGAACAGGAGGGATAAATCGTGATTAACGGTGTGATATATTATCAAGTTATGACAAAATACTTGATAATAATAACATTACTTAGTATAAATAAGCAAGTGTCCATATTTCTTTTGAGGTTTATGAACCAAGAAAATTATTATACAAAGTTTGTCAAATCTGTACACATATTGACTGCGGTAAAGAAATGCATTTCCGTAGTGCTGCGGTTATTGATTAATAAATCTTCATATACTCTAATATCTATTTAAACTATTTAATATTGTCCTTTTTTGTTGCTTTTTTAATTTACATGCATTTTTTAAAATTATGCTATAACACTCAGTCTATATTTTATTTGTTTTAATGTTTCGTTACCAATAATTTTTAAATAAATATCTGGAAAACCCCTAATTTCCCCGTTCTCATGCTGTCGTTAACTTGCCGAAAACGCTTTGATAATCACGACAGTGGAATCGCTTTACGGACACCACTGGCAGTGTTTCGAAGTATGTAATTGTCCTTGTAAAGATGCACCGAACATGTGAGTGTTATGTGGTATTTTCCTCTAAGTAAAAGCGTAAACAGGTGATTATATTATGATTGGATGTGAAGTAACTGTTTTGTCTTTATAACTTGCTTAAAAATATATTATTTATTTGTTAGCGTTTGAAGCTACACGTTATTGATACTTAGCAGTAAATTGAATTAAATGTTAGATTGATAATTGTTTCTACAAATAAGCTGTCAAAATTGTCAAATTATACGAAC
Organism: Phalloptychus januarius; assembly: GCA_902982915.1. Classification (NCBI taxonomy): domain Eukaryota; kingdom Metazoa; phylum Chordata; class Actinopteri; order Cyprinodontiformes; family Poeciliidae; genus Phalloptychus; species Phalloptychus januarius. Next base: position 17,397,985 of record CADWAE010000230.1, on the reverse strand, counting down.
AGATGCCAAACGACAACATTGAACACTGTTCTTTATATATATATGTATATATATATATATATATATAGCTTTTTAAAAGATTTCGCTCTTTAATTTTTGTTATAGTTAGGGATTTCAATTACTAGTTTCTTAAAATATCAAATTAAAACGCTATTACTTGCTTTTTCCTTCTACAAATTTGCATAAATGTATTAATACTACTGACTAAGACGAGTAAAGACCTTACGCTGCGAGGACTTGTGTAATCTGCTATCAGTGCTATATTTTTTAGTGGAATTGTCATAGCAACAACAATAAAAAATGCACTTGAAGGTTGTATTTTTATAACTTCTCTGTGAGTTTCAATTCAGTTTAAACTTCAGAAACAAATCCCAGAGACAAATTATCAGAGAAAAATGATACATACACAATAAACATGTATGCAAAATATATTTAGCATATGAAAACATAGTACAGATAAAATCAACAAGCATTGAAGGAATCAGTTCACAAATGGACACCTTAGACTGGATAAAAAGCAAAAACTATTCACAGTAAAATTTGGGTGCTAAAATAAGCTGTTCGCCGAACCGTTCAGGCATTTCATAAAAGTTAATATGAACTTTCTCCACAGTGCTTTAAAAGTCAGAATGCCTGCTATCACAAACATCTCATTTGCACTCATCCCTCTGGGTATTTTAAGGAAGATTTTCAACGCAACATTTTATGCAACATCCAGTTTCTACATTCTTTTTAGCATGACCACAAGGGGGAAGTATATAATCTATTTATTATATGTAGAGGCTGATGAAAGATTGTTTTCTCCTTCACAGATATCTCATACTGAAAGCTGTTGCTCCAGGCTGAGACATCTGCATTAAAACCACACGATGGCATCTAATTTCCTCAAGTTCTCGGTGCTTCTCCAGAAGTACCGGGCTCCGTTGCTCATCGCGAGCTGCGGAGGAGTCTTCGCAGCCAACATGTTCTACCACGTTTTCCCTGATTTGTCCTTCCGTAAGCTTTATCAAGCCTGGCATAAAGGACAGCCAATGGAGCTGTCGGAAAAGCTGGAGATCGTCTTTCAGCAGGTAGCTTTGCTTGATTTCAGTTATTTCAATCAAATTTGCAGTCCAGTTAAACAAAAAAATCAAACAGTCTCTCTCTCATAGGCTTACGGTAGTCAGGAGTGCAGCTCTGTACTTTCTGAGGTGTATGCGGACTCATCAATAGCATCCCTGTACACCTGTAACTAAAGCACACAGTTGTGTGACAGAGCTTGTTTTAAGTTAATCATTCTTTAACATTGAAGAAAATATACCTGTTACATTGGCAGATTATTTCACTTCTAACATGGGGAGTATGTCTTATTATAAGTGAAATAATCTATCTGGCATTATGGAACATGTACTTTTTTAATCAATATTAAGAAATGATTGACTTTAAAAAGCTCATATCTATTACTGAAAAGTTACTTGCATGTTAGCTTTTTTATTTCAGGTGATATTTGCATGACAAACTAAACCAAAATTACTTGGTAAGATTTTATGTTTTTGCAGTGAAACACTTATCTCCCAGTGCACCCTCAACTGGGAATAATTTTTCCACCATTTGTCGCCCTTTCTCGCTCAGCAGCCCTATGCCTTGCATAGTGCATACCCACTTTTTGTGGCACTGACTATAGTTGGGTTTTATAATTTCGTCATTCTTAGGTGCTGGAGGACTTCGGTGTCAGCTCAGTCAAGAACTTCTCCGCCTTCGCCTCCTTCGGGTTCCACCCAGTTGGTGCCGGAGTTCCATGGCTTCCTGCTGGCGCCCAAATCGGCATCCCAGCCAACTTTAACAGCACCCTAGACAATCCGAGTGGAATAACCAACCGGAGCATCTTCATCAATGGGAAAACGTTGGACTGGAACAGCGAGGATGGCTCTGCTCTGAAACAGGCGCTGGTGTTCTCCAGGGAGGCGCAGAAGTTCGCCATCGCTCGAGAAGTGGCCCGCTTACAATCCGGGGGTCCGGTCCTGACAGCCGCCGTCGCTCCAATCTGCCTGGGTGGGGTTTGGGTGTACAGCGTGGTTCTGAAGCAGGTGCTCGGCCTGTATGGCGGCCCCATGCTGATGCGTGGGGCGGTAAACGTTCTGGCGCTGGGAATCGGGGCCGTTTCTTACTTCCTCACCTCTGACGCTCTCAGCCAGTGGATTGACTACAGCGCAGACAAACATGCAGCGAGAGTGTCACAGGAATACGCCAGAGGAGGAGTGGAGTTTTATGATAAAATCCTGTCCAGAAACAAGACGCTGCGCTCACTGATGGGACAGAAAGGTGAGGAGATGTATGCGCCCAGTGGGAACCTGTTTCCTGCTCATGTCCTTCAGCTGAAGCACACACCTTACACCTCCAGGAAAGAAGGCATCCTCGCTCTGATGAAAGAAGAGAAAGTATAAAACAAACCATAAAAATATTTCTAATAGAAATGTACCAGTCTGCATTTGTTGAATATTAAATTTTTTTGTCATTAAAATTAGAACCATTTTAATTCAAGATGTCGGATATCTGACTTTGTGGTTTTTATCCAATAAAAGATGTGGTTGATTCTGAATTCAGCTGACATTTACTGTTTTAAAGCTGAGGCACCACAGTGCCAACAACCCTTGAACTTTTTCACATTTTGACCACCAACGTCTGTATATTTAGATGGGATTTAATGTGATGGTCCTGCAGAAAGTAGCAAATAAATAATTATGACATTGAATGGAAATTTTACATTTCTAATTTAGTTGGTTTTCCACTGAAATATCTGAGAAGTTTGCATACCTAACAACGATGCAAGCACACACTAAATTGATGGTACAATAGAAAGACCGGTTAGCCAAAAAATATTTGTCAGGAATGTGGCAGGAAAGTTTAAAAACCTTAAGTTGTTGAGTTTAGACTGAGATTTTTGATGAAATAACTTAAAACACCGCAAGTTTTAGATAAATGGCGCCCTCTGCTGGCTGGAAATAACCAACCAGCCATCAATAGAAAGGCGAGTATTTTGTATGTCCGAGGCTAGAGCCTAAGGTGTTATTTAACATAAAATGGGATTCATTGAACTCAATCTGTTGTCCAGTGTTTTTTAATATTATGTATCTGCTACTGCTAGATTATTAAACTACAATAAATGATGCTGTTTACAGCCAGTTAAAATGACATTATCTTCATTTCAGCAAAGTAAAATCAATTTGTTTGCTGTTTTGATCACTGAACCACACATATAAACAAATCACAATAATACACCTATAAATACTCACCATTTGTAGCTTTTTTTTAATAAAACAGTCATTTTAACGATGCAGAAGTATGCAACATCTAGAGGCAATCTAAACTTTCACAGGATCCTGCAGGGAAACAACAGCTTGTTGTTGCTAAGTGCCAGTAAAGAATGTGAAATAGGCTCATCTGTGGCTACAATGTCTTGTATGCTGTGTAAATATTCAGTGAAAGGCAAAAGAAAACCTTTTTCAAGTGAGGAAAAAAAGTATTGGATTCATCCAGAATCAGATATCTGTGACACCATGATAATTACTCATCTTTTTCATTTGCATAGAAAACTGATATGTCTGTATTCCCTGCAGGTCAAGGGAAAAAACACAAGAATACACAAAGGATCTCTAATTTTGTACAACCTAACTAAACTGCTGTAATCTTCAGCTCAGTGACTCAGACCTCTTCATCCAGCACTTGTATTTCCCCCAGGTCATCTGTCTGCGCATTAACAAGGTTCAGATATGCTGTTTAATTATATCTTCAATCCAACTCCCTGTAGACTGAACTAAATATAGACACGCATAATTAGGTCGCAGATAGAAACTGTATTTTTACCCCACTGCTCTTTGGAGTCAAGACAAATGAAGTGCAAATCCAGACTGTGTGCTTTTATATATGTATATACTGTCTGTTTTAAATTCAGGAGCTTGTTCACAGATCAGATCAGTGGTACCTGGGAAGAGATTGTGGTGGGAATCACATCACATTTTAGATCAAGAAATTTTACTGAAATCCACCAAAAAGTGTATTTATCTGCTCAACTATTTGACTACAAAATTCAAGTGTATTGTGTTCTCTTGTGTTTTTCTTAAATCCCATATAGTATTTAGATGTAGGTTATGATTGCCTCTTTACCACCCAAAGCAGTGATTGGATGAAAACAATGCCAATGTTTGAAAAACACATAACATTTTCTAGCTTTTTGCCCTAAGGCATTCCATACATGAGGAGCAGGAGCGTCAGAGTGGAGCGTGTGTCAGACGTCTATATAGAGACCTGGAGTGAGATATAAACACCCATCACCACAAATTATTATTGTTAGTGCCACACACTCTTGGTGGCACAAAGACAACACTGAAATAATTTTTCATACCACTTCATAATCATGCACTACAATTTGAAATCACAACAAAATACATTACATGTGACAAAATGCGAAAAAAGACCAAAATGTATGAATAATTTGCTGCTCAATAAAAAAAGCGACAAAAGGTTAAACTAATCATATTTTTTATTCATTTATTGTTTGATGTTGTTGTTCCAACTTATTGTTTTGGGGTGGGATGAAGTGCGGAAAAAAATGTAAATAGAGCAGTAGCTGAATTGACCAAGTTGAACTGTCATGTTCACTTTATCATTTCTCTGAGTACAAAGTGTCCTTTGGGCAACAGAGATCAACAACACCGGATTCATTGTCTTGTTTTCACCACTCCGCTTCATCAGTGCACTTTATTGTATGCCAGACAGAGCTGTCTGCACAATGGCTCCATTGTTTGCAGTAGTGGAACATGTAGCTTGTCTTTTATTGCCACTTGAGGTCAGTACAACTCAGATTACTGCTCTCACAGCATCCAACAGCAGATTTGCAATGTTCATGAATGACTGACGGTTAAGAGCATAAAATACGTAAAATGAATGAAGTAACTTTTAAAGAGAGTTGAAAAAAAAATACGTGTATTGTCCCAAATACTGATTTATTATGACACAATGGATTCTGTAATTTAGCAACAAAGGTTTTTATGAATAAAAATTTAACCTATTTGCATCAGCTTACTGCACTATAAATGCCATAATTCTGTTTTGCCAGTCAAAAGGATTCACATTTAATTGATGCCTTCAATGACTATACAATTATAACTTTATGTTATCATACACTAAAATTCATAGTTTTATTTTAGCCTATTTTAACCCCTTTAAACAATTATTCTTTAAAGCAAAACACTAAGGATAAAAACTACATAAAAAAGTCAGTTACTTACATTCACTCACATCCTTATATTCTATTATTCAACACAAAGATATAGAAACAGTAACAATTGAACAACAACTCTAGAAGTTATTAGAATATCTTTATTTATTAGCAGTCCTCACACACTAAGCCTTTGTCATCTAATCAACATTTTCTTCTGTCCTGTAGTCATTTTGAAACTCTTTGAATATTTCACAGAGAAAATCTCCTTCAGGTCTTGCTGCTTTTGCTCTGCTTCATAGCAGATGGTGTATAATCCTTCCACCCCCATTTAAATGCTGTCACAGTCAATTGGAAACATTCATGCAAACTGGTGCAATATTTGAGATGTGAACAGACAAAAAGACATCTTGTTCATCGTCTGGGCTTTTTTGGTCACTGTATCTTTGTCAATGCTTCATTCTTGAAATAATTTACCTTTTATTTTTAAATAAGCCAAAATTGAGAACAACTGCTAAATATTTAGGATTTGGATAAAGTTGTGTAATCTGACAGACAAAAACATAAAGTTTTGTGCAAAATCTGGTGTTTTAAAGACTAACAATGAAAAAGAATAACACAAATTAAAATTATATAATTACAAAATAGCAAAATTCATGCAGAAGAAACATTTTCTGAACTATTTTTTTCAACATAAAACTTTTGTGTGTAACTTCTAGTGACAAAATCTACTACTTGATCTTCAAATGGTGCATGAAGCTCTGCAGACAGAAAGTAACATTAGAACAATGAAGCTTGGAGACAAACAAGAAGTCTGTAGATCCATGTTTGTATCTGGTGCAAATATTAATTGATTTTCATTCAGTCAAGTTACTTGCAGTCGGCATAAGAGAAATTTTAGAGATATGTAGAAAATACTATAGTTTTAACTTTAGTAGTAATAAAAGTAATATTTTTAAAGGTGTAAATTCTCTACCTCTGCTTATTTTAATATAAATGTTCTAGGGAGAAGTTGGTGATGCTAGTTGCCTGGTTGTTGGGCAAAATATAACAAAATGAGGGCTGCCTCTAGGCTTTTCAATAGGTCTTTTAAAAACTAATAGTTTCACTAAAACCACTACGCTTAGATTAGGTGTGTTTACCTTGGTGCGTTTGAAATCAAACACCGCGCCTCCCGCTCCACGGCCACGCCCCGGTGCTCTGTGCGGTTGCGCAATTACGTCGCTGCACAGCTCGCTGCTGTGCTGCTGCAAGGCAAGAGAGGAGCTGCAAAGAGAGAGAGAGAGCGATCAGGGATCGCTGACAACAACGGGCTGGCTCATGCTGGAAAAGTCAGAAACGCAACATTTTCTCTCTCTGTGATCCGACAGTTCTCAACTCCAACCTTCTTCTCTTTGTGACAGCACATTGTATGTTTTCTTCGCTCGCTTTGGGACTGCATTTCTCGTTCCGACGGCCTGAAATGACTGGATAGGTACCGCGTCTAGCCAATGCTTGCTGCAGGGGCTTCTGTCTTGTGGATTATCCGTCGTCGTCGTCGCCGAGCCAGTCGTACGGTCGAGCCCGGAGGAGGCCCCGCTCTGCTGGATGGATGTGTGTGAGGCGGCGCGGTGATAATGATGCTGCTGCTCGGCTTTCATCGGCACTGGGTCAACTGATCTTGGATGTCCGGGCTACATCGCCCCCCCTACACGAACCATTTTCTCCCACAGCAACACTTTAATTCCTTAAAAACTGGACGCCCCTGGAGCAGTTTATGACGGTAAGAATGGGGACGCTTTTTATTTTTCTCCTCCAACAGTTGACGTTAGCAAACTAGCTTAGCTCTGTCACTTTTATACACCGTGCAGTTGAAATTGCTAATAAAGCTACATAACAGTTCGAAAAAGGCTTTTTGTATTTTAGCCCCCTTTTTTAAAAAAGGAAAATGTGAAGAAAATTAAACGCATTTCAAGCGGTTACTGTAACGCTGCTTGCTTGTTAGCTAGCTGCTCTTTTTTTAGCCCATTCAATATTTTTGCGTTTAAAAACAGTAGCTTTTGAAATGTGCGTTGCATTTGAAACATGCATTGAGACGTTAAAACCCGTCCATGCACCATTGTGTTGACATTGCTCTTTATTTATCTGTTTTTATCCTATAAAGGAGTGAACTCATTCATTGGGAAGTGTACAATAAGCCCCTTTAATGACGGGTCTAGTTAGCTTTCAGTGCGGCTTCTTCGCCACCATTGCAACATTTTTATTTGAACGTCTGTCAGAAAATGCGAAACAGAGTTTGGTTGCTTGTTGGTGACAAACTGATGAAGCAAGGCTTCATTTTAGAAACGTCACACCACTACGCCTGTCTGAATAATCTGCTTACAGAGAGCCTGCTTTCAGCGTGGCTTTGCATTAATAATCGTTATTTTTGGTTGAATCGGCCTGCTGGATGGGAGGTTGTTTTATTATGGATGGTAAAGGTCTGCTGTGATGAGGCGTCCTCCTTTTTTTCCTACGATGACGTAATCCTCCACCATCCGTGCCACATCTTTCGGGTCGCAGTTGGTTCCTCCGCCGCCTGCTGCTGGGATCATATGGACCGTGCTCAGTCCGGTTTGTCTCCCCCGTCTCTCTATATGTGGCCCAGTCAAAGTGCATGAATGACTGTAAATTTGCATCGCATTTCGCTTTGAATGGAATACCTCATCGGGACGAGGGAGTTATGAATGAAATCCAGAGGAAGAGGTTCTGTCCAGGGCCGGATTCAGGAGAATATGTGCCTCTGGGCCATAAAAGGTTTCCTTTCCCCCTGGGCCATAAAAGGTTTCCTTTCCCCCAGTAGCATAAAAGTTAAAGGGATAATTTAGGATGTTGGAAGTGCAGATCTGTTAAAACGTTGTGAGCAGAAGATGTGGCATCCCCTTGCAGATGCCTGTTTATTTTTGCCTGTTTGATTTTCAAGCTTCAGATTATCAAATAAGTATTGATACAAAAAAAGTAAACAGAAAAATGTAGTTTTCGTTTTACACAGAAAAAAAATCCCCTGTCCCTAATGAGACGAAACAACTTGTTGTTGGTCTTTGACCTTCTTGGATTAGCGGTTAGCTTTAGCCCCTTAGCTCATCTAATCTGGGTTTATACCAAAGGAAGGTACAGAGCACTACTGATTTGAAATATGAAGTACTTGTATCCATTTAGCAGACCATCAAGCTATGAACTCTAACTTTAGCCTCATGTCAAATTCAAGGTTTATAATCAATGTTCATATATTTTATTTTTCTGAAGTGATATTTGCAGTTCTAAATATTCCTTATATCACTTCAGGGAGTGATATATGTTAGAATTTTCTGTTTGACTGCTAGGATCTATGACAGATTGGTCAAAAACTCAAATCATTCATAATCACTACCACTTGCATTGACAAAAACACTCTTCAGTGCAGAGATCGTTACTCAGTGAAGAAGACTCAAAGGCAGCCGTTTTATGTGATGTGTTTAAAACTAAACTCAAAGGAAACATAAGAAGCTATTTGAAAGGAGACTGTCTTCTATAACATGTCGACATGTGAGGCTTGATCGAAGTTTGAGGCTTCAGAAAAATGCTTAGTGCTGATAGACAAATGTATAATTAGAGGGTGCTACATAATGAGTCTTGAATCCGTGTGAAAAATATAAAAACAATAACATTTAAACAAAGCTGTTAAGTTTTTCAACTTACCAAAGAAAGACTTATTCTTGTTTTGATCATGTTAGGACCCCGTGCATATGTTGATATGTTGATTTGCTTTGTGTGGTTTGGCTTTCTCTTACAGTCATTTTCAACAACAGATTGAGAATTAAACCATAGTTAACATTCCTCTTTTTATCCAAAATCGAAACTCGCTGTATTTCTGCAAAATGAACTCCTGACGATGTTTGTTTGGTTTCACATGAGTAGAGATAAGGTGGCCATGTATCCATGTTTCTATTCATAAATTACTGCTGGGCAGACATTGGTTTTGAAGTTGAACTAAATAAAAGCAACTCAGATTCGTATTATGACATAAAAACATAAATTTCTCACTTGTGGGGTGAACAGAACTCGGGTCTGAACTCTGTGTGTTCCTTTAGATCTGGTTAAGTTCTGTGTTTTAGAAGTGAAGGTGGCTCAGCTGGGGATGATTAAGCTTCCCATGGCAGGAGCCATGCTTTCCTTGAGAAGCACACCTGAACCTGCGTGGGAGCACGAGGAGCCACAGATGTGATAAAATAGGAATAAACTATACCTGTTAGCACAGAGCAGGGGGTAACCCACTTTGGAGCAGTGAGAGTATTACTGCTAGATGTTTCTGAGAATTAACTAACTCTGGCTGTGGAGTAAAGGAACCTACTCAGTACAGTGTTATCATTGAACACTACAATGTCGTTGTTAATCGCAGAAATATGCCATAATCTAAAGTGATGGACTTGATTTAAAGGCTATTACAGTCGCACCTATTTTAAACACCAAACAAGCAGAATAATTACCAAAAACCACTTGTTGAAAGTTTATTGCAACAATCCAAGCACTTAGAAATGTGTTCACTAAATATTCAGACTTGGGTAGAATCCTTTCACGTTTCAGTGTATTTGAGGGACATAAATTAGGCCTCAGTTTGGGGCCTTTCATTCTTTCTCGCCCAGAACGTTAGCTGGAGGTAGGCACCAGCGATGGATGGATGGATGGACTAAAACATGGACCTCACAAATACTTATTGCATAAAGCTCTCTACTGTTTGCTTTATCATAAAGTCAGTGTTGCAGTTGGAATTTCTGACTAACGTTGTTTGAAGTGATAGTTGATAACTATAAAAAATTGCAATTGCAAGTTAACATAGAGGGTTGTTACAGCTCTTAATGTTGTAACAATACTTGTTCCACAGTAGTGTTTATGACGATTTAAACAAAGCCTGAAAAATGATGACTGCTAAGCAAATACTATTTAATTTCTGTTTGCTAACCCGTTAGGAGGCACTGCACATAAGTAAATAGGATGACAGTAACCTTGTTTTTCCTAATCAGCACTTTTGCTGCAAGGACTACACTTGGTCAGGTGATTATCACTTAATTAGTCTTATTGTAGCTTCCATGCTTTACTCAAATCTAAAGTGATTTGCAGAATAGAGAAACAAACAAATGGTTCAGAAAATGAGAAACAGCGTTGATGGTTCTGTAATCATTGAAGAATGCTGAGAATCGGGTTTGACTTGTCTAAGTATTTTAAAAATGAAACTACTTCAAAATCCTCATTCTACAGGTCATTATTTTATTTATGATCTATAACACAATCCAGAGATCTGCAGATCAAACATGGAGTCACTTCTGCTTTCTGTGTGCTCACAGAAAGCAGAAGTGAATTGAACTATTTGACTAATCAACTAAGGTTGTTGTTGAGATGTCATGACAGTGAGGGGGAATGCAGGTGGACTCTTAATTATTGTTTTTTTTATATCTTGAAAGATAAACAAGCCTCCAGTCACTAGGTGGCAGTGGTCAAACTAATCAACAGGTTGTCTTTTCAACCCAGTAGAAGAAGGAGCCATCACAGGCACACCGGTGTGCAGAACTGATGGAGGAGCAGGAGACATGGGGGAGTTTGAACGTCAAAATAAAATAGGAGGAAGCTAAAATATAAACAATATTTTTGCTAGTTTTGTGCAAAAAATGTAAAAAAATTACATACCTTTTTAAAGAATAAGCTGATGAGGCTGAAAAGTAACCAAAGTTCACCGTTTAGAAAAGCTTTGAATGTTACAGAGTTTAAAGAAATTAACATCCCGTTGAATCTTTTGCACTTTTTCTCTTTTCCAGCTGATTAAATGTTACAAATTGAGTTAATAAACTGAGCTTGGAACTTGCCTTGTGACTTTAAGCAATAAAATAAGCTGTAACAACTTAAAATGGATGTTGTTTCAACTCGTTTTATTAATCTGTTTTCATGATTAATAAAACATGAAAACATGTTTTATTAAAAACATGTTTAATAAAACATGTTGGTTCCAGAAGTTTGCAAAGCAAACTGACTAAGTAGTGTCAGATTCTCCATAGTATTTAAATTCAAGATGGGGTGTGAAAAATTGTATGTTCCCTGGGGGTTCATGACGGAAAATAATTTGGAACCACAGGGCTAATCTGTAGACGGCGTTGCATAATGTCTCCTTGTTAAAGCTTTGAAAGGGCAGACTTTGTTTTGGAGAAGGCCTGGGTTTACACTCGGTTTACTCATGTGTATTAATTGGAGAATGTGCGAAATATTGAAGTAAGGAAGTTTCTTTGTTTTACTGTAGTCTTAAAAACAGATCATTTGGATCTATTCTTCAATATTTAGCTTTCCAAAAATGTTTATTATTTCCCTTTTCTGTAAAACTATTTAATTGTACTTGTGTCTTTCCGCTTTTTCTTTGACCAGCAGCTTATTTCTTGTGAGTCTCAAAATTTTCGAGGCACACCCTTCCTCTTTGCTTTTTGCTCAGTAATACAGAGAACTTAAAATGGGTCTCAACTGACAGCTTTGGTAAGGGGAGTATGGGCTGGGTGCTGCGAACAAGATAAATTATCAGGCATGAAAGATGTGAGCATTTCCTTCTTACATTAGGCCACTTGGGATCATTGCCAGAGGTTTGCAATGCCATGTATGCAGTTGTTTTTCTGTCTATCCCATTGAATTATAGGGATCATTTCACCTCAGCACACAAATTAAGAGCTTAGTTATCAAGTATGGTAAAGAAGATTTAGGCAACACTCTTCGTGAGCAAGAGTTGTTAATCTGTGACTGCCAGTGTCTAAGTGAAGCACCCAAACAACCATCTATGCAGGCAAATATCGAACCATATAAGTCTGAAAAGGCAGCTAGTTAGTTAATGGGTTGTTGCCTGGGAGGATATGGCAACCAGACTTTAGCGAAAACTGTCTCCTAAACTCCAAACACAGCTGTGTTTATTCGCTGCAAGTTGTCACAGCTACAGAACGCCAGGATGAAAGTGTCTTAGCAGATCATGACTTTGGGAATGGAAAGCATGTAAAGCCGTATTGACAGTGAAGCTTTTATTTTTATTTGTTCTGAGGAAAAACAACAACAAAAAATTCCCGAATCAGGTTTTAGGAAGCGGCTGCTTTCTTTCAGTGAAAGTTGCAGGTTTTAACATCTGAAGCTCAGATTTAATTGCAATTTTCTGCCTGTGAACACTGGGTTAAAAATAACATTGGCCCTGTAGATAAAGTACAGAAGAATTACACATTATTGTTCTTTTTTCATATACATTGTAATGCAGGGAATGGTATTAATTTATTTGTATTTTTATATTATTTTATGGTCTTTGCATTGTGCTTAGCCAATGAGATAGAGAAGCATGTAAATTATGTTAATGATCCTTCATACCTTAATATGAGCTGAAACTGCATATTATCTGGCCATGGAAGAGCTAGACAGAAGCCTCCACAGCCTTTAATTAATGCATAGTCTGTGGATTACCTAATTGAAGATTTAATCCTTTAAAAAAAATTATCATGAGAAAAATGATATCCTTCATCAACTATTGTGCAAATGAAAAATTTTTTTTGACTGAATCAGTTGATTTAAAAAACAAAAAGCATTGGATAATGGATTTGCATCAGAGCTCACAGTCTCTGTCCAGCCTATTTTGATGCCCAGGCTCAGAGTTGAATAGGCCAAGGTGCTGCTCACAGCTGCATCTAAAGCCAATGTTTTTTCTCTGAATCCAGTAAATACTTCTAACTATTGGTCTTTCATTATGATCAGGCAGTTTTGGTAAATTCTGCTGTAAATTTTGCTTAGCTCCCGTTTTTAAACGGTGTGGATTAGCTGATTTAGATTGTGAACCAATTACAAAGACTGTTTGTTGTTTAAAACAGTCCAAGTATATTACAGGGTTACTGGGATAAACAGAAACACAGAAAAATTGAGAATAAAACAGGTTGTAATGGACATGATGTCTGTTGAGACAAGGACTGCTTGATGTATATGAAAATCTTGCGATGGCTATGGGAAATATCGGTAAATATTGTCATCTGTGCTTCTGCTAGTGTCAGCTTTCAACATATGTTCTTCTAACTTCTGTTTAAATAAAATGTTACATGTGCTGCTGCTAAAAGATTTTCTGCAGTAACCTCTGCATTTCATTCAGAGTGCTGAAGGTTACTGGGCCGTTTCTACTGAGCCTGGCTTTTAGATTAAAAACATCCGAAGCACGAACATACAAAGCCAGTAGAATCCTTTACCAGAAAAACATTTCTCCTGTCACTAGAGCTTAGTAATAATAACAATAAATCCTCCTGAAAAATAATAAAAAAAGAAAATTGCTAGAGTTTAGTGAGATTGGATATGAGTTAAAGCTATTTGTCAATTAACATTTTTAGGTTGCTTAAAAAAAAGAGTGAAAGTTTTTAGTCTATGTGTATTCACTCCTATGCATTGTTTGCCCATTTGGCTGTATCAGAACCAACCCTCTTTCCTACCACACTAGGAAGATAATGTATTTCTTATCAAGGCTCACACTGTAGAATATGGAGTAGAAAAGACACTATTTGGGGAATGGGAGAAAGAATTACATTAAATAAGGTGTAAAATACTGAGTGAAAAGTTTGGAAAATGTGTTATGTGAAAGTTTCTTCAAATTTAGAGAGAAACTTTGGGGTTTTGCTCTTTACCTCCCCATCCACTGACCTTGGCTTAGTGAAGAGTGCCTCCAGAAAGCAGCTGCTGTAATTAATCATCTATTATCGTCCTTATTATGAGCCACTGATGAGTACCAACCTAGTTTCTTGAAAACACAAGGCTCAGTTAACCAACAGCAGCATTACACTGTCATTGATTTATATGAAATAGATACACCGCCAATATAAGTCACAGAACCAGCTAAGGTTTACTCTCTTGTAATTTGTGACATTTAAAGCTTTGAGGTACTGTTCATTTATATATAGGAGCAAAATGTACTGGTTGTCTTTGCTGTAGTTAGGAAACAACAACATGTTTCCTTCTTTATTCAAATTGTCTGTTTTTATTTGATCTGTAACAGAAGATGAATGGCACACTGTTGGATTTCGCTAGTTTTAAGTGACGATTCTCATTAAATCAGTTGTTGATTTGTCAAAATGTCAATTTCCACCTTAATTATCTTCAGTCTATTCAGCACAGAAAGTTTAGGCTGGGTTTTCCAGCTTCCCAAACTGCATTCTCTTTCTAATATTTTAGATATGCTGCATGGAAGAATTTGTGAATAAACAGATTTTTTCTTAATAATTTAGTTACATTCCACAAAACAGACAGGGGTCCACAGTGTTAATTTTCTAAAAACTTTACTTTAAAGTATTTTGCTGAACCATAAATTGTCCCAGATGTTATTGCTATATTGAGATCATTTTCAAGTAACATAATGATAATGGCAAAATAAAGTACACCCTCTAACTCTTTAATTTCTAATGTGCATTTAATACTGGAACTGGATGATATTTTTGAAATCTTCAAAATAATTGAACAAAACAACAAATAAAATGGCTACTGAAAGTTGTTCCTCAGAAAAGGAACTAGTTGAGACCAAAGCCATCCAGTCTTTGATAGAAAGAGAGACAAGAAAAACAAACAATCATCCAAACAGAAATAATTAAAATTGTTTCAATTTATCATGTGATTAATTGATCAATTAATTCATTGCTTATTGCGACAGGCTTAGATGCAGGGTAGCTTGACTTTTGCAGTGCGACTGCAGCTCAGGCTTGTTGGGAGTTTCTTTGCAAACTTGAGCCAAGCAGGAGAAGTTTGCAGCCCCTTCTTTACGATCTCCAGGTATGCAAGTACAGCTGCTTCCTGGCTCTTCACTCAGTAATCATTCTTCAGGACATGTTTTGTCTTGTCCCCCTACTTTTCTATCAACCATCTTACGCCCCCACTGTTCTCCCATACAACCCCCCCCCACACACGCACACATTTATGATCCTTCCCCCACTTTCCCAACATTTTCAAGCCTCATGTGTGTTGATTTGTGCCTAGCGGAGAGTTTGTCGACCCATTGCCACATGCTCGTTATAACCTTCTGCCACTTGGCTAAACTGAGCTGTGTGTGTATGTGGGTCAGGTCTGCCCATGAAACAGCTGCTTAAAGAGCTTTGAATACCTTAGCAAGGCAAAGGACACAGTTGCTCAAGCAAACTGGGTTAGAGCGTCGAACGGGCAGCTCTCCCTACTTTGTTCAGTCTCTGTTATGAATATTGCATTGAATGAATTATGAGGGCCCGTGGTTGTGCTTTTATTCGGTTATATAACAAGAAGTGTAAAGTCCTAATTTCGGTGCCGTCTCTGAACTTTACAGTGTCCTTCCATCTTGTTTGGTTATTCTGTGTATTTTTCTGCAGCACTTGACAGTGGTTTTACTGGAACATCAACAGTTTACTTAATAAAACTGAATTTTATTCCCCTCCTTACCCCTCCCCCCACTCCCGCTTGTTTTGCTTGGAGATCTGTGGAGGAAAAGCAAAGTGATTCCATATCCAACTCAAACATGACGAGCACAGGAGCTTATTACTGCCCGCCTTAACCCACACTGCTTCCTGTAATTTCTGAAAGGTGTTTTTCTATGTTTTTATCCATCTCTTTTTTTTTTATATATTTCTTTAATCAATCTGTATTGTTGATGAATCATATTGCATGTGACTGAGCCAGAGCTGTTAGTAGATTCCTCCTCTCCATCCTGTTGAGCCAACAGACATGTGCCAAGTGTAGCTGCAGGCTATGAAAATATTGTCATGTTTAGGGGCCTCTGAAAACCATTTGATTTCTTCATCGATATAAACATGAAAAGTTCCCATAGCTTTGTTGTTGGTGAATACAATTTTAACAGGTTTACTCAAAGAATACACCAAATTGAATTTATAATCTATTAGTGCTCTGCATTTTCAGGTAAGCTTTTCTTGGCTTATTTTCTTTGTATATTTTTTGAAGCTCTGACGTGTGGCTTTTCTTTCCTAAGGATTTTCATATATAAAAGAGAAAATCATGTTCTGTATTTTCTTTGATTAAGGCAGTACTTTGGAATCCAATATTTGAAGAACTATAATTTTTCTCTAACTTATGCATCAAAGCAGATTATCCCAAGTTTTTATCTAACTTATTTTATACTAAGATAACGTACATCAATCAACATGCAGTTGGTTGAGGTGTTTAGAGACCATAACTGGTGGGAAGGAGTAATTCATTTGAATTTAATGAAGGAAAAAGAGATTATTTTCAATATTTGACCTGAAGTGATCAAGAGAACGTTAATCTCTTGCTAATTAATGGGTTAATTTCTCATATTTTACTCTTTTTTTAAAAAGAAGTACATCACTTAAAAAATTAATTAAATCAACGAGTCCTCAGGAAACTTTTACATCTTGGTCTTGTTGAAGATCTTTGTATGAAGAGGATTATGTAGGAAAGGTTGGCTGGTTCTAACTAACTAAGTCATGTTGATTGATCTGTTTATTAACAAAGAATTAGGGAGTTCTTATTTTTTATTCGTTTTGACAATTTTGGAAAAGTTTTTTTTCTGATTTTGACTTGAATAGAGTTGAAAGAAAATGTTATAATTCAGATCTCTGGCCCATTGATCGTTTCAATTTAGCCATTAGATTAAAAACAATTGTCTTTGTTTTTTATTTTTTATGTAAAAGAAGATTCGAAGGCCCATTATAGGAAAACATGGACATTATTGAATTGGTACATGAATGTGAGAAATAAAATACTCCAGAACTTGACATGCAATTTTTGCATCAATAATAAAAGAATGAATGTCGGAAGGCTGGACTGCTGTAGTAACCTTGATGATGAAAAAGAAAAATCAGCTCATCTTTTGTGAATCAACAGCAGTTTGCTTCTGTTGCAGCGTCCCCAGGCAACGGGAGTGTAATTGGTTTGGAAGTTAAACAGGGACAAATCTAATCTCTGTTTTCCTGAAGCTGAAGGCTTCAGACGGGTATTTGTAAATTGCGACAGATCCTGCATTAGTCAGTCACAGAAACAAGGCAAGAGTGCAGCGATTGCCACAAAAAATAATTCATCAAACTGAAGAGGAGATGCAAAATTTAGATTTCTAATGTGCAACACCGACTTCTTTCATTTTTGTAGTCCTGTCGTCCAATTCTGATTTTGTCTTTCTCAGGATATTGTTTTATTTAAGCTGAGTTTTATTTCAACAATTAAAAGTTATAAATTGAACTGCAGTTGTTTTGACAGAGGTATTAGTTCTTCAACACACAGTGAATGAATTTTTATCAGATTTTTCTGAACTGAAAACAACGTAAATAAAAGAGTATGCTTATAAGCTAAAAGCTAAAAAAGTTGAGTTTTGGCACAGTTAGCAGGAAGATGGATTCTTACACCCTGTCCATCACCAGTCCATAGGTGTAGGCCACACACACCTACGAACAATTTAGTGAGACTAATTAACCTGGCAGTCATGATTTTGGAATGTAGGAGGAAGTCAAACGCAATCCGAGGGAAAACATGCCAACTCCCTGGGATTTCTGCAGGGATGGGAATTGAACCCATGTCAGGGTTCAAATCCCATCCTGTTAAATATGTTAAATTTTTCATTCATAATTGGAGTCACTTGTGGCTTAAATTTGCACATCGGTTCTTTGTTGCCTCCTCCTTTAACTTTAATTGCGTTGGAACCAATTATTTGATGAGTGTGTGGTTCAGGATGAGGAAGAGATGTTTTTTTTAAACGTTATCAATGACCAGCTCCATATTGAATGTGGCCATTGAGCTCAATAACTGTTTTAAAGTTTACTTTGAATTGTCGTAAAATCATTTAAATGAGGTAATCTGGGTGCAAAAGCATCATAAATGAAAAACACTCACTTTGTTAGAATAACAAACTTCCCTGATCCATACATCAGTTTCCCTACAAAAGTTAATTAACATAATGTCAGTTATCCATCATTTCTTGTGTTCCACAGGCAGTTATTTGGTTAATAACAAATGAGTCAATTGTTGTTGACTATTGTTCTCTGTTTGAGTAATACCACTTAATCAAAAATGTTTTCTAACATTCCAAACTGCAAAGTAATAAAAATATGTGGGGCTTGCGATGATATCGTATCAGGTAAATCTCAGAATTGGGCAATATTGGTATCGTATCAGAAGTGAAAAAGTTGCAAATCCAATGCATTTTGTTGTTCTTTATATCCTTTAAATATTAAGTCTTTTGAAATTTGGACAGAAACTGCTGACTTGTGCAGACAGCAGCAACTTTATTTTAAAACATTGGAAGTTGTTTCCTGAATTTTACATCTACAGCATTTCTGCAAAATGCTCGCCTGAAGTATCCACTTGTGCAGAAATGAACACAAACAAAACGTACAGCTCTACCCTGAGAGAAATCGGTATATCTGAGACGAGGACAGGGATAACACAGGGAACAAGTGTGTGTGAGAGAGAGAAACAGGCAGGCTGGCTGCTATTTTCTGGGGCAGGCCATCAGGCTGCGAGGCAGCAGGGAGGGATAATAACAGAAGCTGTTACATTCTTGTGGTTTCTCTGATTTCAACATGAGGCAGGGGGCCGGCTCTGGCTGACTCATGAACGCTCTGCCTGTTTTCTCTCTCCGTCAGCCTCTGTGCCAGCATGGAGGCTATTACCAAGAGGACAGCACAGGACATCTTTTGGGCGCTTTAATCCGAGACTCGTTGATGACAGGGCAGTTAAAATGGTCAAAAATATGAGCCTGTGGGATTGGGTTCTGGTTATGGTGGGGGTACTTTCCCATTTGAAGAGCCAAAAGCGGCGTAGCTCTATGTTTGGTGCAGACACCAGATTGGTGACCTGTTGCCAGTCTAAACAGCAGCTTTCAAGGCTATGTGTCGCCTGATGCATCAGCAAAAAGGCTCAATGTTACTGCACATTCAATGCAACTGTAACATTTTCATGCAGTCAAGGCAACATGTTTTGTAGCTTTTGTATTTCTGTTCTGATTAATACTATTGTTACAAGTTTTGAAGAGTCAAAGGACTCATTGAGCTATCGGAGCAGTTTCCTGGATACAGAGCTGCTCTACTCTTCTTTTGTGAAATCAGTTTGTTAAAGAATAAATGACGCAGAATTGTGTGTGTGTGTGCGTGAAACCTGGTTTGAAAGTGTCTGTGTGTGTCAGATCAAGGCTGCAGATGAAAGTCTATTTTCATCAGCTCAACATGCATATAATTATTTTAAGCAGCGCCGGTTTGAGCTGCTCTGTTGTCACACATTACGTTCTGCTGTGGCCTATATGCTTAGGATTGTTGGGATATAGATCAGGGCTCTGCAACGTTTGTTTCACCCCAACTCTAGCTAAATATAACTTGTTTGGGGAAGCAAATTTCACATGGTCACTTGGAAAAAGAGTGCTTATAAATTTTGATAAATATCTAAAAATATATATAAATAAATATATAAATATAAATATATGGTGCAGTTATTCCATCAAAAAAATCTGGAAAAACTGCTCAAATCTGCATTTATTATTATATCTTAATTTAAATATACTAAATGGTTCATTAGTAAGACCCACTGTTGAAGATCCAAAGAGCAACTTGCAGCTGCAGAGCTGCAGGTTACACACCCCTGGTATAAATGCTAAATAATACCTTGAAATTAATTCATCTTTAATTGCAGAATTATAATCTTGCAAAGAAAAATCCAACAAATCCAACCTCTAACTTTTTTATAATTATTGAGTGTGGTGGAAAATACTGTAATTTTGTCAGAAATAAAAATAGAGGTGTCACCAATTTTTACTACTCATCACAAATCTTAAAAGACAAAACATAACTATTGCATATTTTTAAACATATATTTAAGGTCTCAAGTAGATCAGAGCACCCAGAATGTTTTTCTACAGTACAATTTTACCACAGAGGAATATTTTACTCAGACACTCTCTAAAATGGAGTCAATGTGTGTTGGTGATTAGGCAGTAGCTTCTCACCGAAAACTCCCAATATTTAGAGTCAAGGCAAATTGAACTGTAGCAAAATTGTAGGATCACCCAAGTTTATCTCGATAAACTAATGATCACTGTTTTCTATGACAGAGGACGGCGAGGATGTGGGCTCATCATAGAAAGCTTTAGTACTAGGATGTTTTAAATGACAATCTGGCCAGAAGACTTACATGTGGTTGCTATTGAATCCTTTAGCTGGATAAGGATCCAGAACAAATGGCTAAATCAGTGCAGACACGGTTCAGCAGACACAAAATCAACCGTCTTCTATAAGTCCTGTTGAAAACCTCTGGAGAGAAGAGATTATAAGAAATGACCCATAATATTACAGAGACTTTGCCAGGAGAAATGGTCAAAAATCCATCTCTGTGTGCTGAAAATGAAAGGTCTCATCATCATTTTTTCAGAATAAGATAGTGCTACTATTTACTAATTACTAATAAAAAAAGTAAGCGTGGAAAGTGCTGTATATCCTGGATGTGTATGTGCTGTCCATTGAAAAACATTGAAGCTGCACTGAAGAAACTTGTTGCGTCCAGAATTGGATCACTTGTTCCAGTTTAGCAGAAAGGCACGCACAACATCTTTTTTTATAACGCTATTATTACTGCTCAGGAGAGTTTTTTTTATACCTTTAAACCTTTAAGCGTGAGTAGGGCGGGATGGGGGAACAGCAATAAATTGCTGTCTCAGTTCTTCTTCCCTTAGGCTAACCTTATTTTCTACAGCATGGTAGCGGAGTACGGGCCCTGAGGTGAATGTCAGGTAGGCCCACGCTTTCCTGTTTTGGCCCTGTTTACCAACCACAATGTGTTCCACACACCTCCGTCTTCTCATCCTCACCTCGTCGCACACTCGGCGGCAAAGAGATCCCCTTACGCCTTCCCTACACACGACTCTTGTTATAGGAGCTGCATGATACGTTCAACAGGCTGTCGAATCAGCTTGCCTCTTAGTTACGTGTTCCTCTTGAATGGTGTGTGTTCCTGCAAAAGGTTCTGAATCTGCAGAAGTTCATATGAAGTCCATCTTAAAAACATTATGGAAGCTGATCATTGTTTTAGGTAGATTTTTATATGAGTTCCTGAAGAGTTAATGTTCTAAAAAGATGTTGCATTTCTATACCTGAGTGTAGAGCAGCCACCATAAATAACTGAAGCTACACCTTATTTTAATAAGATGCTAGAGCTAAAGCACTGATCTTCAGCCTTTATGAACTAAAGAGACTTTTGCTGTCAAGCTAGCCCAAAAAAAAAATTTAGAGCAGCAAATGTTTTGCAACTTTTTGAAAATAGATGTCTTATAAATTTGCCGTAATTCTTAAAGAACCACAATTTTATCTACAGTTTTAGGATTTAAAATGATTACAAATATAACATTTTGGAAAAGAAATATGAATTTTTTTTTTGTGGGATGAAAAATTATGTAATATAATACCACATAAAGTCAAACTAAGAACAAGAAAAATGGATTTGAAAGCTTATTTCTGGTCATTTCAGTGTCATTTTGTGTGGAAATTCATTGCAAATATTGCAGGAGAAAAAAATTATAAACGGTTAAAAACTAGCATTTGATATATACCTACATGAAATAATAACAGTTACCTCCCAAATAAGCACACAAACAGATAGAGAATACAGCAAGGTCGGTATTGTGAAATATGAGCATAAAATACATAAAGAGTGCATTAATCCTGTACTGGTTGATAAATATAATAAAATACGCTTTTTCATTTAGTTAAGGCAATGGTCTGTTATTTTACATGGTTTGACATTTCAGGCATACAAAGTGGAGAATCTGATGATTGACTTCACTTGATCAAAATTGGTCAATTATTAGTTTTAACTTTGGATAAATTGTGGCATGAAGAAAACCTTAAGTTTACTGATTTACGTGTGTAGTAAAGCAATCTGACACCAAGTTTACAGAAAAAGGTCATCATTCCTCTAAAGAGTTTCTGTAAATATCTGTTGTTTCTGTTTAAATGTCAGCACCTGACTAATTCTTTCTGTCAGGTTCGAGTAGGACGACAGACCGATGATTAAGAGCTGAGGGGAAGATGGAGAAGATAGGCTGATGTCTGGTTTAGCTCTTGATCATTGGATGACCTCTAGTTTCTACTAGTTTCTAGACTCGTTTTTACATTTCAGATAGTTAATGACACATTTGACATGAATGCTGTCCTCTCAGATCGTGACAGATTTTCTTCTTCCGGTTTGGGTATGAGTCAAAGAAAATGCCAAAATGACCTGAATTTTTTGGAGTTTAGATTAACATAGTGCTGCCCCTCTCAAACCTGTTGCTGTGCATTGCTGAATAGGTAGACATTCATCTATTGGGAATATTTTTGTTATCGAAAAACACCTGCAGGTGTGTTAGGATGCTAAAACTTCTATTATAGTGCAGCTGTTTCTAAGTGGATAAGGCCTAATTCTGCTGTTCACAACCATAAGAAATTAGGCTGTGGGACTCATTTTCTGTTTTACGTTTTTGCACAATTTTTGTCATAATATGGAAAATGTACCACCTATCTTTACCATACTTGCGTAAGATGCAAATTTTAATGAGAATTGAGTCCCAAACCTCAAATCTAGGTCAAAATTTGAATCTTTTTTGTTGTGACTGAACTGCCAAAAAATGTCACCTTTCTCATTCTTGCTATGGTGACATGCAGTATGGTATCAGACAGATAGCTTGACTAATTAGCTAGATATTAGCTTGTTCTTCTCAAGAAAGAGCAACAGTAAAAACCACTGCGCAATCAGCACTTGTAAACACTGCTGGGTGTTTTATTGTATTCTAATTTGATGTACCAAAGTTGCCATAAATAAACCATAAAGACTTACCCAACTTTTCCTTCACCACAACCCTAGCATCCTTTATGAGCTGCAGCAGCCCTACCACTAAGCCATGAATATTAAGGGTTGGTGTTGAGGGCAGTGAAAGGTTGTCCAAAGGACTAGATATATTGTTGGCATGGATAATATCCTACCTAATATTAAAGCATCTTTGAGTGCCCTAACAAAGTGCTGTATAAGAGAGATGACATTCATTTTTGCATCCAAGCTGTTCTTAGTGGCTGCAATATTGCCCAGAACGATATTACGATGACAATTGCGATTCAACATGCTGAGCAGCTCTAATTAATACTGTAAAATTCAAGGTAATTTTTGCAATAATGATATTAATTAATTTTTTGTTATAAATAAAAGCAATTAGGCCATGTTTTATTTTTATTTTTGTATTTCCTAATGAATCTAACAACCCGAACCTAATTGATTATTGCAACTTCTCTTTTTAAGCATTTCTTACTCACTGATTAGTCATGGAGCAAGCTTCAACTGTAGAAAACCCTTCAAAAATGAACTTTAATGTCTCATTTACAATCCACTTAAAACTGGCGTTCAACAGATTTGGCAGACTGCTTAAAAGATATTACTTATGCAAAACAGCCTGCACAGATAGAAATCTCTTGATTTATCAGTGTAATGCTAAAGGAAACAGCCGAACCAGCAAAACGCCATGCAGTCATGCAGATATGAAGCAAGCAACATGAAGAAATGTTCATGCAAGGCACCACATTCGAACATGGAAACTTTTGGTGTGGTATCACAGCTGTAATCGCTGTTCCACCAGCCTGCCATATTTATCAGGAAGACGACGTTCAGACACACCCATTACCCTCTCAGTTAAGCGATTGCCCTATCAAGCTAAAGGGAGAGGCTTGGTGTTTGGTGTTTTGGTTAGCCATGTGCTAAAATATTATTTGGCTTGTATGTGCAAGTTGTTTTGTGTTAAACCATGATTCCTGTTGCATTCAGTGGCCTCTTCAGCTAATACGTTTTTGTCTTTGCCAAAATGTGTTGGAATGTTTTCATCCCCATTAAAAATTGTGGTGTTTAATTGTTTAAAAACTTTCATGCTTTAACTGTGCTAAACTTGGATTCAGAGCGAAGGAGCCTGAGGCAAATAATTCAGTTCACATTTCCAGTTTGTGTGCTGCAGCTGTTTGATTCAAAGACGACACAAAGAAAATGCTTCCTGCCGAGGCTTAAGGTGACAAACTGAACTTTCCATCACTGATCAAATCAATTTTAAAATCTTTTCACTTAAAGGTTTCAGTTAAATCAAATACCTAATTTAAGTCATTCTCTTGCTAATAAACGTATTTTAATTAAAATAAATATCTGAGTTTGACATCTTGGTGTGAGGTTTTAATAAAATGATGTGTGATTGTCGCTGCTCAGATTTGGCAGTGTAACCGCCCATCAGCAGGAGGGTGTGTGTTTTTAGTTCTGTTTTTTTTGCTGCAGAACACCTGGCCTCCCTGCTGGCGAGGCAGGAATGTGCAAGGTTGGGGTGGGTGCAGGTAGAAATCTGCCGAGTGCTCAGAACTCTACCCCCGGTAACATTTAAAGGTGCCGCGTCAGCGGGAAAGCGAAAAAAAATCAGGGGAATGTGCTGCTTTAATCAGACCTGCTTTTCTGTCTCCATGCTTTTCTGTTTCTCTTTGTGCGTACTGGGAGGTGTGTTACAAGAGCGGGTGTTTGTGCACATGCGCTGCAAACTGTACAAACGAGGGCCTCTTGTTTTATAATTAAAGGAGCACTGTCACACCCTGCTCATATTTCTAATCTGGAGATTCTGTGTAGGTTTACTCTTGTTTATATTTCCACCCTGCAGAATGTGCCAAGCGAGTCTAAATCATCTTTTAAGTTATTTTCTATTTAGTTCAGAAAAATCTTGTAGTTTACAAAAGTGTTTCCTACAGAAGCTCTCACCTAGAATGATTTGCTGTAAAGAAAACTTGTATTTTTTGTGTAATTTATGCTTGTTTGCTCAAACAAGTGTAAATGTGAAAGTTGTGCTAATTAATTTAGAGCACTTTTAGGCAGGTATCTTGCAGTGTTAACTGAAAGCAGGAAACCTCAAAAAGAGGGCTTCCCCCCCCACTGTTACCCAGCCACCGCTGTGACCTTTGTGCTGCATGTAAATTCAAAAAAAGTGAAAGGAGTGGAGGCGTTTATACACCATGAGGAGAAAGTTATGCACACTTGAGTTTGTTTTCTTACTTCTACAAATGTGGAAAGGTTTTCTTATTAAAACCAGTAATAAGAAGTTAATATTTCTGTGACTGGAGACAACATCCCTTTAGATTCCATGTCAGGATCATTTGGAAAAGGCATTTATCATTACAGATGTTCTGAGCTAAAAAAGAGAATACTATAAATAATTTTAAAACTTTTTCCACCTTTTTATATAGCTTATGTTCATACCAACTGAAAAACAAATTTGTAGGAAAAAGCTCATGCATGCACACTCTTAAAACTCCCTCATGCCACTGAAATAATAAATAAATGTCAGCTTTCCAAGTCTTATTTGTCCTTTTTTTCCACTTTCTGCCTCTTTTATCAGTTGTGTGAAGAGGTTACATAGTATTTAAATGATTCACTTGTACAAAGACATCAGTCAGGATAAAGGTACAAAACAAATTCCCTTAGCATTAAGCTACAGAGCAGTGAAGAGAGCTATGCACCATATACGACAACACCAACAAAACAGGCCTCGTGCGGAAAACGTTTTATGGATTTAATGTCAAATTACTCCATAGTTGTTTGTTTGATAGCATTCAGCAAACAGAAGACCGTACTCACAAGTAAACCTGGTGGTGGCAGCATCATAATCTGAGTTTCTTTTATCCTGTTCAAACTTGTTTTTGTCCAGTGTTATAAACCATTCCGAGCGGAGAAGAATGGATTTTATTTGTCAGCTTTACATTTATCCAGAAGACTAGTTGTCACTACAGATATAAAGAGTTTTGAAAGGAGTTATCACGGTCTAACTTTCCATGCCACATAAATCTGACCATTTAAGAGGCTTCTATCCATTTTCCAGATCCAACAGTAGATACCCTCAGCGTGAAAGCCTCTTTCATTTGGGGGCGCTTATGATGCTATAAACTGTTGGAATTATCCAATATAATTGCTATACTGCTTTCAAGAAGCAATACAGAAACAGAAATGCATAATTTTTTCCAAACATTATCATTACTTTACAGCTTAAGTTTATTCCACTGAGTCACTTAAAATATTCAGTGCGATAATTTCAGAAAAAGGGAAAATGAATTTGGCTTGGCTTTAGGGGTATTATTGTGATAGACTAGCCAAGAAGAAAAGGTGAGATGGAAGCAAAGAATGTGTGGAATACCAAAACTTGTCAAAGATCAGAAAGAAGCATGGGAAGCAATGGTATTTTGACAATAACAAGGGCAGGGAAAGGGAATAAAGAGCTAATCTGACCTGGATGACATAATAAACCTGTTGTGATGGTCAGAGACGAGGGGTCGCGTGTTGCATCTAAAGGAGGCGAACACAGGGCTGCTTCCAGAACGGAGACTACTACAAGTCTCAATCATCTGCATCGTTGATTCAGCAGGAATCCTCTGTGACAGGTGTTAGGTTTCATGAATGGCTGTGTGTGTTTGTGTGCACAAGCAAATGCCTGCTTTTTGGCACTGATGGCTACAATTTGCATAATCGGCCTACAAACCATACCGACAGTTAAGTCTGCATCGTTGGTTTTTCACCTTTAACAACTGATGGGTTGGTTATTTTAAATTGTACTTGTTGTGTGAGGGTGACCTCTTATCAGAATGCACATTTTTGTTTAAGTAAAAGCTGGATATTAACATAATATAAAAACCGACTCGCTTCAAGTTCAACTGAAGTATGTAGAAAATGTGATGTCACATTTTGGCGTTAATGCATGCTGAAGTTCAGTCGAGGCTGGGGCTTTTTCAGTTGGTTCCTTGGCTGTTTGCTCCGTCAGCATTATTATTTCATCTGACGACGCTTAATATTAATGCCGTTTTGTTTCGTCAATAATAAATGACTGGGGTTGAATGTGGCCACCTCTTGCAGGGTAGTATTACTCCCAATTCCTTTGTTTTGGTCATGTGGGCGTTTTACAGAGAGAACTGAAAGTGAAGTGCAGTTTCTGAAACCAAAGCATTCTTACGAGCTGTTTTGCAACTGTTTTTATTAATTTGCCATACAGTTGCCACACGTGAACCCCTTCTATAGTCACATTGTGTGATGCCAACAAGAGTGTAACTTGGTATCATAAGTGTTTGTCTCTGAACTTCAATCTTGGTAAGAATTCTTGTTTCAGACTGCTATGTTCTAGGTGCATAAAGACGCGTTATTGTATCTAATGGTCGCCTTCCAGCAACCATTAGATTCTATAGTCATAAATGCATTCTGGTATTTGAACACTTTTATTGTTAGCTATTGTCATTATCTCTTTTTTTTAATGTTCAAATATACATAGACATTGCTTTTATTGTACAGTATCTTAGTCTTATTTAAGGAAGATGGTGTTTAATTTAGACCTAATCAAATTGGAGAAAAGCCACATAAAATTTTTATTTGTGTACTCAAAAGGACAGATAAAATAAATAACACCTTTTCAAAAATCAAATTAAGACCGGATTGAGGTTCGTTTTTGGAGTTTCTGACTGTTTTGTAAAAAAAGGCTAAAGCAGTGAATGGAGTTCAAATCAACCTGTCGATTCATTGGGCCAAACGACGTCGAATGGACATTTTAAAGACAGTAAACACCAAAAATTGTTGATGTTTGACATTTATGTGGAACAGCTAATCTTTGTCACTTATTATCCTATTGTGTTAAATTCATGGTCAGCCAAAGCAGACATTTTTCTCTTTTGAATCCATGATCAACCAACATTATGTGACTTTGTTGGTTAAGTACACTTTACCATAAGAATACATAAGAAAAGTTAGTTCATTCTTTTTAGGCACAAATATAGATCTGTGTTTCCACACAGATCTATATTTATTCTACATATAAACATTGCATTATGTCTGAATAGATGCATTTTAGTCTTGTTGCTGACCAAATTGTACCATCTGTAATTGACCACCTGTTTGTTTCTGGCCTAGTTTTTGCTTTGTGAAACACTGTAGAATGTTTTTATGCACAACTACTGTGTGTGTGCTTTTTTTAAGCTGGTCTATTTATATATGTTTCAATTGTTTTTAAGCATCAGAGCATTTGTATGCATGTCTTTGAGTTACTTTGAAGAAATTGGAGCATGAAGAGGATTGTATGGGACAAATGAATTAATTTGTTGTCGGTCTACATCTGTACCCAGATTGTTTGACTTTTTGCATGCCTGATTTTAAAGTTAAATAACGCAAATGTATGTTTACGTTATCTGCTAAAGTAAGAATGTTTGACGCAGAGCCGACAGGAAGGCTGCAGGGCTGCCTGCGATTGCCATAAGTTGAGAGGAGCTTTAGGGTCACGGGCCCTTATAGTGCAAACACACACATTCGGACGTACGCAGATGCTCTGCCGCATGTTTGTAAGCTCGGCTGACTGCAGGAAGCAATAATGGCAGCATGCTTCCGGAGTTCTGGAGACTTCTCTCAGGAGAGCGAAGCCGTCCTGTCCAGCTCAGCAGAGCTACGCTGAAAAGAACACAGCGGTGCAGAAAATTATGGAACATTGTCAATAGACTGGAGTACAATTGAGAATGGTACATACGATGGAACTGGAACAGTTTTTAAAAAAAAATAACTGAAATTGTTGCAGTAAGCAATTGTTTGCACAAAGAAAAAAAAACACCCAAATGTTAGTTGATTTGTTACCATCCAAAATGTACACAGTATCCAGTGTTATGTTGCATGTGACAGAAAGTCTTAAGAAAGCTGTTACAGTATTTTAGCAGCGCACCAAAAGTTGTAAATATATTTTGCCTTGGCAAAAAAATGGAACAATGTTCCTTTTTTTTCAAGGTGGGGCGTACTGGCACACATCAAACCAAACAAAATCCACATAAATGGATCTTTTCAAGTTTTATAAAAGCAAGCTGCCTCTATCATTGCTTTTTTTTTCTTCTTTTTTTACTATCCTTACATCAGTTCTATTTACATAACATCAAATGTCCTGCACACGGTAGATATGCTATGGAAAAAATATTTGTTTTCCAGACTTCATCTCCTTCCATCCTTTCATCCTAATATCCATTATCCTTCCATCTGTCTGTCCTTTCACTGATGAATATTTAGGGATGAACAATTTTATTGTAACCGGGGGAAAAGTTATCTTCATAAGATTTGCGCTTTATCATATTGATAGACTAACTGGTTGTGCTTTCTAGCAGCTAGATGAGAGCGTCAATAAATACCCACATAATTGAAATATGATTAAATGGACTTATTCTCAACTGTGTACTACTACCTAATTTAACAGGTGAATTGAAGTAGTAATAATGCGCGTGTTGTATTTAGAGCAATATTTTGTTCCGGTTCAGAAATAAAAGACAAGGTAATTCATTTAAAAAAATTTATTGTCACTTTTGCCCCTCTTGAATAAATACAAAATATTCTAATACTGTATTTTTATCCATACCCTGTGTTTTTGTGTTTGTTCATCCATTTGTCCTCCCATCTAAGTTTCCTTCAATAATTTTGTCCATTTTCCATCTGTCTCTGTTCCAACTAACCATCTCTCCATTCCCAATTATCCACCCTTCTGTTTGCTCATTATATCCGTCCATTAATCTGTTAATCCATTATTAGGCCAACCAGCCAACATTCTTTTCTTCCTTCTGGTTCCATATTTAAAGTCTGAGCCATGAAGAAATGGCTGGAAAAATACAGGACTTTAACATGACAAATATGAAGGAACCCTGTTAAAAACAGATATTCTCTTCTAATGTTAGGATTAGTATTCAGTTTTTTTAATTCATGCAGTTTGTTTTACATTAAAAACTCTAACCCAGACATATTCCTCTACATCCCCCTCTATTTCTAATGCACAGCCCCTGTTGCTAGTTTGTCCCATTTCTTTTGCACCACTTAAGGACACACAATGATACAACTTGGCAGAAATGGCCAGTGGCGACTTTGGATATAAATGGCTCATCCTGGGCTAAAGAAAACAATGTTTCTGATATTCATGCAGTCCAACTGTAATGATGACATGGTAAAATATATGATGATGCATCTCAGCCAATAGTTTAAAGGTGCATTAATTCCAGTCCTGTTTAGTTTGCTTTAATCAAACTCTAGTTTAATTACCTGGAAAGTCCAATCCATTTGTGGAGGTGTGAATGTGTAATCAAACTCTGATGTGAACCAAAAAGGGAATTGTCGTCCTCCTGAAAACCCTTGGTCTCCTCGGTTCAAGTCAACTCTCTTGAATGTGTATCTGAATGCCAGGCGGACTGGAGACCGCTCCAAGAACAGGAAGCAGGCAATAGCGCCAAGCACTGTGGGTAAATGCAACCTAAACAAACATGTCGTCTTTTAGTAAAGACAAAACAGAAATCCTACAACTTTTAGAATCAGACGCTACTTCATTTTTGTTTACATTTGGTGAAGAAGAAAGTTGCATTTATGTCTTGAGTGGTTTTTGTGGTGTTTCCTTCAGTGGTTCTTGGTGCAATGCCACCAAAGGTTTTCTAAAGAATTTGGATCGTTTGGCAATGTGAATGTTGCAATTTTGCTCCCCAATCCAACAGAGTCTCCCAGACTGTCAGGTGTGAGAACACCCTTAATCAAGTACTGGATTAATTTTTAAAAATATTTCTGTATTTAACCTTTTAATTTGAAGATGCTGATGAGCAGCGTGTACATGTTTTCTGGGGCAACTTGTCTGATTAAAGTGAAGCGATGTGTTAACCTCTGCTAACCCAAAGTTGATGTGACACTCCACTTCATTGTGCTCAGATGCTGTTTGTGCTCTGCCGACATTTACAGCGGGGGCTTGAGATGAGACAGGCTGATTACTGTGAGACAGCAGGAAGCATTCAGACCACTAAAAGTGAACAAATAAAAGTAAACAATATGGCAAGCAGAGACTGTCTGCTGCTTGCTTTACCACAGGAGCCAATTAAGAAAAGGTCATTACTTTGAGTTTGGATCACACTTTGTGATCAGATAAAGTGATGAGTGGAGCTGCTGTGGAAAAAGATGATGCACCATGTGGATAAAGTCCCACTTCACCATCCATGAGTCTCATTCGTCATTGCAAAGCTCTCTCTGTTCTTCTTTCTGCATGGCTTCATCTCAGCATCCGCTTCTGCCGGGCTGACCATCCCGCCGACAGCGTCACTGTGCCCGCCTGCCTGCCTTTGTTGGTACACTTGCACATGTTTGTGGGTTCGTGCCTCTACTTCTGCATTTGTGCGTGCCAGATTGTTTATTTGTGGTTGTTCTGTTGGCGGGCAGAAGAGCGACATTAAAACCTGCACATCTTGCCAATCGCAGACGCATAACATGACACGAGCCAATATTATATACCCACTCCAAGTGGAGGTGGCAAGCTCTGTCGCCTGCTGCTCTAAATCAGATGGATAGTGATGAATCTCATCCTTTCATCTATTTGTCACTTGATTACATCATAGAAATATTATTGTGTGCATGACACACGCATTCTGTAAAAGATATTTGCTCTTTTCCTGTGTGGGACTCTTAGCTGTGTGAGAATTTCCTCTGAGAGCAGCAGAGGTGTTTTGTACAACTGCTACTCACAGAAATGGCATTTTCCAGATTCAGATGAGCCATGTTTGTGTACTTTAACAAGTGAAATTTAAAGAATGTGTGGTTTTCAGACAAATAGCTCCATGTCTACTTCCTGGGGAAAATGTAGCTCATTGAATTCATTCCATTGGAAAAAATGGTATATAGTGGTAATAATCAGAAAGTAATAACTAGGACTTCAACTAACGATTATTTTACAATGGATTAATCTGTTGTTAGCTCTGAAGATTAATTGATTAATCAGTATTGGAAATTCTGTCGTTGGAAATTCTGTCAGTGCTATTGCCAAACCCTTGGCAGCCTCTCTGATCTCTTTCCAATTTGTCTGATAGTCCGGTAGACTCAGTTCGATTGAGACCAGAAGTGCAATATCTGTTACATATTCTGCTGTTCTCTTTCACAGCAGAATATGTGAAATATGTGAAATGAGCCAAACTATATGAGCAACCTTCGTCATGCACCAAGTACAGCTAAAACTTCTGAAGAAGACAAAAACGCAACTTCCTTCTTCTAAAAATGTAGACAAAACTGTAATGGTACCAGATTTTAGCGGTTGTAGGATTTCTCTTTTGTCATTGGATATAAACAACAAGCCATTTCTCCGTTAGTGCTAAACTCAAGTGTTTGTTCTAGTTGTATTTATCCACAATATCCTTCAAAAGCACAATATCCTGCTTGGCATCTAGATAGTATTAGGTGGGCCAGAGTTTGCTTTTTTAGTCCACATCAGTTTGATTACACATTCATTCCTCCCCAATAAACCAGATTTTCAGAATGAACCGTTAGCCAAATTAAAAAATAAATAAATAATGAAATGCCATGTTGGCCTGTATTTTTCTCAGTTACTCTGGTCATCCAAGCAAGTTCACCTCCTTAGCTGACCGCAAGTTTCCTAAAACCTTAAAACGTCATGTGAAATGACATTCCTCCACAGTCGGAAAAAACTCGCACAAGTTTAACTTTCGTGGGAGGTTTGCAAGGAGGAAAAACACAAAGGTCAAACTGAAGTTTAAATGTAGACACAGACCAAGAGTTCTGAAATAATATTCTTGTGACAGGTGAGTCTAAAACTGAATTATTTGGACATCCGCTCCTCACAGACGTGTTCATTATAAACTATAGCTGTCACAATCCATTGAATGATTCGAGGAACTTAATTTGTAAAATTCCTTGAGACTATGTTAAACTATGTTTTAATATTTAGCACGCTGTGTTCTGGCCGTGTAAGTATTTGTGTTGCGCAACATCCTCCTCTGCCAATGAGATGTTGACGAATGCTAAGTGCTTTAGCAGCTATGGAGCGGGAGGCAAGGGACAGAAAGAAGCATCACCAAGAAAGAGACCAAAAGTGTCGAAAGTGTGGGATCACTCTAAACTATATAGAAAAGAAAACTTCATGTACTAAAAAATGGAATTAGCATTTCACAATAGCAAGTCTTTGATGCTAAAACACATCAGCAGGAAACATCCTCTACATGCATCGCGCTCATTCGTGGCTAACAGGTGGCATTTTTGTTCCCTTTAAAAAAAAGACTCAGACTTTCATGTTGTTTGTACAGAATCAAGTACAAGAAAATTACTTTAGGCTAATACGACAGTTACTTGCCGATCAAGAAAAGTAATGACATGGAAATAAATAAATAGATTATCAGGACTATCTATTTTCTAAGTTTTTTATACTTCAAGCTTGAGACCAAGTGATGTTCGAATCATATAGAATGTTTCCTTATTTTTTAAGAAAAGAAACTAATTCTTCATTACATGGATTTTCACTTTCATATATTTATTTTATTACCTTAAGTAAGCTGCTATAGAACGGGACAATGTTTTACTTGATTAATAGTCAGAATAATAGATTATGTGAATATTAAAATAATTGTTTAAAACAGCCATATTATAAACCAGACAGGGAGAAAACCCTCAAACCAGCCTTCTCACTTTGTTTTATAAGACAGTGTCGTGGAGAGATGCAACTGAATAAGTATACACATCTCTTTTGCAGCAGCAATATGTTGTGATATAATTCTTTTTGTTTATGTTTTCATGTTTTCCCTTCCTGGGTCCAAGGCCAGCAAGCCTTTACTACAGTAACTAGATGGAAAGATGTTATTAAGGTGCATGGAAGGTCACTTGTGAAAAGCACTTCATTCACCAGCTTTGGTTATAAGCCATTATGGATGGTAAAAAGATGAAGTAACAGAAAGTGTGCAAGAAAGTACCCTCTGTACAGATGTGTGATGTTTCGGTAAATGGGTGGTGGGCGGAAGGTGGGTTGCTGTGTGGCTATTAGTGAGTATTCGTTCTCACCACCTGCTGGTGGTCTCTGAGCTTTGAGACGATCTGTTGTGACAAGCCATCGGCATGCACAGCAAACCTCAGCATGCACAGCAAACCTCAGCATCACAGTTTATTAAAAATGAAGCATTCACTCACCAGGCTGATGGTGTTCATATAGCAGCTCCCATTTTAAAAGTTTAAAATATTCAGCAAAATACAAAGACATTGTTCTGAACTGTGTAAACTGGAGTTTAGTTCTTGGTCTGGTCTTGACTACCTTGAGTCATTTAGTCAGACATGGAGGCAGGAAGCATCACAATGTGTGAAACAAAGTAGTTTTGATTTGTTAATCCTGTAATAATGAGAAAATGAGGCCATCGTCTACCAGCTACTCACCCTCATAGGAGGATTATTCAGCAGTGTGGTATAGGATTTACTTTGAATATTAGTGAGATGTATTCAAATTTGAATGACTAGTTGGTTTTTTTGGTTGCTTTCCTAAATTGGATTGATTGTTTTAAAAATACTTTAATCTTGTTTAATCTTATAGGACTACAGTCAAACAAAATTTACCATTATATTAGTTCAAATGGTTCCAAATTACAATATTATTATTATTACAATAATTCCACAATATTTTCATCATGGTTTGCTAGATTTAACATATGAATTAAGCTAAAAGCTTGTGTCACTGTTAAAGTCATCAGGTAAACAACAACATCAGGGGAATCTTTAACCAGTAAAGGTTGACATTGAAGAATGTTTTTTGTCTGTTTAACAAAAGCAAAAAATTACAATTATTAGAATAATTATTATAGTGGTGAAAACTGCTCTGTGTCACTACAAAATTACATTTTATGTGTAATGCAAAGATTCCAAACAATATATTGTTGACTGTATGGTGTTTTTTATGACGGTATTTTTGTGTTTTTATGATGTAAAGAACTGAATTGCTGCTGAAATGTCCTTTGCAGATAATGGTGATTGATTGATTTTAACTCATGTTTTACCTAATAAATGTATATTTTCATTTTCTTCAAAACCTGTGAAGGTTTGAGCTTGCCCTCTGATAGACATTCTTGCCTGATGAAACACATTCTCTGCTGCCTCACTGTACCTGCACAGGCTTGCATTTCTCACTGGCTGCCTTCACTGAGTCATTTGGAGAAAACTACAACACACTGTACATACATCGGCTATGTCTTTTACTCTTCCGCATTTCTTGTTTGTTTTGCAACATGAAGTCTTGCATTGTTAGCAATCTATTTGCAGCCTAAATGTTACAGATTTGAGCGCAGGTTAATAACTCAGCATTCCCCCCCTTTTTTTTTACCATTTCTCTAAAACATCGTGCTCCTTTTGTGTCTTGTGTTTGCTTGTTGCAGAGCCTGGTAGGAGCGTGATGAGCGCGCGCTTCCGCTTGCCTGCTGGCAGATCCTACAATGTCCGGGCGACGGAGCTGGAGCGAGACAGGCAGCACACACAGGTTGTGTGCAACGTGCTGCTGCTGGACAACACTGTGCAGGCATTCAAAGTCAACGTAAGTAACCCAGTGCGTTCATCTGATAAAAGCATGCATGAGCTATTTATCATTCACACATTGCCACCTGGTTTTTATGTAATCAGTAAAGCCGTGTACAGGTGCTTGTTAATAATTTAGAGTGTCATTTAAGAGGTAATTAATCTCAGTAATTGAGTTCAATAAGTGAAACTCAGTTTATATAGATTCATTATGCAGAGTGCATATGGCAGGACTTAATTTCTTTTTATTTTATGACTACCAGCTAATGGAAACCCCAAGTTCAGTTTTTAGAAGATATTACATGAAACCAAATTAATACAGATATGTCAGCCTCTCACTGGTCTCTGTATGCAACCAATATTTGGTCGGAACTCGTTTTGCTTGAATTACTGCACCAGCAGAGCGTGGCATGAAGGTGATCAGGCTGCCTGTTGTGGGGTTAAATAAGGTCAACTTGCTTTAATAGCAGCTTTCAGCTTTTCTGAACTATTATTATTTCCTCTGGTGTTTTTCTCGTCTTCCTCTTGATAGTCCTGCATAGCTTCTTTTTGACTTGCTGGAAAATTAAATCTGCATTTCCATGAATTTCCATCATTCTGAGACTTTGATTTCCAAGTCAAAAGGAAAATTTTGTTTCATTTGGGAAGACGACACTCCTGACTAAAGTAATATATTGATTGTAGCATAATCATACAAGTTTGCCTCCTCAAAAACCAATAAGCTTTAATTTTGATTGCATTACAAAAAGTGAATATTTTTTTTACTGAATTACTGAATTAAATACATTTTTGGAGGATTATCAGATTTACTGTACTTGCTTCTGTCTGATTCAATTGAAAAATATTTAACATTTTTTTCTGGATGTGTTGACTTCTCTTACCAAATATACATACATAGTAAACTAAAAACACTTCTCATGTTTCATCCCCATTTCCTCCCTCAGTTCTCCTTCCTCTTCCTCACCTCCCCATCTTACTCTGACTTAGAGGTTTCATCTATCTGTGTGCTTCACTGGAAAACATGTAAAACCCAACCCACACTGTTTATGTCCCCTTTCTTTTCCATAGCGATAATTAAGTTCATCGGCCCAAGTGTCTCATCACGAGTCGTCGCTTTAAAAAAACACATGGACGAAGCAAAAACGGAAGTGACGAATAAGCTCATGATTTACAGTCGTTTGTCATGTCTCTTCTGGCTCCATGAGGCTCTTTGTCATGTGTTCGATCAGATGTATGTCGGCATGAGTCTGGAAATTCCCTTTGAGTCAAAAATTGCTCCTTTTTGACAGACCACATCCTTATTGTGTAGAAAACAGCATGTGTGTGGAGCCACATTATTCATAAAATTATGAAATGTGCGCTTGACAAAGCCGTTTTGTGTCTGCTGCTTGGTGATTGTGTTTTCTAATCTTCTTTATGTGTGGTTTACTGCTGCGGATTCTGAGCTGTGATCAAAAACAACCCCCTCGGCATGAAATATGAAATTATCAGTCTGAAAAAATAAATGCTTGACATGAGAACTAGGCCCTACAAAGGAATACACATAATCTCAAGTTATCTAAAATGGTTGTTTAACGCTATAGATGAGAACATTTTGAATATTCAAAATTAAGGTGATTTGAAAGTGAAACTAATGTGGAGCAGGGAAGAGGGACCAAGTCGGAAAAAACCAAGACGACCAAGACGAAAAAAACCAAGACGACCAAGACGGATGGTTGGTCAACACAAAGTGGTAAAGAAAAAGAGAAGTGAAGATTAAATGTTCAAAGATTTTATTAAACATTTAAATTAGTTCAGTTTGTCTTTGTCAGACTGAATGAAGAGTGTCTGTGACAAACTGAAATTTGTTGCTGAAGGATATATTTTGGTCCAAGCTGTTGTCTTGTAGTTTTGTCCGTGTGTGTAAGGTTCCTGCTTTAATGGAAGGTGGACATCCACTCAGTCTTAAGTCTTCTGGTGTTTCTAGCAAGTTGTCAGTTCAGTTCAGATATACTTGTTGTCACTCTTATGATCCGTATCTTCAAAGAGCCGTTGTGGATGAGGATGCTGTGGGCAGGAAGGATCTCCAGTAGCAGTCAGTCTTGAAATGAATGAAAGAGGCCTCTGACGGAAGACTGTTGCTGTTTGATGGTTTCGCTGACAAAGTTGAACTGATATAAACTCTTTTGCAAGGACGTTGCATATTTAAGTTTTTTAAAATATATTTTTTATTTCTATTGCAGTTTTTAAAAAATTGATCTTTGACATGAAAACTTTCTGTGAACACTCTTTCTGAAGCAGAACTTTTGGGAACAAAAATAAATTCTTAATTAACTAAAAAAAACTATAACTTTTTACTATTTATTAAAAGTGTCGGAAGCATCTCATTGAAACTCATCTAATTGTCTTGTTCGCTCCTTTGGGAGCTTTTGTCCTCGGCTCCATCAGCGATGCTCAGGCCTTCCCCGCGTGACGCTGAATGAAGCGACTCGGTCTCTGTCGGCGTCATTGATCAGAAGCCTACAGCCGCAGCAACTTCCTGGAAAGACGAGCCATCCTCCGAGCAACAATACTTCCATTGATCCTCTTTCTGGCCGCCCGCCCGCGATTCTAGTGGAGAGTGAAAATCCAGAAGCAGTCACTTACTGTCATGGAAACCAGTGAGCTTGTGTGCATGCGAGAGGCTGCATGGGTGATCTCAGATAGATAGAAATTATAATTAACATAAGGCAGAATCAGTTGTAGATAGAAAGCTTGAGGAGTCGCTTAAAAGCTCAAGTTGATGGATGATTCTTTCAGATAATAGAAAAAAAGGTCAGAGGGATAATTTATTTAGATGTATTGCAGAGTTTACCATAGTAACCACTGCTCTCCATGTAAACATTCAGCTGCCTGGAAGAGGTAGTTGGTCATAAAGTATGCAGCACAGCTAAAAGCAGCATCCCTTTGCTTACAGGCCACATTAATATTACCAGATGTGGAAATAAATGCATGATTTCTGTTATTACCAACATGTCTGAATCAATTTTCAAATGTAGCCTTGTAGTTCCTTATAAAATTACGCTAAATTCCCTTCAATCTACTTTTAGTTGTTTTGTGATTGCAATACTTCAACTTTCTGCGTTTTGTGAAATGCATTATGATTTAGTCGTTCACTGCGGTCATACTTCTCAGTAAAATCTACAGTCTTATTTTCACACAGTGATTGGGCAACATGACACTGCAGCTGTTCCTCTTTACTAAATCAAACTGATTGAATGGAGACCTTCTCAGCATGATATCACTGTGGGTTTTTTTATGCCACCAGTAATAAACCAGTGCTGGTAAGTTTCTTGCTATTTCCAGGAAACACCAACTTTTTCACCAATAAAAAAGAAAGAGGAAAATCTGGTTACCCATAAAATGCTTAACCAGACAAGAAAGCTGGTAAGAGTTGATGGGAGCTTGGTTGGAGCTAAACACAGAGTATTTAGAGCTAAATTCAGAGCCACTTCTCCATTTTCAAGTGTCACTCTAACATGGTAATGGCTGGTTTGATTCTACTTAGGGATGGGCAATATGGCTTAAAAATAAAATCTCCTATTGTTTTTTTCTTCTTTATTTCCAGAGCTTTTCTCAAACGACAAAAAATACCTTAAAAAATGCCTTTATAGCTCAGTGATTGCTTCTGTGAGTTCACCTGAAATCAAAGTCGAAATAAGTCAAAGCTATAAAACATGCTGTCAAAAAAAAAAAAAGGCAGTTTTTTGGGTGGAGTAACTTTACTCTGAACTATAAAAATGCAAGAAGTGGATTGGTGGAAAAAAAAAAGAAAACCCAAGTTTTTCAAAAATGAAATCCTCAAAAACAGAAAATATGATCACAGTTAAAATTGATTTTTTTGTCCAGTTTGGAGCATGTCAATAGATTGTTCCTTTCTGTATAGTGAGAGTGAATTTGGGCAGGAATGTGGGAAACCAGAAATTTAATTTAATCTCATTGGTCCAAAGATAATGAAGACAATTCAAATTAGCTGATTAGTTTGCTGTACATGACGATTATCTTCTAATCAATATTTTGTGGTAATATTTTGTGATAGTTTCATGATAACGATAAAAGTGAAAATAACTCTTTTGATAAAAGTGATGATTAGAACTATTTACTGCTATTTGTTAGGTAACTCTATGACTGTCTGCCACAGCAATCAAAGCCTCACACAGAAATACTGAAAAACAATCTCGTTTGCAATACGTTTCCTTAGGACACCAGTTATAAAAAAGTGTGATTGTTATTACTAAACTGCTCACAGTACCTGCATTTAATCATATTTTCTAGTTTTTTAAAATATTTTTTATATCAACAAACATTGCAGAAACTAGTAAAACGAATAATCCCACTAATATGAACAGTTTTGGGAATTTTAATAATTAGAATTTATTGTAAAAATGATAAATTGAAAGTCTTACCATAAGATATTTATTACGATAAATGATACAATAAATGCCCACCCCTAGTCAGAGGTTCATCATACTGCTAAAAACATATCCAGAGTTGGATTGAATAATCCAGTTAAAGTCCAGACATAAAATAGTTCTTCAATTTACTCATCTGTCGGGTTGTATTTAAACCATTAAATTCTCTATAAGTGGCCGGAGTTAGGGCCATTAATGTGGTTTAAATGTTGAGACAAGAATTTATTTTACAAGTAACTAATTAACTGATTAATACGGAGCCCCTAAGGGGACATGGAGGAAAATAAAAAAAAAATAGGAAAGAAATCCCAATTTACTTTCTTGAGATCCCGAGAAACTAAGTCGAGATCTCGAGATAAAAAGTCAAGATCCCGACTTAGTTTCTCGAGGTTCTGACTTAGTTTCGCGAGATCTCGATTAACCAGGAAATTGATTAATTCCTGGTTAATCAAATTCCTAGATTAACCAGGAATTTGGGCAAAAAAAAATCTATAGATAGAAGAGAAAGTAATTTAGTAAGTTCTGAAAAGACATAATTCCTTTTTGGTTTGATAGATAGTAGATGGATAGTAAGTATAAAATTTAATTTCATGATTATGTTTTTCTGTGTGGACAGTCTTCCTGTAATGTTCCTGAACTTCCCTGGTCCTCAAATACAAACTCATCCTTGATCTTCAGTCTTGTTTCCTGTTGCAAAAGGGAAGTTCATGTGTCACCAGGCTCACAGACACGGGGATTTCCCCTTGAGTGTCACTCCAGCCACTGTCTGTGGGTTTTTCTTTTTCACTTTGAACCCCAAGGGCATAAAACTTATCATCACATCTTCCCCCTTCGCTCCCCTTTTTCTCCCGCTCTCAGCCAGTCTCTCGTGACCGCTCTCTATCACCATGTCTCCTTCCTCTCTCCTCACTCTCATGCACACAGACACTTTTTCAGTCGGCACAAAGAGCGTTTGTCTCACCCGGTCGCATCGTCAATCACCTCTTTTCTTCCATGCTTTCTCTCGTCTCCCTCAGTGTCTCTTTCTACTTTCATTTGCATTCTTTCGCTCGTTTTTCCCCCCTTTGAAAGTCTCCAGTAGTTTACATTGTGTGACACTTCGTGACACATTCTCTGTGAGTTTGACCCATCAGCTGCTCTTAAAATTTTTGTTCGGTAAGACGACTGAAAAGGACAGCATGCGGACACGTTTGCGTGTGTGACTCAGTTATTATTTCAACAACATACGGCTGTTTGCCGTTGCGCTGGTTCACATTCGGTGTGCATGCTTTCAGGGAGCGCAGTGTGAGACTCACAGAGGGCTCCCACATCCAACTGAAAAGCTGCATCATACAAAGGAGAAGCTCTGGAAAAGCTCTAGAGTTCTCATGTAGACAGGATAAATGTGTCTTCATAGCAGACAATAGGGCAGTATTATGTTCAATTGACATTTTTGAGCTTTAGACTGTGTTATAATGTCTTCACAACATGTTGAAATGTTCCTTCATGCATTTTTGAGAAAAAATCATTATTTAATCATCCATGGCATCCGGAGTGGACCGAGCGCCGCCTTCGAGAGTGAAATGCCAATCAGCTCCTTAAGACTAGCCAGCAGCAATTAGTAAACATCTGCAGAGCTCATTATACGAGCTACTTTTCAGTGCAATGCTGGTAAAAACGTTGCGATTACTTTCTGAAGGCGAAGTTTCAGAAAGTGAATGAAGAGACAGAGGCTGAATTTCAAGGTACATTTCTTTTAAGTCATATACAACATTTTTATAGCAACTGAAGGTAACATAGTTATTTGATTGTCCTAAATAAAGGCACTATGTAAAATACCTGCCTGTCTCTTTAAGTGGGATGCAACTAGATAATAATAATAATAATTTATCATCACTTTATATGTAGGCTATTTTCTCTTTCTAAATATCAGTAGAGTTTGGCCAATCCGATGTAATCAGAGTTACATCAATCAGTGAAGAGGGTGTGAAAATGCCCTTTTCACAACCAAAACAGGTGTAGAAATACTGTTGCAATGGCCTAGTCAAAGTCCAGACCTAGATCTAAGTGAGAATCTCTGGTAATACTTGAATATTGATTTTTGCAGATGTTCTCCATCTAATATGTTGTTTTGCCGAAAAGACATGCAACACCACTCTTGTTGCCCTAACGGCCTCATTGTAACCTGATTGCTGTTATGTTAATCATTTCCAGCAGTTGTTTTACACAACTTCACAAGTTCAAATGCTGAAAAAGAACAGAGGGGCACACAGGCTTCACTAACATTTAATGGAGCTTTGACAGCCGTCAACTACACGCACACCCACACACACACACTGCCAGCTCTCCTAGAGGGCTGCCATGTCAACATGTCAACTGTCAGCTATCGTTCGCTCACACACCCTGCGCTGTAAAACTGTGTAACTGTGTCACCAGGGCAAACAGGAGAAGTGGATGAAAGCACAAACTGTGTCTCTCTCCGTGTGTGTGTGGCTTTTCTCCTGTGGGAGCGCTGATGGCGTTCCACACGCGGCTTCTCCCTCTTGCTCTCAAAGTTACAGGATCAGGTGTGAATTTCTGCTCCACTTGTGTTCCCACAGTTTATCCTCTCGCCCGTCCTACGCTCTCTCAGAACGATGAGGTTTTAATGATTGATTCCATCAATTATTCCTCGCTTATTCCAGCCGTTCTTTCTTTTCTAAGTGGCACTCTGTTCACTCTTTGATTCGCTTCCCCTTGTTTACGTTTATCCCGCTTCCATTAGTGTGACATTTCCCTGTCTGGCTTGCATCCAATTCACTGCAGTCCATCCAAAAGTCAAATTATTGTCTCTGTTTTGAATGCACAGTCAGCTTTAGCTCCTGTTTGGATGATTTTTAAGTCGGCTGGATTTAAATTAAGTTGTTTTAACAGATCGATTCTGTTCATTTATGTGAAAGCACTGACATTAAGTATTCGTGGTAATATATTTCTGCTCAAAATGGAGATAAATTTAAAAAAAGAGCAACAGCCCACAGGAGTTCATCAGCTTAATTCCTTAAACATGTAACTCCCCAATGTGGTTGGAACCATATTAAATGAGGCTCAAAATGGACTAGTTGCAGATAAATTTTAAATGGATGGAATGTTTCTGCAGCAGCGAGAGTGTTTTTAAATAATTTAGATGTCTGTGGTGGGAAAAGGGTATTCGGCTCGCTCGCTGTTCCTTCTCTGACCTTTGAGTGGGGAACTGCAGGATGGGATTCACAGACCTGTTTGCCAAGCAACACAACAAGCAGCTAGCTTATTCGTTGTTTTTCTTTTCTTCTCTGCAGAAGTCGGATCACGGCCAGGTGCTGCTGGACGCCGTGTTTAAGCACCTGGAGCTGACCGAGAGAGACTACTTTGGCCTGCACCTGGCTGATGATGGCTCAGACACACCAGTTAGTATCCTGCTCCCAGTCTGCAGTGTGTGTGTTGGCGGGAAGTTATTGTAGTGCCATCAATTGTGGATTTATGTAGTAAAGATCTGTGGGATTTTAATTCTTCTATAAAACTGACTGTATATTGTTTCTCTTGTTTAACTTAATAGCTACCATATTTGCGTGTGAAAAGGCAATTACTTCAAACGTTTTACATTCTAACAAAAACTCATCTGGTGCTTAATAGGTTTTTAAATTAAGGGATTGCTCCCACTGAGCAATAAATGCACAAAAATGATTCTGAAATGTTATATAGATTGAAGAAAATCTAATCTGGATTAGTTCTCCCCATTCTTGCTTGGGTTCTCTCTGGATATTCCCACTTCCCACACAGTCCAAAAACACAATTGTTCTGTTTACTGTTCTCTCTAAAAATCTAAGTGTGAGCATGCACCTCTGTGTTGTCCCCCAAATCATTTATCAATTAATCGGATTAAGAAATTGGCACATTCTTCAGATTTATCATTGTTACTTAATATTAGAACTGCATTCAACAATGCATTTAAGCAAACCATTCAATTACTTTTATTTTAAATAAGAAAAAGTATCCAATATGATGCACTATCATAGCATTCATTTAGTGTGCAGTTGATTATTTGTTGCAAAGGCAAAGAATACATTTGAAGCTTAAAAAAAAGACACTGTTCACCAATTTGTTGACTCATTTGGTAACACTTTGATGGGGTGCATAAGGCTGACATTGCACCTTCATAAGCATGACATATCATCTGTCATGAACATGAATGTCTGACTGTTATCATGAGGTGTCATTTGGTAAATAATGACACTTTTAATGCAACTTTGCTCTAAAAGTAGCATTGAAAGTCCATTAAAAGTGCCAACTTTGCACTAAAAGTGTCATTATTTTGTTAATAATGCAAAGTTGACACTTTTAATGGATTTTCAATGCAACTTTTAGAGCAACGTTGCATTAAAAGTGTCATTATTTACCGAATGACACTTTATGATAGCAGTCATG
Organism: Phalloptychus januarius; assembly: GCA_902982915.1. Lineage (NCBI taxonomy): Eukaryota > Metazoa > Chordata > Actinopteri > Cyprinodontiformes > Poeciliidae > Phalloptychus > Phalloptychus januarius. Next base: position 17,353,600 of record CADWAE010000230.1, on the reverse strand, counting down.
GACATTCATAAATGTTCCTTCATGTTCATGACAGATCATATGCCATGTTTATGACAGTGTCATAAACATGGCATAAAACTGTCTATAAATTGCAAAATGTATGTATTTTTGTGCAGTTTTGCCTTAATTAGTGCTCTGTTATTTTCCAGCAAATGGCCTTTTTTGAGTCTGTATACTCCAGTTACTGATTTATTTGCCGATTATTTAAATAAATGAGTCAACGCGATTAATTTGGCTAACTGTTTCAGCTCTAGTCTGCTTTTCCCCCTTTTTATTACCTTGATTGTTTGATTGTTTTGTTTTTATCTGTGGGAGCCTTTGGCAGGCTTCTGTGTTTGTGTTGACGGCCACCGGTGAATAATTGAAATGATGTGGTCCAGCTTTGTGCAGAGTGACTCTAAGTCTGTTCTTATCAATATTTTACAGCGCTGGCTGGATCCCAATAAGCCCATCAGGAAACAGTTAAAAAGTAGGTGAAATCCACCACACACCACCTGAACTCTTAACCAAACATTCAGAAAAGTTCATCCGAGTCCAACTTGATCACTTTTCAGTGTGTTCCTATCCGCAGTTTAGTCTCAGTAACATTTAACAATCCACACTTTGCCTCCAGCAAAAGTCCATGATGTCATTTACCATTCTGAAAATGCCTGGAGCGATGATTAAACTCCATTTCAACTCTGCTCTTTTTTTTTGATAATGAGTAATAGAATTTGTAGCATTGCAGGACAATTAAGGAGTAGCTCAAGTGGAGCCGGCAGTCGTCCTGCAGCAATGATTGAACTGTACTTCAACTCTTGTTTTTATTTCGGTTGATTGACTCACCGGCTGAAGACACCACTTGCTTTTTCTTTGTGCAGAGTTTTATGAATGAAAAATGATGTGGAGAAAATGTATTGTATAAATAGTGTACATGCATGAGATATTGATATAATTGAATTGCTTTCTCTTAACTTCCTCCAGGAGGGTCTCCACATAACCTGAGCTTCAGAGTCAAATTCTTTGTGACTGATCCGAGTAAACTTCAAGAAGAATACACACGGTAAGTCCGGACGTCATCACCACTATGTCATTATGTTACAGTTTTTACATTGTCTCATCCACGTTATTAACTGGAAGTTCATGTTTCCTTTTTTAATTTTAGCAGGATGCAAAGTAAAGCTACTTTTAGGTGTTTGATTTTTAGGTATTAGATTTAAACACTTTCTAGCAGCACCTAAATCTGCAAAGATCCACATTTTTACATCTTCACTTTCAGATGCAGACTAGTATATCCACATTGCAGAGGCATCCACATTTTTTGCCACGTGAAGAGACTTATCTAGTTGAAAACTCTCAAGAAACAAAAAGAACATTCTTTATTTGTACCTGCTAAATAATAAATTGAGCATGCATTTTTTATGCAACAAAGCAGTAACCGGATTTTTGCAGAGAAGAGGTCTATAAATCACACAAATACAAAATTTGACAGGACAGGTTTGCCTTTTAAGGAAGGCATAACTACAAATCTGTCACTCGTTGAAGAAGATGTGTGATATATATTTAGCCAAGTTTAATATATGGCTGGAACCACTTCTGCTTCTTAGTAAAACTTTTGCTAATGTTTCTTTTGGTGGAGTTTGTATGAAATTAAAATGAAAGCAAAAGCTTAGTAAATAGGAGACTAATACTTTATGGTGAAACTAAAGTCTTCTGTTACAATACTGGTATTCCATGAAGGCAAACCTGAATCACCTAGATGTTAACTTACTTTGCATTAATTGCTATGTAGTTTAAACGTTGGATTATGAGGACCATAATCATTTTCATCTGCATCGAAGTTGGACAAAAACATCTTCAGCATCTGTCCTAATGCGATTAAAAAGTTGAGGATACAGCTACATTTAACTCTTGCTACTCTAATAAATTGGAAAATAAGGACAGTTTTAATATTAATTTTACTTGAAAATGGTAATGCTTGTTACATTTTTACTATGTTCATCAATAAAATCAGTAATATTTCATGCTTAGCTAATATTAGAGATTTTATGAAGCTGAAGGAGGAAAATGGAGCTGATGCATCTGAGTAAGAGCACAGAACTGTGACATATAAATAAAAGTATAGATGATCCCGCAATCAATGCATACTCTGAATCCTTTGTGATCTAATATTGTCAGCTAGGGAACAGCGCACACACCTCCATGTTGCACGTATAGGCATTTCATTGTGGCTCCAATGAAGATATGAATTCTCAGAGCATTTCAAATGTAAAATATTGAATATGTAAAACTTGCCGGTTTTACATATCGTTTACAGTAGCTCTCGCACAGCACCTCAGGTTAAGAAAAAACATTTCCCTTAGTTTATTGTGGCTAATAATCAAAATGCAGCTGTTCTTGAATGCATTCACTGCCTATTATGTCCAATTTTCAAAACCAACTGGATAGTTTGTTCATCTGGTGTCATTATGTTGTGTTTTTTCCCCATAAGGTACCAGTATTTCCTTCAGATCAAGCAGGACATATTAACTGGAAGGTGAGCATGCAGTTCTTCAGGGATCTGTTGTTTTATAAACGTGGGATGAGTCATGAAATGTGGCTTTATGGGAGTAAACATCTGGCTTCATGCACAGTGTGCTAATTAGTTTTCTTTTTTTTTTTTAAATCATTTTTTAATTCCAGTTATCAGATCCTAGTATTATGTTTTCTGAATACAGATGCATCTTAAATATTATCTTTAAAGTTTTGTGTGTTTGAGTTAATTCGTTTTATTTTTCTTTCTATTTTCAGATTGCCCTGTCCTCACAACACAGCTGCGCTGCTGGCATCCTATGCTGTTCAGTGTAAGCATTGCTCCCTGGGTATACCCATTACACGTAACAATGAAAAGGCGATTCATTAGGGCTCTCCTTAGCTACACACACTGTTAAATGTAATGACTGTGGTTGCTGGAGTGCTTTTACCACTGCTGCTCTGAAGCCATGGAGATTTTCCTTAACACCATGCGGTGGGATGGGTTTCCATATTACCATTGGTTACATAAATATTGCATGCGATGCTGGTTTTCTCTAAAGTCGACCTTTAATAATAGATTGATGTAGAGAAGCAGATCGATAGGCGAGTAGTTTGGCTCACTGCTGAGTTGATGTTCAGTGTCTCTTCATTTTTACAGCTTAATGTGCATTTCTTTTTGATAAACAGCCAGAACAGATAAATTACAATTTAGACTCTTTAACATTTATTTGTCTTTGGTGATGAGCTTCATGTTGGAAGGTCTCCTTGCCATCACCCTAATTTTTAGCTGATAGTTTCTTTATCAGATTCAAGACTGGCTGTGCCACTCCAAAATCTTAGTATTACTTCCAGTCAGAAGGAACATAGATTCATCTAAAATGAATAACTTTGGGCTCTGGAGGCAAAATTCAGGGACCACTCCAACATTTTTCTCTGATTTCACAGTTTGTCATATTTACCATATTTACTATTTACATGTGTTTTGAGTAAAATTAAATGCTTTGTTTTTTCTAAACAAACAAAAAAATGTCATTTTGATTTCTTATCAGTAGCTCATGAATGGTTAAAATGACAAAAATGCATCTCTTTAAGAAGCCTGTTCACATTGTTATCTTGTCATTGGAAATGTCAGTGTGAAACTAGAGATTAATTTATACCAATAGATTTTAGGCGCTAATCTTATTGAATCTCTTACATTTTTACTTATTGTATTGATGCTTTTTGCCTGCTGCCTTGGTTCATTTGTCATTTCAGCACTAGTAGCTCCTCCCCCTCCCAGCCCCTCTGCTCTCCCCCTCTATGGCATACTTAGCCAGGAATCTGCACAGCCTCAGTATATAGGTCAAACAAGAGATTTGACCTAGACCTTTGTGGCTCTGACCCTACAGCTTTTACACTGACACACACATACTGTGTTGCTAGGTCCATGCTGTCACTCTTCACAGTGCCAGCACAGATTATGGAGATAAATGTTTGCTTTGGGGAGGAAAAAATGGCTTGAAGCAGCTGCTATGCTGCTAATTCAGCTCGACTGCCAGCTCTGCTGACTCCAAATCCCACACTCAAGCCTGCATCCTCAAAGGATCTGAAATCCCTCCTGGTAGTCCTAAATTCCTGTTTTATGATTGACTGAAAAGCTGTAGAAAAAAATACACCTCCCCTCAACATTGTAAATATCTTGGTGAAGGGGAGTAAAATACGGGTTAGCTGTGTTTTATCCCCTCCTGTTTCTGTATTTTATTTGAAACAGCTGCTTTCATTAGGTTTGCTGTCCGGTTTATTCTAACAGTGGTTGAAGCAGACAGGCTATATTAGTATACTGTGTATACTCACTGCAAAATTAGATTTATTTTCATATGTGCAAACTTCAGAATTCATAGATCTTTCAGTATCAATTTTAGTCGATTTTCATACATCATTCATTCTGTTTTTTGCTAATTTCAAATATAAAGTCGGGCCAAAGTAGAAATATCTGCAATGTCTTTATAGTGCACTTTTGTATTTACATTTTAAAAATTGGTAAAATAGTGACTGAGCTGTGAGTCTGGAAACGTGTAAAGTTTTAAAATGAATATTTGTAGACATAAGTTTGAACCTTGAATGAATGAAAAAGAACAACTTTACTGTAGTTTGTAGTTTCTCTCTCGCTCTCTCTCTCTCAGCTGGAGTAAACTGCTGTTGATGGGCTGTTTGCTTTTAAATGTTACGATTTATTTATTTAAAGCAGAGACGATGCACAGTAGACATTAATCTCAGATGCATCGTATCAGGCTGCACCTGATACGATGCAGGTGATACGATGGTGCTAATTTCCAGCTATAGGCCCTGACTCAGCTGGTCATTTTTTATATAAAAAGAGAATGCATAAAAACAGCTGGACTCTATTCAATAAATATAATTCATAATTGAAACAGCATCAGTTATACAATCCAACTCCATGCAAACAACTCGTAAAAGTCACTCGTAACATCCGTACTCCCACTCACATCTGGTCACCAAGAAAACAACAATATTAAAACAGCCTGAGACTTTTCACCAGATACTGGATAATAACTGATTCTGGTCACAAGCCAATTCCTCAATTATCTTAATTTTTCTTTTGTTGTATTTGTTTTTTTTTTTCTTTTAGCTTTTTTCCATCTTTGCCTTAAACGTTCACCAGCCCCTTTATTAAAAAACAAACTTTACAGCTAAAACAACAAGAAACAACCTACTGCTTTAATAAGAAACTCTTTTGGCAGATGCCATCACGACCGCAGTGTTCTTCTCCTCACCTGTTAGGTGTTTTAATGTTGACGCTGAACTGTGCAGAGCCCTGGTGGTGTGTTCGCATCAATGAGCGTCTTGAGCTGCCATTGATTTGTTGGTCAATATGCTTAGGCTACCGGCCTGCAGGTCAGTCAAGGGACTACTTGAGCGAATTGATGTTTTTAAGCTTCAGCTGAAAGCAAGAGAGCTAATGGGATCCACTCGTAAACCCTGAGGGTTCTGAAAGCTATCAGGAGTCTTTTCATTCGTTCCGTTTGTTGCCCGCAAACCTTTTCATTACCTTCGAATTGAAACCATCGGGTTTCCTTCTCTTTGTCAGGGACAGTTAAATTGTTTCTTTAATAAAACGTTTTTATTAAAAGAAAGTCCCAAAACAATAAAGGCAGGTCTAAATTCCTCTGTCAATGCCTGTTATGTTGTAAAATACATTACACGCACATAGGAGTGCATTCCCATTGGTTTGTTGAGAGGAAAAACAATGCATTAGACCACATTTGTGGTCGTTGGGGACTTTAATTGGCCTTAGCAGTTAAAATTAAACAGAAAACTGTGTAATTTTAACTGCTAAAGTTCACAAAGTAATGAAATGTCTAATTGTTTCGACTAACGATTGGGGAATTTCCAGTTGCTTAGAAATGGCTCCTAATGACTTTTTGTTACATGTGTGCATCTTAGATTACCACAGTCCAAAATGGACCAAAACTGGTTTGTTCAAACTAGTGATGGGCCACAAAATGCACAGATTTAAAAAGTAGTTTGTGATTTTTTTTTTTTCTTTTTAGTTCAGCCTGTTAAACAATGAACACATTTTTAATGAAATCTGATTATTATTAAAGATCTAATACAAAAAAGATTCAGGACTGTTGGCTTTTTAAAACAAAAACAGACAATTGAAACATTTTTGGGTAATAAATTGTTTTCTATTTTCTTGGCCAAAGTTTTACTAGTCTCAGGGGCCGAACAAAATCATTTCAAGGACGACAAGTGGTCCACACGCCACATTTTGAACACTCCTGTTACACCCTAGATAAGATAAAGCATCTGATCATAGCTATATAAGATTTTAATCATTTGCTGTCTTAATCATCTTTGCATTGTGGTCTTAATGACACATGCAGTTCCTTTTCGACAATGCAGGCTGTATTCTCAGAAAATGTGGGCTGAAGTTATAAAAGGACTTCTTCTTTATCTCTGCACTGTTTCTGTAAACTGCTGACACCACAGAGTGGATTACAGAAAGATTCACAGATGTTGTAGCAAAGTTCAGCTGTGGTTTGGTGCTGATGTTGAATTTTTAAAAATGTCGTAGCCATAGTTTTTATACTGTTCTCTGGCTAAAATTGCTTCACTTTAAGCAGACATTTAAGATTAGAGGTTGTTTTTCCTCAACAAATAAGGTGCAAATTTGCTTGGTTCCTATGAGTTGATAAATAATCAACTTTTATTTATGTAAGGACTATTTTCAGTTGAAAATAGTATAAAACGGAAAATAAATTATGATTTTTCTGTCATGATTTATGTTTTCTTTACCAGTAAAAACAAAAAGGTGGAACATGATGAGGTATAGTGGTTGTAACATCTTGGAGCTAATCCTCATTCAATCACAGCTCAGTAACAGGATCAGGTTTGAGACAAGTTTATAACTCACTGAATTGGTTAAGTTTCAAAAATAAAAACTTATTTGGTGTGGAAATCCTTTTGTGCATGTTTGATTACTGAATTAGTGCCATCATTTAAAAGGAAAAGGAAAACTACTTTATATTATAGACTAAAATTAGCCAATGTTTTTCCAGAGGAAATGAACCAGCAATTTTCCAACTAGCATATAAGTTGAAGCTCATTTGTCAGCAGTCTTTCTGGTTTTGTTTTTATTAAAGTCACATATTGGTCTTTTTCCCCCTCACTCTTCCTGTAGCCGAGTTGGGGGACTACAATGAAGCGGAGCATTCTTCCGGCTACCTGTCCGACTTCTGCTTCATCCCCAACCCCCCACAAGACTTCCACAAAGAGGTCTCCAAACATCACCAGCAGCACAGGTACGCCAAACCGCTCGCTGCAGGGCTGTTGGCCGCCACTCAGACTGGATTATGTGTAAACAGGGAGAGACGGCGGGAACAGACTCTGAGGTGGGAAAGAAGCATTTTCGAATCCAAATCCAGATTAGATTAAAGTTTCTATGTTACATGGAAATTTGTTACATGTTTTTTAGTATTTCACATTTCTGGAAAGAAAAAAGATTGGAGTATTAAAAAATATTTCCATTCATTCGTCTGTACAAAAATATGTTTATCTGTACATCCACCCATCCATCCATCCATCCATCCATCCATCCATCCATCCATCCATCCATCCATCCATCCATCCATCCATCCAGCCATCCATCCATCCACCCATCCATACATACATCCATTGACCTTCTTAGAAATATTTGTATTAAATTAATAATCTGTAACTTGTAATTTAAAAACTGGTATAAAATCCGTTTGAAATTTGACTGGAATTTTAAAATGTCTGATAAACAGATCAGCCATAAATAATTCCCCCCTTTCATGTACATCGCATTTTGAAATGGATCTTCAGAAACATCCACACCTACAGTAACATAGTCCAGTCTGTTCCCACATACACAGGTTCACACTCCAACACACCTTTTGCGCTGCCCTTTACTTGACCCCTTTTTCTTGCAATTACTTCAATTCATCTGTAGCTGACGATTTCTGTTTCTTTTGTCTCCTTCTCCCTCTCTGCCACCCTGTTATCGACGCTCCCTTTGCACTCACCACTACGCTCTCGTCCCCATCTGTCTCCGTCCCCTCCTCCCTCTCTCAGCGGTCTATCTCCTGCCCAGTCGGAGTTTAATTATCTGAACACAGCACGCTCGCTGGAGCTCTACGGGGTGGAGCTGCACTATGCAAGGGTGAGTAAGGTTTAATTCCATGTCTGTTATTTCCTGCGTGTGTTTCTATATGATTATGGCAACACAAGATTAGTGTAGCTTTGCCACCAGTTGCAGAGGCGAGCAGCTCTGCAACTGGAAATGAAGCTGTTAGTTTCATTGTTTACATTGATACCATCTAATCTTAAAAGCAGAATCCTGAAACCATCGTTCTTTTCACATCCTCTGTATAGATGTAGAATGATAAATAGAAAAAGATTAAAGATGTGTTATGTAAGCCCCACTCTGAGGATGAATTGTGCTTTCATCTTGTCATTTCCTGCTCATCCTATAGAGAGAATCCACATGACAGAAATTAGAGCAATGTACCATCAGCCACAATGTCATGAGAGACATTATGGTTTGACATAGTAGTGCTCATGAGAGACATGTTTAGCATCCATCTTAAAAAAATTAGTCTCTCTTTACATGATTTCACTCATTTAGTAGGAAAAACAGTATAGATTCATTTCATTTTTAGTAGGAGTCATTTGCACCACTTATCCATAATAACTGATCTGACTGCATGTGGAGTTTAGTCCGTATCAATAATATTTAGCTAATATAGTTTCTTCCATCTTAATAGTCTTCCTTAAAACAACAAAATCACAGTTTTTTTGTCTGATGCAGCTTTCTCTTTTTTGAGTTCATCTCTTCTGATTCCCAAAACTCTAAATATAACATTTTCCTCTAAAAATACAGTTTTTAGTCTTAGTTTTTAAGCTTCAGCTGAAAGCAAGTGAGCTAATGGGATCCACTTTTGGCTTGCCATCCCTGAGGGTTCTGAAAGCTATCAGGAGTGGTTTCATTTGTTCTGTTTGTTACCCGCAAACCTTTCCATTACCTTCCAGTTGAAGCCATCAGGTTTACTTTTCTTTGTCAGATTTTATGTGTTTTCTGATCTGAGTACGTAGCACCATTGAACTTTTTTGCATTTTGTCGTGCGAACGTCACAAACGTTAATTTAGTGTATTGTGGTTTTATGTGAGACAAAGTAATTGTGAAATGAAAATAAAATTATACGTGGTTTAAATTTTTTAAAAATAAATACTAAATCTGCATTTGCATCTTCACATTACCAAAATGATTAGTAAAATCGGACCTGTGGATTTGAACATGGATGGTGTAAATCGAGATTTGACATTAAAAAATATTTCTTTTCTCTGGTTCAGCTCTGGCTTTATTATTTCCCTTCTTCATCATGCAAATGTTGCCTCTTCTTCTCTGTTTAGGACCAGAGCAATGCAGAGATTCTGATTGGGGTGATGTCTGCTGGCATTGTGGTTTACAAAAACAGGGTACGGATCAACTACTTCCCATGGTGAGTGAAACACAAACTGAACACATGCCTGTGAAATTACATACCATAGTGACACTGATATGAGTTTATTTATACGTTTTTACATGGCCAGCATATTAATTTAGCTTCCAAACACATAGAAAACTACAATGCATTATTAGGGCCTGACTAAGAACAAAAAACATAAAACTTCATAATATTAAGAGCAAAAAGAATTAAGAGAATTAAATAAAACTATAATGACAGCAAAGTCATATCAGAAGGATAAAGTAGTAACAATACAAGAAAAAGTTGAAATGATGCATGTAAAGTCATAATACCAGAAAAAAGTTGACATGAAACGAGAATATAGTCATAATGCTACCAGATCAAATTCAGCACTTTGAAAAAGTTGTGCAAACTACTTTGTCTATTTGGAAGAAAGAATCAGGACTGAACAAGCTGGTCACATCTAATCCTGATAACTATCAAAGTTTTGTGCTCATAAAAACAACTTTCTTCTGGTGATTTGGTGTCTTGTTGTCTCATAACTCCAAAAGAAAAAAATATGTTGGTCCTAACACTCCATTGTATGAATCAGTAAACACTGAAGACATTGAACAACAAATAAGCTACTTAAAAATGAAAGAGTAGTTATTTTGTATTTAACATACTTTACCTTATCAAGGTGCAAATCTCCATGACTTTCCATCCTGATACATATCTGGATACTAGAATTACAGCTTTTCACAGGATTTTGAAACATGAATATGTTTCCTGTTTATGCTGTTGAGTCTTCATGAGGTCACATAGAGATGAGAAGGTCTGGCTCGCTTTTCCTGCTGGATTTCATTCCAAAGGTCCTGGCTAGGGTCAAGGCCAAGGCCCGGTGTGCGCCACACTGGACCTATGAAAGCTTGTCTCTACATTCTTCACATTCTCTTCAGAAATCTGGAAGCACAACGTGATTATGATTTCACACTCTTGTGGCAATGGGTCTGACTGAAACACCTGAAGTCAGCAGAAGTTACCGGGTGTGACTGACTACTTTAATGCAGACAGTGTATAATTAAAGGTGACTACTGCAAACATCTGCTGTAAAATTTGTATTTGGATGTTAAAAATTACCAAAAAGGAAGTTGGAAATTTGAATGTAGAAAGCATCAGATTTTAAAAGGAAAAACCGCCCAGCAACACTGAAATATTAACTAAATTAAGTGGCCTTAAGTGCCACAGTCGTCTCCCAGTTTAACTTCTATAATCATCAATGAGGTATATTCATATCAGATGTAGTTCTGCACAACTGACCCAAATATAACATGTTTTCATGTTATATTTGGGTCAGTTGGACCACAGTTTCACTGCAACCCCATAGAGGGCGATAACATGCTGGTTTATAGTCTGCTCAGAGAAGAAGAAAATAAGCCAAAAGGAGAGAATAAAGTGTTTCTCTGTGCAGTTTTTGTGTCTTTGTGGTAACTGAGAGATAAACTATTCAAAGTATGGAAACAATTGCTGTTTCTTTAAAAAAAACAACCTTATTGCGTTTTTTTTCTCTTCTGCTTGTGATCCAATTCTTTCTTGGGTTTTCTTTATATCCTGCAGGTTTGGTGCAGTGACAAATTGTACATTTTTCAAATTGCTCATCTCTAGCTGATTATCTCAATGCCAGAATTTTTTTTCATGAATTTATCTGCAATGCCTAAATACTAAATGTGAGAGAAGATTCAATCTTGGATAGTTTTACTGCTTCTTAGGTGTTAAAATGGAAGCTTAGAAAACAAACCCCTGTTTTTCTACAGAGGCATGTTAGCCGTCCATTCATTAGGGCAGCTAAAACACAGAGCTAGACTCACAAAATCCTGGTTCATTTCACTCCGTCACCATGTTGTTCTTCATGTCTGACTATTATGGACCCAAAAAAAGCCGCCTGTCACTTCACACTCTTCTAATGTCCCTTCGAAATCTTGAAAGAGCCGATCATTTATTATCTCCTCTGTCAAGAAAGAAGCTGGATTTGGAAATGTTGGCATCCTTTAGAGAATCTGAAATAAAGATTTATAAACTATTGGAAATACAAAAGGAGACTGCTGTTAGATATTCTAACCAAATTAATCCTACTATCCGAAATCCTAAAATAAGATCATCTTAATTACTAATTAAGATAATATTCTGAAAAAGTGAAATTGAAGCTGGTCAAATAAGAATGAGCTGAGCAAAGGTAAACCAAAAAGAAAGAGGTAATTTCTTTGTGACTTGCCTCCTTTTAGCAAAGTGACTAATTAGACGGATCCTAGATTTTTTTGGTAGGTGTGTAATCAGGAAGAGGAACTACTAATCCCCGTTTTATTTTTTGTTTTTTTTTCAACTAGCTTCTTTCTGTACCTGAAACCAAACATATGTTACAGAGACTCTGTTCAGAAGTTTTATGATCAGAGATTTCAATTCCAGCCGCTCAGAGGCCAATATCCCGCTTGTCCAAAGCCAAGTGCTTAAAAGCGTGTGTCCTCTCTGGCCAGCAGAAAACCTGGCAGCTATCAGGTGGAAGTGAGTGGATTTGTGTGGACAGGAAACACAGCTGAGAAGCTCTTTCGCTGTTGAAACAAGTGTTCTTTGTTGATATTTATGTTCTTTGTCATTTCCACTGAAGTGGAAGTTCAAACTGTGGATGTCCTTGTTACAAACCTGCCTGCAATCGGCCTGCTGCCAGCTTCAGTTGAGCTACGTCCAGGAAGAGTTTTACAGAGAACTGGCTGGCGTAGTATTTCAAAATCTCTCACATGGTGATTATTGACAGCTAATGTTTATATCTAAGCCTCTCTTGAACTTTTGCAGAATAATGCAGTTCAGTCCAACTTTTTTTTTTCTTTTTCGTAGCAGTGTCTTGGTGTTAAACTGTGCTTCCTGGAAACATTGCAGCCATCAAATCTGTTTGCTCTCACTGACCTCTTTTCTGCTGTTAGTTCCTCTTATCACTCGTTGTGTCTTGTTCTCCGTTTGGTGAATCAGTACTTGGAAATCTGCTGATGCATGTTGAAGAGAGTAGATGCTACTATGTGCAGAGGATAAAAGAGAAACATTATTCACTCTGAGAGCTTATTTGACTCCTGTGTCTATGAATGAGTTGTAATATATCATTGAGAAGTTTATTCCGTTGAGAAGGTGAAACTCTCATATCTTAATAATTTGTTACACAGAAAATGTTACGTTTCAAGCATTTCATTTTGTTAAATTTGATGATTATAGTTTATTGAAATCCAGAATTCTGTATCTCAGAGGTTTACACAAATAAAAAATGATGATATGAAACCATCAGCCTGTATGTACTGTACACACTCAGTAGGTGGTTGGCGATAATTTTCCAGGGATTTATGTATTAATGCAGCTTTTTATGGAGCATATCAGCCCATTTTTTAACAGCAGGCTTTCATCATAATTGCTGTCACATCTTCCTGTCGACGGTGCTCCCTATGGCGAAATGTTATTTCCTTCTCCTTATTTTTTCTTTAATTTTTCTAAGAAACTGCTGTAGCCAATTTCCTGGTTTTATCTGTTTGGCGATTCTCCTCCAAACATTCTTCAGAATTCTCTCAAGACCTCAGACTCACACTATATGTAATCCTTTTTTTTTTTATGAGGCAAAAGTTTGAGTCACACTCTGACGTCTTAATTCTGTTCTACGACTTGAGGCATTTAAAGCTACAGTACCCTGGCTAGCTAGCTAGCTAGCTAGCTAATGTTTTTTGCATCTGTGATGGATGGCATTCGTCTGGGCCACTATCTCACTTCTACTGCTAATCCATATTATGTTACGTCGGCACCACAGTAGTGGTACCACAGTAATCGTACTACTACTGTATAAAATATGCAGCTTTCTTTTGTACATTTCTGTCATAATACCGGTCATAAATGTCCTAAAAGGCTTTAAAAAGACTTACATTTGAAACTGTGTTTGAATTAATATAGTTGGATTCATTAGCGATGACCTTTTGTGACCCCTCCTCTATGCAGAGGGCATCATTGACTGAAGTCAGCAGCCATCTCTAAAATAGTGTAGTCCATAATAGAAGTCTATATTTAAAATCACTTTTCTGAACTGAACCATCACCGTGACAGAAATAAATTCATGAGTCTCTAATACTATAAGTTTCACATTTTGATTTTGAATTGAATTACCAAAAATAAATCAGCAATTCAATGATAAACTAAATTGGGATGCACCTATATTGTAATTTCATCATTTCTGTTTTATCGTAGTGACGATATTTAAATGGAAAAGGTTTAAATCAAAGCCGAGGCCTCCTGAGCTGATCCCCCCCAGATGAGTTAAATTTAGAGACCAACAGTGGCGTCCTCAGCAGCTGTTCAGCACCGTGTCCTTAAGACAGAAACAGCGAAACATAATCACAGTCACTGTCTGTGACAGTCACTGTGAGTAAAGTCACTGTAAAGCTGAAAGTCAGTCAGCTTTACTCTGACTGACTTTCTGTAACTCATTGTCTTTCTTATTAGCTCAGCTAATGTCCTGTCGCTTCTTTATTTTTTTAAATGTCTTTCCTTTCCATTTAAAAAGTTGAGAGTTAAGATAGGGAGCAACACGGCAGCAGAAAGACATTTAGATTTTTGCCTGTTTCCCGTTTCTGTTTGCAAAAGCCTGACAAATGAGCCACACTTGGATGGGGCATGACTCACGCTCTGCTTAAGTGTGTGTGCTGTTGTTGCCAATGCATGTGTGCGTGCGCGAGTGAGTGTGTAAAATATATTTAGCAGAGAGCGATGAGTCACAGCAGCAGCAGCAGCAGAACTCTGGGAAGGGATTATGTTACTCTGCTGCTGCCGCTCATCAGCAGCCGTCTTACTGCTGCCTCGCGTGTGGTCCTCTGATTTTAGCATAATTTATGCCCTCGCTCCTACGTGAGATTGGAAAATATGTGCCGTCGTACCGCTTCAAGACTCCTCTGCTCTGATAAGCTTCTAGACCTGCAGCTATGGAGGAAGGCAGGAGGTTATATGAACATTATGGCCGTGTAACATGACACAATAGTTCTCATCTGTTATAAAACATGACTTATGTATAAAATTACAAGAAAAGACATATATTAAAACTATGTCTCACAACAACCAGGCTTTATTCTGTTCACTGGCTGTTCCTGTTTGGTTTAGTGGAAAGACCACAAACTGAAAATTGTGCCATGAGGTTTTCCTAAAACCTTTCTCCATGTCATTTGCAAAGTACGCACTCTGAGGTCTGAGAACATGAGGAGAGACTGCAGAGGAAGTCATGGGATTCTTACACACTATGAGGGTGTAATAAAATTGACTTCAGGATTTTCTTGGTGAAATAAGCATGGAAAGTACTGGATAGGTCTGGGCTTTTTTCACTGGGCTTTACTTTTAAAGCTTGGTCTTTATTCACTTTATTTTTTCAACCTTTGTCTTGCAGAAACCTAATAAATATATATATATATATATATATATATATATATATATATATATATAATATGTCCAATTTTAATTTACAAGATGACATTACCCAAATAAGTTATTGAAATCAAGCACCTATTGCCCTTATTGTACAGTCTAGGTTAAACCCCAAATACCCTTATAGTGATTGAACTCAGCACCATCACACTTATCAACTTCCTTATCACCCTTATCATACTGCGAAGATTGAAACCGACTGCTTATCACCCTCATTGGCCTCCTTGTCCCAATTATTGTACTTGTGATATTGAGCCCCACCCCTTATCATGCTAATTCAAACCCCTTATCACCTTTATCGTACTCCATAGATCAAACCCCTATCAACCCCCTTATCGCCATTTTGGTACTCGTCATTTTGAAGCAGACACATTATCGCCCAACCTTTTCACACCGCCAGTTTTCCATCCCACTTTCACTGCACCGATGAATTAACCAACTGAAACAGAGCATATGGAAAATTGATGGTGCAAAAAGGAAGATAAGGGCAATAAGAGTGGTATGGTTCAATTATTTATTGGAGTCTTTTAATCCATCAACTTGCTAATTAAAATTTGACAGATGGTATCTCTATTACTGTTTTTCTTGTCTTGCCTTGGTCTTCCTTCTGTTGGGGCAGACAGTGGATGCTGAGGTGAAACAGTACCCACAACTCTCTATACTTGAGAACAGTGAGACTAACTCACTGTTCTTGAGATTACAAGAACAGTATTGTTCCATTATATTACTTCCCATATTTACAGGAAGTAAATATGGATTCCATTATTTACATAAATAATGGGAATATTTATGGGAAGTAATATTTCCATAAAGATTACTTTCGATATTGCTTTCCATGTATTACTCCACCCTATGGAGACATGTTCTTTGGAGTGACGAATCGTGTCTCTCTGTCTTACATCACAGTGGATGAGTTTGGATTTGGGAGCTGCCAAAGGGATGGTGTAATGTCTGGTGCCGAGAGAATTAAGGTTTTAAGAAAATAAACTCTTGTATTTCATCATACCAAGTCATTTGGGGTAATTTCATGTTGTCAACCACGCGGGTTAGGAATTTATCTCTTGTTGATTTAGCATGACTATGCACCACTGTAAGGTCCACAATTACCTGAATGAGTGAGTTTGGTGTGAAAGAACTTGGTAGGTCTGATCCCTACCTGATGGAGCACATTTGGAATAAGTTAGATTGAAGACAGCGAGCCAGGCCTTCTCGTCCAACACTAGTGTCTGACCTCACAAATTAACACACTTCTATATCTTGTTGAAAGCTTTCAGAAAAACGTGTCTGCAGCAAGAAAGTCAAAGTTCAGATTTCAGAAACTTAGAATTTTTGGGTCAGATGTTTAAAAGTAGATCCATTCATTTAAGTTTTTATTTATATCCATTTAGATTCCATAAAGGGTAAGAACAAACAAGGTCAGACATGTATTGCCACACAGTTCTGTATTGCTGCAGAGGTATTTTTGCCAGGTTTAAAAATGTGACATTTATGTGATAAAAGGCAACAGCTGACTTTCTATTGCTCCCTTTTCCAACTTCTAGGTTGAAAATAGTGAAAATCTCCTTCAAGTGCAAACAGTTTTTCATCCAGCTGAGAAGAGAGGCGGTGGGTGTACACACACAAACATGCTCACCCTTCACACACACACACACACCTCGAGAACGTTTTTCCCCACCCACTGCTCAGTAACGAAACAGCTGAAGTTCAGACACTGGTTTTTATTGGGTCAGCTGTATGAACCTATCTTTATAAAGGTACAGTATTTCAGCTGTGCTACATCTGTATCCGTTTGCGTAATCAGGTGTCAGATTAACCCCCTGCTGACTTTGTCCTAACATGCATTAATCCTCTGCGTAAATCCTTTGTTTCACATTTGAATCCCTTTGTTTTCTGTCAGCCTTTTGTACATTTTTTATGTTTTTCAAACCAATTCTATGTTAAAAGCATTTTTAATAATATTTTGGTGGCTGAAAACTTACAAAGCTTACTAGTAGCAACATAAATAACTCACTATGTGGCTACTAAATATTTTTAAAGCTGTTTTTAATTTTAAAAGTGTTGTGATGCTGTGGCAAACTTTAAAGGCATCTGTGCTTCCAAATATGTACAACATACAACAGTAGAGTTTGACAACAAATACAAGCCTCAGCATAGCTGAAGAAAAAGATGAAAAGTCTTTTCCACATGCTGCGTTTCAGGCTATTTGGAGTTGGAGAAAATAGAGGTTAAGATTAGGAAAAAAAACGTGTGCTGCTAACTGCTAATGTTGTAATGTTTACTGTTCTGTCACTGGTTTCTCTGTCTGTCCAAAGTCTGATGTTGACTTGGAAGCATCTGAACTTTAAAAATAAAATCTGTTCAGATAGATTTTACTTGATTTTGAGGTTTGGTTTTCATAACAAAATTAATATGCAGTTTGGAAATCTGTAGAATTTGTTTTAAGTTTTTTTCTGGGTAATAAAATGGAGGATGAAAAATATTCGGAATTTTCATACATCTCTTATGCATACATCTCTCTTGCATCCATCATCTATTCGTCATCCATCCATCTTACATCAATTCATCTTGCATCCAACATCCATCCATCTTACATCCATCTGGCCATCCATTTGGCTTTTTTTTACTCTATTCTCATCCGTCATCCATTCTTCATGCATCCCTCTGGCCATCTGTTTGGCTATCTATCAGTGAATTCTTCTATCCATCCATCTTCAATCCGTTTGGCTATTCGCTACTCCATTCATCCATCTGGCTTTTGCTAGGCCATCCATCCATTCATTTGACTCAGCCCTCCATAAGCTGCTGTGTGTCTTTCTGCGTGCAGGCAGAGACTCGGGAGACGCTGCTGGGCTTCAACATGGTCAACTACCGGGCCTGTAAGAACCTGTGGAAGGCCTGCGTGGAGCACCACACCTTTTTCAGGCTGGAGCGGCCCATCCCGCCACAGAAAAACTTCTTCGCTCACTACTTCAGCCTGGGCTCAAAGTTTAGATACTGGTAAGAAGATCATCCCAACATGTTCTCCCAGAGGAGCAATTTTTCCCCTGTCATTTCTCTTTGGTCCAGACATTCTTCTCCATTTTCTTCAAAAATTTTCAACCTGTGATAAAGTTTATAGACTAACAATGATGCCTCTGCTCCCTTCAGATAGAACTTGTTAGAAATGTGTCTTTTATCCTCACAGTAAATTCACCCTGTGCAAACTCTTTCATTTCACAGCTAACCTTTTTCAGTTCCCTTTTCTATGAAAGGCGGCGCTGAAAAATGAAGGGAGCCTTGTGATGTATTATTGAGTAGCAGTGATGCAACGTGAGCGAGCCTTGTCTGATGTTTGGCTCAAATGTGCTTTTGCCCTCGAGATATCTCCACACTTTTCTATAAAGATCATTTTTGGAATCACTTCTGTGTTGCAGTTATGATCTGACTTTGGTTTAATACAGATTTTAAAACTGAGGAAATAGGACTTCTATTTTGTTTTTCTAATTTGTAAACCTTGTTAAACGGTTCCTGAGAGGAACTGGGTCCTTGAAATCCCTGAAAATGCTTGTTTTTCAAATAGGTGTTTTCAAGGTGTGGAAGGTGCTTGATTTCTGTATGAAGTCATTGAAAGTGCACAGTTTTGTAACAATGTTCAGTCTAACACTTGTTTAAAATTTGGAAAAACATTTGCAGTTCAAAGCAGTTTTTTTAACACAAAATAAAAAGATACAGACACATTTTTTTTCTACTGTCTGAAGTTAAATCAGATCAAAATTTTCTACTTTTAGGATAGTTAGAATTACTAAAAATATTTTCTGTTACTTTAATAGAACTGTTTTAAGAGATTATTTGGTAACTTTCTTTAAATTTAAACGTTTAACTTGAGGAAGAAGGCCGTTTACCTTTACATGATTTGTTTGGAGTGTTTCAATAAAATGAAAATTTATTAGTCCTAATAGCTCAGTGACTTATTGATCTATGTAATTGAAGTAACAGTTGGCTTATAATCTCTATATTAAAACAACTGAGGTGTTTCTTTTGTTCAATTATTTTTTTTCTTGGAACAGTCAAATGTGTAGGATTTGTGAGAGAGACATTTCAAAAGGGTTGTTTTATTTTAGCTGTAGAATAAAACCACAAAACATTAATAACAGTAATAAATATCTCCAAAAGTGTAGTACTGGAAAAGTTTGATAACTTACCTTGAAAATGCTTGAAAAATGCTTAAATTTCACTGTGGGAAAAGTGAACGATACCCATATTAAGTATCTAAATCACCTTATTAACTGTTGTTTTCCTTGTTTTTCTCTTTAGTGGGCGAACAGAAGTGCAATCTGTGCAGTATGGAAAGGAGAAAGGGATCAAGGACAGAGTTTTTGCCAGGTAGTAAAAACCTTCTGTCCTTTGTGGTTAGATGGGAGCAGCCTAATTTCCTCTTCCGTTACAACTAAACTTGACTCCACTGTACTCACTTTTGATTTGTGGGCAAAGTCTGGTAGCCTGCATTTATTAATGGCTCATCAATCCACTCAATAATCAACATGACTCAATCGATTGGTGTTTCAGCCAAAAGGGCATCAGTTTGACTCCCTGGTGCCTTAATGCTAAGACTTTGACCAACACACCTTTCCATTAGATACTCAGTTTGGATTCATCAAAAAAAAAAAAAATTTTTTAAATGTACACCAATCATTTCTCTAATCTTGCTTCCTAGTATTTTCCATGTCTCGTCAAACAGCATCAACACATTTAGGCACAGACTGAGTCTGAGATGAATGTTTCGGTCCGCCAGTTCCTGGAAATTGTGAGGCTTTGTTCTACTTTTATAGTTTTTAAAGATGCAGTCGCGTTAAACCTGTGGGAAGTTTGAAGACATTGAACTCCTTAATGTGTCAAACTCCTCAGAAGTTTGTCATGGTACAATTTCCCACATAAATTAACTACAGCCTTACATATGCATCTCAGCGTCGATGCAGCGCGCCATGAACAGGCTCCTTCTTTAGTAATAGGCTTTTGTGGCCTAAACATTTTTTTAAAGGTACCAGTGACTGTCAAGTCAGCAGTCTTCACCATAATGTGGTCATTAAATAACATTTCTGTTTTAAAAATCTCTTTATATTGGTAATGTTTGGAGAAACAGGTCTGAGTTTGGGATTTTGGAGAAATAAAGAATGAATTGACTCTCTAGCTGCAGTGACTTTATATAGAATATCACTTTCATGTTTTGGATTGAATGGCTACATTAAATTTACTTTTTAGTGATGTGTTGTGATATACTCGAAGTCAGATGCAACAAACTCTGAAACATTGTCCTATTTCACAAATGATCCAGAATTATTTTCATCAGTTTAAGTTGCATTTTAGTGTTTCTGCATGTAAACCTACAACTGGCCTTCATTTCTTTCTTCCTGTCTGACTAAGATTGTGCATATATGTGTGACAAAAGTTCAGTTAATTAACGTGGGACCCACAAGATCTATGACATCATAGTATGGACCACTGTGGTTGATGGGGTGGGGGAACTTCAGGCTGATAACAGATCGGAAAAAAAGGGTTTTGATTCTGAAACAGAAAGTGGTTCGCCACCTAGCATTTTCACACACTCACAAATAACTGCTATTCTTACATTAAAGCATCTTCAACACTCTTCATTCTTTATTCTGTGAGGTTCCTGCTTTTTTCCTGCTTTGCTTCTTTCAATGGCGGTTACAGCATCCTGTCTACAGCAAGGACACACAGTACAGAAAACATGAAGCAAACTTCGTTTTTAGTTTGGCTGTAACTGGAAATTGTCGTTTTTTTGAGCAGGTCTCCCAGCAAGCCATTGGCAAGGAAGTTGTTGGGCGGGACCGACTGGGAGTCGGTAAGCAGGAACAGCGTATCAGACGAAAGACTGGAAACCCAAAGCCTGCCCACACGTTCGCCACCTGGAACACCGAACCAGTGAGTAATAACAGACTTTAGTCCTTTATGATTTCTTTTATAAAGATGATGCATAGTAATATGCATAAGCCGCCCTACAGGCTGGTGCATATGTTTTGGATTAGGTTTGAAAATACAGTGATTTGCAGATGTTTACCCCTTGAATTTTTTCATGTTTTGTCAAATTACAACAAATTTTATTGTATTTTATTGTTATTTTAATATTTGGCTAAAAAAGTTTAGAACCAATAAAATTTTTTAAAATATCAATGTTATGGATGCGGTTTTTTGTTGCATGGAATACATTTTGTGTCAAATTTCCACAGCAGAATAACATTACATTGAAAACTTTTTTATGCTTTTTTGTGAAAATCATCTTCTACAAACATCAGCAACCCATAGCAAAAAAAATGCTACGTGTATGTAATGTAAATCTTGTATGTTTTTTAAATCTAAACACAGAAATAATAGAATATTTAGTATAATAATAGCATATGTTCATTCAAAATTTGTATTTGTTTTTTTCATGAAAGGTTATGCAACATTTGCGATTTTGAACTGGTTTTATTTACCTGGACTGAGGCAAAAATGGCTCTTTGTTTTGTGAAGGTTGCACATCTCTGGTTTAGCACATAAACCCTAATGGAATATATAGATATTTGTGGTTATATTGTGGAGACGTTCAAGTGCTGTGAATAGTTTTGCAAAGCGATGTCTCTGTATACATATTGAACCTGCTGAACCCAAACCAAAAACCTATTTCTCAAAGCTGCGTTTCCATTGAAACGCAAATTGGAATTAAAAAAATACATTTGCTAAATTGAAACGCACTAGTTTTGAAAAACAACTCTTGTTTTTCGATTAAAAAGTTTTTGAGATGAGAAACACTTTTTTTCACATCACACGAGTCATATGGTCAACAGCCAGATGTGGAATTTGGCAGAAAAGACGAAGAAGACGACAGGCAGTGGTAGGAGGATGATGGCGCGGCAGGTTTTTCAATCATTTTGGTGAACAAACTTATTCACATCTAATTTTAAATGTGTTTCTTATTTAATGGAAAAACCACAATTGCAAAATTGTGTAATTTTCATATTAGTGGAGCATCGACAAAGTTTTGTAATGGAAACACAGCCATACATCTAAACTATAAAGCGCAATAATAGTGCCATAAACATAATACAATAAATTTAAAATTCGAAGCCAATAGAAGAGAAATCTAAAACGGGCAAATATAAACGTTTCTGGTTGTTCTGTGATGCACCAACCCTGACTTTATGTTGAAATTAAACCTCTTTTGTTTGTTTTTGCCAGGAACTCGCTGTTTGTCCAAGACGGCACGCGGCTACGCCCGTCGTCGGTTGGCCACCTGGTTGATCATGTGATCCACGCTTCGCCCAGCTTACCTGTCTTCTCGTCCAATCACAAGTCGGCGTCGTCCACGCAGGCCAACAGCATCAGCCTGGACTCGACCCCGTCAGTTGAACTTTTTTTGCTAATTATCATTCTCATTTGAATATTTCCATTCCTTCCATCTTCCTTTCTTCTTTATTTCAAAACAACGTCTTCCTCCTCGGGGAAAACATCAGCTTTCACTTGGCAGAGCATTAGTTAGATCATAATTTCACTGCTTCATAAATAAAACATCTCCTCGGAACAGCCAGCCTTTAATTTAGCAGTTACATTTTCCTCATCAGCGCTAGTCTGTCTGTTCTGCTGCGCTGACGGGTTTATTTTTGTCCCTTTAAACGTCTTTCGGTGTCTGTGGCTTCTCCCTGCAGTTCACACCCTCTCCCACTGTCACTTAGCTTGCCCCGCTGGAAAGATGAGTCCTTTGAAAAACAGCCTGTAAAATGTGTTTATAGCAGCAGAGCAGGGTGGAGGAGATTGAACAACAGGACTTAAGTACAGCTGGGTTCATCCTCAAACTGCTCACGCACTATAAAATATCTGGTAAAGTTCTTTAAGGTCCCAAATTGCTGTTTTTAAAGTCTGATGGGGAGAGTAAAGAATTAAAGAGCTGCAGCAGTTCTCAGAGTGGTGAAGTTAAATCAAAGTGTCACTAATTGTCCAAAGCCAGAGCCACAATTACTGGTCTCCTACCGGTTAGGATAAAATAAACTGAGCAGAACATAATTTTCTTAATATTTTCCTGTTTCAAGTTGATCAGAGTGTCCTGTAAAGTTTTTTTGAAGGAGACAAGTTGAGGAAGCAAACGCTGGTCTTTTTGAAGCACAACTGTGTTGTAAAATCTGCCAAAGATTGAGCTTCTTAGCTATGAACGCTCCAGGGGCATCAGTTGCAAAATAAAGTATAAATGGTAAAGTGGAAAAGCAACTGAGGCCCACTGCTGAGCAGGGTGGAGGATCTGAGGTGGTGTGGACCTATTTTTCTTCCTAAGGTCCTGGAAAACTTGTAAGAGTGAATGACATCATGGACTTGTACAGATTTAGAATCAGGAACATGGCAGCTGACATCTCGCAGACCCCACACATGCTGGACACAAATGTCTACCTTAAGGTCAACATCTTTTACAGAAACCAGCCACTGCTACTGAGACAGTTTCTTCCATCAGATTGTGGGATGAACACCCATCAGCTCCTCTGCTGTGAAAAAAAACAAAACAAGAAACATATTTGCACCATCTTTTTTCTGTCTTCATCTAATAAAACAATTTGACTGCAAAAACATGTACATATGTATCCTTTAAGCCTTATTTTATTTGCTCTAAAATTTATTTATGGCAGTGTATGTCTGTACACTTCGAGTGCTTGAAAATAAGTCAAATTCTTCACTTTTGGAAAAAAAAACTGTTGCCGTCTTCCAGAAAAACACAAGCAATGACCAGAGTACTAATCCAATGATTAGACACAAAATCAAGCCATTTTCAAATATTAGTCCTCAAACCCAAATGTTATAAAATAGTTATCATACGTCAAAGATATCTCTCTCTGTATTTTCCAACCTTGTTAAATATTTTTGGAAATTTTAATTATGTTAATTGCACTAAAAAATTGTTATTTTAAAGATGTATTTGTCCATCTTCAGGATGGGTTAAATAACATTGGGTGGCAATGCATCGCACAGCATTTTTTTTCAGATTCTCCACGTTTTACGATCTTGTAATCTATATTTTTCTGCATTAAAGATAATGTTTAATTATTCTCTTGCTGGTGTTCATGCATTGCATTATACCTCACTGTTTGTGGTAAATTTAGAGTGGACTCCACATAAGCAGTCTGTGTTAGGCGTTTTCACTTGTTGGCACGGTAACAGTGACAAATGATGCTTTTTCATTCGTTCCTATCCACTTTAGCTCTTTGTAATATGGGATATTTCTGCAAACCTCCCAGGAGTTTAAGGTTTAGTTATATTTTAAAGCTTCGGTAGCTCTAATGTCTATCTTTCACCAGCTCCATTATAGCGGCTGTGGAAAAGATTTGGTCCCAATCCACTTCCTTCGTAATAACCATCTGATTGCTGAAGATTATAATGCTGCATTTTTTCCTCTCTGACAACTTATGTTCCTGATGGAAAAGACTAAAAATGCAACTGCAGATTTGCCATCCTGACTGATTTCCTGGTTCACCACTTTACTCAAGCCTATAATCCAGATCTTCCCAATGATTTTCCCTGATTTTCTCTGCTGAGAGTCTACATTTCCTCTGCAGTTGCTCACTCTGCGATTCACTCAGCAACGCAGAAATCTAGATATAATACTGTGTTTTAGTGGAATCATGCTTTGGGTGTGATTGTTTCTTGAGTTATTTTGCTGACACAGCTGAAATTGTAGTGTTTTTTTTAAAGCTTAGTGCTCAGTTTCTTAATCTGGTGTCTGATTAGTTTTAACTCAGTCTGCTTAACAATCCTCTAAACAGATATGATTTCTTTGCGTATTCTCACAATTTTTACTGTTTCAGATAAAAAAATTTTATAATAAACAATGATACAGATTATTCCATACTTGTAGAATCAAGAAATATCTACACCAGAACATATTAGTCAAAATGAAATAGGCATTAAGACCTAGAAAGCTAACACATATCTAAACAACACAGATCGAAAGAAAGCATTGGTGCCTATCTAAAATTAAGGCTGTAAAATGTCTTAAACTTATTGGAAAAAAAATTTTTTTGGTCTTAAATGTTGATCACAGGTCTTAAATTTTGTTGTGGCAGAACTATTTACAATTTATCATCTTTCAAAAAAGGCTGCAAGTCTTAAATTTGAGTTGGTGAAACCTGCAGAAACCTTCTAGGAATCCTTCCTGCTTAAAGCCTCATCATCAATATCGATTCTTTGAAGATAATTCAATAAATCAGTCAAGTTTATTTGCACAGCAGATTTCAGCAAAAAGCAGTTCAAAGTGCTTTGCATCATAAAAAACAAAAATACAAAATCATAGAAGACACCATGGAGTCAACAATTAAGAAAACCAGTAATGAAAATTACATTTTAATGAGTGCAGTGTTTCATTTATTATGCAAACTTGGATGATTTGAGTTGCGACATTTAATTTCCCTTTGGGAATTGAATTGAATATAAAAATGAATTTGATCTGAATCACTATATGTGAAAAGTAAATGACTCGTTATACGCAGGGCGTGCAGATGTTTGCAGATCCATTACGTGCGTCTGCCTCGTGTCTGTGCGATCACAGGGAAGGAGGTGGATGTGCCGTCTCGGCTCCGTCCCGCTGTGCACCGTCTCAGCCTGACCTGGTTTTGACCCGTAGTAAATGTCAGCCTGTGTGCGTCTGTTTAAGACACAAAGTGGCACCAGTTGCAGAAGCCAAAACAAATGCGATGCTTTTTGACTGATGCTCCCTTCCCCCAAGGAATGCCGGTTCGCAGCCTTTTTCCCCCTCACACAGAAACGCACACAGAGTGAAACGACAGGCTTTTTAACCCACAAAGGAGCGAGCCTTGACGCTGCTGAAAGCTTTAACTGACTGACCATGTTGTTTCCCCCTGCGCACTAACGGTCTTTTACTGTCTGCTTGATGGAGATGGAGCGTGAGGGGTGGTTGTTTTCCTTCCCTTTTTATCGAGGTTAATGCAGTGGGACAAACAGTTATTACCCCTTTTCTGTCTATTTTTTTTCCTCATCCTCTTTTATATTTCTTTTTCCTTTCCTCTGAACAAATTTACAGTATGTTTGGAAATAAATTTGCATAGTAAAGAAAGGCTCTACCATATCATGCAAAAGAAACATCAGCAGATGCTTGTAAATGCTTCAGCTTTTCCTCTGTATCTACTTTTTCTATTGCAAGGGTCTATAACTTTTACAACCTACAGAGAAGTTTATTCTTGCAGGCCAGCCAAATAAAACTCACTTAGAGTTTTATTTGAGTTGCACGACTTTTTGAAAACAACTTATAATCTTGAACAAATATCCGCTATAGGAAACTTGATATTTTGAAAGAATTGCAGTTTTATTTTGATTTTTAGGATTTGAAATAAAGATAAACATCAAATTGAGCACAAGGAGGATGCATACTTTTTCTCTGTGGGCTGGAAAACGATGTAAAAAATGAAACCTAGTGCTTATAATGTAATTCCTTGTGGAAATTCACTATTCACTTCTGAATAACCGTTACAATCCTGTTTGCTATATCTAAATTCAAAAACATCAGCTGGTTATTTTTCCATTTTTAGCCGGTTATTAAGAGCCATTGTGGAAGTACCCTTATTCTACTGCGATATAAACATTTTCCATCTTTTTCTTCTTCTTCAGGTCTCCTGATGGGGTAGATGGCCAACCTCCAGCTCTGCCCCCAAAGCAGCTGAGCAGGAAAACACTGAGCCAGATCATCCAGGCCCATTCGCAGCAGAGCCTCCTGGACAACCACCTCAACGAGATGTACGACGTTCCCGTCAACGCCGACAAAACCACGGTCAGTGAGCCCGATGGAAGCACTCTTAAACAATGTCTCACAGAACATTGTTTATCTGCATATCGACAATGGGCTTGTTAGTTGACCCATGAGGAAAAAGTATGAAAAATAAATGTTACTTTTGTAACAGTATCACAAACCTTTAATTTGAGTTTTTAAAAAAAACTTCAATATTTTGCACCCCTGCCTTTTGCCTTTGTTACCTTAAACCAGGCTGATTTCTTGTCTGATGAACCATTTATTTAGTTTTGGCAGAATGTGTTGGATCATTATCCCACTAAGCGATCCAGTGGTGACTCTTTTTCCACTCTGTCGCAAAGAACAGCACATTTCTATTCATAATCTCCTTGATTTTCCACAGTTTATGGTGCCATGCTCTCTAAAAAGGCCTGTAGAAGAAAAACAGGCCCACAGCATCACAGATTCTCACCGTAGTTCAAAGTGGATGAGAAGTGCTTCCTCACTTGTTCATCATTTGTCTCCCACCAGAACCAGCTGTTTTATTTCTTGAAGAAAATTCCTTCTTGTTTACATTCGTGAACACGTGGGGCAGGTTTTTATGTTCCTGGTATCACAGATTGTTTTGTTGTTTGACCACCAGCCTGGTTTGTGACAACTTTAGTTAAGTCCCTATGCTTTTTACAACTTAAAACAAATCAGTACAGATATGGCTTCCTTATTTTCCTTAGAGTTGTTCAGAGTAATGGGCTGAGCAACATTCAGTCATATTCAGAATGTTATAAATTATTAATTAGTAATCACTGTCACTTTGATAAATTTGTAAAAAACAAACGTTAAATAAAAAAAACTGTCAGTTGCTTTGACTTTTAAGACTTTCAAGTGTGCTCAAACTAAAGGTTGAGTTCGTTTAAAAGATGAATTTATCGGAAGGCCTTTCACCATAAACACTGAGGCAACTTTTTACTTATTCATAACATGTTTCCCCCATCAGCATAGCAGTTATTGTTATACGCTTGTTATGTAACAATATGACTAATGTATTCTAAGAAATTCTTATTCTTTTTGTGCAGTGCTAAAATGTATTTTTTCCAATACATTTTCTGCCGAATAGCTGAAAGAGAGTTTGTTTATACCTTAAAACTACCTTTAATCTGACAATAATGCCTCATAGAGTATCCTTCAAAAAGTGTTAATGCTAAAATAAAAATGTTTACTGCTATAAAACAGTCAAGCAGCTTTATGTCACTTTTTGCCCCCCAGTGGTCGAATTAGGCACATTCATGTCTTTGATCTCCCTTACATCTTCGGAGTTTATAACAAATGCAGGTCTATGTGTGGATACAAGCCTAACTCTGTAGTGTTTTTAATGGGTTCTTCCAGCTGAACGGAGTCGTCCCACATGATAACCTGGTCCTGATCAAGATGAGGCCCGATGAACACGGACGTTTCGGCTTCAATGTCAAGGTTAGCTTTAGTCCTGTGGTTTACTGGATCATTTATGAGTCTGCAGTCTTTAAAAAAAAAAAAAAGAAAAACGCTGTGCAAATCATTGGACTTTCAATGTGTGTGTTTATCTCCAGGGTGGAGCTGACCAGAAGATGCCCATCATTGTGTCCAGAGTGGCTCCGGGAACCTCAGTAAGTTAACGACTGGAACATATGAGCAGAAACTTTTCAGGATGATAAAAGATCATTTTCTTACCTTTTTCTGCCTTTTCAGGCCGACCTCTGCGTGCCTCGCCTTAACGAAGGCGACCAGGTGGTTCTAATAAATGGACGGGACATCTCTGACCACACCCATGACCAGGTGGTGATGTTCATCAAGGCCAGCTGTGAAAGCCACTCTGGCGAACTCATCCTACTGGTCAGACCGAACGGTAAATTCTTTTTTACAGTCAAAACAAAACTTTTGAATTCAAATACTCTTAAGTTAAAGTTTTTTTATGCTATAGTTCTAATTTTAATAAAAAAAGCACCAGTCCTATGTTTCTATATGCTTAAACATAGGACTCCCTTACATCTTGATAAAAGAGGTTAGAGAGAATGGTAGCATCAGAAAGATCAGCCATACTTGACTATATAGCTATTGAAACAGTACGTCATACCATGATGAATGACTCATTTCTATTATAGATATGGAATCATACCACTGCAACCAGGCATTTGCAATTAAACATATGGCTGAAAAAATACAAAAATTGAACAATTTATCTGTCATGACTGTTGTTAGATTCACCTTTTTCAAATATGAAGCACGGTGGTGGCAGAATCATATGGTGGAGGGTGTTTTGCTGCACAAAATAGATGGCATCAAGAGAAAAAAGACATTAAGTGGAAAAATTTAAGCAGCATTTTAAGAAATCAGCCATATTGTTAGCATACTTAAGGACAACGAAGTCTATGTTTTGCAGTGGCATCGCAAAACGCAGGCATCAATCAATCTGTTTTGATCAATCTGAAAATTGAGCTGGAAGGATTTAAAATGGTGTGTGCAAGTGAGGTTCCTCTGACATCTCAACTTGAAACCTAAAATGTATGGACTTTTTCAAACAGTATCTTTTGAAAACCTTCATTACAGCCTGATACAGAAACCATCTGGTACCTCGTTAATACAACAAATACAAACCTTCGACTGTTGCACCTGCAGCAAATTGTAGGACAAAATGCTTCTCAGAAAAAGTTGTGTGACTTGTTTCCCTGTCTTCCAGCCATCTATGACGTAGTGGAAGAGAAGGTCGACTCCGAGCCGGAGTTTCAGTACATCCCAGAGAAATCCCTGCAGGATCCCACCCAGCTCGACCAACATGCCTTGAGGGACTCCATGATGGCTCTGAAGGAAGGCCTGAGTAGTGGAGCCATTCTGGCTCAGTTTGATGTGAGGAGAGCAGCTTCACACAGTCAGACTGGCCGTATGACTGGCTTATCCTGCTGATAATCTCCATCTTTGATCCCACAGCAACTGTACAGGAAGAGGCCGGGGATGACCATGCTGTGTGCCAAATTACCTCAGAACGTTTCCAAAAATCGCTACAGAGACATCTCCCCATGTACATATTTGTTTACTTCCTCCCCTCACACTCGCTCCTTTCTCTGCTTGTTTTCATCTTAAATTTTAGAGCTGCAACTGATCAGATTAATGGGATAAAACAATATCCACCTTCTGCAGATTTTTCATTTCACCACTAAGGCCTTTTATACACAATATTAGAAATAAAATAAAATAATTTGAAGGAATAGTAGATAATTTCATTCCTTTTTTAAATAAGAAAGTAAATATTTTATTGCCTAAAATCCAATAACGGCGTTACTTAAGTGAATGCTTGGTCATTTGCAGCAAAGGATTTTGCTGCAAAAAAATCAACAGATGAAAAGTTTTCTGCTCGACTTAGCATCAGTACAGTATAGAGGTAATTTGGTGAATATTTTTTGGATTAACCAATTAATAGTTTATTAACAAAAGATGCTTAATATGAGTTTCTTTTTTTAAGAATTTGAACCAGGTGAAACTAAAACTACCTCTAGAGGTGTTTTTGGTAGAACAGATTTACTAAATTTAGTTTTTTATTTTTATTGAAATTTTTATTTTACCAGAATAAAAATCCATTGAGGTTAAAATCTATTTTTCAAGGCCGAGAGGCAGCATCAAATACAACACACAAAAATGTAAAATGTACATATTGTTGTACAGCCTTAATTACTGCTCTGAGTATATTGTTCTTAGAGAAAATGAGTTTTTCTTGGTCTGTAACTTCCAGTTAATGATTGATGGATTACTAAATTAGTTGAGCATCATTTCAATAATCGAATAATCACGATGAATAGTTTCAGCCCTATTATCTGTGTAGCCTCACTCCTCTTCTTCTCTAACAGATGATGCTACACGGGTCGTACTGAAAAGCACAGACGACTACATCAATGCAAACTACATCAATGTAAGAATCTTTTATATGTTTTAATTGCAGCTCATCTGTGATAAGGCGATACGTCAACATTCTTTCTGACATTTCCTGCTGCATGATGTTTTCCTCTGTGCAGATGGAGATTCCTGCGTCCAGCCTGATAAACCGCTACATAGCGTGCCAGGGCCCACTGCCCAACACCTGCCCTGACTTCTGGCGGATGAGCTGGGAGCAGGGCTCGTCGATGGTGGTCATGCTGACCACACAGGTGGAGAGGGGCAGGGTATGTGACGCCTCCATAACAAAACACCATGACGCTTCTTATGGAGATTTGATTTCAGCTTTTAGATTTTGTTTCCGTGTGAAGTGAATAACAGAGAGTTTAGAGTATAAAAAAGAGAAATGTTTCTAGATGGGATACATCCGTCCGTCCATCCATCCTTTCATCTATCCATTCATTCTCTGTTATTCATCTCTTCATCTCTTTTTCTATTGTCTATCCATCCATTCTTTGTGCTCAGTGGATTTAATTGTTCATTTCTAAAAGTTTAAATTTCTCATGCCTGCCTCGTATGAATGGACTGCCTCATTTCTTTTCTCCCTTTTCCAAAATATTAATAAAGATAAATGGAGACTGCAGCTTTATCTTTGCTGCATCTCTTCCTTCATTCAGTTTCCATGGAACAAACTCATGAAAGAGTGAAAGCGGCATTACGTAACAACAACGGACGCTCCAGAAGCAGTGTTGACACCTGCAGGCTCTCAGAATAAACGCAGATCTGTGATCTGTTTGGTGCGCAGATTTGATCAGAACCTTCCGTCTGTGTTTACAGGTGAAGTGTCACCAGTACTGGCCCAACCCAGACAGTAGCGCCACCTACGGAGACTTTAAAGTCACGTGCCACAACGAAGAGGGCAACTCCGCCTTCCTGGTGCGAGAGATGACTCTCACTCACTCACAGGTAACACAACACACACACACACACACACACTTATTGAACCAAACAGAGTTAGAACCGAGGTGCATTCAGCCTGCTGAGAACCCCGAAGAGGTGTGTTGCCATAGTGACCAGTGTGGGCTGTTCTTTTTCTGGATCCCACTGCCGAGCGCCAGTCTCATGCTGTGGGAACTGGTTGCCATGACAACACAACCACCACAGTCGGTCACACTGCAGGAAGAGAGAGAGAGAGGGAAAAGATGAACTAACCGGAGGAACAAAGAGTGGGATGAATAATTTTTTGTTTACAAAATAGGGAATATGTAAGTGAAAAGTTGGCTTTATTACCACGTTTTAATGGCTCCGTGCTTTAATGTTGCGATACTGAACTTTGAACTGTATCTGCCGCATCTACTCGCATCTCATATCCTGAAAAACATATAGTCTTTTTCATTTCTCTAATAATTTTATGTGGTGCTTTTTTTTCCCCAGAGTGAGCAGCAGAGAGAGCTCACTCAGCTCCAGTACCTGGCTTGGCCGGACCACGGCGTTCCTGATGACTCTACCGATTTCCTGGACTTTGTGGCTCTGGTACGAAGCAAACGGGCCGGACAGGACCAGCCCATGGTGGTGCACTGCAGGTAGACAATCTCTGAATTATGACAGTAGAAAGCCAATCATGTATTGTGCTTAGATATCCTTCATCTTCAATCACATAAGTCATTTTTTTCCCCTAGTGATGTGAAAATGAAAGCACTGCCCCTGTTTAAAAATAACGTTTTATGGAACATGACATAACTAACTCTAGCGTTTTTGACAGTATTTTTGTAGTACAGAATATTTATGTGCTGAGATCATGAGGCTGTGTGAGCTTTCAGATTATGCAGCTGGGATTGTGGACTCAAAGGGGCGTCTGTGGGGGATTCCCACTGTGACTGGCATCTGGTGCAAAGTGTTTAAGCTGTTTGGTTGACATGGCTCATCTTGTTCCGACATCTTCACTCTGTTAACTTAAACATCTTACAGAAAAAAATAGTTCCAAAAAGTATCATGGTTCATTGAAAAGGAATGTTTCAGTCCTGGCTTTTTGCTCACATGTTATAAGAACTCTTCCAAGGTGCTGTAATTGGTCAATATTTTTTTCTTAAACTAATATTTAATAAACAGACATTTTTCTAGAACAATGGCCGCTTGATGGTATATACTGCCATTCCTTGCCACATCTTTTTGCACATTCTCCTTAGGATGAATTTGCAAGTCTATTTCTGGAATGATGAAGTGATTGGCAGCTGTCCTAAATGTTTCCACCTATTAATAACTTTGTCTCTGCAAGACAGTGGATTTTTGATTGTAATGAATCTTACCTCCCTTCCCTGATTGATGGGCACCAACAGTTGCATATCTTCCCATTGGCATTGTGTTAAACCTCCCTATGCTCCAGACTAGCAAACTGCTAAAATGTCATAGTTGATAGAAATCCAACTAGGACAGTGCATACATTTCAAGTGCTGTT
This sequence comes from Phalloptychus januarius, assembly GCA_902982915.1. Taxonomy (NCBI): domain Eukaryota; kingdom Metazoa; phylum Chordata; class Actinopteri; order Cyprinodontiformes; family Poeciliidae; genus Phalloptychus; species Phalloptychus januarius. The sequence goes on along the minus strand of CADWAE010000230.1, from coordinate 17,320,536 downwards.
CCTTATTTAAGGTTTCTTTTACCACATATATACCAAGTTAGTGTGAAATCAAGCCTTTTTTTTTAATCACAACAAATCATCTTTCACTCAGAGCACAGTTTTGTCAAAATAAACATTAAAACATCATTTTAATAAAAAGATCATAACCTGATATTAAACCACCTAAGAGGTTAAAGAGAATTTAATTTCTTTCCATTCTTCTGTTTGTTTTTTTGTTTTTTCCAGTGCCGGGATTGGTCGAACAGGAGTTCTGATCACCATGGAGACGGCATTGTGTCTGATGGAGTGCGGCCAGCCTGTGTATCCTCTGGATATTGTCAAAACCATGAGAGATCAGAGGGCCATGATGATACAAACACCAGTAAGTAGACTGGCCATTGTGATCGTGCAGCTGCTTCCTCCTGAGTGCATCCTTCTGTGTTTCCTTTGTTCTTTCCCTTCTCCCTCCTTTTTCCTTCATTTATTATTCTCCTTTTTCCTCTTTTTTTGTTTCTTCCTTTAACTATTTTATGCCCTTCCTTATTCTTCTCCTTGTCTTTCCTTCACATCTTTTCTTCTTTGTGTCCTTCCTCCCTTTCCTTTGGTCCTACCTCTCTCTTCTTTCATTGTCTTTTTGCGTCCTTCTCATCTTTTTTCTTTTCTTCCTTAGGTCTTTGTTCTTTCCTTCTTTGTTGGCCTCTTTTCCTTCTTCATGTTCTTCCTTTTTACCTTCATTATACCATTCCTTATTTCCTTCCTTGTTTCTCTTCTTTATATCTTTCCCTCTTTGCATCCTTCCTTTTTTTCTTCCTTCTTTGTAACCTTCGTCCCTTTATTTGGATCTTACCTCTTTTTTTCTCTTGTGTTCTTCTTTTTGTGTCTTTTTATTTCATTTTTTTTGTTTTCTGGGTCTTTTGTCTCCTTCCTCTTTCCTTTTATACATCCTTCTTTCTTTTTTATTTCCATCTATCAAACCCAGTTTCTGGATTTTGCAGGTTCCATATTTAAATCTTTCCTGCTGTAAAACATTTGCCATAAATTCACAGTGTAATGTTGTATTTCATATTAAAAAATTAACCTAAATGATGGGATGCAGGACCCTTGGAAACAGATCAGTGCTTTTAATGTTCTCTTCTGTTTTCGTGCTTTTTTCTACGCAGAGCCAGTACCGCTTTGTGTGCGAGGCCATCTTAAAAGTGTACGATGAAGGTCTGTTCAAGCCCCAAGCAGCGGCCGTCTACCAGCTGAAGGAGAAGCCGAGGGAGGAAAAGGCTGAGAAGGAAACGAAGAAGGAAGCGAAGAAAGAGGACGGAGGAGAGCCGGAGAAGGTGGAAGAGGAAGCGGAGGCGGCTGTGATGGAGCTTCTGGAGGGAGGCCTGGACGAGGAGGACGAGGACGACGACGAGGAAGTGGAGGTGTTGGACGTGGGGGAAGTGACAGAAGAGGAGGAGGAACCAAGCGTTGCGAGCTGCACCAGCGTGACGAGCGAGACCAGCGCGAACCCAGATCCGGATCCCGTTTCTGCTGACCCCTGACCTCAGCGTGGAAGTCGCCAGGAGGAGGAGAAAACAGAAGCACTGTTGCACTTTATGCTGACAAAAACGGAAAAAAAGGACAAACAAACATGAAAACGCTGAACTGAAACAACAAAAAAAACAGAAATCCAGCTGTGTTGAATAGGTACAGTGACGGGGTGTTTTATGATCAGGGTTAGAAGACAAGTGTACAAAGAATAAAAAAAAGTACGAAAAAATAAAGTTTGGAGTGGGAAATCGCTGTAGTGCCATAAGTCCGAAGGGGAGGGGCTTCCCCATGGATGAAAAGCTCCCCCAACCTTCTTTTTTTTTTTGTTTTTAGCCCAAAGGGTCGTCCTGTTCCCTTCTGAGCAAGTCTGCCAGACAGACCTGCCTTTTTTAAAGTCCTTTTAGCTGATAAAGAGATAAATCTTATCTTTTGTTCCTCAGCCAGAGTATTTATTGTGCTTTAGTTTGTGTCAAACCCTGTCCACTGAACAAAAAAAAAGCTGTATGTTTTGTTTGTTTGTACGAGTCTAGAGCTTCATGCTTTCTTGATTAAATCTTAGCTAGTGAAATAGTGTTACTCTCCCCTGCTCTGTTACGTTTGAGTTTCTTTTTTTTAATTATTTTTAGTTTTGGGGCTTTTCAAGGGGGAAAAAAACGCAGTGATTTAATTTATTATATTTGGCTTGAAATCTTTCTCCGCTTTTCTTATCTGCGTTTTTGACAGCATAGGCTCACGGGTGGATGGCTGAAAGCACTTTTTCGCCTCTTTTTCTCAAAGCTGTGGCAGGTTGGGTACTTTCTCATGCTCTGTGTTTTTGAGCTTGGACGCACACACACACACACACATACATGGTTTGCAGTTCTCAGGGCCTTTGTTTAGTGGAGATCTCTATTTAATTTGTGCAAATATTCACAACAGTATTCAGGCAGAGAGCGAAATAGTTACCTGAGCTAGAATCTGAACTCAACAACTGGGATCACTTCTCGTTTTTTATCCTGTCAGTGTTCCTGCTGAAGTGTCCTTGAGCCAGACACCAGCAGGAAAGCCCTGCATCATTCCAGAAGAAAATCTTCTGTCTGATCAGAATGAGTTTGCAACACAGAGATTTCCAGGTATTTCATGCATTTTTCTTTTTTTTGTTTCAGAGGTGGTTGAAAAGCTTCTACACGTTTTATGCAATCAGTATTTGTTTGTTTTTGAGGTGCATCAACACAAGTGGTTACAGTGAGCTGATCTCAGCCTTTAAAAATAAAAAAGTGGTGAGTGAATCTACCTGTTTTGAACTGGGTTGTGGCAAACAGGAGCTTAGTCGACAGGAAAGACGTCAAAGGCAGCACAAACATTACACATGACCATTTTTCCATCTGATCTTCTCCAGTGTGTTACATCAATTATGTTTGAGTGATTAAAAAGGGGAACTATTGATTTTTACCTCACTAGATTTTGTGAGAGTTTGGTAAGTTATTTTTTAACTGATTAACTCATGGATTTTTCTGGAAACCCCCACAGAGCTGTGTTGCTTTGGGGTGTGTGTATGTGTGTGGGAAGGCTTGTTTGTGTTGCTCTGTCTCCTTCCTTCAGAAGACTTGGAAAATATCAATTATTTTCATTATTTTGCCCTTTTAAAATCACAAATGTCAGTTTGTTTTGGGGCTTAGAAATGCACAGTTTTAAAGTTGAAGTAAAAGGATGCATGGGTTTCATTTATTAAAAAAGCTTACTGTGGTTTATTTGTATGCATCTTAGTAAATACTACAATTCACTCTCCTTTCAGTTACTGCTGCGAGTATTTAAGGGTATTTTTTTACCAGATGTACAAACATGGGAGTAAATTCTTCTTTTCAAATCAGCTGAAGCTCAAAAAAAGGGATGAAGATTCATTTTTAGACCTTAGACCTAATTTAAATTTTCTCAATTGTAATTAGGTCTAGACTTTGATTAGGCTATTTTTGAACATGATTTAAACAGCTCCTTCTATTTCCAATCAGCCTCAACCAGCTTCCTTGTCTCAGTTTAAGAAAAGCATTCCCACAGCTTAACGCTTCCACCACCCAGTTTTACTATATTTACACTATTAAGTTGTTTTCACATGTAGGCTAAAATATTCAGCTTAAACTGGCACTCCTTCTTCCACTTGTTTCTAAACCACAGATGGGATGACTTTCTTCTTGCCTCCAGTTTGGTCTTGGGCGTTCCTTAATAAACCCCAGAGACCTGAATAAAGACAGAAATTGTACTCTGCAGAACTTACACAAGTGGACGCTATCCTAATCTCTAACTTTCTCTTATTTTCTGATCACTTTTAATCACTCTGATAATCATGCATCATTTTTTTTCTTCTTGTCAATTATGCACAACTTTGTATTGGCCTAATATTTAAAAATATCAATAACATTGAGCTCCTTGGTTTTAAATTGAACCAAAAAATTAAAAAACTTAAAATATTCATAAACCTTTGAATATTTTTGCAAGGTACTCCACCTCCTCTTTGCACAAAATTGGAAAAATGCATCCGAGTCCACCCGAGTCTTGCTTGAGAAAGTATTTACAGTGTTTGAATCCTCCTTTTTCAGGGAGCTGAATCATAATTTTAAGGATGAACAAAGAGCTGCCGTCCTCTTCCACTTTTTTATTTATTTATTGCTTAAGCTTTCCCTCTAGTGTGTCACCCTCCCAAATTCAGCCTAGGATCCTTCAGTCATCTCTGCGTAGCCCACACAGCATCCATTCTCCTCATTCTTTCTACCCAGATGCCTCTGTTTTCGGTTCATTGTACACGGATCCCACTCTCTCTGCATGGCCTCAAGGCAAAACGACACATCTGAGCAGAGTACGCCGGGTCCAGAAGCACAGCTCAGTTTTAAACCAGTTAATCAATGGCTTGCTAAAGAACTGGTTTTAACTGTTTTTTGTTGATGTGCGTGTGTGTGAGAGAGACAACGTGAAGCTGCAAATAAGCTTAAAAAGAAACTGAACAAAAGCGGAAAATCTCCATAATTTGTCGGGAATTTTATAATTTAAGTGGGGTTTAATGTACTGATTGATTGAAGCCAGGAGGAGACGAGATGTGGGGAGGGTTTCAGTTTGTTGTATTTTTGTAAAAAACTAATATCAGTTTTAATTGGTTAGGAGAAGGGGACAGCACTTTGTAGAGAGGCTGGGTGGGCAGGTAGTGCTACTGAACATAAACAGCAGATCTAAGAGACGTAAAGCATTGTTAAAATAAGTACTTTTATTCATAATTTATCGTTGTTTTTCTTTCAAAATGAGACACCTGTAAAGAACAAAGGAGAGAACTCCTAATGACACAGTGCCACTTGTTCATTTTGTGTAAATATTACTAGACCATGTAAATACAATGTTGTATATGAAAAAAAAACTTTAAAATAAAAGGGAAAATCATTTGTGAGCAGAAAAATGGTTTTATTTTTATTTGGGTGATTCCAAATGTGACACAAATGCTGTGTAATTCAAAGTTTTGTTTGTTTTATTTGAATCTAAAACAGCGAGTGTATATATTTAATGAACCACAAAGTGTTTTACCGTATTATGACCTTTGGTTTATTTCCTACCTGTGTCATAAAAAGAAGCTTTTGTCCTCAGTTGCTCGTTTTTTATCTGGTATTATGGTTTTACAGTGCTTTGGACATGTCTATAAGCTTGATTCTGAACAATTAAAGCTTGTCTGTCAAAGCATGGAGATGTGGCTTCAGATCACATTGCTTTTCCAGACTCTAAAAATCAGGTTAGGCAACATCCATCAGCTCATAAGAAACACAGCTGAAGACTTCAATTAATTACAAAAAACATGGATTCCTTGATTTACAAAGTAAATATCTATGGGTGAAAGACACATCCAGATATTTTAGAGGGATAAATCACCCAACTTCGCAAGCATAAATATAAAATATTTGAAGAAAGTTGTTTCAAATTAACAGAAGGGGGGGCCATTGTGGAATATACACCATTAGGTTCCAATTAGATTAGACTCATTATTATTGTTTTAACTCATTCATACTCCTCGTCAATTTTGACTTGGGAATTTGGTTGAAAGAAATTACTTTGGAAAGTGTTGTTATAAAGCAATCAGGCAAGTGTAGGGATACATGTTCTAGAAACAGGACTCCATTAAGAATCCAAGTTTTATCTGTTTGGAGTTGTGATGTTTTGATTGATCTGACCAATGAGTCCTTCAAGTACAACTTAATCAAAACATGCCAGGATTGATATTATTTAATACTTTGACCCCCTACATTTAGCTTCCAAATTGTTGTTAAATGAAAGAAGTATAAGTCATTTGAATGCAAAAAAAAATATATAAATCAATTAATGTCTAGATCTAGAGAAAGGACTCACGCTTAATGTTACCTGAGCAAGTAAGCAACATGACATATATATATATATAAATATATATTTCATTTTACCTTATAAATAACTAATACAAAATATCTTCTGAGTACCTGTAGACTTAGAACAGTTTTATAATCTTGGGTCAAGAGCAATGCACTAATTTAAATAAATACAATGCAGGCATCAGCCTCCTTCAGAACCCATCCAGAGATGTCTAAAGAGTGATTCCTTCAGTTGATCAGTAGAAGGTGCTGCTGCCACATGAAGCTGTGCCACATAATTTGTGGCTAGAATTTAAAAAATAAAAAGGAAATGCCTTTTTATTCTATCATTGCCATTCTATTTTGTAAATATTTTAATCATGGCTATATTAAGAGATTTTCATTTTATGGATCCTGCTCAATGACGGTGTGCTGAAAGTATACCATCATAATAACCTCTTGCGCAGAAATTCTTCCAAATACAGATATTACTATTAGTATTATTTTATAATTATTCGTTGTTAGAAAATAAAACATTAAAATAGTCTCAAAGGGGGGAAAGGGCTTGTCTCTTTAAATATGCTAATTAAATTTTTTTGTTCTGGCTTTGTGCTGACGTCACTTCCTGGGGAGAGCTCGACTCCTACTTTTTGTTGGGACTGTAAGGAAAATTATCCTGTGGAGGGAGGACGGCGGTTTGAAAGAGAAAAAGCGGAGAAATTGATAGAATAAAGCCGAGTTATAGAGTATGGGGCTATACAAACTTCCACTTTTGCGGAGTACAATGCAGGCGGACGTCCTTTCCCCGTGAATTCCTTACCAGGAGGCTTTTTGTTGTAAGTATCCAAGTGTGTGTCAGTGAGCTCCGGGAGCTAACGGTGGTGTTTGTTTTGTTGTAGCGGAGCACGTTCGGAGTCTCTTCTGTTCGACTAGTTCTATCTGCATCCGTTAGCCGGTGTGATAAAACAAGTGCCCACCTGTTGCTTATATTCAGGTACTTCAGGCCCTGACCGTTACAGGTGTCGCTAGGATTAAACGGTTACTTCCCAGTCGTTATTTCAGTTTAAGATTAAAATGTGAGAGAATGTTCCAGACTTTTTGAAGAAGAGCTCGGTTGCTCGGGGGAGGGGGGAAATAACGCGGCGGACATTTGATGATTGCGAACTTGAGCTGCATAATACGCAATTAAATCTGCGTTTATTTCCCGGGGGCTTATTCAAATAGTTTTGAAAACGTAATAAACCGTTGATTTAAAAATGTATTTTTTCCGTTGGGTTTTCTTTTTTGACGCTGACGTTAGCAACCGATGCACAGCAGCTCATTCGGCACTTGAATAAAGGGATATTTAGCCTTTTTTTTAAGGAGTCTGGACTATAGGCTCCAGGCCACATTTAAAATATTTAGACATTTCACACTAAAATCAATTATTGTATATTACAGAGTCCTATAAAATGTATTTGACTGCTACATATTCTATCAATTCAAATTCAAAATACTTAATCCGAGAAGGGAGTTAAATGTTGCTGTAACTCATACTTTTCTTCAGAGTTGTTGTAGATGCTAATGGTTGTGGAGGAGGAATTTCCTGTGGTGGTCTGTATTACAGCGGATCTGAAGAAGCCTCTGACTGAAGACACTGTTAGTCTCATGAAGAGGATACTCAATTGTTCAGTCCAGTTTGGACAAGACTTGAAAAAGCTAACTTTATGTCTTCTTGTCAAATATTCTGTTCTTGAGATCTGTGTTATTTTATGATTAGTAGAACATGCAGAAAATAAAACCCTGCCTAATAAATTGTATTTCCGGATTCTGAAATGTACAACTTTCCACTGTTTCCAGAGACTAATAATCAGCGACACACAGCTACTCTCTAACTAATATCATTTGTCATCAACAGGTGTGGTCCTGTTGTCCTGCTCCTCACCCATCATGCTGAGTTTTCTGCGCAGGACTTTAAGCCGGCGCTCCATCCGCAAAAACGCAGAGAAAACCCGCTTACGAGAAGCACAGCGGGCCACGACACACATCCCTGCAGCCGGAGACGCAACGTCTGTCATCACCTGCCGGGTTTCCTTACTGGACGGGACGGATGTTAGTGTTGACCTGCCGGTAAGGAGTTTGCTCCAAGGTGTGCCCAGACAGTGAGGCGTTCATGTGTGGTGCAGATAAATAATAAATAATAGAATTAGGCTTTGTTCTAAAAACTGATGTATTGGGTTAATTTTCATCTTTCCCTGTTGGTTTGTCTGCTTTTTTTTTTCCTCCGACACAGTCAGTTAAGGCTGAGTTATTCATTAAAACTCTTGCAAAAGATGTCCTCAAACTGATATGAGACAAAGTTATTCCTGGGAAAAATGGCAGCAGTGGACTGGTGACCAATGTGTACCTATGTCAGTAGAGCAGTCCAGTTAAGTCTCTGGAGTGTGTGTGTGTGCGTGGGAGGGGTGTATGTGTGTGTGTTGAAGCACTGCTGATCACCTGTAATTCCATGATCCTCTCCTAAGAGCACATGACAGCATCACATGACATGTTGGACTCATCATCCCATCTCATAACTCTCCTTCTTGTTCTTTATTTCCATTTTGTACCAAATTAGTTTTTCCTTTTTTCTGTCTGAGCTGAAGTAGAGCTCTGTGCAGGCATTTTGAGTCTTTCCTCATATATGTGCCAAACTTTCTTTCAAATTTAAAAGAGGTCTTTAGAAATAAAAGTAAAACATACATGATTTTTTCTGTTTATTTATACATTCCTTTGGACAATTTCATGTCATTAGTTAACAATTTAGCACATGATGATCTAAGAAATGTCTTAAATTTTCCTCGTTGACAGTAGCAGAAAAACTGATATAAATCATATTTTTGTTATCAATAATTGCAGATGCATGTTTAATTTATGCTTTTAAAGACAAATGTATATTCTGAAGTAGATTACAAAGTTGTGCTGATATTTTTCTTGAACAAGGGAGAATGAATCAAAATATCTAGATACTTTAATTTAGACACTAAGTCAAGCTCTGAGCCATAAAGTGTTTATAGATGGAGGATTCAAAAACAGATTGAGGAACAAAAGTTTTACTTTTTTGCATTCAAAACTAGCTTCAGAATTTCAAAGGTTTCTTCAAAAGGGATTCACCTTGACAGAGCAATCGTCCTGTTATCTTTAGCAACTTTTCCAAATGTACAGAAAAAGCAACAAATTGTATTAGTGACAGACTGTTGGAAACAATGTGTGGATTCCTCTCTGGTATAAAAGCCCCAAAACCCTCAACCATGCAGAATTCCTTAGCTGTGTAAAACTGCTTTTTATTACCTATATGTCACAAGTGATGTCAAGTGTGAGACTGGCCAAATTCTTATCCTATCACCTCATTATAGTTTGCACAGAGAGGTTGTATTGTACTCTTAGTGAGTTTTTTTTTCTAGTGGAATGTTATCAGCCTGGACTCTCTCTCTGTTCCTCTCTGTTGCTCTGTTTTCTTCTCTCTGTTTTCTTGTTTGGCATGATTTGTTGCTGGAATTTTACAAGGCTTTTCCATCAGTTTGTTGTTCATTTTTACCAGTTTAATTCATGGAGCTGTTGCTGATGATGCTTTATTTAAAAACTTTAATGTTGTTCGGTAATATATTTCAGCTTCTCTAATGTCTCAAGTCTTTTTCATTTAGCGTTATCTGGAAGAATAAAGTGTAATAATGCTTGGGTTTGACTGTCATTAATGAGTTTGGTGAGTAGCAGAACAAAGAGAGTAATGTGTGAAGAAGAAGAAATGTTGATTCTCTTTATTATGCTTTTAAAAATAGTTAAATGTACCCACAATCCCATCCTTGTTTTTTTCTTACCACCAGCTCTTGCTTCTCTTTTGTGTTTATTTTTTTATACATTGGCCTCCCTTTGCAACTAATGATCACAAAAAGCACTCCCATCTGTCTCTCCTGCTTCATCATCCTGTTTTTGTTCTTTCAGCTGAGAAACTGCGCAGCTGACCTGTATAGATAGTTATTATTGCCAGAATAAAATCAGCAAACACTTAAAGACAGAACATATTAAGAAAATGTTTTTCCAGATGATTGATTGTTGTAGGAAGTACCAAAAAACATCCTTTCAAAAAGTATATTTAAATAAATATAAGTTTAGACAATACAAACTGCAAAATATTGCATAAAATGCAGATTTTGTTGGCTTAAATATTTCATGAGCATATAGATGCACACTTTGCATGTCAATAATGTATTCACACAGACATATAACAATAATATCACCATTACACAACATTTTCACTAATTTACATTTTAAACCCTTTATATAACGTACTATATTTGAGTCAGATTATGCTAATTTAAATGATCAAAAGAACAATTAATTTTTTTAAAATTCAATATACATATTTTTTAAATCACTTTTGTTACTGAGTTTTCTCTGAGCAGTGCCAGTTAGCACAAACATGAAGCTGCTTAGTCAGGTACAGAAATGACAGTAGTCTCCTTCAAATTAAAAGCTGGTTTTTCAAATGTTCATTGTTGATCATTGCTGTTACACAACTACATTGCAATGCTTCTGCTGCCTACATTATGTTTAGTCTTTTACAGCTTTAATAAGTAGAAGTTTGTATGAGCTATAGTTGGAAAGATAACAAAAACAAACACTGATTGAAACCTGAAGGGAAGCTGACCTTTTAACATCCAAGTAAAAACAAAGAAAATGTCACCATAACTCAGAAGACCCCCACCAATGGTTGTTAATGGAAGTTTTAAGTGTTTCTTTCCTCCAGTGTTGTTACAAAGTTCTTCTTTAAATCTTCCACTGCCAAAGTGTAGAAGCTTGAAGTTGTAAGATGTTGACTAATGTATAATTTAAATTTATGCTGTGTATATTTTAATGCTTCAATTCATCTTAAACTGGAGGCATTGAACATTTTGTTCATGAATAGTAAGATTGCTGTGTTGCTTTGTTTACCGTTTTCCTGTCCACCTCAACTTTCTTGTCCTTCTACTGCACTGAAACCAGCTTAAGAAAAGACTGGAATCTGTTGACAGGTTCTGCCAATCTCACTGAAAATGCTGGTCAGTCGAGTCTGGTCAGTCAAAGGACTTAATCAACCTTTCACTCCAGGCCATTATTTACTCTGCATGCATTTTTGGGATATTCCATTTGTATTAAAATGAGAGTGGTCTGACTTGCTATCAATGGCGCAAGGAACATGAAAAGTATTTTATTAAGATATTATATCAAAACCTCCCTCTTAATATTTTTTAGGATTTATTTTATAAGAAGTATTTTGCCCTACTATTGGAACCTAAATTTTCCAACATTTAAAAAAAAAAAAAAAGCAATATAATGTATTTTCTAGGTGCCATTTTATAGCACAACCAAGCAACTGTTACCTTCTGTTGTAGTTAAAATTTTGTACATATGAAACAGAAAATATCTTAAAAAATATTTCACCTTGAAATTGGGCCTCTGTATCTGTAAGAAGCTGCCATTCTATCAAACGCTCTGTGTTCAGCACGTCATCACAACAATGTTACTCTGTTAATCTGTTTATAACCGTTCTTAGGAGTATTGAACTGAGAAGTAGTTTAGATGAAAAACACAACAAGGCATGAATTAACCTTCGATATTGAATCTTTGTCCAGCTGTGTAAATGTTTTTGTCTACATATCCACCTGTGTCCATCCATTTCTCCTTCAATTCCTTAGTTTGTCCACCACACTGTCTGCATAATTTCTCCTTAACTCTGCCACACAGATGTAGATTAGATTTATAGTTATTGTTGGTGTACTGAGACAAATGTTGAAAAAAATTAGGGAGGTATCCTGTATTATTTTTAAGTCCTAATTGTTGTTTTCTGCATTTGTGGTGTTTTCAATATGCCTTTGTTTCTTTTCTGCACAGTTGTATAGCATTCACCTGTAGAAACTGAACTAAAGGTTTTGTTACAGACCAGCCTCACTTACACTCCTTCATATTTCACTCATCCATAACTTATTGGCCCTCTTACCCTTTCACCCCCATACCACAACTTTTACGCTCTTGATTTGTAGCCCAGAGGAAAAGTCGATTTCCCAAATGCTTTAACTGTCTCCCAAGGAATGATTCAAAAGTTGTAGTTTTCTGCCAAGTGAGGGACATTCTTTTGTTTTGCAGTGTGCCATTGCTTCTTGTTCTACTGTTTGTGCTCTGTGTAGATGAATCCAAGAAGGATTCTTGGACCTGTGGTTGTCAGTTGTTTAGCTCATGGGTAAAATACTTGACATGGTGTCTAAGAGAGAAGGTTGTGTCCTCAGAGGCAGGAAGAAAGAATACAAAAAAAGTAGACAGCAGTGCCTTGGGTGCAGTATACACACACACACACAATAAGTCCTTTGTGCTGTCTCTCCATGGGTACTGTAGGGTGCGGTATGCCTTGTTAACTATGCCAGCTAACATGGGGCCTGTCCCCCTAAGCTGGCTACAGAGTCTTTTAGGATGAGATCTGCTACAGTCTATTTTTTTCTCTTGCTTTGTGTCTTTTCATTTTGGCCCCTTTTTTAAAAAATACTTTGTAAAATAGATCAGATTCATTGAAACTAGGTGGATAACACCTCAATTGGCACGCTTAATCCAGATTCTCAGTTGGATTTAGATTTGGGCTTTGACTGGGTCACTGAAATGATTTTGATATAAACTGTTGCTTTGGCTGGGCGATGAAGAATTTTTCGTATTAATAAAATTTTTGCCTTTTGAAGATTTTATTTTCAAAAGGCCTTTTTGTTCACCAATGAACTCAATGGGTTTCCATATTTCAGACAAATGTATTTTAAGACATCTTTTCTGGTAAAATTGTCCTTTTTTGCTAGTATTATATCTCTGTTCTTGTAATTAATCAAAAAATCTTATAACTCAACTAAAGATGATTAAAAAAAAGTTACATTTTGATTTTCTGTAGTCCTTTAAAAAAGAAAAAGCGAGGGGAAAAAAGATTAAAATTAAAAATTGGGTCTGATATGGAAAAAACTGAGATTTCATGTTGAAGCTCCATCCATGTTCCCATCAACTCCAGTTTGCCTGTGTGTGCTGAAGGAAAACCTTCTCTCTGTGGTGACGGCATGATGCTGTCACTGGCATGTTTTACAGTCATTATGGCCCTAAATTTAATGGGGGTTTTTTTAGGGTCTTCTGGAAAAAGAAGACTGAATATATTGGTCTTTTGCAGCATTTTGTCTGTTTGATAGCATCATTGACTTTCTGTCTCTGCAGAAAAAATGCAGTGAATGAACAACACATCATGCCATTATTTACTAAAGAAATAGGCAAAATGGGATAATTTGCTTTAATTCTCAAGAATTTTACACTGATTCTTAATCTAGATGCTTGTAATTGCGTTTTTTCACATGCTCTGAAGGGAATGAGTATAACAACGATTTAATTTCAAAAGCATCAATTCTAAATATTCAAAAATAACAATGGTATTTTTTATGCTTCTTTCTGGTGATCCTAAAGTAAAGAAAAAACTGCTGAGAAATAGTTACAGTTGAGAAGAAAGTATGGATAAAAGTACATTCAAAGGTAAGGGATATTCTGTGGGAAGAATTCAGAGGTGGTTTGAGTTGGTGCATGTGACTGAGAGCGTTTGAAAAGAGATTTCCCAGTTCCAGGCCGAACACAGGCTGTAACTGGTACAGGCTGATCAGACAGGCCAACACCTGATTCACAGAATGTCTCCTTGTCTTCTGGAGAAGTCCAACCTTCACCCAGGAAAATGCCTACTGGCATAAAAAAAAAGAAGTTATTTATGTAATTTAATAAAAACAAGAGGAGGGTTTTTGGTTCTTTTGCCATATTTGAGTTTATAGTGCTTGTGGACTTAATCCCATTTGACACATAGTTGCTAAAATGTTCTGTTTTTCGTTTTTTCCACCAGAAAAAAGCCAAAGGCGAGGAACTGTTTGAGCAGATCATGTACCATTTGGACATTGTAGAGAAAGACTACTTTGGACTGCGCTTCATGGACTCTGCACAGGTTCCGGTAAGAACTGCGATACAGTCTTCATTAGTGGAGCAACTAGGGCAAGAAAAACATCAATTCAGGACCGATCTAATACATATTAACCCTATTATCATTGTTGTATTTCTTGGTTAAATGCTTGATTTCTTTCCAAATCATTCGCTCATCTGTACAAAGGTCTAATCCTCTTTTCTTTCAGTGAACGGGTTAAAGGGATTGGTTAAGGGAGATTTGTCAGCGCTGGCCGTTACGCTGTCCTGTTACACAAACTGTTTTAAGTCAGTGACCCTGTTCCTTTCACAGAAACTCTGTAGAGCCACTGAATTAGTGGGAGCCAGCAGAGGGAGAGATGAATGCAGGAGAAGGGCGGAGAGCATGTTTAAGTTGAGAGTGTGGGAGTGGGAGAGATGAGGAATGTGGGGGAGAGGAAACTAAAAAGTGCTGCAAGTTCCTCTGTTATCTGTTTGCTTCCATATTCACAAAGCCATGACTCCATCTCCTTTGCTGTTTGTGTCTCATCCAACCTGAATATTAGGTCACTTTTCAATTAGTTTATGTCCTTTAATTTTTATTTCTAGGAAAATAGCTGTCACATAGTTATCAGCTGTTACACCAAGTGTAGAAAAAGTTAGAATTTCAAATCTTTGATTATTTATGACACCATTTCTATGGTCTTCAGGTGTTTGTTTTTTTTTAAAGAGATATTAAAAAATATATTCACATATACATGAATATATATATATTTTATATTTTACCCATATACACTGTCCCTGTTTTTCACAATCATGTGAAAAACAGGGACATTCCTGGTGTAGAAACTACGGTATCTTTATCAAAATAAGAGTTAGGGCTGCACAATATATTAAAAGCTATGAGTAATTCAATCAGAAAGTGCTAAGTAATATTTTTTAAAAGACTGCAATAATTAGGAAGCATATTTCAACATGCATGTATGCATTTCATGGCAGTAATACATCTGGCTGGTTGAGTTCCTCTCTGTCTGCTCTGATTTATGTAGATTTTAATGAACTGGATGCTAAGGCCCAGTGAGTGGTTAGGACATCACGTGCCATTGTTATCAAAGTTGCATGCTTTGTAATGGAAACAATAAGTAAATGTTACTGGTAACACGATTAAACTGTTACTGACAGCTTTGTTTTTGTAGCAGTTTTTGTTTTAACTTTCGAGCTGCGGCTACATTTTTTCGGCCTCATGTTGCCTTCCACCACACCATCTCTTTTTGATCTGCGTCAGTGAATGAGGATGTTGCTTCCTAAAACATTTTATGACCTCTTTCTTTTTGTTCAGCATTGTTTAACATGTTGATAGTTCCGCAACATGTAGTTGCTGGGGATGGGCTTAGAATCTTTAAAAATGTACATGTATAAATTAAAGTAGTTACAATTCCAATCCATCTCAGCTCATGGTAGAGCTCATTTATACTGGTTTGCTTTCGGGAGCCAACCAAGCTTTTAGCTCTAGTCGTTAAATTTTTATTTGGTCTTTGGTCAGGAGCTTTCTATAAACATCTTCTCATATAATCTTCTGAATCCATTCCACAACTATGTCGGGTCTGTTGGTGCATTGTCCTGTTAGAATTACAAATGAGGAACTACCGTAGTTCAAGCTTGACATTAACTGAACTGACAATGAGCAGACTTTGAAAGAAGCTCTCAGTGCAAAATAGAGAGCCTGTTTCACTGCTATTAGTGCATTGCACAAGGTGGAAGAAACCTCCAAATATATTAGTGTGCTGTAAATAAACAGCTAGAGGTTTGAAACATTACAGTGATCCCAAATACCACCAACATTTTTTTAGAATGTTTCTTAAACAATGGCCTTCCGATAGCCCTGACTATAACATGGTTGGGAATTTGTGAATTTTTGAAGCTGTCTTTTTCAATTAAACCTTGTTGAAAATATTTTCTTTTCAATTGTTTTCTTGTTTGTTGTTTCAGCATTGGCTCGACGTCACAAAAAGTATCAAAAAGCAAGTAAAAAGTAAGTATGATTGTACTATCCACAATGCTAATATAAATAATTATTCCAGTATTAATCAGCAATTGATTTAACTTTTAAACATCACGTCATGACTGTCACTAAGCTGATGTTTTGGTCCATTTGAACTTAGTTGGTCCACCATACTGCCTTCACATGAGAGTCAAATTTTACTCTTCAGAACCGAACAACCTACATGAAGAACTCACCAGGTAAGTAAAGGGAAGCAGATAAAAAAACAAATGCCAGCTTGATTAATTATAGTTACAGGGATAATTTGCTAGAAAAATGTATTTTAACTATATATTCATATCCAAAAGCATAAAAATGTTTCATTTTCATTCTTTTGTTCTTTCTTTTTTCATTCCTCCATGTTAGTTCATTATTCCTATATGGTAGATTGTCCTTCCTGAGGTTCCACAGGGTACTACACTAGGACAGTTTGGTTCATGTTGCAAGACTGATGTCATTTGGTTTGGAAAACCTAATTGCCATGAGATTTCTTGATCCTTTGTGTAACAGAACCAGTTGTTACACTATTTGTCAAAATGTTTTCACCACTCTATTATCATTTGATTCATTGTGTTCTATTTTATAAGTTGTGGAAAATAGTCATTCACCGGAAACTTAATATAGCATTCCACAAGGAAAAGTTATTTTAAACCAAAATAGTTCACCAATTATGTATTATGTTTATGTTGGTAATCTCTATTAGTCAGACATAAATATTGGTCAATAGATTTGCCAGAGGTCACAGTGACTGCTAGTTGTATTCTTGTCTTATTTAAAAATGAGTTCCTCATCCAAACATAAAGTACTCACTGATTCTTTGTTCCCAGCAATTATTTTGGGTAAAGTTATTCTAATCTTCATCAGATTTCATGCCTTTGTTTAGGCCATCCATCACCGTGTTTATGTTGTTCTTCTTTCAGATACCTTTTTGTGTTACAGTTGAAGCAAGATCTCCTCAGTGGCAAGTATGTGATTTATTACTTTATTTATTTGGCAAGAAGGAACAAAATGAGATGAAAGACAATTTAAATCACTTTGCTTTTATTTTAAAGAACATTTTGTGGTGGCTTGTTCTGCCCGTTATCTTTTCATTGTTCTGGATGTCTCACTTGGTTGTCCTGATGGTTCACAAGCCAAAAATATAAGCTGTTAAACAATAAAGGTTTTCATAAACACTGATGCATACCTTTTTAAATCTGAAAAAAAAAGACGTTAAACTTTAAGCTTTTTTTATCTGTGATTATTATTATTTTTTTTTCCAGCCATGTCCGTTTTACAGTGTTATAAATCAAAATTATTCCTCACTGTTATGAATGACAGAAATGCATTTGACTTTTTGGATTGTTTCTCAAACTCCTTTTTGGCCTTAAAGCAGCAGAGCCATGTAAAATGTACACTTTGGAGCAGAGATATTTTAGCAATTTGTGCCGTTACTAGATGTTTACAGTAAACCCTCTCCAATATTTGATTTTTAGGCTTGAATGTCCATTTGACACAGCAGTGGAGTTGGCTGCCTTCTCTTTACAGGGTAAGTACAGCTACGTTTTTGTTCCTGTATGATGAACTCTTTATCTTTGTGGTTAAAAAAGCAGGACTGCTGTATATTGAATTGTATTCATCATCGCAATACCAGTTTGTGTAAGATTGCAAAAGACTGCTTTTCATAACATAAAGTAGTGAAAGAAATAACTATGCTCAGATTTTTTTCCAGCCTCAGTCCAGCTGAATAGAACTCATTTAGAACCAAAAATGTTACCTGACATTTTCTAAAGACAATGTCTAGTAAATATCCACTCTAACAAAGATGATGTCATTTTAAAAGAAACATTGTTTTTCTATTTCTTTGGTTTTTATAATAAAGAAAAATATAAAACATTTCCAAAATATATGTTTGCAAAAAAGAATGTAAGAAAAAAAAAGCAAATAGTTTCCAACCATACGATAAGAAAAATAAATCTTAAAATATTACTGGTATATTTAGTGATTTGCTTGTGGAAATTCAATGTAATTATTTCATTAAAAAGTGAAAAACTTTTAATCCTTCTATATCTAAATTGAAAAAATATTACTCAGTTCTTTGTCATTTTCAGCAAAAATTTGTCCCAAGAACCACTTCTGGCTTCAGTCCCCAGCTCTAGTCTTTAAACTTTAGGAATTAATGCATTTTTTGAGAGGCATCTCTTATTTCTCTTGTTTCTCTTGCCTTGCAACATTTGCATTTAAAGTGCCTTCTTTTCATTCAAGGCCAACTTCAATCAGATTAACTCTTGAATAGCTATATAATGTTAAAACAAGCACATCTTATTACATATGTAGGAAAAGATTCAAATCTTCCAATTAAAGTTAGTCTTTGTTATAATTATTACTACACAATGTCCTGAAACCTAAAATCTAAAAAAGCTGTCTTGGCACTGTTGCACCCTTTTTAAATGTTAAGGTTTTGGTTGTTTCAGTAAAGTTTTTGTCTCATCAGGGTTCTTGCCTGATTGCCCAAATAATAATGTTTTTTAAATCCAGGGTTGTTGTTGTTTTTTTTTTGCCAAATTCCTTTAATACGAGAAAACCAGCTTCCACCTAAAAGAGTGATTTCAGAAGCCGTTAACAAAAAAAGTGAATCACTGCAGACATTTATGGAATGGCATGGCGTGCGCAAACTCTTGGATGAACGTGCTTACACATACATAGCTAGTTTTGGGTTAAGTGCCAGCTCATTAGTGTTCAATCCTCTTCAGAGGCCCCCTAATCCAACACCCTCTCTGCTTTCTCTCTTTTCCTCAGTCAGTCTTTTTTACTACCTTTTTTTCTGTTTTTTCCCTCTGTGTTAGTCAGGGCCAAAAGTTTGAACGAGCATATTGGATAGGCCTGTCAATTTGTGTGTTTTATTGAAAATGGAGCAGTCAAGATTTAGATACATAAGAATCATGTAAATCATTTATATTTCTGTAACTGTTTCCTTTAGTAATTTAATTTGAACCCTTTTAATCTGAAAACTGATACTAACAAACCCATCTAAGATTTTCTTTGATTCAACAATCGTCTGACTGTGCAAAGATCCTCGGAAGAGTGAGATGCAGGCTTACTGAAGAAAAATTTGCACTGAGTCATATAGCCTTCCATAAAAAAATGAAGCTATGCATGCTTTAAATAAAGTGTTGTTAGAACTTAATAGATACTTTGGAGACTCCAGTTGTCTCTTTCTTGGTGAGCAGAAGAGAGTCCAGAAGTCCAGATAACGAAAGGAAAAAAGCATCCTGAACATAATCAGTAATGCAAGAAGTAGAAGCCTTTCATAAACCTAAATTGGACTGTACTGCACTGATGAAATATAGACTGAATTTATAGTTCGTATCCTAAGTTTATTTTACAGTAACATTGGTTTCCTTCCTTATGACAAAGTACCTGCAGATAACCAAAAAATAGATTTGTAGAAGTGTTGCACAAAAAATTTTTTATTTTCAATTAAAATTAGACTTATTTTGTCACTATATTTGCCACTTTGCATTTGACCACCTTCTACAATCTGCAGGTTACTTATTTTGACATTAAAATGTTAGAATTTAAATTAATATATGTAGTTTGTTCTTGGGTGTAATGAAGAGCATTTAATTAGTTAAAGTACAAAAATTATCTATAAAAAAATTATTATATATATAATAATTACGTTGGAACTATGTGTGGCAATGCTTGTCCAGTTTCTTGTTTTTGTTTGTGAACCTCAGTTCTATTCATTTATCATTTATTTAGATAATTTACGATTTTATTGATTAACAACCTTTACGTTTCTGGTGACTATTTTTTGTGCAGCACTTGCAGCAATTATTATGGAATTCTCTAGTTAAATCCTGCTCAATACACTTTTACAACAAATTTAACAGAATAAGAGAATTTCAAGATAGTTTCCTTGATGGTATCTGTTTTGCAGTGAACATTTGCTTTGAATCTTATTAAATCTCAAGTGTTTGATTTTTTTTTGTTTGTTTTTCAGCTGAATTAGGTGACTGTGATCCACTAGAACATAATCTGGACTTGGTGTCAGAATTTCGCTTCATTCCAGAGCAGACAGAAGATATGGAGCTTGCCATCTACAATACTTGGAAGGAGTGCAGGTATTTGTTTAACTGACACTAAAGTTGGAAGAAAAAGAGATCTGTAAACAGTTTAGGACAAACATTTCAGGATTAAATTTCCCTCATTCTGTACTTTTACACTTTTTTTTCACTTCATTTGTGGCTCATCCCATTTCATGCTTTCTTTTTCAGAGGTCAGACGCCAGCACAGGCTGAAATTAACTACCTAAATAAAGCAAAGTGGTTGGAAATGTACGGAGTGGACATGCATATGGTCAAGGTGAATAATATTGGCTTGATTAAGGACATTCAAGCAGTTAATTATGCAGAAGAAACATTAATAGTCATCTGTGGTCTGTTTAGGCAAGAGATGGTAATGAGTACAGCCTGGGTTTAACTCCTACTGGAGTTCTGGTGTTTGAAGGTGAAACTAAGATCGGACTCTTCTTCTGGTATGTTTATTTATAAAGTATACATATTCTTTTGTTTTTCCTACAAGTTCTAAATCTGATTTTATATTTTTGTTTTCCCTGTCGTAGGCCCAAGATAACTCGTCTGGATTTCAAGAAGAGCAAACTGACCCTGGTAGTGGTGGAGGACGACGACCAGGTGAACCAAAACTCTCATACTATCACCTAAGTGACAGAAATTTATCTCTATCTACACATTAGTCAAGTGCCAAACCAACAGTGACTTTTGGTCACAGAAGGTGTATTTTGACAGGACCTGGAATTTTTCAAAGGGGTTCTGCCGATATGGATTTGTGTTTTCTCGTTTTTAGGCGAGAGAAGAAGAGAGGCGGATACAGATGGAATTAAAACTACCTGTTCTAGCTAAAAGCTTCTGATCATTTAAGATGCCACTTCAAAGGAAGAGGAAGTTTGTAAACCTACAAATTTTAGCTATTTAAAACATATGAAAGGCTGAATTATCATTTTGAAGAAAGCAAAACCAATTTTAAGGGTCTAGCACTTTCTCTACCAAATTTCAAGTGCTTTAAATAAATGGTAATTTTAATTTAGAGAATTTTTTCCTGTAAATACATTCTAGGTGTTGGAGTCGTAAAATGTGTTACAGTGTTATGGAGGGAAAAAAGTACTGTAATAACACTGTAAAAGAGAGACAAAGAGTCTGTTTATGTCTGTCTAGGGGATCTTTGAGTGAGGTTAATAAAGAAACCTGCCCTCTCTGGTATTTCTGGTATGCACAGTCGCCCCCACCTCATTCTCTGTCACACACGCAGGCACACACACGCACACACATCACACAGAAGTTCAATTTCAGCTTGAAAACCTCCTTCTTTCTGCTATTAGACTGATGACAAAATTAAACATTGTCACACCACCTTGTTCTCAGTTCAGCTGTTCAGCTCTTGGTAAAATATCAAAAGGTGGCATTCATATTTTTGGTTTTGCTTTCCAAATCAGGTTATATAATGCTAAATTTAACGAAACTTTAACTGTTGCAAAAAACTGAAACTTTGTTTTTGTTTTCCAAGAATGTTGGTAAATTCATAAGTATGTTGATTTTTTACTTAATCAGTTTTTAATCTGGTTGTGGTTCTAAGTTGTCTTTACATGGTGAGTCAGCATTCTAACACTGAAATAAATCTCATGATTTCTGTCTGAGTGAGACTGAATCCCAGCTCATTGTCAGCCCTAACACTGTTCAGCAGGTTCATACCAAAAGCAAGTAGTGTGCCAGTTATTTCTGCAAAGTAGAGGGAGGACAAAAAAGTTTGCCTTACTTTTAAGTGACATACATAGAAATAAAGGAGTATTAGCTGTGCTTAAATAAAAGCACAATAAAATTGTTAATATTGTTTCAAAGTTAAAATATTCTATTTTCAGTTGGTGCAAATATAAGTACTATATGTACGGTAACATTCTTATCATTTTTAATAAGGTCCAAAAAATATTTCTTAGTTATACAGTACAGATGTTTTGTTTGCCATCACTGTTTTCATAAAAATAATCAATATATAGTCAATATACCCATTACATTAAGATTACAGATGACAATATATCAATAGCTTACATAGAAAACGTAGACCAATATATTTTATACTACGTTTATCTAGTATAGTAAAAAAATAAAGTGAAAGAAGAGGTTAGATTATATGGATGGATTGGACTGAAATCATGCATAGATAGAAAGTAGGAGATAATGTCTGTGAAGTTATTGGCTTCCAGTGGCTTCCATTGGCAGTCCAGTTCTGAGATCATTGCACTGGCTGCCAGTTGCTAAAAGAATAGAATTCAAAATCTCTTTATTGGTGTATAAAACTCTAAATAATAAAAACCCAGACTATATTGCGGATCTTCTTCAGCCCTACATACCACTAAGACCTTTAAGATCAACCGAGTCAAACCTATTAGTCATTCCGAGAGTCAGAACAAAACATGGGGAAGCAGCTTTTAGTTTTTATGCTCCAGCCCTCTGGAATAAGCTTCCGGCTCACTGTAAGTCTGCCCCTACCTTGAGTGTATTTAAAACAAGGTTAAAAACCTTTTTATTTGAAGTTGCCTATTCTTAAACTCTTTTTTCGTATTTTTTTTTTTCTCTTTTTCTCTCTCATGTGTATTTTGTCTACTTTTAATTTGCTTGATTTGTATTGTTTTCTGTACAAGCACTTTGAATTGTCTTTGGCTGAAAGGTGCTATATAAATAAAGTTGCCTTGCCTTGCCTTGCCTTAGCCTGCTGGAGGACAAACAGACAAGTTTTCCTCAGAGATATGTCAAGATAACCTAAGCTACTGAAAAAAATAAAGTTTTAAGCCTGGTCTTAAAGGTAGACAGGGTGTCTGCCTTGCTGGCTACAACTGTGAGCTGCTTCCACAGAAATCACCAATAATCCTGCATTCTGAGGTTAAAACACGCTGTTAGGAACATATGAAACAGTAAGACTCATGCGACCACTGGAGAGAAACTCCATCTCGGAATAGAGATGTCTTCCTTTAATTTTATTTGAACTTGAACAGCAGCATTTGAATTCAGAAAATGTTTTTAAGGAGTGTTATTTCTCTAAAAACTTTTTATTTTCTACTTATTGATCCCTCTTTAGGGTAAAGAGCAGGAGCACACCTTTGTGTTCAGGATGGACCACCCCAAAGCCTGTAAGCATCTGTGGAAGTGTGCAGTGGAGCACCACGCGTTCTTCAGGCTAAGAGGGCCAGTACAGAAAAACTCTGCACGCTCTGGATTTATACGGATGGGGTCCCGCTTCAGATATAGGTAACAAATGCACCAGTAATACCAAGGGAAAAAAGCCTTGACGTTTGAATGTTAGCAGTGATGTCATCGTTACTAAAAACTTCAGGTACTTGTGGTAGAAAAAGGTAATAGTTTGCTCTCCAGGCCTTTGTGTATCCAGTGAAGAATTTGGAAAGTTAAAAACTCATTATCAGTGTGCAAAATATTCCATTTTGTATCCATGCATACCTAAATTAGTACACCACTGGTACTCGGTGTCAACATACTGCAGAAGTCAGCATGCTCCCCTCTGTGTGTTTAAAAGGTATCCAGTAAGATAAGCAATGGTGGTGGTGTTGATTTAACACAGGGGTTGCAGGGTTTTGTTGTTAGAAAGAGGTTATCGCCTGGATGGTTACTGAGTTCAGCGGGGGTCATTGCTCTGATAGATACTGTAGTAAAAGTGAAATTCGCTGTAGATTTGGAGTTTGTTAGGAATGGTGAAGATAAAAATAAAGTTTTTTTGCTTTCTTTTTCTGACCAGTGGAAAGACAGAGTATCAGACAACCAAGGCCAGTAAAACAAGGCGGTCAGCCTCGTTTGAGAGAAGACCCAGTCGGCGATACTCCAGAAGAACCATGCAAAACAGAGGTGATGTAAACTAAGGCTTATCGATCTGAAATTAACCAACGTTGTATTTGAGAATATATTTGAGAACTGAAGGTAACTTTGAGTTTAATCTGCTCTATCTAATTATTCCTTTCTTTTAGAGTGCTTTGTAGAATTGGAACTCTATAAAAACAGTTGAGCAAATGCCTTAAAAAAGCCTTTAGTCTCAGTCTTTCCAAACTTTTTTTTTTTTACTCCAAAGGCAAGATGGAGTAAGAAGTAAGGTAGACAAAGAAATGATCTAAGAACAAAAAGCGTTTCAAAGAGTTCTTTGCCGTCATGGGAGAACACAATCAATGCAGTTTTCTCTACAATTACTGACACCCATTGCAAATACATGAACAAAAACCTTTTAATAAATTATTACAGACTTTTAGTCCATAACGTTCCTCATGGAGTCTCGTTTATTAAAGCTGCAGTTGTTTCGAAACATTTAATTATTGCTTTGACTTTAGACATGATAAAGTCTTACAAAATATCTACTTGTAACCACTGACTTGTTTGAACAGAATGTTCTCTTATCCTTTTTACTTCAAAGAGTGAAGGTAAATTAGCCTGTGCACCACAACATTTTTATGCAGCACACAGGCTTGAGTCATATAGAGCCACAACCTCTTTGATTTAAAATCACATTGCCTGTAACATGACGTGGGACACTTCTTGGCGGCAGAAGTGAGAGTAAAAGGATGTAACAACTGACTAGTTTTTCTTACATAATTCTCAACAACTATGGACAATTTTGCTTTCCCCTGAATGAAATTGCTTAAATTATTTTGTGAGAAAAAAAAGTCCAGAGTTGATAATTCATGTTTCCTTTTTCTGAATCTTTGAATGCTTTGGAGGAAAAAAAATCTTCTCTCACAGTGAACTGTTTATATTTTACAGGACATTTCAACCCCCAGGAGTAAGTACAAATATCATTTTTGTTCTATTATTTGTTTTAGAGAGTTTTGTTGTATCCGTTCTGCTGTTATACAGTTTCACAAAACAGCTTTGTATTGTGACTGTTCTGTTCTTTTAACAGTTGCTATTTGTTGTGGGTTATAACATTAAATTACATGTAGATTCAACAGGCGTAGTTCCCCACAGGTTGCTAAAATCATAAAGGTTTGGCTTTGAGTTCTTTTTTTAATACAGCTCTGGTATCAGTTCAGTTATAAAATCACAAATTGTTCTGCAAATTAGTTTATAACAGATTGCAAATGAATATTGTAATATGAAGAAATGCTCTCAGGTGACTTAGTTAATGCAATACAGTATATCTCAGCGTAATGGACTGTTTGAAATTAAAGTCAGCTTTTCTGTTTGTCATTTATTGAAGTCTATGTTGTCTCTTTTCTCAGTGTTCTTTCTTCTGGTAATGGTGTGAGCTCCAACAAAGACAACAAGGTGACAACTCTAGTATGTTTCTGTTAGGAATGTGGAGCAAACTGTTGAATCCCACATTTTAAACCCACTGAAAACAAAGTTAGCGTTCAAAACTTAAGTGTTCCTCTGTGTTTGTCAGAATAAGTTTTTCTTTTCGAGCTGTTTTCATTTATTTAGGTCAAGGGTGTTCAAAGCGTAGTCCTGTTGTTGACGATTTTTCAATGTATTTTTTTTCAGGTTTCTTCAAGCAGAGGCGCCTGGGCCGGCATGCCTGTGGTGAGCCCGGTAGCAGCATTGACCTGTGGGCCAATGGAAATCGAAGCTTTACCTAGAAGTCCTGGTGGAGAAAAACGAGGGTTAGTATCTCCAGAATCCATTGAGTATTTGAAATCAACTTGTAATTATTTTACCCGTATAAAAAAATACAACAAACACGGGATTTTTTACAAGTGGCTGTGGCTTGATGAAGCTACAGCAGTTTTCATCATAACAAAGTCAGATTAGGACCAGGCTGGCTGCTCCCTGCTTGGAGCTGATAGAAATGGGCAGAAAGCTAGGTGTGTTTTTCATGGTGTAATGCCCTGTGAGTGGCTTAGCATGGCTTATCCGCTGACCCTGTCTTCTTGGGAGCAGTGAAAGGACAGAAGAAGAAAGGCCAAATCCAGAGCCAAAAATGAATAATTGTGTGAATTTTTAATTTTTTTTTTACTTTTTAGTTGTTTGTCCACACTGTGAAATATTAAAGTTTCAGAAGTGTTGCAAGTGAGCAGAACATAAGATGCATGTTGTGTTGTTGCATAATGATTTTCAGTGGGCGGTAGTTGCTTCATGCAGCATTCAAGGTGATCTCTTATTGAAATTCAAGTGTTTGTCAGCAAGTGAATGTCAAACATATTTATTTAAGTATACATATATATCAAATTTTCAATTAAATATCCTGCTGCAAACTTCACTTTTTAAATCTTGCTACCAAATGTAGATGTGCTTATTTTAACACAGGATTCGGTGACGGCATACATACAAGTACTTGAAATCCTTGAAAATGCTTGAATTTCAAATAGGTGTTTTCAAGGTTTGGAAAGTGCTTGATTTCTGTATTAATCAAGCATTTGTAAGGGCTTGATATTCAAACTGCGCAATTTTTCAAAACAGTACTGTTTAATGTATAATTAAAAGTTCAGATTAGAAAATTATTTACAGTTAAAACCAGTTAAAAAATGTTTTCTTGCTGTCAGAAGTTAAACCAGACAACATTTAATTTTTCTTTACTTTGTTCTTGTTGTAGAATGTAGGATACTGTTACATTATTAATATTAGTGTTATAAATATTATTAACACTAATAAATTATAGTGATTTGAAACTGTCTTCATTTCATTTGAGGGGTGTAGCTCCAAAGTGCGATGCTGGAAAAGTTTGAAAACTTGCCTTGAATGCTTTGAATTTTACTATGGGGAAAAGTTTCCAAACCCTGTAGTTAAGGATTTATAGACATGTATAAGTTTGTGATAATAAGAATCATGTGCACATGCAGATAAGTAAATGTATTTGTCATAAACCCACATTGTCCCCCTGTGTGTTCCAGTATTAACATGTACTGAGGATAAATTGTCCTGGTCTGGCAGCAGGCTGGTAGGTACAACCAAACTCTGAAACTTGGCTCTGGCTTTAACCAATCAGTCGCAGTGCAGCGGCGGGCATCCTGATTTTTGGCTTTGGATAAATGTTTTCCTGCAGTTCATGGTGATCTGCTGTTTGCCCACTTTTGAATCAGCATGAAGTGGTAAACCTGATTGGTGGAGGTAATGGTGATGATTTGAGAGGCTCTGCTGGGATCATGTTTTCAGTGGCTTGAATCAGGGATGGGTTTTGATTTCAGCTTCTTCTTATCTGTTCTGTTTCCAGCTTTGGTATCTTCTAGACGGTAGCTTCCTTATTTTCTCTTTTTTTCTGGTCATTTGTGCATCCTGTCTGCCTTCTCTGCTGCAAACTTCACTAAAACATCTCTCTTGAAAATATTTTCATTATAAATCGCAGGAAAAAAAATCTTAAGAGAAACAAACTAAAATGGTTTCCTTTGACAGATTTATGCACACAAACCTTATACTTGATACAATTTCATATTACTGAATTTAATAAAATTAAAAAATATTCTTGCATGGTGCCAAAATCAAACAATCAGCAAACATGTTGCTCTCTTCACAAGGCAGAGCTGTCGAGGCTTTACAAGCACAGACAGGAGATCTAAAGGTGCCAATGTGTCCTGTCTAAACGACAGGATGAGCTCAGCATTGCAGTTAAATTAACCAAAAGATACCACGACTAAATCAGTTTAAGTAAGCAGGAGGCTATCAGTGTGACAATGTTAAATTACTAATATTATTCTCTAGTCTGTTTTATTTTTTCTCATGTTTTTTTCTTGCTTGATGTTGCATGTTTGCTGCATGTTTGTATTGATCCAACAGGTTTCTTTGCCCAGGTACTTAATTTCAATAAAGTTGAAAATTGACTACAAGAGTTTGCACATTTATGCATCACAGAAATTCCGCTTTACAATAATTATGTGATGTATTCCCTAGATGTGTGTGGATACATAAAGAAATTTCTTTTTTAGGAGAAATTAGTGTATTAAAAGAAATATATGCTTTCACTTAGTCTAAGATCTTATTCAATCTTAGACTGAATAAGATTTCATTGTCACAAATTGCCAAACAAACTGGATAAACTTTAAAAAATACCTGAGAGAAAAGCATATTAACTTGAAAATATACACAATTTAAACTGTTGCAGGGAGATACGTATCTTAACCCCACTCATTATTGTAGTTTCATACCCATGCACTGGAGCGTTTTTATGTTGAATTGAAAAGAAATGATTTCACCAAATAACTTTAAGGTTTACATTTCCATTTTTCCTGCTTCCTGATTTTTCCTGTCACTAACCTAAGAGCTTATTCACTTCCTATTTTTATTCCTGTCTCCTGTATGTTCCCTTGTCCTTCACCTCTTCTTTCTACATGTTTCATCAGGTCTCCATCTCCCTCCATTCATCCTCCCATCCACACATCCACCCATCCTTCCTGCCTCCGTCTCATCAAAGCTAAGCTGAGAATTCTCTCACTTTGGGTTCTCATGACTTTGTTGCCTACTAAAATGACGAGAGGCTCTGCACCGAAGTGACGCTCTTTTCAAAGTTGCTGGTATTAATGAAGGAACCTCCTGAGTGAGCCTGCTTGTAAGACCAATGGGGAAAAACAGACTTTTTCCAGCATGAGGTTCTTTTTATGTCCCATTTCAAACCACTTTTCAGTTTCCCAATGTGTTTCCTTGACCTTTCCTCCCCACCTAATGAAGAAATTATCATCAGGTATCAGTGTGAGGTGCAGGAATTTCATTTCAGTCTCAACTCTCTGAGGAAACAAGAATCAAATGGTCCCAACTGTTTTACGAACTCTCTCTGACCTACAGTAGTTTGGTTTGCTTTTTATTTTAGTCTTGCTTTTTTTTTTGTCTTAATTTTTTAAATTTTTAATCTGTTCTAACATTTCACGCATCTGTTTGTTGTAAAAGGGAGTCGGATAAGAGGGCATTAAAGCGTGAACACAGTGAAGCCTCAGAACAGAACCAGATTCCCTCTGTCAGAGATACATTCCAAAAATTCCCAATCAGGTCCGTATCCTCACTGACAGAAATGCAGGAAGATTTCTTTTATCTCCTGCTTGAAGCCGGCTTCTTGTCTGTCTCCAGTGTCAGACCTTTTTTTTTTTTCCTTTTTTTTAAGGTGCCGTCTCATCCAACTTCTGCCACAAAGCAATACATATTTATTAGCTGAATCATAAGTAAATCCTACAATTATGCTATTTGTAAAAATAACGTCAATAGTACTTACACTAGAAGGTTTTATAGAAGGAATTCAAATTCATTGTAATGCTTAGCATCAGCTAGTATAGTAGACTGATTCTTTGTTGCACAAAGCAAATGATGAAGGTGATTTGACAATATTAGTCCTTAGGAACATGTTTACATGACTGCAACCAAATTGTGTATCTGTCTAAAATGCTTTGAAATCATTTCAAAGAATAAACTAATGGATGGAAACAGATGGTTGTGTAACTTCTTGGAAATAATTATGCTGTTTTTGCAGGTTTTGAGCAGATCTAAAGCTCTATAGGTGGTTTTGTTGAACTGAATATTATTTAAACATATCAGAGTAAAATTTCAGGGAAACAAACGCCGACTACATTGAGTTTTTCATTGGCGAAATTATTTTTAAAACATGCATCATTTTACTTCTACATAATGTCTCAGTAAAACACATTCATTTGTTGTTTTTTTTCTCATATTCAAGCAGTGGGTGCAAGGCTCTCTGTTTCGCTTCATAACTTGCAATGCTGTCCTCGCTGTTTACAGTTTTCTACTTGGATTTTCTGACTTTGCGAATATTTATCCTGTAATTCCCGTCTACTATGTGCAGTGGGCAGCAATATGCATCATAGTTTGAGTTAAGTTTCATCTCCAGGCAACAGAAATATGAGGTAGATACCAGGCCTCTGCTGGAGCTTTTGTAACAAAGTCTGTGTATCAAATGTTTTGCTTCAAGCTCTGATAACTCTGAGAATATTGCTTTGTTTTTTGTTCCCCCCACAGAGGTTATTGCTTGCCTTGAATGTTTGTGTTCACACAATGGCTTGGCTTCATTAAATGGTTTTTCAGCGGGTTATGTGTATGATATACACTTTGGTTGCTGGAGTTTGGTTTTTGGGGATGTTGGAGTCATTTTCACATTTGTTGTCTTCTGATAAATGGAGCGGTTTTACCATCAATGCTGAGTTCATTATGGATAACAGAGGTAAGCTTTGGGATCCTGGGTATTTTTGTTTCAAAAATAACTAGTGTATTTTTTGGTAATCTATTGCTAAATTTTGTGCTTTTATGGCAGATCCTTTTAGCTATGTCCCTGTCCTTGTACCTGCAGCTTGCCGGTAGTTGCCGACCTGATGGAGACATGCATTGACGATGTCCTTAGGGCCTCCGTAGTTCCTCCCATCACAGATGCAGAAGAGGTTGGACCCTCTGCTGCTTACGCCGCTGCTAGTGTACCTGCAGAAGATCCACTCAGTCTTGCTGGTAAGATTGGAAAAGCCAAACCCCCAACTGGATTGGTGGGAAAATGCATTTTTACATTGGACTCCTAATAACAAAAGTAGTAATTTAAGAAGGCACTGGTAATGCTCAAAATATTTAAGCTGAATTTATTTGATAGCTTTTGCAGTTTTACCCATAAATCTATCAGGACCTATGAACAAATATTTTTAGTTTTGTTGTAATATCTTTGGTTGTTGGTTTGCCTTAACTTGGGATACTTTTTAGTACATTATTGTGCAGAAAATGGAAATTCCCCATCAGCAACCAAGAAAAAGACCGTATGAATAAACAAAATGCACAAAGCAAATGGCTAAATGTTAATACAGGTTATCCTTAACAAGTCTTAAAAATTCTGAAATTTATGTGTCTAAAACTGAGGCCTTATAGTGTCTTAAATTCATTTAAAAAATGTGATTTGGTCTTAAATACATTATTCACAGGTATTTTGTTGTGGCAGAACTACTTAACCTTTTTTTCTTGCAGGACATTTCTGTCAGACATCATTGTATTCTGTGACTCGAGGTGGTTGAGGCTACTGTTAATTAACTGTTAATAACATGCTACATAGCTAGCCTTTTTGTGCCGCTTATATACCCTTGCTATATTAACAGCACAAAAAAGCTAGTAAACTCGTTTTTCTTCAGTGAGAAATAAACTTGGGTTTATTCACACAAGTTATTAACTTTTCAGAAGCAGCAGCTCGTTTGAAGCAGCTGGAGTTGGAGAGCAGCCCACTTCCTGCTACCCCTAGAAATAATGTCAACCTTAATGTGGCCATGAACAACCAGGTGAGCATCCATTTCTGCTAATGCTGAGCCATTTTGTTTGTGCGTTGTCCTCTTTTTCTTTTTTTTAAAGCTCTGATCCCAATTTCAACAGGACGACGTGGTGAAGCTCACAGAGAAATGCATTCTGAACAGTGCAGGAAGTAGTCCGGTTGTCACTCCGCTGCGCACCCCAGAGGATCTGAAGAGCAACATCCTGAAAGCGCAAGCTGAAGCTGCTGCTCTGAAGGTGACAACTAGACAGTACTAACTCAGCGAACCCAGCAGCATCAATACTCTACTCTTTGATTTGAAAAATAATGCATAATAGTCCATTTAATTGACCTTTCTTTGCATTTACTGGTGCACATCTATGTTTTCTGTGCAGGGGCATCAGGAGGAACTTCTCATGATTGCTGGTGACAAGAACTGTAACTTGCAGGAAGTCTCTGCAAGGTATGTGTTTCATAAAAACATTAGATAAAATGATCTCATAGAAAACACGAGGATTCTGGAAAAATAATAGAAAACTGATGTAGCATTATGCTTTATTTATTTAGGATTTGTAAGCAGAAATTTAGAAAGGTGCTAAGTTTACAACTTCTAGGTTTGTAGTTAAATGTGGAATAAAATACATTTTCAGTCTTGGTTTAGTCTTTTCTTTTAGGAGAAATGTTTTTCCAAGACATTTTTTTTAATTGGTTAAATATGATTTCAATGTCACAAATGTTGCCCAAAAATGACATACTTTAAATAAAACTGACAGTAAAGCATATTGACTTGAAAATGTGCACAACTTAAACACTCAAAATTTCTCTGTTGAAATATCTCACCTTTCCTTCTACTGAGTCATTCTCTGCATTCTCAGCCGATCTCAACACTCTGGCTTTTAGAACGGATTAACCTCCTAAATATTCATGAATATTCCCAGCAAAGCTCAAATCATTATGTCACTTTCAGTTCAAACTAACAACAAAACCTCTCATTTGCATTCAGAACATTAACAAGGTTTCTCCACTGTTTATTTTAAGGAGCTTTTTGACCGCAATCTAAAGGGAATAACTAAATGTTGTGTGTTTTGAAATAAACAAACATAAAAAATTAAAGCAAACTTTACCTATAACACTCATGTAGAAAGTGTGTGTCATAAAATCAGTCCAATTAATGAATAAAAGTTGTGGTCATTCTGTATGTTTGCAAAGATTTTTGTATATATTAATGGTGGACATAAATGACTGTAAATGGTTTTGTGTTTAAATTATCTTAGCTGTTTCATAAACTGTGTAACTTAGGTTACACGTTTGCTGTTTTCTGGTTCAAAACAAATAATCTGTTTATGCTGAGAATTTCTCACTGCAGAAGAATCAGTTTAATCCCTTTCTGTAAGAAACATGGTTTGTTTTGTTTCTGGAAGTGAGACTAGATGTGCGTAACACACTGCTGCTCGCTGCTACACCAGTGTGTGTTGCGTGTTTGGCAAGGTGAAGGTTCGTACGGGCAGAATGGGCAGTAATTCGTCTCCTTCTGTTAGCAGCCGACCAGACCCCCAAGACTCCTGGGACCTGCTAAAGCCGGCCTCACTAGTCTCCTCTGCAGCTGCCAGGTATGTGTGTGTTTACACCCAGTTTGAGTTTTTATTTATTATTGATTTTCTTCCTTTCAGATTAGTTGCTTTTGTATTCATAGCTATCTTTTGTTTTAATTCATCATCTTAGCCTATCTCAATAAGGAATTAATAAAGCAATTGCATAAGTTCAAATTAGTTTGATTGTTTTCATTCTGATAAATAATATGTTTTTTAAGAGCAATTTTGTTTCCAGAGCCTTCATAATGAATTTTATTTATGGTTTTGGTTGCGTGTGGATTTTATTTCCTTTTCATTTGTTTTTGGTAGTTGTGATTTATTTTAGATATTTAAAATGTCTCCAAGGTCCAGTGCGTAGTTTTGTTTACAAAAGTAAAGTTTTAGTCTTTGAGGGCGAATTTGCGTTATTATGCCATTATCAATATATTACTTGCAAACTGTCACAAAGCAACGATATTATCTTTGATCGCAATAATTTCTGGTACAATTTATCGTGACAGACCTTCATCGATCTATTCATCCATCCATTTTGACCATCTGTTCATCTGTTTCCTATTCAATTTTTCCTTCCATTCATCTGTTTTTTATCTATCCATCCTGTGGTTTATGCAAGCTTCATACTTAATAAAATTATTTTTATTGCATTCAATGGAACTTCTTTATTGCCTTTGTAGTAAATACTGGGAATTCTGGGAAAAGGACCTGAAAAATGCATGGGAAACTCAGTTCACTGAACCTAAATGATTTCTTTAAAAACATCTCTATAAATAATTGACAGCATGCCTGAGATTGGCTGAAGATAAGAGAAGTGTAGAAAAAATGATTTCTGGTTGAAACGAACAAAATAAATAAAAAAAATTATGTTTGACAGGGAAAGCCAAATATCACAGCCTTAACTCAGTGATCCATAATCATCTTTGTAGTTTGTGCTGACATCTGCTGGTTTGTGTAGTGCCTGTATGTGTGCTGTAGGTGAGTCACATGACCTGGTTTCTGCCTGGATATTGCCGGCAGAGCCACACCAAAAATCAGACACCGACACTTTTGATCAAAAGATTCACAAACTGTTAACGACTCCAACTTCATTGGTGCAAATTAAACTGGAGTGGAAGTGTTTTAATCTACCACTCTGTTATTAGGATGTTCATCTGGTTGTAATTATGATTACGGTAGTTATTTTCTTCCTTAATGCTTGTGTGAAATCCTTAGTGCTTTTGTATGCTCTTGTTCCTCTCCAGTGCAGAGAGGTTGGCGGAGGACTCGAACCCTTCTGTTCCCAAGATCCCTGCCGTCAGTGAAGGCTTGGCACCAAAGGTAACTTGTTAAAATGGGAACTGTGAATCTGCTGGGAGAGCCTAGAAATATGCAGATCAATTGCAAAATAATGAAATAAAAATATGAAACAAAATATTAAAGTCAGAAACTGAGTTTCATTTGAAGTAATTTTCAGTAGTTAGGAATAGCTTTGCCGTGTCCATCACCGCTTGTTTCAGACCAGGTTCTGGTGCTGATCGGATCTTAGAGCCAATCTGAAGCCAGTCTTAGTCCTGCTGGATTTTTTTTGTTGCGGTGACAACTTTTTATTTCCATCCAGGTTAAAGCAGAGGAATTTGATATTCAGAACGTTGGTGTTCTCTCTGAGAACCTGATCGACTTTACCGATCCGACTCCTCTGGTGAGTTTTGATGCTATTTTTCCTCTTCATTCATGAAACAGACATTTTTATTTCTTTATGAGGTCACCTGCACAAAATGAATTACAGTTATATCGTCTCCCTGGCCATGTTGTGCTTAAAAACTAGAGCCCAACACAAGTGTTTGGTCCAAGGCTCGTTACTAGATGGCAGATTGTATCTGTATTAGAGACGTAACATGAGTCTTTTTGTTGTGTTCCAGCTGCCACCACTGCAGCATCCCAAACCCCTCATCACACCTCGCTGGATCATTCCTGCATCAGCCGTGAGTCAAATAAAGTTCATCTGGGAAAGAAAATCATGAAACCGCTTTTGTAAGATTTGTTTTAAGAACTGACCTCCATGCTTCTTCTCTAAAGCAGCCTGCTGGCCTCTTTACAAACGGGCTGATCGACATGGAGCCTTCATCTAAGGTGGTTCCTCTCCTCCCCCCTGCTGACGGGGGAGCAGTTCTCCCATCAGCCCCTGCTCACCTCGCTCTCCAACGAAACGTTGTCTCTTCAAGGTACATTTATTTACTTTTTAAATCCTGAGTACAAAAACTGAAATGTAATTTCAAGGCTATGTGATTGTGGTCTGCAATTCTGAGCATTGACACTGCAGAAAACAGGACATATAAAAGGTTTATGAAATATATTTAGGTGCCTTTAAACTATCAAATTAAAATAAAATCTTTTAATTTCTATAAAAGTATCCATTCTGTCTGAATGTTAGTGTTGAGAAGGAAAATGCATTTTTAAAATAAAGGTGTAAGTTTGTGGAATAATCTTGACCATACAATAAAATAAAAACATTTTTCTGCATTTAAACGAAATGTGAAAAGTCATTATGATCCATTGTGTTCTGACGCCCAAATGTAGCGATGCAAGTTGTCCTGTTTATCGATGAAGTGGCTCCTGCCTGTGAGGTAGTCGTATAACTGGCCGTGTTTCCCTGCAGCGCCGACGTTCAGCCGCCCATCATGGAGGACGGAGCCAAACCCAGAGGCCTCCTGACCACCGAACTCTGATGAAGTCGCTCTTATTCCAGACTGTTTCCCCACAAACCGTGGCAGCTTCAAAGCAACATGTTTCACATGAACTACACTTTTACCATAGGATGAATTCAATTTTTTGCAAACATGCAGCATTATCATCTCGTTATTTTTGTTTTTTTAGGAGGGGGTTGATCTGCCTGCCACTTAACTGAATCCATCCAAGCTGATCAGATCTCCTCTAGTGACGTCAGTATCTTCAAGTTGTGTTTGTGAAGGTGGAGCTATAACCTGAAAACAAAAGAGACACAAGTGTTGGATACTTAAAGTTTTCATTGTAGCCGTGGCGTTTGGGACTGCTGGACCTCTGAGCTGCTCCAGGACGCCAACCTGAACCTCGAAAGTCCACTTTTGAGTTTCTTTAGCACTGGATATGAAAGCTTCACTGGATTTTTTTTGCAACACTGGACTTTTTAAAGAAAGTTTGTTTTATAAATATGTTTTACTGTGTTATTGTTTTGTTTTAAAATGCCCATTCCAGGATATTTCAGTGGTGTAAAAAATAGCTCTGCATCATTTTTTTGGATCCAGTTTAGTAAGCTTCATCAGAACCACTAATATTAAGCTTCATTGTTTTTAAATAAAGTTTCTTCCCCTTCTTCTTAATCCACAATTTTCATGTTTTTCACACATCAGACAGGCTTATTTTAGCTTCTAAATCGGGCATCGAAATGCTGAAATCTGTTGACAAGCTGTGACGACAGGACTGGCTGGACTCGACCTCTGTCTTAACGTAGCTTCTCTCATGCCTTATGTAAAACGAATGTATTCAACGCGTGTGATCTAAGAATGCTGGGTTCAAATATGTTTCTGTCTGACACTGAAGTAATCTGCCAAGGAGGAACAAAGTGTGAAATATCTTAAGGCTGATTTTGTAAACAGCAAAAGATTGGAGTCGCAAGGTTTCCGGGTGCAGCGGTACATAAATCAGAGTTCTTTGGTTTTTGGTTGGACTACAAAAAAATATGCATGTTCTTAAAAATTGTCTTGCAAACAAAGAGGGAAAAATAACCATGGAATAGCAACAAGGCATTATTTGTCTACTGGTAAATTTCTAAAATATAAAGATATACTTTCTTTAAAAATTCTGTTTGAATTAAATGCTAAAAGATAATGCCTTAAGTTAAAATCTCATAAACTAACAGGGTTCGTACCTCATCTTGGAAAGTGTAAAATTTGCTATTGATTTTTTTGTTTACATAAGTATTTCATACTTCATTCCTTTTTATTATCTAAGGATTTAGATGCTATACATCACAACTGCAGTGTTTCTTTAAACTCATTGGCCACTTTGCTTTCTGAGAACCCACTAATAAATACACAATCATTTAAAAGGTCAGATTGGGGTAATTTTGGTGCTTCTTTTGCCTCTAAGGGTTTTAAAATGGGCTTTTGACTCGTTAAATGGCTCTCATCATTTAGATGCAAAAGAAAGCACTAAAGCCGTTACTTTATGAATATTTACTAAAAGAATAAACATAATGGCACTTTGAGAAAATATCTGTTTACTGTAAAAGAATCCTATTCTGCTTTTTAAGGTCTAATCTCTCTGGGTTGTGAAAAAGGACATGTACCGCTACACCCTGCAAAGTATTGACACTGACTCTGTTTTTTTTTTTTTTTCTTAACTTTAGTTACTCACTCCAGTGAATTATAGTAATTATCCAGACGATAAAACAGACAAATGTTTTATATTGTTTTACTCTAGCAGGTGTAGATAATTTATACTCAGCAAATGTTCAAAGTTTGTGTTATCTAAGAAATATCATAGCAAATGGTTATGGCTGTAGATATAAAGTCGAATCATATAAAAAAAATATATTTTTTGAAACTGCATATACAGTCCAGTTACTGCAGACTGTATTCGGCCTCTGGGTGTTTCTAACTAAAAGGTAGTAGCAGACGTACAAAACTGGAAAAACAACTCGTGACATCTCAAATGCTACAAACCTTTTGTTCAGTATTATTGG
Organism: Phalloptychus januarius; assembly: GCA_902982915.1. Lineage (NCBI taxonomy): Eukaryota > Metazoa > Chordata > Actinopteri > Cyprinodontiformes > Poeciliidae > Phalloptychus > Phalloptychus januarius. Next base: position 17,283,228 of record CADWAE010000230.1, on the reverse strand, counting down.
ATCATGATTCAGTAAAGCCTTGCTACAGTAGAAAACAACTGTCACTCATTCTTTCATGATGCAACCACCACCGTGTTTCACACTTGTTACACTTGAAAGCAATTCCTCTTCATGCTTTTTTTACCCGTTGACCATGTAGGTGTGCCCTCATTTTATGGGGTTTGTACACAACTTTAAAAACACCTTGATTTTAACCACCAATCCAAATCTGAAATAAATTGCTTAACATTTTTTTTTCTTCACATTTTTAGATTGGAAAGTTTACGCATAGTATTGGTTTCTCTGTTTCTGAAAAAGATAAAAATATATATTTTTGCTTAGTGATTTTGAAAAATACGGATTTTCTATTTTTTGTTTAAACTGCAATTTTTACATTTTTGGTTTTGACCTTCAGCCAATTTTATATCGATTTTAAACTGAGTAAGGTGCTTTGTAAAATGACAGCTTCCTCTTCTAAGAGCAGATCTGTTTTGTTTTATGTTGTTAATCTGATTCATGTTGCATGTTGGCCTTGCTACCACTAGATGGTACTGCAACTTAATATTTACACTTTGTGAGAACTGCTACTTTTATTCCTTTGTGCTTTTAATAATCTTTAGAAAATGACAACAATGGATGAAAATGTGTGTTTTAGGCCAAAATCATGAGAATTCCAACATTAGGTTCAGGATTAAATTGACAATTTGCTGTAATAAAACTTTAAACTGTAAAAGATTTTAAAATTCGAGTATATGGTCGTAATGTAGACATTTAAATAGAATCATTAAGCTATGAACTAGTGTTTCTAAAAATATATTTGTTTTTGGAACAAGTATGAGTTAAAAAAGCTTTTAGTTTGGGGACATGCATTACTTATTTTCACCTCTAGGAGGTAGTATAGCTCCTGAATTAACCAGAGGACCTCAGAATAAGCCGTTTTACAGCTCAGGGAATTTGTTTCTGTGTATGACACCAGTCATCAAATTTTAAACATTTAAGCTAATTTCTGACTTTATCATGTATGTTAATCAATCTTACTTTATTATTTTCTGTTGGATTTATAGAACTTTACAGCACAACAGAACAGGAGAATGTTGCAACACCCTAGTAGTCATGATGGTGTCCCTGATGAGAGTAACGTGTTTTTGAGTAGTTTGGAAATCTTATTTTGACAAATCCATCCTCAAATCCTTTCCCAAGAAAGAGACATTTATTTTCGACTTTTAGGTTTTTGCTGAACATTTTTAAATTAAATTGAGTAAAAGGAAAGTGGCACATTAGAAAATCTTTGTAGCGAACAGCAGAGACTTTGCTGGGACTTTACTTTTTATCGACTGGCCCAAGTTCCAGGCGCAGCATAGCTGGATGATTATGAGGCAGCAGAACGTCCCGCAGCTCAATAAGTCAACCAGGACTGCTCCCCTCAGCAGATGGGCCGCCTCCCTTCCACCTTCCAGATGAATAATTGATTTTAGACACAGACCTTATGCCAGGTCACAATCGCTTAAGCATGATCAGAATTTTGGCAAAAACGTGGGCCCTGGTGGCGATACCTAGCAAAAATCTGTTGCCTCTAAAAATGTTAATATGCTAAAGAAATCAGCACTATGGGTTTTAATCATCTGATTAATTTTGTAGCTGTATTATTTTAGCAAGTTTATGTTAAGTGAAGTCATAAACATTTGCAATAATTCTCCTGTAATTTTGATTATTTGATTTCTTGTTTCTTACAAAACAGACTTCAAGCTCTATGTGCAGGAGATCTGAACTCCTGAAAAGTGGCTCTGGATTTTTAGCTCAATGTTATTTTGTTGTGATGTAAGCATAAAATTAGACAATTTAGATTTTGAAAAATGGCGCTGAAGCTCTAGATGCACATAATTGTGGTGACAAAGAACACCAAATCACCTGGAAAGAAAAGCATCTGATACCAACGCTAACATTTCTGCCTATGGTCTTAGCTTACAATTTAGACAACTCTGACAGACAGCATTGCACAATGTTATTGCTTTAATGTTTCTTACGCATTTGAAATACTTGAGAAACTTCTACAAAGACAATTCTACAAACACTTATAACTGCCTATTAATTTAGAAACAAGATCTGCAGCCAAAATAAGAGGCACGGATCTTTGGTTTTGAACATTGCTTCATGCATCCCAGTCCTGCAGATTAAACAAGATATATTTCAATAACATATTTAAACCTGAGTTTATTCCATTAAAGAAGGCTGGGGAATCAACACTACATCTTCCTAGCTTAAATGAGAATAGAAATGTAGAAAAACCTGCACATTGCTCTAATAAATAGAAAAAAAAAAAGATTTTTAATGATAAAGGTCTGCTGACTTATTTTGTTAAGAAACTGCAAGGGTTAATACTTTGTTCCTCCACATAATGAGCAAAATCAAATGCTCTTTAATTTTCCATTGCTGGCTAAAATAAATGTTTACATTCTGCGTGAAGTCCACGGATGCTAATGAGACAGCCACACATCTGTTTCTGTAGCAGATTAAAAAAAGAACAGAGCCTGATTAGATTTGATACATCTGCACAGAGAAGAGCTGAATGTTCTCCTTTCCAGTGATTTCTTCCCCCTTTTTTTCCAGAGTTTCTGCATCCAGATGTTCTGCAACATCCACAGGTAAACTCTGCAAACAGGGAGGAAAAGACCAGACACAAGCGTGATTCTTTGTGCATTATTGCAATAATGACTATTGTGTTGTTTGGAGACAGCTTTGTGAGATTTGGCATTTTCAAAATGAGCTTGCACGTCTTCCTTTTCAAAGCAGGTTTATATCCTTTGTGTTTGTGTCTCTGGTCAGTGTGGGGAAGGCATTCATATTCACAATGAGATGATAAAGACGTGAGCACTGAGTGGTAATTGATTCCTAAAGGGCTGCATCGTGCCAGAGAGTGTGTGCCGTCTGCTTGTGTGAGTCTGTCAGGTGAGACGTTGATGTGCCAGATTCAGTGAAAAGCCTCATTATCCACACAAGAACTGAATCGCACCAAACAGGCTTTAATTAGCAGTTTTTATGTCAGCACTTTGTGTCTCTTTAGGAAAATATTAGTATTTATCTGTCATGTGTTGAGTGTTATTTGTTAAGGTGATGCTTTGAGCACTTTGCAGTGAGGCTCCACAAAGTCCTATTCAGTTTTCAGTGTCTTACCTGCAGTAAAGTTTGGAGAGATGGAGAGAGATTTTTGGAAAATCGAAAGAAATCAGCCAAGATATTTAGAAAGAGAGTTAGCCAGTTGGTATATTTGTGTATGTGCTTTGTCTTCTCAAATCCCCACTCAGTTGTGTCAGAAGGATCCAGGTTCTGGTTCTGCTGGAGGTTTCTTCATGTGAGAAGACACTTTTTCCTCTTCACTGTTGCCACATGCATACTTGGTATGAGGGATTGCTGTAAAGTCAACAACAAAATGCAAGTGATTCTCTACTGTCGCTACTCGCTCATCCAGGAGGGGTGAATGCTGCACACCAGTGATTCATTGCAATCTGCTGGGTGAATGTGTACTTAAATTGAGATTACCTTTTTTTTTTCCTGAAGTACAATATTTGTTGTGAAATAGTGCTATAAAAAGAAATTGAACTGAATGTACTAACCTGGCCATTGCCTTTCTAAGCGATTCAGTTTGATTCTCATCTCCCTTCAGTGCTCCAGTTGGACTTTCTTCAATTGAAGTCAATTTCTCCAATTGAATTACAATTGATATCGGCTTTTGCGCTGTTTTAGAATTGTAGTCTGCCTGTAGTTTTAGCAGTGGCAGCGGAGGAAGTGAACGAAGCTGTTTTGTGTTGGCCACACTTAGTTATTGAATTAACACGATTTGCTCCCTTCTCATTGAGGGATGGTTGTTTACACCGCACACAATTTCCAGTAAGCTTCATAGCACTGAATTGGTGCAAACATTAGCAATTAGGTAAGTTTTAAAACTTCGCCATAGTCCACACCTTCAGATTTCCTAAATAGTCAAGAAACCGCGCTCTCTGTATGAAGCGAAGCGTAGAACAATGGGTTTGTTTTTTTTACCAGCTAGGTGTGTGGCGTATTGGAGCAAACTTAAAGGGTTTGGAAATTGGAACCTCTTGACACACTAGAAAGTTGAAGCTCGGACAGAAATAGGTCTTTCAAATGGACCCAAAGAATACTGCCAAATTTGTTTCAAAGTAACTTGAAGACAAGTCAATTATTTGGAGCAGCCATCAGAAAGAATCTGATCTTATTCTATAGAAACGTTTTTGGAAGAGTTCAAAAGATGTTTTCAATAAAAAGTCCACCTACAAAACTGACTCATTTACACCAACCTTCTTGGAGGAATTGACCAAAATCCCAGCAAACTATTGAGAAGTTTTTGTAGACACTTGAAACGTTCAACCCAAATTTAAACAAGTTCTCCAAAAACCAAAAAAATACACAACATGCAAACTAACTTATTTGCAGAAAGTTTAAAAAATATTCTTCTTGAAATCAGCAAATGTAAAAAAAAATATTTAGAGTTAGGCAAATAGCTGTTTTTTACAGGAGACGGTGGTGGTTGCTTATTATCAGTAAGCCAGGTTTATTGTCTGGCCACCATGAAGGCTGACAGGCGATCCAGAGGGGATTCACACGCTGTGATGTGTGTGTGTTTCTTTTTTTTTTTTCAAAACCTGAAAGATTTTCTGTGGGTAAAACATGAGTCAAAGTAAAACACACTGAGTTTTAGGGTTGTGTGTAGGCAAGAAAGAGGGCATGAGAGAGGGTTTCTGTGGAGCAGACAGCTTGACAGAGCTCCTTTGAGGAGGTTGTTCTCCTGTGTGTTATCTTCCGGACCCAAACCGGTCGTCCCAGGCATCTCGAGTGCCAGAGAGACACAGACTGACCTATCAAGGCACACAAGAGCGTACACATCTCGTGCAACATCTGCAGCAGCATCCACACGTACATTTTCAAAAATGCTGGGATAAAATGTTCAAATAGCAGCAGATCCTCAGTACATTTTAATGGTCAAAATATTGGACAAATGTCAAGCAGTACCAAATAATGAGGACCTGTGTACCTCATATTGGCCCTTGTTAGGGCATTTTCTTACAACTGCGAACAGAAGAGAATACATTCAGAACATCAGTGTTCTCAACTCAAACAGGTGCGTGACAGAGTGTCAGAAATAATGGTGGATTTTTGAATTTAAAGTGGCCCAAATGCACGTTGTTTGCAGAAGCGACTCTTCAGCAACTCAGCTAATAGGCAGAAGCAAGAAATATTTGAAACTCTGTGCTGGTGTTTTTGTTTTGTTGTTCTGCTCCCAAAAAGTTTGGTAATGAATCAAACAATTGGTCTTTCTAAAGTGGCAGAAACACACTTTGTGGATTTAAACATTTGTTAAACCATTGATTCTTTTGTTTCATATAGTTTTCTTAAAATTTGTGCTCTACTGCAACTGCAGCCGTTGTTTAGTTAGTTTCTCTTAAACTTAGCACACACTAATATCCATCCTAATGTAACAAAAGCTTAAGCTCATGATCTTCTTTTTAAGGGTGTTTTCCACCTGATAGTATGGTAGACTTTGTTCAAATGGGGAATTGCAACATTTGTTATATTTTCAGCTGGTGCATTTTGCTTTCACGATGCATTGTGTCAAATGATCCCAGATAATTGAAAAACCTGCTCACCCCCTCGGCTGTTGTGGTGCCAAGAACTACATAAAGAAATTGCATGAAAATCTCAGAAGAAAACTTGAGCGTAACTTCTTTCTTCACAAAATGGAAACAAAACTCTAGGGGTGTCAAATTTTAGTGGTTGTAGGATTTGACTTTTTTCCTGCTAGCTTTAGCCCAGCGTGATTTTTTCAGGTTGTATTTACCCAGAATTCCCTGACCCATGGTCCTCTTCCTGCTTTTGAAATGGTTTCTGGTCTGCTTGGTGTTCACATATGAACAGTAATATATTGCACGCCATTTCAACCAAACCAAGACTTTAGGTGGACCAGAGTTCGATTATGCTTTCACATCTCTCCAAACAAAACAGACCTTATAGAAAAACGACTAAATAACTAAAGCCAAACAAGGCTGGTGTGAATACACCCTAAAAAAAGTGAAGTAAACATTCATACTGGAAGCACCTCAAAGGTTCCCAAACACTGAACAAACAGAGCTTACTCGCATCAAACCTCTTTCTACCTGAACACAGGACAACCACACTTGTTGCTTCTGGGATTACACTGCCCTCTTGTGTTCAAATAATCTAACTACTAAATAGAATCACTGAATGGCTGAATAGAAAATACTGTTTGGCTGTGTAATGTAACAATATTTATAGATGTATAATTATTAATATCTAATTAGCATGTCTCACTAACGGCAAACCCTGCCAAATGATAAAACAAAGACGGAGCCACATTGTATGGCTGGAACTTCCTCTGATTGTGCATCAGGTGATTAATAATGTGATTAATAATTTAACACTTAATTAAGTCTTTACATCTTTACTCAGGTGGAAAAATATCACAGATTGAGACATTCCTGCCAGCATGCTGGCATTTATGATCCCTTCTTATGAATCTGAATGTCCTCACCCAAAGGGGCCATTGTGATTGTCTTATTCTTCAGCTATCTATCCCCAGCACCGTCTCAGTCCGTGAGTGTCCCTCGTGGCTCGCTGCACCCCCAGTTGGCATGAATGCATCTGTCACACCAAACATTGTTTCCATAACAACCATCGCTGGAAAAGGGGACTGAAGTCTGTAGAGAGTCCAGGCTTCTTCAGAGTGGCTGTAAAACAGGGCTTTACAAATTTTCTACTTTAAAGAGGAGCAACAGTGGCTCCTCTAGTGTAGATAATCACCTTAATGATCTACACTAAACTCTGGATATTCTGTGACACAAAAAGGAACTTCTATGTTGGTACAAGTCAGAACAAAACTCTCCAAAATCCATCTCTCTGTTACAGCAGCCTAACTGAATAAACCGACATGTTTTTGTATAAAAACACAGTTTCCTTTCAAACAACTTCCTAGACTTTGTGTTCATCGTGAGTTTGTTCTTAAAACCCTCACTGCTACTGAAAATAACTTCCTGTTTTAACAACTTCTGCACAGAAGAGTGTTGTGTTGCCAACTGGGTATGATGCAATCATTAATAATTTTTTTTGTTATTAATCAGGGCCAACCAGGTTGAAAATGGTTATATTCTGGTCACCAAATACAAATTTTTTTTCTACAAAAGGCTACGTAATAACAAAGTAGAAACTGTAAATACATAATTTTTTGTAAATGATGAAAATGTTATCCCTAAGATGTTGTTCCATTACAACTAATGGTGCAAAAAAGATGGCATCCTCTTTATATACCAATCAATAACAACAAAGTATGTTCAGTCAGAGTCTCCCTCAGATCTACTGTAAGGCAGACTGCTACAGGAGATTCTTCCATCCACAGCTGGTAAAAGGACGCCATAATAATTAGATAGCTTGATAACGAGGAAATTATTTAAAATTGTATACATTTCCAATCAGTGGCCATAAAAGAAGGTGATGTCCAATAAAAAAGGGAAGATGAATCATTGTTGTTAAGAGACTGGAAATGGTCAGCAGCTTGAATTTGTCTGTAATAAATAAGGGTTACTATTGCAATATATTTTAGAAATGTGAAAACGTCACTATTTAAAAGCAGTTTTTCTCTTACCTCAGAAACCAGTTGTGTAAATGCACATGCACAATATTATTAAGCTTATTTTTTACACAACATGAATACTTAGTAGTCCGCACATATTTATGATTATTAAAGAAAGTAATGAATACATTCAATGGTAGTGTACAAAGAAAAGAAGAGCAGACATTAATAATAATCATTATAGTGAATGACTCAGTTTCCATCTTCTTCTGTGTGCATCTCTGTGCTTTGATGGCTGAGCACAGAGGACGGAGTCGATGAGTTTGCTTGTTTTTGAACGCAGAGTTGTTGTCCTTGCCAAGTGTTTGTTTTTATGTTCAGATGCCCCAGTTAAAACTCGACGCTTTGTTCTTCAAGCTAATATTAGCCTAAAATCGACACTGGTACAAACAAATTTTACATATGTAAATATTAGACCATGCATACATAATCAGGGAGTTGGTTGACTCACTGCAGCCAATAAGGATGATACAAAAAAAGAATTTAATGAAAAATCTGACATGATTAATTTGGAGACTGAGGAATTTGGCTTAACCCCAAAATGTTCAAGAGTTAGGGTTAGGGTTAACTCTAACCCCACTTTTTCATGACACTGTGAGGTTAAAAGTACATGAAACGTACAAAATCTCATATTTCCAATGGTAATAACAGCAGTAAAGGCCAGTTCTAGACTTGTCTTAGCCAAAAAGTGGCCAGCTTAGAATGCTTTTGAACCTTTGAGGACTGTTTACTCTTCCCTTTCACTGATTTCCGTTTAATGTGCTCTGATGACTCTTTTATCACAAGGCTGAGCCAATTGTCAGCTACCACAGCAGACACCAAAACACCACAACACACAAAGACAAACAAGATTTCTGCTCCATGCTGGCATTTTTAATTTACACGAACTGCGGCTGAGATGGGCCAGCCGTAAAAAGGAACACTGAAATTGTCAAAAGTGAGTAATCTTTTTAATTTAGTCGGTTTGTGCGTAATGATGAGGAACACACTGAATAGGGCCGAATCAGAAGCATAAAAAATTATCTTATTAGAAAAAGAGCCAATGTGAGGACACTCTTGAGCTTTACACTGCCCCCAACATTATGATTCATATTTCAGCGACATTAACAACGACCTCTACTGCATGCACAACATCAAGACATGCATAGCTCAATGTACCACTGGGAAAATGAACGATACTTGCTACACCACAGATAACCGATAAAAATTAAATCAAAGTCATGGTGAAAACGCAAAATCTGAATTCATAGCAAAGATAAAACTGGGTCTAGAGTTGTCCATACCTGCTCATCAGTGTAGGTGTTTATCTCCAGCGGCCATTGGGTGAGATGCTGTGTATCTTGGACTTTAGCCTTGTAGCAAGAAGATTCTGGGTTTGGTCCAAGCCTATATGGGTCCAAATTTTGCAGGAACATTAATTAATAATATATGTCACAGTAGATCAATAATTTCACTGAACTGCAATCCAGAACCGCACAGCATTCTGGGGGATGTAGGAAGAGCAAAGGATTTATTTAGCAATAATTATTGCTAAATTTTTAAATAAATAAAGCAAAGGCTTTATTGCAAAGGCTTAAATAAAGCCTTTGCAATAAATAATCACTCAATCACTCAGGTTGGGGGCAACTAACTCACTCATTCTTGGGTTACCTAGCAACAACCTGCAGAGTAACTTACTAACTCACTCATTCTATGGGTTACCTAGCAACAATGTGTTGAATAACTTGTGCAGGAGCAGTTTAAGACTTTTCCATAGAGCCTCATAAGTACTTAAAAATAAAAAAACAATATTACAGAATGAAAACTGTGGATAAAACAGGAGCTACTTCACTAGTTTGGTAATATTTCAGATATGGAAAACTAAAAACTAATCAATAATTATTGATATTGACTGATACAAAATGCTTGTATTGTGAAACGTTTTTCAGCCATATTGCTCAGCTCTATGCAAGACTGGTCTTCAACATTGAAACATCACACTTTAAAAGGATTTCTACCTCAGGGAATGAAAAAAATATTAAAAATGAACATAAAGGAATTCATTAAAAAAAACTCACCACAGATACACAACCTATCCAAGATGAATAATTATGAACTAATTATTTTAATTAATTTTATCGTGGTTGTCTTTTCAGAGGTTGAATTGTCCTGAACTAGATTAGTGCTTTTTTAGCAATGTCCTTGGATTTCTTTCCCTTTGATTATTGTACTTGCAGTGCCTTATAACAAATAGTTTCTGTATTCCCTAGGGACTTTGGTCTGCGTCAGTGTTCTTTATTGCTGTACTGCGAGAAGCATTTGCTCAAACTAAGCTTTGAGTTAGCAATGACTCAACAGCTCAACCGGTCTTTAGTCTATCTTATTGGTTAAAAATGTCTTGATTTTTGGTGTCTAACATTGCTGCCTCAGGATGTGACACCAAAAAATACCTCCTGAACAAAATTTCAGGTCCAAATTGAACATTTTTACATCTGTGACACAGTATGATATATGCGTTCTCATTCACGGTGAAACTAAGCTGTTCTTTAATGAGACTGACATTAAATTTGAAATGCTTCACTAGCTTCTTTTATAGTCTTGCGCCCTGAACAGTCATTCCCTCGCACACATGTCATCCACCTATTCATGAGGTCAGGGTTATACTCTGTGGTAAGCTAAGGAGTTCACAGAATAATATCAATTCTCCATGGGAAGCTAATGAGTGGTGGACATGCCCACTGGCCACAGAGGACACATTTTATTCCATCACACTGGGCGTCTGTTAGACTGTGTGTTGTGTCTGTCTGAATGTTTAGAGCTTTTCGCTCAGTGCTCCGCCATATGGCCACTGTTCCGGGAATTTTTAGGAAACTCCTAACACCATGTGCCCACACATGGCCTTCTCATGCTAGGTCAAGATTGGAAAACAATGCCACAGAATGGAGATGAATAGAGTGGATAGAAAAGCTGGTTTTAAAAGAGCAATTTGTCTTGAAAAGAACCAAAGAGCACAGGACACACAGAAAGAAGCAGATTTGGTGATAAAGTCTGAAGCTGTAAATTGAAAAATCAGCCAAGACAGGAAGGAGACAGTAATAGTAAAGACACAGATGGAAAAACAACCCCGGAAAAGAAAAGAAAAATGGTTCATTTGCTAAAAGAAAATAGAGAAAGAGAAGGCGGGTAAAATTGGGAAAACTGAAAAGAAAGAGGAAGGACTTGAAAAGAAAAGAAAAAAGAAGCAAAAAGGGGGAAACGGAGTGAGAGAAAGTGAAGAGGCCAGGTGCTGTGGCAGAGCAGATGGAGAGATAAAAAGGGGGAGGGAGAGAAAGAATGATGGCAAAGTGGAAAAAACAGAGCAGAGAAGTTAATGTCTCAAACACTGTGTGATGGGGCGTGTCTGTTTCAATGCCAGGCAACTTTTCCACAGACTCTTTTAAAGACTCGTTTTTATCTTTTTGTTTTTTGGAGTGCTGGAGGGATTTACTTCTGCAGGCTTTTTCTTTGTCTCAGTCTCTTCCTCTTTGGGATTCAGTTTAGTAACTTGGCAAACATGATTCTAAATTTAAAAATCCACCCTAAGCTGCAGCTTTCACATAGGGCAGTCAAATTACATTAAAGGAAAACAATTCACCATTTTAACATGAATGAACAGATCAGTGTCAATTGACTGTTAAATAAGAAACTGTTCACTTTCTCAAAAGGAATCAAGGAATGTGTAAACATTTTGTACTGTTACAGAGAAAACAGCTGATGTAGCATTTGCTAATGTTAGCTGTATAACAAAATAAGCTAGCTCTTTTTGTTATGACAGCAGCAATATTATTATAAAATGTTTTGGCGAACATTAAACTAGTTATCTCACCACACAATAAGTTGTGTTAGCAGTTGAGCAAAACAATTTAAACCTACACCAATGTCATTATAAAATGTTAAGGTGGAAACTAGTTAGCTACATAGCTAACTCACTGCCTAGCTAACACAGCTATGTTGGTTTTGTAGATTTTATGAACAACCTAAATCTTAACATCCCAAACAACAAAAAGGTTTAACAAGTTGCATTGAATTTAAGGTTATGAAGGTTAGGTTTCACATTTGTGTGTTACATAGGCCTGTATCTGGGTTAAAGGTCATGCTAGCATGCACCTTTTCCTTGTTAATGGACTGTTAGCTAGGAGCAAAGCTGTTACTGTAGGTGACATATTGAGAACAATTCTGTTATTGTTGGAGTTTTAGGCCATAACTAAACAGAACATTATATGACCATAAAATATAATTTAACATTAAGTCTACATTTGAGCAGTTTCTTCTGTTTTGACTTGTACATTCGGCCCAATTCAGACATATTTTGCCATTTATCTACATCACACAATGATTGAAAAACATTTATTTTAGGATTAATATGTTAGAAACCCAGGGCTTTTTCTCATAATCTGTTAGGTGACAATACTTATAATAAAAATACAATGGCTGGAAGTCTGGAAAAGTAAAACAATAAATAAATCTGTTTATTTTAATACATTTATTTTCTTAATGGTAAAATGGCACCATATTTTCTTGTTGTCATGTAAAAGGGTATGTAATGTTGTTCGATATTGATTATAAAGGATGATTTAATATGAAAATATTATGCTGCTCTCACAGTATTTACTATTTTGCTATGTATGCTGTAGTATTGATGAACAAATTTTACATGGGGCCAAAAGAAATAAATGGTGTTTTTTTTTTGTCACATTAAACGCATGAGATATCATGAATATTTTAATAATAACATGGTAAAAAACTTTTATGTGAAATGCATATTATTAATATAATTACAAACTAAACAAAAACCAAAGGGACACCGTATCCCATGTCTTCCTGTATTTATTAGGTTATCAGTAAACAAAAAGCATAATATAAATGGAGAATATATTATGTGTTGAAAAAGAACACTAAAAGCACATATGTTAGAAATGAACAAATGAAAAAAAAACAATGCTATGACTTGACAAGAAAGTAAAGGATACACTACTATGCAAGAAATAATACTGCATATTGTGTTTCAGGGATGTGTTGTCAATAAATTTTGAACTTTTATTTTTGAGCAAATTATGGTACAAAGGTTTGATGTACTTCACATTTTCTCTGCATATTCATTTGCGAAGTCTCACAAGCACCACACTGAAGTCTTGGAGACGGTTTGCCATCACAGAAAGCTGGGTGGAAATGGCAAGGCCAATCTCTCTTCTTTTCTGTCACAGAGTCACTGGAGCAGCACAGACATAAACATAATAATCCCTTTGAGCTCCATGGGGGGACAGGATACCCATATTTGGAAGCGAGGAGAAAGGGAGGCGTGGTGGGTCCTACAGAGCCACGATAGGAAACTTGACATGGCGGAACGGGTGAATTATATCGGAAAGGTTGAGAACAGTTGAGCATCCAGACTGTTGGAGTGGGGTGATTGTCTGTCTGAGCTTGGTTCACTTGCAGTCTCTCATACTCACACACCATTATGGTTGTCTAGCTTCTTTTTGTCTCCCCTGTTCTTCATGTCGTTACTTTCTATGTATGTTTTTTCAAACTCATCTGTCATTCATGGCAACTTTGACATCCTTTATTCCTTCGTAATGAGTGACCTCCCTTCATTGTGCATAGGCGTAGATTTCAACCCGTTTGTAGAAATGAAGAAGCCTTTTGTAGAGATGAAATGTCTTCAAGAAACAGAAGTCTAGTTGCCTCTTATTCACACAGTTAGGATTCTCTTCTTTCTTTCAGTTTTTCCATTGCATCAACTTAGATGTGTCCCACTTATTTGTCTTTTGTGTAATGTCTTGTATTTATCAAATGTTTAAAATTTCTCAACAAAAATTGCAATTAATGGACTTGCATGTGGAAGATGTCATGGTAACTGCAAAATCAGAGATATAAGACCCTGGCAGCCTGAAAATGGAAAGGTTGGCTACATTAGTCTTGGTAGTAATTGAAACTAAGACCATTTTCCTCGAAAGTGATGTATAAAACTTGTAATTTGTTGTAATGTTACAACTGATGAAGAACAGCAAAGCTAACTCTTGATTTGATTGCTCTTTTTATCAATGCGGTCTCAGCCAATCGTAAAATCCATTCATAAGATTACGTGTCCTCTGCTTCCATACCAATAAACCCAAGAAAATGTATTTGGACTGAATGACTTTGTTCGCTTCCTCCTCTACTATTGCCAAACTACAGCCACAGGTAGACTACAATTCAAAAACAGCACATAAGCTCAACATAATCATTTTTCTTTCTGTTCCCTGATTGGCCCGGTTAAAATTCATGGTCACTGGGAGAAATCCCAGATCGGAGAGTGAAGGGAGATAAGAATCAAACAAAATTGCATAGGAAGGCAATGGCCAGGCCAAATTTGGCAATCCAAAACACAAGAGAATGGCATTTACTTGACTGCATTGCATCAAGTGTAAGGTGTGGTACAGAGAAGGTTATGGTGTGGGGCTGTTTATAACAAGTTGGGTTTGCCCTTAGTTGCAGTGTGTAACATTCAGTATACCAAGTTTGGTTAATTTCGGGCTCCTAGACGTGTGCGAAAAGTTTTATGATGGTTACTTCATATTGTAACATGAGTCCTTACCATGCACATAACAAGTCCCATAAAGACGTGGACAAATGTCTTTATAGGTAGTGATATGTAATCATATGACTGCCTACACACAGCATTGACCTCAAGCTGACAGAACAGGTTCACACAATTACAGACGAGACCCAGAGCCAGGTCTTCTCATCGGCATCAGTCTCTCACTTCACCAATACTACTCTGAGAGAATGGTTGAAGGTTCCTTTAAACATTGTCCTAACTCTTCCTGAAAACCCTCCAAGAAAAGTTTAAGCTGTCATATTTGTTTAGGGTGGGCCAAAATCATATTAAATCCTATGGATTAATGTCACTCAATTCCATGTGTCTGAGGGAATATAATGTAGCAGCTACAGTCAATCATCAACGACTCTAACACAGGTGGTTAGAGTGAATGCACAAATATTCTCACAGACTCACTTTTTACTAAACACCTAATGGACACACAGCCCTGCATTGGCCTTTAAGCACCACATCTGTCATACACACACACACACTTGCACACTATCATTATACTTTCAATCCCTCTTCCTCATTAGCGCTCTCTTCCCATACATCTATGTTTCTGCTTACTTTTCTTTTTCACATCCATCTCTCCCCTTCCTCCATCTCTAAAGAACACCTTTCCTTCACCCTTCCTCCCCCCTTTGAATACTTTCCAGCATGGATTCCTCTCTGTCTCAGTATGTCCAATAGCATCTCCATCTCCCTTTGTCTGTCCTCCCACCACCTACTCAGGGCGTCATCCTCTGTTGTAAATCTTGTTCCCCGTCCTCTGAGGCTGATGCTGCCTGCAGCTCAGTGCAGAGTGATAGATTGTACAATATTGAGCCTCTGTAAAAGTTGCGACTGAGATCTAGGGTTCTCATAAGAGAAGGGCCGCCATTGCCTGTAGGGAGTGAATCATGGAGAGGAGAGAAAGAGGACAGATGTGTACGAAAGCAAATATGAAGAAAACACGAGAAAGATGAAGAATTTATTGAGCAAAAGCAAGGGTAGCTGGCAGAAATAAAACACACTGGTGACTCTTATCGTGAATAATTTAGGTTCCTTGACAAATGAAAATAAACCTGGATAATTTATCTCTATGATGCAAAACCAATATAGCCAACACAGAATTCTGCAAACCTGAACAGAAAAATAAGAATCAGTGTAAAATGACAATGTTTCTTTTAGAAATATTTTTGCAGAAAAAGTGAGAAGCTGAGAGCAATTTCTTCAGATTTTTATGTTCGTAGGACATTTTGCCTTTGCCAAATTGATAGTAGGTGGGAGAACCACTAGACGTTTTATGTTTATGGAAACTCTAAATAAAATTAAAATGATGGGGCCAAACACAAATATGGTGGGACACCAATCTGGCTGGGTCAGACAAAAGGGAGCCTTAAATCCATCAAATAAATTATATATATCATTGGAAGAAAAATAAAGAATCTTGGGCAAACAGAGAACTGAGGATAAAGATGTTTTTACTGTCAAAAGAGCTGCAACTGCTGACAGAGGATTTTCTTTAAGAGATGGAAAAGATAAAGTTACATTTCTGTAAAATTGGAAGACTATAGTCAGATTCAACCGAGACTTGATTGTTTTGGACTGGAGTCAATTGGATTGGACTGGATTGTGTTTCCATTACAAATGTGCGCAAAACTATAACAACAAAATAAAAACAAACAAAAAACAACATTTTTTGCAATTGCAATGTGCCCATTAAATAAGAAATGCAATTAAAATCACACATGAATAAGTGTATTCATGTGATAAGTCATTAAAAATCAGTTAACATCAGAATCTCTGCAACCTTCAACTGAACCAAAGTTGACATAGAAATTGCATCACACAGGGTGTTGTATTAAAAGTTCCCTACATTGAGAAATGTGCACATGAAATATGGATAACCAAAGGACTGTGATGCAAAGCCACCCATGTCGAATGTCATGGACTGCAGACGGAGTCATTGCTTTCAGATCCATCACACACAGATGTATCCTGGACATAGGCTACAACTTTTGCATGTTTTTTAATTTTGCATGTCTTTCTCAGGAAAGAGAGTTCAAATGTAATAAAAAAAAAACTTGCTCAGTCAGCGATCCAAACGCCATTCTTTTACATTTACAAATGAATTGTCTATGTTTTTACCAGTTAGCAGCATTGGAAATTTGTAGGCTTTGTGCATTCCAGCCTCAGGTGGTATATTTGTTGGATGTTCCTCCTCTAATTATATTCAGGTGCAACATAATGAGCCAACAATACTCCAGGTAGAGAATGGCACTTATGGACTCTATGTTGTAATTAAAACGACTTTCTGTTTTCATTACCCATCAGTCCTGTTTTCGTTTTGCTATTAAGATAAAGCCAGATTTTGGCACTTTGACAGCTGCCTTTTATTCCTGCAGAGCACAACTCCTCTGTGAAATGTCTTGCTATGTTTTTTGCTGCAACAGCTTTGGCAATGACTCACTTTGTTGTTGTGTGTTGCTGGTTTTTGAGCGTACAGTGGGTTTATCAAAACTTTCCCACTGAAAACATCTACCTGCTGAGCTGTAGGCAGGACGTAAGTTATGTATTAGGGCCAAACTGGCAGGGTTCCAGTGTTTAAATCAGAACAAGCTTTTTATTTACAGCTGAACACTGGGGTTCCTCAAGTCTGAACAGTTGTTGCAGAAAATCACCAGCTGTCATTCACTACATGCTGAGAGGAGACCAGAAAAGGACACACAAAGGCACACGTATTAAAGCGAGCATGAAAGCGTACAAAATGCATTATTTGTCGCACACACAAGGACACATCACGCTGTGCAGAAGGTGTTCGGGGTAAGTAACCTTCTCTTAACTCAGCAGGAAACAGAGGAACCTTGCCTACTATTGCTGACTCTATTCACTTTAGCAGGTTGATGGATGATTCAAGCCAGTCTGATGCTGAGTACAAGCAGTGTATCAATTACTTAACTCTGTAAACATTTTGTGAAATATGTTGGAGGTTTTTTTTATGAATATTTCTGGCTTAGTCAGAAATATTCTGACTAAAGAATGTCATTGCTATGCAACTTATCCTAATTTTCAATGCCATCTTGAAAATAGAACATATTAGTATTTATAAATACATTACTAAGCAGCACTATTAAGTCATTTTTCAAATAAAAATGCATGTTTTTGTTTTTGGCTTGATTTCGGTCATGAATTTGTTAGACAAATCACACAAGTAAGTGCTTAAGTGAGGTTGGAGGTTAAGTATATTGCTGTATTTATCTGTTCTTGGTACAATTTTGGACGTTTTTGATTATTGTTGGATGTTGCAAAAATTGCCCTGTTGAAAAAAAACATTCAGTGTTTTTGTTGACTTGATTTGTCCACCTACTTCAATCTCTCAAGAATTTGTGGTTATAAATATTTCATTGTGAATTTTTTTGGAATGAGATTATATGAGCGAAATATTTTGTATCTCATTGATTTGTACTTCATGTAATTGGATTTGCATATAAATCTGACTATATGGACTGGATCCTGCTAAAAGGAATTTGATTCTATATAATTTGATGTGATTGGACCTGATGGTCTTTGAGACTGGTACAAAAAAACAAGAACTCCAGTTTTACATTCAGTGTTAAAATACTTTTATTTGCTTTTAAGTGTCTAAATGGCATTGCCCCTTCATTTTTCTCTGAGTTCCTTTATCCTTATATAAATAAAAAAATAACACTCCAAAATATTTTTAGGTTTTCAAAATATTCTTAGGTTTTAACTAGGGCAAGAATAGGAAGTGTTTCAGCAACATGCCGTCATCAATTTGTTATAGATCAGACAATGTGTCTACATAGAGATTATAGGGCATTGAAGCCAATCAGAGACTCTGAAACATTAAACCTGTTGTAAATGAAATGTTAAAGAAGAAACTGAATAATTAATCCATAGATTTTCTCACGTATTTGCATTTTTGTGAAAATCATTTCGAGATTAAAGAATAAAGGTATTCTGACTTGTTTAGTTTGACTGAAAACGGCCGCTACTCAACTTATTTAAAAAGGCTTTGGTCTTTCCTCACTTCAATAATTAGTCATTGTACGCTTACAATGGGCAGAAACAAAGAGAAAAACATGTTGACACATATATTTAATGTCCAACCTATTTGTAAATACAGCTGGAATAACAACACAACCTTTCCATTATGTATTTCTTAAATGAACACGTCGAAATACGCACACACTCTTAAAGGCAGTCATCTGTCACTCTCCATCAGGTGATGAATAATGCACCAATCTGTCACCAATCCAATAAGCACATCGCCCTGAGCTGCTTGTAAATGCACAGCATGGAGAAACCAAAAAACACACCCAGAGACACACAAAGAAAACCACACAAGTAAGTACAAACAACCTCCCTGCACATGCACAGACAAAACACCACTTACAGCAGTACCAAGGCGCGCTCTGAACAGTGATTGATGCTTCTGAGCTTTGTTCACATTTTTAACCATGGGGGCATTATAAGAAAATAATTGATAGTGGCCTTGCATCCCTTGCAGGTATAGAAAACACACACTGATGCACAGGAAAACAGTGGCATTATTCCAACCTTTATGCATGATGGCAGATCTGGTCTCATACATCATTGCTTATTTTTTCTTCGGTTTGGATATGTGTCATTTTTTTCATTAAAAAACATCACAGAACACCACAAGCCTCTTTTTTCATTTGGAAAGAATGAAGTGAAATGAAACAATGGGAACAAAGGCAGCTATTACTGCAAATTCTCGCTGTCAGGTAGGAATAGTAATTTCATGGCTTGTATGCAAATTGTCTAAAATACCTTTAGGAGTTCATTAGGAACACATTTTTAAGTAATTACCATTACTTAATGACACAAAGTGAGAATAAAAAATGTCTATTCAGACAAATGAGGACAGTTTTAAATCCCTTCATCACCTCCTGGCACCTTTTTTGTTCAGTAGTGGGAGGTTTTGAGGCTACAATGGTTCTGCAGTCTGTCTTTGATGCTATCTCTGAAAGTAATGAGAATGTCTGATTTTTACTGTTCGAAGTACTGGGTCAGATTTCTAGAAGGTCATTCTTCTGGTTTTTATACCCCTCACTACAACCCAGAACAAAAACTGCTTCGCCAGATATTGTGGAGGATTTCCTATTTGTCAAGACTTTATGGGGAAATTCAAGAATTACTGTTGAAGAAATCCAGAACAAATTCTCTGGAAGGGACAACTAGAGGAATGAGTAACAAAAATAACGTTAGAAAAAAAAAATTGATTTATTGCATGGAAGAAATGGTTAAAGTTCCAATATCTAGGTTACTATTGTTTTCCTGGCCAATATTTATGTAAGGGGACTAAATGAGAAGGACATCGCCTGCAAAATAGCACCCAGATGGGACCGTCCGCATGTTACATAATTCAATGCCTTCAGAGGGTTGAAGCCAGTCAACTCTTGCTTAAAGTGGGACCCATATGTTGCTTAAAGGGGATGTATTGTGTAAAACTCACATTTTGCGTGTTGTTGCACTTCCATTTGAGTTTCTACTGCTTCTAACATAAGTCAGTGTTCTTTGGTGTCTGGAAAATGAATTGTTTCATAAACCTCTGGAATGTAACGTCACAAATCAGCTGGCACTGCTCCTCACCAAGCCCAGCCTTTTACCTAGCAACCCCCGGCCACGCCCAATCTGTCACCGAGCAACCCTGGTTTTGTGACTGTATGCGCTTTACAATGGCTGCTGGAAAAGAAAAGTATTTTATTGTTGACTTACCATCCAGTTGTCTGTGACTTTATTTCTGCTTTTCAAAGATGTATGGTTGTAGAATTGCACATCTGTTTTCAACCATTTTCATGTGCTATTATAAACATTGAGTTGAGGGGTGTGGCCAGCAGCAGTTTACGTGGATTCAAAGTGGCAAGGCACTCTAAAATTGCTCATTCTGAAAGGAGCTCAAAATAGGTAGCATTGAGCAGTCTACAATCTTATCTAAGAATTATGCTTAAAATAAAAAAAACTAATGAACATATTTTACATAGCCCATAGACCTATGCTAACCTATCCAAAGAAACATAATAGGCCACTTTTAGTGACTTTTCCCATCTAAGACCTACTTACCCCACAACTGGTTTACTGATTTGGATTGTATTCTGTCAACCCACGTAAGTCCGATAGAAATCAGAGATCATTTTGAGCTAAGCCACAGTTAAGCCACATCGAGGGTGAGCAAATGTGACCCACCTACACATGTTGACTGAATAATGGTATGTGACGTAATCATTCTTTTCTTCCACTTGGCTGGGTTAGGATCACAGAGATGATAAGTTTAGGATGAAAGCAATCCTAGACATTCCCTTGCCCAAGGGATCCTCTTTAGTTATTCACGAAAGATCCCCAGGCAGTCCTGAGCCTGAAGGATGTACAGTCCTTCCAGCAAGTATTGGATCTGCCCTGGGGTTTCCTCCAAGCTAGACATACCCAGGAAATCTCCAAAGGAAGATGCACAGGAAGTCTCCTATTCAGAAGGCCGATCCATCTGTCCCTCGCCATCAAATGGAAGGTGCTTCTTTCTAACGTGCGATCATTTGTTGTTAGTAAAGACTTCGCCAACAAAAAAGCCCAATAAAAGCTGTGTATATTCCAGATCCAGGGGACTTTGCCAAGATTTAGGCTAAATCCCACATTGTAGAGTAACCTCAAGCTCTGTATTTTAAGTGCCCCCTTCCCCTCTAACTTGAATTTATTAGAATTAGTCTCTGAAAAAGGAGAAATGACATTAAAGTCCCAATTTGCCACTTCTTGTGGCAATTGTGTGCTTTATTTAATCACAATGCATCATCTAAGAAAGATCGATAGACACCAGATGTGATGGAAAATAAAGCGTGTGAAACTAGATAATGCAGCTTATCGTTAAAAAGAACCTTTTCTTGAAGGAATAAATCACTTTTATGGCTTTATGCGCTCAAAGAGGCATTGCTTCTTTTAAAGAAATCTTCATTTGTAGGTCCAAATTGTCTTATTACTTTGCGGTTAACAAAATACCATAGAATGCACAGAGACACACCAGAGTCATTGGATTGTCCTGTAGGAGTCGGTCAAACATGTTTACATGTAACTTTTCTCTAATTCAAGTTAAACTTTAAGTCAAATAACTAACAAAAAGGAAATAAAATCTCATTAAATGCATCCTAACATCTGCCTTTAACACGATTATACTGTGGCTGTGGTAACTAGTTACAAGTTAATTTATGGTGCATTCACACCAGCGCTGTGTAGTCCACTTTAATCAAACTAATTCATTTGCCTTGAAGATTCAGTTCGTTTGGGGAGGTGTGAATTCATCATTAAACTCAAAAAACAAACTCTAGTCCGCCTAAAAACTTAGGCGGACTAGAGTTTTCAATTGGTTTGATTGACATGAACTCTGGCGCAGTTCGTTGCGAGTGTCAAACAGACCAAAGAGCGCTCCAAAAGCAGGAAGCAAACTATAGTGCACGGCAATCTGGGCCTATACAACCAAAATAAAGCCATAAGTCTAGCGGTAGCGGGTCTATTGTCAAAGACAAAAGAGAAATACTACAATTGCTAAAATATGTCAAATAAGTCTTTCAGCCAATCCAAAAGGTTTCTGCTTACTCCACTGATGACTGACTTTCTGTCAGCCTATCTATTCTAGGTGTAAATCTGACATTGTTCTAGGTTTGGCCATGAACAGATTATTTGCTCATGGACATTTCCTTTAAAGTCTTGTCCTCTGACATACACTCAAATAGACCAATGAATAAATGTAGAAGTAGTCAAGTTGTAAAACCATCTCACGGACCATTGAAAGATGCAGGATTAATCACCAGGGATCTGCTGGATGGCCAAACCAAAGAGTTACAGTATTTTGGTCCCCTATTTTCAATTGTTGCAGAAAACACTACAAAAATCTTTTCTTTTTCTATTGCAGAATCTTATGTAGGTACTTTTGTTGATTCATTGCAAATATAAATGTAAAAAACATATCTAATGACTTTTAAAGAGAACACAATAGGGAGAAATGAAGGGCAGAATAGTTTTTCCAGTGAACCAGGTACTGCTGTCTGCACCGGCCCTGTTATTCTGCTCTCTTTGGAGCCCATGTTTCCCTCTCTGTGCTACTGGTGGATGTTCACAGCCACTCTCGTCACCATACTGGTAAGGATCAATGTAATCAGTTGGTCTTTCTGGTGCAAACAATGTGAGCGTGGAGTTGCCAGGCAACAGCAAAAAGAAAGAGGTAACACTGTGGCACAAACACAATCCCCTAGTTCGTACTGAGATGACACAGTTCAGGAAAATAGGCTCATATTTTCTTTTTTAGTTAGATACACAACAAATATTATCAAATATAGAGAAAGTTTATTTTCACTTATTAGGATGGTGTCCCATTGAATCGTACTATACCAAGCAGTGCAGTAATAGTCACATCTCACTGATTGCACTTGAACACTAGAACATTGAAACTTTCAAGTAATGTCAGTGAAATAAACCATATGGTCTCAGTCTTTCACATATTTTAGATCTAATTAGGAAAAAATAATTAAAGCAAATGATGCAAATGATAGTAATATTAACAAATATAAATGAATCAATATCACACAATGGCATTATATAAAGAAAAAATAAAATTTCTACCCAAAATTCAGAAATTTAGAAACTAGTCTCAGAAATTTTCTAGAAAAATGTTTACATTTCTGAGTTTCAAAAGTCAAGAATTTGCTAGAAAATACTAAAACATGTTTAGATCAATCTCCGAAGTGTTCTAGAAAAAATATATATATATATTTTTAATAAGCCATGTTTCCCTTGTTATAAGTGGAATAATCTGCCAGTGAAACTATACTTCCTCCAGTGTTACAGAAATATACACATTTACAAATTTGTACAGAAAAGTAATTTATTATCTTATTTCAAGTGTATTGAGAAACTAAACCAAAATTACTTGAATTTTGTGTTTTTGCAGTGTTGACAAAGTGTCTCTTATTTAATCAACTTGATTAAGTTTATTTTCTGAGTAAGAACAAAAACTATTTTCTAGTTAGCTTTAGTTGCATTTTCAAGGCAGCAGGTGAACTTACATTTTCAAATTAAACCTTTCTCAAATCTTTTGAAATAAATTTGTTCCCTGTGGTTGGACAACTTGTGTAATGCAAAGCTGGTGTGAGTTTGTTCAAAAACTCATTTTTAAAGCCATGTCAGAACACCATCGATCCTCCACATAAAAAACAAAAACAAAAAAACATCTCTTTCCTTGACACCTGAAGGCACAAAAAAAAAACCCTCAAGCCAAGTTTAAAAGGACGGGAAAAATCCACTGTGAACAGTTACAGAGTGAGAGGCAGCTCTGTAGGCAGGCTGTGTTTGATCCAACACATATTGACAGGTGTGTGTGGGTACAGTTGCAGTTAAGTGAAGTTAGTCGGCTGTGTGTGGTAGAACAGCGAGTGCTAAACACAGGCATTTTGCTGCCGGTGCCAGCAACACTTGCGCCACCTACCCAGATGAAAGAGTTGGCTCCATGGCAGACCACTCTGCAGCTCCCCAAGAGGGCCTGTTGAAGACTATTGTTGCCATTTATGGGGAACTAAGTCAGCAGTCATACCAGTGTGTTGTCTTGCTTGTTATATATGTTGGATTTTTTATGACCTTTATTTATTTTTTCTCAAGTAGGATCATTTTGATATTTATTTATGTGTCTGATTTTGCTCCGGCCTTAATTGTCGGTAACCAAAACAAACTCACACACGCATTCCTGCACTAAGTCCTTCAAGAGTGGAAAACCACCTACTTAATGTCAACAGCCGCCTCTAAAAGCTCAAATGTCAATGGCCAAGCAAAAAGCTTTGTCTAAACTAGAGGCTTCTGAGTGGAAAGACTGATATCATCATAACAGAATGAGTCTGCACTGACAGAGATGCTTCACAGATTTAATAATGACTGAATATTAAACAGTGAGGAAGATTATAAACTGTGGGGGATGAAAAATGACTCCAGAAGCAAATAAACATTTAAAGTTCAGTGTAGTGAAAAAGTCTGATCATAAAATTTTTCTGCTGCTGTTGCTGCTGTTGCTTTTTTGTGCATTTTAAATCTCCTACATCATCAGATAAATGCTAATTTCAGACCAAATGTTTCCTAATTACTAACAAAGAGTAATTTTCAAATGATTGTTTCTCTATGTGTAAAAGTAATTGTCCCTTAAATAACTGTCACCAAGTGTTTGGGATGATTCATAATGAGTCTTTGGATCACTATGGAGCAACTTTTCTTTTCTTTACTTACTTTAAAGGAGTCACAAAGGATAGTGTTTGATAATAAGGAGTGGATCGAAAGATACACCATCTCAATTGGATTTGAGTCTAAACTTTGACTAAACCTTTTCAAAATCTTTGAATCTATTTCTAAAATGCTATCAGTTTTACTACAGATGTAACAAGTTGCACACCTTTTCTGGGAATGTGATGAACCTTATGAAAAAATATTAACTAATGATATCAACTAAGCTATTTTATTTTTATAATTGCAGTTGATGAAAGATTTAAGAAAAAAGAAATCTGTAAGAAGCAAACAACATTTCACAGCACTGTACGTATGAAGGAAATGAAGAATAACAAGTTTAAAACATGAATGAAAACACTGATGGGTGTAAAATAAAGACAGGGAACCAAATTCTGATTAATATGGAGTGAATAATTATTTTTTCCTCTCCGGTGAGCGTCAAATCTTTCAGGGATAGCTGCAAGTATTTGGCCAACAGCAAAACGCATGAAAAGCCAAAGAGGCGAATGCAAAAAAACCTTATGCTGTGATGAGATTTACAACAATCCAACTTGAACATGTGTATCGAGAAATAAAAAGCTTTTGTCTGATGAAATGTAATTTGATTTCGCAGCGTGCAGCCGGTGAGTGTGGGACTTTAGCAGCGCAGGGTGCTGGAAGCTGCCAAGACAACGAACAGGCTCTCTCCCCGAAGAAACCCACGCAGGTGGGGAAGATAAAACAAGGACGTGAATTATAAACACTGAAGGAGACATGTGAGCTTAGCCTACATTCACTTTGCAGATAAAGGATTCAACTGGAGCTCAGAAACCTAATTTGAAAGACATTATTCTGAAACTGTTTTTCACTCTTGATTATTTAACCCATTATTAGAGCAGCTTTATTAAAGTGACATTATATTCAGAAGAAAAAACATAAATGAACATTTAACGTTAGATGAGTCATTAGCATGGTGGAGACTGTTCATTACACCTTTTCTATAATTGAAAATGTAATTTTCTATAATTACATTGGAAGTGTAATTATAGAAAAATAACAGAAAAATCACATCTGCAAGTTGCACTTTGTGGTTTATAATAATAAAATGCCGACATGAAAAATGAAAAAGCAGATAGTGTTCCTCAACATGCTGAGTGGGGCCTCAGTGAAGCAGAAATATTGATCTGCATGATGTAAATTGTGAGGTTTTACTTCAATAAATTTTGTTTATTGGGATTTGTTGGTAGTGCACTGATGCTTATTATGCAAATGTAATATTTGCAGAGGATATCAGGTTAAGAAAAATGATTCTCCAAAGGATAAGTCAGCAGCTAATGTGGCAGAATTATCTGTTCTTTTTTATTTTTTTAGCTTTTTGAATAAAGTTTCTGGTTTATAAGGAGCGCATGGGCAGTTTACAGACAAACAGGACTTCAGATGTTGATGGTGATCCATCATCCATCCATCCATCCATCCATCCATCCATCCATCCATCCATCCATCCATCCATCCATCATCCATCCATGTCTATCTTTCTAGCCAGATAGATCTGTCTAGCCAGCTAAAAAGATAGAAAGAGACTATTTTTCACTTCTCAGTGGAAATTAGGATAACTTTTGAATACAATACAGAGCTCATTCTGAATGAGAAGCTAACTATAGTTAGCTAGATTTAAGTTAGCTAGCTTCTGGTTTGAGCTAGCTAGGTTTAAGCTAGTTAGCTTAAATTGAGCTAGCTACCTAGCTTCTCCTTCAGAATAAGCCCTGTAATACTTTGCAAAGTTATTCTAATCTCCAACAAGAATTTTAATATTTTATTACATTAACCCAAAAATATTTGGAGTGAGAGATGTCACTAATACTCCCGGCATCCCCAACATTTATATTTTTGTTAGTTGTACTTGACTAGTGGCTGTTGACTTCTGTCATTGTCTCACAATGTGAGTAGAAGCTAAAACATTGAAACTGTGTTTTGCCTCATGGCATTCTCCCGAGCGAGGTATTTTGGATATTTTCTGCCTTCAGAAGAGCCCAGGGCAAACTCAATATACTCTGGAGAAATGGTGTCATTTGGTCGGCATGGAAACACTTCAGTTTCCCTGAGGAGGACAAGCTTCAGGGGGTCACAACGGAGAGAGATTCTTGTCCATCTGTTTAGACGCCTCCAACGTTTGGACCCCGATAAACTGCAAAGGCAGCGAAAAGGGTGTTTTTCTATAAAAAACTTTATCTCAAAGTGCTCATTAATTTAAATTGAATTAGTCAGAAACTATGTTTAGAAGTGCTAGAACATTTTAATACAACCTGAAACAACATAAACGGTTGATGGTTCCCTTCTTTAAGGTGTAATGTTCCTTTTAAAAACTTTAATCATCAGTATAGCAGTAAATCTCATCTCATTTTCTCTCTTCAAATAAAAAAACAAGCTGAAGTAGCTGAAGTTTGTTGTGTACATGTGTGTTTGATCAGTGATTTGTGCTGCTAAGCAGGGAGAAGAAAATCCGTGTTAGTAGGTTACACTCTCAGCAAATGCCAGCCACAAGAGACCTGTCTGAAGTGCTCATGTGCATCCATGGGCTTTACGCCGCCGTGCTCCAGTTTGTTGTGTAAGCCTCTGTTCAACTCAGAATGTGCAGAAATGTTTGACACTTGTGCTTGGCATAGACATCTTCTGTGTGCAATTGGCTGTTTTATGTCAGAAGAAGCGTGAGAATCAGGTCAGTCTCCTGGGGAGAAGAGGAGCAGTGGGATGATGGACAGATAAATGAGGGAGAAGTGAAACAAGGAGAAGAAAACGATGAAGAAATGCTGATGCAGGTTGGTCAGTGGTGTTGGTACCATAGATAATTAGAGGGCTGATACAAACAATATAGACTTTATTATATGTGGTTGCAGGTAATGCATATGCTTTGTTAAAGTTTGGATGAGCAGCAATCAGCTTTTATAAGATAGAGACATCACAAACATTGTGAATAGTTAAAAGGGGATGGAAACATCTTCAATAAGTTTGCTTTTGTGCACATTATCAAATGATGCAGCTGTTGTCAGCAGTTCATCACACCTCCACTCATTTCCATCTTTCTGAGTGATAAAGTCTCTTTCCACTCTGTGCTACATTGAATAGTATATTTACCCTTGAGAAGCAATGGAAAGTCATCCATGCTATTCACTGATATGATATATCATATCCTGCCACTAGTGCAGCGCAAATTGACATTTGAAATGCTTAAACTGGCTAAAAATGTCACGTCAAAGTAATAGAATGAGGTTATTAAAGACACATTTTTACTCTAAAGCTGCATATTGATGATTCTTTGAGTTTCCTAAAGCCATAGAGGAAGCTAACTTTTGTAACTGTTTACAAATATTTTTCAATGTAAACTTACTTCCTTAATCAAGTAATAACAGTAAGTCACAGTTTTTTGTTGAATAAAGTCTATTTAAACATTGAGAACAACAAAATAAGTTGGAAACATGAAGCGTGTGGGTATGAGTGTCCTCCTGAGGCAGCGAGAGGAGTGGGCTGCAAAATGAGCTGCTCAACATGCAAATATGTGTAGCATGTATATTTTCCATTTTGTTTACTACAAAGATCACCAAGTTAATATAATTTTTATTCTTCTGATTAGTTAACTGGCCAGGAGCTTGATGAGGAGCCGGTGGATTTCACTGTGTTTTCTCACCTGATTCATATTGTATGTTATATTGTAATAACATGTAACTACAGAGCCTCATAAAGCCATATAATTATATTACAACAAAATATATGTTGTAATTTGGGATCAATTATGAATTTAAATTTCATATGGATTCTCGAGAATAAAAATGTCATTTTGGTTGTAATGTGGAGATATAAGTTTAATCAGCAACCCTAGAAGTTTAATCAGCAACCCTAGAAAGGCTGTACATCATTGTGCCAGCAGGTGTCACCCTAAGGTGCAGTGGAAAAAGGTTTGGGCAAAAATGGCTCAAAACACCTTCAAATTACTTGTTTGGTCATGACTTGAGCATGTTTTGCTAAACTTTCCCATAGAAAGTACACCTGGTTTGGTGCTTGAATGTTTTAACTGTGTGTCTTTTCTAAATGGACCCGCTGAGACAGCTTGTCTTTCTTATTCCATGGTTTCTGTGTTTTTTCAACGTCTCCTTCCTGCCATCTAAACCCCTAAACAGTCACTGTCAGTGGTATCAATTCCACTTCTGCTGGAGAAACTTCCCGTTAAAATAGAGTGCTTTCTCTCTACTGTCACCGCATGCTTGCTCAGGATAAAGTATTACTGCAAATTTAATGATACAATAGCTTATGCTGCATTTGACTGAATCTGTGCATGATTAGGCTGCACATAATGAAAATGATAAATAGTATAATTGTATATGAAATTAGTCTGCTGCCTGGAGATGGTATTTGTTGAGAATTGGTGATAAGGAGACTGAATTCAATTAAATTGATAAACAACAGCTATGGTGTGCTGTACATCATTACTAAACATTCAAAAATATATAATAAACTCTTTCAAAGGTAGAAGACTTGTAGATTTTTCTAGTCTTTGATGTCTTGGAGTTTGGAGACTATTTGCATATTCATTATGAAAATTATTAGTCATTCTCGGGTTGTGTGAAATTAACATCTTAAACATAAACAGACAACAAAAAAAGCACAAACAGAGTGATTACTTGTAATTTAGCCTTTATTAAATAATAATAACATTAAAAAAAGAAATTCTTCTGTACAAAGTCTACAAACAACAGTTTGAGTTTTCTGGCCAGTGCCGTCGGTGTGTCATAATGTTCTGTGTTTGTGTCAGTCAGTTGTGCATAAGTCAATATGTGTGCCTGTGTGTAGCTTTCAAAGACAGAAGAGGTAATACTATCTGGGTGTTCAGAGGGAAATGAAGCAAAGCCAAGCGGGAGACAGAACAGGTTAACCTTGCACATGTACTCGCTGCTCACTCATTGATGTTTTGGTTGCATTGTGTGTAAGAGAAGAGTCAGAGTGAGACATCAGTAGGGAAAGAGAAAGAGTCAGAGATCAAAAAAGATAGAAAGCTCCAAGGCACTTGGAAAACAGTCCAAATAAATACAAAAAAAAAATAATGGAGAGAAATTTCTTCATCTCTTTCTTTTGTTCCCTTATTCTCTCTCTCTCTTTTTTGGCAATAATTTAACAACTTCTGATGATGCGTTTACTCTCTGTGTGCATTTTATGGCTACATCAACGCATGCCTATGACAGTCGAGAGACAAAAGAGGAATTTGAAGACAGAGAACAAATGGGCTCCAGGCAAAGATGCAACTCGTTTCTCTCCTTTGCTTCCACTTTTCTGACAAGCGTGACCCAAATCCTACCGGATTCACAAGAAACAGAGAGATTCTGAAGGACTCAACAAAATCTGATCATCTAGCAGAGTGAAACGTGAACATAGAGAGAGTGAAGAGCAGGGAGAGGTCTGTGTCTGGTTCTGAAGATGACATTCACTCCTCACCTCCATCAGCCTAGTGTTTGTTTTCGTATTTCTTCACAGGACCCAGTTTTAATAGTTAGAATGTGAAAAACATGCCCTGTTTTCTGGTAATATAGTTTTTAACTTTCATGGCTTCTCGTTTTCCGTTGCTTTAGAAATCCCTAAAAAAAAGTGCTTTAAATACAGTAAGAGTAAGTTCAATAGTCCAATGTATTTTGTGGATTGGAAGGGTTTTCCAACAGGGGGTTTCTTATTTCTAGTCATCTAGTCATAAATATTTTAACTTTTAATCAGAGGATCAGCGCTAACAGCACAGCTAATCTTTCATTTAGTGCCTTAACGTTTTTGCTAACTTTGAAAGTGTTAAGCGCTCTTAGTTTCCCCTAAATTATTTTTCCAGATAAATTCTAAAGTGCTAATGTACTTGCCTCTTTTTTTTACTTTCAGTCAATTTAAGTTTAACATCTGTGTTTTGGGTATTGACTGTTGCTACTATTCAAGTAGTTAGACATTTATATGCTAATGCTCTTATTTTGAAGTGTGTGAAGACTGTTTACGCGTGCAGTTCAAGGCATTTCCTCGCCATGTTTCCTGCCCATCTTTTGTTGCAGTGCAGCGAATGATGATTATTCTGTACCCGGAACGCATCGCTGTAGAACTGGCAAACAATTTAAAATCTGTTGAATGAAGCCAGAAATGGACAATTGGGCAAAATCAGCACGGAATTAGCAATACCCTGAAATAAAATGTGTTTGAAAGAATCACTTCCTGAAGCGCAATCATACATGTGGGTGTGAAATAACAAATTTGACCCGGCTTGGGGTGATATACGATATACTGCTAATGTTAGCAGAACTAATGCTTATGATTAGTGCTTTATGAAAATCAGTCAATACTAACTCGGAAACTCAGAATAGCTGCACAGCATTCTTCTCTATCCTTCATGATTTACTTTTTAAAACGTTATAGATAAAACATTATAGATGATATATTACAGGACAGATGTGATTCATTTTTGCTGTAAATATTTTGTTGATATTTTAAACTACGTGAAGCATAAAAGGCACCTCATCTGAGTTTCTGTCACCAGCTCAACAGCACAAGGCCACAAGAAAAACTGTAATATTTTCATTTAGCTCTGATTTTGTGTGTGCTCTTCTTAATAAAACTGGAAATGAGTCTGAAAAGTTATTATGCTTATGTGTTTAAGTCTAACTTTTCCTACTGAATAAAGTCTGGACCTATTTTGATTTTTTTTTCTATATGTTATTTTATTTTTGACCTCCTCTGTGTCTTTTGTTGAGCTACTATTTGTCAGGTATCAGAACTGAAATAAATTGTAAGATGCCCAACCTGGGAACCAAAATACTGGACAAAGAAATTTAAATGGGTTTAGGGTTTGGTCTTTAGTTTATGATAACTACATGATTTGTGTGGTTTAAGTGGAATTGTGTGGAGTAATAGTGGAGTTTTATTTGCAGTTGAAAGCAGTGAGTAATCTCAGTTTGGAGAATCACAGATGAATTTTCAAAGGAGAGCTAAGCTAACTACAGTTCCACTCAAAAAGGAAATTGTCCATTTATGAAACAACTAGTGAAAAAACTACCAATCACTTTTTCAACATTTTGAACCAATAGTTATTCACACATAAAATAATTTAGCCTTTTTTTAGATGTTCTCAATCACAACATGTTCAATAATGGTTAATGGACACACAATATTACAATTGCATTGAAAATATTACAACTGCCCAGATAGACAAACAAAATCCACTTTCATTGTAAACCATGTACCTTTGCTTTTTTATGAATTAGTATGATTAATGGCCATTGAAAAAGCTCAAATCTAATGTGATCTGCATATTATTCAGTGAAGTTTTCAGTGAAAACTTTGTATTGCATTTTATGTTTCCTTATAAAACGTAGCCGATTATGACCCAAGATCAAATTAAAATAACTGATTTGAGCCGGGGTGACAAGATTTTTGTAGTTACGAAGCCACATTTCCTTATAATCGACTGAAATTAGATTACAGAAATACAATTTAAATTATTGTTTGTTAAATAACTAGTGGTAGAAATCGATGCATAGCTGGTAGAAAATGTATCATTTTGTACTCAAATAAAATCACTTACAAAACGACTAATACTGCAAGAACAGAAAATAGAAAAGGGGTGAAATAACAAACAGACTGAACCTTTGCTGAGGAGTGTAGTTATCATTTGGAATTATTACAGTATTTTTGATTTAGGGAAAACTCTCAAATATGTTTTAGTAATAATTTGAAGTTATTAAGGTACAACATGTTGACACTGGAAATAGCAATAAACACATGACGTTACTGACGTTACTTTGTTCTCCAAACTGAGATTCTTGGTGCAGGTGAGATACTCACAGCTCATACCGACTCTGCATAACGTCAAACAAACCGAACTCCACCTTTAAAGTTGAGGTGTGGGCCTGAGGATTACGCAAAGTCCTGAAAACAGAGGAATGTTTGCATGTATGTGTAGATGTGAGTGTGTGTCTCATTTGAAGCATCAGTCTCTCCAGCAGCACTGGCCCTCTGTAATGGCTGTCCTCCAATACAGCGTATACTGTAATTTGCTTAAGGCTCGATTGTGTGTCTAAAGAAGTCAACGGTATGATTCCCAATCCTCTCCTTCAGTCATCTTTCCGCATTTCCCCCCCAAACAGGCTTCTTAGGACTGAGAGTGATGCTACGACATCAAGTTGATTCATCACTCCCAGTCCACCCAGCCCCATTTAACACTTGTTCAGACCCACTGAGCACATACACAGCTCTTTGGCAATCCATAGGTTGCAATAAAATAATTACTGACATTTTGTTTACACAGTGTCTGTCCATCATTTGGGCATCATACAGTCTGAAAAGCAAAAAAATATAGATATATATATACCAAAAAACAAAAACTCTAGAATACTGAATCTAAAGCACAACTCCATAACAGCATGTTAGATTTTTTTTTGTTGATAAAACTCTGACTTTCTGTCTTGAGTATAACTTTTCCCTACTCTTAGACTGATAATCTGTAATGGGAAATGTAAAATAGAAAAAGGACTAAAGTAACAGCTAAGACCATGGAGTTCAACAAAACTATAAAAGAAAGGTCTAAAAATGGCATAAAAAGCTCTACAGGGCTGCTATGAACTGAAGCTCGCTTCTTTTTCACCTTTTTTTTCATCCAAGTGGACACAAGTCTAAAACAGAACAAAAACAGTCACCATTACTTCTCTATGCCACTGGTTTCACAAAGCGCAGACCGAAGGCGGACAAAGGAGCTAGCGGGCGCCGCATGGCAGGCTTATTGACGTTTAAAACTCACAGAACTCATACCAGAAACTTTCAGAAACAAAACGAAAGGAAAAGAAAATATTTGCCTCCTTTTCCATTTTCTCTGTAAAAAAAAAAGAAAAAAGTCTAGACTGTTTTATGTCGTTTCCTTTTTAAGCTATTTAGAATGATAGGCATTCACTTGATATGTGTTGATTTGAGTCAGAAGTACCCAGATTAAAATGGACCACTGGAGGACAAGTCTTCACAAGCAATCGGATGCAAACACTTAGATTTTTTCAACCCATCTTCTTTTGGTAGATGAGGAAAAACATCTAAAGTTCTGCGACGTACCGTTCAGAAATTCATAACTAGAACACCCGAGACTGTGCTGCCATTTGACGTCTAAATGTCCAGATTGTCATGGGTGCTGAAGTCCACTTCATTCCAGTGGTTGGTGGGCTGTATCTTATGGTACTTCGGTCATTTATATTCTTTTATTTCATTCCTTCATTCAATCATTCATTCACAGGCTTTTAGAATCGAGCAGGTTTCTCCTGCAGGCAGAGGAGAAAAGGGACTCAGTTGCTTCAGGGGATCAGGGTTCAGACGTTCCTTCGCTTTAGACCCCCCACTGCCAGCACATAGACAGTTCAGTGTTACCCCCGTTTCACATCAGAGCAAAGGAGTAGCAAGATTTCAGGCAGGAACGAGGGTTGAAATTTCAGATAGTGCTTCTTTTTCATGTCTTTGTCCAAATAAGAGGGAAGGAAACTCTTCAGCGGATGTCCGTCATTCCTCATGCCTCAGAGCAGCACCTCTGCTGGTTTATCTTCACTTTGTGCTTGATCCCGTCGTACAGCTCAAAGTTGTAGTTCTCCAGCGTGGTGGAGGAGCGGGAGGAGAGCCCGCTGTATGAGCACGTGCAGTATAGGAGCAGGCCGGCGCAAACGGCTCCCAGCAGGACGCCCAGCGAGCTCATCACGATGATGGTGAGCAGGATGGGGTCCAGCGTGTACAGCCAGGCGTTGTCCTTGTCCTTCTCTGACACCAGGGTAACTGAGGATGGGTCCATGTCGGAGGACGGGGTGGAGAAGGAGGACGGCCAGCCGGAGAAGACAAAATCTGGAGACAACACAAGAAATTTAGGAAAAAAGATACTTTTGCACGGGTTATAAAAATCTAGAGGCTAAAGTTTCTGTCCATCTTGGAAGTTTTGCCACACATTTTCAATTTTGGTCTGAAAAATTGTGAATGACTTTCACAGGGCCATTCTAACTGAAACAGGGTTGGAAAATTCTGACCTGTTATGTTTTCTTGAATAGCTTAGGGTAGGTCAACATGTTCATTCAATTTTTTTCACAGTTTTTCTTGATAATGAGATTTTGGTCTGGTCAGTTCTGCTGTTTTGTCACTTTAAATTCAAATAAGCTGCTGCGAGCCACACTGCCCAACTCAACATTTGCACTTTCATGTGAAAATGGCTGCAAACAAATGCGCAATTATACACTGAGCATCTTTGAAAAGCAGACGTGGAGCCTCATGCAAAATCAACAATAATACAGGAACTGGTTTCTGGATGGTAAGTCAACATCCATCCATCCATCCATTTTCCTGCACCCTTGTCCCTTACTGCGGTTGGGAGGGATAAGTCAACAACAAATCAATTGTGTTTTCCAGCTGCCATTGCACATAGAAGTGAAACCAATTGACCAAACGCTGAAGCTCAGCTTGGGTTGCCAGATAACAGGCTGGGCTTGACTGGGGTTGCTAAGTGATGTGCGGTGCTTGCTGATTTGTGACGTTACTTTTCTGAAGATTTTTAAAATGGCTAATTTTCTAGACACCAAAAAACATTAACTTATTGCCTAAAACCAGCTTGGTATTTTTTTTTATAAGTGTTTCAGCTGTTTGAAGTACAAAAATGTGCAAAATGTGGCATTTGCATAATATGGCCCCTTTAGTAACTTATCCTGCACTTTGGTAAACACACCTGACTTAAACAAATGGTTCACAACCAGGCCTCTGCAGAATTTAATGACATACTGAGAGGGTAATTCAGCGATCGCCTTTGCTGTGTTGGAAAAGAGACACTTAATGTAGGAGGAGTTGGACGCCTCTGATCTTTTCAAATCAAAGAGCTGCTTCTGCCCCCTAACTTATGAAATAAAATGTCTTGAACCTCAAAAAGATTACATGTATAAATATGTACTACATGATCTGTTGTAATTTAAAAACTAATAAAATCAAACTAAACTATGTATTTATTTTTAGAAGAAATTAATCATAACATTTTTTACAAAGGGAAAAAAATTGTAAATGGTAGCCTACATAAAAACATAAAGCAAAACATTAAAACTACTTTAACAAGTACCATTGCTGCCATTCTGTTCTGTAGAATTTCTACATATATAGTGCAAAAAACATTAAGAACTGTTAAACCCACTTTTTTATTGTCTTTATAATTAAAAACTTTTGTTATTACAAAAATACAATGTTTTGCATTCTACATCTGCAAAATGTAGAGTGCAGACGTGTTAAGGCTTTTCGATGACTAAGCTGCTTTTATTGGTTCAGAACGATGCCTGTTTATCTATGTGGTAAAACAGTGATGCAAATGCACCATTTTTAGCATTTTAGGAGAAGCCCACACATAAAAATGCTCCAGACAGACAGCAAACACACATTTTAGAAGACAAACTGCAAGTTTCTCTTGCAAATATCTAGGAGCTGGAAAAAGCAAAAAAAAAAGAAGAAAGAAATCAAATAAAATAGTGAGAATTCTGTAGACAGTGATTGCTACAGTCATGTTTTTCTGTGTGCAAAGGAGTGGGCTGTCTGTCATGCTTTATGGGTCATTGAAACATGAAAAACAAAGACAAAAAATACAGTACATGCAAAAAAAACCAAACGTTTGAATGCTCGCTAACATTCTTCCTTTTGTGCAAACTCTGTCAGACTGCTGCCACAGGCTTACTTTTTGTGGAACTGCATGTATAAAGAGCTGCAGGCATGCCTCTGCTAACAGAATTTCCATTAAAGTGTGTGGGGGAGACAGACAGTGTAGCCTCTGGCTGCCGGAGGAGAGGACCTTACCTCCATTGATGGGCTGCTTGTGATTGAAAGCAGGATCGTTTCCGAAATCTTTAGGCTTCTGATCTGTTGGAGAGACGGAAAGAAAAGCTGCATTAATCTCCCCTGTCCACTCGCTTACTCCAGAGTTTAGATCATGTTGTGATAACATCAGTCCGTCTACGATGCTGTCAGCACACAGCAGCTGCATTTGTAGATGGAAATCGCTCGGTACAATCGCCTCGATCTTCTTTCAAGTTTTCTAAAGAGATCAAACAACAAATCTCACACAGAAACCTTTTGTCGTGTCTGTGTTCAGTCCCTCGAGGAAAAAATATAACGCTGAACTCTTCAGTCAGGCTCGCCACCAGTTCCATACGGTGATAAGGATCAGTGTTTTTTTATTATTATTATTATTTGCTTATTAATGAAAAAGTTGGGAGATTGAAGGAGAGTGATAGGGAGGAGAAAGACACATAAAGACACAAAACCTTTTATTTTGATAGAAAAATATTACTTTTATTACTTTCACATTCACCACAACCATTTTGCTTTTACATACCAGCCAGAGAAATTCAACAAGCTAAAATACCATTTTAAAACTGCTGAGTGCAAGGCTTTGAAGGCTTTGTTATAGGCTCAGTTCTTGTTCAGTTCGATTTGAGAATAAACAATTTAAATGGAGCAATATCTGTGGAGTTGATAATCATTTATTAGGAACCAAAAGCACTTTATAACCAGAAACTGTAATAGATATTCAGAAGATAGGAGGTGAAAACTTAATTTAGGGTGTGCCGAAAAAAAAGATATGGAACCTCATTTCCTCTGTTAGATATGGTCATTCATCCATGAGACAAGTTTGGCATCTTCAATTTTATAGATTCAATAAACTCCAAGCTTCAAGATCCCCTTTAACTGTAAATAACAGTGAGATTAAAACTTTGAGAGGACACCTGCAGTAAAATTTGAGGTTTCTATTATAAAAGGTTAACATGGACATACACAGCTGAAGAAAAAGAAGAAACAAACCCTGCATTAACAAAGATGTACCTTTGCATATTCAGACTATGAGCATTTTCTGTCATGCATCAATATTTCATATCTGCAAAGTCCAGCACAAATCAACAAATTTATTTCCTTTCTCACAAGAATAACAGCAACATGTGCAAATAAACATTGTTTTTAGCTAATGACTGTGTTTGATCTCCATATTGGAGATCAGTTAAAAATTATCTCCAATATAGAAACTAGTGAAAAGTTTACATTATCTCGTGGGGGCAATATATTTAATTTTCTGGAGTTTTAACAGATAGATATATGTATTAATATTAGGTTAAGTCTAATAATATTGTTTTAATTGTCAAACATGGTGAAGGCAAATCATGCTGTGGGCCCAGTTCACAGATTTTAAAACTGGTGCATTGCACAAACTGGATGGGAAACACAAGACAGAGAAATGTTTTCAAATTCCTCAGTAAATGTCAATAGGGAGACAGTATAAAACAAATCAGAATTACAGGCACAACTGGGTATGAAATGCATGAGCAGAAAACCTGAAACCCCAATAAAAAGTGAAGACCGTTCCAGGATTTAAATGAATCAATTTAGTCAAATATGACAGTTACAACTAGAAAAATGTTATAAGCTTGCTGATAATGGACACCTAATGGACGCCTTTTCAATATACTACCAATATTTGGGATTATTGTACCAAATTTTGGAACAGCGAGCTCTCTGTTAGCCTCCAGCTAATAAAAAAATATTGGTTAGGGCGTTCTAGAACGACCCAAAAACCATAACACCAGTCTCACTGTCAACAATAAAACGAGTTTTACATAATCTGACCAAAGAAATAAAAGCTTCAAAATTAGCACCTTCAAACTGCTCTGGAATTTACAAGGCAACAACATGGAGGTGGAAGCATCAGGCTGTGGGATTTTTTTCACTGACTATGCTATTGGTGCATTTTCACAGAGAGGAGGAAAAATAAAGAAGATCTACCTCAGTTACTTCAACTTTGCTTTTTCACAATTATTTGTTCCAATAAGGAGAAAAAAGGCATTACATCAAGAAAAGCCAGTAATGCCTTGATTATTTCTGCAACTAAAACATTAATTATGCAAGTTAGAAATCTTTATGATGTCTTCCTGCAATCTGTTTTTGCTGTAAAACTAAAGTTCTGACTTGTGAACATGTAAAAGCGCCC
The DNA here is from genome assembly GCA_902982915.1 of Phalloptychus januarius. Lineage (NCBI taxonomy): Eukaryota > Metazoa > Chordata > Actinopteri > Cyprinodontiformes > Poeciliidae > Phalloptychus > Phalloptychus januarius. The sequence continues at coordinate 17,244,708 of CADWAE010000230.1, read as the reverse complement.
CAGTCTCTCTGAGCCCTAAACTTCTGTTGTCTTTGATCAAATAAAACCACCGGGGGCCTTGACAAAACATCAGATCACTTACGGCGAGATGGCAAAAACAAAGAAAGGGTAAAAGGAGCTTGGACAGTCTTTAGATGACCGTTGAACAATGTTTAATGATGCTGGCTTACAGCCTCCAGGCTAAAATCCTGAGAAGAATTATCACATGGATCTGAAGAGGGATTAAAACTCCCTGTAGTCCCATTTTTCTTTCTCTTCAATTAGTAAAGAGAGGAATAAAAACGAGGCCTTTTTTCATTCAGGCAGACATGGGGATGGCTCTTTGCCACTTTTGGTTGTGCAGGAGCCTGAGGACCTGTTAGAGTGCTCACACTGATAATATTTCTCCAGGAATAAAAAAAAGAGAAGAAGGAAAGAGATTAATAAAAATATGGATGCCTTGGAGGACAAAATTGCTTACTGCAGGGTTTTATGAAAGCAATCGCCTCCATTAACTAATTAGGAATATTAAATGGCTTCAAAGTAGTCCATGATGGAGGGAAGTGAGGCTGATTTAAAAGCTCCCGATGAAATGTTTTCCAAATCTTTTAAAAAGTTTGATAGACTGAGGACGAATGAAAACAGAAAAGTGCATGAGTAGCACAGCATAAATACGGTCATATATCATTCCTCGGTTTGAATTCGGACTCACATTGATTGGATTATGGCACCGAGCTGCTGGAATGAGTCATCTAATGTGTAAATCATGCACAAGTTGATTGAAATTGAAGAAAGAGGAGCTGGGGAAGGCACAGAATGGATATGCAAGCACAAAATAACTGAAATACTTGTTGACCGAAGCACAAAACTGCATTCTGTGAGCTGCAGTATGATGAAATAAGTCAATACAGAGAACAACTATTCCATAAAATAATGATTTAACTGACTTTATGTGAGCTCAGTGGAAATGTGGATAATTACCTCACACTGGTGCATATTGGTTAATTTGCTTTGCATGCAGTGCCTTGAAAAAGTATTAGTACCACTTTAGATTTTTCACAAACATTAACATTATTTGATGGGAATTTTGTGTGATGGACTGATTAGTAATGCAAGACACAAATCACCTAACTCAAAACACATAAAACAATTCTTTAAAAAAAACATAACTATTTGGCTAAAGACGTTAAAATGTAAAAAGTGAAGGTTATGAAACCAAGTTAAGTATTTTGTAGAAACTATATAATTATGTATGTCATTCAGAAACCATCAGAAAACCCTTTTCTGAAAGCAGGTGTTAAAAAAACCAAAATTAATTGTGAACTAGACAGAAAGTATGTGACCTCTGATGACAGTGTATCCTCACAGCATGATGCTGCCACCACCTTTCAATACTCTGGGCATGGTATGTTCATGGTGACATGAATTTAGTTTTACATAATTTTCTGCTTCAGTCAAACTATTCATTTATTTATCCACAGCCTCTTTCTCCCATGTGTTGTGTCCTCAACATGCCTTGAACTAAACTGCAGCGATGCTCTTTTCTCCTCTCAGATCTTTCATAAATGCATGATTTATGGAGTATATGACTAGTGGTTGTCCTCTCAACAGCTTATCCCACCTGATGAGCAGACCTCGATGCATTACAGTCAATGTAAATCACACAGAATCACTCTGTGACTCATGAAGGCATTTGCTTGCGCTAATGGCTACTAGATTAAGAGGCTGAATTTTAATTTCTTGTTTCCACTTGACAATTGATTGTTATTTTGTGAACTATCCTAAACTTCCACATTAACGTTTGTGATTATAAAGTGACAGAATGTCAAAAGGTCAAAGGGTACAAATACTTTTTGTGTCATGGCTGCCTTCGTCATTCTGTCGGTTTTCCCAAAAGACATCTTTCATCTGCTCTTGTGTTTGAAACGACCTGCCCTCCATCTTCAATCCAATCCCCCAACCTGCCTTCCCGTTAGCCTCTCTCTGAGTAAAAAGAAAAATCTATCTTTAGAAAGTATGGACAGCTATCCTTTTTTTTTCTCCCTTCTTTCATCTCCTTCCATCTCAGGGAGCATTCTTAGGAGGAAAAAGGGGGCTCGCTTAATGGGCCATTCTCCTCGGAGAGATTCTGCTCCCCTCCATCACTGCTTCTCATTTACTCTCTTGTGTTTTCTTTTTTTTTACTGGGAGGATTTGCAGTAAAGAAAGGGAGAAGATGTTGAAACAGGGAGGTTTTGATTCAAGAAAGGATGGGGGGGATTTAGACATGAACAAAGTGATGTAGGTGTGTAGCAGAAGATGCAAGATGGTGGGATGCTGATTGGTAGTACAGACATTTTAACAAGCAAATTAAACTGCTATTGTATTGCTCTGATTCATTTTGTTTTAGAGTCTAAATTAAACACTTGGATCCAAATGGCTTCAACTGTAAATAGTGACATGAAATAATAAATAAAAATCAACAAAAATATTCTCTCAGACCTAAAAGATTATAAATAAAACATGTGGCATGTATAAATTGGTTTTAAGTGTAGAACATTATCACAGGAAAATTTACAAATGTCCCGCAGCTTACAAAATTGAAAGAAAAGTGCTCAATCTCAACATTGCAAATAAAGTTTGACAATTTAGCAGAAAAAAGGCTAAACCTTTTTGAGTAATATTTATCTCAAAAAGAATTTAAAGTGTAAGAATATGCAGTAAAATATGTAAATCCATACACAGTTAGGCACTCTTAAATGAATATGAATGTAAACACTGGATCTAAAAAGTGTACACAACCCAATTAAAATGGTAAGTTGTACAAACAACAACAAATCATTTCTCATTTTTACCACCGTAATTGTGAGATATCTGTCAGAGGCCTCTTCAAATTCACTGTAATACAGACTGCTACAGGAGATTTTCCCTGCCCACAACCATCACCATTTACGCTAACGATTTGAAGAGTTTTGAAGTAATATGAGTTACCACAATATTTAATATCCTTGTGGGATCAATGGTGTTTTTGAATTTGAACTGAAAATCCTGGTCAATTAAACTGAAAAGGTGTCAGGTGTAACATGTAAATAACGGTTACATGGTTGCTAAGCATTCCCATTCATAAATGAATACTTAATAGAATCACCTTTTGCTCAACAGTTCAGCTTTTATAAGATTTTTCAAATTGCATCCCTTGGATAAATTCACTTTTTGCAGAGAGGATGAAGAAATGTAAAATATTTAAACCTTTAACTTTTTTTCCACTGCAGAAAAGTTCATTTTCAGTTAAATTTGTACAGGATGTTCTGACTTATACATCACAAAACTCCTCACAATTTAACAGTGTACACTTTTGAGATCTGCAATATCCATACATGTATATGTAAACAAAAAAAATATATATTGTATATATAAACGTTCTCCAAACCTTTATTAAAAGGAATTTGTCCGAATTCCTTTAATTTGAGAGAAAAAGGCAGGTTGGTGTCAATCTTTAATTATAAATAATCTTCTCTCACTGATGAACAGATATAAATACAAGCATAACTGCTCAACTTTTATTTTTATATCAAACCAACTCAATTAAAGCTTCTGTTCAAATCTTTGCTCATGTGATTGGTTGCCTTTAAACACTTAAAATTGCTGCACAACACAATTTAAGCCAAAAGCTTCTTCAATAGAATGCTGATATAAGCATTACTAAAACATTTTTTTTTTTTTAAAGGACACTGAACCTAAACAAAGAAGTCATTTTCATCACAGCATGTTTGGTCTCATTTCTTGACTTAAAGCAGACCTGGAAACTGTGGTGAGTATGCATCCAAAGTGAAACTTCACTTCCACAAAAGTGATTAAACGTTTGTTGCATGTAGTTGCACAGAAAACAGAATGAAAGCATTCCTTTTGAATTCAGTTTTCTCATCCAGTCACTCAACTGTAAGACTGACATCGAGTTTTAGTCTGAAACATTAACCAACAGGCAGAAGATCCAGGCAACATTCGGTAATCATCCACATTTTGATTTGACACTGATGCACAATCTCAAACTATGGTGGAAAGGAGGTGAAACTTTTAAAGCACAATTTTATCAAAGGCATATCCAAGGTTTGATGAACAAAAAACACCCAAAGTAACACGAGAAGCTTGAAAAGTTTTTAAGACTGTCCGTGCATTTACCACTTTGCATTTTTATTGCAGGATTCATCTCCTTAACCCTCTGCTTATTTCACATCAATATTCTCGTATTTTTCCGTCCTTTTCCCTTTTCTGACAAATAAACTTTCTTCATTAAACAAAATGCATCCTCCAAACTTGTGAACCTCTGAGAAAAGAGGAACACTGACATTGCTAATTGCATATCCATGCAGTCTTTCCAACAAATTGTTAGATGATTGAAGTAAGTTTGCTTAATTGCAGATCAAATTAATCTCTAGTCTGATTTACACTTAACACTATGAAGGACATCAAAAAATCATTATGCTGAAACAGTAGAACTGGAAGCTGAAGCTTCTCCATCATCAAGGACAGGACTTCTTCGTCAGGCACCAGCCCAGAAGTGTGACTGATCCATTATTGACAAGAAGACCTGAAGCACTTCCACCATTGCGGAACAGAGCTGTTGTTGCTGAGTTCCTTGTTCTTTAAAGAAAAGGATCAGACCGTTTTAGCTCTGCACTTGACCATATTGTCCTGTTGAAACCGTATGACTCTCTAGAGTCCAGTCATTTCAGCAACGGGAGCCGTAGCTGTCGTCTTTCTCCAGCGTTATGATGAGTTTGGGTTCCAGGCTGGAATCCGTTCCCGGGTAAAGGTGGTTCTGATTGGTGCTGCAGAACATGTTACAGCTGGGGTTTTGACTTTGGTAGTAGCTCTCTGGATCTTGCTGATAGGCTGGTTGGTTGTTGTGGTACATCACCGAATGGTGGTGATGATGATGGTGGTGGTGGCCACTGTTGGACTTCCTGCTCATCCAGTGGCGGCGTTGGCAGCAGAGAATCATAACCACAGTCAGACCTATCAACAGCAGGAAGGCGCTGCCTCCCATCAACACATAGTACCAGTAGGCAGGGATCGGATGCACCTTCACTGCGTCTACAGTGGGCCTCATTCCAGATATGGCACCCCCTGGAGGGCAGGAGGAAACATTACTGATTGGCTCAGTGGAGGAGTGAGGCAGGCATGCAGACTGCATTGAAGAATTTAAAGCTGGAGACTGTCTGTTTATCTGGGCATGGCAGATCTGACAAGCTTTTAATTTCTCTGCATGCTTATAGCTGGATGCAACTCCTATAATACAGTATCAATATTATATGGTATATAGCTCTGGAAAAGCTGAATATTATTTCCAGAAATCCAGCGGAGGCACACATCATTCTGGTTAAAAAGACTGACGACCTGAGTCCAACAGCAATCTGAAAGCGCAAGTCAAGATGCAGAGAAAGCTCTGATTTCACTAAATATTGATTTCTGAAGCTCTTGTAATGTTTAAATATCAATGTGTTGTTTTGTTTAAACATGATCTTTGTTTTATATTCTTTGGAAACACTACCTTTTTGTCTCCTTGACCAATTTATGTTCATTTGCAAAAAATAAAATAAAATCAATCACTGTATTTTTTTTATTTGGGAGACATGCCAGTAGTTTACAGAACAAATCATTTCATTTCACTTAAGCATAAATTTTGAAACCTAAAAAAAAAATCAATACCATAACAACAACAAAAATCTATTTAAAAATTAAATATGTCTAGACTTCTTTGTGGTCTGAAGTTCATAAAATTTTAATGTTAAATAAACCTACTACCAGCAGGTTTATCTAACATTATGCATAGATGTTCTTTCCTTGGAATTATTTTAATAATAGTATTACACAACTAATGTAATATAATATTAATGTATTTTGTACTTACATTATTGAGGAAACAAAATAGAACTAGAGACTAATAAAAACTGTATTAGTTTTTATTAATTATCATTTTATGTTGTTTTTTTATAAAATAACTTAAAATGTTACAAAAATTAAAGTAAAACATAACATAACATAAAGCAGAACTAATTAAACTTAAATTACCAAGAGTACAAATGAGTTGTAGATTTTTTAAACTGTTTATTTTATCATGTTGGATTTTATTGCTGACTTATGGTGCTATTTTTATTGGTGGTCCTTGATCTACTGAAAGATCCAGAAGAAAATTGACTCAAATAAAAGTTAAAATGTAAAAAAAAGACACTAAATCTAAAATCTAAAGCAGATTTGAGATTTTCCAGATGTTAAAACACATCTTTTCCTTATTTTGTTCAAGTCATTGTTCTGACTGCCTCACCCATCTGCTCTGTTTCACTGAGTGCACTCTACCTGCTAGTGAAACACTGACTACTCATGCATACTTTACATAGCCAAAGTCTAAAACTCCTACAAGCAACATAAATATGCATGAGTACTGAAAGTTTGACATCCCTCGGAGCACTGTTGTTCAGAAAGGATAAAACCTTCGTTGGTTTCCACTGAATATCACTCAAAATCATCTTTAAATTTCAGCCACATTATCTAAGATCTACACAGCCAGAAACATTTTTATTTTCATTGATGCAAACATCACAAGCATCTGCTGCATACTGACACGCAAAGGCCCATGCCATGCGCTCAAACTGAACCAGAGAATGCAAACGATTGATTTCGGACCGGCTAAGCAAAAATGTGGAACGCTAAGCCTTGATGGAGTTGTTTTGTTCTGTTTTGAGGGGGTCAAGAGTAACTAAATTCGGGTGGTGAGAAAGAGAGAACAAAATTGCAGGGTTGGGGGAAGGATAAGAGAGAAGGAGGAAGAATGGAAAGAAACAGAGAGGGGTCGGTAGAAAGTGAGACGGTAGAAGGGTGGGAGGGTAAAGAAGTGGAGGGAAAGAGCTAATCCTGCCATGATATCTTTAATCCTGCATTAAAGGGCTTGACTGAAACTTCAATACTCTGTCAACTCACTGTGAGAGGAACCTGCTGTGAGAGCGAAGTTGTTGTGGAGAGAAATAGAGAGCGACAGAAAGAAACAGAGAGAAATGAAGCACATGAGCAGGAAAAAAAGAGAGAAAGAGAGCCCAGACAAGCAACAATTAGCCGGGGATCAGAAAGGAAAGAGAAATAATGAAAGGATGGAGTGGGATAGAGAATCACAAGGAAACCAGTCGACTTCATTTAGACTTTGTCTTAAAGTTCAGATACGCTATTTAAGAGTTTACTTTGATAGCAAAGCTGCTCTCAGTGAGGTCTGGACTCAAAATTGCTTTGTGGTGAACAAAGAGACAATTTTAAGGGGGGGAAAAAAAGTCTGTTTTGGTATCGGAGTCCTAGACTAAACTGAAGTCCCGATACCTATTCTCAGTGTATTGTCTATGATTCTTATGTCAAGCACAAACAGTAGTGGCATTTTACACAGTCAGGGTTTTTAAATAAAGGCTTATTTATGTGGACACAAGTAGCAAAGCAATATTAGAAGCTTTGCACATTTTCACTCTTTAAAATGATATTCTGATTGAAAGAATGTATTGGCCACTCCAGCTCTGTGCTCGTGTTCAGACACACTGTTGATATACAGTAACCATAGAAACCAAGACAAGTAACCATTAAGTTTGCAGTAAATTTATGAAGCAGGAAAATCACCTCTTCTGCAGGTTTACTGTGTGTTTGATTATTTGTAATTGCTCTAGATTTGGTCATCAACAAGTCATACTAAAATTGAGTAAACATATTATCATTACCTTGCGTTTAGCTAGGCTACGGTTAGCATGTTTACTCTGGTATACAGTTGCAGGTTAAAATGGTTTAAGCTAGGGGAAACGTGAGTTTACTGAATATTTATGGATCATGTACATTTCTAGAAACAAAAAAGAAAAATGTTTCACCAGAGCTCCATCTGTAACATTAAACATATTTGGTTTGGTGGCCAACAATCTCGGTCCAATACTATACTTTAATCTACTTTGTTTTAAAATAGATTTTCATCAAATTTGGATTGAATTGGATCTGTATTTGAAAAAACCTGATTGGAACATGCCTATTGAAAATGCTTAATTTGTATTTTTAATTAAAAAATGTGCTTCAGATCCCATTTCTAAAGCAGAAAATAGTTGTAATATAGTTAATAGCAGAAACCATATTTAATTTACAAAGCATAATATCTTGATGGAGTTGACTGTACATGCGATAGAAATAATTTAAGCCTCACTTCACACTAATACCGACAGTCATGAGGATCAATGGAAAAAACCTGGCATTGTAAAAATTTACAATAATGGATGGGCCACATTTTTAACAAGCTTCTCAAGGGAGACTTTTAATCCTTGTTTTTGGCATTTAGTCCTATAAGAACTACAACATAGAATCTACACTGCCATTAAAACAGGAGTTATATGATCACTGTCCAGGAATTAACTGTGTAAAAAGCTCAGCAAGGATTAAGTGAAATACTTGTGCTATGACTCAGCTGACTTGTGCTGTCTCTTGGTTTTTACTATTTTTGGGATTGTATCTGGATGTAGGAAATACAAGTCAGTTCTGCTTAAACAGGCCAAATACTCTGACTTTGAATGTGTATTTTACCCTTGAATATACAAAACGTACAACTAAGCGCCAGTTCTGACATTCTTGTCAGAGGGTCGGATATGTTTTAACATCTCGGTCAATTCTCTAAACAACCGAACACGCAAAGCCAGTGGAACACGTCCCAAACCCAGACTTTGAAAACAAGAAATCCGGGAGCATAATCTGCCTAAGCCTTTTATCTCCTCTCAGGCTGGGCTATTTGAGGATGAAGGAGCAACACTCGAAGAGAAAGAAAACGAGGAAAAAAAAGAAGGAAAAGAGAAGTTGGATGGTGAAAAGCTCTGCATTTTATGCAGGTGAGATCAGGGACTTTTTTAGAACCAGTAACAAAAGCAAGACCTTTAGGAGAAAGAAATGGAGAGCATAGAAAGAAAAAGATGAGGGAATTAATATGAACTGTACGGAGCCCCTAAGGGGACATGGAGAAAAAAAAATAAAAATCCCGACTTATTTTCTCGAGATCTCGACTTTTTTTCTCTTTTTGCCGGATCTCGAGAAAATAAGTCGGGATCTCGAGATCTCGACTTAGTTTCTTGGGATCTCGAGAAAGTAAGTCGGGATTTCTTTCCTTTTTTTATTTTCTCCAGGTCCCCTGAGGGGCTCCGAAGAAATGAGTGATAAGACAGGGAAAGCGAAAAAGCAGAAGTGAAGCTGATGGTGTGAAAATAAATCTTACTACCTCTGTGACCATAAAATAAACTTTATGAAAATATTTCAGTGTAAATAAAGTAATTTCTCTCAATTCCATTGACCTCACAAGCTTAAATATTCATTCAAAAGTAATTTATAATGTGAGGTCTTGAAAGTTAACACGTTTCTTTGAGAAAACCCACTTTTCAGCACAGAATATTGCTATACTGCACTGATCATTTAAGACCACAAATACACCTTTATGTTATTCTGTTGTCATAATAAAAACTGTGCTTCACCAAGAGCATCACGTTAACATGCATGGCCTCATGCAAAATATCCATACAATCAAACTTCATCATTCTTTCTTTATGATGATCATATCAATATATCAAATTCCAGCTGTCAAACATCCCCAACTCCCTTTGAAATGCTTATTATATCAATTGTGTTACATGTATCGCAACAATTACAGTAGAATTTTTTTTTTCTCAGATATAGTTGGAAAAAAAATCCATGTAAACAAAGCCATAATGCTACTAGACATGCTATTGGCTGACATTTGCAAAGCAGCCAATGCAGGAGCACAATTCATTTTCTTCAGCAGTGCCTCCCACATCCCCACCAAGACCAGATTTTTACTGTTCAAGAGTTTCACTGCATATCTCTGTACTTTGCATGTGTTTCTGTGTACTCTACATCTTTGAATATGTTTTTTTTAAATTGTGCTTCTTGTTTTATGATGATATTTTAAGGTATATTTGGTGTTTGAGGAGTTATGAGCATTTTTACAGCTTGTTGCAGGTGGTTGTGGTCCATAACTTGTGTTGATTGCATGTGTTGGCATCTAATTTAAGGTGCTAGCACAGAGTTGACTCACATTGGGAAATTACTACTCCTGCATGACTCAGTTCAGGCAGCAGCTAAGTCGAGCAAACAGCAATAAAATGTTTATCCTCAGTAAATTTGCATTATTTAAGGCAAATGCTACGTACTTGGTAGTCAGAACTTGACGTTACCCGTAGCTTAAACGTCTTCTATTATTTGAAAGTCAAAAAATCTGATTTGCTTTTATGTTCAACTAATTACTACTGCAGTACAAGTGCAACAGGATGATTCTGTCCAATCCAACAGTATGTTATTGCTTTTATAATGTGGAAGCCATAACGTTATTGGATTCTTAAGTCAGGATTTATTAGGGACCTTGCTTTTCCAAACTAGACTTAGATAACAGACACTCCTACTTCATTTTGGTGAAACTTACCGTTTTAATCACAGAAAATAAACACAAAAATGTACTTTCTTTTAACGCTTTGGATAGTTAGCTTACTTACTTTAAGTAAGTTACTTAAACAGATGAGCACAGCACCTAAAAGGTACTTGGCACAAAGCTAATGACCAAAGTAATGTTGTTTGGTTGTCTTTTCTTGAAGCTCCATTCTGAGCAGCTCATTCATCAGAAATCCCTCATTAAACTACTAAAAAAGAGCTGACTCCCTTCTTCTGCAGGCAACTACACATTAGTACTCAATTCACACCATGTTAAGAAATAAAAATAACTACAAACTCTTGGGAATTGAGTTGAGCTGTTCAGACTTGTTCGGTGAGATTCCCCGTGGTTTAAAAATGTTGCTCTGGGCCAGTGCAATGCTACAGGGTGAGCTTAGCGTCAAGCAGGAAGCACAGACAGATTGGCAGAAGGATGTACAAATGCACAAGAAGCAGAACTTACTGGGAATGCCTGAAGTTAAAGCAGGGAGAGGCTCTGCAACAGAGAAAGAAGGAAACAAGAGAAATATTACTAAAAATGTTAATAAAAACTAATTACTAAATGTCATTTATATCTATTTGTGTAGGATATTTAATTTAAAGCTGCAGCTGCTTTTTCTATTTTCTCATCGAACTCGCTCTTCTTAGTCTTTTCTATCTCATGACCTCATTCCTTACTGTTTCCTAAACACAGTTTTAGCGTCAGCAAGCATGGTGACACGTAGAAGAGAGGAAATGGATGAAGATGGGGTTGAAAGGGTTACGGGACATAGAAAGGAAGTAGAGGACTGGGAAGTAAGGATGGTCAAAGGATCATGGGAACATGACCTGAAAATTTGCTGCTGTTTATTATTTGCTTATGAAGGTGAGAAAACTGAAGGGAATCGGAAAAAATAAAGATCATGCAGACAAAGGGTGAGATGAGATTTGATTAAAAAAGTAGAAAATTGGTGGAAAAACTCAGGTCATACTGCAAGCTTCAGTCCAAAAAATTTGGGATTGTACATATCATTTGGAAAAAGTGATTGGAGTGTGCTACCAGCCAAAGATCTCCAGTTTTTAACAGTTTGGCTTCTGCATGCAATTATGCATTATTTCTAGTCATTTCTCTGAAATGTCTATGGTTACACAAATTGTAAGCACAAACTTAGTTTTGCTGCATGATGTCTGACAAGTTGGGGAAGAGAACTTCAGATGTGAAGGGTGGATAAAAATGCAGACAATGAGGGCGAGAAGGAAGGAAGGAAGACGCAGCAGGATGGGATGGCACAGGAAAAGATAGAGGGAGATATAATGAAAAATTGATTAAAATCCATGCCCAAAGGTCGTTTGCTGCTATGTTCATTTCTTATTTATATGCATTTTTTTTGTTTTGACACATGCGAGTGCAAATTAGATCAGTTTTATTAACATTTACCCTTTTTCATCCAGATTCCAGGTAAACAGAACAAACAGATGCCGCCATATGGGCCAGATTTGTGACTTACGTGCACATTGCTCTAGTTCGATGCTGTTGCTCATGTGGATGTTGTCTATCCTGATGTGGCCTCTTGTTGGGTGATCAAAAAACCCCTCAAACACCACCTGCACCAGAAACAGTAGTTTTATCAGGAGGAATTTTTTATTATTTTCAAAAAACACATAGTAGAAAGAGTCATCTTATAAAATTTTTGTAATCCAAAGCTCACAATAACTCGAAAATTGTCAGCATCCGCCTACCTGATACTCTCTGGGGCTTTGGGGAAGGATGGTCCGGCCCTCTCTCCAGTGCGGCCCCTGCTCGCCTTTTAGTGCCCATAGGATGGTCTCCTGGTCACTGTCCCTCAAGAGGACCCGTAGAGTCCCTTGTGCCTCCCCCTGAAGCTGGTAGTAGAAGAGGAGGCAGAGACGACCTCGTTCTGGCCCGACTTCAGGGCTCAGCAGTCTGGCCTTCTTGCGCTGGGTGTGGCTGCCTGCATCCAGGTGGAGGTAGTTCCCTGAAAAATCTGGAGGGAGATAAATAGATGGTGTTCCTCAGTGATTTTACATGATTTTAATCATGTAGATTAGTTGAATTTTAGTAAAATAAATAGAATTAAATATGAGGGTAAGTCTTTGTTTGACTCGTCAATGACCAAAAGAAGGCATTTTATTGCCTTCTTCGACAGACAGTTTTAGTTAATTTGTAACTTCAATAAAACTTTAGTTTTTAATATTGAAAATTTGTTTTATTTTAATGGGCTCTACTTTTTAAATACATGAAAGTACCAGAAAATGCACAATTTTACTAATTGTACTGCTGTAACTCAGATTTTTTTCACTTTTATATAAACACAGAAGTATAACTTTGACTTTCATTGAAACAAGATTCATTAAACAAATGTTTTGACAACATTTTACTATATGTGACATCCTGCATTTTTGTAGCATGTTGCAGCATATAATTTGAGAAACTACCTTTCCCTGAACTTCCCTGAACAGGTGAGGTGTAATATGAAACATGATCATTACATTTTTTGCACAAACTCATTTTTAGATAATAAGATTTTAGTCTGCTCAGCTCTGCCTACTTTGAGCTACTTTCAGAATGCTAAGTTTTAGGGCTTCTTGTCACTTTAAATCCAAATAAGCTGCTGGCCACGCACCAAAACATGTACACTTGCATGTGAAAATGCCTGCAAACAGATGGACAGTCATACAACTGTACATCTTTGAAAAGCAGAAGTAGAGCCTAATGCACAACCAACAAGAATACACCAAGTGGTTTATGAAAGGTAAGTCTACAGTAAAACACTTGTCTTTCTCAGCAGCCATTGTACAGCGCAGAACCAGCTGACTAAACATGCTGGAGCTCTGATTAAGTTGCTAGGTGACGGGCTGGTTGCGGTTTAGGTAGCTAGGTAACGACACAGTATGTCTCAACAATCAGGACGTTTTTGAAATGGTTCCTTTTCCCGACACAAAAAACATTAACTTAATGCCAAAAACAGTTGGATAGTTTTGAGAAGTAGTTGAGTCCCAAATGGACGTATAAAAACATGCAAAAAACAGATTTAGCATCTTAGGTCTCCTTTAAATGAAGTCTAATGCTTTATAACAAAGTCATTCTGCCTTGAGACAGTTTCACTCTTTTTTATCCATCTGTCCGTCTGTCCATCCATCCATCTCTCAGAATTACAAGAAACGTTGAGCAGCTTTTGCAGCACTCTGTGCTCAATAAATAATGCATTAGATTTGAGGTAGCTCAGCTCTTCACTTGGAGGCATTGAGAAAAGGGGGACCTAAATTACCATTGCTCATTAAGCACACTTAGGGAAAAGTTGCAGTGTTTTTCTGTCGTTCCACGTTTGATCTTGGCTGACGTACAAAGGGAAGGAATTAATTAAAAACTCTCCATGGGAGAAACAGAGATGTAGAACTGGCTCTGAGGGAAAGAGGAAAAAATCCTGTATCTCTCGATGGTATCTTTGTACATGAGCGTTGGTCCCATTTTCAGGCTACTTGTTTATGTTTACATCTTTGCTTGTGTGTTTCGAGATTTGTCCATCAATCACTGACTTGTTCTGAGCTCGATGCTAAAAGCATTTATTGCTGCTATAAGATGTGCACACATGACTGCACAAGGCTGAGTCTTCAACATGACAAGATCATAGACTAACATTTTACTTCTTGGCTCATTGATGGAAAATTTTACACCTTTAATGAAAGAATGTTGGTGTAAATTTCTTGTAAGCATTCTTTTTAGAGCATTTTGGAGTTGAAAATGTTATAAGTCAAATAATCCCGTCATTAGCAGAGGATGTAATTCAGCCATTTGATTCAGATGTGTTGGTCAGGGATGCATCTAAAAGTTGCAAACACGATGGAAGTTGAATAGAGTCTTGGGTGGATTCAGATGATGTCTTTTGAACAACTTCAACATACCTCCACAAAAATAAGAGCATTTTTTTCTTTGGGAATAAACCAACCTGAGAAATTTCAGCACATTTCATAAAAGAAATAAAATAACTTATGAGCTCTGTTCTGGTAGGCTTTTCTCTTTCAAATCCCTAAAAAAGGAGTCCTAATGGCAGGGTCTGCCGATCAGATTTGCATACGCAGACAGCTTGCAGACGGGTGCCACACTAATGTTGCTGTAGAACAAGACTTAATGTCATGTTGCTGTCAAACAAGGAGACAGGGGCGCTGCTAAGTCAATTTCACATCATCATGCAAACGTACGGGGAAGCACACACACATGCAGATACACACAGACCGCAACCCAGAGAGATAGGCATTCGAGCTTTGCCTTGTGTCACGATTCAGCTTTTTTACGGAGGAGCTGCCCAGTCAACCGTGAACTTGATGGTTTCAACAGATACGATTAAAACCCTGCTACGTAGCAAGGTCATATATGTGTGGGAAGGAAGTGAACCCACAAACTTTGAGTGTTTACTCATAGGTTAAAGTTCTGGTGTGGAGAGGTGTGTGGAGAATTGAGCACTGCAAAAACCCAAAATCTTATCAAGTATTTTTGGTCTAGTTTCTAGTGCAAATATCTTAGTGCACTTGAAATAAAACAAAAATAACTTTGTAGAAAGACACAAGAGCTTGTTTTAAAAACGTCTTGTTCGACTTGCAGATTATTTCTACGTTTTCATTAATATTAAGGGATTATTAACTTGAACAAGCTCCTATTTCTTGTTGAAAAATTACTTGCAAGTTAGTTTTGTTGTATTTCAAATGTACTAAGATATTTGCAGTAGAAAGAAGACAAAAATACTTGCCAAGATTTTGCGTTTTTGCAGTGAATAGAGCTGAAAGGTAACAGTAACACTGCTGTCAAAGCTATCAACTCACCTAACTGACCTGGGTAATGTGCGTGCACCTTATAGATGTGTAAGCTTTATGATAAAGTGTAAGTGTGATTGATAAAACAGTCTTAGTTATCATCCTGCTCTCTTATAAAAGATGCACAGATGTGGAGAAAAGGAAAGCACCACTGAGGGAAATGGAAGAGAGGTCAGCGAGGAGAGAAGAAGGCAATCCGACTGATGGAGAAAGAGGGCTGGAGGTGGAAAATGGAGGGAAAATGCTAAAATTATACAAAGCAATGTGAGTTGAAATGGAGGTGAAGAGCTTATAACAAAGGGATGGATTGAAGGAGGCATGGTGCCGTAAGGGGAACAAAGAAAAATGAGACGAGGACTGAGAACAGAGACAGTTTTGTAAGAACATTAGAGGAAAGAAAAATATATGACAGCTAACAGGGGAAAAAAAGGGCAGAAAACCCAGATGAGTGTAAGAACAAAGATATACCATACCAGCCACTTTATTAGCAAAGCTTTATCAGAATTTGACTGAACTCATTTTCCTCCAGAGCTTCTTTAGTTCCTCATGGTGTGGGTATTTGAAGGTGCTTTAAGCACTCCGATATTTTGGTCACTATTGACTTCACAGTATCCTGCACATGTGGCATATTTTGACGCCAATCTCTCACTTTACAACTAACAAAAGGGACTGAAATTTGACTAGTATTATTAGTAGTATTATTCCTCTTCACTTTTAAGTTTTAAGGGGTTAAACCTCCACAGGATTAAAAATTGCAAAGTCTACATTTTGTCTGTTATATGTTACATGAAAAGTTAGATTTCCTCTTGTAGTAATGATCTTTTTTTGATTAAAAAACCTCCCTGCAAACATGAAATGTGTCGCTGTTGTATTCCAATATCAAATACAATTTTGCCAGTCATCTTTTCCAGTGAAAACACTGTGATTAGGGTAAACAACAGGGCTCCAGAGTGTTCCCAATATGCTTAAGGCAACACAGCCAAGCTGATCCAGCTCTGGGTGGAAGTAGAAACAAAACAAAAAAAAAGGAATGGCATTCACTGCTGATAACATGCTTAAGTCAAGTCTATGCATTTAAACATGGACAAAGCAGAGTCACAAATAGAGATACCACTATATGTGTGACAGGAAAAGTCAGAAATGTAAAAAAAACAGTGTATTCCTGGGACACTGTGTATGTTTTACATGTGATGGCAGCCACACTAGATTTATTTTGGTTGGTTTAAGTTGGTTTCCAAGTTGAACATTTCTCCTAAGATGTCATTCTCTTTCAGTTTTCCCACTCAGATCTCCAAAACACGAACCCTACCTATACATGGATACTTTTTTAACACCTATTGCTCCTATAACGGCGCCTGCATCCCAAATGTACAAATACAAAAGCTTTTTTTGATGCTTTAAAACTATTTGTTTTGAGATACTAAAATTAAGAGATGAAAAACCTAAGCATTTTGCTTTTGTAAGAGCAAAACTTTCACTTATTTTAAGTCATTTAGTTTTCTTTATTGTACTTTAAACTGGAAGTCAGCAGATAAGCTTAACCCCTACTAATTTCTCTCATTTTAATCCCTCAAAGACAGTCTACTATATTTTTTTTTACTTATTAGCTGTCACAAGTACTCACAGAGATTGATTGGCGAAGCTGCGTGTTTATATGCAAAACCATAAGCAGCAGTGATGACAAAGAAGCTTCATTTAAACCTCATGCCTTAGCTACAGCAGGGACGCTCTAAATGATAAATAATAATAAGTAAAAGTCAGTTTCACAAATCTAAACCTGCTCTAAATTATTCCTGTTTTGGTATCATCTCAGTGAATGATTGCTGTGCTTTGCTTTTCATGTTGATATTCTTCGGAGCGGTCGCTGTTCTTACTGTCTGATCCCAGCGACAGGTCCTGCCATGTCCCATGAGTGTGATGTCCAGTCGAGCCGCCGCTGGCTCCGTGCAGGGTCCAGCTCACACCTGAGTGCGGATCAGCCGACCAGCCGCACAAACTCTTCTCAAAGTCACACACGGCCGACAGGGACGGCGTCGTGGCTGTGAGTTGAAAAGGAAAGACGGATCATGAATAAATACAAAATCACCAAATGTCACCAAGCATTTTGGTATTTCTAGGGCAAATGTCTTAGTACACTTGGAATAAGACAAAACTTACAAATAACTTTGTATAAAGATATAACAGCTTGTTTAAAGTCAGTAATCCCTCGTTCCACTCACACATAATTTTACTTATAACGTATGAAAACTATCTTGTTTTAAGTGGAACTCGAACACCTTTTATCAATTTGAAGGATTTCTAATCTTAAAACAAATATCTACTAATTTAGAATACTTGAAATAAGACAAAACTAAGATATGTGCACTAGGGAAAGACAGAAAATACTTGATTTTGTGTTTTTAGTAGTGCATAAAGAAAGGAAACACTGAAAGGCAATTAGAAAGAAAGAAACAAAAATGATTACATTTTTATTTTTGTTTTTTAAGAAAGACAGAAGGAAGTTTGTAAAAATTACCCATGAAAAATGTATTTTCTTGACATTATTATTTATTCTTAGCTATAGGTAGCAAGATTAAAAAGGCCGATTATGTATTTGATAAAAGAAACAACACAAAAAGTAAAATAATCTATCTGACTGTCTATCCAATCTTTTCCTTTGTAAATAAATACATAGTCTTCACACTTTCAGAATGTATTCTTTTTGCATCGCCTTGTGTTAGAAATTAGATGCATCATGTTCTCTTTTATTCAGTACTATTGGATTTCTGGATTTTGAGTTTAAAATTAAACTTTGCCTTTTCTTCTGTTTTGATTAAGCTGAGAGATTCATTTGTCTTTATTTGTTTTGCCATTTTAAAAAATCTTCACAAATACAAAAGGAAGGTTAAAGGACAGAAGAGAGTAAAATGTAAGTGCAAGAGAACATAATTAAGTCAGGGACTACTAACCTAACAATCATAAAATGAAAGAAGGCAATAAAGAAAGGTTGAGTGGCAAAAAAAGGATAAAAAAGATTGAAAGGAAGAAAATGAGATGATAAATTATTCCACCATAATGACAACAGCTGTAGATAAACTCCAGTGAGGCGACTTGCTTGATAGTCAGTTGACCTATAGCTGTGAAATGATACACCAGTGCTAGTCTGGTTGTGGGAGCTTATTTCCCCTCAAACAGAGCTTCCTGTGGGACTCTGAATGTTACAGACTTCAAAGCCCAGAGGCTTTGTGGTGCACAGTGACATCATAGCTATGACCTTAAGAGAGTAAGTGTGTGTTTTTATGGGTGTGGATGTGATACAGTTAGAAATAAATGCATGTGTAAGAAGTCTGAATTTGTGGATGCGGTGATGCTTATGAGGAACATGGTGTGCTTACCTGATCTCATTGTAGGAGTCGTCTCCTCCAGTCTTGGCGTGGTGGTGCTCACTGTAACAGTGGTGATTTCTGTCAGGAAATGACAGATTTATTAATATAGACACAAAAGCATGAAGGAAAGATTTCAAAACTATGACACGATCACTCTATGAGCTGATGTTTTAACTTACAATGCTGATAATTATATCCAGTTTTTGTTTTTCTCACACTTGCGTGTTTCAGATCAAACATGTGGCAATGATATCTCATTTATTATAGGAAAATAACTCTCCAAACCAACCAGGCTGATGGCAGTCGTTGCCGCCAACAGTGGCGCAATCAGTTAGGGTTTAAGGAGTCATTAGTTTCACACATAAAGCCAGGCCGGTTTGATTTCTTCTTAATAATTAATCATTTTAAAACCCTCCAAACCTAAGGTTCTAATAAACCCTTTTTTACTGTTACCTATGCGTCTTAAAACTTCCTTGAATCTCTCCCCCACACGCATGAACTCGCAACACAGAGCAAGAAGTGTCTTTTTATTGACGTAATAAAACAGAGCAGAAGAACAGAAGATTTCTGGCCTGCGTGGCGAAAACACCAGAAGCTTCTCACCAAATTAGTCTCTGACTGCTCCTGCCTTTTACGTTGTTTCATCCCTCCATTTGACTCCGCAAGCTTTCTGCTGAGCACACCTAATCTGTCTCTACTAAAACCATCGCTAACCCTCCTGAAAAATAGTTGCTTCTGCACACATAAACAAAGATTTTGCCACACATACATGCACGTACACACGCCGAATGACGGCTTTTTTGCCTCTGTGCCATCAAACTATAGAAGTGAAATTCTATCTAAGTGTTGTTTCTGTTCTACCCCAGCTGCAATTTTCTTCTTCATAACTCCTTCTCTCACTCTCCTCCTGTCACTTCTCCTTGAGTTATATTTTGATTTCCACTGCCTGCTTTGCTTTCACATGCCCACAAATCTCTTTCTCTTGTGTTTTTCATTTCTCTTCTTTCCACAATCTCTTGTTCCCTTCTGGAAACAGCAGTGCTTTGCATGGCAGACCTCAATTTCTTTAACTCTTTTTTTTTTTTTTAAGATTTTGACTGCCCCCTCGGTAAATCTATGGCTGCTGTTGATTCACCTCTTATTCAGTTGTGGTGCAAGTTATGCATGTTTTGAATTCTCTGTGTGCTTAAAACTTGATAAAATACCGTACATGCTACTGCTGATAGAAGTCTAAAGTACATTTCCTTGAAAGATATTTATACCCTTGAGTTTTTCTATATCTTGTCATGTTATGAACCACATATTTTAATATATTTTATTTGGATTTTAACATGATGTGGATTTCTTTAGGAGTATCTGAGTAAAACAAACAGACAAACAAACAAACACTGGATTTCTGAAAGCAATTTGTGGTATTTTGGGTTATTAGCATAAATGGGATTAAATAAAAAATTTATGTTACACTTTTCATATTTTAATTTACTAAAAATCTTGAAAAAGACGCATAATTTTCCATCCGCCTCACAGTTACACAAACTTTTGTCAGACTGACATCAATTCCCAATAAAAAACATTAGTTAAAAAGTTTAAAAATACTATTATAGGACAAAGTAAATAAAGAACAATGCTGCACAGATAAAACATGTATATTTAAAGTCTGGATCTTATGTGCTGACATGAAACTGTTTTAATCATGTGCCCTTTACTTGCTGTAATTAGCCCCTCCCCAATAGGAGACAGGAAGGCTTCAGAAAAGGAAACGTGACCCATTTCACCTCATGAAACCATTTTCCTAATTAGTGACCACACAGCTTCCGGAAGGCTCCTCTAGCAGCTTCCATCTTTCTTTCACCTGTCAAATCCAGTTTTGAACTCTGTCTCTGCTATCCGCCCCTTTTGCTTCCTCTATTGCTCATTGGCTCCATCATCCATTCCCTCTTTCTATCCATCAGCATCCTCTCTGTGATTACTGAAAAGGTCAACCAAGTCATTTTAAGAAGTTAATTCAATATTTTTTAACATTATTAGCCAGGCTATTATGTGAAATAATTATTTGTGTTGTCTTAATTTTTTCTTAAACTACTACCAGAAATTATTTATTGATGCACGAGAAAAAAGAAGAAATGTTTAAATGGGTCAATGTGATCAGCTGCAGGAATGTGCCTTTAGTGTTTGACTCACTTGTGTAAGGAATACAAACACACACACACTAAACCCTTAGAAGCAGAAGTGTCACAGGCACATTGGCTCATTGTAAAGCTGCTGACTGCGCAGGGCGAAACGGAAACAGAAAAATCTGTTCAATTATGGAAAGAGCTCTGGGTGTAAATCTACCTGTGTCAGCCTAAATAACGACTGGTGGAGCACCGAGTGACGGTGGGTTTGTGGGGAAGGGGAAGACGGAGTTCTTGCTAATCAGTTACTTTCAACATGGTAATATTTACTAAATGCATTCACAACCATTATTACATTATTAGTCGCTGCAGATCTAAATCACTTCACTGATAGTTCATTAGCAGCAGTGGACACCATATCATGGCATACAGTAGTTGTCTCACCATATTAGGCCACATTAAGATTCAAGCAACAAAAAGTGAAATTTGTCATTTTTACCTTAAAGGTGGCCTATTATGCTTAAGGTCGTAAGTCTATGAACTATACACAACAAGTTTATTAAATTTTTTGTACAAAATCATTCTTAGATACAGAGATTTTAATCCAATCAGTTCTGCCGACTTTGAGCTCATGTCAGAATGAGCCGTAAATGATGCTTGGCAATGGCAAAAGAAGCTGTTATACATGTAAAGGTCATGTGTGTGATTTGTGTATTTGTCTTCATTACTCAGGAAAAAACGGGAAAACACATACTGACATAAATTTTCCTATTTTACAGCTAGAGTAACAACTTTTACACTACGTTTTACCAACTTCTAAAGTTGTTTTAAACAACTGGATCTATGACTTAATAAAAAAACACATTTATTTTGTAACCAGTGAGCAAAAAACAAAAAAAAAAAAGCTTCTAAGTTTACTGCAGATAAGCCAACCAGTTACTTTTGGAGGGATGCAACAAAAATAACTTTCTGTCTTTTATTGAAATTGTGTGCTTTGGTTAAATGACATTGAGCTTTCTGGCTACAGCTTTGTTTGAAACAAAGCTCCACTGTTTAGTGTGGCAACGAATCTGTGATTCTGTGGGCCTGTTTCTGTTTCTGGTTGCATGGCATTATGCACTGGTTTTGAAAATTTTGCAGACTCCGATTCTTCTTGAAAACTGAAACTTATCATTGCATCTTATAATCAGGTATTAATCAGAAGCATGCAGCCAAATGAAGATAAATGGGTCCCTACACACAAAATAATATCTTCAAAGGTATGTTTTTCCCCAGACATAAATCGTATTAGAAAACCTGTGGGATGAGCTGAAGAGAAGAGATGTTGAGAGAGCAATCATGACTATAAAAGATTTAGAGATTGTCCAAAGAGAAATGGTGAAAGATCTCTCCTCTCTTTATGGTGGCTTGTTAAAAAAAAATCATAGTAAAAATGGGGAAGCGCAAAACTAGAAAACAACAGTTAATATCTTAGGAAAAGTGCAGCAGCTATGCTAAAAATATATATGTAGTTTTACAAACTTTGAAAAACTTAAGTACAGTTAAACTTTGTGCCACATTTGGAAGCACACAAAGGCAGAACATTAGCTTTTTAGAGACAGGAAACTTGGAAAATAGTGAGAACATTTATAGTTATGGCACTACGGGGAGCAGAGCATTTAAGTGTTAAAGTATTACATTAAATGCGAGGTGATGGTGGAAAACTTGAGTGTTATTCTGGATGAAAATCATGGTGGCAGTCTGAATGGCAAATCAGACAACTGCTCCGAAAAAGCAGATCTGCAGGTTTTATTCTTATGAAACTTAAAGTGCCAGACATAATCATGACTCCTGCTTTGGTGGTTGAGTGGTTGAGAAAATGAGTTCTTCATGGGGAAGATTTTTAAAAGGCTAATTACCAAAGTATCTTAAGACAACGGAAGACCAAAGCTGCACTTGACCACAGTATGCTGTGTTTAGTTGCAAGAACAATATCTGTATCTAACCTAATAATAAGCATGTGACAGTGGTTCAAAAAGGCAGCAATAATAAAGCTTTAAGTGTGGCTAAAGGCGAAAAGCCGTGATCTTGACAGCAGAGATGCTAAAAGTGAGGACGCTGTTTATGTCAGGAAACTACCAGCAGTGAATTGCTCATTAGCTCACAAAGTCTATGATTGTAATTGTAGCCTTAAGTGTCAGGAGATGAGAGTTGATAAAAACGAGGCTTCTGGCAATGAATGGCTAAGAACATCGTCTTAGCTACAAAGGAAATGAGCTTAAATGTGGAAAAAAAAGTGAGTTAAGAGTGCCGTCAGAATATGGCGAAAAAAATGTTTTTTACCACTCTAATAATTATTTAAAGTAACAGAGTTCCTCCAAGGTCTTCCTGAAACATATTTTAACAAAAGCGTATGTTTCTGAACCCTGAAACATCTTAGACTGTGTAGTAAATTTACCACATGTAAGGTAATTTAAGTTCTGGTTCAAATTGTAAACACAATGTTAGACAAATGACTTAGTCTCAGAACCCTCCCCCTGACCCCTCCCTAAAACAGTCATAATAATAGCAATCTTAAAAGTAATGTCATAAAAAAGCAATATTTTGGAGGTATTTGATCCACAGAATTGGCCTCTCTGATCATAATGTAGGCTGGCTTGACATCAGTGCAGGCAGGCAGATGGTTTCACTTGAACTTCCATTACTGAAGCTAATGGTGTCCCTCATGGGCTGCTCATAGGATCACTCCCTATAATTCTCCACATTAATAATGCGGACTATGATATCACCATTAATAATGTGCATTTTTACGCTGATGATATAGTTAGGTTAGTTCTGCATCCACATCCAACCTGGCTCTTTCTCAGCTGCAGCTTGCCTTCAGTACAGTAAAAAGAGTTTTTATTACCTAAAGCTTATTTCAAACTCTGATAAATTGTAAATTTAAGTCACCTAAGCTTACAAGCTTTCAGTTTACAGATTGAGAATGTCTCTCAGCTCATATATCTAAGATTTTCTCTTGACAATTCTTTTTATTTCACGTCTTATATTCAGATGTCAGTGAAACCAACTTTCTAAGATCTAAAAAATTTAAATTCGTCTTGAAACTTATAAACACAAGTCTGTTGTCAGCATAGACACTTTACCTTTCAGGCTCGTTCAGCTATGTTGAGCCAGAGTTCACATTATCACAAAGGTGGATGTCTTTTTTCAGTTTTTTTTTTTTCACTTTATATGTGCATGCCATGTAGAAACCACCATCATACACCCATTGTGCTCAAAGCATAATTTTAGGCTTTGTTTAGGCTACAGAAAAAAAATTCAGTTTGGTTCAACTTGCTTCACAGTACAGCTCGATTGAAAGGCATAAAAGCTTGACAGAAAGTCTCCATAATTCATTTACGTAATTTCCTCTCCAAATCAGGGAAAGTCCCATAAGAACACACTGTATGTGAGTTAATTTCTTCATGAGATATTAGAAAGATCATAGATGGCTGCATTAAAGGATGGAAAGTGGAGAAAACAGGCAAATATCTGGGAAATTCCATAAAGGCACGGCGACTCAAAGTTTATTTTGGAAAGGTTTGATCTTTTTTGCACACAGACATGTATAAACAGAGGTAACCACAGTGAACCTTAGCCCAACTCTAAGTGCTTCCATGTGTCGTATCACATGAGGGGAAGTGAAGCAACAGATCTGCTGGACTGTCCTGAAGTAAATCAAACATTGTTAGAAAAGGCTTAAAAAGTTTATCTGCTCTCGCTGATTTGAATTTCCTTCACTCAGCACCAAAACATCCTGTTGCTGTGTCACTGCTGGAAAACCAATCTAAGCCAGGGGCAGAACACAGCTGTCTTTTGTCACTGTACTGGGATGTTGCAGTATAACCTGGATGTTTGATTCTCTGTTATCTTTACTCTGTTTTTTGGAATGAAAGAACTTCATGGGAGTCTGGCAGCAGCCTTGGATGACTTTAACTTGTGTGGATATTATTTTTCGGAAAGTTGGAAGCATGTTAACCTTTACCCAGATTTATATAAAAAAATAAATCCTTCATTGAGATCTTTGCTTAAGTCTTTTGTCAAAATAGTAAATATTCTAAAATATCTTCTTTTACAGCATTGCTCTCTTTGTACTATAAATAATAAAATGTCTCCAGTTCAATATACAACACTTACGGCACAGGGAAGCTTTAGAGCCAGACTGCAGCATCCTCAATGCACAAAGGAGGGCTAACATACATCTTTCCTCCCTGCAGCTGTTAGACTGATAACCAGCACTGCTCCAAACAAACCAAATGGAAAACGAAAACAGATTCTAACAGCATAACGTCTCAGTCTTTGGGAAATATTCATCTGACGACAGTTACTTGACAAGAGTAACATTTATGCAGTTATCCACGTTTTTGCACACAAATTATGCTAGTATGTTTTTTTAAATCAATATTGTTTTTACTTAATTGTTTCCGATATCTCTAATGTGTGTCTGTTGTGTTTCTATTTGCTTTTTTGTACTGACTATGTCTCAGTTTGTAACATCAATTAGGGATGTTTTCAATATGCTTAAAAAACTGATTTAAATCTATTTTCTTTCTAGTAGTCTGCTGTAAGGAAATGTGGCTCTATGGCTCCAATGAATATCTTTCATCATGAAGTCTCAGAGTTATTTTCATTTGGTCAATGGTCTTAATACATCACAATGCATCAAAGTAAAGAAACCCAAACACTATCAGAACCAAACATGGAGCGCTGACAGAAAAAATAAACTAAAATACAATGCACTAACGTACAATTACAGACATAAAATCTTGAAAACAAACTTGTTGCACTATCAGAAGGTCTTTCAAAAACATTTCTGAACTTTGGCTGCTCTTTCCCTTATTTCTCATGTCTGCTATTTGAACATGTTCTGAAGAATCTTGTTTTTCCTGTGAAGCCACTAAACTTTAACCGGTGAAACTTGCAGGCATAAATCTCCTAAACCAAAGAGATAAATCAGTGTTGTGGAAAGAACAGAAATCTCAATGAACCAGCTTTTAGTTGGATTTCTTTCACCTTTATTAATAACAACCTTCCACAAAAACACCTTTATTTGGTTGAATCTATGATAAATAAGAAATGTAGCAGTAAATAAAGAGAAAACGATTAAAGATCAATGAAGGAATGATGAATCTTTTAGCATCAAACCTTTGCAGCCCTACATATATATTTTTGGGAAAGCCCCTCTTTTTAGTAAAATACTGTTTGCTATAAAAAACAAATGAGTGGAAAAGCAGCCAATGTACACAGAAAACTTGAAACTATTGATTATTACAAATGAAAAACCGAACAAAGCTGTCCACAAAGTCAATCATTTCATCATTCAATTTAGTGTTGACGCCAATATTTTTCACAAATATAATAAGCTTCCATTTGTTTTCTTTAATACCTGTGTTACGCTTTTCCAGAAACTTTGCTTTAAATGTTATTGGCAAGTGAAACGGACGTGAAGGGAATGAGTGAGTGGGTGTAACCGAGGACACATCCCCCTGATCACATGAGAATATCTGAACTGCAGCCACAACTCACATGTGATACTAATAAGCAAAGCTGGACCTGACACTCACCAACAACACGCACAAACTCGCAGTTGGCAAGAGTCGATATGATTGGCTGGAAACCTGGAGCAGCAGAACAACTCCAGAATGTTCCCAAACTATGTGCAGCATGTCCTCAAGGCTGCTGTAAAGACCTGGGTTTTTCTGGAATCACTTTGTCCAAAGAAAAATCACCCAACACAGTAAAGATGTTTGTTTTTTCTTTCACACATTTTCAATCATGAAGTATAAACATGCCATTTCCTTCACCTCATATAATTACATTTGTTTTGAATTCCATTCCATTCAATCTGCTAAAAATAAAACAAACAGTAAAATGAGTATTTTCTCTGCTAATTTTCTTAAGTACAAAAGTTTCTGCAGCTTTTTGGCACAACTGGTGTTAAAATGGCATAATAAATGGTTATTATGGAGAGTTGGGGAAACCATAAATGCCAATGTTTACCGCACTTCTCTGTGGTAAACATTGAACTTTATAGATTTTTGTGGCAGCGCTGCATAATCTAGTCCCTTGTAAAGTTAGAGAAGGCAGCCAATAAGTTTAATAAAAATTTAACCAATGTACCTGATAAGCTCCAAAAAGTGCCATTTAAGTCCTTAAAAGTATCCAGTACACGTTCCAGAAAAAACCCAAAAACTTTGGGACGGGGTTTGGTAAGTACTTGGTGATTTTATTGAAAGTATCTTAAGAAAGTTCAGGAAAAGTTCAGAAGCTTCTAGTGTTGAGTCCAAGCAACTACATCTAAGTTATCCTAAAATGTTAAATCTTTTCATGTTTAATTAGTGCTCTGACTGTAAATATGGGAAGGTTTAAACAAAGTATGCCGTACTTCAATGGCATCTTCTCTTGTATTACCAATTTTAAAGAGTAGCCGAGAGAAATAGGTCCACTTATGATATTTTTCTATATCAGGGAAACTTGACTGCTAAGTTAAAGTTTGTTTAACATATAAATTTGTTTTATATAAGATTTTGAGGATAATTGTGGCTTAGTTGATGTGTGAGATTGCACTGTTTTCACAGAAGCTTGTTTAATCCAAAACTACACCTCAATACTAGAGGTAATTGTGGATGAAGCCTGATTTACAGAAACTTTCTGCCAATGTATCACTGCCTTATTCTGACATTTTTCATTTGGAAGTGATCAGAAACAATCCATCAGCCCTGAGTCATGCAAACTAATAGCTGCATAACCACAGGGTTCCTTTTGCCACGTCATTGTGGTTGTGCTGGACAAATGAGGCAAAAAAGACATTCTCAAGAGTTGGGCTGCCAGCACCCAGATTTTCCATGATTCTACAAGCAGAAGTAGCTGGTGAATAAAGACAAAACTATTAGCTTCATTGGGATTCAGGATGCAAGGCGCTTTCACTCTCCATCTTTATTTGTTGCCATCTCTCAGGTACTTTCCTCAACAACTCTACCGATGATAAATGAAGCATGTATTGACACAAATAAGAGCTAACCCTTTAAAACCTTTATGCCAAACAGGTGTGAGTGTGTATTTGTGTGTACATCTGTGCCCGCCTGCGTGGCTGCCCTGCCAACAGCTAGGTGTGGAGTGGAAGCGACGTGAGCGTAGCAGATGTTCTGATAGCTCACTCTTTTAAAAACATGATAGGAACTGGCAGCTCGTAAGCTTTCGGTTCACATCCAATAGTTGAGGTTACAGCACCTAAATTACATGTTGCCTCCGCAGCTAGCGTGGATGATTGGAAATGAGCAGTAATCTTTTGGCTTTTGTTTCTGTGTTTGCACTGAAGGTTTTTACACAATAATGAGATGCTAAACTACATTTTATTGTGTGTCCCCGAAGAACCCATGAATCTGTTCTTTCTTTGTTTTTGTATTGAATTTTTGGAGCTGGGATTGTCTCGCTCACGTGAGGAAATTGTTAGGTCAGTGCACTTGATTGTAGAAAATGAAAACAATACAAAGGTGGTAATGGAAAAGCAATTTCTTTGTCTGTATATTTGAATAGTAAATAAAGCAAACAACATGAGTAACTACTTTGTTTTTTTTTTTTGTTTAAAGTAGATCAGTAATTTGGGAGGATAGATTGTTTCTTATTTGTGCCAAAGTCGAGCTGGAAGGAAACTTCTGTATTATTTCACATCCGTTACAATGATAAGAAGCCTAAATACTAACCAGGATTGGAAATTTTGCATAATTTTTATTCTTTCCATAAAAAAACTCCCATTGTCTATAATTAAAGCAAGAAAAAAATGTGGGTTTTTTTGTACCCCATAATATGAAGCATGAGAATACAGCTATAATAATGACTTTTTTAAAAGAAAGTATTATCTGCACAACTTTAATTTTGTAGATTTTCTTTAATACAGAAGTAGTGTAAACTATGTATGCAGTAAAAGCTAAAATATATACAGCTACCCCTTGAAATGTTAATGTTAATTAGAAAGTTGGAAAGAGTTGTGGTTATCAAGGTTCTGGCAAAATTTTTCAGCTGACTTCCAACGCCTCATTTTTATTTTTACATTCTAATATGACCGAGTTTCAACATGGAAATATTTTGACGTCTCACTGGCTTTCCAGTAGTTTCCAGTTCATTTGACATCTTGCACCAGATGCAAAATGTCATAGGATACAATTTGGCCTCCCTGTAGAAAAATTATCTCAAATGCATCAAAATTGGTCGACATGAAGCTTATGATGTCGCCTTCCCAAAGCCTCAACCTCAATTTAAAATTTGTGGAATACGCTTAGAAAGCCAGGAAACCTACCAATTTAAATGAACTCTAACACTTTTGCCAAGAACAGTGATCAGATGTTCATGTAACAAGCTTGTTGATGGATTAAGTGACTCTCTGAGGTTCTGCTTTCTGACAGGCATTTGAACCCAAAAATTGTGATAAATATCTGAGGCTGTGTGAAGAATTTTGGCGCTGTGTGCATTAGATATTATTCAGGCTTAATTCAAACATCTTGTTTTTCAAAATCATTCAAGTTTGATGTTGTATTCCATCCTATAAAAGGAAAATCTCCAGCAGTATGAACATTTCATGTACCTGATGAGTGTATGTCCCAAGCTGCATCAAAAGGAGCAAGAGAAACAAATAGCATGGAGATCAAATGTTGTGGCCCTCCTTTTGTTGAGCTCTGCAGATCTCTCCCAATCTGCAGCCCCGTCTGTGTGTATGAGTGAATTTATAGGAGAACCCCACTTAAGCCCACTAGAGTCGAATGTCTCTGCCTTTTTTGCAAGCCGTTTCTTCTGTGTAAACAGCTGCACTCAGTGGATTGAGGAAGATGCACAGCTAAATTCATCTTTTCTTCTAGAACAAAATAAACACAAACAGGAAGGAAATAGGTACTTCTGTTGTCACTTATAGCTCAAAGAAAATGACTGTGACTTCATACATAATGTTTTCCATCGCCAAAAACAGATGGTGAAAGTTAAAGATAAGAAGTATGTTCATCTCAGTGTGTGGCTTTATTTATTGGATGGTAGCAGGAGCAGTTGCTATGGTGTTCAAGTGAAGTGGGAATGAACTGTTATCATGTCTAATGCACAGATTACATCCAGAGGGTGAACATCTGGCAAGCAGACACAGACAGCCAGACCAGCAGACAATCACTGCAGCCATAGAGCAGTAAAGATGTTGATCTTTGCAGAAATGGCAACTGATTACTTTTGATTTGCATCAGATGCAATCGTAAACAAGGTATATGGACATAAAAAGTCTGTCTGACTGCTTGTATTTTCACAAAAGGCATAATGTTTGTCTTAAAAAACTATTTTTTAAATTGTTTTTTAATGTGAGCTTATCTGTTTGCACTTTAGGGAATTTATTCACTAGAAATGAAGGAAAATTAGTGCTGAAAATGAAAGCTTTGCCTATAATAGTTAAATGCAGAAAATATTGGTTTTAATTGCCCGCATAAATGAGCCATCCTAATCTTCTTAATTGAAATGAAACCTACAATTATGTCCTCACTAATAGCAAATAAAATATCTGTGAATGCCTTTCTTATTATTTTTAGGTGTTTTTCTCTCACTGGCAATGTTGTCATCAGATGCTATTTAAAATATGAAACAAAAAAGTAATTAATCTAGTTGGATTCTTCTGAAATGGTTAGTGAAATCATGCTGCTGTAAAAAAATCACAAATTTTCAAAAATGATTCTTACACAATAAATGTGACCAGAACCATATTGTCTCAGGATAAAACAAGCAGAGTATTCTCCTGTTTTTCCAGTGTCCCCATCACAAGCAGGGTCTGACACATCTGGGATATATTGCTCCCTTTGGGCACTTTCTCTCAGCCAACATGCACACACAAGTTCAGAAATACACAACTGTATCCGTCAGCTGTAGCCAACAGCCCCAGTTGTGTCCACACAACTCCGCAGGTACGTGTCGTTTTCTGTTCATGTCTTCACCTGTCACATGCCACAACGGGACTAAAGTAGTATAATCAGAAGCAACAAAAATGGTGAGGCGAGCCACACCAGCAGCATTTTTAGAGGAGCAGTGGATGGCAAGTTAAGCTCTGATTATTTTATACAACAGCGCAGGACATTCAGAAGAAAAAAGTGTTACAGATTTACTGACAAGCTATCCATTGTCTCTGGTTCATTTGCTGAAGAATTTATGTAGCGCATTGTTATTGTGCAAGTTAGGCCATAAATGTAGGAGCATTGGTACAATGGCTGCTTTATTTCTTAAAATGATTGCGCAGCAGGGAAAAGAATTGCTTGCCACAGCTAAAGTGCCCCGTACAGCAATGGTGCATTATAATAAATTGTACTTTCACAGCTCAGTAAAGTAACATGTAGATTGATGGGGCACATTCATCACTGTGCCAAATCACCTCTCCTTCCACACTAATCCTAAAATAGAAGAATATTTCAAGCTAAGTAAGAAAAATCCTGATTTTTTTTAGTTCAAACAGCTCTGATTATGGACTGAATGTCATAGCTCAGCAACTTTACTGCACCAAATCCATTGCTACACATAGGAGCATGTTACCAACCAAATGGGCTGTGAGGACAATGAATTACGCAGCTGGCAGCAATGAGTAAATGTCCTCTGACCTAGACGCTTTAATCCCTGTCCAGACATGTTGAAAAGCCTCCTATGGAGCAAGATTATTAACTTTGACCATAAAATACATAGAAGATGAATGGGAGACAGAGACCTGTACTAATGACGGGTCCTTTGTGCCAAAAAGTAACAGATGCAACACTTCACACCATGGAAAATAAAAACAAATGTAACTGGAGCTTCTCTAATCCTACACTTTAATAAAGATTAAAGAGGATGAAACACACACAACATAATGTACAAAATGGAGCATTTCCAACACTTACAAATGATTTAATTACTCTTCAAAGTTAGTCTTTATAAGTCAGAGACATAGCCGCCATCTTCATCTTGACCATCTTTTAGATCAAATTAATGCTCATCACACTCAAGCAGTTGTAGTAAAAGAATGAAATAACCTTTTTGGAATATAATCTGTTATTTACATTTTACAATCAGTGCAAATATCTTTATTGGCACTAAAGAAATCAAACCCCTCTAAGGAGTGCTAACCAGCTTTTATGCTCCCACTGGTGTCATGTTGATTTATCTTTAGTGATGAGATCCAAGTCTGTGAGGTTAGAAAAGTTCTTGCCATCACTCTGATCATTAATTCCCTCCTCATATTTTCTTTTGCTGGGGTGTCCAAGCTCAGTCTTCTGGAGTTACTATTCTGCAATTTAGATATGCAACACATCTGAATAAAATTGCCGAATTCCCTCATCAGCATGTCATTCAGTGCTGCAGAGGCCTGGTACCGAGCCATTTATTTGATTTAGGTTTGTTAGAGAAGTGACTGGACTTCGGCCCTGCTCTCCTGGATCCAAGTCGGACTCTGACTTTTAGCAACTCCAAAAGGTGAATGTGACCTCCAGGCAGAAGAAACATGCTAGTAAAGTTAAAAGATTGTGTTTAACCCACATTTGAGGTAGACAAATAACTTTGCTTAAGTATATGTTCACTGGTTGACAAATCCATCAAGAAATTAATGGCTATTTAATCAAAAACATAGTCAAATAAAATATAAGTCATCTAATTGTGACTACTTTGTTAAAAATATATATTTCTGCAGTTTGGATACCAGGACTATTTTCAAATTTCTCCTACAAATCTGGACACTGACAGGTGCTATTTCTGAGCTGCACCCAGACCCAAAACTAAAGGTCTCAAATTTCAGCCCCGGAGATCCTGTATATTGTAACATGTAGGTGCACTTCATATAGAAGTTGCAAGATACAGGCCACAGAGGACTGAAGCCTGACCTAAGCAGCTCAGGGCTGTAAATCATGCTTTGTGTGTGAACTCTTACCCGGCAGGTCACATCCGAGAACCTCCATCCTCATGCCGATCCCAGCAGGCGACCAACGCTCCGGAAAAACTCTGATGTGCTGTGCAATAATTTCGTCAAACCGCCGAACTTCTGGAGTATCGTAGTGGCTGTTCCCTTCAAAAATCTGATTAAGGAGATGAAAAATCATTAAATTTTTTATAGTAGATTAGAAACGTTATTGTCCAAAGAAGTGTCAAATCAGATTGTGTTTGGTGTTGCGCCAATTTTTGACAATACTCACAAAAAACTCAAGTGGATGGAAGTAAATTACTATCTTCTTTTTAAGTCTCACTGACAAAGAAAGAGTAAGACTGTCTGAAGTCACGCAGCACAGCTAATCAGCATTGTTTCTCTTCTCAGTGTGACATGTGTCATAGAAAATAACAAGTGTGTTGCTTTTGATTTTCAAATATTCTTTGAGGCAGCAGCCTCTGGCAAAGGAAGAGAAAAGAAAAAAAGAAGAGGATTTATTACAAACCTAGAGCTAGACGAGACTAGACAAGACTACTATTGGTTTCATGGATTAAGCTGTATATTCTGTCTTTAAGATTTCTAAACTAAAAGAAAAAAAACCCTGTGATGATTTTCCCAGGATGCTCATTTAAAACGACAGGCAGATGAGAGAGAACAGGATTTTTAACATCAGTAGAAAATCCCGACACTCAGTAGTGCTATTAAAGCGTTTTAAGACAGTCTCAGAAAGGAGAATGAAGAGCCCTGTCTCACGGTGCGTTAGACTGCCAGCAGTGTTGAATAGTGATGCAGAAAAGACATTTTTAATTAACACCCATGAGAAACAAATAGGGAATGAGGGAAAAAGTGGATGAGAGACAGAAAGAAGGGAAAAAAGGATAGAGGCAGAAGCAAGAGGGCTGAGGTGATTAAATGCAATTATTTTCAGAGGGGATGCTGGAATAAAACTGCTTTTTTTTCTGCTGAACAAAAAACAATAATGAGAAAGTGGACAGAAAGGAAACACAAGAGGAAAATCTGTGGGAGATTTATGAGGGATGGGGAAAGTAAATGTTGAGAAACTGACCGCAGAGGAAAGATCATTAATTTTGCATGCATCTGTGCATGATAATATGCGTTTTTATTTACCTTAGCAAAGCCAGTTTTGCTGTCAATGATGTAGCTCCAGTCGTTGCCATTCAAGCTGTGAGCTAGCTTGTACTTCCTCACAAAAGCTCTGTTGTCGGCGCTTGTGCTGCCCTCAAGGCCTCTTGCCCCCTGAGTTATTATGCCTCGGACTGTCTTGGGCACACCTAGATCCACCTGCAATACAGAGAAATACCGTAAGACGCCTCATCAATTTATTTAATGCAACTCATCAATCATTTTTATGATATTAGTAAAAACAGATGGTACCCACTGAATATACCAGTAACTTAAAGAAGTGAAAAGATGATCAAAATGTTTGGTTTTAACATATTTTCATATGTGTAGCATTTTACATGTATAAATGCATATTCACAGACATCAGAACAGCCAAAAAAAGACAACCAGGAGAGCCACAACTTCATGTTTAGGTGACACTCTTCCAGGACATTTACTGTTTCTTGTGAAAACTTTATGCCATTGATGACACAGTGATTTCCACCCGAAATCTCTAAGAAACATCTTGATTTGAAACAAATTCAGGACACACTTTATTACTTAGGAAATGGAAAAAGTGAAAGAGGAAAAAAGATGGTGTCCAAAGTTTTGAATATGTGGACTGAGTCAGAAATTAGAGAGCAAAAGCCCTCATTTTTGCATACATGCATTGTTCTCCAAAGTTAAAGTCACAGACCTGTAGCCACTCCTCTCCAGCTATGGGTTGTGTCGGGTTAGGAAACCAACCCGACCGGCTGGCGACCAGTCTGGCTGCCCCCATTGAGCCGTGGATGTCCCTCATGGAGGATGCCGAGATCTGGGAGTCAGGGAGAAGCCCAGATAGCATGCCCTGCAGCTCTGAGCAGGGAGCATCTGAACAGGAAACAGAGAATATCTTCAGTATATAATCCACATTTTGACAGTCAGAAAAGTATATTTTGATCCAAAGGGCCAGATGAACTTAATGTTTACCAGTAATGCACCTATTGCTGGAATAATTAAGAGTCATAAAAAAATCTGTCAATAAGTGGATAACATCCAAGATGGAGTAACAAATATTTCAATGCACTGTCAACTTTTAGCTGTTTATGTTTGCACTATGCGGAGTGATTTACAATAGAACTAGTTGCTTAATGAAAATTTTAAATTGACAACATGGTCTGTCAATTACTTAGGTTGTAAAGTCAAGCCTGAAGACTGGCCAGAGCTTAAGCACTGAGAGGAAATAAAATGCTGATCGACTTTATGGTTTCAAAGTCTAGATCTCATCGCTATGCAGAATTTCAAACATAAAGCATTTCGCCACCTTCCTAAAATATTGACCCAAGTAATTTCTTTTTGCCAAAGTGATTTTTTTTAATCTTGTGGCAAAAATGTCTTAGACCATTATTTTAAGAAGGTGATGACATTTTTTTATTATCTACCTGCAACATAAGACTCTAATGTTGAGCAATAAGTCCCCGTTTTAATAAAACAAATGAAAAAAGTCAAACTTGAATATGAACTTAGGTTAACCTGCAGCTGATGACCGAGTTGAGTACAATAGAAACACTGCTTCCAAAAATTCAGGACAGTGAGAACAAGTCTCATTGAAGTACTAAGTCAGACTATCACGCAGATTTATATGGAGATTTGATGTGCAGCGATGAGGACACATGAGACACAGAGTGGAAGATCCACCTGCTGTTTAAAGTCTTTTTCTCTCTTCTTTTCCATGATATGATGTGCTTTAGAATAGAGGCAGGGAAACCAACAGCAATAGTAGCCAGATTGTTCTGGCTAGGTTTGATTTTGGACAAAACCTTTTGTTTTTAGAAGACAATGGAGAAAAGTTTAGGAAATACCTCCAGTTCTCCAAGCTTTTCCCTGCTTATAGTAATGCTCAGAAATACTATATTGAATATTTACACATAGTAGGAGGTACACTTGGTAAGAAAAGGATGTTATTTTGGTTTTGATCAACTACACAAATAATCTATAATATAATATAACATTTGTAGCAGTGCTGGTAGTTAGCATCCTTTTGTTATCTTAATAAGCTCAGAGTAAAATAAATCAACTCGCCTAACTTTGCACTTTCAAAAAGTATGTCTGCCATACTTAATAGATTGACATTATTCTCTTTCACTTATATTTGTAATAGTTGATTTTGACATCTGGATCTCGGTGCCATAAAATGTTGATTTTTTGAGCAAATAGAAATGTTAAACACCTATTTACTTTTTCTTTTGTTGGTGAAATGCAGCTTTTCACCATTTATCTTCGTTTTTATAATTATAATTAAGCATCCATTGACTGCCTTAAAAAAAGTTCAATGCATTGATAGTTATCAGTTAAAATAATCAAAAAACAGGTCATGCGTCAGTTTCACTTTTAGTTTTAAGCATCGGCAACTTAATCAGTAAAGACAATACAGAATAGTGTAGTGTGATATCATGCAATGTTGTAACTAGGTCATTACTGCGATAATTAAGCTGCAGTTTTATCAGTTCAGAAGTGGTGCAGATGTGCAGCATAAGGCAATGAACAGCAGAGTAAAGTGAAGGTTAAAATACACAGCGGGTGCAAAATATTGTGATGATTGTATAACATTAGGTGATCCTGACCCTTTTAATAGTCAAAGTCCTCATAATAACATTCTAAAGAGCTTCCACATAATCATAATTATGCGTCTGAGGTAATTAAGAGTCAATGTTAGGCTAATGAGGGAGAAAAATATCTCGTTTGATCCTGAAATGATTTGTTACGACATCAGCTGATGTGTTACACACAAAGCCTATTCCTGCTGTTTTTCCTTCACCCCGTTTCATTATTTTCCCATCCCGCGGCTGAAAAGTTGACACATAACTTTAACCGAGCAGTCAAAGAGGGATTCTGTGAGGGGAATTGAGCCAGAGCTCTCCCAAATGGAAAAAAAAAAGCTAAAAGAAAGCATGTTGCAGATCAAAGCGGTGCTGTTTATTACAGAGACAAATGAGTTTTAATCTAATAAGCCTCAAAAATATAGCACTGTGATGAATAATGATGGAAAACAAAGTGAACCAAACAATGTGACCACTTCTGTTTGAAGATGTATTGGGAGAATATGGGCTCACAACCAAAACAGGAGAGATTTAAACAACTACAGGAGGAAAATATAGGACAAAGGAGAAAGAAATGGACAAAAGGTCAAGAAGAGGGATGAAATGACAAAGCAGTGAGTGAATAGAAAGGTAGAGAGGGATGGAGACGAAGGGAAAGAAAGGGGTGACAGTGATTGATGGTGACATTCTTGAGGTCTTTGAGGAAATGAATGTTTAATGCAGTGACGTTTGCGACAGTGCCTCTATATGGTAAATAATTCATCAACAACAAACAGCGACAGGCTCCATGAGCTTCCTGAAGCTCTGCAACATTCAGCAAAACTTATTAGCCGTGGGTTTATTAAGGTGTAGTTTCATATGCACCGTTTCTGAGCCTCAGCTGCTGGCCCTTTTTTTTAAATCAGGAGTGCAGTGGGAGTCGACAAGAATATCATCTCCTCTCATCCCACCAAAAACAGGCAGATGTAACACACCAGCATGAGAGCTCTTAAATTCACACGCTTACACAAAGCGATACGCGCACAACAGCAAAAAACAGTTGTGCGCATATCGCACACAGGCAACCAACATATGCTCTGATGTTTCACCCACACATGGAGCTTTTTTCCCTGATAACCAGCTACCACTACAGCCAGCGGAGCTCTACCTGACTGGACACGAGCGCCTCGCAGGCCTGGTGAGAGAAATAATAACCGGTACTGAAAAGAAGTGATTGATAAAGAGCTGCGGTGCTGAAATAAAATGGGATTAAGGTGAGGAAAGAGCCGCTGAAGGAGGCAGGCACCAGGAAGATTTAAGGAAGGCGAGACGGAGAGAAGCAAATGAGAGAGGGCTGGAGAGAAGCGGGAATGGAAGCTGTCAGCAAAGGCAAAAGAAGGACAGAGGGAGGGAAGCCAGAATGAGGAGGAAGGGGGGAAAAAAAACACGGAGACATTGAAGAGAGATGGGTGAGAGAGAAGCAGAGCAGGAGACATAAAAGTGTGATTTAAGTTAATGACATGTCACTGACTGACTGCTTTATTTCTGTCTTTATAGGCCTGTGTAGGGCATTATCACATAGTGGAAGTGTGTTCGAGTGCGCGCTTCTCTGCATGTCTATGAGCAGGAGCATAATGTCTGCTAGCAGATATGTTAGGTTATAAAAGTAGAGAAAAATACATTTTACTGCAGCAGAACAGGCTGTTTTGCAGATGTGTAGCTCCCAACTATCAAACTCTGTCACTCATTACGAAAGCACAACTAGGGTGAAGCTGTCAAGATGTTGCATTTAGTGCTCTGCAAACTTATTTATAACTATTAAACTTTTTTTCCACATTTTGCCACATTAAAACAACAAACTTTGACATATTTTATTTGGTGTGCATTTGTTTTCAGCCCCCCTGGGACAATATATTTTCAACCCCCCTGATGGTGCTTTTGCATCTGCAAGTGTTTTAGGGGCATGTTTCTGCCAGTTGTGCACATCTAGAGACTGAATGTTTGCCCATTTCACTTTATAAAATACTCCAGGCTCAGTCGCAATGGATGAAGAACATCTGTGAACAGAAATGATTAAGTCCTGCCACAGATGTTCATTTGGATTTAAGTTTGGACTTTAACTGGGCCATTATAACACATAAATATGCTTTGATCTAAACTGTCTATGTGTTTAGGGTCACTGTCCTGCTGGAAGGTGAACCTACTGTCACCTTTAGGTTAGGCTGCTTTTTTACAACTTAACAACTACGTACCTGAGTCGTTTGGTGATGCTGTCAATCCTCTAATGTTCTCTAATAAAATTATGAGGCTTTCGGAGAACAGCTGCAATAAACTATACTGAGTATGCAATATATATTTTTGCTTCATACAATTTTGTACAACTTTGTGTTTGTCTATCACATGAAATTCAAATGCAATCTATTGAGTTCTGTGTTTTTATTGGAAAACTAAGGGAAAAGGGTTAAAGGTGTATGGAAACTTTTGCAGGGCTTAGCTCCTTAGCTCCACGATTGACTGCCAAAAGCCACAGAAATGGAAAATGGGTGCATGAAAATGACCTGAAAAAAAATGTGTAAGCTCAAAAATGGTGTAATCTGTAAGGCGATATACAATGCAATTTGAGACTTTAAAATATAGTAGACAGCAGACAAGAGTGCAGGCAGGATGGTTGATAGATGCATATTTATAGATATATGTTCCACCATCCTTGTCTGTCATATTGTTTTGGTGTGATTGTGATTTGTGTGGGTGCTGAAATAGCCCTCCTGGATAAAAGCATATCTGTCCCCTCAATGGCCACAACAATGGCACCAGGGAGAGGCCCTAACTTAATAATGATACAGCGGAGCAGACACACACACACACAGATGGACCCAGTCAGATGACTTAAAATCCCATCTTTCACAGTTTCTCGACACACACAAACACAGACATTATAATTAAGTTTTATCTATTTATAGTATTGAGCTGATTATGCTGGTTGAAATCGTGTTTGTTTGCTAGGGCTGCAGATGAAAGCTGAGAGCCTGTTACTCTCTGATGTTATCACCCACACATGACACTCTAGTATTATTCTATTAGGACCAAGTGTGTCTCTTTGTGTGTGTGAGAGAGATCCGTGAGTGGGAGTCAGAGAAGGGGGATATGGATATGAAAGAGCGAGGGCAAGAGTGTGAGTGCACAAGAGTGGGTGTGTTGTGGAAGAGAAAAAGAGATAAAAGTACAAACTGAATTTTCATTAGATTACACTCATGAGAAGAAAGGGACTTTTCTTCCATTTTTACTTGTTCTTTCCTGGGGAATGTTTTCAGGGAAAGGTATTTTTGCTCTGACCAAACCCTCTCACCCAAACTGTGACTCATGTGTTTTTACATGACAACAAGATGTACAAGCTTGTTTTATATAAAAAAAACTATTTCCAGTGGCAGATTTTTCACTTATAACAAGACATTAATCTGCTAGTTGAACTAGAACTTACTTCTATCAATATTAAGGAATTATTTTCTTACAACAAGTATCTATGTCTTTCTTGCAAGATAATTGTGTTTTATTTCAAGTGTGCTAAGATATTTGGACTAAAAACTAGACCAAATATACTAGATTTTGTGTTTTTGCAGTGTAAAGCATGAGGGTCTCATGATTCGGTACATATACAGAATTTGTATTGAAAATAATTATGAAAATTTTGTGCTGTTCTTTTTGGACATAGCAAGTAACTTTTTGCCATGATGTCACAATCTCTTTTAATCATTGATCTACCATCTCTCAGTGCTATAAGCTCAGTTTGTGATTGTGGCTTAGTGGACAAATAACCCCAGGGTTATTACACATTTTTATTTCTTATCCAGACTTTTAAATTATGTTTTTTCATATTAGTTTTTATAAGACTCAAGATGTTTGAACATAAAACACTCATCTGTTTGGGTTTTATTATCTGGATTTTCCTAAAATTATGAAATATTGGCTTCTGATACAACAATCTGTCAAAGACTATAAAAGTTTAGAATGAGTGATTACTTAAAAGCACAGTTCCATACCTATGATCCATTGTAAATATTCAAAAAATAATAATTATATTTGTTTAATGATTAAGCCATACAATGTGTCAAGTTTATATCTCTGATTTAAGAGCTAAGGGACCAAAAAAGCAATGAGGTTTCTTGAGCTCTCAGTGCATTGCTTGTTCTCAGTCAGAAACTCAAAACCAAAACCATCAGTGAGTTTACCAAAAACTCAATCAATGTAAATTAGAGGTAAGTATTTGAAATCTAAATATATCAACTTATCCAAACCTGCAGAAGCAAATTTCTAATTTAGAGTTAAGTACACCATCATTGTTGCAGACAGCATCTGCATAGCTTAGCATGATATTAATATTGTAACTGGTTCAGTAATGTGACATTTGAGTAGCATTTCAACTGACATGGCAAAATTACTACAACAGATATGCAGTCGTGCATTACCTGTAATCTGACAGCCGTAGAGCTCGAACCGCAGTGCGATGCCATTCTCCCAAGACTGAGGTCTGATTCGAACAAAGCGTGTCAGAACTGGCTGAGGGATTCGGTTAAGAACCACATCTGTGGCGTCTGTGTTGGCATGGAATACCTGTTTGGATTGAAAATTACAGATAAGTTAATATTAATATTACACTGTTACTGGTGATAAAGCAAAATCCTGTGCTATCATGATAGCTCTTGGAGTCTCATTTCCAGTTTATGACTGCACTTCTTAATTACGGGTTGTTTTAATTAAGAAAGGGGTGGGAATGAGGGAGTGGCCTGAGTCGTATTTCAACCAAAAGCAGAGAGAATTTTAATCTCCTGGGACTTTTTTAAAGCAAGCTGAAAGATTATTTCCCCCCTGAATCTTCTTCATTTCCACTGAGGTTTAGGGTCCAGGATTGATCAGTTCGATCAAAGCCACTGAAGGAGAGTGTCTGTCAGTTACACATTTCTACTACATGTTTGTGGATGTTTTCCAAACATACATGGCAAATAGCATGGCATTGATTCAGATTATAATATTAACGGATAACTCATATTATTTTATTATCTTTTAAGAAGAGCTCGTCTCATCTGATGTCAGAAGAAACTTTTCGGTTGAATGAAAACACAAATTTTAATCTCCTAGGAGTATGAATTATTCTGGGTTTAACTGGACATGGAAATGAAATACTTCCTGTTCAGTTCTGAGATTTTAGAGATCCAAGTCATTTGTAATTTATGCCATCCATACATACATAACCAAAATCTTAGCTTTTGTACAGTTGGCTGCGAACAGCTGGAGACTGTGGAGGCTTGAATACGGCAACTGAACCACATCACCTTCTTATGTATTTACATTTTGAATGATGATGTTTTCATTTTATTGTACTTTGCCTTGGGCATGTAACTGTATTCTTTAGAACATTAACTGTGTTTTCATATCCTAAAGCAATCCACAAATCGTTAATATTCAGGACTGCAATGAGTGCTAACAAAGAAAAAACTGTGACTCTTTGTGAAAGTTCACCGTCTTGGGGACCAGAATTATTTGCCCTTTTTTTCCAAGCATGGCAGCATAACATGAGTTAATATGAAAGTGAGAACCATGAGATCAGAGCCCAACAAAAAAATTACAGAGCGAAAGAAAACATGATTCTACATGAGTTACAGTGTTTCTTTTCCCTTTATTAAACACCCTCTGTATAGTAAACACATGAAATGAATGGAGTCTATTGACAGAGGGAGGATTGAGCTCAAAGGTTTACTTCCATACTCCTGTGCACAGTCTAAGGGCACGCAGTGTGTGATAAATCAAAGATGTAAGTATGTGGAGAGGAAGCCTCTTCTCACGTCCTCTTGACTCAACCACACACATGCAGGAAAACATCTTTAAATCCTCACACACAGTGAAGAGATAAACGCCCTCTGTCACCATTCAGTGCACAAACACACACTGCCGCGCTACATCCAGACACAATGGTCGCTGCTCACACACAGATGGTTTCCCTTTTCTTACATGCTGCCCTCAGAGTCTCAGCGCACAGAAAAACATGCTGAAAATGATTTCCTCTGAAACTGTGCACATATACAGATAAAAAGGAAATTGAATGCAAGTGCATATGACCAGAAGCACCCTTTTTT
Organism: Phalloptychus januarius; assembly: GCA_902982915.1. Taxonomy (NCBI): domain Eukaryota; kingdom Metazoa; phylum Chordata; class Actinopteri; order Cyprinodontiformes; family Poeciliidae; genus Phalloptychus; species Phalloptychus januarius. Next base: position 17,202,234 of record CADWAE010000230.1, on the reverse strand, counting down.
GTCTCTTGACATCTCGACTTTATATCTCTGTCGATCTGACAAAGTGTCAACTCTTCCCCCTCTCTCTCTCTCTGGCAGCCATCTCCGCTGGAAAACACAGCTGGGCTTCTGCTTTCCTGCCCTCCGCTCTGCCTGTCTCTTTGACAACTCTATCTTCCTCCATGCTTAGATGATTTACTACTGTAAATTTAAGCGGAAAAGAAATCCTCTTCTTTGCAATGGTACACTGCTTTTATAAAGTATTCAAATCCATTGAAGCATTTCACATTTTGCCACTTTACACAGAGTTCGGCATATTTTACCAGGAATGTTTACAATAAACCATCAGACACATGTTTTCAACTATGTTGCATCTCCAACAGCTAAAATTTGAAGAGTTTAATTTAGGTTTTTCCTTTTGCTGAATCAATCGTATGCTGTGATCTATGGCTACCTTCTCACAGCAGGTCTTGATGTTTATTCAGAATTTTTGCTGAAATCTGAATTTTTTGGGAAGTAGTTTATACAAACAGTTAAATGTGACTACAATCAGACTTCTGTGCCAATGACTAACAACCCCAAACTGTTCACGGAAGTAATAACAGATGGAGAACTTTATGGGTCAGTTTTAAAGTTTATTGAGCAATGACAGCCAACAGTATTGTCACAAGATCACAGCAACACAAAGGAAGCTAATAAAATGAAAGCACAACTAATAGTGATGGCTTTTTGCGGAACATTGACTACAACTTCTGTATGGAAGTTTATTTGAATGTGTAGTCAGAGCCAGAAGTGGTTGGATTGTGATGTGATGCGCTTCAGTGAACAGACCACTTTCATAAATTCATAATTATAATTGTCAGCCATTGTTTATTGTCAGCCAAATACAGATTTACTGCATCTGGCTTCTTCTGGTGCAGAATTATAATGCATGTCTAATAACAGAGACAAAAGTCGAATTAAATGCAACATGACCATTCACTATTGGATATGTTTGATATAGTACCCCATCTGGAAGGGGCAGACATCCGTTTTTTTGGGGGGGATGAAAAGATAAGAATTGGACCGTTCTTCCAGGATCACTCATCCTATACACTGACCAGCTTTCTGCACCATGATGCTGCCACTACCATGTTTTACAGGGTGTTCAGGTTAAAGCAAAGTCTTAGCTTTCCATTGCACAAACTTCAGTTTCCATCTCATCTAATCAGATGAGATGGATCATCTCAGATCCATCAAAAAAAGATGATGGATCAGAGCACCTAATTTTGCTTTATTTATGTGTTCACTTGTGGAAAACTACTTTCTTTCAACAATGGCTTTCTTCTTTTCGCTCACCAAATTGGTGACTTTGATGTAAAATAGCTGTCATGTTATCAATTTAACAGCACAAAGGTGGACTCTCTTTACTGCTGTAATAACACTGGTTGCACTTAGGGTAATCAAAGTAATCCAGGAAAAAAGCATTCCACAGTTTTATTTTTATTTGCAGAAAATGTTAAAAATTATGAATAGTTTTTTCCACTTCAGTTTTGGGTTGATATATCATATAGAATCCAAATAAAACCCTTTTAAGTTTGTGGTTGTAACGTGACAAAATAACATACAAGTTGTTTGACTGATCTTAAAAGATGCTGTGCAATTGAGCAGATGATTCAACTTAATGTGATTATTACAGAGAAAGGTGAGCTTTATTTAACTGAGCCAAAGGGCTTTTAATTACTTGCTTGGCTACACATTTATAGGTGTTTTGTTTTTAGGTGTGTATGTGTGTCTCTGTGTTCCAGAGTTATTATTTTCCTCCTGTTCTCCATCAGTTACACAATGAGACCCATTGGGGGGGAGAAAGCAAGACATGGATGAAGGGAGTCTCTGACTGGAATGGAGTCACTGGGCCAGCTGGGTACTGAACCCGTGACCCAGTGGGTGAATGCTGCAAAATCGCCCCCTGTGACCTCATGTCCCTACAAAGGCCTTCATACCGGAAACCGTGACCACCTAAATGATGGAAAATCGCCTAAAGGCCATACAAGAATTAATGGGATTGTGGTAGAGGCTGTAATTACAAATGTGAGCGTGTGTCGGTTTGTGTGTCGATGTGTAAAAGTGTAATTATGAGGTCTCACTCTGAGGAGTTTAGAGCTGCTGGGTGCTTTCTGATTTCCCTTGGTGCACAAAGAAACATTTCCTCAGCACATGTACAAACGCTCACACACTTACATACTGTATTGAGCCATTGTGCACTTGCATGTTCATGTGAAAGTCTATCCTTGTTGCTGTCCTTTACAGGCTCTCAACTAACAAGTGAAGTGTGGAGTATCAGTGAGCGTGACGGGCCCCTAAGTCCTGTATACACGCTTCGTTTTGACAAGATTCTGAAGTCCCTTTTTTCTAAACTATTTGTTGTGTTCAGGGTCAACAAACAGTTTGATCTAATACCACTAACTCTGAGATAACAGCTTTTTTCTCCAACTTCCATGGGAGCAAAATTACACACATTCTTGCAAATGCTCACATGTATACATATATCTCAACTATAATTTAGTTAAATGTCCTTAAGAGAGTTGCACCACAGGCTGCATGTTTAAACAGGTAGTAATCTGTAAAATTGGCTTTTTTGCATTTCATATCATGTTAAAATGTTATTTCCTCACAAAAAATATAGCTGGAGTGCAGCTTTGATTCATTCATGCATGATTGAGAAATCCTTGAGTCTCCCCTAGCTGCCATTTGGGGTGACTAAACGCTTGCTCTCACAAAGGCTAACATATTTCCATAAAACTCCTTCAGACTAGCGACAGCAGCAGCAACTGGCACAAACTTTTTCTCAATCCAACGCTTCTAAGAACAGTTGTAAGTGGCATAACAAAGGAGCAATGTTGTGATGACATGCTGAAGGCCGAATGTCAGAAACAGCAGGAGCTTCTTAAAGAGACAGAAGCACAATTTTAAGGCACCAACTTGCTAAGTCAAATTTCTTTTTGGTCATTTTTGTTAAACAAAGCATTTTTATAACAACTGAAGGTAACATGGTTACTTGTTTGTGTTATAAATCGCACAGTGTGCCTGGGGAATACATAACACTGCCCTTTAACTTTTGTTTTTGGTAGAACTGGCAGAGTTTCTTCTAACTGGTTAGTTCTCAGGTCTTAAAAATAAGACCTTCAGGAATGGTTAGGGGCATTCCTAAAGCTTAGAGCTGCAGTCACACTGTGTACTGTTGAACATGGCATATTAAAAAAGACGTAAACCAAATTGTTCATCTGGAATTTGTTGAATGGAACCAGCAGTGGACGTTGGAGTTAGGTAATTGCCCACTACAGGCACAAACCCTCCACCCTAACTTACTCTTGCTTCACTACTGAAATTATGGGACCATCAACACCAGGATAAACAAGCATGAGAAAGTGGAATGAACCAAACACTCAGAGGATAGCTAAAGACAGCACGGCGTGTGAAAGCAACAATAAAAGTGGCTGCAACAAATACCTGGAGAAACATTGGACATCTCAGGAATTTGGCTTGTTCATATCAGCAGCTGCTAATCAGCTTAAGTGCAAGGGCTTCAACTTGGGTTGGACTTCTTTCAGTCCAAGGAGATTTACTGCAACAATGATTATTTTTAAAATATTTGATAAATATAATTCAATAAGTGTATCAGGACAGAAAATCCATCAGTAACCAGACAATAAAATTTTTCTATGGGATCAATATAGGAAAGTTATGAACTGTTAATTGGGCCTCAGTGAGAATAAGAAAATGTTGATTTTGTAAATAAATTTAATGCACACAGGTTGAAAAAAAAGTGGGACCCAAAAGAGTTCTAATATGTCTCACAATGTGAACTGAGAAAGCAATAATAGATTCTGCAAAATGTTCAGAGCAACTATCAGAAACACAAATGCAACTATATAGTAAAAGTGATGTGATAAAAAAAGTGTTCAGTGAGATGGAAATGATATTTGAATTTGTTGTAAAACTTTAAGGAAATCCAGTAGCAGATGCCGTGTTACACTGCTGTGAACTTTGTTTTTTTTTTTTTTTTTTTTTACACATTACTACAGCTACAGGTGTTTATCTTTGCTCACTAAAAGAAAAAAAAAAACTGTTTTCCTGTGTTAGCTCCCAGGTTGGAGTTAGAATCCACAGAGAGGAGATGTAATAGGATATGGAGCTTCCCTGGGGGTCTTAACTCCTAAATTCACTTATAAGAGTCTCTTCCTAGAAAGCATCTGTAACAATTAGCTGATGAACTACACCTGTGACCTGGCTCAGGTTGTTAACTGCCTGTGCACGTCTGTCTACATTTGCTAAGCATCCATGTTTTGCAAAAAGGGACGAGGTAAGCTGACACCAGGAAGATAAGCAGATGCTAACCTACCAAGACTTGCATATTTATCAACACCAATTTAACTTTTACTTTTTCCAGTCAAATCCACAATACCTAATTTATTTTATTGAAAATTTACCTTGTACCAAACGGTGCAAACAGAATCTTGAAAACGTAGCAAACAGATGACAGGTCAGAGAGAAAGCTAGGCTAGATTATAAAACAATGCAACAATCTTTAAACATCTCACTTAGAATTGTTCCATTCATTATTCAAAATGTGAAAGTATGGCAAAACGGCAAAACTCCCAAAACATTTTAATCTACCTAAACTAATAGCCGGAAAAGGAGAAAAGCTCTGCAACAAGGAAAACTATTTGTGGTTTACATCACAGCCTGGTCTTTATGGAAGAATGGAAAAAAACATAGAAATAGTTTAAAGAAAGTCTTACAGGGAAGCTTTTTACAACAAGCCATTCGGCATTGAGAGTAAATACACGGATGATGGTGTTTTAGTCGGATAAGAACAAAATAGATTTTTTCCAACCTTTAGGCAAACTTTTGCTCTTAAGAATGCAAATGGACCTAAATCTAATTGAGAATTTGCTGGTCACAGATACTCAACATGAGCAATTTTTCAAAGATAAATGGGCAAAAAATTCAGTCTTTTTATGCAAAGCTTACAAACATACACCGAAAGACATATACGTGTGAGGACAAAGCATTGATACAAGATGCATGCTCACTTGTTGAATTTTTATTTAACAAATCTGAAAACTCACATATATTTATTCAATATTTATAAAATCAGCATAAAAAGACATTGAAGTTTGAGACAAAACATGAACAACATCAAGGGGTGTGAAGACTTGCAAGGCACATTATGTTCAGGGTATTTAATCCTATTTTGCAGACTAATTACATTAAGTGGAGGAAATTAAAGTGAGAAATGGATATGTTCATCTCAGCTATACTGAAGTACAGGTCAGTGTGCGTGTGTCTGTGTGTGTCGGGAGCCTGTAGGGCCAAAGTCATTCAGCCAGAGTCGACCCACAGAGACCTGCTGAATTATGCAAATGTCCGTGCTGACTCTGCTCTCTACGTATGTGTGTGTGTGCGCGCATCAAGTTATAAAATAGTAAAATGCCTCCCTCATCTCCTCCCATTTCCTCACACCAGGACAAATATGCACTTCAGGGACCTCAGGGAGGTTACCTCTCTGTGACAGCTACATCCAGGTGTGTGTGTGTGGGGGGGTGTGCGCTCTGGGCGGGGGTGTGTGTGTGTGACAGCACACAAGTCTCCAAGACAAAATTACAGTTGGCACCTTTGTAATATCTCCCTTTGTCTTGTTTCTCTCTTCTGGTCTCAGATTTTCTGTCTTCATTTGTCACTGATTCATCTCTCCACTTCTTTCTGCTTCTCCCTCACCTCCCAACCTTCCTCCCTTCACTCCGTCGTTTTATTTTCTTTCCTCCTTCTGACATGCTTCCAGGCTGTGTTGCTGAGACCTCCAATTTATCCAGAGGGATTTGTGGTCAACACCCCTGTCTGCTATTCTCATTATTCCCGCTCTCCTTCTTGCCTCAATTCATCCATCCATCTCTCTCTCTTTTGCTCTGTGATTCCCTTATGAACACTTCTTCCCGCTGTCAGCCTGTTCCCTTCACTCACCTCTTCCCCTCTGAACCTCGTTTTTCTCCCTCTGGCTTCCAGCTCTCTTCCACCCTCTTCACAGCTCATTCTTTCTATCAGTTTAATGCTTGACAACCTAACATTTTGCACTTTATTTCCTTTCTGTTTTCCAAACATTGTTCGTGTTTTTCATTTCAAAGCGCCTCTCGCTCCTTTCTCATGTTGCATTTCTTCATCCATCCTTGTTCCTCCTGAATAAATTTTTTTTTTATATGACTTGGCTTGGTTCCAGTGGTGCAATGACCACAGAGAAGTCTGCCAGCATTTCTGAGAACTACATGATTAAAACTGGATTGCTTTAACATTTATTAAAAAGAAAGTCAGCAGAAAGTCTCAATGTATTTAAGATGCAAGCTGTTCGTCTTGGAGTAAGACCTTATCTATCATGTTTTTTAACTTTGTGACCAAAATGCAATAGCCAGTTCTGCAACTACTCTTCTGTTTCATGATATGGAGGGCTTCTGGTGATTCTTAAAACAATGAATCTCTACAGAAACACGCAGACAGCTATCCACACTCACATCTGAGGACAATTTAGAGAAACCAATTTACCAAAAAGTTATGTGTGTGGACTGTGGAAGGAAGCCAGATGGAGGAAGTCTGCACATTGAGAACATGAAAACTCCTTGCAGAAAGACGACAGGTTAGGATTCAAACCCAAGACTGTTTTGCTGCAGGGCAACAGTGCTACCAATTGCACCAACTTTAATGTTGGTGCAATTGTAAATAAAATAAAATGTAAAAAATAAACCAAACAGTTATATAACATTGTTTGTTGTTACAAGCAACTAAGAGCAATATTGCATTCAGAACTGGTCCCTGCTTAAGCCTTTCTGATCAGAATTACCCAGTTCAAGTTGGACCAGTGTGAGTTTTTCTCTTATTTTGTGTGCAAATCAAACCTCAAATTTTCCACTTCTGTTATACAGAAAGCATTTTTTACAAGTGCTTGCACTGTACAATGCACATGGGAGATGTCCAAAAAAAACAATGGAAACATTTTTATTTGTCCTCTTTTCCTTGTTCTTTTTAAATTTTGGAGATTTGTCCACTATCTCCAAAATAGTGGAGATAGTGCACAACCCTGACTTCCCAGGGTTGTGCTGTCCTGGGAAGTCAGGAATGTTTTCCATAATATAAGCTGCCTTTTATTTTATTCACCAGTATTGCCACAATAGAATGACTCAGTAACCTTGAAATGTTGGTTATGTTTCTCCGCATTTTTGGTTCTGCAGCTTTGTTCTTCCATGTTGTCTTAGGTCTTTAGGTGCAACTATAAAAATATTTATTCTGTGTATTTTAGCCAACATTTCTAATTTAAATTTCAATGCTTTTTTTTTTTTGAAGATCTGTTCTTTTTTCTGACAGTACAGCATTTCCAAATAGGGGCAGAATATGGCTGACCATTATCCCCAGTGTTAAAGTCAGTTTGACTCCTTTTTGGTTCAAAACAGGCATTAAACGACATTATCAAAACCATTAAAGATCACACAAATCATCAGGATGTTGCGTGACAGCAGCACCACCCCTGTGGGCTGCCTCCCAGATGTTTAAGTGACTGACTGGAGTGAAGTAGATGGTTTATTAAGGGCCACTCATCTGAGACAAATGTTAACATGCAAGAAAAATGAGGTTGAAAACACACCCATCCATGAGTATGTGTTTAATTTATGCATTTACAAGGAAAATTGCACACTTATTAGAAACTTTTAATCATTTTGTTTCCCATTTACTGAATAGCTTTACTTTTATTATTTATTCAGAACACCTCTAAGAATCATTGTATCATAGCTGAACAGCAATCGCTGATGACTTTCTCAGACACAAAGCAGCGGAAAAAAGCATAAAATATGGCGTGCTGAGAGACGGAAGGAAAGAGGGATGGAGAAGGTGCAATAAGAAGGGGAAGACAGATATTAAATAAATGTAAAGTTGGATAGACGGAGAGATTTTAGGAGAAACGGGGAAGGAGAGTAGAAGATAAAAATGTTAACAAAAACACTGATGGATAAATACATCATTACACAAACAAAGAGTCTGAACATTTGTAAACAAAATTACTCAAAAGCAAGGATGCAGAACAGTTGCGGCTAGTCAAGCCACTTTCACAGAGGATAAGAAGTGTTTTTAGCTGAATTAATTGACATTCATTCAATTTATTAATGTAGCATAGCTTACTGTAAATATCTCACCGCACATTAGAAAACAAATGATGTAACACGCACAAATTTGGAGTCAGTTCAGTCCCATAATTTAGAGAGATTCAAACTCTTTGACATGCATTTCAATTTGCTTTTAGTGATAAATGGCCAACTTGTTACACAAAGTGGTAATTAAGTTTAAATCAAATCTGCAAATGGTTCTGTAATTCTAAATATTTGGTTTACATCCATTCTTTCACAATGAGATAATGATTCTCAGACCTAGACTTAATGAAGTGACTGAAAATCCTGTTTGTCTTATCAGCAGGATGCATCTGGGAGCAAAAAGGGTCAAAACATCCTTACCAGCACCAAATGTTTTCTCCCACAAGCTGGCGTTGATTTATTCTCGACACATTCTTACTACACTCACACTTTTCCCATTCTGTGTATCTGTTGGTTTTCAGCTCAAAGAGCCTTTCTAGGGTTATTGGGGAATCAAGGAGGATTATGGGTGGTAACACTAATCTGGAAGCATTGGTCATTAATCCGTTTTGCGCGTTGGATTTTTTAAATTATTATTATTATTATTGTTTCAAATAGTAGTGTGGTGTCAGCATGCCATTAAACTGCAGTTCAATGGCATGGCAAGTTTCTGTAAATCCTAATTGCAATAGAAATCCTGCAAGTTTTGCAAATTTTCATGTTTACTGAGATGATAAAAGGTGGAAACTTCTGTTCATCTTTAAAGCTGCTGAACCCATTAGCAGGAACCTGAATTTCTTTAGGTTCTTTTCACTCAGTCATTCCCATGTGTTTCATTTCCTTCACTGTTTTGTCCATTTATCATTTCTCTGGGAGCCTTATGGGATCTTTAGTCCACAAAGAGACCCCAGATGGTCACACTAAGCAAAACACTGCATCTGCTAGTATGTGCATTCATTAGCGTTCGTTAAGGAATAAGCATTTACAGCACAAGGCTAGACGTGGCAATAGACCACAGTGTGACCACAGACATGGGGAAGAATGGCTGCAATGGAAAAAAACAACCACAGCCACTGAACTACTCTTCTAATTGGATTACGTTTTTACCCATTAAGACCCAAAAAGCTGCCTGGTTTGGTTCTACCTTGAAACCGCAAACTGCAGCATGCTCACTGAAGATATATCATGATTTTACACCTCTGGCAGAAACAACTCAGGGACCTGCTCAGCCATGTTTCCATTCAGCAGAGCTCTGACCAGAAAGTAACACGAAACAGATGTGATGTGAAAAACAGAATGAAGAAAGTTTAAATGCATTTACAGTCAAGTCAGCTTCAGGTTTGGAGATACCAGCTCTCTCTTTTGGACTTGGTTGTAAACCTTTAAAGAGCTCCAGCTGAGTGCCAGTTGAACAGTTTAATTGGAGACACTGGTTAAAATTTTGGTTTGTGGTCAATTACAGCTGCGTATGGTGCCCTGCAAGTGATGCAAGACATCTGCATTCCACTGCAAAGTGAAAGGAAAAGGACAAATGATACAAAGCATCTAAAAAAATTCTAAACAGTGTGACATAGTTGTTCTACTCCTCATTCAATACTTTTTAGAACAACCGTTTGTAGTTAAAACTGCAGGTCATTTGAGGTAATATGTTTACACATCATCTTTAGACAGAAATGTTTGCCAATACAAACTCGGTACGATAGGATAGGAAGAGCATTGGTTGTCAAGTCTAGCCACAGATTCTAAGTTGGATGTGGGTCTGAACTAATCCATGATTTCTTTTTTCTTTTCCCCATAGCTGCTTTCTTCTCTCCACTCTTTCAAAAAATACATTGGACGTTTCACTGTATGCCCTGTTTTCAACTCCTGCACAAGTTCATCCACGGCCTGTCTGGTGTGTTCGTTACTCCAGCTTTTTGTAAACCAATATTCTCAAACAAGCCACTGATACCTTAACAGAACAGCTGTGTTTCCAGCATGGACACACTTTTAATTTAGCAATTGGGTGACTTCTGAATGTGATTGGATGCACTAGATTTCACTTAGTCGGTGCCTGTCATTTAAAATCTATGCAAAATACATTATTTGTGTTTGCAATGTTGCAATACGTGAAAAAGAGTAGATGAAGTACACATTCACAAATGTGTTCCTGCTGTAACCAGCTGCTCTGCTCACCTTGTGATTCTTGCCATGCCTGTAGATCATCCAGTCTTCTCCATTAGTGCTCACTTCCAGCTTGAAGGAGGAAACGTAATAAATATTCTTAGTTTCCTTTGAGATGGCGCCCTGAGTGGCGATCCCTGTGAGGACCTTTAGAGTATGGAGGTCCACCTGTTGGTAAAAGAAGACGGATTTAGCCCTAGGAAGTTGACTTGTTGTACGCCAGCATTTTGCATCTTTCTGCTTTTTTCCCACCTCCTCCTTCTCTGCTTCTTTGTGTTTCTCGCACTGCTGAGACTCTCTCCCAGCAAATCAATGGTTATGACCTGGGGCTCATTTTAATTTCCTCACATACAATAAGAATAATCACCTCCCATGCTAATTGTAGATGTAAAGCTGTGTGTCTGCTATGCTGCTGGCTGTGTTGTAGTAAATATACAGAGGTGCATCTGTTTTTTCTGACGCTAAAGCAGTGATGTGAACAATGTTGCAGCAATGCTGAAAGTTGCTGAGCATTTTATAAAATCTATTCACAAATTCAACATAAAGAATAGCATTTTCACAAATTTTCTTGAAGATCATAACAATAGGAAACATTTGCTTATTTATTAACAGAAAAATGATTTCCAGACGAACAGCATGGGATGTAAATAAGCCTATTTTATGCCATTCTGCAATAATCCTCAATGTTTTTAGAGTTTTATAAAGAATTATTCACTACTGTGTTGAATTCATTGTTTGATCAAAAAATCCATCCTGTCTAGTTACAAATCTAGCACACTGGAAAAAACCATAATACTACCAATATGCTGTAAAATAAGGTTTTTATAATGGAGCAGCATTCCCATCATCATGTATACGGATTTACTGCTTTTTGATATTAACATTTGATTTTGGGAAATAATTACTCCTGTTATCTTATTCCTTTGTGACTTCACAAGTTATTTATGGTCCTGCTTTTAAAAGCTAACTCTCAACTTTGAACAGTGCTCTGATTGTTTTCTCCGACACTGTAGAAAGTTACAAAACTTGGTAAAAATTATTTAAAAACGTACATTAGATATTATTTAACCCATAAGAAACTGGACAGTGCTACACATTTGCACTTTTCTGAATTTGAGTGGATTTCAATCAATAAGGCAGACTATAAAGCCTATGTTTGCTTTTTCTATACTAAAAGGTCATTAGCTTAAAAAATCAAGATGTTTTTTAAGATAAAAAAAGCAAACCATAATTTTTAAAGAAATAAATTCTACCAATGCTGATAATTAGGTGTACTGCAAAAGCATCTGATTAAACATTTGCACAGTTAAACCTAAAGTTACATTCATAAAACACAACTCAATTTAAAAATTCAGCCAAATGAATCACAACTGATACTAAAAAGTTAGAGCTGCTGCACTTAAGATTTCTTACTACAACACATCAGCTTCAGGCTTCAGCTACCTCAATTTAAGACAGACAAATAGAGAGGAAAAGATGAGAAAGGTCCTACTGTTGGTCAAAACATTTATTCTCCTCCAAAGGAGCTGTTGAAACCTGCTGATTAATCTGAGACTGCTGTGTGAATGTGCACCGTTATGTCCCACATGGGTAAAGTACAAAACACCGGGGGAGGGAAAATGCTGCGTTTGTTATCTGTCAAGAAGACAGGTGTTTTAGATTACTTCCAACACACACACACACGTTTCTGCACTGGTAGGGCAAGAACAAGATACAGCAAGACAACTAATCAATAGTTCAGGGCAGAGGATGAGGGAAGAGGAGAAGAAGAAAGGTAGAAGGAGAGGGGGAATGAGAAAGGAAATAATGGAGGTAAAGAACAAATGAAAGAGGGAGAAATGCTAAGTGAGCTTTCCCAGGGAGGGTTCCTCATCAATCACAGAGCTGTTAGAATAACGGAGCCACAAGAACTCCACCATCAATCTGTGCTGCGTCTCAGTGAGTGTACAAAACACAATAGAAAAGAATGGAATAGAAATTTCTCACACCAAAATAACACATGCACTCTGAGGTCTTACACACCATAAGTGGTACGATGTAATTAGAAGAAACCTGCTGAATGTAAAGAATATGCACACATCAGGGTTCTCTCACTGTTTGTTCAATGGTAAAGTAGCTAAAAGTCTCTGGCCCTGTGCAGACCTGGGATCAGCATCCATTCTGGCAGATTTTAAAGGTGACCTATTATGTTTCCTTGAAAAGGTTAGGGTAGGTCTTTATGGGCAATACAAAACATCTTTATTACATTTTTCGCTCAAAATCTTTCAATTAGCTTTTAGTCTGCTCAGAATGGGCTGTTTTAGGGACTCTTGTCACTGTAAATCCAAATAAGCGTCTTTATAATCACACATGAAAATGGCAGCCAAAAATAAGCAATCATACAACCGTGTTTTGAAAGCATTAGTAAAGCCTTCTGCATTATGATTACAGGTATGCTTGTAAAGATCATAAACCACAGAAGATGACCCATCTGAAACTAAACCAATCTGTCTTTTGGTGTGCTGGCCTCTGACAAACCTGAAACTTAAGGCAGGCTTTGGAAGACTTTCCAAAGGTGCCAACCAGCACCATAATCTGTTGTTTACATTGTGCGCCTATTTGAAAAGTCCCCTCTCTGGCTGCCCGGGCTAAACCTCACCTTCACTTTCTCTCTCCGAGCCAGACAGCCTCATAACTCAAGCTTAGCTCAGGGACAGAACAAAGCTGGCACTGTGACAGAACGCCGGAAACAATGCCTCACACACCCGTGCAGCTAAACCCAAACACCAGTACGTCTCCCTCCCACTCACAGCTATCTCTCCCTCAAACCCTGACACAAATAAATCAGTGATAGAGTTATTATGTCAACTGTGGATGAAAGACGATGTAAAAGTTGGCGCGCCATCTGTTTTTAGGTTAGGTACAGGAAGGTTTTTAGACATGTTGTGACAGAAGTATTTAAGGCATAGCGTTTCAAATTAGTGCAACAATCTAATCTAAGAAGCCAAAGTTCTGACGTGAAGACTTAAAGAAAACCCTTGTGATGTATATTACTGAATTACTCTTCCTTCCAACATGAAGGAAAGACTAAGTACAGCTGTCCTGATCAACTTTATCTGATTAATTGAAGTCTGACCAGCTCTAAGATCAAGAGGTTTTGCAGTTGTGTGCTAACACAATGGCACAGATATAAAATATCACCAATGAACAAAGAGAAAAAAAATGTATCTGGTGCCCATCAATTAGGAGAGGATTATAAGGCCATTTAAAAACAATTTAAGAGTAGAAAGATGCCAATTTTTCCAGGAGTTAATGTTCCAGAAAAAATCAGCCCAAGGGCAGACAGTACAGCGTTCAGAGAAATTATGAAAAACACAAGACAGACTCTACAAAACTCATTTAGCTATGACAACAATAATAGTAAGATCAGAAAATCCCTGCTTTTTTTGCAAGGGTTGCTAGGAAAAAGCCTCTTCTGTCATTTGGTTTAAAAATTAAAATGTTTTTGGCATCTAGAATTGGTTTTACATGTTTTTTAGATGTCTAGGTGTATGTCTGTTTTACCCGAATCTGTCCAGTACAAAAAAGGTGATGAGTTAACTGAAAAAAAAATGAAACTGCATATAAATGCAAAATCATTGAGTTTAAGCTTATGCCATTTGGAATACCATAGTTTTCATCAGACGAACTTGTGAATTTTTGACTACATCTAAGCTTAAAACACTTCTAGACGAGGGAAATTTGCAAAATACTTTTAAGTCACTGACGTCTAAACGTCAGTGACTCATGTCTGATTCAGATCTATGTGTAGAATTTCAAGAAATTGCCTTTAGAAGAGGTTATACTGATTTTTTTCATGAGTTAACAGCAAACTCATACCTGTATGTACTCCCTGTTGTTGTCTTCAGCAGGCGTCCACCCATTTTCTTTATAATTGAGTCGGGCTTGACGCGGCAGCCAATTTCCATCATGGAAACTTGTGGAAGCCATGATCTGCTCGTCTGTGATCTTTCCTGACTCCATTCCTAAGGCGTTGCTGCAGTGGAAAGCTAAACATAGGTGGGAGAGATGTTGGGAGGAAATGATTAAGACCAAAACTCATGTTTTATTTCTGAAGCACAACTGAAGACTTCAAACTTACTCTCGCTGACTTCCTTGTGCGTCATGTTGTATCGAGCAGAGAAGCCGTCTTTAGCCACAGCCATGTCAGTGTGGAAAGCCAGTGAGAGGATCCCAGTGGATGATTGGATTTCAGGAGGCACTCTGGTCCCACAGTATCGGCCAATCAGAGGGCCCACTGTTAATCCAATAAGAATCCGTAGATTAACCAATTTTGCCATTAAAAATGTAATTTGCCAGAAAATTGGACACTGTTTGCCAATTTTCCTTTAAATATTAGTCAGACTCTTAACCAAATCCACCGACTGTGTTAGTCACACAAGATATCACTCCTCCTCAGATACATTTTCAAATCCTTTCTTCCTTTAACCCACAGATTTTTCTCTATCTGTTGTTACTTCCACAGTTTTATCACTCATCTGGATCACTCCCTCCAGCAGCGATGTTTGCTCATCCTCCTTCTGTCTTTAAGTCTCTGCCTTTTATCCATCATCTTCACTTCTAGACTAAAACACATTTTTACAACATGCACCATAAATGCAAGGATTTAGTCTCAACTCAAATATCTATGCGGTCCCCCTGCCATCTTATTTTGGATCATGCAATGCCATAACATCGTCATAAACAGATTAATTTACAGTGTTCCTTGATTATTTTACATTTTATATCGCAAACACAAACGTCTGCATTTTGTCCTGATTTTATGTGACAGAACAACACAATGTGGAGAAGGATTCTGAAGTGGCAGGAAAATAATATAATATTTTCAAGGAATGTTGGATGTAAAATGTGAAACTGAAGCATGCATTTGTATCAACCTCTCTGGATTCGCTTTAGATGCAGCTGGAACTCTCTTCAGGCTTTGTACATCTAGTGACTACAATTCATCTATTCATTTTTGCAAAATAACTCAAGCTAAGTCACATAGGATGGAGAGCGTCTGTGAACATCAATTTTCAAGTCTGGGCCAACACGTGAATATAATTTTATCTCCACCACTTCATTGTTACTTTGGCTGTATGTTGAGACCGAATTTCTGGCTGGAGTTAAGCATTCAACCCAGTCTCAAATTATCTGAAGATTCTATTTTTTCTTGTCTTCTGTTTAGCTCTATATTTGGCTCCAGTTCCTCCTTAAGGACAGTGTGATGAGGCCACCACCAGGATGTATTCCAGGTGATCTGCAGTGTTGGTTTTAAACCACAAAGAACTCCATGCCAAAACGTTTGAATATAGTTGAAGCTAAGCAGGGCACACCCTTTCATGGTTGCTATTCTTTTCTTCAAAACCAGATGTGTGTGGTGCATGACTAACAAAATGTTCTCGAACAAAATACTGAGGTCTTCACAGAACAACCGAATTTACACTGAGGGTAAATTTCACACAAGGGGTCCTTTTTAATGATTTTGTATCTTCTGTTTAGTTTTATTGAATCATGTTGAGTGGTACCAGCATTAATGGGGTGATTGCGAAATCTGTTTACATTTTTCAGAGTTTTATTCACAATTATGCACCACATTGTGTTTGTATATTCACTTTAAACATTTTAAATAAGGTAGGCTGAAGTTTGTGGCTGTAAATAAGGTCTGCGAAACATTGCAGACCTCAGACTCATGACAGAAACCTTTAACTATGTCAGTCACACAAGATCCCTCTCGTGTTGAGATAGAGATCCGTCTTCAAATCCCTTCATCCCTTAACCCTCAAATTTGTCTCTATCTGCTGTTACTTCCATTGTTTTATTGCTCATCTCTATCACTCCCTCCAGCAGCGACGTCTGCTCATCCTCCTGGTGTCATCACCTCTCTTCCCTTCATCTATCATCTCCATCTCTTGACTAAACACGGTTTTACAACGTGCACTAAAAATGTACGCGGAGTTTATGTGTTGATCCAAAGATCTAAGTGATTCCTTGTGCTGTTTTTTTTCCTCTCCAGCAGACTACTGTACCACAAAATGTCAATGCCTCAACGTAAACAGATGATTGTGATTCAAAACCCAGAGTTGTGTGTGTGAAAAAGGGAGGGTGTGTGATGAGATTGTACAAGGTTCATCCTGCAAACTCCCAGCTCCAGAGGTATACACATGAAGAGGAAGAGGAGGAGGAGAAGGAGAGAAAATAGCTGGCGATCGAATGGCACTATTGATTTTTTTCCCTTCCCTTTTGGAATTGTTGGATATTTGAAATACGTCTCTTGACAATGGCAATAACTCTTTTCTTGTTGGTGGCGAGGAGCAGGGAAAACAAGGAAAAAAGACAAGCAAAACAAAGCGAAAGTAAAATACAGCGCAATTACATTTCTCTAACAAGACTTTGTGTATTTACAGCTTGCTTTACAGACAGGGCTCATCTCATTTCCATTCCATCCCCAAGGTTGATAGATGAGTCTGAAAGCAAACAGTTGACTAGTCAGTTCATCTGAGGAGATAAAATCTAAGCATACCAACGCTTGTATGTACACTGGAGTAAATATAGGAACAGTTTAAGCTTATCTTTCAGTTTTCTCTCTCTTGCCTTATTTGATTTGTTGTTTAATCGAGTGAAAACTGACTTCGGAGGCTGTTTATCTCTGCTCCCATTAACTGAATAAACTGATTTAAGCCTGTCTTTTAGCATCTACTCCCTTCGCCACTGCGATTTAACCCAATACTGTGTCAGAATCTTTTTTCCCCACTCACTCTTCCTCTGCAGGGCCAAAATGAGTTTCACCATTTTATAACTTTGAATAATGCAGTTTCACATTAATAAGAGACTTAAAAATATTACAAAATCTTGAAGTAGATTTCCATTGCATATTTTGCTGAATATGATTGCTGTGCAAAAGTATTTGTCCCCTTATAGATTTCGTAACATTTAGCATTTATTTCTCCTTCTTTTCTTCTATTCCTCTTTCTTAAAATGTTGGAAAGAAGCAGCTTATTTTTATTCCTTCATCCTTGTAAGCAGCATTTCTTTTCTGCCCTGCCTTGCCATTGCCCTGCAGGCTGAATGCTACACTAAAGCTCATTGCAGGCGCAGCTATAGGTTCTTCTTGCTGTGATGTTCGATTCCTCTTTGGCGATCAATTGTTTAACCTCTGCTGACTTGGCAGTTGTTAATCTTTTTGATCAGAACTGACCATTTTTAGAATAGAGGAAATTATAAGCTATTCATGAAGGACAGAAGTAGCTTGAATAAAAAAAAATCTTTGGGCAAATCCCCTTTCCCACTTTTCGGTTCTGCTTTCAGAAATCCTGTTTATCCTTTCCTGAAGTCAGGCCACAAATCTTCCGACCTGGATCCTCAGTCCAACATCTCTTTCTTTGTTCCTGTATTTACAACTGCAGAAGATATTTTTTCGCTGCCTTTCCACAAACGCTTCCAGCTCGTACTTTTCATTCCATTGCTTGAAAGAAGGCACAAGGTCTTTGCACCTTATGGATTACTCCTTGTGAAATCTCCCAATTTTTCAAGCAGCTACACCAGAAATATCTTCACCATCTCCCATTCTCACCTCCAATCCCTTTTGTCCCTCTGCTTAACATCTCCTATTTTATTTTCCCCTTTAAATTTTTTTCCACAACAGGTGCCAGCATCCTGCCTGTAAGCTTAGCTTTTATCTACCAACACATAGCTGCTAAAATAGTCTCGGCTCTACTGCAGTCAATAAGGATGTAGGCAGGGCACTTTTTCACTGTACTGACTCAGAAGGCAGGTGAGGTAGTTCTGAACATCTCCATGAACAACATTCAGTAGGTTTACCAAAAATAGCACAAATATACAGTATCTCACAAAGTATCCACTGCCCTTTAACTTTTGCAGTCTTTTTATCATCTACCAACCAAAAACTATTTTAATGTGATTTGCAATGAGAATGAAAGCAGAAGGATACATGTGTCCTAAAAATGTGGCATGCATTAATACTGATATATGTAGATAAAGTCAACAAAGAACCTTTAGAATTGAATTAGTTGAGTGTAATTCAATCTCAGTACAGAAAAGACAGTTCTTTGAAAGCCTCTGAAGTTTGTTTGTTGCTTACAGGAAGCATGGTGGTGGCAGCATAATTAAGCTACAATAAGCTTTTAAGAAGTTACACTTCATAAACACAATCTTGCAAACTATTTTTGGTCTAATGTCTTGTCTTTCACTTGAACGTGAAAGACGAAATTAACTAACAAGTAACTTTTCAGCATGAAATAAGACCTTGTTTTAGTAATTATTGGATATTGATGAAAAGTACAAATTCTACTGGCAGATTTTTGTTCACTTATTAAGTGAATTGAGCTGCATTGTCTTGATTTTTTGCTGTAACAGTATTGAATAAAAGTCAAATCTCAGGACAGCTAAATAGAGATGTGTTTTTCTATTTATTTAACAAAACAAAATAGAATAAAACCATAGATCATTTTCTTGCCACTACAAAACAACTTGATAATGTGTTAGTTTATCAGTTAAAGTCGTACCTGATGGGAGTCCATCCCACACTTCCAGCCAGTCGTACTTGCAGTCTCCATCGCTCCCTGGCAGGGGATCATTCTCCAGGTCAAAGGTGAGGAAGGTGAGGGTGACATCCATGCTGGGTGGCACGATGATAATGAAAGAGCACTCCAGGTTATGGGGGTATTTGTCGGGGAAGCCTGGGGACTCAATGAGGCCTGAGGGACTTGTGAAATTACGAGAGCAGTCTGAGCCTAGAAAGATGAGACAAAGCAGAAAGGGAGATGCATCTTAGTGGCAGAGAAAGGTCAGATTAAATGATAGAATAAGTGAAATGACGTTATGTTTTTCAAGAAATCGAATACTGTGAATGATCACTTCACACATGTTTTTCTTTGTTTGCAAGCTTGTGGGTAGATATTGAGTGATGTCATTTGAAAAGAAGAAAAGATTTGACATTAACCTGATTCTGCTGTTATAGTGTGACATTATAAAAGATTTTTAAAAACCTGAGAAATACTCTTATTAGTTACTATACAGAACTTACCTTTTGCACAGAATTCTGCCTGTTTCAGAACTGATTAACTACTTTCCAGAACTCTGGAAGTAACAAAATACTATTCAGAACTTGCATATTATTATCAGGAAATTATTAATTTTCTCCACAGAGGCAACAGTCGCCATTTGGAAATTACTATTTTTTGAAACATATAAGTTACTCTCTGGGAACTTGCAGGGTACCATCCAGAATTTACTGAAACTTAATATTTTATATTCAAAGCCTACAGGTCACATTCTTGGACATGGAGGTCACTTTTTGTATTCAGATTGTGAAAGTAAAACAACAAATACCGTATTTTCCGGACTATAGAGCGCACCTCACCCACAAAGTTAATTAAAAAACTGGAGATATACATATATAAGCCTCACCGGGCTTTCAGCCACTGGTATCTCCACCGCTCTCGGTTTTCCACAAGGACGCATAAATCTTCTATTAAGGACGCAGCCCTGCGTCTCCAACGCCGAAACATGGACTCGTTCACGCAGTTTACGTGCAGCGGCTATCGATCCGTACTGCCAGACTGATAGCCTTCAACTTAAAAGCGGCATTATATTAACTTCTTCCTGTTGTTTCCAATGATGTGGGGGTATGAGTTTGAAAACATTTCTCCGTCGTGCCTGCTGCTAGCATGTACTTAAATGAAAGTTAGCGCTTTCTTCTTCGACTTCCAATTTTGACTTCCAATCATTCACTTCCTGCTAAAGAGCCCCCTGGTGGTTGAAGAAAAATACACAGGAAAGCCGCACGGAGCCATCAGCCGCCTGGTTCAAAAAGTGGGGTTTCCAAAAGTAGCTTTTACTTTGCAGAAAGTCACCTAAAGCAGTAGGAAAGTGGAGCAGTCGGCACCCTTCTGCTAATCTGCTAATGTGCTATTAGTGTGCTAATGTTTCCTTAGCACTTTAGCGAGTTTGCCAACTTGGAAAAAAAACTTTGTATGTTTAGCTTTGTCTAAATTAATGTCCCAGATAAATTTTGAAGTGCTAATTTACTTTGCTGGGTTTTTTTTATACATTTTCAGTTGATTAAGTCAACATCTGTGTTTTGGGTTTTAATTGTCACATACTTAGACATTTATATTATTGATCTTATTTTGAAGTGGGTAAAAATAGCAGTTTTAGGCAGCAGTTCCATTTTCTCTCCTCAGATCCTCTCATTTTTCCCCCCAGAAATGTATTTCTTTTTTTTTTTTTTTTTAAAGGTTTTATTGGCTCTAGTGGCCTTTATTTAATAGTTAGTGGACAGGAATGAGGAAAATGAGAGACTAAGGCCTCCGTGTGTGGGTGTGCTAAACCCCTGCGCCACCAAAGCACCCCCAGAAATGTATTTCAAGCAAGAAACATACAGAAACAATATAAAACACGAACAATAGAGAATGAGATATTTATTTAATTAATGATTATGATTAGTGTTTTAGGATTATCGCAACTGGCTTTTTAGCTAGCGGTGTCCACCACTGGAAAAGTAGTTTAAGTTCTGGGAGACTCGGCCTGCAGAAACTGATGATGCATGTATGGAATGTATTTTACATCACCCTCTTTTAATATGTATTCAAAAATAATAAATGCTAGACAAAGAAATGGATAATCTGCAGCCTGTATTATGCATGTGGAGTACAGCAGCTCATGGGACCCTCTAGATGTACCCCCCTTATTAACACTCAGATTCACCCACACTATAGACTGAACATAGACGCACCAATTGGACCATTATACCAGCTTAGCCAACCATGTGTGACCAAACCCTTACTCTCTCTCACACACACACACACACACCCCCACACACACTGTCTAAGCCTCTTATTGTAACCCATTTCTCCCCAGTCTGTTTGGGTGTCTGCTATTGTACTTACATGCTTCCATAAATGAAGAGAAGCATGAATACATCACAAAATAGTGTTTATCGTAGCAGTGGGTGAGGAGTTTTTGGAATTTTGAACAACATGTCCACTTGCTGATTAAGGGCTTGAGATTCAAGCTCAAAAGGAGCTTGGACTCTTTCTCTTTCAAATGCAAATGACCGCATTGATTTTTCATTGTGAGCGACAAGGCAGTTGGAGTCACAGCGTGTCTGTGGAAGTAAAGCTCTAAAGTTAAAGACTTTAATTTGATAAGGTTGCTTGGAGATCTCCATGGAAACTAGATTTTTACACCACGAGTACAAACTGACAGACGCTATAAGCGATAACCATATGTGTCTGATTTATTTAACTTTGAACATCTTGACTATTCAGTCTTCTGTAGTGGTAACTAAAATATTGATGTTTTCAGCCTGATATTTTCACTTGTCTCATTTGCATCAGTCTTAACTACATATTGACATCTGATAATATCAGATAGCTTTTCCACCATCAAAATGAATAAAATAATATTTTGCTGCACTTTGTGGACAGACTTGTTTTTACTATGATCTTCTTGGCAGAGGCGTGACCCCAGTGGCAGACAAACACACGCTCACACATAAACACTGTTTCTTCTGCGTCTGGCCGCCCTGCAGAGGCAGTCGCTGCATAGCTAGGGGGCTGCGTGACTGTCAGTAGGTGCGTGTGTGTATGTGGAGTGTGCACGCCTGACCAGTTTTGTAGCCGGCAGCGATTTTATTCCCCTCTCATTACTTCATGTTCATACAGCTTGGAAAAAAACACTTACTTATGCCCTCCTTTCTCCTGTCTTGTTCTGATCTGTCCCTTCTTTGCATTGAAAGTAACACCTCATCTTATTTCCTATTGTGCTTTACTTATATTGTATCTGTTTGAACAGGATTACTGTGAAAGGAGCATGCTGACAGTTTGTTGCTGTATGTGTTACTGGGTAGATCTGATACTTATGTCTCGTTGATCTCTGGGATTCAGGACGGGGATTGCCAGCATGTCTTTAAATGATGTGTTGGCATGCAACCACTTTTATTTATTAAAGTTCAAAGGATACAGCATTGAGACAAAAATAAAGTGGATATATATGGTTTTGAATGCCTAGATTTTGTTATACAAGAAAACCAAACTAAGATCAATCTGTTCAAAACATTTTCCATCTTTAATAAAATATATATCCCTTATAAATCTGTGAGTCTGTTTGAAGTAACTCTGCAAAAAAACAAAAAGTTGAAGTAATATGTATAAATGCACACCCTTAAATTAAACGTTTGCTTGAGGATCTTTTGATCAATTTGCAGCAGTCAGTTTGGCACACAGTTTTAAGGCACACGCTATCAAGTAGACATAATTTTAGGGTTAGGGTAATTGACAGTACATCTAGTTGCACTGTGCTAGTATTTTCATAATATTTGCTTATTTACATCATTATACATCATAGCTTGCAGGAATATTTGGCCCATTCTTGCTGGAAGAACCAGTGAAACCAACTTAGATTTGCAAAATATGTTGCTTGCACAGATCTTTTCAAGTCTGAACAGAAATTTTCAATGAGATTGAAATCAGGGCTTTCTGAAATTAAGTTCTTCTTAAGCCACTTTGTAAATAGTTTGGTGGTGTGGTTGGGGTCAGTTTCCATTTCAAAGTCCTATTTGTGCCCAAGCTTTATCTTCATATTTTGAGATGCTGCTTAAGTATTTTCACATATTGTTCGTTCATCATGATATCATGTATATTGCGTAGTGCATAATTTTCCCATGCACAGCATGATGCTGCCACCCCCAAACTTCATAGTGTTCTGTCCTCACCGTTTCCAGCCTCCCTCTTCTTTCTTAAATGGAGTCGTGTTCATGAAGGGCAGATAACTCAATTCTAGATTCATCGAACCACAGAACATGTCTCCACAAATTAAAATCTTGTTATGGATTCATCTTAAAATGCTTCTGCTTTTATTCTGCGGTTGATACACACATTTAAACCAAAATACTTTTATCTTTGGGACATAGAAAAAGCTTTCTTCCTAAAATGGTTTGATGGCTGGACATTGCCAAATTGTTCATGTTTGCATATATTTGTTTAATCCATTCAAATCACAGAACAGATGAATAGGGTTTTAAGCAATGAACCAGATTTGTGGATATCTAAATTTTCCTCCTGATATTTTGGCTTTTCTCATCATCACATAACACAAGGAAGATTTTTGAGTATTGTGTTGCCTTAAAATGTTTAATTATATTTTCCTTAAAACAAGTTTGGTTGTTTTTCTGTTAAACCATGCTGGGAAAAAGTGCAAAAGTTATGTTACATATGTAATAAATTTTAAAGTTATTTGTAATAGTCTCATTATTTTGCATCATAAAAATCCTGACATACAAACTGGAGTTTTTGTTTGTTCCATGTGTTAGTTTGCAGGTTTGTGTGTATGCTGTGAGGTGACATGCAGATATCCAGTTACAGGTTCTTGGCAAGATAAAATCCAAATTTACAGCCCATCTTCACACACACCACGCATGCACACACACACAAGAGCACATGCAGAGGTTATTTACTGTAAGACACCCACTGAAAGAAATGCATTACAGGCGACCACACACAGTTCACTGAAACCAGCGTGAAAACCCACAGCATTTTAGAGGTTGGGATTCCACCTGGTTGTTATTTAAGTTTGAAGCATGGGCTTTTAAACTTGCCAGAAACTACCTTTCAGCATTTATTATGGTACCACATTTATTTTGTCTTTTAAAAAAAACTGCCTTTGAAACTCAGAACAAGCTTTTACAAGACAATTAACAGCAAAATAACCTCACTTCCATTTACTGACAGTTTAAATCCAGCAGTATCTTACTGATGTAATTCATGAAGCTGTTTTGAAATACTCTTGATTAAATTTAGATACAATTGAGGATTTCCCTGACTCTTTCCAAAGACTGTCTCCCTCTGTGTCTACTACTCTGAACTACCAGACATCTCGGCTTCAGATAGACAAAAATTCAAGGCGTTAATTTCCTCTGCAGGACCGTGTTCTGAACGGAACAACCAGGTAAAAGAAGTTAAGAGGTGTGGATCAAAGAATGACTTGAAGTAATTTTCCTGAATGATTTAATGTTTTGAATAGCTTGAATCAGCAGCACAAAGCAAAGAGAATACATACAGCGCCAGTCAGAAGTTTACTTACATTTCCTAGGAGCAGGAATCCCATAACAATTTGGGGCTTTGAATGATTTACTTTGATGATTCGTTTTACAACTTGAATAATACTAAACATAAAACATCAAGAGCTCTAGTGTAAATTCATTCTGAATTGTATCTAATTTTCCCAGCAAGTCTAGCAAAAATAGTAATGAAATTTGCGTTTTGTCATGTTTTTCCTGTATTTTAGTTAGGCTTTCTGTTCTGTTTATTTCTGTTTATTCTGTTTATTTCCTGTCAAATGGTTCTATATTTGTACATAAAATGTTTTAGTGGGTTTTGTGAAAGCCAGCCAGTCCTGACATCATCCAGACTAAATTGTCCGGAAGAAAAAAGGCTGACGTTTGGAAACCTATAAACACTACCAAGCATGGTGTCAGTGTAATTATGCATAAGGTTTGATTAGCTATGAGTGGAGCTGCTTTTACCCACACAGCAAGTTTTAGCAAGTTGCTAAAAGCAGAGCTACAACTCAAACAGAGGACTACAGATTATTTTATTTCACTCAGAGTTTTCTGTTCATATTGATGAAGACAATCAGGTTACTGAACAGTGGCACATATTAAACTGATGAAAACTGTTTGTTTTTCATAACATGAAAAGATGACATCTTCTCTCACACACCACTGTACTGTGATTCAAATGTCTAAGTTTTAAAAGGCCACAACATGCTGTGATGCAGAGGATGTAATTCTGCTATAAATGCTTGTTCTGTTTCTTCAAGCATTTCATCGTTGTTTCTGCAGAGCACCTTTGGCTGCTTACTGGGTCAGATCTGGAACCACTTTCCTCAATGGGAGCTGGAGGTGGGAGGAGGCAGCGATATGATTGGTCAGACTTACTAATAAACTGAACTGATGAGTAGTGGGACAGAAGCGGCTAGGAAGTGCCTAAAGGCACTGGGCAGAATGTAAACACAACCAGTTATTGGAAGGGGTTGTCACGATAACCACCCCACCACACAACCCACTGAGTTTCTGTGTGGAAGTGAGATTTAGTGTAGGTGGGAAATACAAAATAATAAAAAATCTTTTCACTCAGCTGAACTGATTCATATCTCATTTGGGTCAAAAGCTGCTGCCCACAGGGTGCAGAATTAATTTTAGTTTAAAAATGTAAGTATCCAACAGTTCTGGGTCACTTTGAGTTCAAGTTTAATTTGCAGGAATAAAGGTAAAATTAGAATATGTCCCTGCAATGTCCCTTTGTAAGACAAAAATACATTTAAAAAATTGCATGTTTGCATGTGTGAACATTAATTCACATTTGCGTGCAGACATGCAAGCTGCCCCGCATTTGTCAGTAACCATCCAGCCTGCATCAGTGCATTCAAGTGTGCATGCGTGTGTGTGTGTGTGCGTGCACGCGCGCATCCATGTGTCGAGTTCTGGGTCACAATAACAGCTGGGGGACACTGCCCAGACAGTAGAATTTGATTGGCTGTCACATTCTCATGCCTGCCTTCGTATTGGCTGGAAATTTACTACTGTTTCTATAGTAACAGGATTGTAAACAACAACAAGAAAGGCATGCCTATTTGATTTACCATTGTTTATGTGTATGTTTGTGATTTTGTTATGCACCATTTCTTATTTGTGTGCATATATCTATACGTCTGCTACATAATTACTACATTTTATATTTGCACGCCCTAATCCAAACTGGCAAACCTTCCCAGTACTCCCAGTAACAGGCAGGAGTCGTGACAAAGACAAAGAAGAAAATTCACTGGAGGCGATGAAGGGAATAAAAAAAACAAAGCCATTAACTAAAATAACAGCATCGCAACACATGATGCTGAAACAGAGTGACTTTGTTACAGTAACGACTCATGGTTTCCAGCTCAAGTGCAGTGGAAATCGGACAGATCAGTTTAATGGTTTTCACGCTGATTTATGTTTACAAGAGTTCCTGTTTTAGGCCACAGAGAACACGTTTTATCCAGTAAACAGATTTCTGGGAAAGACACTTCACACCAGTGTTCCATAAAATACAAAATATCCAAAAGAAAACAAAAAAAACAAAAGTAATAATAAAAGCTTAAATCTTCATTTTTGGGGGAGTCTGTATCCACTCTTTGCACATCTGGAGACTTTTGTCCAAGGTGGGGATGTTAGTTTCCCACCACGCTATGTCTGTACTTTGAATGTTCTTAAACATTAATGGGCCATGATCATAATTATATAAATTTAGCTCTGGCTGTATGTTTACAGTTATTGCCCTGCTGGAAGGTGAATCTCTGCCCTAGCCTTAAGAATTTTGGCAGCCTCCAACAGGCTTTTTTCTAGGCTAACCCTGTATTTAGCTCCAACCATATTCCTATCAACTCTGACCATCTTCCCTGTCCATTTTGAAGAACCACCATGCTTCAAGGTTATGTTAGCTTCCCATTACAACAAGCATTTGTGATGCACCATGGCAATACAAGAACAAGTTGGCGGAGTAGAAATGGAAAAACCCCCAATATAATCCACCAATTTCTGAGAAGACAGTGATTTTTGGGTTCTTGTAAAATATACTAGTTGAAGTCATGAAGAAACCACCCCATGCTTTAAATAACATTTTCAAAGGTTTTAAAATGGTAGCTCTTTGAATTCAGAGTTGTGTTAACATAGTAAATATGAGCCGTTACGTTGAGTGTGGCACATGAATATTGGCTATTCATGCTCTTTTGTTTTGGTTTTGGCCAATAATTTGCAAGATTGATGTAAAAACGTGGCTCATTAACATTACCAACACTTTTTGGGTTGTCACTCAACCCTCCTCCAAAAAAATGGGGAGTGCTAAAATTGAAAGGGCCATATTTTCTTCATTGGAAATCCACTCTTTCAGAATCTGTAAACGACTCAAAACGCCCTGGCGAGTCTTGTTCATGGTTTTGTCATGGCCAGTCAAATTTTTAATGTAGGCCAGAATTTCAGTTTATGATCTCATCTAACTAGCACACCTTCTTTCACATGTTTGCTTTGTTTCCTAGATTGCTTGTCATAATAATTCTGACTTATCTTTGTCATAATAAATTCTAATTAATGATGCTTAAAAGCACACAAAGCTGTATTGTCGGGGTTGTTACTTTTACTGCTTTCTCCACCATTTTGAGCATCATTCCATGTAGATAGATTTTAAAGTATGATTAAATAGTTGCATGAATCAGACTTCTCTATGAGACTAATGTAGCAATAAATAGTTTGTATCACTTTTATTGTTACCACAAAATATTGAACTAAAACGTAAAGTTCAAATCACTCACTCCTAGGATGAATAAATAATGCAAGTCAGAATTTGTAGGTTTTCTACTACACAATTATGCACTATTTGTGCTGGAATCCCATTAGAAGCCCACAAAAACCTTCTCAAAAAGACAATAACTATTGACAAATACATATTTATTTTAAGAACTGGCTTCTTGGAAGCAAAATATTAAAAGAAATCCACAGTGGACCAAGACACAACAACATATTTTATATTTAAATGGTTCACGGTGAGGCTGGACAATATTTGCGACTGGCATACATTTCCAACAAAATTCACCCACACAACCAGACGTTCGGCTGCACCTTCCAGGAAAACAAGATCCTGTTAGCAGTCAGGCAACAGCTTGAATGTTCCAAATGGCTCCATCATTGGTGCCAGAGAGGGTCGGACACCAACACAAAGCTCTACAGTTAGACACGAATAAACAGTGATCCTGTAAACACCATGTTTCCTCTGCTGATGGTGAGCTAAAAATATGAAATATTATTTAAATGAATGTACTTTAAAGCAAGATGCTGGTTAGTGGCAGACAAACTTGATCCAAATCTTGTTAAACCTATTTATGAAAAGTGAATGACATTCTCCCCTGCATATGGCTGTAATCTACGGCAATAAAGCTAATGATCTAATCAATAAATAGACAAACTAAATATGCTTAGACAAGCAATTTGAAGCAGACAGCATAGAAACAAAGCAGCAAATCTTTCTGATAACATTTCTATTTTATTTCTCTAGAGAGTTTAGGTTATCAAATTAAATGAGCTGATTTACAAATTTTCCTTTCTGTCTTGCTTCAGTTCTTTTTCTTGGGGTGCTGGCGTGTGAATATCGACACCAGGCTTGTTTTGAAGTCCATCAGGTGGTAATTTACAAATCAACAACATTCACTTGTACAAATGCGCTCAAGAAATCCCAAAAGGTTGGTGCCGGCAAGTGAGAAACACCAACAACCACACGTGTTGTGTTAGTAACCTCAACCCTGACGGGGTGTGTGTGAGTGTGTGTTTGTGTGAGGGGGTGGGTCTCAGGGGAACGGGAGCTCAGGACTCAATTAGGCCGGTATGTGAGGAATGCTTTCAGAAGGAACGGGACAAGATGGCTGTGAGACCGCCACTGCTCGCCTCTGTGTCTCACTTGCCCTTGATCTCAATTGGTCTCGCTTCAGCTGACCCATGGTGGCGTGAAGGGGAGCCATGTCAGACACGTACACTTATATACACACACTAAGTGTCATGATGTGAAGGAATGACCTGCCTGGACACGCTGGAGGGCCCTCAGGGGTCCTCCGCTGTGTCTCCTGATGCATTCCCTCTGCCTCCATTTACACCAGGGAGATAAACAAGGCCTGATCACCTAATGAAGCATGTTTAGTCCTCTTGTAGTTCATTTGATAGCCTCCTTTAAGGTGCATGCATTCATTAATTTTTCGTAAAGGCTCTTCATTTATTTGACTAAAAAAATTTAAATTCCTTTAAAAATATTTAATATTTGGCTGCAATTTATGACAAATTTCCTTGTTTGTTTTCCACAAAAATAAAACTTCTGTGTTCATTCACTTTAAGATCACATAAATGTGTTATAATCCCATTCTTATGATTAATAGCTTGGGAGAGGTGGGCAGAGCCGGATTTACAAGGATGTAGGGCCCTGGGCTGAAGCCAGTTTTGGTGCCCTATCCACTAAGAAAAAATATTTTTACTAATGCAGATTACAGCACATTTGTAGAAAATGTACTGTAAAAACTAAAAAATTGGGGTCCTGGACTACTGCTTCAAAAAAAAACGTTTGGTAGGTTTGACTTACCTGTTTTGTGTATTTCATAGCGCAGCGAGAAACCTGCCCCCTGCTGGGCGTAGTCCGACACAAACTTGATGTGAAGAGATGGGCCAGACGATATGATTGGTGCAGGGGCGATGTTGCTGCAGTGCTTTCCCAGAAGGTCGGCTGACTCCGAGTTCCCATCATGGATCTCTACATAGTCATACCTGCCAAAGGCAAACGTGTCCTGATAAATCAAATTTATTCAGATGGAATACCATGAAGTTACCATGAAGAAAACTCTCCACTAACAGTAAGAGATGGATACAATTTCAGATTAAACTCCAAAATATCACTGCTCATGCCTAAAACATTAGGTGCTCTTTTGTTGGGGAAAAATGCTTATCATTTAAAAGTGCATTCTAAAAACCATGAAAGACAGACTCTCAATAATGCAAGCAGACAGGATGCTGGGAATTGTTTTCTACTATAAAAGAACTTTACTGACAAGAAATCTATTTCTATTCCTGTTTCTTTCATGTTTTTTGACAACAAATGTTAAGGTCTATCTGTGGACTCACAGCAGGAGTGCTGCCTCTGTGTCTGGATACCAAAGGCACACCTGCCTGCCTCTAAAATAGCTTCCTGGGAATAAATTCCTGGAGGGAGTTATAAAGGAAGGCTTTAACGTTTGATTTTAACTCAAACACATTCCTTCAAAATTAAGAGTTTTTCTTAAACTAATGCAAGAAGTTTGGGGCAAATTTTACCTGCATGCTTGTTTACAACATTCCAATCACTCCTGACCACATCAGTGCTGAATATTTTTTCCCGCTCTGATCTTCATGCATTTTACTGAAGCTTGTGCACCCTTGAATTCCTGCGCCGTTAAAGAGCTACTCATGACTTTATTGCTGTTAAAAATATCATCCGCCAGCAACTCTGGTAATTAAAGTGACTCACCATATGAAGGTATCATGTGCCTCTGGATAATAAAAGTTAAGCTCATGGTAAGCTGCTGCCACATTGCACACATATTAAAAATACACGAATATGAAAAGGGTGTTAATCTTTTCACTATTTGTTAAGGGGCGTTTGTTACACCTCCCCTTTTTTAGAAGCAAACATGTTTATGCTGGAATTTGACATGGGAGTAGAGAGTTAATCCTTAGTTCTAGAAAGTTTACGCCATTCAGACCAGATTGGAAAAGAAACTACAGTCAGAGCAAAGAGGAGACCCATTCCCCTCTTTGTCCACATTGCAAACTAATGTTGTTTGTGTTTCATACCAAATGTAGGGCAGTGACGTAGGCAATGACAAAGCTGCATAGTTGGTAACCAATAGAAAAAAATTCACCTGCAATAGTCACCCTTCCACCTAAAGAGATCAGCACTGAGATGGTTTTAGGCCTAATTTTGCAAAATGTCACAGTTTGCACAGTAACAAAAGATAGCATCCTTAACAACCAATTTATACAGTTTACCTGCAAAAAATCTTGAGTTGATCTATAGCTACTTTTTATTAATAAACATTAATAGTTATTCCATCAATAAAGTATTTACTCAATTTTAAAAGGGGTAATCAATTTATTTATTTCAATTTAACCAAAAAACAAAACTAGAATCAGCAAGAAAAACTCCCATAAAAATTTAATAATAATATATATCATATTCAATAATAATCACATGGAATAATGTGAACAGTTTTATGTTTGGACATTGTCTAAGTTCAATATTCAAGTTATTCCACAGTTTGATTGACTTACTAGATAGACATTTTTCTAGTAATTTTAAATCATCATATTTTAAACTCTTATTCACCAAAGATCTGTACTTTGGTCTCATAGAGCCAAAAAAGTTGCATAGTTCTTTCAAGTACAACATTGCAAGCTGAAGTCATAATGCCCTGCTTCTAAGAGAGAAGAGTTGTTCAGCTGACAGGACTTCTTAAAAAGTAACTTGTTGTATTTTGACATGTGGACAAGTGAATATTAGGACAAGAATCTGATCCAATACAATCTGAGTGTTTAGGTCGATTTAATACCAAAGGCTAGATCTGGATTTGCAGAGAGAGAGAGCAGCAATCTGAAACACTGAGCAAATACTGGTTGAAACATGGAATACAGAAACTGGATAAACTAAACATACACAGCATTTAATGTCATTCAATTGTACTTTTAAAATGTATATATTTAGCAAAATGTCATTGCAAGAACACAGAAACCAGGAAATTAGAAAATATGACTAATTATCTGCAGAAAAAAAAAACCATCTAAAGGCTGAAATTTCTGATACAGAAACACAGGACTCAACTCCAAACCAAACCCAAGTGCAGGAATGTCTTTTTCCAACTGTCTTCTCCTGAATTGTAATATTTCACATGCTAACTGGGTCTCACTGACCTGTTTGCTCGAGATAAGCACACTTCTCACGGTGAGCCTTTTATAGACATTCATAGACACAGACATACATACTTTCTTATATCTTATGGGATCAGCAAAGGTGTATTCACCCAGCATTTCAATTTCAATACTATTTTATTTATTACATAACTACGTGGCAGAATTTTTTTTGTATTTGTTCACTTTTGAGTTTGAACTTAAATAATTTCAGTAAACAAAATATTTTACTGGGACAAGAATCTTAGGTAATCCCTGAAGTTTGACTGAAACTGAGGTATTTTATGTAGCTTTATCTTTATTGACATTAATATGCATGGAAAATAAAACACTAAAAGCAATACATGGTTATGTTGTTATTTTTTCTGATCAAGCAGTATTTCTTTTATGCATGGCAGGTAAATTCACATTCTCGCATGGATGAAGTGATTATTCCTGTCATATCAGAAAAACAGTACAGACATTCGGTGTGAACTAAAAACCCACTGATCACTTCCTAAAATGCAGCCAAGAATAGATGTTTTAGCTGAGCCTCTACCTGTGCGTGAGTCTCTGTTTGTTATCATCCTCCTGTTTGTGTCTGATCTGACAGGTGAGCAGTCTCCCAACATGATGAGGGTCACACACCTCTTTCCCTCCCACCATGTTTCACGCAGAAACCCCCCCACCACCACCAGATTTATGGTGCAGACTGTCACTGTGCATGCATGTATGTGTGCTTCTGCAGCCAAGTGTGGGTGCGTGAGTGACTGAGTGTGTCACAGCTCCTGTCATATATTTCCTAAAACAACGTCTCATTGTCGTGACAGCTACCCACACCTCTTTTGTGCAATGACAACGCCTTCTCTAATTATCTTTCAGTGTGCTGCTTGGCACTTTTTTCTAGTTTTTCTGTAAATTAATCTTGAGCTGTTTAAAACATAATATTAGCTCCTTCTAAAGGTGCAAAGGCAAAACTTACAAGCAAAGAGCATTAAAGGTGGCTTGTTATGCTTCCTTAAACAGGTTAGGATGGATTATGGAGTAGATAAAACATGTTGATAACATTTTTTGCACCACATCATACTCAGAGAATTACATTTTAATCTGATCAGTTCTGCCTATTTGCGACTCATTTCAGAATTAACTTTTTAGATCCTCTTGTCTGCTGCTGGCCCCCCAACTCAACCTTCACACTCACACATGAAAATGGCTGCAAACAGATGCATAATCATACAACCATACATCTTTGAAAAGCAGACGTGGAGCCTCCTTCACAACCAACAAGAATGCAGCAAAGGGTTTCTGGATGGTAAGCCAACAACAAAACACCTATCTGTTCCACCAGCCATTGTACAGCACATATAGAGGTAAAAACCAGCTTAACAAACATGCTGGAGCTCAGCTTGGGAATCTGGGTGACGAGCTAGACTTCGACGGGGTTACTAGGTGAGTGGCAGTTTCTGCTGATTTGTGACGTTACATCCCAAAGGTTTTTGAAATGTTTCATTTTCTAGACACCAAAAAAATAACTTTTTTTAAGCAGTTGGGTTATTTTTAGAAGCAGTAGAGACCCACACGGAAGTACGTATTAGGTAAAATGTCGATTTTGCCTAATATGTCTCCTTTACGATTTATCTTTCACTCTATACATTGAATCAGAGAGAGGGTACACAACTGTATTCACACTGCCTTCTCCACATCTCGGAGAAGGACGAGTATCATCCTCACCTATAGATTTATGCCTTTAAGAATAAACAAACCCAACAACTTCTCCATTCAAGCAGCCTGTTCATGCTGATGCAAACAAAGCTTGTGGTTTTACACAAGGTTCTTCCGAGAGGTTTGAGATTTCCAATCCATGCATGCGTAGGAGGAACACCGCTTCTAACAAACTGTTAAATCTCATCATCGCTCCTGTTTTTTGCTCTATTCCCCCAAATACACTCCACTGCAGCCAATCCCTGATGTACAGAGACTCGCCAAAGGGCACCAAAGACCTTCAAATCTGATTCTCCCACACTGTTCCCCTAAAATTAATCTACTGAAAACAAGAAGCAAGGTTTTTAGTGATTCTCACATTAATGGAGAAAAAAAACCACATTGGATCCAAAAAAACTGTAAGAGAAGATGTGAGCCAGTGTGGCAGTTTGGATTTTTGGAGATCTATTCATCTGTGTTTGTAGAATTTAGTTTAGTTTTTTTAGAGCATGAAAGCTCTTAAAAGTCTGTCAAATGAACTTTCACACTTCCTGTATTTTTAAGGTCAGGGTATGTAGGAAGATCAGGGCCACTGAAAAAAATAAAAAATAAAAAATTATTTGAACCCTAGAATTCTGAGTTCCTCTTTTTAGATTCAGAATTGTTAAAAATTGTTTATGCATCATCACACAAATCTAGTCTTAAAACTCGAATCTGCCAAATAAATATGGGACAGACTTTCAGTGTAGAGAACAGACAGGTTTATAAATCCTATTGCAAGGAAGAAACCGTTATGATTAGTGATTATTTTCATGTACAAACAACATAATTGGCATATAGTTGATCATTTTTGGTTATTCTGGATTTTGATATAAAAAAGTCAGAATTACAAGGAAAAAAGTCAGATTTTAATTTTTTTTAGAATTCTAAGATTTAAATCAATTGTTTTTTTTTTTGTTGTGGTCCAAATCATCACCATACCAGGGTGATGATAGAAAGACAAAAAAAAAACTAAATGAATATGTAAAAGAAGACATGCCTTACTAAGATACTTACAAAGATGTGAATTAAATTAATTAAAAGTCTTGACCAATTTGACCAAAGAAAACTGTCGTAGTTAAATCCCAGTAGCAAACCTGACACAATCAGGCTTGTTAAGTTAAGAAAAGAAAAGCTTTTCCCAGGTAAATCTTCTTAAACACCTAATGGCTGTTAGGGAGACAGACAGAGCGAAATCCCTATACTAGACTCTGGAATGATGCTAACTAGCTTGTCATTGAACACAGTGTTGCTCGCCTTTTACAGTGGGACAGGGCTGAGGAGTTAAGCTGGTATCGGGGTTAGAGCTGCTGCTGACTGACTCATCTGTTGTTAAGTGTGGTAAGAGATACAGAAAGATAATATAGTTGATATATGAATATGAATATAATGAAATTTTTTCCCTTAATTCATTAAATGTTAATGAAATGGAGGTGAGCAGTAGTCTGTAGCTAAGCTAAGTGTGCTAAATGATCGACAATCTCCCAACGTCTACCCACCTCTCTTGGAGAAAAACGGAGTTACAAATTGACTCTCTTGTATTTTTCTCTCTCTATTTGTGTGGGGTCGCATGTCGGTCAAGGGTCCTTGGAGTTTCCCTAACTTTTCCCCCTATATGGTGCCTCTGCATGGATTATTGACTATGTGTTCAAAGACACTCGAATTAACTTTAAAAAGTAGATAAATGAACAAACAAATGCTTCAGTTATGTTTGTTTTAAATAATATTATATTAAATGATTACATTATGCCACTTATGATTGAAAGCAAAATGTCCAATCGCTGTTCTTCTTCACTCAAATTATAGGTTGCTTTCTAAAATTATGCTGCTGCTAAAATAAACTCCTTTATTTTAAACTTTTAAACACATCTTTACAACATAATTACTCTGCATCTGAATTCAAAAATGTCCTTCAACTAGAACATTTTTTGCAGTAAGGGCTTAAATGTTTGAAATCAATTTCATAAAATAAAATTCAGAAAAACTTAAAAAGTTGAAGACATCAGCTGATACATGACCTAACGATACTGGTTATAACAAAAGCAGGTTAAATATGGAATTTCAGACTCCCTAAAACTGAACATCTGGGGTAAATCATAGTGTATGTGCCACTTCTGCTTTAGTCATGTGAGTGTCAGAGTGCAAATTTAGCCATAAGGGATATTCTAAGATTGTTCTTAGAGAAGCAAAACTGCACTGTTGGCTCTCTGTCAGAAAAAGGAAAGAAATTATAGATCTGCTAGTTTCCGCCAAGCCCTCTGACCGCCAACAGATGCTTCTTGCAAAAGCGACGATGCCTGTAAGCCACAACAAACTGTAATTCTGCAGTTCTTCCTTTTTTTTCCTTCACTTCACTTATGTATGCTTTTATTTAACCATGAATGCAATCCAAGAGAAAAAAAATCTGGAGATTTGAAGGCTTTGTTCAGACTCCAGGCCCTTTATTTCCAGATTGATTTTAAAAAGATGGGGGGATCCAAACCTTGTTTTCAAACAGATTTCCACTTGGACAATGCTGCTAAAAGCAAAGTACAGAGAAGGACAGCTCATGGACTGACTCTGAAAACTCTTCGCTGATACTTTGGAGGGAGGGGACTGCACAAGACAAGCTGGAAAAGAAAAGCTCTTAGCATTTCCAGACGCTTCTGTGAGCAAAAACAACCCATGAGGAACTTAACGATGTGTTACAAATCACATCTGATAGTGTTCAAGCAGTTTTCAGTAGCAGATAGTGAAGATTATATCCAAAACACAAATTGAATCTAGTAGAGTTTTATTTAGGTAGCTGGAGTCCATAGTCACAATATCTAATATTTCTGAAAGTCAAAACCTCAAATATGAAATTATGCTCTCACTTATGCCTATAAATAATAAATCAGTCACTGAGAAGTGTTCTGTTTAATGAGACTCACACACATGCTCTGTAAGTGTGTCACTGAAGCAGGTAATAGAGAGCAAGCCGGGCGACCGACTTCACTGATATCAGGTAATAGGTCTATTATTGCCTAGTGCTGGACGATGTGTATGAGTGTATGGGGGGAAGTATGTACGCATGTTTCCAGCCATAGTCTCCAGGACAACTAATCGATTCTTCATTATGGTTTTAACACACATTGACCAGGATCAGTCCTTCACTGACGTGCACACACACACCAACACGCATATGGTTATTACAGTAGCAGACATTGATCAGGTAACCTTCAGGGCTCCAGGCAGCATCCATAAATCACTGCAGTGGTGTTATCATTATTGCCAACAATACCTGAAGGATATGAATGCATAATTTAAAGTCACTACATTACTGGTTAATAAATGA
This sequence comes from Phalloptychus januarius, assembly GCA_902982915.1. NCBI lineage: Eukaryota > Metazoa > Chordata > Actinopteri > Cyprinodontiformes > Poeciliidae > Phalloptychus > Phalloptychus januarius. The sequence goes on along the minus strand of CADWAE010000230.1, from coordinate 17,165,360 downwards.
TCAAATCTATTTTACAACATGACATCACTTGAATCAACAAGTGAGAAGTGGTTGTTTTTGGACAGAGATGGATGAATATCAAAGATGGACTCGATTATCCATTGACTTCAACTGAATTATGTTCAAAACACTTAGATTTAGATTTTTGGCAACATTGACCAAACGTATTTTCTCATATAACATAATAGTCAGTAGCTAAAGTAAGCTGGTTACTCCTGTAACTGTAACTGTGCCGATTTACAAGAACCCCGGTGGAAACCATTGGAGGAACACATCTTTGCAGATTGAGTGTCCAAAACCAAAATATGCCTTATTTGTATTCCAGAAATGTTGTTCCTGACTTTAAAATACAGATGCCACACCTAGATAACTGTATTTTAATGTAGTGCAAACATTTCTTCATAAAATTTTTGTTGCAGTCTATTGTAATTCTTCCACGTTTTAATTCTTGTTTTTTTAGCTGTTTTGTTGAATGTGTTGAACATATGACTAATGGTTTTTAGTCTATCCTTTTTTTTTATGAATACACCTGTCTCTACAAATACCACACCAATTAGACTTTGACCCCAGCTGTACGAAATAAACAGCTGACATTTCTCTGTGAGCACTTGTTGCAGTCACTGCATGATAGTTTACCAATCACGGCGCTTTAACCTCAAAAGCAGGTAAACAGACTGAAACTGTTCATTGTCGGTAGTGATCTCCTACTTTTTCATCCCAAAACAGTGTGATCACACTGTCTTTGCCTCTTTGTTTGAACTTTTGTCTGGATGTTTGACTCTCCTGCTGGTAGAGTCACAGTGATGTTAATCCAAACATGCAGGCAGCTGCTAAATGCCCACAGCTGGTAATCGAACTGTCACTCCACATGCTGCTCCTCTCTCCTCCCTCTGTTATGCATTCTCTTCCCTCCACCTTTCTCCTCTCTGTCGCTCTGCCCGGAGGCCAGTGTCACATCACATCACTCCGTCTTCTCACTCTTCTCTTGGTCAAGTCTGCACGGCTTCTGCCTGCCAGCCAGATGTGTCTGGATGTGTGATAAAATATTTCTACATTTGCAGACAGCAGTGTTCATATTTGATATGTGACTCATATTACACGAGACACACAGAAGACAGCATAAATCTGGCATAAAGTTAAATGACTGATTGAGGCAAAGCAAAAAACAAGCTCTAAGGCTTTGCTGAATTTTTTTTTTCTGCTGTCTGCATGTGAACATCTTTTTACAGTGACTTATGCTGTTCAAGGGTGTCCATCACCCTCAAACGCTTCTTATGTTATTTTGTCCCATTCCAACCACAAACTTTACTGAGTTTTATTAGGATTTTATTTAAGAGTAACACAAAGTAGTGGGGTGGAAAGAAATTTATAAATAGTTTTTTGTTTTCTTTTTTTTTTTTTTACAAATCTGAAAATTGTGGTGTGCATATGTATTTAGAGCCCTTAACTCAGATACCCTGAAATAAAATCCTGCTATAAATACATGTGTTCTCTAAAAATCTGAGAGGATTTCAGAGGATATGAGTGAAAACACAGCACCATGAAGCTCAAGAAACAGTTAAATGATTAAGGGAAGAGTGGAAAAGTTGAGTTAAGGTTTTAAAGAAACAACCAAAGCTTTGAAATCCTACCTTAGCACTTTTTAATCCGTCTTACAATGAAAAAAATACAGCAGGGCTCCAAACCTACCAAAATGAAGTAAAAGTGCTTAAACTGCTGGCTAGGGAAGGAAAGCATTTAATTCTGGAGTTGTCAAGAGGTTTATGGTAACCCAGAAGGAGCTACAGTGATACATGCAGCTCACAAATCTGGTCCTCATGGAGGAATGCCAAGAAGGATACTTTAAGAAGTCCATGCAGGAGGCATAGCAAATATGCAGACGAAGGTGGAACATGGCTATCAAGAAACTTTAAACACATTGTCACCTTTATGAAACATGGTAGTGGCAATAGCCACTTTCTTCAGCAAAAATAGAGAAGCTTTCTTGAGTTCAAGGCAACTTGGATGGAGCTAAATACTGGAAACTCTTGCAGAATTTCTTTAGAGGCTGAAAATGACTTACGAGCAGGTTGAAGGTTTACTTTCTAGTAAGACAACGGCTCCAAAAATACAGCCAGAGGTGCAGTGAAGTTATTTAGATTAAGTCAAAAAAGATTTTATAAGACTTAAAATAGATGTTCACAAAGGCGATTCATCCAATGTGACTGAGTTTTAGCTACTTAGCAAAGAAAAACAGAGAAAAATTGGCACGAAACTAAAATGTAAAAAAGGTTCCACACTTTCCTTTTGTGTGGTATCTTTCTGTCACTTCGCAAATTCTAAACTATTCTATGTTTATTGGAAAACATTTTCCAGTTGTAATCATAACTAATGTGAAAAATAGTTGTCATAGCACTACTCAACATTATTTTACTCCCCACATTTCACAAAAGGCTGCATATGTTGCTTGTAGAATGCATGACATGACTTTAGTACCAAAAATATCCTCGGCCTTGATTGCATGTGATTATTTTATGGTTAGCCATCATGACATTACGTATCACTTCCTGCTTTTGAAGAGGAAGATAGAGGTCAAAAAAGCCAGATGTGATAAAAAGAAATGCAAATAGAAATACTAGAAAGAAAAAAAAGAATGTGACTTAGAAAAAGGAAGTAAATGACTAAATGAAGACTGCGTTATTTAGTAGTCCATGATTTCTGAAACTGAATGCTGAATGATGATTTTGCTTCATCAAAGACCAGCTAATGATAGAGATTGACAGCTTGGAGAGGCATGGAAAGAAGGATATAAATCAGGCTCAATCACACATAGCAAATTGAACAAAAATAGGTCAAAAACAGGAGAGCAGAGGTGATAAAGAAGGAAGGAGGTTGGCAGGGGAGAAATATCGAAGGAGGTGAGATGGGCAAAGTTGCAAGAGCAGATGAAAGATGATAGATGGAATCCATTGGGCAACGGTGACGAGGGTGGGAGCGGGGACATGAATCTAGGGGCGAGAACGGGGGAAAGAGCCAGCAGGAAAGAGGAGAGGAGACAGAGCGACAGGAGGTATCTGTCAGGATAATTTGTGCCTGCCCTCAGTGGACCCTGACGCTGCACTTTTCTCTGAGCGGCTGTGTGTGCGTCTGTGTTTGTGTGTGAGCGCTTTCCAAATACTCCAAATTGAGATCTTGTTTTCAGAGACAGAGCAGTGCAGCGAGGTATGGGGGAACATGTGAGATAAACAACCGAACCAATGAGTCAAAGCTGTAAATTCTCATTCTGTACACCCAAAGGAAGATTGCGTATGTCTACCTCGGAAGTCCCAAAAGTTATCCCATCATTTATAGAAATGTTTCACCTCAGCACGAAACTACTCTTCAAAATAAATGGGAAGCACTAAAACTGAAAGAACACATCTCTGACATTATTACTTGGAAAAATACTAAAAGGTGCATTAGCCAAAGTGATGGTCGACAACAGCAGTTTGCTCGCTTAGAGGCATCGCCTTGACATTTGGTAAGCAGGAATTAAACAAACTTAAGACGGCTTATGAGCCAATAACTGTAAAATGTCGAGTCATCACTAAATCTGCAATGTTAAATTAACTGTAGAAAATGTCTTTTTTGAAAACCTTAAACATTAAGCTGCTCCTTGAATTTAAAGTCCCAAAAATTAAATGCCGGATAAACAACATAATGTACAGAGTAACACAGCAATGCCCCTCCTCTTCTTTGCTGCCAGCTAGATGACTGATTGATGGTTATAACACTTATTTTCTAGGTTACAAGAAATAAACATTTTGCTCTTTGAAATGTTTCCTATGACATTTACACAGACAGTCATAGTTTGGAAAGAAAGGAGTGGTCCTGTTGCTCCTATTACAAAATACAATTTAAAAACTGCAGTTACTTACAGACTGGATACATGAGCAAATTGCCCTACTAACTATTATCACCTTGTTATGTAGTTGCACAAAATGTGAACAAAATATCAAAATGCAATAATAATCTGCACAATAACCATTATGACTTAAATAGTACAACCAGACACAGACTAATAGAGTAGGTGTTTTTGTTATATAATATTGTCAATAAAATTGTAATCTTTAGGTCCAATCATACTAACAATAAATAAATAATTAATGTTACTGTATGAATAATTTTCCCTGCACTTTTAGTTTTATACAGAGTGCTTTAATGTTTGATATTTACATTTTTTGTTTGCATGCCATAATACTCAATATTTACTCAAGGTTATACCATAGAAAGCTCATACTACGGTAATGTATGTAGCTAAGATTTCAGCGCTGACATGTCTTGAAAGGTAAGTGGATACAGTGTACAGAAACCGTAGGAATTCATACTTTTGTCTCAGCATATAGCAGCATACATCAGAAGTTATAATTACTAAGTGGTGTTATTCTGGCAGGTGCACCACCTCTTGGTTTTTGTAACTTGGCAGATGCTGTGCAGACGGTGCATATTTAAAATGAACAAGCTCAATCAAAGCAATTTGTGAGCAGGTCTCTCGGTATAAGGATCACTTTAATCGAACGGTGCAGGAGCCTGTGGGATTTACTGAGGAACTAAAACTCAGACAAGAAAGCTGGCAACAATGAATAAAGTATGACTCATTAGAAGCAGGTTTGCTTTGACTGATTCTATGCTTTAGAATGTACTATTCTCTTAATAATCATTTTGAAAGAGTCATTTAGTATCTGGCATTTAGAGACATTTAAAAAAAATCTTTGATTAAAGTAAGCGTCATATGCAAAATATGCTTGAAAATTCAGAAGTTTTTAAGTTGAGTGAAATAGCATCTCAACTAAAATTGACCCTCTTTCACTGGATTTAACCATTTTTTCTGATAGCAAAATGTAATTTACCAATCTAAAATTTGTGTTCTGCAGCCTCAGCTGACTAACATTTGATATGACTTTATTTTAAAGTTATTCTCCTGCTTCATAAATGTAAAAATGTTCAGCCATAATCTTTTAGATCGCTGGAGATATCTGGACCCAGTGCGGAGTTGGTGCATGTTACAGACAAAGCAGAAGCTGCAGGTCCATTTTAAGTAGTCAGTGGACAGCACCACTAATTATAAAGTTAGTAGCGCTAACCCAGAAGCATAAACTTTAGTTCTGCTGACACTAAAGCATTATAACATGGTATTTAGAAGAAAGCTAGTGCAAAGGCGCTAACTTCAATTTATATCTGTTCTTGAACAACTACAACACCCGAGCACCAATTCACAGTGATCTAAAACCACAGCAATGCCTGAGCAACAGCACTCATGTCAATATTTTTAACAAAACATAAATTAAGTTGATGTTTTTCCCATTCCTTTTTAACTAGGAATTTAATAAAAACCTGGAAAAGCAAAAAAAGTATTTGCTTGTTTATCACAGGCTTTGAAAGGAATGTAGTGGAAACCTTTGAGTGTTTCCATTATATCATGCAGTTTCTGTAACTTTATCTAGAGGGGTAAGCAGTAGGGATAAGCACATTTTTCACCTAAAAATATACAAATTCTTTAAAACGAGGCTCCATTTATTCATTTATTTATCTTGTAGAAACTGCATAGTAAATTGAAACTATAAAGAAAAATCTAAACCATAGTAGATTATAATATTCATCACAGTAAATCAGTTGCTGATGCATGACTGCATGTTTCATGATGGATGGTAGTAAATCTTGAGGTTGTTTTTTTTGTTATGACAGAAAGAGACAAGATGACTCATATAGCCGTTCATAAAGCAGCATTTGTTTGAAGACACAGTCTGATTTTTTGTCCCTAGAGGAGTTTGTTTTTTACTCTCTGAAGAGATTAACAACAGTTTATCTGTTTTCACCAAAGCTGAGAAAAGAAACATATGCAATGTTTTTATAGCCATATCAAATGTAAGAGATGTCCAGAGACATAAAAAGAGATCAACACACTGGTCTCAGTCTGTGTTCGTGTGTTACATGTCTTGTGGTTGTTGCTCACAATCAGAGGATGACCATATATGTATATCCTACATAGAAGCAAACACCAACAGCTCCTATTTGCCCTCTGAACCCAACGGCTCGGTTTCAGGCACACACACACTCACGAAGACGCACTCGGGGCCAGGAGCTTGTAAACCTAAATAGCTCCTCACCAAAGGGCATCAGCAACACTGCAAATATCTCACTCTGCAGGCTAGATCAGGTCTTAAAAAAAAAACTAAAAAAAAAAAAAAATCAGAGCATGTTATTTTTTATTTCTGCTACACTTCATTCTCGTGGGAAACGGCTGAACCTTAAATGGATCTGAGAGGAGTGAGGCACAAGATAAGTCAAGAGGGTGAGAAAGGAGGTGGTGAGGGGAGATATGGAGAAAAATCCAGACAGGAAAATGGAGAAATCCCCTGTATAAACTGGACAGTGAGTGTAGCTGAAGAAATACCAGGAGCCCGGGGACAAAGGGAGAAGTATGTTTTTCATTTTCACAGCTCTGTGGGAAAGCAAACCAGAACAAAGCACAGTGGGCATTTTCTACTTCCCTGCCTGTTAACAAACAGACAGCCAGTAAAATATTGATGCTTCAATCCCAGGAAAGAAATGTCTGAATGATTTTGGTACATCTGAGTGGGGAGAATTCACCTATCTATAATTAATACAGTTGAAATGTTAATAAGTGGATGAGAAAGCATTGAAACGCAGACTGAGGTTGGAAAAGTAAGTGTGTGCTACTATATGTATTTCTGTATTTTTCTCTGTTGCTATCTGTGCCAGAAGGTTAAAATCTCCAGTTTTCTACACACACTGCCTCCCAAAGGTCTCTCTCTACTGTGTATGTGGAGCATTCACCCATTTTGTGGCAGCCAGAGATAAGAACTTGTAGACAGTAGATCTTGTGGCACTTAAGACTTCACAAGCCAGTTTCTATGTTTTAGGTCCAGCTGTGCTCAGTTTGTCCTCTCTAGGTCCATTGAATAGTGAGTCAGCTTAAACAATTTTATATTTAAGTTGTCTGCAGTAACTTCTACTTTCAGTAATTTCAGTATTGGAGGTTTGCCATCTGATGCAGTAAAGAAGAGTGAAGAGGATGTACAAAATATTGGTCAAGATAAACCACACTAAGCTACGACCTGAGCTGTGAATGCTAACTTACTCAGCTAATTATTGTAAGTTTCAGACTCCCTGAAAATTCCCAACCACAGTTATTTTCTACATGTCACAAAAACTACAACAATCCTCCACTGATGGCAGCACAAGCACTGCAAAACACAAAATCTTATCAACTATTTGGTCTAGTATTTACTGCAAATATCTACAGCAAGATATAAAAACTTGCTTTAAGTCACACTTCAAATCAGGCAAAATTAACTTACAAGTAACTTTTCAATTATAGGAGATTGCTTTAAGTCAATAATTTCTAAATATTGATGACGACGTACTAGTTCCATTGGCAGATTGTTTATCTTATTATATGGGAAAAATGTCGTCTAATGAATTAAATAATCTGCCAATGTAATAAATACTTTTTAATTAATATTAAATTATTGATAAAAAAGCTCCTATATCTTGCTGAAAAGTTTCTTGTAAGTCACTTCTGTCTTATTTGCACTAGAAATTAGAGAATAATTACTCAGCAAGCTTTATTGTTTTTGCAGCGAGATACATGAAGAACAGCAACAGTTTACAGTTATATGAAAATGTTAGGACACTGTTTGAAAGTGTGCATGTGATTCTAAGAGATCTAAACATGTGGAAAATGTAAATGTAAAATAATGATAAAAAATCTAACAATAGCCAAATAATAAAAACTGAATACATTTTAAAATAAAATCTTTTGTAAAATATAATGAAAATGCATTTTCTGTTGAGGAATAAGTTAAGACAATCCCATTCTTATCCTTCCTAAAATGACTAAAATCAAATTAGGTATCACATCAGGTACACATAATTAGATTTTTTTTTTTTTTTGTATTTTGCAGGAGACTTTCCATTAAAAATTTCGGGCATTTAGAATTGTGTGCTTTTGACTCTTGAGTACCAGATCAAGACTGTGTAAATTAGATTTCTCTGATTAAAGCAAGTAATGAGTCTGACTAATGGATTTCTACTTATCTCAAAATAACTTGAAATCATCCGTCGCACATATGGAAGAAAGTCTTGCAATAATCAAATGCCAACATGACCTGGCAGCACAAGCAGTTTAGCCCTGAGAGCAAACTACAAGATGCTAAAAGAAATCTCACAAAACCACAAAATGTCACAGAACCTGCCGCCAATTTTTTCAACTGTTAATATGAAAGTGCATGGCTGTACAGCCAGAAAGAGACATGGAAAACACAAAGGCCAGAAAACAGAGAGAAAGATGAGAACTACTAGAATAAAGTTTTTAAACAGACATTCAATCAATTTATCAAAGGCTGCTTGAAAAAGATAATCTATAAAAAAATTAAAGCTGAAGCAAGACTGACTACTGCAACATGAAAAGGACCAAAACATATGAGTAAGCTGAACAACAATCGGCTAAGATTTAAAAATGATGTTGCTTTTTGCTGTTAAAGTGGAATTAAATAAGTTTCTTTTCTAGAAAGAGGTCAACATTGGCTTGCTGGCGTTAAACTTCTTGTCTTTTATAATGTGCAAAAAAGAAATCTCCTAAGTTAAAAGATTTTCCTTTCCATTGATGAATAGTGCAACACATGATTAAAAAAAGTACAAAGCTTAACAAAAGAAATCAGCTGGATACTCCAAGTTCAGTTGTTGTTCTTCTATTTGGTAAACATGATACGGTGAGTGAGTAAATTAATTATTTATTTGAGAAATAGACTTTTGAGTTAACCTGATTTCTGATTGCCTCCTAAAACTCTAATCCAACAATGCAATTTTCCACAATTTATCTTTCAGCCTGTCTTTATTGCTGCTTGCTTGATTTTGATTTAATGGCGTCTTCCTGTCGGCCTCGCTGTGCAACCAAAGCCAAACAACCCAAAAACGTGACGAACACCAAATCCTCTAATCTGTTTTAATGCAGCCAAAGTGTGAAAAAGCCTGCTGGAACAGTAAATGTGTCGTAATTAGACTTTGATAATTAGAGACAGGGGACCGAGGGAGGTCCCAAAGTGATTATTATGGCAAAGAGAAAGCCAGAGAAACAGAAGGAGAGTGGGCTGAAGTTCACCAGCAACTCTCACTGAGAAACAGGCGAGACCCAAAGCTGCAGACAGAAAGAAGAAACTCAGACTCACCGTAGCTTCTCACCTAACTTTAAATCCAACCATTAAACCAAACCATTCCCAATATTTCTCTCTATAAGCCTTTTGTCTACCAGTCATCAGGATCATCTGTGTGTTTTTCGCTCACCTGCAGTCCAGCTTCTCCATTTCAAAGTGTGGGTTGAAGTTGAGGACGATGCGCTGCGATGGCTCCGGGGCTGTGATAACCCAGCGACAGTTCTGGTGGGGTGGATACTCCTGCGGGTAGCCAGGGGTGGTGATGTAGCCGGCAAACGTGGCATCTAAGTTGCCACCGCATGGCTCAGAGGCTGGACGAATGGAAACAGACAAGGTATGAGTGACATCAGGAAAAATATATGAGACATTTTTCAATTTATTTAGTTTTATAGGAAGATCTTACTTTAAAGATTGGTTAAAACAATTAATTGAAAAGAGGCCAGTTTCTTAAAAAACTTTAGTTTTGTATCAAGAGGTAAATTATCTTTCCACAACATAAAAGGCTAATAAACCTTTGACAATTTAAAACAACAGAGCATATTTGAACAATTTCTTAAATGAGCACTGTTAAGGTGAATTAAAGGAGTTTGTCGAGTGTTCATGTTTAAAAACAGAAACATATGAAGTGCATTCTGCATTCCACAATTGACTTTGTTTCTGCTTCCCTTTCTGGTTTGGCTCTGCCATCCTTATTTCTGTCGCTGGCTCGTTTAAGAATGACCAGTGCTGCCCACTGCTGGACGGTGGCCAAACTACAAGACTGGTATTATTAGTTAATAGATTGGAATTAGTTTACTCTAGTGAAGCATTCAATGACAATTAATTATGTCGGTTAATTGTTTGTGCCTCTAATTAAAATGTGCTAATGTGAAAATAGTTTTAAATAATTTATTATCTCAATGTTCATTACAGATGTGCTTCAGATACTAGAAGAAATCATGAAGAATGAAACGGAAAGTAAAGAAAAATACTAGACGAAGCTCTCAATAACATTTTGAAGTTGACATCAGCAGATAAGCGTGAAAGGTCAGTGTTATTTATTTGTTGTGAAGCAACACAATTATCATCAAAAATGCATTTCTTCATTTTTATCTGTAAAATGAGAACAGTCTTAATAAGAGAATAAGACTGTTCTCTTATTTGAGAACAGTCAAAATAAGAGATCTGTTCATAAAGACAGGATATGAGAAACTGAGAATCTCAACAACCTGATGAACAGAGGCATTGTTGTGGTTCATGATGGTTCGCAGAACCTGCCATCAAACACACTCAGCCCTCCAGAAGCCACAGTTACTGTCACAGAGCGGATCCACTTGTCAGCAGTCATATGTCTGTCTCATGTCATAAACAATGCCACTTATTCACAGATGCAGATTCAATCCGACACAGATGGGCAACACATTCGTATCTCTTTCACCCAGTCGCATAACACACACAACTCCACTGTACGAAATGTATGGGCTCTTTTGTAGTAAAGCGGTGGCTGCTCTTTTTGATTGACTGCACAAACTCTCAGCTCTGGACATCTAACTGTTGCTGAAACCTTATCTGCATTATACACTATTTAAGTCAGTCAGCGTTTTCACAAACTGTGACCAAATTCCCTGTCCCTGTGGAATAAACCCCCACAGCATGATGCTGCTACCAAAATATTTCAGTGTGGGGATAAGCTATTTAGGGTAAAGCACAAAGTTTTGCTTTCCTCACTTGTGCTGGTGGATTAAAACCAGTTCAATTTTAGTCTCATTTGAGTGGAAACATGTGTAAAGTGGCTTGACACAAATGGTGTATGGCTATGCTGCTATGGCTATGGGATTTTATTTAGTGGAAATCTAAATAAAAGAGGTTGAATCTAGAGAAGGTCATTTGTTGATAAAAAAAAAAGTGAAATCTGGTACCATTTTCAGATTCCACAACAACTTCATCTCTCATGGCATACAATTACTACATTTTGAATTACAGTAAGGTTTTTCTGCCTATTTTCTACCACTTTATAATTATTCTCTAATTTGTGTTCTATCATATCACATAACATTAACAACAAGGTGGTTGTGAGCTTAAACTCTGAAATTGACTAGATAATAGATTAAAACAATCAAAAAGCACACAAATACCAAAGAAAATCTTAATATATAAATATTAATCTAGACCTCTAACTTCAAGTAAGAATTTTAATTAAAGTAGCACAAATAAAATAACTAGTTACAGTAGTAATATATTCTCTTCTCACAAAGAGTGTCACAGTGCCATTTAAGGATTTAAAGTGTGTCCAGTGCTTGCTCAGTTAAGTAAAAGGAAAATGTCTTTTGATTGCAGTTTTGGAAAAGCAACCATAAAGATGCCATTATTTCAGCAGAAACAAATAGTAATAGTGACAGAAAAAAATCACTGTATCTGCAAAAAAGCAGATGGATTTTCTGTAAATATTTGGGGAAAATGACGGCCGCGACAGACTAGGTTATTTAAATGAAAACAGCATCTGCCAGTGCTGGCTGATTGATGGGAAAATACTTGGCTGGTATGCAACACCCTAAAATAATTTCCTGTTTTCCAGAGAACGGGAGAACAAACTCACAATTGGACTCCTGACAGAGTTCATTATTTACTGAGCCACGGCTAAATACGCATCACGAGACATGCCTCCAGGAGAAATGTAGAAGAGAGCAGCGTCTGTCTGAGGAGGCTGTGTAAGCCGCCATCAGGCCTTCTGTGCTATGACGTTTTATTTATTACCACTGTGCTGCAAGGGCTAGCATAGCCAAGCCAAACTGCTCAGCAGAATACAGCATGGTTTAAAGCTATTAATAGACTGGCTACTGTAAACCATCTCTGAGAGGAGTAAGACATGCACACATAAGGTACAGCATAAACACATAACCAGATATCACCATGACATGCAATTAATACAGTTTAAAGTTCATAAAAAATAGTGATTAGATTCATTTTGATGAATGTATTGCAATAAAAACAGCCCAACTCAGGATCTAATACATGCAAACCGTTTAAGTCTCAAGTAAGAGAAGTTTAGATAGAGGATCAGATTTCAGCAGTCAGCAAACAACATGACTGACATTTTGGCTTTTGTACCTGGTGTCTGCCTCACTCTGTCTGCTAACAATTAATGATCAGCAGTCTGGATCTCTCTAATTCCCTCTCCCTCACTCTAAGAACCAACTAATCCTGTCCATCTCCTATCTGTTTCCAGTCTCCCTGGTGACATGCAGAAATACAGGAGTAGAGTTACAAGAGCTGTGTAACCCAGCCATGCGCATTTTGTGTCAGCACCACCTGGATTAGTGTTTAACCACTCCAGAATCCGAAGAAGGCAGCACCCACCAAAAAACAGTTATGGAAGCTTTGCTTAGACAGCTCTGTCTAATCAAACCTTTTAGAAAGTGTGATGTGTGAGAAATAAAGTCAGAAACTGAAATAGATTACAAATATATTTGATTGAAACATTGCGTTCATTTACATTTGATTGCTTTTTTGTCACAAACTGAAATGCTGTTTATGTGGGACATGGTTAAAAATATTAAACTCAAATGAACAATGTCACTGGCAATTGATTGAATGAAACTGAATTGAATTTAATGGAACAAAACTCCACCGCATTTAACAAATGCGTTAGTAAAGTCAGGTGGTTTAGAGTTGAAGTGACTTTGGTTCAGTTTACAAAATTAGCTTACCCTATCTCGGCAATATCTGTATAAAAATAAGCAATTAGCAAAAGCAATACATTTGTTGATCTAGAGCTCAAATGACTCATTTTGCATTAAACATCCAACGTTTCCTTGTGTTTTTTTGTAAATATTTAGAGACGTCATGTGTTTATGTTTTCATGTCTCTTAATGTTCAACATTCATACTAAACGATAAAACACACTCAATGTTTTCTTTCAGCAAAAATCATACCAACTGAGGCAAAAGCAAACTGAAAATAAAATGCCCAACCATCCATCCCATATTATATAAATGGTATTTAGTGCACATACACAGAGGTTCTTGTAATTGTTATGCAAACAACAACAGTTTGCAAAGTGCAAATCTGAGCGATGGGAAACTGTTAATAGAACAGACTGATCAAACCATAAATCTTCTATGTATCATAACAGAAAAAGGCTGCGGATACAGACAGGCCTTGAAAATTTACCCAGACTGTTTATCAGCCGACTGTCATCCTCAGCCAACTGTCTTCTTGATGAAGAATTAGAGGAGAAAACAATTCAACCACCTGCACAAAAACCCAGCTGAACAGCATTGAGTTTTTCTCTGTTAATTCAGTTTTCAGCATTATGGCTCCCTCTCGTCTGACCTTTGACCTATAACTGATAAAGATAGTACCTCTAAAAGTTTGGGGGATCAGACTGATCAGTTTGTATGAAATATTGTGTCTGCTTCTCTTTTATAAACTAGCAATCCCAAGAGATCCACGCAAAGTCATTGAACAATTACTGAATTCAAACAGGGCAGCGAGTGACATAAATTGAGCTCAAGAGTTCACAGCTGACATCATCTCGCATTAGGTGCCATTTAAAGTAGATTTGATTGTGTTCGCTCATCTGCACACACAATCATTTAAATATATGCACACTGAAATGAAATGTCAGATCCTTGCAGTGATAAGGCAATGATATGCACAAAGAGGGAGAGCAAGGCATTCTTTAAAACAGAAGAAAGCATGTAGAGTGCCTTGGAGAACAATTTATTTTTACTTCTTACAGTTAAACTAAAATATTCAGGAAATTTTAGTGGGAATTTATATGATTGACAGACCACAGATAAAACATATTTTTAACAGATGTGTTATTTTTACAAGGGCAGATCTAAATACACTGACTTCCATTTGCATTCAGTTCATCTAAATCTATACTTTGAAGAACAATTTTGACTAGCTTAGTCAAAGTTGTTATTGAACTAACTTCAGAACAAAGGCTACATGTGGAGCTCCTCAAGGCTCCATCCTCAGGTCACTTTTATTCAGCATCTACATGAGCCCCCAACATCATTGACTGCTACAAAATCTTACAAGACCTATGCTGATGACATACAAATTTATATTGAGGGCCATAATAATAATAAAATTAATTTATGAGGATAAAGTCGTACGAGAATAAGGTCAAAATAATACAATAAAGTTGTATTATGAGAAATTATATTTAGAACAAAGTTGAAATAATGCAAGAATAAGTCAATGATATGATAATAAAGTCAGTACTTTGAGAATAAAGTCATAATACAATCACTTTATTCTTGTAATTTTTCTTAGTATTACCTTAATACTGTGTTCGTACCTCTTGTGTACCTTCAAGAAATTTTTAAATCGCATTTTTTGACAGAGAGCCACTGGAGTGACATAAAGACTGATCTGAGACCTGTATCCTGTCCTCCCAGGACCAGAAGAGGGAGTATCTAGTTTCTATCTTCTAAGGCTCTGGAAGCAACTCCCTAAAACATAATGTATGTGGGAACTTCTGGTTCCCTTACATGAGCAATGAATCATTATTTCGTAATGGAGCTTCACCACTCAAGTAAAATCTTTTAAAACTTCTTTCTCTTTCCCATATTGCTTGAAACCTGCGGCCTGCTTAATAATGTGGAACATCCTTCTTAAGTAGTTTTCCTTTAATTGAGCTCACCTGACAAACTAATCAACCCAGGTCTCTAAAATTAATTACAGCGATTCAAAGAGCACTGAGACACAATACCGTCTATGAATTTAATAGCACAACTTAAATCCAATTTGCATAATAATTTGGAACACAGTGTAGTTGCACTAGATTAAATTTAAAGCTATGTGAGAAATGGGTTTACTGTGGGTATACACTAAACACACACCACACTTTTCAGATTTCTAATAAAATCAAGTAATTACATTTTGCTATGTGCTGTTTTGTGACAGTCTATCACATAAAATCACAAGAAAATACAAGTTCAGGGATGTGAATACTTTTGCAATGCATCCAATACAAAGAGAACGGGGAGAGTGAGACATGTTTTGTTAGAGTAAATGAGGAGAATAAAGTTTGCAAGCACAACTTCCAACACAAAATCAATTGGAATTCTAATTTGTATTCTGCACTAAAGATCTGAGATCTGCATGCTGCAAGGAGGAGATGCTGATCTGACAAAAAAACAACAAAAAACTCAGATCATGCCAAGAATGATCAAACAGCAAAAAAGTACTTGCACTTTAACTGTGCTTTTAGACTTGTGCAGCATCCTTCTCTGACTTTTATAAGGCCAAGGAAACCACATGAAAACCCCAAATTCTTCTTTGTTTCAGCTTCCGTCCCTTCCATAAACACTTCCCTCCCGTTGACCCTCATTTTCACACAACACAGCTTTTTTTCCCTCCCAAACCACAGGAGCATGTGGAGATCATCAGGGAGAGGTTTGTATTTAGACCACATATTCACAACAAATGTGCAAACAAAAACCGCTGAACATCGCTTATCCTCGTCTGGCTTAGACATCACTGGATTCAGACCACACACACACACACACACACACCCCCACACACGCAGACAAACACACAAGCAAGATAAGTGGCGGTAAATGGTGCTAAGCAGTCAAGCAGGGATATAAGACAGGTCACTGCATTATTTATGGCTCTCTGCCGCGTTTGGTATTGCATCCTGATAACACCTATTCAGCAACTTTTCCCCACAAGTGCAAACCTCAACACACACACACATGCACAGATGTCTCAGTGCAGAAATAAGTTGCATATTTTCAGTGGAAGTCATATGAAAATAAGCTCATGACGTTCCTTCTTTCAAATGAGGTAGATCCTTGTTTTTTTGCCACCAAATGCAAATGCTCTGACCTTGTTTCTGAGCTCTCTTCCAGCTTTGCCCGATTTGAGTCAAAACACACTTTCAGAGCACAGAAATCAATTCGCTAGCCTGCATGAACTTAGTAAATGTGCCGAAATCCGCATTTATTTCCATCAGCCTGACACCATAATGAATGCTTTATCAACAGTGGGTGTTTAATTCATGAAAGTGCAAAAAAAACGTAATTCCCCCTCCACACCAGCAAGCTAGTCATGATGAATGCTGTAAACCTACTGTCCACCAGCTCTGGCCCTGATAATCCAAACAGCACAGTGAGTCATAAATTCTCATTATTTTGACCTTAAATGGTGCCCAGGAGACTAGTTGAGGTCTACAACTTTTGCTACATGAATAACAAGCCTTAAAACTATGAATAACCATTAAGCATTTTCACAATTTGACACATTACAACCACAAACTTCAGAGTGATTTAATATCATAGGCCAATTCAAGTTACTGCATAATCATGAACTGGAAAGTACTTGTTAGTGGTTTTCAAAACATTTTATAAATAAAAGCTAAAGTGTGGCGTTCATTTAGCTTTTATTTGCATCTGATTAGTAGCAAATGGAACACTAAACAACATAGTTGATGTGCATTGATGACATTTGGCAAAATATAATGTTTTTTGATTGTTTCGCAATTGGTGACTGCACGATATTTTTATGATCTAATGCACTCCTGTTGCTGAAATGTTCTATACAAATAAACTTGAAACTTGAACTCTAACTCCATCTTCTGAAAATGGAAATAGCACAACACAAATGCATAAATACCAAGAAATAGTGGGTCACTGTTGGTCAGATCAGAGCAAAACTTTACTTTTTGGTCAAGTTGCAAAATGTTATGTGGAAATGCTATTCATTAGCAAGGAAGATGGAAAATGGATGGACTTGAACAAAACTGCTAGTAATCCTAATAATTCAAATTCTATCCTGCAACTTTAAGATACAGGATAGTATCAAAGGAGTGACTCATTAGCAGAATTCAGACATTAGGTTTATGTTTGCTGGAGTTGAGATGCATTCAAAAGTTGCAGGACTATTGCTGTTACAAAAACATACAACAGACTTTTTAAAGCTTTATATGAAAAAAATAAAACTTCCTGATCATGTGCTACTTTGTGTTGATATGTTACATAAACACTGAATGAAATACCCTGGAAAAAAAATGAGGCTAAAAAAGGAGCAAAAGAAGTCAGAGGAGGATGAATGTCAGAAAGGGAAAGTAATCCAAGAACATCTGTCTCTCATCAACAAAAAGGAGAAAGTCAGCAACTCAAAAAAGCTCACTGGACAAAAAAACAACCTACACACACACATATTGGCACAGACACAAACACACACAAACAGGTGGGGCTGTGTTCTCCAGGTGTTCTGCTTTAACACACAGTGGAAATCTACTGAGAGAGTGTGGATGAAAGACAGAGAATGATGACAGGGCGGAAACTACAAAGGAACTAAGACTAAACACAGCGAGGGGGAAAAGGAAGACTAAATGAGTCATAAAAAATAAAACTGAGTGTGTAATGGAGAAAAACAACACTGACAGAGGACCAAGCTTTTCAACTTATAGGGATTTTTAAACCAAAATGACACTCTAATGAGAAGAAAACACAGGGATAATACAAGCTCAGTGCCAGAACTACTTTGAAAACAAGTGACAGCGTTTGTTAGAACAGTCAAACTCAGATTAGTAATGGGTAATTTGTTCATGTCTGCTTAAATGGTAACAGACTCTTAATATAAATCTACAAAATAACTCTAGTCACCAACACTTATGTTCGAGCTGCCTATGTAATATATATATTTTACCAAAGACAACAGAGGGATGTATTACTCTAATAGACTTCACAAATAAACAGAAACTCATGATTTTCTTTAGGGATGAAAATATTTTGAGACACTTCTGCTAAGAAATGGAATTTGGAGGGAAAAAATAATAATCTGCATGTGAAAAATGACAAAAAATCTGTGATTACAGAAGTTTGTAGATTTCTCCATAACTGTACAATGGCTGGTTCTGACCACATAGCAGTCCTGTCATGGCCTCCAGACATAAAATGAAATTGTAAATATTGTTCAAATGACTGCAATGTAAACAATATGCCAACCTTGAAGTTACATTTTAGATCAAAGTTGGATCCAAAAATGAGTTTGAACTCCTGATTTATTTTCAAAGAATACTGGTATTTTATAACAAAGTAACTAAAGAAAAATACTAAAGCGTGTGGCGTTTCATGAGCCACAGTATAATTCCTATATTATTCTCAGGTTTTTTTTACTTTTAATGTATTATACAGGATCTTCCAAGGATCTTAGAAGATCCTTGGAAGGTACTAAAAAGAAAACAAGTTTCTCTAGAATTTCTACTAGCTCTTACATCTAAAATGTGTAACTTCGTTCATTTAATAATTCTTAAATTGTCTTTTAAGATATACATTGTATTAATTTCTATTACTAAAGTTCCTGTTAAGGTATTGGGTTGTTTTACATCCCCAAACAAATTTTTTCCAGTGCAGTTCAAAAGGTGTGGACTAAACAAGGCTGGCATAAAGGTTCCCATTCAGGACAGAAGAGAAGAAAATCAGCAGCTTAGACAATTTATAATTAACAACAAATAGCCAACCCCACAGATTTTCCCAGTTCTAACGATAACATGGTTCAGTTAGATGTCATATTATTCGAAGATTCAAGTTCTGATTTCCAATCATTAGCATACAGCCTGCTATCGCCTTCCTATTCTTCTTGGATCCTGATTACGGGAAGAATATGCAAACATCAATGGACGGTTTATCTAGTCTACTCCTTTAAGTGATTGGAATCACATTCAAGGCAGCGTGCTTAATGCTCCACATCAGGCTTCTCAGAAGTGTCTGAATGAGAGTCTAACAAATCGCGTGAATGGATTCCCAACAAGTGTGAGAAAACATAGATTGACAGAGTCAGAGAGAATAGGCAGAAAGAGAAAAACACAAAGAGCGGCTGAAACAGTAAAGAGATTTCCCACCGTGTCGGAGCGCGAAGAACAGGAGGTGAGGGAGCTTTCTTAAGCCGGGGTGAGGGAGAAAGCACTGACAGAGGGATGTGTGGAAAAAGAGACAGAGAGCGCTATTAGAGACAAACTGAAGTGGCGTGAAAGGAGGGGAAAACAACAAGATGATTCAGCGTGAAGAGAGAGAGAAAAAGGAAAACAACCTGTGGCCTCGCACCACCCTGCCGACTCTCCAGGGACTTGGCTTGCGCACAGACTCGACTACACAAACATTCTTCTTTGTGTGCGAAGGTTTTGAAGAAGCGCGGAAAAGGCAAATATCCCAATTTGAAGGATTTGCTTGCTTGATCTCGGCTGCCATCTGAGGATATTTTCTCCTTACAAGTGGACAAACAACTCGACGCGCCGCTCTCCCCATTTTCTATAATTACTATAGTGATTACACATGGCCAATAAACAGACGAGAATGCTAACAGTTTACTAATGACATGATAACTGTAATTAGAACATCCTGCTGGACACCCTAATTGTCCTTTCTCTCTTTTTTTTACGTCAGAGAAACACAGAGAGAAATGTGCCAAAGGATAATTGGCTTAAATTTTATTCCCTTTTTGTGAACTACGTTGTTGATGCAACTAAAACCCCCTGCCCTTCTACGTTATTACTCAATGTTATTTCAGAAGATTGAAAGAACACTCTTCTCTTATTAAAGCAAGACCTGTGTCCTGTGGATTGGACCCCATGACGGTTCCCTTCTATCATCAGTTTTGTTTGTAGTTTCCTTGCATGGACTCTGGTCAAGGTTGGGAACCTCAGGGTTTCACCTCATCCTGGTACCTTCAACAAGCAGCAGAGCGATGTGAATCAGCTGAAATGAGCAGGAAAGCTCCTGCAGGGTCAGTCACTGCATCGCATTGAAGAGTTTAAGTATCTTGGTATCTTGTTCACGGGTGATAGTAGGAAGTAGATAGACGATGATGCCTTCTCTGCAGTAATGTGGGTGGTGAAGAAAGCACTGAGCCACAAAGCGATGCCCTCCATTTAACAGGTTAGACTATATACTAGCCCTCAACTTGTATAAAAGAATAAACAACCTTTCAGATATAAGCTACTGAAATTAGTTCCCTTTACAGGGTGGAGGGCTCAGGGATAAAGATTAAGAACTGTGTTGATGATGGTTCTTTGCAGTCACTAAAGGTGATTGGGGCCTTTAATTCGACTGGCAAATGGATGCCTTCCTCTGGAGATTTTCTGGACACATCCAACTGGGAAAAGGCCTTTAGAAAGACAGAAAATGTACTGGATTGACAATATTTTTCTTGTAGGAATGCTTTGGAAGAGAAGTCAGAATAATCCTCCAAACGTTTGGGTTTCCATCTTGTACTTGTCGTCTTGTATCGTGATCAACTCTGCTTTTTACTGAAATCCAAAAGCCATTTATGACCATAAAGCAACTCGAATGGGCAGAAGAACATAGACGTCACACAGCAACTTAGAAGTAATAACCGATGTCATCATCTAAGGATCAATTTTGAAGTTGCACAATGGAAGCTGACATTGTTCTCACAAGATCAAAACAAAAAAACGGGAGGTCAGAAAAAGAAAGCACAACTCATAGCGATGCTTCACCCATTGCTTACATCTGGATTTACCACATCTGGCTTCTTCTGGTGAAGAATCGTGACGCATGTCATATTAATGACGTACAAGTTGGGTGAAAGGTGTAATGACTGTTCAGACTGCTGACGTTTTTAAAACTATTGCATATGTATTCAATTGAAAGTGGCACAGATCAGATTTTTGGGGGGGTAAGAAAATCGGGATTGGGCCGGACAGACTGAAAAAGTCAGATATGGTTCACATAAGCGAAAAAAAGAACTAGATTTTGGTTGCATTTTCCTACTATGTGAATGAACATAGCCATATATAAAAGCTTAATACTATGGATACATGGTTTGGAAAAAATCCTGGGGATTTTTATCAGCGTTTTAGACTATTTGACCTTAGGAAATAGGAGAAAAGAAATCATAAAATCATCATCTGAGGAAAACAGATGAAAGGCGATAACTGCTAATCCTGAAACCTGGTGGAAAACACCTGCTTCCTGCAGGATAATTAAACCAAAATCCAAGGAACGTCTCCAGCAAAGAGTCACCTGCTCACTCAGGTGTAGCAGAGAATGACCTGAACTCAATTTTCACTGAAATGTAGAAATGTTTATTTTGTTCTCAATTCTGCAAAAATATACTTAATGACAAAACTATACATAAAAATGCTACCTGTAAACAATAGAAATACGATGAGGAGTCCTGTAAATATGATCCATTGGATGAAAATGGGAATAAAATCTTATGTTTGTGCATAAATCTGAGTCTTCCACCTTCCATACATCATAATCAGAGTGTATTTAATGCCCTACCTTGGCCAGAAACCCTCCTGAGCTCAGCAGAGGAGAGGAATAAATCTGGATTGGTTTACTGCAGGTGGCTCCACTCAACTACTGCTTCACACCCAGCTGCTCTCCTCTTGTTACTCTAACGCCCTATAATACTCCCACTCTCTCTTCCTCTCTCCCTGTCTCTGTTTCTTCCCTTTACCTCCCTCTTTTATGCCCTGAAACACTCAAGATTTTTCATGCTACTTATATTTTCTCCTCCCTCCCTCACTGTTTTTACTGCTCCATTGTTTCAGTGTGCTCTGCTGGGAGCAAAGTTTACAATTCCTCCAGGTAAGTCATTGTAAATAGATTGTATTTTATGCCTTCCTACCCTCTGCACCTGTGAATCAACATGTCTGACAATGCAGCCATAATGAAAAACATCTCAAGAGAAAATTGCGAGATATCGAGGGAAATATGCAATGCATACAGAAATCCCTTCTAATTTCACCTGCTAATTGTCTATGTGGAACATATTTTCATTTACTGTGTGTTAAATGCCCTCCTTAAATCAAAAGTTATTAAAATTATTTATCCAAATTCAATTCAAATGGCTGGAATGTCTTCAATATTTTCAGCTAAGCTTTGAGGAGATGAAATAATGTGTGAAAGCATTCATGTCCTTGAACTATTCCACATTTTATACATTACATCTCCAAATGTCAATGTTTTTACTGGACTTCTGAGTGAAAATGAGCTTAAAGAGGAGAATATTTGTAAAACCATATTTTATCTTCAACATGATAAATGTTGAAGATCAAATGTTTATCTTCAATATTTATCATGTTGAAGATAAATCAGGTCTTCAACATGATTTATAAATAAAACTTAGTTTTATCTAGTTAGTTTTATTGTCATACCTCTAAATAAAATTCAATGCAACCTGTTGCTTTTGTCATTTAGTAAAAAAAAAAAAAAAAAAAAAACATTTTTGGGAATGCAGCATCATGAAAACTGACACATACAAAAGAGATAATGTTGAGCTGAATTTTAAAGCAGGTTTAGATGACAAAACAATACCTAAAGCTATGAACATATCTCACAGAACTACACTCATCTAACCTGACACTGTACAAGTTCGCTTTGGCGCATAGTGGTGGCAGCATCATGTAGTAGGTGCATAGAAGTTGGCTAGAGTTTACTGGAAGTTGAACAGAGCTAAATCAGGTTAAAGAAACCCTGTTAGGGTGCAAAACATCTGAAACTATTCAGGCATTCGAAAAGCCCTCTGCTGTTTATGCACACTAATTGAGCTTGTTTTTATTTCCAAAGATAATTTTGAAATCTCAGTCTTTAGATGTGCAAAACTGGTATCCAAAAAAAGAGAGATTGTTTTGCATAGTTTTAAAAACCATCCTTTCATTCCACTTCACAATTATACGCTACTTGTCATAAATCACTCCAGTTGGGAAACTTTAGTGGAATAACAAAATGAAGCAAATTTATAAGCACATGTGCAAAACACAAAGGGGAGATCAGTGAGAAACATAAAAGGAACAGGTTGCATTGCAACAGAGCAGAAAACTGGCAAAGAAACTGAATGAAAAGAAGGATTTTTAAATGCTGGGGAGGTCATTAGTGGGACCAAGGTCAGGTGTGTTACACTGAATTCACAGAAGCTCTGAGAGGACATGAGTTAAAAAGACAACAGCATTGGCTAATTAGAATAATCAGGACAAAATACAAAAATAACCCCAAACCAGAAGAACCAAAGCAAAGTACAAAATCAAATCCAAACTTAAAACCCAGTAATAACACCTGTTTGGCACTGAAAGGCTTAAAAATCTCATGAAATTTCAGTTCAGTTGGCATCTGTAACATGGCAAAATATATAAAGGCTGTCTTTGGAATAGCACTGTATGTTGGTGGCAGGGCGTTAAAATGGGCAAAAGCTCATTAGACAAACAAGTGAAATGGATAATTTGTTTTATTGATGGCTTACAGAGCCTTCTGACTCAGCCTGATGTAATAATTAATTATTACAAACTAAACCCACAAGTAGGTTTAAACCTTGAGGTCATAATAAACACTGATCATACAGGTTTTCTTTAAGCATAAGTGGCAGTAAATAATTGCTTTGGGTATTTTACAGTTGCAATACAAGAAGAAAACAATTCAAAACAGATGAAACATCCGAGCACTTTGCCATATAAGAGCTCATGTATGTATGTGGAGTAGCTTGCTCCCCATCCACTTTAGACTTATAAAATGGCTCTAAGTTGGGTGGGAGCAATCATACCAATTATATTAATAACATAATTCAAGCCTGAGTTCTACCTGTGGGCAATTTGCTGGAGCACTTCTAAAAATGTGTATGGCGGTGATCCTGTTTCATCATCCAGCATATTTCAGTGGAGACACTATAGAGGCAGACAGCTGGTCTTGAGTGGCCAATTATGTCCGTTTATCTCCCTTCCAGGCGCAGCTGCGATCAAACGGAATGAAGAAACAGGATCAAACAGCGAGGCTAAAAATCTCTCTTCCGTTAGGATCGCTTCTTTACTGCTGCTTCCCCGTGTCTGTTTCCGTCTCTGTTACTTCCCCTTTTCTGTACTTCCATCTCCTCCTGCCTCCTGCTTTATATTTACACATAAATATATATAAGCATCTTCTGCGTCTCTCTGTGCCTTCTTCGCTCATCTCTCGGGAAATAGCAAAGGAAAGGCATCTTTAAAAGTTTAGTGCTGAGGAAGCTTCATCCTGCAGAAGATCTGGATGCTCAACTGAGGGCCACGGGGGGACAGCTGGAGGGAAGCTGGAGGGAAAAGTTTCATCTAATGTCAGCAGATATTCTGTTTCCAGGTGCAGTCAGTGTGCCAGTGTGTTACCTTTATGATCCGCATCTGATGAGAAATCAGTTATTTCCCCACCCTATTCATTAAATTCGTCCAAAACAAGCACAAGCTCAGCCTAAAACACGTCAGTCAAAAGCATGCTGAGTAATAAGTGTCCGGAAAGGTGGTTTCTTTTCCCCGGAGTTGGATTCAAAACTGCTACCCCTATTGTACAGTATTTGTAATCTTTTTGTGTTACAGTTCTTAGAAAACAAAATCTGAATCCCGCCAAATTGGGGTTGGTTTATGAGACATCGAAACCTAAAATCAGAACTGGTCAGTTAAAGCAGGATCTGTGCATCTCTAATTCAATCTGGAAGGCTCTAAACAGAAAATTGTCGGTTACACTTGTAAGAATGTTTTATATCTAATCATGGTGAGAAAATAAGATATTTATATCAAAACAGATGAGTTTTAATATCTTACGCATATTAAAAGATTCTGTAAATTCTGACTAACTTAAAAAAAAACAAGCATTTTGACTGGCAGGGTACCAAACTTTTCAGATCCTTAAAAGTTACTTTAACAGAGCTTTAAACTATTAAAACCCTCAAATATACAGAAAGGTCCTTCTCTACAATACTCGATTTGTTTCTCCGTAGTTACACACATGAACGTGAAAGCGTTATCATAAAGAGTCCCCTTTGAAAGCCTCAAATTTATCACCAAATAGACAAAAATCCACTCATGCGTAATCTCAAATGAATAAGTATTCTTTTTTTCTTTCTTTTTTCGCTGAATTTATTTTTTCCACATTACTTGGAAGCGCATAAAAAGTTCACACCTGTAGAAGCAGAGCGACTAATACAAGTGGCTACTGATCTGGTATCATGGACAGCAAAGCTGCTTGGAGCTGGAAATCTGGTGCGTAAAATTCTCTGTGCGTAAAATGATGTACATGCACGGTAAATGCACGCACGTGCTATTGTGTCTGATAAGCAGAGGTTTGGTTGCGCCTCTCAGAAACGACTGTGCATAAAAAGGGGAAATTCAGGAGTCGAACTAGCTTTGAAGATCAGACAAGCAGTGTCGGAGCTCAGCTGACCTCCGCCAGCAGGAGACAGTAAAACCAGCCAGCTTCACCAGCACCTCTCTGCAGACCTGGCTGTGAAAATTAATACAGTGGCTCCAGATTTGAAAAATAAGTCTTGAAAGTTACCTTCAGTTTTCGGACTCTTAGGATAACTTTCGAGGAATAAGGTCGCGTCCGCACAAATGAGGACGTAAAACTTTGATCAGGATGTAAACGCAGAGAGCGTTACTCGCTTATCAGGCTATATTATGGTGCATTTTTTTTTCTATTATTGGTGACCTGGGATAACCCGACTAAAAACAAGGTTTTAAGTTAAAAATTAGATGGAAGACGATGTCATTCAAGATCAGCGCACAATCCATTCCTCCACGCGCTGAGAGGAGCAGCGGACAAGCAGCCTCCCTCTAGACCTGCATCATGTTATTCAGATAACTTAAAACAGATGAAGGTTGTTGAGATTTTACTTCTATGTCTCCATGATGTAGCGGTGCAAATTGTTTGCACTGGAACAGAAGGAGACAAAAATAGACGGCTTTCCTCTTATTTGTACTCAAGTTAGACTAAACAATACTAAATAGACCTCTCTGTTACAAAAAACATATTTCAAAAGAGTTGGAGGCTGATGTGTTGTATGAAATTAATTTTAATCAAAACTGACTTTAAATCCATGCCATTTTCTGATGCCTCACAGATCGGAAGGGAGTTTTTTGTTTTGTTTTTGTGCCTTTTAACTCATCACTCCCTTTCAGAAGATTGGTTAGATCATCATGGAAACCGGAGGGACACATAGATTTACGCGAGAGACAAAGGTGTCAAACTTACCTCCGTCGTCAGCTTTTACAGTTGAAGGCAAAAGAAGCGGCAGAATACATCCACACAGCCATAAATATGAATCCATCTTTTCCCTCAAGGTGTTGAGAGACCAGAAGAAAAATGAAAAACACCCTCCTTCTTTTTTGGTTTATTTGGTTTGTATTAAAAATAAAGTGTTCCGGTAATAAACTTTCCCGTCCCTTTTCCACAGTTCCTTCAGGGGCAGCAATCACAATCCAAACGCCGGGTTGCAGCTCTCCAAGAAATGCGGTTTGGGCTCTTTTGCTCAGTTCGTGTGAGTTATTGTCACTGCTTCTTTTCGCCAGAAAACCGCAGTTAATGTAGCACAAAAGCATGAAATCTGTAGGATTTGAACTGCAAACGCGGTTTTATCCCAGCGAAATCCATGTTGGTGCGCACAGTCCGGGTGTCCCAGAGTGTCAAAACGTGCGTTGGAGCAGGTCTTGGACAGAAGAGAAACTCAAATTAAAATGAAAAAGAAACAAAAATCTAACTTGGTGATCAAGTCGAACCAAAAGGAGAGTAAGAAAATAAGAGCAAGAATTTAAAACAGAAAGTGGTCTGTTCGTTTACAACTCTACTGAAAAAGGGCAGGTTCTCATTTTTAATGTTCCCTTTTTATGTTCAGCCCCAACAGCAGGTATTTCTCAGGCAAATGAAACATGTATTTCTCATAAAGCGCAGGTCCAGTTCCCGTGCGTAAAACTGCTCCGGAGAAAATAAACGTGGTTCGTCTCCACTTCTCCTCCTTGAAAGCTGTGCGTCTCTCCGCTGCAGCCCTCTGCTCTTCAGTCCACTCCCTCAGCTCCTCCTCTTTACGCGCAGTAGCAGCAGCAGCAGCAGCAGCCCGTGTGCCTCTGTGTCTCTCTCCCGGCAGGCAGGCAGGCTCCGACAGTGCGCTCCTTCTCCACCCGTCTCCTCCGGGTTTGTGGCAGCGAACCGGACTGCTCACTCACTTCACCCTGTTTCGGCGCGCGTGCACGCCGTGCGCTCGTGAGCGTGTATCGGATTACAGTGGGCACCTCGGCCCGCCTCCATGTGGCCCCTCACTGATTAAAGAGCAGCTTCATCTCCCTCTTGTCTCTTTTGCGCCTGATCACCTCTCAACATCCTACACATCGTTATACCTTCATCCGACTTTTTTATTTCTCTTTACTTTTCCTTCTGTTTTGATCTGGATTCTATATTAAGAAACTATGCATTTTCATTTTGTTTGCTGCATTTCAAAAGTACTTATACCCCTTAAACTAAACTACTTTTCTGTTACTTCATAGACACAAACTTTATTGTATCTCATTCAGATTTCCACAAGAAGTTGGGCTATAATGTAAAAAGGTGATTTCACAACATTTTTATGGGTTGTGTATTGACAATCAGCCCACAAGGGTCAATACTTTGTTAAAAATGATATTATTAAAAATCCTAAGTGTGCTTAAAGCGATATTATATTTAGATGTCTAAAAGTAAAGGGGAGGAATTGTGAAATAATTACATTTCGGAAGAAGATCACACCTAGCCATCTTTTGCCTCAACTTACACGTCTCATTTTGTAGTTTATACATTTGGGGTATTAAGTAAAATTTCAGGCCAGAACTCCTGCCACATATTTTCAGTATTTGGCTGGAGGAAAGTACTTTAGAGAAGTACTTTTCTTTTCTAAAGTACTACTTTATCCCATCCCAAATCACATCAAGTCACTAGTCACATGATCCAGAACCGAATGTTACTACTGCCAGAAACACAAAGAAGACAACAGGAAGTAATAGGAGGATGATGGCGCGACATGTTTCTTTGTGACTTATCGCATAAACTTATCTATTAGTGATTTTAATTGCATTTCTTATTTAATATAAACACCACAATTGTTAAAGTTCGTTTTTTGACGTAACAAAATATTGACAACGTTTTGCAGACATTTGTAAAAGAAACGCAGTTATTGTAACCAACTATCCATCGTACAAAGTGAGGATAAACACACAACTTCTCCTTAGAAGTGAAAAATTGACCAGTCATGTAAAACAGTCCTTATAATGATAACATTAGTGTTTACGAACCATAAAATAAAATACATTGAAATTACAAAACTAACTTCACTCATCGGAAACACGGCAATAAAAAAACAACAACACATTTTTCAATAAAAATTACATATAAAACAACATATAAAAATATGTGTAATTTGCAAAACACTTTTTTTGCATCACACAACTCATATGATCAACAGCCAGATTTTACTACTGGTGAAAACGACAAAGAAGATGACAGGAAGTGGTAGGAAGAAATTTTTTTTTCAATGTGCAGCTGCCTCCAATAAAGCTCTAACAACATCACAAATTTCATAAAAAGTTGTGTGTGATTTAAGCATGCCGAATTCA
This sequence comes from Phalloptychus januarius, assembly GCA_902982915.1. Taxonomy (NCBI): domain Eukaryota; kingdom Metazoa; phylum Chordata; class Actinopteri; order Cyprinodontiformes; family Poeciliidae; genus Phalloptychus; species Phalloptychus januarius. Next base: position 17,136,824 of record CADWAE010000230.1, on the reverse strand, counting down.
TAACTCTTCTGTAAAATTGCTAAGTAAAATTTCCCCAAATGCAGCACATATCAGTGTTCATCCGTCGCTGCCATGATTTTTAATTAAAGGGTTATTCGTGTGCGACTTTAATAAAATTTTCTATTTAATGGAAACACTTCAATTGCACAATTGTAATTTTTCAACATTAGTATATGGACAAAGATTTGCCACATTTGTAATGGAAATACAACACATGCCAGCAAGGCAAAAAAAAAAATAAAAAGAGCTTTGTGCCAAGGCACATGGGTCGGTGGGAAACAGGATCTGAACAAAGGGTGGAGTAATACACACCGAGTTAAAATAAACTTGGTTTACATAATAAGGTGATGAGATTTCTTTCTTTTACTCAAAAGAGATCCAGAGTTTGCCTCTGTCATTATAGCTGCTCACACACTTGGTTTCCTTCCCACTGCCTGCTCCTGTTTCCTCAGTGGTGTAATGGAGGCAGTCCGTCAGTGGGAGGTGTGTTTTAGCAGCACCAGAGCTCTGCGGTCTGACAAACCCAACCCGCCTCGGCCTTAGCTCTGCCTTCCCAGGGCACACCCTGCTCACATCTATGCGCAGATGTACACACATAAGGCCATAATGACACGGCTGAACTCACCACTGACCACTCAGTAAAACAAAATCAAGACCTGCACCCAGATTTCGTGGGAAGAAAAGCCCTTACAAACTCCTTTATGACAGAGAAGATAATCACAAGATAGCTGATCCTGTTTTTACATCGAGTGCTGATTATTTATAGTCTCTTGAACTTCGTGACACAAAATTTTCGGAGAGTGGACCGTGATATATGATATGGTCCTCACAGAAAGACAGCTGATTTTACCATTACAGGACTACATTACAGCATTAAAAAGGTGCAGCTATGTGTGATGTACCAGCTGGGTATTTTCCGGTATCTTGAGGCCCTGAAGCTATTTTTCTGTGACACATTACTGGAGTGGCTGTTAACTCATTCCTTGGGTCTCTCTGCTCCTGTGACCTCTGCAACCAGGCTCTCTCTTACTCTCACCCTTCTTGCTGCCTGCATCCAACCTCTTTGCACTAAAATTAAATCCACCAGGTTTACTGGAATCTGTCAGGTGATGAGAGCACACAGAAGTCACATGATCGACGTAATGTCTGATGCCTTAGTCCCACTTTGAGAAAATGTCTTAAAAAGGGGCTGCTTAAGAGAAGTTTCTTGCTTTTTTAGTTTCTACCTTTGATGGAGTTTTCAGATTTTGAAAATACACAATATTTTCAGTGGAGCTGAAATGAAATAATTAAAATTTCTGAAAATGTTAATTTGGCTGTAGTCCAAAGCTGAGCAGTTCTATTTTCCACTCCTTTTGTTCAATGCTGACCTTATAAAACTGCTGCGAAACAAGACTTTCCAGTCATTGACACCTTTTCTGCTTTCCATGCAGTAGTGGGCAGGATTTCCCAGAATTAACTACTGAAATCATCAGCATCCCAATTAAGGCCATCACACAGAGCTGCTGCTGCTCTTTACTGTCAGCTCTGTATCTTAGTGAAAACTGCTGACAGATATGGCTGCTAATATCACAACTAAATTCTGATTAATGTTTAAAGAAACATTAAAATTTTACAAGTCCACTTTTCTTTAACTGCTCTTTCTGTGGAGCTAGAGAAGGTAAAGCAGCTCTTCTTTATTGGGGGTTTTCTGCAAGGGATTTTTCAGGATGGAGCAACTCAAGAAAGTTCAGAAGGAAAATAATAAATGCTTTTCAAAATTTAATTTCTTTACCTGCTACTTTGGTTACCCTTAATAAACTATTGTTAATCCAGTTCTTGTTAGTTGGTGCCTAATTTGGTAATTAGTCAACCTGTGGTGTAATACAAACCTGGATGACTAAGAGAATTTTAGTGAACAAGAAAAACACCAAAAAGGTCAGGCATGAAGTTGTGGAGATGTTTGGTCATAAAATATCCAAAACCTTTAACTTTTATGAAGCACTGGTCCATCTATCTTCACCATCCTTATTGTGGCAGCTTGATTATGTGGAAAAGCTTTTCCTTAGAAAACAGCAGAACTTTTATAGAAAATGTTCTAATTGCACCAATAAAAACATTTGAGTCCGACAGGCAAACAAGTACAGTGTACTACAAAAATATTAAAACTACTTAAATTTTTTCACATTTTGTCATATTACAACCACAAATGTCAATGTATAAAGACATATTAAACTGTTTGTGTTAATGACCAAAAAGCCAAAAATTGAAACTGACAACTAACAGCGCATGAAAATTTACTAACAACCAATGAAAATCAGACATTGCTTTTGAATTGAGGTTTAACAGAATAATAATAAAAAACTAATAAAAACTAATAAAACAGACCTGGACAAAAATTATGGCAAGGCACATCAGCTCTTTATATCTGTAAAATACAACTTTTGAGCAGGAGAACATTTTACAGAAAACTGATTAATCCATCAAGTAACAGTGAAAAGACATATAGTACAGGCCGACTATAAAGTGAAAGTCCAGGAGGTATTAGTGGCTCTGCAAGGCCCTGAATTTAAACCTTATCTTGCATGGTTATCTTTACAAAAGGCTTACATCAGTTCAGATTGTGATCAAGATTCTGATTCATCATTAAACTAATTTAGCTGAACTTCAACTTTCAGCAAAGGGTAGGGAGGTAAATGAAGCTCTATGGCATCTTAATGAAAACATGTGTGAGGGTGTGTTTTTAGCAGAGCTGTGAAACCAGGCGAGAGAAAGGTGATCCCTGCTTTGCGTCAAGGGAAGAACTTCTTGGTTGGCTTTTCATCAACTAAGACTGGTTCTGTCCACACCTTACGGACACTCTGCAGCTATTTGGTTCTCTCTGGTTTGGCTCACACGATGAATGATCCTTTGATTTAAAACCTCCATTTCCATTATTTCTGTTTTCAACTCTTCAGTCTGTCTACTGCTGCCTGCTTTAGTTGTCACATATTCACATCTTATATACATTTTATTTATTTTTCTCTAAAGGTGAAGACCCGAATGAACATTTCACTTGGGAGTTTAACTGTGGGAACTAGGACGTCAATGTGTGAACAGTTCCAACTTTTTCAGAAGGACCAAAATAAACTCCAACAACATTACTCCCTTTGAATGAAACTCGGCACTAATTGCATAAAGTAGCAAAATAAAAGCCCCACTGAAGCTTCTTATTTGATCAAATCTTATATACGTTCTTATGAAATCAAAATGTATAAACACTCAGAAGTTAAATAAACATTGACAAGAATCTTAGGTAAAACACAAGTCACAAGATGACTTCTCCAAGTCCATCACACTGCATAACATTAAGCTTTGGGAATCAGAAAAGGAAAGAGAACCACATGGAGAAGTTTGCAATCTCAGGGGAAACCAGCAGCTCTGCATCCATCATCCTCTCCTCATTTGTGCTTCTGCCTTTGAATAAATGTTTGTGCAGGTGGTTGAGTGTCACAAAGTCAAACAAAATTTCAGGGCATAGTTGGAAGCCATCAGCGTGTTGGATATGCTTTTTTTATTTGGGGGCCAGTGTGCACAGTAACCTGTTGACTTTGTGAGACTCCAGGGACTCTGCAGATGGTGTTTTTTGGGGTCTTGTTACCATTCAAAGTGAAGACTTTCTGAATCTCTCCCACGTAAACTTGTCTTTGATATTGGTAGTAAACTATTCTAAATGCAAATATGCACAACACACAATCACACTTTGTGTGGCCTCGTCGATAAGCATTATTACTAAAGCACATTCCACGGGAAACCACAGGAAATGAGTGTCAATGGTTAACACGGGCTACACTGACATACTCAGAGATAATCGTCTCTGTGCCTGCGTGGGTATAGAGCTCAGTAGTGATAATAGCAGCCCAGCCTGTGGAGACTGCAGGATGTCAATTCAGCCATTAGCAAGGACACAGAAGTGCCAGGAAAGGACAAATAAATACACAACAGCACACACACACAACTGCATACACTAGTTTGGACACAGTGTTATGGTACCCCAATAGGCTATTTGCATGTGAGGAAAGTCTGTTTTTAAGACCTAGGATATGCCTATCCTTAACTGGTATTTGTTGTTCGCCTTTTCATAAAAGACTAATATTTCGCTGGCCAAACATATAATCTGTAATTGTTACATCTGACATTTTAGCCATTACAGCTTACACTCACACACAGCAGCTGAAGTGAGGCTGGGATTAATTCATTCGGCAATGAAGTGGAAAGTAACAGGAGGGTTGACTTCAACCCCCTTGATGCCTTAGTTCTTTCACAAAAGCCAGAGACTGCAATGAGGAGTCCTAATGCTATTTTGGAGCACTTTTCCATAGCTTGAGATTTATTAGTCTTTTATTCTCTAAAAAAAAAAAAACAAAGCCTTTTGGAAAAAGAAACACTTTAAAATTTAACAAAATGTATATTGGTACAACTTGGTCTGGAGAGTTCTACAAGTACCTCTCAGTAATTTAAAATATGCTTATTGATGAGGCTCATTTGTCATATTAAACATGTAAATCTTTCAAAACGACAATCTTTAAGCAAGTATTAAATAAAACTTAATACACTTTTATTAAGTTTCAGTATTAACATGTTATATTTTGTAAGTAATGATCTAATGCAATGTTGTGTTTTCATAAGCTACAAGTGGAAAAATGAGCAAATAATTAAAAGTCTTCTTGTTATGCTTGCTTCTCCAGCAGCCATTGCAGTGGGTGCAGCTCCACTTAGTTTCCACCTCTGTTGTAACTAGAGTTAAATCTGTTCAGCTGGGCAAGATTAGGAGTTATAGTTGGTGACTGAAGGACTTCTGTATGTCACCACCATGACATAATAGTATCATGTATGGATGGACTTTACTTTAACAGCACCAGACTCTCAGGAGGCACTATCCAAGAAGAACTCTGATTTACTTCCGAACATGAATAAAATACCTTTCATTTTTAGTCCAAAGGTCCCAATTGCAGCATCACTCTAAACAGAGTTCTCTTTGGTCAGTTTTTAATGAGTGCACAGAGGACAATTAACCCACGGTGCAGCTGATGCCAGTTGTCCACATGTGGTGTGGGATGAAACAGGGTGTTGGCCGGAGTCCAAGACCTGTGTCAGGATAAAAGGCACAGATGTCATGGTGTCCTATAAAGCCTGGTACACAATATGATAATTATACATTGGTGTCATTTGTCTTGGGTCACTGGAAATGTTTATGAGATGTGTGGGTACCATTATTTACCAACATCACCGCCGTAATGTCCGTACGCCCCATATCCTGGGTAATTGGCCACCAAACATCATGCCACCCCAAAAGACAACCTCCACTAAACTTCATCAATTGCTGATGAAGTTAGTTTTGAGGCATCTTTAGAGAAACTTACTGACTTCGTGAAAACTCCTTTTCTCTTCTCATGTTCACACAAATCAAATCAATCACACCAAATCCAACTCAGACAGGCTTCTTTAGTCAATGGATGCATATTCTTCACTTACTCTGCTAAATTATTTGCATTCATATACGAACAATAGTTAAAATAGATTTAAAAGACCCACCAGACCTTGGTGTGTTTGAAACCAGTGCAACACAATCCTGAACAGAGATAGGCAGATATGAATTATGAATAAACACAGTGCTGCTTGTCATGAGCTGCCCTGAATGTTTTTAATGTTTCCCTGCCCCAACACACCTGATTCTAATGATTTAATTATCCCCATAGAGGCTGATCAAGCCCTGTAGTAGTCAGTTAACAGCACATTTATTTAAATCAGGCGAGTTGAAGCAGAGAAAACCTTGTAGACAGCATCTGCAAAAATCCAATAATTTTGAACATTACATGGTGTTTCATATGAAACTCATTGCTCAAAGTCTTTTGCATTTTAGTTGATATTCAAATGCTATGAAAGGCATGTGGAGATGAAACTATCATGATAAACTTAATAAATTGACAGTAGAAAGTGGAATATTATCACACTAAGCACAGCTTTCCATGACAATAAAAAAAAGATTGAATAAAACCCATAAAGAATATTGAATTACCAATTTAGACGGATAATATTTAAACCTTTATGACTTATGGGCAGCTAGAGGTCTTTAAACAAGACTGACTTCTTCAGTTTTTATATCAAATCCTTTTGTCTATAGTAATTTTTCAACTTTTTCATTAACTTTACCTGACAGCAAGAACATTCTGAGTTTAAATGCCAGCTGGATAGGCAACTTTTCAGAAGAGTTTGCATGTTCAAAAGTTAGACTGGAGAATTTAATTACCTCCTTTAATTACCATGTGGTTGTTTGACTTGTATGTCTCACTGTTGGCCCAGCGATAGACTGTACGTCTGTCCAGGGTATACAATACCAATAGTGTCCAAAGTTGGGCCCTCGAGGGCCAATGTCTTTCATGTTTCAGATGTCACCCTGGGTCAGCACACCTCAGTCAAGTGAGTGGTTAATTACCAAGCCTCTGGAAAACTTGAGGAAGTAATTTAGCCATTAGAATCAGCTGTGTTGGAACAAAGACCCATCAAAAACGGCATCAGCCCTTATGGAACCAGTACACTTTCGTTTCCAACAATTTACCACTACAGACCAGTAACCCCAGTAGCTCAGTCCTTAGATGGACTGAGCTCATATATAATGCGTTTCTTCCACAAGTCTTGTATAATACTCCAGATTAAGCCGGACATTTACGTTTTTCCTTATTTTTCCCAGTGCTATGGGTCACATAGCACACAGTAACAAAATAAAATCCTCATTAAAATCTAATGCATGCTCATTTTGATTCAGTGATTTTTTGCTTTCCATTGTAAAATTGGCCAGCATATTTCAGGTATATAAAGGATGAAAAAGTGGCATCCAAAAGCTGCTATCAATAGATATCACCTGTGCCAGCTTCATTATTTACTTTGAGGTTTTGTTGCTGTCTCCCCCTCTGAGCCTTCCTGTCCACAACTACCTCGATCTGCAAGCCTCTTTCATCCCATACCACTTCCCTGCCTCCCTCCTTTCAGAACGTGTCATTTACACTCTGTTACTGTAATTTCTTTTTTCCTCTTGTCCCTTCATCCATGTCTTCCCTGTTTTTCTCTGTGTGTGCTGGTAGATAAGGATGTCCCCTCTTGATGTTTTACTCAGCCGGTAGCGCCGCAGCAGCAGTTAGCAGCTTAGTGTTTCACAGTGGGGAAATGACGGGTTCTGCAGCGATGACAGGCTGACTTCGTAACTACTCATCTGAGTCTTGTAATTGAAATTTTACGGTGGGTGGGAAATGGTTAATAAAATATTAAAACTCTCCGAAGAGCTGTATAAACATTTAAAACTTTAGACTCAAAACTTAATTTATATTATTGTAGATTGAGATTAGACTGTTAAAGTTGTCAGACAGTTCCAGTCAGACGTTTACATTCAGTTATCGTTGAGCTGCTTTTAGTGTGTTTAGGTGTTGAATAAATAAAATTGATTGATTAATTGATTAGCATGAATGTTATATTCATTTGGGGCTTTTTTGTTACAACAAACCAACAAAACATCTCAATGATTTTTACAAAAATTAATTGAGGGGTCTCTGCAAAATAACAATAATTTGTATAAGAAAAAATATTTATTATACAAAAATACCTAAAAAAAATTTCAAAAATACTTTACTGATCCCAGAGGGATTTTAAATAATTTGTAACTAAGATCTGCATCTGAACTGTCTAAAAACTTTCAAGGAAGCCGAAGAAACAACCTCGGCTGTCTTTGAATAATCATTTAAATCTGTATTTTGCTCACAGCTAAGCTTCTGAGAGTTACATTTCAAATAATTACATAATTATCATTCCAATTCATTAATGACTCCTTTACGGTTTATGCAAACACAGTATTGATTCATCCGTTTCGTTTAGGAGTTTTATAGCAGAGTCTCACATGATGGCTAAATGTAATTTTCCACGCGTTTAACTCAAGCCTCTCTCGACTAGCCTCACATCATTCAGAACGCTGCTGCCAAAATCATCTCAATTCTTACATGTAACTCCACAGATAATTAAACTAAACTGGCTGCTGGTGTAATTTAAAGAGCACATTAGGATTCTTGTTCTGACTTGGAGAACTCTTCGTGGACAGGCAGCAGATTGTGTCAGAAGACTAAAGCATTCATATGTCCCCATCATGTCCTCTGAGGTCCTGTGATCAGGGTCTGCTGACCCTAAAAATAAAATGTCTTTTTTTTTGGTGGCTGCAGGACTCTGGATCTGTCTTCCTTGAGGATCAGTGGACTTTGTGACTTCCTTTAAAGGCCAGCTAAAAACCTTTTTAAACCCACTATTAAATCCACTTTTGTTTCTTTAGAGTTATTTGTGAAGCACTTTGCGCTCTTTATCTCCTTAAAGGTGCAATATAAATAAAGTGCTGTTACTTACTTAAATTGCTTGAGCAAAAAACAGGCTAAAATGACTGAAAAAGCACCTAAACCTCTTAGAACTATTGATAGAAATCATTTTAAGAGATTACTTGAAAGTCTGACTGCTTGGAAGTAAAGTGAGAGAAACAAGTGATGAGTGCAGACTTTCACATTTCTGTTAGGTTCAACTTTTTACAGCTACAGTACACGCTTTTTGGCAGCTGAGGTATCATGTTTACCACCGTCAGTCACTGTCTGACAAGATGGATTGTGAAGGCTGACGGGGTAAGAGTGGGGGAAACCTTTTACAGTCCACTTTTCCCTTTGAGGTAATTTAGACTGCTCCCTCATCCCATTGTCTCCTATTGTTTTCTTCACCATTTGAGATTTTAAAGGCTCAGATTGGTTCAGTGGTTCAACCATTTTTCTATTAGTGAGCTAACATGCTGAATTTTAGTATTTGGAGCAAACTGTACTTAAGCATCCTAGAAACACACACACACAATGAAAAGACTTTACAATCCACTACCCTCAAATTGGAGACAGTACACCCACATCTATAGTGCCATTGTTAACAAGAAACAAAGACAGACCTTTTATGTGGAAGTCACCCAACTGTAACACTGGAGTTACAGAGCAGCACCCAGAAAGATGTACTTTGAAAAACAGGATGCAAAACTTCTTATCCTTCACTGCCTAATGAACTTATCTCCACCAGTGATTTGATGGAAGATATTTGACTGTGTCACACTGTTTAAGGAGTGGATCCCTTTGGAAAGCGCCCTCGTGTTTTTTTTGTTTGCCATAGGCGACAAGCTGATAGCGTTATCACTTAACGACTTAACACAAAAACCTGCAGAGACAAGGCGGAATCTGATCATGATAAAATGAGGGGTTGGGAAACCCAACACTGATTAAATGGCCTCTAACCTCGCAGAGAACTCATTACACAGACTGTACCAGGGCAAGTGGGCTTGTGTGTCATGTTACAGCATCTGTCGCTTTTTTAAAACCTTCGATTTCCTGTTTTTCATTTCCTACATGGGCCTTTTGTCTAAATTGTCATTGATGCAAACTTAATTTTTCAGATCCCCCCATTCAGTTTCTTCAATTTCTACACGTTTCTCTTTGCTTTTTCTTCTCACAGCAAAAGGAAGAGGAGTAGTTCGTGCACCACCCCCTTTATCAATGCCCTCTGTATGCTAATCCCACTGCAATCACACTGCATGGAACTGACTGTTGCCTAATCTTGTAATCAGGTAAAAACATACAAGCCAACATGATAAAATTAGGAGCTTCGTTCAAGACATTTAAAAAGTACAAATCTTTATGGTTTTGTTTCATGTTCCACCTACTGGAAAGGTCTTATCACCTCTTTGGACTTTTTCAAATTTTATGTTTCAAACACAAACCAAATGCTTTTTGGAAACAGGCCAACAAAATGCACAGCAAAATTGTGAAGTTGAAATGTTTTTCAAAAATGTTTGTACAAGTCAAAATGTGAGAAGTGGAATAAGTATTTGTTTTAATAGAGGCATCTCTAACAGATTCTATCTCTTGTTACTGTGGCATTCGCCTTTAATTTAATTTAAGTAAGTTTCTGACTTTATTCCTGACGCCTGATGGGTTCCTTCATTTCTGAGGCTTTCACAGAAGTGCTGCAATTATTTAAGATTTCCTGCTATATTTTTAAATTTTTAATTTGTGTAAGGTTGCTGTCCTAGCATGAAAAATCCCAATGAAGCACAAAAAGACTCATCAAAGGGTAAAATGAGCTCCAAAGGACATATTTTTGAGCAGGACAGACCGCAACCTGCAGGTCTTATCAAACTTGTGCTTGCATGACTCTTGGAGTTCAGATCCAGGGTTTACTGAAGCTCATATACAACACAGATGACATTTCCATCTCCTCCAGATGACTGGAATGAAAAATACTTTGACCTTTATGCAGCCACAAATATAGGATTCAGGGAAGAGAGTTATAGCCAAAGGAGTAGGGAGAGTAAAAAAGGGGCAGGGTGGCAAAATCAGGAAACGTAGAGAGGCACTAAAACTCTACAAGGCAAAGGCTTGACAGTGCTGGATAAATAAGATGGATATCAGAAAAAGTATTTATTATGCTGGTGAAAAGAAAAAAGCTTTTTCCTGATCAATATGATTTTTGTGGTGTCTGTATTTGACTAAGCATAATAAAAATACAAACTTAAAAGTCCACTTTTGTACTGCATTTAGTTTGAAGATTTATCATCTGTCAAAACAAACGTCATATAGACTAATAATAAAATAATAACACCTCAGGAGAGAGAAAAACATTAAAATCACTCATGCTTCCACATTGCTGCACCTTCCCAGATACCTTGCACCAAATCCAGGTCAATTGAGTAATTATCTACCTCATCCATGAAAATGAGTGTGAAACTTTTTAATTTGCTGTCATTTGTGTTGGTGTGCATGGTGTTTCTTTAAAACTATGACTAAATTGTTGATTTGCTGTAACAATGTTAATTTTTATGCTGTTTGTATTTCATCCCGCGTCTTATTCAATCAAGAATATTTCCATTTGTGAGATCTTAATGTTCACAAGTCCAAGTCAAGTCTAAGACCTCAAATAACTGAAATAAACACTTTTTCATTGGGAGCATGAAATTTTGTCTGCCCATAACACTGCATCGCTACATAAGGATCGGATATAAAAATACTTACATAAGTTATTCTTTTAAACTGGCAACATTTCTGGCCTGAAAAAAAAATTGTTTCAAAAAGTTGCAAAAGGCATATTACAGGTAAAAAATATATATAATGTTTCATGTGGTCATTTCAAGTCTTCCTCTATAAACCAAATTGCAACAATAAATGAAAACATTGTTTTCTGCACGAACAAGAAAAAAAAAATCTGTGACCTTGTTGCAGACAGGATGCGATGTGTTACTTTAATATGAGCACCAGCAGATGCTGAGCTGCAGATTCTGAACAGCATCTCCATCTACTTTTACCAAAATGTGACAATAACTAACTTGGGGGATTACTGCTTTGATGGTGTGAATTATGGAGGGAGTTACCAGTAAACAAATGTATAGATGGGGCTGGATTTCTATTTATAGAGATGGAAAGGGAGGAGGGAGAATGAGAAGGGACCAGAAGGAAAGAAGTGATATAATAATTGGAGTTACTTCCAAGGAAAATCCTATTTTCGAAGTCTGGCAGAGATAGAGGAATATGTGAGTAGAAGGAAGATTGGGGGGGAATGGAGGAAAACACAAACACTTGCTGAAGAAAATCCCATTTTTTCCACAATTTGGTGTAGGATGGATGGATGGATGGAGGGATGGTGGATGCGTGGAAGAACTGAAATGCTTCCAGTAAATTCCCAAAATTGGCACATTTACCCAGCAGATTACCATAATAATCCACCATGAGGACATAACCAGATTTAAGAATTACCCCTTGCTTTTGTGTAAATGTGTGTAAATCTGACATCTCAACTATAAAATGAAGGACATTTCTGAAAATTATGACCTTTTGGTTTGTAATTTTTTTCCTTTTAGGCCTTCAAAAGTTCCTGGTGATGATGTGGTTTAACATTCAAACAAAGATTGTTTATTAGGGTTTATTAGTATTGCAAAAAGGAACCCTGAAAAATATGGTGTGTATTTTTATTAAAGTGCTTTTACATTAAAACTTGTAAATAAAATCCAGTGCAACTAATTATATTCAGAAACATATAGTTGCCTACTCTTTGCGTATCCTCAACAAAAAAAGAAGAGAAGGGGCAAATAATGGGTGACCCACAAATGTAATTTGTAATTTAGCACTGCTGCTTCATTGAGACGGTTCACTGCATCGTTCACCACCCCCTTCCTCGCACTCTAAACACACACACACACACACCCACCCCCCCACACCCGTAGATGTTAGTGGACTCTAATTGATGGAGGAGTGTGGGCTGATGGACAGCGTCTGCGATGGGTCTAAGAAACATCAGGGGGGTCACCAGCTGTTTCATTTCCCAGACCCACAAAAATCTGTTAACGGATATCAAAACCAAATTGACACGCAGACTGACGTTTGGATTTATAATGCTGTTACACAGGCCTGATTGAACACACAAAAAAATGACAAAAACACGCACATGTATGACCATGGGAGTGTAACATGTGGCCTTGTCAGGTCACCTCTACATTGTTTACAGGAAGCATGAGTGACTTCTGGGTCACAAACTAAAGGATCACTAGTTTTATTTTAGCATAAAAATCTTATGACAGAACAAAAGCACAAAATTAAGAAAATAAGCATTTATATCTTCTTTAATACTTGAATGTATAGATGAGCAGTCCAAAATCTACAGACATCAGTCTGCAAGAAATGAAGCAAGAAGAGCAAATATTTCCAGATATTTAGTTAATGTTTGTATTTACAGCAGAAAAACAGTAAGAATAACTTTTATTTATACATACTTCAGCAGACATTTGTTCAAATTAAAAAATAAAAGATGTATATGTTGTTGCATATAGATGCTAAACTTTGTCGATACATTTTAGGTATATAACTAGCCTTTTCCCCCCACCCTTTTTTTAAATTTATCTTACACACTCAGTCCTTGTTTCTGAGATATGTACCCAGGAACACTACACCTTGATCTGTAATGTGAGAAATAAAAAGAGAAAGCAAGCTCAAAATTATGAGGTAGTCTGTTTGCTAAAAAAAAACCAACTGCTGAGTGATTTATCTATTTCCTCTGCTTAGCTTATATTTTTATATTTACTTGTACCAGCTAAGTTAAGACACAATTTTGTGAAAAAATTAGACAACCCACGACATATAACGTTCTTTTAAAGGAAATAATCGCATATTTGATTTATCTCTGGGGAAGAATAGCTTTTAGACAGAGTTTAAAGCATAATTATATGTGCAATAAGACCAAAATTGTATTACTCATTAAATAATATTTAATGTTATCTCATTAAATAAGAGATAATAAAAGTTAGTATCATTAAATAGAAAAAAAGTCTCTTTAAAACTCCTTTCTTTCAGCTGTAATTTTAAGGGTTCCTTTTATTTCCAAGTACAGCAGGATTCAACAATGTCCTCAACATCTCAGTAAGATGGGCTTTGAGTTTCCATTTCTGAAGGCCTTAGTGGGTTTACTGGTACATTTTGGGTTGTTGTTGTCATGCAGGGTCCAGTTCTGCTCTAGCTATAATTTCTTTTACAGAAATTCACATTTTCCTAAAGCACCGCAGATACATGGAAGCATTCATGGTGGATTATGTAATGATTAGCTGCCTGCAGCAAAGAATCCCCAAACACTTCACGCTCCAAGCTTCTCCATTAATACCAGGCTTTTTTTCCTGAAATATTATATTTCATTTATGCCAAACATGTTCTCTGTTGGGCTCGGTACAAGTTTGTGTGTCTTCTATGAGAACACCTTCTGTTCAGAGAACACCTTGAAATTCTCCTCTGGACTACATTTTTTTTAAAAAAAAACCTCAGATTTAGTAGGACCACTAATAAGAAACCAGCATGAAGATCTGGAAGTGAAGTTCGTCTCGAATAATTTAAGTATTATTTCTGCTATCCTATCTTTCCATTTGACTTTTTCTGCTGTTTGTGAATGTAGAACAACACATAACAGATTCAGTAAGCCTCTCTTCCTTACACACATGCAGCTTCTACAGCATATTCACAACCCCTCACTTTTAGGGTTCTTCTCTCACTCCAGAGGGGTTTATGAGGCCGTTATAAAACAGACAAATGGTCAGTGCTGAATTGCTTCTGCAGGGGCTGTTTAGTTGTCAACAGTCCTTCAACTGCTTAGTTAACTAGTCAATGAGACGACCATATAGTCAGACAGTGAAAACCAGGTGGTCAGTGCAGTCTTGTCTGTTGAGAGAAAGTTTCCTTTGAACAGCGAGTCAGTTTTTGTGTTTCAGCAGTAAAAGAGGAAAACCATTATGAGCGGATTAAAGGGTCGTAAACCAAATACAAAAACATGCTTCACGCACAAGCAGACAAAGTGTGTTTTCTTAGGGTTAAACAACAGTTAAATGCAGACACTTTAAGTGAAAGTTTACCTCTTGCAGTGAACCCCCATTCCTGCTTGTCTACTCCATCAAACCTAATGAGTTGTGACTATTAAAACACAGACACAGAGAATCAGGGAAACCATCAGGCATACCACCAAACCACTAAGCACAACTATCAACTATCCCCGGGAACACTTACATTCGCTCTGCAAAGTGATGCTCTTGCTAAGTCGAACCAATAGGATTCAGACTGAGGATATGTTTTTATTAATCCAAGAAAAGAAAGTGGAACATACAGCAATAATCCTTTGGACAAACTGCACTTAACTGCAGCAATTCACAACTACTGGAACACTTGGTCCGTGCAAACAAATTCAAATCAAGTAGCATAATATCAAACTAAAATATTTCCTGAAAATCCACCTTGAGTTCATTATTTTAATGGCAGAAAATTTATGTTAGGAAATAAATTTAGCTAAAAAAAAACCATGGTGACATTTATTTACAAAACATAGTTTTTAATTCAGTGCAAAATGACACTATTCCATCTTCTTCTATTGTATTATCTTAGACTCAATGAAAACCCATGTTTTTCTAAAGGTTCATGATGTCATGCAGTCAAATCGGATTCCTAAAACCTTTTGGAGAAGAAAAACGCCCAAAGCATTGCAAAACCTCCACCATTCTTGGTCCTTTTCCTTTATTTTCAGCCTAATCCACCTGCATAACGTTGCTGAGTTTGAAAATTAATACAACAAGATCTGTACACAACACAAACAAAAGGCTCTAAATATGCTCAGTCACTGTTGTGGATTTTTACAAATGTCAGATCTTATAACGGAGGCGCTCATGACACAACCAGTGACTCGACTCCTTCGCTAATCACTGACCCAAACTTTGCTGACGTTCCTGAAAATGCAACGTCAGAAGACTGAAAACCCTTTATAACCAAGTCGAGCCTCACTTAGTAGATGCCATTGGAGAAAGGCCATTAATCTCACATGAAAGTATCCAAAGCACAATTGCATTAAACTCAACTTGTTTGCATCTGTTGTGGAAGGACAGAGTAGTTTATTTTTAAGGCAATAAGTGGAGAGTTGCTGCAAAAATCTCACCATCCTCATTTTTATGAAATGTCTCTAAAAACGTCAGTAGCTCCAAGAATTATTAAAGCAGGATTTGTTTTTTCTATAGGGATTTATTTTGGGGGGCTGCATTGAGGTCCTGGATTCGAAACCCCGTCTGGGTTTCTGCATGTTCTCTTTCTTTCTTCCTGGGTACTCAGGTTATTTTATTTCTAATTATTCCATCCATTTTTTTGCCATTGCATTGTATTTGGCCATTTGATTGTTGTTATTGCACTTTATCCTGATTATGAGTCATACAATAGCAAGAAAAGGCACATAACTTTTGGAATGAGTCAGTCGTGGGCTATGGTTTAATATCTACATGTCTACATATCAGCACATATATTGTATGACTTTCAAAGTATTAGAGATTAGAACTTTCTCAAGACTATCAATGGTTTTTCAATCTTTTTTATATTGGTCTAAAAATATTTTCCCATAAAACAAAAGGGTTAATCTTCCAGGATTTGAATTACATCACTTTTCAACACTTTAAATGTTCAGTCCTTTTATTAGGGAGGCCTTAGAAAACAGCGAGGAGTCAAGCCAAATGTTTGCAAAGAAACTTGTGCTTAAGTGTCTGAGCATATGTTTAAATAAAACTTTAAAGGTTGAGAGTTTGCCTTCCAGCATATTCATCATAAGTGAGTTTGACATGTGTGGTTTTATAAGAAGGTATACTCCACAGCCAGCCTTACTGGTTGTCATCAAGAAGAGTGGAGTTAATGGTCCCTTTCTGTCATACACCTGTTTCCATAAATCTGTCAGCAATTTAAGGTGGCGCTCGGTGAAAATGTTCCTTTTATGTGGCCAGGAAGTATGGATGTGTAGAATCACAGAACTCTCAGCAGAAAAATGTGTATAATTCTGACATTTCTTCAATAAATCAAGCCCACTGATGAACGTTTTAATTTCAAAGACTTGATTGTACAAAACACTTACCTTTGTGCCACACAAGCCAAGTAATTACTGATACTTGAAAATAAACAAAGAGAAAGCAAACGAAAGAAAACTAAGACAACGACATCCTGGAATCAGATTTCCAGCTCCAAACATCTTCTTGTCACCTGTTGCTTTTCTTAAATGTTTAAATGTATTAAATAAACATGTCGTGGTACTTATGGAGAAGCAGCATTCAGTTTATATTCTCCAGTAATCTGGAACAAATTTCCGGAAAACTGCAAAAAAGACAAAACACAGAGAACCTTACAATCAAGGCTAAAAATTCACCTGCTTAGTGTGCTAATTAATTTTGATTAATTATGATTGGATTATTGATTGATATATTTAATGTGTATGTGCATGATGATTTTGATGACAGCATTTGACTAAATGTAATGTTTATTGATGTTTATTGATTGGTTACTGTGTTGTGTTTTGTGGTGTAGCGCATTTTGAACTGCTTTGTTTCTGAAATGTACTATGCAAAAAAACCTACTTAACTTATGTTATTTATTAAACATTAAGAAATGTTGGAAAGTATGATTAATGTCCATGATTGGTGATCCCCAACCATTCCCAAGCCAGAATGTTTATGGTTTGATCTTACTGGTAGAATTCAAGATAAAATTCTCAGTCTTCTCAAACCATCTGAGAAATCTTTCTGTGTTCTTACCTAAGCACCCTCTGGGTCCTCAACTTAGAAAATACTCAAAGGTCTTAAGCTCAGAGTTCTCCACAATTAAAAGTCCATATTTCTGGTCAAATCTGAGCTCCAGGTCATTCCCCGTAGCTCTTTTTCTTCAGTCTGCCGAATCTCCAACTCTATCATCTATCAAAAAAACACAACAGCGCTTCCCTCCTTGGATCAACTGCACCCTTTCCTCTGGACTGAAAGTTCTCCTCCTCCTGCGCCGCCGTCTCCACAAACTAATCCTGCCAGAAAATGGATCATCATTTTAATAAATACAAAAATCCTGATTCGTGTCTCTGAGTGGTTTTCTCCACATAGGTACTGTGAACATGACAAGCTGAGTCAAAAAATAAAAAATAAACTTGCCGTTTTTATGCAGTTACAGCAATGCCTAAAATCTTTAAACAGCTGGAACTGTGACAAACAAGCCTGGATAAAGACCAAAGTTTATGTCACTGCCTGACTCAGCAAAAAGCTTTTTCTGTGCAGCCAGAAAGAACGCACTTTATCTGGAACAGTGTACTTTTGGTCACATTTTTGGCACTCCAGGTGAGTACAGTATGAATAAAGTATAAAACCTTGAGCATCTTGTGTTACTCTTGGCTGTATGAAAATTGCTCCTGTGAAAATAATTTGAGTTGAGCTGCAGAAAACGATAATGTAGGAACCTGGTCTGGCAACAGAAGACAAAAAAATTGGTGTTCTTTTGCTTTTCCCCAGGAAACAATAATGATTTTCCCCCAAAATTCTAGCTTTTTTTAAAAATACAAAATATATATTTGTTCATTCCCTGACTAAATTCACTAAATTAAAGTTTAGATATTTCTAAAAAAAATTTCCAAAATGAGATTATGCAACTGTAACAAAATATTAATATTAAGGCTTTAAACATTGTTTATCATTCCAGGAAATAACAATCTGTATAGTAATGAGATAAACCATTTAATGGTAAACTAGGATTGTGACTGTGTTGAGGTCATTTTCTAAATAATAATCTATGCAAAACAGGCACCACAGCAGAACATAATTTTGTGACAGAAGCAAAGTTGCTAGAGTAGCAATTTATCATTAAACAAAACATTTTTATTGTAGGATTACAAATCAGCTAAAGTGATAATCATTCCACAGTTCCTGTGGAGAAAACGCAATGAAAGCAAATTAATTCAATTTGAATTTTTTTTTATCTTGATGCTTGGCAACAGTATTTACTAACTGTGTAAAAATTTCCCATCAGCACACTTCACTGAGGTAAACTAAAACATGTTTAACATGATTGAACTGATTTGAACGAAATTAATTCATTTAAAATGAAACGACTGAACTGGGACCGGGAGAAACAACAAGTCCTCTGCAGGTGATGAAAAGTGAGAGCCAGTAGCATGTATTGTTAGGCTGATTTCCCCAACAGCCTCCTGCAGAGACTCGTTGCTTCATTCAAATATCAAACGGCTCTGATGGAAAGCTGTTTAAAAGGTGGTCTAATTGTCGTAATGGTCTGCCCCTCGTGCCTCCTGTAGCCTCTCTCTCATGCTCCTCTCCTTTTACAGCCTCTTCCTCTCCTTTCATGCTGCATTATAATGACATGTGAGCGTCTTTCTTTCAGCTTCCCGCTCCTTGTTCACGGGGACGCAGGTTTGTGATTGACAGTTTAATAAGAAGGGCTTTCCATTTAGACAAAAGAAGAAAATGCATCAATTAACACCCGCTTGCAAACAGTACACACACACCACAAAGTTTTATTCTTGCACAAAAGACACTCCATCATGCAAATAAACCAGGTTTTTATTTTTTTCCCCCTCAGTGGTGTCACAAAAAAATGTAAGGTTGAAATCAGATGCACTGTACACAGTCTAAAGAGATAAATATCTTTCCTGACTTTATATCATTGTAACACATTAAACCAGACTAAACTTTTCCAGTTTTAAGTATGTTGGGATCAACAAACTCATTTTGATTTAGGTAAATACCAGAAAATGAGGGAAACTTTCGTAGGAATATCTGTTAAGTTTGGTCGAACTCTGAGGGCATCCTTCCGCAAGTTTCTCACAAATGTGTTTTAATTTTGGCCTTTATTTATTGATTTATACAGAGCTTCAAAACATGTAGATTCCTGTTTGCAGAACTGATGTAGTTCAGTTAGATATGTGGGCCACCTTGCTTGAACATGCTGTTTCAGTTCTTCCCAGGAATTTTCTGAAATAAGACTGAAATCATGGCTTTTTGACGGCCACTCCAAAACACTGACTTTGATGTCCTTTGGCTACTTTGTAACAAATTTGGGGGAATGATTAGGATCATTTTCAAGTTGGAAAAAGTCACACCAAGAAGGTCTGCATGTTTGAATTGTTGTCTTTTTAAGCGATCATCTAGGTTCAGCTTGCATTATAAAGAAATAAGCAAGTTTTTTGCTAATACTTAGTAATGCAATGTAGAAATGTAAGAAAACAAAACGTTGCTGTAAAGTTAGACTGCTGTAGTTTTTCCTTTCCTTACAGCTGCTCAAGTTATCAGATGAAAAGTGAAAGGGATACAAGGAACATCTTCTGCTTCCTAAATGCATGACATGCACAGTTATGTAATGGAGACATTTTCTGCACAACAGAACAATCCTCTGTGTTTCTGTGTCACCAGTATCAGTAGTAACAAGGCCTCCAAGCCATTGCTTCAGATACCTGCTACATGTGCCAAAAAAAGAAATCACTCGAGTGTGCTTGATGGAAGAATAAAGGGAAGCCGTTTTTTTAAGTTTTATGATCCATGATATTGTATTCATCTTTGCTCTTTTATTGCAGATCAAACTGACCTGCTGGTCAGATTAGGGCTTTAGGATGGGAGGACATGATGAGGGTTGCAAAACAAAATAAGAATAAGAAAACATGAGCATCACTTAAAGAAAAAATCTTTTTATACTGTATCTGAAAGGTAACATTGCACATAATGTTGCATCCTAAAAAATGTGACATTTACATATAAAATAGGCCATTAACTCAGTATTGTACAATTACAACTTACGTTTAATTAAAAATTTAATCATGCATTCACTTTTATTGCCAATTATAATTTTACAACGTAGTGAAAAAGAAGCAGAGAGAATATCTGTCCTCATAAATAAGCTTCATTAAAAATATAAAATGAAAATGCCTTTTCATTTTATACAAATGCATTGATTCTTCTTACAGCCTACATAGAGAATTTTACAAAATGTCTTTTTTGCACAATGTGTTTATTTCAGGAAGATACCAAGCAGCATTGCCAAGCAACCAGAGGTTACTATAAAAAGAGCTGTACTTTGGAAATTAAACAGAAGAAATCCCGCTCGTGATAACACAGAAACCGCATGGTGAATATTACAAATGATATTCATATGACCTTAGATAATAGAGCTGTGTCTATAATTACTCGTTTAGATGTCAGAGCTGCATTTGATACAGTTGATCACATTATAGATAAAAATATTCAGAGAGAAACTTGCAGTTTGGAGCAGCATTTCAGTTATAATGGAGGTTAAAACAAATGCAGCAGAACACAGCACTCATATTCTTTGTTGTTGTTTTTTTGTTTTATTACACCTTGAGCTAGACTTTGCTAAAATTAGATTAATTAAAAACCATTCAAGGGATTATAGATGCGTAGGTATTCTTACCTGGGGAAACTTTTTGGTCAGTTTCTTTTATTAAATGAAGATTCGTGCACCAGAACAGCATCACTTCACCAAGCTGTTAACATTGCCTCCTATGCATTTAACACCATGCAACTAGTCAGCCACAGATGTTGTTCAACACTTTGAAAAAAAATGTATCCACATGAGACTTGAATCTCCTTAGATCACACTGTGTGATGCAGCCTGATTACTCACCTCAGGATGCTGGATACCTGACTGAAACTGAAAGTTAAGCCATTACTCCAGATAAGATTCTGTACTCAGAGCATTAACATTTAATTCCTAGATGGTCTGCTGATTCTTAAATGTAAGAAAAATGTAAACAAAACAAGATGATGATGTCACAGAGAAAACTGAACACTGTTTCTCTTTTATTTTCACATGTGTAGACCTATAAAAATTTACCATACATAGCAATATGAGAAACAGTGATGCAGAAAACACAAGTGTGAGCATTTTGGTAGATTTAAGTACTACCAAAATGCTCAATAAAAGCATTTCAATTATCAAAAAATTTGTAGCAAAACTTATAATTTAAAGGAAAAATCATATTCCTCCAATTTTAGTGTCTTAATTGAAGCCATAATAAATTTAGACAAGAATTTAAATTCCATGTTATTGATACAAACCCCCGAAAATATGAAGTTCCATATGTTATAAAGAATATAATGTCCTTTACTTTTATATGAGAGTAATTAGCTCTCAGACTTTGGTTGTTCTTACAGTGGAATCCCAGTCAGCTGCTCATCTTCCAGTTTCCAGGATTATTCTTCTACCTTGTTACCATGTGCTAGCACAACAGGAGGAAGGATTGCATCAAAGCTTCAATTAAATCTTTTGGCATTTATGATTATCTAAACCTGTATCATTATATCAAAGAAGGTGCAACATTTTGCTTATCTGAGGAGGACAAGAGTAGGTGCTAATTAAAATCCCTTTTCTATTTTAAATTACATAAAGCCACACAGATGTGTATGCGGGTTTTCCAGTATGTGGATATAAATACAGAAGGAGCCAAAGCATAAGATAAACAAAACAGATGTAACCAGAAAGAGTTCAAAACAGCACAAGACCAAAATAAAGTTCCAGCTCATTTTTCATCTCCTCAGTTTCTCGCCAACTGTTTACTTTCAACCACATGGAAGCAGCTAGATCCACAGATGGAGGCGACAGTAAAGGGATGATGGGACTGTGCTGGTAGTTTATATCTCGATGAGCAAATTTAAACAAACAAATGAGCTGCGCTGGGCTTTGCTCACGGACTAAGCTCTATCTAATCTTCCTCCTGTAAGAGAACAAAGTCTCTCACAACTTTCATTCAAAGAAAAACAGCACATCCTGCTAGTAGCTAATGAGGCTTCCGCAGTGTGAGAAATCAAATGGTTATCTTCTAAAATTATGGGTCGGTTTTTCTTCCACTACCATCCAGGGAAGAATAAAATGCTTCATCAGCAGCGGGCACCAACACAGAACACATCAGCTTTAGAAACCAATGCCTGATCTTTCAACAGCACTGTTTACCCGAGAGTAACAGCGCTTTGAAGAACCACATAAAACAGGTGTTTGTGTTACCATGTATTTATAAAATGCTTTTTAATGATCTGAAAGCACAAATATGCCGTGATCAGTGTCTGCTTTGATTTGATTCACATTAGTGTGCCAGGGAGCAGATGCAGGGGGTAAGCTTTTCTTTTTTTAATCTTTCCCCATCCATACTTTTTAACCTTTTTCTGACTATTTGTAAAAGGTCTTATTTTATAACCAAATGTCAGGCAAATCATGCGCATCAAAAGCAACTAATTCATCAACAGGCTGGCTCATAATCACAGGACAGTGGGGAAAGTGGCAACAAATCAAAGTGAGCAGTAAGGCTGAATGTATCAAAACATGTCATTATTGCACATGGGACATAAAAACAAATTCTCCAATATTCAATTAGGTCTCATTTTTAAAAGATGTTTTGGTACCTTAAAACTTCAATGTGGTTGTGTACAAACACAAAGGAGTTCATAACTGTGAATTGAGTGGAAAGAAAATTACACATGATTTATTTTTCATTTTTCTGCAAGCAAAAATCTGCTAA
Source organism: Phalloptychus januarius (assembly GCA_902982915.1). Classification (NCBI taxonomy): domain Eukaryota; kingdom Metazoa; phylum Chordata; class Actinopteri; order Cyprinodontiformes; family Poeciliidae; genus Phalloptychus; species Phalloptychus januarius. Next base: position 17,113,913 of record CADWAE010000230.1, on the reverse strand, counting down.
ATGTGTTTTGCATTTAACCCCACTTAGTCTTTTGTAGAACCAAGTCTTTGCATAGACATTTATCATAAATTCATAATTGGATTTATGCCTGGATTTATATACGTTGAGTTCAATTTTAGTGTCATTTTACCAGAGCACCTTTAACATATTTACTGTCTTCCCTACATTACCGATGGAAAACTGCAAATATAATGTTTTAGGTAATTGTCTGAATTGTGTCTTTCTTCTTACTACTTGTCCCCAAATGCCAGATTTGTGGATTTCTTTGATTAAAGTTCTTGAACTTGTGTTACACTCTTCCCCTTTTGTTTTATAACCTGACCCTGTTAAACTTCTTCACATTATCCATGATGCTGTTTGTTCACCAACGTTCTTAAAGTAAAACTATGAGGCTTTTACAGAACATAATTACAGTGAGATAAAGTTAAACAGGTTGGGTCTATTTATATATTAGGTGGCTTCTGAAGGCATTTGCTTTCACTTGATTTTATTTAGCATTGTCAGAATAATACATTTGTCTCATTTTCCTTCCACAAGTTAAATCATTTAGAAATACATTGAGGTTGTAAACCTGACGAAAAGTTTCAAATTTCCAAATCCATGAAGACTTTTGCAAATCACTGTAAGAAAAACACATATGCATGTGGTGTAAGTTTCGGTCTGTCATTTAAGGACGTAACATTTATTTTCATAGAACTGTGAGGTTAAAAAAAAGCTTTATGAATTATTGTTATGGTTCCAAACTGATTAAAAGTTAAATATCCTGAAGCAGAGGTGGACACCCTTCTTATAATTTGCTAATGCAATAACAGTGGAGCGAATCTTTTGCTTTTAAAAGTTTGAAACATTTAAAAGAGCACTTAGTTTCCCCTAATTAAATGTTTCTGGATAAATTCTATTGAAGTTAGCACTTTAGCATTAGCATAACTAATGTCTATGATTAGTGCTCTAGGATTAGCTGAACTAACTGTTTAGCTAGTGGTGCCCACTACTGTCCAGTCACTGTTTGATCAAATACACAATCTGCTGTTTTTAATTCATGCACAGACTCCAACAGAACTCAAAATAATATTTTGTCCACGAACCTTAAGCCACTCCTGTCAACATCCATATGGCTGAATCTGAGTTGAAACCTTTCAGCTTAATTCATTAATGTAAAGTGTCTTTCCTCCTTCAGTTCATCTGGGCAGTTTGCGTGCACATATGTGTGCCTGACAGACTAACAGTACTATGAGGGTGCTTTCATTAAGCCACTTCACACCACAGCCGGTCCATGTTGGTGGAAGGAGTGAGTGTGTGAAAAAGGAAAGAATGAGGCTGTGTGTGTCAGGAGGGTGAGCGACTCTCAAAGACAACATTCACATTTTTGGGGTTCTTTATTTTTTTTTTGTTCCTGAGAGGAAGTGAGATAAGAGGCGCTGCTAAAAGCTTCCTTACTCTCATACATTGTGTTGCTTGTTTATCAAACACGGTCGCTGTTTTTGTGCTCGCGGTGTCAGATTTGTTTCTCTGTCAATGGAATAGAGTGCAGAGAAGACAGTGATGGAGAGGAGAACTGTAGGAGTCACTTCAACATGTCACCACGACAGAAACAGGAGGAAGACGATGAGGAAGGAGGGACAGCGAGAGCAGGAAATGAAAACAGAGATGAGCAAAGGTCGAGTGTTTGAGAGAGAGAGGAAGCGTGGATTACCAGCCATCCTTGATCCCTCTTTTTTATGCTGCTTCTTTAGAAGAAAAAAAAACTGTTTGTTTTTCTGTCATGTTGAAAACATTTAAAACTGACAGGAGTTTGTTTTTTCTAACATTTTTCTAGAGAGTTACCCCTAAAAAAACATAATTGAAGTTGATTAATATTGTTCATAACATACACATCACAAAATAAATTAAAGATACAATGAAACTAGGGAGGTACCAGTCAACAATAGCACGTCTTGACTTCTGATACCCATTGTTGTAATGTTTCATTTTTAAGAACTGCACTGCTTAAGAATTAAAACCCTTTTTTTGGTCACAGAGCTTGCAAAACTTTACAGGTCATGCAAATTTCTTTTCTCGATCTAACAATTCAGTTTTTTTCTCCCAAACTATCTAAATAAGCTCCCTTTATAATTCAGATGACCTTTCACACTTCACCAAAAGCAGTGAACTATAAGAGGAAACTAACTCTGGTCTGCTTAAAGTGCACAAGCTCTGCTGAGTAAGAGTCTTTACTGGACAAACACGATCAAGAAGACCAGGAAATACACTAAACATGTCAGGGATATAGTTGTGGAAAAGTTTAGATCTGGGTTAGATTATAAAACAGTTCTGTTCAATCCATCATTAGAAATCATGTGACTATAGCACATTGGTAGGCCTAACAAAACAAGAAAATCAGCCTAAGCTAGAAGATAAGGTTAACATTAATTAACAACATTTATTTGTGTTAAAATGTTGAAAGAAAGGCTACAGACATTCTGTTTGCCACATAGAGTGAAGTAGGCAGGTAGCAAAAGGTTCTCAGGTCAGATGAGACCAAAATTAAGCCTTTAGCCTACATGCAAAACCCACTTTGAGACCCAACAGCCTCTCCCCTGCCATCTGAATGTCTTTGCTGAAACTGAGAATTGTCAGACCTTGCAAAGGTTTTCCAGTCTGTCATTATCCAATTTTGGTGCGCCTGCATGAGTTGTAACCTAAGTTTCCTAAATTTGGCTAAAAAAAAGTGGCACCCAGTGTCGTCTTCTGCTTCAAAGGTTCAACCTTTCAATTTTGTTTTTTTGCATGCCTTCGTTGGAACAAGTGATTATTTGAGCTACTAATGCCTTTCTGTCACAATAAGAATCCAGGTAGATCTGAAATAATCAGATCAGCAACCATGCGCATTTTAATTTCCTTTCTTTCCCATTTGAACTCCAGAATGTTGTTTTCTTCATGTGTAAATATCTAAATGCACTAAGTTGATGCCATGTGAGTTACTTGATGGTGCATACCATAAAAGAAGCGGGGATGTTAATGTGTTGACTTCTTCTAAGTTCACAAAATTCCTCCAGTATCACAAAACTCCAATGCAGCTAGTTTTCAATAACTAATCTTTTTATTTGAAATTAATAATTTTCTAGAGGATTATTTAGTAAAAAAAACACTTTTAATGTGCTTTATTTGTTCATTTTCATAATTATGTTTACTGTATCAATCCCAGAGTTTTATTGACTATGTATTGTATATAAAGTTGTGCAACCTTCATAAAAGAGTCAGAGTGTGAAGAAGAAAGAAAACAAAAGGCACCGATTGCTGTTGTATGTTGTTTCATTTGTTTTTGTGTTGAGGTGAAAATGTCAAATTCATTTAAATTCTGAATCACTGTTTGGATTTAAGCAAAGTTAATGAATGCTTACTCCAAACTCGATCTCAGCATAGAGTAGAAACAGCTGAGAGAGATTAGCTGGAGTAGCTGGGGAAGAATAGCTCATTACGGTGTGTGTTGTGTGTGTGTGTTTATGATTATTATTCATGTGGAGTTGCTATGATACAACCAAGCCAGCTGGGGAGCAAGCAGTGAGCTCAACCTCTGTTGCCCTTCCTCATTTATTAACACAAAGAGAAATGCACGCAATCAAGACCCTGAACATACACACACGATTCAGTAATCCGCACAAGCAACAACAAACACACAACCTCTTGTAACCTCCATTGTTTCACACTCTAAGACTGTAGTAGCTGGATTTCCTCTCCAAACATAGAAACGAATAGAAGCAAATAAAAAAGTGCTTAGATAAATATGGCTCAGATATTTTTTTCACTTCCCTGTAATAAACAATGGATTGTTCAGATGAAATGTGTTGCGTTTAATTCAATTTCAACAATGATGGGATTTTTCTGTAATATTTTATATTTGGAAGAAAATAAACAAGTGCTCTTTTTGAAAATGTAAGAGCCATAGCATGACACAAAATAGAGTAGTGTATCATTTAATATTCTAATTCAAGTTTAATTTTACTTTTCAGAAAAACTTTAATATTTCTGACTTTACCTGTGTTTATTTTAAAATATGTTGTACACTGCGGATCCAACAGGAGACATTTGTTCTTGTTATTATGGACAAAGCTAGAAAAGAGCACAGTTTTAATTTGGTTGTACAAAAGGCTTTGGTCTTTCCATAGACATGTTTTTTAATATAATTTTTACAAAAAATAATCCATTTATTCAGTTAGTTCATTTAATTCATTTTTAAATGAAATAAAAAGGACTAAATAAATAATAAAAAAGCAGGATTGCAAACCCCAATTTTACCAGCTTGAGTTTAGCATCATTTTGGTTGCTAAGCGTCACAACATACATGGAGGTAAAGGCGAGAAAAAATCTCACCGTCCAGTTTCATTCATAGCGACTCACTTCCTGCCATCACAATTCATTAAGGACCCAACCTACGTAGGCCTGGTCCTTCAAAGTATGGAGTCCCTGAATATAGACAAACCAGAGTCTCAGTTAAAACTGTTTCATAGTTTTGTTTTGTTCTTTTTTTTCAAACAAAAACTATATTTATTAATTAAATATGCTCATTTCAAAAACAAACATAAATGCAAAAGTTTGAATTCAATGCAAATTATCTACAGATGTGAACGTCTAGCTCTCCAGGGCTCATGTCTTGCAACTTTTAGGTTTGTGTCTGCTTGATCACACCTAAAACAAATAATTAAGTCATTAGCAGGACTCAGAAGAACTTGACAATGCTGAGGAGGTAAATTAGCCATTTTCATCAGGCATGTTCAACCAAAGACACGTTTGAAAGTTGCAGAATATGAGTGCTGAAATGGAGGAGAGGAGAATATGGCAAATTAGACCCACGGCTTGTCTTGAACTTTAAACAATAAATTCAAACCTTTGCACCTAACTCTTATTGTCAAATAGCATCAAAAGTAGATGGTATATTATCATTGTACCTGGAGAAAATAACTGTTTAAATGTATAATTAAAAATCTCAGATTAATTTGACACGTATGTCTATGATGAGTGTATGTAAATGTCTTCTAATGCACCGTTTGGAGGTTGTAGTCTATTGAAGTTTCGGAAACAACCCAGCGCTGTCTAAAGAAAATATCTAATTTGATTATAGCTCAGGTTTATAGCAAGAGGTTATATTACCGTTCTGTTTCAAAGCAGAACAATCCACTTCATCATCTCTAATTTCTTTGCAGTCTGAATTTCATATCATGCTGCAATAACTGTGATATGGGAGGAAATAAGTGAAAGTTTTAGATTTTTTTGCTAGTATCTGAAACTTTCATGAGAACTTATATATTGTTATTTATTTTTGCTTTAATAAGAAATGACCAAATGATGTTAAAAACATTATCTTGAATAAACTAGAAAATCAGATTTACTATTTTCATCAGCAGAGCAAAAGCTTGTCTAAATTGTATCATATTGCTAGTATTAAAATGTATTAAGATTCAATTTGCAACTAGTTCTTTGCTAAGTTCCACCCATGTTTTAAGTATAGATGATATGAAAACATACCAGAAGCCATAGTCACCATGATAAATATCAACTACTGAAAGCATTATTTAGAAAAAAACCATATTTGCAAAAGATTCTTCTGAAGGGAAAATATAAAATAAAAAGATCGAACTTAAGACATTTCAAATCAACTGAAAGATTCAAAACAAAGCTGAAAGTAGAATAGATGCTGCAACTTTCTCACAATTTTACAGTCCTAGAAAAAATATGTCCCCCGCAGGGGTCATATAAATATGACCCATGCATGGCCAGCGACTTTAATAATCCCTACTTTGCTACTAAGAGCAATATTGAACAGATGACTATAAGGTATAAGTTCAGTTTCAGGCACGCTGAGCTGAGTGAGAGCGGAACAATGGTGGGAGATGGACCCTCCACAGGCGTTGATGACTGTCTGGGGAACATCATGAGGTTCGGTAAAGAGCAACAGTCCATGACCTGTCTGGACAAACGTGCACACAAACCCAAAACCCTGCAGTGACACAGCCATGCAGTCAGCGAGGACCTCATTATCACCTGGCTCCGAAACGCACCACTGACCGTCCAGGATCAACACACACACCTGGCGCAGGCGCTGGAGTCGGTTCAGCATAACTGGGCAGGATCTGAACCTCATCTCTGGTGCCCAAAGGGATCACACTGCGTGGATTTGAGCGCATGTATTTGCAATAGAGTCGAGTGTGTGGCGTTTGCTGTGAAGTACGCGTGAGGCTATGTGTGTGTCTTCTTGTCTGTTGGGCCAGGCAAAACTACCTCGGCCGTTGATACTCTCAGCGTAGAACACGCCTGAGTGAGCAGCTACAGGAAAGGGGAAATGAGAGGATTTAGAGTGTGACATGTTGCCTGCATTAAGAGAGACTTGAATGTGTGTGCTTGTGAATGAGTGCAGGCTGTATTTCCCTGTCAGGCTGCAGGGCAGCATGGGTCAAGAAGTGGGGCCGCATGTAGTCTGAGTGAGCGATCAAGCATTCAGTCTTGCCTCCTTGCTCCACTGGACGTGTCGTGTCTGACAGGGAAGGTTTAGAGTTGTGTGTGAGCAGCAAGACTGTACAAAAAATAAAAGGAACAGAGGCAGACTGGATGGAGGAAAGTGAAGAGACAGAATAGCCTTGCAAATCACTTCGGACAAGCTTTGCTTGCCTCAAAATGTCTTTAGAAAAACAACCGGTGTTGTAAAAAAAACCCTGTTAACTGCTAATATACAGTGCATATGATTAGGAAAGTATTTTTTTCTGTTTTGGCTTGTTACATTCAGTAAGTTTTGTTTAGTCTGCTTTATCCAAACTCCAGTTCATTTGCCTAGAAAGTCCGGTTTGTTTGGCGAGGTGTGAATGCGCAATCAAACTCTGATGCAGACCAAAAAAGCAAACTCTGGTTCTGTTTGAATGCATAATGCAAGCAGCCCAGAGACCGCTCCAAAAGCAGTAAGCCGACTATACTGCAGGGCATTCTGGGTGAATATGAACTATGAGGGGTGAAAAACCCACACTAGATTCCACACTATTTTTAATAATCAAAAAACTCCAACAAAGTGAAGATGAATAAACAAATGATTTAAAGCTTAGTGCACCCTTCCCACTTTCATTTTGTATTATTGAAAGAAAAAAGCATCCAGGCGCATTCAACATATCATCAGTTGTGGTGAACACATCTATAAAAGCAGGAGTTTCGGTAGTTTTTTTGCCTGGAGCAAACAGGGGTGTTAACACAATGGCAGGGAAAAAAGAAATCAGCAATTACTTTAGAAAAGCAATCACACAAAAAAATCACAAGTGAAAAACATTTAAAGCAGCTTCTGGTATTTTGATGATGAGTCGATGTTGCAAGACATTTACATCACATTAAGACATGAGACCAAAGATTCAAGCCCTCCATACTCACCTTGTTTAGAAAAAAATATATCAGTTTTTCTGGGTTGGTGTTGTCCATCTAGTGCAATGATTGAGTCAAGCTGATGCAATTATGCCGTCATCTGATGATGGCATCACATGACGGCATCATCATGTGAAAGTTTGATGTCAAGCAGAGAGTGACAACTTTGAGTTATTGCTGCTAACTTAGCTGCTAACTTAGCATAGCTTTCCCTTTTTGTTAATGAATGAAAGTGTGAAATTCGCTGTGGTTTTGTTCACATGAAGTTAGAGTTAAACAATGTTAGATCTGATAATTTTTTAGATGCTATGACTCCGGATTTAGAAAAGGTAAAAAGGCAAAGTGTACAGTGGAGTTTGCAGGACTTGGCAACCACGGCTGCCTACAAATAGCCGAAATCTGTTAATACTTTAGGCCTCATTTAAAAATGCTTATAACTGCCTAGCTCAAACACTGACATAACTTAAAATTGCATTAATGCGCAAAGTGGAAGCCGTCGTTACACTGCTCTAGAAGCTGAGCTGGATTGGCCAACTAATAGCATATCAACTAGTATTACAACTAGGTAGTTCAGTTTCCTTATCTGTTTTTTCTTTTGAATATTTTGGATATTCTCCACAAGAAAATACAAGCACAGGCACATTTTCTGTGAATAATCTAGAGTTAACGTTCCACAGAAAAATCTGCAAATAATAAACTGCGGGTAGGCAGGAGTCCACTGTACTTCATTTTTCCCATGACTGTTGCTGAAATGATCCAAAACATTACATGTCAGGAGTAAAAAAATGTCTCCCATCCCCTGTTGATTTTAGGTTTTGAGAAAGTTATTCTTTTAAGCCATATTTATTTTAAACTTCTATCATGAGTGAAAATGTCTTCCTAAACAAGAGAGATCCACTGTTTGAATGGAGTTTTCAGCAAAGCAAACATATCTAGTCAATCACAATTGCAATGATCTTCTGTTTGTTATCAGTGTAAGCTATAGCCATGGGAGCTACAGGTGGAAATTAGAATGATAAAGAAGAAAAAGTGAAAATTGGAAGACGGCCTGGAGCCAGTTGAAGGAAAAAGAGAAGCACAGAAAGAGTTTAAGGTTCTTTGATGAATTGGAGGAGGCCGAGAGTCGAGAGCCTGAGGGAGCTGAAGAAACAGACGACACTGAAGCATTTATTTTCACTCTGCTTCTCAATTAAAGCAAACAGGCCACTTTAACGATGCTGACATTTCCAACAGCATAATGGCACACAGAGGCTGAGGGTCCCTCTGAAGGATGGTAACTCCGCGTGCGTGTCTGTGTGTTTAGATGCACAGTCATATAAATGTGAAAATGAAAACACACTGGGTGATTTACACTTGCATTGTTTAAGTCCGCTCTCTGAATGTCAGTTGGTGCGTTCGCATTTTGCTGTGCGGCATCGGCGCTCTATACCTCACCTCCGCAGCTCCTGCATGGCAGCGTTTGTCTAAACAGAACAATCTGGAAAGCCTCAGCGGGTCCGGCCCGGGAATGTTAACAGGCTGCATCGTAACATTACACCTACAGGGGCGCGTGGGTGTGTGAGCACAGCACTGAGAGGAGAAGTGAAAAAGGCAGTAAAAAACAGAGTCCAGGGAAGATAGCTGGTGGCGATGGAGAGGGGAGAAAGCTGGAAAATCCCCCTCTGTGGTAACATTTAAAGCAACAAATAAACTGGTGCTCACGTGATTAAGCTATCCTCACCAGGAGAAAATCTTTTCTTTTTAAGAAATTAGTAAACCCATAGATTCAACTCCCTTATTGTGTGTCAGTGTGCTCATTTAACATCTGGAGACATGGTCTGTTTATGTGTCTTTGTGTGGAGAATGTGTCTCTATGAAGATGTCTGGATAAAAGGAGGCTACTCAGGGGGATTCCTGAGAGGCTGCATGTTTCATGTTTGAACAAGGAGCAGAACAAGTGTTGAAAAGAACCATTAAATGTACATCAGCGCACATTCAGTAAGATGTAAGAGCATTTGAAATGTGCCCTTAATTGAACACATGGAATCTGTTCCTTCATCGGTGCACAGCCGGCCTGCAGATGGAGGCAGGATATATGCAAAGAGTTATTATGTATTTCAATGCAACAAGGTCATAAATGGCTTTACTCCACTTTACTCTGGAAATTTTACATCTTTACTATTTTCATCACAAAATACCCCTTACAGCAGATATCAAATATATCACCATTTATTTGACATATTTGTGATATATTTGATATATCACAAATATATCATAAAATAAGCAAAATGCTTTATAAATGATGAAAACAAAGAGCTGCATCTTGGTTATGTGTCGTTTAAAGAGGACACACTTTACAAATTTGCATATTTTTCTAATTCCATTTGGGTCTAATGTTTTCTAACTTATTTGTTAAGTTAAATAATAAATAACAGCTGATTTTCCATTTTTGAAACAGAAAGTGAGCCATGTCAAAAACCTACCAATTGTTGAGTCACAATCACCAGATACCTGGCAATCTGAGTCCAGCTCACCCTGTCACTTAGCAACCCAAATGGAGCTACAGCACTTTTAGTCAGCTAGCTTTACCACTGTATGTGCTGTACAATGGCTGCTGGAAAATACAAGTATTTTGTTGTTGACTTACCATCCAGAAACAACTTGCTGCACATTCTTGTTGGTTGTGCAGGAGGCTCCACTCCACTTTAAGAGATCCTAAAACACCTGATTATGAAAGGAGCTCAAGCTAGTCAGACCTGACCAGACTAAAATCTCTTTATCTAAGAATGATTTTGTGCAAAAAATTTAATGAACATGTTTTGTACAGCCTGTAGACCTGTGCTAGTCTGTTCAAGGAAGCAAAACAGGTCACTTTTAATAACAAATCAGCCAATAAGAGATCGACTAACATGTAACCTTTGGGTGGGAGTGGGTAGCTAAGTCTGATGAAAACCGGATCTTATCTGCAGCAGATAATAATCCATCTGTCTGTCTAACTATCAATCTATCTTTATCAGTTAGGTAAGCAGTTGTTTTAGGAAATGGCTACAACTACAAAATTCAATACATGTTTTCCCTATATGAATGGGATGTTCTCTTGACTTACCTAGTTTTAAAAGTTACTAATAAAACTTTTTTTCTTCAGATTAATTGTTAAAGCTGTCAGCAACTGAACTGAAACATTTCTAAATGAATCAGTGAGAGATTATGATGCTGCAAAAAAACCAACAAAACAAAAACATTTATTTTCAGGCTTTTCCCAAAGTTTGTCTGGGTGCTAATACGTGTTTCGGGTCCTGCATTCAATCTCTGCTGTGTTTATTGTAGCAGTCCCGAAAGTTTTCATTTCCTAGGTCCACATTCTGACCATGGTCCCATGTGTGAACCAAAGGCAAAAAAGCAATTCCGAGGATATCACGTCTTCTGAAAGTCAAAGCAGAGACAAGTCTGAGGAAGAAAATAGATCTTGAGTTTACAGGAGAAAGGTTGGTGTTAGCATACCTGTCAGGCCTGTTTACGTTGCCCCTGTCACCCTTTGCTCTCTGGACTCTGTCTTTTTAATACATGAGAGTAAATGTACTTCAAGAGCTTATGCTGAGAATGCGTGAGAAGTTTCAAATGTACATCAACAAACTCCAGGACACACATTAAACGTGTCCTTCAGAGAGACTTGATGACACAAATGTCTTGATTTATTGGAAATTTCACAGACATTTTGTCATCAAGTCTAGATTCTCCAGAATAATCTGGAAAAGCTCAGTGAGGTTCTCCTCTCCGGCTTGGTATGTCAAGTACTTAATGAAATAATAATAAGTCACTTGCACAGTATTTGTGTCCTGCATCTTTTAAAAAATATATATATTTTCCAGTTCTCAGTTCGTGTGCAGCATTTACCCATACGGAGAACCTGACAAACAGATATTAATGAACACACTCTTTATTAATCAATGACAAATGATAAGGGTAATCATTGTTTAATGATTCCATTAAGTAATGATTACACAAGCACAATAAATATTTTTTCCAGGGCATAGAGAATCCAGTTTGATCCGAATTCAATTCAAATTAGTCCAATTATCTCTAATCTATTCATAGAGACATGTTTAAAGCCAAGTATTCAGTGTCTAGTTAATTCTTAAGTAAAACAAGTCAGTTAATCATAAAGTGGTAAAAAACAAAACAACTCAAACAAAAATATATTCTGCAGCAGTTCTTCATCCTAAGAAAGCCTAGACCACTAGCATTTTGTATATTAAAATGGAAAAATATACTTTTCTAAACTTAAGGGAAAAGCCATAAACTTTTGGAGACATTTTTAGAGGAAGGAAAAAAACACGAGTAACCATAACTATGACTGCGTGTATTTGGAGGAGGAAACTTGCAAACCTGAGAACAAATCCCACCTGTGAAGAACTGGGATGGAGTCATGCTGTCAGGGTGTTTTGCTGTAAGAGGGACTGGTGCACTTCAAGGAAATACATGAGAAAACAATGCAATTTAAAAAGAGGAATGGAAAAAGTTTCAGTTCATTATTGTATATTTAAAAAAAGCATCTGGACAGTTACCCAAAATATCTGAGGAAGTTATGTAGCTTAGAAGGCAATCCTTATAATAACTGAATCATTTCCTACAAGTCATCCAGTGAGTTTCTGTATGAAATGTGTTCCAAAGAAGATAGAAGTAGCTAAAGATTTGCCACCCAATCAGATTTAAAAAGGAAACCAGTGATGAACATGAAGAAAACAAAACTACATGATCCCAGCAGCAGTGAATGTTTCCCTGGTAGCTCCCTGGTAGGATTAAATACAAGAGAAAATGAGACAGAAAAATACAAAGAATGAATTTCTGCGTATTATTGGACATATAATTTTAACGTTAATTCAAGAACTTTCTGAATTCATTTTTCTTTCCATCTTACAGAACGATGTAGCCACTACCATGTTTGCCTGTAGGAACTCTAATAATGAGATTGTGTTTAGTTAGTATGAGGTTTTCAAGGCTTGTAGCTTTGAACATTGCAGCTGAATTATACAGTTTGCTATCAGATGTGAGGATTTTGCCTCTTGTGATTTAAGAATCCTTCTTGGCAAAGCTCCAGTGTGGATCTGCCAAAAGCTGAGCAGCTCTTCTCAAAGACTTTCTATGTGAAAGATACCAAGGGAATTATTTCATTGTGAAATTAAAACAGCAATGTTTTTACTTACACTGTATTTTGTTAAATTTATTTTTTAATAAAATCTAAATGTTTTCTTTTGGAGGGGTTATTGTTTTCTATCATACCTGATTTATGTCTTCAGCAATCATGTTTTAAAGCTGCTTCTTTGCTTAGAATCACAGATAATGCAAACCTTTCCTGGTGAAATGCTTCACTGCCGTCTATTTTCTGTTGAAATTAATGAGAGGTTGGTGGGAAACAACAGGCTCCTTATTCAATAATTTAAACAGCTCTGTTTACAAAATATGCTCTTTACAATTTACAAATGGACAAAAGGACCTTGTTTGTTCCACTTGCTAAATGAGGTGACACTTTCTCAGTCTGTTTGCTTCAAATTAAAGATCTGAGCTTTATGCTGCATTTTGGATAAAACAGTAAGAACTGGCACAGAGCCAGTCAGTTCCCATATCAACGGGAAATGTGAGTATTTTCTGAGTAATACTATATGATGTTAACGTTTCTCTGAAAAGAAGAAGCCACTTTTAATCAGAGAAATAATTCAGTTTTTTATGTTTTGAGCAGAATTTGAAAACTTGCAGCTGTTGATGGAAAAAGTGGCAGCAAATTTTCTGCATGTAGTCTACCTCTTTCACCTAATAAATTAAAACAAGTCTTTGATTTTACTTTTACATTCCCTGATGGTTTTGGTGATGCTTACTGTCCTGACTGTACTTTACTCAGAGTTGCACTTTTTCTGTCAAGAGGAACTGGTGGAGGAAATGTATGTAAACTTCTGACTTTGAAGATTATAATAAATAAATCTCTTCCAGATTTTTTTCTCATTATTGTGAAATTTAGCAAATAAAAATACATTTGGTGATTCTAACTGAACTAAAAAGGAGAAGTTTGATCTTTAACTTTTGGCAGTGAGAGAACTGGTTTATGGTTTCAGCTGTAAATAATCCTCTAATGTAGAAGAGTTTACAAAGCTGTATATCAATGAACTGGTTTTTCTTTTTATAAGGAAAAATTCTGCTTTGGTCCTGCTGTCACTCTGACCAGGCCTTAGTTTGACTCCAAGTTTTACACAAATCACTCTCCCTCCAAACCGAGATTGATTAGAAAAGCTTTTCCAGCGGAAAGATGCTGACAAGTGCTAAAATTTACAGAACCGCGCCTCAAACCAGAACCTGACCTCTCACTTTAGAGAGAGGGGACAAAGCAGAGAAGTCAAAGAGGAAAACATCAAACTGATCATAATCCTGTAACACTCTGCATCCTTTTAACTCTATCGGTAGTCAAGCCTTTCCTTCATCCCCCATCTTCCATCTAAAGCACATCTTAAGCAGCAGAGGCATTCATCACAAGACCCTAATACACTCTGGATATACAGAAAATCCATGTATTTTGCAAAGAATTACTGTCCTGTAAGAAAAGAAAGAAAAGAAAATTGGACAATTGTAGAGAGAATGACAAATGGACAGATGGAGGGAAGAAAGAGGAGGACAGTTGGATGGTCCTGACCTGATAAGAACCCCTCACTTAGTCCATCCATCTCCTCCACTCTGTCCTTTACAGCCTTCCAGAGGATAACACAGGATCTGGGTGAGAATCTGTCCACCGCTTCCTGGTGCCAGCACATGGCACTCGTCAGAGTTGTGAGAAGATCAACTTTTGGCTCCAGTATCACACTGGTATCGGCTCAATCCTGTACCCAAAGATGGACCGGCCATCTGGAGAGCTGGGAGAGTTAAAGGGATGAAATCGGATCTTCCAAACTTTCAACCTCAATCTGAACTTAGCCGTAACTCCAGTCAAGATGGAAAACTTAGAGACTTTAGTTCCTCCAATTAGAGAAATTGTTCCTATATAGACATAAGAATCAACTTTGTACTTCAAAATGTAATTTCTTCCACTTTGCTTGGGGATGAACTTCAGCTTGTCAGACTGCTAATTCCAGCATTTAATGTTAATATGTCTATAATTAAAAACACCAGTTGTATCTACTTGGCCAAATTCATTAGAAGAAACTTAGAAGGACGAGAGCTGCAGGTTAATCACATAAAATCTACATTTGGGGTTGCAATATGAAAATTTAGCAATTTTGCAAAATGTAACTTCAAAATTCTTAATTTTGAAAAAGTAAAGAGATACAAACAGAATAAGTTGCTAAAAACAGAGAAGGGATTTACACACCTGGTTTCAGGTGCAATGAAACAAACCAGATTCCTCTGGTGTCAGACCAGGCATCAAATTATATTCACTCCAGGATTTATCATCTCTTGCTGCATGAATTCATAAAACTAATGAAGGTTTAGGAGATAATGGATCTGTGGCCCATCTGTGTGCAATATCCCTTCCTGCCATTCCTGTCCATCTTTTATCCTCACTGCTTTTTCTCTTTTATCCCTCACTCATCCACCTTTTCCCTTGTATCTCTTTCCACTCATTTCAGTTTTGTTTAGGATCTGGTCTTGCAGTAAAACCTGACATTGCTCATGGAGAGAATTTAACTCAATGGTTTAACAATCAGTCAAAGATAACAGATGCAGAGTTTTCTCTTTTCCAGTTACACAGAACTAAACCGTCACATGAATCTTTTTGAACATATATATTTATACCCTCTTTAACACTTTTTTTGTGCCTCCAGCCATTAGAGCACAACTCTTCAGCCACACTGTATAAACTCGGATATGGACTGAATAAAGGGCCAGATGTATTTTGGGCCGATTTTAATTGCTCATGTCATGCTGGTCCCATCTCTCCGGCAGGCTGCTGGATGAGCCTATAGGCTCATGGCTGTGTCTGTGTGAAAGACAGAAGCAGCGGCGATCCTCAGAGGAAAGCTTTAAATTTAGTCCTTCCCAAAGTTCCCTTTAACTAATCCAAAAAGTTTATTCACAGACTGGTTCATGCGGCACATTAAGGCCCTCCACTGATTCTGCAGCTTCGGTAAACCCCACAAATTTCAGACCATGATTACGTGATTGATGGATGGGATGTTTGTTTGTATGTAATTTAGAAACTAATCTCAGGGTAATCAAGTCCACAAACCTCGTTTAGTGCAGCACAAAGTGACATCGAATTACTTTCATTAACGTCTCCCTTTGAACACACATTAAGACGGATAAATCACACTTTGTTTAAGGAGCTGTAGTTATAGTAGGAGGTCTGCAGGAGCTCAGAAGTGTTTGCTAAAACAACAGTGATGTCATGTGACAAGCTAAATGTATATCCAGAAGGTCAGATGAAAATATTTTGCAGAGTCTATATTTCAAGTCATCCCTCATTTGTTTAAATTTTGCTTCCAAGCTGCCAGACTGACATATGAACTTTCTGGTTATATTTGAAAGTGGTTGTGGTCAATACATCTTCAGGCTTTCTGGAAAGTCCAACTATAATATAGTATTTAATTATTTACATATTTTGTCTATGTTCTTTGGCTACTAAGCCGTCTAACTCTGGCATAGAAATCTCTGTTTTTTGTACCCAACATCTTGCAAAGGTACTAGTGTGACTACAGATTTCTACCTGGGTCATGCTGCTCTTAGGAAATCTGACAGTTTATGGCTCATAATCCAACAAAAGTAACAGAGTGATCTCCTGACTGGTAAAAACTGGCACAGCCACACATTTTATATCATATATTAATAAATGTATATTCAACAGCAGTCCTCAGGCGTTGGTGTCCTACAGGTTTTAAATGTGTCCATGACTCACCACACTTCAAACAAATGAATAAAAACTGAAACACTCCGGAGGTAATTTAGCTTTTAAATCAACCAAAGAAGCATTTACTCTGTAAAAGTTGATCACTGAATATGGATCAGGTGTGAGACTGCAGTGAGACACATCTATGGCCATGGAGGTTTCTCACTGCAGATGTGAGGGAACTAATGGGAACGGCTGAACCCAACATAAAAAACACCCTGGAAATACAAAAAAACAACAGAAGATTGACGACAGCAAAGTGCCGTTTCTGAATCAATTATTCTGCTGATTCTGCTTTTCTGTGATTCTGTGAGGGAACGTTTTTTTGAGCTGGTCGTGGAAAGGTGGATTGGAGTCTATGAAAGACTTGAGACTGGCAACAAGAACCCCATTATTACTCTGGCTGTTAACTTAGGTCAAAGTATGTTCATGTGTTAGAATGGTCAAGTCAAAGTCCAGACCAAAATACAGTCTAGAATCTGTGAAAACTCATGTTCACAGATGTTCTCAGTCCAATCTGCCTGACCTTTAACTAAGATGCATAAAATAGGAGGAAATTCAGTTTTCTTAAAGCATAAAGTTGATAAAAAAAATTCAATTTAATTCATTTCAATTTATTCCTGCAGCATCAATTCAAACAAAAGTTAACTCTGCACAATTTGCAACAAAAGGTTGAAGTTCATACAAGTTTATACAAATGAATGTATAAACGATCTAATTGTAATTCATTTAAATGCATTCTAAATCCCTCCTGTTTATAAAACACTACTTTCAACTTTGACCTGTTTTGCTCATTGCTAAAAGGTTTTCGGTCTCAGGAAACTGAGGCAGTTGCATCAAGTCACTGAATTTGCAGCAATCACTCCTCCTGAACAAACGTCTAGCAACAGCGGACAGTCCAATGTATCGAGGATAACACTGGCGCAAACACAATCTAAATCTATAACCGCAGTGAAAATAGTTCTGAATGCAAAAGCACGACCCACCGCTCAGATTTTTAATAGTAGAAATCATTTATAAACTCATTGTGTTTTAATAAAATAAATTAAAGTTAGTGAGCGTAAGGTGACAAAATGTGACAAAGTTTAGCAAGTGAGAGTCCTTTGACACGCCACTGTGCATGAAGAAACCCCCTGAGCGAGAATCAATGGATCAAAAACAAAGACAAGTCTGTCGCCTTCACCCTCCCCTCAGCCTGATGGCTGACGAAGACATGGAGAGGATGAGAGCGAGCGAGATGCCTCAAGGTTAACACCAGAGGAGACGCGTCTCTGTGTGTGTGGCTGCAGTGGGGGGCTGAAGGGAAACAGCTGCCAGAGGAGTTTACCACCAGTCATTACGGTGCACAGGGGACAGAGGAAATGTAATTTTTACACACAGGCACTTAATAGGACGGACTCAGTGTTCGTAATGCACTGTCCGTGACCCAGTCAGGATGTGAATCCGAGGACTGACACGAACACAAAAACAGAATTTACTGTCAGCAGCCCTTCACCTCTGTTCTCCAGGATGTTTCTGACACATCCATGGACTTATTCACACATTTTCCCAGAGCGTGAAGTGGAAGTGCTGCGACCACGATGGTTCAATTTCATCAAAAGTTGAGTTCGGACACAGATGAAACTAATTTTCATCTGTGTCATTTTAAGGCTATTTGCTATACATAAATATTACAGTGAAATACAGAAACTAAAAGAAATATTGTGAGCAAATATTGGGTTGAAAAGTGTATCTTAAAACTAAAGTTTTGCAGGATAGTGAGAAGGATGAGAGTGACAAATTCTCATAAAAATAATTGTAGTCTTCATGTCTTGATGCTTGATTTTATACATCTATGGCCATGGAAGTGATTGGAAAATCAGATTTTAGTAATTTTGTGTAATGTACCAGTAATTTTAGCATCATAGTATAGAAATTAAAAAAAAGTTTAGGTTATGGAGCAATATGTTTTATGCATATTGTAAACCTCCTTTAATATATAATGGTATTTCTGCAGAAAACCAAAGTGAAAATGTAACTGAGCTCTGTTTTCAATTTACTTTTACTCTCAACAAAGTTGATATTTCACTGTGTTCCCACTGTTGATAATTCATATTTTGTTCAAACAACCCGGCGTGTAACATGTACCAACTTCAGCAATTCCTTTAATTTCCTCCAATACAAAAAAAATTGCTGAGCAGAGATATGAATTCTGATGACTTTATGGAAATCTGACACTCTGCCTTGTTTCACTTCTGCATATCCACTGATTTATGCAGAACCAGGTCACAATCAGTCAGTGTTCATCAGAACTTCTAACCCCCTAAAAGCTTCAATCCCATCGTCAGGAGAATGAATTTACACTAAGACTGTTGTTCTAAGAGATGAGCGTTCAACCAGATGTGAACCCTGCTTGTCTCTTCTTAATACCGAGTCCACATTATGAAGACGACAGGGCTGTGTGTTGACACTAATTAAGGAGGGCTGAAGGTCTGGCTCTTCTAAGGACAGCCTTCAAACACAATGTGTACATGCAAAACAATCGGAAGTCAAAGGAACAAAAGGCAGCTGCCAGGCTGCCAGTAATAACCGTGACTGAACAATACCTTCCCAAAGAGACACAAACTGGCAGCTACTCATAATAGGAAATCCTAATTACAGAGGTTTACAATGCTTATTAAAATTACTAATAATAACTGCTAATAATTACAGCATGCCAGACCTGCCTTTGGAACAATTACACACCCAGTCAGTCAGTGACTCCTTCTTACAGTCAGTCAACCAGGCTCTTTGACAATCTGTCAAATATAGTAAAGAGAATTTACAAGCACAAGGTCGCCGCAGATTCTGCCTGCACCATCTGCAGCCTCAGCAGAAAGCAGGATTGACCAGACGAGGATCTCCAGTCTCCAACCGAGCAGATTCAAGCCCGGGCCTCACATTTCTAATCTTATTTGAGGGGAGCGGACTCTGACATGGTGCTCGGCTGTTGTTTGAGTCTTTAGAGATGTTTTCCTGGTCACTAAGTGTAGCTAAAGGAGAGACACCAGATTATTGTCACTTTTTAAATGAAAATAGGCAAAGGTAATAAAAGATTTGAGAACAAAAGACGTGTAATCCTGCTTTCAGACTGAAAATGTGTGCTGTTGAATTATGGCAGAAAAATTCCCCATACATTAAGTTCTCCAGTTTTTGACCTGCTGACACTGTGTTTAGATTATATTACATTAAGAACACAGCATAAACGTTTTTTCTCTCTATCCTTCCACCAGCTATTGTTTGTCATGTATGTTACAAGCAGGGACAATGTGACAGTGTGTACAAGAGCAATCACTGTAAAACAGGGTTTAACTGTCATTTAGAACAAAGACAGAGGGCAAAAAATTTTAAATGAGAGAAAAAAAATAAACAAAATAACAGAAAACAGCAGCCAGAGCTCAGAGTAAAACTTTGAAACATCTTCAAAAAGCTGGGAGAGCTGCTGATCAGGACTGGTTTTCAAGACTTTTGTAGTAACAGTCACTGACGTCCAGGCAAAACAAAAATCACAATCAGAGCAGTAAATGGCAAACACACAGTTTGTAGATCAACATTAGATCTTGGCAGGGACACAGGAGAATTTAATTACTTCCTCACTGTATCCCCATTGGCCAGGAAGTGTGGGATATGCTAATTAAGTGTTGGCAGATAAAACGCTTCCTCTGCCTCTGTGTCTTATTACTGCAAACTCCTGAGACCGCAGCCAAAGCACCTTTAGCGTCTGACAAATATGACAGCACCTACAGGCCTCTTCAGCTGAAGACAATGACCTAATAGTAACACAACTTTAGGCTAAAACAAGAAAAAAAGAAAAGAAAAACTTTCAGCCGCAATCAGCTTTTTCTATCTTCTGTTTCTAATTGATAATTAGTCTTCCATTAATTTGGGGCTAACATCCATCTCTTATCACAAAGGTACAGTTTATCAGCAGCTTAAATGATGGACTAAATTGGGTTGGCAATGTTAATGAGTCACCTTGCAGCGTATGGGGGACATAAGGGAAATAATTTCTCCTGACTCATATTAAATTAAGTGCAGCAGATGTGCTGGGCATGCATTGCAGCTTAAAGAGCAAATGTTAACCATTAGTTGTTTTTTTTTGTTTTCTGAAAGGATGACACAAGTCTTTAATAAAGTATATTTTATTGCAAAAAGATGATATGCACATAAATATAAAAATGCTGATAAAACAGAAATTAAGTTGTGACATTATAAAATGAGATTTGGGATTTTTAGATACAAAGCAGTGTAATAAAAATTGTTATACTTCTAAGACAAATAGGTTATTAAAACGGTTCCTTCATGCACTGGTCCCTGCAAAGGCAGAGCCAGCAGTGCCAGAACCCTTCACAACGTAAAACCGAAGCTAGTACCTCCAACATGTGCAACTCATGTTTTCAAGAGCCAGACAGGATGCTTGATCTGTTCTTGCAAACTCCTTGTTTGGTTTTGTGCATTACCAAACACTCGATGCAATAATTGAACTTTTGACTTTTGGTATTAAACTCAACACAGCATGAACTGAGTTTGCAGCACAGCTTGTTTCAACAGCAACAAACCCAAACAGTCCGTGGCTCTGCTTACATCCATGAACATTCAATATCATAACAAAGAAAAAATAGAAATAAAATGCTTGTGAAGAGTTACATATATGTGAAGTGTGTGCTAATATAAAATGAACAACAGAAATACACTTTAATGTCACATCTGGATTCACTAAAGTCCACAAAGTTAATTAGGCAGTTAGAGTTGAGGAAACCTTCATTTTTTCAAACTATTGGATAGTTTTTGTAGGTTTTTGGACATTTTAAAACAAAGGATTTACCTCAGAGTTCGTTGAGAGGTTTTATCATAAGTAAATTCCAGAAATGATGAAGTAACATGAGGCTGAAGTTGGTTTCTGCATTGATTGTGTTTGTAACAGGCTGTTTTACAATGATTTTTTCTGCAGTTTTACTCTAAAAAAACTGCATATTTTCCAAATGCTGTTTTGAAAATAATTCCCCAAATTTTCCAAAACTGCATTATGAACATGTTTGCTATCAGGTTAGACAATAACAAGTTTAATCTACAGAGGCAACATTGTTTTGAGTTTGAAGTAACAGTAGGTGCTGCTTAAATGTTAAAACTGAGGGAAAAAAACAATAGTCACACAAAAAATATTAGTATTGTGTCGTCTTCCTCAGAATCAAGCTGTAACTTTACCCTAAAAGCTAAAACAAAACATTTCACTGCTGTTCTTTCAAAAAAATATTAACAATTTTACTTTTAGGATTTTTTTAGACTTTTGTCAAAATTGAAAGAAAAAAACAAGCGATTTCTTTTCACAAAATGTCTACATTGGAACTGCAGAACCTCACTTCTGCAACACATCTTCAGAAAAATGTTTGTTTTCATTCATTATCCCACAACTTCCTTTCTTTGCAGAGACTCGGGGTCAAAACGCCTCTTCAACAACTCACAAACCCATTTCGTACCAACATGTCGTATTCCTAACCAGTAAACAAAACATTTTGCAGTCGTGTATTGTTTATTCAAGGTACTAGTTAAGTATTTTGATGAATCGTGAGGATAAATAACCATAAAAATAATCAAGTCGCACATATGATTTAACTTAATGTTATTTACTTTATATTTTTTGATCACACTCTATGTTTACCAATTATGCTTTCTGTGAACTCCAATGAAATAGGGCTTAAAAAGTCACAATAACATGGAGTGGCTTATTTGGGAACAAAAATGGAAAGAAAAAAAAGAACAAAAGTACAGAATGACGAGTGTGTGAGATGACCTTTGACTTCATTCTGTCTTTCTTCCATCACTTCTATTTGTCACTTCTGTTTTTACTCAGTTTCCAAACATCTCTTTACCTCTTCCTTTACTTGTTTCACATTTCTTTCTTTCTTTCTTATTCTAAACTTTATTCATCTGACAAACATGTATCCAAAAAAATTTGTTAAATCTACATTTGTATGAAAAAATTCATTATTTTGCAAGATTTATAGTAACTTTCTCTGAAGATTCACTGTATTGAGATTTAATCCTCACTCTTTAACATAATCCTTCAACATAAATAAAAACACTTAGTATCAATTTAAGTTAATACTGCTGAGTTGAGTAGAAACAAAATGTTTCTCTTGATTAACTCTCAGTAAATCAAAGGTTCAGTGTAACTAAGAGACTGAGCTCCATATCCGCTCTGTAAAAACCCGA
Organism: Phalloptychus januarius; assembly: GCA_902982915.1. Classification (NCBI taxonomy): domain Eukaryota; kingdom Metazoa; phylum Chordata; class Actinopteri; order Cyprinodontiformes; family Poeciliidae; genus Phalloptychus; species Phalloptychus januarius. The sequence continues at coordinate 17,091,463 of CADWAE010000230.1, read as the reverse complement.
CAAACAGGGTTGGCTTGATCTTAATGCAGTTGCAGACTGAAGATATTTGGAAGCAGGTGTGAAATGAAAATAAGGGCAGTTTATCTTGCAGTTTCACCACCGGACTGTATGCTAGAAATACAGATAGTAAAAACATCAGAGTTCATCATACATTCAAGAAGGAGTTAGTTTAAATAAAGTTAGTGAAGGTCCAGATCAGCTAATATCATCATAGGTTGATGCAAATGTCAAATTTGAGATTTAGCTGATTATTAATATTTTATCTGATGTGAAATATTACTAAATTTAACACTGAGCTGCAGTCATAAAGTTTCCCATTTGGATCTTATCTAATTCTGTGCTAGAAAAGTAATTAAACTCAAGTTGACTGACAGAAATATCATTATTAAAAATGAAAAAGTGCAATGTTATTAAAAGCATATCATTACACAGGGACAGATTTCATACAGCGCTTTACTGTGATGTAACTTCAGGAGTCTTAAAGAAAATCAAAAGGAATTAAAAAATTAAAAGTTGAGTGAAGGAAATGGCTCACTGGCAGAAAAATTAAAAATGAATCCATTTAACACTCTGGCAGTGCCCACACACAAAAACTAATTTTTGAAGGTACTTTCAGCTTGACAAAAATCTTTCCTTTACTGTCAATATAGCCATGTGAAAAACTAAGTACACTTTAAAAGGATTTAGTAGAAATTATCATCGAGTTGCTGATGATCAAATGCACTCGATTATTTGATCATCAGGAAAATTAACGCTTTGACTGTTAGGCAATGCCAAAGACATCTATTGAAGCAACTGCATCAATCTGGAAAGGCTCAATTTTAAAAAGTTCATCATTCTACATTTAGAAATGTTATTTACAAGTGTAAAAATATTTAAGGCAGATGCCAGTCTTCCCCATAGTGGACATTCCAACAAATTAAACCCATGAAAGGCCCTGCAATGCTGCAAAATAACTGCAGAAATTCAAAGTTTGGTATATTTAATGTAACATTACACAAGATCATGTTACATGGGACAGTTTGTGTTCCATGAAAGTAAATGGCAGCTTGGATAAGCGTGTTGGATAATAGATGGATGGGACCGTTAAGGAGCTGTGCATTAATAAATGTATTAAAATAATTTTGCACAGAAGACCAGACACCTCTGCCACAAGAAAAGAGAATGAAGAGGCCAAACAGAAAATAACTACTGAGGTGTTCCTACAAGTTATTGTGTGGAGGGATGCACTTAGGCCTCGCTATGGCTTCATGTAATGTGTGGATTTATTTAGATTTTCAAAATTAAGTTGCAATTATTCATGGAATAAAGCTTCAAAGTGATTTTCTTTGAAGTATGAACACATTTGTGAACCATTTTTTTCCATTTTCCATAATGTACACCCCCCTCACAGTGAATCAAATACTTCATTCAAATGAACAGAAGTGGTTTTATGCACAAATCTAATAACACTGAATCATCTGTGTTAACGTATATTTTAGATAACATTTATTGTTTTTGTTTTCACTAATCTGTCATTTGAGTTACTTTGGAGAAGCACAGGAAGTATCAGGACCAACAGAGACTTCAGGTGCCAGATTTAAACTTGTTACTTTTATATCTTTGAATGACTTAGACCTTTACCTCTTACTATGTGTGAAGTATAAAGTAATCATTTAATCATTTTAAAGCAATTTAAAATACCAAGCAGACAGCCACACCACAGACATTTGCTGGTTTTCATCAAGGTATTAATAGTAGAAGAAAGTGCAAAATGTTTGGTAGGTTTTGCACGTTTCAGTCTGTGGACCTTGTGGTGAAAGCAATCTTCTGTTTGGAGTTGGTTTGGTGTTGCTCTCCTCCTTCATCCCCAATATAACCATACTGGTCAGTGCTAGGTTCCATTTGGTGCCTGAAACCAATTAAAAACTCAAATTAAACAAGATCAGACTCAGGGTTATATTAATTAGTACAGAAGTGATTTATTTAAGCAAAAAATAACTGCAATAATTACCTGGAACTGTCATCGTCGGTGTATGATGCCCTACCTGTACCCCCCACCCACAGTTCCACGTGCCATGGTGTCGTACCGCGGTGTCCGGAGTGGAGGAGACGGCGGCACGTCCTGCCGCAAAGGTCCTCTCTGCTGGGAACTGAGAGCAGGAAAGCCATGGAAATTAGACAAAGAAAGGTCTCACTGTCAAAATAAAGAAATGTACAATGCCCCCTCAGTCAGGAAAAAACCTATAAAAAAATGACATGCTCCAGTGTTGTTGCCACGGCTAATGATACATTTAAAATGAATGAATGAAACAACCATTTTTCAATATAAGCTTTATATTTTAAGTTGATCACTGTTGAAAAACTTCTAGTTATCCATTATTTTTTTCTCTTGGGTTTAACAAGAAAACAAAAAGTCATGAATTGTAATTGTAGAGCCGACCGCCAGTATTAATTGAGACCTCCTCTGCCTATTTTAAATGTTCAAACACTAAATGCACCTTAATATGCATTGCATCCTCAAACTTACGTTGAGGATGGAAGGTGCTTTATAAATTACTACAGCTAGCATAAAAGTAACAATATCATCTGTATAAAGCTTTATTGTGCAAACAATTGTGAGGCAACATATATAAACTGACAAACCTGGGGTGAGGGTAGTAACCGGGCTCAATCCCTCGAGGGTCTCTTGGCTGTTGATAAGGCTGGCCAGGCAGGAAGTTGGAGAATGACGGACCAGACTGGGAGTTGATGTTGGAGTAAGTTGGTGACTGGGGGTACCCCGGCTGGGCTTGTGGAGGTCCGGGGTAATGACCGGGGTAATGCATTGGGTAGTCAGCAGGATCCATTGGCCCTCGCCTATAAAAAAGAGAGTTGATGGTTTTGTGATTATTTTGGGATTTTGCTAAAAGATTTTAGTCTGTCTCCTGTTTCAAGTTCTAGTATCATTAATTGTTTTTGGCTCTTCATTCCCGTTTATTTTGTTCCTAATTATTTTGTCACATATGGTCTTGTAATCTTGTAATCCTAGCCACCCCTGCGCAATTTCCATTGTGGTCTTGCTATCTCCCTGCTTTACCCACAACTTAATATTTTTAGGTCTCAACTGAAATTTACCCTCCAGTCATCACCCCATTCCTAAATACATCTATGTTTTGCCAAAACATTTCCAGATACATTCAACTGTGCTGTTCAACTGTGATCTTGTGTATCGTTTTATCCACTTGCTCTCTAGATTTTTCTGTTTATATTTAATTAAAACCTCAGTTACAATGTTCCTGTCTAGGTCTTGTTCGAGTTAGGTATTTTATCCCAATTCAAAAAGCATAACTCTTGCACTTATTGCACATGGAGCAACATTTCCAAGTGTGCCTCTCTGTTAAACAACAGGTCAGTCTTTTTTCTTTTTAGCACAGCTTTTGATGTTGTCCTTGGTTAGGTTGAAACAAATATGAAGCAATAATACTATATGCATCTTTATGTGATGACTCTTGAAGTACCGATATCTAACCATCCATCCACCCACCTACTTATGGTATTTTCTAGTTTAATTCTTCTGTTTTTCCTAATCTATAGGCTCTTATTCAGTGCATAACTTGACTATACAAAGTTCAAACAGTTTTACAAAAAATGAAAGTAATATAAACATGGTTCAAAGTAAGCGAGCTGCGTTAATTAACTTAGATTTTCAAATACTCCTACCTGAGGGAAATCTGCAAAAATGACAAGGTTATGAAAGGCAATCAGAGAAATAAACAGGATTGACCTACATGACTCCACCAACTTGAACCCCCTGCTCAGCCTGAAAAATCACTGGCAATAACACAAATAATCAACCTACTGCTGGTACCATGAACCCCGCATTTGCTGTTTTTGTTTCTTTCATCATGTACCTTTCCACGGATTTTTATCAAGAAGCAACCAGCAAATGGTAATAGTTCTCCTGTTGCCAATCTGCTGACTGTAAGGCTGAAATATTCATGAAAAGCTGCAGGAAGTGGTCTGCTGCGGACTGGGGAGGCAAGCGGCAGGCACCCTGACGAGCCAAGAGCCTGTTGCAGCCAAAGATCACATAGCAACAGGATATAAGTGACATGTGACAGTTTTAAGTGGGATAGAGCTCAGTTAACGCACGCAAAGACACGCATTCACACACGTAGCTGTGGTAAACCAGTCTGGACTTGTTAATAGATATTAATGTCTTCTGCCCTGTGGAAAGCAAGTACACAAATATGTGCTCAGCACATAGCAAACATTATGAGGTATTAGGTTTTATCCCCCATCTTTCTGTCTCTCTCACTTAACGCCATTTGCCTCATTCTTTCTGGATCTGCTCATCTGTCTCGGTTACCTCTCACTTTAAATTTGGCCACTGCCTTGTGTGTGTGCTTGTATTTCTGTATAAATTAGAGAATAACTAAATTTATTTTGGTACAACTATAACTATAAGTTAGATTACAATCATAAAATTCCAGCATTAACTTGAGCCATGGGTGATCACATTGCCTTGTAAGACGTATGACTTGAACATATTTTTAAAATCAATTTTTTTTTTTAATTCCCTGTACTAGAATTCAATTCTTTGTAGAATGACTTTTTTTTATGAACCTCTATGAAGTGGGAACTTCTAACCAAACACAGAAATGATCTACGGCTGTTGCCTGGAGGTAATTGTTAATCTGATCATGAAGGAGACTAAACAAAACAGATTTATACATAAATAGTAGCTGGTGGTCTCCATGCTGATGCCTGCATGAGCCAATCTGGGTGGTCAGCTGGAGAAAGTGTCTAACTACATGCCCTTCGTGTTTCGGATGTCTTCTTCTGCCCCTCCTGGCTCCACATCCACTGTTAGCATACTTATGTGTCCATGAGCGCACAAACACACACACACACACACCTTACATTTCTGCTGCTAAGTCAACTCATCTGTCCGCCTATACGTCACCTGTCATCTGGTTTCTGACTTATTCTGCTCTATTTATTGGAACTCACTCAGGGTCAGCGTATCAGCTGGACGTCTCAAATTTCACTCCTCTCACAATCTGCAGCCATTTTGTCTGCTCTTTAGCTGGAAAGCCCCCAACTTGTGACTGTCAGTTTCCCTGTCTGAAAATTTGTCCGTTTAGTTCTGTTGTCCTGTTTCTAGGTATTTTATGATGGCAAGTTTATCAGACACACACACGCACACCCCCACACACACACACATATATATATATATATTACACATTTATGTATGTATCTGTGCTTATGTTGGTCAGGCAGACATATTTCCTGTAGACATGATAATGTCACTTAAGCAGAGATAAGAGCAGTGCAGATGTGATGAGGTGGTGAAGAGGGCAGGGAAGAGAGCGAGAAAAGGGAGAAAGGAGAAAAATTAATTCAAATAGATCCTGTATCAATTTCATCATTTGTAAATATTTCTGGACGTGAATAACAATTAGTTTGATTTTTTTTGTATGTTGACAGATTTTTAAGAAACTACCTGTAAGTTTTTTCCCCCAATGTGTGATGATGATTGAAACACAGTTAGGGAAATTGGGACAACAGCTTTATTATTCAGTCCAGTTTGCTACAGAGTATCTTGATTTTATAAAAGCATACCGTAAATAATCATGTTTTTCTTCTTTAAGTAGTTGTGTTTCCTGTCTTGTATTTTGTAGGATGATTTGTAAATGCTCAAGCAGACTTAAAGTGTAAAGATTTAAATAGCTTTGTCATTAAATGTTTGGTTTCACGACAAACTTGTAGATCACAAGACTCTACTGGAGAAGGAAAAAAAAGCATGTTCAAGTATTTTGTAGAATGTTTGGACAAACCAATAAATACAATCTATTGATTCGTTGAATGCCTTTGCAGACATCATGTTTTAAGGAGAAACTGAGCAAGACTTTCAAAAACACAATATGAAGGAAGGAGAGCTACGTCATGATGGTACCATCATGACGCCTGTGGTGGTGATTTTCTTGGCCATATTCACATAGTTGAAGGACAGATGAATAAATTCTTAAAAAGAATCTCAAGATCACAAAATAAAACCCGAGACTTTATGACTTTTTCTTCCACACAAGAGACTTTAAAGTTATAAATTCCAAATAATTTAATTTTATTAAGAACCACATAACTTCCACTTTTTATTAATGATTTTTGGATTATTTTGGGTTAATTTCTGGATTTCCTAGCTTGAAACAAATGTCACATGTACATTTCTTACCAATAACATAATTTAAAATGGATTAATAGTTGCCATGTTCAATCATAAATTCCCTGCTGTTGATGTTATCCAGAAAAACACAGATAAAAAACACTGATTGATTAAAACAGTTTGATTTGACTAGGTCCTCTCCTTCTTATGAAACCAGTAGGTTTTTTTTCCAGACTGGGAGAATAAATGATTAATTTCATAAAACATTTGTCAGCATGAAAATGAAAACAACCATTGAAACCCCAGCGTGGTATGAAATGTTACAGAAATCCAGTGGTAATCTTCAGAGAATCCACTGTAAATCCGGTGGCAAGTTTGGAATTCCTCCTCCAGGAACCCAGTCAGCACTGCATAGCAGCTGGGGATTACGGAGTAATGTGGATGGAACCCAGTACTCACATGCACACGCATACACAGATGAAGACGAGCATCGAAGAACGAAAAAACACTTACGCATACGCAGAGACTTAGAAAAACCTTTTCACAAAAACAAACACGCATTCTCACAGAGTTTCCGTTCAGGGCGAGTTGCTAATCGCCCCCCTCTGAAACCCCCTACAGTCTGGAGGAGGCAAATTGGAGCACAGCTGGAGGGGAGTTTAGACCCAATGAGGAGGCTGTTAGCCTGTTGGTGTTCATGCGTGCATATGTGTATGCGTTTGTGAAAGACGTGGAGAGGAAGACCGAACGAGGGAAACAGATGTAATGAGTGAGAACAGCTTTCTGGCAAATGCAACAAGTAGTTTAACGTAATTGAGAGAGTCATCAAACCAAAAAAAAAAAATTAATAAATAAAATCGACAAATTGAAAACAGTCCAAACAGAACAGAAAAGACATTGAGGACTCAGTCTGAAGTGAAATTTAACTATGTAATACCTGTTTAAGGATGACTTCCTCGTTGCTGTTATTACACAGATAGTTCTCTCATAAATCAGGTCAGATATTCGAGAGGATAATTGGGGGAATTTCTCTTTAGGTCTGACAGTAATTGAGAGTAATGTGAGCTGCTCTAATTCCATGGTATTAGGAAGATTTCTGGTGGATTTCAGAGGAAACAACGACTCGCTATGTTCAGCGCACCTGCCCCTCTCCCTCACAAACACATAGACACACTGTTGGAGCCCTGCACACAGCTGCTACACAACTGAAAAACACACAAGCTCACACACACAATGTAATGCCATTATGGAGCTATTAAAAGAGTATTTACTCCTTAATGCATTTTTTGTTGTCACAATTCATTTTTACAAATCAAACTCTTTTCAAAATCAGAAAAAAATAGCAGCTTAATAGAAAAATAATTGTTATTTAAACAGCATGCAGCCCTTACTACAGTCAGAATTGTAGAATCAATAAATCACGTAAGTAGAACATGATGAAGTAGGTTAAAGCAAAGAAAGTGTTGAAGTATATGCAAATCTAAAAAAATTCAACAACAACAAAAAAGTAGCATTTAAAAAGTTACAAAGACATTTGTAAGTATTTGGAATTCCAGTCCGCAACAATGACAGCCATTATCCACAAATGGAGAAAACATGCAACCCTACCAGCAGTGGCCAGGTCAAGCAAAATTACTCCAAGAGCGCATCAACAAAAGTAAGCAAACAAACCATCAATTTAACATAAAGTAAACATTTTACAGATTAACAAAGAGGAGGTTATATAATGAGAGAAAAACATATGAAGTGATGATTTATTCAGAGTGGAGAGGAGAGAAAGAAAAGTAAATAACGGTTGTGAGTGTAATTGGGTTATTTCTTTATTAGTCTGTACAGAACACAAAATAAAACCCGTGTTGCTAACTTTTTAAAAGTTGTTTCCAATTTAATATTGGAAAAATATGTCATACATTCATATTTAATATTATGTTGTCACATTTTCTGCCAGAAAGAATCATGACAATTTGAGGGATGTGGTAATAAAACAGATAAATCACAACAATTATGTCATAACTATTCGTTATGTATTGTGATAATGAAGGTAAAGCAATCTAAAGCTATTGAAACTAAACTAACTTTAACTATGCTTCATTGTCCTAATGTAATACTTAATTATAAAACTTTAATCAGTGAGATGAAAAGCCCAAAATGCAAAGCAATAAAACCTGATAGGAAAATAACGAGTGGGTTGAAGCAACATTACAATTACAATCCCATTTGTTGGTAAAAAAAAAAAAAAAAGATTTCCAGAGTAAAATTAATTGTTTCTATATGTTTAAATCTTGAGCAAGACCATCAACTCTATTTCTAACTGTACATTTTGGCTGAATGGCTTTGGTAAGATAAAATAATATTTGCTTCACTGTAATACCAGACTGCAGTTTACAATAGCAGACAGATCCACATGTATGGTGCACTTTTATTTTGACTCAGTTTTAATGCCTAAAGTTTGTGACTAATTCGGTTATTTTTCCAAAGTCGACAATTTTGAAAAAAAATAAATACATAAAAACAAAATAAATCAAATTCAGCAAGTAAATCTTCATTTGTAACCAAATTTGTAGTTCTACAACCAAATACTAACCAAATCCATAGTTGTTTTTTTCTGTAATTGTGATAATTTGTGAATATTTATTGCACAATGTATATTGTCCATAGATCAAACGAATCAGGATATGCTTTTATAAATAACTATACATTTTCAGAGTCTTTTTACCATACTTTTCCTAATGACTTTCAGGGGTTAAGTAAATATGGTGTGCACAGTTTCTCATTCAATAACATACATTTTTATCATTTCAAAAACACAAAAGTGACTCTATTACCCAATATGTGGTTTCAAAATCATCTCTGATTTTCTTTTCATTTCTGAAATGTTGTAACTTCCCCTGGCCTGTCCTCCCAGAGGACAGATCAAATTCATCCTACTCATGTGCTTCAGTTGGAATAAAAGCCAACTGTCTGAGCACAGAAGCTTTCTACAATGTTCTTAGAGAAAATGTTGTAGAACTTTATGTTATAAAATAAAATAAATTTGCAACTTACAATTCTTAGGTTGGGTTAAAACATGTTAAAATTTTAGAAATAACAAGCAGAGTCCAAAATATCCAGAAAAAATCCTATTGCATGAAATGACTGAAAAGATTTTTGAACAATAAAAAGTAGCAGAGCACCTACTTTTCTACTTCTCACCAAAATAAAAAAAGCAATGAAACACTTGACATCTGGGAAACTTAATGAACAACAACACTTCAGATCGCCATGGACACATGGATTTTCTACATGTGATGGATGGATTAAATATGTCTTGATATTCTTGCTTAAAGTCAAAGTTCTTGTCTGTACATGTTGCAGAAGGAGTAAGAAAGTCAAAATTCTGAGATTAAACCCAAAGTCAGGAGTCTTTTTTCTTTTTCAAGCTCTTTCATGCCAATGTGTACAAATTAGAGAAAACACATGTGGAGCGCCAACTGCAGAATGAGAAAAAAATGTAAAAAAAAAATGTTGACTATTGTGACAGATCAGAGTCAAATCATTAGGAGTGACACCCCAGAAACCCAATGAGGCTCTAAGCTGTTTTTCTACTTATCGGTAAGTGGTTACACACTGTGTCTGGGTGTATTTGTTTATCATAGACGGCATTCTGTTGGCTCAGCTGCTTGTGTGGTTTCCATTGGTGAATAGCTGGTGTGTGTGTGTGTGTGTGTGTGTCCCCTGGTTTTAAAATCTCTCTTAACTTTTGACCTCATCGAAGTCACATGACACTCCATTGGTTCCCACCTCACATTTAGAAGAAGAGGTTAAAGGCTAAGCTAGGGTCTTATCAACCTGGATTAGAAAACAAAGATAAAACATTCAAATGTTCAACATCATTTGCTAAAGACTACAACGTTTCAGACAAACGCAGTCATAGGTTATCAAGAAATTTGACGCAACTTGGAGAATTTACCCTTAAAAGTTCAGCTGTGAAGAATGTCTCAAAAATTAAGATTCAACCTCTTCTTTCATTGTCTGTTGAGTTTTGGTTCAGTGTGTGACTCTAATAAGCAGTTTACAAAACGTTGATCACTAATAGGACAAAGACAGAGGAATGCAGGATTCTGAGCGGGGCGGGAAACGAGAATGAAAAAGAAAAGAGCTAGAGACTAAATCTATTTAAATATCTTGGCCCAGTACTTAGCTCCACACCCATGTGATCAACAATTGGTGTTATGAGTTAATTTTGAATTTGTAGGACAACTTGGCTCAAAAGATGTTGATTCAGTGCTTTGACAACTACATTCTTGTTGTGCAGTCAGTTTGATGCATATGTCAGATGTGCTATTGGGTGAAACATCTTTTCTGCATATCATTAAAGGACTGCAGGAGTCTGCTAAGAAACGTTTTCATTCAAATATGTTAAACCCATGAAAAAAACCCTCGCAAGTAAAATTGATTATGTGCAGAAATGTGAGACTATCAGCTGCTTCCATTCATTGCTGTTGATGTCCAAATAAAGCGGGCTATTCCAATGAGATTCTGAATCTGAATCCAAAAAGAAATCACAATATTTACATTAATGACATAATTTTTCCTTTTTTTTAATTACAATATTTTTCACCAGTGGCCGTATGTCACTGATACAGTACAGGCAGACTGAGCTCAACATGAACCATGTTTAAATCTCTGGGCAGCTTGCTAGTCTCTTCCAGGTGAATGATGGTAAAAAATGCTCATGATTTCCTCCTCCTCATCACAAAAAAAACCAATCATTACTTTTCCTCCTGAATGGAGGTGTTTTGTCTGGAACGTTATCAAACTTTGGCAATTTTTGCTGCATCTTGCTTGTTTTTTAAACATTTCCCAATTTCGGCCATGGGACTTAATATAACTGAAAATTAAAAGTTGTAAAAATGACAAACTGTAGTTACCATTTAAAGTAAAATAAAGCAAAGCCCAATATGTGCTTTTACATAAAGGAACAACATCATATATTTTAACTGCAACAACTTTGACTTATTGACAAACATGAAAGATCTAAGTGGACATTACACAAACAATATTATGAAAGATATCAAAAATATAGAAATATAGCAATAGCGGATAAGTAGTACATAATAAGCTTTGAGAAAAATAACAAAAATCAAAGAATAAGACAAAGCAAAAAGAATAGAGGAGTTTTGGTCTAAAAACTGAAGAGAAGAGAATGGTGGCTGCAAGCGAAGAGAAATTCTGCTTCATATGAACACCTACTGAAACTGATAGAAAATGAAGGGACACAGATAACAAAGTGGATGAAAATGAAAAAGGAGAATACAAAAAGTAACAAAGAAGAGGGGGTTAGTGATTGAGAAGAGAAGAAAAAGGAAAACACAAAGTGTTGCCCTCCAGAGAGCGAGCATGCTGAAGGTCAGCATCTGCTGAGAATAATGGGCACTACTTTAGAGGAGTCCACATGTGTGCAGAAGCCTGGGTACTTACTTGTTCACATTTCAATGAAACTAAACTCCGTTCAGAGGCTCCTATCTGTCTTTGTCAATAAAGCTCTGTCAGGTAGAATTAATTCAGCAGTATATCATGCAGGAATTACTGGTAAAGGAAACCAACTTGATTACATTCCCCTGTGTACGTAAGTGTTTATGCACCAGGTCTCAAGAAATGCCATCTTTGAATGTTTGATGATGCATAATTCAAACTAAAGTTGCGCTTTGTGGAGAAATGAGAACAAATGTTCTGAGCATATGCAAATGTGTAGAGAATGGGAAAAAATGGGGAAAGAGCAAATGAAAGAAGTGCTCTACAGTAAGTGGTTAAACTTGAATGTATGATAAAGAGAGTAAAAAAAGAGACAGTTCAAATTAAAGCACGAAAAGGTAAAAGATGAGGTGTCAGTAACACAAAAAAAGAAAAAAAAAACCTTAAAGAAATGTAAAATCAGGGCAGGAGAGGAACCCATTAGAGGGAAATAAGAGGAACTGAAGGATGAGGGCCTTCCAGATGGTAGGAGACTGTTGCCTCGGAAACACAGAGAGGGCAGAACAATGGGGATTTGGAGTGGCGTTTTGTATCCCATCATAATACGGCCATGCCATTTGGAAACCGAGCAGAGAAGCTGCAGCCTGCACATTTACTGTGGGCACATTATTATGATCAACTCCTATGAGAAGATTAAAAAACCCAACATGCAACAGTTTCCTTTAAGTACTGATTTTTCGTACATGTTAAAATTTGTAAATAAATTCATGCATTCATTTCGAATGAGTACCAATAAAAATATTTATGATTCCAAAGAAAACATGCAACAAAATTAACTTATCTGAAATGCACTTATAATGCAGGTAAGGCTGTGAATTGCATGCAAAAATGAACCATAACCATCCATAGTAGCAACAATGATTCAAATTAGGGTTGACATTCAGTTATGCGAATGCCATACATTCCCAATTACAAGTGGAATAGCTGGTGGGTTCCTGAGATGTAGTAAAATACAACACTAATTACACCATATCCTATTGAAACAGCAATCATTATTTCACATCTTGAGACCTTTATGGTTAATAGCTTCAGGCTGGGGACATTTTGGTCTGTCTGGGACTAAAAGATATAAATTGGAGTCTAAGTTTTGATCTATAAAACACTCTTAACCTGGAACATGAAGAGCACAGGGTGCCTACTTAAAATTAGAATTTTACAACCCAAAGAAATTATGATAAAAAGATAAGTATTGTTATGGATTATGGCATTCACATGAATAGAATTAGGCGCCAGAAAAATATACTGCAGGTAGAATATTGAACATGTCAACATTTATCTTAGTTTAAATACTTCTAGTGGGGCCATTGTCATAATATGTGCATCAGATGTTGGCAACAATCCCAGCAATCTACACGTATAAAGAAATCAAAGCACATTAGTCATGAAATGAAGTTATAGGGAAAAAAATTAATAACACTGAAATTAGGTATTGCACAAATGAAGAAAAGAAAGTGGTAAAAGAGACAGAAAGTAAAGAAAGAAGTAAGATGAGTATTCAAAAAGCATTTCTAGTGAATGGTTGTCAGCTGGTAGAAATGATAAAACAGTTCTCTCCTGGATAAAAAGTGATGCAGTTGGTAAAAGTGGACAAAATAAAGTCTAACAGTTTCAAAACGCATTGCTTACCAATGCAATTTAAAATGTCTGAGTGGGTAAATCAACTGCTGATGTAAATAGTAAATTCATGATAGGAGAGTCAAGAATCAGTGGCCTTTATGCACCATCACTGCACAAGACTCCACTGCTGAAGAAAAATCATGTCAAAGATTGTTTCAAGTCTGCTGCAGAAAATAGGATAAACCAGAAAAAAAGAGTATAGACTGGACAGCTAAGGTCAAACCTGAACTCCGTGGATCTCATGGCACACAACATGCTTGATAGTAGAAAGGTTCTGCACGTTACTCCAAAATCACCACACCAAAAATGACATTCACAGATGGGAACATCATGTTGTGCAATGTACTACAGAATATGGTACTGGTAGACTACATAATAAAAGGAAACAAGAACAGAAAATTTATTGAGACATTCTTGGGAAGAATGTGAAAATGAAATGAGTGTGAATTTCCAAGGAAAACAAGAGTTCCAAACCCACATTCAAGAAAACTCTTAGGCGGTTTAAGAGAAAAGTAAAACTGCTAGAATGACTAAGTCATTCACTTGATTGTTTATAGCTCTAAACCATTGGAAAGAACACGAGGTTAGAAGACAGAAACCACCAGGATGATTAAGATTTAAAGACTTGTGTGAAAATCACACCTGAACAATGTATACAACTAGTTTCCCATACAGGAGATGTCTTTAAGTTGTCACCACCAATAAAGACCTTTGTATGAAATATGTAATACATTTCTGTAAGTGTGTTCAATTTCTCTTCACTGTTCTACCCATAACTTAATTTGAGAGCTAATGTTTGTATGCCTGGATTACTTGAGTAGTTGACATCATTTTATGTCAATATAAATATATACTGAGAGAAAACATGCTTTTCATACTTACTATGCTACTGTCTACAGACAGAAATACCTCTATAATCATGGAGGTATATTTATAAATATAGTCGAGTTTGATAAATTATAGATTTTATTTCAGTAACTCAAAAAGTGAATGAAACACAATAATTTACACAAATCTTTATTTCTACTACTTACGATAATTTTCTGCTTACCGCTAATGAAAACTCGACATCTGATCTAAGAATATAAGACCAAATAAAAATAATTTTAAATACAGAAATGTGGGCCAAAAAAGATTTTTAATACCTGCTTAATGATTATTGTCAAAATATAATTTTAATCTAACAAACAAACCTCATCGGGACACGTAGTATAATTTACTGAAATGTATTCCTCATATATCTAGCCATTGCAGCATGTTATTTTTCATAATGTCACAAAAGGGTAATTGCAGTTTTTAAAATGAATCTATAAGAGAAACTTAACAAGCTTCATTTCTACTGCAACAGCTTTACTTTGTTTTTAAAAGCCGACTGCTGCGGAGTTGTAAAAGTACTTCATGCATTTTATTAACTACAAAAATTTGGAGGTGTTGAAGACTTTTTTTTTTACCTCTGATATAGGTACGTCCTGAAGTCATGCATTGTAATGCATAAAATGTTATCTGTGTGCATGTTCAAACACATTTAATTATCTAACTATACAATATCGCTTTGAAACAAGGAAATTTCTTCTGTAGCTCAGAAACAACAGATGGTCATTAAACTGCTGCCAGATGTTATCATTTTGCAGCTGCAACTGTGGAAATGTCTGAGGTGCAGCCTATTTCTATAGACACAAACAAACAGGAGTGTTTTAGAGTGTGCTCATATTCACACGTTAATAAACTTCTGCAAAAGAGTCATACTACTTTCTATACTGACAAAATGATAAAGATATCACAATCTCTGACTCTTACAATAAAGGTGATTGAATGTTTTATGATTTCATTGCCAAAATACTATTATCTGTAGACTTACTTCACCACAATGGATATTTGCTTTGCCAATTTTCTAACTATGTCAACCTTCATTATTCACGAGCAAAGTATCACGTAACATCAGTCCAGCTCCAAATCCACTAAAATGCTGTTAAACACTTTCCACCTGGGACCCTTAAAAAGTATTTCCTCCCTCACCCCAGGGTCCTAGCATATCATACCCACTAGTCATGCACACCTGCTGGTCCTGCAACACATTATGGGTTATAACCCAACATTTTAGAGACTCTGATCAGATCAAAGCTCTGACCAAAATACTTTTTAACCCTACTGAGTGAACACAAAAAAGCGAGCAGACCATCAAGAACATGATGGGATCAATACCAGAAAAAATGGAGGATGGTGGTGCAGAGCTGTGCTATATAATTGTCCACTGATATTGACTTTAACCTCTGCAGTTGAACAGAGCAGAAAGAAAAGACTAAAAGAACGGTGAAAAAATCAGGCTTTAATCTGCTTTCAGTCCCAAATGAAATAACTATGAAGAACTTGTGGCCATGTATTCATAGTACACTTTGACCAAGGTTGACACAGTAGCCAAAGAACACAGAAGAAAAAAGAGAGTTTCTAAGTATTTTTCCACAAGTTTGTATAGATCTAATTGAATATAATTTAATATAGTTTTATTTTACCCTTTTTTTAAGCAGTAGCTCCTGAGAGGAAGCAAAACAAAACACACTCTGGAATTATTTTACTGATGTAGACAAAGCAAATAGCAAAGCATCATTTTAAGTTGCTTTTCAACTATTAAAGCAACAGTTCTAGAAAAAAAAGAAAACATGAACAATTCTAAATACAAAAGCAACAAAGACATGAGAAATCATCCTATGTCCAACTTGTTACAAAAATGATCAACTTTGAACATGATCTGCATTTATACAGTACATTTTTAAAACTTTATTAAGTTTGCACATATTCTTTTATCTTTCATGTGCTAATTGCTGTTATACAGGCTAACATATAAGTAACTCATAAATCATAAAACATTTTGGTTTTGTTTAAAACAAAACCAAAACATTATTGTGATTATGTACCTTCATGACATAAAATACAATTCACTTATTTTCTCAAGATCTTAGCTAATTATCTTGTAGAACTGAGTCTAAAACTAAACATTTTCCAAAATATATTTTCGTCTCCTGCGTGTAGCCTGAAAAATACTCTTATTCTTTTTTATGTGTTACAATTACTCCGCCTTGCACATGCTTATGGTTTAAAAGGAAAGAGTTGATTTATGCTCTCAAAAAGAAACACATTAAAGTGTGAACCAACTGAGAAAAGCGATTCCCACTCCTCGTATAAAATATAACTTTCTCTGAAGCAAAAAATTTCCCCTCGAGAGGTTCGGGATTTGTTTAGAGAACTTCATAGCAATCAACTTCCTTTTCTATTGTCATACTTCAACATGCAAAGAAGAAAAAGACTGTGAGGAATAATTCTATGGATCCCTTGGATATCTAACAAACAATCAGGGTCTCAAATGATTCCAGAGAAGCACAGAAAAACAACATAACAATGGGCTGGATTGTGCAGCAGTGGTAAAGTGGTCTGGGAAACTCTCAGGCCTGGATGGGAGGTCTTCTCAAGAGAGCAAGAGACTTTCTCATTTCATTTCTCCCCATTGGCAGGCCGAAATGATTCGAAAATGTCCTTTTCACCCCAAGTTCAGCAAGAATGAAAATGAGACGTCAAGAGGCATAGAGCAAAAGGAAAGAAAAGGACTGATGTAAAGGAGATGGGCAGAAACTGGTGCCATGTGAAACAGAAGACTCGGCTAAAACAGCTGCAGCAATTAAAAACGCCTGAATTAAAATTATAATAAGGAAGTGACAGTTTCTCCAGACCCCGAGAAACAATTCTGACTGGGTCTTTTAATCTAATAAAAGCTATAACCAGAGCAAATTGAAAAAGAATGTCTTCCTAATCAAATTGGATCAGGAATGTATCTCGAGGTGCTAAATACTGTTACTGATATAAATCTACAAGGAATGATAATGACTTCATTTGAAGTTTAGTCAGTTTAGTTTATGGGAAAAATCTAATATTTTAGAGGGAGAAAAGCTAAAAATATTGAAAACATGAAAGAAACAATATTTAGTAACATAGATAAGTAATTTTAAAGCACTAAATGAAAACAAATAATTATTTATTTTTAAGAAAACATATATATCGTACCAGGTGTACTATCTGGAACAATAGGCTCTGAAGAGATATCTTGAGCAATAACATGTTTTCTGTTTTCTTTTGTTTTTGTGTTTCCCCTGCCGGGTCAGATCATATTAAATCTGCAAGAACTCACTCCAAATGATCCATGTTTGTTTACATGGAGGATGATGGTTATTACTGTAATATAGTTCAATCTTCATGAGTAAATGAGATGATGCTGCGGCATTTTTCTAGACCTCAGAGCAACAATGCTAGTGAAAAGTAGAGCAGAAATTTAATTCATTTTTAATTTGTTGTAAATTGCAGGCTTTGTCACAGGTGGTCACTGTGGAGAATTACAGCAAGACTGGGCATGTGATAGAGCACTTTTAAATTTCCCTACAGGGTGCTAGTTTGTTAAATCTCCATGCTACTACTTTCATAGAACATTTCTACTGACACCTTCATCTTTACTGGATATGCCTTCAGTATCAAATTAATTTGATAATAACTTTTTTATAAAGCGCTTTCAAAGTGCTGAGATAGAAAAACCCAGCAAAATAAAACAATACAATTTAACAACATTTGAAATAAGAGAAAAGCTGGAGACTGCTCTCTCTGCCTACTTGGATGTCTTATGTGTACTTCTTTCTTTCACACGTTTTCACATTTTTCTTTTAAATGTCTCTTGACCTTGTAGTGATCAGGTCATCAAACATTTTAATGGAAATTGACATGTTATTAGAAGAAAAAAATGCAACCAACAGAAAAAGCCATTGAGGACAGATTTCACTTTGCAGACTGAAAACATGTGAGCTGATTTCTCTTCTTTCCTTCATTGTTTCTGTCTTGATGAAATCTTCACAGTCAATATTTTCATGAGTACGCCTTTAAATAGTTAAGATCTGCCTGTTGTGAAATCTGTCAACTCCTGACCTTTGTCTGTTTATGTCGCTTTGTTCCCCCCTTTCTCTCTGCATTGCTATGTAATGAAAACAATAATGCGTGTGTGTGTTCGACACACACAGAGAAAGAATGTGCAAATGGGTCATGAACAAGGCACACATGGGGCATAACCTGCTAATGTTAGCCATACACAAACTGTGATAGCCATCTACTGACCCCAGAATAATTGAAATGAAACAGTGCAGGCATACACACACACACACACGCACGCACACACCGTTTCTGATGCTCATTATCAACATGGACATGTTCTTTCCTGGTCAATGAAAGGACCAGGAATGTTTCAATGTACACTCATTGAAACACATTCAAAGTTCCTGAAGTTTAAATAATGGTTTTCTTTCTCATTAGTTCAATCTTTGCAGACTGGTTGCAGTACAGATTATCTTTGATTTCCCAGCAGCTTTGAATAGGCTGTTGCATTTTTTTTGTCACTCTCATATTTTTATACAGACAAAACATTGTTGAAAGACTTTAGAATCTGTACAATCGATCATAGATAAAATTGCCTTCCTTACTGGTTGAGGAAGTATTATTAGCACTGGTACCTGTGGTTTTCATTATAAATAAAACTAAAATAAAAAACCAAATAGCAAAATATTAAATTTTTCTTTAGAACAAAAGAATGCAATTTTATAGTTAAACCTGAACAGCTATTAAAGCAATTTATTGGGATTGATGGAACAAATGTTCACAGCTCCTCAGAAAAATAAGGTTTGTTATTAAATAAGTAATGTATTTGGTGCCAGTTTCTTTATGGTTTTGATGGAGGTTAGTGATATCTGTATTATGTTACGGAGGAGGATTTTGGTTGGTTGAAAAAGAGATCAAGTGCTTTGCTGTGAAACAACATGAAGCAAAATATTTTAATCGTAGTTTAGTTTTTTTTCTTTAAAAGTCAGAATTGGAAATTTGAGCAGTGCAGGACGAGCTTCTGGGAGTAGAGCAGCTGTAATTAATAGTTCAGATTTATTTTTGTGTGCTGCACCGTTGGACCATGCTTCCATAGGAATCTGGGCAATCTGACTTCATTTCATAAAGACAGAATCTGCAGTTGAAACCAGGCATTTATATACACTGATTGAAAACAAACCAGGAATAAAACAATGAAGTATTTTTTTCACAGGAATTGTTAGTGATAAACTAACACCACTCTTACTATTTAAAATTGTTACATCATCAACAGTAAGGTATTCAGAAACTACTTTTTATAATAAAATATATTCCGTAACATTTTATTGATTCATCTTTTTAATTTTAGCACTAAGCAATTTGTTTTACTCAAACATATTTTTGGACATATTAACGCATTAATCTTAAAAACACTACGAGACAGAGTTGACTTTTGTGTCTCCGTTTTCTGAATGTGAATTCAGTAATAAAATAAAATAGTGAACAGTTTTATGAGGCAGCAAAACATTCAGTTTACCCTGAAACAGACCACCTATCTATTTCAAGCAGTGACATTTGCTGACAGTTTATGTGGTGAAGCGCTGGCGCTTTAGACAGGGAAACCTCATCCACAGAAGGGTCATGTTTTAATTTTAGAGACATTAAAACCTTGTCTCCAATACACACACAGACATACAAACACAGATAAATTCACACCAGCTCAGTTTATGTATTCCATACTGAATTTAAATGATGTTAAGTCAAAAGCGCAGTATCTGACTAAGTAACGCAAATGTTATTTATGTACCATCTTTGAAATAATAGAAGGCTCAAAACAGAAACTGTGGAACATGGCTTGGGAGTCACTCATGAAGTATACCGTAGACATGCAGACGCTAGATGCACATAACCTTCCAGCTATTTCTACTGTAGTCAGGTGGAAAAATTATGTATTTTATGAGGTCAACACCCTGGATGTAGTTACAAAACACGACTTACTTTGTGCCAATCTTGGACGATGGAATGATTAATGTGTTAATTAACAGAGGAAAACCGAAGCTTTTATTAGGATATGTCTGTATCAGTTTTGTCTAATTATTTCACTCACACTTCAAATATTGAGCGTCTGTAAGCATAAACTTTATGTCTGGCCACAAATCCTTAATTAAATTTAGATCCGACTTTGTCTAGGCCATTCTAAGATAACATTGATTTTAGAACATTTTAATTATTTATCAATTGCATTTCACTTACGTCTGTATAAATACTGCCAGCTCAAAAATACTAAGTACAATATTTTGTCAGCAAGGTCAATAATAATGAGCAATCCATAAATTATCCCCAATGGAAATGGCTTGTTTTTAAAATTCCTAGCATGTGTATCTGACATAACCTGAAGCACACAAACATAATTAAAATAACAGTTTTTTCTTAAAGTTGAAATTCTTAAAACCAATTCAATTTTACTAATTGTCATATTTTACCATATTTCTTAAAGTAGATAATTAAATTTAAGTTAGCTTACGTGTGTGGGGCTCTTGATTGCTTCCCAGATTAATGCTAGAAGTTGAGCACAGTGAAGTGATTAGCCATTTTTGGTTGTTGCTGCAGCTTGCCACTGGTGGGCGAAGTTGAGCAGGGTGCTACTGCACACCTCCGACTCATCCGCTCACCAGTGGTAGGATAAGAGGAGCTGGCTGATGGTAATTAATCACCCAAGTTAATAGGCTACTGCATGTCCTCCAAGCTTGCGCTAACATTTCTTCCCTAGGATATCCCTGAAAGTTACCTCCAATTTGTAAACATTCCTCTGTGTAGCTTTTGTGATTCCTCGGTCAGTCTCCTCAGGACAAGCACTTCCTGGATAAACACAACCATGACCAGAAACTCCAATGCTCCTCTCCGCCACCATCCTCCAAACTAATCCTGTCCGCTCTCCAAAGCTCTCCCTGGACTTTGCTCAGTTGTTCCTGCCATTCATCATCCTACAGCATCTGCCTTCATCTCCCAACAATATTCACATTTATGACCCACCCTGCTAATCTTCTTCCTCACAGTGTTCCAAAAACTTCCCGAATGAAGAACATCACTCTATTCATTATTCCTTGTTCACAACAAAGCTCTAAAAGCTGTTGTTATTCCAGGACTGTCTGTTGTGTTCCTTAGTCTTCATTATATTTTTATTAGGGGTGAACATTTATCATATCGTTTATCATTTATGGTCAAAGAAAATACTTATCATTTAGAAAAATGAAACCAACAGACCCTCAATAAGTGGCAGTGAATTCAAAAGCATGTTTATGTGCAGCTTTGTAATATAAATCAGAGCTGTTTTTGTGAATAGTATCCTAAAAAAGGCATTTTCAGAAGTCATGTATAATGATGGCATGATACACATAACCTTCCACATAGTTATCACACATAACTACGAAGCCATGACTTCTATGCCATAGTTATGTCCATACAATTATCTAAAGAAGAAGTAATACATCGTTTTTTAGCGTTATCACAACAGTACTACAAAATATTGTAATAAAATTCTAAGTCTATATCACCCACCACTGGTTTTTATGCACTTTCAACATTCTGTATATACTTATTGAATTAAATAATTAGTTATTGCCAGTGTGGTCATTGTGGAGAAAGATATAGAAGTGCAACGCTTGCAAAAAGCGCCTAGCATCTGTGACTTGGCACCATAAGACTGTTTTCTGTTTTAAATGTCGAACCAATTTCAAGACTTTTTTTTTCTTTTAAATTAATTATTTAGCATATATTCATGGGCAAGGCCTCTCTTTAGTTTTTTCTGCATCATAATGTATGATCAGACATCCGTGTGGATTTGGCTGAGTGTGTAGAAATAGCAGCCCAAGTTTCTAAGTGGAAACAGAAATGCAGGACCTCTAAAGTATGCCAGCGTGTGCAAATGTGTCCAATTTCCCGAGGCTTTTCAGATACCAAAGCCAGACCTCAAAACTATCATCACTGCTCCCACCCCCATCTGCCAAAGCCATCACCCATGCAGACACCCTCCCTCTTTATCTTGGACACACACACACACACACACACACACACGCAGACACAAACACTGACAAAAGAGGTGTGAAATACCCATCTTTCACTATTTTAACAGGGTTGGGAACTTGGCAATAAACTTTTTAATGTTCTAAAGTTCTGTTCTTCAGCTCAACTTGCCAACTCACTCTTCCTGACAGACACAAACAACGGCTAACATCTGTTAGTCTGCAGAGGTGTTGGTAGTTACCAGCAAGTACAACAAAATGAAAAGAAGCTAGAAGCAGCATTTTTCTTTCTGTTGAAGCTCCATTTTACCCTTTTTGCAACATGCTTTGGATACAGTAACTCTAAGTCTACTAAGGGGTTGTTTAAATGCATTACTGCCTTAAATATGGCAAAAAAAAAAGGAAATGTGCAGCAAAAGTAAAATATCACATTGGGTGAGGAGCAAACAAAGAAAAAAGGAATTGAAGAAAATAAAAAAATGAAAATGATAGAAGGAAAACAGCAGCAAATTCAGGAAAAAAATGCTCAAGAGTGACTGAAGGTTTTTTGTATGGTCATGTGAGACTGTCTTCATCAATAAACTGTTTGTATCCAAAGTTACTAGAGTATCTTTCTGAATACAGAGGAAGAAAATAGAAAGAAAACATGAATAATTAAGTTTAAAAACTAGTTTCACTTGATAAAAACAGACCGTAAAAAGATAACATAGAATTTAGGTCAAACTAGATCTTTGAAAGGACTTCTTATTGATTTGTGCCCTTTTGTACAATTAATATCTAAAATCAAAAAGGGCGTTTTTAATCAAACTTCAAAATTGTATTAATCCTTGTATCAAACTTTGAAAAAAGAAATACAAATAAAAACATGATTCTGATTTAAAAGATAGGCTTAAAATCTGTAAAGTGAAGCTCAAGAAGATAAAAGTTAGTTGTCTGTGCAAAAATATAAAGTAGCAAAATTAACTTTCATCATCATGTTCACACCTGCATGACTCAATGTCATCATATCTTCCACCTCTTATAGATTCATGACTAAAAGCTACAAAAGGCTCATTGTTTTCTACAATGCAGTAAGCTAGTATTGAGCTCATTTAGTTGCCTAGACAAAATAATTCAAAAAGACATTCAACAGGTTTGAAAAGAGCAGAGAAGGCTCCAGTGGTGGAGGAATGGCGGGTTCCGGTGTGTGGGAAATTTAGGAAGAAATGTAGTAAACAAAGATTTAATTAGAGGAAGAAAAATAAACAGAAGGGATTTGGAGTTTCTCACAAATGGAGGGAGACAGTTGTACCTTGGTAAGGAGGCGTACTGGCGTTCCACCTCTTCGTATCGTGGAGTCAGACGAGGATCAGCGCCTCTGCCTGGTATCTGGTGGACAAAATTAACATTAGTTTGGAGCAGTTGGAATAAGAGGAGTAGATAGATAAAGTTGTGGCATCTTACTAGTGCAGCATCTTGTATTAAACTCTACATTAAAGTAAGAAGAAACTTTAAAGCTGGGAGCGGAAGCATGTGGGCTGCACAGCAATGAGCCCCTCATTTTCTCGATGTTTGGATGTTTGTGATAATGTGGTAATTTAGGTCCATAAAAAGCCAATTTTTAGGGATTTAGGACTTCTGAGGTTTGTTGAGGTGGGGGTAGGAAGGGTCTCCATCGAAGCTTAGGTTACTTCAAAATATTATGTCTCTCTCTCTCTCTTTCTCTCACAAACACACACATGCATAGTTTCACATGAAGAGAACTGCACCTCATCTCCATACTGAAAGAAAAAGAGCAGAGATTAATCCAAACTGCTGACAGTTCAATCTGTCCTACCTTCTCTTCTCACTGGTTCTCACTTTAACCCTCATCATCTTTTTTTATCCTTTTTCACATATTCCTGTTTTTTTTTCTTTTACCCTCTCTCTCTCATTCAAGCACAATATGTCCCTCTGAGAATATTCCCGTCTATTCAGCGGGGAGATTCCAGCTCCCGCTCTGCTTTCAAATGAAGTCGACTAAAGACCAAAACATCAACATACTTTATCTGGGCAAACACACACAGCAATACACAAAAAAAATGGTTTTGGTGCTTGTTAAATGTACTTTAATTTCACATTTGAAACAGTAAAACAGTTCTTTTAGCCAATACTTATGTGAATAAGATTGTGTAAAATTTCCATGTTGGACTTCATTTCCATCCCGCGTCACTTTTACTGACTGAAATGATAATAGTTTATTTTAACGATTCTATTCTTATCACTGATTGACTAATCTTCCCACCTGAGCTGTGGATTTCTGCACTAACTAAAGTCTCCAGCATGGGGAAAGTGGGATGGTCTCGGGTTTTTTTGACGATGTTCTCTGATCTTCATGATGGCCTAAGTTCACCGATGTTTTCTCACAAACCTCTGAAACCTTCACAGATGGATTTACAAAGAAATAAAGTCATCCCAAACTATATTCCTGAAAAAATATAGATGTTCGGATTACATTTAGGTGTATCAGAATCATGAGCATGCCATACATTTCAAATCGAAAACTATTGAAAACCATCCTTACATTTCAATTATAGTTTACTTTGTGTTGATCACACAAAATCCATTAAAGTTTGAGGTTGGAACTGTAATCCCAGCTCCAGAAAGAAGGACAGAGGAAAATAAATTCAAAACTACATGATATGAGGCGAGTTGTGTTGGAGGCCAAAGATTGGAGGTATCGAAGAAAGCTCAGTGCTTTTTCCTTCACAACACGCTGAGATTTTGATATCAAAGAGAACAGCTATTTGCTCTCCCTCTTTGCCTTTCCTCTTCTATCTGTATTCAGGGGAACGACGCCAGGAGGCATATAAATCAGATTTGCTGGTCCTGCTTTCTTTTGAACACCTGTCTTTATAGCTTCAATATCTCAGGTAAAGAAACTGCAGGATATTAAGAGCGAATAGAGGTTCGGAGCTAAGGAATGAAAAGGCATTAAATGGAGAAGAACAGATGAAAGAGAGCTGGAGCGAATGAGACCGGAGTAAAATGACTTACAGAGGAGGAGGGGAATTATGAAGTTGTTGAGGAGGGGCAAAGGGAGAGAAAGGAGATGAGAGGTGACTTATAAAACAAGAGAGCGAATGAGGTGAAGACAAGGGTGGCAGAGTGGGGAGGTGGAAAAGATATTAACAGCACAATTTAAACAAGATGTTAAAGGGAGAATTAAGATGGAGATGAGCGGATGAATGAGTTGCATCATGCGGTGGAGGTTGCAAGAAACGACGAGTTGGTGAAGCAAAAGCAGAAAATGAATAAAAAATACAACAAAAAGTGATGTAGAAAGATATTTTCAACAGAAACCTGTTTACATCTGGAAAACACCCATCAATTAAACATCAATACAAAATGTAAAACCCAACAAATCAATAATACATATTAGAAATGAGCAGCAGATGTGGGTTTATGAATTCATTTGAGGGTTGAACACAGGTGAAAAAAAATCTGATTATAAAGACAGATTGGGAAAGGAAAGTTCAGGTTGTAATGGACTAAATGACATTATTACACAGCATAAAGAACAATATGTTTTACTCACTGATAACGAAGTGGAATCATTACATTTTGAAGATGTTCAGTATTGTAGTTCTTTTTGCACAAGTCAAACACTAACAACAGAGATACGGCGCTTTCTCAAATACAAACACAACTTAAACTTTTTCACATTTTGTCACATTGCACCCACAGTGTAGTTTATTTGGATTTTAAGTAATGAACCAGCACAAAGTTCAGCATAGCAGGAGAAAAATGACTTTCTAACTTTTTCATAAATACAAATGTTAAAAGAATTGAATGAATTTGTATTCAGCCCTAAAGAGTCAATACAAACTTTTACATTAATTTTTCCAATCTTTTCTCTATCACTAAACCAATTTCAGATCTAGACTAACATAAGTGATGTTTTGGCTGCTTCTTTGATTAGCATATTACTATGACAGATTAAACATTACATTTTAAAAGACAAGGATCTGCAACAGGACTCTATTAAAGAATATGAATGTAAAGTAAAATGAATAGAAAAGCATGCCACACTTTTAAGATATGTATTTACGAAGAGAGAATTATGTATTATCGGTCGTACTCTGTGCTTGACTAAAAATATGAAACCATTCAAGGCACTGCACAGAGGAACACACCTTTCCCATCACATGCAGCCACACACACACAAGGCTACGTACTGGTAGCTGGTAGCACAACTCATCTTTACCACAGATTGAAAAAAAAAACAAAAAACAAAATCATAATCTTTCTGTTTCAAGTGCAGCTACACAAACACACATCATTCCCTCTCTCCAGGCAAACACACACACACACCAGGCAAACCACACTCCCTTTCACTCACAGAGTCCTGTGGCAGCACAGTAGTGCCCTGGTAGGGGTAATGGTCTAGTGAAAAACCATTTCACGGCATAGTGAGCAGAGGAGAGGCAGGGAGGAGAGCACAGAAATCAAGCAGAAGAGACTGATGCTGAGGGAGAGAACGCACACACACTTTTACACACAGGCACACACACTGTAAGAGGGGCTCATCTCTCTCCTTTTAACAGACCCTTCAATTTACCCATAAAATACACCACCCATCACTTTCAGCACTGACACACATCCCTACTGTTTCTCTCTCTCTCTCTCTTTTCCACAGATACAATGAAACACAGACATGAAAGATCCAGAGTCCAGTCCCTTTCACTTGAGCTGTTTCAAGGATGTATCAAAGAACCTTAGATGGGCACAGAGCATTTTGTAGACGTATATAGCTTAAATTAGAGTACTTTGTCCAAACTCTGAACCAGGTCTTTCTTTTCTTTGTGATTCTGTTTCTGGCACCCCTTCATTGTTTTCTTCTTCATCTCCCCAACCGTCTGTGCTTACACCTCTCCTAGAGCAGACTTAATCATTTCTCTTCATTAACCAACCTCGCTCCAGCTAAATAAAGGGTTCTTAGGAGTGCTGTGAAATCGCTTCCTTCAACTCATTTAAAATCTCTATCCTTCCTCCTGCTTCTTACTTAAACTCCTCTTCTGCCTCAAAATGAAAAAAGGAGCCCAGCAGACTTTACTCAGTAGTCCCCTGGCTTGGAAAACAACTTTACTGAACTATGAAGACAGCCAAAAAGAGTTGCAGAAGCAGGAAATCAAAACAAATTTCTTTCACATAAGGTTGTATAAATTAGGCCACATTGTCGAAACTCAGAATGAGCTGTTTTAGGACCTCCTGTCACTTTAAGTCTAACCAAACTGCTGCTGGCCATGCCTCCCCCAAATCAACGTTTTCACTCGCATGTGAAAACATGCGCAATTATACAACTGTACATCTTTGAAAAACAGAAAAAAAGCCCAATGCGCAACCAACGAGAACGCAGCAAGTGGTTTCTGGATGGTAAGTCATTAACAAAACATTTGTCTTTTACAGCAGCCATTGTATGGTGGATGCAGCCAAAAGTCAGCTGATCAAACACTGGAGCTTAGCGTGGGTTGTTAGGTGAGGTTTTTAGATAACGGTGCAGCTCTTATCAATTGTGACTCAACAATCCAGAGGTGTTTAAAACTGCACATTTTCAAAATACCAAGAACCAGAAAGAACTGTTGTATTTGAGCCTGTAGATTTGAATTTGGTGAAAAGATTGGCCAAAATAAACTTAAACATACTGCAAATTATTTTGTTCCAAACTCAATGAACTTGTCGCCTACTAAATACAAATTGGAAAAAATATAGGGTAGAATAAAGTATTACTAGATCCAAATTAATCTCACATTCATGCCCATCATGGCTGTATAAAAACCTTTACTCAAAATGTGTACACTAAGGAATAAAACTAAATACAAGGCACATGTGATGAACTGTAAATTAGGACCAGTGTTGGAAACACACCAGAATAATCTTAACACAATGACAGTTTCAACTCAACCAATCTTATCCGAGCAGTCACAATCCTGCTAACGTGTATCCATCTATCAAATTTAACTTAAATAATTTCAACCACATCTGCATCTCACTTTTAGATCCCAATCTCTTAAATCCATTGTCCTTTTCTCCTTCTGTAAATCAAATAAGATTTTACCCGTCATCGTCCTTTCCCCCTGCTCTGCCTCTCACCCTCAGAGAGATCAATGAATAAGGGGTGGCTCGGTCTAATCTTTATTTATCTGTCACATCTTTCTGCTCTGCCACTACCTTACTGTTGCTTTCTGCATGTGTCATGTCCTCTGTCATGTATTTAATGCCTTTTCTTTTGCACAGTCAATAACTATTGGCATGCATATTGGTGTAGAAAGGAAAAGGTTACCTAAGTCTAATAAACTACAATATGTAGTTTTAAGACAGAAAAGGGTACACCGCTGAACTACAAATTATCTGAAATGTTATTCCTTTGTTAATTACAGACATGTAAATGAGACTGCATGACAGCAGTCTAACTCTTCTTATAGTTGCTGACTATCTTTTTGCATATCTCCAATAGTATTTTGTCAATTTACCTACAGCAACCTACTGTATTTTGCTTGGAAGGCCTCCTAACCATCACCCTAATCTTTACCTCTTTCCAGAGAAGTCTGGATTCTGGCTGCGTTTTTCCAAAATGCTGGCATTATTTCCAGTCACAAGAAACTTGGTCAAATAAAAACCTAAATACATGCGGGTGTATGAATAATTTGAGCTTCATAGTATATAAAAGTTTTGTAAGGTCATGATTTCAAAACCACAAAAACTTTCTGCCATACTTGTGAAACAACAAGTTTATCAAGGCATTTTATTTGATTAGCAGACAATAGTAACAGTGGTTATATTTTAAAGACTGAATATCTACAAAGCTATGAAAGATACACTTGTCACTCCCTTTACTAATTATGCCATACATATGATTTTATATCAGGAAGTGCTTGATCTTTAATGTCTCAGACTGGCACCATGGGTTAAAAATCTTCACAGAGACATTTCTAAGGGCACCAGGATGTCATTTCCTGAACACGATCAAAGGATCATTAGCCAAACTCTGTGAAGGATTCAGCTGCTGGTTAACACAATCCCAAGGGGGAAAAGACATCAGCAAGTATTTCAGAGAGGCAACTCTCAGCGTTCATCAATCAGGCTGTCTGATAAGGCCACTGAAAAACAGTTTGGAGTATGAAAGATCACTCATAAGTGAAAAAAAAAACATTAAAGGCAGTTGCCAAACACTGAAGGATTGGATGCCTCTGCAAATGTGGTTACTATTTTAAAGCTTAAAGTGCACAGCAGTGCAATCAGAAAGGTTGGAAAAGTTGCCAAGTAAAAGGCACTACTTTGGCCACATTGCAGCAAAAACAAACCATATTATTAAAATACCTGATACCAAGTGCAAGGTAAATATGAGCTTATTTAGCAGATAGAGGATTTAGACTACTTGGA
Organism: Phalloptychus januarius; assembly: GCA_902982915.1. Classification (NCBI taxonomy): domain Eukaryota; kingdom Metazoa; phylum Chordata; class Actinopteri; order Cyprinodontiformes; family Poeciliidae; genus Phalloptychus; species Phalloptychus januarius. The sequence goes on along the minus strand of CADWAE010000230.1, from coordinate 17,061,901 downwards.
GTCAATTGAGTCTGTATAACGTATTGGAAATATTACAGTCCAATAGAAGGTAATGTGACACCTAAAGCTTGACTGAAAATGAGTCTATAAACACGCAGGGTTGAGAACAAAAATGCTACAGCAGAAAGTCCAAATACGCTCAATCTCCACCTATTTAAAATGCTGTGGCGGGATCTTTAACGAGCTGTGGAAGAATAAACTCCAGCAAACTGAGGAGAAGTAAAAGTGTAATGAGACTGTAAACGCCAAGATTGTCTTTACAGGTTTTTCATATTTAGGGTCTTGGACAAAACTCCTCGTTCATATTGAAACTAATGTGGATCAATGACCTTATCTTACATTAGTTTTTAATATTTCACAGGGATGGAAATAATCTGACATCTTTGTTCACAGCTCTGAAAATCCATATAATGGCTTTATTCTTGCTTTTATTAAAACCTTTCTGTCAGCAGAAGAAAATAGTGGTATTTAATCTGTTTTTCAAGAGAGTCCTGGACAAGACAGACAAATGGGACCAGTTATAATTATAAAAGCCTGAAAACACAATTTGCATTCATGTCAAAATAAATCAAGCAAATCAGCTACATCTCCATATAACTCCATCTCCACGTCATCAAACAGTCCTTTATAAATGTCCAGAGAGAATATATCTTTAATTTTCAAATCATTTTAAGAACATCTCTTAAAATGAGAGTAGATTTTTTTCTCAACTTTGTCAAGACTTTGAAATTGACAACCATAGGTCATTATGGAGCTGTATATTATAACTAACTGAACTTCTCACATAAATGTAGGTCTTAAGATATTAAGCAGTGCAAAGTGGCCATATAATAATAATAGATTAATGTTAGACCACAGAGATTTTGAATTTGAAACAACAATAAAAGTGTGAGCCATGTTGAGTGTGGACGTTTTAAGTGTTAAGGGTAGGGTCAACATTATTGATAAACATCATGAAAAGTAGTGGTTCTAAGACAGAACCCTGAGGAACACAGAGTACTACAGAAGGGTGTTGGTGTAAAACATGACAATTAATTCCTAATGGGTTCCTAGAGAGAAAAAAATGCTCTGTCTAAGAGGTCACTGATAGTTTAACTCTTTACTGATCAGGACAGCCAAACAGGAAAAATAAAGCATGGCTTTATTATTATTGATCATCTAGAAAGAAGTAAAATCAAAGCCATTAGAATTTTGTCCTTTTTCTACGAGTTTGCATTTTCCTTTTACACACCTTTCACAATCCTAACTGTCCACAGACAATTCTTTTCATTTATTCACCAATGTCCTCCATCCACAGCCAAGCCAGTCTTTATTTATCCTGCCCTGTTCATCTAATACAGTACACAACTCTTTCCTCCATCCATTTATCCATTCAAACCTGCTACGGAAAGCAGTAATTGCAGCTGCTGGTGAAAAGCCCTCCATTTTCTCAGCTAATTACTTCAGCCTCTTAACAAAGTAGCACTAAAGCAAAGAGACTCGACAAGTGCCCTTACAAGAACATGCTTATTCACATTCACACAAGTTCACCTATGCACACGCTAACAGCTATTCAAATTAGCTCTTTCCATAGTTCATCAGTCTTCTAATGAATCTGTTTTGACCAAACGGGTGAGAGTCACTCCACCATCTGCAGTCTTAACAAGTAGACCCTTGCTTATGTTGATAAGAAAGAGGCTTATTTTTTTAAATGACCATCAGTTTATGTAATTTTAAACCTAAAGCAGTATGTTTCAGCCATATAAAGAATATTTTTGAAAATATGCTTGTTTATTTTGTACCTAGTAGAAAGATTAGCAGATTGGTCCTAGTTGGTTAAAGAACAAACTGTTGAAAGGTTCATTAATTAGGCATGCATTATTTGGAAATCAATGTTACCTCATGTGCATAGTAAACAAACAACCAGAAACTTCTAGTTTTCTATTTATAAAGTTATCTAAACACTTTTTTCAAAGATCTATACTACAGTGAAAGCCAGTCCATCATGTTATGATGGACTCAATACTGTGTGCAAGGCAGAGAAAGACACTGAACAACTCAAACAATGGGAACAAATGCGCTTATTTATTCAAAGTGCCAAAGAATCACCAATCATCTTTCCTGCAAGCTGCCTCCTACTGAAATGTCAGCAAAGCACTAGAATAAAACGCTAAGAATTAACACTGGAGCACAGTTAAATGTCACGGCGGTGTTGAGCCTCTAGTACAATTAAGACCACAGAAGGTCAATTTTCCCCAAAGCATGCAGCTTAGAGCATCCCCGGTGAAAAGCGCCATTAATACTATTTAATGCAAAGCATATCCCGTTCATTTACTGGACGTGTGTAAGTAAATGGAAGCATGGATAATAAATTTCTGTGTGTGTTCACATACAGATCAGAAAACACAACCAGTAATCAAATTAAATCAGCTTTTGCTAAGTGGGATTTGAAAGCTATTCGTTAGATGGCATCCCAAGCTTTCAGCAATCACTTTTGCTGAGCTATGAAAAATAAACACTAAACATTCATCCAAAGACTTTTAAGGATCTTAAAGTTTTCCTAATATTTATATTAATAATCTTCTCAATTATAGCTATAGATTTTAAGATTATCTATCAGGTGCTGCTTAGGTTTCTGAAATGGACCAAAAGTCCTGAAAATTCAGTGTGATTGTTGCATGTAAAACATAATGAGAGTGGCAGTAATGCACTATTTGTTGCGAGTATAAAATATGCAAAGGTCAGAGGTCACTACAACACCCACTATTAAAGACATACAAATTTGTAGCACCTGAATACATTATCTGACATGTTTAAGAATGTCCAACTTGAGACATTTGCATGATCAACAGTTCTTGTGAATACTGATACTGCATGTAAACAGGTTCCTAAAAAGGTTCTACAGGTCTCAAATTGTAAAAAAAAAAACAAAACACATCTACCGGTAATTTACATAACCCACATTTCTTGAATATGAAACCTCTCCAATGTTTTTTTTATTTGATTATCTTCCAAAAGAACATGGCTTTCTACTATGTTGTATAAATAAGAATAAGAACTAATTTACCGTCAACTCCTGTCCTGCTCATGCTCTTTGGTCACAATTTTGATCAAATGGTTAAAACAAATCTGTAATGAAACTATGGAAACTAAAAAATGTTTTGCGTAGCAACACCTTATGTGAGACTTCTGTCTGTAAGTGTGTAAACCAGTTGTATGAAAAACCGTAAAGTGATACTTCTTTGGGGAACCTGAGAGGTGTGTTTTTTAATTCCAAGGGAGCATATCCTGAAACCAGATCTGCTTTGACGGCCTACCACAAATGAACAACACGGAAGTCTGTAATTGCCTCTGGTTATTTATTCCCCACAAGAGTTCAAGCACAGCCATAGCAAACATTTTTCAGTCTTTTCCTAAACTGAATGAAATATTACGGGACATTTTATGAGTTCAAATTAAAAGAGATAAGGCTTAATTGGTCCAAATAGTTTTCATGGTGGAAGCCACACTTTTTATCTTAAATAGAAAATCAGGTGAAATTATTTTAACCTCTTTATAACAAGCATAGTAAATAATAAATGCAATTTGCAATGTTTCCGGTAATCCATTTTAAGATTGTAGTAATTACTTGTGTAAAATCATTTATGGAAAAGAAAAAGTTTGGGAAAAAAAGCACGTACAGGTTGCAAGAGTTTTCCCCTCTCTTGAACTTTTCACATTTTGCCACATTACAAACAAATGATTTATTTTACTGGGATTTTATGTGGCAGATCAACATAAAGTAGAGCTTAACTGTTAAGTGGTACTTTAAAAATGAGTAGTTTCCCAAGAATTTTACCCAAAAAAGTCAAAAGTGTGGTGTGTTTTTGTGTGGACTCCATCCATGGGCTGGTAGCTAATAACACAATGCCAATCTTACACAAAACTGGACTCAATGAACTAATAATCAGCGTCTGTCAACAATTCTGTCAAAGGGTTTTGGGATAAAGTTCATTTTAAATTTATTTGTAAAATAATTTTTAAAAATGCACCGTTTCGTGTTGATCTGTAATAAAATCAGAATAAGATCAATTATGGTTTGTCTTTGTGACATGCCAAAATAGCTTCAAGTTCAAAGTTCAAGGGTGTGAATATTTTTGCAAGGCATTCTAAGGAAAAAAATAGAGTGTGCTAGGAAAAAGAAACAAGATGGGGATAAATAAATGATAGTAAGAAGGAAGATACAGTATGACGATATAAGAGAGGATAGGATTAGTTTCTGCTGCAAAGCCCTGGGAAGCACACACACACACACACACACCCCCAACCCCACACGCAGCACACACAGACAAGAAGAGAGCACACATGTGAAGGCACACCATATTTAATGCCTACTATTCAATGACACAGACACAACGGGAAATTAATAGCACAAAGACAGCGCAAGTTAAAAACCAACACACACTCACACACACGCACACACCCACAGGTTTATCCAGTCCTTAGTGTTCTTAACAGTTAAGCTCGTCCTTGAAAGTGCAAGGTGGGGAGCTGATAAGACGAGCGAAACGGAGTGGAGGAGAGACTTGCGGGTGATGCCACATACAAAAGGAAAAGGGAGAAAAATGAAGAGAAAGCGAACTGGAAAAGTGCAGGAAGATAATTTGGATTCCTGTAAGCCCACCCCCCCACACTTCCTCCCTGCCACCCTGATAGTATATCCCTGTACCTCTCCCCTCCCCACACTTCCCATCTGTGCCTCCTTTCTACCCCAAACTTCCAGACTTAAAAAAGTTCTCCCTTTGAGGATTAGCCGGAACAAAGGCAGGTGAATTCCAAGGAAGTCACAGAGACAGAAACATAGGAGAATCAAAGGAGGTACAGGTTAAAGGGGAGACAATTACCTGACCAAGACAAGACATAATGAGAGAGAGGGCTGAGACAGAAAAGATGAGGGAAGGCTGAATTTCAACCTGCTTTTCAGTTTCTATTGTGTCAGTGGCTTAAGAGGGAGAAGCACAGCTGCTTTTGAATTTCAGGATTTTTATATTTATTTATCTAATGCTCTATGATATCTCAGTGCGGTATTAAGACCGAAATTACATTGCTCAGCAACATCCATACCGTTTGGCACCGAGGAATGTGTTTCAACGTACAGTCTGGATATGAGACTCCAAATGTGAGATGCATGAGTGTGTGTGAGTTTGAGATTATGACTGTGTGACAGTGGGAGCAGGTGGCTTCAGTGGAAGGTTAGATGGAGCTGTAATAGGATGAAAGTGGCACTCTTTCCTTCCGCCTCTCACACAAACTCAGTTCGTCTCTCTGGCGATTGGCTCCAGTCAGGGGTTGATGATGGCTGGGGAGACTTTTGTGCCTTCCTCATATATTTTTTATACCATTTAATTTTATGAAAGTCTTGACCTCTCCAGTCTCCTCAGTTCACATTTCCCAGATTCAGTTTTTATGTCTTTTTAACTTTTTCTGTGCTTTTATTCCCGCCCCGGCTCTGTCTGTCTTGTGTTTGTTCTGTCTACAGAATAGAACAGAAATATTATTTCTTTACAAGTCTTTACAAATCAACTTTGTTGTGGGTTATTTTTTCTTTACCCTAATCAAGAGATCACTTTACTAAAGAAAATGAATATCAAAATAACTAATTAGCAGTGAGAAATGTGCTATATTACCAATTAAATGAAAGATAAAATTTTATAAGATGATGGGAAAAAACAATTTGTCATCTCAAACTCAAATCTTTTAATCTTGACATAAAATTGCTAACGTTTTACATTTTGCAGAGATGAAGTGATGTAATAACGCAGAGCCACCGAATGATTAACATCTGCCTACGTGCTGCTTTCATCTGCAGCAGAAATAAAGAGAAAAAGGGGGCTAAGAAGTGTGGAAAATGGAGGCTGCATTTTCTTTTGTACTCGATGACATGGCAGGCAGAGTGAGAAAAAAATCCCTTTGCTATGCTGTGCTTTCATTTACCATGTGGACCTGAGTACATTGCCAGATATAAATACATAAAGCGACACATACACGAGACACCGGCAGTGATTTGTTCTTACTGTGGTTCCTACCAGAGAGGAAATGCAGACAAATAGGGAATCTTTAAACCTTAAGCCCTTCCTGGCCCACTTTTAATGACCCCTAAGAAACCTCCTGTGGTAAGAGTCAACTTTTAAATTTCTCAGAAACTGAAAAGCTAATTACTGGTATCTAAGCATAATGAAATGCATGCTTTACATATTTCAAGAGTTATCTTTATAAAATGTGATGGAGGCCTATTTTCCATAAAAAATATAATATATTAATAGTTTATTTTTGATGAAATTCTGAAGTTTCCAGTTGTCTGAACAGAAGAATCAACACAAAAGCAGTTTAAAGAATTATATGAATGTTTTACCCAAATAAGGCATCAGACACTTGATGCAACTAATAATGGGTTTTATTAATTGATTCAAGAGTGCTTAAGTTAGAACACCTCAGATACCAGGACTCTTAGCAATAACGTTGCATGTCACTAACTCAAGGACAATGTCTAAAACTGTCAGAAAAAATAAATCACTGCTTTGCACAAAGAAAACTATTTAAAAATAGCAGAAAAGGGAGTAAATATTTCTAAAAATACAGCAGAATCAATGTTCAAAAGTCTAATGTTAAAGGAAAAGTGGTTATGTTGACCTGATGAAATAAAACAAACCATGTTCACCAGATTCCTTAGCAACAGGTGGCTGAAAATCCTCGACTGATGGCAAAAGAACTGCAGAATGTCTTTATAGAAGCTGCCACAGAGGGCTCAGTTTTCACAGTAAGGCGCCTACTAAAAGCTGAAAGGCTCCATCTCTACACTTCACTGAATCTTTTTTCTCAAGTACATAAATAAGCCAAAGAGGTTCTAGAATTCCTTGATGAAACTTTTTGGATCTATTGATCAATGGTATGTCTGAAAGAGGGAGAATAAAAAATAAGCTGTAAAGGACGCCATGCCTAGAAAGAAGCTCAGTGATGCTGTGGGAATGCTTGCTTCCACTGGCAATGGAAATCTCAATTTAAGTAGTATCAGGAAATCCTGAGGGAAAATGACATCATGAAGCATGGACGCCACCAACGTGCTGGTTTGACCATGTAAACCTAAGAACATGAAGTTCCATAGGAACACTACCAGCAGAATCTGGCTATATATCATATTTCCAGAAGGTCAAAACACCAAAAAGATGCTGTGCTAAGAGCATGGCATGAGCGATTTGAGATTCTCATGGAATAACATTGAGTAAAATGGTATTAAATAAAAAAAAGAATAAAAAATAGACAAGTCAGTCAGCTGATAGCTCACCCGCTATGCTTTAAAACAATGTCATGATGGTCATCATACCATCAAAATGGTATGATGACATTTTGGCAATTTTATGTAACTTTGATCACAAGGTACAAAAGAAGTTTGTCATGAAAGGGTTGAAGAATTGTTGTATTGGATTTGTAGAAAGCAATGGGTTATGAGTTGTGTTGAACTACTTACACAAATGTATGTAAAAATGTGCATTTTGGTATCAATCCTACTATTCACTCAAGGTGTACCTGTATAAAAAAACATCCTTACACAGTTTTCAATCGATCATAAACCCTGTGCCTGGCTGAAGCATCAGCTATTACTTTCAAAGGAAAAAGATAGGGTCATCCATCAAAAATCACCCAAGAAATGAAGATGGACATTTTCTTGCAGACATAAGCAATATGCTATAGATTGACCGTGCCAAGGGTTTAGCTCTAGTCCAGGTGGGGTCAAAGGTGAGGTTGGCCAGAAAAGCTGAACGGGCCTAGAAAAAAGCACCAAGGTTGGGAAAGAAAGAAACATGTAAGAGGAGAACAGGACAGGGATTAGGAAACCCTCCAGAAGGCAGCCACTTAATTTCCTGGCCAGCGTGGCTGTGATTATCTCCTGGGTGGGAATGGAACGTTTGATGTCCTGGGACCAGACTAATCCTTGGTGACTAACCTTCACCTCTCATTTCCTTTGGATTAGCTTCCTCTCCACTACTTAATAACAGAAAAGTTGGAAGTGGATCAATATTAACCCACTATGAAGGACAGGAAGAGGGTAAAAATAAAAAAGTACTAATGTTTTGAAGTCATGAAAAATAAAAAATAAATTAAATTGTGCAAAAGGTAAGAGTTGCTTTTTTTGTATGGTTTGTTTAGGCAGCAGGAAACAACATTAAGTTACTTCAAGTACGTCATTTTGCAACAATGAGGTACTTTTAGGGAAAAAAAAACTTTACAAGAGCCCTGAGCAGTCATTCAGTGAATCCAAAGTGGTTCAGCAAATGAATGCAAACCAAAATAAAACCAGAAAAAAGAACATTTTTGACTTATGTCAATTCAGCAAAGCTTTACAATGTCAAACCCCTTGAACAAGTTGGAAAAATTCTAAGTACTAAAATTTACTGAACTTTACCACATAAAGCTTTCTAATAAAATCTAGATCAAATAAATACCATTTGACAAAGTAAACAAGGTTTTGTGCTTTTGAATTCTAGTTTATCACAATGCCCTGGTCTCAGTCCAATAGAGAATTAGTGGGTAGATCTGAGAAAGCCTGTGGAAGCGAAACCTGACTCAACAGTTTTGTCAGAACGAATGATCCAAACTCCGCAAACGTTTGTGAAAAAGCTTTTGGAAGGAAACTTAAAACATTTGAATCAAGTCATGCAGTTCATAGGCAATCCTACCAAATACTGAGAAAGTCTATGTAAGACTCTGAATTTTTAAGACACCAATGAATCCATCTCTGACATATTATTGATGTCATTGTGGCATTTAGTAAATAGAGATAATATTGGTCATTCCATCTAAGCTAAAACAAGAGCAGTTGGGCCTGATTTAACATCAGACAAAGAGAAAAAAACGCATGTTTGTGTTTCATTTGGTGTATGTACAATTTTGGTTTCTACTGCAGAAAAAAAATGCTACTTTGGATCAGAAAGGTTGTTGAAAAATTTGATGTGACATAATAAATAAATTGTCTTATTAAGTAGCTTTTTACTGATGTCTTGAGCATAGAAACATGCCTCTCACAAAGACAATCAATTGTGAAATAAATATTAGTGTAACTGTGACAAAATGTTGTTTTTCAAAACTGCAGTCTGACATTGGACAGAGGCTACAAATTATATTTTTGCAGATCTTTTGAATTTATTTCTGTTTTTCAGAGTTTATGAATTTTCTAGGACATAAAAGGAAATGCTTGAGGTGAAAAACTGTAAATGTCTGAGCCTCTAGTAAAACATAAATTTAAATAGTTAATGAAAGCTAATAAAACATCAGTATCAATCTTTTTCCCCAGCTTGCTAAAAGACTAACAAAAAGAAAGAGGAGAAAAAAAATCCATTCACATGTGCTTGCCATGGTAACCAGTTGGCTGTGATAACTGGGCTGTTTGGATTAATAATCTGGTGAAGACGAAGGTGATTGAGTCCTTCCAACAATTAGGAACCTCATCATTGAGGGTTATTTGCAAATTCACACAAAAGTTGCAAGGACTTGTAACATGCACACACATTTTTATATTACCAAAATGCTGCAGATGAATAATTTTTAATAGAAAGCTGTTACCAAATTATGGTCAAGAGTTCTTGAAATGTTTTTTTAAATCGCTTACCAGGATTTTCTCAAGGGAGAGAGCCTAAAATGTTGCCAGGTTACTAACCCGATCTGACCAATGACTTGTCACTTGACCCTACTTCTGGCCAATGCCCTGTCTCCAACAACCGTCCGGGCCCCAGCTGGCCAATTAGCTCGCCTCTTAGCGTGGAGCTCAGCCAATGAAAAGCCCCAGGAGACTTCTGTTCATCTGAACCCACAGATGGGAGGACAGAGAGGAAAGGAGGGGACTGAGGGTAGAAGTCTGTTTGCGTGCGTGTGTGTGTGAGTGTGTGAGTGAGAAAGGCAGCGTGAGGGACTTGGCTGTAACTCCCAAACATTATTGAGACATCTTCAATGAAGAGGCTGGATGCTTTTGAGCTAGCAGTTGGAAATAAATCTCTCCTTTCTGAAAGAACCAATTTTTATCATCAATGGTAAAAAAAAAAAGAAGATAAAAATCCAAATAGCTAAAACACATCATATTTAATAGAAGAGTCATATGTGCATATACCTTTAAGCTAAGGAGTTCTCAGTCAACTTTGTACAACTTAAATGCTGTCATTCTGAGGAAACAAGACCAAACCACTAAGGTTTCATTTTCAGTTTAGGTTTTATTATGAAATGCCAGATAAAGCAGAACTTCCAATACCATCTTATCGGAGCTTAAAAAGGACAAAAGAATAATTTCACTATTATAGAAAATATTTTATAAATTGCTTTCCATGCTGTATCATAAGAATTTGTGTTTGAGAAAAGTTTAACTGATATAAAGAAAAACAGTTTTAGAAAAATGAAAGATATTAACAGATATTTAGTTTTACTGATGATCTGGAGCAAAAACTTGGGATGTGAAAGTATAAGAGACTATTTTCATCCAGCTGACCAGCAGTGAGTAACAACAGGCAGGTGAATGGATGGGACTGTGTTGCTGCTGATGAGTGAAAGTTTTGCTCCTTTGCATGAAAATTCAGTGGACCAGTCTCCAAGATTACAGAGCTCTGCATCCCACAAATGTGCTTGTTGCCCAGGTAACGCATCTTCAGATGGTTAGGTACCAGCTTGTGCCAAGCATTAATTATTGGCTCTGTTGTTATTTCAGCTGTTTGTAAAATAGAATTTAAAAAATACACATTCATTTTTCTTGTAAAAACTGCAAAAATTACAGCTATTTACTTTTTAATATTAATAAAAAATATCATTAAGAGGAAGATGAGAGAGATCAACAGTGCAAATGAGGTGGAGGCAGGTACCATGCCACAATGCAATTTATGCAAAACCATGTAAAAAGTGGATATATAGTACATGAAAATAATTTTAGTTGGACCACATTTCTGTATTAAAAATACTGATTTTATGTAATGTCTATTTTTAATTTTTTTAAATGAATTCAGTTTTTTTATTGACTTTACAATTAAGATTGATTGGCAATGGGGATTTTTAAAAATGTCCTTATCAATTTGAATCATACTTTTTGGACTGCTCACATACTATATAAATGGCACAGCTTATAAAAATTATTAACTACACCTTTGAGTAATTCACCAAATGAATATGTTGGTGTTCCCACTGTTCCTAAAGATTTTAGTACTCTCAGCCTTGCAGTACTTTCTTCAGCAAAGATTTTAAGCCAACAATCTTTTTCTGTGCCTCGCCTTACATCTCTTGAGTTTCTTAAATCTCCTCATATTGTGCAACTCAGTGACTTTTAAAAAGATTTCCCTACATTCCCTTCACCAACTGTTTTCCTCCCCTCTCTCCCTCAGCACTTCTTATCTATCAGATGACTCACCTTATTTCAGCATAAGAAGTTTTTTTCCCAGAACCTCAAGAGGTGCACGCACAATCTCTAAGTACACACAAACAGACTTTATCTTTGCTTACTCATACATAAATAGCAGTATACAGTGTGTTCTCATGTACACATACTTGAAACAACAACAACTAGTGTGCCCACATCAACAAAACTCACAGAAAATGAAAAAATGGTGTTACATGTATGAACACAAGCTGTTTGTTTGGCCTACGGTGCAGCGGCCACCACTGATAAACACAGAACACCTTCTGTCAAACACAGGATTTGTTTTGTTTAAATTACAGTGAACTCTCAATATTTCTAAAGATTTGGGATTACAACAAAATCTGTGAATACCAAATGATGCCCATTTTAGCACTAACTATACTGTTAACATGCACAATGGAAATGTTCTAGGCATTACTAGAGAAGACAATATCTACAGTCTTCCTTGTTTCCACTGTTGGGGTTACAGCCAATCAGCAGCAAATGAAATGAATGGTGGTTCTTTACTTGCAAACAGTAGACAACATGCAAAGTAGAATTATACTCATAAAGAAATATGCAAATTGATGGGTCATCTGCAAATGATTTAGGAGTTACATTCCACAGAAAAACCTGCCAATACATGAATTACTGAATTGAAAATAGATGGAGACTACTGTAGAAAGTATTTACAAAGTTTTAAATTTGATTCATTTGTTCTAAATCTGGAGAACATTTTAATATTTTCACAAAGTGAATCCAGGAATCTTTGCTGTTATTTCCTGGAGTACAAGCTGAAGTCTAATAATATAAATATACAGCACAGTACATATGACATCTCTGCCCATACCTCTGATGGGTAAATTAAAAACAAAGTCTGAGGATTATCTAGTAGCTTCAGTTAGGCAAAAATACAACTGCTATGTTATCATCTTTCAAATGTATTGTGTTTCTTTGTTCATTTGTCAGTGAATAACACACTATTCGTTTTAGGCAAGGTGTTTTTTTCTACTCCAAATTTTTTGGAGTAGAAAGAACCTCAACTTACTGAGGCTTTTAAGTGTAATAAATTACAATAAATACAATTTTGTTCAATAGCCTCTCTTATGTAGAAAGCGATTAGCGGTATTTTTACTCTAGTAACACATTACAGAAGTAGTGATTTGAGAACCTATTGAGTAAAGATTAATTATTACTTGTAGATCTTGACCCAAACCCTGGAGTCAGACTTTTAGGGATTTTTAAAAACAGATGATAAGTTCTGACTCATTCTGCCTTTCTGTCTGCTTTCCAGTGAATGTAGGAGCATGAATTCATTCTTGTGTGTGTTGCATCTGCGTTGGTGTATGTGTCTGATGTAAGCATTCATCCTTGTATTTTAGGGTGGGTGTGTGTGTGTGTGTGAAACAGACGTTCAGCAGTCATCAGACCAACCAGGCACCACTTCCAGACAGCGAGGTCAGTCATTCACTAATCATATTAACATTCCTCCATAATGACCCAATGCAGAACTCCCCCGTTTTTAGTCTTTTTTTTCCTTTTCCTAATCCATCTGACTCATTTACACTGTCCATTTCACTTTTACCACTCCATCTGCTTTTTCTTGATTTTATCTATCTCAGCATCTCACCAATTCTCCCCTCCCAGAGTTCAACGTTTCGATTATTTGATCTTCTTAGACTTTCATTTCTTCCCGTTTTATTTTTCCAACTTTGACTTCACTTTCTCCTCAAATTGTTCTTTCATTTCCTCATATTACACACCATTACACTTTGCTCCATTCAGCTGGCAGTACATACTCAGACACCCTCTAAAGAACCTAATTCAGATATCTATATTGAGTCAATTTACTATGAAAGATTGCACAAAAGGTTGCACACCATGTTTGGCAATGGGACTGCAGATAACAAAGCAAGATCACAACTTTAATGTGATTTAGACTACACTGATACTGTTCAAATTGGCTTTAAGTGCTTGATAAACTGCTTTAAGAAAAAATGTGCACATGTTAATAGCAGATGTTTTGAAAAACAGTTATCCAACACTTTTACAAAGAACGTCAAACATCGTTAGGTGTATTTATCACCACATGAGTCAGATGATGAGTGTGTGTTAGTGTGTCAGAATATCTACTCTGACACCAGCTTTCTGTCTGCACTTTTCCAGAGAAAACTAAAAGCAGGTTGTGTGGCTTGGCGGGGTAAACCCTGACTCAGAGTGGTTATTCCCTTGGCATGAGAAATGCCAACACGTATCTCCTTACTAAAAATGAGCACGCATACCTGCAGACGTATTTCCATCACTTAAGAGAGACTCACAGAAGTTCCTTATAGAATCACCATATTATAACCTCCACTCAGCCTCTTAGATGACCAAGATTGTTTGAAAGTGCTGGATTGTGGCAAATCTTTGGAAAAAAATCTGTGTGAAGGCCTTAATAATGTTACTGCTGCCCAGGAGCCTTCTGCACTTCCACGAGCCAAACTGCATGATGAAAACTGCGTCACTTTGTTCTCAGCCTCATGGTGTCTGTCCCTTCCTGTCAACCCACTGCCAACCTTACCCTCGTTCCCTTATCGTTTGATTGGTCTGAATTTAATGGGTGTATGCAGAAAACGGCACTGAGCCGCTGTTCAGACTATCTGTGCAAGGCAGGATGGATCGTCGGGTAGCACAAGCAGTCAGGACTGTGGTTTTTCACTCAGAGAGCAGATCTTGAGCAACAACTGTTTGAGGGCGTGAAGAAGTATGTACTGAAGTATAAAACTCGTGTGTCAATTATTTCCTCCTCTGAAGTTGTGAACTTGTAATAGTCATTCCTCTCTGCCATGATTGCTTTGTTTACTATCCTGTTGTAAACCAAACACATGACAAAACTATGACATACACTGCAGAGGGAGGGGAAGCTTGGGTGTGTCTTGTGGACCATGAAAGGTCTGAGCAAAACAAACATATTAAAACCACATGAACACGTGTCAACAATTAGACGTGGGTCTGACCATACTGGGCCCTTTAGTCTGTCTTTGGAGGAGGGAATTATTTGCTTGTGTGAAGTACAAAATGATGTAGGTAAAGGGCGGGCGTTTCTGTACACTTTATTCACTTTGGAACATTTGGTGCAGCAGTCAAATCTCAGAGAATCCTGTCAGAAGTCAGCATGACCTCCAGGAACATGATTTCATATCAACAACCACAAGGTGTTTTTCGCTGATCACATGTACCTATCACACTAAGAATTTAAAGTCTGGAGTTTAGAATGTCAGAGCTTCTCCTTGGCAAAGGAAAAAGTACACCTTATATCTAAACTCCAGCTTGGAAAGCTCACAACCTCCCTTAGCTCTTCCAGCAATCAACTTATCCACAATTTTCTAAAGTGTTACAGCAGTGGAACCAAATGTGTTGGAACCAAGTTGGAGCACTGCCATTCTAATGAGGAATAATGACGAGGTAGTCTTAGCCAACGTGGCCAATCCTGAATCAAACTGTATTTTCACTTCTAGAAACCTGCAATTTGGCCAATTCTACTTTGCAAAATAACATCTATATGAATATGTAGTCACACACCAACAGTGTATTTTGTAAAACCCTTTTTATCAGTTAAAATGACGATCTTTTGCAGTATGCCTACTTTGATTATCTACAGACTACAACTTTTACCCGTATATCTTGCCACAACATCTCAAGTGTAGACAGAGTGGATGAATATCATGTGTCAGGAGCAATTCTCAATTTTAACTACAGATTCTCAACTGGATTTGAGTCTGAACTGTGACTCCACATTTCTGTGTCTGCACTTTGTGTCTTAATGTAAACACAAACCGATGCCAAGAACTAGCATGTCAGTTTTGTTGAACGACCATGTTTTTGTAGAAAGATCAGACAGAGAAACATTACAGGGGTGTGCTGTGCTTCTTCCCTGGTTGAGATCCTGAGTGGATGTATAACATAAATATCTGTGTAAACGCATGTTAGCTTGAGAAAATCCACACTGGTCCAGTAAGTTAACACCGATACTATCATGTCTACTTTTCATGAACATTGACATAAACATAAAGCGGTGACATTAGATCGTTTTGTAGAGTAAATGCAAAGATTTTCTCAAGGAATGAATGTCGTACATGGGACCTTTTTTGTTTTTTACGTTTTAATGCTTCACTTCTTATGCCCCTTTTTGTTTCTCTCTTTATTTCAGTCTTTTTGTGTTTCGCAGCTGCCCTGTCTGAAACATCTGCCCAGTTCCTTTCTGTTCCATTTGATTCAGCACATTTGTACTGTTCCTATGATCTTCATGTCCTTATAAGGACAACATAAGAAACGGTATTTGAAGAAACTGTGTGATCTCACAGAGCGCTCTTTGACTGCTAAGAGTGAATTCATGAACACAACACTGAAACTTTATTCAGTGTTTTTTTAAAGCTGCACCCTTGAAATCTTACATTTTGTCACATCATAACTACAAACATCAATATATTTTAACAAGATTTTATGCGACAGATCAACGCAAAGTGGAATAAAAATGAAATAAGAATCAAAATTGTATGGCATTTATATTTGGGTACCCCTTAATTTAATACTTTGAAGAACCACCTTTGCTTACAACTGTAAGCCATTAAAGACATGTCTCTACCAGCTTTTAACATTGGATACAGATTTTTTTTTACCCTATTTTATTTGGAAAAACGATCTGACTCAGTCTGATGGGATGGAGAATGTCAACATACATCAGCTTGTAAGACTTGCAATAAATTTCCAGGTCTATTTATGTCCGAACTTTGGGACAATCTTGCATATGAATATGCTGTGATCTAAACCATTGCTTTGCAGTTCTGGCAGTATGTTCATATTATACCTTGTGTTATAAACTAATCTTGCTTTGAACTTCACCCCAACTTTCTGTCTAATCTTTCTGGCGTATTATTTGGTTTTCTCTAAAGGCTACACAATATACGGGAAAACTGTGATAACTAGAATTACAACTAATCCAAAGTCTCTTGACTCTTTCCTACTTGTACCATTGCATAATATTCCTATCATTCTTCATAAGCTTCATCATAATGGCCTTTGGTCAATTGTACATCATAAAGTGACAATGTGTGACATTTTAAATATAATATCAAACCAAATACTGTATTGAAGCAGTCCTTTGTGTTTGTGATATTGCACATACTGATTTTAAGATGTCGACTATAATTTGACAAATGTGAAGCTCGACACTTCATGACCCTGATATATATATATTTTTAAATGTTATTTAATAAACCCCTAAAATATTCACAGAACAGTTTGAACTTCTTATAGGTGGATTTTATTTAGGTGTATCAAACGGCGGTTTGAACAAAATTGTTTGGCATATTAATGGTCCAATATTCATAGATTTTTTAGTGTGACATTACTGAAAAATATTCACAAGCCGCTAATTTATGCATGTTTCCATAGAGCATATCTAAAATATTAAAGAGAAAATATACAGTATCTAATTTCATTGGCTGCTTTGATATTTACAAAGCAGCCAATGAAGGAACGCCATTTATTTTCCTTGGCACCGATTGGCTGAAATAAGGAACACTGTCGATGTCAGCTTTTGCAGTAGCACTAAGATGGTTTTCATTGAGCATGTTGATATGTAAAGTAAGGTATATTTTCAGTTTGAACTATCAAAATAGGCAATTATAAAGGTTTTTAAAGGGTGTCACAAGTATTTGTGTTTCGTTTCTAGCCCACCAGGTGTCCATTCACATTTTTCTGAATGTTATTTGTAAAACATCTTGAAAACCATTCACAATTTTCCCTCCACTTCACTCTATTTTTATCACAAAAATAACCAAATAAGTGCAGAGAAGTTTGTAGTTGTAACATGAAAAAAATGTTACAACTACAAAGTGTATGTTCATCTGTGAGGTTGTCTTTCTTTTCTTAGTGTTTGTCTTTCTCTACTCAACAGAAAACAAGTCTGACTGATCCGTGTTAGGCATTTTCCCTTTATGCACTTAGTCAGTTTTTTCATGCACTGAAGCCAGCACAGAACTACGAGCCTTACTCTGCTGTTTCTGGAAATATGCTGACTCGTCACATGACAAAATTAAATTGATTCTCTTCCAGGAATTCAACTTGTACAATTGTGTAAAGTGTCATTCTTAATGTAATTGTTATATAAGAGGCTTTCTTAGTATAAGTAAGGGAGTTAATTTTAAAGAGGTTGCATTCAGATGGAGTGAAGGAAAACTGTTGTCAACGTTGCTTTAGTGTTTTTTCAAAATATACGCATTTGAGGGAGGAGTTTAAAAAGTTAATATAGTCCATATAATAGCATAATCAACCATGTATATTTGCTTGAATAAATGACTGTATGTTCATCACTTAATATGTGCGCAGGGGTATGTAAGGCTATTAATGCAAAACGAGTAAAATAATTACATATTAGGCCATTTTGAAACATTTCTCCTGCAAACCATAAACAGTGAAAATGTTTTCCAAGCTTTGCGTGTGCCGCCTGCCAACAGTGCAGTCTGGTGATTGGGTAAATGGTACAGTATTTTCCAGTAGATTTATGATCACACAGATCTGGCATTAATAACACAGTAGAAATATAGCCTTGCTTGGAACAGTGGAGGGAAGCTGGAGAATATAACTCTGCTGTTCTCTCTTCAGTAGTTTTTCCTTTGTTCTGGTCCTGACAGCATACACTTTTCAGTTCTCCCTCGTCCACAATGCCCGAGTACTTTAGAGTATATGCATAAAATGATGGACACATGAAATGAGTCTTCTAAAGCAACCGACAAAAGCCTTTCAATCCCAATGCCATATTTAATGGGAAAATATGATGAACAAAAAGGATGAACCTCCTGCTGAAGAGAGAGAAATAGGAAACAACAAGAAATAATGCTGGAAGACCATGAACTAAACAGAATATGATGGAAAACTATTAGGATGGAGGTAATGGAGAAAAACATGGATATTTGGGCAGCTAAAAAACAGTTTTTATGTGAAACATAAATGTTTCACTTAACCCAGCCGCACTCAGCTGCAAGGTTTACTACAGTCTCTTTCTGTAGTAAACCAGAGAGTTGGGGGTTTAATCCCCTGCCTGTCCACCAATAAAACACCCAAGGTAGCCTGGCTTTTTCAGCTTTATAATGGCTGAAATCACATGAACTGCTTCGAGGTCATGAAAAAAGGGTTCTGTGTGTGCACCTGTGTATGTGTATCTGAAAACAGGGATGGCAAATGGTTATTTTTTGCTCCCAGCATGAGAACTAAATCTAACTGCATGCACATTTCATTGTAAGGAGAAAATGTATAGTTTTAGAGGCCTGTGGCATACAAATTTATTGCATTTTTTAACAAAGGGGTTTGTATTCAAGCAGAACCTGTAACTAAAACTACCAGCTGTAAATTCAGTCCCACATGTTCTGTCCACCACTGCCAGCAAGCTCAGATTCTGCACATTATTATAATGGGTTTGGACGCCAGAACACAAACTTTAATTCTAAAGGCTCAATTATATCCAAACAGGAGTCAATAGAGATGCTAAGAGATGCAGAGATTTTCTTGCTTTTCATTTTACAGTACAATTCATCAGCAGACACATTTAAGAACAACAGGCTGGTTTCTGAAGGAGAACAGTCTACCATCTCCACAATCCTTCCTCAGATGAAAACTAATCCATACTTTTGGTACAGACGTTAGGAGGTGCTTAAATCTACCTGACCTCCTCCAGATATCATTTACTTGAAGATAACCATTTTAAAGACTACTTAAATGAGGAGAGGGGAAAAAAAAAGTTCATAGCATGGTTTCTGTTATAAAGGAGCACCATTTATTTCCTTTGCAGCTGATTGGCTGTATCCCCCAAGAGCAACGATAAGGAAGACCATGGATGTTAGCTTATGATGAAGTGCTCGGGTTTCCACTGTTCCTATTGAAGAGGTCAGCATGATGCAAAATCACCTTTTTGCTTTATATCATATAGTGTTACTGCATCAAACACATAGACGATTGTTGCTTTGACTCATGACTCATTGTTTGAGGAATCTTTGAATCTCTCATGGCAGCCATTTGCAGGGACCTTCACACCAGCTCACACATGTGCCATGTATTTACCCAAATGTCTGCCTTGGCGTTCCAGTCCCCAGCCGAGCTCCAACCACACAGGGCAAACCTCCCCCATGCAGTTCCACTGGACTAGTAGCAGCAGCAATTAGCAAACAATTGGTTGGAACTGTTGAGCTTATCGGACAAACTACAATGATCCTCTTAACGGTTGTAAAGGGCATCAATGGTCGCCATGGAGAAGCTTTGTTGTGATGACGTGCTGAAGGGAGGAGTGTTGGAAAGAGGCCAGTAATCAGGTGCCAGCTACAGCAACGATGCTGTCAAATTTTATTAAGTTGTTTTTGAATCAAACAGTATCAACTGACTGCATACATGTAGCGCCAAACTTCTGGACACAACATGGTTCCTTGATTGTGGTATAAAATGCCACTGTGTGCCTAGAAAAGATGTAACGCCTCCCTTTAAATCAGAGCGATGTGCGTTTTAAGAAGAGGTCTCAAATATTGTCAGATTTCAGCTATTCTTTGAGATTGTAGCCTCTAACTGCTGTGTCCACCTATTGTGCAGCTCTAATTACAACCGTTCAATATGAATTTGCTTTACTTATTTTTTAAACATTTATTTACCCAGGAAAGACTCAATAGTTTCAAAGATCTGTAAGAGAAAGGCAGCAGCATAAAAGTAGAATAGTGAACATGTAAAAATAAAACCATGAATGAGATACTTTTAGCATTGTATTAGCTTCAAATATCAATTGTGGAAACACAATTGAATAAGGAAGAACGGCTGGATGGATGGACATACGTACGGACGGCTGGATAGCGAGATAAATAAATAATTGGGCAGATGAAGGAGTGAATGGATTAACAGATGAGTGGATTTTTCCTTACTTACAAACCTCAAAACGACATTTCAAGACTGCGTAGGAATCCTGTTAGAAATATTTTATAAAGTAAACACTCTGTTACCGCCAACCTGCTCTTTAAAATAAACAGTAATATATTATCGCACTCACAATGTGTTATGCTGCTTCTGCATGGTGGAAAAACTGTGTTCACTGTTAGTCATGGCTCTTGGTTGTTTGATACTCGTGACTAATGTACCCACATACACACAGATCACGGCACTAAATTGTGTTATCATCCCAAGAAGGCTCTTTGTCTTCACTATACAGATACTCTGTGTCGATACCACAGCAGTGCTGTCTGATGTAAAGCTTCTCTCAAGCTTTGTTTTAAATATTCTAATCGAGATAAGCCATGTTTTCTGTTAAATAGGGATTTTACTCTTATGAACTTTATGAAACTATTTACCTGTGAAAATTTCAGGAACACAGTCCAGTAAAAATCATTGTGTTCTCAGAGGAGTTAATGAAATTCTCTGAACAAAGAAGTTATATGTATTGAATATTTGAGCACGATGTAAATTTGCAGACGTATGAAAACAGAGTGCAGCAGTTTTCCTTAATTCTATTGTGAATCACACAATGGCGTACCTCTTTCTTGCTGGTACAAGGTTACAGAAAAAGTTGGACCCATTTCAAGGGACTGAAACCTTGGACCAAAAGAAACTATTCCATGAGCCTTCACATGGAAAGTCTCCAAAACTGCAAAGTCATAAAAACAAGGAAGCAGACACAAACAACATGTACACAAGGTTGTGTACACACAGGAGAGGACCGGACAAGGTTCTGAACATACAGGGAATTCAGTCGAGGTCAACAGGATATGATACAAGATCCTCTGCACGGGCACAGAGGAGACATTCATACATAATCACAGAAGGGCAAAGAGACATTTACAAATTGCATTTTAGAGAAAAACTGAAGAGTAATAAAGATCCATTCATGTGAATATTTTACACAACTGGAGGGGCTGCTGAGTGAGATACAGTCCATCAGAACAAGGTGGGTGCAAACCACAGAGCATTTGAGAATGGCTGACTAATTAATAACCATTCAGATGTTTTATTAAGTCACATAAAGACTTATTTTGTAATATGTCAACAGAATTTATTTTCTGGCTTTGATTCAAACATTAAAAAGTGGCCAATAGTGTTTGATGAGTTTTGTGAGCATTTTCTGTTGGAAAAAAAAATCTTTTTGCAAACATTTTTTAAGTTGGTAGTAAAATGCAAGTGAATTAAAGCATGTTGACTTCACAACTTGAGGAGAGAAGAAGATATTTTTTGGCCTAAAAGTATTAAAACGTGGAATTACAAGACACTGTTGTCCATTGTTACTAAAATTAATTCCTTATTTGTTTGTAAATTCCAGCTTTACAAGTTCTATTTAATAGTGAAGAGATATTAGATAAAAATCTCCCAATAACTTAAACACAAAGTGACATCAACAGGGTCAGGGTTTAAAGACTCAGCAGTAAATATTAAATATTAATAACTAGCTATTTGGGGAAAAAAAAGGTTTGTAGAGTCTGTAGTTATAAAATCTACTTCCAAGCTAAATTTTAGCTACAGCACAATGCTGCTTCTTTGGGAACAGTTTACCGCTGGAGAGCTTGTTGAGACGCCATAGCAAACACAGCATTAGAAAGGCAAATGCATGTGAACTGCTTGGCCTAGCATCTGTGACGAAGAGGATAGAGTCATCAGAAAGGAACTGAATGAGCTCAGTTGCTGTGGAGTTTGACAGGCAGGGGGAGAAAATATAGGATTTTGTCAAATTCAGCACAATCCCCAGCATCTGTCGAGCTCGGGGAGGCATATTTTTATCACCTACTATGAGCCGTTGAAAGTAACTGCAAAGTGAGGCTAAATTGCAAGCCATGACATAGGCATTTGAGGGTTTCTCAGGAGGAATTTCTCAACCTCTCAAGTCATTCATTCAAGGTCAGGTTCCACCCAGGCTATACTTCAGCTTCGTGGGAAGGGAAATGCATCAGACCGAGGACTGACCTCCTCCATGACTTGTGAAACATGTGTTTGAACCGCGAGTTATCTACTGATAACATACACTCAAGGCCCTCTCAGTGACATTGTAAAGTTCTTATATAATTCCCAGGAAAGATGCTTTGTATCAGGTCTAGAAATAATGAACTAAAGCCATACACCAACACAGTGTTCAGCAGAAGCAAATGCTAAATCTCTAAATTCATCCATGTTGAATCCCTTATTCTATAATGTATAATGTATTTTGTATTTACATCTTGCTCTCCACTGCACATCTTGTATTTTGTTCCTGTATGTCTCGTGTTTGAAGAGAGAAATATTGGAGGGAAAAAAGAGAGGAAATGGATCTGCTATAAACAATCTTTACCCACTTCAAAATAAGAGCAGAAATATAAACATCTAACTATTTGAAGAACAAATGGTTAGATTTGTTCTTCCCCCTAATAGTTGATGACCAACACATCAACACAGATGTTTAACTTTTTTCAACAAGTAAATTAGCCCTTTACAAAGAATCTAAGTGCGCTAAATACTTTCAAAGTTTGCAAAACAGCTCAAAGAAAAAAATTATCTAAACTATTAGCAAGCCAGTGGATTAGCAGAAGTGTCCCCACCACTGTCTCACTAATGAATAATACATTAATGTACAAAAAGTCTATTGCTTCTCAGACCTTTTGGAAAGGGTTTCAAATCATATTAATGCAGTCCTTTGACAAAAAAAACCCTCTAATGTGGGTGTAAGTAATGTAATACAATGACATCCTCATCACAAAGCACTGCATCTTCTTCTTCTTGCAAGATGTTTATGTTTTTAAAATCACACAATAAAACTGGATTAACACTTAAATGATTGTAAATGAACTATTTAAGTCTAAAGCACGTTTCTAGTCTAAAAACTCTATGAACGCTCTTCCAGATAATTAAATCCTTCACTAAAAGCTGTGTCACACCGCCCACAACAACAATTGGCTCCCACAAAGTCTCCTCTATGTAGGATTGTGTGTAAGAGTGCGTGTATGTGACAACAGCACAGCGCCCTGTTGATTTAGTTCCCCTCTCCTTAGGGAGAAAGTCTGTTGTTGTCTTCCAAAATACACACATCCTCCCACAAGCACAGAATGCACTCACTTGGAAACAAAGTTGTGGTGTGGCTTTTGTTGCTTGATAATTGTTTTTAGGCAAACATAATTTTGCTAGCAGAGACAGCTAACCCATAACCATGAATCAATGAAATGGTAATGGAGCCACGGGGGAAAAAAAGCAAACACATTCAACATACCGTGGCAACGTTATAGGAGGAGCTCACACTCTCTCTATGATGGTCTTTATCTCTTCCTTTTTCATGCGCCCTCTCTGCAAATAACTTTCCATCACTTTAAGTCCTCATAAATATTCTCTAACCCCTTTCCAAAAAATAAAAAGGTCCTTAGGAGAAGCAAACAAACCAATAAAAGTGAAATTGAATTAGCTTGCCACCAGCTCACTATCATAACCATTGTTTTCCCCCACTTCCCTTCACACTGAAAGCCAGTCAGGTAAATAATCACTTTTGGTTTAATTACTAAATCAACCATCCTTAATGAGATGGGCTTGTTAGGTGTAGTGGTAACTGCTACTCTCCCTTTCCATTTCATTTATTTATTTGTTTTACCAAGTGTAAAATGTCAAACTGTAAAGCCAGATAATTTATTTCTCAAAGTAATTTAAAAGTTACTTTCCTTAATCTGAAAGGATAATATCTGACACTTACAGGTCTCTACAGGCAACTCTCACAGAGTTCATGGCTAACTTGTTGGGAACTGGACAGGACAATAAAATCATTTTTAACCTGGTAGTTTCTGAAACAAACTTAGACAAACATTTTAATATTAGTATTTTTTCCAAGGCAACAATGCTAATCACAATATTTAACCTCATAATATGTGAGGTTTCTCAAAGCAACACTGTCTGGATAAACTACGCTTCTTGATTTACAAGCTCAAGCTGTATCCATATTCAGAGCAAGACTCATAAGTCATTTACATAATGTAAGATAACACACAGCAAGGGTCATACGCATGCACAACCACCTCGTTATTCTAGAGAGGCCTCACCTGAGTAAAACTCAATACAAACTGGGACCTCAGAAGCAGAACTGATAAAACTAAGCTTCCCATTTAAATAATGAAAATCTCATTAATTACAAATGGTGCCTTATGGAGCTGGGCAATCAATCAAACTAAATGATTAATCAACACTAGGGCTTTGCAATGGGCCCAATTGTGTTCATGTAACACAACATGCTGGATAAATTAATTTTGTCTTATTCTAAAGCTCTTGAGCTGCTTTAAGATGTGTGCAACCTCAAGCCTCTTCTCATGAGAAGGTTTGTATTTCGTCAACTATGCACACACCCTCTGTCTAACACGGCTGGTATGAATCAGCCGTTTTCAAATGAGGTTTTTCATCTTTAAATCAACCATTAATAATGTTTGACAGCATGTGGAAATAAAAAGGAAGGCTCTGACATGAAAAACTCTTTTTACTGATTCCACTGTGATACCATATCAGCTGGTTACAGAGAGCTAGCAGTAGCTCCATGGGGAGGAATTAAATTTGATTGGTCAGAAGGTAATTACTTCCATTCTTCACTTCTTCAAACCGCAGACATTAAATGAATCTCTGCCTCTCCACAACATGCATTTTCTTCAAACAATAATTGCTTATTTTGATTTTATGAAAAAGTAACCAAGATTCATCTCTTCATTAGCTTCCTAATGACACCTGGTGTGAGCGCGGGAGGTAACTATTAATGCAGCGATATTACTATATCAAAGACAGATTTTGTTTTCCAGGAGTGACTCAGGTAGACTGTAGGTTTATGTGGATGTGATTATCAGTCTGTGATTTGAAAAACAGTTCCTCCGGGATGAAAAGTGACTCAAACCTCTACTTATCTTCTCTGTGTGTCATTCTTAGAGAAAAGCGGATCATATCAGTGTGATCGGCCCAATACCCACAGGAGCCGTTCGCATCAAAGAGCACCTGACTCTGACAGCTAAAGGGCCTTGATCACTTGGTAGACGCTGTAAAGCCGGTGATCACTCTGATGGCTGAAGTGGAGGAAGATAGTACACTGCATGCCACTCACAGACACTGAGATGGAGACATCCCACAGAAGATCTACAGAAATGTAATTTCAAAACTGTGTTTTATATCATTTTATAATTTTTTTTTCCGACCTGTCAGTGTCAGGTTGTGATCGTGCTGCTTACCCTGTGTGGCTCGCTGTCGTGACCTCTGCGTCGCAGCTCCAGTTCTTCATACGGCGGCACCATTCCTTCTCGTCTTGCTTGCTGGTACTCTCTTCTTAGCAGCTGGATGCGGTCCATGTTGCTGCACAAAGACACATAATCAAATGCGGATGTGCACACCTTAGCGGGGGAAGACAGATCCAGATGTCCACAAGAAACAGAGGCAAAAACACACAGAAAAACTAATTTTGAGAAAATTGAAAAAAATACATATTTACAAATTTCTTTTCCAGTTTGTCCGAATACTCCAACCTCTACATTTTGAATGTTCATTCTGACGGGGGGCCTCAATGGATTTTTTTTTTTCTGACATAGAGGAAGGTGAAGTGTTAGAACTTTACAACTTGAAGGTAGATTTGATTTGCAGGGGGAAATCAGAAAGCAGCATCCACACTGACCAAAAGTTACAAAAAAACAGAAAGTTGCTGCTGAAGATTATAAAAAAAACCCAAAAAAACAAGTGCATTGGAGGAAAGCTTTTCCTATAAAAGCTACTTTACGATATAGAAATTGAAGTATCTACAAGTCCTCATACATCCTTCACACTGCGTCTAGCTATCTGCAGTATCTGTCTAGTGTAGAGTGACATAAAACTCTGCTTTTATTAAAAAGCACAAAGCTAGTGGAGCTGTTATTGATGATTCACTAAGTAAGTTACTTTTGGTATAACTGATTAATAGGTGTAGATAGCAAGTCTTCATAATTATAAATTACTCATAAGTTTTTTTATTTGACTTTTCTGCATGCTTAATGAATTGAAAAAGTGTAACTGTAAAAATCAGAATTTATTTGTTATATTAAATGACCAAAACAAACTATTTGAATGCATGATGGAAAATGAGACTGGCTTCTGGGTGATGTGTTTTGACCAAAGTTGACATATTGTGGAAATTATTGTTGAACAATCGTCCCTATGGTGATGACGCCAAACAAGCCATGTGTTCATTCACACAGTAGTACTTCCAACATCAACTTCAAAACTTGGACAGCAGGGATGAAGACTGCAATCCCTTGATCACTCTCACTGCCTGCATCTATTTCGGTTTCCTTTTTTCTTCCTGCTTCTTTTGCAACCGGAAAGAAAACAAAACCATCAATCAATTCATGAATATTCTCTCTGTCAACGCAGGAAATATACAGCATATCAACACTGAACTCTGGGCACCCTTGTGAGTCATGCACATGCACACATATCCACTCACCCACACATAATGGAAATGCAGAAAGTCATATCATACACATACAGTATGAGGTCATATGCAACATTAGAGATGCAGTTTGCAATTTCATGAGCCAAGTTAGAGCAAGAGGGGAAAATGCGCTGGTGGAACATCAGGTGATTTATGAAAAGTCTGAGAAATAGCAATATAAACAAATACACACACACACAAAAAAAGAAAAACACTCAGAATGGCTCCAGGACATTCTGTAAGCACAACAACGCCTTCTGAGGGATCATGAATGAATATTGCTCCGTGCTTTGTTTGTGGATATTTGTTTTTGCTAAATTCTCAGTCAAAAACCTTCCATAACTCAAATAACAGAAATTAAATATTCAGGCTGAGAAATCATGATCTGGTAAGTGTAAGAAATTTTATCTCACCAGGCAGCTCAAATTTTACATTTTTAAAACAACTGACTGTACATTAAATCAGACACTATGGTGTAGTTTAATCTATGGGGTATTTAAACATTCACAAGATGTTGCGTGCACACATAGTCCTCTGTGTAAAAAACGGATGCTGCATTACAGTGACACTTAATCTAGTTTTTTATGCGTGTGTGCATGTGAGTGCGTTTGCTCTTTCAGCCTAAAAGCAAAGAAGCACTGTGTCAGCAGTAACACAAAACATCACTCCGAAAGAATGCATTTAGAGAGAAATCAGATGGAAACTGCACCTGATGACAGTGCAAAACATCTCATTGGGTCCTAATTGTTCCTTTGTCTTTTTCTTACTCATTCGTTCAACAAAAGGTTGGAGTTGGTTGGTTACATTAAGTATAATAATAATAATAAATGAAAAAAACAAAAACAAATTAATATTGGATACAATAAATTCCATAATATTTACAAATCAGGAAAAACAAACTAGTCTAAGTAATGTGAAAGTTAACATTTTAATTAAACCATCCAGAAAAAACAGACATGCATCAGTGGTAAATGCTTTTCTGTAGAAGATGCTGCTTTGTCCCATTGTTATTTTAATTAATAATCTTTGAACAAAATGAAGTTTATTTATTTATTTTTAATCAAGCAACCCTGCAACAGACTGGCGACCTGTCCAGGGTGACCCAGCATCTCGCCCGGAAAAAGCAGTAAAATTGATACAGAGCTGTTTGCTCACTTTACTAATGCTGGATTGTTTTTTTTTTATTTGCATAAAAAAAAAACATCTGTAAATATGGTTTCCTGCAGAAATGTTAATACTGATATTGCAAATGCAGCAGAATGAGCAGTGCATCAGGAGATATTGTAGTTGATGATGTGAAACTGTACATTTGATTCTTGTCAGATTAACTATCAGTTAATTGTTGGTTTATCTGTCTTCTGTATAATAATAATAATAAATGTTATTCTTGATGGTCTTGACTGAAAGTTTGCATTCTATGTCTAACTCAGAAAGAGTATGACTCTGTCTTTATGGGGGTTTTTTTGTAGAACCATAAGGACCCACAAAATAGTCAGAACAATAGTTGTGTTGTGTTGAATAACCACAAATAATACTTTTCTGAAAATGATCACTAATATGCATTGTTCCATTTTTAAAAATCAACTTGAACCTTAAAGTGATTGACCTAATGGAGATCATCTGAGAGAAGTGAGTGTGTCTGAAGTGATTTTATCATAAACACCTGTACCTGAATGGTGCATTCACTGGTTAATCCCATTTACACATTCAAACCTATGTTTCTGACACAGCTTAGGTATTCCTGACTGCTGCACCCTCTTCAAAAATACAAAAAGTATCTTTAAACATTGTTTTACTGTGTTAGATTGAGCCCATTTCTTTGCACATGAAACATTTAGAGCACATGAAACATTGTCTACTTTCAGCAATATCTTGAAGAAATGTGTTTAGCGAACACCTCCTCTTTCTTTACACCTCTAAAGCCATAACAGGCCTCATTTGCACTTGCACCTGTCCCATCTGGACAGAAATATAAACAGATTTAGCACTTGGTCTGTATGCCAGGGTCCCTTTTAGTAAGCTTTAATGGTGTTCACCACTTGTAAGTAGCTTTGGCTAAAAGCATGTGAAATAACTTAATGCATATGTAAATATACAATGTTCCTGGGAAGAAGGTGCAATGCATGATTCATTTGGTATGCAGGGGATTGCAAATTGAAAATCTAGTACTCTTAGAAAACAAGACAGAGCAGTCACACTTATCATGTAATACCATACCTGAAAGAAGGTAAATAACTTTAATTAAATATCCTGATGGCCAGAGGACATTGGATTTACTGAACAAAGCTGAACAACTAGATGTAATAGCAGAGAGATGACACACTTCTTGCAAATTGTAGCAGCAATTACACACATTTCTGCTTTGTTAGTGGCATGCTTAGGAGAATAGGGAGGTAAAATCAGGGCTGCACACTTTTCATGTCAAATAACAATTAAATAAAATGTAAACAAACTGTACGGTAGGTAGAACAGAGAATGAAAATAGGAATATGCATATCCAAATTTCTATTTTCAGAGTTTTCCAAAGTCAGAAAACACTGAATTCCAGACTTTTCTGGATTTAATAAAATTTGTAGTGGTTTCTTTTTATTTTCTCTAAACAAGTAAAAAAACACATATTTAAAGATATGCACACACACAAATGAGGGGTTTGTGTCCTAAGATTTAGGACACAGTTTAAATGGCGGAGAGCAGTCTTAGTAATACATCACAATGATAAACAGACTTTAGAAAAGAACCAAGCATGTCTAAACACGTCCAGGATCACAAACTAAAAAACATGGAAAGGTTATCGATTGGCTTTGGTTGAAAAAGGAATCTCAACTTATTATCAACTTTTACTTTACAGCATCACATATTAAATATTACTCTCCAACTTTGGGTTATTCTTTACATTAATCAAAGTAAAGCAAATATTTCACAAAAGTAAGAACTTTTTCTTTCTTGGTTTCCTTCTTAAAGTCTCCCATACACACCAAAGGAAGCAAAGCCAGATCAATCTCTGGTTCCCGCTCTGTCACACCAATAATAATTCCATAAATGTTTAAAACTCCGAATGGGAAACTCGCCTTAGCTGGTAATAACCCTGCCATTAATAATTAAGACCTCTGTTCCATTAATAACACGGTGACAGACGCCCAAAGAAATATCAGTATCCACTGTAAAGTAAAGAAATATGTCCTTGTCATTGTAATCTATAAATATTTACCACACTGGTTGGATCATTTTTTATCTGGAGTTACAGCCCTAAAAACTGTCTTCTGGCATATTTTAAATCAGCATTTGGAACTTACTTGTGATCACAGGACATGTATATTTAACATCTATTTTTAATGTTGTAATGTAAGACCTGTCAAGCTCTCCAGTAAGCCAATCCATTCAGGAAAAACTGAAAATATGTTGGTTTAAATTCACCAACATTTAAACCATTGATACCACTGATATTTATTTCATTAGTGTTGCCCATTCACTATTAATACATTTAAAATGTATTATAAGCTTAGTCTACCTAAAGACGACTTAATAAACTCATCCTTAATTTAGATGTAGTGAATATATTAGCATCGTCTGAGTGGTATGTAAGGAAACATACATCATGATACAAAAAAATGGAGATGAGGATAATACAGACGTACTGAGAAACAGACAAGCAAGGTACGTATTATTAGCTTTCTATGACAGATGAATTTGAGCTTGAAGGTTTAATAAATCTGACAGGAACTGGCCAAAGGCTGGTGTGGTCTGGTGTATCCGACACACATGCAGCTACAGTAATGGTTGATGCAGGGCATGGGTGCACAACAAACAGGGACGGACAAACACACAGGTGATTTATCACCTTCTCCAAGAGGTGACACATGGGAAATATGTCACTCAGATTGTTGGTTCTGTCTGATTTATACACCAGACTGAAAGTGAGATTACAGCGTGCATCAAAATGAGAATCTAAACCAAACAATACAAAAAGGCGGAAACTTCTTAGGAGTTCTTTTACTGACAGCACGGCTATGCCTCTGTTCAAGCCAGATGAAAATACTGTTATTTTCTCAAGGTTCTTCTCAAACTTTTGGAAAACAATTCTGACTCTATGTTCTCAGAGGGGAGTTTTTGTTTTTTGTCCATTTTGGAAGCTACTTGGTTTCCTGCCCCTGATTTACAATCCAGGATCCAATAAATAAAAATAGAGACATTTATCAAGTCTACCCGATGCAAATCATTTACAACTCGTCTTGAGCTGTCAGCCACAAATAGCACAACTTTCTGGATCTACCTTCTTAGTCCCAAAAACACCTCATGTGCCTCTTTTGAACAGTTTATACCTGAACAGTAACATTCAACAATAGATTTGGTCAACTGCATTAAAAACAAGTGATTAAGAGTACTAATGTATGCTACTGCTGTTAATACATTAGCATGTGAAGCATAACTGTTCACCAACATCACTCCACAATAGTTCGATGGTTCCTCCATGATGGTGATATAGCCTGGGAATAAGAGCAGAGCATCCATGCTTCAAGTCTACGTTATGGATTTGGTATCATCAAATCCACAATTCTCCCTCCGTGATAACAGACCAGTAGATGACCACTAGACACTTAAAAGGGATCTTTCAAACTCCATCAGACGTAATAACACCCCCCAGAAGACCTTACCACCACCCTGCAAAACTGCTAAAGGTTTTGGACTATTCTTATGAGACTGGTTATTATTCAGGGTAAGGTCACCTTTGAAGAGAATTTGTGTGACCGATTTGAAATATAAAATTGATAGAAAAGGATTAAAATGAGAAACATGTGCAGAGTGGCTGACCTTCAGAAAAACAAAATGTTCTTTTATTAGCACAAACTAATGATAGCTATTTGAAAAGAAAAAAAAAATCAATGCGGTTTGAAAACATAAACTGAAATTGATTTGAAAGCTTGGGAGATGTTACGTCCTGCTTGGAAATGATTCATAAAAGGTAAAAATTTGCATCAATCAATTGAGAAGGCAAAAGACGGAGGACCCTACAGAGGACTTTCTCAACCTTTAAAAGCAAGGGCAAACTATGACTAATCCTTATTTAAATAAGGCATGAATCATAAATCCATGTTTTTTTGGACAATGTTCCGAACTGGAAATTATAAGAGCTTTAATTTATTGAATTTTAAAAATAAATGCTAAAAATGATGTGCTTTTGAATCTATGCCTGTGCAATCAATGAAGGCAGCAAATACCCAGCTTCATAGTACCCGATGTTGACAAACTTTTTCTCTTTACACGTTAACAAACATCCGGTCATCTGTGTGTTCTCCCTGGTGTGCAGGAGCAGAGCAGAGGATCATTATCAGCTCTGTCTAACAAAGATCAAGTCAACCACAATAACAGACACAGGTCAATGCATCAGCTTTGCAGCCCGCTGTATCGTCTTTCTGCATCTTCTGCTCGGTCTCATATTCACAAACGACATTGGTTGCTAGAAACAAAACAAAAGAACTAAACTAATTAGAGCAAGAAATAACCCATCATTTGCCTGCAAGGATGTGGGATTTTATTGACTTTATCAATTTCCTTTATGATGACTATCTGAGTGAAGTAAGTCTTCACAATTTGGAGATTCTTTGCAATTTCGAGTTTTTCAGCAACTTTGGTTTTTCTGTTTCCCTCTCCATCTACTAACCTAATCATCTATCTCTAACTTGATAACATTCATCTCTCTATCCCTCCTACTTCATCTTAATCTCTTCATCATCTGCTCATCTCCGTCTCCGTCGTCCTGCCTCCGTCTCCCTCCCTCGTCTCGCCTTTCATCTCATCCTTTTCTTCCTAATCTCCCGAGCTTGTGCTTGGGCTCTAATTAGCCCACATCTCTACTAATGAAGTTTGACAACAAAAGACCACCGATGCTGACAGGTGGGTCAGAGGGGAGGAAACAGAGGGGCGAGAACAGAGGCAGAGAGGGAAGCTTTGCGAAAGAAAGACTCCGCAACAGTGCGGTGGTGTTTTCGGTGTGAGCACAGGCTGTCAGGCCTCTGGGTTCCTTTCTTTTCTTCCGCAGGCTAACTAACAGGAAGTGACACGTGTTTTTAAAATGCAGCTGACAGGATATGACACGGCCTCTAATACAGCGTGGTCTACGCACGGGGAGTAATTAGCGCTCTATCGACTGCCATGACATCAATCAGACGAGCTGTCCAAATGTCGTACTCAAGAGAGGCACCCGCGGTGGCAGAGCAGGGTGGCATCCTGTCGTGATGAAAATCAGTGTCTGTGTGAATGCGGCAGGGACTGAATACTAACTGGCATGGCATTATTTGGACAAGCCATCTGCATGTGCAGGCTTATACATACATATGTGTGTGTGACAGGCGGATTCAGAGGGAGCGCTACAGGTGGTCAACCCGCTGCCACTAAATCATGTGGGCAGCCTGTCTGGCCAGACTTTCCCCTTTGACTTAACAGTTGTGTGGTAGGCCTCTCCTGAGGTCTCAGCAAATAGCCTTAAGCGACAATGAGTAGTAGGTGTGCACACCTGTTAAAATGCCAAAGGAAATGGGAGCATGATAAATAATTGCAATATTTTTCATGTGTGTAATGTGACATTTATTCTGCATGGTTAACTGAAATAGAAACAAATCTATAAAAAAAAAAAGATGCTTCGTTGAAAGACCTCTTGATTCATTTCTGTCATTCTGTCTTTTTGAGTTTCCACAAACAATCAACTACAGGGAATTGGATTAACGTAAACTATAGCTAAGCAGTGCTAGCTGGATTTTTTTTTCTGACTTTTCCAAATTTGCATCCTTTGAATTTGTTGAAGTCACTTTTTTCATTAGTGAAGTGCATGCAAAACCATGGCATATGGTACAATACAGAAAGGTGTCAATATTTGGAAAAACTTTGTTGAAAAGCTTCAACAAAGTATTAGTTTATGATCATGCACACTTATGCAACCACATTATCAAAGTTATTTTTAAATTATTGAGATTTTTTTATTGATTTTATGTTGTAATGATATTTTGACAAGGTTTTAAAATGAATAATTACGGTCACATTTTTAAGTCACAAAATCTGGCAAATAACCATGGGTTGCTAGAGGGTAGAGCACTGATCTGTAGTTCCATTAAAGAGGCTCTTAAAGGCTTTTACTGTTATAAATTATAACAAATGGATGTTTTTGTGTTTGCAGATTTTTAATGGAGTAATCACATTGAAGTTCCACAACAGACTGACACCAATAATATGGTTTTAGATCTCCTTTTCTCTTTTTTAGACTGGAAACTATGGGCTATTTTTACAAATATTCAATCCCATTAGAAGAAAATTTAACGATTCTTTTTTTTTTAATACGAGAAAAAAAACAAGCAGACAGATTTGACATGAAAACATTTTAGTACTACAAGTACTAAATATTGCCAGCTACAGGTGGGAGTTAGTCACTTAAACTCCTTTTTTAAAATTTTTGTAGAAAATTTTGTAGAAAATAAACTCACAATTAATGCAGGAATCTGTTGATTTTGCATGAATTTCCAGGACTACAAAAAATCAGGGGGACTGCTGTATTAAACATATCAAAGCTGTCTTTTTTTTAAAGGCCATTAAATATTTGGAGTTGTAAAAGAGTTGTAAAAGAGTTTTAAAGAAGCGGTTTAAAGAAGAAGTGAAGGCAGAAATATCTCTGTGGATGGTGAAGGTTGCAGACCCCTTGGTTAAACACACAGCCCTCTTGACTATAGCTGGTGATCATCCCTGCTCTTCACGATTTTATTATTTGGTTTTTTTATCCATCTCCTTGATCCAAATCACTTCTGACTTATGCACCAGAGTTTCCATCGGGAGGGTACATCACCCTTCTAATCAAAGCAGTTTTTATGTTTGTCTTTATTATAGATGTGAAAACATGGAAAAATAAAATACTGGTTCTACCCCAATCCATTTGTCTGACTAGCTTCTCTGTAAAACCTGGTCATGATGCCCCTGAGCGCCTAATAAGAAGGCAGCTAGAATTCTGTTTAAGGTTCTGGAAAACACTTCACCTCACATCTGAACGTTTTCTTCAGGTCAAAATGAGCTGTGGATGAAGAGTGAACTCAAGAATGCTTTTGAATGAGGTGAAATGTCAAGAACCATGAAAGGATACCCAGTCACCTTCTGTTGAAGCACTTAAGTTGCAGTTCATTTCAACTCGAGAAGCTGATGGAGATTTGAATTCTGACTGTTAAGGTGACTCTTGTTTTGACTATTTGCAACATATAACATATTTTACTCAGTTTCTTTTAAAATTTTATTATATGGTGCAAAGTCACAATTAGTGAGAGCACAAAATATTTCATACAAGTGTAAGTCCCAAAAGGCTATTGCTAAAAAAACTGCCTCTCCTCTCATAGAAAGTTGAGTGGAGAGAAAAATGTGGTAACAAAAAGGTGAGCTAGCAACAGGAATAACCTAAGAGTTGAGAGCAAGCAAAATCCAGAGATCGGTCATGAAACAAAGGATATGTGAAAAAATACATATTATTAAGCATAATCTGATATGATAAGTCTGTTTCTCTTTCAAAGGCCCAGTAAGTTTTATCAGGAAGTATGGCATCATAATACCCAATAACTTTAAATTTAAAAATTGGTGTGGCCTATGTCTGAAAACTGAAAATGAAATGGGTTGTCATCAGGTAATCCAGAGCTTACTACATAATGTCAAATCAGCACTAGAATTGTTCTACAAACACAAAGTCAACCTACATGGCCATCGCAGGCACAAATGCAGTGCAACAGCTTGACGAAACCGACTGTGAGAAAAAGGTTGATCTGAGAAAATACATACATCAGTGACAGCTCAGGTCAATGCAGTGAGCTGTAAACATGATGCAAACACGCACAGTGAGCCATATGCACGTTACATACAAAAATAGAACAGATGACAAAACAGTGGGGACTTCTATCCTGGCACTGAAAAATAATCCAAATAGTGAAATCAAGAAAAGGCAACCAAACAGAAGTTGTGATGGTTTAAAGATGGATTACAACAGCAACGATAGGTAAAAGAAATACACAATTCATCACTATGTCCGTAAAGTTGGCTAACAGCTTGTGGGGAATTACAGGTGGCCCTGGAGATATGGCCCTGGTAACATGCATTCACAGTACAGGCACAGCCGTGCACTTGTCAGTGTTGCTCACATAGAGTTAATAGATTGTAGCCCTTAATGAAAGTTAAGAAAAATAAATAACTTGTATAGCTATTGAGATTTCTTCTTACTCTACCATATTTTACATCCACATCCAGCCCATGTGAAAATTATAGCTCAAAGAGAAAGATTATTGATAGTTCGTATCAATATGGTTTCGCACTGCTTCTCATTGAGGTAGTTGCAAGATGAGAGTCATGTACTTTATTTTTGTAACTTGCTGCTGTCATTAAGCCGCTGTCCCATTTTTTATCTTTCCATGTATGATAGTGAATCTAAAAACATGTGTTATACTGGCCTAAATAATAAGAAATTAGGTGCATTGTTTTTAAACATCACATCTACTAAGATTGTGTAGCTTTTGACGTCCATCTGATTTCTATAGTGTATGTATACTTAAATAAAGAAAATTAAAAGTACACTTCAACTGCATTATAGAGAATATGTTACTTAGGCCATGATATCATAATTTCATTTTACACACTGATGATGAGCTCAGTGGTATAAAAAGTTATCAACTGGAGCCAGGTCAAGCATGGAGAGCTCACATTGTTATCAATGCAGACAGAGCAACTGCATAGCACAGCATGTGACTATAATACTAATGGGTTGTAGATGCATGTTTTAAGTAGTGCTAACAGTACCTGCAATTTACACTTGCTGGACAATTAAAGAGAGCAAATTCTAAGTTGCTTGTTTATTAACATAAATACAAATTTAACTAATCACATGCCATCAGCTTAATGCATTTAAACCTAGTGATAAGTTGCTTAAGTCCAACCGAACATCAGAATAGGCAAGAAAAGTGGATTCAGTGACTTTCAATATTGTATTGTTGATTGTGACACCTGAGCTGGTATCTAAGAAAAAACTGATCAACTTGAAATTCAATGCACAATCATCTGTAAGGTTTACCGATTTGATCTCAGGGAAATTATGCCAATAACTCATTAAATCCACATCATTAATAAAGGCTGTTCTGAACGAAAAAGAGGGCTGGACACAGTACTAATATCCATCTCCCACACACACACAGGGAGAACATGGAAACTTCATGCAGAAAGATCTCAGGTCAGAATTCAAATGCAAGACCTTCTTGCTGCAAGGCAACAGTGCTACTAAGCCCCATTATGTGCTGCATAATACTACCATGGTGAGCAGTGAGTGAATATGGCGTCTTGCACTTGAGATCATGATGCCATTGACATTTTTAACATATTCAAAAAGTAAAATCCATGGTGCTCAGGTGAAGCTGGAAATTAAGTTGAATATAGATACCAGACTGATAGAAAGCTGATGGTGAAATGTTATATAACTACAGCTGCAGACGTTCCTACACCATAGGAATGATAACCAAACCAGGTAACCAATTCATTTTTAGTAGCAGTATTCAATGTTCTAAAACACCATAAAAGGGTAGAGTAACACTTAGTGTTTTGTCTACAGTCATGATTTTAGCCATAAAGAATTACCAACTTAAAACATGTCCACCTTATAATATCAGTAATTCACCAGACTTGAGGCTTATAGTCCCTACATGAGCAAGTAGAATTGTGATGCAAAACAGAATGAAAGATGAACAAAGCTGTCCCTGAGTGAAAATCTTTGACATATAAAAGTGTTATTTTATGAGTCCAAGTGTATGCGCCCATGTGTACTTTTACCATGTGCGTGCTCTACAGAGGGCGGATGTCCTTTGCATGGAATTTATTTTTCATTGAGAACTACTTGTGCAAATACGAGGGGCGGAAATCATAAATGAGAGGAAGAGAGTGCAACAAGGGGGAAGAGAGACCTAGAAAGGATCTATTGAAGGAAGGAGTGCTAAGGGGGGGAGGAAGGGATGGTGCACACGAGTGCCTCTTGAGAGCTTTCTCTTATTAGCCAGGCTGAATCACACGCTTTGAATCCGGAAAACACACACTTTAGCCATTTTCTTGTCTTTCTCCCCATTACCTCCTCCCTGCCTCTACAAAGCAACCTTTTCAGATTCTTCCGTTTTAGTTCTTCCCATATTCACTACTTTTCACTCCTAGCAACTCAGTTTAGTTTATTCTTTACTCTTTTCTGCATTCGCTTCTATTTTTTCATTTTAATTTGTTTTCTCCATCCAGGATATTCATTCACCGGCTCCTATTGTCATTCTTTGTCCACATCCTCATTTCATTTGCCTCTTTATCCACTCTCATCTGTTGATTCATCCCAAAATCTCATTTATCCACTCCACAACCTAAATTGTACCACCAATCTTATGTACCCTTTTATTCATTTCTGTATCTCAAAATATGTCATGAATTCCTTTCTCCAAAAATCTTCTTTCAGTTTGTGTTCTGTTCATTATCCATTTTACAAAATACTCCATTTAATGCTCTTTAGAATTAAATCAGGGCTGCCCAGTGGCGCAGCTGGTAGAACTGTTGCCTTGTAGCAAGAAGGTTCTGGGTTCGATTCCCGGCCCCGGTCTTTCTGCATGGAGTTTGCATGTTCTCCCTGTGCATGCGTGGGTTCTCTCCGGGTACTCCGGCTTCCTCCCACAGTCCAAAAACATGACTGTCAGGTTAATTGGCCTCTCTAAATTGTCCCTAGGTGTGAGTGTGTGTGTGCATGGTTGTTTGTCCTGTCTGTCTCTGTGTTGTCCTGCGACAGACTGGCGACCTGTCCAGGGTGACCCCGCCTCTCGCCCGAAATGACAGCTGGAGAGGCACCAGCAACCCTCCCGACCCCAGTAAGGGACAAGGGTGAAGGAAAATGGATGGATGGATAGAATTAAATCATTCCTCTTGCTGCTTTTTCCGCCTGTTTCCCTTCCTGTCAAGTCATTTAAGATTTGACAAATACGACTCAGACAGGTATAAATGTGGAGAAATGAAATGCATTCTGTGAAACGTCCAGTCCCGTCACTTCTTTGAGGTATATGCGATGGATATCTTTCTATCATGTCCAAAAACATCTGTGGGATCCCTGTTCAGCTTGTCAACAAATTATCTGTTACAAAGTGTGTGGGAAAGCAATGTTAGAGGGTTATTTAGCTATGGCAGCCAATCTGTCTACGCCACTGAAATGCTAGACAGGCATGAAACAGTATATCGGTCCATTACCAAGGTATCAAAAAATGAATTAGTTAAAGCACCCGTGCTTCTAGAGTCAAAGAAAATGACTCTAGAAAATGGATGCTCCGAGTTGTTTGCATCCATTTTTAAATGCGTAGATTTATCTTTAAGGACATATTTGAAATGCAAGTGTGCAGCCACATAGTTGCCCAGTCATACAAAAATATTAAAAGCAAATTTCATATTTTTCAAACTCTTGGACATAAATCTTTTTGGATTGCTGCTGAGAAAAAAATTATAATTTTCTAATTGATTTATCAGACAATTTTTCCATCGGATATTGGAGACTTAACTTGCAACTTCAAAACTTTAATTAGCATAAGAAAAAATAAGGTGTATAACCAGAAAATGCTACAAAATTTCTGAAACCAGGCTAAATCAGTTTTCGGTGCAAGAAACTAAAATGAATAAAATGATCTGGGTGACACAAAAAAAAAAAAAAAGAGTTCAAATATACGGCAAAAGCATTCTACTTGATAATTACCTTCCAGACTAGATTGATGTGGAAAAGTTCAGACCTATAAGGCGTGCTAAAGTCTGCATGTTTAAGGAAAGAGACAGAAAAAGGGAATACATATATTTCCCAACTAAATTGTGCTTAGGTATTTGCTTCACCCTATGAGCCAATGAGTTTTCTTGTTAATTAACATGGAGGAAGAGACTTAATCTCAAACGAGTCGCTAAACAACATAGAAAGTTCCTGTCTCCCTACATGTATGTAGATAATTTTCTATTTTACTAAATGTTTTACAAAAACAGTTTAAGGTAAAATTTTTATTTTTTGATTATTCTATTATCTAATCTAGTTTGAGGGCATCATTTCTATCAGTCCATTAATGCTAAAAAGAGGAACAGAATCAATGAATTTGGGTGTATTATAAAATCTTTGGAAAATGACATGCAATTAAATTATGGATCAAAAAATAAAAAAATATCAAACTTCTAAAAGAAATAAACAATACTTTTACCAAGATGTTCAAAAATTGGTTTGTTCACAGGCATAAAATGGAAGAAGGTTGAAATGAAATGGAAATGGGTGGGTATAAAATAGGTGTGTGAGTTGGCAAAAAGGTGAGTTTGCCACTTAAAGGCATCATCAGATTACTCACATCTTGAAGCATCACTGAATGTCTTTAGACTGACATAAAGAAATACATTGTGAAAACCAAACATAAGTTACTAGCAAGGCCAACACATCCAAAACATCCAGTTGCAATAAATACTAAAAGGAATTAATAGTTTAATGTACTAATATTTTTTTCAATTAACAAAACCCATTTTTGATCTAATTAAATGCAAAACAAACCACCCCTGCTTTTATTTCATGCTTTTTCTTTGTTTCTTTTCGCTGCTTATCCTTTACACATGTACTACAATGCCCCTCCTTCCTGCTCTGCCAACCTCACTTCACTTTGGTCTCTCAAGGCTGATTGTTTTCTAATTGGTGGAGTGCCAGAGGTTGTGGTTGTTATGGTAACCTGTGAGGGGTACTTGGACGGGTTGGCTGGTGGTGGATGGGTGACGGCGGAGGGGGGAAGCTGTTCGTGAAAACCGAGGGCTGCTCTCATCCAAGGCTTAGCGGGTCACTTCAGAAAATAGACTGGTTAAGTGTTTGTACATTTTCTCCTGGTGGAAACTGATTTCCATATTATAAAGACGCTTTAATAAGTCTACAATTCTCCTAAGAAATGTTTGAGGTTTTAAAATGAATGCTCCAACTAGACTGAGGCTGGGTTTACTTATTTCTTTCATTGTCAAGTTGGAGAACAGGTTATGGACTTTATAAAGTCAGTGACCAATATGATATTATCAAATTGTATTTAAAAGAAACCAAAAAACATCACTTTGTTTACATTATGAGTTTCGATGATGGGTTATTTTAAGGACACTTCTAAGAAAAAAAAAAGAAAAGAAAAGAAAAACGTAAAAACATGGGAAATAATATGAAGAAGGTTGCTGGCAGACAAACAGAGAAAGTATGATTGGAAAGGAATGAATAATGGATGCATGAATATATAAACTCTGTATGAACTTTAAGGAAATTGCATTTTCTATGCGTGTATCTACCGATACACACACTTTGTGACTCTGCAGTCTAAACAGTGTGTCCATTGAGGATGAAAATAAGTGCTAAATTCATCAGCTATCATACCTGACGTGGAAAACATGGTTCCTACAAGTTCTCCATCCATCACAGTTTATTTTTTAGGTCTTTCCATAAACACCCAACAGTATGTTCACATACAATTTATTTATTTGTAGCCTGTCATTGCTCACAAAACACCTTTTCTGAGCATGCAGGTGTGCATCTTAGTGCACGTGTCTAAGCAGCCATGCTTCACTGCTTTGCTAATGCACTGATGGAAGGGAGTCCTTGGCGATCCTGTTTATCTCTGTATCCCACATGCCTCCGGTGGCTCTGACCTCCGTTAATGCACACATACAGACACCGCTGCTGACACACCACCTTCTTTTTCCAGCCACATCGATTACTGTCAGCCAATATCTGGACTTCCTTTAGTCTGCATCATCAGGTTTCAGGAAGTGATGATAAATGAACAGCACTATCTGCCAAGACTGCCGGTCATGGTTAAACGACTCCAAAATCGAGACCTTCTCTGACTTTTGCTACTTTGAGGAAACATGGGCATCTTGGAAAATAAATACTGAATATTATAAAATAAGGAAGGAACTAAGCAACAAAGCGCCATGATGTCTACAAATAAAATCAAGAAAAATACCCTCTAGTAATAAACATGTCAGGTTTGTTATAAGGTGCAAATAAAAGAAAGTGCTTTCATAAGAAAGCATTTCAAAATAGTTGGGATTAACATATTTAACAGCAAATATCAGCATGCAAGCCAAAGCAAGCTGAGTCCATTTACATAATCCAAATTACATGTAGGGAGACCAGGGATTATGGGACAAGAGTGTAAAACCCAGAGTTAAGGTCAGAGACGTAGATTCTAAATGTTACCACTTTAATATAAACCCAACCAAAACGTATTTATTCCCACTTATTGTTTTTAAATAACCAAGACCACCATGTCCACTTAAATCTATTAATAAAATGCAACAACTGTCTCTTTTGTCATCATTAATATTATTGTTTCATTCTTGTTTTCACATATTGTCTGTTTCTCAATCACCCGGTGCATTTTGCCATTTTTGTGTGTGATAAATATAAGAGGTTATGTGCTTCTATAAGCTTCGAAAATCCATCCATCCATCCATAAAAAAATGGTGACCTTGAACAAAAGCAGATAAAGTCACTGAGCCCTACCTGTCACTTGGAGGCGCTGGGGAAGGAGTGAGCGGTGTCGTAGCTCCAGAACCTCTGGGCTTGTTAACTTTGGCGTACAGCCTATCAATGGGGTCATCATCAGGGAGAACTCCAGCATCGTTAACATGCTTCCCATGTCCTGGGAAGCTGGGAGGGCCCTGTGGCGAAGGCGAGCGGGCATGAGCGTGCTGAACTGAACTGTACAGAGGTGACTGCGGCAGCGGCGGTGGCCCTGAACCCAGCTCTCGGTCCCTGAAGGACTGTATCCTAGCATAGTTTGGGTCGGCATCGTCATCCTCGAAGTGTGGATATGCTGCCCCAACACCTCCACCCTGCTGGTCTCTGGGCAGTTTTTCCTGCAGCTCAGGATGCACAGCTTCAATCCTTGAAGAGAAACAAAGGAACAATTACTCCCTGTTACAGAGCAGCAGTAAGTACTTTAGTAGGCTACTAATAATTCACAAACAAGAACTGCCACAGAGAAAGAGTTGTTAGCAAAGAAACGGTAGAAAATCCTGTGATCAAAGAACAATGTGTGATAAGTTTGCTAATCATATTTTAGAGAAGGTTCCTCACCTTTCTCTCTCTTCTCTCATCCTTTCAAGCTCCAGGTCACTCAGAACATCTGATTTTTGTCGTTGCACAGCGGCTTTT
The DNA here is from genome assembly GCA_902982915.1 of Phalloptychus januarius. Taxonomy (NCBI): domain Eukaryota; kingdom Metazoa; phylum Chordata; class Actinopteri; order Cyprinodontiformes; family Poeciliidae; genus Phalloptychus; species Phalloptychus januarius. The sequence goes on along the minus strand of CADWAE010000230.1, from coordinate 17,018,866 downwards.
GCCTCCTTCTTCTCCTCCTTTTTCTTTCCAAACCTGGACACAAACAAGAAGTAAACAACATGTTGACAAAAAAATCATGTCTATATGAAAAAATTATTGTATAATAGACAATGGGATGTCTATAATAAAAGAAATGTTTACACTTTCTCTGCTTTTGCAAGTCAATCATGATCAACAGTCTACTGTCCTTCCAGTGGAACATTAGTTTTGCTAAAACAAATATAAAAATTTTAGGATTAAGATAAAAAACTGTAGATTTTATAACCTGCTAATGTTTTCTCATTTTTGAAGCAAAAGTTTATACAGATCTTATTATTATCTTGATAAACTCAGGTCTTGGGAGGAAATGTGTCATTCTAATTTCACTAAAAGTTCTCCATTTTGTAATTCAAAAGTTCAAATGTACAACATGCTTTAATGCTCTGCCTAGAAGTATCTTTAAAAAGCCAAAGCTTATTAAACTTTGGAGCACAGCTACACAGCGGGTGCGACATACTGAATTGAGCCAGTCAAACCTGCTAAATAGTTAATATGTCCAACACGCCAACTGTGACCTTATAACACAGCTAATGTTTTATTTATCAAGTGAATATATTGATGAATTATCCTTCTGTCTACATTTCTGCTATGTAATACCGTGGACATTTTTGAAGTATCGCTCCCCCTGCTTATGTATTATTTAAAAGCAAATCCAGTGGTACATTACACTGGGACTGGCTTGTTGTTTTGGTTCTAATAAAAACAAAAGTGCACTTTGAACACTGGGGTAATAGGTTTCTTTGAAATGCCTAATGTGGACTGGGGGGTAAAGCCTATTTACCACCCACAGAGGAGTGGCTCGATGGGCAATGAAGGGCTCCAATCATCTGTGTGTATTAGCAGCATGTGTGTGTATTTGCCACACAGGGGACAAGCCTTACTTTAATTACAGCTACCTACAGAGGCTTACCCTTTCTTTCAAATATCTCCTCTCTGCACTTATCACTCCTTTTGCCACGGTTCATTTTCTAAATGTTCACTTCTTTATAGCAGAGCTGTTTCTTTTCGCTCACTTTCCTCACTTTACCTTTTTCCCATGTGTACATTAACTCATTTTTAACAACTCTTCCCACTCTTTATCAAGTTTCACTCTCTTGAACTTTACCCTGACCCTCTCTAGGATTGAGATACCGACCATGACTGAAAATCTGTACCTGAAAACTATGCTAAAGTATCAATGGCATAGTGCAATACTCCTCCACTACATCAGCAAAACACATCAATGTTAGTTGGGATTCACGGAATTGAGTTGCTGAAGAAAGAAGATAATGGATCTCTGCTTTTACAGTTTAACAAGAATTCACCAGTTTAGTCAGATCATGCAACAAATCTTGGGGATTAGGATTTACCAGTTTGACAATAATTTTGTCTTCCTTCTCCAATTACTAGAAGATTTTTCTTTGACTTTAACCTAGCAGTTAGTTATACATACATAATAAAAAAAGCAATTGTGCAATAAAATTCTCAAATCTGTTCTGAGCCAATCGGACCTTTTTGCAAATCATATGTCTAATTTGTACCCAAGTCTAGTTCAATATAAAGCCTTTCAAATAAATAAATAAACCACATTATAGGCATTTGCGTAATGTTTTACTTCTTTAGGTAATCAAGTAAGGTCACAGGTTTTTGTACTCAAGATGCTTGAGTTCAAAAACAAGAACTCATACAGCCTGCTTCTACAATCATTTGCAAAAGAAAAGGTGCCTTTTATTAGCTCAGTGACTTTCAAGACAAATACAGCAATACAATGTCACCGGTACAATAAATTAAATTTTCTGATAACTAGATATTCCATAGTCAACTGTTCATTGGATTATAATTAAACAAAACCAAACGGGAATGGCAGCCACTCAGCCACTACGTGATAGAGGTCACATCAGAAATGCTTTATTAATCCAATATGTAGAAATGTTCACCATCACAAACCAGACACCTGATTTAAACTTAGCGAATATAGGATAGAAAGAAAAAGATATTCTCATTAAAGAAATCCACCAATGTATAATTCACTGTGACAAGCAGCAGTAATCTCCTATGTTGCTCTGTTTTACAGAGTGGAAGCCTGAATCTGTTGCTGAATGAGTTCCTATATCTGTTCAGCAAATAGAGGATAGAATGTGAGGAAGAGCTTAAAAATGCCCTAATTTTGGACAAAGTCCAAATAGTATAGTTCCCTTCCTAGGACAAAAGTGCCTTTCTGATCTTGTTCATCCTGTTGATGTCCTTAGCTCTCAGGCACTAGAAACCAAAGACTCAAAGAAAATTTGCAACATATCCCAACAAATTCTAAGTTATTTGAGTCGTCTAGTTAATAATCCAAATATATGACCAAGTACTTAGAATTGTTCACCCTGTCTACTGTGAACTTGGCCCTTTCTCAAGTCCACAAACAGTTCTTTTGTTTTTGCCCCAAAGGTCACTTATGAGCATAACTACTGCAGAGCCATCAGGACTTTACCATATATTGCATGTCTCTATGCAGTAACGGAAATCACTGGTGTAGAAAGTACAGAGGAAAGGAGAGGGAACATGGGCCACACAGATGCTGGAGTACTTGATGTGTAGAGGAACTTTCAGTAGGCTCAGTAGCTAAATACGTAAGTTCAGATGTTTGCTGAGGATAAGTCATTCCTGCAAAATCCACAACTTAATTCAATCTATAGGGTTTCCTTGGATTATTTTCTATTAACTAATACTGAATTTGAACTGTATTTGTATAATTTGAACTGAGGTAGACAGGATGTAGCTGGATTTAAATCTGACCACATGCATATGATTTAATTTAAATAATTTGAATTTAAGGTGAACTAGTGTAGATTCATTAAAACTGTCATCTGAATCGGTTTGAGATGATGTACCAAATAAATTTGAATCAGTACCAAATAAAGGAACTGGATTAAACTGAAAACAATGCAATAAGATAATGCAATCACACTGCTGATGCTCTCAGAGGGAATACTAAAACCAGTTTAAGTTCTCAAATAGGAAACTGAAAGCCAGATAATGAATCTTTACTGCAGCGTAATGAACGATCAGTTTCTGCTGAAGTTTCAGATGCTACAGCCAGAATTTGGGATTAAAAGCATGAATCCCCAAACCTTTACCATCTTATTTGAACAATTCAGGATAGTGGTGGCAGTGGTAAATCGATGTACAGAGTGCTTTCTTGGCAAGGTTGAAGCCCCATAATGCTGATCAATCATCGTTTGAATGCCACCGTTTATCTGATTATTGTTGCTGACCATGGCTATCCTCATGTGGTCACCATTTACCTTATTATTGCATGTGTATAATATGAAGATAAACCTGAAGGCTCTGGTGGTTGGGTTAGTGTTTCTGTGACAGTTTGTTCAGTGATTATAATTCTTCATTGTTCTAAGATAACAAACAATATCCTCTTCTTGAAGTGTTTCCTTATTTCTGCACTATTTTATATTCTGCAGCATTTACTGTGTTTGAACACAACATCACACAGTAAACATATTTCACCCAAGATCTTACTGCTTTAATACTACTATTTATTAAAACATATTAACAATTGTCTAGTTAGATTTGATCCATTACTGTTTCTTCCATCAACTTTTTTCCTTTTGTTTTTGAAAGAGCGTTAGTTCTGGGAAACTTTTCATGTTGCCATTTGTTAACTGTTGGGAACGCTGGCTTTGACCTGAAATGAAAATGTGTCTCTGCAGGAGAAATGCATAATTCTCGTCATGTTTGCTTTTTAAAATAATTTCTTGAAGTTGTTAGAGCTGCCTGACAGCAGCTGCAGTTTAATATTCTTTCATTTCAAACAGCTTTGTCCAACAGAAACTACTATTTAAATCACATACCATTAGCTAGACATAGCCACTGCACAAGTCTATGCAAAAGAAGTGACTCAGGACAGACTAATTCACCTGTGGTTTTCAGTTTCAAGTTCTTTTATACCTCTCAGTTTACATGATTACATGTGAGGGCAGAGAGAAGTGGTCATGTAGAAGTGAACCAAAATTAAAAATGATTAATAAACAACCACTTCTAGCACAACAAGAACAAATTTACATGTGAGAACATCATGGCTCCAACACCATTTCACAAGGAAGATGAGAGTAAGATTAACAGATGATTAGCTGCCAGTTAGTAAGAATTTATTACCTCTTGTCCTGTCATTAGAGGGAACAGAGCGGTGACTAATGAATACTAATAAGCTAAAACCACAATCTGCGTAGAAGGTTTTTTATTAGGGGAGAAACATTTAACCAAGCTTCTTAGCGCCTCTCCCAGCAGAAGAAAATGACATGACAAAGAAATATTTAATGACTAATCTGTATTATTCCTAAGTACTTACTAAACTAGAAAAGGAAAGATTAAAAGCATATAGTGTACCATTGATATCCATACAAAAATGTCCAAATAACTTAAAAAATAACAATTACATCTTTTGTAAGGTGTATTAGGATGAAAAAAAATCTGAATATTCAAATAAGTACTTTCATGGCTCCCTGCAGTTCAAGCTTTAACAGCAAATAAAACTCATATTGAGTGAAAACGACTAATCGTATTAATCGTGATGAATCAGTTGTTGAAATAATCATCAACTAATTTAGCAATCGATTAACCATTAATTGGACTATGCAGACTCAAAAAATGGCAGTTGTTTGAGTCTGCATCCTCAAAATATACAGACTGAATCAGTCAGAGCAGCAATTAAGCCAAACTGTACAAAAGATATATACATTTGGTATTTAAGACAGAAAAAAAACCTTCTTTGTCTGTAAATATTCTACCCAGAACTCATTTTAGGAGTTCTGGGTAGTTTTAACTTCACCTGGTTCACATTTCTTCCTTCAAATAAAATAAAATAAAATAAATCTGCTATTACACTTTGTTAATGTTAAGTTAAGCAGAAAGGGCTGAGCTTTTAAAATGATGATGTTGAGATTTTTTTATTTTAGCTGCAGATGCTCCCTTTGCTACAAAACAATCAAGCATTCACTAAAGGAATGTTACTTTACTGCATTTTAGGAAATAAAATGTTTGATTTCTAATTTAAAATAAAAATTTAATTGTTTATTTGCAACTTTTGGTGTATTTCTAATATTGTATAAGATGGTATAATTGGTTAAATGAAAACATTTTCAGAATTTGCTCAATTCTGTATCTGAATAATCGTCAAAATAATCGATAGTCGATTGCTAAAGTTATCATTAGCTGCAGCTCTAAACTCATACAAACAGTAAGAAATTTAACAGTCAAGCAAACACGTCTACTTTAAACCTTGCAAAAAACATTGCAAATACATATGAATAATTAGCACACAAAGGATGGACAAATGTGCTTCTCTGATTCGTCGATGAGGAGAAAACTCACTAACAAGGAAGATTAGCAGGAACATCTGTGACTCTCACTTCAACCATTATTTTTATTCTCGTTCCCTTCTCTCCCTCCCTCGTTCTGCTGCTGCTTAGACACGCCCTGCATTGCTATCATTGGCAAATGGATCCCAAGGGAACGGGTGACTGACAGACGCGTTGCGATGCAGTGCACATGTGCGCACACCCATACACACGAACGCAGATGATTGGCAGGCGCGACATCAGACTGTGACATCCCAATGACTTCCTGTCACCATGCTTGATTGGCAGAGTCCTTCCTCTGTTTCAAACATGTGCTCTGTCATTATTAGGCGACAACAGGCAAAGGTTGGTTGGAAGAAAGCAGATGATGCAGATGCTTTCCTCAAAGTGTCTACATATTGTGAAGGGAGAGAAATTTGAGAGATCTGGGTTCTCCTCTTACCCATTTTTAAAAATATAAACAGAAAAGCAAAACAAATTCAAAGCTTATATTTCTTTATTGGTTGGGCTTTAAACTGGAACCTGCATGAACTACAGAAAGTGTAGAAGTGATGAGCAGATGGAAGGGAGCATGGAAGTGTAGATGGATGATTGGGCAGAAGGATGAATCAGCAGCAGGAAATGTTCTGATTTCTGAATATTTTCGTGTTCACAAATCACAGGCAGAAGGGGGTAGTGACTAGTTACCTTCACCTTAGAAATTTTATGGTAACTCTGACCACCTCTGTTCATCCTGTATTATCATCTATCAACAGGTGGCAAGTTTATCTCTGGTTTTTCAGCAAAATTATGTTCCACAAAAAAAGACAATCCATGAATAGGTGAACCTGCAAATACTACATCACAAATAAGCGAAGCTTCACTGTACTTCATATTCCAGACTTTTCCAAACTTTTTTTCAAACCTAGGATCCAAGACCATATCTTGAATACTTATCCAAAACTGGAAACCATTTACATCAAATGCCAGACTTTTCCATGATTCTATCCAGACTGAAAAACACAATTTAAATCAAGCTTAAGTCTTTTCTGCACTTCTCCAAACCCATATAGTTTCTAAATTCATCCTGATTCTGATAGAAAGTACTTTTTTGTTTTCTGTAATGAACCTCACTTCAAGTAACAGGACAAAGTGTATTTTTTCCTGGACAATTTTACTCAAATAAGACTTATTCTGTGCAAGCAATAGCAACTTTTAATGTAAATAAATATATCAAACAAAGATAATTCCTTTGCTTCTTGATGCCAAAAGAATATAGAACTGAGGCGACAATGTGCAAACAATAATAACATTTTAAAAATATATCTTATTTTATATTGAGGGTACAAAGAATTAGTCAGAAAAACAATCAATTTCTCCTGTCAAAGGTTTAATATTTTTCTCAGTGCTAAAACCACCATTTACATTTAGCCAAGCCATATCTGCACCTGTAACAGTTACACTAATGTGGCACCTTGAGGTGTCAAAACACCAAGAGACATCTCAGTTCAAACACAGATAGAGGATAACCAATCACAAAATATTCATCAAATGATGAGTGCTGCACCATCAGCGAAAGGCCATTTTCTGTCATCACCATTTTCATCTATCTACACAGAGACATACAGTATGTACAGACTTGGGCTAATACACCTCGCATGAAGCTCAACCATTATGCGGCCCACAATGGAGCTAGACAGTCCTAATGGGCCCCACTGTGGTGATGGGCTAATAGTCCCAACAATGGAGCACTTTAAGTCTACCAGAGGTGCTGCATTAGGACTGGTAGAAGAGAGTAAAAATAGTGGGTGAAGAGCTAGAAGGAAAAATAAATGGTAGAATGTTAGAGAGAGTGTAATTAGAGTCACCAATGAGAGGAAAAGAAAGAGAGCAGAGTCAAGGCTCAAAGGCCCCTTTGCTTGGTGGCTCCATTCGTAATTATGCTGCTTTCTGGGTTTTAAGTTTAGCTGAGCCAGTGGCACAAAAACATACAGATATGAACATGCAAAAATAATAAAAAAAGAGTTACAGAGTGAGCAGTAAGAGCAGCAGTGCTTGATTATATGCCAGCAGGAGACCAAGCATTCATTATCATAGATTCATCATAAATTTGCACTATTTTAAAGCCGAAAATGAGCAGCGGGCACAGATATTTGCAATACATTGCAACAACACAATGCCCTGGCAGGAGCGGCGGCCATCCGTTTATCATTGCTGCCAGACCTTGTCCTTTCCAAGTCTAGGCCAGATTATAATTTGTACAGAGGACTCTCTACTTCATTGTGTCTTTCACGTTTACCGAAATGCATGAGTCAATTATTAATGCAATACCTGACTAACTAAAATACAAGTAAGAAATGTATTTAAATTTAAACTTTTAATTTGAACTGAACAGGAAAAGAATTGGGAAAGGGTCACATAATTGTAGCACAGTTTGGGAGTGCAAAAACAAACCTCCCATCCCAGGAGCAAACTATATAACAACCATCTGACTGTGTGACCAATCATGTTTAATCATCATATGAATATTCATCATGGTGGGATGGTTACCATGGAGCGAGCACACACACACACATAAACACACACGCAGATGATGGGCATATCTGATTGGCAGGTGGCGACAGTTCAGATGACAGAGCCAGCTGTCCACATTAAAGGGCATTTCAAACAAACATTTGGAGTCTGACTTTCATGGCTCAGTTGAAAATTAGAGTTGGGAAGCTTTTATACAATAACGTGAACATTTATTTCTAAAAGTTGCTTTTTTGTCAAGCTATAAAAGACTTCATTAAGTTATCCAACCTTCCTGAATTTCTTTTTTTCCATCATTCTACAGTTTTTTAAGGTTGTAGAATGATGCCATAGGATCTTTATTTTATTTAAGTCTGTACTTTGACTCTGGTGTGCTTTGGATCTTTATTATGCTGAATAACTAGAATTTTAAGTCACCATCAGATTGCTGGATATTTTTTGGGATTTTGTGCTACAGAGCAAAATTTATGGTTTCTGTGTCCTGAAGAAGACCCAGACTTTTCATGATTGACACATCCATTGACTCAGAGCTAATAAAATCTCAGGGTGGGAGTAATTGCTGTTTGTTTCCATAGAGCCAGGATGCTTAGGATAGCTTTTTTCTCTTAAAACTGAATAGCAACAAATCTTAAAACACGTTTTTGTGCTTATTCACATTATCCTGGTTTGATATGAAAACTTGCCTATTTATCTCTAAAACAAAATATAAGAAATTTGTTTGATTTTGAGTAATTTTACCTTTAACTTGGGAAATGTAAAAATGATTTTTTTTTTTAAACTGCTTTCTGGGTGTTACTGTAAACAAACAGAAATAGATGTCATCATTGCAAACATAAAGCAACAGTTGTGTTTTAGCACATATTCCACTAAGACCAAGTACAATTGAGTAAGGTTGAGTAATCCATACTCCAGACCATTAGGCCAATCAAAGCTGCCCTCAGATGAATGTGACAAATCAGCAGCTCTGCCTGGATTGAACTATACTGAATAGGTCCAATTTGCTTTCTCAGTCTGCCACCATTACATGCAATCAAATGCAGATACGGGAGCAGGAGCTGAGGGGAGCAGATGGAGAAGAAAAATTGCAATGATGCAAAGGAGAGGTGGGGTGAAGGGGGGATGATACCGAAATATGACTAGGGAAGAGAGGAGGATTGAAAGGTTGAGACTATCAGTAGGCTCTTATCGAGACACTCTAATGGTGATGAGGTGTAGAGGAAAGGTCTAAAAATATCACTGGATGTCTATATGGTTTCTTACACTGCTTGTGGCTGAGTGTGGTGGGAAAACAGGTAGTCAGAAGAAAAGATGGAGGTGTATGTTCAAAGACGGAAATGTCATTTATGCATGTAGCATGAGAAAACGGAGATCAGCAAGAGTGGCTGGTGGTGCTGCCTATATTGAACTTTGGAGCACTTGACGTTGCGCTCCGAACGAGGCGCAGAACCTTTACCGGCACGTTCACTGTGTGACGGAGTTTCTAATATCTGCTGAGTAAGATGTTTATCTACATAAAACCAGTCTGACCAATATTGGTTATAGTTAGAGAAGTTGTTAATCTATACACTAATGTATAGATTAGTGGCGCACAGATCACACAAAAAATAACACATCTGAGGCCTCAACAAAAAGTCCTTATGTGTTATAAAGTTGAAATTCTTGCTTGCTATTTATAAAATGGAGATAATAAACAATTTAGTCGTAACATTTCTATTTCTTCAGCTTATTCCTGATCTTTTTTTGTCATTTTAGGATTATAATCCAACTCGGAATGAAAAGTAGCATCTTTTAGGAAATGGGTAACTTATTCTTCTTAGTATTTAAAAATATTAGTTGGTAGCCTATGTGGAAAATACAAAAAGCAACTTGAGGCACCGGTGCAGCAGGTTGCAGAGCCCGGATCTAACTTTTTACATTATATATTAGAAAATCTTAAAAAAATAAACAAATAAAAAAGTCTATAGTAGTATAAAACTGGTGTCACAATAAAGGTATGTTTTTCTTAAGAGTCCTTAAATGAGCTTTTAACTCATTATAAACTCCTGGCTTATGTCTGATGTCTTTGACTATCATGCAGCCATTTTTTGCAACCAACTTTTATAAGTCACAGTTTATTTTCGTGAGCATGGCTGGCAAAACTGAACTGTATTTTTCACTTTTGGCAATGACATTCAGAGCAAAACAAAAAAAGCCTTTATTGGCTGCTGTGGTGTCCTATCAGCATGATGTGACCTGAACTGCAAGCTGCATTCAGCTGAAACACGTGTTATTGAATTTTGTGATGAACAAAGTGAGAGAACTTCTGATAAAACTGTAAACAGGACTTTCTGTCAACAATGGCTTTCCATTTTCCAAAAAGACCAGATGTACGGCGGGTACAGCTAATACGTGTCCCATCAATCGGTTCAGCCATCTAAGCTATGGGTCCCTGCAGCTCATTCAGAGTGGCCAGGCACATATCTGCTATCTCTCTGATCAATGCTCCCCTTGCGTGACCTGTCAGTTTATGAGGACAGCCATGTTTCGGTCAGTGTGCAGTTTTTAAAGCTTAGATTATGAATGAGAGAAACTATAAGAGAAAGAAGCAAACACTGTTTTAGAAAAGCGCATTAGAACTTATTCAATTAAACTAAATTTGCTCACATTAGTTTAATTGTCCAATATTTCACTTTAAATAACATGTAATTTTGAGATGAAATCACTGTGATAGAAAGGGACTTTGAAATCTGGACGTGTTTTTCTGTGTTCTGGTTCAAACGGATTGCTTTTGAAAGCCTGTTTTGAAAGGCTGCAGCTATATTTTGAGTATCAAATTGCATGCAAGTGTTTTTCTTAAGATCGGTATCTATGTAATGGTCATGTGAAAACCCACTTCAAAAACTAGCACAGCGAAGAAAAGAAACAGAAAAACTGTTATGGGGTAGTTTTTCTTTTTTTTTTTTTTTAAGTTGAAAGCGCAAACTGTTCATTGAAACACTCTGCTCCATTCATGCTGTGTTTCTATGAAGGCTGCATTCACACTGCGAGATAGTGTTAAAGTTAATAACACAAAATAGCTCCTGCAGATAATTTTCACCACCTCTTAAGGAAACTGGGGCACCACTAAGAGTAGTCCGCCTGTACCTGGGAGCAAAAGATAAAGCTTGACAAGGGAAAAAAAGACCTCTGCATTTATGTTGTCTCTTTAGTGTGAGGCAGAGAAAACTGTGCACATAGTTCTCAGTGACAGACTTTATGGATACGATTTTCACATTAAGAATAGATTTGCTGTCAGCTGGAGTCAGCTTGCTGCATTGAGCACAACGACATCCAGTCCAGTAAATAAAAACATTCTCCTGAAGTATCCTTTGTGTTGAACAACACCCAGAAGTTGAGCAAATTTAAAGGGGAACGTCAGGGCATGGTTCCTGCAAGGTTGGAACAGCTGAAACCAGAAGTTTACTGTAACTACTGTAGGAACAAATTGAACAACAACTTCAAAATCGATCTATAGACGGTGGCATCTGCTATTGCGTCCATGAACAGTACTCTGCTGTGTGACGTCTTTGGTCTTTTTCTGCACCAGCGGCTCACTTTGAGGTAATAAATTGTTCACACACAAGTTGGATTGCAGGTGCAGTTAATTAGTACCATGAATGACCACGCAAAAACAAAACAAAAACAAATTAAATTAAGCATCAAGATCTGTTGTATGAACATAGCCTGAGTTACCCACTCTGAAGTACTGAATTTAACTGCACACAACAAGGTCTACATCAACAAGATCTACATTAACTAATAAAGCAATATAGAAGAAATATTTTCAGATAGCTTACAAAAATGAGTCTTAATGAAATAAAAAGTGATCAATAAAAATGTCTGCCATTATATGAGGCTCTCAGGCAGCCAAACCAAAACAGGCAGGTTTCAACAAAAGCTGCTAAATTATGTTTTTTAGACTCAGAGTTAAAAATCTTGTTCAAAAGGACATTTACGTAGATTATCAATCTTCATCCCTGTGACAGGTGATTGACCGGTCTGCCACCTGAGCCGGAGATCTCTTTAAAACATTCTTTAAATGAAGGAAGGACGGTTCAGCTTAGTGCTGCTCCATCCAGCTGAGGCTGGAAAAAAAATCAAAGAAACTCTGTCAAAAAAAAAAAAAAAATAATCCAGCTACTCACCTCAGAAGAGCAAAGCCTATTTTCTTGCCCTTCTTTTCTGTTTCCTCTGTCTCATCTGCTTTCTTCTTCTCCTTTTCTTTCCCTTTCCCTTTATTCTTGTCCTTCTTCTTGGTTTTCTCTTTCTTTTTCTTCTCTTTTTTGGTTTTCTCTTCTGTTTGATCAGCGAGTCCCTGGCGGGATGAACTGCTAGCAGGAGTGTCACGGCCTGAACTCAACTCTGAACCTTCATCTGCAGGATTTAACGGGAGGAGAAAAAGACAAAGATAGCCGTGAGTGGATTGAAGAACACTGGAAACAGCAGAAACAGTTGTTTACACTTGAGCAGTTTTGCTCGTATTATGCCCCACATAATCCTACAGAGTGACCAAAAACAATCAAGGCCATGTAATGGTTACCACAGCAAACATGACAATAAACAATTCAAAGAAAAACTGATTTGCACTCAAGTTTCTCCACTCCACGTCTTGACGGGACATTTATCAACCTCACAGTGAACTAATTAACTCAAAGAAATAAGAACCCAAAGAGGTTCAAAGAATAAACTACAACGCCTCATTAATTCATCAGCGGGCTGAAGGTCTGGCTGTGCATAACAACGATCCCTCACACAAACACACGCTAAAACACACTGACTGTTCATCGGATGGAAAAAGATGACCAAACTCAAATTAGATACTTCAAATTGGATCTAATTTTGTGTGGATATTAACTTCAGGTTTAATTATGAAGACTGTCTGTTTGCAGAATGTAACTGTGTGTGTCATTCGTGTGAGTTCATGTGTTTTTCTTGCAGCAGTGTGAAACTGAAACATTTCAATGACCAAATGTGTGATCCATTTAAACCTAAAATCAGTGGTGGGTGCTGCTAACTGGCAGGTTAGTTATGCAAACCCTAAAGCACTAATCATAAACATTATTTAGCACATGAAACATGTCAAAGACACAACATGTTTTATGTGCTAAATAATGACCTCTACAGGGAAATGAAAATACTGTATAAAAAATAACAATAAAGAAAGTTGACATCATAAAATTAGCTTTTGTCAAAATCTTCTACCCTTCCCGATGCCAATGCTCATACAGAGCATGCAACCATGGCATAGCTGACAAACCTGGAGCAAAATTTGTTTTCAAAGAAATTAATGAACTGGATGATTAACTTGTTTCAATAGCAACAAAATAATCTGTAATTTATTACAGCCTTGATTGTACTACTCCATAAAGTATAAATCATTCAACAGCTTCCCCATATTGTGCTATTTTCTTTAGCTTAAACAGTATCTTGCAACAAATGTTGTCATTACTGCAGTGTGGAAGCAAAGGGTCGATTTATTGGTGCTCAGCTCTGTTTGCTCTCAGTCTGTGTCAACTGCTCTCATTTAGCTCAGTTTTGTGTTTGAAGGTTAATAATCTGGTCAGATGTTAGAGGTTTGATTATTGGTCAAGGGGATTTGTATTTTTCCACAAAGCATGAGTTATTGTGTGTTTTCTGCAATTTTGCTTGTAAGCCTAATCTATAGAAATCTCAATATAGAGTGAAACTTAAGTTTTGGAGTCTGTAGTTACTGGATTCTGTGGAAGGAACGTTACAAAATCCAACCTGCTCTCTCCATCCGTTTATCCATATATCCATCTACATCTCTTATTTCATGACTTAATTATGAACATTATTCACAAATCTGTCCCACATTGTCTTCAGTGCACATCAAAGCTTGTGCTGATTGTGATTTCATCACATTAAATAGCAAACGTGTCTGTATTGGTGCAGACACGTTACCAAAGCAGCACAAAGCAAGGGTAGAACTGGCTTCTGATCAGCTGTTCTGAGAAATCCCATGAATCAAATGATGAAACAAATCTGTGACAGCTCTGTACAGGCTTACTGTAGCTGCGATGCAGAGCCATTCTATTTATTTATTTTTTTGAATTTCTGAGCCAAATGAATGCGAAAGGATTTGAGCTGCAGCTGCTGCCTGATTGTATATTGGTATTTTAACTGCTCCCAACCGCAGAGTTTACTTTAACACAGTGCAGTGTGTCTGTTGGCTTCAAGTGACTTTTTGGAGTAACTGTAGAAGGACTTACGGCATTTATGGGGTGACAGATGGCATCTCAGGAAAAATGTTTTTTTGTTGGGTTGAAAACTCGAGATACTATGGTTCATTTAAACAAGCTGGAGCGACAAAACTACAAAATACTGAGCGACAGGGAGACTTGCAGGTGATCTGCCTTTGCCTGCTTCCCTTGCTGATATAAACAGCTCTGGTGACACTTGCATTAAACGCTCATCTAAAGTATAAACTATATCTTATTAAAACAAATTCATATCAGAATCAGTATTTTTACACAGCATGGGAATCTTTATGCACTGAAAGTAGTCATGCATTCTGGCAGATAACAACAAACACTTCTGTCCAGGAGAAAATAAAATGTGACGATGCAAAATTAAAGTCATTTTAAAACCTACTAAGCTTATCTGACAACAAAGTAACAGGTTATCAGACATGCACAATTGGAAAGAAGAAGTAAATACAAAGAATAAAAGATACTCAGTGCCTCACAGAAGTGCACTGTGTCAAATATCAGCAACTCTGAAAGTGCTGAACAGTTAGAAAGACGGTGACAGATGTGGCCACTGCATGTGTGGTGTTGACATGCCCTATTACTCTTATCCTGTGTGAGCGTAGTGATCTGAAACAGGCCGACTCATTACTGTGGTGGTGACTGATAAGAGTTAGCTGCTAATAATGCAGCTGGGAATTGAATATGTGTTGATGTTTTGAGGCATGAGGCGCCTGCTGCAAGACTCTTGTCACACTTTGTTGGAGAAAATGCGATCCAGGAACGCTTCGCGCGTGGAGGTAAGCTGAGCATGCATCAATCACCGGGTGGAAAAATTCACCTAAAGGCACCGAAGATGAATGCGAGCGATTAGATGCAAAATTTAAAGATAGAAATCTCTGTTACTTTGGAAATGGAGACCTATGAAGTGCTTTGAAAACGCTTATGAGAGAGTGAAGTCGAACAACTTTTACCATCGACAGTAACAAAAAAGCAGCAGCAGGGGAAGCAGTAGTGATTCAATTAATCAGAGGCAAAATAATAATAACTTGAGTAAAATGCATTATTTTTCTGTATAATTTACATGTTATTCATTTACTTAGTAAAAAGTGAATTTTACCTGCCTTTTTTGGCAAAGGTAAACTTAGTGAAGATAAGTTGAGGGCTGAAGATGTCTCTAAAAACTAGAGTCAAATTTGAACATTTTAATGAAAAAAATCAGCCTCCAATAGTGAAAAGCACAGTGAAGAGATGAAACTGGTCTCAGACAAGGTGGAATTAAATCAAATAAATACAAAAGAAAATCTTGTGAAAACATCATTAAGCCTAAACAGCTGAAACGAAATCTTGATTAAGCTGTGATTCGATGTGGTAATTTGCAAAGTGTGAAAGAAAAGCTTCCTTCTTTTCTAAATATGCTCACGTCACTGTTAGTATGACTTCTCTTGGTTTCAATCTCATGTCAGCCTTATTTTTTGATGATGGATTCATGAAGCTCTAATTGTGAGTAACAGATAGAAACATTTCCAAAGTACTAATTTTAAGTACCAAAAAAATTATATTATTAGTCGGTTGATTACAAGTTTTTCTCTTTTATTGTGACATATTATTATAAATAAATGCCCATTTTATTAGACATTGACTAAATATTGACTATGGAAGTCCAAAATAATATGTGGGAAAAACACCTAATGCCACATAACTCTTACCATCATCATCTTCAGCTGGGCCATCATAGGATTTATCGATAGCCGCCCTGAAGCTCTCATTGCATCCTCTTCCTCTGACCATATTTGGCCGAGGGCGGTGGAAAGGGAGCATTTCGTTTTTCTTGTTGACCTCTGACATGGCCGTCTGGAGGCTCTCCAACGAACTGGACTTCTTCAAACCAAGAGTTGGGCCGAGTTCGACAGGCGTACATGGAGCTGGTGGAAACCAGAAACAAGTTGTTATGGAAGACAAAGAACTCAAATACCACGGGGACAAGAATGCAAATGCTTTGTTTCAATCTTATGCAATCAAACATCCTCGCAGTATATTGCTCTGATTAGGATAAAAGCCCTGATTGATACTGACTTGAAACTAAAATGAACATGACATGGCTAAACTCTGGAGAACAGAGAGCAGAAAAAAAGTCTGATGTACTGAAATGTACAGTTGTTGGGGTTGTGATGGATTCCAGGTTGGCTTCACAGTTGTTGGCTCTCTATCCATCATCTCAAGTCTGGTGTAGGGAAAGACGTATTACTAAAGGAGGGAGGGATCAAGCCCAGAGGCTGATGAAGAGCTTTACGATGACAGAAGCATGTTGGAAGTATTCACAGGACAGAAACCAGACATGTGGTGGAGCTACACTTTCCAAATATTAAAAAAAACACAGTTTATAAAGAGCGAAAAAAAATCGATTTAAAGAATAACATCAAGTTTTGTGGATTGACGCTAACAAAGAAGGATAAGGGTGACAGGACTGGCACCATGCACCAAGTAAAACAACTAAGACACTGATGATGTCTGAGATAGGGGAAAAAATGGACAGCAGAGAAGGCGACACAGGGGGAGAGCAAATTAAATTTCCCACAGAGAATATCACCAGGGAAAACCCTGGTGGCAGGAAGGAGAGGAGAAAAATGGAAGACGAAAAGAGGAAAGCTGGGCTGGCTGCCAGCTCAAAATACTAGTAATCCTCTCACAAACACACACACACACACAACCCCACACACACACACTTTGGATTCCTTGCTGGCTCTAGCTTGTCGATATGATGCCACTTTGATTCATGATAGCTAAACTTGCATCACTTTAGCTAATGATTCCCTATACACACTGATGGTTGTGTGTGTGTCTGTGAGAGAGAGAGAGAAAGCTCTGAGAGCGAAGGAGATGAGATGGCTGATGTGACTTCCACATCTATTTAAACAACCATTAGCCAAAGCTAGAATCACACAAAGAGTAATAACACACAGTAAAAAAAGTATGCACATGCATAATGCAGGCCTGCTTCTCAAAGACACGGACAAAGGCCACAGAGTGTGAGGCTCTCATCCATAAACACACTCCACATGTCACTCAGAGGCAGGCTGCTTTATTAAATACCAAAGTGACTGCTAAAGGCAACTGCTGTCACTGGGTTTTATTTAAGGGTATCGGAGTAAAAGAGCCTGAATACAAATGCACAATAAACTTTTCAGATTGTTTCTTGTTCTAAAAATCTTTGTAACAATGTTTTGTTTATTTTTTTTCTTTCCATTTCACATTTATTCATTACATAAACACAATAAAATGCATTGAAATACAGGAAGTGGAATTTATTTGTTAAATATGTATGACTTGTCTATTTAAAAATGGGTTCAGTCCTGAACTTTGGAGATCAACAGTGAGTAAATTCAGGAACTCCCAGCATGTGAACTGGCTTCTGCATCTCAATCCAGAGAAAGGTTGGGCTTTTCCTCACAAGCCACGTGACGTTTGATTGGTGAATCGAGGAATAAACACAAAACATTTCTTACATCCCGACACACACAGGGAGATCGTTGACCATTCACTCACACACTCTCACTCTCGCTCAAACATTTCTGCTGTGAGAAGCAGGATTTGTGTCAGAAATGTAATTACTGTGGCGCAACTGCAAGAAGATGGTATTAAGCAGCTTTTAGAGAGAGGGAGGGATGACAAGAAAGACAAGGATACCAAAATGGTTTTGGGGAGATCGGCCGAGTCAGGAAGTGGGGTAAAGATCAACAAAACTAGGAGAGATGGTTCAGACCAACAGAGACACTGATCCAGGGAATGAACAGATGGGAGTGATAATAGGGCAATGACAAATAGGGAAAAAAAGAAAAGAACAACTACAAACAAAACACAAATTAAAAATGAAAAAGAAAGCCACAAAGACAGAGAGAGAGAATGCCAAGTGATCCCAAAGCTACTTTGTTGGCAGAAAAAGCAGTGGGCTACTTTCAAAGTCAAAATTACACCAAGGAGCAGCTTATCAGCAGGCTTCAGCTTACAAAGCCAGCAGACTTACCAACAACCCCAACTTCTGGAGCTCTAAACACAAATAAAGACCTATTTTTATCTATGCAGTAATAATTAGAGAAGATTGGTGTTTTAGTTGGGATAAAACTCAGCTGCCGTTGCTTTCCCTAGAGTAGAAATCGCTCAGCGTTAAAGGCTAATATTTATGAAATACATCACGTCCCTTATACAACCCAACCCAGTCCTGGGTGTATATGAAAGAAATATACACACTATTCCTCACATAATAAACAATAGAGCTATGTATTCAGTGTAATGACACGGCTGTTTACTTGAAATGATTTAGGTGTAAATATTTGACAGTTTGCATGTGTGTATCTGCTGTGTAATGATGTCGGATGTGGAGAAGAGTTCCTGAAGTGCTTTCAACTTCCAAACAGAAACAGGTGTGATGTTCCACATGGCAGCATTAGAAATGTAGAAGCAACATAATGCTTTTAAAAGGCAAAGAGGCTACTAAAATCTTTCTTATGAATTACAAAACTCTGCTGATTTTGTTTATCCATCTATTTTCTGTACAACCTTGTCCCCAGTGGGGTCGGGAGGTGGGGTCACCCTGGACAGGTCGCCAGTCTGCCGCAGCTGATTTTGTCTAATCAATTTCTAGCATCATCCACTTTTAGCTTTTGATCATTGTAGACAAGAGAAAAAAATGGCCAGAGAGGAATAAATGTTTGCCAAAAAAATTACTTTTGAGATTGATTTCACATATTTTCAAGAAAAAAAGTTTGACTCTTCTTCTTGAAAACTCATATATTGCAAGTGAAAGGACAAATTTCTAACTTTACAATGGAGTCATTTTGCTCAGATGCTGAGAGAGGTCTATAACCAGCAATTGCTAACTTCATTCTTAAACAAGGACCACTTGCTTTCATTGTTTTTATTTATTTATTTTTTTCAGAAAATAACTGATCACACTGATTGATCAGTCATTAATATTTTAGAAATTCACCTTTTAATTAACAAGTCAACAGCAAAGAATCAGCAGCATGTCATGGCTGTTGGATGTATCAGTTTGCTATTACGCTACTATAGCTAAAAAAACATATATACATATAAAAAACAGAAACACGGATTGATCTGGTTAGTGACGTCGGACTGCTATTATTTTGAACACAACTATGCATGCCAGGCAATTAATCACGATCTCAAAGACCAGAAGAACTGCACATTTATTCTGAAGATATCGACTTCCCTCAAAATATTATCTGACAGTTAATTGAGGGAAACGAATGGCCTTTCTTCCTCTCAAACTTGATAAAAAATCGGGTCCAGAACATCTCAGTGATCACTACATAAAACTCAAGAGAGATGAATGACCGTGCAAGCAAGAAACGACAGCACTGACCATCTTCTGATTACTCCTCACCTTTATTAGCTTACTGGGGGAGATGGATAAGGGTCAAAGGCCATTCAATATATAGAGGAGCGGCCGGCTCTACGTGGAGAAATTGTGACACATCCACATGTGATGAACATGGAAAGAGCACGCAGTCTGAGAATGCTTTCAGGATGGAACACCTGCGTGCGCACAGGCCCATAATGTACAGGGGGTGAAATGAAAAACACGACTGCTTAGTTCAGCTGTTTGAATTCTTTATCTAATGTCGGCTGTGAGGAGCTAATGTGTGCCGGAATCGTGTAGTGTCTGACGACACAGGCGGACAAATTGAGCTGCACTCCCTGAGACAAATTAATCCATCAATCCGCATCAGTCCTAACAAGGTGGCTTTCAGGTTAAATCCAAAGCAAAGTCTGAGAGAGCCGGAGAGACCGGGAAACAATGGAAACCAAGACGACACCAGGAAAAAGAAAAACAGAAAAAGAAAGACGGAGATGCGTGAAGAAATGAAGACACAATTACAGAAAAGGAGGAAGCAGAAGCGGGACCAGGAGCGAATGCGGCTCTCCAAAGACACAAATCTGGCAGCGCCTCATCAGCATGTGATGCTTTTCAAAGTCAAACATCCACCGGGGACGGATTCAGACAATAGGCTGCACCAGCGTCCCTCAGCATCACATGGACCCCCTGACACATGCACACAGAGAGATGTTGTCCGTCCTATAAGCTTCTCTGCCTGTTTGCCAGACGCTAAGCCTGAATGGCGTTGGCAAAGAAAAGAGGGAATGAGAGCAAGGCAGAGACAGATAGAGCTGTCGGAGGAAGGAAAAACTGAGAATACAGAGCGCTACAACAGCAGCAGACGAGCACTGCATCCATTTAACGCTGCTTTAACGCATTATAAAAACTTGGCTAGCGTCTACTCTCAAGTACAGACACATATTTGAGCAAGTGGGCCTGTGTGTTGGATGAGAAAACACACTTAAGTGCATTAAAGTAACAAGTGAGGCTATTTAAACAGGAAAAAATAAAAACTCCGGGTCAGCAATTTGGCAGAGTGCTAGACAATTTCAAAAGTAAATATTGTCTAATATTTTCAGAGTTTTCAGTCAAATTTTTGGGCATTTCATCTAATCTTTTTTAAGATACCAAAAAAAAGAACCTTTTTGATTAATGTTGCATTATGCAGGTGTAGTTTATATTGGGAGGATATTGACATTTTTTACTGCTTAAATATATTTTCTGTAAACCTTCAATTAGGAATAAAGAATATTTGTTTGTAAACACAAAATTTAAAATCCAGGCACTCTTGGTAAATATTGGTGTTTCAGAGCGATCCCATTCAAATATATTCATATAAAACTTACAAGAAATACTGATTAAATAAACTGAATGAAATTTTCACAAAACTGATTAGCAGAAAGTCCATGACCTTATTTATCAATTCCACAGACTTAATAGGAAATAGAGAAAAATAAATAGAATGAAAACTATGACCCAAAAAGAATAATAATAATTAGAATAATAATGTAATTAAGGCCTAGAAAAGTGGATTTTGCATGATGTGTCCAAATTCCTTTAAAATTTGAACTAATTCTGCACAAATTATGCCCTGTACTATACTGTAAGAGATTCATCAATCTCTCTAAAACCATCTGAAATTAATGCTTTATTGGTCTGAAAGCAGGTATGAAAACCCAAACAAAATGTTTTCTGAACTTCTTCCCAGGAAAGTTCTTGCCTTGTTCACAGGTTCAAGTTGTCTTTAATGAAACATGATGCCGGTTTAGAAATTAATTTATGAACAGGCAGAGAGAAAGTAAAGTTTTAAAGTTTGCAATACTTTTTGACATATCTGGCATTTATTAGGGGTGTCTATATTTTAGGAAAAAATATGTAACATCTAAATATGAAGGAACATATTTAGAAATTCAAACTTTAATCTTTTTAGCAATGGAAATAAAGAATAACTGGAAACATGAATGTCTTTTCTACTCCAGTTTATTTTCCACTCTTACCCAGACTTGGAAAGTACAAAAAAACAAATGACCAATTTTTCCAGTGAATTTAGGTCCATTTATGAACCTTGTATTTGTGATTCTGCCAGATATTCATTCCTAGCCATTTGGTCTAACAAGAACACATCTTTCACACACTGATTTGAAGGCGTGTAAACACCGAGGGTTGCAGGATGTCTTACTCACTCAGAAAAAGAAACACAGCTGCATTTGTTTCACTTATGTCATCTTAGCAGGATTTGTGATGTTCTAGTGGAAAGGATTAAACACAGGGTTCCTACACAATTTCCATTTCAAATTCACTTTTCTAGGATGTAATTTTCAGATATTTTAGGATATTTTGAGACTTGATTTGACTATGTTGTGTTAGATTTACCAATGTTTTATTTTATCTTTTTTTTATTAGATTACTCGATTAATCGTAAGAATAATCGATAGATTACTCAATTACTGAAATATTCGTTTACAACAAATATTATTTTTGATGTAAAATTACCCCAACATGATGCAATCTTTACCTCTTTGTTTTGAACTCAGGTGCACAATCAGTAAATTAGAATATCAATGAAAAGGTTTTATCTTTTTCGCAATCAAACAAAAACAAAGGAGAAACTTTTATGTTTTAATTATTTCTTGTATGGAGAAGTAAATATTCCATCCGTTTATTAGTGATAAATTGACTTCATCCATAGATGACGGGCAAAAGACGGAATCAAACCCACAACTTTCAGATTGCGAGATGACAACTCTTTCCACTGAGCTGCAGCATATAGTTTGTCTGTTTTCTATGGGAAAGCCTGAAATGAATTAAATTCATTCCTAAGACCTGAAAAAAACTTCTTCTCTTTTTAGGCGTAAAATTATTTCACATGTTTCCATTTCCACAGCTGGTCTGTTTCTTGTCTGCCGCTGCAAAGACACGAGGAACGACTGACCACAAAATCAGATAGTTTGTTTAGACTCCGTTTCATTGTATGTAATTATATTTTATAAAAATCCACAAATGAATGTTTCCAGACATTTGCTGAATTCTTTTGGTTGCTAAATATGCAACTTTCTGAGTTCTCTTTTCCACAAATGCAGACACATTTTAAACAGTTCCCAGTTTCCACCAATCTGAATCTTAGCCTTTGGTAAATTATATTGTAAAATCTCCCAAAGTTCATATTTTCCACAGGATGACGAAGACTTTCCATTACCACCGTTTTAGCATAATGATTGTTATGTGTATGTGTGCAAAAGTGTGAATGCCCGGTTGTTTCTTGAGGTGTGGAAAGAGAAAACCATTGCTGGAAGTGAGAACAGCATTCCCAGAAGTCATTGTCTCAAAATTGCATATTTTCCAGGGTTCTACCCCATATTGCAGTCTTTCATCTTATCCTGGGGGAGCGGACTGACAAGCACAGAGCTACTGGATGTGGTTGTCTCATAAACAATACAATTGTGCAAAAAAAAAAAAAAAAACAGGTTGGGAGGGAAAAACACTGTGTCATGTTTGCTGGCGCTGTTAAATAGCATGCCAGAGTTTATTCCTTAAGCAACAGGTCCTGCATACTGAAAGTTGGCTTTAGCAAAAATAATGTAACTTGACCTGGTTATGGAGGCGTCTAATTCAGCAGAAATCTTGTTGGTGAAAGAACTAGTTCAGACTTCTTACTATTAAAATGTAAATGTAGGTAATTTTACCTTTTTCGCAGTGTAAGAGCAAGCTTTTGAAGTTTTTGTTTCAATGTTGTTTTAGTATTTGGGTTTTAGTATCAATGTGATTTAAGCAATTAAATCTCCTCAACTAATTTAACCAGTTTTAGTCCTTATTGATGGTGTTTAGGAAGATTTCTTATTTCCAAAGAGCATGCTGTGATGGGTCAAATGAAGGTCTGCTCAACCCCATTTTTGAAAGAAACTGGGGTTTCTTTCCTTTGATCAAAACCAAAAGAATTGGTTTTGATCACATCTAAAAATTTTAAGGGATATAAAACAAAACTGCTAACATCTAGCCTTGACAACAACATGCACTCCCTGCAAGATTTTTCCCACACGAGTCAAATTAATAATGAAAGAAAATGTCCAAGAGCCATATTGCCACTTGCAGAAAGATTAATCAAACACAGGAATTACAGACTTTTATGATGCACCCACTGCACTCAACTCCACTCAGGAAGAAAAAGCAAATGAAAGATTATTCAATTTTTGCTGCAGTACATTTAAGCAAGCAAATGAAACATTTAAGAGGATTTAGTTTGGTTAGACAAAATTTTAAACCATGAAACTACTAATTGTTGGCACCATTACAAAAAACATTCTGGTGTCTTGAAAAAGCAATAATGCAAACTCCTAATTTACGAGAAGAAAAATGTCATGGTGGAGCAGGAGCAAAACATTCAGAGGCTCCAGAAACAGCAGCAGCCCTGGTCTTTTACTGCATGTCTGCCCTATTTCCTGTCTGACTACTAATGAATAAAGCCCACTATTGTCACAAAATCCTATAAATTTAAGAATGTCAGATATTCCCCAGAAATAAAGAATGGGAAGTGAGAAGAATCAGAGAATGAGAAATGTTTCTGTTCCTTTCTTATCCTTGGGTCTTGGAAACGCTAAAATGAAATGTCATATATTTCTACAACTTTTCAGGAAGAACAATTAATCAAGTAACTGTGGTTTGATAAATGTGATTTCATTTGCAAGAGCAACCGAAACTGATCAGGTCTGTTTATATTCAGAATTGTGTGAAAGGGATATATTTTCTCCCGTCTACCAACAATATACAAATGTTGGGGAAGCGAGCTGTAGTCCACAGCAAAGTAAAATAAAGCAGACCAAAATTAAGAAATCACTGGTTGCCTCAGGACAAAATAAATAAATACATAAATAAATGTGGTCATGTTCCATAATTTAGTCACACTCTTTACCCTAATTACAAGCTGTCAGAGAGAAAAAAAATCATATTCTCCAGGTATCAGAATATAAAATACGTCATTAATAGAAAGAGTTTCATTTCACACCATTTAAGATCACAGATGATAAAGCCTACCGTAAGTTAAATTTTTTTTTTGCATGTTATCAAATGCTAATGCAGAAAGACTGTACATCTAAGCAGTTTCTGTGCTGCTCAGTTTTGCATGATGTTCCTTTTGTCTATATATTTAGCAGCTGCAAATAAGCCCAGGAAGCTCTGAAGCCAGGGAAGTAACTAAAATATGGGAAGGAAGAAACTTTTTTGCAGAGGAGAACAAAAAGTCTTATGTTTTATGAATTTTTGCTGTAATAACATAAAACTCAGCTTGGCTTTTTTTTTCTACATTTTCTTCTTCCATGCTCCTTACATTACCAGACCAGCAGCCTTACAGAAAGAGTATGGCCATAATGAAAGTGTGTACCACCATGTCTAAAACTGAGGCGTAACTGAATGCAGGAAACAGGCTGATTGACAAGAAAAAAAGGTGGCATGCAGGAAGAGGGACCCATATTGAGTGCAGAGAAGAGTGCTCTTACATTCAAGTAGCTACAAATGAAACGGAAGAGACTTCAAGGCAAAGAGCAAAGTTTGAGATCAAACTTTTAAAAATATATACGTCTGTAGGCTCCCAAAGCAAGAGCTCTTGAAGAAGCATCAGCCATGTGTGCACCTGAGCTTTCCTTTGAGATGAGTGTGTCCTTCCATAATTCATCCATTTCAATACATAAAAGTGTCTGTCTGTGTCACAGAGAAATGGATTCTCTCTTTGTACAACAATTCTTGGATTTCATTTCCATATGAATAGCAGTTTGTGCCCCTCATGTAATTTGCTTTGTCTACAGCAGCAAGTAATTAACGACGACAGAAGAGACCAGATGAAAAAGCAAATATGAATCTGTAGATCTGACATAAGCATTGGAAGGGAAATTGATTTACGCCATCGTACTGCAAATAACCAATCTCCCATTACTGCGGAGGATTGTTTGTCCAATTTACTAATTGGAACATTACTTGGTTTAGCATGCATGGACAATATGGACAAGCTTCACCTGCTGGACAGTTTGACAGACTAGAATACGTTGGCACACAGAAATGTTCATGATTTACTAAACTGCTGCAAGATATGAAAGTATAATACATGATAATACAATATAATTCAGCTTTTCTTTTAGTTGCAGTTGAACTCTCACCAGAAGTGCTTCCATCCAGGGATCCAACGTTGCTCTCATCTGCCACTGAAAGAAAAGACACACACAGAAAACTGACATTAATGTTGAGTTAATGCTGTGTTGATTGCAGTTTCTACATTTTATTTTCCTCTCTTCTTTAGCATCTGTTACTCCGGCTTAGTTAATCATTCTCTACCTAACAATTACTTTTCATGTCTCATTTTACAAGATGGCCGACACGCTGCCCTTCTTTCCTGTGATGTTAAGACGGCTACTGAAACACTTTTCCGTCCTCCCTTCAGCCTCTGCTTCATTTTTCATTCATCCTGCCTCCCCTCACTCACTTTTAAGCTGCTGCCAACCATGTATCCCCCTCTGACCTTTTTGACCTTTAACCTCTCAGTATCTTTTTCAACGTTTTCATTTTTCTTCAGTCACTCTCCATCCGGCTCTGCTCTCCCGACATAGTTGCTGCTTTGATCATCATTCCTAAAGGTAATTACCCTCTAGCTCCATCACATTGTTGCTCCTCCCACCTTTCCGGCACTGACTGGTACAACTAAAGCAATACACACAACAATAACCACAGAAACAAAAACTGGGCCTTTAAAACCAACATGAATCTTTTCTTATCGTCATTTAGAGCTTCTTTTGTACCGAGAGAAAATAAAATTAAAGAAAATAAATATCGCTGACAAGACAAAGCACAAGCAGGTGCAGTGGAAAAAAAGGAAATAATTTTTTAAAGTTTTATTGCATTTGGTTGTAAAATAAAATTAGGACCAACACAGACAAAATAAATGATGTAGTGAACCCATAAAATAG
The DNA here is from genome assembly GCA_902982915.1 of Phalloptychus januarius. NCBI lineage: Eukaryota > Metazoa > Chordata > Actinopteri > Cyprinodontiformes > Poeciliidae > Phalloptychus > Phalloptychus januarius. The sequence goes on along the minus strand of CADWAE010000230.1, from coordinate 16,992,408 downwards.
AACCTAAAAGTGTTTTACAACTTCTGAAACACTGCATGAAATCTCTGGTAAAATGTGTCCTGGAGAATTAATGTTGCTTAATTTGTCAAAGTGCAAAAATAGCACATTGTGTTACATATGTTAATTGTATTTCTTGCAATGTGCAATATCGCCTGATTACATTGTTAAAATATTTATGGTGTCATTTAAAGAAAAACAAGGAAGGGTCTTGTGGTCATCAATGTTGTTTTGGTGAAATAGACAAAAGTGCCTACTGATCATATGTCCACATCTCCTCTAATTACTACACCCTGGAGAATGAAGCAAGTAATCATCTTCAATAAATGAATACTTAAGTCCAACTCAACCAACTTACTGTTTTTTTTTTATTTTTTATCTTAGATATAGGCGTAGCCAAAGCGGCTGAGTTTGAATGATTACTTTAATTAAAGCACAGCGAGTTAAGCTCACTGCTAATGAATTAAGTTTAAAATGTTCTGCACAGAATTAACTTTTAGACTCTTTAAGGCATTCGACTCGTATATCAAGAAAGAAATATTATTTAATTATGGTGGCATCTGTGTGTGTCTGTGTAACCGATATTTTACAGTTCCGATAGTCAACTTTTTTAATTTGAAAAGACTGAAGTGCTAATGAGGCAAATCTTATCTGATTTGCATATGCTGATGAAAAGGCACTTGTGCATACAATGAGATATTTTCTGACTGAAGCTAAAGTTAACTGTGTTTAAGAGTCGAGAAGAGATTTTGTATAGTTCATTTTGGAGCCATTTTAATCAGATGCCTGTGTGCCCTGGGTTACATACACAGTTCTAACCTCTTTTTCAACATTGTACAAAATTATCATTGCAATAATTTTAATAAAACCTTGAAAGTAAGGACGCTTTAATTGCAGCATCCTTACTTTGGTGATAAAAGGTATGCAACATGTTAGTCCTCACTTTACTGCTACTATTTTAGCAGTAAAGTCATCACTTTACTGCTAAAATACCTCCTTCTTTCCTTAATTTGACTAAATTTAGAGCTGTGACTAGACATTAAACAGCAACACAAATTTACACTAAAGCTGACTCGTAGCAAATCTGCATCTAAACGTGTAAAACAACAAAAGAGGTGAAGCGAAGCCCTGAAAACGTATCATCAGCATGGTATTTGTGCAGAAATGAGTGTTTGTACAGTTCACATAAATTTGTCCCTCTCTTTTGTTGGAATCCACACGCAGACGCGCGCTCACATCTGGCACCGGAGCGAAGTCGAGGAGGAGGACTGAGCAAAGTGACATTTGAAACAAAACACTTTTGTTGCACTGCTGCGACCGCTGTCATGTTGCGCTGATGTATGCAAAGGAATCGACGTTAAGTGTGCACATGTTCATTTCTGAGCTGACTTTTTAACAATAACTGAAATGTCACTCAGCACTTGCATGAGAACATCAGCAATCAGGGAGCAACAGGTGACGGAGGTGTCAGCAAAAGCGTCATTACGGTGATTTAAAGTCGCTGTTCTGACATTTGGTTCAGAAATAAAAGACCCATCCTGACATTCTCTTTTAATTTTACACCAAATAAAATTGACTGAAAATTATGTAGGAATGGAGAAAGAAATGAAAACATATAAATCCCATCAATTATCAAACCACTGACAGTGTTATCATCTTTCTGGTAGAGATTTTGACAATAATGTGAGTATGTTAGTAAGAAAAACGCAAAACAGCACAAGAAATTAGATAAGAAGTGGTCAACAGATTCAAAATGTGTGTATCCAAGCCTGCATTGGTGTCAGTCTGCATGCAGTTTGTGCTGCTAGTACAGCAGCCATGTATCAGCAGGAAAACGTTTCAAACGAGGATGAGATGCATGCGGCCATCATGCAGATAAACAAGAAAATCACCCCACCAATGTGATGCTGGTTTTGAGTCGTACCCAGGTCCATGCTTTTAGAGGCTTTGATGTGCTGGAACTGGTTCTGGGTGGGAGACTGAGGCTGGGCCACGGGGGATGTCTTAGAGCTTTCACTGCAAAAATGAGAAGGTGATCAAAAAAATATGTTTGTCTTCAGATTGAATCAAGACATTTTCTTCCATGCAGAGAACAGGAAGCTGATAAAAAGTGATTAGTAAAGAGAATAGCCCTCGCTTGGGTTTAATTATCAGATAGAGTAAAGCTTTTTGGATGAGAACTCTGGTAGAAAGCTCAAACACACCTTTCCCGTAAGAAGGAGGGCTGATTAGAGCTGCTGATCTCCACATTTTGCCCATACAACACTCCCTCCTCTTCCTCCTCGTCCATGTGAAAATAACTCCCATTGGTCACTGAAAAGCAGAAAGCAAAACAGGGTAACCTGGATTAATACAATAAAGCCAACCAAAACAGATTTTTTTCTACCTTTGGAATCAGATTATGCTGATGTTTATGAGAATAAACTGTATTTCCACAGACAGAATGAATGAAGCTGATGCTCTGCTGTGTCACACCTGGGATAAATATTTATATCCTCACATTTAGCTGAGAATGTATTTTTTGATGATTTGCTTTGAAAAAGTGCACCCAAGGGAAGTGACTAGACAAGTCAAGGACATAAAAAAATACTATAAAATGAATTATGAAATGTGGGCTGTTCATCAAGAAAGAAAACAAACCCATTCCATGACATTTTGTTCCCCGAGTATCAATATGATGTGACACAAACACCCATTTCTCTTATCCACTGGTCACTGAGCAGGATGAACCACCCATGTTTATCTTGCCACTGTGCACATTAAGGGAGATAATGAGGGAGGTAAAATATCTCCAAAAAAACCTGAAGCAGGACGAGGCGTCCAGGGGTCACCAAGTCTCCACGACAGAAATTAGATGGGGCCACAAGCCAGCTGGTTGTTTTGGAGGCGTGTCAGAAAAAAACATTTTTCTTCCTTACAATAGAAATTAAATGTGTGGATTTTATTAAATGCTACAGGGACTTTAACTGCAGCTGTGCAACAAACTCCAGGTAGGTAATGTGTAAAATACAGAGCCTATGCAAAGTATTCACCCGAATGTTTTGACCTTTTTGTTGCTTTTACAAATCAATCATGAGCAACAGAATTTGCCGGTTTTACTGAGCATTTCTTAGAAAAGTATCTTTATTAATAATGTAACAGCATCAACAACTATCTGGTCAAACAACAACTAACCCGGTGATCTAACCAGACAGTATAATTATCTTTAAGCATCATTTACATTGACATGTTTGCATTGTGTAATCAGGCTCCCTAATCTGACTGAAACAGATTAGGAAACAGAGAGAAGGACATAAAAACTGAGAGAAATAGTTTTCTAATCTGATTTCTACCTCACAATAAATTAATTAGTAAAGTTGTTTCAAATTTTATGCAAATGTTTTTTTTTTTTACTTCAAAAGACAGCTGGAATGATTTTTCTGTTTGGGTAGTATGTGTTTGTGTAAAAAAAAGCAATGCACAGTTTTATATTTTGGAAATACATTGACGGTTTATCATTGTTACAATATAAGTGTGCAAGTTAGTAATATTTCTAAGTTCATAATATTTATTGGTTGCCTGTTCAAATGGTCATAAATACATAGTTTACATGCCAATCAGATATTTATTCTGTTGGTTGGAATAGAAACACAAACTTAGCACGAATGAGGGCGTTCAAGATGTCAAAGGTTAAAGTGTTTTAAGTGAAAATACTGCAATTTGGAGCAATTTGGTGGACATAAGGTGGACCAGCCATAAGGAGGCCATCAGCCATTCAGGAATCATCTCCTGACCTCAGGAGCTTTGCTGCATGTCTTCCTTCCTTTTCCATTTGTCATTTCCTGTCAAAACCACTGTGAATAAAGACAACTCGTGTCACAAACAATCCTAAATGGAGAAAAAAAAAACCTGTTTAGTTTCCCTCTAGCAATTACTAATTAAAGTGTGATGTAAAGTGGTTCTGTTTGTGGAGGACACGCAGATCACAGGATCTACAACTCGTTATCAGAATTAAGAAGTAAAAAACTTGCACATTTACATTGTTTTTTAAGTCACTGAGCTTGAAAAAAGTTATCTTTTTGGGTTTTTTCCTCCCATATGACTGCAAAGGTTCCCCCATACTGGAGTGAACTTCCTTTCAGATTTGGATTGTACTTAATGCGCAGACGTAAATCTTTACATCATAAATGTTCATCGCTCATGTTGCCCTGCGAGAAAATGAATTGCTGACAGACAGACAGTTGAAGATCCCACTTTTTGTAAGCTCCAATTTTGTGAAATGTTGTAAGAAGAGAGTACCAGTAATTGTGGTAACAGTGAATGATTTTACCTGATTAAATGGAAAAAAAAGTTAGATATTAGGGAATATTTCACATGTGCAATTATTCTCCTACAACAAAAAATGAATTAGAATGTTTTACACATCTTTCCAAAGAATAATATATATTTTTTTAACTCTAGAGAGATGGTCCACCCGTTCCAGCCTCTCTTTTCACTTTTTTTTTGTCTCAAATATCTGATCTAAACACCTACTTTAATCAATCCATCTGGCAACATAATAGCCTGCGCTGTACTTACGCTCCATACCCCACAAACACAACAAGAGCACTACTGTTGGGCTTAAAATCTATTTTCCCACATTCTAGGCTCGGAGTGCTTCCAAAACGTCGGCAACCTGGAGCTCAATACTGCGTCTGAAAGCCTCCTAAGTGGGGCTACTGCTGCTCAATAGAACATGAGTGAAAGGTGGGTGAAAATAGACTTGCAGCACAGCGGTAAGGTGGTGCTTTGAGTCCATTGTTCCAAAAAGACTTACATGAGATGGATTTTAAGGAAGGCTGAAAAAAACTTCCATTATGGATCTAATGGAAGACGTAAACACAGCCGAGCCGGAAGGTTTTCGGTTATCCTCATGGTAATTTATGGGTAAACCTCCAGCTGCTTCCATCATTTGGGGAAACAGGGATTTTTTTGAGCCACATTTGAAGCTTATGGCCTAAAAGACTTTAAATTGCCTACACTTTGTTCTGTTTTGAGCAGTGTTTGCAAAATCTGTCAGTACTTATTTCTCAGAAAAGTTAAGAGACAAAAGTAAAAAAAAAGAAAAAGAAGTGATGTACAGATGAGCGAAGCTAAGTAAAAGAAAAAAGGAGAGATGATGAAAAGGCAGCTGAAGATGGAGCAGATGTTTCGCACTGATATGGCTTTGTCTGGGCTTATGACAACTTGATACACAGACACAAAATCCTCTCCAGTGCCATTTACATACAGTCATCACTTCTCAGAGTGCATTGCTGCTGCACAACACAAGCCAGAATTACTGCACATCACTTCGCTGAATGTCCTTTATCTGCTTGTATCTGCACACGTGCGTCTGAAAGCAGAGACGTTTGGAACTGCAGGGGAAGACAGGCATGTCTGAAGATATCACGCCGCCTTCATCTCCATCCCTTCCTCCCGCTTTCCACGCTAATCACCTGCTTTATTTTTCTCCAGCTCCTTTTCTTGCAATCTGATATTTTGGCTGCCATTTATCTCTCCTCTCAGATCTCCCATAAATCATTTTATCTCCCGCTCAGTTTTCAGCTTTTTTTTTTCTTTCCCCCCCTCCTGAACTCCCTTCCTTCTCCTCTTCACTGCAAGCACCTTAATCAGCCAAACTGTCAAAAACACATTTTTTATTTCACCTCACACGCGCAGAAATCTGTTTTCACTGACTCCCGCTATTTGAAGTGAACAGGCATTTGTTGTGGATGATAGATCAATAACAGTTTCCCCCAACAGCAGATAGACAAATTGTCTTCTTCGACACTCAACTATTCCTCTCTGTCAGCTGTGTTTGTCTGCAGCTAGTCTGTTTTAAAAACCAAGAAAAAACAATGTGGCTTTTTTGGATTTTAATGTGAGGTTGAGCTGGTCACCAGCAGATTTAGTTTAGCTTGAACAAACGTGCAAACGTCTGTTTTTATCCATAATCCGGTTTGAACTTAACACGAGTGTAGACACTCATGTTAAAATGCCAGGTTTTTACGATGAGCAGTTATTTCAAAGACCTTCTCCACAAACAATGAAATAAATCACACCCAATTCCACTGAAAAAGAAATATACCCGTTGGAAACAGTCATCTTCTCTTCATTTTTTGTACATATTTTTCAGGGGAATTTGATGTATGCTAATATGATGCAAAAAAAAAGTCTCATGACTGCTCACATTGAAGAAAGCCACAAACACATCTGAAGGAAAGTAACGCGATATTCTAAGTTTGATTCTATTAGATCACAATGCATTTTCTCACAAAGTCGTCAACACATTTTAGTAAGAAATTTGTTTTTTTTTTTGTTTTTTTTGCAAGCAAAGACCAGTGTTTTGAAATTTTGCTCCATAGTCCAAACACATTTTTTAAAAAGTTATTTTTTTTGTTTTGTTGCTTTTATAGCTGAATTTCCCACTGAGAGACAATATTTCATTTTATTACTATGTATTTCTATTCTAATGTAAGTTACATGATTTAATAGAGAAATTACAAAAAATGAGAACAATAGTTGAACGTACTCAACAACATGGGGAAAAAAGTTAAGGCAAAGGATCCAAATAACAGATATAATAAAATGCAGTGAAGGAGATAAATAATTACTGAAATCTACAGCATAAAAACATAAATAACACATCTGCATAAATACATATGTAGTGATTCTTTATTTTGAATTTATTCTTGTAAATAGGCAGATATTAAGGGAAAAAATAACAAAATATGATTCTAATTTGGACCTCAGTGCCAAATGAAATGAATTCAGAGTATGAAACAGTTCATTAGCAGAGTAAAACACTGGCAGGCACAAACACACACTAATGCACAAAGATAAACAACCAAGCAAGCAAAATAACTCAGAGAGCCTAAGACATGTGCCTACTGTACACAAACACAGGCTTAGAAATGCAAACACACACCACCATGTTCATCCAAATGACACTATAGCTGAGGTGAGTTTGAACAGCGAAGTGTATTCAAGGTCAGAGCTGTTTGCTGGATTCAGTGTAAACACACAGACAAATAAAACCAACACTGTCTGATACTGGCCAAAAAATCCCTGAACCAACACACCCACATGCACACGCCCACACACAACGGAGCCTAACACGACTCTAAACAAGCAGAGATATCATCCAGGACCAAAGAGGCACACTTTCAAACAAACGAGCCGAGAGAACAATGACGAGCGCACAGACGATGGAACAATAATTTACATTTATGTCCTTAAGACTTACCACAACCAGCGCTTACTAAACCCTAACCAACTGTTCTAAAAAAAAGAAGCCAGCACGTCTAACAGTGGAATCTGTTCTGCTTACTTACTGCGGCAAACAAATTTATATCCATCAAAACATGAGAAATACTGGAACAAAAATACAGTTACACCTGATTATTGCACACAAATAACACGGGCAAAGAAGCCGCTATAATGTGAGAATATGACAGAAAGAACACTGAGCAGTTACAAAATTTACTTTACAATGTAACTTCAGCAGATATGTCTACAGCCACCGGGAAAATAAAAAACAGATTTTTTTTTTCAGACTTTTCTCTGAATTATGAGAAAAAGTCAGAGCTCAGATTTTAATCTCAAAATTCTGAGAGAAAAGTACTGAAAAAAAATCTGAGATTAAAGTCTGAGCTCATTTTTAAGAAAAAATAAATACATTTTTCAGAAAAGTCAAACTGCTTGTAAATCAAAATTATGAGACCAGACTCACTTGGAGTGCCGGTTGTTAAACAAAACTCCCATGTTATTTTGGCATTTTTAACAAGCACATGGTTTCAGCCGAAATTCCAATTGTTCTTCACAAACTCCAGACATTTAAGTTAATCCCGGCTAGACAGAAGAACTTTCTTTTCCTGCCACTCCTCTAAAATCAACCAGATGGAATCTAATAGTTTCTTTGGAAACTTGGTAACCCCATGGTTCCTCTCTTTGCTTAGGTTTTCTGACCTTAAAGAAAACTGTTCCTCCCTCACTGCATCTCTCCACCATGTGGTGGCAAGATAAACTCAGGTCTTCATAATTTGCACATAAATTAAGTTGTCCTCCTTAGTCTCTTTTAATGCTGAAAATTACAAAGTCTTTTTTTTTAAGTTTGTGCTTCTTTTTTCAATCTTACATCTTTTTGATGATAATATTGAGCTCCTCATTAACTCTTTTAAAGAACACTGCCTTGGCATTCTCTATCAGCTTTCTCCTTACCGAACTACGACTCTCTTATTTCTTCCTCGCTCTGGACAAACAATCTAATTCGAGTCCTTTTACGCTCCTGTCAAAAAGCAGAAAGATGGTGGAGGTCCGAGGGTCCGGATGTCCATCGTGAGTTCTTCAAAGAGCTTCTTCACTCTTATAATGCGGCAGTGAAAGAGGTTAGACCGTCTTATTTCGGTAATCTCATAAATTGCAGTGGGAAAGACTCTGGGGTATTATTTGTCACCACTAACAACACATTTCTAAATTATTTTGTGAATAAGGTAATGGACTTAAAATCTAAAATCTGCCTGAGTTCCTTTCCTTATGCTGATGATTCTCAGTGCTTGGAGTCATTTCCTTTTTTTGTACAATTACACTTAATGACTTGGCTACATCTATTGGCAAAATGAAACCCTCATCAGCTGTTTAGAGATATTACGTCCCTCCATCTTGTCTGGGAGTCTCACCAACATGAGTCCTTTACTGTTGTCGATCTTCAGCAGCTCACTGAGGCACAGTTTTGTTTATTCTATTTTAATACGCTAAGGTACGCCGCTTTTAAAGAAACCCGATCTTGACGGCAGCTTTATTATTAATTACTGGCCAATTTCAAAACTATAATTTTCTAGTAAATCATTTGAAAACGTTGTAAGAAGGTAATTCAGATCTCTACTATGTAAGGTACTATTCTTTTTTATTATTTTTCAGTCTGGCTGTCAAAAATCCCACTCCACTGAGACATCTCTTTTGAAGATTTATTGGCTTCTGAATTGGGATTATTATATAATAATTTTACTAAATATCAGTGAAGGAATTGCAATTTCTTTAGCATGCTGAAGGTTTAAGTTGGTATCTCTGGTTCTGCACTACATTTGTTTTTTTTAATTATATCTGACCTGACTTTTCTTCTATTTTGGTAAACAAGTTCACCCAGTGGGATATGTTGTGGGTCCATTATTAGTAGCTTGTTATATGCTCCCATTAGCTGGCATCGTTTAATCTATTAAAACCATTTCTTTTCACTTCTATGCAGATGGATTTATCACCTTTAAGCCTCATCAGCTGGATAGGCTAACCACCCTACTCCACTGCTTGTCTCTGAGTAGTGAGTAGGGTGTCCAGCAGGTACATTGTTTTAAACACCAAAAAGAGTCAAACTATGGTAATAACTGATATATACTTATTTTTGTTAAACTCCAATTTTTATTGTAGGATTAAATTCTTTACAAGGCTTTCCGCTGTGTCTGGAATGTTTATATGTTCCCTACAAGTCATTCTTTAAAGCTAGGTTTTAATTTTAGTGATTTATTGTCATGAGTAGTTAATATAAGTTCCTCTGAAGAAATGGAAAGACAACTTCCAGGTTATATACGAGTGTATGTACACTGTGGGTATGCATCTGAAACAGACAGTTCAAATCTACACAGGGTTTCTCCAGTGGCTTTAAATGTTGAAGAGTAGAAGTTGAATCATTTAGGTATGTGTACAGTCATATTTCTCCCACAGACGCTGATGACTTTATTACGGGAGAACAATGCTCAGTGTAGATTACTGTAATTAAACCTGTGGTGAGGCTATAATTACTAAACAAAAACCGGCTGATGTGTTTTCATTTTGGAATTAATGCTGCCTTCAAATGCAGTTTAAGCAGCTGACTTTAGCCCAAAAGGTTTTAGGAGAGAAGAATAAAAACTAATTACTTCAAGAACTGCTTCTGATCATTTCAGTGATTTTTTGTGTTTTGACCAGCAGCAAGAACCATTTTGGACAAGTCGAGATAAAACTTCCAAATGGTTTGTGCAAGCCTTGTATGCACTTTTTCATCATTTGTTTACATTTGATTGTGAGCTTTCAGAGCTGGAAGTTGTGTGGAAAAATCATTTAAATGATTACTGACTATTTTTATGTAAACAAATCTAAGATCGTTCAAGGAAACTCAAATTAAAAGCAGATGTTTGAGGCATTTTGGATCAGTTTGCCAAAATACTAATAAGGGAAACTGTTTGTTTGTTTTGCTGCACGTAACATAAGAACTGTGTTACAGGAAAAAAAGGGCTTCTTCCAAATCCTGTTCAGAGTTACTCTATATAGATCTTTCTTGCTCTACCTATGAAATCGTATATTTTCTTTTGCTATTCCACCCTATTCATGTGGAATCTTTAAAATGGTCTTTAAACGCTGAAGAGAAAAAGCAGATCTGACAAAAGCGTCACTCACCACTGGAGGAATAGATGGGGTTGGACACCTGTGTGGGGTGGACAGAGTCTGGGGTTTGACTGACAAAGCCTGTCTGACCTTTGAATGGGCTGATCAGTCCTGGTACGCCAGACGAACCATCAAAGGAGCGATTGGGTGACACCTCATATTGATCCTAAAAGCAAACACAACAAATATTACTCAACATTTCCACAACAGTATTGATATGCACAGACACAGGCAGTGTAGAAAGATAACTACAGAGGACTGGAAATAAAAATTGGGACATTTTTTTCTCCTTGATAAAATAAATATTAAATATTTAATATTGTTAAAATAAATGATAAGTGTATAATATATGAGTAATGTTTAAATTGTCTGTTAAATTCATGTTGTGTGAAAAAAACTCAAGGTAACTATTTTCAGAATCAGTGATATGCAAGATAAAGCCAGAGACATAAATAAGCTATTAAAAAAAAAACATTTTCTGTGACATGTCTGCACTTAATTCAGGCTGCAAAAGAGTGAGAGAAAGCAAGACTTTCATCAAATGCCATCCAGGCTGAACCCTAACCCTAACCCACTGTAAAGCTGGTGGCTGAATTTAAGAAATCTTAAACTTATGGCTAAGCTCCAAAGAGAAATGTTGAAATAATGTTAGCTATTCAAACAGTGCTAATTTCTAAACTAAGATTGTAAAGTTTAGGAGTCAGTAATCATTTTGTCTGTCTTAGTATTATATAATGGTGTTTTTCTCACACAGTCGTATAATGTCATTTCTGTTACAAGGCAGGAAGACAAAAAAAAATGAAAGGCTGTTCATACATCTTAGTTCTTAAAAAGAAATCAGAAACATCTAAAGTCTTTTTCTGGAGGGCAAAGTTTTACAAATGCTGGAGTTTGAAAATAGGCCACAAAAATTCTGACTGTTGCATCTTTAACTAGATGAGCTTATTTTAGTTGTCTGTCTCAGGAGGGTTGGGAAACTTTAAAAGTTGCCAGAGGACAGTGGAGGACTCTTTTCCCACGCCCCGTTGAGTTGGAAGCATCTTCAGCAGTGCTTCACTTTTCAATGTTTGTGTGGCACTAACCATCACACCGACACCTTTCTCCTGCTTGGAGAGCCCTCTGAGGGGCCCCCTAATGCTCAAACAAAGAATGGATTACACTCTTGGTGTGTTTTTTTATCCTGACAATTTCTTTGGGGATTTAATTTGCATTTATCTGTCTTCTGTGTGTGTAGAAAAAACTGATGTTCATTCTCATTAATATGCATCCATCTGTGTGTCATTTTGAATTTGTAAAACAATGTGTTTGTGTTCCTCCTTGTTGGATGAGCTCTCATCTCAAACAACAAAGAAGACATAGCAGCGGTATCAGTGTGTGTGTGTGTGTAATAAATCCTCCTTGTCATCCCACTCTTGACCTCGCACTGAACACCAGTGGCTAGCGCTTGAGCAGCCCCTCCAAGACGCATCATTCTTCAGTTTGGTAGACATCCTGTTGGCCCCCTCCCCAGTTCTCCCATTAACCTGTGATATGGTGCAATCAGATTTCTTTCAAGAGATAAATGCTCTCACAGAAACCACAAGAAGTCTATAAATTATTATAACACTGGGTTTAAAAAAAAGAAAAAAAGAAAAACAGTCAAAGTTTTAGTTAACATTCCTGGATTACATCAGATTTTTATTATTATTGTGTTTCCTGAACCCATGAATGTGACTGAGGAAGTGACAGCAAATTAGCTTACTTCACAGATTTATGCAATTATTGTACTTTCCATGTTTCTTTTAAATAAAGAAGCTGACTTGGCCTTTAGTGTCCAAACAACCTCATACAAGAAATAATGAATGAACTGAAAGTGATTAGGAGAATTACACTTCAAAACAGGCTAGAATCAAAATAAATAATGGTCCTAATCATAAGAGGTTAGTTAATGCAATATATTTCAAAAGTATAGACAGTTCTAGTAAGGAAATTAAACGTCTAATGATTTATTTAATGTGTTCTTAAGAGAGAAATTCTAATGCAACAAACAGCATCTAAAGATTTTCTGTAATCTACTTGTACATTTCTTCAATTCAGCCAAACAGTAGCATCTGTGATGCAGCTACACATATGGACATGTCACAGTTTACCATAGAAATATCTTAAAGTCAGGTGAGATAAAGACTGAGCAACATGGCCACAAAAACACATAGGGTGCCAGCAGCATTGTGCTGTTTTGCTGCGGTACTGGTGCACTAAGTCCAGACTGGTCCAGACTGTGTGGACGTCCAAGTTTTTTATCTTCTTAATCTCAAATAAGCTAATAAATGCCTGGATCATGAACCCAACAGAGTACTTCCACAAGACAGTCATCCCAAACGACACATGAAAGCTTGACTATGAAGGGATGATGCCAAATAACTTTTAAAACTCTGGAAAGTCCATTCCAAAATCCCCAACAAAATGCTGTTGAAAAAGCCTTAACTGTGCAAAGTTAGATTCATTCCAAGAAACAAACTGAAGTAAATAAGATCTACCATTCCTGATAAGAAGCAGAGTCAAATGCCCAGCCAGAGATAAAAGTTTGTTGACAACTGAAAGGTGTGATCAAGTTGAAGCCTGTCACACTGAGAAATAAATCAATTAATCGTATTACAAATTACAACAAGCTCAACATTTCCATTTTCATGATTGTTTGTTTACCTCATGTCTCTCTCTCTTTCAACTAAAGACCGGATGACAGACGTCCGGTGAAGTGATCTCAAACATTCATGTTTTTGAAGGACATTTTATTTGTTGTTTTAGGTTTTTTGTTCATCTATTTTGGATATTTGAAATGTTTTCCAATTCCAGGAAATTAAAGTTTGTTAGAAAGTTCATTGATCTTTGAGGGGGTGTATTTGCATAATTATGCCATTTCCGTGATATTACTTGAAAATGGTCTGAAAACAACATTACTATTTATAACAATAACTCCTGGGACAACTTATCATCCATTAAATTTTATTATCATGACAGGCTTAATCAAGTTGCAACTTGCTAAGAAAAATTTCACCAATTATTACTATTGGACATGTAGGAACATATCTGAATTTAGAATATTTGGCCATCAGTTTATAACATTAAGCTGACGAACACTTGAACGTGACACAAACATGACAATCAAAGAAATCTGTAAGGAGTAAATTTTTTCACAGCACTGTAAACGCTGGAAAGGGATAATTTTCCCTTTGCTACTTTACTATGGTATCCATTAGATAGCAAAACTCCGTAGATTTACATTGTATCAAAAGTAGACAGAGCGAACTCTACAGTTCCTCTTTTTAATTCTAATTGCGTACTTGGTGAGAGGACACAATGTGAACTCTGCATTTAGTATTTTTCCAGCCACCTGGCTGAATATGAGCAGGAGGCTTGTGCAAACAGACTGTGTGGCCTTGTAAAAAGGCACCAACTGAAAAGAGGATGAGATTAAAAGCTTTTTTTTTTCTTTCGACTCATAAAGAGACACATCTGAGTCAAGAACACTCGTATAACGAAGAACTCAGAGACACGAAATTTGAAAAGCTGACGTGTAAATGCTCTTTTTTGCTGCTGATTCTGGTAGCAGCAGAAAGCAGAGCGGAGAGACTGGAGTCAAGAATCAGAAGAATAGATAGCAAGGCTGAAAGGCTTGTGCAGAAGCGGCATATTAAACGGATTTCAGAAAAAACTACAATTTTATTTTCTTACAGCCTGCCAAAGAGTAGGAAAGACCACATGTCAAATCCTCTAAACCTTTGCACATATTTTAACATTGCAACTACAAACTTCTGCCACATTTAACATGTAACATTTATTGGAACTTTATGTGACAGAACAACACAATTAAGTGCATAATTGTGATGTGCAAAGTGAATTATACATGGTTAAAAATGTTTTACATTGAAAGTTTGAAAAGGGTGACATGGATTTGTGGCCAGGCAGCTTGCCTTCAAAAGTGCCTTGAACAGTTGACTGATTCAAGTTTAGTTCAACTGACCATACTTAGATCTCTGTATAAAAAACATCTGTTCTGTAAAGGCACAAAACAGCATCCTAGAAACCAAGGAACACAGCACACAGTCCAATCTGCATGTGCCTGAGTATTAATTTACAGATAGACTTCACTGAGTTTTTTATGAAAAAAAAATAAAGATTTTCAGGTAAAAAAGATAAAGGTAGTAGAAACTGGAAAGTCTTGGTCTCACTTTTTGATTGGTTAAAAAGTAGTATGCTCGTGTAGATAACACCCGTCAGCTGCAGAACATCAGTCTGTTCAGGAACAACCTGCCCCCTGAAATCTGTTCTGCAGAGACAGTAAAGTCCTTCAAATCCTGCTTGAAAACTTTTTTTTTTTCCACATTGCCTTGTCATTCTAGTTCTGCTGGGTTCTTATCGAAGCCTGCATGGTGGTGCAGTAGCTATCACTGTTATCTTGTGCTGGTTTAACGTGGAGTTTCCGTGGTCTTCCCATGCCGGCTCCCTCTCACAGACCATAAACATGACTGTTAAGTTAACTAAGCAGGGACAGATGTTTGGAGTCTAACCATCTCTATCATGTATTCTCCTTTTTTGTAATCTGTTTTTCAGTCACTTTTATATCTAATTGTTTTTGAAGTAAAATCGAAAGCAGTTCAACCAATGTTTTTGCTTTGGAGTCAGCTAAACTAAGTGCTGATGTACCTTTAAAATTCTCAGCACCACCAACTGAATCATCCCTCGAACGTTTCCTTCCTGCGACATCGACCGACGGAGTGTCTCCATGGCTGCATGGTTGGAGCGTCCAAGCAGTGACTCTCCATTTACGGCAATGAGCTGGTCATTGATATGCAGCCGCCCGTCCTGCAAACGCACAATATTTCACTTCAGACATATCAAATCATCAAAAAAACAAGCAAATCCACACCTCAAAGACAAAAACACCAAAAATCAGCACCAAAAGATCACATGGTGCAGTATTCTCATGCACACACCCACCCAAACTCCCATGACTAAATGACACAGCCCAGCTTCCTCCACAGTGACTACCACTGCTGGACGTCCCTTAAAGATTACGCCCAATGCTTTCTATTTAAGTTATGAGTTCTGTGGCACAAACAGTTCCAGCCAGAGTGGTTTAACGTGTATAAATTTGCTTGCCTGTTTGTCTCAGCTTAAGTTTAATCTGTCTCAGTTTAAGAAGCATCACCTGCTTCCTGATGAGGAAAAGGTCAGAGGTGACAGAAAAGGAGCAGAAAGCCACAGGGAAGAGGAAACATTTGAAGTGACCCAGTGAGACCATCTGGTAGTCAAATGTTTATTTTCTGCTTTTTATCTCCATGATGTTGTGCTTTGATCCTTTAAGCCATGAAGTGTGCCTGAATGGAAGTGAGGCAGTAAGAAACAAACCACATTTACCACTGTAATACGGCTTGAGTTAGTTAAGTATTTAGGTAAAGCGTCTAACCTTGAAAGTTTTCACATCTTGTCACACAACAACTGAACCTCAAATAGGAAAAAATGGCTTTCCTGCAGAAATTTGTCGCTCACACATAAAGCCCTATGGTCATCCTGTTAACGGACTCTGACCCTGAGCTGTAGCTATCTGTAGTTTAGCTGGATGGCCATGTCTTTCAGGGTTTGCTGCTGTGCTATCCTCTTTCCATTTTCAACTGATGGATTGACCAATCTAGACTGGTTGTGTTCAAAGCTTGGGACATTGTTTTATAACCTAACCCTGCTTTTAAACCTTTCCACAGCTGTTCAACTAACCACTCAGCTGTGTTCGATAGGGTTTCATTTTGCTTTTTCTCGAAGGTTTTTTGCACGACTACATGTGAACTCTGGTTAACACTTAATAAAATGGATAGTAACTCTGCACCCAATTTGACTTAGATTTTTGAAAAGCATGTATTCTTTTATTTCAATTCCCAATTTAGGGCTACTTTTTGCTGGATGATCACAAAATACCAAAATAGGTTTGTCGTCGTTATATGACAGAATGTGAAACTCTCGAGGGTGTACTATTAGACAAACAACACTGTTGCAAGGCAGCTTAAACTACTAAATGGCTTTAAACTGTGTTTTTGATTAAGTGCATGTCACCTTGTACGCAGCTCCTCCATGAATGATGGATTTGATGAAAATTCCCAGATCCTCTCCCGTCTCCCTGGACTTGTTTCCCTTCAGGCTGACGCCAAGTCCCGCCGAGCCAGTGTCATTGAGGGGAACATCAAACATCAGCTGCTCCTTCCCGTTCTCCAAAACCACGCCATGCAAACGAGACAACTCCTCTTTCTGAGGGGAAAAAAAGAAGAAAAAGATCCTGCAGATCAGGTGAGATGCATTAATGATGGGAGGAGACGGCTGAAAACTGGGTGACAGAGTTCATCTTATTGGACGTGAATAGTCTCCAAAAGCTAAAGTAAAAGCTTTTCCATTTTCAAGAACAGCACATGGTGCTTTTCAGCTAAATTTCTCTATGACTAAAAAATGGTCTGAGGAAAAACAAGTCTAAAGAAGAAGAGAAAAGCCATTTGGACTGTCTGCTTTCATGCACCAATTTCTCCCTCTCTCAGCTCAGCAATATCAATAAAAGTTCTGAATTTTACAAGAGGTAATTGAAGAATACAGCCAACATAGAGAGCCTGAAGGACAAAAGCAGAGGAGAATATAAAAGAGAACGATTTGTAAACCTGACATAAAAAGAAGAAAAGAACCATAGATGGATTGTTGAGGTAAAAAAACAAAAAGATGGTGAAAAACACCATATCATTAGGGCAGCTGTATGGCAGTAATCATCGAGTGTGGAAAAAAATACTCTAAACAAAGAGAGTGTCCAAATGAAAGTGTGTGTTTGAAGCCTGTGATGGCTCAGCAGGAGAGCTGTCATGGTTTCAGCTCATATGGAATATGATATTTTTCCAATAATACTGTGTTCTTGGATAAATTTAGTAGATTTCATTTGAAACATATTTGTGAAACGTTAGAAATAAGTGGTTTGTTATATTTTCTAATATGCCTTCCAGTCCAACAAAACTGATCCAAGGAAACTAAATTTAAAATTCAAAACAAACCAAATCACTTTAAGAGATACATCATTCGCTGTTTCTGTATAGTCTGCAGAACAATATTTTAATTTTAAGACATTGCAACACAGACATTGAGATTCATTCAACAAATTAGAAAAGAACATCCTTTAAGCAAGGATTAAACATGTTTTTCATTAAGCTCACATTTCTATTTACTTGTTTATTTTTTTGGTCTGATATAATATGCTGATTTAAATGTTGTGTTTTTATTGGTAGCTAATTATGATTAAAAGAAACAAAAGTCCTAAAACATCAGGCTGTCTGAATGATCTATATAATGGTTTTCATTTGGTGATGGTGTTACTTTTCAACAATATTCTAATTTAAGGAATGGGTCTGCATCTTGTTTGTATTTGGGAGTTTTCAAGTAACCCAGCTCACATTTGACAGTGGGATGTTTTCCCTCCTTGCACATTGTGTAAAAACTAATATCCAAATGAGGAAGAAATTATATCCATGCAAACATGGTCATTTTTCCAAATATTGTTTGGCCCCTAAACCTCCTAACTGGTATTGTGTTCTCAGTCACGTCCCACTGGATAACTAAGAATGCTGGAGCGAAGGTCACAAACTAACAGCTGGAAATAAATGTGTTTCTCAGTATATTAAATATCTATAATATCCATTTGTTTAAAAATAAAGCATATGGGCTTTGTAGGACATGAACATTTTCTCATCAGTGAATTTGCATTGTGTACTTAAATAATTTTTTTACTCATTTTGCCTTCACCTTTGCTTTACAGATATTACATGATTGAGTCTGTGGTGTGTAATTGTGCATGTCAGGGTAGATCTTGATTTTAAAATGATAATTTTTGCATTCAAGTATTATAACTTTGCACAACTTGATGAACTCTTGTCTTTTGTCCTTTGCTTTGCTCTTACATATTTAATAATATCAAGGTGCGATATTTAACACAACTTTCAGTTCAAAGGGAGGTCGAAGTGGTTTGACCAACAGAAGATGTAATAATTAATTTAATATTGTTTTATTTAGAAAATCAAACAGTTTGAGAATAACAAGCATGAATACACAAGTTGCAACATATTTGTTATACTGAACAGAGCAAGGTATTTACGTTTTCTTTAATTTAATCTAAATTCCTGCAGCTTTAGATTTGTCAGTCTCACAGACTGTCAATATCTGTTTATGTAGCTGTCAATAAAAATGGATGAATGCTGTATGTGTATGAGAGTGTGCATATTTGTGGGTCAGGAGTGTTAGGTTTAAGCACTGCTGTTTGCCTGTGGGGATTGTAGGTTTAACAGCGTTAAGCCGACATAAAGTCCTCAGCTCTGCAGAAAACTGTTTTCCCTGCTGGAAGAATAACTGGCTGTCCAGACCCGATAGGAAGCTCCCCGACCTTGGAGAGAAAAAAAACAAAAAAAACTTGTGGAAAATGTTAGCCATGTTCTGTTTATAATTGCAGTGAAAACTCTTTCCTCCCTCCCTGAAACTTTTTTACAACATCCATTTTATTTGTTTTCTTCCACTTTTCTTTGGTTTTACTCCCGCCCTTTGTTATTCATAATTTTAAGTTCTCTTAAGCTTTAGAGATAATAAATGCTAAAGCAAATTCAACTTAAGCAGGGGTACTCAGAAGAGCTTACATGGCTTCCCTTCACATGCAAATACATGTTTGGCTGGTAGAAATCTATTTGAAAACAGCAACTGAGCTTTAATAACTTATTTTTTTTTACTATAATTTTGTGGGAAATACTTCAGGCCCGTCTACTTTTCGGAAGTCTCTGCAGTAAAACAACTTGGCTTGACTCAGCATTGACCTTAAACAAGTCTTTGTTTTTCATGGAACATTACACAAGCACAACATACAAACCTTTAACTCACACAACACTTTCATAAAACATTTCTATTATTCCAGCTATACAGCTGTGATAGGAAAACATTTTCTGTGTAATGATGAAAGCACAAACTGCAGTGAGCCTCTGTATTTCTGTTTCCATTCGTGGCTATAAAAGGTGCTTGATTCTTTGCTACATTAACTCTATCAAATCCACCCAATGACAGAAAAAGCCGTTTGCACAGATGAACCTTCTCGTGCAGGTCGTTTAACATTTAAATGGGTTTGCCACAATGATAGATCTACAGGAGGCCACGCTATCAAAGAGACAGCTCAGTCGGCGAGTGAGTTTTATTAAACAGAGCCAGAAAACGTGCAGGAGAGAATGATGGAAGGACGCATTATGTGAAAATGAGTGAGAACACTCAACTACTTCACCTACATCACCTTTACAGGAGAAATGAAGTGTGAGATGGAGAGAGACATGGAGAAAGACTGGATGACATGAGAAATAAGAAGAATAATGATCATAATTTGAGTTGTCAGGATAACATAAGGGGTCTACTTAAACATAGTTTTGCCATGGTATTTGATAAAATGCCAATGTTAAAAGCTGCGTTGCCATGGTTCATGTACAAAGGTCCAGGCACCCTAATGAAGCAAAAATAATCAACTTGGACCTTGTCAACATGGACCACAATCTCAGAGGAATGTTTCTGATTCCACGCTGAATTGAGGAAGGTCTGAGGGCAAAAGGTGGTCCAAAGCAGTACTAGAAAGGTGTTCAAAGGTGACTGTATATTATTTCTGATCTTTCAACACCATCTCCCAGAAGAAGTGTCTCTGGGAAGACGGATGTCTGAATTTCCTTCCTGGACTTGCTAGCTCTCCAAACCAATCCTGGACTAAGCAGAACATAACAGCTTACCATTTCTGAAAATTACTGTCCAATCACTGATCACCTGGAACGAGTTCACAAAGTGAAATCCCATCAATAGTTTATCGAAATGGTCGGAGTAATAATGTTACATAGATGTTGCATAGTTTGTTGCACAATGTTGCAACAAAGCATCTGCAGTCCTACAGAGGCTGAACGATTAAATAAAATGACACGTTAAAAATGAAAGGCTTCTGATGTTAGTGGATATGGTGTCACGATGTTGCAAGACCAGTTTCTGCATTCTACAAAACAAAATATTAAAGACTGTGCAAAATGTAAAGTTGGACTCCCAACTTGACATTCTGTTGCCCAGTTGCAAACAGTTTGCAATTGGGCAACAAGGGTAGTAGGACAGAGTTGTGAGAAAAACAAAATGTGCTTAAAAGACCAATGGCTTCTGCTGTAAAAAGCACAGGCTAATTAATGCAGTTGTTACAATCTTAAAACCACAGGCTTGTATGCAATTTAAATGAAAACTACCATATAAAGGGCTCATTATAAATGTGATATTTAAGCATTTATTGTTACCCAAAAGGTTGATATACAGTCTTCAAACACAACCTGTTGTGTAGCAGAAACCACAGTCTGCTAGACACTATTGGAAGAGGTTTACTATTTTCCTTCACTTTAAAATTCCCCTTTAAGAAGATTCCACAAGGTGATGTCAGGCGAGGTGAGAAAGGGGGTTCTTCTCATTGTACTTTAAGGTCTTTACTGGCTTGTATTGATGCATATAATTTCACATTGTCAAGACCAAGAAGCATGCCTTCTTGAGCAATGCTTTCTGGTACCACTGTTTGGAGAAAGTGTATTCTAAATGACTGGGAACAGATTGGAGTTAATTTTCAAGCCAAATTGATCCAACTACCTCATCTTTAATAAGGCCAGAACATACCCATATCATAACCTAATATTGATCTTGTAGGCATCAGATTCAGCCACAGGGTCATCAATCATCAGTTCATAAAACTGTCTTTAGATATTTCCTGTATTAGCTTTGCTACGTATGCCTTGTTTAGTTGTCGTTGATTCTTAGCCTTTCTTCTCTTGGCCATGTCTCTGAGACCTGAAAAAAAAATCCTATTTCTGGGTAGGTAGACTGCAGTTCCAGAACATGACATGGCACTGCAGGCGAGTGGCTTCTTGGAAGCTTTATATCTGATTCTTCTCTATCCTTCTTTCACCCAACATGTTGTGCATCCCAGTTGATTGTATGCAACAACATTTAATGTTGTCATTGTTTCAGATTTTTCCAATTTCAAAAGTGCTGTCTTCTTGACTCGACACCTGAAAACCACCTTGCTGTGATAGAAAGGTGCTCCGTGATGTCTGACTACTGCCACGGTTTCATATAAACAAGAAGAAAAGTTGAAAGTATATTTTTCTGTTTTTGTTCTTGTGTACAAGGAACAACTTACAGAAAAGCCAAGACTTTATCTCTACGAATAACAGCAGCATTGTGAAATATCCACGCTGATCCCCTGATGTGTGCAATTGAACCTGACGTTGGCGACCGTTAGCGTCTCTCTTGTGGTCAGCGCTTTACGACACAACAGCGATGTTGGACGATAAGAGGATGAAGGAGCTGAAAGGCCCTTGATAAACAGCAGAAAGACGTGAGATGAGACAGAAAACCACAGAAGAGAGATGTGATACCCTTCTTGACTGCTCTCCACTGGGATGATGGCAGCTCCTGCAGAGACACCAAGCTGCCAAGTGTGTGTGTGTGTCTGCGTATAAACAGGTCTCAGAGTGGTGTAACAGATGGGAGAGCTACTGTAGTGACTGAGAGGTCACACTGGTGACAGTATCAGTGCGATGCACTCTCTCACACGCACAAAGAAACAACAGACTGAAGGGAAGAAGCACACCAATGCACAGGCTTGCTGGTAGTGATGGATGAGGCTTAATCAGAGGAAAGAAACTGTTCAATACAGTTGCTTTGTTAAGAACATGCTCTGTCACCAGTTACTAACTGTTTACTGATTTCATGCCGCTGTGAGTGTGAGGAACATCTGGCACTAAAACGCCTTTTTTTCCTCCTTTGTTAAAATAAGGACAAAGAGAAGAATAGATTGGAAGAATAGGAGGTCAAAGATGACTAACAAATTTACACATTTTTGCAGACTAATTCATCAAAAAGCAAAGCAGAGCTGTAAAAAAACAGCAATATTTATTATCTTATGATAAATGTATTATATTTATGTCTGTGATCATGTCAGGAGACTTCAAAAGTGAAACAGACCTATTGGGATGGATCAAACTATTAATGTTCAAATTCAAAATACAGAAAGCATCCTTATTGCTATGTAAAAGAACAAAATATCAGTGTCTGATCATCGGTTTGGTTTATACCATTAAGTTTTGGATGGATCGACACAAGACAGTATTAACTAGATATGTTTTCTTTAAATGTGCCCTGTTTTACACTGCTCTTTGATCCATTTGAGACAAGAGAAAGTTTGGTGGTTTTATTTCAAGTCTTTAGGTTGGAAATGACAGGATAATAAATTTGAGTCAAAGCAATCCCTGTAATGGAGAGATTAAGGTCACAAATGGGACATTGTGGACATCAAAGTCACTGGCCTTAACCTCTATTCAGGTCAGGGCTTAATCTTTGGCTCAGTGCTGCCCGGCAATCCAAACTGTCTAAGAATGAAATACAAGTTTTATTGGTCACATGTACCATGATGTGAATTGATGTAAATTGGCTTGGGGACACAAGTCAAACCCTCATCAGGTCCTGGGTGACTGACCACTGTGTACTTC
This sequence comes from Phalloptychus januarius, assembly GCA_902982915.1. Lineage (NCBI taxonomy): Eukaryota > Metazoa > Chordata > Actinopteri > Cyprinodontiformes > Poeciliidae > Phalloptychus > Phalloptychus januarius. Next base: position 16,969,414 of record CADWAE010000230.1, on the reverse strand, counting down.
ATAAAGTAAATAAAAAAGAATAAAGTAATGAATATTTGTAATCATTTTTGCGGTATATTTTTGTTATTAATCTTATGTATTTTTAGGTGCTATTCTATTTGTTTGATCGATGACAGATTTTACCTGCAACACCACAAAGAAAGTTCATTAATGTGAACTGACCCTGTAGGAATATAAAGCATGTATGAAAGAACAACACAACATACAGGGGGAGAAAAAAAGACATGTTTGAATTATCTGCAGGCAGAAAAGAGGATATTTGTGCCGAACATTAGTTCCGAACCACTAGCCAACTCAGCAGGCATATCCCTGCTCATATGCAAAGAAAATCATTGCAGGAAAAAAGGTTTCACACTGTATAAACGAGTAAGTGTGTGAGTTTGTGATGCGGTTAGCCTGCACACACAGAGCCAGCACAGCATGATGTATACTTGCTATACCGTGGACTGTGTATGAATATGCTGTAAGTCACAGATCGGCAAACTGAGTGAGAGCCTGTGTGCATGTAGAGGTGGTGTAACGTCTTTGTTCTACAGCGAGTGTAGACATTAGCAAGACAACACCAGATGGTCGGCTAAAATGAGACAACGGAAGAGGGGGAGGAGAAGAAAGACGAGATCATTCCATCATTTCCGCGACATTCTTCTTCTGCTTCCCTCCCGCATAAACACAAACAAACGGGTGCAAATGCGAAGAAAGAAGAAGAGCTGATATTCGTGTTTAAAGTCTGCAGGAACGGGCTTTAAAAATGCCCGTATTTTTATTCTGTTTGTAACAATCAGCAACGTTACAAATGCAATAAGAGTTAATGAAGACTCCAATAAAGCAGCTTCAATAAAACCTCTAAATTATCAGCACTAAAATGTACACATAGCTCAATAATTATAGTAATAAGTGCCCAAGACGATATTTAAATTTTTAAATACAGGCTGTATAAGTCAACAGCAAAACGTCTGAATTTGTTGAGGAAAAAATGTTGATTGTGTAACTGTGCAGACCTTTAAGTTCTTATGTTGCTGAAGCAGCCTTGCAGCTTGCCACATATTGACTTAACCTTCACCCACTGTTTTCCAAATTATCCAGATTTGAGGAAAGTTCTTCGTATGAGCCGACGGATTTTCTGCCAGATTTAGTTCAGGGCTTCCATAAGACAAAATTTATCCAGGTGTGGCTGAAATTGCTCTTCATCTCCAGCTTTCTAACCGATACTTTAAAGCTTTGCGTCAAAATTGATTGGTATCTGGTATCTTCTAGAGAAAAGAAGACCCACACCATGAGGTACATCTATGTGTTCAAAATGTTCCAGTTTGGTTTCATTATACAAGGTTTTGTCTTGCAACTATATTTTTTGGATCAGACAAATAAAGAATGCAGAACGTAAATCTGGTATTACGGCAGCATCTTTGACTAATTTCTGACACATCTTGCATTTTTTGTAACATTTTGTATTCATGAACAATAGATTGTGTACGTGTAAAAAACGTGTTTGTCCTAGGACAGGTGGGTTTTATCTCAAGTTTCTCTGTGACTGACGGCCAACTGAGTGAGCCGTCAGTCTGAACACTAACGGAGTTTGTGTTTCAAAATGTATTCGTTAAAGATTGTACAAAATAACCAAATCCAACCAGGTTATTACATTATTTTAATTTCTTATCCAACAGATTTGTTTGTTTTTAAGATGCATTTTATACTGAAGGGTTAAAAAGTGTAAACACCATCATTGTCTTGTTATTTATGTCAACATTATTATGACTTTTTAAAGATGGTGTCTACTGAATTTTCATGTCAGGAACCACAGCAAACATATGCAAATTTCCTTCAACAGTGCACAACCAATTCACAATCTATGCATTAATTAATGTTTCAGCACATGAGCATATCTATAAACTCTTAATTCGAAAATAGATTTACACAGCTTCAGAAACAGACAACAGGAACCTAGAACAATGCTTTACCCAAGGGGCAGAATGAGCTGTAAAGTTTTCTAAGAAAGGCAACACTCTGACATTTCAGGAAAATATGTCTACTATAAACAAAGAGTAAATACAAGACATGGTGGTCTATATAAAAACAGCAGCTAAGGCTTGTAGCACTCCACAATTGCTTGCCAATTAGTTTTATAGTATTTAGTGAACTGAAATGAAGAATCAGAGTTGAAAAAAAGGAGACTAACAAATCTGATGTTTTGTGTATACACCCAAAAAATGCATCCTTGGCCTTCACAGGCAGCAAACTACCAGAGAGTTCCGACATGCACACACGATCAACTCCTGGATACATTAACAAATTATCCTAAATGTTAACACATGCTCGCACACCAACACTTCACTGCTTTTCCTGTCTGCAGACATAGAGTTTCCTATGGGGCTCAGGGTCACATGCACATGTTTGTGTTTGGTCGCCTGGCAGCCGTTGAGGAAACATCAGTCGACAGGAGTGGAAAGAGGCACAAAGGGAAGAGGCACAGAGAGAAACGCAAAAACAGAATAAGACACATTAAGGAAGAGGAAACGTACGCCACAGACGTGAGTTACGGGTAAAGAGAGGAAGCTAATTTAATTCTTCTGATCAAAATTTGACCCTAAAAGTTTAGAAACATAAGACAACTTTTTATTGAATATCAAATTATGCAAATGTGGGCGAATAGAAGAAAAAAATTACAGCGCAAAGTTGTGGAAATCTGTGGCAATTATCAGCATAATTTTTTTGTGATGGTAAAATCATCCAAACAGTTCCATAAAAAACATCCAGAGAAGGGAAACATTAATTTATCTTTTGTTAATTTTTTATATTTGCTCATGAACAAAGAAATAAAAGTGTTTTCACTTTTATTTTAAAGTGAAAAAAGACTATCAATAGCAACAAAAAAAATCCAGAAAAGAAAGTGTGACTGAGTGAAAGAAAAATCTGATCCCACAGGAAACATGCCATGACACGAATCACAACTGTAAATAGTCAAGTTCATTAGTATACCAGTCTTAACCAGTACCTTTAGCAGAATCAGCCTCAAAACATAATGTTTCCATCTCCATGTGTAACCAGTGGAAGATCTCGCTTGCCTACGTTCTCTCTTTGTAAACATGGTTTGATGACTAGAAAGACCTCAATTAGTGTCATCTAATCGCAGAACTTTCTCCAAAACCTTCAGTGAATGATTTGGATGTTCACTGACTATAAGGAGGCCTTTACATGATTCTTCTTTATCAAAATCCTATGAGGAAAGATCATGCATATCAGTGGATCTCAAGGTAGGAGTGATTGATGATAAATTCATATTTCTTCAATTTCTCCAAATAATTACATAAATATCAGTTAAACTTCTTTCTTGTGGTTTTGGAGTCCATCATCTGAAGTCTCTTTGGTCGTTCATATGGTAACAGGGTTTTTTTTAATGAGGAGAAATTGATTTTATGGACAGATGAGTTTTATTTCCATACGAGATGAAATAATTGATGGACTGATTGATCAGTGTGTTACATGGGCAATGGCCAATCTGTTGCAGCCTGAATTCTGGCTCATCTGGAGGGAATCAAATATTTATTTAACTCAATGACACAAATCAGATTTTAACCTTTATGTATTTCGTTTGGACTTTTGATTCATTATTTGGCTTCCCACATAATATAATGATACCATCACAAGGGAGACACAGAAAAAGAGAAAACTATCATTAGCATAGAAATGTAATTTTGTAATTGGTGAATTAAAATGAAAGGAACACAAGGCTACATCTTTTTTTTTTTTTTTTTTTTACCAAACTGTGTGAAATAAAGAAGTAAAAAAGCTGCTTGTTAGTGTAAGAACTGTTTCTGATATGAAAAGTCTGAGAAAAGCAAGAAAAACAAAACCAGTGGGAAAAAAAAGATATTTATTGAGAATATTAGAACAGAGGTGAAATTTAGCATAATAAGAAAACATTTGCAGAAAGAAATCAGATCTGAAGAAATGTTCTAACCCTTACGAAGAGATTTGTCAGGATAGCGGGATGAAACAGTGGTACATTACTGCAGAATCAAGTCAAATTTCTTTGAAATATTACACTAAATTACCAGAATGAATAAGACACTAGAGCTTTTTAATTGACTGGTAATTCTTCAAGCCAACAGAAAATCTTGTTCTGCTTGCTGCCATTTTAACACTGGGACTGGTTCTTACCATTTCTCTGGGCAGGAGCATCTCTTCCTGCCTTAAGACCACCAGGGACACGGTCTCTCCCTGACGAGTGCTGCGGAGCATACACACCAGCTCCTCCTGGCCCACCCCAGTGATATCCACACCGTTCACCTATGCACACACATATAAGAAACTTGTCTCCAGCAGATTTGTTGAGGTATAGCAAAAACTATTCGGGTGAGCTTCGCTGTACCTCCAGAATGCGGTCTCCAGACTGAAGCCGTCCGTCTTTGACAGCAGCTCCTCGTGGCAGGATGTTTTTGACTAGAATAGGACCCGGGCCGTGTATTGAGGAATCCCTGGTTACGACAGTAAATCCAAGACCTTCTGTACCTACAATCACATCCACAGAAAGATGCAAAAGTCTGAGCTTTTCTCCAAAGGTCTGAATATATTGAAGAGGATTTTAAGGTGAAAATCTGAATTCAATGTCCTGCACACAGGTACTTTATACTGAGAGCTTAGGTCCAGTGTTGTTGACTCAGCTTCTGACTCCATATAATGTACTATGTGTGTGTCAACTTTAAGCATTGGAAGATTGAGCATGTTGCTTTAAATCCTTTAGATACAGGTGCAGCAACACATCTGCAAACATTAAGGGGGTTCAGGAGAAGGTCAGAAAGGACAGCAGAAAGAAAAAACTAGAAGGAAGGAAGGAGGAAGCCAGGAAGGAAGGACAGATAGATGAACAGATCTAGGAAGGAGGTGGATGAAAGAAAAACGAGGGTTCAGGTACAGGTCAAAAAGGATGAGAAGAAGACAAGAGTCCAAGTGAAATCAATGAAACACATTGGAAACATAGAGCCAATGTTCTGGAAAAGAAGAAGATAAAGACGAAAAACTTAATCAGAGAAAATATGTGCACATATAAATGTGTATGAAAGGTCTCACACACGTGGCTGTGAGAATTGAAAAAAACGTTGCACGCAGACACAGGGACTGGCTGTGTGGTTTATAGACCTCATTAAGTCTGGTCTCTTTAGCAGAGCCAAGTCAGCAGTTTGGGCCGCTATGAATTCATATCAGCAAAAATGAACAGATCAATAAAGACTTAATAGACCCTGAAGAGAAGGAATGTGGAAGATGGAGAGAGGAAAGCGACTTTGCCTGATAGGTTTACAGAAACAGGAACAAATCCATATGAACTGGTAAGGCAAACACCATGCCAAATAACAAATTAAAGATTTACAGTTTTAAATAAATGTAACTAAAATGAAAAAGGCAAATCCCACAAACCAATGAGCAACATTAACTGCTCAATGTTTCACTGAAAACTGTCTACAACAATTTCGTTTCACTGCAGGATCTTAACGCAGAGAATTTAGATAAGTTTATACTTTCATCCACTCCCTTAAATATGTAAAACAAATGTTTTAACATCCTGCATATACAAAAAATGAACAAAGATGTTTCCAACCTTTCTTTAAGTCGATCCTCAGCCTTCGCCCTCCTCTTTTATTGGACACCAAGCCTGAGAGCGCCGGACTTTTCCTGTGGAGAGGGCTGTCACCTCTCTCCCTTGGACTCTACATTAAGAACATGCAGCTTTCAGGACAGTTTCAAACTAAATACATATAAAAGCAACGCTTTAATGTAAGAAATGTATTTAAAAAGAACAGCTAAGTTACAAGGTTTCTGCAGGTTTTGTCAACTCAAACTTAAGACTTTTTAAGACCTTTTTAAAACCATTATGAATAAAATTTAAGACCTGTATCACGACCAAAATGTCTGACAATACTGCTTTTTATATAGTAGTTGAGTTGAAAAAGGTAAATGTTGTCCAGCCAATTGGCAATAACTTGCACTTATATGATAAATGCAAAAAAGCTAGCTAGTGAGGGTTTGTTAGTAGCTGCATCCATTTTCTATACTCCCTTTATCCCTTACTGGGGTCGGGAGGGTTGCTGGTGCCCATCTCCAGCTATCGTTTCGGGCGAGAGGTGGGGTCACCCTGGACAGGTCGCCAGTCTGTCACAGGGCAACACAGAGACACACAGGACAAACAACCATGCACACACACACTCACAAATAGGGGCAATTTAGAGAAGCCAATCAACCTGACAGTCATGTTTTTGGACTGTGGGAGGAAGCCGGAGTACCTGGAGAGAACCCACACATGCACAGGGAGAACATGCAAACTCCATGCAGACTTAGAAGAAATTCTTCAAAAACTCTCTTTTAATCATGAGATGTAGGTCAGGAAGTGCCAAGAAAGCCTGTTTTTTATCTGCACACAACATCCTGGATGTTCTGGATCATAAACATTTTTAATGGTAAAACATCCAACATTTAACAACTGAAATTTCTCCTTTTGTTTCTAGAGCAAAAACAGTGTGCTGTGGTCAGATATGGAACATGCGGAAACTGGATAGATGAATGGAAGGAATGGATTATGTCTTTTCTCCTCCCTTACTGGAAACAGAATGAACTTCCAGACTTTTCCAGACAGTTTACAAAGTCATTTCATAAATATTATCAAATACGATGGTTAAAATAAAAGAAATGAAAATGTGTAGCTCCTCAAACTGTTTATAGAACTGTACAGAGTTACTGCATGACCAACAAAACTTATTTTTAATAAACTAAGATAATAAGCTGTTGCTAAGAAACTGTTCCCTCTAAGCCAGTTGTTTTTCAAATGTCAGCCAAGTAACCATAGTGACATTGACGACATGGTTACATGTGTTCGGATTTTATAAGCTTTTTAGCTCTGGGAAGAAGGTGGACATAAGATAAAAATAAAGTGGAACTTATTGCTTTTTAAAGCCACAGGAAAAGAATGAAAACAAATAAAGTATAGCTATAAATACAGAGCTTGGAGAGATGTACTAAAACTTAGATCATGAACATTACATGATGGTGGGTGGAAACAGACCTGATGAAGGTGTTTCGTCTTGGCATGAATGCAAATTGTTTAGTATCTGTGCTGTCTGGTTGTTGGTAAGTGAACTATTGCAAATTACTGGATCTTAAAATTTGCTGTTGAGGCATTTTTACAGCATATTTGAGTGTTTTTAGTATAACTATAATATATAGTATAACTGAAGCACAAGTCACACTAACCGCTTCAAGAATAGGAGTTTCTTCTGCAAGACGTGGAGTTGAATTCTCAGGAGGTTTAAACACAGGTTTGGCTTTGACTGGTGGCGGCGGATCTTTGGCCTTGGTGACACGGGGGCTGCTGTTCGGAGCCGTACTGTTGAAACACAGCTGACTGATGAGACTTTTCTCATATCGCTCTCTGTTTGGCGAGGACACGACTTCCAAACGAACAAGTGGGGACCGCATCGCCTGACGAAAAATATCCTGAGACCTACAAGAAAAAAGAGAAAGCAAAAGAAAAATGTTTAGTTTGGTGGATGAGGTTTTTTTTTTAAAGAAAGCAAAGACAGTTAGCAGATGCAGTGATAATTTCATCATTCATAATAGCATCCAAAGAGCACTTATCAGTTTCAGACAAGAAAATTAATTATATGTGGGAGTGCATAACTCAATTAGGAGAAAAATAGAGATACAGTTAATAAATCTGATTACACATGATTAATTTAAAGTATATCCCAGAATCCTGGTACTTAAAACTTTAAGAAGTTTGATTTCTAACAACTACAAGACAGAATATAAAATGAAATGATAGTTTTAGAAACGGATCCCTTACTATTCCACTGAAACTTCATAATTATGTGTGTAAAAGCTTTCCTTTTCCTCCAGTTGAAATAGTAATGCTATTTGCAACGTTTTTATTTTTAATCACCTTCTCTGAGCTCAAAACCAGACAGTTCAGGACGCACAGACCCACAACACCTGGACACCCAGCCATTAGAAACTCATAAAGAATGAAAAAGATCATTTTGCAGGGAATTAATTTAGATCAGATCATGCTAAGCAAGTTACAGGCACTATGGTGTCAGGAGCAATTGGTAATCAGCATCATTCACCTCAGATAATGATGGTGTAAATCCAGTTAATTAAAATTTCATTTGATTACACTCCTGTTGTTTCCCGAATAGTTTATGATGATTAGAGTTGACTTTGTTTAAAAGTCGGATGAATGAATTTGTTGGAAAAATGTGAAACTTTGAAACTTTGGAAAATTGACAATTCATCTAATGTAAACTACTATGTCAGTATGTATATGTTTCAGTCTTGATGAAAAATCAAGCAGTGTCTTGAGACAATGCTTTGCCTCAAGATACTATGAGATACTGTATGGATTATATACAATCCATACAGTATCAATTTAAACATTACCCTGTGACAGAGTATTATTCTAAAGCAAAGAATAATTTGCCAACATCTTGCTAACATCTTCCAACATCTTTTTATTGTAAATGTAAAATTTACAAGAAAAAAATTTATATTTTCTGACTTCGAAACTGAATAAATGTGAAAGAAACAAAGTGAATTCACTATGATTAAATGCATAAATTAACTACATTAAAGTTAGGCTATTCTCTGATATCTAATATTTTTTGTTCATGCTGATTCCAGGGAATATCTTAATTCTAAAGTCAGACGTTTGTCTCAAGTCATGGAACATTATCCTTTTTTTCTTGCAAATGCAGAAGCCATATTTGTAAGATCGTGAACAACATCATGAACAAAACACTAGAAGTTGAACTGTAGTCATGTGCCTAATATGTGGTACTCTCTTCTCAGTCCATGGAAAAACCATTTGAACACAACACTCACTCTGCACCAGCATTTATTATTAACAATTGCTTAGGCAGTGATTTAGATTGTATTGACAGTAGAATGAAATTAGATATGAAAGCTGTGTGTTTTGTTATGAGTATGGAGACCATTGTGCTCAGATGATATCACTATTATGTCTGATTGAACAAGGCGTCCAGCCACATTTGTGTGAAACCGATATTCTAATCAAGCAGCCCCGATAATAATCTGGCCTGGACAATGGCCCTGTGTGCATTCACGCAAAACTTCACTGTCAGCTGAAATATCACCTGACAAGACTGAATAAGACTAGCAGTGCAAATACAGTTTGCACTTACAAATACAGCACAGAATGCTTGTTTTTTTTCTCCTCTTTGAGTTTGTAGGCAAACTACATTCAAAATCCTTTTTTAATAGTCTAACATATATTTGTCTAACATAGATGACCATGTGGAATGAGTCTCTATGACTTATGAAGTTTCACTTTTATCTATTTAATGACTGAAATAAGTTACCTTATGAGTAATTTATTAACATGTGCATTTATTTATTGAACTAGTACTCCTTAGTATCTATAAATCCTAAATTTCTTATTACTCAATTTACTAATAACAAAACGAACTGACTAACTGGGAAGTAATGTGAACAAAATTTGCACTCCTGACAATTCTCCTTATATAAACTAAAAGTTTCAGTTTCCGGCATTTATGTTAGGCATCTGCTTTCTTAGAAAAATGAAAATATGCAAAGTTTTTAAACCTGAGGAAAAACAGAGATAAACAGCTGCACTCACTGGCTAAATGTCTTGTCCATGAGGTCAGTGTTGTTGATTTTCACAATGCACTCATCCTCCTGAAACAAGCCCTCCTTTCTTGAGCGGCTCTCTTCCTCCACGCCTCGGATATACAGACCAAGAGACCTGTGCCACCAAGAGATACATACATATGAAAAAGCTCACCTTTTTCTTTAAAACATAGCATTAATAAAGATTTGATGGAATGAAAATAATAATATTTATTCATGTGAACTCTCAGACTGAAATATCTGTAGGCAAAGCCCAAAATAACTCCAAAATGTTTTTCTCTAAGACTTTGTAAAGGTTACAATCAATAGGAAATGTTATCTATTAACTAAAAATGGTAATGATCAGGGCTCCTACACATTTTTCAACAAAAAAATCTCAGAAGAGTTCTGAGCTCTTCATGGTAATTTAAAACGTAAACCTCAAAAGTTTACCAGAAATTTATTGGTGATATTTACACACAGTTAGACTTCGACAAAAATAGGAAGAAGCATATTAGAAGTCACAAAGAAAGAGAGAAGCAAGAAAGGATAGATAGAAGGACAAAATACAGAATGATACAAGGATGGACAGACAGTAGCAGGTAACCAAAACGCATGTGTGAAGCGAGGGATATTGCAAACATTATCTGAGCAAATGTAACATGTGGTAAAAAGAAAATAATAATAAACAAATGTTGTATTCAAAGAGGAGATTATACTAATCCTCAGATACAGTTCAGCTACACTAGAATAAGAAATCAGGGTACAGGAAAAGAGATGGAAACTGGAATGAGGTGAAGAAAGGAAGGAACACACAAGAATGTGTTAAGAATGAAGATTATAAGAAGGACAGCGACAGGATCCACAAGAGTCATGAGAACAATCATTCAAAACGAGGATCATGCTTTCCTTTAGGAAGTTTCTCTTTCATCCACCCTCACACACCCAAAAAACATAAAAACTGCACACAGTGCTTCTTTTGTTTTGTTTTTCTTTACTTAGTAGTTCCCACTGTATCTGTAGAGTTTATGTACTGCTACAAGCTATTTTGTGTTTCATGGTATAGCCAGAATGAGATCTTATGGGGATGTGTGCTTTTTCAGTTCAAAACGGTGTGGATGAAGGTACACAAAACTCACCGTCCGCTGAGTGAAGAGCAGTAGGGAACAACATGAATACCCAGAGGATTGTCCTCTCCCTGGATCTCCACCATTCTGGTCAGACTAGAGAAACACAAGTAGATGGTGGATACAAAGATAAAAAAAACTATTATAGTAAGTACAACAATTAATTTATTAGAGTTTCAAATGTAAAAAACGAGTATGAATGTGTACACATTAAAGTAATGGTCTTCTAAGAAATATTTGTTTCAATATTTAAGACTCTAGAAGCAAAAGAGAACCAAAGGTAATTACAAACGTGAAAATATGACCATATCCTTAAACTAGTGTGCATTAGAATATCAAAGATATATTCACCTTTTTCTATTCTAAATCCAAGCTGAGTTTTAGGTTTCTAACAACTGAAAGTAATCTTCCCTCATTGGATCTAAGAGTCCACTCCCAGTACAACACTACTTTTATGCAGTTGATTAATTCAAATCACCTTCTGGTTTGTCTTCAGGCATTCATTAAGACATAAACATTTAACTGCTATCTTTTTCATTTTAGCGATAGGGCACATTATGAATGCACAAGTTATAAACTATAGAGAACTGTCTTGACTATTGATGAAGGTAAAATGCTTACCAGATGTTCATTGTGAGAGACATAATCTAAAAATATATAACGATCCGGAAATCACAATGTATGATTTTTTTAATAGTTTGTGTGTTACTGCTGCAAATAAGTATTTGAACCCCTGTGAAAATCAATGTTATCTGGTACAGTATCCTTTGCAATTCCAGAGGTCAATTGTTTCCTGCAGTTTTGCACACATTGCATATATAAAGCTATTATGGTAGAAAAACAGAAAAAAGTTTTGAATAAAAAAACTACTTTTTTTGAGTAAACAGTGCCTCTATAATAAATTAGTACAGTACAATTAGAATCACCAGTAGCTTAACACATTCAAAACAATGAGCATGAAAGCGGACAAGAGAACAAGGTGGAGTTTTAGGTTAAGCTGTTCTTAACACATTTTTGGTGATGGAGATGGAGACTGATGTTTGATAACTAGGATCAATTAGAATGCATGCATGATTGGATTGGATTGACTTTTTTGTGAAGTGTCTTGAAATGATGTCTTGTGAAATTGTGCTATCTAAATAAACTGAACTGAACCGAATGAAAGCTAGACAGAGATCACATGTGTGCTGGCTCCAATCTAATCTCTGAAAGCTTGTGTCTCTGGAGGAAAAGTTTGCAAATTGTTGCACTCGATTGACTCTAGATTTCCAATGAATGCTAATACCGTACTGAAAATATGCTTTTATGAAGTACTTAATCCGTGTCTGTGGATGCAGGCCTCAGAGAAGGGAACACTCTACTCAATTCAAGCCTAATAAAGGCACAGACCACAGTGGATGTATGTTTGAAGAATATGTTTTTGTGCCTTTCTTCTCTGTGGGTTTCTTCCTCACTTTGAATATCTTAATGTCTCTATGTGTGGTTTGGATTATTCAAGTGTGTCTCCGCTTTACATCCTGCCTTTTAATGTGTGCGCGTGCTAAAGTCTTTGTTTGTTTGATTGGTTTATCTATCAGAGCACAGCCATTAATCCTCTCGTGACCTTCTCTCTGCTCCCAGTGTCTATGAATGTGTGTGTGTGTGTTGGTGTGTGCCTTTTTAGCAAGTTTGTCTAAACTTTGTTTTGCAATCTTTCATTCATTGTCTGTCATGCTAACAGTTAATTTTATGTCTGCTCCAGCCCATCCATCCATCCCTAAATCCCCATCAAATGATAGCACTACAGATGCTGATAAACTCCAGAGAGGGTTACTGATGATTGTGGGTGGCAACAGTGGAGACATGCAAAGTATGCTAACATGTTTCCCCTCTCTCTTTCTCACACACAGACTCATAAATAGGCACAAAAAGCTGAAATTGCCTCATCACAGCTCAGTAAATTTACATGAATCCAAACAGCTGCAGACATGGCCGTAAAGCAGGACAGACGTTATTTTACACTCTCGTTCTGCAAGTGGGACTTTTTTTAGGCTGACACAAAGCCGGTAACTAGTCTGTGTCTGCAATAAAACTTGTAGTGTGCAGAAGTTGCTGTCTTCTTCAGCCAAAACAAACCACACACAGGCATGGTAGGCAGGGTCAAACTAACGCTAATCTTAACATGCTATTGCTAACATTCCAAGCTATTTATTGTTATAGCAAGATGTCTTGAAAATGCCCAAGTAACTGTCATTCCTGTCACAACTCTTACGCAGACTGACTCTGTGTCAGACCAAGCTTGAAGATTTGAGTGATTATTAGGAAAATGGAAACTGAAACCACATTTCAAGTTCATTTTAGTGATGTCTACATCATAAATATGTCAATATAAGACATCCCAAGCATCACAATTGGGTGATAGTTATTATTTTCATACAGAACAGTAAAAAAAAAAGAGCAACATCCCAGATAGTAGCAGCTGAGATGAGCTCCCTCCAGCTTGACTCGGTCTTGTGGGAGCTGCTCTTTGTTACTGAAATGAGTCCATTGCTGTGATTTGGGCATTGGATGGATGGACGGTCACTACTCATTGGCACCTTGTTGTTGTGGTCTATTTTCATCACTATACTGACATGAGATGTTCCTGTGTTAGGCAAGCCCTAAATACTGGCAACGCATCCTTAAATCACAGTGTCAATTTAAAATAATAACTGAAAAAAAGGAGGAAGGAATCAGAGATGCTTTAGAAATGAAACAGTGAGTGAGGGAGAGAGGAGGCGCTGAATTAATTAGACAAGGCTAATAAAAAGAATTATTATGAGCAGGAAAATAACATGCACCCCTCCCTTTATCTCTTCCTGCTGCTGCGCCTCTGATCTCCACCTACTACACACAAACACACACATACACAAAAGCAATTGAGATCCATCTGCATTTCCTTTTTCTTCCTTTATATTTTTTTTGTGAAAGATGTTTGACAGGCTGCATCAATGCAAATACTGAAGTGGGGTTGAAAGAGGGAGCAACAAAACGGGTGAGACTTGAGAAAAGAGACACGAAGCGCAATGAATGAATAGGAGGGAGAAAAAGGAGCTGTAGGCACAGAGAGCAGGACAGAGCGAGGCAAAGAGAGATGAAGAGAGCAGGTGTTCTCTTTATCCAGCTGCCACTTTACCGATCCTCTCTATGAAAGACCGAAACACTGAGGAGAAATGAAAAAGGAGGATATGCATCACCAAACCACTCTCTTTGCACCAATGCATTTCGCTCTCTCATTACTATTCTTATCAATGCATTTCTCTTTTTTATGGCTCTCTAAGTGCACAGATGTAAAGATAAAAGTTTGCACAAGACTAAATGTTAGTGAGAAAACATACAATACAAAAACAAATGGTACTTATTGCAGGAATTAGTAGCATAATAATTGAGAGCAAATTATTACATTATAAATGTTTTATTTAGAGTATTTTAACATTCAAATTTCCTGAAGAACCCTTAACTGAAAAAGTCATGGAGAAATGTAAGCAACAGAATTGAAAATTAACAGAGTGGAGCACACATAAAGAGAAGAAAATTACTAGATACGGGTCTAAGTATAACCACAATAAGACCTTTTATCACAGTTGATGACTAAATCCATTAAAGCACCAATCACCAAAGATGTATAGCTGCTCTTAAAGCACAAAATGCTTTTTAAATCTTGTTTGTTTTGTGCAACCAGTGGAACCTATTTACCTGTTCACCTCTTGCCTTCTAAATCACCTTCAATACAGTGCCTTACTCACAAAGAAATATACTGAAAACGCCATTTCAATAAACCAATTTGAAGTAAATCTGTTTCCCTGTATGAAAGAGGTCGTTTTGATTTATGCGTAATGAGTTCTTTGCGGCGCATGTGGTGTGGTTAAAATAATGATTAGCCATTACTGTACGTTGAAGGCGCAGAAATACTCGCTCGCAAACACAAAGCGGACCACAGTGTGCGTGGAAACACAACGCACACCACACAAAAAACACACATTTATTTAACTCCTGCTTTGCTGTTCTAGTATTTATGACCACATTCCCGCCTTCATTTTGGACTTTTTTTCCCCTGCAATTTCAAGGATCGTTTCCTTGGTGACCACAAAAGCCATTACATCACTTTTACATTACTCACAGCTGGGATAGTTCTTATTAGATTAGACTATGTGTGCATGAAAGAATATGTGTAAAAAGAAAAGTTGGAGGGAAAATGACACAAATGGGAGTTGGCAACTACTTTTGTAATAACCTTTGTATTTTCTGCACTGTACTACCAGAGATGGTAATGGAACTGAAAAGGTTTCTATTTAGTTAGCATTGCTATTGATTTGGCTGTCAGAATTGTCTATTAAGGCAACAAATAAGTTGATAAAGGCAAAGCAGAAAAAACGCTGTAAATAACTTTCAGAGAGAGTGCTGATATGTCCATGTTTCCTTATTTGAGCATGAGATTATATATAGGAAGACTAAAGGGGCTCTCTGTGAGGTAAGCTCATTTCATTATTTAAATATTCATTATATTTTTGTTCAGCTATTTATTCAAAACTATTTTATTACAGAATGCATGTAAAACATCAAGTCAAAAATTGTTATTGATTGAGCTTAGTGGTATCAGATGAAAAAGGGATAGCAAGCATTAGCATGAACTAATCCGTTAGCAGCAGCTATTTATGAATTTAGCAGCTCAAATCATAGAAAAATTTACAACTTAAAAAAAGAGACAATTTTATTTGTTATAAATAATCTTAATAAAAGGGTGGCATAAAACTAAATGTCAAATAATTATAATAAAACATTAAAAAAACTCAAGAAAAACATCTAGGTCTGCACAACGTGGACACCTGAAGCTTATAAATGCAGCTTATATTCAGGCATGCTCAACAGTCTGGAAACTATGGCAAATGGGCCACACTTGTTCAATTTGCTGAACTGCGATCCAGAACCGAACAGCCTTTTGGGGGTTGTAGGCAAAGGAAAGACTTTAGCTCCTCAACCGCTCACAACCAGATAAGCAAGGTTGGTGGCATTACCTAACTCACTTTTTGGTTACCTAGCAACAACTTGTTGAGTAACTTGAATAGCAGCAGTTTAAGGTTTCACCAACATGGCACATAACTGTTTAAAACGAAACAACAGCGAGGAGTGAAAGCTGTGGATAGAAGTTTGACAGTATTTCAGATATTTAAAATTATTCAATAATTATTGACATGGACTGATATGAATGTTGTGAGCATCGCACTCGGGTGGCAAATTTGTGAGCACGGTGCAACGTTTCTGTGTTGCACCGCAGAAAAGATGCAAAACAGAACAGCTTTCAAAGACTGGAAAGCTTTGAAAGACTTTGAAAGACTGCAGTCCAGTCTTTGAAAGCTGTTGGTAGCACAATAGCTACATCAAAGTGTTTATGGAAAAAGTGGTGGCTTATAGTCCGGAAATTACGGTAGTAAGATATACTGCATTTAGAATTACTAAGCTCTGTTTCTATGTTTAGGTCAAGTGATCTAAAGAGGAGCTATAAAGCCTTAGAACTAGGCATTTTTGTATTGGCATCATTTTTTTAAGAATGGAACAAGACCAACTCAAAGCCCACATGGCAATGTAAAATCAAAGCTTTGTAGGTAAATGCTTGCCAAGTGGTAGAAGGAGCTCTTCAATCTTTGCTCTAACAAAACTAACATGGGAATATTTGACACAAGGTACAGGCAAACATCATAGCTGCACTCTGGTTATTGTTAAATTGATTTTCTATAGTTAGTTTCTGTTTTGCAGCACATAGTAACTGCATGACTTCCCTTTGTGTCTAAATGTAGGACCCAGCTCCAAAGAGCCTTGTGTCTCTCATGGATATGAATAAAAAGCCCCTCAGAGACACAGGGCATCCTGCAACCCAGAACTTAATTAAGCAGCATTCATTAGTTTATGCATTTAAAAATAGCAGATGCAACTGTGTTTGTAGCTGTTTATCTTTGAGACCATGTGTTTATGGCAGTCTAAGCATATCTTTGTGCCTTTTATGTGTGTGTGTGTGTGTGTGTGAGACCCTGACCCTGTTTTGGCAGTCTTTTGTAGTTAGCTAATGATGGAGTTTTTAACAGTAAATATATCTGCAACAGCCTTGATCTGGATTAGAAAACAGCTTTAATGAAGAGAAAGTGGGACAGAGGCACACTCATGAAAACCAATGAACACGGATGTTGCACAAACAAAACCTTCTCATTGGACAAAAACACTCATTTCAGACAAACAAACATAATGGTTTGGCACATTATCTGGATAAATTACTAGCAAAGCCGATGAAGACAAAATCAGTACAGATGAGGACCACAAAAGGTTTTACAGAAAGAAATCAGCTGAAACTCGTTTGATAGTAATCAGTTTGATCTTTTGTTTTCTGTGCTTTCAATCAAAATGCTTTTCTATTTTTCTCCAGATCAAAATTTTAATTTCTCATTCATCATTGATCCATACAGAAATAAAGGCACTGACCTGCCACTGAAGGTGTTTTTGACTGGAGCTCGTTCCATCCCTCTAGGCCCCTCCACTTCAGCACCGGCTGCCTGCAGAACACACACACACACACACCCCATCTGTCTTATTAGTCACCCAGTGACTGGGAATTTTTAACACTTAACAATAGTAGGGAATCAGTCAAAAGAAGAGATTACACTAATTTTAAGAAATGTGACTGAATAACAAAAAAAAAAAAAGATGTAAGCAGCTGCAATAAAATCAAAGTAGCTTCAATGTTTTGATTTTAACCTTAATGAACTTCGTTAGAAATTCTGAACCCAACAATTAAATTTTTATAACTGAAAATTGACTGGAACACAAAGGGAGAAAAAAAGAATAAATATGTGAAGTGATGAGAGAAGAAGATGCTAATTTGATCAACAGATGAAGCACTAATTAATTTTTGAAGGCAAGCAGACGGTCTTGTTAAGCGGTAATAAATAAGAGTATTAGTGGGCATGGCAACCAAATGTAAAAGGAAGAAAGGTATTATTTTTACCACAATATAGTATGATTTACTGCAAACTCATAATAGCAATTCTGAAGCCAATCCAACTTAACTGAAATGTTTATTTCTTTTATTCATTTGATTTGTTATATAGCTCTCTCTCGATAAATTACTATAAAATATTATTTTTACTACCTAAGTTTAAGAGTAATAAAACAAATGGTAGAAATGTGTCCTCGAGCAAATATAGCTGATACAGTTGACTAAGATTTTCAATGATAAATTCATATCTTCCAGAATGAAAGAAATCAGCTACAACACACTGTATTTTTCCTCTTATTAGCAATGTTTTGTTGTTTTGTTTTAGCATCACAGTTTATAGAGCCACAAACATCCAATAGCTTTTTTTATTCAAAGACAAACTTGTGCTTATAAATTAATCAAACTTGGCAAATACAGTACGTTATTGAAAAGAAAGTCTTCTAGACCAACAAAAGTTTCAACACCAATGGTTAGGAAACTTTAACAACTTCCTTTTATTAGGACAAACTTGAGTTTTTGTTGCCTCTGCACCAGCTCCTTTGATCTGATTATTTTAAACGTAAAACAAACTGTTGAAATTGCAATATGGCTGTTTCAGTTTTACAGTGGTGCAAAGATTTTTGAATCAAAAAGATCAAATAAATTCCACTGCAGTACAAAGATAAACATGCCTCAAATTATAAGACTATTTAATTCATATTAGAAGTTCCAGATTTACACATAAGCAAATATGCAACTAACAGGGTCATCTCGGAGTAGGCGTACACCCCGGCCACATATTTGTGTAAAACATATGGAGGCGAACACACAGGTCAATAAGGTTCTGTGTTAGTAGATGCCTCTAATGGATTCAAAACACGACCTTTAACCTTTTACCCCCACCATCCTATCCATCCATATGACCCACTCTGACAACTTCAGAAGGAAAAAAATCAGTTCAGAGGGAAAGAATGAAACAGCAAACTGAGTCGTGAATCAGATACACAGCGGATGTAAAGAGATGTGGGAGGGCAAGATGAAACCTAATAAAGACCGACGGCCAGCGCAGTAAACATATGTTAAAGCTTTAGTGGATTGGAAATTAATTGGTCTGGTCTGGCTGTTAATGCTGTCATTTGAGCTTAATTAGTAAAAAGATGACAGGTGACATTAATTATCCCAACCTTACTGCCATGACAGTCATTCATATATTAATTGCAGAGCTGCTGGTGCTTAATTGTGTGTCTCATTTAATGAATGAATGCAGAAATAGTTTCTCTGCATCATTCTCTCTATGCAAGAACAACATATTAATTACAAAGGCCAGCAATGCCTGTAAGTTATGAAAGGGCAATTTAAAGCAAGTAAATGAATCTGAACGAACAAATGTGCCTCATTATTCACATAAACATTTGAGCGTTTTCATAAAACACAGACCAATTACAGTTTTTGAACTTCTTGTAAAAAGGGCAGCAACAAAAGTTGCACCTTGGAGAAATTATTGTTTTAAAGATAATGCATTGGTTTTCAAATTAAGACAAGAGCAATATTAATATCATTACATGTTGTAGCAATTTGTACACTTTGCACCAACAAGAGTACTGTTCGAGGATGGTGAACGCCTAAGTTAATTTTAATGATGTGAAGAAGATAAATGTAACAAAAAAGCAAAAAAGAGAAAGGAGACAACTACTTGCCCAAGAAAGCCTCAATGAATTGAAGCAAAGTTGTAAAGAAGACAGGGCAAAAAAAGTACTCCACAATTATGAAAAACACTAAGAGATACAAAAAAACCAGTAGTTCAATTTTACATGTAAAGGGAGGGTATACAAGATATTTTATTATGGAGTGTACCAAGAGTTTCCTATAAAAGTACTGACCGAACCCTTCTGTTTCCCAACAACTATAACATCATGATAGAGCTCCAGGTTTGGTTTGTTTACCAAAATGTAGAAAATAGATGTCAGAAAAAGAGATTAAAAGGCCTTATAATTTTAGAAAGCAAAATGAAACCACATTAAATTATAAAGATTTATGTAACATACTGAGGGGGAAAGCTATGAAAAAAAACAATACATCAGTCTGTCAACATTTGACATCTTAATCAATACTTGTGAGCATTAGTGGCCCTCCAAAAACTGAAGGACAGAAAAGCAGGATTTCCATTTTAACTCAATGATTAATAATGCTGCGTTAAGTAACTGCTGCTCTTGTGTAATAAATGGACTGCAAGCATTTATTATTCTTGGTCCAATTTAATAATTGCTTGAAGTGGATAAAAAGACCAAACTATTGGTGATATTACTAATTAGTAAATGACCAATCAGCCAAAGTGTTCCCTGAAAATGCTCCAAGCATGAATATGATAAATGTTGGAATGCTGGCTTTGCATTTTTTCGATTTATACTGGATTCACAGTTTATATTTTCATGTTTATGCACATCAATGTTATAACCTTAAGATAAACGGTGAAAATGTGATTAATGAATAAAATGTGTTTATTTGTAGTTTTTGCACCTGAGTAGCATTTTATAATAGGAGGTAAAAATATATATATATATGAGCTCCATTGACTATTATAACATATTGAAATGTAAGAAAGGGCTGTTTTTTTTATCACTGTCATAGAGGGCAGATGGCATAATAATCTTGGGGAAAAGTTACATTCCGTCATTGAAAAGCAGTATTAAAAACAAAATGCTATCACACAATCAATACCTTTAACTTTGTACAGACTAATAAAATCGATACTCTGCTAAGCTTTCAAATTGTTTTATGCAAAAATGCAAATGTAGATTGGATGAAATAATGTCACAAGCAGCCATGCAGGGTAACACACAAGTCAAGTATGTGCATATGAACCACACACAGAAACAAATGCAGGTGTATCATGACAAATAAGTGCTCTGCTGCCTTATTAGCCCCAAATGTACTTTGTGCATAAGTTCTTCTTGTCTAACTATCACATTACCAGCAACCTTGTGTATCTATATTTGTTTGACCCTACTTGTGTGTTTTTAATATAAAATATGATACAAGCAAAAAATATATGGATTTTTTTTTGCCTACTGCATTCATTTGCAAGTTTAAACAAGAATTGTTCGAACTATAGGACTTAATCTTCTAGAGATTAAAACTATGTAAAGGAAGGGGCAAGTGACTAGGAGAAAAGACAGACAGACAGAAGAAAGACAGAAAATTACTGCAAAAAGAGTGCTTTCTTCCCTTCACTGCTCTCACCAAAAGGCCAAGTGACAATTTGAACAATTACCCTGGAGCCATTACCTCTGCTGAAACCTAACTGGTTGGGAAGAGCCAGATGAGTGAGTGCTAGTGTGTGTGGGAGTGTGTGCACATACCAGGATGTGTTTGCATGAGGTAAGGGAGAAAAAGTAACGGCAAGAGAAAAAAAAAGTTTTCTTATTTATTTACAGCAGATGCTTCTCCAGAGTCATTTACTGCATGGACACTTATGTGGTGGTTGTTACAGCACAGCAGGTGTGAAAGTGAAAAGCAAAGACAGCAGGAAGATTTGAGACACTGAAGACCATCAAGCAGGCAGAAAGCTACTGGGGGGAAAAAAGAGACTATTTTCTTTTTTTGCTTTTAAGTTTTAATAATTAGACCAATTTTAACACTTTAACAACAGTTTTACAATAAAACTCTGATTCAGGTGTGAGGTACCACAAAGCTTTGTTAGCAACAGTAGGTTTGAGATGCACAAAGATGAAGCTGTTGGATCCAAGATTCAAGAGAGCCACAAAATGTTGGTTCTAGAATATTAATGGCTACTCCTATTCAAAAACATATTTTTCAAATATTAATGGTTTTTTCTTTCGAGATAGACATTATGTTTTCCCATGCAGCATGTTTGACTAGTGAAAGGCGTTGTAAAAATCAGTCTTAAAGTACTAAGAACCAAGAGTTCAAAGAAGGATTGCTGCAAAGGTGTTGATGGAGAGTTGTAACTAACATTTGGTACGCCTACTGGTCAATTCAGGTACCCCCAGGTAAGGCAAATATCATTCACCAGTGAGTTCTGGATTTCCTTCCAGTGAGACGTAACTGGAAAACCTTCATCAGAATGCATCCAGATCACCTCCTCTGACTCCCTTCAACATGAGGGAGTTCAAGCTCTAATCGAAGGTCCCAAGGAAAGACGATGAAGATAAGGCTAAGCCAATGTGCTATTAGTACAAAACTAATTTCAGCTGCTTGTGTCCAAGATGTCATTCTTTTGGTGATTGTCCATATTTCATGACTGCTGGTAAAAGCCATACAGTCAAATGGACAAGTCAGGTCTTTTCCCAGTTCTTTCTTCTCCACAAAAGACATGTTCAATGTTACTTCAACATCTGACACTGCCTCAGACCATGTTCAGCTGTTTTGAAAAATTGTTTCTGGTCTCCCAAACCTCCAGATCTGTGTGGACGCACAGCCTAAATGACAAAAAACCTCTGTAGATAAACCTAATCCTGTCTCTGCGTGGACTAGCATCTAAAGCCTGCTTTTAAGACTTTTGTGTCATAGACTGTATGTTAAGGACAAATACACTTTTTTAAGGTTTTAACTGATGCTTGTTTTCAACATAACTCCACTTATTGGTTGGAAATTTGAAATGTAGTAAAACTGGGGAACAATAGGTTACTTAAGATCTAGGTTACCATTAGTTTTCCTGTCAATAAAAATGATTTACTAGTTTACGCAAACAGCTAGCTGTAAAAATGCACACCTTTATGTAAGACACTCTTTTAAATCTAATTTCCAATGAAGTTAACATGGATTAGAGCTGACAAATGCTGATATGAAAGATTAAGGCTGTAATGCTCACACCTAACATAACACTTTAGCATGCAGTGTACATGCTGCACTTCTCAAACACTTGGTCGCCCTGAGCAACATTAAGTAGAAACACTGACCACCTCTGAGAACCAAACATATTCCCTAAACAAAATGAACCTTGCAAACATATCATTCTAAGGGGAATACAGACTTATTAAGAAAGGATGTTTGTCCGGTAAGGAGCCTCAGGGGGAGAAGGCTCATCACTCAACAGTCCAATCATGCATCAAGTTAATTTAAGCGGTGAACTTGAGGGATCTTCTGTGTTCAACAACAAAAGAGGAATAAAGAAACAGTGACACCATCAACAGCCACCAAAACTACATCTCTAACCAGCTAGAAGCCTGTGTGTAAATGACTAATTTATTCTACAAGGGAGGTAAGTGTAAATCTCAAGAAAACTAAGAATATAACTAATTACTTTATAACACTAATTAATGTAGATAATATGAAATGTTCAAAATTCTTTGAGGATCTTAAGAGTTATGTCATAATTCAAAAAGGGTAATTTACTCAAGAACACAATTTCTAATCGGCACTTTATAAAAATATAGTGAACTTTGCTGAATGTTGCTTCTGTTCACTTTTTGTAATTAGGACAACATAGCCAGATAAAATAACATCTTGCACGTCACTAGCATTGAAAGTAGAGAAGTGAAACTGAGCTCTGCAGTAGAAAGGGAAGAGCAGATGAAGCTAACAAAAACTGTGACCTATGACTTTTGAGAAAGTCAGAGATGGCCTCAAAAGACAGAAGGGGGGAAAACTCTTGAGAGTCATCCGTCTTCATTAATGGAGCCTGATGTGGCAAAATGTGTCTCAGAAGAAAGGAGGGGAAACGAGAGTCATGACTTACCCCCTCTCTTTAACTACATGTATCCTCACATGTTTGCACTGAAAGGGAAACTGCTGACCTGTGTCATTGTATCACTTGAGGATTAAAATGCTGTTGCCTGTCTGGACCATTGATTCTGCAGTACACATGCTGCTAGGTTAGGTTTAATATATTCAGGCTTTTAATTTATTCTTAACTCCACTGGACAGGAATTAATCGCCACTCACAAGATTTTAAGTGCAAAAGACTCCAAAAACAAATTCACTCAACTTAAGAAAAAAGGAGTGTTGTAAACTTTGAAACTGAGCACAAGAATGCTTTTCAAGGAAAAGGGCAAAAGGTCACTAAAATCAAAGTGTTTATCCCCTTGAGAATCTTAATGTGCTTAGCATATTTAATGACAATCTGCCTATTAGATTACAAAGGCATTGGAGAGAGTTCATAGTGATAATATATCAAAGTAAATCAATATCTCCAAAAAACTAAGAGACCTCTGCAAACAGAAGAAATATGAGAAATTTAATCTGAAAAGATTGGTTTAAGGACTAATTGAAAGAGACTGCATACAACTGTTTCCAACAGGTAAGCAAACTATCCCTGATGATAACTTCACAAAACCAAATTCAGAAAAAAAAAAAACTATCCCTACAAAAATTATCAGAGCTACAACATATTAATGAAGGAACAACCAGCAGTCCACATAAAAAAGCCAGACAGTCATAGATTATCTCTGAAGCCTTGGGGAACAGGGCTGAATGTGTAGATCGGTGATTATTGGAAGTGATGAGGATTCTGAAGTTATTTATGGTCTTATTACATAGAACAAGAGTTTCATAGACCCAATTTTACTAACTTGTAAACTTATCACCCATCTCCATGCATTCATGTGCAAATAATTGAACATTGGCCGATGTTCATTAAACTCTCCAACATGTCTTCTGTTTCCTATTAACAATGACAAATTTAAATTATTTCTCATGCATGTAAATACTTTTAAGCTCGTTGATATTTTCTTTATTATTACCACAACTTCTGAGTCTTACCATCACAGTGCTATCTTCATTGTAGGAGGGTTCAGTCTCTGTTGTTTGCGGGTTGAGGGCGGAGTCACTGCTGCTCCTCACCAGCAAGGGTGTGTCTGAAAATAAAACACACAAAGAGAGATAAACTTATAAATATGCAATATATGGTGGCTACATTAAATACAAGGAAAAACAAGAAAGGCTTTGTGATCTCAATTCTATAGAGAATGTGTAACTCAGTTGCGTGTGCAAGCGACTGAGTTACACCAGTTCAGTTAGGAGGAATGGGCCAGAACTCCAGCAAACTAATGTGAGAAGCTTCTGGAAGGAATGAAGGAAAGACAAGCATCGCTGATACCAACCAAATGTATGTAAACTTCTGATTTTGACAGTAACAAATACATTTCTGACAGTCTTTCTCTCATTATTGTGGCATTTAGCAAATAATTTTGATGATTCCATTTAAACTAAGATAAAAGTTTGATCTTATGTAACTTCAGACAATGAGAAAAAGAAGCTATTTTTATCTGATGTATGTAAACTTCTGGTTTCAACTTTAAACTGAAACTACACCCAACTCATTTATTTCTAACAACCACAGAAAAAAATAAACCTGCCTCTAAAATAGGCCAACAAGATGTTGCATCAAATTGCCATTTATTCATTGATGTGTCCAGCCTAACTCGTTGCTTAAAACAACAACATGCAAAGTGTGCAAGATATGTACTTTTTGAACCAAAACCCATCTTCAACTACAGCATCTTAATCAATTCAACAGCCAGCCAAATTTGTGTATCTATGTCCACATGTATAAGTAACATAGAAATCCCACAACCTCACACTGAATGTTCTGACAGCAAATGCTGCAGAGGTGACAATGTGCGGGAAGTGTGAGAAGTTAATGTATTATCTGCTCACATCCCATCGGTGAACACACTGTTGTTCATGCATCCAAATGGCCAATAAGTGGCTGATTTGTAGATTTGTGTGTGCAAGTAGGTAACAGATGATAATGGCTCTTTTCTTCACATCTCATCGGCCCTCTGCATAAAATCATCATTTACCAAAAACTGATAAATGGAACACACCGCGCTGCCGCTTGTGCTGCTGATGGGGCTTTGGGGGAAGAGTGAAAATGAGAGGAAAGTCAACACTGCAGAAAGCTAAGCAAATAAATAAGATTTAATATGCTGTGGTTTTTATTATAATGCGTGTGGTACACTCTAAGGATCCACCATTCCCACTCATAGGGACCATCAATCTATACATACACATTAAGAACACTGTCATGTACTCGCCTAAAGCTCAATTGGGAATATAATGGCAAAGGTGGTGGCGTGGGTGGAGGGAACTCTACACTGTTAAAGTACTCTGAAGACATACCAAATGATATTTGTAGGGTCATATATTGATTGTCACAAATGGACCCATGGTGCTCTTAAGAACTACTGGGGGATATGGATTACATCAAACCTCTAATCAATTCATCTCCTCAAAGGAAGACAGTTACAGGGAGATGGTTTGATGGACGAGATAAAAGGTAAAAATGAAAGAGTTATTTCAGACAGACTAGTTATTTCTGCGGTATGACGCACACAATGCCTCAGTAAAGCGTTCATACGCTTAGAACTTGAACTCCTTTTGTGAGTTTCATGCTACAGACGTCAATGTGTCTTAATGGGATTTTTTTTTTTTTTTTTAATCGGCCAAAACACTTGTTTTCCAGATTTCGTTTTTTACCAGCAAAAATTTTAACACCAGAACTTTCCTACCGAGAAAAGCAAGGGTGGGATGGAGATGAAGATGAGAAATGATAAAGATTAGAAAAAAACAATGTGAGACTGTCAGAAGGAGAAATTATGAGCAGCAGATAACAAGCTGCTAAAGACAGAAAGGAAAAGCCAAGTTGGACTGAAACTCAAAACAACAGACAGTTACAGAGACCTAATCCCAACCTCCTTTACACGATCACCGTGACAGTTTCCAGAGTTCTGTTACCTCCAATCTTATCGCTAATCTTTGCTGACAGGTGACTGTACTGAAACAGACTAAACTTCCCTCTCAGCAGTCTGGATAATCCAGCAAGGGTCCCTGTTTTGATTTAAGACATTTGCAATTTATTATTGTAAACTTTCCCTTTTATTCTGTTAGTCCCATTAAAAAAACAACGGCATAAAAATACAACGTAAGAAACAGATGATAATTGATCAGCTGTAAAAGGAAAATAGATTCATCCAGTCAATATCATGAAGGAGAGAAAATAATTACCCTGCTGATGGAACGCAGCTGAAGAATAAATGTTGAAGTGAAATAATTTGCTTTACCTGGATGTCAAAAAGCCTCTGATTAACATGGCTTCTTTTGTTAAAGTAAAGTTTATTCAAGTCTGAGTGACAACTTTAAGCCCCCTTCACAAGCCCAGACACAATAACTATACCGAACAAGAACTCGACTTGAAAAAAGACAGAGGGCTGTGAAGAAGAGACAGAGAAAACCAGACGGAGACAGACGCAGTGAGAGAATAAAGGTCATGCAGAAAAGTCTGGTTCAGGTAACACAGAGCAGACACAAACACCGGTTTTTGGTCTGCAGCCTGACAGAACACACGCATTTCCTGTCTTCCTCTCCTCATCTAACTCTCTCTGGCCCGCATTTCAATGACACCGCTTCCAACATTCTGGCCTCTGCCATCTTGCCTTCATTACTGTCCCACCCATCACATCCTGACCTTTGACTGTGCTGGAATTCAAAGTTAACATTATTTCTCCAGTGGATCAAAAACAAAAGGCTCTAGTACTATGCTTGTAGCCTTGCAAAAGAAGTTACTACAATGTGTTACTAAAATGTTTGTGGTATTTCATCTCAGCCAAGCAAACAATCTTAAAGATTTTACATTCAAAAAATCTGATTCTCAGGTAGATCTTTGTAAGATTGTGTAAAATCTTACAAAACAAATAACAAGCAACCAGCAAAATGCAGCCACTCATATCAGTTGCATTTCTTTGACGTTCTTTGTAATTTTTTTTCTCAAGAAGTGAAAGAAGCATTCATAGTCAGAGGACCATATGACAAAGATATCAAATTACTGTTTTAAGTGAAAGAAGTTAAGCAAGGACTAAAATGATGGTATCAAGTTAAAATCTGCTTTTTAACTCTTCCACGATCTTACGATAACACCGAGGAGGAGTGCTACAAATATTCACGGTAACACGCACAAAAAACTAACCAAAGCACACACAGGGTCAGTGCAACCTCACCGGGCTGCGCAGAGTAAAAGACTTGTGGGATCCAAATGACGCCATCTTTTAAGACCGCAGGAGAGATAACTAAAAGATTTTATATTTTGAGTTTCTCCCAACTCCTAAATCAGTTGGTATATTTTTATTTTCCTTTGACTTTTTTCCAACATTGCTCTGGTTTGTTGCATTTTTTTCTTTCATACCTTTTTAATTTACGTGTAATTCTTAGTTTTTCTGAAATTTGTCTAATCACCTCATGACTGACCATATTTTTTTTATCTTGCTTTCGTCCCACTTCATCTGATTGTAAATATCTAACCTTATATCATGTGTGGTGTGGAAAATATTTGAATGTGTTGCAAAATGTTGATTTCACATGTGTGACCAGTGATTAAGAGTTGCTACAGCTGTTGTTGAGATGCCATGACAAATGGTAGACAAATGGTAAAAGAACAGATCTACGTCTGTAGAAACAAAATGCTGCAGAGCTGGAGATTTAAATCCTGATAAATTACACAAGTCTGAAAATGTGTAACTTGATTTTTCTGCCACTTTAGGAAATTGCAGAGCTTATTACAGTAAAATCAAACTTACTAGATTTGAGGGCTGAGGAATTGACTTCAATCTCTCCTCCTGTGATTGGCTGGAAGACAGAAAGTTCAGCTTGGTGGAGGTCAGGGCTCGGGGTCAGGCTCGTGTCAGCCACACCTCTCTGCTGAGCTTCCTGCTCCTCATACACCGCCATCAGCTAGAAAAACACATAAAAAACAGCAGATTATTATTAAACAGACTGACTTAGAATGTTAAGCACTTTAGCTTAAAACTCCATTGCCGTCTCTGGTTTCTAAACAGAAATTCAAGGAAAACTTGTTTACAACAATGGATATGTTTATTTTAAGGCACAAGCAAACACCAAAACTGTGTTTACTGCTCTAAATTTGCAATGAATTTAGAAATGTTAGGATAATAAACAACCCTAACATGAACATACAAACAACTTCAGTGTTACCTTCTGGATGAGGACACTATAGAGGACATCTAAGGAGCCCAGCATTATTGTGATAACATGCACCTGGTCCTAACTAGCAACTATCCCCATTGATGCGCCTGTTGCACTTGTGCTGCAGCCTGCTTGCTCTTTACCATGTTATATAGTGGAATCCCTGTCTATTCAGGACTGCACTGAGTCTGCGTTTAGCCTAACATAGCAGAGGTTGTCACCACAGCGTTCGAGGGGCCTCCATGCTAGTGGTGAATAGAGCTGTGTCTGGGCATGCACGTGTGCGTATAGCTACATTTGTGTGGTGTATCTATAGTGACCAAGTATAAAGAGAGGCGAGTTTGCCAGCAGAACCAGAGGTTTCCTGCTGCACCGAGATGAGCGAAAAATACTCTTCTGCATTCATGCTGTCCCCTGGCTATTTATGCTTCTAACTTTGTCTTCACATAGCACAATCTACAACTTGTATTGATTAGGCCACTATGCGTACAACAGATCTGCCCTTCCTGTTCAGCAAAGCCTCACGAGGCAGAGAGCAGAATAGTATCGAGTTACACAATATCGCACCTTTCTCGCCATGTTCTCATCCATATCTCACCAGTTATTCTCTCAGACTCTCACACATCCATGTTCTGTCACCCTCCCCACTTCCATCTGTCTAACACAGATTCATCTCATTGTGCTCTTCCATGTCTCTTTTTATAACAAACAGCCTCTGACATTTTTCTGAGCTTTTTTTCTTTCTTTAAAGCTTTCATTTCTTTCAAATCACCTTTCCATCTTGAAACCAGGTCCTCTTTGGTTAATACTCCATTTATTCCCTCCCTGCTCTTTTCTTGCATTATCATCACACGTCTCTGTCACATTCACACTTGGAATATGAAATCTTGCTTTGGTTATGTAACTCAAGTGATCTCCATTTGATAAGGATTAGCTAACCTCATCCTGCCTTATATGACAGGCTTCCTCAAAGAAAGCTGTGAAGAGTTTTACTGTTATCCAGCTGAAAGGCACAAAAGCAGCAGCTACTTGTCACAAAAACAAACAGGGGGCACAAGGGGACAGAAAAACATACTGTTTGCCATAACAAATTAATACAGATTGACTTAAATCATCTTTAAGTGTGGTGTATATTTGCATTTAGCCATTTAAATGTTCAGAAGATTTTTCTCTGGCCTGATGAGACCAACAATGAACTTTTAGGATTATTTGGAAAACTGTGTGGCAGAGAAAACGAACTGTTGCTGAACACAACTTCTCCATGGCGATGTCATTTTGTTGGCATGCTTTTTTTCAAGTGGAACAGGGAAACTGGTCAGAGTTGACGGTAAGATAGATGGGGGGGGGAGAAGCAATACTGAAACAACCTAATACTCAATACCTATAAATGGGATGAGGTCCCATCTTCAGCCTGTTCAAGAACCCTAAATGTATAGCAAGACCTACAATGAAATTGCCCAGATTCACCTTATAACTTCAAATTATTGAAATAAAAATTGTTGACTCTCTATTGGCTAACATAGTTAATCCAGAAGCATCGGTCATTTTCCTTAGCGTGAATTGGCTGTACCCCAAATAGCAGAAATAAGGAAGACTGTAGATATTCGCTTCTGCGGTCGCGCCAAGATGGTTTCCACTGTATTTATTGATGCATATTTCAGTCACATTAAAGAGTTCTATCATAATTTTAGTCTATAGCTGCGATGCCTTACATTCCCTAATATTAGATTAAATGAACTAATAAAAATTACTTTTTAGTGAGATTTCAGACACCTGGCTACCGTGCGTAGTTTAAGTGTTTTTAGAGAAGGTCTCAAGTATCTCAAATGTCTTTTAAATTTGTTATCCAGTTGACCTAATTGGATAACAAATGTTTTCTGTCAAACAAAACGATTCATTGAAGATCACAGCTCCAAACTCACAGAATGAGTACAAGTTCAAAGGTACGAACACCTTAATGAGACATTGTGCAGGTCAAACAAACAAGGGATACAAAAAAATATTTTTATTATTAAATATAACATTCTTAAATGAATAATGCCAGTTAAAAAGAACACAAAAAGACAAAAAATACTAGGGGATTTTAGAGATAAACCACATGAAGGAAGAAATGTGTGAAAATGTCCAGGCCAAGTCTGTAATAAAGCAGTGACGATAAGAAAGGGTAGACAATCAGATGAGATGGGACAGAGTTTTGCCTTTGTTCTGTTCAACAGGACTCAAAGACCTGCCACACAAAGTGACAATGCAACTTCAGCACATGGGGAAGATTAGGTTGTGAGACAAAAAAGGGAACGCTGCAAAAAGTCAAAGCAAAAAAGGAGAGAAAGAAATGATAAAAGAACGTGTAAGAGACAGGAACTGAGGGAGAATTATAATGACAATAATGAGGGAGAGTGACAGATAGGCTGTACTGTAAAACCCTTTGCGATGTCAGACAGTAAGAGCAAAAAAGCCAGCCTAAAAGTAAAAAAGATTGTCTGAGTGTCACTGTGTCAAGAGCTAGAGCGGTGATGTACCCATTTTCTGCAAAATCAAACGTGGCACGCTGTCCCTTCTGTCTCTGTTCCTCTATGCGACGTAGCATTCAAAGCTTTGCAGATATTTGCTTCAGTAGCTCATATTACTGTATCTTAATTAAGACAAAACATACTCAACCTTTTCATCACATACAATAACATTAGATTTATATGTAATGCAGTCATAAATTGGTTGAGGTCACTTGGATATATGAAAGCTAGATCAGATGGGTAACACATGCGCTCATCTGACCAAAAACTAATGGACCTATGCCTGCCTGAAAGCTCACTATCATTATGAGGTGATAAAGCAGTATGACATCATCTGAGAGGGTTAACAGATAATGTCACAGTGCAGTGGATCATGTTACCTCACAAAAGGAGTATCTTGGGCTGTGCTCTAAACTTGACCTCTAAAAAAGGAGAAGATGTCTTAAGTGAGATCACCCTTCACAGAAATAATTACAAATTTGAGAAACAAACAGTTAAGTTGTAAGCGGAACAGTCACATGTGTGTTAGACAAGAAAAATACCTCCTTAATGCTTAGAGGAGACATATGCTGACAGATTCACTGGTATTTTGGTTGAAAGGTCCATTTTCACTGGCTTCTGCAATAACTTTGTGGTTCCATCAAGTTGTTTTAAACTAAATTTAACCTTCCCCTCAGCAAATCTGTCAACAAGCACAAGCACTGCTGACTCAAAGATGAAGAGCTCTGTGAAATTCTGCTATTTTTCTCCTTTTTTTTCCCAATTTCAACTTTCCGTTGAATCAAAATTTTACTTTGATCGTGCTGCTGACAAGCTGATGCAGAAATGCCTTTATCGACTTATTAGCCTCAACACAGATTTAGGCACTGGGAAGAATATCAGGCAAGTCATCTCTGTCCTTTGAGTCCGACATGGGATGTTTGAATTTTTGATCATTACAATATACTGTAATGACCAATGGCTTGGGTTTTTACATGTACATTTTTAAGCTTCATCTCTCTACAGAACAGTTTACTTCATTTATAGGATGTACCGTCAAACTTTCCAGAAACTTCTTGTGGAACGAGTCCCAGACTGCTGCTGGACATCTGTCAAGTCAGCAGTCTTCCTCGTGTCCATATAGCCCATTACAAGGCCACGAAAAAACAACATTCCTGCCTTAAACTTACAGCTTATTGCTCCATTCCTGCTATATTATTATTTCATTAATTTAGTTCCGGTGTTTTTGAACCCTGATTAGAACAGCAACATCAATCTTTTTCATCAAAAGAAATACTTCTTTAGGCTGCAAACACTTTTAAACAAGTGGCAATTAGATATTCATCGAGTTGGCTCCTATTCTTCACATAAAACCAAAGCAGCGTGTAAAGTTTAAGATTTGAGTACAACCACTTACATTACCATCTTTTTTCACATAAAGTGCTTTTTATTCAGGTCGATTACGGCTTGATTGATTACTAGAATCAGGATCAATAAAATACTACAAACAGATCCATTCACTGCGCTTAAAGGCAGCCCATAATTGCTCTCTCTCTCTCACACACACACACACACACATAAACCCACACAGACTAAACAATCTTTAATTAAATATGGTTAAGCTATCTGTACACCGCTGACCTTTGATTTCCACTCAGGACCACTTACCGTAAAAAAATCCATGGCATTCAAGAGGGTGTGCGTGTATGTGTGTGCTGGAGTACTTTGGCATCTTATGGAGTCAGCAATATCCTTGGCAGTGACCACTTCATCACCATAGATTTAACATCAGCGCTGCACATGACAACGCTTCTCCAAAGAAGCAGGAATATGCATGCAGTGTAAGAATCTGCTATTTTTTTAAGCAGGCTAGAACTTTTACTGTTTCCTTTGAGTGCAAAAATAAGGAAAAACACAAATTTTAAGTCATTATTGCAAATATGTTAATGTTCTGCCATCTGTGCTATCTCAGCTGTTCATTGTACTTCTGATAAGAAATAAAACAAAATTAGAAAGAAAAAAAAAACAGCGCTATAAATAAATTCTGATAATCTGAATATAACGAGTTGAAGACAGTAAATGCTTGCTTCGGGTCCAACACCGCAGAGGCTTCTACCCTGATGCAACTGTTCCTCATAAGAAAGAAATCAAGTCTGATCACTCAGGAACACACACACATTCACGCACACAAGTGATGCAGGATGGGCAGACAGCACCACCTAGCCTGATGCAACAGAAACTGCATCTGAAGTGCATCACAAAGACATTGTAACCTCACCCCCATCACAAAAGCACATTTCTGTCTTTTATGGCTAATATAAGTCATCTATCTGTTTCCTATTAGGCAACATGAGCCATTCTGAAGCAAGAAAAATAGTAGCAAACTGAAATATTCTACTATCTGCCTATCAACTTTGCTTTAAAGAACAAATAACTATCTGGAATGGCTCCATGCTTTGTTATGTAGGTAGTATGTTAAGAAAAAATCTTTATTTTTAAATGAAATAAGCTGTTTTAACAGACCCACTCAGCTCTTTCTATCAGCATTTTATTATCAAAGTTTAAAAATGCTTGATTTGCTACATGGTTGAACTGTCTAGCCTCCACCACAAAAGTTACAAGTGGCGCGTAAATCTCAGGTTATTTCAGCATGAAACTCTCTGATATTAGCATGAGAATAGTACTTTTAATGTTCACCACACTTCTGTGTCATGACCATAAAAATAACTGCAGATCACAAAGAGAATATGAATGAGCCCTGAGGCAGGTGAGTTATTCTACACGAGGCTATAAGATGCCCTCTTTGTGTTTCATCAGCAGATATTCCTGCTTAGCCTCATTTTTTCCCCTCTGGCTTCACTTTCCCTTTTCTTTTTTGCTTCCCATCATTTCCCTTCTTGCCTCTTTTCATCTCCGGTTCTCTAAACCATTATCTTCCTTCCTTTGGCTTCCTTTTCAGCCCCTGATACAGTTTTTCCCCTGTTTCTCCCTATGCCATTTCTAAACTTCACAGCAGCTTCGCTGGTCAACTGTGCCCATCTCTAAAAAGTCTTAAACATCTTTTATGACAGAAATATAGACTTTTCAAGTAGGGATGCCAATATATTGGCTTTAACATCAGTATTGGCCAATGTTAGTCATTTTTTGACACATAGGTATCGATCCGATAAGTAAAAATATGCCAATATTAAAAATCAATACTTATTCAGTTGTATTGTTGTTTTTCTATCTGGTTTGGGAGAGACAACAGATGGATTGGTCATGTGATATTTATTTGGGCATCTGATTTGGGTACAGGATTTGGGAAGAGGAGCAATGTCAGCGCTGTTTATTCACAGTGTCAAAAGATCAGGAAAATATAAATAACATGGGTAAATATCAGTCATAACAGCAATGTTAATATCGCACATCGGCCCAAATTGTCATCCGGTGCATCCCTATTTTCATGCTCCTACTGTCTTGCTATCTCTGTCCTTTTTCCACCCTTCCTTTAAATGATAAATACAAAAGTTCACTATCTTTAAACATACAACCTTCAAAAAGCCAATGATTGAATGATGGATGGATGGACGGCAAACCAATTGAAGACAGGTGACAGGATGAATAGATACAACCTTTAGATGACTTTTGGAAATAGTTATTTCTCCATATTTATGCTGACCTGGACAATTTGGAATTTTTTATTTTTTTAATTCCTGCTCTCCTGAAAAAGTTTCAGTCCTGCCTGACAAATCAGCTAATGTAAATCCTCATGTTAAAGCACTTTGCTCCATTAGTTAAACCACGAAGCAACAAAGAGCTTATTGATTAGGACATGAATCTGATACACTCACTCTCACTCTCTCAAACTCGATATTCTATTTAATCTGACACAGTTATTTCATACTGTTTAATTTCCAGTCCTGCTGAGTTTGTTCTCTTGTATTGTTTAAATCATTTCAATTAAGAAAATGAAGCACAGCATGTTAAACTTCAGATTTATATTTGATTACTAAATGGAAAACAACGTTTAGAGCCCCCACATACTGTACGTCATAAAGACCTTTATAAAATTGCTATAATGGAAGAAAGGGCCGAAACTATCTACACACAGACACAGAAACCATCTGAGGATCTCTATGCAGCCATCATCGATTGGCCATTTCTGAAATCAATAATTGGGATGGTGTTGGCCGTGTATGGAGAATATGAATGAATGAAATTCACCTGCTCAGCAGTTTCAAGTCTGCATTGGAGCATGTATGCATAGCTTTGTCTGACTGTGTTCACTCACCCCTTTATTGATCTCCAGTCACCTTAACTCTCTCTAGAGCATGAGAAATCCAGACAAAACAGACAGGAAGAAAAAGATGAATGGGCAACAGAAAGGATGTGAAGAATGAGAAACACAGACGTAAAGCAATGACAGTCAGCCGACATAGACCACCATTCAAATACATTCAGACAGACCACATACAGGGACTTACACTTGCAGAAAATAGATTAGCTTCTTTTCAGCATCCTTCACACAACCAAAGTAGGTAAATTTCCAATTGCTCAGTCTTGCCAATGTGGGTTTTTTTTTTCTATATTCCTGATTGCAGAAACGTGCACAGACTGTGTCCTCACATATAGTATTTATGTTGGTGTATATTTGACTGTCCACTACTATCTCCCCGAGCCTCTGAGTAGACCGCACTTGACCATATGGACGAGCATTGTGGAGACACAGTAGCACAGATGGACACATTCCGTCCATATTCTCACAGATGTACAGCTAACAGGCTGGATGACAGCACCCGTTACCAGCAGAGCCTCCAACAAGAGAAAACCACAGAGGCAAAAACAGAATATAAGGCGCAAAACTGGCGCTTTTACATACAGTTTAAACCACAGATAATGACTGGCTTCATATTAAGGCTGAATGATGTTTACAAGTTAGAGACAAAGTTTACCAGTGTAAATATGCACCAGTGTACATATATTTGTACCTTCGCAAAGATGTGCAAAGCATTTTAAACTAAATACATCTTTACCTGCAGGAGCAAAGACAGATTTCTTTTATTTGAGTAAAGTAATTCAGTGGGAAGAAAAGTCAAACATTCAGAAATGGCTGTTTTTAATACAATAAAAGCCACAATTATTTTAAAAAATCCTATGAAATATCCTGATTGATACTTTGCTTTTTATTAGGCTGATCAAATTGACTTAAAAATCAACTTTTAATTATTATGGTGTAACATAATCTTGAGATAATAAACTGCTTCAATATTTCTCAAAATACATTTATTTTGCCAAGCAATATCATGTTGCATCTGATGACATCACTATGATTAGATAGGGGGAAGGCTAGACAGACGGACACTTTATTCTAACCCTCAGGGAAATTCAGGTGCCCGGTAGTCCAAAAAGTGCAATAAAAAATACAATAAAAATAGCAAGAGTCTAAATAAACAGGGGGTATTGCACTAAAAACCTTATGAAGCATTATTGCAGTACTATAGGAAACAGATGGCAGTTCAATTCATGAGCTTCTTTCCTTAGCCAAGGTGTTGTGCATCCTAATGGCAATGTGGACAAAAGATCTCCTGAGCCTCTCAGTCAGGCCTGAGAGGCTGACACTTTTCTGTTACATTATTACATCACATTTTTGTGACGCTATATGACAATCAAATGTCTTTCAGATATTGTGCTTTGGGATTTTCACTTTTTTTACACTAAAGGACTATTTAATAGTCTTTCAAGGAGTCTGGACTAAACAGAGATGTGTGAGTGAACAAAAAAGGGAACTGTTTTGATGTTATCGTGGCATCAGGACTCCTGCAAAGGAAAAAATAAGAAAAAAGCAAAACACCAAATCCTGGACTGATTTAATATACATTGATTACAGATTCTTTCCCAAAAACATTGCTAAAATCTCTCGTCTTTCATCATCTCATCCACTAACCAGGCTGCATCATTACATTCCTATTAATTATTTCGTAATGTTTAATTTACCCTAGGCACTCTCCAAAGTGGGATCGATCAGAGAAAAGCCCATTGAAGTTTAAGATTTTTGTTGACTGAAGTCAGAAAATGGTAACTGAATCACATTGATACTTGCACAAGAATTACTTTTTGTTTGTCACAATGTAAGCTTATTTTATTTGTTTTGCACCTTCTGAATGATTACCTGAAATGTTATTGACATCATGACACATGTTTCAGAGCTTTCTGAACCATCAGTGTTCACTTCTGTTACATCAGTGGAATCCACCATACTTAATTCCCCTGTACCTTATTCACCCAGCTTTCTTTCCCTTGATTCCTTCAACCTCTCCTTTCTCTTCAACAACTTATCAATTTCAATTGGCTCTCTGCTTAACAATGAATGTCTGAGTGCCTTTTAAAGTCACATTTGCTGCCTGTCAGATTTGACTGATTACAGGTTAGCCACACAATCTCACATTTGTGCAATCATGGCTTCAAACTCATATAACCACAAAGTCCTTAGATGGATGCTATCTCAGGATTACCCCGTGAAAAGCTTAAGCAGTGACAGCTGTCAGCTGATATTACAAAATCTGAATCAGATCCCAACTCACATGTGTTACTGCAAATGAAAACAGAAACACAGTTCATCAATGCTTAAACATATGCACTTTCTATATGTTCACACAGGGATAAAATCAAGCTACAAATGTTTGGTTGTTTTGTTATTGTTTTATTTTCTGTGTGCACTGCAATGCTAAGCCATCATCAAGATTGTCTGCAAAAATGCATACATTAGCAGACATTTTAAATCATTTAATTATAAGACCATTATATTCATGTAGTGCATACAGTGTGGAAATGTAGCACCAAATCTTTTAAAGCGTTTACTGCATACTAATAAATTAGGCCAGTAGTGTTTCTTTAGCTGGATGGAATACAGTTCGAATTTTCAAAATGTCAAAAGTATGCATTTATATTCTGCCCTCTATTCATGGATGACCCAAAATAAGATCCAGCACCCACAACTGGCATCACAATTCAACCAATGAGTAAAGTCTCCACCTACTTGCAATTAACACAGAGAACAGCCTGTATTTGCCAGGGTTAGAGAACACAACTGCTCTCTAATAGCTGAAATCTGCAAATACTTGAAACTCCCTCAAAGAATACTTATGACTGGCTATTTTATTAGTTCAAGCCACAAATATTAAAAGTTAATATAGATACAGTTCCTTATCCAGCCAATCAGCGGCAAGGAAAATGAATGCCACTCATAGATTGGCTGCTTTGCAAAGACCAGCCAAACATTTCGCTGCACATTGTAAGATCTGCTGAAACTTTGGAAGTCAAGAAATAATGGTACAAGTGAGGAAACATTCTCAAAATGTAGGCTGCAACACAATGAGATAGACACAACTGGTCATCTGTAATGAAACACAGCTTCCTTGCACCAATATTAGGACATAGCTAAGAGAGAAATATAAATTGTGTTGCTGTGTTGGATAGTCAGTTTTGAAAGAGGGCAGGATTCCATCAACTATGTGAATATGTCAGAGAAACAAGCTGAGATTTGTTCTGGGGGTTCCTATGTGTAGGTCATCTTTCACCTGTGTAGTAATGTGGCAATGAGCTATACAAGCAAACTACTATTTTCAAAGATTAAATGCAGATTTGCCCTTTTCATGTCCCCCTTTAAAAGATATAGATGTTAAATTTTAGATTTTCACTGGATATAGAGAGCCAAAATAAAAAAGATCTTCTGAAAGTTCTGAAAGCTCAGAAAAAGTCTGCAAATACCTCTGACCTCTAATTAGCTTCAGATGCATTCCTCACTCTGACACTTAATCCTAGATTACATTTCTCCCACCCCTCCATCAGAATGTCTTACCACCACCTACTCAAGGTGAATGACGGAAATTATGTGATGCCTACTCATTGAGCTGATGATCTCTGTGTGCATATGTATGTGTGTGTGTGCATAGAGGTTAGGCAATTAAATGAGCCTGTTATCATCACTCAAACATTCAGGGACAAGTTCACTCTTTATTAAGCTCTCACAGCCCAGCACATTACTCTGTCAATGGATTTAAATCTTTCCACTAACTGCCAGGGTATGACTGTATGTGTGTGTGTGCATGTGTGGTGACAACACACATTCACACAGAATAAATCTTTTTAAAACACACACACTGTACTCACACGGAGCTCACTTGCACCACATTAAACTGGTTTACTTTCTCAAGAGGTTGACATAAGAGGTGGTTCTTCCATCATCTCTAAGATTGAGGTGAAGAGAGAGGCTCCCATCCAACACTGTGATTACATTAAGCCTAAAAACAGATGTTATCATCCTTTCACAGTGCCACGAATCAAATCGATCTCGACAATAAGTGATGTGTGCATAAGGCGCAATCTTTTTCCATACAGATTACAGGCCACCAAACACCAGAACAAAAAATCTCCAGATGAGGTTCAGATTAGCTTTCAATCTATAAGGTAGATATTAGCAAAGGTGGAATGAGCGCAGAGCTTCTAATAGCACAACACATAATACCCTTAAAGGCTAATGTGAATGTAGCTTGGGGTATTTAATCGTTAAATCAAGAACATAATTACCCCATTTCGTCTTTGAATGTGCAACCAGAATGAGACTGTCAAGTCATCAGGGGCTCAATGCCAGAGATTTAAAGATGAAATCCTAGAAAGGTGACTCCTTTCTGCTCCTACAACCCCAGATAATGTGAGTTTTCTTCCTGGAAAACAACATTTCCTGCATTTACCCTGTCTTTACAACTAAACAATGTCTGCATTTTATTTTAACATTAGATTCTCATTAAGTATTACTTGACATCGGGGCTTGGTTTTAGAATCCATTCAACAATAATATTGCACTTATTGTAAGATATATCACACTGCAATGATATTATGATTCAATATATTGTGCAGCTATAATAAGATACAAAATCTTCAGGTAATGCAAGAAAAGTTTATGCTCCAACAGTCTGAACACCGAAGGATGCCACAAAGGCTCTTAGAGATTTTCTCATTAAGGTAATCCATTTTAAAGAATATACCCACTCAGGCATTTATTTAATAAGTCATCATCACAATGAATCTATAATGAGGTGGACTTCATTGCACAAATTAGTCACATACACACAATTTCACATGGTGCCATCCATCCACATATTCTTGGAGGGTCCCAGGTGCAGATGTGTTTTTCTTAATTAAGAGCTAAAGACCATAAAGACTACAGGCTTTATCCTTTATTATTGTCTTCATTAACCCCTTCACTCCTCCTGCCTGTTTCATTTCAGTCTCTCTTTTAACCCTTTCTCCATCGTTTCAAATCAATGTTCCATATCCTGCTGTTAGGCAGCCACCTCATGCCCATTTCACAGACTGTTACCATTAACCCCACATTTGTCTTTATTTTACTCTCTCTTCTGAAGTTCTGTAATTACCACCCTCCCCCTATCTTGCATTTCATTCACTCTAGCAATTAACCCCTTTCTCTGTTGCAATGTCCTCTTCTCCTTTCATATGCTCTCCCAGATTGCACCTATCTATCTCCGTCTCACCCTTTAACTGTTCTTGTTCTTGTCATCTCCCTCTCACTGGCTTTCAGTCTCATCCTTGCTCCAAGCAGCTTCTCTTTGTCCCACAAATGCCATTACTCAATTAACCCCCCCGCCGGTTCATGGTTAGGGCCAAACATATGTATCAGGGCTGAATCACATCTGTCTGTGCTTTTGACAAATGAATGGTTCACACACACACATATATGCTGGCACTCCAAGGTGTGACTCAGAAATGATTGGATTCATTAGGGGAAAGGGTGAAGGAAAGCGGTACATGGCAAACGGGAAGGAAGGGGGTGACAGAACAGGGAGAGGCCAAATCATTACTAAACGCTGGTGGAAGACTTAGAACACGGAGCCCCCCAAAAAAGTAAGACAGGCAAGATACAAAGATGGGTATTACTTAGATGCATTAACAGACTGGCAGGGGTACTTTTAAATAAGACAGAGTGAGCGGAAAGGGAGAAAACATGAGGACAAATTGGAGACAGCTGAAAGGCAGCACAAAGAGATAGCAAAGAAAAGACAGAAATAGGGAGCACTTAGCTTCATTATGGCAAGTTCCCACTGTTGTCTTCCTTTTATACTGCCATAATGAGTGAGCTCTCAATGTAACTGAGAAATAATGATACATAAACCAAGTCTGGATGACCTTTAGGGAAAAAATTCATTAATTGGAAATAAATCAAGACTACAATGCAATTTTCCAAACAGTTAAAGTTATTTTAATCTAAACATGTATTTCTTCAAATGGGAGACACATTTTGTTAAATTAGGTTTATAAAATAAGGGTATGTTTTCTGCTTATATCACCATTATCGTTTTTCACAATTAATTTGCAATAACTTTTTACAAACATTGCTTAGTGGTACTTCAAGGTTTTCACTCTTTATGCATTTTTACAACTTTAATTTCAGAAGAAGAAAATTCTATAAATTCAGAACGTGGACAGTTAGAAAGTTCAAGATCTACGACTGTGGTAAAGATGTTGGGTTTTTTTGTTGCCGTTTTTTTTTATTCAAACAGAGCTGGTGTAGATCTCCAGCAGCCATTGGGCAAGAGACAGGGTAAACTCTAGACAGGTTGGCTCGCAGGGACACAGGACACACACACGCACACACCCGACGTTACCCTACCCTAACAATCTTATAACAATAATAAAAATAATAAACATTATTATTTATTGCAATACCTTTTGGGAAATTTATCGTCCAGCAAAATTTGTACTTAGCCAATAATGCTACCAACTACTCCACTGTGTATTTTATACAAATTATTAGTTTTATAATTGCTATTTTAAGAATTAAGCTAACTTATGTGGATACCACTCCATTTCCGATTCATGAGTTGCTGAGTCTCTTTTAAAAAGATGAACTTATTCCATTGCTCATAAAAGCACTAACTTTTTTCTACTGAATGCTGAGTTAGTGAAACACTGCTAGACACACCTTTTGCATAGCAGATTCTTCATATTGCATGGAAGCTAATTCTACTGGAATAATGATACAAGACATTGATGCACAAATAAATCCTCACTCCTTTGCTTTACCCATATTTATTGCATCACATCAAATTCTATCATGTTCTGTAAAAATTTTAAATTGGAGAGTAATGTGGCTGAACGGTGACTTGAGTATCTTTATTGCGTTGTGTAACTGACAATATACCAAGATACATATCTCGTATCAGCCACAAAGTCAAATATCCAACACAACTGTGTATGAACTGGTTAATATAAAGAAAGATTATATTAATAATATAAGTAACTAATAATCAGTCCCTATATATACCAGTGCATCTGTACAGATGTATCCATACACACATACACACACCCCAACACAAAAAGATACATGCATTTAACAGATGGCTGGTGGTTAAAAGAGTGTGAATGATAAAGCCAGCCCACTATTCCTCTGCTTTGTTCATTATTCCACTCCACTGCTTTTAAAGAGTGTAGGGGTGTGTGTGTGTGTGTGTGCGTGTTTGTTTGCGTGCATTTACAAAGAAATAAATCTGTGTGTGGAGCTTTCAGCATGCACCACGAATCTGTGTGTAAGTGAAACAATCTAATCACATCACAAGCATCATAAATGAACAATATTAAAGCTAAACTACCAAAGTAAAGCATTAAAAACTGCTATTTAATTTTTACTCCATACTACTTTTATTGTCCAAATTCATCAAGTATGACGAGTTCCAGGCAATCAAACTAATGGTGCATAACAGGCCTACTCAAAATATGCCTCACAAGTAATGTTGTATTACCCATCTGTGTACGTAATCATGTGAAACATGGCATGTCTGTAACATATGAGGCTGTGTGACATTAAAGGTTATGTTTAAAAAGATTGTAATCTAGATGGTTTATGATGCGTGTGGGCTTTTTTTGTTGAGTGTGCATGTATTGGAAGAGATGTGAAGGAGGCGGCAAGTGTCAGCTGCACTTTAATTACTCGCACTGCATTCACACAGAAAAAGACAAAAATATACACAAACACTTCAATACCTTTCACTTTGATGGAAAAGTACTTAATTGCACAGTCAGCCTAATTGTGTCATATAAGCTAACTTACATTTATTCTATAACCTGAAGCTAAAAGAGTCTGAGTGTTTGATAGGGATAACAAAAAACTAGAGATAACTGCAATTGTTTTTTAGAAAAATTTGTTGTATTTTACACAAACATGAACACAAAAAACTGAGTTTGAAAGACACTGCGAGTCTTATCACAGCAGTAATGTATTTTCAGTCCTATTTTCTTTTCTGTTTTTTTAGACTGCTTATTACATTTTCTTTTCTGTATTTAAAT
Source organism: Phalloptychus januarius (assembly GCA_902982915.1). Classification (NCBI taxonomy): domain Eukaryota; kingdom Metazoa; phylum Chordata; class Actinopteri; order Cyprinodontiformes; family Poeciliidae; genus Phalloptychus; species Phalloptychus januarius. The sequence continues at coordinate 16,925,909 of CADWAE010000230.1, read as the reverse complement.
AACCTTGTCACAGACTTAATATGCTTGCACAATTACTTGGACTACATATATAGAGAAAGAAAGGTTGGTGTGATTTTCAAATTTTATCTCATTTAGATTTAATGTCACCCCACACAGATCAAAATGTTTTACTGGCTTTTCATTGGCTTCTATAACTTCAGCCATAAAATAAAGTCTAGATAAGTGGTAGGTCCAACACAAGGTGCCATTCAGTAGGCTGGCATATCCATTAAAATGTGGAATTGTGATTTAAAATAGTCCTAATCTATGCAATAGAGGCCATGTATAAAATAACAGAAACAATCAATATTATATTATTTTAGCAGCTGTATCTATTACTATAGCTTTCAATTTTAAATAAAACCAAATAATATCATGCTGTACATTTTTATCTTAAATGTGCAAGTACAATGACATATTGAAACATATGCTATTTTTACCCAAAGTAGTCATACTGTCAACATTTAAGTTATCTCAAAAATTGGCCAAAATTAATATTCATTAAAAACAAATTTTACAGGATTTTGTCATATAACCTAACTTACTTTTATTCCATAACCTGAAGCTAAAAAAGAGCCCTAGTGTTTGAAAGCATGCAGCAGTAACACAGTTAGACTTGTGATTATACCAGTAAATGTGTAGTAAGTGTCAAAAGTCTGAGAACGTGCACAAAAAATTTTCAATTTGCATTCACAGCTTAAACCTTACTATTCTTCTTTATTAAAAAGTGTTTCTGACAATTCATTATTTTTTCTCTGACAGACACTAGGAATTAAAATAACTTAATCAGTAAATAAGTGATAATTTGGATATTTTTATCCAACTTATTTTAAGGATAAAAGTAATTTGAGGTCCCTGTGATTTTTTTAAGCAAATATTTAAATCTGTCATAATGAGGAAATTATTCAGGTCATGTTCCCTGTTAATAGCCAGCCATTTTCCTCACTCACTCACTTCTGTGCTCATTACCTCTTTTGTAAAGTTTACCACCACCATGAAAATGTAAACTATACCCATTAGTGGAAAAGGAAAACACACCAGCTGTTGTTGGCAACAGATGCTCTGAAAAAGTTTATAATTTATATCCGTCTTTCAGTCCACAGAATGCCTTTGTAACTAATAGCATGTGCACACATTAATACTACAATGGGTAGATGAAGTAATTCTTCACACAAATGAACCAATTAGGACCTTTAAAAAAATCAATTTAGTAATCATGACTGAGAAATGATCATGTGGAAGTTATGTGGCCTCACACATGCACAAATAACTACATTCGAAGAAGTAATTTGGCCAAACTAATCATTAAATAGATTCCTGTCATCTCTGTTAATGTGAAGCTAGATTGAAATATCTTAGACAATTCTCATTTAAGATCATTTTGACTTGACTTGTTTTCTGTCTTCAAACAGTTACATGTTTAGTGAACCATTTATCAGATCGGGTGTTCACTTATGAATATGAATCTATGTTTCCTTCTGCAATCCAGAAACGTTCCCCAACAACAAGAAACCCAGAAACTTTAGTGGGATTTGTTTCATATTTTTTTGATACCCTTTGTCTGTTTCTCCTTCATACCTTTATAATTCTTTCCTTCTGCCCATTAATTTATCTCAGTTTGCAAAACAAGTACAAGCCATAACAAATGAGATAATTACGACCCAAAAGGGTTATAATGTCTGTAATCCTCCCTTTCCACTTTCTTCATGCCCACACTGATAGAAACTTCACAATTTGACAAGGAGCAAGTGCTTGAGCAACAACAAGTTAAGCCACACTTAAAAAACTTAAAGTCAAAGCATTGATAAGTAAAGATGATGTGCTTGTAATGTTATTATTCATAGCTGCTTGTTCTGGCGTGACAAGATAATGAAGACAATAGACATCAGACAGTCAGTCAGTATTTTACTGGGTTCTGAGGCAGTTAATGATTAGGCTCTAACCACATTTGATGTGTGTGCATTTGTGTGTGTACTGCTGGTTGATGTGTCAACATTAATTGAACCATGACCAAGATCAAAACAATGAGACTAGAAAGGGATTAGAAAGACGCGCCATGTGAAATACTGAGAAGCCATGATTTGTGTAGGCGGGTTCGGCATTTCATAAAAACATTATAAGCCCAGACTTAGTTTCAGCAAATCCTATTATTTATGTAGGAATTCCAAGTTAAACTTAACAATCATATTAGTATTCTAATAAATGTTATTAAATGATTTTTTCAGTTGTTTCACACCTCTCTGTCAAATATTGTAAAGTTGTACTTGTTAATTACCACCAGTTTTGTTGTTATCGTTATAGGTTGCTTATATTTATAAACAAAAAGGTTCTTTTATTTTTTTTATTTTTTATTTTTTAATTTAACTAAGGATGAGTTACCCATACTTAAGTCTGTCTATGCCAACTGTGTTTTTGCTGAATACAATATATGTGTTACTCCAGCTTTTAGTTTATGTATTCATCACCTTGCCCCATACCTGTCAAGCTGTGGGTTTGAGAATACGGGAAATGTTTCTGGAGTGGGGGCATTGGAGTGGTGGTGGTGGTGGGGGGTGGGGTGTAGATTAGAGGCGATCGAACGAACGAACGAACATAAGATGGGGGGCAGAGGGGAGGAAACAGACCAGGGGACAGACGGACGAACAAACCTAATGTGGAGGGGGGAGACATTTGTTGTGAATTGGCACTATTTAAAAAACTGATCTTCCTTGTATTGGACTATGTGATGTATAGGCTTGACCCAAGGGTCAATCCGTCAAGCAAAAAGGTTCAAAATAATGTTTTCTAGAAAGATTACTGGATCAACATCTACACCCTATGTTGATTTCAGGATGTGTTAGATTGTTCTAATCATTAAAGATGCTGAATAGTCATTTCAAACAAGTCTGTATTTATATGTACTAAATTAGATAACTAATACAGTTTAAACATGTAGACCAGATTAATTAAAACAAAAGTATATGTACATTTTATTTAACGAGAAAAATCCATTCTTTCTAAGTTACATTTCTTTACCCAGAGACACTTTCAGTTCTAAAACTTTTGAAATTTAACTGGACTTCTACTCTTGCTGTTTTTGTGGTATTTCCTAAGCCTACTTATCAATAGATCTTTGAGGGCAACTTGGTTCAGATATATTTTCCTTTCCAAGTGAGAAATCAGGTCACAAAGGTTAAGTGAATGAGCAGGAAGGATAACATCTCCTGCTTTACTTTCTCCTTCCTCGCTCAGACACACACACATAACCGTATCATAGTCACCTTTGACCCCTCAGCCTTTCCCGTGAAGTGGCCAACTGGCGAGAATAATATTGACCTTCTAAAGAAAGCATTGCTGCTTATTGCTTTCAGATCGCACTGGTTTCATTTGGCGAATATCACACTGTGTATGCACGGGGACGGACAAGAATAATGAACGCTTGAATTTAAGGTCTTGAGTGGAGTGTCTCTGAAAGAAACGGCCTAAACTGCCCTGCAGAAATTACTGATCAACCTGTTAGGCCAATTGCATTCACAGTGAAGTTTTGAGACATTAAAACGTCTTTTAGACCTCAGTAAGTTATTGAGGAATAAAATTGTCTTACTGGCCATCAAACAAGGTATAGAATACCAGCAACTGCAGAAGCAACAGCAATACAATGTTCAGTGTCCAACTTTTTTCTCAGTGTTATAAAGAGTCCCATAGTATTTTGCTACAAAAAAGAGGCTATGAGGATTTCTTAAGGCTAAGTATGAAATGACATTGTAGCAAAATGTCAAGCAATATTATTAAAAACAAGGTTTTGTTTTTGTTTTTTCTTTACCCCACAGCTGAAATAAACATCTTCCCACCTCATTAAATTTTCATTTGCCACCAGAGACCTACTACGGACCATAAGTCCAGCTATTGGATACCAAGCAGGGCTCAACATTAATGGTTTCCCTCTTTCAAATAGCAGTTAAATTTTGTGTTAGGGCACATCAAGCATCTCACATAGTTGTCTGAGCAACCAAGCCTAAGAACTTTTATATCTTTTTCCATTTCTTTTTTTCTTATTGGGGTGGGAGGGGTTGAAAGTTTCCAGCAGGTGTTCATGAAGCTTTTAACTGAGTTTAACAAAGGCTGTTTATAGCTTGTGTAACTTGTGCCTGCTTAATTGGAGAGTTTGATATGAGTGGCAATGTGTCTTTAACATCATCGGTGACAAATGTCTTAATTTGTCGCCGATTTATTTATATTATATATTATTATATATTTATATTATATATTATATTTATATATTTTTTTTGAGTCATTCAGAAGGGCCTTGCTGTTTTCCTTTGGACTGTTGTCCTGTTGCATAAACCAAGTCTAATTGGCCTTAAGCAAAGCAGCTCCAAGCCCTCTGACTACCACCAATTTATATAAAAAATTATAATTCCAGTTATTGTATTTAGACACAGAAAACACAGGTTATTAGTGCATTAACAGTGAAATGTAATCTGTGATGTGTAGTTGTGTACACACATTGTTAAGTAATCTTAGTTTTGTAAAAAGAAGATCACTTATTCTCATACATTAAATAATTTATTAACAATGGAGCTATTTTGTTTTCATCTTCAATGTGGGGACATAGGTGATGTAAAAACCACAAAATAAGCATTAGGTCAGTGTTTAGTTTATATGAGTATTATAACTTTGCCATGAAAGTATTTCTGTGTACCATGCACAAACACTTAGATAATGGTTGAGCAATATTAACTCTTCTTAGTCCTTCAAAAGGGTGTAAAACTACTATACATGTGATTTATATCATTTCACTGCAGTCTTTTATGCATTCTGACATTTTTCATGCCGTGGTAGTTAAATGTGTAAGATGTCATCGTATTCCTCATGTGAATGTGGCTGGGTGTAACCGGTAGTCCTTGAGAAGGGTAAAGGAACAATAAACCTCGCCTTTCTTTAGCACTTGAAATATCTGCCATTAGCAAATTGTGAGTTATATTTCGCAAGGTTCTTGCCTCAAAGGTAAATCACACAGACAAGGACTATCTATCTATACTAAAAGCAAACATTTAATGCAAAGTGTTTTAAAACTAGTATACTTTGTGTAAATCAGAACCCTCAAACTACAAACTAGATTTTTACTTGCATTTTAAAACTTAAAACAAAACACAGAACCCTTTATCCTCACTGTTCCACAGTGACTAGCTTTAGATCAGTAATAATTATACTATTTATATTTGCAAAATGCAGGAATGATGAGTAAAATGATTTGTAGATTTTTTTTTAAACTAATTCAGAGGTTTGCATACATTTTGTTAGGAGTTGATAAGAATTGCTTTTCAAACTTAATGACTAAGTATCTTATAATTCAACAAGTTTCTCAATAGTTTTTTGAAATTCTGCGGTGCACAAGTCTTTTCCACAGCAAAACGTCTACAGAACATGACGCCGCCACCCCCACTTTCCAAACAGGATAATGTTCTCAAGCGTTGAAAGCTTTCTCCTTTTTCCTCCAAATATAAAAGCTGCCATTGTACTGTCATTAGACCATTGGATATGTATTCACAAATCACAAAATTTTGTTCCTGAGTCGACTTACAAACTGTAACCTGGGCTTTTACAGTGCTTTTTGTGTAATGGATTCTTGCTCATTAAATGGTCTTATAGCCCATGATGCAACAGGACTAGTTTAACTGTGAATCATGTAATTATCTTACCAGCTTCAGGCAGCATCTTTACAAGGTCTTTTTTGCTGTAGTTCTGGGTTTGATAAGCACATTTGTGCATTTTTCACCAACACATGTTCATCCCAGTCATAAAATCCATCTCTCTCCTGAAAGAGATAATGGTTGGACACTCGCCTACTGCTTATAGAGATATATACTGTTTTAACAGACAAAGTGGCAGTTTCAGGCATCTGGATTGTACTACAAAAAACCCCTAGTGTTTTTTTTAAAAGAATATGTAACTATCTGGTTTCAACTGTACGTCTTTCTAATATTTTTGGTAAGTTTTATGTCACAAGATTTCTCCTTTTCGTTTGTGGAGGAAAATGACTGCAGGCTAAAAATTGATGTTTTAATAGTAACAATGGCAGCTAAGCAGGGTGAAGGTGTGGTTCTCATTGTGAATACATAGCGATGTGCTTTGATCTTTAACTGTATTTGTTCACTACACCTAATATTGACTGTTTCTGAGCAAGACTCTTGGCAATACTCCTGACCATAATTTATAAAGCTAACAATGTTTCTCAACAACCTCTAAAATACTGTTAACCTTTCAAATAAGCACTGGTTGCAGCAAGTCAAATTCTAGATGCAGATGAGATTAAATAAATGCATTAGGAAATACACTTCCAGCAACGTAAATAAAAAATGCTGATGGAAATCCAAATTTCTGCTTACTTCTCAGTTTCTGTGGCATAAAGCTCTGAGTGGGCTTCAAACATAAAGTGCAGGACATTAAGGTACTGGAGAAAAAAGGGGTTAGTGGGAGTGTGTGTGTTGAAGGGGAGTGTCAAGGTATAGTGATCTAAAGAAAAAATGTAATATATAAGAAACTGGTATAGCCTTGGTAAAAAGAAAGTCAATATTGTTTCCGTTTTAGGGTTTTACATATCTGGACATCTGTACTTTACCAAGATCTCAACTTGTTTAAATCTAAACTCATGAGCACAGAAGCGATCACCTACTAACCTTTCATCCACACAAAAACTCTGCCTTACATCACTAAAAATGATTACTTTTGATAACTCCAACCAAAGTGGAGATTTGAGAAAGTGCTGTATTTGTGTTTGAGTCTGTGCGTGGGAGTTTTAGGATTGGTAGAAATTGGTAGAAAGTGTGTATAATGTATATCTGCTATTTGCTGCATGTTTTCCCCATCTCTCCTACCCATTTCCTGTCTATTTACTGTACAGCAAAGGTCGGTAGAGCCTAAAAAAATCTTTACAAAATAAGAAAAACAAAAGGATCCCTGAATAGTGAGGCATTAGTATCACATGTGCAATCGTTATTGAGTTGGCCGTGTAATGAATTAAGGAAAAATTAAAGCTATATCAGAGAGGTGCAGATTTTTACATCGGCCCAGATGCCATTTGCTTTACAAGCCAAACTGTTCTGATAAGTTGAAGTGCAAAAGAGAGAGCGCTTGGAGGTCAGCTGTTTTACTCCAACTCTCCCCTCCAACAAAGATTCACAAATAAAATTGTCTTGCCTTCACCAAAGCTTAAATTGACAGATGGTTGCACATTTTCCTCTGGAGTACTTTGGGGTACCAGGGATTTCATGGTTGGTGCAATGAATGGAAGGTGCCAAGGTTCTGCATCTGTTAAACAATCCATAATCACCAAACACCCTAACTCTATTCTTTTTCTCCCACCTTGTTCCAAGGAAAACGTCCCTAAGGGGACAATAATAAAGTGATTCTGATACTGATATGTTGACTGTATGCTGAGTAGTTAAGTTATTTGGTCCGGGTGTATTGGTCAAGGGATGCAGCTAAAACTTTAATTAGTTATGAAATGGCCTTGTAACTCTACCCAGATTGATAGACACCGAAATTAACTATCACTATGGTCTTTAATTGGCATTGTGCTGCAGATCAGCAGACTTCCAAAACTCAGACATGCAGATGGTAAATTAAATAGCACATAACTAATCAAGCAACTTTGAGAATCCTTGGAAGGTTAAAAAGTGCTATTTAAGTCTAATGTTATTTCATTTCATCTCATAATCAAGTGCACTTGATTAGCGGCACCTGGGTGCTATGTGTCCTCCTAAACATATCAAAGCAGGAAGAAGGCAAATAGTTTTTTACTAAATGTTTCCATATGGTTTTGGTTTTACTTGATAAATAACAACTTCGTTAATTGATTATTTATGTCACACACAGATCTCAAAATCTAATAAAGGCTATTTAGGTTTTAATAGTATAAAATAATTTTCATAGAACAAGGGGTTACTTTCTTTTTACCTTGATTTATTTACCACTTATCAATACATATCTGATACCATTGATTTTTTTAAAACTGCATTTTGACCCGTGACTTTAGCAGACTTCGGCTCTCCTGTGTTTTTCTTATGATCATAAATCCAAAGCCAGGCAGACTGGCTTTTTACAACAGTAAAACACTCATCTGGGATTAGGAACCATTTATTCATTTCAGCTCAGTAATACTATGAGAGCCTGGCTTCAGAATTCAATGAATATTTCACTATCATTTTATATGCAATTTCTGGTGCTCAGGAATGTGCACTGCTCGGTGACATTTTGTGCACTTTTCTGGTTTGTGTCAGTGTATGAGCCTTGCTTATGATGTGTGTGTTTTCCAGGAATTAGTTTGCTACTCATCATTTGATCCAAGCATTACGATGCATTTGTTTTATTTAGGTTTGACATGCTATATTTGATTCTGGTGCTGCATTAAGCATTTCTCCCCAGTGTTTCAAGAGGTTTCATGGAAGTAATGATTAAAAGAGAAAACAGTTAGCATAAAGCTATCCTTCAAAAATGTAAATTTATGGGACATATTAATACAGATCAATTCTTTAATAATACCTTCTCATTGTTTTTCTTCTTCAAAAGAAAGCAGTACTTGGCTACATCAAAGCTCATCTATTTAAATCATCTATTAAATCCGTACAACTGGATTTGATGCAAGTTGCACATTACAACTTTAGGATAATCTAGAAATATATCACAACAATATTATGTCAGGTGTACACAACATATGAAGATGTACTGCATTTTGGAAGGAGAGGCTTCCAGATGCTCCCATAAATCATACGATTGATCAAAATAAGTCTTTCTCCCCTTACTACAGCACCAAACACAATTATTGGTATACACTAAAGCAACAATAAATCAAATTCACTTTTTACTACAATAGCATTACTACACACAAAAAAAACTAAATATCTTTTTAAAATGAAAATAAATTGACACAATTATTAGAAACCTTAAAGGTTCAATAAAAAAAGTAACATTTAGTTATTTATTTCAAACTTGATAAGGGAAACTTTTAATCAGAAATCAATGAGATTTAAATATAAAATGAAACAAAGACCCATTTCTCTTAGTCTTTCAGAATGAAAAGGCAAAATAACCTTTCATGGTATGTAAATATGTGGTCAGTAGATCATTATAAATAGCCTTTGCTCATGTCTAGACACAGAAACATAACTCAGACTTTTAAAATAACTAGAACTGTGAGAAATGAGGCTGGAAAAGAGCTCAACTTTATATAGCAACCACACAAAACAAGTCCCCATTGTTAAGTACAGTGGAGGATCTGTAATGCTGTGGGTCTGCTCCTTTTCTAATGAATTTGGGAGCCTTGTCATGAAGCATAAATCTTTCAAATAAAAATACTCAATCATTGGTTATTTGGATTTTAGCAACTCTTTTAGTAAAATAATATAGTATTAATTTAAAAGAATAAATGGGATATGACACTATCTTATTGTCGAGGTGCAATGCAGAAGAAGATAACATTATACACTTTAATGAAAAGCAAATGTTCCAGATCTCCGGAGTCACAGCTGTTTGTGGGAAAATAATTGCCCATTCCTCCTGTAAGCTGCACAGTTTCATCAAAAGAGGAGCTTTAGACACCTCTGATAATAAAGCATTACAAATTAAAGCAAAGCACAAGGGAAATCTTGCCATCATCGTGAGTTCAAACTGCTCCATGGTACCCTTAAAACCATGGCAACAAATTTTTGTAACACATCTCTCCCAGCTCAAATGCTGATGAGATATTTTGCTCTTAAAAAACTTCATGAAAAAAGGCTGTTGTTGAATTAAGAAAAGAAAAGAAGCCTGACTTATGGTTAACAAGAAAGAGAATGCTCCTGTGCTTAAAGGTGCTTAAGGACAGAAAAAATCCCAACTTTAGCAACTTTTATATTAATTAGTACAGGAAAATTCACATATATTCAACTGAATTTAGACCCCCCTACAGGCATACAGTGTGAGGCAAGGACATAAAGATACGTTGTGCACTACACTTTCAAGCCAGCAGGTTCCTTGGCTTTTTTAAGAAGTGACCTAAATGAAAAATTCAGTTCACCATAGGAACCAAGCTCATTAAAATGTGTTGACTCTGTTTAATTTGAAGAGCCATACAGTGAGATTCATTTGATGTCCTAAGCCGGAAAGTCTTTCATCCAGGTTGTTTATCACATTATACCATACACTATGACAGAGCTCTCAAAAATAGACTTTCCCTAAGAGTTAAGTAAAAAAAACACACATTCCTAGAGGGGGGATTAAAAAAAAAACTAAAATTATATGGATTTGGTTTGCCTCAAGTACATGGTAATAGTATTCCCTTCTGCTGAAGGCAAGTTAAAACCTTTACCTTTGAATTTTGCTAGCAAAGCAATATTCTATCCCAGGGAATATGTGGGCTATAGCAGCTCAATAAACTGGAGTGTGAACATGCATACATTTAAAGTCCAACACACAAAATATACTGATGGCTGCATATACACTTTTCCTTCTTCATGGTGAATTAAGCTGTCTCAGTGACTACTTAATAGGTAGGCATTAAATGTATTATACAGACATATAAAATATTCGAAGATTAATGCAGGTTTTTCTGGAACTGTCTAGGCAGTATGAACAGCTTAGCCATGTAAGCCTGTTTTGAGTTAACCGTCTTTTTTGGCAAATAGACCATCGAAAGAGTTCCTCCACAATTTCATTTCAAAAGCCAATGTTTATATAGGCTCAGATTTCTCAGTCAGTTTTTGGCACATTTTTGAATGCAAATGTTAAAGTTCACAATTAATTAATGACAGCTATTTTAAGAGTGGTCTGAGTTGAAACGTGCAATATGTGAAAACAGGAAATGGGAAGGAAAAATTGATGGAAAAAGGGGTGGGAAAACAGATGTTTGGATGGCTAGAATGGCTAGAATGGCAAAAATCAAAAGGCACACATTTTGTTGAGTATATGTGATGTTTACGGGGTGATGGTAGAATCTAAGTGTAAACATCAAACCAGATTGCCATATATTGTCCGGTCTTTATTTAGCATATTGGAAAATTGGATGAGAAATAACTAGAGAAAAAGAAAAGAAGGAGGAATAATAGGAGTGGAAGATGTGGAAATTACAAAAGGACAAAAAGAGCTAATCGCAGGTGAGTAGATGCAGCTGAAAGGATAGCAGAATGGCAGGGTGAGGGGAAGGGATAAAACCTGAAACAGACATTAACATTAAACTGAAATAATCACTAAACTCTGGGAAAGAAGCTTAGATCAGAAATGACGAGGATCACTGAACTAGTACGAGGAATAAACTAAAATAAAATCTAAAACAATCACAAACATAAATGAAAACCAAAAACAAACAAAAATATTTTAATATTTTCATTTTCTTTTCCAAACATTTACAGACCCATATGATAATTAAACCAAATTCCTTACCTTTCAAGATTTCAAGAAAATATGGAAATTGTAAATTTACATTAATCATTCCTAAGCACCATTTACATAATTTGTATGTTATAATTCCTTCCTTAAGAAGAACAATTCACACAATGCACACATTCTGCCTCACAACTTTCTTACCTTGTCTTTGTCCTCGACCAAATCACTGAGGATGTCATCAGGGTCCAGTATACCTCCGTCACAGTACTCAACGTGATGGGTTCGAATGACAAAATCTCCCTCCTAAGATACGGAAGACAACTGAAAATCAACAAGCTGCAAACAATTGATATTTGCTGTTTTTTTAAATCCCATTAGTTATCCTACCAAAGATGATAAGATCTGCAATCTTTTATCTCTACTATTGGAAAAATGAATGGTACTTTTGGATTGGCTGTTCTGCAAATGTCAGCCAATAGCAAGTCAAGTAGCATTTTCCTAGGTATTTCAGCTCCCCGAGTTGCATTTTCTTTCAAATATTTTAGATAAATCATCAAAAATAATCTGTGATTAGGTCAGTTTTTCATGATCAAATGGAGTTACATTTCCCTGAAAAATTTGCAAACAGGTGAATCTGTTAAACTGTTAGTATGTATTTAATATAATAAATAATTTTAAATTAAATAATACAGGTTAGCATAGGTTTTTCTTTTGGTGGAGACACTAATGCATAATGTCTCCGCGCTGTCAAGTGGTCAGACTAAACATGTCAGTGCACGGTGAAAGAGAGAGCTGCTGCCCTGTATCTCTGGAAGCATGTCACAAATATTTTACTGACACAAAAAGAAATATCAGCTCTTGAAAACATCATTTGTCTCCTTCTGAAAAAAAAAAAGAATATAGCCAAACTCAAACCATCCACAAACAACCTTATCTACTGCCTGCAAGCTTAAACAGCCTTCTCTTCTTGACCAGCCTCCCCTCGGTTCCCTTTGTTTCCATCTTCCACATCTTTCTCTTGTACAGATTACGACTCTCGCCTGGCCCATTCTCTTCCCCTCGTAACCCCCTTTTCTCTGCTGTGTTGGGTCTGTGATTAATGACACCGACACTGTACTGGACAGCTGACTACACAGAGCTAGTTGTCGAACAGCATATTGAGACAACAACAACACGAGCGCATACACACACCCACATCCTAAAAGCCGCACACAGCCTACAGAAAGGTATCCATCAAAATATTACAGGGAGCTGCTTCATTAAATCTCTCTTTCAGGGTCAGGTGCAAGGAACAGAGGAGCCACTCTGTGATCCTGTACGTGCCTCTAAAGGCCAAGCCACACAGAACGCAAACTTAACTGTATCTTATTTCACAGAACTAATTTAATTTGAGCACACAGACACAAAACTGAGACTGTTACAGTTGTGACATATTGGTTCTGGCAGGTACATGTCATGTTGTACATGTCTTAACTCATAAATGAGCTGGAAATATCAGTTTTGTTATATCTAATCTAAAGATAACACACTGTCTATATTAAGTTGTAATTGCCGTAAAATGGAAAATATTTGATCTTATTGCATTTTTGAAAGTGTTCTGATGTACACTTGCTAAGCAAAACACTATCTGTGTTGGAAAAGTGAAACTGCATATGATCTACAAACACATCATTCCCATAGTAGAACATGGTGGTGGTAGCATCATGCTGTGAAGATTTCTGATTAGAGCTGAATATGAATTGAGCAAAATACAGAGCAGTCCTGTCCAGTCAAAATGGAGAAAACAAGGAGCAGGAGTTTTTATTCCAAAAGGACAACATCCCTAAAAATGCAGCTTCAATGCACTGGCTTATATTAGAATGGTCTAATCAAAGCACAGATTTAAATACCTAACTTCTGACTAAAGCTCAGCTATCCTGGAAAACACTTGCAGATGTAATTACATTAAAAGGTAGTTCCCCCTTACAAGAAGGGGGTGAATGCACACCGTTTCTTATTTGTAATTAGAAAAGTATCTGTCATTTTCTTTTCACTTCGCAAAGATGCAGTACTTATGTGTTGGTTTAGAACACACACCATACATTCACCACACATACTATGCATACAGCTCATCCAGAGAAACAGAATTTACTTGCAAAAGCACAATAAAAGGGGGAACTAAATAGAATTAAATACAATTTATTTGAAGTTAGTTGTTAAAGTGACAAAATGTGTATAAACCTATACTGTATTTCTTTATCACATTGCATGTTTAATAACAAAGTACTCTCACAAGTTGACCATAATCTGTCCACTCCAACTGCATTTTTACCACTGAAAATCAAAGCATTTCATCAGTTTTTGTTTTGCAGCTGGTTGAACATGGGTTTACTTAGCTTCTCATAATTCCTGCTTTCCTTTCCAAATGAACTGCAGTTTTCTGCTGTGAGGTTCGACACCAAGCCAGTTTACACATCATCAACACTGTCAACTGACAGTAGCTGGCATCTGTTCAGGTTTTTAATTTTAGAAGAATTTTGAATCCCCACTTTGACACTGACACAAGTGCATTGGAAATATTACATAACTTCACATTCTCAATCCAGCATCAACATCAGACTGTGCTTCAAAATCTACATATTCATCTCGACTATCCTTTGACAAGAAGACATGCTAAACATAAAATTATTTTTATTTTTCAAAAAGAAGAAGTGAGAAGGGAAGGTTGTGCACTTTTCTGTAACAATTTTCTGCAACCTGTATGTTTTTTTTACAATGATTACATATTGAATGCCTAGACAATAGCTGTTTATACATAGAAAAAAACTTTAGAGGAGAATAATAATAACTTTTCTTTGTTGCTTTGATTATACAAAAAAATTGATCTATTTTGCAGGTAGACTAAACACTAAGGCAAATACTGTATCCAGTTATTATTCTTTGTATATTGATCAACCACAAAACTTTTAATTAGCTCTAACTTCTAGCAACATAAAATTACAAGGTCACTTTTCTGTGTACTAAAGCTGAGTTTTGCTTGTAGAGAACCAATAATGTTTTATCTCTGTGAAGCAGTGAAAAATGTTGTGGCAGAAGTTATTTGCACTACACCAACACCCTCATTCCTTTGGTGACCTGCAACTGTTTTTAGGTCATCAACCGCCTCTTCGGACCTCTTCTTAAAGTAGGAAAGGCACAGAGCTAAAAGTTGAGAAGTTAGAGGGAGACAGTTAGAACCAAAGTGATCTAGATTAAAAATGTGTGAGAAATCCTAATTATAAACAAAGAGGACATAAAAAAGATATCAGAATCATAAACAGATGGACATAATACAAAACATAAATACATGTCTTTGTAAATGAAATTTTTTACTTTAAAGTGCAGTTTAAAGCTGTTCAAAATTCGTCATTTTGAACAGCTTGCCCACACCGTCTCCGTGAATCGGATTTCCGACATGGTCAGAAAGTTCAGTGTGACGGCTAATTACAAGCTACCACATCCCATCATGTACAGAAAGGTTGATTTAAGAGAACATTAAAGCACTGCTCTTTACCTAAAGTCAACAGAACAGAATGAGGAATTCAACACATTCCTGCGGTTTGTCTGAAGAAAATCAGGCACGCGTCTCCTCCCTCCCTCTCCCTCATTCTAAAATATAATTGTCTGTGACCTGGATGGAGTCAGAATGTTTTACAACTTTATGAGCTTGTTCTTTCAGATCTCTTCTTCATTGCTATCCAACCTACTGGAAATATTGCTTATCTGCCTTCCAAGCAAACTTCTCTCAGCAAAAAGATGTTTTCGTAGGGATTCTTGATGTTTAGTAGCTCACTCTTTACCCATTTTCACAGCATTCAAAGGAGGATAAAGCCATGGCAAAACAAAGTACACACATTTTAAATTCTATTGTTTTGGTCTTGCTATTTTTTAGGGTTTTTTTCCTTACAATTCAACACACCAACAACATATACTGATCAAAGCATGTTAAGATTTTGTCATTGTTCTTTTGAAAACATTCAAGTAGGAGCAGTTTTTATTGTGGTAATTTTCATCATAATATTGAGATTTTTGTGTGTGTGATTTCAGCCAGGGGTTAGGGATTCTGCCCAAACGTTTTTTGGATCATGTTTGTTTTCAAAACTATTTCCAATTTGTTTTTATCTTTGTTTCACTCAAAAAATGTATAGTGAAGTCTGTGATGTGTCTGTGTTTTTAAAGTTATCAAATAATTTTAGGGCCTAGAAATAATTCAGAGTTAATAATCACATCATTTTACAATCATAGTAGTTCTTAGACAAATTTCCTTCAACTGCTCAATGTGGCAACGCAAATGATCAGACAGACAGGAGGACAGATGGCTAACCTGTTGCAGGGGGGAAACTGGCAGTAGCCAAATCAAAGCAAATATTTAAAAAAATAAATAAAAAACAGGCAAAGCTCAGGAACTTTAGTCATGTATACTGAAAAAAACTAGCATTTAGATTATTGCTTGGTGAACTAGAGAGGAAACTGTAAGATGTTATAATTAGTATCACAACTATCTTAACTGACAGGTCCCTACCAGAAAGTTGGACTTCTATATGTTTTCAGTAGGCTGCAGGCATTTGACTGCATCTCATCCATCGACGCTTCTTACAGTAGGTGATCATACTGTTCTGTGATTTGACACCCATCTTTCCAAACCATGGAGGAAGACATAAACATGCTAATTTAACATGGTACAATACAGATACGATTCAGGCTATTCATATTATTTTGCAAGTCACTTCAATTAAACTTCATAAAGTGTCATTTCATAACAAATCTTGTCTCAAGGTACTTTCCCAAAAAAAATCATTTCAATTCAATCATAGATACATTCCTATTTATCAAAGTTTTATCAAAACAGATAATTACAGAGAAATAAATGGATGACAATCAGATGCGTCATCTGATTGTTGCAGATGACGCGATATGGTTCCATTATGGAACCATATTGGTTCAACCAATATGGAAATCAGAACGTTGCCAAGCAACAAAGAGAGTCAACTGATAAAGCAGATGGATTGTCTAGTTGAATGTTAAAATTAGTGGAGGTAAGCCTCTTTTCGTCATAATGCAGAATTGTGGTACACAACTGTCAGGTAACTTTCCTGTTATAAAATTAAACAACATAAAAAGTGTTTGTTTCAAATAGTTTGACTTTGACTTAATGCAAATTAAAGGCAAAACAGAACAACTTCCTATTTGAAAAATTACAAAATAATTAGGTTGTATGGAGTTAAAACTTCACCCAGCATGACACTGTTGACCACTAGCAACAAACAAGTAGCATTCAGTTAGTAATTCTAGTGGAGTCCTGGTAGCATATCGAATGGTATTTATTCAAAAAAACCTAAAGTCAAAGTCAATTAAGAAAGTCCGTCAACAATGCAATAACTTCCTGGTGACTCCCTGTGAAAACAGCCTCTGCTTGTTTCTTTTCTCTCCTTCCTCCCTTTCTGGCGCCTCTTCTTCTCCTCTGTGCTATGCAAGCTAGCTACCTATCAGAAAGACTTATTGATTTCCCCACAGTGACCTCTTTGAATATTGTTGTTTGAAAAATATTAGTATTTTTCTCAATATAGCCACACACTTCCACAACAAATCCACATTCATTAATCAAGATTGATAGCTCTAGCTGCAGAGCTGTTTCTTGGAAATAAATCATATCATTATAGGTCAAGCTGAACTGTGGTGACTGATAAATGTAAGAATGCTTTTGTTGCCTTCTAACTGTCTTGTCAGCCGTCTTGTAGCCAGTTTAAATGTTGCACTCAAAAAACTCCCAAGTAGGAAAAAAACACAGCGCGTCATTGGAAACAAGTGTGATGTTTAAGGGAAACAAACCTCAGCTGAATTCTTAGTGAAAACATTGCTTGATTGACCAAATTTTAAGCTGCAACCTGTAAAAATGTGTGCGTAAAATTTGTTGCGACCAAAACGGGGGGAAACCAACTTTATTGTTGGTAAAACGATTAGCCGAACAGCAGCAGTGCAAAAAGTTGATCCAGAACCATGTAAAACTGAATAAGAAGGAGCTTCATAAACATTAGTTTAAGGTTGAGCACCCTGTAGTGTGAAATAAGATCCAAAAGTACCTAAAATCAATGCATTATATATGTTATTTTGACTGCATCGTATATTTCCAATCCAAGACATGCAATTCAAATTTATTTAAATTTGTGCTAGAAACATTAGGGTTATGAAAAATCTTCAATTATTGGAAGTAAGAGAAGCAAAATTGAGAATATCTAAAGTTATTACTTTCATAAAATGAATACATTCTCCAGATCAAACCAAGTGTCAGCTGAAAAAGCCGACATTTTGAGAAATACCATGTCCTTCTGATTGGTGAACCATTTCAGCAGCAACAGCAACAATACGTCTTCAAATAAAACAATACAATCCAATTTCCATTAAGTGATATTATTTTAACCACAACTGAATTGACTAAACATATTATCAGATAATGTTACTGATATATTTCTACATCAATATAAATAGATATTAGAAATATTAAGGACATATTTTAGGATTTTGCAGTCAAAGGTAAACTTGGCCATTTGACAGTTATTTTGAATATGTCGTTATTTCTGTACAACTGGGTGGCTCATGTCAAATTCTATTGAGACTTCTTTTCATTGCTAACCAGAATCATAAGATGCTACAACCTTATGTGTAGAGAATACAACTGTGTTCATTCTCCCTTTCAGGATTCCAAGGATCCCACCAAGCTAAATCTCTGAGGTTTAAACTGGACAAACGCCTTTTATATGCAGAGTAATTGTGTTTTAATCATGTGCACGTAATGTGTTATGCCTGCATGTAAATGAAGCAATTTTGAGTGGACATAAATGTGGAGGTGTTCAGATTTGTGCCTCATCAGAAATTGTCCTTTTCATTGCACAATAGTGAACATTGAATATTTTCTTCTTTTTTTATTTATAATACTTTAACTTATTTATATTCTTAAAATAACTTTCAAATATTCATATGCTGAAGTAGGTTAGAATAGCACAAGCCGTGCTTGATATATTTATTCTCATCATTATATATGATGTGTGGGAGACTGCAGTTTGAAGACAAGACATTTCGAAAAGCTAAATAAAACAAAATAGCAGCAAAAACTAAATAAATGTTCTCCTGTGCTCATTTCACAGCTCATTTTCCAGAAACCACACACTTTTCAGACCACTTAACTAGATTTTGCTTTCCTCTGTTAAGCAATGGCTCCTCTTTAGCAGTTCTGAGAACTCTTAACAAAAAAGCTCATAAATGAACCTAAGAGTGTCAATTTAACAGTGATGCACATGTTAGACTGAACGAGATAATAAAAATGGTTTTAATACAACACTGAACTCACTAAGTAGCATTAGGAATATGGGGGGAGGGAAGACTGAGGAAGACGGACAGAAAGCAAGCTGCCTCTGTGAGAATTTTAAAATGTGATTTGCCGAGCACTGTGAAGGAAGATTAGAGAGACTGGACGGCTTTACAACACAGACACCCCGGCTTTCTAATCCTGAAACACATTAACAGCAATAATTATACAGCTACAACCGATTAGTGTTGCAGAAAAATGACTGAGTGACATGAACAGGAAGGGGGTGGGGAAAAATACACGGAGAAGAAATACAAAGAAAGACATAGTAAAGACGGATGAGATGAAGCAATTGAGAAAAACAAAATTCCCAAGGAGTCTAACAAGAGAGGGAGGAGGAAGAAGTGTAGGAGTCGATAGTCAAAAGGTTGTGAAACGAGAGGCAGAGAAAAACTTTATGCCAAAAAATATGAATATTTATCTGAAAATTCATTAAAATTACGAGGAAGAAAAGCATAATAATGATAGGACTTGCAGGAAGTGGATTAATTGAGAGATTTACAATGGAAGAAGGGAAGATGGAGAAAAGAACAAAGAGAACAGTAAGCTCAAATTCACTCACGGTGCAAATCTGGGCCAAATAATTTCTTTGACAGATGTGGAAAACAATGTGCTTAAAGATTTGATCAATGGAACAGCGAGGTTCAGAAAACACACGCAGCTTTCACCTCGTCTCTCAGTGAACATTAAGATCTAAAATGTGCTTAATTAAGTCAAATCTGACAAAGTCCAGCACAACACAGTGTGTGCCCGTTTGTTTTTCAGTTTCATTTAAACTCATTTAGAGATAACCAAACAGTGTCCTCTGTGTTTCATTTGAAATTTACAAAGTTAACAGATAAATTTGTAACTAATCTGCCACACTCTGCAGGTTTCAGTAGGAGGAACTTTTTAAGCCTTCACAATGAAACATCAGAAAGTTGCTTCACTTACAGTGGACCTCCAGTATTCAAAGTATTCCCATAAATACTTGAAAGCCATCAACCAATAAAGGCTAAAAACACACCTATTTAGAGTCGCCTCTACTATTTGCTTGATGATTTTGATGATGGCTGTTCCAATAAAAATGGAATATTTATTGATATTTCATAATCATTTGCTGTATTATGTTGTTATGATGTAAAACACTGTATTGGTGAAATGTGCTATATAAATAAACTTGACTTTACTAATTATACGGTGCACAAGAACAACAAAGTACACCACACTTTCCTTATCTTACTGAATGCTAGCACCCTCCCTCGCAAAGTTTGAAGAGCACACACTCTGCACTGTACAAAAAAGATCTTGTCACAGGATGTTTAATGCTGTGACAGGTTCAGTGTCCACTACAATCAATAATGACTAATCGTTAACACTTTTTGAGCAAATATGAGCTACACAAATCTCCTTCCAAATATGAGCTACACAAATCTCCTTCCATTTGTTATCAGTTTGCAAAACCTGTTGGTTTACAGATCTAAAAAAAAGAAAGCCTTCCTAGTTCTATATGGAACTGAGTCATTTCATTAAAGGGGAAGTGCACAAAGAGGAAGCACAGCTTACCTGAAGGGGAAACAAAGCTTTTAGCTGTGTGTGCACGGCACTGTGGAAGGTGGAGAAGAGATGTACTGGTGTGAAAGATAAGAATGATAAATGAGAGCTGTGTGGGCTGAGAGGGTGGTATATGGATAGCAGATTAAAAGGCAAAAAAGGTGCAGAGAGCACAAAAAAGAGGAAAATGAGGGCATCTCTCCAGCCAAAGTTTCCCACATACACACACTGCTTCGACACATCTCTCCTTCAATCAAAACTGAGCCTATCTATCCATACGGCTGCTGTGCTTTTTGAATAATGGACCCAATATGAAGCAAGTCACTGAGATGATTTGGTTGTCTGATGGAGGTCACGGGGTTCCTGCCCTGAGAGCAGTGCAGGGAATCAACAGCAGTCATAAAGGAATCACAAGACGGAGTCATTTGCATTTTACACTCACAACTAAATTGGAAATGACTCGTGTCTGCTCCTGTCTGGGCCATCCCGATTCATATCAGATACGCTTTTAATTTTTTATACAGCATTTATGGAGAACCGGACCTCCATGGCTTTGTCTAATTTCCCAAGACTTAGGGCTCTGAAAATCTTATTGTTCTTTAATGATATAAAAATGAAAGAGGTTTTGGATGATTTTCTTATGTCTTTGGGGACAACGTCAAATGTTATGAAAGTACTTTTTCATAAAAACGGATCTTAGCTCGCTTCTGTCATTCTTCATGGAAAATCTTTCCATATTATTACAAAATAATAAAATAATGAATAATCTGTCTAGCTGATGGCAGAAAAGTCTGACCGCCAGAGAGAAAAAGCAAAAATTGTTCATGGTTTTGTTCATTTTCACAAACACATTAATCCATCTTGTACCCTTGGCAAAGTTGCTAAGACATCTGCCTTTAAACACCGAAGACGCATACCGGTGGTTTGAAAACACATTGTTTTAAAACTCATAAACTCTTCCGTCTTCCAGACCTTATGACTAAAGTTTAATAAGTTGAGTTTTCTCTAACTCTATTGAAAGATTCCCTACTCCTTACCTGCTGTTACACACCGACAGTCAGCTGGGACGGATCACGGTATTAAAAAATTCACATGATGGCGATATTATCGAGAAAAAAAAATTATTTGCAGTGTCAACATTTTCTTTTCCCTGCTCTCTTTTTTAACTGGACATCACATTTTGTGAGCTTTAGCAACTTGTACGAAGTCAAATGAGTCAGGTGTGAATGTCTACCTCATTGGGACAGGCTGATAACTAACTGAACAACTATTATACAAAACAATCCTTTACATTTACTGCTTTTAACATGCATACTATAACATGTACAAAAATAGAGAGAGATTTGTTTCTGGCACCATTTAAAGGGAGTGTTCAGAAATACACGCATTTATGGTGGAGAAATAAAAATAAGCCCGAACTATTTGAAAGGTGTCCCAAACTTTTCTTGTTTTCTTTTTACTGTTTTGTTAATATGTTACCATACTTTAGCTTCTTGCAAAGTAATTAAAAAGGTTCATAGTTATTTTGAGTGTTGTGCTTGTTTTGAATGTGAGTTAAAACTTTTTTCATTCACATTTTTTTCATTAAAAATAATTGCACCATCTTTCACCTACAAACTTTCAAGATACACAACACTGTTCAACTGAATAAAATGTGTTTTCAGAAGTTCACTATTTGGGAATATTTCTGGTTGGACAGTTAAGTTTGGGGAAATGAAAAGAGTGTCAGCCACTATTAATACGTTTTTAAAACAACACCTCACCTTATTCAACTTATACTACAGCTTTAAAACTTTGTGTGGCAAAATGGAGATCATGCAATAGTAAAAGTACTACTAATTACCTGCTCCAGTAGTTTCCTGTATCTCTGGGTGGCTTGCTGGATAAGATCCCTTACAGTCCATCCATCCTTGCAGGGCACGACTACACCTGTCTGTCCAAAAGTTACGGTCACCTTCATCCTGAAACACTCAGCTTTATCCGAGATAGTGTGACAGACAAAAAGGAGGTAGGATCCAAATTGCAAAGTGCACCACAGAAGATTTAGGGTTGTGATTAGGCACAGAAAAACTAAAAAATACTTGGCAGAAAAACAGGAGTGGCACTGGGCTGCTTTTGTGTAGCTGCACAGATAAATCCACAGAACTCAGAGCAACTTGTTTAAAAAGTTTTCAAAGTGAAATGTCATTGTGTTTGAAGAGGCAGCAGTCAGCACATAACTGCAGAGTTTTAATCACCATGCAGAGGTCATCTCGGTGGACACATCCTCCCTCATCTCTCCTCAAGTTTTGCAGATGCTGCTGTTCACTTAGGTCAAAACATAAACTAATTTTAATGAAACGTAAAAATGCTGCGATCCTTTCATGATCGGAGCTCATAAACGAGAGGTGTGTCGCGTTATTATTACTCTTTGCGACTTTACCAGGTTCTGATAAAAAAAAAAAAAAAAGAAGCTAGCTGATTAGCCTGATACTAAACCCTGGCCCCGGCTATCATAAACTGACGATGAAAGCTTTCACTTTTAGACAAATTTTCTTTGTACTCACATGTCTTTTTCTACATCAACTGAGCTCACTCCAAATCGTTTTGGTGAATAAAAAAAGTTTCGCATCGCGCTTAGCAAGCAGCTCCTGTGCTAGCTAACGTTAGCCACCTTAGCTGAACTTTGGAGGAGGGAGGGATGCAGCCGCTCGGGCATCATTCCAGAAGTTTTCCTCTCGTTTCGACTCAGCCGTTTGAATCTACTTTATCGTCCACAGATACGACAAGGAAGAGCGGAAGTTATTAACCCGTCCAGTGACAGGCTGCGAGTGAGCCGAACCAGCGAAGAAAAAGAACTTTGCTGAATAGGAAAAGTTTTGGGATTCTTCTACAGCCCCGTCCGTTCCTGACCAGTTCCTGACCAGTTACTCCGCCGCTTGTTGCTGTCACTTTCTTAAAGGGACAGCGCCCCAATAATAAAGCACACAAGGCAGCGGAACATCGAAGAACCCATATGTTTTAGTAACTTAATTATGTTGCAAAAACAGTTTAGCATGATGTAGTAACCCCTCCTACTACTGTTTTAATAGTTTCCCAAGTTAGTACAGCATATATGCAGCTTTGACGAAAGTACAGTTGAAATATAAAAATTTGTTGTCAAAATGCTTTTATTTACACTTTATTCCAGTTTCAATATTAACAATATATTTTTTTTTAAAATCTGAAAACAATTTATGTTTTATATATTAAAATGTAGATTTATTGTTCAACACAATTGAGTTGGTGTTTTTTAGCAATTCAATGAGAATCTCGATTACAAAAAAGTATTCATACTAATCCAACTTCCCCACACTTTATCTTGTTACAGCTACAAATGTTAATTTAGTTTTGGGGATTTTCTGAGAGAAACCAGTTATCAACCCATCTCAGTAAATTTCCATTTAACATTTAGATACGGAGTGCATAATCAGGCTCTCACTGGTCTAGCCATTGGTGGGAACACTAAGTAAGGTGATACATCTTAGAAACTGTTTTAGATAATCTGTAGTCAAATTCCTTAGCAAACAAAGCTGACACTGTGACTAATTATACTTGTTACACTGAACCTGTAACATATCTGTTTGTTTTGTTTTTTGACCTTTATTTATACAGGTTGCTTCATTAAGATCCAAAATCTTATTTACAAGGGAGATTTTTTTTATTCAGAAAGATGATTTTTTTTCCCTTCACAAATTACAAGCTCTTGCAAAGTCCACAAACCTTATATTTACACACTTGAATCTCTTGTTTAATCGGTGCGTTAAATGTGCTGATATTGCAATAATGATAAATTGGCAATATGCCTTGAATCTCTGCTTCAGCTTCAAAACTGAGGCAAGTAAGAATTAATAATTTCTTTAAAAATTCCAGACAAAATGTTTTATATTTTTCATCTAAATTTGATTACTACATCCAACAGCCCATATTTTTCTCTAAAAATTTACATATTGGGCAGAATCAGTCGTCTCCGATTTATTCAAGAATCTATTGCAATAATGTAAACTACAAAATTTCTATTTAACAAGTGTTGAAAAGTTAAGCAGATATTGCAGTCACTGGCACCATTTCAAATGCTGGAGTTGTATTTACAAAACATCCTGGCTTTTCACTGTTTGGTTCATCTTCAAAGGAGGGAATCCCTCTCTGAGAGGAGGAGTTCGACTTTGTAATTAGCAGCTGAACTGCCTGCATGTGTAGATCTGCTAATTCATTTGAGCTAGGTTTAGTTTCTGGGTCACTGAATTGCATTGCTACTAATGAACCCCAGGGGAGAGGGAGCATTGTGCATGTAAGACTTTTTTTGCTCTCTTTTTATCTTCTGTGATAAAGTTTTAAAGTTAGAAGTATGCATGAATTATGATTTAGCTAATGATTTTTAATTAACTCAGAGGTTGGGGAGGAACATTAGCTTTTTATCAATACACAGTGCAGGATGTGTTTACAATATTTGTCTATAGGAATAATTTATTTAGATCGCTTATCATTATATTATTAATGCAACTGCTGAAACACTGAGTAACAATACATGAACTGCCAAAAATCATAAATATTTTTACTATGCAATATTGAAGGAAAATGTAGAAAACCTCCATCATGGCCATGAAAACCATTAATTTAGGGTTTTAAAATATTTGATTAAACCATTCTTTTTTGATCATACAAATAGTTCCAGTGTATTAAAATCAGGTGCTCCAGATAAAATTTACTATAGATTTTCTTCCAGTCTCACACAGTGGAAATTATTCATTCACACATTTCCACGCCCATAATATTTGATTAAATGTCTCCTGGCAAGTTTATTTGAATAGCCCCATCCATGCAAAACTCTATTCAAAGTGCTTTATGGGAATTCAAGACAGTGAAACAAACCCCAAGTATGATGCTGCCACTTTGAATGTCTCATTTTATTTTTAAACCTTTTTTTTTTTTACCTCCAGATAGGTTGACTACTGGGTCAGAGTTCCCCAGATCTTCTAACAATCAAATTATGATCAAGAATTTTGTTTTTAAAACAGGGCTGTTGTTTGGAGAAATATATGCATGTTAAATTTAAGTTACATGAAACCATGACATTTTATTTGTCTTTGCATCAAGGAATGACACCCCAATCCCAAACACAAAAGGGTTTAGCCGCCGACAAAACTTTTGTGTTCATTAAGCCTCTTGAGTAGAGTTTAAAATGAAGAGAGAGGACAATAAGCAGCCTTGGTTCATCCTCCATTCTGGATCAGTCAGTCTCCATCACGTTGATATACAGAAACCCGCCTCAAAGCTGCAGGTGCAACTTTTGCAGTTAGTCCTCTCATCTCTATGTCCTCTGCTCTAATGGTGCTAACACAGCAGTTTCTGCCAGGGACCTGTGGTGTCTCTTTGCTAGTGGAAGTAATAAATAGAACATGTCCAATAGGTAACGTTTGGAGGCTGTTAAATGTTAATGGCTGTGCTGTTTTGTAACTCGCTCAGAATTGATGTTAGTACATGCCATGTATTAACCAGCTGTAAATGGACTGAAGAGGTGAGCGGCTGTAAATTAAATGAAGATGCAGCTGTGGACCCTCAACTGCTGAAAGAAGGTTCAGCCCACTTATGCTGCATCATTTGGAGTTTAAACCTAATCAAACAAGAACCTAAAACACAAAGAAATAACAACAATATTTATGGAAAGCCATAAGTATCACAGTTCAGTGCTCTGAAAAGTTCCCAAACTGATATTAATGGACATGTGATTTTTTTTTAAAAGAAAACTGGAGATGTACGCATCAAATTAATGAATGTGTCTTAAATAAATACATAAATATATTCTTTATTATTCAAATCTGTAGTAATTATTTTATAAAAATATTTTTGCTTCATGGTCATGTGCTGCAGAACATCATAATGTAGACTCACACATCCAGCAGGGCAAAAACATGCTAGAACCAACACAGAAACTCATCAGCTGAGTTTCTATGCTGGTTAACCGTTCAGAAGTTCAGGTTTTGTGGATGAAATGTGCCATGCAAATGAGCTTCATGCAATTTAACTTCTTAAGTGAGACTTGTGCAGTTTATGCAAGATAATTTTATTCATCAGCAACAGGGCTATTCAAAGTGTTTCACATGATTACAACACAAAACCTTTACACTGCTGTGGTAAGGGAAATTATTAAATAAAACATTTCACAATAGATTCATTATAGTTTTAAAAACATATGTGAAATTGTACCATCAATCGACAGTAATTTCAACGCATGGGCCAAACTAGAGAAGCCCCTCTCTACAAATAAAATGTTGAAACAGAAAAGGTAATGCATTTATATGCAACAAATAAACAAATAAAGATCAACATCACCAGCAAAGGAATAAACGATCAAAAATAAATAATACACATTCAAAATCTCTTTTTTATTCAAAAGAAAATAAAGCAATTAGGGTCATATACAATAGAAATCATGATAAAATGTTAAAATAGATAAAGAGAAGAAAAGCTGAGGGATCTTTAACTACTAAAAAATTAACTCCAAATTTGAGGATTCTTATTTTGCTTTTCTTTTTAATTGGCACAGTTGTATTCAAACCCTGCCCATTTGATCCATCTGGCTGCAGGTTCCCCCTCATTGCCCCATATGGTAAAGCCCTAACCTCAGCAGTGTTCTGTGTCATGTGTCCGACTTTATGAGCAGTTAGGATGCCACTGTGAACATGCAAGAAACTGAACGCTCCCCTGCTGTTAGGACAGGTGCATTCATTTCCTGGCTAAGGAATCATTACGTTAGTACAAGATGGAGGGGGGCACAGGGCATTGGGGGGAAACAGTTCTGTATACATCAATGTTACTCTGTGTTTCGATATTCCTAAATGGTGCCTGTGATGTAGATTTTATACCAGATGTTGGCAACTTAGTAAATCCAACATACAAATAAATTAGGATTTTGATATTTTAATGTGTTAATTTTAATTAATTACATGTACCTGTGTCGACTCTTACTGGGTGGCTCTTTCCAGTTTGCTACAAGAGGCTGCAGCCTCCAGCAATAACTAAAGGGAGTAAATGAAAAATAGCTTTGGCTCGCTTTTAGTCAAACTTTGGAGTAATATTTTGTGAATAGTTTTCTAGGGAGGTTGTATCCTACCGATAAGCCCTTTAACAACATTTTAGTTGTTGAGAAGTCTCTACAGTACCTTGAAAAAGTTTTAATATGCCTTGAACCTGAAAAAAATATATACATATATATATATTTTATTTGAGATGTTGTGTGATAGACAACACAAAATAGTACATACTGTAATTGTAAAAAGAAGGAAAGTGGCTTTTTATTGACTCCCATTTACTCTGACACCCCTAATTAAAATCTACATAATAAACAAGTAGACTATTCAATCACATAAAGTCTTAGTAGATTACAATAATGTTTGTTGTGACATGACAAAATGTGAAAAGGTCAATGGTACATGAATATTTTTGCAAACCACTATAGATATAGATTGCCAAAAATAGATAATATAATTTAGGGGTCATATATAACACAGAGTGAAAGAATTTCAGTAGAGGTTTTAGAAAATGTATAAACCCTAAAGCACTGTTTCATTGAACAGGTGATGAATAGGGAAGGAACCAGGATACTACACTAAAACTAATTTCATTGAGAGGACAGGAGCAGCTACTGGATAAATCCACATATGAAGGTGTAATTCAGAAATCTAATCAACATCAGTCACATTCGAGCCTTTGCTTTAACACACAGAGTCTGAACAGTCCAGCGGCTTCAGGATTTGTAGCATGTCAGAGCTTTAAATCTGATGTTTGTTTTGACATTACCTTGCTTGCCCAGCAGTAGCAATGAATTGTAATGACTGTAATGACCCCTTCTTAGTAGATGAAAGGAGGCAGGGTGGTCAACCAGAGCAAAGGTTTTTAGCAGGTGATTGCTATCTAGTTTGTACATTTCCATCTGGAAACTTTGACTTTTTGTACCAGAAGGGGGAGACAAATCGGCTTCACCACAGGGTTTTTAGTATCTCATTTAAATAGACAAATCCTAACATAAGAGACGGGTTTTAGAGTTTCTTACATTAAATTGGAAGAGGCTGTACCCCACTCTTTTAATGGATTCTCTTTCATTTTTTGTGAATTTCTTAGATATGTAAATGTTTCTTTAGAAACTGTAGGTATGATAAGACCCGTCTGATTTGCAGAAAGTTTCTTTTCCGTCTTAGAGGATGATGGTGTCCAAATGTTTGGCCAAAATTGATAACTTTGAAGTACCCATGGGTGACAATTGTTTTCTATTTTAAATTAAAAATTCAGAAAACTACTTTTTTTGTGAAAGCTTTTCTTTTATGCCTGATCAACCAAAAACTAAACATACAATAATGAAAAAGAAAAAATAAACTTATTAAGAGAAGAATACATTAGCCAAAGACCGTATCTTTTAATAAGGTCTTATATCAGATAAAAATATGCCTCATTTATTTATGTTTTATGTGTTTGGTCTCACTTCTTGTGCTTCGGTGCCAAATTTATACCAGTCTTCAATTCTTTTGTGGTTCCTCAATGGCCCAAAAGGGTCAGATTTTGAACAACTCTGCCTGGGAGAATAAATGGTCGTTTTGTTTATAAGTCAGATTTCTTACATATTTTTTACAATACATTGGTGTTATTTTTGTTTATCCTATTATGTGACCCCAGGGGGCAAAACAAAACAAAACAACATGAACTGATATAATTAATTTTGGAAGTAAGCTATAAGATATTGTTTTGTACTGATCTGTTGTGCTCAGACTCTTTTAAGGACCTGCAAGTATTCTATGAAACATAAGATTCATTTTTATGCAAGTAAGATAGTATATTATATCTCTTCAGCAATAAAAAGGGATAATGTCATAACAATGTCATTTTTCATTTTGTCACTTGACATTGCTGTGTTGACTGAGGTGAATTTAAAATCTCAAGATTTCACCTATATATGTTAACAAAACAGTAAGCTGTTTTGTTAAGTTGGTGCTCAACTTATTTTATGTTCCTGAAAGATTTCTTCCTTATTTCTTGCAGCCTGGTCTTGCATCTGAATGTATGTGTGGGTGTTTGTGTGATGGTGGTGGAGATACTGACAGATCAATAGTTAAACTTGTCAGCAGGGAGATTTCGATCAGCCACACTCCGTCTGTCTATACCCATAAACCCCCAGACCCCTGTGCACACATAGCCATCGAAATGGTCAAGCCCAACATTCAATTTAATAGTGGAAAGAATAGCATGTTGTCAATAGGCTCCTCTTGTTTCCTGTTCAAACAGCACCTACAGAAAGTGTTGAATCCATTAATTCACAGAGCATTGCAATGACTTCTTTATGATTAATGAAGTCTGATCATTGCTACATATTCTGCTTCTAAAATTCAAACAATATTTGACTATTTTCTGTCTAACATTTATTCATTGCATGAACATAAACCATTGCTTTTTAAAACTGTATTGAAGATATTAATGTCTGTATTTAGCTTTAAGTCAGAGGGAAGAGAGTTTCAGAGTTTGGAAACCTTAAAGGAGAAACAAGAGTGTCCAAAAATCTGTAAAATTATGGACAATACAGTCCACACTGACAAAGGCTTGAGTAGAAAATCTAAGAGGGCTCTGTCTGATGATAAGAGCTGAAAACAGTGGTGACACATGACTGTATGAACATTTAAAATCTGACTTCAAAATACTAAAGTAGAAGAAGTGTTGGTGTCTTTGTGGCCTTGTTTTAACTGAGAAACAAATTGAGACTGTTTTCTATGGATGGATGGAAAGATGTCACTCATTGTCCTTAAATCAGGGACTAGTAATGAGTTGTCTGTATGTCAAATACACATTAAACCTGTGTAAGCTACATTTGACACATTCATTATTACTAGAAAACATTACATTGTCCTTAGCTGTGTAAATTTGAAGAGTAGATAGCATATGAGTAAATTAAATAGGTTGTGTAAAAATGCTGAAAAGTTACTGCTTCTAGGTTATGTTGGTAACAGATGGTTATTATGGTCAAAGGAGCTAAAATATGATCAAATACCTGCAGCGATGCACACAAGAAATGAAAAACAAGGCACATTTTGACTTTGCGTCTTTCTTTTTTACTGTGGTTTAAACAAAAAACACACAACTTTTTCTAATAACTCAATTAACACACTGTCACTTCAAAACCTGTAATTCCACATGTCTCTAGGGAGGATCATGAAGCAACAGACGGTAATCGATACTGCATTTATGGAAAGCTGCTTAAAAAAACCCTAATTATGTGTATATAACAAGCAGAGAATTGTTTCGACAGACCCTGAAACCCATTAGTTATAGAGATGGGAATGTGTGCGTAGGCAGAACTTTCATGTGTATATTCCCACCTCCATTGTTAGGGTGGGTTACACTGAAAACAGAACTTAAACAATATGAGTGTAATTACAAAATACAGCTGATCTGGGTCAATATAGGTTTAAAAAACATGCACACACAAACTCATAAGCAGTGCCATGAGGAGTCCCAGTGAGCTCCAAATTAAAATCTCTTTACAAGCCCAGTCAACTACAAAAAATAGAAGAATGAAAAACTTATTTGGAAAAACATAGTAGTATTCTTGCAAAAAGAGAATCAAGTCATATTTTTTTCAACCTGTATCAATAAGGATTACTTACATCAACCATTTAAGTAAAAAATAATACTTATTTAAGATATTATCCAAGCTGTACAAAGTATCTTTTAACTGTTTTTAACCTTTGTATTTAAAGAACATTTGTTGGAATGTTTTCCCACAATAATAAGGTTTGGATTCTAAGTATTGAAAAAGACACATCAGGATTTTGAACAAAGTTATAATTTTTATTTTTTTTGCTTTGAGAAATAATTTTCAAAAATGTCAGGTGCAACTCAAAGAAGCTTTCCTTAAGTTAGATTTCACTCATTCTTCTGCCATGCCAAAATTCAGCCAATGATATGTTTTCACATGGTGGGTTCCGTTTTAGCTTTCTTCTTTGTGAGTCATAGCTAGTTTCATTTACTGGAGTAAAAAACATTGTTCCATTTTTTTTGTCTTGAAATAATATTTTCACAGAGCTTTATATAATCGTTGAAAGGTCAGATTTGTTGATGATTAATGGAAACAGTTATTTTGTACCTAAGTAGACTTTTTTTAATCAAATACTTTTATGCACCTTATTTGTTCACCAGAGCTATTAGGAGCAGATTTGTAGAAAAACATGTAAACTCAGCTTTGCACATTATTACCACCTAGACATATTTTGTGAATATGTCCATTGGAAATCATAAAAGCTGCATATATAAGAAGTACTTGAATAGATAAGAAGTTGCGGCTGTTGTTTGTGAGTGATATTATGCAGCGTGCTCATGCACTGATCAGTAGACGATTGTGGCTGGATCTGCCATCTGCTTCTCAGAACCAACAGACACCTGTCTCTGCACACCCACATCAACACATTCAATCTCCTAAAGTTACAAGAGACAATACACAAATTTGGGTAAAAAGAAAACATTGTTTTTTTCAGTGGCATTATATTGACAAAAAAGAATGATGAAATATCAATTGAAATCCTCAGCGGTCCATTAAATGAGTGCGCTTGGTTATATCAGCATTTCAGTGCAATAAAAATTTGATATGAGCTGATGAATAGGGCAATGGATTGCAAAGCAGTCTGACTGAATTGGATTCGGAGGAGCTGCAGACCAGAAGACCAGTTGGGTTCGTGCCCTCTATCTCCTTCTTCACACTCCTACAAAAAATATGACATTTTCAATGCATGAAGCAATTTAATCTCTCCCTCCTCTATGAAAACCCCGTAAATGAGCATCTGTGAAATTACGAGGATCGCCCAGAGATTGGCCAGTGTGCCGATCTTGCTTCCCTCAGTCTATCTTTGCCTCTGTTCTGTTTCCATCTCGACAAAATATAAGATATTATCAATGCATGAAGCAATTTAATCTCTTTCCCCTTGCGCTGTCTCTTATGAAAATGTCTGTAAATGAGTGTCTACGATATTAAGTGGGAGAACGGTCTGTTTTCTCTAAAGTCAGCTCTCTTATTTTTCCTCCTCTCCCTGCTTCTGTGATCAGTCCTTTTGTCAGAGGTCAGACTTCATGGAGCAGCATTTTGCCTGCCAAACATACCTTATTACCGTATGTAAATTCATTAATTCCAAAGCCATAACCACATCATCGTCATACTCTGACCTCTCTTATCCAGGCCTTCATTTTCAAAGCACCCACACATCCAATATCACACCTTATGCCCCTATGCAAATGAGAAACAAATGAACATAAAACCAAATGTGCATAATAAACAAGTGCATAGTAAGTCAGCAAGTAAGTAAATATAAAGAAAAAATACCTCCTAAAATGTAACAAGAAATAGAAAGACACCAAGAAATACTATACAGGATCAAGAATAAGACTCCAGCGTATGAAGATTTAAACAAGGCCATGAATACAAAAGACGATAGCAAAATGACTTCCTGAATGAATGAAATCCCAGTTTTTCAGAAAAGAGACTATGATGAAAGCAAAAACATCCTTTTGTTATGTTAAACACCCCATCTCACCAGAAACGTCTTGCCCTGCTTTGTTCATCTGAACATTGTTAGAGCGAATAATAAGGGGGATTGACAAAGACTCTTGCTTTGGATTAATCCCCAGGCAGTTCAAAGAATTTTTGCAGCAATGCATTGCATCCTGTGCAATGCATTGATGCCCCTAAGCTGCACAGCATTATGTACATGTATCTCTTGATATCCACCTACAATACTTTAAGAGTGTGACGTCTTAAGCTGTCTCAGAAATGGCAGAAGGAGCGACAACTCAGCCTGAGCAAACCTCTGCTTCCTGTTTGCAAATGACACACTGTTTTTCATGGGTTTCTGAAGATAACAGCAACAAAACTGCTGTGCAGTTCAACCACGTGGCTTAAAAATGTCTTTTCTATATGTCGAACACTCATTTTTTAGGCTATTGTGATGGGATTTATTATTTACAAAGTTGGAAATTGTTGGATGAAACTAAAATGAAACCTTACACTGACTTATTAATGATGTATCACTTGTTGGACTTTAGTGGGCTGCAATTGTTATCACATTTTCGGTGCAACAAGAAGATCCAGAACAACAATCATAGGAATTTGCTTGTTCTTTTTTGGATGCAAGTGTTTTCCCTGGGTACCCTGACTTCCTCCCATAGTCCTAAACATGCTAGTTAGGTGCGTTTAATTGCCCTTTTGGGGGAGTGTGTGTAAAACACAAATGTGTTGGTTTATTCCATATGTTGGCCATTGGGTCTGGAAATAGGATGCAATGACTCTGTGGGTGCCAAGCTGTCATAAATTGTCATGGACGTGTAGTTTTCCTGTAATAAAAAAAAGACTACTGCTTACACCATTATCCCTTTTGAACCTTAATGAAATCAAACCTAAGTCAAATTAAACAAGTCTGCATATGAATTGTAGAAACCAAGCCAGATGTTTACCGCAACATCTGGCAAAAAGCAGCAGTAGAAAAACCAAACAAGAAAATAACATTTTTATACTAAGCAATCTACCACTGTTAAAAAAAGTATATATCTGACTGTGATGAACTGCCTCTCCTGGTCTCATTTATAGCTAACATTTTCTGAGGGAGTGACTTCTCTGAGCGAAAAGTGCTTTACAATTAAACTTATTTCCCTTGACTAGTGAAAGGTGTGTTGATGAATACTGGAAACATCGAAGCCTTCCTGAACTTAATCTAAGCAAGTCAAGGTCTGAGTATGTCTAAAAAAAGAGGGTTAAAAATCTATGACAAAAAGAGCATATATCAACAAAGGAACCTTTTTTATTGTATAGAAAAGGCATTTGGCATTCAAGTGTGATTGCAGCCTGGACTCATACACACATATGCACGTTCAAACAGCACACTGACCTTTCACAGCTTTTCACATTTCTGATAACTTGTTTTTTTCCCCATCTTCTTTCCTTTCATTACAGCTGAGATGTTTTTTCATCCCCCCCCCCTAAAGCTACATGTGACTGTAAGGTAATGAAAACATATGAAACCAGAAGAAAGAAAGCTAAAGGGAGGATGCAAGAAAAAAAACATATTTTAAAGCAAAATTTCAGTAAATAGTCATAGAAAGAGGAATGAATTAGGGCATCTTCACATTTCAATGTTATATGAAATGTCAAAAAATCAAACAAGCATCATGCTTTGAAAAAGATGTTCAGATAACTCACCAAAACCCCTAAAATATTAACACAGAAGAGTCCAGCTTATTGAATGAATAAAACACTTAATTTTTGGTGTACATGTTTTAAAACACCTTCCTTTCCAGATAAATGTATAAAAAAAAAGATAAGATGTTAACATGTAAATGTCTCTTGTGTTTTTTTTGAGGATTTTGTGGCCACTGTCTAATTTTGTTCAATCTCTGGAGAAGTAAGTGATTTAATTACAAACAAACATCCCCTCCATCACGATTATATGAGAACATTTCTTTTAAAACAACATAACATTTAATGGGGTGTCCTAATTTTTCCCATGTGTGCATATGGAATCAATGCCTTAAATATATATATTCACAATTTTAAAATTAAATTGCAGCATTACATTCAAGTAATGTAAGGTTGACATAAACCCTCTGCACATCATTTTCTGTGGAAATCCGACCCCTGAAATACATAGATCTACTTCAAAAAGACCAATAACATTTAACATTTAATATAAGGAATGTGGTCAACCTTTTCAAATGTCTAATCTAAATAGAGATCTTCACTTTCAGCGTTAAGTTGATCATATTTTCTTTGGAGGTTTTGGTTGTCTGCTCTGTAAATGAAGCACAGACAGTCATACATGATCACTCTATATTATTTGCTTCATTTGTACATCTGCTATCTGCTCTATGTCTGCATTAGATTTATATAGCATTCTGCTCAGACGGACACAAATATGTCCATTCAGTCCTGCCCATATGAGTAAATTGCATTTATGTGTGTAAGGCTACCATTATGCACTTTTCAGTCTGAAACAAAGCTGGTGTGGAAGTCAAAAGACAGAAGAAATACTGTCAATAGCATGAGAAAGGGACACCCCTTAAAATATCTTACTGTATCAGGGAGGAATCACTGTGTTTCTAAATCAATACCAGATGTGAAAGGTTTTATTACCCCTGAAGATTGCAACGACAACAAATCGATCCATTCTTTTAGATGATTACCTCAAAGAGAAAAATGAAAAAATAAAAATAGAAAATTGTTGGACTATTACGTATAATCTCCTCAAATGCGTACCGTAATGCAACAAAAAAGGCTTTCACAAAGGATCACGCTGGATTTTGTATTTAATGAGGTTATTGGTGTCCGTCCAGAAAATTCTTTGATTATCTGAAATATTTAAATGTGACACAAAAGGAAAAAACAGAATAAATCATCACAGCACTTTAAATGCATTTGCAAACCTGGAAATAGCCATTTTAATTAGCTGTATTTGTATTTATTCGTTTTTCATTTGTTCACTTCCCATTTCTAACTGCTGGACATTCAGGAATTGCTGAATATTAAAATACATTACCTATTTGCATGAGTTATGTGATAATAAATATATTACAGTAGCTTGCTATGAAATTGTATATCTTAATTTAGAAAGCTGCATTTCAACCTGAATTTCACTGGTTTTATTTATTTTTTTGTCCACGAATCATAGATAAGAACTAAAAATGTGTTTTTGTTGTGAAGCTGCCACTTGTGACATAGTTTCCACTTTTCTATGTGAGTCACACATACTCACACAGAAAAGCAGACATTTAAAGTTATAAGCTTGGGTGTGCGTCCAAATTCAATAAAGGACAACTGTGATGGTAAACACAATTTTTCCACGTATTAAACTCAGTGTAATCCTATTGTCCATTATCTAAATGTCATGTTTCTCATTTTGTGTTGCTTAAAACAAAGCCATCCTGGTTTCAGGAGAGCTGCAGTGCCCACCTCTTCCCAGACCCTCAACTTTTCCTTCAATCAAATTTACAGTATTTCTATCAGTCTACATATTTAGAGACGATAGTAAAAGCAGAAAGCACAGTCCACAATATTCTGCTTTTAACTTAATTTCATGATTATTTTTATAACAAACTTTTTTATGTAAATGATCTGAATTATATTCAAAGGTTTAATAATCCCTTAACCACTTTGTGGGATAAAGTGGAAATAAAGAAAGTGAACATAAGTTTGACACATGCTTATTAGCTTATTTGAACAGAACGATTCCTAATTAAAAATTATTTAAAGTCTGATCGAAGGTGAAGCTTTGCAAAGCCAGAAGAAAACAATTTTTCATGATTTGGTCTTGTTTTTCAAACAAAGAGGAGACATTTAAAGGGTCTGGACCCATTTGTCCCCTGAGAGACAAGGCTACACAATGACCTTTTAAAAGATTTTCACCACTCAGTTGCCTTACTCTGCTCATCTATCCTTTTCTTTCATAAATACTACATGACTCCAGCTTCTCCCTATGTAATAATACCTGCTTGTCTTTCGTTAATCTCTATCTTCAAATGCCGCGCCTCTTCACGGGTCGGTAAATCCCTTTTACCCTGAGATGGTACGAAATGCTTGGTGTTAGAGAGCTGAGTAAATTATGTTAACTAGAAGTGAAGAGGACACAGGAAAAAACTGGGTTACATAGGAAGCTTTGCTCTGAAGCAACATTCCTGCTTTTCAGTCCAAATTGGATGTGAGAAAACATTGCATTTCTACTAGACTGCCTAGTTTCTTAAATTAGGATTCAAGTTCAAAAAAGATTTACTCGTGCTGTATGACCAGCAGAGTGCTGAGTGTCTCCTACAGTGTTAGCTATGCAGGCCAGACTTACAACTCAGTTTATGCTTAGTTACCATGGCAACACAATGACACCCACTGCATGTGGCGTAGGTGCTAACAGAGAGCAACCTCTCACACAATCAGTCCCTGAATCTCTTTGTGTGTGCATGCATGTGAGTGTGTGTGCTGAGGATGCATTAAGGAGAGCAATGCTCAAATGACAGAAAGGTTGACATTTATTCTGCAATATTCATCTAAGTCAGTGAAGCAAAATTTACTTCTTTTGGCAAAAATACTCTTCTTGAAGAAAAGTAGAGGTAGTAGCTCTACAAAGGAAAAGAAAAGCTCTTGTTGCCACAAAAAGGAAGAACAGGATGAGTTTCTCAGAGAGTAATGTCACTGAGAAATGTCAAAATAAATAATTTAATACATAAATCAATGAAACTTTAGATTTGAAGGCGAGATT
The DNA here is from genome assembly GCA_902982915.1 of Phalloptychus januarius. Lineage (NCBI taxonomy): Eukaryota > Metazoa > Chordata > Actinopteri > Cyprinodontiformes > Poeciliidae > Phalloptychus > Phalloptychus januarius. The sequence continues at coordinate 16,888,370 of CADWAE010000230.1, read as the reverse complement.
AAGCAATAAAGTTCATGTGCTTTGTTAGATGTTTAATATAATGGAAGACATAATATTTAGATAACAGTCATTTGATTAAATTAAATTAAATTACACTCTATTAACTTGCATAAACAGTCACAAGTTGCAAAATCCAACATAATCCCCAACACTAAAAATAGTCTTATCCCATATTTGTTTTGCTGCTTTGGATTTTAATAACATAAGAAGACACACTTCCTTACTTTAATGAGGCTTCCAGTGCTACACTGTAGCATACATAATTAATCACCAGCTAAATTTGAATGCAATTCATTTTTTGGAGATGTTGAAACATTTTTGGCAACAGCGACACAGCACCATACACACCATACATACTGTAGAGAGCGCTGGTATGGAATTGAAGCAACTGCTCCTCAAACATAATAACATAATCTCATGTTACGCTATGCATGCACTCTGTCTATACTGCTAAAGATGAACTTACCTGAGCATGAAGGACTTAAAGAGACAATCTGACCTCTTTTTTTCATCAATTCATCTAATAATTATTTGACCTGTTGGAGTGACGTGTGCTTAGTGTGTAGAAGTGTAATCTCATGATCAATAAGCATAGACAAAAAGTTTATAAGATGACTTAACCAAAGTAATGTTCCCTCTCCTAACCTCATCCAAGCACAAACATCATACCTTTAAGTGACACAAATGTTTGATGTTCCACAAAATGTGATGCTTTTCCACACATTTAAAACACATTTCAACATCAGCATAAGAAAAGATTCTTACAAAAAGGATTGTCTTGTTTGAATATTTTGATCTGGACTCTGATGCAGAACCGACAAACAAATTAGAGTTTCACACTGAGCAAAATATTTGTGAAAATGTTTGAATATTGAACAGCAGGAGCAGTGTGGCCCTGATGCTCAGTCGAAGGTTTGTAGAATCGTATGACAGGAAGTGAAGGTTTGAGAAATATGATCATTTTAGCAGAAAGACATATTGTGCATCCTTAGAAGTACTCTGGATTTGGTAAGTTGGTGAATTGGACCCTTGCTGATCTCCAGATGTAACAATGAAGGACAGACAGGCAGATGAGTGGATGTAATTTGGACAATTATATTTTTAATTTAGGGAATTTAACAAGAATCCCCCAGTTGGAGAGGTTTTAAATTGAGTGTTGTAGCCACAAAAAGCTTGATGAGAATTCTGTTACCTATTTTAACATGAGATAAACTCATGGTAAGAGATTTTAAAGCACAAGAACAGTAAGAGTCACACTTACCCAGCACCTAACTTGTACTCAGAAAACAAGGAAAGCTAGATCAGTGCAATTACTGACGAACCATCTGGCAATGTCAGGGAATCCCACTGGCTGTCAGGTGGCATGATGAGCAAATAAGTCTCAGGTTAGAGGAACTGCTCTACCCTCAGAAAAGATACGCAGTGCAAGAACGAAAGAGGAAAGGAGAAGCAGAGATGAAGATATGACTCAACCAACCACCTGATTTCTATACGAGTAGAAAACAAAAAAATTACAAAACTTTGTGGTTATGCAAAGAAAACTTAAAAATTGGAACTGCAAATGCATATGGGAAGAAAAAATATCTCTAAGACATGAGAGAGATACTTGGCCTCTTTGTATCCTATAAAAAGGAAAGGTCGCAGAGGTCACAAGTATACTTATAAATGCTTAGTATCATCTTTGACCACTGCACAGAAATATTGGAGGTCCAGTATATAGATATGAACAGAAAGCTGTAGGTCTTGCGTGAAAGTAGTTGCATAAATCAGTTGGGATTAGGACATTGCCATGGCAACCTACGACTACATGTAGAGTTATGTAACATTTATCTATCGCCATGCATTTATGGAAGAAAAATATATACTGAACAAATCTACAAAGGCAAATTGGCTGATGGTGGAGATATTGTGTGAGCAAGTCAAGTTTTCTAAAATGTAGCTGCAGCAATACACTGTAATCACGGTTCTAAAGCTAAATGCAAAACTCATGGTGAACTTATCGGGCCACCTAACAGAGAAGCCCCTCACGAAGAGAGAACAAGAAAATTAAAACTTTGTTAGCAATTTTAGATAATTAAACATCATGCATGCTGGGTCATGGCAAGAGCCTTTGTACTCTGATTGGCTTAATCAGCTTTTGAAGTAGGAAATTACTCCTTCTGAGAGATTGTGTAATTTCTTAGAGTGTGAGGAGAATGGCTTAATCAAATATAATCAGAATGGAATAATTAGGAGTTATCTGCAGCATAACGATACAAAGTAATACTCTCAACAAAAAGAAACATCAGCTTATGGCTATACAGACAGATCTAAAGCATACTAATCATCTTTTGTTCTAGATGTAATGGGTACTGAAATGGTTTTATGCCTATCTTCCATACTTGTTACAAATATGTGTGCTTATTCAAATGATCTGAAGAACTTTAAATTCTAGTGTAGCCACTTATACACCTAAGATTTAACCTTTCACTAACTAGATCTGTTTTTCTCCAACTCTCTCTCATAATGTCCTTGCTGGATCAAAGGTTTAATCAAATCACCTGTATTATGCAGATGGCTTTGGAAAATATAAAAAGTAGTTAATTTAGTTCATTTCTAAAATACTTTTGTCTTCAAAGAGTTGCTGTAAAAGTTATGGCTGTGAACAGGAGAAATCTCCTGTAGCAGTTTGTCTCACAGTAGACCTAAGGAGGCCTCTGACTGAAAGCACTGTGTTGTTTCGATGTCATCCATATTTCAGTTTGCTTGCCCCACAACCTCCTCTTTTTCTACCATAAACAAACAATTTGAACTATTTCTATCCGCGTTCAAGATAATTACTTCTTGTCCATCTCTGATATACATTATAAGTGCAGAGTAATCTGAGTATTTCTGCAGAAAACAAGATTCTGTCTGGGAAGATTGAAGTGTACATAATGAAAAAGAAGGGGTAGTATAGTCCCCTGTGGTTCTCTTGTGTTACTGGCCACCTGTCCAGCATATGAACCTGCAGCTACTTTGAACACACCAAATAAGGGGCTTTTCCCTTGTCCTGCTGTGGTGGATCAAGTGCTGAAAGCTGATTTCATTTTCCATTTTTCCATGAGTAAAGAACATTTTTCCTTAGTCAAGTAAAGGAAACCTTTTGTATTTTTCTCAATAATCAAAATGCTTAAATTACTAACATGCTAAACTCAAATTTAAAAAACAATCCAGCACACATTTAGACTAAAAGCACTGAAAACCTAATAGTTGTACTCCATCAGTTTATTAATTAGATTTCTGAATGTTTGTCTTTCTGTAATTAAAACTGCCTCTTTATTCATTAATTTGTGCATTGATTAAATTATATCAATACATTTTTGAATGTTTCATTTACTCAAAAATCATTAGTGGGTAAATCTTAGTTTAATCTTAGTTCGCTTTATTATTAATTAAGTTGATAATTGTAAAAATAAATATTTACAGTCAGAAATCCTCTGAATTTTCCTCCTTTGTCATTTGAGAAATTGGTCAATGAAAAGTTAAGAATTTATATTCCAAGATACTTTAGCTAAATAAGTCAGATTTAAAAAAATATTACAGTCATTGATTTACAATCATTATTACAGTTTAAAGAAAATAAATATCAAGGCACCAAACTTACTTAGGTTGTTCTGACTTACAGCAAAAAGTCCAAAAAATACAACATCTAAAATAGGAGTTGATGGGTTTAAAACCAGCCAAATACATTTTATTTCGTATTTCCTTTTGTGTAGATATTTTTTTCTTACTCTTTCTTTTCATTCTGCCTGACTCCATTTTTTTCCTCCCATCCATCAGTCAATTTTAGTGGATCCACAACTGTTCCCACCCTCCTCCTCTGAAACCACCTGGCTGTTCTCTTTTTCTTGCACCAATCTCCGTGACTCCTGAGCCCTCCTTTGTGTCTGAACACACCCATAAAAACACAAAGACTCACACATGCACACATTTAAACACAGAAATGGGCAAAAGACACAACCGTCAGAACTCACACAAAGAGCACACAGTGCACGCTCAGTGGCAATCCACTTAACCAAACTATTCTCTTCCTGAAAACGGCTGATTTGAGCCCCTGCAGCCTCTAATCATCCAATCAGGGACAGAGCAATCTCCTCCCCACTGGGCCTATCAGAGCCCTCCGTTCAGGTTCCACTGTTCCTGCAGAGATGGCGAGACTGAATCGTGTTCAGAGCGCCCTGCCACTCATTCTGGGCACGATCAGAAGAGCTTTTCCTTTGCCAGTTCATTTATATAGTTCTCTGTGGTGCACCAGGCTATTGTGAGTGCATATTTCTGATTTCTTGCAAAAATCACACATCTCTGCCCTTGCTGCAATTTTTACCTGATTAGATTTTTTTAATACACAAAACCAACTGTAGTTAAAAAACACACAGAAAGTTTTTGTACCTCTTTTATTTTTATGTTTTGTTTCATAAAACATATGAAAAATTTCTTTTTGTTTTTTTAAGACAAAAAGAAATGTGTTTCCAAAAAACAAACTTTAAAACCCAGAAATGTTTCAAGTATATTTCCAGATTAACATTTGAAATGAAGGTTTGGTGCTAAAACTGTGGACAAAATACAATTTTCTTTACTAATAGTGGATAATGTCTTATTTTTTTAAAACCATAACATGACTATGCAGATGATAATTTATTCTTGGATAGCAATATGCATGGATTAAGACAATTCCTGACTGAAATGGTGTAGACTGCTGAGTTTCTTATAATATCTGACAGAATTAAGCCTTTGCTTTATTTTGTTCAGAACTGGTTTTCTCCTTGGAACTTTCCATTCATTCAGTCACATTTTTGAATGATGAAAAATGACCCTAACTCAGGCATGTAAGACCAATAGGGTTTCACATGTATTTCCTGATTGTTTTGAGAACCAGGAGTGAGCAGTGTGCTGTTGGACTAAATTTGGTAGAATCTGGAACGGTTAATTAATTATACATTTGTGGATTGTTGCTCTTACTGTGGTTCACTGGAGTACAAAGGCTGCAGAAATTACTTTCCAAAATATCAAATTAAGTTGATTTAATATTAGTATAATATTAAATTAAGTTAATATTAATTACTAACATTAACTCCTCCATCTCCATAAATGAGGGATGGAGGATTTTCTTTCTGAGGTCCTTTAAGCTAAATTCAGACAGACAGACAGACAGACATATAGTTTGGTTTCCATCGTTTTGTGCTGTAGGTGGTTACTTAACTTTTCTTTAAAAAGAAAAAGTCAGAAGAACAAACAAATATGCATTCAATTACGAATCAGAACAAAATAATTTTGTCTTGAATATATAATTATTCAGATCAAAAATAAGCATGAATCACCTTGCTGAAAATTAGGAAAAGGATAATTAAAGTTTCTTTGCAATTTTGGCTTGTAAATGTTGTGCATGCTGGGTAATGGCTTCAGCAGGTCCTTTGTACTCTGATTGGGTTAATTAGATTTAGAAGTAGAAAATTACCTCTACAGCAATATAGTGTGATTTCTGGTGGGATGAAGGGAAAAACGTAATCAAATGTTATCCAGATGGAATAGTAAGGGCTTCTATCAATTCCATAAAGTTACAAAATTGCCCACCTTTGTAAAAGTGAACAATTTTGTGAAGATTGTGAAAATTGATGTATGATGGTAAGATTAGGCTTCTCTTTGTCTCGACTTAATTAAAAGAAATAAATAAAAAAGCTTCTGGTCTCATCTTTATTCAGCCGCATGTCTTGTCTTTGTACATTTATCACCATTTTACTTTAGTGAACTAAAGGGATAATTCAATTTTAAGCATGGTTTTGAATAAAAGAGGTCTGCAGAAAAGATTCAGAGTAGTACAGTAAATTGATGAGCGTCATGCAAATAAATAGAAACTATCAAAAGATAACTGAGGTAAATTAAAATGGCTGTTGTATAAAAATATATATATATTTTTAAAGTTTACTCATTTATTTGAATCAGAATGCATTTCACGCAATTCAACAGTGAGAAGATTTTACAAATTAGTGTTCAAAATTCTATCCAACTTGCCCATCAATAATCTGTATTAGTTTAAAGCTTTTCTTTTTGTGATTTTTCCCTCAACCATCCAAGTTAATCATGTAATGATTTATTGTTTTACTGCAGATTTAACTTCTAGTAGTATTTTAAAATAAGTTTTTCAATTATAGGGCTCACATACTTTTAGAGTTCTAGCTTCCACATCTGACTGGCAAACAGGATTTTCCAAAAAGAACCAGAACTTGTAAAGCCTGAGGACATGACAGAGATGCAAAATGTACAACAGAACAAACAGAATAGATGCGGATGTACATCACAGTACGATTACTGTCACTGTGACAGCAACCACAAATACGACTCTTCTGTTCGAAATTATTTCACAATCTGTTCATTTTAGTGTCAAACACTAACATGTTTTTTGTCAACATGTCACTGATGAAGACTTGTGCGATCTTTTATTTATTTTTTTTAAAAAGCAGGAGAAGAAGCAGGGCGGGGAAATTAGTTTCTTACTCTGAAAAGAGACATAATGAAGGAAAATCAATGTCCTTCTATCCCATCCCTTTTTTTTTTCTCAACCTGTACTTTTGTACAACTCTCATTCGACTTCCTCCCTTTCTTTGTCCGAGTATCTGCATCTCTGAGATGTTTTGTCCGTTTGATTTTTCTCCTTTTCATCCTGTTCGTGCTCCATAACGGCACATTGAGAAGCCTCCATCTACCCTCATCTCCATCCCCAGCTCCTCTTCCATTATCCTCCCCTTTTTGTCCTTTTTTTCCCCTCCTCCTCGTCCTTCCTGCCTGCCCCATTTCTCACTTTCCACCTCTCTCTATCTCATTACTCCGAGGGGGCCACCACGCTGTGATCCTGGCCATCAGTAATGGCTCATGGCCACACTGGATGGGAGATTGCAAATGTAGCACAGATGAAATATTAGGTGGTGAGTGGGATTGTGTAAATCAATGGCTTATGAAGGCTGACCGGGCTCCTTCATCCCCGATCACATACACATAAGAGACCTGGCCTGTTACTCCTTTCATCTCCCATTCTGTGTAAGGCTGTCTTTTCGTTTAACTTTAAATCACTCTTTCTAGATACTTTTTAGCTTATCATTAACATCAAGCTATTCTCTCTTGTTCAATTTACAGATATATTCCCCCCTCCTTCTCTGTCGCCCCCGGGCTTTTTTTTCTCTCTGGTTGATGGGATTTAATAATGAGGGCCATGGCTTGGTCGTCATTTTTAGCTTCTTTCCTCTTGTCCTCCTCCTGCTTCTACCTGCCTCTCTTTGCGGCAGCAGGTAGATAATGGGGATCAGCGAGTGTCTCTCTCTTCCATTAAAGCCTCTGCTGGTTCATAAACTAAATCACAAATCAAACAAAAGTGCAAAGCTGGAGCAGAAAGGACTCTAAATGACAGTGGCCAAGTCTCCAAGCAGGACTCACTAATGCTCCCATCAAAATGACATCAAATTGTAACGACAAATGACTTGAAAAAAGCTTTAATATGGTTTGTGGCGTTTCAATACTTTTTTGTCTATGAAGAAGTTTTTATTCATCTGTTGAATCACCGTATACCAAGTTGCTATGTTATAACCACAAACTGCATGTATTTCACTGGGATTTCTGCTACTAAAAAGCAGCACATTACAGTGACATGGAAGGAAATGAACAAAAATAAAGATCTGAATGTCTTCCCTGAAATAAAATAATACCAATATTGCACATCTAGGCATTGAATATTAAGTTCAGCCTGAGTGGATGGTTGGTGTCTGTGAACAGCAATTTTCAAGTCTGGTGATGCGTTCTCAGCTACCTTGAATGCAAACTTTCACTAGGCCGTTCTCACAACTATGCTTTGATTCAACCCACTTTACTTTAGCTCTGACTAAATGTTTAGAGTTGTTGTCTTGCTAAAATAAAACCCTCTATTAGTCTCAAATCTTTGGAAGCTTCCACTACGTTTTCCTACAATTGTGTGTCCAAATTCTGGAGCTGCGTCGTTAGAAGGTCATATTTAAAGGATGACTCCCTCTCAAGTTGATGGCCAAATTCAAATATTCCTCCAAATGCAGAGCCATACATGCAGCCCTCTATTCCCTGGATTTGAAGGACAGGTCTGGTGTATTATTCACAGTCACCCTTATCCCAAGACAAGAGATTCAGTTCGTCTACCTTAAAATACAGCAGAACAAAATTGAAAAGCTGAAAGCAATTTTATTGTTAGGCTTTTGTCATTTGAATAGACATGTTTTTTATATAACAATTACATTTTTGTAAAAAAAAAAAAAAAATTATTCATTATTTTATTCATTTATAATGATTGAAAAAGTTATATAAATAACGTTGAGCTCCATTTTTACCAATGTGTGATTAGCACTGTCATCGTTGCTAGACGACAGGACACATGAGGACAGAACTAAATCTGACTGTCCAGTTTTCTAACTGCTCTCTTTTTGTCTTCATGGTTGCCCTGGCTGTTAGTTTTCTGACTCAAACTGAACTTTGCATCCAGGCCACAAATTTACGTTTTGGTCTCATGTGACAAAAGTTTCATTGCCTCACAAAGATGCATTATGTTTTAGAATAGTCAAAGTCCAAACCCAAATCCAATTGATCTGTGGCAAGACTTAAAAACTGAAGTTCACAGTCACCCTCAACACCAACTGATTTTACAAAGAAGCATGAACATTTCCAGATGCGTCAAATCTATAAATTTGCAGGTTGGTATGAGCAAAGCCCAATAGACTTGGACCTGTGACTGCAGCAAATCATGGCTCAGCTTATTATTATCTCAGTAAATGCATCTTTGTGGAATTTGTGTGTCTGCTTTAGTCCGATAAACATGTCAGCTAATCTATCCTGACATTTTTGTCAAAATGGCTCCCATCCACTTTTAAACAGCAATCAATATGTTGTTATTTCTAAAGAGCCCAAAGTGCGATTCTGTGTTTAGATGTAAAATGTGTTGTTAAATAAATGTGGATTCTCAAATGTCACCTTAGATTTGTATTGTTCTGAGACTAAATAGCCTGGGTGCATTTTGTAGATGATCAGTACGCGGTTCCCTGACTTCATGAAACAACGGGTGGCGCACTTAGGGTATTCAAAAAAAACCCAAACATGTATGATTATTGATTGACTGGAAATGCCAAGAAAAAAACTATAATGGCTTCATCAAGTCCTCCAGCAAAATGTAAAAACCTGTAGCCAGGAAATACATTTAAAACATTTTGTTCATTCATTTCATGTTTTAAATCCACATAATGATCTCACTATAAACCTGTTAACAAAAATAAACCCCCTTGTTTCTTTTTTCAAGCTGAAATTACATCCAGTGAGAGTTTAAATGTGTTTTATAAACCAAAGGGGAACCTTTTGTAAGCCTCATCAAAGGTTTGTAACCCAATAAAAGCTCCACTGGAACCTATTTCCAATATAAGGAATAGTAAAATGTTTTTAATTAAGCTCAAAATGATAATTGTGGAAATTAAAAGTGTTGTTTTATGATTTTCAGTTTTGGGTGGAAAATAGTTTAGTCAGCAGAAGCTTTCTTCTCATATCATCCATCCAGTTTCTCAAAGGTAAAGGGGAGATTGCTTGGTTTATGTTACCTGTTCTACTTCTCTTTGTTCAATATCCAACCCTCTTTTATATGAGGTATTATTATGAACCAAATCAATTTGTACAAAACAAAACAGAGCTCTAATAAAACTATTAGTGTGAAAAACATCCAAACATGTACCAACAGGTTACCAGAGATGACTCCAACCTGCACTGGTAACAAAATCAATGTTAAGCAAAAAAAAGGTGCAAACCACTGTTTTTCTTTGGTTAAAAGTAATTGGATACCCCTTAAAAACACAGAAGGCACAATGAACTTTCTGGATATTATGCAGATCAACAAAACACATATTGATCCGATATGTGTTAATTTAAAGACTTTATTTTACATTAAAACAAACATACACCTTTATTGATGTAATTACTGAAGACTTGAGACAAATATTGCTCCTGCAGAAATTCATGACTTCACCGGCAAAATGGTTAGCTTCTGAATTTATGCAGGGCTTGTGAGACAATTGTGTTTCCTGTCCTCATAAAACATCTGAGATCATGTTAGCTAAAACCCATTTGATGACATTTGTTAATCTTGCAAAGGAAACAATGTAGGTTCTTTACAACTCACATTTCAAGGAGAATAGAAGAAATGAGCGAATACGACCAAAACGAGATCATCCTTCACCCCAAACTCAGTGTTTGCTTTACTCAGGTTCCAATCAGCTCACCTGCTGTTTGAAGGTTTCCAAAAATTGATTAACAGACTGACAGAGATTAATTATTGAGATTAATTTAGCTCCTCGAAATGATGCTGCTGCATTAGAGTGGCATCTGTGGATTAAACACAAGCTGATTAGGATTTGAGTGACTTTTTAGCTGTTTGTAAATAAAAAAAACAGTCACAATGTTTTACCCCAAAGCTAGGATCATCATTACAACCGTGTAATTACATTAAGACCTGCAACATGGTTTAACGTCCCTGTGTAACAGCGTTAAAATGCTTTGTTGAATTTCGTGAAAATAATCATGGAGCAAACCACATAAAATGCAAAGCATATCTTCACATTCAGTAGTTGTCAACTCCCTTTATCAAAGTTAGAAAATGTCCAGAATAGCTTATGTGTAAACAGAGCAAATCATTCTGTGGATTCATAGCGGTGTTTTGTCTCCCATAGATTTTTTTCTGCTCGTATATTGCTTCCCACTCTTTTATCAGACTGCCAGTCATTTCAGAAAATATAGCAATGTCAACAAAAAACAGGGGTCATTATTAGGGATGAGCAGGTTTCTTGCCTGCCATTTTTGGCACGCTGTCAACAAAACTCCATGATTACTACAAAGGTTTTTGCATCACTTCCAACCTCCTGCATTACCAATATCATTTCTCCTTATGAACTGCACCATGCACAGAGATTTTCCATCATCCTGCTCTATCTTCCTCATGCAAAGGGCATGTGTGGGCAAATTCAGGACCAGATTCTCCAGGTGTTGTCTGGAGATCATGTGTGAAAACAGCTTAGCGTCCCCCATCCTTCCTGCTGATCTCCGTTCCCCATCTCCGTCTTTCTTCCTCTTTGTCTGTCGCTCTCTTCCCTCCTCTCCTTCTCTTTCCTATTGGCGTATCCCCAGTGTTTATCGCCACACTGAGTTTTCACAGGAATTTGAGCATGAATCTTTAATTAGCAACAGCTGCCGTTCTTGTTGCTTCTTCAGTGTGTTTATGCGAGTGAATTTGTGTGTGTCTGGTGGCTGCTAACTATTCTCACAGGCTCTCTGTCACCTCAAAGTTTCACACACCAGGCAGCCTGCTGTAAATTGAAGGCACACATGTAGTCTAATATATATACTGCAATCACGTTCCTGTGTGCATCCATCATGGAGAACATATATAAACATGTGCTCACACTTTTCTATAAACATATTTCCATTGATTTGGCTTTCTTTCCTTTCTTGTTTTCTTTTTCTCTCTCTTTGTCCTCATTCGCTCAGCTGTTAGCTATGAATTATGTATCATATCCTTATGGAGTGAGAAAAGTTAGCCCGCGGCTAACATTTCCCACTTAACGATCATTAGTTTTGTCTTTGCACCAATTAGAGCTTGGTGAGAAATCAGGTACTTTCTGTCTCCCTCTAACTTTTGCATAATGAAGCTCATTGTACCTGTTATTGGTGCAATGAGGTTTCTGCTAGCAAGAATACAAACTAATAAAGTAATCCTGATTTTTTTTTGTTCAGGATGGATTGCATCTGTTTTACTTCACAAAATGTTTTATAAGTAAGTTTCTAACCTGTGTGTGCATTAATGTGACTATGGGCAATAAGTCAATTGGAAAGTTTTATCGAGGAGCAAACAATAATAATAACTGCACAGTATTGAAGCAGATGCTATTTTAGAAACCTGATGATGTGCATGAATGCATGTTTTGTGGGTCTTGTCTTGAACACATCTGCACAGTTGTTACTTGGGAATGAATTGCAGCTATTTTCTGCCCCTGACTTGTATTGCTTTCTAACTCAGTGGCTTTCCAACCTCCGACATATCATGATGGGGATTATCAATATAAACAAAAGAATTATATGATCATGGTAAAGTGAACTTGTGATTAAAACCACAGCAAGCCTTTGAAGGAAAATACAGATATTTTATTATTGAGAACATTTCTAAACACATTCTAATGAGTTTGCAGCTTTTTTCAACTTGACTTAAACTATAATAAATCGACATATTTAAGATTGAAAGTAGTCACAAACAACAGCACGAAACAGGGAACTTCACTCCTCTACTAAATCTGAATAATCTGCATCCTTATCTGTGCCAAATCATCCTGGTTATCAGTTTAGCATGCATGTTATCAACCAAACTCCTATTAATAACCTAGTTTCATTCCTTTTATCACATATAATTTTTCATCCTTTCCGTCATGTACATAATGACTCTGAGCAGCTCTCAGAGAAAGTCTTCGGTATTACATTATAACTGTCAGGGATGAGTTACAGTCTGCAGCCTGAAGCTCATAGCATTCAGACTGTTGTGTTTACAGAAGTGTATAAACATATCCAATAACAACTCTGCCCACCTTTGATCAATCATTAATTAACTTTGATCCAGCCATTTTTTTTTGTTAATTTCACTAGACTCAGGTTTGATTACTGCCTCAGCTACAAAATCAAGAAATTACTTCACAACATAAGATATGCTTAAAAAGACTTAAAAAGCAACTTCATGCCCTGATTTGGAACCTTTTAGAAACTGATAAAATGTTTTTGAAATGTATCCGTCATGAAAAGGTGACTTGGAGTTATTAAGGTTTTGAGACTCCAATGAATCTCATGAACTTTCCCAGGACTGACCATCCATCTACCTGAGATTAAACAAGTTGTTTGAGACTAAAAAACTTCCAACTTGTATCACAATTCTGCAAATTACGTGGATGTCAAATTTCATTCACACAGTGATGAATAAGACTCATTACCAGTTGAACATTTGACAATCATGCTGTCACACATAGGGCCAGAATGAATCAATATTTTCACTTTATGAAATACTTATTTGAATAATGTGTTTTATTTTTACTCATGCAATCTTTATCTGATGATAAAATGTTTTTTGAAAATGTTTTATTTTTTTTTTGTTTTACAGTAAATCAGATTTTTGTCAACATGGATGAAATTATGAATAGTTCCATAGAGCCGTTTTGATTTTTGAAAATATACATTTTGGAGTGATCAAAGACTAACGTCAGACAGAACATCTGTGGTGGCATCCAAAGAGACAGTGAACTTTTCTTCACAATCTGACGTGTTTTAGAACTTAAAGTTAGGTGGGTAAATATTGTCAAATCAAGATGTAACGTGAATAAATTCCCTTGAAAGACTAAATGCTGAAATTAGATGAAGGTTCTTTATGTCTTGTCCTCTTTCTAAGGCAAAGTCCAAGGTTGATTCAAGATTCCCAACCAGTGACAGCCTGGCCAATTTCAGTTCTTTTGAAATCATTTTAAAAGTAGAAACTTCAATTGGGGAATCTCTCTTAGACTGAAAATAAATCTGTCAAAAGCTTTTTATTGGCCAGTGAAAGGAAAAATTTTTCCCTCTTTTGAACAGAATTTTCACATTTATTATTCTTTTCTGTATGCAATAAATGTTTTTTTTAATAAAACATTGTTCTTTAAGAGAATGAAAAAACTAAACATAAATGTGACTAATAGCCTGCAATGCATTTTGCAGTGTGTTTTTCTGACAGCTCACACCTCTGTGTTCAGTGGGCCCCTCTGTGTTTCGAATGTCTCTACACATGTTTGTGTCAGTTTTTGTGTTAATGTTTTCTGCATGCAGGAGAGCTCATGTCATGCTAATGCAGTTTGTGCATTTGTGTGTGTTACTGTCAGTTTTGGATCCGTTTTACGGTGCGCTCTCTTCTCAGTAAACATTGTTCGATCTCTCTCCAGGGGGACGTTGGACCCTCTCTGCACCCACCAATGTGACTCCAGCAACTAATGAGCCTTTTTGTTAGTCTAACTCTGGCAACGCTCAAAACTGTAGCATTTTACACACATTTCAATGAAAACACACAAGACAGCTCAACACCTTTCACCGTCGTTTTATGCACATGTAATCCCTTTAGGGATTTAGAAAATATGTTCATGTATGTGTTTGACATCTTCATCAAACTAAAACTTCAGCACAATGTGTCGCATTAATCACATGTTCAATGAGGCAGTAATTTCTCTCAGGGGGAGAATGTGTCACTGAATTTGTTCGGCTGTGACAAGTACAGGAAGAAAAACAACTTAGCCTTAAGATTGTGAAGATTCTTCAGTGGGAGAGGCAGGGGGAGAAACAAAGACACCAGTTTAGGTGTTTTTCTTGCTGGGCTTTGATTTATTTTGCACAACATGTCCAGGATGATGTTCATGGCAGTTTTATTTGGTATTAAAACACATATACGCTTTTCAGCAACAGCGCCAGCTAATAAATGTGCCATCATGTAGCTGGGCAGACTGCGTTGTTGATGCTGTAGGTAATGAAGCATGGAGACAAAAGAAAAAGAAACAAGTTAAAAAGCAGGAGTGAAAAAGAACTGGGAGGTCATTTTTTTCTTACTTTATGCTTCCCACTCAAATCCCTGTACTGACATTTTCTAGGGAATAGTTCATTCGAGAGAGTGACAAAGAATAGGGTCATACAAACACTGAATATTTTGTGTTTCAACAACAATGAATGCATTAATCCTACCAAAATAAAAAAACAAAGCAAAAGAGCAAAAACTATGGTTAATGTTGGCAAAGGTGAATTGCTTAGTAACAGATTTAGATGGATTTGTGAACAATATTTGACAACAATATGTTTAAAAAACTTTTGTATTTTTGAGTTCGGCTCATGACAAAATGGGAGTAAAAACATCAGGTTTAAGTTTATATTTTTGCTCAGGGTGATAACCCAGATAGGTAAATGAAGACATGTTATTGAGGAAGAATTTTATTTCAAACATTTTCTGCCAATGTGTTTATTTTATGGATCAGACGTAGTTTGGATTTCAGTGTTTGACTTGGAGTCGCAGGGCTTTGGTCTGATTTCCACATGCTTTATTTAACTCAATGTACAGTAACTGATCCGTCCATTTCAGATTTGAAAAATAACAAGAGTTTACTTCTAAATTTCCTTGGGTCTTATTTTGTTGGTTGCTTTCCCTATTAGATTGTGCAGTATTTGACTGGAATTAAGCTAACAGATTGCTCTTTGCATATCTGCATTCATCATACAACCTCCAGCAGCAGTCAGATTATGAGTGAATATCAACATTATAATTAAAGTTGCATGCTCAAGCTATAATAGCATGTTTAATAGATGAAAGTATACTCTTAGAATATAAACTGCATTGTTTTTATTTTAAAACAAAGTTCATAGCTGTGGCCTCTGTTTTAGTCTATAATGATCTGAAGTAAAATACACATGCCAGCACATTTTACCCAAATTCACCCAATCTTTGTGATTGGGCCTCTATGGCTTGATTTTAAATCTTTCCAAACAGAAGAGCCCTTTAACATCCGATTGAGTTGCAGACCAATCAGACATCAGCACTGAGTTAAGCTGTTCGCATGCCTTTTGACACCTAGTGTGCTTATGCAAATGCCTCCCAGGCAGCTAAAGAGATGTAATTGAGTAAGGCTTGAGAGAGAGAAAAAAGAACTACAGTAACAAAAAAAGAAAACATGGTGGGGCTGCCTCTGCTGTTCTGTCATAAAACCAAGATATTAAATGCAACAAAAGAAGAAAAAAAAACAGTAAACATGGACTTGCTTGTTACGTTTGCCTCTACATACATTTGCACAAAATAGGCTACATATGCTTTAAAAGGATTAATATTCACGGTAGGTTGAGGACAACTTTGCAACCTACAGTTGCTTTGAAAGTTATAAGGCAGTTCTAAGCTGGGCGAGGTCATAAAACAATATTCCAAGCTTAGAACACCTCATGCATCACTTCACAGTCCATTCTCTAAAAATGGAAAGATTAAGGCATCACTGCCAAATCTATCAAAAGGTATAGAAGGTTGGTTAAGGTATCCCTTAAAAAGTAACAAGGAGATCTAAAAACTTAAGAGCTCCAAGGCTCAGGAGGGACAATCTGTTCACATGACAATTAGTTACAAATTACTGAATACTTGGCAGCTGTTAAATATCAATCTCAATTTGAACACTTGGGCTGTAAGTGTAAGAAGAATCAAGCTGGCCATCAGAGGAACATTTTAAGTGAAGTACTTCTGGTGTTCATGATTAAGCACAATGGATACAGGTGGGTGAAACTAAGTTAAGTAAGAAAAGAAGTTGGATTTTAGGCAGATTGTTTAAGAGTGCCATCTAGTGTTTATTTTTGAAAATGCCTAAAATATCATTTTGGAAATCAGGTTCATTTTATGTACTCAAGCAGAAAAAAATCTCTCTCAGAAGGACAAAAAAAACATGTAATCCCATTTTGGATCCTCTAATAATAGTTGAAGAGACAGTGATGGAAATGTACTCTGTAATATAAAGTAATTCTAAAAAAATTTCTTTGCCCATTTCTTCTTTCAGTGTTATTTCATTAGCTGAAATGTGCTCCCTCTACATCCATCACTGATCATTATGGCATCTTAGCGTAATTGCCCTCCCCCTGCGGTGTGTGCACCCTCTCTGCTGCTGAATGCCAGCAGTAATATCTTTGGGAGAAAAAGAGAGAGAGAAGGGGAGAGAGAGACATATGCATACCCAGCTCATTTCCACCGCCAATCAAATTACCTGACCCAGCTGCAATACATCACTGCCAAACTGTTTATTAAACAAAAAGCCATGATTAAATTATTAATGACAGAGATTAATTAAGACTCCTTCCAGCACCAAAAAACTGGAGGCTTTGAGGCAGGTGGAAAGGAATGTACATGATATACATATAAATGCCACTTTACTGCTTCACATTTTCTAAAACATGCTGCCAAAAACCTAGCTTCTCCAGATGAGAGCGAAACACTTCAATTGCACAAACACTGTGCATCATCAACAGAAAGCCAACAAACTGCATTAATGAGCTCATTGTCAGGAAACTTTTCTTAATGTCACCGTAAGGATATGTCTGTGGTGCAACATGTACTGCGGTAATGGTCTGTTAGCGGTGGCATCTGTTGCTTCTGGGGGTCCCCAGTGCGCTAATGCATTCAGACAATTTTCTGACACATTATGAACCCTCGCTGTATATTCCTTCCAGTTTTAAGACGGCAAAATGAGAGCATCAATCACTGGAACAAGATCAGGTTTTACTCCCCAGAGCAAAGCTCACAAAGTGGAACAGATGAGTAGTTTTTGAAACAGGAAAAGAAAAGTGTTTAATAATCCCGTAAGTTGCAAAAGCAAAAAGTTTCACCTAGGATATTGTTGCTGATGGAAATAAACAACAGTAACTGGATGTAGAACCAAAAAGGTCCATAGCAGCATCAAAAAGGTAGTGCTATATTTCTGTAGAGTAAATCTTTTTTCAAGTGGTAACAAAAATGATACAAATTAGAATATTCATGATATTTGATTGCATCTATAAAACTTCACTTCAAGTTCATTTTCCATCAATTAGAAACCCAAGGCAACAGCTGCTCTTCTTGGTTGAGCTATTACCAAAATGACTCTGCTGATAAAAATTAGACAATAATGAAAGGTCCATTAAAAACCACTTGCAGGAAAAGTCAGTACATCCTTCATTAGTAAGAGCACACTAGTTTTAAGTTTCAGGAGAGATAAAAAGTAATTATTCATAAATGATCTTTTTAACAGCATATTCATCAGTTCTGGTAGGTGCTATGGCATGTTTCAGTCATTTACCATTAAAATTACTTAACTGCTCATGTATCTTGTCAGTAGGTATCATTTTGCATCTACTTGCCCATTGAATAAACCGCTGCAGCAGTAGAGTTGTACTTTTAATCCTTTTTTGAAACAAAATAGCTACTTGCTGTAGTGGCTAGCTGTGCTCCAGGGCTCATATTGGCTTTCATGTAAACAGAAACAACAAGCAGAGATTTTGTTTCAGCTGGGATGCCGTTAATTTTGTTCCATTGTTAAAAGTGACACCTTGGTTCACATTTTCACTATTCAAAAGTGAGAATTTCCTCTTACTTAAGAATGTTGCTGGTTAATTCCCTTAAGTAAAAAATAAGGGGGACCTGTAGCCTCAGCCGCAACCAATGTTTCTTTGGTGAATTGATCAAAAACAACAGATTTTTATTTTATTTCTTTTGAGCAGAACAAAGAATGTCCAACTGAAGAGAAATTTTTAATGCTCTTTAAAATGATTAAATATCTTACAGAAAAGAATTGCCTTTTTTATTTTGCCAATCATTCTTTGAGACAAATTTCCAGAAATACTCATTTGAGCCAGAACCAAAAAAAATAAACTTGCAACTGCACAATTTGTCTTCTGTTGTTTCTTCTGATGGCTTGACTGATCCTGTAACTTAAAACCACTGTGGCAATAACAGCTGTTTCCTCTTTGGTTCACTGAAAATATAAAAATAACTAAACCTCCCCAAAAATTATTGGAAAGCCTGTTTCCCACAGCAGTATATAACTCATTTTATGTGTCACGCTGTCTACATTAGCATGAAAGAGTTGCTGTGGTTGGCGTTTCCATGACGGAGGGTATCTCCAGAGTGGATGGAGAATTTCTAGCATGGCCACCACTGTGTTATTTCACACCATGCTCATTTTATGATAAGGGAGATCTATGGCTTGAGATTGGTCCCAGGGCAGACCGGTAGACACCAGCCATAAAGCATACACAACCCATAAAAGACTGGTAATGTGTATGCGTGTGTGTTTAAACAGATTAAACACATTTGCATTGGTTGTGCTCTTGTGTTTGTGTATATGTGTGTGTTTAAATATGTAAAAAGAACAAGAGTGAAGAGGCCAAAACAATCACCACTATCAGCACTTTATGGTGGAGAACACTATATCACCGTGACAACAAAGGCAGTAAAGTGCTGGATGGTGCTGTAAAACATTGTGTGATGCTGCACTGAGATGATCGTTAGCACAGCTGGTTAATTGCCTGACCACACCTTTCCTGAAACACAAAAAGTACACACCAATCCTCATGTTGTCCCGCAAGTACGTGTGTGTGTGTAAAAATCTGTCCACACTCATGGAAACACACTTGTGTGCAATTACTGTGCACACTCGCAAACCATTCCCCAAAGAAGCCATAAAGATGCATGATGGATGAAGCTGGAGGTTGTTCAGTATAATCAGTCAAGGAGACAGGGCAGCATTCAGATGCTGCTTGTTGTTCCAAGACAAATTCATCACACTGTAATTAGTTTGCAAGACTTCACACCCTCAGTCTCCTTATTATTTCATTGGTGCAACCCCACAAGCACTGTCCCTGTAGTGTTTATCAATAAAGGTTCTGGCCCATTAAAGAAAGATCGGGGTGTTTTGCCGTAGTCTTGTCACACAAAAAGTCAAGTTTTAGGCCTGAATACTAAAACGCTGAGCATTTCTTTGGTGTTCTTTCGAAAAGGCACCTGACAGCTGTTGTAAAGCTGCAATTGATTGGTGGTTTACAAATTACTTAACTATACACACTTCTTGAAGCAGTATATATATATCGCTAAATATATAATTATATTTACCCTTCTGCTAAAATGTTTTAACAAAAGGCCGCCTTCTTGCACCAACAACGATTTTGCACATCAGACCTTCTTAATCCTGCAGTTATGCATATTTACACACATCTTTGTGCACGTTTCATGTTTTTGCTAATATGCAAATGTTACCCTGTAACCTTGGATGGCTGACGGTAATGCTGAGAATGATCTGCCCTCAACTATGATGCTGTGGTATGAGAAAACCGAGACACACGTTGAGCTTCCTTCGCATTCAAACGGAAGATTTATTCTTCTTGTGTGCTCAACCTTCTCTATGCCACCAACACGGCAGCGCCCCTAGCGGTTGTGTGTGGACTTGCACGGACCAACAAAAAATAAGATACAAAATAAAATACAAAATTAAAAATTATTTTCTTACTTATTGTTTGTATTTACTAACTTGTTTTTCACCCCTCAACACAAACAAGCAATAAAAAAAATTTAGTAAACTGATGATTTCTTCAATATGCAGCCATCTTGTTCTCTTGTAGTTCTATGCAGGGTTTGAGTTTCATTAGTTGCGTTTCCATTGACCATAGAGTTGTGCAAATAGGAATCATGAAAATAAATTTAGAAAAAGTGCCGTTTTCTTCAAGTAAAGTTTCTGTGCTGGAATGATGTGGGTATTTTTTTGGTTGTATCACAATTTGTGTATTTTGCAAAAGTGCAAGGGAAACAACTTTTTCGCATCACATGAGTCATCAACAATCGGACGTAACTACTAGTAGAAACAACAAAGAAGATGACAGGAAGTCGTACAAGGAAGATGGTGCAGCATGTTTTTAATGACTTACAAGCTAGTTTTTTCATGTGTGATTTTAATTAGGTTTTTCATTTAGTGGAAACACAGCAATTGCCACATAGTGTTTTCTGACAACATTTTGTCCAAATCTGCAGTGGAATCATAACTAGTGTGGGAGATTGTTCCTCCCAAATGAAATCACAAACCTGTGCTAAAAGACCCAGACATTACTTTATAACTTGTGCCATTTGCGTTCAATGTTTCCTTTGGGATGTTTGATTCAAATGTTGACCTCATTGTGAAGAGTGAAAATGTGAGCAGCAAATGCCACATTTAAAATATAAAATAAATCTAACACCGTTACTAAAATGTACTTCAAATTATTCCCTCATTTTTTTTCCAGTGGCCCGCTTAGGCTGACAGCTCCACCCCTCACATTTAATAAAAGTTACACAAAGCTAAATCAGCATGTTTTACAATTCCATTCCTTTTTGCACACTGTATTCTACAATTTTCATCTGAGAACACATTTTCAGCCCTTGCATACTTAGTTATGTTTCTGCTTGCTGCCTTTACCAGGTGGTGACATAAAACGCTCTGGGGGAAACTCAAGGTGAGGTCCATGATGGTATTACTTGGTACCAATAATTAAACATGGGGAGCATGGTAAGTAGGGAGGGTTGAATTACTACAACCAAAAGGACAATTTGGGACTTAGAAGTCTCACTGGACCTCTTATTATGCGGCTTAATGAGAAGATAGGTTGCAGGTGAGTGAGCAGCAAAGTAGAATCAGTCCTGCACAGAAACAGGTGATAGAGGAGGAGTAAACTACTCAGGAAATGACAGCTGAGCTACAGTCACACTTAATGCATTGGCATTAGTCCAGAATTTCTGAGTTTAATGGTATTTGTACAAGACATTTTTCTTTCAGTCCTTTTATGTAATTAAGCAGCAAATTATGAACTTTGTTTCTTTGTCTGGCCTAACTATTTTTTAGGAAATAATTAATTGGATTTATTTGACTGAAGAAAGTACCATTTATCTCATAGTATATGTTTCTATTTTTCTTTTAGATTTTCTTGATTCTAAAAATAGAGCATTTTTCTTTTCACATTTTCAGTTACTGATTTCACAATAAAGCAAATTCTATGCAACATACCTTATGAGTTCTGGGACTCTGCATTCTCCAGAGGTCAAGTAGGTTTTACTGCCCACCATTATTTTTACTTAGTTGAAGTGAAGCCAAAAATGGCTTTTTGAATTGCAGCCAAGACGTCCATGGGAACGCTAGAGGATATGCAGAGATCCACACCTAAGGTGGGAGAATCTGTACAGGACAACTTTGTCATGCAAATTTGCACTGCACTCCACATTTCTGGTCTTTATGGATGAGTAGTAAGAAGAAAATCTTTGGTCTGATGGGCCAAAAGACCATTTTCCAGGATGCCATAAGGCATGTAGTGAGCACAGCAGACAAGAGGAAGATGGTGCTCGATTCAGGTGGGACCAAATTGAACATTTTAGCCTACATGCACTTCTTCCCAAACACTCCATAAACACCAGAAAATATGGAGGTGACAGCATCATGCTAGGGGATGCTTTTCTTCAGCAGGGGCAGAGAGGCTAAAAAAGGCTAACAAACATTGCAAAAAACTGAAGGCTCGAGAGTTTTACAGACAAAATATGTTAATTTTCTTTTTAAGCGTCAAAATGTTGAAAAATTGAAGGGCTTTGAATACATTTGCAAGGCTCTGTAAGTATTCCACAGGTTATCTCTGTTACTTTGTGTACTTCAGAAAGACACTCTTCATCTTTAAAAAAAAAAATTAATCATTGTATCATATGCATCACATTTCACCACTGAAATTAGTTTTAACGCTAGCACTCCTCCCTTGGCACATTGAGTGGTCCTTTCTGCCTTACGTGCCAAGAGGCCATCCAGGATGGCTTCCTACGGCACATAACCACACACAGTAAAGACAACACCGCTGAGCTCTTACACAAACAGGGGAACTGCTTCCATATGCTGGAGACTATGTGCAGCCTGATAAAACTAATGTATTTGCAAACAGGAGGAAGAGTGCTACACTAATAACAGTCATCTGTAAGATAACTTTCAACACCGTACCTGGTTTTCTCATATGAGTGAAAGGAAGGTATCTGTAGTGTAAACAGTACGAGTATCCTGTGACCTATAAGTCAGACTTAGTTTTGTGTTAACAGTAATGATTGAGTGAAGGGTGAAGGACTAGTGATGGACACGTGTAGCAGAATAAAATAAATAAAATCATACAACATAGCCATTCATAATTTTAGTGCATAGCACAAAACACTTAGAGAGTACATCTTTTGAATATTTTGTGGGTGTTTAAACAGCTTATGTACAGACTGGGGGACATATTTGAGTGTGTGTAGTAGCCAGGCTACGTCCAGTCAGCACTAATTCAGCCACTCACCGATAATGAGCAATGAAAGGACATCAGTAACCGCCATGTGCGACATATCTGACAGGACGGCTTTTAATAATGGCCACCATCAGCAGAGACTGGCAAAGAGACGGAGGGAGATGGAACGAGCTTCAGGGAACACAAGGAAGCTGTATGGAAAAGTAGCATAAAGTGTTCCTTTTAATGGATGGGGAAAGATTAGTGAACTGCATGTTAAAATAGGAAAAGGTAGATAAAAGATAGATAATGCGGAATGATGAATAAGGACCCAGAACAACAGTGGGAGGTATCAAGAGCTCATCCATTAAAACGTTATCAGATCCACTTATCTTTAACAAGGTTTCGGGTTGCTGAAACAAGTCGAAGTGGGTAATATTCTACAAAAAAATAAGAAGGTAAACACAACATAAAGCTTTTTCTGTTTCTTTCATGAGTCACTTCTGGTAGCGGTAGTCACAAGTGTTTGTTTTGTTTGTATTTACCCAGAATGCTTAGCACTATTGTCATCTTTATGCTTTTGGAGTGGTCTCTGGTCTTTTTGCCGCACAGATATGCATTTTGAACTCTCCAGAGTTAACTTCTACCGAACAACAGCTAGGTTTCTATGTGGATAAGAATGTCTTATTTGTAATGTTCAGACTTTCTGCCAGATTTCCTAAAAACAATTGCTATTTGCATTTAGTTGTAAAAACCAGCTGATGTGTAGTCGGTATGCTCAGGACAACACAGAGATGGGAAATATGTAGACCTTCAGCGTGTTCGGATAAAGACAAAGACAACAAATTATGCAAAATCCACATTTTGCACATTTTTGTACTTAAAGACTTAATGACATTCTATGTTACCTAGCAACCCAAATGAAGCTCTTTATGTCACCTAGCAACCCAAAATGAAAAAACTCTGTTTTGGTCAGCTGGTGTACAATGGCTGCAGCATGTTGCAATGTATGCATTGGACACATTTCAATGGAAATGAAATAGATTTTATATAACTCTTATGTATACTTTAAATAATATCATCAATGCATTATGATTATTGTTTCCATCCTGCTTTGTTTTTTTCTCATTTTTTGTCTTTGCTTTTGTTTGTAATTAGAAAAAAAAATTAATTCCCATTTTGTTTTGTTTTTTCTTTTTAAAGTGTTTGTCACAATTTTTAATAGACAAATGTTAAATAACTATCAGATACTGAAAGCTGAGGTTGTTCTGGAAAACGAGCAAAAAGACAGACTCAATGTAAAGTTTTTGAGAATTTTACAGCCATAAAATAAAAAAAAAATACCAGGCGGCCCAGTTCTAATCACGCTCATAAGGGGGTTAACAGGAAGAATTTCCAAAAAGAATAACTTTGTTTTAACAGGAAGACTTCCAAACAAAGCTAACACTGAACCCATTTATTTAAATTTGATAAAAGTAAGGGTCAGCAATGCCCCTATTGGGGATCAATGCAGTGACAGTAATGAGGAAAAAGTTTTCTTTAGCAGGAATACTTTCCAAAAAAGCTTGTGCAGAAGAAGTTAAATCAAGATTAAATTTCAAGAGGCTGCACGTTTTGATGCAAAACCAGTTTGCATTTAAATTTAAATTGTTGAACATAAATGAAATTTGTTTCAGCTATTGACTTATTAATACTGATACTTATTAAAGTATGGACCCTGTCTTTGAGATAAGCAGATTGAATTTAAAACTAAATATTAAGTAGATAAAAAAAAATAAAAAAGGTATGCATTTTCAAAAGTAAATATAAGACCTTATTTTCACCCATAGACATTTAATATATATCCAAAAGATAATTATCTTAATGCAGCTATAGTATGTCAACATAGCCACATTCATTTATCACTAAGAACATATAGCATATAGGTATGCTATGAAGTTTTATTGTAGTAATTTACTAAGCTGAGTCCCTTCCTGCAGCCTCTGAACTGTATTTGCCAAATCCTTGGCAGCCATTTTGCTTTCACATCACAACTGATTTTCAACCATGAATACCACAGCACAAAAAACCCCTAAAGACAGCAGAATCTTCCACAGCTCATTGACTCTCAGCAGAGAATCAAACCAAACCAGCAAAGCATACATTAACGAAAACACTACAACATCATGCAAACACTACAACATTAACAAAAACACTACAACATTAAGGAAAGCACTACAACATTATGAAAACACTATGTAACACTCGCTATGTGTTTATACACTCGTAATATACTCGTAATAAGACCAGAGCTAGGTTCGGCTACTGGAGTAGTGAGAAGTGTATTTTGAATTAATGACCACAGACCAAAAAAGTAAGTTAAACTGCCGGTTTATTATTTGTTGAAAGAACAATAAAAAAGAATAAACAACAAAAATGTTACAACAATTAACATACAATGACACAAAATCCAAAATAGTTTCCCCGTTTCTTTCAGAGTACTTTATAAATCTGAATTAAAGGATACTATTTATTTTACCTAAGTTATAGTTCTATTTAAGTTCTAGTTTATACTATTTATCTATTTTAATTTACAGTTTGTTTCTAATCTGTTTAATCTATTTTAGTTCTTTGGTGTTCCCTCTAAGAAGTTAAGAAAAAAAAACAGTAACAACAAAACACAGCAGAACAATCCAGCAAAGACAGGTCAAGCTATGCTTCAGATTGATGTCTTGTTTCCTCCGATGATCCAACAGTTAGTTAATCCTGTTTCAGTGACCCACTGCTAATTCGCACGACAACATAGGCAGGTCATACCAAGTTGCGGGATCGGCAATGTCCGTAGCTCATACTGGAGGGTCACAAGGCTCCCGGGTTGGCTCGCCATCTCGTTCTCCTCAGCAGGATCCAATTCAGTGATGATCGGAGACTCCTTAGTCCAAATCCCAGCCGAACGTAAGAAAAAATAAAAAGGCCTGTTGCCAACAAAGAGCGACAGTAAGCAACAGTTAGCTCCTGCGTTGATAAGCCGTTGAATTTCTTTCTGTTGACAAGAGCGACTGTTAACGTCCGCGGATCAGCTGTTACTCCGCTGACTTTCAGTTGGCTTGCTGTTAGCAACAAGAGCAACAGCCACCGCCTCCGATGATCAGCCTCCCTTCAGCTTTCGTCTCTAATGATTGCTTTTTTAAATATATTTTTAACAATTTTAAGATCTATTAATTCCCTATTAATTCTCCTATTTATTTCCTATTTATCCAATTTACTACTATTTTTATGAAGAGGCTATTTGAACCTGGGTTACAACTACATTATGAAAACACTACAACATTTATGAAAACACTACAACATTAAGGAAAGCAGTAGTACTACAACATTATGAAAACACTATATTAACAAAACGTCCCAGTGGGAGACCTAAGAAATCACTGATTGGATGACAGCTCTTTGAACCGAAAGTTATTCTTTAACGTGTTTTTTTTTTTTAAATGAACGTTCTCGGTGATCCAAACCTTACTGCTACTATTCCAGAGTATTTTGAGTCAGTGCATAATATATATGAGATGATACTGGACATGCTCCGGACCAACCACGGAGACCTTTTTCCACGCTTCCGCGTTTTAAAGCGGATGTGGCGTTTGACAACTTCCTGTGGCTTTAGCGTTAGCACTAAAAGGCTAGGAAATGGCTCAGTCTCGGCGCAGTTGTTTTTGTTCAGTCCCTGGTTGTTCATGTGGGGCAAAAAAACAGCCATATCTATCATATCATGCGTTCCCGGCGGATCCGAACCAACGGAGGCAGTGGATCCAAGCGATCCGAAGAGATGAAGGTCCCGACTTTTGCATAAAGACAGGGAGCACTTTCGTATGTAGCCGCCACTTCACACCGGAGGATTTTGTTAGCGGATCCACCACCAGCCGCCTTAGAAGTGGAGCTGTTCCTTCCCTTTTTGCCTGGAATAACTTCACTGCACCAGCAACGAGAGAGTCTGCTTTCGAGAGGGCTAAGAAACGGCAGTTTGTCCTCTCTCAGAAAGCTAGCCAGGCTGAAGATGCTACTGCGGACCATGATTATGTGGCACATCCACCCGCAGGTAAATATCAAATTCAGATAGAATATTGTATACATTTGTCATGTAAGATAATTTTAGTCAAATATAACAATTATTATAATAATGTGATTGTTATTGTGATCACATAATAATGAAAACATTATGTGTTAGTTATGTATTTTGTGGTACATAACTACCACAGTTTTGTGGAGAGATTAAGTCAATGGCTACATACATACGTGCTCGGACTCACAACATGTATTGATCTTCACAGAAGTAATGTTACATCCATATAATTAAAACTATTTGCTAAATATATTTTATGTACCATTATGTGCCATTTTATTTTGTGATTTTATAGGTGCACTTGATGAAGCTCTGGATTATATCAAGGACTTGAAGGCCACACTTCAGAAAGTGGTTTTGCCTGCTACACTCTTCAGCCGCTACTGTGCCTCTGATGACCAGGTCCGATTCTACACCAAATTTCCATCTGAATGTGTGTTCCGGATCTTCTGGGAGTCCATTGCACCCTCTGCATCACGCCTTGTGTACTGGACTAGAGCACAGAAACTTGGAGAGGAAGCATGTCCTGAAGCCAGCCCTGCCCGCAGCATGCCTCTGATTGATGAGTTCCTGATGTACTCATTTAGGACAGCAGTGGGCATGAAGGAGCAGCTCATTGCCGACATGTTTCAAGTCAGCATAGCTACTGTCAACCGAGTGACCATCACCTGGGCCAACTACCTCTTCATTGTGTTCTCTTCCATCAACCTGTGGATTAGTCGTGAGAAGGTAAAAGCCAGTATGCCTCGGAGATTTCTGAAGTTCTCTCCAAATGTACGCGTCATCTTGGACTGCACAGAAGTTGCTCTGGAGACGCCATCATCCCTCACCTTACAGTCTGAAACGTTCTCTGCCTACAAGAACCACACCACTCTGAAAGGGCTGATCGGAGTTGCTCCCTGTGGGTTGGTGACATTTATTTCAGCGTTGTACACAGGCTGCATCTCAGACAAAGAAATAACGAAGGTCAGTGGAATTCTTCCTCTGCTTGAGCCGGGAGATGAAGTCATGGCGGATAAAGGATTCCTCATTCAAGACCTCCTTTATGAAGTTGGAGCCAAACTCACCATTCCACCATTTAGGCATCCTGGCCAGTTCAGTGAGAAAGAGACAGAGGAGACCCAGACCATTGCTCGGCTGCGGCTCATTGCAGAGCGAGCAATCGCTAGAGTTAAGAGCTATCACATCTGGGATTCTCCGGTGCCTCTCACTTTAATAGGAACTGTCAATCAAATCTGGCTCAACTGCTGTGTTTTGGCAAATTATCAAGGCCCTTTATGTGCTGCAGACTAAATTACCTCTAAAAAGTTATTGAAATGTCTTGTGTTTGTCTTTTCCCCCTAGTTTTGGGCTTCGGCAGCACCACCTCGCTGACAGGTTCAGGATGTTTCCCCTTACAAGAAATACACAAAAAGATATGTAAAGCTAAAGAACAAATAAAGGGACGGGTGAGCAAGTGTTTGGAACATAATGGGAGTGATTTGGCACAGTGCAGATTTTTACTCAACTTACAAATAAAACTAATTGATAGCAGTTGAACGTGTATTTTTTTCATTGCCTACAAAAAAGAAATATTCCAAACGAATTATGAGAGAAATTATATTTGACACAAGTAATATTGAGATGACAACAAATTTTATATGGCAAGTATAAAATACAGGTGGGAAAGGAACTTAAATGGATGTGCGACACAATCAAAGGAGGAATAAATTGTCTATATAACTATAGAATTATTTTAAGATCATATATAGGACAGTGTATGTAATTCAGCATATGATATTCACATACCATAGGACAATGTGTTCACTCTTTTATTCTGACCTGTATTCTTGGTCTGTGGAGGAACACTTGGCAGCTGGAGTGGGGAGTAGTGTGCAGTCTGGTAAAGAAGTGCAACTACATGATTGCAAAAACCTTTCCAATCCAGAGCTGTATATATATTTTTTCTTTTAGTCTTGGCAGTTATTTTTGATTTCCATTAT
This sequence comes from Phalloptychus januarius, assembly GCA_902982915.1. Taxonomy (NCBI): domain Eukaryota; kingdom Metazoa; phylum Chordata; class Actinopteri; order Cyprinodontiformes; family Poeciliidae; genus Phalloptychus; species Phalloptychus januarius. Next base: position 16,859,432 of record CADWAE010000230.1, on the reverse strand, counting down.
TATAATATTCCTGGATTAATATAAAATCACAGATATTTTGGGTGGAAGTGAAAAAGGGAGGGAAAGAAAGAATAAATAAATAGAAAAGTAAACAAATAAAAGTAATTGGTTTGGTTTTGTAATTGGTGGGATATTTTAGTCAGATGTTTGAAAGTGTGAATGGTCATCAAAGTGTCTCAGGAGAATAGCTGAGGCTTCACGAAAGGTGTTGGGGATGCAAGTAAAATTCTGGCTGTCCATTAGATTTTGTAATTTTTAATCCAGTTATGACCAACATTGCTATTTGAATACATTGAACTAAATTTCCTCCCAAGATTGGTGTCTTTGGGATACTTTAAATTAGTATCCCAAAGGGATGGGTTTTGCTTCATTTCAGGAAGTTCTGTTCAAATGCAGAATGCTCAGTCTGCATTGGGTCGTCATGATAACTATCGTTTATTGCTTAATGCGATAAACGATAATATTGTTTTGAGATGGGCTGCCCAGTGGTGCAACTGGTAGAGCTGTTGCCTTGTAGCAAGAAGGTTCTGTGTTCGATTCCCGGCCTGGGTCTTTCTGCATGGAGTTTGCATGTTCTCCCTGTGCATGCGTGGGTTCTCTCCGGGTACCCACGCATGCCCGGAAACTGTCAAGTTGTTGAACCTGACAGTCCAAAAATATGACTGTCAGGTTAATTGGCCTCTAAATTGTCCCGAGGTGTGTGTGTGCATGGTTGTTTGTACTGTCTGTCTCTGTGTTGCCCTGCGACAGACTGGCGACCTGTCCAGGGTGACCCCGCCTCTCGCCCGAAACGATAGCTGGAGATAGGCACCAGCAACCCTCCCGACCCCAGTAAGGGACAAGGAAATGGAAAATGGATAGATGGGTGGATTGTTTTGAGATGATTGACAAGTAACGACACATTGTCAGAGATCGATTGACTTTAAATTCTAATAAACACTTAACACTGGAACTGGAAGACATTTTAAATACCCAAAATAAACAAAGCATCAAAAACAACAAATCAAATTAATCATAAAGTCTTAGGATTACTATAATCTTTGTTTCGGAAACCTCTCTGTTTATAAAAAAAGTAAATAAAAGACTAAAAACAAACCATATAATTTTTTAGGCAGAGGCAATGTAAACAAAAAAATCCATTAAGATTGCTTTCATCTGTAGAGTTTGTGACATACTGATCATTATGTTGAAAATGAAACGTAGGCTGAATATTCCAATTTCCCTAATGGTCTGCAGAATATGACTCAGCTTTATGAAAAAGCCAAACTAAAAGCAATTAAGAGCTTTGCAGTTCATCACTGAAATTGAACCGTGAGAAATACAACCCAGTCATTATTAGCTGGTTGCTCTGCAATTACCAGACACTTGAAAATGTACATATACTGCATATTAAACATGGACTGTGGCGAGCAGATGAAAAAGGATAGCACAGTTGTAATTAAGCTGTACCATGATAGTAAAGTTAATAAAATGCAGATCAAATATTAGTTCAATAAAACTGATTTTACATAATTTCTCAGGACAGAACTGTAGTTTGGTGTGAAATATATGTACAATGTATCTACTTTTATGACTTTAACACAAGTTTTGAAAGTTACTCAGCGCTTGTTTGACGTCTACATCTTTGAATGCCATCAACATTGTGTGCATGTGTGTGTTTCCAATGGAGACAAAGCCAGTCATACCAAACAATAGATATGTTCAGTCAGGAGCAAAGGTGGATGAAACATCTGCCTTCCATCTTACTTAAAATGTAAATGGTTGTGTTGGGATTGGTTAGGGCTGCACTGCTAATGAGGCACATTGCGGTGATAGATGAAGCTTTAATTTTGAAGAGAAATTGAACTACAGGCCTGGGAATCATTAGTTAGACTGCGTGACACCCTTCCCATCTATCTGTGCCTCACCGTCCTCCCCTTCAGCTCTTCTCGTCCGTTCTGCCACCTTGGTTTACCATTACTCAGACCCCATGTCCCGGCTTGGCCGTTTGTCAATCTGTTGCTTCCTCCCACTATCCTTGCATTTACCACGCTTTGCACACTACTACTGCGTTCAAAGCACCTCTTTGCTTGCCTAGTGTTTCCTCTCATTTATCTCCTTCTTGGCTGCAAACTTTTGACAGCTAATTTGAAGTATTAGAACTTTTCTATCTGGTTTGAGTTGCAATATCTGTGCAGTTTCTGCAAACTGTACTAAAATGATGAAATGTTTACTTGCCTCGTAAGAGTGTCACTTTGACCGGTGGAGGCTCAGCATTTAGAAAGGAGGCAAGACAACAAAATGCAGTCAAGGTGGATTTATTCAGAGCTGCATGTTACATTTGCACCTACACCCATTACACAGTGACACGATCAAAGAATAAATTTCACTTAAGATAAGTCTTCAGAGCATTACCCCTCCTCACTGAAAATGGTATGCTCCAGGAGTATTTCTGCAGCACCTGGATCGTTTGTCTCCCTTTGCTGCTCCACTCTGCTGAGGAAACACACAAGCAAAGGTAAGCACTCAAACAATTAGCAAACTCAAATTAAACCAATAGAAGTTATAAGAAACAAAGTGACATTTTCCCCCACATTCTCCCTGAACAGGAAAGATGACCAGTCCTTCTGCCTGAAAGAATCTTCAACTAAATGTCACAATGAAACAGGAAACATTTGGTATGAATCAAATTAACATAATACCAAGAATCATTTATTAGTGATGGAACCCCCTCGTCTCCATCACAAATATACTGAAGCAATTGAGATGGAAACTTTGGGACTTTGATGAACAAAGTCTTTCAGACATCGGAGATTCAGAAATATTTTTTTCATGACTAATTAATGTGAGATGATTGATGTTACGTATTCCCTACAGTGAATTGAAAACTGAATGTTTTTAAGCCATTGCTTGCATATTAAGCTAAACTAAAAACAAACAGTTTTTGGTTTTTCCATTTAATTAACCTTAATATATTTTTTACAACATTTAATAATAATCATCTTTATTTAGATGTCTTCATACCTTTTACTCAAATAATCAAATTTTAGTTATTCAGATAGAAAGCAGTGCATTTTTTCCAGTAAGTCAAATTTTATGCAGGTTCATTCAGTGAGCAGCTGCTTATAATTTTGTGAAGAAAGCCCTTTGGACCCTGACGTGAAATGGGAAGTCAATGTTTGGGCATCCTACTTTGGTCTTAGGAGGTGATCCTAAGACTTTTGATTGAAGTGTGTTGGACCAGGGAAACATCTAAGAGTTGCAGGACTCCGGCTCTCCAGGCCTGGCGTTGCCCACTCCTGACCTAGGAAGTCTGGCTCGATTGGGAGCTGAATGTGAGATTGAATTTTGATGTGTACCAAAAAAAGCAAACTTTAGTCTGGCAAATGTGGATGCAAGTGGATTGGCGACCGCTCCAAAAGCAGGAAGCAGACCATAGCACTGGGCATTTTGTATAAATACAACCAAAACAAACATGGGTCTATGAAGAAATACTGTGTGGTCTTATACCAAAGACAAAAGAGAAATCCTACAACTGCTAAAATCTCATGGCACTCCATGATTGTCTGCCATTTTGTTTTAAGTATTTTCTGCCCTGTTTTATAGCCTGCCACAGAGCTCAGAAATGGTATTTTTATTTTAGAGCTGATTTGGTTTTCAAGCTATAAGATGTAAATTTTTGTTTATACTTTTAGCATTGGAAACCACTTCAGGGTTTCCAATGCTAAAACCACTTTAACTTATGTTCTATAACTTGGAACATAACATATTTTATGTTCTCCTTCAACAAAGAATGGACAGAATCCTGGAGAAAAGCAGGCATAGTCTCAATAAAAGAAAATGGCTCAGAACATTTGATCAAGACCATTAAAATAACTATTGAAAATACATGGCTTAAAATGTTTGCACATTTTTGCATGCATCATAATTTGTTCAAAAAGAAAAAAAAATAACAAAATGAAAATCCAAGCTTGGATCAGGTAAGTGATTAACATTATAAATTACACACAAGAGTAACTGCATCAATATTCTGTTCTTTATAAGTTTTATTGTTTCAGTTGCTTTCTTTCCCTCATTAATACTTTCCTGCCATGTTCTCACCTCCAGCATCAACATTTCTCACTTGGCATCGAACACACACTCTTTCATGCTGTCTACTTTCTTTCTCCTCCTGCTCCTATACATAATCCCCCCATCATCAGGCCATCCTGTCAGGGTGATCCCTCCCACTCTTTCACTTTTATATCCCTCTTAATCTCAGAAGTCCTCTGTCTTTTTTTTCCTGACTCTGCAGCACCACCCTGCCACCCTACTCTAATGTTATATATATATTACCCCTGTTTATCTATCATCCTCTCTTAAATCAGCATGATCGGCCCTTTGTCTCTCTCTACATCTCATGCAGACAGTTTATTTACTCACCCTCTTCTCTAATAGAAAATGTGTCATCATCTTTCTCAAAGTTAAATTCATTATTTTTTGTGTCTTCCTCAACTGCGATTTGCACTTTGTCCCAGTCGTCCGTCCTAGGATTCCCAAAATAACTTCTTGCCAACGTGGCCATAAGTACACATATACACATAATCTGGAAGGTTTAAGGTTTATTTAGATATTGCATGGGAGTTTATTCCTCTTGGTCAACCCGTTTCCCACCTCCTACTGTCACTAATGTTCCCTCCCTCAATGCATCTTCCTCTTCCTCTCCTTAGCGTTATACATGAGTCTGCCGCAAATGAATGATTCATTTAAACAGGCAGTCTGTATGCATGGAGGCTCTCTAAACTACACTGATGTTGTGTGTATTTCTGTGATAACCAGCTGTTGTCCTGTGTGTGCATGCACCTGTGTGGCCCTGTCTCGGCAAATCATTCATGCAAAGAGTGTGTGCAGACAAGAATTTGCATAACTCATTCCTGGTTTGTAACATTCATCTTATCTTTATTTGTCAAACTAGACTGCATACAGTGCCATCAAAAATGTTATGCCATCCCCACAATTTTTTCTGTTTTTGCTTATTTCTTTAATATTTCAAATCATCAAAGCAAGTTCAAGAATATGAAAGATAAAATATGGATGTAAAAAGCAGTTTTCAAATGATGATTGAAAACTGTGTGAAAAAGTAATTGACCCCTAAATCAAGTAACTGCTTGTACAACAACTTCCATCAAGCATTTGCAATGTTTGGACATGAGGTCTGTCTTTGTGTTTTTTAACTATTCAAAAAAAGAACTTGATGGTGTGATTTGAATTGGGGTTCCCAAACTTTTCCAACATTAGCTTCTGTGTATGGAGAAGGTCTCTTGATGGAATAGAATAGAAAAAGCCTTTGTTGTCCTGCAAAGAAGAAATTCGGGTTCTTTGCAGAAGTCTGAATGGTAGGGGCATATTCTGAATACTCAGAATCAAAATTTATGTATTTCGCAAAACTGTGATGGAAACATTTTTCTTTCATGACATGAGTCATGTGACCAATAGCTGGAAATTATTATTAGCAAAATTTTGTTTTTTTGACATTAGCAGAATATATAGACAAAGATTTGTGCCTATTTGTAATAGAAATGCAGCTAAAGAGATGGACCGAGTTAGAAAATATGTTTGTAAATCAAACCTATCAACCTGCAGCTGACATTAAGTATCGTTTTGATTATTTTATTCACATTTTCCATTATTTTATTTTCTATTTGATCGTTTATCTACCTGTGATATTGTGAAGCACTTCAGTCAGCCGAGGGAATATAACTAAACTTTGACTTGACTATTTGGAAGAAATTTCTTGTTGAACATCTCCTGAAATGAATAGTTTTTGTTTAAAATTGACTGATCCGAAAGCAAACACTCACAAGCAGAACATGCTTTCTCCAAAGAAGCTTTTAATCTCAGCGTATGGGTAACCAAAGTCTGTAAAATTCATTTCACTTACTTTTATGGTTCTGTTTTCTGTTGTACTGATCCTCTTTTTCTAAAAACAAATGAGCCAGGTACTGTCTACATCACGGGCAAACAACCTGAGTGATTTCTAGGTGTAGTCTGACCCTGAGCGTGCGTCACCAGCAGTTCAGCACCATGAGAAATGATGACACACAGACGGATGCAGGAACATTACGGGCTAGAGGGCACTTTCTCCTCTGAGGACAATCAGGAAAAGGCTCAAACATATGTTACCTTCAGAGCATGCACATCCACACCTGATTACCTAAGCACTATCCATCTTCTGCAGTGTGTGTGTTTGTGTTACCAGAACTGTGACTGTGGGCACTGAATGAATCCACCATACCAGAGGAGCAAAAAGAAGAAAAAAAAGACAAGAAGGGGAAAAGGATTAAAAAGCTAAAGAAAAGAAACTTTAACATTTGATATAGAGGGGAAGATTTCCAGCTTGAGAGCATGCTGGTATGCTTCATTTGTGTGTGAAACCACCCACACTCGCCCACTCTTATCCAAATACTTTCATAAACAGTGAGAAGACCTTTGATATTCAGCTTCCATCATTTACAATCCACTGAATATTATTAGACTTGAACTGTTAACTGCATGTTTGACTTACTTTTAATGCTCAACATAAACTTAATGTCTGAAACTGTTTCAGAGTCTAATTTTAGTACACTTGATTATGAAGTGTAATTTGTCTGGGTGGACTTCACAGCTTCACCTGTGTTTCCATCTAGCATGAAGTTTGAAAGGTTAAGAAAATGCATGAGAGAAAATAAGCAAATTTTTTTTTTACATTCTCCGGTCTTTATAATTCTTCTGGACTATTCAACAGTGCCATCTAGAGGTACAAGAGGGTATAACAACTGGAAGCCGCTTTAGGTTTTATCTCTGGAAACTAACCGGAATAAGAGAGAAAATGGTTTTCCTTTCATGCTTGATTGAAGATAATTAAAATACTTCAGCCTTTAGGAAAGTAGCTTGTTGAACCAAAATGTGACAGACATCCACCGCTGTCATCCAGAATTATGTCATTTTATATGATGCAAGGTCTGAATGGATGACAAATCATAGTGAGAAGCACCTCAACCACAGGGTTTTGTAGCTATATACAACTTTGTCATAATCTTTGGAGAAATACTGGAGCAAGTTTAAATTGGTTGTTTTCCTGTCACACTTCCAGATTTGAGGCCTAGTCTATAATTTCCAAAGGTTTGGAAGGTTTTTCTGATTTGATCAGATTTGATGTGTCTGGATCTATATTCTGTCAGAACACCAAGTGGTGTGCCATTTGAATCGTTTGCTCCACTGTTGTAAGAAAGGAAATTGGTTAGGATGATATTAACACAGGAACAACAAAGGTTCAAAACATTCAGAAACTGGAGGAGAGTGGAACACCAGTGTCGGGTGTCTAAAGTTAAAAAAAGTTTAAAGTGAACATAGCTTTCAGAGGGGAAAAGTGAAAGGTTCAGAAAACAACAAAAAAAAAAATACAGCTGTCTATCTGGCAAAACAAATACCTTATGGGGCAAATATTTATGACTTGACGAAAGAGAGAGAGGGATATTTGGCCAGTTTATAATTAAGTATGTTTTTTAGGAGTCAAACTAAGAATTTAGCCTCTTTAAGAAAATAGTTTTTAGGAAAACAGTTACATCATGAAGCAGGAAAGAGGAGCCTCGTTCTGAGCTGCCAAGATGACATCATGGAACCAAAGAAGGTGCAGAATGGAAGCCTGAAAATTTGATCATGAAGCTCACAGCTGCCAGACATCTCTTATTCTGAAAGGTTAAGCACATGAGCCAAGATTAAATGAAGCCTTAAGCACAATTTGAGTTGGGGCCCTTCTTCCTGTTGAAAACATCACCTCCACCAGCAACGTTTCCATTAAGATTTAGTGAAATCTGGGAGCAAAGACCAAGTTTAATCTAGAAATTTTGAGATATTTTTTTATTTTTTATTTTTTTACCAGAGTGGTGGAAACAGGCTTCCATACAATTTAAATCAGATTCTTGTCTTGGAAAAAAAGTCTCCTTAGTTCAATGTGAAAAAGGAATGGTTCAAATAAATCATAATCAAAGGCCAAAAAGTAATATGAAACATATGCCAAAGATGAGTTTCTATTAACTCATCTAATAGGAACTAGATTTTAGCTTATCAAGCTGTAAGATTTATTTGTCCACACATCTTGCACAGTCAAGCATCCACAGTTCAGAGTTGCATATAAAGTCATGGATAGAAATCGTGCCAGTATTGTGTATTACTACGATATTGGCTATTTCCTGTGTTGAAGACAAGCGAACAGAGAAGCAGATGGCTTTCTCACCTCTTACTGATGGTCTCTGACCGGCATGATTGCTGTGGAGTCTCTGCTGGCTTCTCTTCCTATATTCTGTGATATTCCTATCACTCTCTATCACTCCACTTCCTTTGCTTGTTTTACGGTCTCTCAGTTCTGCTGGTGTGGTCTTCAGGGAAGTAAATAAATAAATAAAAAGACAGAGTGTTATTTTCATAGTTATCTCATGTGGAGAACGCGGGGTCAATCATTAGAGCGAGCGTGCGAAGCAGGAAGCGGAGGGAGTATGTCTTGCCTTGTTATAAGGTCCAAGAGGATGCAATCATTCATGGAGGGAAAAAGAGCAGCCGCCTCCAAAGGTTACAATAAGAAAGAGGAGCTGTGTTTGTTACAGAGAGAGAAGCGGAAAACTTTTCTGATGTAAATCCAAAATAAAGAAAGAATGGATTCCTTTTCTGACGTGTTGCACATTTTAATCTGCAACACGCTTAAGAAGAAGTTAGAAGGTCCATCCTTTGAAAAGCTAATGTCAGAATTAGTATGCGTGAGTTCTGGAATAGAAAATAAAACATGTTTTGACACGGGCACTGACCTCAGTTGCTTAAAGGTTGAGCAATGTTTCCTGCTGCTCCTGAAGACGTTATGCGAAAATAATAAGCAACATGTAAAATCCTTAAGGATGTATGCTGTTTTTAAAGTGAGCTTATGTACAATTGTACAAAGGTTTCGCCTGCAAATACGTTCCTGTCGCAGGTGGCTGGGACTTTTGATGGGTGAGCCAAGCATACCGATTTTTCAGTGGTTGAAGCCACAGGTGATCAATCTTAGATATTTTTGTATCAGTTTGAACTCTCTTATAGATGTTTGCACCAAAATACTTTTGCATTACTGATTTTAATTTATTTTCCAAATCTGAGGAAGAATTAAAAAATAAAATATTTAGACACGTGACTGCTTCTTTTTTCTTTTTTTTAACCTAAAATCCAACATGTTGCTCAAATTGTTGATTCTGTTGTTGATGTAGCCCCCCGATGTTCCAACTAATGCAATGGAGGCGCAAACAAACTGTATTTTGTCCATGAATTATACTACAACTTCCTGGACTACAAAAAGAGGGGATGTCCAGTGTACAGCAGGCAATATACATTTGATTTATTAACACTGGGCTGTTGTATGGCAGTAAACTACATCCCTTTTGAGGACCTCTGGTTCTCATTAGGGAACGGAAGGAAGCTATGAGCTTGTGCTGTGCCTACTGTGGTGTATTATTAGTCCTTGGAGAACGATGGCTGAAATATGGCCGCTCTGCTTCCTCATCTTTGCATCTCTCCTTCCAACTACCTTACACATTTCACACACCTCTTATATTTCCTCCTTCTGCTGCACTCTCCTGTTCCCAAAATATAATCATGAACTTCTTTTGTGATCATGCAGTGTGTCAACCTGGGTTCAGATTTGTTAATGATCACCGGCTGCAATTATCAGGAGCTGCGGCGATGGCACCATCCTCATTGATTACTGGTGACAGTTAAAAAGCATGGGATAATTCCCATTGATCATCTGTGACAGAGTGAAAAAATGGCGTCAGTTCCATCGATTTGCAATAAAAGCATGTGACAAAAGTATGTCACTTGCTCGGAGGAGAAGAGCCCTTTTGTACACCGTTCTATTCATCATTTAAATGCGTGTGGTGCAAATGAAAAATTTCACATGGAGAGTGAAAATAAGATGGACACAGATGGGAAAAGTCTTATTTCATTGAAAAACAAATTATGTTTGCCACAGATGTTCAATCAAAGCGGTGCAGATGCATCAGATAAATCATTCCTGCAATAATCTTAAATTAAATTGAAATATTGTCCTCTGAGCTCATTTGTAGATCACCAAAAGGTTTGCCAAATATAAACACAAACTGATGCAGTACTCTGGAAAATCATAAATATCCACTGAACGTTTACGTGCTTTGTCACATAAGAACCACAAATTACAGTTTATTCTATACAGTGGTATACTACATGAGTTGACTACATGAGTTTATTTGTGTTAATGTGTTGTCGAAAAGCTCAGCATGACCGAAAGAAAGTTTTCCATAAACAACTTCTCGACGCAGCTTTAACTTTGTAGAAAAAACCCAATGAACATTATGACTTGTTTTGAACAATTGAGGTTAGCTTTAAATAGTTAAATCAAATTTTTTTTTTGTCTTGTCCACTTATTTAGGTTGTATTTTATTTCTCATTCACTTTTTGTTTCTCTCTCCTTTGTCGACTTTTTTATATTTTGGTCCAACATGGTTCCTTCCTTTTCCTCCGTCTTTATTCCCGTTTATGATTTAAATACTCCTGGTACTTTTTTCTTCCTGCTACCTTGATGAGACATAAGAACTCACAGAAATGGATGGATGAGTTGGAGATAACCAAACCAGCCAGACTTCACTGTGAATTATAATCGCCTCCAATCTGTGTCTCTGAAACTCTGCCCAGTTTTTGTCATCATGCGTGTGTGTGCGTGTGTGTGTCTGTGTTAGAGGAAACTGAGCCCTTCAAGTCACATGTGCTGCATCTTTTTATGAACTCATGAATGTGAGCGATGAAGTCCTCTCCCTCAGGGGATCAGTATATGAGCATACGTCCAGCTGCTACTTATTATTCTCCCGGCCCCTACAGTGTCTGACCCGTCTCTCTTTTCTGTCAAAGTTTCATGTGTGTTGGAATATAATTTTGTTTACCGTGTTGCTCTCACAGACACACACATACACAAGCTATTAGACAACAGCCACCAGGGTGAGCGGCCCATCACTCACCCTCACATAAGGTATTCAGCTGCATTATATCAATGTCACATTGTCATTGACCAAATGTGTGGCGGTGTGGATGAGTCTATAAAAGTGTAGTGGAGCCAGCAGCAGCCTCCAAGGCAACAGAGAGAAAATACACCCTGAAAAGCTCATGTGGAATAAAAACGAGGAGATCAAAAATCTGTAAATTTGCTAACTAGAAAGGTTTTCGTCTGTGCAAACCTGCTCTGAAGTAAAGAAAATTAGATTTTGTTTTGGAATAGACTTAAAAATTTCTAGTCCAAGATTTTTTTTTATGTTTCTTTTCCTCAAAACAGTAAAGGCCAAGAAAATCTTCAATCTTAGCAATGAAACAAGTCACTGAGAGCATTTGAAGCTGTCTTTGAAAGCCTTTGTTAAAATGTGTTGGTCAGGTTTTTAGCATGCAAACAGCCAAAGAATCTGAAGTTTTACTGCATTATGACAAATTACAATCAAGTTCTAACATATGAAAATGTTAACCTAAGTTGTACTGCAGAAATGTTATACTTCACTGCAGGAGACGATACTTCAAACTGGATGTAAATAAATCCTGTGGATTAAAGGAACCAATGCAATCAGTGGTGGTTTGGCAGCAGGCTGACCCCAGTCAACAATGCTGATGTAAAGTATTTTAATGTTATTTGGATACTAACATTAAAACATAGACTGAATCTAAAACACAGAAATGATTTCATACCTTTTTCAAAAACTAAATGAGCATACATCAAATTCAAAATAACTACAAATAAAGGTCTGTTTGTTCTGTGTGTCTCCAACAGGATTAACCCATCCCAATATTTAAGCTAATAAGATTTATTGAAATGACAACAGGTTTCTGTGGTTGAGTATATTGAATATATTTGACATAAATCAGGAAAAAATAAAAACATATAAAGAAAGGAAACTGGATAAGTGAGCTGTGTATTCTGTACAATGAAGCAGCAGCGCCATCTCTTGTTGAGAATTGGTACAACTTTTCCATCATGTCTGTAAAAGAAGTTCCATATTTATATACAAAATTAAATAGTTTTTATTTTTTTACAGATTTAAATGTACAACCTGTGAGATTAAGAAAGATGTAAACAAAGGGCACATTTTATGTCTTTGTGTAACTGGTAGAAGACATTCGAGAAACAAAAACATTAGGGAATTTTGCTGAGAAAAACCAAAACTTTTCACTATTAGCACTTGCAATGAAGAAGAATATGTGATTTATGAATATCTTTATTGCTTTAACAAAACTTTTACATACATAATAAAACACCCCTATCAGAACAACCTACTGAATAAAACCATTAAGACTTAAATTTGTCTGAACCAGATTCAATTGCAGTTTTGTGCATCACAAAAGCGTAAATAAAGTCATTAGCTCCGACTGAAAACCTGCAGACACTCCCACTTCTGCTCCACAGAAAACACCAAAACAGTGGCAACTGCCCTTTAAAACACAGCAGGTTCATAATATCACACATCCCAACTAAGCATCTAAACTAAATTCTTTTAGGCTTAAGTGTGTTACATCCCACACAGTACTTTCTCCTGTAGAATCTCTCACAGCTCTGCCTGCAGGGAAAACATGCATTTCATTTTGACAAGTCTGCTGGCCTGTGCTGTGTTACGCTATAACTCCTACTTTTATCCTCCCTATGGATGCTTCTGTAATACAAAAACCCTCAGACACGTCCCAGTTTGTAAATAGAGAATTTAAAAAAAAGTGTGTGGTTGAGTGTATTACACAGGAGGAGTTTAACAGCAAACACAGTCATGCCTCTACAATCAAAATGCTGGAAGTCCTTATATTTGTGCTGCCTGAGGAAAAAAAGGAATCCAAATGCCGTGCAGTCCTCAGCTCAGGCAGGCGGCGCCGACACAACACACTGTGGCCACTCCACACCATAGTGGTCAAGCTTTCCTTTTCAGCCACAAATTAAAAATGTTTTTTTTTCATTGATCTGATGTAATAATGTTGTGTTTTTATAAGTCACTGTAATTAACAGAAATAGACATTTTTATAATGTTTTGTGAGTAATTAGTGAAATAAATACTTTCTTTTCAAAAACATCCTAATTTATTGAATTTTACTGTACATGGAAGGATAAAACAATGTTTCAGTCCAGATTCAAAGCATCTGAAAAAGCTTCTTCTATGGTGAGAAAATAAAGCAAAAATAGCATGTTCTAAGGAATATGAACTAGTTAGTTACACCACTGTTGATGCTTGAGTGAATGTCTGAGATCCATGCCCCAGAAAGGTTGGAAAAGAAGTCGAGCTAAAATAGTTTGACTTTTCTTGGCTTTAGTAGTCATCATCTTTACCTCCTTAACTTCTTCTCCAAATGCTAAATGTTAACGTTGTCCAAAAAGACCATTTTAAAGCTTTTATCAACATTTCAAAAGAAGCCAAAGTAGAAGATGCAGAGAAATACTTCAGTGCTTCTTTATCTCTTGTAGGTTCCTCTTAATCATACTTTGAAAGCATTTTTGAGAAAATAGGTTTTACACTAAAAATAGTGTGGCTGGCTACAATAACAATCCTAACAACCTGCATCTCTGTCCCCCATTCATCAGGAGTTGCTGAATAGAGGTGCCATTCATTCCTGAACTGTCCAACGCTCTGCTGTGTTTGTGTGTTGTTGTTGTCCCATGTTCCTGTTCACGTGGATAATGTAATTGGCAGACAGCTCTCGTTCAGGCTGGGTTAGGCCCTTTCTCAGGACAGGGTAGAAGGAGGAATGTAATGAGTGAGGACGTGGCCTGGATTTTCTGCTCTGGGCTATTTGACAATGTGGACTTTGCCATTTGGAAATATTTAGATTCAAAGAGTCTGGAAGAACTCTGTGACTGAATCCCTGATTGTTTTTCAAGGGATAAACGTCTGTTTTTGAAGAGTAGGAATGGGTGCTAATTTTACCCTCTGCTGCTGTCACTACAAGCTGGTGCAGAACAAAGAGGAGAAGAAGGCTATCCTGCGGTAAGAGAAGCTGACAAATATAATTGCATGAATGTTCAGTCTGAAAGGAGTAAAAAAAGAAGAAAATGAATAACCCTCAAAATCACTTTCTTGCATTTCCCTCCAGCATGAGGACCACTTCAGGGCGCAGATCACCTGAGCAGATATCTAGTGATTCCAGTGACAGAGAGACAGAGGAGGAAAGCCTCTTTGGACCACAGTTTTTGGAGAAAAACCCAAAGAACAAACAGGAGAGTCAAAGACTAACAGTGGATCCGTGGATTTACTCCAACAGTGCAGACGGGTCTCTGATCCGATGTGGATCGGACAGAGAGCTGCAGGCCTTCATCAACATGAGAGACCAGGCTGACAAGGCTACAGAGGTAATGGACTGCATGTGGTAAACATTAGCACAACATGTCCATGTTTATATGAAAGAAAAAGAGAAGCAAGCAGAGATGTTTAACAAGAGTAAACTGTTGTTAAACGTAGAATAAAATGAATATCCACTTAGAATCAAACTTTAACATAACATATTCTCTACAATGCAATACAGTGATATTACTCTGTATCAATTTGTATCATAAAATTTTAGAAAGGTTTTCAGGATGGGAAAACTTTTGCAAGGCTCTGTAAATATTTGAAATCCATCAAACAGAAAAAGGACAGGCTCAAATGAAGGGCTTTCTTTAAGCCTAGATATTATGAGAAAATCCAGATTTTCTTATGTTGTCAGGATTTTTCTCTCTGCGTCTTCTTCGTTTATTTGCTGCAGTCTAATGAAATAACTCAATAAGATCCCAGGGTGCTGCACAGGTGACTCTCAAAGAGGTCTTTGATTCTACAACATGCTGACTTAAATTAGTAAATGACTTTGACCTAGATTCTATGATAATTAGAAATCAGAGTTATATAATTTACAAAAAAATAACAGCTTTGCACATTCTCTGTTTTCATGACAAATTAATAACGGCAGGTTTAAAACATGTCTTCATTTTGAATTTGTTTCTGACATAAGAGCTAACAGGTGAAAGACAATTACTTCTGAGCTTCTCTTTGTCACCTTGAAGGTGAAAATTACTGGTAAAACTGCAAAGACGTTGTTTCCTCAAAAAGCTGGGACTGCGGCTAATTCTCCGCTGAGAGGCTCACATATTTCAGTCCATCTGTGTGACGGTGTTCAACATGTGATTGTGTTTGTGTTGAGAACAACAGGACACACTGGGCACAATTCCTTAAGGGAGAAGTGGGGCAGTTTGGTCAAAGAAAAATTTACAAAGCATCACTAGACTATTGTGAGATCATTTTACTCGAAGATTAGTCAGCAACTGCAAAAGACAACCACTGTTTGGGATCTATCATTAAAGTCTCCACTCAGCAAAATGTAAAAACCGTTATCATAATTTATTTCCAGAAATAAAATAAGGGAATCAAATTGGGATCCTGGAATTTACTGTGAATATTTTCTCAAATTTTAAAACAAAATGTCATATTCCACAGAGGATTGTCAGACTGGTCTGTACCTTTATTTGCTACTGCTTTCACAGTGCGGCCAAAAATGAGAAATAGACAAAAGAGCAAATTATAAGCCTGATTTCATGTACGCTTCATGTTTGTCTCCAGGAATGGGAGAAGCTGAATTATGACATCCACACACTGCGCTACGCCAGGCGAGAAGTCAGATCTCGATGGAAGAAAATCCTGCAACAGCTGGGTGAGACACAATGCACCTCTAAATTAGGGAATAAGCATTGAACACGGTTAGAGAATTTCATGAAATTTTATAACTACATCTCCCCTTTGGAAAAACTAACCACATACATTGCTCAATGTGATTTTGATCCATTCTTTCACAAAAGTGTTTTAGTTTCATTTCCAACTGTGGATTTCTTTAAAGCAAAAGCAAAAAGGTATTTTTCTATTTCTACCAGTTCCTTTGAATAAGTTAATGTGGCCTCTCCCTGTGTGCCTGCAGGTTATCAGTGCGAGGTGGATTCCCTGCTGTGTGTGAACAGACGGAGCCATTTCAGGCCAGATCAAGAACACTTTGGAAAAGCTGCTGACCTTTTGAAACAGCTGCTGGATCACACCTCTCTGTTCCCTCCTAGAACAGAACATCATAACAGATACCTGTATGTTATGGTACGGACATTTACACGACCCTTTTGTTAATTTGTCCGCTTTCCTTTAGTGCATTCATTCAGCTTGATGCTAAAAACCGTACCTTTTTGTGATTGTTAGACCAACTGTGGTTGACTGTATATGAACTTCAACTATATTCTTGTTCTCAATGAGCCTTTTTTCTTCAAAGCATGCATAGTAAATCTTATAAAAAGCAATTTGATCAACTATCTGTTGTTTCCTTAAGTTTCATGGTCATTATTGTTTTGAGGGCTATTCACAACATCAGTGGAAGAAAAGTCAGATATTAGGGAGTGATGTTTTGTTTTTATTTGAATCAGCTGCTGTGGGCTGTTTTTGATTATTTTTTTCATTTTCCTTTGTGCCTCCTTTAGGACCGCCTGGTGTCACTGGACAGTGGAGAGGATTTTATTAAACTGGCCAAACAGAAATATCCCAAGAAATAAGGATGAGAGGCAAAACAAGCAGGAAAAAAGTTGAAATAATCTTTTAGCTATGTCTGCACTGTTAAGAAACTGAATTACAGGGCTGAGCAAACACTTTCAAATGTTTAAATTTTACTACATGTTACTTCTGAGGAGTGAGATATTTTACAATGTTTTAAAGCAGATTGAAAAATCCTTCCTATGCCTTTCAGACCTTAGATGATTCCCTCCATTTTATTCTCGTCACGAAAGATAATCCAATGATACAATGTGCTCTGCAGCCCCGAGTCAAGATTTTTTTCTGGATTTTATTCAAGGAAGCAATACAATTAGGAGCAAATCTGTTGTGGTCATATAAAATGATAATAAAATACATACCATTTTTTAAATTTAGAAGCATTAGCACTATTTTCCACATTTAGTATTTCTCATAACAAATTTAAAAGATCACATGAAAATTTTTTGGAAAAGTGCGATTTACTGTTTTTGGGCAATATTTCATATATAATTTCTAGTTTGACATTATTAGTAAAAACATAATTTCTAACAATATTTTTGCCACTTTGAAAGAATCAGTATTGTCTCTTTGCTTCATTGCACAAATAATGATTTTTAGCATTTTCTGGTTTTTTCTTGGTTTCTCAGCATAATACTATCTGAGCAAGAGTAGGTGTTTTATTGTTTTGTGTTTTGTTTTACATGAGCAGAACTTTAACAATGAAAAAAAGTTTTTTTTCGCCATTTAAAAAAACATTTAGTTCAGTTTTTCAGACATGTATTTTTCTTTTCACGCACACTCTATAATTAAATATTTACATTGTATAGAATCAATTTATATAATATATAAACTGCTGCTTTATGTCAGTAGGGGGCAGCATATGTTTACGTCTCAGTGGGCTTCGCTGTTTAGTTGACCAGAATAAATGTCGTTTTCATTCAGAAATCAAACAAAAAAAAAAAATATTACGTTTTGAATTCAAGACTAGCCCTGCATTTCAGATTGAAAAGTGCAAGCAACAAAGTTAAGAGAAAATATTTTCAATCAATATTAATTGAACTTCCCTATTGTAAATTACTGATGTGGAGTGGATGCAAAATGTCTCATTGTGGCTTATAACCACAGTAAGACAATATCTAAAAACTGTAAAAAAAAACTGCAAGAGTTTTTCTGGATAACTGATGGTAGAAATACACCATGCCCAGCTTCGCATGATCTCAGCCAGAAATCATACAATACCTGCTTGTCATGTGTGATGCACACATTCAAGCTTGTTTGCACACATGTGCACCGAGAAAGAGAAAGTTTCGTCTGACCCAGATATTGTTCTCTCCAAGGCCCCTTTCCAAGTTTGGGAAACAGATGTGGAACTAAGTGAGGGGAAATGGAGGGGTTGGGGGAAGGGAGCACTGAAAGACATTGAACTGGATACACCTTTTTCTCATTAAGCCTAAGAGAGTGCGTGTACATGTCTGTGTGTAATGCTTACATCATCCTTCAGACTTAATCTCATTCTCCATACCCTCCACCTCTATACACCCCCCACAATCCTCTAACTAAAGGAGTTCATCTTTTTTTTTTTTTTTTTGGACCAATCAGTTGTCCAAATGATTAGAAGTTATTGCTGACAAACTGGATGATTGATTCATGTATTGCATAGAGTCTATTGCAATCTATTGTGATTGGCATCTATGGTACCGTCCAAAAGTCTGGAGTCATCTCTTTCCTTTTTTCCTTTGCTTCCATGAAGCCCGACTTTCAAGTAATATCTCAAAGTGATTTTGATCACTTCTAGTTTTCTTGTTTCCTGTCCAGTTTTTTGATTGAGGGAGAGGTGTTTTTGTTGAATTATTAGTTAAAAAGACATGCCAAAAATCAGATACAGACAAACTTAAAGTACAAAAAACTTTTGTAAACTGCAATTAATTGTGGTTTATTTAAGTATATAGTTTCTAAATCTGTTCCTGCATACAGTCACAAAGTCAAATGATAAGTTTGAAAAAGCAGACTCAGTTCTGAGTGCATGCTGTTTCTCAGTGAAACCTAATTCTGTAGAAAAGAAATAAGCAGAGCCATGACACACAATATTAAGGCTTTTGCATCTATGGTACCATCCAGAGTTCTTAGTAATATTGACTAATTGTTCATATTGATAAATGTCAAAACCTGTGTAATGACACAGTTTATGGTTTGTTTTCTGGCATTTTTCTATCTACTTTGAGAGCAAATAATTATTATATTTGTATTTTTATACACACTGCAACACATATAACCCCTACTGACAAAAATGTGTAACAGGTTTTTCACTAAATATATATTTTATTGCAGTAACAAAATGTCAAACCCACTGAATATGTCAGCAGCAGCTTCTACAATGCTTATTGATGAGTTAT
Source organism: Phalloptychus januarius (assembly GCA_902982915.1). Classification (NCBI taxonomy): domain Eukaryota; kingdom Metazoa; phylum Chordata; class Actinopteri; order Cyprinodontiformes; family Poeciliidae; genus Phalloptychus; species Phalloptychus januarius. Next base: position 16,840,501 of record CADWAE010000230.1, on the reverse strand, counting down.
GGTGACAAGTCAGCAATTTGGACTGGGTCAGCTAAAGCAGGAGCACATCTATAACCCTTGGGATATTGGTCTTGAGGACCAGAGCTGTCCACCTCAGCTGCAGATTGTCCTGGGTTCTCCATTATTAACCCTTTAATTTGCTCAACCTGCAAGTTTTCCTATGCATTCAGGTCTGTGGGATCACATAGTTTTACTTTTAGTTTTTTTTTTTATTTCGTTTTTTGTTGATTTTCAGTTTACTATATATTGGCTTTGTTTAGTTAGCTTCCTTGTGTATTCATTTGGTTTCAAAGCTCTTCTCAGATGATTCATGCTCCCTCATTTACCCTGTAGCTACAATCTGCCAGCAATGACTCATCAGTTTTTCAATCCAGTAATCACTTCCCCAGCATTTAAACCTTTATTTCCAGCCCTACTCTTTTCAGATCCATCGGTTTTCAACGTCTGTTGCCATTCTCCTATCATACTGGGTGTTTTCATGTGTTCACTGGAAGTTGATGATTTAATAAATATTAACTTTGATATGATCCAACCACCTCCTGTCTGTATTTTTAACTTTCACCACCGTCAATCTTATTATAGGGGCTTAGATAGCCAAAGAAAATGTTAATTTCATGTCTGTTGAACATTTTTACCTGTAAATTGTCAAACAATATTCTGAATCCTGAATGTCCAAACCTCAACTCCATTGTGAATCTTTGAAGAAGTGCTGCAGGAGAATTTGTGCATCAGTTTGGCTCTCCCATCATCGCTACAAGATATTAGCAAATAAAAGCAAATCAAAGCTAAAGCCAGTTAAATGAACTGTTACATCTGAGTAGACATAAAGTTTATCAACCTAAAAAGTAAATTATTTTAAAAAATGCATTACTTACATTTGAGTAAAAACTATTTTTTAATCTACAAATTGAGACCAATAATGGCTACAAAGAAAGTTGTCTTAGCATCTCGGTTTTCAGCTGTATTCAGACAGTAATTAATGTGCCATTGGTTTTACAACATGGTATAAATACTCATCCAGTGTCCTTTTATTTGTGTATTTTTTTCCTCTTTCCCCATTTTTAACTATCAAACCCCTTTCAGAAAATTCCAGAAAAGCAAAGTTACCCATTGTGGTTTGGTTTATCAGTCTCTGACGGTTTAAAAGCAAGCAGTTCAAAGATTTGATTTCACTATAATGGAGGCTTATGAAACTGGTGCTCCCATGGCTTGAATAAATTTCCAACCCTTAGCTCAAAAGGCAGCCCTACAGGTTTTACTCATTAACTCTGATTCTTACTGGGCCAGACATCATGTTTGTCCAGATGCCCCACTCCTAACTCTCAAAACTTCCACTGTTTATTTCCCCGGGTATTTTCTGATAAGACACTGCTACGCCCATGCACACAGACAGTAACAGACATATAGATAAGTTCATGTGCACAGACAGCAATTTATAACGGATGTTTAGAGAAGCGAACAAATAAACCAAACGGTGATGTGCTGACCTCTTTGACTTCAGATGGATGGCCAGAAATCAGAGGTCTGCTTACAAAAAGCAACACTAAGATTCGTTTGCAAGTCCAAACCCTGCTTTGCTAACCAAGCTCATCTCTCTACCCATAGAAATAGCAATTATAGGCTTACACACTAATTACATTTTTATAAGAAATCATTGTATTACAATAGTAACTACTTTGCTAACCTTCTTCTGCCCAAAGACTTAATAGATGCTATAAAATGGATGTTTTGGCTCTGAAATATTGCTTGGATATGAAGGGACAGCAATAAATTATTTCACTTTAGTAATAAAAAGCAAGCTGCTTTGCATATTACTGCCATTCTTAGTTTCTTATGTCACCCAGAAGATAATAATCAAGAAACACAGACACACACACAGACATGCTGGTGAAGCAAATCTGCAGGCAGGGTAGGGTGTGTGCAGCATGCTTGTGGTCATCAGTGGTGGAAGAGTAATTACATGAGTCCACCGATGCTCTTCAAATATCTTGATTTATTTCCCTCAAATTGAACACAATTAAACAAGATAATAGGTTTAAATTTAATTATTATTCATTTAACTGCATTTCTTCCACAGCTGTGATCAGATTGTTTGTTTCTTTGTCTTCTTTCATAAGGACTGCTGCACAGGATGAGCAATCCAGGCTCAAATCTGACTTTAAATACTTACATTTGATTCTCATGAACTGCGTAGGTTACTGTTTGGACCAATAATAAGAACTGACACTTGAGTACGGGATCCGTCCAGATGCAGCTGTGGATGCGTGCTCTGCACATGCTGTTTGTGTGCACATGTCGCAGCATTCACTGATGTGGTTTGGGATGTTTGAGTAATCTCACACAGCTGTAATGGCCTTGGCTTCCCCCAAACTGCCAAACAGTCTCTCTGACATGTGTGGACGTGTTCGTCCTCTGATTAGTGATGAGCAAGAGATTCCTTCCTTTATGCATCCAAAATCTCTAATGTCTGCCTGTTAGGCAGATTTGTCCAACCCTAAACGTTGCTTGACTGGAGCTCGACCTGCTTTGTCCCTGCAGTAAAACATGAGCTTATGGTTTGCAGCACTTTTTCCTAAGCAGAAAACAAATGATAATGGACTACAGCAAGAAAAGTAAAAAAAAAAAATAAAAATGGGAAGATTAAAATGGGATAAGTATTTCAAAAAAAAAGAATTTGTTCTTATATTGTAAGTGTCTCTGGGCTGGAGTCTCTTAAACACTCCTTGCTACCGTTAAAATTAATGTTCCACAAAAGACGTTGTGAAGTTTACCATTGGTGGATACTACAGCACTAGACTCATTCTGCTTAAGACAAACAGAAAGGAAAGTCTTTAAATCTCCAGGAACACATTTGAGATGTTGCCTTTTGAGAAATAAAAATACCCAAATTATCCCTAGATTTCATGTTATTTAGTTGGACTATAATTAAAATAAACTTGTGAAAGACTTATGAAAGTCTAAGAGTAACGACTTTTGTTGTCGTCTACAGCTTTGTTTTCTTTTCAGGACATAAAAAGACGGTGAGTCATTCACCTGGTGGGGTTATCAATCAGCACTCATCTCTATGTAGCCTGCAGTCACACAAAATACAGCCTCAGACCAAAAGACACTCACTGTTTTAATCACATGACTCAGAGTCTGGATCGTCAGGTTGTATTTGTAATATATAAGCCGCATCCAGGTGAAATTTAGATGAAGGCATTCTACTTTCCACAATTATCTCGACTGACATCATGTAATAATGGCGTAGATGAGAGTTGATTTTCCTTTGCACAGAGGCACTGGCAGAAGCCTGCAGACACGGGTATACACATACAGTATAAGTATATGGTGTTCATACCTTAAAATAGTCCAACTCTGTGTTTAATGCATCAAACCCAAATATATTTGTGTGTGTGTATGATAAGAAATAAATGTGCTGCAGTTGTGATGGTGGACAGAAAGAGATCTGCAATACAAATTTTCTAATTCTGCTTTTATGATTCCAGTTTTTAGCAGCCCTGGTTAGAAAGGTGACTTCATAGCCTGGCCTTTTTATGGCTTAGTTTTCAACTCAGTACTTTGTGAAATATTGATGCAGTTCATCAGAACTGATAACAGAAAAAGAGTAAAAGTGTAAGGATCAAAAGCAATAAGCATTTGCAGTTTTATCCATATATAACTTCTCCAAAATCTCCCACACTCCTCTTGCCTTTTACAACACATTGTTTTATAGTTTTATTCAGGCAATGATCAAACATTTAAATATAACAACTAAATGTAGTTATGTAGCTGCAGCGTGCAAGCTGAACACATTGTTGAATAACAGTAATCAATATCTTTTGAGAAGGAGAAGAGTGTTCTTAAATGTGTAAATGCAAGTGGTACAATTTTTTTATTGTATCGTTTGTTTATATCAATCAAATAAACAAAACCTGTAAAGTCATCAACTGCTTGTGAATTGCAAGAACATTTGTGACTTAACAAGATCAACACTGGTCTTCCAGCAATACAGGCTTACAGGTCAGCCCTAATTATATCCTTCAAAACAAGAAGAGACCACAATGAGTCTTTTTCCTCTTGATATTACCACACATATCACATTTAAAAACAGAGGGAACAGCTGTTGTGATAAATGGACTGAGGTTCTTAAGCCACCATCATACGTCTTTGACCATTCATGCTAAGTAAATAGAAACCTCTGAGTGTAGCATAAGGGAGTCCTTTATAATTCAGGTGTTGAGCCGAAAGACCTTTAGCATATTTGAGAGTGTTGATGGAGAAATACAGAGAATGTTACAAGATCTGGTCTGAGACCCTTTATGTTTGCGGTGATCATATACCACTTGGTAAATTATGGAAAAATAATATTCTTTATATTTTTTTCTATCAATGCCTTTAACCTTTGGTTCTGAATATTCCTAAGGTGCCCTGACATTATGCAGCAACAGATGCTTTGGGCTCCATCTTGATCCTGACATAAGACTTTAGAGCAGGCAAAGACCATACTAAATAAGGTGCATTCCAATCCCTAATAGAACAAACCTCTAATTTGTAGTTTCACCCAGAGCACATTTTTTTCAGAACAAAATTATAAAGCTAAGGTTTTTTTGTTGTTGAAATAGATTGGTGGTTATTCAAACTTTTAACATGTAACTTTTTAAAACGTTTGAGAAAATTAATTGATATTTCTAATCAAGGTCAGATGGCGTTAAACTGTAGTTTTAAAGATCTAGATTGGAATGGGTCAAAGACCAAAACAGGATCCTGACTAGACCATGATGAAGTCAGATGTTGGCGAGACGTATGTGAGAGTGAAGCAAGACACACCATAAAAGGACAGTGAGACAGTGGTGAGGTGTGTGGTAGAAGTGACAGATGGGCTTAACATGGGGGAGGGATTACATTAGGTACAATGCAGTAATCATTGTCAGGTTGGTAGATAAGGTCAGACTTAAGAGAGAGTGGGAAATGAGCAGAAGACAGGAATGAGCAGAAAAGAGGATGGCTTGAGAGACAGAATAATTGTCTAAATGAGAAGGAACAAGGTGAACCAGTGAAGCTACAAAGCACTAAGGTTTTGAAAGTGGACGAGTGTAAATATCTGGAGTCAAATTTCAAAGCCACTGCTATTTCACAAGAAAGGTTTGAGAACAGAGGGGTGGAGTGGATGAAAGCCAGTTTCAGGGGTAATTTAGGACAGAAAGAAAGTTGCACAATCAACGAAATGGTATACAACATGGTAGTAAGATCTAAAGGTATGTATGCTATGTAAATGGTTCAACAGAGGTGGAGTTTATAAAAATGGAAAATTGTGTTTTGGTGAATCTTTGGTAAATGTTAAAGATGCCGTCATAAAAAGCATGAGCTTGAATTTCTTTTTATAAAACAGTGGTAAAAGGATAAAAAAAGCCAGTTTTAGAAGATGTAAAGTTTCCTAGTCATCTTCACAAGGTTAATCCCAGAGCACACAATAATTGAAAGTTTAAAAAATGTTAATTGATGGGTTCTTTTATGGGACATAAGTGAGACATGTTTTACAGTAAGAGCTAGCAGAGAGACCGACTCATGCACACACGACTATCCACACCTAAAATCTGAGGTGAATTTGGCCTCTGCGGCAAGCAGTTATATTTTGCTCCGGGACACTGGGATATGCATCTGCCTGAGTCTGCAATCTCTCCTCTCTGTGACTCACTGCCCAGAAATCCACTCTGCTGGATCCACACATACCCACATATATAAAGCAGACATGACAAATATGGGCTTCCACCATTATGAGCTCATTGAAAAACAGCTGCCATTCGCTCACAGGGGTCAAACGAGGGAGGAAACTTTGAACGTCCCACTGCCTGTCTGTCCTCCTGTCTGGCTTCTTCTCTATACCTAAAACATTCTGTTCTGTTCGTAATTGGTTTTCTTTTAGTGAAATTATATACATCGGATTGGTGCTACAACATAAGTTTTGAGGCCTTGTTTATAGATTTCAAAAAGAAAACTTTTAAACATTGTCTGTTTTCAACAGCCTAACAGCAGAGGGAATAAAAGAGTTAAAGGGGATGTTTTATGTATAGTCCAGTACATAGAGCCATTTTATAGCACAAATAAGGAAACATTACCTTCAGTTGCTGTGTAAATAAAATATAACTTAAAATAATTTTGACATTGAAGTTTGGCACCTTGAAATTGGGCCTCTGTCTGTTTAAGAAGCTCCTGCTTTTTCCGACACTCTGCCTTCAGCACGAAATCGCAACAGTGTTTCTCCATGAAGCCTTTAACAATGTTCTTAGGATTGTTGGGCTGAGAAATAGTGACCATGATAAGCTCAGCAGACGTGCAGTTCCAGACAAGTGTTAAGTGATGCTACCACTTGTCTGGAGGAGCCGAGTGGAGCAGGGATGCTCCGTGAGGCGGCTGCTCAAATGGAGAAAGCAGCTCCAAGAAGGAGCTTTGTGGAAATATGTGGGAGCAAGTGATTAGTCACAATGGAATGGTTGCCACTGGAGATTCAAGTATTTCTCAAACATGCATGAAGGAATCAAATCAACACTCCAGATAATAACTCCAGGGAATAACATTAGAACATGATATAAAGCTGCTTTAAAGGAAGCAAAGCATCTTCAAGCTGAGAACCAGAATCTGCCTCTAAAAACTGAAATAGCATTTAAACGCTGCTGAGGGATTTGGTCTTTTTTCCTATGCTTTGTCTCTGTCACTTATAAATGACTCCAGTTCTCTGTGAGTAATATTAAAGTCTGTAGTTCCCCTGTGAGTGTTTGTGTATATTTTCTTTGCTAGCACTGTCAACGGCTGAACATCCTATCTGACTCAAAGAAACCTTGGTCCTGCCCTCCCTCTGGGAGCAACATTCAACAGAGGTGAGCCCATCAAAGAGAGGGCTTTTCCCAGTGTGGTATGGTTAAATGACAGAGCATGAATTCAGCAGCGGTTAGGCAGGCAAACGGAGGAAACAGGAAAGTAGAGTCAGCTGCTTGGACATGAGCGCTGGGAGGGAGCAACTGTAAAACAACCTCCAACAGGAAAACAAAGATGAATAGACAGAGAAGGAAAAAAGGACCTCTTCCATCAACTTTGTGTGTCTGTCATGTGAAAACCTCATGTCAAATGAGACATGACATGACTCATTTGGTTGCCCAAAATTCAAAATAATGCATTGAGAAAGCTGTTTTTTGCTATTCTCTGACTAATGTTCTCCTTCTTACCCCCCATAAAAATCTCAGGTTGGTGTTGATACGAGACTTGCACGTACTAAACTACACCCCCGCCCACGTAATAACTCACGACGGGATCTGAGTGTTTAAGGCAACACAGCAGAGGGAGTCTTTGGTTTGTTATTTCTGGCTTTGATTCATACAACCTCTAGCATCTGAAATGAACCATGACAGGCTCCAGACCCCTCACATAGATCTCACATTCTCACTGACGTGATTTTGGACTCAAGCTAAGAAGAGATAAAGTTTACAAGGGCTTGTAGAAAAAAAGATTCAAGTTGAGAATCTGTAATAAAATGTATTTCATTCTGCATGGTGATGTGTATTTTTCCTGGACTAACTAAGAATAAAACCTTTCTAGTACTTAAACAGGTGCAGCTGGTTTGGTTCCCCCTATTTTATTCTGCTCTTTCTGTAATTTGTTACAGACCCTTAGATACTAGAGCTCAGAGTTAATTATCCTTTCCTGGAAAAGGAGTTCAGTTTCTGGTTTTTGTCTTTCTAGTACTTCCTTTTTGTGCTTACCAGTGGTGGTTTTTTCATAAATTCTGCCTTCTTTGTCTCCTTATTTGTCTGTTTTATTTCATAATCCCAAAATATGTCTTAAAAACTCTGCAATAAATATTCAGACTAGAATACATAAAGTTGAAACCAGGAGTTTACATACAAAAAATAAAAAGGCATGCAGTTAAAATTACTAAAATGATTATACTGGGATGTATTATAAGGCTACATTTGAAACAGCTGTTTTTGTTTGACACATTGAAAAAGTCTAAAGAAATCAGCTGAGATATCAGTAAGAGAAGTGTGGTGCTGCTCATGTCTGGTTCATCTTTGGGAACAATTTCCAGATGCTGACGCATTCATTTATTCAGACAATCATGTGCAAGTATAGACATGATGGGAATGTACAACCATTATTCCACTCAGGAAAGAGACGGGATCTTTAAAGAAAGCAACATGTTTTTTGGTCCACAATGTGCAAATTGACCAAGAACATAAACTAAAGCCCTTGTGAAGATGCTGATTGAAGCTGGTAACACAGTGCCATCATCTACAATAAAACATGTTTTGTACCAACATGTCAGGAGGAAGAAGCCATTAGTCCAAAAGAATCATGTATACAAAAACCTTCCTTTAGAAGACATGTCCTGTAGTCTGATGACGCTACAGTGGAAATGTGCAGGAATAATTCCAGCGGTTGCAAGTGGAGAAAAAGATGAATGCTTGTAAAAGTCAAGTGGAAATATTGAAGCAACATCCACCAAGAAGGTAAAGCTCAAGTTCAAATGGGTTTTCCAAATGGACCCTCGGAATAAAGTCGAAGTGTTCACAAAAAAGTCCTTAAGCTATCCTAGAATTAAGTGAAGGGCTTGAATCAGATGCCAACTTCAGTGTCATTAGTTAGCCTGCTGTATCTAATATTTTCTCACCCCCCTTGTGAACAAAATGTCTAAATATGTAAAGAAGCAACAGGAAAACTCTTGCTTTTAATAGTTACAATTATTCCCATTTCATGATTTGCCTCCTTGGGGCAGAGCCATTATCGTTCATTTCAAAATCTGTCACAGTGGCGCTTTGTGCAAAGCAAAATGTTCCAGGGAACATATCAAAAGTTGGCAGATGTTTTTCAACGGACACAGTCTATTGTCTAAAAGCTCGCTGTGGAGGAGGAGGGTGACCAGATAGTGATGGGGGTGGGTGGAAGATGAAATTAGAGAGGAGATGGAGGAAGGAGAGGAGGTGAGAGCAGAGGAAGTCACCCGGGGATAAGATAGATGTCTGAAAAAGGAAAAACTAAGCAGAGGAGGGAGTGAGGCATTTGAAAGGCTACGTGTAGTGGAGGGGAAGGAGGGACTCTGATACACTGATTGAGGTAAACTTCCAATTCTTGGAAAAATGGGAGAAACCTAGGCTTTGATAATTTTCTACTTATTTGCTGAGTTCTGTTCTGTTTAACCATCATGAAGCGGAAACATAACTGACAACTAGATTACACTTGCACCTTAGGATCCAAAGAGCACTTATGGTTGAATTGATGGTTTGTCTTTGTCTCTTTAGCACAACAAAGACAGAAATCTGAAGCAAAGGGGAGTTGACGAGCAGATTAGAAGGAAGGCAGAAGATAAAATGAGACAAATTAGGACAGCATCTGGTCTTCTTTGATGTTCCCAAAACCTCCCGAAGGGGGAATTTGTTTTCTGCCTAGCAACCCCAGCTAAAGGCTAATTAACTGTTTATCTACAGTTCTAATTCCTGACTCATGAGGTGATGGCTTTCCTGTTTGAAACCGTCTTTCTAGCACACAAACACACATCCAGACCCCATGCAGCTGTTATCACGATGAATTATCAGGGTGTAACCTGCAGACTGACACACATAGTTGTGGAGGGCAGTACACACTCACACACACAAATGCACGGCTGCGCACGCAATCACACAAACGTGGGCAACACATGACTGCTGCAGATGTAAGAAAACACAAAACGCATCTCTTTTTATAGGAACTGGCTGGTGTGATTAGAGGGTGAAGATGAGGGATGAATAAAAATATTGGCGTTCTTGGATCAGCTTGGGTCATCCATGCGGGGAGGAGGAAGAAGATTACAGACAAGAATGAAGTAAGACAATAGACAGAAGAAAGGGTGGGGCCAGAAGTTAAATGAAACATAAATAGGAAAGTAAGAAAAAAAATATGAAAAAAACAAACCAAAGAAATGGAAAAAAGAGAAAAAGTGGAAAGCAGACATCAACACTTCTGTGGGAAATGTCATTATATACACCGATGCAGTAGCCAACGACATTTTAACCTAACTGGAGGTAGTTGCTGAAATAAATTGCTGGAAAAAGAGAAAACATTGCAAGTTTGAGCAGGAAACCAGTCATGGGAAAGTTGCATGGAAAAACCAAGAAATGGGATGCGTGGGAAATTTCTTTGAGAAAATAACAGTGAGAGTTATTTAAGTAATAGCTGTTACAGCCAGTGGTTGCACTTGTGAGCTGCAGCTCTTTTGTTTTCTCCAAGGTTTCTGTAACACTTGACTCTCAGACTGGGAGGTTATCTGCAACACTTGCATGTAAGAGAAAATCCCCCCAGTAAATCAGTAGCAGCCTTGCGTTACTTGCTTTCTGTTTCTTTATTACATTTATTCCAGCACTGTTTTGAAAAGGTTTTGCTCCAGAGGAAACAAAAGTAAGATCATGTCTGCAGATGCAGTTTCTTTCAAAAACAATTATATGTTTTGATCTTTAACCCATTTTGTCACATTCAATTAAATTACTGGGATTTTATGTGATATATTTATATAAAATAACTTTGTGGGTCACTTAAAAAGTAATGATGGTAAAGTAATTCACAATAGTGTGAACGCATTTTTCATAGGAAGATAATAGATGTTTATTAGAGAACATTAGTGAATAAATAGCATCATGAAGATGAAGAAACGACAGACAGGTCAGGGATAACGTTTGGGTGTGAAAATGGAAAACAAAAGCATAAACGTACTCTTCTCGTAAACTGATACTAATACGACTCTTTATCTCTGGAGGAGCTCCAAACACCCACGGCTCAGGTGGGAGAGTCTGTCAGAAGGAAAACAAGTTGTCAATCACTCCACATATCTGGTCTCCAAGGATGTTTAGTGAGAACAAAGAAAATGTTTAAACACTGCGCATAACCTTCAATTCCCCATTTGGATTTCTAAAGCGATGATTAAGAATAAAGTATATTCAAAAATATTAATCTTCAAGCCCTGTGATCTGTAGCAAGGGAAAATTTGCTCTTTACACAGGTTTTCACCTAATATGAGGCTTGAACTGTTTTGCAATCAAGAATAAGCAACAGTTTCAGTCTCTGGATGTGCAAAGATTTAAAGCCTAGCCCTAAGGTATTTGCTGCTGTGGTAGACACAAAAGGGTCTAATCAAAACCACAAATCATGTAGCCTTATCCTTCCACTTTACAATTATACACTATTTTCATCTAATCCAAGCAAAATACACAAAATTTTGTGGTTGCAAAGCAACAAAATGTAAGTTCAAGTCATGGTACAGTAGTTGCTCAGCTTTTCCTTTCTCATTTGAAAGTCCTCAAATCTTTAACATTTACCAGACCCAAGCCTAATGACCATTGTTGTTGCAAGTGGCTTTGTTTTTGATTGGTGAAATCATTTGCAAAGGCATACCTCAAAGACAAAATTAAAGATTTGTTTTTGGATTCTGTCATGTTGGGTGTGTTTTTTCACAAAGCAACAACACAGTTCAGTTACGGCTGAACTGTTCGAGGCATGCACACCCTCAGCAGCGGCATCAGGCTATGTCCTTCTATGGTGGGAAAAAGGTTCTGCAGTCGAGAGAATGTGAAGCAAAGTGGTGAATCACAGTTTTTTTGTTCTCCCCGGGGACAAAATAAATAACAATTTTCTTGTTCTTCTACCCAATTTGGTAGTTGCCCATAGGATCCAGTTTCCCAAAAACACTCAGAGGTCTAATAAGTTCTTTCATCTAGAATAAAGCCTCAAAAATGAACTCACATGTTGAAACCAAAAGAAAACCTGGAGTTACTCCAGTATTTATTCAACACAGATAATACGTTTCTTACATTAGGAGCAGTGAGTGGGGTACATTTGTTTTTCATTAGCATATTTGTAACACATTTATCCTATTTCATTTCTGATGTTGGGTACGCCTAACAAAATAAGTTACAAAATGGATTTTTTATTCTTCCTTGCATATATGTTGCACATACATAGCAACTTATAAAGAAAGTAAGACTGACTGAGTGGATGTAAGAAAATTAATCATCTATTGTTGCTTAAGATGGGACTTTTCTGGAGTAAGAGAAGTAAAAAACAATAATAGAAATAGTTCTGAGGCAACATAACCTCTACATCTGAACTTAGTACAGAAGCACAAATAATGGTATTTGTACCCACCAGAGTTCAAAACATAAATGTTGATAGATATCCAAAGATGAGGTCAGTTTTGGGTCTGGCATCAATGTTAGATTGTATTGGTCCCATGTCTACTTTTATATGGATAGTAAACACAGAAGGGGAGCCTTTCAGTTTAGAAAATGTAAATGGGACTGCATTATAATACCAATATAAACCCCAGACTATAAACTGGTGGAATAATATTACCTTCTTACACAGCAAAATGTTGCTGAAAAGATGAGTTCCATCTAAACAAAGTTGAAACGTGAGCGCCACATGAGTCTCTGGAGAAGGCGCACCATACGCAGAGACGTGTTGAATAAAGTCCCGCAAAAACCTCTTTAAAAAGTCAAAATGTGGTTGAAAAGGAAAAAGATGCCTACACAGAGATGTCCAAATATGGTTGGTCAAATGGGTTAAGTATAGATGTTACCCATGTTAGCACCCATTACAGGCTTTGTTGTCACTATGATGGATTAAGCAATGAAGAACTTGATGTCCTTACATAGTTTAGAGATGTTTCATAGAAATGTTTTTCTTTTGGTGCAACTGAAGAAACCTTAGATGACAAAACTTTGGTTTAAGACTTCTTGTGGGAATTTTTTTTATGTCAGATTGAGAACTTGTATTTTTATAATCTACAATAGATCTTTCTTGCTTGTCGTTTTGTCTGTCTTTTGGCAGTAATGCGTTGTCGAGGGATTAATAGAGGCCTGCAGGAGATTGGGCTACATGCCATAAGTAAAACAGTTGCTCTTCTGTTCAGAACAGATATTTTGGGGCAGTTCAATGCACAACATCAAAAGCCCTGACCTGATTTATCTGCTGCGCTTCATTGGACAGGTTGGACTCTTCTCATAACGTAGCTCAACTAATGACATGAAAGAACCATAAATCTTTTCTTGAGCATTTCTTCATATATGATGTGTTAATCCTTTTAGCTAAGTTCTAACCATACTTTGTTGAAATTACATTTAAAAAGAACATTATCCAGATATTACATAGTTTGAATTTCCCCTTGTTTCTCAATTTGCTTCTTCCTGTCTCATCTTTTCATTATTGTCTGGTCAGTGTTTTCCTTCTTACCATGGAAAGATTCTGTGACTATAAAAGTGTAAACCCAGATGTTGCTTTGGTAACCTAATAACAATATCACTGTGATTTATAAGCACAAACAAAAGCGAGAAAAAAATCTTTACAAAACAGGTGTGTATTTACTCTAATTTGTGCTAAGCTAACTCTTATTGGTACACCACCATGATCACATCATGACCTCTTTCTTCCTTGCACTCTGGTCAGTGGAACAGATGTTTTTCTGAGGTTGCTGAGCTCCTGTATGTCCATATGCATTTCCCAGTCTGTTTCCAGTGTCTGGTTTCCCCTCAGACCCAGTGGAGTCACTCAGGTTATGATCTAAGAAATAATGAAGAAAAAGAACTGTGTTTTCATTTTGTACAATTTCACACAGAATAATATAAAAGGTGACATAGACAAACAGACATTATTATAGATCAGTAAGGAAAGGTTGTACAATACTCCTGTGGTTTTCTCTAAAGTTAGAGGTATTTTCCATGCAGTCTCGACCTTCTGTCTCCACTCCAATAAAAATGAACAGAGGTGAGTAACGATTATTTCTGGCACTTGCAACTCTGAAAAGTACACTAAAATGTTTTAAATATGTATTCCATTAATGCCTAAAAGTAGGATTTGTTAGAAAACTCCAATCCTAAAAGAGAAAATGTAATTTACTGTTTTTTAATGATCACCACTGATTATAATACTGATACAAACAAAAGTTCTGTCAAACCCTTGTGACATCTAAGTGACCAAAAAACCCATTAACCCATTAAATGGAAAATGGAAATAGTCTTTGGCTTGACCCCTGATCTAAATATTTTTATGACTCTAAAAAATGTCCCTCATTTTTTTGGTTCCCTTTTCCAGGCTTCTTGTGAAAGAGAAAAACAGAAATGTGATGTGAAAAAGCCAAGCTATTCCTCTGCAGTTTGTCAAACAGTTCAAACCATGATGTGGGTTGTAATCTCTGTACTTAATGGTGCCCACAGAGAACAACAAATACTCAGCATCCAGGACACACAAGCATGCATGCTCTTCTTCCAAAACATCAGCATCTGCATTTGTACCTCTATTTGAAACAAGTATGAGTCATATGCTTGAGGCAAGGCATCATTTCCTTTGCTCTCCTCACTTTCCATGCACTCTGTCCTGTTTTTTCTTGACACTTTAATGACTCAGGCAAGAATATTCAAGCAGCAGTGTATTGTAGGGTGTCTTCTTTAATTGTCAAGTCTTATTGTGTTCCCATTTTATTGCCTTTTAACAATCTTGCTCTCCTAATAACCCAAACCCACACAGTTACTGCACCTTGCTGACATCTGCAAACACTTTGCATTTTTTTCAGATTTTGTCATGTTACAAACTTAAACTGATATGTATTTTATTGGAATTGTATGTACTATAACAACTCAAGTGCATATTTGAGAAGTGAAAAAAGAAACGACAGATGATTTTTAATATTTTTACAAATACATATCAAATCTATTGGGGCATGTATAGACCAGCTGTGCACAACTAAGCATATCAAAATCTCAGTCAGATTGGAAGCAGAGGGTCTGTCAACATCAGTATTTAGATCTCCATCCATGACATCTGACCAGCTTATCTGCTCCTCTTGAGGAAACGCATTTCCTCAGGATGATGCTGACACCACCATGCATCATAGTGATATATTATGTTAAAGGTGATATGCAGAGTTAGTTCTTTCCCCAAATTTCATTTTGGATGAGTCAAACGAAACAAATCACTTTTTTTCCATCTGACCAGATCACCTTCTGTCACAAGTTTGCTGTCACTGCTACTTATTTTAAATTACAAACATTATATTTTTTTCTTTCAACAATAGCTTTTTTCTTCACAACTTAAAAAAAAAGGTTTTGTTCATTGCACAACTAATATCTGTCCAGCCAACATCTGTCCTGGATGAGTTGTGGGTGTTTGCAGGATTTCCTTTACTCCATAGGTTTATAGTTGTGCCAGACTCTTTCCATTTTTAGATGATGAATTTACATGACCGATTGAACCATGCTGTGTGAGATGTTTAAAGCTTGGGCTCTGATTATTTCAAAACTTATATTTAAGCTGCTTGACAATCTTATCTCTGCTGTGTTGCTTGGTTTTCATGGTGAAGTTTGTTCCCTTATGATGTCTTATAACCCTCCATAGTTTTCACAGACCAGCAGTATTTATATGTGATTACTTCTCACAGAGGTGGACTCTATCTGTTAACTAAATGCCTTTGGGAGGAGCTTGGATTTATTTAGAGGTGTTGGAGAAAATGGGCCTTTAGAATTTATGTATCACTCTCTTCAGGTTTTTATTTGTAAAAAAAAAATGTCATAAAGAGTTTCTCATTTTCCCTCCTTTTCACAAATATGCCCTTCTTTGTGTTGGTCTGTCACATAAAATTCTAATAAATTACATTTCACTTGGTGTTTGCAAGGTGACAAAAATTGGGAAGGATCAGTTTTGCAAGACACTGCATGTAGAGATGCACAAAACTTGCTCTTGTATTTCTCTTTTCTGGAGTTCTGTCACAGCTGCTGCTGAGCTGTGACCACTCACACCTGATCATCATCACCCTGATCTCCAGCTGCTGCCATATAAGGACGGATCTTCCTCCTGCACGGCGTCAGATTGTTGTCAAACCCTCTGCGGTAACAATTTCAGGCCTCCTGTAGCTACCTAGCGATTTGCCCGGTTACTAACCTGTCTGTCTCTTCCCTTCTGTCCAGCTGCCCTTCCTGATCCTGACCCCCCTTTTCTTCCTGACCCTGAGATCTGGAAGCCCATGACCTGGATTTGGATTCCCTGGCTCTGACCCTGGCCTGTTCTGACTGTGATTAAGCCTGTTCCCTAATAAACACCTGTTCTGTATTCCTCTGCTCAGTCCCTGCGTCCATTCGTGCCTGGATCGTGACATTCTGACTCTGAAATTCCTTCCCAATGTTATGAGGAAACCATGGAAACCGCATTTAGATGACTCCGTGTTCACACAGTTTCTAAAAGTTTATTTTTCATTAACTAAAATTTTTTTGTATTTTCAATTGCAGAAATACAATTCAGAAAACATTTTTACATTATAATATTTTCTGTAAAATACTGACTATTCATTTTCCAGAAACCAGCAGGTCCGCACACGGAAATAAGAATCTGTCTGCCTGATGCCCTCTCAGGTCACAGAGAGGGCATCAGCCAATGAAGGTCATTTTCTGACTAGTTAATCTTTTTTGTGAGTGAAAACGTGTCTTGTCTTTTCATTTTGTGAGACACAGCAATGTTTCTTAACCTGACCAGGTCAGCATTCTGAAAATCCTTTTGAAAAAGGAATAAAAACAACATCCTGTATGGAAACCATCCAAGAAATGACTTGATTACCCAACAACATGAAGGGGCTGGTCTTAAAAAAACAAGGCCTTTAGATTTTTAAAGCGATGTCCTTGCAAAAAAAATCCCCTTAACTCCATCCCAGTGTGTTTCCCTTGTTGATCATTTTCTGAAGTTTTCAAAAGATCCTAAATGATAAAGGTGCTTGCTTCAAATAATTTTTAGGCTAAGCAGCTTGAAAGATATACTCATAGTTCAATGGTTGCAGGAAGTAATGTAACATTTTGTCTTTTAGGTTTCCTGGAATATGCTTTATACGTCTGAGTTAAAGGTTTTCCAGAACGATGACACACACACACTGACATTTTTACATTTAAATGGAATTCCAGACCACTGTCCTGTGTAAATGTGTATTGATAAGATAAAAAGTGAAGTGTTTCCAGTCAGAGTAAAAACAGAAAGGAATCTATTTTGTTTCACACACTTCCTCACACATTTCCTCTTTAAGTAATCACCTAAAGCAACAGATTCACATAAACCATGATGGTGTTTTTGAAATTGAAGAAGAAATCTGTTTTTGTCTTGCTTACTCTTGAACTGTTACTTTAGATGCCACAAAATTAATCTGCTGTAAATAACATATAAACTGCTTGGGATGTTTATAACAGAAACTTGCTTTAAAACTCTCAAACCACCCCTTTAAATGGCAAAATCCATTGAACATGTTTGCCTAAATAGGTTGTAATTTTGCTATTAACACCTATTACCTATCACCTATTACACCTATATTGGATGTGAAGCCACTGATCCGACACTGGATGAAGATTGGACCCTAAACAGCTGTTACCAAACCGGACACAGAGTTACAGATTACACCGTCCGACCAGATGTACGTGTCGTTTATTGTTTCATTTATGAAGCTGAAGGTAACACCAGTAATAAAAAGATGCACGATAGAAGCTCTTTAGAACTGTACCTGGGCTCACCAATAATAAATGTTCATCCATTCCCCTTATGTACACTGTCCCAGGTTAAGTGCAATCATAATGTTAATCATATCACTCCACAAATTGACAACTCAACACTCCACCAGATGATTTAAATGTCTTCATTGAGACTGCAACAAAATCCAAGATGGTCATGTTAAAACGTTAAATTGCAGCCCTTACAATAGCACTCCTGAAAAACATCAACAGCTGATATTCTGGTTTGTTGTAGTAATTTTGCCCACACTACATGGTACTTTAAAAAAAAGCTTTAAGCATGGTTGTAAACATCTCAAATTTACTGTACATATACATTGCTTATGACTTAAATTTTGTGCAAATGAAAAATAGAAGAAATGCTGTGTTTAGTTTCTGCCAAAGCTGCTGGCTTCAGGCTAATCGCTTTCAGTCAGTTGGTCAGATTCGTATTTGTCTGTGAGATGTTCGGGCTGAAACAGACCTCCACCCACACACAGACCACTATTCCCCTGAGAGACTCTCCTAACTTCCTCCCCTCCCTGTGGGGGGCCAACAGCCCGTTGCATTATGGTCTGTCACTATGAGATAAACCAAATGCTGCAGCCATGGCATCATCTGTCTGTTTGCTTGTTGGTGGGGGGGATGTGGGTGTCTCTGGGGAAATTGGAAGAAAGGATAAAGACAGAGGGAGAGGCCAGAAATCTGTGTGTTGAGAAACAAATAAATCAGAAACTGCTGAAGAAAAGAAAATGATTGAAACAGGATGCATGGAAAACGTTTACCTCCCCAGTTTGCTTAGCCATTAGACTCGCTGAATAATCAAACACTTGCTGTTTGGATCTCACTGCCTGTTTGCTTTCAGAGCGCTGCTGCTTAGTCTGCAAGTTTTTCAATTAAGTTCTGCTTAGATTTGTGTAAAGAGAACGGAAGTGTTAGCGTTCAACAAGGCCATATATGTAAAGGTCTGAAAAGAAATTGTTTAAAAAAAAATACAAAGCCAAAAGGGTGGTAAACAGATATTTGTAAATTTATAACACCTATTATAGTAGTAAAAAAAAAAAAAAAGTAATTTTTTCATCGTATTTCACTTTCCATTTATTAACATGATACATTGGAAGCACTCTTGACAAATTAAACACAAACCATATCAATTAATTTACAATGCATCCTGCATCCTATCACAAGAGGTTGTTTTAGGGGAAAATCTAAAAACATTGTTACATAGAAAAAAGACTGTTATATTTTGCCTTCATCTTTCATTTTTTTCTTTTAGTTGTAGAGCTTACAAAATAAACCGTGCTCAATCGTATTTTGCCAATTTAATTTGTGATAAATAAACATGACAATAAAAGGCTACACGTTAAGTTGCATAATCAAAATGTATCTTTGCTACTGAATGTTAGTCATATTTATTTAGCTCAGACAAAAACAGATTACAGTTTATACAGTGTGACATCCAAGCAATATATTTTCTACATGAGAACTTAGGAGGAAAAATAGGGAAACTTCTGACTTTATCAAAATTTTGGCCAAGAAGTACAAAACTGTACTTCAAAAGCTATCATTCTGGCTACACAAACAAAGACTAAGAGGCTTCCAGCTCAGAATGATGTTCTGTAACTTTTTTCCGGCAGTGGAATAGTGCAGCAGATCTTGTGACTTTAATGAAGAAAATCCGAATCAAACTTTCCATGAGTAAAAAAAGGAAACACATTTTTTACTCCGATGACAATAACTTTGGAAGCAGTTGGTGACGTGTGCATGACACATCTGCAGGTTCTCTGCTTCAGATTTACTACCGGCCTACGTGCTAACTTGGCTTTTACAGATGTGATTCACTTTTAGTGAGGTGGCTGAAATCATGTTGTTTCCAAAGTCTCCTGGGTTTTCAGTTTTTCTTACAGTAAATGGTTATGAAATTTAACCCGGAGGTGAAAAAGTAGCATAAAAGGAAATCTAATTTTATCAGGTTTTAAATTTGCTCCTGTACTCAAAGTGGAGAAAATGTAAAACGAAATGTGACATAATCAAACATTTAATCAGAATAAAACCAGTCATAATGAAACTGAGCAACACAAGTTGTAGGCTATGTTGTGAGGAAAACCCATCATAGCCTACAGGCGCGTTTTAGCTTCTAACAGCATGCAAGAAAAAACAGCTCTGTGCTTCTGGATTGCCAACATTTTAAGGATGGATAAAGAGCCTCGAGCAACTGATTCAACAAACACAAGGCAGTTATTTCACTTACTCAACTTTAGTGAAATATTTTTGATCATGAGATTTGGAGATATGTAGAACTAATCAGAATACAAAAAAGTGTTGAGGCTGCACTTCTTATCGCTTCATCTTTCTTCAGACTGTGACCTTATCTCCCTGGAGGACTTGAAGTGGTGACGAAGGAGGTAAAAGAGCCAAAGGCAAAGTAGGTAGTGAAAACAGGAGAACTTGAAAGACATTTTTTTCCTTTTCATATGAATTCTTTTTTTAAACGAGATAAGTGGATTGTATTTTGATCCAAGACCAAATGGTCTGGACTAGTGAAAGAACAAGATCAGAAGAAATCCAATAGGTCTGGCAAATACAGACTCAACAAACATTTGAGCTTTGAAAATTTCATTCAACTTTACAAGCAAAGATATTTTATAGGCTTATCCGCAACTCATCTTACTCATCTTTCTCTTTGCTCTCTTGTCCAAAAATCAGCATTAAAGGAAGAAAAAGATAAATTGTAGTGCTGTTTTGATGCATCTGTTCTCCAATTATTGGGGTTATAGGTCAGGGTAGTGTTTGGACTAAGACATCAGTATTTTCACAAAAAATGCATTTTGCCTCCGTAAGGTTAAATTTTCAAAGACCTCAACTAAATATAACCTTCCTAAAATAATGACCTAAGTCGCTTTTTGGCAAAAGTGTTCTTTTTTCTAAAACATCTTTTGTAAAGAAAGAAGTGGAGCTTTTTTTTTTTTTTGCCAAACTCAAAAAATAATTTTGGACATTATTTTAGAAACTTCACAATATTTAGTTCTGAGATCAGTTAAATTTGTACTAAGTAATTTACATAAACAATGAAAATGTGAGTATAAACTCATCACTGATCCTCAATGCTGACAATGTTCTTTGTTTGATGAAAAATATTCAGCTCGCGACTGCGCAAGAGAATTATAAACTGCAGGATTTGAGAAAAATGCATCAGGAATCATGCAGAACATCACGTCATGCCTCATTCCTTCCATCAGCTCTAACATTCGATTATCTTGAGCAATTAATGTGCAAATGTATAGTACGATTTTGATAAATCAGCACTGAACTACATTTGCTCTCCCTTAATTTCTCAATTCTCACCGACTTTCCACTCCTTTTCCTTGTGACTTGTCCAAACGCTTAAGCATTATTCATCTCAACCAAACAAGTTCCTCTTTTTTTCTTCTCTTGCAAACAATACTTTTTCAGCTATCAGAGAAGTTTATCAACATGTCTAAAATAGTTAAAAAAATTATAACGTGTCTAGCATACAGAAAAAAAACTGTCTGTATCTTCTTTAAGCTTGTTCTAATGTTTCCATGTTGTATAATTAAAGTAATTGGTGTAATTTCCATTTTGATCATCTCTGATTCACTTTAAATGGAAAAATCGACTTTAATCCATTCCAGTCAACAATAAGAATGCTTGTATATTTATATGAGAAGCCACATCACAAACTTAAGTTGCACAATAAAGTCTTTAAACAGGGATTAGCAGCTTCATCATCGCTGGTCACTGCTCTGCAGTAGTTGGTGTGGTTAACAGAGGAAAACCACAAAAATGAATGTAGTCTGTACCATTCGAGTAAGGGACAAAGGATATAATAGGGGGAAAGCCATGTTTGTTTCCATTTTCAATGCTTTGGACTAATCTTGAATTAAGAAAGATAATATTTCAATATTACAGACTAATGAGCACTTGAAGCAGCTACACCACAGTAAAACTTTTATTTGGATTACTAATAGCTTCCAAAAGCTGACCTCACTTCAGAAAAATCACATTGCAATATAAAGTGTAGCTATTTCATTGCAGTGTATTTATATGATTATCTTGCTACTATCTTGTTTTAAAATATACATGTTGTTTTCTTTTGATAAAATGTATTTTTCAATAATATATTTTAAAGTTGGAAGATACCACTGTCATTGCTTACTTATAATGTCCATCTGCTGATGACGCTAACAAACAGAAACAATCATGCTTTGGTTCCTTTCACACAGCAGGTCTTGATGCTCAATTCCATTTGTTTGCTGACATAGAATTTATTTCTGCATGGTCTTTCACACTACTAATTAAATGCAATGGCAATCAGACTTCTTTGTGAACAGTTTCTGACCCCAAACTGCCCTGCATGTGCAGAAGAAGAACATAGATGTTACACAGCAGCGCAATGATCAATAATCCAGTTGTTGAGCAATGGGTAGTGAAAGTATTGTCACAAGATTATAACAAGACAAAGAAAGAAAAAAAAAAACCCTAATAGCAATCGTCTGTTATGGAGCACTGAATGCAACTTCTGTAGAGAAATATGTTGAAACTGTTCATAGTTGAAACCAGGAGTGGTGGGATTGTGATGTGATGCGCTTCACTAACAGACTTCTTTCAACATTTATTTTCGTTGTAATCGCCTTCAGCCATTGTTTATGTCTGGATTTATTACATCTTGCTTCTTCTGGTGCAGAATTATGACATGTCTCACATCAAAGATGTAAAAGTCAGGGGGGAAAAAAGCAATATGACTGTTCTGACTGCAGACACTTTAATAACTATTGAAAGTGCAGTTCCAGTGATATGAAACTCCCAAATGAGGAGAAACACACACATCTCCAAATTGCGCATCTTGGCAATTTACATAAAAATCCGTTTAGACGATAGAACAGCAGTGGCCAACTTTAGCACACCCAGTATCCTGCATGTTTTCATGGTGTAACCTACTCCAGCCACACCTGAATTGGCTCCTCTGTATGTAATCAGGTTGAACCAGGGGATCATTTAAAAAATACAAGACACAAGGACGCACCCCTGCTTTAGAGCTTCACAACGACCAAACTGTAAACTGTAAAAAAACACAGATTTGAGAGTTTATGCTGATGTAACAAATAAAACATGTTGTCATTATTCTGTCTTTGCTTACACAGACAAACTGAACATTGATTAAACAGTTCTGTTTTACTGTGCGCAGTGTTTGCAAATTCAGAGGATTGACAACAGCAACTGTCTAAAGCTCATATTTGGCTCTTCCAGCCAACTGTGATATCATCCACATCTGTCTTAAAGACACATCCGCTTTAGCAGATAATTTCTTTATAAATTATGAACAGAAACAGCCACACCTGAGCATGCAGTATAGAAAAACTGCACAACAAGCAACATGTTGCTTGTATGAACAAATTTACAAGACAGTCTTTATTCTCAGATATATTGATTTCTCTATAACCAAATACAGCCTCCTGTTGTGAGGCAAACAGTAAATAGAATGAAGTGTTAAGACAGATATCACAAATGATTGCAGAAGAAAACCTCAAGAATGTGTCCATGCACTCTCTGGATTTATGTTTCTCTGTTCCATAACACATAACACAGTGGTTAGAGAGTATTTTCTCACGTTTTCCCTACAGATTGATTGGCTTCATGTAGCAGCTGACTGGAGACTAATCCATTTCACTGCTGTAATAGTTGAGCTCATGAGATGGCAGAGGAAATGAGCAGTTTTTAATTTCTATCAAGGTTACCTCACACTGTAAGTGGGTTTTAAATGTAAACTGTATGTCAACTGTCAATGTGTGTTTTACGACATTAGAAACAAAATAAAAAAACGATTAAACCTGAATTAATGTGACATCAGACTCATAGATCATAGAATTCATTTATTTAGGATTCTAAAGGTCACGAAACATTAAATAACATTTAAGTCAAACAGGATTTAACATTGATGGAATTTCATGAATGTGTGGGTTTTATTGTTGTAACTGCATCAAATATATCTGCAGATCACAAATATAAATGTTTATTGAGTTGAAAGAGATGCACAAAAGATTACAAACATTTTAGGTAAGTTGGTTTATTCCAGACATTCAACAGAGAAGATTTATAATCATCTTATACATAAAATTGTAAAAATAGTCTAGGTGCAATCAGCTTGTTTCCTCATAGATTTTTTTTATAACTTAAGTCATGTGGTAAACTGCATACATGCATATTTATGCATGTACTTAAAATTGTTAAACTTATTTGTTTGGAGATACAAACTTGACTTCAATGGATCTAGTTGTAGTAAAACACATAGCAATGGAAGAGCCAGAAAAAGAAACAATAAAGCATAAACACAGAATCTTGGATTTGCAGATTACAAATGCAGAACAGCTTAAATTACTGAAAAATCCTTACAATAAAACACCTGGTCATGCAAACACTTTCCAGGCATTGAAACATTAGCGGACTGGAGGCTTTCCAGGCACTGACGCCATGTGACCTAATTTCTGCAGACCACTGCTCCTGAGTGTGTAAAACTGACGGCCAATATGTGTGGAGAACGGCATCAATGTCTTACAGTCCAGCACAGACACCTGCATACAGTGCCTTTTATAATATTCACATGAACCTTTTCCCATTGTATAACATTAATACCATAAACTGCTGTGTGTTTTATTTGGATTTTCTGTTATAGACTAACATTGTACAAGTGTAACTATAAAGTGGATGGAAATAACACATATTTCTGAATTCTTACAAATGAAAGTACTGTTTTTGCTGCTGGTACATCTATATGCATTTTGAAAAAATATGTTTCTTACATTTTTTCTCATTTAGTGACTGATTGTTTGGCCCATTCTTCTTTTTAAAGTAACTTAAGCTCTGTTAGATGCACTGGTAGCGCATGCAAAAATCAATTTCCCATTTTTTCTACATATTCCCAAATGGATGTAGACCTGGACTTTGACTGAGCCCTTCTAATAAAAAGCATTTTTTCCATTGATGCTCTGATTCTATGTTTAGGTTGTATGTATAGCCTTGCTGGAAGGGAACCAAGTCACTAAATGTTCTTTAACAAACAAGCCTTCACTTAACTGTTTATTTCGAGGCATCGGGGTGAGGGGGACTGAACACAATATGCACCACTTTTGGAAACACACAGGTGTTTTTTTCTATTTCACGCTATTTCGTGTTAGTCTGTCACATAAACAAGGCAAAACATCGAAAAGTTCAAGCTGTGTGTTTTGTATATTAGTTACACTGAGAATAAAGTCATTATTTTGAGGATTAGGGATGCTTTCCATATTTTAAAAACCTCTCAAACTTACCATTTTCCGGATTACCTTTGTAGCGTGGACATTGTATAATAGTTTTACGTGCCAGATACAAAAAGAACACCCAGAATTCAGAGGGGGGTTGAGAAAGGGGCTCTGCTTCTGTTACACGCTGCGTGGGTCGTCCCTCACATTGTCGGACCTCCCTCCTCCGTCTGAAACTAAGCCATGCCCAGATAAATCACTCCCAGCACAGAGGGAACCTCCACTCAGGGGTCGCAGATAGACGGGGGAGGTTGGAGAGCTGCAGAAAGTGGAGAGGTGCTGGAAACCCCAAAGCGGCGGTGAAGTAATCACAGACTGAAAATCTCACTGGGAGCACCTGTGGCCGCGTCCTGCAGCACCCGAGTGGGTTTGATTTCAAACAAAATGTCCGGTCACAGCACCATAGCCGGGGTGCTGGTCGCTCTGTGCATCGGGAGCGCGGTGCGCTCCATGCCGCAGGGGACGCTCAATAACCCGCAGCTGTATCGCAGTGCCTCGGTCTCTCCAGGTAAAACATTTGATCTTCTCCTTGGTTTTCTAAATCGATATTCCATTCGGACTTTTGGGTACTTCGTGGCTTTTTGCAGTTATCAACATATTTCCTTTGAATATATAAAATAGTTTCGCTGATCTGATAACGCGTATCTGTTGATATATGCGGTTGCATTTAATGTTATCTGCCTAATGATGACATCAAGCACTAATTGCCTTCATCTGCTTCTGCTCTCTGGGTCACCGGATTAACCTTTAACTCAAGTCCTATACATCATCCTCATCCGTATGAAACCTGAAACTATCCAAGTTCACACAAAGTTAAAAGAAGACTTTGTAAAGTGGATTAAAGGGGGGAAAGATAATTGTTCTGGAAATAGGGAGCTCTGCACAAAGAATGTTCCTGGTGGGGGAGAAAAAGAGGATGACTATTCTTCTCCACCCTGTGCAAATGATTTATGGCAGTTTAGAAGTCCCTTTGAAGCCTTGTTACCACTGCTGGATTATGTTCAGAAACATAAAGGGTCGAGTTTCCTTCTGGTATCTGAATGTTTAATCTAGACATCAGTTATTCTGATACAAAAAAGATTTTTGTTGGTTGTGTAATCAGTGATAATGATCTGTGTGTGAAGCTGTGGGCAAAAAGAAAACACTGTGTCAGTTCTGCTCTCTAAATCTTTACCAGTGTTTTGTACTATTTTCTTTCTCTTATCTGCTCCTCTCTTCTCTGCTCAGATGGCTGCATAGAGAACGGTCAGTCATATAATGTAAACGACCAGTGGGAGCGTCCTTATTTGAGTGCCACCCTGATCTGTACCTGCCAAGGAGTTGCTGGGATTAAGTGCAGAAGCAAACCAGAAGGTTAGCTTGTATGCTATTACAGTACCTATATGCATGTTTCTTTGTTTGTTTTATGTACAAAAAATTGTATTACTGTGTATTCTGCTCCCTAAGCCTTAAATAAAATGCACTGCAACCAATTTAATTCTGAACTTATCAAATGTAATAATTTATCTGTGTATTGCTTAATTATAGTTCGTGCAGAACTACATTCTCAGCGTGACTTACAAATCTAAGGGAGTAAAATTAGTGTTTTGGGCCATTTTTTGTGCTTCCATGTGGACAAAAACATTTCTGGAAATGCCCTCATGTGGGCGGTGCCTGAAAATGGGAACAGTAAAACTAACGAGGCATGACTGCCCACCTATGCTGACAATTATTAGTTGCACTCCACAAATCTGGTTCAAAAGAAAGTGGCTCGAAGAAAGCCTCTAATGAAAGCAACAAGATCTTTTTGGGAAGAAGATTCTTGCACCAAAAGGGAACTTTTTGGCCTTTTTCAGTCTGCCACATGTGAAGTGCTACATTTGGTGGAAAGATACTACTGAACATCACCCTTAGCACACCATCCCAGTGGTGAAACATGGTAGTGACAGCATCATGCTGTGGGGACCAGAGGCTGGTCTGAGTGTATGGGCTGTAGCTGAAAGAAAAGTTGATAGAAATGGCAGAGGTTCACCTTCCAGCAGGACAAATACCACAAATATGGTATAATAGAGTAGTTTAGAACAAAAACTATTCATGTGTTAGAATTTCCCTAAATTCAAATGATAATTTGTTGGAAGACTTGAAAATAAATGACTGAAGATAAATAGCAATTTTTTTCTGGTTTTAGTTGTCAAAAATTTAGAAGATCAAATACAATTTTCCTTTTTCTTCACAATTATGCACCAATTGGTCTATGACTTGAAATCTTAGTAAAACCACTGAAGGTTTGTCATTGCCTGAAATGTGTATGTTTGCATCATTTTTCCAACTAACTTCAAAACAATTTTGTCTTATTTCTTTACCTATGGCAGAGGAAAAGTGCTACGACAAACTCAGCCAGAAGTTCTACAGCGTGGGAGAAACGTTCGAGAGCCCAAAGGATGGCATGATCTGGGACTGCACATGTATTGGATCTGGGAAGGGCAGAATCAGTTGCACCATTGCAAGTATGTGTTGTTTGTGGTTCCACACACAGCCTCTCTGTTTGGTGGCAGTCAGTCTGCCACTGTGTGCCAGACTGACTGCAGTAAACTTCTAAAACTCTGTATTCCCTACTGCTGATTAAAAACGGCTTCCAGGCAGCTGCTTGCAGTTAGCTGAAGGGTTAGATAATGATGCAAATGTTTGAGTTATTTAATTTCCTGTGCCTCTTCTTTACTACATTTACACAGACATGCGGACAATCTTTAAATCTACTCTCTTCTCTCTGTCTAACCAGATCGCTGTCATGATGGCGGGGCCTCCTATAAGATCGGAGACACCTGGAGGAGACCTCATGAAGGAGGCTACATGCTGGAGTGTGTCTGTCTGGGTAATGGGAAGGGAGAGTGGACCTGTAAACCTGTTGGTGAGTCCTTCAGATAGCTAACTGATTATTCAGTCTATAAGACTGGGAAACTTTGAGTCAGTTTGCTAGAATTTTCTGACTTTGGATTATTTATTGCTGCCAAAACGTTTAATACTATTCACATTATTTTAGGGCTGTTCTGAATTTTGATACTGGGACACCAACAAGTTAGTGAAAAAAAAATCTAATAATTTTTAATTTTGCAGCTGAGCGTTGTGTTGATCAGGCGGTTGGAACATCCTACGTTGTTGGAGAGACATGGGAGAAGCAGTACCAGGGATGGATGATAATCGACTGCACCTGTCTGGGAGAGGGAAATGGACTGATCACATGCACATCCAGAAGTAATTATCTATCTTACTTCCTCTTCCTCGTTTTCTTTCCCGGTAGCTATGCCATTCCATTTGTTATAAATTAAGGTTAAAACTTGAAATGTAAAAGAGAAATTTAATTACGAACAGTGAATGTACCAGGCGGAAATGCAACTCATAATGGAAATTACACTCTTCAGTGTGGATGCTTGTACTGAGTGAACAAGACTTTGTTAGGTATTTTCGGTGAGCTGTTTATGAATAAATTAGTACGACAGAAATGTTCAAAAAGAGCAATTAGAGTTAACTTTCACAGGTCAGAGGATTTACAAAATCGGTGATCGGAAATCGGCCATGTGATTTCTGATTGGTGCATTCTTAGTTAAAACCTTGAAATTCAAATAGGTCTCGTGAGCAAATTTGAATTAAATTCATTTGAGTTTAATTAAAAATTTACTGGTCCCTTTAGTTTTTGACAGCCACTAACGACTCCAGTAAATTTGGTGTCTTTACTTTCTGTCAAACAAGAAATCTGAGTCACTGAGTCATTCAAGGAGAAAATCAAATTTTTTTTCTTCTGAAGTCCAACTGTATTTAATCAAGGATGACGTCTATCTACTCTCACTGACTGGGGAAAGTCGAGCTGTTTTCAACAGGCTTTGTAGGAAATGTTCTACAGCTGTCTCGTCATTTTAAACAGTCACATTCATCCCTAATTATGCTGTCTGATGCAGCAGCTGATGATACATTTTATAGCTTATTAGCAGGAATTTTGGGTGGCCATGAAGACTTTTTTTATTGACTGAAGGTCATTAGTACCTTCTTTTTGTGGACAAATGACCAACAAAGCTTCAACATACTAACATGAAACAACTGTTAGCTATAAAGGGTAGTACGTACTAATTACAAATATTTTAACGTAGAGTTTCACAGCATTTCTTACATCCAGACTTGGACCATATTTAGTATTGTAGTTTTTATCCCTTCCACACTAATTAAAACTCTTTTTCCTAGATCGCTGTAATGATCAGGACACTCGGACCTCATACCGTATTGGAGATACATGGACCAAGATAGATTCTCGCGGCCACCAGCTCCAGTGTCTCTGCACCGGGAACGGCCGAGGGGAGATGAAGTGTGAACGACATGCCTCACTTCACACCACTAGCCTGGGTGAGAACTGATCATGTCCATGTTTACTTTTTGTCCCCAAGCCTAGTAACCTCCATTTGGAGAAGGATTTCTACCAAAAGCAGATGTTCTAAGGAGTGAGAGATATGAGGTGCCAACTGTCCAAGTGACGAAGTGAGACTGACGTGTCAATTACCTCATGAGATGAGAAGATTGTGTGTGGGAAGCGGGGGAATGTTGTGAGAAAAATGCACATGGGAACGATGGGAAGAGAAATGGGCTCTGATTGAAGCGATTATGGAGAGTGAAAAATGTGGTTGTTGTGATATGATGTCGGTAAAAACCCAAAGAATGAGCAGCGATTTATCACTTTTATCTGAGGATAATTGTTCTTTTTTTTTTCTGTGAATCCTTTTAATGTGCATATTCTTGACTTTCAAGTGTGGCCAAAAGACATAAAGCAATTTTTGAGCATTTTTTGCACCTTGGGGTTATGTAAAGAGTCCTCAACTTCATCTTCACTAGTGATTATGAAATACGATTAATCATTTTCTCTTTTAATTCTATCCAGATGTATCAAATTGTTTTTGTTTTGTTTTGCTCACTTTTAGATGTTAACCAGTAAATTTAGTGTTACAAAATTTTCATATATTTTACTTCACTGTTAGATTTGAATCAGTATTTCTGAGTAGGATTTATGCGAGTTACTTGCCAAAGTCCTATCAGTTTGTAAAGTTTATTGATCAAAATGTATGAAGTTCTAAATAGTTTTTGAATTTCACTCAAACTGGCTAGTTTCTATAAAATGTTGCTCTCCCTTACAAATAACCATTTTCTTTTTTTTTTTGTTTGTTTTATTGGCTCTAGTGGCTTTTATTTAATAGTTAGTGGACAGGAATGAGGGAAATGAGAGAGGGGGAAGACATGCGGCAAAAGTCGCCAGGCCAGGATTTGAACCTGGGACGGCCGCGTCGAGGACTAAGTCCTCCGTATGTGGGTGTGCTAAACCCCTGCGCCACCAAAGCACCCCCATTTTCTTTATTGTAGACAAATATCTCATGCAAAATTAGGTTTTATAATTTTGAACTGAAATTACTAATGGCATTTTTCAAAACTTTTGTGTAAAACAGAAATATGCCACATATTCCATTGTCCCACATCATGTAATAGTTTCTGTTGGAGCAAAGCTGATATCCTTGACACAACATCTTATTTGAGTTGTACATTGTGTTACAGGCACTGGCTCTCATGTGGTAACCAACATCCAGCCTGCGGTCTACCACCCTGTTGTTGTACCAGAGCTTCTCTTGGAGGGACCCTGCAAGACTGACTCAGGACTGACGTACTTCAATGGGCAGCGGTGGATCAAGAACCAGGGAAATAAAAAGATGATTTGTACCTGCATGGGAAATGGAATTAGCTGCGAACAGTGGGGTAAGAAACTATCTTTTCCAGACTTTTCTTGGTAAATTTTCTTTTCGAGCCACACAGGAGAGACATTCTGTGAGCTGAAACACACCAAAAATAATGTTCAAAAGACAAAAGTAAACTTTGAGTAACTTTACTTTCCTTGTTGGCATCCAGATGGACCAGCCCCAGTGTATGGTGGAAACTCTGGAGGTCTTCCCTGTGTGTTTCCGTTTGTCCACAAGGGGAAGACGTACCATTCCTGCACCTCTGAAGGCCGCAGTGATGGACAGCTGTGGTGTTCTACTTCTTCTGACTTTGACAAAGACCAGAAATATTCTTTCTGTACAGAGAAGAACGGTGAGCAATTTTTAATAAAGGTGGAAATTATCAGTAGGAATTAATTCTTGTCAGATTGTTTGCATTGAAAAGGGTAGAGTGCCTTCTCTGGGTCTGGGGGGAGGAGGGGGTGTCCTGCCCCAAGTCGAGGAGTTTAAGTATCTCGGGATCTTGTTCACGAATGAGGGAAGAAGGGAGCGGGAGATCGACAGGCGGATTGGTGCAGCGTCTGTGGTGAAGCGGGCGCTGTACCGATCCGTCGTGGTGAAGCAGGAGCTGAGCCAAAAAGCGAAGCTCTCGATTTACCGGTTGATCTACGTCCCTACCCTCATCTATGGTCATGAGCTTTGGGTCATGACCGAAAGAACGAGGTCCTTGATACAAGCGGCCGAAATGGGTTTTCTCCGTAGGGTGGCTGGGCTCTCCCTTAGAGATAGGGTGAGAAGCTCATTCATCCAGGAGGGACTCAGAGTAGAGCCGCTGCTTCTCCATGTTGAGAGGAGCCAGTTGAGCATCTGGTCAGGATGCCTCCTGGATGCCTCCCTGGTGAGGTGTCCCGGGCACGTCCCACTGGGAGGAGGCCCCGGGGAAAACCCAGGACACGCTGGAGGGATGATGTTTCTTGGCTGGCCTGGGAACGCCTTGGGATTCCCCCGGAGGAGCTGGGGAGAGGGAGGTCTGGGCCTCCCTTCTTAAGCTGCTACCCAGGATAAATCAAATGTAGAGAATAACTGGAAGTTTAAATGTCTGATTTCCTTTTCTTTAACAGTGGTCTTGATGACACGAGGTGGTAATTCTAATGGGGCTCTGTGTCAGTTTCCATTCCTCTACAATGGCCGAAACTACACTGACTGTACCTCAGATGGCCGGAGGGATGGCATGAAGTGGTGTGGCACAACTACAAAGTATGACACAGACCATCGGTTTGGGTTCTGTCCAATGACTGGTAAGTAGTTCAAGCCGGATTGGCATTTTATTGGTTGGTTTTTTTGGGGTTTTATTATCACTGCAGAGTACAAACCATTTCACCCATTCATCTTTTTATACTTTTGTGGTTGTGGCTATTTTGTACCCGACTTTTTGGAGTGCAAAAGAGGCTGTCTGCTAAAATGCCCACACAGCCATTTTTGTCTGCCTCGTGAATAGTTTTTGGGTTGATCCGGGCTCAAAATCTTGCATTAGTACCAAATGGAAGTTGCAGAGCACAATTCCTTCCAGAGGGAAGCAAACTTGATTAACATGGCTAATTGTACTGTCCCTCCCTGCCCCATGTGAATTTTATCATCTACTCAAGCTGAGTTGTCTTATCAGGGTGATGTTAGAGTGGAATCCTGGCTCGTATATACTCATTTATATTATACTAACATCATTGCAGAATTTACATTGATGTCACAGCTGCTTAGCTACATGTTTACACGTCTCCAGCGATCAGAGAAACCGGGACTGGGAGTGAAACTTTTGGGAACACTCCTCACCTAATCAGCTTAAAATAACTTCTGATAAGGAAAGTATTTGTGTTACTTGAGCACATGGTTCATCGGAGGTGGGTCTCTGTTTTCCAAGTGAGGTGAAAGTGAAAGGTGAAAAGTGCATTGGTTGGACGACTTGCTAAAATCACAGTGGACTGCCATGACAATTACAGCAGATTCAAGGTGTCTTGATGGCACCACTTAAGCATGGAACTTTTCCTCAATTAACATCCAAAAATACAGCTAACTCCCAGACAACGTTAGGCCAGTGACCTGCAGTAAAGTCTGATGAAATAGTTTAAATGATCCTTGAAATATTTAAGCAGACCCCTAACAGTTTTGGTGGATATGTCTGGGTTTTAAATCTCCACCATCCAGATGTTAAGAAATTCTTCCTTTCACCAGTGGGACCACCTCTTGGCTGACGCCAAGTTGTTGAAACTGTCCTGTCAAGTTTTAACAACAGCTGGTGAGGGGTGTCTGTTTAAACACCTTGGCTATTGTCTGTAGTGTTTGTGTGAAGTAAAGCCATTCCTCTGCTGAAAGGAGCAGGCTGTCTGCACATTAGAATTACCCACTTTTGAGCCATTGTCAAAACAAACAGGGATTTTGAGATGTTAATGGATTGTTTGGACTTACCAGGAGTTCATGCTTTCTCCTCAAGCTTCTTTCAAGGTGGTTTGGTAATCCTTTGTGATCTAGCCAGAAAGCAGTCTCCATGTGTGTTTTTAGCATCCAGGACCCAATCCCATAATGTAAATTCAGTCATTTACATTGTATGACTCTCTGTCCCATTCTAGTCACTCAGAAGACGAACGTTATATGATTAAATTCTCCAGCTCGTCTTATCTGCTCCTCAGGTTTCGCACTGGAGTAGCAGCGTTGAATAGAAGGGGCTTTATCTTCCAAAGCCAGGAACTATGTCACCATCAGCATTAGGAGCCAGTATCAGATAACAAATAACCAAATCATTTAAATAAACCTAATAGTTGCTCATGCCTTAAAATGCATATGAGCTCAACGGTGTCTTCTGATTTTTCAAACAAGTTTTTGATTAAAAATGTTTTCATTGGGATTGCAGTTATTTGCAATGAAAAGCTTTTGTGTATGGAGAACTGTCAAATTTCAGACTAAAAAAGATTATTATTATGTTCTTTTGTCTGCAATAGATATGAAATAAAGTCTGATACTATTTTTTGAGAATGATCAGACCATTACCAGGTTCTTAAGTTGTTATAATTTTAATCTCTAAATTATTTAATTTCAAAACATATTACAGCATCGTTATTTATTAAATACAAATAACTACACAATGAGAAATGTGTCTTTGGATGAAGACAAATTAAATCTCGGGTTTAATTTGTTAGGGATCTATCTTTAGCAGTGATTGTAGATGTTTTCTGTATGACTTCATCAGGTTATCTCATCATTGAGAAGGACTTTTGGCTCTTTTTTCTTTGCTCATTATGTCATTGCTTGTATAACGCAACTTCAGCCAAGCTTTAACTAATGCACAGATGGCCTCACATTTGACTTTGCAGCATTTTGGTATCCAGAGATCATGGATACCATGTTTTGGTTTTCACTTGGTTTTCATTTCTACTTTGGTACCATCTGTCAACAGGACATTGTTCCAAATCTTTTTAGGTTCATTCAAATGCTTTTCAAACTTTGAGCCTAAGGCATGCTGCCCTATTTGTTTTAGGAAAGAAATGATAGCTCTTTCTGCTCTTTCCTTAGAACAAGATGTTTTTTTGGCAATATTTTTTTCCCTGAAATTTAACAGGCTAACTGAGGCCTGTAGAGTCTGAGAAGGAGCCTTTTTCTTTTTTTTTTGTGTGTGCAATTTCTCTTAGTACTGCACAGTCTGCTGGGACAGACACAGTTATGTTTAGAGTTAAATCCTTTCTGAATCTTTCAAAGAACAGAACTTTTCTTCTTCTGGTTCTAAGACATAAAACCCAACATTTGAAAGAGAGCTTTTTATGCTTTTACAATAACAATGTATACATATCAAAAAACTGACCATCCCTCAGTATTAAGAGACAGGGTCACTGAGACCCCACAAGGCTTTCACTCTATGCGCAGTCTGGTGAGGTTGCACTGACCTCGTGTGCGCTTTTACAAGTTTTGTTTTGTTTTTGTTTTTTTGTCTGACTTCCTGAGTGCTAGGATCGTGGGAGGTTTAATAGACAAAAAGCATTGATCTTGAGTTATTATTCACATCTAATATAGTTAGTGAAAGGTTATGTCCTCATTCATTACACATAGAACATTAAAATACCTTTTGTGTACAAAAATATGTTTGATTTATCACCAGAAACATTTTTTGGCAACTTCAATCCATATTCTTTAAATTTTCAAGTTAATTTATAAGCTAGTGGAAAATTACTGAGGTATCCCTATAAAAATAGCCGGAAGAAGTTGAAATACTATGAATTCTACAAACTTGGTTTATCCAATTTCAAAAACCTCTTTTTCTTTCTCTGGAGTTTGTTGTCTTTATTATATTTATTTACCCATGAGGGGTTTAATTACTGTATGATGAGTCATCATATAGTAATGTTGATGACATTACTGTAATGTAAAACATCTCTCTGCAAATTGGTCCAGGCAGGGCAAGCTCATCAATATCCTTATTTAATTTCTGTCTGCTTTTTCCACTGCTGCAAAGAAATCAAACAGTTGATCAATTAGTAAGTTTCAACATTGAAAGATTTGTTCTCCTTCAGCTGTTCCTGCACATTATGCTTATGTTTTCCTTCCTTTATCTAGGACCCACAATAGAACTGAAATAAAGCCAGTGTGCCTCCAACTTCAGTTTAATAACACATTTTTGGACTCGCACCTAAGGGCAGGTTGCTGCTTGTTGTAGCCACACTTGGAAACTTTCTCTCTCACACTCACTCTATTAATTAACTGAACCCATGTGGTGAACACACAGTCATCCACACGTAATAAGACAAGACAGCTGTTTCTAACTTTTGATCAAATTTTCCTTTCTGTGCCCAGGCATTTTTATGACTGTTGCATTTCTATCACTCTTTGTGATATTTATGGGGTGATATTTCCTGTGATATTTTCTGAACGTCTTTGAAGATATGGACTGATTTTGCATTTTGTTTTTTTTGTGTGTTTTAGCAAATGAAGAAGTGTGCACAACAAGCGAGGGGCTGATGTACCGCGTAGGTGACCAGTGGGACAAGAGACATGATGTTCTAGGTCACATGATGCGTTGTACCTGTGTCGGCAATGGAAGAGGCGAATGGAGCTGTATGGCTTACTCCCAGCTTAAAGGTACGGGTCAATTCAGCCTTCTGAATGGACATAGTTAAATAAAACACATTGAAAAGCGTTTGGTTATTTGGTTCACGTCCATTTTCTGCTTATCTCTGCTGCAGAGCATTGTCTTGTGGATGGTGTGACCTACGAGGTTAACCAGACTTTCACCAAAGAGCATGAAGAAGGATACATGATGAACTGCACCTGCTTTGGACAGGGCCGCGGCCGCTGGAAGTGTGATGCAATTGGTGGGTTTAGTACTTTAATGTTTCAGGTTCTGCAACTTGCTTCCTAATAAATTAATAAATAACTCAACATGATGGACATAAATGGTTTCAAAATACCAACAAAGGAATTCTTAAAGACATACCGTGTCACAATGCCCAATGACAATCCACTGAAGACATCAAATGGGGAGAATCTGAAAGTTAAATCGAGCAATATGGAAAATCCCGCGATCCACTATATGTCAAGTTTCCCTTAATAACATTTCTACGGAATCTTTTTATTTGTCTTCAGTCTGATGCCATTTGCTAATTTATACAGATTAAATTAGAAAATGATAACATGTTTTTGTTGCAGGATGCAAATGTGTCTGAAAATCTAATTTAAAATGAAGTTTTTCTAAAGTGCCTTTTAGTCTCTGATCTAAATCTGTTTTTCTTGCCAGAACAAATAATAAATCAGAGTTGAGTGGCATAAATATAAATAAATCAGTGAATAAACTGAGGCAATCCAACAACATCCATTTCCAAATTCCATTTCAAAAGACTAGAATACAGTTTTCTTTGTAGAACTAAGGGATATCAACATTACGTCAGTTGCTGATTGTTATTATTTTGCTTTCAGACCATTGTCAGGACCCAGAGACAAGAACTATCTACCAGGTTGGAGAGTCTTGGGACAAAGTTATCCAAGGCGTCATGTATAAATGCATTTGTTATGGCAACGGTGTTGCGGAGCATGGATGCGAGCCACAGCTGTCATATCCCGGTAAGATATTTCTCTCAAAGCCTTATAATTATTCTTTACACACTTTATTACACACACTGTAGTTCTGTAATATATTTCAGATGCTGTGTGGGGATGACATGAGTGAAGACGAATGTGTGTCATGTTTGCATGGATTTTCTACTTGGTTAAACGTTAGCAGTAAGACAGTGACACGGGAGTTACCTCTGTCGCGTAATGCTCTCATGTTAACATGCTAAGATGCTTTCGTTCGGTCTTGGTGTGATTTATGCAAACAATGGGGGGGTACATGGTAATTCAAAGTCAACCTGCTGCTGTTGCTCTGTGTTTCTAAGGGATGTAGTTGCTAAGCTGAGTTGATGAATAGGTGTGAAGTGGGTTAGTTTGATACATGTCATGCTACATCATGGGGCAGCTGTCACTCTCTCGTTGGCTACATTTGTGAAGGCCTACACTGTTGTAGTTCTTTGCTCTCTCGCATTTTCTCCTTTTAGTTTTTTAATTGCAGTAGCACATCTGCATGAAAGCATGCTCTGATAATGTAGAAAAACATAAAATTGTCCATGCATATGTATGAAAGCATGTCATAATAACAAATGTTACTGGACAATAAATTTTCTTAGAAAATATTGTGATGAATGCACCATATTGTTCTCAGACTATTTTCAACTAGTATATTAATAATGCAAGCTCGCCCTCTCAAAGATGTTTTGTACAACAATAGTTTTGTACAGAACATACCACACCGGAACTGGAAGATATTTGAAATATCCCAAATAAAACAACCAAAAACAATAAAATACAAAGAAAAACCACAAACCATCGGAGCCATAGAAAATGGATCATCATGTTTCTGGACATAAAATTGCCCTTCAAAAAATGCTAGTCATCATAATGGAAATAATCAAGCTCATTTAAACTTTTATGTAATTGATTACCTAATGCAGCATGTCCAGATTTCTTTCATAAAATGGTTTAGGACAGATCAGACTATTTTACCCAAGTCACCTTTAGCATAATTCTTTTCCAAACTGAGCTCTAACACAGAAAAAATGTTTGTCTCAGCCAGTTCAAATATGAACCCCTTGACTTTGATGTGAGGCAGACAGTTATAGGAGGGGGTGTCATTTCCTCTTTTACAAGTTCACTCCCCTACTTTGAGCTTTTGTTCCTACCAGCATGTGGTTCAATGCTTGTGTTGTTGCCACAGCTGTACTAAAACGCCCCAGTCCATGACTTTGGATATAACCACACCACACATGGTATCCTCAAAGCTTCACTATCTACACATAAATTGAATCTCAAGTATCATGGTTCAGTTTACAGTGTCTTTTTCGTGGATTAATTTCTTTCATTTCCAGCATTTTTTTCAGTGTTTGGGTAGTTTTGCTATCATACACATTTCCTCACAGTAAAAAAGAAGATGCATGGATTGTTTGGTTGTATACTTTTAGATATACAAGATTTTAATTTTTCTAAATCATGAATAAAATGGAAATACCACACAAAGCCGTAAATGTTGAAGAAGCAAATTCCTATTTAAATTATTGGGTCTTAAGCGAAGAAATATTACATTTACTTGTTTGCTGAAACAGGTTGAAGGAAAATCCAAAATGTAGGCCACTTCTCTGTCACCAGTGGCCATAATGGTAACCATCTGTAAATTTGTGCAGTGTGTTTTTTTTGTGTATTTGTGCATGTGTCCACATGTGCGCGCGTGTGGGGGTGTGTGTTTGTGTGCTACAAGGGAAAATACAGCATGGACAGATTTAAAGGCAGCAAGATTTCCAGACCATAAGTTGGTTGTTTTAGAAAGCAAAACGCTATAAAAGGTTAAGAAAAAGAAGCCTACAAGAAAGTTGTAGATTTTTTTTTTTTCAGATTGCAAGTTTTCACAAGCCTCTAATTGAGTAGAACGGTTGATACAATCTTCCTTAAAATGGTTTTACTGATTGTTATCTGTTCATCTCTTCCTGCCTCTGGTGGTTTTAAACTTCAAACCATTTTTTTATTATAAGGATGACTTCCGTTAATGTTTCCTTTTACTGCCTCCTTATCATCGCACGCTATGCGTCCGCCTGAATGTCAAGGCTGGATGTTATGTCTACAGGAGGATAGTGAGGATGCAAGGGTGCATCTTTGTGCTCTACAAAGATGTGCACAAGCAACTCTGGGAAACTGCCTGAAATGTAGTATCTCAGATGCAAGCAAGCATCTGTTTTAATGGCCGTCCTCCATGTGATTCTGCATAACCCTTACCCTGGCCAGTGGCTTTGTGGGTCTGTAATAGGCAGTAATTGCTCCCAGATTGTTTTTGAGGTTTGTGTATTTGCTAGCAGCATCTGGTTAACCAAGGCACTTGCTCAAAAACTTTTATTACAGGTCTGCTGTTTGGAAAAATGGTTAGAAAACCCCAGTTCTTTATAGAAGCTACCAGATTGTATCTGCACAGCTTATGTCAGGAGTCTGTTGAACACATGACTTCTGCTTGCATTAAAAACAACTTGATACCCTTTTAGTTATTCCTAATGGCTGCAGTTTTGAAATTGCTTCTCATATGATGCTTCAATTCTTATATCCAAAGAGGAAACATGATATCATGGGATATCAAGTTGACCAAGTTGGTTCCTCAGTTAACTTAGCTTGGTCTGCCATTTGTTTTGGAAAGCAGACCACAAATCCTTCCAGAGTGCTATCAGGTGGAATAAAGACCAGCAATTAAGAGGTTTTCCCACAGGCTCCCCTAGTTGGAAAAGCTGTTAAATGTTGTTTAGATCTGTTTGGTTGAACTGGAAGACGGAATTAGGGAATAAAGACAATCAGTGCTGTGGCTCTGTTCTTACTTCCAGTTCTACAGATTAACAGGCTTGAAAACTATGTTTGAAAGGCCATACATTTGAAGTAGAGTTGATAAGACACTGTGAGAGCGTCTCGCAGAATCTGTTTTTGTATTTGAAAACAGATTTAGAATCACACAGTTGACATGGTAGACTGTCTTTATGATATTGTGCATTACTGTGGTTAGCAGTAGTAATTGTTAACAGTTTCTCTGTGTTTTTCCTAGAGGACGTTGATCCTTAGCATATGCCTGAAACGTAAGCTAAAAAGAGAAAATACAGCA
Organism: Phalloptychus januarius; assembly: GCA_902982915.1. Lineage (NCBI taxonomy): Eukaryota > Metazoa > Chordata > Actinopteri > Cyprinodontiformes > Poeciliidae > Phalloptychus > Phalloptychus januarius. The sequence goes on along the minus strand of CADWAE010000230.1, from coordinate 16,800,756 downwards.
CATTTTACAGTAATGCATTAGGCCTTCCGGTTATCTGAAAACATCTCTATTTTAGAAGTAGCATGCTGAATGAAAATAGTTTGTTTTAATAAATAGCTTCTTACATTGCTTCCTATGATATTATCAGGATTTTAAATCTCCATGAGCTAAATACAAGATTTATACTTATACAACTTCATTTTTGAACATCTTACGGATATTTACACGTCTTCCTGGGATATATTTTCAACAACTATTTGCAGAGTTAACATTCCATTTGGACATAGATGAACTGGAAACGTCCTCCTCCAAGAACTTCTGAAATATTGATGTGTTTTAGTCCGATAAGTAATCACAGGAATAGTTAAATAATGGTTGATTGATGAACTTCAGAAGGTATGACTTAAATAGTCTGATGTAAAATATATTTTGTCCAAAAAATTTAAAGCAAGTTTTAAAAGTATTCCCTTTTTAAATTGTAAATTGTTAGACAAAGTTCTTCTCATTTGATCTGTGTCACCAAATAGACAAAGTAGAACAAGAGGGACAGAAGTTTCTTGTCCTCCAGGAATGGAAATCTGTGCAGGAATCTCACGGGAGCTTGCTACTTTTTTCTGTTCAGGAAAACACAGCTGCACACTGGTTGACTCTTTGTTGACTGTATTCTAGTAAAATGATTGGTGTTTGACACGTTCTCAGATTGTTAGACTGGAAATTTACTGATACGAGTATACAATAGATTTTTCTGTTTTTTATGTGGTAATATAATTTAGCTGCAATACATGAATGTACTTTTTTTACCTCTCTGGTAATTTCTCTTGATTAGCAACCAGAGCAGTTCTGCTTACACCTCTCTGTGCACTCCTCCTACCCCAGGTGGCCATCGTCCTGTTCAGGTAATCATTGCAGAGTCTGGAGGCCAACAAAATTCCCATCCTGTCCAGTGGAACACCCCATCATCAGCCCATGTAACCCAATACATCCTGAAATGGAGAGTGGTGAGTTTCTTCCATTTAAGCAAAAAAAAAACACAAAAATAAACTACCAGTAATCTAAGGGGCTTGATCGCTTGTAAATATGTTTAACTTGGAGTTGTGATTAAAATATCTCTAATACAGAAAGACACAATTAGCCCATGGATGGAGGTTGCGATTCCTGGCCATCTTAACTCCTACACCATCTCTGGCCTCAAACCGGGGATTACATATGAGGGCCAGCTGATCAGCGTGCTTCGGTTTGGACACAGGGAGATTACGCGCTTTGACTTCACCACTACCTATGGATCATGTGAGTTAAAGGAGGTGGATCTTTACTGAATGTGTGAAATTCCATAGCATTTTGTTTTTCTTTAGTTTCTGTTTATCGTCTGCCACAATAATGTTTAAACAAGACTTTTCTTCTGTTTCAGTGATTCCATCATATGGAGAAGCCACCCGTCCTCCCCCCATAGTTGAGATCTCTGAATCAGTAACAGAAATTACCTCCAACAGCTTCGTTGTCTCCTGGGTTTCTGCCTCCGACACCGTGTCCGGGTTCAGGGTGGAGTATGAGCTGATTGAACAGGGTCAAGGAACTGGACAACCTTTTGTTCTAGGTAACTGGAATGACAAAATTAGGTTGTATTAAAGAGTTACCTGGTTTAATTCATTGCCATATGTGTTTCCCTCCTCCCAGATTTGCCCCGTTCAGCCACCTCAGTAAACATTAATGAGCTTCTGCCAGGGAGGAAATATAACGTTAACGTCTACGAGGTCACAGAGGGAGAAGAGACCAACCTCATTCTTACCACTTCACAAACAACTGGTGGGTAGACTCAGGCAACATGCAAGACATTTTATTCAGATCTCATATATATCAGGTTGTCAAGGATTCATTTTTATTACTTACAGCACCTGATGCTCCAAAGGAGCATGAAGTAGAGGAGGTGGGAGATACTTCCATTGTGATCAGCTGGAATAGACCCCTGGCTCCCATCACTGGTATGTTATAAGTCATGGGTTTCTATGAGATTCTGATGGAATTACCATGTTAGGAAAATGTCTATTACATTGTTGTCTTTCAATACAGCCACAATAATATTTAAGCTGGTGTTCTGCGCTTTTTATTTGGATTCAAACATAACTAAAATGGCACATCTTCACATTTTCACTATTTAAGATCAGCCTCAGATATTCCATACATTTGTACTCAGATTTCGGCTTCTCCAAATTCCCAGACATGCATCAAGAATGAAGATAGATTTTGAAATTAGACTGAATAATTTGAAGGTCTTTCAGCTCAGCTCACATAAATATAAACAATGAAAGCTGCATATATATTCATTACATCTTTTAATAGTACGTATCTCACTAAACTAGAGGCTCTGTTCAAGCTCTATTTGTGTTCATGTTCCCTTAGTGATGAAACACAAAACACAGAGAAAAATGTTATTATTGGCTTGTGCTGGTCCCAGCAGTTGGCATTGAAACAATCCAGCTGGTTTTCATACTATAATGTGCTCATCTTAGGTCTGATTTCATTTCCAGATTCCAGCTCCAGCTTTCAAGATGAATTCAATGCATCATCATTAAAAAAAAAAAGCATTAGGCTGTAAATGTCTTGAAGATCTTGATTTAATCACAAACGGTACCAAATATTTTTAGAAAGCAAAACAGAAAACTGTGATCAAGATGATCATTTTTTTTATTTATTTGGATTTAATATATATATATATGTGTGTATATATATATATATATATATATATACTGTAATTATTCATTATCATTCTTAATAATGGAACAATGATGAATTTGCAATCGCGCTGGTTTTAGACTAAACATAATGTTTTAAGATTACAGTATATCTTGAAACCTCATTTTGTGTGGGTCTTTTTTCTTACCATAAATCAACTATATTATTTTCATTTGCAGGTTACCGTGTTGTGTTTATGCCATCAGAGGAGGGTGAAAGCACAGAGCTGACCCTTCCTGATTCTGCGACGTCTGTGACTCTCAGTGACCTCCTGCCAGGAATCTCCTACAACATCAGCATCTATGCTGTGGAAGACAGTCTGGAGAGTGAACCTATCTTTGTTCAAGTCAACACTACCGGGGAACCGCTGCCAGGTTAAGAAAACAGCATGTATTACTGATTTTAAAATGATTGTTTAAAAGCCAGCTGGAAATCACTCTACATTGCTGAAAAATTAGATTGTTGTGTAATTGTGAATGAAATGGATCAAAATATCATAATAATGTCATAAAGGTTGGCAACTGCAACAAGATAGACATACTAGTAAAATAAGGCCAGTTTTACTGGACTGATACACTTCAGTATCAGTTTTAAACGCTGATACTGAAGTGTTTAAAACTGACTGGCATTGGCTAATGCCGATGTTAGTCTTAAGTTCTCTACAAATGGTCTCTGAAAGTCCTTACCACAACAGTTGGTAGTTTAAATGAATTTACTATGGTGACAATTGTTAATTTTTCTCTTTCAACACAGTAAGTTAGTGTGAAGTTTCCAAAAATGCTTAACTGTGAAGTAATGTTGTCTTTCCTGTGTTACAAGAGGGGAGACAAAAAACTGTAAATGTGATTTATTGCTCTTGGATCAATCTGCAGTCCATCCTGTGGTCTGTTTAGTGTTTTATTTATTTATTTTGTAAAGTATCCAGGTTAGGACATGACTTGGAAAGAGTTTTAAAATGCAAAGAGAAGGCACTGAGTTCACAGCTGTTCCACGATTGTTCAGCTTCAATGGGTTTGTGTAAAACTTTCCAGTCTGCCAAGTTGAACATGCATTTGGACCAGATGTTGAAGAAGATTGAGAACGCTTGTATGTGTGAGGCACTGAGAATCCTTGACCTAGTTGAGAGAGCGTGATATCATGTCTGGAACAAAAAATGTAACCATTTAACACGTGCAAATTCACCAGTGTTGCAAATTATTTTAGGGAAACCATTGGTGAAATGTTCTCTCCATCTAGGGAAAATAGTACATCTAAAGCTAATGTTTTACACTCGGTGTGTCACTGCACAGGTGATAGTTTATTTGGAAAACTGCAAAGGGTTTGTTAAAAGAAATAAACCTGCAGGGAAATGCAAATGCAAAAACTTCTTTTTTTTGTTTTTCTAACCCACAGTTGAAGTGGATTCCCCGTCTGACTTGCAGTTCTTTGAGGTGTCTGACAAGAAAATCACTCTGACCTGGTCGAGCCCAGCAACCGGAAGTGTGTCAGGTTACCGGGTTACTGTGCTGCCTGTTGATGATTCAGGCTCTCCACAGAGCGAGATGACTTTACCTGTGCACCAGAACACCTACATTGAAGTGACACACCTAAATCCAGGCACACTTTACCGCTTCAGTGTCTTCACCATTTACAATGGAAAGGAGAGTGTACCACTAATTGGGGAACATGCCACCAGTGAGTTTGATGAATTAGACTCAGAAAAGCTTTTGAAAGGCATCTAAACCAGTGCTTCGAAAGCCATTCTACCTCCAACAATGTTTACAGACATTTCCTATTTTTCTCTTTTAAGATCCCGATGCGCCCACAGACATTCATTTCAACGACATTACAGAGGACAGTGCAGTAGTGCTGTGGTATGCACCTCGCGCCAAAATTACTGGATATCGTCTCTTCTTGACCGTCGAGGGTTCAAATCCCATACAGCTCCGCCTTCCTGCCCACCTGACAAAGTACACCCTCCTTAACCTGCGACCAGACACAGAGTACAAAGTCACGCTGCATTCAGAGCAAGACAATACGCTCAGTGTAGGAGAGTCTGCCGTTTTCACTAGTAGTAAGTACTGGAAATGTTGCACTTTTTTTTATTAATGATAGGATTCTAGACATGTAAACTATTGTTGTTTCATAATATCTGAATAAAGGTTTAACAAACTTGCCTTCTGATTGTTTCCAGGCTCAGCAATGGGTAATGCCCCTCAGTTTAACACAGATGTCACAGATACCTCCATCGTTATCTCCTGGTCTCCAGTTCCTCGCATCGGATACAAGGTATTTTCCAAGCTAATAATCTCAGTTTACTTCTTAGTAAAATCAACTAAATGGGTGCAAGATTAGAGGTTATGACTGGAAATAGGAAAGCAGCAGCAGAACATTATTTTTCAATATTTAGCTGAAATGTGTCCACCTTGCCTTAATTAAAAAAAGTTTTAGAAGTCTTTTGTTCCATTTATTTAGAAACAACCGCAGGTTTATATTCAAAGACTTTAGATTACATTTGGAAAGTGCAGTCCAGTTATCACTAGACTGCAAGCATCTTTACATCACAACACTGAGGGTTATTGGAGCTCAGAAATATATCTGATTGGTCAGAACGTGTTACAACAGAAATGAGAATGTTTATCTGGCTTCAGTTTGCTTGGGAAAACGCTGACCTCTGACCTTTACCTCTCGCATCCACAACCTTTGGCGCTTTTGACCTCTGTGTTCCTGACTCCTGTTGCATTTTTTTCTTTCAGCTGTCAGTCCGACCAAGTCTGGGAGGGGAAGCTCCCAGAGATGTCATCTCTGAATCGGGAAGTATTTATATTTCTGGTCTGACTCCTGGAGTGGAATACACCTACAGTGTCCAGCCAGTTTTTGATGGCCAAGAGCAAGGCACCCCAATCACTCGACATGTTGTCACTCGTATGCATCCGTAAATTTTTACTTTTCCAATTTTTGCTTGTGCTTCTCCTCTACATTTTATTTTAAACATATTTTTTCCTTTACATCTAGCTCTGTCTCCTCCTACTGATCTGAACCTGGAGTCCAACCCAGCCAACAGTGACATTACCGTCCAGTGGAACGGACCAAACACACCAGGTACACACTGAAAACCATAAAATGAAACCAACAGAAACATGCTTTAACATCTGTTTCCAAATGTGAACTTAACTTTCTTGCCATTTAGACATCACAGGCTTCAGAGTGAAATGCACTCCCACCAGCGGGCAACAAGGAAACAGCCTGGAGGAGTTTGTGGAGGCTGGGCAGAATTCCTGCACCCTGGAAAACCTGAGTCCTGGGGTGGAGTATAATGTCAGTGTTGTCACGGTGAAGGATGACATGGAAAGCACTCCTGTGTCGACTGTCATTACCCCAGGTCGGTTTCTAAAAATCCCTTATGTCTAAAAAACGTTTCTGAGAATTTAGAACCTTTTTTTTAAGTTCTATTTTTTCTTTTCATTTGCAAGGTTTGTTAAAATACCACTTCCTTTACATTCTAACATTTAACACAATACAAGCTGCTTACTATATGTTCAATGAAGTTGTTTCATTCAGTAGCCTTAAAGATAAATGATGTTTTGCATTTGTCCTCTGAGGTTGGAATTTCTAGGAAGTGAAATGTCTATAAAGTTAAACATTTGGCTTGGAGACTTTGAGGTTAATCCCAATCCCCAAACTCAAGGTCCAACATGGCTCCAAGAATTGCATTGCTACGGTCTTGTTAACTGGAGATAGCAATGAATGAAATAAATAACTTCTGCTGGCATTCGGACGTATAACTGAAATGTATTTTGATTGAGAGGAATTTTTTCCCCAAGATTTGAATTCTGACTTCCGAGGCAATTGCATTGCATCATTAGTACATATGAGGAGAAGCTAACGTGGACTAGCTCTTCCATCCATTTGATCTATTTGCCAGATCAAAATGCTGGAAGCAACGAATATCTGATACTCGCATTAACCTCCGCTTTGTGCGCTCTGTTCTTTCCCTTTTCTCAAACCTCTCTTGCTTTGTCTATCTTTTCCTGTTGTATTGTCCTGTTGTTTGCGGCTCTCTCTTTTCCCTCCAAAATCCTCTTCCCACCCATCCAGAAGTCCCCAAACTGACTGACCTCACCTTCGAAGGAGTGACGGACACAACCATCAGTCTCCGTTGGTCGCCGCTCGACACCACTGTCGTTACGGGGTACAAGATCACAGTTGTTGCAGCTGGTGAGAGCATTCCCATTTTTGAAGACATGGTCATGCCGACCACTGGCCAGTACACGGTGTATGGACTGGAACCTGGAATCGACTACGACATTAGCGTTACCACAGTAACGGAGCACGGCGAGAGTGAACCCACCACGTTCACTCAACAAACCTGTAAGATTTCCTACTTATGTCTTGATTTCTCAGATGTTTCTGCCTGTCTCACAGATTTTCTCTATAAATCCAGTGTTTATTCCACTAACTATCCACTTTACCAACTTTAGTTTAAATTATGCAAGACCCGTTTTGTAATATTAAAGACCTGAGCTTTCATTCAAAAACTTAGTTGGCATATAATCTCTGTGTAAGAACTGCACTATATATATATACATATATATATATATGTGTATATATATATATGTATATATATATTTTTTTTTTTTTTTTTTTTTTTTACAAATTAATAGATGATCAGATTGAAATATTATTTTGTAGGCAGCTTTAATTTTCTGGAACTTCAAACAAAAAGCTTTTTAAGTTGCTGGCAAAATTGCTTTACATGCTGTGTTGTCAGTTTAACAAGCCTTTATGTCTCTGTGTACGCGTGGACCATCTGGCTCCAATTAAAACGTTTTCATTACCTCTCGGTCTTTAAATTTAAACAGGTTGTTAAATGTCAGACTCGCATATAAACCCCGCTGTTCATTTAAATAATGACAATCTTATAGTTTCACTCTTGCTCTTTCATTTTCTTTTTGTTATTGCCTTTTTTTTAAAACCCAACTTTTTGACCAGTGGTAACAATAGATTCTGTGTTCACTTTGTTTTTTTTTTTTTTTTTTTTTGCTACACTCTGAATTAAGCTGGCCTTTCTCTCTAATAGCTGTACCAGCCCCCACTAATTTGAACTTTGGTGAAGTTGGACCAGACAGTCTTGAGGTCACATGGGTTTCTCCTCAAGTTCCAAACACCTCCGACATTAACAGTTTCATCATTAGGTATGAGAATAAACAAAATGTTGAGCATTTTTGAACATTATTTCACCATATTTCAGGCCTTTTCATTTGTTTTCGTGCCCTCACCACTGGACTGTTCTTGATTTAGATACCACCCCATTGATAATGAAGATGAAATGACAGAAACCAGTGTAGGAGGCAATACAAACAGAGTCGTGCTAAGAAGTAAGTTGTTTTGAGCGCAGATGATGCAAAAACATGCAAATACAGAAGTGGACGCATTTTCTAATTTTGATCTATTTGCTATTCTTAGACTTGCTGCCTAACACAGAGTATCTGGTGAGAGTGGTGTGTGTTTATGAGCAGAGAGAGAGCTCCCCTGCTGTCGGTATCAAGAAAACAGGTGACTTGGGATTATAAAAAAATAAACTCTCAGTATCTTTTGCATCCTGGTTTATGCATAAGCATAATGGGCATGTTTTTTCTTATTATCTCTATCCGTCCTTTGTGTATCCAGCTCTGGATTCACCAGTTGGCCTGCGTTTTTCTGAAATCATGACAAACTCCTTCACCATCCACTGGCAACCTCCCCACAGCAGAATCACTGGATACCGAGTTCGCTATCAGATGGTTAGTGGTGGAAGAACCAAGGATGAGAGGCTACCACCTTCGAGAAACCACTTTACGATGACTGGCCTCACTCCGGACACCGACTACTTGGTCAGCATCTATGCTGTGAGCGGACTACAAGAGAGCCTCCCGCTCAGTGGGACACAGAAAACAAGTATGTATCCAGGATGTATTTTATTATATTTTAAGTGGCCACATTGCCACAAAGATGTTAATAGTGGTGTTTTACTGTTTGTCCAGTTTCTGATGCTCCAACTGACCTGGAAGTGCTTGACTCCACCCCGACAAGTATCACCGTTCGTTGGGCTGCACCACCAGTCACAGTGCGCTACTACAGGATTACTCACGGAGAGTCAGGTGAACATTAATTGATTAAACAAATATTGCATATTTTAACTAATTTAGTAGCAGAGATGCTGAATAAAGTCACAAAAACTAAGAGTTCAGACCTAACTTGGAATAGGGCTCTAAAGAATTGTCTTTTCTCATCTACTGATGAAAGCAGGGCAGTATTTAGGCAGCAAATATGTAACCTACTTATTTTGCTGTATAAATTGTATTTAATTTATTAGTGAGAGAAGTCTTTTAAAATGTTTAAAACAATGTCTGACACTTCCGCTGCTTTCCTCAGGTGGTCACACCAAGGAGTTTACTGTGCCGGGCTCCAAGTCAACTGCAACAATCAGCAATTTAAGGCCTGGTACTGACTACACTATCACAGTCTATGCTGTGACAGGCAGAGGAGACAGTCCTGCTTCCAGCATTCCCATTTATGTTACACACAGGACTGGTATGCACACACACCAGATACACCAACATGAGCAGCAATTAAGCTTTTTTTTTTTTTTTTTTTTTTTTATGGGTGAGGCCCTGTCTTCCTTTCTTCAACTCTTTCTTTTCCTTTATTAGGCGTGGACTCTCCCTCTGAAATGGAGGTGACAAATGTGAACGACAACAGCATCACAGTGAGATGGAGTCCAGCTCAAGGTCCAATCAAAGGTTACCGGGTGACTGGGGCCCCTAGAAATGGACAGGGGGTGTCTTTCACTGAAGTGGTGGCTCCAGGTATAGTGTTGGAACTCACTTTTACCAAATATATTTACAACAATACTCTGTGTTCGCCTGTTGCCTAAAACGTCCAGAAATACTTTTGTATGGTATGCACTATTTTAGCAAGAGTTGAGATTTAATTACTACATTTTGGCTTTCTTCTTCAGATCAAACCGAGTTCACTTTCTCAGGCCTGATGCCGACTGCAGAATACATTTTTAGTGTGAATGCCCTCGGTCAAAATGGCGAGAGCTCTCCTTTGGTGGTGAATGCTGTGACAAGTAAGTCTATTGCTCAAGAGAGAAGTAATAACTGTTACTTACCATGCACAAACAGGAATAAAACCCCAAATCTGACCTTTTTAGATGTGGACCGTCCCAAGGACCTCACCTTCTCAGACGTTGATTCCACTTCCTTGCGGATCACGTGGGATAGTCCAGAGGGATTTGTCACATCCTACCGTGTCTTCTACTCAAGTTCGGAGGAAGGAGAGAGAGAGTTGTACCCATCTCCAAGAGGAGACGCTGAGTCGGCTATTATCAGTGGACTACAGCCGGGAACCGAATATACAGTGAAGGTCATTGCCATGCATGATGGTACAACCAGTACTCCTCTGATCGGTACACAAGCTACAGGTAGGAAAGTTTTACAACTACTTTATTCGGCATTGCAGTTCTTCTTTTTTTTAAGAATCTTTTTCTTGTAAATCTCATGGCTCATGAAACGGAGATTATTATTTCTTTCTGACTCTTTTTATTTTTTTATTCCTTCTAGCCATCTCTCCTCCCACCAACCTCCAGTTCTCTGATGTTGGTCCAACGTCTTTTACCATGCGCTGGACTGCGCCCGGTCAGGGAAATCTGATCACTGGTCTCCCGGGTCTCACTGGATACCGTGTTGTAGTAAACCCGAAGAAGAAGAGTGGGCCCACCAAAGAGATCAACCTGGCCCCAGATGCCACGCAGGCCCACATCCCTGGACTTATGGTGAGTGTGACTGAAATCCACTGGAAATCACTTGAAATGTATGGAGGGTCTCTCATTGATACAAAACTTAACTATAGTGAGCTAGCTGATAAAAATATTAAATCATTTTGTTTGTATAGCACCAACGCACAACAAAGAACATCTCAAAATACTTTACAAAACACATTTTTCTAAAGTGAAGTGTTTCATCTTTCTCAACTTGCACCCACAATAACTAATGAGATGGAGATCTGCACACTTAGCTGTTATTGTGAAAAAACAGGTTCATAAACAAAACTGTCTCAGTCTCTACTGTAATTTACTTTGTTCATTTATCTCTTATTAGATTGCAACAACATATGAAGTCTATGTTTATGCCTTGAAGAACTCTCTCACCAGCAGACCAGTTCAAGGAGAGGTCACCACTCTGGAAAGTTAGTCTCTAAATTTGACATTTTGAAAGACTGACAGTTTTTGGTGCAATGTTATACAAAGTAATGCTTTACTCTTTTACTCGCTCTCCTGAAGACATCAGCCCGCCTCGACGTGTGCGTATATCTGAAGTTAAAGATTCCTCCATCACCCTCACTTGGAGGACAAAGGTCGACACCATCTCTGGATTCTTGGTCGAAGCCACGCCCACCACCACATCTTCAAGCAACATTCCCATTAAGTGGACAATCGGGCCTGACTCACGGACATACGTTCTCACAGGTAAACAAGTTCCTCAAATTACAAGAATGAAAAAAGCTTCTAATTTTGGTTTTAGACCTACATAGACACACTAACTTGTTTATGTCCACTTGTAGGACTGGAGCCTGGCACCACCTACAAGGTCAATCTCTACACACTGAAGGGCAATGGACGAAGCATACCTTTTACACTTATTGCTACCACAGGTAATCAATCGTCTGTGTTCAGCAACAGAGGTTTTAGAATGAGGAAATGTTCAGAATTAGAATTTTCTATTATGACTCCACAGTGAAATTTTATTATTGCTGTAAAAAAAATCAGTAATTATTAAATAAATTAATGAGAAAATACTTCTTTCCAACTATCGGTTTTGTTCATTTGTTTTGGTAGAGATGGCAGAGAAGGAAGCATGGTAGAAATCTCCAGTTTGTTTCTATGTTTGCACAAGAGGCTGTCAGGTTTGTTGTCTAGCATTAGCTGCTCTGAAAACATTATTTATTTATGCCCAGCTTTAAAAATAACTCCTTGTGACTTTACCTGGTAAATAAAGACAAAAACACACAGCTTAAAGTTTGAAAATGGTGATTTACGGATCATTGTTTACAGGAACATTTAGGATTACACTGAAAGCCTTTCAATTATTCTACTTTTATTCTTATCACTCTGTCAGCACTCTCTTTTCAACAGAGTACCATGAAAGCACAGTTAAGATAGGTGTTGAAATTTGAATTGTGCAGTCGAGAATGTCTGCAATGCAAACAGTTTGTCCTCCGCAACATTTCCAGGACTGAACTAACCAGCATTTCAGTCCTTTCATCTTCAGTCTCACTGATCTGTCTACTATCTATTTTGGATTATGATTCTTAGTGTGTGAATTCTGTACTTGTAAAACTTGGTAAAACAATAAAACAGCAGGGGTATTATTACATCTTCAGTTAGCTTTTTTAACTTTCGTCTTTTCAATCTAAATTATTTTGTTTATGACCTCAAACGATTGTGGTTTTATAGCATAGAGAGTGTAGAAATCTTAGGTGGAGTTTAAGAACTCCACCTAAGAGTTGCAGTAAGATGACATTGATAAGTAGCAAAACTTGATTACATGTCAGCTGTTTATCAAGAAATGTTGTTCAAATTGCTGAGAAAACAAGTTTTTCTGAGTAATATTTTGTTTGTTTGATTTATAGCTCAACCAACAGTCATTCCTCCCACCAACATTCGCTTTACCTCATTGAATCCTACCAGCATCTCCTTCATGTGGGAGCCATCACACAGTCCGAGGATCACCGGCTATTATGTCACTTATGAGGAGGCTGGGGGTTTGCCTCGCGAGCTGACTCCTAGACCTCACGCAGGCATGAGCTCCGCCACCATCGATGGTGAGTGGGCTAATGAAAAAGGCTCAATACAAATTCTATAAATATTTCACTAAATTTGGCAAATGTTGAAAAAAAACGTTTAATTATGTGCTTGGATTTCTTCTTAGATCTTAAACCAGGAACAGAGTATGTCATTAGGATTGTGGCACTGCAGAACTCTTTGAGAAGCACACCGCTTGTGGGCAAGGCCAGAACCCGTAAGTGTGACATAACTCAATATTTATATATATTTTTTTAGTTTTTACAGTTTTTTTTAGATTTTGTAAGATGGCAGCTTTTCAGTTGTGCATGTAACATAATTGTTATTAGTGAATATAGACTGAAAATCATAAATAAAACATTATAGTAGACATAACTTAATGGTGTCTTAACTTACATTTATAATTTAACCTAGTGTGTTTTTTATCTAGTCGGTGTTGCCCTCTAGTGGTTTAGAATGGTTTAAATAACTACATTGAGTATGTTAATATTTTGGTGATTTCTGCTGTGTAATCACACAAACAAATGGTGTTTAAACAAATAAAATTTAATATTTTTTTCCAGCTAGCATTTTGTAAACTATTTAAAAAGCAACTAGTCGGATTTAAATTGTATTTTCAAAAGGCAGTGAAATTTCAGATTGTCATGACCAAAATGACAACACAATAAACTGGTGACTTTAGCAACAAGAAAACTGTACTAGAATCTTATGAATTGTTCAGTTTTTTTTAATGAAAAAGACAGATTAACTATATCTTAGATGTTTGTATTTTTTAAATGCTTAGTTGCACTCTTTTAACTGGAGCAGTTAAGGCCAGAATGGGTTTTTAATGTTGTTCAGATAAAGTTGTTTAAAGTATTTCCTTCTTACATTTATGTATGTCTTTGTAAAATCAGAGCCAGCTGCAGACTATTCCACTGTTCATCAGATGTTGGTACCTGAACTGCCACAGCTTCCCCATCGGCCCAGCACCGACATCCTGGATGTTCCAGAGCCCTTGAACGAAAAGACGTGAGGCATAAAAAAGAACCTTTTGAAAATGATTTGATCATATGTCTGGGATTTGTTTAAAACACCATTTGGCACACTTTTTGTTCTTATTTGCATGTATTTCCCTTTTTTTCAGTTTTGACTCTAACTATGTCCATCTGGCTGGCACAAGTGGTCAGAACCAACCGGGCCAGCAGGGTCAGCACATTTATACAGAGTATCAGAACTTGGGCCCAAATGTTGGACTTCCTAGCCCCTATGGTGGACCCAAGGAAGGCCAGAGACCCACACTCAGAGAGCCCCTAATTTATATTCCTGTAGCTGGTCCTGATGGAAACAGAATACCTCTGGTCAAGGTGTGTAAGATTTGTATTATATTCCTAATCTGATCCCATAATATGTATTTAATCAACCAAGCCTAAGAAGTTTTTTTTAGATTTATAATTTTTCTTTTTAATATTTTACTTATTTTCAGATGCATACATTCATTGTTGCATTCTTCAGCTTATGTTGCTGGGCAACCTTTAATGCACTGAGGTTTGGGCCCCTTCATAGATTCACTGATCAGATTATAGTGTCCACATTACAAGTCTGAATTTTCAAAACACTTTGACCTGCTGTTTCAGAAAATTCTAATGTTGTTTTACTATTTTAAATGACCAAATTTACATTTGAAATAGCCTTCAGCATTTTCTAACAGCAATTGGTTATCTAACCAGAACTCCCCATACTTCAGTTCTAAAGTGCAAAATATTTAAGGTCAAATCTGTTAGGTATAATATTTTCTCATGGTAATAACTATTATTGTCATGTGCGATCATATGTATTTTCTTTTAATATTTAGAAATGGAATGTGACCAGAACTGTTTCTCTTCTCTTCATTAATGAGTTAACTTTGCCTTCGTGCCCTATTTTGGAAACTGTAGGTGAGCGACACCCCACTGCCTGGTCTCGCTTTCGGCTTCCCTGACAACGAAACAGAGTTGCCCCAAGAAGCAAAGACAATCACAACCATTTCCTGGCAACCTGTCCCTGAAACCACAGAGTATGAGGTGTCCTGCAGCCCAATTACAGACCTGGAGGAAGGAGGCATTCAGGTATTCATGGACATTTTTGTTAATATTAATATACATGAAATCTAAAGTAGTGATCACAGCTAAATCTCCTTCTTTTTTGACACTCAGATGCGCCTGCCAGGCACCTCCAACAGCGCCACCCTGATCGGACTGACATCTGGAGCATCCTATAATGTTGTCGTAGAGGCTGTGAAGGATGGAGACAAACAGACAGTTCTGGAGGAAGTTGTCACTGTTGGCAATGCAGGTAGGGAACATTTTTTTAATTCCATGTCAATATTCCATCTAAATTTTTAGCAAAACTGCATAAATTCACTTTTTTTTTCTCTTCCTCTCAAAGTTACAGATGACATTCCCATTACCACCAATGGAGACGTGTGCTACGACACATTCACGCACACGTACCACCAGGTGGGCTCTGAGTGGGAGCGCATGTCCGAGACGGGCTTCAAGCTGTGGTGCCGGTGCCTGGGGCTCGGCAGTGGTCACTTTAGGTGTGATTCATCCAGTGAGTGGCTAACTAACCCATCTCTGCAGCGCTTTGCAAACACTTAATAACTCATTGCAGCATTTTTACATGAAAGGAATTTATTAATGTAGTATTACTCAGCCAACTGAGATAAGTGCTGGCAATAATAATGAAATACAATACTCAGTATAAATTCCTTCGCTGTGAATTACATGCCATAGGAATGCTCTATGTGCTGCAGAAATTAATGCTGTCTAAGCATCAGAACTCAGTTACTTGTATTGTCCATAACTATTAACAGCTACAATACCAGGAACTGAGATCATCTGCTGATTGATTTATGGGTCCGAATCACTGGTTTTCATTTGGTACTTTACTCTGGAAAAAAATAAGTTTATTCTAAACATAATTAGACAACTTCACAAAGAGTTTTATATTTGCTTAATGTAAATAAATGCACTTTTAAAGAGTCTTCTTCACATGTATTAAACTTTTTTTATGTCAACTTTATCTACCTCTTCACTTCAACTCTATCCTCTTCTTTTTTTTTTTCCTTTTTTTTTTTTTTTTCTCTTCCTTCGTTTGCCACCCAGAGTGGTGCCATGACAACGGCAGTAATTACCGCATTGGAGAAAAGTGGGATCGTCATGCTGAGAACGGTCATATGATGAGCTGCACCTGTCTGGGCAACGGCAAAGGAGAGTTCAAATGCGAACCACGTAAGTACTCAGAATTTTGAGATTAACTCTGTAAATCTCAAATGATTATATACTCCCGCTTTATTGTCATGTAAGTTTTTTTTTTTTTTTAATCTTTATTACTCTGCTTTATTTTCCAGATGAGTCCACTTGCTATGATGATGGAAAAATGTACCAAGTTGGGAACCAGTGGCAGAAGGAATACATGGGTGCCATCTGTACTTGTACCTGCTATGGAGGACAACAGGTGAGATGAGGATGTAATGCCTTAGTCCTGGTGGTAATGCAAAAGTTTGAGCCTTGTTATTATGCAATAGATTTATTCCACCTCAACATTCATATTCCCTGATCAGTTTGATAAAAACATGCAAGTAGTGTTTGGCTTTGTAGAGTTTTACAAAATAAGAAAAAAAAATAGAATCAGACACTGATTGAAGTATTGTTTTTTTCATCTGAAAAAAAAGAGTTTTGGTCAAAGAGCTGCTCTCCAGAAAAGGGGAAAAGCAACCAGTGACTCAGCATTTTTAAAGTATCTGGCTCTTCCATTTTTTTCACCATGGCTACTTTTTAGACCCTCCCTCTTCATCCCCATGTTAAATGGGAATGTTATTCCCCATTTAAAATCAAGAAGTTTTGATGTTACACATCAAAACTTCTGGATTAGCCAAAAACTGGCATGTGGCATGAACATTGGGATTCAGAGCATAAAAAAATATTAAAACCTTTAAAATATCTAGCACTACTCCAAAAAGAGCAGGCGTAATATAAAATGTTGCATGTCACAAACTGTGTAAAGTTTGGAAAAAATAAAATAGGGATGCTGTGAATGATTCAGTATTTCTTGTAAGAAAACAAAATTGTAAAAAAAAAAATTTTTTTTTAGAAAATTACATTTTTAGATAGATTCGATCTCATTATTTCCGCAAGAGTTTGACACAGAGTTTTTCAGAAATGCTCAAAAATTTAAATGTTCAAAAGAATGGAGAAGCTAGGTTTCTTATCTGTTGAAGTGTCATTAGTTTAATATAACAGACGAAATGAAAAGTCGATATGCCTCAGAAAGTACACATTTTCAAACATTGTTTTTAAAACCCTTTCTGATGCTGGAAATGCCTAACTAAGTGTTCTTCCCTCTGTAAGAGTCTCCACACAAAAAAAGTATTGTTGTTAGCGACCTCTTAGCAATTACAATTCTTGTATTTTGATTGGAAAATTTAATATTGAAATTTTTCACAGCACTCTTTAATCTTGCATTTGCCTGTGCATAATTTAGCATTGTCTAAAGAAACCGTATGAATTTTTGTTTGATTGTTTGTGTCTGCTGGACTTTGTTTGGTCTGCATGCAAAAAAGGCTCCACCTGGTCACCAACCAGGCTGGAGAACCTGAAATTTGATTTCAGTTTGCATCATAACATTTATATATTTAATGGTTAGAAAGCTTTTATTTTTGTGTTGACTGTGTTGTTTAACTCCTTGTGGAAGGGCTGGCGATGTGAGAACTGCAGAAGGCCTGGAGGACAAACCAATGTGGAGGCTGAGGTCCTGCAGCCTGGTGGCTTAGATGCCTTCCAGCGCTACCGGGAAAATGCTCTACGTAAACTGGTCAGTGGATGTTTTTGCTCTTAGAAAGAATAGAACAAAACTCTTTCTGTACTGAATTGAGCATCAGGAACTCTTTTTGTGATGACTGATGAACTTTTTATATGCATGGTTTGAATATTTCTTAGATGCTTTGTGCAAAAAAAAAAAATTCCAGCTGACATAAGTTTGCACTGTGTACGTTTTAAAAATGTATTTGTGATTCTATTAGTCCCAGATAGCATTAAAACCCATTTTCTTGTTGTTTTTTTTTCAGAACATCCAGTGTCCGATTGAATGTTTAAATCCAGAGCTGCTAGCAGATGCTCAAAGCCCCTTAGAGTAGAAAAGGAGTGAGGAGAAGAAAGGAGGAATCGTCAAGTGAAACCCGTTACAATGTCATCACTTAAGAAGGAAGCTTGCTCCTGGTGCATCAAGAAACCAGGAGGAATCTGGTTCCTCCTGGTTTTCACATTTGTCAGGATTTTCACCGCACCTACATTTGTGCCTTAAACTCTGTGCCTTATCAAAGATCTGGAGTGTTTTGATTCTCTATAATTTCCAGCAAAAGTGGAGAATTTTTAACACTCTTTTTTTTTTTTTTACACAAATCTCTCACAGCACAAATATTCCTGCAACGTCACCTTAAACTCGCATTCACAAAACATACTGCGCTGCACACAGAAACAAGGGGTTTTGGAGTAATTCTAAAAATTTTATTTCTCCTGCTAAAACAAAAATATATCTGAAGATAGACAAAGATATACAAAAAAACATTTTAAAATTGTTTCGGCAATTTGCATCTTGCCTATTTTTGTGCCACTGAAACAAGTTCATTCAATATTCAAAAATCATTTTATGATAACTTGCATTTTCAAATGCCGAAATATTTCCAAATCAGAAATATTTTTATGAAAAGAAATTGCAAAGCCATACAGTATTTTATTGTTTTTTTTTAAATATACTTTCAGGTGTTCTGTCTTTCTGTGGTCAGTGTGCTGCTTTCTGTTGGGCAGTTTAGGAATTCATTTGCCTACTCTGCTTTTTAAAAGAAAAAAAAACATTAACTAAACAAAACTTCCTTTTAAAAAAATAAGCACTGTTCCTTTTGGTGTGGTATTATATTTACCAGCCGTTTTTACTGTGTACATTTTTTTTATTCATCAGATGTGGACATCATCTGTAGCCGACAATAAGTATTTTCTTAAAATAAGGAAATAGGTAACCTTTTTTAAAAAAATAAATTTAACTCAAAGCTCACTGACCAAAACTGTTGATAAATTTGAAAATGAAATCTGTTTAAATTACATGTTTGTATTTTTAAAGTCTTCATTTCTATTTATCCCTTTCTACTTAGGCATTTTGCTCAGTGCTATTTTTGAGGTGTAAACTTTATTTTTATTTACTGTTTTTGGTTTTTCTTTTGTTTTGTTAATAATGTTGTTGCCAGACTCTGAACTACTGTGGACCGAATCTTTTTAATAAATCAAAAAGAAAATAATGTGATTGTCATTTTCTTTTTAGAAAATTATTACATCCTGCAGAATACAGATGGAGTGCATGTGGTGTGATTATGCTATGTTAATGTAGTCTTCATCAGTTTTTTTAACTATGGCATTCTTTACCAATTCATTATCTGAAGGATGCATTAGTGTGTTATAGTATTAAAGTCCAATACATATAAAGAAGTATTGTGCATATATATATTAAGATTAATTTATCAACCCAAATAATTAAGTGATGGTATTTAGAACACTGAGATCTAGTTCCTAATTATCTAAAAAGAAATGGAAACTGATTCCACTAATTCCACTCTATAGCTATAAGGGAAAAGTAGAAACTCTACTCAATAACAATTTGAGCAGTTAAAGTAGCTATGCTAGCTATGATAGAGTTTTTAACTCTTAAAGGCTTACATGGACTCAAATCGAGGGTTTTAGTACATAATTTGGAGTTCTAATACCTTTCGCTGCATTCTTGCCCTGAGCAAGATGGCGTCATTTTTTTTTTTTAGCAGAGAGGATTTCAGAATAAAACAAGCACTGGAAACAAGCATGTTTCGAAAAAGATTATTTTGAACTTGGGAAAGATGTTCCTTTCTACCATTTTCGATTTTTATAGTGTCAAAATCCTGAATGCTAATACAAACAACATTGTTAGAATTTATTGTATAAGACGACGCAACCGTAGGTTTTGTAGATGACGTAATAGAGGACGTAAAATACTTTCGGAAAAAGTACTTTAGTCACGCAACAGAATTTATTTATTTTGTAGTTTATCCACTTACTGCTCACTGTGTCGAAGATTCGTGTCATTTATTCTGAAAGGATGACACGGAAGTTGTTTTTCAGCCGTTTCCTAGGTGAGGTCCCGCGTTTCAGCCTAAGTTTTGAGAGAAGTAGCTCCTGAAGAGCCAACAATGGCGGATGTTTCTCTTGAGAGTTTAATCCTGAAGCTGCACGATGTGAACGCAGTAAAGTTTGGAGAGTACAAGCTAAAGAGCGGCTTGCTGGCACCGATTTATATCGACCTGAGGGTTCTGGTTTCCCACCCGGCTCTCATGAACCAGGTCAGCACGTGCAGAGTTCTTACCGCTAAACAGCGCATGCTTGGGTTGAAACTATCAAAATATGGTATAAACACCAGAAAACTTCGTCTGGCTTGTGTTTCCAGGGTAAAAACGTACAAAATAATTTAAATGAATATTTGTTTGTCTACATGAGTGAGACAAAGTCCTCTTCATGGATTGATTTTCAGTAAATCACTGGCTTTGTCGAAGTTGTAAATATTTTCCAGACTTTAAGGATTTGTGAAACTGCTTATCAGCGGTGATTTGACCCTGTTTGGATTGATCTGCTTCAGAAACAGAGAGTATAACATAATCTGCGGCTCTTCTCATAATAAGGCGAAGATATCTTGTATCTTGTGTGATCAAGAGTTCAGCTTAAGCTCTTTTATTGCATTAAAAGAAATGCAATAATTTTTGAAAGCTGTTCTTCGTAAACTACATTGCAGCAGCTTTTTAATTGATCTGACAGGCTCATCATGATACATTTTCTCTGTAAGGACAGTAAACATGGAGAACTGTTAACATGTAGGTGGAACTATTGTTTAAAATCAGCATTTTGAATTAGTGAAATGAAATATTGAATTCCAGAAGAAGCTACAGTAACTGTATTAAAGATCCTCTACGTAATGGTATTTGTTTGAAATAAAGCATACAAATAAAGAAAAAGCTGCAGTGATTGGTAGATGCTATCCTTTCCTGCTTTGCATAGTATTTCCCAGTCAGACATAACATTATGACCACCTACAGAATAGTGTCTTTGTTCCCCATTTGCCACCTGTGCACTGGTGACCCATGGAGGCACCGACTCTAGTAGACTCCTGAAAGTGTGCTGTGGTTTCTGGCACAAAGATGTTAGCAGCAGATCCTTTAAATGCCATAGTTTGTGATCTTGGGCCTTCATGGATCTGAGCTTTTTCTCCAGCACATCTAACAAATACTCAACTTTATTAAGAGGTAGAATCTAGAGGCCACCTGGAATCCTTGTGTTTGTCAAACCATTTCTGAGCCGTTATTGTTTCGTGGCACAGTGAATTATCATGCAACCACAAGGATATATACAGTCTCAGATCTAAGTCCAGTTAATTTGTGGATCAGCAGAGTCCCATCATGGATGGGCAGCTAAAAAAATCTGCAGCAACCACATGATGCAAAATGTATTTCTGATACCTTATTGGATCTTTATCAAGAAGATTCATAGCAGCTGTCAAAGCAAGTGGCGATCTAACCAGTACTGTTATTGTTTACCGACTGAGATGTCTGAGTTTATGCATTATATTTAATCTAATTCTGATTCCTTAATTTTGTCAAGGCTACTGTTTTGCAGGCATAACAAACTCTTTGCGGCACTAGAAAGAAGTGGAGTTAACTAAACACTGAGGTGACCCACAGCACCAAGGCTCAAAGGCTATGACCACTAGCGTTTAGTCTCGAAAAGAAACTTGTTATCCCTGGTAAACAAAGTGCAGATCAAAGAGGGGACAAGATTATAATTAGAAAAAAAAAACAGACTCTAAACATTCATATCTGCAATTGAAACGTTCCAGTTTGTCTGGTTTTTGCAGGGACTTGTATAAATGACCTGAAGGCATGAGAGGGGACCTATGAGTGCACCTTTTCCACGAAGCTTGTCCTGTGTTTGTGGAGGAAGGAAACTTATAGCTATGTTTCAGTAATTGTTAAAATGATGTGAGACCTTTATAAGCAGATCAGAGAACGGAGGATGCAGCTTTAGTGAAGGCCACCAAGCACCTTTTATTTTGCTGTTCTTCACAGGTTTCGAGTGTCATCTACCAGCGAGCGCAGGAAGAGAACGTTCAGTTTAACTCGGTGTGTGGGGTTCCGTACACGGCCCTGCCTCTGGCCACAATTATCTGCTCAAGAAACGAACTGCCCATGCTCATCAGGCGGAAAGAGGCCAAGGACTATGGTGAGCCTTTCTCAAATGATCAAGCTCTCAGAGTCAGGCTTGTTTCTAATCAGCAACACATTATTTTGGTTAGTTTTCTTACATAGCAAGGTCCAGCTGGCGGTCAGTTTTTCCCCTACGTCTTTCTCATGTAATCTTCCTGTAGGAACTAGGAAGATGGTGGAGGGGTCATTTTGTGAGGGAGATACGTGTTTAATCATCGAGGACACAGTGACCAGCGGCAGCAGCGTCCTGGAGACGGCAGAGGTTCTCCATAAAGAGGGGCTGAAGGTGAACAATCACTGACGTTTAGACACTGCAACACAAAACGTTTTCAAATAAATTCTTCTAAACGGTGTGATGTTTATGGGATGTCTCTGTTGTATATATTCAAGGTGACAGATGCCATTGTGTTGATGGACAGAGAGCAAGGCGGGAAGGAGATGTTAGCATCTCGGGGAATTCGGCTCCTACCCGTCATCTCCATGTTTAAGCTGCTCGATGTGCTGCTTGCAGCTGAACGCATCGACGCCCCGACAGCCCAGAATGTCCGCAAGTTCATCCAGGAAAACACTTTCAGGCACTGAATTTTTTTTTTTTTTTTACGTTTTCTGCTGGGTTGCTGTCAGAACTCAGAAAGTCATACTTTTAGTACTTAAAAACTTATAAATATACCTTGTTTGCCAATACAGGTTCCCAGTTTTTCTCTTTGAGATATGTGCAGAACAAGTCTGCTCTGTGATTTGTTGTTCTGACTTTGTTATTTTGGGTTTGTTGCTCTTATGCACTGTTTTGGTAGTTCTTCTATGGTTGTATTGTAGCATTGCTTCTGGTGGGGAAAATAGTTCAAAATGGATAAAAAAGCTGACGGAGGTTTGGGAGAAATATGCCTTTAGCTTTCACCTTACAGCTACAGAAAGCTGCTGAGATTGACCTATTTCATCTTTCAGCAGTTAAACTCAAAATATCCTCTTTACAAAATTCACTACCTGTTTTTTTTTTTTTTTATAGCAACGCATATATTTAACAAAGCTTTGTCTCAAGAATTTTTAATAGATGACTTAAAACAATATATTTCTTTTCCAAAAAGTTTTGAATATATTGTTGTTTTTTTTTCTTCCACTTCCCAAGTATGCTTTACTTTGTGTTGGTCTATTGCATAACATCCCCCCAAAATACAGTGAAGCTAGTAAAAATCAAAATACTTTCTGCAAGACACTGAGTTGGCTTCATGTTTATTGTTTGTCTTTCAGTCCTAAGAAGACAAACAGCAGCGATGCTCCAGCTCCCAAGAAGTTGTGTGTGGAACCAAAGCGAATTTTGAGTTATGCAGACAGAGCAGAGCTGCCAAGTACGTAATATCTATCTGTTAAATCAAATGGCTTGCTTATTTGGTACGCTAACATCAGTTGGTTTGCAGAAATCCACCCCCTGGCATCTAAGCTACTCAAGATCATGGAGGAGAAGGAGTCCAACCTTTGCGTCTCCGCTGACGTGACGAGCAGCAAGGAGCTGCTCCAGCTGGCCGAGTCTCTCGGTCCAAAGATCTGCATGTTGAAGACTCACTGCGACATCCTGAAGGTAGAAGAGAAGCACTTTGTTGCTTAAAGAGCTTTGTTGAATCATTTAAACTCATGTTTTTTGTGTACATCAGGATTTCACAGAAGATTTCAGCCAGAAACTACAAGCTGTTTCTGAAGAACACAACTTTCTCATCTTTGAAGACCGCAAGTTTGCTGACATTGGAAATACAGTCAAGCATCAGTATGAGGGTGAGATTGTGCTAGACAGTTCTTCCTTTTGCGAAAAAGCAACCAGATGTATGAAAATATCCTCACAGTTGAGCTGAATTAGTGTTTGTTCTCTCCAGGCGGTGTGTTCCGGATCTCGTCTTGGTCCCACATCGTCAACGCCCACGCTGTGCCGGGGCCCGGGGTCGTGAAGGGCTTGAGCGCTGTGGGGAAGCCTCTGGGCCGAGGCTGTTTGCTCATTGCACAGATGAGCTCCCAAGGCTCTCTGGCTACTGGTGAATACACACAAGCTGTGGTAAGCACCGTTCTTCTGAGGTCTTCTTATCACAGTTCATGGCTCAGGGTTTACTACAGCTTTGTTTCTTCTCTCTGCAGGTGAAGATGGCAGAGGAAAACTCAGACTTTGTAGTCGGATTTATCTGTGGCTCTAAGATGACGGAAAAGCCAGAATTTCTCCACATGACTCCTGGTGTGCAGATGCAGGCTGGAGGTAAACTTCACTTCATGTCAGTTTGTTGTTTCCTTGTTGTGGGAAACTGCCAGGATCTGAATTTCTATCTTCAACAGGTACCATGATTTAGGTGTTCTGGTATGTAGAGATGTATGACAGACAGCATTGTTTTTCACACTTCTTTTGTTTAATAGTTTATACAATTATATGATCATAATTGCTGTCTTTTTAGTTTTTTTTTTAATTGCTAAGATTTAATGACACTTTCCCAACACAAGGTGGTGCTGTTGCTTTAGAGATTTTTTGTTGACCCTCTCATTCATATCTCTTTCTTACTCACAACTTTCCTGATCTCCTTTTGTCACCCAGGGGATTTGATGGGCCAACAGTACGCAACCCCAGAGGACGTAATCTACAACAAAGGCTCAGACGTCATCATTGTGGGACGAGGCATTTTGGAGGCCTCTGATAGGCTCGAAGCTGCTGAGTTGTACAGAAAGTCGGGCTGGAATGCCTACATGAGGAGGTCGGGTCAGAGTGACCAATAAGATCTCAGGGGTTTCATCATTGTTTTCTGCTACAATACAAAACTCAATTTCTGACTCTACAGGGCCAGTGTTGTCCTACGGGCTTTACTTGATAAAATGTTATTTTTACAGTAAAGGTGTTCTTATTTCATGGAAATAAGATTTTGTTAGATACAGAAAATGTATGCAATTTTCTTTTAGTGCTTTCCAAAGCTGGGAAACTATTAAAAACAAACTGTATTACAAAATAAATAAATGTTGATTTCCACAAATAACCAGTGGCTTTTGAAATTCTGTTCTTTTTTTTATAATCTAGTGAGACTAAAGCTAGTCTTACTAGTTATAGTGAGAATAGTCTCACTATAACTAGTCTCTATGTTTGCAGAAATTAAGCAAACAATTGTTATGTGTAATCTGTAGTTTAACATGTTGTCCCATTCAAACATTTTAAGCTTTATCGTAATTAAATTCAATTCCTGATTTCAGTTCATGTACATAGATTAATTAGGTTAGAAGGTTTGTGAAAAATGTTTTTGATGTAATGTGTGAAAAAGCTTGTCAATGTTAAAATTTGCTTTAGATCAGCAAATTCTAGAAGAAATTTGCTGATAACTATCATATCAAATATGGTATGAAACATGATATGAAAAGTTTGAAAGAACTTTCTAAACTGTAGGCTTCATATGCATTTTTTAAATGAGTGTTTTGCTGCAGATTAAAAGTAAATACAGTTTTTCACAGCATCTTAACATCTTACATTTCACATTTGTATATAATAAGCCTTCTGGAGACATTTATGCATGTTAGAGTCTTTTTTAAAATCATATTAAGCGATATTGATGTTGATGTTTAATCTAAAAAATGAAAAATGGAGTAATTGCAATTAACTGCTAACCTTGTTTTACTCTTTAGCTAATCTATTGTGAACATAAAGTCTTCTAGCTATCTTAAAGCTTCTGGCATTTTTCTAAGGCAAGTTTGCTCCACTCTTCACTTTAAGGTGTGAGATGTTTGATGGGTTTTTTTGTTTAGTTTTTTTTTTTTTTTTTTTTCAAATGCAGCCCGTTACAAGTCAGCACCCAGCATCTCTAAAGAATAACAAGTATATATGTGTTTATTCTCATGATGTTATCCTGACATATAGTTTTTTCCCCAATATCTGTTCCTGTAATTTAAACTGCAAATTACCCATTAGTCGAAAATCTAATTTTAAAAATACCCTGGGGGTATGTTTACTCTCTAATTCAATGCATTTCTCTTACTATGTACAACCCATTAAGCCATACATTAGAGGAGTAACCTGCCAATTTGCAGCAGACATGCAGATCTCTTATTGACTAGCTGTCTGGTGAGTGTGCTGTGTGATCTTTTGTTGTGGAAGAATTATCTGTAGCCAGTCATGCATTTTGACATCAGTGATCCCTGCTCTGGGTACCCTTCAGTTTTGGGGTGTAAAAAAGAGAAGATTTTGTCAGTTGCATCTTGAATGAGTAGACTGGTAAAAACCATCACCTTGTCCAATGCTTTCCCTTATGCAGAGTCTGGACTCTTGTCCATCGAGAAACGATTGCTTGCTGGAGACGTAGATTCTATTGACGTCTTAAGCGCTTGGTTCTGATTTTACCCAAATGCTATTGTTGGGTGTGATGGATGTAATGTGCCAGCTTGATGAAGCTGTGTGTGCTGTAAACATGCTCTTGTGGATAAGGGCCACAACATCTTTGCTTGCAATAAAATGGTTTATGCATTCCTCTTGTTCCAACTTTAATTGATCAATATTTAGAATCGTGGCCAACACAGATTGAATGGTTTCATTTACTTCCTCTGCTGCCATTGCCAAACTATAACCATAGATGAACTACAATTCTAAAACAGTGCAGTGCAGAATTTTTAAATTTGAAATTTAACTGGAGAAATCAAGTTCAATGTGAGAAATCCCAGACACAGCATTGACGGGAGATGAGAATTGAGCACATCTGCATAAGAAGGCAATGGCCAGGCTATGACTGAGTTTTCTGTTGCTTATTTGCTTGTCCAGTCCAGTAAGCCAATGGGAACTGAACACCACCACCCTTTAGGATCAGTAAAATGGTTTTATTTCTACTCTCTATGATCAGAAAGTTCAGACCTTGGAACTATAAGTCTTGCCACGTCTCTTTCTTACTGGACAATTATGAACTCTGACCTTAACAGTGCAAAGTGTGACCTCAAGTGGATAAGACATTCTATGTTTACTTATGATCTCGAGGATAAGTTGTTGAACTCTTGGATACATTCTTGTAGGCCAGCCACTTTGGTGAATGTTCATATTTTCTTCATTTGTGGAAAATGGCTATCAGTGTGGGTTGCAAACCAAAGATCCTAAAGCCTTAGAAATGTCTTTATAATTGTTTCCAGTATGATAGTTGATAATTAGTTTATGATGTCTAACATGTCTTTCATCATGTTAGACAGGTTCTGCTTAACTGACAACTTTTTTTTTTCAGACCAGCAGTAATGAGGATAGTACAGGAAATTAAACTAGAAAAAGAGCGAGCAATTTTATTTTCCACATAATGCCAGGATTTTTCAGACTCCCTACATAAAATAAATAACTTTGTACCTCGGGTTGGATCTCTAAATTTGTGACCCATGTGAACTAAAATCCGTCCCTCTCTACACAACCATAAGTAAATCTTCATTCAAAAAGTGGTGGAACTAAGTGAGCCGTCAGCTCCACGTCGGTATTTGCAAGGCAAAGTGTATGAAAATAATCCCAGAATAGAAGCTGCGTAGCTTGAGCTTGTCGTCAGGTAGCTACCTTACAATGAGGCTTTTTTTACAGTTCAGTGCAGGCGCAGAGGTCACACATGTCGTTGCCTGGCACACCGGAGCAGGAAGAGGAGGAGGGCGCGCGCTTTGGAATAATTCATTTTGGCCGCGCGTGTTTTACGCACACACACGCGCGCCCCTCCCTCTTTATGTCAATATTGGATCAGACCAACGCACCGTGCGACAGGTGTCTGCGCCCAGAGGATCCACTAACAGGGGAGGAGAAAGGAGGACGGAGGGGTGAGGGGGGGTGGGGGGGGGCGTGGGGAAGTATAAAAGATGCATACCTGTCACAAAACGCTCACATTCAATGCGTGGGAAAGGTGGGGACCAACGTTTCCCTTCCTTTATTGGTTTACTTCTTCTAAAGGTAGGCCGTAAGTTCATGCAGAGCATCAATTCTTTCACTAGTCTCTAGGTGCTATTCTGTTTTTCTAATTGATTTGACTTTTTAAAACCTTTCCCCCTTTCAGACAGCGGAGAACAGAAACGCCAGCTGCTATGTTCCAGAACAGCATCCTTCAGCACCATTTGTGACTTTTCCTCACTTTTCTCTGTATTTGCTTCACGTTGAGCCTCACGTACAATACCTGAAGATGAAGTTTTGTTCGTTCGGCTCGCGTTACGCAGGTACGGGTGGGCATCTGGAAAAGGCACGAAGTTTGACTTTTGGACTTGGACTGCGCAAAAGAGATGAATGCTGCTCAAAACTCTTCTTCCAGTCATTTTGTCTAATATCATTGCACTAAAATTGCTAAAAAGCACCAATATGACTCATAAAGTTGCATAAAAACCAAAAGATAATGTATAAAAAGTAAAGTTAGGGCCAGTATTTTATCTGAGATCTCCATGATGATAATTATTTTAGTAACTGCCACCAGGTGTGTTGCAGCCTTTATTTCACTGAACAGGTACATCTCCTATTTGCATACAGCTGCCAGCAGTTACTGCTCTAAAGAAAGCAGCTCAGACTAACTCATTGTTTCCACAGTTTTTAGACAAAAGAAAGCAGCTAAGACTAATATTGTCTCCAAAGTTTGAAGACTATTATCTTTTTTCAGTAAAGCTTTTGTAAGTTCCGCCACATTTATTCACCATTTTCTTTGTAGTTTCACATGAAGAAGTAAACGATGCAAATGTACCATTGTAAATCTGTCTCATGTATGTACATTGAATTATATTTGGACTGGAAACCAGTACAAAAAAAAAAAAAAAAAAAAGAACAGACCAGCGATCAGTCCCACCTGGGCTGAAGAGGCTGACATTTACCAGGGCCTGGGGGTGATAATCTCTTGATCTCCCTCCTTTAGTGTGCTTTTGATAATCATTTTCCCATTGGCAAATTCATGGAGCAGGTTTTTTTTTTTCCACTGTGGGGGTCTGCTCATCACTAATCATTTTCTGCGTAACAAAGCGAGACCTCAGGCGGGCCAAAGAGGTGGCCTTAATAGGAGGTTATGTTAATCATTAACTAAACATTAACTACACACACACACACACACACACAGACCTGGTACAAGCCATCTGTCATCTAGATGCTATGCTGAAGTATTCAACCACTCCTATGTCATTCATTAATATGTTTTCTATATTCAGCATAATGAGAACATTTTTAGTTGTTTGAAATAATTACTACAATTTTTTCTTAACATTAACTATTGTGTACAGTGTTTTGTACACAACAGCTGCCTATGACTGGAGATGATACAAAATATTTACTACACATATCCATCTAAAAATACTTGAAAATATATGTTGCTCGAAAGTGACCTTAAGATTTGTCAAAAAACTGACATCAACCAAGTTAGTCTTCTTCTATTTTATGCATATTATCACCCCAATATTGTCTTCATGTCTCCTTTAAATCCCCATCATCATTTATTGTTCCAGAAAACACCTATATCTTCATTTTATCATTAGAAAGCCTGACCTCGCCTGCATGTCAGGCTTTACCTGAGAGCCTCTTTGCCTCTGCTTGATTCTCCAGTCAATATTTGCTTAAAGCCAGTGGAAGGTAGATGACTTACACTCCTTAGTATCCTGGTTACTTTGCTTCCATTTTAAAACTGTCCCAACTGCTCCTTGCTTACTACACCCGTCCTTCCAGCTCCCAGTTGTTGTGTTAGCCTGCAGAAGTCATTGTGCAGACTGACACACTGAAAATACTCCTGTTATCCAAAATTCACTATTTTTTTTTGTATTAAAGTTGTGTGATGTTTATTCAGTGCCATACAAACATAACTATAGTTTTCACATGTTTCACTTAATAACCACAACCTTAAGTGTGTTTTTTTTAGATATATGCGGCAGAATAGCACAATGTAGAGCATAATTGTGGCATAGAAAGAAAATAATAACCTGGTTTCAGAAGCTTTGAAAAATACAAACCTGAAAAGTGTGGCATGCATTTGTTTCCAGCTATGCTGAGAAGGTCCTTTCACTGTAGTTACAGCTGCTGCTCTTTTACACTTTCAGATTTTCACATCTAGTAAATAATATTTTTGTCCAATTTTCTTTATAAAATAAATTAAAATTGGAAGGAGAACAGGATTTTGTATAACCCCCTTAAATAATGACCTTCTTGTTATTGTTCCATAAAGGTCAAGTTTATAGCATGCTCAACAATTAGCTGTTCAACAATTAATTGGGAGAACAACACCCACCTGAGAACAACTCAGAGATCTGTCAGAGATCCACAGCTCTCCCACCTGAGCTGTGGATCTCTCCAGATCCTCCAAAGATACAATGCAACTCGTTGCTATTTCTCTAATGAACGGCCTCCTTGTTTGACATGTTAGCTTAGTTAGCTTATGCTCTGTTTTGAGCATCTATGCTACACATTTTCAGATGTTGGCTTGAATAAGCTCAATGAGACACTTAAAGCGTTGAATAGTAATTTATAAGCCCCACTGTAACACTTTCTGCAATTTTATATCTGAATTATCAGACGTGTTCCTTATAATTTTTCACTAATCTTTTCTAAGAAACCAGTGAGAGCTTCAGAAATAGTGGTAGTTACATTAAAATAAGTTACACACAAGTAGTCTATTTACTATGTAGGTGACTTTTTACTTAGGGGTAACAGAATAAAGGAAGTTGTATATATAAACATACTATATACAACATACTTTACAGATTCTTATTTATTTATTTATTTATTTATTTATAGTCTATCACAAAAATTGACTATAAGTAACAGTAAAATACATTAATGTTTTTGACTGCGACATGGAAAAAAATGAAAAGTAAGAGTTTGAATTTCATTGCAAGGCTTTCTAAGATCGCTGTCTTAGAAAGCGATCTTTACACATTTTATGTTATTGGTCTTTCTGTTTGATATTTTCTACAACTACCAAAATCTTTATTTTGCATAAATAATTTATGTTTCTCTTCAGAAGGTCTCCCTTTCTTTTAACACTGGGATTACCCAATAATCTGGCACTTTACGAAATTGAGCTAACACACGTCTGCCCCTGACAGTTGAATTGTCTCATTTCATTACGTCGACTACTGTCTTCAGTGACCCTTTAAACTCTGCTCTGCTGGGCCGCACTGAGACATTAGCAGCACTTGTTGTATCTCTGCAGCATCAACATGATTGCATTTGTGGTGCCTGCCCAACTCTGTTGTACTATCTGTTTATGGTGAAGTGGAGTGAGTGCTACCCAGAGGCTGTTAGTTCATTTGTGTGTGTGTGCTGCCTGTTGGCTGTTTCCTCTGACAGTTACTGATAATGAAGAGTCATGCAAATGCCTAAGGCCTGCTATGTCTCCCTGGAGATGCTTCTTTTTGTTCTCTGATTTTGTAACACTGAATGAGCAATGATCAAAGAGGATCTGGTCTTGGAAAAGTTTTCTTTTAGAGTGTGTTTTAGCACTGGACATCTGGTCTTACAATATACGCCTAAATGTTCTCCATTACAAAATAAACTGAGAGTGCAAACAGCTTTGTGTGGGTGCTTGTCGTCACCCTTTAATACAGACAGTGCTTCTGTTTTCCCATTTCCAACACCAAAGATGACTCATGGAGCCTGTCATAGGAAATGTTCAAACCTATCGAATATTCTCTCAGTGTTTTTTGTCCAGCTGCTTAGGTGTCCAGCAAGTGGAGGTGGCACAAGCAGATGTCCTGCTCACATCATCCTTACCTGGATTAGTCCCCATGGTAACGTTCCAGCTGGAGGAGGGCATTTGCTGAGGGCAATCTACATGTCAGAGTGCTTATGTGTGTGGATGTACAAAGAGTTTTTTGTGTGTGTGTTAGTGTGGGTACAAAGAAGCAAATGGAAGTAATTAAGTCTAAGATCCCAAAATGAGTCTTGAAATAACAATTCAAATAATCAGGAATATTTTGTCATCTGTGTGTAAAACTTGTTGTAAAACGTGTGCAGTACCTTCTGAGGGAACAAAAAGAAATGAAAACCTGTCATACAGAATTCCTGGATATGGAGACAACAATTGGCAACATGTAAAAGGGTGAAGGGTAAAAAAATACATTTAGTTTATTTATATACTGTAGCACCAATTCCAGATTGCATCAAGTTAACCGGCTGACAGCATTCACTCCACTTGGCCACCATCTTGGGACAGTAGACAATTGCTTGCATCGTGTCATTGACTTTACAGCAATCCCTTATGCTGAGTATCCATATTGACAGTGGTGAGTAAAACCCTCAACATTGACAGGCAGAAACCTCCAACGGAACCAGAACCTGGCTCAAAGCAAGAGGCCATCTACCAGGAGTGACTGAGGGTTTGAGAAGACAGAGCAGAGACACAAAAAATAAAGAACTGATTTAGGATTATTTTCGATTTTCAACAATAAAACAGTAGTTTAAGGCAGCATTATCACAAATGTGCACAAAGAAAAGTGACAAGACCTTTAAAAAAGGATGGATGCATCCTTTCTTTAAGCCTTTTACATTCTCTCTCAAACACGCCTAAACTTTCAACCTGGAGACAGCCTATTTATGTCTGGAATCTCTAAATGAAAGGGACTTCCTCTAAATTTGAGACAAAGACCATCAGCCAGAAAAAGGCAAATTATATTATATTGGCATCTATGTTCTACAAATACATACTGTGCACTGGTTTCCTCCTATGGTTGACTGGCAGACTGTTTATGGTGGACTCTGCCTCTTGGCCCATTCACCGGTGGAGACAGGCGCCTGCCTTATTTACTTATAAATGATCAAGATGACAACATGTAAGTTCTGGACAGAGACAAGTAAAAAGCACCACAGTTCTAAGCTGTTGCTTTACATTTTTCCAGTGAAACTGAAGTAAAAATATATGAATACTGTATATATATGAGTGATGTAGTAACTCATATACTTCCTTTAGTCATTTGACCGGTTTAAACACATGAATGGACTTGTTATGCAGCCAGATAAGGATTCAAAGTAGGACCACACAGTGCCAGCTCTGTACCGGACTCTACTGACCCCCACATATGCAAATCCCCCCTCCCAACTGTATTTCACAGGGAAATGAGTTGTTGAGGTGTGTTACTTCTGGGTTACATTTTTCAGACTAGAACCAGAGGTTCAGACAAAGTCAAGGTTGGAGTTAGGAGTACAGTTAGGGGAACAGATTGGAGTCAGAAGTAAAAATTAAATTATTGTTATTTCTTGTGTAGGCTGTGTGAGCAGCAAAGTAGGGATGATTCATTTAGTCAAACCCAGTACAGGAAAAAAAAAGTATACTTCCTGTCTCAACCCCCAAGACAAACACACAGAGTCCCGATTGTTCCGGCAATGCAAGTTCTGTTTTAATTATTTTCAGAGGATACAACATTAAAATTTAATAACTCATGCAACAGAAACTTGCCATCATGTTTCCTTGTTTTTTGTCTGTAAAGCAAGACAGGTTGAGGCAACCTGACAAGGTAAACAGAGTTGTACCTCACACCATGAGTAATGTAAGCACACACACATGCACTCACCCCCACATGCGCACACAACATCTGTGTCTATATAAGCCTTTCACCTGCTCATCACCTGCTCTGGGTGTAAGCAGGCTGACACACACTAATGGACACACATGTAGAGAGAAGGACAATGAACGGGCGAACATCAGACAAAGAGAAAGCTGTTCATACAAGTAAACAACCCACATACCCTACAGGTGAAAACCCTCGCTCCACAGATGACCAAAGTTACTAAAAGCTCCTTCAAATACAATATGCAGGCAGAAAAGAAGAATTTTGAAAACTGAATTTATGAATGTAGGAAACCATCAGATGTCTAAAAATATAATCAGCAACAAATTAGCATATTAATTCTGCAGAATGTCTCCATCAGTTTGAAAGAAAAGGTCGTTTCTTTGATGAAATTATTTCACTTTAAGGAGAAATCCATACAAATTTAAGCAGATAAAAGAAAGAGCAAATGCTTCAATCATTTGCAATATAAAGGGATTTGTACTCTTTCCCCACCAGAATGTCATGCTGGTTATTGCCACTAGATGTCACTGATACTAAAGAAAACACGTCCAAACTCAGAAATGCATCTCAACACTTGGAATTTATTATCCATTATTTTCACAGTTTAAATAAATAAACTACTGTAGTTTTATCTTGCAATACACATATGTAAACATCTAATTACCTTTAAAAATATCATTAATAAGGCTTCAAATTTAACAGCATTCGAATGAAACCATGAGGAAAATACTGTGTTCAGTTTATTTATTTTTATTAAAATACAAGACAAAGTTGTTGCTACCATTTGAAAGATGTGTAATCCTCTTAAGCTAAGAATATTTTTAGGGGGCACCACATTAATAGAGAAATGATCTCAAACAATATCACCATTTATTAATTTTTTCTGCTTTAATTTGTACAAGCGTGTCTAGCCAATTTGACGCCATATTCTTCTAATTTGCAAAATATAATCTAGAATAATCTGTCGTCCTATATCTTCTTGTTATATTCACATCTTGTCAGCTCACCCACAGATTTCCAGTAGATTTCCGTTCCTGTGTTGATCTAGATACATGTTTTATTTCCATGTTGTCTGTTTGTCTACTAAGTACTTTACTGGCCAATTTTAATGCACCATGTGACGACTCATTTTTCAGTTTTCTAGCAGAGGCTACCAGATTTTTGTTGATAAAGTTCAGAGTTAAGGTTAGGCTTAAGATGCCACACCTTCATGTCCTTGAAAAATAAACAGCCCCACATCATCACATATTGGCTGCCCTATGAAGCTGTTGGCACAAATTTTATTTTCCATATTTTACTCCTTTATTTCACTCCAAAACCACCTTGAGAGTTTAATGTTAATAAGATAATCTTATTTTTTATTAAATAAAGAGCACAGTTGTAGTTGAAATAGAGTTTAAGAAAATCCACATGTTTATATTTGTAATGGTCAGACAAAAAAAAGGCATTTTTTGTAGAGTGACTTCCATGCAACCAGTTGACATGTATAGATAACATATCCTGGTTATTATGGAGCCAAGTTGCTTCATAAGACAAAATGAGACATAAAAACCCTTCCTCCCACCATCAAACCCAGTGGGCGGTGGCTATGTTTACACCTTGGTCATATAGGAAGGCACTAATTAAAAGTTGTTTTAAAAAAATGTAAGATATAAATAAAGACAATGCTTCACTTATGTTTATTTTAAAGAGATTATTATCTCAATCATTGTGCAACTGACAACAATGTTAAAAATATTTTTTGTAAAGCATACTTGGAGTTATGCTCAATAAATTTGAATATGCATTTGAATTACACTTATTAAGATTAAATGTACATTTTGAATGCGTTTAACTTAGTGAAATAAGTTACTGAAATAAATGAACTCTCAATAATGACATTCATTGAATATGGCTGCAAATTACAGCTTTGTTTTTATCTAAAATGTTCTGTGGGAGGTTATACTACTATCCTATAATAAAAGACGCATCACGTTTTGTTGTTGGAATGAACCTAAATGAATTCAGGAGGAAGGCACAACCATGATTAAAATATTTTAATTAGAAAACCAGTTGGACAAACTTACAAATAACTATGTTCAAATTCAATTTAAATTCAAAAAAGCTTTTTTAATCACAAAGGGAAATTACATCACACACATATTTGAAACATAAAGGACAGATCTGTCATACATTGAGGATTCAACAAGGAAACCACAGGAAACATGATGAAGAACAACAGGAGAATCCAGCAAGCAGTGTTTAAAAATGGGAGCCTACAGGAGTAATGACGGACAGGTGAGTGAAATTAACTGAATGCAATGCAACTGTGGGGAAGTGAGAACTGGGACAATGAGGACAACTGTTACAATTAAACACCAGTCAAATACTGGAAACTAACAAACCAAAATAAAAACAGAGGACAAAATAATACTAAATGTAATACTCATAACAAGGGAAACACAATGACATAACATGCCAGCAACCAGAAGAAAATAACATTATCGTGCAATAAAATACTAAAGCTAAACTGCAAGGCGACTGAAAAAACTTTAAGTCCTTAAATTAAGCTGTAAGATTTTTTTTTCCATGTTTTTACATCTTTACTTGCACTAATAGTTAAAGTGACTGAACATATGCTAATAATATCAGAAGTATCTTCAAATTGTACTTGCTTTAGTTCTAAATTTGATTCTCCATCTATCACCATGTCACTATGTCTTGTTGTCATGGGTCTAGTAATTGTCTCAGCTCTGTGTAAGAAGGGAAATAAAAGACGCAAATAACCCAAATTCTTCTGGGCAGGGCCAGAGAAACCTACACTGCATTAGCGCATCACTTCCTCCAGCTGACCAGCATACCCTGGTGCAGAAGGAAACAGGCTCCGTAAATGAAATCAACACACCCAAGTACTCACTGTGTGGGACGCCTAAACCCCTTTCTCCACCTAGAGTTTAGGATTCAGTTTACCTACAGCAGAGAGAGTGGGGATCAGCTCCCAGAATGTCTCTATTATCCCGTTACACCAATCAAACTGTCGTGTCAGTGCGTTGCTATTGTTTAGTCCTGGGTCAGGTTGCCAACAGCCATGGCTGCCGTATTGATGACTAAGTCAGTTTGGGGCTCTGAGGACAATGGTGCTCTGGAGCCTCCACAAAGCACCAGGCTAATGCTGCCCTTTCAGGCGGCCTGCTCAGCTGCTGAGTGTGCAAGGCTGCTGGGCAAATGGAGCGACGCAGGTCCAGGGGGCCCAGCCCTATAAAAACACAGGCGAGGGTCTCCTCGCCGACATTGATTATACTGGATCTGTCCCACCTCAGTACTGTCTGTAAGTATGCCCACATGTTGCCTCACACTTAGAAGCAAGAAAGCAGATACAGTTGTGGGGAGACATGTGTGAGTGGCTGGGGTGGAGCCGAACAGGAAGCAAGATGCTAACATCTATTATGCATCACATAGACCGCTAATAGATGTACTTCATGATCTTTTGTTTTCAGAGATAAGTCTGGGTAGTTATGGACATACAATTAATAATACTATCTATTGTTTATGTATTTGTCTTAGAGAATCTTAGAGAACATTAATAAGACTGCTTTGGTGGATTTTACTGAGCTTCTGTTTGGTTAAAGATAGCAATATACAATTTTTCTTACACCAGTGTTTATTTATTGATGAAGTGGTTGTCTGTTGAATTACTATTTGCTTTTGCTTTTCATTTTAGTTTTGGATTGTTATAATTTTGAAACATGAAGGGAGACTTGAATTTGTGAATGATAATAAATTTGTTTTATTTGATTTTTCTTTTAATTTAAGCTAGAGCCATGCTTACAATAGTATCTGCTTTAACACACAAACAAAACTTGCTTTTTCTTGGATAAAACCCTCAACTGATAGAGAGTTTTTTGTGTGAATGAGATGTATGTTTTTCGCCCCGTTCTGCAGAGAAGAACCCCTTAAAGGGAGAAGCAGCAGCCATGAACCCTCAACAGATGGAGCAGATGGGCCAGTTCAGGATCACAGTCTGGGAGGAGGAGAACTTCCAGGGCAAGCGCTGTGAGTTCATGCTGGAGTGCCAGAACATCATGGAGAGGGGCTTCAACAAGATCCGCTCCATTAAGGTTGAGAACGGACCGTAAGTTAGCCCTCCGATGGATTCCTGTTGCTCAGTTACGCTTGTCTTTAACTCCTGGTGTTCACAGTTCACCATTTTTGTTTTTTGTGTGAATTATCTGCCAGCTCTGCTAACAATAAAGGTTAGCTTTACCAATGCAGATTTGCGCCACATTAATGCTAGACATTAGCCATGCCTATATTAACAATGCAGCTGCCAAAAAGTATGGCAGTTACATAATTCTTCATATATATTTAAAAATATATGCATTGAGATTTTCTAAGCTAAAGCAAAATACATTTTATTGATTTGCTTTAAAAAGTCTGATATGAGGTGATAGTTTCCAAACAAAGATCTAATAACAAAAGATGTACATACACATGGAAATTACAACCTGTGTTTTTATTACACTGATATTTGGTATGCATCACGTGTGTATACGCATCCAAGTGTGACCCTGTTTTTGATAAGAGCTGGCTATGAGCAGCTGCTGGCTGCGAGCCAGAACGGCTGCCTGGCTGACTGACTGACTACTGATCAGATAAGACGCCCTGGGTGCAGCCGCACTGCACAGCTTAATGTTTGCTTTGTGTGAGACGGTGACAAAAGAAGCTGCATTCTGTTTTTATGCAAGACCAAAACTGTGGGTGTTGGGCTCTACCTATCACAGGCAGACAGTTTTAGTCATTTGTTATCTGAACCAAGCTTTCTGGAGTGTTTTTGTAGCATTTTGTTTTTCAGTTCCTCTGATCCTTACTTCTCTCTGCTGTCCAGGTGGGTGGGTTACGAGTACCCAGAGTTTCAGGGACAGCAGTTTATCCTGGAGAAGGGAGATTATCCTCGCTATGAGGCCTGGAGCGGAAACAGCAGCTACAGAACCGAGCACATGCTTTCCTTCAGACCCATTAAGTGTGCCGTGAGTCCTCCCTCACTCACTTCTCTTTTCCATCTATATTTTTTAAAATGACCCCTCCTCATTCCTTTTAATACTCTGCTTCTGTTGAAATAATTTCCTTTTGGTTTTAGTCTTGTGCATCAAATCATAGCAAGCAGTCATCTAATCCAAACATAATGAAATATGCAGACATGCTTAGTCTAATTTATTTAGTATTACTTGAAAGAAATAGGATTCGACGTTGCATCATGTTTTTTCTTTCAGTATCAACAAATGAATATTCAAAGCTATTTTGCAAAATTGCAAAAGTCTTAAATATGTTTAATTGTGTTCTCTGCAGAACCACAGTGACAGCAAGGTGACCCTGTATGAGTGTGAGGACTTCCAGGGCCGTAAGTTTGAGATGTGCGATGACTACCCCTCCCTACAGGCCATGGGTTGGTGCAGCAAGGAGGTGCCCTCCATGAAAGTCAACTCAGGAGCGTAAGTCTCTCTTCCAACCTCCTAATTTTTTTTTGTCTTTGTAATTTGCCTCTGTGTTTCCTTGTTGCAGGCCTAATTTTTTCAGTCAGTGTAATGTTTGTCTTTTGTTTCTATTTTTGTGTCATTTGGATTTTTCCTGGTGTAAGTGAGAGGGAATTAGGATGCCTCTAAAGTTGCCACTTTGTTCCCTGAATTCTTCTGAATCTTCAAGCTTTCACTT
Organism: Phalloptychus januarius; assembly: GCA_902982915.1. NCBI lineage: Eukaryota > Metazoa > Chordata > Actinopteri > Cyprinodontiformes > Poeciliidae > Phalloptychus > Phalloptychus januarius. The sequence continues at coordinate 16,761,763 of CADWAE010000230.1, read as the reverse complement.
CACTTTCCTTGTTCTGTTCCTTCATGCAGCTGGGTGGCCTATCAGTTCCCTGGTTACCGTGGCTACCAGTACATCCTGGAGAGAGACAGACACCAAGGTGAATACAGAAACTACAACGAGTTCAGCACCCAGGCTCACACCAACCAGGTGCAGTCCATTCGTAGGATCCAGCACTAGATCTTCACACTGCCTGCCTGAACCAACTTTAAAAAAAAAAGAAAAAGAAAAAAAAGAAACTTCCTTTCTAATTGCTTCCTCACCTCGAACCCTGGACAGACCTCTGTCACAGAACAATAGACTAACTCTTTCTATCACTCTGTGGCTCTGGATGTATGGATATACACTTCTCCTACCATGCTGAAGCATGTTCTTGAAATAGGAAATAAAGGTTTTTCTTCCAAACTAGAGGCTGTTTGTTGGTATTCTTTATTTTTTTCATCTCCAATAAATTTTTTCATCTTAAGTTGGCCAATTCATTCCATGGCAACGTCAGAGCCCATTTAGCTTTGTGAGCAAGACTGCTATCAAAGTTAGATTTTGATTTGTATTTATCGAGGACATATCCAGCCTTTCATGGAGAGATTTGATTCTGTTAGGCGTTAGGATGTGTAGTGTTGTTCTTGTCATACTGTATTCTTATTTCCAATAAACGAGAGCATGAGATTACTTTTGTTTCTATTATTTGCTTTACGACTGTTACAATTTGCATACGTTTAAAAAAAATGAATAAATAAAATTGATATTTAGTAGTTGGAAACTATTTATAGAAACTATTATTTATAGATGTATCTGAAAAGAGTACATCTATAAATAATGTGGGAGAAAACTTTTTGCTTTGCATCAGTAACAAAAACTAGCTTAAAAGGTCCAAAATAAAGAAATATAACAGCCAATAGGAGATAATTTAGAATCCTCCTATGCATTATAGAGTTGGAACACACAGAGAAATGGAACTTGGAGTGTTTTATTCTAGATCATCCAGATTACTATTTAGTTTAACTCACCCATAATGTTCTGTAGGACTTTGGTCTTGGCAGTGAAGTCTTTGCATTGTTTGGGAAACCCCCTTTTTCAGTGCCTCTGCAGCATCACACACCCACTCACAAACAAAACCTCCTCTGCTAAGAGTCTTTTTACCATTTTATTATTTAGAAATGATGAAAAGTAAAAAAGAAAACATTTTTGCTTTATAGAGAAGCATAATGACTTGGTAATGTTTTTATTTTCAATCACAAACAGCATTAAGAGGAATCAATGATCAATGTTGACCTACCAAGCAGGACATTTCATATGCATGTTGTGTGTTTTATTGTCTACTTGGTGATGGGGTTACAGGGTCTGGTTTGTGGAAACGGTTTCCCTCTTTGGGACAATAAAGACTAAAGTTTACTCCAAGTCTGGCCACTCTACATATTGTGTTCTCACAAATTTGGTCGGTGCCAACATTAGCCAACTACAGTGCTCAGTAACACATCCAGAGACTTCAGAATAAGCAATAGAAAACCTGTCTGAAAACAAACATCTTGTCTAGTGGACTGAGATTTGGATAAAAGAAGGTTGAGAGTGTCTCCTGAACTGTCTTACATAGATTTGGTCATTTGTTTTTGATAAGTGTCTTTCTAAAAAAACAATGCTGATTGATTTTCAGTTTGTGCCAGGTTTTGTATTTCAACAAGTGAATGCACTCTATGCTCTCTAACAAGGTTTGCAGGACCTTTTGGAAATGAGACGGGTCCACAGCATCACAGAACCTCTTGCATACTTAAGATATGTTTTTCCATATATTCCTCCTTTTGACAAACCTCTAGTGGTAATTTGTGATTTTTTTTTTTAACCTTTTTCTACTGTTTGTTACAGTGCTAATGATTTTATTTTAATTTGATGTATTGAACTTACTGTAGCTATGGGCACATTTGAGTGAACAACCATTTTTTTTGTTAACTTATGCAGATCAAACCACATCTGATGTAAAACATTCTGCATGTTCTCTTCTTTTCCATCTTAAAGTGAAAGTCTTGTAACATTTACGACACAGTAAGAAATCCTGGATTACGATTTAGAGGAACTCTCATAAACTTTCATAATTTTAATTTATTTGAAAGAAATTACAACAGTTATTTTTGGAAGTGAAATAATGAAAACATTTATTCAAATGAAAGGTTGGAGTCTTTGTAAATGGGTGCCAAAAATGGGTTTACAGGTCAAATTAGAAGTTGTTTCATTTTGTACTTGCACATGTTCTCAGTTCTGAGAACACTGTATGCCAGAATAAGTGCAAAAGACAGCTTACATCCTTTAAGAGTCCAGCAGCTTAGTTTTTGTTTGCCCATCCTAATATGACTCCGCTGTGTTTATCCTTGACGTCTGCCAGGATCCTGGTGTGTGTTTACTTCCATTTGTTGGTCCAGGATGTTGGATTCCACATTACATCCCAACTGGCCTCACTGTCCCACGCCCAGAAACAACAGGATCTTTGATAAATGTGTAACTTTGCACACACACCTTTCTCAAATATACATTCCTCTACAACCCGATTAAAGGAGCTGCTGCATGGCTCACACAGAAGGGACACTTGAGTAGTGGAGGGAGCTGCAAGAACTTCTTAGCACAAAGGTAAGTCAAGACTCAGAGGCAAAAGGAATCTTGTTTTTAATCATTGTCACAGGTTTGCTAACTGCAGGATTGACTGCGGTATTTCCTAGCTGATTCAGGTAATAAATAGTTAATGTCGACAATGTGTATTACTTAATGCAAACTTTCCAATCGTTTAAGCTTAAGGAACATGTCAGACATGTTCTGCTCTTTCGTCCAGCTCTGAGATTGACTTGTTTTCAAAGCAGAAACAAATATGTGTATTTTTCAATGTTTTGATTCTTCAGTCTCTAGTGTCTAGAGTGTCTAGAGTCTCTAGTGGATTTCTGTGAATTTTTGTCTTCCTGGTTAAAAGATCGCCTGCATATTTTCCCACTATTGCAACCACGGATTCAGTCTAGCTTTCGAGGCTTGTTTTAAGTTGCCTGCGACTTGTACTTGGACACAGGCAGCTAAAGCAAGTCTGGGACGCCTGAGACATGTCAGCGAGAACATCTGATGGCAGAAGCCAGAGCATAAAAATATATCTGACAGATTTGGGGTTTTGCAGTAAAATCCATTAAATCATATCCTGCAGTGCAAGATCCCAGAATGCATCAAGACAGTTTATTGAAAAGGTTCACCATAAATCTTAAGTAGTTAGCTATAAAAATTATTGCTGTTTTATATGACTTTATTGTATTTTCCATTTCTTATATGATTATCTTTTTGTGTGCATGACAGAACTCATATCAGATAATTCACAGAGATATTGATTATCTCATCTCATATATATTTCTGTGTATATTCTGTATTCTAAGAATAATTATTCACACAGAAATATAAGCTTATGATATAAGATGCTAATAGTTTTGTACTTTGAGTTCACCTTACTTTCCCTGCATGTTTTCTAATCGAAAAAATACATGTCTTATCTTGTCTTCTTGTATTTTGTTTTTTCTGCAACATTAAAGTTTATGGAAAGTTAGAGACAAAGAAATTTGCCAAACTACACATAAACCAGCAGCATATGCCACTGTTGGTGTTTTCTCTTTCAGGATCATGAAATATGCATGCTGTGGGGTTTGCATTTATTTTCAGTGAAGCTAGATCAGATAATCAAAGATTGATTAGAAGAGAAAACAAAAAGAACAGAACCACATCCAACACATGCTGGAGTCAAAGCTGGATCAGTGTACAGCCACATCACGCCCACGTTTGAATGGTTTTAATTTGGTGCCCATGTTTGCAATTTTTTAGTAGTGGTCTGCATTTTTTTTTTTTTGCATAATCTTTTATAGTTTATTGGAAAAACTTAAACTGGTGACTTAATGATATAAATAAAATCTGAATAAAATATTTCAAATGTGTTGCCTGTTTCTGTGTATTACAAAATGTTTTATATGTGTTGCAGTTAAACTGATACTGATTCAAATTCAACACTGATTCAACACGTTACAAGACAAACAAATCCAAACACAGTATTGTATAGTCAGTTCCTTCAAGTCCAGTACATACTGTATATTCCAGTTCCATGCTAGCTACACAGCAGTGTAGAGAGTTCAAATTATTTTACTTGTTAAAAGTTTTTAATTGTTATTAGGTCCAAAGTCAGCACAGTAACCTATTGGGATTGTTTAGTCCACTTCATGGCTCCCTCTTCTGACGAGCTTTATGAAGATTTTGGTTTCATTATGCAGAAGGACCTGGAACCACACTGCCAAAGGTCCCAGTACATCTTTTTGACCATTATTTTCCTATGGCTGAGTATCCATAAAATTGACCCAACCAAAACCCTGCAAAGAACTGATGGAGTATTTTCTAGATGAATATGAGATCCAAGAATGCTGATGACCTGAAGGTCACTTCCTGAAGCTGAGGTTCAGGAAGCTAAGAACACTTCAAAAGAGCCACAGGCTGGTTACCTCCATGCTACGCTGCATTGATAACATGATGCAATAATTTATCCAAATTAAAGCCCAACTAGGTTTTGACTGGATGTGCTGTGTGGGAATACTTTTCAGTAGATCAGCATTAAAAATTATTTTAAATGGTCTTGTGTGACATTATTACTCTGAACTGAAATTTTCGTAATGGTCAGAATTGACTGAAACAAATACTGAATATATCTATATTATATCTATATGCACAATGTTTGAATTTAACTTTTTTAACCCCTACCACCCACAGAAGCAGTAAAATGAATTTAAACCTGACAACACATCCAAAATTAAATCAATAATAGCCTCACAGTTATCAGATTAAAGTGCAAACTTTTGGTACATCTCTAAAAGTAAGACATCAAAGAATGCTGGTGTCAGCACTATTGTAGCTTTTACCCTGCCTGAATTATTATTGATAAAACATGATAAAATTTTCATTTTTTGAACCTCGCCAAAATTTTTTCATAAATAAATATTGAAAACACTACCAAAATATTAATCCTAACGCAAAAAATTAGTTTAATTAAATTACTAATATAACATTTTTGGTTCAGATTTTAATTTAGTAACTTAAATTTTCTAGATCACAGCAGATACTCACACCACAATATATAGGTCAGATTTAACTCCAGACTTTGACTAGACCAGTCCAAAACCATAATTTTTTAGCCATTTAGAGGTTGATTTACTGGTGTGCTTTAGATTATTGTCTTATGCATAACCTGAGTTCACTTGAGATTAAAATCAGTCCACAAAATATTTTTCCCAAAGTCGTGGGATATATATATATATATATATATATATATTTTGGTGATTATAAGTTATTTTTATTATTTATTTTAAAATCAATAGGACATTTCCTTTATCGCCAATCAGCTGGGGGTTTTTTTCTTTTCTTTTTTGTGAGGAATTGTCTTAAATCATCTTAACTGAGAAAAGTGTTGTTGTTCTGGGCTTATTTGTGACCTCTGGCTTAATAAAATGGAATGATTTTAGTAAACTAATATTGCCAGTCCTTCTCAGTTTGCGAGTAGTTCTCATTATGGTTCACTGGAGAGCCAAAACCTTGAAAATGGCTTTGGGGCCGTTACCAGACTCTTAATCTCAAATTTGCAGTTTCATCACTTTGAAGAAACAGAAACGAAATGACATAAAGTTCAGAAAAATGTGACTTTAACAGAGTCTGCTGTTCCTGGAAGAAACAGAAAGGTGAATTTGCACCATGAGCATCAGGGCCCATAGTTTTAAAGTTATGACCTCATCAGCCCCAGATTGAGGCCATATAACCTTAAACCCACACAGAGGAGGCTAGGAGGGATGAAATGTTCTTGTTTTCCTCTGCGCACTGAAGCGCGTTTTTCAAGGTAAATATTCTTTCTCCAACATGAGGCAGGTCTTTGTTGTTTACCAAGAGGTAAAGAGGCGGAAAAGTGAGGGGGATCTGAACTGGTTTCCATGTCAAACACTTCAATTCACCATAGAAACTCAGATCTTAACGCGGAAACTTTATTAAACTGTGATGGTGGATTGATAAGGGCCGAATTTCTATCGGCCTCTTTTTATTGTGGGCACCGGGCGGGCTGACAGAGGTAAATTGCTCTTTTAATTAAAGCAATGCACCAGGGGAAATTGCTGTCTGAATATTGTCTCAGAGATGGGGGGCCAGTGACAGTTGCCTGGAAACTTCAATCTGTCCACCCGCATTTATTCCAGATCCCAGTTATGAGATAAAGTTTAATAAAAATCTTTTGCTGCGCCACCGCCGAAATGAAACCCAAGCCTTTCTGAGCATCTGAACACAATGAGACAGGACCGCGGAGGAAACCTCATGTTCAACATGTATCTCTCAGGTTTGTCCCATTAGGAATTAGTCAAACAGGCTTTTATGATAGAATTGGTTGGATGTTTGCAGCGCTGTGGAGTCCAGCAGAAGAAGATGCTCGGTTTCCAGGCCAGAGCTTCGCTGAGCCGCTTCCCTCTGAAAGCCCGTCTGCTCTTTTGTCGGAAATCGGATTTCCTTTTTCCTGGACGCGTTTCCTGGCTTCTTGCAGGGGGGACCGCAAGGATGACATGCTTCACGTACTGGACTCTGACTGCACCAGAAAGCAATAGGATTTCATTCCGTTTGCGCATTTATGAGCCTATTTTTTGTGTAAATTGGTGCAAAATAGTCAAGTTTAAATATTATTTAAAAATGGAACATCTTCTAGAAAGCATGGAGGGATTTGTTGTTTTATTGCGGATTTAAATAAATCATTGTCTGTTTATGCTTTTCAAGAATAATTTTGTATTTAATGCATTTTTTAATCGATGTTATATTTATTTGACTTGTAATAAATATACATTCCATTCTTATTCTTCTTAATATTCAAACCAGATTGATAGAAATACATAGCTTGGGGGACTCCCATAAACTATTTTGTAATATTGCAAATAAATATATTTTTGATGTCAATTTTTTTCTGTTTTGACTTCAGATCCAACAGAAAATCTGTTGAAAGAAAGCAAAGGAACATCTTGGAGTCCAATAAATACCGGAGTGCAAAAAGGTAAGAATGAATCCAAAATACTAATAAAAAAAAATATTAATTTGTCACATTTTTAGTCCATTGATTATACGTTATGTTTAGAATACTATTTTAGTGAACATTTATATCAAATATTAGCTGAGTGGTAAGATATGGATTGTTTTCGAAAAAAATAAAGAGTAGTAGATAGTAATGATTTATTATCATAGAGATTAATAAATTATTTGTTTAAAATATATATTTGATAAATATTTTTGGAAAATAATTATCTACTTTTAAATAGTAAACTATGAATGTTTATGTGTACATATTTGAAAATATATTTTATTTAATCTCTTTTTTATTAAAGAAAATGTTGAAAATTAAGAAAGATAGAAAGACAGAGCATGCAAAAAGAGAAAGAGTAAAGTAAAGAATCCAAGAAAAAAAGAAAGAAAATTGAAAAAAATAACTAAAAAGTTTATTTTAAGTTGAAATATCAGATATCAATATTATTATTGTCATCAAATCAGGTTTTCTCTGATCAGGTTTTCTCTGATTTGATGACACACCGTCCATCTCTAAAACTAAATAAACTGTTTTCTATGTAAGAGCAGTGAAATCCTGGGAGAATGAAACCAGAATGATTGTAAGACCTCAAAGGAGATGCTGTTGCTATACAAGAACTGAAATCTAGTTTCTTTTTCTTTGATCACTAGTGAGATTAAGGTATTCTGTCATGAATATGTCTTTGATAACAATGATTGTTGCGTGTGTGTGTGTTTTCCCCAGGCAGCGGACAGATCCAGCTGTGGCAGTTCCTTCTGGAGCTCCTCTCCGACAGCACCAACGTGTCCTGCATCGCCTGGGAGGGCACCAATGGGGAGTTCAAGCTCATCGACCCGGATGAGGTGGCCCGGCGCTGGGGGGAGCGGAAGAGCAAGCCCAACATGAACTACGACAAGCTGAGCCGGGCGCTGCGCTACTACTACGACAAGAACATCATGACTAAAGTCCACGGCAAGAGATACGCCTACAAGTTCGACTTCCATGGCCTGGCGCAGGTGTGCCAGCCGTCCACCACGGAACAGGCCATCTACAAGTTTCAGGGGAATTTCTCCCCGATCCCATTCTCCGGCATTTCCAAACTGAATCTCGTCGCGCCCGGCGTGGGTCCCTCGGGTTTCTCCTACTGGCCCGGCTCCCCACCGGCGGCCCTTTATCACAGCCACAACCTGCAGCCTACGGGGCCCTTCGGCACCGTGTCTCCGTCTCACATCAGCTGCGTCAACAACATCAACAGTCTGGCCAACATCAACAATCACTACAACTGACTCCTGCTGCACATCCCATGCCAGGCTTGGAATAAATAAATAAACACGAACTGGTTTTTGTTTGCGTCCGAAATGTTGAGTAATTCCACCATGATTTGGACAAGATTTCTGAAAAACGACATTATTTCACAGCTAACCTTGTGCATTTTGGACTGCATTTTATCCCGGTATAATTATTAATTAGAATTAAAAAATGAACATTATGTCCTATTTTATTATATTCCCCAAATTGACTATAGATTGTAGATGGTCCTTGTAGATATAAAGCAAATCGTTTCCTATAACTTGAATCAGTCCGACTCTTTGTTCAGATTACTGCGTAGAAACAACCAAGATGTGAGTTTAAAAACAACAAACAAAACATAGTTTGACTATGCTTTATCTCGTTTTTCACTCAGATCTAACGGATATTTATTACATGAATAAATATATCCATTAGAAAAACCGCCTATCATTTTACGCACACTACTTTTCTGAGCAAAATGTCATTTCTAAAAATATTAAATTTGATTGATTAAATCTGATCTCCACTCAACAAATGTTGAATTTCAGAAACCAACAAACTTTTATTTGTGACAGGGTTTTTCTTGATAGAGAAAATAGCCATTAGGTGTTCCAATAAAGTGCCAAAAGTGTCGTTTTCTCTTTTCTTCCTTTAAATTGTCTCTGTCTTTTCGACCCTCGCCCCTTTTTACATTTGGTTGATCGGAACGTCACCGACTCATTGAGATACGAAACGGAGCCACCTGCCAAAGAGGTTTACTGTCCAACGCGCCATTTCGGACGCGCCAGGGAGACGTAAAGTATTTTTTTCTACTCATTACTTTACAGTGAGCAAAGTGTTTTAATGATTTCTATAAATAAAATTAGGAATGTGACTACAACATTCCTAATTTTGTAGTCACTAACGTTACTTTACGTTAGTCACATTCATTCAGAGTTGAAGGATAACGGAACCACAATCATAAGTAGATTCAGAATTTAAATTTATAATGAAACAAAATAATGCCTAAGCTCTGAATGATTGCTGTATTTAGATACACAGAAATAACTAATCATAAAGGAAAAAATAAAATGAGATACAACAGTTTGTGAATGGAGATAGCAATTGAGAATTTAACCTATCATGGACAGAAGAGGTGGAAATGAACTGGTGCTTTCTTAGCTGATGCTTTTTCTCCCTCTCATGTTTTATGTTATTAAGGTAGATCTCTGGCGCCATCTAGTGGTGAAGAATCGGGACTTTAGGAGTTGAACTTGAGGTTCAGACTGTGAAAAGAAGAATAAAACCTCAAACGACTGACAAATGACCGCTTGCTTAAAAATCTCACTACACTAAAAATATATTTATAGAAATGTAAACTTTTCTTTTCACCTGCGAAAAAATTTCAAGCAGTAGCGTTAAGTATTATGTGTGAATTAGACAGGATGACATTTTTGAATCTGTGTGACGCCTTTATTGTTGTAACTGAATCCATATTAAATATCTTGTGACAAAAACGGACAAAATTCCATTTAGTGGAATTTTAATTTAATAAAATTAAAAAAAAATCACGTTTATAAATAGATGTTCGGATCACGAGGACATTGACTTCACAATGGTCTTCCATCTTGTGATTTTGTAAAGTGCCAAAATAAAAAAATATATAGATATTTAGATTAGAGAAGTTAAACTGTTAAAGCGAAACAGTTTTGAATCAGACAATCAGATGAATGAACGACAGAAAACGTTTGACGTTTTTAGCCATTAACGTTAAGACATAGTGAGATAGTCTAATGATCGAGAAGATAGATTTATGTTATTCCGAAATATAGAGTTTTTGCTATTGCGAAAACCAGTCGATGGTTAAAATAATTATTAAATAAGAATTACTATTATTTGCAGAAGTATCTCAGCAGATTCTCCCCTCTGAAAAGGCGACTGCCAGAACATTAAAACAGGTGCAGTTATGGAAAGAAAACACTGAGAGAAAAAAATAAAGTTAACAGTTGAAATAACTGCAAATAATGCAAACTGGACCACAGAAGAAAAGGAAAGGAAGTCAGTTTGTCCTCCAGTAGCATTAGCCTATAGCAGGATAACTACAGAGAAGCTCAGAATAACCTCTAACTACAGTTTTTATCAAAAAGGAAAGTTTTAAGTCAAGTCTTTAAAGTGAGCAGAGTTTGAGAAAGATTGATTATTAAGAAAGAGATTTAAATTCTGTTCTTTATTTAACAAGAACCCATCGAAGGGAAGCTAAAGCAGAATGCATATCAAATCCAGAAATGATAGAAAGGAAATAGCTACTTGCATGACTTCTCTACAGTTCAGAGTAAACACAATTCAGCATAGACAGGACAAAAATGTTCCAGATTTACTTCTAAATCTGGAACAAATTTCCAGAAAACTGTTCAACAACTGAGTTCCTTTAAATCAAGTCTAAAACCCCACCTGTTCTAGAGTTGCTTTTGAACCATAATAAATGGAACATTGGCCAATGTATTTGATGTGTATTGATGACTTTTATGATTACGCTTGCAAACCCAACATGAACTACGACAAGCTGTGCCGGGCGCTGTAATGATTGTTCCTGTTTTCACAATGGGTAACTGTGCGATGTATTTATGATATTTTTATGTTTTCATGATTAAAAGCACTTTGATTTATTGTCTCTTTTAGGACAAAGCCATAAACATTGTAACTTATTTGTTTATTTATTTATTTGTTTTGTAGGGCATGTCACTTTTGGTTGTGCCTTTAAGGAGTTTTAAGCATAATAGTGCCTTTAAATTCAGGTTTTAATCAGCTGGACATTTTTCTTGACCCGGTTTACTAATGTAAGAAATTGTTGGAGCTGCTGCTTCCAAAAGTTACATTTTCCAGAAGTTTCAAAGTGCAACAATGACTCTGCTCTGCCATGCGGGGGCACCATCGCTCTTCTGCTGCCACAAATGCACCTTACATAACTAAGTGATCAAAGGACTGGATTAATGTAAAGTGCAGAAGCTGTTGCAAATAGCAGATTAACCCTTCACCTCCTTATATGACAGTTCATCCTGGAGATGTGGGTCTGGACTGAATCTTTAAGATGAAATTAGACCAACATTATGCTAAAAGTTGCAATTTGATGAAAAATAAATAATTTAGACAACATGTAGCATTGATGCAGTTAGGTTAAAATTCAGAACGTGTGTTTGCATCTGAGAGGGATAGAGACTCCACCCCTCACTCACAGCACCAGTTTGTGTATGTGTTCTGCATATCAATGGGAAAGACATGAGGTCACTCTCAGCAACTAAATCTGTCTCTTGCCAGGGTTGTTTTACACACTAAACATTGCTGCAGACAGACGCCTCCTGGTTGCGTGTCTCTGACACAGCAGCTCTGACAACAGGAGAGCCCAAACAATGCTGTTATCAGGAAGTTGTGCACTTCCACAATCTAGCAATTGCCACCTTTCTCTCACTAAAGTGCCTTTATGTGCATCATCTTTTACTGTTGCTGATCCTCGTCCTCGCGCTTCTTGCATAACAAAGAAGCGAGGTGGGTGTTTTCCTGCGAGCTGCAGGATTAACAGTGTGAATGCAGGAGATAGAGGAGCGAGACGAAAACACATGAAGGATGAAGGGGGAAATAAAATTAGCTGCTTATACTCAGGTTTAAATAGCAGCCCTTTGAATTGATGGATGGAAAAATGTTGACACTTTGGCTCATTTCTGACCCATATCTGTTGTCATTTTTCCACAGAAACATGTTTTGCACTGCTTAATTGCCCAATTAAAAGAAAAGAACTCATTGAGGAAATATGAAGTCATACACACAGTTGAAATCAGATACTTACAAAAGATGCTCTATATCATAATACACAAACATTTTTTCTTACTCATAACATCTAAGCATTTCCTGTTTTAAGGCATTATCATGTCATCCATCCATCTGTTTGCTACAACCGCTTCTCCTCACACCATTGGTCCTTAAAGAAGAACCAGGGTACAACCTGGACAATGCTGTAGTCCATTATAGAGCAGACAGCACAGTCATGCATAAGGGCAATTTAAAGAGACCCCAGAACCTAACAGTTGGTTCTGGGTTTTGATTCTATGAGGAAGCTGGTGTAAAGGCATGCATGCATGGGGAAAACATGCAAATTCCCCAGCCACGATTCGAACAAAGGGCCTTCCTGATGCCAGGCAACTGCACTATCCCAGCAAAAGATTAGACTGTTTTATTGCTTTCTTCAGATGTGTTAGTTTACATTAACAATGTTAGCACAACTTCAAGCAATTTGAGAAGAGTGTCAGACTCAGGGGAATTGTGGATTCAATTCCAGATAACACCTCAAACACATGGCTTACTTTTGTGACATCTTAAGAAAATCCTAAGAAATCAACAAAGTATCAGAAAAGAATAGTAGGTCACCTTTAGCCTGATTTCTTCTGAGTGCAGTTTCCAGATTTGCTCATCTGCTCAACCAGATATGTACAAATGTGACCTGGTAATGAAAGAGAAATATTCTCTATTCTGTAAAAGACTTCATAAAGATGCTTATTGAAGCACAGTGACATCAGACTGACTGAAAGGCCATTCAGAAAGGATGAAGTTGGCTTGAAAAGCAACACAAAAATCCAGATGATAATTTGCAGAAACACCTTCTTCCCAAGAGCTTTTGCCTTCCTAACCTCACTTCCTCCTTACTCTCACAGATAAACACAGTACAGCTGACTTCTCCCCAGCTGCTGCAGCTTACAAAACACTCTGCATTTTGTACTCTATTTATGTTGTGCAATAATACTTCCTGAAATATAGTTTGCTCTCAGAAAACTATTTGTTTTCTGAGAGTAACTAAATATCTGTGCAAATAATTTCAATATTCGTGCAAAAAGACATGTCAGACTCAGATTATTCTATTCTATTCTGTTCTATTCTATTCTATTCATATTTGATTTTACTGGACGCAGCTAAAGAAACTGAATCAATTTGAAGCTGTACTAAATATACAATAAGCAAGTTTTCATGTTCCCTGCAGTGGACTGAAATGAAGACAGCCTGTGGCATTAAGCTGCATTGTATGAAATATCACAGTCAGTGAGTCATTCTCCCAGCTACAGAAAGAAGTCATGAAGACAGCAAATTTAGAGCAACACACCTACATGGTACAGAAATAGACTTGAGTTAGAAGGTGAGAGAAAGCACGAAATGAAGAGAGGGAGGTAAGAAACCGGGGCATGATCTACAACAAGGTTCTCTTTTTCAGATTTTGGGAAGTACAAATCACTCAGTCTGTTTAACAGACTTCTGTTTTCATTAATACAACATTAGTATTAGTTAATGCTAATGAACTCATAAAGCAGAAAAAAACATCACTGTAAACATATCTACTGGGTCTGAGGCATTTATATGGTCGTACTATTTTCCAGAAAATAGCGGTGTAGAAAGTGTATCTGAAAATAAAATAAGTAAGTTAAAATGCTTTGTTGTTGTAACAATGACACGACATAGAACATTTTTTTTTCAAATAAGAAGGTTGAGTAAATTTTTCTTAGTGGCAAGAATTTCATGCTCCAAAATCAAAACCTTCAAGTTTGACTGAAAATTGTAATAGATACTGTAAGTCAAAGACCATTTGGAGAAAACATTTGAAGTTGAAGTTTGTTGCTTCTTGTGGTGTTCTTGAACAATCTAATCAATTTCTTTTAATCTCATAGTCACAATTTTTGATGTCATTGGATGGCTCAGCAAGAAAATGATCTCAAATTCACATGAAATCTCACCTTGGAGTGATTAGAGGAGGGTGCTAATAAGTTTTTAAAATGAACGAGATCTGTGGGCTCTGTGCCAGGAAACCAGCCAATTTAAACAGACTGCAGCAATTCTGTCAATGAGCCTTTTTCTACAATGGTACAAAGAACCATTGTACCTAAAAATCAACCACGGTGGTGGCTTTCTGTGAGGCAGATGTGCTGCCAGTGGTACTGAGACACTGAACAAATTTGTCACCTTTCTCTTAATTCAACAGCCAGATGGTTAAAGTTGTAGGAATTTAAGTAAATCTCATGTATATATTTGAGCCTGCATGCACATTTTAATTTAAGAAAATCTACAGTACATTGAAGCACTAGTCTTGAAAATTGTTGAAGCTGAATGCTGCGTTATTAGGCCATCTAACAGAGTAGAGGTTTAGTCAGTCTGTTAATGATGAGTGAAAACTCACAAACAGAAGTTTAAGTCCCAAAGAATTTGACTGAAACATCAAAACCTAGATTTAAATTCTGGATATTACATAAAAAATGATTGATAAATCATCCCGCTGACTCATTCTATGTGGAATAATTCACTGACAGTGCAGGCCAAAGTTATATAAGAACTCAGACAGTGGAAACTGTTAAAAAATGACTTAATCAGTGATTCAGATTAAGTGTGAATAAAAGGAACAACAAAGTGATAAAAAACAAATGGCCTCTTTTCTTTCTCTAACCTTCCTGCTACGTAACAGCAGTCGAGTGGCTCTCAGTGTACCTCAACACTGCAGTAATCTAGTTAAAGAGATTAGCAGAGTGGTTATGCAGTAGAAGGACAACAGAGCAGACATAATCCGTCAGAGTTAAAAGAGTTCAGGCTGATTTGGTTGCTTTCCTAAGAAATCAAAAGAAGGTGACAAAAAGGAAAATCTCAGTACAATGTACAGAAGTACAGAGAGTAAACTAATATACCTGCATATGCATAAATATATTTTATTAACATAATTAAGTTGGGTAATGTTTTAAAATATAGTTTTTTTCATCTGTATCCAAAATTAGCCGTGTCTGAGTTTCTTTTGAGATATGTTTAAATCCTTCCAATTTCTGGCTTATTGCTTAACAAGCACAGTATATGTTCAGGGAAAAATGTAGTCAAGTGAAAGGTTTCCATATCTGTTCATATTCTTTGTAAAAGAGATATTCATATCCTCAATTTTCCTTCAGGTAAAAGAGCAAACAGTTCCAAATGTGGATCTGTTGAACAGCCAGCGGTTTGTGTTGTGGGTTGAGTTGGCAAAAAGCATCTGTTGGTTTCAATCTGACAGATTCAGTGATCAGACTAATCTGATGATTTTTCAGTTATAACTAAAAAAAACACATTTACAAGCAACATCTTCATTTTTTCAAGCTTATTATTAGACTGACCCCCCATTCAAATGGAAAGGATGTTTTCTACGTTATTTGGACTTCCAACTAATGATCTAAAATAGGCTTTGTGGACAACTCTGTATTGATTTTGATGTAGTTCACTTTACAGTAATGGAGAGTGGAAGTCGGAAGGAAAATCCACTAACAAACTTAATTGATTTCATTTTCATTCCTTATGATTTAGTTTGGGAACAGGAAAGCCTAGTCATGTTGTATCTGATGAAACATTCTTGTGTTGATTTGACCATAAGATGTGAATGATGAAATTGTTAGTCATATTGACCTAACTGAACAGAAATGTATGTTAAAAAGCTCTTTAAAATGCACAGCTCATTTTGCCCAGTTCTCGTTAAAAGGCATTTTAAGGAGAAACAGGTCACACACACCCCAGATCCTCCATTTTATCTGTCAGCAGTCAAGAAGTGCTTTTCATATCCATTATTTGTTTTGTGTTGAGTGTTTGCAGCAGAACAACTGAATCTCCATCTCATTTTACCGATGGTGATTGTATTTTTAACATATTTCTGTTTAATATTAGCTACTTCAATGAAAAACACATTTATTTCAATACTTTTGTAAGAGCTGCCAATAAGTACATATTTTTTGCTTTAACCTTCACAAAATCTGTACATCAGTGACAAAATATTCAATCAACAGCAAATGTTGTTGTCACTGCACACAAGTATCTTCAATGTGAGTAACAGTGCAGTATTTAGTGGGTTCATAGTTGACAATCGTTGGAGGTACCGGTAAATGTGAGGCAGCAGAGAAACTGCAGAGAGGCTCGATGTGGACGAGTTAGGGACATACCTGCAGTGACAGAGTGTGCATATCTACTATTGATCACAGCAGTGTGTCTGTGTGATAGTGTGTGTGAGCAGTGCAGAGGTTCAGCCCACTCTTGGCCATGCACAGCTCATTTTGCCCAGTTCTCGTTCACTTACCTTACCCGTTACTATAGAGACTCAGTGGACAGAAGTGCAGAGAGCAGGCTAGCAGATAGATATTCGACAGACCTGGGCTGAATCTTAATAGCAGAGGGAAGACTCACAACACGCCTCTGCTTTTAAACCCCCCCATGTCGGTTACATAATGCTGATGCATGAAGTCATTCCATTTCCCTGAACTTTGGATCCCAATAGACCTAAGACCTCCACATCTTCTGTGTAATCTTCAGTGTAAGATGTGTAAAAACTAAAGTTTTCACACAGCTTTAGTTTTTAAATGTGTTACTGATGTTAAATGTTATCTTAAGAGACAAGATCTGGTTATATTATGTTCTCTGTTGCATATAAATAACTTCACCTAAAACATTCATTAAATGCTGCTTTTCTTATATGCTCACCTTCTTGTCTTATTTGACCTCTTTTGGATGTTTATTACCACTCTACCTCTAACTACCCTTCTTCTCTTGCTCATTCTGGGTCACACTGTCTTTCTCCCCCACTTTCTGTCTGCATTTCCCAGTTTTTGCTCTGTAAATAGACACTGTGTGATTCTGCAAGGCGAGAGAGCGAGAGAGGAAGAGAGAAACATAGACAGTTCTGAGACTGCAGCAGAATCTGACCAATCACAGGAAGGGAACCCTCCAGCCCATGTGGCTTATTCATTGAAAAAAATAAAAACAAGAAGAAAATCTTATCAATGCAGCTCTACTCTGATGACTAGCAAATGCATACCTGATTTAAACTAAAGAAGGCTGCTGAATGTTAATTATATAAGGTTTTAGAAAAACTAAAGGATATTGATCTGTTTTTCTCTATTCATGCAGCATGTAGACCAAAACAGGTAAAAGATGAGGCCAAATACAAAAGTCAAAGCATAAAGACTTTTTTTTCAAGGGTTTACAATTTACCTACTTGCTGCTGGGTTCTGTCTGTCCCCATTTCATTATGGAACAGTGAGGACAAAGACAGGACACCAAAAATAACCTGTATATGTGTCAGAATACTAAGATGTCCTCAATATGAATAAAAAGTATTCAGCATATTTAGGGATGTGAACCTTCATTTAACCTAGACTTGTGATGTTAGCTGTTTGGATGATCAGTCTTGTCTGTGCGTAATGATTATGCAAAACTTTGCATGCAATAATAACTCTGCTTTATAAGTTTTAGTTTCATGGCAACCTTAAAGTCTCCTGAGTTTCAGTCTCATAGCAACCTATGCCAACACATGCGTAGCACTTCCTGGGAAGCATATTCGTCATGGACTTATTTCTATTGCATAACTGTGTCTCCTGGGTTCGTTCTGAATGAAGGATTAGTGAGTGTTGGGAGTAGATAAGAAGGTGTCCGTGTTAATTACTGCTGACGAATGGCAGGGCACTGTTCCGGTAAGATGTTGGTGCACTCATTTATGGATATGAGTGATGTATTAATTTTGGAGCTTTTAATTACATGTTTGAACTGCTCATTTTACAAACTGGATTCATCAGATTTTCTTGTAAAAGAAGCATATAGTGTGTAAGCTTGAATTTGATGTTGATTTTCTTTAATCCAGATTTTATAGTCAAATAGGTCATTGTGCCACATACATAAAAATCTATGTTCAGAGGAATTGAGGCAAAGCTCTCAAATTTATGAACACTGTACTAATTGGCTCAATGTACAAAGTGGATCAAAGTTCTTCAATTTCACCTCAAAACTAGGCACAGCAAAAAGGACTTCAGACACATTAAAATGCTGTCTAAATATTCAGCCAGAATTATGACAGAAGTTTGTTGATGGCTTAAAAAATCTGACTGGTCAAAGTACAGTTTGCTCAAGAAAATTCAACCAAATATTAGAAGGGAGCTGTGCACATATTTGAGTTGACATTCGCTGCATACTTTTCAGCCTATCCAGAATAAATCAAACTTGAACTACCAATTCTCATTTATTTAATGAAGCATTCTGAATTTTGCAGTGTTATATAGAGAACACAACTAAATTAAAGCCTAAAAATAATATAATTTTTATTTGTATTGAGTGCACGAAAACTACTCTCCAGAAGTGCTAGCGGAGGCAGACTAAAAGTATGCACAAATCAGGATT
Source organism: Phalloptychus januarius (assembly GCA_902982915.1). Classification (NCBI taxonomy): domain Eukaryota; kingdom Metazoa; phylum Chordata; class Actinopteri; order Cyprinodontiformes; family Poeciliidae; genus Phalloptychus; species Phalloptychus januarius. Next base: position 16,743,225 of record CADWAE010000230.1, on the reverse strand, counting down.
AGATACTTTTTCAATTAATTCAAAAAAATAAAATAACCCAAGAGAGACAGGAGATCTTACATAAATTTGGATTTATTTCTCTATGGTCACTTCAAACAAGTACTGTTATGACCTTTTATCAACATACACAAAGAGTGAATGCATACGTGGAGTAACACCACAGACAACACACACCTAAATATCAATTTCCACATGACATTTAGGAAAAAAGATGAACCATACAAAAGATTTATTTCACAGCAGGTCATTCTAAAAGCGAGAGCTGGTGCCACTGAATGCAAACGTAATGGCAAAGTATCCCAGTGTCTTGGAGGAAACACCAGTACGCCGTCATCGCTGTGCAAAGACATGTCATTTGTCCACAGCTGTGCAAAATAGCAGCATTGTTATTTACTCTTCAAGCAAATGATTCACAAAGTAGAATAATAGTCGTTCAGATTAACCGTATATAGGTTTATGTTTGGTTTTGGAGTCCAAGTTGGATTATGTTAGCTTATAAATACTGCAGTAACACATGTGCAAATGAGAGTTGTTCTTATATTTACTACATTTATCTCACGATAAAGAATTGTACTTTAAGGAATCCTGAATAAACTAATCTTAAACCAGCAAACTGAGGCTTAGAGCATATTTTCAGAACAGATTATAAGTAACATTTGTCTATAAGTCCGTGGTTGTTTCTATGATGCTCAAACTACCCTCAACCTCAACCAAAACTAGCAACAAAAAACATGATGGAAAGATGGGATATTTACATGTAAACCAGAAGGATTCAGGCCATTTTCCACTTGGCACAAAGAAGATTAAAAAAAAAAAGAATTTTTAGAAAAACTACATTCCATTCAGTCTTCAGTTCAAACAATATCAGTACATCTGTTGTTCAGTTAAGTCAACATCTTTTTTGTAGTACAGTTACAATATAAGAAAGTGCAGTCGGAAATGCAAAATGACATCTTGTTGCAACATATCTGGTGATTTGTATCTCACAACAGAATCTGAGAACAACCTTATACCAACAGATATTAAAATAGCATACAAAAAACATCTTTTTCCAGCAGATTAGGTTTTTAACCTTGGGACAAAGTTTGTACATGGAAAGCATTTGATAACATCAAGCATGGGCTGGTTAGTGGTATACATAGGCTTGAGAAGTTGCAGTTTCAAAACTGTATGTTTAATATCAGAAAAAACACCAAAGTGACCAGTTTTCTCCAGCTGTATTGAGGGCAGCACAGTGCAGGACCTCTCCTGTCTCCTGTTGATGCTCACTGCAGGCTAACTGGTTTAAACATGCAGTTGTGTAGCCACAGCAGCATGTCTAGTAAACAAGTAATTGCAGTCATGCTATCTGAGCAGATAGTCTGACTGACTAGAGAATATTAACATGCTTTTTCAGTTCCTCTTTAAAGAGAACAGCAAATTGATGTATTTTGTGCACTTCAAAACATTAACCCTGTTCTTTTTCTCAAAATCAATATAACAGAAGCCAATTATCATAAAAAATATTAGAACTACTTGTAAACTACACTAGCAGTAGTGAGAAGAACTGCAGTTTTTTCTGTTTTAATAAAAAACTGATTATTATACAGATTTTTCTTAAATTGTCTATGTAAACAACACTTAATGGTGGTAATTTTTCTTAGGATTATCATGCCATATGAACCACACACCAGCCCATGCCTAGTGGGAACTGCCAATGCTCAAAGAGTAATATTTACAATCACTGTTCAATGTGATTTGCCCTTTCAGATACATCTTGTATCTGTTCCATGTTCAACAGCTTATCTATCAGCTGACTGAGATGCTAAAAAAGCGCAATGTCTACCTGTACTTACTTACTTGCAAGGCTTAGGCTTATGTGCCGAAAGTGTACTGGGCTGAGTGTGGCACTCATAAGCCATGCTTGGCTCAGTTGGGAGAAAGGGAGACAAACAGAAATGGCTGAACAGGTCAGCACCTTGGACAGCTCAGCGCCCTGACTTGACTCAGATCTATTCTGGCTCAGGTTTGGACCTCACCGCACGACATCCATTCACTTACTAGGCTAATCTTGTACAAAATGGGGATGTGAGCGTCTTTTAGAATGGAAGGTGTTGTACAACGAAGTCAATTTCTAGGACAAGACAAAATAAGAGGACAACATACAATCAGCATGCATGTCTAAAACTTCTTACAGTAGAACCTATAGTCCATATTGAAGTTGTGTAATATCATGAGCCCAGACATGAGAAGCCTTCAGCACTGCACCTAACATTTTGCAGTCTTTTTTTCTTTACATTCATCTTTAAAGATTCGCTGCTGAGTTCCCCTTCAAGAGTCAAAAGTGCCAAAATCAAACAAATAAATATTCATACATGCGATTGGTTAAATAAAACTGCAAAAATACATCAAATAAGAAAATTATTAGAATTTTAGAAATGCACCAGTAATAAAATATGTAAGTGCTAACCATTAATGCAAAATAATTTAAACAGGATGTGTATATTTTTTTAATCTACTAAAAATTTGTAAATATTTTTTCTGGATTTCGTTATTTGATTATACATTTTAAAAGTGACTTGAATATTTAAGTGAATATTTATCTATTTATTTAATGCCTGTTTTTCCAATGTTATTTAAACAATCATGCATGTACAGAAGCACAGAGCTGCCAAAACGAACAAAGCAGGAAAAGTTTATTTTTCTAACAATATTTCTTTGCATTCTAGAGGAGAGTTAAATCATTTAATTCTTTTTAGAAATTAATCCATATTTGTAAAATATAAAACCATGATACCATGACTGGGATCACCATGACAATTTGTAAAAAGGTGATATATTGTAAGAGCTTGGAAAAACCTATAAGTTGGATTTAGGAAAGAGTTCACTTAATCCTGATGTTGGGTAGGATAAGGATTAGTTAACCTCAGGGTTAGTTTGTTATAAATGTTTTTTTTAATAAATCAATATTTTTGCAAACACTGTTTTATAATTTTCTAAATAACACATTCATAACCCATACTACAGTAAGTTTTTAAATTTCTTCAATATTTGTGTCGATATCAAAGACATGACTTTATAAAGAAGTTTAGCGTATTCTCCTCCTTTTGTGTGCATGTGTATTTCTATTACTAAGTTACATCACCACACACAGTCCTTACATAGTTACTCCAAAATTTTTTGCCATATTTCTGTATAGGTGTAAACAATACTACAATTTATCTCAGAGGAACATTTCTTAAAATACAAATACAAAGTTAATTTTGAGAAGTAAAGCCTTTAAGCCCTAAAAATCTGGCTTAAACAAACTTTGTGTAGTTAGGGGGACCAAAATGGCCTCTACCCAATGACACAAAATCTCTTAAATCCGGCCCTGGTCAGAAATATAAACTTTTCATCTAAAATGGCTCTATTTTCCTTTTGCAGAGATTGCAGCTTTGTGCTTCTTTATATCTATGTATTAAATTCTGACACTTTCGGTCTTCCGTTATAACCCAGATCAGCGATCCAAGCTGGACTCGCTGGAGTCGCGCTGGTTTTTCAGGTCCTGGAAAACCTCGGTGAAAAAGTGCGGGTCCGCGTTCAGCTGCAGCATCTTGTTGCTCAGCCGGTCGATGATCCGGAGCGACGTCTCCCAGAAAACGTCCTTGTTCGAGTCGATGATGAATGGCTTGAGCGGGTAGGAGATCTCGTTGCCCATGTAGGAGTATGCGAGGTAGAGGCAGGTCTGGAAGGTGCCCTGCAGCTCGGCCGCGCTGCTTACGCTCTCCGTGATCGCCTCCTGGCACAGCAGGTACACAAACACCACGTTGGCCGGCGTGATGAAGCCAATGTCCTGCCAGCCCTGGATCAAAAGAGTCCGGTCAATGTTTCGGAACCAGAGGATAGTGTCCCCGCTGTTCAGCTCTTTCAGTTTGTAACACCTGCGGCACAAGAAGTCCCCCAAACAGCGAAGCAGCTCCCCGGTTGACGCCTGGATAACAATCCGCCTGGGTGACAGCAGAGAGAAGTTGCTGGGTTGCTTCTGAACCGTGGACAGCCTCCCGTTTTGGACCACGCTGTCGCTGTTCTGAGTGGATACCGTGGGTACAGTGGGTACTGGGACTGGGATCGGCGCTTTTGGCTTCTTCTCTTCGGTTTGGTGCGTCTTCCTGACGTTCTCGCTGTTCAGGTGGGCCACCTGGCTGGACGGCAGCGGGTTCGGGGTCACTTTCTTCGCGCTCTTCTTAGCCGAATTGGCCACCAGCTTCTTCCAGGAGAGGGACACGAACATCGAGTGGCGTTTGAGGCTCTTGTCGTTTTTTAACCCGTCTCCTGTGGCCTCCGTGTCCGTTATAGACGCCTTCTTTGAGGAAGGAGATATGGAGAGGACGGTGCCCATGTTTGCGCAGGAGAGAGCTGCCGTGTTTTGGATGCTGCGGCAGAATCTTCCGCAGAGTGAGAGGCGGCGAACAACAGTCACGACAGCGACCAAAACTCCATCTATAGGGGCGTATTTACCTGATGCTTGTTGGCAGAGACAGGATCAAATGTCCCTTGATAAGTGAAATAATAGTCGAACTGGTACTTTCTCTGCGTCTGGGCTGGGAAACAAATCCGGCGCGACTGTAAGCATGAACCAAGATTAGTCACTATGAGTAAATCCTTCACTTCAACAAACCAGCTGAGGGGGCGTTGATTGACAGCCCAGCTGGCCAATAGGAAGGAGCTCACTGATTATGATTGTTGTTTTTAGGTCTCAACTGCCATTGATAGATTTCACAAGCCAGAGCGGGTCAAAGTGCTGCTGCCCTCACTTAGTCGGGTTTCTTTGGATCAGAACTTCTGTTTATAATATGGGCTATTTTCCTCCACGCCTGCATACTGACTACCATTGGCAAATGAAAAAAATGAGTAAATATGTGCATCCCAATAAATAAAATTATGATATAATTATTTATGTACTTATTCTGAATTAATTTACCAGGAACAAGACATGGACAAGACAAGACATATGCTGTTTCAATTACCTAGGATGCTGTAGGACGAAACCTACAGCAATGTATTTCTCCACGTCTTGTGTATCAACTTGCCCACTAACATAGGCTGTAGTGCTGCTGTATGTGTGAACATTTAATAATAAAGGCATATCAGACTTTTAGAAAAGGGTTGATGATAAACATCTGACTTTTTCATTTCTATGGACCGGTCTTTCTTTTTACTAACTTTTTCTTTTGAGTTAAAATAATGCTGCAAATCAATCAACTTTCTTAAACTAATCAAGCAGTAATACAATGAAAGAATGAATTAATGATATTCTGATGTCTGCTGGAGAATTGATTAATAAAGTGTCAACTTGTCCCCAGTCCTTTTCCAATCTACAAATTAAATCTAATTTGGGGCCACACGGGGCGTTGTGGTGATGTAGTTTTCTCCATTGCTTCTCACCATCATCCTCAAGCAAGTTTTGTTGAAAAGACACAGACATGACCTTTCCATCTAATCAACATGTAAATGTGTCTGAAAAGTGGAAGGTAAAATGTGAAACCGAGGGTGATTCCTAATGGCCAACTAATCAAGCCTGCATTTCATTTAAAGTTCAGCTAAATTTCAACAGGGACTATTGGCAAAGATAGTTACATTTCCATTGTACTTTTTCAGGCTTGGTAAAGAAAACCACTAGCTAAAACAGACAGACAATGTAAACATAACTTTTCTTTTGATTTGATTGCATCTTTTCTGTATTAATGTAATTCAGACCATATTTTGAAAAAGATGAATCTCTGATAATACATGAAGACAAAATTGTCCCTGAACTGCTTCCTGTTTCAGGCACATTTGATCATCATGCAGGTGTTTGATCAGGGATCAGATGGTGATCAAAAGCAACTCTTTGATCACAACTCAAATAGACAGCAACAGGATGCAGCAGGGAAATAAATCTCTGAATTAAAATGATGTGCCAAGCTTTTGTGACTCAAATGCATATCTATGTAAAGGTAGTGATGAACAGTGAGGAAAAACTATGACTTATGGTTCATTGAAGCAAATGATAATGTCAGAAGCCTGATGGTATATTTCCCCATAAGTGATGCAAAATGTATGACTGACAACATTATAAACCACAACATTGTATGACTGACAACACTATAAACCAACCAACCAACATCCAACTCTTGTAAATCAAAAAATATTCTTAGACATTCTTTTCATCATATGAAGATGCAGCTATGAATGTCATGCAGCTTCTTTGCTTTTAAACCTGTGATAAGTGTGCCTCCTGGTGGTGATCTAGAGCAACTACATCAACTGCATGAGAAATATTCGGTTCTACATTTTGTTTTTCAAAGTGTTGTAGCACCTATTGATTTATTTATATTTTTGTCCAATAAGCTGACTAATCAAGCAGATTATTTTAAAATTGGCTTTGGTGTCTTTTCAAGAGTCAATGAAATATTTAACACAGATTAAAATACAAATCTAACAAATGAAAGCATAAAGAATCATGATTCTATTCTGTCTTACCTCGTTAGTAATAACAATTCCAATGTCTTGCATCTTAGTCAAAAATAAACACTCATGTAAATTTGGGGAGAACAGATGAACCATGACCACTAGAGGGCAGTCACATCTAGTTGTCCATAAATTAAACCTCTGCCTTTTAAATACAAAGCTTATTAGTGATGTTGCCTTACAGCAGGGATCATCAGCAGCTACGCGTGCTATTTGTTAAACTCACTGTGTAGCAACACAGCTGGTAGAACGACTGAAAGTTTCAAATTATTCTGACTGACACTGTGTTTTCCTCTGTACACCAGCAGACGATCTGACTGGGGGTTGAGGAATCAGCAAGTGTTGCAATAGTTCTCATAGTTTTAGCTTTATTATAAATGTCTCACCCAAACAATTCAAAGATGTTTGAAGAACAAACCATGTGGAGGAAGGTATAAGAAAGAACTTTGAACATTGTCCACTAAAACATTGCCACAGAGGCAAAATTGATATTGATATATTGTGACACTTCAGGGCTTTTCTTGCGCTAAAACAACTCACTGTCCTCTTTAAGCTCAGCTAAAAGGTTAGATGCTTCTCACAACGTCTTGATTTAAATCTCACACAAGCGCTCTTAAAGGTGATCATAAAAATAATACAGAGACAAAGAAGGAACGAAGTATCTTCCCACAGCATTCTGCGCCTGACAGCTTTTTTCAGTGTGTAACGAGGAATTTCCCCTCAATGCATGGGTCTGGCTGTGTGTGTTGGGATCAGGTTTCGTTTCTTATCGAAGACATGTCTGTCAGACCTGGTGGGAGGGATTAGAGCCACTGACACAGCAGGTGGAGACGAAACACAATCTGGAGAGAGCAGACAGGTGGGAACTTACAAACAAGAGTCAGGCGGACACACGTGAAGGCTCTCACACAGGCGAACAGGTGGGTCACTGTGAATGTTGCAGACTTGTAAAAAGGGCTTCCTCTCCTCCTCCTGTCTGCAGCTGCAAGGCTGCAGAGGTGCTGATAATGGTGCACACACACTTGTACATTTTCACACACTCTTGATATTCACCTATTTTACCATCCATAAGAAGGCAGAATTGTTTACACCATGTGAATGGACAAGCTTGTACGGCTGTCGTTGAGAAATATACAGTAATCTGAACTTTTTACTATAAATTTAGCAATATCTTTACACTTGTACATATCATTTATCCATTCTGTACACTTCATCTCATTCAGGAAGGCTTATGTTCTTTCAGGTATATTTAAACAAGAAGTAACTGGAGTTGTTAGGTGTGATAACAAGTCAGCTAGAACATTCGATAAAGCATTTTTTTCATAAGATTGTTTCCTTTTGTAACATTACTAGTTTGTATTTATGACAAAGTTGGGATGCTTGGATAAATTATTGAATATTTCATTACCTTCTCCTTATTCCTTTAATTAATGTCTTGGCAGGTTGCTAAAAGCCTTCATGCATTTGATCAGATGCAAGTGGTTCATCAAATGAAGGGATTTTTACAATCCTAAAGAGCAACGCCGCTATCCAACCCATGTTAAAGCAATGACAAGTAGACAAGCCGGGGCTGCACAGTGGCGCAGCTGGCAGAGCTGTTGCCTTGCAGCAAGAAGGTTTCTGGGTTCGATTCCCGGCTCGGGTCTTTCTGCATGGAGTTTGCATGTTCTCCCTGTGCATACGTGGGTTCTCTCCGGGTACTCTGGCTTCCTCCCACAGTCCAAAAACATGACTGTCAGATTAATTGGCCTCTCCAAATAGGTGTGAGTGTGTGTGTGCATGTTTGTTTGCCCTGTTTGTCTCTGCGTTGCCCTGCAACAGACTGGTGACCTGTCCGGGGTGACCCTGCCTCTCGCCCGAAACGTTAGCTGGAGATAGGCACCAGCAACCCTCCCGACCCCAGGAAGGGACAAGGGTGTAGGAAAATGGATGGATGGATGAAGTAGACAAGCCCACTCAGAGAAAGAGAATGTGGTCTCTGCTTCTTCCTTCTGTTATCTGCAAATCTTTCTTTATGTGTTAGCATATTGCTTGGAAACATTTATTGGACTGGATATTCTGTTTGCATGAATACAGTAAAGAGGTTTTCGATATGTTTTTCTGTCATTTGTAAAACAGAATAAAAAGTGAAACAGAGTTCAAAGAGCGGAACTAGTAACAACAAGGAATCTTGATTAATCCACCAGAGTTTAATGAAAATGTGGATTTAAATGTCATTGTTTTGAAAAAAAACCCCTCTAGATTGGGGTTTAGACTTTGACTGGGTCATTGCAACGCTGTGACTTTGTTTCCTATTTCAGCAGGGCTGTTGTAAATTCTTCTGTTTTTGGATTCATTGTCCATTTTCATGACTCAACAGTGGCCTAGTTTTAGCTCTCAGACAGATGGCCTCACGTTCGGTTCAAGAGAAATTTGGCACATAAAGTTCATGTTTGACACATTGAAGCATAAAGCTCAAGGTTCTGTGGTTGCAAACTGGACTCAATCATCACATTTTCATCAGCATTCTGGACAGCTGGTATCAATTTGTGCAGATATGCAGGAATTGAATCAAACATGTTGCTATGCTATATGGACAAACAGCTTCACTTTGGAGTCTTGTAGCTCATTAAGATGCAACTTTGTACACCTCAATTTTTTTGTCAAACTATTTTGGGGAGAAACAGGCTTCTCCTGTAACACTATCTTTGTTTTTTTTTCTAAATTTGCTGTCATTTACGTTAACATTAAACATGTGAACTGAGGCTGAGTCTCAGATGAGGTTCTTGAATTCATTCAGATAAGGGATAGATCCAATACCTGTAAGTGTAATTTTTTGTATAATTACTATTGTGAGCCGAAGACAAAATTTAGTTCCCAATAGGCTTGTAATCTAGACCTTTAGTATTTGATTATCTAATGCACATTCCCAAGAAGAGCTCAACAGTTTCAAACACAATCACAGCCTTTTGTATTATGCACACCTTGGAAATCTGTATTAGATAGATTATACAATATGATCACATGTATTGCCTAAGCTCTGGCTTTATTGCAAAACATTTCAGTCATCTTTACATATTTTAAAATATTATTAAAAAGTCAGCTGCCTGAGATTAACTTTCTAAGTGAGAATGATAGGAGTTTGATTGTGGATCTTTGCACCGTCTAAGCCAAGAAGCATCAGCTGTACTTGTCAAATGTAATAATAAAAATATTTGGGGGGTCTTATAAGTTGACAACTGCAACTGTTTTTGTCTCAAAAACTGTCAAAACACTTTCAGTTGCCCGACTCTGCTGTTTCAAAGCTATTTAAAGGATGTCAATCAGTGCAAGCTCCTTTTAATAGAATCAGTTTTAGTTCAGGATCCCAGATTGGAAATATTTGATGTTAAACATTTAATGTAAATTTATTTCTAATCTTAATATTGCTTGTATATATTTTCATTTCTATTTTAATATTCATTAAATTAAAATATTAAAATAGAAATAGAAATAGAACACAAGAACAAGAATTCAGTTCTTGTGTTCCATCCTGACAATAAAATGCTCATGTTTTCACTGGATTTATGTTATTATTCAGATATCAATGTAATCCTCCAAATATAAATAGTGTAGGTTGTTCATAGGTTATATATTATGTATGCAGCAAACAAATAATCTAGTAGCAATACCGTATATTTCCACTAGGCTGTACCCTTGTCCGTCTGTTACCAAAAGTGTAATTTTATCAGAATTTGAAACTCTGCGTAAATATGACTATATGTGTGTGTGTTTGAGTGTGTCCTTGCAATTAGGTGTTCCTGTAAAGACACACTAACAGTAAATCCACAATGTCCCATCCTCACCCGACAAAAACCTCAATTCATAAAAGTCCCTATTTAGATAAAACCACAACAGGCAACAACCACACCCCCTGACAGCACACACACAAACACACACTCTCTGTACTTGTCATCAACTCCAGCCTTTGATGACATACCGTCTAGTCCTACCAACCCCTCTTTGTTCTTTTGCAATGAGCCCCTTCTTTTCTCCTGCTCTTTGTTGTTTCATGCAAGAATTTTCTTGTAGAATTTTCCTCCTTCCTGTAGGAGCAGACTGAACACCCAGAAAGTGTAGTTTAAATTTTAAATCATTAACAGATGGAAGTACATTTGATCCAAAGTGATCCAAGCAAATATTCACTGAAACAACCTGAGATTCTGCAGTCATTTTATCTCTCTAAACTGTGGACTTGACTCCTTTTCACCCATTAAGGCAAACGCTAAACAAGATACATTTTTTTCCCACGCAGGCATCTGGGCCAAATGATACACTATGAAAGTAAAGTTCACACGCAGGTTCAAATTCAATCAGGTTCTCAGCTGGAAGGGACTCGAGCAATGTTTACACAGTAGGGAGATTCCTGCTCCATAGGAGCATTGTGTCGAGGCTTTGATGCTCAATGGGAGCTACTGAAGGAGATCAAGAGAAGAACAAAAAGACACAACACTTGGACAGAGACTGAGAGGGAAATGATGATGGCGCTCTTGGAGAAAGCTTGGATTGTGCCTCTTGGAGAATCACAAAATATGGGTAACAGATGTTTTATGTTTTTGTCTGTGGGCTTTTCATGCCCAAAGGGAAGAGGCCTGACAGTTTGTAATGGTTTTCTGTGAATGTTTGTGTAGAGTTAAGGCAAATCACAGAGTATATAAATGCAGTAGTAATGACTGTGTCATTGTATGTTTTTTAAATTAAAGAAATTTTGATGGAGCAACATGTAAGATAATATCTTATATTTTGTCATCTTCCATATACCAAAGATATGCAAAATAAAAAAATACAATCAATATCTGTTTGGACTGCAACATCCAAATCATTACAACCTCCCCTAAAGTTCAGCCATACAGTTTTTATTCCCTCTCTGCTTGCCTCTGGCTGTTGTACTTTCACTGAGCCAGAGATCAGGGCAAGCTCCGCAATGCTGTGGTTCCTGGCCAGCTGGCTGAAACTTCTAAATAGTGGCTATCTGACTTCCCATCCCTCCCACCTCCTTTTTCTCATTCCCACTACACATTAGCACAAAAATCATAAATGCATATGGCAGACAGGCCACAAACATGTGTGCTTATGAATGTGGGAAAAATATTTTAACTCAGGATAAAAAAAATATTTTCAATCAATTATACTGCTTTGGGACTGTTAGAAATTAAAGTAGCTGCTTTTCAATGAAATGTAGATATGGGTAATTACACATCTTGTTTAAGCTTTCTTTTGATTTGTAAACAAGCTTCCTCATAATCAAAAAGTAAAATCCAGTATCTTAAGGGACTAACTTACAAAATAATACATCCTAAGCCATAAAAGACTGGGTAAACAAATGAACTGGATTCAAATATAGTTAAGCAGTTTATGATGATCAGGTTCAATCTTTGTTATCAAAGATTCAGTCAGGGAGGTCATAGTGGCAGTAAAGCTCCACTTTCCTGTGGCTGAAGGACATAATCCTTCAGCTTATATCGAAGGTTGACCCCAGATGTCCTACATAGGAAGTTTATTTTAAGAACTTGAATCAAAGATCTAAAGCTAATCACAGTGATACAGTAATACAGGCAGACTTGACATAGGAAGAAAGAAATAACAGGTGTATCACATAAAGGACAGCAAGAGGCCTTTTCTTTTCATATGGACAAGGAAAGACAAGAGGCCAGCAAGAAATCAACTGGTTAGTAAAACAGAACTAGAGGCATCAGGACAAGAGCAGTTCCTATTTTCCAAAAAATGCGGGGTTAATTGATCTTGGTTCAAACTCTTGAATGTCATCTATTCTTTCTTAACAAGTCTGATTGCTTAATAGAGAGTATCCTGTTTCTAATACTTTTATTTCTCGGTATCTCCACATTTTTTCCCTTTTCTCATGAAACTCAAAAATGTGATATTAACTCCTGCATTCTCCCATGTGAATTATCGGTCTTTACCCAGGGGTAAGGAGTCATCCAAGGAAAACAAACCAGAGAAACCAAATGTGTCCATTGCTGGAATGTTGGTTTGTTACACCCACAGCGGTTGGCCATCTTCTCAACAGGTGCTGGAAATATGTGGAGAAAAGATTTTGGTAGTTTGATTTAGATTGAAGTTTTAAACTAAGAACTGTGGTCAAGCTTAGTTTTGGATGTACAGCTCAATGTAAAAGTATTCATTTAGTCTGAAATTGCACTATGTTTTTGTTGTGTAAAAACCACAAACTTGAATGTATCTTGTTGGAATATAGGATAGCATAGCACAAAGTAACATGTGATCTTGAAGTGGAATGAAATAAATGAATAGTTTTCATAAATTTGTAAGACACATATGAATATTGTTGCAGGGATTTTATCTTCAGAGACAATACTTTGTAAAACTACTTTTCACTTCTATTACAGTGGAAAGCCTTTTATGGCATGTTCCTACTGGCTTTTCACATCTAGCCAGAGATCAGGGCGAGCTATGTTGTGCAGTGGTTTCTGGCCAGATGGCAAAACCTTCAAACCAGTGGCTATCTGACTTCCCATCCCTCCCATCTGATTTTTTTACTCCCACTTTCACATTAGGACAGAAATCACACATGCACATTGTAGACAAGGTGTACGCTTATGAATGTGGGAAAAAAACATTTAACTCAGGAAACAACATAGTTCATACTCGTGCCCTCTGCGACTCACATTAATGATATGTTTACACAACTTATGGATATTCAATTCTGGCTGCACCTTTCTATAATTACTGTAATCCCCCCGGTGTCCTCTGTTTGTATTTTTTGTTTTTGTCAATACATGTCTAACTAAAAGTTATTTCTATGCATATGTTTGTGCTGCTTCACAATGTCGTTAAATTGTCCCACGAGGACAAATCGTTCAGGTCACAAGTCCAAGGTGGGAGCCAAGACACCTTTCTCACTAGAACTTCTCATCTGTAGAAACCTGAGTTGTTCCCTGATCAGAAGGAATATCTGATCCCCAAGTTGACAGAGTTCCTAAACATTTCTCTAAGGTTATCTTTATCTGTTTGTTTTTGCAACATAGCTGAGGCTCAGTCATATTGGATGAAGACCATCTATGATGATCCATTGTTAAGTGTTGGTATTTTTTGGTATTTCTAGATTTTGGATTTTCTATCATGACATCATGATCTAAGTCATTCTTGAAGTTCTGACTGCATGTTTATGAATTATTTCTTGCTGGAAGTCCTTTGCATCCTCTAAAACATATTCTCCCAGAATTTCCCTTTATTCAGATTTTTTCTGCAGCAGGTTTTACTGTGGAGAATGGTGTTTGAGGGAGTTTATAACAGTCAGCAACCAAACATAGCATTTACCACATGGACATGAATAAATAAAGTTTGATTTGAGTCTTTTGTGACCAGATAACCTCCTTCCACATGTTTGCCCTGTACACTGGACGGCTTGTGTGTGACTGACTGCAAACATCTTTTATGATGGGATTTTTTAAACAGTGACTAACTTCTTGCACCTCTTCTAAAAAGGGCAGCTTTTTTAAATTGCACTACTAGGTATCCTGACCCAACCCTAACTTCTCCACCTCTGTTCTTCGTTATGCTGTTTATGCATTAAATTCTAACCCAATGAGACTTTCACAGAAAAACCAGGTGTAGATTAGATTAAACAGATGTAGCCCACCAAAACATTTTGCAACTTCTGGGTTCGATTTATTGCAAATATTTTTAAAGGAAAAAGAGCAAAATGGGGTGTACGCAAATGCATGGTATGCTTTTCAGATTTTTATTTCTTAAATGTTTTCAAATCAATTTATGCTTTTCTTTGCACTGCCAGACATTCTACTTTGTATTAGTTTACTAGCTAAAATCCTAATGAAAAAAACAACGAGGTGTATGATGGTAACACACAATAATTAGAAAAAGGTTTAATGAATAAAATCAGAAATTCATACCTGATTCTATTCAGGTATGAATAGAATCATAAAAGATACATAAAAGCCCCTCCTATTAAGCTTTGTATTACCAAGATCAAAATACATAGAGAAGAACACTCACTGAATATTTTCCACTCCAGTTGTGTTTATCCCATGCTCTTGTGCGGCACCATCATATTTCTCACTGTGGGCAAAAACACATCCTAACATGGACACATCACACGCCTGCTGCTAATGTGGATTTTGTTTTTGCAAGGGCACCCAGAGGAGCATTTTTTAAGCCCCAAAATGGGCCTTCCTCACTGGTCTGCTATCATCCCACATCGGCCCCGCTCTTCCTTGATGTGGTTTGGGAGGACATGACGAGGCAGAGCGGTACCCAAAGTGATTAGACGTGCAGTAACATCTGAAACCCATTTCCCCACAATTAAAGAGGGAGACTAACTATCAGGACCAAACTTCGCCCGGTTTCCATGGCACCAAGTCAAACATTTGTGCATGCGTGTATATGAGCTGTTCCTCCTCGCCGCAATCGCTCCCAGACACATACATGCGCTCCTCTACCACTCTAAACAGTGACAGAGCACTCCCAAATGTGTTTATTTGCAAAGATAACCACTTGCCACCAAAAGTGAGATAAATCTCACTTTTCTGTCAGACAAATGCAAAAAGCCAAACAACTGACATATAAACCAATAAAAGCAATTATATAGTAAAGAAATAAAGAAAATGGATGCCATCATAGTAAATCTCAAATATAGGATGCCTTGTAGATAATCGGCCTTATTCTTTTGACTGGTGACCTGTTTGAGACCTGTTGTTGATAAATCAGTGAGAATCTGTGCCAGAGTTCCTCCATCTGGATGCTCACTGAATGTCAAACACAATAAAACAATCAGTGCAATGGAGCTGATTGCTATCTCCCAGTATAATCAAACCAATTCAACCCACTAAAAGGCAAGCATGTACTCTGTGGCTGAATCCCTTCCATCCGTTTTTCCCCCTTTTTGTCAAATATACACAAACACACCCATCTGCACACCCTGTCTGAGTCCAAACCCAGAGCATTTCTCACTCTTTCGTTTGGATCTTTGGTCATGGTGTGCTCACCATGTCCTTGGCTTGTATTGTTCATTGCAGTCACATCTTTACTGTGGTGTTTGTGGTCGACCTTTTTTTTTTTTTAACAAACAACCTCTAAGGGAACCTGAGAGTGGAGTTCCTTTCAGGGTTATGAGCTTCAGCTTCCCATGCTCCTCTCTGGTTAAATGATCTCCACTCAATACAAAGGTCACCCAATTAAGTCCTGTAGGTCTTTGACTGGTTTGTCGTATAAGATTAAGAGAAAAATACAATATAAGATCAACCTTTGGTAAGACTCTCTAAAAGGTTAAATAATTAATCTTCAATATTGTCTCAAAAATAATGTTTTTGGAACATAAATCCTTTAATAGGAGCAAATAATTATATTGGAAAAGATAAGATAGTTAAATTAATTTTATCCCTAAAACTATTTTTGAAAATAAATGTAAGTAAGTGATGCCTGTTCTTGACATAATTTTTTAAGTTTATTAGAATTTCTATGAATGTTTAATAAAAAAAAATAATTGATTCTCCACTTCCCCAGTCTAGAAATATGATCTGACATAGAAACCCATTCTGTTTAGCCACTGGCCACTAGGGAGAGGCAATCTGATTAACAACTTTTGTCACAATATTTTGTGGTATTTATTTCAATGATAATAAAAGTGACAATAAAAATGGTTCAAAATGTCCTTGTAGTATTTTTTTGGCAATAGATTTTATGGCTTTGACTGTATTTTACTGCAGGCAAAAAAAAAATAAAAATAAAACTCACCCATTGTGAAATAGGTTACTTCAGGACGTCAGTTACATAAAAAAAAGTGATCTCATCACCAAACAGCTCACGGTAACTGCATGTAAATCATAACTTCAAATTAAGTGATAATTATTGATGCTCGAATTGGAACCAGTGGTGTAAAAAAAACATAAAACCGAATAAACAACCCCAAAAACGCTGCCGGTTTTTTTGGAATAACAAATGTCATCAATTTAGAGTTCACACACTAAATCATAATTTGCATTACAATATGTTTTAAATAGAGATAACAATAACAATATGATAACAATAAAGAACAATATTTGCCCACATCTACTGTACACTATAAATTTTTTCAGCACATTTTGATATGTGTAAAAGGAATAGTCAAACATCTCTCTTTTTGTGATCGCAGTCTATGAAATATCATAGAAGACAAACTGTTGGAAGGTTGTATAAACAATCAACACAAATATTGAAAATAATATTTTAAATGTAATTTAAAAGTAACCTTTTTTTCTGCTTCTCAAACTAACTTTATTGGCAGCTTTTTTTTCTAAAAAAGCAATAAAAGATGAATGTCTGACAAGAGATGAGATCAAGAAATTATGGTCCAAGAAACTAATGATCCGTTTGTTGCTTAGACAAACATGTTGGAGTGAACAGTACTTTCACAGGCCCTTTATGAAAACACAGTCAGAGGGAGAGGCCTTCCTTAACCTCTCACCTTTTATAACTTAGCAACAGCAAACTCTCACCTCCTGCTGTCTTCCAGAAGAGACAGCAGGGGAGCATGACATCAGATTGAGGCTGGAGAAAATGTAACCATCTAAAAACAGGAAACCATGCTTAATGTACTGGGTTCAGACAAATGTCTGCTTGAAATGATCTCAGTATAGAACATGTTGAACTGTTATTTCAAAATGTAGTGTATAATAGGCTTTGCAAAAAAAAAGTTAATTGTCATGTCCCACAGTTTCAGATGTTACAACTATAAAATAGATTGAATATTGTTGTAATTTTAAGATTACAACAAAAAAATAATAATAAAATACCATCAAAACAAACATAATTGAACATAAAATGACTGAAAAAGCAAAGTCCACATTTTTCCTCTAACACTTTGAGTGTCAGTAAAATTTGTATCTTTGAACTCTAATAATCAAAATTTTATTGGAGATTCAAAGTGTTTTGTAAAAGTCAGCCTTTGCAAACTGCTGATAGAGTTTCTCTTCTAATTTAGTTTCTAACTTCTGAACAAGTCTCAATTTACAAAGTCATGTGAAGCAGATTGACCTGAGTATGCCAAGCAAAAGAGATCTGAAGAGAAAAAAAGAAATGGCACAAGATAGAGCCTTAAAGAAACTAGAGGAAGAGTGAAAAAGAAACAGGGGGAGAGAAGATCCTCTGAGGGCAGCAGCTCTGGTTACAGTCAGCTGCTGATGCTGACTGGCAGCAATGTCAAAAGACAAGAAGTTAAATAACGCTGATTCTTAAGTTCATCTTTAGGGCATGGCAAAGTGGAGCTAATTATTCAGGGTTCTGGAGGCCTGGAATGTGCAACGAGCTTTTCATTGAACACAAACTCATGCACAAACCTCCAGGCAATGGAAAAATATACAGAAAGTCTTTCTGATTTTAGCAAAAGTGCTTGTGATAGACAATGCACAAATAATTGTTTCTTTAGTCAAAATTTAAAAATAGTAAGACATAAAACCTTTGGAATTATTATACCCTCTTGCTATTTAAACACCATGTATTTTTATATTTGAAGACCTGTTTGTAAAGATTATCGCTGTGAGATAAAGTGGAGCAATTCAAGTTTGTATCCTATGAGATCTTTTTGTATTCATAAAATTATTATTCTATTAATGCATAACCAGAACGCTTTATATTGTGAGCTATTTGAACAGGATCATTTTTATAATTTGATATATGATCAACTAATTTTGAGTGCATCATATCATAATTACAATCACATTGTACTGTATATCACTGGAGGAAAAACTGACTATATGAAATTAAATAAATGATATGGATATAAACTGAATTGGTAATGAAATAGAAACAATTGTGCCATACTTAATTATGGCACTATTGTGTGCCATAAAACTAAAAAAAATTAAATTAAAATTGAATTTTGTTGCACAGTTGCACTTACATAATAAACTGAACTTAACTGAATTATAATTTAATAAAGTGTAATGCACTGAATTTATTCAGCAATACCTTTGTCTTATTCCAAAATAATTTTCTGTCTGATGAACATTGAATGAAAACATCAGTGTTTAAAATGTAATTACCTTTCTATTTAAAAATGAACTGTTCTTGGAAGAAAGACTTTTAGAACAAAGTTTGTCTTCAAGTTGTACAAAAGAGTTTCCAAAGATTTACATTTAGAATCCCCAGTATCCGTCAATTACATTCATGTCTTTGAGAATTCATCTTTGTATTTCCTCATGGCCAAACTGACAGGGCATATTCACTTTGTGCAAAGAATAATACTGTCACAAATTGAAGTATTTCAGAAACAAATGGAATTAAAATAGAGGCAAAAAGACTGGAAAAAGAAAACTCGTCAGAAGGTAGGAGGGAGATTGCAAACTACATTTCTACAAAAAACAAAAAACATTTGCCATAAGACAAAGAACAGAATAACAGGACTATTTGTCAAATCAATACCATTTGATTAAAATATGGTGAAACTGGAGTGTGAGAGGTCAGTACTATCCAACATGTATGCAACAGACATGTTTATATTTCATGCACAACTTACATTTCTCCAGTGACACTTTTCTCCAAAGGTTCTAGGCTGAGTGAGAACTGAAAGCAAAAGTTTGAACATCTTTTTCCTTTTCTCTGAAGGAAACAAACCACATGAAATAACACCTCTGTAATTTATTACAAAAGTCAAGTTATTCATGTGAAGCAGATTAATCACTTTTAATCAGTGTCTGTCCTTGTCTGAACATGTTCTCTCTTATCCCTTTGTATAAAAGTGTAGTTTTTCTTAATGACCTGTAGAGGGAGTAAATCCACATGCTGTAGAAGGACCCACTACAGCTGGCCTTAACACCTGTTTTCCAGATGTTCCCTCTACCCAATAAGGAGGAATGAGCTTGACTTTCAGGCTCTGTGAAGCTTTCCTTCCACCAGCTCCAAACTCAGGCTAAAAAATGTTCTCACACAAGCGCAACCCTCTGCTGAACTCTCCTCACCTTCTGTTCTCACCTCTTGCTTTCTGTTTCTCTGTCCTTTTTCAATCTGAGCTTGTTTAAACGAGTTGTTATTACATCCAGGAAGCTGTTAGCAAAGTGAAGAAACTGAAAGTGACAGATAGACCCTCTTGACACCCATTTCTTTATGTTTCCATCACCCTGAAAATTGAATAATTATTTATTCACTTTGGCACCTCAGTGCACTTTGACCTAGTTGTATATTTATAAGAAAAGAAAAGAAATGGAGGACTGTCACACATAAATGCCTCGAATCCATATCTGTTCATGCAGGAAAATAGTTTAAATTTTTAAGTTTTGAATGCTGCTTTCTGACAAGCTGGCAAAAGCCAGCTGGTATGTTAAGGGATGCTCAGCTAAATTCAGGCCATTACTGTCAGTGGAGAAACTGACAGTAATGTACATTTCCCATCCTGTAAGATAGGAAGTGTACCATTTTTCCTGGTGTACAGTAAATTTGACTTTGCGAGAGGAAGAGGGATGAAACAGAAAATAACCCTCTCTTAAAAAAAAAAAAAACTTGTACTGCTACAGGCATTTATTAACACTAGGAGTGCATTCACTCCAGCACCTTTTAGTCCACTTTAATCAAAGTCTATTTAATTTGCCTAGAAAGTCTGGTTTGTTTGGGGAGGTGTGAACCAAAAAACTCCAATGACCCGACCAAAAACTTAGGTCTCGGTTCAGGATCATTTTTATAATTTCAGAAAAATCCTACAATTGCTAAAATTTGATGCTACTTCATTTTTGTTGAAGGAGGAATTTTATGTTATTTCCTTCAGTATGTGTTGGTACAGCACCACCACTGGCAAAGGGTGGACATGTTTTTCACCTGCTGAAAATGTAACAAAAGTTGCAATTTCAGTCCAAAATCTAACAGAGTTTACCAGACTATTAGGTGTGAAAACACCTTAAGACATGAAAAGCAAAGACAGAAGCAGGGATAAAAACCATGCAGCAAAGGACAGAATTTGAAACCTGGATGACTGACGTCATCCATATATTAGGCGTTACCATATAGACTAAAACTCCCTGCTAGAAGCACGTATGGAACCCTGTTTAAAAAGATACATAGCCTTCTTTATTTCACTGTCTGGCTTTAAATTAGGCTCTCTGTCTGTCTTTGTAATTTGGCCATTGGGGCAGCTTGTCTTCTGTCAGTCTCCAGTGCGGCTGTGGCTACTATGTAGCTTACCACCATTAGCGTGTGAATGTGTGAATGCATGGAAGAATGAAAGACTGTAATGTAAAGCGCTTTGGAGTTATCGGACTTGATAAAGCACTATACGAGTGTCAGATGTATCAAAAAAGGACATTTCAAAATCACTTATCTGCTTTGAAAAACAATGGAAAGTCTGACTTTGATTTATTGATCTTTGGAGTTCAAAATGTTTGGTCAGCGAAAAACAAAATAAGTTAAAATAAATCCAGCTAATATCTTGTATTCCTTTTTATGTATTTACAGCACAGAATGGCATGCAAATAAAGGGAAGCAGAGGCTGCCAAAATGTAAGGCCAGGTCTTTAATATTTGTCATGAGAGGGAAACCACAGAGAGGGTGTTCCCCTCTCCAGCTGGGGTGACCACTGCCTGCCTGCTGGGGCCGCCTGTTAGCAGTGATGTTTTATCCCTGTGAGTCCGAGATCTCTGGAAAAGCTGAACTCCATTTGCCTGGGCTGGTTGTTGACTTCTGGAAGCAGAACAGTCAAAGCCAGCATTGGGCCAGCCACGACTGTGTGCAGCTGTTCCAGGAGCGAACACCACAGAACCGCTCAATGAACCACTCGGGGAACCACTCGGGGAACCGCCAGAGGACAGTGTGGAGAACCTCAACATGTGTCATAGCCACAATTTACAGAGCTATGTGTTGTGAATCAGATATGTGATGCTATGGCTCTTAACAAAGTTATTTTTGTGATAGTAAATGAGTTCTACCAACTAAGAGCTTGGCTCCAAAAATATGGAGTTGTTGTTAAAGCCCCCTTTTAGCATTTCCATGTAAATCTGATACTTTTAATCATTTTTTGCACATTTTCTGATGTAAACATGAATTGAAGACACCCTATCTTATGGACTGTTCACTGATACTGTTTTTTTTTTCAACTACATAACAAATTATGTACCTAGCACCAGTAATACTAGAATAAGTGTTCTTTATCAAAACACCATAGACAAAAGCTCTTTGTGGATGTTCAGTCAAGCTTGACTGAAATTGCAGGTAATCACATTGATTAGCCAAATGCCTTCTGAGAGAGTTAAGTTTATTTTTTGTTAATTTTTTAAAAAACTTTTTCATACAGAAGTCAAATTTTAAATTAAAATTCTGCAGAAAAGGTGTATGGTAATATGAAACAAATAATAGGCTATTTGAGCAAAATGAAAATGAGTGATTTTGTAGCAGTCGAGATGAGACTTTTATATTGAAAAGCACTAATTTAGCAGTGTGTAGGGATGAGAACAAGAAATTATAAGTAATGAAAACACTAAGCATAAAAATAGCCATCCCAACATTATTTTTATTTTCTGTTCTTATTTTCTCGTTGTATTAAGTTCTCTAGTGTTATTTCAGTTATTCAGTGCGATTCCACATACAACCGTTAGGGGGCGGCTGTCCCATTGGTGGCCTAAGGTTGGCCACACAGAAGAAGAAGAAACCTCCCTGTTAGATGCTAACGGAAGCTCGAATTGTGTGTCTCGTCTTTTCTATATTACAGGTTAGTAAAAATTTATTTAGATGGACATATACTGGTTACTTTTAACAGTTGAAGAGGTTAGTCAATCAGGAGTCAACTAGTGAGTCACGTTATGCAGTTTGTTGTGTAGTGTTGTGTAGAAAACGGGACATATTTCTGGAAGCTACTTATCAAATTAGCTTCTGTGTGTGTGTTGAGCTAACTGAGAAATAGCTGAAGGACTACTGAATTCTGAAGTCTTACCATCCTCCCAAAGTAAACAAAACCATTACTTGACAGAACTAGCCTGAGCATTGCCTTCCGGTACAGTTCCGCTTGAAAGAATTCGCACAGTCCGTATTTTCTTCTCTTGGGCCGATCTTGGGTTGATTGACCTAGTCTTTAATCAACGAACAGAACGGGAAGTTATGAATGATGACATCGACTTTCTGCGCTGTTTTAGAATTGTAGTATGTCTGTAGTTTTAGCAACGATAGCGGAGGAAGTGAACGAAGCCAGTAAGTCCATATTGGCTACACTATCAAATACTGAATTAACATTAACAGCCGCCTTGTTTGGGTCTGCACTTCTCTCTTCGCAAGGGAGGATGGTTGCTTACAGCGCTGGCAATTTCCGGTAAGCATTGAACTTACACATGTCATGGACAAATGTTAACAAAATTTGGTAACATTTAAAACCTCCACAGAGTCCATGTTTCCAGGAAGCAATCATTTTTCAAAGCCGTGAGCCTAGACCCTCTCCACTAAGTATGTAAGTAGTGTTTTTACCAAGCCATGACTTAACTAATGTAAAAGTAAAATAACAGTTTGAAACAATATGCATATATTGAAAGAGAAACATGCTTATTTCCAGTAAGACTGATAGTGATTGTGGTGTACCAGTGGAGGTTAGCAGGGCAGCTGTTTTGTCTATCTGGAACAAATATTCCCAGGGCATCGCAATGACACAGAGATACATAATGATCAGTTTGGCCACGTCAGACCATTAAAAGTCACACTGTATGCACACACAAACACAAGGTTCCCAGACATTTTTGGTGATGTAGCCTCATACCCTTACTGCCATGTGTTGGAGTATTGCAGAGGCAACCACATCAGGGTCTTCTGCCCCTCCCTACTCACCCACAGCATCAACAGAGTCAGAAAAACACGAGAAGCCCTACACCACTCTTACTCACTCACCTTGGTGAGTCTTTCTTATAAAATGTAATTGAAACAACACAGCAGGTCCAGCACACACTGACATTACTTTCATGAGTGTTTCCTGCGGGTAAATATATGCAAACTCCATGACCAAAAAAACATATACACACACTCGTAGAGCACATGCCGACTCAACCTGACCATACACATATGGAACCATGCAAGGGTTTACACCAATTATGTTTCTTTAAGCTGAAAAATGTTACTGGTTGAGTTTGGTTGATGTGAAAGTGGTTTGGGTTGGTTACAAAATATTTGGGAAATCTAAAAAAAACATTCCATGGGAAAGTATTTTAGAAAGAAACTAACATTCTATTGCTGACCTGTAAATTAGTATTTTTTTTAGTTTTAGATATATTCCTCAGTCAATTTTAGTTCCGCTTTTGGGATGAATTAGAGAACTTATATAACTAATCTGACTTTGGTGCTGGTCATTTTTTGTGATTGCCATGTTTTACTTTGGAGCTTTCGTTGTGATCCTTAATATTTTTGGGATGAAATTAAGCCATGGCTCATTTCATACACAAAAATCTATGTTTTAGCATATATTTCTTTGTGTTAAAGAAACTGAAATGTGGCTATATCAACACAATTAATTATATCTACCTGCAGAAGTTCAGTCAGAGCAATTTAGGGATTTTAAAACACCCAATATGGGTAATTACACGATATTAACTTCTGACTAAATAATTACAGAAACACAGCTTTGAACCTGCTATATTAAGAGTGAGTGAGTGAAGATTATCTCTGAAGTATGACTTCATAAAATATTAAGCTGATGGGTGTTAACAACATCTTAAATATCAAAGTTTAAATTAAAAAAAGCAGCATATTTGCAACAGTAAATATTTTTCTTTTTCAAGAGATGTGAAATGACATTGATCAAAAATGAAAATCTTTAATTTGTTGTACCATGATAAACCTGACTTGGTTATACCAGTTCTTTGAGAACGAATGGATCAGAACTCTCATTAGCTACTGTGAGAAGCTTGTGGAGGGAAACTCAGACCATTTGACACAAGTCATCCAGTTCAAAAGGCAAAAAGTTTCAAAGTTCTAACTGACCTAAAACAAGAGAATTTTGGTCTGACTTAACTGCGGACAATGAAAAATAATGTTTATTGGTCTTTTTATTTGTTCTATGCAAACTTCTGAGTTTAACAGCAGCTGGTAGGTCTCTGGGAATAAAGCCAGTCCACAGCGATGGGAATAAAATGTCAGGTTTGTGAAATGTGGAGTAACTGCTGATTCAATGGAAATATTGAGCATGTTTTCCATGCCTAATCCCAGAGATTGGACTTCTAATTTCCTCAATAAATCTTTCAGCATAAAAGAGTATGCCCACATCATATCCATCTTGATATGTTGCTTGGGATAATATTATATTTGTACTGTCATGAAATCTAACTGACATCCTTGACTCTTCTTCCTGAAACCAGAGATTGTCAATTCTATACACTCTCATTACCCTCATTCCTGCTGAACTACTTTCAAGTAAACACCACAAGAGCCAACAGGAAAAAAAATAATCTTGGGTAACTGTTTGTGTTACCAAGAATAAAAACATTTAACAAACTATATTTAACAATATTCTCATATCAATAAAAACACATTATAACAGTGTTATAATACTATAACAAGCTTTAAGACAAATGTTAAGTCTTAAATCATTTGTGTGACACAGGTAGCAAGTAAGTGGGGTTATGTGGGAAAAGACTTTAAAGTGATTCCCTTCCAGATTGTAATCATCTGGTTACAATTGAGTTAATACAGCTGACTCCTGTCTGAGATTAAGGGTATGCTAAATACCCCAATGATAAGCCTTCATTTTGAAGCTTTTTCTCCTTGGTCAATTCGCCTCTGGTTCCTTTGTATCAAGTCCCTGGAACCTCACAAGAAGGTTACGATTGCAGAAATATGGTTGTTTCCATTGCGAATGACAGGATCTATTTAACCTCTGACCTTACTTTGTGACTAGCTAAAGAATAATGACTCAGTACAGAAAGGCAAAATGACTTTCCATAACTTGGGTCTCACATTCCCATCTCCTAGTTAAAACAAAAAACTGTGACAGGTGATTTACAAATCCACTGTGATAAACAGTTTGTCTTGGGTTCAGTTGCACTAGTCAAACTCAGGCCTCTTTACTTTCAGACTTGTGTAATCAAGAAATCTCTCAAAAAGAACTGAAGATATCTTGAAATGCAACATATTATGTCCCAAAGTAAATTTTAGACCAGCAGAGGAGAAAAGTAATGAACATCATGAAAGTATTGCAGCCATTTCTAAGGATTTGGTACTCAAGTGATCTACAGTGAAAGCTACTCTCCACAATAGAAGATAACTATGAACAGTGATCAACTTTTCTTAGCAAAATTGCCTAAAGGGTTAATTGCCTTAATCCATTTAACAAACACTCACAGACCACCTAGCTTGACATTTTTGTTAGAGTGACTTGGTTTTAAGCCATTTATCCATTGTTACTTTTAAGCAGAACTAATTGGTAAACTAATTTTATTAGTCGCACTTTGAGATCACGTCAAGGCAAGTAAATGGTCGTTTACATGCAGTACCTTGCGGACCATTAGGGGGCACCCGAGGATCACCAGTGGTCTGAAGATCTCATTTTAAGACTGATCTAGCACTACAGGCCTAATTGGTTCATCTAAGTTCAATGCTCATGCTTCAACAATGTGAAACGGACAGGGAAAAATTGCCTCCGTCCCAGGTTGAAGCCAATGCTGACAATGATGGTCTCACATTTGCTTGGGCATATTTTGATGATCCTCTAGACATCAAGACATATGACACTATATATATGTAATCTGTAAGATATTCTATGAACTGACGAGAAAACATTGGAAACTATTGAAATGAATGCTTCCTTTAATTCTTGTTAAATCAACTAAGCATTTCAGAAAAACACATCAGAGCAACAGTAAAACAAGCAGGCTGATAGTCCGGAATTGTTTGCTGTTTTAAGACCTGGATGACTTTCTGTAACAGAACAGAACTTCAATTATTTCTACTCTCTACCAGAAAAACCTGAAGGGAAATGTTCTATTGACCCCAGGCTCAAGCAGGACAATGATCCAAAAGTCCACCTCCAAACAGTTCAAAAGAAAGAAACAAAAAGGTTTTGGAGTGGTCTAGTAAAATTAAGTTTTCAGTCACAATGAGATCCTTTTGTTAAGACCTTAAACAGACCGTTCATGCTTGAAGACCTTCTATTGTTGCTGAATTAAAACATGTCTCCAAAGAACCTTTATGCACACCAATTAAAATACTCATTGTCACTGGATGGCAGCTGTTGCCACTAAGAGTTTCTCAACAAATCATTAGGTTGAGGGGGAAATAACGTAATTTCTCTTATTGGTAAGTATAGCTTTTATCTTGTAATAAAGTAAGCCATTATTTGAAAAAGGCACAGCAATCATCTGCAGGGTTCTGAATGACTTGTGAATTGTTTCAACTACTTGTTTGAATTGTTTTTCAAATAATTCAAAACTGACATCTACTCATTGTTTCGAACTAAGAATCAGTTGATGTTTATAAACAGCACATGGCAAGAAAAAACAAACAATCAATTAAAAGGACAAAAACAGAAATATGCCTACTACTCAGTAGCACTAGAAAGCACTAAGAAATCAAATGCTGCTGATTCCTTCTGAACTCTTGGCAGCTCAGGCTGGTGCTGATTAACAGTATCCTGAATGGTGTGTAGGAGTGTGGTTGAATGTTTTATGGGTTTAGTGTAGGAAGGATGACAAGACGACTGCTTTGATCTAACCATCACTTCCCATGAGCAGATGCAGCTGGACACTGTGTATTTGTCTGTTGTAGGAATGGACTTATTACTAATGGAGAAGTACTCTTGTAATAAGTGGAATAAATTCTGTCAAACTTAACTCCAAGTTCATTTTGAAATCTAAAAAGATCAACTGGAAACATGTCATTCAGCACTAAAACATGCAAAGGAAGCATTCTTTGCGGAAATCATTAACAAAAACATAAACAATACTAATGCTCCGTTTGCCACAGTTGACAGACTGACAAACCCTTCTGTGGCTGTAGCATCTCAACTCCACCCTATAAGGCCTGCAATGAATTTGCCAACTTCTTTACAGATAAAATTGAAAAAATTGCAAATCTCCACATCATTATCATACCCAGTCTCCATGCTATGCCATAACATAACAATGTAGATAAAATTGCTGAATTTGATCAACTCAGCCATGAATTTTAAATCAAATAAACTCCTCCTCTTGATAGCCTACCCACAATTTTCCTTAAGAAAATTCTGTCATCGTGTCTGATCTGATTTAAATAGATCCCTTCTGCAAAAGTCAGACAGCTGCTCCACAATGCTGCTGCTCGCATTCTCATCAAAACTAAGAATATATAATACATCATCCCTATTTAAAAGTCCTTATGCTGGCACCCTGTAGCTCAGAGAATAGATGTTAAAATAGTTTTGTTAGCTTATAAATTACTGAATGGCACAGCACCAAAATACATCAAAGATCTAAGGTAAATAACTTGTAACGGATCAGAAGACTTAAAAAGAGTAAAGAAATTAAACATTCCCAAGATTGAAGAATGGCTATAGTGATCAGGCAAGCAACTGATTAATCAAAGAGGAACGAAGTGATAGGAAGACCAGGACTGGGGCTAAGCTAGAGAAAAAAACCACAGCGAAACCCTCTGTGGCCAGCACATCCATCATCGTCATGTTTCTGCAATGGGAAAAAAACTGTTGACCTCACCAACAGATGTGCAGTCTGCAAGATTGGATGGGAATGCAAAGAAGAGTGGGAGCATTAAAACTGCATGGATATTCCCATCAAAGCACTGATGAATCTGGTGGCATAATTCTACAGGCTATGTGTTTATCCCTAAGCAGTTTACAATCTTGTTGACATTCTTGGTTAAGATGCAGAGAAAAGCCAGAATCACCTGTGGAGTAAATGGAGTCTCTTACAAACATATTAATTGCCTCTTTATATTATATTTTATTTTGGTGTTTCAGAATGAAGTTGGTTGAAATTTTATATTTAGATTGCATAAAAGCCCCAAAAAGAACAGAAAAGTCACCACATGTTAACATTTGTAACTGAGAACAATGATTAAATATCTCTTTATTTTTGTTTTCTTCATGCTTGTCTCAAAACGTTTTTCTCACGTTCAGCCACTGTGTTTCAGCTCTGAGCTGGAAATTCCCCCAGAGTGCACCAGTAGCACCAGAAGCTGCAGCCGCACTGCTTGGGTCACACTGGTGAAGGGAAGGCACGCCACTGGCAGCTGGCCTACCACATTAGAGAGTTATGCTGTATGTATGTGTGTATTTGCGTGTGTGAGTATTCCCATATGTGTGTGTTAGCCCAGGCATATGTGTATAATAATAAGAGCCCTGCTGCCTGCCGACCACAAGGCAGCAGCTGCTCGGGCCGGCAGATTAGAGGCTTGCTCTGCACTGGATGCCCTTACTGAGCGGTTAGCAGGATGGATGGGATGAATGAAGGAGTAAATGGATGGATGAATAGTAGTAGGAGTCTTGACCTGGGCCTCTTTAATACAATTGTTACACCTGCCAAAGCTGGATGGAATGCTGCATATATGCTCTTGTTTTATTATTTGTTTTGCTTTTAACTGTTAGTTCATGTAATGTATTTTTAACTGTATGTACAATTAAAAACACCCAGGGGGACATTTTAAATGTATATTTATTGTAGAAAAAAAAATTCTTCCTTAATTGGTTCTGGAGGCTTTGAAATGCAAAACTTATAATTTATACAGGGTAATACACCTTAAAATTATTCACAAATGTTCCATTAGAATCAAAATTTTTTAAGTATTGGGAATTTTAAGAAACAGGCAAAGAAAGAAGGGGGAAGACATGAGAGCCTTTGCTACGCCCTCAAACCCAAGAGAACTGTAGTTAGGATGGGGGACCTTCTCGGCAGCTACACAAAACACTGCCCCTTAATAGTTGTTTTTGTTGTAGTTAGAAAAAGTCTGTGTGACCTTAAGTTAACCCAGAGGATGACATTAACTTTGGCCATAGAGGATGTTTCTCTCCAGGGTTTCCTGTCTATGATCAGGAGGTGGAAGCAGGAAAGGTTTACATTGATGACTATAAAGAGACTTTCTCTTGTTGTAGGATGAGTGGTGAGCATTGAGTAAAAAGATAAGATGTTAATAATAAGTGACTGTGTGTCAGCTTGTAGCTAAGCAACCCCAAGATGGCTTGAACGTACTTATTATAACCCGTTTATCATACTTAACACTTTTCCTGAGGATACTGAGTGCAGGGAAACTATTAAAGACAGAACTATGGAAAGATGTGAACATGATAACCCTCTTCTAACAAATGCTGTGCTAGCACAAAGTTAAGAGGTACGTATTCACCACAGTACCGCTCAGCTGTGCAAACCCATTTGTTGATGCCGGATGTCAAGATTACGCTTATGGGGGGAATACAAGCAACAATATACATATCTATACAGCCCCTACACTACAAATGAAAGATTACTCTTCTGACTCTAACCCATTTTCTTCTGCTCACAAGGATAGCTTTGTACACCTGCTCCATTTAACTCAGGGGCATAAAGCTATGTGCAATGTATGCCTTACAGTAATCTGAATGAAGCTGTAAGCTATACAAGCAAACCCCTGCACAGCACCAGACCTGATCAAAATCAAAACCCTTTTGTGTTGCAGAAGCCCTTATCTGGCTGTGAGATGATGGTGATCCTAGAGGGGGTCTCAACTTTACATCAATACAACACCATGGAAGGAATTTATGCACAAGCTTGAGAGTTGTGCCGAAGTCAATTACTGGTCCAAACAGACAATGACAGTCCAGCCGAAATTCAGCCAAATTGTGACAACAGAGGCCTTTGTCCATAGAAAGCCTCACTCCTCCAAATGGGACTACCGTCTCCTGATGGATGAATTGAAAACTGCATCTTCTGATCCTGCAGTATTTTTGTAAGTGATGCAGTATCCTGCAATACTCACCCATGCTTATGAAATGGCTCATGCTCATTAAGCCACCAAAAGCCTGCATCTCATGTCACCAGTGCCATGCAGACAGGAACTCACCACATGGTGGAACGTTGGCCCAGAGCTGCTGTTGTCAAGCCCAATGCCAAAAACTGGATGTGTCCATTTTGAGTGAGGCTCAGAAACCAGTTGGCATCAAAACTGTCATGTTGATTTCCTTTCTATTACATACAATCACATAAAAATACACTTGGATTTCTGGTTGGAACATGACAAAATGTAGAAAATTTCAAGGGGAGTGAATAGTTTTGCAAGGACTTGTGTGTCATTTGCTAACTTTAAAATATGTGTAAAGCAGAAAATAGACTAAATGTTACTGCAGTGGGTTATTTATTTCACCTGAGCATGACATTGGTCTTAGTATGGAATTCCCCTTTGGGCGGGAGCCATCAGTCATGTTCCCAAAAGGCATCCCACTTCTCCTCTGTTGTGGTTTCTGTAGGTAAGATGAAGGCTATTGCTGTGACACTGGGAGGTAGGTGCACTCTTAAACACTCCTGCCCAGCGTCTGATCTGTGTGATCTCTTTGTTCTCTTTACTCTGGAGCGCATGCGTCACTGAATGGAAATACATTAACACGTGTAAGTGAATGCAAGACTTTGCAAGTACACACACTTGTGCAAACATGCACACACTCTTGCTGTTTGTTGATCCTTGTAAAAGTATACTCCTAATGTCACAACCCCAATAAAATCATAGATGTTTGGAGTGTGTGTCATGCATTTGGCTTTAAACTCAAAATGAATGAATGTTCACTTACAACAAGGATAATTCTCAGTTACACCACACAATTGAGAGTCACATACCCACAAGGGGAGATCATATCTGATGCAGAGAGGTGGTGACACATAAGCTGCATCATACAAAGAAGAATGTTATTCAGAAGACATTTTTCACAGGTCAGTAATAAGCCTAGTCAGATATGTTGTGTTCTGGGTCTGCCAGTTACAGAGAAGAATGTAAAACACATTATGTTTCACTCTGCACAATATGCTTGTGTAGATTCTCACAATGGCAACACTGTGTTTAACTAGTATCTGTACTGTTTTTATGATGTAAATCTCTGTGAACTGACTTGTCGCTGAAATGTGCTATACAGATAAATGTAATTGATTTATTAATTGAATATCATCAAAAAAGAAAACTGCAAACAATTGATCACTGTAGCCTTATTGTGCAGTGCGTTTTATACCCTTGATCCCAAATCACTCACACTATGCAAAACACTTGCATGTCATTGGTGACACTTTTGGTTCACTGACCAGCAGAACTTTGTTTTCCAAAAGTTATTTATTCCTTCATGTTTAGATTCACATTAAATGAAATAATATGTATGCCTTAATTTGGAGACTAATAAGAAAGCTGGCTAAATGTGTTTAATGATTAACTAATCCCCCGCCCCTAACATCATAATCCCTCTTGCAGTTGTAAGACTGCCCTCTTGTGGCACTTGCTTCTTTAACTTGGTCACCTCTGCGGAAATTCTGTGCATACTTAAAAAAATGTGTCAATGCATGCACATACATATGCATCTTCCCACTCACACTCCTGCCTTCAGCATGAGGCAGGTTAGAACACTGTAGCATTAGCGACTTGGCACTCCCCTCTTTGCATGTCCAAATCTGTCCACATCACTAATTCTTAGTCTCATCTGAACTTGATCACCTCTGTCTGTCACATTAAAATTGGTACAATGCATGGGGGAAGGAGAGTCGTTGCATTCTGAGCGTTTTTTGTGAAAATGTGTCAATTATTTTTAAAGAACTGGGCCAGTAAATCAGCTCTGAGTTATGGTAAAAGCAGAAAACAGCACCTGAGGGTTCAAGTGATGGGGGTGTGTGAGCTTTGAGACAAAATAGGAGATGTGGCCCCAGTCACACCTGCACAGAACAGAAGGTGAAAGTTTTAGTAAGGATACCTTACAGTCTCCACTAAGTTTAACATATATAATAAAGAGAAATGTAAGTTTTCATTAGGTAACAATTTTATCCTTTAACATGAAAATGTTATGGCATTTTATATGTTTTTATGCAAAATATACCTGAAATTCTATTTTCCATTAAAAAGACTGCAGAAGGACATGACAGAAAGTCAGCTACTGTCAATAATTAAGTCATCTACAAGTAGCATGCACATGTAACCATGTATGCATGAGCTCAGTACACAGTCCAGGAGATGTAAATTTTCTTTGCGTAGCTGCCTGTGTTGTGTCACAGTCTATGACATTGCCCTCTGGGATCATTGGGGAAAAGAAAGGAGCGCTGGACAGGAAAGAACAGAAGGAAGGAAAAATGTGAGGAATGAGGGCTGAGATTAACCTGGCAGGTCTGTACAAAGACAGCATGTGCAGTGAACTCAAGGTAATTTAGCAGAAATGGCCTAGGGATATGTTTTTTTTCTCTTCTTTCACAGAAATAACTTGCTACTGATTAACCTTAATCTCATCATCATCTCTCACACCCATTCTTTGACAGTGTCCCAACTCTCTCTCACTTAACCTCCCACAAATAAGACCTTTAATACCTCCCGCACAAAGGAAAGACTTTAAAATGTTGGCATCGGAAAAAAGTAAGTTCTAAAATGAAAAATATTTAAATGTATTATTTTTTGTCTCATAGTTTACTTTCTAACAAGTTCTGAGAAAAAACTAATGGCATACACATATGGTAAATGTTTTTCATACTAACCAATGTGAAAATGGTTTCAGAGTAATTTCCCTTAAACAAAACACCAATATTGATATCTCTCTGACACATTGTTGTGTCCTCTTCAACCAAACACTGGTGTGCATATGTGAGGGCTCCTTGTCTTACCCAAGGACACTTTCACTCAAGATCACATAAAAACACTGATTCATAGCTGTTGTGAAAATATGTGGGCTTTGTAGAGCTACTGTAATTTTACCAGTAAAAAGCTTGCCAACAGGCATTTTTTCATTTTGTATTTTTAGGCCCTTTGCCAGTTGGACTGTTGCACCTGAATTCAGTGGTGTTGTTTTTATCCTTTAATTTTTTGAACTGTTTATAACTGATCTCATGAGTTTATTTGAGCTTGGTTTTCTTTTGCGGATAATTTGATGTTTTTCTTCTAATTTGCTTCCTGATAAGTTATTAAAATAAATAATGTAAGAGTGAAAATATTTCAGTCATAAACTCAGTGATTGATGAATAATTTCAGATTTATGGTAGATACCAATCCACTAAAATTTGTAGAAAAAAACTTCTGTCAATTTACCATATTAATTTGTCCTGATCATCTCAATGTCATTTTTCATCTCCAGTCAGCTGATTTTGATTGAGTTCCATGGAGGCTAGGCGAGTTTATTTTTATAACATTACTTGCGTATCAAAAAATTTTAGAGTTGCAAGAAAAGTCATATAAATCAAACTAGTATTTTAGCTTTCGGGAAAGATGCAACAAGCAATAATATTTTGAGCCCTGATTTAACTAAGCCAAAAAGTGTATGCACATCCAATGTTTTTGAGAAGTTTGTTCTATATAGACCATAAAACATAAATATACTCCTTCCTCTTGTCCAGTTCTGGTCTCACATATGCAAGCTTCATGTAATCTGGTCATCTCCAGTCAGCTCTAAGTATACGTTAGGACAAAAAAAAGAAAATAATGTTTTAGTATTTCATAGTCTAAATCCATAAATGTGACTCTAGATTCATAAATCTCAAATGACACTAAGCAATCCTGGTCTGCCAGAAAACATCCAAAGATGTCTTTCTTTTTTTTAGTTTTTGTTGAATTGGGATGAACCACCAATTCTCCAGTAAAAAAAATCATAATTTTGTGTGCTCAATCTATCATATAATTACAGAAATACAAACAAAAATTGACAAAAATATTTGGGTCATCACTGGGTTTCAGATCTCTCAGACCTAGACACACACCCCTTGATGATTAAAGCTTGGTCTGGTTGAAGAAGACTGTGGGTTGCAGTCTGTCATGGGTCAGTTAGATAAAAAAAGAAGGTAGGAAGTGTAGAGGACATAAATCAGCCCGCTGAACAGTTTAAGATTAAAGGGTACTGTTACTTGTCCCACAATATGTTATTAATGCTGGAATTACTAATTTCACTGTCTTAGAAGTTTGACAGTTTGGCGGACGATGCAGCAGTTTTTACTTGTTTGAGGCAGATAACTGATTAAAACCCAAAAGCCAACAAGCTTATAAAGGAGAGGGCTGATGCAACATACTGAGAGTAAAAAGTTAAGATATATTTAAGATTGAAGACATTTTGGTTGAGCTCGTAGACCTATTCATAAATCTGTGAAATGTGTACGATATTTTCTACCTGCTCTACAATTATACATAAAGTATATTATACACATTTGCTATGAGATTACAAAAAAATAAATGACTATAGTGAAGTTTAAAACGAGATCACTAAAATGTTGCTTGCTCAAATATTAGGTGTTCAGGACAACCGCTTTCTGGTGTCCTGAACACCGGTTTGTTATTTCCTCCCTTGTTTCATAATGGAAGTACCGACAGGCCTAAAATCAGCACCAACATAGAAGTTGACTGTGCAAGTTAATCTAGATGATTATAATATTAACTTTTATTAAAGTGATTTTGTACAGTAGAATAAAACAGCTAAACCATTTAATTCAAGATTACTTCATATTTCCTCTTCAATATGTTTTTTGTTTGTTTTATTTTTTGCTTTTTGCAGGTTCCCTTTAACCCAAAGTAATGCTTCGACTTATTCTTGAAGTTATTTGTGCAAAGAAAATTAATGGAGAACCCTTCAGAAAAGTGGAACTTTATTGACTGAATATGGGAATTTTAATGCATATTTCTTCAAAAAAATGATCTGTTTTTTATGTTCTTTAGAAAGGGTGAACTCTTTGTGTTGAGGTCAAAATGGTGGGTTTAAAAGCATTTTTAGGAAAATTGGAGAATGTATGACAGAGTAGGAAAGAATGTAGAGATAAAAGACTAACCAATGGCACATTAAGTTGAGTCCTTTGTCAGAGGGCAACAATCAAGGTATCAAACATTCTCAGATGTTTTTGACTTCGGTGCTCAATCTCTCAGGTTATTGGAATAGTTTTAGAAATTGAGGTATTTGTTGTCTGAGTGAAAAGAGACTGTTATCAGTTAACTGTTTCTGTAGTTCTCAGACCCTTTTAGGAACTGCAGAGTTTATCTTAGTTTCTCTATTTTATTTTATTTACTATAGTCAGCTATATTTAAACTGAATGCAGTCATGCTCTTTATGAATAAACTAGTAATATTAGCTGATATCACCAGGGTAATTAACTCAGGTAACATCCCTGCACTTCACTGCTCAATATTTTGTTTTTTAGGCCAAGAAAAAAGAATTGGGCAAATAAAGATCAGAACTCTCATAAGTTTTTAGAGGATAAATACTTAAAAAAACTTTGTTTTTGACTGTGTAGAAGATTACTTGAAAGTGAATTTTTGGAAAGTCACTTCTCAAAGTTGTCTTAATGTCACCTTGTTTGTTTATTGAAATGTCTACAACATCATCAGTTAGTATTTAGTTTCTGATTTGGAATCAACCAAGCAAAGTGATATCTTCAAATTTTTTCAATTGAAAAGTGTTACATTTCATCTCGTTTTAGAGCATCTCAAGGTTCTTTCTAGGGAAAACCATTGGACCATAGAGGTTTGTCTTTTTTCCTCAAATAGCACCTCTTGTGAGGAAATGGTTGACCTCTGCTGATCAATATTTTACAATAATTCCTCCTCGTGTCACTCCCTATCTTCCAAGCTGACAATGACAAGCATGTAGAGTGTGTATGTGTGTGAGGCTTGAGTTAAAGTGAATTCGTCAGCGGGACCATAACGTTTCTCAACACCATCTCGTTCCCTGTCAGGCTTTGAGAAAGTGGAACTCAAATCCAGTGGAGCAGGAGTCAGTTTAGGTCGAGCGGAATATGTTGCAAATGGTGTTAAAAGCATGTACTCCATGGCTACCCTCGTCAAAAATTGATGGAGGAAAAAGCTCACTAAAAATGATCCATGTTTCCTCTTCGATCCCTCCCTGGTGGAAAAGATCATGAATAAATAACACAGATCAAACTGCAGTGTTAGCGCAGATCAAGTATTTGTAAAGAACCTGAAAGGACTGTATACAAGAGGGGCCCTATGAGATCATGTAGATGTACCTTGCATGTTCTCTGTTCCTGTCACATCACATTTAGATCACAGCAAAATCCCACAAGGTAAAAAAAAACAGATGAATTAGTTATTTTAAACCAAGCCCGTCTTGAGCCAAATTTTTTTAAAACAATATAAAAAAACTATTGGAGACAGAGTTTAACTTTTACTTTTCAGAAAACAAAGCAGTATAGTATAGAGATCAATCTACCAGAAAACATACTTAGCTGTCATTAGTCAACTCAGCTCACTTAATAGTAGATAACTTTGAAGATTTAACTTTAAAAGGTTGGTACTGAAGTTGTGTTTGTTCTTCTCTAATCCAACTATGGCTTGGTCAGCCATGATCTGATATGGCCTAATTGACGTTCAGGGACTGGCATGCGCTAAACTCTACCATAAGATGCATTTTAAGCAGCAAGTAGGTGATTGACCCTGACCTAAATTCAGATGTATACCAAGAAAACCTCCAGCTGCTGCTCAGAACCCCTGTAATCGCACCCTGAAAGTTTTGTGCATGTTGAACATTTCAGGGGAGCTCTCAGATAATGCGCAAGGCAATTAGATGTAGTTGCACCCCATATGAATGCACCAAGGCAATGGGGAGGTGAGTCACACTTTTTGGTAGATTGTTATTGTTCACACCCCAGAGTGAAGTGTAATTCCGGTTTTGTTGGTCTATATATGGTTGAAACCAGATATTTATATACACCAAATAAAAAGACTAACACTTTTTTTCTCACTGACTGAAGTTAAATCAGGCCAAACTTTTTTTTTGTTTTAGTTATCCAAATTAAATAAAATATCTTTGCTAAATGCCAGAAAACTTGGTGAGAACATTTTTTAGAAAATTTTTTGTAACTTTATTTGAATTCAGAAGTTTACATGCATTTGTAACAGGGATAATCATCTCTTAAATTGTATGACTTGGGTTAAACCTTTTGGGGTTTTATTTGAGTTCTGGTCCATTCGTCCTGACAGAGCTAGCATAAGTCGGTCAGGTTTAGGCGGACACATACGCCTTTTCAGAACTAACTACAACTTCTCCTTTGGATTGAGATCAGGGGTTAAGATGGGAATGCCAACTTTCCTATCTTTAAGCTACTTCGTAACAACTCTGGCTGCATGCTTAGAGCCATTGTCCATTTGGAAGATCAATATGTACCAAAGCTTTAATTTCCTGGCTAATGTGTTGCTTTAATATTTCTAAATAGCATTCTTACCTTGTGATGCCTTCTATTGAAGTGCACTAGTCCTCCTGCAGAATTTGCTCTAACTGGGCATGTTTACTTACGAATGGAAATGAAAGCTCACGTTCTAATGAAAAAAAATATTGAAATATTTTAGAATAGATCAACTAACACTTAAACATATATATAGTTTTCTTTATTCTAACAAAGTTGCAAAATTAAGAGCACATTAGACTCCTGCTAATGATGTCTACAAATATGATGCCATCACGAATACCCAATTATCAATGACAACATAATAAATCCAAGAGTACTGATTAATTTGATAAACAAATAGTGATTGATGGGCTGAACTCTGAAGTGCGCTTGTGTTTTTATTAAACACATATGTGACAAACCTTAAACTTGAGTAGCTTTAGCTTGGAAATTGTTTTCTAGAATCATGCATTTTTGCATTTCTCTTATCTCACTTTTTGAAAACGTGGGTTTGTAGGAATGACCCTGTTTCCTCCTGCACACCCGTTTACATGCATAACAGATTGCTTACACCCAAAATTATGACTTTGTTGTCTTAATTTTGTATGAATTTCCACCAAGGTTTTACTTTCCCATACATCTTTCTGCTCAGAGTATTTTGGTGACTTTATTTAGAAGTTTCTGTTTTTTTATTTGTATCCATTACATTTCTAGTTATTCAAAGTGCAAAACAGCTGACAACTTGTACCAGACAAACCAGCTGATCCATCCCTGTCACAGATCAGTTTAAACAGCTTTTGTTCTCAGATTTTCTTTGTCAGCAAAACTGAAAGATGGATGTGGGAATCCCAGGTTCAGGTGTCAGTAGGATCCAGATCACAGTAATGGATTCTGCTAAGGTAGTGTCTTGGTCGGCTTACATGACCTATATGTTAAATTATATAAATGGTGTGCATGTCATTGTTTTACCTTCCTTCCTTCTTTTCTTCCTCTATTTTAATCAAAGGCTTATGAAACAGTGATTAACACTAAATGTAATCTGTGATTATATGTAAATCCACTTGGGCACCATTGAGCCATGTTCTGACCTTTACATTGAAAACATTAAAGCATATTTAACGAGTGATTCAGACATACTTGTTCAAGTCACAACAAAATAAACCAAACTTACCAGCATGATGTTGTTTCAGCCCAAATCTTCTGTCACTCGAGACCTGTTTTCTATCAAAATAGCAGTCACTGTTCAAATAAACTTAGCACACAAGTTCAGACCTGGTGTTGCTCACATTCACAGGTAAGAACCATTCTCATGAAGATTAATGTTTCATTTTTTTTTTCTTTTAAGTAATTTAATATGTGATAATTATTTTTAGGGATTAGAAATATAGCAAGTCTTTAATACATATGAGGATTTTCTCTTTGATTTTTTTTTCTATTTAAAATCAAAACATTGGGGCAGAAAGCATAAGGTGAAAAGCTTTAAGTTTTGTCCAGTACCATTTGAACTTACAGTTGGCAGCCAGTGAAGCCTACTGGTTAAATAACACATACAGCAATCTCTGCAGGTTGCTCAACCTTGGTTTCAGGCCATTGTGAAAACATAATACTACCGTGCATACGCCCACTCTGTCACTTAAACGCATGTGTCCGCCAAAAGAAACAGACATGGCTGCATAAACAAACACGCACGTGCAATTCACACACACAGCATAACTCCAAGCACACATTCACACATAAACTATTTATACGCAAAGAGAGGGCTGTTAAGAGCATTTTCACTTGGATCACCGCACTTAAGGATGAAATGTTCATGTTGAATCCAGCATCCATATGGTACATCAGAGAGCAGCTGGATATTTGGACAAGAATAGATTCGCATGAGTCCAGAATAGCACATTTTTACTTCACATCTGTTTACTTTAAAAGTGTATCTCTTGCATTTTTACACATCACTTGGTGACTTCATCACATCCCTTGAGGCACAGAATACACAAGTAAGTCAGAACACTCAACAGGATTTCTCTCTGCACGCAAGCAGCAACTGGTAAAGGAGGGTCTGCACTTGACCACAAACGTGTGGTCTTATCTGGTCTGGGTATATCTGAAGACTCCTAACAAAACATTCAGGTCAAGCAAAGTCAGGAGTAATTGCTGTAATAACTATAATTACAGCAGGGAGACAAACAGAATGAAATATTGTCTTTTTTGTTGTCATTTTGGTCTCTCAGTGAGAGTAACATGACTTGGCGGAGCTTATCCATGGCCACAATGTACTGTGGAATATCTCCAGGAAAATACACACTGCATTCATCCAGGGAAAGTTAGAGCATTTTGTCAATAACTCTAGCAGCAATAGCCAGGAGAAACATGAATGAAGTCTTGCATTTAGTGCTCAGTATGTGATAGAAACTTGCTACTGAATGATAAACAAAATACAAGTCACAACACAACAACAACAAGTTATGCTAAAATGGAAACTTATCATAACAAGCTTATTATTCAGTTTAAATATACGTTGCGGCTTTTGCTGTTGTGTTGAGACAGTTGCATTTGGTTGACTCTTCTTTTGAAGTTATAGCTTAACCTTTCTCTACAAAATTTATAATGTCAATCAGGAGCAAAAATGACACTTGATGAATTGTCTAGGTTTTTTGACATTAAGAAGAAATGCCAAGGTGAGCCATGTGACACCTAGAAATATCCCAAACTCACAACTATCTGCATGAATCATTTGTGACAAGAATTTATAATAGTCGTTATAAATGATAGTGGTTATAAAGTCGGAACATTTTTCAGCATTTTTATGTCTGTAATGTTCAGATTCAATAGATTCAAGTTGTAGGTGATTATACCTGATGCAGAGAGCATTTACCTTTGAATACCTGTGTTATCTTTAAGTTTTTGCAACCCAATTATTCAGATTAAGACCACTCTTTGAGAGTGGTCTTAATTCAGTGAGATGCAGTGCCTATACAAAGCATTGACCCCCTCGGATGTTTTACTCTTTCATAGCCTTTACAAAATTTAATGTCAAAGTACAAACAGTTTTCCTCAAAATAATGACAAATAAAATAAATAAAAAAAATATATTTAAAGGATGGTATGTATTTCCAAACACTTTCATCCATTTTAAAGCATAACCACCTTTAGTTTTTATTGAAATGCTGCATGTATCAAACATATCTTAAACCTAAATTAAAAAATAAAAAATGCTTGAATTTGGTTGTGTTGAAAAACTGAAAATATTAGTAAAAAATAAATATGCTGTAAATAGCTGCACCTTTTGTAATATAGTATGGCAAATTCTTGTCATCACTGATCACAATGAAGCCTGTTTCATGAACAGTCTGTTTTTATTGTCTTACAAATATTAAGTTATCCACAAAAATAAAATAACTTAGATAATAACCATATTAAAACAGAAAAATACAAACATACATTACATTTAACACTTAGAATACATAATGCTGACATCTTTCAAAGTTCTGCTGGACACTGTTTAGTTTGTGCAAACTACTTATCAGTTATACTGGTTACACAATCCCAGATTTCCGTTTTTCTGTTTTAAACACAGAAAACAAATTGCCTTAAATAAATTACACCATCTGATAAGTAGCTGACTTAAACTGTTCCTTATATATACTTTGCAGCTGACATCAGAATATCCTTATAGTACACACTGATAATTTGTGAAGCGAGTGAGTGTACATACAAGAAGCTTACAGTGTTGCACACAAGACTGCGTCACAAGACAGGAAAGACTTTGCCTGATGTCACTTAAGGATGTTCATAGTGTGTGTGCAACTGGAGCTTGTTCATGTGCACTCAATTTCTTGACACTTGAACATTATTGATGGCATTTGTGCAGCATTACTCATTTTTATTTACAGTGCTGTTTAGATCACGTCAAAGATAAAATGTGGACTTGTTGGGTTTAATGTGCATTCTGACCATCTTGGTACATCACGTATCACATCACACAAACCACATATGACGCACTGGAAACTGAGAATTGCATAACTGTGCTGTGTTATTTGGTGGTCCGAAAACAGTGGCACAAACTTGTGTCTGTTATCGTTAAGTGGATCCACACACTTAGTGTTTAGAAGTGGTAGTTGGAAGTACGTTTTTTTCTTCCCTTTGAAGTAGGAGAAGGTGTGCCATGAGGAATCCCATAAAGCAACAGCACCAATATGCATCTGTCTTTTGGTCAACTTTACCTTCAACCTCTCAGCTGTCATGGCTGCAGACATGTAAAAAGTTCTGTTCATTCTGGAAGTTGATTTTAGACCCAGATCTTCTCTTTCCTTGCTATAATTAGGACACATGTTCTTTCAGGGATGTCAAAGTTGTTTTCAGGGTTATACTTTATTACACGCAGCATAACAACATTGATGGGAGGATTTACAAAGTATCAGTTAAACCTGCTCTGTCTTATGTGCAACATGACAGCTGCTATAAATAAATATTGAAACTCCTTAACTGTCCTTCAAGAAGGCACAAAATCTGCAAGTGCTGAAATAGTATTTGTT
Organism: Phalloptychus januarius; assembly: GCA_902982915.1. NCBI lineage: Eukaryota > Metazoa > Chordata > Actinopteri > Cyprinodontiformes > Poeciliidae > Phalloptychus > Phalloptychus januarius. The sequence goes on along the minus strand of CADWAE010000230.1, from coordinate 16,700,993 downwards.
GTTTTGAAATAAATCTGTTAAATGTCTACATTTGTGTATAGATAGTGGTCAAGCAACATGGAAATGGCTGGATTCAAGCAATGTCATCAGTTGCTGATTGTACTGCTTAGTGTATGAATTGTTTAAAATATACAAAGCAAATCAGAATTTCAAATAGATCTCATACCAATAAAGTTAACAAGAAATGTTACTTTCTTTCTGAAACAATCCTCTTTGCTTAGTAAGGTTGAGGCTATGAATATGTTCCATAGTCTCAAAAGAAGGGTGGTGTGTGGCAGCTTCAGGCACCTCCTGCATGTGCACGCTCTACACCGACCAACACAGGTTTTCATTTGCCGCATCAAATGCGTCACACAGTCCTTCCATGACTTCTCTGCAACAAAAAAACTGCAGTCCATGACAAAAAACATTGGGGCATTTGTCTGTCTTTTAATTATTACATCTGGTGACTTTTAGTGTGTTTTTCTTCATTTGCAAACGCTGACCCACTCTGTTATCCTGCACTCTTCACAGACCACATAGCAGCACCAGTGAAACTTGCAGTTGCAGCGTTCGCTGCGTGTCTGCTGCAGAATGTTGTGCCCCCTCCCACAGCACAAGCTCTCACAGTTGTCCATACCCGGGCTGGTCTTGTTGCAGATCCGGCCCTGTGTGCCCGCCGAGTCTGAGCTAAGGTCCCGGTCACAGAAGTCAGGCGATTTCTCAAAATACACTAGCTCCCTGATGTTAAGTCGCCGGCGATGTGAGTGGTGGTTCTCTCGATGACTGTGATGGTGGTTGTGGTTGTTGTGGTTCGAATGGTCTAGCTGGCCATTATTCCTGTTTTGAGCCTTGATAAGGGTGGCAATGTGGAAACGCTCTTTTAGGATTGAACCCACCAGCCGGAACTCTGGAGTGACCTGCCAACAGGTCTTGAGCTGGCAGCTCCCTGACGTCCCATGGCACTTGCATTTCCTTCTCATGTTGTCGAGCACCACCTGGAAGACAACAGAGGACAACAGGAAGAGGAAATGGGGAGGAGGGAGAAAGAGAGGAGATGGTGTTGGGTGACAGATAGGAAGAACAAGAATAAGGTTGATTAATAATTTTCTTCAGTGCTTTTGGCTTTTAAAGTTTTAAAAACTAGCAAATAAATGCAAATGCTTTTTATTGGAGGTTTATGTGAGAGAGCAATGCAAAGTTGCGCATAACTATCAGGTGGTAGAACAATTATACAGAATGTTTATTTTGTAAATACAAATTTGAGACATGTAGCAATTATTTGCATCCTGATACTCCTAAATAAAATTCATATTGACCAAATTGTCACCTACTTAATAAATAAATCTAACCGTGTGTAACTATTTTCAGCCTCCCGGATGTGCAAAATGACCCACCAGTTCTTTGAATACCTCACACATAGCAAATAATATATCTAGGGATGAAGTTTAGGAGAAGATTAAAGCTGAGTTAGGTCAGAAGCCAATGTGTGCAGGCTTGAGCATTTCACAGAGCACTTTTCAATCCAACAGTGGAAAGAGTATGGCACAACTGTAAATCTACCACGGCATGATTGCCCACCCAGACTTACTAGTTAAGTTAGGAAAGCATGAATCAGAGAAGTGTTCCAGCTGGTAACTCTGAAGAAGCTGCAGAGATTTATAGGTCAGCTGGAAGAATCTGTTGACGATTACTCATGCACTCCACAAATCTGGTTTTATGAAACACTGGCAAGAAGATGACTGTTGATACAAATAAGCCGCAAGATGTTCAGATTGCCACAAGCCATGTATGTCACAAAGCAAAAATGTGGAGGCAGGTGTTCTGGTCAGACCTGACCAATATTTAACTTTCTGGAGAACATACAAAACACTTAGCATGGAAGGAAAGCATAGAGTATAGTGCCTTGGAAGTAGGGATACTGGATTGATGAATGGAGATAAATTAATGGAAATCCTGAAAAAAATATTGTTTTCCACAACCCATGTAAGGGACAACAAGATGCAGTAAAGAATGTGCTATTGGCAGATGAATCATAGCTGCACACCATCATTATTGGACTGTGAATATCATCATGAATGGACATCCTCATAGGAAACTGTGATGGTGGCTGGATCAGGCTTACGCTTAATTGTTTCTGATTTAAATTCAAAAAGTGAAAAAAAATAAAACATACTTTTTTTTCACTTTTCTACCTTATAGTTATCTAACACATAAAATGCAACTATAAATAAGTAGATTGAAGTTTATAACAGTAAAATCAGAAAATGTGAAAAAGTTCAACAGGTATACATACTTTTGCAAGGAAGCACATGCACTGAATGAGTTCTGTGTTTTGTGTTTTTTTCTCCAAGGTCCTATGTATGCATAATGCCTTAGAAACCATACAGAAATGGACAACTCCCCAGTAGGAAGCCCAGGTGGTCTGACTCTCAGTATGTGGTTAAACCTACTGATATCAAATAACACAGTAGATGCAGGTATTACCCAAACAGACAGCACTGTCATTATTCATCGTTTGGCATGAAGTAATGACTCCAGGGATGACCCTCATGTAACAGCATTGTACACATAAGGGCTTTGTGGTATTTACATATTTTCACTTTAATGGATAAGAGGGTGCCAGACACAGTCAGTGTTCATCATAAGTGTGCAGGAGGCTCTGATAAAGCTGGTTAAGCTACACTTTGACTCACAAACAAATTATCATGAGGTCTGAAAATAATTTTAGGTGACTCGACTCTTGATGCATGAATATAACCTCATTCATTTCATTGGGTGCACAGAAATAAACAAACAGAAACAAGTCCTACAAGAGCCATGTCCATTTTTGTAATGTGTGCACATATGTGTGTTGGTGGCTGTTTATCAGTCAGCACCAGTCCAAAACTTTAAGATCCAATTACCAACAGGAACACCAGGCCACCCAGAGTACTGACAGATGCTACTGCTGCCGCCCCTATCAACAGACACATACACACACACGCACACAAACACACATGTCGAGCACGAAAGATATTCTAAGCAACAAAGCTCAGAGACTTCTATAGAAGTACTGCCCTTGCCTGTCAATGAACTACTGATGCATTTTCATTTTCCTTCTCATTGTGCCAAAAACAAAATTTTGCAAAGTTCTGCATGTTCCCAACAAATGTGCTAGATGTTCTTCTTGATAACAAATGGCTTGCAGCAATATCACAAGCAGGCATAGCCATGAAGTACAAAATACACCCTTTCACAATGATAATTTATGAATAAGCATGCAGTTCCTCATGAAGTGACTTCAGAGAAAGTGGGAGAAAGTCACATGTTTAATACCTGACCTACTTAAAATCTTATAATGGCAATTGTTTTTACATTCTTGGGGTAATTATATCACTGGTTTCTTTGGTGCTACCTGTTGTTTTATTCCTCGTTAGAGCAAAACCATCAGTTGAATTATTTACGGTGGCTCTCAGAAGTGTACACACTAGTCTTAGGATGGCAAATTTTGGCAAGTAAAAATTTCTCAAATTTATTTTATATAATTTGTTTTGTTAATATAAAATTAAACTGAAAAATAAAAACAATTTTCAGAAAGGCTTCAAGAATCAGACTATGATCATAGCAGCCATCACAAAGAATGACCCCCCCATAATGTTGAACACCGTTTGATCTTTGTTGTCATCTTTGTTCAGGAGAGAGTTAAATTAGTGGTTAGTTGCACTTGCACTAGCAACCAAAAACCACTGATTCACGCTCATAAAGAGGGATTTTCTTTCGCAGAAGATTTTGCCTAAGCAGGCAAATAATCCTAAAATCTGCACCCAGTTTAGCTGATATGTTTATTTTGATAGTACAGAATACATATTGCATTAAAGATAGAAAAAAGTTAAATCAGGCAGTTGAGTTGTATTCTTACGTCCCAACAATCTGACGTTAAGATTTTTTAACACCTTCAAGATCCAGATGATCAATTCAGAGTAAGTCAAAAATACTTCATTATTCCAAAGGGAAATTAAATATTGTCCCACTGCAAGTCATGCAAACAAATACATCCTGAAGGTACTGACATTATCTTGTAAAGGTAAAAGTAATTTTATTTATATAGCACATTTTCAGCAACAAGGCTGTAGTGAACAAGTACTTAGTGAATGCTGTAATGATCATTTAAAAGATGGCAAAATATTTTTGTATCATTGCATGATTTGGTTAGAGTTTGTTGAGATAAAATAAAATAACACACAATTGCACTTTTTGTATAAACAATGTTGTACTGATTTAGAGGTTTGAAAGGAAAGTTTAAAGGAGTTGTGATCAGTAGAGAGTGGATAATAAAGGCTGTAAGATTTTAGGGTAAACAACAGTAAAACAGTTCAAACAGCACTTGCACTGAGTTTAGAGAGCAGCTTTGCAAGTTTTTAGAAAGAGTCAGAGGCAACCCCAGAATCACAAACGTCCGGGCCTTAAACACACAGCAAAGTCTGTAATCATGAAATGCTCCAGCCCACTTAAACCTTAAAGAGACAAACTGACCTAGGAGTCATAATTGCATCCACATTGCTACTGTTTGATGACGGGTCAGTCGCAGCGGGATATGGGGTTCAAAGAAGAGTAGAACTGGAAAAAAGAGCTTCTGTATAGTGATATTTTAATGGTATTTGGATGTATAAAATCTTTTATATAAGAAAAATAGTATTTTATTTTTTAAACAGAAGGTTGAAGTGTTTTTTGTGATGTATTCTGACCAAACAACAGATTTAAAACTTTAATGATCTCTAAATAATATTTTCAGAAAGATATGTTCGAAACTGCTTTATGATGGACAAAATAAAAAAGACTGCAGCAACTTTACCCATACACAATCCTTTTTGGTAGCACATAATTTGGCACAATGCTGTTTCAAATGCTTTCGACTGGTATTTGCAAAGCAGCCAATCCAGGAGCTGCATTTATTTTTCTTGATGCTGATTGGTTGTAACTACCAACATAGGAAATAAGGAAGACTGCAGATAATAACTTCTGCAGAAATGGTTTACACTGTGTGTATTAATGCATGTTGATCTATATTTGGTGTGTGAACTACTAAAATAGATAGGTGTAAGCATTTTCAGAGAATACTTTACTATACATAATTTGGTCTCCAGGCTGCCACAGACTTTTTGGGCCTGCCAAAAACCTCTGAGACATTATATGTTAGATAAAGAAACCACAGGAACAAATTTCACAATGAAAAGCAAAGCAATGACTTCATAATACTGTTCTCCATTCTGAAACCATGCAATACAAACTCTCTGTCGGCACTGACAAAGATGCCAAATTCTTTGTCTTGTTGACGTTGCAAAAAAGTTGATGTCACTAACTAAATGCACAAATAAAATACATTGTTTGATTTGTCAACATGTGTGGTACAATAAGAAATAGTGTGGCTACAGCTAATGTCAAAGATAAACTGAATCAGTACAATTCTTTAAGCAGTAAAACATATTCTGTTAGAAAATAGTTCACAAGTTAGATCAATGTTGCTTACTTCCATATGCTTATGTGTGATTAGTAGTTAACACAACCATGCATGAGACAGTAGGAAGTCATTAGTGGACCCTTCAAAAGACTGTCTAAGCCCATTACAAACAGTTTCATGCTCATCTTGATAAATTAATTCAGTTTTAGTTACAAAACATCAAATTATGAAATGAACAGTCCAGGAATTCCTTTCATGGTCGATCAATTCTTGATCTTTAATCTAGTTTTCCATAGCCACACAAAGGAGGAAAAACACATTGGTGTCAGAATCAGACTCAGAGATTATTTCTGCCAAACAGCTAAGCAGAACAGATTACTTTCAGTGGAACATGTACCACAGGCAAAGGGAATGTTGCATTTTATATCTTCGAACTCTGCACGTCATAGCCAATTAACTTTATAGTCTCTTCCTTCACAACTGAGGTTTGGACATGAATGAAAATACAAAAAAAAATTTTCTTTCAAAATAACAGAAATTACATCTGATTTCAATTTTTACACTTCTGCCAATGTGTCATCAAAGGAATACCATCTGTTAGATCTTTTGTGGGATATATTTGTTCATTAAACCCATTGTTAACATATGCACACTCTACGCCCTAAGCGGGCAAAGTTTAAAACAGAGTCTGCAAACCCCATAAACCTCAACAAAAGAAAGGAACTGTGAGTGAAATGTGCTCTAGGTGTTTAGGAAACACTCTTTTGGCATGTAGATGAAAGACAAAAAAGGTAAAATTTGGGCCATTAACAGGTGACAGGAAATAAGGAAGCTGTCTGCTCTTGCTCTAATTGAAGTGGTCTGCCTGTAAAACATGTGATTTGATCCATCAAACAAAGAGCATTAGCTATGAGTATCTAGTACAAGAGGAAATAAAGACATGGGCTAAAATTGGATGACTGATCAAACACTTCCTGTCTGAGCTAAAAACTTTGCGGCTTTATATTTCCCGACAGAGAGCATTCAAAGACTCGAGGAGGTTGATTGAAGATCACAGGAAAGATTGCGATTTTTAGAAACAACAGAAAAAGTCCTGTTTCACATTATCTTCACCAATGAGTACGTTACACAAGTTTGGAGCAAAACCAGAAAATCAGTTGCAGAGTCCGAAAATGAACCCAAAAAATATTGACGGTAAATTTAGGACAAATAGAAAATGAGATTACATGCCAGGCATATCCATTTATGATTACTTCTTTGGTGCCCCAACACAATTAGAGACAAAACAGAAAATTTGTGTTAATTTGTGTGTGTTGATATTATCAGCAATCATCTCTACATCTAGCTGACACCTTATCAGCTCTCAGATATTGTCTGCTGTTACTTGCCATAAAGATTAGATTGCTATCCGAAGTCCCGCCTTATCTGTCATGCTTGACTGTCTTAGATATGTGAAGCAGGATTTGCAAATATAGGTCAAAGGCTTGGATAGAGAAAAATGGATAGTTGTGAAAAGAAAATCTGTTGATATTTAGTGTAAACAACAGATCCCAAGTTTATCATCTTTCAGTTATGCGTTTTCTGCTGTGGCCTTTGGTGTCAAAAAACTTTTGAGGTACTGACTATTCTTTTGACTAACAGAAACAATAACTTGATATATTTTGTTAGAATGGTACTTCACCCTTTCAACAGATTTTCAATAACTTGTAGGATCATTTAAAGCTTTTATGCTTGCAAATTATTGCTCCTTACTAATGGTATTTTCACACCTGATAGTCTGGTTCACTTGGTGTGATTGGGGGCCAAAATTGCACCATTTTTACATTTTCAACTAGTCCAATTTGCTTTCGCACTGAACTTGTCAAACAATCCAAACAACCTTTTTATTCCCTCAAATGTGGTGGCACCAAGAACCACTGAAGGAAATTACACAAAAAACTCTGGACAAGACACTGAGTCCAAATTCCTTCTTTATGAAATGAAAGCAAAAATAGAGTGGCGTACAATTTTAGAGGTTGTAGGATTTCTCTAGTATGAGGGCCTTTGCTTCCTCTTCACTCCACATCAAACAACGAGCCATTTCTACAGCTAGCATAAGATAAGCACTTTTGTTTTTTTTGTATTTCCCCATTTACCCTGCTGCTAATATGGTGGAGCTGTGTTTGGGAGCTCTGTGGACCGGAGTTCAACTGAAGACTGAAGATCCAAAGCCCAGCTTTGGGGAAATAAGCCTCACATTGCAGAAGCAGGCGTTAATTCACCAAATGGCTGCAATGGGAGATCCAAAGATTCACCAGGAGAGCCATTAAATCCAGAAGGCACTTTAATTTATTACAAATTACTTCTCATGTGATCTGACCTCTCAATATCAGGGGTTCATTTATCTGTTCAAAATATGATCCATAAACAACACAGGCAGATATAAGCAAAGTAAAAACACCTTTTACTCTGCCTATACACTACAAAGAAAGTCAATTGTGTACCATATTTAGAACAGACATCTGGCAACTTTTAATGGGCTTAAGAGAGTTGACAGAGTCATCTATAAAACAACCCCAGACAGAGATCAAATACAACATATTGGTGGCAGACTAGGACTGGAGGCGACATAACACAGTAGACCAGAGGAAACTACATACAGGCCACAGAGTAAAAACGAAGGAATAGCTGAAGAAAGAATTGCATTTCAGAGCCCTGCAGTTATGTGCCTCTGAAAAATTTTGGATGCCTCTTGACAATAGTCAATAATTACAGTGATGATTTTTCATAACATACAAACTTAATGAGGCAGTTCAGTTCCTGCATGCACTTGCCTTTTGCAGCTATTTCATAACAGATATTAAGACTCAGGATTGCAGTATGCCAAAGGAAAAGTGTTGGTACACACTATTAGTTTTGTCACTTCAATTAAGGTTTGAATGAGTCAATGGACAACTCCACAGTTATGAATAAGGAGGTGATGACCAGCAGTCAGAATATGAGGAAAACTCCAGCAGCATGACAAAGACCTCAAAGAACATTGAATGTGATTATAATTAGTCTTTCCTGACAGCTCATTTCTTTAAGTAGTAAATGATTGTGCTTCCCACCTTAGACTAATCTGAAAATCTGAGAAGGTAATGCGGTTGTTTTTCTAAGTGATGTTTCAAATTAACAATTAGGAACACATTTTTTAAGTTGCGACATAGGCTGGATGATGTATTCGGCATATGGAATCACAAACACTGAGCAATGTCTTTGCCAATAACAGCCAGTTCTACTGTGCCAGTAAAAAAATAATCTCTTATTCCTAGTTTAGCTTGCTGCTTTAAGTTTGATCATTGCACTAAACCCTGAGTCATTAACATGGACCACTTTTGGGAAAATCCTAATCTAATGTCTGCGTGTCCCGTGGTCGACCCCTCTTCACAGATAAACAGCTCAGACTCCATTTGCAGCCTTGTGTTTGCCAGTTCAAAGGAGATCTGCTACAGAACCCTAAAGCCCAACAGAAAGCCCAGGCAAAATCAAAGCACACAAACAAATCCCACAGCAACACATTAAACCCAGACATCACTTTAAACAAATCAAACGCCTTGCTTCAAAAGAGCAGCTAAGCACGCGCATATGAATACACATGCTGACACAATGACATGCAGTTACAGGGCAAACGTATACAGCTATCCAATCTTAGACTGTGTGTGCAGTTGTGTCTATGTATGCGGCATTTACTGACTGTTAATTACACGCAGTATCCCCAGCTCTCATTTAAAGACTCTAATAAAATGTTATTACAGACATAAGCACTTCCACCTGTTGAGCTTTGACTGTGCATTATTTGCCTCTGCTCACACTCGTGTATGTGCATGAGTAAAGCAGACACATGTACTCTACTAGCATTTGCACAGTGTGTCTGAGTACAGAGCTCCTTTTTCTGTATCTTCAGAAAGGGCCTGGACGCCATCGAAGATATAAAATGTCCTCTGAGAACTGCAGGAATAATGCAACACTGAAGTTTCTTGATCAAACAGTCGATTCCTTTTGTGTGGTTTCTGAGTAAGTGAATTAACCTGAATTGCCTCTTATGAGCAGTTTATCATTGCTCATGGGTTAAATTAGCCATTAAACGATGGGAGTCCCAGTTTTGCTGGTTTGGGCAGATCTCAAAGGGGTGCCGTTCAAATTCATTACGACTTGCTAATAAATCTTACAGAGCCCCAGTTAAAGCTGTGTTAAGCCCTCACATACACAAAGTTAGTCCTCGATTGCTTTAAAACATCTGCTTTACAAAAACAAGTTTTTCTATTAAAACTCCTCTAAAGTGGCTGATTAACTTTAATCACAAGCTCTTTCCGTTGTTGAGGAGTTTGGCATTTTGGTACAAAGCAATGCTCTCATTCGCAATATGACTTGTCCTGCAAAAGTGTTCACATCCCCTGGGTGTTTTTATTTTTTATTTTCTCACATCACAACCACAGACTTGAATCTAAATCAATCCAATGCTAAGCAAAATACTAACACAAAGAGCTTTATGAAAGTGTAGTAGGTTGATTTTTATTGTTTTGTTTCCCCAAAAATATGAAAGAGAGCATGTATTAGTATTCGACCCTTAACAGTATTCATAGTCATTTCCAAATTGACTGAAGATTCCTCAAACTTGATGGAGAAACATTCATTATTAAGTCCACAGATTCTTAACTGGATTTAGGACTGGACTTTGAGCAACTGTAAAACACTTATATGCTTTGATTTTAATCATGCCATTGCAGCTCTATTAAGTGTTATCGACCCATTGCAAGGTGAATTATTGCTCCTTTTTCTGTTTGGTTGTCTTCAGCCCCTCCATCACACCAATGCACCTCTTATCTGCAATGCATAGCTTCTGTCTTGCAGGCCAGAAAATTCAGTATTTATCTCATCTAACCAGAGCGCCTTCTTTCACAATTTACTACACATGGTTTTGGTAAATTGCAAACTGGTCTTCAAATGGCTGTCTTCCAACATCTTTTTTTCACCACTGTTTGATAAGAGTTATTTGTTTAGTGAACACCTCTCCTACCCCAGACTGTTTAGATGGATGGCCATATCTCTGTGGGTTTTCTATTGCATTATACTCTTTCCTTTTTCACATGATTGATGGAACGGTTCTCTGCAAAGCTTGGGGCGGCGTTTTCAAACTTTACTCTTGACCTGTCATAGGCTTCATAATGGGGTTTGTTCACTAATAATGCACTGTATTTTATTTTTGTATATCAGACTAAAGAGGCTGAATACAACTGCACACCACAATTTTCATTTACATATGTGTAAACATTTATAACAAGCATTAATCATTTTTCTTTCACCCCATAATTAGGTTCTAGGTCATGTTCATCTGTCGCTAATATACAATGGCGTTAGAGACATAAGCAAGCAGAAGCATGACTGCTTCTCCAAGGCGTTGTTCCTTTAGATAAATGATCGTTCTCACTGTAAGTAGTTTGCTTAGATTGTAATCAAAGTTGACATTTCTTCAACCAGACCTTCAGTGTAGTAAAAATGAAAATGATGAATATTCTCACTTCACCTTTAAAGGCAAGTCAAATTTGACTTGAAAACATAGAAGAAGAAAAAACTGGGATATAAGCTATCACTCAGATGTTGAGCTACAAGCTACAGATATTTATGCAACGGTGGTAAAAAGGAGTTGAGACAGGTAAAGCTGCAGCCTTTCTTTCTCTTTGCTCCCCTGCAGTCTGGGCCTGATGGTAAATCGTAATTACCAAGACGCTTGCCAGTAACACAGCAGACTGTTGTGCAGCCAGCACTGTCACCACCTGCCTACCTAATGAAAAGACAGGATTCAACAGAACCTCGACATGGCTCTTAAATCTGCAACATGAACACATAGAAGTGTGCCAAACATTTATTTTTGAAGTGTGCTCTTTAAATGATAAGGATACTTCGGAGGAGAAAAAAAAACTATTTAGCCAAGACATTTATTGCTTGCTTATGTTTTATTGACTTCAAACTGTGAACTACTGAACAGCCATGTGTGCAGCTTACAGCTGCTTAACAATAGAGGAAGGCTGCACTGAAAAGCAAAAAATATTGTTTTAAACCAGTTCAAAACTTGTAGTTTACCTAATAGTTATTTATATGATGCCACAAATTGTCTTTGTCATTTTTAGTTTCAGTCCTGTCAGCCAGAGGCAGGCTGGAGGAGGTAGAGTAGGGGAGAAAGAAATGAGGGAAGGAAGGGCGAATCTCTTTCTACTTTCCGCCCCGCTGTTTGAAGTCTAAAATCTTTTGCAGGGTTTTAAACATCTGTTTCCAAACTGCCAGCAGTCACTAATTAGGGCTAAAAACAAGACGGGACGTCGTGAGAACCCTCGGGTGGGCATGAGGCAACATGCACACCCCGTGAAAGGAGAAAAAAAATGAAGAAAAAAAAAACCCACGACATTCCTCTGCTTAAAGACTACTCCTCTTAAGGGGGGAGTGGGACAGGGGAAGGACCGGGCTGGAGGGAGGTGAAGTGCTGATAGCAGTAGGTTGCTGGAAGGAAAAGACACAAGAGATGGGTAGGCGTTATTTTACAGCCCCACCTGTCAGTGTTTTCTGTTTTATACAAGGGACCTTGTGTATGCATGTACATGTTTGTGGCTTGTTTTTAATAGGGCTTTATTGTACTTTACAAATGAAGTCATCAGATGTGAGCTGTTGCAGTTCTTCACTGACTCATTTGCTTCTCCATCTTCACCCACTGCTTTTTTTTTTCTTTTACTCCTTTATTTCTCCCCTAAGTTATTTACCTTCACCTATAATTGCCTCTGTCTACTGTTAGTGCTCAGTGAAGTAGTGCTCTCCAGCCTGTGGCCACATGTAACCTGCTGGAAATCAGACTCATTAAAGCTGATGTGGTACTTAATAATTAACGTCCTTCATTAGGCAAAGTAAAGAGTCCACGAAGTGCTTTTTAAAAGATAATTAAGATTCTGTGCTTTGCATTCTAGCTAATGTTTTGGAGATCAAGGCATCAGATGTCCAACAACAGTGACATTTGAAGAACACTTTATCTTTACAAAGGTCATCAGAGGCCATGAGTCCTGTCAGTATGCAGGGGTCTGGAGTCTAAAACCATCACAATGACTGAGACGGACAGAGGAGGGATTTGAACTGGCAACCTACTGGTTACAGAACAACTCTTACCTGCTGAGCAAGTGTTGCACCCTATTTTATAGTTTATATAGAAAAGCTACAAATATCCCCACTGGTGCAAAGTTCATCTAGTCTACTGATGTTTATTATAATAAGGTTTTCTATGACACAAGGGCATCACAGTAATGACATCTGAAGGGAACATGTCTCCCTCACATTTTAAAAATATTTTTTTTTAAACATTTACGATAGATTATCACTTCCCCCATTGCTGTCATAAAAGTTGCATCATGTAAATGTCTTTAACATATTTGTTTAAATTATCATTATGTGGTATGGCATAGGAGAAAATATATGAAAAAAAGCTCCTCTGCCTTCTCCCAGTCCTCCCACTACAGAAATACATTACATGTTTATCAGCTATCATGTCACAATACAAGGGGGTCACATAATAATCCAAATTAATTAGTCAAATTATATCTTTATCACTGTAACTTGAAATATAAAGCTGCACCGAAGAGCATATTGAATTCTGCAGATGTGTTGTTTCAAATTGTACAACAATAAATGACAATGGAAGATTTTAACAATGTAACATCTCATTGATCAAATCTGTCTTGTTAATCAGCATTTCATCTGGATGTGTTTTATGAAGATAAGCAAAGAAAACAAAACAAAGATCCATGTTGTGCCGTGAGACAGCTTGAGTCAATTTCCCTCCTTTAAAACCTGAATTATCAAAGCCCACATTCAAAACAAACAATTGTGTAACCGAAACCGAGTCAATCTGTTTAAACAAAATAAGAGGCCACACAGAGTAAAATATAGCCTTTGTTTAGCCTCGCAATTCATTATTACTCATCTTATAACAACTCCCCCTCATTAATAGAAACCTTTTGTCATCAATCTGACAAGCTGCCAGTCTTGGCCAAGATTGTCTTTCATAAGAGATTTTTAATCTCAATAGGATTTTCTTGGTGAAATAAAGGCTAAATACAAAAATAACATCAAGTAAATGTGTATATGACTAACTCTAACATCCAGACACAGCTGGGAGGCCAGCTGTTGTTGCATTCAGCTGACGAACACATTTGTGTTTTGTCTGCAAAATCAAGGAAACCAGAAGTAAACTGATGAAAAGATACGATCCCAAATTACTCTGGAGGAAACGGGGGAACAATGAGCAATTTACGGTTGCTACTTGTCTCTCTGCCACAACAGAGCTGGTCGCTGCCCAGCTTATCAATGTGATTTACATTTTTTCTTGCGTTCCCCCAAGGGCAAATCCTTTAGAGCTAGTCATCAAAACAATGTTTGAGTCTTTTCAAACGGTGGCAGTTGTAATCGTTGTCTTTGAAAAAAAAAATGAAACTGGCAAAATTCTCAACTAATTACCTCTTGCGCCTCCATCAATCTTGTCATAAAAGTCATTAATCAAGAGTAAAAAAAAAAAGACAGCCAGTCTGACAACCTTATATCGTTAAATCATTATCATTTCTGTTAGAAACAAAAAACAACTTTGAATTTTGAGCTTCAGTGAAAACAAGGTCAGCAGATAGAAGAAACAGCAAATGGGATGCATATCAAGATATTCTTAAAGAATGCACTATTTATTTAGACTTTACTATTGTCTGATCCATATACAAATACCAAAGTTTTTGGTAGCTTGTGAAAGAAAAAGTTAGAAAATTGCAATAAATTTAGACAGTAAAGACACACGAAGTGTTGGATAAAAACTGAGGAATTATAAGTTTAGGAGAAGTAGAAAACCTTAAAGTTATTACTGAGGGACAGATATTAAAGTTTGTCTATTACTTCTAATAACTGTCAAATTTCCACTTCCACAATAGAGGAACAGTGTCCATGGCATTTCCATTCAGACGTATGAAGAAAAGCATTATTCTGGAAACATTATGTCCAAATTATTAGTGTCACACTGGAAGTGATAGATGTAGCAAGTCCGAGAGGCTCATGCAAAGCTCAATTACAAAACACTTAGCATCAGACCTGAAATGTCTTGTCATCTATTTATTTTGTTTGTTTTAATTTGTTGGACAATCACAGAATTGAGCATCAATGTAAGATAGTAAAAGAACCAATTAGATGAACAAATGAAAAGTAGGTGTGCTTTGATGCATAATGATGTGATATAATTATGACAAAAAGCTTGTGCATCCAGCTGGCTGTAGAGTTTTAAAGTGTATATTTAATAATTTTTTTTAAAGAGAGGAAGGATATTATGCAAGACAGAAAACAATAGGATCACTACATCTTTTTGTGTTCATCTGCTGAAAACCTCCCTTGCTTACAATCAAATCACATTATTGAAATTTAAAGGATTGATGCTAAAGAAAAAAAGTAAAAGGTCCATCTCAATAATTGAGAATGAAAATAAAACTTTTGAAAGCAGTCTCTTATGTTTGAAACTAAATGCCCAGGTCTATGTATTAAATTGCAAATAAGAATAAATAAATGTAAACATTATAACTACAATAGGGAATATATTATTGTAACAGCAGTAAGAATTGTTGATTTTCTGTTTTTCAATCTATTTTCAATATGAAATGTATAATTTTCAACTGAAACTTTTCTGCACTGTTGACCAATTTAGCCATTTCATCTTGTTATGAAACCAAGCCACATAATACTACACTCTAAAGGTCAGCACTGAAACAAACTGCAGTGTTGAACCAAAAACTGTTGTTCTTGTTTTTACAGTACACTGCAAATATTGCATGAACATAGTAGGAATTAGCATTATACAGTGGAAACCAGATATTTACATAAAAGACAAATACATTGTTTTCTCACAGTCTGAAGTTAAATCAGATGAAACTTTTCTTGTTTTAGTTTAGTTAGACTTACTAAAGTTATGTATATTTGCTAAATCCCAGAGAACATTTTTTTGTAACATTCCTCAATTTCAAATATTTACATACATTTGGGATACATATATCAGGCACCAAATGTATGCACCTGATACATTTTAAAAATCTGTTTATAACATTTTCTGATTTGTGTCAAACCTTTCGGGCTTCCACAAACTTCTAACAGTCTAACTGACACATTAAGTTAATTGCAGTCACACCTGTGGAGGTGTTTTAGGGCCACGCCTGAAACACACAGCTTTCTAGTTTGACACAATCAGAAATTCAAAAGAAATCAGCCAAGATATCAGGAAGAGAATTATGCAACTGCACAAGTGTGGCTCATCGTTTGAAACAATTTAACAACGCTTGAAGGTGCCGCGTTCATCTGTTCAAACAATTTTATACAAGTATAGACATGATGGGAATGTCTAACTATCAAAATGCTTACGAAAAGGATGGTTTCTGTGTCCCAGAGATGAACGTCTTTTCTTCCGAAATGTGCAGATATACCCCAGGACAAAAACTACCTTGTGCTGGTTGAAGCTGGTAAGGTAGTGTCATCATCCACAGTCAAACTGTCCTGTGCCAACATGGGTTGAAAGGCCCATCAAAGAGTAAAAAGCCTTTACTTAGAAAGAAACATGAAAATCCAGATTGTAGTTTGCACACAGGGACAAATATCTTAATTTTTGGAGGCATGTCCTGTGGTCTAATGAAAATAAAGTTGAACTGTTTGGCCATAATTACCATTGTTATATCTGGAGCAAGAACAGGGATGGTTACCCCATCCTGACTGCCAAGTATGTGGGTGGCAGCATCATGTTGTGGAACTGTTTTGCTGCAGGAGGAACTGGTCCACTTCATAAAATCGATGGTAAAAGCTAAAACTGGCTAACAGACAAAACAGTGAATGTTCTATGGAGAGAAAATGTGGGGCGATCTGAAAAGGCATGTGTGTGTGAGGGGAGCTACGAAATGCTCACCTCACTCTAACAAAACTGCAACACCAGTTTTGTTAGGAGGAATGGGCCAGAACTCAAGCAAACTACTGTGAGAAGTTTGTGGAAGAAAACCCAAAAGGTCTGATCACATGTCAGCTGTCTATGACAGCTTCCTTTGACACTGTAAACTTTTGATATTGAAAAAAGTTAGAAAACAATTCCAGTGTTTTTGCCAAATTTTCTGGTATTTAGCAAATAGAAATAATTTTGGTAATTCTAACTAAGCTAAAACAAGAAAGGTTTGGTCTGATTCAACTTCAATGTAATTGTGGAAAAATGTAAGTGTGTCTTTTTATTCAGTGTATGTAAATATCTGGCTTCAAATGTATTTGCACAGCATTCTGGGGTATGATTAGGTGTGACCAAGGAATAAAGCTCGTTAGGTAGAGTGGAACTATCAAAAGTCACATTTTATCAAATCTAATGTTAGAACAACCAACGAGTCAAGAAAAGCTTAGTTGTTTAGAAACAAGGGAACATAAAATGCTAATTTCTGAGAGGGTCCTGTATTATTTGTTGACAAACTTATTTATAGCCTTCTTTATATGCAATTTTTTTTATATTATAAATCTCAGTGTGCTAGTAGATCACATTAAATGTTTCAACACAGTTTTGTTGGACATGCCTTGCGTTTTGTATCCCTAGTCAGACATTTTTTTTTATTTCTCTTTTGGCTTGTAAAACTCAAGATGGATACAACAAAGTGGCAAACTGCAAGCCTCAATCCATAAACCAATGGCTGACATTATTTCTGATTTATGTAGTAATTAATCTTTAAATTGCTATATAAAACGTTATAAGAGCCCTTTGTATTATGTTGTGCAGACACTCACCTGCCTCCCAACTTTATTATTATGCAACCTCATTCTTGCATGGATGTCTCTGTAGGTTTCGCGGGCATCCAGGAAGTCCCTTGAGAACTTTTCCCCGAATTCCACATCAGGGCTGCAGCCACCCCATTCCCAGGGGTCTGGCTGCAGTCCGGAGAGCTCGGCGGGATAGTGCTCCATCACACCGTGAACCATCCCTTTCCCTCTCTGGATGGCCTCCAGCTGTAAGCGGCTGAGCTTGAGTCGAAATGCCTCCTCGTCCCCGCGTCGCTTCTCGTCACAGCCACATGTTTTCAGTTTTCCCATGGAGCAGGCGTTGGCCACCGCGTGCACCACCCCAGCTGCTGCGATCGCGTATGCAAAGGCACTCTCGCGAAAACCTGTGGGTACAGTCAGTTTATAAGTCAAAAACTCAAGTTGAAGGACACAATAAGCTTTTAACAGGAAAAGCATATGTTTAGAAGAAAGATAATTTCATTGCAAATGACTAATGCTTGGGAAAAAAATAGGATCAGAACAACATAAAGTAAAGCATAGGGACCAATTAAAACAACACATACTTTTTAAATAAGGATTTTATGTGTCAGACCAGCTAAAAAGTAGTGCATTATTGTGAAGTGTATTTAGACTTATCTGCAATTTTAGAACATTTTCACAACAGGACAGTCTTTTGGTCCACTTTATCTTCTGGACTAAAAGCAGACTTTTTTGTTAGTTTGTTTAATGGGTTTGCTTTAACAGGGTTTGCTTTCACATTGTGCTTTTCTGCAAGCGGATTTCAATTTTTAAATGAAGCCATGCGGGTGATGAGCACTGCTCCCATTTGACAGAAATGACGGGGGGACAAAGCACAGAAAAAACAAACTTTGTGAGTGCTTCTTGCTGCTTTTCAGTTTTTGAAATACAGCAAGTTGCTGTTATTGCAACTACAACGAAGTCAAGACCAGCTCATACAACGCAGGTTTCGCAACGGGATAGTTTTAATTTCTCAATGACATCAACAAATGTGAGCTGCAAGCTGAATGAGACAGGATGTTGACTCCAAACATTCTGCCAGCAGTATTGCTGAGAAGAAAACAGTATGATTTCAGTACAATCAGTACATGCAGTAGCACCATTGAAGCGCTCATTTTTACCATAATGCCCAGCAGCAGTGAGCCATGAAACCCAAAAAGATGTATGTATCTTATTGTTGGTTTGGACTGCACTAGAAGCGGACTAAAAAGTGGATCTTGGTCTGGCTAGTTGGTCTGCACCTGGGTTTGCATGGGTATATTCATACTTGCAAAAAAGGTAAGGGTCAACAGGGAAAACAAACTCTGGTCCGTTTAAAGTGGACCAAATATGTCTGGTTTGAATACACACTTAGTTTTCCACCATGCATAGTGTTAAGCATGTAATCTAAAGAGGTACATTTTATCTCATTTAACCAGAGCATCTTCTTCCACTTTGCTCCTCACAGAAATCAAACTTTACTTCTTGTTGCTTTCTTTCAACAACTAATTTGTTGTGCATTCCGATTTGTGGAGAGCACAACTAAGAGTTGCCCAAAAACATGTCACAAGAGCTGTTTACTTAGTGTTTCTTCAAATTCAATTCAAAGAGCTAACATTCAAAGAAGCAACATTTTCTTTACACCAAATGGAACTTAGGAAAGCATGCATGACGCTCAATGACTAAACAAAATAACCATTCAACAGTTTTGCATACCTTATGACAGATATTACAGATATTGTTTCCTTGTATCATATCACTAGGCAAGCAAACACTCATAATGCAAGAGGAAATACAAGGGACAATATCAGTTAAGTAGTTTCTCCTGGTAGACCAGAAGAACATGAACAAACTGCTACCACTCCCATTCAACAACACAAAAGGCAATCACCGACCGTGACAAAAGTGACTTGTGTCTTTTTGTGTTTGTCCTGCTGCTATAGATATACAGCACTTTATAAAGGTAGTAAAACCAACTGACATTTATCACCCTGTCAAGCTGCAACCACACCGAGAGGGAAAACATATGTGATAGACCAACACAAAATAAAGCATAACAGCAAAAAACAACGTTGATTTTTTTGGGGGGGGTTTAAATAAATTCTTAACTGAAGACAAAATATCTGAAAAGTGCGGCATCTTTTTGAACTTTACATCAATGCTTTTGTAGCTCATTTCCATAAAATTTGCAGCTGCAAGACTTTTTGGTTAGTAGTGACAAGGTTTGGAAATCAGAAGACTGAATTTGTTACCCTTTTCTGCATGACAGTATCAGCTTTCATTTCTCTGTATAGACCCGTACTATACAGAATCATGAGATTCTGACATATGAAAATACTTTGACATAAACCACTCACTTGCTCCTCTGGTTAGATATTTTACGGAATTTTCCTATCTGAAAAAAAAATAATAATAAAAAATCATCCCACAGCATGATGCTGCTGCCATCATTTTTCCGAGTTTAGATAGTGTGTTTATTGCAATGTGCTCCTTGGTTGTCATGTTGCTGGGCTACATTTATAACGACATAACATTACACAAATGGACTTGATTCACTAATTAGATGGCCTCTGAAGCTAAACTGTTGCAATAGGCTTTAATTAGGGGGATCATCATAAAGAGGACAAATTACAAGTCAACAAAACATACAATTTTTACCTTTTATTTTTTTTCTCTGCAGCTCTCAAAACTGTGCTATAATTGTGTTGGTCTATCATATAAAATCCAAATAAACTACATTGAATCTGTGGCTGTAGCATGACAAAATGTGGAAAACATCAAGATCTGTGAATGTTTTTGCAAGAAACTGTACAAGGTCTGCATGGAGATTAAATAAACCAGCACTAATAAGAAGTCAGGAATAAAAATATTTCTGACTTTGACCTAACCTACCCCTTATGTTATTTTGATCTTTTATACAGATCATAATCATCAGTCAGCTTGATTACTCACTTGTGCTGCTGGATGATCTAGTTTGATTCGTCCTTTGACTTTCATCTTTTTAAATGTGGTGCTGAAAACGTAATGAAAAATGAACCTGTTTATTCTAGAGAAGCTGCTTGTGCCATATTGCGGCTTTTGCCTTGTAATCGAGCCAAATTGGCTCGAAGGATCACTGCAAGAACACGAGGTGATTGAATACCTGTGTGTGGATTCTCTTGACTGTGTAACTGATTTAACCTCGTCAGCTACACATTTTTCTCCTAGATAGCAAATGCAAATTAATGTGAAATTTTTAGGTGCAGTCTTACTTTGTGCAACCATATGTTTGTATGCATTTGCACTGTGAGAAAGAAATCAATATTTATTCATGTAACTCTTGAATAATACGGGTTGAAGGGAGACATATTAACCCATCCCATCTGGAGTGTCTGCTGTTAGATCTGAGCTTTCTGTCTATGAAGGTTCCATCAGTTCCTTTAAAAGCAGCCCCACTGGGATCCACTTACTGGTTTAGAAAACAGTGAGGATTAGAATGGAAACTTGTAAAGCAAACATGAAAAGAAACCACTCAGGGGTTTACAGTGCAACAGTTTGAAAGGGGGAAATGATCCAAGCTGCTTGTTGGAGTCATATAAAACTATTAACTTCCCTTTTTAGCACAGTTTGAGGTTACTTCCTTCTTTCTACACATGTCAGAAAATGTAAAACTGCTTTGTTTTTGCAAGAATATGGTGTAACGTTTGACGCAGTTGCTGTCGTACTGAAATTCTTTGCTCAGCATATATAGCCTAATGATGAACACATAAAACGTCAAAGGCAGTCGTATATGGACTAAACAAGAGAGCCTTGTGCACAATAAGAACAGTCATTTGCAATGGCACAGTAACAAAAATATTTAAAACTTTGTATTCTCAGGGTATCTAAACCAAATCTAAAGCATTTTACTCATGCAGATGAATCAGAAACAGATTGCACATGTATTAGAAACACCCTTTATGTCAACAATTACAAGTGCTATATATAAAAGGCTGAAACAGGAAAAAAATGTTTAAGAAAAAATAGGCTTTGATGTTTTTCTGAACATAACTCTGCACATTTTAACATTTTAATTTCAATCAGAAATGTCATAAAATCAGAAACCAGAAATGCCTTTCAGGGATTTGCATAAAACCTTCATCCTAAGAGTTTTAGCATTTGTTGATTTATTAATCGGAAGATCTAACTTATTTGTTTATTTCAAGCAAACACCTTGAAGCTGGGCTGTGATGATTCACTGTGAATCCACTTCAAATTTTACAATTTTGGCTGTAAAGAAGAACCTTCTTTAAGCATCTCAGCTGCCTCACAGAGACACCAAAACTCTCAGGACTTTATACAAATTATGTATGTAGTGGTGTGTGTAGTGTGTGATGCTTTAACACTTGCATACATTTAGTTAGTGGTTGGAACTGTAAGTTTTGCTGTCAAACTGAATTGGAGGAGAGTATTTCAAAGCACAACAGCACATTGACTTCTGGATGGCTCAGACCACATAAACAAAACAAAAGTTTTTAAATGGCCTAGTGAAAGTCTGGACTTTGATCAAATTCAGAATTTGCTGCATAACCTTAACTGTGAAGTCTTTTATTGTAAACACTTGCTTTTTCAAAGTGATAGATGTGTTTAAATGAAATCATGATTTGAAAACAACTTCTTCTATTTATCCAGGGTTTCTGTTTGTCGATAAAAAACCCTTTAAATGCTGCAAAAATGCAAAATCCTATCAAACATTTTTGATTTAGTTCCTAGTGCAAATATCTTAGTACACTTGAAATAAGACAAAATTAACTTTTCATACATAAAACATACAGGAATATGTTTTATATCAATGATTTCTTTATAATGATGACAAAGTAGTTCCACTGCCAGACTATTTCACTTATAACAGGAAAAATGTCTTATTATAAGTGAAATAATATGCCAGTGGAACTATTATTTTTTTCAAAATTAAGAAAAAACTGACCCCTATATATTTCTGAAAATGTACTTTTAAGCTAGTTTTGTCTTATTCCAAGTGTATTAATATGTTTCCAGAAACTAGATAAACATTTTTGATGAGATTTGGTGAGATTTTTGCAGATTTCTGCAGTGAAACGTTTAAGAGTGACTAAAAATACATAAAATAAATAAATAAAAGTAATTAATTCTGTAAAGTTTAAAGTCCTTTTTTACAGGACTGCAAATGGTAAATTATTGACACACTTGTGAATTTAATTTACCTTCTGTAGACACTGTAATTATTTCTCAAAATTTGAGCAAAGGGTCTATATAAATAAATAAATACAAATATTCTTCATTATCCATTACTTTATTTTGGCTCATGTATATAAGAAAACATTCATAGAGGTTTGTGATTTCAATGTGACAAAATTTGAAAATGTTTGAGGGGTATGAATACTTTTGTTAAAGACGGCACATAATTATTTCATAACACCAGGGAAGAAATGCTGTTGGTGGTATTGGAGTGCTTAACTCCACATGTAATCAGCTACTTGCTGTGGCTTGTTAATTGGCAGCTGAGGGTGATGGGTTCACTTTAACCCCCCCCCCCCCCCTACCACACTGGTTGTTACATAAAACAGAGAGAAAGAAAAAGGTTTTTGAGATCTGGCTTGAAAGCAATCTTTTTAAAATGTCCTTCTTTAATGGCTCGGAGCCAGGAAGTTAGAAAGCCAAAAAGCCAAGTTGACGAGTAGGTATGAAGTCAGAGGCGGCGTCCACATTCCTTCAATCAAATCAATAGCACTGCTATAACTTCACTGCCAGTTTTATGAAGGTACAAGCACATCGTGTTGAGGCATGGCCCGTTTAATTAGTTTATGTGGGATGGATCAAAGCTGGTTTAAATGGGGGCCATATCCCAGATCCTTAAGTACCTCTCACAAAACACTTGCAAGCCAGGCCTGAGACAACCTTTTCCTGTCTTGGTGTGAATTAGGTAAGGAGCAAGGTGGCATGAAGGTTTGAAGTCAACCTGCTGCTTTTAAGCCTCTGAATTGCCAAGGGAGGCACTTACAAAGACAAGCTGGTGGGTAGGTGTGAAACTGAGAGTGGTAAGAGTAGTACCGCAGTCTAACCAATGAATATGCTGCCAATTCCTGCTTTCAGATGTCCGCTTCGTAGAGGTAAGCAAGCTCTGTCCAAGGTCAGACCTTTCATAAAAAGTCAGTAACTGAACATTTTAGTGTTACATGTATGTATATGTGATGAACTAAATTAATACTTAAAGTATTTTTGCATTAGGCTGTTCAATGTTGATGGAGGCCAAGAAGGCTGGTAGTCATTGTCACTAAAGACTATGTACAGCATGGCATAAATCACATTTTAATTATTGTGTCAAAAATCGCATTTTGTCATGTTGGAAGCAAAATAAAAGTCTGATTTTCTATAACCAAAATCTAAAATTAGCTCTTTACAATGCTTATAAATTATAAACCACCATCTTGTTCTCTGAAAGTTGCAGGTGAATTATAATAATTAAAAAGCTATCTTTGGTTATTGTTTTTTATTATGAGCAATAATACTCTAACTTAAACTCGTAGGTACATAACTTGAAGGAATTCCCCATGTGCCACCTCTACCTAACAATTTGACCTGCATAAGGTGGGAGAGGAGAGATGGCACTTAGGCACACCCCCATACATAGAAAGCCTGTTTTAGCTCCTGTCCGGCTCTGCTCTGGGCTCCTCCTCGCGGGTCCCCGGAAGACTTGGGAACAAATCAATCTAACAAATAATTCACCGGCTGCGGCACGCCCGGCTGAACTGATGGCAGAGGAAGTGGCAAAATGAATTAAAGTTTCAAAGGAAACTGTCACTTTGTGTTACAGAAACCGACTAAACAGGTTTATGCTTTTGCCTCCGAGAGTTGGGAAAGTGCTGAGAGCAAATTCACAAGTACTCGCTCTGGCAAGGGAAGTAAAAGCATTAGGAGCAGGCACAGTGACAGATAAGGAGAGGCAAAATGAAAGAAAGAATGACAGAGTGAGATGGTCCGATTTTCCTACTTCTGTTGATCCACGTCTTACTTGGGTTCCTCCTTAGCCTAGTTTTTAATGCAAGCTGAGTAAGAATGAACACGAGCCAAGAAAATTCACCAGAGACCATCAGCAGAGATCTGTGGCGTAGCCTGAGGGTCCAACAGCTTCTGATGCAGCAAAATTAGACTTCTAAATTGTTTATATTGTACTATCCAATGTCATGTCTTGCTTTTTAAAAACTATTAATAAAGTTAGTTAAACAATTCTGGTTTCGCATATTCAGTCTATGCATGTAAGACAGTCATGTCTACTTCTACAGGCAGTTATGCTGAAAAGCATGCCAGATTTAATCTAATTCGGGTCTGTAAACATGTCTCACTGAAAGCACCGCCGCTCTGCAGTAGCTGCACGCAATAATGGCTGCAACATGTTAGCTTGTATCCATTTTTCAGCTTCTGTGGAGGGAATCGTATCAACATGCAACAGATGAATCATCTGATTTAAAGAGGTTGTTTATGTCAGTGGTTTGGAGTTTCTGCACCCGAGGCGAACCAGGGATGCCAGACAACTACTGTAGCAACTGCCTGCTCTAATAATGACAAACAGCCTTTGAATGAGGCAGTTATGAGGGAAAGTAAGGCCAGAGGTGTGCAAGCGTACAGTGCAATGAAAAAAGTTTCTTTTTAGTAATAGCCCAAACTTAGTTAAGCCTGAAACTCTAAAGATCTGCATGAATATTAGAGATGAAATACACACAGTGTCTTGCTAAAGTATTCATAGCTCTTGGACTTTCTTGCATTTTTTCAGATTACACACTGAAACTTGAGTGGTTTTCATTAACTTCTTATGTAATACTTCAACACAATGCATACAATTAAGAAGTAAAAGAAAAGTGATTTTCTTTAAAAAATCAGAATTCTTTAAAATCAGAATCTCAGAAGTGTGATATGAATTTGGTTTTATTTCGCTGCGTTTCGCTGCAGGGTACAACTGTTTTTTTTTTTTTTGCATTTAAAAACAAACTTTTTCACCTGCTTTTATTGTTGCAAAGCAGCACATTTTAGGTAAAATTGGGACATTCCAGAGTCGCTATAGAATCTCACCTGTACTTCAGACAAGAGCTTAACTGGGTCATTTTAAAAAACGAATATGCTTTGATCTGAGTCATTCCATTGTAGCCCTGGATGTCTATTTAAAGTGATTGAATTGCTGGAAGGGAATCCTTTGCCCCAATTGCTAGTCTGCTTCAAACTTTAATGGGTTTTTCTTCCATGACTGACTTGTATTTAGCGTCATTCATAATCCAGTCAACCATGACCAGCTTTCCTGTGCGCACTTAAGAAAACATGAGGGAAACATGGTAGTGGCAGTGTAATGCTGCCACTACCATGTTCGGTTGTGGGAAAGGGTGTGTTACTGTAAAATGCAGTTTGTTTTCCTTCACACAGATAATTTTTGCATATGGGCCATAACATTAAGGTTTGATCTCATTTTACCGGAAATTTACAGTCACAAACCTTAAATGAGATTTTGTTTTTGATGCCACTTGAAAAAATTGTGCAAGTTAGTGTTAAGCCAACACATTAAAATCTAAATGAAATGCATTGAAGTGTGGTTTTTAAAATAAATGAACAGAAAATGCTCCTTTCACTAAGCTGAAAGGAATCCTAAATTACTTTCCTTTAAGTTTTCTTCCAAAACTCAGTGCTGTTTAGTAATAGGGACCTTCTGGATAAATGATTATATAAACACTTCTCCAAATATATAGCTGTCAAGTATATTTTCTTTTTTATTTTGTTTTACACTTTTTATATGCTGAAAAGAATATTTTAGGGGTAAATTACCTGAAAGCCTACCCAACCCAAAACTGAAACTATCGGCCACATGTTCCAACTATCCAGGTGCTCCGGCTACTAAGAAATTGATGCCTTTTCCAGTCAATGACCTGGGATGAGACCATCTGAAGGCTTCTCCGCTCAAAATATCCCCTTTCATCCTTTGTGGCTAACTCGCAAAGCTCAGAGCACAACAAAGCATCGGAGAAAACCGATCTGCAGCAGGTCTGGTAATCTGAAGTTGACTAGTTTCTTTTGAAGTTATCTGCTCCTTTGTGTGGGTTTTTGAGGAGCAACAGTAATGTGGTTGGGAAGCTCTGCTGGTGACTGGAGATAACCTGACCACTGGACGGCACCTTGCAAGGCAGCATTGATGAAAATGGAAAATGATCTCTTTGTGCATTTTTGTTTTTAAGCTTTGAAGGCCAATATTATATTAACTGTTTGGGATCTTTTGTATCGCTGTACTGGCTAATCTCTCTATAAGCCTGTGCTTTAAAGGGACTTCATTGAAGTGTGTTTGAGGAGAAAACCACAAGCCATTTGAAATCTACATTTTTGGTACTCTGTGTTAACTGCTGAACTTCATTTTTTATGAATTTGAACAGTATGTTATATTAATTTCATTAGAAAATTCTAAATTTTGCCTTTTGTAATTCTAAACGTTTTTTAATTGGGATGCAAACAGCCAGAAAAAGGACAGAAAAAGCAAAAGACTCAGAAGGGTGCAGTAAAACTGACCTCTTTTAAAGACTATGCTGTCGTAGGGGATTTTGTTTCTTGTCTCCAGGCTGGAGCAGTTCCAGCGGTGCCCTCTGAACTGGTGCTGGCACTCGTGGATGGCAATCTGGATCCCCTGGATTGCCGAAGCCGTCACATCCGGATTGCGCATGCACACCTCCAGCTGGCGTCTCGTCAAACCGGGTAGTGTCATACAAACTGTGTTGGCATTCAGGATGGGTTCGATGTTGTGAAGCTTCAGACCTAAGATCTCATTGGAATCCACCCTGTGAGAAGCACAAAGTTGAGGGTTGTTAGCAGGACGGCTCTGTGGTCCAGACCTTTTTGCCTCTGCTCGGCCAGG
This sequence comes from Phalloptychus januarius, assembly GCA_902982915.1. NCBI lineage: Eukaryota > Metazoa > Chordata > Actinopteri > Cyprinodontiformes > Poeciliidae > Phalloptychus > Phalloptychus januarius. Next base: position 16,673,880 of record CADWAE010000230.1, on the reverse strand, counting down.
TTTTGTTAGACACTAAAGTCTAGTTAACACCGAAGTCTCCTTGAATGTGACCCCAATATTCGGTTCCCACACAAAGATGGCCCAAGCTCACAGTCTCCATTGTGGCTGGGTCGTGTAAAACATAAAAAAATATGGTTAACTGTCACAGAACCAGCTCCAGATGTGTCCACCTTTTCATCACTTTCTTGCTTTGTTTGTCTTATTTGTGACTCAGATTATAGTTTTTTAGCAGTGTTGCAGTTTGTAATTACAATAATACATCATGAAACTTAATTTACATTAATATTAATAGTTTGAAATCAAATAAAAAGAGACGGTTGTTGGGAATTTTAAACAATAACCTGATGAATCTTAAGTGCCATTTTTAGTACCGCAGTGGAAAGCCCCTGCGATGTTTCCTCATAAATCATGTCTGGAATATAACTTAACAAACATTTTCTAATTAACTGTAAAGTTATTTTCAGCCTGAGAGAAGTTTGTGTTGCAGATCAATCATGTGAAACAGCATTCAGCCGACGGCACTTTCAGAGTTCCTTCCAACTCAACAAAGAAGCAGTAACAGCAGCGAGAATGAAAAACTTGAGAGCTGAAAGATCTGAAAGGTGTCCAGCTTTTCCTTTCATCACCATTAAGCGTAAATCACAGGCTGTGTGTGCTTCTGTGTGCCTCACTCTGATATACGTGAAGTCAGCTGCATGTGTAGCTCTTGGCAAACACACATCAGCCACTGCTCTAGCACACCTTAACATGCAAATACTTTGGAGTAAGGCAGAGTGCACAGTTGCTTTTACAACTAAGCCACTTTGCACGCCACTTCTGTGAAGTTTCTACAATTTATAACGGCTACAGAACTTCACTGGCCACATGTTATCTGAACAGGACAGATTCAAAAGTTTTGACAATTGACTAAATCATGTGCTTTCAGATACAGATGCTACCTGTTGGGATTTATGCAAAAGTCCCACTTCGCAAAGATTAAAATCATATTAACATTTTTTGCTTATGCTTTGAACATAAGCAGGTTTGTGCACCATTTACTTGCAAGAACAAATGATAACTTATATGGTAAGTTCCAAACTATTTACTGAACATATTAAATATATATATCTGCAGAAAGGTGTTTTTATCTTATAATTTTTTTAATACAAATAAATAAATGACTAAGGTAATGAAAATAAAATAAAGTAAGTTAACATCTACGTTTAAAAAAAAAACAAAAACAACTTTATAGCAACTCACCTTTTATCCAGCAGACAGATAACCACCAAAACGCACGTCAGTCTCAGGACTGAGTGTTCCATGTTTGCGCTCAATAATAATAATAACAATAAAAAGTAAATAAAAGTTGCAAAAATTATAAGAGGAGCTTTCAATTCAAACTGGTCCCAGTAAAACTCTTCTAAGTTTGGGGATGAATAAACCAAAGTCACGTCCGTCTAAAAGTTTGCGCTGGACTTGACAGCTCCGACAGCCCTGCGTCCAGATGTGCCAGCCTCATTCAAGAAAAAAAAAAAGTTTCATCAAGCTCTAAAGTCACTGGCAGGCAGGGAACTCTGCGCTGGCTGCTACAAGTTTGAAGAAAAGTCAATTCTTTCGCTCTCGAATACATCCGCGCTCCTGCCGGTGTCTCCGCCAGCGAGGAGTTTCATTGAGGGAACATCCGAGATGAGACAGACGGCTTCTTACCTATAGGCTTCCCTAAATGAAGTCTGCTTGAGTAGTGATGTTTAGTCCTCTAAACTCCTGCTCTTAGCGCTCTGCCAGCCCACTTTTTTTTTTGCGTCACTCGGGGAGTAGAGGAGCGTCGAGGGAGGTCAAGTGCCTCGTTAAGGCAGGATAGAGATCCTGCGAGATAAGGACACCAAAAACACTTAGCCTGCGCCCTCTGTGAAGCAGAGCAGTTATACATTCTCTGGAGGGGCGATGATGCTCACAATGATGAAGCAAAGAGGTGCAGCGCAGATTTAAACTTAGTTTAGGTATTTAGAGAATCTTAATTTGGGCGCCAATTATAAAGTTAATCATAAATCCGTGAAAACTGGTTCTTTGCGCTTTTTAGTATTTTAAGTTTTGTTTATAATAACTGATCAATTTGCTGCTATTTAGTGGTTATCGTGGCACAGGGATGTAAAAACTGGACAAAAGAAATGTTTATGTTTAATCTTAATTGAAAACACTTCTACTCTGAGCTTATGTGTTTATTTATTGAATTTAATAATCACTTTGTTTAATTTAGTGCACTAGCTCACGCGATTTACAAAAGAGTAAGGAGATATTAAAAGCAGCTGCGCTTCTAGCATTTATGGGGGCCGGGTGAGCTCATTATTCCTGCTTCGAGAGGGGCCCCACTTTCATGTGCCATTATGTTTCGGGAAGACCTCGATTGCTTGGTTTGGATAGGAGCGAATCGGTGTAGATATTCACATAGGAAAGAATGATGACATATATCCATCCAGATCTGAGCTGTTTCTTCAATAAGCAGTTTTATAATGTTAATAACCTGTTGCAGTTGTTGATATTGTCCTTCAGATAAGAGAGGCTGCGATCTGATGTGGACTGGAATGCCTGAGTTTTCAACTTGGAGGGTACTGGCGTTTGTCAGATTTATCTTTCAGACTTAATTTAGATACACATGACTTCATATCAGAAAAATGATGAGCCATAAAGTAAAATTCAATGTTTTTATGGTGGACTATTACTTTTAAGTCCAGTCCATTTACTTTTACAAGTTCAGCTTTAGTTACTGTTTGGTGTTAATGTTGCCTATGGTAACATAACTATTTACTGAAGGCTTAAAACCTTTGATGTTTGGTTGAAAACAGTTCTTGTGACAATTTAAAACAGATGTAGAGATGTCCATTTTGTCCTTTGACAGTAACACTTCTCCAGCGTTTTGCAGAAGCGATGAGTCCCATCTTGTCGTAAAGTAGTACATTAATCATTGAAACATGACATAAAGCGGCCTGTTTAAGCATCTGCAGATCCGTTGGTACACAGCAAGTTTCAGGATAGATCAATTTTGATGCCACTGTCTGAAACTGTTTCTGTGACAGAATGTGTAAGAGAAAAAAAGAACGATAAAAAAGAACACTAGCTAAAAAAGGATAAACTATATAAAAAAAAAAACTATATGAAAACAAAATCATACTTGAATAAAACACAAGCAAATTCAAAATTAGCATCAAGAAGTGCATATTTAAAAAAATAGACATTGTGACAAATATTATTCTGAGCATAAATGTTAAAAGAACACAATATATCACTTAAACCATATTCATGCTTTTGTGAACTAAATGGGAAGGACACTTCTGGTAGTCAAGGAAAAGGCTTCTTTAATGTCTGTTTGTGCAAAACCCCATGAGTCTGTAACATCATCCTGACTGAATTAAGAGTTTACTTTAAAATGTAATTTTGTTCTTGAAATTTTTCTGGAACATCAAATAAAACTTTATTTATTTAGCCAACTCAGCTTATATTGGAGGACACATATATTATGCAGACTCTTTAGGTTTATGTTCTGAATATCAGAACATAAACCTGATAGTATTGCCTACACAATAATACACTTAGAAAAGATGTCCAGCATACAGTCACGAAATTATGTTGTAAAATCAGTTATCAGGTTGTGGGAGTATTTTTCTCAAATTATGTTAAAACAATGTTTGCTGATCAAAAACCCTTAATTCTAACTTTGTAAAACATTTTCACAATGCTATCTACAAATAAAGTAAACTGGCTGAATTTGTTTCCTCACATTGACTCCAATTAGACCCTCTTCTGACAGAGTGTCAGTAAAATAAATTTAGGGGAATATTTTTGATTTGCTGCATCCAGTCATCCCTAAAAGTGATTCAGTTTCTCACATTACTTTCTTTGTTCACTTACTTTCAATAAAAAAAAGAGAAAATAAATAATACAAGTTTTAAGTCTGTCAATATGAGAATCTTTCTGTTCTGTGAGTAAAAACAATCAAGAAGAAAAAAAAGGGCTCATTAAATTGTTGGTTCCATTTGCTGCTTAACCTCCTTTGTGTGTCATTGTCTTTAATCTCTCTATTTAAATGAATATAAAGTACAACAAGAAAGCTACCATGTTGATGAATACCACATGATATCACTCATCCTGGTGCTTTATGAGTAGCTTAGAATAAAGATTTAGAAACCACAAATAAAAAGGCTTTCCCCACCAGTGCAGGGAAGCGAGCATTCTGCCAGTGTGGAGTCACCAGAGTGGTAAAACACAACATGGGTTTAGCATTCAGACATAATTAAGTTGCCATACACAAATTTAGAAGATCAAGAAAAACAAACTCCATGAAAAAAGAAAATCTCAAACAGGAATTTATTAATGCACGCTGACCTGAACGATTGGGAGAGAGTTGCCAAATTTGTGCCTAATTATTTCAAGATGTTTGAGAAAAGCTGGATATTGTGTCGACTCTGTGGTTTTGCTACTCTGACTTCAGCTCCACACCGCAATATGTTATATGCTTACATCCACACTTCTATGTCACAGATGATAATGGAAAATAACATCCCCTTATGAGTGACAGATGTTTGTAAACACGGCAGATATTTTGAACCAAGCTCTCAACTGTGGTAATGAAAAGCAGAATAAACATTTACTACGATGAAGTCAGGCATGGTCAGAGTTGTCCAAAATGTGAAAAGATGTCAGATGTTAGAGGGGCTTTTCACAGAACAACGGAACTGCCAGGAAAAGATTTGAAAAAATATTCTAAAAAAGAAAGAACACATCTCAAGAAGATAAGATTAAGAAACAAAAAGCAACATTTGACTTTTGAAACAGAAAAATAAGAATCTCAGGACAAAAATGAGCCAGCCAGAAGACCTTTGAAGTGAAAAGTCTACATCTTCAGAAAATATGAATCTGAGAAGGAAAACGTATGAGTCAAGTGTTTAAAAATTTATAAATAAGTGAGCTGGTATGTTTAACCAATAATTTATGAATAGCACTAAAAAACAAGTAATGCATAGCAAAAGTGAGTTTATTACAGAGATCTGTTTTGTACTCTATGTGAGTTAAGTCTGGGTCAATAATGAGTCTATTAAAAGTAGATTATTGATGAGAAATCAGAAAGACACTGAGTGGATAATTAGACATCTGATTGGATAATGTTTAGCAGACTTTGCTGAAATACCAAGCTAAATGTTAATTAAGCTAATCAAAACCTTTTCTCAAAGCAAAACAAAAACTCAGTTGCTATTTATTACAGACTATATATTGGCCTGCATTTTTAAAACTCATCATAATAAATGCTGTTAGTGCAGCTTTAAAATCAGTGGATCTTCACAGTAATGTAACTATTTATTTATTTACAATTTAATTATTTGTTTCATTAACACTCTGTAGAACTGATTTTTTTAAATTTATCATTTGGAGCAAGAGATGCATCTAAGGTTAAAAAAAATCAACTTCTTTATTTAACACAAAGATAAGAATAGGCCAATTCTGTTGACTATGTTTTTTCTAAGCACCAATTGTTTGTTGATAAGATAGAAAAAGGTGCTTAATACAAAGTGTATTTATTTTAGGTGAAGGTAAAACTATCCCACTTGAGGATTTCTGTGCTGAGCAAAAACAAAAACAAAGGCGGTTTAATATCTGAAATTTAAAATATTTATATTCTTTGCACAGTTTGGGCTTAATTACTGTTCTGAAGTTGTTGTTCTTTCAGCAAATGGCATGTTTTTATGCTACAGTTGACAGCTGTCTCAATAACAGTTGTCAATAATTACTGTTTCCATCCCATTATATTTGACTGGTAGGTCCATCATTAATTCCCTCGGGGAAATTGTTGTGTTACAACAGCATCAATGAAGACATTTAAAACAAAACAGAAACAAGACAATCAGTAAAACAAATAGTAAAAAAGAAAGAAGGATGGATCCATCAATAATCTTTATACATATAAAGTAGAATTAATGAGCAAATGCAATAGACAGATATAAAGAGGCTAATGTCTGCTAGCAGTTTCCGTAGCCTTCTGCCCAGCACCATAGAAGGACCAGCCCATGGTTGAATGTGCTGTTTTGTAAGCTTAAAGCAGGTGGAAGGTGTAATTGATGATTGAGTTAATTGTAAGGAGCATTCTCAACGCTGCTACCTGCTGAACTGTCTCTAGTAGTGCCCCACATTCGGCGCTTGCCTTCCAGCTCTGTTTATGTATCCTGTTGTAAGCTGTTTGGGCTGCCTCTCCCCAGCAAACCACAACAAAAACATAGTCACCACGATTTAGTTGAAGAAGCACAGTATTGGTTCACAGATCTTTTAAGATCTCAGTCATCTTAAACAGCCTTTTACAGCTTTTCCATGAGAATGGTCCGGTCCAGCTTATCATCCAGCTATATTCCCAGGAAACGATTTGCATATCAGTGGGACGATTTGCATATCAGTGGGAACCAAATCCCCCAGGGGATTTGGTTGGGGTTGAGGGGTGTTGTGCAAGGACAAGCACTTAAGAAAGACATTTTTCATTGTTTCCTTTTGATGACAGAAATTGCTCTGTAGCGCAATTGATTGCTGTAATCAATGTAACATGAACATGTGAAAATTTCATGAATATGTTCTACATATTTGATAGAACATTCCTAATGGAAAAAAATATCTCTCTCTTTCTCTTGTTTCTTTCTCAACCTTTCAATCTTTATCTAGCGTATTGCTCTCTCTCTCTCCATCTAAAACCATCATGTATGTATTTTTTTTAACAGACTCAGTCTTATACAGTCAGGAGTAATTCTTCCCTCCAACAGCTAATCCTGATCAAAACCTTTTATTCAGTCAGTAATGACTGGAGTTTTTTCTGTCTGTCAACAGCAGGGCATAAAGCAATTGGGTTATTTTGTATACTTAGACGTATGTATCAGAAGTAGAAGAGTTACTCCTTGTATGCCACACAGGAAAGTTAAGTAGTCGCTGTTTTAAATGTTTGCAAGATCTCACGCAAACCAAGCAAGTGGTATGATTTTGAAGGCTCTGGATATTGTTAGGCTGTTATGGTTGACGTGCCTCTGCAGTGTCACAAGGAGAACCATTATAGCACAGCTGATGTGGCAAACTGGGGTGGTGGTTCCAGTTAAGAAAAGAGAACAAAGAGCGTGTTTCAATTATTGAAGGATTACACAAGAGACTTGTGTAATCTCCATTGGGAGAAATGTGGCTTTCGTCTTTGCCGTGGAAAGCTGGACCAGATCTTTACCCCCATAGACTTACTGAGGGTTCATGGGAATACACTTCTCTTGTCAGCATGTCCTTTGTGGATCTGCAGAAGACCTACAACCTTGTCCACTGAGATGTTTTGCAGGAGTTGCTGTGAGAGTATGTGGTGTCTGGGTTGCTTTTAAGGGTTATCTAATCCTTGTATGCCCAAACCAAGAGTCGGGTCCACTTTCTCGCCACAGTGCATGTTGGACTGCATTGGAAGGAATGCCTATTTTCAATGAGTTGGGGGTCAGTCTCTGCCTTAAGCAGTTCAGCTTAAGGCTATGTTTACATGAGACTGCTGGCTAGAAATTGTGGGTATTTTCAGGAGTTATTTGGAAAAATATCAATGGTTGAATCAAGTGTGTAGTTGTCAGGCCAGGCCACTATATGGCGCTGTGATTTTAGCATCTCATGGAGCGCACGCACACTTTTTTGATCCTTTTCTTCCACCTCATTTTAAACATTAACCTATCTCTTTGCTGATATGTAATAAATATATTACTTTGTGTAAATTGTGTTGAATTAAACAAGCTAAGTAGCACAACACAGCACAATGCTACCAGCCATTGTTATCTGCCTGTGCATGCGTAGAATAAACTTTTGCTTTCACACCTGCAGTGTACTGCACAACTCTGTGGGGGATAAAGAAAAGTTTCACTGTGAGAGCTAGTTTCAAAACTAGGTGTGAGAAATTCCGGTTGCTCATGTCGTGCAAACAAATTGTTGGATTGCAGCAATAATGTTATGGTTCAGGTGAGGAGCAACTTTGTGTAAATGGGGCCTAAGTGTCTAAGTGTCTTGTTCACAAGCAAAGACAACAAAGCAAAGCTTTGAACTGGTCCGGCTGCATTGCCAATCAGCTACAGTCATAAGATATGAATCAAGACTGAAAGAACGAGATCCCGGATGTTTTGGCTACTTTATGTATTCTAAGACAAATATATGAAAACATTTGCCCAGCTGAAATATAATAAAATAAACAAATGAAATGGTGACTATTAGATGGCCTGTACTTGTGCACTGCTTCATGAAGTCCATAGGACCCTCAAAGCATTCACCCATTCACAGACGCATTCAAAAAATGACACAAAAATTGTCCTTTTTATTAGCGCAATGAAGACAATAAAATACAAAGTCAAATTAAAATCTGTAGCTTCTGCGTCACGCTGAAGTCTGACATGTATATTGATAATACTTAGCTTATTTTAAAACACAGGCTTGATGACACATGAGTCTTATATAATATAATGCTAAGTGTGCATCACAGCTGCTGACATCAACTCTGACACACAGAATCTTTGCATTTTAAAAATGACTGGGAAATATATGCCAACGAAATATTCTGAAATATATGACCTTCTACATCTGGACTGATGTCCATTTTATTAAACATTTATCTTGTTTAATACTTCTGTCCAATTTTTCACTTTAAAACTTGTACAATGTTCATCTCTATTTATCCAACATAACGTGGGAAATACCTCAGCTTAATTTCACTTCTCTATCTTCAGACAATTTTTGTGAAAATAGCTTTTTTTCATTCAGTTTTAATGTGTGAAAACATGTCACATCATGTTTTGCAAGATGTTAAGAAGTGGGATGCGTTATACGAACTAATTGTCTAATTGTGATGTCCTCTGTGATTTTGTGATGCGGTTAAGTTGTTCTGACATAAAATAGAATAATTTCTGTCAAAGTGCTTCTGTGCAAAACACTTTGACAGAAATTAGGACTGCAAGGGGGAAACATTGATATTCAAAAATATGAAGGCCATATTAAAATTTTACAGAAAAAACATACTCTAGAATATTATTTCTTCCCATCATTTGAATACCAGAACAGCTGAGGCGTTTGGCATAAACTAAGCACATTGTTTGAGGGCAGGACTCTTTTACCAGCGATGTAGCATAAAGCTGGGAGTGTCATGGTTTGGGCATGCTGTGCCTTTGCAGTAACCACCAAGCTCACTTTTGTATGTATTAGTGAGTGCTTGAGAATATTACTGGAATATCTCTGATATAATTAAAGCGAAAGCAGGGGTGGATCTTGCAACATTACAAAATTCCCCCTCTAAAGCTCAGCAGCAGCTGGTTCTGTGCTTAGCTAAAACCCATTGCAATTTGCCTGATTGGATTGTGCCTTTCCCTTGTAAAGCTACAGGTCATGTTTGAATACAAAAGCAATGTATTACCCCCTTTTAAAGGGTAGAAAAAGCCAATTGCATTGTGATTTTGCATTTTAAAAAGTACTTTCATTGTTTCTGAAATATCAGTGAACTCCTTGTTACTGTCTCCACTTATTACAGCACAGGAACATCCCAAACCCAAAACCTCCCACAAATTAGGCAGAAGGTGGTTTACTGTGATTGAATTTATGATAAAGTCAGAAATAATTACAACATACTGGCATTCAAAAATAGCTTGTGGGATTTTTGCGAGATCCCTAATCTTCTCTCTGCATGTCCTAGCCTTCAGTAACCTCAGCAAATGGACCAGTAACACTAAGCAGCACACTTCACACACATTGTGAGCAGAAAGGAGTTTTTATTGGTCAAGATGGCAATGCTATGGAAATGAAAGCATTTTTATTGTTCTAAAAGCGAGCGCCTTGGATGTTTTTGACATAAGTTAAGTTTGTCCCACCCTTGGTCTCGTTTCTCTGAGAAGAAGGTTCAAGCTCAGGTCATGTTTCTTGGACAGTTTTGGACCAAGCCGAAGAAAACAAGCTAAGCAGAGGAGCGCGGCAGGGCAGAGGTTTGTCAATTACAAGCCTGCACTCTGGTAACAAACTTCTAACACACACATTTTCTGTACTAAACATTGCAGACCATAAAAAATATGAGAGGTGCATAAATAGTGTTGGAGGACGGGCCTTTCTTTGTTAATGTTTGTATGTTTTTGACACGTGATTCGTGAGAGACTTTAGGATGTGGAGGTCAGATGGAAGAACACAAACAATGCAAATGGCTTAGAAGGTACTAAACTGGGAAAAAGTATTTGCCCCCAAACATTTTTGTTTTTCATTTACTCCTGTGTTTCAAATCATCAAATAAATGTTCATATCAGACAAATATCACTTGATTAAATGATTTCAAATATGAAGGGAAGCAACTATTCAAATCAACTTGGCTCAATTTTAAAACGTAACTGCTCCCTAATACTATAAGAGCTTGTCACCCCATATGTACTGCCTATATCAGGTGAATACAACAAGTAATGAGTCTTTTACACTATAGAAATTCTGGAAATTTCACAAAACTGTTTAGCCGTCCACACTAAATGGTTTTAAAGCATGAGAGCCCTGCTTAAGGTCATGCTTATAGCTAAGTTCAGACTTTTTTTTTTTTTTTTTTTTTTTTAGTCAGCAGGGGCTTTTCCTTGGAACATGGATAGTATTTTTGTTGTTTCTTTCTTATTGGTGCATCATGAACACTGACTTTAACTGAGATACATCACAGCGCATTAGATGTTACTCTGGGTTCTGGATGATGTTGAAAAACAGGTTTTTAGTTTTACTCAGGTTATTGATGTCTTATGCAGCAGATTTACCGATTTGCTGAAAAGCCAACTATTGATAGATTTTGAAAGAATATATCTGTAAAACTCTAAAGAAAATGCAGGTAGGGAAGCTGAAATATGCAGGCACAAGGCTACTTGACACATTTTTATCTGTTGTTTGCAAACAGCCAATCAAGGAGTGTCATTTTATTTTCTTGACACTGACTGGCTGTACCCCAAAGAATCTGGATAAATACAGAGGTCTAAAGTATTTGTGGATGTAAGCTTTTCTTGGGCAGCTGCAGTCCCTAAGCTGCACTGACTTGGGGGTCAGCTGTGTTAAAATTTGTTTTATGATCCGGAACATTTTAAAGTGACAAATCTTTAACTTTTTCATAGCACCTCGTGTCATGAAGATAGAAAGAAGGAAATATAATTTCAATAACTGTAAAAGCATCTGGGCGACACTAAAACAATGGTTTCGATTAAAAAAAGAGAGACAGACATGAAAGTTCAGCTTACCTTTTCTAAACTCGTCCCCTCATTCTTTTTCTTTCTTCCTATGAGTCAAGTTTTCCTCCCTGTTTTTTTCTCCCTAGACAACTGAATTAAAGCAACAAGTAACACTGTATGACTTTGTCTTTCCTGAGAACAGAGATAGATCAGCACGTAAATCAGCAGGAATCTAAATTTCTTCACTGTGTCTGACATTTAATATTATCTTCTGCATCCTGTGTTTCTCTCCATTTCAATTTATTATTTACAAACTCTTAAGTAAACACCAAAGCATGCTTTGGTGTAGATGTAACACACTGTACTTCTCCAGCACCAGTAACACATGCATGTTATTAGAAATAGGAACAAACACTGTCTCTCACTGTTATGTCTTGTATCTGTGTTGCAATCCCATTGGGGGGCCTCAGTGTGGCTCCAACCAATTAGCTGGTCTTTGCAGGGAATGAAAATATCCTCGGGTATTGTGAACTGGCTTTATTTCAGATAATCCCAACGACTGACACAATGCACAGAGAAACAAATCCAAGATGAGACAAAGGTTTGCAGAGGTTCTCTTTAACAACATAGGCATCAAAGTAGGATTCTGAACTTCCGTGACTGTTCCTTTCCCCAAGTGAATGAAAATATTTTTTAGGCTGTATTCTTTGCAGAAAAATGACCAATCCAACTTCCCATTCAGTTTTGTTTTTGCTTTGCTTGTTTAATGTGACTTTTGGACCACAGTTTTTTTTATCTTAAAGCAGCACAAATAATGTTTATTTAGACATGTTGTTTTATGCACACATTCTTCCATAGCACAGTAACAGCACAGTTTTCCAAGATGTGATCTATGCTTTTAAAAAATGTCACTCCTTTCTGTACTTTCTTATGTTTTTTCTCTCTAATGTCCTTGTCTCTGCTGCTTACTTCACAGTTTGTTGTTTCCAAGTCTGATAAACAATGTCTGCACTGATTTGGTTATATTAGACCAACATCCTGGAGAATGACCCAGTGATTTTCATCTTTAGAAACTCAGTTTTAGACTCTTAAAAATAATTTATCAGATTTTAATTTAAAATATTGTGGTCCTTCCAACAGCATATAAGAATATTTGTTCTAGGAAAAGAAACAGGCCCACAACAACTCATCATCCTCCAACATACCAACATGAGCATAAATTCGGGTTTCTTCATATATTCATCTTTTGCTTCACACCAGACCCATCTGGTGTCTTTCCACCTGAAAAGCCAAATCTAGTGGCAAGATTTCTTCTCTTTTCCATCTTGGGAAGTGACAAAACAAAATAGGCATTTTTGTCACATTACATTTATATTTCAAGGAAACCATGAGTTAAAAATTACTGATTAAATGTTCATTTAAAATGGTAAATAACACACTGAAAAATTCTGCAGTGACGTCTGATTTATTGGGATTATTAAAATTGCCAATCAGTATAGTAGCAGTGGTTTGATTAATGATTTTTTTTCTCTCCTACTAAATTAATTAAAATTTGTGTCATTCCCATACTATAAAACTGAAAAGATGAATAAAACACACAATGAATTAAAGTTTTTTTTTTTTTACACATCTTCAAAAGTATTACTCATAATCATGAACTGCACTGAATGCCCTCGCATGTAGCTCAGTATGTGACCTCTGAGGATCAGCGCTCCTTATCGTCTCCTTTTCACCACTAACAACATATAATGACTTCGAAACTTTTACAGAGTTAAAAACAACCGTTTCGTGTGCTGAACACGATTATCAACAGGCGTCTGGAAACACTCTGGTAAAAGAAGAATGTGGCGCAGAAACATGCTTTCTTTAAAATTGCATTGGTAGATTTAAACATAAATCTGTCTTGTAGTTCTTTGGAGACCAGAATTCTAAATTAAATGCGTTAATTGAGTTATTCTGCAAGCAAATTGTACAAAACCTATACATATGGATGAATTTATGCACACACATGCAAGCCCACACATTCGCACTCACCAAAATGAGATGTGCTTGTTTTTCGTGCTGCCTCACTTACCTTAGGGCATCCCTAATTGGGGATGATTGCAGCATGTTTGCGTGCTATTGTTATCTGAAAATGTTTGTTACTTAGAATCTCTGTGTGTGCACACACATGTGCTTTTGTGTGCGTGCATATTCTCCTCTAAAGATATGCAAGGTAGCAGTTCCAGCAGATCCAAGAATGTGTTGGAGCTTTATTATAATTACAGCAAAAAAAAAAACAACATCTACATGAGTTACAGAAGTTGCTAAGATGAAAAAATATCAATCAATTATTTTTCCTGGAGCACACAATGTGTACGTCAATCACGCCTGTGAATTTTAGTTTTTTTAAATCAATGTATCAGATATATTTGCATTTGGGATGCACGTTTCTTCTTTTTAAATTTGACTTATATTTAAGTCAGTTTGGATGATATTCAACATATTTATTTATTTACTTGCCATTATAATCTAATCAGCAAAGTTGGAAAAACTTAATCTCAAACATTTCGGTAGTTCAGCTTTCTGCTCCTAGGCTGCCATCTTGTGTTCAAACACCCAAAATGTCTCCACATATTTAGTCTTTTAAAGGCTTGAGATATAAAGTGCTGATAAAAACTGTAAATACATTCAGCATGGACAAAAATATCAAATATTTTTCTATTTTTAAGGAAGATTTTTTTCCAATTGGTATTAGTTTTACAACAAAGCGTAATATTAACAAGAAGAATTGTGGCAGAATTTATTGTGAACTCTTTCTTAATTGATTGGGGACAAAATAGTACATACAGACTCAAAAATATACATATTTCACTGCTATTATGATGATCAATATGAGTATGGCCTCATTCTGGCTGGATGTTTGTCTACTCATTTTGTAAGAAATGTAGAGTTCCTTTGAAAAGTTTTCCTGACCCAACAAATAAACATGATTCCTTTTAAATTTGGCTGTGGTCAGAACCATTTCAGAAAGTTAGTTTTAGTAATATTCTAAAACAAAATTATTCATGTGATTATTATTTTACTGGAATGAGCAGTGGTTCCCGTGCCTCTGACATGGACTGCAGTTGTTGATTTGAGGTGAGCCCTGCTCTCTACACTTCACAAGCACCACTAGTAGTGAACCAGTTCATCAGCATAATGCTCACCATGCTCAAGAATTGCCTCAGTGTTGTTAGTTTTGAAAGACCCCATTAACCAGCGTCTTTTCATCTTTTTGCTGCAGCTTAGATCATAGTGTGAAAACATAGACAAAGTTGTGTGTTCCAACTGGAGAATGATTCTGAAGTGGCTTTGAAATAAAAGAAGACTAACATTAAGCTTTTGAAGAGGTCTGACCAAAGCTACAGAAAATGTGTGCCAGCAGACTAATTAATCTAAATAAATGTTCCAGATCCTTCCAAGAAAAGCCGCTAAATATCCAGCCTTCATCGGTTGAAACAATTGTATGGAAGTACAAGCTATTTGTAGACATACTCACTTTGGTATAGATTGAAAGAATAACAAAACAGTTAGGAGTAATTTTAAGGACAAACAAACATCAGTGCAGTAAAACAACACATATGACCGTTTTAGTATCATTCTGTTGTTGCTTTACTATTGATAGCAATGCATTTAGCAAAGTTGATTGAATAATGAAAAATAATTGCCCTTCAAAATCATAAATTTTGCTTCAAATCAGAAGCAGAACAGGTCAAAGTTGGATACAATCAAATGTTGGACAGGACAAGCGACAATCCTAATTACTCATCAATACTGGTTCAGGATTGAACAGCATTAAGCTGACTGTAAACTTCTCCAGTCTCTACATTACTGAAAACATTCCAAGGCTGGAGCAAAGTCAGGAAATTAACCAATTTTTAAAGAACTCTGCTAATTCTGACAATACTCAACCAAAATTATGCTGGAAGCTTAATGATGATTACAAAAGGTATGTGGTCCTTGTGCAATTTGTCTTCATATCTGTAGAGATTAGGAGAAAATCCACAATTTTTCAAAGATGTGCAACTGATTCTTATTTTAGAAATGGATTTAATCATTGCAATAGTTCAGTTTAAATGTGTCAATAGACACATACACTCATCATCAGCATGTGCGATTAATGCTGACGAGAAGTGTATGTAAATGTCTGGATGTAGTTGGTTGCAGTCTATAAATTTGGCTTAGTCCAGCTAAGCTAGCGTCTTGCCATACTGGACTTCAACTGTGCAGTTCAGACAGTATGGAAAGTAGCAGGCTCTGTTACAGATTCTTAGTGAACACAGAGGGAATTTTGCTCTTTGTTCTTGGAGATTGTTGCTCATTTATCTTCAGCCCTGTTGGGAAAAATTGGGAAAAGATGCTGCTTGTGCTCATCACAGTTTGCCCCAACACATGTGCGAGCACTTTGGTGAGCTTTTT
This sequence comes from Phalloptychus januarius, assembly GCA_902982915.1. Taxonomy (NCBI): domain Eukaryota; kingdom Metazoa; phylum Chordata; class Actinopteri; order Cyprinodontiformes; family Poeciliidae; genus Phalloptychus; species Phalloptychus januarius. The sequence goes on along the minus strand of CADWAE010000230.1, from coordinate 16,658,266 downwards.
TCTGTTCGCTTCATCTCAAGGCTTTTCAAGTGTGTTTTTGCACAAACAGCGATGTTTATTATCTCTGTCCAGGAGTGAAAGAAGCCTGCCCCGTCTTCACACAGGAATGGACCCTGAGCCAAACCAGCCACAGCTGACAACAGCTGCCCTCGGTCTCCCACCAACTTCTGGCAGCAGCGGACTCACATCCTCAGATAACAGAGAAAGAGCAGAAAAGTTGGGGTGGAAGATAGAGTTTGAAAAACAGCACAATTGAAAGGAGGGCTTTCAATTGAAAGAGAGAAAGAGGCTAAATCAAAAGAGAAATGGGGGATTCTAGAGGTGTTAGAGAAATGGGAGAGGATGAATAAAAAAGATACATTGCAAGGTCATCTCTTTGTTTGTCCACCCACCACAATGATGTGGGTCAGAGAGTCTTTCTCAGAGCAGCAAGTGTTGTTTCAGGATGTTGCAACAATGACAGGTTCCTTGAGGAAACCGCTCACATTTTCCCATATAGGATATTTCTAAACTGATTGCAGTTACTTTGCCAAAGTACATTTTAAACTGAAACTACGTTAGCTGGGTTTTATCTAAGAAGCAATTTATCCAGCTTAGCACGCCACTCATGTTCAGGAACAGCCCTGTGCAAGATAAGTCAAGTCCAATCCCCAAGACGTGTTTGGGTGTACAGTAAATGACATTTCAGGATCCCGAGGCAAGCGTTGCTTGAAAGTTAAAGACGTACCGTCGTGCAGAAAATGGACTATTATGTCTCTAAGCACTGGAAACCTATTTGGGTGGGCTCTGGAACTTAGGCAGCAGCTGAGCCATCACCTCCAGGGCCTGCATTAACTCATAAAGATCACTGTCTCTTCCAACTGCGCAAGCCAATGTGGAGGCTTTGTACGCGCATTAGTTTGATCATGTGTGACTCTGAGGAGGTGCATGTCTGTATTTTTTTGTGATTAAGACAACTTTGAGTGCACTTTTTACATGGAAAATACGCAGGATTGCTTCATTTCACATCTCATGTTAAGCATGTTTCACAGTGTGTGTCGGTCTCTCCCACTCCTGTAATTACAGTCATTGGTATCAGATTAAGTCCCACACAGAGCTGATCTCTAGATGTGCCCTTTGTGTAAGCAACATCTCTCTTCCAGATTGATAAGGCATTGGGGGAGAGTTCACACAAACAGAGGAGCATTATAGTGTTAAGTTACCTCAGCTCTCTCTGTCAACGTCTGTTTTTCCTTATTGCTGTGTATTAAACTCATTCTCCCCTTTTGGTTCATTTATTTCAGTGCCTTGCAAAAGTCACCTTACTCCTTGATCATTCAAACAATTTGTCTTGTTATAAAATCACTGATTCCAATGTATTGCTGTGGGATTTTATCTGACAGATTAACACAAAGAAGGCCATCTTTGTGATGGGAGGAAGAAAACGATACTGGCATGGCTTAGTGTGCAGTACCTTTTACTGTGATACCCCTAAATAAAACAAGTGATTTTGTTGTGGAGAACGTAGTAGTAGAGTTCATTTATTAAACAAGAACCCAAGCTTTCATGTCACTGGGGATTTTGCTTTGTCCTCTAGACATTTAAACTGGCAATGGTAACTCTGGAGGAGCTGCAGATGGAATATTCTGCTAATAGAATAACACTCTATCCTTTGTGCATCTAACCTTTGTGTATCACAACTAAGACAAAAGTCATTGTATTACTCAGCAAGAAAAACCTGAAAGAAAACATGTGAAAGGTTCACCTTCCAGCATTCCCATAACCCAAAACACAAAGACAACAAGAGTTAATGAAACAGTTTCAAGCCCAGTAAACTGTTTCTGTGGCCCAGTCAAAGTTCAGACATTAACCCAATTGAGAATCTGTTGAAAATGTATGTTCCCATATTTTCTCTGTCCAATCTGACTGACTTTGACCTCTTTTGTTAGAAAAAGAATTGGTCAAATTGTCAGTAAAAGTTGGTAGATACATACCACACAAGATATTTCATGTTGGTTCAAAAACATGAAGGATCCCAATAAAACATTTGTGAGGTAATTTATGTTTATTGATGCTAATCTTGTCACTTATTTCACAATAAAGACACATGTTTGTTTTTTATTGTTTTGTTAAATCCTCTATGAAAAGCCTCTTATAACCATCCCATTGTTTTAAGCAAGTAAATACACATTTTATGGTGTAAGTGCATGGAAAACAAAAACAGACCACCAGCACTACACTGTAGCTGATAAGCAATGACAAGCCACTATTTGTTTGACTGATTTACTGTTTCCACATAATGCTGTACACCCATTTACAGTGGCAACCCTTCATTAATGCTTTGTGTGAGTCTCAACAGTCAACAGAGGTGGAGACAAAAACTCCTCTCTCTTTGGGATGATCGTGCATTCCTCAAAGGGCCACATGGAAAAATACTCCCAGCATGGCCTGGCCACACTCTCCGACAGACTTAAACTCACACACACACGCACGCACACCCCAGGCAGCCATATGCACACAGATGCCGGCAGGCGACTATATTTATACCAACGCTTCAATAAATCTATCCACTCGCTTGTCTATTTTCTCTGGCTTTGACTACGCAACACTAAAAGTTCGTGCAGGTTGAAGCCCAGAGGAGTTGAGTTTGAGAGGCCAGTCGAAGCTAAGTACCCCCTGGCATTTTGCTCTTCTTTTGGCCTTCATTGTCGTGACTTAAGCACAACCCCTGGCCAAAGTGTGACACACCATTGAGCAGAAAATTCCTTGAAAATATGAACTTGTGTCAACTTGTACAGCTCAAACAGAGGCAGGCCTGCTGCTCTCCAGCTCACCCATCCTCCATGACCTTGTGTTCTTCTTGTTTCTGCAGCATAAACACCTAAAAACATCTAATCTTGTTGGGTGGCCTGTGAATGTAAAGATCTAGTTTTTAAACTCATAAAATTGACAGCATTTAATAACTGCAGAATTTTTTTTTATACAGAAGAGCTTTAGCTATGCAACATGTCTTGCTTATTTCATATATTTTCCTGATGTTAAGCTGGACTAAAAATAATTTTATTACTTTTTAGCTGAGCAGTTTGAGTTTTGGTGACATTGGATTCTCACATGTCTTTTTTTAAGAAAAATAAAACCTGTTAATTATAGCACATTGGTCATAAAATGCTATGATTATGACCAAGTTCATGAACTCATCGATGCCCACAATTTGTCCATCATATTGTGTACTATACCCACACTTTACTGTCTATTGTTTAGCTTTGCATTACATGTTTATGCTTGGTGCCTTGTGGCATCAACCAAATTGACACAAGTACATGAAAGTGTTTTAAAACTATTGTCAGCGGTTAGTCTTGTAAATAAACATTACTGTTAAATCTTGAATTAAAGTGACATTAACAGTTAATTGACAAAATAGACTTTAATAGCAGGATAATCAATCTGATCATTTTTGGTCCTCCAAAATGGTTCTGTATGATTCTAAAAAGCGACAGTATAACTTCAAACCATCATTCAAATATTAGTCATAATGCACAACCAATGAGAAGAAAATCCAAATTAATGGCAAAATAATATGAAACATTCACATCAACTTTAAAAACTCTTTATAAAACAAGCTGAAACAATGGATTCATTATACATTACATTGTGTACAGTGTGTACGTAATAGACCATGAAAGTCTAAATAACATGACATAATAGGTTATGAGAAACACTCTTCTAATGAAACAATCAGCGATTAAAAGTGTCCTGTTCAGTATAGGAGGAGGGCTTTTAGTGACTAGCACATTCTTTATCTCCACAGAAGATTATGCTCAGAACTGGCCAACCTTTATAGTCGTGGGTAGATTTTTTAGTACAGATTCTCACACACAAGCATACAGACTCACATACATTATCCACAGTCTCAAAAAATAGCTAACAACGAAAGTGCATTATTTTAATAGCTCTGTTTAACAAATCAAATGAAAAATAACCATCAGAAATGACTTCTTGATGCCACAATATAAAGAAAATAAGGGCTTTGCTTTTACATGTTTTTGTAAATGTAATGAGTTGTAAGTCTTTATTCAAAGTGTTTCTGAGAGAGTTTTAGGTGAGAAGTCTTTCATTTGCTTTCTGGCCAAAATGTGCAGGAGAATTATACAGATTTCTGTTGTGATCTTGAATCATGCACCACCTAACACTTGTTTGGTCTGGTTGATCAGTCCTTGCAGGAGAAATATATCAAAAACTTGACTTTTCTAGTCCATAAAGCGTTAAAAACAAAACACGTAGAAAGGCAATCTTGGTTAGCCCATTTGATTAACTCCAACCACTTTCCCGCCACATGTACACATCTGTAGATGTTTTTAAGAATGTTTTTACATGTTAGATGGGATTCGGTTGGTCTTTCCATTGTCTTTTGAAGAAATTCTTGCTGTAGGTAAAAGAAAATCGTCTTATGTTTCTTGAACTTCTTCACATTTTGTTGTGTTATAGCCACAGAGTGGGGGATTTTATGCAACAGACCAACACAAAGACGCTTAAAGTGGAACAGTTGAAAAAGGATGGAAAGCAATACCTAATGAATCTGAAAAAATGTCATGCATTTAAGAACCATTTATCACTGTATTTACAGCTTCAATCATCTTCAATCAATATCTGTAATGGCTGTGCACATCTGGAACTGAGATGTTTGCTTAATTTTTGTAATAGCTCAGTCTCAGTCAGTTTGTAAACTGTTAACATTCTGAATTAGATTTAGGTGTGGACTTTAATTAGGCCATTCAGACACACAAATAAGCCGGATTTGTGGAGTGAACAACCAACAGACTTTTCTCTGACAAACCTTCAAGGTCTTCACATAAAAGCTGTGTTTATACTAAGATAAAATACAAATAGACTATTTAATAATTAGGGGATCTCTAAAGGCAATTGGTGGAATTGAATTTTATTTAGAGGTATCAGAATAAAGGAGACTAAATAGAAATACACATCACACAAATAGCACTTGTATTTGTAAAAAAAAAATTAACTGCATAATTTTCGTATCTTTGTTCCAAATATGCACTAATATGTGTTGGTCTAGTACATAAAATCTCTGCCAAAATACATAAAGTCAGAGTTTTTAAGATGATCAAAAGTGTAAAAGTTTGAGGGATGTGAATACTTTTGCGCTGCAAATATTTAAAGATAAAAATACATAAACCAAACATTAAAAAAAAAAAAAAAATCCGATAATTATGTTAATTAGTTTCCAACTGTCAAATGTGAGCTTTTCTTGTTACTTGTGATTTATAGAAGACAAAAAATTACTACAATGCTAAATACCAGTAATTCCATCAACACATATATTAATATGAAACAAAATAATTGAATGTCAACATTAATATCCATAATGCTTTTTGTTTTTATTACCCTACAGCATATTGAAAATAGACAACAACGTCTGTGAAGACATTTAAATAACAAACAGTACAAAACAGATTCTCTACAACCTTGCAAGTTTATATCATAACTGGTGTGGTTCTTTGCCATTTTGTATTGAATACATCAGAGAAATCATTTTACTAATCCGGACACCTCTTTGGTTTTACAGCTACACTGAGCTCTGCTATAAATGTTGTGGAGAGAGGAGACTTGAGCCCGGTTCTCACAGTAAGATATTAATGCAAATTTGTGCCCTGATCTTTCACCATTTGACAATCTTAAAGACTCTGGATATTGTGACTCTGAACATAATATTATGAGATATTTCTGCATTGTGTGGTGTGTTAAGAGTGATTTCGACTGCATTGACCTCAAATCGGGGATATTCAACATGTTGGGTTGTCTTGGCTTAATATTCTAACTTGTGATGTAGGGTGTTCCCCGTGGACAAGCAGCCTGTTGAATGTGGCATGTAGCCAATCAGAACGCAAGGTGACACAAACATGGAGGAGAATTCAGAATACATAAGACAAAGCTGCCCCGGTACACCAGAAAGACAGGTGGAAGGTGGACATGTCCTGTGGTATTGTTTTTTTCTCTGCTAAATGTAATCCATGAACTACTGCTAGTGGTTCTTCCCAGTCGGCCGGGTTTTTTATCTAAATGTTTGTGAGTGAAGTCAGTGTGGTGTGTTTGCCGTGTTGCAGCCACACAATGTAAGTCCAAACCTGTTATTACCTAAGAGAAGTCTCTGAGATTTGAAAATCTCACCATGTGAACCAGTCATTAGACTTGCCTAACTAATCAAAAATAGACACTCTGTGCATTCTACCTTTTATTTAATGAAAGAGAACATTCTTTGGTCCGTGGACAAAAAACAACTGAAAAAACAACTGAAAAAACAGAAACAGTAGGTAGTTTGGAAACTTTTCAATGTTTTCAAAACTCATAAAACTCCAACGAAAATGTTTTAAATGTCAAATCAAAGGCGTTGCTTGTGTTATTTGACCGTAAAAAAATATATAAAATGGATAACCATGGAAGTCTAAATCCTTTCCTTCTTTCACATCAACAATACGAAAGCAAGAACCTAAAACGTAAAAGAAGTGGTTATAATTAACGTATATGAATAGTCTTTTACCTCAGTTCATCAGTGACACAGACTAAGCTCTTTTCGCACCATGCACTTTTTACACTGGACAACACAACACCAATGGAAGCGGCACAGGCAGTTCTCCTCAAACACCACCGTCTCCTCCTTGTAGCCTCGCTCGCAGCACAGCAAGTCACAGCCACTGATGTCCATGGCCGTGCTGTTGCACATGCGCCCCCTCGTTCCCAGCGAGCCCGTTTTCCGATTCGCAAGGCAAAAGTCTGGAGACTCGTCAGAGTATATCAGATCCTGCTTGTCCGGCGGCTTTATATTCTGGCCGACGGGTATCAGGGTCTTCCCATCGTTGCCGCCCATCACCTTGGAAGCACCGTTGAAGCGCTCCAGCAGGCGGTCACCCACTTCACGGAAATGAGGCATCTTTTTCCAGCACGTGCGCAAGGTGCATGAGCCTGACAGTCCGTGGCACTTGCATTCAGTCCGCATGTGGAGTTTCACGGCCTAGTGGGAAAAGGTGTGAAAAGAGAAGTGAGGGACGGCAGCCAGGTGAAAAAAAAACCCTCGAGAGAAAAACTTCATAAAAAATAAATAACTTGCACCTCAAATGGAGGTACGCTCGCTTTAGACAAATGACAAATCCACTAAGGAATTTAAAATTTATTATTGTGCTGACATAATATATCACACACAAAGCCATCAAATCTCACAGACACACACACACACACACAAGCACGCACGCAAACACTAACTGATAGATAGGTAAGATAAAAGCAGACGCTATTCCAAAGGAATTTTTCCCCACCCCCCTTCCCATCCATGTTGCCTCTGGCCTTCCTACATCTAACAAGCCTTGACAACAGATCATTCACTTATACTGCACATAATTAACCCATCACACACACACGCACACTTGTCCATTTAGACATACACTCACACACTAACTGAAGAGGTAAAGGTGTATGCATGCATGCACACAAACAGAAATGTGAAGGCATCGCAGCACGCTTGTTTCTCAGCCTCTGGGAATTAGCGTGCCTTTTTTTAATGCTCAAAATGGTTTGTCACTAATGCTTTAATTGGACCACATCCCAAAAACCTTTGTCTCCTCCGTGCCTCTGTACTTTCCTTTGAAATTAACTTAATAACTGAATGTGGCTCTTGTGCAACATTTCTTCACAAGAAGACAGAACCGCATTTTAAAAAAACTACCATAGCTATAGTTAATAACTTGTGAAATGAAGTTAAATCTCCTTCAGTGACTGTGAAAATGGTAAAAGCTGTTTGCCTCGAAGGCTTAAATGCAAAATATGTGTCACGCTCTCCTTTTTTTGTTTCAGAAATCTGATTCTTGTAAAAATATCATCTTACGGTACTCCACAAATACAGCTACAGGCTGTCTTTCTCTTTTGCATGTTTGAGGAATGAAGGATGAATTCCAAAGAACAGGCAACATCTTTGAAACATGTGATCCGCGTTAAACACAGTAGCAGTAACAAAGCATGCCACATTAATAATTAAGCGAAAAACAAAGAGAAACTTATCAGGATGTTTCTTACCAGCCTCCCAGCTTCGTTGTTGTGAAGGTTAATGAGTGTCCTGATATCACTTTTCCCTCTCCTCCTCTTGGCATCCATAAACTTCTTGGACATTTCGTAACCAAACTCGACATCATCGCCGCAACCGCCCCACTCCCATTTAACCCCGTCCCCAGATGAGGAAGACGAAGGCGGCCTTGGAGGAGCTTTGTTTCTGGTCGCTTCACATCCACATTGAAGGAGTTCTCCCATGCTGCAGGCTTGGGTCACGGCGTGTGTCACCCCTGCTGCTGTGATGCCGTAGACGAATGCTGTCTCCCGGATATCTGCAGATCAGACAATGAGAGAGCAAGTTAGCTGTTTCTGTTTTATGTGCTAAAAGGCAGATTATCTGGTAATGCTACACATTAAGAAAACATGGAATATGCAATAATATTGATGTCTGTCTAGAAGGCAGGTGAGTTTCTTCAAAAGGAATAAAACAAAACCATTGATTTGGAAAGATGTTCAAAAACTCAGAACTAGAGTTCAGTTTTTCTTGCATTTATAATTAAAAAAAGTATTATTACAAATCAATCTTATTTCATTTTCAGGCCCCAGAGTGCTACCAATTGTAGCACTGTTTACTGGGTCCTGGGTTTGAATCCTGGCCTCGGGTTTTTCTGCAGGTTTGTTGGTTTCTCCAAATTCTTCTGCATGGTTGTTTTTCCTGTGTGTCGCTGCTTTGCTCTCTGATGGACTGGTGATCTCTCCACTGTGTTCTAGATTCTAGATAGATGGATCCTAATCATTTAGAATGCAATTAGATTTATTTCATTTCAGTATTTCCATTGTAAAAGTATGTGCAGATATTCATTTCACCCAAAGCCATATATTTGAATCTTTTATTCTGAAAATTTGCAAATGCAAAATTGATCAGGAATTGGAAAATTATATAACAATAAAAACATTTTTATCACAAAATTGTTCTTTTCTGGCAATGTGACCAACAAATCAGAATCAGATTTATTCGCCAGCTTCATGGACACAAAAAAGGTATTTGACTGATTTCACTTTGCTCTGGCTGACAACAACTGAACAGTTTTTTATTAAACGTCCCTTACACTTCCCACAAGAAGATCAGTGCCAAAGTGTACCTAAGCACACTAGTGGGAAGTATACTGCAGGGAAGAAAGTGCTGTAAGTAAAAGCTGTAAGTAAAAGGGATAACCACAGCCTGGAGAGGACTGTGAACCAAAGCCTAGTAGAGGTCAACAAGGCGTGGGCTGCAGCTGGAGTCAGTACTTCAACACCTGCAACACAAGGACGTATCCATGATACGGGCAACAACTGTTGCATTCCTTGATTTGCACTGTTTTTTTTTAATAATAAAATTACAGCTTGGAAATCAAGGACTCGTGATGGGAATTTTAGAGCACTTCCTTCTGCTAGCAATCTTGATGGAGATCACCTTCCAACACCAATACTTGCTTTGTTATCTATTATTTGCCACCTCACTTTTCCCCATAAAGAAGCCAACACCTAGGCGTATCCACGGGCTACTTGCCTCCATGCCATGCTGCATTGCTGCAGAATTTTACGCAAATGGAGACCCAACCAATTTTAACCTCTTAGCAGGCTGACGTTTTTTGGTCTAAATTCAAGTCAGTTTTTAGATAATAAACGTATCCTTTAGCTTTGTGCTAAAATAAATTAAGTTTCAATGGCAGTCTAATTTATTTGACTTCGTTTTTTTTGGGGGGGTGGGGGGGCATCCAAAGTACAGACTGAAATAGTTTTGACAACATTTACTAATCCATTATAAATAATAAGAAAAAAGAAAAAAGAATGAAGTTCAGCAAGTAAAATATTATATTATTTAATTAACTTTTAGTCTAACAAATCAAGAGCATTCCTTCTAATCCAGTCATTCATGAAACATGATAAAAGCACTTTCCCTTAAGGCCTGGTTCACAGCTACAGTCTCCAGCATCAATGGATTTGCAGCACTATGAGGACAGCTGTTTCCTTCTAATACACATATATTCACACTAGTACTTTTAAGAACACCACAACTGGTGGTTTATTTTGAGTGCAGAGCTTAACACTCCCTGCTGAAAGAATGTTCAACTACAACTGCAAATTGATCGTGTGTCTGCCTCAGTGGCTTTAGCATCTTATCCCAACCTCAGCTCAACACGTCATTAGCCACGGTTATTGAAGCTATTGTTATTCTCTTGACAACAAAATACCAGCCATATTTATCTTGCTACACAGGAAGGTTCCACAGTCTCTCTGCAGTCCGTTTGCAGCCAGTTTTACTCATTCTGGTAGGATTTTTCATGACCTGTTTCAAAGTACAGTTTCACATAAAAATAGAAAAATGCAATTAAAATTATAATGACAATAATAACAGTAACAGCCAAACCAAATAAAGCAAACAAATGTTTCCCCGTGATACTAAATGAAGTCCATTTGAGATGTTTGAGTAATATGTTGTGAGGTGATTGTATTTTGTTATCATCATAAATATACAGAGTTTTTCCCAGAAAAAGCACGGTGGAGGAGGCGATACAGTCCACTAGTGGCCAACCTTGCAGAAAAAAAAAAATTGACTGGGTAATTATGTGCTTTGGAATACATTATCGACAATAAACACCAACTTCAGTGTTTTGAGGAATGCAAGCACAAAATAAATAAAAGTAAAATAAGAAATATTAATGATTTCCACTTTGGTTAAATGTAAATTCACTATTCAGTGAATGCTTAAACAAGCTATATAACACTGGTCACACTGAAAAGTGAAATAAACAATATGAAATGTTACCTGAAATGGACAATCATATTTGCATACTTAACTAGATATTCTAAAATCCAGTAGTTATTGTTTTATGCCTTCCGGTGTTTTACTTAATCCTACAGTTTTGTAATATGTCTGCTGCTTGGTGAAGCATTTTGATTTGCTCATTGTGATTAGTTGTTATGCATCCAAGCAAATGCAGTGATTGGAAGTAATACTCTGATATGCAGATATGATCCTCAGCTTGAAAACATTAAATTAATCATGAGGTCATTTGCATAACTGTAGAACCTGACGACACGATGGGAAGACAAATCATCCATTTTATTCAAGATTTCAGAAACAAGGCGAAGAAGCAGTAGAAGATCCAGGAATAAAATGTTCAAGGCACTTAAAATATTTTCAGCTAATATTTGTATTAGGTGAAAATGAATTTCAGCTAATAAAGAGTGCCAATAGACTCCACCATTGAACAGTAACTGCCTAGTGTGGAGACAAGTGAATGTCTTTTATTTGTTGGCGATGGAACAGACTAATCGAGCAGTCACCGCCGTCAACAATGCCAGCTTCATATCACATGATTCTGTGAATGGGATTCATTATGAATTACACACACAGACACACGCACACAGAAAGAATTGGCGGCGAGCTATGAAACGTGCACACCCCCTGCATGCCTTGATATCAATAACAGCTGCAGACCATGATACCCTGAGATGTTTCCAGTGTCGACAAATTTGTGTTTGTGCGCGCACGCGTGTCATTTTGAAAACAGCTATTCTAAGTAAGGCATTTAACCTTTCCAACAGGTCAGCTGCTCCTCTGTTTATCTGGAATTTTTATCTTGCCTTTTATTCTTGTTTGGAGCTGGCTGCAAATTGTAAATCAATGGTTTGTTCCAGAGTAAATATATAACACATGTATGGCAAAATGCATACGATTTTGTGTGAGTATTGTGTTTATCCCTTTGTTGCCATTAAACTAAACCCCACCTTGCTGCTATACAGCAAAAACAGGGCTGAGACTTTCAGGAGCTGCAAGATACTGAAATCAAGATATGTCATCTCACAAACATCCCAGTGGGTTTACCATCAGAACACAGCTCATTATTAGAACAATATGTTGATAGCAACCCAAGGAGTGTCCACACAGGAAAAAAGTCAGTCCAGATGTCTTGAGGCACACTTTAGAAACATTTTAAATAGAAAATCGTCAATTGAATATGTGTTTTATTTAACACATGCAAATCGTCAGTCATTTTCACTATTACTCAGGTTTCTTTTTATCATCAGGTTTGTTTTTATCATCTCACTAAAACTGAAAAGACTGGAAACACAAAGAACACACAGTGAGCAGACATGAAAACAAGCAATGAGTGGAAGGAGTGAAAAAATAAAGAAGGAAGCGGAAAATAGGCTATCAAAAATGTGATGATTTGAGGCACCCTGTTTCACATTTTCCTTGCAGACATGAATTCCAAACAAATTCTCTGCCATGGTGGGTGTCTGGGCCTGCCTATGTCTGCTTCTAATTCCATGCAGCCCTTCTGCAGCATTTAGCACATATTCATCAAATCATGTTTCAACTTTTTAGGCAGCAACATTAGGATCATTAGGAGTGGAAAAATGATCACTGAGAAGAAAAAAAAATTATAAGCAGCAGCAAGAATTATGATCATCTCTGACAAAGAAAGATACTCAAGATATGGGTTTGACTCTAAAAACCTAAAGACTGCATGATCCTGAGTTTTGTTCAAAGTATTTCTACTTTGCAATCTTTGGTGCGTCTCTGAATTTTATTTTGGAACGTTTTGTGTCAGACAGGGTGGTCAGTAGTAGAAGCAAGGCCCCCAGGGGCCTGTATTCTCACTGTTTCACTTCACTCAATACACCCAAGACTTTCAGCACAAGGCAGAGTCTTGAAATCTGCAGAAGTGAAGAACAGAGCTGTGTTGTCCAACTTAAACTACTTTGTAGCATAGTTTGTGAACAATGACCTCAACATAAACATGAGCTGGATAGAAGAAAATAAAAATCAGAATATTATCTAAGAAGAAGTGGTGCAGCTGGATTTCAGATATGTAGTTGTTCACGTGGTCCGCAGATTGTCCTGGAAATACAACCCTCATGTTGTTTACCAGTAAAGACAGAGGAGACACTAGTCGTTAAGGAGGTTTAGGTCATTGCACATTTTCAGTAAGTCCCTTTTTAGAGAGAGCAGATTTCTTTGATACCTTTTTGGTGCAACAATATCAAAAACACATTTAAAAAAAAAGAAGCTATTTAAACTCATAAAAATGTTCTGTAATGTGATGGGAATGAAACAGAGAGAGAAACGGGATGAAAGAATAACCTTCTTCTATGTTCTATAATGACCACATGGCCGCTGTACAAAAAACTGAGTGATGTGTTCAGCTCCACTGCAATAGTAACAAACCAGGTTCCTTCTACAAATAATACATTTCAATGAAGGAGAGCTAAAAAAAAATCACCAGCCTAACAGAGCAACACATCAGAATATCTCACATAATGAACATTGAGGGCTGCTCAGTGGCACAGTTGGTAGAACTGTTGCCTTACAGCAAGAAGGTTCTGGGTTCGATTCCCGGCCCCGGTCTTTCTGCATGGAGTTTGCATGTTCTCCCTGTGCATGCGTGGGTTCTCTCCGGGTACTCCGGCTTCCTCCCACAGTCCAAAAACGTGACTGTCAGGTTAATTGGTCTCTCTAAATTGTCCCTAGGTGTGAGTGTTTGCATGGTTGTTTGTCCTGTGTGTCTCTGTGTTGCTCTGCGACAGACTGGCGACCTGTACAGGGTGGCCCCGCCTCTCGCCCGAAAAGATAGCTGGAGATAGGCACCAACACCTCCTGACCCCACTAAGGGACAAGGGTGTTAGAAAATGGATGAATGGATGTACATTGATAGCACTGGATTATGTAGGAGTATCAAAGTGAAAAGGGCTGTGCAGTCTTCAGATTTTTATTTGTTAAAGAAATGGATAAACAAACAAGGTAGCACATTATTCCACTGCCTTAGTTTAGTCTACACCATAAAATATTCCTCCGTTTACATTTACATCCTCTCTACGACTGGCCTATAGCCCCAAATATATTCTTATATCTGGCTTTTCTAGCAGAACAAAAAACAATGCAAATCATTATTTCCTGGAAATTATTTCCATTATTTCCAGGTGTGCAAATTCTGTATTCACCCAAAGAAAGATGTTTTTAAACGAGGAAGAGGTCTTATGAATCTCTACAAATTATATCTTCTAGCTTTGTCTCTGCCTGCATGTTCAATACATCTTGTGCGCTGAACTTCCTCTCTGTTGGACTTTGTCCTTCTCAGATTGTAGTTGGTGCTCTATATGAGAGCTGAAATCTGATTTTGCTCAGGATATCACCTCTGAAACATTATGGCAATGTTAAAAACTTAAATCCTACCGAAGTGGCCACATTTTGCATCACTGGTTATTTTTCCACACTGCAAAACAACCAAGCACAGCAGAATTAAGTCTCAAAAGTTAAGTGGTGTTTACTTCATTGATAATTATCTTAACGTCTACTGATTATAGAAGTAAAAACCTTGACATGATTATATCTGTGCAGCCACTGTACAGTCCCAGGAAAGTTTTTTTATTTATTTTGCAACAGACACTCACACAGCCTATCGTGATGTTCAAAGAAGAACCACATAAGGTAAACCCTTATGTGATTACCAGCATCGTTTTATACTGGCTCATTCACGCCGCAAGTCAAGTCTACTTCAGGATGTTTATCTTATCAGGCAAGATGAAAAAAAAGAAAAAAAAAGGTTGCTTTTTTTCAGAAAGGTTCATGTCCAGAAAAAATAAATTCTTGATTCAGATGCAACATGAGGTCTTGTGTCTACCTGTTCACTCATTCTTCTGCACATTTCTCGCAATACAGGTGTGAAACAATGTTGTGAAATCACCTAAAACCCTTATTATACACATACACAACTCCAGACCTCACACGTTTCAACCCTGTACACTTAACTTCTCCCTGCCAGCTTTTACGCAAGTTAAAAAGTAAACATTTGCATCTTGGCACATTAGTGTGCAATGGCTCTTCTTAATTCCACTGCAGTTGGTAATGCGATCCATCCGTTATCAGCGTGATCAGCGCAAACATCACAAGGAATGAAATGCACACACATAGTCATGTTGGTTGCACAATTATCACTTCATTATCACTCCGATCTCATCACTCCATTAGCAATGTATGGTTGTTTCAGTCTTATAAATATGCTGTAACACAAAAGTCACATTACTTTGTAATGTATAATAAAGAAACATATTTCTAGAGAAGGATATCTAATAAACTCTCAGACACAACAAGTAATGCAAAGTTTATGTTTATGCAAAGTTTGGTTTCCAACTGAATAAAGATAGATTTTTATCACGATATCACACAAAAAAGTTGTATTTTTCCAAACATTTTTTGCAAGGCAGAACAAAAATACGAACCAGGAAGCATGAAGATATCAGTCATACTTTAGCTCTTATAGGCAATTTTTCACAAGAAAATTCATAAAAAGAACAAAAACACAAGCAGATAAAAGCTGCTTGTAAAGTTTGAGACTTACACATAAGATATAATTCAGATACGACTAGTATCAGATCAGGGTCCCATTAAAGTTATTAACGATCATTGTCAGATTACTGTAATAGACTCAATTCTCAATACCTGTTGCTGCTCTGCTTTCTGCTACAATACCAGCTGCAGCTCCTTGTACCCTTTATTTTATGAAATTCATGTGTACACTATCTGCAAAATGGCATTATAGATAGTACTTAAGGGAAATATATTCTCCTTAACCGAAGCATTTTTCAAATGTAATAATGTTCAAAACGAAAGAGAGACTGTACAGGCTACTGCAGCTTCCTGTCTTTCTGTGTCACATGACCTTCTCTCTGCTCTGCAGCCCACAGACAGATGTCCATGTATGGGAAACAAATCTGTTGGAGTTCAAAGAAAAGCATTCATTACATGAAGTTTGGCTTGATTCCTTAACTAAATGATGTTTGCCATCTATGTAATTAACAATTCAAAGTGAACATAATATTACTTTAAAGTAAATAAAATATCATTGGCATAAACTGCAAGTATTTTTGTTTCTTTTTTTTAAATTTTGACTTGTTTTAACATTGAAGTCCATTTTGGTCTGAGCCCCTCTTGGACCAGCTGTTACCTTCGACTTCCAGAATCAACACACTTGGATTTATACTGAATAAAGACACCAAAATTATTAACTATTTCTATTAAAGCAAACTGATTTTCCAGGCTTCTACACGGACCAGGACTAGGTGTTAGCAAATACAGACACAAACTAATTTAAAGAAAAAAAACTCCTAATCAGGACATCGCTAACCACACCCATATGTGAAAACAACATAATGACTTCAGCTTTCTTTGTCTAAAGCTAAACTACAGGATTTCCTAATCTTTCTGAGGAGATGCATTACATAGAAGCTGCACAATAAAACAGATATTTAAAATGGAGAAGCGTTTAGGGTGCAAAATAAAATTCTAACGAATTATGGATTTGTCTTAGGACAAAGCAAGTCAGAGTGTAGTATTTTTGTCAAAAAGAATCAAGTGGTTAACATATTTCAACACCTCATGGATACAAAAAATGCACAAAAACCTAAAAAGTGATGCATTCAATGACAACATAGCCAGCAGAAGTGTCATACCAGCACATCAGAGCAAAATCTCTGAAAAGATGTCAAAGAGGTTAAGTAAACCACTTAGAAAGAATAAATACAGAGGCGTTTTTATTTTGACATTTATTGGTACCAGCCTATGATAAACAACCATCAAGGGCAAATCCAGGTAATTGAGGACAAAAGCTTCAAAACAGAAGAGTACTTTGGCTTCCTTTATAGACAGGCAGGAATTTATGATTAATTGTCTTCAACTGGTAGATTCTTGCCCCCTTTCTCTTTCTCAGTGTATCTTTGATTCTGTCGCTCCTCCATTCTCTCTTTGAGAAACACAAACAATAATGGTGCTGCAGTAAACATAGTAGACAGAAAAACAATAATTTTAACCAGCTAAATTAACTTTCTTTTCTTATTTTCCCAGAAAGCTACTTTTTTTTTTTTTACAAAAATGTATTTATTTTCTTGCTAAGTAACAAATTAAAGATTTCCAAAAGGACACAATATAAGATTTTTGCCAGCTGACAGTTATGGTTTTGACTGGCTTAATATAGTTAAATTAATAAGAAAAAAGCCACCTTTGTAACATCAATGAAAGATAAGAACAAAATGGGTTTTGTGACATGTTTGGCACATTTTTGGCAGTCTAAATTAATATTAAATTCCATGTTTGCTAACTCAACACAACGATCACAAGGTCGTCTGTAATCTCAGTTGAAAATGAGACAAGCAGCTCTCGAAGAATCCAATCACACAACAGAAAAACCAACGCAGTAATTACCAAGGACCCAGCAGTGACCCAGCGTCAGTTATATTAGAGACTTCAAAGAGCTGGAGCACGATGTTAAGAGATCCTAAAGGAGATGATAGGAAAAAGCAATCTTGGGTAATCTTTTCAAGCGTGCCCAATCTGATGAAGAGGAGATTCAGTCAAGTGTGAATATGTCTGGTCAGAAATACAACAGCTGCCCTTGTCTGTTGGAGTACTGTCAGAAAAGGACCGGACCTCAAGTAGATGGAAACTGAAATCTCAAGGTACTGGTGAATAAAAACCAAAGGAAAAAATTAGTCAAATTGTGTTGACGTTATACATTTTCACTGTCTAGTAGATTTCTGGCATAAATTAAACTGCTAAAAGCAATATATTTAAAGTTGTATTGGTCAAACAGGGATCTCCTGTTGCAAAAACGACATCATCTTTTCTTCCCATTACAGCTTATGCTCATCTCAGACTTCACTGTAAAAAAAAAAAAAACTCCCAGAATTTTTATGTTCTCTGCAGTGTTGCTGTGGTACAAGTGCTTTTATGTTTTATAGACTAGAGGTAGGCCTTGAAGACTCTGACGACGAATATCAACCCCAGGTGGTAATTATAGATTAATTAGGAGTTGGTATGGCGATGCCTTTAGAACCCAGAGTCATCTATTGAACTATTTTTGGTGATAGGTTTCTGTTGTAGATTGAGAATGCGGTCAGAGATGGAAAGACTGTGATGTCTTGCACAAGTAAATCGTTACCAATCATTAAAAGGCCATAACTACACTAATCAGTTTTACTTAAACCTACAATTATACTTGATCTACTCTCAGCAGACTGATAATTATTTTCAGAAGCCGGCATTTCTTCTGTGGAGGGCTGTCATAGCTAAAGCACAAGCGGAGGAAGGATTTTCTTCCTGTATGGCGCTCACTTACAGGTGAAAAAGACACACTTGCAGGCCTTTCAGTGATCCCTTCAAAATGTCATTCTTCAGCCCTGATTGTTTCAATTCCAAATATGTTGATGATGGGAAATAATCCACTAATGGAAGGAATAATCCACTTTCCCTTTGGGTGCAGAAGAGCAATCTTCAGCCAAATATTAAACTTTGTCTGATTAAAAGTGCAATCACAAATAGTTGAACAATTAGTCATGTCTGGGAATGCCTGAACATTGAAATCACATGTGGGATTGTTGAAACAGGCACAAAAGGAGGAATGTATCAAAACTGCTAACCAGTCCCTTTAAAAAAATATATAGCTCACTAAAATTCAACAAACCACTTTACTGCAGCTGCTGCAATAACACTGTAAGTAGCTAATATAATCAATCATACAGCAATGCTGCCCAGAATAAGGTGAACTCAGAAACCTCCCACATATACATAGGAAAATTCTGCATATCGTGACAACCTAAAGGATTCCTTTAAATGACGACATAATACCTGTGATGGCAACTTCATGTTAGAATTGGCAAATGACATACTGTCAGTGCTGCTGTATCATGATTGCCATCTCTCTGAAATTAGGTTTCCTGCAACATTCAAACTGTCACTGAGGTCGTAAAGATCACAGGACCGTCTTCATCTGGTGTGAAGCAGAGCCTTGCCAAAAGCAAAAGACAAGAAAATAAATCTTCTAGTTCAAAGCAGCTCATAGCTTGATCTCTGTTTCAAAAAGTTTTGGAAACAAAAGGTGACATGTTTACCCAGGTTTTTCTGGCTTTCTTTGTACTTCCTACCTTCTTACCCAGTTTACCAGGATCTGATATTTTTCAGAAGTGGGATACATAACATTCAACAAGTTTTATCTTCCTGGGACAAAGACAAAAGTTTTGCAAGGGAAGTCTAAATACATTTTCCATATTTTGTTTATGATCAGATTAATCAAAATGTAGTGAAGGTGCCCAAGTTGTTTTCAAACAGCACTGGTTTTGCTTGAAATGTAGAAACAAAATCACTTCTTTATAAAACTGCAAGTGAAACTAATGGTGTAAGCATTTCACAGACACTGTTGAACACATCTAACAAAACGAAAGGCAAAACTGTTTTCATGTAATCAAATGAGACACTCCCTCTTCACTCACCTTGCTGAAGTACTTTGCCAAAGTATTTGTTGTGGCTTGTGCAATTCCACCTGCGGTACCTGAACTGGTACTGGCACTCTCTGACACCCAGCCTCGCTCCTTTGGCCACTTCACTGACGATTTCTGGTTGAGTCTGGCACAACTCAGCCTGCTTCCCTGCCAGGCGCTTCGCCTTCCTGCATATGCTGTTGGGGTCCATGACCAAGGGGCTTCCCACTGCCCTGCAAAAGTTGAAACCATGTTAGAAAAAAACGTGGATCTCTGAGCAAGATAATCAACAACATCCTCATAGTTCTTTTTGATAGGAATCAATCAGTAGCCACCACAAACCAACAGTAATTAAGTTTTCTTCTTTTGCTCTAGAGCCTGCCAGCTCCATGCACCGCATGTCGGCTGTGGCTACAATGGAGCTCTTGAATGAGAACGTGGGAGACAACAGCACACAGTTTCCCAGAAGCATCTCTGCTTTGACATCAGATAATATTTTTGCTGTTTGATTGGATGTGGAAGAACTGTGTGGTCCTTAGAAAGCTGCAAGTCACATAGTTGGACACCTCTCAGCAGAAGGGCCATATTAATGCTGCTTAAGTGGATGCTGGTAAACCAGAAGGCAGGCATTTTAGATTTCCAGACCATAGAGAATTTTATGTCGTTGTTCTGGCAGCTAGGAGCTCTGCCACTTAAACCATACATATCCACTAACTCAACCTCCTTTTAAAACGTTCATAGCTCAGGCCTTCTCAATCAAAAGTATACATACTTTATCACAGATATGAAAAAAAAAATCTTGTGAAGCAAAAATAAATAGAGTTTACTTCATGTAGAATAAATATTTGAAATGTTAACACATATATAGATTCATCATTGTATAAATACCACTCCAGACCTCCTAGAAAGCTGTGACAGATGAGTGTATATAATATAGATAAATAGTTTATCCTAACTCTGAATGGGGAAAAGAGGCTTGGATTAAATATTTCAAAATACTGCCAGGATCTGGGGCATCATTTCTGGCATAAAAAAGGAGAATCCTGACTGCTTAGTGCATGCAAAACAACTTTTCTCACAGCATCTCATTTTACTTCATTTCACACAATTTTAATTCTTTCACCTGAGTAAGCATCATCAAGAACCTTCATCACTAGAAGCAGGCAGGGAAAGAGAAAGTGAGGGTAAAAAATAGCTCTACCTCACAGTTTTTCATTCAGCCTTGTCCTTGTTAATCGCACCTCCTGATATCATTCATCTGCCTTGAGAGTTTGTTTTAAGAAGCAGAGCAAACACTCTCGCTAGTCCTCTCCCCTGGCGGTCTCGTGCTTGGCGAGACGTGTGTACACGCAGACGCACACATGCACACAGTTGCACGTTTCCAACAAATAATACGACAAGCCGACATGTCAGGGGGATGACAGAATGAAAACACCTTCAGTAGAAAAGCTTGGGCTAGCCTTGTTTTTAGACAGTCATGTTGAGAAAAAAGCAGGCATGGAGATCAACTGATCAAATACGCTCCCTTGCTGGAATATTCTTATCCCTTGAGATTGTTCACATCTTGCCAGATAATAATATTAACCCTTGTGGATTTTATTTGAATGTTATGCAATAGAACAACACAAAGTTGCGCCTTATTGGATGTTGGACACACAGTGACACAGTGGCAGAGTTGTGCTATTTTTTTACAGATGGAGCTAAATATCGGGCAATCCTTTAAGGAAAACCTGTTAGAGGCTTCAGAGAGAGGAGGAATGTTCTACACCAATGTAATGGTGTAGAACAAAACATATTCATCTGCTACAATGGCTCAGGCAAATCTCAAACTATATCAAACTGGGATTCTATGGATAGTTTGAAAATGAAAGCTCATGTATACTCATGTATCCAATTTGTCTGAATTTGAGCTATTTTCAAATTCATCAATCAATGCACAAAGGTGAAACAAAGTCCAAGTGGACCTGCAGCTTTACTAACAGGAAAAGTTTGTTCACTGCAATATAAGGTTTTTATTTGTAAAACATAAAGTTACCACTTTCTTCGCTCTATCAATCTACTGTTCCATCCATCCATCCATTATCTAAATAAGCTTAGATTTGCAACAAAAAAAGAAAGATAAAACGAAAAAGAAAAAGAAAAAGAAGTGAATACGTTTGCAAGACACAGCTCAGTAAAACACTGTGATGGATAAAGTAAAAATTACTAATAGTAGAAGGCGAGTAATTCTTATAGTTCAAACATGTGAAACAGATTTTACAGTAAAAATAATCAGCTAAACATATTGTCTACACAGACAAGCTGCACACACCAGGAACACCCACCATTTCAATCCTCCTGGGTTTATTGAGTGTGTTGACAATATTTCTATGGAAACAGAACAATAGCGTTATCCTCATACAGGCAATTATGTCACACAGACAGTCAGTGGGTGTTAATTAGCAGGTAGACCCACAATATTTAGCAACACACACTCCCTCTATAACTGCTTATTACTTAACTGTTGTGAGTCCATGTGTGTGTGTGTGAGAGAGAGAAATAATAGGAAACAAACTCAGAAAAAGGTAAAATTAATGTCATGTGATTTCCCAGTAAAGTGTTTTATTTGGCTTGTTTCTTTTAAGCTTGTGTTTGTTTTCTGGAAGCAATGATTAAAGGCCGACTGCAGAGCATCAACATTTTATAATGGGGGGTGTAGAGCTGTGAAAGTACTGAAATTGCAGTATAGTTTTCTATTTTCATTCCTCAAACAGCTCTGCTCTAAAACTGGAGTGGCATGTGATTTTCTCACTGTAAGTTCCTTTCACACTTCATCTCACATCAAAAAGTGTTTTTCCCATTTCGTAACACATCATGTGATCAGGTAAAGTTACATGCTAAACTCATCCTGATGGCTATCTTTAGTTAAAAATACGTGACAAATATAACAAAGAGTAAGTCCAGCATGTGGGGAACTCAGGATAATCCAAACAACCAAGGTCCCACTTTCATCTAAATAGGAACCAGACAAAACAAGCAAGCCAAATGAGAGTTTAGGTTTTGCAAAAATGGTTTCCTAAACAGTGTACTTATTGTTTTTGGTGGGTTGTTGCTCAAAAAGCAGCTTGTTCAGATAGCAATACATTTAAACCCTTCAGCACTCAGGAGTCCAAAATGGAAACTACAGATGACGAGATTATGTTTTAACAAATAGCAAAAAATGAGCTGTCTTTCATGTTGTTTTAGTAATTCGGATGAGAAACATGATCAAGAATGTGACCAGTGATAAAAGTGTTCAAACTTTATATTATCTTAAATAATATCTATATAGGGCTGCTCAGTGGCGCAGCTGGTAGAGCTGTTGCCTTGCAGCAAGAAGGTTCTGGGTTCGATTCCCGGCCCCGGTCTTTTTACATGGAGTTTGCATGTTCTCCCTGTGCATGCGTGGGATCTCTCCGGGTACTCCGGCTTCCTCCCACAGTCCAAAAACATGACTGTCAGGTTAATTGGCCTCTCTAAATTCTCCCTAGGTGTGTGTGTGTGTGTGCATGGTTGTTTGTCCTGTATGTCTCTGTGTTGCCCTGCGACAGACTGGCGACCTGTCCAGGGTGACCCCACCTCTCGCCTGAAACAGTAGCTGGAGAGGCACCAGCAACCCTCCCGATCCCAGTAAGGGACAAGGGTGTAGGAGAATGGATAGATATCTATATAGGCTTCATGGTGGCGCAGTTGGTCGTCCTGTTGCCTTGCAGCAGGAAGGTCGTAGGTTCAATTCCTAGCATGGGATCTTTCAACAAGGAATTTGCATGTTCTCCCTGTATGTTCTCCTCAGAAATTCTGACCTCCACAGTCCAACAACCTGACTATTAGGTTAGTTGTTTTCTCCATATTGTGTGCATGCATGGTTGTTAGTCTTGCGATGTACTGGCAATTTGTCCAGGGTGTCTGTATGCCCGATAACCCCCCAAGAAAGGCACCAGTTCCCCAACTACTCTAGCAAGACAAGCGGCTAGAGACAATGGATGGATTAGATGTCAATTCAAGCTGTCATCTATGAGATACAACATCTGTTCACAAGAGTGACTTTACCTTTGGCTTCAGTGAATAAATACCTCAGGTAAACAAACGGAATATCGTATTGCCATGCAAAGTGTGTATTTATGACAATTGGAAACAACAACCCACAATTATTCTAAACTGTTATTTGCAATAATATTGATGTGGTCACTGTCATGATGATGACATGTACCACAGTCTTATTCTGTATCTGCATCTTTAATTAAGCATGAAATGATATTGTCACACATACAAAGGTGATTGTGTAGTTAGAATGTTAGAATAATGACAGGAGTTGCATTCAAAGCAAGGCAGCAAAAGAGTGAAAATGGCATACTTGGACGTGCATGTGGAATGAACAGTTTATGCATGTTTAATTTCAGATTTTCCAATAACCACAGTGGGACAGGCTGAGAGCGGATGTAGCCCGGGGGCCATAAAATTCCCCCGTCCGCATTAGGATAAAGGTTTCTGCCACATTTCCGCTGGATACGGGGTGTGCATACCACACACATTGGACTTCCTTAGAAGTTTGGGCACATAATGGGCATGATGAGAGTTGAAGAGCTGGATTGCTGTGGTGAACTCAGGTGGAAAAGTACACCACTGGAAAAAAAGACCAAAAAAAGGGTGATTGGATTGGATGATGGGATCAACTTCCTGTAAATTCTCAAGGATTTTGTGCCCTTGTTTGGAGAGAGAAACATTCAAATGTTCCACCTTAAAAGATATAGTGTGGAGATACAGTATTCAAGGCTGCAACAAGCAGACATTGTGATTGAAAAGAAGAGCAGTTTAAAAAATCTAAAACCCCAGTAACCTTTAAGCAAAAATCTATATATATTTAAGTATATATATATATATGAATTGTTCTGTTTTCAAAAGTAAAAATGAGAAAACTGTTGAGTGCACACACATTCAGTCAACCAGAGTAATATGTTCATTTTCTGCTTGGCAGTAATCTGATCCTCTCTTGCATACTCTCTCTGTCATTTGGGATACTGCTACACAGCTACTGAGCAGATAACCAAAGGGGGATGTTCTGTGGTTGATAATATCATTGGTTTGAGGAAACAGTGTCTCGCATGAACAGTTTTTTGTGATGATAAACACTCAGAAGAGAAACTCCATAGCAGTAAGAGATAAAGCAAGTTGGTGAATCAAACAGACTCAAATCACTGATAGTACTTTGCAGTTATCTAGAACATGTTCACCGACTGCCCATTGAAAATCTAAACCTTGCATTATCTACATCAGATTAAGATGCTTTGCATTGGCTGTAATTATTTGCATGGCATGAAAGGTATCTTAAATTAATTAACATATTGTGTTTATTTGTAGCCTTGACTATAGGCTTAGGACAACATCAATAGCTTTAGCCTTTCAATAATGATCTGTAAAATTGGAAAGGTAAATGAGGTTTTAAATACAGATACTGATTAAGAAATGGATACCCTATTAATAATTTTCAGACTCCAGTTAGGGGTCACAAAGAGATTAAACCATGGCATTCGCATTTTCTTGGGTTTCATTAAAGATATCAGGGCACTGTAGTCATTGAGCTGTACTGTATGAGGTCCTTCTTTTCTCATGCACAAATGAGTGAGTTTCATCCCTCCTTAATCCCTCAGATATGCCGGAGATGAAGATAGTCGTGACAAATGCGTGTCTTAACCACCAGAATGAACAGAGGAGATGGTCAGAGGAAAACCAAGAGCCTTAAGATGGAAAATGAACTTCATTGTTTATGTACAAATACATGAAAAAATCATGGCACAGTGCACCAAATACTATGCAAATCTAACATAATAAGAGAGTATTACCAAGCTGCTATTGACAGACACCAGCTGGTGTAAATTGTGCCTATAAAAGAACATGTTTTGGTAATTTCCATTGCTTTCAAGCCTATGATAGGATAAAGTTGAGAAGAAATTACCTAAGTAATTATCTTCCTGTTCATATTAATAGGTACATTACATGTTGGTTTGCATTGCATAATCCATAATACCACCTTTGTAGCTTTTGCATGATAATCAAAACCTCAGCTTGGTAGTGAGATATGGCAGAATGAAGTCTTGTATAAAAAAATAATAACAATATTCATAAAGTCTGGAAAAAGCTCCCCATATTGAAATAACAATAATTATATATATTTTTCATTATGGAGAATTCTTAATTTCTAACATGCCTCTACATCAAATCTGATGCCAACTTCAACCGCAATAGCAATCCGCTGTATCTACTTTTTCACTATATCAACAATGAGTTTACCTGTGGGTTAGCCAAATGCTGCCACAAAATAAAATAAAGAACTATGAGCTCCATTAATTGTTTGTTGAATAAGGTAATGAGAAGGCCTACACCTACAAATATAGTCTTCTTTCAATATGTGAATAATTTATGTAGCTATTAGATGATATCAAGTAACAGATATGGCTTGCATAAACGTGTTTTTCCGGCTAATCGTTATTTTCACTTAAATTGAAAGTGTCCCCTGAAAATTTGGAATACATAATGCTTTTCACGAATCATTCACAGTTTTCCAGCCTAAAACAAAATCCCCAGTATCAGACATGTTTTACTGCATAGTTAAAGATAAGCAGGGATGAGAATAATTAAATTGGTTGTAGAAAACAAAGTTTCAACACTTACAGTTTGCAAAGCCCCCACAGAGAATAACAATTTAGTGTAACATGCAGGAGAGGAGCAAGACAAAGGCAATTTCTCATGAGAAAAACATTTCTTCTGCTTTAACAACAGTGGCACACCCAACTGCGTGAGCTGCCAAAAGACACACATCAAACTTGGGGTATGGATATTTTGAGACAAACAAAGGGGTTAAAAAGTTGCATGGATGAGATTACAGAAGACAAGACTGTAAAGTGACATGAAAGGTGATGTAACACGGCTGATAGAAGAGTAGCCTTCAACTACTTATAAAACCAGAGCAACAGCGAAATAAATGTAGCCTATAGCAACTGTAGGGGGGGACACAACACTATCATTTTCCAATTAACAAGCCCATGTGACATCACCTCGTGCCTATGGGCAAGCTGTGATATGCCTAGGCCTGAAAAGGAAGGTGCTACCTCCTTATTCGGTTGTCGGGAGTGCCAGACAGTACTCAAACTGACAAGCATCTCTGAGTAATTGTTAGATTTTTTACTACTAAAATATCTAGAAAGACAAACTTCACGCTAATGGTCAAACCTCTTTCTTCCCAGAAAGAAGATGACTAAAGATCTTAGTATTTATTGAGTGATCCAAGTTAAAAATAACAGACTTCTTTAGGTCATCATTAACTAGCAATCTGAGTTGAGTTGCACTTATGCCAAATTATACCCCTATTTTCTGTCTATTTCTTTTCATTTCATCCCAATCGATTACATTTTCAGCTGAACTATGTAGTTAACCATCACATCTCATTTTATTCCTCTTTAGGTTAATGAGCCAAAATAAATTCAACAACTAGAAGACATTATTTACTCACATTTGCACACGTCCTTACAGTTTACCCTGAGCAGATTATATAAAAGGTTGGTTTAATTTTGTAGCTGCATGAGTACAAGGTGAATAACAAGACAAATATACAAAATTAAAAAAAGAAAAATTAAATTATTTCAAAGTAAAAGCTTTGAGAACAGTTAATATTAAATACAAAACAAGAAGCATAGAAGATGTTCTCATGTTATACCTTTTACCTTCTAATTTTTTTTGTGCTGTCAGTCGGTGGGAGTCATTGTCTTGTAATCCAAAAGTAGAGTTTAATTCCACCTTCCATCTGTTATATGTTGATGTTCAGCTGGTAAAGGCACTTAACCACTAGTGGCCTGCTGATCCGGGAATCGTTGAGGGAGTGAGAGTCTTTACAGTTATTTCTTATTCTTCACAATGAAATACCAAAAGCCTTAAAAAGTGGTTGTCTACCTGAACTTAGCAAAAACGTAGTAGCACCAATTTATTGATGATAAAGTTCAAATTTGGAAAAAAACACAAAGGATGCTAAGAACATTTTAGCACTGAAATAGGTTTAGTGGAAAATACTTTAGGACTAAGTATTATAAATTATCTTTTGTCGCAGGTGTGTTGGAACAGCTGGCGCACAAGCTAACGGATAATCTTTGTAGCTGGTTAATGGGGCCTGACTATCTGCTGACATGGTTTCAACATTGCGGAACTGTGCTTCAAATTCAGATGGTCTTCTTTCCAAAACTGCAAACTTTTTATTGCATGTACCACCATCTCTAAAGCAGGATAAACAAAACATATGACGCACCAAGCATGTAAAAACAAGAAGGCTAGGATACATGCTAAAGCCTGCAGGCCCAAGCTGGACACATAGAAGAGGGAAGATTTTGAGGCACTGAAATATCCAGTGAAGTTTTGAGGAAATAAAATAGTCTAACAAAGTGTTAAGCATATACTATTTTGCATTGGAGGTAGATTTTGTTAGCAAGAACAACTTTTAATTTGTTAGCCAGAGTAAATAGGGAAGTGAAAGTAAGACCAGAACCTCAAATGACCTAATTTGACCAAAGTTGCAAAATTAAACCACTGAAACCAATGTTTGAGGGCTAAACTTAAACTTTCCAATTATAAGTGTCGGCAAAAAAAAATAAAAATCTTTAAAGCATGGTCCAAAAATGCAGACCCATGCCATCGAACAAGAACACGAACAGGCACACACAGTATTTGCTATACCCACTGCCAAACCCGCACCATCATTTAATCTTTATCTCTACTCATCTCACCGGTCCTGATTACACATTTAGCTTTTCAGAGAAGCACTGAAGTGGACAAGATAAGATCTGCCACAATGAAGCCGTCTTCAAGTGAGGATGGGGGTTCTGACTGTACAGTCTGTAACTGTATCTCAATGAGTTTGTATGTGCAAGCATGCTCCCATAACTACATGACTGAATGAGTGCATACTAAACACATTAACTGAGATCTACTGCTTGGAAATGCTAACAGAAACACAAAACAAACAAACACAAAAATTAAAAAGGACAAAGTTGAAAGAACCTATTTCATTTCTTCAAAACTTGTTTTTGTGTTCAGACTTGTATCGAATAAGATCTATATGCATGTCCATGACCAAAATGAAATATATGATAAGGGGTGAAAGATAGAAGTGAACACAATGAAGTTTAAATACTACCAGACTGAAGCTGCAGTGAAATGCTCTTGTTCATTTGGCTCATACACAAAGAAAAATACAGTCACCACTGTAGCTACTTGTCAAATCAATCATGCAGGAGGAACATTTGCAAAACCACTATTGATTTAACATTACCTGGGTCATCAGCAGATGTTCTGACAGAGGACACATGAAACGTAAAATAAAACACTTTCCTGCCTGATAAACTTCATGCTCACAAACAACAGTTTCACTGTTCTGGATGCCTGCTCTCTGCTTAAGTTATCTGTAATAACCATGGCATAAATTACATTGTGTCCGTTTTCCTTGATGTTATGGGTTTTACTTTTCCTTAAACTCCTTATAATGTTCACTCACATTTCTGCATTTTGACGGATTGAGCAAATGTGTTCATCGTTTTTCTGTTCCCAATAAGTGGCCGTACATCTACTTGACAAGTTCCCATTGAAAGATGAATGTTATTTCTTCAACAAAAACGTTTCATTTTCGATAATCATGATTTTATATATATACTTTAAACAAACACACACACATCCATTCTGTCTGAGCACCTGTGTCATTGTGGCATGTTCCTGGCAATCTGACCACCAATGCAGGCCCATCACAGACACACGCAAATAACACAGTTGGCCCTGCTAAGCACTGGAGTCAAAACTAGTATAGGAGAGCAAAGACATTCCTCACTCCTCTGAGCTGTGCTCTCTGCTCTCAGGCCAAATGATTAGAGTGCTTTAATCAGGAGAGGCTCTGAAAGGACAGCTATCTCCAAGCATTTCATATCTCTCACTCTGTGTCTCTCATTGCAGTTCTCTCTTTTCCCTCAGCGACAGCCTATCCGTGTGATAGGCATTTTCCTTCAGAAGACATACAGAGATAGAGACATTGGAAGGGGAATGAGCATGCGACAGAGGAAGAGTGATGTATGATGGTATGTCCAGCTTCTTTCAACAGAGCCAATCATTGTCCTGGCAGACCGGCGAGCGACCCACAGGTGTGGTTTAACCCCGGGCTGCATCACAGTCGTTCACTGTGTGTGCGCATCTGTCTGTGTGTGTGTGTATCTGGATGTGTCGGTGAGTGTGTGAGGGAGCCAGCGAACAAGAGGGTGAGTGAAAGAAGATGACAATTTATGTCAGTGAGGATAAAAGAAAAGTAGCTGATTCCAGAGTGCTGATTCCCTTAATCCACTTCTGCTTTATTTCAAATAAATCTCTAGAATGCATGGCCAATTGAACACTGACATGAACTCTTTAGGAGTTGAATACATTTTGACAGACAATATGCCCATTAGTCCTCCTTTTGTAAATTTCCAATAAACTGTGGGACATGATAGATTTTTGCAAGGGGTATCCAGAATGAAAGATACCCCTTATTCTTCAAATAAAGAATCTTTATTTGAAGAATAAAGATTCTTTCAAATCTTTATTAACATTTGAAAACTTATGTTAATAAAGTTAAAGTCTGTTTGGTTGTCTGGTTCACATGCATTTTCGGAATCTGGAAAAGGCTTATTAAGGGTCATCTGTTCCTTTTATATCAAACCAAGTACTGTGTCTTCATTATCAGCCCAAATATGAGCTTGTGCCCTATGTCTCTGATAATATTTGTGGTGTTCATGGGCAGGATCTCAAGGCAAACGCCTGCAGAGGAGGGTGTCTGTTTGGGGAACCTAAGGAACTAATAAGATCCAAGATATCAGTAGCTGAAATGAGCTACAGGGTGGCTATCGTCAACCTTAGAAAGGGTCGTTGTGGGGCATAGTGGGTAGAGTTGGCACCTCGTATGAGCAGGCTATAGTGAGTTTGCGTCTCTTCCCCACTTCTCTCTACCTCATTTCCTGTATACCTCCGGCCAGAAAATGGAAAAAAGGCCACTAGCACCAGCCAAAAACAGATTTTAAAATAGGAAATGGCGTGCAGAGCCTGGGCTTTAGAGGTAGATTCAGGTGGTCCTCACTTCTAAAGGAGTTGTTTGACCAGGTTGTCTCTAGGACGCCCCCTACCTTTGGGAGATATTTGAGCATGTTTCACCTGAAGGAGAAATGTGTCTTAGTGTCCAAGGACAAATCACAAAATGGATGGATGATTTGCTAAAATGTTAAAAATATATAACATATTTTAAAAAGTTTTAAAATATTCTAAATTACTCACATGAACAGTGAAATAGTAAAATTTACATATGAGGATATAAACACTGAGACAATTTCATCCGTACTTTAATCAAAGATTGTACACTATATTTTAAAAGTTATTTGTTTACACATTCTATTTATATATTTGTTTACTTTACAAAATGGAACAACTTTGCAAGGATAAGATACTTTTCCTCAAGACCTTTTAATACTTTGTGAAGAGGGCACTTATTTTATCAAAGGAAACATAAGAGAGTCTCCCTTTGGCAATGGACTGTACAGACTAAAATGCTTCTGCTGACAAGATGTTATTTTACACTAAATGACTCATTCAATCGGTTCTGATTCCTTAAACGCCCACGTGCAATGGTTTCTGAAAAAAACCACATCACACGGTTCATCAACATGCTGGCTACGCCAGAATTGATCAGGCTTTAAATTGTGAAAGATAGCCTCAGGAATCAGAGGGCATCAAGCTCCAAATTCCTCTGAAAAGTTTGGTGATGTGCTAGAAAAGACTTCAGTCATACTTTCAACAGCTGCTATTCTATTACAATGCAGGTGTGAAAGTAAATTGAACTTAAATAAATTTAAACTAGCCCGGTTTCACAACTGATGATATTGGGCATCACTTGCGATGCAACAGAAAGTGCAGGAGTGACCGCAGTTTTCTCCAGCTCTGTGGTAATAAAACACTCCCCCTCCACCACCTGTTGCTGCACTCTGCCTTTTGAGCAGGCTGAAAGAAGGGCCCCGTGTTTCTTCTTTGCTTACAAGAAAATGAAAAATGATACACATTTGTGTGTTTGTAAGTTTCTAAGATTTTGAAAAAGATTTAAACAGTCATGGTGTGTAAAGTAAAGCAGTGCTACCCGTCGCTGTCCACACATGAAAAGAAGATGATTTTGAAATGTAGTTGGCAAGCAATGAGTTGTATCACTCTAAAGCAAATGACTGCAGGCTCTACCTGAGCAGAAAGGCTGACTAATAAACCAACTAACATCAGCCTGTTAGAACAAACCCTTAAAAACCACTATTAAGTTAAGTGATTTTTATTCTGTATCAATGTGTTCAAGTCTACACATCTTAAAAAGCAATAATGACATGTTACAAATATCTCAGTGTTAAATAAAGTAATGCTTTACATTCTTGTTGTAATTTTTATAAATACTGTAATACAATAATGCATTCTCTGGCTACTTATTTTATTAAACTAATTTCAGTGCATTACCAGTTAAAGGTGATTCTCACTTAAGTGTGTGACTGTTTTAGTTCTGGATGCCAACTCAGATGATGTAGTCAGTTCTCCTAAAAACAACCTTCTCAGTAGAAAATATGATTTTAAAAATAAACTTAAAGTTTGTATTTTTTTTCCCCATGAAGTACGATTTTCACAGTAATGTTCTGCATTGCTGAGGGAGAGGTTGTTTTTGTCTTCTGCACATTTTTTAGAATTGCCGGGGGGGCAGAACTTGTCAGCCATTAGGCTTGTCTGAAATCTAATGTTTTCAAAATCTCAAGCAAGACGTTTTTACTGCATTACTCAAACCAATAACCTTTTAGTACCTAAGTCTTAGTGCAATGTCTGATAAGACCCAAACAAAACTCTTTTTGATACCAAAGGTAAAACTGAAACAAACAAAAAGACAAAGTTGCAGGTAATAAAGTGCTGAATAGAATCATTCATTAAAATATTCCATTATCAATAAATAAAACAGAGGTTTTGCAAAATCCAAGCGGTTCATGTATAATGCTGCACCCTTGTGGGCAAATATTGCTATTAGGTGTAATCCAGTCTCCAAACATTCAAACTTTTTATTAGAGTGCAGTTTTAATATTTTGTTCAATGATCTGATCTTGAACTTAAGTTCATTTCAGTTAACTACATTCACTCTATCATCTTAAATGTGAGAAACAAAATTTGTAAGTTGAGCAGACCCTTTGGCCAGTCAACAAGCAAATGCACTTGCAGAGCCCCTATGACTCTACATCCCACACTGACCTTGACTGAGCTATGAATGAACAGTGGGAGGATTCAATAGAACAAAACCACAAAGCTTCACTATCAAACACTGCAAAAGTTTGTCTGCATGTCTGCAGGAGCCATGACTTGCAGACATACACAGAAACATCTTTTTTGTGCAAACCAACATTATGAGAAAACATGTTATCGGTAGATCTGCTGGGCTTTATGCCCGTCTGTCTGCTCGACTGTCACCCATCCTACTGAGCTGAGCCTGTATGGATTGTTTTATGATGACATATCCACTGCGCCTAGAGGGCCACCTGACATTCCTTAACCCGAACTCCCGTCACAGACACACATCATCAACGACACCTCAACCGACCTCACAGATCTCTCTCACTGCAGGCAACACAGAGCACACACACCTTTTACCTCCCTGTTTTGTTCTTTTTACACTCTATGAGACCCACCAATCAATTAACCAATTGGAGTTTAACAAAAATCAGCTGAAGAGAACCGGTACACACGTTGATGGATAAACTGCAAAAGTACTACCTCTACCAAAGACTCTTCTGACATTTTTTTTGTATGTGTTGTAATCCTAAGAAAGAGTAAATTCAGCCAGTCAAACATTATGAAATTGGTGATATAAAGCCTGAATTATGCATATCTACCTAATTCTACAGTTATTTTCATTAGTCAAAAAAAATGAACATATTACTCATCAGTTTACAAATAATGCGTATTCTGAGATAATTAAAATACATTAGACAATATTCTTGAAAGTTTTTTTGAAAATATATCAAGAGATAACTAATTTTCAGATAAGAAATAGACTAATTAATATAATAACATCCCAGAGCTCATAAACATTTCCCTCACTAATTCATAATCAAAACATCATGTAAAGACATCTCACTCCAGAAAAAAAAAACATGCATTCTAAAGAACTTCCACATAAATCCATAACATCCTTCTACTTCACTGTTGTGAACTGTAAAATGCAAACGTGTAAGATAGATAGATAGACAGATAGATAGACAGATAGATAGACAGATAGATAGAAGATAGATAGATAGACAGATAGATAAATACACTCTCAGACTGAAATGAAACAGAGACAGGACACCCACGTGTTAACTTACCACCACAGTCCGATGATGTTGACCGGACAGAGCAAAATAAAGAACAGGGCCAGCTGGATCCATGAGAGACGAGCCGTCATGTTGATCGCTGGAATTCCACACGGAGATTTTTTTTTTCTCCCCCTTCAGCAAACTTCAATGTAAAGACCTCAGCCAACACCGAGAGGGATTGTTTCTTAAAATCATAGGAGGTCCGATTGTTTTTTTTTTTTTTCTGTGACGGCGCGGATCAGTCAACGCTCTCTGGGAAGTGTCCGCCAAGGAGTGCGCAAAAGTCCACCTCCTCTTCAGTCGGGCGCATCTTAATGCGCAACAAAGTCGGTCAAGTGGCTAGAGAAGTGATGTCCGCTCTCAAAGGTGTGGTTAACCTCTTCATTATCGCTGTGCTGTGTCTGTCGCAGCGCACTTACATGGTTTCAAGGTGGTCTAATGAGGAACACACTCAAGACTTACTGCGCCAGGAAAATATCCAACATTAAGTTGCAGAATCTCGCTTCTCTTTCGGGGGTTCTGTCAATGTTAAACTGTTGTGCGGGCAGGAGAAGTAAAGAAGCGCAGAAGAAGGTATGAAAATGCCCCTGCGCAGTCAGATGCGGAGCGCTCTCTCCGCGCTTTGCGCTGACGCGCTGATTAAAAAGTTGGTGAATAATTGGCTGCGCCCACCAGCTGCAGGTAGAGGCGACTCTCCTCCCGCTCAGCCTATCAGCGTGTTTTCTTTGGATGAACACAGCCTGGAAAAATGAGGCTTCTTCCACCTTGGTGTGACGTCGCTCCGGGCGAGGCGAAATCCTTGCTGTAACTCAGACACGGAGAAAGAGAGAGAGAGATAGAGAGAGAGAGAGGTGGGGGGGGGAAAACTACAATTAGTTTCAGGAGGACCCAGGCTGAGATCAGAGAGGGCAAACTCAATAACCAGGTGCTGCTCTGAGACATATGCGAACTTTACGAGCATGCAAAACGTGAATTCTCTCGCAAATGTTTATCTTCAAAACTTAAAATTTGTGGTAGCAGAGGTATCATTTTAAATTGTCTGAGCTTAAAGGTCACAGTCACAGTAACTGCTAATATTTACCTTTTTTATGTGGTTTTCACGTTCAATTTCATTTGAAAAAAGAGGCAGTGATGCTTTTGTCATAATAATTAAATGTAACTTTCTGAAAAGTACTAATCCTTTTCACTTGTGCATTTTTGCTTCTACATTGTGCTACTGTTTAGGATAAACCCGTTTGAACAACAGAAAAATAATGTTACCTTAATGTTCCTTATATTAATATAATTTATTATTTACTCATTGAACAAGGAGAAGATTAATGAATCTCATATCTGATATTTTTCACCTCTTGCATTCTTCTGATTAGACGAAAATCTTTTTCAGTGCTGTAACAGGTATCTGCCCCTTACAGTATTTTTTTTCATACTTGTTTCTGATTATTACATACATTTTATTAGCTGACAAAGATAAACTGAGTAAATACAAAAAGCAAATTTCAAATGATATTTTCCTTTAGGAAAAACAAAATTTGAAAACAAAGTCATTGTTCTCAATCAATCTGGAAATGTCTCCAACCAGTTATCAGGTTTATAGAGAATTTACTTTGTCATGAAGCGACAGCTTGATTTGTAGTTCTTCCTCTAATAATTAAATCATTTTTTTATTTATTTTTTGTATTTAGTGTGACAAAAAAAGCTAAATCAGAAGAAACTTGAAACAGAGTTAACAGCACTGTACAGACATGATTATTTTTTTGCGCTTTGATGCCACTCAGACAACGTGTCGCCCTGAGCAGTGAGCTACGTTACCAACATCAAAAAGCACCACTGGCCACCTTACAAAAAGCAATTCCAGAGGACTTTTTCTTTTTTTTTTTTTTACCAATTACATGCACTATGTCATGTATTAATAACTGGTTGTACATGAGGGTATGTTAGCCTATCATTTTATCTGGCCAAGGGCAAATGCATTGAAACTCAATACCATTGTACTGTGGTTGTCCATAAAAGCCCTGTCACCAGACTTCGTTCCACAGCAATGATGCAGAGCATTCACTGGCAAACTGCCTCACACACTACCACTGTCTTTCAATAATGATCTTCTTTCTATTTATTGAAAAACAAAATACATATTGAGCTTAAATCATCCATAGTTAGTTCACCTTTTTTTTGAAAGTTTAGGGTTTCTTACAGGGGGAAAAAAAAGATTTGTAATGTTTGAAATGTAAGTTTCTCATTCTGAGCATTTACTGACAACTTCTTGTCACTCTGTTTATAAAGTAAAATTTTAGCTCATGGCAGTTCAGTTTGTTCTTAATAATAAGAAGTTAAATCAAAACAGGTGAGCTACAATCAGCTGTTTTTTTCTTTGCTGGAGGCTACCCAAGCAGTCACTGTGCAGACATTGTTCAAATGTGTTAGGAGACTGTTTACATGTGGCATTAGTATGGCCACATATAAACAGATATATATTGAGATATATATTTATGACAGATCCATATTTCCACTTAGTCTTGCTTTAAAAATATCTGATGAACACTTGAAGCTGCCTGCTTAGAAGTAAACATTTACCCTGGAAGTTGCTGGAAGGTGAATCTTTCCAGCAGAATCCTATTTCTTTATTTGAGCAGCATCCCACAGCAAAATGCTGCCACTACCATGGTTCATTGGGTGCAGTATATTTTTATTGTCTTATTTTATTTTTTCCTTATTTAGAATTTAGCATGTTTTCTCTAAAGATCAGGTTTTTGTGGAGAACTGCAACCTTTCTTTCAGCAGTTTCCTTCTGAGGCTTTTACTTACAGCTATATTAAGATTAAATTAGTGGAGTCTGTTTTAATGACTTCTGATGCCAAGAGATTGCACTAGATTTTTTTAAGGGTTGTCAGAATAGAGAGGGGTGAATAAAAATACAACACTAGATTTCAGATTTAATCTGTACATTTCAAACCATGCATAATTTTCATTCCACTTTACTACTTTTGCACTCTGCTGTGTCAGTCTATTAAATAAAAGCCTTGAAATACATTTAGGCTAAATATGCTAAAATATGAAAAGGTCCAGAAGATGTGAATATTGCATTTGCATTGTCACAATAAAATATCACTTATGAGGACCAGAAACAAACAATCTATGCAACAATTTAAAATGTATCTTTTACAAGATTAAGGAAGATTTTTGATACTGTGTCTTTACCAAAACTTTGCATCTGCCCAAAAATTCATGATGGTGGTATTTTTGCAGGTGGCCTTGCTGTTTATGTTTGAATAGGGAATTACAGTACCTATACCTACTAAAACCTGCTATGAATTTTACCCTTTTTATCGCATTTGACAAAAAAATACAACAAAAAAGCCTCACTAATGTCAAAGTGGAAACTGAGTGCTAGAAAATAATGACAATTAAACAAAGATGTTTAATATAAAAAAGCATTTCTTAAATACTGACCCCCTTTACAATGGCTGTCATATAAAAGTTCTAGTTCCAGTAAAATCTCGCTGGATGGCTTTTTTGTATATTTCAGTTTGTTCTAGCCAGTACTCAGTGTTACATTCAGCTATCACAATGTGACCAAATAAACACAGCTGCAACTGATTTTGCCGACATTTGGACCATTTGTTGAGATGCAAACTGCGATGAGATACGTGAAGTGACGTTTTCTTTTTTTTAAGAAAGCTGTGATTTCAGAAGAAACCTCATCAGTTAAATTTTGCCACTGGTTTTATTGAGCTCCACCTCTGGTACGTTTCACCAGAGGTGGAGGGTAACACATAATTTACCCTGCTGTACATCGTATCAGATTTGTTTCATGATGTGAAGGAATTCATTCTTATGACTTAACATTAGTCAATAAATCAGTATCAGTTTTTTCTCCAACATATAATCAATCCAAGCAGGGCTTGACTGATGGATTCATACGACAATACTTGTTAGACCTTTTTGATTCTTTAGAATAAAGCTTTGTTCTATGCATGAACTATCTATTGAAGGTTTAATTATGGCTTTGAAAAGTGACACTTCTCAGATATATCCTTTTAGATTGACAGACTGACAGATAGACAGATGCTTAGGCATTCCAAGGGACGTGCTTGGAAAACAGAGTCAATGCAGGATTTATCCTTGTTGGCAAAAATGTTGGCTCTGCATCATCCAAATCTGTCTTGGTTTAAGGATTGTTCGACTGGAGTTTGCAGTAATGGTTTATTAAAGCCTTGTTTCTCACTCTTGTGTCTTTTCTGCTGACCTCACCCACCACCTCTAACACTGACTCGGACACAGGCCCACTCCCAAACCTCTACACTGTTGAATTTTACACTTTTTAAGTTCTGTGTTAACCACTTAGTTTGTAGCAGAGGTATAGAAACTGAGGCTTCTTTACTGAAATCCCACTGCACAGCTATATCCAAACAAACCACCTAAAGGTTTTCAGGTTTTGGATAAATTCAATCATCTGTAAATAACCCAACTGTGTTTCCAAAAGTGTAATTTCAAATGTTATTGTAAGAAAATGTCCCAAAAATGTTTGGGCAGACAGCTAAGAGTCTCAAAGCCTCATCCGTTCCATACACCTGCCTTGGTCCACATATTTCTTAGCATCAGATCCTCCTGAACCAAACTGAATCTGAGACAAGTTCATCCCTCTTTCATTTCTCACTCAAATAGTTCAGGAGAGGAAAACTGCATATATTCTTCAAAACTTTCAACAATGAAAATCTGTTTCTAGTTTAATATTCTTGAAAAAGGAAAATTGAATAATGATTTTCTATCCTCCCTTTGGTGTTTTCAGTGTCGTCAGTGTATTAGATAGAGCACTGTCTCCTAAGAAGTTTGCTGGAATATCCCGAGCTGAGAAGAAAATATTCACTGAATGCATATCAAAATATGAATAGCAAATAAAAATGTCAGTGAGAATTATTTTATTCACATACCAAACGATATCAAACACTCAGAATCAGGCTAATTTTAGTCTTTAAGCCTTAAAAACTGTTTTTTCCACTCCTGGCAGCAAAAACTGCTACTGATAATTTGTGAAAATCATCAGTAGCTCTGAGGAGGCTACTGAGAAGGCTGCTTCAATGCATTCAATGGTTGCAGTATTATTTTGCACACCATAGCATACACATGAATGTATCACCTGGAGAGATTCAAGCAGCTTCCTATTTGACAAATATCACAGCTGTTCAACATTTTTGAGAGTTTCTAATAAAAATACAACACTTTGTGTTGACTTATATAGCTCTTATACATTTTATTTCACATAAAATTTTTATGAATATATTCAGCTACTAACGTGATGCACTTTATCTCTAAATGCATCATTTGCAAATCAAAAGCAAAAATAAATTTTTGCCACATTGATGCTTCACCTTCTCTCAGTAATCCTGAAATATCTTTAAGGTTGTTGTAAAGTTGCACCACATTTACTAAATGATCTCTGTCGACCACCTTGCCCCTCTCCTTCCTCTGTGGTTTCTCTCCCATCTTGTCCCCTTTTCTGTTGTGTGAGCGTGTTTAGTTAGGGAGGGCTGATTCTTCATACTTGGCTGAGGCTTTATGGACAATAAAGATCTGATTTCAAAGTCCAGCAGGGTGTTAGGCCTGGGGTCTTGGCTCAGCTTTAGTTGCCTGCTGGGAGGAGACACTGTGCAGCTCCCAACCAGATGGCCACTAGCCCACATACAGTAGATTTGTATTGTTCCCTGTGTGTTGCATAAATGCTTGTGCGTAAGTAAATCCATTTGTCAACATCATGGTCATCAAGTTGCACTGAGTACCTAAAAATGACTCAGCATTAGTATTTTCAAACTTTGGCTGTACACTCAGCAAAACTTTTTTGCCAATGAAAAATTAGCAAAATAGTAATTAGCAATGTTTCATTAGTCTACTGTAATTGGGACTTTGAGGAATATGATGAATGAGACGATGAATGAATCTTTTTTCTTGTTTCAGAGTGACAAACATTTATAAATTAAATGATGCATAGCACAGATTAATAAAAATAAAAGCATAGAGGCAACAAAACCCTTCATCGTTATTGTCTTCATCATCTAATCACTCTTTAGATGAGGATGATAAGTTTTGGCAAAATTAGCCAACAAGCTAATGTTAGCTTAAATGCTGTGATTATAACACTATAGGCACAGCCACATCAGTTCCACTCTGTGCAAAGCTGATGCTTAGCAATGCAAAAGGGACTAAATGTAAGACAGTGTTTTCTCTCTCACTTTCTCTCTTAGCCCGAGTCCCCTGACTTGTTTACTCCCCCACTGTTTCATTTTGATCACGCAGCTTGGAGGGGAGATATGTGACATGTTCCTCCAGCATGTATAATATATCTGTGGAGACTTAGGTCAACACTGCAGAGGAAACCGCCCTGATGGATATGGAGCTTTGCTAAGACCTGCCAACAGTGCATTTTTTAGTCATTACATTAAACTTATAACTCGGGGTTTTGCTAGACAAAATATGTTGTTGACAAAGAAAAAGAACAGGAGGAGTGGAACAAGGATTTACCAGTGGCACGAACTGAGCTGCACTTCACAACTTAGACCAAGCCACAAGATGGAGACATATTTGGCTCAAAACGTCTCCTTAACCTTACTTTACTTCTATGCTCAATGCTAAGCATTTGCAGCAATACTCAGTTTAGTAGCAGGGCAAAGACTTGACAAACTATTCAAGAAATGTTCTAGGAAAAAAATCTGTTGTGATTGAGAGGCATCTTCACTGTTGCATGGAGGACTGGGACAACACCTGTAGAGTGACAGACAGGGGAAGTGGTCCCAGTTTTAAAAGGGACCAGAGAGTGTTTTCCAGCTACTAAGGCATCACACTTCTTAAAAGTTTACTCTGTAAAAATTAACTCTGGGGTCCTGGGGTAAGGACGCTCAATGTTGCTGAACAGTCTGACTTTCTTTGCTTTTTGATTTAGAAATGGATTTGCTGAGTTAAACAAACCATGTGCAAAGGAGTGGCGGTAGTGCATTTCTTATTGTTCACTGTATAAAATAAAAAGATCTCAAGACCAAATATAGACAAATACCTGGTGATACCCTAAAAATAACTGAAGAGTGTTGATGGATGGATGGACGGACAGATAATTTTATTGTTACTATCTCTCACCAAATGATTAATTTGAGCATACATCTAATATTACAAACATAATAATTTGCTGTAAAACCAAATCTGCACAGATATAGATGAAAGGTGTGATACAGATTGCTCCTTTTGCTGATGATGTTCGACTCACTTTTATGAAGCTAACTTCTTTAACGTCTTTGGTGCTTTCAGAGGCCCTTGCTAGGTGGTTGCATTAACAACTGTTTCCTCTTCTCATACATTAGTCTGTCTGAAACAATGACAAAAAACAAATAACTGGGAAGAAATATGAGCCATAACTGAATATTAATATTATGAAATCAATTTTTAATGATTTTTTAGCATTGCAGAGGTCAGTGGGTATAACAAATATACATTCAGTGTCTTTATTCTCAAAATGGCATCTAAATGTGTGGCACAGCTATTTTAATACCTTTGTCTTGAATTTATGCTTCCTCAGCGTAACTTTTTTCCATTCCCACTGGAAACATGGAATTAATTAGCCTGAAGTGTACTGCAGACTGCATCACTTTGTCTTGTAAAAAAAATCTTCAGCAAGCTTACCTGTAGAGAAAAACAAAAACATAACATTCACTTGCAAGAACTTGCGGCGTCCTCTTTGGTTTGCCGTTAATTTATCTCCGGAGCATTGGTTTGGATTATGAAGCGTTCCCTCCCTCTCTTCTCCACCTAGAAAAAGCTAACAGGCCTAACCCCTGTCCTGCCACACCTATCATGTTAACGCTACGCACACATTCCCCCCTCTGACATCGGTTTCATCTGGGCGTGAAACAGATTCCTACTGCTTGCCAGAATGCACCACCTATCTCTCGATGTGATTCTCTTTCACCCCATTTTTCTTTCCCATTTTCTGTCTCTCTCTGTGCCACAGATGTGCCGTTTTGTTTCCATAGAAAATGTCTTCCCCATACTCCAAGTCGTCAAAACACATTCCCAGGCGATTATGATCAGAAATGATTAGAAATCCCACAGGGACTAATATTTTATTTGACATCTTGAATTAGATCTAAATAAGAAACATATGATGGCCCTAACCTTTTTAAAATAAACCACAGCCATCCCTGGAATCCCCAGGAGAAAGGCTTGTTCATGAAATTCCTGCACAACTGGCACACACACTGAGAGTGTGAGAGAGTTTGTAGATTTAAATTATTAATACCTCCCGCTGCCACATGATGTTACATGTCTAGAAGCAGAAGGGTTCTTTACAGAAAGGACAGAACTGAAGCTAAATTGTGGTCTTGTTTCAGCAAGTAACTAACTTAAATCCAGGCTGTCAGCAAAAGCTCTGTCATTTGGTTGTATATACGTGAGATCTTCTCTGCCTCATAGTGTGTGATCCTGTCACTGTTGACACATATTATCAGATCCAAAACAAGAGCACAAAGGATCAATGAGATAATCTGTCATTTAAAGATAGTCTAATTTCTCCCAGCTGCCGATGAAGTAGTAATCAAATCATCAACTTGTTCCTTGAGTATCATGGCATTCTGGCTTTAGTGAGGACTTACTTTGCACCATTTTTTGAGGATAGCCTATATTTAGCAAATATTGCATCTTACAAATTTCCAAAGGAAAAACAACATGAACCCATGTCAATGTGAATTGTTTTACTCTGTTAGATTTTTGTTTATAAAACCAAAATGTGAATGTGCCACACTGCCGTCTTTGGTTTTTGATGTATTTCAGTAGTTGCTTTATGGGTTACATAAACCCGTAATGGCCTTGTATGGGGACTGCAAAGTTATTTTTAGGCAGATAAAGCAGTTTTGGAAATGCACACCTAACTTCCAATCTATCACAAATTTTGTGCATGTTGAGAAGAAAACATGTGCGACTGAGGCACCAAAACTGTTTATATCACATTTAGACATTTTTACATAATGATGTGCTTCACATCATTATGTTTTCATGATGTAAAGGCACTTTGAACTGCCTTGTCAGTGAAATGTGTTAAATAAACTTAATTGGTTGATTTTGAAATAAAATTAAGAAAATTACAAAGAGATTGTTGGTTAACCAAAACAGGATGGTAACGGACAAACTCAAGGTCAAAGGACAAATTCTTCAAGAAAGGATGTCTGATAAAATATCCAATAACTTCAC
Organism: Phalloptychus januarius; assembly: GCA_902982915.1. Lineage (NCBI taxonomy): Eukaryota > Metazoa > Chordata > Actinopteri > Cyprinodontiformes > Poeciliidae > Phalloptychus > Phalloptychus januarius. The sequence goes on along the minus strand of CADWAE010000230.1, from coordinate 16,615,277 downwards.
CAAACTCTGATTCAGAACCGCACAACATTCTGGGGATTGTAGGCAGAGAAAAGTGTTTAGCTCTCACTGCTACATAAACAAGACTGGTGGCATCAACTAAACTCACTCACTTTTTGGTTACCTAGCAACAACCTGCTGAGTAAATACTGCAGCACCAGTTTAAGGTCTCGTCACTTTGCCTATGTTTAAAAATTTGTAAATTTTTGGAGTTTACAACTAATTAAATTACATTTTATACCAAAGAGAAACATAACCATGATTTGGCACCAATATGTCAGTATCTCTTACTAAGAAACTGAACATTTAATGGAGCATCCTATTTTCACATGACTGTCAACAGCTTGTCTTTTAATACTTCCAGTACAAACTTACGCTAACACTTATGTTTAATCAGAAATTACAAAATAAAATCTTCATGACAGCACCGTATATTATTATATCACACATAAGCAGCCCATTGATTATTCATTTAATTTGACTTACTATTGTTTAATGATAATTCCAAATGCCAGGATTTTTAGGCTCTGGTGCCAGCAAACAGGAAAACCACACACTATCAGAACACACACAAATAATACCATGCAAAGACAAAGTGCCAGCTGGCAGCGCCGTTTGGCCTCTGACTGGTAAGGGCCTCGCCACATTACTGCAGATACAGAAGCCTATTAAGCCAAACTCTGGAAAGATGCCAATCAGGAAGAGAGTGAACAACAGTACAGTCATGCCCAGAAGTGTTGGCAATGAAACAAATGTTGGCTTTAAGATTTTTTAGATTTATTCATATGTTTCTATGGCATATGAAAGAACAATTACATAAATTTATGATTTTCATTTGACATAGAACATCAAACGTATGTGGAGAGTCAGTATTCCCAGAGTTAATCCTCTGTTTTCTGAACTTTTGTAGATCTTTTAGATGTCATGAATCAATTTCTGAGCCAACTCATGACTGCTGGTGTTTTATTCATGTCTTATTAGTCTTCTGAGGTGATCACAGTTTGTTGGCTTCTGTTTACTCACCTGCTTTTCTAAAAATTAAACACAGGATCTGAAGAGGGCTAAGATCTGAGGGGTTTTCTTGGCCACAGTTTCAGAATTTCACTGTTCACTTTAACACCACATTTTCCCTAAGACACTGTGCTCCATCATGCTGGGAGATACATGGATCACCACCAAACTGGGCCAAGAGGTTCTCTTGGAGGACGCTTTGATCCAGCTCTTTATCCGGGGCAGTAGGATTGGGGAGAAACTGTGTAGACCCACACCCTTGGATGTGAAGCAACCCCACACATGGACTTTATCAGGAAGCTTCACTGTTACCCCTCTTTAAGATGGAGGTTTCATCACAGAAAATAACTTTTGCACTAGTTCTCTGCTGGCTTTCCTTGCACTTTAGGGTAGAATTTTAGTCTGTTGTTGATTATATTTTGGATGGAAGATGCTTTTTGCTCCACCTTCTGTCACAAAGCTGTTGTGAAAAAGCATTGAGATGTGCATTGAGATGTACTCATTGTCTTCTGTATTCATCTCTGAACAAGCTCTGCTCGGGTGGCAACACAATTTTATTGTTGTCAGAGGTCCTTTCTCTCTCTGGACACTTGAAGTTTTCCTTGCTGATACTGAACCTCTCATCTGGGAGGTTTTGATACAGAAACTTGTTATTTCAGGTGTGATATTGTCAGAAGTAACTCTCTTGTGAGATCATTTTGATGGCATGATTAATTTGAAAGCTACACCTTCACAGTCACTGTTATTCCCGTATTATAGATATGCTGAAAGCAGACAATTAATTCTGTGACAGGTCAAAACAAAGTCCAAATGGACTTTTGATGTTTACCTATTAAGATAAGCAAACTGTGGATAAAAATATAACATAAAATGTTAATTGCTATAAAAAGCTGAAGCCTTTTCATAAGCATTTTACTGTCACTTTTAGTCATAACTAAAAGTTTCAGATATGGCCCTGTATAATGAAAACAAAGGAGAAGGTATAGACCAGAGAATTGATTAGAGAAGAGATTGACAAAGGATAACTGATGACAGGTGACAAAGAAAATTTTAATTTAAAAACAGAGGATAAAATAAAAACATAACACTGTTTTTATTTTATCCTCATCATTTATTCTCATTTCCGTTTTAGTGTATTTATTTGGAAATTAACAGACTTCTCTGCCTTTCAAGAAAACCTCAAGTATTGCAGTTGAAGGAAAACCATCTCAATGGACTTTGACTTAAAAAAAAGGAAAAAAAAAAACACGAGCTGGTGTTACATGAACCGGACAGCCATGAGAGCAAAGGATCCTGTAGATTTGTAATCACTTTGTTTTAAAGTGATTAGACAAGAATAACAATATTCTTGTTATTTGAAACAGAATAAATAAAGCAAGATCAGACAAAACTTATTAAAAAAGATCAATTTAGCATGCATGCTTGAGCTAAAGATTGGCCACATTCATCTTTCTTCTCTAATTTGTATTTTTAGGTTGTTTTTTTTTATGAAGTCGTTAAGGACTTGCTATAGCACTTCTTACATGGACATGTAAGTAAACATTGTTTACTTCAAATGTTTTCAATTTGTTGGCTATTTTCCAAAAAATGGTTGATTTTGGGGTCTCAATGATCTACTTTCTGAAAGCCTCTAACAGCCTTTTGATCTCACAATGGTTTTCACTTTCACTTCAACAGTCAGGAGCATACCAAGCTAAATGGTTGGGGGTTATACCAGGAAATTCCCTCTTAACATACAAACTTTATGAAGAGAAACAAGGCCAGGATTCACTGGGAGGTGGAATTCACACCCATTTTCTATTAGATACGCTTGTTATCTTTACATTAGTTTTTCAGCATTGTAAGAATTTACATATTATTATTTTTGTCTACTTTAAAAACAAACAGAATTTCATAAGGTGTTCTAATTTATCTCACATGACCGTAGATGTAGAAATGCTTCGATTTTCCTGTTTGCATATATTTTTATACATAAATTCCAACTGAGTCAGAGATACAGTTACACAGAAAGCCATTTGGGTTAAAAATAATTTCTGAATGTTTAAACTGTGTTCATGCCTTGCATAGAATAGTAACCAGTACAAAGTGTGTAGGCATCTTGTATTTCCTTTAATTTCCAGGAGCAAACAAACAAGCCATGTGTGCTTTCGTCATCAGGTCTTTGAAGTTACAACATCAGGAGCACATCGTTTAAATGAACTAATGCAATGATGGTTTCATTTGCAGAAACTGTAGGCAGCAGGAACAGACATTTGCAAAAATAAATAAAGAACCTATCCCAGAATATTTGCCATTACTGCAGAAAAAAAGAAAACAGTATTAATCAAAGAGATTCAAATGATTTGCATAATTCTTCCAAAACATATATATAGCTTCTGAAGAAATGTCAATTTATAAAGGTTCAGCCAAAACCCATGCATGGATTTAGCAGACTGAAATTACTAAATGTCTCAAGCTAAAGGGAAGAAGCCTCTTTAGACTTCTCTTTGATAAAATTATATGAAATCTAGTCCAAAAAGTTTATTTTGGAAAAAAAATTCTTATCAAACTGCATGGTACAATAAGTAAAATATGTCTCAGAACTTTCCCTGGCAAAAAACAACATATTTTTATTTGTTGTATACTTGTGGTGTGACAAGGATGAAGCACGGCCCATGCTTGTCTAACACAGTTAGCAGAACAGTAACTGAGCCTAAAAAAAGCATTCTGGTAGAGAACAGTCTAACAGAAAGTTACCACGTCTTCGTAGTGTCTACTATCATTATTTACATCCTAACCAGTTATTTGAGGGGATGATAGGGAAAAAAGCCTTTTGCGTTCTTCCATCAAAAATGTAAACCTTTAGACTTTACTGGGGGTTACACAGAACTTTACGAGAAGACCAGTCGAAATTAAGCTTGAGCTTTTCTGTAAAAAAAACATTCCAGTGGGTCTGGAATAAAAAAAGGGATAAACATGCAAAAATCCCATGTCCTGATAAGAATGATGGTCGATCTGTGATTAAGTTGACTTGTTTCTCCTCCAAAGTGTCTGTGAAAACTGTTAGTGAGTGTGCAACTTCTTTAAAATACCGAGAAATCTTCAATCAATGCAACATGAAAATGGGTTTCCATTGTGTCTTTCTGTAGGATCATATGTGATAACACATATGGCCAAATCAAATCACAGATGCTTCACCAGACACAAATAAAACTTATTTTATGTCAATCTTGATATACAGACCTAAATTCTAATCAAAACTTGTGAAACGAACTGAAGACGAAAGCATTACAAATAAAAACTAATAGTGAAAATTTTGACAGTTTTAACACAAAGTTACACTGCAACTTCAGACTAGCATACGCCGACACGAGGATAAAATCTTGTCAAGCATGTCTGTATTTTTCAACAGGACAATGAAAAGGCAGATTCTGCTCACATTACAAAGCCATGCCTGAGGAAGAAGAGGGTACGGCTGCTGAAATGGGCTGTCTGTAGTCCTGAGCAGTCCACAACAGGGAATGTGGGGGAATTCAGAAACATGCCTCCATCTAAAATTGCATGTCTAAAATGACCTGCTAAACTGAAAGGGCATAATTAATTATGACGCTTAAATTTATTATTAACGGTCAAAACATTATGACCCTTAATGTCAGGTTCATTGTATTATTAGGCATATTTTTGTTGGTTTCAAATGGATGAAAACATATTTTTTTAAAAGGTTGAAATAAGTTGAAGTGTCACTCAAATATGTTTGCAATTTAAAAATAGCTAAAAGAAATTCTTCTGTATAACTCAGAACTTGGAGTTTTATTTAGTACTGTATTTTTCCTTCTGTTAATTCACACAAAAAGAAGATAAACATTTTCATCAGAAACAGCTTTTGGAATTTACTGATTCTTCTGCCTATTTAGAGAAGCCACAGTGAGGCAGAATGACGACGCAGCTTGACTCATCAGCATTACTGGCAGAGCAGAGTAACTTTATTATAACAGATCTTATCTCGTCTGCCCTGCTCCCCATCCAAAGACTTTGGGTCTTGTTGCTCTTTCGTCTTCGTCCAACTTGTGTCCAGAGGGCTTGCCGTGTTGCTGCTTGTTTGGAAAGAGACGGAGCGGCCAGATGGGTGATATACACACACACTTACACAGATTCTCTCAGAGATGGTGGGTTAAGATGACTTTTGGATCAACCTTTAAACACTGGCAGCCACAAAAAGACAGCCATTAAAACAACAGTCTGGGGACACACAGCTTCTTTGAAATAAGAAACACATTTACTGAATCCTCAGTGACAGTTTGAAATAAAAAGATAAAGACAGAATTGAGTCTGCATTTAAGTAAAACAAGCAAAAAATAATTTATTGCTCTTTTGTGACTTGCAATGCATTGCTATGCTGTTGAAGTTAAAGAACAATATTATTATTACAATTAAACAGGCTATAGCATTCTGCTTTTCCTAAATGTGGATGGAATTAAGCTAAAGTCAGTGTTGAAACGACATTATCTGTGAGGTAACACAGTTTCTATGTCTCTACTTCCACCTTGTGGAGATTTAGGATATAACACCTTCCACAATTGCAGCAAAAAAGTCAAAAATAAATGTTGTTTTCAGATTTTTGTGATCTTTAACCTCAGATAGAAGCAGAAGTCCTGACAGAGGAGCACCCACTTAGTCAGTCAAAAATAAATAAAAATAAAATACAGGTTTTCAAGTGAGCAGTCACAACATATACACATACAAAAATCAGGCTGCAGCAAGTTCTGGGCAGTTTAGTTCAGGAGAGAAAAAAATCAGGCACCCAAGTGGTAATATGTCTTTAAAACTGAAACTATATAAAAGAAAGAAATATCACACTTTGGAATGTCATTAAAGTTAATTTAAAAAAAGAAAAAAAAAACGGAAATGGATCTCACAAAAATATTAAAGAATAAAAATCCATTAAAAATTAACTTGCCTTCCTTATATAGGTGATAGTCAGAAGGAATCCTTCTTTAAAACTTGAAGCATGAGACATAGAAAGACAGAATCACCAGCTCAGGCATCTGTTTGGAGAAAAAATGCATTAATGACAGCAATTTTTAATGAGTGAAAGTGAGCACAGCAGAGTGAGAGGGGATCAGTGTATCGCTACACTTCCACCAGCAGCACAGTACAACATCATATCTAAAAATCTACAGGAGGATACCAAACCTCTCTTATAACTTCATCCTCCATTATTGAGATTTTCTCACAAGTTAACGACTGACTATAAATCATATGACAGAACACATCTGTGCAGAAAGTTTAATCTGTGTTTCACATTTCATATTATTCCTCCTTAAGCAGGGAGCCAATAAATTATATAAATTATAAATTGCAATCAGAGATGGTTGAATCTTTTTGAAAATCTGATAAAGCTACATCAAAACAAACTACTTGATATATTTGAAGTTAAATTAACAACATTTTATAAATCCCAAATAAAAGTCGCAATGCAAGATCAAAAGAAAATAGTACACTTTTTTATTTAAGAAACTGCATTTAAATGAACTCAAACCATTATTATCATAATAAAATAAGCACATTTTCACTTTCATGTTTTGCATTTAGCATGACAACCCACTGATTGATTTTTATATTTATACAGGCACTTTTCAGGCAAGTTTATTGCACCCACTAAGAGGGGCTCTGATGAAACTACAGTAAATATTCAATGACTCTGACAGTGGTCATAATGTAATGCCAAATCGGTATGTAACGTGGAGCCTGTATGCAATAAATAGTTTGACCACTGGGTGGCAGCACATGCAAACACGTGAACGCCCTCTTTACACAACTTCATTACAAAACACCGCATGCGACTTCTATGTAACAGGCTCTGTGTCTCAAGCTTACATGATCACAGTGTCTCACAGAAGGTAAGTCGTGTGTAATCTGTAAGAAAGATGCTGTTAATTATTGTCGGCATTAGTGCGTGGAGTCGATTTCAGTGTTTAAGCCTAAACTGTATTAATGATCAGTGCATTTCAATCGTCTGTTTTTGAGTTTAACCGTACTTCTCTGAGGAACTTACGTTTATACTTTGACTTTTATGAATGTTTTTAAGTGTTGAGCAAAATAGCACATGATTGACAGTGGCTCTTGTGCTGTTCACCTACAGGAAGGAGCATTTTAAAGAACTATGAAGTCCATCATCTGTATTTCAGCGTCAGTCAGGACGGCATGCCAGCAAGCCTCTGTGTGTTTCCCTCTGTACCTCAGCCATAGGTACAGAGGCCTCAGTCTCTGCAACTCTTCAGAAAGACTCACAGACGCTGAATTTGATAGCAAAACTGTTATAGCGGAACCGCCACGCATAACTGATCCGCGCTGTTTCCAAAGAGAAAGGACGCGGACCGCCGCAGCTGGCGTTGCGTTGCTCTACAAGGTTCCAGCAACTGCAACCGGACGCAGTGAAGCGACCCCCTGCCACACTGATGCGCCTTTGGCACACAGACCTGCAGAGAGAGCAGCCCAGCACCTCTCTTCATACACACCGTACGCCAAAGCACAGAGAGGTGCAGCTGCACATGTAAACATCCAGTCTCTTTTTGAGGAGGATGTCATCACCAAGTTGTGCTCCAAGCTGGCAGATTTTCCAATCAATGACAGAGCAGAGGGACTGGCCACTTTATTGCAAGCATGTGTTGAGTTTGGCTTGGAGGCCCAGAGCCCTCCAGTCCTGATCCTGGTGAAAGAGTGCCTGGAGCTGCTTCCCAGCAGGGATGTCGGGGTGGCACAGCTCTGCCAACTCGGAGAGGTGGCGTGTGCCCTGGAAGGCCGCGGATCCGGCCTGGTGACAGAGGTCATGAACTCCATCAGCTGTGCTGTAGAGGATATGGTCTCTCCCAGTGAGGCTGCAGCAGTTTACTCCCTGCTGGCAGTGTTATATGAGCCCACCTGCCAGCAGCAAGCACTGATGCTGTCTGCTCTGCACAGACAAACTCAAAGGCAGGTCCATAGGCTGACATCCAGCCAAGTCAGTGACATTCTGCAGTGTCTGCTGAAGTTAAAGCAGAAACAGGTAGGGACAAATACAGAATAAAACTACACACTGACCCTAACCAAAAGGGTGCTCCCCCAAGAGTGTAAATGTGATGCATGATTAACGATCGTCCAAAACACAATGCGTGATCCTTGATTTAAAATGCATTTCAGTGTTGTAAGACTGCTGTTTAAAATTACTTCTTGCTAGAAAGGCTCAAATTTTGCTGTTAGGAGTCTAAACAGAATGTTTATTTCTATTGAGATTCTTGTTAGCATCAGTTATTTTCCCTAGAGTTATTTTACATAAAAGACAGATTAAATTTACATATAACAGACAAAGTATTAAAATAACAGATTATATTTTCCATCACTTTTAAAGAGACACAGAGACTTTAGTTTAAGCTAGATGAGATATTTTAGATTTCCCCTACGTAGAAAAAACGTATTTTAATTTGAAGTGTAGATTACTTTGTCCTATTTTATAAAAATGACATACATGAAATGTGAAAACATTAAGGCCGCATCCATGCTTCAACCAACTCTTGCTTGACACAATTTCATTTGAAAAAAAATAAAAATAAATGCTTCCATAGATACTGCATGTAACACTTGCACTATTTGGTGTTTTGCTTACTATTCTCTTATTGAAGTACTGTAGAAAACCCCTTTGCTTAAACTGATGCTATAGTAATTTTCTGTTTCACAGACCATTTCCTTGGTGTTGAGGCTGAGTCACAGAGCGTCACAGGTCTTTAAAGCTTTCAGTGATGATGAAATAATCAAGGTGCTCTCCGCTCTAATGATTCTGGGGCAACATAATGAAGAACTCCTGGCTGCTATGGAGAAACATCTACCAGGTATTCTTTTGTAAAACAGCTTTAGGTTACCTTATCCCAGCTGTTTAGATTTTAGCCTTAATTCTGTGACCTCTAAAATATTTGCGGGAACAGTAGATTAAACAAAGACAATGCGTACACTTCCTTTCATTCATCAGAGAGGCTGGCAACGTGTGATCCAGAGCTCATCAGTAAGGTCATGGAGTACTGTCTGCGTAAGAGGTGCCGGTCTGAGCCCATTTTTGAGGCTGTGGCTGAGAACTTTGTGTGCAGTGCTGAGAGCCACACCGACACACAGATCGCCAAACAGGTTGTTGCTCTTGGCCGACTCAACTACCTGCCACAGGTGAGCCTGTTGGTTCTGCTGCAATACAATAAATGCATTCTTTCTATTGTTTGTCTTTAAAGAAAAATAATAAGTACACCCTTTCTTTTATGACTATAACACTGCCATGTCCTCTCATATTGCTACTCTTCTTTGTCCATCAGTGTTCCAGTCAGATGTTCAAAAAGCTGGAGAACGTTTTGACGAGCAGATTTTCCCACTTCCAGCCTCGCTCCCTACTGGATATGCTGCACGCCTGCATTCACCTGGAACGCTTTCCACTCAACTACATGAGCAAGATCTCTAGCCCTTACTTCCTACAGAAGCTGAAAGGTATGTGAGGGCCTCAGACTGCTGATGGACACAGTGAGAGCCCCACTATTCATTCATGCTAAATTATTGCATGAAATTTCTGTTCTGTTACAGAACATTATTTCTTAGATCTAGAAACTTGATCACTTTACATTATATAATGAATTAATTTATGAAAATGTCCACTTAATTAAAGTAATATTTGTGGCATATTTAGGACACCAGGTTGTCTTTTCTTTCCACTTCATAATTAGGCATTTCAGATAAAATCCAAACAAAATGCACCAAATTAGAGGTAGTTATTAGTTATTCAATGCATTACAAATGCAATCATAAATTGCTACACCCCAAAAATGAAAAATGAATTAGTAACACAACAGACAAAGTGAATGTGCTTACTAATCCTTTTCATTCCTAAAGATAAGGGCGAACTTGTGGACAAGAACGCTTTGGGACAACTGACGCAGCTTCATCTCTCTGCCTCACTGGAGTGCACTTACTACTGGGCGAGTTTGACATTTTCTTTGAGAATTGATAGCATTAATAGTTTGTTTGTGTTCAAAAAACTTGATGGAGATGATCTCCATAGTAAAGGTGTAATGTTTCCCCCTTTTTTTTTTAACTCTTAGGGTCCCAGACTTCCCTTGTCTCTTCATGTGAAGAAGTTTTCCTCTTTGGATCAGGCCTTTGAGAGCCCTATGGAGACTCTGCTCTACAGACAGGTCAAAGGTCCACTTATGCAACTCCTGGGGGGTAAATTTTTCTTTGCCAGAGTTTTTACCCCCATTGGATATACTGTAGGTAAGCTACAATGGCATAACTTGTGTATAAATTACGTGTGTGATCAGCATTGATATCACACTTACAATTTATTTTACTAATCGATGTCTGATAAAAGTAAAAACCTGATGAATTGTTATTCCTAGAGATTTCCAAGACTCTTTATCAAATTTAACATCCATGTTGGAAACTTTTAAAAACTAATACTTTTAAGCGCATACCAAACAGGTTAAAAAGATTTAATTGATAAATTTGCAAAAAAAATTTAATATGTAACTTTGTACAATACAATTTTGTCAGAACTGCCTCTATCCATGCTTCACTGATCTGTGCTTGTCATGTGTGTTGACATTTTTTATTTAGATATAGAGATTTGTCTGAATGAGAATGGATTCATTCTTCCCCAGTCTCAGTGGGAACACACATACAAAAGGTAAAAACTGTTTCATATGGAGCTGTTTGGTGTTATTTTTTAAAGTAATACAAAGAGAATGAAAATGTTTATATTCTTACATAGAATTGCACTGTGCTTGGATGGGCAAAACCGGTTCTGTACCAACACGCGACACCTGCTGGGGAAGGAAGCCACAAAGAGGAGACACCTTCATAGGATGGGGTATGAAGTGGTGGAGGTATGTTTTGCAAATATTGTGAAAAATATTTCTTTTTTTATTCCTTGCCAATTTCCAGCTGATTGTTAGTGAGTAAAATCATAAGTTACAGTGTGTATTTGTTCCGTCCTTCTTCTTTCCTGTATTCTAGATCCCTTACTTTGAATTTGAGAATCAGAGAACTCGGGAGGAGCAGGTCCAATACCTTCATGACAAGATCTTTCCTGCCGTCTCCAAGTTCAGATTAGATCATCTTAGAAGTTAAAAACAAATGTATCCTTACTGTGCCTGTTACTTAAATCACACTAAACTACACTGACTGGAGAGCACTACGACTAATAATTAGAAAAAAGTGGCATTCATAGTGGTAAATAAACAAAAAAAAGAGAAACAAGTTTTCCAGTTTTTTAGAGGCTAAACTGTATCTACCGACTGGCCACACATTCAGCACAATAATGTATTTAAATATATTATTAATTTAATATCTTTATACCTTTTTCAAGAAAGACTTTTTTCAATCTTCTTCTATTACTGTACAAGTGACACTTGAACTTCATGGATTGTTATAAACATTGTTATTTAAAATGGTGTTTTGATGTTTTTCAGTGTGTTTATTGATAAATTCAAGCATAGATGATGAACTGTAAATATTTTCAATTGCCATATAAATTAAAATGATTGTCTCCAACAACTTATTAGTTTAAACATTATTTATTGATATGTTGGGGCTATATAAGGGCAGAAGAAATACTGATTTTTACACGGGGTGAATCTAAAAGAAAGCAGTCAAAGGATTTTGAATTGTTGAATAATGTGTAGATTATGATAGTTGAGGCCCAACTAGGTCCCTTCAGCCACCGACGTCCTGCTCCTAACAGAACAAAGAACATATGAAGTCATTTTTTCCAACTATTAACTGAGCACTAATGCAACAAGTAACACATTGTAATCACCTCGATGAGGAAGAGGACAGTAATTTGCTCCGGGGGTATGCCGAAAGGATCAGCTCTCCTGTCACAGCTTCCATCATTAAGTTCTGGAGAGTCTTTAACAAAACAACCTCAGCCAAGTCAAAAGGAATATGCTTGGACTCCGCTGTGCCCTGGAGTTGAGGAATTTCTCCTGAACACACTGCGGCTTCTTCTGCGTCCGCTGTCCAGTTCAACTGAACAGAATGTTGAGGTGAAGATGGAAGCATGAAGAAGAGAGGTGTAGAGGTCTGACTCTTGTGGACCGGAGGGCTGGAGGCTAAAATAATCAAAGACTCTGCAAAGGCTGAATCATCAAGGAGATCTCTGGAACGTCAAAGAAAAATAAATTTTAAATAACAATGTAAAAGAGGAAGCTAACATACGCAGAGTTGTTTTTCTTTGCATGTTACTTGTAAAGAGGAGTGAGTATATCCACAACGATGTCTCTCTCAGTGCCACGTGTTGATGGACACAGCTTCGCAGGGCAGCGTGTGCTTGAAGAACTGCTTAATGTTTGTTTGGTCCTGGTCAACTGAAGGTATCTAAATAAAACAACAGTGTCAATAAGTAATAACAGATTATTTTACACTTGTCAGAGCTTCACAATTAAAATAAGACTTTATGTAGCAACAGACATTTCTCATCAAAATGCAATGATTCAACTATATTCAGTGTGTAAAAAAAGATTAGCCATAATGCTTATTTTACAGATCAGGAAAGTGTGTGTAGAAGTCCGGAATATCATAGGTGTGGGCAGTGACACTCAGGTGCAGCAGAGTGGATCGGGGTGGTTGGGGGCGTCTCCATATTTTAGCTGATTCTCGCTGTAGCCGTATTTGAGATCTCTTATTTTTGCCATATAAATCGCTGGGGGGTTCACTGCCACATATTGGAGGAAGAGTCTAAAGAGGAAGGAGATAAATTACAATATTCCTCAGTTTTTCTTCCAAAGACCCATGTTTTTCATATTATGCTCAAAAAGTAGCTACATTACTAAGATAGACCCTAAACACCTTATATTTTCGGAGCGGAGCCCCTTTTCTTGCAGGAGGTGCGGGAAGTATCTGTATCAAAAAGGAAATGTTGTCAAGACAGTGAAAATGATTGTCATGGTTTAGCCAACTGTGTTTTGAGACAAACCTCATCTACTAAAACTCTTTGAGTGCGGGAAGGGATCTTGTCTGTGATTGTGAATTCGTTTTGCTGTCGTTTCCGTTCTTCCTCCCAGCACTGCAAGGCTTTGTGGTAATGGATGAGTGCAGCTTCATGAGTGACCTGGAGAAGAAAGTGATACAAATAGGGCTAAAATAGTCAGCTGAGCAAATAAGTACACTTAGATTTAACATCTGACCATTTGCCACCAGCAGTGCCTGGCAAAAAGCATTCACACTTCTTGAACTCTTTCACATTTTGTCCAGTTAAAATCATAAACAATTTGTGTAATTATGTAGCGAAGGGAAAATATGTTGTCTTTGAATTTATTACAAATAAAAACCTGGAAATTGTAGCATGACTTTGTATACAGCTTCTTAATCGAGTATTTGTAGAATAATATTTTCCTTTAGCAGTTTGTCCCACCAGAGTTTCACATCAGGAGATGTTTGCCAAATTTACAAACCCACACTTCAGCAAATTGAACAAAGAGTTTTTCTATCGCCTGATGATGTTGCTGAATCATGGCTAATATATTGATCTGGTAAAGTGCACTAAAAGGTGATATTAACATTTAAGTTGTTCTTTGTCCCTTTTAAGTATAGTCACCTCCACTCCATAATTATACGTTGCTTGATGTTGATGTATTACTGATACATAAAATCCCCAAAGTATATTGAAGTTCAGTGTGCAAACACTTTTGTCATGTTGCAAAAGTGTTTGAACTTTGTGCACATCATCCTTAAATCAAGAGCTATACTTTGGTACCTGACATATGAGATCTAGCTGATAAACAGTGGGGAAATCAGAAACAAAGGTCAGGATGCACAAAGCACACTCTCCTGGACGAAGATAGCCTCGCTCTGGATGGATCTGTGCCACCTGCAATGACACATGAATGAGAGAAAAGTTGCTTAGATGGGGTAAAATTATTAACTAATTAATTTAAAAAGATTTAACTAGTTGGACAAACTTGTTGGTTGTTCTGTGTAGGAATCTCCCAGACAAAGTAAACAGTTTCTCTGCTTGACAAGCTGGTGATGAACAGGATTCTCGAAGACTTTGTGCAAACAGGGATATCACCAATAAAGACACTGTCTTTGGACAACAAAGCCACCTGGATTTGGAAAACTCCAGTAATTATTTATTCAATGAAATTAACATATTTTAGTAAGCACTGATTGGATCTTTTATTTACAAAAAAATAACTGAACACAAACTGTGTGTATAAAAGCACTTGCCTGTCCTGGAAATGGCCCCCTCTGGGCACAGTGTTCTTGAGTCTTGTATTCAATGGAGATATTGGCGCTTGCTGATAATGCATCCATCCCACATCCCTCAAAGTTTATAATTACCGAATCCCTTTCCAGGATGTGGATGGGAACATCCATCTGTCCGTAATAAAAAATAAAACTATTTAATTTTTAAAAAATTGCAGTATGAGGAATTGTAGTATATAATAAGCTCTGATCACCCTTTGACAACCAGGCTAATGGTAAATCTACATGGAATATGAATTTAAAATAAGGTAAACAACACATGGTTTGAGTTATACATGGTACATCTTCGCCTCCAGTGGAGAGAAGATCCATTCGAGCATAGCTTTATTCCCAGGGAGAACTTCTCCTTGTGGATTGAGGCACCTCAAGACTGGGTGATCATAATTCTCCATCTGAAGCTGTGACAGCACCGTTTGGTCCACTTCATAATGTACTGTCACCGCACCACCGTTGTACAACTCATATACCTAGACAATTATTAAATGAAAAAGTTAAGATATGTATCAGAAACTTTATGCAGAGTGAGGCTGTAATGTCAAAAAATGTGCTTCTTAAAAATTTCATTTATATTGCTGAAATACGTTTTACATTTTTTATTAAAAAAGATAACATGCCTGTCGTGGAGGACTGGAGTCCTGAATAGCTACAGGCGTGAATATATGGTGATAGGAAACAAAGTGTAGATATGGTTCATTTCGGTTCAATGTCACTCCTTGAAAGTTTAGCTGCACACAGAAAAGGCACAAAAATCAACAACAACATCCGTGAAAGAAAGCTTTGATCATGACAGCAGTGGCTTTTTTCAGTTGTGATTGTTTATGATGTGTTTGTTTTTACTGCATTTGATTTGCCTCAGATCTGAGAAAAATGGCACAGAGATGTCTAGCCTTTCTAGTTGCAAGTTGGAAATGTAGGGAGACTTCCTTCTTCCTTTTTGGGTTCCTGAGCATTCTTTTCTTTGGAACATAATCTTTTTAACTACAAAAGGTGGAGCTCCAAAACTTGAGCCATTTACGTAGATTCCTCTCACTCTGAATGGATAGGAGATTGTAAAAGATCTGTTTCTTAAATGTCTCCATGTGTTTACATACAGAATGATTCATTTGGTCTAGTTTAACTTAAAATTGTGAGAAAAAATGTGTGTTTTTATTTAGGGCATGTAATCTTATGGTTTCAACTATATTCCATCAGGGTTTGAAAACAGAAACTGAAAGAGATACATTATAATCCCTAAGCACAAGTAGCAAATGTCATTACTTTCCTCCCCCTATTCTAACTCTTTTGCAACAAGCACACACTGAACTCAAATGTGACTTCATGCCTAGATGCAAACTTTTACCTTTGAGGTAAGTTGTTCAGATCTTTACAGTTCAATAAAATAAACCTAGCCATAGGAATCCTTACCAAAAACTCTCTGCCAAGACTGAGCTTGAACAAAACAGGAAGTCGGTCAATTCCAACAAAGTCATGACTGTGAATGAAAAGATTTAAAAGGTGTAATCTGACACTTTAACATTGCTAAAACATTTGAGAGATTGCCTTTTAAAAGCCTACTGCTAAGCTCTATTTACAGGAATGAGAACCAGTTGCATAGTGAAATGACCCCTGACCTGTAGCAGAAGTGTACTGAACTCTTCTGGCCTGGAAGCAAAGTTCCAGAACGAGGGGTAACTCTGAAGAGTTGATTGTCTTGTACCTGTAAATAAACAAAACAAATATAAATCAAGGTGAAGATATAATGACATAGCTGTATTTTTTCATATGATCAGTATCTTTAAGGTATTTCATTTATTGTTGAAATGTAATGATACTCCTTATAAACTTTTTGGCAATGCATGTGTTCACTCCTGAAAGAAATAAACTTCTTGGTTGGAAAGACATAACATTAACTCTAAATCTAACAGGGGTAAGAATAATATGCATAACTATATAGTGTGACCTTCATTTGCTCCAGCTCTTTGTTGCTAAACTGTCCTGTCACAGCCCAGTCTTCCAACTCCATTTCTTGGTCCTCTGGAAATAAGAATGTCCTAATAATGAAAATGAAGCATAAAAACAGTAAATAAAATGATCCATACATGGAGAAATAACAGTCTAACTGGTTACTTTTACTAGAAAATACTAGAATGTTTCACTAATTTCACTAAATTACTTTTTTTTTTCTCTCGCTGCATGATTTAACTCTATTTTCTGCAGATTGTTGTTTACATACCAGTCTACAGAGACAGAACCGGGGTTCCAAAGCATCAACATAAAATCTGAGGGATCTGAATGCAGAGGAGCAGCACCAAAATTGAAATCCAATATGACTTGAGGGAAGCTGGGGAGATTGTTCAGACTATTAAAGGAAGCAAATGACAAGATGAAACATAATCTGACATTACTAAGAGAAATAAGATGGTAAATTTTGGCGCTTATTCGTCAATATGAACTACAAATTGTACTTTTCTGAGACTAAAATAACACCAACTAACCTGTGCTTGCTAGGCCCTTTGAAAGTAATTTTTGCAGGACATGGGGTGGAAAGCAGGTACTCATTAAAACTGTCTAACGAGAAGAGTTTCCACAAATACTGCTTGCAAAGCCTGGCCACACTGCCACTGCTACATGCATCAACCACCTGTAAGGTGGGGAACACCCCCATAGCTTGCACTTCACACAGTTTCTCAGGAGGACTTGCACCAAAGCCTGGAGAAAAAGTTAAAAAATATGTAGAGTGAATTATTAAGTATATGATGCGCTACTGTCTGATGATATTAACTGTTTACCATTGGAATCTGTAATCTGGTAGCTGATGGCCCAGAGGTACCGGCCTTGTGCACCCAGTCTAAGAGTGGATCCGAGTAGCACAGTGGAATGTGAAGCGATTGTTCCCGTTTCACAGTCCAGATGCAGAGCTTCAAGAAGCAGGAAAAACGTGATTACTTTGAAATTAGGCAAACTACTGTCAACCCCAATAGCAAAATTGAAACTTCAAACATGCAAAGTAAAAGTCTCCTAAAGAAGGCCGCAAATTATCACCATTATCTTCAGAATCGGAGGGATTTTCTTCTAGCTGTACAGACAGACGGAAAGAGATGGGGCAGCGGCAGTTGTTTATTAAAGGAATATTAACCGAGCGACAGCTTCCAACTAAGCTCTCTCCGATGTCTAGGAGTTCTTTCACTGCCTGGGAAGTAAAAGAACACATGCAGGAAGTGTTTGATCAAATTCATTTTTGTATGTTTATTTTTAATGTAGAACTACACAATATGGTTTTTAAGACATATCTAACAATGTAGCTAATAAAGCTAATCTAATCTAATGTAATATACAAAGCACAATGACAGACAAACCTTAATGGTGCCAGCTGCACCAATTCCATTCACTCTGAAAATGAGTAGCGACTTGTAAAAGTCATCGCTCTGGAAGCTGAGAGTGGGTCTGAATGCGTATGTTTTCTCTCTGAGAGGAGAAAACGTCCACGTCTGGACCTGTGAAAAGGGCAAACTTCACATTAAAGACTGCTTTAAATATCCCAATCAAAGTCTTAAGTCCCAAACTCATCTACAGTGATAGATGAGTTATTCATACCCACATTTTCTATTTTAGCAATAACTTAAGTTTATTTTATTGGGATTTTATGCTCGCCAATACCAAGTAGTGCATAATTGTGAACTACTTTATGCAACCACCCAGCACAGGCAGGTGCTACAGATGGAGTTTTTCATTTGTTGTTCAATTGTGGCTATCTTTTCTTGACAAACTGAAATAAAACACAAAGTAGTCATCTTTTCAGAATTATGCTTTTTGCTTTTTAATTTTTAATTTTTTAATAAATAGGATCACAGGTATCCAGTGGTATTTACACAAAACATATCGGGGTTCACAGAAATCCACATTTAACAAATATATTAAACTCGTAAAAATATAGCTAACACTTTTAAAGAAAACAGCTCAAATCCAGTTGTTGTTGCTGAGAATAGACAAAAGAAATAAAAATCAGTTGACCTCACCTCCTCCACAAAGACAAAAAATAGAACTTTGGAAACTGTTCGCCTGAAGTAAAGTTACAAAATCTTTTATGTTTTGGATCTACAAAGCTAGATATCTCAAAAATTATTTGTTAGGTTCATCAAATGGTAAGTTTATTGTTTAGTAATTAAAAGCAGTCACAAAATTGTACGATTTTTAAGGGCATTTTGCCTAATTATTTTGACTTATTTGGCAAAAATGTTGACACCAGTTTGGTGTCGAGACTTGAGGCAGAGCAACAAACAGCCAGAGCTACAATGGAATGAATGATTGATCAAAGCGTCTTCAGGTTTTAAAATGATGCAATAGAAGTCCTGGCCTAATTTAAATTGGGGATCTGTGGTATAAATTGGAAATAACTGCACTTTTGTGAAAGTTTAATCTCTACATACAGCTGCTTGTTAGAGCCACACCCCAACAAACTTGCAGTAATCTTATTAAAAATAAAAAGTAACTTTATTTACCTTCCACCTCCACTTCAACAGTTTTACCTCTACAAAATATAAAATTGCTCAAGGAATCTGATTACTTTTACAATACACTGCGTCTTATGCACATTATGTGGAACTTTGTTAATCTCTCACCAAGCTCTCATTGGGATGCAGTTTGCCAGCATGTGGGTCAACACTGATAAGATTCTGATCTCGCTCTGAAATGATCCACTGAAACCTGTCATGGAGAACAATCAGAGAAGGCCAGCTGTAAAAATGGTGTTGAGGTAAAGTCAAAGTAAAAATACAACACAGAAAATTTATGAGAACCAGGGGCAGAATGACAATAGGAAGATAACAAATCAGTCAACTAACTTGATGGGCACGCTGCTTAAATTCTTGATGGAATGGGTTTGCTGAGATTTTGAGCCGACAGCTGTAGCGCTGAAATGTAAATCGCTGCTATTTTCAAAAGACACACATGGCTTTTCTAAGGAGCTCACAACTATCAGTTCCTAAGAAAGAGAAAGATTTAATAGAAGCTTCAAGAACAATGTGATTAAGTTTTACCACATCATATGTTCCTGTGTCATGTGGTACCTCCGTGAATTTAGCTGCATTAAGCTGCAATGGTAACTTAAACCCCTCTTTGGGACTATCCGAAGTGGGGACTGCTCCGATGGTAAGGATTTGGTGTTGTCCTGGCTGGATGAAACCACAGCCTGGCGACATATGCAAAGACTTTGGCAAGTCACTGTTTGTTTTGTGGCTCAGGCAGAAGGTGAGAGGCTGATCGCCGTTGTTCTGCAGTAGCACGGTCCGATAGGAAATAAGACTCAGAGGTGGAAACACCTAACATGAACAAGGTGATAATAGTCAGTAAATTAATCTTTTACTGGGATCTATTAGAAATAATTTCCCAGGTACAATAAAACACACATGAAAACAATCTCTATTGTCTTTCATACAACTATGCACAATAAAATGGACATTTTAATCAATTTCAACTGATACTCCTCTTTTTAGTCAGTTTTTCTTAACACTTCCATTTGAGGACCTCTAAAATAAAGGATATAAATTCTATGTGGATAATCTGATGATGTCATATAAAACTGACCCTCTATAATCTTGGGTGATGTTTTGATTCTTTCATGCAATTCTGAGGAATCTTAAAATCTCCCAAATCTCCCATGGCCGCCATTGAGGGGCACATAAATGCTTGGTCTCACAAAGCACCGTTTACTTCCACTAAGCTTCCACCTCACATAGCTCCACTTCTCACGACCTCTGCAAGACTCCTCTAGACTAGTGGCAGCAGTAATTAGCAAACCCCTGGTGGAACTCTGTGCCTCCTGAACTTATCATCCAAACTACTTTTCAGTCCAACACCTCTAAGAGGTAAATGGACAAACATTGTGGTGATGGCGTGCTAAAGCCGGGGTGAAGGAAAGAGCAGGAGCTCTGTAAGCAGACAAAGGCCAATTTCAAGGCATTAAATTGAAAAGTTAAAGTTCTTTTAAATTATGTTTAATATATACAGTATTTTTTATAAAAACTCAAGGTTACCTAGTTACTTTATCATGCTACAAAATAGCTCAAGGTGTCTAGAAAATACATAATACCACCCTTTCAGGTTTTGTGTTTTTGTCATGGGATCTAACAACAGCTGTAAAATGTGTGTTTAGATAATTATTTCATCTTACCACTTTGTGGGGCTTCAAAATACAGGATGGGGTGAAATGATCCTTCCCTGGCCGAAAAGAGTGGCTAATGACTCTGACAGTCACACAACAAGGCAGACTTGGAAGTTGTTGTTCTGAAGAAGGATTCTCCTGTGGGATCTAGAAAGGCATAGTTAAACCAGCTACAAATCAGGACAGGACATTGTTTGGTTTTTACAAGAAAACACTACAAATCACAATTTGAAACATTTTGAGTGTAAGAAAGTAGAGCAGTATGGCAGAATATATTACTTTGAGTTATTTAATATTACCTTACAGTATGCAAAGCACTCAAGCTCTCCTCCATGCAAGGCATTGATCTGTCTTGGTTCATATGTCACAAGCACAGTGGTAGATTTCAGTGGGGCCAACTCAAATGATGAAGGTGTAATACAGAAAGGGGAATCTTGGGTAACGGTCCACAACAGGCTTGAACAGAATCATTTCAAGTGTTTATATGTATATTTTCACAGCAAAAGCATGATAATTTGCTTCCATTGTTGCAACAAAGCTTCCCTTCCATGTTTACATACCTGAGATTCTCTTTGGTGTGATTTTTAAAGGTAACACACTGTGAGGCAGCAGATGATGTAGCGATAAGGGATGTTGTTTTGTGATTAAACAGCAGTTCACTTGGTTCAATAGATACAAATGGAAATGATGGCGAGGAGAGAGAATCCACATCTTCTTCCCTGATTGCTGGAGGAATGGCAGTAGCACTATTTCCTTCCTGATTAATGGCAAATGTTAAGAGTTAAAACAAATAATGTGTCATTTTAATGAATTCTTACCTCTACATGCAACTAAGCGAAACTGGAAAATCTGTTGGTTTTTCTTTTTGTTTTTTATTTTTTACCTCTTCTGTGGGTAAAGGCGTCCCCAGCAATGTGTCTGATGATTTATGCATACAGCACAACTTACACTTGTACTCAACCAAGTGCTCAAGTGTTAATGCTACTGCCTCCTGACGATTTGGGTGGCATGTACCAATCAAGTCCAGAAACAGAGGCTCCTGAAAGTATGATCAGAAAAATTATTTAGAAAGATTTAATCATATGTTTGAATTTTGCAAGTATGTCTGTATTTGCCCATTTTACCCTGAGGAGTATGAGACATGCCACTCTTCTGTGGTGTGGCATAGGGTGTGTGGGTTTGTAGGAGACCTTGACTTTGATTTTGCCGTATGGGAGCATAGTGCCACTTGCTGGTGAAACACTAAAAACACTGTTTTCACAATCTATGTCCCATTGGTAGGTAGCCTGAACAGGGGAAGAGTTCAGCAGGTCCACTGTTTGTACTGCTGATCCTTTTTCTTCAACACACCCAAAGTCGACCACAGAGGAGGACAAACAAAGTTCGGGACCTGAAAGCAACAATGTTATTTCAGAAATTAGAATACCTTAATTTTGGTTTCCTAAATGCTATCCTCACTTTTTTTATTTTCAAGGAAAAAATAAGAACATTTGTTTTTATTTTAGTGAATGTCTCTTACCCATACACTTTCCTATGAGTTTGACCTGACTTTTGCTGAGTGACCCTTTATAATTCAGAGACAAGTACTCCACAGAGACTATGTCGACCACAGTTGGAGAATAAGTAACCAAAACCTGGATCGAACCACCAGGCACTATTTTCTCACTGGTGACATCCCAACTGAAGTGTGAGCCAAATATGGCTATTGCTCCAGGAAGTTGTGACAGAGAAAACCACACACTAACCTAACAGAAAGGAGCAACAGGAAAAGTGTGACAAAACCAAGAGTCTGATTTTTAGGTTTTGCATGAATACATAGTTACTACTTACAGGAGAAGGATTGAAGATTTCAAATTGTTTGCTCAAACTGTGGCCAAGAGCCACAGATCCAAAGTCCAACTCAATATCACCATCGCTGATTTCCTCTTTGTCATTGGGAATTCTTAATTGAAGAAATGGATATTTGGCTGAAAAAAAACAATTTAGATTTAATTTAACAAATAATGGTAATTGTTGAAATACTTGGTAAACATGTAATTGTATTTAATATAATGAACAGTTCTGGTCAGAAGTTTTGTATACAGCCTCATCCACGTACATCTCAAAAACTTTGAATATCATCAATTCATTTTTTTTTAATCACTTATTTACCGACATGAAACTCATAAGTTATCAATTAATTATAGATAGAGTGAAATATTTTAAGTCTGTACTTGATGTAGTTTTGATAATTATGCTGACAGATAATAAAAACTTACAATTCAGAGTCTCAAAAAATATGAGTATTGAGAAAAAGTTTAAATATTTGGAACTTATGGGGTCGCACCCCAATCACCTGATTAACTCAAAACACCTGCAAAGGTCTCTCACTCTGAGCCAGTAGGATACACAGCTGACTGGACAGATGTCCAGAACACAGTGAAACCATAAAAAGTAATTGATGAATAAGAAAAAAATCCACTAAAGACACAGCAGTTCATATTTGTCCTTCTACACCCTCATGCAAATTTTGTCTCAGCAGTACCTATCCCTTGTAGAAGCACAGAGCAGCAGCTATCAGGTTTGTCGCCATCTTCTCCATACGTGCAGTGCACCTGCTGCTGGTACACCTGTGCCTCTAGAGGCTGAAAGTCCACCGCGATGACACACTGCTGACCGGGGTTCAGCCGGCCTTGTTCTGGACTGAGTTGGAAGGGAGCTTTGCAATCCCATTTAAATGACACCTGAATCTTACTGGGGGAGGAAAATAAAGAAAACACAAGACAATTAAAGAGATAGCAATGACTCAAGAGAGACAGATGAAAATAGAACATAATTGACAAGAGTTCCTTGATTATGAAAAAAAAATCACACTTTTTATTCAAGGATTATTATTGTCATACCAACTTATATATATATATATATATATATATATATATGTAATATTATGTATTTTAGGTATGCAGGGACATGAAAACAAATACTAAGAACAATCAAAGGTACCTCATGTTTTTTACTGGGAAACCGGTTAGTGTGTAGTGCTCAACAGCACATAGGGGGACCATCACAGATTCAGGCACTTCTAGGGTATGACTTGAAACCACAGCACGTAGGCATACTTCAAAGCTTCCTTCAATAGCTTGAAAATGAATGCAGTCTTCATACCCACACTGTCCCATGCAATCAGACAGAAAAAAAAAACAAAATAAGAAACATAAAACAAAATAGTTAACAAAAGCTAAACAGCTGGCCATTGACTACTTTTGTGTTTATAATAAAGTTCAGGTGATGAGAATACCGTACCTTCTGGAGAGGTTTAAAAGTGACCGGTAAGGAGAATGAAGTCCCTGGGCTGAGAACAACTATTTCAGGATTCAAAATTGAGAAAAACTTGGACTCTGGAGCACTGTATTGAGAGAAGGGGAGGCTTTGTTGTTTTCTTTATCTAACAGTATGACTTTGAGCTATTAGATGTCAGACATGAATCCCCTCTAACGTATATCCATGTTTGTGAGTTTGTATTACCTAATGTGCAGCTTCTGCAGCTTGTTACGGATGTTCCTTATCACCAGTGTCTTGGTGTACTCTCTTCCAACGACCCAGTCCTTCCATGTCAGATCTAATGTGGTTTCTAGGCCTAAGAAGATGTTTCTTTGGAGATGGGATTTTCTTTCACATTGTTTTATGTTAGGGAGCTGGGGTCCCTGTGAAGAGAAATGAAGAATAGAAATTATGAAAACTTCCAGGATTAATGACTAAAATAAAGGAAAAATCAGCTGCATTTAATACAGTTTACAGTGCACCTAGGGATCAATAAATTATGTTTGAATTGAGCTGAATTTTGGAAAAGAGAAATACGTTAATCACATCCGAATGTGATTAAAGAAAAAAGGCGGTTCTGCAAAATACTTACGTGGGGAAGCTGATTATAAATGCATACGACAAGTGTAGCTTTTTAATATTACAAACACACGTTTTAAACCCTGTATATGCTAAGGTTTACATACATTACACCAGTGCCCTTTTGAACTTCTGTAATCGGCTTTCATTTTCTCAGTTTCAGTGAAGATATGCCTCTGTGAGTCTGAGCGTGTGTTTTGAACTTTACTTTGACGTCAGTCTCTCTGCCGGAGCGCTTCCATCGACAAAAAAGAGACGCCAAACAGGCTGGACAGCGGGATTCAGCTAACATGGCTGCGGACAGAGAGCAGCGCATTCATAAAGGAAGGCACGGATATTACATGAGGGTACAGCAACGTTAACACAACCACAAAAACACTCATAAACACTCGAACATGGAGGGAACTCCACACAGCTGCTACAAAACCTTGCGTACTGTAACAATAACACGCCAGTCTTACCTTATATAGCTCTAACAAATAGCAAAGAGTAGAATTTCAGATAACAAAAAACCTTGGAGAAAGCGGTGAAGTTCCCTGGTTACAACGTTGCCATGACAATAAGTAAACGTTAGATTTGCGCAAGAATTACGGAATCCTGTGAGGATCATGTTGGGGCAGCGAACTTGAATTTTAGTTTATTTCAACTTTGTGTAGCGCTAATAGACACAGAAGATTATAATGTACGGCTGAAACACGAAGGATTAATTTACTATTATATCAAAGGGAATGCTGTTCAATGAAAAAGTAAGTATTTTGAGACTGTGACTTTCATTAAATTAACAAGCAGTTTAACATGACAAAAACAGTCCAACATTTCTCATAAAATGTGAAGCAAAACACCAAGAGTTAACAGTTAAAAAGTGTTGACCACATGAATATTTTATTCCAAGAGATACAATGTTAAGTACTTTAAAATACAAGGTACATACTTTGTAATAGACAAGGAAAAGTGAATATGTTTCCATCTATAAATCTGTTTTGACTCTTTGCCTAAAAGTGTAACCAGGAATAAAATAAGTATATCTCGTTTAAGTGCATACACAATAACAGTTTATTTATTGTGTGCAATCTGTTTTATTATCTGTACAGAAGGTCACTTCTTACTAACATAAACATGAAATCTTGCATGCTTGTGTTTAAACTGTAAGGGAAAAGTGAAAATCGTTGTGTTGAGGCAAAAGAGCACGAGAATTTACTGACACATTTTTCTGCTGGAAACATGGAACTGAAGTTTGGCCTAAAAAATCTTTTCTTCCAGGAACTCTGCTGTAGTTACAAAAATCATAATAAATATTAAAATAAACAATAAGTACACATCTACAAATTCATCCTATGAAGAAGTTCCACTTCTTTCTCTTGGAAGATCTTCCTCAATCTCTTCCTCAGAGTAAGAAGTGTAGATCCCTGCCCCACCTCTTCTGTATCTTGTGAAGGTGACAGAGCTCAAAGATGCTTTGCTCAACTGTTTCATTTCTTCTACTCCAAACTCATCCTCCACCTCTCTCTCCCTTTCATCTTCCAGGCTTGAGCTGAGGGAGATATGATGATGTTTGAGACTCGGTATGCCCATTGTATTGTCAGATGTTGCAGAGACTTGATCCCTCGCTTTGCGACTTCTCTTCCACTTCATACGTCTGTTCTGGAACCAGATCTTCACCTAAAACACACAAGATGATCGAAGCTTGATATCACCTTATTTTCAGTTTGAAATATTTTTTTTTTTATCTTGTCCTGAAATACGTATCTCTGTTTTACTTCACTTAATAGAAACAGGACAAAAATACTGTAGCGTGGAATATAATGCCAAACAAAGTACTACATTATTATAGTATAGCTTACAAATAACTTAGCAAATTACAATAATGCCCAATATATATCCACTATGCAGTATAATGCAATTATATTCAGTAAATTAGAATGAGTCTTGTTGTCAGATCAATGGTGGCTTTTAAAATAACAAACGCGAAACAGGTTTTTAAGCCCATATTTATTTATTTTAAATGGTTTTGTTTATTTATCAGTCTGGTGTAATAATCAAATTTTAAATGTCATGTTTTAATTTGCTGTAAGTGAAAAATCATTATCATTAACAGAAGTAAAGGCTTTCAAAAATTATTTTATGTGTAGTAATTTATATAATGTGTTGCACTTAGTGATAAAGTTCCTAAAATATATGGGCTTTTCAATAATGTTCTAATTTATTGATTGTGTCGTTACTGTACTATACGTTCAGTGCAGCTGTAATACACTATAGACAACATGTGTCACAATTTAAAAACAAAACAAAAATACAATACTTAATAAAATGCATTAAAATATAAATAGAAAAAAATAATTATATGAACCAAGACCTGTGTGATTATATTGCAAGTGTTTTAAAGACATTCATCTTATAATACCTCAGGACATGTACCCTAGTGACATTAAGTAACATTTTACAAAGCAGAAATATTTCCTGTGTTTCTGATTGAAAAGCATTTCCCACTTTCTAACCTGAGTTTCCGTCAGCATGAGCGAGGTGGCCACCTCGAAGCGTTTGGGCCTGGATAAATACTTGTTGAGCTTGAACTGATTTTCCAGTTCCAGCAGCTGCTGACTGGTGAAAGCTGTCCTGGGCCTTCGACACTTCCCCAGTAAGGCTGCCTGACCCGGAGCTAGAACAGAAGCATAAACATTGTATTCATTATTAGTGATAAAAAAAATGAACTGACGGCACGCACCAAAGGTGCCAATCTGCCTGTAGGTTATAATGTCCTCTACTACCTAACATTTATTCCAATGAGTGATTGATTTTGGAGGTGGTAATAAACTCTACAGAGGTCCATCTCCTTAATGAAAACCCTGCATGAATAGACAGCTGATTAATGGAAGATCCTTCGCAGGTTTTACCTTATTGGCAAAAAAAATTAAATAAAAAAAAAATTAATTGTGCCAAATCTATTTTTCTGTCAATCACAGCTGCACATCCAGAATATCAAGAAATCAATACATAAAAAACAATGAAGTAGTTATTTGAAAAATTAAAAAGCACATTGTTTTTAAATGTAGCTATATTTTCTTCATCCCATAATTTCACTCTAATAAAAAAATTATGTTCCTATAGACACTTTTTATTTATTTATTTATTTTTATATAGTAAATTTTCAAACGCTTCTCTTCAGAGAAAAAGTCTGGGAGTGACACTTTTTCCAGTGAACATCCTTTAAATTATTTTTTTTACCACATGACATTTATTAATTTTATAATAATAATAAAATTAATTATTATTAATGTATTATTATTATTATTATTATTACTTATTATGTAATAAGTAATGTTACCTATTACATAATAAAGCGTTTAGGTTGATTATAAAACTTTTAGAAAACAGAATGATATTTCACAATGAACCCACCTGCATACTCTCCAAATCTTGGCATCACCATTCCTCCTCTGACCCAGGGATCCACTGGAAGCATCGTGGCCATGCTGCCCCCCTTCGTGTGCTCCGGATGAGGCTGAACCAGCTGCGCGAAGGCTGGATACATCAAGGCGGGGTGCTGGCCTCCGAGGCCCGCCAGCGGATACATGGACCCCGGATGCATTCCAATAAGACCTACTTGTTGCAGAGCGGTGAATCCAGACGGAGACAGGTTGAAGAGATGCGGCTTGGACACAGCAGACAGCTGGGCTGGAGATGTGCTTGGATACTTTGGACGAGAAGAGGGCGAATCTGAGCCGCGGGTCGACGCTGGAGTAATATCAGGGCTCCTGTTGTGAAACAGTCTCGGGGACACGCAGTCCCTGTCCGTCCCCCTGTCTGAATCAAGCGCCAGCAGCGCGTCAATGCGAAAGTTTTTGGACTTCTCCATGGCGATAGTCATTCTCCTCCAAGACGCAGGCGGTATTGAGGGTGAGAAAAAAAAGGAGAATTCTTCTTTTCTAATTGAGAAAAATAAATGTCATTTGTTGGTGCCAGTTGTTGCCTTTCCTTCTTGTGGAAGAATTGTCCCCTCTCTGACCAATTCCACTTTGATCATATGTAAAAAAAAACCCTTCGCCCACCCCAGTAGTGAAAGGAAAAATTACTGGCACACAATAGTGCCATAAAATCTCCTCCCCCTGTGATTGGCCAGGGCCTTGCAGCACAGGGTCAGGACACTTACGCTCTCTTGGATTATTGAGCACCTCTTTCAGCACACCCTTGAACTGCTCAGTTTGGCTGAAAGAAAGGAGCACATCACCATTATCCTCAATATAGATTTAAAAAATCTATTTTTTACATTTCTTTTCTAAAATAAAAGGTTGCCACTTGTTTATATGGTCCCCATCTGTTCTGCTCTCATTCTGTCACTTTCTTACATTCTCATTTAGCTTATCGCTGAGCTATCCATCACCTCTTATATGATCCCAGCTTTATGTGACGTTAATGTGTGGTTTTCTCACAAAACCTTTTACAGCCATATATTACATTGCACCTGCATCTTTGGACACCTGCAAACAGTCTTGAAAACTATATTGGTGTAATTGCTGCAATCTCTGTGACAAAATTAATAATTTTACAGCTAATTCCTCATTAAACTTTATTACCTATTAAGGTTGACAGAAACATAGCCACTCTTATCAACACCCACAGCAATGATTACCAGTCATCACCACACCACAGAGCATATAAAAAGGCAGTAAACTGATAGAAAGCAAACTTATTTTCTCCCCTTTGCAGAGGGGAGCCAAATATAAAGTGTGAACAGGTGACGCAAAACCAGCGTGCAGCGGATGTTTGGTGTTTATTCTCTCAGTGCTATGCGACACTTGGAGAAAAACATAAATCAAGGTGCAGCTTCCCGTCAACCCGAACTACATCTGTTCTGCAAAAAAATACCCCAATAAGGGCTTCAGACTGAGTAATTACATTTGTATTAAAATGTCCAAACTGTTTTGATGTGTGCTTGTGCCACAGTCATCAGTGGTGATTTCCTGCTGGGTATTACAGGGCTGATAAGAGGCCTGTCATATACCTGGGAAAACAAACTCGCTCATGTCAAAGACAAACACACCAACACCTGCTGGACTCAACAGTGAACAAAGCAGCCAGTGAGTTTAAAAGTGTGTATGTGCGTGTACCGGCATGCAGATGCTAAAAATGACCGTATCCAGCTTCAGTCAACTTTATAATCAGACATTAAGGGTTTTATAACTGACATCATGCAAATTAGTTCAGTTTAATGACAACTGGGGATTTACCGCAGTTGTCATTAAACTGAATTGAAAACCATCCATATGTCATATTCAAAGAGCTGTGTGCATCTTGATGTGTGTAGGTGTGTGCTTTTCTTCTCTCCTCAAAGTTCTGCCACTTATACAGTACAGCATCCTGATTGTAGTTGGAACAGGGAAATTCTGACTCCCAGAAAAGTCAAAAATGTAAAAATCAACTAGAACATAAAGAGTCTGGAAATTTTTCAAGATCTAATATGGCAGATCTTCGCATCTATTGTGAAAATGTGTTATTTACAAGGCAAGATCGTAGGAGTTCATCTAAAATCAGTGTTACATGTAGCAGCTACAACTCTGAGCTGAAAAAATTAAAATTAAAAAATTAAACTTTCCACTTTCATGTGGAAAGTGCATCTTAATATTATGTTTGAAAGAGGTACTGCATGGGACTGTGCCTATTCACCTCCCATATGTTACCTGCTGTGAGAAGAAGCCGGAGTACCCTGAGAGAGACTAGGGGAGAACACACAAAATACATGCCAAATGAGCCCAGGCTGGAGGTTGAACCCAGGCTAGAGTTTGAACCTAGTGCATTGCAGCTAATATCAAAGCTCAGATATCACATAAATTTAGATTCTGTGAAATAAAAGAGACGTGAACTTTTTTCATCAACATACTGAACTGTCAGTATGTTCAGTATGTTCAGTAACTCTTACAGAGTTCATTCAACTCTTACAGAGTTGAATGAACAACCATTTTTAAATGTGCATCTTTTGAAAAAATGCACATCTTTTCACAAACAGATTGCAATGATAAATTGCTACTCTGACCATGTCTCTTGAAGGACTGCTCAAGTTTATAAGAAATGTTTTTATACATATAGGAGTATCCTTTTATCTTTTGCTTGGGGCGTGTGTGTGTGTGTGTGTGTGTGTTTTAAATGTGGTACCTTCTGTTGAAAATGCAGCATTCTGTAAATATATTAGTCTTGAAAATGTATAATTATTAAAAAGAACAACAAGTAGGCAGGACAAAATTGAAAGGACTTCAAAGATACAGCTGAGGAATGAAGGTTAATAGACACTAAAGAAGAATTAGGCTAGTAAAATAAATGGGTAAAACCTAGTAATATGATTATGTGACAAACTCTAAAGCTGTATTACAGTTTTACTACAAAAATTCCAAAAACTGAGAATATAACTCAAAGCTCATACAAATACAAAATTAAACTGTCTGTCTTTTGGCAACAAACCCTTTGTCTTTTTTTGTGCTTCCAGTGGGCTCCAGTATCCACCAATTTGATCAGTTTAAACCATAGTAAGTCACAGTAAGTCACTCGGCCCTTCTCCATTCATCTTTCCTCTTTTCAAACACAAATGAAAGCAGGGTTAACACAGTGGCCCATTTTCTCGGGCCTCAAGCGGGAAAAGATCATCTTGTTTAAGGAATGGAGAGCCACAGAAATAAATCAGACTTTAAACCAACAGTGTATTTTGACATCCTATTAATGATATTGGCAAACACATTTGAAGAAAAAAAAATAAAACAAAATGGGAAATTTTTTAAATATGCAAATGTAAAATAGTGCAACAGGAAATCTAATTCTGCATCATTTTTACACAACTTCAACATACAAAACAAAACTTTATGGACATATTTATGTGTACTAAGAAAAAAATAGGCAATATAAAAGAAAACACCTTAATCATCCCTGTTTTTCAAAGTAAAATAGATCCAAGTATCCCAGGAGATATTAGGTCAAGTGGAAAATTTTCTAAAATTCCCAACATATCCAGCACAATAAAGCCTATTGTTCTCCCACTGCATGTGCCCCACTGTGGTATATTGTCCAATATCTGCTTTTTGTTTCCCATTGTTTCTATTGTCATACCCCTGTCTTGTTCTGATTGGTCTAATGGACCGCGGGGGAATAGAAAACTTCCTTTTTGAGCCGGGGTGGTCGTCCAGGGTTTCAAGGTTCTGTTTTGGTTTAAAACAAGTTGATTAATGGCAGCCATCACAACTGAGACTGGGGGATAATGAGGAGGACAAGAGGGAGGAACAGAGGAGGAGATGGGGAAAAGAAGGAGGGCCGAGGGTGGGAGGAGAGGTGAGATTGGAGGAGAATTACTCAACACTGTAAAAGGCTGGGAGGACAGCACAGTTAGATAAGGATTCAGGGCAGAAGTGACAGGAGGAGAGAAGATGCACTAATTAGTTCTGAACAGGAGTTGGTGAATGAGAGGAGGAGACAGACACACGTAGAGCTGGTTAACACACAAAGACACGAGGTGCGACAGGGCAGCGGAGGAGTGGCTGCAGGGAGTAGTTAAACATCTGTTGCTGTGTGGAGCTCCAAGGCTGCGCTGAAGGCTTATGTTTCCAAAACACTCATTACCCAAATGGCTGCCTTTAAACAAACACATAAAGGCTTTAACAAACAGCAGGAGATCCTTCAAGAAAGTAGAATTTGTCTGGATTTTATAAATGATCTTATAAGAAACCAGAGGAAAAACTTTAATCCACCTGTATTATCTATATTTTGCTTATGATGGGTTAGACATTGATGCAATTTTAAAGATAAATACTCATCCTGGCTTTTTTAAAATGAAATATTTATTTGATCTGCGACAGACTGGCAACTTGTTCAGGTGACCCCGCCTCTCGCCCGAAACGATAGCTAGAGATAGGCACCAGCAACCCTCCCGACCCCAGTAAGGGACAAGCGTGTCGGAAAATGGATGGATGGATGGATGTTCATTTGGTCTATTGCTTAATAGAGAAGTGTTTTTGCCTAAACAAAGAAGGTAAACCAATGGATTACAGTGAATAGAAAGAGAAGGAAAAATATTTGGGCATAATTTAACTAAAAGATCCATTAAATTACAGACCAAAGACATCTAAACATCCTTTAATCTTAAATGTACATAATGCCTCCTTTCAGTTTAAACAGATTGACTGTTGTATTATATTCTTTAGTTGTAGGATAGAGTCAAACACTTCTAGTGGAGTTCTGATGCATCATAAACTTCTTTAAACACTTATATTGGTCACAATATAAAACAATAAAGCTGTTGCTTTTTATGCGCTTGTTGAAGATGAAATCTTTATTTACGGCATGCGTATGGTCCAATATGAAACTGTTTTGAACGAATCTGTTCTATTGTTGTATTGGGCCGTAATTATGATCCAAGACAGAGTGAGGTCGTCAAAGAGCTGTACTCCAATTTTCTTAAAGCTTTGCCCTCTTTCTACTGAACGATTATTGATGCTTATTATCAATTGTGATCATTTCTGCTTTTATTGGAGCAGCAGTTTGTCTTTAGTTCAGGCATCGAGCTTTTCACTTCATGCCCATTGACTTCTCATCCCAATGAATGAGCCTCACTACTGCACATTAAAAGTTTAGGCTTTCCTTCTGAGTGGAGGCACAGTCATCTATTAATTGTGCAAATAATAGCAGACTAAGCATAAAATCATGAAATGTCCCAGTGGTCAGTGGGATGGAGTGGTCAGTGGGATGGAGTGCTCAAATAGCTTCATATTAGGTCATCTCTGCAGACTAAAAAAATAGATTTCTGGATGTAGTGAAACTGGACCTGACGTTAGCTGGTTTGTGGATACAGAGGATTGGGCTAAATGGAGACAGATGATTTGCTGTGGTGACCCTGAAGGGAAAAGCCCAGAAAAAAGGAGAGGTATAAAAAAAAATGCTATTAATAGAAATGTAAAAGGTCAAGTCAGATAACTGTAAGATTTTTAGATTAAACATCAAGTCACCAAACAAGGGAATATATTTTGGTATGTAAGTCTCTGTAGAGTTTTAAATTATATTCAGCAGGAGTAACATAATGGTGAGGAGACATAATTCAGGTTTAACATCTGGTTCCCTAAGAATTTAACTAAACGATTAAATGTTTGGATTTTAAAGTTTCCAGTTCAGAAGTTGGTTCCATTTTAGTTACATATTTCATTCACTTTGTCATTTAGGTTACATTTGTGTTCTAGTTTGGTGTTTAGCATATTTTTTATACTATTTTCTCTGTTAAGATTTCAATGACTTAACATCTGACTCAGGTAGCAGGGCATAAGGGGCAAACATCACACTGGATTCATGTGTCACTGTTATTTTAGAACATCTCAGCTTTCGACAGGAGATAATTGTTGTCCCTTTTTATGAAGCCTTCACTAAATACCACGACTTTAATTCAACGTCACAGTAGCAAATCACACAAAAAATAGAAAAATCAAAGCAGTTTAGCTAAAGTTATGAAGGTCAACCACAAAGTATAATCAATCAAGTCTAGTCATCATTAAGTTATTCAAACTACAAACCGTTAAATGAATTGAAAATTGCTGTAGAATGTGAGATTAAGATGATATAATTAAGGAAAATCTTCAACAAATATCTGAAACCAGTTTTATATGGTTTGCTTCTGTTGCTCCTCTTTCATTTTGTCTGTTTCTCCTCCTTTCTTTTCATCACATGCAATGTTTATGACTAATATTCCATCTTTTCAGACTGGAGACAGTTCAATTAGCCTTGTGGTTTGTGGACCCTCCCACCAATCCATGTTTGTGTTCTTTAATCAGCTCGGCTCCGTTGCCAGCGTGTCCACATGCGTTCGTGTGTGCGTGCCCAGGCGTGTGTGAAAGCTCCAGGATTTGGTGATAAAGAGAACCATCTAATTCTTCAACATCGCCTCGCCTGACACAATCCCATCAGCTCACCTTTATGCTTTTTTCCAATATTGCTCAGCTGAAGCGGATTCAGTGATGAAATGGTCGCTGACTATTGAGGGAAGAAAATAAATTAAACAACAGCAGGAGTGGCTTGTAAATTCTAAGAATGAATTGCAGTGTTTTGATATTATTGCTAAGCTGTCTTCTGTTCGTTAGGGTGTTGCTGTTCTATGCATGATGATATATGTTGAAAAGCAATTTGGATAAAAGTAGCTTATGCTGGTCACTCATCCTTTCTTTCTGTGGTGGAGACATTCATTTTATAGTTCTGCTTTTTCGTTGGGATTGCAATTGTATTGTTAGAAAAATGTTAAACAAAGTGTCCAGACTGAGGGGGATTACAATGCAAAACAATCTTCTGCCTAATAAATAAACAGTGTAATTTAATATCAGTATAAATCAAACTGTTGTGTGAAGATCTCGGCATCTCGGCGGTTTCTTAGAGTCCATTACTGATCAAATAGCATCATGAAGACCAATAAAGACAGCAGAAAGATTAAGAATAAAGTTGTGAAGAAGTTTAAACCAGAGTAATGTTATAAAGAGCTGTAAGCTGCTATAAACGCTGTTCAAGCCATCATCTGAAAGGAAAAGGAGTACAATACAAAAGCATTCCTACCAGGACCAAACTATGCACTAAAATGGACAGGCCAAACACAGAGAGTTTTATTCAGAGAGACAGCCAAATCAATCATAACTCTGAAAGAGCTGCAGAGATCTGCACCTCAAAAAGGAGAATATTTCAGCGGGACAACTATTGGCTGTGCACTCCACAAATATCATCTTGATGAAGGAGGGGTTTATGAAAAAAAGGCTTTCTGCCACCAAGGATACACAGAAAATATGTGAAAGAGTGCTCTCTAAAGGTTTTTGGCCAGTGCAAAGTGTTGTGTGTGCTGAGAAACTGATGGTGGCAGTGAAGCTTGTTAAGGGAAAGTTGGATGTGATATGTGCAAATATGTGAAAGGTTCACATATTTGCATAATCCCATTTATGTCCCTAATTTCCCCTTTCCCTGATAATTTTTTCTTATTTTTGCCTTAAAACCTCTATAGTGCATCTTTCTGTGTACCAACTATAGACAAATGTTTATGTTCCCACTAAAGCAATTAAGTCATTGAAGATCTGATTTCTTTAGTTTTTTTAGATTTATTTTGTTTTTATATGACAGACAGCAAAACAACAACCCCTTTAAATGCAGCCACTTTCACTGGAAAATCAAACAATATCAGACTAGCAGACTTGTGCTAAGTGAAATATAATAATGAAGGTACAATGTTTAGAAGTGAGAGAAAACTGTTGCTGAGACGACTGGCAGGATGAAACCATTTCTGGTTAAAACAGCTCTTCATTCGCAGGTGTTACACAGAGAGGTGTAAACGTGATACTGCATGGAGGCACGCATGCAGTTCCCAAAAGGCACCTGGCCTCTTGCTTAATGTCTGTAAATGAGCACCTAATGATGTGTGTGGAGCTATTTGCTTATCCGTATCAGCTCCACAGCTGCTTTTGTTCACACAGCCCCTTCGTTCATTGGACTACACATTGACATGCACTTGCTCGTTCAATAAGGACATAGATAGCGATTATTTATCACTTTACTTGGGTTGCAAGTGTTATTGCCAGGAAAACAGTCTGTAGTTAAAGTAGTGTAGCAAGTTAGCTTGCTTTTTCACCAGTATCTATGCTCAAGTCATGAATCTCTAAATTTACTGAGTGGATTTCTAAAATGTTTGCGTCCTCAGTGGCTAAAGAATTCAGGTTGTGCATATTAAGTCCACATTTAAATGTTTTCTTCTTTTTCTTCATGTTCTTTCTGTTAGACCTTGCATTTAAGATTTTCTACAGGGGTTCCTCGAAAAGAGTCTTGCTTTTAAGGAACTCTGTTTCAGCAGTTCTGCAGTTTTCTGACAGTTTGTACCACAATAGAAGGGAATAAAAAATGAATGCTGCTTCTCCATTTTTGATTCTGGGGATGCAGAGTAAACTTGAACCAGAGGATCTCAGTGATCTGGAAGACACAACAACAACAAGTATTTTATATAATTTGGTGCTAAGGAATTCAGTGGTTTATGAAATAAAAAAGTATTTTAAAGTGTGTTTTCTAAGCTACAAGGAGCCAGTGAAAGCACTTTGGATTTGTGGCGATGTGTTTTATTTTCCTAGTTTTAGTGAGAACGTGAGCAGCTGTGCTCTGGATCAGTTGCAGACGTTTTTAGGCAGACGTTTGAAGACATTGTTGCTGCTGAAGTAGCTTACATCGCTTACATACATAGTTTGGAATACAGGGAAATGATTTTGAAGAAATACAAATATTTTACCTTGTAGAAAAATATAAACTAGCATTAGCTCTTTACCTGGTAGACCTTTGTATTGTTTTCATTTTAGCTACCAGGAAATATAGCAACGTTTCTTGCATTTTCCATAGACTGTGAGTAAGTTAGTGGTCAGACGCATCTGCATATTGGGATGCTATATAAAGTTATTAGTTCTTTCTTCATTTATGTTCAGTAATCACAGATGGTGTAGCAGAAGCTTGCTCTATCCCCTCGATCTCTACCTCTCCTCCTCCCTCCATTCTTGTCCATTGATGTGATAATGGCTACAAATTGATGAAGCCATTGAGTTTGCTGGTGACACGAGGGCAAGAGGGGGACACAAACGCTCCACCACACAGCAGAACTCATTATTCAGATTTCTTCCTACCTCTGATCCCTCTTGCTAGTTTTTTCTGACTCAGCCACAAGCAAAAGATTTATCAGATGTATCTGATAAATCCCCTGCCTTTTGTCCAATTCAATGTATTGCTGGCAGAGAATATTGACAATAAAATGTTTTATTTATATTGTATTTAGTATCAAAGACATGGAAAATATGCTTTTAATGCCTTAAGGTTTAATTTAAAAGCAGGAATCTGACATTAATGCTATAAGTTTTTCTGTATTATGTATTACTGTGCTTAGCAAAAATATTATTTTTCTTTGCATGTGTCACAATTTTTCACATAACAACCACAAAACCTTTGTCTCTTTTATTGGGGTTGTATGTAATAGACCAAAACAAAATATATCATAATTGAGAAAGCTACATTTCTTTACTTTTCAAAAGTCTAAAGTCAGGGAAAAGTTGTAGAGGTTTAATGTAGCGTTAAGTTAATAAGCCAAGAATTAAGCCTTTGACTGAGCAATGGTAAATAATGTTACAGAGATTAAATGGGTGTGTCACAACAGCAAACCTATCAAAACATGGATGAACATCTACACTGCCAGAACTGATAAGGAGAGTCACAATCAATCAAGAAGCCAAGAGCCCCCTGGAAACTCGAGGAACTACAGACATCCCCAGCAGAGGAGAGGGAATCTGTTCACAACAAGTGGTTATTTCCCAGGTTAATCATTTTAATTCTAGGCCTTAATTTGGGCATTAAATATGCCAAGATTTACAATGCTAGATGATAAATGTTTGGGGAAGTGTTCCCTCGTTATCTCTCCTTCTATCTTTTCTTTCCCCCTTTGAAGCAGGAGATGGTGGGATTTATTTGTTTCATGATTTGTTGCTCTGGTTGTGGAATTTATGAAGCTACGACAAAACAAGCTCCATGTTGGAAGTGTCAAAAGGAATTTATCCTCATTAAATCTTTTTTCCCCTTCTGGAAGATTTCCTCTTAAAACTGGGCTACTTACTGTATGTCTGAGCAACTAACATCAAAACATTCAAGCCAACAATAACGATAAAGTTAAATTATTAACTATGAAGATGTTATGTCATTTTTGTAAATTCATGCAGGGGTTATGCCAAAATGAAAAACAAAAGTCTCGAGAGGGTCACAAAAATACAAGTTTAACTTGCTATAAGTTGCAGAAGGAAAGTGGTGTTCTGGTCAGGTGAGACTAAAATTGAACTTTTTAGCCTACATCAAAATGCACAAGAAAATACTGCACACCAACCTGGATGTGGAATCTACAAGTTAATACATGGTAGCGGCAAAATCATGCTGTGGGAATACTTTTGTTTAGCATGGAAGATTGGTCAAGTGTTTACAAGCTACATACAGAGCATTTCTGGATGAAGACATATCAAAAGCTGCAAAGAATTTCAGAGAATAGATGTTGCAGACCTAAACATATAACTAGAGCTAAAATAAAGGCGTTTATATGTCCACTTATGCATTAGAATGGTCTAATTAAAGTCCAAGCTTCAATCACGTGAGAATCATTTACAATTAGTGATGCTCACTAATATTCTCCTTCAAATCTGACTGAATTTAGTTTTTGGAAGAAAAAAAAAGTGTTGAAAGCCATTCTTACTATAGCTACACTTCAGAATAAAAGGTGCAAAAAGTTTCAATTTATGCTGCAACACTGAAGATAAACACCATGTTTCATGTCTGCTGGAAACTATTAAGCTAACAACACAATAAGTCTAAGATAAAGAAGAAAAGATGGAGAGAATGAAAATTCATTACTTCAAACTAAACTTTAATGTTATTGACTCCCAGTAGCAGTATATTAGGGCTAAACAGGCAGAGAAATGCAGATGCTTTAGTGTTATGTTAGGCTAATTAGTGGCTGTGCAGAATAAACTGATGTAATTAGCATTCCTGTCAGCATCAGTGCAAATGAAAGTTACATTTTTCAGCCAGCAGCCCAACAGCTTTTTGTGAGTTGTAAATTAAATATTCCACTAAGAAAGCCTGTTCCAGAAGAGACGAACCTCTGTCCTTTGAGAAACATTGACAGCTCTATGTTAGATCTGTTTCAGTTTTGCTGCTATAGATTTTTGTTTTAGGACAGATTTACTTCATATGTTGTCTTGCTAAAACATCCACTGAACAGGTTTTCAATATAATGTGATACAGTAGTTTTTAACTCTTTTGAAGCCTCTAATATATTTTCATCCAGGATTGCACTAAATTTAGCTTAATCCATCTTCCCATCAAATCCAACCAACTCCCCTTTCCCTACCTAGAGAAACCACAGGATGATACTGCCACCACTGCACATCACCATTAACACTGTGGGGACAGTGTGTTCAGGGTGATGTGGAGTTAAGTTTTCTCCCACACACAGCATTTTATTAATCCATACAAACCATAATGTATGTTTAACATCTTAAGATACTCACAAAGACCTCTTTATGGAAATTAGTTTTCATTTTAAGCCTCATTTTTGTGAAAATCTGTTTAAAACAAAATAAAACAAAACAAATTGCATTAGTTGGCTGATGTAAAAAAAATAAAACTCCCTGGAAACTCTGCATGCATCTTGTCAAACAGTTTTATCCAGATTTTCTTCAATCCTTCCCCTTGCCGTTTTCTATTGCATGTTTGATAAGAGTCCAGAAGATGTCACCAGAGACTCAGGAAAGCTACCTCAACTGGTCTACAGGACTCTAATGCCAGTCTGGCAAGGAAAGTGTTCAATCTTAAGCTGGTTAATTTTTATATCACAGAAATCTTTCATTTTGTGTTGACATTTTGAAAGACGAAGAACATTAAATGTTGAAAAGGTGTTACATATCATCTGAGGACCATTTTAAGCACAGCTCCCAACATTTGGATTGGCGTGCTGAGTTACAAGATATATTCACGATCTGCTCTGCAAACTGATTTTATCAAAATGGTGTGATGCAGATCTGCACTGCAGTGTGCAAACGGCAGACACCCCACATGATCAGAGAGCGCATTGTCTAGTTCCTTTGTAGTCCCACAGAGAGTTGAATAATATCCACAGGGAGTGCTGGGACTCCGCCTTCCTTTCCCAGCCTGTGGAGTGGTGGGAACCGGGTACTGGGCAGCCCAAAATGGTCCGCTATTTTTACCACTCTGTTCAATCAGAGGGCTGCTCCCCTGAGACCTGTTGCCGGCAGCTCTCCCAAAGCTGCGGAATTTAACCCCAGCACAGCTCCCCCCCAGATGTGATGGAAAACATCTGGCCAGTTGCTCGACTGCTAGGCTTGGCCATGTAGTCCCAACAGCCTCCAAACCATGTCCCCTGATGAGGCAGATAAACAGCAATCAAAGCCTGTTATTTAGTGCTGGGATGTGAGGTACATAAGCAAAAAGGTTTATAAATTGAAACTCTAAAGAATAATGATCAGTGTGGACAACATTTAAGCTTCAAATAAATAAGTGGAAAAAAAAAATACAACAGCGGCAAAGAACATTTATCATTGATCTTTATTTAATTTAAAAAGAATACTTGCAAATGTTACAATGAGTTCTACTAAAATATTTTTCTTGTTCCATCTCTGAACACAGTTCAACATCAGGCACACAAGAATGCAGACATCATTTTGCAGCTCTAACCACTGATCAAATACAAATCAAGGGGACGAAGAGGGCAAGAAAGATGTTACAAGTGAAACTACACCAAAACAAGGCTCCAAGAAAATCCATTAGAACGATCATTTTATCCCTCCTGCGTGTGGCATCGGATTTCCCCGCTCCATAAGTGGCTCTACTTGCATGCCAAGAATATTTTTCAAAAGAAAGAGCCCCAAGTAAAAACATTTCTAAATCTCAGTTGAATTTCAGAAAAGTGAAGTCTGATTGCACCCCCCAACCCCCATTTTGTTTACTTGCGTCTGCTTTATGCAAGTAAACCATTAATTTGTATGCAAGTCAAAAGATTTTCATGAACAGGTTCTGAGCAGTTATCCAACCTGGTCTAGTGCACTTATTTTAGATATGAATTACCTCTGCTTGACTTTGGAGAAGTCTTCCTTAGTCCTTCATCTCCTTAAACATTATGCAAACACAATTTTATTAAATTTTATGTCTGCATTGGCCAGTAAAGCTGTTTATTGTTTCCACAAGAGATGGAGATATGAGGTATGAGCATCAGTGATCTTCAGCCAAATGTGTGCCAGGAACAGAACCTGAACACTTACTGTTGAGTAATAGAAAAGTAAACGCAGTTTCTTTAATTTTCTGCTCATTAACTACATAATTTATCTGCCAGGAAACGTCATGCGTTTCGTTCCAAGTATAAATTTCAAAAAGAAATATTACTGGTGACAGAATCATTATGCTTTGGATAAACCGTTCAATGCAAATTTAGCTGTTTTAAAGTTTATGGAAGTGGGGTTAGCACTTTTTTTTTCTTTTTAAGTTTGTAGTCCTTCAAGATGGCACAAGTCTATTTCTGTCTTGGCCCATTTCAGACTTCGCTTCAGCATCCAGGATCAAATTTTCTCTCTCCCGGAGGCTGAAGTCAACAGCTCGTCTCGGTGGTCAAAGCTAAAAGCAGTCATAGCGGTTTTTGTGAAGCATGCTGGTATATTCACACAGGAAACCTAGGTTGGAGGTGGCACGCCACCATTTATCCTCGCATGTGAAACAGACCGAGAACGGCACAAAGAGGTTCTGATCAGTATTTGTCAGTTACAAGATTAAAGCAGTATGAAGAGCTAAATTAGTGGTATAGGTAAACGCTATCCATTTCTTTTTACACTTGGGTTCATACCAAGACCAGAATCGTTTCATGCTGCATTTTCGGTATGCATTCACACAGGAATCTCACTGCTGTTGCACCACCTTCATGACTCACTTTCTGAGCAAGTGATCCTCAGTTTTAGGGTAAATAAGGCAATGAAACATTACAATGGCTCAACTAAGTTAGCATTAGCATAGAACTACTATAAGGTTTTAGTTTGTAGAAGTACGCTTTGGTCTGCATCTCTCTGAGGATAACCAGTCGACTCCAGTTCCAACTAATCTGGGCTTTTATTAAATGAAGATGCAAAGAATTAACAATAGGTACAATATTAACTGCATATAGCCTCTTAACAGAACCTCTCAAATCTCCTGAACTACCCCATTAACATTTGGTCTGTTCCCTTGTAATGTAAAGTGAAGGGCAAAGTGGTTCAAACACAACAATAAAGCTGTAGAAGCTAAAACATCCACAGCAGTAATACATATGAAAATAAGGAATCTAAACTGTGTGTCCATGGTATGGCTACAGCCTGTAAAGCCTATGTACAGCTTATGGCACAGGAAAGTCAACTTCCAGAAACACAATATTGCACACAACATTAGCATTGATTTCAATGGTCAGAATTTGAGGTGGAAAAAGCAGTTTTGGGAAAAAATGTCGGGTCCAAACTGATCTAATGTCTGAACTCCAAGCAACCGTCAACATGAATGCAGTTTACAATTACTGAGCAGATGGAATAATGATTAATCAACTGTACTGGAAAGAGGAAATGCAAGTGATCATGTGTAGTGCAATCAAAAAGAAATTACTTAATTTCATTTTTGGCATCAATATAAATAGGATCATCACTCGCATGGTACTGTGTTTACCTGTTTAATGGCACGTAAGAAGGAATACAAAGTGTTTTACAATTATTTAGCAAATTATATCTTACTTTTACACAACGGCCCACTGTGCTGTAATCCAAGGAAATAAGAAAACAACATACAATCAATGCAGTTTTCAGGTCAGACCCTCTGTTACAAAGGGGGGAAGCAAGTGCAGTATTCAGGTTTGTCAAAGAACTAAATGCGACAGATTAGCTCATCTCAAATTTTTAAGCCATCTTTCTTGCCAGCATCAGAGCAGCTTAAAAGCAGACGAGTTTGAGCCGTTAGAGGCTGGCGATCGTCTTTAAGCTCTTTTGACATTTTCTCTGAAAACTAATTTGCCATGGATGCAGCGACATTGCCATGGGTATACAAAAAGTCGGTTGTGCTCTGGCATCAGCTCTTTACACCAAAATTTCTGTGGCATGCAACCCTTTAGTTTGAGCTTTCTTTGCCAAAAAAATATTTGTGGCCCATTATTTCAGCTATAGCGGTGCCATGAAAAAATCTGATAAAGAACACAACAAGAAGCCAAATAACAGCACGTGTTTGGGCTCAGGGTTGGCACAGGGGCGGTGATTGTCAAGTCCAGAACGTCTGAGTTGGCCGACAGGTCCTCTCCTCTTTATGACGACGCGGGTACGGACACCTCCAGCAGGCGGTTGTTTTTGCGTTTGCATGATACGCTGTTGCCGTTCTTGGGACTACCTGGGATGAATTTTACGCACACTTTGTCCTGTTTGAACTGCACCAGAAACCTGAAACACCAGAGAAGAAGAGCAACAACTTATATCACCAAGAAGGAAGAGGCAGCCCACTGGGCACAACATAAACCAAAGACTCTACATACTCGTCTGAGATGTCAATGTTGAGCTTTTCTCTGTCTGCAGCCATGGAGCTGATGCGGTGCATTTTGGTTATTATCTCAATCAGGTGATCACTGCTGAGCAAGAAGTCACCCTTGGTAGCAGAAGATGAGCCCTGTGGGAAGCAACCCTGAATCTTTAAACAATTTTTCCTCATCTTTTTGAAAGAGGTTTTATGACCACACAAACAACGTGAAAAAGTTTATCATCTATCGCTACATATCAAAACAACGTTCTCCTCACCTCTTTGAGTTTGAGAGCAAAGAAGCCATCGGTTTGCATGCTTGTTGACACACTTGCTAGGTCTGTAAGAGGGACGTTGGCTTTCAGCTGCCCAGTTTTCTGATCAGCCAGAACAACGTTCTTCTTAGTTAGCAGAAAGAGTCGAGGTGACCCCTGCAAGCAAAAAAAAACCCAAAAAAAAACACTAGTGTGATCCTGCATTCAGTCCAACAAAAATAAAAGATATCAGACTTTAAGATGCACATTTTTTAAATGGAAGCAAAAAAGTATTAATGAAAACACTGGGTGAAATGCTTTACAAATGTATTCATGCCTGTTGAACTCTCACTGCAATCACACTCCAACATGCATTTCATTGGGTTTTGATGCAAGATGCTTAAAAATAAATATTTTGGAAATCAAGAAATGTTGATTGCTACAGGAGAGAGGACATACACTGGGAAGTAGGTGCTGTGATCTGCAGAGATCAAAATGTCGACTTAGACCCCACCTCATTCTGAACGCCACAAAAGTGATCTGTACAAACTCCCAGGAAACAGAAATGTCCTCATTTACCTGATGTGAAGACAAAAGTTCCTTCAGCCAAACTAGAACTGAACCCTGAGGAAGTCCTTATAGGTCTGTCCCATTGCACCATTTATCAGTATATTAGGCCTACCTGCTTCACATTTCTGACCAATCGCACTAGATTTCTCAAACTCCTCAAAAGAACAACATGTAATTTTGTTCTTGCAGCTCTGGGACACAGGATCTGTTCTTACAGACAGTGAATTGATCTTAAACATGGTGTCAGACATACAATGTGATGTTTAAGATAAAAAAAATCGTTCATGTTCTTGTCAGGGTTCAGACCTAAAGTCAGTTGAAAATCTGTGATGTGAACTGAAAAAGAAAAATGCTGCTCAGACTGTCCAGACTGAACCTAAACTATTTTGCTAAGAAAAATGGGCAAACAAGAGTTGGTAGACATTCAAAATTGGTAGAAATGTCCTGAAAAATGTCCTGAGCTGCAGTTGCAGCAAATTGTGGTTCTGGCATTGATTATCTAATGCTGAATACAAATGCACACAACATGTCATTTTGTTTGTAAAATACTTTGTTGATTGGTCACATTTAAGTACAATGATGTCAGCTGTAGTGTGGATAATGCAAAAATACTTTTCTAAAAGCCCTTTTTTCCTACCTTTCCATTGGCTCTATTTATCTTGTTGACCACGTCGGCCAGCAGAATCTTTTCGTCTACGGCGCTGCTGAGTTTCTGATATTTTGGATTCTTGCTG
Source organism: Phalloptychus januarius (assembly GCA_902982915.1). Lineage (NCBI taxonomy): Eukaryota > Metazoa > Chordata > Actinopteri > Cyprinodontiformes > Poeciliidae > Phalloptychus > Phalloptychus januarius. Next base: position 16,570,359 of record CADWAE010000230.1, on the reverse strand, counting down.
ATCTCCAGGTAGTCTCCTTTGAAAGGCTGTCTCACGCTGAGAAAAAAAAATTGAGTCAAAGACATTTGTATAATGTGAAATATAAGATGTATGAAGGCTCAATCTGGCATAAAATTAAGTTTGACACCATGGGCATTGCTTTGGAGAGTAGTGAATATAAAATACCTGCTTGGGTAGAGAGCCTTTTTATCTTTAAAGAGCTCACTTGCCTCCAGCTTCTCCTCGTACACCGCCTTTTTCTCCTCTGTGAATTGGCTCCTGTATTTCTTGCACTGTATGCATCACAAGTCAAAATAAAGAATAACTGCCAGGAAACACTAGTTTTTGTGTGCATCATCATTGTACTTTGATCTGCTGCCTACATCTTATAGAACGTAACTGAAAAATTCAGAAATGCTGACTTTATTCTGCTACACACTTGTCTGGCAGTTTTACAGTAGACGGCATTCACTCTGACAGTGTACAACAAGCCTGACTGAATGTGACAGACAAACCCTCCAGAGATGGAAAATCCTCCGAAGCTCAGCATGGACTCCGTCCAGGAACGAGTACGGCCTGGCAGGCCAGGTCTTGTCTATCGGGGACATGGAGGGCAGTTTGCGCTTCAATCCGAGGAAGTATTTTTGCATCTAGTGACCCAAAACGTATTCAGTTTCAACATTAAGGTTAACATGAACCCATTCACAAAACATCACAGGTCTTAAGCCAGACTTACAATCCTCTGGATGGTGAAGTTATAGATCTTCTTTCCTGCGTTTGCCCTGAAGAATTTTCTGTATTCTCTGCGGACCTTTGTGAGCACAATCGTAAAAAAAGAAAATAAATGAGAATCAATTCCAAGCTTACTCTGTTGACTCGTTATATGGTGGGAGAGGGAAGCAGCACACTGAAAGAGGAGCAACGGCACAACAGAAACTGCACACAAAAAAGGACATTTTGTTAGTTACAAACAGCAAAAAAACAAAACCCAGTCTGTTGGAAATAATCCCAGATACAATAATTGCTTCAAATGAGTGAAAATCATTTTTATTGTTATGACAAACTTCATGCTTTCCTTTATGGGACAAAGTGGATTATAACAGGTGCATATCCAAGCTCCTAGTGTTCAATAAAAAAAAAATACATAAAAAAAAAACAACAAAAAAGTATGGTAAACATGGATTGTTTCACTCCAAACAGTAAACATCACACAGACAAAAACGAGACCCCTACAGTGAAAAGAAGCAGAACAAAGTGCTGGAGCCACAAACAGTGCTGCTTCAATGGTCAGTAATGGAAGACAGGGAACAATTAGATGAAGTGGGTAGACTTTTGCACGCTGTTGCTTTAAAAAAAAGAAGGGAAAAAGAAGCTGAACAGTTGTTTATTCTCTGCATTCAGAGACGCCAATATTTAAAGTGGGGTTAAACTTTTACATCAGGTGTTGTAAATTACATTATGTTAAAAGGACAACACTTGCAGTTGATAAGAGGGATCATAACCGAAACTTCGTTTCAAACCAAACTGATAATTCAGTTTCAGATACTATGCTTCTGCACGACTTTGGACTTTAAACTATTACATAATCTCACACTGAGAAGTATGGAAAATCCAACCTTTAATTCAACATTTAGTGGTGGCTCAAATACCATCAACTGCTTAAAAACAATTTTGGAATATGTGCTTGATCAGTTTCTAGAACTTTCTAAATTACAAATAAATCATTCATGATTCCCATTTCCAAGATGGGGGTCTGAACCCAGTGGCTCTTTTGTGGCTTGAGATGAATTTTGTTCTGCTAGACAGAAGGCAAAAATTAATGATTTGAAGAAGGTGCTGACCCCCCTGCTGTGCCTTGCAGCTTTGACATGGCACTCAGTTCTTCTATCCACTGACCACTAGGCTGGAAAACATGTTTATCTTGCCACCACCAACATTATTCAGAAAACTAAAACAGATCTCAAAAGCTCACTGAGAACTGCAGCAAAATGAAGCCTCCTGACGTCATGTTTCCATTTTCATTAGAAACCACCTAAATGCCAAAGAGGACTTTAGGTTGCCAAGAAAAGATGGTTTGTCCTTTCACAACAAGGTAAACATTAGGAGATTTTGATACGTTTTGCTTATGATTGGGTCAGATGAGAAAAAGATCGAGTTTTCAGAACAAAAATGAAAAAGAAAATATGGGAAAGGAAGAAAAGTAATTTACAGTGGAGGATCTGTGATGCTGGGGACTCAGTATTTCCACAGGTCCTGGAAAACCTTTTGGAGCAGATTACAAGAAATCTTTAGAATAATTTGGTATGTTAAGTTAAAATCCTATTGTCTGCTAGTTATCTGAAAATTGGCTCTTTAATTCAGTCTTCTAGCAGGAACCTACATCCATGGACTTGAGTCATCTCATCGGCTCATGCCAATGATTACAGAAGATTCAAGGTGATCTACAGCAAGGATGATCATCTACAGTCATAAAGCGCCAGTGTCCTGCGTGTTTTAGATAACAGTGGTTTATTACAAGGCCTAAGCGGAATCTGACAACTTAATGAGGTGGTAACATGTCCATTAATTTAGCTGTGGAACAGGGATGCAGCAATGCATGCAATACACCAGTTCTTAGATTAGAGGTTGCACACCCCTAACCAAGAAAGACTAAAGATTGGTTAAAGGTCTCCATCTTTCTGCTCCAACTTTGCTTAATGTTATACTCAGAAAAAAATTGCTGTCCTATTAGCAAAATGGGATCATATAAAGGGTTACAAGCAATAACAATTAAAACTTTTCTCAAATTAACGGTTGGATTTCTCAGTTTTCTTTACTGACTTTCCAAGTAATTTTTTTGCCAGAAGTAGTTTATTTTTGTCACGTGGCAAAAATTGACTTGGGCAATTATTGTAGGAAGGTGACGTAATGCTTCTGCAGTTTTAAGCTTCAACAGGTACCATTGTCATTGTACAAATGACAATGGAAGGTACCGCATACGCTTTTCAAACTTCGTAAAGGAACAGAAGATGCGCAACAGAGAGCAGAGGCTGCCTTTCTGAGGTCTTAAAGTGATGAAAAGGATGATGGGGGACAGTGACGGGGAGCAGATGGCACACAGGGTAATGGTTGCTACGCCATGGGGTCTGGGGGGTACCTTCAGTCCCTGCCAGTAGGCCCAAATCACAGCGACGGCATGCTTGCGCCTGGCTTCCTCCTTCAGCCTCCTGAGCTCCCTGCGAGCCTGTTTGGGTGTGGACGGGGGAAGAAAGAGCAGTGGAAGATGAGAGGATGAAGGGGTCAAAACCGTTCTGCTTGGAGTCGGCCGCTTTGAAGACGTGCACACACTCTGCACACAAGCGCTGGCTGCAATGTTATTTCTATAATGCTCCAGCACCTACACATGAATAATAAAGTGTTTGTGTGGTTATCTAGAAGAGCATCTGCGAAGTGAAAGAAGCGTTTTTAGTCACTCTGCAGGGTGATGATGCAGGAGTCAGTTCGGATGGGATGCAATCCATCCAAAAGATGCTGAGAACAGTTTTGATGCAAAGACTAGACTAGCAGTAGCTACACAGTAAGAGGAAGTCATGCAGAGTGATCAAGCAGCATGCAGTTGTCAAAGATGGACCCATAAAGATGATGCAACAAGCCAAAACTAAATCTATGTCTCCAGGATGTATTGAATGTACATCTAAACACAGACTACCATAAAGGCCTCGATCATATTTGGAAGGTTCACTTGCAACCTCAGGACATACTGAGCCATAAGACGCACAAGAAAATGCCTTGCATCACTGAGAAATGCTTAGAATGACTTCAGGACTTTTTTAAAATAAGGAGGTGGGAGTGGGGTTGATTGAGGCGATGAGTCAAAAAGTCACGGCAAGTCAACATTCCCAAATACCTTGGTGCCCTGCCAGCCGGCCCAAATGACCGACACGGCATGTTTATTCCTCGCCTCCTCCTTCAGCTGACGTAGCTCTCTCCGGGCCTAATGGAAAGCGGCGGCAGTTGCAGATGAGCGTTATTGCTTTATTCACTGACAGGCAAAACCGCAACTGTCCAAGGAGAGCAGGTGTGATGGGTAACAATGATGAAACACTGACGCTCAAGACCTGAATGTGTGGCAATTATGGTTGATTGAGTTAAAGTGGAAAAAAAAAAAAGTCAATGAAAGGGCTGACGTGCAATAACAGATTAGCTCTAGTGTGATAAAACTCTTTCCAGTAATTTGCCCATGTACTTGATGACCAAAGTTCACATTGTAAAGCAGAGCTTAAATCTGGCTCAGTGACTTTAACCTTTAACTTTACCTAAAATATTTAGGAAATATGAACCAAAATATTTTAAGTTTCATCTATTGTGTTACCCTCAGCATTAGCCTGTAACATTCAATCTCTATTTTTGACAAATTAAGGGATCAAGACTTATCTGAAGCAACATCAAAAGCTGAGGTCAGTGATCGTTTACAGTGGGTAATAAAATGCAATTTAACAGCCTATTTTAATTTGTATTTCTCTCAAACTGTTTCTGAGAAGCAGAACAGAGAAAACTTTCTGCAATAAGGACTTGAAAATTAATTCAGTGGGTGTTTGATTCAATTCTTTGCTTACAACTGTGCATTTATCAAAATGTGAGACACCCGAGCTCAAATATTTGGTAGCAGTAACAGACAAAATGAAAATAAATTATGCATTTTTCTTTTTACACTTAATGTATATGATGTGACAGTAGCAACTTAGTCAAAGGGTAGATGTGTGTGGATAAATCTTAACTAAAGTGAAAAAATGTGGAAGATCTTCAATGTTGACCTTCAGTATGTTAAGCTGTAATTCAATTATTTGGAAATGCATTAAAGAGCTGCAGAACGAGTCCTGTTGGGTGTTTATTAGCAAATTTTACAAAAGTACACATGAATAATTAGCTTGAGGGAATAAGTGCCAAGGTAAATGTTGCAACCCCTGTCTTATTCAAAAGTAGCATCGTCCCTTTAGTTCAAATGCCTTGAAAGTTATTTTTAAAAAATGTTCTGACTTAGAAAGCTTTATTCAGAATTCAGTGACCAATCTCAAGTTTTTTATTGGCATCAACTTGCCAACAGATTTCACCCTGTTGCTGTTTCTTTCAGCGTTTGACACATAGGCCGTTATCTAATTATATGAGCAATTTCAAAACAATAATTGTCTTAGTATCTTACATAATCAGTTAGTGGAGGTAGCATACTCTTATCCTTAAAGTATATCTTTCCTTTGACTAAGATTCCCAAAAGGTTTCCAACATTTTCAAATCCAGAATGTTCAAAGATAAACAGGAGGTTGAAACTCCAAAATACTAAAACAGAATAACGTCTCTCACACTCTCACTGCCAGAATGAACTACAGATATGTCTTGACATGTTGCAGAAAATAAAGCTTTCAAATGGCTTCAGATATTTCTGTGCTTCCTTTGGCGGAAGTGACAGTGACATTCTCTGAGTAGCAGCATCAACACTAAAGTACGTTAATGCAATCTGATGTTGCAAGAGCACTGTGTTCTTCTGAGGAGAATTACTGCATTTTTATGCTTCTGACCAGCCAATTACTGATTTGGACCAATTTCACCAAGAATCTGGCATTTGCAATGATCACTGAGTTTCTTGATGCATCTCTAACAACCAGCAATTACATCCCAAATGACACTGTCCAATATAATAAAGTCTGATGTTCTGTTTCTACACACCAGTCTCACTAAATAAATAAATATGCATCCATTTTCATTCTTGAATATGTGTTTAAACTAGAAACTAGTGCCTTCAATAATTTGTGCTATACATTACCAAAATATTACAAACTTTTACTACATTAAGAAAAAATTAAGCAGGTAAAACAATATTGCACAGAACCACAGTGGTTTCTCTACAGACTTGGCCTGCAATTCAGATTTTTTACGTTCTACAAGAATTTGAGTATTTTATGAAAAGAGAAATACAACAAAGACCCAACACTTCCAAGTGTTTTAATCAGACATGATTGGGAGTGTCTGGGAACTGAGTAGACCGACTGCTGTAGCTGAGAAAAGGCAACATTCTCACAGAGATTTGCAAGGTGATGAAGCGACACTGCCAAAAATCCCTCAAACCCAAATGTTTAGATAGATTATCTGAAAAAATGCATTCTTTCTTTGCGCTTTTAAAAGCAGAATAGCGTTTGAGTGACGTAGATTGGAATTGCTTATTCGAATAAAGTCATAAGCAAAACATCAAAGAATAACGAAAGATTTAAAGTTTAGTTTTCTGCTATAAATTTAACTAAGGAGCCTGTAAAAGCACCAACATAAACGGCAAAGCTCATTGACTTTACATTCATTCAAAAGTGGTTCTATGCAACAATGCACTTTTATAGTCAGAATGGCATGAGACATTGTAAACAGTGACAAGACAGCTGGGACAGCAACACACTACAGCTAGGTGGAAATACCTTGGTTCCCTGCCAGTATGCCCAAATTACTGTCACAGCCTGTTTATTCCGCACTTCTTGTTTTAGACGCCTTAGCTCCATCCGAGCCTGGTGGGATGCGGTGGGCGTTAGGTAGGAACGGTTGAAGATGTGCGGAAGGATAAATCGAGAAGGTAAAGTTGAAAGGAGCAGAGGGGAAAAAGTAGATGTGCAATCATCAAAAGAAATAGCATTGAAGGAAAAACTGAGAACATAATCCAAGAAAGCTCACAGAATAGAACCTTAGAAAAAGTGGTGTCAATATCAAGAAATGAAAATGTAAAAAAAAAAAAAAAAAAGCCCCTCAAGTGGTGAGCAAAAATCTTTTGGGCAAACATTAAAAAACCCCATAAGAATGCGCTTTTCTATTCCGCTGCTCTTTAGAGCCTTTAGCCTACCTGTGTGCCATGCCAGAAGGCTGCAATAGTGGTCACAGCTTCTTCACATTTCTTCTGATACTTCAGCTCTCTCAGGAGCTTCCGAGCCTGGAAGAAATGCATTTCATGTTTCCTTATGATTTATTCATTACTCCAGTTACAATAAAATTCACAGGAAGCCTCATACCTGCCACCCTCTGGTGTAGGACTGCACCACGGTGGTGGCATGCTTGATCTTCTGGTACTTCTTTTGTTGCTGTTGGATGGAAATGGCAACAATTTGAGTAACAAAGCTTTCAGGTATCAGTATCCATGGCAGCAGTTTGAAGAGCAGTTTGAAGAGCAGTCTCACCGCGTATCGGCGGTACCATGATGCCACCACGACTTGGCTCTTTTTCAGCAGCAGGAAGTGGCTGCGACATTTCCAGCCCCTGTAGATCTTCTGAATGAGAGTTGCCAGGTCCTCCAGGCATTGCTTCCTCTTCTCCTCCAGGAAGAAGAGCTACATGGAGAGAAAGAAATGAAACATGCTGAATTTCACACACCATGAGGTCTGTCATTAAAAGCAGAATGTTCCCCCCTGGAGAAAGAATTTCTTTTTCTTCATAAATGAAGTATCAAAATTAATTTTCTGTACCGGGATTCAAACCAATCCAGTTTGTTCAGAATAAAAAGACTACCTGAATGTGAAGTGTCTTTAAAATATTTTTACAAAGCTATATGATGCTGGGTGCATTTAGTGAAACCAAACTCTGGGTAATGCTTAAATTGCATTATTTTTAAAGGGTTTTTACATTTTTTGTTTTAAGTCTATACATTCCTGATCTTGTACTTTCCAGGGATATCTTTTCTGTTTACTTAAATTACAAACATGACAACAAAAGGGAAAGGTGATATGAATTTAAAATCAAATATTTAATTGTATTAAAGGTATTGACAAAACAGGAAATGATAAGTACTTAAAAAGTTTTTCTAGTCAAAGCCTCAAATGAAACCTACACTTTAACAAATGGGCTACTCCCGTGCACCAGTTACAAGTATCAGTGAAATTGTATCATAAATATAAGACTATGAAGGAATTTAAAGGAGGATTTTCCCTCCTTTAAATAGTAACATTTACTGTTTCTCTCATGCAACCAACCATGGAGTTTGCAAATATCCATCAGGATTGTAAGGAAGGGTTTAAAAAAGAAGAAAGAAAAAAGTGCAACAAGTGACAACATGCAAAGTGTTTCTTGGAACTAAGTGCTTTAGTCTGATAAACCCAAAACAAGTTTTGGGAAACAGAACACTCAAAGTGTTGAGTGGAAGAAGAATGAATATGTGGAAAAACATCTTCATTACCGTAAGCTTGGTGGACATTTGACTAAAAATGGGTCATTACGTCTTTCAGAAAGATGATTCAAAACGCAGCAAGATTGCGATAGAAGTCTTGCTGCCTGGCCTGAAAAGTAGTGACAGCAGTGGTACCACTATTTGAAAGACCAGAGATTTTGCAAGTTCTGAATGTAAGATTTAGTTACCTCACCAAATGTAAAGATGTGCATCTCTCTATTTCAGAAAGCAACACTATCCTACAACATATATACCCTCCAATTCTGCAAGTTTCCTGTTTTATTCCATAATCTGAATTTCTTCTAAAATTACTCAGCATGTCTGATAACAGTAATACCCAGAAACAAAGTGCAAAATCTGTTTTATTTTATATTTGACTTTAAAGCTCCAGATGTGTAGAGGGGATAAGTTTATCAGAGCAAATGCAGCAAGCAATTAGAGATTATGTTATTTCAAGCTCTGGGCATTCTGCTAGCAGTGGAGAAAACCCATTCACATGATGCAGGCCTAAACAATTGAGGCCTGGAAACACAGAGCAACTTATTTCCCATGTTAGATCGTTAAGTGAAAACATGTGTTTTCAGAATGGTGGTTACATGCTAATTGCTAAAGTGGGGGGCTCTGAGTGCAGCCCACCCTGTTTTCCAAACATCTTACTGTGAGAAAACAGGTTGAGATTCAACATCTAGACTCTAAAATGCTTAAAGATTTCAAATCTACAAGTAGGCAAAAGCATGTTCTGTACCGTTCTTGGGTTTCTGATAAAGATCTTTGAGCGGCCGTAAGAGAACTCTTCAGCTGGAACCTGCAGGTCGGTCATCAGCACCTCCACTCCTTGTCTAGAGAAAACAAAAAAGAAACATCACCAGAAGCACGTAACCGGCAGCCAAGCCAACCAACAAGGACTCTTAGAACCTTCCTTCACCAGTCATTAGCAGGTTAGAACCTCAAAAAATCTATACATCCTCTGTGTAGAAGTGGTTTTTGTTGGAAGACTCGGCTTTTATTAGATGCCTAAGGAAGCACTAAAGCTGAAGGAAGTCATGTCAGCAGAAACTGTATTTTTCAGACATGTCTGCTGTTCCTTCAGGCGTCTGTAACCAAGAGCAGGACTTTGATGGGTGCTGGTCGTTACTTAAACATTTTACACTCAGTTGTATCATAGAACACTTAAGGTGTCACAATGTACCATTGAGGTCACTTCTCAATTTGGAGATTTAACGTTGGGTTTTATCTGCATGTTGTGCCTTTCTGTTTACCGTCAGGATTTCTGTGAGTTTGTGGACTCCATATGAGGCTTTGAGCCCTTTACCTTAACTAAACATACCAAATTAGTAATTAACACATAACTAATCTTGTGAGCTCAGTGTTTCTACTTCAAGGTGTCTTAACATTGATACCTTTACAAAAGGGGAACCCGTATTGTGCCAACCTCAAAATATCTGACAAGTCAATTTACACCATTAACACACAACGTAAGCATCCCGATTTAAATGCATATTGAAAACAAAGTTTAATGGATTTCAGCCAAAAGTATTTCTGTTCAAAAAGTTAATGCTTCAAAACAGAATGCTGCTCAGCTACGAGTGGCATGCAAAATGGCTTTGAAGTTTTTTAGAACAATTAAACTTTATAAAGATCTATTTTATTGCACATCACAAATATCTTTTGATTACAATATTGATCAGTGGGTTTTAGCCAAATATTAATATACCTGTTTTTCAGACTTAAAGTGTTTAAATATACAATTTCTCAAAGCAAAGGACTTGGTAAAAAGCAGCGAATAAACATTTAGAATTTTTTATTTTACATTGAGATGCTTATGAATTGCAAAATTTCAGTTTCGGCAGCAGAATTGAGAGCTGCGGATGGAATTAAAAACACAGTATGATTGATAGCCACCATTGCTTTTCTGAAAAATAAAGGTAATGAATAAAACATCTACAGTTAAGATGCAAATAAATATACATTTAAAAATAATCTGGCTGGACTACATGCATCCAAAAGTGGCGAGACATACAACCCTCCTCCTCCCCTCACACACCCTTTTCCTGTAAATGATGACTAAATCCTTAAGGGCCTAAAGGTGACTTAAAAACACGATTCACGTGTATGGCAGTGCAGATAGGAATCAGTGATTTAGCCAGCACAGTGGATGCAATGGGGAAGTTTGATGTAGAATGGAGGAGATAGATAAAGATGAAATGTCTCGACACGCTGCGGCTCAGAGGGGGAATACCGAACAATGAACATCTGGTATGTGACGTGACTGCAGCTACTTTCTGTAATGCCAGATTCATTTTTATGGATTCCATCATTAAAATTTCAAGTACTTTATTCATCAAATGACACTAGTGTATAGGGAATATTTTTAAACAAAAATCCTTCTTTCACTTAAACTAGTAGTTGCTTCAAACTGTTAGGATCATCTAATCCTTTCATCTTCTGAACCTTGTTTTGAACCTTATCTGAGTCTTTTCCCAGCAATCCTCCCACCTGGGAGCAGCTAAACACCTCGGGGTTGGCCACAAACATTCCTACTGGGAGCCAATCCACATTCAGACACCTGAGAATATTTCCCAGTTGCGAGAACACATTTGAAGGGGTTTGCTTTGAAAGCATTTCACTTTTCTGTCCTCATAATCTGCACCAGATTACCTGGCAGGCCCCTTCCAATGCGGCCAGGTGTTTTTGCAGAGCATCTTGTAGCGCTCGAGGCAAGGCTCGTAGGCCTGACGGAAGGCGTATCCTGCCCTCCTAACACGGACGTTCTCCATCAGGCCGAGGTAGCGCGCCTGATGGCAGACCAGGGATTCGTTGAAGATGTGCGATGCTTTTTTGTCATTAGGCTTGATGCATCTGTAAATTAGACATTTATATTCAGCTTAAATCTCTCACAAGTCACTTTATTTTTTCAGAATACACCTATTTCAATGAGAAGATTGAATTCACCGGATATAGTTTGGGTTCTTTGTTTGCAGGTTGCTCATTAGTGTGCCAACAGATGCTTTGAACTGGAATCCAGCAGTTGGCGGTCGTTTAAGGTTGACTTTTGCAGGATTTCCCTCAGGGAAGAGCTGTTTGATGAGGCTGTGGTTGGCCTTGTACATGGCCTGAGACAAGTCCCGGTAAAGCAAGTCGTTGTTCTTGTCAACAAAACCTTCAACACGATACAGCACCTACATTTAAGAAAAAAAATAAAAAGATTTACTTTTTATTATTGTGGCAAGACTGAGTTACACATCTTTAAACTTTCATTTTGCAAAAAAAAACATTTCTTCCTTTGTGTACTGGGCCAACAGTGGGAAAGAGTCATCAGTACCTTGCCAGCGTAGTGCTGGATGCGGAAGCAGTTGTGTGGCAGGCTGTGGTCAGTAAGGAATTTTGAATTCTTGCTCAGACGGCTTTCAAAGTGCTGGTGTTCAGCGCAGATTGTGTTCAGCTTGTCCAAGAAGGTCTCGTCGGTAACCGTCCCGGGCCTCAGACACTCCTCGTCCAACATGGCCAGAATGCCGTTTTGGTTCTGACACAGAAAAGAGACGAAAGCACAGCTTAGAATTTGTTACAGAATTTTATTCAGTTCTATGAACTGGAAACCACAATCTCAAGCTCTGCAGCAGAGCTCTGTTGGAGTTATTATGATTGTAATTATTCAGTGCTGGCTCCTTTAGTACCAGACTTGCATCATTAACAAACAGGAAGTTAACTTACATTTTCAATGAGGTCACAGATAACAGCATTGTTGAAATACTCAATGTTTGTCCATTCGATGCCCTGTAACAAAACACACAAGTCAAAAATAGGTCTTTGTATCATCAGCTTGATAAAACAGATATTCAGCTGGTTATGACCTTGGTACTTGGGCTTAAAAGAAAAAAAGAGGCTGTCATTTATTTGGACCTTATGAGCACTGCAATCATCGATGTAGATGCCTGCATCACATTCACATCTGATCCATAGGTATCCAGTAATATGTATCCAGTTGGTGTGGTAGCAAATACTGATATACAATATCACGATGTTTTTTTAATCTGGTTCAAAACAATCAGAACCACTATCTATGAGACCATTGTGAATGTGTTTAATAATGTGAGATTTTAACATTTTATATTATTTTTTTTCAACCCTCATACATCAAAATTACAAAGAACTGTAAATTACGAGATCAGAAGGAACTAGTTTAGACTGAATGGCAATTGAGTGTGTGTGGGATGACATAAAAAGACAAAATGTTCTAGTCTTTAAAAGACGGCAAAAAACAACCACCCCTCGTATTTATGCTTCTGTATCTCCCACAACCTCCTCCAAAACGTTGTAATTGCACATTAATGCACTTTATAGCGAGGTCACAATATGCCTGCAGCAGTATGCATTTATAAGGCCTGATGAAATGAAATAAAAACAAAATACCTAATTAACTTCAGTGCATTTATGGGAAAAACATAAAAATAGTGAAAGCTTTTTTAAATATTCTCTCTCATTTATAACAGTCCTTAAATGTCTTCTCTCCAACTCCAACACAGAGGTCAAAGACTCAGGAAGGAAAAAAAAGACAAAAGCACACTTTATAAATTTCCCCTTCCAAAAAAGGCAGCTGACCTATGAAACATTTTTCTGCTTTCAACTTAACACTTATTAAGGATCAATGAACTGCACCAATGTGAATGATTGGTATTTTTTAAAAGGTGGATGCAAAGAAGGCATGGCTGCATTTATGATTGGTAGTTCTACCCTCTTTCCCTAGTGCTGTGGTATTTTCCCATGCAATACACTGGACACAAGCCAGTGGTGGAATATCATTGGTGGTGGCGCAAGTAGGGAAGGGGGATGCGGGGTCACCGCTGTTGCACTCAAACTCAGAGCTCTGAAAACAAACAGAGCCTAAAGGTCCACATCAGGGAGTGTTTACTCTCAACAGAGTGAGGGATCATTTCCGTCCCTGTGAGTGCACAGAATGAAAATGTTGGTGGGTCAGAGATGGGGACAAAAAACAAAAGATAGAGCAGCAGAAATGTGTTCACTTTAAGGAAAAGAACACAAGTTTAAGTGGGGCAGTGGGAGGGGTTAAATAGTTGAGTGAAATGACCAGGTAGAAGCAATGCTTCAGGGGCCCGCCATAATGGACTATCAACACAACGAACCGAGTGGCGACATGTTAAGAGATGCAGATGTACAGCTGCAGGTGAAAGGAATAAAATGGATAAAGGCAGGTGCTGAAAGTTAAATTTCCCTGGAGTTTTTAAGCCTTGCATCCAACAGCTTGACACAAATCTTCTCAACAAGTAAAATTCACAGCTTACCTCTCTGACGTACTCCTCCTGCTCCTCACGCAGAGTCAGCTCGATGAAAATCTGCTGCAGCTTTTCGTTGCAGTAATTGATGATGAACTGCTCAAAGCTGTTGTCCTGCAGGCAGGAAAACATGAGGGATGAGAAACTTAACCTCAAGTTACTTTAACTTTAGAGCCTAAAACAACAAAATTTGAAGTGCTTGAATATTCTATAATGCGGTTTGAAATATCTGAAGCTTCTTTAAGTTCCCTGTTCAGAACATTGCACAACAGAAACCATAAAATATGGTGATTTGCCTTGCTTTATTTCCTTGCAAGATATTACATAAGAAGCATTCTTTTTGTGTGTCCAATTCAGTATCTTTTCCTAGCTCCTTAAAAAAATATTCAGTAATTACAGGGAATTTGGAAACCATAATGGTCAGAAAAATGACAGCTGACAATTTAGATTGTAATATTAAAATGCGTCATCTACTAAATATCCAATTTGTTTGGATCAGTGAGGCAGCACTTATCTTATTATAGACTTCAAACCTCAGCACATAAAAAATGGCTTCAACAATTCAGAAGCTTTAGGATGTAGAACTGCAATCTTATCATCATAAAACGTCTGACGAAGCAAATATTTAATCTACCTGTAATATCTCAGCAATGATTATAAATCCTTATCATGGAAAATTCCTGTAAGACTTTGAAAACCTCTTTAAACATTGACTTGTCAGTAATTAGTGAACACCTGTTCCCCATTACCCAAAGAACTCTGGTCAATTACGACAACTAAAAAAATGAGTCATGCTTCTTGTAAGACGCATTATTGAACACTGGTTAATATTTTCTAAACATAAAAATGCTGTTAGTTTTAGAGCAGGTTCAGTGACAGAACTCAAGGTGGAGGACACATTTTATTAGTAAAGAGGAAATGGGATACATTGCAACATGTAGTTAGTTTTGAATTTTTAAGATTTGTTATATTCTCTTGAATAACCCAAAGGTCATTGTCACCCTGAAGAGAAAAAAGCACACAGGAAAACATTGTCTCCTGGAGCGGCAGCAGATCCCAGGCTGAAATATGTAGAAGAAACCTGTTCAGAACAGCGCAGGGACAACTTTGAGGTTTTATAAAATCCTGTGACAAGTGTCTTGAAGAAGTAACTTTGGACTAAATATCCTCATTTCAAGGAGGAGGCATTTAATTTAATTATTGCAAAACATTTACTCATTTGAAGTGAGTATGATCCTTTGTGAACAATTTATTCATCATTTCTGTATTGCTGTAAACAGGATTTGAGAGTCTATAAAGCATATCTCTACTTTTTTGTTCAATTACTATAGGATGAGCACAAGCCTCTTCTTTCAGCTTAGCATGTATTAGATGCATTTGAAAAAAAAATGCTATATTGGTCTGCTATAACAACTAAATATGTGACAAAAGATTTGTTATTTTGGTAGCACTTAGCATAATTTAGCATACAGCTAAGCACCCCCTACTGGCCTCTAATGTTAAATTTTTGCTCCATTGTACAGGGGCCAAAAAGCTTTTCTTTAACACAAAACTAACTATTCAAATGCTTCTATGTGCAAATCTTTATTTTATGACACATTTTTTTATTTTTAACAGCTGCTATCTAATATTAGATATTAGCCAAATTAAGCATTTAGCTACATGCTTGCTAAATGTAGCTAACATTTAGCTAGCATGTCAGCTAGCATGCTAGCTAAATGTTGTGGTTTAGCACATCTTATTCTAAACTAGACATTAAAGCACACAAATGACAAAAACTAGAGGGAACTTTTAAAATAGTTTTTGAGTGACAAATTACAGCTAATAAACTAGCGAAAAAAACAAACAAACATTTTACAGTTTATGTCTAATGAGTGCTTGAGTCTAATGACTAAAGTTCTGGCATTAAAATGGCTATGTATATGGGATTTTTCAAATGATGCAAAGGCTTTTTTTTTGCATCGTTTCAGCTTTGTGGCACACTATAAGCTACTGCACACCATGAGGAATTAAACAAGATGCTAAATTATGTCTAAAGGATCACAGCATGCACTCTGGCACAGCAAGCAGGCTGGCGTGGGTGTTACTTACTCCTTCCTGATGACCCAGACAAAACAACATTAAGAAGAGGGGAAGGACTTGAGAGTCAGTGAAATGAACAGGCAGTGATATTAAAACAAAATAACTCAAGAGCAGGCGACTAAAATGCATTTAGCAAAAACACAAAAATACCGTCTCACATGTTTTACATGCATTGACATGCATAACAGGTGGAACCCCTTTGCCATGTGATACATTTGAAAGTGCATCTGCAACATGTATTTAAGCAATGAGAATTTCCCCTCCAAGTGCACTGAACAGTGTATTTACCACAAAAATGATTTCCCCTAAGGGAGCAACAAAGCTGAACTAATCCAAGTGCATTTTTATCTGCTCTCAGTTGTTGCAGATAAGCTCCACACAGGTAGCAAAGCAGGCAAACAGCTTGAGGCGAAAACTCTTTTCTGTTTTTAGGTGGTCCGATTCTGTCATTCTGGGTTTAAGAAATAATCAGCCGGTTTGATCTGTCACACGTCTTACCTCAAATATCTCAAAGCCGTAGATGTCCAGTACACCCATCACCTTGTGGCGAGTTTTAGCTTGTGCCTGAAAGGACACCACATCGTCAGCATAGCAAAGGAACTTTAACTTCTTTTATGAGATCTTTTACTTACTTTTATGCTTTCATTAATTCTGGTCACCAGCCAGCTAAACAGGCGGGTGTAGAGATTTTTGGCCAGGGCATCTCTGGCATAGTAGGCCTGTGAAAAAATTATAATAGGTGAAGATGCAACATTGAATCATGTTCAAATAATTAGCAGTTTTCTTAGAAAGTGGTCACATCAGGTTTTTTCTGTACATGTGTCCCTTGGACATGTAGAAATACATGTTCTTTTAAACATCAATGTTTAAAGTCACATAATCAGTCCTTACCATACAGACTTAGATTTTTTTTCCCCACTATTTAATCCCTTTAGTGCTAAATACAGAAAATAGTCTTTTTGCAAAAAAGATGCAAAACAAACACATGTAGGAAGGATAAAATGCAGATTGATTAGTTTATAAAGTCGAAAAGAAAATAAATGAAAATTAAAATTTGCTCAGTAGTACCTGACCAAATTTTATGATACTTAATACAAACTTACACACACAAAAAATTACATTTCTAGGGATACAACTTTTTATTATTTTTTTATTTTAATGTCCCAGACTTATTGGTTAATTATTTATCTGTTCCACATCTTGAATTGAAATGTCTATGCCAGCAGTCCCCATGTAATGTGACAAAAGCCTAACCTCTAAAACATGACCTAGATTTTCATTTCCAGAAGGAACAGTGCTTATTTATTATGTAAAGGTTTTCATCTGGCATTGACATAGATCAGCGTTGGCAGCCAAACGGAAAGCAAGTCAAGGGGAAGAAATGACCCTTTATTTTACTGCGGACTATGAGAGAACACCAAAAAATAAAAAAAGACAAATAATTGCTTTAAAATTAAGTTAAGAGAAACCCTGACCTGAGCAACATTCAGAGTAGTGGAAACTTTTTCCATCTTGGCCTCAACTGTTCGGTAGCTGAAGGCCCTCTCCAGTACAGACTGCTCGATTCCCAACAGCTCACACATCTCCTTCAAATCTACAAAAATAAAAAACAGCACATTTTTCAAGTTTATTACCTCAACGATGAGAAGCTTTACATGCCATAGGAAGGATTTTGGACATCGTGTACTATAAAATAATACTAGAGAGGAAAGATGGTGCAACAAATCAGAAGGCTAAGAATACTTAATATGAACAATAGTGACAGAAACAAGGGTATTACAGGAAGCCAGTTTATACGATGCGCTGTCTAGTTTGAAGTGCTCTCATGACTTGACAAACTGCCAAGTCAAACTGCCAATGAGCAGCAATGTGGACAATTGTCCATATTGTCCACATGGACAACTTACATATTGTCCATGTGGAAAATATGTAAATTAAATATTTGCCTTAAAAAACAACCGTTTGAATGATAACATGCAGGTCTTGTGACAGAAAACATAAAACATGTTTGTTTAGCAGAATAACTGGGGGTACTAAAGCAGCCAATAAGGAGACATCAGCTTTATGAAAGAGATGAAAAGATCATCTCTAGATCAAAAACTAGGAATATTGTTAACATTAAAATTGACGACATTTTCAGCTAAGCTATAAGCAAATTCTAGCTCTTACACTGTGGAAACATGGTCAACTTGATTAAAAAAATAAGAAAAATAACTAAGCAAATGAAGGATGGGGTCAAACCTACCATTTTTGTCTTTGATGCGACTCTCGTCCATCCCATTGCAACGCGATTCGGGCTTGAATTCAATGTTGCCAAGCTTTAGAACAGCAGCTACAAGCTCCAGCACCGACTGCATTTCATCTTCCATAAATCCAACAATCTGCATGGCATTCTGTGGATGAAGAAAAAAAAAAATTAAGGTTAAGTTAGGAATGGGCAATTATCTGGTCCATTTCTATGGACCCCTCCCCTACATGTTCCTGCAAAGATGCCTTAAAGCTCTTGCACTTTTACTCCACCCTTCAAAATAAATTCAGAAGTTTGTATTTTCTTTTTTATTTCATGTTTTGTTACCAGCCACTCTGACGGCAACGTCGTTTTAAAACCAGGGTGTTGTCTAAACAGGTTGCGATGCCGTTAGATAGCTAGGCAAATTTAACAGCTGATACTTTTGTTACTCCTAATGGATGAGTGAAACAAAGGCGCAACACAACTACAAAGTTTAAATGTTTATTACTGTACATCAAAATCTAACAGGCTGACATTCAATATGCCATTTTAGCAGAAATAGTTTTCCATTTTTAATAGAAAATTATATTGTGGTGATTTCCTATTCAGGAAATGGCTGATCCTGCATAGTTCACTGGAAAAGGCTTTAAACAAATAATACAAAATAGTCAATTGTCTCCTAGTTACATTAACCAAAAAACAAAGTAAATCAGGCAATCAATAAACGTTTTCCTGTTCATTAAATGAGTCAGAATGGAACAGTCTCTCTCTCCCAGTTTTATGGTCAATCTTTAGATTTCTTTTATTTTTAATTCAGCGGTGAAATGGAACAGTGTAGTTCCTTTAAATCTAGACTAAACCCCACATGCTTAGAGTTGCTTTTGAACCATAACAAATGAAACACTAATCAACAGAACTTGGCAAAATGTAATGTTTCATGGACAATGGACTCTATAGCCCCTGAATTAGATAACTGGAAGTCCTTTTCAAAACTAGAAAAGGAAGATCCACAAAGAAAACTGAAGCTCATCTTGGATGCCTGATTGGTGCAGCAGTACAGGCAAGGAACCAAATTGGAACCACGTAATAAAGCTTGCCAAAACTGCAGCATGTTCTTGAGGTGATCATAACGCTAAACATTTACTACAACAGGTTTTAAATCTTCCAAAATGGTATTTTCATCATCTCTAAACTGTTTTAATCCAACAACTGACAAAAAAAACTACTTTGGTTTGAAAGCTAATTAAAAAAATACAGCAAGTCAGAAATCTAAACACCAACAAATATCACACCAAGTACTTCACAAATGATTGTCCAAGTCTGCTCCAATTCAAAAGGAGGATATAAGGTGGCGGGGGCGATTGTTTGGAGGGAATGTCCCTTTGTGTTTCCGGCTGGTGAGGTGCAGCTGCGCCAGGAATGCAAAGTTAATGGGAAGCAGGATGTGAAAAGTGGGGAAAAGAGGACAGCTGACCGTTACAATTCAGACTGACGAGTCTTGTGTAGTGTTTTAAAAAAAGCCTGCTGGAACAGGACCTTGTACGCTGCACTGCAGCAGATAGACAGTAACCCCACATCTCCTTCCGTCGATGAGGAATGGAAGAAACATCACAGAACAAAAAACACTCAGGATAGTTGGAGATTTCCCCCCTTCAATGCAAAATCATAACTTACTTTTTATGCTGTAGTAAAAATTCAAGGTAGAAATCAAGCTGAACTGTTATCACAATAAAAGGGAGTGAGATAGAGGTGAACATTTTGCCAATGAGCAGTGACCGATACATTTTGTTTGCCCTGTCCAGAAGGTAAGAGCTGACCAATCTCTGCCCTTTGTACATGAATCATATTTAACGCGGCATGACGCAGATAAAAGGCAAGTCGATACACAAAGTCAGCAGAGTGTGGAGTTGCTTGCGATTAGAGAATGCTAGCGTTTGTTTTAACTCAAGCTGTCTATTTTTAAAGCAGAGGTCATTTTACAAGTTAAAAACATATGTAGTCATTTTAAATTGTGCTGAGCAATTAAAGCATTTCAACAATTCATTGAGTAACAGAATGTCCAACAAAAATAAAACGTATAGCTTTAACATTCAAGAAGACAATACATATTGTATGGTATGGTAAAGTATAGAGTTCAAGTTGCTTGAGGTTTAGTGTTAAGTTCCAATGTTTGCAAACCTTTGGGGAGCCAGGCCATCTACTCCCGTTTCTATAGGGTTTCTTAAGTCTGAAGCCAGTGCAAGTCTACCTGGAGGTTTTAGAGCACTTTGTACTCCCATCAGCTGGTATGGAAGTGGTGCCAAAAGTATCGGTACCTTTAATAACTGTGGTACCGTACTTAATTGGCCAATGGACTCACCTGACCAAGAGAATCTGTGGGCTGATTTAAGGAGAAAGCTGGAACACCAAAGCCTACAATGGAGCTTAACTGAAATTCAGTTCAGCTCCATTAAAGCATCCTTTATTCTCATCTCAGAAACGCAACAGATTGATCGTCTCCATGTCACACCACACTGATGCATTAACTAATGCTAAAGGAGCACCAAGCAAATACTGAGTGAATATGTACTTAAATTTATATGTTCATAATTATATCAACAATCCTTTTGAGTGTTACAATCTTTTCCAAATAAATTCAATTTGGGGTTTTCAATAAACCTCAATGACCAAATTAGCAATTAAAATCTTTCAGGGCATAGTGAATTCATCTGGCAAAGATTTAATAGAATTTTTAAAAGACCTTTTCATTATAATCTGACATGTGGAGGTTTGTGTTTGTGCAACTTACTCTGACTGTCCTGAAGTTAGCTGCATCATCCAGCCCACTGACCGTGGCAGAGTCCAGGCTCAGGTAGTTGTACTTGCTGACGTCTCGCTCCAGCTTGAGCTTTTCTGTGGCAAACAATCCGGTTGATCTTTATCTGCATTTGCTCGCAGCATGTTTAATTAACAATCAAAACCTCACTTCCATTGAATTTACAATGCACACCTGTACATTCATAGCCACGAGGCATTGCCATGGCAAACACCACAACAAATAAAACAAACGATAGTCATTCAAAGGAACTTTTGCACAATGCTTCCACAAATGAGTTATTGCTGTGACCACTGTTCTCTGGGCTTGAATTGCAAACTTAAAAGCCCACCCCATGTAGGAACAAAGAAATCTATTCCTCTTGTGGGCGCACGTGTCGGGTTTCATTAGTGGCTGCATTAACTACAGCAAAACCCAGCCTCTCTGATGCGAGTACTCCAGGGGTCGATGACCATTATATTGTTCAGGACATAAAACAATGCCTTCAGAGCAGAGAAAGGCAAACAGAGGGAACAGGTTTCATTGCCTGGCTTTGTTGAGCGCACTGTTTGTTAGGCAGGAAGATCAGGTCGTTAATGTGTAAGCCATGTGTTCCTGCAGCTGCAGATCTGCTGGAGGATGTTTTTAATGCAAGATTTTCACAGAAGCAACTGGACGATTGTTACAGCGAAATGTCCAATTATGTTCACCACCCAACATCACATCAATGTGAGGCAAAGGACAAAACAATTGTCACTCTGGGTTTTCCAGCAGCTGCTGTTCTGATGTTTGCTTCTTTAATTTTTGTGAGTTATGTATAGCTTGAAGCCATCACTTCTTTCACAAAACATTTGCTACATTATTTAATTAGTCTGTACTATGCTATTTTGGCATAATACAGACTGTAGTTTGGGGTTTTTCCCCAGTATTTTACAGTGCCATTTCATTTTAATTTCCAGTCGTAACATTCAAATTAATATGGCTTTTATTTGGCTTCAACAACCTTTCAGAAAACTTACTCAGCGTGTCGTCTGAAGCTCCAGACAGGAGCTGATAAAAGATGTGGAAGTTCCTCTCTCCTCTAGGCTGTTTCACCACCCGTGACTTCTCCAGCAGATCTGTAAAGAAGCAAAAGGAAACTATGACGCAGGACAAGTCGCCTTTACAGGAAGTTTTTCTACTACAACTCTATTAGTGACCATGTAGCTACCTGTTCCAATGCAATACCTGGTTTTATTCAAAACTAAAATTTGTAATGCCATAGAAAAGTATTCATACCCCTGGACTTTTACCACAAACTTCAATGCATTTCACTGGCATTTTTTATAATAGTCGGGTGTAGGAAATGATACACTGACTTTAAATATTGCTCACATAAAAATCTGGAAAGTTTGGAATGTGTTTGTTTCCAGCCCCCTGAGGCAATGCTTTGTAGACTCATCTTCCACTGCAATTACATCTGTAAGTTATAATGTTTGACTCAAATTATTCACTTGTTACTCTGGTTGTACTGTGAGGGCTGCTGTGCTATTTGGAGGAGAACCACCATCTTAGTGTAAAGTCTGGAGTCCATCTGCTTTTTTCTCCTCAGAATGGATCTGTATTTGACTCCATCTTCCCTTTCAACTCTTCTTCAGCAGGGATAAAGAAGCTGGCCCAAGTGGAATAATGAGTTCCAAGGGATGTGGAATTATTTCTATACCCAAACCTTTTGCATGTAGGTTAAACTATAAAATTTGAGCTAAATGCTACAGGACCTTCCAGATTTGATGCAAATTGCAAGCAAGTTGGGTTTCTTGCAGGCAAGAATGCTTAGAATAAGTGAGGTTTAAGATAAATGCTCCAATATTCCAATTAGTAAAAAAAATGCAGCATTTGTTTTAATTTTATGGCCAAATTACAAAGACAAATGTGTATTGTTGCTTAAATTTTCATGACTAATCCTTCAATAACACTGTTTCACAAGAAATCTGCAGCATTTTTTCTTCATGACAGCTACACACCACTTTGAGCTGCTTCATCACAAACTCAAGATGGATTTCAGTTGGTGTTTATTCCTCAAACTAGCAGAAACCTTAAGACATGGATATTTTTGAGAGGAGACGCTTGTCATTTTTTGTTATTTAGGATCCACTGGGTAGGAAGAAGTCACTGAAATATTTCACACATCAGCTTTCTGCTGAGCTGTTGACTAAGAGCAACAGAACCTTATTAAACAAGCACTTTCATCTGCTTACTGCATCAGGCAAACAAGGATTCAACTAAGGACTGCCTGCAGAGCTCAAAGATACTGCAGACTGCTTGACAGCCTTTTCACTTCAAGTCCAACTGTGCAGAAGTTGGACTTTTTAGACAGAATTTCTTTAAAAAAACCATCTTATTTTAGGAAAGTTCTAAGTTTATTTCACACTTCTTGCTATTATAACCAGATGGAAAAAAAACTCCCATCCATGAGGGAAAAAAAAAAAGTTTCATACTTTCAATGTTTAGAATAAACTCAATACATCAGTGGGTGGGTAGGTGCAGAGAGGATAGAAGTACTAGTTTGCAGTTGATCCACAGATTTTCTGCAAAGAGCGAATTACCGGGTCTTTCCACAGTGAGCTAGGGATGTCAGGGTCAGCTGAGGATCAGGCTAAAATGTAATTCTGCGACACCCACAGGTCATGAATCACATAAGTGGCACTTAGGAGTGAGCACATCAATAATAGAACACCCATGACTGAGAGGTCTGCAGCAGCAGTGTGGAGCTGTGATCAAAGACGCAGGAAGAAAATGAGATAGAAGACTAGCAAAAAGCCACTTCTTATATTTTAGTTCATTTTTCTTGATCTTAACATTCAGCTGAGGGCTTTTGGCACCATTACGGAAAAGTACAGGGTAGGAAAGAACAGAAACTATTAGTTATTCTCAGGGTCCTAAAGTGAGTTACACCTGCAGAGTGCAAAAATTTGGTCATCTTGCAATTGCATTTTAAGGCTAGAGTTCCACATTTTCTGTTGTACACCAACATATTTATTATATTTATTATATGCCCAGTTCACAGCATGCTCCTACTGGTGATTTAACATGTTTACAAGTCAACATAATGTGTGAACAAAACCCTGTATTTGAATGAAAGGGGCACCAAAATGTAACAGAATTAATACAGCATTTAAAAAAAATTATTTGAGGGCCAAGATTTATAGAGATTTATAGAGAAATAAATTAAAAAACAAAAGCAATCCATCTAGTCCCGCATCTGCTTTCACACCCCATCTGTCAAGCCGTCCATCCAGCCAAGTCTAAACAAGTCACATGACTATGACTCTTCTCCACAGACCATTGCCAGCGTTAAACCGACTCAGGCAGACAGGGAGACAGAAGCACACTTTGTATGTCTGCCATTAGTTTCCGTCTTTATTCACAATGTTTTGTCTGTGCAGGCTTCCCCAGCCTGCACCTTCTGTGCCAGAGGTCACAGAAACAGAAGCAAGATCAAATCAAAACAGGCAAGGATAAGCCGTCAGGGAGAATGTCAGGAATGGGATTCATGCTCCCTTTTGTTTGGTCTGACTTCCACCATCCGAAAAGGTAACATTTGGAAATGATTTATATATGATGTCACTGCAAGACAGAGTGAAGGCTATACAAGAGATTTCAGAGCATCAAAATATGACTGTTTCCATGGCCATTACAATTCTGAAGAAGTATTCACATCCCTTAAACATTTACACTTTCAGTCACATCACAACCACAACCAAATGTATAAAATAAATATATTGTCAGACTAATAAAGTGCAGACTTGTAAAGCTAAAGGAAATAGCTTTTAAAGATTTTACAAATAAAATTAATTCAAGAGTAAAACTGTTAATAAAACAGATTTTCAGAATATTAAAAAAATACATCTCTGTCCTTCTATTTCACAGTTCCATACTTATGTTGCTCCTTCACAAAATCTAGTAAAATAAGTAAAAATGGAAACATAATCATTGTATTACTGTTACAAAGCAATAAAATTTGAGTAAACTCTCAAAATATTTTCCATTAACCTCTACTTTGATTTAAATCTGTTTTCTCCATTTGTACTCACAGTTGCTGATGACTCCACCCAGCGGATCTCCTTTGAAGTCAAACTCTATGTCCATGTATTTTCCCTGGGGGTCAGAGTGGAACAGTGAGATGCAAGCTCTTATTTACTCAGACGTGCATATTCCTCTTTTCTTTGAAAATGCTTAAAATTAGTTCTGATGAGTTCACATTAAGCATTTTTTTGGTTCAACTATTCAGCTATATTCTCTTTCCAGTGGATGGCTAACTCTAGCCATTTTGAAGTTATTCTCCCTTAATGTTGGGGGTTAGACTAGAAAGTCTTGTATGGGATTGTTTTTTTTCTTTGCTCTTCTGATGTATTAATAGCAGTTCGGTTGCCAGATCAAACAAGGCACGGCTGGAAAACATTCACAAGCCAAACTCAATAAGCCCTCTGCACTCAGCAAAATTAAGTGAGGGATTCATTCATAATTTCATAATAAAATGATGGACTTTTGATGAAGCAGCAACTAGTGAGGAGGCCTAAAGTCTCTGCTCAAGCCAAGCTCTGCTAAATATAACAGGATCAGCAGTATAATCCATTGAGGTGACCGTAACAGCATGCCTATTTAGTTTTATTTGGAGGCAACAACATTTGTTAAATAACGGCAAACAGTATGGAAAGTAAAAGTGGGGCAGTGAATGTCGTGTTGGGCAGCAAGCTGGTGCTTGCTGGAATAACCAGTTTCTAACTTCATCTGTGTGGCAGGAAGGGAGGAGGCAACATTATTGGAAGTGCTAAAAGTTAAGATAAGAGGTTGCAATTTTATGCAAAATAAATAAGTTATGTTAAAAATATTAACATGAAAAGAAGCCAAACTGATGGGATATTTTGTAGGAAAGTAAAACTGTTGTTCACCTCCGTAACAAATCTCAGGCAGATAGTGTGGGAATGTCTTGTGTGGAAAAATACCCAACACACCCATGTCTGTCATAATGCAATTACCAGTACCTGGAAATGTGTGGTCTGGATTTGGGTCTATTTATAGAAGGACCAAACGAGACACTGTTGCATTAAACCTAGGATGTGATTTATGTGAAAAAATGTAACCCCATTATTGCTCAATTTGCTAATTTTGAGCAACTGGTAAAATGAGTACAAAGAACTGAAATCAATTTGAATGAATAGAGATGAATTGTATACAAATGTCAGATTTTTATCAAGATTTTTATAGCACAAATACAAGAGTTCACTGCAAAGCTTTCAGAAACAAATATTTATTGTTGGAGGAGTGGAGAAATGAAAGGGTATGATGGGCAGACCAAAGATCTGTTGGATCAACGAACAGATGATTAGATAGATGGACAGTGGGTGCTTGGAGAAGAAAGGAAAATGATGGCTGATGGAGGGAAATATGTGTACATAGAAGAAATGGATTGTTAGACAAATGTAGGAATGGTTGACTAGACATCATTTGGACAGACAGATTGACAGAGCTGGATGGACGGATTGGCTGAATTAATTGATCAAAGGGACGAACAACCTGATTAATAAAGGATTAATCTACAGAAGGGACGATTAATCCCTGAATGCATAGTGGATGGGGAGGTTGATGATAAACATTTTTTAAATATTTTTTTTTCCATTTTCAATTTAATCCTGCACCTTACAAGGCTAAAATAACCCCACACAGTTAAATGGCATTTTACAACAATATTGTTATAAAACGCCCCGAAGTCCAATACCAAGACATGTTTCAAGTAAAAAATGTAATACACTCGGTTCACAAGCAGTGCTGTGTGTGGGCCAGTGTTACTGTGCAAGGCAATAAAAGTGTCCCAATTACATGGTAGAGGGATAAAAAGGGGAAAAAAACAGGTACAAGGACACTGTAATGATAGAAAAGTCTTTGCCTAAACTACCAGTTTGTGGTTAAAACCCCCACTGCTCCCCAACATGCATCTCTAGGGGGAATGTGTATTCACACAGTGACAAATCAAAAGAAGGACAAAGGAAAATGGCTATAAAGGATGGATTAACTCTGAAGCCAAAGGAAATTCTGCTCAACAGTTTTTATTTCTTCTGTTTTTTGGAGTCAGGATCTGCACAATTCATTTAAAATCCAGTCTACCTGCACATTTCAGAGTTTGGAGCTGCACTTTGTGGGTGGCTTTTAAACCATGTTTACAAGAAAACAATCTTAAGATAAAGTTTTCTTTAGCCTTATCTTAGTTTTTAATTGCAATCTGAATGCGGTCTGCATTTCCAGATTATCTGAGCATTCATGCAGGAGGAGGAGTTTCTTCGAGTCAGGAACGAGATCGACATAAATGGCCTGACTTTCAGAACAAACCATGGGAACGCACACAAACAGTCTAGCTAAATAAAATATTCCAAGAAATTAAGAACCCATAATGAAATGGTGCCATAAACCACAAAAGGTCTTTCCTAAAGAAGGTGGCAGCAGCTTTGTCCAATGTAGATCAATGGAAAGTTGAGTCAATGGGGGAGGGAGAGAAAAGAAATTGTGGTTAAGTTAAAAAAGAAAGGGTGCTAAGGAAGAGGTAATCACAGCCTCATGAAGCAAAGCCTTTTGAAGAATTTGGGAACATTTTTCCATCTTAATCAGACATAACTGGAATGTAAAAAGTCATATTAAGCTGTTGAACTACTCTGCGTCTAAAATTAACTTTAATGAGATTCCAACTTATTGAGGTGCATTTAGAGTTAGAAGTCAAAGTGAGCATTTTTTATACAAAATGTGTATATATAAATAGGATCAATTAATTTGTTCTTTTTACAAGACAAAATACAAGTTGATACTTACAAATCTTGAAGAGTTGTCATTGCGTACAGTTTTTGCATTTCCAAAAGCTGCAGAGAGAAAAATCCCAAAAAGTTAAAATTATGAACAAAAACATTTGACTAAAATTGATCTGATAGCTGCAATGTAAAAAGCAGCTAAGCCAAGTTCTGATCCATATTTTTAAGCCTTTATTATTATTGATCCTTATCATTGTCCTTCTCTAGTCACCTGTCAATCATAACAGACCTGAATGTCAAAGCCATTTGCACTGATGATGGCCTATAATTCTGTGAGGATTAAGCAAAGCATCAGCGCTTTCCAGGCTTAGGAGGGACTAAACCTTTATGTCACCCCACATTCGAGTCAAAGTGGTTCCATATGTGGCCTGTCTTGCAAATAAACAAAAACAAGATGCTCTCCAAGGAGCACAATATAAACCTACAAAGTTCACCAGTGGACAATCTCAAAAAGGGCCAAGTTTCTCTGCAGTTTTCATTTCCTTTATTTCATATCCACATTTAAATGCTATTAAATGTACCACATAGCAGAGCACTATTAGCATAACAGCTTAATTGCTGATAGCAGCTGAATAATGTGTGTTTAAGTATTCGAATAGTGTGAATGTGTGGGTTGTTTGTCTGGAACAGCAACAGCCAGAGGGCGAGGAACACACAGAATAAGAGATGCTGAGATAAAGAGCTGAAGAGAAATCAGAGCAAGGAGTGAAAAATGGAGGGTAACAAAGAATGAAAGCAATAACGAAAGTGAAGCAGAGCATCACAGAGAGCAAGCATGATAAATCCGCTGTGTTTGGCTGCATAAACAGTTCCCTCCTTTTTCCTCTTTTTGTGCGTCTCTGTGTTGGGGCAATTAGATCGGCAGGAGCTAAACTCTTGCAGATGTGCAGGGTTTTCCACTGCAAGTCAACCTTACAGCTTCATTTTTCATGGGCACTTCCTGTCCACTGCCCCCAATTAAAAAAAGAAAAAAAGGCAATTCTCCGCCAGCACTGGGATGCACAAAAGACAGTGTAGAGGCTATGAATCATTTTTTCTTAACCACCCGCACACAGCCACACAAAAAACGTATGAAAACAGCAAAGGTTTTCATATGTTGAGCTCCCTCATAGTCCATCCCGTTTTACCACAAACCTTAATGTACATAGCGGGACTGCTTATGATTGATGCATCTCCTCGTAGGTTTGTCATTGTGCCATACACTTTCCTTTTTTCCCCCAAAATGGATTGAACAGTACTCGGAGTTGAAGCAGAGTTGGGTCATAAAACAATCCCCTCAAGCTTTGAACATCTGACCAGAAAGGTGTGTTCCTTGCTCTTCATGCTTCTTTCTGTTCAAAAACTTTCACAGAGTTTTAATTTAGTTCATTTCTGCCACTGCCATATTTAACGGTACAAATGGTTTTGCCATGGTAACATACAGTGTTCTTGCATGTTTAAGCCTAACTTAATTTTATTTTTCTTCCATAAAAATAAGGCTTTAATGTGTTTTGTGTGCTAGAACAAAGTTCCGCAGATTAAAGAGTTTAAATTGTACACCAACTTTTCAGAATTAAATACACATTTCTCCACCAAATTTTGGATGCTTTCTGTGAAACATCTCTTGAACTGGAGCAGATTGCTAACAAATTTCATCAACATGCAAACATCAGAGTGCCCAGCCTCCAAACTGGGACGTAGCTCGGCCCACCGTCACTCACCCTCCAGCACAGGATTGGACTGCAGCAGCTGTTCCTTGACCTTGTTCACCTCCTGGCCCTTCCCACACACTGCTGCCACATATGACATCACCAGCTTACTGGCCTCTGAAAAACACACACACAGATATTAGAATCATTCAGTCAAAGCCTCTCAGACATGACAGAAGAGCAAGTGCACTGCGCCGGCTCATTGCAGTGTTCTCCATAAAAAACATTCCCATTACATCACCCCTCAGCACCCATGAGAGTTAAAGGCGGAGACACCATTTAAGAAGCTCCCTTTGTTGAGTTGGACTCTGTGGTTTGATGATTTTGTGATGAAATTATGGGACATATTTCATTGGGAAGCAAAGAAAACCCCTAGAAAACCAATCTGGGTGCGATGATCATTGTTCACCCACTGTTCCCAGTGATTGAAATTGGTTTGAGAATAGGCGTTCCAACAGAGGGACTCTTCCAAAAATTAACTTTCTGTTTTCATCAGAGGCTCAGTAGGAAACATGCCTCATGATTGGAGAGTTGGCATAAGGATCATTTCTGAGCTACTAGTGAGGTTGACAGTGACCCAAAACTGATGTGTGACCTGCCAAAAAGAGTTCTGCTCTCTGAGCTGCTGATGGTAAAAGCTAAAGGCTTGCTTATTTAAGATTGAGAAAGATAAAAATATAATGCAAGAGTTGAGAGACCATGCAACAAGGAGAAGCTTCTTATAAATAGTATGTACTTTCATAGCTACAAAATAAACTGAGCTTTTCTTGCATAAAATAAGACTTTAATGTGTTTCTATAAAAAAAAATAGAGATCTCATAATGTTGGTCACAGCTGCTTGATTTTACATAAACTATATAAAAGAAAGTTAAGGGGGGGAAATGGAAACTCACAAACATGAATGAAAATGGCCCATATCGATTCTGTAGCTTTTAATGGCCTTATTACTTTAAAGCCCCACGGCAGCCGAGATGACGGAAATCTAAATTTATCTCCGACTTGAGTGCGGCGATGACTTCTTGGAGCAGAGTTTAATAAACATGAAAAAGGGACTTTAAAGGAAGTTTTTTGGGGAAAAAATAAATAAAAACATGAGCGATCAAACTGGACTTTATAGTGCCTACATTTAGGCTTCTGCAATTGTTGCATCATTGCACTTCAAACATATTGTAATGATTTATTTGTAGTGTAAATATTTCTGTCGCAACAAATGTAGGACCCTTTGCTCCCTGAGCTGCAGGGAGGTTTTTGTTGTAAAATCCAAGCAACATATTTACTTATGTAAATATGTGCAAAAGCCTCTTAAATGTATCTTGTGTAGTAGCATAATCTCAGTGAAAAATTCAGAAACACTAGAAAAAAAGCTTTTTAAAATGTTTCAACCAACTTATAAACTATTGATGAAGTGATTTTTTTTCATATCCCAAAAATATGATGCTCATATGTACTAAGAGTAAAGGTTGGCTTTTTCAGTGAAAATTGGTTACTGCAACAGAAGATTAATTTATTTGCGCCATCTTTACCAGCGGGGTAAAATAACTACGAACTGCATTGAGCGGATTCCATCTCATTCCCGCCATCTGTGCCCAACCCACTGGACATTGCAATTACCTGCAAGGCAGCAAAACTCAGCAACCAGGAAATGCCATTCTTTTATGAAAGTGCAACAAAAAGAAGCTTTGAGCAAAAAAAAAGTAATACAAATGATCTGAATTTAAAAGCTTTTATTGGAAGGGGCTCCATTTATGGTTCAATGCCCATTTGAGGTGTAGGTTTTCTGTCGGAGTATAGGTGCTAGTGGAATTTTTATGTTGGGCCGTAATATAAACCCAGGTAGCATGACAGCATTTGCACAGAGCATGCTGGTCTTCTTTGACTCCGCCACCTTTATTATTCCACATGCGCACTCTTTAAAGTCAGAATCATCATCATGTTTCATGTGCAAACATGATATCAAAACAAAACTATCTCATTCCAATCTGCTAAGGGACCTTTTATATAAAAACAACCCGCATGTTTCAGTATTCCAGAAAATTATTTTGACTACACTCTGAACAAAGTAGTACAGAGATTGTATTCTTTAGAAAGCAACCACAGCACAAAAAAAAACTTTTGTAAAGATACCATTTATGATTAGGTGCTTCCTCTCCCACACCCCAAGCATAGATAAGAGGGGAAGAGCGGTCTATCAAACGTTCAAAACAGATGCGTTACCGTTATCAGCAATAATAAGGCAACAATTTTTCCCAGCAGCTTCCTGGTATGAGCATACCTACCGAGTCTAAAAAGCATAGTGATGATGGATACGGGAGCCTAAAGCTACACTCAGACAGTAGCAGAAATCTGATTTCTGTTTCAGCTCAATCTTAAGCACAGACTGCATTGTCATTTCAGAGCAGTTGGATCAAATTTGTGTCCAGACGTACAGGTTGCTGTGGAAATGCTGTGGGTGTTAATAAGTAGGTGGGCACACTTGTGAAACAGCTAGCAATAACCGGTTCCTTCCAGCTTTGCCTGTAAAAGCCACAGAGATTTAACAATTTCTGTCTACAGTCTGCTCTCTGTAATGCACTTTACAGAAATCCAGTTGAATTGACTTTTCACCGATGGTTTCTTGCACTGCAGATTAAAATAATTCCACCAAGAAGGTCTTTGGAAATAAGATTTAATAGTTTTTATTTCTTAGTTTCATTAGCTTTTCTTAAAGAAGTGCATTTAAGATTAGAATACCAGACATTTACTTTCATAGGTTAAAAACATGAGTCGTGCATGTTACAATTTATGACTGACCAACACTAGATTAAAACAACAAAAACTATATTAATGAATACAAGTTAAATCACTAAAACTATGCCCCCTGTACCTTATAATAGCTAAATCCAATATTTGGATGTGACTCTTTTTGCTTCATTTACTGCATCAATGCAGCACGTCACGGAGGAAATCCATTTGTGACTAAGGTGTTAAAGAAACCCAACTTGCTTTGCTGGAGACTTACAGCTTGTCTACACTGGTGTTTCAAATCAGGCCAATTTAGACCTCAAGAAACCTGAATGCTGTTCTTCTCCAGGTACTACTGAAAAGACTCATTTAGAGCAACAGTCCGTTTTTCTCCTTAGCCCAAGTAAGATGTTTCCATTTTTCTTGATGAGAATTACTGACTTAAATTCAGTCTCACCAATGTTCTACTTATACATAAAAAAACAGGTTAAAAAATGGCAGTTCTCACCAGTTTTCCCAGCTCCACTCTCCCCAGTGATGAGAATACACTGATCCTTGTCCTGGTCCCTCAGTGAGCGGTAGGCCTCATCTGCCAAAGCATAGCTGGAAGATAGAGAGAAAAATATGTAAATCTCCATATTTTAACTTTTCAGCTAAACAGTAAATTTGCCAATTTAGAGGGAAATTTAGAAGCAGCACTATAAAAATAAGTTCAGAGTAATGGAAGGCTTTTGCACCAAGCCACATGGCGTCTGCTCTAATCAAAAGCATGTGGCTTCATCGGAAATTAGGTTGCATCTGCAGGGCATCCGCTACACTGGAGCGGTTTGCAGCTTTATTTAGCGACACTGCCTGGTTCATATTTGGGATTTGGAAGCACAGTTGTCCATTTCCTGCTGCTGTTCTGAAACATGACTACTAAAGTACAACAAGTCAGCTATTTGAACAAGGATCATTTAGGTATGGGCAATGCAAGAAGTTTGGACAAGGCCTCATTCATCATAACGGAGTAGAACTGTATGCTTTTTACTAGAGTTTGTCCACACTTATGCCCCTCTTCCCTCCTTTCTTTCTTTCTTTGTTTGTTCATACCCAAGCAGATGTTTGCATAATGTAATTACTAAATGACAGTGGAAACAAACCTTGATGGATAAGTAAAATAATGCAAGGGGAGGGCTTCTAATACAACAAAGCTTATTGTTGCACATTCCAGGACACTTATACAATGGGAAAGAGGGACTCATTAAAACAGTAACACTCCCACCGAATACAACAACATTTCATTTGTTCCCTTCATGTGGACAATACCTTATGAGAAATGAAGAGGAGGGTGTGAATAATATGTGAACCGCATCATAATGATCGTTTTTTTAATCATGTCTGTAAATCTGAAACCTAATAGACCTACTAAAATGCATCACAAATGATTATTATAGATTTATACAGCAGCTCAATATTCTACCAATTATTTTACACATTACCAGAAGAGAACTAAACATTGACTCAAGGGAAAAACAAATCTTTGGCACTTTCGGTTTCAAACACCTTGCATCATGAAACAAGTTACATTTTTGTTATAAATCCTGATAAACGGTAAGAGTCATTTAATCCCGACATGTTGGCTATACTTCTGAAAATGCGTCAGATGTTACTTTAAAAGAGAAACATTTGTCCAGGTTATAGCAACATTATTCAGCCACCTCAGCTCCTTAGGAACAGGAAATTCCTCACATCACCTCCTTCAAATTACCTTATTCAAAACACAAAGCTCATTTAAGCCCCTTGCATCCAGAATCTTGATCTTTCAGTCATATTCTATATTGAACAGGCGAAAGTTGAAATGTGATCCTTTCTATTTAGTGGTCCATGTATGTTCCAACGAAGGTCTGTCACCACAGCAGACAAAGCAATGGTCTACTAATCTCATACACCGTTCTACCATCACGTATTAAAAAATCTAATATGTGATGGTATTGGATTTTCATGGAGCACTGCTGATCAATCTCAAAAATAAATTGTCATATAACATTTGACAAATAACCTTTTGCACACATGCAGCCTTTTACAACTGCATCCATGCACTCCATCTCAGTAAGCTCAAAAACATGGCAAACGGGTTATGAACAGTCCAAATATTCAAATATTCATGACACTCAAAGTAGAATAGATTAATGTAGACAAATTAGCAAGGTTGGAATACATTGGCAAACGTCTTAGTTCAGTCTATGCTGCTGAGGCCAGAACTTCTAGCGTATAATTACATGCTGAACTAACAATGAACCTTGATTTTCAAAGTGGTTGATTGCTGCTTGGAAACATTGCCAGAAAGTGTGCCAGAGATGAACAGCCTGATGAATGCAATCCAGACCTCAACACCAAGATAGAGCACAAGCTGGCTAATTAAGCTAAGGGTTCTGCACCGTCACACATTATTTTGAATCCGAGAAAACTCAGTTCTGATACTAAAAGTCTTACATTCCAGGTGGCTAGATGATTCTGATTGAACGGTAGGTATAGAGGATGTTTGCAGGGCTGCCTATAGCTGGCATTCTGGACTAGGAAATGTCTATTGACATTTGCAGAAATTGTCAAAAATCCAAGAAGACTGTTCTAACAACAATGTGACAAAGATGTAGCCTAGAATTCACTTTAACTTTGAAAAAGCAAAATTTACACCTCCTCAAAAAAGTAGTTAACTATTACAAAATGCCTGAAATGGCCTGCTATTATTAAAAATTAAGCTAACAGTATTTAAGGTATATAAAATTGTAATTGTACCAAGCTTTTGCTGTAATAAGTAACATTTTCAAAAGTTAAAACTTTGTCTCTATGGAAAAAAAAAAAAAAATTCATAAGGCACAAGACAAAATATCAGAGCAACATGTGTTTGCTCAGTTGCATAAGACGTAGAACAAAAAAAAAAAGCAGCAACCTCTCCCAAACTTGTTGCTAAACAGTGATGGTGCAAACAGACAGCCAGACTTATAAACCAGCAAATATTTGATTACTAAACTTCAAACAACTTGCAACTTCCTACAGCAGAACAGCAAAATTTATATTTTGGGTAGAAAAAAAATGAAACTAAAATCTCTCAAAATACAGACATTAAATAAATTGAATATGTATTCAGATGTGGCTTTTGAAAATAACCTCTAAGGAGCCATTACTACTTCTCAACCCACACACATTTTAAATATTTTTTTTTTTTACAATTCAAATAGAAGATTGAATCTAACCTCAAAATTCTGTTGCTGCAAATGAAAAAAATAAAGGCTCGACATCACGCCTATCAAGTTTATAGGTCATCTTTAAGCATTATTGCAACACTTGTAATCAGTTGTAAAACTGAGTTGCATTCTCTGTTTATTTAAGCTAAACCCTCATTCATTCCACACCCATACAATTCCTGATCACAACCCAACCCCTGTTCCACCTCTATGCCAGAACACCAGTTTGTGTGGTCGAGACTTGCAATTGGACATTACGTCACTACCAAAAAAGGACAACACAGCAGATGTCTGCTTTGTGAAAACACTCCTAGTGCCTGACCTGATCCTGACAATGAGCAAGCCATCATGCAATTATTGCGCCCCCAGACAGCAGGGGTTCGGAGGGGGTGGGCTGCCCCATGAGGCCCAGTGGTGTCAAAAGAGAGGGGAGGTCTTTTTCCAGAACACACACACCATCGAAAGATTTATGAATAGCCATCACTAATCACAATATGAATAGGGGTCAGAAAAACAAGCCACACCTACAACTGCATCTAATTTAAAGTCTCAAAGTGAAAAACATTTTAGGCAAAAACGTCTCTAGGCATAGACACATGAAGACAACCAGAGTAGCAAAAATTATTTATAGTCTGGGATTACTTTATCATTAGGACCCTAAAGGCAGCAACTGGCTTATAAATGGAAGTCAAAAATGATGAAGCACCAAGGTCCCCATCAAAGACTGAGGAAGCGGTGAATATGGAACCCAAAATCCCAGAGGCCTCCCAGATCACTGTGCATAGCTAAGGGTGTGCACACATGGAGGTGGGGGTTAGGCAGGGATAAGGCCTTGGACTGTAAATGCTGCTTGGCACCTCCCCTTAACATCTGCCTGCAGGCTGTAATTTGGACTTGCACGTGGCAGCGGGTGAGCACAAAGCCACACTGGCATGAGGTAAGCAGCAGAAAATAGTCTAGTCAGTTCTTTTCCCCTTCAGCCTCTGGTAAGTGGGGCAACAGGAGAAGATGATGGGCCTGCCGTTTGTGACCTGAATCTTAAGAAGGGTGGAGTGACTGAAAGGCAGATTCAGCACACTTTATTAGCATCTACAAATCATGGCTTTAAAGAGGTAATCTATGGGTTGGTCTGATGCCCACCCAACTACTTGAAGAGGACAAGCCCTTAAAAAAAAGCCCAATATCTTTCTCGGAGGCACTTTATCATACTGATACGCAGTCTGCTCACTTCTAAACGTTGCTCAGACATTATTTTCAAAGCACATCATTTGTTGGCAAATATTGTCTGCTTTTGGCCGTACACATTCAGAGCTAAACGGTGGCCTCTGATCTCAGCATGACCCGGTTTCTCCAGAGCCCTCAGGAAATCCGCCTGGCTTTGAAGGAACAGCCAAGGAAGCAACTTCCTGATGCTGATGACCAGGTGGAAGAGGGGGGGGCTGTTACAAGAAACAGACACACAAAAATGGTGGCATGAGACAGCTTAAAGATCAACCTACTGGAGTAGCAGGGGGGGGCAGTCAAGGGGGAAGCTAATGGATGCACACATACAAAATGGATCTTGATTGTGACAGATGTTGACCATCTGTGCAAAATGATTTGCTATAAAGAAGGTGTTAAGCAGAAGATCACCTTATAGGTGCCAAAATGACAAATGAGCTGAAAGATGAGAGCTTTACATTCAAGAGGAATTAGGAAGTGATGTGTGCAAGGTGCACCAAACAACTTCATCCTCTCTAAATTAATAGCTGCACAGCTAGAGATCTCTGATCAATCTAATATTTACTAGAGGTTTTCCAAGACCTCCCATCAAACTGAAGGGGTTCAGAGCTTTAATTTTATGTTGGTGCACACCAATTTAGTGTTCCACAGGAGGGGGAATCCACAGACGCCGCCAACTGTGTGATCCTCAAAAGCAGGAAATAAGCATGCAGTGCAAGGTAGCAAAACATCCTCCAACAGCTCCCCGACAGGGTCTCTGAGCCTCATCAAGCAAGTTGTGCCATTACTTGGACACTATTAGCCTCTTTTATAAGGATTTCATCTAAATCAAAGCCTTTTAGTTCAAATTAGCTGATCTAGAGAAAAGCCCATGGAAGAAAAAAAATATATAAAAATACTTTTCCAGCATAAATTCATGCGAATTTCCTTGGTTATATTTCATAGTCAAACCCAAAGTTTGATTGGTTAAATAATACACATGAGATCTAGGGCTCCAGAATTTAAATAGTTATATTGTAGCTTTTTTACTCCACAAGAATACTGAAGTTGTAATTGCAATGGATCCATAAGGTTGTTCTATTTTTACTCATAACAGATGCACCAAGTAATTGGTTGATGGCTCAAATCTGAAGCTAGTCAGAAAACCAAACATTTTTTCTGGCAAGTTACCACACCATTTGGAACTCCTACTAGAACACGCAGACAACACTCCTCCACATGGAAGATGAAGCAGCAAAAAGAAAGCTCAAATTTTATTTTATTTTTTAAGTAGCAACAGGTATTGGTGCTACACTGCTGGGTGATGGAAAATTTCACCACTATTGATACTGGTAGCTGCAGCTCTTAAATTATCTGCTTTCAAAAAAATGAAATCCATGTAGGAAGAGCCAGGCTTCACAAAAACTGAAGCTTGTTGTCTGTGTAGCAAGAGTGACTTTATTGGTCTTTATATAATGCTGCATTTATTGCTCCAATCAATAACTGGCATGCATTATTTATATAACATACAGCGTTAGCTTAAAATCTGAATAAAATCATGAGGCTGAAACATTTAAAAGATAAATTCTGTTGCATAAAAGTTAAATAAAGATGAAAGACGTGGAAACGTTTACATTATTGATGTAGCAAATGGCCCACAGTAGAGAATAGCTGAATGTGATCCTTCTCTTCATGGACACTGCATAGCATCATGAGCAGACACATGGACTAAAGTGCTGCATAGCAATAGGCACTGAAGCCAACAATAACACAGAATCAATAAGCATGAACTCAAAGCAGCCAGAGGGTGTCCATGTGACCCTCTCAAACAACAGAAAGGCTCATTTTGGTTCCGTCAGGCAGGTTGGTTGGTGGTACCATGTTCCTAAAACTGTTAAAAAGAAAATAAAAAAAGAAAAGAAAGAAGGCAGAAAACTCCCCAAGAATTATCATGCGGTGAGAATTTTGGGGGAATTTTCTGCCTTTTTTCTTTTAAATGGACACCAACACTATTCATGCATATTTTGTTATGCTAACCCAACTGTTGGTTGCATTTCCTCAGACTCCAGTTCAACACACGAAAACTTGTACACAGCTTAAAATGTAAATAAAGTACACTTGCGGTACAGATGACAGCAAGCTACAAGCAAGATTCATGTTTTGTGCTCTTTAATTAATGGGAGTAAACACCAAATATAGGCTAGATGAGGTTTCATAGTGGAACAGCATTCTAGACAGCGCCTCTTCTCAATGGTTCCTTTTAGCATGCCTCACATACTAAAAGGCATACTTTTAGTATGCCTTTTTATCTCAGCTTTTAGTACCGAGATAAAAGCTCAGTACTTATTGTTCTCCTTCTGAATAGAGAGGGTTTACAATGGGTCTTTGAGAGTTGCGGACAAAACAGTATAAAGAAACCCTCAAACAGCAATAAATGATAAGGCCGACAATGTTTAATCAGTGTCAAGCAGTTAGGAGTTGGCTTCAACATCCTAGAAAATATTTGAGGAATGCATAACCCTTTTATTACACTACAAATATTGTGAGGGTATAAGCTACAACTACCAAGTAGTTCGCATTGTGATTAAATTGGATCTAAAAATGTACATAATAGAGAAGCATGCACATTGTCTTTAGATAAACAGCTCTACGCACAGGGTAGACCTGTTTACTTATATAAAAAGATCATAATTAATCTTTTAAATAAATAAAAGACAAAAAGATAATGAGTTTTTTATATAAATAAAAGACTGGAGCCTTTTCACAATGAACCAAAGCACACAGACCCAAAGCAGATCGATAACACTTATTGCAACAGCCACCAACCCAAACACATCAAACGCAAAAATGCAGTTTGGCAAAATCCTGATCCAAACTGACAATCAAGGCATCGACCAATTGGGCCACAAGTTACTTCTGCTAAAACCGTTCCAACAAATCTAGCCAGAACGAGTTACTTGTAATTTTTTCCAAAAGGTAGAAAACCACATCAACTACACAACCTTGCAGAGGAACATGTCAGTCAACTACTTTGTCAGATTTAACACCAACCACAGCTTGGTAACCAGAGGAAACCAGGGATGTGTTTGTATGCATGTGGGTAAGGCGTAGCTATAAACATGTACAGCTTAGATGAACAAATATCACTAGATTATAAATGATAGCACAAGCCAATTAAGTACGTTTTGTATTTTCTTCTTGGGTTGCAAAGGCGAGTAGAAAAATGAGCAAAAGCTTTTCCATCATCTCTCTCTCCCTCTAGTTTAAAGCTACCAACGCCAACACACATGCTGCCGAAGGCTGAATCTGCCCACTTCAGTCAAAATGCCACTTCAACAAGTGCCTACTCAATACTACCTACATACAGGTTCTGTGCAACTTTTCTAAGCCCTTTTCAGTCAAGTCTTGTACAACAAGCACTATACAGATCAACAGCAACAGTTTCTATTGGTCAAATAGCCATAAACTGCATCCAAAGCAGGATATATGGTCAATACAAAAGAAATTCATAACTCTTATCAAGACATCCATCTTTATAGATTAGAGTTTTACAATCGACAGTAACAGAACAGCATCAATGTCGTTATGCTGAAAATGATTCCAAAGTCCATTCTTCCAATTTCATGCAGCACCATCTTAAACATCTCACATTAAAATACAATGCGTGAGATGAGACAAAAGATAACTAGACAGTTATTATGGTGCTATAAAAATTTTCTGTAACCTTACAGGTTTTCAATAACATTTTATTTCAAATGCTAGTGAAATAAAAATATTTTTATCTATCCATCTGTATGCACAATATATTTTTCCATTGACTCTGTACAGTATCCCTTTTGATGGCGATCACGATATTCTTCAAGTAAAAGGACTTACCTGAAGAAGAGGAAAGAAAGAATCACCTTTTTAAAAATGGCAAAAACCTGTTTAATAAAAACTATTTTCTTAAAGAAAAAATTTTCTCCAGCTACTGGTCATTACTTCCACCCTGCTCCAATATAGTCCAAACCCAAATTACTCCATTTGCATTTTGATCCATGTTGCCTTAGAGATGGAGGCCATAGGTTGCATTCTAAAACATGTAGTAGCAAAACATGTCAATGATTGATTTTAAACAATTAGTGGTCTGTAGTCTTAAAGAAAATGCTTGTGTTGGGGGATTTTGTTCATCATGCATTTGTCACTTACGTAAAAATAAACAGTCGTATTTACAACATTTTGCAGACGGCCATTTTAACTGTCCAACGGTGAGAGCGAAATTAGCTCAGATATTTGAGGAATACAATATTGACCTCCAAACACTCATAACCCCCACAGAGAAATTATTGAGATAATCTGTCATATCCACTTGCTTGACAGCTGGAAGCCTTGACATACATTGCAAAAAGAGCCTCTTTGCTCCATTAGCCCCTCCTGATGCCTCTCTGCGGCCAATGCTCTAGCGGCACTAAGTATTGAGCAGGGAAGAGCATCAGGGTCTCAATACCTCATTAAACATCGGGATAACACGATCCCCCCTGAGAGCAGGAACAAACTCCACACACAACCACCCAGACACACACTTTTCAGTCTGTGCCTGTTTTGGGTGGCAAGCAACGTAAAACAGATGACTAAAAGCCATCTGTGATGGTCACTGATTAGTTCATCTCTAATGAACCCAATGCATTTAGAAAAGGAGGGAAACACCTGCCAGTTAACTATAGTGGTGGCTCATCTGGCCAGTGGACCTGCTGCTGAACTGGTCGAAGCTATGACTGTTGTATAAAAAGGCGACGATGGGTGTGGTTATGCAGCTCATTAGAATTGACAAAGAAATGGTTTAAAAAGGCCACAACTTTAAAAAGTTTTACAATGTATCGATTTGCAATTGGCAATGAAACATTAATCAGAAGGTGATTGCATTTTAAGAGCTATGGATTTATGGTATATAGCAACTATTTTTGTGATTGTTGGATGGACAGTATTTTCTTGATGCAGTCTGAAATATTTTAGGGGGTGAAATGCTTAAAATTACAGAAAGTGGAATAAATTGTGAGGGATTCAGAAATATATTTGCCCATTTTCCCTATTAGTTGAGATCTACTTTCTTTTGTCAAAAGAGGAAACAAAGGCCAACACTGGCAGCTCAATTTTTCACTTAGTAAAATATAGCCTACTGTTGTAATTTTGCATTTCTAAAATGGTAGAACACATTCAAAAATCCCAGAAGTTTCAAGATATTCCTCTACAGTAAAACAAATTCTAGTTCAAAATGTTTTTACTTTGAACTACTGATTGTCAACAAATTGCATGCTGAATTGGGTTATGCAGACACCTGTGCAAAACGGAAACTAATGCACGAGTCCAAAACTGTGTCAAAGGAACACAGTACCAGATTGCCTGCACACAAAATCACTTTACCTTCAAGTCATGTAACATATTGAAACATTGTAAAGCAGCATTAAATGCTCTCATCTTAAACAATAGCCTGGTTGCTGTTAATGTTTTAAGTTTGAGAACCTGCATTTATAAAAGTCTGTAAACTGCCACAACCATTATGTGCAATTATCCACAAAATCTCATTTGGCTCCAACATTCACATCAAAGTCTGATGCATGAAACAGCAGATTGTCGATTACTTTGAAGATTGCTTTTACTCTGGCATTAAACTTTAGGGTCCTTTGTCCATAATTACATACGCAGAGCAAACTTTTTCTTTTACAAGGCTATTGGCTGATTATATAGCTTGTACATTCAAACTTGTACTTTATGCATTACTTGGCAATTTGTTCACATAAATACTGTCATTTTTTTAGCTTTATGTTTCAATATAAATGAATGCAAAAATAAATCATTGAGTGAGCAGGTAGGCAACTGACCTTTTACAGCTTTTATCAACACTATAAAATAGAAAAATTGGAGTGCAGTTGGTAGGTAAATAACCACTGAAGTGGATGAAACTATTAATGCACTTCTATTTTCAGGGATGAAAATGCATCACTGTTTTTGAAGAGATTAATTCCCATCCCATTTTTTCCTGATAATATCTAACCCAATAATGCTGATAAATAATATAATTAAAAATGTAGTCTAACATTTCTGCAAGGATGAACTTGCTCACCTTTTTGATTTATTGGCAAATATTTTCATAAGCAAAAAGTTTCAGATAGTCAAGGAATGCAAATATGCAGTTACTCGGAGCTGCTCAGCATGGAGTCTCAAAGGTTATTCTCTCCCTCAGCAGGACCCACCTGTCAATTCCAGCCTTCAAGACTCCAGATAAACAATATTTCAGTTTTATACAACCTGATTACTTAGCAGGCACAGCCCTGGCCAGCAACCTGATAAACATGGGCCCAAGTTACAGTTTTTAAAGTAAAATTTTCATTTCACTTTTTTAATATTGCTGCAAATAGTGTTGGAAATCCAGTATAATTTCATTAGGGATGATAACAAGGAAAGAAATCTTTCAGAAGCCTTGCTCGTCTGCATTTTATACAGTATGTTTTTTGGGCTTTTTTCCCCCCTCAGATGGCTTGGGCCATTAAGCATATGTAGAAACACCAGTTTTGGTGAAGATGCGGCAATTAAGCTTTCTTGAACCAATGGCTTAGTTTTCCTCAAGTTAGAACATGCAGGTTAATTTAAACAACAAGTAATTTTTCTCATCCGTGTTGAATTTTTCATCAAAAAGCAGAAAAAAAGAAAGAAATGACAAGAATCCAGTCATCTCTTGAAATGACTAACTTATGCTAAGAGGAAGCTGATGCCCACCATCTGAACACACATCTGCTTCTATGAAGGTGAACAGGTCTTTACATACAGTACATGCCCACAATCTTTGGGGCTGTCATAGACGTACTGACCTGGTCTGCAGCAACATGTTGGGAGCTTCTGATTTTATTCTGTAACAACTTTTTAATGAGGATCAAAGGCATAAAAATATGGAGTAGACCCAGCAGCCCCTGCAGTTCTTTTAATTAAAACTCAACACTGATCCACTTCAGCATTGGCCAGTCTCTGTGGTAATATGTCCCAGAGTCAGTTGAAGATCAGCCATGCAAAAAACAGGATTATATTGAAAAAAAAAAAAAAAATGTAGTTTGTTTGGTTTGGGAGAATTATGCACAATTTCAGGACTGACTGAATACTGGACTGAACTGACAATGGCAGAAGCTCATTAATGTTTATGCACGTGTTGATTTTTCAGCCATAGAAGCCAGCTAAAAAGTAAATGCTTGGCAGAAAGAAAAACATAATATAAAACTGAAGCAGGAACAGTATGGTCAGGCCAATGCTGAACAAATCCTTTCAAATTAGAACCATTTCTACCCTGACCTACAGAATTCTTGTGTGACTAAAACTTGCATTTGCATTTATAAAACATTACCCAATCTCCTTTGAATACAACATAGTTAAATATATTCAAATTAAATTCAGTCTTTGTCAAGACCATAGCAATTCACTTGCATTTGACTATCTGAATATTGAGTGACAAAACAAAAACAAACTGTGTCAAATAACAACATGGATCATTAACTAATCTATGGATGACTGAAAAGGCCAAACCTGAATCCTGGGATCTTTATAGAAAGTCAATTACAAGATGTGCTCAAAGTTAGATTGATGCTTTTTCAATCAGCTGACTGAAGAAAAGCCAACCCTTGCACAACCACCTCCTGCCAACTTGCTTGATGGATTTAGCATCAAATGGTCAGCATGAATCTTCAACATCGGGTGCAGACCGTTTATGTTGCATGTTTCAACACTTCAACAATGCCAGCACATTACAGTCTGATTGTACTGGACCTGCTGAAGTCAAATTTTAACACCTCAATAAATATACATGCTAAGCTAATCAAAAGGCTAAGAAAAAAAAAAGTTTGAAATTATTTTTGATTCCATTGATATGCAGAAATTGAGTCCATTTCAGACGGAGCAGGGATCAAGCCAGCAACCCACCGTTTGTGGGACAAATTTCTACAACTGTTGATATCATCTCCATTTATGCACCGAGACATATGTCCCTAGTTTTGACATAAGTAATCAATAGGAAACTTAGAATTCTGATTTTGCCATTCTTGCCCTGTAAATCAATTGGAGCCCAATTCGTCTGATTTCAGGCTTTGAACTAAAGCAAAATGTCAAGTCAACAATGAAGTTTCTATACTGTAAAAACTCGTAACCTTGGAATATGAATACTTGAATTACTTCAGTCCTGTCTAGGCAAAGTGGTGTTATTAAGAGGCACAAGTCTGCAAATAAACTGAAGTTTTGAAAAAGTCTTTCAGGGCCCTTGTTTTGAAAAACATTGGTAGAGCAGCTGGGACAGGGTCACAGTGACACTTCACAAATAAATGATCATGCAAATAATAATTTTCCCTACAACAACATGCACCATAGACCTTTAGTCAGCACAGACAAAAAAGAGCAATATTCCTAATCTTTTCATGCCACTAACCTGTTTTCATTCAAGCTTGAACAAAGTTTTCATGTCTTGCTTTTTAAATAAAGACATGTTCAGCTTTTATGAATGACTATAATTTTTGACAGAATCTCAAGCTTTCTGCCATTCAACCTTTTCTTGATGTCCAAGTCATCTTCTGGAAATGTACAACAGAATGTACCACTGGTGAAAATGATCAGCTACCAAACAGCAACTTGTACGCTCAAAGGTTCAAGTGAAGGCGAAGGTTCAAGAAAACCCAGGCTGGAATTCTTTTTTAATCCGCCTCCCTCTGTGAAAGAGGA
Organism: Phalloptychus januarius; assembly: GCA_902982915.1. Classification (NCBI taxonomy): domain Eukaryota; kingdom Metazoa; phylum Chordata; class Actinopteri; order Cyprinodontiformes; family Poeciliidae; genus Phalloptychus; species Phalloptychus januarius. The sequence continues at coordinate 16,525,414 of CADWAE010000230.1, read as the reverse complement.
GAAAAACTCCTCAACAGTATAAACAAGTGAGCAAAAAGAAAGCTTTAAACTGAACTGATATAGTGTGAATCACTAAAGCAAAGGCAAACAGCTTGTTTATGTCTGGAGGCAGATTTTGTGTTGGTACAAAGGTATATTTGCTCTTTCAGCCCATGTCTCTAAGGGCCTTTGCAGCCGCCTAGAGCTATGACAAGCTAATTGACAAGCTCGGCTTTGTTTTGTCTTGGCTGACCAGCAACATTTCTGAATTCATGTTGCCAATGGGCAGATGGCATGCTATAGCTCTGAATGGCCAGCAAAAATCACCTTGTGACTCCATAAATAGGAAGCTATGTTCCTCTAATCCCAGACTCCCCAGAACTCAACCATGCTTGTTACAGTGATGATCCCCAACAAAAGTTCACAATACATTTCATCTCTTGTGAATATGACAGCTCCTAGTCATTCTAAGAGCTCTAAATCCTTAAATATCCTTGTCAAATTCGACTCTCAGTTGTACAACTTCAGGCTTAGCCACAGTTTGTGACTTCATAGAGAAATAAGAGGGTCAACTCACATGTGGGGACTAAGTTCATAGAAGTTTCTGTTGCGATACTCCTCCACTTTGTCTGGCGTGTAGATGGGCAGGGACCTGTAAGGGTTCAGGGAGATCACCACACTGCCAATGTATGTCTAGAACAGAAAAAAACAAAACAAAAAAAGTGCAAACAGTTACTTTGTCTGTATAGGGTACATTTTCAGCTTTGAAGAAAGAGCTTCTGGTCTACTTGGAAACAAAAAAAAACACGTTCATTAAGAGGGCAGTGAGTCTGCTGCTTCTCTGTTCAGTGTTCATAGTGTCCTGTTGAGGCATGCAGCCAATGCCTAAAGTAAAACTGAAGATATGTTTCACTTTAACATAAAATTTGAGGAATCTCCACTGGGCAGAGAGGTGCTGGCTATAGGCTTTAGCTGGTATGTGAGGATCACCAGGCAAACAGCATACATGGCATCAACATATGTGCAGTTTAATTCCAGTTAATGACCACTTTACGAAAAGCATTTCCACCACTTTGTTTCAAATTGTAGGAATATCTGCTTTAGAAGTTACTGTTTCAAAAGGCTTCAGTCAGCAGAACTCAACTGAACAACAGATCATTACGCCTCTGCATGTATTCAACACTGATGCCGAAATGTAGAGAAGTGATTTACCAACGATATGTTGTGTGTAAAATCTGGAAAAGGATGTAGCTAAACCCGAAACCTTTTTTTCTGATCAGTGCATGTCAGGTTGTGTCTGAATTTGCATTTTAAAAATAAAGGTTGTTTATTTTTACTCATGCTTTTTTATACAGAATTAAAGGCTAAATGTGATTTTTAGAGTTACTAAAACCTCAGTAGATATTTATTCATAAATCTGTATCTTTGGCAACTTCTCCTACACACCAACTAGGGCCAATAACCTCCAGGTTACTCATGTCCAAGCCCCACTTATCACCCACAAACATTAAGAAGCAGTAAAACATAATTAAATTCATAATGTCCAGCATGTGGGCAGCTTTTTATATTCCTAAGTCAATGTTTTCGCTAGTTTAAATTTATATAACCAAATATCTTTATGTAACATCCAAACAGGTACAAAACAAATAACACTTGTCAGCTCCATCTGAAAGGTAATGCAACCAGCTATCATCTTCATCATCCTCCTACACACAAAACTGTGCTCTGATGACACTTTCAAACATCAACCTGAAACATTCGCTATGCTTTCCATGGTAATGGCTGTTGCATAAGCCACTCTGACATGAGTGGAGCATGGCCTTCCCTGTGGCAACACCACAACCTCCCACAGCCTCTTGTTGAACAGCACACCAGAGGCAGTGTGAGGTCTGTAAAAGTGCGGAGGATGCATACAAGAGGAAAAGGCTCTGTGCAATGTCAATAAAAGTATGACATGTTAATGAGAGGCTTTCTTGACCAGAAACAGAAGGGACAGGATAGAAAAACAGAAAATCTGCAGTGCTTATAGCTTTGGGAGGCTCATTGTTACAACAAGTTCCATTGAATGACACGGGTAACTTTGACTGCATGCCACACGGCAGATCAAACTTTTTTGTACTCAATTCATGAAACGAGGATGAAGGAGTTTTCTGTCTTTTAACACTAAAAACAAAAACTACGAGAAGCTTTGCATTTTTTTTCAAAGGAACAGTGGAAGGGGACGCAAAGAGTCGAGTGTTTCTATATTTATTTTGCAGCGTCTTTCCTACTTGCTATTAGCATCATTTCTAAAAACCTTTGAATAGCAAGAAAGACAATATTGAACAAGCACATGGCATTTTAGGCTGAAACTGATTCTAGTTGGTTGTCCATAAATCAGATTTTTACCAAGTAGTGTCAAGATGTAGGATTCTTTTGATTGCATCTGTAATGGAGTTCACTTTATCTCCTTATAATTTAACAGAGAGCTGGAGTAATTTTGCAACAAGGTGATTTTTTTCCCCCTCTGTTGCACCTCTCAAAACTTGGCAATTTGAGAGATTTCACTTTTGGCCAGATACAAACTAATGGTGAAACAAGTTGGCAGTCTCTTCAAGTTTCTACAAAGATTATCGCTATATTACCAATTACCATTAGTATAAAGTAAGCCTATCCTGTGTAGGCACGTTTTCATATTATGATAGTTTGAGGAGGATGGGGGCCATTAGTAAGGAATGATGATGCAGGAGGGAAAAATCAATTTTCAAAAAGGAAAAAAGTTGTAAACCACAGATTTATTGGATAAATATAGGCTGTTGAACTTTTTCTGAACAGCAGTCGTTTTTCATTATAATTTTGCCATGTGTTTTTTTAGTTTTCACTTAATATGGAATGTATGCTGATATACAAACCAGTTGAGGTATATTTGAATTTTTTAAAGAAAATCTCCTGAGAAACGGTTGTATTAAAAACAATGTTTATGACTGATTCCCAGGGTGCTGTGGTGCTACATGGGTAAAACACAACCCATGTACAGAGGCCTTGGTGTCTTTGTACATAGAATGGCTGACTCCCACCACTCCAAAACCTCCTACAGAGCTGAAATAAGATTATTGTCATTCATCAGGATGTGCTTTCATGAATTTTGTCACAAAAACAATGAGTTTTAGCCTTTTGAGCCAAAAGCAGGTAAAGAATGGCTGATTTCTGGACTAGTCAACCTGCAAAGAGAAATAATGGAGTGTAAACACAAGTGCCGAAGGCTGCAATGACCAGACCCCTTCTAGAAATAAAAGGCTACCGAAGCCTGAAGGCCTCACGATGCCTCCCATTCTACAGATTTGCTAATTGCTAAGCCAGCAAATGTGGTCTGTGTATCTGGAGTACTTATTTAGCCATGGCTATTTAAGGTCAGCAAAAGGGAAATGTCATGGAGTATGTTAGAAAGGTGTGTAGTGTAACTTTCCTTTGAGGTTATTGTTTTGCTTCTTTGACAGTGAAGGCTGAAGTCAGGGTGTGACCAGTTTAGTCGCATTGTTATGAACCAAGATGCAATTAACATTACCCTCCAGAAAACAAAGCAAGAAAACAAAACAAGATGCCTACTTACATAGATCTCATTGTGGTCAAAGCGCTTCTTCAAGTTCTCCAGAAATGAGTCTTCGGTCAGGGGCTCCAAGAGGACCATGTCCCCAACTCCAATCATGTTGTCTAGAAGTGATGTTTTCACCTCCATCTTGGCTGCCGGTGTCTCCTCCTGAAGAAAAACACAAAGTAAGCATGTTACACTAATATTTATAAATATATATATATACACACACACACACACACAGAGACACTGGAGAATTGTCTTACAAGGAAAAATAAAGCAATCCTTGCAATATTGCACTATGCCTCCAGCCTCCCACCCCCAAACTTATGATCATTTTCAACGTGGAAAGTCAAAAATAATGTTTTCCAGATAAGCAGCGATACCATGCCTACTCTAAGGATTCCAAGGTGTATGGTGAGAAAAATATTAGTAAAACAAAAAGGTTTTCATAACAATGTCCTTTATAAAACCTAGATGCACAGATGATGCATGTCATTTAAACCAAAACCACAATTTACATGTCTGCTTTTCATTCAGGCTGCTAAAGAGAAAGAGTTTCAGCAGATAACAGGAAGGTGAAGCATATCTCAGTTGCTCCATTTGATTCCTTTAGAGCTATAACTTCTGTCATTGAGTCTATTGGAAATTGAAATGTTGGCACCCTCGGATTATGTAGGTGTATACATAATCTTGTAATTATGGAGATTGTCATTTTAGTAACACTAGCTGTGCCAACTGGTAATAAGAGCAATTAAAATATTAACTCCGTAGCCATTTAGTCTCCAATCAAAATCAATAAATTCCTAAAGCTGTAATGGCAAACAATCCATAGTTTTGACTCTAGAGGTTGATTAAAACCTCCTTATGAATAACACCAATTTTATTATAACACGATAATGTTATGAGATGTATTACTCAAACTTTTGCCCTGGAGTTTCAATTTTTAAACAGAAAATGGAAATAAAATATCTACTGCATGCATTTAGTTTGCCTTACTGCCATTTTTGGTTGCAGTTTAATATTTTCAGCCTGTGAAGAAATCTGGGCTGGGATGAACCATGACAAAGACTGTGCAGGAGTTGGCAGTTTTGAGCCTTGTGTTGATGCCCCATCTCCATTTTTAACTGTAATCCCACTGCTAAAGGGCTGGAGATAAAACGAGGGGCCCAGTCATACTCAGGGCCTTAACGTAGGGCTTTGCTGCACCAAAACCCTACAGACCGTGCCCACAAGCCAAGTGGATACAGCCCTGTAGTGATTGTCCATCTCTTCACAGCCAGAAACTAAAACACCAAGTCAAAGTATCTCTGCCCATCCATCATTCAATCACAGCTGCCAAACCATGAGTGATGGTTCTCCCTGCCAATCTGATTAAAATACAAGTATTTTAGATTGAGCTTCCAAGACTTCGAAATCATTTTGCATGCATCAAACTAGATTGGTGGTACATAAAAAAACAATAATTAATTAAATATTTGTGAATATAATTTTGTCTAAGTCAAGATGTTTTATGGGGCCAAGGGAAAATCTGATTGACCCTGAAGCTGCATCACCTTAACTCCTGTCAAGTTTCAGTGGAAGATTAGAAACTGCTTGATGCGCTGGAAAAAAAAAAAAAAAAAAAAAAGGAAACAGACACCCTGTGAAGACTTCTACTTCACTGCTCCCCCTGTCTTCTCTCCTCCTGCTGTGTACAGGGTTATTAGCACATAAAAAAGTTGTCCAGCTCTTAGTAGTTCTCAGCAGTCAATTTCCAAAACTGCTTGCTCACTCAGCATGAAGGGAACACTCTTTAAAAAGTCTGGCTGAGCAAGTCGAGCAAGAATGGCGCAAATTATTTGGACTCATTTGCGTGCAGGACATTTTAAATGACTTCACTGATGCCAACTGCTTGATCTCGACTCTGAAGAATCTGAGTGGGGGTGGCTGAAATTTGCTTACTTGTCAGTTTGCAGAAATTGGCTCATTTGTTCCCACAAACAATATAGCGGGATGATGGCATGGTGCCAAAACATTCCCAGAGATGCTCATGTCCACCAGCTGCTTTGGTTGCCTGCTCTGCACTTTTGCACATTTTAAGGCAAGCCAACTACTTTCAACTTAGTCGATGAGTCTCAGGAGAGTGGAAACAGCAATCGGCTGCTCTGATGTCGCCATGTCTTTCCGTGCCGCTTCACAATTATGTTGCTAATGTTCTAGACAAATCTGTTTAGGTTCTGTATAAAGAGACTGTTGTATTTAAATCTCTCAATCATTTGGAGTCCATCTTCAGTGCAGTAGCAATACATGTAAATGTACTTGACCCTTATTTGTGTAATGACCTCCAGATCTTCAGACCATGTCAGACCATGTTCCAACATGCATCACAAGTCGGGCTTGATGTTTTTTAATAGTAGCAAGTTCTCACACCCCTTGAAACTTTATATTTTGTCACATGACAATATCAAACTTCATGCTGGAAGAATAAATTGACATAAATATTTTGTATTTCCCAATTATAAAAACTCAAGATATTGATTTTTTAAGCTTTAACGTTTAAAAAAAAAAGTGTGCAAATACTGTAGACATTGTACTGCACAGGTTCATGACAATTAATGTGTCCATTTGCAGGTGTTAAAAGGGACACAGCCAACTCCCCACTCTCAGTGAAAACAGATGCTGAAGTCACTTACTGACCTGGGGGAAGAACAAGATGTGTGAATGTCTCCAAAGTGCCTGGTCCATTCTTACCCAAAACACATTACATCTGTCTGCAACTTGGAAACCCTTCATCCCCCTGTGCCTATAACCCACTAGCCCAGATTCAGAAGGGGCCTCCGGGCAGCCATAGACACAATCCCATTAATAAAAGTCGCTCCCTGCTGCTAAATCTTGGGCTGCATCCAAAGAGTGAGAATGAGAGAAAACCCTTACAGCCATGATTTAATTCTACGGATTATCCTACTGCTGAGACACAGACAGATGAGGAAAACGACTTCTACAATCTCAACAGGTCAATAACAGCCCCATAAATTTTTTGACTGAAGCTTTTATTTTAAATGTAATATTTCTAGGGAATATTTTAAAAAAAGAAAAACTTCTTAATTCTGGACTTAAATCATTTAAACCATTTGTTCCCTGATGTAATAATTATACAAACAACTTCTAATTAACACCTGCTTATAAATCCACATATAGGGTCTAATTAATATGAATACACCTGTTTGAATGTGCCTGAGCAAGTTGAATCATCAACATGGTTCTTGTAACCTCCGGAAGCTACTGACATACTATTGGCCAGATACTGAATCAATTTTTTGGCAGAAATGTTAGGGTTTATTTAATATGGCTGCTTCCCTGGCTCAGGGCTGGCTTTCAGGCATTGCTAATAAATTTACAATAGGGTTGGGGCCAGGGATTTTGAAAAGCTTAATGGTGGCATGCTTTATCCATTCTTGTTTTGTTTTTTGTTGTGGGATTGAAGGGAGGTGGGAGAAATCAACCAGTGCTTGGCATTATTCTCATGTTGGAAAACCCAATTGTTTCCAAGCTTTAGCTGTCTGAGGCCGACAGCCAGCCTCAGGGAAAATTAAATGGGTCTGAATGATAAGGAGCAGTCCAGGAACAGCCAAGACTCAAGCCTCTCATGAACTGGAAGCTGTCCACAGTGAAACAAGTTTATGCTGCCATGAATTTAGAGGAGCTCAACAAAAAGTCACTACAGCAACACTGAATTTGCACTCAACATAGATGAGCAGAAATCCCCTGGAGTAAAGATCAGATAAGATTTAATTAAAAGTTAAAAGAATACTGGGCCACTGTCTAGTACAGTAGCAGAACAATCATGCTGCAGGCATGTTTTGCTTCCAGAGGAACTGGTTTATTAAGATAGAGTGAACTGGAAAACAAAAACTAAAGGGATCCCACTAAATTCTTCCACTTCACGTCAAACCAGCTAGAAATTAGGTTTACAAACAAGTTAATGACCCAAAACAGCAAAAAAATTTTTGGGAATAAATAATGCTGGCCAGTAAAAAATGATTGACCTCAACTATTCAACATACTTGTAGACAATGCAAAGTGACAGATCTGTGCCAATAAACACACTTTTACTGAACTGCATTAACTCTGCCAAAAACTGTCAAGTATCCAGCCAGAATCATGCCAGAAACCCAACAAAGTGTTGGGTTTATGTCCAAAATCTGCTTAGGACATTTAACCAAATGTCATTTTTATGTAGAATTGACTCTTTGTGGAATAAAGACTGCAATAAATTCTAAATTGTGCACACATTTATAAAGAGAAAAAATTGCAGTTGTTTACGTAATTAATCTACCCGGAAAAAGGAAGCTCAAGATAATATTGTTGCTCATGAGCAGCATATGTAAACGTATGACCAGTCTTCCCATTTCTTCATTTTCCATAATAAAATCAGAAGAATCACATGCATCCACATGGTTTTAGTTGCCATCAATGTCAAATTTAGATCTCCTGATCTATTGGTGCAGCACGCCTTTGGGGTCAAATGGCCTTTTGACTCGTAGCATTAATGTCAACATTTGACTCCATTCTATAAACCCCCGTTTGGCACAATGCCCGGTTGCAGCAGATGGTTGTAATTTACACATCATTTAATTTTGGCACATTAAACGCTGACCTCATCCATTTAAAAAGAGCCAGTCTGTTTAGTTAGGAAACTTCTCTCACAGAATCGAACTGTGGCGAATATCTGATGAAAGAAAGTGTTGTAGTTTGCAAGGATTACGCAAATGATGGGAACATGTAATTGCCCCCCAAAAAAATCACACATTTCAAACGCATTGCATTACTACTTTGTGCTCATTATTACAACTCCTATGCATTCCTGGTGGAACTATTATTCATCCAGCCAATACCTGCTGCTGCTGCTGCTCTACTTCCTCTCCACAGTGTCATGGTACATATCGTGAGAAGGTCACTTCTGAGCCAATGGCACAGGATCCAATTTATAAAACAATCCATACTTCCCACAGATTAGAGATCCATTTTTAGAGAAGTTAAGTTCCTGAGCACAGGAATAAAAGCACAAGTGGGATTTTATCCTGTGAAGGCTGATAATAATGGCCGGACTAAACCTGGGATTTCAATACATGCCACAGTAATATTGAGAGACAGGCTTCTGACCTACATTTCAAAGCCAGCTCAAGCTACGAGGGGAAAACATGAATAAAAACACCATTAAATATACATGTATTATTAACAAGGTCTAGCATGTGGCCACTTGGGTCGTTTCAGTCCTTTAGCGACAATAACAACAAAAAGGTCAACAACCATGCAAGTCCTCGCATGCAAAACACCACTAAAAGAACAGAGCGAAAAACAAAGTCAGTGGAGCAGCTTATGGTTTATTGGATGCATGTACTCAAAAATAAAGCAGCTAAAAGTGAAGACTTAGTATATTCAGTGTGATCAACAAATCAAACCTGCAGTCTGAAATAAAGCAGTTTAAAGGAGCATAGGAGAGACATAATGAGATGATATCTGTCACACTACCTTGACAGAGGTTGTTTGAGAATCTGGTACAGTCCGTCAGGAAATGAGGGATATTAAAATCTATTATTGGGAAGGTATTATTCTGGACATTTACGACAGATCGGTGTGGCCTCGTCACATGGCAGAACAGTCACAACATCCCAGCAGCTGCCAGTGCTGGAGATTAAAGCCCCGTCTAACAAAACAGCGACAGCACATGTGGCTGTGCCAAAGGGCAGGGCAGAGGTTTTAGGAAACAGAGAGGCGAGGTTGGGACACCAAATGACAGGCACTCCCATTTTCAGGTGCACGCAGATGCAACTGAAAGCACTTTTTACTATTTGCTTTCAACAACCTTCTAAAAATGTCCTTGAATGAAAGTAAAATAAAAGGCATGCCATTTGGCAAGCATAAAAGTGATTACTCAAGTACAAACAAGGGTGGTAAAACTTCAGATCTGTGAAATTTTAAATAGCCACAAATGCTAACTTACAGACTAGTTTCTGTAATAATGATTTCCTTTAATTGGAAAAAGACAACCCAAAATAATCTGACCACTGAGAAGATATAAATGTCCCCTCATCACATGAAACAGCTGTAATGACTCACTTTTTGGCAAGCAGAATTCAATTTCACTAACTTTATATTCTAGCCTCATTACTGCCTGACCAGAAAAATAGAGAAATCGCTTGAAATAGAATTGTTCTCACAACATGAAGCAGGTCTAAAGATCTCAAAAAAGCATCATGCCCAAACCAAAAGAACACAAGGTCAAGGTCTATGAGACTGGGGAGGCTTTGGGTCTCCAGCGAACCACAGAGAAAGCAATTATTTACGAAGGGGGGGTCCACCCTGACAAAATTGTTCCAACAGCATCTCGATGTCCTCAAGCAGGAGGTTACCAATGCAGGTATAACTTGCATCAGTTAAAGTCAGTGTTAATCATTCAGTGTTAAGGAACTAGACAAATATGACGCCATGAGAGTGTGTTAAGGTCAAAGCCATTAATGTCTAAAAGAATACAAAGGCCCTTATAATATAAGCCAAAATGTGTTGATGATTCAAGACTTTTGGAACTTTTGAACAACTTGCTATTATTGACACATCGACAGACTTTGGTGTGACCTTAAACAGGACATTCATGCTGGAAATCCCTCCAGTGTAAATAGAAAATATTGCAAAGGCCAGTGGACCACCATTAGTCCATAACAATGTAAAATATATTAACACATTGTCATTTATTGCTAAGGCTTGATGGCAACTGTTACCAAGGGAAGTACGAGTGTCCATAAGATTGTGTGGTCAGTTGGCTTTTTATATAGAACTAGGATGATTTGGTTAGCTTTTATGCTTCATATAGCAAATATTTGGAGGAAAAAATGAATTTGGCATTGACTAAAACCGTCACATATGAAAATTAGTTTGGTAATCAAAAATCTACAATGCTAGAGTGCTGTATAAATCCACACATTAAAAAGTGTTTGCTTGATGCATGTTAACTGGTGCAGATAATTTTCTATTTTTTTCTGAATATCTGGGTATGGTAAATATAAAGAGGAGGACAACATAAGACAAAAAAAAATAATAGGACAGGAAGTTATTTTAGAAAGCCTAAACTTCCTTCTGCTCATTTTGAATAGACTTAAATATATAAACTTCATTGGTTATTCATACAAAACATGAATTCAAGCATCTTTGTTCACAAATTTCAAAATGTTAACCTTGGGACTGAGTCCAAATTATTGGATACATAGGTCATCACATTTGTCAGTATGTTTTCATTCCACAAAACCATCCAGGCAGGTTAAACATGACTCTGTAACCCAAACAAACAGTTCTTTATTTGCAAAGCAGCTCAACATGCACAGACCAATAGAGTTGCAAAACACCAGATCACAGATGGCAATCAATTCAAGAGAAACGAACCAGCTAGGCATAGAAATCTGAAGAAGTCATCCTTTTGCAAAAGGTTAGGGGCAGGCACATGCTGTGAAAGCTGAATGGAAAATAACTTCAGCTTGAAAGATGATGTCATAGTCTTATATGGTGCTAAAAGTTAGCCCCAAGTCTGCCTCTCAGAATGCGCAGTACATAAACTCTGCTTTCTTCAGTCCAACAAAATGCTCAGAAAATAAATCTTAAAACTCCACAAAATTACACAAGGTCATTTCCCATAACCAAATCCAAATTCATGAGAATTCATAAAGGTAAATGAGCATAAACTTAGCTTTTTATATCTGATTATGACCATTCCAGTAATTGTGGCAAAAGGAAACATGTTAACAAAATACAAGGAAAAACAAGTCACATGATACATGTTTTGAAGATCAGCTCAGGATTAATCTATGAATTATATTTAATAACCCTTTGCAGCACACAGTTTCAAAAATACAGATACAATTGATGTAACAAGCATTTTTTTTTCTGTCTTCAATATATTTTTAAGTTGACCCAGAGTTTCTCGGAACTTCTCCTTAGCAATCCACTACTTCCTGTTTCTGTGGGGTATAAATGTAACATGACAGAGAAGCCTTTGTTTTAGCCACTAAATATTACACTGGACAAGGATACATATTTGCACTATTAAAAACAGTAAAAGAACAATCATTCTGTGGGCACGATTCTCATTATGAACTCTGGAATACTGACATTTCAAACAACAATCTAGTGGCCTCTGCCAGAAAACTGAATAAAAGTCTTAACTTTACAATGATCTAAAGGAGACGGGGAGAAAGAATGTACCCCCATTTAAATTTCAACAAACCAATGTCTTTTTGAAAGGGAATTAAATGACCAATTTAATTTTACAATCTTTACCAAGGGTGCAGGCAGTCAAAGCAATTGAAAACTCTTCATTTTGACTATTAAATGCAACATCTGGTCAGATTAGAAAAAGCACAAGCCCTTAATGTTCACAACATGCTTATTATATAGCAAGTCGCTTCACAAGATTTCTCCTGGTTCAGGTTTGTTCATAGGCAGGCGTGACATTCAAGGAGGTAAAATTCACTCCAATAACGACATTTATTTGACTGTTATTTTGGAGTTAAACTAAAAAGCTATTTTGACACTGAAGCAGCAAACTAAATGTGAAAAAAAGAACAAGGGTGCATTTGTGTTGTCAAGTGCCCTCTGCATAAGAGGCACAGTTAGTCTGACTAACCCTTATAGGAGTGAATTGAAAAAGCAGCTGTGCTGGACCTGACGAAGCAGAGGGAGAGAGAGAGGAGGAAAATGAATGTACAGTATTCGTAGTGTGGTTCCCAGGGGATAAAAAGGAGGTGAAATATAAGCAGTTAAGCTGAACTGGTGGAAGACATCCAGAGCTGCACTGCAAAGCGAAAATTTCTCCAAGACGGTTAACTCAGAAAACATATACATTGTTTGATTTAAATCAGAAAAGAAAAATAAGTTGGATACTAATGTACCATAATATGGATGAGTTCCTGAACAAAGCTCACTGAGAGGGGCTTCTGATTCTTCCTGGCTTCTGAGTGGCTTTCTCTCTGTTGACGCAGGCCTAACACAAGCCACACGCCCCACTACACAGACTGACAAGTGCAAACACTATTCATCACCATGGCATTGGTGGAGGGACTTTGATCCTCTATACACCCTGCTCCAGACCACAGTGCGTCACCCCACAGTGTTCCTGATGGGGTTTTTGGCACATTCAGAAGCACTGTGGCAGCTCCCAGCAGGCCACCTGAAAAGCTCCCACAGAGTGGAACTACTGGCCACCAGTCCCACACGCTGCCCTTCTTCCAGCTGAGCTAAACGATTGTTACCTCCCCCTCTCCTCGCCACAGCTCTGTTAGCTCACCTCCTTTCACCGCCACACTACATCAATGCTTGTTTGATCAGTAAGTGTAATAATGTTCCCATCTGGATCCCCACAGGGAAGCTTGCCAGAAAAGGAGGGACATGGTTGTGGAAAACCACAAAGGGGAGGAAGACAAACTCATTTCATAAAAATGGTCTCCTCTAATCCAGTGACTTCAAGTTTACCAGAACAAGAGAAAATCCATGCTTGGAAAACCAATGCAGAATGTACAGAGGTTTCCTAACCAGCGTGTAAAGGGGAAGATTGAAAAGCCAAATATGCAAATGATTTATTTTATTAAAATGTATTTTATATTTTCCCACCAGAGCTGCAATAGTTTTTCCTCTCACAGGGCATCAGCCTTTACAGACTAACAAGTCTGGATCCCACAGGAGAATCCAGTGCCAGCCAGTATGGGTGAACTTTGGAAGTTTTCCCTCTAACAGAAGAATACTTTTATTCATTCGGAGCAGGAATTTATTCCAAAAAAGAGCCACAGGAGCTATTAAAGCTACCTATCAGGCTACTATGCAACATTAAACAATTTTTTACATATTTAACTTGTCAATTATGCAACTTAGTAGAACCTTCATTTGAAATGAAACCTTCCAAAAACAATCTACACAAACCTATGATTTTATAAACCATGTGGTGAAATCACAAAAGGGCTTAAGGAAACCGCATAGAATTCATGTAGCACATATTTTTATGCCTCCTTTTTCCCCCCTCTTTAGTCCAATATTTTCAATTTTGTTTTTGCTGTGAAACTTTGCATTCCAGCTAAATATCAATCCACCTAAAAACAAGCTTCCACGCACAGCTCTGGGGACATTACAAATAAGGTAACCAATCAGTTTTTTGTGCACATCCTTTTTAAAATTTGATTCTTCCATCAACAGTAATTCTACTTTTATTAAGCACAATATTTAAGATTGTATTTAACAACACTGGATGGATTTCAGACAACAAATTAACACTTGGAAGTAGCTCTTCAACAAGGGTATGGGCAGATCAATCAGCACTAAACTACAATTTTCATTCAATAAAGGCATCTTCCAAGCATTATACAGCGTTACAGTTGATGACTAAGGACATGCTTGTATGTAGAGATAGGAAAAAACTGAGGTGTAAATACATACAAAGGCCAGTAGAAGCTTAATTCTATGCCAAAGAGAGTTAAAACTTGCTCAGCTATCATATTGTTTACCAATGCCAGGTGATCAGTTAAGTTCTTGCGCCTGTTGTGACGTCATCGGTTAAACACACAAAGTTTGGGGGAGGATTCCCCATAAGTGCCTTAACTGCAGTTTCCTGCCCAGTTTTTTTGTCAGTCTGTATGTGTACGGGAACAAAAACAAACAAACAAAAAAAAAATGTCCAGTACCTTTAAATCTGCAAATGCACTACTAATCGTTTCATCATTTTCACCACGACCTCCAGATAAAGCGCCCGCCCACACACGGCTGTACAAATAACGCAAATAACTGAACTTTTCAGATTTATTCTGGTTTTATCAAACCCCGCACATTCAACAGACTGCCAGCGTTGCTTTGTGGAGTTAAAAAGTGAACTTCTGACAACCGCTTGTAAAGAGGACTTAACATAGCCGCTGTCCTGCAGCGGTTGGCGTCGCTTCAAATTGCTCCTGCTCACAGATGTTGCTAATTAGCGACCGTGAACAAAACTGCTGCAACAAGATTCTCACTCTGAAGTACAAACGAGTTGTTTGAACGTAACGTTCACACTCCTTGTTTTAGCTAAAGACGTTTTAGCTCAAAGAAAAAGTAAATAAAGAGATAAGCGAACCCCAACCCCCCTCCTCAACTGCAAAAGGAGGAGAAATGAATGAGACTGGAGGAAGGCAATCCAGTGACAGTACAAAGTTAACTTCTGAGGAGTTGCGCATACACAACAAACTAAAATTTGAAACATAACTATTTCACTCAGCTAAGCAGCGGGGTTTATCCAACTCACCGCTCTTTAGCTCTGACAGAGTTGTTCCTCTTCGTCCTGAATCCTGTCCGCGGACAAGACTGTGATCCCGAGGTGCTTCTCCAACTCTGGAGTGGACTCCCGAAGCCTATCCCGGCTGTTTTCGGTTGAACTTGAGTCTGCTGTGCTGGATGAGGCTGAAAGCGGCTCTCTCATCCGGATCTCAGCACTTTGACTGGAGCTCCGGATGGATTTGAGAGAGCTCACAAACTGCCGGGCGTAGGGAGTGGCTGGAGCGGCGTCTCTGGGTTTGTCCAGAGTCCCCTAATCACCTTCTGTACGGGAGGGGGTAGTGGGGAGGAGATGGGTTTGTGATGCGTTCATGTACAGTAGGAACAATGTGGACCTGTTTTCGACTATCCAGAAAACGCTGAATAACTTTTTATTACACACACACACACACACACACACACCCCCCCCCCACACACACACACACATATATATATATATATATATATATGTATATATGTGTGTGTGTGTGTGTGTGTGTGTACATTTAGTACATTATAATGTTACTGAAAAGCGTATTTCAAAAAGGGACACATATATCATTTTGTTTTCAATCCTTTTTTCTATTATACGTGTGATGATTTTCCACTTACAAATAAAGAAAATATATTTAGGGTAAGACAATGACAATACTGAAAATTAAACACTAAGACATAAATGTGAACTTAATAAAAACTACGAAGTACTTTTAATTACTTTGTAATT
Source organism: Phalloptychus januarius (assembly GCA_902982915.1). Lineage (NCBI taxonomy): Eukaryota > Metazoa > Chordata > Actinopteri > Cyprinodontiformes > Poeciliidae > Phalloptychus > Phalloptychus januarius. Next base: position 16,509,845 of record CADWAE010000230.1, on the reverse strand, counting down.
AAATTGTGTATTACATTTTACATTTTCGTATTACATGTGTTTGTACTTTGTCCAAACACGTTCTAATTTATTGGATATGTTTTACTAAATATATCCAATAAAAAAACACTTATGATGCAGTTTGGACACTAAAGCACTTAGAACTTTGTTCTATTTAAAATAACATTTGATATGAAAGGTGCTTTGTTTTCTTAATTCAACTTCCTCATCGGTTTATATTTAAATTAGCTAATTTGGTTGAATTACACATTTACAACGACACTGGTGGAAAGTTGACAATGTTAAAAATGTATATACATAGCAATGATCTGAAGCATCAACCTTCCAATTTTGTGTTCCCCTCTTTACAGACTCCTTTCAAGTAGTTTATTTTTGCCATCACTTTTGTGTAGTTTGCTCAGACATCTCAAATGTTTTGCTGTACAAAACATTTGAATGTGAAGCAGAGACCCATCTACAACTGGCAGAACACTTCAACTTGAGGACCCATCATTTAGACTTTACAGTCCAAAGAGCAATTTTCCAACTAAAGAAAACTTCTCTAGAGCTACTTTAACATAAAAAAATTTTATGTCCGTTAATGAAATATTTGAAAAATATACATACATATATCCTTCAATATTTGGGATGAATGTTAGCTTGGATATAATAGCTCATGATATTTGGGGAAAGTTTCTGAATACTTACATTTACGAGATGAGTTTTAATGCAGCATTAAAGTTTCCCCCGAAGCCCACATGGACAGATTCATCATTCTCCTCCTCCCCGCAGCACAATATCCCCCTCCTGTGTCTTAATTTTACATCGCAACGACTTGCTGACAACTGTCTAATCACGCTGACTCGATTTGGCGTGCTCAGGAATTGAAACACATCTTTTATTCAGTTGTAAATCCTCTGTATGTGAAACATTATTTCCTTTGTGTGTCCATGTTTTGCAAGTTCTTCACAAATATATAACGCTAAAAAATAAATCCTATCTCACAGCTTTAAAAACTGGAAACTTGCTAATATCAAATTGTCGCTGGTATTGTTTTCTCTCTGTTGGGATGCGTAGTGAATGTGCGCATGCGCGCTGACGTCAACCGTTTCCTCTTTCCTGTACCTGATTGAGCTGCAGTCCAGTTGTACCATATTTTTTCGACGGGCTGTTCTTGGTCAAAAAAGGAATTTCGGTGAGTTTTTCACTGATTTTGCTCGTTATTTTTCCGAGCTATGGGTATATATTCAACTGTTACGTCAATATCCGTTACGAAAATCAATAATTGCTAAACGGTCGGTGCAGTTTAGCTAGCTGCCGCAGCTATTTCTACTTCTGTGAGATTTAACGCCAACTTACTGGTCTCGGCCTTGTTGTTTTGTCAGGCCTTAGTTGATTCGTATTTGTCCGTTTTAAGCTAGACATATGTACTTAAAGATACACTTCTTTATTGAACAATGTCCGTGTCATTTTATTAGTATAACGTAAAACAAATGTGATACTGTTGCTGATGGCTTACAATAGTGGTTTACGCCCAGTTGTCAGGGCTTATAAATGCTTCTTCAAATTGTAAATCAACAAATCCGACGGCAAGTAATCCATACCCTTAGTTAAATCACAGTGTTGCTCTTCCACTACAATGTGAACATGTATTTATCGTTATCTCTAAGTCTTGCCTAACTTCTTGTTTTGCAGAGTGTCTTTTATGAGTAATCAAAGGCAACAGAAGCCTACGCTAACAGGCCAGCGTTTCAAACCACGGAAAAGAGGTAAGCGTTACACTTTAAACCACGTGATTTTTGCATTTTGATTTAGAGTTTTAAAAGAAGTGAAATGCCTGTTCCTAAATAAATGCATTATATAGCAATAAATACAGCAAATATATCAACAAAAATTCAAGCTTATAATGAAATAGTTATTTTCTACCCTTTCAAATCAGACACTACCTTGCTGCCCAGATTATAACACTCATTTAGGTAAAAATGTTATGCTTGATGTAGAATATTGCAAAAACCAACGGAAATATTCATAAATGGGAGAAGGGATTTGGAATCATTTCATTATCTTGTATGTTGCATTTTTTACCTGGATTTACTCCAGATGTTGTTCCTGTTAACTTGCAGTCAGAAACTCTTACTATGAACTGAATCCTTCTGTTAATTCTTTACCCTATTTACCTTGTATATTTACTTAATATAATCCCCCCCTGGGATCAATTATGTGTTCTAATTCTGATTGTTATAGGAGTTACTTACTTACTTTACTTACTGGTCATATAAAACCATAACATTTCTGTTTTGGTTGGTCTTTTTGTTTTATAGATGAAAAAGAGAGGTTTGACCCATCCCAGTTTCAGGAAAGCATTGTGCAAGGTCTAGATCAAAGCGGCTCTGATCTGGACGCTGTCGCAAAGTTCCTTGATACCTCTGGTGCCAAGCTCGACTACAGACGATATGCCGAGACTCTGTTCGACATCCTGGTGGCTGGAGGAATGCTGGGTGAGAAGCCTCGCAAAAATCTTTTCAAACTTTATCAAGCGTTAAGTTCTCAGCTGTGCATGACTTTTGGTGCCGAATGACAGCAAAGAGCACCAAGTCTGAAGCTCCTCCTTTCAAATCTGTGTCTGAGGTGAAGCGATGGTTGTGAAATGTCTCCTTCAGCAGATCAACAAAAAGCATAGAAGGAGAATTAAGCTGCTGCTTGCTTATTTCATACCTGCGTACCTGTTCCAACATGTTTCAAGCAGGTAGAAAATTGTTGATCACAAGTTAAAAAAAAAATTCTGTCGATTGGGTGAAAAAAAGGACATATCACCACTACAAACAAATGAAAAGTAAAATTAAGATTAGTGACATAATCAGTTGGTACCAGATTCAGTTTTGGTTGTTTGAAACAACCAGGAACTCCTGATCTGCAAATGTAGTCTGCCGGGTCATTTTTTACAACTTTTTTGCACCTTTGTCTGTGAACCTGCTTTCACAAAGAAACAGTATGACTTCTCATTACTCTCTCATTTTGGTGACATGTATTAAACAGCGAAATCAGCCGTAAAAGCAGCTTTTTTTGTTCTTTTGAAAATATCAAATGTTCTGTTTTCAATTATTTCAATTTTAGGTCTTGAAAAGATTCAAATGTGCCCAGATTTCAACATTTTGTTTTAGATTTCCCTTTGAGCAGCTTCATGTATTAAATTATGCTTCCATTCTATTCCATTCCATTTGCTTAACAAATAATTAAAATTTGTCAAATAATTAGACAAATTCTAACCAGCAGCACGTAAAGCATTGATCATTTATTTGATGAATGTGGATGATGAATTTGGGAACGTGGGTGTTTTTACTGGACTGTTTTACTGACTGGAAAGAAGCTTGTTGCTTGAATTACAGACAATTTCACCATCTCTCTGCTTTGGCAGATTACAGTATAACCAGAGTCTAATCCTTGTCATATTTTCCAACACTGGATCTATAGATTTAACTTTTCCTAGCTTTAACAGAGGAAATTTAGCAGCTGGCCAAAACTTGTCATCAATGACCTTTATAATTTCTTTCTGCATGCAAGTAGGACATGATTGGTTTAATATATAACTTAATAAATTACAAATTAGCTTATTAGTAGTTATTGGTGTTTCTTAAATTTTAATAAAATTGATCTTCAAAAATTCCTCTCGTTTTAATACATTTTTTTAGCAATGTCTTTTTAATAGGTTTGTAGTAGATAACTATCGATCCTAGCAATTATGATTGAAAGAGTAAAGGACTTTTTTTGACAGAAATTGATCAAAAGTTTTAACTGGGAGATTAATGAAGTAGTAAATAAAAGTGTTTGTTTTTAGCCCCAGGTGGTAGTCTGTCTGAAGACATGACCTGCACAGATTTCTGTGTCTTCAAAGCACAAGAGGACATGGAGACCATGCAAGCATATGCACAGGTGAGTAATCCAATTTTTCGGTAAAAAGAAAAAAGATCAAAATTTTCTGTAAAATTATATTTTGTATGTTTAGGTCTTCAACAAGCTCATCAGACGATACAAATACTTGGAAAAGGGATTTGAGGAGGAAATCAAAAAGGTGACAAGAATCTTCACATCCGTTACCATTTTGTCTTAAATCTTCATTTAAATGGAGGAATCAACATTGTTTTACTGGATTCAGCCAATAGAATTTAATTCATGTGGTTACTGTTTGGCAGCTGCTGCTGTTTCTCAAGGGCTTCACAGAGGCTGAACGCAACAAACTGGCCATGCTCACGGGAATTCTGCTTGCCAACGGCAATCTCTCTGCATCCATTCTCAGCAGCCTCTTTAACGAAAACGTGGTCAAAGAAGGTAACCGGTTTAGTCTTTCACTGTTGCTTAGCGTTTATTTCCTGTCTTCACAAATTGGAGTCTGCAAGCTCTTTAGCCTGGAAATTATTCTAGCTTCTAATGTTGTAAATCAAAACGTATCACCGTCTGAAGTAACGGGTGACTGGAAGAATGATGATGTGAGCTCTTCAGTAACTCGAGTGGAGTGTAATTTATGTTTAACACAATGTAGCTATTTAATATGTTAAGAATATATAAATCTCTTAGTTATGTTAATTCAAGTTTATTTATGCAGAGCCAGTTCACAATTAAAGGAAAAAAATGATCAAGGCAACAAATTGATTTGCCCTCTGATTTCACAGTTGGGTTTTGGATTAAGTTGTCATCGGGAGGTTTAGTGACTGCATGAAATGTACACCCTCAGGTTTAGTCTCACTGTGTGAAAAAGTTCAGCACTGCTTTATTCAGTTGTCTGCTTTGTATTTGTGAACAGCTGTTCAGCAAGCAGTCACATTTTCTGTGTGTTATCGTAGAGCGTCACACTTCTGTTTTTACAAGTATGTCAGTTTCTGCTCCTCATCCTTGAGTAGTTTCTTTTCCACACAGGCTCAGGCTTGAATTTTTTGGCCAGAATTATTTCATTGTGTGAATAACTGGACTTACAAGTTTAAACTGTTCTAAGTATGTGTTTTTACTTGTTTAGCAAACTTTCTGATTGGTTTTGTGAACCGTTTTTCTTTTTTTTTCTCTCTCTTATACACATCCTGTTGCCTCATAGACCCATATTTAGGATAGGTAAAAAAATATATATCAGGTGAAGTTTGTGAATGCATGTGCTTCATACCTCTACCAATATATTGCATCGTTTGTCGGTCTGAATGGTCCAATTTTGATCCAAAAATAATTGGATTTCAGCACAAAAATCAGAATAGAACACCCGCTGTATGAATATTGATCTTCGAAAAATATTTCTGGGTTCTTAAAAGGAGAATGGAAATCTATAGCGACAAGGAAAAGCTTGATTGAGGCATTAAATAAAATCATTTTATGATCTTCAATACAAATGAAAAGACCAACAGCCAATGCAGTTTTAGTCTTGTCAAGCAAACAACAATTTAGGTGGATTTTTTTTCTTCTTGAAGTAAATGTTTTTTTACTGTCATGAGATGGCAGTATTTTTTGCTCTGATTATTTCCCTGAAATAAGTAATCTGTGAATCTTCATTGCTGTATTTGTTTTGCATTTCTTAAGTCTTTCAGTCAAACATTTTGTGGGCATCATAAATTGCTCTTGCTTCTGGCAGTCAGAAAAGCTGGTACCAAATATGCAGATAAGCATGTGGCTGGGAAACATCAGACTATCCTCAAGGAACTGAACAAATGGAATGGCATCTGATGAAACTGTTAAACTGAAGATGTATTGATATAAGAGATTAATCAAGTTATCTGCTTAGATTTCTTCGCATTTTAAAAATGTCTTTAAATAAAAACAAATTGCTATTTTATTACTACTTGATCAAATAAAAAAACACTTGATTTAAAACGTTACGGTTTCTAAGCTGCTTAAAGTCACAGAGCCGTCTCTTAACCTCTGCAAATTTCAAGAATGACTAAATTCTGCAGGTTATGGGACAGTGAAATGTTTAAAAATAAAAAAAGTGAACTACAATGAATTACATAATATCTCCCTAAAAAAATGAATTCTGTAGTATTCATTCAAAGAACTACAGTCTTGTTAAATCATTCATCCATTTATTTTAACAAAACAGGAGTCCTAAGAAGCCCTCCTGCTGTAATCCATCATTATTTATTAATATTAGCATAAGAGGCTGTCAGTGTTGCACTGCTCTGCTGCTAAACAGGATTTCTCTTGTTTTTCTAAATATCAAAATGATTACGGTGAACACGTAAAGATGTCTTTCGCATCATATCGCAGTAATTTGCGTGTTTAGTGACGTTAGAATTTTTAGCTGCGCTTGCTTCTTTGTAGAATTAGGGTAGATGTACCTTAAGTGTGGAATGTACAAATAGCTTCAGAAATGTTCAAATCCAAACTGTTCAATGACTGTCACATAGAGTCAAAGAAAGCAACATATCTGGCAAATAATGTTGATATTTGTTCCACTTTCTGTTATCTGCTCTCTTAGAAATGACAATAATGTATCACAAATGTCTACAGGCTTAGATTAGCAAGAAGCCCCCCAAAACAAAATCTGTGAATATAGGCATGTATTGCATGCTTATGCTATTAACAGTTGATAAAGCAATGCAGATGGTGTTGTGAGATTTGCCTGGCTTTGACTTAATTGTTTGTCTTTTGCTGGCTGCAGAAGTAAAAGGTGGCCACACACAGACGGCAGCTGATGAATAGCCTAGCACCGCCCATTATCAGTCACTTTACCCTTGAAACTTGAATCTTCAAATAGATGGACTGAATGGTGGCTACTTCACGTGTTCATAAGTACAAAGCTATTGAAATGCTATTTGTTGAAGTCATTATATAGATGTTACCCTGCCATATCCATCTCCATCTGCTTGATGGTCTTATTGCAATTAAAAGCCGCAGACTTGCGCTTACCGATGTATTACGGAGGCCTAACTTAATCCTGGTAGATCTGTGTGCAGCAGCTGACTCACATTACCATTCATTTGTTCAGGTGTTTCAGCCTGCTTTGCCGTGAAGCTCTTTAAATCCTGGCTTTCCGAGAAGGACATAAACTCAGTTGCTAGCAGTCTTCGGAGAGTTGGCATGGACAACAGACTTCTGGTGAGAATGACACATTTAATACAACATTATTACAGCAGAATTAAGTCTTAAAAGTCTGTGCGCTTGGATTATGACTTGTTAAATAAAATGAGATTAGTTGAAACGCTGTTCTGACATCCTGCAGTTCAAGTTTTAGTTAATGAATAAAGTCTGTTTCGAAAAAGTCCTCATGAAACATTTCACTCCTTTCAGGAACTGTTTCCTGCAAACAAACGCAGTAGTGAGCACTTCACCAAGTACTTTGATGACGCAGGGCTAAAGGAGATTTCAGACTTTGCCAAAAACCAGCAGTCTAGAGGCACACGCAAGGACCTCCAGAAAGAAATTGAAGATCAGATGTCACAGGGAGACTCCCTCAAGGACGTAAGTCCACTTAGTTTTCCTGCTTTCTCTGACACCAAGTTCTTTTTATGTAGCACACCACCGAGACTAGCTCTGAGAATCACTTTCTTCTTGACCTTTGGCTGCCTTTGTCTTGAGGAGTGGCTGCAAAATGGGCGCAGTGAATCAATGAAAAGTTTCTGCAATCCACTCAGTCTCGACAATATTACCACCTCCCGCATGCTTCTCTGAGGATTCCAATGCCTAGCACATCTGGAGGGTTTGATTAGAGGCACGATAATGCACATGCTGGCTTTGGTTTGTCTGCATTGTCGTTAATGTGTTCGACAGATTATCGCGTACACCCGAGAGGAAATGAAGAAGAGCAACATCTCAGAGCAGACAATGGTTGGACTGATTTGGTCCAGCGTGATGAGCTCCGTGGAGTGGAACAAGAAGGAGGAGCTGGTCGCAGAACAAGCCATTAGACACTTAAAGGTGACACCTTGGTTAAGTTTTGTAACGGTCTACGTTCTCTATTCAGCTTGTGAGAGTATAGGGAAGCAGAAATGTAAAGAAACTTGGGCGGGTCTTTAAAGCGAAAGATACTGCTAAATCAATGCAACTGTAGGATTATTACCTGGAAGAGAGCATTTGCAGGGCCTTTGAAAAGTATGCATACTCCTTTGAAATTGTTTGCATTTTAATGTAGTTTAGTTTATTGGAGTTGTATGTAATCGACGTGCAGCAGCCTGGTTACCAATAAACCTACACAATACAATACACCCAGAAGTCTCCTAATTATCAAATTAGCAGTTGTGGAAGGTAATTTCAGGGTAAATCCAGGTGTTCTGTGAAGATATTTAAAGAATATTAATGAATAAAAAGCATAATGAAGAACAAGGAACACCCGGCAGTGTTCCTGTCTGGTGAAGAAGTTAAGAGCAGATTTTGTTTATAAAAATGTATCCTGTAGGTTTGTATTTCTTTTACAGAGGTGGATAGGAAGTTAAATAGAATGAAGTTCTGAGAGAAAATTTGTCAGAGGCTGTTACTGGCTTTAACATCCAGCAGGCAAACCTAAAAACAGCCGGAGCTGTAATAAAAGGATCCAGATCAAAGCATATTAATCTGTTAGAATGGTTCAGATCGAAGCAGAAGTTTCTCTTTTCAGTTTTTTACTTATGTGATAAAAATGTTACAAATGACGTCTTATTGTACACTGTTACACACTTTGTATTCTTCAACAGAACAAATTTGGAAAACCTTTGATGTGTATGAATACTTTTCTCAGGTTCTGTATTTGATCAATAATTTTCACCAACAAATTAGAAAAATGTTAGATATTAGAGAAAATTCAAATTTTTTAAAGCCACCAGATTTAAAAGCTGAAAATGATCTTGTAAATCCAGAAATGTCTCCCTTTCTCAGCAATACAGCCCACTGTTGAAGGCTTTTACCTCCCAGGGATGTTCTGAGCTCACACTTCTGCTAAAGATCCAGGAATACTGCTATGACAACATCCACTTTATGAAGGCCTTCCAGAAAATTGTTGTTCTGCTCTACAAAGGTGAGTTAATTACGCCCATACGGCTCCTCGTCCTGTGTTTGCCTTTTTTTTGTGAGGAAAACAGTTTGTTTTGTGTTGGAGCTATGAATGCTGCCAGATGGCCAGAGATTATAGCCAGAAAGTTTGTCTTGATTGATGTCATCAACCAGCCCTGGTGAATATTTTTTTTTCTCCCCCACAAGCACCAGGGGACGCATCTGTTCTCCTGGCATCAGGTTAAAAATATGTTTTCTTTTTTTATTTCTATTTCAAGTGAATGTCTTAAGTGAGGAACCAATTCTGAAGTGGTACAGCGACTCCCATTCGTCCAAAGGAAAAAGTGTTTTTCTGGAAGAGATGAAAACGTTTGTCGAATGGCTTAAAAACGCAGAGGAAGGTAGGCCACTCACTCACTGACTCTCCAGCTAAGCTGCTGAAGTGTTAGTTAGATTATTCCGTAAACTAACCTTTATTTTAATCATTCCAGAGTCCCAATCAGAGGAAGAAGAAACAGAGTGAGGACTCCAAACGACAAATTCGATGCATCATTTCAATTTAACTATACATGAGATACTGTCAAAGGATTCTTCTTTTCTTTTTTGTTTTTTTTTTTACAGAAGTCCCTCTACTTTCTTTTAATTCTCTACCTCTGCATATCAACTGTCATAGAAGGGCTTTAATATTCTTCGGACTGGCTTCCTCTATAAATCAATACTTGTACTTCTCTTTATATTTCTTAAGGACACAGTCTCCAGTGCCAGATGGAGCTGAATGGGTATAAACTATTCTTTTCAAACAAGTTTTTCTTTATTTTCTTGAGAAAGGCAGTTTCCTTCTACATTATCCGGTGTAAGAGATTTCAAAGCTTCTGTTTTTAGTCAGTTTGCCAGAGGTCCTTATGTGTAGCCGTGATATGCTGATCGGGCAAAAGACAAACTGTTTTCTGATCTCATTTTAGATCTCTGCCAATGAAGTGACAATATTGAATTTACTGCCGGTTTTTAGATTCAGCCTTCATTATTGGTAATGGAGCTATGCCATTTTACGCAATCATGTTAAGGGTGGTAAATGTTGCCCCTCACAATTATTTTTGTTTTTCCAGAAAATCTTATGTCATTTTTGTAGGGTTTTACTCTTATATCACAAATTTTAAAATAAAGAGAAAGAAGCTATCGTCCTGAATGCAGCGTTTGTTTCTGCATGTTAAAAGGCAAAAGCAGACACTTTAAACTGTTGAAATTTTATTAAGATACAACCACATTTTCAATTTATTTACCTTAGAATTCACAACAATAATAGCTCAAAATCTTCATACCGATTTGGGGGAAAAAAATGAACCTTTTAAGATTTTTGCTTCCTCGAAAACGGCTTCTTCCATATTTAAATTAAATTTCTTTCCAATCTCCTCTGACATGCTTTCCCTTTATGCTGAAGAAAAGCATCCCAACAGCATGATACTGCCACCACAATTTATAAGGGGGATGGTGTTACATTTCAGCCACAAAGCATTTTGGGGAAATGCTTTGTGGCAAAAAACTACTTTAAATTTATTTTTTTATCACATAGTTTGATATTACTACTCTATAGTACAATTTTGGCTGTAACCTGGCAGCATGTGGAAAAGTTTCTGCGGGATGAATACATTTTCAAGGCCGTGTACAATGCAACCCAACTCATGGAAACAATCATAAGCAGACATTCATTTGAGAGAGTTGCATGTGCAGAAAGACAAATACCGCTTCCTTACTGTTTGTGTTACTGCATGTTTCCCTAAAACTGTTTGCACTGGTGGATTTCTTCTTGAATATCAGAATCATCCAATCAGGAGAAGCAGCTTGACATTCATAACCTTAAGTGCAAACAGCAATCTCAGTTTCTTCACTGTTACCCCACTTTAAATCATAATTATGGTGCAGTCAAGGGTGCTGAAATGAGAGCAAAATTATTTAAAATGTTACTGACAGGTCAATAAAGATACACTCACAAAGTCTGAAAGTATATTCACCTGTCCAGTTTGGTGTATATGCACATGTAAATGAATAGTAAAAGGATTACACTACCCAGCCAAGCATTATCAGATGATAATCAGTTTTGCTTGGCACCAACAGATGGCAGTAAACCCTTAAGAGATGTTCCCTCCCCTATTTAGGGATGCCAGAGTTTTAGAATCAAGCTCAACCAGAAAATGGCATTTTGAAGAAACCAGACTAAAGTATTAGACAGAGCTACAAAGTATGCAACATGAGTATTTTCTCTTCCTCTCTGTCTCAGGAGGATTTGTTTTCCTTTTGGTTTTATTTAGTCGCGTAGCAGAACATGAAACAATTTGGGAGAGTGACATGCCGGCTGGGGGAAACATGACTGCTTTTGAGATTTCTGTGCGAGCATACTTAAGTGCATGCAGCAATGATTGCCTCCTCCCCACTGCCATCACTACCAACAACATAAAACACACATACACACCCTTGTACGGTTCTAAACATCTTAATGGGACTATTCTCTGTGTGCTGTCTTCCTGCTCAGCTGCATGCCAAGGACTCCTCCCTGCACAATGAGGAATGTGGAGCTATAATGAGGTGTCCAAGCAGTGTCCTGACATATCTGCTTGTTCTGCTTATTTGCCATTTTTAGCAATTACATCTGCTAGATATACAGCAGATATTCCAGACTGTTATCAGCAGTAGACCCAACCTTCATAATGAAGTGCCAAAATTGGTCTGGACGACATGAACGTGACCTTTTCTCAATGCCCTCATATTGCTCTCATGTTCTTTTATTGCATTAAGGCGTTAATGCACATTTTTTGGGGCTTATGAAAGCATATTTGCTTTTTTTCCATTTTAATGACAACAACTGGTTGATAATAAATAAACGAACAGAGACAGGCGTGTTTCTGTCAGTTGGACTTTCTGCTTGAAGTGAGCAGAGCGGCAAAATGTGCCAGGGAATGCCAGGGGAGTTGTGGAGAGCAATTATTCTGAATTTCACACTGCGGCTTTGGTCAGTAAACATGACTCTGACTGCAATGCAGACCTCATCTGAATAATGCTGTCAGAAAACGGAGAGAGAGAGAAAGGCCAGCGGTTTGTTTGATTGTGAAAAGAAAGACTTGAGATAATTACTCAGTTTTGAACAAATAAATAATTTAGAAAAAGGAAAAAAAAAGCTGCCCTACCTCACTCCCACCCAATGGTGCGGTGATGTGCCAAGCACAAAAGGAGCTCTGTTTTTGTTACGGGCAAGTTTCAAGTGAGCGCAGTTTGCTTTGCATTTTAAGCAGCGTCGCACGCTGGGCACAATGGTTTTTCCTGTTCTGCTGTTTTTGTTTTTACAGAAGAATCAGGCAAACACCAGGTTTATCAGCCAGGTGAAATATGGAAATGAGCCTCAACATGTTTGCTCGCTAAATAAAGCTGGTTTGTCCTCAACATCAGTCATTGCAGAACATCCTACAGCAGAGCAGTTTTCCTGCCCTGCTGCAGTCACGGACAGCTGAGCACCTCTGTGACAGCAAACAGCTGTTAAGCACATAAAATACCAACAAAATTTTAAAAAAAAGTTTTGATGCTGTGGAGGGAATTCTAACACTTGTTTGGTCTTCTAGAGGCAGAAAGTGATGGTCACAATAATTGGATCCCTGGTAAAGCATTGTAAATGTTTTGTTTATTGCAGTAATATAATATGAAACAAAAACATTTAGAAAAGACACATTTTATGAGTATGCTGATTAGATTGAGAAAATACCATACTTTATTTCGAATTGATTAGAGCTTGGATTTAGTAGTAAATGGTGATTAAACAATTTCTTTAAGCCAACTGGTCACTAGGTTAGAACCTGTAAATGCCACCAAAGATGCTTTTAGACAGCCGTAGCAAGGAGAGGCATTTTGGTGTTTCCTTAACAACAGTATCTCCCTGCCTACTAGTTGTTAATAAAGACATTCCAATAAAAATGCTCCAAGTCCTCCCATTAGAACTGGGAATGTGGGTAGTTTGCAAATGTTGCTATGGCTTTTGTTGAACCTGGGTGATTTGGTCAAATGGCTTGAAGCAAAGAATTATTGTATAAAAGCAACTCATACCTGTTAAGTACAGGGAAGACTCAATGATGCTGTGACATTTATTATCCCCCAGAAGTCCTAGTTTGAACTTAGAATATCATGAACTTTGATGTACCAGGACATTTCAAGTAAAATTCTGGAGGCTTTCGCTTTCAGAAACAAAAAGGAAAATGGATTTTTATAAGATTTTTCTCACCCAAACACAACATCATGGTCCTCTGAGTCCCCAAACTAAAATCCTTGAGGAAACCCGAGAGGTAAGCCGAAGAGAAGAGTGCAATGGAGAACTCTGGGTGAAAGAGTCCTCTGTTACACAGAAGTGTATTGAGAGCAATAACGTTGAAAACTCATAGATTATTCAAAATATTTTCAGTGGAATATTATGATTTTTTAGTAGTCATTTATTTTAGGTTATTTAACACATATAATATGGCTGATGCAAAGACTTAATTATTTCCATCAATAATTAATAGTCTTGTTATCAAGTGTCGCCAGTAATTAATCAAGACATAAGTTTTGTCTTACAGAATTGTACAGTCCTATGTAAAAACGGCTTCATTATCCTGTTTGTTGGCTCAGTTAAAGTTTGTTATAACTGCAATATAAAAGGTTTTATGGACTGTTTTGAAATGAGGTCATCTTTCAGTTCAAGTAAACATCTCTGCTCAGGCAGATATTTCGTCTTAAAAACACAAAATATTTACATGAATAGGAAGGACACAAAGTCGCCGTAGATATTAAGGAAGAGTAAGAAACGCTTAATGGAGTTCAAAAAATGTTTCAACATATAATGTTCCAAGGCATGTCCTTATAATGAACTGGATTCATTTGAACTACCATTGGACTGAATACAGTTTTGTATGAATTTCATCCATTTGTCTTGTAAATTATTTTGAGATCAAATTTGTTACATCACCATGCACCTTCATATAACTTAAACTTTGCACAACCACAAACCAACACGTGTTTTTATTGGAATTTGATATGATCAACCAACCAATTGTGACCATAAGTATAAAATCAAAGTTTTGTTTAGTTTTCTCCCACTTAAGTTACAACTGTACATCTTTTAGGGTTTGTTAGCCTTTACACAGCCAGAGACAAGACATCTTGTTTATTTTTTCTTTGCAAATTAATTTATGCTCCTATACAATAGAGCTCTGACTTGAGACCTTAGTCTTTTGCAGTATCTAAAGTGTTTTCTTTCAGGATTGCCCAGTAGTTGCCTCCTTCTGTCTTTGCATCTACTCTGACCAGCTTCCTTTGCTGCTGCTGAGACATCCCCTCACGCAGCACCTTCTTCCACATTTGTTTGTGCCCTACATGTTTTGAAGCAAACTAAAACTGGACATTGTGTTTTCTTGTAACAGTTACTCTCCACAGAGCCATAAGATTTTTGTGGAATGCTTGAGGAATAGATGTCCTTTCAACAAAATGCTCCACACGAGCTGGGAATCACTGAAGCTCCTCCACAGTTTGCATGGCCCTCTTGGCAGCTTCTCTGGTTCGTGCTCTCCTTGCCATTTTAATTTAGATGTTCACCAATGTCTTGGTTGTTTTGGAGCAGATTGCATGGAGTTAAATCCATTCAAGACATGGGAACTACTTGAATCATTATCAGTTGAATCAGAGTAAAACATGCCATGAAAAAAGGTCATGAACGCCTTCAAAAGAGCAAACAGCAACTTCTATTTAAATTTTTAATATCACTCTGGAGAATCTAGCTGAGAAAGCAACTTGCTACTAAATGGCTGGCTCCTAATATTTGCAGGGTTTTACTGAATAACATGCCTAGAGTTGCACACTGTGTGAGGGGTGCCACTTAATTCATGTAATGACTCAGTTGCCAGTTAATCTAAAACTTCAAACCGAATGCTGTCGAGTGAAAAACTGTGACTTTATACAAGGAAAAGTGTTTTATGTCTTATTTGTCCCAGTAAGCATTTTTGTTATGGACCACCATTTCTAGAGTGCAGCTGGTGAATCTTACAAGCTTAAACCTGAAGAATGTCTCTTATAAATTTTTGATATTTTGCTTCAGACCTGTTGTGCTCTTTACTTGCCTGGTCAACTTTTAGTTCACAGGTAAAGATATCTGCCCCCTTCCACTTCAAACCCTCTTTCCCTTAACCTGAAAAACAACTTTGAGTTCTTTTCAGTTTTCAATCATTCTCTCTTAGAGTGAGCGCTTCTGTGCAAAGTGAAACCTCAGAAAGCCTTGCAACTACCACACAACCATTTAGAGTCTCATACAAAAAAGCCTGAGGAAAAAAAAAAAAAACAATTGTCAGAAAATTTAAGTGTTTTGACAACTGATCTGATTTTCTTTCTCACTTTTAATGTAATTTTATTAATATGCTACACTTTTGTAGTCATGATATTACGGAAAAGGATTAGGGCCACCGAAAAAAAAAAATAGAATTCTGACTTTAATCTCAGAATTCTGACTTTAATCTCATAATTCTGACTTTAATCTCAGAATTCTGACTTTAATCTCATAATTCTATTTTTTTTTTTTTGGTGGCCCTAATCCTCTTTCTTATGATATACAATTAAAATCAGAAACAAAAAATACATGACTTGATTTTTCTTACTGTATGACATGAAATCAGTCTAACATATAGTGGGTTCAGATGAACTCAATGCCAGGGTGATCCTCTCATTATCAGCCAAAACAATATGACCCCTTGTTAATCTTCAATTGGCTATCCCTGTTCCTGACACATTGACTAATTTCTCAAAATTTTTCCACCTTCCTCAAGCTTTGTGTTAAAGTTAAAAAATTTTACGTTATTTGAACAAAACATCACCGTGTTACCAAAATGACTTTGCCAGGTTATTGGTGATGTTATGGCTACTTTCCATTTTTACAGCTTACAGAAATGTTACTCTTATTGGTAAAATATAGATATTAAGAGAAAAGATCATAAATCAAATATTACAGCTGAACAACCCACGCAGGGAGCACCAGCGTTCCTGTGGGGAAGGATTTATTGATGCTCAAAGTTGAACACGTATCTCTGAGTGATCTGTTCCTCACCACAGTCTAAAATAAGAGCGTCTTCATCCCCTACAAGCCCCTCTGCCTTCCTATGTGAAAACGCATGGAGTGTGTAATGGCCTGACTGTGAGAGTCCAGGGATCTTGCAGCTGGACTTAAGTCAACACTGAGTCTCATCACAAACATCATTACTTTCTCCTGGCCTGTCCTTTTCCCTCTTCAGTGGCCCAGGTCTGATAGCTGTGTACAAAAGACTGGGCGCAAGGAGACGGATGGCCTAGTTTGATAAAGAGTAATCGACTCAAGGGTTGCTATTTACTGGGTAAGAGCTCGTCTGCAGCTCCATATCCAGAGGATAAAGCTTTTTAAGGCATTTCAAAGAGCAGAGTTTATTAACATCCCAGGCATTTGGGTTCACACTGCTTATCCAAGAGTTTCCACTGATTATTCAAACGCGCAGTGATTGTCATCTGGGTATATCAGGCCACTACAGGGGGCGTAGGAGCCAGATTTATTTGAAGCAGAGCCAGAAATACTGTGTGAGTATTTTGACACGAGTCCTCCTGGGAACACCAAAGCTACATCACAACATTTTGGCTGTGACAAACCACATTGATAAGTTGCAAATGGAATGAAAGTTAGCATTTCCAGAATGGTTTTAACGAGTCTCCCCGGAGTGCACCATAATGACTGTGCTTCTGGAAAGCAGAGGCAGAATGCAAGTGTTGGGTCTGCATGCAGACCCTCAGCTTTTCTTTTGCCTGTTCCTGCAGCTGTGGCTCTGGGGAGCAAGGCAGACATGAAGGCATGAAAAGTCCTTGACAAAACAGTTTGTTTTATATGGAATGGCAGGACTTGCAAGAGGGATTTACTTAATTATTAATGTGTGTATAGATGTGGGTGTGCATGTGAGTGTGTGTATAAACATATTTATATGTACATGTATCATAAAAGGTTTTCTAAATACAACGTAAGTAATAACCTATTTTGCCACCCTTTGCTTAAAGCTAGAGGGTTGTGTTACTACAAAATGTAGTAACACAACCCAATAATAATAATAACCATTAGACATTACCTACTGAAAATGGTAACTGGTTGTTTGGGAGGCTTTTTTGTCACAAAAATACAGATTACATTTTAAATTAAGTGCCTGAATATCTTTAAACAAACATCAGATGGCTTCTGACAGAAAATAAACAAAAAAAGTTTGCTTTTTTTTTTTTTTTTTTAAGATTAATGACCCAAAAGTTATGGATAAATCCACTTAATCTTTAATTCATTTTTTATGTATAAAATAAAAATGTTCTAATAACAAAACTATTTTACACTGAATGAGAAGATAAGTGGTAATTTGCATATCTTTATTGAAGCATCAGTTAGCAGAATGTTGCAGCTTATCTATTACTTTGTTAAATCTGGTGTCTGTTTTTTCACTCTTGTATAGAGAAGCAGTTTTCTCTTAAAGTTCTAGTTTTTCCAATCTTAGTATTACTTTTACAGCTTCCTTTCACTGTCATTTGGACAGCAGAAATTACAAGCTGAAAGCGCTGTGATATATTTTTATGGCTTCCTCTTGCTAAGTGAGAAGTAGAGTGCTAATTCTGGTGCTTGCTGGAAGCCAGGCAGGAGCAGTGATTTAAGGACAGGTGTAATGTGCTCTCTTTCCTCCGTACTTATTAAAAGCTGGTTGCTGCTTTTCAAGATTTCTCACACTTCTCAAAGGTGGATGACACCAAAACCTATTAATCTTCATCTTGTTCAAAGGGGGATGAAAATGTCAAAGCTTATTTTATATCTTTGTGCAAGAATGAATAAATGCATGACAATGAAGGTGATGAATTTAATTGTGAACATACCGACTTCTTTCTTTGGACGTATTTTCAATGCAAACTTGTTCAAAAAAACAACAAAGCTTTAATTTCATGGTCAATTCTAATGGCTGTCAGTTTGAAATTGTTTACAGGAATATGTGGAAAATTAGGACATCCTGTGAAATAAATATATTTGGACATGTGGCTATTTGATTTCAATTATAGTGAAAAAATAAACAATTTCATAAAACAAGCCTGAAAAACAGCTATAAAGGCATTTAAAAGAAAAAAGGTTTTCAGTAAAAAAATAAAATAAAATAACACTCCAAATTTATTCCAACTAAAACTGAAAAAAGAACACAGGCGTATTACATTAGGTGCACCTAATTCAAATATTGTTACATTGTCACTTTCATTTTGAAGGAGGTTTCCCCTGTTTAAACCGCAGACGTTTGGTTTGGTGTCCTCCTGTCTGTTAAAGTGAGTGTGCCGTGAACACCAGGCTAAGATGGAACGAGCTGTCTGAGGCCTTCACAAAGAACATCATACCACGCTTGGGAGTGTGGTAAGAGATTTAATAAGGCCTCAAACATTTTAAATTCACCATTCTACTGTGTGGAAACGTCATATGTTGAGGACATATAAACTGTCAGTGAGACAGTTAGCCAGTCTCACTTTTGAGCAATGTTTACCTTGAAAACAGGAAGCAAGATGGCAAAAGAAGACTCCAGAAACCCTAAAGCCATCACAAGACGTAAACTTCTGCTTTTGTTGATATGAAAGTGCATGACTCCATAATCAACTTATGTGAATTTGACGAAAGTCCAGATCTTTTTCTCAGTGGAGATGTTCTGACGTGACTGAAAAACACCTTTGCATATGAGAAACCCTTCAGATATCACAAAGGAGAAAGTGAAAACTGGGGCAAACTTTTTCAAACATATGTAAGGACTGATAGATCACTACAACAGGAGTGTCCTTTAACTAAAGAGGTTAACACGTGATGTTGGAGTTCAGAGCGACCTAACCTTTTTCTCAGCTGAAATGCATTTCTTTAATTTACTTTCCTTAAGATTCATTTTTGTTATCCAAAATCACCTTATATGAGATAAAAATTATTAAACATTATTATGCATACATCTAATTTGAAGGAGCTGTATGTTTAATAGGGCCTTCAATTTTTTTCTCATGACTGTGCTTCTTTTATTTTAAAAAATATGTATTTATTTGATTAACCAGGTGAAATACTTGAAATACATTTGAAATACTATTTCTGTTTCAGACATTTAAAAAACACTCTTACAAATAGGTTTTGTACAGTACAACATATGACTGAAGACTGAAGACTCTATGAGCTAAAGCAATTAATATTAACTGGGTTTGTCTTTTTATTTCCTCTTCAGCTAATTGACTATTTTCAACTTGCTACATACAAATTTGGCAGCACAGCAAATTGAGTATCTACTGAGACAAACTCTTTTGGTGTCATTAATCTGCTATTCTTCTTTCCTTTTTTAACATCTATATTGTGCTAAATGTTGAGCTTTTATTTTCCTGTGCGATTATTTGACCTGCAAGTGCAGATGGCTTATACAAACTAATTTAAACTTGGATGATATTATTCTGGCCATTAAATTGTATAATAGAAAATTACTTTTTTGAACTAATAACATTAATTGGCAACCAACCTTTTTTGTGCAATTTTCTCTATTTTAATTTGTTCTAATATGTAGTAATCATTGACTGGTTGTCAGCTGCAGTGAAACATGTAGAGCTGTCTTTTAGTTCAGACAGCAGTCGTATTTCCCATAACAAATATGATGATAATTTATAGCAATTTGTTGATGTTCTCAAACAAATTGGTGAGACAAGATTTTTTTTTCCAAAATAGGGCGACTCAAAATTGCTGTCTTCCACTGCTGACAATCAAAACAACAGGAAGCTCAGAAAATATTCTAAGAAACATAGATGATTAAACCCAAATAGAACATGCATCTTACTTACTCCTATACAAAAAAACAAGGCTATCTTATTGCTAAGATTTCAAATATACTCCGACGAAACTTACAATGATAGTTTTCAAAAGTTTTGTGTTAGTACTACTTGTTCCTGTGAAAATATCAGAATGCAAACACATAAAACCTGAATTGATTTACTTTTTTTTTTTACAATACAGTCAGTCTGAATCTAACAACCCTGCCTTGAATAAATGAGGTGATTGGTGAAAAATGTCTAAGTCGTACAAAAAGATGGAGTATATTTTGAAATTGATTGATAAAACAGCTCCCTACTATATTGTCTAGAGATGTCTTACTTCATTTGTCTAGAAAAATATAGACATTATCACTTTCTTTTATGTAATGCTCCAGGTCTGTTATTGCGAGCTAGTGCACAAAAACTCCACAATAAGAGCATTTTGTCTTTGTCACTGATGAGAGGTGATAACTTCCATATTTGTTGTTCCCTCTTTTCAAAAGTAGATGAAGGGGAATAAAAACAAGCAAAGAAAGATGCTCCTGAGACAAGCCAGGCTGTGAGCTGTGGCTGTGTAACAGGAGCAATCCATAACATTCAGTGTATCTTAACACTTTGATTTCACCACAGACTGAATGTGCTATTCCACTGTCACTTTCAGGACTTTTGTGCTATCAACAAATGCTAAAAAAATGACTTTCAGAGATTGTTTCCTGCAGGACACATGAAATATATAAGGTGCTGCTTATTCATGCACCACTGCACTCCACTGGGCAAACAGGTCAAAACTGTTCCAATTACGGCAGCCTGTGCTTACAATTAGCATGTCTGATTGGGCATGTCTTGTGAAATTAGTTAGAGGGAATACAACCAAGACAACTGGAGCTGTATTACCTTTTATGTTTCTGCCAATTTGATACAAGAATAGATTTCAAGCTGAACAAGCACTGACCTGCATAATAGATTAATAACTTTTTGTTTCTGCATCATCTTAGTGTATTCAAATAAGTTAGGGTACAGTAGTTTTGGCAGGGATGCTAATATATTAATTCAATTGTAATTTATTCAATTACAATTGAAACCAGATATTTATAGACACTGCATAAGATGTCAAACGGCTTATTGGCTGAGAACACACTAGATGACATTCACAGTCAGATTTTGAAAAGACTGGGAAAGAGTGGGGTTCACACACTTACCTGTGCCAGATGCTGGATCACAGATTACAGGATATTACAGACAAACTAAAGCCAACTGAACACATCAAGGTTTCATGGAAACTCTTGTGAGGATGACAGTCCAAAGGTACAAAATATCAGTATGATGGTGGTAATAAAAGATATTCTCAGACTTTGAACAAACTATTCTTCTGTTACACTCCCACACATTTTGAAACAAAGATGCAGTTGAATATTATTTAGATAATTTCAGCAGTATTCTTTGTTCTACTCCTGTTGATATTTGGAACATGTATGTGAGGTTATGTGTTCGTCTGTGGGGTTTGGGATGACTGTCAACCATAAATGTGTACTGTAGAAATGTCTCATTGCTTTTATTTGAAATATGGAAACGTTTGGTTTAATTCAGTAAACCAAATAATAAAGTAAGGCATCTCATTATTTATTGTATTTTAGTTTTGAGCATCCAAGTATTTCCATGTTGTTTTTTTACTTTTTTTAATATACTACACTGTGTTATGGTATTTAGTTGGGTGTTAACTGGTATGATTTTAATGCTGTTTTGTTTTTATAGACATAATATTTCTTAGTTACCAGTAAAGAAATAATCAATTCAGAGCTGATGTCATGTTCCAGTCTGTTTTTCTATTGGCTGTCTGAAACAGACATAACAGTCAGAGTTCAGCTCACACAACCTGGCTGCTTCCAGATCTGCCTAGAAAAGTCAAACATGTTTGTTTGACTGCAAAACAGGTCGGGTCAGTTTAGTTCCTCTTCAAAGTCCAGTTTTCACCCTGTCTCATAATAGCTACTGCAGACTGACACAGACATTTCCCGACTGCAATCAGAGATAAAATCAGGTAAAAATAGTATAGTGTGTCTCCAGCTTGACAATCCCTGTAGGAATTGCAGAAATCAGAAATGTGTACTGCTTGTGCCTGTGGTTAAGAACATTTTTGGGTAAGAAGCCTTATGCACTCTGAGGAGTTTTCAAAATTAGTGACCTTTAGTTTTCAAAAAAGTACCAATAAACTTTATTTAATGTGTGTACACAGTCCTCGGTGCTTACAGATATTTTAAGTGGACAGCACAAAGATATGGGACTGTCGTAACCTTTAAAACTTCAGTAAACTATGCACACACAGAAAACTGGACTGTGCTTAAATAGAAATGAAGAGGAGCAAGCTATTTAACTCAAATAATAATTTTCCAGTTCTGTTATTTGCCTGCTCTTACTCATTATTTATTTTATGCTTCTCTGCGGCTGTGTATTGTGAGTTTGAAGATGGTTACTCTGATGGCATAAAAATGGTCTTTCATCATCAATATAAAAACAGTAGTCCATATTAAGAAAAAGTAAAGAGCATTACAAGATACAAAAAATATCTCAATAGTATGGGAAACAACAAATCTGTAAATCAGTTTAATCAGAAAGAAAAGTTTAGAATTAAACACACAATGATACAATAAGACAAAGCTCTGGCCTCTGCTGCAGATGTGTTTTCTGTGTCATATTTATTTTTTTCAATAGAAAGATTATACCAGAGGAACTGAGCGTGATTTTGTTTTATCTTGGTTCATGATTAATCGGGGTGGCATGGCATGGACTGGTTAAAAACTACTGTTTTATATTAATTTTAGCTGCAGAGTCCTTTTTGTTTCCTGTTTCTATAATATCCATACAAAAAGGTTAATTGAACTGATGAGTTTGAATTTACCCTGTGGGTGAGTTTTACATGCTTGTCTCTCTGTCCTGTGTTGTTTATGCTGATAGGGGCCGGAGACCTATCCACGGAAAACGTGATTTCTCATTCATTGTTCACACTGAGAAAAACAGCAACAGGAAATGGACAGATAAGTGGATAATTAGGATTTATTTTTCTACATGGTGAATAATTTTGAATATTTTTTTCCCCTGTGACTTGAAAAATGGTTCTGTAATTCTTATTACTTAATTCTTGTATTTTTCCTGGTACATTTACAAAATCAGGAAGTTAAACTAAGAAATAAAAGTGTATTTGTTTATTCCATTTTTGGCCATATTGACACCACATATTGGGTCATATGTTCCTATGATGGGGAAATTAAAATCATGTGTCGAAAGGGATTTTTTGTGAACCTCTTCCTGAAACAACTATGGAAACCTGAAGGTTTGTGTGTGCAAACTATCATCCTTCTACAGACAAAATGAATAAATGATCTTCAAGTGTTGCTATAAATAAAATCACCAGAATATCTTAAGTCTACCTTTGCATTTAATCTGAAGGTAAAAATTGACTCCTCCCATGATTGTTAATGTTATCAATGGCTGTTGAAGTGTTTTTGTTTTGTCATTACACACGTTCTTGGATTTGCACTAAAAAAGGTTCATCATCTATTTTTCCTAATCAGATTTGTACATTTTACCTAAATATATTTTATCCTTTCACAGTACCAAACCACTTCTCTGTTTTAAGATGTGTAGTTTCTAGCTTTCTGTGCTGAAGCCAAGATATCTTCCTTTGTTTGTACAGTGTGAGTCACCTTGACAACCCTGACATTTTTATTTTCTTTAAATTATATGTCTTACTCGATGTGAGAAAGACATATAATTTGATGTCATCTCCAGATGAGTTTTAAGCCAAACAAAAAGTTAACATTTAAAGCAGCACTCATGTTGTGCCCTGGTAAGACTATAATGGATACAAAAATAATTTTATCAAGAGAGCTAAATGGACTTTCAGAACTGGTGATACACAACGCAATTATTTTCTATCAGGACATTTTCAAATATTTAGAAACAGAGAAAATTTTGAAAAGGAAGCTAGTTCTTTTAGAAATTAAAAGCACTGTTATGCTTTTTACACATGGGGTCAAGTTTGAGGCTCATATTTAGTCTTCCAGTATTCTGCCTGTTTACATACAATCTACAGAAAAGATTTTAGGCATTGCGTTTGTGCAAAAATGTGGTTTTTGCATCATGCACTTAGTGGGAACCAAGACAAATATCTATGGAGTATATGTATCCTGATTATAACTCTGATTATAACTCTTCTGAGTTGAGTGACTAATTAAAATATTAAATGCATTAACTGGAAATCCAGAATTGATAACTTTTTTTTTAAAACTAAATTCTCAATTAAGATGATTTTTGCAGATGACCCAATTATGTGTATGACTGCTGCATTCAGATCGGGAATGTTTGCAGTCTTACAATTTTTGGGATCAATAGTTGGTTGTATTTGCTTCTATTGAGTTCTTATTTGGAGCTGCTAGTGCAGACAAAGCTATACCAGCATATATGGATGGACAGATGGAGCAAATCCATTTCTCATTGGTTGATCATCCCCTTTTACTGACTCTTGCCCCTCAGGTTTCTCACACCTCAGACCCAATGCTAAAATCAGAAAGGAGGCTTGCCTGTTCAGGTTAGAGAGAACTGGTGAACTTTATCTGGTCCAAAAGCTGGAGCCAGTCAGCCACTGGGCCAGTGCCAGAACCAACAACCTGACTGACCTTCTGGCTCTTCAAAAAGTTGTTTGTGCCAAAAATCTCCCTGTGTGTCATGCCAAGAGTAAAAGGGTGTTTAAATTTGCCCATATACCAAGATTCAGAAAGAATAGAAAGTCGTGATACGACTTATAACCTTTTTCCCTCTCTTTAGTGCAAAAGATTAGAATCAGGATAAAGTTGTAATACCCATTCCTTGGGGCTTATGACAAACATTTTATTGATTTTAGGCCTAAACATTGACATCCTGGTCATAGTTTGTTGATTAATTAGTGCTACTTTTATTTGTTAGTTATACTGTGCTTTATTTTTTTTAAATAATCATTAGTGAGTAAATATTGGCTGATTTACAACCATTCTTTATTCTGTCAATTAGTAGCTCATTTTAATTCTTATAATCTCTAAATTGTTGATTATGCATTGATTCTGAATAAGTCTTAATTCTCAGGAAAAAGATACAGAAATCTACTGAATGAATATTGATATCTATCCCATAGAAAACTGGAAACTTTATAAGTGGAGGTTTGACTCTCTTGCCACCCATCGGTTTTGGTGAATATCCCAAATGAGGACTGACAGGTTGTGCACTCGTGTCATTTGCTGCCTGGATGGCTCGAAGACAAGAGAGGACAAATTTATCATGGCTATCTCACACAGAAGTGTTTGACATTTTAAGGTGTGTTGTGCAGCAGGAGTTTCTAATTACTGCTCTCCTATGTCTTTATCCCAGAGGATAACTATGTCCCAGCATGAACTGGTCTTCCACTCTGCCTTGCACAGTGCGCTCAACTGTGTCAGCCAATCAAAAGTACAGGTGGGATTTGTCACCTTATGCAAACAATCCTGTAAAAATATTTTTCTGAACATTGCATCATCACCAGATTAATTACTGAGTGTTGTTTTCCTAGGACCAGCTTGTGTTAACTACAGTGACATTGTCTCTCAGTAGGGAGGAACCAATTGGTTACATATGCTATCTGGAAATTTGGCAGTTCAAAAGCAGAGGATACTGATGAACAACTGAACTTGTATTTTCTGCCAAAGTCTATAGTAAAAAGAAAAAGTCATGGTTGCTTACTTAAGTTCTCTGTGAAGGAACTGAATGCTGCAGTTTAACTTGAACAAGTTTCTACTGTTAAATTATTATTATTTCCATTTGTTAGTCTATATCCCCAAAAACTTTAAGTGATTTCAGTCCAGTTGCTTTAACATAAGTTCTAATTAAATGGCTGGAGAGTCTAGTCAGGGCTGAGAATTTGAGAGAAATTAAAAAGACACTGTACCCTTTGAAATTTGCCTACTGGCCTAAGAGAAAGAGTAAAACCACCATGCTGCTCAATATGCATTTAAAACACCCCAAAGGAAATATTGTCTGGGCTAGACTTTAAATTGGTCGTATTTCTTCAGGTTTTAATAAAATCGAACCCCACATTTGAACAAAAAGGCCAGTTGAACTGTTTTTCAAAGATAAACATGCAGGGTTGGATTTGGGTGTTTTAATTAAACAGACACATTTGACCTAATGTATCAACGCCAGTACAGTGGCAAAATGGATGTATGATCATTTCCTTGCTCATGTTTTCAGTATGGACAGAGCACAGAATATGCAGAAATGCCACACAAGCCCTGAGATTATGTACAAGTTTATATCAGTGTTGACCTGCCGTGCTGTGCAAAATAAATAAATAAATAAGGAAATAAATCAAGCTGTGTTGACATTTATCTAGCCTTATTATCTCAAAATGATAAGCTCCACAAAATTTCAGCATATAAGGCTACTGTGAGTTTTATTAGTTTTTTCTTCATCAATTTACTTTGAAGAGTAGCTTTTAAAATAGAAAACATTTCAGAAAATTCTGACTGAGCTCAAGATTGGATTTTTATTGTGTTTGGTAAACTACTGACCATTTGTGCAGAATATTTTATAGACTTACCACAAGACCATTACTTGCTTTTAAAGAGATCCAAACAGTCCATGCCACAGAACCTCATATAATTGCTCCCAGGAGGTGAGTTCCTAAGAAGGAACAGATTTGTTAGTAATCAGTGACTATTAAGTCCATCTTTAATGGAGTTATGCCAAAATCTAGGACCACAAACCAAAAGGAAAAAATACTGGGGTTCCAAAGCAAGTGTCCATCAAACTGGGAGTTTTGAAGTTCTGAAGAGCGTTCATTTGGGCATGGACTGTAGTAATGAACTAATGACTCTGAAGGCTCTCAGAGAGGGACAGAACAGGAAGTCTAATTATTTTATGGTGCCAGGATTCCTTCACCAGGTCATCTTAAAATCTGAAAGTAATCTCCCATATCTATTGTCTTCCATTCATTCATAGCACAAATTATATGGCCACTGACATTATAAATAGTTAGCTGGTGAAGAACACATCTCTAACAACATTCTTGGCTGATGGTGCTTGAATTCAGTTAAAGAAACTGCAGCAAAAAGCCTTGAGACTGTAACATGTAAACCATATGCTTAACTGATGCTATATTGTTGCATTTGCTTCCATTTTACTGACATATTCATCAAAAATATTGGGTGATTTTTTTAAATACATGTTAATTATGTTTTTTTTTTAAATTAGATTATTGTTATTCTATGTGTGTGGCTGTTTTGCAACTGGTTGCAGAGCTCCATGTGCTCTCTTGCTACAAAAAAAAAAATAACTATAGCTATAAATAGAGTGACCTAAACCACATTGAAAGTTGTTAAAAAATGTCAATTGCAGATCCAAATTTTAAAGCTGGAGAAAGTGAGAATAAAAGAAATTGGTTACTTCCTCATTAAAAAAAGAAAAATCACAATTTACAATATTTTTACTGTGATTACTGTGAAGATGAATGCATGTGTTTTTGTAACATATCTCGACATATTTAATATTATTTTTTAATAACAGGAAATTTAAATTACATTATTCAACAATAAAAAGTAAATTTTCTGTAAAATGTTGTTAAAATAGATTAAATTTCAGGTAAGCAATACATTTCAGTACCTCAGTGAAACCAGCTAAGATTGCAGGAAAAGTTTGCTACATTATATTTATTTTACAATATTTTGTTCTTTGTTTCCTTGTTTCACCTATAAACACATTTAAGGAACTTATGCTCCATTGAGGGTGCTTCAGGTCTTCTGTCCACTTCCTTGCTACTGCAAAACTCACCTGAGAAACTTGTAATTCTCCATCGGAGCTCAGTGCTGCGCCACAACAACACCAACAGGAAACTATGCAGATATGCAGCCATATTTAGATCAACAATAATTTCCGAAACTTATTTGTTTTCAATGTAATTACAAACAGATCAGTCTCAGCTTTCTGAGATTGAGACTGAACTGCTGAATAAGATCTCAGGCTTCAAAGAAACACTAAAACATTGAGTAAGCATAGTAAGTTTTTCTCTCAATCCTTAACTTTCATTCATTTGCCCAAAAGGAAAAAGTAAACAGTAAATTAAGGATTGGGTTCTGTGTTACAAATTATTCCTAAGCAAAGGAAAAACATCTTTCATCTCTGTTCATAAATGCAATAATAAACATAAAAAGGTTTTTGAATTTTGATGACTGCGACAGACTGGCGACCTGTCCAGGGTGACCCCGCCTCTCGCCTGGAACGATAGCTGGAGATAGGCACCAGCAACCCTCCCGACCCCAGTAAGGGACAAGGGTGTAGGAAAATGGATGGATGGATGGATGGATGAATTTTGATTACTCTTGATGAATGAATCTGATGTTAAAGTGCCTCAGTGAGCACCTGAACAATCCCATATCCCCTTCCCATTCAGAGACAGGCTAGTAAACCAAGTCATCTGAAAGGTGTTTATTAAACAGACACAGTCATTTTCAGTTACTCAATACTTATTCAGATAAACAAATGTGCAGGGACCATCTAACTCAACAATCTGTCAGGGTCACACTTCGAAATGTCAAAGCTGACATTTAACAGATTGTCCCAGTGAGTGAATTCCTGTGGATCCAGTGTGTCTCACTGAAAGTGACCTTCGAAAAAGTCATTTTTATTCAGACACTCTCAGAACGTGGAAGGATTTCCTTGCTATTAAGGTGCGGTTTGCAGGTACATTTAAATAAATTTGAATGTCATTGTTTTATTGAAGTTTCTCAGGTCAGTGAATGAGACTCATACATTGCAAAGAGTCATTACTGGAAGCAATATTTTTGAAGTGTTTATTTTATGGTCAATATGATGCTTATGGTTTACAGCTAATGAAACCCCAAAGTTCAGTTTCTCAAAAACAGAGATAATTGAGAATCGCAGAAGAACTTATAACGACATACATACAAGAAATTAACAGTAATTAACGGAAGCTGGCCATTTACAGAGTACTGCATCCAAGCTTATTAGTGGAAAATGTGTTTTAGAAATAGTTGCACAAGCAAAAGGAGTAATCATAGACTGGAGAGGATTGTGAAGTAAAGACAGTTTCAGAGTTTAGGGGAGATTTTCCTGAAATTGTAACTCATGATAAGTCACTCCTAAACCAAAGACAACAGAAGTAACTTACCAGGGCTTACCTGGGCTAAGAGGGGATAAAAAGCACTTTTGCTCAGAGGTAAAGCAATAAAGTACATTTTAATTCGGTCCGGGGAGAGTGGAGAGGCACAGTGGGAACTTTCAACAGGTAGAGATGGTTTGTGGAGCCAATGGTATCTGCTTAACCAGATCATGACGATAATAATGAACATGTCCATGACCCCAACACTTTGCTTCTTAACCTGATCACTTTGTACTGAACTTCAACCCACGTGGAGCTGCCACTGACTGATGGCCTCCATGCTACACTGCACTGATGCAGGACTTTATGCAAAAGAAGCCCTGACAAAAGACCAAGTGCTTTTGTCAGGGCCATAATAAGTCCCAACTTTGTTTCTGACTTATTATGAAGCAAGAAGGATCTGCTTTATAATGCACCAAAATGTATTTATGGGAAAATCTTTAAATTAACATTGTGTATTATACAAAGTTTCCAAGTCCCTGTTTTTAGCTCAGAACTTTCATTAGCAGGTCACAGTCACTTAAATAAATGCATGAAACACACAACAAACAAATGAATCAATAATATGAGCTTAATTTTTTGACAAAATACATAAATATATAAATGAACTATTCAATGATTTTCTAAATTATTGAACATCTGTATGAATTTAAATGTTCTAGAATGTTACACATAGCTTTTTCATTCAAAAGAAACACCTTTACTACCCTTTAGACCTACTGAGAGTAAAATTCAATCAAGCTAAAATTATGCTGAGAAGGATTGTGCCCATAGAAATTCTGAGAAAATAAAAATGTCAGAACTTTGGAAGGCATGCAGTGCACAAGGTCTTGTAATGATCAATGAGCAGCTCTAAAGAAAAGAAGCCTTCACACTGAGATCTTGGCAGATGGGTGCTATGAATAGAAGGGAAAATATCATGCCTAACAGGAGGATCAGATCAAAAAGGATCTCTGGCCCTCATCAGCCAGTTTCCATGAATATAAAGGTGGGATTTTTCACTCAGGTAAAGCACAATAAATTAACACATCAGGCTTAGCCAGAGGTTTTAGGATTCTCATGTCCTGTGCTGTCAGTTTGATTCTTTCTTGTTTCTTTAAAAATGAGGCAGATGAATATCTTCCCAAAATTATTCCCAGAGGCCAGCTGGCCATCTCTTAGAAATATCTCAAATGAAGTGAACAGATTTAACTTAAATAAAACATTTATGCCCTTTTCTTTACTTTTCTTTACCATTTCCGTTGCTCAAATTCTCAAGGAAAAATTAGTACAGGAAAAGACTGTAATGTAAATTCTTTAGTATGAAAAACTAATTCTGACACATTCATAACTCTTAATTTTTTGTGCAGGCTTTTTTATTTTTATTTTACTGAATGTGGATAGTTAAGAAATGGAAACAAATGGATAATAAATAAAATTGTGCAATATTTTGTTTTTACTAAAATATTGTCTTATGCATGTATAAACTTTTAAAGGGAGAATGTGTCATTTTCCTTCCACTTTACAATTATTGTTAATACTACTTTGTCTTCAAATGAGAAAAAAAACACAAATATTTCATATGTATTATCTTTCATGGATTAGTTTCTAATTCTGCCACCAAAACCATATATTACATTGTACAATATAAACACAAACCTGATGTTTGTTTTAAATAGCAGCAAGAAAAAGTAAAACCCCAAAACTGAATTGACATTAAGGGATTTTTTTTTGTTTCTCATCATGTCTTTTAGAAGGGCAATGAAACCGCAGAAGTGTCGATGTTAGAGAGTAAGTCACACTCCTGTGGTTAAGACTAATGGCATTTTACCTGGAGCTTTCATGGACAGCTAAACTGGCAGTGCTGAAGGACTGCAATGAATGGAAGAATGTGAGGAGAATGACTGTTCAGTGACCGAGGAAAATTCCTTTGTCAAAGGCACCTTAATTTTTATGCAAGCAAAATTCTTTTCTTGGTCTTATTCTTAGCTGTTGCCATGGTAAAGAGGTGCCTATTAGGAGTCCAATTTCTGTGCATCAAGATATAAAAGATGGCATATGAGCTTATCCATGCATGCACTTTCCCAGTTGGTCTGCGAGTTAAAGGAATTAAACGCTGAATCTTTGTAAATGATCATAACACTGCTTTCAGATTTGTATGCATATGCATTTTGATTTTTAATTGCAACATTAAATATATAATGACTAATATTATCAGATAAATTACTAGATTTATTAAAAACTGCAAATTAACAGAAAACAGCTGTTATTGCTAATAAGAGATTCATAACAAGACAGATTATGATGTGAATAACTGCAAAGTTATGAGTGGCTGAGCAGTTATTGGTGAAAAGTGTTGTAACTATGTCTGGTTGTTACAGCATCTGCCTGAGGGTTGATGTTCAGGCACCAGTTTCAGGCAAGTTTCAACAACTTCAAGGATTTTTCGTCCACACAGAAGACTCATAACATGTTGTCAATGCAAAAATAGAATAATTTATTTTCTCTGTATTTGGCAGACAGACCTGTGACACACATGATGATCATCTGAGCTGATGAGTCCTGAAACAGCTCCAGATGTGTTGTATACTGAGCCTTCAGCACAATACTGAACATGAAGATAGAGAGACTGACTAGAAACCAAGTTCCAATCAATCTCCCGAGGCAATCTTCCCTGAACTGGTCCCTCACATCTCCCCACGTTTAACTGAGCAACAACCACCAACAACTGTATATTTAATGCAGAGCTAAAAGCACTGCTACGTCTGCCTCCTGACGTCCTTCAGCAGCTCATCTCACTTCAACACCATGTGAGGAAACAAAGAATAACGAACAGGAACTGTATTCAAGTCTCGTTTATGGAAATGAAAGCTTAACTTAAATCCATTGTAATCCTTCAGCTTTGATTGATAACAGGCTTTTTAAAACTTATTATGCTGCAGCTCCCTGTTGATACAACAAAGCATGTTTGTCTTATGCAAAGCCATGTCAATAACTCCCACTGCATATTGGCCCTTTTGAGGTACGGTTCGGGTCAGACGATTGCATTCAGATGTTAATGTTGTGTTTACTTTGAATGGTTTATTTGAGCCATTCTTTTTGTAGAGTAGAGGGATTAGACAACATTAAACTGTAATGGGATTTTAAAACAATTCTTCGGTGGACAGGTTTGATTTTGTGGCAGATTTTTTCTCATCCACACAGAATCAAAATTATACATCCAAGCTCCAATGCAGTATATACATACACCCTCATTAATATTTGTCCCTTAGCAAATTTCATGGCCACATGCTTTTTGTAGCAATCAACAAACTTCTGCTATTTTGGTCTGACTATTTGACCTCTCTTATAGGAAATGGCACAGCTCATTAAATTCACTGGTTTTCTGGAATATGGAACACAGCTTACAATTTTCAGTGAAGTTGAGGTCATGAATTACCAAAAGCTTAATGTAGCTAATGCGAGTACTGATGTGAGTTTCACATCTTTGCCCAAACTGAAACGAGCGTTCAAAGGCTTTTCTCTGTTGATCTAAGATGAAGGTGAAGGATTTGGAGGTAGTCCTCCTTCTACATGATTCCATCTAATCTTGTACCATGCACTAATTCCCCACAGACCAAAACAGCCCCATATCATGATGGAGACAATACCTAAAAAAAAATAGGAATGACTCCGAAATTATAGAAAAATTTTAATAACGTCAAAAATAAGACATGTTCTATTTTTGCCCTCATTACAACTTTTCTATGTTTTTGGAATGCTGATTATTCTTATTTTTTTTTTAGTTCTTCAGAACCCTTTTAATTTTTTTTTATTTTTCACTTTAACTCCTGCAAACACTCCTTTTGTTGTGGTTACTCTCCCAAATGTTTGTCTTTGACCTGGGAACGTTTAGTCTGGTACAAATTACTTAAATTTGACCTGTCCATTTTTGTAGCTACAAATTACAATCAAGCATCAAGTTGCATTTGGAGCAGTAATTTATTTCATGGCTGGATCTATCTCAGTCCATGGGGATATAAAAATTATTTTACTGTGGACCGTAAAAGTGGTGTTACTTGAGCCCTGATGGTTCCAGGGTTGTTCTTAAACATCCAAACAATTTTTCTTTAACTCAGGGGAACACACTGGATCGAATTGTACACCCCATTGTGCTCGGACAATGATCTCAAAGGTATAGCCTCTGATTTTAAAAATAAACAGTGAATATCTCTGTAAGGTTTTGATTGGCCTTCACTAAACTCAGTCCAATACAAAATAAATTCCCTATTTTTCTCTGTAACTGTAAATTGCTGCAGACTGTAGGCAGACCAGACTGCAGCAGCCTCACGATGCCAAAATTCCTTCACTCTACATGAGGTGAGACAGACGCAGTGTGAAACAAATGTGGTACCGTGAATCACGCATCAGGCACAGCATGAGAGGCATGCCTGGCTCAAGATCAATTAAACCTCAAAGCAAACATCAGATTACATCTTTGTGACACTAGACACCTGCAAAAAATAAAACAACACAGTGACGGCCATGAATTACAGCTGAATGGCACACTGCGTTGTTTGACCATAAAAACATCAAGTGAACATTATTAAATGGTTTAGTAAAGGAAAGAATAAAGATATACTGTTCCACTTTGTTGAGTCGCCACATATTCACAGCGTGAAGGCAACCTAAAATGAGGTTCTCACCTATAAATATCCCTCAGGAGTCTGATAGGAAAATAGACCACACATCAGACTTATGAAGCATGACAGCAGAGTCATGATCCTGTACTTATGTATTTCCTTGATTCAGATAGCCTAAAACACCCCGAGGTAAAACTCTCCAAAACACAAATGGAGTAGTATGCTCACTTTTCAACTTCCAGCAACTGTAATGGTGGTGTGTATCTTCTCAAAAATCCATACGCAGTACATATAAACAACTGTTTTTATCAAATAAAAAATTTAATTGAGTGTTTATTAAATTTATTTTTCAGCAGGAAGTAAAAATATATATCATTTGTTTACAGTGCTGTGAAAACATTTTTTCGCCCTTGATGCTTCAAATCATATGTCAAGAACAAAGATGAGTTCATAAAAATAACTTTTCAATCATGAAGTAGACTAAAAGACCTTGAAAAACAACACAACTCTATAGAAATTCAAGAACAGATCAGAAACATCTAGAGCCTGCAAAGGCTAGAAAAGCAATTTCTTAAGCTTTGGGAGTCCAGCAAACACACAGTTTGAGTCTTTGTCCTCAAAAGCAGAAAACATGGAACAGCAGTGAGCCGTCCCAGGAGCAGTCCAACCAAAATTACTTTAAAAAACTGTATCTAATGCATTGCAGGCCTCAGTTGCTTTGGCTAAGATCAGTGTTCATAATGCAACAATAAAAGAGAGACTGGTTGACAATAGACTCTGTGGGATCACCACTAAGCAAAAAACAAAAACAAAACAAAAGACAAAGCACACAAAAGCTTTTGTTGACTTTGCCAAAAAAAATATTCTTCATAAAACAACCTTCTTTGGAAGGTCAGCATCCAATTACATTTGGTATGAAACTAACACTGCACATCAAAAAAAGAGTATCATGCTTAAAACTTGTGTAGCCTGAGGGTTCTTTGTTAATTTCAGACCTATTCCACTGAAAAAACTCTTGTTCTTGAACTAGTGCAGTTCAGGTCCCTTCAAACTTTGGTGCTTTGTTAAAATCCAATGCATTTTTATCCAATTTGGCACCAAAATATATAATCAACAATGGGAGTTTCACAATGTGGTAGGGGAGTGTATTAGCAAGATGGCAGAGCTGGCTAAAAGCTAGTTACTGTTAAAGTTACATATTTTCCTTTGATGTAACAATTCACAAACGTTTTAACCAATGCTGTAAGTTTTAACTCTTATTGTACATAGCAACAGAAAAACTGATGTTTTAAAATTACAGAAAACTTAATTATTTTGAAGGATGACATACTTACCAGGTGATAATGGAGATGATGCGTGTCTACTTTCGAGCGCTGAAGTAAGCCCCCCCAAAAAATCAGCTGCTGGGTTTCCTCAAAAACCACTGCGATTGTTTTGTTTTTTTGACCAGTTGACCGACTTCTTTCTCCAGATGTTGACTGGACATCTGGAGATCTGGAGTGGTGTCTTCCAGGGGTGAAGACACCACAGTTTGCACAAAAAAAGTCAGTTATTCTGTGGTGCCTGAGTTGATCCAGTGTTCACACTGTGGAGCCTTCTTTTTTCTCACAACGCCGGTTCAAAAGTACATTCAGGAACCGGAAAGGGTTCTGAACCACGTTGGTAAGAAATGCCTCTTAGAGAACTGGATGGCTTCTTAGATCAATGGAACCATAAATTCTGCTCTCTAGCAGAAAACCCAGACATGAATGTCCAGCAATCAATTCATGTTCCACCACCTCTGAATAACTAAAGAACAAAACAAAAAACAAAAAGAAATGTGGCCTAATCAAAGTCCACTCTTAAATTCGATTTGCTTTTATCTTTCTTTATTGTGACATCAAAATTTGTTTATTAATGTGATAACTTTGAGTGATAAGCAAAAACAGGGGAAATCTGTAATGGAGTAAATACACTTTACAGTCTAGAAAGATTTCCAGAGGCACAGTGGGATTAATTAATGAGAATTGTGTTATTGTCCAGTCATCATGACTTCAAAACAGCTTAATAACAAAAGAAATTACCATTTTTATTGATTCTTCACACAACCAGCGGTTAGGTGGTACAAAAATGGTTGCAAGCCTGTAAATGTGAGAGTTTATTTTACTTACATCAAATTTATCTTTATTAAAATCAATAACCTCAACCACCTTTCAGATTCTGGATGATGGACAGCTTCACACACCGTTTGTGTGCCCAAAGCAAGCTGAAGGCGATATATTCTGCATGTGATGCGTCACCCCATGATGTTGGAAGCTGCATGGTGGCACAAATAATTCATAGACTCCCCTCTTCTGTCGGCGTACATGTAATGACTGGCTGGCAGTGAGCTCTCAGTCAGCTTTGGACAACGTTTTTTTTTGTCTTCCTCCCATATTGTTCTGCTGCTGTGCGCCCTCCAGGGGATCAGCAGTTTGAAAGAATCAGAGCCTTTGGCTTAGCTGGCCAAAAACTTTTCTTCTTTTTATCATTTTGAACTTCCCGTTGTTTTCCATATAAGGCAGTTGTTTATTATTTATGTGTGTTCTGGCTGCAGTGTGGGAGATGAGCAGCCCAGAGTGTTTGTGATAAACTGTTCTTTTCTAAGCTCATACTGAAGACAATTAGTGATGGGAATGCAGCTGGTTTCAGCACCTGAACAATACGCCCTACCTGAGGCATTGGTAAAGAAAAGGCTTCTTGGAGATTATAAATCAACAGTGACTGGTAAATGTACACCAGTTTTTTGTAGTTTAGATTTATTTTGCATTATATTTTACTTTCCATTTTCTGTACATATTGTTGTGTGTTTTGTTGTGCCTGTTCTTTTTTGTCTCAAGAGACAAAGAGGCAAATTGTTAAGCAAAAATATATGTAGAAAATATAACTTTCTTTAGCACTAAACAAAAATGGTGACCAATACATCACACTAAACACTGCATCAGAAGAAATCCCAGTTCAGTTCAGTTAAATGTAAATGTAAATCATGCTCGTCATTGACTGTCATGGAAACCTAAAAATCTGCTATTTTTCTGAACAGTGAACACAATGTAGAATCTGTTCAAGAAGTTACTGATCTGTTGTTAGTTGCACTAAACTCATCAATATAAAAAATATTTCTCTGACAAAAGACAAATGTTTAGGACATGCAAGAGAAGGTTGAATATTATGATGTACTGTTAAGTTATGTAAAGGTAATCATCTAAATTATAATCATCTAATCGTTATCTGTGTACTCTGACATCTGAAACGGTACACACACAATCATAAATAATAGATGGAGACACAGTGCAAGAGCACATATATTTCCTTGTTAGTGTTGCCCTTCAGTGATGGCAGTGGCTGAATTCTGCATTGTACTCTGCTGTATACAGTGATTTATGCAGGTAAAATAATCTATTTGCTATGGCTAGTGCCAGAGGTGCAGAGTGCTGTGTGACCTGTAAACCTGCCATGGAGAAAACAGCCGATTTTGAGCCAAAATAAATCTTTCAATTCTTTCCATTGTTGCAGTCTCCCTCTTACTGGCGAGATAAGCAGCTGGAATGCACTGTGCACACACAGTCCCAGATATCTCCATCTTCAACCCACAGACCATTGATCTTCTCATGCGATATCCAAGAGATTTTTCTTTTTCTGTGGCAGCTAACAGTTTGGCATGTCAAAATTCAACCAAGATGATAATTAACATCACATCTCACAGCTGAAACTTCACTATTTGTTTCCAACAACGCCATCTCCGGTGATCCACAGATTTGGCATCCCCGACATTTAAACTCCTCAAACTGGCAGAGGAACCTGGTTTGTCTGCAATGAACCAATCAATTGGTAGAAACAGATCTTTAAATGTCATTTCCGAATTTATAATTTTGCACAGGCCCTTGAAAATCCTCTGCCTGTCTAATAACAGCTCTGATCTTTTCTGAACATTCTGATCTGCCAGCCTGTTATTTACAAAGTTTCTTTCACTACTTAAAGATGTGTTTTTATAACACGGTTTAAAAATTGTTATATTTATAATATTTTCCTGTTCATTTGATCTAAACCAGAGCTATTTATTTAAATATCCACTTCTTAGGTAGGAGAATGACTTAACAAAAAAACTAATTAAGCACTTTCCAAAACTGGAATGATATGGAAGAATAGCAAGAAGAACGCTGTTGAAAGAACTTTTTTTTCCCAGTTTCTCATGGGAAGCTGAGCATGCACTTAAAAAAGTATATAAAAAATTATGTACCCCTTACATTTTCAGATTCTGAAAAATTCTGCATAATTTTTGGACGGTTACTGCTCCTTTTAAGCTGCTCTGATAAAGCAATATTTAGCTGTCATCAACATTTCATTCGATAAAACACTTGGTGTAATAGTTTGTTTTCTCATTTAAAAATAAATGTGACAAATTATTGTTTGAATGAAGGAAAAAATGTATTCAGGCCTTCAGAATTCATTAGGGTTTCTCTGTTTTCTAAAAACTTCAGTGCAGCCAAATTATTTTGTAGATAAAAACACTTTTTGTCACTGGGATTTAAGGGCTCTGATAATTATTTATCCTGCAGAAAAAAAAATCCCATAAGTTTTAGTTGATATTTAATGGTGCATAGATCTGCATAAAATCTTAGCAGTGTACCTAATATATGTATGTCATGGCTTATGTACAACTGCATAAGCCATGACATATATTAAAGGCTAAAGAATGTATACAAACTACACCCTGGCAACCTGATATAGTTTGTTTCTTTGGTCCGCTGCTACATTAGTATAACATGCACGCTGTATGTGATGAGTAATTTCTATTATTTCAGCCCATAGTCTGCAATTTTCTAAAGGTTACAGGGGCAGCTAAGGCGTTTGTGTGCAAAGCTGGCATCATTTTAAAGGTTAGAAAATACACAAGGACGGCATTAACTTCTGCACCCCTTGAAATAAAAGCACCTCCTCAGAGTGCCTTTGTCCGCTACTGCAGGGAGAAATATTTATCTGAATTATTAAAGTGAAATATAGAGCGTGCATACATGGCCTCATTGGTGCATGTAGTGAAACACTGCCTGTTGCACTTGCACAGAATGGAAGGCACTTTCTTTTTTCTCATTTTATTACTGCCTTTTAACATGTTGCAAGAGATATAATGGTGAGATGATAATGAGCAATAAATTGGTAATTGATATGGGAGATGGGTGCATTTGGCAAGTATTTAGCAGACTATTGATTTATACATCATGGTAACTGCTTGGTGACAAATTCTAATTGTGGCACTGATGAATTGTCTCACTTGACTACACTTGGGTCTCAGCAGTGCACAACCATAAGTCCTGCTCAGAGCGAGTTTTTGAAGCAACTTGTTATTAATGTAATGCTGACATCTGCAGAAAGTCAGGCAGGCGCCATTTAAAGGAGGGCTGGGCACTGTGAGGCTGTGCGATTAGTCAAGAATAAGAGCCTGAAGTTTAATTAAAGTCATCAGGCAATTAGGAGCCAGCATGATAGTGCTTTACAACACATTTCTGTCTTGTCCATTACCCAGGCCTAATCAAAGAAATCCCTCCACTGATCTTATGAGCCATGAATTCTATGGTTGAAAATGGGTCAGTCACATGGAGACTGATGCTGAAAAATTTATTTGTCATTTAATCACACACACATACACACACAGTTTTTTTTTCTAAGATTTTCATTGCAAAACAAATATAAATGAACAGGAACAAAATGTATATTTAGATTTTAATGAATTTGACAAAGACAAGAATGTTAAAAAGTCATATTTTGATTGCATTTTTGCTGGATGGTAAAACCACTCATCTTTCCCATAGATGGAGAATGGCTTTTCTAGAGAATAAAACAAATGTTTGCAGAGCGAGATGTAAGAAGGGGTTGTTTTTTCCACTACCACCCAAAAAAAAAACATTTTTTGTTGGCTTGGTTGTTTGTTTTGTTGGAAATATGCCAAAATGTTACATTGCCAGGTTTTGTGAGAGAATTAAAGAATACTGTGAATCTACACAAGCCAAACTGTAACTGTCACAACTCCTCATGCCAAAGCAGCTTCCATTCCTTCTCGGTTTCAATTTCAGTTTTATCTCAGAGATGCACAACAAATCCAAGCCTTCTGAGAGCACTTTCACAGTCCATCCTGTTATTATTGGGACACACATTAGGTAGGAAAGGACTAAGTGTCAAGTGTGCAATAAGAAGCTCCATAAGAAGGAAACAGCTCTGTGCTGTAATCCAAACCGGCCAGCTAATGGCTATGCTATCCAGTAAATAAGAAAGTATAATAAATATTTTCAGCCATTACAAGTTAGATTTATTGTCAGGAAGGACAGTGTTTAGGGACATGCTGTAAATATGATCACTACTCTGGGTGACACAACTACACTGTATGTTTGGCATGCATCAGTCGAATGATCCTTAAAAAATTCCCAAGACATAGACACCACAGAACGGAAATTCATTTAGCACTTCTCATGTTAAATAAGTACCAAAACTATGACACTGACACAAAATAACAATATTTCATCACCAGGTGTTGGTTGTTCAAGTTCAATTGCTAGGTCAATTCAATAAACATGTTTTTTTTTATTTTGCTCATGTGACACATAATGTGTCAGATAAAAGCATTAGCATCCCCTTAGACATTTCTAGTCTGTTTCACATTCTTTTCAGTATCCTGCTGTAGATTTCCTTATTGTTATATCTTAGCAGAAAGCTATTATGCTAACGTGTTTACATCGGGCCTATTTTACTCCTGGGTGTCTTCCTCCTGCTTTCCTGCCCCCACTTGAATTACGTTAAATAGGCATTCATTTCTTATTTCTTTTTAGTCATTGCATGTGCAGGTCATGTTGGAATACCATCCAATTTGCATATCAAAGAAGTTCCAATCAGGAGTTTGTGTTGCCACTATGAAACATACAAATATATGCATGAATGTATACTCCCTGCTTTAAACTCCATGCTATTAAAATGTACAAAGTCAGCCTTTGGAGAACATTTTCAGGACCGAAGTACAAATGTCTCAGCAAAATCTAGAGAACTCATCCATGCGTTTAGTTGCATTGATTACTGCAACAGTGTTCTCACAGGTCTGCCTAAGAAATCCATCAGACAGCTGCAGCTGATCCAAAACACTGCTGCTCACGTTCTCACTAAAACTAGGAAGCTAGAGCACAACACCTCAGTTCTAAAGTCCTTCACTGGCTCCCTGTAGCTCAGAGAATAGACTTTAAAATGCTGTTGTTAGTTTATAAATCATTGAACAACTTAGCACCGCAATACAGTAAAGATCTGCAACATATTTGATATTTATTGATGACTTTGATGGATGCAGTCGTCAAAATGTAATGTTTTTTCATGTTTTTTTAAGGTGTTTTTTTATTACTTTTTGTGATGTAAGCACTTTGATCTGTATTTTTGCTGAAATGTGCTGTACAAATAAACTTGTTTAAAACTTGATATATTTCACTGTGGTTAATTATTCAGAGACACAATTTGTTCTCCTGTGTCACAATCTTTGCTTTAAAAATCATAAAATTGGGAAACTTGTGTGTTAAGTACACTTTCCTTTTCTGCACAGCAACTGATATTTTGTCCCATGAGGACTACCTAATGTTGTCCTATGTAATTACAGCCATAAAAAAACCTAACGTTTCAATCCTGCTGTTTTCATGTAGAGCAGTTTGTGTAAGTGCTGGGCTAAAGTGCATGTGTTTCTTTTAAACACATTGCTTTGTGGTCAAACAAAACGTACAACATAAATGTTCCTCTGTTTCAATGCTTTGTCTTCGGATTTGAAGATCATTTTAGCTGCTTTTTGCACACAGGATATTAGACCTATCTCTACACAATTCAGATGACATTAAAGAAGCCAATACAGTTTCTGTTTCATTTTTACTGTCACTGCAAAAAGTAGAACAGAAAATTAAGTTGTTACAAAAAATCCACCTATAGATAAAAACAGATCTGTGATGTGGGAGTGCATTTCTTTACTGTACACAGAAATATGGCTCTTGAGAAATGGAGCACAAAAGATGAGTAAAAACAGAAGCAAATAAATAAATGCAATCAAGTGCACTGCTGCTAAGATTCTTCCAAAAGATTCCATTGTGTCTATACTCATTACTCCAGTTCCATTAGCAATGACTCTTACTCATTATTACGTGTACAGACACTCCAACTGACCTTCAGAAACCTTTCAGCTTCTATTCAGTTGCATCAGATAGGTTTTTTCAGATAGGATAGAATTTTCTCTTCTTTTACTAATTGTGGAGGTTCCTCCATCTTTTCCCCAGTGTTAGTATTTATTTAAATGTTTTAACATAATATATTTAGAATTTCACTTTCTTCTTTTGGTGGTTATTGCTTTAGGTCGTTTACTAATTTGGGTGGACACATTTAGTAAACACCTTCTGTTTATTTAGATCATTAACTATTTTGTTTTTGCTGAGTTTGAAGGACTGGCTGGGGGGAAGATGATTGGCTGAAAGGCAAACCAGGAAGTGGAACAATCCATCAGGCTGCTAGAAGGAGGGGACTTGATCTTAAACAATCTGCCTCTCTCTACTAATAGCATAACTGCTAAAACATTTTTGGTGTCAGGTTGTTTTGTGTTTTTATAGTTGTGTTCTAGTCAAAATGTTTTGCTTTGAATTAGTTATTTATGTTTATGCATTGTTTGTGTCATTAACAGAATGAGAACTCAGATGTAGTAGCTTTTTTGCATTTCCTTCAAAGATGATCACATCAGAGTTGGATTAGTCATTCAATGCATAATTTGGTTTTATGCATTGTTTGTAAAACCTTCATGGGACATCATATCTCACTGAATGGGCCCAAAGTGCTTGTTTTCCAAATGAGACATCTGAGGTTTGCCTAACTCCTACATTATATGTCCTTAAGCCACACACTGAACCTTACAGTGTTCCTGAAAAGCTCATCAGTGGATAATTGTTGAAAGAAATGTCCTGCATCTATAGTGAGCTATTGTTCAGTATAATTAGCTCTACATGAGACTTCAAGATGAATGGGTACTTTAGAAACACACTAAGGTTCACTTTGTTAAGCTACTTTTACATTTAGCAGTTTTCAGAACAGTTTTCTTACTCCTTCCATCTTTTGCTTGAATACCTTATCAAGCATGACTAGATTTCATAAACCTTTTACTAAGTTTAATTATTTCTGTACTCTGTATAATCCAAAAAGGTGAGAGTAGATTGATTTTTGTTTTAATGTAATGTGCCAAAGCTAAAGGTTCCAGCTGTTATTTGCATGATGTAATCACGTAGGAAGAACTACATTCTTAGACACGTTATTAAGACAATGTAGGGTAAAAAAAAACACCAAAAATGAACAACAAATAGTAAACAAGTAAAGCATCCTTGAGACAGTGTGGTATAAACTAGCTAGCAGATAGCCAGAGAGGCTACATCCTGGGGAGAGATTTGTGCTTGAAATCAGGGACCGGTCGAATTAAATACTAGAACAAAGTTTCTCAACACAAAATTATCCCACAACAAAGTTTGTACCTTTTGGTACACAATACTGTTGCTATTAAATCTGATATTAAAACAACATTCAACTAAAATGAACACTGACTAGAATAACTGTATATGTCAAAATGACTCCAGCATGGTAAACATCAATATTGGTTCATGATTAATCTTATTGTTTTGGAAGTGATGACTGATGGTAAAGATAAACTTTTTCTGACTTCCTGTAACAGCTACCTGTCCTCCATGACTAACACTGGTCTGTATATGTAAGAAAAAACAGATGGCAATCTTCAGTCATCAAAGTAAACAGATTCTTCTGACTTGGAGGACAGTTAATTACATTTGTAAGTAATTCATTGTAACATGTCATTCAACTGAAAATAATCCCACTATGATGTAAACAACAGAATCAGACCAGCGGGGATCATTCATTCAGCCAAACGAGCAATCTAGAAACATACTCTGAACTTTACCAATCATTTAGAGACAGGGAGGTGTGGATTAAAATGTTCAGCAATATATATAATACCCAGTTTTCATGCACAGTCCAAAAGCATCCAATGCTTTAAATACAAGAAAAATTGTGCACCATTCTTATCAACTATCACTATCTGCACTACATTCTATTGATCAACAAATTTCTCAGATCAGATAGATGTTGGAAGATCATTTGATCCCTATGTTATGTTTGACCCGTGCTGGTACTGCTTTAACCAAATCACTGTCACTTCTGCAGTCCTGTCTTAACCTTACACCTAGTCATTTAGTCATTAGAGCTCAGAGGTGGCCAACTTTGACCCGCCCTTCCTTTTCAGGGCCTTAGCAGACAGAAATATCAGGACATAAGGCTTTTTAGTTAATGACTATGGCACTACAAATGTATGCAGAAATAATGCTACAAAAACTAAAAATATGATCTGGTAACATGTGTTCAGTGTTAAATTAAACTGAATTACATTAAAAACAAAACTGGAATTGAACCTTTTTCAATTTCTAAGGTGGAAGAGAGTCACTATTCAGCAAAGATTTTTAATATATTTATTTGGGATGCTGTGAAGGTCTTGCTTTTCATGATCTCATAAAACAGGCAAACCATCTGCTTAGTCTGCAAACTCAAGACGTGGCTGAGTCAAAATTATTACATGCCGAGGTTAATAAGTGTTAATAGTTTGCAGATGATGTGCTGTGATCTGGTTTGCAGACTGATGAAGCTCATCTTGAGTGTCCTTTTTC
Source organism: Phalloptychus januarius (assembly GCA_902982915.1). Lineage (NCBI taxonomy): Eukaryota > Metazoa > Chordata > Actinopteri > Cyprinodontiformes > Poeciliidae > Phalloptychus > Phalloptychus januarius. The sequence goes on along the minus strand of CADWAE010000230.1, from coordinate 16,465,563 downwards.
TTACCCGAAAGCAATAAAATCCTGCGTGGAACTAATCCACTCGTGTCTTTTGTCTCTAACAGTTCACCACCAAAACTTGTGGCCATTTAAATGGAAATGATCTGGCGATGAGCTGTGCAAGCAAATCTGCAGGAGAAAGATTTGATTCGCATGAACCACTTCTCCTTTGCAACTTCTGGACTCTCTTTTCTTTCTGAACTTTGTTCAGCTATCCAGGCCAATAACACCCGGAGATAGTTTAAAAAGCATAATTAGAACATAGGCCTTTGTGGGATTGTTGTCTTCACGTGAAGAGAGATGCTGGAGTGCACTTTGAATACTGCATGCCAGCGGCCTGAAGCCATGAGTCAGTCAGTGTCTAGGAACTCATACAGCAGCAGCAGCCAACTCTCACATGTTAATTAGTGATGGCTTTCCCTTCTGGCTCCCATGCAAGACTGTTACAGAAAGGTGTGACAGTTCAGGGAAGTATGTAGGAAACTTCCAAAAGCTCTGTGTGTCTTTTGATCTGCCAAGATCCCTGTTATCTATTGTTCCATTTCATTTGTGGAGGTAAATGAAGATGAAATAAGCTACGCTGACATCTGCAGAGCTGACAGCATCTCAAGAAGACGAAACTTTGCCATGAGAGTTTTCACTTCATGCCTGCATTTCAGGTTGAATTTTCATTCATTTTGAAATTGTTTTTTGAATATATGGAAGACAGTATGTGGAATGGTAATAAGTCTTGGTTGTCACTAGAAAATCAGAAAAAAGGACAATAAAATACTTAAGACATTTTTGGTTAAAAAAAATACAAATGTTTTGCTCGTGCTAATAAAATGCTTTTCATGTCTTATAATAATGAGAAAAACTGAGTGTCAGTGTGTTGCTCCACCAAAAGTCTCTGAAATGAGAGCTGAAAAATTCTGTATTATTTACTTAGAATTCAGAGGAAACCTCTGACTAATGCGAATCATATTTGAAGTAGAGAAACAATCCTTTGTTCAATGAGGCGAGGCTTTAGAGCTTTTCCTCTCACTTTATCTGAGTTCTTGCAGTTAATTTTTGTCCATGGCTTTTGTATGATATGGATTTCTGTTTATCATCAAAGTTTAAGGAGCTAAATGCCTACCTTCTTACATTTAGGTTACTTTCTTAAATTAACAGTTGCAGCTTTGAAAATCCACTTTTACTGAATGATTTTTACCATCACAAACTCATGCATGGTCATTTTCTGCTGTTAGACCTCAATGCTGCTATTGACACAGTATTTCCCCTACAATGTTATAAACCTTTGCTGACTCTCCTAATAGCATCTCCACAGCCCATAGAAGTTCAAATTAAATTGCTGGTCCATATTGCTATGAATCGCAATGCAAAACATTTAAGATTATAGTTCCTGTAGAAGAGATATTTGCCATGGTGTTCAAGGGAATAAAAATGATCTTTTGGTGTATGGATCATTCATATCTGTCTTTTACATATTCATTTGTCTGCAATTGAATGTTTCTATGCTGCAAAGTTCCTTCAATTTTAGAGTTTCAAAATCTCTTAAAATTTATCACACCATTTTCATAATTTAAAGTCCCTTTAATAAGACTTATAAAAACATCTTTACTTTAGATGGAACATCTCATCACAACATGAATAGGTGAATAGGTGTTTATTCATTTTTTCGCTAGTCTCCCATTATTGTCCATTTGTTCCTCCTAAAATAACATACTGATTTTGACAAGATCAAATTTATTTTACAGCCTGCAATTTAAATTTTTTTTTTCAGAAAGTTTTTTGCTGAAAGAAACTGATTTGAAGATCCCTGTTAAGATCACATTAAACTGATGACTTTAAAATAGATCATTTTAAATTGACAGACTGCCAAGGCTGTTGCCTGTGTTCTCTCATTCTCCATATGTTCATGTATCAAAATCAAAATCCCATTAAATAATTGTCTTGAACAACAGTAAATATACCTTGAATAATTATCACATATGTTTTTTAGCAGCAGCAACGTAATGATTGTTGTTATTTTGATTTTCTTTAAAATATGTCATACAGTTCAGTTTTTATTTTTCATGTGCTATTTTACAGTAAACAGAACGTTGTATTTTATGTATTGTACCAAACAGACCCATCTAGAAGCCCTCAGTTTTTTTTCTATACATCTAAGTGACATTTTCTGCAGTCCCACTGTTGTGGAGTAGCTTAGGACTCGTTTTCTCATTGTACAAGAATATGTATGTGAAATGGAAATAAAGTGTAAAACTCCAAATTAATTCTGGCAGAAAACATATAAGCATGTTTAACCACTTGACCAACTGTGAAATAGATTTTCTTCAACAACTATGGATCAAAACATGGATTCTTTTGTTATTGTAAAAGATGATTTCACAAGACTTCCCACATCATGCTGTTCATGTTAATAAAAAGCTCAAAGCTATTCATGAACAAAATTTAGAAGCCCCAGGCAGGCTGACCTTTCATCATTATCCAGTTATTTTTTTCCTCAGGCTCTTGAAGGGGAACCTTTAAAACCTCTTGAGACCAACAGCACCGAGCTCTTAATTAAAGCCTGCTGCACATTACATTGTCCAGTCCCTGTGGCAGCTAAGTTTGTTGGATGTAGGTGGTAGAGTTGTAACCTCATACTATTGTTGATTCAAAACAGGGATTACACCCTGGAGCACGCAGAAAAAGGTCACCTTGGCAATGTTTCTAATGCAGAACTGTACAATGCAATAAGTTGAATAATATCCTCTGATTAGTCGTTTCAGGTAATTCCACTTAGCATTCCAGCATGATTCAGGCAGCCTTTTGCACTTGAGAGAATTTCCCGAGGAAAAAATCACTTTCTGAGTGATAAGATCAGTGGCTTATGTGTGCAAATCTAGTCATGTTCCAGCATATCATGCATTTTAATTTGAGTAAGGAAGCTTCTATTGTAATTATTTTTTTTCACCAAAAACATGTAACTGGATAATGACATCTGTCCATTTATCCGTTGTTTATAGCTGCTCATCCTTTGCATGGCTAGCGGTTCGGGGAGGTCAAGGGTGTTGGTGGAGGTTGGTGCTAATTTCCAACAGACTGACAGACATTGTGCAATACAAGCAGAATAAAAGCATCAGTCTATTGTATTAAAAATGTGCTCTTAAATGCACAGGTCAAGGAAGATCAGCAAAACCCTAATACAAATAAAGCTGTCAGGACTGCACAGACGCGGTAATGTTCTAATGTTTTATGTATGAAACCTCAGATTAACAACACCACTACACCTTACACCAGGTCATTACTTATTTAGAAAATACGGAACAAATTGCTGAAGCAGCAGAGTGGAAAGTCACTGTGAGGCACTGCTAATCAAAGGCACTTGATTAACTGATCTTCAACAAGAGTGACCACTTTTACTTGGGTAGATGTGGTCAGTCATTTTGCTTCTCTGTAATATTTATGTGTGTGCTGGCAATAAAGAAGTGGATCCTCAATTGCTGCTCAGATATTTGAAAAGGGATCCAAGGTGATCGTCAGGCAATTGAAGTTTTCCTCTGTGAAGTGTTTAGGATTCATTCTAGTATATTTACCAACTTATCTGTATTCCAAATTAAAACCAAAGTTAGAGAAAGTCAAAATGGTTGTCACAATGCACAACTCAAATAATATCTAAAAATAAAACAGCAATAAAAACTTGACAACATCAGACAGGCCCTGCAATGGAGGCATAACGATTTAGATTTGTTCTGCAGCCACAGAAAGCCACTGACAAATAAGCAACAACTCCCTGTTTGTTGAGGAATTTCTTCTTTATCAAATGCAAAGGAATTTTATGGCATGGTATGTAGATGAAGCAGACCCAGCTGCAGAGACCCTGAATCAGTAAGTAGATTTGAAGAGTTAATGGAAAAATACAGACAAAAGACTTTCAAAAAAGAGCACAGGGAGCCAGAGGAGAGCAAAAAACATCAAAAATAAACAAAAGCACAAGGAAAGCACAGGGGAACATAATCTAGTGAGACTTAAAAGGAGGAACCACAAAGGAAGAATGAGAGACAGGTGAATACATACTGGGGGTGTGAATGCTGGAGCAATAGACTGGACTAATTGACTAACAATTTGCAGGTCTGAGAGCAGAGAGAAAGAGAGAGAGAATAGCACAGGGGGTGAGGGAGCATAGAGGCGAGAATAAAAATGAATCTGAGTAACCTTTAACTGGACACAAGCAATAAAGAAACATAATAAAATAGAATCACTGATAACGGGACTAAACTAAAGTAGAAACAAGGCTGATGTAATTAAAATAAGAAACTAGAATAAAATAATCAAATCACCATAACAATTCAAAATAACACAGGATCTAACATTTTAAATCAAAATAGACTCAAAGTAGGTCAAAATTTTAATAATCATTCCAAAAAACCTACAAGAGGAATAGCAGAAAAAGGTAAGAAATAGGGCTTTTTAAATAGCACAGTTAAACTCAGTCATTTTGCAGAGCAGACATCAAACTAAGTATAATAAACACACTCACACACATTTTAAGAGGCAAGGTTTAAGCAGGAAAATTTGCTTCAATAGTTTTATCATTTTATCATCAAAGTAATTTGCCCCCATACAAATTGCTTGGGGGTTTTTTTTTCTGACTCTGATTTTTCCACCTTTTAACTTCAAATTGAACAGATTTTTTCTTTGAACACATGTTAAATATTTCTACTTTCAGAACTGTGAAGTAGAAAAAAACCCCATCAGAGTGTGTTTGCTTATTTCGTAAACCTTTTCAGATGTGAAATATTAGTTTTACAATCATTACACCAAAAATGGTTCCCCTTAATTGGTGTGAAGTTATTGTAACTCATTGGAGAAAACACAAGCACAAACCCATGTACAGTTCCACTTAAATCTTTTTAACCGCATTGCAAATTAGATTTATTGGAAAATTATACAACCTAGCAGCTGGTTACAATAAAAAAAAAAAAGCACGGAAACACAATCAACTTAAGTAGCTCAACACAACAAATAATATATTTTTTTTCAAAATTAACCACAATGTCATTTTTAAAGGCTACAGTCTGAAAATGATTTATCCCCTTCAAGGTCACTAATATCCTTGGCTTTGCATGCTGCAGCCACCACCAGATGGTTGTGTCTTCCAGGAAGTAACCTTAAATGAAGCTTTGGTGGATTTGGTGAATAATTGTTTGGAATAATTGTGCTGCTGGAAATTTCAGTGAATCTCCAGCTTCACCACAAGCAAAATTTTCTCCCAGGATTTTCAAATATTTGATTGAGTTCATCTTCCAATCCATAACAGAATTATTTTTGACGCAAGCTTCATTCGTCGTCCGCCCGACATAGTCTTGATTCCTCGGTACAAAAGATTCCAAGTTAATATCACAGAACACAAACCTAAAACCTATTTGGCTCATTGATACAGTTTTGAGTAAATTGAGTTGACATACATCATCTTTACAATTGTTTTGTTTATTTTTCCTTGTTTGTGTCAGATATCCCCTCTGTGAACCTTTGGATAATTCTCTTGATGTTATCATCAAGATTAGAGGTATATGAGGTTTACCTTCTCAAACACACTTGAGGCAACTAACGAAGCCCTTGAATGGGTAACCCTAACCCGAACAGCAGAATTTTACATGTGTGCTTTTGTTAAATGTTCTGTTAAGAAGGTTTGCATAGTCAACTGCAGTAGTTGATTAGAGTAAGATTTATCACTGGATTTGGTTGCACTTCTTGTTGTGTTTCTTTATTCTTTTCTTTATGCAATTTAAGAGATTTTTCTGCAATATGGCAATTAAACAAATATATTTTTTTATTTCGCCAACAAACACAATTAGTATAATTTAGTTGTAAGTGTTTGAATGTGGTATTATGGGAAGGCAAATGTTTATACAAGAACATCATGTAATATAAACAAATAACATTACTGTCTCCCTGTGTTTCTCTGTTCTTCTATGTCTTTATTTATTTCCATTTGTCTAATTTTCTATTTCCGAACTCTAATAAGCTCGTTGTTAAAATAGATGATTTTCTAATTTCTGTTGGTTTTATGTCACACTTCTTTGGAATTGTAAAAGCAAAGATTAATTTGCCATAATATCTTAGAAATTCAAAGTAATGTATCCTTTATAGAAGGCAACAGATACATTTAAATTTTCTGTTAATTTTGGAGTCAAATCAAAGCATTTTTCCCACAGAATAATTTGTAACTCTCTTAGAATTACGAATGATTCTGATTTTACTCTTCTTTACTTAAATAATGTACTGAACTCAATATTTTCAATGTGCAACAAAAGCTTTCTATCAGGATTTTTTGGACATCATCAAAACAACTTTATTGTGTAGAATTAATTTGTCAAATGACGCTGTATTCATTGGCTGCTGCAGCATTGGCAGCCTCATGCATTTTGTTGTTTACCTGCTGAGAACTTGGCAGCTTGGCATCAACTGGTAGAGGCTACAGGACAATGAATGCTCTGTCCAATGCTTTGGTTTTTTCATAAACCATCAGTCCAAACATGTGTTCCCAACGCTCTGCACAAACCTTCATGTCAACAACAACACTCTGGATCAGACACACAAAGAAAAATAGGGTCTGCTTCAGCCGGTGCCGTCTGCTGCCTCAGTCTCTTTGGACCAATCACTTTCCCAGAAGGTCAAAATCACAAGCCTTCTGCCTACGTGGTAGTTTCTTGGAGCCAAGCATTTACCACAAGAATACATAGTGAAAACTGACTTCATGTTTAATCCGCATTTTTAAAGCGATACAAATTCATACTGGGCTTAGTTTCATAACAGAGAACCAATGAGTTATTCTTGACAACCATCTTACTCACTGGGTCAAATGACAGAGATGAAGCATAGTAAGAATTTGATAAGTCAGATGACCCAGCTTTCCATCAGCACTTAAAGTCAGCATGTATTTGAGAATCAGAAAGGAGCTTGGCAGTGTTTAAATTTATGCAGACTTAATGGACATTTTGAAAGCACCACAGAGCTGAGAGTGTACGGACTGTCATGTTTGAGAGGTTGAAGGTAAAAATCTCTGCACAAACTGTCAGTTTCTTCATTTTGTAATTTGTGATTTAGTAAATATTTTATTTCACATGGTCAGATTGCTACATAATGGTACGTGAAATAACATTTGCATATATCCTTATTTACACGCAAATTATTGTACACATGTTGGTAGTAATTATAAGACTTGTGACAGGTGATTAACTTGTCCATCTTTACTATGATAAAAACAACAATTATACAAAATAACAGAATGAAATGCGAAGAGCAGCACAACGACGCCAGACCATAAAAAAGTGATGCAAAAAGTACAATGGGAATGAAAGTTTATGAAAAGATGTCTCCATAAAGATGGGATTTTAGTTTCAAAGATTGTGAGAAAATCTGCTGGATTGGAAAGGATGATTCCAGAGGGTTGAGGCCAGAACACTAAAGGTGTAATCACCTTTTGTTTTGCAGTTCAAGTGGGGTGGATAAAGGGAGAGATTTGAGGATCTAAGAATCGGAAGAGAGAACGAGTGGATCAGAAATAGAACAGAGCAAGGTCATAGAGGGCCTTATCTGCAATCAACAGACTGCTGTAATTTATTTGAAGGTGTAATGTGGGACCAACAGCTTGTTTGTTTTAATGGCTTGACAGCTGCATTTTGAACTAGCTGTAATCAATTTAGAGCAGCTTGACAGCAGCGCGCATAGAAGGTGTGTGCGATGTGGTGCAGATAAATACTGTGCAAGGCTTGGGCTGGTAACAAAGACAAAGAATCTCCACACCAATGTTTCAAAACATTATGACAACTCAAACAGGGCGTGAATAATGCTGATTATTTGCTAACAATTGTGAGTACCAGGGTTTGGTTTAATAGATAAGGCAAGGAAAAATTCAATACGTTCAATCAATGTGTAGAATGTGAGAGAAATTAACAGTTATAAGGCTTGAGGCTCTGCTGCAGGATGCTACTGTTAATAGACATTTGCTCCAATTGATGTGCTGTGATCAGAGAGACAAATGTCAATTTTTTTAATGAGTTTTGGAAATCATTTTGAAGCACATGCATATTTATTCACACCTTAACATCTAAGCGTTTTTATAGTTTTGATGATGCAAATGAATGTCATATTTACAGCAAAATTATTCTTACTGCTTATATTTTGTGACGCTGTAACCTACAAATTCAATAATTACATTTAAAAAAATTCTATGACATAAAACAAACCAAATAGTGCTTAATTGTGGAGTTAAATGTTTCCATGTAGTGCATACTGTATATTCCTCAGATAGCATAACTCTTAGGTGTTCTACCCACAAAATCTTCCTGTGCTGCAGATAGCCTGATGGTGGCATCTGGGTAGGTTTGCAGTTATGTCTACTCTTTCTAACACAACTGTTTATGAATTAAACTGTTTTTATGGTTTGGATAATCTTCAGATATAAATCTGCTTTAAATATCCCCACCACCTCATCCCTGAACTTCACTGGACCATCAGACTTCATGTGTTTGTTGCTTTTCATGATGCTGTTTGTTCAATTATGTTCTTCTCCAACAAACCTCTTAAGCTTTCCCTGACCAACTGCAGCTGCTCAGGATTGTATTGGGAACATTGTATTAAAATGGGTTTGATTTAAGCACGATAGAATTTTCACATTTTTATTTGTAAAAAAAAAATTGTTAAACATGTATACTTCCTCTTCTATTGAAGAGGATTAGGGCCATCAAAAAAAATTGACTTTAATCTCAGAATTTTGAATTTCTGAGATTAAAGTCAGAATTGAAAATGTGACTTGAGATTAAAGTCAGAATTCTTTTTTTTTTTTTTTTTGGTGGCCCTAATCCTCTTCCTTACTCTTCCACTAATACAGTACTGTGTTACTTTGTTTTGGTGTATTACCAATTCCCAATAAAATTTAGTGAAATTTTAAGTAATAAAAGAAAAATGTGAAAAGCTAAAAAGACTATGAACATTTTTTAAGGTGATGCATTAGAAATGTGTGATTGTGTCAGTAAACTCCTCTGCATGAGGCATTGCATAAAAAGCAGTTATAACAAATATAAATCATAATTTTATCTTACTGCTTGGAAAAAGAACGATTTATAGCCTTGTTCTAAACAACTCCAGATGGCTTAACATATTGCATTCAGAATAAAATGCTTCTTAGCCTATGACAATGTTTATGTTTCCTCTTTGCTTTGTAATGCTTTGGATTCCCATTTTCTATCCATTTAAAGTCAGCAGCAAAGGCAAGAATAAAAAGCTGTTATGAAAAAAAAAAATTAAAAACACTTAAACATTCATACATTCCATTCTGCTACATCTCAAACACATAATTCAGAGCTATTTCTCAAGGACTAAGATACTGCAAGTAAAACAATCATGGGTTTATGAAGGAAGGTAATAGATGTTTGCACGCCCCAACTGAAAGCTGTATTGATTTTCGACTGGAGAAAAGAAATGGGGATAAGGGAATGTTGAGTTGTCAGATTGCCACCTGGCAAAGATGAACGAGGGAGGAGATGGGCATGAAATCCTCATAAACTAAAATGCAGCACTCTGTCATCAAAGAGAGATGAGAGGGAAATGTTTCATGCAAGGTCACAGTGAAGCAAATGTGACATTAAAAACAGCTCAAGACGTTAATTCACTCTAAATGTGCCATTTATGTGCCTCGGAAAGCTTACCTGACAATATGTGCCATGCAAAGCATTGCGCAAAGGTCATGAGAAGTTTCTTTGACACATTGAAACTTTTTAGTTATTATTTTGTTAGCATTGACAGAACACATGAAGAAAAACTCCAGTATCATGCGAGTGTCACTCGTGTTTTAGAATGACATGATAAAAGCAAAGTGTTGGTTGTACTTTTGTGCCAGTTTCACCTTTTTTCAGTTTTTGCTGACATCCACCTCTGTAATTTGGTGTTCTAAAGCTGTAAACAGGCAAAATTAGACTGTTATATTTTCCCTCATCCAGTGCACAGTGACTTCCCGTCGCCAGCAATGATAAGCATTCTGGATTCCAACCAAGACTTGTTGATCCGTCATGGCCGATGCACCAGCTGTGTTCAAAGACATCTAGCTGTGGTGGCAGTCATGCATGTGGGATTGGACCTGGGAAGTCTGATGTGTATGAACAAGATAATACCTGACCTTGGCCTTGGAAGAGAATATGCTCCACTGCGAATGCAAATAAAGAGGATGAGCACAGAATGGAGCCAGCAAGTGGGAACACTGAGTCATAGGCCTGGTGCTTCAGCATGCAGCTCACTCTTGGGTTCAGCCTTAATATCCTCCTTGTTTTCTGATAATAGGATTTAGGTAAATAAAAGGACAGGAGCGAGTGTAGACTCTGGGCTAGAAAAGCCCCAGACAGCAAAAGACTATGAATGATATATCCTTTTTTATTTAAAGCACAAAGCTTTTTGTCTTTACTTGTTTAAGAGCAGTTCAGACTCTCTACGGTCCTCTCCAAAATTTTGCTAGAGGTATCCCACCACTGACTGCATACAAAACCATTTGTCAACTTCTGCACTTTAATCTCCATTACACATCTAAGCCTGTAAGAATTTTCTATGCAATCATTGCTGCCTTAAGAAATGCTTTCCAAACTTTTAGCAAAATAATAATGTAATTTCTGATCTTCAAAATGCAAAATTAACTTCCTTAAAGGGCATACAGATGCACCTAAAATCATTCAACCACACTACAAATTAGGAGAATTGCCAAAATCACACATTAATCAAGTGTTTGCAATGTGACAGGTCACCAGTCTGTCACAGACTGTTGAAAATCCTTGGTGGAATTTGAAGATGGCAGTTGCAGCATATATTTCTTAAGAATATTATTCAATTGGAGACCTTTATCCTTGAGGAGTATGCGTGTGTCTGTCTATGAATCATGTTTGTAGCAACCAAAAGGCCCAGGGCGACTTTGGAAGATTTGCAGAGTTCTACAGTCAGGAGGAAAATCTGTTTGCAATTTTAGCTGTGATTAAATCAAAATTTGATGGAAAAATGGTGAGAAGAAAGAAGCCTTGTTTGTATTTTTTCACATGGAAAACAGGCTTTAGAAATGGGATGTTCTGCAGTGTCATGCAGTGAATGTCTCAAAGTGGAAATCAGACACGAAACAGTTGTGTCAAGGACTAATAGCCACAACAACAGTGAAAAGCTTTAGATCAAAGCATATTAATATCTTATATGATATCTTAGTGGCCTAATGAAAGCCCAGGCTTACTTTATAGCTAATTGGCAATTTTTGGCAAGGCTTGATAATAAACATGCTAGTATGATAGGGATATACCCCAAAATACTGAGAGTTTTAAATACATTGTAAGGATTATCGAGATTATTGAGTTTGTGTTAAACTTTTGATGTTTTAAATTGTCATATCATTTCACAATCATGCATCAACTTGTCTTAGTGTGTCACATCCCAAGAAAGTACCCTAAACTTTGTGATTACAGTGGGAAGAAATCTGAAATGATTGAACGTGTTTCAGTATTTTCACAAGGTCCTTGTGCCTGACTTCCCTCAACAAGTTTGCAAATAAAGCCACCCTTTTTGTCTTTAGTTCATGCCCATAAATATTACCGTTGTCCTTTCGGAGACCTGGGAGTTTGTAGTGTATGGCAACCTTTACCTCCAATCTCACTCTTTAGGAAAAGAAAGGAGCACAAAACAAGTCTCACTCTGAATGTAAGGCCAGTAAAGGACAAGAGGAGTTAGTATTACTTTCAGAGACCTGACTGCCAGACTAAATGCATCTCAGTACTCCAATTTCCAAAGTTTTATTTTGTTTTTAGAGGCATTTATGAAGTTGTGGATTTGCTGCTGTGAAGAATTTGAGTTGTGTGAAATAATATCTATGTTTTTTCTGCTCTAGGACAGTTCAGATTACTAACATTATTTCTATTTGCTATGTTGAATGTGTGGATTGATGCTTGTTGACATTGGCATAACCTATCTATGCTGGAGCTGATGGAGCTACCTTGAGGAGTTCTGTAATATGGAACAACATTTAATCTTAATTAAACTGAGTTAAGTCAGAAAAATATGTTACCAACAACTTAGGAGTTGAGACCTGGGCCACAAATAAGAATTTGCTTTGTACAACTGTTGACTGAACAATGGTATTTGGAGTGAGCTGCAGAAGTGGAATCATGCAGGTCAATTTTATGTATTGTGTTTTGCTACTGAGTTTACAAGCATATTATTACATCTCTTTTGGCCAAAATAGAAGAATATTGTCAGAGGAGCATTCAGTTATAAACTGCAGAACATAATGTGGACTAGAGCTGAATCTACCACAGATTCAGAGATATAGTTAACCATTAAAGGCAGACCTGTGATCCGTAGGGTCAAATTGTGGCATGTATTTTTCGTCAGAAAAGATAAATGTCTTGATTTTGAGGGTTTCTGCTCATTACATGATTACATTTCTTCTCACAGAAGGGGGAGGACAGATCTCATTAGAGATTCATTTTTAAAGATGATTTCAGTGTGCAGCAAAGGAAAACAGATCAACATATTGTGACAGAAATCTATACCCATGTAGCCTGTAGGTGTGGTTTAAATCAGGTCTTATGCATTTAAGTCCTTTGTAGGGAGTCTTTTTGTAATTTAATTAAATAGTTGAAATCATATGTGATCTCACAAAGTACGCGTTATCAAGTCTTCTCACGTCATCGTACATCTTAAATTTTGATCATGGAGTTATACTGGAAAAAGTTTAAGGTTTCGTTTCTTATCAGTCTGTGCACGTGCCTCTCAGGGGAGCAGAGTAATTTTCCTCTTTTTTAATATAGAACTGAGACCCCACAGACTGCAGGGGCATTTAAATGAATTCATATCTCTGCCAGTTAAGAGCACATGGAAAATATTCATGTGATGATCAGAAATTGATGCTGGTGAGCCTACACATACGTGGCAAAGATTGTTCAACTGATAATCAGAAACCGTGAAGCTGTGCAGTTATCTACTTAAAAACCAACTGAAACGTTCTTCCTTCCCATCTCGTGGGGTCCACTCTGTCTGGTACCTTTATATTTGGAGGAGGGGCTTGAGTCACCTATGTTGCCAGGCAACAACTTCAGAGGCAATGGAGATTCAAATATGCATTTGGTCTCATTTTATTTTAAATTTATTGTACTTTTGCAGACGAACAAAAGTACGTCTGCACACACATTTGTGTTGTAGCAGCTGCCATTTGTTTGTTTGTAAAATATTGTTATAATATTCAGTTTATACAGGTCATTTGTGACCTCATAGACTCCCTTGTGAATTTCATAAACTGGATAACTCCTCATCTCTGACATCTTTAAAGATGTCCCGCTTGCAGATGCTCTGCTTAGTCATCACTGGTACTGGTGCTTTGCACAAACTGTATGGAATATTAATGGAGACTAACAGTCAAACTGTCTAATATTCCAAACTGTCTATTAACTTCACATTAAATCTCTACTTATATGTTTGAAATGTGTCACAACTAGTTGTTCCAAAAGGAGACTGATCCTAAACACCAATTAAATTGGTTTTGGAACAAAGGAAGTGGTTATTTCTGGTGGTTTCTTGCTTGGCACTAAATCAGCTCCTCGAGTAAAACATGCTCAATCTGAGAACAGACACCAATGTTCCAGAAGCTTCTAGTTTATGGTAGACTTGAGCCTTGGTCTTTGCTGGATGGTAGTTTAACACCTGCAGCAATTTTCTTTTGTTTGACAGTAGGGATCAGATGGCTGAAACATTTAGTTATTTATTTGACAGGGACAATGCAGACAAACACAGCAGTGTCTGCAGCTACGAGTTTACAGCTAAAGCTGATTCACAACTCCAGTGCCTGGTTGGGCCTTTCTATACACAACACATCCATGTATGTTCATACACATATAACAAGGCATAGTAGCTCACAAAAACCTGTGCAAAAGATGTGCAGACTAGAAAAAACAAACAAAAAAAAGAAAAAGAAATGAAATGAAATGAAATTCCATAATCAAAAGCGCAAAAATAGCATGCATTGATTCTGATTGAACTTGCATGTATATGAATGCAGTTTGAGAAAAATATATAAAAATGTGCAGTATTATCTTTTTTCCTCACTCTCAGTGAGCGGTGATATTGGTGACCAACATATTGAATCAGAGCCATGACTTTCAAGGTATAACAGCTCACAGACTGCCAGTGAAGCGCAGCAGACAAGGAGGGGATGTGTTTTCCTTTCATATCCGAGAGCAGCAAAGGCACAAAAGTGTGTGACAGATTAAAAGCCTGAATCCCGGATTGGATTGGATTTCAATTCAGGCAAACAAAGGCACCGTGTAAGAATGCTCTTTCTGTGAAGTGGATATACAAATAACACTCAAGTGATTTTGTTGTAGCATTAATAGTTCTTTTCACATGTGAGAGAGAACTACTCAAATTGAGTTTACTGGCATTTGGTAGGTGCAGTTTTAATTCATACTGTCTCAAAATTAAGATGTGATCTTTCTGAATTGATCTGACCTTCTGGGGTCAGATCAATTAAAAGATCAGATGAAATATTTAAGCTTTGGGAAGCTTCTTGCAGTATTCAGAATCATGGGCAGCATTAATTAGATAATCAACAACGTAGCCATGATACCTCTGGAGGAGCTGCAGGCAGTACAGATTCAAAGAACATATATTAAATTAAATATGCTATTTGTTCTGTTCTGGATTTACAAAGGAGATTGTACGAAATATGTAGAGATGTACTCATGACCCAAATAGAAAGTGGGAGTAAAGCGCAACTATTACTTTACTTTTTGGTTGGTTCTGATCTCAGTGGGTCTTTATGGTTAAATAATGGCAAATAAATTAATAATTCATAGAGAATCCTGAGAGCAACTTTTTATTTTTGGAAGAATCACGTTTAATTTGTATTTCATAAAAAAAAACCTTGTTGAATGATTACATCATTTAATTTTCAATTAATAAATAAAAAAGTAACTTCTGTTTATGATTTTTAATTAACCTCTCCATGCGAAACATCTGTTAGAATATTCCACACTACTAAGAATTGCATTCAGTATGAAAAAAGAACCAACTTAATTTAAAGCACAATTTAGGCAACTTACTACCACAACAGTTAAGTCAGGGACACCATTCTCCTTTTGGCTGTTTTTTCTTCTTATGTCAAAATGACCACCAGCTTTCAGCAGACAGCATTCACTCTTTTCACAACTCGCTGTTTCCTCTTGCTGTGACTTAGATATGAATATGGACAAGCTGGACGCGTGCATAACACCTCATTTGAATGTGGACAAACTGCGTCAGCCCAGGCAGATTGCTTGGTGATTTTTTTTTAAAGCAAGCATGCTATTTTGTCCAATTTCTGAATTAAACAGGATACACATATTCACATTTGCACACATTTAGCAGCTGCAAATAGCTTAATCAATTTATGCATTTGTTTTTGTGACATGATCTTTTTTGAAACATGAAAAAAAAGTTTAAATGTGGTTGGAGATCAGACACGGTGAACATGTGTCTGATCTCTTTGGATAAATGTAGTTTAAAAATGTTGGAAGACTTGAGCAGGACTATCAGTAGAAAGCTATTCATTCTCTTTCTTTTTTAGTTTCTTTAGGTTTTCTGTCGCATAAATGAAGAAGATCACGGTGGGACAGATCGACAGTAGAAAGTGTGGATAGTAATTTTGATGTTAGAAACTTCGTGACAAGACATTATAAGGGTCAGAAAATGACTATGTAAGGATAAAATTCTACGGTAGACGGTACGGATGTACTGACCTTGTGCTGTTCCTGACAGAGATGAATTTTCAGGAACATTCTGTTACAAATTAGGTTTTTATGGTGCCATACTGAGTTATTTCAAAAATGTCCCAAACTCATGTCCCACTTTAAGCCTCCAATGGTAAAACATAAGAAAATACACAGCAGAATTATTTCCTTATATTTTTATTCTCCCCCCAAAAAATATTCCAGTTTTATCTGAACAATAATATTCATTTAAATATTTAATCAGATATAATGTGCTCTTTAAAAGGTGAACCTATTTAACTATTAGGGTTCTTTCTGCAAAGTTTTTAAATGGAAAGTTTCAGAAATGTTCAGCAAATATAAAGTCTTTTTAGCTAAGTTGCGTCTTATTTTTTATTTTATTTTTTTCTTATATGTTTTAATGGAATATGCAGATACTTATAGAAAACTTTAAAGCTCAAATAATGCCAAAACAGTATAGAATTAGCAATGAAAAGTGCACTTACCTTACAGTTTATTCATACAACAGCAATTCACAGCAAATATGGCATTTTATTAAAAATCAGATCATGCAGACAACAACCTAGACTGACTATTAATTTTGTAAAAGTGGAAAGGAAAACACCGCTTTAACTGAAAGAAACTCCAGCAGAACCCGGTTCAGTGAGTGGCCATCTACCACAGCGTTTAAGAAGACAGAACATTCACTGAAGAACAAAAGGAGAACAGAAGCACTGAGGAGTACTTTCTACAATAAAGAAAAGTAAAAACTAAATAGAAGCAGTAGCGCTTTTAGTACTTCATCTAGGAGAGAAACACAACTAAGCAGATAAACTGTTTTCACCTTATACCATAAAAGAAACCACATCCCCACTTAATCACAATAAAAGATATGCCTGTGAGACAGACAGGGATAAACTTTGAAAGATAGGGCCAAGTTTTTTCATCTGCAGAATAAAAATGTTAAGTTGTTGGCAGCAGTAGCTCAGCCAATGCTCCTTCAAGGATGGTGTGACAGCTAAACAGAATGCCAGGCCAGTCATAAAATACCCCCAATACAAATTAATACTATTTGATTAATCTTTTTTTCTAGAATGAGCCATTGCATTACCGTGTTTTATGCTTATACGATTATTATATTTATTTAGTAATATGTTGTAGATGGATAAGTTGAGTAATAAATGACTAATAAATTCCTTTCATAATTTAATCTTAGAAAAAGAATGAATGAGTTGTCCCACTCAATAAATGTCAGACAAACATCTGTGGGACCAGATGTCCAGCTGATTTTACAACTGATGCAGCTATAACACTGGAAATGTTTCCACTTTAAGATTCATCCATTCATCCATTTTCTTACACCCTTGTCCCTTTGTGGGGTCGGGAGGTGCTGGTTCCTCTCCAGCAAACGTTCCGGGCGAGAGGCGAGGTCACCCTGGACAGGTCGCCAGTCTGTTGCAGGGCAACACAGAGACAGACAGGACAAACAACCATGCACACACACACTTGCACTTAGGGACAATTTAGAGAGGCCAATTAACCTGACAGTCATGTTTTTGAACTGTGGGAGGAAGCAGGAGTACCCGGAGAGAACCCACGCATGCACAGGGAGAACATGCAAACTCCCTGTGGGCCGGGAATTGAACCCAGGACCTTCTTGCTGCAGGACAACAGCTCTACCAACTGTGCCACTGTGCAGTCCCCCACTTTAAGATTAATTTTGATTAAAGAGTCAGATTTTGCTGATTCCTGTTATTTTTCTGGATGAAGTCCTCAGGTTGACTTGACTTACAGTAAATGCAATCGTAAGCTGCCAAGCTCTCACTGAATCAATAGTTTCTCACTTTGGCAGTTGGATCAGTAAATAAAGAGCTTAAAAACAATGAGTGCAATGAACTTTGCTGTTGATTCAGGTGGATTTCATTCCCACTGCTTTGCCTTGTTCTTCCCTCGGTGTACTGGAGTTCTGTCAGTCTTACCAAGCAACGTGACGTTTTTTAGAGAGCTCAAAATGCTAAAACTCGCCTTTACTTCTGGCTCTGATTGACCTCTGATGTTCACCAGAGGTCAAGCTGATGTCTTTGAACTTCTTACGTCATCTGATTTCTATTGAAGGAAACTGAACACCGTAGGGAAGTCACACAGTTTAGTTGGTGGGAAATGCACAAAGCTAAATGTTTCGTTTAGAAGGGTGACAGGACTAAATATACAAGACTTAGATGTTTGGGTATAAACACAAAAACTTGCAAGTATTTTAAAATTTTGAAAGTCTGGAAATATGGATGCAAATATTTATCACAGGATGTGATTTATATTATTGGTCCCATGTTCTAGAAATTGTTTATTTATTTGAAAGAGTTTAAAAAAAGTAACCAGAATGGCAAGAAATTATGTGCATAGGCAACTAACAACAAAATAAGAGGTAGGAAGAAATGAGCACTTATTTAATTTTACCCCCTTATCTCAAATTTCAAATCTTTGAAGTAGGAGAGACATTGTGTTTACCACTTTACAGAGTGATTATTTTAGCAGATTAATCAACCTGTGTTAATCTTGAAACTCTTAAAACTCAGTTTCTCTCAGCAATTCCCTTTTATCTGTATGAAGCACCATAAAACCTCCTACTGTTTCAACTGCAGTTTTTTTCAACAATGCTCTAGCTATTGAGTTTTGCTTTGTTCTGCTTTGACTTTTTTCTCCTTCTTTGATTTCTATTTTTTTTCTGAAACTTACAAAAAAAACATATTTTAAGTAAAGCCAACTTTTCACAAAAATAATAACAGTTTAATATTGTCTGAAGCCCTAAACAGAGGTTCACTTGGGAACCCACTCCCAGCCAAGATATTTAAAATTGTGATAAATTTGAGAGACAAGCGACCATAAAAAAAAACACACTACAGTTACACTGTAATTGCCTACAGTTAAATGTGCCTACAATAAATGGGGACTGCCTACAATAAATGTGACCCAAGGCTCAAACACATAAGCAGGAATGATGAACTTAGCTTGAAAGTATGACTAATTTTCAGAGTTAGTATGTAAGCAACTTGTGTATTCGTAATCTTCTCTTGAATTGAACTCAAATCCTAAATGGGCCTCAGGCCTGCAGATGGTTTGCTGATAACACCGTGTTCCTGTTTAGTCACTTTAAGATGTTTTAAAAATTAATGATTGAACGAGTGGAGTTGTTCTACAGCTTAACAAGATCTTCTCTCAATTCTTCACTAAGAGTGAAATAAGTTGAAAATTAAGCTAAATTTGGCTTTCATGTGGTTAGAAATAAAACTATCTACCCCTTCAGGGATTAAGCAATAATGTCATATCTTGCTCATTTAAAATAGTTTAGAAGTGTTCAATATATATGACTTACTGTGGACCTGAAGCTGAAAATTGCGTGGGAGGAACAAATCAGGCTTCGATTGTTTGGAGTCCAGAGATTAGCTTGGACGTTGACTGAGCTTGACGGTGGAGAGTTTGTCACTAAGCAGGCAAGCAGTTGAGTAACTAAGCACACCTGCAGAGAACAATAGAGGAGGTATAACTCTTTTCACAGGGGGATGTGGAGACTTGAACTTGCAAGCAGAGGAGATTGAACATAAACTCTTAGCAGAGAGCTAAACAAGTACCACAGAGCGGGCCAAAGACCGCCGCTAGGGTTAATCATCCAGGGGAGAGTAAATAGTTTTCAGCTCCTTAAATCCTCATCACACTGATGAGGCTGATGGAATTAAGCTCTGCAGGTTGCCCAGCACTCTCCAACAAAGATCCTCTCTTGAAAGGATGTAACACTCATTGTTGTGGCCCGGATCAGACGGCTGCAACAAAAAATAGGGAGGACACGACAACCAGAATCCTTTTAAGCCCTTCAGGGGCATTTATTAAAAATGATTGTCTACGGGATAATGGGCGGCAGCCCAATAATTGATACGCTGATCATGCATATTTCTCCCTCAGCCTGGTCCTCTGTCTAGTGCAGACTTCTCAGTCTGGCCCCCACATGTCTCACAACGTGTCAAGTGATCTGCCATCCCCCACGCCGTCAGGCTCTGGCTCCGGATCTCATCTGGGCCTGGATCTCGACTGGGCCTGCATGAGTGGAAATGGCGCTCCTTAAATACATCCAGGTGGACACTAATGATAAGCGCCTCCCACAATCCAGGACCTTAAATGAAAAACATTTAACCTGCCACATTGCCACACAACAGGGGGCCGTCACACTCACACAAACACACCAGAGTGCTGACATCAGGGGTCAATGAACCTCAAATTTTCTATTTTAAAAAATCCAATAAAGGCCAATATGAGATGTAATAAGGGAATAAGCAGAGAAACAACAATCAGTTATGATCTAATTAGAATTGAGCCATTTCACTCTGCTGGGTTTCCTCAAATTGAAAGCCTTTTACACAATGTGAGTAATATATTGAACTTGACTGAATTGATAACAGGGATCAGTTTGGAATATATGTACTTGACTTAGAATCTGTGTGTATGATTGGATCGAATTGACTTTTTATTGTAAAGTGCCTTGAGACAAGGTGCTATTTAAATGACAAATTAAACTGAATTAAAAGACACTGAAAACCAGACAAACACAGCAAATACAAATGCAAAAGACACTTCAACAGACACTTTTGGGATGTCTTCTTCTTGCTTTAAATGTAACAGAATGCACTGCATATAAATAGTCGTTATTTTATTTGACTTTCTGGCGTTAAGCCAGACTAAACTTTGCCAGAATAATGAGAATGATTTCACATAGATCCCATTAGTACTGAATTCCCGTTACACTGTGTCTTTGATCAAACATTTTGAGTGTCCTTTAACAAGCTTCTTTCTGTTGCTTGCTGGAATTCTTTCCTTGTGGTTCCATCTATTTTGGGAAGTAAATTACCTTCCCCCGCAGCAAAACATCCCGGCAACACTTCGTAGTCGGTATGGTGTTCACCAAGCTGCACCCTTGTTTCTCCAAAAACTTTGATGGTTCATCTTGGTCAACAATTAAATTTTTTGTTCTATCAGACCACATGTCATGTCTCCAAGTTCCAGGTCTAAATATTTGGAAACTGTAATCTCTCTGTCTTTCCTATGTTGTTTTTGGAGTAATGACTTTTTCCTTTCTAAATGTTTTTCAGCCCATGCACAGAACTCGTTTCGCTGAGGATAATGACACTCTCTAATCAGTTTCAGGAAGCAAATTCACAAAGTTTTGCTTTGGTTCTGGAGTTGACATGCATTTTCTTCACCAAAACACTTTCATCTTTTGGACAAAAACCAAAAGATTTTTGCCCATCATGATTGCTAGGCAATCATAATGCCTAGCAATATTATTCTTAGGCATTTGCATACATTTATTTAAGTTAAACATTGTACCTTTAGGGATTTGAAAATTGCATTCAAGGATTAATCAGATCTCTGGTGATACACAATCCCCATCATGACTGGGTGATTTATTTTTATTTTGTTTTCAATAGAAAACACTGTGATTGAGACAATGTCTTAAAATACATCCACAGCAGTGCCGCTGTTTGATTCAGATATCTGAAGCTTATAAAGCCAGGACATCGTCTGGGCTTTTCACAATTTCAGCGTAAAACAATAACACATTCTTTAAAACGTTTGGGGCGACAGTGGCTCAGGAGGTAGGCGTTTGTCCTTTAACTGGTGGGTTGCCAGTTTGAACCCAGGCTCTGTCTATGGCAGTTGTTATGCCCTGGGGCAAGACACTTCATCCACTTTGCCTGCTGGTAGTGGTCGGTGGTGCCTGGTTGTGCTGATTGTACGGCACAATGTGCCTACAATGTAGCTTATTCATCAGTGTGTGAATGACAGGATGTCTGGACAAGATAAAGCATTACACACCTGCAAGCTATTTACTAAGTCTCTCTGTGATTAATATGACATTTAAGAAATAGAAATTATTTTGATGATCTGAACTGAGGAGATAATTTATTTTAATCATATGTTACTTTGTTTGTTTGCTTTTTAACACAGATACACACCCTAGTGATTGAGACCCATTATTGAAATCTTTTAGTATTAGCTTTTTCTGTATGTTTTGGCTTGTTCTTCTGGAACATTCACCCAGTCTCAAATCTTTAAGTCTTGAACTGACTCTCTATTTACCTCCATCCATTTTTCTATTTTGTTCTACTAGCTTCCCCGTCCCTGCTGAAGAGAACTATATCCACAGTATGATGCTGCCCCTGTAATGTTACACCATGCTGGATTTCATTTTCAGAACAATGTGTAGTTTACATTTTCCACAACATATACAGCTTTGTGCAGAGACCAAAATGTTAAATTGTTTTGCTTTGTAGCAGATTTCACATAGGACTTCTTATGTATTTCTGTTGGCAATTGCTTTCTTAATGTCACTCAGATGTAACAGTAGATTTGAGGTGTGTATGAGGCTTATTCAGATTTACTAGGGACCTTTCGGCTGCCTCGCTGATGACGCTTTCTTTGCTTTTAGAAGGTGACTCGTAACTCAGCATCGTTAAAGGACTGCTGGAATATATTTTTTGAAAAGTTCAAAGCTTGGCATGTTGTTTTAACAACTTCCCAAACTTCTTCTTATCAGATTTATCCCTGACCTGTGACATGTTCCTTTGTCTTTATGATGCTGTTTGTTCACAGATGATTCCTAACAAATCGTCTTTCAAAGATCAGCTGTCCCATTCCGTTCTGCAATGTGAATGAAATGCATCACTATTCAATGATTCACTTCAAATCAATAATTTGTTGCACACTGCATGCTCAGAACATTATGCGAAGAATAAAACTATGACAAAAGGTTAAAAAGGAAAGTTGGAATTTTGACACACCTTTGTTGACAGTGTGCTATCAAGTGTCTCCTCACAAACAGAACTTTTAATGAAGCCTGTGCAGAGTGTGAGCATCCAGCAGTAACACTTACAGGTAGACAACTTTTTAGCGTAATTAGACTGTCCTAATTACGGGGAAATCTGCTTCCACACATAAAACAATTTTAGGTGGAAATGTAAAAACTGATGATGAGCGTTACACGTCTAAAATAAATCCCATGGTGCAAGACAAACATTCAGTAGAGTAATTAGCAATGGGATTATTTTAAAAACCCCATCTTCAAAGTGAAAAGATGCTGGCAGCTGATGCAAAGCTTGGGGGAAAAATGCAAAACAAAATATTTGTGCTAACTTGGTTCATACCTCTTGTGTGCCAATAAAGTCTACCCTGACCCACAACACCTCAATTTTATGGCATGAACAGCTTCTGAATACAAAGATAAGTTTGCGTTTATGGCCAGTGTAATAAAATTCCTGGGAAACAATGTAACAATGTTGTAGACTCTACAGAAAATAAAAAAAAAAAAAATTAAATGAGAGATTATGCGCTTTCTTTTCCTGACGGCTTTGAGATGCTCTGGTTCCGAAGACACCAAGGCTGAGCACCACATCTTCTCTTTTCCTCCTGGTTTTACAGCTCCTATCAATGCAACAAATTTTATGAGGTGAGATAAGCCGAGCTTCTCTTCCCTTCTGTTAAATCTATCATGTGAAAAATGTTTTAAAGCTTTAGTCTTGAATGTAAAGTTGGTTACTTCAGTAACATTGTTATTAATTCTTATTTTAGTCAAGAGTTTATTTCACCTCCTCTGTTAAAAATGGACTTAATGATGCAAGCAGTAAGTCACCCATGACATTGGACAATCCAAACAAGTTCTTTGCATCTCATTTTGATTTTGATTATTTAATTTATAGAAAGTTTGCAGTAAACTTGGGACTCGTTCTCTCCATTCAAGGTAGCAAGTACATAATTATACCTGAACAATGTGTTAAGAACCTACAGTAGAAAACCATGCAGATGTTTACAACTTTATTTATTGCAAACATTAACAGAGACACTGGATTTTGTGCACAAATTTGTAGATAATACCAAAGAATAAGCAAGACAATCTAAAATCATAATCATCTTCTTTTTTAAATTATTTGTTTTTTTGATTAGTAGCTAACTCAAGGCCATTTTAATATAAAATAGCTTTTTTAAAGGGCCTGAACATTATCCATATATATATATTTTTTTTATTCTCCTGGCCATCTTAGTACATTTTTGGACAGGAAAAGACTTGAAAAATGACATGCTTTTCTCTATTATATGTTTGCCAGTGAAGTGCGTTGCCTGAATGTGATTCATGACCAGGTGCAGACGAGTGATGTGATTCAGAGAATGGGAACACTGGAAAGTAATTAACCAGGCTCTGGTGTGTTTCTAATCAGTTTTCTGGTCTTTAAATGTAGCAGTGTTTTGACAAGACTGTGAAAGTTTAGGAAGGACCTGAAATGGGGCTTGACTATTTGTTCAATCTATGCACGTACCCACACATGCAGACATACACACACATACACCTCTTGTAAATAAGAAATGGTTTGCTCAATGTTGTTCAATCTCAAGCATTAAAACATCAACCCAGCATGTTTGTTGTCTTGAGTCTCAAGTTATAATTTTCCTCTCTAAGCCATTGAAATAATTATCAAATGGGTAATTGACAGACTGTTTAATTTACAAAATATTTTAAACATCTTGTGACATTAAATTATGTCAGTAGACTTCACAGTAAAACATTCATTTTTCTGTAATTTTGGGGTTCTCTTTTAGAAACTTAACACAAAGTGAATTTAGGCAAGGAAAGATAGAAATATCAAAAACCTTTGATGCCATCACTCCAAAGCCTGACATGAACTTGATGATTTTGATGCTGTTTATGTCAGCATACAATCTTTGACAATATTTGACTATTGGGAATTTTTATGTATATTTTTGGATATGATCTTATTAAATTGTATTTCACTTTTGAACTGCGTTGTATGATCTTCACTCCATGTTCTTGGTGTTATACAAACTTCTTTAGTTTCATTTCAGTAGCTGCAACATTTCACTTCTAAATGGGAAATGTTTTACTTCAAGGTTTTAATGCAACAACTTTTTACAAATATTTTTTAATCAGCAGTTGTTTTGTCTGCTTTATCCTTCATTAATTCAAAGGTTACATTCTTTTCCTCAAATCTAATCCAGCATGCAATCATTTCTAAAGGTCTGGGTAGAATATGTGGGGAGTGGTGAACTGCATGAGCTTAAGAATACATTTATCTACAAGAGCAATGACTGTAATGTTAAAGGACTTGTTTGGTAACAACAGTGTTCTTCCAGCGTACTAAACTCTAAATAGTGAAAAATATATATTTTTAAAAGACATATATATATATATACATATATATATATATATATACTTGCTCTAAATGTGGAGTGTTAATATTACCTTTATTGTGAAGATGTGTGTTGGACTTCAAATGTAAAAGCTTGGAAAACCTTTAATTTTTCTTCCACCCAAGCAGCAGCAGCTGTGGGCTGCTCTAAATAAAGCCTTATTAGAATGGTTTTAATGAAATTACAAATAATTGAAGTTCTCAAAGCGGCAAAAGGTTCTTAGAAGGCTATTTCTATCATAATTGAGCAAAATGCAATGAAAAAAGCAGTTAATAAGAAAGAGAAGAAGTCAAAATGAGGTCAGGCAAGGTATTTCAGAAGAATAAGAGCTAGTTCACAGCATTTGCAGACTGTAATACCTGCCAAAGCGGATGCTTTGACCATGCAAACTGCTCCAACACTTAGATCTGGATTTTTAATCCTCTGCTCTTTTATCTTAATTCTTAGAGAGTGAAAAAAAGAAAAATAAATAAATTCTTTAAATATGCTGAGTTTAACTTTTTGTCCTGTGAAAACAATGTCTTATTCTGCATGTCAATCAGCATTTTTACACATTTTTAAAACAAATACCCTTAATATATGTATATGAAAGCAGTAGCTCGCACAATTTAAAATTGGGTTTCAATAATTTAGTTTGACGTCTCCCTCACAGCAAAAGCAATGGCACACAAGGTGAATGGGAAACAAGTAGCATTGAAGGGAGCATAGTAAACGTTAATGTGATATGCCATTCTGAAAAATGCTTCCTGAGTCAGTGTTGAATAATGGTCCTTATTTATTTATTTTTTGCCACTGGTATGTTTGTGTAACTCGTTTAATCAGATTGTGATTGCGTTTTTTTTTTTTTCTTAGAGCTATTACACAGGATTACAGATTACCTCTACCAGCTCGAAGCCTGGGTCTCATTCAGCATCCAATGCATTTACATCAAATTGTTCAACCATGGCCAGCCTATTTATAAGGCTTACTGTTTATTATGGAGAATGTTCTCCATCCAGGAAGTTGTGTTTTATTGATTACTGCAGCCTACAGTTGTGCCCGTTACTGGTTACTATTATGAACCTGAAAAAAAAGAAAAAACTGAAGAAGCTCTCTTTTGTCCCTAAAGGTCATGCTCACTGTTCAGAAGGAGAGAGTTCGGTTTAATTAGAGGAGCTTAATGCTGCTTTTTATGTGCCCTGGAGGGGCTTCGCTTTACCTCCTCCTCCTGCATATTCATGACTCCTGTTTTGTTCAAAGGACAAAAAGAGGAACATTCAGATCAGAGCTCTGAGAATTAGATGATAGAAACCAGTCCCTCTTGTAGTGTTACAATGTGGATTAATGTTTAATACAATACAATATTATGGGACCTGAAGTATTTATTTTCTGTCTCATATGACAGTGCATGGGAATTTAAATTCTCACTAATTGCTGACCCAGTGTTAAAAGGACATGAGCTTCTCCCAATTTAGAGCAGCTTGGCAGAAGCATCATTATGATCCCTTGTCAAGTTTTCACTTTTGATTCCATGTAATAATCTGCCCTATCAAGCAAGTGCCAAAGGCGGTTTATATATAACACTGACAGGATCTCTACTATTCTTAGAAGCTGTCCCATGTTTCATCATCACCCTGAAATATGTTGACACAAAAACAAAATAAATGCCTCTACAGGGGCAGCTATCACCAGACACACTGTAAACTAGACACCTATAACTAGAAGCTGTTGTTTTCCAAACTGATTGTCTGGCAGACAGATAGCAGAGTTTGGGTAGGAGCTTGTTTTGAACCTTTTCTCACAATTTTACAAAGATAAGAGTGATGTGTCAATCTGGTGCTTGTAGCCAGGCATATCTGTCCTGTTAGGCATGCGACACTGTGATTCTAATTGATTTCAATGATACACTGGGACTTACATTATTGGAGAAGTGCAGTGAAAAGAAG
Organism: Phalloptychus januarius; assembly: GCA_902982915.1. NCBI lineage: Eukaryota > Metazoa > Chordata > Actinopteri > Cyprinodontiformes > Poeciliidae > Phalloptychus > Phalloptychus januarius. Next base: position 16,438,661 of record CADWAE010000230.1, on the reverse strand, counting down.
TGAGCAAATGTTTGGTTTTGTAAAGAAAACAACTATATATATATAAGTTGTACTTATATATATGTATATATAAGTTGTACTTATATATATACTGCAAAGTTACACATTCACTCATTTATATTCTTTCTCAACATTGTTTTGGTTTCTACAGTAATTATCTATATTTTTTCCTTAAGCAGCATATTGTACCCATGTGATGTCATATCCTTCACAGTTTGGCATTCAATGCTTTTTCCTCTTCTTCTTCGCCCCTTGTGCTTTCTAGGTGGACATGGCAGCTCTGTTGTGGAGCTTGCAGGTGTCTTCCTCTAAAAGAATTTGACAAATGTCCCTTTTTTGCATGATGATTAAACCTGGTTTTTATTCGTTTCCTGAATTCTACCTTTAGAATAAAAGCTCTGGCTTACCTTAACCTCAAAGTGCCTACCTTGTTCTTCCTGATTGGACATCGACCACCTAGTCTCACCTATAGTCAGACTGCCCACCCTATAAAACAATGCACATTCAGGTGATTAAAACAGCACCTTTTCATCTGCTGGTAAACAAAGATAAATGAGTGAGTCAACATCCTAAACAACCAATCAGTTTTATTTACCTCTCACCAACTCTGCTCTCCCTTACGCTAGTTGATTTATAGCTCTTCTCTTGGTAGCTGCAAAAGGACACATTCATTTTCTTTTTGTATAATAAAATTCATTTTAGCTAAAGCTTCTCAGTTTATAGAGAAAAACAAGCGTAAAAACAAACTTTATGATGAATCTTTAGGATGACATTATCCAGCAGTATTTGATATTGAAATAGATTTCCAAGTTTGATTTAAATACCCCATTATCACAACGTAGCAGAGTATTTATGCATCACCAATAGGCTGAACCAAGGGTTGCTGGTGCTTATCTCCAACTATCATTTCAGGCGAGAGGCGGGGTCACCCCAGACAGGTCACCAGTCTGTCGCAGGGCAACACAAAGACAAACAGGACAAACAACCATCCACACACACACTCACCCCTAGGGACAATTTAGAGAGGCCAATTAACCTGACAGTCATGTTTTTGGACTGTGGGAGGAAGCCGGAGTACCCGGAGGGAACCCACACATGCACAGGGAGAACATGCAAACTCCATGCAGAAAGACCGGGGCCGGGAATCGAACTCAGAACCTTCTTGCTGCAAGGCAACAGCTCTAACAGCTGCGCCACTGGGCAGTCTTCGTGTGAGGGTTTTGCATTTGACCTACTATCAGATCATCAACCAAGAGGATGCTCAACACTGCACTCTGTCACTGGCCCTTACTGTTGCACAGGAAGTGGGAAATCATTCAGCGAGGAGTCCAGACAGCAGCTTTGGGTCCCTGCGGGGGTCATTACGATAGGGATGAGCAGCCCAAAAGCAGTGTATGATGGACAGTGGAGTGACAAGACACGTTGTGGGGGGTAAGGGATAAATTGGAGCGTGCCAAGTTGAAGTGGAGCGGGAGAGGAGTCTTTATCATATTTGGAGCTTATTGGCATCAGCTGTTCTCATATGAAAAGATTACTGTGTCAACATATTTTTTTATTTTTTAGGAATGGTTTAAAAACGGTAGATATTACAATTTATTTACATCTCATCACTAACTGCTATTTTACTGGAAACCAGCATAACACCATTGATTACTATTATGTATTTATGCTATTGATTATTATGGATTTAACATTGTTTTTTTACTAATATTGGTTCCATTGCTTTCCCTCTTACAGCTTTTCAAAACAATGTGACAGTAGTAGCAAATAAAAACTGGTTGTCAATGAACCTTTCAGGCAGCAAGTGGTAAATTGCATCATTGTGTGGATTGTAGACCCTGTCTATTGCAAAAATCAAACTAACAATGGTTTGGGCAATATATCTAAACAGAAATTTAGAACTCTATTCAAAAGGTTAGCATCTCCAAGGCATATTGTTGGCAGAGATACTTATCTCCAGTCATGTGCATTGCTGTCACCAATACAAAGCCTACAGTTGAAAGCAGAGCTGCTCCATTGTTAATTTCCTCAGTATTCGAACAACAAAGCTGAAGGTCGCAGTCAAATTTTTATCCTCTCACAAATTGATTTTGTTTGCTCATGGTGTAACCACTTCAAGCATGTATTATTAGACAATGTTTCCTAAAAAGAAGGTGATCTTCTTTTTAGATCTTCTTGACTGGAGCTGCATGGCTTGGTCTTTAAAACAGACCTTTAGGAAATGTTAACCAATCACACATTCATTTTTCATTTGTTGTAATAAGTTGTGCCTGGCAAGCCTTAGGATGCAGCTGCTGGTGGTTAGACAAAAGACATTTTCAGACTGACTGAGTTCAATACATTTTTTTTACTGAGGTGACAATCTTTGGATCTTTGGTCAGTCTGGCAAAAAAGTGTGATGACACAGCACTTTTCAGAAAAGTTCTGAGATTTTGAGCTAGATATGTATGGAGAGCATAAGTTGTAGTGCATTGATAAAAATACATATAAGGAAAAGAAAAATACATGATGTACTTTTTCTGACTTGGAGCCACAGACTGCCTGTCAGGGAATAGTAAAAAGTAACTTCTAGTTTTGTTGCACAGTATTAATAAGTGATCTACAACTGTCAACACAGTCTTTTAGTTGAACCTTCCGTGAAAAACTCTTGTATGCAGGACTTTCCTGACATCTCACCAAGCTGTGACCATTTGTGCCAAATGTACAAAATGACAGGGATACAGAAAGATTAGCCACTTGCTGATACTGAGCCTCTTGTAGTTAAAACAAATCAATGCTTTGCTTTCAAACTAAAACAAACCTTCTGCATTTCATTAATATAATATGGTGTGTGGTTTTCATTGTGTCCTATAACTTTCTCACCAATCACATTTGGGCCACTTTTTTTTGAGAGTGACAGATATTTCTTCACAAAAACTAAATGCACCCATAGTTTTATGATTTGTGTTTCAAGATACATTTGGCTCGACACATAGGCTATACCTGTTAATAAATTCACATCTTGCTGATGGTGGGAATAATTTTATGTGGAGCAGTTTGTTAAATTAAGTAATTTTACTTTCTGTTTTGAGAGATGTCAATAATTCAGCCTGCAGCCTACTTGAGTATGGTTCTAGGTACACAGCTGGGCAATTTGCAGAAACAATAGTTTTGCCGATTTATGAACTTTGTGGTTTGGTTTGAACAAAATAAAATGTGACAATGTGATAACCAATGTTTCAGTTGTTTTTCCCCAAAAGGAAAAATATCTGAAAATGCATAGCAATAACAGGACTGTGTCTCTTTCACTGTGACTTGTTATAAAGGCAGTTTGTTGATTGGCCAACAATTCATTTTAATTGGCTGGACAGCTTGCTTGGAAACACAATGGGCAAGGCAGTTGGATTTAGTCAAGGACTCTGATACGATCTTTAAAGACGCCTTTATTGGATCATCCCTCATAAAAACCAAATAACTGAATTTATATAGGGCTTTTCTCATCATGCTGACCACACAAAATATTTTACACTAGAGCCACAGTCACCCAGTTGGACTCACAGACACAGACTTTTATACACTGATGAGTATATTAGTAGGCTAGTAGGTGTTAAGGGCCAAACTGAATGTGGCAGAGGAAGCTGGAGTAGAGCTGACAACCTGCCAGTTGTAAGACAACTAATCTACTCACTGAACAACAGTCACCTCAAGCAATATAATAAAGCAAAGAACAAGTTAATTTAAACCGTTCTAGAAAAGAGTAATGGATAAGAACTGAGGGTCTTTATAAAAACAGAATGAAAACAAATCCATTTTTCTGTTCAATCACAATGAATTGCAGAAGATCACAAACTCCTGAGTTATTTCTAATGATGCATTTCATTATTATATATCACATAATCCAATATGCCACTTTCTTTTCTGTCCAATAAAAAACAAAATAGGCAGTATTGGGCTCATTTTGTTGCAAACCTTTCAGACTGAAGCTGATAACAAATGAATACATTCTGAGGTTCTCTGCTGAATTATAAATCTCGTTATTTGCAGAAATCATTGTTTCTGCAAATAACTGGACAGTTTCCTTTAAATTGTTTTTTTTTTAATTTGCATGCTCAATTTTTTCCAGAGCCTTAGGTTTCTTAACAGAAATGTTTAATGAGCTTTATTCCTGTATCGTCACGCTTTTTGATCCTCAATTGCTCATTTAAACTTGAGCAACTATTTATTTGCAATTGCAATATTTAGATGCAATTCAGAGATGCAATAAGTTTATTGCAGGTGTGTGAATGATCTAATGATCGGAATGCTGATTGTAGCCAGTCCACATTGCTAGCAGAACTACAGGGCCCAAAGGCTTGCCCCCCCGTCAGCCATCAAGCCTGCTGATAAATTCTGAAATCTGTGATTTCATAGGGAAATTTTAGATATTCTCACTTAAAACGAACTTATTCTGTACAGCTTTATTATTTGGGGAAAGACTGAAAAACACTTCAAATGTTCTTGGTATTCTTAAAAGCATTTCCTAGAGGGCTGTTAGTATACTGAAACTTTAATGGTTTGCTTGATTGGACAGATTTAACTGTGCACCCGTAGAAAGAAGTGAATAAATTTGCCACATATTCAGTTATTGTTTGGGTTGTAATTATTTAGAAAATCCCAAAAGACTCATAAAAATGTTAGTATAATAAGCCTTACTTAATAACTAATTAATGTGTGTATTTTGTGCATGCATTTTTTCATTATAAGAGCAATACATATTTATTTAGCAAATGTGAGGATTATAATTAGTCATTGTAAGCATACACAAGAATACCATGCCATTTATCAGAATCATATCAGAAGCTTTATGCTATTTTGTACAGATTGTACAATTTAGTTTGTTTTACTTTTCATCTATGAATTTTCAAGTCAATATATTCTTACATTACATCATAACTCAATGATTTTACCAGGTGCTTATAGGAAACAACAAGGATCTTGTAGTAATAACTTTAAAAAAAATGAAAACTTGTGAGTGAGTTCCTGTCAAAATTGTAATCAGTGATTCGCAATTTTATTTATCATTTGAAAATATATATTTTTTATAATATATGTCTGATTGCTGCAACGTAAAATATGTTCCTGTGTTTTGTGGACTTAACAGAGTATCCTCATGCTCACTGGCTTCCCAACTTTTCATGCTTGTCAGATTATATCCCAGATATTCTGGCCTGTGGTGTTATGGAATTGAATTGTGCTGTGGAGATTTGGTAAAGGGAGATTCCTCTGTAATCTGGAATCGCACTCCCAGACTGCATGATGCGGTTTGGCCTCCATTTTTACCCTTTCAGGACAACTCAAGTATGTTGACAGTTTTCTGTGCATTAACTGTGAATTCAGTAGCTATACATTCACAAGTATATACTTTAAATTTCTCCACAAATAGTTATCCACAAATTTCATTGTATTTTTTAATTTCATGTTATATACTAACACAAGAGAAAGACAGATTGGTTAAGTGATAAGAAAAGGACACATAATTTAAAATCTGCTGTCGTACTGCTGCATGTTGTGATGTGTGATGGCAGTGCCAGTTACATTTTAAAATGATGAATAATTTTACACAACAAAAGTGGTTCATTCCCAAAAAGTCTGACTACGTTCAGGTGAAAACAAAATGGAAACCAATCATGAAAAACAAAACACCACATGTAAAAAGAAAAGAAAAAACTTGATTTTTAACACCAGATATTGTCTTTGTTAAAAATTTAACTTTCATGCTTTCACAGATTAAATTGTAAAAACAATAAATAAATAAAAAATTATGTTACAGAATTTCACGATTATAATGCAGTTGGTAACTCTGAAGTGACATTAGCAAGAGAGAGAAAAAATAGATCATAACACTACTTCCAGGTGTTATGCAGGTTTACATTCAGTGAATTTGCATGTGTGCCAAACAGATGGATTGGTGACTCAAACTGAACTGAATTTATTCTAGTGTACTGCTCAAGAGTGAATGGACATACAGTACATGGGGGCAATTCAAGCTGTTAATGTGTTAGCATAAGGCTGAACTCCCCTTCCTGGAGAGTTAGCTGATTTGTGGCATATGTCACCTGTCACAGAAATAGGCCTGTGCTGTCAAAGCTACTGATGTTAGCTAGCGGTAAGGGAATCTGCTCGAAACGTTCTTGCTTCAGTGTTGCATCAAATAATGTGTACTAAGTAAGGCCAAATAAATGTGGCTGTTGAATGTTTAGGAACTGGAGCCTTTTAAAATAGGTGACCCAAGAACAAGTTTTAAAATTTTTTTTGTTGTTGCTCCAAACAGTACTAAATCTTTATTTTTAAGATTTCACAAACTATGCAAAGTGTCTAAGCTGTCACTGCAGGTCTTTAATGTTACCAAACCCCACTACCTGAACATTTCTTTTGAAATATTCCCAAAGCAGCATTGTCAATTTTAGATGGATGACTTCTTGGAATAAATGCACTGCGTCAGAGTGTTTCAGAAGTCTATTGTCACTCAAGATCTGATGTAATCAGGTGCAATGTGTCAAAGAAGCCCCTTGAAAATTATCTTCTCTAAACTTTTCATCGCTCTGAATAAGTAAGATGCTTTAAATAACTGTCAGACCTCATTACGGAACACGTTGCATAAGTGCATATTGGAGTGAGTTGCAGGTTAGCATTTCTTCTCTGCTCTACCTGAAAAAGCTTTTCAATTATAGTGAGGCAGTGGACTGGCAATCTATCCAGGTTTTACCCTTCTTCTAGCTCATTGACCTCTGAAGATTGGTACCAGCCTAAAAGGGACATTGTAGAGGATAAAAAGGCAGGTGAGATGGTGGGGTGAACATAAAGGCTATCAGAGAGACTAAAATATATCCTTCTTTTCAGATCTTCTCTTTCCTATGGAGAAGAACTGAAAAAAAGTCTAATAGATATGAATCAATGTAAACAAGCATCTGTAATAGTGCAGCACTGAAATCTGTCAGGACAAGTACTGACACAAATCAATTATTTGAGGCCATAAGAATATCAAGAGTGACTTTCACAGGGCTGCTTAAGTGCAACAATGAGCTCCAAAAACCAGAACTAAGCTCTCTTTGAGCAGGTTACTGCAATATGAATTCTCACATATTTGATGAGCAACTATTTATCAAGAATCATTGAAAAGTGCTGTCCATAAAGCGTATGAGAACTCCTCCTGAATAATTCATAATTTTTTCTATTTTTCAGGATAATCTTCAAGTCAAAAGTTATTTTCATATAAACTAAGTCTGACATTATCAAATAGATTCTAACAAATTGATTTGAGTGACTGGATCTAATTATCCAGGATTTGTCCGCCTGTGCAGACAAATTATGTGCAAATTATGTGAATAAGTTTCCAACTAAAAACTGCATGCTTTATTAGTGAACTGAATTGAATACATTTGACGTCAAGAAAAGAAAACAAACAAAAATTGCAATGTCCTATTTTTTTCAATTTCTCTTATTTAACTTTGTAATACAATACTACTTATTGATACTCTTACAAGTATATAAATTCTAGGATGCATGCAAAACCACAGATTAACCACTACAGCAAATAATATGCATTATTTAACCCTTTGTTACTATTCCATAATTTATATATATTGTATCTAAAATGTCATTGTTTTAGCTGCAGAAGTGCAGTATGCCCATCAGACCTTTCCAGAGAACCAAACATCATACTGAAAACGGGCAGAGAGTGCGAGATAGGTTCATTGAGTTTTGTTTTGATGAGGTTTTTATCTTGTTTTTGAAGTTTTCACTGAAAAAAATACCTCAGCTCTAAGTTCTCACCATGGTGACTACAGCTTTGCAGACAAACTCCCTAAAATGAAATACAAGATTGGCTCACGAAAGACATGCAATTTACTTCAACTTATTATCCTCTGTTACAATTTTTCCACTATAATTTATGCCAATGCACACCCACCCATCTTTTACAATCTTCTTCATCTGTCCACTGTAATCCTGTTTCAAAAAGATCAACTTATCCAGTATAATTATTCTGTTCACTGCTGCATAATCCCATTTCTGTCCAAAGTAATCTGCTGGAACAGTTTGGTGGCTGCAGTGAGTGACTGTGACTCCGTAATGTCACCACGGGAGACAAAGTCATTAGACTTGTCACATAACTGTGCTTAAAAGCAGTGCAGCTGTTAAACTCAAACAGTTCTGGTTCCTATTTTACATCTGAAAAAGGAAACGTCTAAAGACATAAATTCATCAAAAGTGACTGCCACACACTGTTAATGCTCATTATTATTGTATTCACAAAGTTCAATCTCTTTAGTTTAATATGCTCTCAGTTAAGAGAACTAACTATTTTGCTTCTAAGCAAAATAAAACAAAACATTTGGTTCTAAGGGGAAAATATTTCCTCAGACTTGTGATTGAACCCAAAGTTTTGTAAAAGGACATTTCTAAGAAAAAAAAAACATGATCACAGAGAAACATCTATTACAGCATCTCCTCACATAGTTGGCTCAACAAAGAAAAACACTACAATCCAGCAAGTAACTGGGCATGAAATCCTTGTTCCCCTTAGATGATTAGTGGTGTACTAAACCCAGACATTATTTGAAACACCAGATCAGATCAGAGTTTTGTGAAAACTGAAATTCATCTTGGTCCAGAAAAAATATGGAACAGCGCACCTACGGTAAGATCAATAAATTTCTTTAGAAATATCAAGCTCAAACTTTATTTTCTTAAGTCAATGTGCTACACTCCAGCTAACCATATGACCTATTAATCCTGATAAGCAGAGCTGTAACTTTTTTCAGGTGTAATTTAGAGTTTTATGGATCATTTTAAGCTTTAAACAGACTAAACAGGGTAAAGCCGACCCTTAGTAGAACATTTTGAGTATGATTCCAGCTTCCCTTCAACACTAATTGAAATCTCCTAGGGCATGTTATCAATGACTCTGCTTCATATTTTTCATCTTATGTGGGTAAATGAGTGACTGTGACTAGAAGTCTAAGTGGTCAAAATGTTAACAGAAACTCTGTACAAGTGTAATTTACTGCAGGTTCTTTGTCCCAAGAGTTTCCATAAAAAGAATAATTTTTGGTGGATTGCCAAAGTTCAGAGTGAAAAACTCAGTTCTGCTTTTCCATGTGGCTGAATCAATTGGATCTCCTCAATAATCACAATCTTAAGCTTTTTTTCTTGTACTATATATTATCAATTCACAGAGAACAATGTATTTCCTTTTGTTGAGGCTTATAAAAATGAAAAGCTTAAAGATATTTTTACCAGATGAAGAATAGCATGTCTCATCGCACTACAGGAAAAAAAAAGTTCTAATTATTAATGGTGCTAACAAACTGAACAATGTTTATTGTTCCATTTTGAGCAAATAGAACCAGTCCTGTTTAATTGAGAAATATTGTCAAAAGACATGTGTCTTCCTCATAAGTGACTGAAGAGGATCAGAAGCTATGGCCCAATAAGGTTTAAAGATAAATCCTGTTAAATGTGATCAGAACTGCTGTAAAGATGGATTAAGTTAAATGGACACAGTAAAAAAATAATCCTAATTGCACTTTTTGCTGCTTGCAGATTAATCAGTAAATGGCAAATTATTTAAAAATACAGTTGTATTATAGGTGTTCATTACATAACATGTGTTTAATTAGAAAACTAATTAAACATGGAAATACTGTATTAAAAAATAAAGAAGAAATCATACATTTTATAAGTCAATGTATGTCTTACTTACACAAAAAATGGTCCTGAAATTCATTTACAGGTCAACAACAGCTGAGTCAAATATTTACTGTCAGGTTTAAGATTTCAAATTAAGAAATTAGATGTTGTTTAAAATCATTCTGGAAGTTTCACATAAAATCAAACTCTTATTCTGTGAATTCAATCTGAAATATTTCATCTCCATGTTTTAATTGTTTTTACTTTTCATTTTTGATTTTGATTTGAGTGAAAATAACATTTGTAGCAGCCATTGGGAATTTGGTTCTTAAGTGCCAGTGCCAACTTTTGCAGGATTGCTAATTACCAATTCATTTGATTCAGGTGTGTTGAAGCATTGAAAACATCTGAAACACACAATGCTGGCCACTGAGGCCTGCAGTTACCCAGCCCTGGGTTTATAACAATGAACTGAATCTACAAAGAGCTTTTCTCATTAAGCCCAAACAGACTTGGGCTCAACAAGAGATGAGGTGAAGGGAAAAAAGGAACTGAACAATCAACCTCTTAATTAGCAGAGATCTGTGATCCCCACTTACCTACAAGACTGTTAAACAATTTCCCTTGAGTAACTTCTAGCTGTCATTGTGCATTTGACAGATGATTTGACAAACAAAATCAACTGGTACACCCAAGAAGAAGAATGATTATAGAAGTGGTCAGAACATGTCTGATGAGCTGGGATGTATGAAACATTCAGGAGAAGTCTTTGTGTGAACGCCAACATTTTGGAAGAAGAAATGTGGACCTTGAAGGAGAAAACTACCATTTTTAAGACAGAGATGTGATTGTGGAAAAATGGACTCCACTGAAAGGACACAATGTGCAATCAGACTGGCCATTGTTAATTTCAACATAAAGGACAAGGACTTATCATCCATTGCAGCCATGGAGGTTTCTAGTAAGTGTTTTCTTGAATTTGACTTCATCTGAAGGTTTTACATAGAATATACTTCTACTAACTGAATGAGTGTTTTCCTCAGTGTCGAAGTAATAAATAAAATATTCCTACTTATTATTTCAGAATCTTTAGAGATTACATTTTTCAGACTTCCTTTGTACCACTCTAATTTTACGCTCTTGTGATCATCAACAGTTGTATGTATTTACTTTTTTCAAACTATGCCAGAATTGTTTATTCCTCAAGAATAAACATTTTGTTTTTTAAAATCAAAATCTAAAACGTCTGTGAAAGAAATCAACCATATCTTAAAGATGGTAGCTCAGATCAGTCCTTTTTTTTTGTCTTGTAGTGATAATGAGTTCACTCAAATAGAATCAACCATCAACATGTTACATTAAGTCCAGCACCATCATTAAATTCATAATTAATTATGTTTCAAATGCAACTCTAAACAGGTGGTTTTAGTCGAGATTTAAAGACACTCAGTGTTTCAGCTGTTTCACAGTTTTCTGGAAGTTTGTTCCAAATTTGTGGTGCATAGAGACTGAATGCTGCTTCTCCTCGTTTGTTTCTTCGTTGATGAATGGGAGGTCAGAGGTCAACCTGTAATTCTGCAGTAGTGATTTGTCCAGATTGTTCTTTTTTTTATCAGTGGTTTGATAACTGCTGTTTTCAAAGCCTGGGGGAAAACACCTGAAGACAGCAGTGAGTTTACTATTTGGATCATTAGCAATGACAGGCAGGACTTTCTTAAAGAAATGTGTTGGTAGGACATCCAGACAGCAGGAACTGGAGTTTAATTGACTTATAATTTCTTCTATGGTTTTATAATTAAGTAGTTGAAACTGGGTCATAATCCTGTATTTTTATGTTTGGACAGAGCATCGGCACTGGCTTTAGAGTGGATGTGCAGATTAATCCTCTGATTTTCTGAATTTTCTCTGGAAAACTTGTTGCAGGCATCCTATGATGTTAACATCATAGGATGTTACCATAGGATGTTACCCTCCTATGGTAACATCATAGGAGGGTTTGTGAACTGTTGCAAATAAAGCTTGATCATTATTAATGTTTTTGTTTATGACATCTGCAAAGAAAGCTTCCCTTGCATGTTTTAGTGTTGAGTGATAGCTGCGTAGTCTTTCTTTATAGATTTCATAATGAACGTGAGTTTTACGCCATTTTCTTTCCGCCCTACGGCAGAGTTGTCTAACAGATTGAACAAAAGACTCAGAATGGACTTGTGCCCATATCTGCCCTTTTAGATTTCAGGGCCGCTGTGCTACGATCGATTGCAGCATTCTATTACAGAGGCTTGGACATGTTTTTTGGATTATGGGAACCACTGTACTCTGGTCAGGTCACATGTTTCCAATAGATTCCAGTTTGTTCTTGTAATCATAACATGAAGAGGTGTAAATCAGGGAATCAAAAACTAAAAAAATATTAATACTTTAAAAAAAAAGATAAAACAAACAGCTCTGCTTTTTGCTAGTTAGAGAGCGGGTAAAGAAACAAAAGACAAAAAATATAACAACCCAGCAATAAGTAGGGTAAACAAAGGAGTATACTGTATATGCTGACAGGACTATAATCAACAAATTGAAACTCAAATTTAAACAATAGACGGCAAAGATCTTGTAGGGAGCAAAGCAAACTGAAGCCAAAACTAATGAGAAATACTAAGCCCTTCTAGAAGACAACATCCATGTGTCTGAAAACATGGTGACTATCGGCGTATTCATTTACACTGATGTTTTTTGTAGTTTCTGAGCTATGTAGTTCCAATCAAAAACTGCAATAGTCACATGCTGACGTGAGAAAAAGTATGTCTTTCCTCCCGTACAGAATTCATCTATCTTACTATTGCTTAATGTATAAGCTCCCAAAGGTGGTGATGGCTTTTAGCTTTAGTACCATCTCATTGAAAAAGCACAAGCATTATCTCCTTTACCATCCTCAAAAGCTTTGATAGCACAGAGAGAAATGTGGGATGCCCTATTTGCTACACAAATCTCATGCTGAAACCTGGTTACTCGCTATTTGTAAGGCAACTTTTCTGTTTATTCCCGTTAAACCATTCTACAGCACATCCACATATCCTTTTTCATAGGTCACTGGAGACCGAGGTAGTATTTCTACTCAATGTATGTTGCTCTGGGTTGAGTAGACCTGTCATCAAATATATATTATACAGTGAGGCTACAACTGTTCAAACTGAAAAAGACTCCTGTACTGTGCTTTGGTTATGAATGAGTAGCTATGTTGCTTGACTTCTTTCAAAGCAATTAGTTTGTAAGCTTAAAAATGCTAGCTCCTGGATTCAAGCTGAATAAATATACATGAACACATTTTGCAATTTCCATCAAGGGTTTAAATCAAGTTTAGAGAAGTCATAAGTCATTTCCCCAGAAACCTGTCTTTTATATAACCTGCTAACTGTAAACGTTCTAAAGCCAGAGCAATCTTTGTGCAAGTGCCATTGTTTAGGGATAATTGCATCTGGAAACAAAGAGCTTAGAATACAATGATGAATGTGCATGCTCCTTCTCACTGAACAAGGGAATCACAGACTGACCCACTTTAAATTCTTATGTGAAGGTGATGTATGGAAGAAGCTGCAGTGAGAAAGATGAAGAGAATGGATGACAAGAAACTGTAAAAACAAAGTGAAGAAAGCCATCAGAATTTTTATGAAGGGGGAAAAAAAATCTGAACCAGTTAAATGTGTCTAGCAACATAATTCTAAAAATATTTAATGATCTACAACTCTTCTACCTAGTCCAAATTGGTCACTAACACTTCAAAGCACCAAAAAATATACCAGATGCCAGTCTTGCAATTCTGACCTGGCAGTTTTGAAACCATTGTCACATAATTTTCTCTAATCATCCCAGTCTATGTTAAATAACACACAACCCCTGCTCCTCCCACCCCGCAATACACACAGGATGCCTTTTTATCTTCACAAGGACTTCGAATTTAATTCCATTCATTTTTCTTTCGCTTAATCTTGATCCTAAACCTTAACGGTTACCAGAACGTGCGTAAACCTAACCTGAACTCATCCTAAGCTCAATTAAAACATTGATTCAAAATTTCAAAAACAGCCACAGCAGCTTATAGATTATGGGCTTTAATTCCCATAGATTCAATGCTTTTTTTAAATAAAATGAAATTGACTGCCATTATATACTATACTAACCCAGTTTAATAAATTCATAAAAAGTCAAACTTTCGTCAACAAATTTCCAAAATATTCTAAGATGATTATATCAGCATGTGGATTAACAGCAATATTTCATTATTCAATACTTTTTCAAAGAAAAAAAAGACTTAAAAAAATTTAACTGCCGTTTTATGACGTACTGACCCAATTTTACAAATGTATCTTTCTTGCTAGGTCATTGTTTTAATAGGGATTCAACGTTAAGTATTAATATGCTTAAAACATGACAAATTTTATGTGTATGCTTAACATAAACCTCATTAAATGTCTCTGGTAGGCACAGGTAAGGAATGCTTTTTAACACTCTATCCTTAAATTTATTCAGGTTTTGCTTAATTCAGAGTAACAATCTAGATTTAAGGTCAGACTTTGATGTGACTGCTATGCTTGGCCTGCATGAAACAGCTGGGATTTTTTGAAATCCACAGGTATTTGCCAGAGAGTCAGTGATACATGATGCCCATAAGGGCCCTTTGTAATTGCTAGTTACTTTGCGAACATGACAAATTGCCTCGTCTAGAGCAAGGTCCCTCAAGTGAAACAAGGCACCATAAGGTCAGTCTCAGGTTAAGAGTGTTATCAGCTGTTGACCTTGACTATTCGTTCATCTGTATGGCAAGAAGCAGCTGGGGATTGAGGTAGGAAATGTGAATGTTCATTAATAGCAATTCTCAGCTTGAAATAATGCTGGGAAGGGCTTTGAGAATTCAAAATAAACCCCATTCCAGCTTAGTATGCCTTTAATTCATAATTTTTTAATGTGAAAAAAAAAATTGATTTCTCTCATTAATTACAATTAACGTCTTAATTACATTTGATGTAAATAATGGAAAGCTACATTTTTTCCCCCAAAGATGGCATGTTGGACCAAAACACAGAATGATTGTGAAGGAAGATTTTATCTTTATTTTTTCTCCCACCTTTTAAAATAAAAGCAGGTTTCTTAGTGTGTTACCAGATTTTGTGTACAAATTTCTTAAGTTATTTTTTTTTTGGCTTGTGAACTCATGTTTACTATAAAATATGTTTCATATATTGGGCCTTGCACAATTGTTTGCATTTGTGAAAGCTATGTGTGTAAACTCTATAGGGATGTCAAAAGTTATGAATTAGGATGGCAAATGTCAGCCACAATGATGACTTTCATTGTTCTTCTCAACCATAACAAATAATGCAATTTTTTGATCAACTAAAACAAGCCTAAATTTAAAACATTTTCTTACATGGGTTTTAGGGATGTCACTGGTAAAGAAAATTTTAATGTCAGGAAATCCCTCCCACTCCCCCAAATGCTCTCAAATTGGTAGTTAAATTTAAAAAATGTTCTATGTGAATATGGGCTACTTCAGTGAAATTATATTTTTCTAAGCGTTCTACAAAACTCTAGGGCAGCAGATATCCAAGATTTTAGTAAGTGAGTAATCCCTTTATTAATTGAGTACTTGGAAATACATTTGCTACTCCAGAGGTCCACAGTTTTTTTTCCAAAGCCACCTAATTACTCAAAGTGCTTCACTCTCCCTTTCCTCTCTCATAACTGTGCACACTCGCATTCACACCAATACATTCTGGCTCATCTACAGCCAGCAGCAAGGGTTCTGGACTAATGTTGCACAGGTGCACCAGGTCAACCATTAGGTGTACCTAAGCATTTCAGCTTTTTTTTTTTCCTGACATCGTAATATTTTTAGAGTAAGATTGTTAGCACTTTTTCTGTAGAAGTGCTGTATTGCAAACATGACAAGTTTGCATTATAGTTACTGCAAGTTAATCATGGCTGTGTAAATATGCTTGAAAGTATCCAATACATATATTTACATTATGAAGTTAAGAATAACAGCATTATTAGCTTTTAAGAAATTGCTTTGTCACATAACTCTCCCAACACAGAGAAAGCTTTGAAATTTGGAGTGCCCAGGTGCATGTTTAAAATTTTTATTGTGAAAGTTTGAAGGAAGGTGTGGGTGGCAGCATTTGTCACCTGGCAGTGCAATTACTGCACAGTCTAGGTGTGAATTACACACCATTTCAAAGGCACATCATTCTGTTCATCCTCCAGATAAGTGCTGGAGAATAGGCCCACTTTCTCGGAACAATGGAAATTCTATATGCAAAGAGTCTCACTATTAATGTGTAGGTTTTTTTGTTGACTACAAGCAGATCTGTGCTTTGTTTTTTTTTTTAAACCAGAAGTCTAATAAATTTGTCAAGCTGGTAACAAGTTAAACAGACAAATCAAGAAATTCTCAAGGTCAAAAACATCCAGTTAAAAGGCCTTTTACTCGCGCATCTCTCTTTCTTTGTGTGAGTGGTACAGAAAGAAAAACATCTTTATAGCAGGAGAAGAAAAGCCAGGTGCACCATTTGCAACCAAAAAAAAAAGATTGTACTCAATAGATTTTTAATCTAACTTTGAATTACTATCATTATTGCCACAACATGGTGCGCCCCACCACTCGACACATGCACTAACATTCCCACTCCCTCCTGTGTACAAAGAATGAAGCCAAATGCTTTTTTATTTTACCAAAAGGAAAAAAAAAATAAACAACTTTGCCAAACCTCTACTGCATTTTTTAAAGCCCATTCATATTTGCATCTGTGCGAGTCATCCATTTGTATTTGACACAGAGCATGAAAGCCTCTAGGCATCAGAAAACATTCTATAGTATTGTGGCAACAGCTGTCCAAGCATTACTTAATAGAACTATCTTATTTTCTTTAGAGAACCATAACTTTTCTGGATTTTTCATCCAGACATCGATTGCCTATATCACTTCGAAAAACCAATAGGAACCCAGAGCACCCAGAGAGCACCATGCAGACATGGAGAATGTACAAACTCAGTGAAAAAAGACTGCAGGCCAGGATTTGAACCCAAGACCTTCTAGCTGCAAAGCAACATTGCTAACAACCACACCACTATGCAGCGATAATGGGATTTCATATCCAGAAAATACTCCATGGTCCAAAAGCTCTTTTTAATGACTTTCAAAGATCATAAATCATTTGCAGTAAAAGTCGCAGTGAACTTTGTCATTCTCTTTGTCTTTTATGAGTTAGAGGATAACTTTGGGTAGGGTTACAGAAGCTCTTTTTCTTTCACCTCTTTCTGGAAACGTGTCTGTTTGTAGTGCTTTCAAAGTATTTCAGCTCAATTTTACACACCCAGCATATGATGTGGCTCTTCTCAACTCATTTCCCCCTTTGCTGCATATGGTCCTGTCATATCTATGTGATTTTATATGCTCACCACAAATTATCTGATTGCCACATTTAGGTAATCAACGTAGCACAGTTTTGATGATTGTTAATCGGTTCAGAATCATCCAAGTTCACATCTTGATGCATTAAAAAATAAATTTTCTCCACCCATTTCTTGCAAGCAAATTAATTCACAGTTAATATCTGAAATGTAATTTAATAATTTGATATGCAAATACAATACATTATTTTCCAGAATGCAGTTAGATCAATTCAAAGTTAGGTAAATCCCCTTGGTTGGTAACTTTAACAGAGTTTTGGGTACATTTTCTTCTTTTAGGTTGTTGTGCATAAAGACAAATGCAACCATCTATGCAGTGCATTTGTATAAGAGCTAAATGTGTGTGTGTGTGTGTGTGTATGTATGTATATATATATATATATATATATATATATATATATATATATGTATATATATTTAACTTACCTCTACATTGTGGCATATTCATTGTTTAGGACACCTCCTTGTTCCGGGACAAATATGTTCAACACTGAATACTGTTTTAGAAATTATCCCAGCATCTACAAAGTTATTGTTCATGTGCTACTGTGCTCAGCTTGTTCAGTTTTCTGTAATCTGTTTTCTTTTTTTTTTGCCATTTTGGATATTTCCCTCTTTTTCTTTATCTCTCATCTTTCTCCTTCACCACAAATGTAAACAGAAACTTGTTTTGCGACCTCAATTTCTGTCCCTGTAAAACATATTGAATTGAATGCTGTCATATTAAGTAATGAAAGCATTGATTCTGGGATTTTTGTAATCAGTTTTTTGAGGTTATTCATTATGGCATATTATATTTTTGACAGCAAATCTTTATTATTTTCTTGTTTGACTAGTGACATGGCAAACTCTGGATCACAAACAAATGTTTAATTTTCTAAATATTCAATATAATTCTTTAAATGACCTATCAATATTTTAAACATTCATATGAAGTTTATTTTGGAGCTCATATTTTTAGATCAAATTTGTTATGCCACGTTTCAGTGGCTGTGCCCCGGGAGTATCCAAATGGAAGCTGCGGTGCAGGGATGATAACTTGCTATCTCCCTTGGTCTTTGCCCAGTTAGGCTCTTCGGTTGAATCTTTATGTAGTAATGGATGCTGCTATTTTAAACAAACCATAGGGGACACATCTATTTTGCATTAAACCATTTCAGTCTCCCAACTCTCCTAAGGATGCTAACAAATACAAGTTTCAGAGGCTGCATAGTTCCACACATAAACATTAAAGATGAGAGATATACTAATCTTTCAATAATGCTTCTTTTTTATGAAACTGGATTTTAAGTGTATCACTAGCATAGCTTGCTCTGTTTTGTAACAAGGTTTTGGTTACACCTCAAAAAAGAAAAGACTTACCGACTATAGTGCTATTTTCGGTAATTTCCTGTTTAGGCGGTTAAATAGGCCTGCAGCTAAAACTTTGAAATCATGTTGTGGTCTAAATATAACCCTCTCAGTCTTACCTCTCTTTGTGTAAACAGCCAAACACAGGACCAAGGAACCCCTGTGGGTTCAAAAGGCAATTATTTGGAGAAAGCTGTCATGTTTCAGGTTGAGGGAGGGATGTTAATTACCTTGGTGGATTCACAAGATGCTGCCTCCTCTTTTTCTTTTGTTCAATCTCTTTATGGGCTAATTAATTATGAAACAACGCACAGGTGATTCATCTGAGAGGAAGAAATTTTTAAACCTTTCTTCTTCCCTTCACAAATACACAACAGGAGCAGGAAGGCTTTTTATCATATGTCAGAGGCACACCTACAACTCTACATTATGCATGGAAAGGTTTTAATGCACCATCTAAACACATACTGAAGGCTCACGAGTCAGGGGAACAGGAGATAATTTGCAAGATGCAAAAACGCTGGTTTTCGGGTTTTCAGCTAAAGTTTGTCTTGATTTTTGCAGTTCTGTTTTTTTTTTCATCCCATATTTTATACTATCCTCTCAATAATTTCCCTAATTTTGTATGCCATTTTGCTTTTGCTTGCCTGACATCATCCCAGTGTTTGTCATTTCTCTCATCTGTGAATATTTTTTGTTTCTTTGTGGCCCACACTTGGATCTTAAAATATTAAAGACTGCATTTGTTTTCCAGCTCCAACAGCTTTGTCAGCTTCAGTAGTAACTTTGTCAACTTGGTTTAAAATTCACTTTTTATTCAGCCATTGTTAAGTTTCTTAAAGTCATATTAATGTTTTTGGAATAATTAAGTCGGTTATGTAACCCTCAAAAAAGTTTTCTTTACAATCTGCCAAGGTGATTAAAATGTATTGCATTACAGGAAGGAAAACATGTTATCTTAAAACCAAAGTACTTTTACTTTGAGGTTCTCACTCAGATGAAAAAAAATGAAAATATGGCAAACTGACTTCTAATTTAGACATTTAGTGCTGCAATCTAAAATACATAAATAACATATTGATGTTACCTTTTATATCATTCAAATTAAATTATTCTTTCTTATGTTTGAGTATCTGATTTCTGTGTTTTGAGTCAGAAACATAAACTAAGTTGGTGTTTCCAAGCCAATGAACAACAGTGCCATAATTATTTATCCACTTTCTATACTTAATCATCTCTGCGTGTTCATAAGTGGGCTGTTGTCTACTGTGACTGCAGTGGTTGATAGAAAGGCAGCATACACCAGGTTGCCAGTCAATCACAGTGCCTTAATAATATCCTAGAACATAAACCTGACCAGATAGTGAACTTTTTTTGTAGTTGTAAAAATGACTTGATATTATTTTAATTACTTACTTTGCTTATGATTGTAAGACTAGGTTTATAATTGTTTAACAAATGATTTTATCTTTTAATCAACAAGTGCCAAATTGTTCAAAAGTTCGTGTTTTTTTCTTTCTTTGTTATATAAATTTAAATCATGATTTCATACATGCATTTTGCTCCTCTGGTTGAATTAAATATTTAGGACATCAAATTTGCAACATGTTGATGTGCAATAAGAAAGTTTTTCTTTTTTGGATATATTTATTCAAGGAACAAACTAGGATTTTGTTTTTCCTGCACTGTTTTCTTGCATTCACCCTGAGAGGTGATATGGAAATGCAGTATATGGAAAGACATCCTAATTTAACACTGAGAATATTTACCTCGGATGGCTCATATTCTTTCTGCTCAGCATTGGGAGATGGAGCATGCCAGCATTGAGCAGGAAAATCATTATATCATATATGAAGGTAAGTGTTCCTAGATTTCACATGGACAGCCAAAATGATGAAGTTCAAAACTTATTTATCTGTTAAATGACTATGCTGCTTTCACAAATCTGCCAACTTAGTTGTAATGAAATAAGAAGAAGGGTGATGAAAAAAAACAAAAAAAAACAATTGTAACGTATACAATTTACCTTGGCCAAATGATAACTCTAAAGCATTGGGCTACAGCACTTTTCAATCTGGAAGGATTGGGTATAAAGTTCACCAACAGAATATAAACTGCACTTCTTTAAGATTTTTTATTACTATTTTCAAAAGCACACTGGATATTGGATGTACAAACAGCATTTTCTTGGTAAATATGTCATTATAGCATGTCAGCTAAATGGATTTTATATTTCTTGTCTTTTTATTGAATGATAAAACACTTCAGATATCCAACCCTACATAGACTATTGGATAAGATAAGTCATGGTTCTGGAGTGCATGCTTATGAACTCCACATGAAGTTCATAAAGGAACAGCCGCGTCCTGTGGTTTATTTCCACCACAGCTTACGGCTAAGCATACTGCATTATTAAACTGCAGTGGATTTAAAGAGCTGGAAAATGACCACCTATTGATCGACCTATGTGTAAAAGTCCAGCCTCTGTTTGAATGTCCTGGCCCTGGTCTTTTAATGCCTTAGCTTCTGATTCCTCTGTGTGCCTAATTTAACTCCCTGTAAATGTACTTCTGATTTTCTTGGTCTCAGGCCATTTCCTCCTTTGGCAAATAATTCTGTGGATCCTCACCTGTCTGCTCTGTCTTCCTACTTCCACATTCTGTTGATTGGCTACTTGCTCTGGCATGCTTACCTGAAAATTTAACCTGGACAAAACTCTCAGCGGAAACTCAAGACCACTGTATGCTTGACCCAGCTTCAAACCCAACCACTCTTTTGTGCAAGTATCAAGTGTATCCTCTGGTCAGTCTTCATTCCTGCAAACAGTAAGATACTTTTCAACTTTACCTTTTCAGCATACTCTCCTTTCAGCAAACCAATGTACTCGCAGCTTGTCTTGTACATCTACTGCAAACCTTGAACTCCCACAATTCACTTGTTTGAATTAAATTTTGAAGACACTTGACACATGTAGTTATGTCTTGTGCTGGAACCCACTGTTGGATTAAGTGATGCGTTTGATTATTTTGATGATGGCATTTGACAAAATGTAATATTTATTGCTTGTTTCATAACTGATGTTTTTATGATGTAAAGCACTTTCAATTGCCTCGTCGCTGTGCTATACAAATAAATGTAACTTGACTTAAAAGCGATCTTTTAAATGTTGAAATGTAATATTAAACCCAAAGAGTTTCTCCGTAAGAGTTTTTACTTGATTAAGCAAACAAGTCTTGTGAAGGAAGATAAAGATGATACCAGAGTCAAAACTTTTTTTCCGTAAGAAATGTGTCACTTTTGGATTGTTTATATCTGTGCTTCACAAATGTGCATTTATATGCTGTGGTTAACTATGATTTTTCACAAGCTTGATTTTATTTATTTTTTGGGTGATTCCTGACTCAAAGCCACTTGGTGCCCTACACTCAGTGCATGATGCATGTGGGCAGAGCAACTGCACTGAATCCATCGATTGGCTGGCATCGATGGACATTTTTTCAGGGTGCAAAAAGACATTCAGAAACAGAATTATGTTAACTTGCTTGCCTCAGTAAGTCATACATAAAAGATTTGCTAACTTTAGACATTCAGTCAAGAGTAGAATGAATGTCTTCTGTGCTCTTTTTATTTCTACACATGTCAAAGACAACTTGACAAGTGAATGTCAAGGCTTTGGTGATTATTGGAAGTGACACCCTATCAACTACATCCATGCTTGTTTTTCCTGGGAAGTTTCACACCAATTCATGCCTCAATTGACCTTAAAGAGGGAATAGGGGTGGTGGAGAAGGGGTGAGTATTATGTAAAACTGACTAAAAATTTCTGAGTTTTATATAATATTCCCTCATCAAAAACATACTTTGGGTGTTGCTTTGATTCTTTTATGCATGTTTCAGAAATCCTTGGATTTATCATTCAGGGTTCCTAAATGCTTGTTCTGACAAAACACCACTTATTTACACAAAGTTCCTTCTCCAGTCCACACCTGAGCTTCACCCAACAGAGCACCCATCCATCAGACCTTCCCCACACAGTTTCACCAGGCTAGCAAAAGCAGCAACTAGGAAACATCTATCTGGGTTTAAAACACAAACTATTTCTCAGCTCAATGGTCCTAAGAATGTCATAAACAACATAATAGAGGAGCATTGTTGTGATGACATTCTGAGAGTGCCAGAAAGAGTTGTAGCTTCTTAAAGAGACAGATATCAATGTCAAGGCATCAAATTTGAAGTCAATTTTAGATGTTATGCTTGATACACACAACATCTTGTACATGTGAAAGTAACTGACACTTACTGCTGTATAAAATGGCACTATGTGCTTGGGATTAAGTACCTCTCATTAAAGACAAATGAAACCAGCTTTGTTTCCAGACATTTTTCTAACTTTTATATAATTACAGAACATAAATCTTTTACTCTTTCATGATGGGTTCATCCACTACGAAAAGTCCCTTGTCATCTTCTTCAAACTTCTGTCTTTGTCACTGTCCTCAACTTAAAACATTGTAAGATTTAAGTATCAAAATAATTAAGCACAGAAACTGTTAATGCCTAACACATTAGCCTGCAAGCTGTCTGGGACTTCATCATTCCACTGCATTGTTGCATCTTGTGGGTATTATAAATGAAAATTACAAGGTATACTTATGAACCACATTGTAAGCTACACAGCAATCTCAATCATGCTCAAAAACTGATGACAATGGATGAAATCATCCATCCATTTTCAGTACACCCTTGTCCCTTAGTGGGAACGGGAGGGTTGGCTGAAATCATGTGTAAGGTAATAAACAGAGAACAAAACAGTGTTGCAGGTGTCCATCCCACAAGAACTCTATACAAAGCATAGTTTTCTGTCATTCACTGTGGGCTGAAGCTCTGTTTGGAAACTAACAGGGAAATTATGTGTCCCTGGAGACAGCAATGCTTTGGGAGTGAGGCATTTCTTAATCATTGGGGAATCAGTGATGTGGTATTTTTCTGTTGTCGCCAGCCCCCTTCTCTTTGTACAGGAGGTCACCTGTCATACACTCCACTGAATTAGTGTGACTCATAAATGCACAGGGCTAATTTAAATGTGACAAATGTTGCTGTATGACTGCACACGTGAAAACATTTGTGGCTGTGTTGTACAATGCCTCAAGGAAAGACTTGGCTGCAAATGTTTGGTTTGGACCAATAAACAAATGAGGGGCATGCATGCTTTTTTTTGTTTACTTTGTTGACTACAGTAGATGAGGAAGGAAAAACTCAAGGGGTCTTGATAAAACATCCAATCACATACACTTTCAACTTTTAGTTTTAGCAATCCCAGTGTTTAGAGGCACACACAGTGGAGTGACGTTCTTGCTTTGCAGTAGCAACATCCTCAATTCAAAACTTGACTTTGTTCCTGTTTGAATCTTGAACAAAAGAGGAACCAGGTTTCATTGACACTTTGAGTACCCCACCTTCCTTCAACATCCAAGACATAGTATACTTCGTCTATTGGCTAACTAGATATGAGAGTTAAAACTAGTGTGTGTCCATGTATATCTGTTCTTTCATTTTCTTTTTCTCTGAACAGATGTATTACAGAGGTGACTGGTTCAGGAGGAAAACCCAGACATCGCTCTCAACAGCAATCCTATCTATTTGAGGAATCTCAAGGTTTTCCTAGACCAGAGGGTCTATGTCTCCAGTGTGTTCTGATGCTGCCTTCAAATGGCCAGAAACCAGGAATAAAATCCAAGACAGCCACAATGATAACTAAGCACCATATGCAGATGATGTGGCTGATCCAGAAGGCCCTCCATTAATTAGGTTTTACAAACTAAATCTAACTTGTTGAAACTTGTTTCCATTTGATGCCTGAATCTTTATTCTAATCAAATTGTTCCAAAGGGATTCCTCTTTTTGCCCTTAGCATATTTGTCCATAAACCTTCTATTCAGTCTAGATTGACGGAAGGATTTTTGTTCTGTTTTCTCTTCTGCCTTTTGATCTGCATTGGGGCTGTGCCAAGTGTACATTATTTTGACCGGAGAAAAAGAGCAGCCAGAGGGATGGACGTTTGTCTCCAGTTAAGAGGTTTCAGGCTGCAGAGACACTGGTGATGCAAGAACTGTCTGAAATCCATATAGATGTTAGAGAACACACAGGAGTTGTTTTCAAACAGTTTCTAGTCTACGCCAAAATTTTCTTCAAATATAAATGGCTAGCAATTACCAAAAGTCACTTTCTGCACAATGTGACAGTTGCATTATATATGTTTTGTTTTTGGACTAGGTATCAGAACTTGTCCAGACATTGTTGGAGTCGTTACTGAAAATAAATGTTTTTTAGTACAGTCATTCCATTATCTGTACCTCCTGACTGATGTTAAAGAGACACGGGGGAAGCCAGAGCCCATTCCAGAAGTCAATGGGACAGGCTATCATAGCACTGATGTGGGGACGGATGACACAAACAGTTATTGAGGCAGATATTCTCTCCTAATAGCAATTTAGTTAGAAAAATTACCCAGAATGCATGGGAGGGGGGGTAGATGTGAGTAGCTGGGGGGGGAAATGTTCGGCCAGAAGTTGAAAACTCTACAAAAATAAACTGGGAGTTTTCAACTTGTATGGCAACACTGCTGACCACAAAACTTTCGAAGCAACACACCGCTGGTATATTTTAGATTGAAAATTATTAATTATATAATTTATATATTATATAAATATTTATCTAAAAAAAAAATATTTTACCTATTAAAAGGCATGAAAATTGCTTATAGGGTCTGTTTCCTGTACTTCTTCAGTGAAGCTCACCTGAACTGATTAAGTAATGGCAATAGGTTTCATGAGAGAGTATTGATTCATACAACACACATTAATAAAGAGGCATAATAAAAAAGTTTTGGGTTGGGAGATGATGATGGCATTCAAAGTTTTGGATAAAAATTAAATTCTTCTAAGCACTTCAGTTGGTGAGAGATTAAATTCATGTATTAATCAACAAATGGTAACATAATATTTAAGACCACCATTTTTAGCGGAATTGGTATATAACATTTTTTGATTTTCAGTTGCCAAGTGGATTTTTTGAATCTCAACTGACTGGTTTAGGATTTAGCAGCTTGGGAAGCCTTAGACATCAGTTCATCCATCTGTTGTCCGACAACTAATCCCGGATGCCTGTCTCACTTAGCAGGGGGACTTTTGGTCAGTGACTGAATGTCTTCATTATCAGACTACATGTGTTTACCTAAAACAAACACTAAAAGGTAACTGTCTGTCATGGGGCAGTGTGTAATATTCACGATCTGTCACCATTCCCTTTTGTCGAGTTTATTGTAGAAGTTTAATAAGCTTTGACTTTAAAACAAAGAACATGCTCTGTTTAGGCCCAGTAGTTGTGATTGAAGTTACGTGGAAGCAAGGTTGCTAAAAATGTACATATATTTTTCCAACAGGACAATTCACAAATATTAGGAGTCCTTGTAAATTATTTTTGAAAATAGATAATATAAGAAACCACACTGTCCTAGTCCAAAAATGCATGCATTAAGGCAGCTAATATTTTTTCTTCTTTAAGTCTGTTAGGAATAACACAATGTTTATTGTGAAAATGCTAGAACATTATAAGAAAGACGTTTTGTTATAACTGTCTTCAAATTCAGTATCACTTCTCTAAAATATAAATTTTATGTGACTTAAGTCAAATATTTCCCTCCAAAAACTTCACTCAAAAATTTGCTGGATTTTTGTCTCATTCCTCCTGACATCACTGGATGGGAATAATTTGATGTAATGTCAAATGTAATTTCAGTCATTGAGAAAAAGGTTTCTTTTTATTTAGGAGATCTCTTTCAGATTTGGGGTGTATCCAAGTAAGAAATATATTTCCTCCGTCACAGGGACAAAAGTTATTATTGATTTTAAATTATTTCTTTTGCACAAGTAAACATAAAATAATCTAGTGAATGAATCTCACTGAGCAGGATGTACTTTCAACTTTATGTTGTCTGAATATTTTTAAAACTTGAAACTCTGCTTATCTTTATCAGACAAATATTCTGTTCCATGTTCTTTTTGTATCTTGCCTGTCAAATCAGCTTGTCATACTGAGCCTCGTTTTGCTAGAAGTTATTTTCTCACAAAATAAAAATGTTCCTCTCCACTGTTGCCACAGGCTTGTTAAGGTCACCAGTCTGTTTCAGGAATCAATTACTTTGATTTTAGTGAAATCTGGATATGAATTGGAATCCTTCATATTATTCAAAGCTGTCAGATTAAATTTTTTTTTGCAATTTGATTGTGTATAATTACAATATAATTCAATGTAGGATTTAAAAAGGTTGCACTGTGGTTCAGTGTTCAGCATTGGTGTTTGAGTCTCAGCCAGGAGTTTGCATGTCCTTCCCCTCCATGTAATGGTTCCTACTGCATCCTGTCCTAGTCCAAAAATCTTCTTGATACAAGTGGGTCTCTGTATGATGACCCACTTATTACAATAATCTTTGCTGTCATGGAAGATGTACACAATTTGCATTCTATAAAACTCAAATTACTGTAATAGAACAGATTGACAGTTTTGACCTGGAAACAAGTGTTTTAATTGCTAATTAAAATGTGCAAATAACTTTTGATGAAGTTGACCTCCATAAGCTGGATCCAAAAGGATAAATGGAAACATTAACATATTGGAAGAAAGAAGTAAAAGCAAACATTGCCAAGTCTGTCCATTGACCTCAATCCATCAGGACACCTGGAGTATTTCAAAATGGAAGGTAGAGCAACAAAACCCCTCCAGCAAAGATAATATGGAAAGAATTACCTATGAAGAATGGTAGGACATCTCTCCACAGACTTGTGCAGGACAGGCATCATCGATGCCCGTGAGGCTTGAATCTGTGAGCAAAAATAAATGCAGACATAAGGAAAAAAGGTCACCGTTGTAGTGGGGTATGGACTTTTTTTGCAGTGAAATACTTCAAACTGTATTATTCAATCTCTGTTTGAGGTTTCCATGTGGCACAATAAATAAATGCAATTTTTGCATTAAAAAAGTCATATTTGCGTAACTCTCCTGTTTTAACAGACTTTTAAATTGAGATGTGGAGCTCTATCCCAGCTGTCAGTAAATAGAGCAAATAAAATGTGGTCTGGGAAAAATAATTTTTTTTGCTTTCCCATTATTATTATTATTGGTAAAAATTATAATTTCATTTGTGGTTTTTATCTTAACTTTTGGGGGATAGTTTTAGACTCTTTCTTTGAAGAAATTTTAGAAATGACACACTGCCTAACTTATGTAAGGCATCAAAAAGGAGAGAGAAATTGTCAGTCTTACAAGGGAGGAGCATTTCATTTTCCAAAAATAGTTATCTTTTCCACTAAAATTCATAAATCATAAATCCACATTTATTTATATAATACTTTATTTTAGCACATTATGAGAAGCAATAGTTAAAAAATGAGAAATGATGAAACAAAAATAAATAAATAAAATGATTCTAAACTAGACTTAACTAGCAGATTCACTCTCCAATTTGCATCATTTTACTTTTTTAACAACAGATCATCAGCTACAATTAAAGAAAAAAAAAGACAACATTATAATTAATGATTGATTACAATGTCAAATAAGTGAGCACATTAATGTGTCTTATTCTAATCTTTGTTTAAATCTGTGTGTTATGGTCCTTGTTAGTTGCTGTTGGTGTTTTATGTTAATTGTTTTATTGATTGTAGCACTTTGAAATTTATAGTGTGTGGTAAATAAAATTTATTGTTATTACATGGTAGAAATGTAGTGAGGGGAGCTCCAGACTGACAGCAACTAATAGTTATATTATATATATATATATATATCCATCTTTTGATAATCACATTTGTTTGTTTCAGCTTACATAATCCATAGGGAAACACACAGTAACATTCCCCTCAGTTAGGTAGAAACAAAACCTGACTAACCAAATCTGTAAACTCATTGCATGAAGCCAACTTTTGAGCAGTGACCATCTGGATCAAGATCTGGCAACTTTACAATCTTTTGATACCCTAGCTGAAAGTTTAATTATAGAGGCAATTAAATTAAGCCCAGCGAGAATCTCTGCTGTTCTGTTTCTCATTTGTTTTCGGTGCCTGTATGTGTCTCTGCTGATTGTGCGGGCTTACTAAGCTGTGTCAGTATTTCTAAATCACAATCTTGCTGTGTCATTTTACATTAACCACAAAATCAGCTGTTACAAACATGTTATCTGAATTGCCAATGAGGTCATTGACATTGTCTGCTTAGTCACAAATTGAACATAAGAGCCTAAACTGATATCATCTATGTGGTCAGGATGGTCACAGTACCTTTGATTATGCTGCGTTGGAGAAGGGATACTTATGTCTTTGCTCAATAGATTGTAAAAAAGACGAACACCCTCTGTATTCAGATGTGAAGACTGATGTGTGTTACAGAGCGATGGTATTTACTTGCCACAGGAGCTGGCAAAAAACATCAGTGGGAATCTTTACATCAATCAAATGTAATAATTGCAATAGTTTTTGACAGCAGTTGATTCTTGTGCTATGTCAGGTCTCATTCAGAATGGTAAGACTGAAAGATTACTAATAAATAGATTATTGATAAATAGTCATCAAAGAAATAATCTCCCCATGAAATAAAAACAAAATGAATATACTTTTGTTTTAGTACATTATGACATATGTACTATTGTTATATTTAGCCTTACATGACTCTTATTTATTTTGAGTTTAAAACATCTACTGACCAACTGAATTAACTTCTGTGCTCTACTAAAACCTCAAAGTGGTAAAATCATTATAAATCAGTGTATTCAGTTTGGGATATCTTCAGTTTTTATTATCCAGCATTTCAAGGTGAAGCCAGGAATGAGATTAAGTAGAGGTTATATTTGGCCATTAGGGTCATATTTGAGTCATAGCGGTACAGGCAATGGTAACAATTATCAAAAACATGACAAATATTTTTGATATTAACAAATAAATCTCTAGCAGTCTGGGTAATGTGATGTTCAAACTGTGTATGTTACAAAGTGAAATGCAATCAAGGGAGTGTGGAGCATTATTTTCCTTTAGCTTCAAACATCATTGAAGTAAAAGGCAGATACATGATAGTTTGATTGGGGTATAATCATCTTCTCACCTATGGGGCTGCACATGCAATTATAGGGACCTTAGTAACCACAGGTGTCAAGTCTGAAGACATTCTGATGAAGGCTCTTCACCCACTTGCCAGTTAGTAAGGGACTTAAAGAACGTTAGCTCTTGAACAAACTTAATGAAGGTGCTTTGACCTCACAGATGTGACTATGTTGCAGATAACACTGGCTTATTCAGCAGTCACGTGTGCAACTTAACTGATAATATTTGATCTGTAATAGAGAGATTGCTTGGACTTAAACCGTCCAAGCAATAATTGTCACTATTGAAAATGCAGTTGAATAATTGGTGTAATGGAAATTTAATATGCAGCTTCTTCAGTTGAATTAATTTGAAGGTGGCACATTCTGTAGTGGTAGAGCAGCCACTCAATAAATAAAGGTTCTGAGTCATCATTTCAGCCGTCTAGGGGTGGATCACCGACATAGAGACCTTCACCAGATGTATTCCTCTGTCTGCCCAATCTTTGATTAATGTGAATGAAGACAAAAAAAAAAAAACACATACATTTTGTTTTTGAAAAGTTCTGAGGGAAAATTAATTGACTGTAGTAAATGTTAAT
Organism: Phalloptychus januarius; assembly: GCA_902982915.1. Lineage (NCBI taxonomy): Eukaryota > Metazoa > Chordata > Actinopteri > Cyprinodontiformes > Poeciliidae > Phalloptychus > Phalloptychus januarius. Next base: position 16,408,478 of record CADWAE010000230.1, on the reverse strand, counting down.
TATGCTCCATTCATCTCAACAACCATTGTCACATTTACTAGATTAAGCAATTTGTTTCTAAGATTACTAATCTGTGAATAAAGTTTTTTAGATGGTACTGACTGAAACCAGTTTAAGAAAATACAGCATATTGTAGAAAGAGACAATACAGGACTGGAAGCTACAAATCTATGACCTCAACTGTCCTAGACAGGTTGATGTCAGTCACAGGGTCAATATAAAAACAATAAGAAAAGCAACCATTTGAGCAAAACCTCACCCTTGGAGCAACTTAGAACCTCCAGTTAACTGAGCAAGAGAGTATTTAGACTGTAATATGAACCAAGAACCTACGGTATAGCAGGAAGATGTAAACCCTTCAAACAAGCGCCCTGTTCTGGGTTGGAACTAAAGTCTTTATTTTATGATCGAACAGTGCTGCTTTGCTGGCTTATCATTTTAAACATTAAAATGAATTATGGTAACTATGTTTTGAGAATTTTTCATTTTAAAAATTCTCAAAACAGTTTTTGATCCCAACATACCACGGCCCTTCATTTTGGAGATCCTTCAGTTCCAGTAAAGGAAGTAATTTCTGGCCATCACAATAAACCTTTGGTTGAAATATATGATTCAAATCTAATTTTAATTGACAAACATTTTTATTGAAATAATTTTGTTGCCATCTTAATGAAGTTCAATTTATTTTAGTCTTCTTTTATGATTTTCACCACTTAGTTTGATTCAAAGAGTGGAAAACTGAAATGTCATCTTGCAAGAATAACAGCCCGCTAACCCACAGGCACATACACTTCCACCTAGTAGTAGCTTTTCTGTTTCTTCAGGTATGTGTAGGTGTAGTGATGGCGAAAGTACAAACCCTGAAGACATATTTTTCTACACAAAAAAAAAAAAATCAAGTATGGAAAATTTCATCTTGTTTTGTTTTGTTTGTCCTTGACTCTTCCTGACTCCCATAAATAATACTTGACATAAAAATAGCATTATTCCACAAGCGCTACAGAGAGCTTATTAGTTGCAATCTGGGAAGTCATCGTCAATGGTGTAATACCAGTAGATACAGGCCAACATTTACTGGCCCTCAAATCCTTAGTGGATAGAAGAATAATGATGAATATCTTATCTTATATTTTTCCACATTTTATAAATTGGGTAATTCTGAAAACAAACCAAAAACACAACAACAAAAAACCTATAATTGTCTACATGATTGATTAAATGGAATTGGGTATTTTACTAGAATCCTTCCAAAGTGAACAAGTTTACCCACAGATTCTGAATATTCAAGTGCAAAAACCTCTTCATAGAGATACATTTCTATTATAGTAAATATTAATGCCATTAGTGTGCGGTGTATTTTATCATCTTTGTTTATTTGTTTTCTTAACTCATACACAATGCTAATATATATATATCAATGAAGCTGGCTTTAACATGTAAACTTCAAATCAACAGATCAGCTCCACACTGTATAAATTGTTGTGCTTTTCACTTGTTGTTAAAACTATTTTTAGCTGCAGATGCATCTTTTTTTTTTTACAAATAATCAAGCATGCATGAAAAGAATGCAAATTTGTTGCAGTTTTTATTTGTATTTTTGAATATATTTCTAATATTATACAAAATTAACTTAAGTGGTTCACTGAAACATCTGAGTTAATCTTTTTTTTCAGAGTAAGCGATTAAATGTCCAAATAATTGATGAAATAATTGATTATTAAGAAAATCATTAGTTGTAGCCCTAACTCTTATATACACACAATAAATGTAATTTGCGGCCACATTCATATACATACATCTATATTTTAGAATTTGACATTTCTCAAAATGCTTTATTTCTTTATTTTTTCACATGGACTAACATATATGGCAAAATAAAAAAAGATGACAGCAGAATTTAGCAACATCTCTGACAACATGTTTTATTAGATAAATTCTAGACAGCTGAGTTTATGAGCAGATGAGAGACAGCTGGGGAGTGTAGAAAGCTCAGACACTGAGGAAGGTAATCAGGGAACACAGAGAAATGTTATTGAAAAAAACAACAACAAACAGTGACAGATGTGTGGAAATATAGAGAAATTTAAAATACTAAGGATCATGACACTTCTCTGTGCTTATTTTTAATCATTCCCGTTTATACGGCTGAAAGAAGCGGATCCAGAAGCGTCCCAGGTGACAGGAACTACAATCCAGCTGCAGACTACATTGACACCATGTGAGTGAAATATCTCTAAACAAAATCATTTATTAATTTTGCCATGAAGTTAATGATGTTTCTTCTTTGTCTTTTCTGATTCAATTTATCTGGTACCCCAGTTACCAACACCTTCCCAGAATGCATTGTAGTTGTTAGCTTTCCTTTTAACTTCACTTAAAATGTATTCATTCATTTTGCATGCCAAATTGTACAGAGCCCCTAAGGGGACATGGAGAAAAAAAAAAAGGAAAGAAACTTATTATCTCGAGATCCCGACTTTTTTTTTTTTTTTTTTCGCGGGATCTCGAGAAACTAAGTCGGGATCTCGGGATAAAAAGTCGGGATCTCGAGATAATAACTCGGGATCTCGAGATCTCGACTTAGTTTCTCGGGATCTCGAGAAAGTAAGTCAGGATTTCGTTCCTTTTTTTTTTCTCCATGTCCCTTTAGGGGCTCCGTAAAATTGTCATTGATAAATAAGTTGAACAATGAGGTGGAGAAAATGCATACAAACAAATGCAAGTAGTTGAATTAAACATATTGTCCAGCACAGTGTTTTTTTACTTTTTAGTCTTTTTTTTTTATCTTGAAAAGATCATTTTTCTTACCTTGCTAATATTTTTAGATTTTCAAACCAGCTGTTTTACAAGAACATTTTTCATAGCTAAATATGAATTTGAATCCTATGGTTAAACTGATTTTTAAGTGGAAGAGTTGCTCATAAGAAAAACCCTCCCCTAATTATCCACCCTCTGTCTTTGTTGCAGTCATCTACTATCTGTTGCTTTTCATATTAATATGGGATTTAGTCATAGTTCTTGTGTCATTCCTGTATGGGCGGGCGTTCATCACCCACATCACGTAACTCATTAGGACAAGAAATAAAGAGCAGTATCTAAATTAATAAGATTTTAAAAAGTAATTTCCAATGCTTGATTCCATATTCAACAAGATAACCTGGAGTATCTTGTTGAATATCTTAATGTGAATTTTAAGCTTTACTTCTGAACATTAATATGTTGGCTCTTGCCACTAAGTCTTATTTTTATAAAAACTCATCTGTCAGGAATGTAATCAAATGTGTTTTTCTTGTGTTTGGGGGGGGATTTCTGTACCTCAGTTGTCCCATTTTATTGCATTTTTTTTAACCCTAAGCCTGTTAAACTGAGCACGAATGACATCACTGAGTTTTGATAGCAAATTAAAGAATTGATCTGGAGCTCAGCAGGCAATTATCAGAGCAGAACCACTGTGCATATCAATGAGCCCCTGCATTGATATGCACAAAAAATGAAAACGTACGGGAGAGGGGAAGAACGATGGCGTCTTGCTGCAAAGCTAATATTCCTCATTACACCCTGTTTATATCACCATACCTTGGAGCTCTGTGAGGAAAAATCTTCAGGTCAGCAGTGGATTTGATTTCCCTCACTGGTCAGGGGAAACCAATCTCTGACCCTTCACATGTCTATGATAAAAACCTGTGGTATTGTAGATTATTTCCTCTCCCAGTGCTTTCACGACTAAAAACCTGCACATTTATTTCTCTCTCTTTTATTTCCTGCTGTTTTTCCTCTTCATCAGTTTTCTGTTTTGTTCTCCATTCTGAGCTAAGCAAGTCTGTGCAGGTACTGCAGTCTGAAACCAGAATTGGTGACCATTTATTCCCACAAGAAGACAACAATGCTGTTATTCAGTAACCTTGCAGTGAAGGTTATATTCACAGTTAGTTGATAGGAGAATGACTTGTATTCTTATTTTTCAGTGCTGTGACTTGTTCTCTATAGACCTAAAAAAAAAAGACATAAAGCTGAATTTTCTGAGCAGGGGTTGTGATTTTAGACTGGTCGCATGGTGCATATGCTTTGCTACCTCTGCAGTCTAATACGTCAGATATTAGACCCGAACAGATTTGTTAATTGTCATTAAGGCTTTTAAAAGCTAGTTCCTAAACCGCAGACACTATCCATCACATTTTTACAGTTACAGAGAAGCCAGAGAATCTGTCAGTGAGCAGAAAAGCATATCTTAGAATATCAAACATGGTAGCAATGTTATTTTCTGGGCATTAGGGCCTGGATAATTTGCCATGGAACACGAGAATAGAATGGACTTGACAGGAACATTGTACATTAATAGCATTGTTGTAAATCTGCCAGCATTAGCCAGAAGGCTGTTCTTCATCTGTGGTCCCTTGGCCGAACCTTGAACTTTTTGTTAGAAAAACTTGAAGAAGGGCTGTTCATTAGTTTTAAGCCTAAAGCTCAAATACACTTGTTTTATGCTTCAGCCCAATGAGCTGAAGCCCATCAGAAAACATAAATCCAAATGGTTTGAGAAAACACAGTTTTGGAGTGGCTTAATCAAAGTCTGAATTTGACTGAATGCTACAGTTTGATTTTAAACTAATAATGGCAAAATTCAAAATAATTATAAAAAGTAGAGTGGACTGAAATCTACAGTAAATGACAGCTTTTGCCACCAATGGGGGAAAAACTATTTTTTCACACAGGTCCAGCAATGGTTTTAATGATTTAGTTCCCTTAATAAATGAAATAATTTTTTTGAAAGCTGGATATTTCTTGGGTTATCTTTGTCTGATAATAAATTTAATATTTGCACACATGCATGAAAAATCTAAAGCCATACGCTGGTGCATACTTTGGCACAACATGTTTCTATACATCAGAATAAAAATATGAATAAATAAAATAATTGTGTTATGTAACATTAACTGTAGTAATTAACATGCTAAAACATTTCCAGCATACTCGCAGCTTGTTTTAAAGCTTTTCTGAATTAAAACAATGAATTAGAATCTCGTTCAACCCAAGTCTAACAGATCTGTTGCTGAGGTGGTTTGTGTATGTGTTTCTGCGTGTTGGCTTGCTGCCACTTCAAGAAGGGGATCCGTCACTAGGAATTATGGACAGAAGATGGATGTGTGCCAAGTAAAAGGAGATACAAAAAAAACACGACGATACCAAACAATGCTCTCCAAGTGCACAGACTTTGTTCATGTCCTGCTACGCAGCTTTAAACAATGTTTTTAAGTTGTAGGTTCTGCTCTGTCTAACCACAGCAGCCAACAAATTTCATTAGTATCTTAAGATGATTATGAAGGCTCTACTGAAAAGTTGCCGTATTTCTGCAGTTAATGGGCTCAGCAAGGAGGCTGGGGAGGTGAAGGGCTTTTTGAAAGGTCAGCTCACTCACCACTGGTGCTGACCCCCCTTAGCTATAACTACTCACACCTCTTAAATCTCAATCAGGAACAGGAAGTGTGTCCATTCATTAGCTGCGGTGTCCAGCGGCTGTCTCTTTCATCTCACCCCTCACGTCCTCGCCGCCACGTGAAAGCTTCCCTCTCTGTTCCAATCTTCCATCCACTTTTCTCACTAGAAACACTTGACGTGGTCCCTCAAAAATGTGGTGGCTGAACCGCTGGGAATCTGCTCGACCACTTTCATACACACACACATGCACATGCCACAACCTCCCTACCTTTCTACTCCTGTCTTCCTATCTTCCTCCCCCAAGCTCAAACCACTGTGATCCTTCGATGTCTCACAGCTCTCTGTGCCACACTGGTTTTTTTTTTTGTTTTTTCCTTCTGCTGCCAATCAGTGGAGCATTTTTCACAGAACTACTTGTGGCAGAGAAGAATGATGGTGGGCGAAAGTGTGTGAGGGAGTGCATGTGTGGGGGCGAGCACGCGCAGATGGGCAACAAAAGCATTATACTCAGCTGAGGGCAATGCTGAGGTTCCCCCCTGAGGCTGAGCTGAGATTGAGTTCATTATTCAGTAGCAGTGGGTTCCAGCTGCAAGAGGAGTGAGATGGCGAGGGGGCTATGTCTGTGTTATGGCTCCTTCAGCCCTGCAGTCCACTGGGAACCGGTCAAAAATAATGCCGAGGAAAAAGGCTTTACCTGTCGTATTGCGATGGACAGACAGCATCTGGACGTCTTTAGCATGAAACAGAAAAAAAACAAGCTTCCTAACAATAATAAGAGGTGTTATTTTTGAACATCCCTTGATTACCTTGAGCTGTTTGTCATGTGCAGGCTATAATTTAATCATTATCGTATAGATCATCTCGTGTTGCTGGTGTTGGGAAGCACACCCGGATCAGCAGCGGAATTCTGCTGTATCTCTAGATGGCAGGAGTGAGTTAAACATTAGTGCCTACCAGACTAAAGAGTGTGTCTTTGTGTGAACTGCTTGTTTGTTTTCCCTTGAGGTTGATAAAGTGTGTTGGTATAATTTAAGAAAAAATTAAACATAAACTAATAGCAGAGGAAAAAAAAGAGTCCTTTCAAGATAGGGCTGATGTCCTGCTACTTCTCACTTACAGGACCCAGGGTTTGTTTCTTCACTCATGAATAAATATATATTGCTACTGCTTTTTTTTTTTTTTTTTTGTTCCGGCACTCACACAAAGGCAATTAACTGGAAATTGCTTTGTTGAAACTACTCCACAAAGAGCTTAGCAAAGGAAATGGCATCACAGCAACTGCATATGTAAAAACTTAATGCGTGATGTTCACCTCTCCTGAGATGTGCATGAAAGTGCATTGAGGAGCCATTACATGGTGACAGTTTGTAAATGGTACATGGAATGGGTTGCAATTGCCTTGGCACTTTCCTAGTCTTACTGATCATTCAAAGCCCCTAACAGTGCAGGAGGCATTCTCTCCTTCACACATGCACACACACATCTATACAGCTATCTTTGATAATTCACACACTAATCACACATCCTACTTGCACACAGTTCACTGATCAGTGAATCAAGGACAATGTGTGCTCTATGTGCCTCTTCTGTGTGTGGGTGGAGATTGAGACATGATGGATCAAGCAGTCACAGGATGAGCACAGGTTAAACTACCTAAGAGGGTTTTCAGCTACCCCCAAAGCATAATTAGTTTCCATTTTGACAAATCCTATAGTTAGGTTAAGATTTTCTACAGATATTTCTGCTCCTATAGCAGAAATACCTTTGGCAAGTATATCCTGCTGCAGGATATACTTGCCATTCTTCCTCATTTGGCTATTTTACTCTGCTATCCATCATTATGCATTATTTGCTGTTATTACTGCCTTTAGGGCTGAGTTCTCTCTGATTCTTTTATTTCCATTAGTTTTTTATCTTGCCATGGTAGCCACGTCTGGCCCACTGCATGTGTATTTTGGTTTTGTTTTCTACAATATTACAGTGTCAGAGCTATTGTTGTTATATCTGTGAATATACTTTCATAGAAGCTATGCCTGGTCTGGTCCTTCTCTGTTTTGATTGTGCTTTTTTACTGAACTGCTGTCAACTTTGTGTTCCCTGTTTTTCTTTCTAATGAAAATTCTGCTTGCCTGGTGAATCTGTTCAGAGCTGCATCTATTTCCTTGAAAAAGTCAGAGATGGAGCTAAGCTATTCTCTCATTTTTTGTTCATTTACATCACCTATTGCTTCATCTTTGCTTAACATAAAATATCACTGCAAAGTCCTAATTTTATGGCCTTTTTTCCCTTCTGAATGTGATGACATTGATTTTGTATTAGAATGATTTTTGTTCCTCTGTGATGGGTTAGTGTCCTGTCCAGCATGTACTGCACCTCTTTCCCAATGACCGCTGAGGACAGTCACCAGTGACTGCAAGGATAAGCTCGACTAGATAAAGGATAGATGGGGTGGATTTAAATCAAATTTAGACTGATCTTTAGATTTGCTCTATAATTAACTGAAACTGAATCTGAATACGTAAATGAGAAGATAATAATAAAAAAAACAAAGCAAACTAATAATTACTGCCCAACCCTAATGATGCAAAGTGTAATATTGAATAGTCTGGATTATATGCATAAAATAGACACACAAGCACACTCCATTTGTCCATTTCAAATAAAAAACTAGAAATAAAATGTATTTCTCTGTGGTGCTGCTTAATTCATAACCTCAGAACTATAAGCATTAGTAGGAGAGAGGTAATTTTCTATGATCGAGTTATTATTTAAGGTAATGTAGTTTTGTGACTCCAGTAAAAATTTACCAAGCATAAATTTGCCAGTGATTTCTTTAGTTTTGTCAGTGTCATGGTTTTATGAGATTAATGTCCTGATCAGTGATTAGAAACAAAATCTGTAGAAATAGAATATTTACATAAAATAGCTCCATAGTTTATGAAAAAAAAAACACTTAACTACAACATAGCAGCTTTATTCTTTTGATAGTTAAGTACATGTGTACAAAATTTGTTTGTTTACAGATATGAAATGGTAGGATGGAACACAATTGCAATGTGTAGGTACAATTTGGAATAGGGGTGGACTGACCTGGAGCCTGTTCTGTGATTACACAGCTTGGGGTTGAGTGCATTTCGTAGATCTCAGCTTTCAAGCTCGCTCCACCCTCGGCCACATCTTTCACACCCAGCAGGACTCAAGGCTGCCATGATAACAAGTTATACTGTCAGTGGTGTGCAAATAAGTAGCTATCGATGCACAAACTCACCAGCAAAGCAAGAATTGTAACTTTCACATTTAAATATGTTGTAGTTTGTAGTTCTTTATCACTGAAAAATTTTTTGCCATCCTTTTTATAGCCAGTTTACTCATCTTCAAATGCCTACTTCCAGCATGATAAGGCACCATGCTAAAAGCTCCTCTCATCTCAAACTGGTTTATGAAATATCATAAACTAACTGTACTCCCAAGGCCTACACAGTTACAAGTTCAACAGTACTGTGATTAGGCCTCCTTAATCAGTTGCTTTTGGCATACATACCAGAAGCACATGATGAGAAACATGAAGTCTCTTTCTATCCCATAAATGACTCGGATGGATTTAACAAAGGTACAATTCTCATTTTACCTTTTAACAAAATGCAAGTCATTTTCAGCATGATGAGAGTGCTGTGTTCCCTGCAGCAAATGGTCTGTCATCCTACTGTTTGATCAACGAGGAATGAACCCCAGGGGAACATCCGTGTATCGTCATCGGGCTTTGCATTAAGACAGACCTGACCTTCATTCAGGATGTTCCCTTCTTTTCTTACCAATATCTGACAATCCGACCAAAAAAAAAAACTGTCAGCCTGAATTCGCTTGACTCATGAGCTGAATCTTACACACACCCGGCTCCTGAGAACACCGGGATCATAAAGCCGAGGTAAAAACCACAACCCCAGCAATAGCTGGATAATGAGCCTGCAGTCACAGCGGGGTCAAGCAGGGTCAATGGTTGGTGCTAATTCTGGATAATGCTATTGGTATTCGAAGTACAGCTGGAAGCATTGTGGAAACTGACATGGGGAACCATATTTTAGTCGGTTAGTGGAGCTCCACAGGCAAGGTACAAAAAAACGACCCTCAGAGCATCACTTCAACGAGATGTGTCACCTCGATGTCATGAGGGCAGCAGACTGTGCGGTGGTGTTCTTGTATCCCGACAACAGGCAGAGAAGCTCGTCCAGTGTTCTGTTTTAGGACCTGTCCTGCAACTGAGTGACACACAATGCATGAGTAGCCTGTTAGGTCACTCTAGACTGCTTTACCTCTGTTATGGTGTGACAGTCACAAGCTCTTTCCCTTGACACATCAGCTAGATCATGATTTGCGCTACTGCTATTGACATGTTCATAGCAAACAAAAAGGTTGTTACACTGAGGCTGATGTGATCTTGCATAGGTGGGTGAATTTGTGCTAATTGAGGCTAAAGGTGAAAAAAGAGGCATAAAATGCACAATGTACTCCCAGCGAACATGGCAGCAGAGTTAGCATACATGAATCATTCAGGACACAAGAAGAGCACTTTATAATCATCAGAAAAAGCTGAAGTACTTCGGTCACAATGTTGCCACTATGATTGCAACAAAAAAAATCCTGTCTGCTCCCAGCAGTCAAAGGGGGAAAAAAAATGACAGCCTCATGAAATTATGCATTCGTGGGGTTTGTCTGTCTTTTTTTGGGAGACCGAAAACAGTGCAGTGCTGCCAGTGAGAAATAGCTGTAAGTCGATGTGAAATGTCCTTGAAGACTTGGACTTCTTCAGTTTTTGTGACAACTCAATACTAAGCTGAGACAAACTGTTCTGCATAAAGGTTTGTGGAGGTAAATTTCCATCAAAGTGGCATCTTACCCTTTTCTTACACAATGGTTTGTTTAATGAGATTATAATGTGATTGTTGTTCAGTCATACAACTCGACATACAAGAGGAATAATATATAGGGATTGGCAGGTATATAAATCTAATCATATAACATGGAGTAAAAATGTCATGATGCACAAAATTTTAGAAAAGAAAACTTGCTTGAAACAGATTAAAAAGATTTAGTTAGTTGTACTTTTTCAGAATTAACATATTGATTCTTGCAGTCATAACATCCTTATTGACATTTAATATTTTAAAAGTAAAAGCTTTGAGTGAGCACTGCTAAATTTAGTTTTCCACTTTTTTTTGTGCTGAATATTGTGTCTTTTGGCTATTCTGCTGCTCACGAAGTAACAGCTAGACTTCCCAAGCTGCACTTAGCTCCAAAACAGAAAAGCCAACTACTGTTTTACAATGGCATTACCTCAATATGTGTGGTCGGTGGTGCTCATTTTGTTTCTTCGCCATAAGTGTCTGTCTTTTTTAACCCTGAACAGTATTTTTTTTTCTTCCTTTTCATAAAAAGTGCAAAGTGGCAACAGGTGCGTGAGGGGTAGCTTTGTCTTACTTCGTGCCCTTTTAACTTGTATGTTCTTCAGATCTTTTTCTGGTGCTTTGCAAATTGTCACAAACAAGTTAAAAAACTTTAGTTTTAGGTTTCAGGCTTTTTATTTGCATGTTCCTATAATTGTGATTTCTCAAGTGTTGACATAATTTGTTGGGTTAATAAAACAATTTCAGTATCTATTGCAACAATTTTTTTTTCAGTTTGACAGGACTAAACCTCATCAGAAGCTTGGTGTGGTGATTTCAAAGCTAATGACAGAAGTTTGTGAAGCATTCCTGAGCAAATTTGTAATCACTAAAATTTGCTGTAGAATTTTGTATTAAAGCTGTAGTAGGTAACTTTTATTTTCTCTCTCTCTCTTTCTCTCTCTCTATTAAACCTGTCTATATGTTGTGACTGTATTGGACAGATAATCTTAAAAAATGATTCCTCTGCTTCCTCTCTGAAATCCTATTGCCATCTGCGTAAATAAGATGCTTGGTCAGAAACAACCAATTGGAAGCTGGAGAAAGGCAATGTAAACCACCTTGTACAATGGCACTCACTTCCACTCTTGACCATCTAGCAATATTCAAAAGACTGCAACCATCACCCTGAAGAAATGTTCCATTTGCATTTAACATTTTTGTTTTACTTGACACCAGCAAAGATATGAATGAATGAATATGCTACCTTAGAAAAAGCTGGAGAGGGATGCATGAGTTTCCTTCCTCAAGCTGTTTGATAATTGCAACCTGATTGCTGAACGGATGGATTAAACGATGGAGAAGGCATGGTTCTTTAAATTTATTTAGATGTGCAAGTTAGTAACCTTTACTGACTTGTTTTTAAGTTGATTGACAGGATGTGTTCAAATGCTTATTTATGAAAGGCTAAATGACAGCACAAGATATTTGGCTTTTTGTGTTTCATCAGCCAAGTGAACTACATTTACCATTGTCAGACATCAGTAACTGACAGCAGAGCTCATGGGGGTGGCTTTATTCAAACTCAGACAGTGACAGATTTTTGAGTCCTTATGCTGTTTCTAGAGCTACTAATTTTCAGATTGGATATGTTCTTAAATGCAACAAACATCTACGAGGTGGAAACAACAAAATAAATACATTAGAAATTATATTTTTTTAAAAAAGGTAATTTATTTGAGTAACTTAATTCACTGAGACACAATATATGGATTAATTACACCTAGGCTGATAAGATATGTTTGAAGCTTTTATTTCTGTTGATCATGATAATGATGATTTTTAAGGTTTTCATATTGACAGGCACACTCCAGGCCTGCTTAAAGATTATTTTCAACACATTCAAATTAGAATTTTTACTGTATGCATCCAAGGCCACATGTGCAACATTTTAAATGTATACAATCTCTTTTAACAACCGTTTACGCCTCTGTGCTCTGAAATGAAAATCATAAAAGTGAAAATTGGTTGGCTGCAGAAACCGAGCCACTCAGGTCTTTTATTTAACATCTCCATGTAAGAAAACCATATTGGTCAGCTGAACTCTCCCCGTCTAGAGCTACATAAATTTTGATGTTGGAACAAAGCCAACACAATAACATGATGCCATACAACCTCCCACACAACACTTCAGAGAAAGAAGGCAGAGTGCAATGTTGATCATTTGTCTACCAAGTCAGTTTTTCTTCTGCTCAAAGAACGTAAGTCCTCAACAGAAGAATGGATTATTTGCTGAAAGCCATAGATTTAATCCTGCTTTCAGATATGGTTATGTTTGCTTTGTTCAAAAAAATCATAATCTTTTATAAAATATCAAAGAAATCTGTAGATTAGCACATTTAAAATCATACTAGTGTCTTGTAAAATTATTCACACTGCTTGTGCTTATCATTTTAAAATCACAAATTTCAAAATACTCCGTCTTCTATCTAATAGACCAACATAAAGCAGTGCATAACTTTGAAGTAGAAAGAAAATGACACCAAGGTTTTTCTATCTAAAGGAAAATCTGAGAAGCTGACATCCATTTCTATTCGCCTCCCTGAGTCAGTACTTTTGTAGAAATACTTTTTGCTGCAATCACATATCCCAATCCTTTTGGGATACCTCTCTTGTAGCTCTTTGCATATAGATACTGAAAGTCTGTCCATTTCTACTTTACAAAATAGGTCATGCTCAGTCCTATTGCATTTAGAAAATCTGTGAACATCAATTTTCAAGTTTTGCAAAGGATTCTCAATTCAGTTAGGGTTTGCATCTTCACTGGGGCATTCAAACACACACAGCTTTGATCTAATCATTCCTTTGTGTCTCAAGTCCTTCGGAGCCTCTAGCAGGCTTTTCTGTTGGATTGCCATACATTTAATTGCATTCAGCTCCCATCAGTTCTGAACAGCTTCCTGTGCCTGTTAAAGACAAACATCTATACAGCATAATGAAGCCACCTCTATGTTTCATGGTATGAATTGCATATTCACAGAGATGTCTTATGTTATATTGAGCATTTTTTATGCAGACTGAAAAGAGTAATTTTGCACTTATCTAACCAGGTCTTGATGATGTGTTGTGCTCTTTTCATCTCTCACTAATGGACCGAACAATGTTCCATGAGGATAATATTTAATCTTACCCTGCTTTAAACTTTGTAAAAGTATCCCTGGTTTCTCTACTTCTTTGTAAAGAGTTTTATTTACAGTATTTATCCTAAGAATGCATCACACAAAACTAGACTCTGTAGTGTTTCAAAGACTCCTGAAGACAATAGATCTCACTGGATTTTATTTAGGGACGTCATAATATCTGGTAAATGAATGCAAAGGAATATTTTAAGTTGTTCAGTCCACTGTGTTAAAGGGATGGTATTATGCATTTTCCAGGCATAATGCCATTTCATAGCACAATCAAGTAACTGCTACCTTCGGTTGTTATAAAAATCCTGCATACATCAAACAATTAAAGAGACCGAGGCCCAATTTCAAGGCATCAAATTGTAAAGTCAAATCTAACCCACATTTATCATTAGTGTGAGCAAAATGACATTACTTTTTCAGAGAAAACAAAATGTCAGAACTAAGCAATGACTTAAGAGGTTCAGCTTAAATTGAAAAAGTTTCCATGTATTTTTGTTTATTTTTTCTCTCCTTCTCCGAAAATAATAGTAAAAAACCCAATGATATAAATGAATTTGAGATAATGACATGGACATGAATAATGGAACCAATTATTCTTCATTTGCCAGTTACTCCATGGTTTCATTGTAACCTCATGGGCTGCTGGTGCATTATTTTTAACACTTCAATTATGTATTCTGTTAAACAAAAGCACCCTTCCAAAACCACAAATATTTTCTGTTATACTGCGCAGTTAAGTCATTTTATTGAAATGCAAGCAGAAGCGTTCATCTTGTTGTAATCAGCTGGTCAGCTGTCTGAAAGAAAACAACACTTTTCCTTCACTTTTAGAAAAATACTGATTTGACTGTTTTAAAGTGTCATTTTCAAATTTTCTTTTTTTTTTCCATTCTGATCCCCAAATTGAGATTCAGCCAGTTATATTCACCACAATAGGTGCATTAATATGTTTCTGCTGTGACTCACTGTTTGTGTTAACAAGCATAATAAAGTGACTAATACTAAGTATTGTGCCTTGACATAACATTTTTAATTTGACACTAATATTGATAATCTGAGCTGAATTTAAATAACATGTCTGCATGTTCTCCCTATGCATGCATGAGTTTTCTCATTCCTCTCTAAATTAGTTAATTAGTCTCTCTAAATTCTTCTTGGGTGGAAATGTCGTTTATCCTGTGTGTGACCCTTTGACGGCCTGGCAACCATGAGGGTGAACTCAGCCTTTCGTCCAATCACTGCTGAAGACTGAATGGATGATACATTTTTATAACAATTTACCAAAGGCAGAAGGAAGGACTTGTGTATTTAAGAGGAATGCATCCGTTATGATCATGCTAAACTTTCTTAGTGTTAAAAATCGTACTTCCTTTTTTTGTTATTTTTGTGCCCCTCATTCTTTAGGACCCCCATCTGAGCCTGAGCTCCTAATAACGACACCAAATCATCTCTCTCCAGAGCAAAACTATATGATTAATGTGCAACGAGCTGCGTCACCTTGACGGCATTAAATCATTGAGAAAAGACAGGAAACGTACTCCTCTTTGCTCTTGCCTCCCTCCCTCACCCCTCTGTCCCCCTTCCTCCTCCTTCTCGTCCTCCCTGCCTCTCTCACTCTCATCCCTCCGGTGCGTCTGTTCGCTGCTCAGAGCGGCGGTGTGCATGTGTCAGGGAGCCGCACCGTTCTGCGCACTGGTTCCGCCGGACATCACCGGATAACGGCGCTCGTCAACCGGGTTGGTGGTGGAGGGGGAGACTGGACCCGGACCAGGAACAGGAGCGGGAGAAGCACCGGGGCTACTTGTATAGCCCGCTCTCCGGAAACATGTCGGAGTTTTTCCTTCTCGCCTTTCTCGCCCTTTCCTCCGGATTATTTCCGTGCGCCGAGCCCTCGAAGGTGTCCGACGAGGAGAAAGGTAAGCCGGCGCGGAACCACGGGCAATGCGCAGTCCGATCAAACTTGGCACCCCTAGTCTTCTGTTGGCACACTGCTTCTAAATGCTGTGTAGTTGCTGGATATTAACACGTTTTTAAAATGCACCCGTCCTGTATCCTAAACAGTTTATTCTAACAGACAAGAAAGATGCTTCTCATCCTTTCCTGTCCAACGTGTCATTCTTTGCTGGAATATTTCGGATCTTCAGAATGACACGTTGCATTGCTTGATCCGAAACAACAATGCCACCTGTATAATAATAACTCGCTGGATGTGCATTTGGCACAGCTTTTGCTGTGTTTGAGCATTTCCAGGAACAGCCATGAGGAGTCAGGACAGGATTCCGTACCCTATCTGTGACTGCAGGTGCGCAGCGTAGCTACATCCTACAATGCAGCAGGTGAAGGAAAAAAGGATCCCCTGAGCCGGAGAGGATTTTTTTTACATCCATCCGAGTTGTAGCTTGGATCTTTGCCGTGGGATCCTTGAACATCGCACCAGAACGGATTTGATAGGACGATGGTTTGTGCGGTCAGCTGTACAGAGCGCGGCAGAACCTAGTAGAGCTTATTGCAGCGAGCTCCTTTTTTAGGAGCTTATTAGAACAGAATGATGTCTGATATTTGAAGTTTGTTTTAAATAAACTGTAGCAGATCAGACACTTTTTACTCTCGCATGAATTATTCATCATTATTACAGTCCCGTCAGTAAATCAAAGCTCAAGGCGCAGGACTCAAAATAAGTATCTTTATTTTTGCACTTGATAATAATAATGATGCGCAATTAACCAGCGATGCGCCTCTTTAAACTTTGTAACCAGACCCATTGCAGGTTGAGTTTGATTATAGTTATCAATGGAAATTCAGTAACAAATTGGAATTTCTACATATAACTTTCTATTCATCAAAAAGTTGAAAGGATGGAAAATAATGGGCTTTGACAATATAAACCAGTGATCTGTTTTGTATTTTATTATTAATTATTCTGTGTGAGGACTGAAACTGAACAAACAATATGCGAAGCCAGAAATACTAATAGCAGATTCTTCTTTTATCAGCACTTTTTTAAGATGGTTACTCCATGGCTTTAGGTTGTCAATGAAAAACTTGATTTAAATCGACGAGTTTAGCTACATTTTGCTGCAATTTTAAAGAGTTATCGTTGTATGACCCTTAAATTGAAAAAAACAAAAGCATAACAATTACTCTTACTCATAAAAATGACAAAGCACCTTCCCACGTCAATTTTTTGTGACCACAAAATGACCTTTGATGACTTTAATATGGCAGTGTGACTATCAGTACCACGCTACCCTTATATTCGTGTGTTGGAACCATTTTTTCAGAGATTGAATGGTGAAAGATATTTTAGTTAGTCTGAATAAATGATAGTGGTTTTAAAAGAACGAACGGTTATCTTTTGAATGACAGAAATCTCTTTGCTACCCAAGATATCTTTGAGGATAATTGAGGAAATACGCAACCAAAGTCACACCAGCTTTGCTCGACATCGGCATCTATTTTATAATGTTTTTGCAGAGCTCAGCTCAATTCTGCAGCCCCCAGCTTGTGTTATCTGACATGTTCATAGACAGCTACTTATGCTGCTTAAAACTGATACAAGATTTAGTACCCTAAAATTAAGGGCCAATAGCATACTGCTTAATTATTAACAACATTTAAATTTAATTAACCTCCACTTCAGAAGGGGGGAAGCAGATGCATAGGGGCCAATAGTAATATTAAAATTACAAATGCACCAATCAAGCAACGACTAATTCTCAGTTGATTTATCAGTAAACCTGCAAATCAAATGCTGAAAAATCTAATTTATTTGCCTTTTTATTTTATGCATAAAAACACATAACTACACAATGAACTCCATACCCTTTCATTAACATTTTTGTTTTGTAAAAACAAGGTAAAGGTTGGAAACTTGTGCCTTACTTTGGAAATGGGAATAATGTGCTCATTCCTTTTTTTCTTTTGAATTCAAAATCACTACCTCTATCATATAACTGGCAGCATATTTTGTTCAAACTTTTTTGTTGTCTTAGGGAAAATTGTGCTTTTGGTCAACATTTACAGTGAATTAGTTGGATCTAAATGAAAATTAGATGAAAAACCCATATTGGTGCATCACTATCCAAAGCCAAAATCCATAAACAGAATTTCAGGAGGTTGGTATGCTGCTTTGGTCAAGCTTTAAATTTGGGTCCAATTAAGAAAAAAATCATTGTTCTCCTTTGTACTTTTTTAAACAACCTAATAATCCTAAAGTTAATGTTTTTCAGTATCTATTTAGCAAAAGTTGGCTAAAACATGCTCTTTTGCCCTTTGCTCAATTTAGTGACCTTGATGTTGTAATGCTGCATCTAAACATTTGACCTAATTAAGTGATCCTGACATCCTTTGAGGCCGAGGCCAGTGATGGGAAAACAAAAACAGGCACTATTATTCGTATACTTGGTAATATGCTTGAGAGTTTTTTTTTAAATAAACTTGTTTATTATTGTGATGACACAAGAATCTTTGAGAATTCACATAGGCTTCATTTGATGTGTTGCTTGACCAATTATGAATATATATTTATTCTAAAATCGAAAAGATTTATAGCTTTAAAACGGGACCAAGGCTGCTTAGCAATTGTTCAAAAGAACATCTTCATTCAAGTGGTGCTTGCTCAAACTTTTTTGTCATAGATGATAATTTTTTAGGGGGTTTAATAACCACCAAAATTCATAATTGAATTACATGACAAAGTAGAAGTAGTCTATTTCTACTTTGACATTCAACTGGCATGAATAAAAAATAAAATCTATAGTATCTATGCACTAAAATCAGTTGATTTGGCAAGTCAGACCATTGTTATAGCCTCTTAAAAATATAAACAATCTATAATTTTAAGATGGTATAACTCGGCAAAATGTTAATAACTAAAGATTTAACCAAAAATATCTTAACCCTGTATCGTTTGAGAGCAGGGTTATGAAGGAGTGCCAGAAATTGAGACAAAATATTTTTTTAAAAATTACATATAATATTTCAATGTTGCAATAACATCTTAAGATTATACATAAAAAATATAACTAACATAATATCCCTATATTGTGCCTCTACTCCACTGAGGAATTTAATGTCCGTATGCATGCTTTTATTTTCTTGTTTTAAATTAAAAAAAGGTGCACACTTTTTTTAACTTGACCAATGCATTTACATGTACACCTGCGGCGGCACAGTGTATTTGACATTATTTCAAGTCAGAACTTAAACTCAATGATGTCTTACCTATAGCTTACCCTCCTTTACATTCTCCAGCCGAGCACAGCGTGGCGAGGCCACTCTGCCTGTTGAGAGACTGTCACAAATGCCCCCTTCAACACAGCTTGGAAAACAGGGACTTAGAGATTGCCTTGCAATCACAGTAGGCAAGACAAACACTGCTTCTCTCGGTGCATGAAATGAAAAGATGAATTTGCCTCTTTCAGCTCTGTAAGAGTGTCCCACTCTGCAGCAGTGTTGAAAGGGATGGGGGCACCTAGTTTTGAGTGAAAGTAAAAAAAAAAAAAGAAGAAAAAATATTCGCAACTATTACATTGAGAACTATTAGATTCAGACACACTACAATAGAACCTGGGATGAATCACTATCATCCGTCCTCCTCCATTTGCAACAAGAACAAATGAAACATCTTGTAGTTGCACAGTACCGATAATGGAATTTATTTTTTTTAACACAAAAAGTGGCTGTTTGTCTAATTAGATTGAAATTAATTTATTTCAGTGCAGTTGTGACCATTTTGCCTTGAATACCAAGTGGTGAGTAGTGGTTATCTCTGAATGAATTAAAAGCATTTCTAGAGTTCAGTGTTTGAATGGCCTTGTCTCCAATAAATGCTTCCTCTCTGTGTTTCCCTACTTATCACTCGTGTCCATCTAACATTGAGCTGGTCGACCTGGCCTGGCTGTTGTGTCAGGAAACCGCTGATCAGACACTAAGAACAGCTTGAGGAATTTGACAACACTGTTGTACTTCCTTCTTTTTTCAACTTTTTTCCTTACGGGAAAAAAAAACATCTAAATACTCTGGATGTCATGCAGTGACCTCAGTGGCAGATAAGCATCATCAAGCTCAAACAGCTCAAGGTTGTTTGTAATGTATAGCCTATTTAAAAGTTGATAGTGTTGTGAAAGGCACAGATATGTCCACTCACTAATGCAGGTAAAAGGGCCTTCAGGAGCTAATTAAGTGAGATAGTGAGATACGATCGCACGAGGGGTATGTAAGTAACTGCGTTTTAAATGTGCATTGGTTGAGACAAAATAAATTTGAGTGCTATAATTTAGTGCTCAAGATCACCTGCAGATAGTTTTCATCTTTACTCCTTAATGTTACACATGAAATACAGCAAAACTGCATTGTCAGGATTAATTTTCAGCTATATTGTATAGTTAGAGGGTGGTGTGGAGCAATCGATGGAATGAAAAATGAAATACAAAAGAGAGGCAGATTTTTCTATTGTTCCTTCTTAATTGCAAAAAAATGAGTTTAATTTTGTTTTTAATATCCTATTATTGTCCAGACTTCGATATGAACCACTTCAGCACTTCCATTTACCAAGATAAGAAAAAGAACAAATAGGCTATATTAGAATATGGATAATGCTTAGTGAATGAGTCAGCTATGTGCCAGCAAAATATTAGGTCCTTTAATTTCACACATTAAATCAGGATCTGTCAAACAAATTAATAGTTGTTATCTACCTGCCTGTCTAGTATGTGAAATATTAAACAGTAAAACGGAGGACCTCACAGTCTGTACAAAGACCAGCATACCTTGGTGTCCATTAGCTAATCACACATTCATTCACATGCAGATGTATATGCAATTTAAATACATCTGCATATGAATGACATCCCTGTCATTATATTTATATTTCTTAACAGAGTAACTAGAGTACTCTGTAATTATATTCTGTGCATGAAAACACAACAAAAGGAGTTGAATATTGGCAACAAAAGAATGACTTAATATGAATACTGATTTATTTCTCTGTTTTTAACATATATTAGTATTAACTTTAATTCCATATCCAAGACAAATATTGAGGTCTAAAATCACTCGGTATGCATTACTGACATTGTTGCAGGTAATTTTGCACAGATTACAATCTTCTTGGACAAATTAAATATGTTTGTGGTCTAACATCCCTGCCCTGATTTCTTCTTTCTTTAGATGGTTTTGAACTGATTTTGATTCACTTTTTCTCTTTTGTCGTTTCTCCCCCATCATATAATTTATCAAGGTAAATGTTCTCTATTACACCAGATTTCTTGACTTTTCTACATTTGAATCAGTAATCTTAAAATTGAGATCTTGAAATTACTAGATTAATTGTTAAAAAAAAAAAAAATAAATAAATAAAGAAATTGAGATGTAGATTTACACCAGATACAGTTATTTCTAGTTCTTGCTGATAATATCAAAACAAAGTGGACTCATTTTAGGTTACCTTAAGTTTAACTGACCTATTTAATATTGGCAAACTTACTTGAGTGAATTTCTTGACATTTCTTGACCAATATTTTTGGTGATTCTTATTTTGTGACTGTGCTTTAGAGGTATAACATTGAATTTTGTATTTTATTTTATTATTTTTTTGTTTAAAACTTCTCAAATCTACATTTGTCTATAGCATGTAAAGCCCTTGTCAGGAATAATAACCTGAAACAGTTGTGATCTGATTGACTATCAACACCTCACATTACTGAGGATGTATTAAAGCTAATTCTTTTGTTCGACATCTGCTTATTCCTTCTGTGACCAAGTTTGATCCAAATGTCAGCTGTGATTCTAGAGTACTTCTGAATCCACTATCACCTCATTGACTCTATAGTCCTTCATTCCGTAGATGGCAAAGCAAACTCAAATCACCACACCTCCAGCTCTTTCACTTGACAGAATGAGAGATTGATGCTAAAGATTTTTTAGTTTTTTACCAAGCATGTCCACCTTTTTCTCCTGTGACCAAAGGACATTGTTCTAAAATGTCTGTGGTAATTTGCAATCATTGTGCTGCCATATTCATTTTAAAAGGAAAAGGTTTTCTCCAGGCAAAACCTGTTAAGTTTTGTTCTTCTGACGGTTCTGCCATAAACTTTAAGATTTACAATTCTAACTGAGGCCTGTAGAGCCTGAGATAGAGCTCTTGTCTTTTTTGCAGTTTCTCTGAGAACCATATGCTCTGTACTTGAGGTGAATTATGTGGGATGTTCTCTCCTGGAAAGAATAGTAATTATTGGCAATTGTTAAATGTTTCTCACTTGTAAATGCATGAACTTCAAATTGTTTGGAAATGGCCTTATAACCCTTTGCTGATTAGCAGTCTTCTAAAATTGTTTCTCTAAGGTCATTGCTGAACATTTTTCTTCTTGGCTAACTAAAAACCAAACCTTCAAAATCAAATGCATTTGATCTGCAGCACTTAACTTTTACACTACCTCTTATTTTCCATAGAACCAGCAAGGGTTTGCTATGTTTTTGAAGTGAATGTAACATTTTACGTGTTTTGCATGGTTGTGTGGTTGTGCATGAGGTTAAGTGATAAAAAACTGAAATCAGAACTGAACATGATTGGTCTCTGTTTGCTTAGCAAGATATTTATTGCTGTTAATCTCTTAATACCATATGATTTTTTTGTCTGTTTTATTCACTAAATTAACTGAAATTGAGTGGGCTGTTTAATAATTACGATCAGTTTGGATTGAATGAAATTGACTGAGTCTGTATGATTGGATTTAATTAACTTTTTTGGTGGGAGAAATGCATTCAGAAGGTGTTTGCTGTGAATTGTTGCTGTATAAATAAACTGAGTTGAACTGATAGACAACCAAGAAATGTTTTTATTTCAACTGAACTGGTTAACAGCACTGATGCCGTTGCCAAACCAAGCATAGCTTTTGGAGAAACAAGGGGTCAACAGCATGTATGCGTATAAAAATGAGGCAGAGGGTGAATAAAGCTGTAATCATTTAATCCTTTTAGTAGCCTGTGTATGCCTGGTCTGGACAGATTTTAGTTGCCTTTTGAGAACCCTAATAGGGTTTAACCTAAGCTTTCCATACTGCTTCACAAGCAGCGTTATAGGCTTAAAACGGAAAGGTGGAATTCCTGATGCTGTAGCGTTGCGCTGGCAGAAAAGTTCAGTCACTGTCTGAATCAGGGAAGCTCGGCTGATATAGTAAGGGCAAGTAATCAGGATAGCAGAGAGGCATCTGTTAAAGAGAATTGTTTATGGCAAGCCAGCCCAAGGGAAAAGAGCTTTAACTTAAATATTACAAGGGCTGCTTGTGGTTGTCACTGAAATATTCTATTATTAATTTTTCAAACCGGGAGCAAGCTGTTCTAGCTCATGATTTTGGTGGAACCTCATTAGAAAACAAGTACTCTGAATCAGACAGCAGCTGCAGTTTGACGTTAATTAGTGACGGAGGACGTTTCAAGACTGCAAGGTGTATCGGCCATCTCAGTTTTCACTTATTAATATGTCAGAATTTTACTGAGTTGGTGATCACGTGACGTAAAAGAACAGTCTGCGGGTCTGCCCTCCATGTGTGGTTTTATTAAATAAATTATTTCACACAAGCACAGCAGGGAAGTGAACCCACTCAAGACAGAAACCTGGCAGGCAGGTTCAGTGATTTTATTGAACTAAAATAAAAAATAAAGGTGGTCAGAGAGGCAAAAAAGTACAGAAACAAAAGCAGTTTTTGGGGGGCTAGATCTGGACAGCGTATGCTTCTAGGAAAGACAAAAACCCAAGAATGGATGGCTGCAGGGCTGCTGGGGGATTTGGAAACAGGTGGGTGTGGCAGTCAGCAGCAGGCAGGAGGTTGATGATGTGGGTGGAGGGAATGTGACTTCAGGGAGAAGATAAAGAATATAGAGAAGATAAAGAATCTAAAATCACAGACTTAAAAAGAAACCCTGATATTCAATTGGACACCTGCACCAAGGCATTGTGGGGTGCCCCTTAAAGAATGTATTTTTAAACTGTTAAATTCAAAGCAAATGTTTCATATTTCTCTATAAAATGTGAAGAAATAAAAAAAAATTTTGGTTGGAAATAAATTAGGACACACCCTCATTTGTTTAGCTGGGTTGTTGTTGTTCTATGCTTTCCTTCATACATAGGATCTGGTCCATCAGCGATTGGGAAACAGTTGCTTGCTGAAGACATGGACTCTGGTGGAGTCTGTATGCTTGATTGAATCGACTTTTTTTGGGAGAAATTTGTTGAGACAGTGTTGGCTGTGAATTTGCTGTATAAACAGTGCTTTAGCGATTGGGTAAAATGTATATTTCTTTAAATTTGACCCAAATGCTGATGCTTGGCCATGACGTATGTAATCAACCAGTTTGATACTATGAAGCTTACCGGAAATAAATTAACCTGCAAACCGAGACGTGTCAAGCAAACAATGTGGCTGTGAATGTTAGTTCAATATTTAGAAGTGTGGCGACCACAGACTAAATGACTTCATTTACTTCCTCTGCTGTGATTGGCAGACTTCAATGATAGCGTTTACAGAGATGATTTAAAATCAGATATTCTGATGTGAACATAGTCTGTGGTTGAAGAAAACAACATGCTCTTGTATGTTCAAGCTGGGAATAAACTGCAAGATTCTAAAAAAAAGCTCTCAAAAACCTTATCACATAATTTGGAAGACCTACGGCAGCGGTTTATATAAAGGTGAATTTCTGAACAGTTAAAAAAAAACTGCTCAGGTATTAAGCTTTTGGAGAAGAAACCTTTGTTTTCCATGAAAGGCCCAAAGGCCTCACTACAGTTTTCCAAAGACAATGTGTGACATATAAGACCAGGACTACTGAGATTATGTTTTTGGACATAAATGTGTAAATTTAATTATTTGGACAACATAACACAGGACATGTTCAGTAAGTGCTGACTTAAAACAGAGAAAACAAAACAAAAGCATCACATTTCAACAAGCAATTGAAATGTGGCAGAATATGGAGATTTAAAAGGATTGGAACATTTCTGCAAGGTCCTCTGTACATAGGAGAGAAGCAGCTTTAAAATGTCCATCCTCTCCACTTTCCTCCACTGCCACTGGACAAAGTCACAGGAAGGATTTTAGAGAAATAGTCATAGGTCAAGCTGATTAAGCTTAAACTGTTATCAGAGATTTATCTCTGACTTGGTCAAATGTTTAACCTGGGTCCTAAGTTTGGTTTAGCAGAATAGGGGCACTAAGGGAGTCTACATCAGTAGGCACACATTTTTTTAGTCCCCTTAATGAATGATTTCCATTTCAGATTATCAGACAGATAGTTAAAAATAAATGTCGTAGAAATTTGGCAATAAAAAGAAGAAAATACAAGCCTGATATAAGCTGGAAATAAGCCTACTGGCCTGACAGACTAGTAATATTTTCCTCAATCAAATGTTCAGAGACAGCAAAGCAGTGAAATAGTAAAGTGCATGTTTCCAACTGATGAGCATAAGCATGTTTGAATCATTCTTTTGACTTGTGTATCTGTTGTTTGCAGTAAAAAAAATATAGACAGAAACTTTGCCAGAAGAACTAGGAAAATAATTGTCAAAGTACCAATCAATACCAGTCAATTGGGGGTTATATAAAGTTCTCACCACGCACAAACATTTGCTTCAGGATGTTTTCTGTTATAATTAAGATACTAAACTTGTGGAATATTGGAATTGTGTATATATACAGATGTGGAAAAAAAATTAAGAAATGAACCTCTGCAATGAACCCCTCTGAAAATCTCATGGTTATTCCAACAAATATTGATTTCTGAAGTCTGAGTTAAAACATTAGTATTGTAGTTTCTAAATGAACATTGACTTGCTTTCTTTGCATTATTTGAGGTCAGAAAGTGCTGAATCTTTTTCATTATTTTGATCATTTCTCATGTTGTGCAAATAAATACTACATATTTGCATGGAATTTCAGAGACATGATGTCAGTGGTTCATAGAATAAAAGAACAATGTTCATTTTACTCAAACATATACCTATTTTTCTTTTCAGGCAGGAAAATGGGACACATTTATCTACTGAGAGTTTTTTCAGAAACAAAAACCTCCACAAGGGATGCCAAAATTTTTTGCAGCTCATTGAAAAGATCCAGTTCTGGTTTTAAAGGGGAAACTCTTTGGTAAAGACTAATAGGTGGCCTTCAAAGGTGGAACTGCCCTCTATTTTCACAGCTGTTTAACGCCTTTTCCCCCTACACCACAAACTGAAAATGGGCCTGCCAGCTGCAAGGTCTCTAGCTCGGTTTTCTGCCCACATCCTGTTCCGACATGGCAGCAAAAGTGTCCACATCAGCAGTAGGTAATCCTCAAGACATGAAAAAAGGTTCACACAGTCTCCAGGCTAATCTGTCTTCACTCACTAATTGAATAAAACACATGCAGATTCCAGGTAAAACTGGGTTGAGGACTGCATGAGACTGTGGTTCCAACTGGAGATGATGCACCAGTCAGCATTGTGCTCTGGCTTGTGCTGCTGTTGGCTTCTCTGTGTGGATTTCAGGTGCATTTTTATTGACTCCTGCATTTCAAGTTTGTCTTGGCTATAGAACTAGACAAGCAGTCAGAACTACTTCAAAGCTCTTCAGCTGCACCAGAGCAGACTGATCTCCACAGCCAAACCTGAATGTTTGTCTAGAAGAACTTCAAACATTGCACAAGGCACGATGAAATCCCATCTTGGGAACATTTTTTTTATTGAGGTAATTGCTTAGACTGCGGTTTTGCAGAATGACATCCAGTCTTTTATGCGCTATGAAAAGACATTGAAACAGCTGACACGTTTCTCTGGTGATGTCAGCTGAGTGTTGCTGACACTGAGCTCTTACATCCTCCTTCGGGCAAAGGTGAAGCGTGGCCGCAAGCTAAAGAAGGAATCTCTGAATCAGCCCCTACCTCCTTTTTCTTGTGTTCTACTGTGTGCTGATGAAGCTGTGCTGAGTCCAACAGAAAGAAGATATTGAAAGTAGCTGTTAGATTTGTGATGGTGTCAAATTTAATATCCCCTCCCACTGTCTTAACAGGTCACAATTGAATCAGTAATGGATAGGCTTGGGGTGTGTTAGTCTGTTGCTGTAAATTGACTTACATCATTGATTACTAAATGGAAGGCGTGATCATTTTTTTCCACCCAGGTGATGAGTTTCAAAATAGATTTTTTTAAGATGCTGCATATTTGAAAATGCTAAACATATCTCTTTTTTTTTTCTTTGAGGAAACAAAGAATGTTGGTTGTAATGATTTGAGAGGTTCTCAGATATCCCATCTATTAAATGCAACATTGGAATCAAACATTACCTTTTTGCATTTTGTCATTTTACAGCCAGAAACTTCTTGAGATTTTTTTTTACTCAAACTAGCATAAATTATGATCCAAAGTCTAGATGAAACAAACTGTGCATTTGTACAACTAACAGCCTTGTCCTGCCTTCTGTTTATGGCATTAGAATGATATAATGTAATACATTTAACGACACTGTAATGGATTTATCAGTTCGATTTATTATTATGGTAGCATTCCCTGCCAACAATTTCTATTTACACTGAAACCAACATGCAGATGCAATTTTCTGAATGAAACATATAAGCTCCAGTAACAAGGTGGATTACAAAGCATGGTGTGTAGAGTGAGTGGGTCTACATCTACCTGCTAACATGATTGCATCGTCTTTCCATCGCTAATGAAAAACTTAGGGATTTGGAACACCTTCAGTTTGCCTGTGATATAAAAAACTGATTAACTTACCTGTTGTCAGGCTTATTCAGAAAATAAATCCCATCTGGATGAATAGAAATAGCTTTTGGTTTGTCAAAGGAGAAGCTGATGATCTTACGCTGATTAATGGGAATAGATGCTAAATTAACAGAGATTTCTCCATATTCTCACAATGATGGCAAATCTGCAACACCTACTGCATCCTGACATCTGATTTCTGGACACAGGGATTAAGAGGACTATTTGTAGTGAAGAAAAATGTAATAACATGATTATTTTACTGCTGAAGATCTTTTATTAGGTTTTCTGTTTGGTCATCACTTTGCAAATACACGCATAAAAGACACTAGTATTACTCTCCTTCTCAAAAGTGAACATTTGCCCCTGTCTTTAGTCTGTTTCAGCCTGTAACTAGACTTCATGCAGAATGGCCTTGTATTTAGCTCCATCCCTCTTCTGGTTACCTGACCACATTTCCCGTCTTTGAAGAAAAGTACCACGACAGCATAAAACTGCCATAACAATTTTGTGATGGGGTGTGACATCAAATCCAAAAATACTATAAAGCTGTGGTTGTAATACATCAAAAAATGGAAAAGGCCAAAGGAAATATATGTCTCTTTTATAAGTTGTGTAAGCACTTATGTAACCTGCTTTGTGAAAAGGAAACAGCCGTGCACATGTTCAGTACAAACATCCCCACCAAGACAATTCAAACAATACAACTACCTGCTTAACTGAGCATTCAACAAGGGACAGAGTGCAATAGTAAAGGTTAAAGTTGGTATTCAGCTGGAAGGTCTGGGTTAAGCAAACCTTTCTTCAAATGTCTCAAAGGGTGGAAGACTCTCCTTCTTCTGCTATTGGTTTGCGGTTTGAAAGAGTTAGCGGCGAGCTGGATGATGGCAGCACCCCGAGGAGATAACTTGTGCATATTGTTGTGTGCACACTGTGCACATATTCAGTGTACCAGATATTCACTTTAAGCTATATATTCTGCTTCCATTGCATCTCTTTTCTCCCTTTTCATAAAAGGGAGCATATTTACATACTCTGTAGAAAAACACTTTTTTTCTGTGTGACATAATACTTTTGGTAATTTTAATCCATAATTTTTTTATTTATTTGTTTTATTTACCCAATTGTTTGGGTATTCTTCCACAAGCTTCTCGCAATATTTAGAGAGTTATGTTGGAGTTTGTAAGTGAAGAATAACTTGCAGATTACAAATAACTGTTATGACAAACTGAAATATAAATATGCTGTGTCATTAGGTTGTTTTTTTCCCCCATATTTGGGTTTTTAACATTTATTAGTGTGTGAAAGCAGAGCATGGTCTTTATTACATTAAAGCTGGTATTACCAAATGTACATAATCCTATGCGTACTAAATAAGGAATGCTAATACCATTTTGCATTCCTTATAGTCTTACTTTTTTCTTTTAAAATTTAGAAATTGTTCACGTGACTTACCATAGCTGACACACACATAACTTTTAGTACAGCTTCAAGAGCATTCCCCCATACCCATTTGTGTTCCTTGTACTCTTCTAGGTTGAACAGTGTTAAATATTAAGCATGTCCAACAGGTGTACCTCCCTTTTGTTCCCTCACACTTTAGCTAAAAGCCTATTTCAAGGAAGTCTTTAATATTTGATCAAATCCTGCTTCTGCCATAAATTGGTGACAGCCCAACGAATAAACATGTTAAGGTTTGTGTGGCCTGTCTCCAACTGATCAATACAGAATGAAAGATTTTCTTTCCAGGAGGATTGTGGGAGAAGGCTTAGTAAACAAAAAGACAGATACATTGGGAGATATTCTTTCATGTTTTTGATCCTACAATTACTTAGATGTTACTTTTGTTGATAGATGTCAAATCTAAGTAGTATTTCTGGTGAGTGATAAAGTCAACATCCTTACAATAAATATAGAATACCATGTTTTTTCATTGGACAAAATATCTTCTAGATATATGAGAAGATTTGATGATAAATAATTGGTGATAATGCCACCAAGTCTCAACAATATAATCCAGGTATTTGAGCAAAAATCAGGCTACATTTGGAATATCTTTTGTAGATATGGATTACTTCCACTGAATGAACAGTAGAATAAAAAAGTACTCTTCTACAAATTTCAAATACAAAATTAAATTCCTGAAGCAAATTTCAAACACAGGGAATTGAGTAGGCACAGAAATGAATTATTTCTAAATTATGCCTTAGTTTCTTATTCTTCCCATCTACACTTTGTCATCACATTGTAGTTTAATATTGCACTTTACAATCCAGTGTCTCCCATGTGTTGGGATGTTGTGCTGATGGTTGAAAATATCTTTGAGGTGCTCCTTTAATAGTCAGTTTCAAAGTTAAAAATTATTTTGTGGCTCAAATATAAAACATATGCAAAGCACACACACAAGCACAAACACACAAAAGATCTCGGTGCCAGCACTTATGACCTACAGATTGGTCAGAAGTAGTGGTGTTGAGGTGTTCGAATCCCCCAAGTGGCGATGACGGTGGCCAGAGGACCAGAGAGAGGGCTGCCGAAGCCTGGCCGGGGACTCTCTCCCAGCTGCCACCTGGCACAGAGCGAGGGCTCAGTGCCCCATCATGCAGACTTGGCTCAGGAAACCAGAACAGGGGAGGGATTCATCCATCCCCCAACAAGCTTCATTCAGCTGACAAACCCAAGGCCAGTTGGTGATGCTGCACTAGATTAATCTTGGAAAAATAAGCATAGATGAATAATAATAATAATAGAAACATGTTTAATGTTATTGTACATCGCTTCAGTGCTTATTGGTAAACATTTACATGCTAGCTAATGTCTTTTATTGACACAGGTGTTGTGCTTATTTATGTATCTCCGTTTCTTAAGCTACCAACTTAAAAAACTGAAGAATAATGAAAACAGAAAATGTTACTTGCTATAAAGACTAAAATGTGCTGGAAGGTTGATGTCACAATAGACCCCTGCATTTTACAAAGACATGGAGAATTCATTACTTTTTTTAGACTAGGTTTTCCACAATCAACATTTAAGGTGGGGCACTCTCTGGTTACTCCATAAGCATTCAAGATAATAAATATTGAAAGGGTTTTGCTACATACTGATATTTTTTAGCATAACACTTTAGGATAATTAAAAAGCGTTAGTGGGTCAAATGTGTTACATTCATGTACACCACAGTAGATTAGAACCTCTCCATAAGCCTGTTTAATGCAAACATCAACGTACAGACAGAAAATACACGTATAGAAATAAAGTCTTACAGCAATTAATGTCTGTGTTACGGCTACTGTCCCTGGCAGACCAATTAGTGTTACTCTTCAGTTAAATAGTGTGAAACAACAAAAATCCTTGGCATCATTTTTATCGCCCATGTGCAAAGCAGTGGCAACATTGAAATGTGGATCCATCAAGAATCATTGGGTGTTATAAAGATATCGTCTTAGCCTGTATCAATTTGGAGCAGTCTCTAAGTGCGTGTTCAAGGCCTGCAGTTGCCGCAAAGAGGTTTTTGGCCCTGAAATATTTGTTAGTCTGCCATGAGGGATGAATAATTGAATGTACTTTCATAGCACTGTGCATGAATTGAAAATAATAGATAAAACCGTATGACAGCCCACAATCACACCTACTGCAGAAAACCACATAGTTCACTTTTAGCGGCTCGGATAGTGTTTTACTCCTTGTGGATTGAGTTCAGTTTTGTGGCAGCGCTATCACTCGGTTACTTTGTGTAAAAATTAGATTAGAAAATACATCACCACCAGCTGTCATCAATCTGATTCACTATGATTTTCCAACATGCTTCCGAGCTACTATTGATCTCTGGCTCCCTGCTCTCCCCCTCCCCTAGTGTTAGATTGGAGTCGTATTAACTGCTCTCCCATCAATCACAGTTCACCCATGTTTGTTTGTAGGAGACTTTGATACGATTAGAGCAGTGCTCTCAAGCTCATGTCATGGCCCCCCACTAGATTGGAATGCGTCGACTTGTTAAGGATGCCAGCAGTCGCTGCATTCTTGTTTTAGTGATGTCCTTCATTGCTCCATAACAGAAAGGAGAAATTAAGCGGCTGCAATGTGTCAGCTGTCACAGGTATCTCCTGTTGCTCAGTACCTGATAAGATCCACTGCCCCCTGAAGCAGCCCTTTGTAAGAACAAAACCCCAGGGAAATCAAAATCCTTTTGGACTTCACATATGAAATATGTTTTTCTTAGATAACACCTTCTTGCGATTGCTTCTGTGGCCTTCTGCACATTAAACAGTGAAGATCATTTTTTCATCTTGAACAATGATTGGATTTTTAAAATATTTTTTTATGTTTCTTTTCATGATACTTGGGTCGCCCAGTTTTTCTAAGCATCCACAACTACATTTAAAGGCTGAACAAATTGGAATAGACCAGCATTCATATTCTGTGACACAGAAACCAGGAAAACCGTTTGACTGATGTTAAACACTGGTGTTCAAAAAAAACATAATAATATAAATATATAGTAGATTTAAAAGAAGCAACTCTGCAACCCTGTGTTAAAATGACAGGCTTTTCTTTTTTTAAGGATTTTTTTGGCTCTAGTGGCCTTTATTTGAAAGTGGCTTGACAGGAAATAGGGAAATGAGAGAGGGGGAAGACATGCGGCAAATGTCACCAGGCCGGGAATCGAACCTGCGACTGCCGGCATGAGGACTAAGGCCTTCATATGTGGGTTGTGCTTTGCTCCTATGCCACCACAGCGCCCCGACAGGCTTTTCTGATGTAAAAAATTTGATCATAAAAATAATTTCAATCGTTTTTCTACCTTTAATCTGATAGATAGAAAAACTATCAGATTTATAAAACCTATAAATCTATAAATTTATAAAATCTATGAATAAATAAAAAATCTATGAATAAATATCCATCCATTTATAGATGGATACTTATATCCATCTATAAATAAAGGTCCAATAAGCTGTTTGTTACAGTTGTGTACAGCCCAAGTTAATGCTATGCCAAAGCAAACTGTAATTAATTTCCAGAATTTTGGAAAAAGGGAACATAGCAATTTTTCATTGCCAAAGATCTTCAAATATCTCAGCTTGTGAAGACATCTGTAGTATATGACTCTCGTCTGGCAACTGTACAGATTTCTTATCAGATTTGGTTTTGGACTCTGTCTAAGGCAATTTTATTATTTTTTATTGCAAAATAATAGAAAACGGTTATTACTAATTATTATCTTTTTAAGATCAAACCAACATTTAAATGTAGAAGTATAAATGTACAGTAGTTAGGGACTTAGCCAAATATCGCTGTTTTAATCTTTCATTGAACAGTTTGGACATACTTTTATTTGATCATGAAACATTTTTTTATGGGAAATTGCCCTGCGGTTTAAACAGTTACTACAGTATAATATAGTGGGGGACATGTGACAGGCTGGTGTTATGTGCTACTCAATAGCAATAGACAGACCCTCTGCAGTTTACAAATAGTGCAGCACTGTTTTATTGAAATTGAAAATGTCCAACTTTGAGCATTGCATATGTCTTTTAATGAACTAATGGATTTTACCAGAGCAGAGTCTCATCCAGTGTAATCACCAGACAAATGGGCAAGAATAAATGAGTGGTACAGTAAAGCATCAAGAAGAGGCTGATATGGCAAAAAAAAAAAAAAAAAAAACATCACTACCTTACCTCACAGATTTTCGAGCTGGGATTACAGTCATGTGCTACATGTGGTAAAATATGCAAAAATCACAATGCAATTCAGATTTAGTCAGTGTATATCTGTGTTTCCGTGTCTTAATGAGGTGTAAATTGAGCTACATGCAGTGGGTGGTGGTCTCTCATTGGCAGTAAATAATCAAGTAAAGGTCACAGGCTAGTGTTTAGCTATTGGGAAAAACATTAGCTCTCTCGTCACAGTCATCATGGAGTAATGGATGCAAGTTCTAAGTAAACACCAGAGGTCAAAGCGACATGCATTAAGTACCTACTTTGTTCAGCTGTGTCTTTTTATGACCTTGTCAAATAATTAATGAAAATAAATGTCTTGTTCTGTCTGCTGTTCTGACCTGTCATGTTTTTCTCATCAGAGGAAACACATTTGGACAATATAACATATAATGTACAATACTAGTAAAACAAAGTTATTAAAATGACTTGAGATTATCTCCAAAATATTTATAGATGGATATCAATATCCATCTGGACTGTACTCTTGGACTTGGTCATTCAGTCATACTGGCATTGTGACTGCAACAGGTGTGCCACATGCTTTTCAATTAAAACAAATTCCCTCATGTTGATTGACTTAACATGATCATAACTTTAACATCTTATTTATAAGTCTGCCGCTATGGGAAAGATTATTTTAAACACTTCATACTTTGATGGCTATTCTGTATGAAATTATTACCGCATCTCACTTAGCTACGGTTATTATTGTTTCAGTATGCACTCTTTGTATGCCTAACCATCTTTCCTCTCTGCCTCTGTCTCTCTTTTAATCTCTGGCCAACAAATTAATAGCTGCCAGCAGATCAAACTCAGAGGACTATTGAAGTAGACTAGTGTGATTAAAGGTAATTTAGGGATGTGACACTGCACTGAGAAAGTGCAACCGTCTTTCTGAAATGCTTCATCACCGTTGGGTGATGGGAGTCTTCATGCCAGGGTGACATTTATGTTGATCTGCATTATGCATGGGCAGCTTGTTCAAAGCAACAGAATGTACAAGGCCTGTTTGGTGTCACAGGAGTTATTTCTTTTGAAATGTGATTGTCTGCAGTTCAGCCCACATTGATGTTCAAACAGAAGTTAATGTCAGCATTTTCTTTCAAAATCTGCTTGATGCATGTTAATCCTGAGGAGAGGCCACATCTCTTCGAATTATGATAAGTCACTTTGTATCTAATCAAAAATAAAACAGGAGATATCCATAATAAAGAACTATAAAAAATATCTGCAGTCATAAAACAATAGAAGGTGATTTTGATTTCTGGCTACTTGAAATTGTGGCTGAAAAAATGCATCTAAATTTGAATGAAACGATGACTAAAAACGTGGCCAAACTGGCCTTCATTCAATATCCTTTAAAAGATTACAGCAAACATCCAATTTTTGCTGGCATAGTGTTTTACTGCTTTTGGTTGTCAATGTATTTTATTTCCTTATCAAAGTTAAGTCTTTCACTGTCCATCCCCACTTCTGTTGTGTCTTATCTAACTTGGCAACAATACTGAATTGCTGATGGATATACATAAAAATCCTCAGGAGAACATAATATTATCTTTTTAAGAACAATTGCTACAGTATATATTGATTTGTGGTTTACTTTCTTTACTGTAAATGTTTGCTTGATGACAGCACTAAATTACAAGCAGAAGAAACAAAATTGGCAGTAACTCTTGTTGCTGGAACATACTTTTGAGAAACCATACAGACATAATGTGTTTAGACAACATTTCAATTTGATTTTCACATTATCACATAAAAAAAGCTCCAGTAATGGAATGTTGGAATATTTATTGTATAATATTTATCATATCATACAAAGATTTTCTGTTTCAGTGGAAGGAAACTTTGTTTGTGATGACCAGTCAGTTAATGGATTGAATTAACGGCAGATAAATTACAAACACTCAAATATCTATACATTTATTTACCTATTAGCATTTTTATCAATACATCCCAGCTCCGTGCCCAATGATTATGTTATAGCAGGATGTTGATTTTGATGCTGTTGTTCCTAAATTGTTTCATGATACTGGTTCAATCAGATGTGTCGCAATTACATTTTGCCCCTTGCTATTAACCTCTGAGATTGCACAACAATCAAGCCTGGTCTGTCTTAAGTGAATTAATGTCACAAGGAAGGCTCTGCTCTGACTGTAATTGGCTATGTGACTCCTCTCATGATCTCTTCTACGCAGGTAAAAATTACCTGACAAGTTGCTTCTATAACTATGCGACCTCTCCAGAGATCCTGGCAGCCCATTAACAGTGAAGGCATGTGCATCTTTTTGTCAGCTGTGCCAGATTTCTTTTTTTTTCTGAAGCTCAAAAATGTGCTTGAAAACATGTAATCTAAAAATAGTCAAAGGAGTGTGGTGAAAAGTGCATCTTCAAGAGCTGTCACATCAGCTGTGGCAAGCATGACATGACAGATCTCATTTTAGATGCTCTCCTTTTGACCTCTGTCTTGTTCTGCCAACCGAGATCTTTGGGTCTGACTCATATTTACCTTTTTGCTCTGATTTAACATTCGTAGCAGTCTGCTAAGACAATGCCTAACAGCTCACTGGAATCCGTGATGATGGAGAAACAGTCCAGATTTTTGGACTATCTGCATTTTCCTTCAGCTCTAGTTTTTGAATTTCTCTGCTGTCACACTCGTCTCCCTGAAAGAGTTATCAAAGGTCAAGCTCCAGCATCTGTCTCTCGAGACAATCCTCACGTGATATGCTGCTTATCTCCGTGGTTACAGTATCACTAAGAAGCTCCAAGAGCATCGCCTTTTCCAGAATTGACCTTGTCAGATGCAATTTAGACCTTGCTTCTGCTAATGCTGTTCGAAAGCAGTCAATCATGCATTTCCATTTGTAGAAACAACATTTTTGTCACCTTGTTTGTTGATGAAGGTTTCCTGGGTGAAATGCTTGGGAAATTGGGTCTCTTACTTGTAAGTATTTATAGGGATATTGCATTATGACTAATTTTCAGTACTAGTAAGCACTTTTTTGATGCAAATTGATGAGCATTCTTTGGTGTGGTGTTTGATTGTTTGTTGTTCAGCATTTTTAGTCTCTGGCATCCATCTCAAGCATCTGAAAGCTTGCTGGTCGTTTACCAAATTAGCAACACACCTGCACTTCATTAGACCAAAATAGTCAAACCAAACAAAATCTCAACAAAGAAACAGGGATCAGAAACAGGGCAACTTTAAAGAAAAGCAAAAATAGTATAAAAAAAGAAAACCCTCCATTTAATAGAACCCAGTGATGTAATCAGTGACATCATTCAGCCATTTAAGCAGGAAATGCTGGACCGGCCTCTCTCATGTACCTACTCCGGTTGTAGCATCTAAAAGAGACAAACAACGGTGAGTAAAAAGAAAAAAATAATAATTTGTCAGATATGTATCTTGAAACATTCACATTTTTCCAATGGTCCAGAAGTGTTAGCTTTAACAAAACATATACAGAACTCTAACTTGCAACATAATGCTGCCACAAACAAACTCAGGATAGTGAGTGAAGCAAAGTTCCATCAGCAATGTTTAAATTAAAGCATTATGGCCAGTTATAGAAAGATTAAATACATCAGAAATATATTTAGGGGGACAAATGGTAAACACAAACTGAACCACTTTCAAAGTATGCCAGATGGCTATGAAAATGAAGTTAATTAAGCAATTTACATTTGAAAAGGATGCCTAGCTTAGCTGCAGATTCTTTCAGATACCACAGTGAATAGACTGGGAATGTATTTTTAGCATAACACAAACGACTTCGGGTATGTTCGGGAATTTGCCGTGGCATGTTACTGATTTAGAGTTGATGCTGAGAAAATGAGCACCATCCAAAAGCTTGACTAGGCCTATTCTAAGAGATCAGTTGTCTTATAGAATTTTTTCCAATTAACAGTTTAATACTTAAGACTGGTTTTCTCCAAATCACTGGAGGGAAGTGAAATGTGATGCAGTTAAAAAAAATTATATGAATACTTTTTATTCAAATTTTGAGAACAAATATCAACAGCCAGGGATGACTTTAAGCAGCTGAGAATCTTGCGCTGTAAATAATTGATGCCAGCACAGCAGGAGAAGGCAATAACCAAAGCGTTTAAAATAGCAGTTCCTGTCTGTAAGACGGAAATGTTGTCAAGAGCATAAAAAAACTGATGCCATCTGTTACATTGATAATAAATAAGAGAGAACATTGTTTTGATATCGCTCTGCAAAACAACATTTTCACACTAGTCGTGCTAGAGAGAACAGAATTATTTTACTTCGGAAGAAAGCCTTGTGTAGCTCTGACATTAAAATAATCTGTATAAATTCTGCTGCCAGGAGCAAAGGGTATGTCAGGACACAGAATGGGTGCACAATTTCATATAACAGACACTTTTCTAACTGGATCAATATTGTATTGGGATTCTGAGGGAGCCAGTGGCGCGGGAAATATTTTGCTGGTAAATAGAAAAATGGATTACAATAAATACCTGAATATTCTGCAAGCAAACATCACAGTTTTATAATAGCCTGTGAAGTTCCCTGACCCAAACATCACAAAATATACTGCGTGGATACTTTTCAAAAAGCATTGCAGAAAAGTCAGATCAGTAGTCTTAGTGCTGCAAGTGCAACCTTAAGCGTCATACCATTGGCATTCTGTGGGAAAACTCCCCAGTTAATGAACAAAAGGCAATAAGGTTCTGTAACAAGTACAACTCTTGACAGGTGCATGAACATAGACTTCCTTCCTTTTTATTTTAAAACTTTAATCTTTGAAAAAGTCAAGTCATATTTTACTTACTTATCAAGTTAGCAGATATCTAGATGCATAGCTGAAGATTGTGTATAAAACACTAGGTAGCAGTAAATTACTTGAGTGAAAATAAATGTTATCAATTTAATTTGATAACATTATTAAATTGAATTTAATAATGTAAAATTATTTAAAAAACATTAAATTTACCAAATGTAAAATTTGGTAAAAATAATAAAAGAAGCTAAAGGATAGAAACAAAGATACAAGAAACTACTTTAGCATCTCAAAGGAAAAGTTTAAGAGATATTTAATGGCCAAAATACAATTTAAACTGAATAAGCTCTAACATTCATCAAATATTTGTTGGCTTTAGGAATTAAAAGAGAGGCCTTATTAGTTTTGATTTTGGGTTAAAAAACAAAGCCTTAATTTGAGAGGGAAGAGGGGAACAGGTGGAGTTCAACTTTAGAAAACTTTAACTCATTACCTTCTCACTTCATGTCCTGCTGCTGGGATGGGATGCTTGACAAATCCCAGGCATGCTGTAGAAGCAAAACAAAAATCTTAGCAGGAACTTAAACAAATTTTCTGAAAGTTATAGAGACCATTAGTCAAACTAAAATCGTTTTTGTAACCAAATCAGCATTCTGGAGTTTCTGTTATGTGGTTGCCTATGTTGAGCAAAATTTCTTTCTAGGGCAGGAGTCAGTATGGGAGTGTGTGTGCTGACCAACCAATCAGAAGCAGTGGGGGAAATGGGTGTGTGTGTGTGTGTGGATGGCCAATAAGAGACATGGATTCTGTTATGTTTTTCTAACCACATTCTTCAACAATCTGCCTTTTGTCTATGTGATAGGATGGATGGATGGATTGAAGGATGAATATGGTAAAATGCAACAAATATTTTTGCTTACCTTAATTTGAGAAAGACATATGAAAAGGGTTTTGTTTTTTTTGTTTTTTTCTGTCCCAGTAATATTCTTGGCAAGAATAAATACGCTTCCCATAAAATTGAACTAATATCTTGAGTAAAGTCTGAGTCAGTGAGATGGTGTTTTTATTTCAAGGTGCACAAACATAAAGCAATGTGCAGTTTTATTGCTTTTTGTTCCTTCTGTAGAAATGATTCTGGTCAGTTCCACATGGTGTTGTGTACAGACAGACCAGGAGGATGAGAGATCTCTGAGGCCCGATAAGTGCTTGGTGTAGTTAATAACCTAACACCGTTTTGGATCCGAGTGAGTGTTCTGAAGACAAAAACCTGGAAGTTCTCATTTTGTGATCAGAAGGCAAAGAGCTTGAATATTGAATGTTTTGATAAGCTGCTCACTGGCATGTTCTATTGCTTTATAATATAAATTTAATAAGAATGCTTCTTATTTATTTCTGAATGAATTAAATTTTCTGATAGCAGCTTATCAATAGGTCAGATAGTAATTCTGTCAAAACTTATCGCAAATTCTGTGATATGAATTGCTGCAGTAAAGCTGTGTGTGAATGTCCTCTCTGCTGCAAGTGTAGCAATGTCAAAGCAGGTGATTAGCTCATTTGCTATGCTGAATGTTCATTCAAAGCATGAGATATTTTAGAATGGGGATTTTAATTTATCCAGTATTTAAAGGCAGATTATTATGTAAAAGCTTTGTATTATGCAACAGTGTTATTCCGTCATCAAAAACATGCATGCATGTTTGAACAATTTTTGAATCTCCCACGGCAGCCATTCGCCGGTGCCTAAGTGGTTGGTCTCACAAAGAACCACCTTTTTACACAAAGCTCCTGCTTGGAGCTACAGTCTCCAGCTGAGCTTCTGTCCCACTGAGCACCCTCCCGCTGCTCCTTCCCCACTCAGCTCCACCAAACTAGCAGCAATTAGCAAACATCTGGTGGAACCGTGAGTCTGCTAAACTTATCATGCAAATGAGCCTCAGTCCAACGCTCCTAAGAACGGTTGGAAACTGCAAAATGGAAACTGTATTGTTGTGATGACGTGTCTGAAAGAACAGGAGCTTCTTAAAGAGACGGAGGACAAATTGTGAGGTCAAATATTTTTTTATGTTTTGTTTAATATACAGTATTTTTATAACAAGAGTTACTTGATTGTGCTTTAAAATTACGAAATGCCACCCCTTTCAGTGCATCCTAATCAGATAGCTTTTTCTTCAACACATAATTGTAGACTTTTTTTTTCATATTTTGTTTGTAATTTTCATGTATTAATAAAGTGACTCTCACAGGTATTATAATCGCTGTGCTCGTTATATTAGAAGAATAGCATGAGCTGTAGCTTAAGTGGAGATTAAAATCCTGTCAGGCAAATCACACAATATCACTTTAAGCAGTGTTAGACCGCCAGGTTCTTTCAGAGTCCTACTGGGACCTTTCTACACCTCAAAATCGTTCATTTCCATAGCAGCCACAGTGTGAAAGTCTGCTGCAGGCAATGTTTCCCTGTGGAACACAAGCTCTTCATTATTAACAGCCCCTTGCTGAGCATCCTCCACACTTCTCTGACCTAATGACTTTCCGGAGAATGGAGCCTCAGTTTAAACTCTTCTGTTTTTTTGTCTTTTTTTCCCATCATCTTTTGGAGGAGTAATTCATTTTTATAGGTGCTAAGAGGACAATGACGATTTCCTGTTAAATGAAATGTTTGTCAGATCATAAAATTTAAAATACAACTTTATAAGGAAATCTACTTTGACATTTAATTTAAGAAATCACATATTGAAACTACATATACAGACAATTAGCTCCTCAATAAATGTTATTTAGATCGCAGACGCATAGTATAACATAATCATTTTTTTTAAGTTTAAAATACTTCCACTCAGCTCTTTTGCCTTTCTTTAAATGGTGGTGTCCTGCTCGGCCGTCACTCAATGAATCTAATTTGTTTTACTGAAACAAATTTCAGCAACAAAACCATGAATGCAGGTTTCTCTGGGTCAGCCTGAAGTTCTTGCTGCGAATATGTCGTGTGACCCTGTTTTTACAGTCCGCACCAACTCTTGCAGACTTCATCCACTTAGTTTTAAGCTTTATTCTTTAGTGAGAAATAATGTTGATAGTTGTATGAGTGTGAAACTTTTCAAGTGCTCTGCCATTATAACTTATTTATTATGAATGCCTTGGAACAGCACCAATTGAAGTAGTAATTTTTTTGGATAATGTTGCTTCTTTTGCTCTCCAGCAGATAGCTTAATGCTGCCATTGTATAAAGCAAAAGGAAAACAATTACGTGGGAGCACAGTTGAGCTGTGACGCCAATCTGGAAGCACAAATGCTCCTCTCCCCTATATGGTGCTCTGTTCACATTGGCTTGCTAAACTGTGTGTGTCTGTGCTGTGTGATAAAGGGTGAAGTTCAAATCAAATTGTGCTTAGGGTCGGCATGAGGTCTTGGACAGCCCTGAGAGCAGTACATCCCACTGCTGTCTTTCATCAAAATATGATTTGTTCAGGGCAGAAAGCAGTTCTTATCTGAAGAAAAGGGTACTCAGCAGCAGCCTTTGTCATACCGCACTTTTAATTAAAGGAGAATAAGCGAGTACATATGAAGGCACCTTCCCCCGTGGGGAGCAACACCATTTCATATTTCTTTTTAATAGCTCGTGGTATTTTGCAAAGGACCTTCACCTTGCTCTCAGAATTCGTACTGATCAGATACTGCTGTCGTTTGAGGGGAAAATTTTATTTGACTTCATCTGCAACAAAAACCTAGTCAGTGATAATTTAGAAGCATGGCCTTTTGTTGTTTTGGAACAAAAGCTGTTTTTAAGCATGGAGGGGCCGTACTCTGGCAAATGGTATCAAAATCTTTGTAGGATGTGAAGCCAGCTGTTAATGTCACCGAGTGACTCTGCAGACAAGTTGAGAGG
The DNA here is from genome assembly GCA_902982915.1 of Phalloptychus januarius. NCBI lineage: Eukaryota > Metazoa > Chordata > Actinopteri > Cyprinodontiformes > Poeciliidae > Phalloptychus > Phalloptychus januarius. Next base: position 16,366,861 of record CADWAE010000230.1, on the reverse strand, counting down.
CATTTAAACAGCTGGAATCGAGATTTAAAATGGGAAACTAGAGGGTGAAATATTTCCCTGACAAGAAAACGCTGGAATATAGTAAAGCATTTCAATCAGTCCAAAGCAGCGGAGGCTGGAGCGTCTGCATTGAACAACCCTGTAGAAGGCTGCAATATGTGCAGCAGTGATAACAAATGGCATGATGCAAAAATAAAAAAAAAAGATTCTGCGACTGGGATGAAGGGAAAACTTTTCTATCTTTAAACACAGTCAAAGTATGATTGTTTGCTTTATGAGTGAGTGATACTTAATTAGGTTTTCATGAAAGGACAAAAAAACTGTGGCTCAGAGTCAGACAGAACCAGGAAAGAAACATTTTATATTCAGTGCTGGATGTGTGATCATCATTCTGGTTTTCACATTTCTACATAAAAGTCACAGAAGAAGAAAAGAGACTGAAAGACTGCATAACCAGAAAAAAATACAAAAAAGTACAAGATCCACTGCAATATTGACAACTGTTCCTTCTAGCTGAGACAAGCGTCGTTATTTTTTGTGAGCTCTGGCTGCGAGACATCAAAATAAGGGAGCTGTGGGTTGTTTGCTGTTTCAGAAAAGTGAAACCGGGTTAATTAGAGCTCCGTTTTATTGATTCCTTAAAGGAAGTCAGGTCTAAAAGAGGAACAAGAGCAACACTTCTCCAAATATGCAATACAATACAAAGAAAATTCCTAGTTTTTGGGAACAAGGCTTAATATAAGCCAAAGCTGAAATGTCCTTTTCTCCTACAACTGTCAGTTTGTAATTGCAACAAAGTCATTTAATCTTAAAATGACAATTGGTAGTGCTGATTATGCTTGTAATGATGCACAAATAGTTATTCAGTTGACATTGATGGTGGTGTCACATCTGAAGGGACGTGCAGCAACTGAAGTCTGCTTCCTTCTTTGGCATTTTATGAATACCAAATATTAAAAAAATACTGTGGGGAAATTATAGTGACATGGGGTGAAGATAGGGAAATTTAACACATCAATGATTTTCTCAATAAATGTAGTTCTAATAACCAAAGAATCTAACAACCTAAATGATCCACACATGCAAAGAAAAAAAAACTCACTAGTAGATAAATAAATGGACTAGAATTAAATGACAGAACATAAGTATTGAACCTACTTGATAAAATGTGTTTAACATGTAGTTGAATGGCTTTTGGGGTGATGGTGGGTTACCCAAAAAGCCACCATTACCATAGTAATTCTATGGAGCGATTCTCCATAGAATTTCTTTTCTATGAAGAATACAATGCTCAGGTGCAATTTTGACCCAAATCTTCAACAAAACAATTTACAACTCTTTAATGTCCTTGAACTACAACTTTTTTTTCTGCAGATTTTGATTTAAATTTAAGTTGACTGACTGTCTTAGGCATTCTAGCACCTGTGAAACCAGATGAATGTTCTTGACTGTGAGACTGGAATCATTTTGTAGCAGCTCCACATTTGCTCCATTTGCAGACTCCAATCAAGAACACCTGACTAAATATCTCCATTCATCTCTTCAATCAAATGAAAGTGTGCGAGCTGAATAATAGAAGAACTATTATACTCTATAAAGTTCCCACCTCTAAATATCACTATAAGTTTGGTGTATTTGGGCAATTGGTCCATAAGGTTCCTATTCCCAACATGTGTGTGAGATTCACCATTCATTTTGCATTACTTGTATCTTTGTTCGATTTTCAAAGTTTTTCCTCTTTGAACCAGAAAATTGTTTCCACCATAACAACTTGCTGCACTTTTTTGAACTGAAAGTGATTCATGTGGAATCTTCTTTTCATCATTGATATACTTTATTCAACTAAAAGGCATAAGTTAGTAGCACTTTGTGTTTGATCTAAATACAGCAGAAAATACACACATTTTCACTTGTCATGTATTCACACTTGTGTGTGAAATTCTTATGTCTAAAGTAAATGTTTTTTCAAATTCTAACGGAATGATAGGTGGATGTTTATGATGGTATACCTGCCAGTCAAATACATTATTTTAGGACTTGTTCAGCTCTGATCAATATCTTTTTAATTGATTAGAAGACTGTATGGTTTCTATTTATAACACACCTTTCCATTTTATTACAGAATTCTAATAAATCAACACATAACCTTGTTGGTCCTTGCCATAACAATTACCTCTTCGTGCAAAAATATCTACTTTAACGATCACTGTCCACCAGTGACAAAGTGGGTTTAGACAAGGCAAGTAAAAAGCTGATAAACTGAGCCACCATATTAAGTGTGAAACATTGTGTTTACATTTAAACAATGCCAATTTGCTGCTTAAGATCTCCCATTATCTGTTCAGCTGAGGCCAAGATAATTGACTAAGGATTTGATTTTCTCAGTTCAAACATGATTACGATGTTGCTTTGCGGGTCTCTGCAAATGCTGATTTATTGCCGAGTGTTTTATACTGGAATTCAATCAAAGAGAAACAATTGATAAAGCTATCGGATACATTTACACTTCGGCAGACATTCACATTGTTTCATCAAATAGAGAGTGGTGAAAGAGCGTGAACATAATCAGTTAGAAATGTGTGGTATTCATTTTTGAAATGGAAAAGGTAATATTTTCCAAATGAATTCAGTACTGTTCAACCCAGTTAATGTCAAGCGGTGAATTATTCATTAAGAAAAATCAGCAGTCTTTGTTACACCAGGAAAAAGTTGGTCATCGTAATAATTTTCTTTTTCTGTTGCATAACACGATATGTCTGTTCTTTAATGCATTGTGATTTGGACATGGATGAAATTATCAAAGCTCTAAAAAAAGACTAGGAAAAATTATTTGACAACAATTTGCAAGATTAAGCTGGTTGGATTATTATGAATTGCTATTTTGCTCACAATGGTTATTTTAAATTAATGGTCACACTGTTTTTCCCAAAAACACGTTGACAGTCGTGGGAATAGCTCCCTGTGACTGATGATGTGCAATTACATCACATGTTGTAAAGGTTTGAACCCTGTTTCCATCCTTTTCATCTGCCTTGAAATTGTTGCACCCTGGCAAGTCCATCTTCAATATTTTTGCCTCAGTTTTGTTTTAGACAAAACAAAGAATATTGCTTCCCTTGCTCTTCCACAAACACACTTTCTTATTAACCTGGGAAATTTCTATTCTTTGAATTTCGCTGTAAGCCTGGTGGATGGATATCCACTTGAACAGGAAAAGAGTTTTACGGATTCAGCGGTTTGAATATATTTGCGGCATGAACATTTTGTTATAGTCTGCAATAAGTTGTTGAAATAAACTGTTACTAATATTAGGTGAATAGTAAGGTCATTTAGAAATTTTCACTGGCATTATAATTACTGTAGAGTCGGATGAGAAGCAACCCTTTAATACGATTTTGATTTTTATAGTGAATGTCAGGTCCTTGGATTATAAGTGAAAGATATTTTTCACTTTATAATAAACCAAAGCATCTGGTGATGCTTTTGTAATCTTTGTGCAAGTATTGCTGCAAATCTCAACATGTGGGATGTCCAATTGACTGATAGTCTAAGGGCGGTTCCATAATTTTGGTCATCTTAGAATACATTACGGCATTAACCAGAGCTCTGTTTATGTTAATGCTTTGTACTCCACTGACCATTTATAGTAAATGTGTTCAATTGCTTGTGAGCACAAATAGTGAATCAGCCAAACACATGAGAGCAGTTCAGTGCAGTAAAGCATTTAGATCAATGACTCTCAACATTGGTCCTCGAGGGCCGACATCCCGCATGTTTTAGTTTTCTCTCTGGTTTAACACACCTGGATCAAATGATGGCTCATTAGAAGGTCTAAGAAGAACATTGACATGCTGGGAAGGTTGTTACTACCACCAGGGAGAGAACTAAAACATGCAGGATGCCGGGCCTTGAGGACCGACTTTGGAAACCACTGATCTAGATGGAAAAGACTGAGCATCAGAGTGAAATAATTTTAAGCATGTCATGTCTCTTGCTACTTTCAAAGCTTCTATCCAAACATGTGAATTTGCTACTAAATGCTGCTGTTTGCTACACTCAACCATGTATATGAAGCTGTGTGTGTGTGTGTGTGTACGGATCCAACACATTCCTTTTGTGTATCCCAATAAATGTGGAATAGAGCGCAATTTTAGGATAAACATTTCCTTCCATGAGAAAAATATTGTTGTCTTGAGCAAAGAAGAACTTTAGGAAGACCTCCAACTCACATCTCATTAGATTAATCTCTTAGTGAGGCATAAAAACTACACAGATGTTCATCAGATTGAAATCATCCTTTCTTGTCTGACAGCAACATCAAAGGTACCGTCATACCATTTGTTACTTCAAAGATTATGTCAGCTGTGACACAGGTTAGGCTACTCAGTGGCAGCATGATAATGTTTCCAGACAATGTGTGTATGTTTGCAGTTAATGTTCCCTATCTAGCTTTAAAAATTCTTCTGTTGATAATCCACTGCACTGACTGGTACAAGCTTGAAGGGGTTTGACTCTCTACAAACTCCTTTGGGAGGAGACTGAACACTCATCAGCTGCAAAATACTCCTTTAAAGTTAATTTCTAAGTAAAGTCTCAGGACATAAACATCTATGTCAGTTTGTTTACTGTTCTGTAGAAAGTGTATCATCTAGGTTTTTTTTATGTTACTGCAGCTAAAAGCTGCAAAAAAACAAATACTGTATGTCCGGTGATAATATTTCTTTTGGACATCCATTTTTTTGCAGGCAGTAGAGCTCATAAATAGAGATAAATAAACCGTATTTATGGGTTTTTATTGATGTCATGCATCATAGTAAAGAACATACACCACTCACTGTTTTAGACTTTAATATTGTGCCATTGTGGTGACATGAGCATTTCAGTGAATTACTTCTAATCATGCCTAATGTTCCATGTAAGGGTCTACCCTGTCTCTGTCTTCTCTCATCAGATAGGTCACACAGTGTTGTTAAGAGTGTGTGCACTCGCATGTTTGCGAGCTGGGGCTTGACAGCAGTACATTTGGCTTCCCAGTGGACCATGGAAATGCAACTCAGGCTTAGAAGTGCTCAGATGTCTCTTCATAGCCAGGTCCCTTGGTGCATGACCTTATTCCCTGTGACATTTTCAGCCATTAATCTGCAGACGTATGGTGATGGAGTACCTATCTAGAGTTACATTGTGTTCATGTCACATCATTTTCTATGTGACACTAATGTCATGCAATTCTTTGATTGGGGTGATGTGACTGAATTTAGCTTTGATTTAGTTTGCAGCTGGTGATTGCTGCAATGTTTATCGTTTTTTTTTCTTCCTTTCTTTTGCTTGTATAATGAAAGTATTCTGAATACCCCTTAATTCTGTCTGTTCATTTCCAGTGAGAAGAAATTGGAACCATGAGGAAATTAAATAAAAATTTAAATATCATTTTCTTTTGACGCTTTCACATTCTGAATAGTGCATGAATATTGTGTCCAAGGGTGTGGAGCTCACTGTTCTGCTGAGTCAGGATAGCGTATGGTGCTTTTGCTATGATATCGCCCACTAAGTTCATTATTATAATCATCTTGGAGCTTGTCAGTGTTATATAAATGTCCCCAAGTCGTCAAAAGTTAACTGAATTCTGACATGCATATAATCTATTTTAATTTCAGTTTCAAGCTGCCAACATGCCAGATAAGTGAAATGTCTTGAAAGGGTACATTGAGATTATTATTGTGTGTTGTGCAATTGCTGTGATTAGTAAGTAAAAATTCAGTCGATTGTGTTTTAGTGGTACACATCTCCTATGAATGTTTAAGATGCTGCCATGCTTATGCAAAGGGCAAGTCCAAAGAACGCATCGTATGGTTTGTATGTTTGATAAATACTGATTCATCTCCTTCTTATGTAGTATGTCTGGGGTTTTGCTGTTAGCGCACAGCATGTACAGATCAGTGCTCCCATGACACTTTCGAAGAATCTATACGTTTCTGACAAAACAACATCAATATTTAAATATTCATATTTGTTACCACTGATCTCTCTCTTTTTTGTCTTTCAGCTAGACGAGAAGTTTTTTTTAAAATGCACTTTAATATAACCATAAAATCCCAGCTGAGAAGGAGCTGAAAATAGCATTTACATATTGAAACATAAACTAGATATGGGGTTGCGATTAGATTCTCATGGTATGAAAACTGTGCCGAAAACTACAACCGTTTCCCAAAATAACATCTTCAACATTAAGATTTAAAACAAAAGTATACAATATAGTCTAATTAAAACAGAATAGCAACAGTTGGAGGAATATATTGCTGCTGGAAACAACCAATCAGAGACAGGAGGGCTGTCGTAGCACTGTTAATCAGGCTTGTGTACATGTTGCTCATACCTGTCCCCGTTCAGCATCAAACGTCGTTCAAGCTTAATATCGTCGGTGTGCTGCAGCTGTGCTAATGGCAGAAAAGCAACCTAACATTATAGGAAAACTGCCAATTTTTCAAGTTCTCTGCTTAGTTAAGGTAGAGGAGCTGAGGAGGGAGAGAGCAAGACGCAGAGACCTGTCGGTTATGCTTGTTAAAATTTTCAGGCCCAGTCCACGGTTTTCTCAGAAATCCTCACTGCAGCCCTAATGCATAACATCAATGTTAAGATCAATATTATGGTCACATATACAATTAATATTTAAGGCCATATCAAAAAGAAGGGTACACTGTGGCTCAAAGTTGAAATCTCATATTTATATCGCTCACTTGGAGGTCATTTGTGGACTGCTATTTGTTGTTGGATCAAAAGGAAAAAAAAAAGCAAAGCCTCTGTTTTTTCTTATTACTATTACTAGTGAATTATCAGCCCCATTAATTAAAACATAATAGCAACAGTTAACTTGTTGATGCGACAGGAAATTAAAAAAAAAACTATTTAGTAGGTTATTTTTTTGAAAAATTTCCATTACAATGCCCAAAATAATCTCTAGATTGTTTTAAATATATTTTTGTTAGCTGTAAATACCAGAAAGGCTTGTTTACATATCAAATGTGATCAAAACTGTCAAACTTTGTCTATTTTGTGATGTGTCTGTCACTTAATAAAAGCAGTATCTTGTTAAACTTTATACCTTAAAGCTGGCTGATGTTCAAAACAGATTAAGTTATTGTTGAATATTTATGAGACATCTCTGACAGAAGCGTCACTTCACAGTTGTCATCTTCTTCAAGGGTTGTAATCTTCATATCACCAATGACGTCCGATCGCATTTGGTGCACAACATCTTAATAGAGCTTTGAATAATTATTCTGACAGTTGCTTCACTACTAACCACACTATATGTACGTTAAAAAATTCATAGCTCACATTTCTTTGCTATATCTCAGTTAAACTCCTCTACTGGAGTTAACCCAACAGCAGGGGATACATGCAACGTAGGCTGACTTAAGTTATCAGGAGTGTCACAGTGGCAGGTTGCTCTTGTCACCTCTCAAGAGGTGCAACATAAAGCTGACACATACAAACATCAGCACATCTGTCTCTTTCTATCGTTGTTTCTTTATCTCGACCTGTAATAACATTTTATGGATGTGTTGACGGACTGTCTCAGGCAGTCATTACACACTGTTCCTATCTTATCGCAGCCAACTGAAACTGCATTATTGTTTTCCGTCTGTTCGGTGGACATTATTGTCACAGGTTGCAGTGGTTCAGTGTCTTGCAATTCTGTATATGTTTTCCCCAGATAATGAAATCCTCGTTGCCTGCGGAAGACTTCATTTTGAAAACATCAAAGCGATGGCTTTACACGGACCACTTGCTTTTGTAGTGGAAGTTGGTGTGCTGCTTCCCGCACTAAAACCACTTAGGGACCAAACAGACATTCTTCTCCCCTAAAGAAGAAAAGATGCAGTGTCTTCCAAATGTATTGAACTGTCACATTTATCAACCAAAACCTCATTGTACTGTATTAGGAGTTTTAAAGATTGCTCAACATTTAGCAGTGGAAGGGCAATTATCCATGGCTTTTGGCATTTTCTATAATAAATAAATGTGAGTGCGCTTAAGTATTAAGCCCTTTTTTAATTTGTTAGACTTAAATAAAATACGTGCAACTAAATATCTTAAGAAGTCTGGCAATTATTAAGTAGATATCTTGTGTTCAACCTCAAACTAAGACATGAAAGTCCACCTATACCTGTTGACCAAGCAAGGAGAACATTAATCAGAGAAGCAGCCAAGAGTAACTCTGGAGGAGCTGCATAGATCCACAGTTCCGGTGGGACAATATGTTAACTGCACACCGTGGCTTTTGTGAAACAAAACATCATCTCACCAGTTTGTAGTTCATAACATGGCAACATATTTTGCCATGCTATTTCCATTGTGACACAGTGGGGGCAGCTTCATGCTGCAGAAATTTTTTTTTCTCCCAGGAAATGGAAAGCTGTTCAAGAATGATTAAGAAATGCATAGAGCTAAATAGAGCATACTCCTGGAGGAAGACTTGAGGTTAGGGCAAGAGTCATACACTCCAGCAGGACAACCACCCCCTACAAATGCAGCCAGCGCTACTATAGAATGGATCCAGGCATATTGATTGTATGATTGACAAAACCAAAGGTCAGAATTTGTGACAAGGTCTCAACACTGTAATTCACAGAAGCAATACATTCACTATGTGTTTAAGCTGTGTCTCTAGCCTTGCAAAATACACTAAAATTTGTGGTTGTGTAGTGACAATAAAAATGCCCAACGGGAAAACTTCATTTATACTGCAATGCATTTACTTTTCAGTACTAATTCTCTTTTTTTTACAGTATATTAAATGATAAACTTTCAACAAAAAGAAAATATTAAGCGTGAGGAAGTAAAGTTAAGAGTGGCTTCTCTGTACTGAGCCTTTGCCACATTCGAATTTTTAGCAATCTGTCTTGACCCTGATATGTCGGCGGCAACCGCCATCTTTTTGGGTGTGAGTATTGACAGGGGTCCTAGGAGAAAAGCCACAGCATTACACCTCCAGCTGTTCCAATTTCTCATCTCTACTGCTGAATTGATGCTGCTGGTCTGTAAAGCTTGCAGCTGAATTAATAATGAAGTGAGTCAATAGGTCTCAGGATCCTATTCTCACAGATATCACCTTGAAGCGACTTTGCTCAGGTATTGAGGTGTGGAGTATGAAGGAAAGTTGTAGATATTTACTGCCAATAGGATGGCATTCTGCATAGCATTACTGGGTGAAAATGGTTTGTTTCTAACAGGTATTTTATTTAGTTTGACATCTACTTTTGAAATGTTTATGAAGCTTTCTTAAAGTAAACAACTACATCCTTGGGAATTAAAATAATTTCCAGTGGTTAGAAGCCTTTTTTAAGTTTTAAAATTTTATTTTTTTCCTCTGCATTTATTATGTGGCCCATGCTGATGTAGATGTCAGGTACAATGTGTCACGACTGGGAAATGAGATTATTATGTGTTTGTTTTCCTAAGTTCAAACTAATAAAGTATGCATCAGGCCGATACTATTTGGAGCCCCGCCAATCGAAACACCTGTTATGATCATTTCCCAAGGAGAGGCCTTGTCAATCTGTCTGAGATCATTAACAAGGCTGGTAGTGTGATAGCTTCTGTCGCTAATGGCAAAGCCTATTTAGTAGGCATGGCATTGACATTCAATTGGCAATTTTCTATTTTTGTTGTGGATAATAGCATATTCTGGTGAGAAACAGGATAAGTAAAAACATGTTAGGGTACCGTCACTGTCACAACCTCCCAAGTAACAAGTTTAATAAGTGATGACCCGCAGGGATACGTTGTTCTATAAACTGTGGTTCAGCCCAGCCTCTAATAGTCAGTACACTGTCAAATGATTAGACGGCTTTTATTACTGGACCATAGAAGTCTGCTTACACCACCAGACTGAGAAGGAGTTGGCAGTGGTCTTTCAGGCAGGTAAAATCAATCTCATCCATTTTTGTCAGTGAGTTGATACAGTCAGCTTAAGAGCAATACAGTTGCTCAAGCATGAGTATCTGTAAAGAAAAGGGAAAAAAACTGGACTGCTTTTTGCAGCCCCATAAGAGCAGAACTCGTGTTGAAAAATTAACGTTTGCTCCTGGGTGTTGTATTCCCATCAATGCCAATTAGAGCAGGAGGTAAAACATTTTGCAGACCAAAGGGGACAGACTGCTGATTACACACCACCATTGAACTCACATCAGATGTCAGTGGGTGGTGTTCAGGGTTTTTGACAGAGGTGAGGACAACTTTACTTTCACAAGTTTAGGATCCTGTGTTTTAGAGTTGAACGCCTGAACTTTGTTTGAATGCTGAAGACATGTGAGATTTGTTATTCTATAGTTATTCATTTTTACTTTTATGGGGAATTTTAAGTCAGATGCTTCAGTTTAGAGTTTGTACATTTAAATCTTATCCTGCAATATAATCTTGAATATCTATTGAGGCTGACATTGTCCCATCAAAAACCATTGTACACATCGAACATGAAAGTCTGGAAATTACATAACAAGCATCATATGTATAGATTTATATGCCTCCTATGGAGCTATCAAGTCTGTACTGCACACTGTAGAACATACTGTACAGAATTCAAAATGTAATTACACATTTAAAAACTGTTTCAGTCATCTTTGATTTTTTTAGAAGTGAAGAATCCTTAGCATAATGGTCTAAATAGTCACTGTTTTCATCAACAAGATAATTTTGCTATAGTTTAATTTACAAGTTGTTTCTGTCCGAAACAGTCAATAACTAATGAGCAGAGGACAAACAGACACTGTGTACATGGAAGAATAAAAACAGCAACACCAGTATGGTGTGGCGGCAGCTGTAGAGAAATTAGTTCCTATTATCAGGAAGAAACTTCTAGCACTACGCAGCATTTTCAGGATTTCATAGTCCTACTTTGTGTCAAAGTCTTCAATTAGAATTTACAGATCATATGTAATTCGCAGCAGGTAGAGGTTGAGTGTTCAACTTTCTGTAACCCAGTTAGCTTTCCTGTTGTCAGCAAAAGCTCCTTGCTGCTGGAGTCGTACATTTTCAATTTTCTGTTAGCATAAATGACCAGAGAAAATCAAACATAAGATCCACAACAATACAGGATCCTGGAGTCTGGATCAATGGATAGGTGATGGATGGCTAGATGAATAGGTAGATAGTGGCCTCATTCTCATATTTAATTTAAAAATGACATCAATATCAGAATCAATACTGATATTTTATCAGATATGTCCTATTTCTCTTAAATCAATTTTGTCATTTTTTGCAACCTGTATTTTTCAAGGCACATAAATAAATGTGTTTAATATAAATCTTAAATAACCACTAGCAACAATATCAACAGTTATATTGAAAGTACTCCTTGTCCATGGACATTATGACCACATAGAGGCTATGTAAAGATTTCATAAATATGCATCTTTCTTCTTGTTGTCGTCTTGATGCTGTATTCCAAAAACTATGGTTAGAAAACTGAATATTTACTTTTTTTTTTTCAAAATTCTTATGAGAGACTGTTTAGGTAGATTTTTTTTTTCCATTTTACATAAAGAAAACTGAATTTGTGATGGGCAGAACAGCGGAGACTTTTGTGGACTTGAGTTTTGCACCGCAGCTGAATTATGTTTTTTAGGAATATTTCTTGTCATGAAGCGTTAATATGTTTCCTCTTCTAATGCTAAATGGATCCATTCAAGTAGTGTCCAATAAATCCACACTTATACAGTTTGTTACTGAGCAACGATGCTGTAGTTCTTGCAAATTCAGTGTTTTGCTTTAGGCCACTAGTGCTTGTAGTATTTTGTCTGCTTTTTTAAAAGCCCCTGCAGAATCTTAAGAGGGACACTGCTTTGTTCAGTACGTCTACACAAGGGAGACAGTGTTTGAAGAATCCTATCTTGGGACATGGCAATATGAAGACTGCAATTGAAATGTTTTTGGGGGAGTGATGCATAAATACAGAGATGCACATACAACAGAAAATGTGCAGGAACTAATAAGTTTCTCGTTTTCAGATAGACATTTATGAATAAATGGCAGTATGTTTCTTTTAAGGCTGCCATTATGGGACAACCTTTGTTATTTCTATAGAATTATGCATGGCCATTTACAGGGGAGGGGAAAAATGAAAAACTTATAGAAATGTTTGAATAAGTCAGGGAGATTTCAGTAGGTGGAAAATAACATATTAAAAATGTTTGACTCTTCAGCTTCTCTGTTTCCCCTTTCAGTCCTTGGTATTTTACTTGATATTCATCCTTCTTCTTGGTGTTAGAAGTTAGACTTACTGTTTGCCACCACTCCTCTCTCTTCTACTTTGTTTAGTACCACAATATTGACTTGATTAGGGAATACCTATTTAACGCCTTGGATTTGGAAATGCCACAAGTTCTTAGCTTTTTAATTCTCTGTAAAACCTCAGCATAGGTATTCCTGTGCATTATTCCAACTACTTGATTATAGTTTCCATATGCACTTTTCCTGTCAGCATCTTACACCCAGTTATTAAGAGCTGCAGTGTTTCAGGGGCGTCTTCAAACAGCTTACATATTCTGTGCTGGGGATGCGGTAGACCCCAACCTTAATGGCTCTTGTGCTTAAAGACTTTTGTTGTCATGATTAGTGCCTCATGCTGTCATTCAGTCCAGCTTCCTCTAAGCTGTAGCAGAGAAGGAAACCTTGTTTCCTTCTCTGCTTCCTTAATTTATTGTTGGTATACACTATGTAGAGGTTTCTCCATCTTGATCCTTCTTTCCCTCATGGTTTCTGTTGCCTCAGTTAATTTTCAGTTTTCAATGGGGCTACCTCACTGATATACTCCAGGTTTTGGTTTGTGGCCTTTTATTAGAAAGTCAACACTTTTAACAAGACTTTTTATGGTCTCCTTATTCACTGTAGTTAATTGGTCATGGTTGATTTTCTTTTCTGTTTTCTCAAGGTTGCTTTCTGGTAGTTCAGTTATAATTGTCTTTCCTACCTTAGATATTATTTGACCAATCAGAAGAGCGTCGTAATGAACTTCTGGTTATGTTGATCAGTGAGTTTATGCCTTAATCACTCTTAGCATACAGCTCGATGTCATCTGTGTAGAGGAGGTGACTGACAGTGGCTCTATTTCCTAGTTGGTATTTATATATGTTCATTGCAATGATTTACCTAATATCTTCCCCTTGAGCTTGGTGTCAAGGCTTTAATTGTCCTATTGATGTTGTACTGATCCAATAACTCTAATCTATTTGTGTGGGATTATGCCATAGGATTTCTTCTAGTTAATCCAGGTCTCTGTTATTGGTAGAACTAGCTGGTTGGTTGGTACAATGGTTAGAGGCAATGTGATTTGGATGATGAGTTCAAACCATGATTAACTAAACTAAGTGACACCATTCGCTTTACAGTTTACAGTCAATAGAACTGCAGTGTTTTCAGTATAAGAAACTGCATTTCTTATACAATTGTATGAAATTTTATTGACTTGAAATAAAGTTTCACACACTTTTACAAGGTTTATAACAAAACAAGACTTGATTATAACCAATGAAGTCACATTTCAAAGATGTATCCTTATATATTGTATATGTATATTCAAAAGTAATTTGAAAAGTCAGATATTTCTTTCTAAAGCCTTTTGAAGGTTGCCTGATGGAGCCCTTCAGAATCTTTGAGGTTTTGGTGTTTCGTTTCTTTATTTTTTTTATTGTTTTCACAAGTCAGTGAAAAGCTTTCACAACTTGTCATATGAGAGTAGATGGATGGGTTTATTAGAACAGCCTTACTGTTATTTTTACATCCATTGAAAATGTAACTTTAACCTTGTTTTTCTCTTAAGGTCATTGAAATGCACTTTTTGCTATTAGCAGCCATGATGTAGTTTTGTGCTAATGAAGTGGATTAAACAAAGATGCATGACTTTATTCTTAAAACATCTCCAAAGGATATGTTGTAATCAGGATTTGCTAATGGTGTCCATCTTTTTTCTCTTGCACTCAAGGGTTGTTCTTCTGCTTGACTGAAAACACGGACTAATTGGGCAACTTAATTATCGTCTGGCTTGCTCTCTCAGTGAAGTGTATGAGATGGGAAGAGGTGGGGGTGTTCATATTATCAATCATACAAAGCATGACCTGCTTCTGATTAGTGTTACATGTAGTTAATTGGCAAAGACCGACAAAAAAGATACTTCCAGAGAATGCTTAAAAGGGTTTATAATACTTTCTTACTTTCTAAGAGTTATTGTTGGATATATGAGCTTTACCTTAAATAGTTTAAAGAGGCTTTAATGTCCACCAATAACTGCTATAGAATATATATCATACTGTATGTCTCACATCACCAAACTGTATGCTTTCCGTATGATCCACTTTTGATAAAACTGTAAATCTGATATAGAAAATTCTCAGATATTGATATTCCTTGATGCGTCTTTATTTATAAATGAAATTAATTAGAAGCAATCGAATAAATCATCTTACTCATCATGAAATAATTAAGGGATGAACACAGTATGACAAGAATCGAATCAGCGTGTGATTGAATTAAACATGTGCATATAATTTTGTTAGGTTTCATTATTTGTTCAGACTGTACAGTAGAAAATGATATAGATTTGATACAATGTCAGTTTTCAAGCAGCCAACTTTATAACTGCTCAGCTGAGAATTACTACAAAGACAAAGAGAGGGGAACACAATGTTCCATTAAAGGACTAAAGGTGTAGAAAATTGCCTTAAATGTGGCAGAGCAGACATGATGTGTACTGACTAACTGATTGGAGACAGAAACTAAAAGAAAGTCAGCTTAGTGCCTTCCTGAACTACTAAAGTTAAATAAAGTATTGATGTACTACTAACAGTAGAATTTATTCTTCATTTTGTTGCAAAGGCAATTATACCAGAGGCTTTTTTGAAGCATTTTGTCACAATATAATGACAATCACTTTATTCTATTAGGATTTGATGTGATAAACCAACAGGTAGCAAAGCATAACTGAAGTAGAAGAAAAATGACTCATGGTTTTTTACATTTTTAACAAAAGAAAAGAGTGGCAAACATTTGCATTAACTCTCCTTTACCTTTGGAATGCTTTCATGATTAAAACTTTGTTTTGTGTGGAGGAAATGTTACATTATACATCACCTCAGTATGCATCATCCACTTAAAAGTCATAAAAGACTTTCAGCTGTAACTGAAGTGAAAGGTGATTCTACAGACTACTGACACAGGAGGGATAAGTACAAAAGCATGCCACACTTTTGAGATTTGTATTTGTGAAGACATTTTAAAACCTTATATCTTTTCCTTTCTCTTTGCATTTATGAACCACTTTCTGCTGGTTTACCATAGGGAAGGTCTTGTACAGTCCTCCAGAGCAGCTCTCGTGGAACTTTTAGATGCATCTTTGCCCAACACATCTGAGTTGAATGGCTGAATTCCTTCATCAGTAACTCATTCTGTACTGGAGAGGCATTGTAACGAGCCATTCATTTGATTCAGGTATGTAGAATCAGAGCTGCATCTAAAAGTTGCAGAGTAATTGCTCTCAAATGCTGGCATCGGCATTTGAGAGCTGATTCCAGCATTTTGCAAAAATAAAAAATAAAAAAACACTGAATATCTGTGGCTTTTAGGGTGAAAAATGTTGGAAAAATATTTTTGCAAAGCAATTTAGGGACACAATAACAATAAGAAAAGTCTTTAGACATTCTAAGAGAAGTGTTTGACTATTGGATTCTAACTTCAAATTCACTGAAAAGCAAAACAAAATGTCATCTGTGGCATACTGCAGCAGAGCCAGCAACCGATAACCATTTTCCTGGGAGATTAGCTGATCATTAAGCAGTGGGCGGCTGCTGGCATTCAGTTCTAACAACCTACAAGACACTACTTTTACTCAGACGAGCTGATCGGCCTCAAATTGACTTTTGACTGAATGCGACTCATCTGATACGATTTGTAGTTTGCCATCACTGAGATTAAAGGAGGGATATATTGTTTGGCCCCTCTCCTGAAATTAGACTCTGGCCTAGGGGAGGGAGAAAAAGCTGCAAAATTAGCATAACAAAAAATGACATTCAACATAATTCCAGTGCAGTAGTTGCTGCTGCTTGGTTTTATCAGTGTGTTTCAGTCAGAAAAAATAACATATAGCCACAGGTCCTTGAGTCACTGAAATGTCTGGCTTTGTCCCATGGATTTAATCTAACTCCAAGGACAACCAGGAATGGCAGTGTGACTAAATGATTGGCAGAGATCGTAACAATTATATCATGATTGTTAAGCTGAAGAGAGGATTTGGATCTTGAGAGATGCCCGCTAATGTCCCTGCATGTGGCAGTTCTGGTTCTGCAGGCATTGCTGCTCTGGGCTTAAATGGGCAAACTTTGCCCCCCACTTGCATGGACCATAGTAGGTAATTACACTATCTCAGCTCCTTGTCGGCTGTATTTTACTGCTATCTTTTAATTGGAGCAATGAGGGGAAAGCCATTTTATATAGAGGATTTAGAAGATGTGCTGTACCGGTCTTCAGCCTGCTAAGAGAGGAGATAAATAGAATGCCCCTCTTTGTAATGTGATTTCACCTGAAGGCCACAATTTTATTAGCCACTGGAAGCTCATCCGTTGAGCCTACTTTCATTTGTCAGACATGATAGTACTTCTTTTGGAGCATTGCACAATGGAAATGTGAGATTTCTATACTCAAGTACATCCTTCACATTTCTAGTAAGAAGCGTTTTTTTTTTTATTTAGGAAAGGACAAAAACAGGACCCTGCAAATGAAATTAATATCTTTTGATCTCTTTCAGTTTTCCTTCTCTTGCCTGTAAACTTCAATGAGTTTTATTGGCAGACTAATACAAAGCATTACTTTTCTCTGCTAAAAGTAAGAAATAAGTGTGATTTACAGTTATTTTACCCATGAGCAAATTCTTTGTTGAAACACTTTTCTGTCAATTTCAGGTGCTATTCAAGTCACATTGCACAAGTAAAGAAATGTCTGGTATCATGCAGACCTAATTGGATCTAAACCTTTGCATTGTAGCTCTGACTGCATGTTTGAGTTTATTCCCTAATTAGATGACAAATTAATGCTTTAGATTCTATTTAATCTACAGTAACGTAAAACAAGCAGAATGTTTCTTTTTTTTAAATCTAAAACAATAGTTCATTTTCCATTCACTTCACAAAGTACTACTTTCTCATAAAAACTTCCTACATCAAAACATATTGTTGTAAAATACGGAAAAAAATTAAAGTGATGAGAACAATTATGCAAGAAACTATAGAATCTTGAACAAATCAGACCACAGCGTGAACATGCTCTTTCTACCCTGGTCCTGCATTGCAGAGGAAAAATCCCCAACAATTAAGTGCAAATCATATTCAGTTTGATATGTTAAATTATGCATAACTTTTTAATTGGCTGCTGGGTAGCCATTATGGGATTTCTTCTTAGAATGTGCAGTGAGAAAGGTGAGGCCGTGTTTTGTCTTGCGGAGGCAGTGCTGGATGGCTTCCAGAGGTCATGCAGCTGAGCAGAGGGAGCTCTGCTACCTGCTGGGTTGCCGTTTCCCCTCTGCACCTCCTCCTTGCCAGCCTCCCCCTTACACACTCACCTGACACCATCTCTTGATAGCAGTCACTCTACCCTCAGGGCAATAAGCAGGGCATATAGCACATGCTCATGCATCTCATATCCTCCTTTGGTATAAGTAGTCTTAATATAGTTGACCTCTTTCCAGTGAAGGTGTTACAGAGAGGACATGCTTTTGACCTCAAACGGTTATTCTAGAAATACTTTAAGAGAAGGGGGCAAACTATTTCTGATTAACTGTTGGACTCTTTAAAGAGCTTTTCAAATGGTTTCTTGTAATAAAATAAAATAAAAAAACCATCATATTCTCAAGGCTTTATTGTGTCATAAAACATGCAGAGTAATCAACTCGTCAGGATGGCACGTGCTTTCAGCTTGAATCTGTTTCTATGGAAGAATTTCATTAATCATGCAGGACTTAGGTTTCATGCGGTGTTTGCATATCTGTCAAATAAATTTGGTAGTAAATCAATGGCTTTAGAAGACAGAATTGAATATCCGTTTTTCCCAAGGATCTGAACAAAAACCCATATTCACATTCAGTGAAACTCTGGGAAACAAAACACAGTGCCAACATAGAGCACACAAACCTTAACTTCCATAAAATATCAGAGCCACTACTTTTAAGTAAACATATAATTAAAAAATATACAAAGCATATACAGTATAGTAATATTTAAATTTTTTTCAACTGTGTTGTTATTGGTAGCTCACAATATTTACCTGAATTTCCATATTCAGATAAATATTGTGTAAATGTTGCACTCAACACAGGAGAGGTCTTCAAAGATAGTTTTCCAGGAATTTTAGAAACTTGGGGAAGTTGCTGCTTTAACTCTGCTGCAGGAAAAGCTAAACTACCCCAAACATATAACTGCTATATATATATATATATATATATATATATATATATATATATATATATATATATATATATATATTTAAAAAATAAATTTTAATTTACTTTTTGATTTTATTAATAAATTGCCTGTGTATTAGTGAGTAAATAAAGATTTGTTGCCTCATTTTAAGTGTCTTTTATCAGCAGGTCTTGAGAAATGTTGCTTAGCAGGAACTTGCCTAATAAAAAAATCTGAGCTGTTTGTGAAAATTTCTGAAGCTATCCCTCATTATTGTACATTTAACTTCCAATTCTTGAGTGGTCTTCAAGAACAGCTGTGTTAGATTCCAAAGCTCACATT
The DNA here is from genome assembly GCA_902982915.1 of Phalloptychus januarius. Classification (NCBI taxonomy): domain Eukaryota; kingdom Metazoa; phylum Chordata; class Actinopteri; order Cyprinodontiformes; family Poeciliidae; genus Phalloptychus; species Phalloptychus januarius. Next base: position 16,348,076 of record CADWAE010000230.1, on the reverse strand, counting down.
TTCTTGTAAAATTGTTGCTGCTTTTAATTCTGCTGCTATCAGATGAAAAATTAAAGATGCTGCAGATCAACATCTTAGTGTATCTCCAAGTAAACTCTGTTAAAGCTCCTTCCAAGGTTTTCAATCATATTTTTGAAAAAAAAACAACTCTTTCAAAGAGCACTTGTTCTTGCACTAAGCTGAATATGTTGGTAAAAACAGGATTAAAAAAATTAATTTCATGTTAAATTCATTGATAAATTGTCTGCTTTGTGGAAACATTAGTGCAGTGCTTCCTGTTGAGCCTTGAGAACTGTTTCTCAGCACCACTTTGAAAGACTAATCAACATCCCACCTGTTAAGTTGTGAAAACTTTTACAAAGATGCATAAGTGTATGAATACATGAAATAACTAAAGTTTTTCAAATGTTGCTTCTTATAATTGAACATGTCACCACATAACAAAAACATATAAATTGTACATTAGTGCAGTAATGAATTATTTTGTTGTATTCAGAGGTGATTTGTGTAGAAACATCTCTGTTTTCTAAAACAGAATAGTTGGTGTATGATGAGTAAGCTTTGGTTGAAAAATCTGAGCTGAAAACACATTTCTTTTTGATGAGAATGAATGAATACAGAGTCAGTGATCACTAAATTCTGGTTCTGTGTATTTACAGCTTAGTGACTCTCAGTTAGAGATCTGTATGCAAACAAAACTCCAAATGTCAAGTAAAAAGACTATCTAACCCTCTACTATTTGCTAGACTGTATATACGGGTAGAACAACAAGGGTGTTCAATTTATTGGCTTCAGCATTGTTTATAGTTATGTGTATAGCTGTGTCTCTACATTATGTGATTATAATGAGATAACTTTTATTCTCACCTTCAGAGGAAGACTTGGAATTAGTCTTTGTTGTTAAGCTGCCAAAAAGCATAAAATATTTATAGATAATGATCAGTAATATTCTTAATGTTGTGTGGGAGTAAAACACTGAAAAATGCCTTTCAAATCTTATGCTTACTTGATTGCTTTCCTTCAGAAACCTCAGGTGAATCTTTGGACTGCCACATTTGGCTACAGTATGTATTCTCATAAGATTAATATGCCCATACTGTGCTGATCTATATGTTTTGGCTCCTAGTAAAGGTGAATTTTAGCATCATTTCACACTGAAAATGTTGTTGCCCTTCCCTAACAATGCTGTGTGGGGATTTTTGTTTCCTCCTTTACTGTCCTCCATGCTGTGGATGTTGGCAAATATAAACAAGGGTTCTTGTTGAGCCAAACTTTTTACAGTTTCCGTTACCTTCTGAAGATCAACTTTAAATTTTGAATAGTCGCCAACACAAATATGTTTCCATGTGGAAACATACAAAGGCACCTTGCAAATGGAATAATATGTCTTTACTGTTTCCTATTTTGTCACATAGCAACCAGAAATTTTGAGATGTTATGATTCAACAAGTAGTTTGCACAATTTTCCATAAGTCATGAAGGGAGCATAGTAAACATGTGAAAGACGGTGCTTTGGTTTAATCAAACTAAAATATAACATGGTAAACAAAATCCCCAACACCTGGTGGTGGCAGCATCTTACTGTGGGGGGAAGCCTTTTTTCAGCAAGCTGGTCAAAGGTGATGGAAATAATACTGGAGCTAAATGCAGGGCAATGCAAATGAACCCTGTTAGATTTCAGGCTGAAGTTGGGATTTACCTGACTAGACAGGCAGCAGCCCTTCAAGAAAAAAGTATGCATTTAAAAAAAAAATGCTTATGTGACATTTAGTAACTGTTGACCTTTTGAAGTATTTGCAAAAGATGCATACAGATTTGAAGAAATCAAACTAAACTGCAGGTAAATATTAAATTGTAAAACTTGTTTTTACAGAACTAAGTAGTTAGAAAATTAGTTAGAAAATTGACCTCTTAAAGGCTTTGACTGTTAGCCATTTACCTACACTGGACCCCCAGCTTCACGGGGATTAAATACTGTAGCTAAAATCCGAAAACACTTGAGACCCCCACTGTATATAGAGGCCAGCAATTATGTTGATATTTGATGGAAAAACCTGCTGTGTATGACACAGTAAATACATTTGTGTCACTATAGTTTGTTTTTTAATTTAGAGAAAGGATTATATTAACATAGGACATTAATAGTATAAATTGTTTTTCCAAAAACATTCAAACATAATGTTTTAACATTTTACCTTTAGGTTGTTCATATTCCTTTGAATTTGTGCTATTTTCTATCAGTTATCTTCTTTTATCTTATTTTCATTTAAATCAGTAAACCAAAGAGCTTATTCTAAAGCCAGTTTTGAGTTTCTTTTCCATACTTAAATGACACAGTGATTTTATTAAACGCCATGAATTTTGCCCATTCATTTATTTTTTGAATGACATCCTAAATAATCCTCTGTGGCATACATTTGTCACCGGTTCACGGAAAATTCCTGTGTCAGGGAGCAAATGCACCAGCGATATTAAATTGCCTCTATGTCTAAACTGAAAAATCGGTAGGCTGGTATCATCCTATATAGTGAAGATAGATACTGTTTCTGCAGTAAACAACACGACTGCGCTGTTAAAATTCTGGAGCTTAACTTGTATCAGATTGTTTGGAAGCTGAGAATGTGGGTGCTTGTTTGTTCTGAGAATATGTGGAGCAGTGATTAATGCTGATGCACAGAAGGCCAGGATAGGAGGGAAAAAAATGCCCAGAGCAGCCTGAGACCCAGCTACCCTGCAGCCACACCCGCAAGGCACTGGTGTGCTTCTTCCCTTATTCATTGGAGCCTATCTAAAAGCTCTGACATCTATATTTTTTCATAAATGCTGCTGCTTTGCCACATTAAATAACTGATGCGTTTTCGTAAGAGAAAATATGCAGAATTATGCACAAAGTTGTTCGCTCTGCACTTTTTTCTCTTTGTACAGTAAAATACTTTTGTTGACAAGTTGTTAGGAAATGTGGAGTGCTGTCCTGGAGGGACCTAATTATGATCTACAAGCCTTTATTTCACTATTCTGCCTTTGTTTCCTTTTTTATTTCAACAGCCAGTCAAAAGTCAAAACTGTTAGATCGTGACCTTCCTCTTTTCACAAAACCCTAATTATTTTGTTGGCCATATAAATTGGCACCACTGGTAAATATGTGCAAAAAGACTTTTTGTCATGTAAAATATTTCTGTGTAACTTTGGCCTTGTGTTTTTGGATCATTAACCCAAAAGATGCAACAACAACCCAATTTCCTGCTTGAGTCCAGACGCTTTTTATTTAGAATCTCTTGGGATTTCAAAGTCTCTTAATCAAGTTTAGGTTCTGTGTGCCTTTCTGAAGGGAAACAGGCCCACAGCATCATAAACCATTCACCATACTTTTTGGTGGACATGAGGGGATTTATGGATGCTTATCCTTAGTTGTATGCCAGATTCATCACTCAAACACATTTCTGGTTAATGTCCTTTAAACGTTTGCAGCTTGAGTCTGGTGAACAAATTACAAAACTTTGGCCATACATTTTTGAACATTATTCTAATGAAGGACCTAATAACAACCTATTGTAACTTTTATTTTTATTTTTTTGGCAAATACCACCACATTTCTGCTTTAAATAGTAATGGAAGTTTAGAAAGTTAACAATGTTATGTCTAAAAATGTTTGCATTACTTTTGCAAGAACCATGTCTTTTCTTCAACATTGGACATGAGATGATTTAAAAATATATATATTTATCCTTAGTTTCACCTCAAGCCCATGTGGAGGGATCTGTTATAGATAAATGTCACTCTTTTCTGCAGGTTTCTAATGGTGAGCTCTAGAGACTTTTTAAATTCACTTACCATCTTTTTTACGACATACATGGGTCAGTGTCCAGCCTTGTGACCAGTGCTAAAAAGAGATGAGTCTCTGAATTATGTCAAATTTAAATATCTGGAAAACAAAAAAATGATGGATTATTAATCGAAAGTTACTATAAACTCCTATCAATTAAAACACATAAAATTATGTATTTTTACAAAGTTAGTCACGTTTAGTTTGAAGATATTGTTTGGGATTTGCACCAGAGACTTTGTTAAAAAATAAAATGGTTTAACATTGGACTTTTTCCCCATTGCTGGATGAATATATTCAAAATAAAGTTTATATTTCCATTAATGTTTCAGTGTTTAATTTTGCTTTGGTAACAAAACATTAACTTTTTGTGCTAGTATTACAGTTATGTTGATGCTAGCATTATCACTACTGTTATTTAATTTGACCAGCATTCTCTATCTTTTTTTTGTTGCTTTTTTTTGTTTTTTAAAAACCAAAGTCCCTTAGAAAAAAATATGGAACAGCAGAGAGATGAAAATACACTGTACATTATCTTAATAATAATATATTTTCCACCTTTGGGAGCAGACTGCATTAATGTGCAGAGCACGCCTGGACTGATGTAAGTACTGTGTAGGTGATATACTGTAGTCTTTTAGCACATCTTATGACAGTAAGTACACATTTGGCTACTTCGTGTATCTTGTGCAGCTGGGAGTGTGTTTAGTGTTACTGTAACTCAAACACAGAAGAGCCTCTCATTACACTCTGAGCTGATTAAATGTTGAGAGCTTTAGACTGAGGTGCAGATCTGGAAAGGCATATATGGATATTGTTTTGTTATAGCACCATATGTCTAACTTATCTTATATAGATATAGATATAAGTCCACAAGGTAAATGGAGGTGATACAAAAAGATTCTTTGAGTTCATCCAGTCAAACAAAAATATTTCAAGGTCATGTCATTGGCCAGCTGGTTATCGATCACCAATCTTTAGCACGCATTTAAACCAAATAAAGCTTTTGTGTTCGACATCAATAACCTTGACTGCAGGAGTCTTTCATCAGATATCAAACTGACTGAGATGTATTCATATTATTGAAGAAAACAGAGAGGAAGGTTCAGATGGTTGCACTGAAAGCATGAAGAGTATCCTTGTGGAAAATGTGCATGGTGATGTGTCTGCATCTACGTCTTCAGATAGTCACAAAAAACTCAACAAAACAATGTTTCACATTATTAACATTAAATTACAAGTGTAAGCAGGTCTTGGCATTTTAATGTCGCATTAAAATATCAAAAAGATAAAAAGAAAGGCCCAACTATCCAAGAACATGACAGCCAAGAATATTTTTTAATTGTTTTGCAAAAAAGACCACAGTGACAGGGATTGATTACTGCTGTGCTGATTCTAGTGTACCTGCTGGGCTGTGCAAATGCCTTCTGATGTGAGGTGCATTTTTAATGTGTCAGTTGAGACCTGCCAGGGTTACCATACACTCGGAGAAATAAGTGTTTCTTTCCAGTAAACAAATGTAGAATGCTAAGAAAAGGTTTCTCAAAGCTACAGATATGATTTTCCATTCAATTAGTGTGAACCGTATTTAAATTACCGCAGACAATTAAGAATTCGGTATCATACTCTCATTAAGCTTAACAAGATGATGATGTGCATCTGGTCTGCATGTGCATTGTGGAGGGAGTAAAATTCCCAATGTTCTACTGCATTGGGTTAAAATCATTATATTTTGCTGTGTCATCTTGTTTTCCACACCTAATCATTGCCTTACAATGTTTGGTTAACAATTTTATATTCTATACAGAGCCTGTGTGCAGGCACAAGTGGTCAATTACATGTTAAAGAACTTAGAAATATGGTCAGGCCCACTGTGGTCAGCCCAAGCATACTTCTTTCCGAGTTCTTCATCAGTGCAGAGAGAACATATCATATCTTATTGTGGCATTAGGTAATGATATTATCAGTCATTGCTGTGACATTTAGGTAGTATTTAATTAATGTAAACTTTGTAGCAGTGGAGCCTATAAATGGCTTGCAATATGTGGCATTTTGATGCTGACCTGACATTTTTTTTAATCTTCAAAAACATTCGCTGCAGCCTAGCTTAGCTCAAATTATGTATGTTACTAAACTGTTGCATCCTGAAAGGTACCTATGTGCATATCATTCATAGGCAGCAGTCTGAAGTTATACCAAGTTTTTAAAAAATGCACTGTTCCAACATTACAACATTTTACATCGCACTGCTCCTCTTTTTAAGACTAGTTGGTCTTTTTTAATGAGATGCCACAGAAAAGGCTGGAGCAACCAGAGTTCAACTCTATGAAGTATCCATTAATGCATTGCCTCTCCTGTTAATGCCCACTGCTGAGCAACTGTGTAAAATAAGGGAATAACATTCTTCTTATACTGACCAGCTCTTAGCTGTTTGAAAATATTTCTTTTTGCAAAAATAGGATAGTTGTGGATTAGAAACTAAATCACTCTTGTTAACTTTACACTGTTTCAGAACTACAGATTGCAAGCTACAAGTCAACTAGAAAGTTGTTTTGGATGAAAACAATCATGTCTTACATTTTTATTTTAAGCTTTAATAGACTGTGAAAGTCTCATAATGGTCCATATCTACTTTTTTGTAGGCTTGAAGCACAAAATAAATGTGTAATATATGAAAGGGAGAATAAGTGCAACAATAACAATAACTGCATTGTGGTGTATTATTGGGAAATTGTTGTCTAACATAAGAATGAATATAATTTAAATAAGTTATTTAATTAACTGTGTGAGCTTGTAGTTTGGATCTTTTTATGGGGAAGACAATGCTTATTCAGCTCTCTGGAAAGTGGGGTGTAAAATTTTAAAGAACAACTGTTTGACCCAACATAAATTTGGTGCCTGACCTGCATGCTTTCCAAAAATAATAAGTTTCTCTTCGAAATGCGCTGTGCTTGCTGCAGAACTGAATGTTCCACTGGCAAATTGCTTGACACATTGGTGAGCTGATTTGTAGTCACGTACCAAAGTTGTTTTTGTGAAGCTGAATCTTCTGAGTATCTGGCCATCCATTCTTTATCTATGGCTGCTTGTTAGTACTCAGGGTCACTGGAGGCTGTTAGCCATCTCCAGTGGTTATTAAGTAAGATACAGGTTACCCCCTGGACAGATCAACAGCCTACTGCTATGACAAAACAGCCATACAAAAACCTTGGGGGAATTTAGTTTCTCCAATTAACTAAAGAGCATGTTTTTGAGCTTTGGAAGGAAGCCAGAGTACCCAGAATGAGTCCTGCATGTGCAGGTACAAAATGGAAACTCACACAGGGACTGCAGACTGGATTTGATCAGGAACATTTTGCTGCAGAACAGCAGTCTTAACAACTGTGCTACAGACCACCCTTCTGCTCATTTTCAATAATTATATTATATACTGAAGTTTCTCATGGAGCTGTCCTTGCTTTCCTAAGGTACGCTACTTCTTTGTCAAACATAACAAACCCTAATTTATGTCACATTGAAGTTAAAAATAACAAAAAGCAAAAAGTACACTGAAGAAAAAAAGAACAGTGCAAATGTTATTTCCTTCTTTTTAAGTCTCCGTTAACATTCTTCTCTACCCAACTGACCTTCAGGTGGTACTTATAATGTGTAGCTAATAACAGCTCTACCTGAGTAAACAATGTTTTTTTTTTTCTCTACTAGAATCCAAACATTAATCATCATGTGCAAGTGAGGAGTTGTAATGAGTAAGATAACATTAATTAAAGTTTGAATATGGACTGTGGGCTGCAGTAGAAATGACTTTCTTTGCATAGTTAATTATCTGTGGTGTTTTTCAAAAAAAAAAAAAAACAGTCAAGGATATCTTGAGCTTTTAATTTGCCTCTGCTGTACTGTCTTCATAATGGGATAACTGCTATGATGAACCTTTCAGTTGAGTTGTTATCTGCTCAGATGAATGTGGTAGTAATCCTCTGTAGCAAAATCACTGCAACCAGCAAAGATTTTGGGCCTTATTATAGAAGAATATGAACAAAAGCAAAAGGACACCTGCTGCGTTACAGTTTACTGCAAAGTAAAGATCTGTGATGAGCCAAAACCCTGCTGCATCTGGCTGCTTGTTTTTAAAATGAAATGTGTTGCCAGTGTGGTTGTGGAACGTTATACTTTTTTGTCCCGTATGTTTAATTCCAGCTGCCTTGTATAAGAAAATAAAAGCTAACTTTTTTAGCCATGTTTGCACCATATCGAGTACATAAAAGTTGATTTTATAGAGGTGGTCAAACTTATTGATAATCAACAAGACGAAGTACATTTGAAATGTTTCCCTTTTGAATCATATGGGAGCAGCAATGGTCTAATTATTTTAATCACAGTCACTTTGTAATTCTGTGTACACTTTTAGGTGATGTATGCAAAAATATGTGTTTAATCAAATGTACAAGAACCGAGTTTTTAACTCTCCTATTCAGTGCTATGGCAGTTTAGAATAAAACTCAACCATTAGATTTGGTTGCAGATCACAGCACAAGGCAAGACTGCAACTTTTGTTAAGCGGCCAAGCTGTCCAGATGGAAAGGCATTACCAGATGGCAGATGCCAAGGGAGAGAAATGAGACGGGTATGGATCACAAATGAGGAGACAAGCCTAGAGTAACAATACTTCTTTTCTCCCCCTTCTGCAGGGGTTGAATACAGCTGTATGGATTTCTTGTGTTGCTATAAACATGACTCTATTTAGAGTAAAATGTTATACATGGAGTTATAAAGTTTAAGGAGTTGCAGGAAAAGGGGTGCAGATTTTCCAGATGTTGGGTGACAGATGGGCTGGTGCGTTTCTCAAGTGGGAGGTGATGTGGAATCTTGAAACATAAGAAGCACCTGACAGACACGGTAAGAAAAAAATGGAATCCACTCTGTGATATAGCTGCTCTCTGTTTCCTGTCCCCTTTGCAACAAAACGATTGATTTGGTGTAAAGGTACATCCATGTGGGTGTCTTAAACATCCACTGGCTGTCAACCTCAGGAGAGAAAAGAGATCAGGGAGAGCTGGTGAGTGTATAAATAGTCCATGTAGAGATTTTGTTTTTGTCAGTGTGCTATTAGGTGAACCCTCTGTGGGACAATTTCAGCAGGGGGTGAGGGTGGGGTGACACTTGATTAGAACCATTCATCAAGTCTGTGTGAAGTGGATGTACGTGATTACCAAACTGTGTTGTTTATTTTATCGTAATACTTCACTTCATCTTATGCTGCTCTTCCAACCCCATCACTCACACTGTGCGAAACTCTCCATATGAATCATTTAGGTATAAATTTTAGTCCCTCCAGCCTGTAAAAGCGCTCAGACTAATATCTTGTTAGGCGACAAAACAATTACTCTCATAATGCTGCTGTACTCTTAGCTGTTTAAGTTTTCTCACAGGACCACCACAGTCGGAGATTAACTAAAACATGCTGAATATATTAATGCTAGACCTCTATCATTCCATTTCTATCCATCCCTCCGAGAATGCTCATAGCTAAATTGCCCTTGAAGTTAATTTTTTTCTTGTTAGGACTGGAGGGCTTTTCTTTCATCTCAGCCTTTCTGTTGCTACACATTTGAGATTGTTTGATGTATGTGTGGTGTAAGGCCAAATGGAAGTTTGCACAGGGGGGGAAATGGGATACGCTGGCATGTTCCGATGCAGGAAAGCATTATTGTATGTCCTAAATATTAGCTGCCGTGTTTGCTTTAATATTTGCCACCGGGTGAAGTCCAATCCTGACTATTCTAATGTTGATTTGCAGTTGATGTTTGCACAAAGGTCACCCTTCAAAATGTGCTCTCAGAAATGACAGGATTATAGTACAACTCACACCTTGCATATTTGGAGGGTTATGCAGAGGTGAGTAATGCAGACAGAGTAAACACCTTAATCATCTCATCAATTGAGACATGGTGTCCACAAAACCTCCATCCTGTTACAAATCAGATTCAAATTAATTTGCTCCAAAGTTCTCTAATAACTAGCTTTATGAATATGCCTAAGGCGGTTTAATCACAACCAACCTTTTGCTAATTTGACTTTTTTTTTTGTTTTTTTGGACAAAAACAAAAGATTTCATTGAGAAAAAACTATGAGCAGAAGAGCGGTTTCAACAGTGGTTGTTTTTAATTGGTTTCAGTCTCGGTGGATACATTAATATCTTAGTACATTACTGTTCTCATTAAAGAAGCAAAATGGGCATTTTACATATAAATGTACATTTTGTCTCTCTCTGGTGATTTCACTGATAGAGGGACACAATTAATACACACTATAACCAATAAATAAATGATGCTGAAGCTACAACTGCGGAGTTTTATTTGTGAATCCTGCATGATTGTGCTTTCCATAAAAATCATCACTCTGGAATTAATAAGAGCAACATTTAAATTGCAATGCATGTTCAACATGGCTCTACGGGTTGATGGTCCCTCTGTTTACTACTTCCATCCTAGTAAAATCAATTTGCTGCTGCAATGGCTGAAGGAAAAAAAACAAAAAAAACAAATGCAGGATGAGCAAAACAGAGGCAGGCATGTAGTAAAAACCAAAAGACAATTCCATTACCAGAAACATGTAGAAAAGTGCTACAGAGGAAGAATCCAAAGCTAAGAGTACAGAAATGGGCACGAAAGAAACATAATAGAAAAATATGTAATTTTGTTTTGTCACCAGACCAGCTGATCTGTCACAGATGAGCAAGCTTGAAATCATCTGATTTCAGTCACTAAAATTTTGTTGGTGCATCAGTAATAGCAGGTTGAGTTTTACAATTACACGCACCCAGTGCAGAATTCGAATAAATCGTACAAGTTATTTGCATTTTAGAACATTCTCCTTCGGAAATTATTTTACGGGCTTTTGGTTAGGATATTAAAATCTGCAAAGAAGCCAGGTGTCACATGTATTTGCTGAAGCTCTGCCTTGTTTCAGGGTAATAATCCTCAATTTATGAGATGAACTATGGTGGCTTTGTTCCATGTCACTTGCACAAAGGAACACAGGGCTATAAAGTCTAAGTAGTCATTGTTCTGTGTTTATAGCTATAACAGGGTGAAAGTTTAAAAAAAAAAACTTTTATGAACTCTGAGCTTTTCTAATTTAGAGATAGTAGGGAATTAATTGCACACAGTTTATAGAGATTTAGAAGCATAAATCAAGCTTCTTGTAAAAGGTTAGACAATAAAGCATATGCTCTTCCTCACCTTTCTGCCTCTAATTAATCAGTCAAAACCAATGAAGAAAGCTGTGATTAAAACTATTCAGTTAAGGAAGATACAAACACCAAATATCTGCTTTTTTAACTTAAAAACAACAGGATTTGTTTTTAACAATACAAAAAAGTTCAAAGATAAGATTAGATTACCAAGATTAAATAATATGTACCTTGGAATTAATTATAGCTGGATTTTTCTATGCAAATAATGTCGTGATCATTAAAATTTATTGAGAGATTATGGTTCTAGGCTTGTTTTTAAATATGGTTTAACAACTAATATAAATTGTAAAAAATGTGTGGTGTTTGGTGCAGCTTCGAGATTGCTAAACATTATGACAATATATTTTAGCTGCAAATAGCTGTTGTTCCAAAACAAAGATATGTTTTTAGCTATGCAGCTCAAAATGTTTTGTTGCTTTCAACAGTTAGGGTCTTGACCAAATGTTAGACATGTCTAACATTGGTAGATCTAAACTGCTGTCATTGTGATGATGTTATAATCGAGATGACAACTCGAGTTAGACTCTTGAGTAAAAAAAAAATCAAAGACCTACCATAGACTTGTTCCACAGATCTTGAGACTCCTGGTTTGAGAGCTGAGGGCTACAAGCATTTTTAGGTAATGTAATGAAAAGTGAAAAAGCCAGAATATGATCTACAGATTGCAGCTCTGATAGGTGATTTGCTGCTGAGCATGTTTTACTATGAAATACTTAGTTCATTTTCAGCCAGTGATGTTGTGGATTATAAGCTGGTAATAGCTCCTAACAATCTGCCCATGTTTTCTGTAGCTTCATAACCACAACCACATGAATTTGGTTCATGTTTGTTTCAGATGTTAAAGACTTGACACTTACTCTGAGAGTTTGTATTTAGACTGGCTTCTCAAAGACTTGAGGCTTGACTCTGACTTGTGAATATTTATATGTTTACAGAGAAACATCTGCTCATTTGTGAGGCAACAAATCAAAGGAAATAACCATAACTGTCTTATTATTCTTGAAAATAACAAAATAAAATCATTGAAAATAAACCATTCCTCAACTGAATGTCCTTAAACTGGACACTGAATTTGTAAAATTCTCCAGTAATAAAACTGCCCTGTGTAATGTGCTCTGGCAATAAGACTGATTAAAAAAGATAAAGTACACTAATTACACAATTAGATATTTAAATTATTTTAGAGGATTTAAGAACCATTGAAGGCAAATGGACGTTAATTTAATTTTACCCTCCACTCAAAGGTCAACCATTTGGCTTTTAAGATTTTGTGCTTATCTAATTTATAAACACTTGTAATGTTCAAAATGGTGGCAATTAATCAGGTTTTAAGCTCTTGGCTTCTGAGAAAGTGTGACAAGTGTTTTTCAAGCCTCCGCTCCTCTGAGACTGTGACATGGGGTCACAGGCTGGGTGGGAAAACATTCCAGGCTGAAAGAGTAGAAAAACAGAGTCACCTTGCCTGGGGGCAAACTTGTGCAGCTTTTGGAGTAACTCAGTGGTGCTGCTGAGGACAAGGAGCCAATGACTCATGCTGGCCCAAGGCCACTGGAGTCTAACACCTTCAGATGGCTATTTGCCCACTGATGGAGAGATTCTTTGACTGCTTATGTTCGCAGGCTGGGCCTTAAATGAACAGGTGGCCCAAATCTGCTGCCAACAAAAGACGTCTTTTTCAGAATGAGTGTTTAGTGAAAGTGGAAATCTCGCCAGAGTGTTCTCCCTGTATTCACGAGATATATGGAATAAATCTTTAATTACTGGTAATAAGTCCAGCTGTTCGAAACCTCAATAAAAGTGAAGTTTCTTCCCTGGTTTGTAGGTATTGATGTAATTCTGCAAACTGAGAATTTATCCATTCTTTTTTACATAACATTTCAGTCAGGCTGGATATAAAGTGTCTATGAACTTCAAATTTCAGGTCTTGTCATAGTTTCTCCAGTTGATTAAGGCCTAGACTTTGACTAGGCCATTCTGAAGCTTGAATATCCTATTGTATCGTTGACTGGAAGGTGACCCTGTGTCCAGTCCCAGGACTTACCTGCATTTAACTTTATCCATTTTCCCATCAACTACATTCAGCTAAACCTTTGATACTGAAGCAAAGTCCATATTTCTTCAGCATGATCCTGCCACCATTGTTCACCATGTAAAGGTGAAATACATGGGCGATTTCTAGTGTTAATTTTCCCGCCATACATAGCAATTTGCATGTCAGTCAAAAAATGTAAGTTTGATCTCATTTGACGAGCGCGTCTTTTTCCAAATTCTTGCTTGTGGAAAAGTGCAAATAGAAATGAATATTGCTAGATAAGAGTTTCCTTGTTTCCAGTTTCCATGAAGCTCCAGTTTGTGGTGTCTGACAAAGGCTATGTTCACACAGTATATAGTGATGCTAATTCCTGAAAAAAAAATTTTTTTGCAAGGTTGTTCATACTAATTAATTCAGCCACAGTCAGACTTCTGTGTAAGTGACTTATGACCTCAAAGCAACCCACGTGCGTAGAAGAACGTGGACCTCACACGCAGCACACAGTTTACTGAAGTAATAACGGATCAATGAGAACCGACAGTATTGTAACAAGATGATAACATGACGAAGGAACTAAGAAAATAGTGAATTTGATAGCAATGGCCTTTTCAGAGCACTGGCTGCAACTTTTGTCGAGGAGTCTGCTTGGGCGATGTGACGTGCTTCAGTGACTCTGACTTCTTTAATCTTTTTCAGAATTATAATTGTCAGCCACTCTTCTGTTTATGTCTGGATTTACAACATCTGCCTGTTTGTGGTACAGAATTATGATGCATGTCTCATATCAATGACATAAAAGTGAGATTAAATGTGACATAACCTCTTAGATTGTAGGTGTTAACCCCATATAAGGAAGTGGCACGAATCAGATTTTTGGGAGGTGTGAAAAATGAGAATTGGGTCATTCAGGCTGCCATTAAAAATTAGATTTGGGTTGAGCATTTTCCTGCTGTGTGAAAGTTGCTAAACTGAACTGTGGATCTCTGCAGCTCATCTATAATCACCATGGCTCTTGACTGCATTCATTGATTAATACATTTTCTTATACTGATATTAAGCTGCACACAGGAAGTGCAAAAATATAGTCTGACCAATTTTATTAGTCCCCTTATTAGTAGAATGCAGAATTTTTTCACACTAAATTGATGAGTTCCCACACAACGCTTTATGTTATAGCTGTGTGACGCTATAGAAGGTTGAAGGATATCTGTGTGTGAGTCCTCTGAGGTGTGTCAAGTTATTAATTGAGGACATCAATAACAACAGACCCTGTTTCTTTCTCTCTCTCTTGAGCAAAGCATTCATCATGTGAGGTCAGTGCAACCAGCTAAGGAAAAATAGGGCAGATTTGGTCATAGTAAGCTCAGCCTTGCTGTGCTGCAAATTTACCCCGCTGCTTCCGAAGTGACATAGTGCTTTGATATCAACCACGCCTCGGTGTGAAAGTACAGCGTGTTTCTGCTTGTAGTCTCATACATGGTTGATAAATCTAATCTTGCATTAAAAGTGTACTTTTGCTTTCTTTTCCTCAGGTCTGTAAAATGTACCTGAAAAATATGTTTAAAGTATGTTACATTTGTTTTTAACCAGTAGAATTTCAGTCACATTTTTGTGAAAATATGTTACCTAGTTGATTTTGGTCAAACCTGCACCGACTGCAGAGTATTTTCAAGGTCTATTCGTTTATTTGCTCCACTCAGTTCCAGCAGAACCAATTAAGTTTTTCCAGCTTGAGAGGTTCAGTCTCAATTTGTACACTGTTGACATGTCAACAAGCTTATCAGATGGTAGTATTGGCATCAGATTTAGTTCTCTGCTTCTGTTGAAAAATCTAATGTTTCTATTGATCCTGAAGATTCATCAGTGACATACAAAAATATTTATAATGCAGTTAAATTGGATTGAAACAAAAAAAAGTGTAGTAAAAAGTTTTATTTATTTTTTCATGTCCTTCCCTGTAAGCTAATCAAATTGTGGCTTATGATTCATTTGTCAGGTTTGGTCAACAAGAGGGTGGGTAATGGAGCATTACCCCATTAGTATTTTGACTTCATTCACGTTAAGGGATGATAATTCACCACTTCATCACAAGGACAGTTTTTAAATTTTGCAAACTGTTAGAATATCCCTGTAGAAAGCAGAGAAAGCAGCAAGGTTGGAGCAAGGTATCCTGCAAGTCTTAGTCAAGTGAAGTCGGATGCATTTTATGTTGAACTTGATCCCTGTCTCCTCTGCTCCCTCTGCAGGCTAATATCAGTTTACATCTTTGGGTAAAACACTTTTAGAAGGCAACAACAAATAATTAGGTTATACAGTATTGCAATTGAAAGGAAACTACTTTATTAATTTCAAATACTTACCATCAGATAAATAGTATGGAAAAGGTATTTGAAGTTAATGTTTACTCCATGCTTAAGAGACATAATGTAATATACTTGTACATATAATTGCAGTGTGCTTCCATTTATATTAAAGCGTAGGTGTAATACATTCCATCTGCCCACACGTTTTGTTGGACTTTAATATACATTGTTGCTTTTTTCCTACATTTGTTCTGCAAATCTTGACACCAACCTAAGACAAATCTATCCATCTGTTAATATTATACAATTTACACATTTTTGTTACTTTTTCTTGAACACAGGATTTTTTAGACCACTTAATTTGTTGGTATTAGAGAAGGTTCTGAGGTTCTGCTATAACCATGATAAGTTAAGTTTGGTTAAGAGCAACAAATCTACAAGGCATATCTAGGTGGTTTTTTGGATGGTACTCTGTAGGTAACTAATAAAGCAGGAAGAAGATTTGTCAAAAATATGCTGACCTGATTTAAACTATAAAACTCAAACCTAAAATGAGCCTTTGAAGTGCAATTTTGCTCTGAACAAGCACTTTTTGCCACTTTTGTTAAAGCACTTTGCCTGAGGGGAAAATGTTCAGGTATAGATGGTAAAATACTTCCAGAATCTGTTCTGTGTATTAGAGTTTGAGTTATTTTTAGCAATCTGATATTTCAGAATTGTATGGAATGAGTCCAGCCACCCAAATATGTTATTGTTTTTTTTGTTTTGAAATTGATGGTTAGCATCCAAAGAAACTATGAGATGTCAGTTACATTAGATGGTGGCTCTGTGACGTTGTTAGGGAATAAAACCCGTCTTTCCTTGTACCTTCACAAAGTCCATGACTCCATTTATATATATATGTATTGATTGATTACTTTATTCAACAGACTCGTAGTCCACAAAAGCATAACGCACAACACATACAAAAAAAAGATAAAAAAATAAAATCTTATAAAAGACTTGCATACCAATGTTTCCACAGAGCTGACTGATATCTTAGCTATATATATATATATATATATAAATACATATGTATATATTTCTTTCTGTGCTCAGTATATCAGAAGAAAACTTACCTCCATGGTGAAATATTTGTCAATTTAGAAATATTTGGCTTCTGTAGTGCTGGCATGTAACTTCAACAAAGTACTTCTCTCACCTCTGTAATAGTGGGGGGAGTCCAGTAGCACAATCTCTTTAATTTGAATACATATATTCATACATGGAGGAAAAAAATTCTTCCCTAAAAAATAATTATTCACTTGTTCCACATAATCCTTTTGTTGTGCAACACCCTGTTTGTCACAGAAAAGCACTTAGACTTCTATAAGATTTCACCATGTTGCAACATACAGCTAGAGCAATCTTTTGCTATTTCTCTTTCTGAAATCCTCCTACAGCAGATCATCCAGAGTCCAGGGTTCTGTCTTATTTTTTCTTCTCTTTATCTTCCTGATCTGACCCCAATCCTACAGGTTTTCTGTACCTGTAAAATCCACGAAAGAATGTTTTTATCCCTGGTGAACAATTTCTGTGTTAATTTGGCCAGATTTTATATCATTACCTTGTTGGAAGACTCAATGATCAGAGGTCATAATTTTTTTTTTTATTGAAGATGTTCTGGTATTTTAAAGAAAGTCATACACTTTGAGCACAGTATCCTTTGGAAGAGAAACATAACATCACAGATGATCTGCTTTACTTTTCCATGTCATCAAATGCTTTTTTACTTATATTTCCTTTGTTTTAAGCCAGACTCACATTGTTTGTTGCTGGAAAAACTCAGTCCTAGTCTTATCTGACCAAAGCACATGGTTGCCGGTAAAATCCAATGCATGTTTTTGCAGTCTACAAGTTTTTATGATTGTGCTAGTTGGGCAAAATAGGCTTTTCCCATCCAAATACCAGGCAGTGAAGTGCATAACATCTAGTGGTTGTTATAATAATGTGGTGACCAAGTTGCCATTTCTGCTGCAGTTCTATCTAAAAGTGAAATTTGGGGATATTTATTCCTCCCTTACCATCTGCTTTTATGCATATGGAGGCAAGATAAATACTTTCAGCTTTTAGTGTGAATTTATTAAATCTTCTATCCTGGGACAACAAAATAATGCCTGATCTGGATTAAAAATGCATGTAATTGTTATTCCTTTGTCCAGTTGAAAAAAGGCCCCAGCTAAAATAAAATCTGCATCTGCTTTGTATGTGGAATCCCAGTCATAACTAATGCAGTGCAAGGCTAAACATTTATTTTGTGATTGTCACAACTGAAGTCGCAGAGCCATTTTCATTAGCTTTTATGTTTTAAAGAATTAAAATAAAAATAGCAGCAAATGATTAAAAAGACTTCCCTTTCTTTCATGTAACCGAAACTGTTATGTTTTTTTCTAAGCATTTTTAAGGAGAAAGAAATGCTCCCAAAATTTTAAAAAGCTTTTAGAATGTCTTCACATTTATCTGGACAACTTATGTTTGTGGTTACTTTTTCTAACCAATGGTTAGATTATCAACAAGGTTGATATTGACTGTTAACAAAATATGGCAGAACAAAGCTCACTGAGATAAACGTGATAAGCTAAAATTATCAGAAATTCATCAGTAGTCTTCCCTTTTTTTCTAGAGATAAATTTCTGTAATTTCAAGCTATTTTCTTGAAACTGTACATTTAAAATCTCCATTTAGCAATGAACTACAAAGTTCAGTGGAGTAAGCCAAAGATAAATGAATGAAATCATATGTTGAGTCTACTGTAACCACACCTGCTTCCTTTTCACACAAACATCTAGTACATCTAGTGAAAATGAGTAATGTCTGCAAACTTCTTTTTCTATTGGATCTGTGTAAGATGCTTCTTTGTGCCAAAGCCATTTATAAGGCTGGCACTGGAGCTGCTTACATGATCTTAACATTTTGTATAATGAAGTCTTTATCAGAGGAACATGTCCACCTCATTTCATTCATTATGCATGCACTTTAATTCAGACAGTGACATAATGTTGCCTCAGGAGTTTGCTAACAAATATCACATGTGTCAACCCTTTAATGTCTAACTGTGTTTTTTAGATTTCCCACATATTAAGTCATGACTTTTTTATTTAGTCTATATAACCCTGCAGGAGGATATAAATGCACATATGGTGCTATGCACTTGCTGGGATATTTATAAACCACTGACTCAATTTAAGGGGCTTAAATTTTGAATGACTGTTTCAGCTTTCTTTCCAACCTCCCACTGTGTTTGGCATTGCAACAGTCTCTTGAAGGTGCAGAAAATGCCAGCCCGTATTCAGACCTCACAAACAACTACAAGCTTTCTGTAAAAGGCAGCTGTGAAACAACCCACATTTTTTACACTGCTACCAGCCAATCCTTAAAGACTCCCAAGTATTGGTTGAGGTGGGAAACCAGGACTGCATTTAAATTTATGTTTTTAATCCAATAATGCAGCAATTAATTTCAAGAGTGAACTGTTCAACAACCAGTTTTTGTTGTCATGCCCTTCCATTCCTCCTAAAAATATAAATAATCACAAAAGCCTCAAAGACCACCATCACAACATGTCTTCTAAACTTTGCATTAAAGTGCTATTATAGTATTTTTCTGGTTGCCAGTCAGTAAGTAAGTGGAATGGCCAGCCCATACAACGTACAAAACCCTCTCTTTAGCTGTCATGTTTGAAAGCTTGAAAGCCTTTTTCGTCTTTTCAAGTGTAGGAATTGCTATTATTTGCCATGCCGGGTTTGAAAGCTTTCAGCTACCATTTCTAGGCAAGAATTGCTTTAATTTATTGAACAAAAAAACAAGACAAAGTCTTTAAAATAAAAAATAAATGAAAAGCGTCAGTAAAGTATGTGCTGAAGGAAAAATTCCTGTACATTAAATGGATTGAAACTGGCAAATTAGTGTGGCCTTTCTAATTAGAATATAAACTAAATGACAAAAAGAAAGGTGTAGTAACTGCCTTACTGTATGTCGAAGGGTTTATTGACAGATGTTAGGAAACAGTTTGAGTCGGTCAGCCGCCTCCCACTGGAATTTGTAAGCTCTTATGCTGGACATCTTACGTTTCTTGAAGACATTTTTTTTTAAATGGAAAATTAATGTTTCACATTCTCAGTGTAGGTCAGGTCCTATTGCCTTTATAAGTTATATTCTGTTTTGGAAGAGGAAACACAAATCTGTTAAACTTTAAATAAGTAAACTAAAGCTACAGCAAATGTAGGAAGTGCATTTATTGATCAATTTATTAAGATGGGGAGCCAGAAGCTCCAGAGACCCCCCTCCTGCTCCAGTCTTGTCCCATTGGGACATGGCTGGGTAAACCAAAGGAAAGCACCGAGTAGGCATCCTGTTAACACGCCTGAAACAGCTCAGCTGACTCCTTTCAATGTGGAGGAGTTCGTCTAAGCTCCTTCCAGACAACAGAGTTCTCCAATTTATCTCCAAGGCTGAGCTCAGCAACCCAACAGAGAAATTTCATTTTAGCTACCTGCATCCAGCATCGCAGTCTTGTGGTCCTGATACATAACACATATGAGGATGGTAACATAGGCAAACAGTAAATCGATGGTTTTGCTTTTTGACTTACTCATTTCTACACCTGAATAGTCCAGAACAGAGGCCTCATTACAGCACATGAGACTCCAATCCATCTGTCTATCTCCTGCCTGATCCTATTATCACTTTTGAGCACAGCATCAAGATATTTGAGCTACTCTGCTTGAGGAATAGACTGACCCCTGACCAAGAGGGATCTCCTCATCTTTTTACATGTGAGAACTTTTGCCTCAGACTAAGTGAGAAATATACCTTTCCAAAGTCTCAGAATAAGCCTGCCTTTACCTCTTTTATATAAAGTTGACCCAGTGGACCCAATCAGCTGCTGTTTTTCATGAAAACTTTTTCAATTCCATTATAAGTACAATGATTCTCACAGCCCTAGAAACAGCCTTCAAAATCTTACAATTAAAAAATAGTTGAGCTCTATCAACTATACAGCAACTGTCACCTCTTTTTGGTTTTGTTTTCATACAAAACCATTTTTTTTATCTTTATTGAGTTCCCTTAGTAAAATCATACTTGAATTTAGTCAGAAGACAACAGATTTTCAGCAAAATGAATTAGTGCATTTGTCCTTCTGATCAGACAAAATAAATATGTACTTACTCTAAGCAAAAGTAAAAACGCTACACACAAACAGGCCCCTGAGTTATCTATACTTATGTATTTATTTATTTTTATTTACATTTATTGATTCAGACTCTGGGGGCTGTTTTAAAAAAACATTTTAAAACTACATTACTTTATAGATAATTTATACTGGCTGCATTTATTATTTATTTTTCAGCATAACAACTACAAGCAAAGCTTTGGTTCTGAGGATGGTGTTTCAAAGCCATAGTTATCCTCTCCACTCTGGCTACATGCATGCTCAGTAGAAAGAAATGCTGCAAGTCAATGACTTGACACAATCTTTTGATTTTTGATAAAAACAACAACAAAAAAAGTCAACCAATTTGAATATAAACTGAGCTTGAAAATGGATTAAACTATTTTTTTACTAAAGTGCCTTCAGGTGGCATATTGTGATTTTTGCAAAATATAAATAAGCTGAATTGAAATGGCCTATTCTTATTTTTATAGATACAAATATCTATAAAATATAGATATAGATACATTGAGTAAGTAAGAAAATATAGATACATTGAGCAAAGTTTTGTGGAGTACTTGTGATCTCCAGTTTTCTAAAGTGTTGATCTGCTGATAATGATTTTAGCTGATTGTAATTTTTTCAGAACCATCACTGTCAACATTAATTTATTTTTTGCTTTTAGCTTGCAGCTTGAACATTCCTCTATTATTTATGTTTACAAAAGACGTATCATTATACCTTGTGCATGAAAGAGTAGCTGCTGTATAACAATTATGATGTTTGAAGCAAAAGGAAAAGCATTTCATGTCAGAATATTTTAGAGTGTTAGTGATTTGTATTGCTAGCACTGCAAATTGTACACAAAAATCTGAGTGAGTGTTCCTTGTGCAACGTAGATCATTACCTTAACGGTACGATATCAAAAAGACTTCCACTTTTAAATACAGTTTTTTTTTCTTTTTATGGAATTGAAAATTGAAAGGAATAAAAATCAAAAACATCATCATAAAACATTTAGCCTTCCTATTATCTGCTGAAGCCTCACTCTAAAGAAATAGCAGACTTGCCTCTGCAGCATAAACCTCCTCTTTAGTAGCTTATTATACTTCTTGTCTTCTGACTTCAGAAGCAACTCTGATGCTGAAAATAGAATAGAAAATAGGTAGCTATGAAATTTTTATCGGATGATTACATTGAGTAAAAATATAAATGGCTCCTTGTATGATGGTGTTCACAGTGAAAAGTTATAATTGCTTATATTCTAAAACACCAATGCAACAAATGCGGAGAGATGCAACGAAATAGTGTACCCAGTAGTCTAATAGTCACTTAAATTGTGGTTTTTCTGTGTTGTAACAATGTTTTTTGTCAATAGAAAGTACTGTTCTTTTCCCTTTAAATGGCCCATTTATCATGAAAATAAATGTATGGTCAAGTACCATTGACATTCAATACATTAGACATTTATGGCCTGAGATACTCTGACCATTTAGTTTAAACCTAAACATCTATTTAAGTTTGACAGTAAACAGGTAAAGTGCAGTCTGCTCTAAAAAGTTGGTTTATAGAGAGAAACAAGGGGGAAAATACAGTATAATCCTTCACAATATAATGTTGTCATATCTCCCACTTCTAATGAGACGGAGAGATTAAAAACAAGGTTACACGTCTCAGACTTGAGGAACAAGACAACACAAAATAAACACCAGAAATCTGTGATTGTTCACATTTCATCCATTGCCTTTTTTTAGGCTAATGTAGAAATAAAATGTCTTCAGTTTTGCTTGCAAGGATATGAATACCAATGTTGGTATTTCCAGCTTCCATCCATCCATTTTCCTACACCCTTGTCCCTTACTGGGGTCAGGAGGGTTGCCGGTGCCTATCTCCAGCTGTCATTTCGGGCGAGAGGCGGGGTCACCCTGGGCAGGTCGCCAGTCTGTCGCAGGGCAACACAGAGACACACAGGACAAACAAACATGCGCACACACACTCACACCTAAGGACAATTTAGAGAAGCCAATTAACCTGACAGTCATGTTTTTGGACTGTGGGAGGAAGCCGGAGTACCCGGAGAGAACCCACGCATGCCCAGGGAGAACATGCAAACTCCATGCAGAAAGACCGGGGCCGGGAATCGAACCCAGAACCTTCTTGCTGCAAGGCAACAGCTCTACCAGCTGCGCCACTGGGCAGCCCGTATTTCCAGCTTGCTAATTTCTAATGAGATCATTGGGTCGCCATAAGGCAAAGCTGTTTAACAGATATTTTAGAATGTATTAAAAGTGCATCTATCACTTGTTTTTGCTCATCAAATGTCACCATGCTCCATTTAAACAGTGTGTGTGTCTGCGTGTACATGTTAACCCATTTTCACAAGTTGTCATTGACAGCAGTGTTAATGACTTATGTAAAGGTCATATATAATATAATGAGAGTTATACGTCAGAATGGCTCTGGTAATTTTGAGCAGAACTGTTAATTAGAAAGGAAAGGAAACATAATCTTTCCCTGGACATAGACCTATTTCTGCTTTATATTTCTCCAGGGTTATGAAGTAAATTCAGATTCATCATGCAACACTGTTTGTTTTGAAAATTTTAATAAAGGCTTCAATAAGCTGAGAAAGCTTATTGCTTATGTGCAAGTATTGGGTTGCTTATCAGAATTAATAATATAAAATGGGATTAGTTTTTGAATCTTTTATTAAATATGTTTACATGAGACTGTGACTTTTATTATGTTTTATTTTACCTGTTTTCTTATCCCACGTGTCATGAATTCTACTGTCCCAGGCCACTTACCGTCAGCTTTCACTCTCCCATTACAATCACTCAGAGAAGCAGAGGAGCTTCTCTGAGGCTCAACAATCTCTCATTGCTCCCTCCGTCTCTCCACCTTCAGCATCGGACACAGCAAATTGATTTTAATCAGGCAATAAAAGCAGATCTGATCCTCCCTCTGTTGACTCACTTTCATGCCCCAAAGAGGCCGACCTGATCGACTCCTCTGATGGATTTTGCTCATAACTGCCAATAGCCCAGTTCAATACATACAGTCTCTTTTATTTTAGTAGAATGTAAAAAAAGACTGATGTGCACCAGGGTTTCAACTGTTTATTTATTAAACAGCACATCCCTTTAATCCCGACCTCCTGAGGTGCAAAAGAAATGGTTATGTCAGAACGCTTTGGCCTAATAGCGTAAAATTCAAGTGAATGAACCCGGCTGCTTGATGACTTATTTTTTTTCTCAGTCTTTTTTTTTTTGTTTTATTCTTCCAGTCTTTCTTATGTCATCATTTTCATCCTCTATCAGGCAAATTACTTAGAAATCAAGTCCTAAAGATAGAAATTCGATATGAGCGGTCATAGCGTGTCTTTAAAAAGTAACCCCAGGCCACTCCTTGGAAAAAGATTTATTTTATTTTATTATCTTTTGTTTCATTTGAATATTTTAAAATTAAACTAAGATATGAGTTCATTTATCCATTCAGTTTTCACACCTACCTACACGTCAGTTGGGGCGGAAGGCATTGCTATCAGTCATTGGTGGACAGCAGGATACACCCTGGACATATACACATACCTGAGGACAGTTTAGAGAGACCAAATAATCTAACAGTCAAGGTTAGGACCCAGTCATGCAAAGAATATGCAAACTCAACGCCGAAAGATCCCAGACTGGGATTCAACCAGAAACCTCCTGCTGCAAATCAACAGTGTTACCCACTGTGTCACTGTGCAGCTCTATTATTTCATTCATTACAGTCACAAACCATCACACAAATCACCACCATGCAAAAGTGTCTGTCTGGTCATTTCTAAAACTGCCTAATTAGTTTCACTCTAGATGTAAGGGGACACAAACCGTTCACAAAGGCCTACTTTTGTCTTGCCAAGTTATTAATTATTTCCTCCAAGACTTGAAGATCATCAAGATGTTTAATTAGTAAATGTGAGACGAACCTTTTGTTGTTTTTGGTCATCAGCCATTTTTGTCTTGGAACTCTCCCATGGATGCTGCTTTGCCTTCTATTTTTTTTTGTTGCTGAATCGTAAACACTGGCCTGAACTGAAACAAATCAGGCCTGCAACGCTTTAGGTGTTTTTCTTTTGTTCTTTTATGACCTGAGAGATCAATCTTCAATGTGCTCTTGGAGTAATTTTGACTTCCTCTCTTGGTAAGGTCCACCTTTCCTCTGTTTTCTACATTTATTGATAACAGCTCTCACTGTGGTTTCAATTCTAAATTCTTAAAACTGATTTTGTAACGCTTACCGATTAGTAAATATGTGACTGTTTCTCGTCTGTTCTGTTTCTTTATTTTTGTAGTTTGACATGATTAATACTTCTTGGAGTTTTTTGTGACATGCTTGCATTGCATTAAGTTTTTTTGGACAACCTTTTCTGTCTTGATAAAATAAAAATTTGCAAACGGCCTTTTATTTAATCATGCAGGATGTCTTTGTCCTATTTACAGCAAGTTTTTCCTGTCAATCAGATGGTAAATCAAAGGAAGATTGTTGATTAAATGAGGTACAGTTGAGCGTAATGTCCATCCGATTGCTAAATTTTGGCAAACTGATTCTACTGACATACTCGACATGTTTAAATTCTGTGACTGACTGCAGGGTGCATTAAAACCCTGAGAGGTTTGTTTCAAACTCAAGTGACAAGCGATAGCAGAAGAAACATGAGCTAAGTAACTACTTTTACTGTAGCCTCAAACAACTGGTCTCATTCAAGCTTTTGGTTTTATTGATAATCTTTAATTTGACCTCATCCAGATGATGTCTGTTTAAGAACAAAAACTGTCTGTTTTATTTAAAGCAAGGGCTGGGAGACTAGAGAGCATCATTTCATGTCTCATTCTTTTTGCATGATTCAAAGCACAATCAAATTTGCATGCTGTATATTGGCATGAAATCCCTGAAGCTGTGATATTCAGAATCGGTCTTTGAAAAATAATTTCCCTTTTAAAATGTGGCCTTTATGGAAAGTGAAAGGGCAAAGGCAGCCTTCAGGTCAGTTGTTTTTGTTGTCCCCTTTGTGTCTTAGATTTGGGCTCAGATGGTGTATACATTGTTTGGTTGTTATTTTATAAATGATGTGGTGGTTTTACATAACATGAAATCATGTGGGGATTTTTTAAAAGTAGAAGTTAAAGACAAATAAAAGGAATGTCAAAAAGCTAATTAGTGGCCATAGGCCAGAAAAATAGTAATTTTAATGCATTCATTTTCTCATTGAAATAACTACAAAGTGTTGCATGTTCACTGAGGTAAGTCACATTTGAACACTTTTTCTGAAAGGCAAAGAAATCTGTTATTTTTGCCCTACAGCTTTTGAAGTGAATTTGGATGTTTTCTTTTTCTTTTAGAAGGTACTAATGTAGTCAGATTAATCTCTGCTTCAGGTCATTATTCACAAGGCTCTCCTAGCCTTTTTCGACAACTCTTATATTTTTCTTATCATTTACTCATTTTCATTATCTGTGAGACCTTGGGCATATACAAACAAATAATAGACCCACAAATGTACATGCTGGCACAAATGATATGTGATCTTTAATAAATTGGTGTAAGCACAACATTTCAACTGATATGTTGGTGATTAGTTTACTTATATAAAGCTTGAATA
The DNA here is from genome assembly GCA_902982915.1 of Phalloptychus januarius. Taxonomy (NCBI): domain Eukaryota; kingdom Metazoa; phylum Chordata; class Actinopteri; order Cyprinodontiformes; family Poeciliidae; genus Phalloptychus; species Phalloptychus januarius. Next base: position 16,321,831 of record CADWAE010000230.1, on the reverse strand, counting down.
AAAACATTAAATCATTGCCAGGATCTAAAACAACCCCCCAAAACTCTTCCAATAACAATAAGCAAAGAAAGGCATTTTATTTTCATACTGCTGATACATACAGCGCCAGTGGACAGTGACATAAATATCACATTTAAGTTCTTCCAGAGAAAGCTTTTGTTTTTTACAGTAGAAATAACATTATTGTATAGCAGGCCCCCAGGATTCCCCAAACTCCCTACAGAGTTGTGCACAAATCTGGTGCCCAACAATAAGTAAAGCTAAAGAGGCCGTTTCATCAAGTTCTAAGTCATGTTCCACTTTAACAACAAAGGTTATGTTTTATAATAACATATATTATGACTTTTTCTCAAGAGAAGAAATCTTATGCTTTAATAGCAAGAAAATGCCCTGATTGAAATTATGTATAAAAACAGAGAGAGCAATACTTTTAGCTAGTTTAACTTTCATGCTCATGAACACCAGTGCAGTGTTTCTGAATCATTCTTCCTTCAGTGTTTGTTATATAACACTTTGAGCAGTCAGGCAGCCATCACGGCTGAAAAGGTTCATATGTTCTGTGAGTAGCATTTGAAAAGACACGTTTCCCTAATTCTAATGGAACAAAGCTAATCAGTTCCATATAGGCTGACTCTCAGCTGTGCAACTTTGCAGCAAAGTGGAAAACTTGTATAAAGGGCAAGTCCATCTTAATCACATGCTTCTGTGGTCCACTGGCAAGCAATGAGACAGAAATGTCACATTAGCAATGGGAACTGGTTTATTTCACCACATAGACAGTTAAACCAATGCACATATGCTTTTACTTTGCGCATTTTGTCTTATTAATTGCACCTAAACATTTTCACTACAAGCATTAAAGTTTTTTAAAGATATAAAGCAGCATATAAATAAACAACATTATCTCAAGTACAAATGTTTGTACCCTATGGGAGAGTCAGTGAGCCAGCAGCTAGATAAATGGGAAAATTCAAGCTTCCAGATGGCAAATAAGTCTTTAAGAAAGTCCTTCTGTCTCTCTCATTCAGTCATTTATCTCTTATGTTTTAGCTCCTTGATTAGTTCCTCTGAAGAGTATCATTAAGATGTAAACAAGCATGCCTACAGAGTGATGAATTTGGTACCATACCATGATTAAAACCAACTATTCTAATGATTAAAGGAGAGATACATTTAAACAGACATCACTTACGCTGTTTGGTATCATCTATTTTATAGTTTATAAAAGTACTAGTACATTTTAAAAAAATGTATGTTGTGCCACGTTTCTTGTCAGTCATCTCAGAAAGTCAAACGGCAATTTTATAGAAATTCATTGCACAAAATAAAATATTTAATGCTTTTAATTTTTGCAACTGTAGTGGTTATGGCTTCAAGAAGACCCAAAATTCAGTTGGATGTTTTAAGCACAGATACCAGGCCTCTGAAAAGCATGTACATTTCTAAGCACTTGGTTGACCCTCCTCTTGCATGGATTACTGCATCAATGCGCTATGGGATAGAGGCAACCAGCCTGTGGCACTGCATAGGTCCAATGGAATACCAGAATACTTTGATAGGTGTCATTAGGTCCTCTGCCTCGTTTGGTCTGGTGTCTCTCATCGTCCTCTTGACAACAGTGCATAGACTTTTTTTTATGGGATTCAGCTTTTAGTACCTTTGGCAGTGTGGGCAAGTGCCAAGTTCTGTTAGAAAGTAAAATCAACATTTCCATAAAGTTTATCAGCAGAGGAAGCATGAAGTGCTCTCGGGTGTGACAACATGAGTTTCTGTAATGACCTTTAGCACAGTCTTCCAATTTTCTGAGACACTGAATTTTAAGTTGTCTGTAAGCTGTCGTCTTCAAATCTACAAGAAACGAAAATATCACTCAATGTGAGATCATTCTATGTGATAGTTAGTTTAACTTTCAAAGATGAGAATTGAGAAATGAAAAAAATTGCACATTTACACAGTATTCTTTTTTTTTTTTTAGATGTACTAGTAAGTACATTCCCAACAATTTGCTTTGAAATCATAAAGTAATTTATATCACAGCTTAAACATCTTTGAGCACTGCGGCTTAAAGATGTTTCTTGCATTGTGATTTTATATCAAACTGCACATTTCACCCACATTTTGTTATGTATAACACATCCTTTCAACCTTTTTCTGTTAAAATGGCCTTGCCTCAATCAAGAAAATGTCCTTGTCTTATCTGCAATAGTCCATGAATCACTGTGGATTATGATGATATACCATTGTCCTTATATGACACTTTTGTTTTTAACAGAGGTGTGGCTATAAAGACTTTTATTTATTAAAAAGTTTCTTTGAAATGTTTAACAGCCCTGAAAAATTATGTAATTCAATTTTTATTAAGTTTGAGTTTTTTTTATGATTTTGATATATTTCTTCAACATCTTTCTCTTTAAGGACCTGATGACTTTTGTCAAGTTGTTCAATTGTTTGTTCTCATTTATACCTAGTAAAAGCTCTGTTGTTTTTTCTGAATGTGTGAGCATAAGAATGTTTTATGTTCCAATGCTACCATTTTAGACTTCTTATAAAGAGAACAGTTTATTATATTGAATTGTTATGTTCCCCTTTCTAATGCTTCCCTGGGCAACTGCCCATATGGCCTGAATCACAAATCACCACAGTTTTGTTACATAGCTACTTTAAAATTTCAAACTTATAATCAGTTGTATTTAATATGCAAGATGTTTATTTTTGTAACTTACAGCACAACTCTGAATTGTGTCCTAACTTAATGCTGTTTTTTGCATGTTTTTCATGTGTTTGTCAAGAAATGTCAATGCCATTTTTCTGCGATGTAGTAATTACTTTGAGTAGTCAAAGTGTCATTCAAGGTATAGAGTTGTAAGGTAATATATGAATCACTTGGTGCTAGCTGTGGTACAGTAGGGGCCAAGGAGGATGTGATCCTTCACCATAACAGCTTTCACTCCGCTCCGATAATACTGTTTAATCTGGAGGCTACACTGAAGGCACTGACATCCAACGCAGACTCAGTGGAAACCTTGACTGGCACTTCACCCCTTGGTGATGACAAAAACCCTGTCTGCTTAAGCAGCTATTACTCCATCTGATTGGTAATCATGACATGGAATGGGGAATAAATCCTTCAGACTGCAGCTGGTTTAAGATGGGGGTCTTTGAAGGTACCCAGTGATTAGGTGACCTTGGATAGAGCATCAAAAGGGGCCAGTCGAGAGAAGGCGGGTTTAGGAGGACTGTAATTTTCTATTATTTTCTATTATTGGCAGTATAATGGCACATTCTCATGCAAATTACATTCACATATGAAGGATTAATTCAAACCAGCAAGTAGTTCTGAGCTCTTAAAATTGTGGAGAAGCAGGTTTTTTTCTTTTAGAGGAGTCTCTGTTACTGTTGAGCTCAACAGTCTTATCGCTCTCAATAGTAAAGTCTTTTTTTTTGTACAAACTGAAACAGCAGGGATTTTTTATTTATTTATGGTTTCATTCTTGTATGGAGATTTTTAGAATACCATTTTGTCTGCATTTTCAGACAAATGTTTCTCTAAGCTCTTAACCGATTTTAATTTCTAAAAAGCTTCATTAAGTTAAATATGGGCATGATGAATATGAAATTTGTTTTGTCTGACCAGACAGAAATGAGCTGGAAAACTGTCAGATTTTAGGCATTCTATCAGAGTAATGCAACGATGGTCTTCAGACTAAAGTGTTTCACAAACACTACTGGCTCAAAAGCAGATAATAAAAAATGCTTTTTAACTTACTTCAGGAAACTATAATCTTGAAAAACAGGGATAAATTAAACTCTGTTTTCACTATAAACAGTTTGAAATATGTTTACTACACTACACTACATTCTGCATCAATTCTACATAGAAAGCAACCACTTTTGGCAGGGTTGCATGTGTAAAAATGGTCATTTGCCTTCGTAGCTGACCCTGGCAGCATTGCTGGATAAACATTATCCATTCATTTTCAAATCAGCTTTGTCCTCTTCTCTGGTTGTCAACACTAGAGAGCCACAGTACCTCTAGATTGTCAGTCTATCATATTGTCCAGCACATAAACTCTCACTCCTACCAAACAGAATTTAAGACATCCAAAAATCTTGCATGTACATAATTTGGACTATTGGAAAACAACTGAGACACTTGGAGAACACTGGATACAAGCAATTTCAACTCCATGCAGAAACATCACAATGAAAGTCTGAACTGAAGTCCAGACTTTTGAGCCAATAGCAACTATCCCTGACTGCAGTGTGATACTCACGCTGGAACCCAGTATTTTTGACCCCACCCATGATTCAGATCTGAATGTGCCGCCCACTGGCAGAAGTTGTAGAACATGATAAAATGTCACTGATGCATAAATTAGCTTGCATAAGCCTCATACATTTAAATAATCAAGAAACAAACAAATATTTTGAAGTTTGTTTTTCCTTCTTAACTAAGACAATATGAAAATTATTGTCTATGCAAACACCTATGGATCTGTTTGGATAGTATACAGAACAGAAAATTGTTAATTAATGTTTGCTTACAAAATTCTTAGGACCCTATATTAAATGTATATATTAGCATCTTTTTTGTTAATATGGTTAACATTGTTTTTCCCTGTTTTTATTATTTTTTTTAAATTGTGTATGCTGCCCTATCTATTAAAGATTCCAAAAGTCTGATGACATGAGATTTGGCATTAGTAAAGAAACAATATTTCATTCAAAGTGGCATCTTGTTGATTTGAGCATCTGGCTTTGTCTGAGACCTGGATAGGAAGGTGTTGGCTTCAGATCTGACAGCATCTATGTTTTAGAATCTTACTTTGGAGTTCTTAAACTCTTTCTGTCAAAACAGTAATATGGGATTCTCTCCAAAATACTGCTAAAATGTTGTATTGTTTTACATAATGGGATTTACATAGGACATTTATCTGGTCAGCAGGGTATGTGGTTATACACATTATACAAGATAAAATTAGCAATGCCTTAATACCTCTTGACTATTTTTATGCAAAGCCGTACCTTGTGGACTCACCTGTCAGACATTTCATTAAGCTCGAAGTCTAGCCAACAAATATCCACAAACGCTGTTGTATCTTAGCTTAGCCCAGTGTGATCATTTCAAACAGGTGTCACCTTTCTTGGGGATCCAGCTTGTTTACAAAATGAGTCCACTTGGATATTGTAGCCTCTGACTGCTCTCCCCTTTAGTCACCACACCATGTTGTACTTTTTTTTCTCAAGCTGCTGGCCTAGAGCTAGTATAAGTCGCTAGCTCAACAACAATCTGTTGGAGTCGGTCCCACAGCACAGCCCTGTTCCACGCCAAGGTCCTTACCGGAGCCAAAGCCAACAGCAAGGTCTTTGCAATAGCCAGAACTCATACAAGGGAATCATAGGCTCTCAGCCAAGTCCATAGTCCCCCAGACCTCGGTCTCTGCTTTGCTGTTTATTCTGGTTGCCTGGTAGACCTTTGAGGCTTTTGTTTTACTTTCTCTATTTTCTGCATAGTTTTGAAAATTTACATTTTGTTTAATTTTTGTATTGTTTTGTAGCAGTGAATATTGCCAAAAGCCATTATATGTGTTTTACTCTTGTCCATCATAATGGCAAAACAAGGGATATAGCAAACAGGTGAAATATGCTGGTGACAGAAAAGGTTTATTGTTGTCCTTTAATTTTCATATATCAATTTCTGATATAATCCCTAAAAAAAATGCAACCATTCCTCCACATTACTGCAGACAGTGAAGTTGTGCACATCTGTAAAACAGCAAATTTCTGCAACACCTCAGACCAGGTGTGAACAATGTTTCCTCACAGATTTTTCAGAGGAAGTTTATAATCTTTCTAGACATATTTAACTTCGTAGGAACAAATTGCATATGGATTAGTATCAATCCAGATACCCTTACTGTATCAAATGGAAGAATAGTATGTTGAAATATTAATAAATAAGATTTTACTGCATGACCCTTATCCTCCAGCCTAATATGTTATTCTAACATTAGTGTAAAAATATTAATAAAAAGGGTTTCCATCCAGAAACACCTGTTTGTAGTTTCAAGAAACCAATTAGGAACATAAGAACAAGGCTCCACATACCTTCAGGTTGTTCACCTGGTATATTGGAAAAACCAGCAGACCCAAGATGAAAAGAACAAAATGTTTTTTATTTATAGCTTTCGTTTGTTGTGAGAAATTTACCGTGATCACAGCCAGTCTGGTAGAACACAGCAGTATTTACACTCTCAGCCATATTTTTCTCTCAGAGGTGACACAAAAAAATTCAATGGGGAGGAAAAATTTAACAAAGTCAGGAATGGCTTTCAAAGGAATACCTAATTGTATGCACCATTTGTAAACTTTTTATGAAATCTAGAAAGTGGTGACTTTGGTTCTGTCACTAATTATACCTTTAAGAAATGTTTGACTTGAATAGAAATGTTAAATCAGTCTTCCTTGTTTAAATTAATCCAAATCTTCATAAATTAGAATATCTCCGATAAATTCAGCAAATGCATCACAACTGTTTTTTCAATTTTCTACATTTGGCCATGTTCTAACCACAGTCTCTAATACATTTAAATGCAATTTCATGTTGCGGACAAACTTAATACATGATATACTTGGTAAGTCAGAAAGTTGTAGACGTGGGTTATAAAATAATATCTCAAGCCTTAAATATTTTTCAAAATATGTTTAAACTCATAAAGTAGTGTGATATTTTAAGTATCACACAACTGCAATAATATACCTGATGCTGTTCTGGTAAGATGAATTGTTTGCCGTCATGCAAAAATACGACTAGTGGAAGAAAATATTGCTCATAACCATGAACAGATGTCATCATCATGCTGTGGGATGTTTCTCTTCAGCAGGAACGAGAGACCTGGTTAGAGGGGGTGGAAAGATGGAGGCAGGAAACTTCAGTGTGATGCTGGAGCAATAAGAAGATTTAAGAATGTCATCCTAGCAGTACACTGACCTTAAACATAAAGCCAGATCTCAAATAAGAATGGCAAAAAATTGAATCATTTTCATGTGTTTGTATCACTCAGTCAAAGTTTAGATCTAAATCTAATTGAAAATCTGTGCGCTGAAAATCTGTACAGGCTTTCTCCATCCAGTCTCACTGAGCTTCACAAAACAGTTGTTGTATTTTGCAGGAAAGAAAAGACAAAACAAATCAGATAAAGACATTCCTCTAAAGAATTGGTTCTGTTATTTTGCCAAAGGTGGATATTATGCAGCAGTTAGTGTTGGTCTCGCATTAAATACTAATTATAAGCGTTAAAGTTTGTGGTTGTAATATATATAAAAAAAACATTTAAGACTTCTAAATACTTTTGCAAGGCACAATAAAACCATTATTTTTATTGTAATGTGATGCAAGTTTTTCTACTTGTAGAACAAAGAAACAGCACATAGTTTTAAGACCAGCTTCATAAATCATTCATTATTTACAGGTCCAGGGATTTTACAGCAAGGAGCAGGGGGCTCTAGCTTATCTATAGTTGTCTTGTGAAACTTTTCATATGCTGTTCCTATTTAATAATTTGTCGACATACCCCTTCTGTTGCTAAGAAAATAAAAGTGACCTCACTCTGTAGTGAAGGTCGAGCAGCAGCTAATGAAGGCCCCAAAGCCTAACGCCATTGATTTTTCACCCATTTCATGTCTTGAATGTAAAGTTATTCAGCACTGCCAGGGGGCTGGGCGAGGGGTACAACCTGGTGTTTCCAGCAGAAACCAGTCATGTTGTATTTTACGCTCCGTAGGTGCAATTTCTCTCTTTTACTGCTACATTATTTTTGCCTAACTAATTCATTTGTCTAGACTTTTAGTGAGATTAAGAAATTGAAAAGGTATATGGAAAAGGAAGATGTACACAGAAAGGAAATGTTGGGAATGCTGCTGAATGGATGTGCACATTTATAATTATGGGCAACCGTCCAGAAGTGTTGTGACATTCTGCAGTCGCTCATCAGTGCGCTGAGTCACGGTGCTCTCTCCTCTTCATATGCTGATCAGACTTGACGTGGATGGCATTTAAGACTAAATAGCACAAGGCGTATGTCACTTCTGGAGAAACGCTCGTAATAAGGATTTAATATGCAGGTGTTAGGTGTCATTGAGATGCATCGCAGTGCACTGGATCTTTTCACAGATTAAAAATATGAAGATTAGGAAGAAGCCACATTATGCGTTTGTTAGACTTAACAACCTGCTTGGTTTGCCTCATAGATTCACTCTCATCCATTATGCATCTGACCTGAAGCTGACCAGGACACTAAATAAGCCATAAAATCTGCAAGAGTTTAAAAATGTGTGTTTGTTTTATACTGAGTGTTTTATATGTATTCATACCCATCAGAAACTGATAAGTCAAAGTATTATAAGCTCCCTCTTTTATAGGCTGCTGATCCTTCACATCCTACCAAGGGAAGTCATGGATTTTTCTTTTATAAAATTTGCCAGCTGATGTAACGTGGCACTGGCAGAATGTCAGGATCTGTAAATAGTCAGTTCAAGCCTTATCTTGTTTGATGAAACTGCCTTATGATGAAGTCAAAGTGCCTCTGAAGCTTTATGACTTTGAATACTACTAGAATTAAAATTGGTTGGACATAATCTATCCACAGTTTTGGGTCTTTTATCTCAATAATCCCTTCCTCATCTGAAACTTTAAAACAACAACTCTCTTTGACTTTGAACAACAAGTCTAGTTTTCCAAATATTAACATCTGGACAGAAAACAGAAATTTTACTTTTTCAGTTTGTGTTATGTCATGGATTCAAAGAGGAAAAAAAACTTATACATTGGAACTACTTTAATATTTGAACAATATGGGTCAATAATGTGTAAAATTGTCTCTCAGATTTTTGAAACTGAAAAAGTGAAAAAAAAAGGCAAAGTCAGAATTTAGACTAAAAGAGATGTTTCTTGCAACCCAGGGCTCAAAATTCAAAATGGTTGCATTTTTATACAGCAATTACTGCTAGTTGCAATTTAATAAAATATTTGGACAGCTGGTGATTTGCATTCCATAAAATGTCTCACTTATGGTATTATTCATCTTCCTTAAGTAGTCATCTTGCTACAGTAAAATAAAGTTTATGTCTTTGGCTGCTGGTGCTCAAAATTAATTATCTTGTAGTTGCCTCACCAAAGTGTATCTGCCTTTCATTATAATGGTATGCGAAGATGTGTGCATGTTTTCAACCCTGTAGCATACATAATGTGACCACCAGATGAGTCAAGTTTACTCTGATGTTAATTCAGTGATATAAGCGTCATAACTTGAAGACACTGTCTCAGAATCAGAATAATTGATTAATTCCCAAGTGGTGTTATGCTGTTGCAGATGTATGTGTTCAGAAAACAGAAAAATATGAAACAAGGTATGATAGACTGAGTAGCAAAGATGATCTGGATAAAAAGTAACTTCAGAGAAAACCAGTTATACTCAAGTACAAATATTGTGTTGAGTGAATAAAACAGTATCGGTCTGCAAGTGACTGTTATGTTTGTGCACATGGGAAGTAGACTGTTGGCTTGCCACTAGCCTGATAAAACCCAATTCCTTGTTCGATGTTTTACTTCGTACAGAGAATGAAGGAAGCTTCGCTACGAAGCTGACTGAAAATTGCATGTCCTGTAACGTAGTGACAGTGGTTTAAAAAAAAAAAACAACAAATCTTTTGAACGCCACTAAAGGCTGCCCAAGTAACAAAAGCAGTAGTTACCAAGCAGATATACCTTGACCTATTAACCATGACCTTTTGTGAGATTATACAAGACAAATGTTTGCGTTTTGGTTCATGTCTCAAAGGCAATACACTAACAATCTCAGATTCATACACTACTGCTGGATGAGTAACGTCTCCTTTTAAAACTGCTATTCAGAGTGAACAGTTTTCTTCCTTTTTTAGCTTTGGAAAAAGGCTCTTTGAGCTGTGCACTGCTGCTTCTTCAACTTAGGTCTTATTTGAATAGGTGCTTGGCTTAAGACTTATCCAAAGTAGCATATTGTGAAATGTGCGCCTTATTGCAATTCAGGGGATTGGGAGGTCTTAGTGGTCTGTAGCTTACACCTCATTGTCGCATAATGTTGTTTAGAAAAATAAAGACCTAAGCTCTTGTGTAATTCACAGTTTATTAGGAATGAGCAAATGGGACAGTGGATGCCTTGCTGCTAAATGCCGCATGAGGAAGTGTGCTGTGCCGTCTTAGCATTTGTGTTAAATTATTCTGAATATGCTGTGAGTAGCTTAACAGTATGAAACTATTATCTCATCTTAATAAAGAACTTGATAATAATATATGTCCCAAACACTGTTTGCAGGTTTTGCAAACAAGCCTTTCTTCTTCCGAAAATCTGGCACCTTTCAAAGACTCGGTAGCTTTAATGAGCCACGCTGCTGTGCCAGTGGTGGCTGCTGGGTGTTAGGAATGGTGCTCATGATAATGTGCCCAGCTGAGTGCAGGCTATGCATTTCCCACTGTTATGGTAATGAAGCCTGTTGGGGTGTTTTTTTCCACTTACAAAGGATTGCTGTGGCATTTTTTTAAATATAGAAATCAACACTTCAGTAGTGTTTGCATGGAATTATGCCGAAATATATGATGATGAGTAACGGTACACCTTCATGTGTCTTTCTAATGCAAATACTACCAAGCTGTTACTTTCCCTCAGCTCCGGTGTTTGTCCCTTTGTTGCTTCCAGCAGCTTTTGGGACTGTGCTGCCTGACAAAGAGAAGGTGTTTGGGGAAAGCTGAATGAAAGGATGAAATGACATAAGAGGTCATTTGCTCGGCTCATATTTGGCCCCGTAACTTTGAAGATGAAGAAGCATGAAAGGAGGTAGAACATCAGTCGGTAACTGGGCTCCTCAGAGGTGAAGGGACAGGGTTTTTTTTCTCTTTCTTTTCTCTTTTTTTTCTGACTTCCTTCAGTGCTTGAGGAAATGGCCCTCCTGTTACCAGCACTCTGTTTCTCAATGGTAATCAATTCAACTTGAAAGGCATAGAAGACAGGCCTTTTGAAACTTCATCAATCTGAACGTGTCTTTGCCAACTGCAAACACAGCATGTGCTTATTAATGCCTTCCTAGTTTGTGTAAATAATGTTTTTGGGATTAATGTAGATGCTGCACAGTGGTGCACACCATTACCTTGGAGTGTGCATGTTCTGCATGTTTGGGTTTCCTCCAGCTACTCTGGCTTCCTCCCACAGGCTAAAACCATGATTGTTAGGTTAACGGGTCTCTCTAAGATTTTTCTTAGTTGTGAGTCAGTGCATGGTTGCTTTTCCTGTAAGTCTCTATGGCTATATTCTGACAGCAGGTCTCGATGCTCAATTTCGATTTTTTTACTGAAATCTGATTGTTTTTGGGTGGTCGTTTATACTGCTATTTAATCCTGACCATAATGAGACTTCTATGTGAATGGTTTGTGTCCCTAAAGCAAGAAGACAATATTGACGTCACACAGCAGTCTACTGTTTATGAAAGTAATGATGGATGGAGCCATTCATGGATCGATTTCAAAGTTTGCTCAGCAAAGGGAGCCGACAGTATTATCACAATATCATAACAGGATGAAGGAAGCTGATAAAAAGAAAGCACCATGAATAGCAGCGGCCTGTTTTGCAGTATTGACTGCAATTTCTGAAACAGGGAAGACTGTTAAGATGTGTAGTCAGGAATCAGGAGTGGTCTTCTTGTGATGTGATGCGCTATGATAACAAAGGCATCTGTGAACATAAGACTGTAAGTTTTAGCCATTATTTTTTCTGGTAACATAAGTAACATGAAAGCTGGATAAAACGCAACATGACTGTTCAGACTGCAGTGAAAACAATTGGATACATGTCCGAATTAGTGCCACATATGGACGTGGCTTTTTGGTGAAAATATTGGAACTGTTTGGTTGAACTGTGGTGGAAAAGCCTGCAATTCCACCATCATATAGGCAAAGAAAGTGGATTTGGGTCACATTTGCCTGCTGTGCAAATGTACCATATGCCCCCCCGTGTTGACTTATCCAGGATATATGTCTGATGGATGGGATTTATGTAGTTTATCTTCACTGGGCATAGAGATATTGTAAAGATTTACTCTGTTTCAGACAACACTTATTTTTGGCCATTAAGCAATTACTTACTCTTTTATCTGGTCTTAAAACTTTTCTACACAAGACATTTAGTGTATCCATGTTTGGAGGTTTTTGCACCATGGCACAGTTCACTGCTACCTTTCAGCCAGAAGGTTCTGGGCCCAAATCCCAGCTGGTCCTTTCTGCATGGAGTTTGCATGTTTTAGCAGCTCATGCATTCGTTCTCTCTGGGTACTCTGGCTTCCATCCACGGATTCAAGGTTATGTCATTAAAAACCTTGTGTCCTGAAAAAAGAACAGCTCCACTAAAAGTCTGAAATTATTATTAATTTCACATATTATCTGGACACTTCTGACTAGAATAAAGAGAAGCTCATAGACAGGGTTGAGGACTCTCAATCAATTTGTAATAGTTCTGTTAAACTATGCTGCAGCAATATAATAGGAATGAAAAATCCCTCATAAGTCTATCTTGAATGTTCATGTTGCCCTATATGACAAGCCTTTTTTTCTATTTTCAATAGCTTTTGTGTAGATTTTCAAGAGTTTGGAGGGAAAAAAGGTCTGAATATTTCAAAGGGGACCTTGATTTAAATTGTCGGATATCAGCTATATTGCATCAGTGGGAATAGAAGAGGCAGAATGGATGAGATGTTTGACCTTTTCAGATTTGTCCCTGGGCAGCGAATTTGCTGGAGGGTGCTGGGGCAGGGAGCAGCGGTGCGTTGAATTATCACTCCCACTGTTCAGATACTACAGACCTGATCTCCCACTTGCTCCCCTCCTACCTCTAATGGGTTAGGAACACATTGAGGGAAAAAAAAGATGGAGCTAGCAAGAGTGAGTAGGAGGAGGGACTTTGTGAGCTGAGTCTGATTGTCTGCAGGTTAAGCTTAGAAACAAATTACCGTTTTTGCTGGGCACTGAAAAGCGGCAGAGGCAGGTGACATTGTAGTGGCAAATCTTTTGCAAAAGCTTTTTGTTATTCAGCAGTGCGATCGAACGGGGTCTGTGACAGCTACCGGCAGGAAACATGTCAGGGAGTTGATGGATGCTTTCTATATTGAAAGTCTACGATGACTTTTTAGTTGACTGGGCTTTTGCTGAACACCGCCTGTTCCACCATCAAATAAAAGCACAACACTTCGGAAGAGAAAGAGATAAGAAAGGAACTTGCCGCAACGCTTTGTAATAGTTTCAGAGTCACATCGGACATTGTGTCTTTGTTGGAGGAGAGTGGCTGTCAAAAATGTTAATATCAGATATTTTTTTGTCTCAAAACAAACATGGGGTCTTGTGTTCTTCTGACAGCCTTTAAATATTTACAACCAATAAATAACAGCACTATCTAGGGTTTTTTTTGGAACCTGTTTCACTCTCGCTCAAGTTTTTTGTTCTCAAAAGAACCGCTTCATAACATTTTGTCCATTAGATTCCAGTTCAAGAAATGTCTTTTCTGCTTCACTCTCACCCAGGTGGACATCTAAACCATGTTTTTATTCGGTAAAGCCTGATGTTTCAGTGTAGCATCATCACCTCATGCCGCATCTTTTCTATTCTTCCCCACCCCTCTCCTCATGCCATCCAGAACCCATCTTGTGCGACGTAGGGGAGTTTCACTGTCATGACCAGCAGATCTGCATTCCCGAGGCCTGGCTCTGTGACGGTGAGCCCGACTGCCCCGACGACTCTGACGAAAGTGACCATGTCTGTAAGTCCATTCATCCCATCCATTCCACATGAATGCCGATAAGTCCTGAGTAATTATGCCATTACACTGTTTCAGTCAGAATTTTACTTCACAACTCAACTTGCCATTCTGTAGCCATCAACAAGTTTATGGAGTAATTTTAGTTGGGCATCATTGCTCTCATTTACATTAAAATTACACCGGTGCTTTTCAGTTACTGTATTTTTCTTTCTGTGCTATCCTTTTTCCTTCAAGTTGTTATGTTATTTGTACAAGAAAAGCCTTACAAAGCAACACCAAAGGGAGTAATTCTCTCAGATAGAAACTGCTCTCCAACCACCTTTAACACCTGCCAAACAAGGCTTTTCATTTTGTTCTTAAAACATTACCATAAACAGTTTTGCATATAGTGCCATGCAGTAGTTTAGTTGAATTTTTCCAGATTTTTTCATGTTACTGCCATTTACAAAACAAAGTACCACACAATTATAACTGGAAACAGATATGTTTTGTTTTTTTTTCCCAAAAAAAGAAAAGTGCACCCTGAGTCAAGTCTTTGTATAATCTACTTTGACTGCAAATAAAGTTAAGTATTTCTCTACTACCTTTCTATAAACAAAGACTGAAATTCTTGCCCATTCATTTTTGAAAAATAACTTGAGGTCTGTATTATTGAAGTGATAGTTTCTGCAAACGATGGCTTTAAAATCCTGACAAAGATTTCAAATAGGATTTTGAGAGAGGTGCGAGACTAAGGGGCCGAGGGAAGCTTCATAACTGATACAGAGGAATAAAAACTATGCAAAGGAGAGAAGTAATAAACATTGAATACTTAAATCTACAAGTAAAAACTCATGAAAACTAATTAACAGAGCAAGACATAAAAAAAAACAAAGAATAGCTAAAAAGCAGAGCTCAGACAAACAAGTTGAAAATCCAAAGTTCATGATATTTAGCTCCCTCAGTACTTCCTTCAATTCTCTCCAATGTTCCTATTAAAGGAAAATATACTCGCAGCATAATACTTCTCTGTGGGAATGGTGTGTTCAGAATAACATACAGCATTATTTTTCACTGCATGTAGAATTTTAAATGTTTCACAGTTGTGATTAAGGTAAACTGCAAACAGAATTTCTGAAGAAGTTTTTGTTTTACCACACCTCCATTGACTCCATGGAGTCACAACAGTCTGGTGTGACTTCTTCTGATCCTGATTTTATAGATGGATCCAAGCAACCTGAGGTGACATCCCAAAGCCTAAACTAGACAGAGGCAAAAACATAAAACAAAATACTGTTTGCCTGTACCCTACTAATTAACTATATATCTTCTATTTATAGTGTAGCATTTCAATATTTATAATAAAACCATCCTACTCAGATGTAAAAGCTTAGTGTTTTCTATGTTGTTTTTTGGTACTTCATATAACTCTAAGAGTATAATTAAGCTGTTTTCAAGGTGATTGGAAAGACTTATCTGACAAACAAACAAACAAACCAGCACAAAAGCCTGCTGGTACTTCAGAGCTTTGAAAAATAGATATATGAATTCATTAAGGGTGTTACTCTGTGAAAAAGTGTAAATCCTTTATTGTACTGTGAATATTTGGCTTCACAGTTCCAGATGCAATCCGCTAAACCTCCGCTTGTCCTTCACTTCAGAATTGTTTGTGGCATGAATGCACTCTGGGATTATTATTTGCACACTTCTGTGACATAGATTTTCTTTAATGGAGAAACAGAGCAGAATTATAGGCTGAATGAGCATTTGTAAATCACAATGAGACTGTGACTGTCATGCAGTTGATTGCAGCCAAAAACAAATAATGCAGCAAAACTAAATTATTAACATTCAGCCCAGGTTCTTCCATTGGTGTGAGTTATCGGGTGTAATTAGGACTTTATTGCTTTGGCAGTGACATCTGTGCATAAATTGTATGCAAGTGTGCAATAATTATTAATGCCTGAGCATGCGCAAGGCAGTGTATCAAGCAGGTTACTTTGAGATGAAGATGCGTGCTGCAGAAAAAGACACAGGCTTAGCTGCTTGTCTCAGAATGATATAATTACACATTTACCAGCTGTTAACACGCGCACAGCTGCCTGCATGCTCTCTGAGGGTATGAAAGCAATGAGGTGGTGGTTTGCCGAACGACTCTCCCAGCCTCTGTGCATGCTGAGATAAAGCAACAGGAACATGCGACCCAGACACGAGTCAGGAGGAACAGAAAGAATGAGTATGTTCCCAAGACTACAACAACACAAGCAAACACAGTGGCAAGACATGCTGCACCTTCCCCTGGGCCCTTTGTTGATAAAGGGAGTTGTTGTGTTTTATTCATTCTTATATATCAGTCTATCTTTAATATTTTGCACATGGGTTTATGCCTTGTCGTGACATGTGCTTAGATTATCTAAAGCATCTAACGGAAAAAGTCTTCATTTCATTTTTGTCATTAACTTTTATTATTTCAGGTTTAAACCCATTGAGACCAACGTCTTCTTTTACAAGGGTGACCTGACCAAGAGGTCAACAGCACACACTTCAGAAACACAAGTTAAAATAAAACTGTAATATTGCATGTAAAATGCAATTTGTTTTAAATTGTAATTGTGAAAAAGCATTCCAGTGGTGGACATTTCAGTAAAAGGGATACTTTATGCATTCTTTTTCATGTATGTATAATGTTTCATACATTGTCAAAAGTATTATTATACCTTTATGTCTTCTATAATCTGTCACATAACTAGAAATGTTAGAGTATAATATTTCTGCAACACTAAAACAAAGTAGTACATAAGTGAAATGAAAGAAAAATGGCTTTTAAAATCTGAAAAGCCTAGCATGCATTTGTAATTAGCCCTATTTAGTCTGATATCCCTACTTTAAACTATTGCAGCACATTACCTTCAGACTTTAGAGTACACTTGTTTGTAATTTAATTTTAGTATAAATGCACTTGTGAAAACAGAACATTTGTAATGCTGATTTTTATATTCAAAATTTAAGGTTTTAGTTAAAACAGCACAAGGTTTGGGAGAACTAATGCTATATTGTTCAATCTGTCATCCAAAAAATAGGAAGAGACATGGCCAGTTCCTGAACCGGTAGGCTGTGCAAGAAGAGCATTAACCAGAGAAACTGTGAAAATGCCCACAGCTAATCTGGGGTGCAAGCCATGTGAGATTCAGCAAATGGCTGGAATAATTGGTTGTTCTCCGTACAACTGACAAAAGAGTGAACTTTCTGATCCACATGAACACAATATTTGCCAACACTGCACACCATGCTGACTGAATCATCCCAATGGTAAAACATTGTACTGGCAGCATCATGCTGCAGAGATGCTTTTCTCCAGCAGGGAAAGGTAAACTGGTGAGTTCATGTCACAATACTGTAGATGGCACTGCTGTCACTGCAAGCAATGTTTACATTAAATAGGCAGAATGGCAAATCACAAATAATTTTCTTTCCATCATAAAACTACAGGGTAGTATGTGTCAATTTATCTATTAAAATCCCACTTAAATATAAGACATTTGTAGTTGTAACATGACATATGCAGAAATCCAATAGGTATTAATAGACTACAAGATATTTATTTTTAGGAATTCCAGTCAAACAGTGATACATTGTCAACAGGTAATGTTTGTATTATAAACTGGCTTGCTAGCAGGAGCGTTTAATTATATGTAGTATCTGATTGCATGTTTTAGGAGAAGGCTAGCAGCTAGATTTTATTATATTACAACAATAGCTGCAGTTTTAAAGTACTAAATCTCTGGTTAGCCCTTTACAAGTGAAGATTTTTGAATACAATATAAATATATCTAATATAGAGATTCCACACAGTGACTGGGGGCCAAGAGATATAATCTCCAAAACGCAATTAATTATCACTTTGATTAATGTTGGCACAGTTTTATTTACTAAGCCTGCAGGAAGAAGACCCTGCATATTCATCTAAAGAAATTGGTGCAGTATTATCGTGGATTATGTCTCGATAGAAAGGGAATTAGATCAGCTTTACCCAACAAACAAAAGACAGGATTGAAATGCACTCTGCCTTCTTAAATAATACTAAGGATTGCAAAAAGCTGTGGAGAAAAAGCCCTCATTTCAGATCCCAGTCCCTGAACTGAAATAAAAGCAGTGGAAATTCAGCATACTGTGAGCAGCAAGCAGGCCTGCTTTGATTTGACACGTTATTGTGGGTCTTACATATAGAGGGTTTAATATCTTAAGAAGGATATAAAAACAGTGGCACACTGTTCTCTCTCCCTTGCTCTGCTTGGTCAGGAAGATGTAATCACTAGGACTTCAGGGATTATTGGGAAACAGGAAAGAAAGGTGGCGTTAGATTGGCATTGCCAGAGTCTAGGAGGAGACAAGAGCTTATCCACTCAGCTGCTGGGCTCACAGGAACGGACAGCTGATGCCAGTAACTCATGAATCAGAGAATGCGGCTGGTCTTTATGAATGACAAAAGAAAGGCCTAGAAAAAAGCAGTTTAGCACCTTTTGTCATGCAATAATTAGGCAAACATTTTTCTCTTTGGACAACGCTCCTCCTTCAAGTGGAAAGATGAAACGAATGCAAAGTGTAGCATAATGTCTTAATTTGTGCATCAAACTTAAAAGGATGTCTAAATGTCAAGGAGACTCTTGGTTTTGCTGTTTGCTGTGCATTTGCGATAAACTGGGACAGTCATAATTCATTTTATGTAAAACTTATTCTGGCGTCATAAAATGTTTTTCCTTGTGCTAATGGCTGTCAGCATTTACTCCCTTCCTATATTGATGCTTCACGCTTGCAGAGAATATTTAGAAGCTAAATCCATCATGAATCCTTTAGGAAAGGATTTCATGGACTTTTGGCTCCTCTTAGTTGTGCTGCCATAAGGAGCTTTGTGAATCTGGTGAACATGGAGACCAGTGAATCCTCTGATTGAATTGTCACTCCCAGAGGAAGAGACAATAAAAGGGGTCAGTGGCTGACTTCAAAAACATGGGCACAGGAGCAGTGTTTCATGGCTGATGATTGGCTTGACCTAATCGTTGCCATTGTTGATCTCGAGGTTCTGGAGGCGAAGTGGGATGACGGCTGTTCAAAGACGGCGCTCTCTCAGGGCTTTCTCTCTTGATTTTTCTTCACCAACAGGGAGGATACATCACCCAATGCCTTTCCCTGAGGAGCCTTCCCTCAGTTTTCTAATTATAAATCCATGCCTATTCAACAGAAAGCTTAAAAAAACAAGAATTAAAATAAACAATTTCTGACTCATGTCTGTCTCTCTCATTGTTCTATTGAGTGTTATTAATTTGCTTTCTTCTTGTCAGGTCCAACCACTACAACAGCGCACTATTGCATTTGGTTGCCCTAACAACTGCAGACAATATGTAGTTTTGAAATTTTAAGTGTTGATTGCAAAGGAGGGGCAGTTTCCTCCACATTTATTGGCACCCAAAAAATGTGGGCAATGGTGGCAGTAGAGAAAGGAATTTGTACTCTTTTAGGAATTGTAAATGTATAAAAGTGCAGTATTATATGTGGGACATATTTTCCTCCCTCTTATGTGTTTTTAAATTAAATATTGGACTTTTCTCCCATTTTTTTCTTTTTATTTTGGTATGAGATTATGTGGCTGAAAGTGTAGATTTACATTTACATATAGACTTATATTTGGATTTATTTTAGAGCTCTTTTGTTTATCTTCACCCATTGTGTGCGGTATGTAGACTGACATATTTTTATTTAGGAAATCTATTCTCCTAATATTGCTGTTTATGTATCATATCTCATATCAAATGGTTTTCTAAGTCATAATGTTAATAGAAATTCTAAGAGTTCATAAAGAAATGGGACATCAAAGTAAATAATGCATGAACAGCTACTCTTTTTAAAAGGTTTGCCATTTACTGTAATTATCTATATCACTGGTTAATATGTTATACTGAACTCAAAAATAAGCAAAAAAGGGACTAAGAGGATTTTTCTTTTTTAAAAAATCCTCTCATTTTACCGTTTAATAAAATGAAAGAAAAATATACACATAAAAATAATGTCCAAATAAATATCTGGAGGTATAACTGACAAAAGACTTGTAGAATCACTAAACAATATATCTGGGTTGGAGTTGCTGTGTCTACAATTATGCCTTAGAATCTTCCTACCAACTTGTTGCAGGGCGGTTTGTCTGGCAGACCCCATATTGAAATAAATGTATCACTAATGTGTCTGGTTCTCAAGGGAATTGGCGCCAGTAGACTGGAGGTTTAGGGGGTAATGTAGCGTAGCACTGTGTTATTGAGCTAAAGGACTGTCCTTTTTGCATTATGTACCATTTCTCTAAGATATCCGCCTTCTGTTGGCTCATAAAGAAAATGTCTACATATTATGAAAATCATTCTCTACAGGCTTTCTATCTAGACAGTTTTTTAATATCTGCAAGGCCATTCGTTCCTATTCTTTCTTTTTCAAAGTGGTGTTCTTTAAGTGACAGACACGAAAGCTCTAAGGTTATATGATGTTTCTTAAATATTTCAGATTCTGAGTGTACCATCATGTTAAAGATTAGTTTGAAATAATGTTTGTTTCTTCTTCTCTATCTTGCCATGTGGAATTAATTTCAGAATAAATTCCCTGTCATTTAAAATCAGCATAATCAACTGAGCACACGTTTAGCCAGTAGTACTGTGTGAATTTTGCTTGATTTTATTAAATATGCAAATGTTTGAAATAAGACACTTTTTTTCGTCGATCATCCTCCCTGGTACCTTTGCCACATTTCTGCAGGCTTGTCCCATTTGTTCTATCCACTGTTCAAGGAAGCGGATGCATCAAATGTTGTCTGTTTGATCTGTATTTGCCTAGACACTTATAGTTATTCAAGATGCACTTTTTTAAATACTTGTGTCAAAATGTGATAGTTATATTGAAGAAAAATCTAGATTTTTGTCACCAATGTCATTTGCATGCTCTCAGTTTTGTTGCCCCTCCTGATGTCGTTTAGCAGATTTCCATGTGTTTGAGCATTTGTCTTTTGGCAAAACTATTAGTGCAAGAATTTTGTTGCCTGGTGACAATCTTGTACCCACACTATGTCTCATTCCTGTCAGAAGTGATGCACTGGGAGGAGCACGCTACAGCTTTGTCTTTGCTCTCACAACCCCCCATCTTAGCGACTAAGCTGCACTGACACATTTTCCCCTCTGTATTCCCTCAAACTACGAATGTTGTGAAGGACTACGTCCCAGCTTGTCACCTTAAGAACCAAATAAAAAGAGCATATTTCATAAACTTAACATGCCTGCTGTCATGGAGTCAGTTTGACATTTAAGTATTAAAATCTACATTATTCCCCTGCTGGTGCAGCAGGAAAGAAAAGCATAGCTAAGGCAAAAGCTAATTCCCAGCATACACAGAGGCACACTGAGTTAACCATAGCAGGACTCCAGCTGAGAATGTTATCCTGTAATCAGAATCACAAGTGTCATTCAACTCACAAGAAAGGAGGAGCTGGACTTGAATGTAAATCAGCATGAATTGTTTGAAATGCCTTTTATACATTGACTCAATATGCAGTGTTTTAAATGAGAGTGAAATGGTACAATCATAATAACAAATATCTAATGCATAAGTTTGAATCAAATGTACATTCTCTTTAACATTTGTATACATTTTGCTTAGTAATTGGAGGCATTTTCACCTTTTGTGGTTATAAGCAGTATCTAGCTTTGTTTAAGCACACTTGCTATTAAATTTACAGGTTGTTCTTTTATTGAATTTGAATTGAACTAAGCCTGACCTACATGTCACAACCACTCCAGAAGGCTGAAGTTTGTTTGCTTCATCTTTTCCTAAACCAGTCATGAGGTCTGTTTGATATCATTGTCCTGTTACAACACCCAGTCATGTCCAACTTTCCAAACTGTGAAGAACTGTGGGTGTTTAAAAACAGCAAAGGAATCATTCAGGAACTGGGCATCATTATCTATTTTTAATAGCGTTGTGAGTTTAATATTAACTTGAATTGAGAGGATGCTAATCTAGAAACTAATGTGCAGTTTCATTGCAGTTTCACATTTTTATTCTGATTCGCCTTTCATTCTGATTACTTATGTTCATGTAAACATGAACATGAACTTTGTAGTAACGGCTCACAAAAAGCAAAAAAAAAATTTTTAAAACTCCTTAACTCTCACCTCTGGAGAACACAATGGAAAACCAACATGTGGGCGTTCTGGTCCATGTTAAGGGGTTAAAAAAGTAAAAAGTTGATAGCAGGAGAAGGGTAATGTTGGTTGCCACACTAGCTTAGCAGCTGCCTTCCTCAAGGAAGGTCTCACAGCTAAACAAAACACCTGGCCGGTTGTAGCGAAAAAGAAATTAGAAAGTAACTGACAGGATAACCACAACCACTCTACCGCTGGTCTTTATCAAAAAGGAAAGTTTTACATGTCTTAGCATTAGACATGGTGCTTGCCTCAAAATTCAAATTAGGTCACTGATGTGAAATTAAACAAAGTAGAAATTCAGTTTAGTGCTGTAATTAATACTTTGTAATTCTTGTACATAAAACAAGTTTATTATTTTTGTTATTGTGAACCTGCATAGTGTTATTCCACATTCATTTTAAAATCAATGCATAAAAGTGTAAAAGCTAAATGTGTTAGCATTTAGCTTTTACACTTAATAGAAAGTTCCTCTGTTTAAGAAGCAAATACTCCTAGTTAGTGTAAGCTTCAACACGGCATATTAAATAGCATGCATAGATATTTGTGTATGCTTTTTATAAAACGAAGCATTTCAGTAGTTTCTAGCTCTTTTAAAAATTGGCTGTAGCAGTAATGGACTTTAATATTTTTACATTCAGACCTTCACTGCCATGTGCTGCTGCAGATTTGTATTTATTTATTTTTTATGTTGGGTGAAGGATCTGAACCAATTCTTCAGCAGGTTTGATCATTCTCTCGCCCCTCCCCCAGCTCTATCTCTCCTGCTACAAACCCCCTTATCTTCAACAACTGCCTGTTTTTCTTCCCTGGACTTCACACCTCTCAGCTCTCAGCAGTCACCCTCCCATTCCACTTCAGAGGACTCCCTCCCACACCACTAGCCTGTCCCTTGCAACACTTCAGGTGAAGAACGAACTGTGAAAGATCAAGGTGCAAAAGGCCGAAGGGCTGGATGGCATCAGCTAACAGCTCCTGAGGCTTAGTGTAGATGGACTGTGTGGTACCATGGGATACATGTTCAACATGGCCCTGAGGCTAGGGAAAGTACCACAGCGGTGGAAGACCTTCTGTGTGGTACTAGTGTGGAAGACCTCACATTTGAGGGACCTCTTCAGCTACAGCCTGTTAGCACTGAAATTTCATCTGATGTTGGTCCTCGAGGTCTTAACTGCATGTGCTGCAGTTTGCCCACCAGCCTGGCATCAGAGTGGATGATGCCATCTTCTGTCTTCTTCACTGAGCTCTCACTCTGTGAGGATCATGTTCTTTGATGTTTCGGTGATTTTAATGCTGTTCGCCTAGAATTGTCAGGAGTGGATAGTGAATATTCGATTATATTCCATTTTTTTAATACTCTTTATTTAACATTTTTCATTATTACAATGGAACAAACCACACAAAGAACTTGGGGCACTGATTCATAGTTGAATAAGAAGAGAAAAAAAAGAAAAACATTACAAGATGTTGCACATAGTTATGCTTCCTTGCTCTTGTATGTCAGCCATTTAGACCACCGTTTGTTGTAAGAATGTCCTTTTATATGTAAAAGATATGTCAGTTTTTCCATAGAGTGAATCTCCTCCATGACTTCCCACCAATGGTCCAGCTGGGGAGGGAGTTTCTTTTAGCCAAGACCTTGCAATATAGCTTTTTTGCTTGCAAATTGATGGAATTTTAAAAAGATATTCATCTTCTTTTTGAAGCACTTCTCCATATATCAGCCCCAGCAGAAAAATTTTGGGGTCTTTGGGGATGACATACCCCAAAATTACTCTGGTAGTCTGACAGGTTCCATCCAAGTAAGGTGCCAACTTTGGGCAGGGCTAAAATACATGAGAGTGATTGACATTCTGATGGCCTATTCTATTCTATTTAATTATATTCCAACATAATTATGCCAACAATGAATATGCCAAGACATGAAAACATGAGAATCCTCTTTTTCTTTCTTATTTCTTTGTATTCATAGTCCAGAGTGAAATTTCAGAAAGACTGAGCTCTCTTTCATTCTTAGACTATATGGTACACAAACTTAGTACGAGTATTATGAGGTAAATAAAAGCAAATCCCAATAAACATTGGATTTAATCATAAACCACTTAGCAATCAAATCTCATATAAAATACAACCAACACAATCAGGAATCAGCAGGATTCCCTGCTGAGGAAAGCTGGCCTGCTGGGCTCATATGCACATGTCACCAAACAGTCAAGGGCAAAGCCAAGTTACTGAGTCTCAACATCATTTACACCGGCAGCAAAAGCACAATAAATATTCATCAAGAGCCTCAGCGTCAACATGAGGTCTGTCTGTAATTCGCCTTCACAGCGAGAAAGTATAATAGAATGTGCAGCAAACCTCACAAAATAAACAAACCGTCTAAACAACAGATCAGTCACAGTGTGTGTCTTGACCAACAGTTTTGCTTTCTTTTCCATTAGACCACAAAAAAAGCATGAATGCACATTAGAGATACATTGATGTTAAAGTACTGACACCCCTGAACCATTTGACTAAAGTTCCAAACTTTAATATTATCTATTGGGATTTTTTTAAATAATTATTAACCAACACAAGGTGGTCAATAATTGTAAAGAGGAAAGAAAGCTATACATATTTTTTTACTGTTAAATATTTTTAAAAATACGACATAAAAACATATAAAACTCCTTTCAATAGCGCCAATCTTTGCTGAAACTACAGCTAGTCATTTGCAAGTCTTCTGCAGTTTCTATTACAGCTTAGCATATCCAAAAAAATAATCTTTGCCCAATGACTTGCGTAAAAAAAAAAAGCTCAAGCTCATTATGACTGAATGGGATCATCTATGAACAGCTATTCTCAAGTCTTGCCACATATTCTCAGTTGAAGTTTAGCACAATATGTTTTTTGACTGATTAATATGATTTAAGATATTATGTTGTAACTTTCTGTTGCTCAGTGTGAATGTGAACCTGTTCAAGTGTCCTCTGCCTTTAAAATGTTCTCTAATAAGGCCTTGTTTGGCTAGATCTATCATCTATCATCAAATCAACTCTGACCAGCTTTGCTGTTGCTCCGAAAATGAATTATTATATACATATGCTAGACTGTCAGAAAGTTCTCAATATTAATTAGGTAGCTCTTGTCCTATTATTAAGTTGGGTTTTTTGCATACTTTTTCTCCACTTTTTTTTTATAAAGCTAAGCTTTGCTAAATTGTCCTGCAGGCTCCCATTCTTCTTAGTAGACTTATGTATTGATTCTTTGCTGTGCAGTGAAACCAGCATGGCATGAGTGTTAATGCCTGACTCTGTTCCACTGCTCAGTGAAATGAAACAGAGTTTTACCTGAAAATACAAAGGGAAGAATGCTCAGTATTTACAGCAAACATTATTGCAAAAAAGGAAATATGTTTGCAGGTGTTGTATGATTTGGCTTTTGCTCTGTCCCCTAACATAAAACCTGTAATATTGATCATCTGTAATATTCTACATAATTCGTTATAAAATTGTGTGCTTATCAAAAATAGATGTCTTGCACTTTAGAAATGTGATTTGAAATAATCTAACATTAACTTAGAGTTTAAAAACAGCCTAAAATGAATAAAATGAGCCTAAAGCAGCTGCACCCACCTCTAAAGGTTACCGAAAGGTGATGTTATCACATACAGAGTTCTGTACTCAGGGATTGATGTGTAACTTAATGAAAACCCAAGACAATTGAAACAATATTGAAATCTTTACTGTAAGCCCACAAAATAAATATTTTTATGGGAATTTGTCAGTAGAGGAGAAGAAAATCAGGAGAAGTATTGTCTGAGAGCAGAAGTTCTGAAACCTGTGTGATACTCTGTCTAGAGATTTAGACACGGTGTGGAAAGCATGTTAAATCTCCACTGCAGAACCGCTTGTAACAAAGCCTGTAATACAAAAACTAAAATTATGGCAGTATTAAAGTAGATATAGTAACTTTCCTCATAGTTCTGACAGGCATTACCTTAATGAGCACAAACATTCCTTCCAACAACTGTTCTATCTTTAAATTAGCAAATCATGCAGTACTTGAGAAGTTCTTATTCTCATCAGTTTTCTTTGAAAAACTATTAGCAATGTTTCTTTGTTGTTGCATACATTATCTCATCATTGTTATATCATAATTCCAGTTCTGTTTTCGAGTGACTTGGCTTCAAAGCTAAGAGTTAAGAAAGAAGAAGATTCAAAAGCTATAGATTATAGCTAAATCAGGATAATTAAAATTAAGAATGAAAAAGTGGTTTTAGTGCCTGCAGCACTTTTAGTTGGCTGTAGTTGCTGATTTTTGGTCTTTAAAGAATTATGGCATTATGTAATTGTATTTTATTGGAAATTTTATTTAAATAAAGAAACCCAAGGAAGGCACACAAACCAAATATACATTTCTCACCAGAAACATGTTCATTTTAAATTATGTATCAGGCTGGTTGTTAATTGTTTCAATTAATCAAACAAAAAAATAAAATGGTACTTATTGAGCTGCTAGTGCTAAAGACCTGTCATATGTCACCTTATTCTGTATTATTCTGCAAGTGTTTGCCATGTAGAAGCTGTTTTATTTGTTTTCTATTTTCTTGCAAACAAATATGGACAAATACAGAAAAAAACTACTTTTTGGCTGAGTACAGTATTTTAAATGCCAGGTATGTAAAGGTCACACAAGAGAGTAATTCTTTTAAAGAGCCCTTGCTGTTAGGACCACTGCGCCTTTTAAAGACACAGCCCAGAGAGAAAGAGAGAGAGAGAAGGAACAGTACTGTGCATGCAGTGAAACAGGGCTGTGCTGGTGGAAAACTTTGCTCTTATTTACCCCATTGTTCTTTATCTGCCCACAGCTTAGCTGTTGACTTCGTTGCCAGGAAACTGTGAAAACTATCTGAAACATAAGTTGGATCAGTATATTTTGTATTTTGTAATCATTTGTGCAATTACAAATTTAAAACTGATCCGCAGATTTCGCTCCTTAAGATAAAATGCAAAATATTGTTGCTAACCCTCCAAACTTTTGAATTTTGTTACCATATACCAAAACATAATTTAGATAACATAATAAAATATAAACTATAAAATTTCAGGAAGCAGGAATCTTTTACTTTAACATCAATGGTTGTTAAGGTGACATACCTACAACAAATAAAAAGAAACAGTTGGTCTCATTGTGCTTCATGTTAATTTCTTCCCACTTGCACAGGAGTCACATGAGTCTCCAAACTGATGTAGATGAACCTACTCTGCACTTGGTGGTTCCAGTTCTAGTTATTTTTTTCTGTGATTTTGTAAATGTCCGCCACATGAAGCTAGTATTATTTTGGTTCACAGCATGACTTAATTAATACTTCTTAGTTATTTTAACTTCACATTAATCCCATCTTATGACAGGTGCACCTCTCAAGTGAACAAGAAACACCTGCTGTACCACTGCTTTAAATGTACTTACGTTCAGTGATCTGAAACTAGCTGTAGAAAAGTTCTCTCTAATTTATTTACACTTCTTGTGTAGAAAACCTAAGAAAAACTGATATGATGGCTAGATATGTGTGCAGCCTCCACAAAATACTACGCTACTGTGACCCATCAAATTTAGAGTTCAGAAGAAGTGCAAGATTAATCTCTCAGAAGCATTTTATATTTAGAATGCTCTCAAATCTAGTTTTCACTTATGTAAAAAACTGCGAGTTTGATTACCTTAGATCTCAGCAGCTGTGCTGATGGAGAGCCAGAGGAGAGTAATGATATGTTTGAAGTTGTGGTGTCAAGCAGTGATGTGTGAGTTGGTATTTGGAAAACATCTGAAACATGATCGGTGTAAGGCCACATTATAAAAGGCATTGTGGTAACATTTGTGATCCCTCTTATGGTGTTAAATAAAATGTCACATATTCTTTCTGCTGCCTGTGATCGCAGCCAAATGTTCTGGGGAGTTGAGAGTGTAATACACACGCACAAAATTCTTTTATTGGGTTTTACTGGTTGAATCGCAGGCTGTCAATGTAAAAATGACCTCTCTTTATAAGTTAATCATAGTTTAGATGCTTCTTTTTTCTGCTAAATGCTTCGAAAGTGCTGCTGAAGTCTCTGCTTGCATACATGAAGCAAAGTCTGGCATTTAAATGACTTCAGCACCTTGCAGTCAAACAAAGGACAAACAAACTATCTTATCTCTTTGACTTTGAGTAACTGAAGTATAGTAGAGTAGTTTGGAACATAATACAGGGATTCTGTCCACCTAAGCTGTTAAGAGACCATCTGTATACCCGTGCATAACAGATCAGCACCACTGAATATTCATGCATCATCCCTCCCCTTATCACATTAGATTAGAACCCATGTGGTGAGAAACCAGAAAAAAGAGGCTGACAGGACGGTTTTGCCGTCACAGACCCTTAGAGCTGCGTGTTAAATAGCACATTTGCCAAATGGACACTTAGGTGAAGGATGGCTTGTTCTTTGAAGACGAGCCTTTTTCCTTCTTCTTTCTTTCTTTCTTTATACTTTTCCGTGAACTTTAGAACTCTGTTTTAAATTTTTATTTAACATTTTATAAATAGTCTCTTGCAAAGCTGTTTATACCCCAACAAACATTTCCCCATTTTTTCACATAACAACAGCAGTGTTTTTACTGGGGCACTATGTGACAGACCAACACAATATAGACGACCATAAATATAAAGTAGAGGAGGAATTTCACACAATCTGACAGTTTGTTTGTTCTCAGCCATAAAGAGTCAAATCTCCACCATTTTCACCCCTTGGCAGCTGAAGAATTTTGGGGTGTCTCCCCACTAGTTTGAAGGTCTTGTCATCATTTTGGAAATGAATTCAAATCTGGACATCCTACAAAAAAATATGTTTTCATCTAAAACATTTGATTGCTGTTTTGGCTGTAAGCTTAGGGTCATTGTCCTGCAATAAGTTGAACTTCTTCTCTGGTTCCAAGTTTTGGTGTTAATTACCACTTTGTTCTGCTTTTTCGCCATCTATTTTTCCATTGACTGAACACTTTTCTGTTCCTGCCATGAACCAGTTTTACCATGGAGATGATGTATTTGAATAGATGTAGTGTTTATTTTTCTCTACTTATGCTGTTTACATGTAGGCTGACACATTTAATTTCAATCTCGTCTGACCAGAGCCTTTCAGACGCTGGCGTTGTGTCCTCCACATGGCTTGTGGGCAAACTGCAAACGGATTTCTTTTTGCCTCTTGGCAATTAAGGCCAGATTTGTGGGGTGCACAGCTAATAATTGCTCTGTCAACATATTCTCCTGCCTGAGATGTGGATTGGTTTCTATTTTCTCATTAGATGACTTTTCAAAGCAAATGGATTGATTTTGGGGGTATTAAAGTAAAGGGGCTGGAAGCAAATGCATGCATTTTTCAGATTTTTAAAAATATTTTATTTCCCTTCCACTTACATGCCCCAAAAAAGTATGTTGAACTGTGAGATTGTAACAGGACAACTGATGTGAATATATTTGAGAAATCCCCTCTACTGATAGTGATATGCAGGTTTAAAGATGTGCAGTTGTTAGTAAAGCCTAAATGTTCACAACAAAGCCATAGAGGGATGTTTTAAACTATTTTTGGAAATTACCAGTTCCCTTCATTCAAGAAACATAAAAACCTAATGGACAAGGCTACCTACAGCTGAAATAACTAAATGGGGCATAAAAGCAGTGCAAGTCTTTTTATGCTTCCCTTGCTGTAGCCAAGGTACTTTCATTAGTCAGTCACCATTTCTTGGCAATTGAACGGTTGGAAGGAGATAATAATATAAGTCATTATTGCATCTGTCCAGAGATACACTTCCATGTCCACATCTCCCTTCTGTAAAACCTTGAATAGGCTGTCACTATTCTTTTTGTAAGACACATTAATTGGGTAGTCTTACCTTTTTAGATAGAAGAGGGTTTCACTAATAGATAATGTTCACGAAAGTCCAAATTTGTGTAGTATGGGTGTAAGAACTTTTATGAATAGTTTTATCTCTCACCTTCCCATTTGCTGCCCACAATAGCTAATCCGTAATTGATGTCAGTGTAGTTAAGGTGGAGATATGGCTTTTTACAGTGTGAGTGTGCTGGTCAGCTGTGTTTTATGTGCTCCTGGGGCTTACACATGAATGAGGGTCACTTATCTATGTGCCTCATGAATCCCTAAACAGCTGCTCTCCGCTGTTCGCCTGGCTGGCAGTGGCAGTCAGGTAGTTTGTTATAGGATTTTAACCAAATGCGGCTGCAGAGCAACGTGGGGAAACATCTGTTGTGTGTGGAGAACAATGCTGTGAAGTATAAATATATTTGCATATGCGCAGGTTCTTCCTCATGTAAAAGAGGTCTTGAGGTATAAGCGGGTTGACAAAAAAATGTTTACTTGCAAATAAAACAAATGATGGTGAATCTTTTTCTGTCGACTGGTGTGCACTCCTAGTTCTGCCTAAAACTGGAATTTTCCTCTTGATGTAAACATGATTAATTATTGTTCTGGTTTCTTTTGCTTCTGCTTCAGGTGCACAGGAGGTGGTGATCAGATGTCCCCTCAATCACATACAGTGCATTGGGACAAGAAAATGTATTCATTTCAACAAGCTCTGCAATGGGGCCAGAGACTGTGAGGACGGGTACGATGAAGGAGTTCACTGTCGAGGTAAGAGAAGCTTTCATGTTCATTCCTCTTGCCTTGGGTTTAGAATGCATAAAATGATAAGAGTTTTCATTATCACAGCAATTAATCAGATTGTGCTCATCTTATTTGGATTATTAACGTTGTATAATTTAGTTCACCCATTAAATTAGAATTAATTTTTAAAACATGTATTTGTGGAAAGTGTTTAACTTTCATATCTAGTTAATGTTCCCTAAAATACTATTGCATATTTTAGCAAGGCTTATTCCAGATATGTGCTTTTCTTTGTATAAATTAATAGTTAATTTTTACCCACAGTTAGAAGCTATTTGTTTTGTTGTTTAATACACTTTCATCAGCTACTTAATAGATGACAGAGAACAGCTTATTTCATGCTACGGTGTTTTGAGTTGGCATTTTCCCCCTTTTGCTGTTGGACTGGTTGCCAGGGTGATTTCTCGTCATCCCTACTGTCAGAGCAGGCGAGAGAAGCAGCAGGATGGCAGCGCCAGGTGTTGTGCTGTACACAAGTTTTTGTTGTTGCTTACTTTTTGTGCAAATACACCAAGCTGTTACGGACACCTGGCCTCTATGAGGAGGCAATATTTGCCCTGCAATTGCTGAGGTCCTGGCACAACAATAGCACCCGTCAGACATAAACCGCAACCTGTCCTGACCCCGTAAGACAGTTAAAGTCAAGCTGGGATGAGTGTGTGTGTGATTCACAGGTGCAAAGAGGTGTCAATGTCTGATTTGCTGTCCTGAAGGAAGAAAAAAACTATTTAAGTATTTGCCTCTGTCTTTTTTTTTTTACATTACCATTAACTTAATCTTGCTAAAGTCTGCAAAGATTTTGGAATAATATGACATTTGGCACTGAAGATGCATGTCTTTTGTTTGTTTCTCAGTATCACTTCAGAGATATGCAATGTTGTAGAAACAAGAGATGCATTGAGCAAGGAGCTGATTTCTTATTTCCAGTTCTTTTATAATGTTGATTTGCCACCAACAGCCTCAAATTGTGTTATTTAGGGCAATTTGAGACAATATACAAATAAAACTCAAAATGTTTTGTTTTGGGGTTTTTTTTATTTCTGCCATGGCCAGGTGATATTTATTTACAATCACTGGCCATTTCATTTGGAGCACCTTGTTAATTGTGGTTTGATACTTTTTGCCTTAAGACATACCCTAATTATTTGTAGCACAGATTCAATGAAGTGCTTAAAACATTACTTAAAAGATTTAAGGCATATTGACGTGACAGCATCATATAGTTCCTGCAGGTTTGTTAACTGCACTTCCATGATGCATTCTGTAATACGTATATCTGATTATTGTGGAGGTCATTGGAGCAAATCGAACACATTATCATGTTCAAGAAACCAGTTTGAGATTTTTCATTTGATGCATTATCCTGCCAAACATAATCACCAGAAGATGGGTTCATCTGTTGTGTGTGGAGAACAATGCTGTGAAGTATAAATATATTTGCATATGCGCAGGTTCTTCCTCATGTAAAAGAGGTCTTGTGATCTTAAAGAAATGTCTTCACTAACAATTCTTAAATTAGCCGTGACATCTAAAAAATA
This sequence comes from Phalloptychus januarius, assembly GCA_902982915.1. NCBI lineage: Eukaryota > Metazoa > Chordata > Actinopteri > Cyprinodontiformes > Poeciliidae > Phalloptychus > Phalloptychus januarius. Next base: position 16,289,549 of record CADWAE010000230.1, on the reverse strand, counting down.
CCGAATGGGTGACAAAGATCCAAAAGTGAGTCAAGAAAATATCTGCCACACCACTACATCACCATCAGCTTCTTTAATTATGCATATAAAGTGGGATAGTCCCGACCCCACTTAGGGAAAAAGGGAGTATGGAAAATGGCTGGATGGATGGAAGTGGGATAGTACTGTTGACCTCAAAATCTGGACCCTACACTCTAAATCACACAGCCAAAAATGAGAATTTTTGGACCAGGGAATGTTTTTCCCAATCTGTTAAATTTTGGTGGGTTTGTTTGATTTGTAGCCATAGTTTTATGTTTTCAGCTTATTTGAGTTGCAGCCTGTGTGGTCTTATGTTGCTGCAGCCCATCTGCTTCAAGGTTCAACATGTTGTGTATTTAGACATGGTAGGATGCATATGTTGGCTGATGCCTTTCAGTGATCTAAAACTAGTCAGTAAATTGATTAAGGCATCTTTGTTCTTTTACAAAACATTCTCTGTAAGTTAGTAAGGAGGTTGGACATGAGATTTCCAGTATTTCATTAATTCCTGAAATACTCAGACAAGCTTGTCACATTTAAACTTAAATTCTCTTTCTTTTCCATTCATGTGCTCAGTTTGAACTACAGCAAACCGAGTAACTGCTGCTCGGTTTGCTGTAAGAGTACTTGTCTTGCAATTGGATTAATTTCCAGCTTCTGCTCATGCCACTTGTCAATGTGGACCTTGTCATAGCACTTCAACCCAGGTTGACCCTGACCCGTTAATAAGTGTATGAACGTGCAAGCATCTAAGAGTGGGGGTTGGTAAATGTGGCTCTAGTGTAAATGTGTTTAACTGGTTAGCATGTCAAGAAAAATGCTAGTTCAATGCATTTTCAGCAAGGCATTTTACCTCATTGGCCGAGATCACCATTTGTGTTGGTAACTAAATAAACTTACATAATAAATTAACAAATCAGTGCTTCTAGTCAGCGAATTGCTGCATGTGTAAAAAATGAGTTGCAGTAATACAGGGTTTATAACTTATTTTAAACCAAGACAAAAAAAAAAGCAAGGCAATGTGTTAACTGTCTTTCAAGTCTGATGTTTGGGATTTATGTGATTAGTGCAGTTATAGTAATTAGTGCAATAATTATATCGATTATTGGCCAACATACTAAGTCTTCTCTCTGTGTGTATCGAATGCAATTAGTGTGTTGGATTTTGGTAATTAATACTGATATTGATATTGAAGATTTTGATTCTACTTCATCCAGTAAGAGCACCCTTTCAGGAACCATAGGATATTGCACGTCAACCATTTTTTTTAAGTACATTTCTATTTGAAACAATAGCTGTTTATCTAACACACTGGAGTCAAAACTGGATGAACCCACAGTGATTTCCAAACTTTTTGTTTGTTAGCCTTCATCGTTGAAAAATAAAAGACATTAAACTGAGAATTTATTCTAGATACATGAAATGATGAGATACTGTGTCAAGTTCAGTTCAAAATAATAAAAAAAACACAATGGAATCCAACCAGTTTATAGCGTTCTGAAAAGTCATAAGTACACATTGATGCTGCTTGCTTGCCACTTATGAATTACCTTTGCCATAATGCATTCCTATTAGAACACCTCTTATTCTGTTATTCTTCTGAAATGCAGTGTGAACAAAGTAGCACAGAAACTGACCTTGCTGTATAATTCATTTCTCCACAATCATCTTCCACTTAAAGCATAGAGCACAAGGGAACATAAACTGTTTTTTTTAAGTGTTTCTCCGACATTTATTGGATATGAATTAATGTAGATATATACCAAAAACATAAATGTTTTTTTATAAACATCATTTTTGCAGAATGATACTTTTTAAAGATATGTTCAGTTTTGTAATATGTCATAATAACTTGTTCTGAGGATTTTATTTAAAACAGAAAGCAATCATAATGTTTGCTGTTAAAAATAAGATATACTGAATTGATTTCCACTGTTATAAAAATGCCATGTTATATAACTCCGTACTTAATTATGCATTTAAGTTTATCACTGGTGTGTTTTGCAGAGAATTTATTTTTGCCCTATGGTTGTATGTAGTGTTGTAAATCTAATAGCTGAGATAGCCAGCCTTCAGTCATTTTCTCAACAGCCATGCCACTCAAAGTTAGTGTTACCTTAATGAAAGAGATGAATGCTGCTTATTTAGTTTCCACACCATCACTGTAAATATCTTCAAACGGCTAAAACTTTTTTTTGGATACTTATCGTTTTTGGTCAATTAACCAGCAGAATGCAGAAACATGTGGGAGGTGAGCAGTGGAGTGTAGCTGTGGGCTCCATAGAGAACATTTATTTACCTTGGCATCTTACAGTCTTAAGGTTTAATTTTAAAAATACTAGAGTAAAATTATTTGCAATTTTTAGAATTGTTAAAGTTTGAAAGCTGCAAAATATATTATTCTCAGTTTATGTCAATACTTAATGCATTAGTCTTGTATAGTAAAATTTTATTACCCCTTTTGTTCAGTTTTCATGTTTTACTCCATGTTCTTCATTATGATTTAACATTGTAATAATCTAAGATTCTTCATAAGTTCCCTAAGCAAGTTTAGGACGTGGACACATCAAACTCAATGAAGCACGAGGAATTGAGGTCACCAGAGAGAAGTCGAAGGCAACCAGCTGGTTCTCTTAAAAACTTTCCCTCCCTTTTTTGCCCACCTCTTATGAATATACATGCTGAGCATCCCACGAGGCCTTGAAATGAAGGTACCCATATGGAAAATCATCAAACTCTTTTTGCTCACCTTCAGGAGATTCATTTTTAATCGTATGCTACCGGCTGCGCTGTGGGAGCACTGAAGTCTCTGCTTCTTGCGTTGAAGGAGACAAATGTCAGTCCTAAATAAATAGAAGTTAGTTGGTTAGCAAGCTTCTTGTTATATAACAAGAGCTGTCCCTAAAGGTGAAAACAAACAAATTTATTTCAAATTTTGATAATAAAAACAATGTTATTAAAACAGATTACTCATTGGTTAGAGTGACGGCGTTATTCCAACGCTGTCACATGCAGTGCACTTGCTCAACCGAGCTCTGGGCGAGAATTGACCTACATCTGAACTTTGAAAACTGATTCCAAGGTTTTCCAGTAACATTTGATGACATGAGAAAGAAAAATGCTTTAATATAACAAGCCCAATTTATTCGGATCCAAAACATATACTGTCATCTTACACAATACACGGAAATACTACCTCTCTTATTTTAAAGTTTTGGGAATAGTTGACAAAACTAACCACACTAATTAAGTAATCAAATACAAATGATGTATAATTCTAAATCTTGCATATAACTAATTTACTTTCACAGTACTGCCACTAAATGCATTTGAGGTTTGAATGGAAAGATCTGTGCTGTCACATAGTTTTTCAATCTTTTATCTTGAATTTTAAAATAATTCATTGAAATAGTGAAGGTTATTAAAGTTTTCATTTACAAGTTAAAAAAGTCACAGTAGTTAGCAGAGCAGTGCCAAATACTGACTGAAATGTAATCTATTTAACATTTTTATCCAAGTAATTCCCTATACCATAATGGCCTTCATTAGGTTTTATGACTCAAATAAAGGACATTTAAAATCCTTACAACCTGGGTTTTTTACAGCTAGATCAGATGTTTCTTGTATCCAAGGTTCTTCTCCATGTGCCCAACAGAACATAATATTCCAGGATACATTCACATTCTGGCAAGGAAACATTGCAATGCATTCTCATTCATTGGAATGTATCTTTTTTGTAAGCTTAGATTTTTTAAATTTTATTAACTTTCATGGACATTTCAATAAATTACAGACAAATGTGCAATAAAGTATGATGCAAATAATACTAAACATTTTTACTTTCATTAAAAAGTATTTACTGAAATGTTTGTTTTTCCTAATTAGACTGTGAATGTACCAGTCACTTTAGTTACCAGTTCAGGTGTTGTGGTCTCACAATGTTGACAATGTTTCGTTGAATCACCTTTATTTTTCAAGGTGAATTGCACCTTGAAAAATAAAACCGTTGAGCAAAGTGCATTAATATTCAATATAAAGTCAATAAAAAAAGGGGAAGAAAAGTAAAATACAGGTTAGAGGTTTTTTTGCCAAAATATTTGGATAAATGAAGAACAATCCCAGAATGCATTCAATAGAGCATGTCCAAAACTACACACACAACAGACAATGGCTGTCCAATTGCTGGATTTATGGTTTTAATTTCTTTGCCTTCACCATTTTTTCCCCACAGTCTTGGCTTTCTTATTGTGCTTGTGAATTTTAGTACTTTTTTGTGTGGTGCTAAGGACATATTTACTGTGTAATTATTGGTGGAGGGCATAGATGAAATCATGTCCGTCACAAATGTCAAGAAGCCTGCTGCAGCCTGGGATGCATGTATTTGCTGCGACAGTATGTAATGTTATACTGATCTTGTCACAGCTCAGCTGGAATATTTTTGAATTACATCTTTAGGGGTATCTTGGTTTCATTTTTTTACATAATATGCTTTGGATTCCTCCAGTAAAACTCATCCTTATTCTCCTGAATCTAAATCATGTGCTTCTTACAGCTCACTGAGATTTGTCCACAGCCTAATATCTATATTATATCATCTTGTGTTTATCTGGAAGTAGTCCAGTTATATCACTACAATCTGTTATATTTTCACTTATTATAACTATCTGTTATTCACTAAATAAAATAATAGACCAAAAATTTTGTGCTGTTCATTTCATCACCCACAATTCATCCCAATTGTTTGTCCTGCACTATGGTTTCCATGCCAACAGCTTTTCTATTGTTTCTCTGGAATCTAAACGATTCCCCTCATGGTCCTAACTCCGATATTTTAGGTTGCAAGAATTTAGTAACAAAATAAGGTTAAGGAGGGAAATTTATAAATTATTTAATGTGGTGAGTGACTTAAATTTATGAAAGAGTTGAAAGGATCAGGGGGTCAAAATGTTCTCTTCATGTTATTATGTTTTTATTATTAATTTATTTGATATTCACAAGGATACACAGTTAACGTGCTACATACATTAGCATTTGTAGTTATGGCTAACTTGCGATGCTCTTCCCTAAAAGAGCCTTTAAGTAAACAATTGTTAAAACACAGAGTTAAACACATCTAACAAAAGGCAACATTACACGTAGATTAGTTGTGATCACATCTCTGACCTTTAAGTTCATATAAATGCCCCCCACTCTGAATCCAGTTGCTACAGCTAAGAGCAAAGAACTGAAAAAGCAGACTGTTCAGATTATTTCTTTCTCAAAGGCTCTTTGATGGAGACTCCTCGTGTGGCAAAGCCCACTGCTCTGAGTGGAATTACAAGTTCACTGAGAACAGAAGGGGCTGGATTGTACAAACATTTGTATATCAATTTTAAATGACAAAACTTTATCAAATTTTCCAAATGAGTAAATTTAGCCCTGTTTGGTGTGGATGCACCTTAGTTGAACTATAGTGCATTTGTCTAACTCTGATTCGCTTGGGGATGTGTGAATGGCCAATCAAATGCTGATGCAGACCAAGACAGCAAACTCTGGTCTGAAAAAACTTAGGACTTGGTTCAGCTGAAGTGAACTCCGACTCAGTTTGAAAGCATATGTGGATTCAAGTGGACCAGAGAGAACTCCAAAAGCAGGAACGCAAACTAACAAAATACAAAAGTTTGTATTTTTACCAAGTACAAAAGAAAAATCCTACAGGTGCTATGTAAAAATGTTGAAGTGAAATTGTTGGATTGCAGGATTTTTAAAATCTGAGATAAGGTGAAGTCTGCCTTTCTCTAAGGAAAACACACCATGCTAGTTGCTGATGCTAATGTCTGTTTCAAATGGGTCTTTTATCAGTGTATTTTTGTTATAAAAGAACAGTGAAATCCAATTTCCTAGAGATTTCTCTAAAATATCTCCAGGTAAGAAATTACCTTATACTTTATTTCCAGCTCTTAGCTCTCTTCTGAGCATATAGTCATATAAAATGCATAATTTTCACCAGTGGCACAACAGAGTGAAAAATAATAACAATTCTCAATCATGCATGTCACTGAAGTCCAAGTAGCTCATGCATGTGGACAGAAAGAAATTTATGAAGACCTTTACACTTTTTGCATCAACCAAGCATGTAGGGAATGCATAATCTCCGAATAAGAGTGCAATGCACAATAAAAGAAGTGTCAAGAATATGATGTAGTTCAGAACATGTTTCATTTCATCTGACATTTAAACAACACATTAACAAACTAAGCACGACCCCCAAATCTCATTGATCATTAACAAGCTCATATGGTAATAGCTCATGAGTACTTGACATTTATGCTGCAGAATTAGCCCATTCCTTGATTGTGAAGTGTGGAGAGAAAGTACAGTAAGGGAGCAGGTCAATGAGAATATAAAAAGTAGTTTCATGGTTTATTTAGATTGCAATTGAAGAGGAGTAAGGCCTTTGAAACCCCTTCAGACAACAAATGTTTCTTTCACAGTAAACTCTTCATTCCGCCATTGTTGACAGCCAGACTCCTATTCTAACACATTGTCCTGTGAAACTGGTCATGTATGTGCTGGATTTTACATTTCTTGTGAAGGACCTACTTCACTGCTCACAGTAAAGCTACAGTCGCCTCAGTTATTGCTGCAGAGTATGATTCCATTACGCCTCTCTATGGCCTCTGATTTTGAGGTTTTCACCCCGGTGGAGAAATGAGTTGCACCTTTATTTTCCTCTTCACCGTTTGTGCTAAGCTTTGGTGTTGGAAGACATGGCTTAATGTTGTAAATAAATAAACGTTATGTATAATGACTTTATCTTCTTCAATGGATTTTTAAAACTGAATAACACGTCAAAGAGTTCAAAACTTACAAGTGTTTTTTCTTTATCAAGCCTTGATTCTAGTAAATAAATGTAAGATTTAGATAAGTGAAAAGGGTAATTGCTTCCTAAACCTAGTAACTCGCATCAGCCTTTGCGGACATAACTGCCATGCTGTTATTTGCAGTCTCTTACATTGCTTTGGATACATTTTTGTCATTTCCTTCTGATGGTCTTTGTTTAATTCAGCCACATTGATGGCTTTTTTAAGCCTTAGCACAAGCTCTAAATTTTGATTTAGTATTTGACTTTGGCTATGTCTCTTTAAAACCTTCATTGTGTCAGGAGGATTTACTGGTTTGCTTTCTTGCACTTCTTTTTTTTTGTTTTTTTTCCTCAGAAATCTCCTGTGAATGCCATTTTCATCCATTCTCATTCTAATTGCTGAATGATGCACTCTGACCTTATCTGAGGAAAGTGATGTCTGTCAAGCTTTAGATGTTGGTCTTGGTTCTTTTGTAATGTCCTGAAGGATTTGCAGATGCACTCTGAGTAATTTTTATTGGCCGGCCCCATCTGTGATGAGTCACCGTGGCTTCGCTTTTTAAATGATAGTGGATAATGGCTCTCCGTATGGCTGGCGTTCCAAATACTGATAGATACCAATGACTATATTTCACTTCTGCTTTTGAATTTCTTTAGGTTGTGGGATCATGCTTCTTTTTAAAGATATTTCAGCAACTTAAACATCTCAGTTTTTTTTTCTCAAGTGTTTTTTTGATTCTACTTTTGGGTGTGAGAAGTTAAATTTAAACATTATGTTAAATAGTAGTAAATTATAGTTTAGCATAGGGCTAGATTGACTGAAATAGAGAATTGAGCTAAATACTGTAAATTAAATTATGATTTTTAGCAACCTTTTGTTGGGTAATCTTTGAGTAATATTACTTGAGATAACTTGGATTTGATCACTCAGGTTGTTTGAATTTTAAACAAATTTCCAAAATTTTCTTTACTTTCTAAAGACTTGGAGAAAATAGTTTTCATTCATGTGGGGTCCACTTTTGTTTTTATCATTCCTGGTTCAGCTGGGGTCTACTAAAGGAAACCCTGGTCTTTATTTTCATTGTTATGCTAATGATTGCAAGATTTATCTGCCCCATGAGCTCATTAATAGTTATTGCTCCATCCATCCTCTGTTGAATGTCTTGATATCAACACCTGGATGGATTCAACTTTTTTATGTTTTCATGATGATAAAACCTGTTTGGTTTAGCTCCAGCTTGACTTGCTCTCTTCCTGTGATCCTTGTTTGTCTTAAGTAGCCTGTAATTAATCTTGGGATAGTCTTAAACTTAAGTTTAATAAGCAGATCTGCTCTGTTTTAAATAATATATAAATATTTTTTCAGTAAAGCAGAGAGCTAGACCTAAGCCTGTTCTAACCAGATCTGACTTTGAGAAAATAGTCTGTGCCTTTATTACAGCCTGACTTGACTATTGTAATGCGCTTTATGTTGGGGTCAGTCAAGTCTCCCTCTCTTGTCTGCAGCTTGCTCAGAATGCTGAGGCTTGGTTCTTAACAATAATCCACGGGTCTGAAAACAGTTCACTGGTTTTATCCCTCTTTTGCAAGCTCCCCATGTTTAGGTGAATATATTTTAAAATTCTCATGTTGACTTTTAAATACCTGAATGGGCTTTCACTCCCATATTTCTCTGACCTACTACAGCTTAATGTTCAGTCCTTTGTACTCTGATCATCTGATCAGCTGCTTCTGCTTGTCCTGAAATCTAGGACGAAGAGCAGAAGAGATTGAGATTTATTATCTGTGGCTCCTAAAGTGTGAGCAAAAAACATTAGACAGACGTTTTGTTTCCCATTTTAAAATCTCTGTTAAAAACAACTGTCTGCATGTTGCATGTTCTTCTGATACTTTTAATTAACTTGTGTTTTTGTTTTTTCTTTTTATTCTGTTTGCTATGTTATGATGGCTGGAATAAAATGTGAAGCACCTTGGTTAACTGTTTTTAAATGTGCTATGCAAATAAATTTGACATCAGCATTACTTGCTACTTGTTAATTACCATAAACCCATATTTTATTGCTATTTATCAATATTTACCATAAATTTTCTTAGCTGACATTCTGTTCACAATGTAAGCCATAAATATTCATACCCATATTTTTGTACTGGCTCATAAAAAAGACATAAGGTCAACTATCTGTCATCCCTCCTGTTTTGTCCCATTTAGACTAAGTTGAAGAGGCGACCCTGAGATGGTTTTTTCATCTCTACAGAAGAGGTAGGACATATTGGATAACAGATTTTGAGAATTGAGCTGATAGGAGAGGTGAAAAAACGGCACAGAAGATTCATGGATGCAGTAAAAGGAGGGTTGGTGTGAAAAAGAAGGATGCTCAGGATAAGCTGAGATTGGAGGAAATGATCTGCTGTGCAGATCTCAAAAAGAACCAGCTGATAGAAGAAGATACATCATTCCCACCCCCTTGTTTCTGAACAACAGTCAATTATCTCACTTGATTAACTTTTCATTATAGCAATCCAAACAAACAGTTTTCTCCTGCTTGAAGGAGCTGGTGATAAGTGATGCTCCTGTTGTAAAATGACTGGCCATGAATACAGCTTAAAATAAATACTGAGATTTCTTTCGTCTTGCGGTAGGTTAAAAGTGCTCAGCCAAGCTTGTACTGTAATATATTAGCATATTTATTAAATTTTTGCTCCTCTAATGGATGGAACATTTGCCGTAAGTGGTCAAAGTGATTGTTTTCTTCTCTACTGTGCCACACTGCAATGTGTACTGCTTCTTTATTGTGTTACGTCATCATGCTGCAGCCACTTTACCAAAGAATATGAGGTAGCAATTCTCTATAGTGGTGTGTTTGTTGTTTCTGTATTTCATACAGACGAATCTGTTGATTTGTTGTGCGTTTTGGCAGAATTTATCAAAGTATAGCTTGTTGCAATCTCACCCCTTTTTTAACTCTGTATCAGACACTGTTTTGCTGTTTGAGTCTTTTCAGGCCTTGTGGTATCACTGCTTGTGATCGACTTTGAGACAGACCCAACAACACACTATATCAACAAGAGCAGACACTGGCAATCAATATTTCATGCATCTTACTTTGTTCTTGCACAGTCTGGCAAGATAGTGTCACTCATATCATTACTCTTTCTAATATGAGGAAACAATCTTGTGTCATCAAATCCCATTACAGGGGATTTTCTTCCTCCGGAGTGGGTAGAATTAAAATTTCATTGTTTGCTGGCAGATTCTGACACCCACACCCATGACGTTGCTTCCAATTTTTCAGGGCATGTCAGAAGCCTGGCTGTGCACCAGATTTTAAATCTCTTATCAAATTGGACTGTGGAGGATTACCAACATTTACTGTCATGTTTGCCTTCTAGTTTGAGCACCAGAGTTACATTTTTTTTATATGAATATCTATATCTCTCAAGCTTAGGGTTTGTACTGCTATTTGTATGGAAGGCATCATGTCATGTCAAAGCTGACATGCTCAAGCTTTTTAGATAACTTTCTAAATGCCTGTCAATAAATTGTCACTGCAATCGCGCAGACACTTTTTTCTCTGTGCAGACTTTTTAAAAGTTCAAACTCAAGAGATTATTTGCCCCATTTTTCACTGCTGTGGAATGAGACCTGTCAATCATGCCACCCAGTATAATATCAACTCCAGCTATAGACCTGGAAATTGGTTCAACTCTTTACTTATGCTTAAAAAAATAACAAAGAATCTTTGAACTGGCATTTGGTGTACCTTCTGTGTTTGGCTTGCATCTGAATTTGGTCCCACATCAAATATAGGCCTTGACTGTGGAGGGAAGCTAGACTGTGGAGTAAGGCTATTCAAAGACAAAGGCCATGGCCATCTCTAAAGGGAAGCTAGAACTAGGCCAGATGGGGGAAATCTGACTGTTAGCCTTGGAGCACTGTTTTCTTGTTCATGGTGAGACTTCTTGTTATTACTGGCAAAGGAACAAAGCAGCACTCTGAATTTATATTCTGCCATCTGTGTGGCTGAATGTTGAAGATCTGAGAGTATTATGTTGTGTGAGTGATCTATGCTGCCATGATGTCCTTGCTTTTAAGCAATGATCTAAACTAAAATCTATATTTAGGTCACGAAACTTCAATCGTATTGCATCTTTTACTTTTAACAGAGTTGAGTTGTACGTTCTCCACTGCTGTAGGTCATTGTTGCCCATTAATTTTTGTTATTAATCTACAAAATCTCACATGTATGTCTAGAGAAGAAAATAGAAGCTTTTGCAAGTTCTGTGGTTGACTTGTGTTTGTTGACTTTAGAGACCTTGAGCTTAAAACTTGTTCTCTTTACACAAAATTACTAGAATTCATTCAGACTTATGGACATAGATTTATGGTTTTGATATTGTGAATATTAGTGTCCTCTGCAGCTCTGGCTGTAAGTTCAACGTGCAATATATTCTTTTTTAAATACAAAAATAATTATAATGTTCTTTGTGGGGGATCACATCACAGGTCACAGTGTCAAATGTGTAGAAAGATATTGCTGGGGCATTAGTAACTTACACACTGATACAAAAAAGTGGTGGTTTACGGCCCTGTGCTCCTCATGCGGCTCCACAACTCAGATGGCTGCTGCACAGATTTATGATACTTATCTTAATATTAATAATTATAAAGGCGTTTAGTTGCACAACTTTATGGACACGTTCATTCATGGCTGTTTTCACGTTTATTGCCCCGCTCACATTAGTCTCGATGTTTGTGGTTTTCTGGAGCGCAATGCGAAGCTCGACGTCATTCACAGCAAATATATTAACTTGACATTAACAAAAAAATAGCGGGATGGATCATCCAGGAAATGATGGGCAGGGAGAGTCTGACTAAAACTAACTGGATTCTGGGATTTATTATGTGTCTCTGCTTATTTTCAAGGCCAAATGAATAACTTCCCGTTCAAAAACAAGCCCAAAAAAGCGCAACCCACGGCTCATTAAATTTGCAAGCGACTTTAGAAAAAAACAAGCCCAAATCCGCTTATTTAAAATCAGACTTGGCAACAGAAACTCAAAATAGTTCCTGTTTTTCCACCGTTGCATAGAAACGGCGATCACTCCCCAAGACGCGTAGAGGAAATACAATTAAATTACAAAAGAAAATAGTAACGCAAAGTGGTTTCAATAAGCAAATGCAGTCTGACTACTGGATTTGAAATAGCAACGCCTTAAGATTACTCATTACTGAAAAAAATGGTCCGACGTCAGTAGCACGTTACTTGATAAGAAATAAGAAAGAAACTAAACACAAAGGAAACTAATGTGGAAAATGCCACAAAACAGGAAATCATACCATTTAAAATCACTTTGTCAATATTTTTCTCAAGGCATTTTTATTCTTCCCATTTTTTACACTCTGTCAACTGATTTATTTTTATATAAAAATAAATATAAAACAACTGATTTATTATTACATAAATCAGTTGCATGATACATTTTTGTTAGAAGTAATTTTCAATAAATATTTTCTTAGTTTTAGGAAAGTCCTTCGAAGGATGTGACCTTTCGAAAAATAAAAAGTTTTCTTAAAGAACTTAATGCTTATTGTCTTACACATAGTGTTTATTTCCAGATTACAGTGGCAGGGATACAACAAGCACTTTACAACTGACTCATGCATGCAGAGGTAACTTAGATGTGTGAAAAGTGGGCTCAGTTCCAGATATACAATCCCCTCAGATCTCTGTTTGCCAAGAGGAAAAGCTCATCATCTGGCGTCTCTGAGCAGATACAAGGATTAGCTTTGAATATCTTTAGCCCAGCATGTAGACATTTGATTACAGCTTCACAACAGGGAAGTATGCTTGCTACTCTATACCTCACTGTGAATAGCAATGCAAAGGTCACTCAGGGTCCACACACAACTTTGACAATAGGTAAACTGGATAAAGTGTCAACCTTTGACCCACCTGTCAAGCACTGAAAACTTCAAAACAAATTACCTGTTTTTACAAAGTATTATTACCAGTCACAAGCTTTTATTATTGAGATTGATGTTCATTCCACTGTGGCCACATTAGTGAAAAGGGTCTGCACTGTAACCCTGGGTGGGAGTTTGTTCTACAGATTTCCAGGTTCCTTTTAGAGTTAAAAAGTATTCATAACAGGTTAGTCTAAGATCTGAGAAAGGATGGGCTCACAATGGACCAGCATAAACCAGGGATACATATACACATTATGTTAAGGCATTTCAATGTACCAATATAATAATTAAAAGGTGGAGGACAGGGGAGTTACCATGAATAATTTTTAAAAATACTCAGGTTTTCTCAGGGTAGTTTTTTTTTCGTATTCTAAAAATTTACAGAAAAGAAGTCTGCAAGAGAACAAATAATTTTTCACAGCCCTGCTTGAAGCTCATCCTGGTGATGTTCATCGATTTTCTATGTTTAGTTGGCTGTAACTGAAGAAGATGGAGTTTAACTGTGCTCAGACCTAAACGTTGATGACAAAGATAAAACTACTTTGACCAAGACTAAACATAGTAGGGTGCTCATGCTTGTGATCAGTTAATCATGTAGCAAGTGAAAAAAAAAGCTTCTTCTGGCATTTTATAATTTGGTTTATAAATTGAAGTAATTTAGAGCATAATTTATGGCTCTGAGTAAGTAATTAAGACTATAGTTAAGCAAGATGTGGAGTGTTTCATTTAAAATCTACACCGCCTAATACCAGAACTAATCCCCTGTAAAATGTTTCTAGAAAACCAAAGAAACTTTTGCATTCACGTTCAGATGAAATGGGCCCATTTGTCTTCTCAAATACCAGCCCATAATTAACCCAAATTCTTCATATCCTTGTTAGATTTAGACTTAAGATTATTTGTATTTGCCCAAGAAGTTCAAGGTCAGTGTACAAGGAGAGTCATTTTTTTTAACATATATTTTCTCTGTTTTTATTCAGATTTCATTTTAAGAATGGTATGCTGAAAATTATGTCATCCCTGGTAATCAATGGAAATATTTTCATTGGTTTTATGACTTCTAATTGCTGGTTTTTTGGATGTTTCAACTGGTATTTCACTAGTTTATCTTTTCAGTTGGTGCATCACCCTCTGTGCAGTCACAAAGTTACGTTGAAACTTTGAAAATTCTACCTTTCTCATTTTTTAAAGTATAATCAGTATATAATGTCTATTTAGATTCTCACAGAAATGCTAACAGGTGAAAAAATAAGTTGCTTTTATTAATTTTGAATGCTCTTTATTCAGCTTTGATCATACTTTCTGTTTCATTTTTAAAATTTGTTTTGTACCTGGTTTGAATTGTTAGTTTAATCAAAGAAGCTGCTGCTCCTGAGGTGTTTGACTTAATTTGTAACCCATTCTGTGTGAAGCTGCATGTTTCTTTTTCTTAAAATGCAGGTTGACTTCAATTACCATTAAAAATTGATCAATTTAAAAATAATAAATCAAGAATCAATTAGCACAGTAGGAATTAAAATGACTAAAACTCAAAATTAAAATGTGGCTTCCTATCCTGGTTGTCTATTCACCAAGTGAAAAATATGTATTTTTAGTTCAATTTGAAGCTGAGTGTACTTTTATCTTTCTGAAAAAAAATGAAGCCCCAGACTGCACAACCATAACCATTAGTGCTTAAAACATGAACCGGTACTTAACAACTAATAAATCTAAGACCTTTCAAAAACGGTTTGAAGGCTTGTTTGCACACTACTGATAGCACAGCAGGAATACCATAGCTGTAAACGTGCTTCTATTTTTACTTATGTTCAATTGAGGTAACATGCAGAGCTGTGACTCAAACAAAATCTTCCATTATTCATGTGAATAAACAGTTCAAATAGTGGTGCTTAAATATATAGAAAAGAGGAAAAGAAAACCAGGGTACTCTTATTTGCACTGGCAAAATATTCATGTAGATTGATCAGGAATTTAATATAAATATATTTCAATGGATTAATAATTTCTCCTTGAAAAGTGGATTTTTCTGTTGCCTTATTCAGAAATTATCTTTACACAATCCTAAACAACTAAAGATTATTGTGCTAAATTTTAATCATCGTTTTAAAACAAATTAATTCAAAACATAGGTTTTTCATTGGGTGGCTGTGCTCTTTGAAGGAACTTATTTATTTAGAAGAGCCATGAAATGATTAATGCAGCATATCCTGTATGTGCAAAGCACCGGCAGCATATCGTTTAGGAATATTTTTCTCAATATTCTCTTTCAAGTACATCAAGCTTCAGGTTTTTTTGGTTAAAAACATCTTTTCACCACAGGAGCAGAGGAGACGTATTAATACATAAATGTCAAAGCAGCCACTCCAGCCATCGTAGTTGAAAGGTTACTGGGCATTTACATTTGAGTTTTTTGGTGTTTTCTTACTCTCTGTCATACAGAAGACACATTTGTACCAGGAATGAAAGCTCTGTCATTTCACATACAACTCTTTGTCCATCAAAACCTCTCTGACAGTACAGCAGACAAAGTACACAGAGCTTTCCTCCCTGCTGTTCCTTCCAAGCCATCTTAAAAGCAATTCACTCTGAGACTGATATTGTTTCACAACAGTTACCTCCACATTCATTCGGCTACGTGGAGAAGGTGTGCAAAAAGACTTTATTTATTGCAATAGCACAATCTCACACTCAGTAATGTGAAAAAAAAATCAGACCTTTAATTTGTGTGCATTTTATTTAGTTAGGGCAAAAATTGTTTTCCACAATATTACTGTTACCAATAAAAGAAATATAACATATCATCGCTTTTCATTTCTACTTTATTTTTTAAAGTCAGGAAACTTTTAATTACTAATTCATTGCTGTGTGTCTCCTTGTAGGGTATAAATATGACTCCTATCCTTGCTACATCACAATATTTTTTGCCAAATTAAAGTAAGTCTTGTGTCATCTAGACACTGTCAGTGTGTGATGTCTTTAATCTTGATATGCTATTATGGCTGTGAATCAACATTTTTCTTAAGAAAAAAGGTCTTGAGTTGTTGCCTTGTGCTGGCAGTGTTGACTAAAGAGGATGTCCCACAACAGGATTGGAGAAGTTGGTACCATTTGCTATTTTTGTGGCAGAATTTTGGCTTTTAATGACTAGAAAAATGACAACAAATCACTGATTGTAAAGTCCTCAGTAATGACACTAAAGTGTTGTTGTCACTAACATGTTACCCTGCAAGCTTCGATGGCTTAAGGTAATGCAGCAATGTGTGATGCTGTTGTATGAGAAAGAGGAGACACACGTTGAGCTTCCTTCACATTCTAACCAGAAGATTTGTTCTTCTTGTGTGCTCAACCTTCTCTATGCCACCAACGCGACAGCGCCCCTAGCGGTTATACGTGGAATTGAACAGAATCACTGAAATAACACTAAAGAACTTACTGCAACGAGACATTAAAGATACAAAAATAAAAATTGTTGGGGTGCCTATCTTCTTAATTTTTTTCATTTACTTGTAACTTGTTTTTCGCCCCACTACAAACACAAAAGTCGAGACTTTATTAGGAGTTTCCTGTCCTCACAAAAATGCTGGTCGTTTTCATAATTCTAATGTGTCTGAACCGAACTTTGATTAACATTTTAAAATACTTTGACTGATCCAACCTAAACTGAACAGTGTTTTGCTTTGTTAGTTTTATATTTAATACATCTTGTTCCTATGAGGAAAAAACCTAAAGTGTTGAGTTTTTTTCTAGGTAAGTAGAACACATTAAAATTCGACAACTAATACAAACCACAAGCCATGGACATGTCCCAAAGGTCTGCAATATGAGGTATGTTTTCTTGACCCTCACAAAGACTCTTAACGTTCGTCAACATGAATCAGATCAAGAATTGTTTTTTTTTATGTAAATATAATCAGCAAACTAAATATGTTAGCAAATGTATCATGTTTGGTTGTGTTTTTATCTATTATAAACACAATACCTTGTTCCTTGTACCTTAGAAGTACAAGGAATATTTTTGTCATTCATTCACAAACTCTTTGCTTCTTTTCCACCTATATTTTATATTCAAGAAAATGCTTAAATTCTCTTTTTCTAAAACTTTCTCTCTTTGTTTGAAATAATTCCATTTTCGTTCTATCATAAAAGCAACTGTATGGTTTTTGTGGCCCGTTTTTTGCTGTTTTTCACAGCAAGGTCAAAAACATCTTTGGATTGAAAAGTTTGCTGGCCCAGAACCACTCAAACCTAGATGGAATTATTCTGCAGTTATTACCTATTCTTTGAAACATAGTTTATTTATAAAACTTTTACTCTATTGGTGAAAACAGAATTGTAAGAATTTTTAGGTTTTTTTTCCTCACAATATTGTCAAAATCTTTTTTAGTCTCATCCTTGTGCACTATTGAGTCTTGCTTTTTGTTTTAAGATGCCATTAATGTTGTAGCCATAGCTTGAACTGAACTAACCACCATGCACACCAAGTACTTAAGTGAGGTAGACAAATCTCTAAAGCCCATTTGGAGAGAACAAAGTCTCCATAACAACCAATTATTTAAATGTTTTCATACATATCTTTGCCATGGGATGCTAGTAATTGCAAAGGTGCTACAGTGTTCACTTGGTTATTCATCTGTTCACGGTATTCTTATGTTTTCTTGCTAAGTAACTATACATCTAACTAACTAAATTAATTTGACCCTTCTAGGCAGCCATTGGGTGTAAGGAATGTTGCATTTTTGACAGGCCACCATTTCATTAGAGACTATTAAACTGGTTTTCATATTTTAAAGTCTTCAAATTGGTTTCTATATGTAGTTCTTGAGAATTAATAGGCCTAGTCCAAGCAACACATCATTCATCTACATGCAGTAGTTAGTCAAGACGTATTGTAGCCTATAATGAAAACGGTGACAATTAATGACTAGCAGCACACAACTCAACAGCTAAGAATAAAGCTGAAAGAAAATACATATTCACTGTATAATAATGACTAAGCCCATGATTGCCTTTTTCTTGTATCACTTTGAGTGTAACTGCACCCTGTCATGAAATACTTTGATCTACTGCTATGACATTTCATTAATTTCTTTAGATAGAGCAATCGGAAAGATCACGGAAAAATGGATATGCAGCTGTCTCCACTGAGCTGGATGATGACATTAATGAAAGTTCAGTCGCCTTTGTGCTGTTAAAGCATTGTTGTGAGACTAATTTGCTCTTTTGTTCTGCGACATATTCTTCATTCCACAATTGTGTTTCTAGAGCAACATCCCCCCAATTACAGTATTCTGAAAATACACCTAAAATGAAATGTTAGCAATTCCTATGGAGCCTTAACCCGTCATTCAGTCTGTCAGAAGAGGATTTGACAATCCAATGTTGGTAAAAAAACAAAAGTTGTAATTATTCTGCTTAGCGGGTCAGACAGCTGACTGACATATTAATATAAGTTATAAAGCCTGCACTTTGGGATTATTGAAACTTTTTTCCACTGACAATACTGTTGAACATTTAATGGGGATGACATTTCTTTCAGATGTTATGCATTTTCTAACTGTATTGATTCCATGCTTGACATTTGCATGAAAAATATTAATACTCTGCAATTTAATTTTTATATAGTAACAGAGCCATCTTCTCAAATCAGACTACCACTGATTTAAGAGTAGCTAAACATAAGGAAAATAACATTTGTATCAATAGCAGACCTTGTCCCAGATATATCTATATCAGTGGCCAATAAAGCATTGACTCCAGGTTAAGGCCACAGCTTCTGATTTAGCCCTAAACATTTAAATGGGTTTTGCTTCACAATTTTCTTCTTGTAGAGGTTATTCTCATGGCCTCTGGTCCTTTTCTACTCCACCTTTGCCCTCTTCTCATTTCTCCAACATGGTTGAATACAGCAACCAGCTTCTATGTATTTTAGGACTTACTCTCTTTACATATTGTGTCAGTTACTGTGTGTGAGCAGGTTTCCATATGATTGTAGTGACCAACACCTTATCCCAGATTTTCAGTATAAAAAAAAGACACACTTTTTTGTCCTATGTAATTTTATCTTAATAACCAAATTGTTGGTTTTATTAGCTGTCGGGCATAATCTTCAAAATTAGCAGAAATAAACACAATTTATTTATAACTTGCTGTTTTTTTTTAATAAATGAACTTATGATGGTGAGCTTGGCTTTTTTTTGGCTAAATGAAGTATTAAGAGGGAAAGAGGGAAACCAGGCATATTTTTGTAAAGCAGAAAAGTAATTTTCCTAACTCTTTCTCTTTCCAATTGTAGAGCTTCTGTCAGCCTGCCACGAGCTCCGGTGCCGCTACGGCTGTGTCATGACGAGAAATGGCACCTTCTGTTTCTGTGCCGACGGCTTTGAGGTCGGCGAGGATGGAACAAGCTGCAGAGGTAAGAATCTATATAGCCGATGGGGCCCTTCACACCATGAAGCCCTCCCCACTAAACCCAGAACCCAACCGTACCCCAAATCCAGTCTGCCAACAACATTCCTTCCCTTTTCCCTCACCCAGACTTCTTTCATATGAATAAGTAGGAGTTGCAGAGTATGCGAGAGCCAACTGTCTGCAGGGAGGGCCTCTTGCTCGCAACGTTTCCACACTAAAGCACATACACATTCATGCGCATATTATTTATACAGCGTACAGCTTGTCTATGCATTTCTTTCTCTCGCTTTAAATTCTCTTCAAATATGTCAGAGGCTATGTTTCCAGCATGAAAAGGCGACTTTGCACATAACTATATATGCTGAAGATATAAATTATAATGGCATGATGATGCTGGTGGAGGAAGTGTATCAAAGTAACTGAACTTTCTGAATTTGATCCAGTTGGAAAAGATGCACTAAAGAGTAGTTCACTGGCTATTACGACTCCAAAGATGGTTTATTGGTAACAGAAGTAATTATACCTGAGGTGCCAGACTGAAGCCACATTAGCATTACTTTATGTATTTGGGTCATGTTTGAGAACACCTAATTTGTTACAAATGACTCTCTTCCCTTTTTTCCATAAGATCATGATGAATGTGCCATGTATGGTGCATGCAGCCAAACCTGCACAAACACCTACGGGTCATACAGATGCAGCTGCACAGAAGGATACATCCTGCAGCCTGACAGGATATCTTGCAGAGCCAAACAAGGTGAGCAGCACACTTGCATACATGAGACAATGTAATCTGCATAGCACATATGTTTCACTTCTATTAATAAACAGGCTGGAATTCCAGCTTATCAAGGCTTCGATCTGTACGAGAAACGGCGCGGCAAGATGAATGTGGTTTAGCATTGACCACATCCATCACCCACACAGGAACGAGTAGATCTGTTGAGGCTGGTGTAATGATAAAATTAATGAGCACAAGAGTTTTAAGAGGGTGCCGTCTGCATTATTTGTTCGGAGACAATAACTGATTTATGCTAATAGCTGTTGGCGGCTCAGCAGTGAATGTGTCCCCACAAGTAAAGCAACCTGCTAATTGTTGAAATTAGGTACTCAAGAAGGATGCTGTGTTCAGGTAATCTGTCACCTGCAAGTTAATCAGCCTAACTAATTTGGTAGTAGAGCTTTACATTTTGCATCTTGCTTTCTTTTTTTTTTTTTTTTCTTTACATTGTTAAGGTGCACACATAGGTTGGAAATAGCTAGAGGCCAGAAACACCTTGTTGGGCATAACAAGACTGTTATGGCTTTTAATCACTGTGACTTGCGTCCTATGAGGAATAAACCGAATATGATTACCCATAAACTTAACTGAACCCAATGCTCGCATGCATTAATATTAATTTAGCAGAGTGATAGTGGTGGGAGCGTAACTACAGGGTTACCATTTGCTGCAAAAGCTCATGAATATAAATCTGTGATAGAGCTGTGAGAGGCCAAAAGAGGAGGGGCAGCAGGGTATGAAGACTACATTTGTGTGCTGAAAGTACAGCTGAAGTTAAAACTCCGTAACACAGTCTTCTTTCAGTGATTTAATCTTGATCCACCCATTAGATTCAGACTAACGTGAAGGTTGTTGGGGTTTTTTTTCTTGCATAAATGTGATATTTTTCACCCAGATTGAAGGCGTTGTAAATCTAAGTTTCATTCAGTTTCAGGTTGTAAACCCTTTTTCAATAGACACTAAATATATTTATTGGCAAGCTTCTTGTCAAGGCCCAAACAGATCCCTGAAAAACATCAGCCTGGCTGCACTCAGCCAATTTAATTTCAGCAAAATAACTTGGGGGGGGAAAGCTTGTAGAAACTTTTGTCAATATTTTCCTATCTTCACCATCCCCATCTGATTTCTCTGTGCTGAAGGCATTAAACCCATCAAAGTAACACATTGGATTTACTGTTTTGTGTACAGCAGCAGCATGATGTCAAAATAAGCCATGCCACAACCTATTTCATCGCATTACAGACAGAAATTTCAATCTATTTTCAATAAACAATTATCTGCAGAATTTAAAGTTTAAGCCAAAAAGACATGGGGTTTTTTTCTTAGAAATAAAATCCTGAAATGTCTGGCGTGCCAATATATTCAATACCTTATATGAATACCCATAAGGAAATTAAAATGCATCCAATTGGAAACATATGTTATCCAATTAGTTAATAGAGTTCACTTGTGCGTAATTAATATTGGTATAAATAATTTCTTCAGTTCAGGCCAAAAAAGTTTGTTAATAAACACTACTGAAGAAACAATTAAGTTTAAGGAACACACCAGACGGGTTACATACGGAGCTCTGGCAATGTTTAAAGCTGGGGGTAGAGATGAAAAGGCTGGCGGTGCTGCAGAGAACCCACAGCTTAGTATTTCATAGTTACTTGTCTTTCACTCCAAAAATTATAATTTTCCACAGATCATTGTGTGGACACAACTAACTTGTTAAAGAAGGTGCTCTGATTGGATGAGACCACACACAAAACTCTAAAACTCCATGTGTGAGAAAACCAAGAAGATGTCAGCTTCAGTGCAACATCCAAACTGTGAAATATGGTTGTGGCAGCATTATGTTAGGGAGCGCATCTAGTTGTTTTGATGAGAGGAATATAATGGACTTTAAAACTGTGGGATCTTGAAAGAAACCCTGATAGTGGGTGCAAAAGTTTTGAAAAGGGGCAACAATTTATCTTTCAAAACAAACACAACTGTAAGCGTACAGCCAGAGCTGCAGTGAATAACCTTTTTAAAGTATTAGACCCAAATTTAAATGGGAACATATAGCAAGACTTGCAAATTGATGCTTACATATATATGCTTCCCATGCAACTTGCAGAGCTACTTTGCAGAAAATAAGAAAAAAAATACAGTCTTTAGATATGCAAAAGTTCCAGCAACATACACAAATGCAATTTTGGTTTCAATATTTCAAAAATATTGAAACCATATATCATTTTCAACTTGCTTCACAATTCAGCACTACTTTGTGTTTGCATCTCACATAAAACCACAGTAAGTATGTTAAAGTTTGTTGCTGTAACAAATAGCAAAATGTGAAAGCATTTAATGAATGCAAATCCTTTTTGCAATGTTCTGTACAATTCTCAATATTCACTGGAATAAGGGAGTATGGAATGTCACTACATCACTGCTGTTCATTAGTTTTAATAGTTCATCATTTGTTTATTTTTTGACAGAATAAAAACTCTACAACAATGCACACCTAATGGTGGATATAAGCAGATCTCCATCAAAACGTCTGAGTACCTCCTTCTGAGTCATGCACTAGTAGTTATGTGACCCGACATTCTGATTTATTGCGTGCATTACGAGAGCAGCCCTTGACTTGAACTTGTGTGGGAGATTGGGATAAATAGGGTCCCTTTTAAGAGGGCGAACCTGATGTCAGAGAATGTGCACGGTCAATTAAACCCATAAAAGCAGCTTATTTCCGTTTTACCACTATGGTCTATTGGGCTACACAGTGGTGCAGTTGGTAGAGCTGTTGCCTTGCAGCAAGAAGGTTCTGAGTTTGATTCCCGGCCTGGGGTCTTTCTGCATGGAGTTTGCATGTTCTCCCTGTGCATGTGTGGGTTCTATCCAGAACACGCATGCAATTTGTAATTTGTTACATGACTGTCAGGTTAATTGGTCTCTCCAAATTCTCCCTAGGTGCGAGTGTGTGTTTGCACGATTGTTTGTCCTTTCTGTCTCCGTGTTGCCCTGCGACAGACTGGCGACCTGTTCAGGATGTAACCTGCCTGGAAAGTTAGTTGGAGATAGGCATCTGCAACCCTCCTGACCCCACTGAGGGTCGAGGATGTACAGAAAATGGATGGATAGATGGATGGTCTATTGCTGGATGATTGGGGTTGGGAAATGGGAAAAAGTTCACCAATTCCCATCTCAGTTGTTACTTATGGTTCCAGAATTTTATTTGTCTAGCTTATTGCATTTAAAAATATTTTTGGGTTTTTTTTCCAGTAATTTTTCTGCAGATTAAATATAAAATTTACTGTGAAAATATTTTGTTTTTTTACATGGCAATATTTATTTATTGTTTTGCTTACAAATCTGGTCTGGTTTTTTGGGGTTTTTTTTTTTACAAGTGTCTGTAATTTTTTTCACAAAAAACACATGCTGGTTTTCAAATTATGGACATCCAGCAGTCCATGTTGGAAAGTAAATCATAAACGCAGGAGCTTAATGAATCGGCAAGCAATTGTCTATGGTAAAAACTAAAAAATGAATGAATGGCTATACCGACTGAGTCCGAGTTGTTCATATAGCCTGATAATAAATGACTGCAATTATATGCTGTGTGCTGAAGTGATCATGAACAGCCAAATGCACAGACATCCTTTGTTCATATTCAAAAAAGTTTCATTTCTGAAACAGTACTGAAGCATTTGGCAACATTTTGAGATTGTTGTAGGAGTAGTAAAGGCATTTATTGGTGAGTGTTGAGTTCATGCAAATATAAACTCAACACATAATCATAGATCTAAAATGTATGTGACCCTTTGCATGTTTAATCTGTTTTATTGCTTTTACAAAACAATCATAATCTACAAGCTTTATTTTTGACAAACAAAATTTATAGAAAACAGAAAAAAGAATCCTTATGTCAAAGGGAAAGTAGATTTCCTCAAAATAATGACAAATAAGAATATGTAAGACAAAATAGGTGATTGCATAAATATTCAACCCCGTCAAGTCAGTATTTAGTAGATGAACCATTAGCTGCCATCACAGCGTGGAGTCTGTGTGGATGGGTCTCAATCAGGCTTGCACATATGGGCGCTGCAATTTTATTCTTCCTTGCTGAACTGTTCAAGTTCTGTCAGGTTGCCTGGGGATCAGCTATGAACAGCTCTTTTCAAGTCCAGCCACAAATTCTCAGTGGAATTGATGACTGGGCTTTGACTGGTCCACTTCAGGACATACACCTTGTTGTTTTCAAATCACTTCCGTGTAGCTTTAGCTGGATGCTTCTGGTGATTGTCTTGCTTGAAAATAAAGCTTCTCAGAAGCTGCATTTCTCTTGCAGATGGAAACAAATTGTTCTCCAGGATTTCCCTATATTTTTCTGCAATTATTTAACATTTTACCTTTACAAACCACTCTCCCTTAAAGCTGTGATTGGCAAAGAATCCAGGCAACATTTGTTGTATGCTGAGCCTCTCTCATTTCAGCTATTGAAGCATGTAACTCTTTCAGTGTAATCATGTTTTTCTTGCTTCTTAGTATGCAAGAACAACATTATGTAGACAGATTTGCACGTGGAATGTACCTTCCATTTGTTGACGATGGATTAGGAGATATTGAGTATATTAGAAATGTTTTTATATCCATCCTATGACCTATGCTTTTCAATAACCTTTTTTGTGATTGGCTTGAAGTGTTCTTTTGTCTTTGTCCTGTAATGGCAGCCATGAATACTGATTAACTAGTGAATGGACCTTCCGGACACATACTACAATTACTTGAGACACAGTCATGCCATTCAGCTGATCTCCATTCCACTTATTGTGAGACTACTAGCACCAGTTGGCTGTTACTTTAAAGGGGATGACTATTTATACAATTACTTATGTTAAGAAATTAGCTTCCAGGTTGATATTAAAGTTTTTTTTGTAATTTTTTGTTTGTCAAACAAGCCTAATATTTTTGATCATGATTAATTAGTAAAAACATAAAAAAGGGTCAATGCTTTTTATAGGCACTGTATTCATTGAAGTTGTATTGTACCACCTTTATTCATGAATTTGATAAATTGACCTCTAAAATTCATTAATTCTGATTGCTTTTTTTGCCATGAATTTCAGAGTTATAACACCATGACAGAATGACAAGGCCCAATTAGTCACTCATCCTCATGAACCTACAAAAGATGTTCTGGAAAGTAGCTCATTGATTGCTTAAGAAATTAAATCAAAATGTTGTTGTTGTGTTATCCACTATCAAGTTTGTTTTATAGCTTCAGTTTGAAAACATGGATTATATAATGTGTTAATACTTGACATTGTTCTGTAAAGAAACACTCACACTTCTGGAAAAGAAAGCCATTAACAAGACATCCTAATTCATTTCCTTTAAAATTTAAGCAATGATAATGAGTGTCTCAAAGTGTCTGAAATTTTACATCGATTCCGTAATTGCAATAGAAGGACTATTTTATTAATTTTTTTCATAAATGGCAAATATTTTGGATTTAACTTTCAAAGATGAGAAAAGAAATCAAAATTTCAGATTAAATTCCCACGTATTTATGTCTAGCTTTCATGCACAACTTAGAAGATAGTGTTATTTACCACCATCTTTGGGCCAAAGTATTGGGACATGTTGTTGAATTTTACTACTTTTTTTTTTACAGCTGTGTTCTATTGTTCTAATTATTTAAACAATGAACAGCACAAAATGTATTCTGTGTTGGGTTTTGTGTGTGTACAGGATTTCCAGTTAGATGAAAACCAGAGAGCCATTTATGGGTAAAAAACAAGCAGCTGTGAAACTCAGAAAAGATGGAAAAATCAATACGAGCCATTGCACAAACATTGGCCAGTTAAATCATTTGGAATGTCCTCAAGAAAAAAGAAACCACAGAGGTGCAAAGTAACATGTTAAACGGATATACCAAGGATACCATTGGTAGTTGACAACAGAAATATTGTAAGATCTTTAAAGAAAAACCACACATATGATAAAAACTATTAATGGCATAAGGACACTCCTCCAAACAGCAGGACTACAGGAATCACAATCTGCTGTTTGCAGAGAACTTCATGGATTCAACAGGAGACACAAACTATTAGCAAAAAGAATCTATCTTCAGACTGAAATTGGCTGAAAGATAGAGATGAGCTCAAAAAAATATTTTTAGACCAATTAGACAAAAATCTATCTTTACAAAAATGATGGGAAGGTTAAAGTCTGGATAAAGAAATTACCCTAATATTCGAGCTCATCAGTGAAACAGTGGATGTTATAGATTGTATATTGGACTTGCATGGCTTCTGAGACTGGCTTATTGATATTTATTGATGACTTTACAGCAAAATGAGTGTGTTACAACAAAGTGACAGATACAACTTAGCTGTATGGAAGATCAAAATCTATCTAGCTCCATCTATTTAATTCTTTTTACTTTTTGACTGAATATGTGCCGATTAAGCTTCAACTAGTGGCTTATTTTCTGAGCTGTGCTTTAGACCCAGATGCAGTATCTGGCAATAAATGCTGATGTTTTGATTTGATGTGCTATATGTAATCTGTATATGTTTTATTCCCATAATATTTGCAGTCAACAGCAATGTTTGAAAATCTTTGGAGGGGATCAAGGCGCCATATGGGGGGAAAGTTGGGACAATTCCAAAGGCCTCTGGCCGACAGGGGGCGCCCCACAAAATTTATTTAAAAAAAATAGAAATTTAATAAAACATTCTGGGGTCCTGTCAAAAATAAAATTAATAATATACATTTTTCAACTTTCTTTGTAGCACTAAAAATGAAATGTTACCCCTCCTAGACCAAAAGGCAAATATCCATAGTTGAACTGAACACCCCCCTGTATCTGCATGAATTGGTTTGTTCTTACTTAGTGCACTTGACTTGATGGTGATGGTGTTAACTGTTCAGCAGCAGTTAATACACGTCAACTAGTGAGAGAAAGAGAAGACAGACTAAAGAAAGGGTGTCAATTTGTAACCCAGCTTTTCTCCAAGAGAGGTGGGTAGACTGTGTGAGATTATCAGCTAGTTAGCATAGTTAGCTTAGCTACATAGCCTCCATTTCAGCAGCATTTAATCAGTGAAGGAAAATAATTACCAAGACAGTCACATTTTTAACTTGTCCCTGTAGCTTTTACCACACTTAACAACAGATGAGTCAGTCGGCAGCAGCACCAGACCCCCATACCAACATAACTCCTCCCTGTCCCAGTGAAAAACAATGACGAGCTAGTTAGCATCATTCCAGAGAATCTGTCTATCTCTTTACTCTTTTTTTCAATTACACAGCAAAAACAATGTATATATTACTGACACAAATTGAAACAATCTTTATAAAATGATAAAAATAGCCATCAGTCTGTACTGGAGTCTGAGCAGTTTAAACAGTGAGTATTCTACTGTATGGTATGGGAGATAATCTGAGGGGGAAAAATTAACTCTGCCTTCTCCCAGTACTATCTAGAAAAATAAAAACAATCAGAGGCAGGAGGTGGATCTTAGCGCTGCCAATCTCAATCTTGTGTGACGCTGCTCATCCTCCTTCCCCTTTACCTACAGCTAGCATAGCCTGTTGTAAATGCTTAGTCTAGTTAGCATAGCTACAAATGATGGCAGATAAATGGTCTATTGATGATGATTTTAAGATACCAATTAATTAGTGAAGCCTGTCAAAGTCCACTCCATGGTAGAAACATAAACAGATATCAATGTGATGGTTGGAAAGAAAGAGGACAGCTTACCTCCTGATGCTGAGCTCCTGAGTAAAAATTGTGCTCCTCAAATAAATTAACAGTTTTCCTTCTTTTATTTTTTTTCTCCATTTACTTTAGATCCTGGTGACAGCCATCCAGTGCTTATTATTGGTAGCTCAAATCGTATTGTCATCACCCATCTAAATGGAACAGGTCTTCAGCCCCTGCGGTCCCTAAGTGTAAATGGAACACTGGCTTTGGATTTCCAGCACAGCCAGGAAAGGGTATGCTGGGCCCTGTCTACGGAGTCCTCTGGGCAACTCCGCTGCGCCGCAACAAGGAATCTACGTGGATTCACACGGGAACAAGAAATAAAAACACAACGGAGTGTACAACGTATGTCTTTTTTTTTTTCCAGATTTCAGTTCTTACTGTTACATAGTCATCATCTCTTGCTGCCTCTTTAGTGATGGATTTAAGTCATTTACATAAAGAAAAGGAAAAAATGGCATTTCTTTCAGCTTTGGTACGTATTGATGCTTCTTCACACATCGGCTAAACATTATTTTGTTCCGGCTCTCTCTTCTCCACGCTTTTAGCTGCAAGGCACCTCTAGCTCCTCATTATCTGTGCAGTTTAAGACAGGTTAGCCTCAGCAATTTTGGGATTCACCTTTATCCTATAGCTGTCACTTCTGCCTGCAGGCATCAAAGGCATTGCTGCTTCTGAATTCCTTTTCCACTATAGATCATTGGAAACATAAATCACCAACATTTAATTTAGCCTTCATGAATGCAGCTCATCTTATTTTCACAGAGACAGCTATATCTCAAGTTACAAAGCATGTACATCAAACGTGCTTAGGTATACACATAAGTGAGAAAATAATTTCAGAAAGGAAGAATTATCTGTGGCCATGGTAAAATTCAAAGCAGTTTTATGCCAGTTTTACACATCAAACCTAGTATTCATAACATTGAATGCTGTCACTTCTGTGGAAGACAATGGTGTCTCTCAGGGGAGTGCTTGGAATTTCTTAAAAATAGCTCTAAAGAACTCTAAATTACAATCCCAAAGGTCAAAGCAGGGGTTTATTAAATACAGTTGTATTCAAAATAACTGCAGTTCTGCATTACTATCCAGATAAAAAAAAATAAAAATTATCTCTCTATATGGCAGATAAGCTTCTTGTGGGTCTTGTGCAGCACTAGAAAACAAACACAGCCTACTGTCATTGCATGCATGATTCTGGTATTGTGCACTTGAATAATTAATTAAAAGAAGGGCAATGCTAAAATAATATGGTGGAACTCAATCTGTGTGGTTGTGTATTATATGCAAGAACAGATTTCAGTGGTCGTTGTTTAAAGGGGGCGCAGAGGTATTATGTATTTTCCAGGCACATCGTGCCGAATTATATCACAATCAATTAATTATGTTACCTCCAGTTATGAAAACGCTGTATGTATCAAAAATAACTTAAAATAAAATTTACTTTGCGTTATAGCCATATCAGATGCCTTGAAATGGGCCTCTCTACCTTTCTAGCACTTCCCTTTCAGGACATGATCACAACAATGCTCCTCGATGATGGTGTTTAGACCTGTTCTTAGGAGCATTCAACTGAGAAGTAGATCATATAATAAACTCTGCAGGCTCTCAGTATTATATTATAATACTCTAATCATGTATCTATTCAATATGAGCTGGAATACCTGTTTACTGGTATTTCCTGAACTGGAGTAAATAAAGAGATTATATTCAGAGTTTCTTTGTGGTTCTTCTGATCCGGTTGGAAGTCGGGGGACTTCCTGGAACAAACGGGATATCTGGACGTCTTTCCCTGACAGTTCGAATGGAAGATTTTTAGATTTAAATTTTTCCAAAATTGTGCAAAAAGTCAAATATGAACATAAACCTGTGAAAAGTCTGAAGTTTTGCCTGAATCTGGTGGTCAGTGTCATGCAACACAGATATGATGCAGTTCTCAGAAATAATGGTAAATAGTGTAAAGGAAATATTGAAGCATATTTCAGTTTATACTGAAAATCTCCGAGTTTTCAAATGTTAAGAGATTGTTTAAACAGCCTAATACTCCTTTCCCCTCACTTTTTGTGACATGAAATGGTATATAGTTTCTTTCGTGTTTTGCTTTGAAATAGCATAGAAGCTTTATTCACTTATTAGTCTTTGCTATATTTGTAAACAGCTACATAATCAAAGACAACTTGCAGTATGTTGAGGGTTAGATTTTTGTATACTTGCCAAAGTATCAACTAAAAATTATTTTGATTGCTACATATATAATAATTTGTGTTCTTTGCCCAGTGACAATATCTGGCATGTATTTATTCATTGCAGATGTGGAGCAGATGGCCATTGACTGGCTGACAGGAAACTTCTATTTTGTTGAACATGCTTCTGACAAGGTATTCGTCTGCAATCGTGCTGGGGACACATGTGTTACAATACTTCAACTAGACCTGCTGAATCCAAAAGGAATAGCCCTGGATCCTCTCATGGGGTGAGTAAAGTGCAAACAAAAAGTCATATCCAATCTCAAAGCTCAAAATAACTTTCCATCATGCATTTTTTTATACAAGAGCCAAAATAACACAAGATGTGAAGGGCTGCATTTTCTGCTAAATTGCAGTGTGAATGTTATTAGTTCAAATTTCCTGCTTCGCTGCTAAAACCTGCAGTGATGCAGAAATACCTTCAGAGTTTAATAGTAAAGCATTAGAAGCTAAAATGGTAGGTAAACGGGGTTTTTTTTAAAGGCAAAAAGTGCAAAACCCACTGAGTCTGTAGTGTTAAAGTAAATTCAAATTCAACACTAATTTCCTTCTTTAAATGTCATAATTAAATGTAAAATATATTTCTAGAAAATGGACTCCATTACTATGTAGATGCAAAAATCATTGAAGAATTGTTTAAACAATATGTTTGTCTGTTTGCAACTCAGTTCAACCAAACTTGTAACTCTTACTAAAAGTTACAATCTCTCTTCATATTCAGTCGTATTACTAGCTAGGTTCACCAGCTATCTTAGCATAACTTGTTGCTATTAGCTTGCTCTTAATCTGTGATTTCATAAAAATTGTGAAATGTATTAAAAATCTAACTTTCTATGGCAAATTTCTATTCTAGAAAATAGGAATTACAGATATTATATGTCAACATAATATATATTTCCATAAGAGCACAGGTAAACATCATAACCTCCTAAAATATATATATGATCTAATATTTGAATGGTTGAAGCAGAAAAAATGTTAGAGGTGGGAAGTAGATGGTGGAAGAAGCTCATTTCTGTCAAAGTGAAGTGATGCATTTTGTTCTTTTTGGCAAGCCTGACTTGATTTATGTATTGATTTTTTGATTGCATAGAACTTTTTTTTTATATAAGACATGCAATTTAAATTTCTTGAGACATTGTTTTTTGACAGTTGTACACATTTGAAAGCCTCTGATCACCGCTGTTACTGTAGGTTCCATGAACGACATGGAACCTACATATACTCCATTAGTATAAGTTTTGACAGGCTAAAAGGACACTGCCATTCAGAAACTTAAAAACATATATTCTTTCAAATGAATTCTAAAATTAATTGGAAGTCATGAAGAGAGGGTAAAACCAGAGTTGTACGTTCTCAACTTTCACTTTCGAGTGGTTAAGGATCCACTTGAAAGCCTGGATTCTAAACCAATTGTTGTTGCTCAGTGCAAGCCAACCTTTTATCTTTTAGGAAAATAATAGCTAAATAAATAATAGAAGCCATAATCAGTATGAAAGATCTGAATGTTTAGAAATGTAAAAGGCTGAAATGACACAAAGACTGCAGCATGAAAGAGCAGTTTGAAACAGCAAAAGGATCATCATAGAGTGAATGCTTTTCAGTATTCACACAAATAAAAATATGTTTGTCCAAGAAGGGAGGCATGCCAAGATTTACTTCCTCTACTATGGCTCAGCTCTTTTTTATTTGAGCTGTTTAATTTGACAGGCAGCTGATGATGCCTCAGAAAGCTCAAATTGTCCAGACATTCATCTGTATTCACTGATGTTGCCACAGAAAAAATGTCCCTGCTGGACTTTCCATCACTGGGTGTTTGTCTGTAAGGATAGAGGAAAACACATTATACCCCCTGTGAACACTATAACAGCATGTGGTGGGCTGTGTTCAGGATCACACTTTTTGGGAGAAGATTCTTAGCACTTTAAGTAAGACAGAGTGATAAAAAAATAAGCAAATCATTTAAGTAAACTGCATGCACAAGCTTTATCAAACTGTGCACCAATTATCAAGAATTCAGTCATTTTTGCATTTCTACCTCTGCCTAGCCGGCAAAAGCGAGCCTATTATATTGCAAAGATTTGGCAGTAAACTTGGAGTCAAAGCAACATTTTAACATCCCTTTTTTCTGTCTGGGTTTGAGGAACAGTCTGCAATCCAAAGACAAATAGTATTTACTTTAAGCTGATGCTTCTGGTAAAATGTTTCTATCCAAACACGGCTGAATTTGAGAGCACCTTGCTTCTGCTCTGAGCTACTTTTCTTATTCTGCCATGACCAGCCCCTTAAGGACATGACAAAACAGTATAAATCTTGCATGTTAACACCCTGCATAATTAATCTGAAAGTTGAAGCAGATGAAGCAGAACCACATTACCACTTTGTGGTATTTTTTTGTTGTAAAAAAGCTCTGCTTTATTCATCAACTTGGGCTGCTATTATGCCGGCGGGTCTAATCAAAATAATTTGCTGTTGGTTTCCTAATGGCATGACCAGTTTTGATTTGGTCGGCTGCATCTCTGCTCTCATTAAATGCAGTTCAGTTCCTGGAATATGCTACAGCTTCTGGTAAATATGAAGCAAGTTTGAGAATGTGTTTAAACTGTGAATCCTCCTTCTGTTACTGTAAGTCAGCAGTTGAGGGATTTTGTTCTGCAATAATACCTTATCACATTTTAGGTTAAGGGCTAGATTGATTGTATAAGACAGAACATTTCTGTGCGCTCCTACTGACTCTAATTGGTGAGAAATAGGTACAGCTGTTTCTGAAGCAGTGGGCCTGAGAGAGGTCTGTCAGCCTGGAGCAATGGAGTGAAAACAAAAGAAATGAGGGAGGTGTTAGATAGCGGCACAGCAGGAAGAACAGTGTTTATAGAATATTCCTTGCTTTGGCACTCCAATTTTTACCCTTGTTTGACTCTCATGATGTCTCCCTGTCTCTTTTTCTATTGGATACGGCATTTTAACTTTGCTACATAGAAAAGGATTTGATGGACACCCCTTTCTTGTTTCTGTGGTGGAAAAAAGTAATTGATTGATGATATAGCTCACTTAACCGCAAAAATTCTTCATAATACAAAATGATTAAAAGTCCTCTTTTATTGCCTTTATAAAAATTGTTTTTGAAACGTTTTTATTTAGAGCAAAGCAGAACCAAAGTCAAATGTTTCATTTGTGTGCGCAAATTTTCCGATTATAGTTGATTCAAAACTTTTTTAAAATTTTGTTAATCCACAACTAAAATATAATGTGCTGTAGTATTTGTAATACAGCGAAACAAAGTAGTATATAATTATGAAGCAGACAGAATGTCTTCCATAATGAAAAATAAATTCTGAAAAGTGAAAGGTGCATTGTATTCAGCTCCCTGATTTATTCGTTTCTAAAAAATTCAACTGGAAAAATGTTGCAGTTTAACATTTTTGCTTTATGTTCAACTGCAAGTTTATTCTCTAGATACTGCAAATGTTGAACATTCTCTATTTTAAGATATCTCCAAAATCTACCAAAAAAAGACTGCTATATTTGAACATAAATTTGCATCATATTTTAGTCTGGGTCATTCTAAAATGTAAATATGCTTTTCTCCAAAGCATTGCTTTTAACAAAAGCAATACAGCCCATCAAAGTCCTGCTGATTGATAGCATGATAGTATGGGTCATTTATATCTGTACAAAACTTTGGTCATCTTAAATTTAAACAAAACAAGAAAAAAAAATGTTTTAAATTTGAACAATTTTAAATAAAAAAAAATTGCATAGTTTTTTTTGCCTACCTATAAAAATGTTTAAATTTATCTAACATTTAAATTAATATTGTTCAGAAGATTCAGACTGACAGAATCTTAATATTTTGTCTGTTTGTATTCATTTCAGAAGTTCAGTGTGAAAACAGCCTAACTAATCAGCATAAAACAATTATTAACTGCTTCCAATGTTTGAAAAGTAAGTCTTCTGTAGTATTTATTTTGATTTTCTGTCACATTCTCTGTTTTGCCAGTCTTATTTTTCATGGTGAGATCTACCCGACATTTTCCCTGGTGCCATGCAGTTTATTTAACATGGGGCGCGCATTTCCAGGATTCATGGGGATCTTCTTCTGACTGTGGAATGAAGAAGTACAAAATCAGCACCAGCCCTAATCCTGGGAAGCAATCATTGATATGCCACATACAACCACACCTCTTTGGAGGATTGGGGTTCTTGCTGACATAGACGATTTCTCTCTGCAGCCAGGTCTAAGGTTCAAAGGTCATTCTGTCTCTCCTTAGACTTAACTTGTGCAAATTAGGTGAGCTTCCTGTCGTTCTCTGTACCTTGTTATTCAAAGAAAGTGTGGGAGCTCAGTCAGAGGCAGAAAGAAAGAATGACAGTCCTTTCCTAATAATTACAGAATGTGCAGACTAGAGCAATTTTGAAAAGTATAGTCAGACCCCAGGGAACCTTTACCCAAAGAGATGAAAGCTATGGCTTCATTGTCATTGTAGTAAAGCAACAAAAAGCTATTTTGTTGCTCTTGGAGACTCTAATGGCAGTAATTTAGACACAATAAAATATAGTGAAAATATTAACAAGGCTATAAATGTAATTATTACTTTAAAATTCAGGAGACACTTTCATCATGCCTGAGATACCTTTTAGCTTTCTTGTGTGACCTGTGTGAACACAGAAGTGGTAGAGAGAGCTGAAACCGGTCAGTGTTTCTTTTTTTTTAAAGGATTTTTTTTTTTTTTTTGGTTCTAGTGGCCTTTATTTGAAAGTAGCTTGACAGGAAATGGGGAAATGAGAGAGGGGGAAGACATGCGGCAAATGTCACCATGTGACATGTGAATCAAGGCCTCCATATGTGGGTGGTGCTTTGCCCCTGCACCACCACAGCACCCCCAATCCGCGTTTCTTTCAGGTCTCTAAACTACAAAGAGTGAAAGTTATAGAGTAAATTTTGCAAGTAGATGTGAAGTTTCAGGTGTGGAGCATGGCTAGCTTTGGAGTATAGTTGGCCTATACAACAGGAACACCCTGTTGTATAGGGCTCTCTCACTAAAACAGCTCCAGTGATTAAGCAGACTGTTTTTTACCACTTATCTAAAAGCACCCAACTTCTTAACTACATCCTAATGTAGTTAACCTTGTCACATAGTCATGTGACAAGGTTTGCTGATAGGAAATCTGGGCCACAGGATTCAGAGCAAGATTTTTTAAACACCACTTAGTTAAAAGACTGAAAGCATCTCCTTGGCATCAATGGATTCCCAATTCCCCTTAGGCAATTTTCATGTGTTGTTATTAATATGTTATCTACATCAAATTCTCTTTTTCAGCATATTTCTCGTTTTTAATGGACAGCTCATGCTGTCATTATGCTTTGTGTCATACCCTCGCGACGCTCTCCTCTGTGTGGGATTCCCAGACGTTCCCAAGCCAAATGGGATATAAAGTCCCTCCAGAAAGTTCTGGGTCTTTCTGAACAGATGCCAAGACGAACTCAACTGTGTCCAGTTATTATAGAGAAGCAGCAGCTCTACTTTGAGCTGTCCCCAGAAGATGAAGTTCCTAATCCAATTTTAGCGGATAAGTCCAACGGTGTGGAAGAAGCTCGTTTCGATCAGTTGCAATCAGCATTTCTTTCTTTCCGTCATGATTCATATCTCATGAAAATATATAGTCAGAATATATAGTCTGACTATATATTGTCAGACTATATATTCTGACAATATATAGTCAGAATATTGTCCCTTATAGTTCACAGGACTTATGTAAGTCCTGTGAACGACTTTAATACCAAAGGTTGATATCAAATTTAAACAGTGGGAAGATAATAATAGCTCATGTTATTTGTGTCAAAGCTCAGGGTTTTTATTGTTTTTTTTTTCTTCTTGGAATTAGATCAAAAGCATAACTGACCTGGTTTATAGACATTGTTCTCACGTTTTGATTTGTTGTCAGTCTTTATGAGCTCTTACCCGGTGTCTTTGTGAAAGCAGTTCTTTTTTCTGGTCAAGTTTAAAGTTGGAAACAAGAGCGCACCAGTTTATCAAGCCAGAGCTTAAGCTTGTTGTGGAACAAAATGTACTGGTGCTAAGCAGGCATGAGCAGCTTGGTACAACCCCTTCTTCTATGTAAAAGAGAGAGGTGAAATATAGAGTAACTTGTCTTTTGTTTAGCAATTTTCATTCCACTTTATGAAAAAGTCAAACTACAATATATTTTGCCAAGTATATTTCTATATTAAAGTCGTTTGCGGTGCTGTAAATTGCATATGAGCAACAGCATGGGAGAGCATCGTTTCATCTGTCATCTATCACTACGAATAAGTGGCACTGTACAAAAGAATATTTAAATTAAAATATCTACAGAAATCACATTCTGTTTTTTAAATATGTGTTAGTTCTGTACTTATTCCATCTTTATGGACTGTCTGTCTTTTGCCTCTTTCTTTACTTATCTCTTATACTTATTAATTTCTACTTATGGCTGCTGGCTTACACTAACCAACACAAAGTATCTGTAAAAAATGAATGTGAATTGAGTTGACATTTGTCTCTATGTTCTTCTCTAGAATGATGTTCATCACAGACTACGGGAATGTGGCCAAGCTTGAGCGGTGCAACATGGACGGCTCAAACCGGACCCGACTAGTGGATTATAAAATTGAGCAGCCCACTGCTGTCGCATTGGATATGATCAAGAAGCTTGTATATTGGGCAGATGCCTACCTGGATTACATTGACGTTGTGGATTACCATGGCAGGAACAGGCACACCATTATCCATGGCATCCAAGTGAGTGTCACATTTTACTGTAAGCACAGCTTTTTTCCTTCTCCATTTAAGGAGCCATTTTAGATAAATGTTTGGGGCTTTTCTTTACAGCAATGCATTTCTCTTCCCTTGAGAAAGTCAAATTATGACATGACAGAGTTCTTTGGTATTTCTTTCATTTGGGCACCATGATACGAGGCAGGTGGTAGATTCAGTGTCTGGGGTTTTAATTCACTCTT
Organism: Phalloptychus januarius; assembly: GCA_902982915.1. Taxonomy (NCBI): domain Eukaryota; kingdom Metazoa; phylum Chordata; class Actinopteri; order Cyprinodontiformes; family Poeciliidae; genus Phalloptychus; species Phalloptychus januarius. The sequence goes on along the minus strand of CADWAE010000230.1, from coordinate 16,252,540 downwards.
CATTTTCATAGAAAAGGTCTTTTGAAACCTTGATGTTTTATTAAATAGAAAGAACTGAGTCACATGTGGAGCAGTCTTCGAAATGAGCATATCAATAGTCTCTCCCCTGTAGTACACTTTTAAGACCCTTTCATTGCAAATTATGATTATTCATTAAAAGGCCATTGCCACCAACATGAATGAGAAATTCAGCCTTTATGAGGAAAAAAAGAACATACATCTTAGCACTTTATTATGTATGCAGGTGTTCTTTGGATGATATTGCCTTGTTCACATTTGCTTGTGCCCTCATTAGCTGAGGATGTTAATGCCATTGGATCTGCATATCAAATGTCATACACTCATTTTTTTCTCCTAGAATGTGAATTTTGTGTTCATGTTAACAAGTTGCTTCTTTACTCTTTCATTTTTTTATTAGAGTTAATTTCACATTAAACTCATTCATATTTTTAATGATGTTACTCAACTTCTCCAATTTTGGACTGAGCTTTTGATGAAATATTATTGTTTTGTGCAACCTAACAATGCTTAGTTTATGAGTCGGGCTTGTTGTGCTAATGAATACACTCTCACTTGGCATTGCTAGTTTAGGGCCTTTGTCCATTTGGAAGGTTTTATTGTTCGTAGCAGACTGGTTATTGGCAGAATACAACAAGAACTTCAGATAATTTTACACCAAGAACTGGCTGCAGTTTTTGGCATTATCTAATCACATCCAGTACAGAATAACACACAAAGGTTTAAATATAAATATACATCCCCAATAATATTTGATTAGATGTCATTATACAAATGTACCTTAACATAATTCTCAACTGGAGGGGGTTATTTTCCCCATTTTTCATGGTGGATATCCTGGCAAAGATCATCCACAGCTTTCTAGGGTTTGGAATCATAGACCTGTTTGACCACCAAAGTGTCAGTAATTTAGCTGGAGGTATTCCCGGTCCTTCATTATTCTTTCTACCTTTTGCAACACAACAAAACCTCAGGCAGCAAAACACACTCACAACATGATGGTGCTACCAAAATGCTTGGCAACTGGTACTGTGCCAAGAATTGAGGTTTAAAAAAATAAATTTCGTTACTGTTGCCAGATAACTCAATATTTGCTTGGTCTGACAGTAAAACTTAGATTTTACTCTTTAAAAAGTTGTTTTTTTCTTGTCCAAGTGGGCAGCTGCAGATTTTAGTCCAACCTAAGTTTGGATTTTTTTTCTTTTATTGGTGCCTGCTTGCAAAAAAATAAAAATACAAATTGCAAGCTTAGATTTTGGTGACCCCTTGTTTTATCCAAACATCCAAAATGCAATTCTCAGCCTTACTGAGTGATTTTTGACTTGATTGAAAACTTAGTTTGCCCCATAGAAATCAACAAATTTAAATAAACTCTGCAAATTCCAACAAGAATTGAGGTCAAACATTCAGTCAGAATTGTGCCAGAAGTATTTTTTGAAAGTTACAAAAAGAATTTGATCAAAGATTCTTTGCTGAGGATTTCCTAAACCAATATTACTGTGGGTGCATACACATATTTACGCCTGCAGATATACTGTAATTTTGACCCTGAAAAGATGTTTCAAATTCATCCTTAAAAGGCCCACAAATTGACATTTATGCCCAGGGTGACTGAATGTCAACTTTTCACTTTTTGTCTGTACTGAGATGCTTCTTGTGTTCTTGACTTTTAGCATAAAAACAACATCCAACTTTACTTTTTGAAAGGAAAGCAACAATGTAATAATTAAATCAAATGTCAATAAAGTTAATTTTTAAATGGTTTTAATTCTTCTTCTAATTTTCTTAAGTATCCAGTTTAAGTATCCAATGTTTACTACTTGATAGTGCTGAAGCCAAATTCCTCAGACAGAGAGATGGATGAGTGCTTTAATTTGTTATATTTCCTTCCTGAAGCATGTTTCTCAGTGCCCCTGATGTAAAGGTGTGGGGCAGTGAGCCTAGGTGTATTTCCTGTGAACATAGCTCATCCAGCCATGTTGCTTTGTGAAGGTGTCAGCCTGCTAAATGTAGCATGGAGGGTGGCTGTGTCAGGGCCAGCAGTCTCCCAGTGGAGTCCAGCTTTTGACCCTGGACAGGCTGCCAAGTGTACTAGATGACCACACCTCCATTTCCCATCTCTCCTGTGTTTGATTCATGCTTGGGATTCAGCTCATATTGAATCTGCTTTGTTGTTTTTGCTTTCCTCTTGTGGTTTGACAAAAGACAAATTGGCTTTTTCTTATGTTTCAGGTGTCATACGTATATGCATTAGCTGTGTTTGAGGATTACCTCTACGCCCTGCACTCTGCCCCTTCAGAGGCGAGTTCATCTGTGGAGTTGCTGCAGGTGAACAGGTTCAACATCACAGCAGAGAGCAGGACATTAGCCAGCCTGGGGAATTCTAGAGCCCTGCGTGTTTACCACAAACTCTCTCAACCGAAAGGTAAAGGACATTTTCCAATAAGTAAACATGTGCAACTATGTGTCACAGTCTACCATCCGTGACTCACAAGGTGTACACTAGAAAAAAAAAGAAGAAAACTTCTGTGGCATACAACATTAGTTATGGTTTTTTGTATTTTTCCCCAGTCAGGAGCCATGCATGTGAAATGGATTCATATGGAAAACCAGGAGGATGTTCTCAGATTTGTCTTCTGAGTGGAAGTTACAAGTCTAGAAGCTGCCGCTGCCGTATTGGCTACAGACTTGGTTTTGATGGAACATCTTGTAAAAGTTAGTACATGTTTTCCTTTTTTCTCCATCACTTGAAGGTGTTTCTAAGCAGTAGGATATTCAAATGTTAGTCAGTTGTCTTTCAGTTTTTAATAAGTTTTCACAATTGTCGAATTTTATTCTGGAAAGCCAAAGCTTATATCCAAATCTCAGTGAAATTAGTAGACAGACTTGCAATGACCGCAATCCTACCATTTAACCCCATCATGAAAAGCCTATTTTATCACCATCATTGAACAAAAAAGACAATATGTAGGACAAACATTTTTCATTTGGCAATCAGAAAGAAAGAAACTCTTTCCAATGAGCTAAAGTAGTGGGTTTTTAGATTGCCTCCAGTGTCATTGTAGTGGCAGAATTCTGTTGAGTGTGATAGGATCCGATCAAATGTTTTCAAGCACATAGTGAATCAGCCAGTTACATAGCAGCAAAACAGAGCATTTGTTTTACCTAGACATTGAAAAGACTGCTGAAGTTCAAATTATCAGAATGGGGGAGAAGGATATTCAAGTTATGGAGAGTGAAAAGTGCCAAATTATACTAAATAAATAACTTATGAAATGATTATTTAAATGTGTAACTAATTTATTAAAACTGGAATGTCATCCATAAATGACTCATTAAATATAGAATTAATTATATGTGCCTCAATTAAATGTATACATTTTATTTTAAAAACCAGATATAATTATTTCATGTTTTAATAAATTATTTACTTTTCCTGCAGTGAAGCAAATCATGAATTCGTTTAAACTGTTGACTTCCCATCAAACTCAGCAGGTGGGAGTAGGGCTGCTGCGACAGGGAGTTTAGACAACTTCTTCCAAGTTTGCTTTGTCTCTGGGCCAATATTTTTACTGTAAGTTTAAAAATGACTTCAACAAATTGTTGTAATTTATTTATTACAAACTCTGGGTGAGCAATACTCCAGACTCTATATGTCTAGTTTGTTCTGGAATACCTCTAAGTTCACAAGAGAGCTGCCACAGACTTCATACGGGATCAACGTTGGCTCCACCCACTCGCTACGATTGGCGAGGCTGGAGTTGCTCACCCAGAGTTTGTGGTAAATAAATTGCAACAATTTAAATATGTTATTGAAATTATTTGTCCACTTTCCAGCAAAGATATTGACTTCTAAGCTAAAGAAAACATGGGAGAAGTTGCCTTGATTTGTTGCAGCCAGTTATAACATAGAAGCCATCCTAATCCCGCCCTGAGTTTGATGGATGAATTTGACAGTTTATTTTGATTCATGACGAGCTTCAGCACAAGAACAAAATAATAATTTCTTAAATCATGAAATAATTATATCCAGTTTTTTAAATTAAATCAATACATTTAATTGTGGAACATTAATTATGTCTATATTTAATAAATTATGTGTTCATTTGTAGTTTTAAAAAATAACACATTTAAATAATTTTAGATGTACATTTTTTTATTATATTTGGCACTCATCGCTACCCATATCAAGTGACTTGTTGGTGTTAGACTGGCTGGTCTGAGTATTTCAGATGTGATCTCCATGCAGTCATCTTTTAGAAAATATCCAGTGAGTTACAGTTATGTGGACGAAAATGTCTTACTGATGTCAGAGGTTAGAAAAAATGGATAGTTTAGTTTGAAATAATAAAAAGAATAGTTCACATCAGCGCTCATTGCTACCAAGTTACATAGAATATGACCTCCAAAAGGCCCATAATGTCAAACCATAGAAAACCACTATGAGTACCACTGCTGTAAGCCAAGGAAAGGGAACTGAGGCTACAATTCACATGGGCTCAACAAAATTGGATAATAACGTATTGGAAAAAATTTGCCTGATTTTATGAGTCTCAATTTCAGCTGTGACACTCAGAGTGTACAATCAGAATTTGGCATAAATAGCATAAATAACATAAATGCATCAGTTCACCCTGCCTTGTATCAACAATTCAGACTGCTGCTGATGGTGAAAAGATGTAAGAGATATTTTCATGAAATACTTTCTACAAAGTATGAACTGAGTTTTGTTTAAGTGCCACAGTATATTTGAATATTCTTTGTGGCCATGTCCATCCATCCCTTCACAATTAGAATGCACTTGTACTCTGATGTCACAAAATTGGTTAACTTGAACAAAATTGAAACCATATCAAACTTGTTTTTTCAACGTGATTCAGCCAAAGTGTATCTAAATAAACTGTCCGGACGATGTTTCTTGCTCAGTTCACAAGCTGAAATAAAAAAGAAAAAAAAATGTAATGGAAAATTAATAACAGCTATGCTATACTCATACTCATCATGTTTTGTTTAAGTGTCTTCATCCATGACAGCCATAGTGGCTTGGAGTCATCAGAATCAAACTTTGGTGTTAAGGATGAGCACCTTGCAACAAGAGAATGGTTTAGAGTCTGTGCTGTCAAATGTTTGTCTGCCTTAGTGTTTAATAGATTCAGCTCATCAGCTCTATTGTTGAGCTTATTGTGGTGCCATCAACCCAAACACACACAAAGCATAATTCAATCTTTTTCTTTTCTTTTTTAAGTATTTCTGTTTTATGAAACTATGTTTTGGAAACACATGTACACACATGTACACACTGTTCAGACGTTATAAAAAATGACTTTCCTGTGTATTATCTCTAATAATTAAGCAATAATGGGATATCTCAAGGAGTTGGTTTGCCTGTTATTGTAACAAAAGCATGTCCTGCGCCATTTCTTGGGGGCTTCCAGGGAAGGCACAATGACTTATGAGTCTTATTTAGTCTCTTATGATGAAACCTGAGGCAACAGGTGTGTTGTATTTATGTTGCAACTAAATTATTAATCCTGCAGAATTTTTTTCATTGCAACATCGTCTTTTGCCCCATTTCTCATATGATTAGGTACATTTGCTGGTCCTTTGAAAAATCTCATTCTGCTGTGATTAAAACAAATATACTTACAGTGAATTAAGATTCTTCCACTTGTCTCTTATTCATTGAGCTCTGGCTGTTCAGCTTGACCTGACTAGTGAAGTGCTGTCCTGGGATAACTACACAATGTTTTCTCTTGAAATAATGAACGCTAGCTTTGGATAAAATTCGTCACTGCTATGTTTTAGCTTCAAAAACTAGGTTGGGATTGTTAAAAGTCCTGACATATACCATTAAGATTTGTTCAGTCTATGAATAGCTTTATAGATTCAAGTTGGAGCAACGGCAGAAATACTGTATGTTGATTATTTAATTCAGGGTGAAATGTACTTTAATGTTAACAATAATTGGGACTGACAAGTGCAGCAGATGTCAGTGTTTCACTTTGATCCTTCTTCATTATTATGCACTTCCTTGTGCTTTATGATTAAATCTGCTATATTTTTAGTCTTTTAACTTTTAAATTACATTCTGCACACACGCATAGCATCATCTTAAATATTTTATGTTTGTTTTATATTTTCTGGAAAACTACATTGGAGTGAAAAAATATTTACCTTTAGATTTTATCATTTTTTTCACCAGAACACTAAAAAACACCTTTCCATTTATTAAAGAGAAAAAGAAATATGGTCCACATATGAAAGTGCCCCCTAAAACTAATAACTGCTCCAAACTTGAAGGTAGCATCTGCTATTAATTCAGTGACTTTCTTACTATATTTAGCAACATTTCAGACAAAAATAATTAGTGGCCAAAATTGGAATCAGCAGGTCAGGCTTTTTAAAGATTGGTAATCTGTGATCGGCCAGAAAACTGCAGCTTTTGGCATCCATCCATTATCTTATACCTTTATCCCTAGTGTGGTCACCAGGAGTGCTGGTGCCCATCTCCTGTGGTCAACAGGTGAGAGGCAGGGTCATCCCCCTGCAGAGGTCACCAGCCCAACCATGGATGCACACTCACATACTGAAAGAGAATGGATGTGTGCATTCCTCATGTTTTTGAGTCCTCAAGCAGTAATATTGGTGCAAATGTTAGACATGTTCTAAACTGCTTTCCAAAAATGTTATCAGTTTGTAATGTTTAGAACGGTTAGTTCTGCGTTGGCATTGCAAATTAGAAATCCAGTGTCTCTGTGCACTTTCCATGATGTAAATATTGTACTTTTTGCCTGAGGGCTCCAGCAGGCTGTGAAAATTGCCCGATTCTAAATATTCAATGCAAAATAAATTAATAAAATGACTTTCTGTGTTTCAGTTGGTCTTTCTGCTGTCTGTGGAGGCTCCTTGTCGTTTTTCTATAAAGCACCGACTCTTGCTTCTTAGAGTTCTCTCCCACATTTTACTGTAACAACCTGCCACAACTTCTAACACTAAATGCTTGCACAAAGCGCATACAAAAATATCTTCTGTTTTTTCTCACTCACCACAAATGTTTCTCTGAAGGAAGATATGAAGAGCAGCAGACAGTTAATGAGGCTATCAGAAGGATTTTCTACCAAGCTTCGACTAGCTTTAAGCTTTAGTCCAAGTATGAGCATCTGATGAAAATAATGCAGGTCATCAGTCCCATCTCTGTTTGCAGTTGTTTTCAGATGAAAGTTTTCATTTCCTTTCTGAATTGGCTTTTTATCATTTATAACAGCCAAATTATTGGGATAATGTATAATAATGTTAAATTCCTGAAGACCCTATTCTCTGTTAGAAGTAAGTAATTCATTTTCATAAAATTGCTAAACATCTTTTTATGTGACTCCTGTTAAGTATAAATAAGAAAATTCAGCCCAAGATTACTGTTGTTTCTTTTTTTGGTCCCTGTGAAGGTCATGTGTCATAATAGAGCTGGCTATGTGCAGGCAGAGCCTTGGGCTGACAGTTATAAAGATGAGGGCAGGCGAAAACAGCTTTATGCGAGTGTGACGTTCTCCTATCGACCTGTTGGGACGCCTGATAGATTATTGCCATAATGAGGGTTTAAGTTTGCCTGCATTTGTTGGCTGCTCTGATCAATTGTTGGACATTGTGTAGATGACAATAAAAGCCGAAGATCAAATTGATGACACAATTTGGGCGCCTACAAGATTTCGATCAGAGTAATGGAGCTTTGGGAGCTTTTGCATGACATGTTTGATTTATTCCTCTCTAGTGGATGTTCTGATGACATCAACTATCTCTCTCTTGCTCTTCATCTCCTAAAGCATAATGAGATTTTTTGTTAAATGATGTAGATTTTCATGCAGCAGTCACTGTTGGAGTTTGATATCTGGGTCTCTAGCAGTGCTTAATTGCCACCTGGTTAGTTGGTCTCTCTCTTACAAAAATGATAAATTGAACTGAGGCATGTGTGGTCCTCACCTCCAGCATCCTAGTCTCTTGGGTAGTAGGTGAGACTGGTCTGCCTTCCTCAGTGGAAGCTTTACTTATTCTCCCTCTCTAGAGGTTCCCCAAGGTTTCGAGTATACACAGTCCCCATGCGACACAAAGATGCCACTGAGGAACTCCCTCAGCTCCAGACTTCTGTTTGTTTTCCTTACAGAAACACCATCTTATTTAGATTAGAAGCACTATTCATAGCCAAGGTAAGCATTGCAATTGAATGCTTGCTAAAGCAATTCATTACTTTTATTCTCGTGGCAGTTTTGCAGAGAGGGCGTGATTGAGAGTGGCGAGTAGAGTCATTGGCACTGATTACTGACTCCATTAGGGTGAATAGATGGCTTTGGACTTGCAAAACATATAAGAACAATGTGGTTGTTAAGTGGGTTTAATGCACGGATCAGCACTGATGAATTAGACCAATTAATTGACAATAACAGTAAAAAAAAGGTCTGTCCTTTCTTGCTTTGTAGAGCCCAAAAACGATTTCTTCCTCTTCTATGGTAAGGGGCGTCCTGGGGTCATTCGTGGCCTGGATATGAACATCAAGTCTGGTGACGAGCACATGGTACCTATCGAAGACCTTGTCAACCCTCGAGCCATCGACTACCATGCAGAAATGGGACACATTTACTTCGCTGATACCACCAGTTTCCTCATTGGCCGTCAAAACATAGATGGAAGCAGCAGGGAGACAATCCTCAAAGATGGTGAGTCAATGCTTTTCTTGTATCTTCTTTTTCTTCTACAAGTCAAGTTCATTGTAGTTTTTAAAAGACTCTATTCTCTGTTATGTCTATGATCATAAAATAGCTTTTGCTTCATCTGCGCTAATAAAAAAACTGCATTTCAAATATCCTTTTAAATCTTTTCTAGTTTTTAGCCAATAAAAATCTAACACATAACAACTCATTTATAATCATAAAGGATTATAAATGAGTCTGCTTCTGAAGTGTAAAGCAAAAAATAACACTTGCAACTATTTTTAGGTTATGATTATGTACAATAAAAATATATTGACCACATTTGTGATTTGTGATGTGCTGTTTCATTAATTGTATGTTTTGAAAAATCTCAGAAAAAAAAAAAAATTTTAGAAACGTCTATCACATTTTGTGGTGCTGATTTTGTTTCAGAGCTTGATAATGTTGAGGGTATTTCTGTGGACTGGATTGGAAATAATTTATACTGGACCAACGATGGCTACAGGAAGACGATCAGTGTTGCCAGGCTGGAGAGAGCCTCTCAAACCAGAAAGACACTGTTGGAAGGAAACATGTCACACCCTAGAGCAATCGTAGTCGATCCTCTGAACAGGTAAACTCTCAAACCACACACTGATAAGGTCAGAATGTTTGTCTGGGGTTGATTAATAAAGCATGCTATCTGAATCCAAGTTACAATAAAATAACATGAGCAGGCAATATTACTCGACTCTCCTTAACTGTGGTATTCTTGTATAATCTACTGTATGAATGTCGTAACATTTGTAGAGTAATGTTACGTTGAATTAAGTATTTAGTTGTATTTTTGCTCGTGTGCTGATAGTAGTAATTTTAAGGATCATCAAATATGGTTTGCTTCTTTCTATTTAAAATTTAAAAGATAGTCTAGCAGTTTTTTTAACCTTAGTCCTAAGCCATGCAGTGACAGCAACATGTAAAGATTTATCAAAAGCCCTTCAGATTTTGTGGCAATGGCATAATCCCTTGCGAATTGCAGAAAAATTATTTAATTTTAGAATATTTAATCACAAACGGAGCCAAATCCCATACTTGGAAATATATTTTTTTAGCAAAATCACTGATGCTGCACTTACTGGCACTCCTGCTGTTATGACTGTTAAAAGCCTGAGTCCAATGAGTCATTTCCCTTCTGATCTGGCCATATGTTTAGGACCATTATTCTGAAAGACATAATTAAGATACAATTAGACACAAAATTCCCTGGTACTTCAAATAGTTTATGATGCCATACACACTTAAAAACAGAAATAAATAGGCCCAAAGCATTACAGATCCTCCACCTGACTTAACAGATAGCATAATATGTTTCTCTCGCCACATATTTATGTTTAGATTTTTGCAAAATGACCTACTGTAGTGTTTATTATTGAAAAGTATTTTTTTTTTGTTTTATCTTTCTATTTAATATCTCAGTAGATTTTAGCAAGCTCCACGTTTTTATTCATGCTCCCATGAATCAAGTAAACAGTATCACATAGATTACTAAATAAAAGTGCCTGTATTTTTCATATGTTGTATAAAAGATGGTTCTCTTAAGACATTGGACACATACCTACAAGGTGGGTGTAAATCATGGAAAACACTGTACATGTATAAAAAATATTATTTTGAAGATTAATTCTTTTTTACAGCAGTCTGTCATGAAATGAGCTTTAGAACAGACATGTGAAAATCATCCCTACAGTGGAGCTAGTAATTTACCAGAAGTTCTTTAATTAAACAAATGGCTTGAAATCCCTACACAAAGCAAATATATGTTAAAAGAGCTGTTTTTCTTTTCCTTAGCATGTTTTGAAGAGATTCTATGAACGCCCACTGGTTTTGTTGTACTTTAACTTGCTGTGTCTTTGCTAGAAAGGAAGTATTGTTATTGGATAAATCGTGGGAGTGAGATTTTTATTGCTGCTTTCAGCACTGTTTTTGAGAATGTCAAATTTAAACTCATTTATTTTGTTGCTTCCAATGTAATTACTTTCAGGATTAATCCTGGAGACCATCATTGCTTTAAAACTTTTGCAATGACCTTTGACCAAGTAGTAGGTCAAATGAAAGGTTTTCCAAAAATTGACTTGTAAATGAGTAGATGACAGCATTTGCTTTTTCAAGGAAAAACTTTTACAAAAAGAAAATATTTGCTCCACACTTGAAAACTTGGTAACCCAATTTTCAGCTTGTTGGCTGCTTCTGTGCAGCCTTCACAGATCACATCGGAGTTCCTGTTTGGATTCATCAATGGTGGTTTCTGCCAGCAAAGGTGGTAATTAGCATACAGACATTATGCTGCAAAACTGCGATTCATTGAGTGTCTTAAGGATCTTAAGGATTAACACTTTAAGGCTTAAATCGTATTACCACCCACTGAATCCATAGCAGTCAGAGATTAATTTTCAAGCCTCAGGGGATTGTTCCAAACATTTTGCAGCATATTGCTGTTTTATTCAGTTTTGGGAACTTGTACCCCTCCACTATCTTATCCATTCTTACATTTCCAACTGACTTAAAACTTTTTTAAAAGCAAAGCTATTCAGACAGGAAAAGGAGCCCTAAACCTTTAACATGAAAAAAAAAAATACAGATAGATTCTTAGTAGCAGACAAACGATTATTTTACCTTTTTCTTTGTTTGGGGATTAATAACTTTTATACTGACCCTCCCACTGACAGCACAGGTGATTAGAAAAGCTGGTTTTGGGCTTGTGAGCGAACATTCAGCCAGAACCCCGGCAGTTCTTTGATCGCTATCTGCTCAGCTGGAAGGCTCTTTTCACATGAAATGGTTGCTCTTCTCCTACAGATTTCTCCACTGCAGTCTTGAGACCTTATTTTCTGCTCTATTGCCACCTCCAGTTTGTGTTGACATGAGTCTCAGCTTAATAGTAACTTCCTCCACTGTTTTGCTACATTAAGAATGAAATATGTAAATAGTCAAAACATTTTGTGCAAGGCATTATTTTATGTGATTTTTTCTCTTCATACCAATATAACTGATGGGCAATCTGATGTAAATGTAGACTTTTGGCAGGATTCAGGAGTTCTGAAACAATCATTGCTTTTGCGTATTTGGAACTAGATATATTTTTGAAATAGTTTCTTCATTTTAATGTATAGAGTTCCTAATTCAGAGAGCTGTTGATGCTATGATGCAAACCCCACTGGTGTCAGCGCCTGCCAATAAGTGTGTAACTCAAATATTATGTTCTCTTCATTGAGATATTTTCAAAGCTATGTTTAGTGACTGCTTGTGGGTGTTGTAGTTGAAGGTTTCCAAGTTGCTGTTCCCTAGTGAAAAACTTAAACTTAAAAAGGGTGAAAATCTTTGATATTTACCATCACAGAAGATTTGGTCATATTCAATAAATGTTTTTAGTCGGTAAACATATCTGTGAAAAAAGGCTGTGTTATTTATTTGTTTTCTGCTTTTTGCATTTTTTGGAGGGTAGCGATATCCAGATCAGAAAATGAGGTGATTCTTATTCCACCTTCACATTACTGTGTATTTTCCTGGCATTTAAGCAGTGGACAAATATTGGAAAGATAACTAAACTAAATAAATCTCCAGAAATTTTCACACATATAATGCTATCAGTGATTTGCTCTCCAGCTAAACCAGGCGACCACAGACATTTTGGACACGTTAACAGTTCTCTAAAATAGCAAGAGAACTTACAGATGCAATACATGTCACATATAGTTGTTACAGCTACAGATGTTATTCAGATGCTTCTTAAATGGTTACCAGCAATCTATTAATATTATTTAATTCCAGGCTATGTTTGGTAAATCTTTTTTTTTTCCATCGGTGAAGATTCACTCACCTCGCTATGCCAAATGTTTTAAAATGAACTAATAACTAATGTTTATTTAGTTAAAAAGTATTTTGTATGATAGTGTAGTTAGGCGAGGCGTGCACTTTTTGTAACTCCAAATTGCATGTCCAAGTAAGAAACTCATGCAGGGGCGCGGTGCTGGTGCAGAGCGTAAGGTGCGTGAACCATCCTCTACAGTCCTCTACTTGACCGTCGCAGAGTCTCAGTCTGTTGGCCTTTGCCACATGTCTTCTACCTCTCACAACCTTCTCTCCTGTCAATTTACTGTGAAATAAAGGACGTTACAGCCACAGAATTCTGAAAAAAACAAAACAAAAGAAACTAAGGCACAACAGCATTAGTCAGCACTAGCAACCCAGTTTAGTAGTTTTGTACATCTATGACTCAGCTCCTTCTTCACCAATTTTGAAAAACATCACTGTCGGCTGTTTTAAGTCAGGAATGTCTCTTCCATCTGCTTTTTATTATTTTATTTGCTTTCTTGTGATGAAAATTAAAATATCCATAAATTTGTGTTACTCAAAAAATGTGAAGTTCAGTGCGTCATTAAAGTCAAAGGTATAATTTTTTTAGCTGATGAAGACACAATCTGGAATCAAAGAACAGTATGCAACAATAGAAAATTTGTGCAGTTTAAACCATTTTTTGCAAAGCAATAACTTGAGACTTTATTGTCTAGTGTATCAATAAAAAATATATTTTTTGTTCTTTATAGCGCTCTGAGATGTTGAGTAGAGTCCCTGCAGCTTTAAATGAAAAATATGAAATTAAAGGATGACATTCGGCATTTTGGCTGAATTTAGATCAGTGAGGGAAGTATTAATATTCTCCTTTTGTACTTTATATAAATGGTGTGCATCTGATGCGGTGTCTATCTATATTCAGCTGTGTAGACGTGTGTGCGTGAATCTGTGTGTCTGTGGAAGTAGTATGGTATCAATAATTCATGAGGTCACAAAGACGACTCAGAGACACGGTATTCATTCACCTTCCTATCCCAATCTGTTTTATCTTTCCTGAGCCAACCCTCTACCATTGGTGAGAAACACGGGGCACACGGCTCAGTCAGCAACACTCAAGCAGAGCAAATCCCCCGGGCATTGTTACTACAGAAAAGACCGTGTCAAATTGTTGACCCAATCATGTTAAAGATACCTTTGGCTCATTCAGAGGTGAAGTCCCGACATTATTTATGTGGTTGGTGAATTTAAAACAACTACCTTGATGTTTTGATACACCTATCAGATGCACTTATAGAGACAGCGAGCAACCCTGGGAAGGGTTTGTTTACAACAAAATAGAGAGGTAAATCGTTGCTTGATGAATAACAGCGTTAACTTATTTTCCATGCATGTAAAAAAACAAGTTATTACTTTGGAAAGAAATACAGCCAAGCTTTATTAAAAAAGCCAGATTTACATCAGTTTCACACAATGCATTTAACAGTACAGTTTGTCTTCCCCTAAGCTGCTTATAGAGAGTCAAAAACAATCTGACATTGAATATAAAATACTATATTATTAGAATATTCACGGTAAAATACCCAGATGCTCCTGGCATGTGCTTTCTTGGTTTAAGACGATGATTCATTTGTACATTGATACAGTAACAGCTTGTACTGTTCTTATCCATCTCTCTGTATGACAGCTGGATGTACTGGACAGATTGGGAAGAGGACGAGGTCAATGACAGCATCGGACGGATAGAAAAAGCCTGGATGGATGGATCCAATCGCCGTATTTTCGTCACCTCCAACATGCTGTGGCCTAACGGTCTGACTCTAGACCACAGCAGCAGCACCATGTACTGGTGTGATGCCTACTATGATCATATTGAGAAGATTCACCTGAATGGAACTGGAAGAATGGTATGCATATATTGATGATTTGGACCTTTGCTTCATAATTTAATTTTGCTGTCTGAATCAATCAACTACATGTTTTGAATAAGTTATTTGTGAAAACGTTGGTAAAGTTTTAATCTTTCAAAAAGGTTCAGCCTTATAAAATGTTAATATGGCAACAATGTAGTTTCTAATTTAAAACGTTGTAATGCTGATCATTTTATTCTTCAAAGCAGTGAGATGATTGAACAAATCTCCGCCTCTCTAAAACCACAGCCAACAAAATATCCCTTCATCCCTAACTGCCCCTGCAGTTAAACTGGCATATTAATGATAATAAATTATTTGTAAATGATCTTTAATCAATGCCAAGATTCTATCTAACATTATTACAAGCAGGCCGTTCTGCCGGATACATTTGTGCAAAGAAATTAAATAACATTCATCATCTCCCCCACCCCGAATAATATCTAAACCCATATTCAAATAGTTACAGTCTGCTTTGAGATGATTGATTTTGCTGTTGCTGATGGTGCCTCTTCGTGGCTCCACTAATCTTCTGATTATAGTGCATGGTGTTTCTTGATGCAGGTGGTGTACAGAGGAAAAGAGCTGAACCATCCCTTCGGCATCTCTCATTATCGCAATTTCATCTTTTGGACGGAGTACATGAATGCGTCTGTATTCCAGCTGGACCTATCCACGGGCGATGTCACTCTGCTGCGGAGCGAGAGACCACCTCTATTTGGCCTGCGTGTCTATGACGCACAGGGCCAGCAAGGTTGGCAGCTTTCCCTTCACTTAGTAGCCGCCCAATGTTGCTGAATATGAATTGCCTCCTTTACAGTATGAATCCCTGTTGCCTTAATGGTTATGGTTACGATATGTATTATATATTCTCCAGAGTAACAAATGCTGTTGCTCTGTTGTTTCATTGCAGTGACTGATGCTGGAGTAGATTATCAGCATGTAGAGAGCTTCATGTCATAGTCTTATTCCCATTCTGTCTGTTAGAAAATTGTGCCAACCAAGTATCCATTAAAGTATATTTTTATTGTGCAGGAATAATATACATTTTTTTTTACTTCTTGAGCTCACATGGAATAAGTGTTTGCTTCAGTAAATTTTTGATAAGTCAAAGACGTAACCTCCTATAAGGCTATTATTCTATATTCTCTACTGAATTAGCAGGTTTTTGTTGGAAGGAGATTTAGGGGAGCTGTTTTTAAATCTTTCATTTTCTGAGATTTGTTTTAATAAACAGAAGTCTGAAATTGAACAAATATACTGCATATTTCCCAAAAATACTTTGTTCTATTTTCATTTGAGTGAATCATCATACATCATACTTTGCGAGATGTAAAAATCTACGTTCCACCTTCCATTTTTCAAAGCTTTTATGGACAGAACTAAGCTGAGTAGTTTGATACTTTTCATTAAAGTCACAATCACCATACTATGGAGGAAATATCTAGCCTTGATCTTTATTATAATAGTAAAAATAAAAATATATTTTTGGCAATACAACTGTCAAACAATAAGCTTGAAAAATAAAACATATTCTGTGCATATCATAAAGAACAATTTTATACAATAAAAAGGTCAAACTACAGAAATAACACCCTCAACCGTGCTCTCTAGCTGGTTAACAGTACACCAGCAAATAATACAATAACTGTCAGTTTCTTCTTCTGGCATTTTCACTGGGCCCAACAGAAAGATGTAGGGTCTAAAACTTTTTTAGCTGTAAAAATAAGTTACACTTTAGTCAACAAAGGACAGATGGAAACTGCTGACTGAATAAATCTGAAGAGATTGCAATAGATTTATATATTATTGATACACCGTGGAGCTAAATCCTCATGGAATATTGCCTGTCGTAAATTTCAACTATGATTCAGACATGTTAGCAACCTGGATTAGAAAAACCCTAAATAAATAAGCAAAGCAGTGACTTATTCCAGCACTGCTACATTTTACTGAACCTGCTACAGGGCTGACTTTGTTGCTTATTTTTAAGGTACAGTTTGCTTTCGGCATCAAAGGATGCAGCGGCAGGTGCATTTCAATCCTAGCTTTGACATAGCAGCAGTATTTGATGCTCAGGGAATGGCAGCATCAAATACTGCTGCTATGTCAGTATTTGATGCTTTTCGTTCACTCTTTCATTGAAAGAAGATCAATCCGTGTTGTTATGATGCTGAAAAGAACAGATAGGAGACAAAATGGATAATGTTGTCAGTTTAATGTCCTCTATGGACTTCTCTTGTTGCTTTATAACAGCCATGTAAAAGCAGAACATGATACATTTAGAAGAAATTATTTTAGCAGACAGCCAAAGTGGTTTTGCGCCTTTGTTGCACCCTTAAAACATTGATTTCTGTAAGACAGCATCAAAGATGCTTATTGTGAGTAGCGCAGTGCCCTCTGAAGCGCATGATGCAAAACAGTGGTGGTTTCTGTGTGCACTGACTAGTTCACATGATCCAGAAAACGTCAAGATGTTTTTCTGTGGCCACTGGATAGATTAATTGGATGTCTAATGTTGTGGCTACTACTGATTGGCTCCCACAAGACCAAAAGCTTTATCTCATTGGTTCAGGCTCTGCTTTTGGGAAAAGTGGTAAATTGAAGTGACAAAGGTGTCACATGGCTTAACTTTATAGGGGCCTTTTTTGCTATTGAGGACTGACAGTTTTGTCCAGGAAGACAAATTATCCCCACTGAAAAAATGATAAAAATGTCAAATATATTTCTCTTGCTGTGTTCCCAATATTTCATGTGATGTATGGCTTACACCTGGCATGTCTAAGTAAGGCAGGAAATGGGTTTTGCATCAGAAATGGGATTAATTTTGTAGGACTTAAAGTGGTGAAAGGTACTAATATTCACAAGGCTTAGAAATTGTAAAATGAACTGAAAAAGACAACTCACCGTGTTTGCGATCTGTTTCTCCCAGGTGAGAACGCATGCAGCGTGAATTATGGAGGATGTAGTACCCTCTGCCTTGCCATCCCAGGAGGCAGAGTGTGTGCCTGTGCTGACAACCAAGCTTTGGAGAAGAACAATGTCACCTGTTCAGGTAGGAGGACGTAATGAATCAGATGAAATACAAAGTCCAGGATCGTCATCTCCTGCTGTCATCCTGCCATCATGCTATGGGATGAAGACGAAAAGGCTCCTTGTTTTTATGCAAATTAGGCAATAAACAAGTACATACAGGTGAACAATTATCCCACCAAACCTCCAGCTACCCAAACCAAATCCCAGTTGCTTTATGTTTTGTGGGGTCGTTAGACATTATTAACTGAGTTTGCCTGCTATTATGGCTCCGCCAATAATTTCTCCTGAGTCCATACCTTTGACCAAGTCCCATGTTGATTTAATTTCTCCTCTGTACTGTTTTTTTTCTTCCCCAGATTCTTCCACTAATGTTTTAGAGCCAACTCGATGTAAAAGTGACGAATTCCAGTGTCACAATCAGCGTTGTATACGTACCTCGTGGAAGTGCGATGGCGACAACGATTGTCTGGACGGAAGTGATGAGGAGAGCCACAGCTGCTGTGAGGATCTTGATTAGTCGCTTCAAAAAATAAAAATACCCCATGCAGAAACTGTATGGCTCAATACTTTAAAAAGCTGCTGTCTACCTTATGGGTCTTGCTGGAGGGGAATCACTCTTTAATAAATTACTTGGAGGAGCACAGTTTTTGACTCATTGGATCGTTCATTTATTTAGTTTTTCTTTTCAGAAGCATTAAATTGTTACATTATAATCATATGCCAGCATGATCAGCAATTAAAGAAGAGTCACCAGCTAGTTGCACTGCTAGAATATCATTTGGGATAATCTGACTCGGTTTATCTAAATGGATGTTGAGTTTTTGTAAAATAGTGTCGCCACAGACTAAACAACACAAGATGTCAGTATTGATATTCCCACATACTTCAGTGTTATTCTTTGGATTATAAAAGTTCAACATTTTCATACAAATGAATACAAATGGAGTCAAACCCTTTTCTCAGAACAAATTTGTCAGAACGCTACTATTAGTTTGGGAACCTCTTACATTATCCAACTGTGAAATCTTGATCTACCCTAACTCCACACCACCATCCCTGTCTGAGGAATTATGCTATTACTCATTGTGTTAAGTATGCACATACATTTTCTCCTTTACTTAGTGCAATTTATAAGTGATGAGAATTAATGAATTCGTAAACTCAGTATGCAGCTTGACTTAATTACAAGGCTGACAAGAAAATAGGGCACATGGTGATAGTATTTTCACTGAAGTATATTAAAATGAACAGAATGTGACTGTAATGCTAATACTTCTTCCACAGTATCCCCCATAAGTCTTGAATTTCAGAGTGGCTTTGAATACCAAAAACAGGACTTTACAAGGTATCTGTTACTGAAATATTCATGGAGTGTTTTTGGACACTCTGTAATAATCTCATGGCATAAACATAATGTAGAGACGTCATATATACCAGATGGGCATCGCAGCCTCAAAATTTGTGCAAGTGCAACTCAGCCGTGACTCAGTGATATGACTAATTATTTTAATGCCACAGTTCCGCCCAAAATGATTCATACCACGGTCAGATTTAGGTAGAAGTTAAGTTCATTCAACAGGACGTTTGTGCTTGAGTGAAATAATCAAAAGATAAAAAGGTGTAAAAAAAAAGTGTCAATGTTTTCATTTAACTGTTAAAAAAGTCATAAAAAATTTATAATAATCACTTAATAGGTAATAGAAAACATTTACTTGCCATTGCAGTAACAACAAGTAAAAATTATTTATTGAGCTAATTATTATATAACCTATTGGAGATCAGTTATAGGCTGTGTGTAGAAATTTGAATGTTGAAAATAAAATAATGGAGCAGTTTTGCTCTCTGTAGCCTTTCTGTTATCTGCTAATGTCTTGTCTAATTGTTAAAAGTAGCTGCTTGAATGAAAATTCCTCTGTTGAAAATAATTTGTTTCTTCTTCTGGCTTCCTTTAAAAAACTGATTTAGCAATATAACTTTGAGTCTTTGTTCAGTAAGAACCATCGCATTAAAGATTCTGAAAAACATCATTTTTGAGTTATTTGAGCGCTTTGCTTAATTTTATTTTTATTTTTTATTTTTATTTAGTTCATTAACTATTAGTGGGTTTAGATCAAGTCACTGTCATTTTTGTCTGTATTTCAGACAACCACACCTGTCCTGATGATCAGTTCAAATGCAACGACAACCGGTGCATTCCCAAAAGATGGCTTTGTGATGGAACCAATGACTGTGGTAACGGTGAAGATGAAGCTAACACCACATGCTCTGGTATGTTCTTCATCATTCTTTACATTTGTAGTTTTGGCAGCTGTTTGATGCTTCTCTTTACATGCAGGACAGTTTATTTCTACAATTATGTTCCTACATCCACTGTTGGAAATATAATTACTCTTTAAAGGAGTGTTCCTTTATGTTTTGATAAAAGGCTCCCATCATGTGGTTAATGCTCTGTTACTCAGAAGACTGATGTGGTGTTTAATTGATTTTAGCTCATCGAGCTTATAGACTGCAAGCATTAAAGATCAAACAGCTTTCTTATCTATACAAAGAGGTGGAAAGCTTTTTTTCTCTCTCATCTTTTGATAAGATGTTCTCACCTCAGGTGTGCTTTATTTATCCATGTCTTAAACCGAGGTGTCAGGTGTTGTCAAGGCAGCCATCACTGTTATAATTTGAGGCTCTTAAGAAGCTTTTGGTGCAGTACTATCACTCTCAGTGTGTGCGAGCGCTATATAGTATCAAAGAGTGCAGGTACCTTTGAGAGGAAACTTTTTGTCAGGAACACTCATGTTAGATTGCATTGTCTCCATGTCTTTAACGGTGCCTCTCTGCAGCTTTTTCTCCATAGAAGATCGATCAATGCACATTAGTCAGGGGATGATGAATGTTCCTGCTCTGGCAGATTGACATGCATATCCCACTACAGCAGGACATTGCTTGAGTGCTGTCATGTACACGACCACCAGGATGTGACTGAAGGCCCATCAAGCAACAGCACATTTTACACACGCTGTCAGACATGCCACATTTTGCTGTGAGACAGAGTGATAAAGAGTTTGCGCTGGCCAGAATTGACATTTTGGTGATCTAGTGGACATTAGATGTAGTTGTGCTATCCAACATTGACTTATGCGTCTTTAATGCTGTGATTGAATTAGGAGACCACTTTCTCGCTTTCTTGTTTTCTCAGCCCGGCCCTGTCAAGACGACCAGTTCTCCTGCCAGAACGGACGCTGTATACCTCGAGGCTGGAGCTGTGATCGGGAGAATGACTGTGGGGATATGTCAGATGAAATATCATGCAGTAAGTCTCCTGGATATTTACCACATGCTATTACAGTCTTACTGACTGGACATAAACAAAGCTATTTGGGTCTTACAGTAGAGGCTCACATTTTATGTTTCAGATTGCTAGAAGACTATAAAAAGTATTTACATCATGATTTTCACTGCTTTGTTCCTTTTAAATGTTCTAGATCATCAAGCTAAATTTAATAGCAAACAAACATTACCTGTGTACTGCAGTTTTGAAATCTTGATTTGACTTTTTAAGGGAAAAAAGCTACCCAAATCGACTTAGGTCCATTTGAAAAAGTAATTGCTTCTAAATGTAATACTTTGTTATTTAATGCTTGGCAGTAACAACCTCGAAGCATTTGTAAAAACAGCCATTGACATGAAAATGAAATGTTGAGAATTCTCAGCCCACTCTCGTTTGCAGATTTTTTTTAATTCAGTCAGTCTGAATTAAAACTTTAAGAATGTCAGACCTATTGTCATTTAGAGTGACCTAGTCAAAGTCTGGATCTGAATCTAATTGTGACATTGTGTTATGTACTCAGATAAGCAGATTATTCATGAAACATTTACTATGTAGCCATTCTGCCATGAAAAGTCATTTAATGTCCTTCAAAACTTGTCAATGGTCACAACTGCCTGTTGGCTGGTAGCAAGTATAGGGGCAATTACCTTTTCACATAACTGGGGGAGCAATTATGTTTACATAAGGCCAGGGATGGCTTTATAGTTTTTTTCATATGAAAATCTGTAAGGAGGCAACTACTTTCCCACAGCACCACATTTATTCTTTATATTGTACCTAAAACAAAAGTTGAAAAAGTATAAAGGCTTTAGGTTTCACTGCTGATTGAATGGCTGTGTCATCAGCTGGTAAAATGTCAAAACTAGTTTTCCATTTTGCTCTTGAAACGCTTGAAATGTGAGTGTTTAATTTATGGCTGTGTCAGAAAGCTGTCAGCATTTTTGCAGTTCTTGCTCATAGATATAACGCCACATTTCACCTGTAATTGATAGAAAGAAAATATGTTCTAAGAGGCACTGCTGTTGGGTTATTTAATACAGTGCTGTTCTTTTTCCACAATCGCTTTAAAAGTACAGCATAATACATACATGAATTAATCTACCATGTTTCCTGCTACATAAATACTGCATTTCTTTGCAGAAATGAGATGAAGCGGTGAGAAATCTTTAAAGCAAACACTTTATGAGTGTCGTATTTCCCACTGAGTTGCTTTTAGTGTTGAAGTGAAGCAAGGCTGGAGTAAAAAGAAGTAAGTCCAGTTTGAGCAGCATCAAATAGTCGGCACCACAGTAGTCAAAGAACCTTTTTTTATTTTGTGTTTACATGAAGCTCATCTATGTTTCTTGCATAGATGATGCAGCAAAATGCCACTGAATTATTTTCTGTGTTTCTAATTAGTTGCCATACATCCACTCAGCAGCTTCCCATTAAGAAAGTCGTTTTTCTCAAGAAGGGTCTGCATTACTTTATTAGATTTACTGGCATTCCTTTTACAGTTGGTACATTTTCTTGTAATGCCTTCCCGCTTAAGTGGCTGACTCAAAAGACTTTTTTTTTTTTTTCAGAAAAGTATGATTTGAAATTATCCATCTGCTTTGGTAAGCAATAGGAAGGCAGAGGTTCACTATAGGTTCACTTATTTGTGTCTCCAAAATTTGATGATTTCTGTATTAATTTAGGAAATTTCAGAGTTGTGACTATGAATAAATTGCCTATATTAATATGTCTGAAAGGACAGTGGAGGCTTAGATTAGCTGGAACTCTTATTATGAATTTTACAGTTTCAAATCCATACAACAGTGTTGTTAGAATATGATTTACCAAGGTGCTAAAGAAATGCAGGGTAGATTTGCAAGAGTGTGAAAGAGGCTTAACAGTTGAACCATTTGTTTAGGCTTTAGATGTGTTGGTGGTGGGTTGAGTCACATTTTCTGTCTGTTTCATTCATTTTTCAAGTTTCTGTTTGCACATGTCAAGATGACTGGTGATTACCAAATGCTGAAGATTGTTTGTCTGTTGATGTTAATCTATGTCAGACATAAAAGCTTAATTTGAAAGAGATATAGGAACAGGTTTATAAATGCTTTGTACCAGTCACAAATCATGATTTGACATAATTTTCTGAATGTATGCAATAATTATCAAAACACATCAGTAAATTAGTACAGAAGAAATATGTTGAGAAGAATTTTTGTGCCTGTGATTTTTTTTTAGCAAACTATCCATGTGAAAATGTATTTATAAAGTCATATTTTTTGTTCTTCTGAGATAATAATTCCGTATTCGACACCTAAGCATGCTATGTTCCAGGCTTGCAGTCTGTATTGTAGCTACAAGAAACATGCTGTATATGTTTCTGCTACATTATAGGCTCTGATCATTACCAGGTCAGTTTGTTTGCGATGACATGCTAACGTGCTGCTTCACAGACTAATCTTGATAATTACTGCAATGAGATTTTTATTTTTTTTTTGCTGTTTTTTTGTGCTTGGTGCAACTTTAGAATTCCACCTGCAGAACTGAACAATCACCCAGGTGGAACTTCTCATTTCTGAATGGCTGCTAAATTGTACAAAACGGCAAGGCCTTCTTCGCTGTCAGAGGCTCGAGTTTCACCAAAGCACTAGTCATCTCTACTTCTATGAAAACGAATGTTAGTCAGAGCCACTTACTCATTTCGAATACATAGTTATTTTCACACCCATTACTACATTCCGTTGAGAGAACTTTGAGGCTGAATTATTGATGTTGTGTTCTTTGGACCTAAAACTAAACACTTCCTCACTGGTGGCAACAGCTTAAAGGAATGATGCTGCGTAAACAGAATACTTTTGCACGGCAGCTCACTGTTCTTAGTAGTGCCTCTGTGGTATTACACAATCTGTCAGCTGAGTTCAGTGAGTTAAAAGTTGCAGTGTTCTGGATAAATCTTGGAAAACATAAGAAACATCAGACACTATGATGGCCTGAGGTTTTTAGAACTCTTTGAAGATGTATTTAACCTTTTATTATGTGAGAGGGTAAAGGGGCGTCTGGGGTTGCAAAAGCTGCTTTTAGCAGTGAGGTTGAAGTAGATGTATTAGCAGCATACATTTAAAGGATCAGGGAAAAGGTTTGAAGATTCTCCTTAATCACTATTTGTATTAAATCAGCCCTTTAACGGTGATTGATGTTTGCCAAACGCTGCTCTGTGCCATATCGCATCAGCCTCCCTTTGTGTGTCCTAAGCCGCTTCAGTACGCAGTCACAAACAGCCGGGGTGTAAAGCAGTAATTAAAGTTCATGCTCGGCTTCATTCAATCATAATCAAGCTGTGCAGCAAAACATATTCTCTCCCCTTACTGTTGTCTGAGCTTCCTCAGGCATCACTTCTCTGCAGGCACTCTTCTGTGAAGCCCTGGCAGCTCACTTAGCTTCAGTGGAGCTACTGTGGGTTTTGGAGCACCTGAAGCTCGGTGGTGGCTGCCTCAGAGATTGATGTTAATTTGGATTTTGTTTGTCAGTAGTTTAGTGGTTGTCACACAACGGCTTCTGCTGGACTCTCTCGATGGCGTCATTATTTATAGATACTTGTGTTTCATTTTTAGCCATGCTCGCTGTTTACTTGAAACCCTCATTATTTATGGATGCTCGTGCTCCAGTCTTAACAAACGTTAAATTCCAGGCAGTCACATCCTGTCAGTAAGACCCATTACATTTGAGGGAAATGTAGCATTCTTTAGATGACACTAATATGATAATGATACCTTCTCCACAGCATCAAAGGTATACCATGCAGCTGCAGCAGACTGCCAACAAATCAATTCAAACAGAGACTTGCATTTCTTAGGGAAGTCAATAACCCTTCTGTGCAGAGTATGCCGAAATTAGGCTGATATGTGATGGGAATTCAAATGTCGATTCTGACAATGTCATCAGCTCACAAAAACAGAAAAACATATTTAGTTTTTCTATATATGCCCTGTCACTAGTAAATATAAAGGATGTTTTAAAGTAAACCAAAATAGTTCAGAAGATTTTTCTTTATTAGATCTGAGGTGATGACCAAGCCGGTAATGGGACACGATGGATTTCTATTAAGTTAACAAAAAGAGAAAAATGAGAAAACCCATAATATGCTAAGACAGATGACAGGAAAAACAACTGTAAGATAAATCGAAAGTAGGAAATTAATATTGAAAGCTTTTTGCATATACTGTGTTATCTGTCTTTGAATGAATAGTAAGCTGGCGACGGGTGAAAGCTGTTTGTGTGAAGACTGCGTTCTGTTTCATGGCCAAGCGTGTTTTACATCTGGTTGTGCGACTGGAGGCACTGAGCGGCAGATGAAATGTGAAGACAGAACTCATTCTGAATGAAAGCACAGCACTTCAAGGCTCCCATGAGCACAAAGCTTTAATCAGAAGTGGAATTTCACATTATTTTCCTCTTATAACCAGGGTCACCAAGAACAAAGTATTTCCAAATCAGCACTATAGATACTTTTTAAATTGGAGAGCATGTCCATAGTTTCTTGGCAACATTGAGAATAAGTGATTAATGAATTGCAGGGATTTTTCTGATATTATTTCAGTCTTTGCTAATCTTTGTCAGTCTCTCTTTTCGTCTGACATTCAACCCTGAATAATGGAGTCTTTACTGTCTCCAAATCCTAATATAAGTCCTTTGTTTATTGTAACTTGCCTCCAGTCGCAAGTTAACTTTCTCAGAAAAACAAATTGCTTAATTGACCAAATATTGTCCTCCATTTTAGACTTATCTTTGGATAATGCTGCATGTCTAGAGCAGGCACACCTTTGTTCAGTGGCTATCAGTCCTTAATTCAGCTGTAAAGGGATTGACTCCTGGCCCTGGACCATGTTCTCCCTTTTCTCTGTATGTCTCCCTTCTTGTCTGGATATGATCAAAAATGGACTAAACACACAAATAAATATATATATATATATATATATATATATATATATATATAATACCCTACTCTGGAGAAACATGCTTACATTTTTAATGAGCTGTTTCTTGATTGCTAATTGAACCCTACCCTTGCTTTCTGAGGGCTTTGGTTCACAAAGCCCATGCATTGCAATGGGTTTAAGACTTGTGATTACTGAAGCTAATGTGGTGTAGATCAGGGGTGGGCAACTCCAGGCCTCGAGAGCCAGTGTCCTGCAACTCTTAGATGTCTCCCTGATCCAACACACTTCAATCAAACAGCTGAATTACATCCTAAGTGCAGTCAGGTTCTCCAGAGTCCTGCTAAAGACCTCATTATTTGATTCAGGTGTGTTGAAGTAGAGACACATCTAAAAGTTGCAGGACACGAGGCCTGGAGTTGCCCACCCCTGGTGTAGATTCTTAGCAACCTGAGACATTGTGATCCAAAGGGTTTAAAGTGTAAGGCAACTAGACTTCTCCTTTTTTCTTGAATGTTTTACCATAATCCAAAACACTTTGTCTGTTCTAAACATGACTTAGAAGTCTTAGGCTTATAAATTTTAGTGAAAGCAGTCACACTCATGGGTTCGTTAAGCTCACACGAATCACTTAATGATTCAAATATACCCCTTAATCATGTTAACATGTGAGTTCATCTGGTCTCATCTAAGAAAGTGAAAATGACTCAAGGCTGCACTAAGTTTTAGAAAGCTTCAAACTAAGGCCACCTCTTAATTTAGTGTTGGGTTTGACTGCTTAACTGCTCTCTCACACCATTTGTCCTCCATGTCTAAAACATGCTATTGTTGTCTTCAAAAGAGTTTCCCTCATCCCAGAGATGAGTATGAGGGAATTAAGGTGTCTCTTCTGTGTTGTGTTGTTTTGTGTCCCTAATGTAGAGGTTATCAAATTTATCGCTGCAGTAGACTGCACACACCACACTGAGGTTGTGTTTTGCTGTTCTTGACTTGAACTAGCCTGTTTAAACCCTTCAATAGTCTCAGGCAAAGACTGTTTCACCCCTGAAATAAAACATCCAAATAAAAATTTGGTTTATGAAGCTATTTTAATGGTAAATTTAGCCCATATACCCAGATATGAAATATTGATTACAATGTTATGAACCACATATCATAGAATGTCTGCACCATACACATTTTTAAAGAAATTTTCTTGTAGATGAATTGAGCACAGTGCAAATTAGGTCAGAAAATCATCCTTTTTCTAAAGTTATGAAAGCATAGATTGCCATTTTAGATTATTCTTATACAACCACTAATACAAGTTGGATTCTCTTTAATTTGACAAATAGTTTTTTCCTCTCCTTTTCTCCAGCTTTCCCTACATGCCAGCCACTCACTGAATTCAGCTGCTCAAATGGACGCTGCGTCAGTGTCAAGTGGCACTGCGATTCAGGTGAGCGCAACTAATCAGCCAGTTTTCTCGTTAACAAGTATCCCCATTGACTAATATTAAATGCATCACCTTTGATATTCTTTGTGAATGTTGTCTTTGTCCTCAGATGATGACTGTGGCGATGGCAGTGATGAAGTGGGCTGCATGCAGACCTGTTCAAACACTCAGTTTCAGTGCACCAATGGGCGCTGTATTCCTGCAGACTGGGCTTGTGATGGTGACAATGACTGTGGTGATTTTAGTGATGAGAACACAACCTGCAGAGGTGGACCTGCACGTAAGAATGCAAAGAAAGCTATAGTTAGACCTTTTACCAATGGGAGTTGAACTATATAATCTAATTATTACAGGGAGCTAATCCAATGCTAGAAAAAGGCTCACAGCTCAGTTGCTTGTCACTAAAATGTGGAGATAATTCATCACACTACTCTGATGTAAACTGCTGCACTCTCCATCCTCACCGCGTCTATTCAGTGGATTGAAAGAGATTAGGCTACATCTTTGTTGTTTGGAGGGAGAAAAAAAAACAGGTTTTGGTTTTAGTGAAGCAAATGATCAATTGTGATTTCAACATTATACTTAAAACACACAATAGTTGTCTCAAATCATTACCTTCTTGGCATGTTGTGATTCAAAAATCTTTTATGTGAAAAATAGAAGTAAAAACATTAGCATCCTGTGGGAACTTGTTGTCATACTTGTATTATTAAACAGAACATTATTAAACAGAACAATGATACGAATGTCTTTTATATTCCAATAAATCCTCCATTGCTGACATAGTAACCCACTATTAAACA
This sequence comes from Phalloptychus januarius, assembly GCA_902982915.1. NCBI lineage: Eukaryota > Metazoa > Chordata > Actinopteri > Cyprinodontiformes > Poeciliidae > Phalloptychus > Phalloptychus januarius. The sequence continues at coordinate 16,224,579 of CADWAE010000230.1, read as the reverse complement.
AAGCAGCAAGCTTGAACAAACTTTAAAATTTAACTACTTCCCATGAACAAAAGCCTCTGACAATAAATAGATCTTTTGAAATATAAAAAGAATATTTTCTAAAAAACAAACAAACAAAGAAACAAGAAAACAAGCCGATTACTGTTGTGCATTTTAGTGTTGTGGTGCTGATGAGTGGAACTGAGAGGCATTAATTGTTGGATTACTTTTGTTCCAGTGCTCCCATCTGTGATTGAATGCAGTGCGGATGAGTTCCATTGTGTTGAGGATGGAACCTGCATCCCTGAACGTTGGAGATGTGATGGAGACAAGGACTGTGAGGACGGGAGCGATGAGAAAGACTGCGAGGGCACCAAGAGGATGTGTGACCCGAAGGCCAAGTTTACATGCAAAGATACAGGTTGTCAATGGAATCTCAGAAGTAAAATAATAAAAAAAATAATAATTGCACTACAACAGCTGTATTTGCTGGGTAGTTATTAGTAAATTAATTAATCTTACTGACATTTCTTCTCTGTTTCAGACCCAAATATTGTCCTGGTTATTTATTTAAGTAACATTCATTAAGCATAGAAAAAGACAAAGCAAAAGGCATTTAACTTAAATTAATCCAGTTAAAACAGCTTCAATTCAGAATTAATGTCCTCTTGACAACAGGTCCAATTCATGACAAATCTTATAGAATGCAGTTTGGTCCAAATGGAATTCAAATCAATCCATTGATCCAATTTAGTTAAATTCATATTCATCCATCCATTTTCTTTACACCTTTGTCCTTAGTGGGGTCAGGAAAGATGCTGCTGCCTATCTCCAGTATGGGCACCAGTAGGAGTATTTTTATTATTTATGGGAAAGTAGAACAAGAACAGAAAACAAAGTTAAGGAAGCATTGGTCACATTAATTCCTCTGAACAGGAAAGAGACACTGCTAGGCACAAAGGCTGTAAGGGAAGGCTGCATTCAGCGAGAAAGAAAATCAGTTAAAGTCAAAATTAATTAATGGCAATAACGCCCTCAATTACTTTCTCAAGAAAACAGACACTGCCAAACTCAGAAGCATTGAGCCAGAAGCTGTTTCTAAAAGGGAAGAATAACAAAACTAAAATAACTTAATAAGAAATACAAGCTGAGTTGACATGTAGATGCAATGTAAAAATTATTTATGGTTTCATTAAAAATAATTTCTGAATACATTTTCCACAAAGCTAATGAGATGTAAATGTCCAGACCACAAACAAAAAATCTATTAAAATGATGACGCACTGTGTAATTCAATCTTAGATTGAAAGGCTTAAAGATTTACCGCAGTCATGTGTGACAGCAGTTTTTTTTTTTTTGCTGTGTTTATCTGGAAACTGTCAAACAATCACAATGAAAATGTAACAAGATATCAGCAAACTTAAGATATTTTCCTCTCCTCTCAGCTTCTTTCAAAGCAGGAAATCCAAGTATTTGTGACTGGCCACGACAAAGCTAGGAACAAATCTCCCCAGGGGCGCTTAGAGTTATTTACAGATTAAGAAAGTGGTGTATTCTAAGCTTTGCAATGATGTCAAAAACATACAAAATAAATAAATAAAAATGAAGGAGATGTGCTCATTTAAATATTGGCATTCTGGAAACCAGATAAGTGAGGAAAAAAATCCTCAAAGTTTCAGAAAGATTGTCCCCAAAACTGATCATCGACATGGGTGTGGTAACAAAGACTTTACTTTTCAATAACCCCACAGCCCAGCATGTATTTCTGGGAAGGTGTGCATACAAAAGTGAGCTTTGGCAATTTTATCAGAAATGTATGTTTTTCCTTATTTTTCTTCCTTTGTGCTGTGGCAACCTTCTCCTATTTCTCCCATGGCCCGTCACATTTCTCCATTTGTTTTCAGCATTGCCTATTTTATATTAAACAAAAAAATCTATATGCTTGTTATTTTTAGTTAATTTTTACAGTAGACTGTTGTTTCCACAATCAGGACCTCTTTAATACAGGGACTTTTGAGTCCATCTATTCAAACTTAGTATGTTTTTTATATCAAGTATTTGCAGTAAGGCCAAAATTAGACTGTTACTCTGAATTTTGCCCTTCACCTTTTTGCTGTTTCTCCCTAGACAGCTTTTATCAAGAATGGAGGCTCTGCTGCATGGTGACGGGTTGATTAGACCACACAATTATTAATTACTCTAATTCCACTGTGTCACACTTCTCTGCACTGGTGCTGTTGTCCTCTCTACATGAGATGAGTGCCTTCACTGGGAATATGCAAAAACCTTCAAGTTCAATTTGGGTAAAACAGTGAGGAGTTTTACATGCAACACTTTGAAAAAGTATTTATCCCCCTGAATAGTTTCAGATCACTGAACAAATTTGAAGCAAAAGATAACCTGAGCAAATCCAAAATATAGTTTTGGATTAGTTTTCTAATTGTATTTTTTTATTATGGTGAAAAAGCTGTCCAAATGCATCTGGCAGCTTGTAAAAAGTAATTGGCTCCTAAAAGCAACAACTGTTTGTGCGATCCTGGACAACAGCAGTAACCAGCATTGGCGGTAGCAATGTGTGTCTTGCAACGCTGTGGAGAATTTTTGTCCAATTGTTCTTTGAAGTATTGTTTTGATTCAACTTCATTGCAGGAATAATGAGAACGTGATGGACGGTCATTCAGACATTCTTGTTCAGGATTTTGTGGAGTTTTCACAGCCCAATTAATATGAGCAAATTGTCTTGTTGCCGCCGCAGCAACAGGACATTGTTTGATTGGTGGCATGACATTTTTTGCTGTTAGTTTTTTGTCGGGTGTACTTAGACAAGATTTTCTAAAACGTTCCATATTTGTCTTGTTATTCAGCTGATTTTTTTCCAAGAAGTCTTAGCCATACTGTAGATTGAAATTTGGCAAATGTGACCAAAAAGATATTGGTTTGAATCTATTTTTTTCCTGACTAAATGAAAGCACCCCCTTGATTATGCAGATTATGCTTTTTTGATATTAATCAGTTTGGTGATCTGAATCATTTGGGTTTGAACAAGAGCATGAAGATAAAACTGAAATTATTTTCATCAAGTTGTTTAAAACAACTGGATGTTTTTTTCACTTTTGTTCGAATTTCACTCATAACATTTTGTATGGCAGACAATGGGATGTGTAAAAACCCTCCTGGAAATGAAAATGTTAGATTTATAAATCCATATTGAAAAATAAAGTTTTTATTATAATCCCACAAGTACAGAATAAAATGTTAAAAGTGAGATGATGTCTAAAAGACAAACAATGGCAACTTAACAAACTCAAAATCTGCATAGCTTCAGTACCCTTTTTTTTTTTTTTAAATCAAAACCTCTTAAACATCTATAGTTAGAGAAAGAAGCTAAAAAGTCAAGCAGTTTCTTGTCAGAAAATGGGCCAAGTTTAGAAAGCTAAGTTCAGCACAGAAATAAATGCCTGAGCCCTAAAACCAGTTTAGGAAAACAAGTTGGTGTTTACCTGAGACGCCTCTGTTAACCTGAGCCTCTCATACTTTACAGGCAAGTGCATCACAAAGAGTTGGGTATGTGATGGAGACATTGACTGTGAGGACCGTTCCGACGAAGAGTCATGTGAATCATCTGTTTGCAAACCCCCAAAGTACCCTTGTGCCAACGACAGCTCAGTATGCCTGACGCCTGATAAGATCTGCAATGGCAAAGTCGACTGTGCTGACCGTTCGGATGAAGGACCCATCTGTGGTATTTTTTTTTATTTGTCTTATCGTTTTGTATCGTATCTTCACAACCCATTCGGTGAAAAATTTCCTTAAATAGTTACTCTGGCAAAAGAATTGAGAATAGTAAACATTACAGGTGATTACTGAAAATCTCTTTCCACCACCTTGATTATGTTGGCTGTTGTAACATCCATCACTGCCCTGGGAAGGCTCTCACCAAGGTTTTCAATGCCTGTTGTTAAATCACACTCACAGGCTGCATTACAATTCATCCCAAAGGTGTCTGATGGGCTTAGCACTGCTGGCAAGTCAACAGTAGCCAAGTAAAATAACCGATGCACCCTCACTGCTCTGTGCATTATCCTGAAAGCAAAAGGACACATTTAAGTATCTGTTGACAGGAAAGTAGAGAGGTTTTTTTTTTTTTGTTTGTTTGTTTGTTTTTCTGCTAAATTGTGAACTTTTTATATTTTCAACTTTCTATAGAGCGTAAACATTTGTAATACTTTTGTAGTACAAAGTATTACATCTTTTGTAATACAGAGTATTACAGCTTTGGAATACTTTGAAAGCTGTAATACCTATTCAACTTTTTCAAGTTTTCTCATCCCTAATAAAACTCGAAATTAGTCTGTGGTAGGCAGACAATTTTTTTTTTGCCCATCCTTCTTTGCTAAATAGTTCAGTCTCAGTCTGTTCAGATTGAACAGACGCAGTTTATAAACATCATCATTCAAGTGGAGAAACGTATTCCCATAACATGATTCTACCACCAATATGTTCCACCTTAGGTAGCATGCATATGTGTTGCTTTTCCTCCACACATGGTGTTTTTGCATGCTGATCAAAAGACTTAGTTTTTAGGCTTTCTAACTACAAACTAACATCACACATAATTCCTAAAAATACAAGCTTTGGTTTTAACTTGAAAAAATATGAAAATGTCGAACATTTGTGAATACGCTGCAAGACACTGTAAAAGAACAACCTCCCAGGGTGAAAATAATATCTGTAACTTTAAAAATTAATTTGAACTGTTAGGGCAACTTTCCGTTTTCCAGGTGTGCAATGTTTGACTTGCACAATATCTTATTTAAAATCCTGTTCTTTTTCAAATGGTGTTCGGAATGCTGAAAGTGTCCCAGCACAGTCTCTTTATATTCCCCTTCTTCCACACACAGCAGTTTGGTGCTTGACGAGTTACCAGCATCTGTTGTTTCTGAGACCCAAGACACAATATAAAGAAAATCTTCCTTCCTGGCAAAGGCAAATGTGCACTAAAAGCCTTCAGGGAGACCAAAATAATGCCCTCATGTGACTATCAGTAGCAATTTAATCTGTTAAAGCGACTAGTGTAAACATCGAGGTTCATTTTCTAGAACATTGCTAACCAATCCTCGGTGGGCTCCTTCTGGACCCTGAAGTGCTATTGTGGCTCAAAAAGTGGGCTGCTGGCTCATCTTAGGCTATTAGTTTATGCTCAGTGGAACCTCAAGGGTCTGCTTGATTTAGACCAGTTCAGCATGATTCAGACCTCGCAGTAACAATCATGACAAAAAAAAAATTTTTTCTTGGGGATTAGAGGGCGCAATCTTATCCTGCCTTAAAATACGGTCTCAATTAAGGCGTATAAAGAGACCCCAGGTCAGTTTTTTCTCCGTTTTATTTTTTTGGAAAGTCAGAGACTTAAATTAGAGTACTGTGAAAAAGTATTTGACCCTTACATATTTCATCTATTTTTTTTTCCATCACACTTAAATGTTTCAGACCATTCAATCATATTTTAATATCAGATAAATATAATCTGAGTCATTATAGCTTTATGTCATTCTTAAGAACAAAACAGCTCTTATGTGAAAAAGCAATTATTGCCTTAACTTTATAAATGGTTATCAAAAGCCATCAAAACCTTGATATTAATAGTTTATGAAAACTGCATTTTTTTATGTGTTAAGGAATATAAGTAAACGTTTAGCAAAATTGTAGCTTTTTGAACTCAGATTGAAGTCCAAACATTAACAAGTACATTTCAAAACTTTTAGAATTCAGTTTTTATTCTGTCTGAGGCAGTTTAGCCAAGAACTGCTTACCTGTCTCTTTTCCCCAGACATGTGCCTCGTAGCCAGAGGGGGCTGCAGTCACCAGTGCACGGTGGCACCGGGGAAAGGAGTTGTGTGTTCCTGTCCCCCCGGACTTCACCTGGATTCAAGCAACAAGACATGCGAGGCAGTGGACTACTGCAGCCATCACCTGAAGTGCAGCCAGGTGTGTGAGCAGTACAAGACCACGGTGAAGTGCTCGTGTTATTCTGGATGGATACTCGATGCAGATGGAGACAGCTGTCACAGCATAGGTAACAGAGGCTTGCTTTTTAATGTTTGTTTCATGATGCCCCTGGCTGTTTTGTTGCGGTTGCTGCTTTGTGTTTGTTTCTGTTGTAAAATTTTGTTTTTTGTTAGAGCATCTCTAGGTTCTTTAATTCTTTAGGGTTTTTTTTTTGTAAGTGCAGTTATTAATTCAGTAAAAATCTTAACAGTTGTGGTTGATTTCCTATCTTTATTTTTTTGTCATGCGCTAACCTGTCACATCTTAGCCGAATCAGATTTCTCTCAAGAATATTTTTTTTCTTTCCTGCATTGAGTGACCATTAATTATTTATATTTGGAGTGGAGGTGACCCAGCATGTGTGTGACAAAGCAATCACTGTACAACTGGGTTTTACTGTTGCTGAAAAAAAAGAAAAGTTATATGTTACACTTTGATGTATACATAGACTTTTATATATTTAAAAACACCAAGTTTCACTTCAGTCACAAGTAATAAAATAAATGTAAAGATTGAGACCGCAAAAATAATTAAAACAGTTTTCAACAGATGGACTCAATGTTGGAAGACATAAGTAAAATATACTGTATAATAAACACTCACTTAATTTGTAAGTTTATGAATAAATATGTTCATTCCATGCAGTAATATATCTCGCCTTGCCCTTCTTCTCTTTGAGTAACAAGCTAATATAAGGTGGTTAATTAGTATCACCTTTAGCGAAGTTAGCTAGCTTGCAGTCTATTGCTTCATGCATATTCTGCTCTATTCTTTCAGCTTGCCAACTGTACTTTCAATAAAGCTTTGCCGTAACAACAGCAATAGGCAACGCTTACTTAGACACCATTCATTTCCAAATTACCGACCACCTTCCTTTTAAGTATCTAAGCTGATAATGTGAGTACAGGGTGATCTGCAGATTTTTTTAGCAACTCAAATGAAAAGATTGCGCTTTTTGAGTTTCCAACAGCCAGGTCAACTACTTAGGTGAAGTGAAACTGGTCAACATCTGATTCTGTTTCTTATTAAAAAAAATTTATTTGTTATTATTGCATTAGGCGTTTCAAAACAATTCAAGTCAAACTGCAGAACAGACGCATTTTTTTGTTTGGCTATATGAGTGCTAAAAAGGTGGAGAGGTGATTGTGAGCACAGAAATGAATGCTGATTTAGAACGGGTTGAATTCAATTATTTCAAAATCTTAAGATGCACCATAGCGATGAGTCCTGTCATTTTTTATCTGCATTGACGCTTACTGAGGGAAGCGTGTCTTGGTTCACTCAGCTGTTCAGATATTTACCCCCAAAACAGATGTGTCATCATAGTAGCATTAAATAAAAGATTTCAAGTCCGCTCCACTGATTGCTGCTACTGGATAATCCATTTGATGAGACTTCTAGCAAGCTCTTGAAATACAATTGGGACGCACATGCTGTTGGCCTGTCACATTCTGATTTATGGACCTCGTTTTGATGACTTGCTTCTTTCTGTCTTGCATTCTAGGATGGATAGCAGTTGCAGCTCCAATCATACATTAACACCAGAAAATAATACACTATTCTAGTTTGAAGCTGATTGGGACTCTACTTGTTAATCAAACATCAGTCTTTGCATGCAAACTAATATCACAATTTCATGTCAGAGAAGGTGTTATTAGATTCATTGTGAAGTCCCAGGCACACATGTTGTTTCTCTGCTTTTCACATCTCAGTGATAAAAGATGTGTTTGCACAAATCTTTTCACTGAAAGCATTGTCGCTGGTTTGCTAACTGGAACATGTGACAAAAGTAAGGACATCGCCTTCATTATATTTGTGTGCCAACAGCTCTGTTGCCTTAAAAGTGTTTTGAACATGAGGCTTACAAAAAAGTTGCTTTAAAAATATGTGTTTGTATGAGTAGTTGTGTTTTAGATGGGTGTCAGATATTGAATTTAGGTAGAACAAGCATTTCTAAGAAGGGGAGCTGCACTGAAGGTAGAAGTAATCTTCCTGATTGAAACAAACCACCACAGGCAGAGTTAGTCTAATATGCAGACACTTTACCATCAACCTGCAGTAAAATTTAGCAACTTTTTTGAGCACATTCCTCAAAAGACTGGATGTACAACTGTATCTACTTCTTTGGGAAATTATTTTCATATGTTCAGAGTGTTGGGCAACAAATTGGTTTGGCTGAGATTGATGAATATTAATGTGCACCACATGGCAGTTTAAAATGCCGAAATATGTTTGAAACCATTTTTACTACACAAGCCATCAAACTGGGAATAAATAGTATGAAAAAAATATGCTTGCATAAAGAAATAAAAAAAGCAACTTCTGCTTTTAAATTAGAACAGTCCTATAAGAATCAGATGGATACTGATTTAGTGACAAATTGCTTTCTTATGCATGATAAATAGAATTAATCATCAGAGATTAATTTTGCCTTTTTACTTTGCTTCCCAATAACAATGTAAAATCACAGTGTTAATTTTAGCAGAGCTGGTCCAGAGCTGATGTCTTAAACACAACTACCCACTAACAACCCAGCTTAGTAACAGGTGGAAATTGTTTTTTTCTTTAACAACCATTAATAGATCCATTAATATACTGTAAACGAAAGAAATAGTGGTGTTACCAGAAAACTAAGATTTCCAACCCTGATGCAATTTAATGCTGTGAATTGTATGTTTGATCTCATTAAACACTTTTCAACATGAGAACACATCTAATGTGACAAACAGATCCATTCGATAAATCATAAAAACGTTAACTGTCCATTTATTTCAGGAACTTCACCACAAAGTAAAACACATTAGATATAATGAATACAGATGTGTTTTCAAAAGCATTTTTTAATGTTAAATATGATGATTTTCCCTCATAGGTAATGGAAACATGACATTTGAAATTAAATATTAAGTGTGGACTTAATAGAAAGTATGTTCAATACCTATTTAAAGATGACTATTTTCAAAAAGGGGTTTTTGAAAAAGCATAGCGATACTCATCGAGGTGTCTATTCTAATTCATTGACACAATTCAAAGATGTGATAAGCAGCACACATCGATCAATCCGCCAACATGGCAGCGTGACAACAACTTTGGGATCATCCTTAAGATCTTCCTAACAAACATTTATCTTTTTTTTTTTTTTACCAACTGCACTACATGAGGAATGTCACTTAACAACTCCGTTTTTTCTTCTTCTAGTATTGTTATTTGCACCAGCCTGGCAGCGGTTCAGGTGCATTTCTGCTCCCAACAGGCCCTTTGTAGAAATTGCCTGTTTAAATTGCAAACTGGCCAATGTTTTGTAATTACTTGCATTTGGCCAGTGGCAGCTAGGACTGTAAATCCTCCAACCAAGCAATACACATTTAAAATGATCAATAGTTGAAAATCTAAGCATTACACATACATAAAGTTATATATATTACATAAAATGAACATACCTATTTTTAAATATTGATTCCATCTGTTTTGTAAATGTCTTATTCCAAGGCGGTTGTACAAGTTTGCACTGTATTCATATAGTTGGACCCATCAAAACCCAAATTGCTGTCTGCATAAAAAGGAGTGTTCTTGATTATTGGATCATGTTGGATTCAAGAGAAGACAAGCGCAATTTGTTATCTAGTCCGAAAATCTCTGTGTTCGCCACCTGATGTTCCGTATCGTGTCTTTGGAAGAAAAGAAGAAAAATTGTTGCGGTTGTTTTTTGTGTGTCTCTCTGCAACTAGATCCTTTTGAAGCTTTCATCATTTTCTCAATCCGACATGAGATAAGACGAATAGACCTTCACAAGCGAGACTACAGTCTGCTGGTGCCGGGACTGAGGAACACAATTGCTTTGGACTTCCATTTTAACCGTAGCCTGCTTTACTGGACAGACGTGGTGGAAGATAAGATCTACAGAGGAAGGCTCTCGGAGACGGGCGGTACGCATTGGGGCACACACAAGGGCATCGATGTACATAAAATCCTGTTATATACTTGAAAGAGGCTGTGCTTTTATATATTAACTTTAAAAATCCATGTTTTATGATTTTTTCTTTGGAATTGTCGCAACATGTTTTCAAAACGCTAATAGAGATACTTATATATTCTTATGTCTTTACAGAACTGTGAAACTGTTTTTGCTCATTTACAACATTTTGTTTTGATCACACTTAAAAAGTTTTAAAATTATGTTTACTTTTATCAAAGGGGCGTTGTCTTTCCAGACCAAAAGGCAGTTCTAATCTGTTCTTTGATTTCTTCGGAAAGGCCCATGTATTGCATTTAGATCATTTTAGTGAACTTCATGCTGTCAAACAGGCTGTTTATGTAATTTCTTGATTCTGCAGTTCTAGCAGTATTCTAACTTGTACATAGCTCATGAAATTTGTTTTTGTGGTTAATCACATTTAAATTATAAACTACAAAGTGAGCATTTAGATTTTGGATAGTATGTTCTTCCTTTAAGCATTTCTCTTTGTATTTATTCAGGTTATTGTTAAAATGTATTCAATAATCCCAAACTTTTTGGTGTGACAACAAAACAAAAATCTTTTTTAAAGGAGGCAGTACATTTTCACAGTTCTGCACTTCACTCTTGTAATGTAAGTTCATAATATCATCATTTTTATCCTCATGATCAAAGCTGAAAAATATTGAACCAAAAGACCTGCATTGTGGTACTTTATCTATCCTTCAAAAAGAATCAGAACTTACTCTTTGTATTTTGTGAATGGTAGTTTTTCTGTGGAGCTGCAGAACTGACCTCTCTGCTTTGTCTATTCTACTCTTTTAAGAAACCTTCATAAAACACCAGACAGGTTCCCCCCGTTTGTCAAATGGCTACATCCAGCCTCCCGGTCCTCTTTTACCTCATGGAAATGCTTCCCCTGCATCCCATCTTCTATGAATTCATTCAAAGTCACTGCAGCACAGTCACGTTATTGTCTTGTCAATATTGTTTTAGGAGTGGCAGGTATTGAGGTGGTTGTCCAGCATGGGCTAGCCACCCCCGAAGGCCTGGCTGTGGACTGGATTACAGGCAAACTCTACTGGATTGACAGCAATTTGGACCAGATTGAGGTGGCTAAGCTCAATGGAGAAATGCGGACCACTCTGATCGCGGGAGGCATGGAGCATCCACGAGCCATTGCTCTCGACCCAGGACAGGGGTATGTTCTTTTCCACTGCTGCTAGCACTAAAAATAATTCAACACATGGAAACTTCAATGTATTTTGCTTCTTATATAAGATTTGGAGTCAAGGTCTTATAGAATACATTAAAAATAACACATTGGTTCTTTTTCCTGAACATCAAAATCGCATGGAGCAAATACTCCAATACCATTTCAATTCTTTCATAGGCGGCTCTACTCATTTACTCTTGTTCCATACAATTTCTGTTGCTCGACACTACAACTATTATGGATAAAAAGCAAAGGAGATACCTTGTTCTTTTTTTAATTAGTTCCCTCTAGGTACATTTCCTAAAATTCAGTCCTCATTTACCCTGCAGAGTAGGACAAAGAGATTGTTTGTAAAGTCATCTTTGTGTCTGACAGCAAACGTTTTGTTCTCCCTGCTGTCAGCAAAGACAGGACTGACTCCACCAAATACTGCTTTGTCAGAAACAACTAGAAAGACTGGAGTTCCAGCTTGAATAATCACGTAGTTTAAAGTTTGCAGGTGAAGCTGTTGATAAAGTTGCCATTGTAAAGGGAAGAAAAACCTATTGGAATGAGGCGCAGTGATGTGAATTGTACAGTGGTCCAACTTTTTCTTATCTGCAAACTTATATTAAAAGAAATTTGAAAGCACATTTTCTTGTAATTAGACATATCCATATCATATTTCATCAGCTAAAAGACGGTACGTCCACATGGCATGACGCTGCTATCACCGTTTTTCATGATGCAAACAGCAAATTTTAATTCTTATAACTTTCTTCTTCCTTCTCTAGATTTGTCAGGTGAAAGACTAATAATTGTCCTGTGAACAGATTCTTCCTTCTGAGCTGTGGATCTCTGTACCTTCTCCAGAGTAACAATGGGCTTCTTGTATTCTTTTCTTAATAATGCTGTAGATAAGCATTTTCAGATTTTTAAAAAGACTTCCTAATTCATTCTTCAGTTTTCTTCCACTTTACAATCATCTGCTGCTCGTCTCTCGTAACCCTGCAAATTTGACGTAATTCCCTCATTAACAAAACATATTAAAATCATTCTACATATATATTTGCATGTTTTAAATAGAGTATGTTTTCTCCCAGAAGAAAAACAGTTTTTTATGAGGCACCTTTGGAATATTGTTAGAATCTATTCTGCAGGTTGTCCAGCATCAGCCACAGCTTTGAAAGGAATGTGTTGTACAAGATATTAAGTCTGTCTTTCCTTCTTTGGTTTTCTTCTTTATGTAAGAGAAAGATTTTAAAGATTTAGGGATGTGTAAGTAGGGCAAAGAAAATGATGGTGTTCGCTGCTGCTGTAACCTGATGTCACCTCCTTGCAGCTGGTCCTCTGCCTTGGATACATAACATCGCTGTTATCAGTGGCTCCCTGAGCTGAGTATTGGACCTGGGAGAGAGGGTTGAATACGAGTGTAACCTTCCATTAAAGTATAATGTTGAGTTTTTATGCTCTGTATAGGTTATGGTCAAAACAAAACAAAGAAAAATGTTGCTTCAATTCTTAATTTTGCACATCGCCTGCCTGGTTTATTTATAATAGTGCTTAGAGTTGGACCTTAATAATTGTGAATAATAATTGTGTTTTGCAGATTCAATGCTACTATGAATTTGACTCAATGTCTTGAGATATGAATCGTATTTTTAAAAAATGGCCTTTCTCTTAACTTGGATAAATCTGAGTTCTTGTGTTTCCCTTCAGAAAAGTTTTGATTTGCTTCCTTTAACCATTACCACACCTGATATATTGGTAATAATAGCCACCTCATGTCTCTTAGAAACCTTCAGATGAAAGGTGTTTAAAATTTGGCCTATTTTATAAAATACACACAAAAATAATTCAATGAATGTCTTATTTGGTTTTTGTGTTTTTATAGCTTGCTATAACACATCTTCTTTAATATGCGACTTTTAAATTTGAGAGTACTACTGCTGTTGTACCAAAAAGTAAGATTTGAAGAGTTTTAGTTCACTGTTAAACACCTATTTCTCATTAGTTTAGCAATTACAGCCTTATTGAATTATATTCTATTCTCACAAAGATGTGAAAGATAAGAACTTCAAAGCACTCCATCACCTTTTTAAAATATGAGATTTTGGAAACTTTTATAAAAAAAACAATTTTTCTCTGCTGTTGAAATGTTACAACAGTTTTTCATTAGATACTGTATCTACATTGGCTTAATTTAGTCTGAAAGCCAGTGGTTGGAGACTTTGGCAAAAGCCAGACATCCCAAAAAATCAATTTAACACTTTTAAGGAATGAGTTATATGCTCACACTCTCTTCCTTTTGTACTTGTTCACATTTGAAAGGATGACTAGACTACGTTTCATGACTGTAGAGAGAAGGATTAATGGGTACTTTTGGTACCTAAAGGCGCATTTCCATTACGGGGCAATAATTCTAATCTTATTACTTGAATCCACTCAAAGGAGTGGGTGATTGATCACTGAGGTCTTATCAAGTGAATAAGCCTATTGATCTGTACAGATATAATTCTTCCTAACACGGTTTTGTTGTCGCCAGTATGTGATTTAAATTTGAGCACCCATTTTCTTGTTAATTTTGGGTGACTTAGTTGACAGTGAATGGACAGAAGCAGAGCTCTCTGATAGGCGCACACTGTCAGTGATGCATGGGACCTTTTGAAGCTCCTTAGCCAGCTTTAAAAGTCAATGAGTCCGGAATGGGTTTACGACACATGGTGCATGAGACCTGGCAACCCGATTAGCACTACTGTAAAGAATAAACATCTGTGTGAAAAGGAATGTCATCATTAGACTCTACTTGAGACAAAATAACTATTGCAAAGTTAGCTAAAGTTGAGACATATAAAATGTACCAGTATAAAAAATTAACAAGTATAATAAACAGAAAACCTGCCGTGTTGTCACAACATAAATGCTTTATTGGGTTGTGACTTTTTTGACAAAATCTCAAACTGCAGATCATCCTAGATCATCAAATGGTATTAGCTTAATCAAGGAGTCCAACACAAATCATTTTAAAAAGCTGTGATCAGAACATCCCTGTTAGGAAAATATTGTTTTAAAAAACTGCTGGCTTGTCATAGATGTTAAGAATTTAACTGGAACAATGCTATTAGGCAGTCATCAGGACCGCTGTTTGTGGCAACACCGATGCAATACATACCCATAATTACTGTTTTCTGTCTTTCTTTAATGAGCATAATGGTACCTTGATGCTTTCCATCTTCAAGAGCCGCAGAGAAGAATAGATGCTAACAGCCACATCTTGTTTCTGTGTCAAGAATTCTCTTCTGGACTGACTGGGACGCGACGTTTCCAAGAATTGAGGCTGCTTCCATGAGTGGGAGCGGAAGACACATTGTGTTTAAGGATATGGAGATTGGAGCCTGGCCTAATGGACTAACACTGGATCATTTAGAACAAAGGATTGTTTGGACAGATGCACGGTTAGTAATTTCAGATTGTGTACAAAAATCGTAACCATTTAATTCACATATGCCATTAAATACTGCAAAAGTTTCACCAAAGGAAATTGTATCTACTTATTCTCCTTGTGGGCATTAAATTATGCAAGACATGCAATATTTATAGACTTTTAAAAAAAATGCCACTCTATGGCTCTTGAACATTTTAACAGTCCCATCAGTGGATTTGAAGGTTTCACTTTGATCTCCCTCCATCTTGTACTTTGAGGACATTAAAGCAGAAGTTTAAACTTTGATATCGCGTTGGTTTTTCTTTTAACAGCTCGGATGCCATTTTCTCTGCACTCTACGATGGCACTGGGGTCATAGAAATCCTCAGGGGCCATGAATACCTGTCCCATCCCTTTGCTGTTTCTCTCTTTGGTGGAAACGTCTACTGGACAGACTGGAGAACAAACACATTAGCCAGAGCCAATAAGTGGACGGGTCAAAACGTCACTGTCATCCAGAAGACAAGTGCTCAACCTTTCGACTTGCAGATCTTCCATCCCAGCCGGCAGCCACAAGGTGAGAACTGTGTGGAATCACTTGATATTGATGTAGGACGCTCTGTCTTTTAAAGTGCAGGGCTCATAACACAATTACAAAATAAACCCATATATAATTAGTTTTAGCTTCTGCCTCTGCCTTCATTTGAGCTGTCAGTCAACCAGCAGGTGCCTGACTGAAACATAGTACTCATGCAGAGACTAAGCCACTTTCACTTAATGCTACCTTTGAATCTGTTTTCCTTTGCTTCCAAATTATTGTAATTGACTCATGCAAATACATTATTTTTTGCTTTCTTTTATGAGCTGAATCTGAGTAAATAGAGCTGGTTAAAATAAAAATCAATATGTGCTTAACCTGTTTTAGCCAAGACATTCCATATAATTAGCATAACTGGTTCATTTCAAACAGGAATATTGACTGTTCTGATCAACATATTGCTCTCTTACAGTCAATAACTGTTTGCCCAGCAATTTTATGACATGACAGCTTAAGTTTAATAACACTAAACATAAGAAGTAGGCTAAGGCCTGATTGAAAATTTAAAAAGTCGCTGTGTTGCATAATCAGAAGATAAACAGATACCAATAAACCTTCTAAAAATGAAAGACTTTGTAGCTTCAACAAATTACGACAATCACTACATATCTGGGTTAAGCAATGATTCAATTAACGCCTTGTGCATTTTGTGCCATTGGTTACTTTCAATTGGCAGTGGAGTGTAGAATGACTCAACACAAGAATATGTCGACTGAAATGCACAAGCTTATGGTGCTAGCAGTGTTGTTCATGCTAGCAGTCTTTCCTCTGCAGTTTGCATTTGAGATGATCAAAGCAACACATTATTCTCTTGTTTATCTGTTTTATTTGTGAAGTCAGTCTTAAAACGCTCGCTGTAATATCCAGGATAGGCAGGAGTTTACATTTTTTAACCAGCTTTTCAACAACTAAAGTACTTTGCAAGCTTCACAACAACAAGAGATGTTATAGGATTGTGTTGTTAAACAATAAAAAGATTTTATTTTTTTCAAAATAAAGAGTCCATAACGTTTGTAAATTTGACAACAACTAAGTTTGAGAGCCACAGTGCTTTTTGTTTTGCTTGTAAAATAATATTGTAATCACAACATCCTTGCTTTTTTTTAATCTAAGTTATGTTCATTGAATCAGATGAAAATTCCTTCTGACCACTTCATATACTGTAAATATCCCAGGAAATCCCCTTGCTCCTCTTCACTTTATGCTGACTTTTCTCTATTCTCCTTCCTTCCCCGTCAGCCTCTAACCCTTGCGAAGAGAATGATGGACGTGGTCCCTGTTCACATCTGTGTCTCATCAATTACAACCGCACCGCGTCATGCACCTGTCCACACCTCATGAAGCTTTCAGCCAACAAACAATCCTGCTTTGGTGAGCAAGAACACCTTCCTCATTTTTCACGCTTTCAGCATGTTTTGTCCAAGTAAAAATGTAAGTTGCTGCCTTTTAAGCTTTAATTCCTTCCTTTGACAACTTTTACATTTGGCTGTTAGTGCATCTTCACCTGCATTCCACAACAGAAATCCTCAAAAGACTCTCAAATGGTTGTTTTATTATCTCACCAGCACTGAAAAGGTTTCTCCTGTACGTGCGACGCTCTGAAATTCGTGGTGTTGACATTGACAACCCCTACATGAACGTCATGACGGCGCTGACGGTGCCAGACATTGACGATGTCACAGTGGTGGACTTTGATGCTCAGGAGGAGAGGATCTACTGGGCTGACATCAAAAGTCAAACCATCAAACGGGTGTTCATCAACGGCACACAGCTGGAGACCATCATCTCTTCAGGTGGGGCAGGCAGTCTTCTAAAATATCTCTGTGGAAATTCTGAATGGAGAACCAAATGAGAAAGTAATACTCCATAAATGCTTTTTTTAACCAGATGTAAGATTAATTTATAGCAATCAATATAACTGCAGATGCAACTTGCAAAAACATAAGCTTGTCTATATCTGCGTGTCCATTTTCTAGTCTTTTAAAGATGAAAATCTCAAGAAATAATATAACTATGAACAACACAGCATGACTGTTTCTTGTGCTCTTCTTTTGTCAGACATAGCAAACTGTCGGGGTCTGGCTTTGGACTGGCTTTCTAAGAACTTGTACTGGCTCAGCTCGGAAAATGACGAGTCACAAATCAATGTGGCTCGCTTTGATGGGTCCCTGAAGACGTCCGTCATCCACGGCATTGACAAGCCAAGGTGCCTCGTAGTGCACCCTGCCAAAGGGTAAGTAGATTAGAGTAGTGTGTGCATCTCATGAGTTCATCACCATCAGTGTATAGTATAACAAAGAGTTGACTTGTGCAAAAGGAAGATAAGAAGATCAAAGCCCTTCTTGAAAAAAAAAAAACACCTTTTACATATCCCTCCACACTTATTGGCACTCCTGGTGATGTTGTGTAAAATGGCCTTTTCTAAATTCATCTTTTACTGCCACATCAGAATCTCATTCTGAAGAATTTGGAAAAATCTAACTTTAATTGAAATTTAGCCTATTTGTTTGATGAAGGCAAATAAAACAAATCTGTTCAGTGCTCTCCACATGTTTTCTACGGGGATTTAGATTATTAAAAAATATATATTTTATTTCTATAGAACATTTTTTGTTGATTTGTACTATGATTTTGGATATTTATTTTACTAAATGACCCAATCAGAATCAATTTTCCATTTTTGTTTCTGTTTTCATCTCATTGGAAGAGAAATAGATCCACAGCATAGAAGATTGTGCACCATGCTTAGCACTCTTTTTCTTTTTCTTTTCAGATTTCAGTGTTGTCTAACAACAGCATATTGTTCCAGTAAAAGTTTGACACTCCAATTAACTTACAAATGTCAACAATACATTTTAAACATTAATTCAGTTACATATTCTAATCTTGTTGAACAGAAATAAAAATGTTTTAACCTGAAACAGTCATTAAAAGTTTTAATTTTCTAAATTTTTCATTGTACCGCCCTGTCTTTTTGCTATTCAAAGCTAGGCTATCCAGACATTATAAGCGGGATTACATAATTTTTTTTAATGCTTGTGCAGATAAATATGTAAAATAATAGTAACTACAAAATACAAATTTGGGGGATTTTTAAAAGAATGAGTGTTTTTGTAAACTTCATGTTGTTTATTACCTAACTGATTTACTACCACTCACCTTTTTTCTGTCATGCAGGAAAATCTACTGGACAGATGGAAACACCATTAACATGGCTAACATGGACGGGAGTAACAGCAAAGTCCTCCACCAGAATCAAAAGGATCCCGTAGGTCAGTGGAAGTTTAATTAACCAAAACTGTCTATTTGCTTGTAGCTCACTTAGCATGAATATAGATGACCAAATTAGGGCTAATGGACATGGAAGAAGTCATACAGTGTTCCAAGTATCACTAATGCATTTGAGTTTTATATTGTGACATGGTAATATTTCATAGGATGTAAGACAATGATGTTGTGATACCCCTCTGCAAACGTATTAGTTCTACAAACAAAAAAAAACAGCTACACAATAAATTAATCAGTTGATTGAGTCATGTAGATATTATCTAAACAATTGAGATTAGAATGCAATGAAATAAACTACAACTGATAAATGTAGCAGACAGAATTTCAGAAGTTTAAAAAAGGTGTTTTGTAAGTTTTGTTTTTGTTTGCTTTTATTTTGTTGTTTATTGATAATGTCCATGCATGTTATTTCTACTGTTAATTAAACCTTTCAGAGCATCCAAAACCAACCCTTTGTTGTCACATAAGTTAAAGTGCTGACATTATTTAGACCTCTGTGGTCCTTGACATTTTTGAAAAGCTGTTATGACCCAAATCATTGCAAAATAATCAACTCTGCCATGCTTGTTTTGAAATATAGTGCAGACAGAGACAGCCAATGACTTGAGCTGAATGCGGCTGACTTAACGACAGAGACACTCATCCACATGTACTGCTGCAGACTGCAGGGCAAGGACTCTCTGTACGACAGCAATTAAGAAGAAAATAAATTATAAGGAATTTTAAGAAGATGAAAAAGATAAAACCATAAAAAATTATGTGTCCTCGAATAACATCAATGTCAGATTATTATAATCAACATCATTAGTTTTTCTAAAGGAATCATAGCGGCCCTAATGTGTTTTGTTGTCAACTGAATAGAGCAGAGGATTTAAGTGTTTTGTAAATGAATATTTATTTTGTGAGATATTCTTTTGAATATTATCACGAGATTTGGAAAGGGCTTTTTAAGCCATTAGGTTGATCTCTGTTGAAGGTGTAATATCATCCAGATTATTATTTTAATTCTGTAATTTAGGTCAGAGCCAGAAAGGGTGGAAACTGAATGTGATACAATCCCTGCATCTATAAATTATATGTAAATTTATGCTAAGCACCCATTGTAAGATATTAGTTTCACATCTTAATGGAAAATAATTTGTACAGTTTCGTTTAGCATTCATTTAGATGTTGCAGTGAACTTCTAACATGTGGCAACATGTTGTGAATCCACAGACATGATGTTTAATAAAGGTCCAGTGATTTTTCATTGCTACTTCATTTTTATCCATTTCAGCTTGTTTATGAGAGCTTTGCTCTCTGCAGCTGTTATTAGAAGCAAGCAAATTCTTTGACTGTGAGCTTCACATAATCCACGGTTAAATGGGCAAATGCAAAAACAATCAGCTGGTCTTCATCTGTAGAAGTTGCCGTTACATATAGCTCAAGGTCAAACTTTTCATTTGTCACACAGAGCAGCTTTGTCTCTACTGCAATTCTTCATTCTCCCAGGCCTGTCAGCCATGGAGATACCAGCATGCTCTGTATTTCACTGGTTTCATTTATGATTATGGGGTAGACCTGGGGACAAGAGTAAATTAATGATGCATTGTGACTGTGAATCTGCCAGACATAAATCCAACACATGGTGCGAGACAGTGAGATGTCCGGAGGTACACAATTGAAATTGCTTTCAGCTCCAAACATTAACAGGGATACTGTTTTGAAAAAAAAACTTCCATCAGCTGGCCAGGAAATGGATTGAAAAGCAGTCAGTTCTCATTCTTGTTCATTTTTCATGCCAGCTGGAGCTCTTTTTGAACGATCCCCCACGTAGACGTGTGAGGAAACACAAACATTTTTATTAGTCATACTCTAACCAGGTACATAGGAACAAAAGAAGGTAAAGTAAAAAGAATATGTTGATAATTCAGCTCTGACTGAAGAGCTATTCTACTTTTTTCTTGTGTGCACTTTCCAAAAATAACACTTAGTGTTTCACAAAAGCATACATAACCCTTGGACCTTATTACCATTTTGTCACCTGGAAAATGGAAAAAGTGCAGCGAGTCTTATTTGGATTTTACATGATATAAATTAATGCGTAATTGTTTAGTAGGAAGCAAATGGTACAAGGTTTCCAAACTGTTTTGCTAATAAACACCTGCATGAAATGTCGTGTATTTGTATTCAATTGCACTTTAATTTGATACAGTTAAATAAATCCTTGTGAAACCAACTTCCTCTGGAAGTTTGACTTTAATCTCTGTATGAATTCAGTCGTTCTTTGAAGGCCTCAGAGGTTTTAGTGAAAAAAAGGCAAACGGTTTTGTGTAGCTAACCCCAATGTCGTTCATGAAAAACCCTGATGTAATTTATATAATTATGATTCAACTTGATACATTAGAATATGCATTTAAAAAGTATACATTAAAAAAATGAATGTTTCTCAGTTGTTTATAATTTTTCTTTTGACACAATGGATATCTATCTGCTTTGTGATGTCCATTCCTATATCTCGGCAATTTGTAGTGCTCTGATTGAAAACTTGGTTTGCTCTCTCCACCTTTACGTCTCCCAGGTCTCTCAATAGACTTCACTGCCAACAAGCTGTACTGGATAAGCTCGGCCAATGGCACAATCAACAGGTGCAATCTAGACGGCGGTGGGCTGGAAGTGCTGGAGACTCTAAAGAGGGTGCTAGCCAAAGGCACAGCTCTGGCCGTAATGGGTGAGTGAATCTCGTCACAAGTCTATCAGTTCGCCACAGAGGATTATTCAAAAGGTATGAAGAGATTAAATGTTTAAACGGATAAGTGGGGAGACTAGAGTCGCTTAGGGAGTCCGAGCAACAATTGTGCTTCACTTTGTGCGAACTCACCCCAGCGCTAGATAATTAAAACGTATCACAGCAGTGATTGATGATAGATTTTCTCTCTCCTTTTATAATGAAAAGGTGGGGGTGTTAATTACATGTTGATTCTTGCTATCATTGCTAAATCCAATGTGTCACACTATCCATCAATTGATGGGTATATTAGAAGCAGCTTAAATGTACCGGTCCTAAACTTTCATGTTGTTGTACAATGTTTCCTCCTGACTTTGTCTATTTAGTCCAACATCAAATGTCTCTGGGCAGCAGTAATGTTAAAATGCACATGTTCACAGATAAAGGATTAAATCTAAATTCAGTCCAAACATTCATAAAAAAACACATTTTGTGACTGAGATTGACAGGAGAATCAAGAAACAGAAAAGAGATAATCCTTAATTATCTCTTTTACATTCTAATAAACAGTTAATTAACATACATGATTAAAAATAGAGTTAAAGATTAATTTATCTGACGTAAAGGTTTCCATGTAAACTATTAGGAGTGAGCATGGTGGTAATTGACCATAATTTGAAAGTGTTTAATTCACATTTATGAGTACAGAGTTTCAGCAGATTATTTCGAGATGATCGCAGTCCCTTTGAGATCATAGTTCCGTAATAAACCATAAACCCTCTTTTAAATGGATCAGTTTGTCCTTTGACATCATGCTTATCGATCTGACAAAATCAGAACCATGTGTGTTTTTGAAATCATGCCACTGGGATTAAGGAACCAAAGGGTGTTTGCTTGCAACTCACAGGACTCATCTCAGCAATATGCACATGACATTTGTGACAGACTTCATGTGATATCCCTGTCTGAGTGGAAATCCCCACAGGGCCGAGTGCTGTGTTCTTATCCTCCTGCAGCCTCTTTAGATGCATTCAGGGCTTTAAATACAAGTATAATGTCGTTGTGATCAGCATTTATGATTTGCATGATCTGCTGATCAGCATTTTCTCAGATCAGATCCTACTCTGCAATTTTTAAGAAGTCAAAGTGGTGAAGTCATAGATAAGTTTGATGAATTTAAAGAGACAGACATATTGTGTTTGAAGTCTGTTACAATACAGAAAAGCAACAATTATTCATAGAGGAAAGGAAATAACGAACATATGTATTTAAAGTTATGGTAATATTATTTATGACATTTATCATTTTCATACATAAGTTTAAAGTAAATTTATCTGGTAAATTTAGAAGCATTTTTCTTGAGTTTGTTCTGGAGAATGCTATCCATTTATGGTACTTTATTCTTTATAGATTTACTTGGTATAATGAGGTGATATTATCTGATGGGGTTGCATGTCTCCAATTATCTGCTTAACATAAAACCACTCTTAGTTTATTAACTGTTGCCTAAAACCTTGACCTCATTAAGAATAATGCGTGCTATTCATTTAATTTTCATACTATGACTAAATTCTTCAAAAATGTTAAAGATATGCAGTTAAGCACAGCATGACAAACAACAAGTAGGTTCTCTGTATAGTTTCCCCAAATACAGTTTTAATTTTGAACAGAAGGATAAAACAGTGGTTGCAAAAAATGTTTTTCACTTTTCACTTTGTGGAACGAAATCTCTTGTTTCTGCGTCCTGTAGCCTACTTCTTGAAGACATTATAAAATGATTTCTCTTGAATCCTACAACATGTTTCCTCTCAATCTTTTGCTTTGAAGATGAGTTTGTGTTACGTAAGCCAACATAAATTGCAAGTGTACCCAAAGGTAACCGAGTTGTCCAGAGAATTACATTACCATTTAGACCTTTTAAGAGCCTACAAAATTTATACAGATTGTGCTTACACAAGAAAAACAAGACCTCAAAGTCAAGGGCTCATTGAAATGAACACTTACAACACGGCTGAGATAATTCAATTTTACACTCAGATGCATCTAACCAAGTGTAATTTTCGACATGGCAACAGTTTCTTTGGATGCACTCTATGTTTGTAGACTTCTGACCTTCTCAGCATGTCATACAGCATGTCTTGGCAAGCTAAATGAAATCTCATCTCGTCGGGAGGCATCCCAATTCTCAAGATTTGGGCAATGTAGAAGTCATTTACACACGCAATGTGCCTGTCCACATATCTGTCTGTCTGTCGATCCATCTATAAATAATAAAAGACTGTTGTCAGGCTGATGCTTTGTGCTTCGCCGATGTATGCTATTAATCTTGACAGGCCCTTGCTTCCTGTGTGGAGTGTAACTGTCAGTATGTGCAGACTGCATTAATTACAGTGTTACAGAACAACAGTCGTGGCAGAACTGAGTTTTTCCTCTTTATTAGCTGGTAGCAACCTCCAATAAAAAAACAAAACAAAACGAAAACAGATCTGTTGGTTCATTTTCATAAGCATTCTTTACAGCTAAGACTTGAGAGCGGAGGACCTTCGAGACTTCATTATTGCGTCTCGCAAATCTGAGCGAGAATATGAGGTGACAGAGACTAATGGCGTGGTTCCCTCACAGAAGCAGGTACAGCAAAACACTGGAATGATGTCCGCGGGTCTCCATCAATCACAATTAATGACTAATTTTACCTATGCTGGGGAAAACTAAGTACTCTGAGAATCAGTACTGGACTGTGTTTTAATATTTTTAAGAAAAAAAGATTAATTTAACTGGGTTTTACTTTTACCAGCACAAGTATATGCAGAGGATTCCACATAATTATTATTTAACCACATTTAAAAGCTTTGGAAGTGTTCTTGGGATTGGATAATTGGATTCTCTCAGCCAGAACAGATGTTAAGGTTTCACAAATTTCCAATGCACAGATAATTTATAAATATTCTGCTTTCCATTAATGTCTTCCTGTGGTCACAAAAAGTATCAAATAACTAATGATGAAATATTTTGACGAAATACTATTTTTGCACTTAAAAGAGATTGAGTGGCAAAGTCCTGTCACTTCTTCGGATTTGAAGCAGTGCAGTGCCTTACCAAAACAATATGTGATGCAATGAGTGCAATGTCATTATAACTGTTGAGCCTTTGAAACCATAGTTGCCAGTTGCTGTACTGGATAAAGGGTGGCGATAGTCCCTTCCACTTTGGCCAGAACAGCAGCTGGCTATCATGGATGCCAGGTGGATGCAAGATTTTAGGCCAAAGATGTCCAACAGATCAGGGACATGCAGAAGTACAACTTTTTCAGCTAAAATCAGAAATGCTATCTAACTATCTGCTGGTTGGTCCAGCTGAAATTAGATGAACTGGACAAAAAAGAAACACTCTTATCAATCATGCCTTACAAAAGTATTCACACCTGTTTAATATTTTCACAATTAGTCACAGTACAACCACACAATTGGGGCAACATGTGGGGTTTCATGTTATCGTAGAACACAAAGTAACGCATACTTGGAAGAAAATGGATGCATTGTTGTTCGGGTTTGTTCAAGTGTGGTATGCTCATGGATTCGGCTTCCGTTCTTCAATTTGTGAAGGCTGTGAAGTTTGATAAGGAGAGAAAGATAAAAATGAACCAGGAGTATGGAGTATGGAAATTTAAAGTAGGGTTATGTACAAAACAATGTCCTAAACTTTGAATATATCATGCAACATTGTTCAATGGAAAAGATATTGCACTAAAAGACTTACACTGCACATAACTGACAACACAGTTCACAGGAAAATGGGTAGAGCTAAATAGAGGGCAGTCCTGGAAGAAAACCTCTTAGAAGCTACAAAAGACTTGTAGCTTCTCTGAGATTGGGATAACAGGACACTGAGCCTAAATTTACAGTCAGAACTGCAATGAGATTTAGATTGAAGCATATTTGTGTATTAGAATGTTCCAGTCAAAGCCCAGACTCAGTCGATAAAGAATCTGTGACAAGACTTGAAAATTGATGTTCACAGATGCATCCCACCTGGCCTGAGTAGGCTAGAATATGAATGAGCAAAATTTTCAAGAGGTGGCAGAAACATATCCAAAGAGATTTGCGGCTTTAATGCATCTGTGACTCTGAAAAGAATTGATTCCAGAGGGCTGAATATGTCTCACACTTCTTTATAAAAAATAAAAAAAAACAGGAAAACCATGTATCATTTTACCTTCCCTGAACAATTAGGCGTTACGCTCCTCTGCAGTTGGCCAGGCAGCTTCCCCTTCAAAGTAGTCATCAAAAGACTGCTTCTATAGTTCTAGTTTTGACTCACTCATAATGTCATCACAGAGACTATTGTGTCCTCAGTGGTGACTACTACAGTGATGCACACTGAGCAGACCTGTCATTATGAATCGTGTCAGTCTTTAAATAAAGGTTCAATCAGCAGGTGGCCTTTTAATTCAGAACTTACTGATGATATTTACACAGATAAAGGGGGAAGTGATTCACGAATTCAACCAGTAAGAGAAGCCTCCAACATGGAGTAGTGATAAGTAGGGTCAAATATTCAGTCCTAATGGAGGGTTCTTGTTTCACTCTGCAAACACACCTTAGTGGTGTCTCCTGCTGGTTGCCAAATGGTGTAATTACAGAACTACTGGAAACACAAGGTCAACCCATGCAGGTCTTTAGGCTCTGTAATAATTGAATTGCCTTGAGGGCTTCCATTTCGAAGGTGTGAGTGATCCATCAGCCTTGGCTTGTCTTTGATCAAACAAGCCGTTGAAGTGGAAATTGAATATGATGTGCCACAAGCGAGCAATCACATCTAGCCAGTGGTCCCTGTGGCATCAAATTAACACAAGGTGCAAAGCTAATCTCAGCCAGCATGCCCTCTGGGGCGTAATGTTTTGTAAACTGCATGTAGACCTGTCACTCTTCTTCATGTGCACTTGAATGATTTTTGGAAATGCGGCCTACATTCCTTTTTAAGGTTAGCATTCGCACTCAAGCACTCATTGCAATGAGGAATTGCTCCTCTGAGTGCTTGTGTGTTTGTCTGCTTTGCTGTTTTTGTGATAAATCAAAAAATGTGGGACGTTAAAATAATGCCTGATTGGATAATCGGAAGAGGAAAGAAATGATGCTAATCTCTTAAATAGAATTTAATGTGTCAACGACAGCAATGTTCTTCGTTTTCATTTGGTGGCAACAATAATCCTGAAGGTTATTCCACTGCACTCAGTTATGTGCCAAAGAGTGCTGCCTGGGTTGGTTGAATTAGAGAAAAAACATAAAATGAAATGTTCTTGTAAATCGCACTGCATAAAAGAAAGGAGTCATTTACTGAATGGTTGGTGCTGCTGCTTAGCTGAGTGGTTCTTGTGTGCCTTCTCAAGGTCTCCACAGACGAGTGGTGATAGCTTCATAATCCAGGGTCTGATTTGGATTTCTTTATTTTAATATGGCTCTTTCCATCCATCCATCCATTTTCCTGCACCTTTGTCCCTTACTGGGGTCAGGAGGGTTGCTGGTGCCTATCCCCAGCTAACGTTCCGGGCGAAAGGCAGGGTACATCCTGGACAGGTCGCCAGTCTGTCACAGGGCAACACAGAGACAGACAGGACAAACAACCATGCACACACACACTCACACCTTGGGAGAATTTGGAGAGGAGAGATTAACCTGACAGTCATGTTTTTGGACTGTGGGAGGAAGCCAGGAAGCCGGAGTACCCGGAGAGAACCCACCATGCACAGGGAGAACATGCAAACTCCATGCAGAAAGACTGGGGCCGGGAATTGAACCCAGAACCTTCTTGCTGCAAGGCAACAGCTCTCCAACTGTGCCACTGTACAGCCTTTATGTCTCTTTCCTTTTTTTTTTTTACTTTTTTAATCAGCCCACCCATAAAGACATAATTTTTTAGGCATCATTTTTTCCCCTCAGTTTCACTCCTTTGCAGAAGCATTCATATTTTCCCCATCTGCATGACACTATGTAATGCTTAAGGCCCAGCATACAGTGAGAAAGAGGCATCAGCACTTTTTGCTTTATTTTGAGCATTCCTGTCAGGTCAGAATTGTCCTGAGGAAAAAGGCAGGACTCATTTGTGGACTCGGTATGCTGTGGGTCAGAGGGCTGTGGTGGGTGTGTGTGTTTTTTAGAGACACACTTATCACCAAAGCTCCTGGTGGCCGAGATACTTAAGCCCAGGGGGCTTTGTTTCCTGTCACACAGAGGCAACCAGTGAGAGTAGAGATGTTAAAACATTATGACGCATAACAACTGCAAGTGCATGTTCTCAGTTGAACCGGTGCCAGAAGCATCTATCTGTAGACATGGGTTGAACATCACTGTCTTGCCCACTCCCTTTTTTTTTTTGTTGAGGTTCGTAAAAAGCTACTGTAGGAGAAACTAAACATCAATGGGAGTATGATTAAAAGCAACCGAAAAATGCACATGTCATCAGCAGCTAGCAAGTGAACATAGCAGGGGACAGAATATACTATACATTAATCTTATAGCAGCTCAGGGAATACATCAATTATTAAATGGCTTTCTGACATGAAAGCTGTATCCATTTTGAATTTTAGTGCAGGATGAAACTTAACACTTGCCCTTCGAATAATTGATGAGTTCTAATATTATGTTCTTGGGTAAGCTTCCTTTAAAATGTTATTTTTAACAATGTGCTTTTGTAGATTTTAATAAACAGCTTACAGACATACAATATGAGTTATTTAAGAAAGCTCTACTGTGATACTATGTTTAAATGATAAACAAAAATGCATAAATAAAACCATGTACATGTTTTTCATTTATTTGTATGTGGTCTTACCAGAAGCATCACCATGGATGGCTAGCAACACTATTCAGGAAACTGACTTACACCCATAACAGAAATCAATAAATGAGGTTTTTGTTTACAGGTGGCAAACTGTGGTGGGCTGACGATGAATCAGCACAGCTGGGGACAGTCACCAAAAGAGATGGGAGGAATTTTTTGATTCTGAGAAACAAGACAAGTGGTGTTGTCCATATGAAAGTGTATGACAGGGAGGGCCACAAAGGTAAGAAGGCACAAAATTATATACATAATATACGCATTTATCCACCTATAATATCTTACTGTTTGCCCTTGCTGGTTATGCTTTTCATTCAGGAAGAAATCCGTGCCAAGTGAACAACGGAGGATGCTCCCAGCTCTGCTTCCCAACCTCAGAGAACACACGCAGTTGCTCCTGCACTGTGGGGTATAATCTACGCAGTGATCGCACATCCTGTGAAGGTAAGAAACGCTTTAAGGTACACATCGCTTTCAAGGTAAGATTGCATTAAAGTGCGTTAGTGATGCACACATCAAAGTTTACTAATCATTAGATACATGTGCATATATGTGATAAAGGTTTGTAACAGGTCCTTCTTTCATTCTTTAGGTGTTGACTCATTTTTATTGTATTCCATCCATGAGGGAATTCGTGGAATTGCATTAGATCCGAATGACAACAGTGAAGCTCTCATGCCCATCACAGGAACTCTGTTTGCTGTGGGGGTCGACTTTCATGCAGGTATGATACAACTTAGAAGACCATATTAGATCTAGCTCTCAAGATCTAACATGTTTTTGGGACGAGTCAAGTTTTGTGTTTCCACGTAGGTCAAGATAGTCACTTGCAGAGAATGTGTTTTACACAATAACTAAAAGGCAGGAAAACAGTTTCATTGAACAGAATTGTAACTCATATGATTTTACCACAGCATAAGGTGTAAAATCCACCACAAATGGACAGATGCAAAATATAAAAATGTAAGTACATGTCTTAAAAATAAGTCTAGTCATATTATCACATGAAGCATAAACTTTTTATTTTATTTTTACCAATAGAAAACATATACAAATGTTTCCAAATTTTGATTAAATAACTTATATTTACTGTAGAAACCTCCAGTCGTTATATGGCAGGTTCAAGACTTAGAAACTCTAAAACTGATGCCTCTATGTTGATCTTGATTTATGAAACCTATAAATAAGACCTAAAAATAATTATTGAAGTTAGAAATGTACATTTTATACTAATGAAACATCGGAATTCACTTCAAATAACACATTTCAGTTGTAATGAAGCAGTTTTTCTTTATTTGAAAGCTTAAACTGCACAAAGTTGGATGCTTCACTAATTGAACTGGTGAGGTTACACTCCTCATTTCTCTAAAAGCACTTGAGTTTGATTGGTGGAAAGGGTAATGGAATATCATCTAAATGCTAACACAACAAACATCTTCTCCTTGGAAACCAGCAGATGGGCTGTCCACCCACATCATGTCAGCTATTGCTCAGCTAATTACTGTAACTGAAATCATCTTAACTCAAAGTGGTTGCTTGCTAAACGCGTTTCTTGTGGTAATAACAACTGGCCCTTGACTTTACCAGGTGGAAGGGACAATTAATGCAACAGAAACATGCAATTAGAGCCTTAGCCAATATGGAGACATGTCAGCAATCTTGTAAAACAATGTCAAATGATTTCTACCGCATCACTGAGTTTTGTCTGCTGATATTTGTAATGTTTCAGATTTTCAGCAAAGTTTGGTAGTTTTATCTGTTGTTAAACCTTTTGTGCTGTGAACTTTTAATTACTATATTAGGGCTTTAACCTTAGTTTTAACAGTTGCTTTAACTAGTTAATGACTGAAGATCCCAATGGGATTATGAATGAAAGAAAGGGTTTTGTAACAATGTAACATTTCATAAATATCTCTGCTATTTGAGTATTTTAAGTTTTGTCACTTTATAACCATAAATATCAATTTATATGTAAATCTGAACAATATTACACATTCATTACCCTTTCCTCTGATACCCCAAAATAAAATCCAGTCCAGCTGCTTGTGGAAGTCACACAGGTTCAGAACAGACTGAACCTGTGTGTAACGGGCATCAATCCGTCCGCTAGGACGCTACCTGAAACAAACAGCAGGTGGCGTAGATTAAAACATTGACAATTTTTATAACTTATGCATTGTCTTTATTACAGTGCACAGTTTACGTTATTTTGTCTAGGTTTGTCACATAAAATAAATCAACAAATTGAAGTTTGTGATGAAGCGATTAAAAACTTTGAGTACTGTTGATACTTTCGTAAAGCATTGCATTCTGGTACTTTTACAGAGTTTATGAAAAAATAGGCTATTCATGTCTAGAAAAATTTTAATTGAATGTTGCATTAGCAAGTCATAAAAATTGGCCCCGACAAAATAAATAAATAACGTGTTGTTTTGCAGATTTTCTTCAGATAACCTCAAAGGAATATTCCACTTTCTTGTCATTTAAGCTGAGCTGTGGCACAGTTTAAGACAGACACATTTCTGCATAGACTGTCAGTACTACCATAGTATTGCTTAGATTTAAAGGACTGTGTAACTTTCAAATTTGACCACGCTTAGCTTTGTCAGAATGAATGCAGAAACATAAAAACGGGATTTTTACAGCTAACTGCCACTTAAACAGTGGCTGAAAGGATTTTAGAAAGCTGATTCCAGGCATTAGCGGATCTGTACAATAAAGCAGATCCCATCTCTGACAACTGTTTGAAAACCCAGCTTTTTGCCTGTTTTCTGTCTCATTTTAATATGATATTTAAATTGCTGACAAAATGGTGAATATATTTCTTTTTTATATTCTTCAGCTGTCAGTTTTTGCCTTTTTCCCTCCCTTTATATGTTTGCAGTTATCCCAGTCTCACACACACACACAATCGCAGTCGCACACACACCTTTATAATAGCTGTGAAACACTAAAGCAAATATCTATTAACGCCCATCGCTCTTGAGTTTTTTGTGTTGCAACCTCTGTTCACGCCTTGCTGCTTGGGGATATTCATTTTAAATAACATTATCGTTCAGCCTGTACATCTCCAACTTTATGATTCTTAGTGTCTGTTTTTCTTATTGTTTTGTACAAAAACACTTAAGTTAATGCAATAAAGTTTTAGAATCTAAATTTAAATTACAGTACAAAAAGAAAAAGAAAGGCAAAATATGGATCCACCTGAATATACAGGATTTATTAACTTCTTTTATTGCTTTACAAACCCTAACTTCCCAGTATTTAAATCAAATGTAGTATGGAACATAATGAGCGTATGTTCCAGTACAAGTCAATATACTGACTATCTAGATAGATAATAATAATATGTTTACATAAAAAGTTTTTTTTCTCAAACAGCTAAAACAATTCTGTTTTAAAAAGTTTCTAAAATGGTATCAGGTGCCATAATGCTGCCTTGGTTGTCATCTGTGTTGCCAATGTTTACATATCCGAAATGCATTCATGTTAAAAAATTTAAAATGGTTCTAAATTGACATTTTCCTTCCTGATTTTTACTTTTCTTTAATATTGAATATATTCTCATATGAAGACACACCCTCAGGCGTCTCTTTCCTAGACAGGTTGTTGATGGGCATAAAGGTTCTGTTAACTCTGCATGTGTGCATTTCTTTTCATAAAAAGTCATTCTGAACCAGTGATTTTATTTTGTTTTGTTTCGGTAATCTTTGCTTCCTGCCTACTCTCCTACCAAATGGTTATACCGAGCACAGAACTGCCAACAACTTTCATATCCTATTTATTTTCTTTTTTGTAGAAAACATTCCGAAATTCTGTGTTTAGCTGTGTCTTTTTCCTGCACAATGTAATTTGCTGAGCTTCTGCTGCCATTATGTTGAGGTACTAATTTTGATTTAGGAATTCTTTTTTTGTAGACAAATTTATTACTGGAGCTATTGCTGCCACTTCTTGTGTACTTTGGATTTCATTCTATAAGAGGTTCTTCTCACACAGTGCTGCTTTAAGTTGTTTCTCTTTCCAGTATGATACCAGTAACTGAGGTGCTGCCGGCGTTACTATTTGAATTTCAGTTTTGTTTCTTTTTGTAAAAAACCTTTGTGGCGAAGTAAATGTTCTTTGCTCTGCCTGTTTTCTTAACAAAGCCATTGCATTGCTGTCAAAAACTGTTTGAACTATTGTCTGTATTTCTTTCCATCTATGTACCCCTGAATCAGTATTTGTTTGTTTTTCTGTTTGTCTTTCTTGGACAAGAACACTGATAGAGCTATTGATGCCATTAGACCTGTGTATTCTTTGCTTTTAGTTTCATAGTAATCCCAGATTAGTGTGTATTTTTTGTGTCTCTTTCCTATAATTACTTTGAACTGAATAGTTTAAACTTCTATCTACATCTGAATGGATTGTATTGAAAGGAACTGGTCTTGTCTGAGTTGAATTTGTGGTAGTTTTGAAATATTTTGGTATGAGCTCTGGTTTGCTGTTTATTGAAGCTCCTTGAGGTGATATTTGTTCTCCATTCATATAAGCTGGAACAAAAGCAACACCAAGCAACTTTCACAGGAACCAATGGAAACCTTGGATTCTGTGCACTGTCTTTACTGTTTGCTGTTTACTCATCAAAATCTACTGAGGAAATACTTCAACTGTTAAACCTTATATTAAGCTTAAACAATTTGTGCAATGAAGAATTGTTAGGCAGTTAAAAGATTTTAATCATTTTACTTGATTGTGATTTCAAAAAGTACTTATTACCCTGCCACTTATATTAAAAAAAAAAAAAAAAAAGTTGAAGTCCAAGAAAAGCAAACATAGTTGGATTTCTTACACAAATATGAATAATATTGCAACTTACTTAATATACAAATAAAAAGCTTAAAATCAGACTATTTAAAAGAGACTCTGAAGGTCAATGGTCGTCTTGAAGTGTGACTGCAGCTTTTGGAAAAGAAATGAGCTGAGTCCAAGTACAGAATTCAATGATTGCCGCAGCCTTTAATTCTTTGGGCAAGTGAACATGCAAATGTAGCGCTAAGTCCCATCCAGGATCAGCACCTGACAGCATGCACATTTCATTTACATATCGTTATGGAAGCCAGGTTGCCAGAGCAGAACAGATGAAAGCCCCGCAGCTGTATCCTGTCATATGTCATCTTTGTGTTAACAGAGTGTGAAGGCATGAGGAACAAGATGGTGCAATTAAATGTCTGATGCTAGGTGAGCTCTTAACAACCTGTGGAGAGTCGGACTGGAGGCTCCACTGCAAATACAGCACATAGTGAATTTACCAAATTCTTAAGGACTCACTGTGCACTGCTTTGAAAACTGAAAGGGCTTTTCTATAAATTAAAATAGCAGAAATTTCAGTATCACAGTTTTTAAATTAAATTTTATGTACTAAGTGGATTCATAACATACATAGGGAACATTTTAAAAGGTTTCAGTTAAAAAAATAAAAATACTATTTTTTCTTTGAAGAAATCTTTAAATTTAATAAGAAACTGACTTAGATTTTCACTAGGTACTCACACTAATCATCAAAATGAACAAGAATGTGTAATTTTGTGTGAAATAAATCTAGATATGCAATATTGTTTTTTTTCTAGCCGCTGAAATAAATTACCTTTTTGATCCCAATGTATTGAGATGTACCTGTATACTCCAGCGTCATATTTTGTACTTCATGCTGCTCCTAATTTGACTCCTTTCTAACATCACATGACATTTGGTAAAACTGACAGTGGTAAAGCACAATTTGGCATTGTTTAAAACTGTAACTACATCCATGGCAGCAGCATTCATCATCCCATTATCTCCTGTCATTAATGGTATGGTGTAATTTTCAGGAAATGACACAGTGTACTGGACAGATATGGGGCTCAACAGAATATCCCGCGCCAAACGTGATCAGACCTGGCGGGAAGACGTCATCACTACAGGCATCAGTCGAGTCGAAGGCATCGCCGTTGACTGGATCGCTGGTCAGTATTGTTTCCCCAGACCACGGTGTTATGACTACAGGCTTGCTATTTATAGCGGACAATTTTCACTTTCTGTTCACCGTGTCTAGTTATGGCAGATGTTAGGTTTGATGTTGCTCCTCAATAATAGAAAAAAAACTCTGCAGCAAACATAGTAAAATCATTCACTGCAAGAATACAAATGCAACATAAGTTAATGTACTGAATTTTGAAGTTATTTAAAATATGTTTACCAAAGAAGCACTTGGTAACAAAAATACTGTAGATGTGGTTTAACATTTTTTATGGTGTCAGATTTAAAGAACATGTTAAAAATTCTCATTTTTCTCTTACTTTTCTTCTTTCCATTTGAAGTGGTATATTTTACATTTTAAGTCACTGAATTTTCATGGATGTTTGTCTAATTTTTAAGCTTTTAGATGCTCTTGGATCTATTGTATTTATTTATTACTATTGTAATAAATTACAAAAACATGTTATTGACTGTAACACATCAGGTAAAACAGTGGTGAAAACAAATCTATGCATCTGTACATAAATAGCTGGTTTCTGTCTCCTTAACCACATACTCACGCTGTATTCCTGTCTATTGTAGAGTATATTTCTTTTGCATTAACCTTTTGTGTGTACACAGGAAACCTGTACTGGACAGATCATGGCTTTAATCTGATTGAAATCTCCCGCCTTAACGGTGCATATCGCTCAGTGGTGATATCTGAAGGACTTGATCAGCCAAGAGCCATTGCTGTCCATCCACAAAAAGGGTAAGGAATATCTCTCTGTTTTATGATTGTGTTGTCCAGTTTTGCAGTGCAACAGACTCCAATCAGTGGGATCAGTTGGGTTTTTGATTATATGAGGATGTATAGAAAACTGATTATTACTTAAACTGTGTTGTTTTCCTTAATGAGAAAAACTGGTTTTCACACCAGACCTTGTCTGAGCACTTGAGCGGTTTCATGTTTGTTTACCTGCTTATTGATGCAGGTATTCACTCAGCCAATTACTTGCCAGCTTTGCTGAGCATTAGACCATACACATGCAGCTTCTGTTAGTGTCGGCATCAAACAGAAACCTTGAGAAAACTGTATTCTTAGTGATTCATGCCAGACTGCCTTGATATTGACAGTTGAGAATGTATATTAAAAACATTTTCCTGGCATTTCCCACAGTTTAGCCAACTGATAAACATATGTTTGAGTAGTCAGAGGTGAAAGCAGAGAAACATTAGAGCAGACCATAGGTATATATATATATGTATATAGTTATCTAGATTATAACCCAATCCCCAGAAGTGTGTGGCTTCATTATGAAGGTGCGCACAACAACCGGAAAGATGTTAAGCTGTTTGAAACAACTTATTGTTCATGATCTTTTATTCCAGCATGTAATTATTAATATATTTTACAAGACACTTCTCTCATAGCCACTTATATGATACCATCTTTAAAACTTTGTGTAGTTTTTCCATAATTCAGTCGATTTCTGAACAACAAAACAATTACACCAGCAGGAGCCATATCTGCTGATATGAAGCAACATGAATCTGTTTCCATGTGGTTTAAATCAAATTCCTTCCACATGAATGTCGAAGCTGAAATTGAGACTCATGGAATCAAGCAGCAGTTTCCAACCTATGCTCCAGTGTTGATGAACCTGTGTGAACTGTAACCTCAGTTTCCTGACAGGAATGACACCCAGTATGGTTTTCTTTTCAACAAGTGGTGAATAAAGCTACTAGTACATTTCTATCATCTTAAATCAATCTGCCTTTTCTCCATCAACGTCTGACATCGGCAAGGTATTTTCCTTCACGTTACTGCAGCTCACATTACTGTTTTCCCTTTTTAGACCATTTTCTTTAAACCTAAGAGATGATTTGCATGACAATCCAAGTATAATTGCTGTTTTCTGAAATGCTCAGACCAGCCTGTTAGGCACCAACAACTATTTGAAGTAAATTAATTCCTTTTGTTCCCATTCTGATGCTCGATTTGAACTTTGACAGGTCATCTTCACCACACCCAGATGGCTAAATATATCATGCTGCTGCCATTTAATATGCTGAGTCATTAATTGTGCTAAGTCACAGTTTAGACACATCAGTATTGAAAATGTACGCATGCCAGATGTTGCACCTTGGTGCTTCCCATATGTTTTCACCTTAAATCCCAATGCTGCCTAGTTGCAAGGACTGCCTGATACTGTCACATCCACTGACTAATGAGCCACAGTTGGCAAAGCCTTACATAAATTTACCATGACAGCAATGTCAATACTCCTCTTGATGACCTGGAGGACTAATGTTGCAAGTTAATGTCAGTCTCCCGTTTCTGCCTCGATCTTTTCGAAAATTACAGAGATTGACAGATGACATCTAAGTCCTGATTTGAAGCGTTTTAATAGGTAGCCTGTTAAACTTAAGATCGAAACTAATATAAAGGGTTGTTCTGGGACAAGGACAAAACATTATTGTAGAGTTCTGATTATTTTCTGTTAGGCAACACATACTGACAGTAACCCACACCTGAAGTCCAGTAATCTGTTCTATCCTGTAGCACTGTGTCCAATGTGGGTTTGCTTCATTGTCTTATTCTCTTTGTGGAAATTAAGCCACTTGAGTAAAGGTCACTTCCTATGTGGGTCCAATTATGCTTGACAGTTACCTCTTCTGGAGCGAATGGGGGCAGAACCCCTGCATTGGCCGCTCTCGTCTGGATGGTTCAGACCAAGTTACCCTCGTTAATTCGGGCATCGTATGGCCCAATGGGATTTCCATAGACTTTGAGGTACAGTCTACAACACAAGCATTGTCTTCAACCTGATATACTCGGTTATTCTACACCTCCACTTTCATCATCCTGCTTTCTTTCTGAAATGTTAATGTGCGTAAGAGGGCGGGTCTTTGATCTGCATTTTTTAAATTACCTTCCAGGAAAACACATTATATTGGTGCGACGCACGCACAGATAAGATCGAGAGGATCAACCTTGAAACAGGTGAGAGCCGGGAGATTGTAATGTCAGCGGCCAACGTAGACCTGTTCTCTGTGGCTGTGTTTGGGCCTTACATCTACTGGTCTGACAGGTAATTTATTATTTTCCTAAATACACTCAAATTCTCTGGCCTGCAAGGCCCTGTATTTTAACTTTACATCAACCTAAGTCGACAAGCGTCTCGTGTGAAAATATTGCAAAAAGCAATTGTTCTTACCAAAAGTCAAAGCCCATTTTTCTGAATGCAGACAGAAGCCTTTGTCACCAGCATCCTAAATCCTTCTTCATCCCAGTTATAATGGCTTATTTAGGCTCATGTTTTTCACATGACTCACTTAAACTAGTGGTAAAAGCAATTAATTTACTTCTCCCCAATTTTCTGTGCATCTAACCTGCATGCATTTCTTTTTTGTGGAAAGAAGAGCAAAAGGATCATTTTAGTCCTTTTTTAATCAGTTCAGTCAAGAAAATGCTGTTTCTTTCTTATCCCTTAAACTTGCCTCAACCAAAATCTAGACTAGAACATTTTTTAAACATATATTCATGAGTTGCTATCGTTTTATTTGTTTTGTTAATGATGTTCAGGGCCCATTCCAATGGCTCAATCCGGCGAGCTTTTAAGACCGACGCCAGTGAGGATGTAACCATGAAGAGTGGCCTGGGGGTCAATTTGAAAGATGTCACAGTTTTCAACAGAGATAGGGAAAAAGGTAGGATTTCACTTTATAGTCTGATTAATTTTTCATTACACATTGTGTCCCTTTACATCTTTTGTAATTTGTTTGACACATACATGTCCAGTTTTATTTTTTCATGTACATATATGTAAATCAATCAAGTTTATTTGTTAAGCTTAAAATATTAAATTTTGGACGAGTGCAGGTGAGGATGCACCTGATTGTAGTGTAAGTTAAGAAGCAGCACAATTACTTATGTTTATCAGTCTTCAAATTTAAGCAATGTTATGTTGAAGTTAGTGGATCAAACATGATTAAATTCCAGGAATTCCAAGGCTCTTTACTTGTCATGGTTGTTTTTCCATCTGTTATATATAGGCAGGACAAATTATACCTGACTGCACAAAGCAGGAAATAAGGCAAGCTGGTAACTGAACATGTGTTGTGTTTTGAAGGCACCAACCCCTGTGCCAGGGGCAACGGAGGCTGCCAGCAGTTGTGCTTTCACCTGGGAAGCGGTCGGCGAACCTGCTCCTGTGCCCACGGTCGCTTGGCAGGCGACGGTTTTGCCTGTGAGCGCTATGAAGGTTATTTACTCTTCTCTGAAAGGACTATCCTGCAAAGCATCCACCTCTCAGATGAAAACGACCTCAACTCACCGGTTCAGCCGCTGGAAAATCCAGCTTTCTTCAAGAACATTGTTGCACTGGCCTTTGACTACAATCAGAGCAAATCTGGGACCAACCGCATCTTTTTCAGTGATGCGCATTATGGAAATATACAGATTATTAACGACGACTGGGCAGGACGATATATTATTGCAGAAAGTAAGTGGATTTCATTCTGGCAAAATGTCTTCCCACTATAGATTAGTTAATTTCTTTTCCCCACTTTTTCTTTATTGCAGACATGCTCTTATGTGCACATAAATTTTGGGACTTTAAGGCAGCCTGTGTAAAAACATAATTTCAGGTGGTTCATGATACCTTTTATGCCAAAGTCACATTTATTGACACTTATGGTAAAAATCGACAGTGACATCATCTCTATGGTGACATATTCTTCTTTAAAACCAGTGTTTTAGTTGAGTACATATATTCAGTTTATGCAAATATATAGATCATTATTTAGATCCCGACAAGTATTGAAAGGAACAGTATCAACAATTGGTAAACGCAAAAATTACTGTACTCAAATTAAAGCCTAGATTTTTTCTAAAAAAAAAAATCATTGTGAGATTCTGCTTGAGAAATTAAAATGTATTTATTTTGCAGCTCTTCATACCACGAGTGCCCATAAATGCAGGTTGATGCTGTATAAATGGTGTCACCCCTTCATTAGGAGATATCCCAATGAACCCTGAGCACTCAGGTTTCATCCATATCTCTGCATTGTAATGACTTTCTACAAGGTAGAATTTTTAAATTAATTTTGATTAAATAGTTGTGTTGTTATCTACAAAGAATCTTTTGCATCTGTCTGGGTCAATGTCATAAGGGATTCTGGGTTTTTTCACCTTTTTCTAAAAAAGGCTTATAGGTCTGTGTGTTTCTAAGCTTCCTCGACATTCACTGCTACCGATTAAACAAGGGTCCATCTCCATTTATTAATCACCAAATGTCAGCCAGTCCCATCTTGATGAGCATGGTTGGAGTGAGATAAACAGCCGAAGTGTCTGTTCTCCACAGCTTGCATTCTCTGCCATTCTGCAAAGTTTCCACAGGGAGCAGAGCTCAGCACCTTCCCATCCTCTTCTTACACAGGGAGACTAGCAGAGTGTTACTGATCCATTCTCACCCATCCCCCTTCCCATCTCCCACGCTCCTGCTGAGGGAGCTTTCTGCTTATTTATTTTTCTTCTTGAAATGAACAGGCATTATCAAGAACCATCTGTCAGGAGTGTTAGTGTCCTTCACGCCTTGCCACTTGTGAAATGCAGAATGAAAGGGGTCCAAAAATTTCGCTGAAGCACCGTTTGAGTTTTTCAGTCCACAACACTTTCACACATTCGCGTTGTAGGCAGCCATAATGCAAAGATTAGTTTCTGGACATTGTGACTGTCCCTGGTTTTGAATTTAGTGTTGGTCCAAAGCAGAATTAGAAGCATTAGGGCACTTTAAGGCAGCATCAAACACTGAACTGTGTGTAAAATTAGGCCTTTTGTTATTTTTTTACTGAATCCCATCATTGAGGAAAGGTGAAGATGTTAATCATCCATATTTCCCTAATTAAACTCTGTGTCCCCCATTAATTACTCCCTCGCGTGGCCAACAATTTGTGAGCAACTCCAAGCTGCCAGACAGCTTTTATTGCAAACTATTAATTAGTTGTCAGCTGACTCAGGCAGAGTCTTAAGTATTTTAGAGGTGCTTTATGAGTTTAGAAAAACTAGTGCGCAAAAACAAGGATGAGGACAGATCACATTTGCTATCTGTTGCAAAATTTGCATTAATGTTTAATTCACCTACAATTATTTTGAAATCCTCTTAAATGCAATAATAGACACAAAGTAAATTATCTTTCCATCCATAAAAAAACTAATTAATTTGGTTTCATAGTTAGTATAGATATCACAGCTTGGCTTTACATATTAACACAATTATTTGCATTTTAGTATAATACAATGTATGTTCTGGAAGCCTAAAATAAAGCAACTTACTGCCTGTGACTCAGTTAAGACATACTTAAAGCTTCACACTTTTCTAAAGTAGCATGTATTGGAGTCACCTTAATTATCTGAGCTGATTTAACATTACAGAGAAGGTTATGTTGAACTAAAATATCACAAATATACGGAGACCCTAAGGGGACATGGAGAAAAAAAAAGGAAAGAAATCCCGACTTACTTTCTCGAGATCCCGACTTAGTTTCTTGAGATCCCGCTTAGTTTCTTGAGATCCCGCGAAAAGGAAAAAAAAATTTGAGATCTCGAGATAAAAAGTCAGACTTCATCAAGGTTCCTCAACTTAAGCATTTAACTCATTGACTGTTCTTTGCAGTTTACTGAGCATTGCAAAAACTCACACTGAGAAATTTCTTAGATGTTCATAACTTTCTTGCAAGTTGTCTTTGTGTTGAGTGACCTACTGGTTCTGTGGCTTAAAACAAACAAAATCACCTTTATTCCACCAACGTCCTTGATAACACATATGAGCTGTTTGTACTTGTAGGTTGTATTTGGTTTAGTCAAGTTTCCTGCTGTGCATTGTGGCAAAGCATCTATTATTTTGTCCTAAAGTCATTGTTGAAGACGTTTTCCAGTTCCTTCATGTGAATAGTGCCACACTAAGCCTTGCTGCCTCACTGAGAGAAAACACTTTCTCGGTCTAAAACTTCCAAACAGGCAACAATTCTGTCTTTTTCTAATTCTACTGCTTTAAGCATTACCATTTCATATGCTAGCTGAGGCCTGTCGAGCATGAAATGCAGCTCTTGTTTTCTTTTTCTCTGAACACTGAAACACTTTGGGTTCAATTTGGAGACGGATGGATTTCAGTTTCAAATAGCTTTATAAACCTTCTCAAATAAATGGGCAGCTGCCATAGCTTGACTCAGGCAGTTGTTGATGTCTCTTCACCTTGGCTTTGTGTTTATATACATCTATATATTATAAACAAGCAAACTGCCAAAAGGCCTGCTTTTAGAGATGTAGTCATACAAGTTGATGCACAATTAGTAAGTTAATTGATCTTTTTTCTTTTTGCAGTACATAATAAACAAATGTTACATCAAGTTTTTAAGCCTTGTCCACATAAGCAGACTACTGTGAATAATTTAATATTGATATGACCAAATTATCTGATAGTGGTTCTGACAGAGAGCTCCGTCAGTGTCATTCACCTCCATGCAATAACATGGGTGCTGCAAAAACCTTATCTTATGTTGTGTTTAGGAAATTGGTTTGCGATGAAAACACACTCAGTTTCTCAGTGACTGTGGCGCCAACAAATGGCTGTCTGTCCAGTGTACTGAGCCATGAAGTAATTTCTCTGTCAATCACCAAGAAACACAATCCCACGTCTAACACGAAAAGAGCTTGCCATCTGTTGCATGCAAACTGCTTTTTTTTTTGTTGTTAAATCTGCATGGACAGGCCTTAATTGTACATTTTTTAGCTCAAAGTGTAAGTGACAGAAAGCAGAAAACATTTAATTATAAAAACATATTTTGATAGTAACACAAAGTGCCATAGCGCTATGTTAAATTTTTGGATGGATACGGTGTAAGAGTAGCAATATCTATTGGCCAGATTGCAACGAAGATTTGGGGCGAAGCAAATAATGTGGTAGCTTTCAAAAATACAAACCCTTCTCTTTTCCAGATAGCTTAAAGTTACAAAGCCATGCACATAGGATTTTTTTCAAACGAAAGTGGAAAAATATTAAGTGTATGTTGCCAAAGTGACAGTTT
This sequence comes from Phalloptychus januarius, assembly GCA_902982915.1. NCBI lineage: Eukaryota > Metazoa > Chordata > Actinopteri > Cyprinodontiformes > Poeciliidae > Phalloptychus > Phalloptychus januarius. The sequence goes on along the minus strand of CADWAE010000230.1, from coordinate 16,182,490 downwards.
TCACTCATACCAGCATGCTATCTCTTTTCATTACGAATGGAATGGAATACAAATTTCAGTTGGCAAAGTAATAAAAATTTTACCTACTTTTCTTTAATAAAGCAGGATTCATCCCCAAGATACTACTATAGCTGCCACTTATGGTTTCAGATTATTTCACTTATCTGAACTGTATCTTTCTTTTTTATTATTTTTTGTTTTCTTAGATGTGGGTTCAGTGGAGGGTCTGGCTTACCACCGGGCTTGGGACACCTTGTACTGGACCAGTTCCACTACATCTACCATCTCCAGACAAACCGTGGACCAGAACCGAGTCGGTGCCTTTTCCAGGCAGGCTGTGGTCACTCTTTCAGAAGAAGACCACCCGCACGTACTGGCCTTGGATGAGTGTCAGAGGTTGTAACTCGTCTGTCCAAAATACATCTCTAACATTGGTTATCAAATTACTGAGTGATTCACTTAATCCCACAATACTGTCTAGATACATGGAGAGTATGTGCAGCGTATTCAGAAATAGCATAACTGTATTTAAAATGCATATGTTGAAAATTTACATGACCTAGTTAAAGTTTATTTATCCAAAGTAAGATTAGAAATGGAAAACTTCCTTAAGTGCACAAACATTAGCAGAAAGCATAGTTTCTCTTTACACTTTTTATTTTCAGATTTCTATCAGGAAATTCCTTGTGCTCCTCTTTAAGTCCATTCATAAGCTTGTGTTGTTGATATTATGCCAAGATTTGCTCTGAGTAAAGCTGGTTGTGTGCTGCTTACTAAAGAGGCATAAAAGCAATTGAGACATTAAGTGCATGATACCCATGTTTGATTTACTAAGAATGTAAAACTGATACAACTACCAGTGCAGGCCAGTGCAACAAACTACTAGTTAAAAATTAATCTGCAAATGTTTGTGTCATCATAAAGCATGGATTGCATTCGGAAATCATTTCATTATTTATGTGTTTCTTTTTTTCATAAATTTTTATATAAACACTATTCTTAACAATTATGACAGTAATTTTGGATTTTTGAAATTTTTTACACATTTGTATCATCATTCTTTACACAGTAGAACAAAGTTATGTTATTATTTAACTGATTTTGGTCAAGATAAATTTGATCGCTCTGTTAGCTTTTTGTCATGAAGTGGGTTTGGTGATGGTGAGAAATTGCAGGCGGGACCAGGACGAGCAGTGAAAAAGATGGATTTAATGAGGAAAAACACGATGAGACCAGGGAACACGACGAGATGACAGGGTAACACAAAGATGATGACGGGGTAACACAATGACGACAACGACATCAATAACGACAACGACATCAATAACGACAACGACACAACGACAAGGATCCGACACTAGACAAAGACAACAGGTGGACTTAAATACACAGGGAGGGCAATCAGGGAACAGGACACAGCTGGGATTAATCAGGACAACACAGAGACTCAGACACCGAAAACCTAAACTAAATACACAGAAAAACTCAAATCACGACACTTTTCTTTAAACCAACATGCTTAAAATTAGATCTTAAACTAATTGCCAGATTCCACTTCCTGTTTTCACCTTTGTGCTGGATCAGTCTAACTCATCTCTATTGCAACATAAAACATCATCCAGACAAGCAGATTAAACTTAAAAGAACTGAATCTGAAACACATTTAAGTGCTTTAGGATTACTTAATTTCTCTACCTGTGAATTAGACTAAATAAAGTAAAATATTAGTTATCCTGCTGCTGATAACCCTGATGTTATCGGGCAGCAGGACCCACAGGGCTGCTATAGTTCTGGTTCACAGAACATTCAAACATGTGCAGGTGGCATGCAGTCTGTGTCTGCAGCAGAGAAGCTCTGTAATAGAAACACCATCCCTGTGACCATTTATGAGGCAAAATCTGTACGCATACACCCACAATAGATGAGAAAAAAGGTCATCAACTCCCGGAATGTAACAATATATATCCAGCTTAGATAGGATACAACATAATATTAGGCTGAAAAAGCAAGACATAGGGGATTCTTTTTTATGCTAGTTGTGTTTTTTTTTTTTTTTTTTTTTTTTAACAAAGCGATGAAGAAAATCTCCCCATTAACAAATTTGTATCCCTTTTTTAACCCTTCAGTAAATTAAAAATGCCATTTTTGAAAGATTTAATGTAAATAAAAACATCCAAACCAGCCTGACCCCATGTGATAAAAGTGATAAAAGTAAGTGTCCTCACATCTATAACCCTTTTGTCAGCAAAAACCACCATCAAGCTTTAGTGACAACAAGCAGTGACTCTTTTACATCCCTTTGTAGATCATCTGCCCCTGCTTTCTTTGTGGAATCATTTTAATTCTGCAACATTGGAGGGTTTTGATCATGAAGGGCTTGTTTAAGGTCATGCCAGATTCCCTATTGCATTCAAGTCCAAATTTAAATCAGCAGAATGGATCAATGTTTTCATCGATATGGCAAGTTTCTCAAAAGATATTTATTGGATGAGGTGAAAAGAGACTTTGTGTTCTTTTAGATCAGCAGGGGTCTTCACCTTGAAACTCTCCTATGAATGCAATTTTTGTCCAGTCACTTTTCTGTTATTGAACCACACCAGTAAACATTGACTTTCACTGAGACAAGTGAGGCTTGGAGTGCTTAGGATGTTGTTCTTGCTTGTCTTGTGACCCCCTGGATGAGTCCTTGATTTGCTCTTGAAGTTGACCCGTTTCAAGTTTTTCTCTTTTTGTGGATTATGGCTGTCACTGCGGTTTCCTCCAGTCCTAAAACTTTAGAAATGACTCTGTAAGCCTTTTCAAACTGATGTCAGGAAATTTGGTTTGCCTTGCACATCCTTAGATTGTGGTTTGGTGTGTTACTGTTTTTAGATATTTGAGCTGACTTTATGTTGTTCAAATGGTTCTGTTTGAGTTATTTCTTGTGTCTACAAGTCATGCCCAGGTGTCAGTAATGAAAATGAACTTAGCTTTCCAAAAATTTTGTTAATCACAGCTAACTCAAATTAGAAAGAAAGACTTACCTCTTCATGTAGGGCCAAGCTGGTTCCATTTTTGCTTAATAGATTAAATCATTTCAAATATGAGTTTAGTATTTTCTCAAATTTGTTTATTTTTTCAGGAGCTAATCTACAAGTGTGCAAATACTTTTTTTCTCATGTTGCTGTAAAAATAGCTATCAGTTATTTCACAATTGTCATGACAAGAAATACCGTGTTAGGGATTGTACTAATTATATTATTCTTGAAAACCATGAATAATAGTCCTGATCTCTAGTGTATTAATGTAAATATTGAAAAGTTTATGTTATTGAATCATTTTTAGTAAATCTTCCCTTCCTTTTTTCCTCCCTGATTCTCTATTTTGTAAAACACATAATCAGGCATCCATGGTACAATTTTTAAATAACAGTTTTTATGTGTTGAATTCTGCATGTTTTTAGCAGTTTTGAAAAATTTAAACCAGCTTAAAAAATGAAGCATGTTTTTGCACAAATTTGTTTTCAAATTCTCTTTTCATAAATGTATTGAAAGATATTGAGACCAGTCAGAAAAGACTGAGTGCCCTCTAACTCTCGCTACACTAACTAAATTAATTTCTTGACCCCAATCTCTCCTTGGTTGGTAGTTTGGCAGCATATCTATCCTACTCTCGAATCACAGTCTGATAATTAAAATTTAAGCTCAAGTGATTAATTAGTAGACTCTGGTTGTGACTTCTGACCTGAATTTCTATCAGTGCAGTAGAGTGGACTTCTGTGACTTCATTAGGTTTTGAAGTGAGAGGCCAGGATTAAGATACGGTTTTTTTTAAATGTCAAAGGAGATCCTGCTTGTTGTTTACTGGACAATACAGCCTCTAACTTGTGTTGTCCATTCCTATTGCAAGTCTCATACCACTACTGGTATGACTTTTTAAAATGTTTTCATATGCTGCTCTTATCTGTTTCCTGGGTTCTCACACATATATGACTTTTATCATTTAAGCTGTGATTCTAATCCATGTTATTTATTTGAGCCAGAGCTAAACTTTTATCATTTTTACGGACTGAAAATGAAACAAGATCTTTTCAGCTATAAGAGGATTGTAATACCTAACAAAAATAACAGCCTTAACCTAAGCTCATAATCACAGTTCCTACAGTTTCTACTGTTTACAGAGGTATATGAAAAATTTGCATTTTAGTTTGGTGTTTTATTGACTGTTGAAATGCATGGATGCCATCTCCAGCCTTTAGAGAGATATTGGCAACTTATGAGTCTGAAAAGGGATAATGAGACCTCAAACACATTTGAAATCAGTCATTTTTCTGAACAGGCTGACTTCAAAATTGAAAATACTTTGCAATTGGATAACATTTAAACTGCTAAAATGTCCAGATTTATTGGAGCAGGATTATAATCCAAGGAAGTTCAGGCCACAGACATACCACCACCTGCTAAAAGAAACCCCAAAGCCTCTCAATGTTGTCATGGCAGCAGGCTCTTTCTATTGTTGGTTTGAAAGTAATTGCCTGTATAATCAAAAAGACACTGAAAACCTTAACATTAGTAGGAGATGTGCAAGGAGAACATTTTTTGGGAGAGAAAATGTAGGCAAAAATCAAGACGTTTGTAATAGTTTTTGGACAGGTGAGCCTAATAACTGAAATGTTAAGACACCAGAACATAAGACACATCTGGTATAACAAAATATAGTATTCCATGAAAGAGATCCTCCATTCAACTGTGAAGCACAGAGCAGGAAGTTTTAAAAGTCTGGGGATGTTTGGCAAGTTAAAACCCAGATCATAATCTCATTGTAATGCTGTGGGGTGATATGAAATGGGCTGTGCAATCAACAAACCCTCCAAACATCTCTGCTGAAAGTCAGGAGTAGAGCAAACCTTCCTGCCGGAGGCTGATAGATGACTAAAAGAAAAGTTTCTCTGAAATAATAGGATGTAAAGTTTGGAAATAGGTTTTGCACTGTGTACTTTGTAAAGCTGATCTTTACTGGTCATTTTGTATGCTTAGCTTGATGTTTTGGACCAACTGGAATGAGCAGAGGCCCAGCATCATGAGATCCACCTTAGCTGGCAAGAACATCAGAATTATAATCAGCTCTGACATCCTGACGCCAAACGGACTGACGATTGACCACAAAGCAGAAAAGCTCTACTTCTCAGATGGAAGCCTGGGCAAGATTGAGAGATGTGACTACGACGGCTCCAGTCGATATGTAAGTAGGAAAACGAAAAATGCAACAAATTGTGGCTGTTGTGCTAAAAGAATGCTTCTCATTTTAATTGTTTAGTTTTGCATTTCTTTGTGATGTGCTAAAATTCCCAAGATTTAAGAAACATATTTGGAAAAAGTCATACTATTTTAGTTTGCTTTTTACCCAAAATACAGTAAAACAGTGTAAGACCTCACATAGCAATGAGCTAAATCACAAAAAGTTAAGCTTATTTAAAATTAAACTTACAATCCCTGCTGCTTATATGTTTATATGTTTTGCTAAAGGTATGTCATTGTTCCTAGTTGCCTTTGACTTTTGAGAAATTCCTGATTGGGTCACAACACAACATTTCTGCGTTAGTTTTTCTATAAAACAAAACGGGAACAAACATCTTTACATGACACACATGCATCTCTATTTGTTAAAATTGGTGATAATTGCCATTGCTTCTAATGTATTTATGCATTTAACTTTCAACTCCACTTGTAGAGATGAGCATAGTAATTTTATTTTATTTTTTCTTGCGTTAAAAAGAAACTTCTGCATGGTTACGTTACTGGAACAAGATCCTCCACACAGCAGATGGGATTTGAAATACTTCTTGAAGTTGTCCTATTTCTTCTCTGAGAGCACAGATGGTTTCCTTAATCACAAAAGTCCGTTCTTGGTAAAGTAAATAAAACCCAGCAAGGGGGAGCTCAAGTTTTGTCCATAAAAGTTTCATGCATAATGTATGATGACATCCCAACAGCTGTGTCCTGGGCATGCAGAGGATTACAGTACAGGATAACCTTTTCATGCTGGAGAATCTAGTTTTTGCTTGACATGGCTCACGCGGCCCAGCAGTTTGGCCCATCTCAATTAGTTACCCATATGTGTGATGAACTGGGTCACTAGGCTCAGAAAGTCTCCACCTTTGAGACCCCACCTGAACCTGCAGCAGCCTCGTCCTGCTAATGAAAGCTTTGCAGCAAGACTGCTCTGGGTGCAGCATTTCCTTTCCAATTAAAATGTGTAAATTGAACAGAGATAGCTGTTAACGCCATCCTCAAACCAAACTATAGTAAGACAAAGCGTCTGCTGCAGACAAGTTACTTTCTTTGAAAGCTTAAGGCAGTTTGTCACATTAAAGTTCTTTAAAGCACTTTAAAGGATATTGTTTAATTCCATGTGACAAAAGATGTGTTCAAATTTCCAAGAAATGCCAGTAACCACAGGATTTCAATTAGGAATTAGAACAGACTAAGGCAAAGAACAACCATGATAAAAGACTTTTTGTAATGAGTCATATTAGTGTAAACTTTAGCAGCAGTTTTGTCTTTCAGGGCGCAGCTTCTCCTCTTAACTGCAGTACCAATATATGCTGACAGGGAGCTTGGGGGAGTCGAGCGTTTGCATAGTTCTCACCTCAGTGTCATATTTAGAGTGATGACGGCATTAATGATGACAGCATGAGGGTCAGCAGGTTTAGCTAAGAAGCTGTGATTGTTCACCATCACAGGAACTACCTACCACAAAACTGAAAGATATCAAGCTGTTAAGTTTAATATGTGTAAAGTATCACTACTGAATGCTGGTTTTAAATATAATGAAGTAAGAGTTTCCAGGAAAAACAAATATCAAGCACTTTTCTTCAGTAAAATGTCTCAGATGGGGCTTTGACTGTCCACATATAAAAAGTAAGTCAGAAAAATTTGTCAAAATTTTACCTTATGTATAATGAATTGTAATAATGAACGCATGAAAAAGGAGAAGAAAAAACATCATGACATCATTAATCAGCCAGAGGCTCCTTGCAAGATTTCTGACAATGTATCAAAAGAATAATCCAGAGAGTTGTTCAGCAGCCAAGCATCAGTCTGGTGACATCTGGTGTGAATTTCATGACAACAGCCCCATTAGAAATTTAGAAAAGCATTGATGTGTTCATATTTATTTCCCCTGCTGCATCATAAACTACCAGTAATTTCTACAATCATATCTGGATACTTTTGAATAGAGACAGACTGGTTACTAATTTACTCAAAACATGAGTTCAGCACAAAACTAATGAGTTGCTGCCTTTAAACCGAACATCTCCCAAATCTAATTTCCTATCAATATGTTCTTCCCCAGACCATCTGTCGTTTATTTCTCTGTTCTTCACTGTTTCTCAGTCGCGTCGCGGCCAGTTGTTGCTTCCACACGCTGGGCTCCTTTAATCAACACCTGTCCTATTAATCCCAGTATGGCACAGGGCTAATGTGTTGTCGCTTACAAGCCTGTCCCACTAATGGCTGAGGCTACCAAGCTGTTGGAGTCCATGATCCTCTATACAAGCCGGGGGGAGTCCCAGAAGGAAGCATCTGATGGATTCTTGCCTGGCTGCCAATTGCACTGTCATTTACTCCCCCAACATCTGGGTTAAGCAGTGAAGCTGGCAGCAGGGGTTGATTTGTTGATTAATGAGTAGACACAATATTTTTTCCCATTTTTCCAGGGGTTATGTACAGATTGTCTGTATCCTATACAGTTTTCTTTTGGAAACATATTTTTGTGAATGGAATATTACATAATTCCATTATGTGATCTAACAGCAGCTCCCTGCTCTATATGTATTTGTAGGTCATACTTAAATCAGGACCTGGAAACTTCTATGGGTTGGCCATCTATGCAGATTTTATTTACTGGTCTGATTGGGCCCGTCGAGCTGTCCTGCGATCAAATAAGTACACTGGTGCTGACACCAAGGTGCTTCGAGCAGACATACCCCATCAGCCAATGGGAATAATAGCCGTGGCAAAGGACACCAATAACTGTAAGTACAAGAACCAATCTATTGTTGTAAAGGTATACCTCTTGAATTAATCATTAACACCACACAATTTGATCTTTTTCAGCCTCTGGCCTCAAACCGCATGGGTGATATTGTTTGATGACAATTTGCACATCTCTATCTTTTTACAGATTTTGATGTTTTTCTTTACTACCAACTTGTGATTTCTTAGTTGCAACATCACTTGAAAAAGTAATTTAAATTATTCAAACCCACATCCATATTAGTCAGCAACAATAACAGATATAGCTGTTAGTTTTCGCCCAGTTGGAGGTTTCTTTAAAGAACATATTAATTTGATGCGAAAGATGCCGAGTTGATAAATGAAAGTAGTCGTATTTAGAATGGCGAGAAACTTAAACCTCAGTGGTAATTAATAAAACAGCAGCTTATGTTGTAGAGGGAGTCTCTTAAGTGTCGTAGAAAGTTTAATTTCCAAGTAGGACATGGAAGGTGAGCTAAAGCACATCCCTCTGGCCTGGGATCGGATGGCGAGAGCAGCTCATTTCCTTGTTTATCTTGTTATGGGAAATTATTGCATCCTGTGACCTGAATGAGTCAGATGCACGTTTGCAATTTCATGTGCAGTGAACGGAAATGTCGGCTTGGTCTATTAGTTTATCCCTTTCTGTCTTTACGTTGTTACCCTCTAATTTTGTTTTCATTGTCACAAATATCCTGAACATAAGTACTGTTCATAAAATTACGTTACCTGAGCTGCAGATCAGATTGATGGATTTATTCTTTTTTGAAAACAACACTCAAATGTATTTATAGGATGTATCTTTTGCTTCAATATTTCTTATATTTTCCCCCTAGGAATTAACAGGGAAGTTTTTTCATCAACTGTTGATCTATCATTGAGAGCCTTCAGGCCTTCAGGCCTCAATGATAGATGTTTACACCAATATTTTTTAATAAATTGAATTTAATACATTGTGAATTTCACTCTGGAACACTATGTAACTCATGTGTTAACACCCCTTGAACATGTTCATATTTGGCCTCAAAACAACCACAAATATCAAAATAATTTACTGTATTAAAAACTTGTATAAAGAACTAACACAAAGTAGTGAATTATTGGAAAGTAGAGAGAAAATGACACACCATTTTTTTTTGTAAAAGAAATTTGAAACTTGTTTTGTTTTTTTATATTCTACCATCTTATTTAATAACCTGTAGAGCTTTAAAAAAATATATATATATATCTACTTCATTCCTTTATATTTGCCCTCGCTTGAAACTTATTTATAAATACTTCAAAACATGTTGAAGTGCCAAAAGAAACTGTGTGCCAGCAGCCGAACAGTTGTTTCGAATTTGGTGTGGAGACAAACATTTATTTTAGTCTTGCTTTATTAATTAAATATTAATACTGATTTATGTTATTTGGTATTGTTCTTTTTCAGTCACAAATCTAATTGTGCAAATATTAAAAATTTAAATACAAAGACCACTTGTAATCCCTCCTACAAATGTGATATATTGTGTTTACCCAAGAACACCCTGAATGCATTAAAGTTACCTGACTTGAGTTTTCTTTCTTTGTTAAAGCCTAATTAGCTGTGTCTGAATGTTATTGAAGGTGAGCTCTCCCCATGCCGACACATGAATGGAGGCTGTGGTGACCTCTGTTTGCTGACAGCTCATGGGAGGGTCAACTGCACTTGCCGTGGAGAGCGTGTGCTGCTGGATGACAACAGATGTGTGTGTAAGTCACCAGGAGATTCACATTTATTCATTCTAAAGTGAGCTACGCCTCACCCAACACGGACAACAAAATAAGTTTATTTATCCAGATATTTTAGGGACATCTTTGATTTTTGTTTTCTGTAAGTTTATTTTTAAATATCTTTATTTCTTTTTATTTTGTTCTCTGTAATTATGTATTCATTTAGCAATCCAATAAGCAACCAGATGTTGGTTGTAATACTTTGAAGAAGATGTTTTTTGTTTTTTTTTCTTTAATTAGCAACTCGGTAAGTATTTGTGCATAAACAAGGTTGCTGTCTGTGTTAAAAATATGCAGAATAAAACTGTTCAGAGGAGTGAAATGGTTTCTACACTTCCCAATTATAAACCACTACAACTGATGCCTTGCTTTCTAATTGGCATCACTAGTTGAATTTGAAAGTCATTATGCTGATGGGCCATATGGTGGGAGGAGCTGTTCAAACAAGCAAAGTTTGGCCAGACAGAACATGGTGTGTGACTCAGAGCTGGATGCTAGCGTAAATGTCATGGCAGTGGATGGGAGGCTATTTTTTAAAATACAGCCTGACTTGATGCGTTATTAAAATAAAGAATTGTTTTCCCTTTTTGTTTAGCTTAAAAATTCAGATTGAGGTCTGTTGATGATTTCAGTGTTGAAATTAAGATGTTTATATAATGAGTGAATTCAAACTAATTCTGTATTGGGTGTTTATTTATTTGTGAATATTTATTCACAAATAAATATTTGTGAATATTTATGGGACAGTATTGGAATCGCTCAGCCAGATTTAAAATTCCAGTCAGTCGTTAACAAATTGTCACCTCAGGTATCAGTGTTATATTAGTTTTTGGCTAATGAAGTATTAAATTTTTTTATTATTATTTTCTAGTTTGGAATGATTGGAAAATAAACAACTTCATTAATTGGTGAAACTAAGCTGATAGAAATGGGATAACAGTTTGCGAAGCATGAAAGAACACCTGCTGCAAAATCAACATCTTGAACCTCTTGGTCGCTGCTGCCCACATGTACGATCTAAATGTATTTTAGAGAAAAATAATGTTGTTGTGAGAGGAGAAAACGATTGAGATGATTATCCACAGCGATGTTCTGTTTGAAGAAGGTGGAATAACTTCCAGTTGTTCAATATCACCAAAACTTTAACTCAGTTGCATAAAGTTTGGATGCAACTAGATGATCAAACAGGGCTTTTATCAAATAAAAGTCAAAGCTCAGAACAGATTTTGGAATGAATAAAACAAACTAACATAAGGTTTCTGGAAACAGGTACCAATCTCTTCTTTTTTGAAAAATTATGAATTAGGCTTATGAACAGTTTCTGATAGGGACATAAAAATGAACCCAGAGTCTTTGAGTAATAATGGCCTCATCTCCAGCCAGAATCATTAAGAAGACTAACCGATGGCGATAGACACTCCCTAAGTGTCTAACTTATGATTATTTCTTTTCCATGTGTGAATTAGAGAAAAACACATTGTCTTCTATTTTTTTAAGATATCACAATTCTATGTGTGTCCTATCATTCCAACCCAAAAGTGAATATTTCTGACAGATAATTTAAAGTTACAGATGACAATGATGAGCTTTTGCAAATTTCTTTAACAACTTTATTAAATATGCTATCAAAGTTAGTGATTATGGCATTTCAGTTGTTACAATAACTGCTTAACAATATAACACTGACACTTACTGAAATCTACTATCATTTTATTTCACCCCCTTTTCTTTTCTGCAGCTGAAAATTCATCATGTAACATTTACACTGAATTTGAGTGTGGAAATGGAGAGTGTATCGACTATCAGCTAACCTGCGACGGCTTGGCTCACTGCAAAGATAAATCAGATGAGAAGATGCAGTACTGTGGTAAGAGAAACTTAACAAAACTATATAATGCCAAAGAAAATAGCAGATAACCAACAACAACACTTTAGGTTAATTAGGATTCGGACAGATTTAATAAAAAGAAACAGTAGATGATGCCTTGAGTTTGGATATAATTTTAAAGCAATTAAATTGTTCTTCAGACAACAGGACCTGCCGGAGGGGTTTTAGACCCTGCTACAACCAGAGATGTGTTGCCAGTGGTCGTTTCTGCGATGGGATCGATGACTGTGGGGATAACTCTGATGAAGCCTTCTGTAGCAGTGAGTTTGCAGCTGTTTGATCTCGCGCTCTCTCCTGCCTTTGAGGGCAGGATCTAGTCACACTCATGCCTATGTTAATACAGCTCACGAGACCACATGCTGGGCTAAGCCCTCGCTGCTTAATGAGCCCAGAGATCACAAGGAGTGCACAAATTAAAAGAGACGCCCAACCACTGCCCCTGGAAGTTGCTTAAACAATATTTGGTGTTTTTATTTTATTTTGCTGGTGGGACTGTGTCTTTGAAGGTGTTTTAAATTTTTTTTCCTTTTCCATTTATGTTTATTTTCACGCAGTAATTGATGAGAGTGGGAGAATATTCAAGCTTAGAGATTTTGGTCATGCTGACTAAACCCACCAGGAGATACCAGTGGGTTGATAATTAATGAGGATCGTCCAATTTAGCAATCTGGGATTTTAGTAGCGAGTTTATCACAGTATGCTGTGTCCATTACCAACCTCTTGTTCTTTCATTAGTACATCAAGAACTGTTTTTTTCCTGACCAGCAGAATACATAGTTATGCCGTTACGAAGTTCTGTACAGAAATAAAATGAATCTTTTTTATGGACTTCAAATCAGAAGTTTTAAGGTGCAGGAATCTCATTTAATTTTTTTGCTTTCTGGATTTGTTTGAAACTTTTCTTTGAGGTGAAATTGTAATAAAACTGTCAACTCAAATGTTTAAGGACATGAAAGAGAACTGAATGTTGAGCACTCAGCGAAGAGTGACAGTTTTTCAATATAGAGACCATTTTTGCACAGAAATTTAGAGTCTGGATGAAACGTTTGTGTCAGCTTCTAAATGTACACATATAACTGCCTCATCTCAAGTGTATTTGTGGAATTAGAACTATAGGAATCATTAAACTACATTGGAAAAACTGTTTTCTAGTACCATTTCTCAATGATATAAATCCCTACTTACACAGGTGCAGCATTCTGAGTCAATATTATTTGTAAACAGATTAAAGAGCATCATATGAGCAGGAAGAGCAGGATGGATGGGGGTCTTGATGCATAGATTTGTAACATCTATCCATCTTGGCCAATTTAGCCTGAGATGGAAAACAGCTTTGACTATCAAAAGAACTGTCACACTCAGGAGAAAAAAAGTCAGATGTCATGAACTCATCTCTTTCCAGGCTGATTTACAGTGAGAGAAACATCCAGGAGAATCAAGAGAAAAATGTTGTAGCTTGTCAAAGGACAAACTGCAGTCAGCTCAGGTTGAGCACTTTCAGGTTATCATTGCATTTCAGTGTTTCCTGGATATCAGAGAATTCACCTCAATGTTACTGATGGTGTATATTTTGACATCTGATCTCTAGATGGGTGTGAAAGAATACGGTGGTTAAAGAAAAACTACAATACCTAGAGTAATTAACCGATAAACACATGAAAAAATGGAAAAGTTTTCATCTTTGCATGCATGCATGACTGAATACAGATGCACACATGCAACTGTTCTTGTGTGTGCAAGAGGTCTGAGTACATGGGCTACATGCTCTAACTCCAGTGCCACCGTAGCGCCTTATTATCCAAATTTTAACAAGAATGTGTGCATATATTTATATGTTTTATCTTATCCTCCACCTCCAACAGTTAAAATGAAGTACTGAAAATGCAAAATGATGGCAGCATTCATGTTCATAAGTGTGTGCAAGCTTCTGAGTAGATATCTCTTTACTGTGTTTTTCTGCAGCAGTATGCAGGATTTGACATTTACTACAAAAGCTGTCCAGCTACACAAACACTGAAGTCATAAAAAATATATAATTCTTCTGAGCACCTTGTTAATTTTTACTACAGGTTTGAAAGAGTAGTTTTGAACAAGACATGGGAAAGGTCCTGTTTTTTTAGATAAAGTGTTAATTTGCTCCGACAGATTCCACATGTAGCTCATCTGAAACGTCTTGCAAGGATGGGAGCTGCATATCCATCTCAGCTTGGTGCAACCAGGTCATTGACTGTGCTGATGCCTCAGATGAAAAAAACTGCAGTAAGTGGTTCCGTTTTTTTCATCACAGCCAAAATTAAAACACATACACACAACTGCTTCTCTAGCAAATCAAATATTCGCTGATTTTAACTTTAGATAGACCAGATTCAGGGCTTCACTCTTCACGATCAGCTCCCACCTCAGTGGCATTGTGACAAGGCAGTCATTCTAGTGATGTGTTTTGTATTCAGACCACACCGATTGCTCTCACTTTTACAAGCTGGGGGTGAAAGAAAAGGATTTCATCAGCTGCAACTCCACCTCGCTGTGCATCCATCCGTCATGGATCTGCGACGGTGCAAATGACTGCGGAGACTACGCAGATGAAACCAACTGCCTGGGTGAGCTGCACAAAGACTCACGTTTTTCCCTGTGAAATCAGAGGCAGGTCAGCAAAGCCGCCGTCAGTTTGAAAACACTCCATCTCATTTTCGGAGATGATTATGGCAGTGAAACAAGGGATTCAGAGAGAACTTGGGAGATGATAATGACCTCAATCATTGCTAAAGCTCAGCGGATTGACTTGATTTTGTTGTATGCCCCAGTTTCCCACGGGCAGAAGTGCGAGGAGGGCCACTTTGCTTGCCCGAGTGGGAATTGTATTTCTAGTGTGTGGCTGTGTGACGGCCAAAAAGACTGTGAAGATGGAGCAGATGAGTTCCAGTGTGGTAAGTTGACATGTTTTAATTCTGAAAAATGAAATGTGGTGTCTTAAATGCTTCATGTCTACAAAATATGTATTCTATTAAGTAACGTATTGCTTCATGTTAAAGTGCAAAGTGACTGTGACTTTAGGATTACATTTAGATCGATTGAGGAATTACTCAGAAAAATCTCTGTTAAACCTCTAAAAGATTCACCTAAAACTGTATTTATTATGAGATTCAATTCTACACATATGATATTTAATGGCAATTTTGTTGAACTGGACTTGATTTGAAGGTATCATGGTGCCTTTTGGGTTTAAGCAAGGCAGAAGCGAGTGAGCTGATTATTCTCTGACCATTTTATTCAAAACAGATAAGGACATGGGAACATACTCAAAGGCCAGTTCCAGGGAGGAAAGGTGATGGATTCAAATTCAGACTCAGTTTTATTCAATGCAGTGACAACAGTAGTTTAGTCCATAAGATGATAACTAGCGTTCCTGTCCTCAGTAAATTGATCCATTACATATTATCAAAGGATTATCCCTGGTACATGAATCTGATGTGAAAGGCTAAGCCATGATGTGTGTTAGTGTGTGTGTCCACATGAGCTGTCCCTGCTTTGTCAGCCAAATGACCTTGCTGTCTTCGCTGCCGTCTTCCAGTGCAGGCAGCAGCTGCATGTGTGATATCACATCTCCTCAGCAGCAGAAGTCATCCTGACCTGACCTGCAGAGTGTCTCAACTAAAAGTATCCCTACCCCTTTAACTCATTCGGTTTCTACCTCAATAGTGGTAAATTGGGGCTCAATCCACAAGTGAGGGACACTTTCCAGAGATTTATTATTATTAGAGGAAATTGATGTATAATTTCTTAAAGTTTTGATAAATCACACTGTAGTTGTCTTTACAGTGTGATAAAATGTGGACTACACAAAGAAGTATACTTTCAGCACTTTACTGACAAGAGCCCTTACACTGTCATTGTGTCCTGAAGCAGGCAATATTTTAAGTTTTACTCATTACCATTCAAATGCATTTGTATGATATTCACAAAAAGCAATATAATGGCAGTTTTAGCACTAAATGAACTCACCTGATTACATTTTGTCTGTGTTTTTCTGTGTTGTGGCATCTGATCCAGACATTTGTGTTGGTTGGTTTATAACATTTGTCAAAGAAAATTATAATTATAAAGCGTTTTCATCTTTGACCATCACAAAAAGAACAGTCATTTTCTCCAGTCATTGTTTTTTTTCAAGTGAGCCCTGGCGCTTGTTTGAAAGTCTAATTCTGACCCTGGATATGACACACATTTTTCTACTTGTCTCTTTTTGAATTCTAAAGTACAACACTTCCGGCATAACAGTTAATTAACCACCCATCAGTCTATGAAGCAGTTATACTGCGCATGCAAATGCAGGTTCACTGAAAAAGTGAAAGAATTAGGCTTTACAATGCCACTCAACTACTTCCTGCATCACAGGCAAGCATTCCTGCTTCTTCTTTCAAGCATGCTAATGTATGTAGAACCTGCTATGACAAAGTCAGAATATCTCCAATTAAACAGTGGAAGCATAATTAAGTCAAGGTACTTGATCATTTTAGCCCCAAAAAAACCCAACAAGCATCTGCACACGTACTCAGTCACACGGCGGTATGTCTCGCATCAAAGCAAAATGAGCTTAGTGCTTTGATGTAGGTGGTCAGAGTTGCTGTTAAACTCTATCACCATCACATGTCTGCAAGGTAATTGGATTTGATTTATTAATCCATATGCACACATTTAGAAAAAAAAAAAGAAAAACGACCTACGCTTTGAGTTTGAGTTGAAATATAAGACATTA
The DNA here is from genome assembly GCA_902982915.1 of Phalloptychus januarius. Lineage (NCBI taxonomy): Eukaryota > Metazoa > Chordata > Actinopteri > Cyprinodontiformes > Poeciliidae > Phalloptychus > Phalloptychus januarius. Next base: position 16,166,079 of record CADWAE010000230.1, on the reverse strand, counting down.
TGGATCTAGCAGTGAGGGATGTTGCTCGTCTGCAGAGTAAAAGAGTATTGCATCACTTTTAAATCTACTACTTCAGCACAAAATAATATATAATTTAATGCATGTATTTTGAGTATAGAATCTAATAAAATATCTCTTTTTGCTAATTGTGACATTGATATAATTTTCAGTAGTGGCTTCTACTTTGCAAGGCAACCAATCAAATATCCGAAAAGGATTTAAAATGTAAAATCTGTAAATATTTCTACTTTGTTATAAAGTAGATGAACTTTCTGATCACAAAAAGTCATGCATGTTTTTGTCATGCCAGATAAATGTTTGAGTTTTTAATCAGTTTTGGTTCAAAAGAGGAAAGAGACATCCATTTAGCTCTCTTTCTGAATCATCTGATAAAGCTTGTCATCATCAGATAACAACAAAAAAATTGCTAGGACGTGTAGGTGCATCTTGCAAATGAATGTTCCTAAAAAGCATTAAGCTTCTGGTGTTGCCCTGATCTCAGCGATATTAAACGCTTCTAGAAAATCCTATTCATGCCAGAAAAATGAGCTCTGCTCCTTCTGAGAAAAAAACTATCCCAGAAGTGTATTGATGCTAATATGAAAAGCAAAGCAAAACAAAACATGTGGTTGGGGTGAAACTTGCTGAATATTTATGGTGGTGTATGTGTATAACTGAGCCTGCAAGTATTTCTCTGACCATTTGCAAAATAGAGAAAATCTATGATTAATTCATACATTCATCCAATGTATGAATCCAAAATATTTGTCCTATTCAACTCCAGAAAAAAACAAACATAAATGTTGTCAATAAAGCCAAAACATGACATCAACATGAACCGATTTAAATATACCTAAAGACATTGCAGCGCACAACAGTGAAACTGTAAACCAACAATTTTAGTCTGACGGCATAAAAAGACAGATAAAAGGCACCACAGAAGTCATCCAGAAAGTTCTGATTTCTGTCTGTCTGTACAAATAACATGAACAAATTTCTTATTAAAATTTAGCTGCAAAGAATGGACAGGAGGAATGCCGTTTATAAAATTTTTCTTTAATGCCTTTTAAATTCTGACTTTTTTAAAATATTGTCAGTCTTGATGCTTTAAAGCTGCATAGTACATCAAAACAATTTTCTTTTTTTTTTATCAAGAAATGTCAGTTTGGCCTGTTTGTGCTTTCATAGAGACTGTTGTGGATTCCGCCCCAAATCTCCAAGATGTTCTTTTCTTTTCACAACAAACTGACATTACTATTCCTCTGGGTTAGCTATCATATAAAAAGCCCGAGTGACAGATAACATGACTGCAAAAGCATTGTGGTTTGAGAAAAATGTCTTTGCATTTCAGAGATTTCAAGTTCCACATCTGATTGGACGAAATAATCATTTCTACCCTTCACAATGAATAATGCACTTTTCTACTCCGCAATTCACTATTGAAAATGAGACATGAAAGACTTCCTTTGATGCATTTAGTGTGCTTTAGACCTGCTATTTTGTTGTACACTTCAAGCAGCTGTTCACATTTGAAGTGCAAATTTGGATTCATGCACAGGATGTCTGGATAATCTGAGTTTCCAGATTTAGCAATTTAATGTTTATCTCACCTGCATCTGACATCCTGGTATGAGTGCGCGTAAAGATAGAGTGATGCATAAAGTCTGACAGGGGGGAAACCAACTCAGCGGGAGCTTTTTCTACCACTGCAACCCCCCACCTTTAGTTGGATCCATAATTCCCTGTGCTGTGGTCTGACCTGCAGCACACATCCCCCTTTCCTTCAACATCTTATCAAAGCTTTAGCAGACTTAGCCCAGCCTGACATCTGAGAGAATGAGACCACAGAGCAACTCCCCAGGGAAAGTACGAGGCTCAGTGACACAAATTCAGCGCTTCTCATGAATACCGTATATCCAAGTTTCACACAATGGCCATTATACAGCAATCAGCAGAGTGTTCTCTTAGACAACATTCAGCTCCTTCCTGTCAAAAATAAATGAGAACATTCAACTAAACCAACACGGATGTGGATGAACTATTCAATTTCAATTCCTTACAGAAGCATTCAGTCCCTTCAGCTTTTACCATATTTTCTCATAACTTTATGGTATTTTCATGGATTTTCCAAGATAAATTGGAAGAAATGATGTAGTGAAAGAAATCTGATTCTTTGGTTTTAAAGGACAAATAATGTTTCCCTTCAGCCTCCTGTGTGAATTAGTTGATATAGTAACCTTTTGTGATAATTACAGCTACAAATAGTGTGGGGTATATCTCTATCAGCTAAGACTGAATATATGGAAAAATATTCTTTTTTTTCCACAAAACATCTCCAAATAGCAATTTTCAAGAGAAAAACAAAAACTCACCCCAGCATAAATGCCACCACCATTCTTCACAGTGATGTGGATTGTTAGTTTTTAGATAGTTCAGAAGTTGAACTATCCATCTTATCTGATCAGAACACTTTCTTTCACTTTTGTTCTGTTTTTCCTTTATTAAAACGGCAAGTTGGTTGAACTGAAGTTTGTTTAGGGTGTCGGAGTAACAAATACATGCCACACTTTCAAAACAAAGCAATTAGTACCAATGCAGAGCGATGTGTAATTCTATGAAATAAAATAACACTGAAATTAGTTTTTTATTACATTGTGATAAAATTAGCAGACTCAAGACACTACTTTGTTTAACTGTTAGTTTTCCCAGCACAATAAACATCAATATTTCTTAGTTGTGAAATGAAACTTCCATTTGCAATTCTTTGGATTACGGCCACTACTAATAAGAAAATCTTTAGCGCCAAACAATAAAACTAAGCAACAAACGAGAGCCAGCCCACTTGTTGTGTTTTGATCAAAAGTATTTTCCCTTCTGCCGGTTATTGTGCAGCCATTTTTGTTTCCTTTTCACTTTGATTTATGGTGCTGAGTTTTCTTCTGCAGACTCATCCTGCCTGTGGAACCAGTTCGCTTGCTCCAAGAACAAGTGCATTGCCAAACAGTGGCTGTGCGATGGGGAGAACGACTGCGAGGACGGACTCGACGAGAGTGTGCAGATCTGCGGTTAGTGCCCTTTCAGATGTCATGAGGGCTCTGTTATTAACATAAAAGGTCACATCTGCCATGTTGCTTGTTGCAGCTTCGTGCATTCCAGAGGCAGAACTGGAAATGAGACGGTCTTAATGAGGCAACAAATGAGACCGCGGGCATTTCTGATAATTCGAGTGAGCACTGAGGCAAATAGATTTTTCATCACCAGGACCCAAGAGGCATAGCTATTTCAGTGGGCAAATGAGATGTATGTGTAATGAATTCTACAATAAAACAAAACCAGGCATGATAAAGAGACAGGAACCACTGTGAACATTGGTGATGTAATTTAGATGTAATGGAGTGTCATGGAAATATTAATGAAATGGTCCAGAGGACTCCAAAAGCACAATTCTTGTCAGAAGCATGATGGGCATTGTAGGCACACCTTCCTAATTGAACCGCGGTATTTACCTTTGTTCCTCAGTGCAGCTAATTTTTCTCCCTGTCAGTATTTGCATTTAAGGGCAGTGCTAAGAAAAAGGGGTTAATATTGCTGATGTGCAGAATTCGCTAAATAATTATTATTCATAAAGCAGAGTCGGTATGTTGTTGGCACTAAACAAAGAATTGCTGCACTGTGAAAATTACGGTTGGTTCATAGGAGGATATACTGCAAGTAAAAAATATTTAGTATATAATATATCATCTGTTTTGCAAATTGATGCAACTAGTTTCCATCCATCCATTTTCCTGCACCCTTTTCCCTTACTGGGGTCGGGAGGGTTGCTGGTGCCCATCTCCAGCTGTCGTTTCGGGCGAGAGGCGGGGTCACCCTGGACAGGTCGCCAGTCTGTCGCAGGGCAACACAGGACATACAGGACAAACAAACAAGCACACACACACTCACACCTAGGGACAATTTAGAGAGGCCAATCAACCTGACAGTCATGTTTTTGGACTGTGGGAGGAAGCCGGAGTACCCGGAGAGAACCCACCATGCACAGGGAGAACATGCAAACTCCATGCAGAAAGACCGGGGCCAGGAATCGAACCCAGAACCTTCTTGCTGCAAGGCAACAGCTCTACCAGCTGTGCTACTGGGCAGCCCGCAACTAGTTTTATTTTTAAGGAAAGTAAAAAGGTTAATAACCCCATCATTAAGTTAAGCAGGGCTCTCTATATATGACAACTTGATTGGGAGCAATGCCAGAAAACAGTCTTTTTTCTTGTCCCTCTATAACAAATGTAAATAAATAAATAAAAGCTGGTGAGTATTATAAAAGACTAAATTCTGATCTTTAAGTAAAATGAAATTTGGAAAAATTTTAACAGGAAGGGCAATAATAATTTTGCAGCATGTGATTTTGTTGGAAACAATTTCTCTCTAATTTGGGAGTTTTCATACATCTACTAAATGTTCTCAGATAAAAAAATTCTGTAAGTCTTTACCAGAAGTGGTTCTTCTTTTCTTTGAAGAAGCAGGTCTTTTGGTATCTAGAAGTAGATGATGTGATCTTATTTTCCTTTCAGGCACAGTAACTTGTGCTCCAGGGTTATTCAGCTGTCCTGGATCGTACGCATGTGTTCCCAAACGCTGGCTTTGTGATGGTGAGAGGGACTGTCCTGACGGAAGCGACGAACTCTCTCCAGCTGGCTGCGGTGAGGCTGCCCCTTTTGGTTCAATACAATATTATTATTTTATGACATTTCATTACTTAAAGATTAAACAAAAGGCCCAAGTCGTCTTTTAAGCCACGGTGCAAAAAGGATGCATACAGAGAGAATTAGTGGGTAATTGGATAATTAGAGGCTTCTACACAAATGCAGCTTTCACTTAGTGGCGTAACCAGAGTTATTTCTTCTTTGACTCAAACCCACTTAGCAGGGGAACAACGATTAGAAAAAGCATAAAAGGCAAAACACTAGTTTGTAGACATTCCCTGTCCCACAGCAGGAAAGGAAAAGTTGATCCATTCATCAGGCACTGAATGTTCTTCTTTCGACCATCAGCACCAAACAACACATGTGATGACAACTCGTTCCGGTGCCACAACAAAGCGTGCATCCCCCAGCGATACGTCTGTGACCATGATAACGACTGTGGAGATGGATCTGACGAGTCGGTGGAATGTGGCAAGTAGATTTATCTTGGTCTCTCATGCTCTTCATATTTAACAGTGATAAATGAATATGGTTCTTTTGAAAATTGCAGTGTGCAGGTTGAGCTACTAAAAAGCAATGGTGGACAGATTTCTGAATGTCACAATGCATATTCAGAAACATCTAAATCTGACCTTTCACCCACAACTCCTACTTTTCTCTACAACAATCCCAAGCAATCCTTTGTTAGTGTCCTGAATCCTGAATCCTTCTGTTTCTTTATGACTTCAGTGTTACCGTCAAAATAAGAGTTGTCGGTGATTACTAAAAAAAAAAAATTCAGGTGAGCTTTTAAAATAATCCCCAGGTGGTTAACCGCGTCTCTTTTTAAAGTTCTAAGGATAATTACATGTCTGAGCTCTTTAAATAGGCAGAATATAATAGATTCTTTCTACAATGATATTCTGTTTCTCTGATCAGACTCGTAGCACTCACTAGATGCTTTGGTTGTTTCGCTGATGTTCTGGTTCAGTTTGTTTGATATCCAACCAGTCCCAAAACTTTAACTTCTCATTTCATCTGCTAAACAGCCTTTTCCTCAAATTAGACAGAAATCATTTCAGTAAACTTCTCAGAGTAAAATATATTTTGACTTAAATGTTTTAAGCATCTATTTCTTATTCATTCATTAACTTTTACCCTTTGTTATAGAATTTTCCTTAATTCTGTTTCTTTTGTATTTATTTTAGTTAGGAAATAGTCCTTCCTGTTATTTACAGTGCATATAATCCATCATTGCATGTAATGTTATTGACAGATGAAACAAAAATCAGTTCTCATGCTATTATTTCATTTAACAAGAAAACTGTGTAAGTAATGTCTTAATTCTACAAGTCTGCCTCCGATCTGATCTAACTTTACTTTTTGTAAATTAAATTTCTAAATAAAAGAAAACAACTTTCAATAATGGCAGCATTGACTCAATAAAATCTCCTTAAAGATTTCTAAAATGCATGATTCTTGGATTTTGCAGCTGGTTTGTTATACTCTCAATACACTGATATGAGACTCATTTGTAACAATGTTTGTGAACATGCTAGCACCCACATTTTATTTAGGCACACACTGTTATGGAGAACCTCATGTGGAGGGAATTCTCTGCTGCAGCTTTGATTTAGGATGACTGACCGAGGAAACGCATGTTTATTCTTGAAATGTTGGCTGCTGCAGCTGTGAATGCCATTATACCTCCAGATGGCTTGAATTGTTGATCAGCAATGATTCCATTTGCGCTCTGATAGTGCCTCATTATGCTATCAACAGTGGTCATGCAAATCTTTTTTTCTGTAAATCTGTTTAACATAATTGACACTTAATTCTGCAAAGGTTCCAACCACAGTGAAAGCTCTGAAACTGACAAGTCCGAGTGTAACTTGATGAGATAGTGGCTCGCTTTCTTTTTTTAGTCTATCGCTCGTGTGGATCTGGGGAGTTTCGCTGCGGGGACGGCCGCTGTCTTCTCAGCTCTCAGTGGGAGTGTGACGGCTATGCGGACTGTCCCGATCACTCAGATGAACTGCCGCTGAACCTCAAATGTCTTGCTGCAGGTAACACTACTGTTTGGCTCTCTGTAAGAATCTCTTCATCAGTGTCACCAGCAGCATTACTCGCCAAGGAAACTGGTGGATTTATATGGAGGAAACAAAAAGGCCTCTGACTTTCTGAGTTTAATTTATTGGCTATTATCCAATGTGAGAGCAATGACTTTTATGAGCTTTCATGGGTGATCACAGGGTGTTGTGAGTACGATAGGTTTTCTTTGTTCTCTTCAGGAAGCTTGTGTAATGGCTCCTTCTTCATGTGCTCCAATGGCCGCTGCATATCTCAGGGGAATCTGTGTGATGGGAAAGATGACTGTGGAGATGGATCAGATGAGAGGAACTGCAATGTGAATGAATGTTTGAACCGCAGAGTCAGTGGGTGCACGCAGGATTGCCAGGATCTCACTGTGGGCTACAAGGTAAGTCAACAAAGAACTTATAACACTGTTAGACAATATCTTTCTAAAGTATTCATCACCCCTAAACAGTTTTACATTCAAACATGCTGCAACAACAGACCTCAGTGAATTTCATCAAAAGTGGATTCACACCAGCCCCGATTAGTTCGATTTAGTTGAACTCTAGTTCATTTGCCTAGAAAGTCCATTTTATTTAGTGAGGTTTCAATCCTCACTAAATAAACTGAACTCTGATAGAGTCTAAAAAGGGAATTCTAGTCCACCTAAAAACAGATCTGGATTCAGCTGAAGTGAACTCCTTCTTGTGTGGTTTGACTGCACATGAATGAATGCCAAGCGGACTGGAAAAGAAATCCTATCAAACCAAATGAATAAGTTTGTTTTGGATATGGCCATCAAATGTTTTGGACAAAAAATAAATCCTACTACCACTAAAATCTGACACCACTCCTTTTTTGTTTTTATTTTGTGAAGAAGGAAGTGGCGCTCAGTGTCTTCTTCGGAGGTTTTTTATGCTGTGTCCTTCACTTGTTTTTGGTGCAGCACCACCACAGGTGTGAGGGTGAACAGGTGAACAGGGTTTGGTGCGTTTGACGGAGTTCAGTGTGAAAGTGAACTGCGCCAACTGAAAATGTAACAAATGTTTATCTGTCCTTTACATAAAGTCTAAATAAAAGTCTGAGGAAAACGTTTGAGGGGTGTGAATACTTTTGCAAGGCACTGATTGAAAATACATTACCTGTCCAAAAAAGTACTTAAACAAAGTAACTCAGGTTCAGTAAAAGTAAACACGGTAAGAAACAAATAACGTGTGTCAATATCTGTTAATAATATGAAATCTGGCAGCTCAGTTAATGAGTCATAGCACAGCTATTATATATCTCAACATTTTACTGTGTGACTTGCATTCCAATAGTCAGGTAAATCACTACAGTGCAAAATTTTAATTAAAAAACTTTCCTGACCTGCAGTGCTGAGCTGCAGCAGCAACATTTCCAATTCACCAGCAGGTGTAATGCGGGGCTCATATCAGTAGTGGTGTGGACATGAATGATTAATGACTGATAATAAATCAAGCCTTACTTTGCACATCATTAAACAGATAAAGATGGGTTGGAGTATATATATATTTATATACATAAATGTACACTCTCGCTTTGTAACCTTGAAAGGCTTTACGGGGAGGTGGGCGGGTTAACGATAAGCCAACAGCTGTCTGATCCACCTCGCTTCCTCGCTGTGCCATGTCATTGTTCTGCTTCTGGCAGCACAACACTGGCATTTTGATATGAGGGCTGGCTCCAGGTCAAGGCCAGAACCACTGGAGTGTTTTAGTGGTCATCCTGGTTGTCAGATTGTGGCAGTTTTAACCAGTCATTCCTGAATTTTATTGTTGTGTTCCTCTGTGCGTTGGTGTTTACTGCTTCAGAAATCGCCAGAAAGCACAAAAAAGTGCTTCTAACTTGTCATGACGGGGGCAGATCTGCACAAAGAGCACATCAATGCGAACCTTTAGCTCATCCATTTGTGGCCTGACCAGGGAGATCAGCAGAAAGGCCATCAAGGCTATAACTCCGGATAAGAAAAGGATTTACAGTTGGTGCAGAGCAGCTGATACAAGCACTCTTAAGTTATTTTTGGTTTCGCATTGGTCACTGAGTTGGTCACTGAGGTGAGATTGAATCTTTGAGCCTCGGAGCAGTATGTATAAACAGCTTTAGAAGAAATGAAGAGCCCACTGCATTGAACCCCATAGAAAACCTCCTGGTTATTCCACCAAATACTGACTTCTGAACTCTTCCATAGTTCAAACATTAGTATTGTTGTTTCTAAATTAATATGAACTTTTTTTTTCTTGTTTTGCATTATTTGAGGTCTGAAAGTGCTGCATCTTTTTCTTTGATTTGAACATTTATTTCAGTGGAATGTTGTAAGTAGTTCACATAATAAAAGAGCAAACATACACCAATAAAAAGTATAATCAGACAACCTGATCATTTTAAGTGGTCTCTTAATTGTTTTCCAGAGCTGTATGCATGTGTATGGCATGGCTTTAATAACATGGTATGTTAGCTTTCCTGCTTTGCAGGAATTCTCAATGAAACAGCGACTTGCTTAAACTTTTCATTTTATAAACTGGTTTGAGATCTTAACACCAGTGTAATGTTCTGTGTTAAACTTCTGCAAAGGAAATAGTGTAGCATGTCACTTATAACCCATGTCTTTTCAGCTGTTTTTACTGCAGTCAACTCAGTAAGTATACACAAAAAGCCCTTCAGTTTCTTTCTGAAAGTATCCACAAAGTCCAAACTCCGCAAAAATAAAGGCTGCACATTCCACAGCCTTGGTGCTCCTGTTTGTGAAAATCAATATTCTCCATTCCTGAAACGAAACAGGGACTATTAAAAGGTTCTAATTGGAACACCTCAATGTTCGATTCGAGGTCTATTGCTGCATCATGTTGACAATATATATAAAGGAGCTGATTTTTCAAGTCTCTGGAGGTTAAGATCAAAAAAATGTAAAATAAATCCTAAAACTGAGTGGAAGCTGGTCTGTTTAAATTCAGTTTCTCCTGGGGCCTGGAGGCTAGACGAGGACCTGAAGCAGTTGCAAAATTAATTTATACCTCAGGCCACACCGGCAGACACACATGAAGAAATGTTAGGACAGATCCAGAGATTTCCATCATAGCCCTCTGAGTGTGTCAGAAACCGAGAAGAAATCTTCAGATATAGGCCTGAGTATTAAATATTGATTAATAAATCGCAAGCCAATTAGAAACAATATAAAAATATAATCAATCTAATAATATTATAGGGACTCATTGTTTAATAGATCCAACACTTTGGTTCACTTCAAAGCAATTAAAGAAACTATTCGAATAGCTTTTTTTTCACTAAAGTGACAGAACGCCCTCCTGTTGTACATCAATACGTTCTTTGGAAGCGCAGAAAGTTTTAGTGGATGTAAAATTTAATTGCATCAGAACTACACCATGTTTATCACATTTATGGTTTGGCAAATAATTATAACTTTTTCTTTCAATATTGTTTACTGGAACAGGATGGTTTCTTTGGCATTTAGCACAGATTTAATGTTGATTTGTAGGTTATGGTTTATCAAGTTTTGCTGTTTTTTTCCCCTCAGGGGAAAACAAAACAAAAACGTCCCTATGAAGTTTCCTCCTGTTTTAAGTGCCAGTTTGCCTGATTAAAAGTCTCTTTCCCATTTGATTCACTTTGAAGAATGCGGAGGCAAACACTCAGTGAGATTTGGGGTTGAGATGTTTCCTTGTTTTCGGAATAAAAAATATATCTTCCTTCGAGCTAAGCTTGTTTTCTAACACTACAAGCTTCATTGTGATTTTATCACTTATGTTTTTGTAACATCTCTGCTTTGTTTTTATCAGATGGTTTTAGAGTAAATGTGTTTCACAGTAGAATGGTGTCTTGTTAACCTTAAATAAAAAAGGGAAAAAGAAATTGTGGTGAGCCAACTTTACCTTACTTACTGCTTGAGGAAGGAGATTTAAATGATAGACATTACTTAAAACACTGACAGTTTTAAGTTCTTCTTATTTTTAGTTTCATTACATTTTTATATGTTTCCATTATATTTTTCAATATCTCCAAGCAATATTTTTTTCATGTTTTCCATGTTTTTTTTTAATGATCAGTGTAAATGCTGGCCTGGTTTCCACCTGAAAGATGATGGGAAGACTTGTGTGGATGTTGATGAATGCTCCACTACCCTCCCTTGTAGCCAGCGCTGCATCAACACCTATGGGTCCTACAGGTGCCTCTGTGTGGATGGTTATGAGCCTGTGGATCGCAACCCAAACACATGCAAGGCTGTATCAGGTCAGTTTGATTGTTGTTTTCTCAATTTGAAGCATTTCCTCACATAACAGTACAACTCTCCTAACGCCATGCATTCTGTATTTCAGCTGAGGAGCCCTTTCTCATCATGGCAGACCACCATGAGATCCGCAAACTGAGTGTGGATGGTTCAAATTACACCATCTTAAAACAGGTAATCTCAACCTTTTAGTTCGTACAAAGCTTTGAGTTATGTCTGCCAGCTTAGCAAATGTGGGAGTGTCTTAAGGAGAATAATTGTGAAAAATATTTGTAACTATTCAATATTGGACATTACAACCTTTATTTTAAGCTGTATTTTAAAAATGTACATAAAAACTTTAAACATGCAATAAATTACACCTGTTGCTTTAATGGTTACAGCTTCTGAAGAGGAAAGCCAGATACTTTTATTAGCTGCATGAAATTCACTTACTTTTGTAAAGGTTATTACAACCCTGTTTCTTGCCCAGGTTTTTATTTTGGTGTGACACCCCCAAGCCCTCATTTGTCTCTTTTTAAAAACTTTCTGGATATACCCCTGTATGATGCGTTGTGATTTGAAGTTATGCACCTCACAGAAATACAGAGACCTGTTGAAGCCGTACAATGGAAACAGATTTGGCTCCTAAATAATTCAGCTCCCATCTGTCACATGCAGCCTCTGCTCCAAGACCGACAATACTTCTGCAGACGTAGGTCACAACATGTCTGACATGTGCAACATCAGCACAATAATTTGTTGCACAGACAGCTTTTGTCATTGAAAATGTGACATGTTAAGTTGCATTTGCAGGACATTTGTACAGTCTTTTTGAATTCTTTTTTAATGGCAATACATTGCAAGTTTAGAGGAGAGGCAGACTGGTTAACATGCCTAACTGTTTTCACAAAGACTGGCAAAATCAAAATGTATTTTAAAAATTTTAATAAAAAATGTAACACTCAATTGTTAACACTTACTGGCCTCCCCTGTTAAAAGCTTCCTCATAAATTCACCTAATGTTGCGCAAGCATCCTGAAAGAGGATGGATTTTTAGAAATTCTGTCCTCTAAGAAAGGAAATCATTACTTTTTGAGAATCATTAAACATTCTTTGCGTGAAGTTGTGCGACTGCACTAACATTGGACTTTTTTTAAGTCTTTGGTACATGCTTATGTTGACTAATTTATATATATTATATCTAACGGGTATCAGCAGCTGCTGAGGACACTGTAATTCATCCAGCAGAATTTTTTAAATGAATAAAAATGATGCATACATCTCTTACAAAAAAAGAAGACAATAATCTGTTCAATTAAATCCGTGCAGTTCATTATGAAAAACAAACTTCTAAAAGAAACGTGGAAGAAAGCGGGCGATTCGCGTAGTGCAAAACAGAGGAATGAATTCGCCTAATAGAGAAACCGTTGGAAGTGATTTTTCAATCATTTTCAGGTCTCACTGCTGCTCTGGGCTATACTTGAATCTAACTGTTGATTTTCACAAAAGGCAGGATGCAATTTACCATAACTCACCTCACAAGAATCTTACATCCTTCTCACAGTCAAATTAGCCTCTTAACTCAGTCCCTGACTTCTGATAAGCGTAGTTACAATTTCTTTTTTAAATCAAACATTCATCCTTCTTCTCAGTTTTTTATATACATATATATATGTGAAAGGACATTGCCTTTTATGTAGATTAAGAACATGCATTTTGAAGAAAGAGATATTTAGGAGATGAGGTCATTTTCAAAACTTTGTAAAATGACACTTTCGTTTGAAGGTTTTGGTTGTCAGGCGCTGAAATGTGAAGGAGTTTAAGCAAATTATCTGACCTGCAGCATCATTTTAATGAGATAAAAATAGAAAAAAGTTACTTTAGTTGTTCTTGTTTTCTTTTCATATCGAAGCTCAGTTGAAGAGTCTCAATCCCTCTTCATGCTGTCCTCTAGGTAGATTAAAAAAATATACCGTTCAATTTTAGAAGTACAAGAGAAAGGTGGATTTCATCTCTGTAACAGATACGTAGAGCACAGAAAGGTTCCCTCGGGACCCTTTGCGACCTGTCTATGAAAGTGTTGATGATCTGATGAAGACATTTCATTGCACCTGTCAGATTGTCTGACATGTGTTCAAGGCTCCTACAGTGTGAGACAGCAGGGTGGGGGCACTTGTTTGGTGTCTTATGCTTGATTGACAGCGGGCTCCTATGAGCTAAACATTGAAGAAAGGCACCTCACTCTGCTCCTTTGATCGGACTTCAGCTTGCTCTCCAGTCAATTTTAAAATTGCTTGTATTACTGAAAGCCCTGAGAGCTATGGGATATCCACCAGAATCAATATTGCCTGAGCTGTACAAAACATATCGCATATAAAAAGAACATGAATCTTTCTTTTTTTTTTTACTTTTTAGCAATGCAAATTGAAATCACCTTTTGTTTGAGCAGATGAAAATAAATGTGTTTCTATTTAATTACCAAATGTTGCATATTTATGGTGGCAGTTAGAGTGACAGCTTAATGCTTTCACCCCCCCACAGGGAACTTAGCTTGACCCATTTTCATTCAGATAAATATTAACATGCTTTAACATGCATGTGTGTTTTCCTAGGGCCTCTACAACATCATCCACCTAGATTTTGACTACAAAAAGGAATTCATCTACTGGGTGGATTCAACCAGGCCGAGTGGTCGAAAGATCAACAGAATGCGCCTAAATGGGAGCGACCTTAAGGTAACCGATGAGATGTTGCTGCTATGACTGACTACCATATGTTGTTCGTTTCACTTTGGAGATGAATGGTTGCGTTTCCTGTTCTTACTCCCACTTCAATTTTTACCCATCCATCTCAGCTCTGTTTTTGCTCAGTCTAATTATCAGATTTTGCCGTTTAAAAACATTTTCTGCTCTTGTACAACACGTGGTTGAAGTAGCTCATTATCACCGCTCAGCTAAAGATAGGTGTCTTTCATATTTTACACTTTCGGCATCGTAGATTTTTTTTATTGCATCAGGAAAGAGCTTCTTGCTTGCTTAATGGCTGAGATAGAGTGCTTGAGAAGATAACTAATGGCTGTCAGATGAATGTGGCAAGCATCGTGTTACAAACGTGCTCTCAGGTGTTGTCACCGGGTTGGGTAAGGTCAGAGGATCGAAACCCAGATAGAAGAGCTGATGGGACATTAAGATAACACTTTCGGTTCCTGTGCCACATCTCATTAGCTTTTGTGCGCTGAGCAATAGGCTTATTTAGCTCTTTTACATCCACAGTTTTCAGCCTGAGCCACTGACATCGCTTAGCAAAGTGTCTGAAACACAGATCCATGAGCTTATGACGTCGGGTTAATTAAAGAGTTACTGACATGAACAGGTTTGCTATATGAGTACAAGCATGAAATAGAAAAGACGTATGGATTTTATTTGCATAGACAATTATAGTGGTATTTAATTAGAAAAATAGCTAGTGGACGTTTTCTTTTCATTTTTCACTTGGACTTCAGCGCATTATTTCATTCTGAATCAGATCTGTGCCACATAATTTAGTTTTATTCCATTTAGCTACATAAACGTTACGTGTGTCCATCCATGATTTCCGTTTTTAAATAATCTTCTTGTGGCGGAGCCGTGTTTCTAAAGGAAAATAAAGATTTTTGCTGACATGCAATTCTTTTTTGTGGCATTTGTTGCCATGAAGTAAATTAGTTTATAAATATGCTCATATTTAACTGCCACCGCACTACTTCATGCTCCACACAGGACCTTGATATGCTGCCACAATGATTAACTAACATGACCTTGCCACAGGAGGTTGGTGCATGCTAAAAACAGTGTCTTCAACGCTCATACTTTATGCTTCCTGGAGAGCCCAAGGTATGCCAAAAGACCTCACAAAACCCCTGCAAAGACCCTTCTGTTTTTGTCATTTTGTTTTTTAACATTGTGACGAGGTCATCAGAAGGTATTCTGAAGGTCTTACTATCTTTTCATTGAAATGGCGGAAAAAAAGGAGTGTCTAACCGGCTCCAGTTTTTACATGCAGATCACTCAACATCCGTTTTTATATTTATTTCTTGAAAAGTCATATTCAAATGTTGACATTTTCCAATTTTTTTGTGGAGCAGTTATTCTGAACAATAGAAGGTGACAACCTAGATTACTACAAGTAGAAGGACTTTATGTAAAAAGTAGGGCTGGGAATTTAACGCATTCATTTAGAGGAAAACTATTGTGTTTATGTGCTGCAAAGGACCCCACTGCACTTTAGACTTCATTTAGTCTTTCGCCTATTTATGCACTTATTCACAATGGTGGTAAGCTACATTGTAGCCATAGCTGCCCTGGGGCAGGCTTACAGGGACAAGGTTACCATACCTGACCACTACCATTTTCTATTTTACTGAGAAAATCTTTAATATGTTCAAAACCTATTTTCCTCATTGCAAGTACAGCTGGGAAGACTTTTGACTGTAGAGTCTAATTTTAAAGTCATCACTCATTGCTGCTTGACCTTATTAAACTGCTCCCTTCTGCTCCCCATGAGACTAATCAAGTAATGACTGTAGGTAATCTCCTTCTGCTTAGCGAAAACAGCATTTTCAACAAAAACTATCCTAATCCTGAACAAATATCTACTGTAAAAGGTTTTAATGGTAGCCTTTATTTGCAGTAGACTAGTTAGAAAATAGATAAGTTGGAGGCGACACACAGCAAAAGTCCCCGGGTTGAGAATCAAACCCCAGACTGCTGCGTTGAGAGTAATAGCCCTTGTATACGGGGCGACCGCTCTACCTCTACACCCCGCATGCTTCGTAACACATTTCTTTGTAGATATATTTGAAGGGCTGACCTTTTCTTCACAAACTAGCGTTGGAAGCAGCCTTTTATCTCTGACAGTGTTCTGTATGCAAATGCACATTAAAATAAAGCTGAGGCTTTTGGTCTGCAGCCTTAGGTCATTACATCACCCTGCTGTATTCTCAACCTTTTGTCATGCACAAGAGTCATGTTTAGCAGTTACCATGGCAGCACATGACAGCCTCTCAAACCCATTCAGTTTGAAAAGTTAAGAGAGCCAAAAATGCAGTAAAAAAATGTATTTTGCTGAACATAGCTTATCAGTTAAACATTTTTTAGTGTTTCAAACTACTTTTACCAAACTTTTTGATTTCTGTTTTAACAGATTGTCCACAGGACAGCGGTGCCCAGTGCTTTAGCAGTGGATTGGATTGGGAAAAATCTGTATTGGTGTGATGCAGAGAAGAAAACACTAGAAGTGTCAAAAGCAAACGGCCTCTACCCGACCATCCTGATCAGTTCTGGTCTCAAGAACCCCACAGATCTTGCTCTGGATCCCCAGACAGGGTGAGAACATTAAAACTAAAGAGTTTACAATAACTTACAGCTGGATTTTTGAATGGTTCTTAAAGCAAGTTTTTTTCAAATGCATCCTTTTTTTTTGTTAAATAGATCATAGTTTGTTTTGTCTAATATTTATTTAGTTGGTGCTTACACACATAATCTGTGGAAATGAGAATTTTCTTTTTTATTTAACGTGTAGAGTCAATAAACATTCGGCATTTATTATTTTTAGTATTTTTGTTTCCTCTTTACTACCATGTATTCTCACATTGTTCATTTTTACTTCCATTGATTTATCCGACCCATATGTTGTATCGCCTTGTTAATTTGAACAGTCCTCCATTTTAATGTTGCCTACAGTGACATGGAGCTTTTCTCAATTCTGCAATATTTGTGACTAGGTATGTGTTCTGGGTAGACTGCTGTGAGCCCTCTCAGATTGGACGTATAGGCATGGACGGCCGGGGGCAAATGGTTATCATTGACACAGAGATCTATAGCCCCACTGCTCTCACTATTGATTATACCAACAAGAGACTGTACTGGGCAGACGACAACCACATCCTGTTTGCCAACATGGATGGGACCCAGAGACGCAAAGGTGGGAAAAAAAATGGTGTGATAGCATAAGTTTAACATTTTAAGTTTTAAAATTAAGTTTAGACAAATAGTTCACCATGAGTGTGGCAGTGATGGTGATTCATGCACGGCGTTTTGTTTTTTTTACATTTTGTCATGTTGCAGGTATGAACCTTAAGGTATTTTCTTCTAAATTATTCTGATAGACCAATGCAAAATAGCAGATAACTATGAAGTGAAAGTAAAATGATGTTTGATGATTTTAATGATCCTACATGCTTTAATGGATAATATTCTGAAAGATGTGGTGTTTCTATCCAGACTGCACTTATATGCCTCTTAATAAATCCAGTTGTTTTCTAAAGAATTAGTCTGTGTAAATTCAACTGTTTTGTGAAGCTTGTAAACTTTTGTTAGACGACATTAGTGAACAAATGCTGTTACAGAGACCTATCAACACACTATTTAGGGATAGAGATTAGAAATAGGTTAAATTTGGACATTCTTACGGTTTACCATCAATTTGTGATCTGAAAATGAGAACAGATCTGAAAAGTGTATGGCACAACTGCAGGTAAAAAAAAAGACATGCCCTTTTTCCTAAATGGACAGACTTAGGAAGAGCAGGTTTAATCACACAAACAGCCAAAAGATGTTCTTTGCAGCCAGAGGTAAAATGGAATGATTCAGATCAGGAAACGAAAAAACTCCAGTCCTGAAGATCTACTGCATCCTTTCTCTAACACACCTAAATCAAATGTTTGTTACCAGGCCTGTGCAGAACTCCATGACATGGTGAGGAGGTAATTTAAGATAACCTGAGTCAGGTGTGTTGGAGGACGACTGCATCTAAAAGTTGTGGGTTTGTAGCTCTTAAGAAATGGAGTTGAGATTGTTGGTGTAGATCAGGGGTGTCAAACTCCAGTCCTCCAGGGCCACTGTTAGGGTTTTAGATGTGGTACAGATATAAAACACTAAAATGAAATGGCTTAATTAGATAAGTTCTCCAGAGTCTTGCTAATTACCTAATTATTCTATTCAGGTGTGGTGCAGCAGAGGCACATCTAAAAGTTGCAGGACAATGGCCCTCCAGGACTGGAGTTTGACACCTGTGGTGTGGATCAAATAATAATCATTGAGTCACCATGTCCTAGTCAAAGTTTAGACTTGAATCCAGTTGATAAGATCTAAAAGTTGATGTTCACAGATGCTTTCCATCCATTTCTTACTTTGAACTGATTTGAAGAGAAACACTGAGTAAAAATTACTGCCTCTAAAAGTATGAATCTGATGCAGAGAACATTTTAGAAACCATGTAAAATGTCGTCTTTACGTCACATAAAACTAATGAATATTGCGGTTGTAAAATTCTGAAATGTGAAAGGTACTGTATTTTATTATCATAAAAAATATCAAAAATATTATTTAACCATCTAAAAACTCCATTTTGAGAATCATGACAGATCTATTATTAAATCTGTTGAACTGCTTTAATCTCCAAGGGATTTTGGGTGATATTAATCCTGTTCAGACAGAGAACTTAACATATGACTTCCTTTTTTAGTGTCCTATGACCACATCCAAGGAGTAATGGCACTGACTTTGTTTGAGGACTTTGTGTATTGGACTGATGGGAAGTCCAAATCACTCCGACGGGCTCACAAGACTACAGGCACTCAAGCGATTGAGCTCCTCAACTCCTGGCAAGCCATCAAATCAATCAAAGTCTACCACTCTCTACGGCAGCCTGAAGGTAAATAGTACATCAAACTCCCATGTTTGTCCCATCCAGATAATAGTTTTGTTCCTTAGTTGTTGTTTTTTTTAGTTGGAAGAAAAACATGTCTGATGTCAGACCGTTTGAGCTCTGTCTTGTACTTGTATTTTGCTGTCCAGTGCCCAAGCACCAGTGCCAGATTGCAAATGGTGGATGCAGCCATTTATGTCTTCTTTCCCCTGGTGGGGAACACAAATGTGCCTGTCCCACAAATTTTTACCTTGCAGCTGACAACAAAACCTGCCTCTCCAACTGCACCTCCAGTCAGGTCAGCTCCTTTCTTCCTCCTTCCCACCATGTCTACACCTGCTGTGATCATGTTGTTTGCTCCTCTGTTCTGATCAGCACTGTTCCACCTGAAGGCAAATTGCTTTACTTTCATGGGCTTCTCTTTTCTGACATGAAGGGTGAAGGAAATGTTTGGGTATTGATTTTAACTCTGGCTTTGAAGAACGCAGAAGTCTAACCAGGCAGTCGAGAATGCATGTTGACTTCAAATTGTGTTCACCCACTCCCCTTCGTTTTTGTCTCTTTTATTCCAACACAGTTTCGCTGTGGGACAGATGAGTGCATCCCTTTCTGGTGGAAGTGTGACACGGTGGATGACTGTGGGGACGGCTCAGACGAACCCCCTGATTGTCGTAAGTGGAATGTTATAGTTGTAAATCATAAAAACATAAAATCAGGGGAAAAACATGTTTTTTTTTTCTCTCTATTTCCTAGTTTTGTCACCTGTTACAGTCCTCTTTTATAATACATGTGCCATTTTTATTTCTAATCACACTCTTGGGTTTTGCTTGATTATAAACAGCGGAATTCAAATGTCAGCCTGGGCGGTTTCAGTGCGGTACAGGCCTCTGTGCTCTTCCTCCCTTCATCTGTGACGGAGAGAACGACTGCGGTGACAACACGGATGAGGCTAACTGTGGTAAGTGGATAGTTTACTCTGCTGGAGTACCTGAAAAAATATGTCATTCATCTTTTCACATGTTGATGTTAAAGCACAGACATTAGTGTGTTTTAGTGGGACTTAATGTGATTGACTATAAAAACAATTAACTAGCTGATTACAGAACAGCAACCTAAAGATTGATACTTACAGAAAAACACTTTCAGTTTGTTACAAAAAATATAAGTTCCAAGTTAAGAGGCTCACAGGTAACAAAAGTGAGCAGGATTGAAAGTAAAGATGCTTTTAGTCATTTTGTGGTTTTGCTATGGGTGTCGTATTAGAAGTTGTACTCAGAAGGGAGTTAAAGAGGCTTAATGACAAAGTCTAAAGCTGCATGATGAAAGATAAACTGGCAGAACAGAAAATAGTAAGAGGTTTACTGAAAAAAATACTTGAGCGGAGTACCAGCCTCACCAGGGGTAAATATAATAGGCAAATGGGGAAAATAACAGGATGCCTTGTTGGTAGATCTGAACAGGCCCAAAATAAATGTCCTCAGTTGATGAACGATTTAAAATAATATGCAGATCACTCCTACAAGGTACGCCGACCGTTCTCCGGGTCAACAGTGCTGTGCAATGACAGAAATCACGAAAACCAAACAATAATCATATTCCACTAATTTTCTTAATTTTCACCTAATCTTATTCTTATAGACCCAATCCCACCTCACTTAGGTATTGCCAAGTTATAGTCAGAATTGCAAACTAATTAGAAGCATATTCAGAACTTTTTAAAATATTTCTGCCTTGCTTTTCTTGCATTGAGTATTCAATGTGGCGAATAAATGTGTACATGGTGTTTTTTCGTTTTGTTTGATGTTGCACTCCCTCTTACCGATTTTCCTCCTAGAAACGTACATCTGCCTGTCAGGCCAGTTCAAGTGCACCAGAAAACAGAAATGCATCCCTCTGAACCTGCGCTGCAACGGTCAGGACGACTGTGGCGACGGAGAGGATGAGACAGACTGCCGTGAGAGTTTACTTTTTATTGTCTGAATAAGCAGTTAATAAAGCATTGCAATAAGAATTGGGTACGTTTGTGCAAGCACTTCAAAAAAACAAACACAAAAACATGTAGTGCACAAAGCTTTTGACGTCTGTATTTTTTAAATTGGTACAGATCATGAAAAAACATCCTAATTTTTCTTTTTTTTCAACCTTTATTTCATGCCTCTACTTGAACTGCATACAAGACACCATTAGGATTACGTAGTCCTCATTAGGCATTCTGGAGACAGCCTGTGTTATGGCCTGCTCTTGTGAAAAGGGATTAGAAATTGAATCGCATAGAGGATAAGAGCAGATTTTGTCTGCCGTGATGTAACTCATCAGAATATCACACCCTATTCAAGACTTTTCGCCGGATGTGTTTGTCTTTCCGATGATTACAGAAGGGGTGAGAGCGAGGGAAGGAGATTGCGAGAAAGTCAGGAGAAGAAAAAAAGACTTTAATTAAAGTGAAGCTAATTACTTCAGTCCTGCTTAAACTACCAGCATGATTGGATGTGTTTTTGAATGCACCTTTGTAATGAACACTGCGCCATTGAAATTAAAATGCTATTTGAAACAGTGTCACATTATAGAAAACGGAAGCTGCTCCTACCTTGTTGTAATATAGCATAAAAAACGAGGGCAAAGACAACGTTCGGGAGGCGTAATTTGCTTCCTCACTGTGTCTTGCATTGTGGTAGCATGACTCAGGTCTCTTTCTACGGAGGAAAAAAATAATCCTAAATGATGAAAGATGTTGCTCATCTTTTTTTTCTGACTACAGCTGAAAGCACCTGCTCCCCTGACCAGTTCCAGTGTAAGGCATCGATGCACTGCATCTCCAAGCTTTGGGTTTGTGATGAGGACCCCGACTGTGCAGACGGGTCAGATGAGGCTAACTGTGGTGAGTTATGTGACATTAGTTTCCCAGAACGAACACTCGTGTGAATCTGCTTAGATTGTGGTTAGTTTTACCCTCGAGTTTATTCTGGTCTGACTCAGAGTGACTCAGTCATGCTACTTCTTCTTCTGGTTCGACTCTTTGCTGAATCTAGATGCCTTCCAGGCCACCTGCTAGCATTATTAAAAATGTTCTTGCCAGTTAGCAATACCAATTAACAATTTCGACATAACTCTTAACTGTGTAGTTACAGTAGTATAATGTCTAAATTATAAAATCACACAATATTTTGGTGGCTTGAATGGATCTGAGCCGAGTTTAAACTTTCTTTGAACCTGCAGTGAGAGAGTTTTGTTACATCATGCAAAAAAGAGCAGCCATCCCTGTAGCGAGAACAGAAATGTAACATTATTGCTTCGTTGAACCTAAAAGGGGATTAAAATATCAGTGAAAATATGTTTTCTAAAACTCCTGGTACTTTTTTTTTAGATTAAAAGGCTTTCATCAGACTGAAAATTCAGCTCAAATCAGTAAGTTAATTAGTTTTAGACGTGTTTCCTGTGTCAGAAACACGTAATTGTTATTAAGTTTAAACTATGCAACTTCTCCTGTTCGTTTTATATGTTTACGACTTTTGCTCAGACCTATCAATATCATCTGGGCTGGATGAATCAGTTTTTATTCTGAGTATGAGCTTTCACCTAAGGCATTTTCTTTTTGGGCCAAATCAAGTTCATAAATCTCCTCAGTTGTGACACAATGTGTCTGTAAAATAAACTGTTAATATTTTAATTAATGACTGTCTCCACATTCAATTAGTACTTTTTCAAGTTATTTAATGTTGAACATCTTTTAACCCTGATCTTATTTGGCATTATACAAATAAAAACTGCTTTGATTTTATCAATCATTTGAAGTCAGTTTGAGCCATAAGGCTTCAAAATTCAGGTTGAGTAACCTTTTCCACATGCACAGCAATGTAGTTAAATGGCTCTGTTGATTGGCAGAGTCACCACCAGCACAGAGTTTGTATGTTTTAATATTTAAGCATTGGTTCAGCCTCCTGCATTTTTGAGAAATTATTTGAGCTGCAACACTCAAAGTATGATAAATTATACGACATATTAACTGGAATTGGAGTGGCACGAAGGAAGTTTAAAGGATCCAGACCATTACAGTTTTCATGAAAAAAAAAACAAAATATTTAATGCATAATAAAACTTGCCTTCAAGACCAGTTTCTTTACAACTTTTACTGTGCACATAGTTGAGGACAAAACAAGAAAAATTAGATCACCGTGGGAGATTTTAATAAACAGTGACCACAGGAGGTGCAGTCAGCTCCAAAAACAATAACAAAGCTTTCACAGCAGAGAAACCCATATCATATCCTTATCAGTCCCAGTAGAACATTGTTTCTTCATTTATGAGGATTTCAGCAAGGAATTCATTAAAACTGTCAGCAGGAAAAAAAACTTAAATTATTCCCTCACATTTCTCGTCGTTTCAAACGAGCCAACAAGATTGCCAGATTTTTTAACAAGCTGTTTATAAAATATACATTTTTAACACAAAGATGTCCACGTGATATCGCTATTGTCTAGTCACCAGGTTACTAGGAGGTCTGAAAGCACGCTTCTCACTTTGATTTTTGTGCTTTCACACATATATTTAGTTCTGCCCAGGTGTGATGGCACTGCTTGATTTGATTATTCTCAGGATGGTTGTTCTTGCCAGATCTGAACATGACCTGTGATGCAACAACCTGCACAACCAAGACAGATTGATTGTTTTTTTGCCTCTACTGTTAAATTTTAATTAGTTTTTTGTTCTGTTATGTTTTGATACCAAGTCAAGAAGTGAGAGGAGAGAGAGAGAGAGTGGGGTGTAAGATCCATGTAAGGGAGCACCAAAATATTTGACTAAAACAGAATCAATTTTAAACTAAGCATATCATAAATTTGTAATTATTCTGAAGCAGTAATATGCAAATGCTAATAAACTGAACAGATTTAAAATATTATTTAAAAAACAACTTAAAATCTTCACACTGCAACAGTTATGTACTTTTCTATTTCTGTTTCTGTTTTTGATTTAGTGATTTTGTTTTTCTAATTGATGCATACATTATAGATCATTCAGATACCATTTCATATGTGAAATTTTCCTTTGCAAAAAACCTATGATTAATGCATTTTTATGCTTGGGAAGTTAGACAACTTGTGTTCTTAGAACCCTTGACAAACCAATGATATTTAAGCAAGTAACCATTTTTCTTCTTTAGGTTTGAATGTGAAAAAAAAAATACTACAATAATTCTTTGAACCAAATAACTGCATTAGTTTGTGAAAATCAATACAGCCATGCCTAACCCTAACCAATGCAATGACAATTGTAAAAGAAATCTCAAAGTAAAGATAAATAAATAAATATTTATATGAAAATGCATCAAGTGATTGTGGCCCATCAAAATGGAGATTTACTTTTTGGACAATTTTATTTTCAGCAGTTAGAAGGTAAAGTGACAGTAGTTGTTATGATTCACTGTCAGAGATATCAGGCTGGAATCCTGATACAAGATTCTTCCTTATCTCTTCTTTATAGATTATTTTCTCTTTCAAGAGATCCAGGCATTAAATAACTCCCACAAACCCTCACTCCTACATATTTACCTTATATTGCACCGCATCTCGGAATACTTGAGTTGCTTTCAGGACATTTGTCTCCTTTCTCTGCACAAGTGTAACACAGGAATTATGTCCAGTTAGTTTGTGTTTGTTATGTGAGTGGATGCGGGCATGTTTTACTGTGACTGTCGCAACTGTTTCAGAGCACAAAGACGAGGACTGGCTTTGACTGAACACCATCCAGTTTATACTCCACTTACTCTGGTCCTCATGCTTTGATGCCATGGATTTCTTTGTAATCTCAGTCTGTTTCATGTAACATTGTTCTTTTTGCTTGTGCTTCTATGAGTGATAACCTTAGAAAATCCTCTAGCAAAGCTAAATAAGTACAAATAAAATTAACCACTTTGTTTATCACAGATGGTTTTTGCTCCTCAGATTGAGGAACATACTTTTAATAAATAACATATCTTCATTTATACCTATTTTTTTCTCCACTTAAAATACCTCTGATAGCCAAAAAAAGTTGTTCTTGTCACTTTTATAACGAGTTCTGACCCAAAAAAGAGTCATATTTCCAAATTATTCTCCCTTATACATATATTTACATGCTGAATGCAACCAAGCTGCTCCCTAATGAATTGCTGCCTCTTGCACCTTCCTGTTTCTCCGCCTGCTGTCATGTAAGAAAGAGATTCAGGCGGAATCTGCCACCCACTTCTTCACCCACGTCTCTCCCCGAGCTGATAACGTCACCGGGACCATTATCCCTGGATGATGTCTGTTGGAAGAATACTTTTTTAAATTAAGTCAGGATAATTATATTTAAAAGAGCATCTTGAGGAAATGTGGTGGAATATTAAATAAACATTAGTCTGGTTGATGTAGCTTAACTTCCATTGACTTATCCATGTATTAATGCAGAGCAAAGTTTCTGATGGAAACACCCAAAGCAACCCTGAACTGCTTCTATCTGACTCTTTTTTTTTAATTGACTCAAAACACAAACATATTGACAGAATCCATGTTGTGGCTGGATATTATGATTTCATATTAAAATACTTGAGAAACTTTTCCCACTATGTGAATCAGTATTTTTTCATAATTTTATCCCAGATAGTTTCCCAGTAATAGCAGCCTATCCTGTATAGTAGACAATTAACCACACAGAGATATTCTACCCTCATCATTAGGCTTTGAGAATAATAGTTTTCTATGTAAATACTCTGAAAAATTTATTCAAATCTCAGATTTAACTGTTAGTTTGATGGAAATTGATCAAAATCTTCTTTCATAACTGTGACATTATCAAGAGCACCTTTTGTGAGATCATAAAGTAGAGCCTAAAATAAATAGAACAGTAAAACTAAACAGCATGGACTGCTCAAGATGTATACATTTTCAGTAAAGCAGCTAATCAAAAAAAGAAAGCCAAACAGTATGGTGGAGTATTGCCCATTTTACTTCTCCATCACTGTCATGTCTTGCCTGCTGAAAGGAGCAGAATCACAGCTTGAATGTGGCTTAAAAGGAAACACAAGTCATACTTAGAAATGTTCAATTTTGCCAACTTTTTGTCACCAATCGGCTGAGCAGACCTGGCAGCAGCGTCAGGTATTTCATCTTACGGTGTATTAGCTTTTTGAATGCATACTGTGTTTTGAGCTCACAGTCAGACTTGCTCAGGGAAACCCTGAGGAAAAGATGATTACACTTTAAAAATATGATAGCTACTGCTGTATTAATATTCATGCTCTTTGAAGCCATTTTCATCTGTATGCTTTTTTTTTTCTATTTCTTGCTCCTGATGAAAAAGATGAAAAGACCTGTGGACCTCATGAATTTCGCTGTGAGAATAACAACTGCATCCCAGACCACTGGAGGTGTGACAGCCAGAACGACTGCGGAGACGGCTCAGACGAGGAGAACTGCAGTGAGTCTACCTGACAACTTCACGTGCTCTTAGCTCTGTTTATTTGCTTGTATACACTATTGATGCTTCGCACGCTCCGTGAAGAATTTGACGTCCTTGAGGACACCTGACTGCTTATCCCACCAACCATAACAACGCCTCGTCCCATTCTCAAAAATAATGCAGTTTTGTGCATTCAGGGTGGTTCTTCTTTATCACTCCAACATGACTCGCCTCCCTCTTTTAAGCGCACTCTGAATATCTGTGCTTCTTTTCTGAGAACAAAGTTAAGCTCAGACTCTTGGGCTGCTTTATCTACTCATGAACTGTCACTGCTAACCCACCTTGTTAAATCTCACATCCTGTTGTGCTCTCAACTCTTTGTATTTACGTGGGGGGAATCGTTTGCCTGTGTTGTATGAGCTCATGCACAGACTCTCTGTGTGCTTTTTTTTTGCAGCGTGTGCACATTTTGCATGATTTATTAGATGCTTGAGCCTCCAAACCTATTAATGTCACTTAAAATGCAAATAAAGGCCAGTCAAGAGTCAGATGGAAAAAAAGACATAAAGCAGCTGGACCTGCAGACAATAGAGGGCTGCAAATCAGATTTTGCTGCAATGCCTGCTGGGAGTCTGTCTTACAGCACAACTCATAATACATGCCCATGGTTAGCTAACAGCCCATGATAACAAGGGAGGGCTCAGACGATGAATCTAATCCAGCTGTTTAGCACCAGTCTAATATTGTCCTTAGGGAGAAACTGCACGTAAATAGCAGATACAAGATTCTTGGTTTCAGTGAGAAATTCTTCTGAAAGCCACATTCAATGGGTACTACTGCTTACATTTTGATTTTCTTATGTTTATGCTCATGCATTTTGCAGACACTTTTTTCTAAAATCTTTTAGCTTTTCCCAGTTTTCAATACAAAATTACATTAAAGGATAAAACATAAAGTTTTTACCAGGCATATGCTGATCTATATAGCTTAATTCGATCCATGCCTTTGCAGATAGCAAGTCCCACAATGAAACTCTATAAAACCAATGAGCAATATTAGCTTAAAATTTTACCATAATATGTTTTACTTTGTTGCAATAGTCATAAATAAGTGATCATAAAGCTATTGCTTTTCTACGCAATCGCCTTAATAATAATTTCCTGTCAGCGCTCCGTCTGGGCTTCCTCTTATTGAAGGATTTCTCTGGCAGAATGTCAACCAAACAGAAGGACACATTGTAAACGATGACACTACTTTAAAATTGTAGCCTGCCTGTAGCTTTCAGTAAACCAA
This sequence comes from Phalloptychus januarius, assembly GCA_902982915.1. Taxonomy (NCBI): domain Eukaryota; kingdom Metazoa; phylum Chordata; class Actinopteri; order Cyprinodontiformes; family Poeciliidae; genus Phalloptychus; species Phalloptychus januarius. The sequence goes on along the minus strand of CADWAE010000230.1, from coordinate 16,138,686 downwards.
CAACATGTATCTGAAGTTAAGCTAGCGTCTGGAACTGGTTCAGGACAGTAATATTTTTTACCATTGCTTTAGCACAAAATTCATGAGCATGTGTGGATGAATGAAATATTCTGTGTTCTGTTTCCTGGGCAGAGCCTGTCACCTGCAACCACAAAGACTTTGCCTGTGCAAATGGAGAATGCATTTCATCACGATTCCGCTGTGACGGAGATTACGACTGCTTGGATAATTCAGATGAGGTCAGTTCCTGAGTTTCACTGCTTTTGTTAATTTTTGAGAATTAAATTTGCCACATAAAATGACTTCACAAGCTGAGCTGACACCTACATTTTGGTCTGTGTGGCATATGGGTTTTTATTAGCCTGAGCAGAGAGGATGTCCATCATAGCCCATTAAACCATTATGTGTTAACTAATGTATAATTAGTGGGTCAACAGGTAGCTTGCATTAAAATTAAAGGTTGCAATATCAAGAGTGTAATATCATGAAAAGAGATCAAAACGACATAATTAGGTCACGAACACTCATGAATCACAGTGGATCAGAGCCAAATTATATCATATAGGTCATGTATTTTTCTATGTAACTGATCACTTGTTCAGTTTGTCAGTACAGACATAGCTCAAGCTTGAATTAAGTATCGCAAATGTAGAAAACAATGAAATTTGACTCTGAAAAAAATCCCTGTTTTAGTTATATTCCACTGTGCTGATATAAATCTCCTTGCCATGGTTGTCACACTACAGAACAGTACAGGACATTTTACTGTGATGAATTATCGTACCTCCCAGTGCTCTAGAGCATGAAAACCATATTAATTTGCTTTTGGTAATCCTAATCCTTCATGCCTGTAGATCTAACAAAGACTGGTTGTTTTGTTCATTCGGATGCCTGAATATCTTTATTTCTAAAGCTTGAAACTGCTTTTGTAATTTGACGCTGATAATATGTGACAAAATGAACCTAAATGCGCATTCATTTTAGCAGAGCATGGGAAAATAGCATTTGCATTAAAAATGAAGAAATAAAGCCCTGTTACAGATAATGTTGTTTTGTGATGCATAATACAAGGACAAAAGCTTGTTGTTAAAATTCATTATTATTTTTAATAATTTGCCCTCTTTAACATTCATAATATTTGTTTTATATGTAATCTCTTTGCATGCAGGTGCTTCAACCCTAATTAACCCTTTGTGAGGTTTATCCCAAGTGTTCACTTTCTGAATTAATGTTTGCAAATACTTTAAGTAAGACATTAAATTAAGGTCAAAAATAAACACCCAGAAGGAATGGTCCAATTTGTGGGTAGTTTGGTGTAAATGGGTGAAATTATCTTAAAGGATAGTGTGCATCTACTGGCCATGAGTCAGAACAGAAAAAAAACTAAGTCTCATGATTTTGGAAAAGTAATGATTAGGTTCTTTTCAGAGCCCTCTAGCTGAGTTTAAAAGCAGTTCATCTAATTTTTTAGAGAACTCCAAACACATTTGAAAAAGCATCGCCTCTTTACCTATTTACAAACCTTTGAAGCTATGGGTGGACTGTGAGGACTGCAGTAGTATATCATTAGCTTGCTTTAGTTTTTAAAGTTCAGTAACATTTTCCAGAATAGTGCCACCTTTGCATATTTTCACTTTATGACCAGTTTTATTGATTTAACACAGATTGCTAGTTTATAATATGTAAAATGTCAGTGGGCATTAGTAGGCGTTTTCATATTATCAGCCAAATGAAGTTGTTGTTTTAAAGGGGGTTATGAAAAATCGACTATTTTGAGTGTATATCATGTTTATACACTCCATATACTTGGAGTGTTTCTTTGATTCTTTCCTGCATGTTTGAGAAGCCATTCAGGGTGCCTAAACGCTTGCTCGTACAATGTGCCGCATATTTCTACAAAGCTTCTTGCAACTGCAGACTTGAGCATAGCTTGTTGTTGACCTCACAGAACAGGCCTCCCCCAAGCCCTCCACACACAGTTCCACTAAACCAGAAGCAGCAGCAATTAGCAAGCACCTGGTTGAAGTACCTGTCCGCTGAGCTTTTCAAACTAACTGCTTCTCACTGCAACACGCCTAAGGGCGTTTGTGAATGTCATAATGAGAAGCACTGCTGTGATAACGAGCTCAAGGCAGAAAGTCAGAAAAGTAGAAGCTTCTTTAAGAGACACAGGTCCAATTTCAAAGCTTTGAAACTTCTTTCATGTTATGTTTGATATATATAGAAATTTAACAACTGAATGTAACTTAGGTACTTGATTGTGGTGTGATACGGCACTGCGTGACTGGAAAAAACACAATACCATCATTTTAAAATAATCTGGCAATCTCTATTTCTTCCTCTTTTCCCTCAACTCAATGTTTAAGTTGAAAATCTTTTCTGTCCTTATCCCCAAAACAACCCAAAGGCTTTACAAACACTCTCTCCTCTTTGGCAGTTCTACTTTATATTGTGGTTCTTTATGTTCTGTGCAGGATCTTAGCTGTTCCTAAGGTTATGCTCTTCTGGGCACAGAGTCCAAGGGATTTCCTCCTCTTTCAGTCCTTGTGCTTTTCAAGTTCCTTTTTGATCAATCCTTAATGTTGCTGTTGATGTTGTAATAACTACTGTCCCCTTGTCTACCTAGTCAAAAACCTCGCTGAATGGTTAGCCGTCACTGCTTTGTCAGTTTAGTCAAGGATATCCTGCAGGATCTTAGTCTGGTCATTTTCCATAAAGGCTTTCTTGCTGTAGAGTTTCCTGTCTATATTTGGCACAAAAGTTAATCACTTAACTGAAATCCAGTTAAGAATCTTATTTGTAACTGATTAGTATCACTAATCACTGTACAAAAACATTTTTTTCTTTTACACTTAGTACAAATTTACATTTGCTTAACTAAAATCTCCCTTTTACTTTGCTTAAGATAAGCTGTGTAGGAACATGCTTCAATGCTTATGTTGTCAGCTTTTAATATTTTTACAGAAGTAACTGCTGATTTTATAGCTAATGTATAATCATTGGTGTGAAATGCAAATGATTATAAAACTAAATATACTAAATATACTAAATTCCTCTGAATTTGTTCTCAGAGAGGCTGTGAGGCTCGCTGTGCAGACGACCAGTTTCGGTGTCACAACAACCTCTGCATCTCGCTCAAGTGGTTGTGTGACGGTCAAGAAGACTGCAAGATGGGGGAAGATGAAAAAAACTGCCATGGGACAGGTGTGAACCCAGCAAAATGACTCAAATGATTTTCATTTCTTCTCAAAGGATGGTTGCATGTTCTGTGAGTTATTTCTCAGATCAAAAACCAAAATTATTAATTAAAAAAACAATTTTTTTCCTTTTGTTCAAAAAATAAAGCAAAATGTTCAGATATTTGATATATTATCACATTGTAACTAGTGTTAAGTGAATGGATCTCTACTTTGACACAGCATCTTTAGCAGACTGCTGTGAAAGGAGTCAGAGGAATTGAACAATGAATAAACTAGAAGTGTTCGTCCCATCTCCAGATATTCAGAAATGGTTTTATTCATGTCTGTAGACGAAAAGTCTCACTCAGAAGCACATCTTACAATCCAAAAAAAAAAGAAAAAAACTCCACATTTCTATGTTGATTTTGAAAAATATATAGGAAGCGAAGGGAAGAGGTTATTATTTGATAGTTGATTTGAAGGCTTTGTAAGTTTTCCTCTGCTCTATTCTAAGCTTCTACCAGTTTCTGTCCACATTTTGTAATCACTTATCTAATCATTGTGTAACAATTTCTCTATCTAAGAATGCTAGTGTCAGTCATTTTATTAAATTATTATCTTTTCTGAGAACTTCATGTAACGCTCTAATTCCATTGATCATGATTCCATTTTTGATATATATAGAAGTAAGTCTTTTAAAACATTAGTTGTCATTGTCTGTCCAAGAAGTTTGCTGAATTGGCAAATAGACCGTCACCCAAAACCAAAATACATTACAAGAAAAGTTCAGAAATGAGCAAATCAGTTTCAGAAGCAGATCCTAAAAATATAAAAATCTGTTGTTTCAGTTCAGTTTTGTAGCAAAAACAAATACCGTCATCACTGAAGAAATCCTTTTAAGAGAAATCATCGCTCTTTAATATTGTTTTTTCTGTCAGGTTAGTGTTAGTCTAGAGCTTTGTAATTGTTAAGAATAAGGCAGGGCTGCATTTTCAGTAAATAATATCTTAGCGCTTTCTCTTCCAGTGGGCCCATCTTGCTCTGTAAATGAGTATGTGTGTGCCAGTGGAGGGTGTGTGTCAGCCAGCCTGCGGTGTGATGGACATGACAACTGCCTTGATGGCTCAGATGAGGTCAGTACAACTTCACACGTTTCCAGGAATTAAAGATATCGCACACCAATGTGTGTTCATTGTGAACAGTGCTTCAGCAGATTACTGTGTAAAGAGTCTATTTTTCATGGTTACTGCTTGAGGATTTAGTATTTTGTTGCTGTGGACAGATTGGTTGTGTGAAGGAGTGCAGAGAGGATGAATTTCTGTGCCTGAATCGCGCTCACTGCATCCCTCGACGCTGGCGATGTGATGACGTGTTGGACTGCATGGATCACAGCGATGAAGAAAACTGTAACCATGGTAAGAAGAAGAAATTTAGATAATACTGCAATATGTTATATCATGTAGTTCCAATTAGAAGGTTAGATATACTTATAATAGACATGAATGTATTTTTTCCAGGACAAAATGATTATTTAATAGAGAACTTCAAAAAAATGTAATTCTAGGCTTATATTTGAGTTTTTTTATTCCCAATTCAAAAGGGCCCACATTTAGAAACAAAGGCTCAGATATATACATACCCACCCATTTGGTGTAAAAGCCATATGTAACTTTCCCTGTAAGAAAGGGTTATACATAGGGCAGTAAATATGTGTGTTTTTCTAGGTTGTTTGTATATTTCTCACCCTGTGTGGTTTACCAAAGTCGTAAAAAAATCAAGCACAAACCCAGTTTTTGTTTTTCAAAAGTAGAAGAACTTGTATTATCAGTCCACTCAAGAAAAAAAAAGGAACAATCATATCTGACTGGAACGTTACTATGAATATAAAAGCTGCAGCATAAGTTGAATATGCTAGAGCTAAATTTAAAAAATACATTATGCAAAACAGATTAACGTCTAATATTAGAAGGTCAAAGTAAATCCAGTGATAAAACATCTGCAAAACAACAGGAGATGAAAAGATCTCCTGTATACATTTCATAATACAGATGAAAATGTAACTTACTGTGATAAAAATTGTTGAAACTTTGTGACTGCAGGAACTTTTTTCTGTCGAGCCGATGAATTCATCTGTAATAACACCTTATGCAAGCTGCACACGTGGGTCTGTGATGGCAAGGATGACTGTGGCGATAACTCTGATGAAGATGCAGAAATGTGTGGTAAGTTTAAAATACCACTCACAAGATAGCATCTAAAAGCCACCTGATGCATATTTTTATTACTTCTCTGTGCGCCTAGAGAAAATATTTTGTTCCTCTCTTAAACGCCAACAGCAAATTAATTTGTTTTTTCATCTTTTGGCCTCCAGCTAAGCTTCCTTGCCCACCTACGAGGCCTTTCCGCTGTAGAAACGATCATGTGTGTCTGCGCATGGACCAAGTCTGCAACAAAGTGGAAGACTGTGGCGACAATTCGGATGAAGAAGAATGCGGTGAGCTCAGGAAGCAAACATTCGATTCTGCAAAAAGGTTGTTTATGTAGAGAATGTATTAACTCTTGGTGGTTGATAAACATTGAAGCAGATGTTTCCACTTACAGTATGTTCAGATTTGTGACTTTTTATTTATTATTTCTCTTTTTTTTTCCATTTCAATGTCAGGGGAAAAATGTGCAAAATAGATTTAGCTTTTGTGTCCCTCTTTCACGTCAAAGTAAAAATACCTATTTTAATGTTTCCGAACGCTTTGATTCTCCCTTTGCTGGTGTCCTGACATCTTTCCTCAGCACAAGCTGTCTGTAAATTCTCACAGAGAGGAAAAAAAATGAGAAATAGCTCCTGTTTTCTATCATTCTCTTGTTTCTCTCATCTTTCATTCATCTTTCGCTCTGATTCCATTGAGACCCTCATCCATCTCTTACCTCAGTCCATTACCTCTCACCATTGTATGCCTCTTCCATCTATCCATCTCCTCAATTTCATCTTAATCCCATCATCCTCCTCCCCATCACTTCATTATGCTCCTTTCCTTTTCATTCTCACGTTGTTGGAGAGTGCCAAACATACTTTTTTTTTTTAACGATACACAGAAAAAAATGGGAAGATGAAAATCAAACTGCAATTTCACCTGCCACTAAGATAATAACCTCTTTCTCGACTAGCTGTAGGAAAGATGTGACTGTGTGCATTCCTTAAACTGAAAATTGACACATTAACTGTCATTTGCTGAGAGGATGTGACAATCAATATTTTTGTACTGCAGTCAATCCAAGTTTTTCAACTTTTAGTCTTTGCCAATAAGCCATCTGTCTCTAAGCACATTAAAGTTATTACAATCAATGACCCTCACTTGGACACAGTTTGTTTATGTATATATGGTGCAGAGCTTGGAGTTCACGCAGCCTACGGTTGGAACTCACATCACCCATTGCTTTGTTCATATATCTTACATTACCTTCAAGAACAATGCGGACGGGCTGCTCATCTTTTTCTCCTGTGTTTAACATCTAATCGATTGGCTGCTTTATAAGCTCTGCTGTATGAGATTCATTCAGCTGCTGGGAATGCAGTGCTGAATGCTTTGGATCAAGTGAGGATTTCAATTTAGTGTGCAGTGAAGCAGAGCAACGGCATCAAGCAAACATCAGAACTCCAAAGCCAATAGCAGTAACATCTGAGAAAATACCTTTGTGAGCAAGAACACCGTCTCGCAAGAAGTGCAACACTCTAAATCCCACGCTGCGCTCTTTCAGTTTGTGTTTTCAGTTAAACAGCTCTGTACTTTGTTCACACTGACATATGCCGATACTCTGAATTGTTTAGTGATCAATGATATTATCACAGCTGAGTAGTATGAAACAAGCTATGCACTCCCAGAAAGTTTTAAGATAATACATAGAATAAAACATCTTATGTGCATAAAAAACATAAAAATGCTGCAATGGGCAAATGGTTAGCTACCAGAAACGTAACTGGTCACCCATCAAACATGTGAGTGAAATTTGTATCCTAAGCCAAAAACAGTGGTGCTGTCCTACCTCAGTGGGACAAGATACATACTGTATTTTTCGGACTATAAGCCTCTACATTTTTCCCCACGCTTGAGCCAGGCGGTTTATGGCCGGTTGTGGCTTTTCTGTGGATTTCTCTTCAACCACCAGGGGGCTCTCTAGCAGGAAGTGAATCATTGGAAGTCAAAATTGGAAATCAAAGAAGAAAGCGCTAACTTTCATTTAGCACATGCTAGCAGCAGGCACGACGGAGAAATGTTTTCAAACTCATACCCCCTCATCATGGAAACAACAGGAAGAAGTTCACATGATGTCGCTTTTAAGTTGAAGGCTAACGATTTGGCAGTACGGATCGATAGCCGCTGTACGTAAAGCTCTGCATGAACGAATCCGTGGTCCAACTTTGGAGACGCAGGGCTGCGGCCTTAATAGCAGATTTATGCGTCCTTGTGGAAAACCGAAAGAGGCGGAGATCAATCAGTGCAGGTTTAATTCTAGTAGGCTTATAAGGAGACTATATATATCGAAACAATTCCACATTTTTTGTGGAGTTGTGTTAAATATTGAATCCTAGAAATGACTTAAATAATTCTATTTATTATCATCGGTTTTAACCTGTGCTAGAAATGATGCTTTCTGAGAAAAGTAGAACACATTTAGGAATATTATTTGCTTGCAAGTTTATGCCTTAGGTAAGCACAAACTTGCTAAAAATTTCTTGAAATACTAACTTTGAATTTGTTTTGGACAAGAAAAGAAAATTACAAAGAACAAAATGGAAAAAAAAACTGTTCCAATTCTGCTTTGCAATGAGAATAATTGTGTTGTTTAATTGTTTAAAAGAGGTAACTTACGAAGCAGTCCAATCTTTTCAACTATTTTGTATCTAAAATTCGCTATGATTCTGCACTGGATTCAAAAGCAGATTACACTAAACACAAGTTTAAAAAAAATATGGCATTTGGTATAATTTGTGGTCATGTTTGTTTCTGGATGTGTTTAGTGTAGTTAAGGTTCATAAATAAAATATGTTAAAATTAAGAAAGGAACACGTGCCAATGATGATTTGTTAGTTTTACTTGATTATGTCATGTAGTTACTTTGACAAAAAGCAGGTACAGGTTTGTTGTTTGCTTGGTCGAGTTTTTGAAAGGGCATGTCTAACTTTCATTCTTTCTCAGAATCAGAAATATGAAGAAACTCAGATTTATCTCATTTGGTATAAACAAATAGAGAACTTGCCCTTCAATGAATAGAACTCTGTTAGATTTTTCCATGTTGAAGTAGCTCTAGTATCTTATTATTTTCCAAAAAATAATAAACATAGAACTAAAAAGCAAACAAGTTTATATAGAAAATCTTTTGTCCCTTTTTGATATCAACTGTTTGTGAAGAATGAGTTAATGCAATTGTATTAACTCTCCAGCTGTTTAATTCTATATTTAAAAAAATATTTGTATTTACTTTTCTTTTGTTTCCTTTTTTTTTTCAAAGCAGAGGTTGTAGCTGGAAGGCCTCGACCTTGTGGCAAGACGGAGTTCACCTGCAGTAATCAACGCTGCATCCCGATGCAGCTTCAGTGCGACCTCTTCAACGACTGCGGCGACGGCGGCTCAGACGAGCAGGACTGCAAGTCATGTAAGGACACCAGCTGGTAACTTTCGCAAAGATATCACTAAAGCTTCTGCAAGAGATGCAGTGCAGCTCACTGTGAGGTCATCACTGTGAGAACAGCAATCTTCTCATTTGAGATGCGAGGTTTTGTTGTTTGTGATAATAAATGTTTGAGGTGTGCTGTGTTCGGTGTGAGTGATTAGGATGCACTCTTAGCTGTTGCACATCAAAGGAAAACCCCAGCAGTCAACTGAGATTCAGAGGCATAATCAAAGACCTGTATTTATTTGTAGTTTCCAGTGGAGATGTATGCGGAAAGAAAACAAATCCATGTGGGGAGGATGCAATTTGCAACCAAACAAATGCTAATGCAATATGTCAGTGCAAGCCTGGTTTCAAGAGGAACCAAAAGACAGGCCAGTGTGAAGGTAACGTATGAGTATTTCTGTGTTGGTTTGTTACGCAAGGATATGGTGGGAGTCATATTTGCTAAAACTTTTGATAATTTTATACTTGTAGGCTTTTAAAGGTTAAGATTACGGGAGGATTCATAGCAACGGGGTATAGAAAAGTAATAGACAAATGAATTTTATAAAGAAAAATCTCTAAAACTTCAACAAAATGTTAAGATGGAAATAAAACATTTTATTGTCTTGTTCCAGTGGTTTTATATACAACTCATCATCATGGAGGTCTGCCTATTATCAACAAAAAGCAGTAATTAGTGGTGGGACTTAATAAAATTTTTATTGGAGTTAATTGTGGGGTCTGTAATTAAATAATCACAATTAATTGCATTTTAATCAAAAGCAATATTGACAAAATAAGCAACATTTTCAATTTAAAATCTTGTTTCTCTGCTAAATTATCAAATAGATGCATGAGCTCAACTGCAAAGATAGTTATCCTCTTCAACACCATGAGTGAAGATAAAGAGAAATAATTTTAATTTAAAAACAACATTGTTACCCTTACCAGGAGAGATAAACCAACATAGGCCACATCGTGGTTTTAGAGGAAAAATAATAGAAAAGCATAAAAACGTTTAAATGTGCTCAGAAAATTTCTGCTGTGGATGTGTCACAATGACTTGAATTTTCCAGGAACAGATGAAACACTTTTCACCTCACATGGAATGTGGAGGGCAAAGAAAATACAATTTTTTAACTCTGCACTTTGTTTCAGTGACACGGAAAAATATAGATTTGTAATGATGTTACATCTCTCTCTTTGTTTTCCAGAGATGAATGAGTGTCTCCAGTTTGACACATGTCCTCATTACTGCACAAACACTAAAGGATCCTTTAAATGTACATGCGATCGGAACTATAAGGAGATGAGTGGCAACTGTGTTGTTAAAGGTATGAACGTTATGTGTTCCAGTTTAAAGCTCGGCTTACATTTGTTTGATCTATTTTTACGTACCATGCTTAAACTGCACAGGGTCGGTTGTTAATAATTTATACAAGCTTTCATTTCCTTTTTTTTCTCAAATTAACGACTGTCTTTGCAGGACAAGACGACAGAGTGCTTTACATAGCCAACGACACTGAAATCCGAAGCTTTGTGTATCCATATAACCAGAGCCAGGGACATAAACTGCTCACTCACATTGAGGACAATGCTCGCATTATCGGGATGGATGTTCTGTTTCATCAGCAAAAGTTTATATGGGCTACCCAATTTAACCCTGGTGGGATCTTTTACAAGGACACTCTTGAAAGAGGGCAAACAAAAGCAAACGTTAAGAACATTGTAAGTGCTTCCAGTGCCTTTATTTGTCTATCTATCAAAAACGGCTATTGCTTCATGAGTCGTCTGAGTTTATAAACTGTGTGTTTCGTGATGTTTTACTGCGTTGCCTTTTATATGACAAATTTAGATGATGCATGCACAGGATTTGAATAAGAGAACCTGCTTTTTATGCATTGCAGTGTTCAGATTTCCGTCGTCCTAGAGACATTTCTGCTGACTGGATCACGGGAAACATTTATTGGACTGATCACTCCCGGATGCACTGGTTCAGCTATTACACAGCCCACTGGACTAAATTACGATATTCCATAAATGTGGGCCAACTTAAGGGACCAAACTGCACTCGCCTGATTACTGACATAGCAGGAGAGCCATATGCCATTACTGTAAACCCAGCCAGGGGGTGAGTTGTGTACTCAGACACTCTTTTCTTGATCACACTTCTTTAAATGCATTATTCTTATAGCTTTGTGGAATGAATAGGATTATTAAAATTAGAATATGAATTCAACATTTAAACATTTTTGGACTTTACTTTTGTAGAAGCAATGTTTTCGAACAAATGGAAACTTTTACTACCAATTGTGTAATTATATAAAACTGACATAATTAGAGTGAAGTTACAAATTGCAAAACCAGCTTATGGTTTACATTTTAAATGATATTGGAGCAATTTTAATCTTTCTTATTCAATTATCCTACGTTATATTTGGCTGTAAATAAAAATGTGGGAGAAATATTTCTATTATTTCATAAATTAACTTACAGTATGTTTATTACTACAATACAAGATAAAAAAAATACTAGAACTCTTAGGGAAAAAAGGCTGCGGCAGCAATTTATAAAATTGGCCCCTCTGCGTACAAAGGTCTATGCATATGTTATGAGGCCACATTAACGCATATTTTTTGTATGTCGTATTTATTTTATATTCATGCAGAATCCTGCACTGTTATTTGCATGGTTTCTTGCAGAATGATGTACTGGAGTGTTATTGGCGATCACTCTCAAATAGAGGAATCAGCCATGGATGGATCATTACGCAGAGTTCTCCTGGAGAAAAATCTTCGGAGACCCACTGGTAGGCATATCTGCTTTTATTATTTCTATATGTGTTTTTTTTTTTCTCTGGTATCTTTTTATTACCTTGATGTGGAGATGTCTGGAAAACAGAGAAAGGCGCATTAACAGTGTGTGTTTTTCTTATCCTGTGAGTCCATCTTTGAGGCTGATTATGCGCGCATGTAAAACAAATTCCTTTTTGATTATACAAGCAGTGTGGCCTTCTGTGGTGTCTGATGGAATATGAAAACACACAAAAGACTTTTTTGTTTACCTTTGAATCGTCATACTGTTTCTTATTTATAATGTAGCAAAGTTTCTACTAAAGATGCATTTAATGTATATTAGATGTGAAGTAGTGAGTTTCAACTAATTAACATGTCATATTTGCAATGCTTCCTTTTGAAACTATTGAAACTGAACCAGCAGCACCTTTTTGTTAGACTTAATGAATAGATGCAAACAGGTATGTGAAAATATGCCTGTTTTTAATCAATAAAGTACACATACTTATGTGTTTTCTAGTTCATTGTAAAATCAAACCCTTTAGCGTTTATTGGTTTCTCTGGTAAAGAAGTGTAAAAAGCCTTGGGAATATTTATTGTTTTATTTGCATTAGTCTAAGAGAGTCCTAATGCCAAAAGAGCTTTGAATTTTTTTTTTTACTTACTTTTAATTACCTTCTTTTGTGTCTTCAAGGGAGGAATAAATGTTTCTTTCTCAAACTTTTTCTTTTAAAATCTGTATTCAAAGGGCATATTGTGGGAAAAAAAACATCTACAAAATGCTGCAACACAAACAACTTAGTATAATGCTTTTGTAATTGAGTGTTGTTGGCCAGCCCAACATGCAGTCTGGGTTTATTGCTTCCCTCAATTCAACAGAGACCCTCAATAACTACTTTTCTCATTTCAGCTACTTTCATGTGCATCTCAATAAATTAGAACCGTAGAAAAGTTCTTTTATCTGTGCATTTAATGCAAAAAGTGAACTTCAAGACACATTTATCTTAATTTCATGTATTGTGTAGAATCATTGTTGTGGTCATTTATTTAGTCCTTTATGCAAATTTTTTCCCGGCGTGTCCATGAATCTGAGGGATGAAAATAAAAGTTTAATATCCTTTGGTTAAAATGCCAGACAATAATTTTGAAATATGTTTTCTTATAAAGCTATTTTAAATAACAATATTGTTTTTTCGAACATCACCACTGAAGTCGGTATAAAACGCAGTGCCAGTATGGAGTAGTTAACAGCCACTCAGTTTGTGTCTGAAGGTCTAGAGGGAGCCACTTAGTGCTGATCTAGTTTTGAAAAGCTGCTTTGGCCTCCTTTAATTCAAGAGACCAATGCTCTGTCTCGGTCACAAGGAGAGAAATTCATCATTGGAGAGCTGAAAAGAAAAAAACAAAGATTCGTTTACATGCCTAAGCACCGTCCTCGGTTTTCTAGTTAGAGTTTTGAGAGAAAGTGAAAGAATTTTAATGGCCAAAATCCACCATCACACCGGAGCTGAAATGTTCAATACAAGCACAAAGATTGGGTTTTAAAATACACAGCTGCTTCTTCTACAACTAATCTGACTTTCTTGACCTGAAGGTCTCCTGTGTTGAGGGATTTTACAATGATTTCAGTTTAATTTGTCAGGTAAATAAATTGCTTACCTTCATCCTCCCACAGGGCTGGCAATTGATTACTTCAACCAGCGTATTTACTGGGCTGATCCTGAGCTCTCACAGATAGGGAGCATGAGATTGGATGGCTCGGACCCCCTTGTGACAATCAGCGACAGACACGGTAAACCCCAAAGAGGAAAAAAAAAACAAAGTACAAGTATTTTGTTTGTTTTTTTTCCATTTAAACCCACGGTATTCGTGCAGCACAACTTCTTATCAAATAATTGCAGCAGCATTGCCTGTGTGTCTCAGAAGGCTAGGTTGCATTAAGATCAATCTGCCCTCCACAACAATGTTTCTTTTATTTTCTCAGTCACAGGATACAAACATTCTGCATCCCCGGTATTCTGAATTTCATTTTCACTGCTGTATCTTCAGGAATTTCTCAGCCATACAGAATTGATTTATTTGAGGACTACATCTATGGAACTGGACTAAAACACGAGCTCTTCAAGATTCACAAGTACGGCAAACAGGCGGTGGAGATTCTCTATTTGGGGGTGGAGAGGCCCACCAATGTTTTCGTCTCTCACCGTTACAAGCAGCAAGATGGTAAGTCCTCCTGATTTAAAGAGTGGTCCTTTATCATCCCCACAGTGGGGAAATTCACTTGTTACAGCCGCAGAATAACAAAATTTACCCTATGTAATGTAAAAATATAAAAAAAAAAATAGGCAATGAAATACCTACAGATAAATTAAAGTTAAATAAGAACCAGAAACTCTCACAGATTTTTAAATCCAGACTATGTTCTGCATGTTAATCATGTTAATCATGTAAATATTCATTTACAGATTACACCTGTCATTATAAAATGTATTTATTGTAGGTTTTCTCTCATCTACATTGGGTAGAAGACATAAAGGGTTACCAATATTGTTGTCTAATGTCCATTAGCAAGTTGCATCATGACCACACATTCGTAACCATCAGAAAGGCTCTAACTTAATCAATCCTCTTTCAGAATCAGTAGAAATAATGTAAATTGCCTGATTTCAGAGACATTTTCTGTATAGTTGAGATCAGGGCTTTATCAATGCTAAAACAATCTTTGTGGTTCTGACCACCTGCTAAAGCACCCAATAATCTTCAAGTTTCGACCAATAGCTGTTGATTTAACATGAAGTTAAAGACTTTATTTTATTCGCCCAGAACAATACCATTTGGCAGCACAAAAATGGACATATCCATACTGCCTTCCCTGTGCTTCACAGTACATATTGCATTTGTAAACTTTAAAGACTCAGCCACACTTCTCCAAATATACTTTCTGTCCCTGAGGTCTGTATTTATCTTGTTACTGGTGTTCCAGCAGTTTCCTGGCCATAGTATTCAGGATTGTTCCTGATCACTCTGATGTATTTTTCTTCATCTGAGGGTGACAGTTTGTGTCAGATGGTGGAAACCTTTCTCCAGCTAAGAGTTCCAGCTGGGAAATGATCCCAAGCAAATGTCAAAAGTTGTTACTGAATTAATGAAACAGACTAATGTTGCGCTTGTAAGAAACCCTGACCTTAAAATTTCTGAACCTTTGTGAACTATGATCACAAGCTGGGTTCATGACAGGGCATCAACCAGTTCAAATGAACTCTGCCAAGGCTGCCTGGAAGAACTTTCAAGAATCGGGTCAAGATTATGGCAGAAGTTTGCTGATGGCGAGAAAAAGTGTGGTTGGAAGGCCTTCCAACTTCAAACATAAAAAAGCTGTTAAGCAATTATCAGAAGTGTCTTGGCTGCTGAAATTAAGAAAAAAAAATATTCCACTGATTATTGAGAATAGAATTAATCATTTTTGACCTTCCATTTCTTTATAAAATGTAAATGAATGTCTTAATGTTACGGAATATATTTTATGTTTTCCGTCTGATAAAAATTGTTGGGTTGAATTAAAATAATTTGAAATCTAAACCTACCAGAGGTATGAAAAGTTTAGATTTTAACTATGTATAATTAAGTCCTATAGTGTATAACTGTATAATTTTGACCATGTGTCAATTTACATTTATTTTTCAATATATTTTAAGGCTATTTTGCCAGGATGTCATGCAAAGAAAATAATCTTTATTAAACTCTATCATAGAACTACACATAAATTAATCCAGCAAATATGTTCTGAATATTCTTGAGTGTAACTAACATACAATAAAAATGTCTCAAACTAAGTTGAAGGTTTGTAACTTCTCTTTTTCTCTATACTCCAACAGCAAGGCCTGGTTTTCTACACAATCTTTCCCTTTTCCAAATCTGAGTATATTTTTGATGAGGCTTAAACCGTTTTTTTTTCTTGCAATTATTGATTGTACTTGAGTCAAATACAATATTTTGTTACAGATATGAAGCCTAAAAAAATCTTGAAACTTTGGTACACAGCCAATCAATACAGCCTTGTCCTTCCTCTCACTTACTTGATGCGGTAAACCCATGTCTGGTATTTGTTACATCTTTGGTGTTAATGGGTGAAGAACATAAGAGAGCTCAGTCTTGGTCAGTTTTCCTCTTACAGGGCAGCTCCTCCACTCCCCAGAGACTCATTAGGCCAGCCATGTAGTGCGAAATGTGCAAGTCTGTGGGCAGAGGAGGCACTCAGGTTGCACTGAGCTGTGAAGTAAAGGCTACATATCCTCAGCAAAAACCTCCTAACAATTTAAATAGGAAGCTGTTCTTTCATCATTACTCTGTGCCCTCGGTGTTAGCATACTTATGGTATGCCTACTGTATTGTTGATGTAGTTGTTGGAAAGAGAGAAAATGTGATACGACAACTTCAGATCGATATCTGAATATAAGGGGGTTTGAGATTTTTAACATTGTCTGCATGATGAATGTAGTTTGGACATGTCTTGCCTCAGCTTTCAAATCTGTTTACCACGTACATTTAATGAGTACATTTTGAAATTTAGCTGGAATTTATTCTGGATCTTTAAGGAATGCTTTCACTATGTCGTCGTTTTTCTTTTTTTTGGCTGTAGGTGGAACTAAGAGGAGCACTTGAAAAATCTACAAATCAACCTGATGAAAGGAAATTGTTTTCACATTTCAAAGTTGTTGATGTTTCAGTGTGAAGTCCTACGCATACATAATTTAGCCCAGCACCTCTCCTTGCTTGGAGAGAAAAATCCACTCTTCAAACCAAACATTAAAGCACTTTGAATTAATTGCTTCGTTTTAGAAAAAAAGAGCCATACTTTCCTCAAACAAACAAGTATTTCTAATTACAGGCAAAACTTAATAAATTAGCCTGCTAGCTCTTTTTTAAAGACATTTTTTGTCTTTTCTCTTCACAGCATCAAATCCCTGCTTGAGGACGTCTTGTGATTTCATGTGTCTGCTAAACCCGACCGGGGCCAGATGTATCTGTCCAGAGGGAAAAGTTCTGGTCAATGGCACCTGTAATGACGTCAACAATTCAGGTACTGTAAGCTATAATTATCCTGAATTCTCTGCCTTGCAAAAGGGATTATGACTGTTGCTTATCTTTTCTACATATTATAACCTTATATCATAAATGTTCTGTGTGCGAGACCAACAACAAGTAATGCATAAACATGGAGAGGGACTAAAGAAACTCTTTTCTTTTCCTTCTATCTTTATTTTAATGTTCTGAATATGTTTTTGTAAAGAAAAATTTGAAAAGTGTATTATGCACATATATTCCTTCCCCTCCAAACTCTCCATCTAAAAGCAGACATTTCTGCCCATTTCTTTAAAAATAATCTCAAACTCAGTCGGATCAGATGTATGTTCTGTGCTGCTACAGGTTTTGAATTGGATTTAGGTCTGGACTTTGACTGGCTCTTTCTAATTCTTGAATTTGCTTTATTCTGAACCATTGCATTGTAGCTTTGTCAATGAAAATGAGTGTCATTTCTTTCTTTTAATAATCATTTCATTCATGCCACTCTGTTAAGAAGTCCAGATATGTGAAATGCCTATATGTGACATCTTGCAAACTCTCAGTGGCTGAGCAAATCGCCCTCCTGCTGGGATTCTACTTCGGCTTCCCACCTCTGTGAAAGTAGCTTTTCAAACTTTCTGCGCACACCCCTCTGGTTGATGTGATGTGACTGCAGCACACCCATGTACCCGAAGTAAAGGGAGTTCTGCCATTGTGCAGGTGAACTCTGCCGCCCCCCCTGTGAGAATGGAGGTCGTTGCTTGGCCAATGAGAAAGGAGACTGGAGGTGCTACTGCTGGCCCGACTTTTCTGGGGATCGCTGCGAGGTGAACCACTGCACAGACTACTGCTTGAATGGAGGCACCTGCATGGGCTCACCACTGGGTAAGTCTGTTAAAATATGCGCAGTGGGCCATGATTTCTATTCAAATATTCCTGTTCATCTCTGCAGGGCTGCAGATTTTGCAGCTTAATTCATATTTATCTGCTCATGCTATCTGCTAAGTACTTATGAAAACATACACAGTATTTTTGAATGCTTTGCATGGTTTCACAGCTGTTTCAGTGAAATAATAATTTTGAAATAATGCTATAAGAAAATGTTATCATGCCATATCTTTACATATCAAGACAGCATTGTATGAGGGTTTAAACATAAATAAAGCTCACTTTATGAAATATATATGAAAACGTAGTGAAGAATGACTGATTACCAGCTCTCCTTTAATGTAAACCTACATGTATGTAGATGTTCTGCTGGGAACTCTAATTGAGCTCCAACTAGTTGTTTACTTCAGAGGTGGAGTCTTGTGCTGAACTGAGCACATCTGATGGTTTTATTCTTTTCAGTTCTCTACCAGAAATCTTGTGTGGAGTGTCTGGTTGTGACTCTCCTGTTCTTGTTCTGATTAAATTATCTTTTCACCTACAGATTATGGCATCACATTTAAAAGTTTAGATTTACATTTGCTACCAACGTCATGAGTGTATTTTGCAACAGCAAAGGTGAAAAGATCTTGAGAGCTTTTTATTCATTTTTTTTATGTGCATTGTAACATATATCAAGGTTATAGGCTTTTCATGCCTTTTTGAACACACTTTTATTTCATATTTATCCCCATGTCTTTTCACATTATTGCATATATATATATAAATCTTTATTCATACAGGAAACATTTCTTGTGACTCAATGTCTCACTACCAAGAGAGACCTGTTCATTGACAGGTTTCTTTAATTTTCTCATATTTGTGGATTTTATGTCAACAGTTCCATTAGTAATATATTTATTGAGACACAACCTTCTCTACCTTTAGAAAGGTGTTACTCACTTAAAGCACGAAACATAAATGTGCAATGTGTATTTGAGGTTTAACATTATCAACCCAGTTTTTCATTCAAACCTGGCCAAGCCATAATAGCAGTCACACAAATGTGTCTCATGTGAAACTGCCACACATTTGTCTTCCGAACCCAAATTTGTGCTTTTTTACCAGCCAGGTGAGCAATTTTGTTTTCAGGTTTGCAGTTGTAACAGTCTAAGCGATCAACTTTCTATCCAGTCAAGATCTACTTTATAGTTTTCTGAAAGATGAAAAATAACATGTCTGTCCAACAATTTAATGCAAAGCAAAAGGAAGTGTTTTGATGTCAAAATGCATCATGATGTAAAGTCAAATGAATGAGTCTAACCTTGATTTACATGTTTCTTTTTTTAACAAATGAAGATTTTTTTTCTTTTTCTGAAGAATGCAAGAGGGAAAATATACAAACATGATAGAAGGCCTTTAGTTTCCAAATTCATGTTCTTTCAGTGAACAGTCCTATTAAAACAGCTAGAATTCATTAAATAGAGGAATGTAATCGCTGAATGACAACCAGCAAAGGGAATTAGAAGCCTTGGTATTTGTTTGAACATAAATGACTAATGGCCTTTACAGCATTTTATTTTAATGCTCTGAATATGTTGAGTAAAGATTTTTCTTTTAATCCTTAAAAAAATAAAGTAAGCAAATGTTTTTGAGATTTTATTAATCTTCCCTTTTTTGAAGAATGTGTTGACTTAAAAAAGAGCACATTATAAAGAGCTGGGTTAATGCTTTCACCTCTTTGAACAACACTGAGTTTGACTATCAAAATGGCATACCATTCATCACCGTTCATCTCACGTTATCGTGCACAGCTTCCTTTCACCTTTAAACGAAAATGCTGCCCTCCTAGTTAAAATGGATTTCTGATCATGAAAAGACGGCTGTGAGGAAAATAAATATTGCAACACGAGTCCTTTAAATGTTTAGTGATTTTTGTCTGCACTGAGCTCGTCTGAGGCTGAGAAATATTAACTGGAAAGAGTGACCAAACATGAAAAGAGGAAGAGAGATTAAAGTAAAATAGATATCCCTAAATCTTCAGCTTTACTGATTAAAATGGACCAGAAGTGAGCACGGCAACAATTAGAGGCTGGGATATCTACAGATTTATCTATAAACACACAAGGTGACATTGAATTTTAACTCTCATGTCTTTGATTTATTTTTTCGTATAATCATAGAAATGTTGGCAGCAAAGACACTGTAAGTTTTCTTATTTTTTTCTTTTCTTTTTTGTTTATTTTACGGCATCAATGGAGCAAGTGAGATATTTATGCTTGGAGAAGTTTTCAGAGGAAAAGATGCATACATTAAATTGAAATCAAAGCCAAGGTTACAGCCAACTAAATCCATCTTGCTGCTTTTAGTCACACTTCTTTTTTTTGTAACTGAGCACAAAAAGTTTGTTTCAGTATTTAATAGCAACAGATTTCCATCACATTCTGTCTGCTGCATGTGGGCAATTGTAGCTTTTATGTACCTTTGTACCTCTCTTGTCAGCCTGGTTTGCCTCTGGGTTTTTTCCTCCACAAAAACTTTTATGGCTTTTGATTTTTGGATGCATATCACCATCTCATCTGCAGAGCTGCCATATGCTCTGCCTAAATGCAAGTTCACCGCAGACTGAAGCAGTGTTTGGTCTGCTGCCTGGAATCCTTATGGTCTCAAGAACTGTGACAATGATCCAAAGTGAAAGGCTTTTTACTTGTATATCATTTCCTATTCAGTGCCTCCTTTTCCATCCATTATTTCCAGGGTAGCGTCAAGGAAAGGCGAATCCTCTTTGGGGATGTGTTCAGGTAACTGGATTTGACATGAGACCAAGTAGAAGCAATTGAATCTGAGGTAGTAGAGTATTGTTTTTGTTTAGTTTTGCAGAACCTTTTTGAGTTTATTTCCCTATTTTTTATTTTTTTTATATAAAATATAGTTTTCAAGACAAATGGAGCATCAGTGTTATACATTGTAATTGATAGAAGAAACGTGTTGTCAGTTTATTCCATTGCAATTTAATCTGCAATGGAATAAACTGACTTATAATTATAAATACACTGACTTAAATTATCTGGGCTGAATTTAACCATAAACTGGATGTAAAGGGTGCAGTACAAGGGCTCTCAGTCCTATCTCCGTATGTCCGTATCTCAGGTTTGATTGAGCCTGCTCCTGGAAGAACTGGTTACTTTTTGCTTTTGCTGCAAAGATATCACTCAGCGGGGCTGATCCACACCCCAGGGAGTCTGGCAAAGCAGAGAGAAAATTAGGGTCTCTAGAGGTTCGGTTTGTGGGTCTTTGGGGGATCAGCCACATGTGCAGGAAGTGACTAAGAGCAAATTCTCCGCTTGCAAAGCCAAAATCTATTTCACCAGAATAAATTAAGAAGTTCACGCATGGAGCCGCAGCAGATGTGACTATTTGCAACAAATTCATCATCTTATTCTGATATCTGGCTTGCCTTATTCGCTCTCTTTTTTACTTTTTTTAGCAATCCGTGCAGGCTTTATATTCTTTATCTGTAGTCCGAGGTAACCTACCAAAGAACAACACATTGCTGTGAAAAAGTAATTGCTCCCTTGTAGTTTCTTTCTCTTTTGTTTGTTTTGTTACAAGTAAATGTTTCAGATTTTTAAGCAAATGTTATCATCAGCTTAAGACACATTTTAGGTGCTTATTTAACCTGGTAAGAGTGGAAAACACTATCCAAACTATTCCAATTCCTATCTTAAAAATTAATTGTCCCCTAAATTTAATAACTGTTTCAGCCACTCTAGGAGTTTACAATATCTGGCAATGAGTCTTTTACATCTGTGTATGAATTTTGATCCACTTCTTTTTGCTCGATCGAATGAAGGCCACTAGAACCAATAAAACTTTAAAAAGAAAATTGCATTGTAACACATTTTACAGACAAATAGATGTGTCTGGAGGAAACTATTGCATCATATGTTTTGAGCTATTTTAACCTACTTTCGTTTGTCAAAAATGTTCTGTTAAAGAGATTTCTTCATTCATAAGCCAAGCTTAATACTAGGTCAGGTGTTGGGTGTATTAACTAAGCTTTCCAAAAAATGTGCTAAATGACAGTAAACTTATTATTTTCATCTGGGGCCAAATTGGATTGAATTCAATCAATCAATCAACCACACCATCCTAAACACCAACACTGTTTTGGATGATGTGCTGCTGGCCTTAACTTGGGATATTGTGTGTCAGTGGCCAGAGTCCTTTAAGATCATCTCCATCCTGCCTTCCAGTGAGGAAGTGTGGGCTGGGCCTTTGAGTCAGCCTCTCCAATCTCCGGTACTGAGGTCACCATGGTCCTTTGTGGCAAGGCCCAGCGGGTGGATGAGACACGCCTCGAGTTCCTTCAGGCTCTGGATGTTGTTTAATTGTGTTGGTTGACAAAACTCTGCTGTATACAGAAACGTGTATATACATATGTATGGTACATCGGGTAAGTTTCTCCTACATACTAAATCATTGTGCGACTAGATTCATATATTCATTTGTGTACATGCCTCTATATGAGTGCCTTTCTATTTAGTAATGTAAGAAGGCTGCATGTTAGCTCTACATGCAGTCTTTAATACCTTTTAACTTTCACAAAGCCAGCCTCCTCCATTCAACAATGGACAATCATCAGCAGGTGGTACTTGACAACTTCTCGCATTGTGGTCTACCACGTTGTTATGGATACAACCTTCAATTTATGTCATGCTACACCAGTATGTAATTTCACAATCCACATTTATTTGGCTAGAATAATGGGGTTTGAAATGTTCAATAGACGAAGCCATTCACCTCGTAGCCACTTCTTTACTTCCTGGACATTCTGAATAGAAAATTATCCTAATATCAAGATGGAGATATAACCCCCAACTTTACTCAAGTAAAAGTAGCAGTACTTTAACATACTTTAACATATTTTGCTCAAGTAAAAGTAAGAAGAAACCACATGAGAAATTTTACTTTCTAAAAAATCTACATAAGTGCTGAGCAACTCTTAATAACATTTTACTTAACAATTACAAAGTATGTTATGAAGCAGACAAAAATACAAACCTATGTGATGTTTTAAACACTACAATGGAAAAAATGCAAATAAATAACATACTAACACAATGGCAAATTCAAGTAGAAGAAACACTTTTCCATGTATACTTTTTTCAATCAACTTTAGAAACTAATTATTAGAGCAGGTAATGTAAATATGTTAGAACAGTGTAAGGCATTTCTAATGACAATGTATAGTGTTTGCTCTGTCTTTTTATTTTACAAATGGCACAAAATGCTCACTAGGCAGAAAACATTAGAACAGCAAAGCTATTGTACAAACCTTAACTCACTTTAACATGAACTGTTGGTGTCTGTGTCTCATTCAATTTTAGTTAAAACAAACATGTTTTATTTATTCATTGAAGTTACTCACAGTGGATATCTTAGGGAACTCAGCAATGAGAGAAGCGATACTACTTCCTTAAATCTAAATCTGAACTATTTTCTTGCAGTTGTGGCTTTATGTTGACAGTCATTGTCCTGCTGGAAAATAAACGTCACTCTAGTCTCTAGCAGCCTCTAACATCTTTTCGTCAAAGATTGTCCTGCATTTTGCTGCATTCTTCTTACCATTACCTGCAACCATCTTCCGTCTGAGGAAAATCTTCTATACAGCATGAAGCTACCACAAACATGTATCACCATGGAGATGATGTGATGTTAGTGTTTCTCCGAGAATGGAGTTTTTCTTGGAAGACAAAAGGCTTTTTTTGGTCTCATTTGCTTTGTGCCCTCATACTTTAAACAAATGTTCTCATAGCTTCTTTCTGTGCCTTTTCCATATAGCCCAGATTTGTAATGTAAGACTAAGTGTCCTGCCTTAGATGTGGATAGCTGCAGCTAGTCCAGAGTTACAATGGGCTTTTTAACTGCTTCTATGAATAATGCTCCCATCGCCTGGTCTGTCAGTTCGGGTGCACAGTCATGGTTTGGTGGTTTCCCATTGTGTCATTCTTCCTATTTTCTAATGATGAATGGAATAGAGCTGAGATGTTCAAAGCTTATGTTATTCTATAACCTAACCTGTTTAAATCTTCTCCACAGCGTTTTCCCTGACCTGCCTGGTTCTTAGTCTTTATACCTACTAATCGTCACAAATGTTCTCTATCAAACATCTGATTCTTTCACAGACAAATTCTATTTTTACCAAGATTAGTCAAACAAATATGGACTCAATTTGCTAATTACTCAACATATTAAATTATGTCTGTTTTCAGCCAAACAGGGACATTCAGGTCTTTGACTGTTCATTCACCATAACATCCAAGATTGGATATTTTAAAATGTTGACTTTTTAACATGACATAGCATATTAAACTGCATCACTGACACCTATATTAAATATGCTAATGTAAGTCCTGCTGCTCATTATAAAAAATCCTTATTCCTCTGTTGAGTCATTTTCAGATGCACATTGCTTTACACTAATTGGCTGAATATCCACTAAGGCATACCTGTCAGTCATTTAGATAAAATCATACATATAAATTAATGACCAAGATACAAAATTATCTGATTTGTGAAACTTTTCAGGATTACCAGAAAGTAGTGGAAATGATCCGGGCTCTGAATGTGGAATCTAAAAAATCATCTGGAGACATGATTAGGATGCCTCCAGAATCACCTCCCTGTTGGAAATATCCCAGCCTGACAAGGAATAAATCTGTGGCCAGAATGTGAAGTCATTGGAGCAATTATATGCATGCTGTTTCTGGCTGAATTAAAAACTGGATCGGCCTGGAGGACATGTCAAACAGTATACCTCCGCTTGGTACCATAGCTGCCAATCATTGGATGCCTCGAGATTCATATAAATATTAACCGGTACAGACCAAAAGGCAGTTTCTGGAATAACTTTTACATGACTTCTTTGCTTTCAATTTTGCCCCAAATTTGAATGGTATGAAAATAAACTCCCTTGCAAAATATTTTAGTTAGAGATGGCACAATTGTTAACACAAGTGGCTCAAAATAAACGTTTGAGTGGCTGTAGTTCTCTGCAAACCATGGTAAAGCCTCTTCCATGCTTAATCCAAAGCATTGGAATTGCCTCTCATTGACTCGTTGCGCGACTAAATATTGTGTTATCTAGTTTGCAGAGAGGCTTTCTCCTCCCTTTCTCAACCCCCAAACTATTTTGCACAGAGCTCTGGGTGATTCGTTGCGTGATTGAAATGTGCTCAGACAGCATTTGCCAACAACATGAATACTTTTGAGGTGTGTTTATCATACAGAAGAGGAGTTGTATACATTTGTTTGATTCTTCACAAAATACCTAGGAAAATTGTCAAATGGCTAAAAACTCTTGTATGGAAATTGCAAAGTCGTTGTCTTTGCAGAGGATGTCTAACTCTAGAGAAGCCTCAAAGATCCAAATCTTTGAAGAATTTATTTACTAGACAACTGTGATTTATGCACTGAAGAAATTACACTTTTATGAAAGAATGACAAGAAGTCACTAACATAAATCCATAAGAAGTCCATTTGCAGTAGAACCACACAGGGAACTCAACAAATATGTGAAAGAAATTGCTCTATATCAGGCCAAAATTGTACCTTTGTTGCACATGAATAATGTTATGAGTGAAATAGTCACACTGCACATCACACGAAACAGGTCGGTGGAAGCCTTATGGTGTCAGAATGCTTTTCTTCATTCCCAGATTACCGATGGGAAAATGAAGTTTTCCAATTGTAATTTGGTTTGTGGAAGAAAAAAATACTTTGTCCATCATATAAAACACAAAGCTTCATTTATGGTTAATGTGAAATACTTATAGGGGTGTGACTGATTTTGCAAAAGGAAAATTGAGGACTATAACAACCCAAATCATAACTGTGTGTACAATTGGCATTGATCTGTACAACTTTGACTGTGTTCCTTCACAGGGAAGCCTACATGCCGTTGTCCTATTGGATACTCCGGGCCTTTCTGTGAGAAGCGGATTTGTGACAATTACTGTCTTAATGGGGGAACATGTGATGTCACTCAGGGAAATCAGCCTGTGTGCCGCTGTATGGCAGAGTACACTGGGGACCGCTGTCTTTACCGTGAGTTCTTCACCTCATGGATTGTTCTGGAAACCTGTTGTTTACATCACTGACATTCCCTTATAATCACACGAAGCATTAATCTGTATTCAGCTACATGGCATGAAACTCACCGAAAAAATAAAATACTTTTAGCACACATTTAGTGTTAAACAAAAGCAATTGCCCAAAGAGTTATCTTTCCACAAACACTACATTTGCTTCAATTTGCAGATAAACAGAATTAGAGTTCTTCCATCTCACATCCTTTGGGTATTTCATTTCCACAGTGATGGATTTTCTTTAGCTGTGCATTGACATAATGGGACGAGGGAAAACAATTCCAGTTGCACATCATTAGTATTTTCTCACTGCTGCTTGCCCAAGGGGAGATATGTTTCCATCTGTGGCTAAGATGTCATTTGATGTGGATAATTAAGTCCCATTAAAGCCCTGTACAATTCTTATCTAACCAGCTTATACACTAACCTTCCCTTCTGTGCTTCTCAATATGAAACAGACATCTGCCATCACTACTGTGTGAACTCAAAGGCCTGTACGTTATCCAGCAGCGGCTACGTGGAATGTGTCTGTCCCGCAAGGTACGAAGGGAACAAGTGTGAGGTGGACAAGTGTCTTCGATGCCATGGGGCTCCCTGCCTTATTAACGAGGAAACCTTAGATGTGGTTTGCAAGTGAGTGTTTGCCGCTCCTGTCCATTATTTCTGTTGCTGAAATCTTTGGGGTTTACATTTTCTGTTCATTCATGGGGAAAGACGGCATATTCTCAATTCATATCACAGTTGCTGCCTCCACAGACTCTAAGCTCTCTGAATTGATTTGATTAAATAAAAAAAAAGAAAAACTTTAAGTCTAAACATCCTGCTGCAGAATTTTACTTGCTAATGTCAGTGAAATAGAAGCCAGGTTAGCAACTTGCCATTTTTCCCCATTTTTTTCACAATAGCAAAATAGAAAAAAATAACAAAATATCCAGCTAAAATGCTACAACAGTCTTACAGCTTACAAAAAACATCAAGAGAAAGCATGTTAATTAAATCATACCAACCTCCCTTTCCAATGTATTTACATCTTACATTTGGAATTCACTGTATAACTTTAATAAACACAATAAATAGTTGCCAAATGTGATAGAATTCATGTTATTGGTATTTTATCACGAGTAATTTTCTCTAAAGGGAGAGTCAGCAATAGCTCTGACAGCCATCTACTCAGCTTTGGTCTTCTAGTATTTCTCCATGAAAGGACTAGTACTCTTTTTGCCAATAGTAAGCCAAAGTCAATAAATATTTGTTGATTTCTGTTTCTGAAATCTTTACATTCTCTGTTCATTTATGGGGGAAAAACAACATATTCCCAATTCATATCAGAGTTGCTGCCCCAACAGACTAGAAGCTCTCTGAATTGTTTTGATTAAATTAAGAAGAAAAGAAGACAACCAGCATTTAAACTGCTAATAATCTCAATGAAATATTAGTTATCTTTTATTTGGTTAGTAGCTACTTACAATGCATTTTTGTGTGTTTTTTTTTATCTTAATTGATTATTTAATTGATCTATTACCATCACATTCAAGGAAAAACTGTTGGTAATATTTTCTATATTATTATTTCTATTGATATTTACATGTTTTATGTTTTGTTTTATTCATTGATGGTATAAACAAAACATAAATGTTTCAGCTTTGCTTTTGTTTAATTCTGATTAATATTTCTGATATGATTAATATGTATTTTTTTAAGTGAATGTTTTTATTCAGGCTGCTAAATTATTTGTTTTCTGTTCTGTTTTCTTCTGCATAAAGATTAGCGTAAAAATGACAACATTCAATTTTTACAAGTCTAAAACATGTGCAAAGTCGCTATTTGGTAAAGTCTCTTCTCTTCCAACAATTATGCATTTGTTTGACAAAGATCCCCCAGAACTCCTTCCCTCCATCTTGTTACAATATAGTTTTTTGCTTGTACCTTGAGTCAATTATTTCTCCACCCTCCAGCTGCACAAATGGTAGAATTGCACCAAGCTGTCAGCTGTGTGATGGATATTGCTACAATGGAGGTACCTGTCACCTGGACCCCGACACCAGCCTTCCATTCTGTCAGTAAGTTACAGCCTAATGGGTGAAAGAGGTGTGAGGGGAGAGAGCTGAATATTTTCTACGCAGACTTGGTTTTACTGAAATTCTGGCTAAGGAAAGAGTGACTTTTAGAGCAGAAGGAAAAATTATCAAGGGATATCTTTCTCTTTGCCTCAAGAACTCAACAAAATAAGTGTCTCCTTTTGGATTAGAAAAAAAAAGTCTTTAAATTGAGGGAAGATTTGATGTCACTGTTTGAGGTGCCAATGAACAGCAGGGGGCTGACTGCCAGTACGCCACCCTGTGCAGCGTGAAACCTTTCTGTGGCTTAAGGGTTTAGGCAGATAAAAATGATTTGAAACTGTTTCAAAGCCTGCCACTCTGAACATCTCATGCTGTTCCTCTCTGCCGTTTAAAGCTCATGTCAGACCTCAGCGACTGTCTTCAGCAGCTGGCTTTAGAAGGTTTTTTTCCTTCAACAAAAACAGAAAAAGTTCCATATCTTTGCTTCAGTATGCCATGAAACTCAAAAACTTGCACCAGACAAAAGCTACAGTGGCACGCATGAGGGAATCAAGACTACCCACCGTGCTGTTTAAAATGAACACTTCCTCTGCGATAATCCCATTCATTGCGTGTTAAAAATCTGTCCAAGGAGGAAATTGGAAATTCATTTTCAAAAGCCATCTGTCTGGTTTTCTTTTTTTTAATGCTCATTGTCCAATGTAGTTAAATTGAAATTTGCGGTCACCTCTCTCCAAATTCCAGGGGATAGAATCAATTTCTATGCAAATTACTCCATCTTATTCGATGAGGTTAACAGATCCTGATAATGCGGTTTATTATTTGCTCCAAAGACTTGAAATTACGTGAGATGATGGATATGGCGGTGTCAAGAAATCATAAAGTTTGACCTTAATCCTCCGAGTAAATGTGTGTTTCATCAAGCTCCCCAAATGCAAAAACCCTGCTGTGTAACGCTGATTCAATTGTGATGATAATCATTGCATTAAACGCATAAAAAAAAAAAAATGGCCCTGCAAAAATACAAGTTATGAAACATTGAAAAGAATCTATTGCTCAGTGCAAGAAAGCCTCAATTGGCCAATAATGTTGTCTAGTTAGACAAAAACCTTTAATAATTTAAGCTTATATTGAACTTTCTTTAAATTCTCTTGCATAATATTACAGCTGTATAAGTAGATATTTTTTTCTAGATGCTGTAATTTCTATAAGATAGTATTAACAGCTCTGCATTTTTCAGTGAAGACCTTTTTAATTGATTCGTAGGACAGAGTTTTATATTTTGTCTAAAACAATAATCACCCAGAAAGAAAGGCAAAGTCATGTCATTGAAAATGTTTCCCTTTCAAATCTAACTATTATTATATTAGTTTCCTAATAATTGAAACCATTAGGCATGTGTCAGCAATTAAGGGTTCTGTTTTGTAATTCTAGATTAATTATTTCTATAACATTTACAGCAGAGACTGAAAGCGGAGTGTGGTACCTTGAGTTAGTTCACTTCAAGTTCAACCTGAACTAGTAGAAAAACGATTCAGTGTTTGAACAATAAAAAGATGCTGGACCGCTGGAGACTTTTAAAACTTTTAGCAGATTGGAAATCGTAATATTTTAAACCCTTGGAACTGGAAAGTGGCAAAACAGACTTTCAAATAACCTGTCTTTTAGAGGAGATTCTTCTTTTTTTTTTTTTACAGAAGCAGATTTATGTTTTCACATGATTTATTTTCCTAATTTACTCTCTGAAAACGCAACACTGTATTACTCCGTCTGACAACTGAAGGTGCTTAAAGGATTTAGTGAGTCAATCTCCATTCGTCAAGCAGCCAAGTATTCAACAACATACATTCTCTGGGCCCTTTCATCACTCCCAACACAATGTTTTGCAGCTGCACTTCAGGGTTCAAGAACCAACGTTGTGATGAGCTGGCCAACCCCTGCGATTACTTCTGTCAGAATGAGGGGATGTGCACATTAACAGCTCTTAACAAACCTCGCTGCAAGTAGGTCCCTCTCACCTCTCCAGCTTTGTTCAGAGCCTGCTCACCTCCTTTGTATACACTCACCCTCCTCCACTCCATTTAGCATCATTTCAGACTCTGCAGTTTGTAAATCTGGCACCTTCTTGTAGCAAACTGCCAAGTAATAAGTGCTAGATATATACATAAAATGCAAATGTTATTTTCTTTTGGTAATAAAGTTTAGGAACATTAACCATATTTATTTATGTATTTTATTTTTCACTCAAAAATCCTTTAGGACAACAGTATTTAGATGAAAGTACTAAAATGGAATAAAAAAACTGACTCTGGGAAAAATCTGGATTTGTTAGAGGAAAAAATCTGTGCTAAAAAAGAATTAAATATAAAGACATAGAAAAATCCTCCTAAAGAATACCACAGATAACTGTGATCTTTGGAAGCAAAGTGACATTTATTTGCACAATATTGTACACTTATTGCAGCATTCTAACACCAAAACTTTGTTTTAGCAGATAAAATGTTGAAGTTTTAACCTAAGACACTACAGGGCATTTTATGGTTGTGGTTGCTGATATTATAAAGCAAATAGTTACAGGATTCCTACATATTTATAACATATTTTTCAAGTTTTCAATCATTGTTGACATAAATACAAAAGTAAATTATCAATTTCTGATGGATGGATGGAAGGAAAGAAGGAATATTAAGGCAATTGGACTTGGAATAAGATCTCGAGACATTCTTTCAGATTTGACAGGAAAATATAAATCAAATGTCTGCTATTCTAACCTGCACTGCAGCCCTGTTTATACTCTTTCAGAAGGATCTTATGATTATCTTGAGCCACCAGTAGACACAGAGTAACCAAATGTTCTGCACTCTGGGTACTAATGATATTTGTTACGTCTTGAACAGTTATTAACCAATACAGCACTTATTACATTGTCAGTTGCTGCATGACTCAGCATCTTTGTTGGCCCCTTTACTGCCACCCATTTGCCCATCTCATGCAGTCCTCACTGTGCACAAGTGAACCCCAGGGGAAATAAAACATGGTGCCGTTTATGTGTAATGTGAGCATCGGTGTGTGTATTTGCATCCTGTTCATGATTAGCAGCTAAACGTGTCAGGAAGTGGCCTGAGTCATACATAATTTTCCATCCCAAACCGAGTAACTGATGTAATATTCTTAAAAATAGCTTAGATTTCTTTAGGAAGTTTGTTTTCTTGGTATACACTTTGGAAAGGAGATCAAACTCCACCTTGCCTCCAACCTCCTATTAAAATTCATGTCGCATTGACATTTCGTCCTACAAAGGCGGGATTCATTTCCCTCATCTACGGAGCTGCATTCTTATTTTTGATAGCCTGATGTTCTGAGTCTGATACTGCATGTAATTTAGAATAATTTCATCACTCTGCCGCGCCCACCTGATCACTCATGCTTTACGGGCCCATCTGCGACTACTGTGAAATTAAACATCACCTTTTCTAACAAGGGTCATACATCACACCCATTGGTTTCCATTGGAACACAAACGAGATGAGATTTGTTGTCCTGCTGTCATTTTTTTATGTATATCTTTTTATTAACTGAATAATCAACGCTAGTAAATTAACGCACACTGTTTGTGGACACTATATGGATGTACATAGTGCTTATTCTCTCTCCAGATGGTGTGTTGTTTCTGTTGGATCAAAGCACCTCACTGCAAGACTGAATCATATTGTGTTGCACATGTGAACCACTGTCACATCATACTGTAGTGGATTTGCTAAGGTGTTTCCTGAGCACTAAAAGAGAAAACTGAAGATGTCTTATTCACGTTCTGCTTTAACTTCCTCCAGATGTTCTGCCAACTGGGCTGGGACACAATGTGAAAGGCCTGCCCCTAAAAGCAGCAGGTCAGACAACACAAGTGGAGGTAAGAAGTGGAGAATTCAACTGTTAATGATAGAAAAAATGAGGATAAGAACCTCATTTGAAATATGCCTGTATGTTTTATTAAATCTCATTATTTTTACATTTAAAACTCTGAGACGTGACCATGCAGTCCTATTGGACACGAAAGTCATAATGAGTTCAGGTATTAATTGGTTTATTTGAATTGTACTTTTTTCCAGGGTGGGATGATTAAACAACAAACAATATGAATTAGATTTTTATTAAATGCCTGTTTGATTAAATATCCACAATTTTTGTTGCCAAACCTCGGCCATAAATCTACTGGCTGTTTGACCAATGTATTTAAAAGAAATGGAAGAGCCCATTTAAAAATGTTGGTTTCAGTTTGCTTCATGTTGGGATCACAGTCCCCGTTGTGTCAAAATGGGTTTTAGAATGGTTAATTACAACAGCTTCTGGAAATCCCCCGAACCTTAATCCAAGTGAAAACGTCTTGCCTACGCTTGAAGGAAGAGTGTGCCAAGAGACCAAACAATTTAAATTAGCTTTATGATTTTTGATGAGGAAAGAAACCAATATCCAACCAGACGTATGCCAGAAGCTGGTTGATGGCTGCAGAAAAAAGTCTAGTTCTGTGAGACATCCAAACTAAGTATTAGTTGTGTTGTATGCAAATATTTTAGCTAATGTGTAACATTTTAGGAGATGCATAAAAAAAGTTCAAACTTCTTCACTTATTTCTCTTTTTTTTATCATTGCAGCTGTTTGGTTTAAATAAGTCAATAGAATATTAGTACAAGTACGGCATTCATACTTATGTGTACATGATGAGTTTCTGTACACATCCGACTGGAGCTGTAGGCTATGAAGTTCAGTTATTATTATAATCCATAATAATGACTGGAGTATCTCTGTTTGCTGCTTTGACAGAACCTAAAACTCAACTTAGATTATTTATCAGAGATGTCTTTCTGATAAATTAGGACAGGGAAGTTATACTCCAGTAAAAATAAATAGAATATTTATTAGTATTGTACTAATGAACACAGCATGTTCAAACTTAGCAGGCATAACTCTCTATATCAGCGTCACAAAATCAGAAAAAATCTAAATGTAATATCTGTCAATGATAAAAAAAATTCAGCCTATAAAGTACGTTTAAATAATAAAATATTGCTGATGCTATGAATATCAGTTATAAAGACAGATAATGAATAAAAGGAGATAAAAAGAAATTTGCAACAGCAAATGCCAGGCATTTAAGACAATGCCGTACAATAAAGAACAAAACACATAAAATCAAATGAAACATTTATATTAGGTATGTTTTAACATACAATCATAGAAAAACAATAAACTAGTAACATTTTACATTTGCTTATTGGTAAATCTAGATAAAATAATATCTACTTTTCCATTTATATCCTAATACAAGAAACAGTTGACACATTTTTCTGTTTGTCTGAGTGTGAGCTACTGAGTACCTGGTTGGAGAGCATAGTCAGATTTCTAATTATATTTAGTATATTTCCTAACTACAATAACTTAATTAAATACCAGCTAACGTCAAGTCAGACAGGTGGACTTTTCTTTGAGATTAACACTGCATAACAATATATGAAATCAAAAGCTGGAAACATGTCCCTGAGAGCGTTGTTTTGTGAAAATGTGTGTTACTATGGTGACTTTGTCTTTATGTTTCTGAAAACTAAGCTGCTAAGCTCCCACCATAGCACAACCAGCCCGAATGACTGAATAACATTCTAGCTTGAAGAATAAAGGAACAACAGCCAACAGTCACCATTGTTCGGATCCAAAAACCTTCATTGAGCATATTTACTTCATTCACTTAAATAGGTCTGAATTTCATTGGCTTATCTTCTAATTGATGAAGTAAACTTGAGTTGCAGTTTGTAATTGTACTTGTTAGACATTTTACGAGCTTTTAATACACATTTTAGCACCAGATTTAAATGGTTTCGCTGTGTATGTTATCTGGACAGATGCTTGGTATATAAAACAAAGCAACGCCTGCTGAAAATTAAAACGAGCAAAATCAAAGTTGACCTTTTGTGGTCACTGTCTGAATTCCTCTCAGCTCATTTTTATTTCAAACACTTCCCTCCATGTCTCATCTGTCTCTTCTCCAGGAAGCATTGCCATCATTGTACCTCTGGTTTTGCTGGTTATCCTGATCGTGATGGTGGTGGCAGGTGTTTATATCTGCAGACGGAGGCAAAGGTATGCAGATAAAAGAAATAAAAGGACAGAAATTGAAAGGGTGGTTTCTAAGCAGCAGGTGATGACACTACCAAACAATGTGCAGCTTTGAAGATCAATGAAAGTCTCAACTTTCTTACTGAAAACTTTGTTTGGCTATTTTGAATGTAACTACCCAGCCAGGTTAATATTCTCCCAGTGTTGTCTGCTGATGTCTTGTGTGGACATGTGCAGCACTGGGAGGTGAGCTGACCTGGATGTTGTGGTTCATGTTAATGACTCTCTCTCGCTCTCTGACACACGCACACAAACACACACTCCTCAGGGGAAAACGTGTGCAGAGGCAGCCCATGACAAACGGAGGGATAAACGTGGAGATTGGTAACCCGTCATACAACATGTATGAGGTGGACCATGACAACCATGCTGATGCAGGCAGTCTGCTGCGACCCAACTTCACACTGGACCCTCACAAGGTGGGCTTGATTAGATACTTTTTTTATTTACATTTTTTAATACATGTTTTTAGAATGGATGTTACTTCATAATAACCACACTTCAATGAACTTCATTGGTATTTTATATAATGTTCCAAACAGTAGTAAGTAATTCTGAATTTTCAACATTTTTACAAATGAAACCTTAAACTGTGGTGTGCATTTGAGTCAATAGTTTCTAGAAACTTGATGAGAGTTAGAATAACCCAAGGTTTCTTTTTAGTACAGTTGCCAATCTTACGCAGAGTCCCAGCTGTTGACTCCCCCAACTCTCAGCAGTAATGACTTTATGGGATTCTTTGTAAATACAATTGATTCTATTAAAAATTAAATTTAGTGACATCCTCCTGAGCGTGATAATGGCATCCTCGTTGGAGGCAACTGCAAAACTTAGTCTGTGTTTGGATTGATTTTATTCAGTTGAGCCCAAAAGTTTTAGCTTCGTCTAAATCTTGAAAGTTTTTAGAATTATTTGATTACCATTCCCATTTTAGGTACAAGTTATCTATTCTTAGCAGAGATTCCAGTTTCCTCGTGTACATGATAAATCTTCACAGTCCAACATTACTTGTGGAGTACCACAGGGTTCAATGCTTAGACTAATTTTTTCTATTATATACATAACTCTCAAAAAGCCAGGGACATTTAACAATGTGGGTGAAATTGCAGGAGGACCCTGAAATGAAACTTTACAAATGAAATACTCGACTATTAGTGGTGAAGGTTGTTAGTTTCACCGGATTTTATTTAAGAGTTTTAAGATAAGAGAATAAATACAAATACACACTACAATTTCAGAACTGTTTTTGTAAAAAATGTTTATAAGATGATAAGACTGAAAATTATGGGCTACTTTTTTTGATCTCGCATGTTAAACACATTGTATTTTATTGGTTTTATCATGATTGTGATAAAGCTGAGCAACCTCATGTTTTGTTATATTTGGAGTCCTTTATTACAGTAACAAGAAAATGTTTGAGAATACTAATTTACTAATAATAATTTGATTGCATAATTAAATTAGATCTTTTTTCAAACGCCTTTCAACAGAAATTCCTAGAAGCCAATTAATTGGGTTTATATAGATGCAGCTGCGAATCTCCCAGAAGCTCACTTGCAAACAGAGTCCGTCTGGTTGCATAAATGAGTATTTAATTTGATTGAGCAGCATATTAATACATTATGGGATGTAAAGTTATTGTCAGCAATCTGTTTTGAACATTTGCAGTATGTTTCTCCATATGTGTTTCTTAGTCATCTATTGATAAATTCTGCACTGCTTAAAAACGAAATAAACTAGAATATTTATTTGCCATTTTAAGCAACGTTTCTTGACCCATAACGCATGTTGATGTGTTCACTGCCTTCTCTCTCTTATTTTATCCAAGGAATTTACAATATACTGTTATTGAGGTTTTGGTATATTTTTTAACATTTGTTTAAAGACGCCAAGAGGACTTTTCATTTTGTTGGTGATTTATTCTGTCCATAAAGCCCAACCGCACTCCCACACTCAGTACATCAAATAAATCCTTGCACCCTCACGTATGCTGGTTTACAGCTCATCTGCTAAAGCCTCAAGCCTAATGCTATTGCTTCTTGTGCTGCCAGCTTTGACATTTGCTATTGTGAGGACTGTCATGCTTTGTTATTAACTGAGATTTGCTGACTTGAACTCGCATCTCCATGTTTTTCTGTTTGCTCAGATGTTTTTCAATTTGTTTTAAATCCAAAGGACTGATTATGATCTTTTGGCCATTACAACTCCAAAACAATGAGATTATAACCTTACTGTATGTAGCTGAAGTGATGAAAGAAGATGGTATCTGTTTTGTTGCAGGGGTGGTGTGTAAAATCCAGTGACCCTCACGCCTTGGGCATGAATTCTGTGCCCAAGGAGGTTATTCCTGGACAGGTGAATTTAACTATTTTTTTATTCTAAAAAGGATGAATGAATATATGCAGTTTCCACCAGATACTTGTGCGCCCTGTATAAAAAGGCAACTTTTATATTTGCTATCTGGAAAAAAAAAGTCCAAACACTCGGGGAGTTTTGATTATCTAGTCATTTTCTGTTAGATAATGTGCTACACATGGTGCATGTGTAACATATTCATATTTTTAAAAAGATATCATTGCAAGCACATGTTACACACAGCGCAGTGATGTAAGTTTACAAACTCCTAGTTGCTTCCTGCAAAATCAAAAATTTAGCTCATCATTACCTTGAAGTTGATTCTACACCCACATGCTTCCATCTTTCTTAATGGATATGTAATCTGTGGATTTTCTGCATGCTTTCTAAGCAAGAAAGTGACTTTGTGCAAGGATTTTCTTTCTTCTCTCCAAGTCGTTGGCATGTTTATTTCTCAAAACCTAAACGTTCCTTAAATATGCATGACTCAAACTTGCACTAATTGTCTTTCCTAATTCAAAGAATAAGCACACAACTCTACACTGATTTTTCCCTAAATGTAATGCTTTATTTAAAAAAAAATGAAAATGAGCCTTCAGATGAGTTCTTATCAGTATATTCAAGGTGCAGTGGCCAGCTGTTTTTAGCAGACAAACTTTGATAAACATTCACTTTGTAATTCCCTCTGTACCAAGCAGGAGCTAAATGGGACACAAACGGGACCCAAATAAAGGCTGGAAGTGCTAAAAACTGAAATGACATGAAATGAGAGTGGGAAATGAGATTCCCAAAGGGGGACTAAACATGACTCCCGATGAATGTGTTTAGTGTTATGATTTAGACCTATTTGTATTGTAAATAGGAAACTACTTACAATCTCCACCTTTACCAGATTTAATGTGAAGTGTTGCCTCCTCACCTGCTTACAACCGATTAACAGATATAAAAAAATGTATTACTTTAGGATTATCACTGTTGCAACGTGATGTTTGGAAATATCCTCACTAACTCCTTTTGTTTTCCCAATGCAGCCTATGAATTACTCCAACCCCGTGTATGCAAAGATCTATATCGACGGGCAAAACTGTCGGAAGCCAGTCATCAGTATTGATGAAAGGAGAGAGCTACTCCCAAAGAAACTAGAGGGGACAATTCGTGAAACCGCCGCATAGCCTAACTTTACACTTTGTACTTCTTTTTTTTACCACAGTGTACAATATATAATATAAAGGAGGAAACCAGATTTTTCTATTTCCTAAGAGGCTGTTGAGTTTTTCTCGTTTAGCATCAGCATAATATCCTTGTTGGTGTGTTCAGGAGTTTGATTTTACATATGCAGTTTGCTTACTCATTTTTATTTTAAAGCTATACAGCACTGTACTGTATACTGTACCGAAGTAAACCTTCTGATTTGCAAAAAAAACTTAACACCCTAAGCCACTCTTGTGCACAGTTCAAATGTTCAAAATTCAGTGCTACGATTTGTACCAATAGCTGACTCTAGTTTAAACGGATTATTGATACGAGGTTTGTTTTTTGAAGGGCAAAACCAGACGATTTGGCTACATATTTTCTAAGCAGATGTATGCATAGTTGCAAAGTGTTTCATGTGTTTTGTTTCCTGTGTGTGCTGGAAGGACCAGACAGCTTCATAAGTGAGCTGAAGCTTTGTATTTTTTTTAGCTGTTGTCTTTTTTTCTGCTCTGACCCAGCTGGATCTCCCCGTGAAAGACCGAAAGTCTTTCTTCACCAACGATGTAATTCCACAGTCCTTCCGTCTTCTCCATCACCTATTCCAAACTCCACTCACTCAATGGAAATACTTCACACAAGGCCCATGTTGAATGTTCGCTGTCAGATTCCTGTATTGTTCATTAAGAGGACAGATAATTAATACCATATTTTTCTAGGTCTCATATTTCAACAAATGGAATGATATAGGCGAGGAAGTGATTGACCACAGTCACGCAGGTTGTTAGGAGTTATTATAAAACACGTTTCTGCTGAAGATGAACATGATAGATATAAGAAATTTTATAATTTTGTATTTGATTTGTATGTTGTTTGGCTGCTTGTATTTTGGAGAAATGTATTAAATGTAAGTAATTTTTATATAAAATGTAAATCAATCTTGAATAAAGGGGGCTTATTTCCACTTTATTTCTTTTTATTTTGCCACAACAGACACAATGCAAGGGTTTTCAAACACTTTGAATCACTTTGGTTACTTTATAAACACACAATTCAGTGTATTTTACTGGAATTGTATATGATGGACCAGCACAAGGTGTAGTAATATATAGTGATGATCACATTTAACTATTTTTTTCAAATAGTTAAAAGTGTGGTGCACTTATTCATTTAGCCTCTCTTGGTGCTGTAGTTGCAATTCTTTCTATCTGCTAAAAAATGACATTTTTTGCTCAGCTTTCTAAAATAAGGATGTTTCTATAATAGTTTAAAAAAGAATTTCAGCATTTGCTTTATTTCCCCATTTCATACTATATATAGGTTTCTCCTGACAGCCAAGTTCAAGTTTCAAGGTGCTGCCATTCAAAGGATTGTTATTTTTATGGATCCACTGTCATAGTGAAAAAGGCATGTACAGATTTAAAAAAAAAAAAAAGTCCATTAACTGACATCACACCAGGAATGAAAATGGGTATAATATTCTCAAAACCATTGATTAACCAATCTACATGACAGGTTATTTTTTCCTGAAGTAAAACATTTTCATTATTACTTCTCAAATTGAGCTTCTGGTCATCTTTTGGGTTAATTTCCCTTATGTGAGACTTTATAGATATATTTTCAGGCTTATTAAAATAAATGTGAGCACAACTTTGAGAGAAGTTTCGGGTTTCAGACTTCCACCTCTACAGATTAATAATGTTGGCAATCAAAACTTGTCATCACAAAGTGTCAGCAGTGTATGAAATATTTAAGAACAAGTAGCGAATCAGCACAATACGTCAGTGAAGTAATGAATATAAAATTACATTGAGCACCCAGAGGCATTATACACTTTCCGGTGGTGATGAGCCAGCCTTCTATTCCCACTCTAGGATTATTTGACAAGGATTTATGTGATTCAGCCCAGTTTCTGCAAATTGCGTTGACATTATATTTTTGCTTTACTGAGGCAGATAGTTACCATTTAACCACTTTTTAAAAATGATTAATTAGCACATTTTACTCATTAATATTCTCTTTTTTTTTACTTTAAGCAGTTGAATTGAAAACTTTATATCATCTTTACTGATTAGGTACAATATTTAAATCAAACTGCCTTTAATAAAATGTGGTATGATCTACATGTAACCATTGTTACATATTTTCAAAATTTTTGGAAAGTAGTTGTTAATGTGGTTTACTGGAGTTGCAATGCCTTGATGGCTTTGCACAATATATCAAATCTCATTTATCACTGCATTATTAATGTGTGCAAATTTGCAACTGCAAAGGACAATAATATTTGACAAAATATTCTGTGTCGCGCGTCGTGCATGCAGATCCTGTCCATGATGGCCAGGCTTTAACTGATTTGATCTCCAGCTTTCATGGCCAAGATGCTAACACTCACAAAGAGTGGAAAGGATATTCTGATGCTGCAAGAAAAAACAAAATAGTCAGAATTGAAATACAAATTATTATCCCAAGAAGTAAAATAAGTTACATATTATATCATTTAAAAATCATGCAACGTAAATTTAGCTGGTTTAAAGATAAACTAGGTTCACATTTGTGAATTTTTTAAACATAACATTTTTTACATTTTTAAAAAAATGAAATATGTCAGCACTATATATATTATAGCACTCTTCGACCACTGGTAGTGCTGTTCACAACTTATAGCTCCCTGTTGAATTAGTGCACAACCAACTTAAAAAGATACTGATTAGTTTTTTTTCAGTCAGATGAATATTGACTTTCCTAATCATTGTCTTCAATTTATTTATCAATTCATCTGTTTCTACTTAATTTTTCTGTTTCGCATAAAATAATTTATATGTTTTGCAATAGTATTGCAATTACATGTTTTTCTGATATTATGGTGCCAAATCTTTCTGGCTGACATCCAACTTTGTTGTTAAATATGGTCAACATCAGTTGGATCTAGATGTGGTTAAGTTGGCTTGATTAGAGTTTTTTCTCCTTATTAAAGAAAATCATTTGAAAACAGCATTTGAGTGAATTCACTCAGATTATTCATCTGATGTTAAAATTATTTTGAGGAACTGAAAGATAAAAAGAAATCTAAACTGGAGAAATACTTTTTCACCTCATTTTAACATTTACAGTGGCCATTTGTATTTATCAGTGAGTAAAACAATAACCTCCAAATGAAAAGTGTTGCCTTATATAAAGACTTATCAGGTACATTTCAGCTTCTCGTCCTCAGCTGATTCAAATCTCTAACTCAGCAGTTAGAAATGAGGAAGATCACCGTCACCTCCAGGCTCCAGAAGTAGTTCTAAAGAGGAGAAAAACAGGAATTTGAAAACGTCCTGAACTAAGAGAAGCCTGGCACTCCCCTCCCTTCATCTCGCCTATTGATTTTTTGTCACTATCCCACTTAGCAAGCATCACCATTCTCCTGCATAAACATCAGAAAAACCCAGAGGGCTCATCTCTCGGACAGAATCAATAATAACAGGAGTCGTATTCACATTATAAACAACAAGTCCTGCATACTCATGCCACAATCGGCCCCAACCAAAGCTGCTTATCACTTCATGTGCGGTGAGTGGGTTGGGACTTAACAAAACTAAGGCAGAAACTACATCTGAAACCAATCAAGGGAAAAATGGGTTGCTTGAAATGATTGGAGAATAGCTCATTCCATTTCACATTGCCGGTCAGAGTTTGACCCACTTATTTAAGCTTTCTTTCTGACTAATTGGAGTGCGACTACATATCGCTTCAAAATAGGGTTTGTTGAAACATTATTCTCTGGAGAAAAATGGCAGCAAGTATGCAAAGTTGTAGTTTTAGCCTAGTGCTATTTATTTATCAACACTGAATTTATTAAAAGTTTTACTTTTTTATTGGTTTTAAGTGTCCATGTTTACTAAGTTGAAGGGAGCAAAACATAAAGGTGTCTAATTGGGATGTGATAAGGAAAGGATATATGCTTTACTTTGTGACATGCAGAGACTGAATTTATTCCTAATTTGCCTTTGCAAAACACCTGAAGGTCAGTGAGATTTTACATTGATATAAAGGGGCTTTCAAGTCTTGCCACCAGTTTTAAATTAAATGTATGTCTAATACATAAGTATCGTTTAGAGTTTTCATCCTGTTGAAAAGTGAACCTCGATTCCAGGCTCTTTACTTTCAAAGATTCTTACAAATCTAACGGGATTTTCTCCAAGATTGTCCTGTCTTTACCTCCATCTATCTTCCAACAAAGTGGAAATGGTATGCTCAAGGTGATGTGCTGTCTCAGGTTTTTTGCCATACATTGTCTTTTGCATGTAAGATAAAAATAAAAAATAAAAATCTACTTTGGTCTTATCTTACACATTATTCCACATATCTGCTATGACCCTTCCATGGCTTGTGGCAATGGAGTCTACTTAAATTTAACTTTTAACAATAACTTTATTTTCGTCACGTCGCGCCATAAAGACCATATCTGTAGGATACAGATTTTGTTAATTGCCCTGTATGCACTATTTCCCACCTGAGTTTTGGGTCTTGTCCTTATAATTTGACAAAATGTGAAAAACACTAAGGGGTAAGAAAGCTTTTTCAAGACTTTGTTTACTCTAACTTTATTGCAACAGAATAATTAGAACTGTGTTATAAACCCATCCCTCACAGCATGTCTTACAGTCAGAAGCCCTGTATGCTTTAAAAGACAGCCACCATCCTCACTTCTACAATTTTCTTCCCTTGTGAAACCTCCAAGGTGTGGTGAATAAAAGAAGGAGGAGGTGGGCTATGTAGCAGAACAATTGCTCCATTCCTCAGCAATATAGCAGGAAATGAAAGAGGTGGACTGGAACCGAGGTGTCTGTGTACCTTATTTGTTCTTATACGCTCAGATATGCATGACTGAAGGGAATGTACAAAGAGTGGTCACATCTGACCTGTTAGTCACAGAATGACCAACTCCATGGGCCAATGTGTGTGATTGATATATAGTACATTTTGGTGTGTGCAGGGTGAACATTGTGGTGTACCCCGGAAATGCATTCGCTGAAGCAAGAGCAAAAAGAAATATGTTAACATTTCAAAAGTAGCTTGGGGCTTGTTCCATTTATCTCCCCATGCTCTGTTCCAAATTGGCCTTTTGCTGCCTGCCTGTCTGAGGCCTGATATGGCACCTTGTAAGGTGGCCTAAAGTAGAGTCGCATTTGAAGTGTTTGACTGATAATAACCAGCAGCCTTGTGCCCTGTGCCAGAACTGGCAAGTCCAAGCCCTGTCAGGCTGCAGCAATAATCGTCCTACTGGTTTAAATCCACTTTGAGTCACTCATGCAAGACCCTGCCAGCTTACAGGAGGGAAAACCCTGCTGTTCTAGCAGATGTTGAGGAAACTATCTGTTTGCTTCTGGGTACTCTGTGATATTTGAGAACCCCAGTATGATGGAAGATGGCAGAACTCCTGACCCTTCCCACTGTGTAAGGAAGTTCAATTCAGTTCAGCTTTGCGGCATAGCAGAATGGACTCAAGACAATTGATAGTCATATCTACACAACTTCAGAAAACCAAGGGGAAGCTTCAGTATTTTAATCGTTGCACTTAAATGATCAGGTCAAATCAGTATTCATCTTCGGATGTGTCAGGATCTGTTAACGCAAGGAAGAACATTTTTGTTTGAAACCCCGCTAAGTTTGGATGTCGGTTTTGTTCCTGGGTCTTTTACAGCACAGCTTCCCTCCCATATGTTGTCTTTATTGCTAAGGCTGCAAGCTTAAAAAAGATTTTCACTTTAATCCGCCGATTGGAGTTGAGAAACAGAGTGGAGCAAGTCAGTCTGAGAGAACAATGTCTTTCTTCCTGCAGTCAAACAAGAGAGGGCTGTCTATTTCAAGAAAAGAAGCGGGGCTTAATACACATCACCTCTGTG
This sequence comes from Phalloptychus januarius, assembly GCA_902982915.1. Classification (NCBI taxonomy): domain Eukaryota; kingdom Metazoa; phylum Chordata; class Actinopteri; order Cyprinodontiformes; family Poeciliidae; genus Phalloptychus; species Phalloptychus januarius. Next base: position 16,095,320 of record CADWAE010000230.1, on the reverse strand, counting down.
GTTAATGGTTTCATGCATATTTTAAAAGGTGCAATGCTTTTTGTGGTGTACCAACTGAACTTCTGCTCGTTCTGAATCAACAGCTCAAGTATGGTTAATATTTGGTCACTGTGTTCACATTTTGTAGTGAAAGAAGATTATTCAGTGCATTCCAAACAGAAGGAGAACAATAAAGTACATTTTAAATCAAGCTTGAGCAAGTTTACCATGTTGAAACTTTGGACCAAAATGCACAGGAATTGAAAATGTGTCATTGGGTCAAAATTCAAATATCAGGAGGCTATAGTCTTACAAGTTAGATTTCCACATACTGTACACTAGCTTGATTTTGAAAAGTAGGCACCAATTTGATATTTTGTAATTAGGTCCAACTTTACAAACTTAACAAAAACCCAACACAATTCAGTATTGTGTTGGCTTGGGAAACAATCCACATGAAGAGACTCTAGGAGGAAATGTCATGGTCACCTTATCGGATAAGCAGTCGATAATCTGTAAACTCTTGGATGGTCAGATGAAAGTGGCTGTCCTAAAGTCACCCCAGTCAGGGCCTGATGCTGCATTAAGCATCTGTGGCTCAGGTGAACCGGGGCTTTTGTTGATCCCTCCTGGGTCCTCCTCAAAAACAGCTTGCTGTAAACTCTTTTAAATTGAAAACAACAAAAAAAAAAACCTGGGGCATTGCACAGACTTATGGGGCTTTGTAGCTGATGAAGGTGCAAATCTACCAACAGCAGATTTCCTCTTTCATGATAGCCTTGTTTTATCATCCTTTATATTTTGCATTTAATAAAAAAGGTAATATTTGTCCTTTTCTTATAATGCAAAACTTGATCATACCAATGGCAAAACAAACTAAAGAAGTTTGAAAAGATGTAATGGCCACATAATACCTGCGCTCTCTCTTGCTCCTGGACAAGTCCTCTTTTGGCTTATTTAGTTTCTTTTTACACGTCCTCTGCTATATTGCAGGTTTCCCCCCCCCAGTTTTTAATTGAGATCAGGAGGATATTGGCTGTCTTGTTATGGAGGACATACTGCAGGACATTCTGCTAGGGAGGCAGGCATCTGATCCAGCAGATCTGAGGAAGTACAGTGGGTCTGCTGTGAATCTACATGCTGGTGATGTGATGAATATCGAAACCCAATGCAGTAATGAGGCTCCCACCTATTGACCAGCACCACAGCTGATTATCGCAGAGATTAAACCCAGCTTGTGGAAGCAGATTGCTGAGCTGATAATTTCATTTGCTACATGTCAATTTAAAATCTTTACCAAAACTAAATTTGAAATATTTTTCCATCTTCTTTAAGTCTCTTATAATTCACATAAGAAATTAAAATTTAATTTATCAGGTATTTAATTTATTTTTGCACAATGTGTTTTTATTTACCATGACATGGGTAAGTGAGAGTCCTTAAAAAAAACAGATCCAAGTTTCTCCAACTGGTGTGAATATTGACAATGACTCAATGAAGAACTAGATTAATATTTATCACATTATTTACAAAAAAATATTTATTTTTCACATAATTTTGTGAGGTACACAAATATTATTTGATCGCAGCTGTGTCACATTAAAGCACAACAGATCAAGTGTGAAATAGTGAGGTTATTGGTGGTGCTGTGGAGTGCGATAAGTGCAGCCAGGAGCAATAACCTCAATTCAGATTGTGTTTACAAATTCAGACAGGCTGTGTGTACAAGTATCAGTGGGTGTTAACATGATTTTTCTTTATGGAGGATGAAGTAATGGAACTGTAGTTGGAAAACGAAAAATACATATATTTTTGCAACAGGCATTTTATCCTCCAAAACATCTGTTAAAGGTCAAAGAAATTCCTCCCCAAGATGAATTTTTTTTATTAGTCATTTAACCTTTAAATAATTGTTAGATCTAACCTTTAACTTTGTAATTAATCATAATGAGAACAGATTTAAAGCTCAGCTTTAAATCTTAGTCCACATCCGCTTCAACCGACTGTACTGACCTGCTGCAATTACTTCAGAAACCATAGCAACCAGCCGGTATGGTGGCAAAGAGACCATTGAAAAATATGTTTGGTATGTATAGTAATATTGCTTAGGTTCCAAGTAATACGACAAATTCCATTCTTCTTGGCCATAAATTATTTAAAATCATAAAATAGAAAACTACTGTATTCCTTTGTCAGGACAAGTAAAGGTTTAATATATATTAATATTTCTACAACAGAATTACTCTTGCTAACCTGATATTTTTTACAGATCTATTTGTCACTAGGTTTGGAAACCATGCATTTTTTATTGAATATTTTTTCACAAATGCCATCATACAAATATGTATCTATCCTCTTTTTGAAAATGTTTTTCTTTATTATTCTAGACTAGAAATAAAATGTTGGTAATTTAAAAATTGCAATAAGTTTCCTATAGTAGATATTTATCAAAATTATAGATTCTCGTTTTTTCAACAGGCCATGTAACATTAACAATTCTGTTTGAATTTTTTTAACTATACTGGAGACACAAATGGCTCTTTGGATTGTAAAAGTTGCAGGTAATTCAGTAAGACTATTACTTTGCCTTTTTTTTATCATTTAAAAACTTGTATAACCTTGCCTTTCACTGAAGATGATCATATTTCTTTCTAATAGCATTTTATTCTTTTGAAAAACAGCATTAGTGCTATAAAATAATAAAGAAAAACTCAACAAAATTTGTCTCTTGTGTCTTTACAGAATTAAAATTACTTTATGAAAGAATAGGCCTTAAAAGTACAATTTTTCTTAAACTGGCACTGACAGTACACTTCTAAATAATAGAAAGCGTTGAGATTAACTAATTTTAAGTTTCTCATGGTAAAAGCTTATCACCATCTTCTATTTGAGCTGAAAAGCTACCTGAGATGTCATTGGTATTCAATTCTGTTTGTTCAGTTATGAATGCCTAATTTGATTTTTGTCCCTAAAGATCTTCAGCAGCTTTGTGTTCTTAATGCTCTATGAATGAGGAAAATAAGTCATTTGAATGCATATAGACATTTTAGCGCACAGCATCACTTTTTCACTCCATTTTGTATTTGACTTTCTCAATGTCTCTAGATTATACAAGTGTGCCATTTCAAATCTTTGATTCTCAGGGTAAGACAAACAGGAATAGTAACTTTATGGTGTAAGAAAGGACTGGGACTATGATAAAGAAGGGTATCGAATTGTCTACTTTCATCATAAAATATGAATCTTGAAACTAATTTCAAGACCCTTTCACAAACACTTCAAGTTAGATTTCCGTCTAGTTGTCTCTTTGTGTTTTCTGAAAGGCCCAAGGCAGCAATTGGACTAAATAAACCCGTCACTGTTCCTCTGACCCATCAGGAGAGGCTGTGTAAGGAGTGCAACAGTCAACTTAGCTCTGGGCTAGCCAGTTTTGCACTCGATATAGGTGTGACACTTAATATGTGGAACCAACTAGTACTCAAATAAAACCATGGTGGGTCATTTCACATGCACCTGTTCTGACCATTTATAGACACGGATGGCGAGTTCAGAGAAAAGAGCAGGTTAAAGGGATTTGAGTTCAAAACAGCCAGAAAGCAGTTTAAAGAGTTGCATGGTTTGGATATGGAAATGTTTTGTCAAATGCATTTCAGTTTTTCTCAGAATTGGTTGAGAACAAGTCAAAAAAATAACATAAATTAAACTGCGATGATCAACTGGAGTAGCTTCTTGCTGTTAAATGCAATTTTCCTAATTTTGTTATTAAAGAAACAAGCCAGTAATTTAGCAAATTTACATACAATAGGAAGTATTGAAATAAACCATCTTTAACGCCTTAAAGCTTCTGTGTAAAGTCTGACACTGTGTCCATGTGCTTCTTGGGTAATAGTGTACTCCATATAAAAGCTGCCTGAGATGTCATTAGTCTTTCATTTTCTGGTCTTACATAAAAATATCCTTTTATTTGATTTTCTCTCTGAAGAGCTTTAGCACCTTTTGTACTTTAAATAATGCTTTCCTCATCAAGAAAGAGTAATGGGTCCTTTTGAAATCTATATTAAAAAAAAACTTTTAATGCACTGCATATTTTTTTCTCTACTTCATCCTAAGTATGTCAGTTTGTCAAATCTATACAATGCTGCAACTTGTACGTCTCTGTTGCAGAGTTTCAAAAGTTGGTACGTTTGTTTTAGGAATTAAGACAATCAAAGGCATCTCAGAATTATACAACATTATGGCAGAATATTATTAGAAAACTTTAGTTTTAAATAATAACTATTAAAACATCAGGTTAAATTGTGAGACATATTCTTCAGCAACAACTTTGATTATTTATTAGTTTATGAAAAACCGCCAAACTGATTACACAGTACAATGAACATCAGCAACCCAAATCTCATATTCTTAGAAGATTGGAAGACCACTGATATTACTGTGTATATTATGCATAGTACATAAAACTCAAAAAATAGAATAGTTGATCCAACATGAATAAATTATCCATGTTAATTTATTCAGTCTGTTTAACTTAACATAAAAAAACGTAGCAGATTGCTGTGAACAACATAATTAAATGACAAAAATTATTCATTACAATTGCAGCAGTTTATTCCAGTAGGATCTCAGGTCTTGTTTTTTTTTCTTATGACTGAGGTCAACTTTGATTCTGGTGCCTGTATCCTCTGAGCTTCTCTCCACTAACTTGCTGTTTCTGCTGTAAAATGCCTGAACGCATCAGTTAATCACTTTCAAACTACGCTACTACTGCCATCTGCAGGTAGAAATAAGTGCAGATTGAAGTTTGTCTCTTAAATAGGCGAGGATTTCAAAATTTAGTGCAGAATAGAACAAGCTAAGATTGACCTTTCACATACTAACTTATTCTATGTATTGCTTCCAGACTTGGCAAGGATTCTTTTAGATACTTCAACACTAAAGATAGATTTTTCAAAGCAAAAAAATCTTCATGCTTAAGAAAAATACAAATATTAGCATATTCAGGGTGTTTTTTGTCAAGTAGACCACAATAACATGCAGAATATAAGTTATGGAGTAACCTGGAATGTTTTTCTTTCTTTTTCCTTTTTTTTGGCTGAATATGTGATGGAATTATTTGTGTTCTTTGTAAGCCAGATGTAGATTTACTCTGTCTAGTCTTATCTGCATACTGAAGATATTACAGACTTGTTTAAATTGACAATGAGTTTGTTGATTTAGTAGATGTAGTAACCAAATATAACCAGCAGGGGAGATTAGCGCTAGTGAGTCATAGAAAAAAGAACAGCAGCACTTCGTCTTTCTCAGTCAAAACACACCAGAGCGAAGGAAAGAACGTTTCCGCGGCTCATTTAATGAATATTCCCCGTTTCAGGTAAGACTTTGCACATAGACCAACCTGTACTGTTTTTAAGTGGGTTTACCAACTCTTACAAAGCTGTGAATACATTTGGTCGCCGATTATACTTACAAGTTTGCTGTTAGTCTATGAAGTTCAGTCACAGTTAAACGGTTGCTGACATATGACTATGCTAACTAGCTAGCATATCCACCTTATTCCTGGGAGGGTTACTGTAGAAACCATCCTGTTACTTCCGGTGGGCGACGGAAGTAACAGGATTTCTACTGGGTAATTTATATTTTTTTGTAAATCTATATTTATGGTAGACGTAACATCGCTCTTTTTGGTTATTGTACAACAGTAAGTAAAAATAGTGGACGGACATGCCGACTGCTATCAGAGAGCTGCTCAATTATGAGTTTAATCGTGATCAGCGCCAGGAACATATACTTAGGCATTGGAGCGGAATGGCGGTGATTTAGCAGTGCTGCTGGTAGCTTGTTTCTCTGAAGAACAGAGAGTAATAAAGAAGAGAAAAACAATGCAGCTGGTCCGGTTAGCACGTTGCTAGCATGTAAGTAAATGGCAGTTCCGGTTTGTGGCGGAAGTCGCGCCAATAATTCACCCAAAGCCTCAAGGGGTCTAGGAATAAGGTGTTCCATTGACAGCCTTTGCACAGGAAGTCAGAAATGTTGCATATGTTCTGAACTTAATGCAGTACTAAGCAAGCATATTTTTAGGTTTTGAAAAATGACTTGTTCAGAAATTAGTTATTAGTAAATTGGTTATTTGTGCATTGCAATTAATTATAAGACAACCTTACTGGTTATCCAACCTTACCTATGACCAGTAAGGTTATAAGACATCCTTACTGTCTTATAACAGCATTTCTTAAATAGCAAAACAATATTTTGCATTTTAAAACATAAGGCAATAGTCGCAAAAAATTTTAGAAGAAGAGAAAAAATTGAATTATATATGCCTTCACTGTGTCCACCTTCTGAAAAGTTAAATGTAAACTTTGTTCCTTAGAGAAGAGTTGGCAGTTATAAAGTAACTGGGGCATCATTAGTGCTTCATTTTGTCCTCTCATTTAAGAATGACTTTAGTACTTTTCTTTGAATAATGGCTTCTGCATCAAGAAACAGCAATACCTTTTCATATAGTGATTTATTTTTCACTTTATTTAAGCTTGAATAAATGAATTTTTACCAAGTCTTGAAACATTCCTGTTTCAAGTTTTTGATTCATAGGAAGATACATTTTTTTGTGAAGAGAAACGTTTGGACTGTGATGCTTTCAATGATCGCAGCCCTTTATTACAACATACCAAGAACAGCTATGCAGCTGCTCCAGCTATCCTATTTACTAGTGTTGAAATAATTAGAAGCTAATTTATCTTGTTAAAAAAAATATTTCACCAATTCTTTGGCATGCACTGCAAAAGCTTTTTTGGTATAAAATAAGGAAGATGTTGGCACAGCTTTCTTTGTGACACAGAAAGGAAGTGATTAAAATTCAGAATTTTTTGCTGCCGATTTCTGATACCGGTCATCAATGAGGCCGATCTCTGCCGATTGCCTGGAATGGCTGTTAATTTTTCGCTTTAGGTAGAAATGATACTATGTTATTTGGCAAAATGGAAAAATTAGCTGGCAATAAATCCACCTAATTTAGACATAATAGACATGTTTCAATACATATCAAAAAATTTTTTTAGCTTTAAGCAGACGTTCAGTGTGAGAGTTCACTGTCTGGTAGAGGAGGAGCTGCGCTACGTCTGTGAAATATTACTACCAGTAACTCGTAGTGGCAGTTTAAGAGCGAGAGCAGAACCAGCGTCTGCGATGCTAATCTGGGTGAGTGTTGGTAGTTGTTTGCTGCTTTACCTGCTATCTGTCTGCTCCAGGTGTCCTTTTTTTCCTGCATTGAGCCTGGTTATAGCCAAACTCCGTCAAGTGCTTGTTTTTTAAATACCATATTAGATTTGTTGTGCTGACGCATCCTGACGTTCTTCAACCCCGAGGTAATTTTCCGCTGCAACACGCAAACGTCCCTAATTCCCTCTTGGAGCGTTAAAGTTCCACATGCCAGGATTTGTTGCCGCTTGCTTGGGCAGTGTGAAGGAAAGAGGCGATCAGCTGCACATGCAGGCTGCGAAGTAAGATAAATGTGATCGGTTTCGGTGATTGGCAACAAATGTATGATCACCGATCGTACACTTTTTCATGGAAATCGGCCGATTATGATCGGTAGCCGATCTTTGACAAGGTCTTTGACAAGGAGCAGTGAGTTCTAGTGTATGTACAGTGATTAAAAAAACTAATAAAAGTAGTTACGCTTTGCTGCTGCATAAATTGAAGGGCTTAGTTTCTTCTTTGCACATCAAATATAATTCACCATTCTATATCAATATATTTCATATAGCAATAACTGCATACACCCAGCCAGTCACATTCATTTCAAATTAACCATTTTAGGAGTCATGCTTACTTGCAATATGTTGCACCAGTGGTTTCATTTAGGCAGCACCTTTCCAGGCTCAGCACTGACTCTTCCACTTTGCAGTGTTGTGAGGAGTCCCTGAAGCTGACAAAGTCTATTATTAAGTATGGATAAAAGGTGACATGCAGTAACTCACCCTTAATGTTAAATGTCAGGGCAGATTAAGTTCTTCACTGTGGCTCTTTATTTTGAATATAGGAAGCATATCGGTCTTTTTTTTCTGCAAGCCGAGAGAACCTCAATCGCCTCTAATGAGCTGCACTTTACTCGAGAACTGTGGCAATATACAATTCATGACTGTTAGCTGTGAATATTTTGGAGTAATTGTATTTGCCATTGGCAGTTTTTTTTTTAATTTTTATTGTGACTCCATCGAATACTTTTTGTAGCTTTTTCAGTGCTATCTTAATCAAAAACTACCATTTGTAAGCACTTATAAAGTAATGGTTCTGCACAGATAAAGGTGTCCATGCAACGGTTGTGAGCGAGTTATCATTTTGAATTATGAATTGTACTTAGGAAAAGCTTTTATCACCAGTACTTTAAGTACAACTCAACTTGAGTTTAACAGGGGTTATTAAAAGGTGAAAAAGAATTCGTAGTAATAATGGTTAATGCATAACATACAATCCAAGTTTTGCCAATGTCATTTCAGTTCAAGCAAAAGACATCTTGTAAACTGAATAACTGAACAGCCTACATGAGCTCACTTTGTGTCACATCCTCAGTGCAATATGCATATGACCTTGAGAGCAATGTGGTTCATGATGTTGAGGTAATGAAAAGTTATGGTTGCTATGCAATAAACCATTGGCCGAGTGGTTTGCTGTATTTATATTGTACCTCCCCCTCTTCATTGGTTTTGTATCCTATAATCCCATGCAGGCTGGGTTCTATTCCTATTGCCCTTCCTGTGCTCCTATAATTCCCTATACTTGTCTATTTAGCTAATGAGTTAAATTGGATAATAATTATGAAACAATTTATTTCGAGATGGAGTGTTTTTTGAAAAGGCATAGAATTTGATTCAAATTCAGCATCAGTAGGTGATATAATAATTAGAAACAGCCTTCTCAGACATTCATTATGGCATTGAATTAGTAATATTACTGCCATCTGATTCATTTTAACTAAATTTAAAGGATGATAAATCATTTAGTTTAATTATTACAAAGGCATCTACACAATCTGGAGATTTGAATAATCTTTTGAATAAATCCATTGATTCCAAATATCCAATTATTGTTCCATGAGAATGGTGAAAAAATATCAATAAAGATGATGAATTGTTTAGACCACAAAGTCAGTCGTCTCTGTCAAATATTTGCCAGTGATAACTTAGATTAATTATAAATCTAATTAATCTATGATTAATCAATGGATCATAAATTCATTATCAATATTGTCGAGATTAACCACTGACTTCATTTTGACACATCTGTGGCTTTTGTGCTACTCATCTCTTCTCAAAGACAATAGATTTGCTCTGCCACTTCTGTCTTCTTTCATTTTTGATACCTTAATTTCCTTTTCTTTGAAAAAAGATGGGACGTTTTTCCTGCCCCCTAATCCTTAGCCTGTATAAGTGCAATCTTTCATTGGTAACTGAACTGAAAAACAGGACTTGACCATTTGCACTTGTATAAAAGGGCAATAGGGGGCATCAGAAAAAATCCATCATTACTGTTCAACCAGAATTAAATTTGCCAATCTCTTGAGTCACATAATCTACATTTTATTATAACATAGAATAATTAAAAACTAAAGAAGTGAAACAGAACCAAACCAGCTTCCTGCCAGGCCGTTTTCAGGCCTGCTTGGACCCAGAGAAAATATTACCTCCTCAATGAAGCTCATTCAGATAGTAAATGCACAGTTGTGTTGTGAATCCACTTAGTTTGTATTTGTTTTATATTAGGTTTTTTCTTTTAAATAACTTATAAATACCTGTATACACAGATAATTTAAAGTAACAGATTTTCAAGGTTAAAATCTTTTACTTAGGCCATTAAGCTTTGGAAAATGCATAGACTGTCAGCATTTACTGGATTTTCTGGCTAAATCAGTTTGTTACATAGCCTCACACTTCAAACTAAGTTTGAGCAGATTCATGTCTGTATTGGCATCACCAGAGAATTGCTAAGAAGGAAAATGGAAAGTGCTGTGTTCTTCACTCCACATTAAATCCCAAATGGCTTTTTGCCTATAGCAAGCTTCATTCAACCAACATCAAGCTAATTAGGAACTTTGAAATGTCCTCTTATTGTGTGTAGTTTACAGTCCCGGCAGAGAGAATTAATCTACAGCAAGTTATAACATGTGATAAATTAGCATAAACTGAAAACTCTAAATTTACATTTTTCCTCCTCTTGTGTATTGCTTGAAATGAATTTGTGATAATTATAGACAAATTTGTAAAAACCCTTTTTCCTCCCCATTTTTGTAAGAGGGTGAAATCCCTCTTAATTCAGTCTGGAAATCCATTTTAGTGAGTCAGAATTAATACATAATTGATTTTCACTGCAATGTTAATTTAGCTGTACACATGCCCATTTGTCACTTCCATACTTACTGAAACACAAAATGTTTAAATACGTATTTCAACTCAATGCTGCACTGAACCTCAGTTCTCTGCTTTCTTTTTTGTAAAATCAAATGTTTACTGTGTCTCGAAAGGCAAACTTGCAAGGCCTCCTGATAAAAAGAAGCCTCTTAGTCTACTCTTTCATATAGCTGAGGGGGAGCAAGATTTTAGCTTTCTCTTTTGAACTCCAACATCATGCAATGAAGCTTTAAAATGATACTCCAATACACTTAAGCATAGAGGTTAGTTTACGGGGCCTCAGTGAAGAACTGCTTAGTTTGAGAAAGCAGAAGTATAATATGCTCAAAGCCTCTGAAGGAGCTTTGTCACATTTAAGAAGATAACCTCTACAGATGTCACTAGAGGTTATTTCTGCCTGGGTGTATGTTCGACAGTTTAACTTCACAAAGCAGTTAAGTGTAAGCGAGATGGGTGTTTTACAGCTGCGACTTCAGTTCATTCAACATGCACACCATTCAGCAGTGACTCTAAACACTTTAAAAGTCAGTAAAAAACACATCTCTTTTGAAAGGATGGAGAGTCTTTCTAAAAGGTAGCAGTTGGTTTGTGAAGCAAGACACAAGAAGAAATTTTAAAAACTGACCTTTTACACCCACTGATTTAGATTTTTATGACTTGTTGCTTTGGCAAAAGCTGGTGTGCTTTTCTTGTATTTCCTTCTGGGAACTTTTCCAAAATTTACTGAAACCCTTACATTGACACAGCAGTAAGGTAACTACTGGCACTCAAAGTGCCAGAATTTTCTCCAGTAGTTTGAAATATACGATGTGCTTCCCCTCTCCCACTTGTTTCTGCTTATAGATGTGCTGTTTGTTACTTATTTCCTTTGCCTACAACAAAGAAAAGCCACTTGTTTGGAAAGTCATCCCATGCCAGGCATCAGTTTTTAATGTGTCGCTTTTTTTAAGTACATTTGACAAAATATGACAGCATGTCTATTAAGCAGGAAACCAAACTTTGAATGCAAGCGAATAACCAAATAATCAACCGAATAATCAACCTTCTAATATCAGCCAATTAGATTCAGTAGTGTTGTTAAGCTATTTATTTTGGCTCTGTTGACCCAGAATACCCTGCACCATAGTTCACTTCCTGCTTTTGGAGCAGTGACTGGTTCGCTTCATATGGATGGCGCCAGATTTCACTTCAACCGAACTGAGACCTAGGCTTTTAGGTGGACCAGTTTGCCTTTTTGGTTCGCACACCTCCCCAAATGAAGCAGATTTCCTAGACAAACGAACTGCAGTTTAATTAAAGTGTACTAAAGCACCCTAAGTGTAGTTAATTTCACAATCCCCCAAAATTGGTGTTGTCATGCAGATGATGGGGTCGGAATTTGACATTGCGCAAAAGCATGGATGCTTCCCGTCTTGTAACAAAATTTCCAACTGTGAGGTGCTTCATGAGCTCAGCTTACCCGTCTGCTCATGGCTACTTCCAGTCAAAAAATAGTGCATCTTGTCTCAGAGCTCAGATCATGAATTTAGATTTTGGCAAATCCAATCATTTAATTTTATAGTTTCACATTACATTTTTGTTTATTCAAATTTTGCTCAAGCTTTATTAGCCTTTCAAACTGAAAAAAAAAAAACATGCAGGAGTCTGACACGTGATTCAAATTCTCTATCTGTCATTTTTTAATGTATTTTTTTTAGAAAGACATGGAGAGCTTGTTCTCAACTTTCAGTATTTTTCCTCGAGCTTACCTTTACCCCTGAGTTAGGTAACCAGACACTCATGGTTACTGCCAGCTAGAGACAGTTTCTACAGCAAGCACTTGAATAGTTTTGCAGGCTAAAGTTTCTCACAGCAAATGTGCTAAAGATTGTGAAGTTAAAAGTTAATAAATCACAATTCATCTGGGTCAATGTAAGACTTAATTTGCTATTTGTGGATTTAAGATCTGTGTGCTCCCGGTAAACAAATAGATTTATATAATCACAGTGGTTTTGAAGAAAAATTTTCTTCTAGCTCAGAGTATTTATAAGAATAAATAAAAAAATTATTTAACTAGAAAAACAGGTAAACAAGTTTGAAGAATAAATTTAATGGCAGACTGATTTAAAACAATGACTGTGAACAGACTCATATTTTTACTTCTCTCTCTCCAGATGCGTCTATGTATAAAAATTAAAATGGCCAATGTTAAATATAATTTTTATAACTATAAGAATCAATGTAAAAATATCTAAGCACCACTGGGGATAATTGTAGCTTTTTTTGTTCTAAGTAAGTAATTAAATTATTAGAGCACATTAGTCTTACTAATTATTCCATGAGTATTTCACACTGCCCTACGCCTGCCATGGTTTTTATTTTCATAAGGAAATTGTTGGAACAATCTTAACGGTCATAAAGATGGTACACTGTATAAGTAATGTTTCAGCTTTACTTTTGTGCGAAGTGATTAAAAAGCTGCGACAAATATCAAATCCTGGCTAAGATAACGCTGACCGCACATATCAATTAGGGACATGAGTAATCTCATTACCATATCGGCCTCAGGGTAGAGCGCCTGTGGAGACTGAAATTAATATGAAATTGCTGTTGGAATTTTGCATGAATTTAACAGCAGGACTGTTTCACTCGTGTTCTCCCACAGGTGACCCAACAAGACACAGAACATTTGTTTGAAAGCGGGAATGTGGGGTGAGACTAGTAACGTTTGAAAGCCAGAATTTGAACAAACCCATTTATAGGCCATTTGTCTTTTTTGTGAAGCAAGTAATAAATATAATTGTCTCAAAGTGGTATAAGCTCATTAGCATTTGCGAAAAAGAAACACTGGAATTAGATTAAGTGACAGACCTTCAAATTATTTCTGTTGTACACAGTGCAACTGACCCGAAAAGAAAAGTAGTCAGAGTTTTCTTAATGCACAATCACAAGAGAATAAGACAGAGGAGATGTAGTACTGTACATCTTGTTAAACAGATTTTAATAATCATTAAACCTGAGTTAGTTTTTACAAATGACATTTGTTGTTTTTGAAGGTGAAGGGGGAAAAAAAGCTACACAAATCAACATGGCTGTATGTAAAAAAATAAATAATAATTGTTCCTTGTTTCATCATAAATTTCATCATATTGCTTTTGAAATATTTGAAGTACATCCAAATTTGACTGCCTTTCCTGCAGTCACTCATTTCCTGACTTTCCAGGATGTCTCTTCTTTCTCACTCACTCTCACACATCCCTCTCCTTCCTGCACTGTGCAGACACATGTGCACCAATCAAGAGCGATTTTAACAGAAAGATGACTCAAGAAATTTTATAATTGACTTGCATATTATTTGTCTCCTTTCAGCTTTAACAAATAACTAAAAAACAAATCCTTGATTTGACCTTTCTGATCACTGACAAACAGGATATGATAGGTACCTTATGGATATACTGACATTTTTAACTGCCACAACAAATACTTTATTCAGATGCTATATCATACTAGCAGACTGCATTGACTTAAATAATTTGTTTAGTTTTAGGCTAAGGGGCTCCATGACATTTGAAGGTGGGCTTTGGCTTGGGTAATGTGTTGTTAAATCTAATCAAGGCTGGAAACTAAAATAAGCACTCTCCTTCAGTGACTTCTCATGGTGAAGTATCAGTAAATTGTGTTTAATAAAATGTCTAGATTTTACCAGTTATAAGAAGAAGTCAAACACTGGCTTTCAACTCTTTGAGGTTATGTGATGTTTGCTATTTTAGCTTTTCCTTTGTCTTTATTTTATTTATGTGCATTCTAGTAATTGGCTTCACAATTAAATAAATAAACCTAATCTCCATTTGTAATTTATTTGCCATCATTTTATGTAAAAATGTGTCATTTCTGATTGTGAAGTTGAGAACAAAGCCACGACTCATCATGTTTTATTTATTTTTTGCACTGAATGTTTTTAAATCATTACTTAGAGTAGATCTTAAAATAGATGTAAAGTGCCACCTCATCAATCATTGTGTCTATTTTTGCAGAATTTTTAACAGATACTATGTTCAAGTCAAGGTGTGTTGCTTTGTTTTTGATGAATTGTTAGAACTTATTTTCTAAAATACTACCCTGTGGAAACAAACTGCTCCTTATGAGGCCCATAAGAAGCTGTCTTTGGATTAGGCTTAAGACTTAAGTTTAGATTAAGTTTCGGTTTTGGTATATTCAAATAATGGTTAGGTTTAGGATGAGTGTTAGGGCTTTTGAAATGAATTATAAATGAGTGGAAGTCATTGCAAAGTCCTTGTGAAGATAGAATGACATAGTGTGTGTGAGAGAGCGAGTGTGTTGCTTTATAAGAGCAATTAGCAGTAATTAGTAGATAATGACAGGAAATTACAGCCGTTATTCATTCTAGTATCAACATAAATGTCTTTTTAAGATAAAACTGTATCATTATTTTGATAGTGATAGTTCCACAGAAATGCCTACCAAAAATGGCAATGGTGTGAAAAAGTGACAAATTATTCATGTTGTTCTTTAGCTCCCCATCAGGTTCAGGTCAGGTTGCTGACCTCTGAAAATACGTTTTGTTTTGGATGTGTGGTCTCTGGAGGCTTCAGTGGATTTAACCTTTACAGTTCGCTTAAATTTTACTTGTATGATTTCTGACATGTCTCCTGTGCTGAGTGGGAAATTGTCCTTTGAAGGAGAAAAAACCAGTTATGTTTAGAAATATTAAGGTCCTGAATTTGCCTTGTGTCCTCCTTGCAGTAATGCTAGTCATTCTCTTCACCCAGAACCAAATTAGACTTTTTCTTGTCCAAGTTATAAATATTTTTTTCTTGGTTTGTTAATTGCAACACTTCAAACTGTATGCATTACTTTGCTACAATTATATCAAAATCGCTGATAAAATAAATTGTTCTGAAGTTTGCTGTAACCATCTGTGTACAAAGATCAGAGGTTTTCAGATTTTCCGCACTTCTCCCTTGTTTTGAATTTAAACATCTGTGAGGGGCGTGCTCTTCTTTGGTTTCATGTGTTGTTGACATTTTATGTCAACAAGTTTTTATTTAAATAAACTTTTAATTAATAATACTATAATTTACTGGACTTAGACTTTAAAAACTTGACACACATCAGGTCATGTTTCTGCTGTACTGATATCTTACCCTTCCACAAGGCAATGGCTACTTTTCAATCCCACGTGAAATAACAGTGAATACAGATAGCATGTGAGGTGAAGTGCTTGACAAAATAACATTTATCAGTTTAAATTATTAAAGAAGGTGCACAGGTTTGACAGGTAATTATAGAAATGAGAGGTATTTGTAATCTTAGTGCTAATGTCTTGATGGTAGCATAAATTGACAAAAATGGATGTTTAAAATTGCATGTGCCCACAGAATTATGTGTTCATTTGGTGGTACACTTGTACTATGAGGAGACTAACTGCCTGCCCCTTTTTATTTGGACCTGAAGGCGGTTGACTCTTATGTGTCACAGGATGCAATGCATTGCAATGGATGATGAACACTTACAAATATGGAAAGCTGATCTTTCCGTTTTTTTCTTATTATTGTTTGAATTAGTTTTTTTTTTTAGAAGAAAAGACATATTTTGCCTTTCTTGTAACATCTAATATATTGTGTACTAACCAAACTTCAAACTTTCAAATGTTCCAAATATCTATAAAACATATCTACATTATACAGCACACTTTTTTTATCTTAAATATCGTGCATGTGGTTATTAATTTTTTAGTAGAACCTCCTTTGAGGAGTTTACTGTTTTCTATTGTCTAACAACCTTTTAGAGACATTGTTATCTGTGTAATAGATTGTCATTGTTCAAAGGTTACAACAGCTACATTTTAGTTTCAAAGCATAGAATGGGAA
Organism: Phalloptychus januarius; assembly: GCA_902982915.1. Taxonomy (NCBI): domain Eukaryota; kingdom Metazoa; phylum Chordata; class Actinopteri; order Cyprinodontiformes; family Poeciliidae; genus Phalloptychus; species Phalloptychus januarius. The sequence goes on along the minus strand of CADWAE010000230.1, from coordinate 16,079,065 downwards.
GAAATCTAGAACTCTTCATCTCTGTGAGACATTGTAATTAGCTAATGCATCTTTTGTAGTCACCAGGGAAAGCAAAATTATTCAACGCTCATTTAAAGAAGACTTATGGTAATGTGACACCCACTTGCTGATAAGAAAATACTAAAAGTGGTTATTTAAAATATATTTAGTCTCTCTTATTATTATTTTAGAGGAGATATGGAACCACTCTTGTGTAAATGCCATTGTGGTAGTTCTACTAATTTGCACCAGAAGAATGATCCGTCAGGGTGGAGTGCAACCACTCCCTGCTTCACAAGTCTGATTGTAGATTATCCATGCACCCATATGAACTAACTCCATCAACATATGCAAGAAAATTTAAGTGCAACAGAAAGCCTGCCAAACCTTGGTTTGGCCACCACCTCCTGGGAAGTGGCATCTTGGTGGGGAGCCTATTCACAACAGTCTCCTGTCAGTAGTAATTGTTGCAACTAAGCCAAACAGTTTTAAAAATGGAAGCAAAACAGACTATCTAGATAGTGCTACTCTCATATATCTGAATTTATCAGCTATCAAAGTTACAAACTCTTGACGGCTTCCTGAATTGACACGTTCCCAAGTTATTTTCTCCCATTCATTCACTTCTTCAGATTTATTTAAGTTTCCTGATGATTTTCCAAAGATAAGTCAGAAACTCACTCAGGCACAGCTCTGCAAAATCCCGGGTCCACTATAATTTTGTATTTTCAGCTGCATATCTTCACAGTCGGGGTATTTTTAGAAAAATAAGTTTTCTTCCTTTTGGCTCTTCCACATATCAACTTCCATTGATATGTGGAAGTTGCCTGTTATGCTTTTCCCCACTCCCAAAACTAGATCTGATAAAAGCTGCTTTCACAATGTTTCTTATTTTGCTAAGTACACTTACCTCCCACTTTATCAGGTGCAATGTGCGAGAACCGGGGTGGACTCTTTTTGCCTGTAGGACTGTCTCAAATCTTTGAGGCAAATTGATACAGTTATTTCTTTTATTTTACAGTTCAGTCTCTGAACCATGAGAGATGGTTATGTGTGAAAATCCCAGTAGATCAACAGTTTTTGAAATTCTCAGGCCAGCCTGTCTGGGATCAAAAGCCATGATGTGTTCAAAGCCACTTAAATCCCATTTCTTCCTCGTTCTGATCTGCGGTTTGAACTTCAGCAAGTTGACTACACAACATTTAGAAGCATTGATTTGTTACCCATTTGTTTTATACAGGCCGTTAAATAGGTGTACCTTTAAAAATGGTCATTTATTTAAATACTCTTTCTGTAAGGGCACAAATGTGAAGATATAATGCCCTACTGTTGTCACAAATAGGAAAGATGTGTGATAAGTTGTGCAACAATTGGTTGTTTTGACTATGAACAACAGCTAGCACTTGTATGGTGCTTTATTTATAAGAAACAAGGTTTTTTTTAAGAGGAAATTGAGATGAAAGCCAACAAGAACAACAGTTGCCAGATGTCCAACCAAACTAACTTTGTTGTAATATTGGTTACTTCATGCATTCTGCATACAAAAATGAGGAAACTCTCATCACTCTAAATAGAGCATGTGCACACAGTACCTTAAGTTGTGTTGAATATTTGATCATTGTTGTAAAATTTGCTTATCACTCCTTTTTGACATGTTTAAAAAGTCAGCGGCAGTCAGGTTAACTGGAACCCCTTTGCATTATGCTGTTGTGTTTGAGTGATATTTATTGAAAGCAGTGCCATAAAAACAATAGTATAAAAACCAAAGGAGATGGCCAGTGACGTGGTGGAAATGGTCAATAATGTTTGTCTCATGCTCTCCCCCTTGCCTTCTGCTAAGGGACCCTTCCATGAATGCTTAAGGGTCCAGCATGGTTAGACTGAAGTTGTCCTGTCACATAGTTTTAGAATGTTTGTTTTCGATTCATCGTCCACAAAACACACCAAGCCTCCCACTGCAGTGAGCATCATGTCGTTTTGTCATGTGTGATTTACAACATCACAGTAAACACAGAAATCAGAGAGAAACAATTACTATAGTTGACAAGTCCAGAGGAGGAGGAAATAATAGACGGACTGGAAAATCTCATTTTATTTTTCACCTAATCAAACAAAAAGAGCACAAGACGCCTGTGAGCCATTCTCCTCCTGAATCAGATCAGAATTGAATTCAATATTTACTACCTCACGTTATTGAACAAGTACTCCACTAAATCCATCCTACCTTGCACAAAGCACCATGTATTTTTTGTTTTTTTTTTCACAGACTGCCTCATCATTAGTTAAACCTGGTGACAGTTTTAACTATTATGTAAAATTAAATTGTTTATAAAAGTTACAAAGTGCAGTATTGAATAAACACCAAGCCTGCATTTAAAAAAATCTAGGTTTTTATCAGATCCTTGCTCTACTCTTGTGGTTGTGTTAGTGCTTCACAGTCAGGCTCAGTTGGTTAGTTTTGTCTGCGTTTTGCTATTCGTTCGTGGATTTTCTGCCTCAGCAGCATCTCACTTTATATTAATAAATATTTATACTTGTCTGCCCGCATGGCTGCTTTGGATCCTCCTTCACCCACAAATCCATGACATTATCAATAATCTTATCTTTTATTATGGATTTATTATGGTTGAGAGAAGCATGATTCACCTAATACTATTGAACAGCGAATCAGAGATCGCTGGATGTGAATGTGATTTGAACCCTTTTAAACATCACTGTTGTGTTTTATGTAAGAAGAATCAATTTTAAGGATATTTATTTTTTAAGGAGCTTTATGAAGTGACTTTTTACACAAGATCCTATGCTTTTTCTTCCTCCTTTACCATGTCTGTTATGTCACTCTTCTGAACTGGAGGCCTCATCTCTGGCGTCAAGACTCAAACCTTAAAAACTTGAACTGTGTCAGCTTCTGAGCCAGGCAACATCATTTGTGTCATTTCAGGAACTTTGATGATGTTGCCTAGCAAAAGCTATGATAGAGTTCCCACTGTACTAGCACAATAAGACAGCCTAGAATGTCCTGAAACTCATTTCTGCATTTACTTTAGCAAAAGATTCTAATCTTCATGCTGCTGCTTTTACACATTTCAGAAAATTGTCAGAACTTCCTATGTAGATAATACAGTAGCTGAACTTACTTGCACCTTCTAAGGTACTCATGTTTAATTTCTTATGAACACAAGCCAATTAGCTTACAGATTGGGCATTGTGCACAAATGTGGAAGAACTTGTCTGCAAAGCTCAAAAGCATAAAAAGTCTACTTTTTATGTAAAAAAAAAAAAAAGTGAGGCCACAAAGGTTGTTTTTACATTATTTGTGAATCAAGTATAAAACCAATAGATGTAAGAGGAAAGCTGTGGTTCACCAGAAACAGTTAATAAATAACTTTTATACATTTGTAAAATATTTTAAACCACTGTTTCCATGTAAAACATATCTACCTACAGCTGGTATAAAATGGAAAAAGTCTTATTTCTTATTAATTTGTCAACAGATATTAGCTAACCTAAGTTGCAATAGTTAGATGGTTAATTTGTGAAAATAAGAAAATACTCAATTTGTTCTCCTAAGTATGTTTTCTTGTAAACTCAGGAGCTTTGAAACATGGTATGACTATCCAAAACTAAAAGACCTCAGGACTAAAAATGGAGTTTCCTAACTAACTTGAGCTGAAAAACTTTTCCAGACACCTCCTGCTCCAATGCAGAATCTTTTTAAACCCCTACAGTAAGTTGAGCTTTTTAGTCACTCAAGTCACATCCACAACAAGCTGTGAAGATGTCCTGAATGTAGAGCAAAGGCAAAAAAGTGAAGTCAAACTATATCTGTTACAAATTTAAAAATAAATGCAGACAAATGTGATTTTGAAGCTGTTTTTAAATATATTCTAACTTAGCAATAGGAAATATAGTTAATGAAAGATTAAATAGAGAAAAAAAGTGAAAGGAGTAAGTATAATGGAAGTTAAAAATGACACGGCAAAAATAATCCAAATACAAATTAAGTATTTTGATTAGACAGTTTTTCATATTTTGACTCAAACATTTATGCAGCTTCAAAACGTTAGCAGTCAAAGTGCAAACACAGCAGGAGGGATCACAGCGCTCGTCAACAGATGGTGTTGTGTTGGATATGCTACTATCCTTCATTTCCTCAAGTAATCTGAAAAACCCTCTAAAATATGTTTTATTTTGGTTGCTGTTATGGTGTCATTGGCTCAGTTTTTGCCAGGCTAAAAACAGGATGTCCCTGTTTTTATTGACATCCCAGGGTAGTTTGAGCCATACTTATCTGACTGCTGCTTTAACTCTATAATAATGAACTAGTAATAAACAATGTTTTTTGTTTAATTGAACAGATTCAATTAAATTTTTAAATCTACAACAGCTGGTATCTCTGGTATAAGATGTGGGAGAACAAGACAAGCTGGCCTTTTTTTTAAAAAACAGGCATATCAAGATTTATCTGGATGGCATTAAAATGTTTGTATGCACAGAACATTTTATTTAAAAAACAATTTGTGTAGATTTAGATGAAGATGCAGACCTTGTATTGTGCTTACTGTTGGTTTGAAGGACTGAGAAATAACTTTTTAAAATCAATATGAAGCCAAACTAAAAATACAGTAACATTTAAATGATCAGTTTAAGTTGTTTTTACCCTTAGATCAACATGAAAAATAAAGTATAAATAAATAAATCTAAATCTAAAAATCTAAAAAATATGCTTTTCTTATCATAGAATTTTAAGGCTTAATTATGCTAAAGTTCTTTTGATTTTTTTTTTAGTTGCAGTTTAACATTATTCTCCTACAGTTAAGATTTTTTAAAGGTTTGCTACACATCTTTCCCAATGTTCTATCATTGTGATGTGTACACGTTGTTATTGAGTTTATTTTTACTTAAGAGCAAAGACACAACAAAATGTTTTACATTTAGACATATTCAAATTTGGTCAATGAATTGTTACACATTCAGACATAGTGTGAGAACACATACAAATTAAGGTAAAAGGAGACATTTTCAAGGTTACAGATTAGCAATGCAGTTCCAGAGAAGTATCCGACCACCGCTGCATATTAAAGTCGGTGGCACTGCTAAAGATAACATGTCCTCTAGCCTCCTCCAGCTAAATCCCTGAATCAATGTTTCATACATCTGGTTATTAGGAAGGGATCCAGGTCAGAGCCTTGTTAGATCTCAATCTCATTCAATTTACACAGGATGACGGCTTAAAATGATACAATCAACAACCTCCTGGCTCCATGGCATGGATCGCTAATTAATTAACTTACCTTAGGCCTGACAAAGGAGAGCTTATGTGTCACCATTGTTTCGTCAACGTTTAATAAATGACTCGGGAGAAACAACAATATGCAGCAGAGTATGAGGCACAAACAGGAAGAGCTGCTTCACTGACCACGGTTGAGTTTATCCAGAGCTTTTTGAAAATTTTATCTGCAAAGTGATAGCATTTCCATACAAAAGGCTGGTGCTACAATGTGGGGCCAAAGATTTGCAATAAAACCGAGACAGGAATGAGGTGCAGAGTCATAAATTGCTGTTGTCATTGCCGTAGAGACCATTTTCCTCTCGTTGGACCTTGCAGACCTGCTCCGAGTAAAAAGGGCCACACTTATTTCATTGCACTCAATTCCATTCATTTCGACGGTCCCTGGCGAACCTCCTTGAAACATGTACCTTTTTTTAGTTTAACAATCAAGCCCTGTGCTGGGGGAGAGCTACCGCTGTGGAGGGCTTGAACCAGGAAATCAGCTTACACTGGTAATTAGTTTGCCCATTTTGCTTCTGACAGCTAAACTCCTTTCATCAAAATACCACACAGTGTGACGCTTTTCCTTGCCAGCCGTAGCAGACGAGCCTTGGTGACTAGTGATTGCTATCCCATCCCGGGAAACAAGTCCTCATACCAGTATCATCCTAACTATTTTTGTCATCCATTTAGCAAAGGGTGAAATTCCATCTCCTGTGCACATTCCCCACCAAAGAAACAAGCCTCTTTGGGCAAATATGTCAAAACTGCTGATTATCTGTGCGCTCTGTCTGCAAGCCAAGGCCAATATTGTGAGTAATAAGAGGAAAAGAAGGTCTTTGAGCAATGTCAGCTTGTTTCACAGGTATTCTTAGTGTTTTTTCCTGAAAGACTCATTAAATTTATGCAAATGACATTGTCACCCCCGAAACATGCAAATGCAGTCCTTGTATTGCGCTATAAGTTGACAGCGTGCTACAAAGTGAAATTCCCTGGCTTGGCAGTACAAGTAGTAGTTGAGACATTTTTGAGTTCTTGCAAATGAACATGCTTTTTCAACTTTATTCCTTAATCTGTTTTATGGAAAACAAGTATTGTTTTTGTTGTATCCTGAGAGGAAAAGGAATATGTTGAGTGGCTTAGGCAAATGCGGGACTGCAGCTAACCCTAAGCACAAATGCTTTGTGAAGAGCCTATGTGCATACATGTCCAAACAATTATGTACAAGTATATAAAAAATTTTAATGTCCTGTGACCTATAACTCAGGGAGAAGTGAAGTTCTGTGTCCCTGATTTGAATGTCTTTTTGAAAGAAATGTGCATACGACCAACATAAAAGATCTTGTGCAAATGTAGGTTGAAACTGGAAGGAGTCAATTATTCACAGTGACACAAGTCCAGTACACACATATGCTGAGGAAAAAGCCAAAAACTCCAAAAGCAACATGAAAAAACTGGATAACAGATTGCAAAAGCACATAGGGATAGTAAATTTAATTTCTGAACAAATGTCTGGTGGTCTGATTAAATTAAAATTGAAGAGTGTGAAAGTTGGAAGCTCTGAGACCACCATACTGGGGGTGGCAACATCAGATTACTACAGCAGGGACCTCACAAAAATAAATTTCATCATTGTGAAAGAACATAATGGTTTTTGGAACCAAATATGAGTCAATCTACATCATAATGTCCCACATGTATACATCATCACATAGCACTTAGCAAGGGATTAGCCACACATAAGGAGGGAAATTGGTAAGAAAAACCTATTTCTCATCCAACTCTTAAACCTTTATACTGAAAATAACACAGTTTTCTCTGGTAAGCAAAATATCTCCACATTAAAACAATATGTTATGAGTTTTTCTTTCAGTGAAAATCATTTGGGGAGGAGAATATGGAAATAAGTTGCACCGTATTTTGATCAGGTGTGTTGCACTGCTTAAGAACTGAAAAGAAGCTGCAAACTTGGCGCTTGACTTTGACAGCTGCTGGAAGGAGGAGCTGGAGGGAACAGTGAGCTATGAAGGGCAAATAATTTCCTTCGAATGTTAATGTATTTAGAAGCGCAGAAGAAAAGATTATACTAAAATATTTTTTTCATCAAGGGCACATCGATTTTCATTTTTGAGTGGAATTCTTCATTACCTGGGAAACATATCTTTAATTATAGATCTAAGAATAAGCTTTATTGCTAAAATGTAAGGCATATAATATTGGTCAAGACTTGCCTATAAGGGATTTGAAGTTTGCATTAGGCAAGTACATCTGTTGCGCAACTGTAAAAAGACACAGTTAAGTCTTGGTGCATTGGTTTTATTGTTCCTGCAATGATTAAAGGTGAGACGTTTAATAATGCCATTTTTAGAGACAGTTTCCTTCCAATAGTTTGATTTTGCAGGCAATTCCTCTTGCTGAAACATATTCTTTGACAGAAAGCAAAGGTGATATTCCCCTCACTCCATAATCATTAACCTTATTACCCGAGTAAATTACATGCTGTGAATGTGGAGCTCAGCCCAGCTTTACCTACTCTATTTGTGCACTTGTCGCAGGGGAGGAGCTAAAAAAAAGTAGTGGGCAACTATTTCTAACAGCTTTGCATCAACTCTGCTCGTTTAAAGGTGATTACGGATACCATTGCCGTCTTTGAAGATATCAATTGTCACAGTGTTACTAAGAGAGTGGCTTTAAAAACCTGTTCCATGTTTATTTTTAATTAGCTCCTCCATGGCTCTGAGCCAAAGTGCAAACTTCTAGGCACAGCTAAGCTACTTCCCTGTCACAACAGTTTACTCTCAGCAGTGATAGTGGTACCTGTTTGCAATACCCTGGATGCTTAATATGCTGTAAAGCAACGAGTCATAAACAATCTTTGAAAACAAAGGCTAGTCTTTAATTTTCAGTGTAAAGGAAAACCATTTTGCTGCTCAATGAGTTCTGGTCACATCTTCAGTCTATGATTTTACACTAATCCTTTGTTGTTGTTCACTGTCAAGTTTTATACAAGCACACTGGTAGACAATCAGATGTGAAAGGTTTATTTTAGGTTTTAAACTAGAGCTTATGCTATTTACTACAGATTCCTTAACATCCATCCATCCATTTTCCTACACCCTTGTCCCTTACTGGGGTCGGGAGGGTTGCTGGTGCCTATCTCCAGCTATCGTTTCGGGCGAGAGGCAGGGTCACCCTGGACAGGTCGCCAATCTGTCGCAGAGACAGACAGGACAAACAACCATGCACACACACACTCACACCTAGGGACAATTTAGAGAGGCCAATTAACCTGACAGTCATGTTTTTGGACTGTGGGAGGAAGCCGGAGTACCCGGAGAGAACCCATGCATGCACAGGGAGAACATGCAAACTCCATGCAGAAAGACCGGGGCCGGGAATCGAACCCAGAACCTTCTTGCTGCAAGGCAACAGCTCTACCAGCTGTGCTACTGGGCAGCGATTCCTTAACAAGCCTTTAATTTAACACCAAATAGGAACCTTGACTCGGATACAAAATTCAGTGTTATTTTCCTTATTACTTTTCTGGGTTTAGAGTCCAGACAACCCCGAGGGCATCCAATCTCCATTTCCAGTCAGTACAAATTACCAATATACAACTTGAAGAAAATAATAAATATCAGTTATTTTCTTCAAGTGTTAGTGCTCGATCCTGACATGGTGGTATCCATATTGTTTAGAAAAAATATATATATACATATATAATTCTATTTATTTATTGATTTTGCAATAATTTCTTGTAACTAGTTTAATGGAAAGTCCTTGGGATATCTTTCATGGAGTCTCTAATTCGTATTGCTGTCCAACAGTAAAGGGAATATCAGAATATATATTTCTGAATCCATGCTGTAAATGTAGATAGTGTATGAAGCTGCAGCATTTGAACCAACTGTTTCAAATGCTGCAGCCATCGGCAAGAGTTTTATCAAAGAACCTGATTGTGAAAAATGAGAGTTATAGTCTTTATCTGTTTGAAACAGAACAGCCCAGAGAAGTCAAATTAGTGACAAAACACATTTACAAATGACTTCAATTTATGATAAAACTAATTTAGGTGTATATTCTTTATTATGACTTGCTGGGCTGTACATCAACAGAGCAATTTTATTATTTGCGTACTGTTGAGAGGATAATTATTAAACCTTTAGCTCGTTCTCTCCTCTCGTTCCCCGGGTCGAGGGTCTCCCGTGCGTGAGGGTGAAAACACATACACATCAATCTACTGTTCCACTGCAGACACATCCAGAGTTTATTCAGACAAACAAATGCATCAAATCATACCAATAACACGCCAGAATCATCAGAACCTTAAAACCATAAGACAGACATCAATCACCTGAAAGAAACAGAAAAAACGGACAAATACAGAGACCAATACGGAGACGCAGTGCGGGCGCCGCCGCACCCAACGATCTGATTAATTCTTTCAGCTCCGAAACTTTTAAAAGAAGGTGTGTTCTCTTCTCTAATTTATGCAGTCTGGGAGGTTCCTGCTCTCTAATTAGAATAACTTTTCAAATTTCAAAGGGAAGTTGCTCTAAATGCTTTATGACTGTCGTTGCTGGGCTGGTGAGTCCTGAGAGAAACAACATTCCACACTTCTGTGTGAGATCCTACATTCTCAAGGTGTCCACATAAGACAGGACCCTAACTAAACGTTAACTTAAATTTGAGGCCTACTCAAGATAATGTTGATCTGTCTAATATTTAAACATGTGCTTAAAGTTAAAACTAGCATAATTGAATTATCATTTCCAACAGTACATAGCTATGTAGTTGTAGAAACATCTTTCAAATGCATTTATTTAGTGGCTGACCTGTAATTTGAGTACATTTATTTATGGGGTTGAAAATCCCACAAAAAGGAATTTAGACAAAAGTCAGTGCTTTTTTATTTTATGGCACTCATATTGCTTTTTGTTTGTTTGTTTTTTAGCAAAGAAAAATAACTCAATAATATAATACTTTATATCACTATGTAATATAATACTTTATATTACGTTGATCAATGTCTGTATTGTAATACTAAGATTTCTTAGTATCTTATTTTTTGTAGTTTTACTACCCCCTTGTGGCAGGATGTAAGTTAGGTTTTGTTTTCGTTAAAATTCAGTCTGTCCAGCGTTTTCGACCTGCAACGTGTCAGAGCGACAGTGTCTGAACCTTTTCTCAAGCCTGAAGTATCTTTGTCCGTAAGTAGTGTGTTAGTGCACTCAAATGTTGCTTGACAGAGGTTGTCTACTAGTGTAAGTTTTTGTGTAATGTTTAACGAAGTTAAATGTGTTGAGCCTTCGTGGCACTACGTGGTTAAAATGTGTCTTTGTACAATGTGTGTATTTGACACGTGCAAGCTGTTCATGTATTGTTTTCTATGCTTATTTTTCAGTTTTACATGGAAGAGAAATCTTATTAAACCTCAGGCTTACTTCAGCCCAACGTTTGGAGTTTTTTCTTTGTTCGCTATCTGTCTAGCGCAGTCTAGCACACGCCTGTGTGAGGACAGAACAATGTCTCAGAACTGTAGTATTTTCTTGGGTTATAATTATGACAAGACACAAAAGTTCATTCCATTTCAAAATGGGATCATGTCATTAAAGTGAGGTAGATGTGTGTTGGTTAACTATTCTCCTGAACTTGCACACATTTACAATCAGAGCAACAATTATAAAGCTTAAAACAAGTGACAGTGTGACAAAGTAATATAAAAAAAGTAAAAATAAATCGTCAAAGCTCACCACTGGAGAAGATGGACATCTTGTGCCACAAAATTTATGGTTTTTGTGCACATATTTACTGATATATTTCCTGACAGAATATATCAGTGATTAATCATAGCTTTGTTTAAACTTCCTGACAGCTGTCACTGGAATCTTTAACTAATTGGTCTTGGCTGTTTGTCCTTTCTTTTATCAGCCTGAAGTCTTGTTCTCATATATATTTATATATTTTTTTAATATTATTATTTGTACCTCCCATGATTCCAAACTTGCCTCCAGTGTTAGCCACGCATAATGTATTTACAACAATAATGTTGATGCCTCCAGTGAAGTTCCACTGTGGAATGGGCTGAGAACCCAGTGAGACCATCTGCATCTTAGCAGATCTGCTGGATGCAGTGGAGCCCCTGCAGCTCCAGGCCTGGGTTCTGGCTTGAGTGGATATTAAACTGCCTTCCCCAGCTGAGTTTTTTAAAATAGGATTGGAAACGCTTAGTGACTCCTCTAGGGACATGGTTCAATAAGCTTTAACTTCCTGCCCACAGTTTTGTTGCACTGTATATTTTTAAACACTAATGAAATTACAAATAAGGCATGTTAACTTCAAAACATAATTAGCCATCAGCACACAGTGTGGATTATTTGACATAAGAAAACCTAGTGCTGCTCTGACCTGATTTGAGTTTCATCCAACCTGTCAGGTCATTTTCAGTGCATTTCTTGCATTGAAGCCACAAGAATCATTAGGCTCCTATGTGTACTTGCTAAACCCAGCTCATGTTGGTATAATTATTTGCTCTAGTTTCTTTTGAAACCAAGAATAAATGACCAAGATTGTCAAGGTCAGAATTTATATAGGCTTCTGAGGTAAATGATCTTCAGTGTTTCATCCATCACAGTGAGTAATAACTGATGAATGGCTGTAGGCTGCAGTATTTAACAAAAAGTCTAGGAAATAATATATTTAACACTTTCATGAACAAATGACGAGGTGATTTCATTCCTTCAAAGCAACAAAGCTTGCTATTCAGAGCTCTGTCCAGCATTTTTAAAATATCCATAATGATTTATTTGTCCTCAACGCAATTTGTGATGAATCTAATATTATGATTTTGATCTGCAGGACCACTTTGTGTCCCAGGTTTAACCTCTTATATTGTATTGTGATCTGCTTCTATATTTACACATAAAATATTATTTCTTCAAGACACCATCTACTTTTGAAGTGCACCAGTCCCTCCAGCAGCAAAGCACCAAATGTTCAGTTGGGATGATGTTCTCAGGATTGCAGGCCTTGAAACATGTTCCTAAAAATCTGTTTTTAATAAGTTTTCCATCTAGAAAACTTTTAGAAGATCTCAGTTGGTAAATGTGTTACATATACAATAATTCTCTTGGTATTGCATATTTAGCAAAGAATCAATAAGCATATAAGGCATTACATTTTCAAAACTTATATTAAACACAACTCTTCCTGTTTTTATTATATGTTATTGAAACTTTTTCCTTGGAATTCAAATAAATAGTATTGGTTTGCAAGTAAAAACATTATCATTCAAACTTTTGCACTAAGATATACATTTCCACTGCATTTTTGGTAATAAAACACGTTAGGTAGCTGCCACTGACTGCATTAAACATATAATCTTGAGGGTAAATGTAAGCCACCGCTATGTGAGGTGCTGAGGTCATTTCAAGTGATGAAAGACTGAGTTTCCAGCCATTTCAACTCAATTTATACCACAGGGTTTCACAAATCCCTTTTTGCATATGATGACATTTATGATATGGCCTGAGGGGGGACTGAATAAGTAATCAGTAAAGTCATTGAACAGGTCCTTCAGAGAGTTCTGTTAAAACCCAAATGAGAGAAAGTGACAGTACTCCTGCAATCATTTTTATTGTGAATATGGGCTTTGTATGAAATTGTGGGCTGGATCAATAATGCCTCCTAGGACTCCTTCCATTCATGATAACCTTACCTAAGGTAAAAGGATGCTTCAACCCACAGCACTTCAATTGAATGACAAGGAGCGACAAAAGGCAAGCTGGTCTTTTTCCAAAGAGGCTTGAATTCTTTTGTGTTTGTTGCTACAGAAAAAGAACAGTAATTATCTTGGGGGGTGGGGGGGGAAATACTTTTTTATTTTCAATGCACTCACTTCTGTTATCCAAGGCCATTTCAGGAGGATCAGATATATGTACTAACTAATAAAGTGCACATATAGTCATTTTGTTTACCCTGTTAATACAAGACATTTTAACAATATGCCATGTTACTCATCTAAAGCCCCTGTTCCAAATTTTGCTGCATTAAGAGCCATTTGTTTTGTTGTATTTCATTGGAGTTTTGATATGAAAGACCAAAATAAAGTAGTGAATGACCCCTTTTTCCAGGCCTCTTCATTCAGAAATCCCGAGATAAAATGCAGTGCAAATATTGCTTTCTGAAGACAGATAAATGGCTTGGTTATTTGTGGACCTTATTCAACATTTAAACCTTTCTCCATCTGTTTTTTATAAGAAATGTAGCAAAACCATAAAGATAAAATTAGCAAGAAGTGTTAAAATTAGTAAGAAGTGATTTTTTTTTTGTTCCTGGCTTTTACAGTTTGAAGGTCTATAAAAACCAATCACAGGTTTAAATTTTACACATTTATAGAGTCAATTTGTGTTCCACTTGAGAAATAAATCATTAGAACAAAACATGAAATTGAAGTACAATAACAAGCAATAAGATAAAAAATTAATAAGGGGTGTAGAAAAATTATCTGTTTTAAAAATTACATTTGAATAAACAACTGGAAGGGCTTAAATTGCATTTTTAAATATATCAAAATAAGTTTTAAATGGTTACTAAAGATGCAAGTACCTAAATTTCTGCCTCTGACATCAGTCTGTAAAATATTGACCCGTACTTCTACTCAGCTAATTTACTCCACACTGAAGGGTTCGTGACGGGTCCTACTAATGCGACTTATTCATTGTGAGACCAGGTCACTCGAAAAACAACACAAAATACATTTTCTTCCTTTCAGGTCATTCAAAACTGTTTTTTCTCTTCTCTTTTTTCCAAAGCTTTTTGCACCTTGCTTTAATTGAAATTGTGAGTGAGTGTGAAAAGAACTGAAAGACAAGCAACAAATGATGTGACTGGCCCCAACCTTCACCTGCTGAGTGGACAATTTCAGGTGAGCTTCAACATTAGCAGACAGAGCTTGTACCAAAGATCAATGCTTTTCTTTAAAACAGACAAATTAATGCTTCGTCTGGTTTTGCTTCTGATGCAGCCTAATGATCTCACATAATAGCAAGTGCATGTTTTTGTGTAGGTGTTATGGCCATTATGGCTCATCCTGTATTTAAATTGTAGCATATTTAATGAGATGTCTTTCTGTTAAAACCTTTCCACGACTCAAGTAAAGCATTCTCTCCCCAAAATGGATGGTCATCTGGTGGAGTTTCACCTATTTTAAGTTAGCTTTCATATTATTTTGGTTCGCAGTTGCTTTTATCTCAGTCATAATCAATACCCACCACATGTATTCATCATTCTGACTTGGAAAAAAAGTCAGTTGCACCTTGTATGTTTTGCATCTATTTTCTGTGGCTTCTTCATGACAGATTTGCAGTTAGATTGGTTTCTGTGAGATGCAGCATGTATGTCAAATTATAAGATGTTTATATGAAGTGATAAAAGTTACAAATAGAACAAAACTAAAATAAATGCAAATTAATCCAATTAATTACCACTGGAATATACATAATGTCAGCTAAACTGATTAGTTTTAGTTTTAGTTTGTGTCAGATGCCCAAAAAAACTGCACAGTTCAGATGCATGAAATATAGCACTCAAGTGAGATCAAATGCATTTTCACAGCCTTATATCCAATCAAATGTGTGCTTACAGCTTGTTTTGAAATTGCTAGTGCTTGAAATAAGGTAGAGAGATGTATTCCCATCCAAAATATGTGAAATACATTTCATCTTCTAAAGCTTAAGAAAGACGCAGTTAACTATAAAAAAACACTTGTGCTGTAATTATTGTCCGATGATACTTTCCACAACCCCATTTTCAATGAAAAAGGTCAGCACTTAGTGCTCCTCCTTAAGTCTTCAAAAAATATTGATGGACTGAGTAAAAACAGGATTAATGGAGAGAAGCAGTAAACATGGCCATGATCACTGGAGGAGCTGCAGAAATCCATAATTCTAGTAGAATAATATATCGACATGACAGCTTTTAACTCCTCAAATCTGACCTTCATGCAAGAGTGGAGAGGAGAAAGCTATTGAAATGCTGTTTTCAGCTTGCCACAAGCCACTTAGGGGGCACGGCAAACATGTTTTGGTCAGATTACATGAACTTTATGACCCCAGTGTTTTGTGTGTGCAGTAAGATGAGCTTTACCAGAGGCGCTTAGAAATGTAGAGGGTGATGTACTTGTAAATGCGCAGGCTAAACTACAATGCCTCATGCAGTAACCGTTAATGTGCTTGTTGCTAATGCCAGTGTTATTTTCTTGGCTCCTATAGTCATGGCTTTGACAGTAGTTTTGCATGCATGGCTGGAGTGCTGGGCCTATTTGCTCTGTGTAAGTGCTGAGTGGTGAGTCACTGTCCCCGGACAACTGCGTCACCAGCTAAACAGCCTAAAGCCAATGACTTCTTAATAATAGTTCCTTCCTTTCCTTAGCTTACAAAAAAAAACATATTAGGACAAACTTTCTGTGCAACACCATGATCGGTGCTGAATGGATGCATTCTTGTCAGTGTTGCATGTCTGCAGGGAGTTTGCTGACAACCAGGCACAAGTAAGCAATGACATTATTTTGATTGTCAGCAGTTTTTATTTCAAATGTCACATATGTTTATTATAGAACAGGATGTGTGATTAGCTGAAAGGGACAGTTTAGTGCTTCAGTGTTGGAATTTAATGTGATAACCCGACATAAAATTGTGCATAATTGTGTTGAAAGCAGATGACAAATGAATAAAAAGTATGCTCATATTTGGCATAGCCTTGTGTAAATGACCATAGGCCTTATCAAGCTTTAGTGGTCTCTATCAAAGCTCTAAGGACTTCACTAAAAAGTTCCATTTATACGTAGATTAAATTGCACACAGGTGTTCTGTTTATGATTAAGATGAGTTCTGAAAACTGTTGGCTGCTCTATATTTCATTGTGGTACTGAGAAAAGGGGTCTACAATGAATGATTCCTCACTTTATTTTATTTGCAAAAAGATTTTGAAAACAATCTTTTTTTTTCTTTCACTTGTGTACTTTTGTGCTTATCCCAATAATCCATAAATTGAAGTTTGGTAAAATAATAATTTAAAAACATTTTAAATCTAAAATAGTTTTTGCAAAGAAACACAAGATATATGCAAAGGTTGTGATCAGCTATTGGCTGACTTAGTTTTGATTTGGAAAGATCAAAATCTAATTGATGATCACAGTAGTACCAATTGAGTAACAAATTAGGTTTTGTATCATTTGTGTTAACAAGATAATTGTAAATCAATCATCTAAATGTATATTTCTGGCAATGTCCAAATTTATAACAAGTCAGTATTTTTCTTCAGTGGATTTTACCAGCTGCTGTTTTAGCAGCATTAATATATAAAGAAACCTCCAATATTTGCTTTCAGGCTAAATTCAAGTGCATGTCTCAAACTTGATAGACTCTGTGCACATAATTAGCCACATAACAGACACGCCTGCTGTTCCTGTATTGACCTCAGCCTCACATTCACACAAGGAGCTTTCTACACTCTGCACTGCCGTCTGTTAATATTAGGGACTAACACTTCACAAGCCCAAAATAACCACACTGAGACCACTATGCTCCACTTACCTGCACATAAAATAAGCCATTTCCACGAACTAAATAGTGCTTGCACAGTTTGTGTGGCAAATGCAAAGACTAATTTAAGACTATAATACTTCCCCCCTGACAGACATTGACAAGCTGGAGACAACACTTGAAGGGATGGGACAAAGTAGACCAGGGGAAGCACTGTCAGATATTAACTTGGACTTTGAGGCTACTGAAAGGTCTCAGTCTTTCATTCAACCCAAGGCAATGCCTGAGCCAATGAGATAAAAGCCTCTGCATTCTTGAGAGCCAATCAGTAATACTCTGAGGAGACCCAGGCCAATTAATCTCTTTGGTGACATGAGCTTTGGAGGGATGGCCTGGTTAACTCCTGGTGGCGTGCTGAGTCTGGATTGAAACCCCACTGTTTTCCTTTCATCTCATGGCTGACAAAGAAAAAAAAAGATGTTCCCTGCAGCAGAGAGAACTTTTGTCTCCATTTGAAATTGCACCTGTTCTTTCAACCACTAAAAAGACAACCACTGAATCACTTCATCAATCTTTTGAAGAATTTGCTGTCAGAATAATTTATGCAAGGGGAGCATGCAGACATATATTGCCTCTTTGTAGGGCCTTTTTTTTTCTATTACACTGTGATGGCGTACTCGTCTAACTGGCAGGCCAACATGTCTACTCTCGAAACCCAGTAGATCAAAGCTAAAGAGACAGTGGTGTTTCTCACATCCTTTTCTAGTTCTGGATGTCACGTTGGGTCCACTGCTTCGATAAGTTAGAGTTTTTTGAAACTCTAACAGCTCTCACACACTGACTTTTTTAAGCCTGAGGGACATGAGCACATTTATCATTCAGTGGACTCCACACTGCTTAGGCGCTGTTGCCACCGGCCATTTGTGTTCAATCATCTGGGCATAGGCACTGAGGTCAAAGGTTCTTGACAAAATGTTTTATGAAGAATCTTCTCATTACTCTTATAAAAAATGTGACTTGATGGAACTGGAAATTTAATTTAAAGATTAGTGCCAAGCCTTTACTTGAAACTGAAAGCTGGAGTATATGTCACAGCATATGGTTCCAAATTATGTTGCAAGCAAGATTGATGTTGTGAACATATGCACATGTTGTTGTTCAATGTGTTCACTGTCACAAGCTCCTGGTTTTGTAGATAAATCATTATAACACATTTGCAAGACAACAGTGAAAACTGCTGGAATGCTCATATCAGAGTTTTCTAGAAATTATTACAACTTTCATCAAGCGACTGGTGACATGTCAGTAGCTATTCTTGCAGCATGTAAATTGTACTTTAATTTATAAGTTCTTTGGTTATATCCAAAACAGTGACTTTAAAAGAATGACATGTGAAGTTTAATTTAATCTAAACTGGATCAGTTATGACATTAATAAAATTATACATATTTTTTTCTTTAGGACTCTTCCTTTTTACATTTTTAAGATCCTTGTTTCTGTGCCCAAAGTAAAAAAAAAAAAAAAAAGCACATAAGAACACTAAGCTTGCGTATCAGTAATAAGATACCACCCAAGTAGAATATAGTTAAAGTAAAGTAAAATGTCCCAATCAAATGCGGGTTTATAAAGTGAAGATTGATGCCACGATTTGCTAAAGTGGACACATTATGCTTTTAAATCCTTTATTTTCACATTAAATCATTCCGTTGTGGTGTCTTTAAAATAAAATATTTTTTTCCGATCAATTTTCAACTTTAATCCTTTTTTTCGTTTTCTTTTCTAAAAATGGAAAATATAGAAAATATTTTCGAAAGGTTTTTTTTTTTTTTGTTCAACCATCCCTTCTGTGAATTGTACAACAGAGTATTTTGGCAAGACTTTTTAATTACGAGAATAAGTCATAATATTAGCAGAATAAAATTATGAACAAAGTAATCTTAATAAAAAAAAAAAAAAAAACTTGCATAGAGTTATCAACATCTGCACCCAACCAGTTCATGCCATGATTCTTTCTTTTAAAGGATTGTGCAAATGAAACCGATACTGAGGTATAGCTTCAACTGCCTGGTAAAAACTAGCCTCTTGTTCTGCATTTTGCTTAGAACAAAGTGTAGAGTCCAGAGGGTCTGGAATCTCAGCTATTGAGAAACAATTACTTCCTGGATGTGTGGACTCTGTTGAAGTTTTAAACTTTTTCTAGCCCCTAAAGTTTGGCCGTGATTCTTGTAATGGACCAGTTCGACACTATAGAGCTTGATGGAAATTACCTTCAATGTAAACAACCCTCCACTGCGAAGAGAGAAGTGATGAGCCAAACAGGCGGCTGTTAATTCTATATTTGGAAGTGTGGCCAACATGAACTGAATGACATTGTTCACTGCCGTTGCTCAAACTATAGGCAGACTACAATTCAAAAACATCATTCACAACTTTCTTTCTTCTAAATTTTGTTAATTTCCAGTCTTTTAGCCGTTGGTACAAGTCTTTTTGTTTTTGAAATGTTTAAAAATCACTTGACTTGAAATGATTTATTTAGGAAATATTTAAGAACTTAAGATTTTCTGGCTCTGAATTATGAAGAAATTGACTTTTGAAATATTTCAACAGACAATGAAGCTTCTGACATAAGTATTAATTAATAAGCTCAACTGTATATATTATTTCGATACCTTGCTGTATCCCACATTATGCACAGGGCTTTATTATTGAACTGTAGATGGACGTCATTTTGTATGCAGCTGTCGTATTTGAACTCAAAAATGTCTTCTCAAGATGAAAGTGGTAACGAACAGCCATCTCACAGAGTTCGCAAGTGGAAGAAGCAATGTTTTGATGGGACCCAAGCCCCCTGATAACCAAGTATAACAGATCTGTCTGCTCTATTTGCCCATCTTAGCAGAATGCATAATCCTACATGTCTCAAAGCCAAGGAAGCCTCAGTATCAGTTTGATTTATGAGAGAGAATGTGACAGAGGGGGTAATGGACCATTCGTGTTCTCTTTAGGCATTCTCGCTGAATAGTTTAACACTTGGCCTTTCTTCACAAACAATCTGTTCTAGACAAGGGCTGAAACAAAAAATGGTTGTCACCATTGTGATCTTGTGTAATCATGTTACATAACATTCTTCTCTTAGTTGTTTTTTTTTTCACCATAAAACATATTTAAATAAACCGGAGCAAATTAGATAGCCAAACAAATCTGAGATTCTCAAGAGTTTGGACAAAAATAAATCAGTTGAATACAGTTTTTTTATTTAAATTAAAATTTGAGCACAATTGTAAAAATGCTTAACATTACCAGTTATTGAAAATTATGCTGTTAGATGATAAAACCTATATGGTGAGATGAATGGAGGGTTTTTCCTCGTTCCTATCTACAAAGGTTTTTTTTGTTTTTCTGATTTGTTTTGTTGAAAATATTCCAACACATCCCAGTATTTTGTGAACATTAAAGAATTGTGTGAATATAAACAAACCAATCAATATTTGTCCCTTCTAATGATGCTGAACTGGATCCCCTCTGTTTTCACTGCTGATTTGGGATGTAGCTCTAAGATGCACAAATGCATGTGGCTCAAACAAGAATGGTATGAGCATGCTTCGGATATGAATAATCCACCATGTTATCCTCGAAACAAACATTAGAAACTGACAAATGGATAAGTTGACACGTAGCAGCACTACTTGGAAAAGGCAGCGATTGGCTGCTATGTGGTTAGATAAGGACCGTTAGCTCAAATTTGTTTCCAATCACTTCATTGAGCCCTATTATAATAAACATCAAATAACAATTATCATTCTCAGCCCATCATCAATCAATCAATCAATCAATTTTATTTATAAAGCAGCCTTCATATTGAAAGCAGCTCAACTTATATTTAACTAGATTTAGAATATCATGTCATTCAGTGAATAATTTCTTTTAAAGCTATGGATTGAGAATATTGTACCATTGTATAAAATTGGTCCTTGTTCATTTCAAATTTCAAAATATTATTAAAACTAGTACAATGAGTGATTTATTCATTTTAGTCATAAATGTTTCAGCTCAGAAGCTAGAGACAACAAAATGAGTCTTTGGTATGTACATCACCCAACTGCAGCAGGCAGTTATTCTACATTCCAGTAGCCACTCTAATAAAACAATAATAAATCCCAACCCTGCTCAAAGAGGGTCGGCATATTACAATATCTCTCAACCTCCTGGGTAGAGTGTTATGGGCTATGTTCAATGACATTCAAGCTCACAGTCTGTCATATGATTGAGAGGCTAATCGCTTTGTAAACAAACATCTCCAAACGCGTTGTAATAGGGGCTTAGCTCAGTACTGAGGTAAGAATGTGATGACAGTGAAACAATTGGCTTCAATCACAAAGCTCCAGTTTTAAATCTCTGCAGATGGGCAGGAATCCCTTTGTTTCCACATAGTGATGAGTGATTTAAATGGATTAATTGGTCACTGTGCTGTTGTTGGTGGCAGTTTAACAAAATTGAAATGCTCAAAGGCAACAATAAACAACAATTGTGCTTGTTAAGCAAACAGAATTGGAACACTATAAGTCTATGGTTCTTTGATTCTCTTTAAAGTGTATTCAAAATATGTTTTATTTTTATTTTTACATGGGTATTAAAGTACAATGAAGCTGAACAAGCTTTTGTTATTATTAAACTGTTAAAATACTGACTTGCAAATAATTGAAAATAAAGTAATTTTGTATTAAGTGAAAAGCTTGAGGAAAGATCCCATGTCATTTGCATCAATGAATAACAGCCTCTGAATTTGGTGCACCTCTTGCTGTAGCAAGAGGTGCACCTCTTGTTTGCAGATATTTTAGCCCATTCTTTGTGTTTAGAATAAAACAGTAAAAGTTCCTGTACATTTTGGAGTGGTTTTGAAACTGTAGCCCCAAATATAAAATAAAGAGACATTTTTAAGGCATGTTTGTTGGAAACATGCCTTGCTTAAAGGGATCCATACTTACTTTTAACAATAGACCTTATTTGAGTAACATTTATTTCAGATGTTAAAAACAATCAAGTAAAAATACTGTCAGCTGTTTAATCTTTATAAATGTAAATATTGTTGTACACACGCTGCATTGCATCCTTTGCTTGAAAATGTTACAGGAAAGGAGAGTATACACCACAAAGCGCTCTGGTTTCTAACAACCCGTTTACAGTACCATCAAAATCAATATATTATAATAGTGTTACAAAAATATAACAATGCCTTATTGTCACTTTAAACATCTATTTATTATCTTTCAATTAGTTTTGATTTTGTGTTAGCACCTGCTAATGGTGTTAGTTTTAGCTAATATAGCAACCAAAAGATTGCAAGCTGTTCGCAACTTCTGCAATGCATCACCTGCAGCAAACAGATTTGGTTTACAGTGTTATTTTTAATTACGTTGATTAATGTATCTCTAATTGTATAAAATAGGTAAAGCAGTTGAATAGTTCAGATGGAATATGAAATATTGAGGTAATAAATATATAAAATAGATAATTAAATAAAATGACTTCCGCTAGCAGAAATGTCCCACATATTCAGCAATCGCAACAACCTATCTGTGTTGGCCAGGAAATTTAGCACAATATATTATGTTGCACCGTAAATAAACAGATGAATAATATTGGCAAAGCAAGTGTGCAAAATTAATGAGGTAATTTTTAGAAACTCCCCACATTTAAATTAGCAATAACTACAATAAAGAAGTAACCACACCTGCAGAACGACATGCAGCAACATGCCAGCAGTAACAAACGAGACTAAGGTCCTTCTAGCTGAGATATAGATAGTTTCAGCCTGTGGGGATAGGTGGGTGGGCGATAATGTCTTCCCAGAAGGCCCCACAGAGCCCAGCACCCCTTCTCCCTCCAGGAGAGAGGATAGGTTCAGTTCACAAACAGAGCAGAGTTACTCACCCAGGGGACTTGTGAGCCGTACAGGTGAGACCACACATGTATCACTTCAATTTATCATTCTCACAGGGCAGGCTTTGCAAACACGCTCTAGCTGCTAGATCAGCCGATATGAAGCATGGGTAGACACCGGTGTCCCAACAGCTCGCTGCCCTGAAATGGCAAATGTGCAAAATAAGGATTAGGTCACTGTCGCTTTCAGCAGGTATGAACAGCTTTCGCTGTTTGTATTTTTATCTTTGTCCGGAAAGGCATAGTGGAATCTGATTTTGAACTTTTAGGATCGCAAATCATATTTGTTGGCTTTTATTTTTTTCACTTTATCAACCGATGAGTTCAGCACTAAGAGCTCTATGGAGAAGTTAAAATAAATAAAATAAAATGTAACACTGCAAAACATAAATCGTCTGCCATTAAAGCACATTGAAGTTTTCTAAACATTCAAACATGGATAAAATTATGACAGTGTTTTTTTCTGTGTTGATTCAGATACATGACAAGCTGTGTACTAATATCTTAATTTAATATATTAAATCAAACGTATAAAGCTTAAATTTAAAACTACAATTCTAATGTGTAATCCAAACGTCACACTTCAAAGAAGTCAAAACCAGATTTTTTTTTTTTTATCTTGAATATTTTCTTCGTTTTACATCTCTTAAAATTAGGAAAATTATTACCTAAAAAACTAAGTTATCTTTGTATTTTTAAAAAGCTAGGGGCTAATTACAATTACAGTTTGGTAAAATAACATTATTTTTTTTAAATCAATATTAAGTCAACACATTGAATTTTCAGTTTCTAAATTATTTTAATTCTATAGAAAATCATAATATTAAGGGAAATAACTTATAGGAACCTGAATTAGCACTGCACAAACATATTTAGATTAAATCACTAGATGGTAGACTTATAAGTTCAGCTGGTTAAGAGACTTTTAGGTTTACCCTCCAGATACTACAGAGATCGGTGCCAAAGTCGACGTGTTCAATCTGTAATATTAACTTGATTTAGATGAGAATATTTATTTTTCATATTAAAGTCTGTGTGGGCGTGACGTGGCTTGTTGCATGGATGTTGCCATGTTCTCGCTGCATTGCATCCTGTGTAGGTGACGTATGCTAGGTGCTAAAGTGCACTATTACTATTTATTCATCCTCATAATGGAGTTGAATAAATTAGCCAAAGTTCAGGAGAGAACTGGAGCATCTTTAACAATCCTTCAATGGATGTGGTGTTCATAGAATCCCTTTTGAAACATTTACTCAGAAAACTCAAATCCTGTTCTTTGTGCATAAATATAAACTAAGCATTAGATTGGATAAGAAAAAATGTGCTCTGGTTTTCCAGCTGGATAAAATCAAGGCAACGTGTTCAATTCACCAAGTATTAAAATTGGAGATATTTATTTTTAGGTATAGAAATCCTTTGAATTTGACTTTGAAGTTAATATTTGAAAAGAGAAAGTGGAAAGAATGGTGTCTAGGTACCTGCAACAGTGTTGACAGCACGCACTTTAACCAAACAGCACATCATACAAACTGTCAAGGTATTCCAATATGGGGAACTGTGAAGTAGTTAAACCAGATGGAGGGGATCAATGCGTGTGCCTTATGTACCTCTCGCTGCACAGTTATTCTCAAATTTTCTCTTGTTTTCACTTCAGTGCTCCCAACTGACAAACCCTCTGCTCTCACAGCTTTCTATTGTCAGACACAGCCAAAGCCGTGTCTCGCCAATTAGGGGAATAGCAGCTTTGGAAAGCCTTCCCACCATGTCTCTTTATTTCAGTCTTGGTTTGGATATGGCAGCGCTCAAGTGTCATATTGGGCACAGTCTGCCAAGGAAAAGCACATGCTACAGGAAGCATAATGATCAATAATTTGCACATTCCTATCCACCAGTGATTTGACTAAAATAGCCTGTGTGCACAGCCATTGTTGCTGGTGGCTCAGTTCAGTCTTGGTCTTTCATATTGAAATATTGACTTAAAAATGTTATCAGGAGAATTATTTCAAATTAACTGACTGATGCTGCTAAATTTATGTTTGTTTTTTACCTTGTGTTGTATAATGACTATTTTTTGATAAAGAGGCAAATGCATCTTTTCTACATTATAGTAACAAGGCTTTATATCTCGAGTCACATTTATCTCTATTTTTGTATTTTTGATTACTGATTGAATAAACTCTTAATTCTAAAAGTACTAAACAAATCCTGGTAGATTTAAACAAACAAATGTTTTCTTTAACTAAACAAAAATTGTATATAAACACAAGACACTGTTAAATTGTTCAGGAATAGTTAGTATAATCAGATTTTAAGTAATTAGTTTGTATAACATGCGATTATCCATCCATACGTTCTATTGTTTTTACCCATGTGCCCTTGCGAGGTCGTGGGAATGCAGGTGCTGATCTCCAGCAGTTATTGGATGAGAGATACACCCTGGACAAGACAGGACATCACAGAGACACAGAACAACCAGGCATGCACAAATACACATATATCCAAGGGCAATTTTGAGTGAATTATTGTAAAGAAAACTATCGTTGACTATATTAGTCAGGAATTGTATAGAAAATTGTTTATTTGGTATCAAACCAGAGAAGCAAAAGATGGATTGTCTTCAAGTTTATTGTGATTGTATTTTACTTATGTCACTCACCTTTCCATTTTTCTTGACAGATATGTTGTTCCAACTGGAGTTTTTGCTGGAGAGTTTGGAGATTATTTTGATTCAAGTCACACTTATTTAGATTAGGTACTGTACATTTGGTGCATTTGTGTTAGGTCAAGTCTTGTCATGTCAATGAAGTCAGTTTTAATTCCCCATTGTTTTGTCTAGTGTTTGCATGCTATGGAGGAAAGTGTAGAATTTACTATGACTGAGAGATGAATAATTTCACTACAACTCTGGAAACAATCTGAATGTCTCTTGGTCTTGAGTTCTTCCACAAAGACATGGAGCTTTTCCATATGGCTTACATCGCGGAGGATGATGTGTGACTGGCAGGCGAGTTTGATAGATGAGGTAGACTGGCAGTCAGGCTGCAAATCTAAAACACGGGAAAACAAGTCAAAGCCAGAAAACACAACAGCAAAAGGACAAAACATTTTTCTGAAACTTAGACCTTTTTGTTTTGCCGACTGGGGGAGTATGTTAATCTTGTGAGGAGATGAGAGGAAGAGGAAGAAGATATGCAGAACAGTAATGAGGAGATGAGCAACAGCTGTGCCAGGTAAGCTGCCAGGAAGAGAGGAGCGAGGCACGAGCAGACACATGACACTATGAGGAAAATTGAAGGTGAGAAGACAAGAGGAGAGAAAAACCCAGTTGCCAGCTGGTATTCTGACATTTGTAATATGGAAACAAGAAGCAATCAGATGTCCATCTGTGGGAGTCTAGCTACATGGTTATTGTAATAATAAATTTGTGAATTAGTTACTTGAACCTAAGAGAGACTCCATTTAAAGATTCTCAAAGCAAAAATACAGAACTTATAATTGACTTTATGAGTCTGGGTTTTTTATTTCACGGATTTCACCTAAAAAGTGACAAATTATGGATCACTTTTGGAACAGAAGCTTTTTGATCATTGTAGTTGTATTTTTTATATTAAAATATGCTGAACTTTTCTTTGGAGTGATCCCACATAGTATCAATTTGGGGCTAACCAGAATTTGTTTTTGTTAAATATGTTCCATTTGCCGACATTTTTCACTATATGTTGACATTTCTCCAGTCCATGTTGGCCTTTATGTGGAAATAAAATGACCCAGGCCTCTTTCAGCAAGATAATGTGCCCTGCCACAAAGCAAAAATGATTCAGGCTGCGCTGCAACACATTTGTTGACATCCTGTTAACATTCTGGTACCAGAAACGACAGCAAAGCTTTATTGGTCTCCATGACCTGACAGGTCAGACCTGTTTTGGAAGAAGCAAGAGGGCAAACTCACGATTAGGCAGGTGACCAAGTAAATAAAAGTCCAGATGAAAAGAGCTGGTACACTTAAAACATGGGGATTTTGTGCGTTTGCTTTTTATTCACATTGAAGCATGTACTTTTGTCAAGTAAGTTTTAAAAACTCTCTCTAAATGTGGAATATAAGATCTGAGAAGGTGTAAATGTAAATCACATTTTACCAGCTCGTCAGCTGAAATGGGGGCTCTGAAGCTTGTCCTGCCTTAGAACAAGCATGTCTGGTTGATGCAGGAGAATATCAAAGAGTCACACGTCAGCTAAATAAAAAAACAGCACTAATGTCTCCTAAAATTACTATAATTGCACATTTGCAACTATTGCGTCTTCAGAACAAAGTCCATAAAATGGTTATAATGACGTGGAGCAGCATATTCTTACATTAGCTTACCTCCTGGTTCATTTTCAGAAATATCTTTGTGATTGTAGTTTGTGAAAAGTTTGTTTTTTTTTCTTTTTCCAGATGGCACATTTTCTGCCTAAAAATCATGTAAAGATCTTACTAAACAGAGCAACCAAAAAAGAAATGCACCTCTTTTATCACTTTATGCTATGCAAACCCTCAAACCATTTCCCCCATGATATAATTGCTGAGGATCCCTTTCAACTTGGAATACTGTCAGGTCTGTTAGTGGTAGATATACAGTGGAGCCATTAAATTTGTGTTTCAATGTCCACCAGAGATAATCAGTTCCTCTGATCCTTCCTTCACCCTCTCCCTGTGTCACAAGTGTGGAAATCACTTTTATGAGTGTGAACCGTGTAATCGTTATTGCTACTTTATTAGTTTATGTTATAGTTCATCATAGTAATTATAGTGAACTGTCTTGTTAAAACAAAAGTACCAGCTACTGTCTTTATTCTGAAAGCACATATTGCATAGGATGGGTGAGACATTAATATCTGTCTGGTTTGAAACTTCTTAACTGAGCCTGTAATCTTTTAAATTCTCCTCCAAGTTTCTTTGTGTCGCCATAGCGTTCTGACATCAATGTTCGATCTGATCTATAAAGCTGCAGCTTTACCTTTGTTGTTCAAAGCGTTAGCCTGTCAGCTATGTAGCTTGGTTGCAACCCTATTTGTGAATTAAATCCTTCTGCTTTCCTTCAGGAATATGGCATAGTGATGAGTCCTTTAGTGCTCTTGTTGGGAATAGGACAAATAAAAGCTTTTAGCTGCTGGTAATCAGGTCGGTGTGTTGTCCTCAAAATGCTCT
This sequence comes from Phalloptychus januarius, assembly GCA_902982915.1. Classification (NCBI taxonomy): domain Eukaryota; kingdom Metazoa; phylum Chordata; class Actinopteri; order Cyprinodontiformes; family Poeciliidae; genus Phalloptychus; species Phalloptychus januarius. Next base: position 16,051,122 of record CADWAE010000230.1, on the reverse strand, counting down.
TAAGGGATTTAAGACAATTCCAGAGCAGATCTTTTATATCTCCACATGCAATTAAATAATAGAAATTTAAATCTGTATGCCACAGGCCATCAAGGTGCAAAGGTCAACCAAAAGTCAGGCATTGTAGTTCTTTGGGGACCTGCTTGAAGTGGTGGAAGGCAAACATGGAGTAATTTATGGAAGCTTTTTTATCAAAGGCAGATGCTGCAATTTAAACACGCCACAATTTCAAAACATCTCATTTTTATGTATTTATGTTCTCACAAATAATTTTAAATGAATCAGATTGTTTTTATAAGAATAGTCTGAAGTGAACTAATGTACTAGAGCATTTAAAACATACTAACATGAATATTGTGTGAATATTTCAGAGTGAAACTGGTATAGGATATTCACACACACTTAGTGAAATATTCTAAGTTTTTGTTTCTTGTAATTTTGATGATTATGGTTTACGGATCAAAATTCGGTGTCTCAGAAAATTGGAATCCTATTTTTTGAGATGTAGTTGATTCAAAGTGTAATTGACGTGGTGTAATGATGCATCCACATCTGAAGATAAGATGATACACAACACACTATTTTTGGAAGTACTAAACCAACAGAAAAGGTTAAGCAAATCACAAACTGTGTTTAATCAGTGTGGAACAGTTGAAGTCCATGGATTGTTGTTTTCATGAGGTGTTTCGATGAGGACATAATGCAGAAAAAAAAACAACCAACTCAAGATTAATAAGGGGTCAGAGAGGTTAGGGTTGTTTTTTTTGTTGTTTGTTTGGTTTTTTTGCAAATAGAAAATAAAGGATGTATAAACATCAAACTATTTGTTATTTCACTGTTTAATCACTTTATATCTTTGGATTTTGAAGTAGACGGGATCAAAGGCAGTTCAGTCTCATTAACAACTTTGAAACAGCCTTTTAGTGTAATTCCAATGTGAAGCTCATAACAGATTTTAACAGATGCTGTCTTTAGTGTTGCTTTTTTGTTTCTAAATAAATGACTTCAATGGTTCAGGTTTACTTAATGCTTACATGGGCGGGTATTGTTGTTCTTCTCAGCAATTATTCTTAGCTGGGCAACTTCAGTGCAACATGCTAATAACTCAAGAACAAATTTCTCTCTTACTTCATAACAAAAGTTTCAAAAAAGAAGAGTTTGTCAAGAGATAGAGAATTCACATTGGCTTTGTGGCATTGATTAACAAACATTTATGATAAAATGACTTAATTTAAAAAAGAAATATAAGAAATATAGTCATAATAATGTAATTTTGATATACATTTTCTTTTTTAATACAGAGGTAAATGTTTGACGTCAGTCTATTTTATGTATTCATCAATCAGATTATTTCAGCTAAAGAGAATTTACTTTAAAAGTCAAGGTGGCCACCATTCTGCTCTCAGCACAGTAGTACTAGGAGTTTGTTAAAGTTAGACACTTAATTAGTTGGGCTTTTGGTAGTAAATCAGCAGTCGGCAGCCTTACAGATGGGCAGCTCTTAGTTTGCCGATACGTGTTGCCAAATCAGGAAATGTAGCGATTGGCTGTCTTTAAAGTCACTGGAAGTTGCCAAATGACATTATTACTGAATGTGAATAATTGTTCTCATACATGTAATGATTTGTGTAGGAGAAGGAAATAATGTTGGGGAGAGATATTGGAGCTGATTGAGGCTGCTGCAGTATGAAAGCAGAACTCTGGGCAGATTAAACTGCACTGCAGACCACATGTAATCATATCGGGAATTGCTTGGTGACCTTTGATTTTCTCAGTAGGAATTCCTACTTCACGGAGGTTCTGGTTGTATTCCTAACTGGGATGTCAGAATATCTGAAGTTTAAAAACGCCATATGTCATTTTTTTTTTTTTTTTAAATTAGTGATATCATATCCTGTTTATGTTCAAATAAACCTGTGTGAGCCCATTCTTCATGCTTTCTGACTTATGTTCTGTGTTTTTCTGGTACAGCTTTGTAGAACACATCCTTAGTGTTGTTACTAGCATTGCAGATTGTTTCTGCTGTTTTCGTCATTTGAATAATATCGTTTAGAAGAAACTTTTTAATGATAAATAGAGAATTACTCACGTTCTTTAAATGAATCGTGTTCAGTACCGCATTTATTCCTGCTTTTATAGCTACTTCTTTTGGACCATAATCTGTCTTCTTTATTCTCCATCCTTCTCTGCCTTACCTCACCTTCTCTCACACATATTTGTATGATCCACAGGCGCCACATTTGCATCCCTCAATTAGCATATTGTACGGCAACAAAATCTAAGACGGATGATGTTGGACCCCGGGGACTTTCCTAACAGGTGGGAACGGGGTTGGGAGATAACAACAACCAACTGTTCCAGGAATGAAATGAGTCCAAGTGAAATCTAAGCTGAGTATTTAATTTACCATGACTTCAAAAGGAAATGGCAATTAGAGAGGAACTTCAAAGTCAAAATACCTGCATGAATAAGCAAATATCAGCAGTTTCTTTTCCATATCATGTGCACGTCTGTATGTACCATTTGCTCTATGGAGGTCAGTAAGAGTGCGCTGTTATAAGCTCTCATTATTTATATTCTTTGAAGAAAACAACATGTAGATTCTGGGCAAAAATGTTCAGAATGTTTATTAACTGACAGGTTTTTAGCAGACACTGATGCAACACATGTAAGAAATGTATTGCTCTGGTTCACTGTTCATGTTAAAACAGACACTGATTAAAAGTAAAAGAAATGTATTGCTCTGGTTCACTGTTCATGTTAAAAGTTTTAAATTAAATGAAGAAACAAAACAACGTTGCAATATAGAACGTTTTCTGGCTAATGTTTGCATAGCACAATTCAGTTCAAAGTGCTTAACATTGTATGAACATACAATAACCATTTATGAAACAAGCAATAAACTTTTTTTTTGTCATCATCAAAATCATCAAGCAAATCAAAGTCAAATTTGATTTGCAGATTTTAGCCTTGATTTAAAGGAACTCAGTGTTTTTGTCTACATTGCAGTTTTCTGGAAGTTTGTTCCATATCTGTGGTGCATAGAAACTGAATGATGCTTCAAATGACAGGAAAGGAACAAGCGCACGTAATGTATAATCAGTAATTAAACAGATTATGACAGATAATGTGGACATACATTTTACGCTAAGTACTCTGAGAGAAAGACAGAACATACCATGAGTGAGAGCACTTTAAGAGAAGCTTCATATTTTATTACAGAAAATGTAATTGAGGCTGTATGAATCCAGGAAATTGCTAACATGTGCACTGGAACAGCAAGTCTGGTCTAATCTATTTTTCTATTTAATATACTTATTTTTGCAGCTGATTCTCGCTTCTCTTATTTCTCAGCTCTATTTTCTTTTATTTTCTGGGCTTACATGTAGTATATTGTTAAAATTAACATTAAGCGTCACTCATTCACACATATTACTAGTACTGCATTAAGAAAACAATGAACAAATGTTTGAATCTTACATAGTAAGATTTAAAAAATCCAGCACAACACACAGCAGGCAACCAGATTCTTTCCTTTCCTTTAGAGGAAGTAAGTGTGAATCTTCTCTAAGAGAAGCTGAAGGTTTTCACAGAGACCTTCAGCTCGCAGCAGACATTTTATCTTGTTTTTTTATCCAATCAGAAACAACCAGCCTTTTTACACTCATGTTCTCAGAAGATATTAAACATGCAAGTTGCTTTTATCAAACAAAAATAGAGAATGTGCAATCAAATGAAGAAGAATGTATATAGTGGAAAATAAAATAAAAAGCAAAATATATTTGTTTAAGTAAAACATAAGTCTGGTGTCTCTGAAACAGCGTATTTGGTGGTGAATAATTATCATTATTACATGACCAATTGATTTAAGACACAGCGGTTGCTATTTAGCTTATATATATGTTTTGTGTGATTAAAATAGGATATCAAAGATATGATGGTAAAATTATACAGTACATTGCCACTGTGATTGTGTAGGTTCAAGGAACCTTTACTAGAAATGTGTGCACCCACAGAATGACATTCTCAGTACAATACAATTGATGAAAAGGTTCTGCAGGATTCAGAAAACAACAAAGTGACTAAAGAAATTCAGAGTGTAATTACCTTTTAAGCTGTCTAACCTGTTTTTCCCAAGACTTCACCTTCTAGATTCTGAAGGGTGAGAATAATAATAATATCTTTTGAACAATACACTCTCTCTGTCAACACTAATTATTCCTACAATTAGCATTTTGATTTAACTCAAACCGCTTTTTTTTCAAACGGATTTTCCCTAGATATTGAATTTAGAGGAATACATTTTGGATTTGTGAAATTGTAGGTTTCAGCATTAATTTGGCAGAAATTCATCACTGCTGTCAAAAAAGTCTGTTCTGCTTCTCCTGGCAGCAGTTCATGGATGCTGTGATTAAAAAATAGAGCAGGATTTTAAATGATCTAATAATTTAAAAAGTGCTTTTCACCTCAAATGAAATACAAGCAGTCCAATCTTTTTTTGTTGTTGTTTTTGCTGCACAGAAAGAGCAGGTGGCAATGTACTTTGATACTTTCGTCAAGAATTAAATGTCTTCTGGCTATGGGGTTCTTCATCTCCTTTATCAGTTTCCTCTCTGAGCTACAAAGTGCATCGATTCGATTCAATTCAACCTTTCAAATCATAAAAACATCTCCAGCTGTGAATGATTTTGTGTCAAATACACGAACACACAGAAGGAAAATACAGTTTTCGAAAATTTGGCTCAAAATAAATACGGTATTTCATTTCAGCAGGGATTGAGCAGATGGTGTCTTTACCGCACATATATTTAGATGAAAATCATCCAAATACCTTTTGCCAATATCCATAACATGCTCTCACAGAATATGGTTATCTCTAGTAGGAAGACTCTTTCACACCCTGAAAATGAAACCAAACATAATGAAGGGCAGACAACCTGAACAGCCTTGTATGAGCACAAGAAGGACATTCCATACAGAGGCAGAGAGAGGCAATCTACCTCTGATCATTTAAATCCCTGCAGTCCTACAACAGAACTTTAGATTTTATTTATAGGAAATTATTTTCTTTCTATTAATACGTATGTAAAATAATTAGTTTTTGCAAAACATAATACAAAATCTCACCATTGCATGAAGTTCTAGAGGTTTCTCACTATTTTGCATATTCTCACATAACAACCACAAGTATAAGCATATTTTCTTGGGCAGATTGCTGTGTTTTGTAGGTGAGTGCAACTAAAATGCAGACAGGACCATGGGATAAACATGATAAGTGTTTAATAATCAAACAGAAAACTTATTTTAAAAAGCAAACAATATATGGAGATTGGACAGAATAGCAGGAGGGACCAGTAATGAACAATGATAACCAGAGACCTTATACACAAAGGAAAAGGTGGAGAATGATGTTGAATGCAGATGAGTTAATCATAGGGATTTGGAACAACTGTGGAGGAGAGCAAAACCAGGAAACAGAGGAAAGGTGAATAATTGACTCAGTGGAAACTAAACTATGCACAAAGCAACAAACCAAGGGGGAAGGCTAACACTGATCTACATGATAAACTAAAATACACAGAGAACAGAATACAAGAAAAAGTAAGAAATTAGACCTAAAGGACTAAAGTCACCTGCGACAGACTGGCGACCTGTCCAGGTTGTATCCCGCCTCTCGCCTGGAAGGTTGGCTGGAGAGGCTCCAGTACCTTTCCTAAGCCCACTAGGGGCACGGGGGTAAGAAAATCGATGGATGGATGGACTAAAGTCACATTGGAACATTTTTCTAACAACAAGAACACAGAGAAATGAATGCCATTAATGCCCAAACATGTTGCACATAAATAGAAAAATAAGTAAATTATCAAAACATAAATCTAACCCAAAACCCAGACATACTTGAAATTCATAACATTTACAGAACATTTCAACTCATAACAATTCATTACAGTTGAATGAATGTTATTGACTGGTTAGGTGAAGTCTAAAGGTCTAAATTTCACAATTGTATCCTCTGCAATGGTTCTATCACAAAAATCTCCATAAGGTTTAATAAAGTTTGTGGTTCTAACATAACCAAAATGTAAAAATGTAGTTGGTTATTATTCCTTTAACTAAAGACTGTAATCCTCACATTATGGACTCAGGTTACAGAGCTTTCACTGAAAGACTGTGGAGTGGGTTATTTCATGCTGATGATGATAAAGGAGCTGCAGAAATATTTAAAATGAGACAAGGCACTTCAAGTCTTTATGGGAGGAAAAGTGGAATAAATTGCATGGGACTTAAGTTATTGTGTTTCATTAAGTTAGATACAATATGACTGAGCTAAGAGGTGAAAAGAAAAGATTGTGATATAATGAGATTTTCAGTGATGTGCTTGATCTTACAATGTAGTTTTGTCACTGATATATGACAGCATACGCCTGCAGGAACATAGGAATCAATAATCCTAATTCAAATGTAACATGTTAGTCTGTTGGTGGGCTGAAAATCAGTATATAGTAAGGCTAGAATTAAATTACTAAAACATTATTTCCATAAAAAAGGCATATGTTGTAATGTGAAAATGTTTTATATGTTGCTAGCACTGTTGCCATGGAGCAAGAACGTCCTGGAGTAGAACCCTGTCCTAACATTGTTCTGCACGAAGCTCGCACGTGTCTCTGTGCATGCATGGTTCCTCCCTGGGTACTTCAGCTTCCTTATGCAGGCCAAGAGGATTAATCGAAGGATAATTTGGCTCTATAAGTTGAGGTGAGTGATTGTCTACATGCATTGTTGCAATCATTGTTTGTCTTATGTGTCTGTGCTGCTCTGTGATGAATTAGCGACCATTCCAGGGTTTTACCCTGACTCTCAAATAAGGGCTGCTGGACATAAGCATCAGTTCCCTGCAACCACAAACAGCAGGTAGAGGCTATCGATGGATAGACTGATAGGAATTTTGACCTATATTATCAGAAATTCACTTGAGCACAATTGCTTGGGCACCAGCGAATGGCTGCCGTATGGGAGATTCAAGGATTTCTTAAACATTCATGAAGAATCAAGACAACACTCCAGTTATTATATTATAGCATCATATAAAAGTTGGTTTTACATAATACCTCACCCCCTTTAAAAGCTAGAACTATGTCTTCAACAGGCAGATCACAAAGATAGTAGATCTGTGCTTTGTGTATTGTAGTTTTTTAAATTTTGCATTTCTTCCTTCATCTTTTTTGTTCTTATCACAGCAACAAGTCCATTTGTTATTTACATGCAGATGCATTATTTTACCAAAATAAAATAAAGCACAAGTGGAAAAACAAATTTGCTTTATAAATATTTGCCTTTCAGGGTATACTTCATTGGCAGGTATTGTGTGCTTTGCCTCACCGCTTTGTGGTTTATTAAGTCTGGCTCCACATGAATGAGCTCCATTTGATTTGAGGCGTGTGATGACAGTCACCTGCACTCCCAAAGGCCTATTGTCTTCTCACTAACACTGTCTGACAACTGAGCTCATCCACTAGCTTTTACTTAATGATGTTAAGTCTCTGTTTCCTTTTATCTCCATGTAGCAGACGTATTTCCACTAAATTGTCTAACATCATGAGACTAGAGGGGATCCTGTTGAGCATCGCTCTGATAACATTCACAGACTCAGCCACACTTGCCCTATTAGGTTTTCCTAATATGAAACTCATTTTCATTTTACAGTCAAAGTTAATTTCATTAAAAAGGAAACTACAGTGATACCGGATATGTTGCTCTAAATAATTTCAGGATGTATTGAATTATATCCAGAGTAATTGTGTTGGGAGAAAAGAATAAGGAGTGCCATTTTCGTCAAGGAGTGAAATTAATTCTGTGGCCTGTCACTGTGGGTAACTGATGATGAAGAGCTTCTCTTCTGTGCATTACAATATACCCTGTTCTCATTCTACAGAAGATAATACAGCAAGAATTGTTCTCAGTCATTTTTTTTCTTCTTTAAAATCCCTTTATGCTGCAGTAAAACCACAAGAACAGATGAGCAGTTTGCTGCCAGCAGACTTCTTCTGTTCATCACAGAGATTTAAAGCTCCTATTTTTTTAATACCTGACCCATTTCCTTGTGTTTCTGAAACCAACACTCCCTCTTCTATCTCTCTTTAATGTCCTTAAGAGGTCTCTGAGCAGTTCAGACAGTCACGCTCTGTAAACACACACAGTACCAAAAACTTCAAAACACTGCACAGAAATCCTGTGTGGGAGGTTTTCTTCACCTACCTGAAAGGATTCGGATAAATCTTTTTTATGCTTTTGTGTCCACCTGAAAGACACACCATGAACTTCAATGATGTGCTTTCATTTTTGTTTATATCCAGGACTCCTACAAATTGTCCATTTTAAAATTAATTTCTCTTCTAGACTAAAAGTTTTGTCAGTGTTTTAATATTCTATTTAGTAAAAACATGATTTACCTAAAATTGGTAAATCATTGCCTCATTGTGTCCAAGTCCACTTGTTCTCTCATCATAAAATGGTTAAATAACATCCAATGTGTTCTGTAAGTATTTTCTATTCTTTATTTACACCTATTGTCATTTTTCTCCCTGTTGGATACAAAAAGATTAATAAACTAATCGCAGATATGGAAACTGATTTTCTCATACCTAGAGTAAAAAATGTGTGAACGATGGGTGAATTTCAACTTCCAGGGGAAAACTGATGCCAAACCCATTAATTGTCTCACTTCCCCTGCTTTGCTCCCAATAGAGCTTGTTCATAGGCTCATACAGCTCATGGTCTTTCATGGGTAAAAGTCAGTTGGGCATTTCTCCAATGAGTACAAATGCAAAATGGCAAACTATACATCTCATATTTTTATGGCCTCTTGACTGGAACATTGCCAGACATAAAAAAATGAAAGCAAACATATTTTCTGAAGATGAGCTCTTATGATATTTAACAACTTGTGACCCAAATGTTTAGCTGAATGGATGGAGTTTCAAAGAAAGTATGACTGGGACATGAATGTCCAGCTGACTATATTTATTCAATGACGTTTATACAGCCTCAAATAGCCTTTTCCATCTTCTTCTTTATTACCTTTGGGAAATGTAGGTGTTAAAAACTTTTAAATAAAGCAACTTGCCCTGACAAGACCATATTATTTAAAGCATAGTTCTCACAAATAATTCATCATGTAGACAAAATTTTTCCGTCTTTAAAAGAAGAAACTGTAAGCACATCATAATAAGTCTTTAAGAATCCCCTAGGTTAGTGCTGGTCATTTTGAGAAAAAATGGACAGTGGGAAAACGAGCTCTTGACCAGAGAAACAGAGGATGAAATGTTTTACACTAATTTTGACATAAGTCCCGAATAATTCAACTGAAAAACAAAAATACGTTGGGGTATTTCAATTCAGTTTATTTAGTTTGGAATCAATTCATAACTAATGTTATCTCAAAGCAGTTTCAGAAACATGCAACAACTTGGTTGCAGGAAGGGTAAATGACACTTACTCACATGTCGCTTCATCTATTCCAGAGGACCCCAAAGTCCTTCACACTACATTCAGTCATCCAATCACGTTCTGATGGTGGTTGGCTAAACTGTAGCCACAGCTGGCAGGATACAATAGCTTTGGCTACAATTGAGGCAGGTAATGTGTTTTCCAAGGACACAATGACTGAGACGGGCAGAGCAGGGGTTCAAACCAGCAACATCTGGTTACAGGACAAATTCCTACCTTCTGAACCTGATCTAATCAATCTCTCTGTGTTTTTCAGCCAAAGTGTTAAATCTAGTGCTCATCACACACCGAGTTTTCCTCATTTCCATATTTGCAACAGGTGTTTATGTTGCAAACCGCACATGATTTTGTGCTGCAGTTTCCGCAACAAAGCGTCTGCACCTGACAATGCGTCCTCTGTACCAGACCAGGCCAGGGCATTGCTTTTTCATCACGGCCTTTGCCAGCATTAAAAGCTGCTGTAGTTCCCCTGCAAAGCCATGTAAAAAGTCACAAGTTAGTCTTGGCTTTGGTGAACCGAATGCATGCCCTGTACAACACATGCATTCTTAACTGCCAGGTCAAGCATGTAGAACATGGCAATGTTGAACGATGCAGAAAGATCGTTCAGTATCTTTCTGCAACGTTCAGCATCTTTCTGCTATAGTCTCCCAAACTCTCTCATCACCTCCAAAAGTTTCTTTCTGGGAAAGCTGCACCGCGCTTTATTGGATTTACCACTGATATCATCATCTGTTGACACTTCTAAGGTCCACTCATCATCATCCACTTCATCAAAAGTTAGTTCCTGTTCTCCATCAAATTTTTAGTTCTCCATAGCGTATAGTAATTCCAACCCTTGCAAACGAGCATAGGTTTTCTTGTGTGCCGTTGCGTTTCCGTTTGCTTCAAGCAGGCTACCAGGGTAAAAAAATAATGATCTGCTCTCCTCTGTGTGGCTGCTTTTATGCTGTTCTCATAAGGACACCTATTCAAATATTTGTAAATTAGCTCCTGTTGCAGGTGTAAATCTGTTTCCCAGGTGGAAATGTGTGTGCACTACATGCGTAGTATGTTTAAATTATGCATGTGCATTTTCTAAACTGTGGCACATACTAACTTTTGTGCACCCAGTCAAATGATATATGATTTATTTATTGAAAACATAAACACAAGGAAAACTTTTCTAGACAAGACTTGAACCAGATACTATATTTATGATTTTTTTTTGTAGCTCTACATTCAGCTCTGAAAAGACAGTATCATTCTTTTATTTTCTTCTTTGCAAAGATACACACAACATCTTTAGGGCGAAAACTTGTAAATAGGAGCCCCAGAGAGATAGATTGAAAGTGCAGTTTGGGTGTCAGGGTTTGCTGCAAGCACATGCATTATAAAAGTCGACTAATAGCCCTGTGATTGTTCAGCAGAAGGAGGGGGTACGTCCTCAGGATCTTTTTAGTGTTATTCCATCAGTGAAATTGCAATTCTGAAATATTGTCTCGTGAAAATGATGCCTCCCTTCCGCTTTCTTCTGTTTTTGCTTTCTTGTCCTGATTAAAGTTACAGTAACTTTTACAAAAATATGTTTTTTAACATACTTGTTAAAACTGTACAATATAATGTAAGACAGATAATCTGTGAAAAAATTGCGCCCCTCCTCCTCCTCCATGTTGTCTTATTGCCATCTGCAGAAATACACGGTCAAAAATAATCCATCAGAGCGAGTAGGAGTGTCTCCACAGTCAATTACGCTCGCCACAATGATTTTTATTGCAACTTCATCTCATGTTATGCAATGCAGACAACAAACTGCACCAGTGCAGAGTCATTTACATTGAAGTCCTTAAAGTGACTCTGATTTTTGGGATTTTTGAATATAGGGCACCATCAGAGTTTTCTTCCTAAAATGATCAACCAAACAAAGCAGGGAGTCAAAAACCAAATTGGTGAAGTTGTGACTATTATATTTTAAACCTTTTGTCCGTTAGTCTTCAATGCACATGCATTATATACAACAGTGGAAGCATCACACAGGAATAGAATATTCCCTGTTTGCAACTGCAGAGAACATAAGGTCGATGTTCCAGAGATTTGGGTTAGGTGTTTTCTTTAATGTTGACTGGTGACTTAAAGCAGCCTTTAGTCCATTTAATTTATGCTGCCTTGTTGCTTTTCTTTGCATAAAAACCATGTTGAAAGTGTATCTTCATTCTAAAAGAACAATTCTAGAATTGTTCTCTATATAATTTATATTACATAGCCACTTCGTCTTTTCCTGTTTTGTGCCTGGGAAAAGTGTTCATACACTTTGAATTGTGTCCATATTTTCTCACTTTATAAAAATCTAAATGGTTTACTTTTTCCCCAAATATCTGAAAAATGTGGATTGCATTTGTATTTATCATCTTCACTATCATACCACTAAATAGTGCAATTAATATATCTTTAGGAGTCAGCAAATTAGAAAACAGAGTTCACTTGTGTGTAATTATGTAAAAAAATAACTTGATGGAAAGAAAAAAGAACCCATCAAATAGACATAAAATATTTGTGCATTTATCAACTCTTGCCTTTATGGAAAAGTGATAAAAAGACAGCAATTAGTATAAGAAAGCTATAAACCAAGCAATAGACACAATAAATATTTGTAGAACGTGCCCTGGTCAGGTGACATCAAACTTTCCTATTTGCTTAAACATGCTAGGGGTTCAGCAGGGACATGGGACTTGGTCAGGTGTGAAAATGGATGCATAATAAACTAAAACACTGTTAGAGATTTCACATTCAGCTTCCAGCAGGACAACAACCTTCAACATACAGCCAGAGATATAATTGGATGGTTCAGATCAAAGAATATTCATGTTAGAACGTCTCAGCTAAAGTTCTGAGCTAAATCAGAATCTTCACATCTGTATTTGTAAAAATGTTGAAAACTATGTATCCTTATATCACACTTATGCATTTATTTTGGAGGAATCCTAAAACCAGTTTGTGATAAGTGACAACATATGAAACATTTCAAGGACTATAAATACTTGGCATGGCATCGCAGTAAGGATACATCCTGATTCACGCCCACGTCTTCAGTTTTATGAGTTTTTTGTTCATGAGGACAGTGCAGAGCGCTTTGTTTGGAAAAAGAAAAGTGAACTTACAGAAAGTGGGTAAATATTTATCAATGCTCATCACTATGCTCCTCCTGATTTCTTGGCTTTTTTCACTGTCCTGTTACTATTGCAATCTAGGAAATTGTTGATTACCCAAACTGTTTAATCATTTTACCCCATTCTCAACCCCACAGTAAGCTCTCTATGACTCACACTGTTTATGTGAAACAGTAATTTTAAAGCCATCACTCTAATTACAACAAACAATCTAATTAAAATGCACTTGGCTCATCTGAGATCTTTGTTCTGAGGTTATTTCTCCCTGAATGCGCTGCAGTTCCACACAGCTTGAAATCAGCTTTGGAGGATCTAGTTTGTTTTGTCTCATCACATAACTTATATCGGTGTCTGTCAGGCTGCTTATTGCCGTGTTTGTAGCCAGGTGGGCATCAAAGTTGTGATCATGTTGCATCACCATTTCCATTTGTGACACAGTAAGAATTATTATTGTCCAGTGAGAAGACACAAGTAAAGCTGGCTTTTTCACAAAGGTACAACAGCTTTTCTCTTCTGAGAACACCTTGTGTTCTGTCGTTTCTAGACTAAATGATACGTTTTTTTACTTGGCATACGGTAGTGTAATACAGAAAATAATGGCTGTAATCTCATTAGCTGTCTAGGCTGGAAAAGAAAGTGAATCCTAGAGCAACACACTAGATGTCTTGGTACTCCCAAGATGAGAACAATGAGGTCCTGATTAAGGCTTATTGCTTCTTCTTTATGATATAACTCATCAACAAATGCCCAACAGTAAAAAAGCAATTGATTTGGTTGGCAGGAGGTCTGAGCTCAAGCTGAAATTGGACATTAAAATGACACGGTCCATTGCTCCCGCTCGCAGTATTCCGCCTCATGTCAAGGGAGACTCTGTGAGACCGTACAATTAACGCTTGCAGGCAGGGTTGAGCATCACTCAGCCCTCCAACTGCTCCGCCGCCCCTGTAGAGGCACAAGAGGGCGGGGAAAATCCGTTTAATTAAGCACGTTTATTTGTTGCTGCATCACGTTACCATTCCCATATCTAGTCATTTTAAATAAAAATAAAGTTTGTTGGAATGATTATGTTTGAGTAGCAAATGATATGACACACAGCCCCTCAATCGGTAATCGCACTTTTGATAAGCTGCTTCATGTCTTATTTGTAGTTCTTCCATAATTCATACCGTGTTTATAAGTGCTTCGTGGGTTAAACATGCATATACTTGTGTTGAGAAAAAATGGCGTGAAGGAGAGTCTACTTCGACGATCTCTCTGTGGGTCTCTGTTTCTGTCAGCATTCTGTCTACCATGCAGTTCAGCTGCCCTCAACACTTCTGCTCTAACAAGAGTTCGGCTGTCAGCTGTTTTCACTTTAGTAAGACCACTCATGCAGAGAAATGCTTTTTTGCTGCAATCAATACTTCTATACTGACCATGTTGGAAATAGCCAAGAAAAAAACCCTGTACAGGATATACCATGCTCTCTAAATTCATTGGCACCTCTTAGTGAAACTAAGTACATCTTTAAATCCTTCACATACATATGCACATTGTAAACATGTTACGTTTTGAAACATAAAAAAAAAACTACTTGGACAAATTTTATTTGTGTTTTATGTGAGAGGACAACACGAAACAGTTAAAAGTGTGACTGCTAGTGGAAAAGCATCCTTACACTGTTAATTTACCCCTACATTCAGGCTGCACAACCAGTCACAAAGGTATCATTTTCACAATATCACTGTATGCATAATTCATACCATGTAGCCTGGAGCCTGGAGTGTCACAGTGTGTCTATGTCTGTAAGATTAGGTGACCATTACTGTCTAATTCAGCATGAAATGTCATATAAGGTAACAAGGCAGTCAAATCATTAAGAAACTCTTAGTAAGTTGTTTTAATGCAAAAACACCATACATTGGCCAAAAATAAATTTTTAAATAAAACCTTGTGGAGACAAAAAGATACAATTTTATTTTCTTTCAATAAGTTGGACAGACTACTCATTATCTGGAATCTATGTTTGCTATGAACCCAGAAACATATTAACACCTTTTAATTGTTTAGTCATATCGTGTTTGCAACATTCACCAACATAATCATCTCTCATATGTTTTCCTATTTTTCCCCAGCAGCTTGCTCTTAGGACAAAGAGGTTAAATTGAGCTCATCTGTGCAAAGCTTTTAGCAGGCTGAAAGTAGGACCTTATGGCTTTCTCTCAACAATGGCTTCCTTTTATCTCCATAAAAGGGAGATTTGTGAGCTGCACGACTAATAGCTGCCCCGTTGACAGATTCTCTCACCTACATTATGGAACTGTGCAACTTCTCCACGGTTACTTTGGGCATCTGATTGATTTGCCCTACTTGCTCAGGCTGCAATTTAAAGGGATGAACATATTTTGGTACATTTGTAGGCTGTTAAACTCTCCCAGTTTGGGAGTGCTGTTTCACAACCTTACCATTCCTTTAACTCATCACAATGTTAACCTTGACCTCTCTGGTGAGTGTTCATTATATTTATTCAATAATGGTCACTTAAAAATCTGTTCTCTCTGACCTTAGGAGCCAAGTTTTCATTGAGTCCATCACCATACCTAAACCCAGATCAGTCACTAGTTTCTAGCTGTAATAACTTTGCACTGACTCTTCTTTCAGTTCAAAAATAAAAACTTCAGTTTTGTTTCTATTTGGCTGAAGAACCTTATGGCAAATACACACATTGATTTGTTTGATGTGTCATACAACATTCCAATAAAATACTTATTTAATATATATTATATTATTCAAATTTTAGATTACAATATGATGAAATGTAAACAAGTGCAAGTTTACAAAAACTTACGCAAGGCATTATAAGAACTTAATAATTTGTTAAAAGCAAATATTATGTGGTACTGTTTTCTACCAATTAATAAATGTACTAAAATTGAAGCTTGCATTTTTCTAAATGTGAAATTTAGCAGGGGTATCACCAAATGTGAATGATGATGTAGGTTTTTCTATCTTATAAAATCTCTACAAGTAATCAAGATACTGATGATTCTTAAAGGATAATTATTTTTTGCAGCTTATTTAACTTTAGGGCATTGCTTGAATGTCAGTTCTTTTTAAAATGGGTTTAATCCCCTCCAGTCATTTTAAGAATAGCCTAATTTTCATACTTAAGCTATATAAAAGGAATTAATTTACCATAACTAGTTTGTTAAACAAATCAAAATTAATATCAATGCAGCTGGAATTTTATACAAGTTGCAGCAAGTCTGTTTAAACCACTGCTGATTAAAAAAAATCAACATTTCAGTAAATGCACCATTTATATACTGGGCTGCTAGGAGCTAGTATAAATAATAAATAACAGGGATTTTTTTAAAAACTGTCTTTGTAACCAACCAGCCGTCCCAGTTTAGCCTCCGAAAATGAGGTCAGACAACCTATCAATGCCTATTGTATTCAGGTAATACCAGTATTTTTGTTTATCTCACACTGCACAGAAGCTTAATATATTTTTCCTTTCTGCCAACAAATTATATTTATAAGATGGGTGGCAAGAATCTATTTTTGAGCTGTTTTTAATTCAATACAGGAATGAAGAAAAATTGACCCCTTGTCTTTACAGGGACAATAATAAGCGCTGAGTGGTTCCTATTAAGGTACAAACAAACACAGGGACTCACACAATATACAGACAACCCCATGAGGTATTCCATTGCAGGATGCTTATATCAGTCTTGTCTTGTAGGAGCCATTTAAAACCCGGTCAGTAAAATACAGCTTTTAAAGATACTCAAGAAAACTCAATTTAAGCTTAAGAACAAATATAGACATGCAAAGGCAAAGACTGTGGATACATAAAGCAATAGCTGCTACTTGAACTCAGTCACATTTATGGACAGCATGTGATAGACCAGCTCGAAGCAGAGTATGATGGTAAAGTGGAAGGAAGATTTTGCATAATTACTTAAAGATTTACAATTAAAGTCTTTAGACTAGAACATGCATTTATATTCAGCCCTGAGTCAATTACAGCTCCAAGCATTTTGTGGTGTGTCTTTACCAGATTTACACATCTGGATAATGAGATGTTTAGGATAATTCTCCTGCTGGAGAATGAATCTCTTCCGAGTCTCAAGTCTTGTGCAACCTCCAAAACGGATTCTTTTCCTGAACATCCAGAAAGCTGCTCCCTTCGACTGCAGTTAAAGTTTCGAACTGCAGTCTTTGAAGTTTGAAGGCTGGAGTGCCACGTCTTTTAGATGTGTCCCTGTTCCAACACACCTGAATCAAATGATGAATTGCTTTCTCGGCATGTCATCAAGTTCAAACGAGAGCTCCTAATAAGCTAAATATTTGATTTAGGTGTGTTAAACCACAAACACACCTACATTTTGCAGGACACTGGCGTGTCACACCCATATGCTTCACCAAATTGTCAATTTATTTGACAGGTTACATCTTGTTACAGATCTATGATTGAGTAAATGAAGCTGACTGCAAATGCATTCCAAAATTGTCAGATTTGTGCAAAAAACTATATATTATATATTTGTGTGGACAAAATAATTAAACTTAGATTTATTTCTGTACTGTGATAAAATGTAAAAAACTTCAAGGAGGAATGAATACTTTTGAATTGCACTATACAGGGACTTGGAGACAGTGAGTGAACTCATATTGTAATGTAGCTGCTACTTGAGCTCAATCTTAGGTAAGCGTGCCTTACTTTCACAAAATGCAAAAAAAAGAAAAGACTGAAGGAGAGAAAAGAAGAAAGAAAAGAAAAGGGTGCATGAAAATTCGTTCTGGGCAGCGAAAATGATGGCAAAGCTCTCAACGGCGTGTCATGGAACAGATGGTATTACAATATGGGAACAGCACTATTAACAGATCCATTCATTTTGTGCCTGTGCTGGGAGAGCAGTACATCACCGAGGAAGCTCTAAGTGGGCCAGTTTTTTCAGATGGTCACCCCACCTTTTGTGCTGACAGTTTGCCACTTTGTATCTTGTGTTTTCCGTTGAATATCACTGACAACATGATATTGAACACTCGCTCTTGCATCACCGTGACATTGTGGAGACCACACGTTGTGCATTCTGCCTTTGAAAATGCTTGTGAGTGTCTTTCGAATGACCACAGCCTGTAATAGGACGCTTTCTGCATTCAGAAGTTGTCCAGACCAAAAAGCATTTTGTAGTTCTCCACTTAAGGACTTTTGAATTACACCCTGTTGGAAAAGGAAGGCAAAGCTAAGTGCTGCATGAATTTTTCAGATGCTCATTGTCTAATTGCACCTAATTAGCATGATTAAGAATTTAAGAGTTGTGTCTGCTGGAACTAAAGACAAAGTAGTAGTTGTCACTTCTGCTAAAGATATGGTAAAAGAGATTCTTTTACTAAAAGATCTACAGCACCTTTTAAATTTATGTGCACCATTTTTAAAGTGTAAAAAGCCTCTGCAATGCAATACTCACACTCAGAAATCACACTCCAGTCCAGATACCAGTTATCAGCTTTTGACATTTTACTCTAACTTAATATGGGCAAGTTTAGGCAGAACATTTTTTCATTAAATATTATTTTAAGTTCTTAATTTTTATTTTTAAGAGCTGTTAAGAAAAAAGAGCTTCTATAATAATAGGTCTTTGAATATCTATTAAAGGATCCTTAACGCAATGCAAAGATCTTCACACAACAACAAGGCCTCCATAAGGAAAGGGTCAAATGATATAAAGTTTTTAGTGTTTTTAATTAAATTCCTTAGTGTCTGCATAACCATGGTGGAGTTGCTTGATTAAAAACTCCATAGTTCTAGTATATTGGATGAAAGACTGGGATGTGATTGGATGCATTCTGAAATTTCTTCATTTGAACTTGGCAAAATTTTTTGGATACCTTTTGCTCTGATGCTGCTTGAGGCCAGCAGAGAAAATATATTCAGCTTTTTTTTTTTTTACTGCAGCATCAAACAAACTTTTTGTTGCAAGAATATTATAGCCTTGAGAGTTTTTATTGCTATTATTATTGTGAAAACAGAAAATTGTATTACTAAAGAAAGGACATACCAAAGAAAAGACATTTATCCAATCTTTTGAACCTAAATGTACTTTAAATTTTTTGTGCAAGGTTGCCATGCTAATTCAATGTTGGACAAATCCATTAATAAAGTAGTATGTGCAGTGCCACATTACCCACAGTAGAGGTATTTAATGGAAAGAGTTTGTCTTTTCTTTTTGACAGTATGGAGGAGGAAAAGGAAGATTTTCTCTGGCTTAGAATGTTGTCTGAAGGCTGAATGGAATCAGTTAGACTGTTGAAACTGGAATAAATCCATTCTGTTACAAACTGCAAGGAAATCTTTCCTTTAACATTAAGCATGGACATTTCATGCAGACATGTTTTCACATGGAAAATAGATGATAACACGCAGGTGCACCTCAGTAATTTGCAACATTTTCAAAAAGCAAATTTATTTCAGCATTCCAAAAATGAAACTCCTACACTCAGCGACATTATTCAAGCTTATATTGTTTTTAATTTCTATGACTTTGGTTTATAGCTAATGAAGCTAAATACAATAGTCATTTGTGCATAAACAAAAGGAGTAGTTGCAGAGTCTTAACAGAAATGTGTAGGAAACTTATTGAATACTTTTGCTTCAAGGGCAACACCGCACAAATGTATTCAGGACATGAACTTTGTATTAAGCAACCCTGGAACCAGAAACACCTTTCCTGCACTCAGGGAGAAAAGACCAGGCTGTTGCTCAGTAGTCCAAGCTAATCTTTTCAGATGAAAGCAAACTTTGCATTTCAGTTGAAAATCGAAGTCTTGAGAGTCCAGAGAGAGCAAGAAGAGGAGAAAAAAAAGAGTTTGAGTTGCTTGAGGTCCAGTATGAAGATTTTATAGTCTGTGATGATTTGGTGAATGATGTTGCTGATGTTGTTTCACTGTGTTTTATCAAAAATCCAAAATCATCTTTGGACTGGGTACCAGTACATTTTAAGGACATGTCGTGTATTCTTTCACTAGCAAGCGAAGCTGATATCATATCATATCATATCACTTTGCACCTCTCAAAGATACATAGGTTGACACTTATATAATTTAAATCTATTTTCAGTGATCTGATTCAACATTCAAATTTTAAACTGTTAAACTGAATCTTGTAATTTGTGAATTGTTGGCCACATCCAAGAGGATCAGAAATAAATGTTTAACATACAGCGCTTGGTGTGTGGATCTATATAACCTGTTTCTCATTTTTTATTGAATTACAAAAATACACTTTGATTCTAAAATTCTTATTTGTTGAGATGCAAGTATTGCATTTTGTTATTTTAATAGAGTATTAGTGATAGCTTTAAAGTACATAAATGGGATAAAAGATAAAATGCTAAATGCCTTCATTTTTTGATTTGTAATGACCTCCTGCATGTCCTTGCATAAATAAACTCCTAAGAGAGGAAAATATCTATTAGTTGTATTTTTACTCTACACTTCTGACCACTGAAGGGCAGACTGTAAATACCCACCACCAAGTGTCGAACACAGACGTTGCAAATCTGTGGATTCAGTTTACACTCACTAAACATTTTTCCTTCCCAAAGCATTGAATTACCCCACTTTGTCAAATCTGTGTTTGAAATACATTCCCAATGAGTCTTTTGGTGCCATAATACAGCAGCAGCAGAAATACTAAACAACAAGAGCATAACATCTGCATAAGACAGAACAGTGTGTGTAGGTTCGGTTGATTAAAGGATCAGGTTTTTGATCCAGTTTGAAGATCTCCTCAGTCCATTTTTACCTCTATAATTACTTCTATATATTCATCCATATATAGTTGAAACAAACCACCATCTGGTCTGGAAATCTTTTCTTTAAGTCAAGCTAAATAGTAATGGTAATGTGTTACAGCCTCAAAGTACCAGTGTGTTTTAAGGTGCTCTTATTCTCAGTAGGAGTTTTGCCCTAGAACTTGCATCTTTGTTTGGCTGCATTAATGTGCTCTCTGCAGCACTGATTGGATTTCTGGATGTTTTCATCAAAGCAAAGGAAAGCCATTAAGATGGAAAAAAAAAAGTTCATTTGCACATTTTCACTCATGATTTAACCTGTGTTCTAGATGATTGAAAGTGTTGGTAAAAGCATAAATATTAAGTTCCACAATGCATTTTTAAAATTCTAATCCAATATGGAATAAAATTTAACCAAACTGCTCATAATCTGATTTTTGCATTCACAGCAGAAGTGGGTTCTACAAAGTAATTATAGGTAAATATATTGATGGAGAGTTTCTACACTGGGCCATTAAAATGACAGCTTAATCATATTAGCAGATATTTTGCTAATATATCTGCAAAATATATTGCACGTATCCGTATCTTGATAAGTGGATATGTTTCTCCACTTACAAGATAAAGCTTTTTGCACACATCAAACATTTTGCAGTGGTGCAAATTAAAGTATAAACAGTGCTTATTGATTTTGAAAAAAATTCAACAAGACAGAGAAAAAAAGTTTTCTCCATCTAATCACATCTTCATCTTCATATAGGAGCAAGTAGTTTGAATCTGCATGTATTCAGTGCTTTGTACATGTGGCGCAGATATAAAGCGCATTGTGTGTGCAAAACCTTTGCAAAAAAATGCAAGCAAATTGCATTGCTACCTGTTCTCTGGATTCTTGCTGTCTTGTCCCTTTTGTAGCATTTGTGGATTTCTTCCTGCTATAACTTATATTTTTCTCATCTTACAGTATCAGGAAAATATACATGCTGCCATAATTTGTTCTCTTGTTACATTCAGGAAGGTCTGAGGTGATGATGCCTGGATTTCTGCCTATCATTTCAGTCACAGAATGGCAATAACAGAGGCTCGATGCCTCATTCTGATTCCACCCAAGCCGTGGAATTCCCTTATTGTTACTCTTTCCGGGGAGAAATCCTTGTGGAAGAAGCTCCTTCTCCAGTGTGACTGGGTGGGATGAACCTCACTTGTTGATAAGTTATCATGTGTTGTCTGTCCTCTCAATCAGAACACATCCATCCTGCTGCCAGGCTCCCGCTGGCCATGTTCTCTGTCTCGGTGAGGGCAGGTTGCATCAATACTGCTTTCACCCCGCGTTGCTCTGAGAGACGCCTCATTCTTCCTGAAAGCAACTGAGAATTCTTCAGAAATTGGCCATTGAAGCTCTGAACTGTTAAAAGGCCACAAACCTTTCTATCCGCTAAGGAATGGATTTTGTCCATCTTTGAAATTTGACAACTTTGTAATGGAAAAAGTTTTTGCAGGGAATGTGAACAAAATCTCCGGAATGTTGATTTAGCTGACATGGAGTATGTCCATGAAATAGGGGATGTTGGAGAAAGAGATCCTTGAGGCATCTCTGCTGCATTCTTCAAAAACAACCTACAGGCAGAGGAAAAGATTTACTGTTTGTCTTTTTAGTCCTGTGGAGCAAAAGTAGATGTGACTGTGTACCTGACTGTGTCACAGGTACACAGTCACCTTATTTACATATGGTGGACTAATTGAAAATCTTAATTTCTATTAAAGTATGAGGATTTACTAGTTAATACATTATTTGCAGAGTTTCCTATCAGCTCTGCGTTAACAGCAGCATGCTCCCGTTGCAAAATCACAGATAAAGGTAGATATAAAATGGTAACATTTTAAGCCAACAATAGATTGTGCTATGAGACCTGTATGTGGAACAGAAACTCCAGAGATTCTCAGGAGCTTTTTATGTGGGTGGTGATGTTCGTGTTCGTGTTGTTGCTGCACAGCAAAAACGTAGTTATAAAGCACCTGGTCAGAGGGAGTTACAATGACATTTGAATGAGATAAAATTAACACCCATTCACACAACAACTCCCTTGACCCCTACGGGGAGAAGGGGCGAACGTTTCGGACGAAACATTCCCCTCCGAGGGAACGTTAAGGGCGTGGCGCAACCTGGACAGGTGGCCAGTCTGTCACAGGGAAACAGAGACAGGACCATGCACGCACACACTCAGCGACCAATTAACCTCACAGTCATGTTTTGGGATTGGGGGGGGGGGTACCTGGAGGAAACCCACACTGCACAGGGAGACCATGCAACTCCATGCAGAAAGAGCACCAGGCCTGGGACTCGATCCCTGGACCTTCAGAATGCAAGGCGACAGTGCTAACCATTGCGCCACTGTGCAGCCCGGACAAATGCCGAATAAACACCTTATATCGACATGTCATGAGGGAACGCTGTTAAAAGTATTAAGAAAAGGGCATTCAAAGTAATCCCCAATCATTGTTCCAGAAACAAGAAAACCGCAGTACGTTTTATCTCCCGTTTCTTTGCCATTTTTCTACTCCTGACGGAGCTCGGACCCTGTGACGTCTTTGACCCGTTCTGACGTCTGTTCTGACGTCTTTGACCCGTTCCATGTGACAACACCGCCCTCTGCTGGTCTTGTTTTGTTCCTCCTACTCATGGACTTTCGCTGGCGGCATTCTGTCAAGTCGTCTCCGCTGTTCTGATCTGCTTGATGACTTTCTATTTGAACGTTTGAACGTACTTTCTAAAACCAAGAGTCAAGTAAGACGAGAGTAACTAAGATATTTTACAGACGTTGTGGTTCTTCTGCGGTTCCAATTCTGTCAGATTGGAAGCGTTGCCCTGGCAACCAATAAACAACAGCCCCGGGAGCCCAGAGCAAAGATTACGTTCAAGTGCATCAGGAATTAATACTAAAAAAAAAACATTTCCCACACAAAAAAGTTCGTAAAAACACCAAACACAACATTCTTTCTGTCGCAGATATGTTTTTAAATGTTAATTTTGCGTTAATTTAACCGAAATACTCTGAACTGACGCAGTAAGTGTACATATTAAGGTGATAAAAGTAAAGCTAGTATTGATAATCTTCTTTCCACTTATATCTATATATTTTTCGAGTAAAGCTTTTTACTGGCCTGTGAAATGTGATTCCCCTTGGACCTCGTTATCTCGCTATCGCAGTTGACAATTAATATCAAAACTTTGCGTACCTTTTCAGGTTATTTCCCCGACCATCGATATTCCTGACTCAGTGCAAAGCGATAGCGCATGCGCAGTGCCGCGCAAAGTAAGCCACGTGATGTCCAATCCACTAGATCACCCAGAGGACTTGCCATTTACGTTTTACAAAGGAATTTTTAAAAGCATTACGTAACCTCTCTTATTCCTTTCTTGCTTAGTTGTTTGTCATCCAGTATGATACAGAATGGAAATACTCATTATCTTGGTTCAACACAGAGAAGATTCAGCTAAAAAAAGCTCAAAATATTTCTGAATGTATTACATTATTACAATGCATTGCCATTTGTTTGGAAACATATCTGGCTCAACCCATAAAGTTAGACTTCAATTTACATCTTGTTTATGTGGACAACAATTTCATGATAAGAAATTTGCTGAATTACTTTAACGCTAGCATGTTTACATTAAGCACAAAAAGTCCATCCTTATCTTATTTCATCATAGTTGCATTTAACTGTTTGTTGACCAAATTTACACAAAATCTTGTTCTTCTGCTTTGCTTTGACTGCTGCAAAATTTAATTGCAGTCTGGAGATGTCTGAGCGCAGTTACCAGACCAAGTCACACAGCAGACAGGATGGAAGATGCAACTGCCAGAAAAGTTACATTTTCACATATTTTATAGATCACAAAATTATTTGTTCCTAGTCCATGAAAAAAGCTGTGCTGCACTGATTTTGAAGGAAAGGAGGTGAAACTGAATGGGTCAAAGAGAAACTATCACACACAGGAAGACAGCAGCAGCATTCAGTTTTGTTGGGGACTCTGATCCGAATTATTTAAAAATGTCTTGATCTTGGTCTGACAATCGATATCAGGTCAAGACATCCTTTACTGAAACAAAATTTATCTTATGTTTTGTCTGTCAGCTGGATGAACAAATAGTTTTTTAACAGCAAGCAATCATTAAGCAGAACATAAACCAATGGGCCATCAGTACTTTAAAAAAGGAGACTAATAACTTTTTATACCTCTATCCCTCAATTGTAGTTAGCCACATATTTAGTGTCACTCATACAAGTAAGTATATTTCACAGCCAAAAGACACAAAGTGCACAGCCTCAGAGCTCGGTTTATTGTCCCTTGTGGGTCCTTTGCACAAGCCAACTGCCTGGGGACAGAAAAGTGATGCCTAAAGACCGATGTGAGCAATAGTGTTTCAGAAATTATATGTTTGAGTCGATTTGCAATAAAAAGAATTGATCTGACATTTTAATGGACCTGGAGGAATAAAATACCACAAGAGTAGGTGAAATTCAGTTTTCTCAGCAAATACATCACCAGTGTTGAGGCATTCAGGATGACTGTATAGAAATAAACTGATAAAATGACAAAGCTTGGCAAAAGTCCTTGGGAGATCTTCTCCTTTATGTCCCATGTGAATAATATATAGGACAGCATTCTCTCACCACTGTTCATAATGTTAATTATACAGCCATATATCTGCAGTCATCTCTCTCGGTTTGAGAGGTAAACAAAAGTCAGGCCAAGGACAGTGTTGGGGACATGCAGGTGTTATGCATGTGCCACTACCTGTAATGACACTTCAAGAGAGCATTTATGTCCTATTGACTTTGAAGCATGCTGGGCTGTGGCCTTGTAAATTGGAATTGAACAGAACAATTATCCCATTAAGGTGTCAGCAGATGTAGAATAGAGCAGATGTTACTTGTTAGTTTCAGTTTGAATGATCCACAGCAAGCTGCGTGCTACAGCAAAGCTAAGTAAAGGCTTTTAACAAAATTATGGCAGATGTTTTTTATTTGTCGACGCGTTCATGGTTGAGCACAGTAATGACAGGTATTTATATCGCAGGTAACAACACTGCTGGAAGACTTCCAAAACAACTTTCTGGTGAGGCGTAGTCGTAGATAAAATGAATAACTTAACCTTGTTTGTCTGGAAAATGTCAAAGCAATTGTTCATTGTAGTTCATGATTTACAAAGTTCCTGCATCTCGTGCTGCAACTTATGAGCTTTTTCTATGACCAAACTGTAGTTCAAGTACCACTGGTTTTACTTGGGCTCTTTTAGTGGCATATATATGACATTTTGGTATTGGCTGAAACAAATTCTGAAATTATGTTTGCACATATTTTCCACCACCAACCTGAATAAGCTTAAATGCTTATTAGGTTGAAGGATTTATAATGGTGTGGCCTGCATAAATGTTATGTAGCTACTATTCCAAACACTTTAAATTGTCAAAATATTGGAGCGTCACCAAGGAATAATCAAATGGTTTGATGCAAATAGTCAATGGAATCACAAGGAATGTTTTCTGAGAAAAATGATGTCAACTAACTTCCAAAGATTTGAGAAGAATCAAACCTGGAATCCACTTTCCTCAACTGTTGTAATATGTCACAACTGTAACTTACCTAAAGAGCCTAAAAGTACAAGCTGTTCAAGCTGTTCTGATACGTTGCCATGGTAACAAAGGCTGAACAAGACACGTAAAGTGAAATGTCAAGATTGGGCCAAAAATATCTGCAGATGGAAAGGCTATAATTTTATGCTGGAAAATGCTTCATTTCAGGGAAAATGCTACCCTTGTTTCTGTAATTGAAAAGAGGGGATGCTCAATCACCAAATTGCTATTTCTGAACTGTCAGAAAGCTTTATTTGTAAATCTTGAATTGTTTATTATTTTAGAATTTACAGATAAATATGAACAAGTGAGATGAGAAAAATAATTTAGTTTAAAAAAACTCCTCAATAACAGGTGAAATATTTGTGTACCCTCATACGTTCTTTAAAAAGTCAAGATGAACTGAGTTTGGATTGATTATGGAACTGCTTAATCATGGTCAAGAAACCAGATTGTACAGAACAAGTCTACATTTGCATCTTTTTATCCTTTTAGTTTTTATTTTTAATCCACGTTAGTATTAAATAGTACATTTTATCTTCCGTCATTTTTGATTTGCACTGTACTTTTAAGTACATGGTACACAGGTCTATCGTACAAATGACCCCTGTCACATCCCACCTTTCAGTGTTTTTCCATTTGTTTCTCAAGAAACTCCTCCAAAAACAGGTGACAACCTGACTTCAGGAGTGAGCTCAAACTTACCGGGTTGTGTCTTTGAGCTGGCCCTTTGATGGGCCGGCCACCTGTCCACAGCATATCCTGTTTTGACAGCTTGGATAGACTCCAGCATCCTGCAACCCTGAAAAGGACAAAGCTGGTTTGAGAAAGGGATAGATGGTTCATGCTGAATGTAATTATTCTAAAAAACTGCTGTGACATTCACACCAGGGGAACCTCAACCAGTTTGAAAGCCTGCGCCAGGCGTTACCATGCAACGAGCAGGTTTGTCCAAGTTTTCATTTCTAACTTGTCATATATTGCATTAAGGTTATGCATTTTGACACATTAAATGAACAGGATTGTGCCATGGCCCTTTTGGACACAGTTTTATTTTAAAAAGTCGCTGGTTTGTTGCTTGGCTGTCAGTTTGATGTCACAAAACATCAAACTGACAAGGTCTACTGGAGGTAGACCTTGTCACACTTCCTACCATATTTATACATTTTCTCACTGTAGTTGAGACTTCTTGCCACCCATCCATCTTCTTTCCTGCAACCTGGAAATTATTCAGAGTGAATTTTTCTGAACACGTTTGACCACTGCTGTTGTCAGAATTGTAACAAGTCATTGAAACTAGTTGATTTCCTGGCATGGATCCAGCTGTTAGGCATTAATTCAAACCTTTCAAAAGGGCCCAGTTACTGCAGAAGCTTAATGTTAGTATTTTTCTCTAGTCTTGATTTATTTTGGGGATCTGCACTCTGTTGAAACATGCAGTTTTGTCAATAATCTTGCTGCTTTTTTGAAGTGAAGCTAGAAAGCTTGAATGCAGTCATTAATTTTTATTCTTTCATCTATTTGTGGTCAAATATCCAACTGTTAATGTGTCAGGATTTTGCTAATAGATAGAAAGAGGTTGTAGTTTAGGCTGCGAAGTGGCGCAGTTGGTAGAGCTGTTGCCTGCAGCATGAAGGTTCTGGGTCCAATTCCTGGCCCAGGTCTTTCTGCATGGAGTTTGCATGTTCTCCCTGTGCATGAGTGGGTTCTCTCCGGGTACTCTGGCTTCCTCCCACAGTCCAATGTTGCATGCCTGCCAGGATGTTTGTGTTTTTCTTTCCCCTCCCTCTTCTTTTGTTTGTCTCTTCACAGGTAGTCGGGAAGTTGGTGTCAATCTCCCTTGGTTAGATCCTCTCCACCCATGGGCCAATCAGGATCCAAGGAGGCCTTATATAAGCAGCCCACCTGGGGAACAGAGGCCTGCTCCACCTGGCCGGCTAGATGATGCATGTCTTGTTGTTGGTGCTCTTTGTGTAAAGGTTTGTGGTGGGACTTGCAAGATCAGTTCTTGTCTCAATCGAAGTACACTTGGTAATTATCAAACTAATTTAAAAGGCCTTCAGTTTCACATATGTCAAAGCAGCTTTTCTAATATCAACAAACTTCGAAAACATTTTCATTTACGCTGCGGTTTGAAGGATTTTTTTTTTTCAATTGCTACATTGCTGTGATTCAAGTTGTGTTTGTTACAATGAATTATTTAACAAGATGTTGAGTTTATTTGAGTTTTATTTTTGATCAGAAATGCTATTTTATTCTGTCTTTGCTTTGAAAGCCAGAGCCGAACATTCCATGTAGCTTTGTGATTTTTTTATTTATTAATTTAGTTTTTGTAATTTAATCTGGGACACTAAAAATCCACCATGGTGAAAGAAGGCGAAAGTTATTTTGTGTCAATGTCAGAGAGAAAATAACATGGCACAACAATAATGGCTGCAGAAGGATTTGTTTGCAGATTCTGTGTAGGTAATTTGTTTCTTTTGTTTATTTCATGTTAAGACACATGCTAGTGCAAAGAGAATTACCTGTTCAATGTTTGTTTGGTACCTAGAAAATGCCTGACTTGTTTTATCAAGGGATAAATACAGTCTTGAAACCCACTTTTCAAAGGAAAAATGAGGAAAATTGGCTTTGTTGGTTTACAAAAATGAGCTAATGTTCTGTGGACATGTTACCATCATCCCTTGATGTTTCCTCCTTGAAATAAGCCTATTTGTATACCATTTTATGACAAATAAATCTAGCAGAAAATATGTTAACATTTTATTAAACGCAGCATGAAAATATGCATTTCACTAAAGCATAGTGATGCAAATACATACATGTAATTAAAAGGAAAGCAGTAGGAGTTTAGAATTTATTCTGCCCAACAAACAGTCCATAATACCATATTGGGTTTATTTTATGCAAGCTGTTCACACAGGATAAATTCTGGTACACATTTCCTTGTTGTCTGTCAAGATAAGGTCACAAAGACAAGTTGAGGTGGGCCCGAACATTTCTCTCATGCCCAACAGTTTCCAGCTCATTCTGGGGAATCAAAAGACGAGGGAGGGAAAAAAAATCACATATTCTCACAAGAATGAGTGAGTCTTATGGTTTTAACATGATCTAATTGCTTTTATTTGAAACAGTATTTTTTCCTATCGCTACAACAATTAAAAAAATATTTATATTGCAAAACTATTTATTTTTCCACTTATATATGTTTGATATTAATAATTAGATTGAATCAATAGTGTATTGTAAGGGAACAGTAAATTCAGTAGCTGTTTTATTTTGCTACACAGAAGAGTATGCAGTAGACATTTGGTATTTATGGTTTAGGACTGCAGTCACAGACAAACAGATAAAATACTTGAAATCTCCCTTATAAATAAAATACTTAAACCTGCTTACTTTAATACGTCAAGCACCAAATTTACATTATTATGCATTGATCTCCATATGCTGGTCAGTCAAACATACATTATGTTTTCTTTGCAGGAGAAAAACCTGCAAAGAAATTCTGAAGATTAAAAACATCCCAAGCTTCCACATTTGTTCCTCTTCAATAGCAGAATTTTATTTTTGTTGTAAATAATCCACCCTATGCAAAATGTTGCACAGTCTGATAACATTTTGTTCCTGTTATTGCCTGCGGTTATTGCCAGTAGTAAAGAATGCAAGAACAAGATGAGCTTCATGAGCAGCGGATGTTTATGAGATGGAGTTTGTCAAAGTTATTGATGGGCCTTCAGTGTACATTGAGTGAAGAACACATTTTGCAGCCTTGAAAATTATTTATGGTCCGGCTTTTGAGATAATAAAAATGCTACTGAAAGCATTTTTAGAAAATCCTTTAGAAAAAGGAGAATAACGCATTTTATTTTATCCAATAACAAAATTTTAAAATCCTGAACAAAGTGCAATTGAATTTAGAAATTTTGTGGGTAGAATGTGATGCTTTATATATATATTTTTTTATTTAAGTAACTCAACATGCTTAATCTGCTTCTTCTGCAAATTCTTAATCTCATTCGTTGATTTAAATGTTTTATGGAAATTTATTATAATTAACAAAAAAAATGGGTCACTATAGTTGGCATAACATACTTGTGTGCAATCCTTTATCTTAAAGGGATATTTTTATCTCTGCTTAAAAACAGGTTTTGGTAATAACTCTCTGTTCTAAACTCAGAGTAAAATAAATTAATAAATATTTTCAAACACATAAAACAGAAATTGTTCTCGGGGCAATTGTGCCTGGTGTTTCGTTATTTATCTCCCTCTCCTTTCATATCATATCACGGATACTGTTAATAGCCCTAAATGTTTGTTCTGCTTCCATGATGCTTGCTCACTCTGAATATAAAATGACATCTGTTGATGTGCATTCAGCCAGCATCATCCGACAATAATGATTAAATTTGCTGTTGCATACCAATTGTGCTGAAAACGTGCCACAGGATCCCAAGAGTGATTTGTGTTTGTTAATAAAAAAAAATAATATATATATATCCAGCCTCTTTTTCTTCTTTCTCCTGTGCAGTCTGGCATATCTACATTCTGCTGTGTGAATAAATCAGTCTTAAATGTCAGTGACTTGAATGTGTTATTGGAAGCTCCCCACTGAGACTTTGGTCACTGGTAGTGGGAGGATGCACACCCACTGATGGATTACAAAGATGATTGTGCACTGAAATCAAATGTATCCTACCCATGGAAAATAATTGCTTACATAATACTTGATTGGTGACATACTGGAATATGTACATAAAACGATGTGAGAGAGAAAAGACAAGCAGCATATTAAAGTAATACAGCTCTGGAAAAAATTAACAGTCCACTGCACTGAACCCCTCATGGTTATTCCTCCAAATATTGTTGATTTTTATATTCTTCCTGAGTTAATACATTAATATTGTTGTTTCTAAATGAATATGAATTTGTTTTCTTTGCATTATTTGAGGTCTGCATCTTTTTTGTTATTTGAACCATTTCTCCATCCATCCATCCATCCATCCATTTTCTATACACCCTTGTCCCTTCCTGGGGTCGGGAGGTGCTGGTGCCTCTCCAGCTAACGTTCCGGGCGAGAGGCAGGGTCACCCTGGACAGGTCGCTAGTCTGTCACAGGGCAACACAGAGACAGACACGACAAACAACCATGCACACACACACACACACACACACACCCACACACCCCACACACCTAGGGAGAATTTAGAGAGGCCAATTAACCTGACAGTCATGTTTTTGGACTGTCGGAGGAAGCCAGAGTACCCGGTGAGAACCCACGCATGTACAGGGAGAACATGCAGACTCTATCCAGAAAGACCCGGGCCGGGAATCGAACCCAGAGACTTCTTGCTGCAAGGAAACAGCTCTACCAGCTGCGCCACTGGGCAGCCCTTAACCATTTCTCATTTTCTGCAAATAAATGCTAAATTTTTGCTTGGAATTTCGGAGACCTATTGTCAGTAATTCATACAATAAAATAACAATATTCATTTTACTAAGAAATAAAAAAAAACTGGTCATTTTTAGTGATCTCTTCATTTTGTCCAGAGCTGTAGCTGCAGCCAAATAATGCAATTTTGGTGAGTAAAGGTTTGAGCATATGAAACTAAAATACAGAAGCAAAGATTATTCCAACCTTGTGTATCTCTTCAGGTCAACAAACATTGAGAAGAAATGTCAGGGAAATTGGGGGTTTTGGACAGTGGCAGAATATCGCAAAAAGTTTTGTACACATTTTTAATGGAAACTCAGCGAGTGAATTCTCCAAATCTTGGTGCATCTCCAAACCTCCTTCCAAGGGTACTTCAGCCTGTCCTTCCAACTCTAATTTAACCCTCATCCAAATCCAAAACTTCCAAAATGTAAACTTCCTAATTCTAATCCTTCTTTCCTTCATTTCTATTGCTTTCTTCCCTTCCTTCCCAGTTGCTATTCCAAGTACAGCTTGCCTTTTAAACTACTGAAGAAATCAACCACAATTTATATAATTTATGATGCAAACACATTGAGACATCACCACACTCAAAAGATGGACAGTGAATATAAAGCTGCTAGTTCATTCAGTTCCTCTTGTTTGGACATCAAGTTCAGCTGCTAATTCTAGAACAACAAAGAAGTTTTTGCTTTTTTGCTGGGATCTGAGTAGCCCTTACAGGTAGTAAAGTGAGGGTTTGATTTTGATAGTAAGGTGCAAGTTCAAGACATTTAACAGCCTGAGGAGAAATTTGTCATCATATCACATTCTAAAGGAAAATAGAAAAACCTCTTTAATTGTGGAGGGATCTGAAAAAAAAAACACCATTAAACTTTCAGAAACCACTATAATCTCCAGTCACTTAGGCATAGTTCCTTAACAAACTCAAAGTTCTTAGTAATTAACAACACACACAGTTGAAGCTGAAATCAATCCTGGAGCCCTCTGGAGATGTAATCCTTTCTTATCCTACTGTAAGCTCTGATCAATGAAACAAGCACAGGCTTGCATTTGGTCCAAGTTAAATTGGCACCCAAAACACCATCCTGCAGATGCTGGTCGAAAAGTTACAGACAAATTTCTTTATTTTCATTTTTTTTCTGAGCAACACAGAACACAATGATTAGCCCAGTTGCCTCAGTGCGATATTTGGATTTTCTTCTTGTGTCTGTTTCGATTTTCATTGGATTTTCTCGTTTTCTCCAACAGTCGGTGAGGTATTTTTTTAATTCAAAAATCTCAAAAGCAATGGATACCAAACGAATGGGACAGCTTAAGAAGAAAATACTCTTCCTTCTTTTAGAGTGTGACTGCTAGCTCAAAAAAGAGCTACCACACAAATCAAGTGATAACCTGCAAGTTTTCTAACACTGCTCCCTTAAGCAGGTCAGATTTAGTTTAGTGCTCTTATCTGTTTCTAAAGTTAACAAAAACATTAAAATGCTAAGCAAAGAATTGCCTCATGGATTAGCATGAAATTATTTTCTCTAGAGTGAAATAGCCAGTGTAGAATACTTTCTAGACAACATTAAATCCTTTACCGATCGATAATCTGCAATAATCTTCCTCAGAGAGTTCGCCATGGTGTTCACGCTTACTTCAACAGTCAGGAAACCACTGAACTCAATGTCGTAGGCTTAAACAGGGTAAATCTCATTAAAAACACTGAGTAACAATGTTCTAGTCACTTGCATCCAATACGATGCCCCTGAGTTATTTTAACCATTTCAAGTTCAAATACGTTAATTTATTCCCCACCAGAATTTTTAATTTGTTGAAATCTATTTAATCATGGTTTATTTTTTCAATAAATAAGTCCTTTTTTTAATCTCTCTGACTATTTTTGTTCATTAGTTCAACTATTATAGCCAGTAAAGCAAATGGCTTGTGAGTAAAATGTGCATAAAACAGAGATAATTGCTAAAGAACATATAGAGGATGGTTAGTATGACAGTAAATTCCCTGAAAGAGCATGAATTGTTACAACAGAAAGACTCCAGTGCTGAAGTTGCTGTGAGTTTCTGGCAAACCTCAATGATTGGCAACGAATAGATGAGTGCAGCCCCGAGGCAGTCCAGTGTTGCTGGATATCAGTCACTGCTGATAAATAGCCCTCTCTACCGAAAACAAATGTCCCCTCTTTTACCAGTGATTTAGATGAAACACCCAATGGACATCTAAATCCAATTGGTCTGCCTTGCACTCCACTCATCAAAGTGCATCTGTTGGCCGTCTTTTAGCGGCAAAGCAAATGTTCCATGAAACACCGGCAACATTAAAATTTAATTTCCCATCCATAGGGAGAAAACACCTCTATGAGGACTGTCAGTCATTTTATACACATGTTAAACAATGGCGTATTAATTTTCCCCAGAGTTTATTATGGTCTCTGCCGTGGCCCCCCTCCTTTTCTCTTTCATTGCCCTGCCGTCTCACTATCTTACACACACTGCGGCTCTTCTTCACTTGCAGTTGAAAAGGCTGTCAGGGTGAAATCTAAATAGGTAATTATCTGACTTGTATAAGGCAGAGAGGAGGAGAGCGAGGCAGCCGCCGGGCCATCGTGACTGGCCTAAAATCGAGCCCACTTCTCTGCACAGGAATATTAATTGCAGCTTCACCTTGTGTTTGGGGTTGTTGTTAAATCGGCCTTCCTCTTTTTGAACAGGCAGTTTTTACCATCCCACATTCATCCATTTATTAGTTACAGTTTGGGCTTCCAGAAAAGCCTGATGTCAGGGTTTATCACTTGTCTCACAATGAAAACAGGGGTTCTTTAAAACCTTTCTCCCATTCTAGCGTTTCACTGAAAGTGTGTGTATGACATCTGTAGTGAACAAAAAAGGAACAAAGACAAAATGTTTGATGCATTATTCTCATCCTTGATTCTGGTTTACTGAATAGAAGTGGGCTACTGCCCCCAATAGGCCAAATAAATGGAAAATAAATTTTTACTGAGAAATGAACATTTTCTAATACAACTGATATAGAAAAGCCCAAAAGTTATTTTTTGTTAATATTTCATTTTAAATGTGAAGAGGTAAATTATTCATAATTGATCAATAATTGTAGCACAGTTTGTATTTAGATTATTTAAAATTATTTAAATTATATTAGTAAATTTAAAAAACAAAAACAATTTAAGCTTTAAAAAGTCACTGGTTTTTCTGCTTGTGTCCAAATAAGATTCTTAAAATATATTTTCTTTGTGAAAATAAGGAATGAGTGATGCACAAAGTATTTTAGAAGATAAATAAGACAACTTTCAATTCATTTCTTCTGCTTATTTACACATCAAGATGATCACATTCTTTTATTTTTGTTTTGATGCCAAAAAAAAAAAAAAGAAATCCCGATTCATTTTCTCGAGATCCCGAGAAAAATCACTTCCAGTGTAATAATTGCATGACAACAACTGAGTGCAGATAGTCTTGCATGATTAGTCCAACATGGCTGGCTTCATTCACAGTTAAAAAAAAAACCAAACATATAATATAATTAGCTATCTCCTCATGTTTACAAGTGTAATCTGAAATCTGATTTAATCATAACTTATTTGATTTGCATATGAATACTTTAGCAGCAAATGCCATCCAGAGGATTTTGTTTTGTATAAATGTCATATTTTTGACCTTTAATGTATCTGTCCTCTGACATTTCAGACTTTTACATTACCTGCTTGCACTTTGCCCTCACATAAATTTACCCCAGATGTTTGGATTATTTAAATTGTGGCTACTTAGAAGCACAAAAAACCTGTTGACCTTAATGGGACTAAAGATATACAAGCCTGGCAGATTCTTTTTTTGTATAATGCAAGTACTATTGATCCTGTATAACATTTAATTTCCCTCGCAGTTGGTGTCCATCAGATTTGCATGAGGTCACACCGCCTCACCTCATGTCTCAGTGTGGCCTGGAGCCTTTTGACTGACTGACTGGTAACAAATGATCATCCTCTTGGCTGCACTTTGCAGTCTGGCTGGAATAGCCCTCAGTGGCTGGCTTGTGCACACACATATAGACCTAATGGAGGTGGGCAGGGTGGGAGGGGCTGAGCGGAGATGGATTCTCTCTGTCATTCTCCACTCGAGCATGCCAGCCCCTATTTGAAGAGATGAGCCATGTTTGAGTTCACATCTCTAATTAGCCACATAGGCCCGATGCTTGTTCGCAGAATTAATACACTGCTTAATAACAGCTGCTACAGGAGAAAAAAACTAACACTCGCAGTTTAGACATGTCGTCAACTTGTGTCTGAAATGTGAGCTCAGAGACTCATTTTGTTTGGATTTGCAAATATGCAAATAGCATTGTATGGATGTGCAATATGTGCGTCTAAGTGCCTGAGTGTTTCCCAACAACAATGAGAGAAATGCCAAAGAAGTGGGTCTCAGATGATTAAGAGCAGCCTCTTTCCCCAAGCGTGTTGGTCTCCAGAGACACATCATCTTCCTGATAGTTTCTAGGCTGAGCCTCGGCCTTGCGACAGATGACAGAGAGAGACGCCCAGCAACTCCTCCTTTGTCTAGTTCAGGGAGGCAGTCTGCTATCTAGCATTATTTATCTTACAAATGACTCTATCGCTGGGCTCTAGTGTTTGACTTCACATCTGGATGACTGAAAGAGTGCAGAACCAATCTGATCTCCTCATCTCTTCTTCTGTGTCAGTTGTCATTTTTTTCCTCCCTAGATGATACTTAAAATTCATGAAGCTGCCTCTTGCTGTTTTGTCTTTCTTTTTTATTTATGTGGTCATTGAGCATGGATGCTTATCACATTTTTTCTAATCTCATTAAAATAAGCATCAGCAAAGTAACAAGCCTGTGTACAAATCTATCTTTCAACCACATGAACAGACAATAACATGATCCTTCATTTCCTAATTAACCAACACAGGAGTTTGCAAAGAGAAAACCTTAAACCTGAAGCTTTGACTGTCCTCTGAGAAGAGACAATTAGCGTGTTGTCCTTGGTGGCACGCAACAACACATGCACCTTGCGTTTCTTTGCTGTATTTTTTATTCTTTCTGCCTCCAATGGAGACTGACCTATATGGAGAAAAATGTCAAGCGTAAGGCAGAGAGCAGATGAGAGAACAGCAGAGAGAGAAGACAAAAGCAGACTAAAGCATACACTCAAATCCACTCATGCAGGAAATAGAAAGAAAAAATAAGATCCTTTCCTTTTTTTCTCCTCTACGCTCCCCTGGAGAGGTCACCTTATCTCACAGTTACATGCTGAAAGCTGTACAATGTATGTGCAGTGCCACATTCATTTTGCGATTCTTAACAAGCCCTAATTAAAGTGAGAAAGCATATTTATGGTGTTTAAGTTACCAAGAAACAGGAGCTAATTTTAAGACAAATACAAATTCCCTGTCAAATTGTCACATAAGTTGGAATAAATAAGAAACTAATTTTATATTAATTTATGAAATTGTTGGATTCAATTAAAGTAATTTTTTTTTAAACTGGAAGTTATTTATGTGTAGTGGCCTCTCTTCCTCCGGTACCATTGTCTTTTCTGGCTCCATGTCTTGTGAAACATGATATTTTTTATGAAGGATGACTTTTCATGATGTGTTGGAAGATAATAGACAGCTTGTTATAGAGGACATGCTGTGTGACCAACCACTGAGGATGCAGCCAGCTGACTGAGTGGGGACGCATAGAAAGAGGTTTTCTTGGAAACCCAGAACAAACAGCAGAACCATAAACAGCTGCACTTCAGCCTATGTCTGCTAATGGTTATCTCATGGCTAACAGGATGGATTATGTACAGCTCCAAGAACACATGCCGCAGCAAGTAAGACTCTGCAGTGTTTTTGGCTGTCTCCGTAGCAACGAAAAAGCAACGGGATGATGGCATTTAGCATCCATGACAACCTATGGCATTGATGCCATAACAACAACCGGCTTGTGGGTCAGTATCAAAACGTTTGGATGTGGTAAATATTTGAATTAAAATCTCAAGAATAAATAAAGTAGTAGTCCCCATGGCAACAATAAGAGCCATTTACTGCAGAGACTAAGCAGGTTAGTGGACAAAGATTATTGGACAACAAAGTCACAGTGATTTCTTAGGAAAGTTTCCACTTCCTATCTGCAGCTATTTCCCTCCTATGTTTGATCTTCTAATTATTTATTTGTTTGGTTAACCATGCATTGGCTATCTAAATATGTTTGACATTTTGTCAACTGCTTACTAAAAATCATTTCAAACAGTATCTTTAATAATATCCATGTAACAACTACAAGCCTGCAGGATCCAAGTGCTGATCGTATTTCTGTGTGCTACAAGTGCTAATTTGGATGTTTTACCCTTTTGTTGTATTTACAAATTATTCATGACTAATGAAAATTTTGCTTTCTTGACAAAAAATGTAAAAAGAAATCTTTGCCAAAGTAAAATCTGATTTCTACAAAAGAAGTGAGTTTCTTTTGTAGAAACCTAGACAAAAATAGGTTAGCTAAAATA
Organism: Phalloptychus januarius; assembly: GCA_902982915.1. NCBI lineage: Eukaryota > Metazoa > Chordata > Actinopteri > Cyprinodontiformes > Poeciliidae > Phalloptychus > Phalloptychus januarius. Next base: position 16,013,096 of record CADWAE010000230.1, on the reverse strand, counting down.
GGCGATTGCATAAGTATTCACCCTAAAAGTCAGTATATAGAAGAGGCACCTTCGGCTGCAATCAGAGCACAAACTGTGTGCTCAATCAGGCTTCCACATCTGGATGCTGCAATTTTACTCCAATCCTCCTGGCTGTTAGGTAACGCCACAAATTCTCAAATTCATGTGTTTGTGGTGATGTGCAGTGTTTTATGTCCGCCAAACAAAGGATTTTTGTCTGATTAGTAAAAAGGTCCATTTTAGTCTCATCAGACAACGCTTCATCCACTTGACCATGGAGTCTCTTTCAGACTTAATTTGAGTTTTCTTCAACTATAACTTTCTCATTTCCACTGTCCATAAAGCTTTGACTAGTGAAGATCCTGGGCAACAGACTCTCACCATCTGAGCTGCAGAAGCTTGCAACTCTACAGAGCTTCAGTCCTGGAGGCCTTTGTCACTGATCTCCTGTGTGTTTGTTAATACCAGGTGTTTCTGTAGACTTTGCTTCCCGTCTCCAACAAAGGTGCGGTTTTATAAAAAAGACTAACGATCGGATGAAAAGTGACAGTTAACTCTCAAAGCATCCACAGTTCCTTTAAGTAATTATTATTATTGTTATTTTTGTGTCAATCAAGCAGAAAGAGCAGCTTTCTCTAGAGAGATATTTGAGTAACAATTTATGAAGAATGACAACTTTGTTGAAAACTAAACAAAATAATGTCAACCTGTAAGGGAAAAAAGACGGTGCTGCTTCACCTAAAAACACCAATAAATGGCATTGGAGATACAACACATGAAAATATATGACAATCATGTCATATTGTTACAAAATTACATCCCTGTTGGTCTTGTTTTTTGAAATTACAATTCGTCTTTAGCAGCATTGGAATCTCTAAAGTATTTCTGCATTTATCACTCTAAAGGTGCAGCATCTTTTTTTTGTTCTTTTTGTGCAGCTGAGATGGAGCTAAAGTGGCGTCTGCATTTACATACTGAATGGGAGTGACTGAAAGAACAGAGACAGGGCCTCTGGGATATTGTTTTCTGTCATTCTTTGGATATTTGGTTTTGATTGGAGACACAAATAGTACTTTCCCACAACAGCCGCATGTATGCATCAAATGCAACCTCTTTCAAATACAAGATGTGGAAATAGCTTCGGTGAAACCAAATATATTTCCAAAGATTGTCGTCTCAGATGCATCAAAAAACATTTTTCCATCTGTATCAAATTAAATATATTTAGTCTTAATAATTTAGACTTAATAGTCTTAAATCTATAGTCTGAAAGGGATATGTCCCAGTTTGGAGAATCAGTGGGACATTCCCACAGGAGAGCTGAGCTCCCAAATGGACCATTTTAAAGATAACTTCCTGAAATATTAACAACTCAAAGCTACATTAATTTGAATGAGGTAGATGATTGTTGCTGCTAGACCAAACAAATAATGTTACCATTGATGTGTATTGCTGCTATGAAAGATTTCAATGGTTGAATTAACCCCTCATGGCTTATTTTAGCCGCTGGTACCTGGGATCTTGTTTTTTCAATCATGATTCTTGTCTCATGATTACAGATCAGAACAAATAAAACCTATTAAATGAGGAGTCTTGTTTTTGGATAAACTGTACTTTCATGTTGACATACTGGAGCAAAGGTATTCCCAATCCGTCTATCAATCTACACCTTATGGGGTGCGATACTTCCATAAAGAACTATTGCGTCTGCTTTAGAGGAACTGACTTTCCTCTCTGCTACTTCACAGCCACTTCAGACATTCAGCTCCCCTCGGTGGCGAATCAGGAGTAGGAATGGCAGGTGCGGCTATGGCTAGCATTGCTCAGCTTTAGAAATATGTAATTTTTTTATAATGTATTCACTGAGTGGAATGGGTCTCCTCTGCTATGACTGCTGACGAGGGTCTAGTACAAGTAAGATGACTGTCACACTGGCGGAAAGCAGAGCGCCGGTGGCGCAAAACTAAAATACAAGCCAACTTCGATCTCTACAAAGACAAACTCAAAATTTTCAATTTTGAACTGAAAATTGCAAGAGAGACCTTTTTTGCAAACATCATCTCCACCTCTATTAATAACTCCCGTGCTTTGTTTTCTATTCTGGACAGGGTGACAAACCCACCGTCTTCTGTTAACCGTGAATTCTTCTCCTCCGAGGCTTGTGACAAATTTGCCGACTTTTTCATAAACAAAACGGTGGAAATAAGAAAGACAGTAAATTGCGCTACGTCTGTTGCAAATGAACAATTAACTATATTTTCCCCTAATCAATACTTACATAGGATGACTCACTTTAATCTGGTCAGCCAAAAAGATTTGAATCATACTTTACTTCATATGAAACCATCCACCTGCTCCCTTGACATCATACCTACCAGTTTGTTCTTAAAGGTCTTAGATGTTCTTGCTCCTGATCTGTTACAAATAATTAATAAATCACTCTCCTCTGGAATCTTCCCTCAGGCTTTAAAGACTGCAGTAGTTAAACCACTTCTAAAAAAACATAACCTGGACTCATCACACTTAAGCAATTATCGACCAATATCAAACTTACCATTTCTAGCTAAAATATTAGAAAGAATTGTTTTTCAACAGATAAATGGTTTTCTCGCCCTGAACAACTGTTATGATGTCCATCAATCAGGTTTCCGTCAACATCACAGCACTGAAACTGCTCTTGTGAAAGTATTCAATGACCTCCGTCTAAATACAGACCGTAATAAAATGTCAGTATTAGTCTTACTTGACTTGAGTGCGGCATTCGATACAGTTGACCATGATATTTTACTATCCCGATTAGAAAACTGGGTTGGCATTTCAGGTATAGCGCTCAGCTGGCTTAAATCTTACCTGTCCGACAGAACTTTTCATGTGTCCATAGGCAACTTAAAATCTAAGCAGAATGAAATTATTTGTGGAGTTCCCCAAGGTTCCATCCTGGGGCCACTTCTCTTTAATATTTATATGCTTCCACTAATTCAAATTATACAAAATAATAAGATAGAATATCATAACTATGCGGATGACACACAGTTATACATTAGTTTATCGCCAGGGGAGTACAGTCAGGTCCATATACTCACTAAATGCATTGAGCAGATTAATGTCTGGATGTGCCAAAATTTTCTCCAATTAAATATAAACAAAACTGAGGTGTTAGTGTTCGGACCAAAAGAACATAGATTAAAAATTATTATTATTATTATTAAATTATCATTTAAAAAATATTTCCAAAATTAGACGACTTATGTCCCCACAAGACTCTGAAAAACTAATACATGCCTTTGTCTTTAGCAGGCTCGATTACTGTAATGCCATTTTTACTGGATTATCAAAAAAAGCAATAAAACAGCTGCAGCTTCTCCAGAATGCAGCTGCAAGAGTCCTGACTAAAACAAAAAGAGATCAGCATATCAGTCCAGTTCTGAGATCATTGCACTGGCTGCCAGTTGCTAAAAGAATAGAATTCAAAATCTCTTTATTGGTGTATAAAACTCTAAATAATAAAAACCCAGACTATATTGCGGATCTTCTTCAGCCCTACATACCACTAAGACCTTTAAGATCAACCGAGTCAAACCTATTAGTCATTCCGAGAGTCAGAACAAAACATGGGGAAGCAGCTTTTAGTTTTTATGCTCCAGCCCTCTGGAATAAGCTTCCGGCTCACTGTAAGTCTGCCCCTACCTTGAGTGTATTTAAAACAAGGTTAAAAACCTTTTTATTTGAAATTGCCTATTCTTAAACTCTTTTTTCGTTTTTTTTTCTCTTTTTCTCTCTCTCATGTGTATTTTGTCTACTTTTAATTTGCTTGATTTGTATTGTTTTCTGTACAAGCACTTTGAATTGTCTTTGGCTGAAAGGTGCTATATAAATAAAGTTGCCTTGCCTTGCCTTGCCTTGAAGTGCTTAGGAAATTCTCACAGTAGCACTCGCTGCTTGCTCAGGACACAGCAGGGTTTGTAGTTTAGTTATGCAAAATTGCAATAAACCAGAAACATGAAATGCCACTTTGAGTGTTTATAAGGTGAATAAAATACTTTCCTCCGTCAGGGTGTCACAATTGCTCTGTTGCCATGTGCGTTAACATAACAACCAAGAAAAGGAAAAACATTAGCACAATAATGGGAAGCAGCAAACTATTGTGTACGTGTTCAAATTCACTTTAGTTTTCATTTGACCTCTGAGCTCCAGCAGCTCTCAAGTGCAGGCTTGTGGGTGAGCTTTGACAATTGAACTTTTGAATTGTCCATTAAGCAAAACATTAAGGTCAGAGCCATTGTCACCTGCTTTCCCTGCCCATAGTGGACAATGTGCAAAAGACCAAGACCTTTCCAAAGACAATTTGTCACATTTATAAGAAACATTAACTCCACTGAGGAGCTGTGTTTCAGCAGCGTCTGCAGGAGACATTTTCAAAGCTGCCAGACAGCAGAAAAACATCAAGCCTCAGGGTGAAAGCTTGAGGTCAAACACAACTCAACAGGGTGCTCTGGTAATTATCCCCATTACCAATGCTCTCAAACTAGCAGCACTCCTAATTTAAACTCTGGGAGGAGAGTTGAGCATTTTCAGCTTGGCTGCTTCAGGTCGCTTGCTTGAACAAAGCTTGCTGTCTTCTTAAGTCTTCTAAATCAGTATCAGCCTCATGTGTTAAGCAGACTGAAGCTATGTTCAGATGCTAAGATAAGAAAATGATCAAGTTAAACACTATAAAGAGGAATCTGTACCCCTGCATGTGTCTAAGCTGTAACATTTTATTGAAAAATTGACAACTATATAGAATCAAAGTGGACAATCTCCATAACAACTAAAATGATAAATGTCATGGAAATGTTTGCATCCTTTAAATCAGCATGAAAGCTGTTTTCATCTTAGATTTTTAATAATTAATTTGAACTATTCTTATATCAGGGTAGCTCAATAACACATAAAACTATTTTGCGCTTCCTCAAAAATACATTTGTTTTAGCCATTTGCACTGCCCAGTGGCACAGCTGGTAGAGCTGTTGCCTTGCAGCAAGAAGGTTCTGGGTTCGATTCCCGGCCCCGGTCTTTCTGCATGGAGTTTGCATGTTCTCCCTGTGCATGTGTGGGTTCTCTCCGGGTACTCCGGCTTCCTCCCACAGTCCAAAAACATGACTGTCAGGTTAATTGGCCTCTCTAATTTGTCCCTAGGTGTGTGTGTGTGCATTGTTGTTTGTCCTGTGTGTCTCTGTGTTGCCCTGTGACAGACTGATGACCTGTCCAGGGTGACCCTGCCTCTCGCCTGAAACGACAGCTGGAGATAGGCACCAGCAACCCTCCCGACCCCAGTAAGGGACAAGGGTGTAGGAAAATGGATGGGTAGCCATTTGCATAAAAATGACATGTTGTTTTTTGCAGCCGTCAACAAGATCCTGCTACAAGTTGGCTTCTTTCCTCACACGTAGTCAGCTTTTAAGCTTTATCCAAGAATTAAATAATCAATATAACTGAAGATGGAACTATTTTCAAAACTGGTTTTGATATTTTGTTTGGACATGAACAGACAGTGGTCTCCATCTGTCAACCAGCGAGCTTCTTCTTTGAGGTGACTTGAATGCGGCCACAGACTTTTGTCTTTAAAATTCTGCCACCATTTAGAAATGCACAAGAACATCTGGTAACATAACAGATCTGAATGATACGACCAGGCATCATAATAAGGTTACTGGTATCTAAAAACTACTGGGGTTAAATGAACGAATCAAATGTCTAACACAATGTTCAACACTTCATGCCAGTCATGTGATTTTTTTTCAAACTAATTTTGTGGGGTTTGCAAATATTAATATGACTTAATTAATTAAATATCATATTTTCAGTGCAGCACTTCATTTAATTTACTTTCATTCAAAGTCTCAGAAGAAGTGGCATACTCACAAAAAAAATGAATCTAATGTAGATAAAAGGCTAAGATCAAACAGTATCTAAGATTCTCTATTATTAGGGAAATAAGTGTTCCAAAAAAAGTTGAAAAAACTTTTAAACTGTTGTAAACTTATCAGGGTTAGACTTGATGAGAGATTTGACAACTTCTAGTTTGAATATAAGGTGAAGGAGCTCAAGCAATTTATTAAGCACAGCTCTAATTTTTGTGGGTCAGACAAATTAACACAACCATAAATTAAATGGTGCCACTTAAATACTTGAAAGTGGTTTGCAGGCAATTACTGCCTGAAGACAGTAACCTGTGGAAATTTCAAGAAAGAAAAAAAAGAATTCTCCTTGTTTGGCAGGCCTTTACTCCAGCTGTCACTGTTATCTGTGTTTCTTTCTGACTAATTTTGTCTTCAGCAAGCGAACTGTTGGGGTGGAGATGAGACAACACAGAATATTTCACTTCCTTACATTCCAGGACGGCTTGAAGGTTTTTATAATGTTTCTTTCCCATCTCCATTGTAAAGTATTCATAAAAAATGACTGCTGTTTCCAAAATGTTTTTGCTTCATGTCAATTCAACTTGATTTAAAATTTTAGGCTGCAGGAAATTCATTTTTGCTCGCAACAAAAGCTTCTACATGTTAAGAGATAATTGCAAAAGCTTTCAAACTAGAATTCCTGGTTTTAGGTGCTCTAAAAATGATTCACTCAAGTTGATTTTCACCATAATACTATGAATGTGTGAATCGAATCAAATGCATCCAAAACACAATCACATTTTTCTGTGCATAGCCATGGAAAAAAGGCTATACAAGTCACACAGAACTGAAATACAAACAATGATCATTGAAAGAAAACTGTTTAGTCAGTATTAACCTATAAGGCCACTTGAAAGAAACAAAGAAAATTGGATGCAAAGCCAGAGATATGAAGAAATGTCAAACATTTCTGCCTTTCAACAGAAAAAAGTCTCCTCATCTGATTCATCAGTGTTTGATGTTTGTTGCACAACACTCAGAACATTGTTCTTTTGTTTTATGAAAGTTTACTTCACGTCCTTCTAGCTTATGAATGTTATGTGAATTTGTTTTAGATGAAAACAGAAGGGCAGACAGGTTCATTTGTATACAGTCATTGACTCATAAAGCTTTTCAAGGAACTTTGCAGAAAATTAAGTGCCTAGATAAACAGACAACTGGAGGAAATACAAAGAAAAAAATGGAAAGGTAACAAATGCCTTAGAATAACATAAAAGTGTTTGCATACCATGAAAATAAAGAGACAGTAAAACAGACAACTTACAAATAAACAAACTTTGAGATTTATGGGAATGCATCAGGAAAAAATACTTTCAGCAGTTCAGGATTGTTCCAAAGTTTGGAAGCATGAAAGCTACATGCTGTTTAGTTCTGTTTAGTTCTGGTCCAGGGTACACTGAGTAACCGTGCCTGTTATGATCTGCGGGGTTAATAACTGACAAGTAAAGGAAATATTTCAGGGTTAAAACTTTTCAGTGCTTCATAGACCAATAAAAATAATTCAAACTTTTCCTCTGTATAAACTGGGAACCTACAGAGTCTTGGTTTGAAGAGTGAAGCAAATTAAAGACAAGAAGTACTTGCTGTCATTAAATTTTCAAGCCCAGATTCCAGAACCATTTCCTTCCTCTGCATGCCTTCCTTCCTTATACTGTAGAAATTATAAAGCATATGTGAAAACATTTATTTTTCATATGTTTAGATTCCCAAGGGCATCCTTTAATTTCTCTCTCTACAAACTCCGAGTCAGGGTCACTGAGGAGTTCAGACTTTCGCCTTTAGCCGTTCAGCAACAGTCAGGATACACAGATCACTCTATATCTCACGGCAACTAAAAGAAATTTTAACCACACGCAAATGTTTGTGGACTGTGGGAGGAAGCCAGATTACTCAGAAGAGCATATCCTTGCAAAGGAAGGCTATCCAAACCAAACAAAACATTCATATTTGAGATCTGACCACTGGATCCACCATACAAACTATTTTTCAAAAACTTAGCCAGGAATTTAAAGTATTTTAGTTACTGGATTTGATCAGATTTTGTCATTTAAACACATAAAATAAAACATGTTTTTCACATATTTGCTAAAACTGTCACTATGTCACTATGAGGTCCTACAGCCATCTGCAGAAATATACTCCTGCCAGTCACAAACAACCAATCAGAGCCAAAAAGGAGGGTCTTAGTGCTGTCAATCATTCTTGTTTATGCACAGGCAGCGACAAAGTCACTAAGCTGGCAACAGTGACAGTACTGCGTACAGAATAAACATTAATTACTTCACTGCATAATGAGTGGAGAACCTGAGGAGAGGAACTGGGACTGCTTCACCTTCTTCAAATTATGGCTTCATCTACTAGAGGAAAAATATACCCAAATAAACATGGCTCAATGTGAAAAAGTAATTCCCTTATCAGAGCACAAAAACAAAAACATTTGACACAATAACCATTAAAACAAATACATTTTGCAGGCATTTATTCTATAGTTTTGATATGTATGAAAATGGACAAATAATGAGTAAATAGTATCGATAGTTTATTACTCCATTTGTAAAGATATTAAATTATTTTACCAGCATTAGGATTAACTGTAGCTTTCTTTAAAAGAAATACGATTTTACAAAAACTAGGGTATGATAATCATTTGACCAGATTCAATCTTTTTTTATTATTTATTTATTCAATAATGTTTTCATTCATTTCTGTATTTCATTGCTTGGGGAAAAACTGCTGACCTCCATTGTTGCCATACTTTGTGACTTTTCCTTGAAAGTTAAACTTTCATTTATATTTGAAAGTATTTTTTTGTGAATAGAGCCAGTTCTATAAATAGTGTGTTACTACCTGTCCTTTTGGAGTTTCATTATATTCGATTGTTGTTGTAATTTGAGTAATTTGTACGCTTGCAGCCTGTGTTGACACATTTTGCAATGTGAGATAGCAGGTGGAAGATACAGAGCCTCAGTTCCGACAATATTCCTTTTGCTGTGACAACGAGCCACCCTCGGATTGCTTTTAACTCTTGATCGTATGTAATGCGAATCTGGCATAAGTCTCAGCATGGGTGATAATTAAAAGTTTCAGCAGGGCTTGAAACAGGTCTTTGACTGCTTGGGACCCAGCGTGACACGCTCCTTTGTAGCATCTGCTAATGACCCCTCAACTGGGTGGTGGGATCTCTCTGATGGTAGAAACTGAAGAGTTGATCTGCACACTACTCTGTGGCACAAGTCTTTATTAATGTCACAACGTCATCCAACAAACAACTGGGGATTTACAGCCAGTATCAGTGAGTCTCAGTGGAGGTCATTACAAAAGGGAAGAGCAGCATCTCAGAACATATTCTGCAACTTATGACATTTTAGCTGAGATGGTGCGGCAGAGAAGCAGAACGTGAATCGTGCAGCGACAAATAGAAAGTCACAATTGGAGACAGATATAACAGAGTTGGGAACACAGGAGAGATGGAGGAAAAAAAAGTGTTCAGGGTTGGGAAAGCGTCTTTGAAAGCTACCAATTACTTCATACTAGAAAATATTGCATTGGAGCTGAACTCCCCTGGGCGGAAATTCAGGCATTGTTCCAGTGCTCATGCCACCAAACTATTTATTTCAATTCAATTCAGTTTTATTTATACAGCTCCAAATGACAACATAATTCATGTGAAGCACTTAACATTGTATAGGACACGATCCTTGAATATTATCAAGGGACAGCTAGCAATTCCCTTTTAGCACTTGGCACCGGTGAGAAAGGAAAAAAGGACTTTTAATAAGAAGAAATTTCTGACAGAACCAGGCTCAGCAAGGTCAGCCATCTGCCTGGAGTGGATGGGGTGAGAGGACACTGGGGGAGAGAAAAGAAGAGACAGAACAAATGCTATAACAGCGAAGACTGGTCAGGGTTTTAGGCTAGCAACAGCAGATAAGAAAACACACTCAGCCAGAGCCAGGGATGCAGATGGAAAGTAACACAAGGATGTAAAAAGGAAAGGGTAGAAATTGCAGTTTATAGGAAAGAGAAGGGAACAGCTAATAACATTCAGGAGTCATATAAATGCATGGAGTGTGAAAAAGAGGAGAGGTGCTCAGTGCATCATGGGAAGTCTCCCAGCAGGCTGGGCCTAGAGCAGCATAACTAAAGGAAGTTTTTAGCTTAATTTTAAAAGCAGAGAAGGTGTCTGCCTCCTGAGCCTGAAAGGAGCTGGTTCCACTGGAGAGGAGCCTGATAGCTATTTGACTTTCAGACAGTCACCAAACCACAAATAAGCCTTAACACTAAGAACTCAGAGCAAAGTGTCAGACGGATCATTTCACCTGTTTCTAGTGTATCTACATGGCTATTTAATGAAGTGGAAGAGAGGACAACAGATACACAATATAACTAAATTAAACACCGCCTGACAAATTAGTCAGTCCAATTAAATCACATTTTGTCCAATTGCAACCATAAATTAATATTTGGCCTCGTGAGCCAATGCTTTGTGGGTCCATTTTTTCTGCATTTACTTATTAACGTCTTTTGTGGTGCAAATCTAAACACAAAAAATACTTTTTTTCTTAACATTTGCTTCAAAAAATGATCTGATGAGACACTGGAAAAGATTATTGTTGTGTTCAAGTTGTGCTAAAAGGAGTTGTCCTTTCAGTCAAGCCTAAAATACCATCTCAGTGCAAAACATGTTGCAGCAGCACAGATGGCCCCATTACTGATGTCAGCATCCAAAATTCACATTAACAAGTATTTTTAAGTTACATGAATGATCCGGGGTTCCTGAAACTCTTGAAAGTTGAATGGGTGTGATAGCATTTTGCACCAGGCTGATGGTTGAATACCGTAGATAACTGATTAAAAATAACAAATAATCTTGTAATTAAGCTCATATGTCTATTTATTCAATAGTATAGCAGGAAAGGTGTTTTTGTTGTGGAAAAAAGTTGCTTATTTTGTCTATATATGGTTTTCTATTAAACATTCAGTGCAATTAATTAATTAAAGACTGCAATTGACTTGCTTAAATGTTTTAGTCAAGTCCAACTACTAATTATAAGATTGCATATGGATGAGTAACTACGTTTGAAGATGTTTATGTGCCTGAATTGATTTGATTATAAATTTATACATTAAAATCAAATCTGTTTTACTGGTAAAGTTTTTTTGATATGGCATTTGTTGTGAACTGGTAGCACACACACGCATGTATATATATATATATATACCATATATATATTGTATATATACAATATATGATTGTATCTAATCACTGATGAGCACTGCATTGTTTTACTCCTCATATTTGTTTTATTACATATATATTACAAAATAACTAAAATATATTCTACCAGGAAGCAGCTGACGAGTCTTTAAATGTACATTCACTCTAACGTTGAGCCTTTTTTGCAGACTGCCTCTCTGGACCACTGAGCTAGATTTATATATGAGTCTTCCCAATTTTTTTGTTTTCTTCATACCAAAACTATCTGAAAACACAGTAGGAAAGACCTGGCGAATAATTAAAAATGAATGCAAAACAAACTCCTTCTCCCGAGTAGGTACATTGGTTTTATTCTCTTTTGTCTGAGTATTGAATATCTAATGTGAAATATGCTTTGAGCTGAAGATTGTTCTTGAGCATACAGTGTCACTTCCACTTAATCTTTATTATTTCTTTATGCATTATTCCACAGATAATCCCTATACCATATTTATTCATTTGCATGTGATAATTGGTTTGCAACAGTGAATACAGTAGGTAATTACCAGTAACCAAGCATTCAGGCTCCCCACCAGCTCCAAACAAAACAGATAAATAAATTGATGGGGAAGCCAACTGACGTGACTCAAGTTGAGCTTTCCTCTTCACAGTCTGAGTATAATGCATGTATGTGTGGAAAGGAAGCTACAAGCCTATCTGAGTGTGTCAGACGCAGATTCCCTATTGAGGTCTTAATTGCATCTCTCACTAATCCAGTTGCTTGTCAGGGCTGCCGCTGCTGATGGCCCTTTACAGCTGGATAATCGCCAGGCTCATTGGGCAAAATGGTGCACACCCATCTCCCTTCCACCTGTCTCTCTTTCAGACATTTGTTAAATGTGCCTTGTGTTGCAGTATCTTTAATGTCAGCTGGAATTTAGACATCATCAAGATAAGATGTACAATTTTGAAATGTCAGAATGCCAGGCTTAATGCTCCCAGCCATTCATCCTATAGCTACAAATCACCATGGTGTAGTAGCGAGCTATTAGGGGGGAAACAGATGATGTTTTCCACAGTAGGAATCATACTTTGGAGTTTGCAGGAGGAAACTGGGAGACCAGCTGAATTGTAAAAAAGCAATAGTGAACAGAAATTAAACTAGAGAATATGTGTGGGAAAGTTAAACATATAAGACATGTGAGTTTATCGCGACAAGTTATAATGTAATTTTTGCCATCCATCTTTGAAGGACATTAACAGAGAAAGTTTGCAAACTTTATTATTTGCAACCTAAAGCTTTTATTCACTAATCTGCTTTTAAGATGCAATCCCTGTGGTTCTCAGATGCTTTCCAACAAGTACCAACAAATGTCTCAACTTTTACTGTAATGTCACATTTCATTGATATCGGGGAATCTCATCCCGATGCTCTGAATCCTTGCAAATGCAAAGTAATTATTCCTGAAATTAATAAGAAGGTACATTTTTATTTTTCAGCTCAACAAAAATTAGAAGGAAATAAAATCACAAACCTGTTGTTTTGAGAGAATGCAGAAGTTGTAAACAAGTTTCCAGAAGGGCATATTTAACTCTAGCATTTATACAGACAGTGAACCTCTGCATCAATCTTGAGATTGATGCAGAGGCTTTAAAGCTGAACAAATCAAAGACAAGTAAACATTTTAAATTTCTTTTGATTCTTATATCTTTGATAGAAGCTGTGCTTCTTGCAAGTTGTGAAACAGATTTGATCAAATATTTGAGTCACAGCTTCACAGAATGCACATCAGGTTTGTTTTCATCTGTCAGTTTGCTGTAAATAAAATAGGTTGAGCATTTGGTTGGGTTGCAGGCTTCAATCATTGTGGTTTTAATGAAACTAGTCACGGTAACAAATTGCAAAAATGGGTCTGAGGCTTTCACCACTTCAAAATGCTCTCCTCTTAGATCAAAGTTAAGCACTGAAATTCAGATTTCGACTACTAAATCTTTATCTCTCCAAGTTTTTTAGTTAATAATTTATTTTAATATTGTACGTTTGGGATTGTAGTTATTTCTTTAGTAAATAGTGTGTAGATTACCGATTGTGTTGCTTGTTTTTCCCAGCACTAATTAGTGCTACATTTTTAAGTTAACTGTTAAATTTTACATTGTTTATAAGTAAACATACGGATGTCTACTGTTTCTCTTAATGAAATAAACATAGAAAGTTAGAAATAGAAAGTGATCCCTCTTCAATTTGAATGATAGATTATGGTTGATTTGTGCACATCAATATAATTTTAAGAAAAGTCAATCTTGTTACAACTCTGTTACTTTACTCAAATTCGTTTTAATAAGGAGGTATATTCTAAATAAGATCCATCATATTGTCTCCATGCCTCAGATTGCTCTTGTATCTTATAATCTGAATGCTAATCGATTAGCCTGAGCTCTGTAATTAGAGTCAGACTGATAAAGGTAATGACTTATTGATGATTGTTGATTATGTCTGCTGGTTTGTGCGCTGTGATTGTTCAGTATCTCATATTTTTTTAATAAAGTATTTATTATACTGTTTTTAAGGATGTAACGGTGATGCAAAATGCAACTGTAGTGTCTTAAAATCAAGAATTTACTAATTCTTGATATATTGAATTTCCTTTCGTTCATACAGTGTCAATATTACAGAAATGGGCTGAAATATCTGATATTTGGAAAAATGCCATTTATTGTTCAGCATCATGAATGACACCTGTTGATAATTTGAGCATTAGAGGTTGAACAGCTTAAAATTGAACACACCTTTGTGCTCAGGTTTCAACCACCAAGCTTTTTATTTGAGGTAAAGTTGAAGAATTTAGAGAAAAAAAAAATTGTTATTAAATTTGCTTTGTGCAAATTTACACCAGTTCTCTAGGCAGTAAAACAGTCCCACGGCATGATTTTGCCACCACTATGCTTGAGAGTCGAAACAGTTAATTTAAATTTTAAAATGTATTGACTGCTCCAAATATTGTTTTCGTCATGGTTTTTGTTCTTTCAATAACTTTTTACTCTATGTTGATGCCAAATTGCTCAATGGCAGACAGACACTGCAACTCCAGTTTATGACCAGTTCGATCCATATTTGGTCTGTATGGGGAATTTTGGGGCCAGATGGTGGAAATGATGGACATTTCAACAGTTCAAAGATCAAACACACTTCTGAAATGGTCTTAATTGCAATCACATTGATTGAATTCTATTAATAGTTAAAGGCTGTATTCATAGCAGGAGCATAACCACAACATGAGCCCTAAAAAAATGAGACAAACATTTAGCCAGAATTATACCAGAAAGTTGTTTAGCAGTTTTGAGAATCCTGTGGTCAATGTGCGAGTTTCCAAAGAACATTTAACCAAACATAAGTGAGGATCTCTGTTTGTGTTTAAGTTTGTAATTATTATTATACTTTGGATCTGTGCTGATTAGAGAAAATCTATAAAAAATTGCAACTTTTACACATATTTATTTTTAAAATTCAGTGAAAATGTACGCTGAATAATTATTCCATTCCACATTATTAATGGACAAATATCAATATAGGATTATATTTCCCATTGTAATTTTACAATGTCTAACCTTGTCCTTTCTAGCAAGCACAAGGTTAATATATGTTCATTAGTAGATTTTATTGAGAAACGAGGGAAATGTTGAGAGTATTATCATCTATCATTTGTTGAAAATTATTAGATTATCTATCCTTTATATACAGTACAGATAAGGTTTAACCATAATAATGCCTTCATTTTGTGTAATAAAATTCTGATCTTGAAACTTTCCCAAAGTAGGGAAAATTGGTTTTATAATGAAATACAGTCAGCAAATGAATGACAGTAGCCAGATATACCAGCTGAAAATGAAATTGGCACCTTGGAAGCAGTTCTCCTGCAAGGCTCTGTGACTTGCTACCTCCTATTTAATCTGTCACAGACAGCCATTATGTCCAACACTGGCAGTTTTGAAAAAACGTCGCTATGGTTCATTGGGAACCTGTTTACTGTCTTGTTGATTTTAAAACAAACCCGAGAGATTCATTAAAATCGATTAGAATCATATTGGAGCTGTCATCTGCCTGACATGTCATAGCCATCACTTGCAATAGATTCGCACACATCTCTTTGTAATAACTTTACTATTGTGATGCCCAGTGCTGCTGAGAAGTGATACTTTTTCCTAAAAGTGTGATAATTAGGTGATAGCAAAGTTGTTCAGAACTCGCCCTGCAAAAAAGCCCATCATTCATCTATTTCATTCGTCTTTCATGAGAAAATCAGGAAAAAGTCTTATACAGGCTGAGCTGAAAGAACATAGGAACCCTTCCATACAAATTTGCTAATTTTGTAAGGTATTATGAAAGGCAAGAGGCTTGAGTAGTGATGTGAAAATAGAGGGAGCAACAAAAGACAAAAACACCTGATGCAGCTGTGGAAAAACTAAGTGTTCCTTCTTCCAACCCAAGAGTTTGTCCGTCGGGAAAATTATCAAGTCAGAGCAGAAAGAGTACAGATGACAAAAGTGCAAAAGTCTGACTGTCATATAAAGAATTATAAGAACTTAAGCTGAATAGATATGAGGCCCTACTTTGTGTGGGTGAAATAAACGTCCTGCTAATCCTATTAGTCACTTTGTACTTTACAAACCTACATTTCTGCTTTTAACCATCTCAAACCCGGTCTTAAGAACATTCAGTAACAATTGAAAAGTTTGATGTGACAAAGTGAGAAATCTTTTTTTTTTATTCCTGATTGAGACTTGCAGATTGCTGGGAATAGATTATAACGATAAATTAAAGCTGCAAGCAGCCTTGAACGGCCCTCACCTCTCAGCGCTGCTCCGGCCGATTGGCGAATTCAGGGCAGCACAGCCGCCCGCTCACCACTGCAGATGTTTTTGCACACTTCCCACACCTGTAGGTCTCACCTCATGAGGCCTTTCTGTCTCATGAGGTGTTATTTCTCTGAGAACTCGATTTCTCAATCTCTTTGTCAGTGGTGGAGCAATACCGACCCCAAATGGAGACATACTAATGTAGTTATTCATCATCTTTGTGTCAACTTGTCACTGTGTTTCTCACTGTTTTGACAACTTTGAATCAGACATGCCTTATGAACAATCTGAAAAAGTTTGAAGCCGATCGATTGAAATCCCTAGGAGGAGTTCGATCAAATGTGGAGGTTGTAAACGGCCAAAATGGGGTCCAAATTGGACCTTCAATCCAAAATGGCCGACTTCCTATTTGGTGTAGACCATGGTTGTAAGAGACTTATATTATGAAATTTTTTAGCAGGCTTGACGTGTCCGCCAAGTTTGGTGAGTTTTTGAATATGAAAAAGCCTCCAAAAAGGTACTTAGAGACGGTGGAAAAAAACCAAAAACATTTGAAAAACAACAGGCCTTCGCAGCGCTTAGCTGCGAAGGCCTAATAAAAGAGAATTATATTGACAATTAAGTGTGTTTGACAAAGCAAGTTTTCACTAACATAGGGTCATTATGTAAAGTCGACTTACTTGAGTTTTATATCACATTATAATGTTATTCCCTCATTAAAAACATACCTGGAGTGTTGCTTTGATTTTGTCTCGCATGTTTGAAAAATCCTTGAATCTTAAAGTTGAATTTTAAAGTTAAATGTGATTTTCCTTCTTTTTAGATTCCCCTATTTTTAATGCAGCTGTGAGACCTGCAGGCACACAAAAGTACCGACTTCTCTCGGAATA
This sequence comes from Phalloptychus januarius, assembly GCA_902982915.1. Classification (NCBI taxonomy): domain Eukaryota; kingdom Metazoa; phylum Chordata; class Actinopteri; order Cyprinodontiformes; family Poeciliidae; genus Phalloptychus; species Phalloptychus januarius. The sequence goes on along the minus strand of CADWAE010000230.1, from coordinate 15,996,213 downwards.
TTTGACAATTTAAAAATGATATCTAACCAGCCTTTTGTTTTCTTGCTTCCTCTCTAAAATCTATAGCTGACCCTTTAAGCAAATTGATTCTTTTTATGATTCAGTGAAGTGTCACAGCATGTGCTATGGACTCTTTAAGTGCACCAATCTGAAAGAAAAGCAGTGTTATAACACATTTATCTGTTTGGCCACAGGATATGAAGGTTTAACTGTAGTTGTCAATTATAGTTAGTCACATGCACAAAATGCTCACTCAAGATGAGAGATTGCTGCAAAATCAATGAGTTGATGCAACTGTCTGTGGTCCATTAGATAACTTTTCACCAACTGCGATAATATGCTGCATTTTCCTCCACTGTATTAGAACTAGAATTAAAATGCAATGTGTTTAACTGAATTTGAATTTGTATGACTTCATTGATTTGATCTGTTTATGTTTCTCGACAGTTGGTCTCGCAGTGTCTGAGATTACATTTTCATAAATAAACAGAATTAAATCGAATAAGAATGACATGAATGTAGAAAATAGGTGGTGAATGGGTGGATGTTGTGTAAAGTCAAAGTAAAAGAGAGACTCCGTCTTGTTTGGCCTCTAATGTCATATAGTGATATCAACCACATGCCTCAGGAACAACCTGGTAATTAAGTTGAAGAAATTGCTGGCGAGGCTGCTCTTTTTAGAGAGATTTACTATCAAAGCTGGGCACTTTGAGTGACACAAAATATTGCCTGCCAGCCATTAACAGTGACCTTTCCTTTGGTGCCGGCTTTTATGATTGCCATTATTGAGATGTGCAATGATCGTTGCCTTTACCGCTGTCTGAAGTCGTCAAAAGACATTAAACACCAATCAGGCTGCAAATACTTATGTTTGCCCTTGTAGCAGAGAGAGAATATAAATCACGGGCTGAATGGCTATTATCCTGGTAAGAGCTCAATTAGTTACTTCCTTGCATAATGCAGTGAACCCGATCTATACATTTAGGTGATTATATTTTTAATATTTTATTTTCCCGACAAAAATCTATTAACTTTCGTTATCTTTAATAAAATGTAAATGTGAGATAAACTGAGGAAAAACAGCCTTATAAACAGTGTATATAAATCTTTTGTAATTAAACTGAACTCTCTCTCTCCCTGTTAGTCAGCAATGGATCAGAAATCTGAGAAGCTGATGTTGGTGTCCTGCACTAGCATAACCTCTAGAACAGAGCATATTTCTCCAATCATGAGTGAGATTCATATTACATCTAAAACATTGCCTCTGTGCAAAGATGGCAGTAAAAAAATTATTGAATAAGGCACATTACCAGTCTGAAACAGTCTGTTTCAGAGAAAACTTCCAGATGAATAAAACAAAATTCCCAAAGACGGGATATTTCCTAAACTAGGTGTTTTACTGTATCTGGTGTGTAACTTGAGATCATAATGAGATTCAACTGAAGCATGTTCTCATGTGTTTGACTTATAGCATTAAACCACAAAGTCATTTTATGTCAAGATAACAGATCCTATCTTTTTTATGTCTCAATAATGGAGGAGGTAAAATACAAAAACAGAAAATGCAAAACTCTGATCTATTTGGCATACTTTAACCAATGTTTCTATTTGATGTATACTGGTTATGTTTCAGTGTACATGCACTATACATGATTAAATATTCTCACCTTTAAAACTTCTCAAAATTTTTGAGAAGTTGTGGATCTTCAGTTATTTAAATAACCTTTAATCTTAAGTTGTTCAGTGGTGGTAAAGTTATCTTAGTGCAATGTTCATAAATGTATGGGAGGGTTTTAAAGGTTGCCTTACACCAAAACTTAGTAAAACAAACCCCCATGGGGCACACGAGTCCCAAAATAGGCCGTAGTGTGACAAAAAGTATTGTTTGAATACTTTTTCAAGGTACTATACACAGATGGATGAAATCATGCCTCCAGTCTTTGATAGTGGTCTTAATCATTAATCATACTGACCTTTTTTTTTTTTTACTGTAATGCTTCTCTTAAGAGAGGAATTAACTTCTCTCATGTCAAGGACGCACACAGTAAAACTGTGGACAATAGTTTATCCCTGGTGAAAAACTCAAAGGTGAAAGGTGAAAACTTCTACTCAATTTTTCTATCTTTATATTTATGTCTCGACAATGTCTTCATTGCCGAGATGTTTGCTGCTATCAGTTCGTGAAGCCCAGTGTGGAGCAGAGGGCAGCACTGAACCCACATGCAGGACACACATGAGGAGCAGAGGGGATTTGTAGGCAGCGAGACACTCACAGGCAGTTAGCCAGGGGGCTTCAAGCTTCACTTTAGAATCTGATACAGGCTGTGTTTGACTCTACATACCAAATGGAAGAAAAAACTAAATAGGGTAATAGAATGCATTGCCCCGAGTTTCACTGGAAGTCACAAGCGTGGGCACGGAGGAAGGCATGTAGCTGAAGTGTAAAAGCCATCTGAAATTGAGTTGGCAGCAGGACCTCTAAAAAGGAACAACTAAGAAAATGTTGAAGATAGCTGAGGAAGGAATATTCCCCCGAGGAGTTTGGATTGCACCAATATGGAAGGAGCGGAGCCCCGTGGGTGGAGGGTGCAGTCAGGTTCACTGAATTCCACACAAGCCTATCAGTCTGAATATGACTTCTCCAGAGGGAGTGGATCCCCCAGCTGCAGCTGTCTGAGCTGAGCTGTTTCTCTCTCTGGGGGTAATTTGTGGCAGTGCTTCCTGAAACATCCATTCATTCTGACGTGGAGAGAAATAGGAACATTTAAAGGCATTTATTTTTCATCCTTTTTTCCTCAGACAAATGTATTACTTTGGAAGTTGTTGGCCTTGAGACTCCTCGCTCAGAGGTTACGGTATATCTCTTGCAAGTGGCTCATTGGTTTGGTAAATATAGACATACTACTGCTCACTCGCTCAGACAAAAACAACTGAAGCATACTCAAGCATGTTTTAAATATATATATAACTTCCATTTTTCTGACGTACTTCTTCTTTTGTTATTCAGTGATTACAAGCATAATTGCAGCACTCAAATTTTCCAAACTAGCATGTTAAGATGCTTAAGTGCACAAAACAAACTGAAGTGCGCTGGACAAACTGTTAATATGCTAAGTGGGCGACATGACAGATTTATAAAGTCTAAATTTCACCAAGTCGAACTTAGTAACACTACAGGAGAGATACTGGCTAATTCTCAGCATCAAGGTGTCCCAGGGTTTGGACCCGTTCTGGTTTGAAAGCCTCAAAAAGGTCCAATCATTCAAAAGGCTTAATGTTATTTTATTAAGATGTGAAGAAAGAGTGACAAGAAGGCAAGGAGGTTGCTGAGCATAAAGTAATTTATCATAATTCTGGTCCCAAACTCCTCAGTGAATAGTAGAGAATGGGAACTGATTTCTGGTCCAGTTTTCTTCCACTTCATTTAATGCTGTAATGCTTCTCTTAAACTTTATTTTCAACATGCTCCCTGTGAGATTTTTAATTTCTTAAAAACTTTGAATCTTTTGGTTTTTTGTTTGGCTTTCATAACTTTTCGTTGTGGTAACTTTGGAAGAGCACAGAAGCTATATCCTGTGGCCCTTTGAAAATGGGTCTGTCAACACTTTTGTCTCACTGTACAGAGCACAATGCCAGGGGAGGCAAGTAATTCTCCTAAAGGGCCACATGGGAAAATATGGCCACTGGTAGAAGACAGAGTGAGAGGGAGAGAACATTAATACAACTTAAGGTTAGCATACCACGAGAATCTCATACTGGCCCATTCTTAGAGTAAAATAAATTAAGCTCATATCCCAACTTATTCATGTTCTCAATTATAATGAGGCTTCTAAACATTTGGCAGCAAATAAACACACACAGTCCTTCAAGCTTCCACATTAGCCTGACTTGGCTTTCTCAAAGTTCTTGCTTGAGTAAATGCTCCATCTGCCGATGCTGATCTCATCTCCAACAATGCATCTAATCTCTATCCTTAGAAAGGATCAGACCATGTTCACTGATGATTCTGCTTCCAAATCAGATGACATTCCGGATCTCACTTGGGCAATCAGGCCTCAGCGAGTCTTGAGTGGCTTCCAAGGTGACATTTCATCTGATCCCTCTCCCCCACTGTGGACTTTCTTCCTCCCGCTATCGGGATTTGTGTAATGTTACCACTAATCTAACTTCACATAATATAATCTGTTATTTCATGGCATATGCACATATGTATGTAGAGACACGCACGCAAATCTGTGTGCATCTGTGCTTTGCACTTGAACAGAACGTAACAGACTTAAATGCTACTACACACACACGCACATATGCATGGGGAAGTGGATATGAACACAAAGACAGACACAAACAACAAAACTGCAGCAGACAGAAAAAACGCACACTTTTCCCACTCTCTCCAATAACTGGCAGGAGTAGAGGAAGCCCACAAAGGGAGTAATATCGCACCAGGGAAAATGCCAAGTGTCTTATTAGTGCTTTAGTAGAGATGGCTTGGAATCGATGAGCGACCCTACTGGTCACAACACAAGCGCTCCCAGAGACGCGCACATCATGGCACTCAGTCTGCACAATCCATCATAACAAAACATCAGCAAAAAAAAGAGAAAGAAAGAAAGAGAACTCCTCAATGTCTGAAGACTTTCTCCCTCTTATCCCCCGTTCTGTTCTGTGCTTTGGGAGAGACGTGAGAGTGCTGCTAAGTGAAGGCACAGACAGCATAAGGAGTCTCTTATTTTCTTCTTTGGTGCTTTCAGGTGGCTCCTCTGTTCCACCTCCATGCTGTTCAGAGAACCTTTTTTTTTAACCTCACAATTTTTAAAAGCTGCGAGTAATAGTTTATCAAAACTGTGTAGTTTTTTTTTCCTATGCACTCATCACTTGACATTAAAAGTAAAAAAGAACAGATTTTTGTTTTTCTTGTAGATGAAATCTAAAGACTGGTTTGTCCCAGAAAACCAACTAATTTAAATGTGCTCTCTTACTTCTGCTCAAATAAAGCATTAAAAAACTTACAGCCTTCAGTTTAATGTGCCAAATAACATTCATTCACATTTTAGCACGAGTGCATTTAGAATTTTTAGTTTTAGTTTGGTGAGAAAATCCATAATACATTCAAACTTTTCAAAATTATTTTTGATCACTGAAATTATTTATAATTGTTAAAGGAACCAAAACATATAAATGAATATTATATTAATCCTGATGAAAACTATATGTAAACCTGTAATCAAAACTATGTTACTTCAAGTATCGAAAAAAGATACACAGAGTGAACTTTTATAACATCTTCTTGTCATACTGACCATTCAAAGGCTTTTAAACTGGTTACATTCACCCAGCCACACTCATTTCTATATTGACACACAGATTAGCAGGCTCCTTGGAGTTAAGTGCCTTGCCGAAGGGCACGTGTGAGTTGGGGGGACCTGCAATGAAACTTGCAACCCTCCAACTTCTAACTGTCTTACCTTTTAGTTAATTTATGGGTTCTACTCACAATCAAGTCCTGAGTCATAATTCAGCTGGCAGCAGCTAAAAACATCCAGAAGAAAATTGTGAAGAAATGTGGTGTGAAAATTGCCTTTGAGAATTTCTACTGGGCTTGAAAGAAAGACAAATGAACCCTGCAGTTTGACTTGAACTGACCTTTACAAAAGACCCGGTAGTGCCGGTGCATTTATAATGTGTAGGCATGCCCTTACATATATGCTCTTCATGGAAAATATTTTTCAACAGAAACCTTTTACTTTTGTGCTCTCACAAAAAAATTCAATAGTAAAGTTTCCCAAATGAACAAATAGACATGCCAAAAGCTTTATGGGGGGAAAAATGACTGTATGCAGCAGAGGTGTATTGAGAGAAAACAATTCAGGATTGTAAGGTCAGAACATGTTCATTTGTTTAGTAAAGCTGACTAAACATTCAGCGTGTGTTGCTGGCATAAAATGTCCCTCCAATAAGGATAAATGATACCCATCAAAGAGCTTTTACAAATCTACTGTGCAGTATACCAAAATGGTTACTATAAATCACATTCCGAAGTCTGACAAATTACTTTAAGGCCTCTACTCTTTTGGTATGTAAATTTCAATCAATAGCAGTAAACAAAAACAAAGATAAGGAGTACTTTTATGATTTTTTTAAATTCTAATTCAGCTGTCTTAGTAACTAATGTTGACATTTTTGTACTGCAACATATTTTTAACACCAACTATGTACAGTTGAAGTGGTGGGCACTGTACCCAAATAATAAATGTCATCCAAAATAAACAAATCTAATTTCTAAACAAAAGCATCTGACCAAGTCAGTCCAACCATACAGAAAGACTGAAATTCACTTACATGGATTTTCAATTGTTCCAAATTACACTTCAATGTAGTCAAGTTCAGTCTATCAAACCATTTGGTGAACAATATTTCTGACCAAACATAGGTGCCTGCATTGGCTTTGAAGTAATTCCTCATCCTAAGCAAGCATTCATGTCCACTTAAAAAAAAAATACAAAAAAAGAGAAAATACATAAAAATAGCTTCTGTTTTGGTGCTGAGGAACATGTTTTTGCTTGAAGGCAGAGTAATTACCATAATTACTGTCACTTCAGATTTACCCAAAACAATAGATTACCACCCACTGCAGTCTTGTTGAGTCACAGTTTGATTTTAGGCAAAAATTACTAATAATATGAATATGTTCCGTGTGTTTAAGGATGGAAGGAACAACAGGTTACATGGTAGAAGTAAGCCATTCTAAGGCTGACCTTATTCCAATCTAAAATACAGCTGTCATATCTATAAAAATAACATTATGATAACATTTTTTAAAAGTTAGTCTTAAGTACCTTCACAAAGCATATGAAACAACCTCAATGTGCACAATGTAACCTGCTCACAAAAATAATTAAGTATCATGATTTAGCCATGGTCCATCACATTTTGTACAACTATTTTTAAAGATGTTTTCTGAGTTTCTTTTTCTGACATGATTTCAAACACCTGTGGTTCAGACAGCAGCAGCAAAAATCCATGATTTATGTGAAATATAAGTGAAGATGCAGTCAAGATGACACATTTCAACGTCTCCATTGCCGTTCCTCTGACTCTTTTTAATCATTAAGAATGCTGTCATAAAGTTACGGGAAGAGGTAGGATAAACAAGGTTATTCCGTATGGGAAGTGTGCAGATTGCACGGTAGCAGCATGACAGACAGGGAAACAGCTGGTGGCTAATGGAGTTTCTAAGAAACAGTCTTTATGACTATCTTCCTTGCTTCACTCTGTTTTCCTTTATTTTACTTTGACTGGGCTGCTCATCTCGACTTCCTGATTTACCTTAGCTCAAAATCACGCTCAGCCAGAAAATGAGCTTGAAAATGAGGTGCCTCAAGGGATACACTCTTTAGTGTTTTTCAGTAAACACTACAGCCACTAAAATCGCTATTCATCAAACAGAGCTGCCTCGACACACATGGGCTGCTTCGAAATTTTAAATGTTTGAGAAATGATTTGGCAACATGTGCTTTTAAGGGGGAAGGATTTCCAATTTTAGTTTTCACTCAGTGTGAATGTATCACTGAGTTTTTGAAGATAAACATATTGTGACTGCGTCAAGTTTTGTTAAAGATAAAATACATTTAAAGAAACATTATGTAAAGTTAGTTTTTAACAATTATGGAAAAAAAGTTTGCAGTAGAATGAAATATTCTCACTAAACCAGATTTTATAATAACAGCAAATAAAGATAACTACAATGCTTTCTTCTGAAATGCATTTTTATATAAAAAAAAATGCTATATATGAGCTGTTGCCCATTTTACTAGTCCTGATCAAGAGTGTGCTGAATTTGATAGTGATATATTATCATTTTTATCTGTGGACAGGTTGTTGCATTGATACGTCGTCAATCAATCTTCTTATATCCCGATCTCTAGAGCCAGTGTAGCTGAAAAAGGAAAGCTGTACACGTAGATGCATCATGACAGAGACAAAGCCCCAACCCAAAGCTTGACAACACACAGAACAGTGGCAGTACAAGGAATAAATGAAGAGCTCATCCCTGCCATAAATCCCAATTAAATCCACTATCTAATCAGTATTCTGCTTACGCTCTCTTTGGCACATATTTTCTGTTATATTAAATTCTCCTGTGTGTTAGAACATATTAAGTGTTGAAAATGTTTTGGAAACCATAGATACAAATTAAACCTGATGGTAAAGAGTCTACAGGGTATTGCATGTTATATGATAAGTCAATCTAAGATAGGAGGTGTGACGTTAGACAGAGAATGCCACAGTTTCGATTACAAAACAAAAAAATAGAAAGACTCACTAAAATTTTAGCAAAATTCTAGTAAATTTGTATTAAATCAGTGTCAAATAGTAGAACAAATTCAAAAAATTTGTAATAAAAGCAAAGTAAATTACAAAATAACAGTAAAATTGTAACAGAATTACAGTATTACTGTCACAAAGTTAGAATACTGTAAACATTACAGTAACTGGATGGCAACACCGCTGCCAGTAATTTACTGTAAATTCTACAATTTTACTTTGTTTAAATTTAAAATAGAATATAAAGATTTTTTTTCAGAAGGATTTCTCAAGCGTATCAATCTACATGGTAAAGATTGTCATATTTGTCACAAAGCATTTCTTTTAGCATCGTTTTATGTTTTTGAGTAGTTAAATTTAACAAGCTGTCACATTTAAACACCCACTCCTTTGAAACACATGAACATTCCCAGAGATTTTTTTAATCAAACTTTTTACAGTGCTTTTACAATTACAGAACAGCATTTTGATATAGTGTGTCCAATGTTTTCCCTCACATCAGATCCAGCAGCTCTTTGGTCCATTTGACTGGTAGAGACTAAGATACAGGTGATATTGAGAATAAAGCCTGGCACAGCACGCTATTATCATTGCTGCATCTTAGACTCAGTCTGAATCCTTGAATCTTTTATGCTCAGCTGAACAGTTCAGTCGATGCATCTAACAATGGAGATAAATCACTTTGGACATAACAATACAAACTGGAGCAGAGGGCTGCTTGTTATTTGATCAGAATCCTATGAGACCTGAATGGGAAGCACTTTACCTGCAAAGGAGCACTATCATTTCTGACTTGCTACTTGATATCTTCCTTTAGTCCTGGACAATTGTTACATAATTGCAGTCTGATCTCTAAGCCGCACAGCACAAGGTATGTAAATATTATGTTTCTTTGAGCCCATCCAAATACCTGAGGGAGATTAGGGTAGTTGTACAAAAGGTCAACCAGCAGCACACTAATTGGGGAAACAGCAAGTCTGCTGATTAGAATGGAGGTCAGAGCTTTGGTTAATCCCCAAGTGGCCGGCCGGGTCAGCACCTTTAAGGCAAACATCCATTCGTACTTTTCATTAACCACTTAAAATGTATGAGATAATACATTGTAATGCCTTGCAAAAGTATTTTTACCACTGAAACTTTTTCACATTTTCTCATGTTATGACAATTTTATTTTAATGGGGATTTTTGTACTGAGTGAATGTGATGTAGTAGAAACGATGCATAGTTGGGTTTTTTTTTGATTGCGTTTTTGTAAACATATATACAAATTTTAAAGTGTGGTGTACATTTCTATTTAGCCTCCTTTTACTCCAATAGGCCAAAGTAAACTTTACTATAATTTATTAAATCTCAGTGTAAAGGTCTCTGAGGTATATAAGAGAACATTAGTGAACAAACCACATCATGAAGTCTAAGAAACAGACATCAAGTTTTGGATAAATTAACATGCTTGATGAAGATCATTTGTATTACACTACAAGACATGTAGGTAATGCAATCAACATGTGGAAGAAGTTGCTGTGATAAACTTTCAAAGAAACTAATTAGAGGCTAACCAGGGCTATGATAAGTTTAGATCACAACATATCCATTTATTATAATGGGCAAATCAGAGTTTAATCAATCCAACCTGAATGAGCTGATACTGTAATGCAAACAGTAATAGGCTGTCAGATGTCAGTGTCTGCAGCTTTAAATGCACCTGAGAGGGTGTAACGGTTGCACCGTGTAACTCACGTAACAATAGCTCTAATATAGTGAATAATTTTGCAACAAAATATATAACGAGTAAATTTTAAGGTTTGTGTAATGAGGCAAGAGAAGATCAGGAGAACTGTTGCTAGGATTAAGAAACAGGCAGAAGAGACAATATCCAAATCAATATGGCTGGACTGTGTCAAAGACTCTTTAAAATAAGGTTCATCTATCTGTGTGCACCCACTGACAGTAAACTGTGGAGAGATGAAACATGAACCGGCATGTTTCATCCTCAGCGACCCCACCTGCAAACCTCCATGATTCAAAGGATCTATTACCACGCAGCTAATTCCCTGAATGCTGAAGGTCACCTTCAGAGATGTTCTGGACTCCATCACAGCCAGTTTGAGATGTGTTGGCAGCATCTAAAGTGCTTGCGGCATATTGAGCAGGATGTGTCATAATATTTTGGCTCATCAGCGCGAGCCTAGAGGCAGAACGCCAAAGGAGTTGTTACAATTTGAGAAATCACCATTCCAAATCTGTCAATTAAATTTTACACAAAGGCATGTGTGCAACAAGTAGTGAAGTGATTTTATTTTACTTTAAAAGACTAATTAAAGGAAGCACTTCTGCATATTGTATAAACACACTGATCAGATGCCTTCACACCTGTCACCTGTCAAGTTCAACAGAATTATAGTGCTGGCACCGAGAGCCCAGCTGTGTTAAGGAACAAGACATCCTTCTGCATCACTATCTTTTGGAATAATTTAATTCTTACCTGCACATACAAACACTTTAACACATTATGTCTTTCTATCTTCATGAGGACATTACATTGACTTCCATTCATTTTCCACTCATTTCCATTGCTAAACCTTTACTCTATACATAATCATTACCAGATGCAGAACTCTAAAGCTAACCTGAGCTCAACTCACACCTATGTCCTAAATCTAACCTCTAACCCAAAAACAGCCCCTCCTTCTATGGAAAATGGGCTTTAGGTTACATAAGGAGCAGTGGGTCCTCAAAAAGTAGTATCTGTTGGAAAAACTGGCCCTAAAAGCTAAGAAATGATAAAGCACACATAGATACACACCATTAAACAATTTAAGTTCCTGATGCAATTATTGCCTCATGCAGATGATGTGATCAGTACTGTGGTACCCTGCTGTTCTATAATAAAAATAGTCTCTAATGAATTAAGCATACAGATCCTCCACTGACAGGAGTCATGCGGTTAGGAGGGAGCATTCAGAAAGGGTAATTATTGTCTATTTCACTTTAATCTGCCAGAGCCGCATCCTTACATATTACAGTAAGATTGCAGGGAGATGTGTTAGAGTCTGGTGATGTTTTTATCTTTCAAATCTTCACTGACTCTTTGTTGGATTCTCCATGGAGTCACCATGTAGAGTTTCAGGCTCAGAGCAGATTTCACTCTTCTTGCTTGGCAGCAGTGACGACACATAATGTTCATATTTGTTGATTATCCACTATGTATGTTATTTATTCTCATTCTCTGTATTTAACACTTGGCTGGTAGTATATGTTTGTTAGTTGTGAGAACAATTGTGGTTTACTGCAAAGAAAATCTGTTGTCTAGTAACTAAAACAGCATTTGACCGGTAGTAAACATGCTCCGATGTATCTTAATGACTAATCCAGTAAGACCTCTACCGTAGCTGTAAACTTTATCCTTTAAAAGTAAAGAAGTTAAAGCTGAAGATAAGAAAATTTGTGTTGGAAATAAGAGGAGCAGATCTTCATGAGTAATGCACAACTGAATGTTCATGTCTCAAGTCCTCATTCAAAACTTTTTGGTTCTGAGTTACAAAACGCCATTTCCAGAATTGTTCTTTCATCAACTTTGACCAGAAGAGAACGATGTTCACAACTATGTTCAATTGAATTATGGTCTTTTCGTGGTGATGTGCAGCATTCGATTTTCATCACAGAGAGCAAAAGGTTTTACTTTGGTTTCATTTGATCACAGCAAATTCTTCCACTGTCAGAGAAGATGGACCTAAAAACAACCACAGCCACAATGTTCAGGCTCTTATTGGTTAAAAAAAAGGACTAAAGTTATGAAGAGGAAAAGTTGCAAAACTCTTCTTTCCATGTGTTACCTTGTGTTGGTCTATCATGAAAAATCCCACAAAATAACATGAAGTTGGTGCCTATAAAATGGTAAAATTTCAAAAGGTTTAAGCTGTTAAATTATTTTCACCTGACAGTATTTCATCAATGGATGCTTTACACATACTTCTAGCTTAATTGCTGTTCCACCCTTAATTGATCATGTGGTTTTTTGGTGGCATATTTACAGTATATATTCATTAACTCGTCGAGCTTATACAGCTCACGATGACCTCATCTCTGTGCCTATAAACTACAATATTGGTCCAAAGTAGGACCAAAGAATACTTTCTTTTTGTTTTGGTGTGTCATAGGAAGGTTTTCATTGGCCTGTATTGGTCAACAAAATACAATGCATGTACAGTAATGGATTGTTTAAATAAAAAATTAATAAAAAAAAAAAAAAGGAACTAGGAATAATTTAAACATAGCGATCCACAAGCTAAACGACTATCGAAAATGGGTTTTTTATTACACTAGAATATTTTTTTCTCCCCCCCCATAACTACTTTCACAGTAGGTGTTCAAGGTTCCTTTCCTCTGTGTACCACTTGTAGATACTGGTAGTGATAAGAATGATAAACAGCTTCCCATCTGAAGTGCTGACGGATTGTACTGTCAGCTTGACAACATCAGTGGGAAAAGGTTTATTGCAAACCTCAGATACCTTGAGGCTTAATGCAGCCACACAGTTGTAAATGAGAGCAAAACAGGGTTCATGTCTCTTACAGGTGCCAATGATGCTTGTCAGCAAATTGAAGCAGACCTTTAAACTCCCGCTTTGAAAAACAGCACATCCACTGCATTATGGAGCTTTTATTCACATTTGAAGAGTGTGTGACATTCTCTGCTCATCTTTGATGCTGAATAGAGTTGAAGGTTGACTCAAAACCTATATCTAGAGATAACTCCACACTGCATTTAACCTGTTTTCAGGTCTCTGTGTCTCAAGCAGAAAATAGCATCAGTTGCCTCGCCTCTTTAATGTGTGTGCGTGCATTCAGCACATTATAAGCATCTCTAATTCTCCTGGTATTAGCTGCACAAACTGCAAGCTGAGCAGAATACTAAATCTCAGTCACCCAGGTAAACTGTGAGGTTTGTGTTGCTTTTTCATAGCAGGCTGCAGCTGGCTGTAAAATATTAAATTTGGCTAACAGTGGAAATGGCGTCCATAATTACACGTTCACACTCACACTATAAACTGTGGGTATCTGCAGAAGGCGTTAACAAGCAGCTAGGAGGTGAGATTGTTGTGTGCGCAAGCTACTGCTGATAACATATGGTGATATGACGATCTTCTACCATCATTTCCTAACACTATGTAGCGCAAATAATTTTTGAGAAACATTCAGTATTTATTATTGTGTAAGGCATTAACAACCTTTCTTCAAGTACATTTGTTGTTGATATTCATTCCTTCTAAACTGTTTTTTTATTACATTCACAAACTTTAGCATAATTAATTGGGATTTTAGATCAACACAAGCCAACAAAGAAGAAGAAAATTTTTGGCAAATGTGTGGCATGCATTAGGATTCAATAAGCCCCATTTACTGTAATGTCCCTAAATACAATCCAGTGCAATTAATGCCATTAGAAGTGATCTAATCGTTAAACAGAGTACTTATGTTCATTTTGATTAAAGTGTAAATACATGTGCAAAAAATAGTAAAAGCACACAGGAAAGAAAATGGTTAAAGTTGCAAATAAAGTTTAAATATTGTAGTACTATTCAGTCCAACATCCAAAAATTAGAAATGGTATGGAATCAACCTAAACCAAGATAAAGGGCCAAGACAGAGGGCAAGGAAATTACTAAGTAAAAGCAGTCAAGAGTCCATGATAAGTCTAGTGGGAGGATCTATTAATAAGACAAACTATTACTTGTGCACTCTACAAATCTGGACTTTTGACCGGGGGTAGAGTGGGTGTGGGGGGGGCATAGCGAAAAGAAATTCATAAGCCATGTCATTCACAGCTCACAACTAGTATTCCTGCAAAGCCCCCTGAACACTCTAGCAACGTAATGGTGGTGGCAGCATCATGCTGTCAGGATAATTAACTTCAGTTGCATCAAGGAGGATGGATGGCAATAAATACAATGTAGACCTTGAGGAAGATGTCTTAACTTGCTCTAGTCTCAAAAAGTTTGACAACCAGAGCTACAATTGAAAAGGTTAGATCAATGGCAAAGTTGAAGAAGAGCTCCACATTTTGATAAAAAAAATACCTTTTCATTCTACAATTAAGCACTGACTATACAGCAGCTAGCTCAACATTTAAGAGATGAATAATAATGTCGCAATTTTGAAGCTGTATTACAGGGGTGCCCAAGTCCAGTCTTTGAGAGTCACTATCCTGCGTCTCTTTGAGCATCCCTGCCCCAAAACCCCTCCGAATGCCTGAATTCCCTCATCAGCATGTCATGCAGTTCTGCAGTAGCCTGATAACAAGCTATTTATTTTACTCAGGTGAGCTGGAGAAGAGGTGCATCTAAAAGCTGCAGGACAGCAGCTCTCTGGTGTTAGGAGGATTGGAGATCCTGCATGAAAGGCTACAAATTACAAAATGTACGAAATGTGAAAACGCAGAACACAAACTGAAAAGGACTGGAACTGATTGCAAAGCACTGATGATGATCACAAAAAATCTTGTTTTTAAAGTAAACAACTTCAAAAATTGACACAATTGATGTATTATAGAATCTATAGAATCAGTTTCTTTTTACATTATAAAGAGGTAATATTACGCAAAAGAAACAAACATGCATTTTGTGATTCATCCTAAATAAAAACTAAGCTAAAGATCCAGTTCCTGTGCTGGAGCTTTAACTGTTATGAGCAGCAGTGGTGTTTAATGTGGCATGATATGGCTTCTGGGTCATGTCACAGTTGCGACAGCCTGGCACTTCATCCTCATGCTGCTCATTACAAATATGGCCCCATATAAGGGAAAATAAACAAGTTTTCCAATGGCATAACATTTATTGCCAACAAGCTTTGTTATGATGAAGAAAGAAAGAAAAAAAAGCAACCAAACACAAATTTCATCACTTTTTGTTTATATCAATACCTGTATTATTGTTATATCTCTCAAATGTAAGGTGCTTTTAATGTTAGAAATCAACATTTTTGCATGAGGACCCCATTTATGCAAGAACCACTGCTGACTAGAGATGACAAGTCACTCAGCTCCAATTAATCTATAAACTAGAAGCAACAGTAATTATTTGCATCTCTAATAAATTACAAAATGTTAATTCCATTATTTATTTTTCCAAACCCATTTTGTCCTGCTCAGAGTTGTGTAGGAGATCCACCCCAGCTGTAATAAGTAAAGCAACATGGCTTTCATTCATTTTGGTAATTTATTCTTGACAAGATTTGTTGTGGACAGTTCAGATTATTACTTATCCAAAACAGGGTCCAATAAGGTCAGCTGATTGGTGTGAGCTCACGTAGTAAATTGCATGTCATATGGTAAACTCCTGTTTGTTTTTGGATTAAAATAGAGCTGCTCGATGGGTCCTTTCATTAACTCACAATGAAGGATTGCACTGATTCCTCTAATGAGTTTGTTAGCGGTTATGGGAGGACAGCAGCAATTTGCATGAAATGGCATTCTTTGTCTGCCATGTGATGAAAGAATAGCCCACAAGTGTCATTAAAATAAATAAATAGTTCTTAACATCGCTTTTATTGTAATTACAATAGTACCACAAAATACTGTGATAAAACCTTAAGTGTGTATCGCCATCCCTACTTCCAGATAGGCAAGTCAAAGTTGTATGTGTAGAGAGGACATGATGATTGATCGACGGAAATCAATGTGGTAATTATAAACTTACATCAATTATATAGCATGAGCAAACATTTCAGAAAAATATATCTAAGAAATATTTTCTTAACATTTTAATCACCTAATTTATTGAACAGAGAACTCAAAGTGTTTCCACTGGTACAATAGCATTGTAGTGGATCCATATTAAGCATTGTGGATCTGTCCCAGCACACACTCTTTGCAGAGAAACCATGTCTGCAGAGTTGTTCCAAAGGGATCATCCGAAGATGGCGTGTATGCCAGGAAATAAAAGACACTGTGCAAAATAGGCTTTTTTCATTGTTTGTTTTGTTGTGAGGAGCTCTTGATAGTTTTGCTGTTATGGAAACAAAATTCAGCGGGAGGAGAATGCTTCAGTTTAGTTCAGCAGTAATTTATTCTTAAAGAGACAAACATCTGAGCAACTGTCACTACTGACTTTTATGATTTGTGCTTCAGTTGTTGCAAAGGCTTCCATACACCTTGAACTTTTTCACTTTGTGTCTCGTTAAATCATGAATTTCACAGTATTTTTGTGAGATTCCATGTAAATAGGTCAACACAAAATAGTGCATGCTTGTGAAGTGGAAGAATGAAAGCGAAGACTGTTTAATGATAAAAATCTGAAAAAGCCATTTGTATTCATCCACTTTTACTGACATTCCTGAATAAGATCCAAAGCAAGTAATTCCCTTCAGAAATCAGCACAGTGGAGTATAAGAATGTATATAATTTAATGTCAGAATAAATTGAACTGCTCTATGAATCTCAGAGGTTTGTCAGAGAAAATGATTAAACCAAAAACATAACAAAGACCAAGGCACACAATGGATAAGATAGTTGAGGGATAAAGTTGTGGAGATATTTAAATAGGGGTGATGTCATAAAACGATATCCCAGGCCTTTGAGCTTCAAACCTACCAAGAAATGGCCTTCACCTACATTGACAGGGTGGATGAGCAGAGAGAATTAATCAAAGTAGCAGCCAAAAGGTCAATGGTAACTCTGAGGGGAGCTGAAAAGATCCATTACTCTGTTTATATTGAAATTATTAGTTGTGCATCTAACAAGTCATGAGAAGTTCAGGATATATTCTGCCTCAAGTCATTCAACAAATATATAGACACAGCAAACATGTTTAGCCTCTCTGGATAAGACGAGATCCAAAGCCAAAACAAAGTGGTAGCAACATCACATGTGGATACTTTCCTTTACAAGAACGGTGAAGCTGGTCAGAGTTTATTGGAGGATAAATTGAACTAGATACAGTAGTAAACATACATATATGACTGTACAATGGAAACTGGAAGAGAAGGAGCTGAATGAACCATCACAAGAAAAAAACTCCCTGCATGAGATGTACCGATTACACATAGCTGCAGTGGCTGATTTGACCAAATCCTACTAGCGGCTAGACAGGCTAGACTGAAAGACAGAACTGAAATACTTATCACTGTAGTACAGAATAGAAGCTCAGATCTTCCATATGAGGAAAGATCCCAGGTGCAGCTCTGCAAAGAGACTCCAGAAACAATCCGGCATCTCATAGCTGGAAAGGAATACATGGAACGCCATAGGCCAAGCAGAAGGGATACCCGGAATACGACCTGGAGACCTGCAGGTCAAAGTGGAAATCACCTCCCAAGATGATGGAGAATTGTCGAGCTAAGATCCTGTGACACTTCCAGATACACACGGCCATTACTGTTACAAAACAGTAATGGCCAATCAACTGGACATTGTTACCATTGATAAGCAGCAGAGGACGACCACTGTGGTCAATGTGGCAATCCCAAATGATGGAAACATCAGGAAAAAGGAACACAAGAAACCAGAGAAATCAGGGAAGAACTAGAAAGAGCCTGGCAGGTGAAGGCAACAATAATGTAATTAAGTATAAATGCAAATACACACAACGTTTGTGATATTTTTATTTGTATGTATCTTTTAAAGTCATGTGTATTTCCCCTTTACTTTACAATTAAGCATCAATTATGTTTGTCTATCGATCAAAATCTCAATGCATTAAAGTTTGTAGTTTTGAGAAAATATGTGGAAAAACTTCAGGAGTACATTTACAAGTCACTGCATACAAATTAAACAATAAGCACTTTAATACACTTAATAACTCTGACTGACTCCTGTTTTATATTTAATACTTATTTATGGTTTTGGATGTTCAACACACACTCACTCAGAAGAAAGCTTAATTCATTCCATTAACATTTAAACAAAAATGTGTTATCAGTGATAATACACATATGCTGGGATATAAAGATAATCAAAACTTAGTCTTAATTTCTGCAAGAAGACATGATTTAATAAGGGGTGATAAACATTTAGTCATTCTGTCAGCCTCAGTCAAGATGAATGAAGCCTTGGGGTGGAAGAGAAGCTGGTAGCACTAATGATGCAGAAAACAGCAAACAAGCTCCAGAGAGATGCAAGACTGCCATCCCATGGCCAAAGAGTGAACAGAAATCCTCCCTCATAACGCTCAATGTTCAGACAGTAGGAAATGGCACAACCGCTAAAAATTGGAGTTATTCTCTGTCCATTGCATTTATTTTATAGGTCGAGCGCAATTCCATAGAGCCAGTTTCTCTTTCTGTATAATGAAGGACTGTGATGGTGCTTTATCACTTGAACATCCTCATCCCCAACATTAGTTCAGATATAATGAGGGTTATTCAGAGGACGGGGGCCCTCTCCACAGAATGATAAAAGACCCGAGAGTGTGTCTGTGACATGGCATCGGTCATTAGCCTGCCTCACTTTGCCCTTTCATGTATTTCTAAATAAGTGCCTTCCTGTGGGTTTAACAGACCACCTAATCTGCCTACTTAGAGGTGCGGGCGAGGAGTGGGAGCCCAGAGAGGTGAATTTCAGGCAGGTAAATGTGCTTATCTGCGCTGTGACATGTTTAGCCTCTCTGGTGGAAATTCTGCCACAGGCTTCCAACCCCCGGCAGGTTTCACTGGTGATATAAATTATGGTGAGGTTGAGGGGAGGATTAGTGTATTTATGTGAAGTATCCTGTAAAAGTGGAGCAGTGGCTTTCATAGATGTTACAGCTTTAAATCCCCACAGTAACTCTCTCTGCGCCTTTTTCTTTTAAAGGTTAACGCTGATTTAAGAATTCCCCCGGTGTTGACCTGTCTGATCAATACTTGTAAATATACAGTTCTCTCCCCAAGACTGGAGAGGAAGTCTTATCTCTGTCGCCATAAAGAATAAAAGACTGGAGATACAATGGGGGATTGATTTGAAGACAGGCGGGGTTATTAAAGTGTTGGCAAACAAAAAGAACTTCACTTGAAGCAAAAAAAAAAAAAAAGCTGGAAAAGATTAAGTCAACTTTTAGAGAATGTAAAATAATAACACGTAAAATCAATTAAAATCCCCTAAGAGTTGAATGAAGCAAAACAAGGTCAGAAAAAAAAAAAAACTTTCTTTCAGGCAGATTTGTAAACAGCCCCCAAAGAATAACAGCAGCAGGAATTTGTTTGATGATTTTCAGTCCACTCTTATTCATTTTTTTTATCATGAAGAGTACTGCAGACTGAAATACAAGCAGATTACTGTACATTTAACTCCAAAGAAGGTGCAATTAGGTGCTTTACATAGAACCAAGGAAACACGTTCTTATCTTTCACACCCAAAGCTATTTTAAAAATGTCATTATAGTGAGTCTTTGCCGGGCGATGTAGTCAACCCCGTTTTCACACTGTGAAATGAGCTTCACTGACCCCGACGCTCCCTGGACTTCGAAAATGTGAGCCCTTGCTTCGGCTGATCTTACACCAGTCTGCCATGTGACAGAAGGTTGCGAGGTCAACAGAAAGGCTGGTAAAACATCATTGTCACCAATCAGGAAAACAAGCTCCAGGCTCCCAACTTGACTTGGGAAGCCAGACGATGTAAGTTACTGGTCCAAAGAAGATAAGAAACGGCAGCAATGACATCCCTCCTTTAGGGTTAATGTAAGTGTATGAGAACATTGTATAGGCTTGCAAAAGTATTTTACTTTTTTCCACATTTTGTCACTTTACAGCCACAAACTTCGAGACTTTTTCTTGAAAGAAAAAGCCTTGGGATTCTTGGGATTTTATGTAATAGACTAAAACAAATTATTTTTATACTTTACCTAAATAGCAAATAAAGTCAGACTTGCAGAAACGACCTTTGCAGGAGTTACAGCTGTAGATCTTTAGGGGTATGACTGAAAAGACCTTGATTTCAACATCAAGAAATAGAAACTTTTGGTTATTCTTCTTTGAAAAAAATGTTCAAAATTGATAACATTTGTGAAAAAGCAACTTTACCATCTTGCTACAGATTCTCATCTACATTGTGGACTGACTAATCTATCCTAGCACTACTTTGATCCAACCTGTTCCATTGCAGCTCTGGTTGTATGTTTACTGTTGCTTCTGAAGGTGACTCTCCTCTCAAGTCTCAAGTGTTTTGCAGACTAACAGGCTTTCAGCTTCTCATTCTCAAATGGGGAAAAGCATCAACACCCGCCATCACATTGTTCTATAGTTTTTCTTCCCACAGCTGTGTAAAAACTATTTGTGATCATCACCAATAACCATCCAGTATGATTCGACCAACTGGGCTGTGATTCTCAGCAACTCTTAAAACCAATGTGACCAGTCATTTTAGGTTCATGGCCTTGTCTTTGTAGGTTTGCATTTCCATTTTGGATAAGATATTAAACGGTGCTCTCTGTAAAATTATAAACTTGGGATATTGTTGTATAACCCAACTTATCTGTCTTAGTGCCAAATGTCCAGCAATGTTTCCTGAACTAAAATTGCCCACAAAGTGAGCTCTGTTAATGTTAATTAGCTGACTTCTGAAGGAAACTAGTTAAAATTAATTTTATTTAGTAAAATAATAAACGCAGTCACCAAATAGATGAATTAAATTATTTCTAAAAGGTTTGTGTGAATACTTTTTTGATAGAATTTTAAATGCATACACCCACCAGGAGAGGGTGATGTGGAACACCAAACATACTGGTGGTAAATGATTTCATTTCATTTATTTAAAACTCATTTTAAATAATAAAAACATAAAAGGTCAAGAAAAAAAGAAAAGAAACATTTATTTTGCAGCTTTCATGCTGCAAGGAGACTGAAGCATATTCACAGTAGAATGCATAAAACAAAGAAGGCATGTTACAAAGAATGGCTTAGGCAGTGGTAGAAACATCTCACTCACCACAGCACTTGATTAAACAAGAGTTAAGATGCAAAGCTTTGCTCAAAGACACAGTAAGGTAGTATAGTTCAGACAAATTGCACTGTTAGCGCACGTACATAGTGTACGAACATGGTTCGATTTGCAGTTTGGTTGGCACAAACTATTTAAAAGTCTCCACTGTGAAAGAAAACCCCTTCCTATGAATTGGCAATGAAATGCATGTTATTAAAATGTAAAGAACCGCTGATTTCCTGCAATTAAACTACTGACCACAACGCGGGCATGTCATTATTGAAGATTGTCATCAAAATGGCAGGACATCGTCCTTCCTTTAAAAGAAACAAGAAATACAAATCGCCACTACTAGAAAGGTCGGAGTATATAAATGCTTTCTTCTGTTTGTGATAAACTAGTAAATATAATCGCATCACCTCTGCACAAAGAATTAATGAGTTTTTCAGTCCTCACAATTCTGCAGCTTTTTACCTGCAGAACTACAAAGAATTTCTCTGATTGACCTTTTGTAATCCTACCAGAGCAAGAAAGAAGAAAGGAATATGAAGTAACCCGGTTTGGCCACAAATCCTCTAATTGGATTCCACTACCTTGAGAATCATCTCAAAGAGTAGAGTCACAAAGTCTTGGGGAAAAGATAAAGCTTACGCACTCAGAGAAAACAAAAAATAATAATTTGAAATGTTTTTCAATTCATAGCAGCCAAGTTGAAATGATAAGTCTGAACAGACCAGATGGATGAGACCTACATGTGTGCTTGGCAAAGCAATAAATGTCATCATGGATGAACAAACATTGACAAACAGCAGCATTACAGTTCCTACAGTTTGATGAATACAGAAACAAGAGGTCGGCATGATCAGGTTAAGATTGGCTTCGGAAATTCAACGCATTGTTTACTGAAATTCAAAGGCATTATTCAGCGTTAAACAGTGGAGAAATTCTTGAGCAGCATAGTTAGTGTCACTGGCAGTTTGGTCATTAGCTTAGTGTGAGCCATCAAGCACTGCAGTTTAAGTCACAGTAACAACAGTGGTCATCTTCCAGTTTTAGTACGTAGAATTGGCAACAAAGTGGTTGAGATTGTTGTAGAGACTATTCTATCACAAGCCATTACAAAAATAATTATCAATTTCCCATTTAAATGACAATGACAGACATCTGTTTTGTTCCCCGGCAATACAGATGTGTGTTGTGGCTTATATTTAGGTCCATGAAGAGCTCAAAGTAAACAGCATCTCTCTCTGAAACTCTTCTTGCTCTTCTTGCTCTTTCCTTTTCCATTTTTGTCCTTGTTTTCAGTCATTTTCTTGCCACGGACTTCGCGCATCAGGTCGAAGAATACCTGGAGAGAAAATGAGTAGCTACTTCATATGTTTGGGAGTCAGATAAAAATCAAACAAGTAAATGTGAGTTCATGTTAAAATTCAGTACTGTACACAATTTACAAGTTAGATGCAGGAGGTTACTGTTGGCAAGTTGCACCGAGGTTTTACAAATTTATGGTTTCATAATTCCCAGTAGTAGAAAAAAAAGTGTTTTTTGACCATTTACATTAATTAATTAATTAATTTAGTTTTTTCTTTGAACAAACCCCTCAGCCCCCCAAAAAAAACCCATACTTAATCTGGTTTGGAACCAAAATAACAATTTTTTATATTTCTTCGTGTTATGATTTTTTTGGTCCACTTTGACAATGTGAGAGTTTTTGATATGATTATTTTTGACCACCAGATTAATTGAACTTTTGTTAGTATGCAAAACGCAAGAAACTGTTACTTTGCCTATTTTTGCTAGTTTGCAAGTTGGAAGCATGATCAGAAACAAAACAGCCAGCAGTTTCTCAAAATATTTCTGCTTTTGGAACTTAAAAGGCAGTGACAAAGAGCCTCACTCATCTACTCTGCTAAAATTACTTTAAAATGGCTTAGGTCAGAGACGCCTTAATAGGCAGTCCGGGGTCTGCATTCAGTCTGCGAACCAGATAACTATGGCCCCCAAGCTGTGATTTTATTTTTTTAATATAGACCGAGGAGGCGTGAAATTGTATGTTCTGTTTCCTTAATAATAAGAAGACAACTAAATGTCACCCATATAATAGAGCAAGCAGGACAGTGATCATCTCCATGTCAACCTGTCACTCGGTCATTACTGCTGCAACACCAGCGGCACGGTTTTACTGTCACTTTGGGAGCTGCTTTCTAGTTGAAACCTCTCCAGCAGTAGAAAACAGTCCATTCTAAATCTGCAGTGAAAGGAAAATGGTCTGTATTTTTATGCGTTCATTCA
Source organism: Phalloptychus januarius (assembly GCA_902982915.1). Lineage (NCBI taxonomy): Eukaryota > Metazoa > Chordata > Actinopteri > Cyprinodontiformes > Poeciliidae > Phalloptychus > Phalloptychus januarius. Next base: position 15,972,708 of record CADWAE010000230.1, on the reverse strand, counting down.
TTTATGCTTAATTTTCCAAGAGACCGTCGGTACGGCAAAGCATTTGAGAGCAAGGAGAGGCATTTTGAAGAGACGTTTTCTCAAACTTTTGAGTTAAGAAAAGGAAGAATAAAAGCTCTGTGACTGTTTTATCAAGCTGCAAGTAGAATTATTGTTCCATCCATGACAAAACAACACAATCCAACAGCTTATTCGCTCTTAGTGGCATGGATTGTAAAACAGATCTTATTGCAGATCTTGATTTCTTTATCGACAAATTCTGTGGAGGAGTTGACTCTTTCTGTTAAATTGAAAGGGAGTTATAACTTATTTATTTTATTTTGAGTACAGCTGTATATTGTATGTACGGACTATAATAAATGGACCTCTGACTATGAAAAATTTTATTCTGGTCCTTTGAGATTTGCATTTATATAATTGGTTTAGATAAATTATGGCTATTAAGTAGCTGACAACAGTCTGGCTACCTGAGCAGGCTGTGTTGTTTACCAACAAATCAATATCAATGCTGTTGATTTTCACCAATTATTCTTAGCATAACTTTACCATGTACACCTATAATTTCAGCCTTTTTCTGTTCAGCACTGCAGTGAGTGAGCATTGGCACCTTATCCACGTTGGCTCTAGTTTTGGCAGACGTCTCTACATACTGGACCCCCCACTCCTCAGCCTTCCCGCGCGCCTCATCACCAGACACCTGCCGACGATCCTCCAGATCCGACTTGTTGCCAACCAGCAGGATAGGGATCTTGTCCTCCTCCGCCTTCACTCGCAGGATCTGCTCCCTGCAAGCACAAAACAAAAACCTAATAATCAAGTGCAACGGTTGTTTTTGTACTTTGCAAATAATAGGTACAATTGTTAAACATTTAGGAGGAGCATCATTGTTTTTGTAATATAGAGGGTTATTTTCTTCCCTGGAAAACAAATCCATGTTGGACTTCATGTGACAGTTTTGTTGCATCTTTTGTCAATTCCTCAGAACTGACACTGAAAAAAGCTATTAATTTAACCCTAAACTGAACTCGTCTAAAACAATAACATAATCAAGGAGAAGAAAAAATATAATTGAATCATATCACTGATCACAGACATTACCAATATAGCAACATGTAATCTAATTTACATCTCATCAAAGTCGCGGACCTTCAACAGATGCCACATTTACATGCTTGCCTCACTGCATCATTACCTGAACTCATCAGTGGCACTGAAGGACTCGTGCTCTGTGATGGAGAAAACCAGCAGGAAGCCCTCCCCGCTGCGAAAATAATTATCCCTGATAGCAGCATAGTCCTCCTGACCAGCTGTGTCCAGGATGTCAATCTGGACTTCCTCCCCGTCCAGCACTACCTTCTTCCTGTAGCTATCTGCCTTTGTGGGTTCGTAGTCTTCGACAAACTGAGAAAGAAGATTAAGACAATTTATTTTCTTGCGTTTTGGAGACTGTATGCGTGTTTGTGCAAGGATGCAGAACTCCAGATTTACACAACCTGTCAGCTTTTCCACATTATCAGGTACCAGCCATAAAATTTAATATGCTTTCTTGGGATTTTATGGAAGTCACCAACACAATGTAATGTATCTTACAAATTAAAATATGAAAGGTTTGACGTAAGTCAATACTTGGCTTAGGGAACAGTAACAATGATACCACCTTTACAAAAGAGGCCATTCATTTTGAAATTTATACCAAAACAGTTCAATTTGAGACACACTGAATGGAGACCATCTGTGAATAGCAGAATAGATTCTTACCTGGATGTGTGCCTGGGCCATTAAACCATTGTAAATGTACAGCAAATGTTTCTAATTTTTTCAGACAGGATGAACATAGATTTTTGAAAACTATGGGTTCTTTCACACCTGACAGTCAGGTAGACTGAGCTTGATTGGGGACCAATTCAAACCAACTGATCAGGTTGGTGTCCACATATGTATTCAAACTGCACCAGAGTTCACTTCAACAGAACAGAGACTGGGTTTTTAGGCAGACCAGAGGTCAATTGTGCATTCACACCTCCCCAATTTGGGGAGGTGCACCAGGGTGCATTCACAGAGGGTGAATGCACCCTCTGTTTCACTTGACAATTGCACACTTCACATCAAGTAGCATTAAAATACAAAGAGGTTTGTGGTTGTATTGTGTAAAAAGGATAATATGACTTAAAAGGAAGTTTGAGCTACTGGTCTTATTAAAGTCTTTTTAGCCTCTCCTATGCAGTCGTTTAGGAAGCACTCATCTCATTTTAACAGCGTTTCCCAGGAGACCAATTAAACAAAGGGAACGGTGGTTAACTGATAAGACAGGAGTTTGCAGGTAGACCAGGTGTGTGTAGTATCAACTCACCTCATCATACATGAATTGCAGTGTGAGGGCGGACTTCCCAACACCTCCACTTCCCACCATTATCACCTTGTGCAGTGCCAGAGAACTCTGGTTTTTACCTTTATTGGCAGCCATCACTGGATTTTTCTTCGCGTCCTTCTCACACACTCAAACACGTGTGCACACACCCGCACCAGCAGTCACACACACATGCACACCCCCGCCCACGACAGAGATCTGTGAATGACAAGAGAGGAAACTTAGCAGTGGGTGCAGTGGATAACATCAGTAAGAAGGGAACATGGGAGAAGCGGATGGGCAGATGGCAGTTGTTACTTAACAGATAGCAGCGCTCTGTGCCAAGGCTCTAGGCTGAGTTCCAGCAAATCTTGAATCTTAACACCCACCGCCCCCTTTAAAGTGCCAAATTGCCTACTCATGAATCCGAGAACTTTATAAAGTTGCCCATCAAAAGGTCATTGCAACTGATCAGGAATAATGAAACCATCATTCTCCACTGCAAGGCTGAATTTACGAAAGCATTAAAACAGAGCATCATGTGCTAGAGCCATTAAAAATGGAAAAAAAAGAAGAACTGACTGGCTATCTATCTGCTTTATAAGGGCCCTGCCCTGAGTAGGTGAAAGCTCAGAGTCAATTGCTTTTTGCCTGCCTCTGCATCTCCCATCCCTGTCAGATATAACTTTTAAACAGAGTGCTAACGGACTCCACTGCAGATGCCTTAAATGTCTCATCTGAGCTTCAATTAAATTATTTCCAAGTGTGGAATAGCTGAGAGCTGGAAACCAAACTTCCAGATTAAGATTTCTGCAGTTATTTAAAACTGTGATTATGTCTGCATTACTGTCACATTACAGTGCAATCATTTCATGTGTGCGTTAACCTTCATTTCCTGCTGAGTTTGTTTGCCAAGTGCAGATTCTGTTTTGACAGCCTTAAAAAGCCAACAAAAATATTTATCTTACTTTAGTCCTTTTAAGTGATGCGGTAATTTTCTTTAATTTATTTTTAAGAAATGAACTGATGGATAGAAAAATCCACCTCACAAGATGAGACAATAATACACTGAATTTATCTCAAGTATTTTATTTTTTTGTCGTTTTCACAGACAAGCTACAAACTTTTAAAGAATCCATATACCTTTAGTTCAGCTTTGGCTGCATGTTCTTCCTTTTATGCTTCTGTTAATCTATTGTGCTCATAATAAAAGAAGCGCTGAACATTTTAGATGCACTCATCAGAATCATATGAACGTTCAGTAACACTTTGAACTAAACCAAGCTAAGTTGAGTAGACATTTTAAGGTGCTGGTATCTTTTTTTTTATTAATAATAACTATTACCTAATACACAAAGCGGTTTCTGTGTGCATTTCCAACAGAAAAAGAGGATTACTTATTCTGAGATCTTAAAACCCTGCAGACTTATTTAAATCTAGAATTTGAAAGACCGATACTAAAAGCTTAAAACGGACAAACAGCAACTTTTCATTAACACCCCCAGCCTTTCTGTTATCCATTAAAAGTCTTGCTCTCTCTTGCAGCCTCAATGAAAATATCTTGATACATAGAAAGTTCCGTTTCCATTTATTGCTTCTTTTGACTTCATTTTAAAAACACCATGCATCATTTTAAAAATAGTTAACCGAGTCTTTTTCACTCAGTAACCTATTACTCTGAAAACTGCTGCCGTTAATGTGGCCTGGTGAAGGATAGGTATGAGCAAGTTTGTTCATGAAAAGAGAATTCTTTGTTTGAATTTCCTGGCAAATCAAATGTACATATTTCAATTCAAGTTTGGCTCTACTCCGAACTGTTTTTATGTTCCAGAAATTGGACAAATAAAAGATAAAATTCATCTCAACTATTGTTTAATTTATATGTTTGTTCAATTTAAAATGATCTAGTTAATGGTTCAATCTGTACAAGGGTTATATGTTTTGAAAAAAAAAAAAAAGCCACCGACTTGCACTAATCTGTTGACAAAATAAAAACACCAAGAGGAAGAACTCTGAGTAATGTAATAGTAATCTATTTTATTAACTCATGAAATTCATCTCATCAGACGGAAAATGACCAGACATTGTTCACAGGAAGATGATTTTCTAGCAAGAATGCATCAGTGTTTGGTCTCCAGGTGACCATTTTTATATTAACATGTTGTACCTTGCAAACCTAATAGAGAGCACTCAGTAAAATAAAGTCCTCCTGGGTCCATTGTGCTCAGATAAAAAGCATTCTTCAATCAGTTGTGTGAGCTGATCTAATAGAAAGACTTAACACTATCATGTGTTTACCTTGTTCTGGATTGATGCCACTTCTGTCATTTATATCAGTGCATAGAATACCAACTGAGCCATCCAGCAACAACTCATAGCCAAAAGCACAAGTCAAAAACAAAATACCACAGCATAAAAATCACTCTGAAAGCAGCTTTGACACAAACATTTCTGTAAGTTAATAATGTTAGATTCTGCTAGCCCCTCCTAATACATTTATTACCTTATCTTTAACATTTTCTCTGTCTCTGTAGAGACAGATCCTTCCCTCCTCTCAGGATGTCATGCTAATGGAAGCACTGAGCTGATTCATAGCAGTATTCATAATCTGCTCCTCCCTAACAGTAAACATTTCTGCTTGAAGCCAGCAACACTCTCTTCAGGGGACAAGACTAAGAGGAGAGGATCTTAAAAAAAATACCTTAGAATTTCCACTTAAACTTGTCATTGCAAACAGAAGGAACTAAGCCTTAAAAATCAAATAAAACCTCATTTGACATCTCTAAATGGTCTACAGAATATGAGCAGTTTGAACATTTTTAACAGATAACAGCATCTGAGGATGTGGCATCATCACTTTCCTTAATCAGGGAATGAAGGCTGGCCTTTGCTCTTCCTGTCTTTGTTATCCCAAACCAGGCCAGTGGAATAGTTGCCATGAAGGATGCCCACACAAACACATTTACACACCTTCTTGTGGAACTTGCAGAATTCAGCATTTTTGTATACGGGTCGCCATTTTAATTATTCACATGTAACCCACTTCCCTGTGCACAAGCACAGATGGAAAAACTAGGAAGGAATTAACATTAAACTGAATGCAATAAACTAATTTAACCAAAACCTCCAACATTACAGCAACACGGTCGCAGAAATGCTCAAAGTCAAGATAAACCAGCATTCTAGCAAGTCTCACATGTTTGGTACAAGCCCTTTAAAGAGGATCAGGGCTTGTGAAAAGGAAGGGGTGAAGTGTAACAAACCACTTTGGTTGCTAGGCTTCTGAAAAATAGATGACACCATTGCAATGTGGACAGCAGACATTTATTAGAAAGCTCTTCCGAGAACCACCCAATCTTCAACTGGTGTTTATTTTAAGACATGGGTGAAACTAAAACAACTTTTTCCAGGATTCAGCAAAGAAATGCCTACAACTAAGCAAATGTTTCACTAACTGAAAAATGTACTTGTCCACCACTTAACCAAAAGTGTTCTTGATGCAACCTTTGGTCATTTAAATACAAAACGCAGGTGTACCGATTGCAGTTTTCTGGCTGATCGCAGATCTTTAAAAAGTCTGACCTGCTGATTCTAATTGTTTTGTCTGAAATGCTGCTAAAAAATAGCAAGAAAGGCACTGAGTTGGCACCCATGGGGTCACTATGGTATACTATGGTCATCTCTTTTGGCATAGGAGCAGAGGATCGTGGCTGATTTTTATACTTTTGCTGAGGTAGATAAGATCTGTGGATCGAATCGGCTTCAAATTTAAATATCAGCTGATCAAAATCTCCCAATATTCAGAAAATCACAGCCGAATTATTGGTGCACTCCTGGTACGAAGTGAAAACAATCACCTAATCAGCTAACTTTTAAAACAATTTGCATAGCATTCGTTGCTCCTAAGTATACCTGTCTGTACATTGGTATGGTGAAAGAATATCCACCATCTTGTTTTACAGGTAATGACTTTAACCGCATCATTTATGCACAGCTTGGTCTCACACAGGTGTTGCATTATTACCTTTCAAGATTGATGTGGCATGATTTGCATCAAACAACTTATAACAAATATTATGGTTAAGTTAGTTATGTACAACCAGGCGTGTCACGATAAATTTTGCTGGGCGATTAATTGTCTCAAAAAAATTCTTGCGATAAACGATAATATTGTTTGAAGACCTTTTTACACTGATTTAATGGAAATGGAATAATAATGCAAGCCATATCCTGCCAAAAATAGATAAATGTTATTTTCAAAGAACATTTAACACTGGAACTGGTAAACAAAAAAACCAAAAATAAAATAAACTCGGTCTACGTTAGCAAAAAATACACTTGAATAAAAACTAAACATAAAACCAAAGTGGAAATAAAAACCACATTTAACCAGAGTGCAGATTATGAAGTCTGTATACTATATTGCCCTCCAATAATTATTAGATTTAAATAGAGAAGATGGGCATGTTCTACCACCTGATGCAATAGTTCACTTCTCTCTTAAGCCCAGTTCACTTTACACGATTTATGACTATCTTTGAACGTTAAACGTTCTCAGAAAGCAGGGAGGGAAATCCCAAACAGCTGACGGCGCAACCCGGAGAGCAGCGAACATCGGAGATGATATGTGGAAACAACATTAATGTTTATTCAACATTTGGTGCAAAGAATATCCAGAGAAATGGCCAGGAGAGGAGCTGGAGCCAAATTGCTACCTCGGTTGATAAACCCGGTAACTTTTCAGCTGTTCATCGTTAACGTGACATAAATAGATTATGATATTCATTCTGTCAGGACTTTACGCTGACACTGGCCACATGCACTGCAGGTAGATTGTAGTAAAACATTGACTAATGCGTGGTTTTAAAATGACTTTTAGCCATTATTTTGTGCCCATTGTTGGACACCACACTCCACGATCAGCTAGTGTTGGTCTCTCAGGTTTTGAAAATGGGCCGACAATCAGCCGACAGAGGTGGGCATTATGCTAAAGAAATGAGGAAGGGAGGGTCAGTGGAGAGCAGGAGATGAGCTTTCTCATCCAGTGTCATGGAAAAATGCAAGGAGAAATGATAATGACGATTAATTAAATTTTGTTTAATTAAATTAAACAAACTCGATAGCTTTTTTTTTTTTTTAATCATCCGAATAATTGTATTATCCTTTATCGCGACAGGCCTATGTACAACAATACAATGCTGTACATAGGCCTAGTGGAAGACGTATTTCTCACAAAACCATCTTTTACAGGATTACTGCTACAAACTATGAAGTCACAAAACACTTATTTCTGGTATCCAATTTAGCCTTGAATCTCAACAAATGAAGTCACGTTCATGTTTATTGTGTCTGTGTTTTGTGTGCATTGATGTATTAAATTTCACTCAGAGGCAGGATAAACCTGGCTCTCAGCTTGCTGTGCCAAAACCATAACCTGACAGAGTCACACTAATGAGGGGAGAGTAAAAATGGGTAAGACGTTCCATGACCCCAGACGAGGTTTCAAGACTACGACTTCTTTATCACAGTGCAACAAAACAATGCAGAATTTAAGCGTGAAGCCCTGCAGGTGGCTTTGCAGAAGTGTGTTTGGTCCGTCATATGTAGTGGCTATAACAGTCACTGCCTGTGGAGATCAGGAAATGATTTACTATACTTAAAAGGACAGCTACAGCAGATAGGAGCCCATTTTCGCCCTACAATGCATACTAACAAGTATTTGCCTGTGGGAGTGTACAGAGAAGCCTTTGACAAAACTGGGCAACCGAGACCTTAAATCCTCCTCCCAGAATCCTCCACTAAGTGGGCTGCTTTTCCTTTTCAAATCAATCTCTATTAAAACATTTAATGCTTTATTTAATATGAAAATATCTTCAAGGTGAAAATGAGGTACTGCCTAAACTGTTCCCAATAAAACAAATTAGTCTTTTCTAGGGTTGAAACAATTGGATTAATCATGATTAACCAATTACTGAAATATTTGTCAACTAATTTGGTAATCAAGTAATCAAATGGAGTTAACAGACTATTAGAGATCATTTGCAGAACAAATACCACCATCAGATTAGTAATTAAGCCAAAACTGAAATATTGCATTTCAGATTAAATACCTTATTTGTCTATAAATTCTACTTTGAACTCCTTAATTGGCATAGTTTTGGCTTGGGTTCAAATTCTGGCAAATTGTAGACAATAAAATGTTAATTTTCTTATTTAAAAAATAAATTAACCATTTTATTTGCAAGTGATGCTTTGGTAGCTTTTTGCAGGATATGATATTTGCAGCAACATACAACTAACAAAAAGTCAAGAAAAGGTTCTTGGAATAGCTGAGCTTCATTTGGATGTTTTCATTCTTAGTCGGAGAACTTTAAGGTAAATGCAGGAGTGTACCGTCTCATATTTAACATCATCTTGAATTTGGTGGTCACTTCTGAAGACACCCACTTCAGTACGTTATTTAACTTTTTTTTTTTTTTTTTGTGTAGGTATGGGTATACGTTATGGGCCACAAAGATGGGAAACTCTGAAATTCATTTGCATTTTCTCATTTCTATACAGCAAAGTAAAGGCATTTTAACAGGGCTATGTCAATTTTCTTTAACCACTGTTTGTTCAAAAATCATTTCATTACTGCTGAGCAGCAGCCAGCTGCCCACTACTATTTACCATCTCCTTAAATTACATACCACCACCTATGCATAGGGATGACACCTTTAGCTACAGTTTCACAAAGTAAATCTATTTGTGTCCTTGTCCCAGAGCAGAAGCAAAAAATAGGAAAAAAATATTTATTGACTGTATGTCTAATTCACTTGCAGTAGGTGTCCACGTCTCCCACTTCAAGTTAAATTTTATTGGGTTGTTTTCTGAACAACCTGCCATGTTGTGCTAAAAACAACCAAACAGGGCATTCAGTAATGCAGCTGAGCATTAGAGGGTTGATCAGCTTTAATAATCCTTAATATTTTATACAGGCTCCATGTATGATTTTGTATTTTACAGATAAACTTTTTTTTCTGTGTAAAGCCCAGTTATTTAATGAGAAGTGAAAGTCTGTAGCTCTGCTCAGCACCTTAGTAAAGTTGGATCCGACTAAATGTGCAAAATTAAATTCCCCACATTAATACCTGGATTCAGAATTTAGGTCAGAATCCACGTATTATTACATGTTAAATTGTACTAAGCATCTAGAAATATTTTAAAATGTAAATTCTAGCAGTACTTGTATAAATTTATTGTCACATAAAAAACAATGACTATATATCAATAAAAAATAATTACATATTATTGAAGCATTGCTTTGCGTTATTTGAAAAGAAGACAAATAAAATTTTTATTGAAAGGCTAATTCAGCAAAACTGGAATCATTTTTTCATTTTAAATTAAAAAAATAAAAAGAGAATGATCACGATGGCAACCAGTATAACGTAATTCATCATTTTGTTTAAAAATAACATTGTCTCAAGTTAACAGGCTTATTTTCATGTATTTTAATGCCTTCTCCACCCTTCATTTTGCCATTTTTATACAGATTTAGATGTTTGAAATTTAAGGTAGAGATTTGACAATGGGTTACATTAATCGCTCTGTGCTTTCTGCTTTCAGATCCCCCAAATAAAGCACAAAGAAAAGCATTTTAATTCAAATGTTTTTAAATTCAATTAGAGGATTACAAGTCATTAAAAGTGTTCTGAATTTTAATAAAAATAAAAAGAGCGATTTGCACTCATTAGCCAGGGCATCAGATTGCTGTGTAAATTCATATTTCTTTATTTGGCAGAGCATTTACATAAATACACACACCGTCAGGTTTGTGAGTAGAGACAATCCACTCAGTGTTGGTCAGTGAATTGATTATAGCGTATTCAGAGAGTGAGAGGCTGAGGAAAGAGGGGGTTGTGATCTGAGGGACTCCAGGTGTCCCTACATTAATGAGAGCTCTAAAATTGGAAACTCTCCTGCTGCTGATTAGGATGCAATGAACGCAATTATGAGAAAATATTATTTAAAATTCAAGAAAAAGAATCACAGGCTGCATTTGAACCATGGAAGAAACAAATCACATAAATTCAGTGAAAGTAGATCTAAAAATTCTGACACTAACAGAAGTTTCCATAACGCTGAAACAAAGCTGCACTTTAAAAGGCAAACAGGTAGCGTCTGCCACAGCTTGGTAAACATGCCCACCGGCAGCAGCTGCCAGCACCGAGTTGGAGAGAATTTACAAATATGAATAATATAAAAATAAAAAAAAAGGCTGAACGTTTTTGCCTATGTGTATTTACATAACTTGTTCCTCTTCCTCAAGGGAAACAGGATGCTCTGCTGTGTATTGCTAGTTGCTTACATCCTCATCTGCTTTCATCATCAAAAATGAGCTAAAGCTAACAATGTATCAGCTGAGTGTCAGGAACAACATAGTTCAAGTCTCATTTAGTCACTCACTCAATTACATTAACTGCAAAGGTAATTAGTAATTTTTCTATGTGTTTTTATGGAATTACTGCCTAGAATATTAACAGAATAACTATATATATATATATTATCATGGCAATGTAGAGTTTGAGCTACAAGAGTGACTGTATGGAATGTAGTATTTGTTAACTGTTATATGCAAGGTCTGTCAGGTGTATGAAAAATAATAAAATTGTGTCATGAATTACTATGACAAGTTTGAGGTGGGAGTCGTTTCTGCCAAAAGCTTCAGGCTAAGAAAAAGAGACACAAAAAGAGCTATTGACTTGTTAAGCTATTGTGCTTATTAGAACTTTGCTTAAAAATCTGAACTACTCATTTGACAGTTGTGATGCAAGTGTGATCTAAACGTCTTTATTGCATACACTAATGCAAACAACAAGTGACACACTGCTGGTCAACTCACTAGTACTTTCAGTGACGACATATAGTGTTTACTGTATCTTTCTGATGGCACAGTAGGCAGATGGAAAATAACATGAAAACAGCAAACTTGTGGACAAACAAGAGGTTCGGTCAGTTGCCAGTTTAATATAAACTGTAGGTGTTGTCTTTGTGCCTCATGTATTTTTGGTTAAAATATGTCTGGTCTCTACTGTCTGAAATTACTTGCACTGAATAGAGTAGCCAGAAATGATGTGTGATCATTCCACTCAAGTAAAAGTGTAGTAAAATTACTGTGAAAACTACTTTTTTCCTCAAAAAACATTTACAGAAGTAAATGTAATTAGTTCCTGCCCACCTCATTGACATGGATATGGTGAGGTTTGGATATGAGCCATCATGACTGACTCTGAAGAGAAGTGAAGGGGGAAAAATGTCCGTCATGCTCTGACAAGTTACAGTGTAAAACAAAGACAATAAACAGAAGGCTAAAAACCAAACCCCATGCTGAGTTAGGAGAACATAGCAATGAAATAGAAATCATTTAAAACTATTTAGCCATTTTAACTAAAAGGCTTGTATGGAATGTAAATCTTGAAATGCCTATGCAATGTTTTTAAGTTATGGAAAAAAAAGTCCTAGACTAAAACATAGACACTTTTATGGAATAAAAAAAAAGTTAATTATCCAATACATCCGTTGTGTTTCATTGCTGAGTAAGCACTGTGTTAGAAGTAACATTTGAATCAAATCACAGTGAAAAAAAAGAAGAAAAAAAGAGTAAAACCCTCAAATGCTGTTTGCTGTGAGAAGAAAAAATACCCAACAGTCTGCATTAGCTTCTTAAAAGCTAGGCCAAAAGCCCTACAAGACTGCCAAGCAATTTTTTCCCTGAAAATGCTGCAAATGTGCTGGGCTCAGCATTCTGTTCACGAGTTGTTTATGGTCGGGATGACTGCATGTTTCATTCCAAAGCAGATCCTAAAACAACAAGTTTATGCAGCCAGTTATCTGGAAAAGGAAACACACATTTCACTTCCCCTGCTACCTAAATGGACCTGTCATTAATATCGAGATGGAAGTGTGGTGCTTCGCCAACACCGTCCTATACACCCATCTTTGTTACTCAAAAACAAACAAGGAAAAACCAACCCGCATGTCTACATTACACTGTTTATAAGTAAACTATCATCTGGCAACTGACCGAACTGGATCTTTATTACTCTGCATCCTTCAAGAGAGGAAAAGACAAACGTAAAACCTAGACCTAATACAGGTTTTTTCCAACCCTGGTCCTCAAGGCACACTGCATGTTTTAGGCATTTCCCTACTTTCAACACAGATTATTTTAATTGATGGCTGATTAACTAGCATTAGCTGAGCTCCAATCATCTGAATGGGGTGTGTTGGAGCAGGGAAACATCTAAAACATGCAGGTCAGTGTGCCTTGAGGACTAGGGTTGGGAAACAGCCCTGGTTATAATAGATTGGGTCAGGTTGCTTAGTCTGAAGATACCAACGGATTTACATCAGCAGAAGAACACACGAGCTAATTTGGGTGTGTCTTCTTAGTGGCAAAACTTTACAGCAGGAACAGTTACCACGGTGCTTATTCAAACACTTAATGATGGGAGATGTATTTATATTAAGTGGAACTCAAGTTTGTTAATATTAAAAAGAGTAGCTCACTCGCTCGGGCTTCAACAGTTGCGAATACTGTTATTGTTAAAGAAAAAAAAATAATCAAACAGTTCTTCAAAACCACAGCTTTATGAAGTAAACATAAATGTTTATTCAGAGTATTTTTTTCCAAGTCAGAAAAAGAAAAGTGAGTGCTAACAGATCGAGAGAAAATGTCCAATTCAGTTATGCTAGCGTAAACTCAACTAACCGTGCTGGTATTATTCTACTATTAACCGGGTTTTCTATTCAGGAAAAAGTTTGCCAACCACCACAACGTGACAATTTCATCACATTAATCTGGTAACTAGCAGTTTTTAAACACTCATATTCCGTTAAACGCTGAGCACTTTGCCTCCAGCAGTCACTCGCTCATACGCTAACGTTATTTCAACCGCCATAGCAATAAGCACATACTCATACAACTACTTTGCCCAAATAAGAAGAATCGGACGCCTTACCGAAGCGTAGTTCCGATTACTGCCCTTGGTTGATGCTATCTAGCTGACTGCTTTTCCAGCGCAGACCGACGCATTGGTTTCCCGAATACAAACCGCTCCCGTAACAAAAGCCCCACCTTACGGAAGTAAAAATAACAGATGACAGGAAGTGACGTATCTGCCCTTGCTCCAGTTAAAGAACCCGGTTTGTGGTTTTTGTATCTTATTAATCTTATGCAAGCAAAATTGTTAGAACTTATGAGATTTGTCTGGGGCTGTGAGAACAAAAACACTTAGCAAAAAATGAAATATAAAAGAACCAGAAAACAGATTTTGGGGTTTTCAAATCTTATTCTTAAAGGCATTTCTTTTTTACACACTTTTACACAGTTTTAAAACAACTAAGGACGGATAATAGATTCAGAATAGTACTATGCAACATGGGTAAAAAGTAAAACTTCCAAAATCACTGCAATATTGTACGGGACTAAAGACATGCAAAGATATACAAAACCTGCAAACACTTACTTCTAAGTTCTGCTTAGACATATGAATCAAATTTATGAATTTGGGAGCATGTGTAATAATTGGTCCATACTGAATCCAGACCAAACAGCCTACAACAGCAAGGTTTACATCAGATACTTTCTTAATCTTATAAACATATTTTATATTATATATTTTAACACTATGGTGCTCTAATACAAATATCTCCTAATCTTATAAAATAATTAAAATTAAAAAATTCTAAACATGGCACACAAAACAATAATCAGCTTCCAGAAATTGCAACAAAATCAGTGTTTTTTTAGAAGACAATAAAATTGTGTTGTGTTTTAGCTTAATATGCGCTCAAAACTCAGTGCAGCAATAAAATCCTAACTTTATGATTGTACCTTGATCTTTGGTTAAAGTTTAACACATTAGGACAATACCCTTGTTGTTTTAATTTTTTATAAAGATCTAAAAACTTTATAAAGCTACCAATTAAAGCTAATTGGTAGCTTTAACAGAGCTACCAGTTAAATGGTTAGAGGCATGCCAGTGGTAACAGAGTTCTCAGCCAGAAAACATGTTGTTCCATTCAACATAATATGAATTTCAGGATCTCCTGGGTGAGGGCTGCCCAGTGGCGCAGCTGGTAGAGCTGTTGCCTTGCAGCAAGAAGGTTCTGGGTTCGATTCCCGGCCCCGGTCTTTCTGCATGGAGTTTGCATGTTCTCCCTGGGCATGCGTGGGTTCTCTCCGGGTACTCCGGCTTCCTCCCACAGTCCAAAAACATGACTGTCAGGTTAATTGGCTTCTCTAAATTGTCCCTAGGTGTGAGTGTGTGTGTGCATGTTTGTTTGTCCTGTATGTCCTGTGTTGCCCTGCGACAGACTGGCGACCTGTCCAGGGTGTACCCCGCCTCTCGCCCGAAATGACAGCTGGAGATAGGCACCAGCAACCCTCCCGACCATAGTAAGGGACAAAGGGTGCAGGAAAATGGATGGATGGATCTCCTGGGTTTTAAGATTAGATTGTTTTAGAGCATTAATAAAGCAGCTGATGATAGAGTAGATTCTGTTATTTACAATGTGACTTTTTATTGCAAAGCTACAACAGGGTATTTTGGACCTTTGATCTTAAAAGGAGCAGTGAGACATAACTTGTCTAGATATTATGAACTGTAACAGAAAACAATAAAAAAAAACACAAGTCCTATTGATTGTTAGCACCTTTCAAATGTATTCATGACTCTTGAACTTTGTTACGATACATCTGCACATCTCAAAGTATTTTATTTGGATTAATGTAATAGAATAACACAAAGTAGGGCATATTTATGCAGCTTAATTATTTTTATTTACAAATAAAAATCTGAAAAATGTGATGTATATGTATTCAACTCAATACTTGGTGTATGTCTCGGCCAGAGCTCCTTAACATTTGGTTTGTACTTTACGTGGTCCGTCTTAACACAGACAAAGCGAGTGTAGATTTTTTTGTTTCCCTAGTATTTTCATCATATTCTAAGCATTTGAATACTAAATCTACTACAAAAGTATTGTTTTTTAGTATATCTAGGTTCCAAAACTTGTGAATAAAACAGAATGCTTAATTTGGTTTTCATTTATTAAAGTTGAGGATTACTCTCTGCTACCTTTGTGGTGTCTAAACTAACTTAGCTCAGTTGTGTTTCAAAATCTCTAATTTCTACACTTGTCAAATAATGACTGATGTCTATAAGGTTAAATACAGTAGTTCCCCTCAAAGCCCAACTTGTGAACTTTGGTACAATTATGTTGTTTGTAAAATTAGGGAAAAAAATATTTTCATAAACAATAAAAATAAAACAAAAAAAATTATGGTTACTGCCTGGTGTTTCAGGTCCAGTTTTAAATTAGAACCATAAGCTTTTTAGATACCAAGCAGGGCGTAAAGAAAACCTTTTTGATATCTGAGTTGGTGCACATTCAAACATTATATCAAAAACCAAAATCAATAAATTATTCAAACTGAGATGTGATTTTGTAAATAAAAGATATGAATTATTGTGAAATTTACTGCAATTAGTAAAGGTTGTCTATTAGACATTTCTTGGTTCTGCACTTGTCCAGGCCTGGGAAATGATAAAAGCATATTCCATACTGTAAAGGAACCCTAAAAAACCCTAACGGCATATATGAAAACTCAGTTCAAGTACTGCTGGTCAGCCTCAAACTGGTCAGCCAGTTGTTACATTTATTTTATTATAAGATGGGAAAACAGAACATGAGGTTTGTTTTAGGACCAACAATACAGTGAAATCCTTACGAGCAATACCTCATACATTCACAACTTCTCTTCGAAAATGAACAAAACACTTTGCTGTTTCAAAACTGATACAAAGCATGAGGAACCATTCATTTTACTGCTACATGGCATCAGAAAAGGAACCATTTATTTCATATAACATGCTATTAAAAACAAGGAACCACTCCTTTTGATCCTCATGGTTGAGGGAAGTAAAGAGTCTTCCTGAAGTGATGCAGCATAATGCTGCCATGTATCCAGAGGGCCTTAAAAAAGCTTTAAAGTATAGCTAAAGCAGCTTATAACCAAGTATATGATATTGGAGATATTAACTGGAAATACAGTAAATGGTGAGCATGTCACTATATTAGGATCTTGACTTTCAGGGCTTCAACATGGGAGAAAATTACTCTGACTCACAAATAACTGGATAAACCTCAAAATGACTACACATCCACAGAAAAAAAAAAACAGCACAGTTAGTGATGAACTGTGTGGTCTTTGCCAAGGGATAAAAACTAAAAATGTCTCAGCAGATCCTCATTTTTATTGACAACATTGCTGCCATCTCGACTACATGCACCTTAACATGTGCATGTAATTCATTTAGTCTTTCAAGCTAACAAATTATTTTAGCCTTAAATTGAAAAATACTGGACAAAGAAATAGTCTAAGTTCTTTAGATAAAATATTGTCATTAGTTGTATGTCATAAACATGAAAAAAATCTAGCAATTCATTCATATTCCAGAAAAAGAACTTTTCACATACAAATTTACAGAAATGCATGTGTGCACTGTGTGATGTGGTGCAGCAATATAACAGGGATAAAATGTAAAAAAATCTGTTCTGATACAACACTGCATTTTACACATTGATTACTGACCTGATGATTGACCTTCACTCTACGTTGTCAACTCATTAGTCTCGTCTTGGTTTATGAAGCATTACAAGCCTGCAATTGCAAATATATCATCTATGTCTTCATTGCTATCTGAGTTATTAATCTTAACGCTCTCCTGCTTGAAGCCTTGCTTTTTTCGACATCTTTAAAATACACCACCAGCCCAGAGTCTTTTTGCTGTCCAAGCAGTCTTGCCCTCTTAAAACTAGTCCTGACTCTAGATAACATAAATCTCTTCCAGAGTGATTCAGAATGACGTCTTCGGCCAGTGATCCTCTTCGTTACGGCCGGAAAACGAAAAGTCCTCACTGCTGATCCCTGGGGAGATACAGCCTGGCACACTTCTTGTCTGAAAACCCGAAGCTTCCTCTGAACACTGAGTAAAAGGGCAGATAATGAGAGCAGTTAGCATTCAAAATGTGCCACAGAAGTTGAAAGTCATGGCTGAACAATTTTATGTTTTATTCATCTTACTTGTGTCCTGCTGCTTCGAGACACTTCATCTTTTGGCACTTTAATCTCAGGAATGTAAGACGACGTTTTGTCCTCTTCATTCTTTCGGATCTGCACCACTGAATTATCTCCTCGAGATTGGCAGCCAGGAGTCTAAATGTAGTAGCCTCACTCACTTGTTTCTTGAACTCTTGTCTCTTCACTTTGTTGCTCAATTTTGTGACAGTCTTACCCTTTGAGACAAAATGAGACAATAAGGCAAATAAGGACAAATAAATACAACACCCTTCACTAGTAAAGATGTGTTGAAAGGCTTGAAATATATTTATCATAATAGTACAAGCAAAAAAAAGGGACAACAATTAGTCTGCTCACTGTGTTGTAGTAAGATAAACACGGATTCTACTGCAGCTTCATTTTTTACAGTTCCAATTCTTATTTATCTTTTGTTTTTACTTTGACTGTGGAGATTGAAAAGTCTAGGTACAAAGCAAATTTCTGAAGTAAGAAGTATCCAGACAAAAGGTGTTCTCTAGTCTTTCCCATTTTAAGAAGTAACTAAGACAAATCGACCACAGGAAGTCATGAATTACTAAATAGAAGCTTTTAGATATGACTTTATTGCCACGATTTTTGTGTACAAATAGGGGATTGTTTATAGATATAAATGAACTAAATTCACTTAAATTCAATTTGGTTAAATTTTCTGTGATAAAAACAGCTGTTAGTACCATTGCACTGAAATATTTCTTTAAGGATTGCCTACATCTGTAACAGGGATAGTAATAAGTGCAGAGAGAACTACATATGGCACATGTTAAAGAAATAAACATCTCGGTTATCATACTGACCTTGAAGATAAAAGGCTTGTCATCAACATCAAAATCGACACCTGCAAATAGATTTTAGTAAAAGAATTGGTTAGAAGGAGCCACATCTGATAAATGGAGATAATTGGTACAAATTTTTTGCTCTGGTCTTGGGCTTGTATAATCAAGTGAGTCCATACCTCTTTCTCTTTCAACAGCCATCCCAAGGTCTTCTTTAAAGGTCATCTGCTGTTTATTGTTTTTGACTTTGGCTTTCTTTGTTGTTTGGCATTTTGTTTCCTGATTTTTGGGACAAGCGGGAAATGCCGGATGCTTCTTCAGCACTAACGCATCAGAGGGACCCAGGAACTCAGCCATATCTGCTGGCAAGACCGTGTCGCTGAGGAAGGGCATGGGTTTGGCTTGGGCTACAGCTTTCAGGAGTTTCTGGAGCCAGTGGTAAAGATTGCAAAGGCTGACCAGTAAACCACGAAAAAACACCCTGTTGAAGCAAAAGAAGCAGATCAGTCATTTTATATGAAAAGAGAAAGCGTTTCTAAGAGGCCACCCAAACAAAATTTGTTTATATATTTATTATCACTGTTTAAATTATAGAATCTACAATACACAGCAGCCTAAAGGAATGCAGTTTCACTGGAAAAGTATTTCTTGCAGCATCAATTAGCTCCAATAAAAATGGCTGACAGAATTGGCAGAAATAGCTTTTATATACTCCAGCTTTGCAGAAATTAATCACAGACTCAAGCACAGTGGAGCAGTGTTACAGCTATAAACTTTACACCCCCACAAAGGAGAGACTCTGTGCCAGGAGGTATTTGGATGGCTTCCATTTCTGTCACATTCATCATCAAATTTCTCCACAAGTAATCACCACTAATGTTTGCTTTCAATCACTATTGTTACAGTTCATTTACAACATTTACCACTGACTACTTAGTCCGAATCAGATTTCTTAGAGTTATCCTTACCACTAAATGTCTCTCCATTCCTTAGCATTTAATTCAAGAAGTGGTTAAAATATCCTTCAAAGAAATGGGACACTTCTTCATGAATCTGATACATCAGTTTTCACTGAATCGTACAAGTAAGAATTACTGACTTAATAAGGCCGAGTGTGTTGAGGAAACAGTCATCAATTAGTCAGCGTTATTGTTCAATGCTTGTTAAAGTGAAATTAGTAATGCAGAAAGTACCCTAGTAAAAACACACTTTGCAATATTTAAACTGACTGCATATGTCAACAATTAATATACTGAGAACAGTTTTCTTATTGTGGCTATACATCAAAAAGACCTCACAATGTTTTTTTGTAATATAATTTTTGGTCTAATGATAATGTGCAGCTTTGGAAAAAAAAATAATTTCTGAAAACAAGTCCGCTTTATGAATGAGAAGTATTCAGTTCCAATGTTTGTTGAATTCCAACACAAACAGAAGTAATAATTATGTGGTCATATTAACACAGTCAGTGTTAATATGACTGTGGAGACTGGCCAAAGACTGGTGGAGAGCAGGAAGAAAAGAATAAAATTTTAAATATTTTTATTCAAACCAAATATGGATTTCTCAACTCTATCCAGAGTGAAATATTGGTATAGTGTTGTTAAAAAAATCTTAAGAGCTTCTTTCCTTTGCATTGTTTATATTCAATTCAAAATACTTAATTAAATCCAAAGAGAAATTAAATGTTTTATTTCATATTACCTACGTTCTAATGATACTTACATGGTAATGGGCAGGATTTCAACCTTTGACTTCTGAGTCAAATCATTTGAAAAGCAGAATTAAAGTAATTTTTTGTGCTGCTCTATCTCCCACATCCAATTGCAGCTGCAAACATGACAAAAATAAAGTAGCTACTGACCATAAGCGACTCAGCATGCTGGTTAGCACTACATTCAGGATGAGAAACTCCTCCCATTTCATCTGCCGCTTTGCTAGTCTGAAAAATGAATCTGTTAAAGACAAACTTACTCTGACAAAGATGTTGCAAGATGGATCACAAACTCTTTTTTGCTTCTAATAAAAATAACATTGAAGCTTCATCTACAACAGTGTGAACTGCAAAATAGGATACATGAAAGCTCTGCTGCAGCGAGACAGAGTGCAGCTCAGCAGCTTGCCAGCTCCCAGGACTTTCAGACAGGCCCACTCCAGCATGGGTTGACTCGGAACATCACAGTCACCTTTCTTCTTGCACAATTTCCTGAAAGAAACTGTAATTAGAGATTGCACAAGCAGCTGCAACATGGTAATCAAAATAGCTCTGCAGACATTAGAGAGGGGGAGCTCAAAGAGTCATGGGATTTTGGCTTTACAATGAAATGACAGATTTGATCTCCAACATTATTTATAGTTTTTATTTATAATTTTCTCACAGTGTTCAGATAAGGGCTGCACAATTTTGGTGAAAAAAGTCACAATTAAGCAGTTGTAATAAGAGGATTAGCCATTTTTCCAACATTTCTCATGGCTGGAAAAAAATGCAAACAAATTATTATAATACATTGTGTTCCGTCCATCCATTTTCCTACACCCTTGTCCCTTACTGGGGTCGGGAGGGTTGCTGGTGCCTCTCCAGCTATCGTTTCGGGCGAGAGGCGGGGTCACCCCGGACAGGTCGCCAGTCTGTCGCAGGGCAACACAGAGACACACAGGACAAACAACCATGCACACACACACTCACACCTAGGGACAATTTAGAGAGGCCAATCAACCTGACAGTCATGTTTTTGGACTGTGGGAGGAAGCCGGAGTACCCGGAGAGAATCCATGCATGCACAGGGAGAACATACAAACTCCATGCAGAAAGACCCGGGCCGGGAATCGAACCCAGAACCTTCTTGCTGCAAGGCAACAGCTCTACCAGCTGCGCCACTGGGCAGCCTGCAGTGTGTTTTGTAACTGAAACACATCTGACTTGTGTGTTAATGACAGCTATATTTACAACAACAATTAGTCAAAACTTACATTTGAATCTGATTGGGACATAGTTCTATTAGCGCCTGAAGAGCATCATCAAGCTTCATCTTCTTCAGTCTGTTTATACATTGTTCAACCTGCAGGACATAAAGAGGAATTTCAGGTTAAGATTGGAGAGTCTGAAACTTCCATTGCTGCTCGACATTCTGAGACTTGAAAAGAGAAATTGTGACACACTGAAGCATAATGTGGGGTTTCTGCCTGCAGTTCTCACCTGCTGTAAGCCCTTGAAGGTCTTATTCCCCCTGTAGCTGTTGTTCAGGATGTGCATCAGATCGTAGAGAAGCCGGATCTCCGTCTGAAGCAGCTTACTATGAAGAAGCTTCAGGACCTCATCGTTTTTCAGCAGCAGCTCTTTGAAAAGTATAACTGCAAAACAGAAAAGGTAAATTGTGAGTATCCCTGCAAAAGCACGTGGTTAGGTGAATAATTTCGCTTGATGTGTCTTTAAGAATGAGCACACAGCAAGGTGAGACATTTTCTGTTTGGACGTTCAAACCTGTTTTTGGAGCAACGTTTATGCGGACGGTTGAAGTTGCACAGGGATACGGAATGTTTACCCTGTTCCAAAGCTGTTGCTCTGCCATGCTTCTCTGCCTGAAATGTGCGGAAGTGGAACAGCCAATAGCGTTTCCAACAAATGTGACGTCAGGGTTGGCCTTAAAGGAGCCGCAACATAAAACCTCCACATTAAGGACTACTAGTATTTTCTTGCCCTAAAAGCATAACAAAATCTAAAACGGAAATTATATGAATTTATTTGTGTTTTTGTTGCTAATAGACAACATATAAAAAATAATGCATAATTTTTTTTAAAATATTTTATTCGAAAATAATTTAATTCATTAACCCATGTACAATTATTCATTATCTACAATAATATATTTGTCTATTCTTTGTGTTTGCCAATAGGAAACTTTGTACAGTTGAGGAGTAAAACATTTAAATGGATATCTTAAAAAGTCACTTATAAAATGAAGATTTGATCTCTACAATTGAACAAAGATCATTTTCATCCATTCCATAGACAATTAAGGAAGATACAGATCATGCTGCCTATCTAATCACATATTGAACTAGTGTGTTATTTCACTCTTTTTGCTTTTATCAGTCTCGCTTTCTCCAAGTAATTATTCTTACAGCTTCATTACCACTGCTTCATCTTTACTGCACTCAACTGGATGTGTGATTTCTAGCTTTTTTTTGTCTTTAAACATGAAGGGACTGGCTGAATTCAATTATTTGAACAGAGGACATTTTGTGGAAATTATAAGAGTAAGTCCTGCAGGCAAATTTACTGTAATAGTAGACTAAGCCCAACAGCATATACTGTAGTAACAACCTGAACTTTAAGTTCTTACTTACCTTGCATTCAAATGTATTTTCTTCTCCTCGTGCACTATTTATAATTTACTTTATCAGAGAAAAAAATCTGTTTTGAAAACTACACTGAAGAAGAAATATATCTTAATTCATAATTACATAAGCAGTATTAAGCCATTTATGCACATTTACGATGTGATACCTTTTATTTAACAACACAGTGGAACAAGCACCAAATGTTAATTCCCCAACGATGTTTTCTCCTTTATCCACAGGAGGACTTTTAAGTTCACTTCATCCATTACAGAATCCTCAGACCTTCCTTTCACAGTCAGACCGTGGCTGCCTCCTTGTAGCCTAAAAACTTCAGCCTTGGCTTTCATATCTTTTAGCACCTCATTAAAAAGGTCCTGAGCAAAGAAAGAAGAAGACAAGTCACCACTGTGGCCAGATATGTCATTGAATCTTCAATGACTCTGCCACTCTGATCAAAGAGAGGCAGAGTAAAAAGGAGACTTAACAGAATTATAGATGTTGAAGAAAAAAACTGAAAAGTCTGTGAAACCAGTAAAGTAGAAATGGTCAAATGAAATAAGCTGCTCTGCATGCAAGAGGGGTGGCTTATGTGTATGACTAGATAAACTAGTCATAAAATATTTTAATTTAGAATATGAGCTCATTGGAAAAACTAAGCCCAGTCTTACTGCTTCTGTAGTTTAAAAAGTACATATAGCAATCAGATAATACTAAAATGCACTCGATTAAGTGATGATCAGACCAACAAATGCGTGTTGACACAATGGTAAGTTGGAAAAACATCAGCAACAAGAAATAACTGTATCGGGCCATAAATTTAGGAAGTGTTACGGGAACATGTTGAGACAATTTGAGGTCCCAAACACAGCAGCAAGTCATTTTTTTTCTATTATTTTGTTCAGTTTTCCCATATTTTGAGGCATAGAACATCTCAAAATATTTTATTGCATTTTTGACTGTATTGCAAAATGAACAACCAAATCTGTAGCAGTATGGAGAATGAAGATGTTGCAATGGAACAGTACAAAATCCAGGCTGAAACAGATTGAAATGTGTGGCAGGACATTAAAAAAGGAGAACAAAAACAAATGTGAAAAAAAAAATCCTACAAAAGTAAATCCATTTCCTCATCCAATCTAGAACATTTTCACCCTCACCTCATTGCACATTGTGTCCTCAGTTCCAGACACAAACAGCACACAAACACTCCCAGGCAGCATTTTTAAATCTTCACTCCGCTGATGAGAGGTGTGTGTCTTTCCTGGTGGGTGCAGGGGGAAAGAGAGGCAGATGACGCCCTGCACTGCGTCCTCAGACTCGGCGTTCAGCTGCCTGGCGAGGGCTGCAGCCGCACGGCATCCCATCGACCTGCCTGATTTTATCATGAAAGGAATCCAATTTAGTGCAGTAGTTTGTCTAAAACACAAAGTAGCTGCTATCAATGGAAATCAACATGGACAGGTGGCATTTTCTATTTACCTCCAAAAAATATGTTTTTCAATGTAAACCTCTCCATGGTTTTCAAGTAGTCCTGAAAGTACAAATATGAGTGTTTTTTTTTTATTTAAATGAGGAATTTGTAATTTAAATAACAGCAGGATTTCGCAACACGCACATTTCTTAAGATGCACAAAGCACAAGAAAGATCTGATCAGCTGCTGTTGCAAAATGTATGTCAAATTCACAGTAGTTTACATATTTCTTTTTAAGCAGCAAACTGAAGCGAACAGTGAAAACAATGTGCATCTAAAAAACTTTATTTGGCACATTTCTGTTTGGCCATCTGATAGGTTTCTCTGTATTCACTACTTGTAAAACAAAAGTCACATTCTACTTCTAATTCTTCTGAATTGATTTTGCAGTTGCCTTATATAACTTCATTACAGGGCTTTTTGCATTGAGCCTTGTTCAATACAAGGACAAAGGCAAAACTGAAAAACTATAAAATACTGTTCAACAAGTGTTAAAATAGCTCCCAAGTCAGATTTTCCCTTTAATTTTGCAGCAACTTATTATTATTATTTTTTTTTGCAGAAACGAAAAATACTTACCCAGACAGCATTATAAGCTTTAACTCGATAAGCCATGTTCAAGCCTTTGCATGTGAAACGGAGGCAGAGAAACCCGTCTGATGCCAGAGTGTGTGCAAGAGAAACTAAATGTTTGAAGTTCATGTCTCCTCCCGCACCGTGCGTTAGTATGACGGCTGTCTGGACATCATTCAGTGTCGCTGGGACACACAGGACTGCGTCCAGACTCTTTGTCCCGAACGGTACTTTTACAAGTTCCTGAAAGATAAGTTTAGAAGCAAGTCATTTCATCTGCACAGTTCACTGCACTTTTTCATGACGTACAGTCTGTGTATCCTCACACACAGTCTCTGTGTGAATTTTTTGTTCAGCTAAACCGCTTGAAAACGGCGCCTATTTTAAATGAAGAATTTCATATGGCATTTGAGCGTTTACCTCAAACTTGTCCATTGCAGGCGGTCCTTCTATGTAAAGTCTTCAAAATGACTGAAAATGAGTGCCATCTAGCGTTCAGGAGTGATATTTACAGTTATTCAGTTTTTGCCTATCTGTGAACATCAACTTTGGAAAAGTGCCACATATTGAATTCAGGTCTGGACCGCTGTCATGTTTCGTAAAACACTAATTTAATTTCAAAATTATGTGCTTATCTGTGTTGGTTCACATAAAACAACTGAAAAAAGGGGAAGAAACTATTGTGTGGTCGTGTGAACACAGGGCTAATAAAACTTTTGCAGTGATTTTATGTGAATGTAATGCTGATGTGAAAATGATGAGTAAATGCAAGGAAACAAAACGCACACAAATGTAAAAAAGAAGAATTTTAATTATATAAAAAAGTGACATTCATCTCATGATAAACAAATAAATCATAACTTGAAAAAATTACTTGGCAATTTCAGATATGAAGTATTTTTCTTCCTATGGTGTAAGATCAAAGTTCATCTTTTGCCTGAAAAAGGGAAACAGATAAACTGCATTAATTAAAGAAAAAAAAAATAATTCGATGGGAACTTATGTACAGCAGAGGGAGCCAGATACTTTAAAATGAAAGTATGTTCTTATTGGAGCCAATAGCATAATACTATATTACGAAAAAACTAAATTAAACTGAAAATTTAGTTTCTTAAACTTGAAAGTGAATTAATGACAATAAATCACTTTGGCCAACAGAGAATCCATTTAATATAAGGAAAAATAATCTTTCAATAAAGCAATCACATGTTTAAGATTTAAACAAATACATTGTTGTATTTATACAATAAATAAATAAAATACAATATTTTACATTGTTGGTAAATAATTTTTAGCTGTTTAACACTTGTTCTAAACAGTCCCAGTATAAAGGAAACTTGCTGAAATCCCTTACCATAGCCCGGTCGCAGGAACATGGAAATAAGTCGTCTTTAGGTTGCTCTACAAACTCCATGCCCTCCCGAACCTTAGGCTCCGTGATCTGGAGTCTGGAATACTCCTATATGAAGTACAGCAAAAATTATTTTACGAATATTGTTTACTCAACACAACAACCAACATGATTTATTCAGGTTGGTATTACAGCAGGGCTAAAGGAAAAATACAGCAACGATACCTTGAAAAGCTTGTAGTAGTAACAGAATATACTATCTCCCAATAAGTGACTGCGGGCAAACTGCTGACCTGCAAAGGCAATTTTCCTTGCCTGCAAAAAAAAAAAAAAAACAAGAGCTACATGTTGAATTTAATGCTTTTCAAAAATATAAAAACTAAAAAAAAATATACAAGCAAGGCTGAAATGAAAGAAAAACAATGCATCTCAACTTATTTGTTAAATTACAGGAACGTGGACTATTTATAACTTTATTACAAACTAAAATCTGATTAAGTGTACTCTGGATTTGTATCCAAGCCCCTGAGAGTGATAGATTATGTTTTGCACACAAAATCCTACTAAAATACATTGCAGTTTGTGGTTATATCATGATTACATTTCAAGAAGTATGAATACTTCACTAAGCTCTGTATAATTGATGAGCTCCTGTTGATAGATTTATATATAGTTAACTCACAGAGGCATAAAATAATCTCAGCGAGTCAATAAATTCATACTCATGAATAATGCATTCTTAAATGGACTGCCTACAGCATTACACAGCAAACTGAAGAGATCTGATAATGTAAAAATAATGTGACCATTATTTAACAGATACAATGAGGGCAGCAGGAAGGCCTGCATTTTTCCATTACTCTGTTCTTCCAATGGATTTTAACAGTGGATTCTGTAGATGGTTCTGCTTGAAAAGTGACAATGTGTGCTCTTATTAGAAAGAAAAAAATCCGTGTGTGAAATGGTTGCTCATAACGACACCGGTTCAATTTTAGTGACCATAATTACCCAACATATGATCACCTCGTCATCGTGGTCTCGGGCCCACTTGATCTTTTCCAGCAGGTCACCCAGGTTTGCTTTGATCGGGATGTAATGCTCCCATGGCCGCAGCTCGTTGTAGAAATGCTCATAGTAGCTGGAGTCCTGCTTCAAGACCACACTGTCTCCTGCCAGCAGGTAAGGCAGACGGTAAGCTGCTACTGTCCCATCAATGTTTATTTGATACTTGTACTGCAGGTGAACAAGAAGAGAGAAATAAATCAAATGAGATAGTTACTTTCTTTAAGAGAAACTAGTTTCTAAGTAGTTTTTGTTTAGGTATTCCTTGCTTCTCTGCCCACTTCTGCCTGTTTTGAAACATAATTTCAAAAACAGACATTTTTATATTAGGCTGGTTTTAGTTATGGGATCTACAAACACCAGACATTAACATACACAGGAAGGAAGACAAGACAAGTATGAAAATGAAAGAATCGATACAAGAAAAGAAAAACATGACACAAAGGCATAATGAATGAGAAAAGGAGGCAAAGACAAGGAAAATGAACAAGGAGAAAGGGACACAAAAACTGAAGGACATAAAGAAGGAAACCTGGACAGAAAGAAGACATATTGCAGAGACGACGTGTCTTCATGCAGCACTCTCACCTTGAAGAAATCAAAGAAAGAGACGTGTTTGACCAGCGGGCCGTAGAGACTCTCATCATGTTTGAAGAAGAAGAAGTTAGTGAAAGCAGCATCTATAAAGTCGGGCCGAGCTCTAGAAAGCTTGACCAGCTGTAGGCGCTCCTGGCGGCTGTCCCGGCCCCTCCAGAAGGCCGTGGCATTCTTCTCCGGCCACGGCGGACCCGTGTTGGCCTGGACTGACATCATGTCCAGGCTCACTCTGTCCAGTGCAGGAAAATAAAGAGTTGAAGCCAAATCTCCTGCTGTTTGAGAGGGTAATAATCTAACTGTGTGACTAAATATATTTCTGCTTTGCCAAACTCAGCATCTTAAAAAAAGCAAAATAAAATTAGCGTCTTGCATAAAATAAGATTCCAAGTCATTCTGATCAATCAGCAGAAACATTACACACAATTTATATGTAAACATTTTGTAAGCAAATTAAGTTGATAAAATCTATTCATTTAATTGATACGTGGTCTAAAATCTAATCTTTAAAAAAAGCTCATTTTAAACATGGATATTCTGCTTTTATTAATAATGCTTTATCTGCTAAATAAATAAATTTAAAAAGCCTCCTCAGTAGAAACAGTGGGATTTGTTTTGTGCGTTCCTGTTGTGTTGGGTCAGTTAGCGGGGCATTCAGACCTGCTGTGCATAGACCATTACGTCAAAGATGCAGCATTTCATTTCTGGCCCTGTTGTCCATGAGGAATATAATGTTTGCTAACAAATTATTTCATTAAAATGAGCAAAAATACTAAAAAAAAAAAAAACACCCATATGTACCTTAAGTGTATTAAGAAAAGATTTTCTTGTCTTATTACACTTACCTGATTTAAAGAAGTTCAAAAACAGAAAATAAAGTCAGTGACATCTATCAGTCCTGAGATGGCAACAAGGCCATTTCTAAGGCTTTGGGTTATGAATATTCTTACAAGGCACTGTTGGGCAGGGTGTCTGTTTTAATGGAGTAGTTTTCTGCCGGTCTATTTTTAAACATTTGCAAGGACAGGAAGAAAGAGACAAATTACTTCCTTTGATTTTAGTTTATTAGAGAAATTCCCTTGAGCGAAACCAGCAGAGGCTTTGTTTTCAAAAAGCTCCTGGAGTGCACTCCAAGTTCACCTGCATAAATAGCTGATTGTGTATAATAATAATAATCCTGTAAGCTTTTGCTGAATGAGACTGAATTATACTACTAACTCCGATGCTAAGCAACACTTAATAAGCATATTGATTCAGAGGCCCTACCTTCCCATGCTCTCTAGAACCGACTCAGTCAGGTCGTAAGTGGGCATGACGATATCTCTGGTATTGTTTGAGCCACACCAAGAAAAGATAGGATGAAGCTTATCAGTGGGTTTCCTCTTCTCCAGGGGCCAGTCACCCAGATTTACAAAGAACTCAACATCAGGGAGTCGAACCTGCAAACACACCCTTATAGAATATCAATGATTCAGCTCCTGTCTGATGTTCACATATACATATATATGTATGAAAGCCTTGCAGAAAAGAAGAATCCGATTCAATAATTCAATATTCTCTGCGTTTAACTGTTAAATTGAAAGGTATTAGGCCATTCACTTTAAAGCTCACCTTTCTTGTGAGTGAGAGTAAGATGGCATCCATGAAGATCCTAAAACCGACATGTTCTCCAAATGTCTTCACATACACCTGGAGGGAAAAGGAAGGACACAATGAAGACGCAGGGTTTTCCCCAGTGCATTATAAGCCTGGCGGGCCACCAGGTTTTACTTATGTCCCCACCAGGCTAAGTTTTGCTTGTAAAAAACATTGTGGGCCACTGGATGAATGACTGCCCGAGCGCTCCAGCCATCAGGCTTTGCAAGTTTTCTCGGGGAAACCCTACAGACATTTGGCAAAAATAAGTCACACTACACTTTGCATTTCAGATTAATTTAATATGGGTTCATTTATAAAAACAAAAAAAGACATTAGATTTTTGAAAAGTTGCCTTTTGGGAGTGACATTTTAGAATGATGCGCCAACTTCTGTTGATTAATCATATAAAATCTCAATCAGATACACTGATGTTGTGATTGCAATTTTACAAAATCTAAAAAAAGGTTAGGGGGTGAAAACAGCAAGAGGATGCATTTAGGATTTTTTGAGCTGTTCTTTTTATTGAACCTGTGAGTTAGATATATTTTACAGACTTTGCTTATCATCTTAAATTTGTCTAGTACCTTGTTTTCTTTAATTGTGTAATGACAGAGGCTTTGGCGCTGCCCAAAGCGCTTTGGGATCTCCTCTGCATTGAGATCTGGATCAACACTTGCATAAAGGGAGAGATCCCTGCTTATCTGGGCGAAGGACTCAGGACAGCGCATGCATTTCTCCCATACAGAACCACTTGGCTGGGGACAGTCACAGCCTTCGTGGTAGACTCTGCCTGGGAAGGAGAGACATATTCACGCTTTTTCACCATGTTTCACAGCAAGAATGTTGAAGTCAGACTATAAAAAGGTAATCTTTTGACACAATGTTATGGCAACTTGAACAGTTTTCTACCTTGGAGAATATAAGGTGACTTGGCAACATGCTTGGCATTCAGCAGAACATGAATGTGCAGGTCAGTGTAGGTGGCGTACATCCTGTAGCGAACCAAGAACGACCCATCCCGACGA
The DNA here is from genome assembly GCA_902982915.1 of Phalloptychus januarius. Classification (NCBI taxonomy): domain Eukaryota; kingdom Metazoa; phylum Chordata; class Actinopteri; order Cyprinodontiformes; family Poeciliidae; genus Phalloptychus; species Phalloptychus januarius. The sequence continues at coordinate 15,942,363 of CADWAE010000230.1, read as the reverse complement.
TCGAGAACTTGAATCCAGATTCTGGTGAACTGCTCTGTTGGGGAGACCATCTTTACCTCAAAAGTCTTCTCTCCAGGCGACGTTGTTAAACTAAAAGTATCAGGATACAGAGAGATTACTCACAATTGGTAATAGTTTAAGATTACACTGCCTGCTTAAAATCAAATCTGATATCTATTGTTGCTCTCTGTGCAAAATGAGCGAAAATGATACAGCTAAACGGAGAACACACCTTAAATTTGAAACCTTTACTTTTTTTTCCATCAGCGGCTTGAATCTATGTGACGAAACTGCTCCATGTCTTTTCCTAGTTCTAAGTTTATTTCAGTGAACATATACAAACTGTAAACAGATATGACAGGCCGCAAGTACAATAATAGTTTTTTCCAATTTTGATAAGTGAGAGTAAATGCTTTTTCAGCCAGAAGTGAAGTCAATGCTTGAAAACAGCTTTTGATTTTGCCCAGGATATCTTTACCTATTATTAAAATGTCTTTTATGGCAGACATATGCTACTCTGTTGTTGTATTTTTGTTTTGTTTGTTTAAAGATATATTCTCAGATATTGTATCAGTTGTTGCAGCAGGATGTTTGCAGTTCTCTTTGACCTTTAACTCCTCTGATCTACAGCTGACTGACTTTAAAAACATCCATCTATCCATTTTCTATACTCCCTTTTTCCCTTAGTGGGATCGGGTGGGTTGCTGGTGCCTCTCCAGCTAATGTTCCGGGCGAGAGGCGGGGTCACCCTGGACAGGTCTCCAGTTTGTCGCAGGGCAACACAGAGACACACAGGACAAAAAACCATGCACACACACTCACACCTAGGGACAATTTAGAGAGACCAATTAACCTGACAGTCATGTTTTTGGACTGTGGGAGGAAGCCGAAGTACCCGGAAGAAAACCCACGCATGCACAGGGAGAACATGCAAACTCCATGCAAAAAGAATCGAACCCAAAACCTTCTTGCTGCAAGGCCTGTGCAGCCCGACCTTAAAAACAACTGGGCTTAAATTAGATTGATTCGAATTGATTTATGATTCTGTCTAATTGAAACCGAAACTGCTTTCCGAAAACATCACTACCATAACTAAACTAAACTGAGTTGTGCTGCACTCTTGTTTAGAAACAACTTCCAAAAACAATATATATATATTTTTGTTTTTTGGAAAACTTTCAATGTGACACATTTAAAAAAAAAAAAAAACATTACTTAGGATTGAAGGATGGGGAACAACATACGCAGACCAGGCCAAGTTTACTCACTTTTCCCCTGAGCTGTCCACCGCCTGAATGTAGAAGAATCGAGCAGGGAGGACGATGTCCGCGTCCAGCCCTGGACCCCACACCAACGTTTTAGCCGCACTGATGCCCGAGCCACTGTTTTCTCCGGATAGCTCACACCAGAACACCTCCAGACTCAAAACCACCAGCAGCAACAGTCGGACAGACATAACGCCAGGTCTGCTTTTCTTTCGGTCGAGCCTTTTTTCTCACTGCCGTCTTCTGCTGATGACCACCAAAAGATGAGAAACACAAGGGTTGTGTCTTAATATGTTCCATTTCCATCTGCGAATGCTCCGGGAAGCAGCGGCATTATTAATATTTAATGTCTCTTTACTTCATATTATTTTTGTTTTATAAGTATTTTCTTGCAGTTCAGCTAAACTTCGGGAATCTGCTAAATAAACCTGGGAGGCGGGCTCAGACTTGGCAGGGCAGAGCTCCTATTGGTTGAGGCTAAACCGAACTGTAGCAACAATTGGCTTAAAAATACCAAACAAGAATATGATTGGAGAGAAACACGGAAGTCATTCTGTAGAATATAGTTGGCTGAGGTCTGCTCTTTTTATATTGCCCGACTCATGACACAGCGGGGGCGGCGGAGGAGGAGTTTATCTATAGAATAGGAATAAAACAATGTTTTGAAATAGGAAAAAGTGTCAGGGAGTCATTAGAGACATTATCAAACGATATAAAAAAACTAATATAAAAAGCATGTAAATTCATTGTCTATGTCCGCTTGTCTATGCGGTGCTTATTTAACTCAAATGGTGATTGGGTGAGAGCCAGGATAAACCCTGGACAGGTCGCGAGGTCATCATTGTGCAACATAGAGACACACAGGGCAAATAACCATGCAGATGCATTCACACGTTACAATTTACAAAGACAAAGTAGCTAAGCAGTCATGTTCTTAACTGTGGAAGGCAGACAAAGTACCTGGAAATCACAAAAAAGATTTCCATGCAAAAAGGGACAAGACAGGCCGCATTCAAATGCAGGACAATCCTGCTGGAAGATAACCATAGATTCATAAATATATCGTATGATATATATGTATACATTGAATAAGCACTGATTTTCTTCAGTAATTGTTTTGATCTTAGTATCAAAACAGACAAATAATGTTTGTAGCAGACACGTGGTTCTTTGAGTTGTATTGCTGCACTATATTTGGCTCAAAAATTCAGAGCTTTGATTTAGTAATAAGTCAATGTAACAGTGTTTCATGCAAAAACGTTGGGGATTTGCTAGTTGTTCTGCTCAGTGACCAGAATAACTATCCATCCATTTTCCTGCACCCTTTTTCCCTTACTGGGGTCGGGAGGGTTGCTGGTGCCTATCTCCAGCTGTCATTTCGGGCGAGAGGCGGGGTCATCCTGGACAGGTCTCTAGTCTGTCGCAGGGCAACACAGAGACATACAGGACAAACAAACATGCACACACACACTCACAAATAGGGGCAATTTAGAGAAGCCGATTAACCTGACAGTCATGTTTTTGGACTGTGGGAGGAAGCCGGAGTACCCGGAGAGAACCCACGCATGCAAAGGGAGAACATGCAAACTCTATGCAGAAAGACCGGGGCCGGGAATCGAACCCAGAACCATCTTGCTGCAAGGCAACAGCTCTACCAACTGTGCCACTGGGCAGCCGCCAGAATAACTACAATTAGCAAAACAAGATGGAGTCAAAGGTGAGCCACCAACATTTAAAATTGTATCTCTGACTTAATGGGGAGTTAAATTATGTTTTGAACTTCAAGCAGTTTAAATGCCATTTTTTTTAGTACAAATGGAACATAATATGATATTTTTGTTCCACTTGAATCAGCAGTCAGACAATGGGAATGACAACATTTAGTTGTGTTCCAGATGTGAGCAATGCAGGCTGAAACAGTACTAGGCAAAAGCATCCTCAACTGCTTGTAGTGTGGAATGATTAACCTCATTAGGATTTTATTGGATACAATTACACTTTCTAATGTGGGGAACAGTGTATATATGTTGTAGAATATATATACATATAAATATATATATGTATGTATATTTCAAATAAAAAGGTTCTAAAATGTAAATGAATTGCTTTCCTTAACGTTTCACTCCTAAAATTACATTTTCTAATTCTGATAAAGGAACATGACAATATTAGATACCAAAGGAACAGATTTCCAGCGTGTACATCAATCAATGTTTATTTCAGTTTTGCTTTTGCATCAACATATTTTCAGACCTTTTTTATCAAGTTATTTCTATTACACTAGAATATATCAAGAACGAAAAGTGGAATCCATTGAAATAAGACAAACTTTGTTGCCATTATTGAGAAAACCAAATAAATGCCATTTCAGCATACTACATTGTGAAGAACTACATAGTTCCAGTGATTTAGACAGAGCCAGAATACCAGATAGTATAGTACCAGCAGTAACAGGTAGAACAAATACAGAAAATATCCCAAGAGTCTCTCATTTTTTGTGTTTTACCTTTCACCCAAAGTTAAACTGTACAGTTAATATAAAAACTGAAAACATACAAACTAAAAACAGAAAAAAAGCTTAATAATAAAACACCCTGTCAGCAGAAGTCAGATTTTTTTAGTTTTTGTTTTTCCTTCTGAATTTTGGTTTTCTTTTTATGTGTATTCTCTGCCACTGAAAGTACTGCACATAACACAAATGTCACTGACGTACAGAGATAAGAGGATGATGTATTATTGACATTCTGATATGATTGAATCAAATCTTGGTGTTTTTTTTTTTATTTATGTAGTTCCATTGTGAAAGGTTAGAACATCTAGGTTAATTTATGTTTGTGTGAAGGCCGTTTGAGTCTAAGGAATGTCTCAGCAGCCTGACAAAGCTGGTGGAAATTACTGATTTACTTGTGAATTTTTGATTTACAGATTTTAAATGCATTTACTGCCAGTCTCATTTTGGATGTGAAACTGGCCTCTACATGGCCGAGGCGATTTATTTTACCCTCAATGTGGTGATGCTCCAAAGGATAAAGTGATCAAAGTTGGTACTCCTTGGATTTTTTTTTTTCAGATCAGTTCAAAATACAGACGAGTTCACAAGTACAAAATATCCTTCTTGTTTGACGCTGTTAGTCTGTGTCGTGTGGCTACCCACTGACGTACAACACAATCACAATTTGATACACCACCATGTATCATAAAACATTAGTTGCTTTTAAAAATACATACGCCATCAGTGAAGAGGCCGTAACCATCAAATATTTGACTGCGACACAAGGATATCATAGTCAGTTAGAACAATATTGAAAAGAAAAAACAACCATTTTTGCCTCCGGTTGAAATTTCTGCAAATGTTTTACACATATACATATTTTCTTCACTGACTCAACATTTGAACATCACTAAAAAAAAGACTGTTATTTCCCCTGAACTGTTTACAGATACACTACTCACAGACGGCAGAGATGAAACTGATGTGATCTCAACTCACTTTTATCGGAAAAACTGAAAATCACAATGCACGCCGTCCTTGGTCGCGAGTAAATGTCTATTTGGGTTTAACACTGAAAAGATGGGAGGGCACATTTTTTGATTTCTTTGACAGAAAAAAAGTAATATTTGAAATCGTTCTTGAACACACACACACAACCCAAAGGCTTGCTAAATGTTGACGTCCAGCATAAAAAAAACCGCCTTGAATGAAAGGTGACCTACGCCCCTCTCTTCCTGGACCCAGTTTTTTTGTTTCTGTGCTAAAATGTAAAAAAAAAAAAAAATTAATTTTTACGTTTTCATAAACAGAATAAAGGTTTTACTGTGTCTAAAATGGTGTTTTAAATATCTACCTCTAATGTAGATTAATACATTAGACCTTCAAGTTTGACCAGTTTAAATTATTTGTATTTTAACAAAAAATAAAAAAATTACAAAATACATTTTTACTAATTTAAAGAAAATAATATTCTTCATTTTGGATCAAATTAAAAGTTGTGATTCAGGTACCAACCTAAGAGTCTTTCACCACCCACAATACAGGGACATATTTCCTCTGTTGATCCCGAGTCCCAATTGAATAAAGATGCAGATAAGCAATAATAAGACCGGTTGGTATGCAATAGACAGATTACAGAATAGTTTTTCCTTCTAAGTGCTAGTGACACCCTCCAACAGAATGTAGTCCTGCACATTCACCCATTTCAAAAACCTCCACTGCTCTTATACATATTGTTTAAAGAAAAAAAGCAAATTAATTTTGATATGCCCTCTGCAACAAACTTCATGTGTAACTCTTTAAGATTTATCGCTCCCACTAATGACCTTGTCTTGCTTAAACTTCCAGTGAAGACTCCTCCTGCTTGCTTTTTATGGCACACAAATTGTATATATATGTTTGTACAACAGATATGAACACACGATTCAAAATACTCTGTCCTCCTCTATGTCACTTCAGTTGCTGTTTTTACACAACTTCTGAGTATGGAGTTGTCCCTCTTTGTCATCCAATGTTTCATCCATCCAACACACTAATGTGATCAGACTTTGCAGAGTTAAGTGTTATTACTACTTATTTAAATTTGCATTGTGCAGCCCAGAGTAAATGAAGTTAGAAGAAAGTTTGAATATTACATTATTCCAAGTCTGTGTAGATAGTTATTTATGTGCATTTATATGGTATTAAGTCATAGTTGCTTAGACTAAGAAAAATACTAATAAAATAAATGAAAATTAAAAAAAGGGAAAGTAACACAAGTTTTGGCTTAATAGCAATGCAGTTATATGACTCCCTTTTTAGATATAGTTTATTTTTTTGCCAGTATCTCAAAAATATAAAGTTCTTCATAGTTTCTGTCGTTGGCTTACATAATAAATAAAAGTTCTTTTTTTAATCATTTTAAATCTCCTCTTAAATTAGCATGCTGCTTTTTAATATGGCAGTTGGATATTTTTAATACTCATCCATTGCTGTTTCATGCATTTCTTGTTGGTTTCATAACTTTTGAGTATCTACACGGTAAGATCCAGAAAACCCAACCATATAAGCTCACACTCAGACAAACATACACACACACACACACACCAAACTGTTGGATATTTCAAGTTCTTTCTTTCGACCGTCAAACCGTCCCCAACTGTCCGTATTACCTCCTGTCTAGACGAGGAATAAACCTGCTCTCGTCCTTCAGAAAAGTGACACTGAAGTACACACAGCTGGTACTAAAAGCTTTAAAGACAAAGTCACTCTTCTGTCTCTTCTGATTGCTTTCATTTCTCATGTGAAAGTCCAGTCGCAGCATGAAGTTCTTGATACGCCAGTGGCAGCCTCTTCCCGCCGTCCCAATGTTAGAACTGGTACCACTTCTTGTCCTTACACTTCAGCATCAGCTGTAAAAAGACAGAGTCATGTACTGTTGGTTAATAAATCAGAGTTAAAACAAACAGTAGCTGAGCCTTCAATGGATTTGGTTACTTCTTCTCGACATAGGGGAGATTGTGTTTTTGTCATTATAAAATAATTTTTTCAGTAATTTCAAAACAACAGCTGTCTGGTCCAACAGCAATGCAATTCACATCAGTGCTAGCTTGCAAACTGTATTTCCTGCAACCCATTAAAAAAAATAAATTTTTGCAAAAGATATGATGTTCTGGGGTGACCTCTAACAATCCAAGTGTTTTTCAAACTTTACAAGAGAGACTGTAATGGCTGCTGCAGCTCCCTATCAATGTAATGCGACTTTTATAAAAAAGAAAAAAAAAAAAAAATCAACGAATAAATCTTGTGGCTTATGAAATTTCTGACATGACCACATATCATTCCTGCTCTTCCCAACCTCCACAGAGTGCTGCTGTGGGCCCTTCTCCCATGCTAAATCCCTCACACGCTTCAGTATGCAGCAGTTTCCTCAACCTGTGGTAAAAGTCAAATTAAATGTTTCCAAAGCCTCAACTAGCTGATCCTACAATTAGGGCAAGATTTAATGTACATTTTCTCCATATAGAAAAATGTCAAATCAGAATAAACATGCCAGGATTAGCATAGCATTTAGGAAATTGCTGTGCAATAATAATCATCTGCAGGAGCAATTCATTAGTTTATTCAAGTTTGAAGTTACATGCTTTGAATCAGATCTTTAGGCAAAAATTATGAAGCAATACTTGTTTTAGGTGGTGTGTTGTTGAAAAACTGAATTAAAATCTTGCAGTGACACCCTTCTAGGTTGGAATACATTTGGAAGTGAAAATGAATAAGAAAGACTGCAGAAATTTGCAGTTATAATTGTAGTACTAATGTGCATAATATCACATTTGGAACAAGGTACTTGAAAGGAATAATCAGTAGAATATTACATTTCAAATACTACTCATTTAAACTGGATGGACTTCTCTCTCTCTGATGTAAAAGAAAAAAATGTTTTGTGTGTTTGAGATACCAAAGCTCATGGTCACGAGTGAGAACATTGTGATGGTTGATAAATAAAGAGAGGTGACAGAAAAAAACTTATTCTCACCTCGTGAGCATGTTTGGAGAAGGTTTCTGCACTGGTCATCATCAGGGCGGTCCGCTCCTCCAGCTCCCCCAGCCTCTGGCCTCTCTCATCCAGAGCAATGCGAGCCCGTGCCAGCTCCCCCACCGCTCCACTCGCTGCCACCTTCATGCCTTCTACGCCTCCCTGACCGGGGATGTGCTGCGCCAGACTCCGAGAAGCCTTCCCAGCTGCCGCCTCACCAACTGGGAACCACATCAGGTAAAATGGCATTTTCACAAACTGTTATATTGTGTATTTTAGCTATTAAATTAATCTTGAACGGGTTAATTGTTTTATGTTTTCTTACTGTTAATTAGTAGGTTCAGTGCATAGATACAGTGCATAGATACAGTGCATACTGGTACTGTGTGATTAGTTATAATTGAGTAATAAAAAAACGCACAAAGCTCCTCTCTATCGAAAGTATGGGCGTTTCCTCCAAAGAAGCCCTTTAAAAATCCTCTGTTTTGAGCTTCTGGTGTTTCTATCGGAGTAAACAGTTCCCCAAGCATTTCCTGCAGTGAACAAAAACACAGCAAAATAATAATGTTAAGACTTATATTTCAGGTACCTGCCAAAACATCAGTAATGACACTGTGACCACCTTTGCCTCTAGATGGCGCTATGGAAACATTACATGACTTAATCAACATCCATGTGTTGCAAGAGTGGAATGTCAGCTCTGAACAATAAATATCTATGCTGATGCTCATATTTAAATGAACACATTTACACAGTAAAACCATATAAATTTTCAGTCCTTTGAAGTTTGCACCATGTATAACCAAAGTGACATCTGACGTCTAATCCCGCCGTCCGCCCCAGGCTTTAACAAGGGCATGAATAATGGATACAGCTCCTTCACAGCACCGGTGCTTTTCCCAACCACAACATATATACCTACACACAGAACCACAGTGCTCACCTGCAGGTTGTCACACATTTCCTGGCTGTATGTAATTCTCTGGATTTCTGTTGGGGAGCTGAGATACAGCGCCTGCCCCTCATTGGTGAAACAAAAGGTTCTTGCTATGCGCATGTCTGTCAGAGGCAGGTAATTGACATCCATCAGCGGTCTTAAGCTGGGCAAACTGCGAGATGAATGACAGGAGTGAGTGAAAGACACATTAGACACCTGGGGAACACTCAGATCACATGAGTTACCCTCTAAAAAAACCAAATGGGAAGTGAGAGCTAACTTTATGCCCAGCAGTGAAAAGGAAATCAAATATTCAAATAAAACCAATTAGCTTCCAGCTGAGTAGTGAAGAGTAATTCCTAGAAGCAGATTTTCTGAACTATGAGAACATTTTACATATAAAGTGCATGAGAGAAGACTAGAAAGCTAAAGTATGTATCCAGATGAAGCACTTGAATTCTGTTTTAATATTCATGTTTGAAATACATCAGATCAGGTGCTTTAAATGAAAAGGATTGAGTGGAATCAATCAACCATATTTGTAAATCTGACTGTAACTATGCAGTTAACCTTAGCAGTTCTGATCTGGACTTGACAAAAATGTCCCTATTTTGATGTGAGAAGATAATTAAAAGACAATTCTCATAAGACTTAAAGAAGACATATTTTTTAGTCCTTGAGCGCATTTTGTTGTGTACTTAGAGGAATGCAGAAAATTTTCTCTGAAGCTGTGTAGATATCTTTTTATTCTCATATTTTCTTTATATCTGTTCAGTTTCTCTGTTCTCTATTGCATTTTTCTCTGAGCAATACAACAGTATTTGCTTCAGACCTGCGAAAAAAAGGCCACAAACTTCTGGCTAACCAATCTTGCGACACTGCCAGTTTTATTTCTTGCAGCAATTTTGAAGTCTAAGTTCAAGGAGCCTGAAGCTACAATTGGATCGAAGTTCAGTTGTTGGGTGTATTGACTTACACAATTCATCACAATGTTCCACAGCATCAGAACATCTTCGAAGGTTCTTAGAAATGTGCCCGCATCTTAGGGAAAGTCATCTTTGCTTGCACAAAGCACTTCAAGGACAAACACTTTGGTAACCTCTGCCCCTTCCAAGAAGGATTTGCTGAAAGGTTTTGTCTGATTGAGGGTCAGTTCATTCTGTCTATGCAAATAACATTAACATGACAAAAACCTTTACTTCAGACATTAATTTATTGGGTGTTGATATAATGTCATGGTCATTATATTGATAGTAGCATTATACCTTCTACTTATGTTAGCGCTTTGTGCTTTCTTTTTGCTCCTTGAGGACAGAACTGCACGAGATGTTTTAATTAACTTATTACATAAACAATTTGGCATTGCTTTGGCTGCTTTCATTTTTTTGCGTTAGCGAATTCATCAACTATGCTGAGGCCTTGACTAAAAGACTTACATTTTTGCTAGCAATTCTGGCTTGAACATGTAAAGATGGATGGCAAAATTCTGTGCAGGTAGATAATTGTAAATAAATGCATTTATAGAAACCAAACCAAAGTGAGTTGTTCTCAGGCACAAATCAGAACAGGGATACAAAAGAGGCTTGTGGAGCTAGTATAACAAGAAATTCAATCAACGTTATGTAGATCACGAGTAAATGATTTAAATGTGAAAAGGAAGGATTTAAAAGCATGATATATCCACTTTAAAGTTGCAAATTGCAGCAAATACTAAAACGTATTGATTCAAGATAGCTGGGAATGCATGCTGTGCTTTTCAGAATTTTACTGGTAAGAAACTTTCAAAACAATCCTTTTTCTTGTATTTTGGTTTATGTGTATATTTTACACATAAACCCTCTTGTATGAACCGTGTTTCTACATGAACATTACAAAAGAATTTAATCATCTATTTAAAAAAACACAAGTGATAAGTGTGAGCAGAACTGTGAGCACTGCAGATCAATCGCACCTGAGTGTCATGACGTGTCCGTTAGCACAGAAGCAGGCCAGGCACACACTGTTGCACAGAGATACCACATCAGCTCGAAGCACAAAGGACGACTCTGTGATGTTGTGGACAAAGAGGCAAGACTGTGAAGGCATCAAGAAGACTTTGGCCTGCCTCTCAGAGCAAACCACAGCCAAATGTCCCTCTCCGAAGGCATCCTGGGAAGAGGACGGGGAGAAGTGGACCAGCTTGCGCCTCCGGGGCCTGTCAGGGTCCTCTGGGGCATTCAGGTCCCGCCAAACCTCATATGGGCTCTGAATCAGAGCTCCATTGAAGTCCAAGAAACCAAAGCGAAGCACAGAGCCTTTTAACATTTGGGCTGCTCCTGGGAAGTTTGGATAGGATAAACAAGAGATAAGAGGCAAGTGGTCCACAATTTTTAAGGCTGCAAAGATAAAAGCTATGGATCCATTACAATATCTACTAAAGTAATTTAAAGTTTAGATTTAATAAACTTAAGAAATGCACATATGATTACAAGATTGCCAGTATTTCTATTGATGAAAAGACTGATGTCTTCAAGATTTGGACAGCTGAAAACCAAATAGCAAAAACAAGTTTGCTTCAGCTGTTTTAATTAAGACAGCCAATTTTTTAAAAAGTCATTACTTTACAAAAGGTTTGTGTTTTACTACAGAGGAATAAGAACTAATGCATATTTGTCTGCTGCTATTTAATCATGTTCAAAGTAAACAGCGAAGCAGCAAACCCTTTTGAACTCTTGAGTGATAGCAGTAATTTACAAGATCAAGGATGACAAATTCCTGTAAAAAGTTCTCTTCCACTACAGATTAAATCCAATTGAAGCAAATGAGCTTCTATGCTTGCAGTGTTTGACTTTTTCTAAGAGTGAAACATAGAGCACTTAAGTCTGCAGAAAATGTCCTGCCATTATTCTAAAATGGCCTCTTTTGCAAAAACATGGTATTTTGAGAGGTTTTAGAGTAGATGGGCATGTAATCACACAATTTTAAGAAGAAACAACACAGAAAAATAGAGAAACACACTGTTTTTTCAGTTTCCTTGCACTATTTTTATTAAAATAATCCCATTCTGAAAAAAAAGGAAAAATGCAACCTTTAATTTGAGTATTTTAGTGGTGTAAAATTTATTTGAATTTTTTAAAAATCAAATCCCTGGTGCAATACTCATCTTCTCTAGCAATTTTAACACAATAGATTTTTCTTAAATGCCCACTTTCTATATAGAAAAGACAAGAGCATAAATCAAGTATCAGTGATGCTGTGGGCCTCCTTCTCTTTTACAGGTGCAAAAGTACAGGCCACCATTGACTTATTGAGGATTTTGAATAAATATCTGATGGCCTTTGTCAGAAATTTAAAGACAGGAGGTCAGAAGGCGTTTTACGAAAATGGTATTTCTTTTTCATGTATTACAATTATAATTGCTTTAATGCCAATGAGGCTTTCCCACTGACTTTTCACAAAGGCATACATATTTTCCACTTTTAAAACAACACATAAGTGAAAACAGTTTATGAGCTACACTTTGTGTCACCAAAAACCCAGAAGTGCTGGTGCTTACCACTCGGGCCAACAGTGACAGGGTCCTCCATCCTCTCCTCGTGGTCAGTGGGGATCGATAGTGGGATCAGGATGACCACTCCTAAGCTAGTCCCTACCCACAGACATGGTGTGGGCAGTGCATCACTCTTGCGTCCATAGGACTCCCCAAACTGCAGTGTGGTGATAGCTTCTTTGGTGTCCCTGTCAATGCTAGACACGCTGGAACTGCGAGAGCGGCTGAAGGAGTTTTCACGACTCTCTGTAGCAGCGGCGGCAAGAACAATGGCCAAACACACAGGCATGGCGGAAACAAATAATGAGGAGACAGATGGGAAGCAATGATGGGGAGGAGAGGAGCAAGAGGGAAAGAAACATATGGTAAAGTTGTGGAAAGAGTTTTTTTTTTTTACAAGAGTTGGTGAAAGATTAGAGGGGAGGAATGGTAGCACAACAGAAAGGAGGCATGGCAGGACAAGCAGTTAAAAAGAAAAAGAGCATACAGGAAGGAAAAGCATGGTTTAAACATTTTGAAAACTCAAAAATGGCTCATGTCTTGACTAAGTGATATAAAACACTGCAACAAAAATGCCTGTGAATGGATGTCAAACACTTAGAAGGAAAGTGAATATTCACAGTAAAGACATCTGGACAGAAACACCACCTCTACCTGAAACATAAACACCCGCACATGAAGAAACACATACACATTTATGCTTTAAGTTTATTGACACTATTCTAGTCCTCAGTCACTGACAGGACTCCATCCGGCACACATACCCACACACATTTACACTCTACAAACTGCACCAATTTCAAAAGCTTCTTTAACTCCATTTAGGCTTTCTGAGTTCCACTCCATCATTGTGAGCTTAAAGCTTCCATCATGAAAGTATTTCCGTATTGCTGCATTTCTGAATAATTCAGAGCCAAGAGACGTTCAGTACTGCACTCTTAGACTGATGTTACAAAAAGTGGAGGCTTTTTGGAAAAGCAAGTACAGATGGGTGCAAAGCCTGGTGTACGCTTATCAAACAGATAAATTGAATCCAAACGTGAATTAAAAGGCTGCATCTTTTTAGCGACACTTTACAGTATTGTGATGGCAAAATATGCAATCTAGTTATCTTTTACATAGATTTGTACTATCAGTGCCATTAAAAAGTATTTTATTCTTTAAAACTTTTATTTATTTATTTTTTCTTTAAAACATTTTGTCCAATTCAAAATTCTTGAGATCCTGACTTAGTTTCTCGAGATACCGACTTATTTTCTCGAGATCGCGACTTATTTTCTCGAGATCGCGACTTATTTTCTCGAGATCGCGACTTATTTTCTTGAGATCGCGACTTATTTTCTCGAGATCCCGACTTAGTTTCTCGAGATCCCGCGAAATGAAAAAAATAATGTCGGGATCTCAAGAAAAAAATTTGGAATCTCGAGAAAATAAGTCGGGATCTCGAGAAAATAAGTCGGGATTTCTTTCTTTTTCTTTTTTTTCTCCATGTCCCCTTAGGGGCTCCGTACTGTGTTGATTAAACACAACCTAAAAAGAAACAAAAAAGGAGATCTCCCTTAAAAGCAGTACCAAGGAAAAAGCCTGTGAAAGATTTAGCGGCTCTTCTATAAAGATGACACGATCAACCCAGTTCGTACATTGTCCAAGACAAGATGACGCCGCTGAAGGCATGTTCAGATGACACAAGGCCACAAGACGAGTTGACATTCTGACTGACGGACGGACGCAAACAAGTCAGCAGGACAGCGGTAGGTGTGTTTGTGTGTCTGCTGAAGCCCCCTTACCTCTCTCGTTCCAGCAGTACGCGGCGGTGCTGTGGTGCTCGTCATGGGAGTACATAGTGACTCCGTGTAACTGCTGAAGCATTGCTCTCCTTGATGCATGCCCTAATTGTCCCCCAACAACATGAACCCCGTAGAAGAAAACCACATCCCCGTCATGGCCCAGAGAAACACGTACACACACCAGTGCGCACAAACAAACAAGAGCAGCAACTCAACAGACGAGATGGACGGATGAACAACGGTTCCAGAGAACAACAAAAAGGAAGAGAAGAAAAGAAAGCAACTGAGCGTGGAGAACATTTCTTTAAAAGTATACGGCAGTGAAAGCGTAGTAAAAGATGGGTGATCCGAACTCTGTTTCTAGTGACCAAAGAATGTTTCTTCACATATCCATCTTCTGATTCTTTATGCTCAGTGTTGTGGGGAACAGACACTGCAAGCAGGACACTGTGGCAGATGAGTAGATTCTGAACAAAACTATTGCATGACAAAGTTGTAGTGGACATGAATTTTAAATTAGCAATGGAGAATTTGCAATTATTTTGGCTGATATTACTAAAATCACATTTTCTGTGTTTATTCCCAAGGGCAGTGGTTCTCAAAGAGGCTTATTTTTACCTTGTATATTTGGCACTATTGTATAGTGTCTATTTTAGTTCTATTTTTATTGATAACATTTTGTTTGATATTTTGAGTTGCCAGTCACTTTGCTGGCCAGTTGGAAACACACAGCTACTGATTAATTGATTTCCACAGTGTAAGAAAAATAAATAATTATTTTCTGATATTCTGTATGTGCATTTTAAAGATGCATCCAGAGATGCATCTGGGATTGTAGATGAACTGACAAATCATCTTGACCTTCCTTGAGGCTGGAGCAGCTGGATGTGAACTCAAAAATCCTATTGTTTTTGATCAGTGAATGCATCATAGCTAACCTCTGACACATCGTCTTTCCGTTATGTGTGTCTACTTTCAGTTGAAGTAAAGCTGCTCCAAATGTATATAAAATATATTTCTCAGAGTAGAAAAGCTGCTTTAACTCTCCATTGAATCTATAAATAAACAACTGAATAAATAGTGTAACACCTTACATAACACCAGACCATTTTTCTCTCTCAAATATTAATTTGGACTTTGCTTTACTGCTCTTACTTCATATGTTTTGAATGAGTCTATTTTTTCTCAAGAGTCATTCAAAACCTGCAAAAAAGCAAGTCAGCTGTCGCCTCATTTGTAAAGGACAGATGATGTAATTCTGTGCTATATCCAAAGGGACTTTATTGTATTTGTACGTTTTCAGTGACACAGAGTAAAGCAGCTCTTTACATTTGGGCTTCTGGTGAGGAACCAATGTTTAATTGTTAGATCTGTTTTTGCTGTTTAAACCTCTAAAGGAAAGACTGGAACTGACTAATATCAGCAAATCAGAACTAAATTGGTGATCAGAAACTGGATACAAAATTGATGATCAAATAATCTATGATTAACATTATTTTAAAATACGTGTATACTGAGTTTCAGTTCCCAAACTAGTTAAAAGTTCACTTGTGTATCTATGTGCAAAGATACAACAAAACATGGGTAAATTGCTCTCTTTTTTCTCTGAAACCTCTGCTATCAGTGCTGTACACTGCAGCAGGCATCCGTGAGCATACAATAGACCTCTGTCGTGTCTGGGCTGCAGCAGCCTGCTTTCGCCGTGTGTCACTGGGGTGTGTTTACGCTGCGTGACAGAGCCTGTGGGGTGCTGGCTAATGAAAGTCAGGCACAGTGGTGTTCTGACAGGACACAGGGACCCCTTGGGGCCCCTTACAGGGAGGCATAGACAGCCGAGGCAGTATAGAGGAGGTGAGACAGACAAGAGCTAAACACACACACACACACACACACACCTGCAACACATATTAGAGACATGGATGAAAGACTGGAGACAATTCCTAATCCTATTTTTTTGGGGGGGGGGGGTGGAAACTTATGTTGGGTGACTAAACACAGACTTGTCAAATTTCAATGCCTAACTTTGTCTTCAATTTGTAATAAATTAAAGAGCAAAACCTCCAAAAAGAAGAAGCAAGAATATGGGTAAGAGTAAAAGCAGACCAATCAATCTGATATCTGAAGTTCAGCGAGTGCGCTGTGATTTACCTAAAAAATATGCTGTATGGGAGCTTCACTAACTGTAAACAAGACTCACCAACTAATTAGACATACAAAGTACTGAACTATAAATTGGATTGTTAATATTTAATACATTTGCGCTCAAATTAGAGTCAGTGCTGTAGAAATGTTCACTGTACATTCAGTTGGGCTTCCCCTGCCATTTCCCTCCTCTGTCTCAAGGCCTGGCATGTAGGCCTCATTAACATCAGCCTCATTTCTCGCACTGTTTTCTGACCTTTAATTATTTCAGTTATCCTGCTGTCTCTTCACCGTGGTAACCCAGCGCAGCTGATACACAACAGTCCCAAAGGTAGGTAACCGATACAGTAAACGCAAAGGTGAGCCAACAATTGAAAGGCTAATTAAAAGAAGTTGCAGTGTGTGAAAGAAAAAAAAAAGTTTTTCAGAGAAAAATGCGATAGCACCCCTAGTGGAGATGCTTAAAAAATCTTAAAATAAATTCATCTTTTATTGCAGAATTTTGCTAATATAATCAAGACCAGACAAGAGTATTAAAAATTTGAACATAGTCGAGTATGAGCTCTTGCTATCATGTAAGCAGTGGCAATAGATTTGTGTCATTTTCCATTATCTGCCTTAGAAGAGCCTAAGTTGTTGATTTCCAAAAAAAGCTGAATGTAAGATGTATAAAAATTTTGAAACAGGCTGTAGATAACTTGATAAATGCATATATAAGCTGTGAAACAGGTCAACTTTAAGTGTTGTTATACCTCAACATCCAAGTTGAGGAAATATGTAAATGCTTATCATTCACATTATTATAAAATTTTATGCCATATTTCTCAAGCCGTCTGTCAAACGGCAATTATCAGAGGTCATAAATGCTTGAAATCAGGTGTGGAAAGGAGTGATTTTCTCTGTTGTCAGCATTGCTCTCACTGGTAAAGCACCTGTAGCCAAGAGACCAGCTTTAATAAAACATTTATCTTATGGTAATGACGAACTGCTTCCCTCCTGGTTCCAGGTCACTGTTGTATAATGAGGTTGATGAAGATAGCAGTGTCACTTGCTGAACTGATATAAAGGGCTCAGCTTTGACTGCAACAAACAGCACTGCTCTCTGGTTGGTGGAATATACTTTCATAAGCTGTGAAGACTCCTGTAAACATTCATGGAGCTTACAAACACAGACTGAATCCAAATCGGTACAGGTTTAAAAACAAGCAAACCTGTACCGTGTGCTTGTCGGTACAGGCAAACGGTACAGGAACGTGTGATTTGAGAACGTAATTTAACCTCAAACTGGCCAACTTTTGCTCTTACTTTATGCTTGATGTGTGTGCAGGGTGGCAACAGTAGCTGTGACATTTCGTGGGCTGTCACAATGTTGAGTTTCCTGTGGAGAGATCTGCCTTTCGTGACTTGACTGAGACTTTCTGTTGATCTGAGAGAGCTCAGAATAAAAGTGAAAATAGGTCCAGGAGTGAAATGGGACTGGCTGACCCACACTGCCAGAGACCTTTGAAAGTTTACGATCAGTGGAGGGATTACATGTGGCATCAATGCACTCTGAAATCAACTCATTGCTTTAGGTTGGCTGGTTTTAGTTAAAGATAATGCACTGGGCTGAATTACAGCTGCACAGTAAGATAAATTTGAACTTTAAATTAGCACACAGCAGTTTGTCACAACTTACGCAATAAGGCTTCAGTCAATTTTAATGTTTAGCCAGTTTAAATATTTTCCTTGAACTTGCAATTCCCTTGGAATGTGTAATTTTTCCCACCTTCAGAGCATCAGCCAACCAAATCAACCTCTCTCTGTGTGACTTTCTTTTGAGAAAATTATGTTCCAGTTGAATAAATGTAAAAATGCTCAACATCAACATAAATTGTTGATTATTCAAATAAGACGACGCCAAAGATTTCCAGAAACATCTCTTTCTCTCTGCTGCCTGGCAGTGACAGACTATGTACTCACACATAGCTTGTAATTAAATGATGCACAGTCCTAGTTTATGTGTCAGTTCTGTTGCCCATACCTCAGAAATTATGTTGCTCAAAAAAACATTTTCATCATGGATTTGACAGTACATGGTTTAGCTGTCATTTGCTTAGTAAGAAATAAGTGGACATTTTTCAAATGTAAAACTGAATCATGTCTCCCTTTACATGGTGAACAACAACACTGAACAGAAGACACAGGCTTTGCTAAGACAATTATATGATTGTGTCTGTCTTAATTTAGTTAATTTAGCTAGGGAATATGCTAGAAATGCTCAAATTGATACACTGCCTGTAAAAGTGTTCACAAATTTGAATCTTTTTTGTATTTCGAGAGAATTGTAAACTTCAGTAGGTTTTGTTTGGAGCTTTGTGATTGACCAAGACAAAACAGTACATAGTTGTAAAATAGAAAAAAAAGAAGTGGTTTCAGTCAGATTGGAAGTAGAGACAAGTTTCTCTCATCCTGACATAAATATGCTTCATTGTAGCTATAACTGCACATTCAAGGTAATTATGCTGTAAGAAAGGAAGCCTCTATCCTACTCCAGGCCTTTTACATGCATTAGAAAGGTCGCCCTAAATTTAGCTCAACCCATTTTACTGCAAATCTAACCATCTTTCCTGATCCCATTGCAGATGATAATCAGAATTATTTGTAGTGAAATTTCCCGCCAATTATGGAGTCATGGGATTTCTTGGTGAGTTTCTTTTACACAACGACGTTCTCATTGCCATTCTTTCATAAAAGGCCAGATTTGTGGCATTTCTGACAAATACTTTTTGTTTCTAAGGATTTTCCCACCTGAGCTACAGAACCATGCAGCTTTTCCAAAGTACTACTGATCTATTGACTGGTTCACTGATTAACACTCCCCTCTCCTTCTCTGTCGAGGCAGGAGATATGCAGTTGTGCCATACTCTTTCCATTTTCAGATGATGGGCATAGTAAGGCACAGTGAGATGTTTAAAGCTTTAAATGATCTTAATTACCTACCTGCTATAAATGTGTGCCCAACATTATCTTATACTTAATATTCTCTATATTTAGACGACTTTACAAGGCATCTGTATTTTGAAAAAATATGTGCTACTTTGTGCTGGTATATCACATTAAACCCATTGAAGTTTGGGGCTACAATCTAGCAAAATGTGGAAAGGGGTAGAAACACTTTTTTAATGCATAAGAAGCAGTGCATTAAATTAAATTATATTTAATTTTTGAACCAATGATTACTCAGATACCCATTTACACTCTTGAAAACATGTTCCTGTTTGAGCCTTATTACTAAAAACATATTTCCACACAGAATATACATTATTAAATGGTGGCTTCACCATTTAACGTAGAAATTGTAACTGAGTGAAAAAAGGGAATTAAATATCATGTCACCAACCTCTAAGCTATCTGGAAAATTATGTTGAGATCCCTTAAAACACATCAGTAATGCTGTTATGATAACAAGCATAAGATATTTTGGATTTTGAAGAGGAAAAAAAGATGCAGTGAAAAAAAAAAACTTATCTTGCAAATTCACTTTACATTGCACAATCTTCAGGCCTGGAACATGGTTGATACAAACAACAGTTCAAACGCGCACAATGCAAGGGTTGTTTCTTGCATTTGAAAGAGGCAGAGCTTGCAGTCAAATTGTTGAGAGGTGATGCTAATGCAAGGTGCAGAAATCCTGTTGACATAATCAAATGAAGAGCTCAAAAAGGGTTTCTTGGAAAAAAAAGGTTTCTCATATTCCTCCAACAAGTAATTCACCTGATAGATGAACATATTTTCCCAGTCACTGCACACCAGATTAAGACTACCCCACTGAATACAGAACATCAGTCAATAGAGACAATTTAATTCTCTTCAAACCTCATTTCAGTGCTAAGGTAACATGACTCTTCTGATTCTTTTTAGCATTTATCTATGTGACTTTTCTGGCCACTCTATTAATTCCATCTATAGGCCATCTTACTACTATATCTTCACTAGATTATTTTTGTTTCAATCTGTGGAATCTCCCTGTTAATATGTGATGTCCCTGTGCTTTTATCAACAGTTTCAACTTTACGGTGGAGGAGCAAACATCACCAGTGCACTGCCACTGTTGGGCATGTCATGTTATTGTTATTTCCAATAGGTTTTACATGGTGCAGCACTCTGTGTGCATATTTCAACAAATGTAGTTAGAAAAGAAAAATCATGCATGCAAAACTTGAAGTGTTTTTTGCATGCTGTGGTTATTGTAACAAATATTACTACTGCCACCATTGTATTGTATTACAAATCCTATAAACTGCTGCTTGGAATTTTTGTCTTCATTTTTGTTCTTTACCATCCTCATTATATAGTATGATTCGATCAGTTCTCTTTGAGTTATCAATATATATTTTTTTATTTGAACTAAATATATTGAACTTAAACTCCAGTTTGATGTCTTAGCTTAGTTTTTAAGGCCTTTTTTCCCTTTGGTATTGTCTTAGTCTTGTGTGAAGTGGAACCAAATAACTAATATACTGCTTACAATTAGAGTGGTAGCAGACTTTTCTAAGCATATTTTTGATTTGACCTTTACTTTTTTGCTGCAAAAAATTTGTCGTTTCTTTGATTAAGAGACAATGTGCTCTCTCCTTTTGAGAATTACAACATGGATAAAAAAGTCAGGGTGCCATCTTGCATTAGCACATGCTTGCCTTGTGTTAACAATGCATCAGGCCACAGTTCACTTACCTAAGGGACAGAGGGTAACATGCACTCATTAGGAATGTTGGGGGTGGGTTATGTTATGAAGGTTTTAAGGATGGGAGTTGGGAAGACAAGCACACACCTTCAGTGTGGGACACAGGCAAAGAGATCTCCATGCAAGCAGCAGACTGGGCCTTTCGGAAGGGTGGTCGGCCAGGGCCTCTGCGGGTTAGCCGTGGCCCTTCGGGACCCATTGGAATGCGAGGCTTCCCCGCCGAGCAGGGCTGAGAGGTGGGACTAGTGCAATGTCCATTGACATGATCTGTAACAACGGCAAAGCATTAGCAAACAATAGAACAGAGGGAAATGATAAATTTGTCCAACATATTGTAATCCACAGCTGCAACATCCATCTTTATAGGTCGGAAAATAGGAAATCAAAACCTCAATTGTCCTTTTTGAATTGCCATTAGGAAGCCTTTTTGAGAATGTGTCTTCTTGTTTCTAGAATGGAATGGCAAGTGCATTTCAGGGCCAATGAAGATGGATATGTTGCAGTGTAAGAGGAATAAAACCTGACTGTCAAGTAGGAAAATGACAGTGAAGGACAGGGGGTGAGTGCGTGGCAAAGGGCTGAAGAGAGGTTTGAAGGTAAGTATGTGCAAGGAGAAGAAAGAGATGCTGTGTCCAAAGAAAGGAAAAGGAAAATGCAGAGTGAAATTTGTAAGTGCAGCTTCCTCAACTCTGTGCCAATAAAGATAAAAAAACAGGCATATTTCATCTCCACTTTGTGTTTTAATCGCTGTCGGTAAATTCTGTTTTTAGCAGAAGCTATTAATTTCTTCATCTAATCACAAGCCTTAAGACATTACCAGCTAAGCTCATAATAAACCTTTAATATCTGCTCTGTTATTCCTGCGCAAATTATTTTAGTTGGAGTGGATACAGAGTCACAGATGGTGCTCACATCAAAACACGTGTTACACACTGGAATCGTGGCTTTGCATGTTTTCCCCATAGGGACCGCATTTGTTGCTGGCTTTGTCTTTATTTAATGGAGCAGGCCTACGGGACTGAGCATCGGAGAATAAAATAATTTGTTTAGAACTAAACCCTATTAATGAGGCAACAAAAAGAAAGCCGGGCAGTTTGGATTGGGTGGACTCTGCTACTCTGTGTTAAACAGACACAGATTCTGTCGGGATCGTCATAATTAACTGCCCCACAATAACCGTGCCTTTGCGGCTCTGTTCTCTCTTGTCGTCAGAGAAAAAATAAATAAAGCAATGCCCTTTTTAAATGACATCCTTGTAATAAAACCAAGGACAAAAGCATTTGGGGTTGATGGGAATGTCTGATGGATTTGCCTGGCTTTATTATTTTTCTCCTTCCCTCTCTGATATTCTTGTCCAGACTTTTATGAAGCTTGAGGACAAACAGCACTATGCTAATTGCTAAAAGCAGTACAAAGTGTCCCCTGTTTTCTGGTCTCTTTCATATCTCTGCCTTTTCAGATCTGGTTTCCCATTCAGGTGCTTTTGGCAGAAATAAACCAATTTCAAAGTGAAGATGAAAAACTCTGGGGTGCCACCCGATCCACGTGCAACACTCACATGGGTTCACAGCAGGACGGACAAATGTAGTAAAGGGAGTTTTTTTCCTCAGCATGTAAAATGGGGCTAATGGGAAGCCGCATGATAGTATTCATGTCTATCTGCCTATGTGTTTTCAAACAGGGATGCAGTAACACTAGCCTCTGTCCAGATGTTGTGTTTGAAAACCTTAGTTAACAAAAATGATCTTTACCTTATCCAGAGCACACTGATCCACAAATCTACTGAAAATAAACATTTACACACATCCACACAAATCAGAAAATGTTCCATCTGACAGACTGCATCAATTTTTCCTGTTTACACACCACAAAGTTGCTCCTTTTCTTTAAGAAGCCAAAAATTCATACCCCATCAATCTTTTTTATATTTTGGTTTGCTGCAACCACAATCTTTAATGCATTTTACCAGGATTGTTTTATGACAGATCAACACAAGGTCAAGCAGATTAGTGAAGTGCAACAAAAGTGATAAATTATGTTCAGATATTTTGCAAATGAAAACCTGAAAATTGCATCTGATTTGGATTCCCTTACTCCAATGACTCTATAGTACCTGTTAATAGAAATGTTATTTTTTGATAGTCATTCCAGAAAAATAATATACTTTATATCATTATATTGTGGCTCTGACTGTCTTTATTGTCATCATCCAATAGAGTCTCAACTCTCTTGCAACCTCAAACACGTTTTCATGCAGGATTAGCCTGAATTTAGCTCCATCCATCTCCCCACTAACTCTGCCTCGCTTCTTTGTCCCTATTGGAAATCATCCCCACATCATGATGCTGCCAACACAATGTTTCAGCACAGGCATGGTGCATTAGGATGGAGTGTTAATTTTGCATTTTGCATGAAGGCCAAAATATTTCATTTTACTCCTTATAGCTGAAAAATGTTTTAGAATTTAATGTTTCTAACTTCTCACCAATGTTTACCATCATCTGCCTGCTGTGATTTTTGGTTTAAACGATGCTGTTTGCTTTTTATTAACACTTTTCTTACTTTGTGAAAAAATGAAAACCATATATCATTTTCTCTCCACTTCATCTACAACTTTGTGTTTGTCTGTTACATAACATCCCAATAAAATAGATTAAACTGTGTGGTTGTAATATGATGCGTAAAAAAGTTCCTACTAGTTTTTAAGGAGAAACACCAACAACATGGTCATTTTTTTTACTAAAACAAACTACAGTAAATGGTTTAGATATTTTTTATTTTCGCATAAAAATGTTCACTTTTATCATTGCTGAAAATAATATTACTGTACCTGCATTAAAAAAAAAGATTGTAATGAAGACATTTACAGAGATAAGTAGTGAGGGAAGTTTTATGTTGAAAAGCAGAAATTGTCAGTGTGGACAGCCCATGTCATACTGCAGAAGGACAGCAAGGGAAACCTGAGATCATGATGTGTAGCAGTTAGAGATGCATGCGGGGGTGGACGCGTTGAATCTGTAATGTAGGTGATCCAGTCAAAATGAAGGAAGAACTGTTTGAGAAATGATCCAGTTACAATGAGAAAGGGCAGCGAGTGATCCAATACTGAAAAGCAACGGTTGTTTATGAAGGAAAGATTGAGGAAAATCACAAGATGGTCCAATCATGGTAAAAGCGATAGAAAGCCTCAACTTTGAACATGAGTATGAGTTACAAAATCACCTTTATAAACACTTGCAAAATGTAGAAGAAACAGACACAGTAGATTCAAATGAAATCAAAACACGTCAAAGGCCCAAAATAGACAAACACCTCAGGCTGACAGTCATATGGGCTGGTTGAAAAAAAAAAATAGAGAAAGTCATAAGGAAACGGAAAAAGTAGTGAGAAGAATACAAAAAAAAAGTTCTTAAGCAACAGAAAAGCCTAAAGTTTTTGAGAAAAACAGAAAATAAACAACTTAAGGGAAATCAAGTGAAAACTGCTGGCTTTCGCCTACCGTACCAAGATCAGTCTTAAGATCTGTGGGCAGACTTAACTTTCTGCCGGGTCCCTTTACTGAAACAAAAGAATAGGAAACAAACAACCGGTTAATCCCTTCAAATAAAAATAAGCAAATAAAGGAATTAAATGAATAAGAAGAAAACAAAGCTGATGTAATCTATGTTAAGTAATGAGAAACAAAATAATCATAATAAAAAAAATAGAAAACTTAATGAAACATAACTCAGTCAAATAAACAAGAAACCAATGCATGCATATTTGTGCAGTTGCATAAGGCAGGCAAGATGCATGCTCTATGGTTTTCCCAGGCCATTGTTCAGTCATTTCTGCAATACTGCTAACACCCAAGACTGATGTGGTGGTAGAAAACCGCTCTCTGTTGGGTGAAACGACCACTTTCTCTTGTTCATTGAGTTATTTAACATCCATTTGTTTAGTTTATTTAGAGAATTTAAAAGAAAATAAATTCATATTGAGTGCTTTTTATTTTCATAGGCCTGGGATGTCTCACATGGAGGTAGAAATAAACAGGATGACACCACATGGTGCCAATACAACAGTCACAGTCAGACACTGAAGGCAACTAAAACAGCTCAGAGAAACATTTTGCAAGCATTTTACAGTAAGTAGAGAACTGTAAAGGTTGAAATTGAGGAGCTAAAAGTCAGTTCCATCTCAAAAAGAAGAAAAAATGAACAAGGAAAACGGATTATTATTTACTTATTTCTTCTGAATGATTTAACTGACATGTGGAAGACAGGAAATGGTTTTTATATGATGCCTTGTAATTTTAATGACCAGAAGAAAAATGGCATGACCATGAATTTGACTTTTTTTTTCTATTTATTTTTATTTCATCTCTGTTTTCAATTTATTAGAGGGGGGCAAAAACCAAAAAAAAAAAATCAAAGGAGCCGAAAAAGAAGTGGACTCAGGTTTCGATCCTTCTGCTGTTAAATGCCAAAGAAACAAAGAGTGCAGCATAGGAGCCTAGAAATGATACAAGAAAAATAACGCTAGTATTAAAATTTTGACAAACGTAAACTCTAGTTTATGCATGGTGGGTTAGAGGTTTCTCAAGATGCTTTCGTTCAAAGATTCACCTCCAGTTCAGTGTCACCTATGATACCTTCTGGAAAATCCTGGGAAAAAATTCTAATTATACAGAATAAATTAGAAATGTATGAGGGCATAATTTAAAGAGTCTATTTCTGACTCGCTTCATTGGATTTTTTCCAACATGGAGTGCAGACCTTCAAATTAATGCTACTAATGAGATAACATATGAGCTCTTATGTTTTTCATATAGAGATCAGATGCTTCAGCAGCAATATGAAATCTGATTGTAAGAGACAATAACAGGAAAGCTCATATTAAACTGTTGCACACATAGTTCTCTCTGTGCAACTGCTCCTTCTCTGAACACCTCATAAAATCATTATAATCAGAACAAACAATTGGCCCCCAGATGAGGGGGCCAATCATGTCAAATTAACAGTAAGCCTAATAATTGATTGTAGTGAGTTTTAAAAACAGTGTCTTTACATCACATGTATGTTAGACATATAGTGCCTCGTAAAAATATTCATTTTTGTTGTTTTTTTTCCATTGGTTTTCTTGTAAAACAGCTTTGAGCAAAGATGGATTTGCAGTATATCACCAAAGACAAGAGATCCAGAAGGTATGGTGGTGGCAGCATCATGCTGAGGTTTCATTATTGTATATTAATTGGGTTTGTAATGCTTCACAAAATATCAGCCCTTTTTTTTCTCTTTTCTTTGTCCTGCAACTTGAACCTAGCACAGTTTCAAGGGGGAAGGGAGGATTACTAGAAGCCTGGGAAGAAAAACATTCCAGAAGCATCTTGAATATGTTACTTATGCATGTATGTGGACTGAAAGAGTCTTTTTCATCTCTCAAATTCCTTTATTGAAATTTTTCAGTTGGTTCTTTCATCTTAATAACTGCAGGCATAGTAATGTAGAAGCTCCTTTTACCAATACACAAAACAGATGTAAGTTTGGGAGGATCTACTGTAACTGGTGTCACAATCAGACCCAAACTCAGTAACTCAAGATTAAGTTCACACAACACTACAAAATTAGTTTGAGCTTCAGAATCAGATCTTAAATGGACTCTGTGCTTAATCTGATTCATAGTTAGATGTGATTAAATGCAACAAAACTCGACTAACAGCAAACAAGGTCAATATTTTTAGGAGACAGTGTATGATTGGTTAGAGAAGTAGAGAAACAACAAATATTTTAAAGTGAATGTCAGTTGTATGTAATACATGGTAATTTTTGTGTTAAATTGTTCACCATATTATGGTGATTTCATGACACTTTAAACACAACAGCAGTTTTTGGAGCAAATGCTTCAAATGTGATGTCAGCAGCTGTCTTTTCTCACTCATATGCATATCTCTATGTGAAGAAACTGCATAACAAATTATCTTCCACTGGTTGCCCTGCAGAAAAAAATCCATCTTTAAAGTAATTTTTCTGACCCTTCGAGTACTTGCTTTCCTTCTACAAGTATAAAACATTTGCTCAAGGCAAAAATAAACATTTAACTGTTCTCCAAAATGCTCTGACAGTGCTCAACGGTTTTTCCTTCCTTTTTTTTGCACTAGGCAAAATTCGACATTTTATCTTTCCACACAGACAAACCATCAGTTTACAGCCACGTACAGTGGCTCTTAAAAACATACACTACGGTAAAATGCCAGGTTTTTGTGATGTAAAAAAAAATATAGAGAGTATAAATCATTTGCAGTTCTTTTTGACTTTTTGTGACATTTCCAATTCAAAACAAACAAATTTAAGAATGTAAATTCTAAAATGAAAAGTTGCATTAACTTGCTTTTGTAAATATGCAAACCCTCAGAAAACGATGTTTTTTGATTAACCTTTTGGTCAAGTTTCAACATTTTGTCATCTTAAGTATACACCAACATCAGTTATTATTTATCTTACAATGTATAAAAAATGTTCAATGAAATTTTCTTGACATTTTCTCATTTGCACCTCAGCCAAAACCATACATAGCTTGCAGAAGTTTCAACAGATCAAAAATAATCACGTTTTACAAATCTACCAGTCAGCAAACACATAGAAACAATCTATGTGTTTGCTGATACATAGATTGTTTGTCCCAATCTGTGACAATACAAGCCTTGTCACAGAAAACAGAGTCCTTCATAATTAGAGAAAAATTTCAGTCACTGTCCATTTTCCTGCCTTTATTCATGCCCACAGTAGTGGGGAACCGATCATAATGGAAATGCTCCAAGCTGGAACTGAACCGGACATTAACCAGTTAGTGAGACTTGACAATACAGAAGCGATTTAAGAGTGTTTACTTCTACTTAGTGAGATTATTACAGCCTTTTAAAAATAATCTTAGAATTAACTCTCTCACATTTTTGTTTTTCAGTTGAGTTGTTCTGAATATATGTCACAATCCAGCTCAAAAGAAAAGATTTTAAATTGTTTTTAGGTCACAAAAATCAGGCATTTTAATGGTAGAGTCAACTTTTTGTATCTTGACTTAATGATGATAATTTGCACCTGTCCTGTCCTCATTCTCCTAATGACTGTTCTGAATTACAGAGCTTAAACCTATCAAATGGGACGCTGACATCACATATGAGGCTAACTCATAGGACTAAAACACACATTGCTACACTGACAAACAAAGCAAGCTGTATTAATATTCATCAGCCCTGCAATTGGCCACTCAGCGGGCTCCATGCAGTTAGTTAGAGACAAGACAAGGCAATGATGAATGTTAGCCAAGAGGACAACAAGATAAGTATGCGAGTTTATTGACACACAGACAAAGACCCCGAGCACTATGGCTCAGGAAAGGAGCTTGTCGCCTTTTAGCGGCAGAGATGAGTGACTCTAGAGGTGGCGTGTTGAATAATGCCACATAGAGTGAATCACTGAGTGAGGAGCAGTATCCAACTGGAATACAACCCCTTCCTCTTCTTCTTAAGCCCACCTGCGTCACAGCATTGGAGAGTGATGAGGGATCCGAGGTCAAAGCCCAGGTCTGGTACATACGACAAACATCACTGCATGTGGAGCAGCGGAGACAATGACACCGCCCAGCAATCATCCACACAAAGCATGGAGCACACAGAAAACACAGCCAGACACACTTTCTTCCTAGCAACACCGTGCTTGTTTACACTGCAAGCAAGCTCGTTCATGAGTTGCTCTGTTGTCACCGATGATGGCTATGGAAGATCTGATTAAATTTGTCCTGCTGAATCCTAAAAAATATAGATTTATCTCAAAACCTACTTGCATAATTTTCCCTATGTCTCTGTGGTATTTCCACAACTGGAGTTCTGTAGAAGTAAGAAGAAATGTAATCGCCAAACTTTTTCTCATTTTGTCACCTTACAACCACAAACTATGTTCATATTAATGGTACTTTAGGTGATATAATAAAACAGTGTGGTGTAAAACGCTAACATTGTGTTATGCATTTGTATTTAGAACCTTGTGTGAAAAAAGATTTTCACACATTTTGGGTGTGCAAAATCTCCAAGAGTTTTGCACATCCATCTTTCTTTGAAATATAGCTAAAACTTAGTCATATTGGATGAAAAGTGTCTGCGAATATCAATTTTCAAATCTTTCTGGAAACTCTTAGTTGGGTTTAGGTCATGATTTCTACTGACCTTACTATCATAAAGTCTAAACCATGCAAGTGGGTATAGGGTAATTTTTCTGGAGTGAATGTGATCCTTTGCTCCAGTCTCATGTATTCGTGCAGAATTGCCCTTACTCTGCCTCCACAACGATTAGGAAGATAATTAGGTCTTTTTGATGCAAGTGCAGTGTTAGTTTTCTGCCAGACATGGCATTTGTCATGTTTGTCATAAAGTAAAATTTTTGTGTCATTTGGCTAGTCCATATCCGTTCACTTTAGTGATGGGAAGTTCGGCTCTTTTCAGAGAACCGGTTCTTGTGGCACAGCTCCCAAAGACGAGCTGTGCTCTTTTTGGCTCCCAAACAGCTCCAAACGTTTATTATATTCTGCAGCCTTGTATTGATTGACTTACCTGACTATCCCCACCTCTGTTCTCATTAGTTAGGGCCTCTTTTTGTAAGGCACAACTAATAATTATCCTATCAAGGAATTCTTCCACCAGAGCTGTGGATCTCTGCAGCTCCTACACACCTACCACATGCCACTTTGCTGCTTCTCTGATTAATGGTCTAAAAAGGCAGTGAATACAAATGCAAATTACAGTCTTTGTTTTTCTTTTATCAAACAAATGAAATGAATTCTGCTTCATGATTATGTGCTATTTTGTGTTTTTAATCACACAAAATTCTATAAAAAAATTTGCAGTTTATGAATGCAAAGTGCCAAATGTTCAAAAATCTGTACTTTTGGAAGGGACAAAAGTTCATAATCTAATAATGGTTAATTATGTCAAAGGTAGTTGAAATAGTTTGATTTCTGCTGTCCTGTTAGTAGGGCTGCTCACAGTGTTGAAGCATAGCAAGCATGCAAGGTGAACACTGCAACAACCACCATCCTGAAACTAATGATCCTATCTTCCTCACGTGTTACATGTTTGCCACAGAACAAAAACCACAAGCAGGTGGCTGTGAAGAGGCCAAGATCCGTGAGTCATCCCTCGTCTTACCATTGTCCAGTAAGTAAAAGACTGGACTGCAGTGGCTGGCTCTCAGACTGGCCACAGGCTCTGGCAGGATGCGTGGATCATTGTGAAGGGAGGCTGGGTAATGAACTGAAACAGGAGAGCCAACAGAACAGACACAGACTTTTGAGGGAATCAGGGGAGAGACGAACACATTGGGTGAACTGGGGAGAAGAGAAACTTTGCAGGTGATAGACAGGAATCAAATCTGAAGGTATAAAAACAAAGGGGTTAATGAGATCTTTAGGAAATATTCTATTCCGTTAACAGCTGACGACTTAGCAGACTTGCTCCCAACATAACGATGAAAGGACTACCAATACTACCACAAGTACAACCAATACTACCACCAGCCACAACTACTTATAATACTGCTACTCTAATGTAAATATTTTATGTGATAAACCAATGCACAAACCAATGCACTATATGCACAAACATTAACAATAAACCAAACAATTATTGCTGTGTTTCTCACCCAAGTTATTTCATAAACAATGCATCTTTCCCTCAGCTCTACTTAAATTTGTTATTCTGATATCTAAAATCATTTTGACTGCAATATGTAATACATGCAAAAATGGGATAAAAAAAAAGTAGTTTTTAAATTCAATTAAACTGAATTGAATAACCATGTTTTGTTATGATAAGTTTAACTTTTTGAGTATATACAGCATCTAAATCACTGTTTGGATGAAAATGTTGAAACGTTTTAAATTTAAGGTTAAGTTTAGCAGTACAAAAATGTTACTTTCATACACATGACAGCTTGTTAGCACCTTTCTATTAGCAATGGTGTTTTTCTCTCCACGTTGCCATGACTTAAAACCACATCTTTTCCATTGGATTGTTGAGTTTCAGCAAAATATCTTACTTCAATATAATTCAGCATAGTTGTTTTTTTCTATTATTAAGGTTTCTCACAATTAATTGCATGGAAGTTTCAAGTTTAAAGGACCTTTGCTGAATTTATCATTCTAGGTCCAGTTCCCATCAGTCATGTCCCATCTTATTATACTGACTTTGAGGGTCAGCTATAAACCCTACTACTGCTAGTTGTGGCTTGAAATTCACAGGAAAAAATGTAACACATAAGCCCAAAACCACTGACCCTGGAAGTAAAAAGAGGCATAATATGCCAGGTGTGGAGGGAGACAATGTGCAGTTAGTGGACAAGCCAATTACTGCATCTAATGGCAACGGAAAGATAAGAAAAATGTCAGAATAGAAGAAATCTACAACTATACTTGGAGTTACCGACACATGAGGTGAATAAGGACAATTGCTGACTTGCTTAATAAGCTGTCTGAGGGTGTGTACAGCTTTGAGCAGACACAGCAAACCTGGTTTGCCAGGAGCAGAGAGGAAGCATCTAATAGCCACAAAGAAGTGTGGCAGAGTGTATTCATCCATAAAAAACAAGCCATGAACTCTCAGTCTGCCAAGCCGAACACAGATGTGCTGTCTAATATGACTGCAAGAATAACACGTTTCTGTGTGTTTTAATCACTCTCCACTTAATTTGCAACAGATATTGAGATGCAGGGGAAGTAACTCTTAAGGTGATCATATTAATTTTCATCTTTTAATTCTAAAGCTATAGAATGGTCTTTACTATTCTGCATTTGTTCTCCTATCAACAAAATGTGAATCAGAGATTTTCACACAGTGTCATATCCTACATATTATATATACCTGTGCTTTTCATCCATCTGTACATACATCTTGCCTTCTTTTAATTAACCAGTGACAAGCCTGTTGTTACAGTGAATGCCCGTGACCTAGACGACAAGACAGCTCTGAAAGACGTGGTACCACAAAAGAAAAGAACATCTTGTCCTAGTCACGTTATTTTGTCCTTGTGGTCTCAACAGAAGGCAAGGCTGGTGAGTACACATGTGAAAACAGGTGATATATATCCTATATTATATTGTAAGAGGAAAAAAAATAATGGCTTGATATAAATTTGGACAAACTCACAATATATTGTAATGAAAAATGTGGGGGCTGTTTAAATGAACGATAAACATTACGACTCTTAATCTTAGCAAATTAGCTGCAGTGCAAATAAATACTAATTTACAGCACTTATTTATTATGAATAGGGATGAACTGCTTTTAAAACATGTGCCTTCAAAACCTCAAAATATTTCAGGTTGTAACTTTTAGTCACGTCCATCGCTGGAAAGGCTCACATCATACACAGTAAAAGTTTTTGAGAAGCCTAATCAGCATCAGGTCTTTAATTGCATGATGTTGAAAGACCTTAAGCTGCCTGTTTGTCATTAAAAACAACTCCAATGTGGCTCAAAGAAAAACGAGTCAAAATTCTTACACAGTAAGTTCAAAATTGCCAGTTATCTCAAATGCATCATAGCACTTCTTGCCATCAGGAGTGGTTTATGTGACAATTTCAGCTAAATCTCATCAATTTGTGGTTATTATTGACAGAAATTTGTTTGGTGATCTGAGCCACTTAAACATACAGAGAAACAAATTTTTACCAATTTAAAAATTGGTAAAAAAAAAACTTTTTAAAGCACTATTCAGAAAATTGAAGAACAGACGCTGAGTTTTCTCCTACGACTTCACACAAACCAACAGCTTAGCCCAAGCACACCTCAGTGCATGGAGTGGGAAGACTGAGAAGACTGCCAACCCATCAACTGACAGAGAAGTTTCTCCTTATCCACTTCTGCTTTGCTAGACAACCGAAAGGGCAGACATTTCATAGTCTAATTTATGCATTATACCCTAATCAAGAGATTCCAGTGTCTTCGTTCCAGTTGGACACCCTGAGCCGTGAAGTGGGCCGGCTGAGATCAAACTGCCAACCTTTCAATTGGCAAATGTCTTCCTTATTAATGACTGCCAACGTGCTACTATTGTTTGTTTCTCAGTAAATCTTACATACACAACCTCATGCTCTTATTATTATTCACCACATGAGGCACTGTTATTTATTACACACACACGTACATGCTGATGAGCACATTAGGGTAATGCAGGGCTCAGTGTCTTGCCAGAAGACATTTTGAAGCATGAAGGACAATTTAACGGGCTGTACTGAGCTGACAACCTTCCAATTGATGACTGACCAGTCGAACACTCAAGCTACAGCGGCCAAAGTTGATGCCAGCTCATTCTTTCTGGATAAGCCCTCAGGGTCTTTCATTTTGGAACCGGCCACAACATTAGATAAGCTAGAACTTCATACCACATTTGTCCCCCAAAACAGAGCTCTAAACCCTCTACCAAAAAGAGGTCTTGCAGAGATAACTGGAAGATTCTTATCGGGGAAACATTTCTATGCCCTTGGCTTTCTGAGGACAGCTGAGGGAAGAAAAGCTGAGGCTTTGCTGCTGAAAATTGTGTCGGGTGAGTGGCCCCTTTTAAAGTAATTTAAAGGCCCAGATCTGTGGGGGTCTGTGAGGGTTGAATCTAACAAAACAACATCTCTCAGAGCCAAGCAGGGTCATCACCTGTTTGGACAGGTGCAAAAATGAAGTGTTGGCAGGAGGGCAGCAGCTGTGGTCATGATGGCTTCCACCCTGTCAAAATACTACATTTTTCAGAATTAAATAAAAGGTTTCCATGATGTCACAATTCCCAAAAATCTAATTTCTCTGCAAAGTGAAATATATTGACAACCTACACATAACGAAACCTTTAAGTTCTCCACGTTCACATGTTGGATAATCCATGACTAAATCCTATCACACAGAGATCCGCTTTGGCTTACCTCTATCTGGGAGAACAAACTAGATTTTACTGCAACTCTCTCTCATTTCGACGATGTAACATTCTTAGTCCAAAACATCCTCAACTCTACTTAGCCGTTCCCAAGAAATTGCTGAACATAACCTCACAGACAGCCAGTTTTAAATTAGCCCCCATCTGTTGAAAGGTCTGAGAAATTGAGTGCAATTTCCTGCGATGTGAAAAGATTCTTAAACTGTTCTTTGTCTCATCAAAAAGAAGAATAAGACTGGAGTAAATTGGCCATCAAGGCAAATATTAGAAAGGATTCCTCACTGACAGAAATTAGTTTCAGCTCCATAGAAGCAGCATCATTGCTGAAACAGGCTCTCAAAAATAGATTTTTTTTGATGACACACCACTTCATTGGGTGGCATCACATTACTCTGTATTATATGTCCTAATACTCCTTCTCATCCTGCTGATCAGTCCATTTTATATCATTCCATCCTCAATGACACTTAAAATAAGGCATTTTCTTCATATTCCTCATCATCTGTTTGTCTGTGTTTCACAATTACTTGAAAGTAAGACAAGCAATGCACATGTTTCTAATAAGATGGATGACATAACATTTAAGTGGATGGTCAGCGTCAGAGTACGATACTTTTAAGTCAAAGAATCTTGTTTTCTTACACTTGTAGTGGTCACAATGTTAACGCAGGTCAAATATTTAAAGTTAAGAAAGTCCTGTTATAACACAATGAGCAAGCTTGTTAGTCCCTGTAACACAGTCACATCCACTTACAAAACCATTCTGACCTTTAAGTCCTGAAACTGCTGAAATAAAAGGTTTCGCTATGACTAACACAAAAGCACCTCCACAGTGCACTCCCTTTTTTTCTCTCCAACATGCAAAACTCAACAAACTGCAATCAAGCCACCGAGTATTTTAATCAAACATCCATACCACAAAAGCATTCAGTAGCCCATGTCAGTGGTTTGACCCTGCTTTTCTGTACGGTGTTATATTTCTAATGAAAGAGACAAGATAATGAATAGAACATCACCTAGACGAATAAACAGACTGCTGGGATATATGGATCGTTACACAATGATCCCTTTCAGAAGACAACCCTTTTTCATCATACATCCGGTATAATCAAATACAAGCAGCTCCCTCTCAGATGCTAACAAACACTTAATAGACAGAAGATCAGAAGAGTTTTTAATGATATAGTACAAATAGGACTAAAACAGCTCGAAGAAAAAAGAGGGTTATATAAACGGAGACCGTACCAGCCCAACTTCAAAAACGTGATTATAACCACAGCTGCCAGATGCTTTATCAACTTTAGACGACAAGTCAAAGATGCACATAGAAAGAGGATGAAAAGATGATTGGGGCACTTTTTTCTTTGTGAAAACATAATTCTGTTGGATTAAAGAAATGAAAGAAAAAAACAGCTGCGGTTGTGGAAAAACACATCAGACATTCTAACTCCACTTCCATCACCTTTGCGACTTTTTAATCAAAGACTTCCAGCTAATCCCAGAGAACGTGAGCTGCCATTTCAAACAGCTGCCACGCTCATCAAGTGAAGATGTGATGGGTGAAGTGACCCGGGGCTGTAATACAAGTTAAAAGTCAACAGCAACCCAGCATAGTTTCAAAGTGCAAGCAATGAAACAGATGCAAACTTTGAGCAAGAATTAGATAAGAGGCAAGTGCAGCTGTGTTGCGTGTGTATGCATGTGGGGGTGGGGGTGGGGGTGGGTGTGTAGGCATGTGTGGGTCGGTTACCTGAAGTGGGCGACTTGCTTCTTTCCATGTCAACGGACTGCTGGTTGTCAGTGAGTTCAGTAAGGCCTGCCGCAGCCAATGACACCCAACAGGAGGAAGAGAAGACACATATTCAATAAAAGTTTTCTCTAACCACCTTATTGATACAGATCAATCATATAAAAGCAAATTTGTATCAGCCACACAAAACTTTTAGAATATATTTATGCTTATTTATTGGCACCTCTACTGTAGATGTGGGGATAGCATTAAAAAATACAAATCTTTTATGATTAAGTATAACACAGAAATGCTCTAGTAATATCTACTTTGTGATTTGAATGCTGTAAAAAACATGTTAAGAAATAATATTTAACAAAATCAGTGGTAGCTCAGTCATGTAGGTACTCTGAAAAATAAAAGCCACTAATTGTTTTTTTTTTTGGGAAGTCAATTAAAGTTCCTAAGAGTTGCTCCTTTCCACCGTTGCTGCATGTCAGTGACAATGTGTTCAACTGAATTTCTTTTCTTTGAGTTATTGACATTCATTTATTTTAGCCTGCTAGTGTGACTGTATTTGTGTGAATTTGATGCATTATGAATTTCTGTAAAATTAGGAAAGAAGTGCTTTTAAAGTTATACTTTCTGAGAAATGCTGCTAGGCTGTGAGAATAAACTCAATTTAACTGCATTAACAATTTCCTATTAGTAATCCACAAGTATCTGCTTTCCTGCAGTATAAACATAACAAAGAGGCCAAGTTTAGTCACTGGCCTCTAGTCTAGATAGGACAAAGTTATCTTGCCCCACCAAGCTCAGAAAATATAAGAGAACTGCCTTCCTGAGGTCACCACATCTTCACAACAACCATTTATCTAAATGATGTCCAAACCATCCTCACCTTAAAACGCAAACATCTGGAGTTTAACTATGCTCTACTCTATAATCTATAAAAAAAATACAAGTGATTTCGGACCAGAATATGAATATAGCGTCTGTATACTTGTTTCCTCTGAGAAATCAATGCTCCACACTGTGAAAGCAGCTGTTCTTTCCCCACTGCATTTCTTAAAAACAAGATTTTTTTGTTTTGTTTGTTTCCGACTATGATCTGATTCTTTGTTTTTATTATCTGCTGTGTGTTTGTCTCTACCCTCTGACACTGACTATTATTGTCCCTATTGGAGCGCATAGCCAACATGATACTTGAAATGATGCTGCATGTGGCTGTCCTCAGAGAGGTCTCTGTGGGTGGGTGATGGAACTACGCCATGAAGTGGAGTGGACGGTAGAGGACACTAGGAGGTAACAATTAAGTCTTAACAGCAGGGTAACTATAATATTGCTGTGCTTTTGTTAAAACCAATTAGTTCTTAATGTGGGATATTTCCCCTCTAAATAAATTGTAAATTATTAAAGCACAAATTAAAGCACATTGAATTGACTTGTTGCTGAA
Organism: Phalloptychus januarius; assembly: GCA_902982915.1. Classification (NCBI taxonomy): domain Eukaryota; kingdom Metazoa; phylum Chordata; class Actinopteri; order Cyprinodontiformes; family Poeciliidae; genus Phalloptychus; species Phalloptychus januarius. The sequence goes on along the minus strand of CADWAE010000230.1, from coordinate 15,905,340 downwards.
GTATGCTATACAAATACACTTGCCTTTCCTACAGGTTGAATTTTTCTACAATTTCTCTTTCCCAGTGATGCCAATAAATATCAAAATTGTACTTATTGAATATGATTATTGTCAATAAATAAATAACATTAAAACCAAGTTTTTTTGTGTGCTGGGCGAAACTTTAATTTCATGTTAACTGGGACTAAATTTTGTCCACAAGGAGCAGAGTGGCTGATTGTCAATGTGACCTGCACTACAGTCTGATTAAAATATGGAACTATTTTTGGTGTCAAAATATTACATTGAGATGTAAATGTGAATATAATTTAGTATATATAGCACGTAGTGCAAATCACACTTTAAAGTGACACAGACAAACAATCAAAACACAAGTCCAATCAAAATCTGATTGCATGCAGCAAGCACAGGTCAAAATGCAGTCATTTCTCCTTCAAAAAATAAAAACAAACCACATCTGCTCACATAACTACACCCTGATCTCACTGTGAATGTTTGCTGTTTGATATGCATTCACTGTGGGCTTATTAACAGCCTCACCATCAGAAATTTTCAATAATTAAATTATTTCCCACTCAGTCAAAAGTTCTAACAAACCTGGTTTCTAATTTTGTCTCAGTGAATGTCTAAAAACTTGACAGACAGTTCGACTGAAAGGTTTCAGTAAAACATTTTTATTGAATATATCAAGAATTTATTTCAAACCATATTCCAAAAGGAACAAATCATCCATACAGATTTTAATCCAGTGCTGGAACAATTCAAGTTTCAAAGTTTAATGTAGTTAAAATATACATTAGTTGAAGCCTAGAATATTTATAATTTGCTCTTAACAAAGTCAAGACTTTTTCTCTCTTTCCTGCAAAGAACATGACTTAGACATGACTGAAATTGAAGTAGTCCTCTGCAGTGGCTTTCACAAAGATTGTTACTCCTTAAAGGATTTCCCATTTTGCATGTTACAACAAAAACCCTCAATGTATTTCATTAGGATTTTATGTGATAGAGAAAGAAATGTAGCATATCTTTGTCAAGTGGAATGTAAAATCACAGATAAGCCCAAAGTTATTTTCCTTTAATCAAAAACATGGAGCCTGATGTTAAATAAAACAGATATCTCTCAAAAGATAATAAAACAAAAGTTATAAAAAAATTTAGTTTTGTTTTGTTAGAGCTTATTAAAAATGGCATTTCAAAAACGAGTTATACTCTTCTTAATGACTACTTAGGTTTGACCAGCTTCAGCCGGAGACTGGCTGGATTCCCATATAGTATGAATAATTTTGGGCTTAAGTGTAAATTGTTTCTAAAAATGTTCAGACACAAAAATCTAAAATGTGGTATGCATTTGCACTCAGCCTCCTTTACTCTGACATTCCAAAATAAAAGTAAGTGGAACCAAGGGATTCCAGAAGTAACTAATCAAGGATTAACTTATAAAGCAATATTGAAAGTTTTGGAAATCTTCTGTAAACGTTCAGTTAATTTTCTAAAAATGAAAAGGCAAATGCACAACTTAAGACCTGCACAGACATGTTTTGTCTATCAAAACTGAGGGGCTAAGCAAGAATATTATTATTAAAAGAAGCAGAAGAGACTTCCACGGGGCTCTAGAGCAATTAATATTATGCACTCACATCTGGCCTATGTGTTAAAGAGGACAAAAAGAAAGTCACTGTTGAATAAAAGCTACAAGAAATACCTTCATTACACAAGAATTAAAAGACCATGACAGAAAAAATTCTGGTCAGTGTCTGGAGGTGAAAAGTACGGAGCCCCTAAGGGGACATGGAGAAGAAAAAAAGGAAAGCTATCTGACTTAGTTTCTCAAGATCCCGCGAAAAGAAAAAAATAAGTCGGGATCTCGGGAAAATAAGTAGGGATTTATTTATTTATTTTTGTCCCCTTAGGGGCTCCGTAGAAAAGCTAGTAGAGAAATAAGAATGTGGGTCTTAGGGGCGAATACAAATGCACACCACACTTTTCAGATTTTTATTGAAACCCAAATTTAATTTTCTTTCGACATCACAATTATGCACTGTTTTGTCTGGGCCTATCAGATAAATCCCTCAACAAAACACATTGAAGTTTGTCAAAAAAGATTCAAGGTCCAGGAATGCCTTTGAAAGTCAAGGCACTTGGCTTAATTTTCTTTAGGATTTGCTATTATGCTGAAAAATAGGTTTTAGATAATTTCTTCAACTTGTTGCTTCGGAATGCGTCCAAATCCTGTGTCTGTCCTCTCCACCAAAAACCTATTAGAGACTCACCCACCCGCACAACCCCGTCCACTCACACACATTCACAGAGTTCTTTCACGCCAGCCTTTACTGTAGGAAGGCCCGACTTACTCTGATAGGATGTACGGATCCTTTTCTTTGAATCTGAATAAAAGTTAGACAGGCCGCGCATGCAATGCTCTGTCAGGCAGGCCCCACATGCCCACATCAGCAGCCACAGAGTCACCAATAGGTGAAGGAAGAGGAGGGGATAGTGGAGGAGGGGAGGGAATCAAGGAAAGAGGAGGAAGAGATTCAAGACAAGACATGAGATAGGACGGAGGGAAGAAAGCGAGTGAGTGATAGCATTGCGAGTAGGGTGAGAAATGGCAGAAGGAGAGAAGATAAAGGAGTGATGTCAAGAGGGAGAAAACATATTTTTAGGGAGAAAGGCAGTGGGGAGGAAAGGGAGGGAGGGGAGGAGAGAAGAACACACAGGCTTAGAGTGGAAAAGAAAGTGAGAGCAAGCAGCAACTGAGTTAGTGTCAGGGGAGGACAGACAAGATATACCGGCGGCTCCAGCAAACTCCAGAAATGCTGATGCTGATAGGTAATTTGCTCAAAAACCGCTGTGTTAGCAGGAGAGATATCATTACTGAGAGGCAGACATAAAATAAATCTCTTGTTGCGAAAACTAATTGCTTTGTAAATAAAAACATTGCACTTCGTGGCTAAACTTTGCTTCGGTAATAACAAGGTAACTCCAGTTAATTAATAAAGTAACATAAGATACTTAATTTAAAAGCAATATTTCAAACTAGATGCACAGTTTTCAAGTAAAGTGTATTCCTTGGGATTGTTACTGTTGAATACACAGTGCAGTAAAAGAGTATTTTCGCCTTTAAAATGTCTTTTTTTTACTTTTCTGGATTTTTTTATTATATTGTCTACTTTTGATATCAGAAAGTTAATCTTTGTGGCTGTCCTCAAAGAAACATGCTTTTTAAATCAAATTTTATTTATTAGGGAAAAAACACTATATAATCAATCTTCTATAACCAATTGTACCATCATTTGTCAAAAATTTGTCTAGCCTTGAGTCTTTTACATAACTGTGGAAGATTTTTGTGTCCCTTTTCTTTTAGTAATATTTTAATTCCATCAAATTGTGTTTCTTAATCAGCTGTCTATCTTGTAGGCTGCTACTGATTAGCCAGCAAATATCAGCTTGTACTCTAAGTATTATTCCCTAAAGTTAAGAATGACAAGTTTATATTTTTTGTTTCATTCTATGTATATAGAACAACATGAAAGATGTATTTTCAGCAGTAAACATAATTATCCAGTAATCAATATGTTCCATTGTTTTAGCAGCAGAAGAAAAACATATTTTTGCAAATTTCAAATAAAAGCAATTTCAGCATGTTTTACATTTTGATGCAACTTATTGTGAGAGTATTGCAATACTCAAGGTTATTACATTAAAGCTGTTTGCCTCAGTAAAAAAACATATAAAAGCATCAGAATTGCAATTTGCATAATATTAAAGCTCAGTCTATTTTACAGATATATATGGTGGGAACAGCTAAAAATGTGTTGTGAAAGACAGAACATAACTTTCATAAAGACAGTAGAGCTACAGAAACAGCTTGTCATTATAACATGACTAACATTTTGATATATTTTTTTTATTCCGTTGATATTCACTTTGTAATGACGTCAGAACTGAAGATGCTTTAGATCTACTGCAAACACCTGTGGATCCCAAAATTTGGTTGCTTTTTCTCGGTTCTAAATCAATACATAAAGATGTTTGCCAAAGTCAATTTAAATAATTTGTAAATAAAATGAAAAAAAAAGGGTCCTAAGACTTCAATTATCTTCTACGTTTTTTTTAGTCTCCTCAGCACAGTTTCTGAAAACCTGCACATTGTCTCATACTATTTGTTTCTACTTAAATACATATTAAATTGCTGGACAGTTTGAAACTTAAGCTAGTTTAAGGTCAGTATTTACAAATGGACTTGTTTTTAACAATACGTTCTACTCTGTATGTTGAAAATTGCTACAGTGCATTAAGATATGAGTAACTGGGTTCAGAGGCCATCGCCAGCCGACGTAGGAAGCAGAGAAAAGGGAAGCGGGGTTAGGAAGTACAAAAAGACCTCTGTGGCTTTTGACTACAGATCTATGCTCAAGCAGGACTTAAAACAGGGCAAACAGAGAGACCAAATGACAACATGCATATTAAATGTCAATGTTAGATGACACATAACTTGTTAACATGCACCTCATAACAACGTGGCAAGTGTTTTTGTTTGCTGTATCTGACAGGAAAGAAGGAAAGAGGTAAAGAAGAGCAGTGTTGTTTGATAGAAACAACAGAAACAATTTAAAAAAGAAATTTAATTTTCTACTGGTTTTGAAGTTTTTTAATCAACTGTGAAATATGCCATTGCAAAAAATTTCCAAAGCAGACGTATTTTAAGGTGAATATGACACTATGAAGGCATTTGGCTTTCTGCATAATTATGAGCTTTTGAATGAAGCTACTTTGTCATATGAACAATATCTGATGAAAATAAGCTTGGAGAAGGTATTAAACACTTTTCATCATGCACACTTTCATGTATTAATTTTTTAGTAGTCCGATGTCATATTCTAATCTTCTTTTCTATGAAATGTCTGATTAGCTGATGGCAAAACAAAATAAAATCATAATTAACAGAAATAAAGGATTGAAAACATCAGTCTCTGTGTAAATAATCTATAAAATGTGTTCTACTCAGTGAGTTTCTAGACTAAATGAACTTTTCAATAGTATTTTTTTATTGAAAAAAATTTTACGTGGCATTCATTTTATTAATTTTAGTTAGCTTTGCATGCTAGAGCCTTCAAGCATTTGAAATGTTAACAGAAACAATTTAGATAAATGTAAAAAAAAGTAAAAGCAATAGAAGAAAAATAGAGAGGACAGAAGATCAGAAAATTGAGACAAAGATAGAGTGTTGGGTCGCTTTGTTGACAATTAATTGTTTAGGTGCTTTGTAAGTGCATCAATGGGCAGGTTTATGTAGCAAGACAGATGTGCTTGTGTGTACTACCTGAGGTGGACTGCCTGTTCCTTCGGGGGGAACGAGTAAGGCGCTGATAGGGATCGGTTGCTCCGTATAGATCCAGTGTCGAAATACACAATATAACAGTTTTTTGTAAGTAGTCAACCACTGCAAGCCCGTTACAGTTCCCAAACGCCAATCTGGATGCAAAAACACACAAAGAAACCACAAAATCAAAAACATATTCATACTTTAGCCTATTTGGCAAGGTGTCTCTCACTGACAAAAGGTGGAACATGGAAGACTTCCAAACACTGGGAAATGATCTGTGACATTTTGATGCAATTACTGACAACAAAAGGCTGTCTTTATCCCACACCGCTGGCGCTGCTGTGATTTCAATATTAATGCTCGATTTCCCAGAAGATTCACAGCCACCTGTTATCCCCTGGCTCTGGAGCATCAGGCATGACTGATGCTCCAGGCAGCCGTACTTTGCCCTTGTACATGCAGGATGATACAATGTTTTTCTAGGAGGAAGACATAATACTTTTGAAAAGGTAGAATAATTCTTACTAGTATCCATTCATAAGTTTATGGGTTCAGTAGGAACCTTTCAGTTTTTAGGCTTGTCCCTTGTGGACATTTTTTTGTCTATTCGTCAGGCACACTTTTAAAAGTAGGCTTCAAACTTCAAAAAATCAGTTTGGCTTAGGTTTCCCTGTGGTATCTTCTTAGTTATCCTGTTATAACTTCAGGCTATTGGAGGACTGATTAACCATTTTTTATGATGTTGCTGTGTGCTCCTCTTTAAGGCATTAACTGCAGTTATTTTTGCCATCACATTTATTAATTTCTTTTCTTTCTATAGAAAGTACTGATGGCCCAGTGCTTCTGGGTTTCACTGCATCTTTCTTTTTTTGTTCCACAAAGAAAATACTATCAGTTGATGACTCAAGTACACTTCTTCCCCTGTAAAATGCATTGAGGAGACATTTTTTATGACTTGGTGCTGTATAGATAAACAGAATAAAGCTATATGGTGATTTTTAAAGGAATAACAGGAATATTAAACAGTTCAAAAATGTTTTACATTTAATTAAAAACTGAAGAAGCTAACTGTCCCACAAAAAAGGATTAATATCATCAATATTAAAATGTCTTTAATTTCTAAAACATTTGTCTACAACAAAGAAACTAATTTGTTTCTGAAAGTCAATTAACATAATGCTAAATTTAATCTAGAAGGCTAAAAATATGCTCTTTTTTGTGTACATCTAAGAAAGAGAGTTTGCATTCATGGGAAAAACCAGCTAAAGACAACAAAATAAATGAATCTCTGGCAACTATTTTCAAATTATGGAAAGCTTCAAATGAGAAATTCAAACAAAAATGCAATGGCCTTGAATGACACTGGGCTTTTTAAACCCAACTGTGACTTCACTGATTTTGATAGCAGAGGTTCTTTTCAAAGAAAACCAATTAAGCATTCTTAACAGGAAAGAGATGTGTGGTTGCTGCACATACACATCCACATTATTTCATTTTATATTGGAACAATGCTCACAAAAACATTTTCTTTCTATAATTTTGTACATCATACAAATTATTTTATAAACTTCAGATTTTACAATGCAGGACATTTAATTATACTAATCAATGACAGCAAAAGTACATATCATTTTTCATATTCAAACCTATCTTCAATGTTTGTCAGAACAGCATGCTGCATAATTAACATTACCAGATTATTGTTTAACAAACAGTTCCTGAATGCTTAAATGTGCTAGCCGCTTCTGTTAATGTTTATTTTATGCCCTTTGAAACCTCATACAACCTTATATAACCAGAATACATAAAAACCTGCTTTTATGTGCTGAAACTGGCCCAAAGAAAGGACACAAAGAACCAGACAGATGGGCAGGACTATGCATACACAACACCATGTGTGCTTGGAAAAGAATGCATTTACTCTAGGTTTAGGATTTAGCCTTAGCTAAACTTTCCCTTCTTGATAGAATTTGAAACTAAGATGCAATTGTTTTGTTTCAGCCCCTGAAAAGTAAACCATGTAGTCAATCATAAGAATAAAACTATAGGATGGAAAAACAACAAATTATAGCAGTTCAAATGTCAATGTAGTCTAACTTGGAGTCCTTCGCAAGAAGATCCTTTAGGAACTGTTCTCTGGGAACACCTTGGGATTCCCACAGAGGAGCTGGCTCAAGTGGCTAAGGAGAGGGAAGTGTGGGTCTGTCTACTAGAATGATGGATGCATGAAACTTGCAGTAATAATAAGAAATATTTGTGATGTAAATAAAAACTAACTGGCCCACTGCAACTTGAAAAGGCATTCATCTGAACATTTAGTGTGGGAGTAAATAGTTTAACCAGTATGCATCACGGTGATGCACTTTTTTGAATAAGAAACAATCCAAAATACATTCTAACTTAGGGACTTGCTTCTATAATCACTCATGTTGTAGACTGTAGTTTTTTTCTGCTCAATCAAACAGTTCAAACAAACCAGTAAGTTTCTAAAATTACTATAACATTCAGTCTGTTGCCAAGTGTACACAAACTTCTTTCAAGGACTCTATTTGTCAGTGTATAGTAGATTTTCCCAATCCACAAAATCCACAAAATATCAGCTGCACAGATCGACACAGATAGCAAAACAAACTTACAGCCCATATGCAGAATTGAGGTCCAGACTGGTGATTTGCTGTGGCGGTTCACCATCCACCCACAGCAGCTGGATGACCAAGTCTGACTGGTATCCAGGAGGAACCCGGACCATTTTGTCCTTCACTCTAAAACAAATGCAAAGGAGGAAGGCAGTTTGCTTAGGTACCCAGCACAGAAAGAAGGAAGGAAATTACACTCAGCAGTTAGGTGTTTATATCTGCTATTAAAACTTTAGTTGTTTCTATCTTCAAATATTTCCTAGCATGGTAAAAGAACAATTCTGAAAAAATGCACTTTACTTTTAACTAGCCTGTTTTTAGTAAATATTTTCTTCCACAAGTCAAAAATCGGTTTGCATTTGCAGTGTGTGAGCTGAGATCTTACTTGAGGCAGGGGATGCTGTCTCTAGCACCGTCTGGTGTCCTGCTGCCAGGGCTAACCGGGTTTTGGTGGTGGGGTTGCGGTGAGTGGGAGCCTGACTCTGAGAAGCAGGGATTGTTCTCATTCTCAGATGGAGTGATAATATCCTCCGGCTCACACTGCAAGCGCACTTCTAAGGACTAGAAATGACAGCGGTGCAGAAAGATGAATGGATCTGAAAACCTACAGCGATGCCGACAAGTTTCAAACAAAGCCAGTGATTTCAGTGCTTTAGTCTTAACATTTATGCAGGGCGCCAGATAATCAGTTTGCGATCATGCTTGTTCAGATTCTTAGTTCTACTCACCACTATCTGAGTGTTGGCATCATATTTGCTGAAGCGATACAGAATAATGTGAGCCGAGATGCCGACCACACAGAAGATGCGACTCTGAGGGCACCAGCTAACCATCTGAACAGCAAAAGGGTCTTCCTCCCCCAGCTCAGCAGCCCGCCCCTCACCTGGCTTTGGCTTCTCAAACACTTTGGAGGTCTTCAGTTTGTACAACATCTGCAGTGTGACTTTTAAAACAAATTTGAAGAACAGGAACACACTGAATATTTATTTTCTCTTGGTAAGACCCCATTTTCATATGCCATTTTATGTCTGTTTCTGTTAATAACTTTTATATAACTCTAGGCAATGTGCCTAATTAGCTGTGCAACTTTCCCTATCATGGGAGTGCTATTAATTTGCTTTAGTGTCCTCTCTTTTAAGCCTGTGGCAAAATGGAAGTGACGCATTGGGGAACTCATATTGTTTATTGTGGTGTGTCACAAAGAACCTGAGATGATCTCTAAACAATATTTCAGGAAGATTATTAGAGAAGGGACTTACATGCAGATGCATCCCAAAATTTTATTGACCCATCAGCATGTCTAAACAAAAAGAAAAAAGCTGTTATTTTTCTGAGCAATTGAGAAATCTGTCAACAGATGTAAATCTTAAAATCTCATTTTGTATTTCAACACCACAAATTGCCACCCCTAAAGCCTCTTTAGCAGCTACCGCTTCAGAACTAACCAAACTTCCCTGAATTAGTTATTCATTAATATTTTGTAAATTGCTCTCTTTAGATCTGTAGCACAGCTATTTCTATTCTGTTGGATGAGAAATAAAAATTTAATTCTGAGATTCTTCTAAGGCAAAGTGTCGCTATCATCTGAGATTTTAAGATTTTTCACACTGTGCTCCTCACAGAAAGTATCTCCGTATCGGCATCAAAGACTCGACTGACGCTCAGAAACAGGCACCCTCCTGTGTCCAAGCCTAACAAGTTAACATGTCCGTCAGTTCTGTAAAAAGCACTGAGTCCTGCTGTTTTCTCCTGAGCTTGGTTTGCATGGACTCAGTTCACACGTGATAAATCAATACTATTCAGACATTATTTATAATAGGGGTGTCTAAGGTTACTCCTTTGCATTCATTTTATATGTCACAAGGACTGCCAGACATCGCAGAAATACAAGTTATTTTTATAATTTTATTTCACTATTTCAAACTTACCCTGTGATGATTATTTCTGGATAAGTGTGAGAGCCTAACGTCCATGTTCCACCAGCAATTGGCCATTCCTTAAAACAAATAAAATCATTATAAAATCTGCATATTTTCACTGCTGACCATCTGTAGTCCTAACAATATTTTTATTAAATACTCCAATTATCATTTGACAAAGTATGTACATTTGTGCTCTTCAATTTAAAAGGTAGTGAATTAAAATTAAACAGAGCTTGATAAAAATCCATCACATTTCCTCAGGCAATTATGTTATAGCTCTAAATTCTCATGTCTGAATTCCCAAGTCTGAATAAATGGAAAACAAATAACTGAATAGAAACTAAGCTGTTTCTAGTATCAGAGTATTAGTTAGTTTATGAAAGTGAAGTCAGAGAAAGCATAAAAAGAAGCTAAAAACAAACCACATCTTTTGCAGAGCCATGTCTGATATCAATTCAGGGAAATACTTTTAAACAGGGAGTGATATGTCAGCCGATAACAGAAAAACTGAACATACTATCTTTTAGTTTCTATTTGGGTTAGAACATACTGGATTTGGAAATGTTAACAGCCTCTCAGAAATGTCAGAGTTAAGGAAATGCCCTACATTTTATTGAGACTTCTGACTATGACTAAAGAAATTTTACATCCACAAAAATAAAATAAAAAAAATAATAAACACCACGTTTTTAAGGGGCTCTTCCCTCACACCCAGTGGGAAGTCACCTCTGCTGCTAAATACTAATTCATAATCACTCATTGTAGTAAAATTTAAAATATACTTTGAATATACTTTCATTAAAATACTACAGCTATAACAACAACAAAGAAAACAGAGATCTGCACCTTGTGACTATAGCCGGTCTTTTTGTTTTTAGATCCTATTGAGTAGAGAATGGGGATAATGTCTGGTGGGCAATCTGCAAAATAAGCTGTGCAGGTAACAGGAGACTCATGGATATCCATGGGATATGGGTTCTCAAACACAGGAAAGCTGAAAGACACAAGAATATTAATTGTCATAATGTGATATTACAATAAGAGATTTAAAAAAATGAAGCATTGTAAACTATGAGTTTGCATGAGGTGTCATTTTCCAATGTCAGTAAAATAAGATCTCAGATCTCAAACCATTTTGTCAACAGTAAATTTTAACACATTTCCAACAACATCAAAATATTAAAATACATGAATCAGAACTTAAGTTTGTCACAAGTAAAAACTTTATTTCCTTATTGAATAGACTCCTATTAGCAGTGGGTCAGCTTAAACAGAACTTCCTGCTGATCAATGAGAATGTGTAATACAATCTGAGTGTGCTACCACTACAACCATCAGGAGACATTCATACCTGACTGCTGTAATTATGAAATATAATATAATGAAATATAATTACTGAGCAAACTCATTTAAACTGAAGTGTTGATCTACTATTCAAATGTACTCTGAGGGCTTAGGTGTTAATCTGTTAACATTTTTCATCAGCAGCTTTTATCTTCACATCACCCTTTGGAGGTTAATTAACCCAGGTGGTAGGATTTTCACCCTGGAAGAAAGTATTTGGATTATATGAGGCCACATTCACAACAATTCTTATCTTGAAACTTGAAAAGTTCTTGTAAAAAAGTGTTTCCATTGAAGTAAGAAATTTGCTTGAAAACATTTTGATAGATTGATGGACTGATTGATCAGTCTGAGAGAGCTAAAGAGCTTTGTTATGTGAAACGTTTAATGCTTTTCTTCTTTTATTATGTTGATTATTGCAGAAAATGTTTTGAGGTGGAAGTCTTTGGGAAACACCTACTTGCTTTGTGTCAGATCCACCACAATCAAGTCCTTCTCCAACAGCACCACCACGGCATAAGGGTCCTGGACTTCTGCAAGGTATAGATTCAAAACAAATGGTACCATTTAGAGCCAATTAATCTTCCTTAATCACTTTTAGGTTAACATGAAAGGACTTACAAACATTATCAGAGCAGAGAAAGAAATGTTACATCAAAAGTATAAATCGTTATAAAAATATGAATGTGTTTTATTTAGTTGCAGAAAATTATCTGATGATGAATACCTGGAAACTCATTTACCTCTGAATCAATCAATCCAGGACTGTACTGGTGCACATTTGACCCAGGACGTGTTTAGTATAGTAACCCAAATGAGTTATTGGTTTATCCTAGCAGTTTTCACAGTGTATTCAGATGTCTGATGTTGGATAATTAATGTGTAGAGACCTCATAAAGATTATATTCTGACATTTTCAAACATCTTGTGGCTGCCAACAAATGATGTATTGATGGATGTAAAACATCTGAACAGAGTTGGAAGAAAGTTGTACCGTTGTTGTACGGAGTTTCGCAGAGGACCATGAACTCTACAATAGGATAGTCCATTTCTAGAACTGTGATGGCCTTGCCATGCATGATGGTTAAAGCAGGTCGCCGTCCTGCCTTGTCGTATGAAAGACCACCAGAGAAGATAACAAAAGGCTCACTGGTGGAGAAGAAGAATTTATATTTAGTAACTTTGCATGGCGGAAGCCAAAACGACAATCCAATCATTGTATGAAATTATGCATAAATAGATCACACCACATGGACTCAGTTTCAAATACTGAATTCCCAGCAGAAGTAATAAGATAGAAAAAATCTCAAGACTGACAGAACATACCTGCTCCTTGAGGTCTTGTACTCTACTTTGAGTATAGGTTTGCAGGACTCCTTTCTCCCATCCTTCTGTATCTTTCCTAAATGAGTGGAAAAAAATGAAGATGCAATAGTCACTTCCAATTAACTGAGTTGAAACTAATAATCTCCTTCCAGGAGATTAGTTATCAGATCTTTATGAATATTTTCTCAGACATTCCAGATTAGCCTAAACACATGGGTTGCACCTCATTAGTGCCCATTTTGTTGACTTGTTCTACACTTTGGTTGAGTTTTCCCTATATTGGTGTACACACTATGTAATATTCATAGTTCTGTCCTCTGTTGCTGTGAGGATGACACCAGCAAAGTCATAAAAAGATTTGAACACAAATGTTTCCATTTCTTTTTTTTTTTATTTGATGGAATGACAGAAAGCTATTTTCCTTCCAGTTCGCATAATGAAATGATTTGGCAGTTTACTCAAAGAGGAATTATCTCAGCTTGATTTCAGTGAAGCCTTGAGTTGAATTTCACGGGAACAGAACGATGAACAAAAGCCAACCTTTTGTGAAAAATTGAAAGCTTGAGAATTTCTACAGCATGTAATATCAAGTTGAATATGGTGACATGGATTAAATTTCCAACTGGACAGGAGCTGAATAAAATAATGATACTTTACACATTTATTATACTGTTAACTAATAATATTAATGCTGCAGCATTATGAAATTGTCAAACCAGTTGGAAATGAGTTGAAATGAGACATGTTGGCAGAAAGTGTGTATTAATTATTCTTTACTCCATGTTGGATCTAAAATGTTTTACACTCACAAATACACAAGCTCTGTTTACAAATTTCTGAGTGTGAATTGCACACACTGTGGTGTCCCTCATTATTTAGCTAATTACCTCCTAAATGCCGACATGGAAATGCTAAAAACAGTTGATTATGGCAACTGGGATACATTTGGGTAATTTTGCTGACTTTCTGCTATAATAGATTGTATTTAGAAAGCCTCAAGCTTTCAAAAGCCTAAACTAGAGAAGATTTGCTTGGATAAATCACTTCCTATATATCAAAAGACTGGAAGTAAAGTATAACCAGAAAGCAACCTGAGAAATAATTTTGCCAATCTTGTATTAGAATTTTGCATCTAGTTTTTAATTTAAATTCTTAAAATCAACTCAAAACTACAGAGCCCCTAAGGGGACATGGAGAAAAAAAAAAAAGAAAAAATCCTGACTTACTTTCTCGAGATCCCGAGAAACTTTCTGGAGATCTCGAGATCCTGACTTTTTTTCACTTTTTTTCTCGAGATCCTGCGAAATGAAAAGAAAAGTTGGGATTTCGAGATCTCCAGAAAGTTTCTCGGGATCTCGAGAAAGTAAGTCAGGATTTCTTTTTTTTCTCTTCTCCATGTCCCTTTAGGGGCGCCGTACAAAACGAATCAGTAACAAGTCAAGTTAAATTCTTACCAGACTGTGTAACATAATGAAGGCAGCGATGAGACCATCTTTTTTATATCAGCAGTCCCAGAGTATATAACGATATAACAGAGTAAAATACACGGGGTGCTTTGTAAAGGCAAAGCGGGCCCTTTTCTTTGTAAACTGTGAGAGTCTATTTATTCAGCATCACACCACATCTTGAATTAAGACTTGAATGCTGACTTCCAGTTGGCCACCCCTCTGCTTACCAGTTCCCTGTCAGGGAGCCCACAGTCTGCCGGCCCTCAGCTGGAACCGGTGCCGGAGCAAACCTTCAGAAAAAAAGGAAGGCTCCAGGCAGCGAGCTTTAGTCTATGTGTAGCATTGCTCTTTCTGGGTTTTGCTTTCTTTTACTGGGCCTTTTGCTGTAGTCACTTGGACCCAATCACTGGTCTGAGTGTCTTTCCTACAGTTCCACCCACAGCTTTGGTCTTTTGCGTTGCACCCCCACTGTACCATCACTCCACCCACAGCGTGATTCCTCTCGATTTTCTCCAACCACTCCAGGTAGCCTTCAAGTCCAGGTTGTTGAGTTTTAGCTGTCAACATCTTGGGTCTCAGGACTCTCTGGATCTGCCTGTCCTCATTGACCTTGTTGTTACCTACTGAGATCTTTAGGACTACCATATTAGTCCTAGTCTGTGTACTTCTGTGTTTTTTTTCAGTAAGTATCAAGAGTCCACTTAATTGACTTGAAAGTCTGTCTAGAACCAGACGGACTCAACTGGACTGCTGTGTGGATGGAATATTTTTTTCTCGTGTAGTCTCTTTATTTTATGACTGTAAGTGTGTTTTCACGCCTGCCAGTCCGATAAACTCAGTTCAATTGGAGATCAAAATTGAAATATTCGGTTCGGTTGTGCCTTCATGCCTTTCCGAACAAAACAAGACTTTCTAGAAAACTAATTAGAATTCAATTAAAGAGCAGTAAACAGGAATAGTGAAAGTGCACCTTTTAATCAAGTTTCTTTCATTTAGGTATTCAACCATTCCTCCAAACAGATTACAGACAATTGGTTAATTTTATATCTTTGTGGAATATCTGTGTCTTAGGATGTGGAGTGAACGTTGCAAATTGTCAGGGTGTATTATACCAAGTGATTGACACACAGTTAAAATCACCTTTGACGAAATAAAACAAAATAAAATTAAGAATTCACTTGGTCCAAGAACATCCTTCTGATGTTTACCTTCTCACAAGCATCTTTCTTTTCTGCTTCAACTTTTTGTTATCTCACAGCTCTCGGTGAGGGAGCAGAAATCTGACAAGGTCAAGACGTCCCGCCAGTAAACAAAGCCAGGAAGGAAAACTTAAAGCAAGAGAATACATTTGAAATCTTTCAAGCGTAATATGGAAATCATTCAGCTGAACCACTGCTTAAGATTTCGCAGCGATCTGATTCTGAAGCTTTTCTTTCTTTCTTTGAGCAAGTGAAAATTAGAGTGAATTTACGGCTAATTACATTCCTTCACTCGCATGCCCTAAACTCAAACACACACACACACACACGTGGGTACGCATGCCACGGACCACCACTAATGACCTAAAGGGGAAATATGCAATATGGTCACATTGTTAAAATGTTCATCACAAACAGCATAAAAAAGAAAATAGGATTTGGTTACTATTCGAATCAACACACAGTGAAATCAATTTATTGATGTGTATTCCAATTTTCTGCAGTTTTTTACATGTTCACAAACATGTTAAATACTTTAGAATCTGCATCTCTCAGATACGGTCAGTGCAATGAAAGGTTTCAGTTCACAAAGATGTAGGTTTAAAGTTAATATATACATATATATTTTTGCTTTTGCAATTTACAGTTTTCTACAAGCTTATACACCTTAAACTGTTTTTGTTTGTATTTATATTTCTACACTAGCAAAGAGTAATAAATAATTGTAAAACAGAAGGAAAGGAAAACATTGTTTTCCAAATATGTAACAAAAACAATCTGTCACCTCACCAACACCAACCCTCATCCATTCACATACTGCTGAAAAGCTACCCTACTCCTTAATCTCGAGTGTTTGGTCCCCTCTAAATCGACTTTCTTCCAATATTGCGCTGTATTTAGCTCCATCCATTTTCCTATCTGTTCTTACAAGCTTCCTCATCCCTGCAAGAGGAAAGCAATCTCACAGTATGTTGCTGCCACTGCCATGTTTCACAATACCTCTACCTCCATCTCTACACCTTCTTTAACAAGCTTGACATGTACTTCTAATGCCTTGTGTCAAACTGCAAACACATTTTATCTGTTCCTTCCAAACATGGCTTCTTTTTTTTGCCACTCTTCCATATAGATCAGACATTTAAGTATATGACTTTTACTTTGTAAACAAATTCTCCCACCTGAGCTGTGAATCTCTGCAGTTTCTCCAGAGATACCACAGGCCTCTTGGCTGCTCCTCTGATTAATGCTTTCCTTGCCCACTCTGTTAGTTTAAGTGGCCACATCTCTGTAGATTTGCAGATGTACTCTTAATATAGTCGTTCACAGAAAGACATTAAATCACCTAATGTATACTGCATTTACCAAGTGGTTGATCTGAGAAGCAAACTGGCAGAGTGTAATTTATTAAAGGTACTGAAATTAACAGTGAACATTTTCTAAATAGGCACATCACACGTTTCTGGTTTTTATTTGTAAATATTTAGAAAGCCATGTATAATTTTTCCTTCCTTTTCAGAATAATCCACTACTTTGTGTCTATCACAGGTAAACCTCAAAAATACATTGCAGTTCATAGTGAAATGTCAGGAGATATAAACACCTTTGCAATGCAAGGTACACAGGCAACAGGCCAGTTGCATGTTTTTCAGGAATTTGAGAAGTGGGATGAGTGGATATCTCACCGTGAGGAAAGGTGACCTGGAATGGCTTGGTAGTGTTTCTGAGGTTCCATAGCGTCAGGCTGCCATCTGAGTGGCTGCACATAAACTGCTTCCCTTCATGATGCCAACAGGCTGAGTGGATAGCCTGTACCAATCAGACAGAGCAAAATAATATTTTACTGCTTTATCTATTCATTGTTAAATCACACTTAGTTCCACCATGCTCCATGCTTTATGTAAAAGCTTACAACATTCCTGCAATTGCCCTTCTCACAAATTGTTCTGGGTGCACCCAAAGGATAATTCAGTTGTATCCTCTTGACTTGTCCAATTTTTAAAAATACATTTTTAACTCGGTAGATGTGAGACACAACTTTTATGCTACATTGACGATGAGCCACAGAAAGCTCTCCTAATGAAAGAGGAGATAAGAGTGACGGCATAAGTGGAAGATAAGGTGACAATACCAAGGGGAAATATGGCTCTAAGGATGCCTTGCTTTAAGAAAAAGATTCAAGTAAAATTAGGTAGGAAAACACAAACACATTTGTTTGATTAAATAAAACAATTTAGTTAAATTGTAAACAAACACAAGTTTCTTTGAAAATCATTGTTTTTACATTCTTTAAAAGATGAGACAGCAGATTATGCATTTACTACTTTTGCTGACCTATATCAACTCCAGCATATCTTAATCCTTGGAGATAATTTTAATATCTGTATTACAATCTGAACTCGCTGAAATGTCTATTACATACTGCTACATTGTGTTGACAGTTCTGTTCCATTTTTACATGAAAGTATTTGCATTTTACCAGAAAGTCTCTTCTGACTAACATCAATATGGCAAACAAGTTGAGACAATTATTCGCCATAAAGAAAGTAAATGCTTATATCCTTCACTACTCTCTGGGTTTTCACCTATAACAGCTGAAAGGAAGCGTTAAAAGGACAACTTGAATGGCCAGAGCATTTGCAGGCTCCAGTCCCTCCAATTACAACTCTTTGAAGAAGCAGTAATTGGATGCTGACAGACTGGTTGAAGACAATACCATTTGATGCTGCTCAGACATCTTAATTGTGCTGCACTTTGTTGACTTTAAAGGTATTGACAGGCAAAAAGCTTAAATTCTTTCACTTAATGATAAGAAGAAGACATGATGACTGGAGGTTTTTTTTATCAATAGTCGCCATCTTTCTGAGTAAAATGTCAATACAAGGAAATGGCACTTTTCTTTTTTAGTTTATTTCGACAAATTAAGTAATTAACAACATTGTTAATTGTAATTAACAATGTGGGTATTAGTTTTTTACTTCTAAAAAAACAATACCCACAAAATGTAGGTAATAAATTCTGACATTCTTTTAAGAAGTTGCCTTTCATGTGTTTTTTTTTTTTCTTTAGAAATAAAATGTCACATAAGTGCAGTTTCTGTCAGCGTATTAAAGGGAGGAATGGAGCGAACCTCATCATAGTAGATTCTGAAGTCCGCCTTCTTGGCCCGGAGATCCCACTGCACAATGGTTCCACCCTCAAATCCTATAAGCAACTGCAGAGGAGCGACAAGAAGTGAAATACAAAATCATAAAACTTTAAAGGGCATATTTCATCGTATTTTTACTAGAAAACCTATAATTCTTGGTACTACACACAAAACATATAAATCAACCTTTCAGCTGTTGTTTAAAGCAATTAAGTCATTTTAAATAGAGCTGCTGTGATACACTGAGAGACTGGAGACAAGCCGTTATAAAAAATGAATCTCTACCACCATGAATCAAATTTATACATGTTAAACACAACACATTATTATTCAAAGTGGAAACTGGGTAATTTTGTTTAGCAATAAAGAACTTTGTACTATTAATATGCCAAATAAACATGCAACTGGTAACTGGCAACACAGAAGTTTGTTTTATACTATGCAGGAAAAGTAGGTGAGATTTGCAAAAATGAAGAGGGTGGGCATTTCCTCACCAGTCACAGACATTGTTTTCAATTCAAAACACTTTGTGCTTAAGAAATAAGGTTTTATGTCTGTGTTTTAATGTTTCCTCTTCAACACATGCAGGTAAATGTAAACCACCTTCAGAGTTTGAGTGCCATGACAGTTGATTTGCGTAAAATACTTTTTGACAGCCGTCTTTGACAGCTGTCTTTTTCACTGCAGTTCAACCAAGAAAACATTAAAATGACATATAAAAATAAGACTTTTAGCAACTTCCATTAATTGTTAGTATGTCTGTGGCTCATTGATGTAAGTGTTCTGTTGACACACTTTTTCAGAGAAAGTGCATCGGTAATGACAGTGCAAATCAGAGAAACTATTTTCTTTAGAACCAGAGCAGAATGCTGTCTGAATGCTGAATTAAACTGTCTTTTGTGAATTCAAATTTATCTCACAAATTAAAAAACAGGTAAGCAGAACTCACCACAGCATGCTCTTAATTTCCTGGTTAGTCTCCAGGCTACTGTTCTCAGACAGAATTCCTACTGATGTCGTCCTCCTGCTTATTGCAGACATAACCATATAAATCTTGGTTTGACGAGCTCACATTTAGGCTAGAAACTTCTCTATTCCTTCTTCATTCTTGGGTGGCCATTGTGTTATGCACTGATGCCCAAGTTAAATTTTGCACATGCACCCATGGCCATCACTCTTCACAACTTTCACCCACATCTTCAGCTGCTTTGTCCTCAGCTTCTTTCTTTCAACCCTTTTTTGTCAACTGTGGAGTTATGCATATTTAAAACTTAAAAGGACACCCTTACAATCAAAATGACAGGATAATGGAAACATCTTTGTCGTTAGGGAACTATTTTAGATGATTTATGCATTCTAAAAACATGAGTGAAAACCCCATTTTCAGTTCTGCTCAAACATTTTACATAAAAGCCTCTTTCACAAGATATTCAGTTTTAGATTTAAAAAAAGTATCCTCCATGTTTAATATTCTACAAGAAGAGGGAATTACACGAATGTAGTACTAAATCTTTACGAATGTCGGAGTCCAATTACAGAAACTCAACATTGAAGTAACAAAAAAATAAAAATAAAAGTCAAAATGTTTTTGCTCTAATTGCGCAGATATTATCTGCCTTTTTGTTTTATTAATCATAACAGTTCCAGTTGTGCCATGAGATGGAAAAGTTTCAGCCAGTAGATGGGCTCTTATTAAGATTGTTACACTTGTGCCTTACTTTAATAGCATGTTCTCTTGTCTTTCTCTGTTAGAGAAAGGCTAAAATAACTGGATCTCTGTATCATGCTATATTCAAACACCATAAAAACATGAAGTTAGGAATTACTAATTAAAAGTTCTTCAACAGTGTGATAAATTAAAAAATAAAATCCATTAAAAATGGCATTATAACCTATAATTTAAAGTAATTTTATTTTGTAGAATGGTTTTAAATGACTTGATGAGACTGAATAAAACTGCTCACTTTAAATGTTAGAAAGAAATTGATTAACCTAAGCATCAAGAATTTCATAACTACTTTCATACAATTGAAAAATGTTAAAGTAGTATTACTTTAATTTGATTTTTTATTGATATAGGTTTCACATTTTCAGATTGTATGTTTATAAAAAGTATTGAGTTATACTAAGAGTTTACATTGTGGTACCAGATTACTGAAATATATGCAAATACTTTTTAATATTTCCTACCTTTGATATGTTCTATGAAGTATCTTTTAAATATGAGAGACATTAAGTTTATAGAGATACTGATTTAATTTTAATTCCAAAGACCTTGACGGTTCTGAACAATTCTGGAGGGTCAGAGTAGATTTTTCTAATTAAAGACAGAACATAAAACATTAAGTCGTCTGGTCAAATGTTAATTAGAGACAGAGTCCAGGGTTATACTTTTAAAATGTTAACTTTTAAACTACCTGTATAAACCCTTTTATTTAAAACCAGCGATAAAGTAAGACTTAAAAGAAAGCACAGGATACAAAAAATAACACTTCAGGTGCAACTTAGATACAAAATGGTTCCCTGTAAGACCTCACCCATTTGCCTGCTCAAGACTGGTAGGATCTCAAAAATATGAGATCCTACCACTGTAGGATCTCACATTTAGATAAAACAACACATCATCTGCATGCAAATTTTAATACTCATTTTTAAAACCTTCAAGTCATTTATTACCAAGGTATGCAGCATTATAATCTAAAATGTTTCCTTGTTGAACACTTTACAGCTTTGAAGGTTGATCTTATGCCCTGTTTCTGATGAGTGGTGCAGCACAGGTCAGTGCAGTATGTTATTTTGTTTGTCTCAAAAAAATTACATACTGACCCACAATGCAACATTCCTGGGCTCGCTTTAGTTGTAGGTTTATAGAACAATGGTACAGCTAAGGTGAAGGTACTGGCATCATGCAACACAGTCCATTGACTGGGGAACAGAAAAATGTCACTGCTTGTGAAAAGCATGAGACATGCTAGCTTTCTGGGCATTTGGGCTTAATTACAAATGAAAAACGAGAGATTGTGAACTTTTTTTTGTCATTCTGAGAACCCAAAAGGTTCTGGTTCTGAAGTCTGCGTCTCCAAACCCACTTAATTAAAGATCAAAGCGGTTTTATTTGGAATAAAATGATGGAAAAAATCCAAAACCCTTCAGACATTAGGTGGATAAGACAAAATGTTTCCAAAAACTTTCAGATATTATGTGGATAAGATTAAATGTTCTTTCGTCTTATCCACAAAAGATAAGACAAATCTAGGAGATCACAGGATCTCCTGCTGACCAGCAAAAGCCCAATTGGTAGTGGAGACGCTCCCCTGAATACGCCAGACTGTAAAATGGTGTACCGAGCCGCACAGATCCTGAAAATAAGTTTACCACATTGGTTATTTTTTGATGGAAAAAAAAGGAATCCCAATGATTAGGTCTGTACAGTTTTTAATCAAAGATATTGTCAAATTTATACTGTAATATATATCACACCTAAAACTACTTCAAAGGAAGATAGGACCTTTAGGACCTGAAACGACATCTAATTTCTTCTCCACATGTACCGATAGGTGCAAAATCATGCATGCCCTGTACAAAAGGTAAAGGAGAATGATGCAGTCTGATCACAGATGACAGGAGAAGGAGATCAGTAGTGCTGGGAGGAGCACAGACAGCATGCGGAAATGGCTCTCCTGCTGAGCAGAGTCACAGTGTGACATCTCAAATATGGAAATGGGCGTGTGAAGCTGAGAATAAAAGCTGCCCTTTAGAAACATCCTGCAACCTTGAAGTGTTACATTAGTAACATTGGAAAGTAAAGAAGAATGAAGACATACTGTCAATATGCAGATAGTGAATCAACACTGCACAGTGTGTTCTCAAAGGAATGCGATGCTTGACGGCAGACCCAATTTAGCATGATGAATGGCTGTTTACCATGTATATCAGTTTGACTTTGAGATTGGAGGCAGGTTGTTGACGTAATTCAGGCTGTCTGAAAATTCAAAGAAATTGTCACTACAAACACCATGGCAGTCTGAGTAGGCAGACAGAACTCGTAATGTCTGGGAAGTCCATATTTTAGAAAACAGCCGAGTAAACTGGGTGCAAATTTCCAAGGGCAAACTGACACGTAAAGAAAAATAAAACCGATGACAAGAAAGACAAAGAAAGCACACGATTCTTTCAGCTGTTTGTAAATGATTTAGCAAATGTGCTTGACACACAGTGAGTGTATATACACAGCAAAGGTAAGGACACACAGATGACAGCTGTAGGACAATTGACTAACATGGAAAATGTGTTGTTTTAAGCAAACTCAGGAAATGACTGTAGCTGAACTGCATAGGAAATATCCCATCTACACAGGAGATCTGAGTAGAAAAAACATTTAATTTGAAAAGTAAAACAAAAACAGAAGAGAACTCAAAGCCAGATGCTGGCATTTTGAAGAGAGGATAACACTACAGCGAGAGGGAAAACCGAACTGACTATGCAGTAATTTTCTTTCTGCTTAAGTGGAGATTTCATCAGCTGAAAACTCATTATAGGAAAAAGCATTAGAATCAAATCAGTGTGCCAGAAAGAAACTTACTCTCCACAAAGCAAAGTATTTTTTGAGTCAGACTTGTCATTTTCAGACATCTATATTCAAGAACAGACATAGGCTGTTACTGGTATAATAGCGCACCAAAGTGTTGAAGTTAGTTTCAAAATCGGTACAATTTCCATCATACCATGCCCATAATTTAAAGCTCTTTAACGAGATGCCATTCACTTGGTTGAAAGAGGGCTCCTACACTTTTCTCTGCTTATAAGAGACATGAATTCACCTGCAGAGCCGTGCTATTCCATCACTCGCTATGCAGCTCTAAAATTACAGTTTGAAAGCTAGAGGCATGTCTGCAAACTTCCAGTTGTCTACATGAACAAGCCAACTACTTATCAGATAAATCTGACTAAGTAATCAGGATGAGCCTGCTGCTACAATGCAAGTGTTTCTATATATATGAAGAACCAAACGACAGCAGGGTGTGACTGTATCTGAGTTTATTCATGGTGTTTATGATTCTCTGCATTCATCTTCAGACTGTCTGCTGTCTGGAATCTGACAGAACATTTCTAAACACAAGGAGACAGTAACAGAAAAGCATTGCTGTGGCTAAAACAACTTGAGGTCTTTATTTTTGCAAGTATAGCAAATGACGTATATTAATTGTTATTCTAATCTTGACATAGGGACAAATTCAGACAGTAAGAAAATGCAGGTGAATGAGCTGTTTCACGTACTTGACAAATGATTCAAATAATAAAATTAATTATAAGGACATCTAATAGAGGTAATTCTATCTCAATCACAAGAAATGAATTCAATGTAAGGTGACTAAATAAAAACAGTTTTACTTTTTGTAACAGATGTACACTGTGCTGTCTGAAGTGCTGCTTTAACAAGTGGGCAAATTCTGCTCTGTGCAAACCAGAGAGCAAAAAAGAAACATTGTGAACCGTAAAGAGACAGAAATTATATTTTTATATGAAATAGAAGAATATTTACTGTCAAATAAATACATAATAGACCAATTTTACAGGAGAGGTAACTATACATGATTTCTGTTTTATCTGATGCAATAAAAACAATTAGAAAAAAGCAGGAATATATGTTGATTTTCTGTTGTAAATAAAAGCATTTAGAAAATGTTACATATTTATGCTTTAAGTTATTGTGCAAATACCCTTTTACCCTGCAAAACTGTTCTAGTTTTATGCATAATTTCCCATTGGGGCCATGGATAATTAAGAAGTATCTTTGTGAAATGTAATAATACATTTCTGATCACAATACAAGACCAAATTAAGAATTCAGAATTTATCTTTAAGTATTTTTTTGATTGTAGGATTTTAATTAAAGATTGCATCTGAGCAAGATTTTAAACTAACACCTATTGTATAGTTATGGAGTAAAAAAGAAGCTCACACTATCATTCACAATGAAAAAAATAAAGCAAACAGATATTAATATAGCACCATAACTAATATGTTTACATTTTATATACAACCTAAATTGCATATTTATTATAAAAATCTAATTTCATAGAGTCCAGCTGAGAAGCCTGACCCCGATGGAGGTGAGTGTCAGATAAATCACAGCTACGCATCTTGATTGGAGGAGGAAAGAACAGCCAGGGTGATTTCTTAGAAAACATGTTTTCTCTCTAAATCCAATCACCTGCCCAGTGTTTTCTTGGACGTGCCAGCTCCTTTCTAAGCAATTCGCAGCAAAATCTTTCCAGATGGTTCTCAGTGACTAACCATCTGGTGCATCGGGTCAAGCAGCATTAATATATCTATATATGTGTTTATATAGAGAAACATTTAACCGCAGTGTAATTGTAGTGTGGATATATTTTCTGATCACAGTAACATACCTTGGTAAGTCTGCCTGTATCCAAATTATTCTAAGTTTATTGTGGAAATTAATATGCTGCAAACTTCCTGTAAAAATGACACCGCATGATCAGTCCTTAATTAGGATTGAAATACAAATCTGCTCAAACAGGTAGAGCCACAGATTCTTTGCACTTCTGTTCTTCTGTGAGCATAATTTATAAGACGAGAGCAAACACAAAAGTAACCATACATGATTTCTGTTGTTATGGGATGTGGGTCAAGAGAAGTTTAACAAAGAGTGTAGCAGTGAGAGAAGGAAGGAGCCACCCTGAGTCTGAGTCAAAGAACCAGAAGACGTTGCTAAGATTTTATGTTGTCCACCTACTCACCTTGCCTTCGTCCTTTGGGCTGTCACTCAGATGAACTATGGGACCTGGGTGAGTTTTAGTTGATCTAAGATGAGAAGAAAGATGATTTATAAAACACAAACATCTTCTGTAGTGCTGCAAAACAACATTACAGGATTTTTTTCCCCCCAGAATCAAGTAATTATGTTTGCATTTTTCCTTTCACCGATATAAGCTGAAGTACAAGTGGTTGCTAGAAATGAGGTAAAACTACTGCTGTTAAAAACTGTGACATTTATAGGCATTCTCTGGAAAAAAAAAAAAGAAAAAACAACAAAATTACTGATATTTAGAGAGCACTGACTGAAAATAAAAAGCAGCGAGGGCAGCACATATGCACTTTAAAAGGTGGTGTGTTATAACTATAATTTTCTTGTAATAAAAATCCAGCTAACAGCTTCATTTAGTAAATTACCCTTTTGTGCAATAATACATGTAATGTGCTTTCTGGAATGCATATCTTTTTATTGCTGCATATGCAATGGCATGCAATCTAAGAACCATTTACACCTATGTTCTGGCTCCCATTATAATGTCTGAAATACAAAAATACACCAAGATTTGGTATATATAACCTAACGGTAATTGTACAGTTCTATTGGCATAATTAACTGAATTTCCATTGCCTTGCAAGCATATAAGGACATCCTTGGCTTTTTCCCCATACTGTTACATTACAATCAGGCATATTAGAGTATTTTATTACCGTTAATGTGAGTGACCAACATTAACAAGTGGAAGAAACATAGTTACATAGTTGATATTTTACAACAAAAAATCTCTGACAGAAAATCATTTGTGCATGCATATTCAGCCCTCTTTAGCAGCAAAGAGTTACCTGTATGCATAAAAAGCTACAGATAATCTGCAAAGGCCTCAGAAGATTTTGGAGAACATCAGGAAACAAATAATGTCACGACTTTAGCTGTATGTTTTGTGTTACTGTCCTGCTGGTAGGTGAACCTCACCCCTGTAAAGTCGCTTGTTTTTTGCAGCATATAACTGGTTTTCTCCCAGGATTTCTCTTTGTTTAGCTCCATACAAATCCTCATCTACTCTGAGCAGCTTGTCTGTCCCTCCTAAAAAAGCAAAAACTTATAACACAGCGTTGACACCACCATGTTTAACAGTGTAGATGGCGTGTTCAGGGTAGGCTAAAATGTTGGTTTTCCACCAAACAAAAGAGTTTTACATGTTAGTTGATGCTCCGTTTTAGTCTTTTCTGATCAGAGAACCTTTTTCACATGTTTTGCATGAGCCCTTCATGATTGTGGAAAACTGCAACTGGGTCTTTTTATAGCCTTTCAACAACGGCTTTCTGCTTATGAATTTTACATAAAAGTGAGGTCTTTAAAATGCAAGGCTAGCAGTTGGTTTACCTGTCAACAAATCTAGCCAGTCTGTTGAAACAGTTGCAGCTCCTTCAGAGTAACCATGACCACTTGGTTGCTTTTTTGATTAATAAACATCAGTGAATTACCATCTCTTACCATAGTTCCGTTCAATCTTTCTGATTATAGATAGAGCAGCTCTAAGGATTTGTTTTGCTTTCTCCACAACTTTATCTCAATTCTATCAGTGATTTAGTCTTAATTTTGTTGTTCACCAACAATCTCTGACAAACCTCCAAGGGCTTAAGAGAAAAAATACTCAGCTTAAATTAAATAAACAATTTTCTAATGATCCCACTATAGAGGTACTCCACAAAAAAAAAAACATAATTGAAATGCTATATAGACATGCGCCTTTTCATAAAGACTAACTAAACCAACGACCTATCTACCTGCTCACAGATAGACGTCCATTAGGGTCAACTGATGATACAACGTTATCTTAAGAGTTTATTTATGAGAAATATTGACGCAGAGGAAAAATGTTCTCTGTACTTATTGGATTTTCCACGGCCATGACTCAGGACTAATGCTTGCTTTTGTATACAGAAGGCTGTATTCTTTGGCTGCTGAAAGCCTTCACACTGAAGAGACGGATATGAGAATTTCAGATGGTTTGCCAAGAAATTAGTGACTTTGTGATTAAGTTTTTCTGACAACGGCCAAGGCCAAGCTTTGAAAACTGCACAAAAGTAAAGCAGAACAGGAGATTTACAAAAAAAATAAATAAATTATTACATTTATGATAAAAATGCTTGCTGAATATAACTGTATTAAGAGGCTAAACAGCAGGCTACAAGGTTCAGAATGTCTAAAAACATGTTGATTTGGCTCTAATAGACAAGAGCCTTTAATCATGTCGGTTTGATTGTGAATCCTGATTTGATCATAGAGGTTTAAATGTAGACATTTAAGGAGAATCTTTAATCTGAAGGACCTGCATTAGTCCTTTTAGTTTGAGCTTAGGTCCTTTGGTGTTTTAACTTTGTTTCCATTGTTCTGCATTTTTACCCCCACACCTGCTTCCATTTAGTGTCCATCACACCTGTCCTTGTTCATCTCCCTTAGTGCATTCATACTGTCACTTCTGCCTCAGCCATGGTGCAGCTGTAAGTGAGAAAACCAGTGGGATTTGATAATTGTTGTGTCAGCATTCAGGCTAATTACTGTAAGTGATACAAGCAAATAACTGACTATGAAAAACACTTTTAAGTCAAAGCATACTGGCCCACTTCATCTGCTAGAGAAGACAGAGACAGTAGACATGCTTTATAACTTTGAGATATTTTCACTGCTCTTCGGTTTGCTAACTCAGCAACTGTCTGTCGTACAGGAACAAAACGAACATCTTTGTAAAAGGTAAACTTTCTGCTTACTTGCAGAATTTGCTGGCATTTGGGCCATTTGAAGAACAAGTGGGCAAGTGTTGTTTTTGTTTGTCTTACATGCATAACTTAGGCAGTTGAAGGTATGGTAACTGTAAAAAACCAAAACACAGACTTCAGCAGTTGTTAAGGTTGGTGATTCTGATTTAAAAGTCAGAATTTATTATTTCAGCGTAAAAACAATAACAAACATTAATTTTGCAGGCTTTTAGCTCCTTAAGTCACATTCCTATGAGTGTATTTCCTTTCATTTCTTTATTTTTCACCCTGTTTTTATTAAAACTTTCCTTTTATATTTCTTAAATTAATATTTTTTTTATATGTATAAGACAGTTTTGTCACTAATTAACATATATTTGGGACCTTCAACCAATGGGTCCTAATGGGAGGGGTAATCATAACAAACTGAAGGCCATGATGTGATAGCAGCTCATCATACACAGGAGTGATTTTCCTTTTTTTCCCCAGCTAAAGTTTATCACATAAATTAATGAAAACAATTAAATGTTACATAGCGGTTTTGGTTGTCAACACTCATTTAATTTTAGCATGAGACAGTATTGCTAAGCTCCAACATTAATTTGTAATTTTGTTGTTTTGTTATGTTATTTGTTTTCAGAAGTGGAGAGGATCTAAGGCCACAATAATTCCTCCATGCACCCAATTAAAAATGCTCTCCAAAATCCCTAATTTAAATATATATATAAAAAAACATGAAACAACCATGAAACATACCAGAATGAAGCTACTGTATTATAGATGAAATTTAATATATATATTAGTTGCATTTTTAATTGAGCTTTCTATGCTCAATTAATAGCATAATAAATAATAAAGCATTCAGTTGATAAATAATTATTTATCAGCTTTTACAAATTTTGTATTATCATCTACTTTGTAATATAATGGTTATTTTACATTGTGTTTGGTTTTTTTAATGTTTTTGTTTTCACATTTCCATGCTTCGTTTTATTGTGTTGTCACAACTAATATTTTACTTTTATGATTTTTGTTTCAAATGTACTTAATTTGGTGATTTCATGTGTGTGAATAGGATGTCAGTAACTCATATGAATAAAATGTTCTCTTCAAATAAATTTAAATTAATTTACTGACTGACTTACTGACTGATTCTAAACCACAGAAATGTCCATGTATACTTTTTGACACCTTGTTTAACTAGCCAGTCTACTGGACTCATCATACTGCATAACCAGAAGCCTTAAATAGAATAAATTAACATACAAATTTATAATTTTGATTCATTTTCTGGCAATGTATTGTGTAAGAACTAAATTTGCCCAGATGGCTTTGTCTAATGAACAGATTACCATATCAGTCCTCCTAAAAGCTTTTAAGAACGCTGCTGGTGTCCCAGTGTCTGTTGAGCAATGGTGTTGCCAAAGAAACCAGCAACTGTTAAACAATGCAGCCTTTTGTGGCCTTGGGAATCAAAAAGTGGAAATAAAGCATGCCCCAGCACATGCTGGAAAGTGAGAGGAAAGGACTGAATTTAAATAGACGTTGTAAGTATTCAATTATTTTCAAACAAGTGTCATGCAAGGACGTGTTTATCTCCACCAGGTCCACTGGAACCATGGCAACCAATCATGGTTAGATGAGGGTAAATAATCAAAATGACAGCTGAAAGGGAGCTAGACTGGGCAGGAAATAGAAGGCAGCAAACATGTCAAGAACACAATACATTCACACTACCACATATATTTATTTTATATCCCGTGTGTGAAGGCTTTGCTTCAGCATGTCACATATATCTAAAGCATTCAGATCTAGATGCATGAAATGGCTAAAAATAGATTCTTTATTTTAGAGGAAAACACTGTTTGATGGTTATAGATGTTTTGATTTATTTAGATTGAGGGGGATTTTGTAAAAAGAGTAGTGTTAGACAGTGACTGTGTAGGAAGTTGTGGTAGAACTCAAAACGTCACAGAAAAAAATGAGACATCATACTTTTTCACAAGAAATTATGCAAAAAGAAATGTAGTTAGATGGATATAATGCAGGAGGAAGAAAAAATGAGCCAGGAGTACAACCTGTACAATTTTAGAGGCAGCATCTAAACATTCTAAGATAAAAGTAACAACATGATCTACATTAGTACAAACAAAATATTGTAAAAAAAAAAAAAAGTTATATATTGTTGGAGGGATCAACTACAAATCATTTAGCCCTTTATTTGAAACTTGTAATATTTGCATTAGGGTATTTTCTTTGCAGAATCTTTTTCTGTACTAATATGTTGTGTTTTAAAACAGATAAATTAAGAACAAAGCCGCTCTGATTCATGTATATTTCTGCTAATTATGTAGGACATGTGTACTTATTCCATTAATAAATCATAATCACATTCTTATCTTGTTTAAGTTCTTTTAAACAATATGTTACCTTAAGTCTCCTCGACTAAAAACATATTGAAAAAGTTTGATCCCGGGAAAGTGTAACTACTACACTGTTCAGATATAATCACAATTTTTGTATATTAATTTAAAGCAATGATTGATGAGCTTTGCAAAGTGCATGATTGACTCTTTATCTTTAAAAACCCAGTCAATACAATAACCCTTTTATACCCGAAGCCTGATATGAATGATATTGTATGTGGCATGACCACTTTCCTTCTCTTTATTACAGCATCAGGAAGTTGCTGAAAGCCTATAGTTTGTCCTCGCTACACAAAGCTAGACATGCCAGTGTTGATTACACAATGCAAGGCGTAAACACTATTCCACTTATTATTAGGATCTATAACATGCAGCCTAGTGAGCTGCTGTGTTCTCCCATTCCTCCTTGCATCTCATTTTTTAACGAATTTCCTGGAGATGAAATTGGGCATTAAATATGTTGCAAAGCTATTTGAATTTCAATGAGAGCCAGGTCCTCCCATTTTGGCGCCGCAGTCCCTGTTGAATTGTTGCTATAACAGACTCTTTTCAAGAGTGCACACTTCGGTTTGAATTAAATTAATCCATCTGTGAAAGGGTGTTACACAAACAAACACTCAGAGCGCACAGACACACACAAAAGTGTGAGTAACATGTGCATGTTATTCACACTTATTTGAAAAATCTGAACAGTTTCTCTCCTGCTCACTAAATGATCCACAGTTGAAAAAACACAAAGCCCTGGCTCATCCTTATTCATGTTCTGTGGAAAGCATCCCATTACAAACAATGAATTTCCCAAGTCCCTCTGTATACTGATAGGAGAAGAATGATTATCTCCTGGTTATACTTCTCATGAACTGGAGCTTAGAAAGGGACAGAGTGCTGAGAAATATAAATATAGAATAGATTAGTATATGTTTAATAAAGAGAAAAGGATTCTTCCACTGAGGTGGATGAATGCCCTGCTGCCTCATGAAGAAGAATAAACAAACTAGTGACATTTTCAAATCTGTTGTCCTTTAAAATCTGTTTGGGTTTTTATTTATTGATAATGTGTCCATAATCGGTAAATGTGTTTGCCTCACATGTGGCCACAGTTGAACAAAGCCTTACTGACTATTCGATAGTTGGAGGTTTAAAGGTTTTTTTTGGTACAATATAGAGCCTTGCAAAATAAGTAACTGCACACCTTGAACCTTTTCATATGTTGTCATATTATAAACATAATATTTTTAACTGAATTTATTTTAAATAATGCAAAGTTGTGCATAATCATAAAAAATAATGGTTCAAGGTTTTTTTAATGCATATTTGTGAATTAAAAATAAAATGTTTTGTGCTACAAATAAACCTAACCACACTTAATTATGGCCAGAAAATCCTGATTGGGACATCCAACAACAAACAAGACTTGAACTGTTTGAAAATAAATTATTTTTGCTTTGTTTCTTCCAGTAGAGATCTACAAAAGAACAGATTAGCAACACTCGCCGTCTAACACTCCAACCCTACAAACTGATTGGCAGTCAGGCCGCCCACACAAACACATCAGTGTTAAAACTGCTCACTTTAGTTTGGGCTGACATACAACATGGTTTGGAGAAAGACTTATGACTGACACTGCAGCAGGGTGACTTGTCAGGGTAACACCAGAAGAGTGGCACATAGGTGGGTGAAGCCAAGAAAAAAATGGGCGTACAATGCAACTGAGCACCAGTTGTTTTCTTGTGCTTTTAGTTGTCAATCTGCAGCTTACTGCATGTAGGCTGCCAGTCTGCACAGCCAGCCATATACAAACAAAAGTAAATGTCAGATGAGTAAATCCTTGCATTTTCAGTAACGATGACTCACAAGATTGTTAAATATTATTTTAAGAAAAATATAATTAATAATCAGTGCACTTTAGGCTGGTTTGTATATTCATGGTGTACTTATTCTGTGGGTGTATGAGATATGTAAAGTGAGATGAGTTAGAGAAAAAGGCTAATATTATAATTGCTAATTGAAATAATTATTTTCATAACCCTGTAACAAATTTTATAACAAAAAAAATACATTAGACCAGTAACAGCTCCTAATTTTAAAAAAGTAATTTTATGTCACAAGCTGCTCAGCAACAATCTAGGTAGATTAAAAAGTCTTGAATGGCTGCTTGTTTTTTTTAAAGCCTATAGCAAAAATATCATCATTTACAATCAATACTTAGCAACCAACAAACCACCTTAACAACTACTGTCTGCAGCTACACAAGTATCATTATCCTAACAATTAAAAAATCTCTACTGACACCATAATAACAATGATCACTATAAACTGTGGTGTTTGAAACGCTAGATACTTACAGTTCTATGGCCTTGTTCCACATGATAACATATCCAGACAAAATAAAAGACTCAATGTTGACGATGTGTGTGTTTCCACGCTCCGTCCCCACGTACAGCCATTTACTCTGAAAGGGCAGGTGGCAAAAGGTGATCCTGGAGAACAAAGGGAGGGAAATTGACCAAGTGTCAGAGTACAAGACAGAAGGGTAAAAGTCTGTAAGTCAACACCATGACTTACAGTAGTTTTTACTGGTCCAGTTTTATTGGTCTTTATTTTAATTATATCTATAGGATCTAAAAGCTATTTTAACCCATTTACTTTAAAATATAAACTAAATGAAACAAATCAGCATCTAAAGTTAAATTATTATCATGTGGCAGGGCCTGACAAACAAACAATGAACCATAATTAAATTCAAATCTGAATATTCATTATTTTCAAAGTAGATTACACAATTTTCTGCAAAGACCATCTGGGAATGAACTGCTGTTGAATTCTGTGAAAGTACAAATGCAAAAAGCAAAGACTGGTCACACATTAAATAATGCTCCTTCTGCAGGAAACACCTGAAACAATATGAAACAACCACAAAATTGGTTATGGGGTACAAACCAAAGCTAAGCAACAGTTCCTGTAATTGCTATGAAATAAAAGGAAGACACTATGTGGACCATTAAAGCAAAAAAGGTATTTTTTGTGATTTTAAAGTGTCTTTTGTCTGTATAACATGTCAGCTGATCTGCACCAAATGAACTCAAACCTGAACTGGAAACTTCTCAATTCACTACTTTAGTCCTGGTGTCTGCTACACTGCAGCTGAACATTATTAATAAGTGGTATCTTTCAACTGCCTTTTCAGCAACCTTGTGCTGGCAGTTTTTGTCTGCCATACTTTTTTCCCCTTCAAATTTCCTGATTTCAGTCAAGGATGCACAATTCTGGAGCTCAAAGCTACATGCTTTACCCAGGAACAAAAGAAAAAAGTTACAAAAACTTTAAGCCCATTTTATTGAAAAAACAACTACTGAATTAAAAAAAAAGTTAAACTTAACTTTACCTATGTCATTCAAGCACTTCTTACTATGACTCACTTCCACAAGCCAAACCATGAGTCATTCTGTATCAAGGTTTTATTTAGAGTACAGGTTTCATTACCAGCTGTTGCTTTTCCTGCTCTATATGTTGTCACTCTTATAGGACTTCTTATGCCATAAAAGCAGTACAGTCTTTTAACATTTAAATTTTACACACACCTCTCTACATGCATCTGTTAAAATTTTATCTTACTCTTCATTTCAGAGACACCAACTGCTCCACAAGTAATTTTCTCAAAGAGTTTGGTTTTAGATTTAAAAAGAAATAGTCTTTTCACAAATATTTGGCCATTTCAGTGGGTTTAGCTGTTATAACAACCACTTAATTAGCTATGGCTGCATGTATTGTCCTTCTGTAATGTGAACCTTATTTCACAGCCTCCAACAGGTCATCTTCCTTCTTTCATATATCTTCCCTTTGCACCATGAACAAGGAAAACATTGGACTTTGTGGTTGCAACATATAAAGTATGAATACCTTTGCAGGGCACGGTCTGTTAAAGGAAAAGTTCTACGTGAAACTCACAATACAATTGCCCTCATTCAGTTATAATGGATCCCAGTGGCCTATTATATTTTGGAAGCTTACAGTAATGGATTTTGCTTCATATACCTTCTACTGGGGTCATAAAAACTCAGACACAGGACTTTGTTGATTATATTTTTGATTACCGTATTTTCCGGACTATAGAGCGCACCTCACTATAAGCAGCACCCACAAAGTTTAAAAATAAACCGGTGACGTACTAAGCTGCACCCGGCTGTAATCCGCTGGTATCTCCGCCGCTCTCGGTTTTCCACAAGGACGCATAAATTTGCCATTAAGGCGTCTCCAACGTCGAACCATGGATTCGTTCACGCAGAGCTTACGTACAGCGGCTATCGATCCGTACTGTCAGATTCAACTTAAAAGCGACATCATGTGAACTTCTTCCTGTTGTTTCCATGATGAGGGGGTATGAGTTTGAAAACATTTCTCCGTCGTGGCTGCTGCTAGCATGTGCTAAATGAAAGTCAGGGCTTTCTTCTTTGATTTCAAACTTTGACATCCAATGATTCACTTCCTGCTAGAGAGCCCCCTGGTGGTTGAAGAAAAAGCCACAACGAACCATAAGCCGCATGGTTCAAAGCGTGGGAAAAAAGTAGAGGCTTATAGTCCAAAAAATGCGGTGCTATGTTTAGAAGAACATCATTAAATAAAGTTGCTAAAACAGTTATTCTGCCGATGAGTTGCATCATCTTCACCATATAAAAAAAGTTCAGCAGACATCTCTATGCTGCTTACTCTATGCTGATTACTTTACAGAAGTGTAGGGGTGGGGTGTTGAGTGTGAGTGTGTGTGTGAAGGATGCTTATTTAGCTTCAGCCCAACATCCACTCACCCTGTGAGCAGTCGGATTATTTGATAGAAGACAAATGAGATGGCAGACAATTCAATAAGGATTTTAGGAGCTTAAGGTGATGACAATATCAGAACTGGCAGGGGGGAACAGAATTTCCTTTTCCAAACAGAGGATTAAACAATCTTATGCCTTCTAGAAAATACAAATTTCACATTTGCTTTAAAAAGATTTTTTATGGTGTTCTTGAATTATTTTGTGTAATCCTTTTACATAAAAACAAGCCAGAGGGGACACTTCCAAAAGTATCAAGACTTTTAAACTTTACTATTTCTAAAGTGACAACTAAACAGGCATTTACCTTTAAATGGGAAAAATATTAATATTCATAATATTTCTATGGCTCTCACCTTGTCTGTGGGTTCAGGTGAGGCCTTGTTGGCTCTGTTCACTACAACCTATAGTTAACCACATAGAACATAAACTCTCCTACAATAGTTTGTAACACCTCTAAAATGTTTTATTACTAACGTAGACACATACACAAAATTTCTGAGAAATCAAAACTGAATTTTTAAAGATATATTTAGTATTACATAATGATATGTTTTCCTGTGAGTTCTATTCCAATAGACTAACAACTGAAGGTTTCATGAACAAACACGCAAGGTACATGTGAAAAAGTGGCAGTATTGTAAAGTATTGTGGAAGAGATGTGATGATGTACCTCTTTCAACAACGTTGGAATTTTTCCTAGAATAGATTTTAAGTAAAATAAAACAGTGCTATCTTGAAGAAAACTGAAAACTACTGAATCTTTCAGTAAGATAATGATCCCAAATATCAAGCCACTCACTTTTGCTGGTAAAATGCACATAGTTGGGGAACAAGGTACCACAATTGGTGTAATAACAACCAAAGAAGACAGGAACAGGGTGTGTTTAGCTGCCTTTTGACTATGCTCTGTGAGACCAGTTGAGAAGCAAATACCCTTAATGGAGTAAACAGATGTAGAGATTAAGTGGTTTGGTTGCATCACCCAGGGAATTGGCAACCTTGCCATCTGCTCTGTGTGACTTGTGACAACTGCTAAAGGAATCCCACAAAGACTTACTGTATCATTAACCAACAGACATGTGCCATGATGATGACTACATTAGCTAAAACAGCTCATTTTTGCTGAGAGGAACACAATAGAAACTGTCCGGTGTGTCATGTATTGCAAAAATCAATTTTGTTTGGATTGTGCTCAGTTGCCTTTTCTTTTCTTTTTTTTTTTTTTTTTTTTGACAGCAGCATGCCACTCACAGGAGATTGCCAGGCACAAGCTGCTGGCTGACAGTTGTCACAAAACAATTCTTCAGACTCTATTGTTTTGGGTCCCACTATGGTGTCAGGGTGCTAATTGTCAGAGGTTCAGCCCAGAGACACAGAGCTAACTGGAAAGGCACTGCTCTGCCTCTAGTGGGTGAGTCATGATGCCTTTTCCCTTCTTTTTGTTTCAGATGGTGATTCAGTGCACCTCCGCTGTGAGCAAGTGGCTCTGCCTCCTACCATTTTGCACCAGAGTCAGGTCAAAGACATCTGATTTGATGGAAATCGCTTCAGAAAATAAAATATTTTCCACTGTATTCGAGAAGGTAGCTTATATGTATTACACATTTATAGATATCTCTAAACGTTTCAGGAATTAAAGCGGATTCTTGCCAGTCATCGTTGCAAAATAGATAAAGTTAATGGATGGAGAATGGCTATGGATAGCAATTCTCAAATGTTCCTACAGATTCTCAATAAGCTTTAGATGTGGACTTGCCATTATCTTCATGGAAGGTTATTCTCTGACCTAGTTTCACATTTCTGCAGCCAATAACATATTTTCCTTAAGGATTGCTGATTATTTGCTAAAGTCATCTTCCCATGAACTCTGACCAGCTGCCTTATACTTCCTAAAAAGCCATGCCCTGGTTACCCCTCAAATAGTACACACACCTTGTAGAACAGAAAAAAAAGCATAGACCAAATTATAAGTTTTTACTTATGGCCTAATAACAGAGATACGCTACTTATTTAGCATTGAAAAAAATATATGATGCGATGGCTTGCCATACTTCCACATATTATGCTGTAGAATCAGAAAAAGTTTGTGGACTGCTAATCAAAAACAAGCAGTTGGTATTCAATCTTCTGCATGCCATCATTATGAGTCAGTTTTGCATTGCTGTTATTGTTGAGAACTTTAGAAATGTTATTTCTCTACCTGGATAAAAAGGGTGATCCCTTTGATAGATTGCCTAAATTCAGATATGCTTGAGTAATTTATGTACCAGGTATTAAGACATGTACCATTGCACATTTAAGCACTGTTGGCAGAGTCAGTAATGACTTTGACTTTGATTCTCAACACAGTCACAGTCTTCCAAAGCATTATGAAAACTAAAAACGGATGTGTCTATCAATGAGACAAGTAACTACTCAGTGAGAAAGTTGGTGAACTTTCAGAATGAAAAAGTTTCATATTTTGTTCTATGCTGACTATAATCCCATCACATATTCTGTTGTGTGTTCAGGTTGGGAATTTGATAAAAAAAAAAAGTGTCACAAACAAGTACGATAAACATTGGGGAAAAAACACTGAACATGTTGACCATTCATTTTCTTTGCTCAATGCTAAAAGGTTTTGCAGCACATCTTTCTAAAGGTCACCTATTTTTAAAATAATTTCTATCAATCATCAGCAAACTGTTGTTAAAAGTTATTGGATTTTGAGAGCAAATTTCTTTGCTGAAAGAAATTTAACACCCACAGTGACATTGTGACCCTGCACACTGTTGGAAAAAAAATGCATTCACTGTTCAACTAATTCAGCACCATTTTCATTAAATCTCCTTCCCTCTGACACAAGGACAGAAAGCAGTATTTCAAAGACATCAAAAGGTCTCTGGTACTGAAAAAGTCGGAAAGTTGAAAAAAAAAAACATCAGTGCATAAATGCTGTACTATCCCAGAATGTTATCAACAACATTTTTTGTATAATTGACTTGCCTTTTTAGCTTGGTTAAGTAAACATGTTTCATAACCCATTTCGCCAGTTCGTTTTTCACCAGATGAAGGCTACCCTATAATCTTTTTGCTGCTTCGTCGGTCATCCTCCAACAGTACCAGACGTGCTGGTACGTCTAAAGATGTTTCCTTACAACCAACAGATTTTCTTCCTTTAGAATCAGAGTTGCTATGCACCCAAGAAGACCTCTCTAAGACCCTGCATGGACTAAACAATAGGCTGAATGGTTTTTATTATTATTGTGTCTCATTATGATATTCAGGGGACCATAAAATGCTTACACAAAAACAATGACAACAGCTTGATAATTAGATGCTGTTAGATGTTTTGTAGTTTCAAGTGGGTTAATTTTATGTTTGTAGATGGAAAAACTGGGATGATAAAAGATTATGGAAACAGAATTGAGTTAAAGTTTAATACTGGGAACAGAGACCAGGCTGCTACCGAAAGGTGAAGGTGGAGAGTGCTCACATTAAGCTGCTATAAATTGACAGACTCATAAAAAGCCAGGGATTAAAACCGGTGCATATTGACTTTCACATGAGAGGATACTTCATATTCAGAGGTTGAGAAGTAGTTTGACATTTAAATCTTGAAAGACATGTTTGCTTTAGATGCAAGGTGAGCAGGTTTTAGAAACTTCATCTCAGATGAAGAAAAAGAGCTATTTAAAGAAGAACAAAGTAAGTCACAGTAAACGATTTACTTGTATGCCTTTTTAAAAATTTAAATCATAAAAAGGTTTTAATTGTTTTGACTAATCGATAAGGATTCTGCAATGGTTTTGTATTTTAGCATTACATGTGTAATCTTATATCTTGGGTAAAAGTAACACAGCAGTAACATCCTCTCTCTAATACTCATGACCCTGACAAGATATCAGGCATAACAGCATCTGAAATAAACTGTAACAGGAACTTTAGGGCAAAAGTTTGCTCCTCTGTAGGAGGAGAAAGCCACTCAGTTCTATCACACAGCAAAAAAAATCCCTGGCAGAACCACCACGTTTACAAAGTTGCACATTTGATCCTTAATAACAAATCAAATTGAAGTCATGCACCACCATGCACAGAAAGACCAGGCTGACATTACCAATATGTATTTTATTGTTTGGTTTTTGCTCTACAAGCTGTCCTACATGAAGGCAGTGTGCAGCACTCCATCAAAAATGGTTTCACGTGGTTCCTGGGTTAAAATGCAAAAACAACTCTGGGGGTTTTGTCACTACCATAGCTCTAAAGGCCATATCTCTTATAGAGTCAAACCTAAAATCATTCACTTGGCCACAGCAGCAAGACTGGTAGAATAATCTTCTGGTACAGCATGATGGGTACGGACAGGTCAGCTGTGTAATGGGAGTCATAGATCATAAGAAGTCTTTGGCCACTGGACTGAATTACTCAGAGACAGGTGCATTCCTTTTTCACAAAGTGCAAGGTGTGGAGTGTGTGTTCACTCAGTGTTGGTATCTGTGTGTGCAGATCAGGTGTCTGTCAATCAAGCTGAATTTTTGCGTACCTCTCTCTGTTGAATTTGAGTGAATGCAAGACGGCTGGCCGTCTCTGGCGCAGATTCCACAGGTGTAGCGTGTCGTCTGCACAGGCTGTAACCAGCGCCCCCTAAAAGAAAAAGAAAAGAGATTTTAGCAGAAAATGTATGCACAAGCAGAAGAATTTGGTTTGCTTGAAGTGAGGTTCTGTTAATCAGTATGAGTAATAATTCCAATAATTATAGTCGACGTAATGTTACTTTGATATAAGTCGAAGAGTGAAGAAATCTGCAGGGTGTAAGGATGTCAGACGGACACAATGTTTAGTCCATTTTTAATGATGTAATCTAAAACTGGAAATGTTTATATTTATGGGATGCAATAATTACCAGCCGTCTAAACGTTCACTATTTTTAAATATGTATCCATTTATCTTTATCTTTTACTGCATAGATAGTCAACCTTGAGCAGGTATCTCTTGGGGTTATTTCTAAACAACTCCAAAATATGTAAAAGTTCAGGAATCTAGAATCCAAGGGTCCTCAAAACTAGTCCTTGAGGACCAGTGTCTTACATCTTCTAGATGTGTCTCAGCTTTAACAAACCTCAGTCTGATAATGAGGTCATTAGCAGGACTCTGGAGAACTTGACTGCATACTGAGGAGCTAATTAAGCCATTTGATTTAAGAAAGCTGTAGGAAGCTGGATCTCAAGTCCTGATCTGGATTTGAGGGTCCCTGCTTGAACTTTGCTAAGCTGACCACCCAATGAAAATGAGGCCCAATGAGGCAGATTGATACAACTGAGGTAGCCAACATGAGTGTTTGTGGCGCCATAGATATTGTGCAGGTGGACACCTTATTTTTAGCATTTGGACTGTTTCTAGAAGCATTAGAAATCCAGATGGAAATGCAAAAACATGCAAAAAAAGAATTTTCTGTAAACACTAATGATTCACTAAGATTGTGATCTCAAAATGTAATAAAGCTTCCAAACAATGAAAACCACAATGAAAAAACGAAAAACAAAAACAAATTACCCTTTAATGAAGATTTTCATCACAGTAAATTCTCACTTAGTGCTCTCTGCTCAGGTACTGGATATCATATCAGCAAGAAAATGCTGACAGCATTTAAACCTGGAACTGGAACAGATTTAAAAAGTTTTTTTGGACGTCATTCACAGCTCCAGGCTCCAACCTCATAGTTAAATGGAGCATGGCATAACACCCTGCAGTAACTGTTACTAGTTCAGTGTTGTCCTCTTCAGTTTAAAATTTAGTTTTACAAAAAAGTTCCACAGAATTTTTCTTTATAAAATTTTAAGATGAAACAAAGAAACTGTGCTTCAAGAGCTCATATTTAAGTTGTTGATGTAAATTAGACTTAAATGATAGTTAATTTATTCACACCTTTCACAACAAAGAAAAAAACTGCTACAGAGTGCTGAAAGTACCACTAAGGAAATGTGCAGCACATTTAAAGACCAATGACTCAGTGCTTTTAAGATAATACAACCTGCAATGATAAAAGATCCAAATAATACAGCTAATATCTCCAGAACATCTAAATTATTGTTTTTCTGACAGATCGCAGTTGTGCAATTGAGAAAGTAGAACCAGCAACATATGCAACTGTTTCTCCTCAGCCAGCAGAAATAAGATATCCAGCACAACTTTGAGTTCTTTCAGCTACAGAAATACTCAAATGACTTTGCAGTAAGTCTCCTTTTAGAG
Source organism: Phalloptychus januarius (assembly GCA_902982915.1). NCBI lineage: Eukaryota > Metazoa > Chordata > Actinopteri > Cyprinodontiformes > Poeciliidae > Phalloptychus > Phalloptychus januarius. Next base: position 15,863,983 of record CADWAE010000230.1, on the reverse strand, counting down.
GGAATGAAAAGAATCAGAAAACATATTTGATCTTAAAAGAAAATGTTATCACCAAGATATGAAGCATGAAGGCAAAGAGCAGAGTCTTCTTTTAATTTTTTATCTTTATTTTTTTCATAACTCATCTCTTATCTGTCCCCGGTAGAGAGAATATATATATATATTTTTTTTAGCCCTTATCTTTTGGGTCTGCATTGTTGCTCAAAGAAACTGAACAAACAGACAAAAACAGCTTGCTTTGTCATTGCTACTCCCCCACAACCTGTAGTTCTGGTTATATAAATAAGAGTGGTGTCCAAACTGCTCAGCATAATGGACCGCACTACCTGGCACATCCTTCAACACTGCTACATCGGGAATATTGGAGGTAATACCTCAATTCTACAGAGGAAACACATAATCCAGTTTCCTTTTCCTGTTTTTTCTTCAGTAATCATGTATGCTATATTTGCAACTACAATAAAACTTCCCTTTGGGAACTGGCATGGATTTGTTTGACGCCACTGCATTCAGGAGTAAAAAAAATGCAATTAGACCAGGAAAAATTTACAGGATCTGCACTAAACAAAGAAGTAAAATGACCCATCATGTTGGAGAAAACGTCGGTGTCAGCCCAACATCTGAAGAAAATTGTGATTACAGTTGAATTCCCACTGAGGCTGTGCCTGCAGAGCATCACTGTAAAGACTAGAGCCCAGGGAGAATTAGCTTTAGATTACAAACCTAATCACAGGATTAAGGATTGTAATGTTGCATGGACTGCTTCCAAGTGATTTCCATATTGGTGACATATTCCCACTGATTCTCCAAATCCATTAATTGATGGGAAGCAGAAAAGAAGTTGAACAATAAATTGTTACAATTGTTTTTAAGAAGATTATTTACACCTATCCCAGTTCTGCTGTAGTACTGAGCGTCTATCCTTCCTGACTGTTTACATTGTTTTTCCTGGTGTTTATAATTCTCTCAAAGATTTTTGTGAAATACAACTACATAAAATAGTCTTCCCTTTTTTCTATATACAGAATGATTTGGATGCTAGAAAGTTCAGAAAATTAACTTGTTTGTATAACTTTACCTACCAACAGCTTTCCATTCAAAGCAACTCATTTTCCTTTCTGCATCTCATGTAATTGTTCCCCTGGGGTTGGACTAAAGCTGTTCTGCTTTGAAGGAATTAGTAATTTCCAATTACGGCAAAATGGATTTGTCAAATGGATGTGCAAACTTTCAGAGAGAAAATGTTTTTCGAGCGGCATTATCCACATAGCTGAGGATCTGCTTGAGGTGTACTTTTTATTGCTCTGTACTCTTAAAATGATTCTTGTTTCAGAACAAACTTGACAAGATATTGAATGCATATAGTCAAAACAATATCCTGCAATATGTTTTGACATTAGAAATGATCCAAATTTCAGAAAAGAGTTCTAGTTTCAATACACTTCTTTTTAGATGTTTATCCAACATAATGATTCTCAGCGATTCTCGGTCTCAATACATTTAATCAGAATATTCAAAATTAATCTTTGAAACGTTCCTGTGAGCCATAACCACATTATGCAAAGGAGACAAGAGTATATGGATTTGAGGAAGGTCCAAAACCATCTTACGAAGAAAATAGGAGAACAAGAACATGAGCAGCTGACAGGGTACAATCTACCTGACTGCCAGAGTATAATTATTGTGATGGCAACAAAAAGAAATGTGAGCAGATACATGGATGGTGCATGTATGCTTGCAGCAGTATTATAATGAACAGCAAAACCAGCATACTACACAGCTTATATATATCCTGTATGTATATTTATGATAGCCTACACCATCTTGTGTCACACTGCTGACCTCGTGGATTGAGAGTGAGCTACAAAAGGTCTGCTGGCTTTGGCAGTGTGCCCTATCCTAATAGAAAGTTGGGTGGAAGAAAACAGTTTAATTTGGCATGGTAAGGAAAGTTTGTGAATATAGTGGGATGTTTCAAATCCACCTGAGCCCAAAATACTGGTCTAATGAGCATTATTTCAACAAGACATGCTCTGCTGCTCTTCTCCACAGACTTGGTGCACATTTGAGCGCTTAGATTTTCACACGCAATGTTACGCCCACATCCAAAGTCAGTACCTGTCAGCGAGCACACAAACTACTCTCTCTTTTTTCCCATCCACCTCAATTTGCCACAGACATATCACAAGCAGGCCAGTGATGAAGAAGCAGGCTGAATGAGCCAGCAGGCTTAGAAAAATATATATTCTATAAAGAAAGGGTGATGATTACAGCAGAATGAAAAAGTAGAAAAAAATGGCTTCCATCATATGTATGTAAGAAAAAAAAAATCTGAAAATCACAGCTTTTTGAATACATTCTCATAGATTCAGGCTTACCTCATTGATGAGGAACTGAAGTTGAAGAACAGCTGCTCCGCTCTCATGTTGACAGTAGCAGTCCACCCCTGGTCGGCCCAGTCTGACCAAAGAGTCAAGGACTATTACCTCATAATACTTGTTTAATAAATGACAGGAGCCTGTTTCAGCACTTCCAAAAAAGAAATGACAAAGTCAGCTTTACTGATTGAAACACATCAACATTTAAAACCCTGAATGTAGATTGTAACACATTTTCATATGGAGGTAAACCATAGCCGTGTTGAATGGTGTTGCCTGAAAGTTGCTCTTGCTTTATATACTTTTTTGTTTTCAAACTGTACATTTTTGTATTCACAGTAAACTAACAGTGGTTTGAAAAAACTGAATATTTATCGATGATAATTAACTCTAAAGAAACAACTTGCAGGAATTATCCATATTTGAGCCTTTTTGTTTGCCAACTGATCCTGTTTTCAGTATTTCACATTTTAAACCTTCTTAAAAGTTTAAAATGTTCCCTCCTTCATTTCTTAGAAAAGATGTTCTTTAGACTTTATTGTCCAGTGAGGCTGCAACAGTCCATGGCAAACAATAGTCTGATAAAAACCATAATTTCTCATGAGAAGATAATCTAGGCCAGATAAAACCCTGAGCCTCATCTATTAGCTCGGGGGGTTGGGGATGTCTCAGAAACCTTAATTCAGAAAGGAAAAATACATCAAACTGTGATGCATGTTGGAAAGGAAATATAATAGTATGATGTATGGGAAGGTTTTACCTGCACCTGCTCTCTGTGTGCTCCTGCTGTCTATCTGGTTCACTGAGAACAAAATATTAGATTGATTCTTTTTTTTTTAGTTTCACTCAAATAGAGGTACCCGTATCTGCACATTTTCACATTTAGTTTTAGATATGAGGCTTAGAACTGTTGTCCTTTCTATTCCATTAATTAATATTAAGCAGCACCAAAAACGTAGTTGTAATCTCTAGTTTTGTTGTTGGTAAAGGCATTCTAGTATTATCTGGTAATGAAAAAAAACATTAACTGATTCTTTTTTTTCAGCTCCAACATCTCTTTCACAAAAGTTAAAACAAGAATTATGACCCTTTTCTATATTGGCAGTATTCTTAAATCTTACAGTTTTGAAAAGAAATATCAAATTATATGTTTTTTTAATTTATATCACTGACCATATGAATTGTCAAATTAACCTGTCAAATTATTTTTGAGAAGCTTTTTATTCATCTTAGTAAATATGTTTTTAAATCAAATTGAAGCCAAGCATTTTTCTATGCCACACAGATCAGAAAAAAAAGAAACATGATTTGATATTGTGCAGTAAAAAGAGCAGAAATGGTTGCAAGAGCAAAGAGAAAAAGCAACACCATGTTCCTCCCTCTCTGTTGCACCCTGGACATTAAAGGTACACCTTGTTCCTGTCATTTTGGCAATTCTGGGCTGTGCATTGAAAAAGCCTTTAATTTAAGAAAATGAGGGTTAAACATTGTGCTTTTGAAGCTGTGATTCATCCCTGCTTAACATTACAGCTGCACAGATAATGGGGCCATCAACAAAAGGCTGCTTGTGAAACCTTTGAGTGAAATAGACAGACTTGAACTAATGTTGAGGCAGATGTCTTTGTTACCTTGTCTTTAAATTCCACCTTCACAGTTTTGACTTGTTATGTATTTTATTGGAGACACTAACATAGAGTAGTACATGATTGTGGAAAAAAATCTGTGTGGCAAAGTTTGGATATGTATTCAGGCCATTTTCTCTGACCTCCCTAAATAAAATATAAATCAACGAAGAGTGTTTTTACAGCTTGGTTTATTGGAAACCACAATTGTTACATTTGTTACATTTTCAGCTGGTGTGATTTGCTTCCCACTGTGTCAAACAAACCCTTTGCAAAACGGATTTACCCCAATGCCTGTGGGGGCACTACACCAGGAACCACTGAAGGAAACAACGTGAAAAACTCTGAGGAAGACATAAGCTCAACTTCCTTCATCACAAAATGTAAGCGAAAATGGAGTGGTGTCAGATTTTAGCTTTTGTAAAATTTCTCTTTTGTAAAACACCATGAGCCATTTGTCCTGCTGCATTTGTTTTGGTTGCATTTACCCAGAATGCACTGCATTGTATTCTGCTTCCTGCTTTTCCAGAAGTCTCTTGTCAGCTTGGGATTCACATGTTTATGTGCCACACCAGAGTGACGCTTAGGATTTTAGGCGGTACCAGAAGTCGCTTTCTTGGTCCACATCAGAGTCCAATTATGTACTCAAACCTCCCCGAATGGACTTTCTAGGCAAACAAACCACAGTTTGATTGAAGTGGACCAATCAGGGCTGGAGTGAATGCACTCTAACTTTATAGGTAATATGGTTTGATACAAACCAATCCACAACTTTTTAAAATAAAATATAATCATCCAAAATCTCCTTTGTTGCATAGTTGTTGCATTGACACAAAACAATATATTAATACTTCAGGCCTTTTCACATTTTGTATTATTCGACTTATTTTTATCTGAAGAATGTGCTAGTATGTGAAGTAACATTTTATATGAAAGAAAAATGCTATATTCATTAAATGTGACAAAAAGAATCTTTGAGGGGCAAACAAAACTGGATTGAAGTTATCCTGGATAGACCACTGGAGACTAGAGGAAGTTCTCGATGTTTCAACAAACATATTTTAAAACAGGTGGAAATCAGCAGGAGGAAACGACATAATCAGAAAACGGGGATTGTTGGTTCTCACTCAAGAGCAGCGACAGAAACTATTCCTCGCAACCAACATTTTTAGGCATCCATTATTTTTGAGTAAGAATGACAAATTACTTTCAAACAACTAGTTGCAATTTACTGTACTTGGTTCTTATTTTATTCAGCCACTGGAACAAAACATAATTTGAATACATAGTTAAAATTGTAGTTTCCAGACTAAAAGCTTAATTTTCTTTTTCTCAATCTGATTGCAGTTAAGGCTTGATTTTTTTTTTTCATGGATGCAACCCACATACTCAACTGTGCTGCTCAACCTGCTAATGTATTTTTCTTACAAAATGAAAAAATAAATAAACAGACTTTTGAAAGACATACAATTTATCGGCAAGATTATTACAACAAAGACATAATGAACCAAATACAAATTTCCGTACTTTTTGATTTAGGTTTAGGCGACACTTCATCAGACTGACTTCACTTTGACAAGGCATGTGGTGGCATTTTAATTTCATCCCAAGTAATACGTGTTGGCAATTATCCATGTTTTTCTATTTATATAGAAACCCAAATTGTTTTCTCATTTTATGAGCAGAATAGAATATTAGTTTGTGCCCTGTTATTTTGTGAGCATATGAACTGTAGTGTCCTATTACAAAACAAGCTGAGTGATGTGACTGGTCGACTCACCCGCTCCTTTTCCCCAAAGAGATTTCTGTCAACCTTGTTTAACATCACTGGATGCCTATTACACCTTTCAAACAGCTCAAGGCAAGGTGATTGTCTGAGCTGTAATCAAATATATGCTCACTTGACTGACAGGGTAAAAAATATATTATGTATTAAAAAAAAACATACTCTAGGAAAATGCTTTCTGCTAAAAGAAAGCATGAATATTGGGAAACAACAGATTTATTCAACACCAGAAGGAAGTGTAGTCCTTGTACTGCTCTGGAAATGATTTTCCAAGGCTGTTTCAGCAATATTTACAAGTCATAAGTGATGGATCTATGTACTTTTGTCCAGCTAAACGTCTCAAGCTTCAGTGTAATGCATTATCAGTATGCAGCCATAAAATAAGGTTGATGGAGCAGAATGTACACCTTGCTGCACTTTTACAATGTGATCTAAAGTCAACAGGCCAGAATCCTCCACTATATCATATCTCCAACAGCAGCAGCCATTGCCTCAGATATGCTGAACTGCTGAACCAGACAACAGATTGCAAGTGCACCGCAGAGGATGTTCTCCGACCATTCAAGGTTCAAAATACAGCCTGCAATTTCAGGTTACAGTCAGGATTCATGCCTTTGGTGGGTGTGTCCCAGGAGATGGAGCGATGATCCACTGATTAAAAGGTCAGTGGTTTGATCTCTGACTTCTCGCTGTGCATGAGGATGTGTCCTTGGGCAAGATACTGATGTGCTCAACACAGAAAGAGGAGGAAGAGAGACAGAGAGCAAGACTGTGTGTGCATGTGGGGGAAGTGGGATGCACAGAAAAAAGGTGCTTAGACTACTCACAGGTCTTAAAGACATTAGTGATACTGTATCTGATATTAACAGAACTCTTACCTAGTATCAATCAGTAATCCATTGGTTGGCTTGTATCTGTTTAAAACCAGATTCTATATTATTCTTTGCATATCCTTATGTAGGTAATGGTTGGTTTTTGCCATAACTTATTCATATACCTTTATGGTTACTTCTTATATTATACAATGGTTAGAATTCATTTTATAGCCACATCTTAACTATAAAATGTACATATTTTATTTGTCTCAGGCAGTAGATATCCTGTTGACATTATCTAAAAACTATGCCCTTGAAAACTTGAACTTGTTGCCTGACACTTGACGTGTCTGTGTGTCTCTCCTTACACCAAATATGTATGAGTTATAGACTGACTGTGCTGCAGAGGAATATGAATGGAACCAAATACAAGACAATCCTGGAAGAAACGTATAAGAAGCTGCAAAAAAACCTGCGACCAAGTCAGAGGTTCACCCTTCAGTAAGAAACTCTAAGTAAAGAACCAGTGACATAACAGTTTACAGCAAAGCATTTTCAAGTGTTGGAGTGGTCCAGTCAAAGTCCAAATACAATTGGGAATCAGTTTTAAAACTTGGAAAACTTGGAAAAGTGCAATCCCATCTTACTGAGCTTTTGGAAATTCAGTCTCAAAACTGATAACACAAGCTAAGATATCGACCACAGACCTAATGCTAAAGAAATGTGAGACACTTGTAGAAAGTATTGACACACGGGGTTCTGAATCTACAGGCACCATATGACTTATATTTGTTAAAAGCATTGGAAACTATCTGACCATACTATGCTGTTGATCTTATATAGTCTAAAATCATAATAAGAGGCTTTGCTGATTTTGCTTCTACAGGACAAAATGAGAAAAAGATAAGGGTTTTACAAGGCAGGCTTTAAAGTTTGCTTACTTTTACTTCTCCCTAGTTTTTTTATGCAATCCTAGCCAAATTGACTTTTTCAAACAATCAATAAGCAAAACAACAAAATACCAACAATTCAAGCTTACTAAGAAAACAGAAGTGGCCATGTACCCACATTGAGACACCGAACCAGTAAGGGGATATCTGCAATTCGACCTACGGTGACGCACCGAGTGAAAAGAACAGGTCTGTTCACACAAAGCAGTCAATAAGTGTTTCAGTTCTGAAAGCCTGTGCTGCAGGTGGCTTTCAAGCATTCAAAGGCTCAAAAGAAAACTACCCTGAGGTGAGCACTGGACAAAATAGTTCAAAATGTCTGAGTTATGTTTGTTGAAATGAGTGCTGTCACAACCAGAAAACTGCACTTGACTTTTTTTCACAAACAATCTGTAAAAACACTCTAAAATACACGAAAGTTAGTTTGGTTTTAAAGTAGGAAACTTAAAATTCTTTGTATTCCTTAGTTTTTCACCTTATGAACCAAAAAGTACCATTAAGGTGAGTTTCTTGTATATAAGAAATACTCCAGACTCTTTTGAAAATCTGCAATGCAAATAGTAAAGCATCAGTCAGGCAAGGAAAAAAAAAACTTAAGACATGATTTTCACAGTTTTATAAAAAATAAATCAGAAGTTTTTAATATTTTTCAGCCCCCTTCAGAAGTTTCCTTATTAGTAAATAGTCTGAAGAACAAACCAGGCAGATCCCTGGTAAGCTTTCACATCTGTTTAAAGCAGAGTCAGGCAATAAAACCATATCCAAAACATCTGATGTGTTGCTGTTAAATCCATTATCCAAAAATGGAAAACTGACTGCACCATTGCAAAGTCACCACAACATGGCCTTCCACTTAAATTGACAGGCAGAGAAAGGAGAGCACTAATCACAGTAGCAGCCAAGAGGCCCACAGCAACTCTATTGGGAGTCCCAGAGCTCAGGAGGGGGGAACTGCTGACACAACAGCAATTAGTAACATTACAGAAATCTGGCCTCTGTGGAAGAGCAGCAAGAACCAAGCCACTGGCAGGAAAAAAGTTTCCTTTAATGAGTGCCACGAGCCAAAAGGCTTGTCTACAGGTATTGACTCCGATTCTATAAGTATCACATACTTTCTTTTGATTTCACAAATTAAATCTGAAGCAATTGTGCAATTGTGTAAAGATTTTGTTGTAAAGTGATAAAATGTGGGAATAAAATTGTGCTTTCCTGATGGAACATCTAGATCAGAAGTTGGCAAATCCAGACCTTGAGGGCCTGCAACTTTTAGACGTGTCTATGCTTCTATGTTTCAACACACCTGAGTCTAATAATAGGCTCATTAGCCAGACTTGAGAACTTGACTGCATACCAAGAAGGTAATTCAGACTTTTGATGGGCACATCAGAAAGTTGGACGACAATAGACTCTTGAAGGCTGGAGTTGAAGACCCCTGGCACAGATGTTAAAACTGTGATTCTCTTTCATATTCAAAATAGAATATTTTGGTAATTTAAAATCATATCATGCGTCATCATTTCAAATATGCTTATTTGAAGTGTACTTTTCTAATTTTACAGTTGTATGTCCCATGTTTTCTTTGGAATGCTTCAGTAAAGTCTAGTTGATTTAGATTTTTTTTCCTCTGTACATAAGTTGTAATTTCACAAAAAGTGCACACCATTGCTGCAAAAAAAAAAAATCCACACAACAGATCAGAGCATAGCTAACTTTGAAAGCATGACAAATCAGTGTGATGAGCATTTTTAGATGTGCTCACTAAAGCAGCGTGAAAATGTGCATATCTATCTTTGTGCGATTCAAGAACCAACTTCAAAGGGAATGAAAAGCTAAAACCCATCTCTGCATGTCTCCATCTTCCTCTACCCAAGTCTTTGTGCACGCCAAATTCAAATTCCCATCACACTAGGGACTGAATCAAAACACACAAGCCACTGTCAAAACATGAGCTGATGTGAAGGTGTAGTCGCCTACATCCAAGCTGGAGATAGACACCATTGCTGCAAGCGGAGTGAGTGACAGTGAGGAATTGCGCCATGTAGAATTTGATTAATTTTCAAGTACCAACATGTGAATTTAAACATGTCATAAATGTTTGGCAAAATATATTCTGTCAAGCATAGACAGTTGCCTTTGGTTTGAATATTTAATGGGTAAAACAGGTACTTGTTTTTGTACAAATGCAAATAAAGATATATGTGTATGTTTATTGTGTGTGGGGGTGGGGGTGTGTGGTGTGTGTGTGTGTGTGTGTATATATATGAATGCATACTAATACTAATGCAAAAGATATACAAAAATTTACAAAGAAGTTAAATTACATTTTTCATTTGCATTTGCAAAATAGCATAAAAACTGTTGTGATATCACAATTATACAATAAATGCTGTAATACTAATGAAGCTAGACTAAAGAAAATTAATATTGTAAATAGGAATAAACTTTTCAAAAGTAGAATATGGACAATAAATATTTACCTTTTCTGATTTTTGAAGCATTTATTTATTTACTTGTTTTTCCATTGACAGTAGCTATTGGTTATGTTTCAAGTTCCAGACAAAAATGACTTCATGCTTATCTCTGTGCCGGTGCAGTTTCACATGAAGCTCCAGGATAAACAGTTGATCCCACCTGTGTTCAGATGAAACTGTCTGCAGATGAAGAATACTCGAGTCAAACCATGCAGTGTGAAACTGGCTTTACGGTCTTACTTCTAGTCGGTGTATTCTACATCACATTTCAAACAAGCCAGAGATAAATGTGCTACAGGTTTGTAGCTGCTATTTTTTTCTGGAGGCTGCTTTAATCCCTTTGGATCTTCTCATGCATTTGAAAAATTAACTTGCTCAACTCCAAAATCCTCCTGTATACATTTTAGTTTTAAGACTCCAGTTGTTGCAGGTTGTAATTTAGAGCCTATTTATTCACAGTTAATCCATCCTGTGCCCTTTTTTCTCAGGTTGTTTACTTTACATTTACACCGCAAAAGATTTCTATGCAGGCAATGAGGAAATTATCTCCTCGTTTATTGCTTCCCTAGTCTACCTCAATCCGTGACCACAAAGCAGACCAGGACACAATTTGTAGGAGATTAACAGAGCTCTGCCTCAGTGGTTAGACTTATATCACCCCTCACAGGTTACCTGCTGCGCCTAGTTTCCCGTCATCCCTGTAACTTGACTGTCAGACTGTGACAGAACCTATTGCAGTCCCCTGGTCCGGTCATTCAGCTGCCAGCTGCAAACCATTTCTTTTTTCTTCAAAAGGTATTTATTTTAGAATTCTTGAATAAAAAGATGGATGCCCTATTATTTCCAAAACAAGCAGATCTTTTATACGGGGTAAAAGCAACATGCGTTAGAAACAAATAACATGTTTTTTTGTTTTTTTTTAATGACAAACATTTTTGTGTCTAGACACCAGATAGATTTGGAGACTGATGGCAAAAAAAAGAAATTATTTTCAGCATCAATTAGCATCTTTGCTAAGAGTATTAAAATGATAAAATGAGAAGGAATATCTACATGCAGTGTTGTGGTGCACTTATGTTTCTGCCTTAGTGTGGAAGCTGTGACTCAGTGGGGAAAGTACAGTCAACCTGACCTCCCCCAAGTTCATGATGAAGCATCCTTGGGCAACACACTGAACCTAATGTTGCCTGTATTTTGCCTGAATGTGCATAATGGGGCCTGAATTTGAGTGCAGTAGGGTCAGTGTGACTGTGAGTGCTCAGTTATAGTAGAAAACACGAGTGCAACCCATTTGGAGAACGAGCTTTTCCTACTTGGTCTACATATTGTTACACAACATTTCCAAAAACATTTGGAACCTATCCCATGTTTAAAGTTTTGTTGAATAAATAGTGCGAAAGCATTAGCAGCACAAAATATACAACAAAAGCATTCATTTTTAATTTTCCACCACTATTCATTAAACTAGGAAGATACATTTGGCGAGATAAATAATTTCCAGTTGACTCAACATTTTTACTCGTAACTAACCAAGTTAACTTAATGTAAACTCTATCACTAAGTTTTAGTTTGTAATACGTTACAGTAGAATGACGATCACTTACTGAATGCAAGTTCTTCTTACATTGGTTTGCTCTAACGTAATAAGAGAAGTGAAAGAAGGCATCTGTCATGCTCAGTAATTGGTTGTTTGGCTCTTTATATAACGGTGATTAAAAGACTAAAGAACATCTGGACTCAGACTAATTTTCTTTATTCAAGGACTGGCCAAAATCTGTGCTGAGCAAAAGTTCAGCTGATCATCAGTGACAGTCGTTATTTATTGATTACATAGCAGAGCTGAGTCTTGTCAATGGAAATATGCTTGTATTTGATAAAACGATATTATGTATCTTAAGAAGCACAAATCCAATGCAGAGAAAACAGCAATGTTTTAACAGTTTTAAAGGTAGTTTTAGATATACATCATGCCACAACTGGCCCTTTGAGGACATTCCTGATCTTAATGTGGCCTGAAATAAAAACAAGTCTGACACCACTGCTGTAAATAGTAAATGACCAGCATATATATGCCATTTATCAAAGGATTCCAAAGTACTTTACATTGCAATCAATCATTCACACACACACTCACACACAGTTGTTGGTAAGACACAATTGGCACCACCAGGCTCTCTGATCACCTCAAGCGGGCAAGGGAGGATGCAATGTCTAACCCAAGGCCAAGGACATGACAAATAGAGAGGGAGGTTGGACTGGCAACCCACCAATTATCGAAAAAATTCCTACACACTAGGCTGCCACTATGCCTGTACAATTGGATTTCACAAGGTCACAAAAATTGGTCTTTTTTTTATCAATATGTGGGAATTATGGGCCTCTCTGCTTAGCCTGCTGTCTCTGTGACCCAAGCCCAGATTAGTAGAAGATAATGGACTGATGGATTATCAATATCTGGTTTAGATGTGGGCATAGACATTGGTTGTGATTTGAATTGGAGGGTTATTCCTTTGACGTATACTCTTTTCCTCCAAGAACCTAACATTTGATTGTTGGGCATTACTTCTCCTTCTGACATATACTCGTCCAAAAAAACATCCCCTTTTTGGAATACTGTGAGGTCTGAAGAGATTTAGCTCACATTGGATGACTATCTCAACAATGTCCTGTATTTATTTATTTTTTCTAACTGGCAAAGCTACCTCAGTTATTGCTAAGATATAGAAGGAGAAGGAGATTCAGACATATCCAAAGCAAGACCTGCTCTTGGCAAATCAGATCATAATATTGTTTTCTCTTTAGAAATATAAATTCATTGCTCAGAAGCAACCTGTAATAAAGAAAAATGTAAAAAAATATCATCACATGGAGGTAGAGAAGCCCTAAAGGGTATTTTTGAGACTAGATGGATCACAGGCCTGTACTCTCACCAATCGTTTTCACTCTGTACAAGTCAAGACTTCCAGTACAAGACAGAGTCCTGTCATCTGCCAAAAAAATACAACAACTCAGCAGTCTTGTATCAGAAATGAACAAGAAGCAGAACACAGAGAACTGGTGGACCAGCTAGAGACACGTTGCAGAAACAATTGTCTTATCTCTAATATAATCAAAACAAAAGAGATTTTTGTAGATTTCAGGAGAAACAGCATTATGGCAAATACTATTTCAATAATGGGAGAAGCAGAGCTGTTGAATTAGCATAAATATCTCACTGTTCACCTGGACAAGAGACTGGACTGAAGGTGCAACAATACAAGAAGGGACAGAACAGACTGTACTGCTCGAGGAATATTGGGTCCTTCACTATTGTAGCAAGATCCGGCACATATTGCACAAGTCTTTTGTGGAAAGTACAATCCCTTCTGCCATAATCTGTTGGGGTCACAGCATCAGAGCCAATGACCTAAAAGAAAGCTCAACAAGCTGATAAAGACGACCGACGGATCTAGAACCTCTGGAGAGATGACTGCACAAAAAAGTAGTCTTCATAACATGAAGAACATTATGGACAACTCGTAGCAGCCTCTTTATGAGACTGTCACACAACCACAGAGTGTCTATTGGCAGAGGCTTCTTCAGACTGGATGTAATACAGACTAACTGGTCCGACCTATAATCATCAGTTTTTACAGCAGCTCTTTAAAGAGACCTGCTTCATGTGACTTACAACAACAGCATTAAATTCCTCTTTGAGATTAATAAAGTATTCTCAACCACAATTTCCTGATTGAACTGAATTGAGTGGAAGCAAGTATTTGCTTCTCAGATCAAGATATAAACAAATAAAAAAAAGAAACAGTGCGACAGTGAAGTCATGACAAGAAAAACTTGAAATACTCTGCTGCTAATTAGACATGCTAAGATTTTTCATTAAACAGTTATGACTTATTTTTGATATTGTATTTCGTTTTACAAGAACTATGTGTGTTTCAGAACCGTAAAAATCAGCACTAAGCTTTTCATCAAGTACCAAACTGGAAGGCTTAGACAGATTTTCTGCTCTGCAGAATTAAGTGCAGCTAATACAGGGTACTGCTGTGGGCAATCTTTTCTGGGTACATGCCCTTCTAATCAAGAATAGCTGCTACAGTCGCACCAATTCAAAAAACACACATTCACAAAGTTCAGCAACCAGCACAGACTCAAGATCCTCTTTCTCTCTCTGTGGGTAAGGTACAACTTGACAACTGCAGCTATCGATTCAGCTGCCTGCAGGCTTTTTATAGAAACCAGCACCATCATTATGACCTGCAGCCTGGCCCTGCCTGCCTCTTTGCCTGCCTCGATGTATCAAGGCTAAGACATTTGGTGGAAAATGGAGAAACTTAGGGTGCAGTTGAAGCAGGGCAGCGGAAGATAATGATAGCTATTGTAAAGTTGCATAAATGAGGGGTAATTGGGAGAAAGACAGATGGGTTTTTTGGAAAGAGAGAGAAGTGATGGAGGCCAAGGGGAACAACAAAACAAAAGAAGATACAATACCTATGAAAAGTTTTCATCCTCTCGGATGTTTTACCCTTTGCATTACTTTTACAAATCAATCATGATCATCAAAATTTAACTTTGTGGACAAAATGACTTAGAGAGAAAACCTCTTTCATGTCAAAGTGAAATCTAATTTCCACAAAATAATGACACTTAAATACAAATATGTAACTTAAAGTAAGTGATTGCATAAATATGCACTCCCCTCCAGTCAGTACATGCACCTTTGGCTGCAATCACAGCACAGAGTCTGAGTGGATAGGTGTCAATCAGGTTTGTACATCTGAACACTATAATTTTATTCTATTCTTTCTTGCAAAACTGTTGAAGTTCAGTCGTGTTGCATGGGTTTCGGTTGTGAACAGCCCTGTTCAACAACCGCAAAACATTCACCCTTTTGTCTTCAAACCATTTCAAACCATACCAACAGCTTTAGTTGTTGTGTTTATGGTCGATGTCTTTCTGGAAAATAAATGTTCTCCAAAGCTCTGGTTCTCTCACAGATGGAAACTAATAGTCTTACAGGATTTCCCTTTATTTTTCTGGATTCTTTTTACCTCCCATACCTTCTATAGAGATTGCACTAGAGTTTTTAACAACCTTATCTATGATTTGCTTGAAGTTAAGGTTTGTCTTCATGGTAAAATGGTAACTAGGAATACCAGTGAATGGGTCCTCCATTACACTGGAATCACTGTCACTGCACTCAGGTGATCTCAGTTTAACTCCTTGTGAGACAACAAGCACAAATTGTCTGGATCTCTGTTGATTTAGGTCAGTCACATCAAAGGTGGTGAATATTTTGGGCAATCTCCTGTTTTATTTCAAACATTTTTATTTGTCGTTATTTTGCAAAGAATCATTTTTCAGTTTGACATTAAAGGTTTTTTTTTTTTGCAATATTTTGGTCACAAAGAAAGCTTTTGTTGATCATGATTGATTTGTAAAAGCAACAAAAACAATGAAACAAGGTGATTAATACTTTTAATAGATACTGTATGTACACACATATATCACATTATTTGCATGTGTCCCAATAGCTAATGTTTCAACCTAAATTAACTTGAGAATTCATGGGACAGACTGAACATTGAGGTTCACAAACATTTTCCATCGAATCGAACAAGCTAGCTATTGTGCAACATTTTGAGTCTATAGATATAGTTAATTTGATCTGAAAAAGTGGAAAAAGGAAGTAAGAACAGAACAAAAATCTATAGTGAGATATATGATCTTTCAGATATTTTGCTCACATTGGCAAGATTGGTTATTTTTACTTTACCGTCGTAAAAAAAAGAGAGAAAAAAAACATATTTCATTGATATTCAGCTTCTTGTATCTTGTGGTATCGCCTCTTTGACTAACAAGCTGTCGGGGAATAAACACCGAAGATGGTGTGCATACACTTGCTAACAGTAACACGTTCTCTGTGTTGACAGAGAATAGCATGCATTAATGAGCGGCTGACTCAAAACAGAGTCCTCTCCTATCCGAATGACAAGAAGGCGAATCCTGACTGAAAGGAATATTTCTCGAAATGTGTCTGCTTGAGGCAAAGGCTTAATCTTTAAAGGGTTTGTGTTTTTCCTCTGCAGTTTTCATCATATTTTCTCTGGATTTTATCACTCAATAGGAGCTCCACCAGGTGTTCATAAACATCTGGCAGCTAAGCAATAAACAACTTGCACTCATAAATCTTTCATAATGAAAGTGCAGGACAAGCACTAGTAATAAATACTTCTATATTTATTGATCATGCATTCATCTATGAACATTTTTTTACTGGATAACAAATTATTCATCATTCAGTGTCTGTTTTTCTGCCTTATATCTTTGTAACAACACTGACCAAAAGGATCCAGTTTAACAACATTATCTTGAGATATTGCAAACAGAGCATTAAGAGGTAACACAAAGCATGTTGGTAAAACTAATCAAATAAGAGCATCCACTTGAGTAGCTCTGTGATGTAGCAGCAGGTGCAGCAGAATTTAAGCCTTTTGGTGGACACATGTTTCTGACAACAACATTTTAACACCCGTTATTTCCAATGATTACAAGAATTTTTGTCATTTCATCCAAACAGCCTGTTACTTCAGATATCCACTTTCCCATGGCTAAGTGAGGAACAAAATATATGTCGGGGCCTATTAAGAATCACTGTAGGTGTCTGAGGTTGTGTTTTCCGCCAATGCTGAGAATTGGACAGAATCTACAAATTCTTTGCACTTGTCAGAGCTGCTGTTAAGTTGATCTCAGTGCAAACAGCATTTTAAAAGCACCCAGTGCAGCTTTTGGCTTTGGTAATATTTGTCAGTTGATTTAAAAGAAAATCATCCACTAACGATGTTTGTCCAGTCCTTTTTTTCTTTTGTGGCATAATTATGCACAACTGAAGACTGACTTTAAAGATGTTGGATGAGATGAAACTATCTGAGCACTTGTTATGTGTTTATTATGCAGACTGCGGCTTCACTGTAAGCAATATGGTGACGGTAGAACATTTGTAGGATTTATTGTTTCATTTATTCAGCAACCACTGGACTTTTTTCTTTTTTTAGGATTCTCTGTAAAACTGAGAAATAGTTGTGTTAAAAAAAAATTATGTGCACTGCCACAGAGATAACCAATCTTGCCAAATTCAGAGTAATTTAAATTGCATTTTAGCCCATTTTATTATGGTCGTTTTGAACTTCAGCAAATCATCTTCCCCACAAGTAGATGCATAAGTGCATTGAAGTAGTCCACTGAAGAAGACTGCATTCTTCTACATGTTTTCAGTGGCCCCTAAAAGACCAGAGGCAAACCACCACATGTAGCATCCCGTAAACGTCTTTCAACAATGTCGTCTTGTAGCTCCTACAAATGCATAAACTTGTGTAGTTGACTAATAGTACAATACAGCAATAGTACAACAGCCAATCTCTTCTACAAGTCAATGATTGGTCATCAGTTTTACACACATGACCGTTCCTAAAAATAAGTATTGTGTGTAACTTTGTGGGTAAAAACCTCATGGGGCAAAAACACAATCTGTCACGACAGCTATGTAGAAGAATGCAGTTTCTCTGCTATGACATCTATGATATTGTATACACACCAAACCAAATGATGAACTCTAGAGATGGACCACTAATAATATTATAATTATATTAATTTATATTTCTGTTTCATATTGAGTATAATAACATCTTTGGACACGCACTTCAGAAATATGGCCAAAATATGGCATGCCATTTTTTAAATTTAAGATGAATTAAATAAACCTATGAGTATTTGGAAAATCTTTCAGAAAAATTATGAAAACATAAATCACACAGTGTGTGCACAGATCCACAATTACAGTCTTATCATACGGTGAGAATGAAACAGCGTGCCTGTCATTGTATAATACTCCATAATGCATTTCTATTTGGTATATTTAAGTGATCTGTAGTGCTTATCAAATGCATTTAAGACTCAGACGTGGGAAGAAATGGAAACATCATCAGGTAACTAAGAGGGCACAGCTGTGTTA
The DNA here is from genome assembly GCA_902982915.1 of Phalloptychus januarius. Taxonomy (NCBI): domain Eukaryota; kingdom Metazoa; phylum Chordata; class Actinopteri; order Cyprinodontiformes; family Poeciliidae; genus Phalloptychus; species Phalloptychus januarius. The sequence continues at coordinate 15,845,956 of CADWAE010000230.1, read as the reverse complement.
GTGTTTATGGTTATGAATTATACATGAATACAGCTCCTCATAGGAAAACATGACTTGACTATTCGGGATCATCGCTTCTGAGGCCAACTGCATTTGTAGCTTGTCAAATTTAAAAACAAAGACAAAGGTAAAGATGTACATAGCTGCAGTATATTTTGCTGTGTTGCCAGGTGTTAACTGTGCACATGCTCAGGAACGACACAGCTTTACTTGGCTCACATGGTGGTGATTGCTTAAGGCAGTCACCCAAACACTGAAGTCCTCCCACTCGCACATGTTGTAAAACAACTGCGTGTAAGCAGAGTGTGCAATGCTGTGTGAGCAGTCAGCACACTCAGCTTTGGATATCCAAAACTGTTCTATTTAGAGGTTGTGTAAACCTATTTACATTGAAAACACAGCATACATACAATAAACTTGACTTAAAGCTTTATTTTTTTACATTATTACATTATAATTGGTTTTCTTTTATAAAATAACTAAAACTAGTGCAACATATTTTATTCAATATCTTTTGCTGTTTGGAAATTGGGCTGAAGACAAAACGGGTCCAGGAGGAAAACCTAGCAGGTCTTTTCTTACTTGCATTTTCCAGCTCTTCCTGGGTTCCACCATTGTTTTTCAAGGCTACATTGGGAAATATAATTCTCTCCAACAAGATTAATATGTGCCAAGAGCTTTCCTACTTGTAGAATGTGCCCAGGAGATATTCCAATCCTATTGCATGCTCTTCCTCAGCTTATTCCTTTTCTTGCAGGAGCAAAGGGTCAACGCCAAACCTCCCCAAAGTATTACGGAGCTTCTCTGCCTGTAACTATAGTGGACCCTGGACAATCCAGGAAGTTATTTTCAGCAGCTGTTATCTGGATTCAAATGTTTACAGGATCCATATTTCATGGACATAGGTGAGGGTTAATGGCAACCTAAGGGTCTGCTGGTGGATGTCAGCAATAATAGAAGCCATTAAGCTGAAACAGAAGCTTTTGGAATTTGATTGATGCTAAAGACTCCTGAGACAATAAACAGATGTTGAGTGGCCAAAAGGATTGCATTGTCTGTAGCTGCAGAGGCAAAACCTGGGCTGTGAAAGGCTATGAAGAAGGCTTTCAACTGACTTTACCTAATCTTTGGGAACTCTTGGAAAAAGAAACCAAACCTGTCTTTCATGTAAACAATAACTAAATATATGGTGAAAGTTGTGCTTTGAAAATCATCTCAGCCTAACCATAATGTCTGCTGTTTAGAGGGCAGAGTCTAAAGACTCAATAAAAGATGGGTCTATTACATGGGAAGAAATGCCTCATAATGCAATTGCATAGCTGCCAAGGTATCCAAGGGGCTTTAATTTTTCATCAAATTCTGTCTCATCCTACACTATGCAAATGCTTTGTATTCACTGAGGAAGATCAGCCATGGGGCTCACCTATAGATGTTAAATGCTTGGGACGTTGTTCAGCTGACTTGATTAGATAGTTGAGAGTACATTTTATCACTAAAAAAGGTAAAGCTCTCTCTTTACATATTGCACATTTAAATTATCGGTGTGATCTAACATGTGTGCAAAAGAAACAACATTCATATAGGACATGCAAGTTTCTCTTAGTAATTTCAATTTACTCTAAACTTTTGCGTAACTAGTTCTAACTGGAAGGCAAAGCTCTTTTTCACAAATTCTCAAATTTCAGCTGTATGCTTTTTCTTCTTTTCAGTTGAACCTTTTTTCATCTTTTTTATTCTTCTACCAAATTCTCTATTGCTTTCTCTCTTCTTTTTAGTAACGGCTCTAGGATGTAAACTGTGTGGTTTGCGAATGGTGAGTCACAATGTGGGAAGATAAATCAGCCCGACTCTCCAATGTTGCCAACAACCTATCTGTCTTTGAAACCTTTTTCTCTCCTCCTCTACAACATGCAGGCGTTTTTGCGTTCACCCTTGTGTTCACACATGTACACCTACACCAATCGCCTGCTTACAATCGAAGGCAAGCATCCTTTTATTAAAAGCCCACAACCTCTCCTTTGCTTTGTTCCCTCTCTCACTTGCAGACACACGAGTCAAGGAATGCAACCTGAGAATGTGTGCAGAGTTACACATAAACAATACTGGGCTTGTAACAGTGTTTGCATGTTACAGTCTCAGTAAAGCTGCAGGTGGTATTCCAGAAGAGATTAGAGTGCTGTTTTACTGAGGCATGACTCATTCACCCCAAAAACTACAAATGTTTAGAATAACTATAAACAGCGTATCCTTGTAAACTGGAGGAAGCAGAGTAAAGTAAGGAACGCAAAGATGAATAACTAAAACAGAAATAATATTACACATCATGATGTTGGTGATAGATGGCAACATCTTCGATGTAATGATGATGGATGCCTCCTTAAATAATTGTGACGATGAGCATAGCAGCTCAAAAAGCTTACAATCAAGATGGCCTTCCAGATACATCATAGTAATATTTATAACTTTTTGACTTTTTTGTTTTTATCCTTTGCGTATTGTGGTGTGCTATGACACAATAGTCCCTTATTGTCAAAAAAAATCTAAAATTTTTCTTACAACATGATTGCTTAAACATACATTAACAGTCACAGGTAAACATTGGAGGATAAACTGGTTTGCAAAAGCCTCTTCAGTTTAACCTTAATAACCTGTGGAACCTTCGATCTTAGCAATCTGTGTTCATAATTCAAAATATGGTCAAGGTAAGAAAAGATGTTAACTGAATAGCTAATCCCACCATATTATTATGGTAAGAAGATCCGTAGAGTTTTCAAAAATGTGTCTTCCCCCTCTCTCGTTTCCCCATTTCCTGTCTATCTACTTTCAAATAAAGGCCACTAGAGCCAAAAAAATCCTTAAAAAAAAAAAAAAAAAAAAAAAAGAGTTTGTTGTAAATTATTCCCCTCTTCTACATCACGTACCTACTTATCTCGCTGCACAGGTGAGGACATGTGGGTAAAGACCAGTGATCTTGTACAAGTATGTTGTGGGTGGTATCCGTTCACATCTCATGTGGTTTTCCACAGGCTCTGTGCTCGCAAGTATATACCCACTTCAGTGATTTAATAACAGCTGCCTAATCCAATTCACACAGAAGTAGTCACATTATACTCACTGAAGAATGAGAAAATAAGCACTCTTGGTACACTGAAAATGAATGTCAAGAACATGCCTTTAAAACTGATTTCGCAAATGCTCAAGTCGGAGTAGTTTCATAACATGTTGTTAAAAATGCTGATGTTGAAGCACTTAAACAAAACTCAGCTTATCCAAAACACAGCAGAAAGAGTTCTGGTTAAACAAAAGAAAAGAAAGATCACACTTTGTAGCTTTCCTTCACATATTTACTACGGATTCCCAGAGTTTCTAAAAGTAGATATTTCAGTGATCAGGCCCCTCTTCTGGAACCAGCTCTCAGTTTAAGTAACTGAGTCCAGTGTATTTTTAATACAAAAAATATCCTTTTTGGAAAAGCTTATCAGACTGCTGATAACTTTTCAGCTATAGCTGTTTCCATTTATCTGCATCTTCCTTTATTTTTTTTCTGTATTTAAGAATTTGTGGAAAATCTTGAACATTTCTCTTCATAGACGCTCTTCTAGATTTGGTAAAATCTACTAAAAAGGGTAGTAATATTTTTGCAACATATTGCACTATATCCTTCCCATTGTGACAGGCTCCATCCACTTCTCAGATGGTGGATGGAGCCTGTCAGATGTATCATTTTCTTGCATCAACCTTTTCAGCTGGAGCTCTTTAGCTTGATCTTCTGATCTGATCTATATATATTTTTTTCCCATAAAAACCATTACTGCCATCCACAAAGCCACATAGATGATTAAGAGAAAATGTTCTCTCCTAAAACACCTGCAGTCAATGTGTTCAAATCCCTTTAACACACACATGTTTGTGCTGGAGTAGGAAAGATGTACAAATGCCAAAAAAAAGTCCTTTTGTCTCCAAAAGCAGATGTCTAGACAAAATGGTTGGGCTGCTCAGGGGCTGACAGCTCCAGGCCCGGGCAATGAGGTGAGGAATCAAATTAACAAGGGAAGCAGCTGGCATTGGTAAAGCCCTTTGGCAAGGGCCTGTTGTTTTGCTGATAGACAGAATGAATTAATGGGATATAATGTGTGACACTGCGTTATTTCACCTCATGACACTGATGACAGTCTCCACTCGTCTTCTGTATACTATGAAAAGTCTATGACACGCCTCTTGTTTATTCATTATTACAGCACTGACAGGCAACAAAACTATGTTAGGAATAAATGTAGTTCAACAAAATAATATATTTTATCAATCACTGCAAACAGAGATTGATTTCTTTTTCCATTTCTTCTCATAATGAGAACCAACAATGCTTTTAGCAATTGTTATGTATCTTTCTGCATGGAGTTTCTCTGTGGGTACGAATGCATGCTATTATTGTTTTCTATGTGTTGTGTTTTTCTGTGTTGCTATGCAGCATGATGACGTTAACTCTATGGGCTTACAGTTTTGTGAAAAAGGGGTGGAGAAAAATTGGGTGCTTCCCAGATCTCCAATCATTTAGCTTTAATAACACTACAATGTCTAGTGAGCTCATTGCGCCCCTTTTCACTGATTAACTGGCTACTTTCATCAGTAAAAGTAGTCAATACCACTTAATTTTTATAGCCACAGGTTATAACTGATACACTGTTACTGATGCGAGGATAAAATTCAAAATTTGTTGCAGAACTTGTGTTTCTAAAGCACAAACTGTACTAAAGGGGACAGAGGTTTGAGGTAATGAGCAAAAGTCATTTTAATTTTTATTCAAATGTAAAGATGCTGGAATACTACACAGTAAGGTTAAAAAATGTGTCTCTGTTAAAGATTTTGTTTAGCTGTGATTTGTTAATTTTCTGCATCTATTGAGCTCTTCATCTTTACAGCGAGTAGATGATATGCAGGGACAGTTTGGATAGGGTCTATGAGACCGGTGTGTGCTGTAGGCTTATGATTTAGGCACTTTCGGAGCATTTTGTTTCAGAAATGGAATAACTATGAGATATTGTAAGGACTTGTGAGACATACAAGACGGTGCGCACAAATGTGGTTAAAATTTCAGTTATTCAAGTGTTTGGATGTACCATTCTCCTGACAGCCTGACAAGAGCTCAGTTTTAATTTGTGGGGTTATTACTTGGACGTCTGTCCGAGACCAACCCAATTAATACCTCCTGCAAGTGAGGCAGAGGAAAGCAGATTTTACAGACTGTATTCTTGTATAGTAGAGCAATTTATAAAAATGACACTCACCAATGTGTTTCTGACTTTGACTGTAAAATTTGCGCCAATTTTACAAACAAATTAAATCAATACTGTGACATTTGTCACTCACATGCCAGTAAGAGTCAAAAGTTCATTCAGTCATTTTTATCACAATCACAATTATTATTTCTCTATTTTTATGTTTTAATAGGATGCAGACAACTTTGCCTAACTGGACATGATTGTTTATTTGGAATAAAAGGAGTTTGGCCCAATGATGCAGTTTATTTGTCTTTTGTATCTATGTTGCAAACAGAACCTACACAAATTTCAAGATTAATTGTCCTAGTTTCTATACATGTAGTTCTTGTGAATGTCAAAGAGTTTATCTAAAATTTACATTCGTCAAATGTTTCAATAGCTGATTGTAGTATGATCTCTACACATACGAGTCTAGAATAACAATAAAAAGAGAGACAGACCCACAGAAAGGGCAAACTCTTCAAAACGCTGTAATCAATGTAGCAGTAAGTACGTTAAGAAGATTTGAACAAAGACTAATAATCAAACATTTCTGTAATTTTTTTTATATGATTACAAAATTACAACCTGTTTTAAAAAACTCCACTTTTACATTTTTAAAGGGAAAAAATGCAGCAAATTGGCTCCATGGCTAATTAACCTTTAGGTTAGTAATCAGTACCATTGGTGTTTTTCAGACGTTCACTAAGCGATGCTGGTAATAGACATCTGACCTTTTATCCCCTGACTTATCACCCCGTCAAGAGTGAAAGGAAAGTGAAATAAATGGCACAGAGAAAGGATTTTTAAAAACGTCAGGAGGAACATAATGGAAAGAAGTATATATTAAGAACACCTTGATTACAATCAGACAAAGGAAAAAGTTCTAGTGTCCCCTCTTGTACAGATTGAAAATGATTTTATTCTTTATTTAATCAGTGCTTACCGAGCAATAATAACATTTAAATAAACTGAAAGCAACAGCCTTTCCAGGTAGAACATTTCCTAGTTTGTTTTGTATCCTATTTTAGACTATTTGGATGGATCTTCAGGAAATTCTGATACCAATGTAAAGGTAGAGAATGAATCTGAGTCACAGCCTTTCAGAGCTAATACTATATAAGTTTGTAAATCCCCACACTAGCGACGTCAGTTGAAAAAAATCTGTGCACTTTTTGTTTCGGCATACTTTAACACAGAACAAATGCATTTTCTTGCATGCTTTTAAGCTTGATCAACATATTTAGAATGTCATCTTCAGCAGTTAGATGCAGTAAGGAATCCATGTTGTTTTTAATAGTCGCCATCTAATCAGAATGTTGTTGGGCATCATTGTCTCTCTTCATGCAATGAGCAATGGAACATCGATGAATTTTTAAAGTTCTGGGCAGTTACAGCTTAAATCATTATTGCTTCTGCTTGATATATTCACTATGTTTCTATATACTCATCCACTCTGCTTGGTTAACAGCAAACTTTCTGTTGACTAATTTAACTACTATTGAATAATGTAAAACAGCGTTTGAAAATATTGATTTTGTTTTGGTTCTGGGTGTTAATTTTTAAGTCACAGACCACTAAATGTGCCTAATTAGACTTAATTATTTACAACGGCTATTTGCAAAAGTGAATTAATTTTACTTGCAAAAGCTTGGACCAATCAAAAACACTATGATCTTTCTTCAGTCTTCAATCTGGAGTCCAGTACAAAGAAAATTTCCAATTCTGTCAATGACTGTGTATTATAGCAAGTCTTCATTAACTTTCTAATTATGAGAGAACTGCCATGTGAGAGTCCACATTGTGTTGTTTTGCAAGTTTTTAACAAATAGGTATTTCTTAATCAATTTTAGTGCATTAATGCCCGTTTTTAATTGTTATCTTTATTTCTATAAAGTTAACTAAAGGTTATAATAGCAATATGAGTTGGTAAACAAGGACCTAAAGAGTTAATCTAAGTTATCTCAACTACAGTATACAAATACTACATACCAGTAAGTTTGGAAAAAAAAAATCCAATGTGGATTGATGTCCTGGAAATAACGTTTACATTTTTTTGAGTTGCTAAAACCTGCTAAAATGTGATGATCAACCTTACTAGCCATTAGGCGTCCTTTCCTTTGAAGATTTATTTACTTTTGTTGAAAATAACAGTGATACAACATATTTTTAACAGACGTAATGGAAATACAAGCATTAAGAAGTCAAAGAGAAACCTAGGATTTTGGTCAAATTGCTCCGCTGCCTGTCTGTACCCAGCCATTACTATTTCATCCCAACCCACTTTCATTTTGTACCAGTAAATGAAACATTTCAAAATGACGCTGTAACGCTGTATGATATTAGGAAAGCATGATGCTATTTTTTTTAACCATGTCTTGTCCAGCTGGCAATCAGAATGGTTGCCTGTTTGCCAAAAAGAAGCCTAATAGTTTTACTTTCATAAATGAAAGTAAAACTGGTTGCTTCACTTATATTTTGAAAAAAAAAAAAAACTTTATAAGAATTTACTTTGGGCTTATAGGAAACAAAGATGGAAAAGAGAAATATGGAAAAGATGTGGGGAAAAGAAACAGGGAGCGAGGGAAAATAGAAGAGAAGAACCAGAGAGGATACAACTATCTGCTTCCGTACTTGGAGGAATACATAAAGAGAAAACAGAATTTTGATATTATAGTTTAATATTTCTATTAAAATATTGATTAAATATCATGAACAATCTTACTTATGTCTTCATCACAATGGCCCACCATTTTGCTTGAGCTTTCAAATCTCAGACACTATTATGTGTCGACACAAAAGCCAACCAAGTTGCTACAAAAGTGTGAAAATCCTGTTGATGAGGTTCTGTTCTGAAGATGAGGCAAAAATATCAGATGGTCAAATAAAAGCAGAAAAGAAATAGTGATGATGACAAAGTGAAGCTTGTTGGAAGCAAAGTAAGAAGAAATGGATGTTACAGGATTTTTGATATCACTGTAGATCTAACGTTCGTTGTGACATTATGATAAAAAGTAAACTAATTATTGATTAGCTATAATTTTTTAGCACTTTTCTTCTGTTTTTTATACAAATTGAAAAAAATATGTTTGTTTCTAATTGTACTTCATTATAGGTCTAAATAAACTGACATTTGTCATTTCACTTTCCATTCAACTAAAGAAACCTTTTCTTTCTTATGCATCCTTTAATGGTAAGATACAAAATAAAAATGTACTCAAGTATGTGGAAATGAATAACAGAATACTACCTGACCAGCATTCTGCTAAGACACCTTGAAAGTGAGTATAGCAAACTAATAGTGTGTTAGTGGGAGACTGGAGATCTGCTTAAGTGAAATGAAATTCAGCCAAATCAAGACACTTGGCAGCAGTGTCTACATATAATGTCATCACTTCCTCATGTGCATGGCCGTGGCAACAGTTGTATTGATAAGTTACACAAATCAGAAAGTAGAATACTGTGTAAGTTGTCAAGAGAACCTGAGATCATCCCACTTCCCAATGCTGGAGATTTTAGTTTAATAGTAACAATACATAAAATTACCTTTAAAGTTAATTACACAAGTAACATCTAGAAGAGTAGAAAGTTCTTTGATGGTCATAAAATAGCTATGATGTTTGATTCTCGAGAGGGAAAGGTGGAAAATGGTTTATAGGTTGCTTTTAGCCCAAAACTATATATAAAACAACATGTGACAAGTCACTAAAACCAACCCAGTTCAGTAACAAGTGCACATCGTAATAAAACAGAAAGAGCGACTGTTAACAGGTGTGCCCTGTGGAACTAGTTGGCTGTAGGCTGCTCAGTCTGGCTAATTCACAGGGGGAAGAAGGGTGGGGCATCTGGATGGAGGTCGTCGGAAACTAGGCGAGTCTTTCTCGATACCAGCTTTAAACAGACTTTACCGCAGTTCTGAGCAGGGTAAATCCCAGCAGATTTAGAAAACTCAATTCAGCCGTTAGACGGAGAGCTGGTAGCACATCTCCCTCCTCTCAGAAGGGGAAGTAGAGAGAGGAAGGGTGTTGCACAACAACAAAGTAAAATACAGCCATACCTTTGAAGTGAGCTGTATCTGATTATAGCACTGGCCACCATGTACCTTGTACAGTCACTGCTGCACACACAGCAAAATGTTCATCAAGCTGCACATAAAACATAGCCACCAGCACAGTGACAATCATGAATACATAATAGACTATCTGATGGGTGTGCTTGTGTATCTGGCAATACAGAGCTCTCTCTCTCTCTCTCTCTCCCGCTCCCTCTCACACACATTGTAAAGACTGTCTGATTAATAATAAACTATAACAGATGCTGTGTGTTTACTCAGAGCCACCTTGTCCCATTCCCAGCCCACGCTCCACTGGCCAAATTAAGTTTCATCCTCAAAACCAGAGCTCGAGTCTCTTTTCACTCAGTGATGGTGGCTGCTTAACTTATCTTGATTACTTAGCACTGTCAACAAAATTTCCACAAAGTCTCTGCAGAGCCCAGGGTTGATAGAAGGGCATGTGATATAAGTTTCACTCAAATTTGTCCACACTTATCAACTTCAAAAGACCAATTTAAACTAACTTGTTTATTTTCTTAATGCACACCACAATATAAGTTACATTTTACTAAAAGTAATAAATATTCCCTGCAATATATGTGCTAATTAAAAAGGTTTTACATTATTCAGTTTGATGAATATACTGACTGAGTGTATATCAAGACATTTAGGTGAACATGCCATGGTTTCTTTTATTTTAAAATTAGTGTAAAGTTTTTTGACTTTCAGTGTTTTATGTTGGTCAACACCCCATTTATACCTAATAAGGACCATACCATGCAGAGAACTAACATAAAAATACATTCTTCTGTAAAACTGAAGAAATCTTAAGTAGCAAAATGAGAATACAATAACATTTGACTGACACTTGATCCACAATAATCCTGAATTGCTGCCCAGCACATGTGGCACTTCAGACAGAATCTGGCTTGGAGAGTTGGTCCTAAAGTGTCATACAGCTTAATATTATCTGACCCCTGTTTTATGAGATATTTTTTTTCCCATTCAGGTACTGTCTTCTTCCTCTCCTTCCTCTCCTCCACCATTTTTTCCAATCGTCATATCAAACACACTTTTTTTGCACCGTCTGATCTTTTTTGTCTTCTCCTTTCCTGATCTTATTGACTGTTATGAGAACTGACAGCCTATCAGGCTCTGGCAATTCTATTACCAGAAGGCTTTTGAAAGTGAATTTACTTTCACAGCTTTGACACACAAACCATTCACAGGTAGGAGACAAACATGTGTGGTCTCAGACCTGTAATATATTTCTGTGAAAAGAGATACACAGACGTGGACTCGCGTAGACGGCCAAAGATTGCACACTCAGCAAGCCAGTTTGCACTGAGAAGTAAAGAAGGAAACATGCAATTGCACACTCCTGCCAAGCTCTTTCTTTATTCTGTTTGTACTCAATAAACTACACCTCAGCATATGTTGGTAGTCGCGCCCCAGGCAGAGGGAGGAGTGTCTTAGGGACGCCACTGCAGAGAGCCTAGTTGCCAACCCACTGCGCCAACCCTGATGACATTGTTGCTATGCACTATTCACAAGAGCCAGGCTGGTCCTACTGTGAGTGACTCAGCTATTCAAGTTAAATATGTCACAAAAACGTGGCAAGCATGGGTCATACCGTCTCAAGTTCTTTTAGAATCTGATAAATGGTTGGTTATGGAAGGCAATTTGTCATTGAGGAAATCGCAGTACATAATATGGATAATAGACACCACCTTTCTTTAGAAATCCTAAATCTACAACACAAATAGACCCCTAAACCATACCCATCCTCAAACCTGGTCTTTATAAATGTACCTTTGTCTTACAAAACCGCACACAGCTGGGGCATTTTGCGTTTCCTTAGACAGACAAAGAGTCATTTTACTTTGTGACAACCACACAAGCTTGCCAGGTCTTTCATTTGGGAGTTTAATCTTAGGGATAAAGAAAAACCAAAATTCCACAAACACCTTTTTGGGACATGATGGAGGATTATGTTTCTCAGCTAGCCTGGGAAACGTAGTTCCCATGACGCAACTGACCCCCCTGGCTGGAGGGACGTGTAGGCCTCTCTGCTTAGCTTGCTACATCTCCTATCCACTCAATAGAAGATAATGGTGGAGGGATGGATGCATCTTCTTAGAAGTTTGGTTACACCTGGTATTTTGGGTATCTGAGAAGGTCTGCAGCATTTGCATCTTTTATTCTGAAATAAAAGGTCCTGAAAATGTATTCATTGAAACTTAAACTGGAAAAGTTAATCACAGAAAGGAAAGGATCAACTGAATCAAAATAATAATGGATTCAATCTTTAGCTTATAGCTGCTGAACTATGTTCATATTGGTCTTTACATTTTTATACTATTTTGACCATTTTTTACACCTACTCGTGCAGAAAGGTATTGAAGTGTTTCAGTGACGTCTGAAGGACTGTGTTGACAACGACAATAACATTTATCACTGAGGGTTGCTTCCAAGATGGTTATGTTATAGATTTTCAGAATTTAGCCCTTTTTTTGTGGTTTTAAGATTTTTCCCCTTTGTAAACTAAAAGTTACTCTCCATTGCTACATTGCTGGCAGCACCATATTTAACTGTAGGGTCAAATGTCTCTCTCTTCTCATCACTGGACATTGTTTCCAAGTCAGTCAATCTTCCTTTCATCAGAGCAGAGGATTTCTCCTTTAGGTGGTGTGACTCATTCTGGTTACTTTGAAGCAATGCATCAGCAGGATATCATCTGGCTTTCACTGAGTAGAAGCTTCAGTGTAGCCACTCTTCTACAAATGCCTTATTAGTGCCTTCAGGCACTTAAGTTTATAAAGTATATGATGAAAAAAGTTACCCCTAAAGAATCCACTAAACACAGTCCCCAATAGTCAATAAATATTGGCATCTCTTTTCTTTACATTTGAGCTTTGAAATCAAAGGATTTAATCAAAAGATTTAAAATAGAGCTAAATTCATTAAAAAAGAGTGAAGAACATTGCAGAAAATAACAGCAGACTTTCAAATGCCTTGAAGGAGAAATGCGCTGAGAAATAATGGAAGGAAGAGGAAGGGTGAATTGGATAAATGCAGGAAGAAAAAAGGAGGGAAAAGGTCCTCCAGACAGCCGGCATTACAGGGTGAGGCTGAGAAAAAAGTAAAAAAAAAAAGAGAAGTGTGTGTATAGGTCTAAGCTATGGAGAGAGACAGAGTCAATGACAAGCACATGGGAGTTGGGGAGGGTGTGTGCAGCATGTCAATACAAATGCTAAATCACTCAAGGGCTTTCATCCAGCTGAAATTTCAGCCTTGCTTCAAAGTCAGGTGTATTGCAGAGAAAAAGGATGAGTTCAGAGAAAAAGGAATTTAACAGATGTTTGCATTTCATCGCGCTACGATGAATATATCATGTGTAATCCACCAAATCACCTTATGATTTAGCTCATTCTGACTAATTATTTCAAAAATATATTGCAACGTCTCTCTCTGTTGCTGCCTTTATTCCGATTCTCTCCGCACAGAGAGATCTGCACTCAATATACTCGTGTTTAACCACATGCGAAAGCCTTGACTATGGCTTGCCGCCTTCGGCACAGCCTCCCTGAAGAGATACTTGGAAGCCTGGGTATTTATGATGGTGTAATATCCTACCTGGGCTGCACTCGCAAATCCTCTCCCATCCCTGTAACAGGGTGGCCCAAGGGATGGATGTGCTGTTGGATGGACGGTTCTCAGACTGCAACACGACAACGGAGCAACATGATATGACAGGACAGAGAAAGGGGAGAGGAGGAAGGGAAAGCCTGAAGAGTAGAGACCCCTGCTTCAAAATGCAATATCTGTGGGAAGATAAGCTGCAAAGATTTAAATGGATATCTATTTGGAAATATTTCATAATTAGGTATGTTATTTTTGACATAGTTTCAATTATATCTACTTATGTTTTTGCTCCTGTCTGTGGAAGATACTATATCTTCACTGTGATTGATGAGGTTCAATTATATAGATGCAATAGTGTACAGGGTCAAAGGCCACGTCCTTGAATTACAGAATGATGCAGTGTTTTCATAATACTGTCAACAAGTCTCTAGAAACCCATAAATGAAAGACGACATAGATTCAAGGATACATTCGGACACCACCTGATCTTGAACCAATGGCCAGGATCTTCTGCACGGGGTCAAAGGCCAAAGATGTGGGTTGGTACGGGAATCCATGCCGAACCGTCTGCAAAAAAAACAGGAATGTAAAATATCAATACAAATAATATCTGTTTTACTTTTCATATTTTCTGAATCAAAAATTATTTTGCAAAAAAAATATTTTTGTTTGCAGCTAAAAAAATGCAAGGAAAATATTAAAGGTTAAGACTTTGTTATGTCTTTCTTTATTGTAGGGATTATGTCAACACACGAGGGGAGAAGAATCCCACAAGATATAGCACATAATTTTAACTTCAGAAAGCCGAGAGTAATTGTTAGTAGCAGGTGTAAAAAAAAGAAATGTTCTACCTGTGACATTTTGCTTTGTTATTATTGCACCTGGCTGCTACTTTAGTAATGTTTATTGAAAACCTGCAATTTGCAGTTGAGAAAAAGCATTAATCCAAGAATTTACTGTCTTTGATTTATCTGAGATCAGGTTGAAGCGATAATGAGTTCAAGAGGGAAAACCCAAACATCTTCCATACTTATAGTTCCTGAAACAAGTTTTTGGTCTAAGCAGGTAACCATCCAATACGACTTGAATTAAAGCACCTGGAGAGATCTTAATCATATGCATGAACCTCCTCTACGCTCTTCTTGTGGAAAAGCAGCAGATAGACACACTCTTTCCTGAGACTGAACCCAGTCGCCGTGCAGTGGATGCTCATTTAATCTACACTTGAATATAGACAGAAAGGAAAATCAAGTGCTTGGTTTTTCAGCTCAGCTGTTTCTTTACCAAAATGCCCCACAGCAAGATTCACATCACTGTCAAAATTGACTGTCCTTGATTGACTTCATCCTGCTATTATTCATGAATGAGACATTAAGACAAAGAAAAACAGCATTTGCTAGAGACTTACATTTTACAGTTCACCTTTATTCCAATCAAAAAGCAAGTTACTTCATACTCAGCTCCAAAACCACTTCATGGCACCTACTTTCATGAACTGAAGTTACCAACAGAACCACATTGGCCACAAAAACAAATGTGAAATCTTGATGTTCACCTTCCTTTCCACAAACAAGATTAACGACCAGATGCAGCCCTGACAGAGTACCACTAAATTTTGAAGCAAGGTTATTTGCAGAGAATCTAGACAGCAAAATGAGAGAAAAGTCTGTAATATTTAATGTCTACTATTCTCTTTTTTCAAAACAAAACAACACAGCTTTGAGAAAAAATTAGACTAATGGAAGCAGAAATAAAAAGGTTTATATTTTGAACTCCATTAATTAATACAGAACATATATCATTGTACTAAGATGCAAGGGAATAATTTCCTGAGAACCTATGGATAAACTTTACCTTCTGTTCATAATGCAGCTGCATTCTGATATGAAGTTAATTGAATTAGCTTCAGCTGTCTCATTCCAGAGGCTGACAAGGCAAAAAAAGGCTGTCTCTCAAGGCCCTCTTTGAAAGGCCCTGAATGCTCTGCAGCTGTCTGCCATTAGTCATGTTAAATATCCCAGTGGACTGTCACTTGCAATAAACCTGCTCTGAGGGGATGTACATGAGAAACACGGACATGATGGCTGCTGAATAAAAGCCCACTGCAGTATGAGTGAATGTCCTAATAAGATGCAATGTAAAAAAACAATATCCTACGCAGAGCTGCTAAATCAATGGTGTGGCACAAACAACCCACTGAAGGAGTGACCAGTCCTCTTTATACAAGCAAACTTAATAAAAAAGGTCATGCATTGAGTAATTTTAATATTTTAGTTGGACTTTGTGGTAAACACCACAATACATAATTACATAAAACCAGGGTAATATGGCAGTGCCATTTTTCAGTTGTCTTCTCAATGACTCAATGCTTTCTAGTTTGTAAATTCACCCTGTGCTCTTTTGTTTTTCCTTACAAGCAGAAGTTCAATTAAAGTCCCTCACTGACCATTTAAGACTTCACTGTCTATATGCCTGAAGTTGTACATTTGTGACCATTAAAGATTTCACTGTTATTCTTGTTCAGTGTAATGTCTGTTTGATCCAAAGTGCTGCACAGGACATCTGACAGAGAGAGCTCTTAGCATAATTAGCAGGAGGAAAAATGGAACCTAGACAAGCATATCAAATTCAAAACTACAGTCAGTGCTCACCATTAGGCACACCTTGCAAGGCCCCTTGTTTGCTTTCATAATTGTCTTAATACTTCATGGCATAGATTCAGCAAGGTGCCAGAAACACTTTGTGAAGATTCTATGTTCACAAATCACAATTGTGATCTATTGGATTGAGATCAGGTGACTGATCTGGTTCTGATGGTCAGCTTAATCTTCAGCTAAAGTCCAGAAGACGGCAAAATGTAATGCTTTGTTGCTATTTGAATTTGATAAGGTGTAGACAATAATGGGTCTAGTGAGTTTATGTTACACTGAGAAACATTTCAACTTATCCACTTGGATGAAGTCAAGTATTTTAAGAACATAATTCTCTAAAACTAAATCATCTCTTAACCATTGTGGACTGTTATCAGGCAGTGCTCACACACTGAAACATATGGGATCAGAAAAATATAAAGGTCACTTAGTCTGTATCTTCTCTTTTAAATCATTCAATTTGATTGCTCCCTACATAGTCCCTTTCCTCAGTGCTACATCCTGTAAGCGAGGTAGAAGTGTGTGATTCATCTTTGTTATAGATCTGTGTCTCTCTTTGCCAGCAACCATTTATTCACCCATTCACCACCTCAGTCCCTCCATCTCTGGTGTGTCCTCACTATGAATCCCACTCCATCTTCAGGAGTCATGAGCGAGAAGCTCTCACTCCCTTGGCACTTAGTGCTGCTTTCAGTCGCTTCTTGCACTCTTGTGAGTCTCATTAAGCTTTTCTTGTGTAGGCGTGTGCATGCAGCACCACTATCCATACAGGGGCACATAAAGCATGCCCTTACATGCCTCACTGCTTTTCACTGGCCAGGGTCAATAATGGAAGCAATTTCTGTCATAAGTTCCACATTCAGTGAGTGGAGTACCACATATTTGTATTAATGAATTCAAGCAGAGCTAATGTAACAGATCATTTTCATATCATAGAAATTCCTAAGCATTTGCACAAACAGGTCACCATACACACCATACACAAATTACATTTATAACACTGGTCTTGTAAGGCTTTTGTTGTTAAACTGGTTTAAAATATAAGTAGAAACCAGAATGTGCATGCAGATGTGTAAATACAGTATAATTGAAAAGTAAGTAAACTACTCGACTACAACAAGAAAAAGATGGAATAAAATGTGTCATTTGATTAGATGCAGAACTTCAGTTTTGAGTGCTGCAGCATGAAAAACTCCCCTGCTGTGTTTACATCTTATAAAAAAAACTATATTGACGAGGAACAAAATGTTCCCAAATACCTCTAATAACCTCTGGGCCAAGAAAGATGGAGGGTTCCTGAATCACGCTGTACGCACCACTGCATTATTTGGTTTGCACATAATGTCTCATCATCCCAAATACCATCAATCATTCAAAAACACTGCAATAACAACCAAAAAGACAGCATGAACAGAAAAGCTGTAAGAATGAAAAAAATATGAATTTTTTGTCTCCTCAAACCAGAGTTGACGACTAAATGTCAAAACAGGTGAGCTGAGAAATTCTTAACTCTGGAGGTTAGATTATTGCTACAACATCCTGAGGCTAAATAAAATAAAGACTGAAAACTTTTACTTGCTACAGTGAATTTGATTGTCAATCTTCATTAATTCAGGATTTTGATTGAGAGGAACAGTAATATCTAAGGGACATCATGAAGACAGGGAGAATGCAATATGACAAAAATGAAATCCAAACACAGATAAAGAGTCTTGCTAAGCCAATAATCACACTTATCGCCAGAAGTTTGATTGTCAGAAATAAATGTGAATAAATGCAAAAATCAGACATAAATAAACCTATATGTGTTCACAAAACTTGCTTACCGTTAACCGTTCTGGAAACCTCTGATAGCAAACTGCAGTAAAACCTGCAGACTGTTTTTAATCAACAACTTTGAACAGCTAGTAAAATGTTGAAATAATCCTCATCATTAAAATCCCAAGCCAATTTGAAAAAACACTATAAACATCCAGCCTTCCCAAGCACCCAATCACCAGCACAAAACATATTTGCTTGACTACCTTGATTGTACAGAGTCTGATGCTGTTGCTCTCATTAATGCTGGAGAGGCATGCATTCGTAAACCCGCTGTAAAATCACACAGAGGCGGAGGTGGTCACGCTAAACACAGCAGTGTGAGTAACAAGATAGATGCAGTCTCATTCCCAATGCACTGCATATGTATGTGCGCATGGCTCACATGTGCAGAGATATAAAAAAAGACATAACCGCTTCAGATTGCATTGGCTTTTCTTGAATGTGATATCTGGCAGAGCCTTTTGCAGGTTTTGTTTAGACCACTTGCTTAGATAAACAGTGTTTCCGAAACATAGACTCTATTGGCACATTTAATAACCTCTCCCTATTTGCAGCCTTTCTTCGCTTGTGTTTGGGGCCGATACAAATTTTTACATCAGTGGTTTCTGTCTGAAATCAATTTGGGTCAAAACTGTGGTTATTTTAAAAGTAGAAATGAATATATTTTGAGAATGTTGAATCTGTCAGTGTAGAAAGCATCACTATATCACTGACCAGTAGGGATATAATACTAGATGTACTGAACTGTCAGACAAAAACAGTCAGATGTTGAATGTGTCAGCCTCAGGTGATCAGTGCTCTGATCCAGAAGGGTACACACACATGTGCTCTCATATCCAGGGGAGAAAAAATGAGACAAAGCCTCCACACCAAATCGGTAAAGGAATGGCTGGTAATGTTGGCGTGCCGAAGCTTTAAAATTCACCTGTTTGCTTTAAATCAGCATTTTGTAAATGTTACAGGCTTTTAGTAACACAGCCATAGCTGTGGGTAGCATAAAAATGTAGCAGGCCTATGGGTTAGCATAATGCACATTACATATGTTAATGTAACATGAGTTTAACTGATATTTGAATTTACATCTGATGATATATGAACTGTCATAACCTAAAATGACAGACTGGTATAAATACTCTTTAAACACTTTGAATCTTCAGATATCACAAACTGCATATCAAATGAACATAATGTAATCAATATTTAAACTTTAATACTATTTAGACTTAAATAGCACAAATTTGCTTCAGTACAAAAACGTTTCTTTGTTTCTCTTGTCATTTCTCTGGGGTCTCTTCCTCTCACAGAAAGTTAGGCCAATAGTTGCACTGCAAAACACTGAATGTGTGACTGTCTCATAGAAATAAGGGTTAACTGAAAATAGCTTGAGTAATCCAAATCTTGGCATATACATTCCAGTTATAAATGAGAATTTCATCAACTACCTTATAAATAAATAAAATGTCTTTATATTTCTGCTTGTGAGGCTAAGCCTTAATGCAATATGCCACTCTGAAAAAATGGGTAGAAATATTACACTCCCTGAGGGAAAGGTTTACAAATGCGTTTCCCACTCAGAAAAACAATACACATAAGCTTAGCTGTAAATCTATATGCAGTGTGTCAACGTGCATTAGAGTAAGCACTCCTGCAGCAGACCAATTAAGACTACCTGACCTTCAGACGCAACTATATCCGATGGTCAACAAATGCAAACATAGCAGGGTTCCTGGTAAACAGACTTGGTGTGTCATTTCATTAAAAATGTATTTGTAAACAGTAAATGACCTACAACCAGGACATAAATCGCAAATTTCAACATCTAATGTAAATCTATTGCAACCATAACTTGTTAAAGTATTTTTGGTGGTTGGATGTCAAAGACTATCAACGTAACCTGGCCACTGTAGCCTGGCTCAATTCTAACTTCCCTTCAGTGACACTGGACTTGTGCCACTGAACTTGATTTCTCAGGATACATTTCATCCTGGCCAATCAGCAAACAGAGGGGAGGAGTTGTGAATGATAACGTTGATTTTGAATTGTCGCCTGCCTGTAGTTTTAGCAACGGCAGCGGAGGACGTGAACAAAGTCACCCAGTCCGTGTTGGGCATGCTTCCAAATATTAAACAATTAGTCAGGTCAAGATGAATGTTAAAGGCATCTTATTGTTGGCAAAGATTTTGTTTCCAAGCCTGCAGCTCTCATTATCAGCCATCTCGTTTGGCTTGGCACTTCTCTTTTTGCAGGGGGGGATGGTGATTTACAGCATACACAATTTCCGGTAAGTTTCGTAGTAGTCCTTCATGATAGAGCTGGCGTACTGCATATGTCACGGCCAAACGTTAGCGATTGGGTAAAATAAAATCCAACCATACAAAACTTAAACAGAGTTTGCACCTTCAGGAATTAATTGTTTCTCAAAAGCTGAACCTTGTGTATGAAGCAAAGCAAGAAAAAGGAGCTGACTTTTACCAGGCTGTAATCAAAGTAAATAAATGTGGATATTTTTAAACACCAGGATGTTTTTAAAAATTTAAACTCCATACTCCCTTGCTAAATAGCCAGATTCCTATTGCTTACATTACACTAAAATCTTTAAATATTAAATTATGTGATTAACAGAATATTGTGGCGCCAGAATATTTCAAAGTATTACAATCTTCAATTCAATTCACTGCATGCTCATGGTGAAGAAACACGTATCTCTGAGGACCAACCTGGTTAAACAAACACATTCACACCTTCTTCCTCCAGGTGTTGCCACTAGTCCCCTATGTTTTCTGTAGTTAGACTTCCCTGACTCCATTGCACAGTTGCTGGGATACAGGAGTACCAGCCCTCTACATGAACACACAAAAGTGCCAGGGGGTTGAGAAATGTGTTATCTATCTATCTTATACAAATCTACCTGCTTTTCTTTTCACGCTGCCATCCACACAAATACACATTTATGCACATGCCTTATGCTCTATCAGATACAGTCCTCACAAATATCCCCACCCCCTACAGACTGATACCACCACATGCCACCCACCAGCCTCTCTCGCTCTCTCTCTATGCAGCGCTCAGCTGCAGAGCTGGTCTAGACCCCTGGTTCTATAAATAGCAGTCAGCATCCATGTCTACCAGTGCCAGCCAATTGTGCACTGAAGAGCTGGATCTACAAACACATATCAGCACAACAGGACATCAGATTTTCCTTCCCAAATGTCCAAAAACAACAATTATCCGTAATTATTATATAACATAAACAGATGTTTTGTTAATTAGTAGGACGGAGTAATGTTTTCTATTCTCCCAGTATGTTTTGCTTTATTATTTTCTATGTTTTTCCATTGATGTTATGTAAGGACAGATGTAAGGATTTTCTTGTGAATGAATAGGGCTGTACAAATTAGCTTTCCTGGTCTTGCCAAGAATGTGAAAAATGTATTTGAGCAAAGTTGCCTGAATACCTCAGCTAAATCCTATGGTGATTGCCATTATTAGTAAAAATCAATGTATCCTGTTTTATTGATCTTTCTTTGAACTTTTCAGGAAGGTTGGCACCTCATGAAACTGCTACAGAAATTACCAGTAGATGCTTTTTGCCCTGCTTCTAGGAGGTTGAAAATGCTGTTTTTGTTTGTTTTAAGTAGAAAGACAAAAGTCTTTGCATAACAGTGAGTAGATAGCTAACTGTATACCACAAGGAAATTCAAGTATAAAAATTTCAAAATAGTAACTGTATTTTCTCACAGTTTACTACAAATCACTGCAAAACATCATGCAGCTACATGTACAGCTTAACAAGTAAAAATGTCAAATGATATATTATAAAGAGATAATAAATAAATACTTATTTGTATGTGACCCTGTATATACAAGGGTCTGAAAAAGGCCAGCAATTCATACAACAGAAACTGCAACAAGAATAAAGCAATTTTTGTTCCAGAATTACTTAATTCTTTACTTTACTTGATTCTTTATGACCACACTCCTCACTGCTAGAGATTTATACTCCTTTGAGACAGAAATCCTCAAGGAGCCTAGGTCCAGTTTGCACTACTGTAACTTTTAAATTGATGACAGGAGAAACTTCTAGAAGCTGGGATTCCAGATGAGAAGACAAAGCAACATAATTTTTAGTAGGATCCACAGAAAATGGGTGCAAACTTCACAAGTGTCCCTCTCTAGGATCCTCAAGAAAGTACTCATCAATTTTCTCAGTCAGCTGTGACAGGTGCCGAAAGACTGTTTCACTGATCTTAACCTGAGGAGAGAGAGCCTTCAAAAATGTCAGACAAAAGTGGAAACATGTCCATCCTCTTTTCTTGTGTCCTTTTTGTCCACAAAGCAAGCGTTTGCTTTATCTTGAATGCTTGAATTTTGTCTGCAACAAAAATGTTATTTATTGTTATTCAGCTGGTTCAGTAGTAGAAAGATGTCACACAGGTAAGCAGGTTTAGCTGTGAACATTGTGTGGGTATTTGCCAGGATTTTTTTTTTTCTTGGTGAGAAAAGAACAGACCTCATTCCTGAGTTCAAACTAATCCATAAGGGCCTGTCCTCTTGAGACCCATCTCACCTCTCAATTGACCCAAATGATTTGGTTTTTATTTATTTGGTTTTAATTTGTTCTGCGCATTTTATCACATTGCATCTTCAATGTCAACATTCCACACAGGTATGTTGTCATGTCTCTACACAGGTACACAGGTAAGTTAGGTTGTGGTGTGTAGTGCTGTAAGTACACACCACATCCTAACTTTAGTGTTGCTACATTTATTTATACTAAATCCAAGGAGAATCCTTGTTCACAGGCCAGGATACAATTGTAGAATAATTTAAGAGGCCACTTGTGATTTGCAGCTTGGAGCGAGCATTCTGAGAAATGGAGAGTAACACTTGGTAAGACTTGTGTCTGCATGCTGACAATGGTGGAATGCAAATGAAAACAGAATTTATAAAGCCTGGTATTATGCATGGCAGGTCACTGCAATTCCTATACATTTTTCCTTGTAAAATGTCCAAAGTATTTTTGTGTTGCAAAAACGGGGCAAAATTTTGCAGAAAGAAAGCACAATTTTAGTCTCAATATTGTTTTGCTATGGTGCTGCAAAAGTATTTGTCTCTGTCTCATTAAGGAGTAAGTAACTTTTGTCTATGGAAACGATTGGCACAGCAAAGCAGCAAATGCAACGATGACAAATTTTAACTTAGACATAAATTTATTATTTGATATAATGTTCTGGCCATTGTTTTGTTAGCAGTGGCTTCATGTCTTCTGCTATTGTTAGCGTTGTGTGCTAACCTTTAGCTCCTCAAGGACATAACTGCATGTCATGCTTTCAATAGTATTAATGAATAAAGTTTGGCATTGTGGTTTAGTGAAGCACCAAAGTCTTAAAATGGCTTTGTTACCGTTTCCAGACCTTTACACATCAACTATTCAGTTTTTCATATCTACTTGGGTTGATTTTTTTAGACCTTTAAATCTACTTTATGTTGTCAGACCAGTCCTATTTACTTAAGGTTATTAATATATGAAGTCACTAAAATGTAACTTTTAAAAATCATTGATGTTACTCTGTTAAGTTATGATTTAACAAGCAGTGCGGATTAGTCCCCCTATTAAATATGTATTTACTTTATATATGTTTGGCTTATATTGAAGTTTGTTTGATGATCTTAAACAGCAACAGTACTTAAAGTTGGTTTGATAAAATGTTATATTACATAGTTTGTTTGGTTTTCTGGCTAAAACTTGCCTTACTGCTAAAAGCGAGTGTTTATCAGTGATGTTTTAAAAGGAGTTAACTTGCCTTTCATTTCATAGCAGGACTCTGTCTGGATTTGTTAGTCTCAAACTAACAACACCAGTAACTCCTGCTTTTTAGCCTATCTGAGCTTGTGCTTGGCCCTTCACATCTAAAGCTTTCCGGTGCATTTTTTACTAATAAAAAATTGAAAGACACTTATTTTTCAAAGCCAAAAGAAGTTGCTCTGTTTGACTGGAACGGAGAAGTGGGCCAATAGATAATTTATGAACAATTTTTCTGGGCTAAGTTTGTTATTGAAAGGCTG
The DNA here is from genome assembly GCA_902982915.1 of Phalloptychus januarius. Classification (NCBI taxonomy): domain Eukaryota; kingdom Metazoa; phylum Chordata; class Actinopteri; order Cyprinodontiformes; family Poeciliidae; genus Phalloptychus; species Phalloptychus januarius. Next base: position 15,822,461 of record CADWAE010000230.1, on the reverse strand, counting down.
ACGTGTGTATATGCCACAACAGATCTAAAGATGACTGCAGTAAGGAGGGACATGAGGTGTTTAGGCTAGACATCAGGCTAAAGGAAGATACGCAAAACATGTAAAGGTTTCCTTGCACCATTTCAAAATTTTTAAAATCCATACACTGGGACAAATATGTGTATTCTGAACTTTGAAATTGCTTATTTCACAATTTAAAAGTTGTGAAATAAGCAAGACCAGGAACCAAGAATCTGGTCTGTGATTCTTGGTTCATTCATGCATCAAATCCAACCAAATTGTTTTTACTATATCATCTGGCTATGCAATTTTAAACACCTTTTTTCATGGATCTCAAATATCTTGTGCCTATTTAATAAATGTAAGAGGAATGATGGTGTTATTTTAAATTAGTTGAGTCCTAACCAAACAGGTGTTGATACATAATACACTAAAAGAGTAAAGCACAAACAGGTAAATCCCTCTAATGTTTTGCAGCATCTTTAGCTCTTATTTTATCACTCCAGTAAGTAAATAGGGCACCTATGGTGTTTCTGCAACAGTGCCAAACTTTTGTCATTCCTCTGTTTGGTCTGATAGGATTTTTTTTTTTTTTTGCCACATTTAGCTTGATTTACAGTATTTATCCTAAATAACTGGACATTATTACATGTTTCGAATGCCAAATTGCTCTTTTAAATAAACAATGTATTTTGCTTCAGAGAAATACCTTTCAGGTGTTTATTATTTGTCTGAGATCAAACAGTATATTACTGCGTAATACTTTTAAGTTTTCTATACATTTAAGGTAGATGGTTTGTTTACTCAGCTTTATTGATAATGTTTATTTAAATGGGATCCAATATGTGACTGGTGTTTTCAAATAAAATAAGAACATTTTAGTGTCACCATGAATGTACTAAAATATATATTAACTTATGTTTTAGTTGAACCTTTGGAGCAAATTCTGAAATAATTATCCTTAAAACAAGTATGCCACTTCATGTAATTAAAATGTGTTTCCTAATAAAATTATTGAACCCCTCTTTACTGTATGGATATAATGCTCAGCACAACTCGTTTAGACATGTTTATGTCACTAGTTTAGTTTATAAACTGTATTTTATTTTAAATGAATGCTCTTTCCAATGCCAACAAGGAGCTGAAATGAGATCTTGGGATCTTACTCTCAAAGTATTTATTTTAAAATTAAAGTATTTCTTACAAACTACTGTCTATAGTAACTATCATCATCTGCTTCCGTCTGGAGAAATAAGTGTGCTCTATGGATCCCAGATAAAAAAAAAAGTAAAAAGCTTTAAACCTCACACATTGAATCTATCTTTAATGCTCTTATTTTCAAGTTAAGCTGGGAACACTCTGCAGGATTTTCTGCCTGATTTTATCCTTGATTCGAAGTCGGGAAATGTTTGCATCAGTCTGCAACAGTTGCAGTCAGTAAGAGGGGTGAGTCAGAACAAAAATCTGTTAGTGTGACACAGGATGAAGACTGAAGCCTGCAAGTGTGTGATAAAAACCAACCCTATCTGACCTCAGTTGCAGTCACAAACGTTTTGTGAACTGATCACCAATCCAACTGCAGATTTTAGTCGCTGGCTAGATTGAGAAGAGACACTGGAATGCTGTGAGCCACCTTTTCTAAGTGTCACTTCATGAGGAACATAAACCCACAATAAAAGTGGGCAAAATACAGACAGTAGCAATGTAATACAAACAAAACCTAAAATAACAGAAACAGCCTGTTTAAAATAACCATCTATTCTGCATCTTGTTTTATGATTGAGTTATTGACAAATGAGATGGCCAATAGCTAACTGACAGACAAATGCTAACATTAACAATATGTTGGTATCATATGTTCTGCTTAAGTTTAAAGAAATTCCAGTATTGAAAAAAAAAAAAAAGAGAGATCAAATGTTTCAGAAAGTTACCAAGGAAACCTGGAAGGTGAATTTGGCAAATAAGAGATCTGAAAAACAAACAAACTTTGGAGCAAAAGTGTGACAATATAAACTGGTTCTGCACGTCGTCTCGCATTACCGTATGAACTCCTTATGTACACAGCGTGCTTTTTGTGTGCAATGTGTTACCTTTGTGCACCCAAACTGTTCTTATGCATCACCCAGGTGTTTTAGCACCTGTCCCCCCAGGCTACATGTCAGGATGAGAGGCAGCAGTGCAGGGAGAATCAGAATTGCCTATTCTTGTCACAACTAACCATTCCAATCAACATGACTTTACAGAGTCAGAGCACCCATCAAACAAACAACGGCGCATGTGTCTTTCGCCTACCATCGTTTGAAGAGGGGAGATATTTTGAGGTTGCTCTAAAATTCCTTTGATCTAGTCAGGAGCTGCCTAAAATAAAGAGAAGGCATAACAGAACGTGGATTGGAGAGGGAGATTTCTGGGAGGAGGAGTGGAAGAGGAGATTAGGGATGTCTGAGCGTGGGAACAAATGTTGAAAAAAATTAATTGATAAAAAAAGAAACATGGCCTGGTGTCAATTATTCATAAAAGATAAGTAACGTCTATACACTAATTTTTCAACTGAAAGTTCAAATTTAATAGTGTTTTTTAAATTATTTTTAAAAGTTACAGTTAAGTGGTCCTTGATTGGCCTTTAATTGTTTTTGTTTCACACAATAAAAGTACACATATCACAATCTAAATGTCTTGCAAAAGTATTCAGATCACTATTTCATGGTTTTTGAAAATGTGGCATCCATTTGCATCCACACTCTTCTATTCTGATTCAGCTCTACCTACTGCTTTCAGAAAAGCCTTAGTTAGTTGACACAGTATCTGATGCGAGAAGAAAAGTTCAGGCAGAGTTATGTTATTGAACAAGTCTAAACAGAGGTTTTGGGTGATTTTGATAAATACAAGAATTATTGGTTCCTAAATCAGGACTGAAACCTCAGTAATTTATGCTTATGATGCTAAATTCTCCTTCCAGCTTCTGCATGAATGAAGTGGTTCAGAAGTTTCACATCCTGATGATCTGTGAAAGTGAAGTGATGAAGGGACTTTCCTTTCATCACTGAAAATAAACCAGATCTAATCAGCAACTCTACAATACTGTGTTGCACATAAATACACACACACATTCAGAACAGCCATCAAATGTACACGGGGTGAGAACCCAGTGTGTGAGAGAAGTCTAAAAATGAATGAATGAACCCATAAAAGATTCCTACTCTGCAGACTGCGATCTCACTGGTAGAGCTGCAGACGACATGTGCAGCCAGATGGAATGATGGTGAATCAGATGCATCTTGCATCTTTATTCTTTTACTCTTTTTATTTATAGTCATTTTAAATCAGTTACTTTGGATTGGTCCTTTTATATATATTTACTTTTAAAAAGTAACCAAGGAAAAGGTTACTTTTTAACCTTTTCCTTGTCTTTATTTTGATTTACTCACTTGGCCGAGGCCACTTTTGTGGTTATATGTTAGAAACATTTCTTTTCTTTGAACACACTCCCTGATCTGCAGCCAGATTTAGATAAGAATAAGACCAACAATACTGAAGGCCTTAAACGCTGATGTAAAGAACAGTTTTTGATGAAAACACTGGATAAAATGCTAAAAAACGCACCAATAATAGACCATTGAGATTAGTAATAATTACATTTAATTAATAATAATTACAATAATTACACTATAATATAATTCATTAAATATTTTAGCTTAAAGGCATCTTGTCATTCATGGTGCTTCCCAAATTCCTAAAGAGAGCTTAAAAAGTACTTAGAAATTACTCATCCAGTCATCAGGGATTTTCCTTGAGTGCAGTCAGTAGTTTAAGGATGCTCAAATAAGCATACTCCATTTTGCAGCTTTTTCTCTTAGTTTATTATGAAAGCATGGCCTGCTGTGTAAGTAGTCCCCGTTTCTGGCCACTATCATCAAAGCCACTGAGATGCCATCTGTAACTTCAGAAGGATTGTCACAGCTCTGGCTCTTACGCCTGATTTGTGACCTTAAAGATGATCACCAGTTCATTTTGCAAGCTACGTGACCATGTGCAGTAGCACAAGTAAACACAAAGATGCATGAAGATGGAAAGGGAAACTGCTTTGCCCCATTAGTGTGTTATATGTCCAATTTAATCGCAATTAAATGTTATGCCAGCCAAACATAATAGAGAATAACTACTCAAAAAGATTCCCTACAATTTATGAAGACATAATTGCCCTTGACAATCAAACTGGTTACAGCAACCACTGCCCTCAAGAATGAAAAACAGGTAATGACTCTTTTATATCTCTGCAGAGGACGTTGCCCCAATCTTCTTTAAAGAATTGTTCATCACAGCCACCCTGAGGTTGTTTTCAGCTCAAATTCCCTGCTCAAGATCATTCAACAGCATTTCTATCAGATTTTGAATGGGCTCCTTCAAAACAATAACTTTTTTATGACCAAGATTTGCTGGAGGCATTTTTGATTTGGCCTTGGAACATTCATATTTTTTCCTAGTTACTTTCCTATTGTTGAAACACAAATAATGACTTTAACTGAAGCGAGGCAGGCCTGTAATTCTTTAGATGGTTTTCTGGGGTCCTTTTGTGACTCCTGGATGAGTCGTTAATCTGCTCTTGGAATTATTTTGGACGGCTGGCACCTCTTGCAAAAGTTCAGTACTGTTACTTATGTTTTATATTCATGGATTTTAGCTCTTTTTGTATTTCACTTGAATTTCTCGGCCTTAGAAATTGCTTTATAACTCTTTATAGACAAACAGATGTGAATTTTCTCTGATCTTGGATTTCTTTAGATCAGACCATAACATGTTGTATTTTTGATTTTTTTTTCATACTTTGGAGAGTATTTGGGCTTGGCAAATTTAACTTATAAAAATTAATCTGTTGATCTGAAACATTTAAGTGTAAAAAAAAAGATTTAAAATAGCAAAATACTTTTTACAGCACTATGCGAATAATAGAACAATAGAAAGAAATACACACCTGTTGCTAACGAGTATGTAAAGTTAGTTTGGCTGCTAATGTTTTTGCATTACTATTTAGCAGAGCTAATATTTCACCAAGTTTTATCAGAAATTGCTTCTAATTTGTTTGACTTTGTAACATTTTGCTTTCATCTTCAGTTTTTACCTCCATCCTGCTTCTCCTGTCTTCACATCATTGTTAATACCTGACCTTATTCTGCAAAGTAAATTATTTTTCATTTGATTACTCCCAATAAAATGTTGCTGTGACACATGCAGCATTCGGCCTCTTTTTATTCGGCAGCATTTAACATCATTCCTTTGCATTTGACCCTTTACTGTTAAGCACATATCACTTTAGATGAGAGCGTGGGCTTGATATCCACATAATTCATTTTACGTAATCGCAGAGCAAATGCGCACACATGTGTGCGTGGGTGGAAGGGTGATTGTTAAGACTGTAGGCTGGGGCTTTGTGTCGTGTTTCCATGCATCCCTGAGGTCACAAAGCAGCCATGTGGGGATTTACAATACATGTGGTTTGAACTTACAAACCAAAACAGTCAGGCTGTCCATCACATATAAATTCAGCAAGGGCGAATAATACCAAGGAGGCCAGTAAGTCTTCCTGCATGTCTTGTGTTAACTAAGAATAAATATTTTAAAATGGCAATGAAAAAAAATCTGTTGCTTTAAAATGTGTTTCCTGGTATTCTGCTCCATATTGTGGTCCTAAAAGCTGAGCTTCTTGCATTTATGAATTATTCAACACTATGCAATACATTCAAGCTAATGCAATGTAGTTCCCTGAACAGTCTCATGAATGAGAGGGTGTTTTTACCTAAATCACATGCTAAATCATGTGCTGAAAATGCATTGCAATAGTAAGATGAGGCATGATTTCCTCCTAGGAGACATGAAGAAAATTTTTGTGAAATTGTAAGCAAATGTGTGTGAGAGAGAAGTTTTACATATTGAAATATATCACGAACAAACTTCATGTTTTATTGGAAGCTTTGCTGTTGTCCTAGATTGCAATATTACACCAAAAGTATTGGTTTGCACTTGTCTGGTCATTGACTCAATCATGCACATAAATTGCATGATGGGAATTATGTTCGTAACACGCTGACAGTCCCAATTAAAGGTTGAAGCAAATAAACAGGCAAAGAAGCACGTTGAATGAGATTAAAGATTTATGCAATTACAATTACAATTAAATTTAGACAAAAGGGGGTAACAGAAGATTTTATGACAATTTATGACTCCCTTGAAGTGAACCTAGTCAATTTTACCCATTCATTTATATTTTCCACCCACCACTGTAGCCTTGCTACTCATTATTGAAGCATCTCAGTCTGTGGTCAGAACCAGCAGGTTTCTATCTTCTTGAAATCAAGTCACTTTTAGGTTATCTGTCCACATATCCAGTCTCTTTACCTTATTGTCCTTGTAGAGTTGCAGGAGAGCAAGTGCCTACCTAAAGCAGTCACAGGAATCGCCAGTCCATTACAGGACTGTTTTCATTTTAGAGGTTACTCATTAAATTAAAATTTACTCCAGTTTACATAGAACTCATTTACAAGAACTGTAACCTCTAGGCAACAAAGGAGGCTGATTCAGGTCCAGAAATATATAATTGGATCAATATAATTGTTTATATATTTGAGTCACATATACCAATAGAATCATACTCTCAATTTTGTGTCATCATCGGTCTCATTTGACTTTTATTACCTCCATTTCCCGAGTAGTGATGTTTCTATGGAAACAATAAAGCAGAGGATTAAAAACTTTAAACAACTGCATCAAGGATGGAAAGATGGGCCACTGGCTATTGTTAATTTTTTTTGTAACTTTAGTGACAAATTCAGAGTTATAATCCCTTTCTCAGGTCATTTTATTTCAGAAAAATGAATGCAACTTGAATTTTATCCTCCAAATGAGCCACATCATACAAAAAAGCATTGCATGAGCTCATTCTACTTGAGAGTGCAAACACTGAAAACTAAGTGAAGCGGTGATCTGTTTGAAAAGCTCACTCGATTATATATGCACAGCGTGAGGTGAGGCAGGCAGTCTGCTGTCACTGAATGGACAAAGTGTTTGAAAGCCCACACAAAAATCAAGAGGCGTCTATTTCTCGTTCACTCTCTCGGACACATGCTGTCACAGACACAAACAAAATGTAGAGTAGGACACAACAGTAAATGGTTTTACATAGCATTTCTGAGACGTTACAGAAATGTGTTCATATTGTGTTTTAAAGGGTTCAGTGTTTTCTAAAGGTGATGAGGAAAACAGAATTTCTTGCTCCACCTGAATATGGATTACAGAAAATGTAACATATATGTTGTCTTATTTTTTCTCTCTACTGTCCTCCTAGCCTGACATCAGCTACTCCTTAATTGATCCCACACTGTGGCTTCTGACAGGCAGCCGACACATGGTAATGTGAGACTAGCTGGAAGTCAACCCACTGAGTCATCACACCCATGGAGAGCTTGTGGGGTCGCTGCTGAGGGAGTGAGGGTGATGTCATCCTTACAAGCAAATATATTGTGCTGACAGAGGAAGGAGATATAGAAAAATGCGGAGGTTAACACCAACCTACTAAACTTAGAACATAAGGCTAGGAATATGCACTCATCTAAAATGCCTTTGGAAGAATAAGAAAGTTATAGTTTTTCCAAGTAGCATCATTTTCTGCAAAGTACATAAACAAAGCATGAAATATGTAATTTCCCTCTGATAAAAATACATAAGGAACACTTTCTTTCGGCAGAGCCATTACATCTGATGCTTATTTCACCCCATAAGCCTTAATGCTATGTTTGTAAAGGTTAAGGCATCTCATCTGTTTCTGTGTGTGATATAATGGAGCATCCCTTTGTAGACAGAATAAGCCTGAAGTTTGTTTTGCATCACATCACTATTGTTCAGAGAGACAGAATCAAAATAGCTGAGTAAATAGTTGTGTAATCCTAAAAAAACCATAATGTAGCACAAATAATTTCTAGATGAGACAGACAATGAAAATAGAAGATTTGTATAACTAGGATTTCATAAATAATTTTTGCACTTCAATTTAAGCAATGCATGATCAAAAATCAAAACACTGTTTAAATAAAACAGATGTATTTTTCACTCTCTTGACAGACATATGAAATAATCTATGCTAACATCTGTTGAAGGACTTGCAACTGTTTAAATGACACATGACCATAAAATTCCCAGATATGTACATGTTAGGAATCAGTACTGGTGCTTCAAACTTCGTGAAGGAGCCACATTTCTCTGAGAGACGTTTAGCAGTGGTTGACTTGGCATTTGTTACAAAGAATGGCTAAAATGCCAATGGATTCCCAAAGTGTAATGCTTGTGCTTCTTTAGGACAACAGTCAAAAGAAATTACCTGCGACTTTATCTACTTGGTGATGGCATCTTCCAAATCTTATAACAAAGCAAAACATTTTTTGTAAAATGAATTTCATCTTTGCATTGTAAAAGGGACAAAAAGGCATAACAATATAAAAAGAGTGTCTAATTCAAAATGCAACTGTGTTGCTGTTCTGGCTAATTGTACATCTCCTTCAGAGATTAATTACTTATTAAAGCAGATTAAAAAATGCATTGAGGTCAAGATGACCTAGCAGCACACCGTTTTAAATTTAAAAAATTCCACACAAAGAATTATGTATCAAAGGTTAGAAATTAATATGTATGTGCAGATGTGGGGACGAGAAAAAAAGCATTAAGTTTTCCTTTATTTCACAGACACTTTTATGGCCAAGGGGACAAAAATGCAATTATTGCTGTACTGCAGCAAACACAACTAAGCTTTTTTTTTCTTTCCTTCAGCAGACTGCAGTATCTTCAATTGCCTGAAGTCATGAAGAGATTCCCGTGAGCTGAAACAGTGACATAAACATATCTACATATTATATATATACAGATTAGTTTAGATATAAAACTAATCAAAATGCAATAAAATAATCAACATAACTTTGACTAAAATAGTTGTATCTTCACATCTTCAGCACTACTGCCACTCTACTGAATATTTGCCTGGTGTTTCACTAGCATAATGTAAAAGGTTCATAATTTTATCATTAGAAAATCCAGGAACAAATAAATATTTTGTGCTATAAAAAGCTGATGACAATAACAGGACGATGTGAAAAGAGCTGACTACCTGAGAGATATTTAAGCTCTACAGTTCATAACTGAGCAAAGAGCAGGTGGTTGATTAGAAACTGGGTACAGCTGAGAGGGAAGTCAAACAGCTGAAGGTGAACTGAGAAAATAGGAGAAATGGCCGATTTCTCCTATTTGTGTTTATGTACATTCTCAGACATGACAATCCTAAATGCTTAGGTAAAAGGTAACTGGTCTTCTCAATACCTGAAGATGTTACCCGGCTCATCAAAAAGACAGTTTTGGACGTGTTCGAAACCAACAGGTTTTGTAATCAGAAAAATCACACTGATGGGTCACTGAAGGGGTAACTAGGACAGGTCAGTCACTGGCTGCACCTTCTATTCACCTCAATGTTTGGGTTGTTGTTGCCTGACATCTGAAATGCGTCTCTTTCGATGCTGCGTGAATTGTTTTAGTCACTTGTCCCCAGGTGTGAATGCTGTAAATCTGCCTTGGATGAGTCAAGGCTTCACTGTAGGTGTTGGAAAGATTAAACCTGAGACCACCTTCTATTGTAGAGTAATTCCTATTTCATATTTAACACTAATGGCTTCTTTCACTCACTCCTTGTTCAAATAACCTGTTTTCCCTGTACAAAATGTGCACAACTTAAACCAGGTAAATTAGAAGTCCAGTTTCCTTCTACGTAAGCATGTAAAAAGAAAGCTCTTTATGTTTGCATTTGCAGATACACCAACAGTTTGGACCAGAGAATCATTATGGCCAGGTTTTCCAATTTCTGCAGTCCTTAACCTCACCTCCCCTCTACCCTGCACTCTAATAAGTCCATTGCTAGACTGCTTTCTGATTGGATGCAGGACAGGACAGCTTTGTCACAGATAAGCATGTCTGAAAACACGCCAATGCACATGTGTGGATACAATCTACACTTATCTATGATCATAGCTTATATATAAATATGATCACCTGCCATCAAAATATGGCTCATATTTTTCCATTCCTTACATTTGTTATTCAGAAATCCCATGAATAATCAGAGTCATAATCTTCATTTCAGTATGAATATGGGAACCTTCTTTAGAATTCTGCAGACAGGACTTCACTTCAGAGAGGCTATGGAGTAAATGGGAGTTACGTGTGCAATATGAATGAAGTCATTTGGATGAAAAGACTTCAAAAAAATGTCAATGACAGTCATTAAAATCAAATTATACCAACTTGATGATTAATGTAATTCGTTCATTTTCAGATGTAGAAGAAGCATTATTCAGTGTCATTGATGATTGTGATTGAAACTGCAGGCTATCCTCCACTTTACGGCAGATAATTGCAATTTTGGCAACTTGGTCATGCTTGATCAAAGTTCTGTCACAGAATATGGCACAACAGATTAAATTTCCCATAAAATGTGAAAGTTATATATTCTTCTGTTTAGTTGGACCATATATGGCATTTAAGGCAAGCATATAATAGAACATTCTTAACATTTTGTATCACAAAACAGCCACAAATTTTAATGTATTTTAATAATTTTATGTAATTTTCTAGAACAAAGCAAGGCATTTTGGATATTATTCTTTGCAAAATAACTTAAAATTAATTAGACTGGATGGAAGGCATTTGGTGCTTTTCAATGCTTTGCCACAAAATAAATTGGATGTAGGTCTAAACTGACTGAGCCTACTAATGAGGTGACATTTGAAGCCAGTTGTTACATTGGGTTTTGTCTTGGGTTATCAGAGTAAATGGGGATCAATATACAGCTCTGGAAAAAAATAAGAGTCCACTGCACTGAACCAACATTGAAAACCTCATGGTTATTCCATCAAATACTGATTTATAAACTCTTCCTGAGTTAAAACATTAGTATTGTTGTTGCTAAATGAATGTAAACTTGTTTTCTTTGCATTATTTGAGGTCTGAAAGCACCACGCTTTTCATTATTTTGACCATTTCTCATTTCCTGCAAATAAATAAAACATTTTTTCTTGGATTTTCAGAGGCATGTTGACAGTAGTTCACAGTTTTTTTCCAGAGCTCTAAATGGTTTTCATGCTTTTCAGAACCAGGTACCATTGTCCTACAACTGCAGTGGTTGTACTTGTGTGGTCTATTGACTCAAATCCAAATAAAAGGCATAAACATTGAGAGCTTTAGCATGACAAAATGTGAATAAGTTCAAGTGAAATCAAAGGATTACATGTTACGAATGTATTATAAATATTTTTTTAAATTATCAGTTAAATAAATTTTTTAAAATTATCTGTTTAATTCTTTTTCTGATATGTCTGGTAATAAACTGAGAAATGTAACACTCTGCAAAGTATTGTCAACTCAATCAAAGGGTTAAGGTCTGAAAAAAGCTCAAAAGCTGCACAGTTCTTGGTTACCTAAGCAACAATATCACACGATTGCTAGTATTTTGATAACTGTTTTGCCCTCCGTTAAGACTGATGTCTCCAGTACACACTAGTGTGACCTTCTCTGTGCTCTGTGAGAGTCGCATAAATGTTGGTGAGTAACATTTTCTTCAAGAAGTGAGATAACCTTTAGACTCTGAATCACAGGAAATACATATGATTAACTGCCATCAAGATTTTGCTCTTGTTAAAAAAACAACATACTTTTGGTGTTCCCTTTTGTTGTTTGTTATAAATAAAGCAGTGTGATGAAAATTCTTAGAAAAAAGGAAAGATGTTTGACATCTCAGCTACCACTTACTGCCATGGAGCTTAGTTTGGTGGGTATTTATGTTTTATCTTTCTACCTCTATCACAAAATTAACTCATTTCCCTCTTTTAGAAAAATCAATATGCAGAGCCACTGAAACTCCTCCCCACCAGCATGATTCCCATTTCCTTCATTAGCTTCAACCTTTAGAGTGACTTCATTTGAAAGCTCGCTTCAGCATCTCAGCTATAACCACTCAAGCAGAATGTTTTTGTAACCAATGTCAACAAAAATGCTGTATTACATAAAAAAAAAAGACTTAATGCATCTTCCTACACTGCAGGATAGGAGTCATGACTACTTTGAGAAGTTTGCCAAAGCCTCCCACACGTCGTGCTGCACCAGCTGACAGATTTACATCCACTCCAGAAAGTCTAGATCCTGTCTAAATATATTTGGGATAATGAATGGAAGGTTAAAATTAGATATCTTCCTCATTTCTCCTACTGTTTAGTTGAGAATAAAGACAATCTCTAGCTAGAACATTTCAGAGACAGGTTACGCTGCCTCTGCTTCCTCGGTTTGATCCAAACAATGACTCGTATCAATTTTTGTTATAGAATTAAAATTTCCCGATGTACTTAAATTCAGAAAGATGGGTTCCTTTGTGTGAAACATGTTTGTTCTCTGTCCATGACAACAAGCTAAATTAAAGATAGTTTTATTTATTGTATTCTGCACAACATCCATCATGCTCTGCTTGACAAGGGAGAGCAGAAATATCGTAGAGACACAAAATGCAGCTATTATCATAGAACATGATGTCAATCTTATATAGTCTTTTAATTCCACCCTGATTCTTATAGATAAGGTAGAAAAATAACATCAAAGACACATCAAGGTCCCCATGTTTCCACATTTTCTCTGTTGCTGGGAGAAAAAAAAAAACAAATCTACACATACAACAGAAAAATAAGCTACAAATTATCGCTGATAGTAGATTGGAATGTAATATTTCTGCATTCACAGCTTTCTCAAGAGAAGTTAAGTCGATGTATTGAGCTAGTAACTGAGGGGATGCAGCCTTCTGCATCGGACCAGTCTATATTGCTCTGCTCTCTTCTAGCAAATTCTCTTACTTGCTATACGGTGTTCTGCAGCATCTTTCTCAGCTTGTGAATCAACCTCCCTCCTAGATCTTCTCCAACCCACTCCCTCCCCAACCAGTTTCACTTTGCCCAGTAATAATCCAGCTCTGCAAAACACCCTGTGTTTTTTTTTTTTTCTTTTTCTCGGGCTTCTCAATGAATTATTAACAGCCACAATGCACCCCAGTTTCTGTAAGGGGGTAAAAGGGAAAATAAATAAACGCAGCAAAATGCATTCAGAAAACTGGCTGCTATGCACGGCAGTTGCTGCTTTAAATACCCCCACCCATGCATTCAAGCTTCACCCCCTCCCTCATTCTCTCCCTCCTTCCCAGTGAAAAGCGCATCAGCTAGGACAGCACTGCAGGGCCCCTCCGCTGGCTTGATGTGCACTTTTTTTTTATGCAAAGGGAGGGACACCAGTTATGTCATCGCTGCCACACCATTCGTGCTCGCTTGCTGATGCAACGCAGGTCGGTTGCTATTCATTGACTCCCTTTGCACTGTTTGTAGCACATGTGTGTGAGCTACTGCAGCTACACAGCATGCTCATGTCGGGAGCCGTGCTGCACATACAGATGGGGACGGAAGACTGCCCAGAACTGTACACTGTAACACTTCCACCAACGGCAGTTTGAGCAACATTTCTGCAACAAAAGCGCCTCACATATCAACAAAACGCAACAGCCAATCGCCTCATTTGAAAGCGTGAAGTCTAACAGAAGAGCAGAGAGAATGTGAATGGTTAATGTTTTATTCAGAATCGCTGTCCCTGGTGCTGAAGCGTTTGTACCGCGGACTAGAGATCCCCTCTGCAGGAACAGCTGCAGAACTCGAAACTAACTTTTCAGGGGCTTCATCCTTTTATGCCAGCAAACTCCTCCAAACATTGGCAAGAAGAAACATGAAGAAAAAAAGTGGATTGAGATTGAGTCTAACAGGTCGATGCTTTTATCGACTCTGATATTGCAGATCTCCAGCTAAATGCATTTACTTACCTTACACAGCTGAAAGTTTTCCGACACCAGCGTCTCCTGGACGTCGATTTCCTTGGGAGTTGGCGCCGCGGTGGGAGTCCCAGCCGCGCTGCCGCACGATGGGGACCCCATAGTCCCCCCCGGAGAGGAGGTGGTCAAACCGTCCAGCACCTTCCGAAACTTCTTCATCTTCACTCGATCAGTCGAATGCTTTTAAGTGAGTGAAACGGAGGATACAAAAGGAAATCTGCTTCCTTTGTTTTCCCAGTGTTCACTTTGATGCAACAACCCTAATTCGTTTGACAGCAAAAGGGGGGGGGGGGGGAAGCGTCTCTTCCTGTGGAAGCAGGATGTGCAGAGGGAACCCCCTCTTTTTCCTAGGTGCAGTTCAAAAAGTCACAAATGCACCTCATCCTGAGCTTAATGTGTTGCCCATATAAAATGATCCACTCTGATGGGATGATTTCAGCCAACGTTGCAGATGCAGGTCGTCTATCTCATCTCAGATTATGCACCAAAGGCCACTTAAACTACTCAACTTCATCTTCTCCCTGCATCCTCTAGTAAGATCCACTCCTGAGCATGGAAACAAATCCCGCACCTCAGTTCCTTGATTTCATTAATTACAGAACAGAGCAGAGATTCTGTCATAAGAAGGAAAGAAGAAAGAAAGAAAAACAACTTCGGACAGGTCAGTCCACTCTCTCTTCCCTCCGTTTTTTTTTTTTGCAAACAGCAATAACAACAACAAAAAAAAAAACACACTTTCACAACACGGTAGCCGCCAATAGCAGGAGGAGAATGAGGAGACAAAAGCCAGCAGACGCAGAGGCAATGCAGTTAAAGGAGGTTGGTCTTCTCAGTCAGGCCACAAAACGAGACAACTCAGGCATCAAGCAGAAGGAGGGGAGAGGAGGAAGCTTTACGTTCGCGCTGTGAACTCGTGGTTCATCTGCAGATCGATATGAGTCGGGGTTTTTAACCTGATCCTGCCGCGTTTGGAGCGTCGCTTCGCTGCAGCCCACACACAAGTGGCGGGGAGCTGTCGTGGTGCTGGAGGGGGGGAAATAAAACTAAAATAACCAGCCAGCCCTGCGCCCCGCCCCACCTCTCCGTCTCTCCTCCCGCCTTCTCCTCAACGATTGGTTACAAAGCTCTAAATCAGAAAAACGGCATGATCAGGACACAGAAGCGAACCACAATAATGGAGTAATCCATTTCAACATGTTACAGAAAACAATGATTAACTTGACAGTCTTTCCATGAGCACACGAGAAGATCAGAAACCGCCTCGTATGGCAAATGTGGAAAACCGAGGAGTGCAGTTAAATTCGAGTAAATTTCTGCTAAGGACTGATTCATTTAACACATTTTACACTGTTAACTCATGCAAATATTAACAATATTTACAATTTGTCTACATTAAGAAAGCAAAAACAATTACAAAAATAATTTTCAATCATGTCAATTCACGTTGATCCTCTTGGTGTAGCGTTTTATTTTGAAGTGATGAAGCACTATGGTCTGATCAAACAAAGCTAATGTTAATATTAACTAATATTCAGAGTTTTAAGTATTTAATCCTTCCAAACTGTTGAGATAATATTAAGTCTACGACAAAGAAAGAGGCATACAAAGACAGATATTTGTGTGTGTTACACTATGAACAGCACTCACTTTGCTCTGTTTCTCAGATTTACACATTTTATTATTTTGTTCATAGTTCTTCAAAAAGTCATGAATGTCTCATTTTAATGGATTTTTGCAGAACACTCAGATCTAATTATGCATATTGACTTTTTCCAGCAGCTCTATGGCCACCTCGTTTTAAACCTGGCAGGTGTACTGCTGGACTATAAATGCAGCTTCACACTAGAGGTCATTTGGATGGCTTGTGTCCCCATTTTTGAAAGATTTGTCTTCTCCGCAACATCA
The DNA here is from genome assembly GCA_902982915.1 of Phalloptychus januarius. NCBI lineage: Eukaryota > Metazoa > Chordata > Actinopteri > Cyprinodontiformes > Poeciliidae > Phalloptychus > Phalloptychus januarius. The sequence goes on along the minus strand of CADWAE010000230.1, from coordinate 15,806,617 downwards.
GAGTCTGAACCACATTTGTTTCACACCTTGCAAAAATGTCATGACTATTGATATCAGCACTGCAGAGAAGATAGTATTTTAATAAAGCCGTAGAATGGAAATATCAAGCAGGCTGTAGTTTTCATCTGATTGTGTTGAGCAGGAATTACTCCTTTAAGCCTCCTCATATCTGCTTCCCTCACGCTTCCTTCTCACAGAATGTGAAAGTACAATACATTATTCCACAGCTAACTACATATAAAAAGATGTACTACCTGATACTGTATACTCTAAGCACTATAATTAAACAGTTACTTTAAGTTATTGGTACTTTAAATTATTTAATTTTCCCTTATTCTGTCTATGGCCCTTCATTGTTGGAGATTTGCCATTACATCTATTACAAGGTTGAGTCTTATTCAAATTGTATGCAACAGGATAATGTAATAAAGCATTATCCTGATAGTGTAAATGCCTTACAGTATCAGGCATTTAAGAAGACCTGTAAGATGTCTCAACACCACAAGCTCTTGCTCTTGGATCAATAAATGGTAATTATTTTATTGCTCAAGTGTTTGTATTACCATTAGGGTCAGAAAATAGACCAAATATTCCAGAAAGTGCACATATTAATATGTTGTGATAGTTTGAAACACGTCTAATTGAGATCCAGACACTAGAATTCTGATTATCATGTTGCTTAAAGATGTTCTCACTGTGTCTGTTTGCAGCACAAGTGCTTAATGTTCAGGACGTTGCAACAATGTCATTTTGTGTGTTCGGTTCAAAGACGGTAAGTATGCAAACAAGCATGCGGATTTGTTTTTAGAGTTGCATGGTAATTAGGCTGCTTGCTAATCACAGGTCAGAAATAATCAACAGCCTCCGTCAAGATTTAAAAACACAAAGCAATTCTGTAATGTTTTGGGGCGGGGGTATTTTGTGTACAAAATCATATGTCTGCAGCTGAAGCTTGCTGGGTTGATGTGATCTCTGTTTAAAATGGCAGTCACAAACAGCCTCATTACACTGTGCTTTCAGCTTGATGTTTGGCTGCTATCAAGACCCATCAAAGGATGTCTTGAAACCCTTTAGGATAATTATAGCTCACCATCCATTGAGGGGAAAAAGGAGCAACTCCGAACAATCATTATATGCTTGACTTCTCCATTACGGGGAATATTGTCCCTGTGTTCAGTCAGCTTCACCTCAGAGATGATTTGTCAAGGTTGATTAATTTTGAGAAGCAGGTGTAATTAAAAGTCTGTCCAAGAAATGTCAGCTTAAACAGAAATTCTCAAAAACAAGCATGTGCACAAATGCTGCAAGGCCAAGGATAGAATCAGGACAGTCAGCTGAGGTTAAGTATCACATTATAGCTTATATTTGTATCTAGGAATAAATCATTCTTGCTTAAATTTCTATTCTACCACAAATAATTCTCAGTTTTAGGCAGACCTCGAAAGAGATTTCTGCTAGAGGTAAATCTGGACAGATGAAACTGTTTGTGACTTCACTAAAAACATTTGAAGTAGTTTGTGACATAAAATGTGAGGGATTTGAAAAGAATTGCCCTAAAAATCAAAGCTGGTTTTGCATCTCTTATTGTTTGTTTTTAACAAGACTAATACGCAGACATTTTAATTGGTGTCACTTCACTTCAGAGGGAATAACAAAGTACTTTTGAAGGTATTAGAAGGTTAAGCCTAACCAATAAGAAAACCAATAAGAAAACATTAGATTAATGATAGCGATGTCCTTAACATTGAATCTGTACTTTTCTTCAGCGTAAAATCTGTCACAATCTTTGTCATAATTTTAAGACGTGTCAGCAGTTAGTGGAAGAACTGAAATGAAAGTTGGCAGAAAGTTACAAACATATCCATTTTAGCATCCATCAGACCTAAAATGGAAAGTTATTTTTTTTTAAATCAAGTCCTGTTCATGTTACCAAGGCTAATGAAAGTCAAAATTCAGATGCAAATGAAATTCTGTGGTAAAGGCTGTTTTCACAGTGACAGGTTTTTCTATAAAGTTATTACCAGGGGTGCTCTATACATATATAGTTTTCCTCATATTGTTTTTGTCAACAAAAGAAAATCACAATAAATGCATTAATGTTTGGGGCTGTAACGTGATGACGAGGGAAAGTTCAAGAGTATGACTATTTTTACAAACTACTACAATAATGACCAACAAATATAACTATCATTATGACAAGAAGGTTCTGTTTGTGTTTACCACTTGTCCCTTAAATATATTTCTGATTTATTAAATTTTTCTACAGCTGATCATAATTCTTTAAAAAATGCTGTTGTAACTTTGCTTCACTCTTTATCCTGAGTTTGTTTGTGGCAGCAGTAAGTTGCAGTCTACATCTCTGCATATGTTTTAGTTAAAGCGAACACTTCTAAATCATTAGATGAATATGAAAGTTTTGTTTGTTTCAAGATACATTTCTGGTAAAGCATTAGTTTTTTTCATTTTACTCACCATTGTTTGTCTCTTTTAGATGCTGCAGCCTGAGTAGGTGTATGGGAGGAGCCGGGCCAACATTTCCTGGTTAAATGGCGGCATGATGTCACTGATTACATCACTGGGTTTTACCAAATGGAGGGTTTCTTTCTTTTTTAAATTAGACTTTTGCATTGCCCTGCATTTCATATTTTATTTTGCAAACCATTTACATTAATTTGTAAATTAGATTAATAATCTCATTCCTGTTTTTTTTTGTTCAGATTTTGGTTGTTTGGTTTGGCCTGGGATATTATGCTAGATGCCTTTCAGATGTGTTGCCAGTTTGGTACAAGACCAGTAAGATTTCAGATGCTTGAGATGGATGTCAGAAACTAAAAATGCTAAGCAATAAAATTCACCAGAAGAATCTGAAATTTTTTTCCAGTTAAAGTCCATTTGTAACTGCAAATGCAAATGCAAAAAACTCAGGAAATATACAGCAAAAAATGTAAAATACATTTAAAACTCGCAACGGGGATTTTTCAAATGCAGTATTCATACTTTGTGTCTCATATTTCAAACTGATTAAATGAACAGTTAATGATTCAAATTTATTCTTCCAAGTTGATAGAAACTTGCTGTGCCACAAGTCACAACAAATGTTCAAATCATTGTAATGACAAAAGAGAAAGAGATGAATGAGCAAGATATATATTGGATTGACATCATCATCAGAATCTTGTCATTAGCTGATATCATGCAGCCCTGCTAACTTATTTTACAAAAAAAAGCCATCTTACGGTGGATTTTTAATTTAGGAATGCCTCTTATGTCAGTGAGCAGATAATTAGATAAATTGGTGTTTCAAAGGGAGAAGGTTGACAGTAGGACCAATGTTATCAGTCAGGGTGGGGCGAACAACTCGTGAGAATTTTAACAGCGAGAAATGCAGCCTCAAAAGAAAAGGTCAAAGCATGTTTATTTATTTATCTGGGTATGCTTATTTATCCCCTTCACAGATTTGCTTACTCAACCTATTGTGAATGTCCCTCTGCTGCAAACTCTCCAGAACAAATAAGCGTCTCTATTGTGCAAATAAATGGGATGGACCATTAATAAGACAGCTGCTCTTAAAGCACATATCTGTCTTTTTTTCTCTAAACCTGAGATAATTAATAAATCTGAGGACCATTGAGAATTTTATTGATGGATTAAAAAAAATATGGGTATTTTTGTTGGAAATAGCCTTTTCCAATGCTATTTTAATTTTTTAAAGGTAGGCAGTTCTGACCTTTGGTTTACATTTAGATCACAGATTTAGCTTTTTAATTATTGATATCCTAGCCAGTATGCAGTATTTAAATGTTTTGTGGATGCTGAAGCAAGACTACCTCATAAAGTGTTGGTAAAGTAGTTGTGCAGAGTTTTTGTATTGTTACATCACATATATCTGTTTGGGAAATCTATTACAATGTTTTTAGAATACCATAGTGATGTTTCTAAAAGTCAGACCTTTCGGATCAAAAGACCTGCTAGGAAAACATTCAGTTTGGAACTGATACTAATACATCTCTTCCTCCACTGACAGGATGTTTTCTGATTGCCTCACTGTTGACTCAACCTTCCATATGCTGTGCCCTCATGTTTGTATTGGGAGGCTATTGCTCTTTATCCACCTGCCATCTTTGACTCACCATGACTCGCCTCATGGGCTCTGTTGCAAACAAGGTTTTGTGGAAGCTATCATGCCATAAATGCTGAGTATATTGAAGATCTATATTGAACATCCTGTGTCACATTGAAAGCTTAGAGCAAAACACAAAACTTTCATCGAGTTCCCAATGGATGTGAAAGCCTGCTTTATGGAGAAACTTTGAATAGGAGTTAGTGAATAAGAAAAAGAATAAGAATATATTTAAAATTTTAGACTGTTCTCACAGCAAAATCTGAAACAGCTATTTGATTTATCAAAAAGAAACAAGAAAAAAAATAAAACAGGCCCCCTGTTGTGTAATAATCCCCAAATGCCCTGAAAGAAAAACACAAAACAACCACAAATCATCCAAATATAATTATGGTTGTTGACTCACCTCCAACGATATGTGTTACAAATATTCATAATTTTCACACATTATGATTTGCATTTTGCTAAGGCATTATTAAATCGGTTAATGTTTTTAAACCAACTTCATTGGGACTTTTCTTTGTATCTTGTTGTTCTTGGTCACTAGTGAAAGTAACTCTTCTGAATTTTACTCTTTGCTTCATTTAATTTTTACAAATTACTTATGTTTCATTTGAGATATTTGTCTTATTTGCTTTGCTTCACATCTTGTTTGCTAAGAAGTAAATTTCACTCATTATTTTAATCTGGAAAAAAATGCTTGCACATTGATCTAAATGCAAGTATTTGCATCTTTTATAAGGCCCTGCCATTGCAAATGTTGCATGTTTATTAGAATGCATGATCTCAGTGCTTAAAGCAGCAAAACAGCACCACAACAGAATGCTTTGACCATCATGTTCAACAATGGGAACTGAGTTTTTAGGGTTGGAAGCCTCTTGCTTCCCTATTGAAAAGAAAAAGGAGTTCAAGTTTAGTCTCATCCAACCAAACAAAGCACATCACTGTGTTTCAAATGTTCATGGGCAAACTTGAGTCAGGCATCAATGTGCCATTGTTTCAGCAATGGAGAGACCTCAGAGTCCTCCATGGTGAAGAGTTCACACACCCCTCACACATCCTTAAAGGATCAGGTGTGGCCAGATTTGTCTTGGAGGTATGAAAAGCAGAGGAGAGAACCCTGAAGAACAGGTCTCGGACTTCAGAAAGGATTCTTCCAGGGCGTCACAAGGAAACACCCGAGAAAGAGGCGACAAGGAGAAATGAAGAATCTTCGAAAATATAAACACAGAGAACTACCTCAGGAGGGCTCAGAGTACCAAAAAACTGGCAAACACTCAGGCGACCAAGTGCTGGCAGTCTGCTCCTCATATACTCCAGGATGATTGTCTAATCGATTGCAGGTGCGCTGACTGAGTCAGCCTCCAGTCACCATCTAGTGGACGAATGGGGAAGCAGCAGGCAAACAGAGAAAAACCCCACAAAGAAACAAAAACCCCAGTTCCCAACAACTACAAGTATGAACAGTTTTTATTTTGGTCATTTTCATGGTAATATTAAGACTTTATGGGATTTCATCAGGGGCTAATAATTCTGACCTTAAATCCATCTTAAGCTCAACGTTATCACATTTTTTGACCTAACATTAATGTCCAGCTTTGTCTTTTTTCAATTACTTCTAAGTTCCTCCTCTGTTGCTGAATCTTTCCTGTCTGCTTGTCTACTACTTTCCTACTTTCCTGCTAAAACTACCTCTTATTTAAGCTACCATTGCCTCGCAAATGCCCGCCGGGTTATTCGATACAGGAGCAGAAGAGCAGAATTGAGAAGCAAAGTGAAGCCATGTAAAGTTTCTCTTTAAATCAATTTCCAATTAAGAGTGCTTCCCTATCAGTAAGACTTCTTGTAATTGAGTTAAAGTAGAGGGAGCTAAAGCCCAGGAGGGACAGAAGATCCTGTAGGGAATATTAATTTCCATATAAATGAGCTGATAAATGCACACCTGATTTTCAAGATTCATTATTGGCCAAAAGACGACGATAATGACTGCTTCCCATTTTCACTTAGAACTTATTTTATCCCAAAGGTGCTGAAACCCTGCTTGATGTGCTTTTCTTGTGCAGAGTGAAGATGGTTATTTTCTGACAAGCAAACACACAAGCATGGACCGGATATTCACCCCTAAGCAAATAAGAACCTTTATGGAAGACAGCAGGAGTCACAATCCTGCTGACAACACCAGGCCATGTTATGAAGTGTATGCTTATCAAGTTATGAAATCTAACATCTGCAATACAGAATACTTGCCAAATATTTGCTTCACTGTTGATGTATGTCATAGTTCTGTGATTTACAAAAAACACACAATTGAATACACAGAAAATGATTCACTATGTTCTTTATTTGCATTATAAAAGTCATATTTCTTCTCATTCACTATTTTGTTGAAGCACTTTTTACATTTTTTGGGAGACAGCCAACAAAGTTAACAGCCTCGCCTTTCAATTGTATATTTATTTTAGTAAATGTACGTAAATAAGAAAAAAAAGGTCATATTTTGAAAAAATGACAACAGTTCAGCTCTGTTTTGGTTGCTGTGGCAAGAATCCCCTCTTCTGTTGCTTCCAATTGCCTCTAAAGGTCTGTGTTTGACTGCAGCCAATCAAACACAGCAGGTTTCTCTGACGTCTTCCTCCCTCTCTTCTGTTTACAGCTTGAAAACGACTAAATCCTTCAGGCTCGTTGGTTCCTAATTCCTTGGCTCCAGTTTTTGGAAAGTCAACCTTTTTGTGGACTTTTCATTTTGCAATGAAAACTCAAATTAATTATGAATTTAACTTGAACCTAATTTTTAGGTCAGAGAGGTATTGAGGTCAGAAATCAAAGGTCTTAGCTGTGGGATTACCATGGAGTTACATGTGATGTTGCTTTTTTAAACAACTGTGGATATAAAAAACACAGATGCAGGAAGATTGCTTGAATTTTTTTAATCACAATAATCATGACATGGAATTGTAACTAAATTAAAGTGAGTTGGCCAAATGTATTTTATTTTTCATCAATGTCCCATGGAGTAACTTCATTCCGTTGATGTTTCCTTGCAGTTGAGGTTAATGATTGCCTGACCATCTTAGGTTGCAAATTCAGTGCTCCTTAAATCCCGTAATCTTAAACCATCTGTCTCAGTACGGCAAATATAAAGAGACAGCTCAGACATTTTTTAAATGAGGTTCTGTTAAAAGGCTAAAAGCAGCAGATGCCATTAGGTCCTATTCTTTCTGTTTCTTAATATTCACTTTATTTATTACTTTTTCCTCTTAAACTTGGGTTTCTGTGCAACAAAAAATGAAAATGATCAGCTGATTACTCAGCACAGGTGTCACTGCCAACCGGAGCAGCTGAACTGCACCCTGCAGCTTGCTAATCAAAATATAAAATACAGTCACCACCAGGAAGCAGAAGATTGCAAGGTAATTTGGAATGAAGCAAAAATAGCTTGAAATGCTCCGCTCTTTACACCATGTTGCCAATAACTGGCATAAAAACATTGGAGATACGTCATGGGATGTACGTCAATATTTTTTCTTTTTTAAATCCAAACACGGTTTCTATTTTTTTTTAGAACTTTGTCTTGTCCTGACAGATAAATAAAACCTCACTGACCAGAGCAAATACGGTTAAAAAACATTTCCAGAAAATAAAAGAATAAATATCATCTGACACTGCAGAATAAACAAATAAAATGACTACGGTAATTGAATACAAAGATTTATTTATTATCTTAAATCATTCAGTAATCTATGGACCAATTTGATAAACAATATATAATTTATAATGTCTGCTCTTAATGAATTTATTCCAGGGCTGACTGAGTTAAAGGTTTTGCAGCTGCAGCTCAATCCAAGCTCTTCAGGTTTTCTAACAGCAGCCTGGGCGAATGGCTGCAGCTGCAGCAGAGGGTGCAAAGGTGTCTCGTCAACATACCATCACAACATAATAAAGAAAGTTGTTGCTGGTATCATACAGACTACATTACATGCCATTTGGGACAAATAACCAATTACATTCATAAAACTGAGCAGCAGCAATGCTGTTACAGTTAGTTCAACATGGATATCTCCTGTCATTTTACACTGAGCTGGCACAGAGGTAGCTTTAAGTGTCAAGCAGACATACAGTATTCCAGTAAGTGCTTGCAGTTAAAATGAAACAACATACAATGTTTGCCATTTAACTCTCACAACTATGTCTTTCATTTCACAGTATTTGTCAGAGTAGGAGGGAACATTTTGCATTTGTTTTTTTTACTCTTACCTTAACAGTAGAGTAGAAGGCGAAGGAAAATTGCTTGCTTGTTGGGTAAAGACTTGGCTTTACACCAGTCTTCATGGCCCATAAAAGCCACCAGTTTGTTGCAGTTCTCTTGATTAGCTACTCTTGGCCTGTCTCTCAAATGTAAGATGCAAGAATGACGAATGTTTAGATGTTATCAGTCCAATTCATCTGGCCAGTCAAAAAAAAATCTTGCTCACTCAGGATAGAAAACCATGAGTGATGTTATGACATGAGCAAATAACAACAAAAAAATATCCGATGTTTTAAAAATCAAATACTGGAGGTGGAAATTGAACTAATTAAAAATGAAAATTTTTCATTTTACTATTTTTAACTATAATAGATCAAGCTGGGGCTAAATTCTTTTATCCGTTCTCAGGTCTCAGAAGATGTTGAGTCAACATGCCAGTTTAAAACAGAGGCCGTTTCAGAGGCTTCATGTTCATATGAAACAGATGAAAAATACTCTTGCAAAGGAACATACATAACTATAAGGGGTAGATGTCATGTTGTGGTTCACCAGTATGAGTCAATTTTCTGAGGAATGTCATGGAAAAGGTTTTTTTTCTGCAGTTTCAATCACTGGCTGGATGTGACGGAAATGACTAATTTGCTTTATTTTTAGGCTTTTCTGAGGGACATAGAAGTAAATATGAGCAGGAGTGCAACCTCAACAGAAAGAGTCATAATTTGATAACTCAGCTGAGCTGGGCTGCTGAGCTATTAACCTCATGTACAATGCATGAAGAGGTCCAGGCACTTTGCATTCCACATAATAAGCAAGTGATTAAGCTCAACATGGTCGGAGCAGCAGGGAAACATTAATTCATGCTACATAATCATGTCAAGTATAGAACTGCTTATATATATATATATGTGTGTGTGTGTGTGTGTGTAAATCTACAAAGTCATTCCTAATTTCTACTACATTTTATTAAAGGATAGACTAGCTTCTTGTTGACCTCTTCCATTTTAAATCCTACTGTATCTTTAATGTTTTGTGTTTTTCTTGCATGCTGAATATTGATGACTGGATAGACAGCTGTGGATATTGTCATCAGCAGATCTGCTGGTGAAGACACATGGCAGAATGGCCTCGAGTCAGACTGGCACTGCAACCAGTTTCAACCCAACAAAGCATTTATTATTGATTTTTAGTACAACACCATGTTGTCACTGAATATACCATCGCCAAAGGGAATCAAGGTAGAGGAAGTATCATCCTTTTTTTCAGCAGGAACAAGGAAGTTGGTTTCACCCATAGATAAAGATAAGATGTATGGATGTAAATACAGGGCAATCCTCAAAGAAAGCTTGAGATACCCTGTGGTAGCTGTGCCCACTGACTTTGATAGTGATACAGGTAAAATAATGTTTTCAAATACATAAATCATATCAATAATAAGTGGAGTAACTGCTTGTTTCCTAACAGGATGAGGAAACCAGAATGAATCTCTGGGTTAATGAGCGCATGTTACAGATATGACTGAGTCACACATTAGTGGATAATTGTTTTCCTGCGGGGCCTGAAAGTTGCGTTTTGCCAGGAGACAGAAGCAAGGCTTTTGTTTGCTGGCATAGCAACAAGTTCTAATGTTGGTCAACTAATGAAAGGTGACGTCAGCACTGCGATCTCCTGGGACTTTTCCCAGAGGACAAAAAGGTGGGTGGAGAAGGAAGTGTGAAACCAGGAGTGACAAAAAACAATTAAGCTGGAATAAGGATGCAAAGGAAGGAAGATCCAAATGTATTGCAAAGAAAATAATTTCTGCATTTGATATTCAATGTATAATAACTGTTCAAGATAAAGTGTCATAAAAAATCACTGATATGCACTGAAGTAATTTACATTTTTTCTGGTTACAATCACAAACTCTACTTTATTTTTTGAGATGTTATATGACAGATCCCTTTTGCATAACTGATAAGTGAGAAAACAAAGATAATTTGTTTTTAAGGTTTTGCAAATTAAATCCCAAAAGTTGAATTTAATGCATTTGATTTCAGCCCTCCTTACCTTAATACTGCGAGATAAAGTCCAGTGTAACTTAGTTGTGTAGAGACACACAACTATGAATGCACACACTTACAGCTAAGGACAATTTAGAGAGACCACTCAAAATGACAGGCATGTTTTTGGACTGTGGAAGGAAGCCGGAGTACCCAGAGAGAACCCATGCATGAACAGGGAGAACATACAAACTCCACTGAGAAAGACCTGACACTGGGATTCAAACCCAGAACCTTGTTGCTGCAAGGCAACAGTGTTTCCAACTGCAACACTGTGCAGTCCACTATTTAAAATAAAATTTTTTTTTATTCTCCTGTTTCATAGTAACTTCGATACATGCGGAGACATTTTATCACAATATTTACTTAAAATAAATACAGAAAATTTGTATGTATGTATGGATAATATTGACTTCAGTACTGCAGTCAACCAAAGATGACATAAATTACCTCTGCAGCTCTACTCCTACAAAAAAAGACATCTATGCAGACATATTTAAACATAAAACACTCATGTCTGGATATTTCAATTTCACACAACAAAGGCACTGAATACAGATACTGCAGCATATTCATTCTGTGAAGTGTGAACAAAAGCAAAGGCTGAGACTTGACAGTCAGAATGGAGGCAGTTTGCTAAACCAAGGCTCATCTGGCGGAACGGGAAGGTGAAAAAGTAGGGCAGACAGGATGGGAAGGACGCAGGCGACAGGCAGGAGTCAGACAGATAACAGGCTATGGCACCACAGACAATCTGGCAAACACATACTGAAACCTGCCCTCTATATACCACATACTGGGAGCCTGATAAGGGACAGCTGAAGTGGATGATTGGATCACGTGACTGGACGCAGCGCAAAGCTCAGGGAGGGCAACTAGTGGGGACACGCAGGATGACAAGGTCTGCAGCTTTCCACGGTCATTAAAGGGCTGATGTGTAGAGACAGTTGGGAGCTGAATATGGGGGAAGGGGTGACGTGTCAACACAAATCACACCAATGTTTGACTGTAGAGCCTATTAAAAACACTACCCACCAGCTGCTTTGACAAAATTCTGTGCTACCTTTTCCTCTTATGTCATCTTTTTCCTCTTAGTGTCATCTACTGTATTTTTCCTTTAATTAAGAAAATTCAAGATATAAAAAAAAAGAAACTGGTGGATCACAAGAACATTGTCACAAGATACCTCAAGTTCCTCGTGAATAAAGTTATGATACAAAAAAACTGTGTTAATTATCATTTAGCAGAGCTGTAATACAGAGGGACAAGCAGAGACATGCAGATGGTTGTACATGAAGCTGTCTCATCAGCACATGTTGATTGACTATGTGCCCCTGCATTCATCAGGCTCTAAACACTTGTGAGATTTCATTAGACATCATGAATACATGCACACACTAATCAGGCAGCTCCTGTTTTCAGAATGTTGCCTATGATTTTTATTTTTGTTCAGCCTGTTGTCAGGATCTACTTTACGTGTTTGAACGCAATGAATTGAACGCACAGTGAAATTCTGTCTCAGCAACTGTCAGTTCAATAGATTGGAACATTTTGTTTCATTTTAGTCGTTTAATAAGCATGGAGCTATATACAGAAAAAAGCCATTGAGTTGTTGCTCTCTCTTTCTTGATGAAACATGACTGTTAGCAATTTTAGAAGATATTCAGGGGAAGAGAGCGCCACATCTTGGGTCGGGCTGAACCAAACACACTCCCTCAGATGCATTACTGTCCTTGGCTGGTATGGACAAGTTCAAAGATTCTCATGAATAAATAAGGAGATTAATGGATGTGAATCCTTCGATAAAAGGTTAACAGCCTCTAAAAGGGCAAACATTTGCCATGCTTGCGCTGCTAAAGGGTCACTGTAACCTGCAACAAAACAAACCCTCCATTCAAAACTTGCCTTCAGATGGCATACATTTAATCAAATATGTGTAATCTGAGTTGGTTTAATCTTTAGCTATGAATGCAGTTTGAAAACACCTTCCAGTCACATACTCCACTGCTTTTGATCATCTAAAATATGGTGATCTGTTATAAACTCTGTTTTTTTCAGAGTTGTTAATTTGGTCCAAAATTAACAACTCTGAAAAATCTGAAAAGCGTATCTATTGTGAGATAATTGCATATTCAACACATTTAAATAAATTGGTTTGACTGCCCAGCACAAGGTCCAATTATGTTTTCTTTATGCCTGCTTCCCTTGGGCCACATTATCAGAAAATATGACATTGACTTTTGTTTCTTCAGTTCTGCCACTTAACTCTGTGTATGAAAGTAACAACGTCCTAACGAAGTTCCACTCTCATCTCGAATGTCGATTAATTTTCTCAAGCTGAATTTAAGAAATTGTGGAAATATTGATTTATGGTCCTAAAATAACAAAAAACATATCAGGTTATCACTCTTAACTGACACTGGCAGTACCAATATAAAATGCCTTGAAGTTGTTTTCAAACAAAGAGTTATCTGTCATTTGTTATATTAAACAGGTCACCAAAAAAGTGTATTTTTTACCCTTGTAGCACCTTCAAAACAAGAAACCTGCTGTTTCACAGTGATTTAGATATACAGCCCCAACATTTTATCAACTTGACTTGATAACTATAATGCTACAGTAACTGGATGTTCCAACAGCTCCTTAAAGAGATAATAGTTGGTCCAGATTGCTGTGGCCATAGTCCTTTCACATGCTGTCAGAGGAGATTATATTACTCTTGTTCTCTTTTTCTCCGACTGGTTCTTCACACATTTTTAGCATTCATTCCAAACATGCATAAAGTCCTCCAATGTCAAACCTCATCCTTCTTAAAACAACCAATTCTTTACAAACTCACAAAAGACAAGTTTGTGAAGAAACCTCTGTGGGTTTTCAGGACCACAATAGGAGTCAAACCAAATATTAGTATGGTTTATTTACTCTTCCACATTTTGAATGTATTATTTATTAAATTAAGCATCTTTAATCATGATCATATGCCTATACTTCTAGCAGCAACTCACTGTTTTAATTCTCAGGCTTGATTGTTCAGGTGAGCCTCTGCAGGGGAAGAGCGGTAAATGTCTGCATTTGCAGTCCTGCTGTGTGAAGCTTTGTACAAATTTAGTAAGATGAAAGAAGAAGAATTGATTATATCAAAATATAGATTAATTAAGCAACACTAATCTCAATAGTGTTAAACTAAATAGAGTTACCTTCCAAAAAACACCAATGCAGTCAAAGGGAAAACTAAAACAATTTGTTAACAAAGTACTTCATTGAATTAAACAATTCACTGCATCACTGCGATCCCTTCAGTCAAAGGTCAGAAAAAATGTTGAATGCAAAAGCTTGCCTCTGTATTGTAAAACACTTCTACATTATTCATTTAAACAGCATTTCAAAAATCTATTTTCCTCATTGGAGCAGTTACTATCAGCTTGTTTTTAAGATTGTGCAACATTTATGACAATTCCTCCCAGCAACAAAATAGGTAGAAGAAGATTGGACAGCTGTTTGGGAAATTGATAAATTGTTGACTTTATCAGCTCACAAATAAAATCCTTTCAACCAAGATTTTATTTGTCTCATAGGTTGTGATATTAACATCACAGAATGCTACCATACTTTAGGTGTTATTTAAAACAAATATAAAACATCCCTCATTGGCATATCTTAAACCTCGACAGACCCTTTTTTTTTGGGTCAAATGATCCAAACTGTGCAAAGAATATTAGATGAGAAGGGGAAAAATATCATTACAATTTATGAGTGGAGGCATGGTGTAATAGCAAGCAATGCTGCTTCATGCCAAGAACGTTCTGGGTCTGAATCTCAGCAGGCCTTTCTGCCTGTGCATGTGTGGGGGTTTTAGCCTACAGTCTAAAACATGCATGTAACATTAAATAGTAGAATCTAACTTGTCCTGCTGTGTATGTAAATGGGTGTTTATCTTATATCTCTCCTTAAGGAACTGGAAAACTGCATACGGTAACATGAAGAAGGTAGTTAATAATTAAAAGATTAATTAACAAACTTATTAATTAATTAGTGCTGCTATATTGGCAATGCATTTTTTCAGAAACATAGTTGCTAAAAGAAAGTCTTATAATCATATACCATCTCTGCAACATGAACACTGATAAACTCTTAGCTTATGTCTGAATAGTCGTAGTGAAACCAGTGACACAGGAAGTCCCTTTATGTCAGGTTTAAAAGTCAATGTGTATGCATGCTTGCATTATTATTGTTGCATATTAGCATTCAGTTATTAGTCCTTGATTAACAAACAATTTGATATAGGTTAGTTGCAGGAATAAAATCCTGTTTTCAGAAACATTCTTTGTTTTTTAAGTTAGGCTGCATAGTGGATTAATTGTTGCCTTGCAGGAAGAAGGTCCAGGATTCAAACTCTGGCCTGGCAAATTGTTTTTTTTTTCTTCCTGCTAGTACTGTAAAACATTTCAAAACTTTTATCAAGCAAATATTTCTCAGACATCGAACAGCAGGGGTGTTTTGCCACTTCAGCACCAAATATCTGACAACACCAACCCCTTCTTCAACACCCAGAGCAAGAATAAAAAAGGGTAACCTGAAATAAAGGCTGATCCAAAAAATGCAAAAGTTAGCAATGACCCTCACTTTTCTATTCTAAATCTTATGGTGATGTTAAATTTTTAATTTGACCACTTGACTTTTTAAAGGCTCAAAGTAAGGGATCAAAGGAGATTGCTGTGGCTGAGTGACAGACAGACAAACGGGGTCGATTATTAAGTCGTTAATCTTTGGGCTTCATTAGATCAAGAGTGACAGACACCTGCAGTCAATCAATCTTTATGTAATCTTCTCAAACAAACCTTGTGAGGCGTCACTCATTACAGTCTGCCTTTGTGTGTCTCCTCCCACACTCACACAAACCAGTCAGATCCTACTGTGTTCCTCATTCAGACCCATCTAAATGTAATTTTGTTATTCAGTTTGAGAATGTTAACCCTGAGTACCTCTTTGTTTACAGAAAAAAAAGGAAATCAAGTTATTTACAAAACAATGTCAGGAACAAGGTTTGGGTTCTAAACTGCGTCATCCATGTTCTAACTTATTAAAACACAAACCCACCTGTTCTTTCAGGTACTGTGACTTTTTGCAGCTTTGTGGATTCCCCTCTGAGTTCTTTTTCACCCACCCTGTGACCCAGATCTGCCTTGGTAGATCAATGGAACAGCATGGGCCCTGCTTTTTAATTGAGCTGTCCTGAAGGGCAGGGGATGTTTTAATGAGCCCTGGTCCTGTTTTCATCCTGACCTTTGAGGTTCTTCTCTACAGGTGTCCATCCTCTAACTTAAAAAGAATGTATGGGCTTGTAGGGTTACCCCAGAGGTTTTTACCTCACTACAGTTCTCTGCAAAGGATGACATTTTCAACTTGGATATAATGTCTACCAAAGGCTTGTTATTTTATTATAATTAAATACAAGACACATTTTGATGTATGTTTTATCAATGTGAAAAGGAATAAGATCTTAGTCAAAAATATTAACAAGCTAGAACATGCAGTTTTCTTTCAACAGCATTCTTCTTATTAAAAGTGTTAAGATACTTTAAATATAAAGCAAACTTTTTGACATTATTAGTTTAACAAATAAAGTTAAGTAAATTAAACTTCTTACAAGAATAAAATAGTAATTTCTTTAAAAAATCGAATATATTAAATTGATGTTTTCGTCTGTGACCTTTGTGTTTTACATTTCAGTCGCAGTTTGCTGATTGGTTGGCTCACTGGTGTGGTTGCACATGCAGGATGGCTTTTTAACAAAACCTCCTTCAAGCTTGAATTTGTGAACATGCATGTTTCTTTAAAATTCTGGTTGTTTTGAAATTGGCAACCTGTTCTACCTCAAACCTCAACAAAACCGTCAAAACCCTTTACTCGTATTACAATAAACAAAACTCTGTTTAGAAAAATGCAATGCCATAACCTATAAATTGTCAAAAAGGCAGCCAACCAATGTTTTTCATATTACATGATCAAATCCTCTCCTCCTCTTGCAACACATACACATAGGGCAAGAAGGAAATAAATATTGGTTAGTAATAATATAGATATAATATCAATATCTGGTGCATCCCTATGTTACAGGTTTAACTACTTGCGACTTTTGAGAAGTGCAACAGACTGCTGCCTGAAATACCCTGCACTTCTACAAACAGAAGTTTTAAAACTCAGTCCTGTTCATAGACTATATTACAAGTTCCATTTTTAAAAACAATTCCTTAAAGCATTTTTCTGTAATTAACATTAAGGGTAATATAATGCAGCCTACAAGCGGTAAATCCGAACTCCCACAGACAGATTCAGTGAAAGTCTAATTTGCCTGCATTTGAACTATTAGCGTTTTGCTGCAGTGTGATGACAGAGCATAAATCATTACCCCTTTTTAATCTACTCACACATCTAAAAATAACATTGAAATTAATAAAAGTATATCTAAACAAAGATTAAACCCTCATGTATTTCAACCATTTCTATAATTTCTATACTAAGAGGAAAAATACTTTAAAATGTCACTATAAAAAGACAGAATATTAATACAGTTGTTAACATGGCATGTGTAACATTGGCATGTCTTTATTCAAATACAAGAGCCTTGTCAGAATGCAGGCCTTGGTTTTGAGGTGACATTTCTCTCCGTGTGAGTGGGTCACTTCGTGCCGCAGGATGCTGTGGTTACACTAGAGCAGTGATTACAAAGCAAATCTCACATTAATCTCAGGAATCTGATCTGACAAGTAAGACAAGGAATGAGTGGAAGGTTTCTCTGAGCAGAATGAAATTAAATCTTTACTTTTTTACCCTTTAAATCCATTAAGGCGAGTCTCCACAGCAGGAAACAGGTACGATTTTTCCTCCTCCTGCACTTCCAATGCATTAACTGGCTTAAAATTAAATTAAACCATTTAAAAATTGTGGGTGCATCCAGGTGGAGGTTGGTATTATTAAAAGATAAGCTAGTTGGATTTTTTCAGCTTGAAGATGGACTCGAAAACTAATTCCCAAACCTACCTACCAGTTTTTAGATGACATTTAAAGCAGTGGTGCAGAAAAATAAGTGTGCAACAACAATGATCCATCACCTGCATTTATGTGCTTCACAAAATGACTGTCCAGTCAAAGGCCTTAAAGACAAGAAATGACGACTCATGCGTTTTCACTTAACCTAAACCCAACAACTTCTGATCCCTGCTTAAACAGAAGATATCAAATATTTATTTGTAAATTTGAAGCTTTAATATGTTAAAGCTCTATTCAAAGTATGCATTTCAGATTGAGTTTCCTTTTTCAATAGCTGCATAATAATTCTGCACACTTACAAGTTTTTCTATAATTGTGCACACATATTTTCGCAAGAAAGCCAAATCCTTACTTTTACTTCCATAAAACATTCATATTTGAAGTTTAACATTTGAGATTGGCTGGGAAAACTGTGTTCAATAATAAAATATAGAAAAAAAGACACCTTGTCTTATAATTGTGTAACACCTGCAAACATCACATTTGACTCATAGTAACAAGGTAATGACACATTTAGGCAGGGTAGCAGTAATATTTTATTACACATATCTCAAAGTTACAAACGTTCCACTGTTACCCACGAAGAAATATACCAAAAGCACCTTCTCTTTCTCTGTATTTTGCCTGAGATGAGATTTCAGACCAGGTCTTTTTGATTTTTGGATATTCTTTCACTCACATCATCTGAACAGGCAGGATAATGAAGGCAGCAGTCGCTCGTTCAGTGTTTCAGTGTCCAACCCCCGCACTGTGAAGTGCTCAGATATCTTTCACCAGTTCTCGCGCAATCAATGCAAATATGCCCATTCAACAAAACTGACTGGAGGCATGAGACACATGCCGGTGTGTAGACAGCTGCATCGATTAAAGCAAATGTTGTGAAACATTTTTGGTTAACATGAACTGTTTAATTTTGAATTGAAGCTAACGGTAATGGTAAAAGAAAGAAAGCGCAGTTGGCAGACTGAAATTTATTGTTGTTTGGTGACTTTTGAAAATACTTCAAATAGAAATACTACAAAAATGACCGGTACAAAAAATACTGGCAAACCAAACATTTTGTGAAGTTTATAGAGCAGCAATCCTGTTTCCTCTTCAGTTGTCCACCGACAGTGTAAGACAGCAGAAGCATCTTAAATGAATGCAACTTAAAGTAACTAAAGTTCTGTGTCTTCAGAAGAACATATCCTGGAAGAGGTTTTGTCCCATCTCAATGTAAGCCTCCTTTTCCTGCATAGACATCTGCTCCACCAGCTCCGGCCTCTGGCTCACCTCTCTGTAAGAGAACGACCGGCCCCCCACCATCACCATTGGCTCATCCCCCACCTCCTCAAAGTCGTCTTCGTCCTCTTCCTCGACCTCTTCAAAGGCGCGATGCTGAGAGGCTGTGGCAGTGGTGGGGCCTGAGGGGAGTTCGTCCTCTGATTCACTAGTGTCGCTCTCTGAGTCACTGGCGTTAGCTGTGGCGGAGGCAAGACCCCTGGCAGCTGCGCTCGCTCCACCCACACCTGCTCCCGCGACAGCCCTCTTCTCGTGGATGAGCAGGGCGCGCATTACTTCCTCGTTTTCGTCTGCCTGGCCAGCTACGTGGCCGGCTGCGCCGTCCTGAGCTCCAGCTGCAATGTCGCCACCTGCGGAAGCAACATTTTAAATTTTGAAAAAATTCCCCCCAAGAAAAATCAACCTCACTGAAAGGCTTAGCATCAAAATACATTAAAGATCTGTTGGTATTGTATCAACCTTCCAGACCACTCAGGTCTTGAGGTTGTAGTCTTGTCTGCATCCGCAAAATCTGAACCAAACAAGGAGAAACAGCATTCAGCTTCTATGCACCACAAACCTGGAACAAACGTCCAAAAAACTGCAAAACTGCCTAAAGACTGAGCTCCTTTAAATCAAACCCATCAGTTCAGATTTGCATTTGGTTAGTAGCAAGTGGAACATTGATCAACGCATTTGATGTGGCTTTGTTTGATGATGACATTTGACAAAATAAATTGCTTATTGGTGTTTATTAATTGGTAAATTTCTTATGTTTTTAGGGTGTAAAGTTCTTTGAACTGTCTTGTGGATGAATTGGTTATGCAAATAAACTTGATTTTGACATTAAGATTTGGGAAAGCATCAGACACAAAAATAAAATACACAGCAAAGTCGTGCATTTTCTTTCAAACTGAACCAAGTTCCTTGTCCTCCTCTGTCATCAACAAGGGACACATTTTTAAACTGAGTCAGAACTCTACCTTATAGAAAGGATGTGTGTGAGTCAGGATGTATGTCATTTGCACAAGAAAGGACCCTCTTGATGACAAATCCTCTCTCAAACTAATCAGGGCTGATTATTTCAATTGAGCAATTATGCCACAATAGAAGTCTGACCAGGTCTGATTGCCACATGCCCTTGTTTTGAGAAACAAAGTCAGCATGTGATCACTCACTGAAGCCCCACGCTGAAAGAGGAAGACGACCTCAGATAACAATTATCTGTCTTCACTTCCCTTCCAGGCTCTTTAGTTTCACAGAAAGTTTAGATTGGTGCTGGCAGCATCATGCTGCAGGGATACGTTTCTTCAGCAGGCACAGAGAAGCTGGTCAGAGTTGATGAGAAGATTACTGGCACTAAACATAGAGCAATCCTGGAAGACAATCTGTAAAGAAATTCTTTGTCACTCTTCAGGTGGTTCAGTTTCACGTACTTCAGATTTTGTAAAACTGATTAATGATGGCTGTCCAATAATTAATACACAAAATAGTTGTCTGATGTTGGGTCAAGCAGAAACAGCAAAGCTTCTCACATGTTGATGTTAAATGTATTTTTTTAGCTGCATATCTTCCTCTGCTACAAATGGTCAAGCATAAAAGAGGAATGCTCTGATTGCATTTTAGGCAAGAAAATGTCTGTTTTCTTATCTGGAAAAGGAAATGAATAATTTATTTTCTTATGTAATTCTAATGTTGTTTAAAATAAGCATAAGAGGTTAGAGGAAATATTTGCAGATAGTGCCAATTCCTTCTAATCCGATTAATTTTCAGGATAATTAATAGAATATTTGATTGCTAAATATAATGAGTTACTTACAATGAACCTAAACATACAGCTGGTGATTTAAAATTCAGGTTCATAGATGAATGGGAACCAATAAACCGTTTATTGACATTTTGTATCTGGTGTATCTGGATTCTGTGGTTAATTCATGAGCAAAAAGACCATGAAAGAAGGTTTTCAATAAAGAATGTGTTTAAAATATGACATATTTGGGGAAAAAAAAGCTTTTTATAATTTACCAACACAAAAACATGGTAGCACAGTTAAATAAATGAAGTCATTCCAGCGCCCATTAGTTGAATTTCGATTTCTCAGAGGCATTATCAAATGCCTCTGGACCCAACTAATTAGACTTACAACCAGTAAGAGCAACACAACATGTGATGTAGATCTGGGCCATTTGGCAGCCACCCACTTATCTGCTCTGACTTGCAGTAGAGAAACTTTGCCCCCACTACATCAACAGCAGTGACTGGCCGACTTGAGGAAGGCTCAGTGGACTTATGCTGGACCAGAAGGACGTCTGAAGTCCAATTTGCCAGAACAAATAAAGCTAGGGTTGTTCTGCCTTTGATCCTTTGAGCCCTATTCTCACCTCGACTCAATGAAGAGAAAAACGAGAACATTAAAAAAACAACCAAAAACTGTACCCTTTCTGACTCTATAAGTTAAAGCTAAAAGAATAATGCTGACATTTTTCTGAACAGAACGAAAGCGTTTCACGTAAAGAGGAATTCACTCACTGCTCTTGAGGCCATCCGGCTCGTTGTAAGCTCCTTGCACCGTGCTCTGCGTCAGCCAAACGGGCCGCTCCTTGGGGGGCTTGCCCTCATTGACCTGCCTCTTTTGGTCATCCTGGTCCTCCATGCTGATAACCACATTCTGGATGTACAAATCAGCGTAGGTTGATCCTTTATTAGACCAGGCTTCGCGGTGTGGTCCGCCTGCAGCATTTCCTGCAGCAGCTGCAGCTCGTTCACGGCTGCAGAAAAAAAAAGAATGCAATTTCAAAAAGTATAAATATGAAAAGCAATAGGATTAATAAAAACAATAAATTACTTTTACAATAAAACAAGCACTGACAAGAAAATGAAAACATAAATGAAAACATAAAAGCCATTTCCATTTCTGCAGATGAATAAATACAAAGGTGAGCTATAGTCCGCTTCCTGACTGAGGCGGTAAGTGAAGTGTTGCTGTGAGACTCGTTTCGAACGGACCTCTGTTTGAGCGCGGGGATCTCGGTGGGCTCCGGCTCGAGCAGGTCATGGGACAAGTTAATATCTTCGGTTTCGCGTAGGAGTGCATAGATGGGCTCGATTTGCTCATTAAAGCGGGCCACAAGTGTCCTGGCATCAGGGCAGACCGATTCATCTTCTTCTACCTCAGTCTGACAAAAGGTGCAGCGAAACATACCTGCAGGGAAGCAAAGAACTCAGAGTGAAGCAGAAAACAGAATTAAAACAAGAAATTGCATTTTATGGAAGCCACTGTAACAGGCTAACGTAATAAGAATTGTGTTCTTCTGATCATCTAACTGATGCATGACAATATGCTCTGCATTATGGGTGTATCCATTGTACATAAAGTGCAGATGTTTCATTACTTAAAACATACATGCCGTTTTTCTGGGATCTAACATATAGATTTTCTATTTTCATGCAAATAGCAATGAAATCAAAAATCCTACATAAAAACATATAAAACTGAAACACCTAAAACAAGAGCAATAATTAGAGATGTCCCCAGTTTTGCAAGTGGCTATTTCTTTTTTGTCTAGTTGGTTGCTGATTGGCCTATTTATTGGTCTGCAGTGATTATCAGAAATGATACTCCTATTTTTTCCAGGTTACTTGGTGACCTGATTTATTGTAAGCATTACCATCACTGTGTAGTTCTCAGGTCAGGCAGACACCTACCTTAACTCTAACAATGCCAAAAGACCCCCAATGTTTCCAAATCCAGCGCATTCAATGACAAGTAGAGATTGAAAGTCCAAAAGTATTTTTGCTTTAAAACACTCAGACTTTCTGTAAACTCCAGGTCAATTAGCTCCTATGCCATTTAATTTTGACAAAGAGTCCCAAAGGAAAGCATTAATAATTGTTCTGCTCCTTTTCTGTGCACAAGTACAAAATGGAATAGGACTGAAATGACCACACTTGCTAAAGTGTCGATTTTGTTGTCGCTACTAGAATGAGCATCTAGCATCATTCCACAAAAATTAAAGGTTTTATTCAAATAGATTCTTCAGGCTTCATTGGTGCATCTTTAGCAAAAATGTAGAACAATCTTGGCACTGGTTCAGTATTTTACCAAATATAGTGAACAGCTAAAAAAATCTCTGAGTATTTTAGGAGGGATTTCATAGATCTTTCATAGATCATTCAAACAGATCTTGGAGAATCTGTACTCCAAAAAGTCTCCAAGCCCTGTTTGTAGAGTTATAAACTATATTTTGCCATTTGTTTCTCTGCACGACAAAAACTGAATTTAAAAAGCTTTCTGTGTGCGCTCTGACTTGGTGGAAATCGCACACTAACAGATAAACACTAACTCAGCCTTGACTGTGAAGATAATGTATAGAGAATACACAGCAGGTAACCTAGGTAACCAGATTTTTTTTTTTTTTGATTTTTTTGTTGTAGGGGGCAGCCGGGGTAATAATTTTAAAAACATTAAATTATATTTCTGAGGGCTGTTGGAAATCATATGCAGTGCACATCGCCCCTTGCCTCCAAACAGTAAGAGAAGGATGTGTCTGACCATCTGCTTCTCTTCCTGATCTCAGTTTCAATAATTGGAGGCATTCCAACATTGGCACAGACCTCATGTCTGCTTTTAGCCCTTTATGTGCATCAGGGATGGGGCAAAACAAAGAATGCATGCTCATTTTGGGCTTGAGGCAGAGATAAAAATGACCGCTTAAGTAAACAAGTAGAAAAACTGTTGTTAATGACCAGGTGGATGCCTGTAAATGTGATTACTTCCTATCATGATGTCGAGACCAAACAAGCATTTGCAAAACAGTAAAGATGCTGATTTTTATCTAGGTTGAATAAAAAAAAAATAATAATCTAAAAGGAGGAAACTGACAAGGAAAGGAAAAAAAGTGTTTTGCTCAAGCTGCAGGGTTCTGGCTCTTCTCTGAGGGTCAGGCTGAGATTGAACTGAAAGTCCAGCACTGTCATTTCCGATCCCTATGGGATCCCACTGAGTGTTGCTGGCCCCGCAGAGGCTACCAGTCCACCAGACTATTATGAGATCTGGCTACTTGATTTTAAGCAGCTTCCTTCGGGTGGTAGAATAACTTCCCTTTACAACAGTCACTAATTCATTCAAATTCATTCAAAATGCTCAAAATCTAAGAGGAAACTGTAGGATAAAAATCAGACTCCACATGACAGTTAAGAAGGAAAAGTGAATATTGTGCTCACGCTCTGCAGAAGTGCATGCTGTTACCATGCGAATGCTAATGTGGTTTAATCTACAGCAATATTTAGTTTTATGCATTCTTGTTTTGTTTTTATTTTTGCTAATATTTTATTGACTTTATCAGAAATATCTGGTATAATGTGATTTACCATGTATCAGATTTCACGGTGAAATAATATGGCAAAAATTCTTCCTGAAAATAATTCGGCATCAAGGGAGAGGGGTGGACGTATGGTCAACACCAGGAAATTAGACTTGTCTAATATTAAGCAGCTGATAATTGTATTTGCTTTGAATTTAATACAGTGTGTCATTTCAACAATAATGCAAATTGACAGCATATCTGGAAGGCTTACAGGGTTCTTTGCTTAAGCTTTTCTGGGAAATGAGCAGTTCTAATGAACAACTATATTTATTAACCTTTTCTTGGATTTGTTAAATCATAGATACTTTAGAGGAGAATTGTCTCTTTGGGATATGTTCAAGAAATGTACCTTCAAACTGCAAACTTCAAACTGGAAATCTGAGACTGATAGAAAATGTAAGTCTGAAGCTTGATGGGCAAAACCCAAAGCCAACAGGAACAATGCAACTTAAAAAAAATAATTTATAGTAATTTAAAAAAAATACTGTGTAATTGTACAATGAACTTAACAGACTGGTATTTTTTATAATTTTTGCTTGTGCAATCTTATACAGATAGATAGAATAATTTTAAAACTACATGTTTGGACATTTTTGAGGAATATTTGTGTGCACTTCATGTTCTAGAGATAATTCCATCCCTCAAATCCCCACAGCTGCAACATTCAGTGACCCTCGATTATTTCCGTACATATAATTGATCGAAGGAAAGAGCAGCATGACTGGACAAACTGTAATTGATTTTTTTTTTTTTGAAACAACCTTGGATGAAGTGAAAAATATTTGATTGCAAATGTCTATAACATGGGACCTGTTAAATTGTTTGAGCTGATCTGTGTTGAAGGACTTGGCAAAAAGCCTCTCAGGAAGCAGGAACTAAGCAACCATGTACAGAAGATATACTGAAGAGAATAGTGTGGTTTCATGGAATTATCTCTGAAAGAATTCATATCTATGTACATATGATTAGACATTTTAATGTGAGAAATGCAGGTTCGCTCATATAGTAAATCATTCCATTAGTACAATCCATTTTGCAACATGTGCTTCCACTGCCATCTAGAGGCAAATTAAGCTGCATGAAACAGAATTAATAGATTTTGATGATGCGTCGTTGAGCACAAACCTCTTCTAGTATTAATTATATCAAAATATCAAATATTGTCAAAACTCTGCTCAGTAGGAAGGAAAACAAAATGATGCATTAGATTTTGATATCTGTGTTCCCCTGAAACTGCCCAACACTTTTGCCTTTTAAATGTAATAAGAAAAAGGCAGGTAGTGTTTCAGGAAAACTGCTTTGTGTCAAGTATTTACCAGTCATGTGATCAAAAAGCTGATTGGCCTCAAGGTCAGTGAAAGTGGAGAAGCAGCAGGGGCACCTGAAGGAGGCGCGGCTGGTGGAGTCCCGTTCGTCTGTCTCAATGCGCCGACGCATGTGATCCAATTTGTACTTTACAACATTAACCAGCACTCTAAACAAAGACAAAATATGTTTTGTAGTTTATGTGCAATTAAATGCATCTTAGCTGTACTGCAGAGTGAAATCCATAAATAAATATCAACAAACCTGTAGTTAATGAAATAATAGTTGTGACGCGTTGTCTTGCCATCAGGGGCTGTCTCCACTCTCATACGGCACTTGACAAACTTGTCCGCTTTCAGGGTGTTGAGCACAGAGCGCAGCTGTTTCCGGTCGAACTTCAGCAGCTCCAGCATGTCCTCTTCTCGGACACAAGGGTTACGTATCAGCACGTCCAGAGCCAAGGCATGTTCTACTCCATAAAAACCCCTTACAACCTGCTTAGCCAGCCGCTTCAGAGAAGCAGGGACTTCGGTTAGTACCTCAGGTTCAATCATTTTTACCTGTGGAAAAAGAAACATAACTATAAAAAAGCCCCCAGACCTATCTAATAAAATAAAAAAAGGAAGAAAGGAAGCAGGAAGATTAATAAAAAAGTTTTGCAAGGAATAAGATTTATTTTTTTTCCATTTTTATCAACTAGAATTAGCAAAAATCTGAATTAATTTTTTATGGCTTTGGAAGTTCCCTGGAGAATTTGAATACTGTTTATAAAATGTATTTCATCAATGTTCATATCTTTATAAGGTAAATCTAAGCAATGAATATCTGCTAAGAAAAAATATGATTTTTTTAACTTACAGACATGCAATTTACATTTGCACAGGTTTCATTTACTCGTGACGTTTTTTTACTCGAGAGGGAAAAACTTTATTTAATATTAACGGTGCTTCAATTAAGTTTTGCTCAGAATTTGAAGGAATAATGAATACCATAGACTGTAAAAACACAATAAGGGGGAAAAACAGCAAACAGAGAAGATTGGATATTTTGACCAACTTATTTACCGATTCTATTTCTCGACATACAAAACATGATGGCTGTTTTTATATAACCAGGCAATACCAGCGACAAAATAATCACAATTTGCCTGAACGTCATTTAAGCTAAGTAACCAAGAATCAAACCTTTGTAAAAATTTGATCAAGATATTCGTCTTTAAATGACAAGCCCTTGATGACATGGTTTTTACACACAACAGTTTGCTTATAAATATCTATACACATTTAAACAAGCTATAATAGTTTACCTCATGGTAACTACATTTCCAAAAGTTCGTTAGCCTCTTACCGTCACTCTTCCTGTTTCACCAGTAACACAGATCGAAATGCTAATTTAAGCCATTTCAGATTAAAGTTACTCAATCATATTGACAGACAAAAACGATTTAATCAATCAGCATTCTTCTACACTTCCGAATGTTTCAGTTGCTAAGTTTAGCTAATGTGCTTCAAGAATTATCTTGAGATGGTAACTCCGGAAGTAAAACTACAGCCCTGCTCTTACTAGATTCCTATTGGGTAGAAACGGGACTGGGCGGAAAGGTCTTTTGGAATAGACCAATCAGAGTACAGAAAATTATCTTCAAGGCGGGGATAACTTGTTGTTCTTCCGGTACTCGTCGTCATCAGAAATGGCTTCTCTTGACAGGGTAAAAGTGTTAGTTTTAGGAGATTCTGGTAAGTTGCGCTCTGTTTTTCTTTTACCAACGACAGCAAATATATATGCTAGCTACTTTTTATCATTACTTTACTTTTAATCCTAGACTTAGTTTCGGTGGTGTGAAAACCATATCTTGACTAAGAGCCTATAAACTATAACTACAAATCTGTTTTTGCAGCCATGAAATCCTGACACATAAACAGAAAAAAAAGACACTTGTGGATGTCGCAAATGTAGAAAAATGTAGTTCTAGCCATATTACTACTGGCGCATCAAAAGGAAACAGAATTGATATAAATTGTTTTGAATTTATATAAAAAGAAAGACTTCTGATAAAGCCACTGACACAATTATCAGCTAGCTTGATGGGATTCTGTGTCATAGCTTTTACAGAATCTTTGTTCCAGTTATACAGACTTTACCTGATTTCCCTTTGTGTGGAAAATGATGCATTGTATAAAATGCAGGGAAACGAATTTGTTTGTATTCTTGAACAAAAGGGAAGTGCAAATACCAAGCAGCAATAAAAGATATTGAAAACCTACCTCTCCCAGACTGTTGTGCTCAGGAATTGTTATATAAGCATACACCTTTCACATGCATCGTTCAGTGAACCTTCTATATATGTTTTTACTCATTTATAGGGGTTGGCAAATCTTCCTTAGTCCATTTAATATGTCAGAATCAGGTTTTTGGAAATCCATCTTGGACTGTTGGCTGCTCTGTGGATGTACGGGTAAGACCTGCTAACATGTTGCCTTAATGAAATGAAATGATTCTGTTACGTTTGTCAGATTTACATTTATTTGGAAAATTCTGCACAATTTTAAACAAGAATCTATTTACCATGCATAATCATTGTTGTTATTCGTCAGGATGCCACACAATTTAATATAAAATTATGCACATATATTCAAATGAACTCCATCATACCAAATCTTGAATAAGCAATATTTCTGAAAGCTGTTCCATCTGTTATAATGTGCAGGATGGGCTTTTTTATAGTCCGACACACCTCATAATGACTGATTCATATTTTATTTACTAAAGTCATATCACTTCATATCTACTCCAACTATAGGTTCAAGATTACAAAGAAGGAACTCCTGAGGAGAAAACCTTCTACATTGAACTATGGGACATTGGAGGATCAGTTGGCAGTGCCAGCAGTGTCAAAAGCACCAGAGCAGTCTTCTACAATTCAGTAAATGGTAAAATAAAGAGAAAGATTTGTATCTAGTTCAAAGCTCTAAAATCTTATTGAAGTGACTTTATTTTATATTTTTATATTTTGTAGGAATAATATTGGTACATGATTTAACAAATAAGAAATCTTCCCAAAATCTCTACCGCTGGTCAATGGAAGCTTTGAATAAGGATTCCTCACCAACAGGAGTCATTGTCTCAAATGGGTTGGCTTTCATCACCAAAATATTTTCTAAACCTTTCTGCATGCAAAAAGCTACAACTCATGTGACCTAAACTACTTCTTATTTTATGTTCATGTAAACACAGTGACTATGACAGAGAACAGTTTGTTGAAAACGCAGTGCCTCTGCTGCTGATTGGAACAAAGTTTGACCAGATTCCAGAGAACAAACGCAGTGAAGTTCTCACCAGGACGGCCTTCCTTTCTGAAGATTTTAATGCAGAGGAGATAAATCTCGTAAGTTTCATTTTTAACTGAACTTTAAATGGTAGATTTTAGAACAACTGGCTGTTTGTTGAACAAAAGTAATATTTCAAATGTTTGTTGGTTTATGATTCAGTGTACCGTAGAGTGTTGAGAAATGTATCTTCTCCACCCCACAAATTTCTTGTTTCTGCTTTTATTTTTGTCACATTTAAATGTTTTGAGATCATCAAACAAAACTTACAATGAGACAAAGATAACCTGAGTTATGCACGCATGTGTGCATGCATGGTTGTTTGTCCTGTCTGTCTCTGTGTTGTCCTGTGTACCCCGCCTCTCGCCCAAAATGTCTCGCTGGAGATAGGCACCAGCACTCCTCCCGAGCCCACTAGGGACAAAGGTGTACAGAAAATGGATGGATGAATGGATAACAACACTTTTTGGAAAGCTGAGCTCAATTTCTCTAGAAACTCCCAAGCTGTTAAATCTACAGGTCTAACAGCTTGATTACTGTTAGACCTGTAGAATCAAGAAAGAAAGAAATAGCACAAGCTGTTGGGCTACTAGACTGAATATGCAGTACTCCAGGTCTAAAGCTAAAGTCAGCAGAAAATCGTAGAAGATAATTTCCCATCATCAGTTTGTGACCTGAAGCTAATGCCAGGCATTAAAACAATACGATATTTAATTTAGAAACATAAAATAATAGTATTACAATTAGCTTAATCTGAATCATTAATACTAAGTACAATACAAAGGAACTCTGGCAGGGGGGTGCTCCACAACTTTCTTTGTCTTACTTACCAAAATCCCCTGCATGCGGAAACAATCACAGTGGTTTACCACCCGAGAAAAAAGCTGAATACTATCATGTTTTTCCAGGACTGCACAAACCCAAGATACTTTGCTGCAGGCACATCAAATGCTGTGAAACTTAGTCGTTTCTTTGATAAGGTGAGGAACCTGAATAGTTTTATTAATTTTAGGGCATTCATAGTACATCCAAACATTTCTGTTTTAAAGCTACTTGCAGTGTCTCTGTTTTGGTGGTCTTCAGGCAAAGTGAAAATGAAACCCAATTAGACAAATATACATTGTAACTTTTTTTTAAAGCTAATGTTTAAATCAAAATAAAAAAGTTTTCTTTATTTGTCATGTTTGGTAGTAATCAGAAAAATGTTATGACTTTTGGTAGGTAATAGAGAAGAGATATTTCACCAGAGATTCAAGTCAGGTGAGTTTTGTGTTTACTTTTTATGGAAGTTAAAAAATATAAAAAATAAAATCACCTGACACTAAAACATTTTAAAGAATTGAATGTGTCACTGTTTAAATGGAATATAGGTGCAAATGTAGACTAAAGTGTGAAATGAAATGAGCATCTCTGAACTTTCCTTTCATTTCCTTGCAGTTGCCAGGCTTTACTGACAGAAAAAGGTTCAACTTCAAAAGTCTGCACTATGACTGAGTACCATGAATGCAACAGCAGTGGTCTGTGGTTTTTTGTTGTTTTTTTTACCAACACATCTGTGGGTTGACGTGTTGGAGACCAGCCTTAGCATCATAAACAACCTCACCTCCACCTCTTTCTGTTATTTTAGATTTTTTTTATCTAAATGTGAACTCAAAAAGAAATTTCATGTAAATTTGGACATAAATTCCCAATTTCATGTAAATTGGGAATAAATCTCTTACAGATAATATGCAAGATGTATTAGCAAGTATCTTTTTATTTTAAATGTATTTTTTTTTCATCATCAGCAAATTATCTTGTCCACAAACAACACACTGTCAGGTTTTGTCACGTAGATTTTACTAAACTTTTCCATTGAATCAGCCTTTCATCACCTTTTCGATCCACTGCAGAAAGGAACGGACTTTAGTGAAAACGTGTGGATGCTTTGGGTCATCACATTTTTTGTCTAAAGTAAAAGCAGTTATTCCTTGAACCTTGGTGTCGCAAATAAGAGGTCCCCCAGAATCTCCCTACAAGAGACAAGAAAAAGACGTGGTTAAGTTTTCAAAGGAACCAGCTCTTCTTTACTAATGAAATGCTTTGTTTTTCATATTTTCATTCATGGTATGTATTCCTGGATTACCTCACATATTCCTCCCATCTTTTTGTTAAACTTGGTGCAGATCATATGTGTGGAATTGAAATAATTTTTCCAGATATGTTTGCACTCAAAGCTGAATTGGATGCTCTCTGTGGTCTCCCTCAGAACATCTGAAACGGTTTCGTTTGGTCCAGTTCTTCCCCAGCCAGCCACTTCACAATTTGTGTTGGCAGGAACATCCTCGTCTTTTGTTGCTAAATCAATTGTCTTTACATTGCTGTTGACTTTGGCATTTTTTTCCAACTGTTGAGAGAATACATTGTGGAGAAAAAAAATGGTAGAATTAGAATTATCATCAAAGCTGTTGTAATTTCTAAAAATGTTTCCTTTTGTCTCAAATATGTTTGAGCCTTCTTCTTTAAGCTGGTTTATAAAAAAAAAAAATTTGTGTAGCACAATGGTGTGATTACAGCGGATCTTAGAAGTGTAAGTGTACGCCAGATTCAAGCATAAAAGAATTTGATAAATTTTTTGAACATTTGGAAACATTGTTCACCTTTTGTTTGACAGACACATGGCGGAAAAGAATTACAAAATAAAAGTTGCATACTGTTCAATTCACGCTTTGTTGGACTACATTTTAGTTCGATGTTGGCATTCAGTCTTCTTTGATTCAAGTCTTTCAGCATCCTACATCTTGACTTTGCAATATTTCAACATTCTCTCTTGCATAAGTTAAATGGTGCATGCCCATGGTACGGTACTCTTTGGGGTCACTTTACATTTCATTCAGTCTTTCACTCATTCACATACTGATGGTGGCAAGCCCCTATGTTGTAACCACAGCTGCTCTGGGGCAATAAGGCATAAGGCTCCTCTTCACCGCCGCCACCAGGCCCTCTGACCACCACCAGCAGGCAAAGCAGGTGAAGTGTCTTACCCAAGAACAAAATGACTGAGACAAATGGAACAGAGGTTTCAACCAGCAACCCTGGTTACAGACTAAGACTATCTCCCCCCAAGATTTTTAGACTACAAGGGCATCTCTTTTTTTCACAAATCATTTTTGTGTTAGATTTAGGTTTGGACTGTTAGACTTAAATTTTCTGAAGTGGGAGCTACTTTTTTTGTTGATTTTAATATGCTTGGAGTGTCACTGATGTGGAAAAAAGTCAACAGTTCAGATTTCTAGCAAACACCTAAAAGTTTTCTGCCAAGATTAAGTGTAGAAATTGCTCTACGTTGACAAACATGTCTAAGACAATTATATTGACGGTAAAATATGGGATAGCTGCATCAAGTTGGTGTATTTTGCTGCTGGATGAACTGGTTCATTTCACAAAATAGATTGTCATGAGGAATAAACACGTGACTTGGAACTGTGTGTTTCTGATGCATAGTATTTGGCCTAAATGTTAATTATAAATGAAGTACCTGAAATATTCGACAAGGCAAATTTTTCAATGAAGACAAATTGTATAATGGAGGTTACCTTAAGAAGCATAATGTCATACTCATATTGGTTGGCTTTAAATTGCGGATGTACATGGTACTTCTTCACATTAATCCTTTGTTGGCTTCCCTCCTTCTTGCTGATATTATGTGCCCCAAGGACGACCGTGATGTCTTGGTAACAGCTAGTAATGAAAAAGAAAGACACAAATGCCTTAGAATCCATATTTAATTTCCTTATTGGTTTATTCTTAAAGTCTATCAATCATTTTATGTAAACCTGTTGTAATACGCACATTTTTTAATGTTGCCACACACTCACTCTTTGCAGTGCGCTGCAGTTAGAACATAGTCCTTCCGAATAAGCATCCCACCACATGTATGCTGTCCCTGAATCTGGAGTGAAGCCATGTAGGGTCTGGAATGCGGTTTTGCAACTTTGCCACCAGTTATACCAAACTCAGTTGCCCCTTTAAGAGTGACGTAAAAGTTCAGTCAAATAAAACCTCATATCAGGCAAACAATGGGCATTTTCTGGCTACTTAAACACAAAATTCAAAATGGACATTTAAGCATTTAAGCAATCTGTAACTTACTTAAACTTACAGACTGGGAAAAAATCTGTAACTTTAAAGTTGTTTCTCATTTTAAAAAGAAAAAAAAATCTACTCTTACCACTGAAGTTGACAAGTAGAAGGACGTAAATGACACCAGTTGCGTGTAGCATTATTGCAGGGAAAGGATGAAGAGCCTTACTTGCAGAGCCCCCTCAACACCTTCTGTACTCAGACTCAAACTCGCAAACGGAAACACCGTCTGGTGGGGAGGTGTTAAAAAGATTCATGCAAGAGTGAAACTTGTATCACACATACCTTTGCTGTTGCTTTTATGCAGCAGTGCTATATTACAATCATATAAATGGTCAGGAAATGACTAAACTGGGCGTTTTTCCTGCTCTGTGTAATTTTGACTAATATGTGAATTAATTAAGAAGCATTTTGTTCATTTTTTGGATCAATAGCATGTGAATTATAGACTATACTTTCTGCATTAAACAGTTCTGTGATTTAGGGCTTTTTTTCTGGTGGTTGACTTTAACATAGAACAATGTATTCCATCTGATCTGACTAACCTAGAAACTAAAACCACAACTTTAAACCACCAACTTTCTCTTCTGTGGGGGCGTTTTTTCTTGGTCAAAAAGGTTTAATTTGTTTTTTGGTAGTATTTGAATATAGAGGAATATATTCAAATGTTTTCTATTCAATAAGAGGCAAATAGACCACACACAAATATGAACTTATACAAATTATTAAATTACATATTATGGATAGTTAGAATGTCTGCATTTTAAAAAAGTGTTCAGTTATTGGGGTTTTGGTGGTTAAACTACCACAGCAGCTGAACATTTCAAAATCACTTTGCCTTTTTAATATAAATACAAAAAGAAATGTAACCCTAAGCCCAGATCATGCTGTGCTACATTGTTCACAGTGACACAATCTCTTCCTGTGTGAGATGCTTTACTTTCACTAAGTCTATAAGGCCTTGTAGACATTTTAGGGCCTGCCGTAGAGTTTTTATCTGATTTTTGTTGACTTCTCTCTGGGTTTTTATACAAGTGCATGCTAATCAGTTAGAACGTGGTTTAGATTAATTAACTTTAAAATCAAGCAGAGTGATACTATATGGTCATGGGACAGGGAACCGGTGCGTTTGCATGTTCTGCTGGATTACATATTCCACATCTCCATCAAATTTCTCAACAGAGAGAAGAAACTTTGGACTCAATTAAAAAAAAAAAGAGTGCAGCTCAGGAGATAATATGGCTCCCAAATAACCACAGACATTTAAAGCTTTACCAGAAAGAAACTTGTATTCCATGCCTCTCCACCCTTTTTCCAATTAAAGTTGATTAAAATGTCACAAGTCGGAGTCTGCACTACTATTTGGTTTCAGACTGAAAGTATTCAGACCAGGAAGCAGAAATCTCCCAATTAAATTTGCCTTATTGGTGGTAAAAAATAATGTCTGACTTAGGTTTTTCCTCATAAAACCTCACCCAAAATGTCAGAATCAAGCTAAGTTTTAGCATTGTATTACTAAGAAGCTTTTCTCTCACTCTTTTAATTTATTTTGAATGATCAGGGAAAGACAAATCTATTTAGTAAGTATTTATTCATTTACTTTCTGTTTTAGAATTTATGGGACCAATTAAGACTTTCTCTGAATACCTTGAAGGCTCTAAAAGCTCATCAATACTAACAGAAAAATTAGCCACTGCAAAGAAAGCAAGTGTTGTAGGTTCTCAGCTTCATGATTGGACATAGGGCCTTTGACCCATAAGACAATTGTGTGAATGATGATTTATTCCCACTGGCCTGTCATTCTAGCTGCCACAGCATCACTGATGTGTTCTTGAGTCTTTAGTTTTGGGTTAAACATTTTTTCTTAGTGATTCTGTATATTTGAAAGGTTTTCATCGGGCGTGCTTCTTCATTGAGCAGCATATACGTATGAACAGTGTTTTGTGTGAGGGAGTTTGTGGTCAGGTCTTCTGTAGTACTCAACCATGGTACTCATAGAGAACTGTGGTTACTCTTTTCTATAAGTGGATGCGTAAGAAACAAATGCTGAAATTTTCATTGATGGTTGCAAGTGTAGAGCTCTTCCAAAGAATAAAGAAACTTACTTAGGAATGTGGCTTTATTGTAGATTCTAACAATATTAAAACTATATTGTTCATTTGTTTCTGAAACAAGAGTTTTCAAACAACGCAATGAAGGGTTGTCACATCTTTTTATTTTATGTAAAAGAAAATAAAGTGGGTACAACACTGGTCTTATTCCTGCATTGTCTTTCTGATCCAGGGAAGAAAGAAATTAACTTTAGTAAATACATGTGGGAACTTTGGATTGTCACATTGGTTTAGAGCAGTAAAAGCAGTTATGCCCTGAAGCTTGTTTTTGCAGATCAGAGGTCCACCAGAATCACCCTAGAAAATGGCAAAAAGACCTTAATTAAATTCCTCAGACGTTATAATACATTTTGAAAGAGAAAAATAGATCACCATTTTGCTGTTTAGACAGTTTTTCTGCATCTTAATGAACTGCATGTGATGCTTCAAGGTCATTTACCTGACATATTCCTCCAGTTTTCTTTTTAAACTTGGTGCAAATCATTTGCTGGGCACTGAAATTCTCTTTCCAGGTTTTATCACACTCAGTCTTGAATTGCGTCTTTTCTGTCGCTTCTTTCAGAACAGTGGAAATGGATTCATTTCGTCCAGTTTTGCCCCAGCCAGCAACTAGACAGTCAAGGTTGGCGTTTATTTTCTTTTCTTTCTTTGGTAATTCAATGGGCTGGACGTTTTTATTCAGTTTGGCGTCATTTTGCAGCTGTGAAAGAAAGCACACAATACCTTTAAAACTTTACTTATGATTTATAAAAGATTTACAAACAGACATAGTGATAATTTTGTAAAAGTTACATTACTGCAGCTTTAAATGACCAAACAATTTCACAGGTGCATTTTAATAAATAACCTCAATTCAGAAAGTCAAGTATTAGATGCATCATGCAGGGTGGCCTATTCCAAGCATTTATTTATCTTAATTGTGGCTCACAGCTTACAACTAGTGTAAATTCAAAAGTCACATTGTACAAAGTAGAATGCCATATAACACACAATTTAAAAAGATGTATAAGCATGTTATGGCTTATACAATCGCAGGGAAGTAAGCAAAACCAACAGACAGCCACAGCTTTAGTGAATTGTTAAGCTAACCCCATTTAACAACGAAGGGACATTTATAAAGTAAGGACTGCAGCTGGAGTCAGGGCTTCAAGTCCCAGCAGATAAACATATTCATACATGGGTTACAACTTATTATGTTAAGCTACTCCTGTCGGGTTAAGATGAGAACAGACTGGTGTTTAGCTCAGAGATCCAAAATCTTCTTCTCAAATAAAAGTACAATGTAAGCGGAAATCAAATTCAAACAGTCTGTATGAAGACTAAAGAGGCACAGACCCACGCTGCTTAAGGTCCAGGATGAAGTGTTCACAGCCTATGAGCTATTTCATCTGCTGGTGTTGCTCCAACGTTTTAAAAAACTTCATCCTTTTCTTTATTACAAACTTTGTGGAGATGCTTACTACATTTTCTAGCAACATATGAGAACTGGCAATACTGTCGACAGTACAGCTGCCGGTTTTAACAATCATGGTGTCAAAATTTGGAATCTCCAGTAGTTGTAAGCATCAAAATTAACTAAAATAGTCATATCTCTATATGTAATGGTAGTTCTATAATATAAGTTTCGCTTTTGAATTGAATTACTGTTCAAATTTATTTTGATGCATCTCCATTCACTCCATAAGACATTTACTTTGACACTGAACTAAATACTTAAAAAAAACAACATTTTGTCCATTTATGCTTACCTTAAGCAACATAATGTCATAGTGAAAACCTCTGTTGTATTTTGGATGCATGAGAAACTTTGCCACATTGATCCTTTGCTGACTTTCCTCCTTCTTACTGAGATTATGGGCTCCAAGTACCACTTGGAGCTCATCTTTAGCTCTGAAAGATGAGAAAACAGTTACATTTTAAATTAAAACTTTCACAAACCAGTGAGTTGTTTAATATACGGAAGAGGATTAGGGCCACCGAGAAAAAAAAAAAAGAATTCTGACTTTAATCTCTGAATTCTGACTTAAAAAGTCAGAATTCTTTTTTTTTTTTTCTCGGCGGCCCTAATCCTCTTCCGTATTAATAGAAGGGAATCCATTAAAAACGAGATTTTTTTTTTTCATTTACAATATTGCATGTACTTGTAATACTATAATGACAGAAATTTGTACGGAGCCCCTAAGGGGACATGAAGAAAAAAGAAAAGGAAAGAAATCCTGACTTTTTTTCTCGAGATCCCGACTTAGTTTTTTCTTTTCGCAGGATCTCGAGAAAATAAGTCGGGATCTCAAATTAGTTTCTCGGGATCTCGAGAAAAAAAGTCTCCATGTCCCCTTAGGAGCTTCGTAAGTTTGCGTACATTCAATAGAACATTGCAAATTATTTTTATCACTGTCTAAAATTAAATCAGACCAAAATTCTCTTGTTTTATCTTAGTAAGTATTTCCATTTGCTAAATACCAGAAAC
The DNA here is from genome assembly GCA_902982915.1 of Phalloptychus januarius. Taxonomy (NCBI): domain Eukaryota; kingdom Metazoa; phylum Chordata; class Actinopteri; order Cyprinodontiformes; family Poeciliidae; genus Phalloptychus; species Phalloptychus januarius. Next base: position 15,769,205 of record CADWAE010000230.1, on the reverse strand, counting down.
TAGGGTAGATCTGAAAATAAGTGTGCCAATGGGGCAGCCTACAAACCTGACTGAGAACTATTGTGAGAACCTTATGGAAGGAAACTGAAAAAGTTGAATAAAAATCATATAGTTTAAAAGTCAATTATGCCTCACACTGACTAAATGTTTATTCCTGAATTCAAAGAAAGTAAAAAAAATCTTGCTTTTTTGGCATTTAGCAAATAGAAATAATTTTAGTTCTGGGAACTAGCGCAAGAGAAATTAGTTTAACTTCAGAGCAAGAAAAAAAAAATTTATTTGGTGTATGAAAATATCTGGTTTCAACTGTAGCAAATCTTTTCACCAAGGGAGTATTATGATTGGCATAAACTTTGAACTTAGGGATTAAGTTAAACATACGTACATATAGCAGTGTGCCGCAGTTAGAACAAAGTCCTTTCGAATAAGAATGCCACCGCACTTATGGTCTGGTCCTTGCTGAAGTGAAGCCATGTAGGGCCTGGAGTGCGGCTTTGAAATGCGGCCTCCAAAGATGCCGCTTTCAGAAGCCCCTGCATTGAAGATTTGTCAAATGAATATCAAAAGACTTATAAAAAACTTTTAAAAATGTAAGTGTGTTTAAAGTTAGACTTACTAGTGAGAATGACCAGCATACAGATGTAGACGATGCAACCCGTGTGTATCATGTTTGCTTAGATGGAAAGGATAGAGCGTCTGCTTTGCTGAGTCCCCTCACACCTTTCTATAGTCAGCCCCAAAACTGTTGCATGCTGAAACTTTGTGGGCAGGTGTCAGAGATGTTCGTGCAAGGAAAGTCAACAATCTGCACAATCTGTTCTGTCACATGTCAGTGAATAATTTTTTTCTGCTATTTGTCCTTCAACAGTAATTATTTTGTTGCTACATCTGAAATTCAAGCTTCATTAAATATGGTATGGTTTAAACAACCTATTTAAGATTATGTCAAATCATTAATCTGCAGCATAAACCAAGACCATAGCGTTGGGACCATAAACTGATATTCGGACATTGTCGTTCACAAGAGCACAATTCTTGGTTCTATCAATTATGTTAAGTCGTCCAGGTTATGAAACATTGAAACAGGCTCAGACCATCACATTACCTTCACTATTGAAGAAAGTAAGTTATCTATGACCAGCACAAATAACTTCATGTGGTGCTTCAACAAACAGAGAATAAAGACTCACAAGCAGAAATTGAATGAAAATGAAAACAAATGTATTTTTTATTGTAAATTTAGAAAATACAGGCAATTGAAAACCTATTATTTCTATTATCCTTTCTACAATTCATTAACAATCCACATTTTGGGTTATAAGAACAAAATAAAGACGTGTTCAGCATAATGATTTCGTCTGCATCATTTTCTTGATCCACGGTAGGAAGTAACTAATGTTCGTGAAGACATGAGGAAACTGTGCATTATCACATTGACCATCAGCAGTGAAAGCAACAATGCCTTGCAGCTTGTTTTTGCAAATTAGAGGTCCACCAGAATCCCCCTAGCAAAAAGAGAGGAGAGGAAGAAAGTAGTTTCATAAAAACTGTAAGATGTTCATAAAATTAATCTAGTATACATAAGATTTCACTTGTGTGAATTTCTGTGTTTGTGGCGCTATTTCATTACCTGGCATATTCCTCCATCCTTCTTGTTAAATGTGGTGCAAATCATTTGCTCTGATTTGAAATGGTCTTGCCACTTATTTTTACAGTCAGTGATGGACAGAGTCTGTTCTGTCCCTTCTTTCAGAACATTTGAATCAGGCTCACTGGATCCAGTTTTTCCCCAGCCAGCAACAAGACATTTGAGTTTTTCAGAGACGCTTTTGGCTTTCTTGGGCAGGTCCATAGGCTTCACATACTTATTCTTTGTGGCATTATTTTGTAACTGTAAAAGAGAATGGTGAAAATTGCTAACTCAGTTAGGTTCTCCAGGTTATGTTTTAGTATGATGCAAAAAATAATCCTTTTAAATCAGTCAAGAGAAAACCCAATAGGATGTTTAAAACAGCCACAGACAAGCAAAGGGCTGAACAAGAATTTGTTTTTCTTTGTGAAGGAAACAAGCTTTAAAACGTGTAAACACTATTTGTATTTGATGTGGGGAGAATATGGAAAATAAATGTGCAAAAATGAATTTTCAACAGTTTGCTCACCCTCAGCAGCATGATGTCAAAATCAAATTTTCCACTGAAGAGTGAATGTGGACAGAATTTTGCCACTTTGATCCTTTGCTGACCTTTCTCCTTCTTGCTGAGGTCATGTGCTCCAAGAACCACCGTCATGTCACCTTCAGATCTGAAAACATAATTAGATTTATATGTTTTATTGAAGACCACTTTTGAAAAGAGCTACCCCTTTTCCCAGAAAGAAATACTAAAGAATTTTTGGGGGGGATTACAAACAAAACATGTCTATACAAATCTATACAATCTATACAAAACAATCCCAATCATGAAATTATGTGTTGCATAAAAATAACTTTGCATCACAGGAAACATACTCACTGGCAGTGTGCTGCAGTTAGGACAAAATCCTTCTGAATAAGAATCCCACCACATGAATGTTTTCCTTGGTACTGGAGGGACGCCATGTAGGGTTTGGAGTGGGGCTTGGAAACTTTGCCTCCAACTATGCTGCTCCCAGAAGCTCCTGACACATGGAGAAATTCTCAAATCAGGAAAGAATATTTCCTTACAATAAATTAAGAAAACACAGGAAAAATATAATAAGAAAAAACTACTTTTACCAGAGAGGGGAGCCAGCAGAAGGATGCAAATGATGACGCCTGTATGTATCATGATAGTACAGAGGGGAAGAAAAATAGAGCATATGGCTTCACGACCTCCAGCACCACCTTTTATAGTGGCAGAAGCTTTGTGGGTAGAGGTCTGACATGTTCCAGCTCACTGACACCTTTGGTGCTGCATGCAAGAAATAACTGTGAAATCCTGTGGAAACTCCTAATACTACGCATTTTTTCTATTGTTTGAACTTCTAGCTGAATCATTTAATAGTACACATTCCCACTCCCAGCTTGACTGACACACACAGCCAAACAATCCAATCCATCGTCTGAATCAGTTCTTCACCCAACTCTCATCTGGCCATGGATACAAAACTCTAGCATGGAAAAAAAATACATTTTAAGTATTTTTAAAAATTTTGTTCTCTCACCAAAAAAGATAACATGCATTCTGTTAGATGCCAGAGTTATTTATATCTGCAGGTTTGATTATGTAAAAAAATGCGCACAGTTTGATGTGCATTTCTAATAGATCTCAGCACAATTAAATCCTTTGCAGCTAAATGCTTCAATGTGTAATGTTTATTCCATTTTAGTTTTCCACATCACATTGTGTTGGTCTATAACAAACTTCCTAGAAGCTTGCAAATGTAACATGACAAAATATGAAGAAGTGAAAGGGTAAAAACACCTATCCTGACAGAAAAATGATTTTGACTTCGTCCCAAAAGACGGGGTAGTAAATATTTTGTCCACTTGGTGGGGCTTCTGAGCAGAGTTGAACTTATTCAGCCTCAGTATTCATTTGCAGTGGTTAGTATAAACAAGGAAGCCAGAGAGTTTGAGGTGTCAAACAGCCCTGCTTTCGGCAGATGTACGTTTTACACTTTCACTTGCTTGGTGTTACACTGACAAGTCTTTTTACATTGATGTCAATTAACTAAGAGGTAGATCACAGTAAACACGACAAAGCAAGGGAGCAGTCAGTCCTGTTTTCTGCTCACTGCAAAGAGGAAGTTTTCTACTAAATATTCAGAGTGTTCCTATTGATGCCAGAATCCAAAACTTTATGCAGTCTTATGTGACAAAGTAACAGGCAGTTGCTTTCATGCAAGCATTTTGTTTTCTTTGGCTGCCTGTGTGATTTGCACAATGGAGTGTGTTTACGAACACATACAGACAGCTTCCTGCGATTCAGAAAGATGTGCACAGTGCTACAATAACTAGGTTTCTACCTGCATGATCACAATAACAACAAGAATGCAGAGAGGTCAACTTGAATAACAGCCTGCCATCATGCAAACCACACATCGTAAAAGCTACCATACTGGTGAGGAATTCTGTTTATTCAAACCACTGGTTTGAGTTGTTAAGAGTTTTTATATTTGACTGTGTTACAAAACAACTGAAACTGGCAACACATTTTGTAACAAGAAACCTCTGAAAGGAAAAAACTCACTCTGAACAAAAAGGTTAGTTTGCAACAGCATTACAAGGAAAACAAAATATATAAATATACTTTTGTTTCATTTGATTTTTTTTTAAAAATTATTATTTTCAGCAAGTCGAGATAAGATACATGTCAATAAGACTTTCTTGGCCCTTCAGTAACAACAAAGCATTTTACAGCTTGTAGACTAAATCCTATAAATCCCATAACTTATCTCTAAATTGTTTAGCTTTACTTCAGCAGATTTTAGAATATGTAAATGTGATACTGGTTTCTGTGACATGACAGTTCCTTCCTGAGTTCCTTAGCTCTGCATGGTGAAAACAGTCTTTGGTTATTCTCCAATGAGATGAGTTAAAGCTCTATGGTGGACATTAAAAAAATGCTTTCCAAACACTACCCATAGTATTATACAGACTGATACATTTAGACTTGTTTCAAGTCTTCTTGGTCGCTTTTTAAAATATGTTCTTATTTTACAAATTACAAGAGTCAGTTATATGTTGTAGCTACAACTAAGCAAGTTAGCAGGAAGCTATATGTTTCACACAAACAGACAAATAATTTCTGTTATGAGATAATTAAAATAACATAGAATGATGCAAGCAGGAGCATCTACCACCAATATAACAGTGAGTGTTTAAACAGTTGCTCCTCTATCAATGCCCAACATTCATTAATCTGCCAAATGCAAACAAAGTTTACTGATTGCTTGTGTTAAAGACGTGTTGAAGCCAGGACTTCAATATCATCTTAAGCTACATTGTAGCAACTGTTGTTATTGTGGATTAAACAAAATGGACAAATACAGAAAAAAACATATATATATGTATATGTATATATAAATTTTTGGCAACTCTAAAAATATTCTAAAAACTCCAAGATTCATATTTTATTGTGATTTCTACGGAGCACCTAAGGGGACACGGAGAGAAAAAAAAAGGAAAGAAATCCTGACTTACTTTCTCGAGATCCCGCGAAAAAAAAAAAGAAAGTCGGGATCTCAAGATAATAAGTCAGGATTTCTTTTTTTTTTTTTCTCCATGTCCCCTTAAGGGCTCCGTAGATTTCAAACTATTTTATTATTATTTTTTTTTTTTTATTACCAAATCACTCAGGGCCGATTCAAACTTTCTGGAATCCTTAACACATACCTGAGGTTATGTTATTAAAAACTGTTCCCATGTAAGCTGGTCAGAGTAGCAAAGAGCTTTTAATTTGCTTCCCAAATTTTATGTGTCTGTGATCCATAAAAAATGGTTTCCTTGAGAAGCCAACTTGTATTTGCTACTCTTTGAAATGGGGAAAAACAAGAAAATGAGCCAATAAAGGGAGTGAGATTTGTGTTGGTTTTCATAAATCAGGAAATGGCTTCTCATCTAAGCTTGTCTGTATTTAGTCAGTGCAACAATAAAAACTTTTTGAAAAATGTATGTGGCTGGACAATATTCTAGATCATTTGTTTCAAGCTTCTTCACAAATTTGCTGCAGAGCAAGCAATAAATGTAAATCTTTACATACATAAAAATACACAAAACAAAAGAGCTTTATAATCCATTCCCACTCCATTCCTATGAAACAGAACTAACATCTTAATCAAACTCTCACTGCCAGCTTAAGAAATGTATCCTACAAGATCTGAATATTTTCCCACAAATAATAAATGAAGTTCAAGAAATACGTTTTATAATTTTTATTATCATTCTATAAAAAAGGTGTGTTCTGTCAAATCACATATATATAATGTACAGTACACAAGACAAAACTTCACAGCAGTGTTCAAACTATTTACTTCATGGCAGACACTACTCAGATTTTTTCTTTGCACCTCTCTTCCCACAACACTTGTGAGTGCAAAACAAACAGGATTTCAGAGTCACCCACAAAACGGCGACAAAAACAAAAACTAAAAAGCCGATAACATCCAGGCTGTGGTACTGAAACCAGTTCAAGTCATGTGCAGCCACCCTTAGATGTGACGCTCCTTTGTGTCTCATTACAAACTCAGACCAGAACACAGCCAGGTCCAAAGGCTCAACAGGGCGGTCCAGGTGTATCTGAGACAGCTCCACCATGCGCTCTTTGTATCTGCAGAAAAGACATAAAAGTTACAAGAGGGTCACAAAACAGTAAGTTTCAGATTAACGTCAGTGTATTACAGACTCCTTAGTAGTGTCACATGCTGACTAATTGTCAAAACAGGTAGTATGTAGCATGACAACATAAATTAAATAAATTAAGTGTGTAATCAAACAAAAAATGTTAGTATTTGTGCAGAAAACCCCGTTATGAAATGTCACTGGAATCCAGGACAGCTGAGAACTGCAGACATGCCCACACAGGTCATGAAGTTTTATCATGTAACAAAGTACAAACATAGACTGATTGAGTACGCAATGTTCAGGTAAAAGTATCATGCTTTTTTTGAGTTCTCAAGAAAAGCATAAAATATGAAATATAAAAGTTGATTGTGATTTTGTTTTGAAGGGCCAAAGGAAGGACGAATGAATGACTGGAATGAATGAAAGAACAAATAAATAAGTAACATATTGAAAGAATGGAGGTAGGACACACAAAGACAGGAAAGAGAGTGATTTAGCAAAGCTAATAAAGGAAGGAAATAGAGGCAGGACACCAGAAATGATGGAAAAAAAGAAAAGAAGCAAGCATGTAAAAGCATGTAAAAGAAAGAGATGGAGGATGGAAGAATGAAAAACCACCATGACGGAAATGAAGGAAGAACAAAAAGTGCAGAAGACCGGAAAAAAAATAAGAAAGAGGGATATGGAACTGCAATGGCTGACAATTATCTGCCTTAGAAAGTTGTAAGTGCAAACCACACAATAATTTGCAATACCCAACAGAAGCCAAGTCTTTACATCTCCTGATATTTTGCCCTTGGAAAAATATAAGGATGAATTAACTACTTCTGATGTGATACTGGTGTAAAATGTTTGTATAAAGTTAAATTCAAGCTGTTTAGACATTTCATTTGTTTTGAATGTCAAAGAATGGGGATTTTCAAAGTCCATTCTCTAATAACCTGGTGTAGATCACCAGCTATCTCAATCTCCATCAGAGCAAGCATCTGATGGAGACATGCAGATTATTTAGGCAGGCAACACTTCTTTTAAAAAAATATTCAACTAAATACAAATATCTCTACATAAAATGTTGTCAATAAACTATTAGTTTTCAGTGAATTTAGGTTTCTTACCCTTTGTCATAGATAACTTTTTTCAGTCCATCTACCAAAGTTTCTGTTGTCATATCAAATATATTGAGCTTCACAGCAACACCGCGAGACACCACTCGGTGCACGTTGTCTCCCTGGTCCCCGAAGAGTGGAAACATCAACATGGGAACGCCATTACAGACACCTTCATAGATACCATGACTTCCACCATGAGTCATGAAGACTTTAGCTTTGGGGTGAGCTGTAGAGAAAAAGAGACATATGTAGTTCAACTTGTCCCCAAATGCAATACCATTAGATGTTTTGTTATTAATTTATGAGCCATTAAACAAACCTAGAAGATCGTTCTGAGGTAACCATTTCATAAGTTTGACGTTCTTGGGTACATCTTTGGGTATTTCACCTGTGTACCTCCAAATCACCTGTAATAGGAGTCAGACCAGGTCATTAGCACATGCAGAACGCTTTGGTCCTGAATGATCAGTTTGGCACATGTACAGCAAAGTAGAGAACAAAGTCCAGCAGTTCAACAAGATTCAAGCTGCAGGTTATGTGCTGCGGGTTAAAAACAAAGGGCATTGTGCTTGGTTTTTTTTTCTTGTAATCATAAAACTTATCAATGGCTTTCTCAAGAAGAAAAAAGCTGCCATGTAAAACCCATTGATTGGGATTGAACTTTAAAGTGTAGATAAATTAAATCAATGAAAATTGTACATTTACCCTCTGAGGAATTTGTCGGAAGGCGTCAAAGAACTGCTTGGCTTTAGCTTCAGGCATGTCGGACACCATTGAGCCCAGCGTAAAGACAATGAAGCCATCGTCTCCTGAATCATCCACAAATTCCTTCAGGTCCTGCAAAAATGTTTGAAAAGACATTAAAAAACCCCAGAAAGAAAACAAACAAAAGCAAAATCCAGTGTAAATAAATTACTACATGAGTAAAAACTGCCTCTATCTTATTAATATCTTAATAATGTTTACTTCATTAACACTGTATGCTACTACCAGTCATAAAGCCATATAAATCTGCAAGAATAACCGTCTACACAAACAAATCTATTGTTTTTGCAAATTACTTGATCCGCTTTGGCACAGCAGGGTCCCACATTTCCTTTCCTAGAGCTTTTTTGGATATAGACCAGAAATCTGGATTACATTGCTCTCAAACATAAGAAGGTAAACTCATTCTACCACTAACATAATTCTTGCAACAATGAACCATATCTCCGGGACTTAAAAGTCTGCAGTGTAAGTCCTTGCAGACTTACACCATGAACTCACGCTTTCTGTGACACATCATTTTTGATCTTTTGGTGCATTATACAACACTTTGTGCAGATTCAATCATTTTTTATGACTGTCTCCATAGCTCATAAAAATAGGAAAAACACTGAAGTTAAAATTTTGGTCTAGATAGTTTCACAGTTTTGACTTCCTTAAACTCAAAGATTACGTTGCACAAATCTGCCTTAAGTGAATCCAGATGGGATACATTCTTCATTTTGCTCTACACATAAATCGTCATACTCACAGCTGGGAGAGGAGATGTCTTTCCACAGTTGATCCCACCTATTAAAACCATGTTTGGCATGAGAGGTTTGGGCCAATCAAAAACAAAGTCATATCTGAGAAGCCAGATAGCTCCTTCACTTATTAGTTCTTTGTACGACATGCCGTCTTGGATGCGCTTGCTAACCAGCTCATCAAAGTGTTGGTACAGGACCTTGCATATGTACGACTCCATAAAAGACATCATCATGTTTTTAACCCTCTCTGGGAAGCTCATACGGTCTGTGTTACCAGAGAAAAACTTAGGAACGTAGGAAACAGGAGAGGGACACTTGTTAGCTTTAATATCCAGCTCACAGGGAAGCCCACGCAGAAAATACACAGCAGGAATGGAAAACATACGAGCGAGGACAGAACCACAGGGAAGGAAGGGGTCTGTAAGCAACATATCAAATCCCTCTCCCCTGAGTTTAGCCATCAAAGGCTCATTGTCCAGTAAAGCCTCACAGCCCACCGACTGTAGAGACGTAAACTTCACCAAGCGGTTCACATTCACAAATAAATCTGCTAATCCTGGCTGCTGGTCAAACAGTCCTTCCCTGAGCTTCTTGAAGTTCTCATCCAGTTCAGCTTGAGTATACGGCACTTTGTAGATCTCCGTCTTGTAGCTGTCAGAACCTTGGATCAACAGGCTGCTTTCAGGCACCAGGACCGTGACCTCATGGCCTCTGCGACCGAGCTCCTTCACCAGAATCTTCATGCTGAGCCAGTGGCTGCCATCCACGGGCATAACCAGCACCTTCTCCCCCTGAACGGGCCCCAGACGAAGGCAGCATAGCCAGGCCAGCAGCCCCGTCAGAGGAAACCACACCCTGCTTCTCATTGCCTTCTTGCTGCTCTGCAAGCTGAGCTTTGTGTGGGAGCTGGTCCTGCCTGTTGTGGAGGGGTGGCTTTCTGAGTCGGAGTGAATGTGTGTGTGTTGAAATTCTGTAGGAAGGGCAGGCTGCATTTTAAGGCAGGCTGTTATGTAATAACTGGAAGATAGGGCAGATTCCCAACGCTTTGTGTGAAAAACGTCATCATTCAGCGTGTCGTCAGTTAATCATTGTTTTACATGACTTTGGTGTTCATTTTAAAAGTCTTCCTATATCCCTTCAACTAAGCACATTAGTCAAGATGTTTTTTAATGCCTTTTTCTAGCATGATTTTCTGCTGCATTTGTGATGCAAGGCTATAAAATTAGTATGTATTTTAACTTGCAAGTCATCGCGTGACTGCATGTACTGACTGTAGATTTGAGCAAAGTCCTCTCTGTTTACTTTACACATCCCCTCCCTTTGGAAAACAGACAAACTCGTGCCTCATAGGCTTTGTAGAAAGTGGTAGCGTGCAAAGTCTCTTGTAATAGGAAACCAACTCCCCCTCTGTGAAGAGGAAGTTGATACTATCAAACCAGTTATTCCTGAAATTAGCCTTGGTTACAACTTGTTTTAGCCCACTGAACTGATTTATGTAAGTAACGAATGTGTAAGTATTTATGTAAGTAACACCTTTACATTTTTTTAAAGGTATCCAAAACTCAATCAAATACTAAAAGTAAAAATCTTTGAATGCTGTTTTTGTTTTCATTTCCCTTAATTTTAAAAGTCAGTAGATCTGTTGTGCAACATATCACATATAATCTAAAGAAGTTTGCACCCTGCAAGACTTCATTCTTTTACCCCTGTCACCTGCATGGAATTTGTTGGCAATCAAGCCTTTCCTTTAGGAACAGTTTGTACTTTGCGAAACACGTTTGTTTAAAACTAAGCAAAGCGGTCCATACAAACTGTACCTTCATTATCAGTTAGTCGTTTCTCCAGTGTTCACATGGTCTAATCTCCAAAAGATTAATGTAATCCTGGTTCAAATATATTTGCTAAGATATAAAAATACTAATACAATGTCATGACTTTTTTTTTTAATCCTTTCATGGAAATAATAAGAAATAATCATTTCTTGCTTGCATCTTTTACTATAAAATTTCTGTTTTCTGACAGGCAACACATGTATGTCTATATGATCAACAAATAGATCACAATTCAAACAAAACATTTTTATTTAACCAATATGTGTGGAATTAATTTTTTCTGCTTTTTGCACCAATGGAAAATGTTTTAACTTTTTTGTTTTGCTGATATTTTTCTCTTTAGTGCTGATTTGCTGTGAATTTCACCCATGAGGGACAGTTAAAGGATTAATATATATTTTGTTTTGTAATGTACTGTATTTTATTCTGTTGTGTTTCTGTTTTGTACTCACTTTAGCACTTTACAAACTGTACCTTCCTTATCAGTTTACATGGGGGTTTTTTATGGAATTAGGTTAAAATTGCATGAAAATGATTTGAATAAACAAGAAAGAGGATGAGCCAAAGTGGAGATGATGCAAGGTTTTGCTCTTTGGAGATGATGCTGAAAAGTTTTAGTTGAAATAGCATAAAATGACAAGTGGAACATATACAGCTAACAGCTTTTGCAATCTCCACCCTGTTATATACATTCAGTCTGAAATATTTCTGCCTAATCAGCAGAAGAATGAGAGGTTGAGGACACACTCTTGGCAGCATACACTGTCCTTCTAATCAACCTTTTCTCTAAAAAGAGAGAGCATGACAGTATGACCCAGTCTTTCCTTCACAGGTCCTACCAACCCTTCTTTTGTTCAGTATTTGAATATCCTGTTCAGTGCAAACAGTCAGTATTATAAAGTGTCACTGTGTGAACTCAGCCCCACTGTCCTGACCTCTGAAAGCACTGATAACAAGTAGGTGTGGACTGGATTTCAGATATTTGCACACAAAATACAATGCAGCCACTGGGCTGAACTTTGCCTATAGTACTGGAAGAGTTAACCATCAAGTAAAAAGTGAATAAATATGATACAAATAATCAAGGAAGTGATATAATTTAAGTGAATATGTATCAGACCCCTGTAGAAAAGTCTGTGACTCTTTCCACATGCTGCACCCTGTGTTGTTTTGTTTGAGAGCCTTTTACTAGACGTATTCCATCGGTTATGAAATTTGGAAACTGGTGACAAGAGAAATTCAGGCTTCTTACTGAAATATGCCATGGCTCTGTGGTGTTTATAGCAAGTCCTCACGATGAAATGTGATGGAAAGTTCCAATTGCAACTATAAACACTGCATGGATGAGAAATTGTTGAAAACCTTATGCAATGTTTTAGTTAGAAAAATATGAGGCTATTACCATATAATTGTCATCATTCTGAAGCCAAGTCGGATTAAAGAAACAGGATCAAACAAGAAGTCAGGCGACTGCATGAAGAAAACTGCAGAACTGTCAAATGTAGCTGTCAATACACAGATTCTGCCACATGATGGTGCCAAACACCAACAAAGCAGAAATTCTCATTTTTAAACATTTCTCTTTTTGGTTAAGAACCACATTGCTGAGCTGTACAAATGCATATAAGGAATAAGCTAAGAAACTACATGATGTCAAACCATTTGTTACGGTCAGTGAGTTTGCACTGCTGGCTCAGGTCCAGCTCATGTGAAAGGTTGAGTCAGATTGAGGTGTAAATCTGATAGTATTCATGTCCAGTCATTCTTACATCAGCAGTTCAGCAAAGACAGATAATCAAATTTGTTAGCTTAAAGATTGTTGGACTTTAATTATATTAAAGAGTGATAAGACAATGTGTCAAAAGTAACTTTGCGTACTTTAAACCTTTATTCTCTCTAATATGTTATTTGTCAGATTAAATGAGAATGAGTGATAAACTGACTCTAGTATTGGGTCATTATCAAATAGCCACAGGCCTTTGATTGTCTTATCAATGTTTCTACAATAGATCTGGGTCAGTTAGTAGTGCAACGTGACAAAGAACATTTACAGTTCTTTACATTTCTGAACACTGACATTATGTGTTCCTTGTTTTTAATTTTGCAGTTTTATGCTATGTATTCCGTGCTCTAACTTCATGCTTGTTTTGTTTGACTGCTTTAACCACTTGATAGTTAAGGGCCTGATGCAATAAATATAATGTTTAAAATACATCATGTCTTCCTGTGTATTTATAGGGTCAGTTATTTTTATTATTATTATTTGTGTGCCTGTCTAGAGGTCATTTGTTTTTTTGATTAATACTTCTTAGTAAGTATTTTATCAAAGCTAAAAGATAGATAAGACATTTTCTTTTCTAGCAGAAATTTATTTAGCAATTAATATTTGTTTGACAGTAAATCAGTGTAAATCCAAAGAACAGTGGTTATGTACGGGTACAAACTCATGGATAATTTGTTGACAAAAAACTATCAGCAATGAACACCACAAACGTGGCATTTATGAAAGAGTGACAAGAGGAAACGTTTTGCTAAAACTTTTTTACTCAGAAATCCTGTGGTCAAAACAGCAGTGTCAGCAGGAAGGAGGCTGTGGGAATGAGGTAAGACAGGGAAGTTGATTAGTGTGGCTGGGACAGTAGATGGGATGGAGCTCATACAGGGGAAACCATGAAAGTAAAAATGCTTAAAACCTTTTAAACTGAAGTTCAGAGACACTCAAAACAATCAGACACAGCTCAGAGTGCAACCCATCACAACATATACTTATAAAGTAAAAAACTGTGTGAAAAGGCTCAAGAGTTATAATTTTGGATCCTGGGTATAAAAGTAGTAACTTAGAATATGAATTTTGATGATGGTTGTTAGCCAAGTTAAACAAACCTTTTGAAAATAGCCACCTTTACACAAGTATTAAGCATGCTTTTTATTAAGCTCACATTTCTTCATTAAAAATGTTCTTAATGTTTGATGTCCTATTCTAATCCTCAATGTCATGTTTTCATTAACTTCAGTGGAAAATCATCAGAAATAATGAGAATGTAAGTCTCTGCGTAATTAGTCTGTAGAACGCATTCCACTTTGTAAAAAGACTGAAATAAAATAACTTTTCAATAATCCATTTATTAACTCTGTATAGAGTGCATGTCTGCTGTGTGGTTGCAACCACATGGTGGAGCCAGAATCTAAAAATGGCATCGGCCCGGTTTTGTCCACGGTGGACAGAGGAAAAAGGTTTTTTTTACCTATATGCAGTTTGAAACTATATTTTCCTGTATCATCAGTTGCTTCCCAAACGATAAAGTTTTACTCACCGTCTAAAACAAATCCCAGTTTAGGGAGATGCATTTAAAAGCTGAAAACAAACACGAACCAAATAAGTTTTATTGCAAATACGAAGAGCTTCTTTAATATCGCCACCAGACCGCTTTTACGTGCTTCTCAAGCGATTTTGGAAATCCGACATTCTCCATTCACACTTTCCTAAAATGTTGAGGTTAATCGCTTCTATGCGCCTAAAGGGTTAAAGAGAGAGAAAAAGGAGCGATTAACTGTGACATCAAGCCTCTTACTTATGTCTTTAAAAAGGAGAGAGGGAGACTTTCAGAGGTAAATCTTCAGGTACTGAGACTCTGAGCAGATGCGCGCCGACCTTGGAGTCTCCAGGCGCGCAGCGGAGGATTTTGCGCACTGGAATCAAGTACAGCTGAAGGAACGGTCTGCTTGACTGACCGCAGTCTTGGCACCGGCGATACGGGACTCATTTGGTAGAATTTCACGGCGCACAAAGACAACTTCTCGCTTAAATCGCTCCGGATTAAAAAGAAGAAAACTGTTCGGTGGGATTTGAAACTTAAACAACTAAGTCGCTGTTTGAAGACGCCTCATTAGAGGAAATTCCAGCACCCTGAGAGACGGGGACGTTTAAAGAGGATTGTGGAACTCTTTGCTGGATTGAACAGGAAGGATTCCAGCGCGAGGTATCTGTAAATTTGCAGAACAGTAAGGACAAGTTCTTTTTTCTTTTCTTTTCAACTGTACGAATAAAACCCTCTATTATTGAGGTGTTTTTTTGGTAAAACTCTCCACTTTCATTGCAGGTGATATCAGCGATGTTTCAGCGGCATGCGCGTCTTCTCCTCTCCAAGTCTTTCAGAGAGGATTTAACCGCCGCGCATCTTGAATAAAACTGACGAGTCGGTGAAGATGAGAGCCCTGCAAACATTATTGTTGCTTTTTCTCCTGCACCAGGTGAGTACTGGACCGAACGAGTAGTTTATTTCCATTCTGTCTCTTGAAGTTGCACTTTGAAACTTAGTCTAGGAATCCCACATTGTGTCGAATTACAATTTATTGAAACTGAATTCGCTAAATAACACTGAATAAGATCATACCACAAACCTCCTATTCAGTTTTACAAATTGTAAGTGAATTTTAGTCACTTATTACTGAATTACTGAATTGCTCAAGTCTCAGCATTTTAGAGGGAATGTAAAAGAAACTAGAGAAAAACTATACACTTGAGTGCCATGCTTTATAGATACATACTATTACTTTATTGTAGTCTTTATCACTTGCTTACAAAATATCAGATATTAAAGTAAACCCCCTATACCTCACATTGCCTTTTCTGGAAAAATAACATCTAAATGCTATTTATTTGTAATTACTTTCAGATTCTTTTCTATTTATTATATATATATACCTTAGTGTTACTGAGAACATGTCAAGCGAAGTCCTTTTTTTGTGTGTCTTTGCCGAGTTTCCTTATTTTCCATCAAGCCGACTTTCATGTCCTTTTTCTCTGACTTGCAGCCTGACCTAAAACACACCTCCTTTATTTCAGTAAGATTTATTTTTGGTCCCAGCTGTGAGCTGGAACCTTTGTGTGGAACTTGTAACATTTGGTAAATATATTTGCTCCAGCATAGTGCAAAATAAGCCAGACTTTTAAAAAGGACACATTCAAATAAGAGATTAAATTAAAAAACGGGATTTCTTGTAAAGCTTTTGCTACGTCTTCTTTGTAACTCACATACGGCTTACGTCAGTGCAAGGAAAATTATTTCGGCTTTACTAGAAATTCATTGTGCTAAGCTTTTTTGATATAATCTTCCTTTAGTGTAATTTGATTTTTATTGTGTTAATCTCTATAAAAAAAAGATTGTGATCTTTGGGGAAATTCACAGGGTTTTCTCTACTTTGATGAACATCTGCTGATGTGTCCTTTCTAGATTTTTCCTTCATATATTGTGTTTTTTTTTTTATCATTGTTGGTTTTATCCTGATTATCCCTTTTCCATGATCAGACTTGAACGCGAAATGCCATCGGATTGAAGAAGTTCTTCACATCTGTGCTCAATCCTCAAAGAGGATCTTTTAAAGATAGCCTTGAACCATGCAGCTGCAGCAGCTGCAGCAGCAGAAGGCTGCCTGTTCTGTTGTAATCAGCACTGAGCCTGTTGGGAGCTGCGCCTCCAGAGAGAAATAGGCAGGCCACCTCCCTGGGGAAGCTCTTTTTATATGCCTCGGTGGCTTTCCTCCCAGGACACCCACAAATGTCTGACTGGGGAAATTTTAGACTTTATCAATATTACTTCAACTTTGTAGGCTAAAAAAAAATAAACAAACAGCTGAGATTCACTCCAAACGTTAAAGAAACTGAGCTTTAAAGATGTTTATGATTAAACATAAAACAAAACCTAGCCAAAACTGGAATAGGATGCAGCAGTGCTCAGTTTAAAATACTTGAAATTTTACGTAAACTAGGAATTCATCCATTTCCTCAGACTCGTTTTCCGTACACTTCAAGTGGCGAAGAAATAAGCCTGGTCCCAGCTTCTCTGTCAAACCCCAGGGACAAATAAGAGGTTCAAAGCCATCCTGGGAGAATGGGTTCTACCCTGTGACATCTGCTACACTTATCCCAAGCTCAATGACAACAGGACAATGTAGATGAAGACGAAACTTATTAAAGCCTCTCCGCTGTCTTTCCTCTGCCTGCCCTGTCGTGACTCTACTCCCACAGAGTTTCTCACAGTGGAATGTGTAGCTTTTAAAACTCAGATTAGGATTAGGTATGAAGAGACATTGACAAAGACTTTACCAGCTTGAGATGTTATAGCCAGGATAGCGACTCTGTGGTCGTATTATGTTGGAACAAAGGCTCAACGAGGCCCATGCTGATGGGATCAGTGACAGTGTTAACCTCCTGTGTCACCTAAGTATATAAAAACGTATATATATATAAATACATGTCTGTGTTTAAAAAATAAGGGTAGATCAGAAGAAGAAACGAGCCTGGATGCATTTTGTTTTCGGAACTGTGACATGCCTGCGGTTCTTCCACCGAACTTTGATGTGCAGTGATTTAAGGGATTACAAGTGATTTCTCAAAGCTTTTGGCAGTAGTTGTGAGCTTTTATTTATTTATCTATCTACGTGTGTTACATGCAGTGGCAGCAGCTCGTGCAGTAATTGGCCCCGGGCAAGCCCCTTTCTGCTGCACCCTTTAACCTTTTTGGGTTTTCATGCTTGTCTCAATCGTCGTTATGTTAATGCAAAAGAATAAAATTAAAATAACTGTTTTTTGTTTTCACAGATCATGAATCTTAGATTTTTAACCCCTTGAAGATTATTGTTGCGGCAGTCACCTCAAACTGCAAGACTGCATAGTTGCATAAGATTCATGTCTATTAATGTAATTTCAACTCATTCTGCCATGTGAGTTTTACAAAAGTTAAAATTAATCAAAACTAAATATCCAAATATTTTTATTTTTTAAATAATGTAATATTTTCACATGAATCTACTTCATTTAGAATTTGTTTGATTGAAAAATCACATTATTTAGTTTCCCTTTTAGTTGTAAATAAATTCAGGCATTAAGAGAAAAACATATTACATAGTCTAGAATTACACAAACCTGTATTGCAGATTTCGATGACAAAGTGGATATGTTACAGAAATACATAACAAACCAAATAATATAAATAGAAAAAATAAATAAAATGATAAAGTATCCATTGAATCAAAAATTCATTTCAATGTATGGATTCTTCATGCTGCCCCCTGACGGAGTGGCACCCTGGGTATTGAGCCATGTCAAAAATGCCCCTTGCTGTTTGATGATTTATTTCTCCGCCAGGAGATGAAGGAGGACAGAATTCAAACCTCCAGTATTTGCCTCTAGTTTATTTAAATGAAAGCAGTTTGTGCTCCTTATTTTCTCTGCAGCGGCAGAGAGCGACGCTCAAAGTCAGAGTCGGCTCCAGCAAGGACAACATTTTTATCCATGTCTTCGAAACAAAACAAATTCCACACAAATTCCCTCTCTAAGGGCCTTTTAACCCTCTTTCTCTTGCCCATGCTCAATTAGGTTTGGTTTTATTATTTATTTACTGTATATTTAAAGGCAACTTAACACTGGGAAGTGTAATAAAATGTACAGTTGGGGGGATTAGGAGCAGCTCTTTAATCTCACGCTCCTGATAATGCTGCACGGGCTGATTGATTAGTTTTTCAGGAAGCTTATGTCAGAAAAACCTAATCCGTCTTTGGATTGTGCCAGCCTTGTAAGGTTTTCCGCGCTGCCACTTTATCATGGTGGCGAATTACAGAGCTGCTGGGCTGTGATAAGGTCCTCGTCTCTTTTACAGACCCCACCGCCCAACCCTTTTGCACACTTGCACTACACACACCCCTCCTTCCTCCCCCTGGACAATAAAAAAATGTGTTTATATTCTTCACATCCCTGCTCTGCCTGGTCTTCACATCAACCTCTCCCAGGATTTGCCTTGTAAGAAAGAGAG
The DNA here is from genome assembly GCA_902982915.1 of Phalloptychus januarius. Classification (NCBI taxonomy): domain Eukaryota; kingdom Metazoa; phylum Chordata; class Actinopteri; order Cyprinodontiformes; family Poeciliidae; genus Phalloptychus; species Phalloptychus januarius. Next base: position 15,750,641 of record CADWAE010000230.1, on the reverse strand, counting down.
TGGGGAGGGGAAAAATGAGAAGAACTTAAGTCTTCAAAAAGCCACCAGAAAAATTGGGTGGAGAGAGAGAAAAAATGGGAGAGAAAATGGGCAAGGCCAGTGAAAATGTCTGTGGAAGTGATTAAAACATGGATTCGACAGAGTTGAAGAGGGCATGTATGCATGCGCAGCCTTCCAGGAATCATTTCGGAGCTTACATGGTGCTGATGTGTATCTGTGCACATATTGGGGTCACAATCTTTCCAGCCAGAAGGCTTGACTTGATAATCCCTCATAAACAATACCCGTCTGTGGCATTTGCCGTCCTCGGCCCGCATGTTGCTCATCACCTCTGCGAGGGAAAAGGTTGTCGTTTTTGAGGCTTAAATCCCTCAAATGCAGCCTGCAGCCACAACAGGTTGCGCTTTTACTGTATGGATCCCTGCAAGCTGTTCCTTTCTCCATCCTCATTTACAACCAACGCGGCGATGAATCCTCGCTAAAGGTCTCCGAGTGAAGAGACAGAAGCTCTGAATGATTGATCGCTGTGACACAATTGCCCTTTGCGCTGACAAAAACGCTAATCTGGAAACTGGAAGGCCCATTAAAGACTTGAGCCAAACAGTTATTAACACAATGATTATTTTTGTAGTTGCTGCTCTTTTGATGAGAGCCGTTTGGCAATTATTGTGTCATTTATCGTTATCGTTAAAAAAAGAGAAAACCTATATTTTGATGCATAATTAGTCTTCCTAATCTCTAACTAGGGATGTTTGCAAGCTCTGATTGAATGAAGTAGTTCAGGTGAATATTACTGCTTTATAAATATAACATAATATAACTGGTAAGATTTATTGTTTGAGCAATGTTTGATTTTACGAGGCTCTGACTAAAAGTCCTGTCGTGAATTTTATCACCATTACAATAAAAGTCCCAAAATATCCTGACAAAAATTTAAAGGCGCGTTGTTGACCCCTATTTGGAAATGCAGATGAACTGAAATGTAGGTGATTCTTTGTTTGAGCCACATAGGGGCTGGTGTTCCTGGTGCAGGAAACATTATGTTAAATGTGTTGTTGAGATTTGTGGTCTAGGTGCAGAGCTGTGAATTTTTATAGCCGTTGTGCAGCCTCAGGTGAGTTAAACCGGGAGCTTCTGCCACCTTATGGGTCTGTCATTACAGCTCTGCAATATCAAAAACAGGCAGGATGTTCTGATGTGGAACTATTACTGTTTAACAGACTGTTGACTCTGTTTTTAGTCTTTATTTTTTCAGCAGGGCTGCAACAAAATAAAAACAGACATTCATTTATATTTTATACCTTTATCATTTATGTGATGACCAAAACATGTGCATAATTTGAAAGGGGAAGAAAAATCAAAGATTTTAATTTTTTTTCTTTCTAAATAAAAATCTAAAAAGGTGGCATTTAGTGCAATTAGCTGCATTTAGAAGTTAAGCTGAAAAAAAAAGAAACATAAAACATCCACTCTGCTGTTTGCTATGAACAGTTTCTAGTCAAATAACAAGATGTAACTTTCTTTCATTATACAAAGCATTGTATAAAATTAACACCATGAACATGGCATCCCTACCATGACATTATGGTGGTGGCAGCATCATTCTGTGGGGGTGTTTTCTTCAGCAGACAGTGAAGGACAGATGGACTGAAATAAATGCATCACAATTCCACTAAAAGGACAGCAACACTAAACATAAATTAAACCTACAATAGAAAGATTTAGATCAAAGCATATGTGTTAGGATGGCCTAGTCAAAGCCCATACCAAAAACCAAAAGAAAAACATTGGTAAAAATTCACAGATGAGCTCCATCAAGTCTGAACTTTAACAGTTTTGTTGAGAAGAATTTGTCAGAAGATTTCTAAATCTGGTGGAAACATTAAGGTTTGCAGCTGAAATCCAAGTTAAAGTTGCTTCTTCAAGGTAAACAGACCACTTTTTAGATTTGGATTTGTAAAAAATATTGCAAAATTTCCTTCCACTTCACAATTACACAATATGTTGTTTTGGTCTATAACATAAATTTTAAGAAAACAAGATGGTTTAGAATTATGAACATTTTCTGGTTAATCATTTAGAAAGGCTCATAGTGTGCATCTGTTCAATCACAGACATAAAAACAGTATGATGTATTTAGATTAAAAACATTATGTAAAACAAAAACTCAAGTTAAAATAAACACAAGAAACAGAAGAAAAGCACTGACCTGTTTCGGTCGAGCAAACATGGATCTGGGTTCACATATTTCCTTTCTTTAAGTTATTGATTACCTGAAAGATAAAAAAAAGTAAAACCAGTTAGCTTTTTTTATTGTTGGTGACAATGTATTTCAGTCTGGGTTCCTTTAAATGAAAATATTTGCATCCTGACTGTCAGCACGATAGAGCAGCTTGCCTTGCTATGATTTTACAGTGGCTTGCTTTAAAACAATTTTGTTCATCAGAAGAAAGTTGCATGAAACTATGAAAGCTTAGAAGATTACTCGTTTTCTGAATTTCACACAAATTCATTGAAATTTGACTCCAGAATTTATTTGTTAAATGTTTTAACTTGGCTCCAAATAGTCACAGAATAAAGGTGTGAAAAAAGCGTGAAAAGTTTAAATCTGAACCAATTTCTTCAAAATCCGTTCTTCCATTTCTAACTGTGCTCTCACTTATTGTGACTCAAACAAGCAAACGGTTTCTCCGTTTGGAGTTTTTAATTACCACCCGCTTCGGTCCTGTAGCAGGCAATCACACCACATGTCAGAGCTCAGGAAAATGATTGACCTCTTTAATTAAAAAGTGCATGGCTTTCCTGTAAAAAGGCAAGGTGTGACAGCTTCAGAATAAGTACAATAAATCTCCCCCTCTGATTATTCCCACTTTTGCATTTCCTCCTGTCGCTAAGCTTTTGAGGCCTTTCTTTTGCGGCTTGTCATTTTCAGCCCTAACAAAGCTCTGTCAGCTTCCCAGTGTCTTTGTGTATTTCTTGTGATGTACCTGTCTTCAGAGCGTCTCGGAGAGAAAGGAAGCAGCGTCTTGCCAGCTCCTGTTTCTTCTTCAAAGGGAGCTGTTTTCTGTGAAATCAGACGCGGCGCAGTCAGCTTTGAGAATGGAAACATTTGCTCAGTCAAATTTAGCGGATGTACGTTTGAACAAATCAAGCAAAACAGCCCCCTATTTTTTTCTTTCATTAAAAACTGCTATCATTTTTGGCACAGTATTGAAAAGAGCAAAAATGATAAACGGTAGTTGTCACAGAAACACGGATAAAAAAAAAAAACGCTCAGACTTTTTTCCACAGTTGAAATCTGAAAACCAGTGAAGTAACAAACAAAAACACACTTCCTCCTCTTGTACTAACTACAAAGTTTTACAAGCACTTTTTGCTATTGTTGCAAGGTGTTAAAACTGGTCAAGAGATAATTACACGGGGTCCTAAATGCTTTGCGGTATTATCCCCTTCAATCCCTGCTATCAGAAATCCAGAGGTGTGCGGCAGGTGTCAGGAGCCAACACACAGAGTTAGTGCTCTGACCATATAAGGGGATTATGAAAGTGATGATGCACTGAAAGGTAACGACTGCCTGAAAGTGAAGTGTCGAGGGCTTTGCCGCTGTCGTATGTGACAAGTGCCGAGATAACGCAAGTATCCAGATTACCTGGAGGCTCTCTTCTCAGATGCGCTGACTCCTCCTCTCCTGCCAGGATTTTCGTTAACACTTCCCCAACATCCGACAGCATCGCTACATTTACATTTCCAACACCAGCAATGCTGGGTAACATCTCATTTTCACCCCCGGGGCCTTTCGCAGTTGCTTCACAAATGGACGTGAAGCAGAATATCTGAAAAGTGTGTTATAATTAAAATTTTAGTCAGTTGTCATTAAAGTGGATTATTTACATAATCAACATAGGCATGTTTTTATTTATTTTAATAGCATAGTTATGAATGCTTGTAAAAGGTTTTGATTTAAATTCATTTTGTGGAAACATATTTGCAATCTAGATGCAATGACAATTTGCTGAAATCTTAACAAATATTGCATTGCAAAATAAATAAATATACATTTATCCAATAAAATTATGACCATTGCTCCCATTGTGCAGATCAAAAGTAAAACTAAAAGTGCACTAAAACATCAACACATAAACACATGGCTTCACTTACCTGGAGTCAATACCCTGTTATCCGACCTGCAGTTTGGAAACCTGAGGAATGCATCAAAAGCTTAATTTGCCATAGTGTCGGTACATGTTAAGTCCCTCTTATTCCAGTATTATTATTTTACTAATTAGAAATGCAGAAAGCCATAAAGACACCCTAATTTAATATTGTTTGTTAATATGTCAGAGTATAGAAGCAAATCTGTGTTTTCTTTAGTAAGGCAAGGCAAGTTTACTTATACAGCAAATTTCAGCAGCAGGCAATACAAGATGCTTTATATGATTAAGACATGAACAGCACATTGCATTTTCTCATCTGCCTACATTAAAATAATCAGAAATATTGGAATAAAGACTAGAACTAGTCAGGGTTCCAAATATCATTAATTAAATGCAACGCCATGCAAATTGGTCAGTCAGTGTCTTCATCATTTTTCTAGATTTCCAGAAGTTTATTCCAGACTAGTGGAGCAAAAAGTAAAAGTTGTTTCTCCATGTTTGATTTAGATTTTTGAGATTCAGAGCAAATTAGAACCAGAACCCCTGCATGGTCTGGAAGTTTGATACAACAACAATGAGTCTTTAACATATTTCAGTGTTCAGCCATTCAGTGTTTTATAAGCTCACAAATAATTTGAGATATTTTCTCTGATAAACAGGGAGCCAGTTTTAAAACTGTGGAACTGGTTTGATGTGCTTCATAATTGGCTTCATCATCTTTCTAATAGACTAATAATGCAGATTTCTGCATGCCTATGTTCTGTCTTCCTCTAGTTTTACTGTGAAGAATCCTCCAGCTTATCCAGTTTTATAAAGGAGTTTCCTTTGGTCATATTGAGAGCACTTCCTAGCCATTTTGTGTGACCACTTCTTTGTTAATCAAACAGGAAGACATTTAAAACTATACACCTGCAGAGATTCAGCACGTTTCATAATTGGGGGAAGAGCTTGATTTGGACCAAAGAAAAATTTTCTCTAATGTATCTGCTGTTTGATTCTGAAAGTTTGATAATTCCAGCTTAGCTCTGAAGATCAAAAACATTATTTTTCCTACCTTTGGTTTAAAGAATGGAATAGAACTTAGAACTAGGCTAAAAATCACTTTTCTTAGGCCAACAGTGTCCAAAGTCAACGCTCAAGGGTCTGCACCCCACATGTTTTAGTTCTTTCCCTTGTTCAACACACCTGAATCAAATCATGGTTCATTTGCAGCCCTTTCACATGCAGAGAAGCTAGTTGGATCATTTGAATCAGATGTGTTAGAGCAGAGAGACACCGGCCCTCTGGGAATGAAGCTGGACTTTAAAATGCATTTCCTTATTTACTAGATTCATAACCAATTTAATTTCCAGGCTTGAAAATGGTACTCTTTTAATAATTATTGCATAGGTTATTTAATCAGTTAATTAGCATTGTTTATCTTTGTTTGGTGCAAGAGAATGTTTCATTTCCTTAAACAATCATTAATGAGGAATGATTGTTTCATTAAAAATAGATGTAATTTCTGATTCTATTAGTGATTAACTCTCATCAATCTTTCAAGTTCAAGTGCTGAATAATCTTTGCATTTGTTCTACATAGTTTCTTATTCTGATAAACACACAGAAGTTTCCTAATTCTTCTTTAGTATATCATGAAAATCCCTCAGTCGAAAGTTAAAGAATTCACTCTTTAGATTGATTTTTAAGGATTCACCGGCTGGTTTATAACAATAATAGAATTTGACACCAGTTAATATCATTACAACATCATTACCGTCTTTTCCTTCTCGTTTAGAATATTTAAATATTTTGACTGCAACTTAACATCTGTACAACAAAACGACAGAATTTCATTACAGTTTTGAAATTGTGTTTGTATTTACCAGCGTTTCCAAACTCATTTTCTGCAACATCAATAAACGCATATCAGCTGTGTTCTCTCACCCTTTCTGTTTTCCGAGAGCCGGTTGACACACACACACACACACCCCCACACACCCCCCTACACACACACCCTCCTTCACTGCAGCGCCCCCTCCCTGTCTCTTCTCACTTGCTCACTCATTTGGTGCCGTTTTATTTATGTCACCTGTCTCTTTCACTCTAGCTAAACATCAGTTAGCTGCGGTGTTGGAAATATGATGAAAGCACTGACAACAGAAGCAGTTTTAGTTGTTAGCACCTGGTGTTAGAAAGTTTCCTTGAACAATTTCTCTATTATTAATATTATTAGAATTTGAATTTATGTGAATTTACTAGCACGACTGAACAAATTTGCTCTTAAATCTTGGCATCTTGCAAGTGTTTTAGCTCCTTTATTTTCAAATGTACATTTAATTGGACAAAAGCAGTTTGAAAACACATTCTAGTTTATTGAATATAACTGCATGCATGCTGCAGTATCAGATGCATTGTAAAGATGATGCTTGTGTATTATTTACAGAGTAATGAGTATCTTTGTTTACTGCTGAAGCCCAAGATACAGACAAATTAGTGCGACAGCGTTACAAAGGAGCAAAAACACCTGCTGTACTGTTAGCTCTTTATTATTGAGCAGTGGAGTGAGTTTGCATCCAGCGTATTCACTGCAAGGGGAGAAACTGTGAGCAATTTGTTAAGTTTAGTGCATCACTTCTTGAAGGGAGTGGTTCTCTAATGATACAGAATGCTTCAGTATGAAGTCAGCACCCATTGGAGCAGTCAAGTTTGTCAATATCCAAATGAGATGAGGCTTGGCATCATTTGAGTCAGACTGCTCTGACGCAGAAGAAAAATACTGAATTCTGTGATTGAGCTGGAGCAGAGCTGCACTGACACTGTAAACATGACTAATGACTCACATTTTAAGATTTATGGTAGCCAGAGGAGGGTTAAGTTACATGCTATAATTTATGCTAATCACAGAACAGCCTTGAGTGACAACAGGAGGGCACAAAAAGTTCTGTGCAGAAAATGCTGCTTGGATACACTTTTTGACACCAGAATAACTCAGCTGGAGTGTACATACGTTTTAAATTTAAAACATAAGAACTAAATAAGAATACAGAAGGTCTCAATAAAGAATGTGAAACTGACAACCTTTTCAGAAGAGAGTAAGATCAATAACTCTGTGATATAGAAATAGAATTTTGCTCAGGCCTGCTTGCTCATGTTGATGGTTGACTCAATTTTTAAAGGGCACATAACATCATTTTTTACAACTTTTCCTTTCAGTTGTGTTCAGACCTGCAGCTCTCAACACTTATATTCGAGAAATATGTAAAAAAAAAAAAAAAGTCAGCACACAGCAGGAGGGAGCACTGCTGAAAGTGTGACTTGGTCAACGGCTTTATGTACAGAAAATCAGAGTTGGGGACCGATGCATAACACAACGGTCTCCCAAGAAAAACTTAGTGGTTTCAAAGTCTTCATATTCAATGTGCACACTTGAACAAATGATTTGATGGGCATTTTACCTAGAGATTTCATGTAACTGTGGCCTACCGTTACATTTTTTAGGATATGATAATGTTGGTATGGTCGTGTGTTACTGTATTAGAGACACATGACTTCATAGCCCTTTTTAGTCCCTAAAAAATAACAAGAAAAGCAATGAAAAGACCATTTTGCAGTTTAGTTCTGTTTCATAGTCGTGAGATTTTTTTTATTATTATTATTGTGGCTCTAAAATGCAATAATGTTTACACTTTTAAACACTTTCTGTAAAACAGTTCAAGATAGGCGACATGTCAAAACAGTTAACTCCTATTTTCTGGAAAATAAACTACAATAATAAAGCCTCCGGTCTCTAGTTTTATATTTTATTCATCGTCTTTTCCAGGAGGAAATGGTGAAAACCAACATTTAAGCCTTAGTGAAGAAATTCCTGACTGAATTTCAATAAAGTCAGGATTAGGTGCAAAATTCATTTAAATGTTGATTAAAGCTGAGAATGAGGTGCAAGAATGGAAAAGGTGAGGCATGATCTGTTGTGTTTGAGGTGTTAGGAGAGGTGGTACTCTTTACAAAAATGAGTCTTCAAGAGATTCTTGAAGGTGGAGTGAGGCGCAGTTGTTCGGAAAAGAACAGGTAGCTTCACTGGGAACCACAAATAAAGCCAGTCTGGACTGCCTGATGTGTTCAGGCAGAGGGTAAATTTACTGAGACAAACACTTTAGTTGGAAAGGAGCATATAAATGAAAACAAAAAGTAAGTTGTTCTAACATGACAATTTGAATCATAGGTACCTATTAGTAGTGGATGTTTAGCCTTTTAAGGACTTTTAGTTTTGGGCTGTTGCTCAAACCTCAGATGAGCTGCTTAATTCTGGATGATGTTCTTATTAGTTTTTCATTTTCAGAGGAATTAAATAAACAACCCTGTGTGTCTAAATTGACTTGGTCACAAAATCACCACAATCAAGCAAAACCATATCTGCAGTTATTTTTTAAAGTAAACATACCCATCTTTTATTTATAATTTTTAATCACATTGCTGTGTTTTGTATTAAATGAAACCCCTCTCAACTACCTTTACAACACATTACATGGTAGTTGTCAAAGAGCTGGCTTAATAAGGCCCTAAGCAAAATGTATTATATTTTAGATGTATAGTATATTTCTATATTGTCCATTCTTTGTCACTTTTGCATGCTGCATTTAACACAACTATTTTTACTAAATTATACCCCTGTTCTGACCAGGAGCTTGTTCTGATTTGTGCAAACGTGTCCAAATAAAAGCACTGCTGTAGCCTGTTTTATATTCCTGTGTCCTACAGGATAACAGATGTCAAAAGATTATTCTGAAGGCACCATTTATCACACTTATCTCATGCTCAATGTGCATTTGAAATTAGTACACACACTACATATTGTTTAGCTCTAAACATCATTATTATAGCTAGACATGCAGGAGGAATGTTATGAGATTGATTTATTGATTTAACATATAGTAAGAGCATGTTCCTACTAGACCAATTGTGTCATAAACTTCAGATATTTAGGTTACAAAATATGATATTCGCCCTTTAGTGCAATTTATATTAAATTATGTCAATATTGATTTCAAATTGATCGGATAACAGTATGAATTAGGATTTATAGGTAAACCTAAAGTTGTCTCATTCTCACAGAGGTCAGGTGCTAATGACCTGAAGGGTCACACTGGAGGGCAGCAGATATGGTGCATGCTCACGCACACACTGACGGTAGCCTTCTGTGATTGGTAAGGCGCCCCCCGGTGTGGATTTGCTGTTGCGATCCACCACAGTGCTGAAGCACCTGCCATGTATTTCCCCGGCCGGCCTCTGATTAAAAGTGATGGCTCTGGAGCGTGAGGCTGTTCCAGCGATCAGAGCACCAATCTATTCTTCGGCAGGGTGGAGGCTCTTTGCTCAGTGCTCCCAAAGCGCCTCAGGGGCCTCCTCTCCTGGAACCAGCTCTGGATGTGAATCATTACAAATTATATGCCCCGTAACATCAGGAAGAAGATGGCATGGGAAGGTCTGTGGGCAGGTGGGAGATTGTGGTGGTTTTAATGTCAGCTGAGCTGTATGTCATGTTGGATGCTTGAAAGCAAGATGCTGCAGTCAGTCTGTGGCCTAATGCTAACAGCACCGTCCTGAGCAGCTGACAGGTGTTGTGTTTCGGTGGTGCTGGAAAGGTATTACCACAGGCAATGGTGAAGGTGGTGCAGTTTTACTGAAGTGTCCAGATTTTTACAACGCAGAAACACATCAAGTTAATGAAGCTTTAGACACAGAAAATTAGCAGAGAAATGAATTGCACCATGTAAGTGAGGTCAATTTGCACAGATCAATCCATGAAGAACAGCGAGGTGCATGATTGGGACTACTGTGCTTGCACTGATGAGCAGGTTAATTGCCCATTTTGTTTATTGTGAGAAATTCCTGAAACCAATTTCCCCCAGACACATATCCCTGCCTTATGTGCGGGGAAAAAATCCAGTATGAAAAATTCAAACTGATTATTTTTGTTACAGAGGCAGCATCTTAATTAAACAAAAACAGTTTCCTGCATACCAATCACAGGCCAAACTGATAACTGGGCCACACATTTTTGTGGCTGCCATCATAAGCAGCACCACCGCTTCTCCCGTGGCCCGAGGCGTACACCCATCACAGCTAAGTGCAATGTAGCCAGCTTCTTGTTGCAAATACACTTTAATGGCATCTTTTCACATGATGCAGAGGCCAGATGTCACTGGCCTCTTAATAACTTTCCAGAGGCTAGTTCTAGTCGCTGTGGCAATTACCTTTATGTCAGGACTCTAAAAGATATGTCTACCCACGGGACAAGCAGGCAGCCAGCTCCTTAAAGCTTATTACAGACAAACGTCAGAGCTGATTCATCCCGACTCACTGTGCGAATCTTTGGTGCTCAGGAAACTGTGTGAATTTTAGTTCTTAAGTCTCTAAATCAAACACGAACAGAACCGCTTTCAAATTTAACAAAACAAACATATTCTATGCGTTATGCACTTGCTTTTTTATTCAGTAAGAAAAATGCCTGACTAACACAGAAAATGCAGCAGAAATGTTTAAAAGTGGTATGCACCCGTTAAGCATTTAATATGACACACATTTCATAGAATTATGTTAGGATTTATGCAGTGTTATCTATTTTTGGTCAATGCAAACAGTGAGAGCACTTTATAACTCTCTATAAGCATTATCTTGAAGATAATCCCTGGAGAGTCCCTGGCTTTGAAAGTCGTCTCTGGATGTTGTTAAGGAGGATTTTTTCACCTTTCAGATATGCATGTGTACAAATGCTCCACATTTTTTCCTGTTTCTGTTCTTGTTTTCTCTAGATGCCACTTTTTCTGAAAGTTAAAGAAATAACATTTTGTAAATTAATAAACCCAAATTGGCTGCTGGGGTGTTAATATGCATGTTTATCTTTTGGTTAAAGTCCAGTAATGAACTTTCTGTTTTGGTTTAGCTAGTTTCTCGTCCTCTATCAGCTATTGAAGGCTGAAGCCCTGGTACCTTTTAGCTAATCAGTGGGTAATTTCATTACTACCTTAAATGCATTTGATTGCAACTAACTCATGAAATATACTAAGCCTGTCTCAAGCATTTTCTTATTAAAATGTTATACTGTTTATAAAATAAAATTTGTAAATACTGAGACATCTATAGTCCTTAATATTGACATATTGAGATGATAAAATAGATTATTTTCTTAGTGGCCATTTGGAAGCTGTGAATCAGATACTAGCTTCAGTCTCATTAACTTATCAAAGCATATGGAAATCTTTTCTTAAACTACTTATATTGTGCAAACCATTGGGGTAACTGCCCACTTCCCATTGACTGACTTTGCATGCAAATTAGCTACAGAAAACAACTTTGGTGCACAACACCAACATAACTGTTTTTGACCCTTCCATCCCCCTTTCAATATTCAGAGAGTTTTTTTGTTAAAAAAAACTGGATTTGCAATTATTTAAAAACCTAACAGTGCCTATAAAACCAAGGTAACTTATTTTTTTTATTATTATTCGTTTTAAAATTGTTCAGAGTTTCTAGGAATGCTTAATTAACAGACCCTGACCTACTCTCTCCCGGTGGTATAAATATATCGTGACACAAGAGGCCCATTTCTTATAGCCACGGGCCATGAGGTTGTACAAGGACTCGTGCTTTTGCTGCACACCACTCTCACTCAGTGGGGAGATTAAGATTGAGATGAAACAATTTCCTAAGCTCACAGTTAGGAAACTGCTCCAAACCGAGTCTCCATAGCAACCACCATCTTCATGCCAAATGTTTGTATGGGAGGAATACAAGAAGGCCTTTTCTGTCCTATTGTCATAAACTTAAACATATGTTTGCTAAACCTTGCTGAGACAATTGGGACTTTGGTCCAATATGACTCAGAGCTGGCTGATCAGAAGGAAGTAAGTGAATATGAATGACAATTTATTACAAGTCAGACATAGAATTAAAATCCATCCAAATGATTGGATTACAGTTATCCACTACACATACAAAGTCACATCACAAAGTGGGCTGTCAGCTCAGCCATCAGTGGTTCATTGATGTTTTTGTAGCATCATGAACACTCAGTCATTACTTTATTAGTTGCTGACATGTGTCTGCGTCCATTTTTTTTCTTTTTTAAATACCTAAAAACAAGTAAACCGCAACAAACAGTTGAAATGAACATATACACACTTAGTCCCCTCACAGTTACATAATAATTACATAAAACATATATTTTCTTTCACTGATTGCAAATCTAGCAAATAAAATCTTAATTTAAATTTTCAGTCTATAATTAGCTTTTTCAAGCAAGCATCTGAGTCAAGTATGCCATAGTAAGGTGAGATCAGTGGGTGTCAAGCTAATGTAAGTACAATTACTTTATTCAACCTCTGACTGAGAGGATAATAAAACTGTCCTTAACTACAGCTGTAGTTAGTGCTACCTGGACACGATAAGATTAGTCAGAATTCATCTTCATTTTAGTATAAAATTAATCTTTTCAGCTGCCAGTTGGTTCAACTAATGTTAATCCCACTGTTAAGTATGGCAGAGGACCTGTGATGCTGTGGCGTGGGTTCTCTTCTAAATGTCAAGGAATTTTGTTGGAGTGCATGTTATCACGGACACTTTAAAAAGCCGGATTTTTTTTGCATAAAAAAATCTGGTGAACTACCAAACAGTTATTTGAGTCACTCCTTTTTCTGTCCCAACATCACAAAGGTAAATGTGCTAAACAAGACAAGGACTTTTAACTGGACTTGTGTGCTTTTATCAAATGAGACTAAAACTGAGATTTTCAGCAACAAACAGACTAGATGAATTTGGGATGAGACAAATGACGAATACATGGAAGTGTTAGTATGGCAGAGGGTTTATAGCGATAATAAGAATCTCATTAGAGATTGCTTTGACTAGTTCATGCATGTTTGAGGAATCCTCCAGTATTCCATAGGAGCCATTCGGGGGCGCCTTACTGCCTGTTCAAACAATGCACCACCTATTTCCACAAATCTCCCCCTTCAAGCTGAAGTCCCCCTGCAGCTGAGCTTCCACCCCACAGTGCTGAGTGGCTGAAGTGGCATCTATGGACGGCATGGAGAAGCGTGCTGTGATGACATGCTTAAGGGGGAGTGTGAAAAAGGGACGAGGTTCTTAAAGAGGCAGACCCTAACTCCATAGGTGGAGTGACGGTCTTAAGGGAGTTTGTTCCAGAGTCTGGGTGCTGCCACTAAAAAGGCTCGGTCACCCCAGTGCTTCAGCCTTGTGACATCTCATAAAAGTAGATTTCATGACCTGAGAGATTTCCAAACAACAACTTAAAAATTCAGATAAATAAAATGGGATAAGGCTTTAAAAACAATCAATAAAACTTTTAAACCAATTCTAAAATAGGCAGGAAGCCAATATAAGCAGAATCAAACAAATATTCACATGTCTGCAGACTGAGAATAAAAGACTGGCATTTGCTTTGTGGACACATTGAAGTCACACCAGGGAAGATTGAGGGACACCAATGTAAAGTCCATTACAGTAATCAAGTCTAGAGCTAATAAATGTGTGAACAGCCAAGTCAATTGAAGAAAGATTTAAGTTTGGTCAGTAGAAAGGAAAAGCTGAATTTCACCACAGAGTCGATTTGTTTGTTAAAGTTACTTGATTTGCCATAAAGTTGCATTATGTGACCAGAGAATACAGGAAAATAAATCAGATATAAATATTATCTTAAAGCTCTTGATTTTTCTACATTGTATTTTTAAGTTTTTGTACAGTTTTTACAGGGATTGCCTGTAAAACCTGTAGGTGCAGTAGCATGTCTGATAAATCTGTGGTTTTTTAACAGGGGAATAACGTGAGTGCCACCTGATGCTAAATATTACCTTGAAATGCTCGCTAAGGATTCATAATGTGTCTGTGGCTCCGGTATTGAATGATGCTGTGCAAAAGAGAAAACCTTTGCTGGTATACATGTTTCCTTGTGTTTCTGTTAGACGTGCAGGGAAAGAAAGAAACCAAACCACAGAGACAAACATCCGCCACCTCTTTGCCTCGTACTGCTGAAATGAAGTCTGCAGTTATTATCATAATAATGTCTTGTTTCAAGTCGCCCTGAAATGCCTCTAGCACGCCGGCACCGATTAAGAAATCTTAATTAAGCTTTTGTAGATTCTCCTTCATCAGACCTTGCCTCTCTTTTTTTTTTTCCTTTTTTTTTTACAAACACTCATATTCTTTTCGTCAGACACTCTCACCTAAATGAACAAGGTGTTAGCAGAGAAAGTGAGAGAGGAAGAGAAAGCAAAGCCCGTGTTTTCGGCACACGCTTTCAAGTTTCCCGTGCTTCATCTCTCCCGAGGCATTTAAGTATTAGATATCCCTGCGCTGATCCGCTTGTTGTCACAGCAATTTCCCCAGTTGCTCATCATGCTTAAAACTCCTCTCTCATTTCCATTATAATTATCCAAGACAAAGCTCACCTGAGATTCACAAGGAAAGACAATTTAGTTTCACCTCTGGAGCAGTGCTGCATGACGCTTACTGCGTAATGGATAAAACAGTTTGAGGTTGCTGGCGAAAACGAGAGTCACCTCTCCGTTTGTTTGCAGGGGTGAGGAAACGCTCCTGTTGGGAGTACACAGATTTTACGAACAGGTGTGAGCGTTATTTTTGGTGTCGTTAGAGTCCAATCAAATTAACAGCAGAGCTCACTTGAGGTATTACTGAAAGGAGCATCCGCTGGGAATATTGCCACTGGTGGCTGGTCGATTAAATGGCTGTGGCTGTCGTGAACTACACAGAGGAACATTATTACAGAGTTGCCTCATTCATCCGTGTTTACAGGGAGCAACTGTCTTAATTAAGCATTGTGCAGGCTGATGGATTGGCCAGTCTCACTGTCTCTAGCAGACATATTGATTTCACATTCCATACCCAAATAGCCAAGTAGTTTTCCTCCCCTTTAGGCGTTAAGGTGCCACCGCAGTGTGGGACATTAGGAGCATTTAAAAGTAGCTGTAATTATAAAACATGCAGCCCTATTACATGTCAGATGGAGAGGTTTGTAATGTGACTGCGACAAAACAAATTGAACCAGACGACCTACTTTGTTAGCTTTGTACACATGTGTTTCGGTTAGGCTTACAGCAAAATTATAATTAGTCTGGGAGTAGTGCACAGCGTCTTCAGTGAGGATTCAAACAGCCGCTGCCGTGTGCTCTCAACATCTGCTTCTCTCAGTGATCCCTATAACAGGGCCTGGGGAGAGAGAGCACTACTAATTACTAATAAAACTAGCTAAGCCTATTGCTGTGAATTACTGCAGCTTTATCTGAAGTGGACCAGAAATCACTCCCGAAGCAAAAACAGGGTTGGAGAGATGCGAGGAGGGATCGCAGTTCATTGCAGTGTCTGGATTAGCACAATGCTTGGTGTATGTTTTAATGTTGGACATTAGTGCGAGATTCAAAATTCTGGCTGACTTGAATCATCTTGAAACATCTTGACTCAAAGGCTCAGGATGCCAAGCATATTTATACAGACATAGGCCTTTTTTTCTCAAAAATGAGAAAATTCAACATAAGAATAAATTCTGGTCCCCTGAAACAAATAGGCAAAATATAAAATAAATTAAAAGGAATGGTTCTTACTATTATGTGAATATAAATGGACTCCCTGCAGTGGCTTGCGTTTTGCTATATGTACAATTTTTTAATATCAGGTTTAAAAATACAGAGAAAGTCAACAGATCCAAACATCATAAAATGTACAAAAGATTTTTGGGGAAAATGTGATAAAATGCACTTTTTAGTGAGGAAAATTTTCCGCATCTCATATTTATTCTCACAATTGAAGCATATTCAAAGGAGCTGCAAACATGTCTCTTCATCTGAGCTGCTTCATCTCAGAAGCACACCACAAGACGGAAAAGGAAATGTCCAAAAATCCTTAAATATCATCCCAGGACCTACAGCAGAATCTTGAAGGTGTTAGTATGAAAGTACATTCCTGTACAATCAAAAAATATTTTATACCTTCAACTTTTAGGCAAGGTGTGCAAGGAGAAAATCTTTCTCTGCAAAACAAGCATTAAGGCCAGTCTAAAGTTCACCTTGAAAGAAAGTAGACAAGACTTCTAGAATAATGTTTTTTTTACAGATGAGTTGAAAACTGACTTGTATGGATACCAGAAGAGACCATGAGTGTCAAGCAAAAAAATTAAGCTGAAGCAGACCCTTCAACATGAGAATGACCAAAATCATATTGTTAAATCCACAACAGATTGTCTTAAATAAAAAAAATGGAAAGCCCTTACATAGCCAAAGCAAAGCTTAGACTTTGATCTCATTGAAATGTTGAGCATCTGACAGCTGAAAGTGACAAGTCTGGCAACCCTTCATCAGACCAATTTCAGAGACTGATAAACGGCTATAAATAGTGACTTATTACCGAGGTTTAACCTACAGTCACGGCTCTTCTGCCGTGATCAGTTTGGGTTAAAGGTATGAGCTGTAATCCCCTCAAAGAAAGTCAGAGGTCGCCATGCAGTACTAAGATCTGTATCTAATACAGAATGCAAAGAAAACCTTTGTTTCAGCACATTAAAACTCTAACATTTAACGAGAAACTGATTCTGGATTATTTGGGCAGATTGTTTGATTATTGCTTCATCTAAATCTGTTACAAGCTGTTGTGAAGTTATGCTTAGAAGTGGCTTTTGTCTCACTTAAAACTGTTTTTTCTCTCTACCTCTCCTCTGTGTACTGTAAAGGTTGCATGCAGGAAAGTGCATGGAGGCGCCACAGAACTCATCGAGTGGAGGGACAGCGATAACGAACAGAAGATTTCTCCCACGGGGGTGAGATCACGGATTCTCAACCCCCTGCGTTTGTTTGCCAAGGGCTCCCCCGAGCTCAAGAGCAACATGAGGGAAATGACATATTTACAGAACATGGAGGACTTTTGGGACTGGTTATCTAACCAGACAGATGTTCAGGGAGCACAGGCCAGAACTAAACGCAGACCCATCGTGAAGACCGGCAAGTTCAAAAAGATGTTTGGGTGGGGGGACTTCCACTCAAACATCAAGACTGTCAAGCTCAACCTGCTCATCACAGGAAAGATCGTGGACCACGGGAATGGCACGTTTAGCGTTTACTTCCGCCACAACTCCACCGGACTGGGGAACGTCTCCGTGAGCCTGGTGCCGCCTTCCAAAGTCGTGGAGTTCGAGATCGACCAGCAGTCAACACTGGAGACCAAAGACACCAAGTCGTTCAACTGTCGCATTGAATACGAGAAGACAGACCGCAACAAGAAGACCGCCCAGTGCAACTATGAGCCGTCCAAGGTGTGCTATCAGGAGCACACACAGAGCCACGTGTCATGGCTGTGCTCAAAACCCTTCAAAGTCATATGCATCTACATTGCCTTTTACAGTGTGGACTATAGACTGGTGCAGAAGGTATGCCCCGACTACAACTACCACAGCGACACACCTTACTCCTCCACAGGATGACCTAGGTCTTAGCGTGCAGCAGCCTTTGATTTAATCTCCAACCGATGTAAATGTCAAACTCTAAAGTCTCTGTCCACAGAACAACCCTTAACAACTGAGTCTGCTGAAAGAAAGTCAACTCGATCAGGGCAAACACACTTCAAATATTTGGAAAAAAAACCTCTGTAAATATCGCAGTTGTTCCAGAAAAAAAAAAACATCTGACAGTTTGGTCTTTTGAGACTTGGTTTTAGGGGTTTGACAAAGTAAAAGGCAGTGCTAGCTCCCAAACCTGCGTAAATCCTCATCACAACAGCACATGTTCGCTGATGTAATTAGTGTGTTGTCCAGATGTTTTCTTCAAGGCCAGGCCATGGGCAAAATGTTGCACCAATTAAAAGTGCAAACCTGGAATCTGGCAGTGCTGGAGCCAAAAATTGAGATAGTCATCATTTAACATATGACAAGATTTTGATTCATCTTAAAAAATTATCTAAAAAAAAACAACAGTTATTTAAAAAGGCATAGAATGATGAAATGCTCGTGTAAGGATACAAAAACAGTGAATGGATAAAAGGTTTGACTTTGAACTGGAGCGGTTATCCATTTGTGCATTTGGAAAACTCAAAAAGGATAGTCTTTTATTTCAAAATTATTCAAAAAGTGTCTTGAAGTTTTGAATAATTATTAATATTTAGCAATTTCTTATATATTAATATGATCAAAATTACCATGTACACATGACAAAATAGACAGATCAATTTACAGATTTCTGGAGGTTTATTATGCATATAATGCCTGCAAACATTCTCAAACTGCTTGAAGTTTTCCACATTCATCTGCCTTGGATCAGTTCCTTCCAGAACCGACTTTCAATGCAGTAGCACCTGCAGGTCTTTTGGAGTGTCTACTAGCTTTGCAGATCTAGAATTATTTTTCCTCTGTTTAGAGCATTTCTGGACCTTGACTGGGGATTTCTAACACATGAATATGCTGTGATCCACATGATTATGGCACTTGTCCTACTAGAAGGTGAACCTTCACACCAGCCTCATGTTTTTTTCAGCATTGCCCAGTATTCATCTCCATCCATCTTCCCATCAACTCTCAGCATCTCCCCCACAACATGATGTTGCCACCATCTTGTTTAGTAGTGTTATTTAGGTTTCTGTCAAAATGACATTTTGCATGTAGATGACAGCATATTTTTTGTTGTATAACCCTAAAGAGCTTCTGACAAACTGCACACAGAACCTCTTAAAGTTTTATTTCAAAAATGGCTTTCTTCTAATTGCTCCTCCATAAAGGCCAGATTTGTGAAGTATACAGCTAATAATAATAATAATAATAATAAATCCTTTTTCTTTATGTGGTTAACCTTAAAGGGTCATGAGTGGGTTTGGTCATCAATCCATCACACAAAGACACAGAGACAAACAAGTCAAACAATCCTGCATGCACACATTCACTTCAGAGGGCAATTTAGAGCAACCAAATAACCAAATAGCTTTAGACGGCAGGAGGAACCCAGAGTATCCATGCAAAGCCCACACACAGCTGTGCCAGAGTTCAGCCTAACTAATACTAACAGTTATAATGCCTTTAACATATTCTTGCTCCTGAGCTGTGGATCTCTGAAATCAGTTGCTGCGTTACCACCGGCCTGCCCTACTGTTTATGTAACATCTGAAGCAAATTGGTCGCACTGGATTTTTTTTAGGGGTATTAGAGTAAAGGAGACCAAATATAGATGCAGACAGTACTTTTGAGAATTCTTTTTAAAAACAAAAGCAAAATATAGTTTCTTTCCTACCGTAGTTACGGACTACTTTTTTAAGATGCTACTTCACTTACAATATCTATAAAATACACAAATATTTGTCTTTACAATGTGAGAAAATGTGGAAAACTCCAAGGGGTAAAAATACTTTTGCCAGGCAATATAATGTATTTCAGTTCTCTTGTGTTGATTGCCGCAATTATCCCAAGGCGTGTGTGTGCTAAACTGGTCTGAAATCCAACATCTGTGTTTGCAGGATGCACTTTGAGGCAGCAGCCTGCCGAGCGAGCCATGCGGTGGATTAATGTGTCAGGAGAGGAGGGGAGGAGGATGCAATAATTGCAGGACAGGTGGATTTAGTGAGTCTGGCAGACAATTATCAGCACTTTGTCATGGTCCTGCTACCAGCCCTGACATTACCTGTCTTTAATAGGCTTTAATTAGCCTGGGAATTTCTATTCACCAAGAGGAGAGAGACTGAAAAAGGACAGAA
Source organism: Phalloptychus januarius (assembly GCA_902982915.1). NCBI lineage: Eukaryota > Metazoa > Chordata > Actinopteri > Cyprinodontiformes > Poeciliidae > Phalloptychus > Phalloptychus januarius. Next base: position 15,730,750 of record CADWAE010000230.1, on the reverse strand, counting down.
AATGGGCAGAAGTTGGGAAAAAAAAACTTGTCTGTGATTTCAAGAAGTGGGAATATATTTGAAAATAAATAAATAAAAAATCTGGCTTTTTCCCAAATGTACAGCAAGCCTAAGCTGGCAGACTTAAAGTGGAAAAGAAGCAGTTTAGCAGTACACGGTGTAATGTGCTTTGACATTGCAATCACCCAGACAGTTTTAAAAGGCTTCGTTGAAAAGCACCGTCACACGAAAAGCCGTAGATTGCATTGCTTGCACACATCCTGGGTTTTAGGTTAGGGCATGTGCCACAGATGACACTGCAATTATTTCAGTCGATGCTACTTCATGGCCCCATCATCTGTAAATGATCCTGTCACCTTGTTGGTGAGGTGAGGTGTATGATAAATCAGTCAATCTACAGTGAAATGATATTTTTAGTTTTACTCCTCGTGTCGATGCTGTGTACTACTTGTAACTACAACCAGGCGTGTTTAATTATGGCTTCAAATTAACAATATCAGTTTATTTCAGTTTTTCTTAAAGGATATTTCACAACGTGTACCCCTCCTCATTTCTAGTGTGTTATCAAGACTGTCATGTACATAAATGTTTAAATTATTGCCAACCCTTTATTTCCCATTTCTGTGTTTTACATTGTTCCTGTTCTGATTACCTGCTTGGGTAAACTTGTTTAAAAATCTCTCCTGTAAAATAGGAAAAAAAAATGTCAAGTGTGTAGTGTGATTGCACATGTTCATTTTCACAGGAAGTTCATTTTGTTAACATTTAATGGTTGAAGATCACTTTAAATCTTTATGGCATTAAACCTTATAAGAAATTGGCTCCCCAGCATCTTGTCACACTGAGTCTGCCCCGGTCTATTGGTGCTCAGAGTTGTCTCGTTTCATTCCTGAAAGGCCTTCTCAACAGGATAAACACACCATTTTTAAGAGGTACATTTCGGTGCAGCTTTTTAATGGGCAATAAATCTGTGTCCACAGGCGTGGATGATACCAGAGGTACACCTCAGGGAGCACATCCATTTTGCTGTGGCCATCAGGGACAGGGGTCTTTTCATTCGCTTCCATTACTCTTATCTGATCAGGATGAGGCACCTACTCCTTCAGCATCAAGTCACACCAGGCTCCCCTGCTGCACTCATCCAAATCCCTTAAAACCATGCTGATATGTATTTCTGTTTTCATGCCTCACCTCTCACAGTATTGGCGTTTAGACTGCACACTTATGAGAGCATAAAATTAGTTTACATAATTTATAGATTCATTTAAATACCAGTAACACGTGGAGGTTTAGTGACATCGATTGCAAAGTTTGTTCTAAATCACAAAAATTAACTGAACATTTGCCCAACTTCACCAAGCCTTTGCCAGAGATAAAATTGATAGGTTTTTAATGCCTAAAGCTATAGAGAAAAGGGAGATATAGTGTGGGCCAATGTATAAAAAATAATTTAAAAAAGAAGCATAACATTGTTATTTACAGTAGGGATTTGTCAGTTGTTTGTTTTTTTTCCCAGGAGGCTAAATGAACTGGGTTCACAGGAGAAAGTAGTTCATACATTTAGCAAGGTACATAAAGCAACTTAAACCCACATCAGTGAAATCTATGAACGAAACATCTAGCACAAAGTGTACAGAAAAAATAGCAGTAATGTAGTTTGGAGGACAGGGATGCAGTTTTTACTTTGCTCTCTGAGAAGGGGCTAGCTCTGTTGCTCTTTGTTTGTTCAAAACCAAAGAAAAATGTTTTTATCTCAGATGAAAGTGATGTCTCGGAAATTAGGTTTTGTTAAAAGACCATAAGATATCTTATCTTTAGTAGATAATTCTCCTGGTGTCTTCTTAGTGCAGTATAAATCCAAATTTATTGGTCCTGGATGCTAATGCTAGCAGCGAAATGTGAGCAGGTCCAAGAACAAGGAGCTGGTCTCCCATCTTTAAACAGCATCAGAAATATCCTACCAAATGTTGTTGTATGAATATTAAATCTTCTGCCACTTTTACACTGGACAAATATTTACAGCAGTGTTGGACCATTTTTACAGGAACTTGAGTTACCGTAGCAACAATGAACTACCTGTGTGAAACGCAGACCGAGAACAGAACATAAAACGTTTGACGGGAGCATAAACGTGACAAAAATATAGCAGTGGAAAATGGAATAATATTGCAGTGGTTTATTGGCATTTACACTCTACATATTCACTAAACTTTTTTAACTGGGATGCGTTTCACTCAGGAAGAACATAGAAGATGCACTGCCTCCAACCTCCAATCACTACACATCAAAAATCAGGAGTAAGTGACAATATGAGGAAGTTACAGACCCAGTTTTGATTTCCTGCTTCAGGCCATTTGCTGCCTGAGTTCCCCTTCTTACTCCGCCCTTCTTCCACTCCAGCTACTAATAAATAAAGGCCACCAGTGCCCCGAAGTTACATTTGAGTTGTTTTAAGAAGGTACAAGTGCACATTGGTTCTGGCTATCCTTAAATTAGCCATTACCTTCACCCAGCAGAACCGACTGATTTGGATTCACACATGTGCATCTCAACTAAAAATTTAAAATATGACCAGCAAAATAAAAGCAAAAGAACAAATATAGCCAAGCCAAGAACGTTAACTTGATAGTTGTTCAGTGGTCAGTATCCAACACTCCCCACAAACAGACTACAGCCGCCAAAGGTCACTGGTAAAGAAGCTGGTGGTCAGAGTCGCATGTCCCCCAGGTTATTAATAGAGTTATGTGCAATGTGTGATAGAAAAAGATGCATAACCAATTGCAATAATCCTAGCATGGAAAGGATCAGAAAGCCAAGAACATTCATGGTCCAAAAAAAATAAAATAAGAGCTTCAAATGTGAACATTTTAGAAATAAAATTATTTTTTATATTGGCATCATGAAATATAGAATTGTAACTTTATTTTGGGTTTTCATCAGCAGCCAGCATAAAACATTAAAATTAACATTAAACGCTTACCTTGAGCTAAATTACTGATCTAAATTTACTTTGAGTGACTCTAATTCAATGAGATGCATTTTGTCAACAACAGAAATGATCAACAGCAGGTAGGTTCAGCACTCCAGAAATACTGAACGATCCCTGTAGGTTGCTGTGGCATCATCCAGTGCATATTTGCTACCATCTACGTGACAGGAGAATTTTTCAATTTTGACAGCACAACTGCAGGCTTCTCTTTCAAGCACTGCAGTTAGTGGAGGAAAGCGAAGGAGAAAGATAAAAGGTTGGAGAGGCATCCCGAAGCTGAGATGGTATCAGGCCTTTTCGAAGGATCTGTGCTGAGAGGGGCGGACGTGGATCAGCAAGCCGCTGATGAAGACGTCTCTTCTAGCAGGAAAGAGCGGCCGCACATCCACTTTAATTAGAGCCGGGGCCTCGCATTCACATAAAACGAGAGGGAAAAAGTCTTTTATGTGTTTTTTTTTAAAGGTGGTGGAGGGGGGGGGGATTGTTAACATTTACAATGGGACTTTAACAGTGCAGTCTCTGAGCATTTCCTTTTGATTAGGCCGGTTAAGCGGTTTTGTAATTATAATTGAAAAAGACATGCAGTAGAAAAAAAAAGACAAATCACCTCGATATAACATCCACATCCATTAAAAAAAACCATAAAACATAAAACTTCTTGTAAAAGTTGAGGTCTGTGGTAAAACAGAGACTAACATTCAATTAAGACCAGAGGAAAAAAAAGTAATGAAGCTGAGTCACTTCAGACTGCTGGAAAATGTTTTAATGGGTTAATGCAGGCATTCTTGCAGACAACAACTTCATAATTTTTTCCAAAGTTTTCAACGTGACGCTGATTGACGAGTAATATCATCGAAAAATGATGCTACTCTCACTTTACAAAATCCTCCGAAGTGTCTGTCACACCACACTACATACAAGACGGACTGAATAACCATGACAATACGCCCCCCATTGAAACACAGAATAACATCGCCAGTAGAAGTGATGCTCAGCATCCTACAGATATCCAAGCATGTTAGAGGAACCTTTTACTCAATTCATGTACTTCTGCACAGATGTCGAATAATTGCAGAAAATAAGCTGTTAAAAGCAAAACTGGAACTTTTGACACTTTCTTTTGACAATAAAACAACCATGCATTAGTCTCTCCACTTTTAGTTCACCACAATATACTGAGCATATATATTTGAAAGTTGGCAATACTAAAAAGGAACAAATTTTCATTTTTTTTTAGTAAGAGCTCACAGATGTATGATCTGGAATATGTAATTTGAATGGGAGACGGAGAACATATTTCCATAAAGTTCCAATGTTTTCGTATATTTGGGCCAAACAGACACTTTTCCATCTTACATGGATTGACACTTGCCTTCAAAATAGCAGATTACTTCCCCCCACCCCCTGACAAATACACAATAGAACACACTTTCTTGTACATTGGTCTTCTAAAGATGGTTCAATTGTCATTTACATAGAAATGGTGCCATCAATATGGGGCATACGCATATTTTCAAAAAGTGTAAAGAACTGACCTTGCACTGAGTGTTCATGCTTTTTAATGTCTAGTCACAAAACGGGCTAAACATTACAAATATATAATATTTCCCATTTAGTTAAACCTTTGTTACGTTCCTATAGAACTCCATATCAAAATGACTATACATGGGAACTAGTGCAACCTGGAGGAGGCCTGGTCTTTGTGACAAGGCAGGCACGGAGTAAAATAGACGAAGTGCTCTTGAGCGGCTCCAGAGCAATGGCAGATATATTAAGGCCATTTTGAAAATTACAGGAAAAAAAAAACATAGAAGAGAACTTGGCTTGTTGCCCGCGCTAAGCAGAGTTCAGCCAGGGCACCAAGGCAAGCAACACCGATTGAATCAATTGTTTTCCAATCCACAGATGTCAAACTTCCATGTGCCAGCCTCCTCCCCACGTCTCTGGTCAGAAAGCTCCACTCCTCTTTATTCAAGTGTGTTCAGTTTTGGTGGAAATAAAAGAGTGGCACACTCACTAGTCCTTGTCTTTGTAAAAACCCCCATGCTTCACACCCTTCTTTACAGTCCAGGAGCAAAGTCGGGCAGTCAGGACTGTTTTAGACGCTTCCTCGGAAGACCAAAGGGTGGGCACTGCGCGGAAGCCAGGGCACGGAAAGCTTCGGCTACCAAGTGAGGATGGGACTGGATCATTGACTTCCAGCCTGCGGTCTCCATTATGTCTGTGGCGTGACTGTAAGCACAGGCAAAGTGGAGTTAACACCAAGACGCCATGATCGGCACATTAAAAAGCAATAAACATAAATGAGATTGTGATGCAGGAGAGCGCTGACTCAGCAGCTGCATCTTCATCCAGAAAAGGATCAGAAGTACTTCTGTTCACAAAGATAAACAGATAATTAATTCTAAGAGACCCAGGCTGAAATCGATTGTTTCAGCCTAGATCAGTGATTGATTAGCAAGCACACTCTAAAATAATGCTAACACTTCGTCGTAGCAACACTAATCTTTTGTGTGAGTGCTGTTAACTTAAAAGGTGTCAACTTTCATTATCACTGAAGTGTTTGAAAATTAAATCAAAGGAAGGTTCTTTTGAAAGGACACCATTTTATACAAGCTGTGAAAAGTGTTAAAGGACACACGAGGCAGGTAATGTGAATTCTGAACTAACTGTGGTAGAACTGCTTTGAGATCTCTGTAGTGAAATGTACTTAGAAACGTTAGCAGCCTTTTCTAAATTTCAGTTAAGTGCTCTAAATTCTCTAGTGAATCCATCCAGCTGTCATTAATGCTAGCTCCGCTAATTGCTAAGGCTGTTTAAAAGTGCCAAATACACCATAAATGTCGTCTTTGTTTCAAAACGGTAAAATCCTCTTCATGAAGACTGATTTATAGATCGGTGAGACGTCATCTCAGCAACTCAAAGCTTTGCAAAAACCAGCAAAAGAAAAAGAGCCATAAAATTCAGCTCTATCCAGGATCCACCACTGCATGCATAAAACAACCAAAATAAAGTTCTTCATTTCAAGGTGTCCTGAAACACTGCACTACATCATCGAAAAGAAAAACTTGCTTCCTTTCTTTAAAAAATAAAACAAATATTCCTTCTGTGGGGTTTATCCAAGTATGAGTCTATTAATAACTTGGATCCGTAGATAAGGGGCTTCAAACTGAAAAGGCAAACAGCACTCTGTCTGCCTAAGCTAAAACAATGAATTCTAATGCATCAGGTAGGCGGAAGAGATAAGAGCATGTTATTAATCTTGTGTCACATATATCAGCTAATTACATACTTGCTATTCCAGTTCTTTCCATCTTTACAGCCCAGCTGTCTCAGGACACTGCACCTATGGCAAGGAGATAAAAAGGTAAGCATTCAGGGCTGGTAAACAGAAATGGCAGCAGGAATTTATCACTTTGCCTTTTTTTTTTTCTTTTTTTGCAATACTTGCCTGTTGATAAAATCTATGGCTTGTGCTTTGAGTTGCTCGGCACTGTGCAAGTCAGCCAAGATGAGGGTGTCGGCCACATTCTCCACTGAAAGGCTGTTGCACAAGGCCTCCTCACACATGACCTTTAAACGCTCCAGAGCATACTGGAGTGGGGGCAAGAAGGGGAAACAGAATACAGCCGTGATTGAAAGGTTAGGAAGTATATTCATTTAGTTTAGGGATTTTATTATTTTTGACCGTCTGCAAATCTCTTTTCAGTTAAAATGTGCATACTGAACCTGCCATCATTACAAAAAGCTTGATTATACTCCTAATATTATTAAAAAAGGGAATATTGTATTAATGAAGTGACTGGTTCTGCCTTTCCCTCAGCTATTCCAACACAGATACAGTTATAAATGCAAACAAGTCTAAAACCTTTTCATTGTATCCAGGAACACACCTTTCCATCATATAATGGACAGAGCTAAATCACATGTTGCCTGTGTGCCATGTGCTTACAACCACTGGTTGTACTCTGCCAGCAGGCTCCACATGTTGTTGTTACATCTATAGTATGTCTCACAAAAGTGCTGCATTTCCCCTGCGTTTCCTGTCTCTGTTACAATGAAACTGACAGAGGTGAAGGAAGAGGCGCCGACTTCCAGAGCGCTCAGAGGTGTGTCCATAAAAACGCAGCATCATCAAAACTAATCAGGCAGCAACAAATCATTACAATAACATTTAATACCACACAAGAGGTGCCTGTGCTACTAAAGCATGTCAATAACATTTAATAATGCAATGCTTTGAGGAGATAGAAAGAATGCCTCATACTTTAAATGATCAGGAGTGTGCTATCTTTAAAGATCAATAGAAAACATTATGTATTTTTGCCTTATTTTCAACAGGTGACATTCAGAATAAAATCTATTTGAACTAATTCAACTTGGGAAGACGTTTTCAAACAGAAGCTAACTCTACAGTTAGAAAATAAAGAAACTTGATAACGTTATAGTCATGTTTAGTAGTGAAGGGACTTTCAGTATTAAAATGCACCAATTAAATACTCAGATTAGAATCATCTAATGTTACCATCATCGGCTCTTATAGGTGATTAAATTATTTTTCTTCCTATCCAATAAACACATTAAACCTCAGATTTTTGAGCACTGTGCAGCTACAGGTCTTACATATTTAAAATGCCCAGATTAAAGTCCATGAAAATGTTATAAATGCATTGCTGTATTAGTTTCTGAGAGACTAACGTTTTTTTTCCAACTGGATGTGAGGCAGCGACTTTCAGATGCTCCTCAAGGGAGTTACACAACTCTTCCTCTGTGCACACAGTACAGCAAAAAGTTACAGCAACTTGATATTTGATTTTACAAATATGTTCAATTGAATTTAAGAATTTGCTACAACACAAAAATTACAATTGGATATACTAAAAAGATGACTTTCCGGTCAACTTGCTTTTTTATGTGGCCTACCACACTTTCTGGCAACTCCTGGTGGAATTATAAAAATTTCTAACTGCAGTGGAGTAATTTCTAATTGAAAGTTTTAGAAAAATTTGACCTATAACCATTTCTAAAATTTAAACTAACTTTTAATAAATTCATCAGTAGTATAGGAGCTTGGTGTTTTCCTGGCGTGGGCTATGAATAACTTGCGAAACCCACTCCCCCAGGGGACGTCTTTAAAAAAATCCCCTTTTCTGAATGCTCCTGAACACAACCATGTAAAGATTTAACAGGACAAGACTATGTATCATCTTACTGGAGAGCTGGTATGGCAATCTGAGATGTGAATATTTTCCACGTGAAAAAAATTATGTTTTTATTGTTATATTATGCTGCTATAAAATATATATATAAATGAATTTATTTTTTGGATCTTAGGCAGGGATGAAAAAATGTGCGATATGCATTCCAGGGTCAAATCCATATTTTGTAGGTGTTGACCCATTGCATTAGAGTAATAATTTCAGCAGTTGGCAGTAAATCCAATGGGATATTGTAACCTATTTTACATTTCTAGTGGAGCACATCAGAATTCATAATTATGCTCAGGACCATATAATGCACAATGTACTGTTTTATTAATAAAGATTTAATTTAAACCAGCTACTTTGTCTTCTGTAAAATCCTGACATAAAGAAGCTTTTTGAATAAGAGGCTAAATGTTTTCAAGCAACCACTCGTCTTGTTTCCTTCCACTTAAACACTTAAGATTTTCAGTCACCCACTTCCTGGGTAACTGAGACGCAACACAAGGGTTCTTTGTGAAAATAAAAATACATCATTCATATATAATTACCATATGTTTTCAAATTATTAATTGATAATCATCTAGAAATTGTGAGGATTGGCCATGCTAAGGATTCCAATTCAGAAAAAGTTAAAGGAAGATAATGATCGGATGCAAATGGAGCTGACAAAGCTAACCTTCCACAGGTACTTACTTTATCAGCAGCTGCCAGCAAATTGTCTGCCATTTTTTCCAAGTTTGGCGCCTTCCCTGTATAAATGAAGCCCATCATTTCCCTAAAGACATCTGGATCCACATCACTGATGTCAACTCGATTCTGCAGAACAAATAAAATGTTTGTTTACTACACATAAAGTTATGACATCATAGTTTACAGTGCTTTGCAAAACATTTTACACCCTTGATTTTTTTTTTTACACAATCTGATCAATAAACATGATACACAATTAAGTAGAAGAAAAAAGAAATAATATATATTTTTTAAATGTATAAAAAAAACACAAAAAGGCATAAAAGAAGGTGTTCTGATCAGATAAGACCAAACTTAGATGTTTTTGGCTCAAATGAAGAGCATTATTAGTGGCATAAACCTAAACAACGTGAGCACAACATTCTGAAGGAAAGAAACAAATGTCCCAGTCAAAGTTAAGAGCTAAAATCAATTGAGAATATGGGGAAATACTTTAAAAGTTTTTTTACAGTGATTCCCCATCAAACATGCCTTTTGAAGGCAGCGTTTTATTTAAATGGCGACATGTGCATGCCTCACATGCTGTTTTTCTTCCACAAATAGTGCACTGTTTGTTTTGGAGGATCACATAAAATGTTTTGGGGGCACTTCAGTCAAAACAAATTGAAGTTTGAGGGTATATATAGACAAAACACAAACAATTCTAAAAAGTGTAAAAAGAGGCACTGTAGAGCAAATATTTATCCCATTTGGTAGGATTTTGTCCCCGAATGTAAGAACATTTGGGAAAACAGCTTCCTGATTGCCAACATGGCTGCAGCATGTTGGCAATCAGGAAGCAGGTTGTGTATTGAGGACACTGGAGTTGGTGCTCTTACCTTTTTACTTTCTTCCATTTCATGTTCGAACATTGCATTAAAGACCGGAGACCTCGCTGTTAAAGTAAATACAGAAATGAATAAATAAACTTGCATGCATAAAGGATTAGTCAATGCTTCGGTACACATAAAGGTTTCGCTTTTTACTCCAAATATATCACATGCCTGTTTCGCACAACATTTTCACTCATCTTCTCTCCTTTGAACAGATTCGATAGGCAATACCTCAAGCCACTTTCCTCCTGTACTAAAACTCAAATGCTGTTGCTCACTTGTTAGTCACTCTGGATTAATGCCCGTGTCCAATGAGCAGAGAAAATCTACATTTAACATTCAAAGCGCCATAAGAAACCCAAAAAACTGCAGCGTAATTCCCATAATAGTCACGTTGTAAGCATTTTTTCCTTGAACACTTCAGCAGCCACCATGCCTAATCGAGATAAGCGCAGAGAGCCAACCTCTCAATCTCCCGGATCCTCCAGTCATCTGGGTCAAGCAGAGCCAAGCAGGAGTGAAGTTGTGGATTAGCAACCACTGCAGAACTGGGCCACAACAAATCAAGTCCAGCGCACAGAGCCTCCTTAGCCTCTCAGGTGCTTATGGCTCTCTATGAGAGGTCATCCTCAAGAAGCATTGATGTGTCTTTTTTTCTTTTTTTTTCAGTGCCTCTTGTGACGCTGCGCTCCTGAATGTTGCGTGCCAGTTCTGATGGGGGATGAAAATGTCCTACCTGCAAGGATGGATTTGTGGGCTTTGAACTCTTGGCCTCCCACGTAGAGGCTGCAGTCTGTGAAGCGTGAACACTCCCACAGGTTCCCAAGGTCATCAGACAGCTGGCATTCTGGTACTTTGAGCATGTTCATGTTAGACTGACCCGAAATGTTGACAGAGTCCTGGACAACACTTACCTGTACATACATAACAGAAAAAGCAGCAACATGAAGCATTCGGATATTTATCTATATTTCAATTACTTTTTTAAACCACAAAGAAAAAAAGACCAAACTCAACAATAGATTAAGAAACAGAGCATCTCAGAACAAAAATTAGTCAACTTCTTACAAGGCTAAGAAGCCTTACTTATTCACATTTTATACACAAACTCCAGAGTATTTCTTCGTGTTTTATATAATAATCCAACACAATGTTGTGCATAATTGTCAACTGGAAGAAATAAGATGTTTTCAAAACTTCTTACCAATAAAGATCCTTGCTGATACAGTTTGTTGTAGAACAACTTAACACATGAATATGCTTTAATCTAAACCACAAGTATTAAACTGCAATTCTCATGCGCCAGTGCCTTGCACTTCTCAGATGTACCTTTGCTTCAAACACATCAGATTTTAATAATCAATCGTGAAAAGGACTCTAAAAATTGTAACCACATGTTGGGAAGGTAGTTTAGCCATTTGATTCAGGCGTGTTGGAGTTGGAGTCGACACGTCTAAAAGTTATCCCTCCTCGTTTCTGTGGAGGAAGCAGATCCCCGCACAGTATCGTGCTGTCACCATGATGTGTAACCGTGGCAACAATGTTCAGGATAAATACAAAGCATTTTGAATATAAGCCAAAAAGTTTGATTTTGGTCTCATCTGATCAAAGGATCTTCTCCCACTATGTGCCACATTTATTTAGGATCCACATCTAGCTGCAGCTATGCTGCCGTTGTTTTACAGTGGTCCAGACATCACTTCATTAGAAATTAAATAAAAAAAACAACAACATTGAAGACAATATGGCAGAATACATGTAATTTTAGGTTAAGCACGTAATTAATTGTAAAGTAATATATTATATGTATATATTTGGTAATGCAGGTATTGTGCCAAACGGGATTTTATTTCAGAGTAAAAGAGGCTGAGTAATAAAAAGCATGCCGCACCTTTTAGATTTCATTCCACACACTTTGTAGTGGAAAAGATATTCCAGTTTGTGGTTGTAACATGACAAAAAGTGAAAAGGTTTGAGATGTAGGGATACCTTTGGAAAGCAGTGTACATATAATTTATGACAAAAGTCTCACTCCCCTTATAGAAAGTGGCAGTTTTTCACCTATCATGGCAGCATTAAAGCAGCTGCATTGACACCGAAACGCACTGACACCTCATTTAGCTTGTCCCTCGAAAGAACATTTTCCAACATACTTACTCTTCTTGACATTCTGAATTTAATTATTTTGAAAACAAGCATCAATTTAAATGTAAGATGTGAGGAACATTTAGCTCTGTAGAAGTAAAATGTCATTCAATGCTAATTTAAACTGTGAGCCATAATTCAGCATCTCTCAGAAGTAAACCAGCCATGAGATAATTCTCCCACTCTTTCCATTAAAAAGGCCAGGCACCGGATGTAAAAATCGACACACAATTTTTTTTTTGTTTTCACAACACTCTGAAGAAATTTAACCAGACCAAATCTGTTTAATTGTTTGTAAGATAAACAAAACAAGAAAATAGTTCAATCACATTTAGTAATTATTGACATGCGGCTTTGTTTTAAAGTTACAACAGAAAGCAAATGGATATACCATTTATTAAAAAAAGAAACAATTAGAATCACATTTACCTCACAGAAAAGTGTGAGCTTGTCATCAGGTAAGAGACCATTAGCTTCATCAAGGAGGAAATCTCTCCTTATAAATTTTTTGAAGCCCCAGTCTTTACCTTGGACAAACCTATACGCTCTTTGGCTCTCTGTAAACAGAAACATAATGTCAAGTTTTACAACATTCTTCAAACATGCAGCTTAATCAATAACATAAATGCATGTAAAGTTTGTATGAAAATATTATTAATTGCTACTACTCACCCATTGCTTTTGTTTCCTCTCTTTTAGCATTCAACAAAGAAAACTTAAACTTTGCTCTGACTTCACTTTTTGGACAACTAACAAGAAGTAAATACAGTGATAGATAATCTTTGCTTTCATCATCAAGTCCCTTTGGATTAACTCTCAGACACCTTGCAAAGAATAAAATAATGAAGATTAGATTATGCACGAATATGTGTATAATAATTGTTTTATGGCCACAGAAACCTAACACTGAAATTTAGAGTAAAATATTTTCATACTAACCATTTCATTTTGTCATTAGGGCCAGAAGAGAAGGTTGAACTCTTCAACACCTCTCCCATTTCTTCTCTGCAAAAACTAAAGTTGTTTATGGTCCACATGTAGGAAAACTTCACTACTTTGACCTGAAATCCAATACAAATCAAACAGATTAGATTTATTTATTATTTAAAAATTACTTGATTTTAGCTAATATTATGGATTGGAAGTTAATCAGTTCAAACAATTTATTTATTTTACTGACAGATCCAGTTTCAATACAGAAACCTATTGTCCAATCAATCCAAAACAGGTTCAAAGTCAAGAACATAACTCCAATTCGATCCCAGTTATAAATACGTTTATGTCGACTGATGAACATTTTTACAGCAATCCTTCCTGCTTCTAAATAACTATATGTTTCTATACTCTGACAAAGTTGTGAAATCTTTAATCACAGTTTCTGTGTCATGCAAATATGGCTGTGGTTCAAGTTGAACATATAGAGTTGAGATGATAGATTTTAAAGACTGAAATAATACCACAATTTAGAAATTCACTAAGACTTGAAATAATCTTCACATTAAAGACCATAATACATTCTCACAAACTGCAGCAATGTTATCACTACTTAGGCTCTAATACAGGCTTCAAGCCCATGCTTAGTACCGATTCTTTCCACTTTCACATCCAAAACACAGGACACACACCTGCGAGACAGTATGACAGACTAGAACAAATGTCGGTTGTTCTAAGGGGCTAACTGTGACTCGCTCATTTAAGAAAGCTAAAGTCATTACATATTCATTCAAAGGGAAACTGTAAAAGCAGAGCTGCAACACTGATCTGAAGCTCAATCAAATGCTTAATAACATGTGCTTCCATATTACTGTTGGAAAACATCATGAGTCACGTCGTTCATACTGGACGCTGCGCTGTATTAAAAAGTAACAACAATTTCCAGCTACATCTATTAACCACATTTACATTACCAATCATTTTAATGTGGTAAAATGATTAGTTAGTTTTTATGGACACTTTTGAGTTCAATTTGTTAAGATTTAGAAATGCTGGTAAGAGTCGCTTTAAAAAAATAAATAAATAAATAAAATAGCGCCTTTAAATTTGAAGCATACGTCAATGGGGACTGGTCATCTTACCCCTTTGCTATTTTTGTTGCTTTTGATGCAAAACAGAGCTGTCTGCCTCCTGATGCTTTGTACTGACAAAACTTTTTGTGCTCTCTTTGACAACTGACGATTACCAGTAATTTCTTAAATTACATTTAAGGATTATAAGAAATATGTTCATATGACTCCATTAAATAGTACTTGCTCAAGCTAATATAGTTTGATCACTAATCTGTCAAATGTCATTAATCAGTCAACCCCAACGTAGATGGACAGAAAATTGTTTCTTTAATTTTAATAGGTTTAAATTGAATTGGAAAAAAAGTATTCTGTAGTGGCTTTCCAATTAAAAAAACAATTATGGTAATTTCCCAAGTTAATTAAAAACATGGAATAGAGCCAGAACTGGAAGCACTTGGGCATTTTACAGAACTTGGGATAAGACGCCTTTTCAAAATGTATTTTAGTATATTGGTTTGTCCTCTACCTTATGCAATATAATGAAATAAATTTTACATGATTTCTGATAAAGTTTAAGGACAATTTAAGATAAATATCCATGTAGCATTCAGGGTGTCTAAAATTATGAGCCAATTTCATGCCAATACAAGCAGCCATATTAAATCTATGGCTTTCAAACAGGACTAAATAATTTCTCATGAACATGATGTCCAAAAGAGATAATTTAATAAATGAATTTATTTCTGTACCTGTGTGTAACACCAGCTCTCTGCCACAGGTCCACTTGACATCTCCCCAGGAGGAGGAGGGGTGGGAACCCGTGACATCACTGGCTCGGATGTACCACTCACTGACGTCCTTAAAGCTCTGACAGTTTCAAGAAAAAAGAAAACACAGTGTTATTTCTGGGAAAATTACCATCAGCTATGGTTTCCACATTTTCTAATATTAATGGAAAATGCCTGGCAAAATACCCACTAACTTTAATTAAAATTATATATAAGTTACATTTGATTGGAAAGTTATTCTGGTAAGAAATTACTTTAAATATAAGCAAAACCCAAACAATGGAAAACAATGCATCTTCTGTAAAAACAACACCAAAGATATCTTGGAAGTTGGAAGACAAAATACTGCCTCCATTTCTAGCTTCTTCTCTATGTGAAAAAATATCTTTGGAGTTGGAAACGATTAATTTCACAATTTAACATTCAATAGACATGTTTTAAGATTCTGGCATCTCTTGAAAACTGAAACATTTTCCTTTATTTACTGTACAGACTTTCTGTCATATGTAGTGTGAATGTTTATTGTTCCTGTGTTTATCAAAAGTGAATTAGCTAATTTAGTTATAGTCATTTCACTCAAATTAATTCTTTTCCTGTATTACTTGAATTAGTTACTGTAGAACCTGTTGGTTCTGTAATACCAATGGAAGCCCTAATGGAAAGGACAACATAAACAAAATACCTTGAACTGTACAATATGTTTTTAGTATAGTAAATTTCCCCTGACAGTTTATTTTTCTTATTTTTTTTACCTTATATATATTTTTTTCTTTGTGTGAATATGCATGTTTCTATTAGTGTTCACCTTGCTGCTGGCACATCAGAATTTGCATACTGAGACCTAAAGGACATTCCTGCTCTATTCTATCCTAGAACAAAGACAGAACTGGAGAAATAGTCCTGCAATTATATCAATTGTATGAATCCAGATTTCTAAATTATAGTAAATCAAACGCATAGTAATTCTGCTTTTGTCACTTATAGACACTAAGTTACAGTTGACTAAGTGTTGCATAGTTAATATCCGTCTATCTCAAGTTCTTTGTTGCCAACATTGTTTATGGTAGCTATTGTTTTTCTGGTTAAATTTAGCAACAAAACCATTTAAAATCATTTAAAAAAGTAAAATACGCAGAAGTGTATTTTACGTTATATTTGTACGTAAAATACACTTTTACGTACAAATATTTCTCAGACACTACAATAATCTTCCTAAAAGTGTAACATAATGAATGAAATGACAGTCAGCTAGTTTACACTATGATTGGCCTGCTGCCCAAAGTTAAACAGAGTGCAAGATAATTTGGGCATTTATCATCATAACAATAAAAGTGATGGCAAGAAAAAAATATGACTCCTCTTTGGAACTTTACAGTCAAATGTGACTACATGCTATTACTGTCAAAGCCCCACAAACAAGTACTGCCACAACACAACACAATTTTTAAAATAAGCTTCTTAGTGGCCTGAAAAAGTGTACTTCTTATTAACTGCACCAATCTGCATTTTTTTATGCTCTCACTGAAAAAAAAACAGTAAAATAGAAAAATCGCAAAAGTAATAAAATTTATGTCAGTTTTGGAAGTTTTTAAACATTAATTGGAATTTATCACAATAAATCAAGGTTTTCATGATAAAAACTTGGTGAATGACCAACTCTTTATCAAAGTAGGTTTTTAAATTAAAAATCATTTTAGTAGTAAATAAATATTTGAAAGGTCACGGCTAAACAAGCACAATGAAACGGACCCTTCAGAGAGTGTCAATGATATAATGATTTCAGTGTGTTCATTAAAAACACTAGAAGCTAACGACAAGTACTTTATGCAGAAAATGAGGTTCTGTAAAGTCTGCCTGAACTTAAAAAGCAGTGTTACTCAAATACTTGCACATACTATTCAGGTGGGAATATTTACAGAAACTTGCTAACATTTTGCATGCAGAGAAAGAATGACTTATATACTGTAATGATCATAATTGGATTTAAATAAATTTGTGGAAAACCTTTGGACATGCCACACACATGATTAACAAATGAGGTGAAAAGATTTTTTTTTTTTACAACAGCAAGATAACACTGGTACTTCAACAGACCAGAAACATTTGAACAGATATTTTATAGACTTCAGAGATTTTGCAGGCCAGGGCATGTTTTGAATAAAGTATTGTACAAAGACAAAGGCAAAATCTGGCAGTCACACCGGTGCAAATTTACTGCTGCTAAATCGTTCAATGCACAACAATGTTTCATAATTTCACAGTCCAGAGAAAATTATTAAAATTTTATGAGGTAATTTTTATCTTCTAATCTGATCAATAATGTTTACAAAAAAACTATGAACTAAAAAAGCTTACACTAAAAGCCAACACTAAGATAGCTAAAAACAACACAAAACAATAAAAAACACAAAAACGACATCAATGACCATGAAGAAACATTAAATTAGTATCTATTCTGTGTGTGAATTGCTGCTGTTCTATTTAAGATTTAACAGTTCTTCCCACAGGAAAACTGAAAATGAAATTCCACTTAGTTCAGCTTAATTTTCAGATTTAGCCACATCCAACTCATCAAATTGCCTCCAAAATCACATGAATTTTAAGCCCCATTTCACTGATATAAGTTTCTGAAACTTCTGACAGTAAATGTTTTACTAATCACTGCCATTTATGTTTATGATGCTTCCTGTCATAACTTATTGACTATATAGTCTAATGTGTGTTTAGGTCACAAAAGTCATTGTCCAGTCACTGCTAATAAGGTACAGCAAGGCTTTAAAAATTAACAGCTTCAAAATTACAAATTGTACACCATGCAATTTCTATGTTAAAGTCACTTTAATGAGAAGTGACCTGAGGAGAAAGTCCTGGAGTTTTCTGCAGCTGTACCTAGCAAAAAGAACAACGGAAATAACCCTTCCTCATTTGCTACTGTGTGCTGCTAATCCGCTAACTGAAAGAATGCTCTGTCACATTTTTCTTGCTTACAAGTAGCTACCATAGCACAAAGCTGAGCTAATTATTCAGCAAACTTAAAACACATTTTATACTTTAGTACTTTGGAACTATTAAGAAATTTAGCAGGTCGTCATTCTGATCCCTTATATATATTTAAACTGATCAATATTTTTTATTATTTTTACACCAGTCCAAATATTTGTCGCTTTTGTGTTTTAAATTGAAACAATTTATTCATGTTGCACATTTTCTGATAGGAATTATGTGAAATATTGTGGTATTTTTACTGAAAGTTATAATGTGGAAATCTCAGCATGATACCTTTATGCCTATTGTTTAACTTGAGCACCTCTTTTAGTGATTATTTCATGTTTAAGTTTAAATTTACTGATTAAATAAACATAAACATATGCAATTTTTTTAAATGCAAGAAAATATGCAATACCAAGCAAAGCAGAACACTTTGATGTTTTGTATGTTCATTTGAAACAGGATTTACCAAACAGTAATGAGATCTCATACTGAGAATACATGTATTATCATGCATAGGCTTGCTAATCTGTTTTGAATATGTTGCAGCACCTGTACTCCCCCCACAACCCGCTTAGCTTACCTACAAAATCTGAGTCATGCAACATCAGGAATGAATGAAAAACGTTTGCATCACCTTTTGAATTCTTGAAAGATGTAAAATATGGAGTTTTTCCCTCTATGTATTTATAGAATCCTTCATTGTCCCATCTTCCTGTAAGAAATAAACAAATATAGATTAGGGCACGCAAATAATCAAAATAAAGTATAAAAAACTAAATTGTGAACAAATCATAGCAATATCTGAAAAAAGCCACCAAGATCAAAACGAGCTAAAAACTTAAACCATTAAAAGGTTTTGCCCCCATTAAATTGAACGTTAAGTTCAGAACTGCAACAATATTAAATCTGGAGGTATGCTCACATCAGAAAAATATGTTCTACACTACGAGTTCTAGAGAACTGAAATAAATTGGAATATTTCATCTTATGGTAAACATAGTTTTGAAAAAAATAAAAAAAACACTCTTGTGAAATCAATTTGATGAACTCAAGAATTCACCAGAAACTACTGTTTGGCTAACACGTTAGCTAGAGTTTTGCAATAACGCCAAAAATGCAACAGAGGATGCAAAGCGAACAAACATTTTTCTAGCATCTTTGCATTATCTTCAACTGCTGTTACTAAAGTTGCGGAACAAAGCTCACAATTCTCGATATTCAGGATGTAAAAACGAGTGCGACAAAAGATGAAAAGAGAACTGTTAGCGAACACGGGTTTCAGTTAGAACAGTCATTTCCGATCGTCATCTACATGGTTTCACTGTTCAGTTATTACACATTTAACCCTGCTTAAGAGTTATTCAAAAACGATAATAATAACTAGACGGAGAGAAAACATGATGTAATGAGCCGTACATATTTGGCTAACCCAAGCTAATGTTTCCACTAGCAAGATTAACTTCACTTTAGCCTTCACAGTGCAAATGTAGCGAATTTATCTGCTCACGAACCATCTCCAAGCTTCACTTTGCTATGTTACTCCTCGCTTGTAACACAATCAAATCAGGGATGCGTCAAGTTAAATCAGGAAGATGATGTTTGGACTCCGCAGTACCCGGTGAAAACAAAGGCCCCACACTGATCCCAATGACAGATGCTAACCAGAAGCTAATGTAAATCCTCACGCTCTGTTACTGGAAGTAAAAACAACATCGGCTAACTAGCAGCTAGCGAAAGGCTAATCCTTCTCCCTCCTGTCTGCTTACAAAAAGTTTAAAAAGACGTCGTAATGACGTACCTTTTAATTTTATACTCCCATATATATCGAATAAAACATATAGCTTTGTGTTTTACTCGCTCCTTCCACCGTGCGGCACTTTGGACTCTTTTTCATTCAGTCTCTTCACAAGGTTTTCTTTGTCCAATTTATCTGTGCTAGCTTACAGTTGTCTAGCTGGCTTGTAGCTTCACGGGCTAGAAAATATAGGGCACTGCTCATGCGCGAAGTTTAGGTAACGTTCACAGACTAAATTCCTCTAATGTGAATACATAAAAACGGCTCTTTTACTCTATTCAAATCAGAACATTTAGTTCAATAATTTAGTGCAGCTTCTAGCTTTTAAAATGAAACAAAGTCTTGATATTTATTCAGAGGATAAATGTACCCACATGTGAATAGGGCACCATTTATTCAACACAATATAGAATTTAACTCCAAATAGTATATTTGTGTAATATTTAATTTTATTCTGCCCTCTGGCTTTGAACAAAAGCACATCAAGCCAATTAAGTCATAATTAATCCAAGGCTAGTTCAAATTTATGTTCATTTTAAGTGTTAAGGATATTTTAGTTGGCTTGATTATTAAAAACATTTTCTTTAAATCTTTTGAATTCTATAATTATATTCCAATATGGTGTAGCATTATGACCACCATTTATGGAGTTAATAAAATTTGTTATTTCTTGAAATATTTGTTGGTGGGATAAATTATGCACGAAGTGTACATTGTCCCTATAATGTAAAAATGTAGTGGTCCAACAAGAGAGCTAGTAAAAGCTGCTAGTGAAAGTTAATGTTGGTTCTGATGGAAAGTAACCAAAATAGAATGCAGCATATTTGTGTATGTGGCCTCATAGCCATATGGTGCCAATATGGACTCCTGTCCAATGCCAAAAGAACCAATAATGACCATTTGAGCAATCTAATTGGACCATAACAGGTCAGAAAAGAAATATAAAAATTATTTTAAAAAGACAAGTCTCATATTTAGATTTAAAAAAGTGTTTCCCACTTTTGGTAGTACCTATTACTAACATTTTGATGCTGGACACCACACCACACGACCCATTTAGCAGTCTGAAGTCAGAACTCCAGCCGTTCAGGGAAGCCAAAGCAGGATCAAAACTTTGTGTGGCAAGTGGTCAGGATGTTGTGCCTGATTTTTGCAAAGAGTGTGTGCTTTGAATACATTCGAATCAAAAGCATGTGCTATTTCCAGCACTAACAAAAAAATTGTATAGGGAATACTATTTTTATATGTCTTAAAATATAACATTTTATGAACAACAACAAAAAAACTTAAAACAATATTTTAATTTAATTCATGTGTCAGACATTTTCATATTCAACAATTTGAGGAAGAAAGTTGACAATGAATGTGTAATTCCAAACAAATATACATAAAAGTACTGTTTTTCAAATAAAAAAATATTACAGGTTGAAACAAAGGGAATTATATGAATAAGGCAAATCTATGAAAAGATTCCAAGCTGATTTACAGGAAACTGCAAATTTATTTACATTGAAAACTACATTTCAACACACTTGAGCAAAAAAAGCCACACTATGTGGTTTTGCTGACTAAAATCCATTCAGCCGCACTATCACTTGTTGAAAACATCCCCTCGCCCTACTGACTGAAAATAAGTTCGTGGTTTGTGCCTTGCAACTAGATACTGTGGCTATAACTGAGGAGTAGATCTTTCAAAATTGAATTCTTCTCTTGTCTATTTTCATCACACAATCTTTGCATTCAGAGTGTGCTGCATTTATTCCTGTTTTTGACTTAATATGTGTCCAAAAAATGCATTGCAGACAATTGTAAAATTAAATTAAACAAGCAAATCATTATTTGTGATATGAAAAAGCAGGGTTAGCTGATTTCATTGCAAAAATCAGCAAGAGCAAAACTACTCACATTCTACAGCTCTTTTTGTTTGGACATAGACCACACAGGTTTTACTCGTAAATCTTAAATTAGATCTATGGATTGCAGCTTTTTTATGATTTTTTGAAATGATCAATTATTAATGAACTTGGAAGCACATTTTAATCTTGAAGTGTGAATATCAATCTCAAATAATCCCCAGGGACAAACAGAAAACTGACATACAAAGATTTTATGGTCAGAACACAGAGTGAACAAGCCACAAAACTAACAAAATGTCACGTTAAGCGGTCGCATCATTCTGCAGGACCATTTTAAGTGGTGTGAATTGGACACTGTTTTCTGAAAAAATGTTTTAAGGTCAGATTGGACAAAAGTGGAACTGCGATGTTAAGAGTTAAAGTCCCAAAAGACCCTTGGTGGTTGAGATGGGGCAAAATGAAGTGCAGGTGAACTGCAGGGAGTCCAGCAGGGGGTCTAGCATGTCCCTCAGATGCTTCAACACCAGTCTCACAAACGATTTCATGATCACAGACACCAGAACAGGCCAGTAGTTATCTAACCGGTAATGGTGCATTTGTTGGAAATCAGGATAATGGTTTTAGCAGAAGCGAACCTCATTCGGGTCCAGTGACTCTGTGAAGATTTGAGTTAAACAGGCAGGTTAATGAGGTAGGGTTTTTATAGGGCTTATGTTGCAGATGGCATCCCCAGTTCACATTTACACTTTTACTTTTAGTTTGAAAGCTCATGAAGAAATATTCAACCAATGAGTGATGGGCTGTTAAACTTTAATAAATAAAGAAATGTGGAAGTAATATTCTTTATATTTGGCCCAATTCCTGTGATTCATGTGCCACTTTTCTCTGGTGTGTCAAACACAATACTGCTTCTTGTAAGCCTCTCTCTGAAACAATACCCCATAAAGGCTTCTTGTGAGCCTGTGATAACCAATTCCCTCTCACAAGGATGGACTGCAGAGAGAGCAATAAATGACTATCTCTGCTCCAGTTTTGATTCATGTGCAAAGTATGGCACACCCTTCAAGCTTTTTTTGTTGATGTATGCTTAAGCATTTTTTCTGTCAAATATTGGAGAGTAAAATGTCATATTTTGCTGACCACATCAAATGCCTTTAATGCCACAGCAGTGGTGCACTGACCTGTCTTGAAGTAGAAACGTTTGTTGATACGATCACGTTTTAAGGGGATAGGGAGGATATAGGAATTCTTATCACACATTTAGATCAGTTTGATTTTAGAATTGCAAAACGGTGCAAAACGGAGTAATGGTCCATTTATCTTCAGTTCTATTAAAATCCTTCACATTTTTCAGATAAGGCATATCCATGTGCATTTTGGTACTTGGAACTTGTCAATGTAAAATAGTAATTTTTGCTTCTTTGTTGTTTTTTTCATTAGAGTTCAATTACAATGGTGTTCTCACCATTAGTTGGTTATCATTCATCATTAAATACTGTTTGGTTGGATTATCAGATAGAGCAGCATCTCTTGATAGTCCACATAGCTCAACGTATTGGATCACATTTGTCTTCGACACTCTTTACAATTTTTAATGATGCTAAGATGCTAAGAAGCCAATGGAACTGAAGAAGGGTGATTTTGTATATGGGAATCCATTTTTGCCTAGATTATGAAACAAACCCATGACATCACAGATCCCCCAACATACTTCACAGCAGGCATGAGTTGTTTTTACAATGTTCAAAAGGATTGAGCTTTTCTTGTTGAAAAGCTCAAACCTGCATCATTCACACAATGTGTAATATCAAAAGTTGTACAGGACTTATAGGAATGTTTGGAGGTATTATTATTTTTGTTAAAAACAATTGCTATGGTCACTATATCGTAGTGATAGAGCAAGTGCATCATGTACAGAGGTTATGTGCTCTTCAGGGCTCCGGGTCGTTTGCCGCATGTCTTCTCCTTCTCTCTCTCTGCCCTTCTTCATGTCCAGCTACTAAGGAATAAATAAGGCCATTAGTGCCACACAAAACTTTAAAGTCTTTTTTTTCTTTCCTTTTTTAACTGAAAATAATTTTTATTAAAAAAATATAAAAATTTTTAACAGAAAATAATTTGCTGAAAATAATATTTATATTAATACTAATCTTAATTAATAATAATAATAAAATAGTAAGATTGTTTTATGAATATTTGATTTCTCTCACATTTACAGGGTGATATCTTACTATAAACATACCAAACAAATCAATTCATTTGGATGCTTAATTAATTAACAAATACATGTCAAGGGTGTTTGAGTTCTGATTCTGCTTCTACCCAAGACAAAATTTGTATCTCATAGTTTTTGTACACCAGATTAAGATGCACAAGGTAAGCAGTAACACTTTGATATTATTTTAAATAATTGAAATATATCAAATGTAACACAGGGCTGAATAAAGGAAGAACATTATTTTTTTTATTACAAGTTTGATTTTGAAATTATTAGCTCTGAATAACTCTTTTGTTCTGTTAAATGTATTCATCAGGTATAAATAGTCCTCTGCATGAACACACATTGAGCAATGAGTTCGACTTTTTTTTTACCTCATACATACAATACTCTAATTAAGAGAATCAAAAACCAACCCTGATATTGTTCCTGACAAGCATTGAGGGCCTTAAGTGATGGAGACTGATCCAGACAGAAGTTATGAGCATGAAGAAAGGCTGCCGTGACAATGTGAACCCCGGTGACCTCATCAGAACATGGCCATACAGATGTCGTCCGGGAAAACTGATTTAGACATTAGTCACACTTTCTTCCACTGTCTTCGAAATACAGAGATAAGGCTAAACAATAGGAGTTGGAAGAAAAGCTGAAAAAGTCACTGTCATCTAATTTGATCAAATCTAAGTAATATCCTATAGGTGAATAACCAAATATTCATTAGATTGATATGAAAAATAGCCTGTGATAAAATATGATGAGTAGTTCTTGAGAAAGTTACTCATGAAGTAATTTACATTTTCTCTGAAAAAATCAAAAGCACGAATACATAATTTCTTTCTAAAGAAACCAGTCTGTGGGAATCTTCCACATTATGCAAATTAAGAAAGGTCTCAGGGCTGGATCAAATGTACTATATTCAACATTATTCTGAAGTTTACCATAAACAAAAAATATTATGTTTGATGGCTACACATTAGATTAAAGAGCACAATAAATTTGGTTTCATTGTAATAGGCTTGAAAGAAAATCTGCTTTTTAAGTCAACAAATTAAGTGAACACATAACACATTTAAGGATTTTGACTTTTTTATATATATAAAGATTTAGTCCAATCAAATCTTGCATAAAGCCATTATTATAGAAAAACATTTGGTGCATTTCTACAATCTTGATTGGGACTTATTTTTCCATCACAGAAAAAGGAAAACATGCACTTCACAACAAATAAAGAAGACAAGAGACTGGAGGTATTTCTAGACACTGGAGTTTCTTTGCTTTTCTTTCTTTTTTTTTTTTATACATAATCTTGTTGCATGATTAATTTGAAGTCGACCACAAAGAATGTCAATAGAATGCAGACTGATCTTCACTTTATATGCAATCTAACCTTGAAACACCTCCCCAAACTAATCACATAGCCTGAGAAAAGAAAGTGTGGATTATTTCCTGAAAAATATGCAGAGCAGCAAATTATTCTCCTACATTGCGAGCATGATTTTTTTCCCCCCGGCAGTACTCTAAAGGTGTCCTTTACCTTATGTCAGTGTGCATCAAAACTAAACACAGAGAAATGAGCTCATGACACCACTTTATTGACAATCTTACATGATAAAGGCATGCAAAAAAGTAGCATTTTGTTCACATTATGTGACAGTTTGTTTACTTTATATTTATCTGGAAAGATAAGAGAATTTATAATTATCCAAACAGATAAAAAAAATTCAAACAATTTCCATAAATAAGTAATACAAGTGTTTGAAAAGCCAAAGCTCCCTTAAAAAGTGGCAGAAAATGGAGTGCAGAAGTATGAGTGGAACTCTAAACAAGATTAAATTACACTTGTGTCCAATTTCATTCCTCTTGATTAAGCTTTTCCCATGTTTCTTGACAATCTTTGAGCCTTTTTCGCAAATTTGACAGGGCTGATTATGAAGTACGAAGCAGATGCTCTGCTGCTAAAATGTCCATTGACAATTATTGCTATTCTTCATAGCTCATTTCCCAGGGAGCAAGAGAGAGAAATTGCATACTCGCTCCATCTTATTAATATTGTCGCTTGATATGCAAATGAGAGACTAATTTAACCAAAATAGACAATTTTTGTTCTGGTTTGATTATCACATGAACTATGACATTCTTGGAAATGTATTCTAGTTATTAGTTTTGATAACAGCCCATTTCAGCAACATTCAGCCAAGTTTCAGTTGATTAGAGACAAAAAATCTAAAGTGATAACTTGACAAGCTGTTTCTGGACAGTACCAGTTGTCCATGCTTGTTTATTTTAGTGTCTGTGTGACTGAATTGCAAATGCCTTCATATCTGATTAACTTTTCCAAATTGCAAACGTCAAGAACTTTTTTGAGATTTTATATGAGAAAATAAAAACCACAATAGTGCATATAGTTGAATAAGTAAAAAAACAAACAAAAACTGAACATTGAAATACCTGTGAAACACAAAGAAAAATGTCTAAAAAAATAAAATATAAAGATCTTGTTTATTTAGCATTTGTTGTTTTTAGTAAGTTAGGACCTTGGATTTTTCATTTTAGAAGAGTTATGAGCAAAGTCATTCAATAGGCTATATTTACAGCAACTAATTATGTTCACACTGTATTAAGGGTTTACTGCAAGATTTTGTGTGAGATATGGTTTAATAATTGGACTTACAATATGGCTTACAAAAAAGCTTGTTAAATGTGAAGAAAGAAATTTGACAGTCGACTTCTTAGATTTGTAAACAACATGCCGACTGTCATGTCAGAAGTGAGGATGATTGGGTGGAAGACTCTTGGAAGGAATAAGACATCACGGCTTGATGATGAGGCATCTCATTGCTCAAGCAGGTAGCTGATGATAACCTGTCGTTCTTCTGGTCTGCTACACCTGCACACTAACAGGCCGCTGGAACTGGCGTCTTTCTGACAAGCTCTTGTCTTCTCTGCCCTTTCATCTCCTCGCTCCACAAAAGAGAGTTTAGGAGGCTTTTATCTGTGCCTGCGGATACAGTTTCCCGTCTTCCATACAGAGAAATTCAACCAATTAAGCCTCTGGTTCTATGCTTATGAACCATGCATCAGAGGAAGGGCTCTAAATGTTTTGCAGAATCTTAGTCTGAATAATTGGCGAGTGTCTCGCCACAGCTGAAGAAAAATGGTGACATTAATGACAACCTGTTGTCTTATGTAAATGTTGGTAATGTTTTATTGTCTTAGAGTTGTGTGTATATAAATGGGAGAGCTCACTTTCTAATGTTCTTTCAAACTCTGAAAGGATTTTAAGGCCACATAACTGTCATGTTTGTTAAATGCCATTCGACCCAAATGCAAATTGGCAAGTAGTTTAGAAACTTTAATGAAAAATAATAAATAAACAAGAACGTACAAAGCAAGGCGATCACATGGACCAGATATGTGGAGTTTATCTGGAGGATTCAGTGAAGAATGAATGAAGGAAATGTGGCTAAATGCAGGCCACCAGTATTACCCACTTTTGTTACTGGCAGTGGCGCAGCAGTGCAGCATGATCATACCAGTTATCCACTCAGGTACCGAAGTGAGATTCATTTTCCTGAATGTTCTCCTCATTCTGGTGAAAGTTCCATCACAACACAATCTTTCTCTTTCAGGCTCGGATTTTCAGGGTGCTTAGTCTGTTTTCTCCCATTTTTAGAAATATACCAACACATAACTTTCTTTTTACTATGGTGCTTAAAATGCTCTGAGCTTTGTTCTGCACCAAACTTCCTTTCTTTTGTATTCACTGCTTGCTTGTGCATTGCATTTGCAAAGCACATAGTCGTGCACTAAGGAGATACAGCATGGCATCACTGAGAGACTGTCAGTGAGCAATTGCTGATCCTAGGGAGTGATAAAGAGAGCCGGGCTGTCTGAAACCTGCAAAAAAAAAAAAAAGAAAAGAGGCTAGAGAGAGCCGTGGAACGCATGGACCAAGGAAGGTCACCAGCTGCCAAAGAAGGGCCAGACGGTCTTCTGAATGTCCAAAGTTTTTCCTCCAGTCTCTGACACTAATGACATTGGACGCTTGTAGCCTGGGTGTGTCTCAGGAGAGATTCAAAACCATGTTTTGTTAAAAAAAAACTGTGCGGTGAGCATGCACATTCAGCCGGGTCTGCAGAAATAGAATAAGGAAATGACTAGTTTGAAAACATGAGAGAATGATCTTGGCCTTTTACGTCTAAATGCAGATTGGAAGTGAATTGATTAGAAGATATGCAAATGTACAAATCCGCTGAACACCCTCCCTATCGCTACCTGTGCATATGGTCATTTTAAGGACACTCTTATCTCTACTAATGTGCTAATAGATTTATTTCCTTACTACTGTGGAGGATCCTACCAGCCCCATACATTTGCATTTGTTTGTGGATGCATGTCTTACAAGTCCGATTATCAGAGAAAAACATCTTTTGTTATTCTGCTGAGTCAAATTTTTCACATGAAAAATAATGTCTTTGGATTTTTCAGAAGTCATTTCAGAAGGGACTTCTTAGTGGTACAGTTTTTAGCAGGAAGTGGATTTGACTGCCAGCCTAGCTGTATGCAAGAGTTTTAGTAGGTGCATATCCCATTAAAAGCAAATTTTTTTTCTGCTCAAAAGAAAGCTTAAATATATTAACACCACTTCACAATGAACTACAAAATAAAAAGTAAGGTGAATCGGAAAGAACATTGAATTTATGAACAAATGTAACTGGATGATCTGCAGCACTTAGTGGTTTACTTGTACAGCTAATTACACAAAATAACGATTTGTTGTGTTTAGAGCTTTAAGTGAAGTCTGCTATTTTTGTAGCCTTGTAAAAGCCAGCCCATTGTTCTACGCTTTGCTTCATAAAGAAGCAAAGCGTAGAACAATGGACCCTCGGCCAGAAAAACGATTGCTTCCTGGAGGCGTGGGGCCCGCTTGTGAATACATTTGCATGGATCAGATCCTTGTCAAAACTGTAAAATCAGAAAATCTTACAGATCTTTACGATCTATAGTTAAACACCAACTGGGGGAAGAATCAACTGCTAAATTACATATTTTTTTCTAAATAGGTGTCAAATTTCCTGCATCTTATTGATTTTGTCTTAAGTAAAGCAATATAAATTTTGTGAGTGCTAATATGTTCTACTCTTTATTAGAAAGAACTCTGTGCAGTTGAGAAAGGTTGCATCAAATGACATTGAGTATCGAGTATTTTCCTTAGTATCGATATTAGGAGTAAAAGTTTAGTATTGCGATAACTCTAGTTTGTAATTTTCTTTTCTTTGGTATTTTACATCTTTGCTATCAAATTTTAGCTGCATCTAGTCCTTTATTTATGAGCCGGCCTCCTCCAATCACATTTCTGGGCAGGTGCATGACTGCCCATCCACAAATTGCATCCAGGATAATTTCATATTGATTAATGCAGATGCGCTCCTCTTGGCTCTCGTACTCTACCTGCAGCCTATTTGGTATAAATTACTGAAGCTATTTTGCTGCACAAAGCCAGCCCCCTCCAATAAGGTGCTGGCTCATATGTCGACTGGGGCCCCCAAACTACCCCTCTGCCTGCAGGAACCACTAAAGCTTTTAATTGCCTTCTGTGCAAATGGTCCTTATGCACTTGATAAAGTATCTGGAAGGTCTGGCATAAGCTGGTAGAGACTTCTGGGAGTCTGTGCACTTGCAGAGTGTGTGAATGAAATAGAAAGTGAGTGTGCATGTGTAAGAATAGGGAGGGAGCAAAAAAGGAAGTTAAGTGAGTTTATAGATAGTGAAACTGAGAAATGGTGGTTTGTTGAATTTTATCCATGACGTTGCAGCCTTTTTGAGAGCATTTTTAATAAGTTACCCTGTATGACTCCACTCAGCACTCAGCAAAATGCTTGAACAGACCTGCTTGTGGCCCATAGGATTATTTCCCTTTGTGGACGTTCACTACAGTGGAGTGGCTGATAACCCTTAGTAAAGCGATAAACAATCAAAGTGCAGCTTCACTGGAAATGATTGCATTTTGTACCCTGCCCCAGAGATGGGGGCCCATTATTAACGTGGGTCCTGTCCTGACAATGCTATTTTCTGGAAGGTAATTGCAGATTCAGATCTCTGAGAGGGCCCGACTGAGAGTAAATGCCACCTCTTTAATTACGGTCTCCTCCACGTCTCCTCTATTGAGCTGCGGAGATGTCTATCGGTCCATGGGATCCTGGGGAAAATGACTCTAATGGGAAATGACCAGTGTCTGGGAAGCCTGCTCAGATTAGAAACGACATTTCTAATTGATGGGTAAAGAAATCCCTGGCCGGATGACTGGGAAAAGTCACTTTGGGGCGCATGTAATTGATGTGATTATAGTTCTAACAAGAATCAGTGGCTGATCTGTGCCGATTTAAGCTTGTGCTTGCACACATAATAGCGTAAACAACTGACAAAACCTGAAAAACAAAATAAAATATTGTGTGTTTTAAAAAAGTATACACATCCCTTACACTTCTTCATATTTCACATTCAAATTTATATTACAATGAGTTTCAAATTGGGGGAATTTTATGCCATGATACAATCAATCACCATCTATTACTCCACTTGAATGCAGTTTAATGTAATGGTAAACAGCTGTTATGTAATGTCCTCAGAATTTTGTTATCTAAAAGACTCAGAGGAGGAGCTGGAGAGATCTAAAGCTCAGGTGGAAGAGTCTTGGTCAGGATTCTCTTGCAAAAGATATTTTTAATCTCAGTGGGATTTTGCATGTGAAATAAAGGTTAAACAAATATATAAGAAACTTGAAATGTGTATCCTGTCTTACTGAACTCGAGCTATTTTTCCAAAGTAGAATGGGCCTAAATTTCAATCTCTAGATGTGCACAGATATAGATATAGACATCTTGAAATATCTATATCTAGGTGTAGACAAACCCTAGAGGACTTGCAGCTGTTATTGCAGTTGAAGGTGGCTGTACTGATCATTCACTCAAGATGGTTTAACGAAATGCAACTATATATTTTTGCTTTACCTTCACAGTTAGAAACTACATTGTGTCGGTCTATCATGCATTGTCAGTTTTAAATGAACATCCCAAAAAATGCCGTTTCTGCTTCAAGTCAGGGCTCATTAATTTTTAATGGTAAATTAACGTCTAAATGGAAGCACAAACAGAGTTTAAATAATTGCACTCCACTATGATTTTTGATTGAGTTTGTTTATCAGATGATGGACCCTAATCAAAGGCAGGTTCTGTCGTCTACCCGTCTGACTGAAAGACTGAAGGTTTTATCTCTCCCTGCTTAGCACTGATGAAAAACGCTCACACAAGAATGAAGTGACAAACACTGCAGCCTTTAATCTTCTTTAATTAGGGATCCAGCACTGCACAAAGTTACTGCATCAGTAACAAAGTGTGAAGGTATTTACGTTTTACTATGATCTTCTTATAATTTTATTTTGCCTGCATCAGTTTTGTAGTTCCCTCGACCAATTCTTCCCCTCTATTATTTGGTTCTTGTTATAGACGTTCATGATCATGTATATATCGCATATACATACAGCCATCAGGTTAGGATTGTGTTCAAATTTTCCTTAGTTGTAAGTTGAAAATCATCATAATTGACGGAAATAAATACTTGAAAGCATCAGTGTATAGTAGCTCTTGATGTTCTGACTACAGCTTTAGATCATGCTGTGAAACTCCCTCAAATTTTTAATTTTTTGTTAATTCTTCCAAAGTTGTTGTCATTCATGTTGCTGGAGCACCTCTTCCTACCAGATTCTTCCTTCCACTCAACTTTCTATGAATACAATTAGATACAGCACTTCTTTAACAATGAGACAAAACAATCAAAACGACAAGAAGTAAAGCCACACTATGTGTAATAAATCTATATGAGTTTTACATTTTTAACCTCCCTCTCTCACATATTTCACAGTTTAGAAGTGCACTCTAAATTAAATGAAAATACACCTTACAAATATTCCACTTGCAGTTGCACTCTTCACTGGTTCTGTGTCACTATGCCTCTCAGACTGTCTGCGGCCTGTTGTGCTGCGGATGTTCACTCCTGAATCCATCACTGCTTTCTGTCAGTGGTAACAAATCTGCTGCGCTTTTCCGGCACTCCGTTCATTAGCTGGCATTACGGTGCAGCGGGATCTCTGAGATTCTCCAACTGGTGCACAAAGTCGAAATGACAAAATAATAACAACATCTGTCTTGTGTCCAGCAGTATTGACACGACATTACAGGTACCAAATTGTTTGTGTTGTGAAGTGTGTCTGGATGATACCTCAAGCTTATGACTAGTGCGGCTGCGAACTGTGTCAGGGTTTACAAGAGTTGATGGCTGATGTTTTGTAAGCAGATAAACATCACATGGTGGTGAGACTATTTTTGACAGAGTAGATTTAATAAGACGCCTTCAAGGTAACAGTTTTTGCTTTGATATCTGGCTGCTAAAATGGTAACTGCTGAAACATATTTATGTGCAAAAGAAAATCACTTCAAGGAAGAGACTTTTCTCTATCTCAGGGTATTTATTCTTCCACTGTGAACTGCATCCTGAGTGCTACTGTTACATCAGAGTGTCGTTAGTACCTCTGTCAAGTTCTTTATTGGATTTGTTGGAAGTTTACACTCCACTAACCACAGCTAAACCTGTTGTACTGGACAGCATAGCAATTGTCAAATACACCCAAACTCTCCTCTCCCTTCTGTCTGACAGAAAACATATACAAATATATATATTTATATATATATCCATATATATATAAATAAAATGGTTCCTCTGTAGGTGGAGGAGCAGCTCCAGCTGGATGATGCCAGTCTGCACCCTGTGTCTAAGGTTGAGTCCAGCTTAACAACATAGAAAGGTGATTTTAGCTGCTTGTATCTGGGATCTTGTTCCATATCTCATGACCACAGGTTAGAGTTAGACTGTAGACTGAGTGGTAAATGGAAAGCTTATCTTTTGATTCAGCTTCTTCCTAAATGTGGCAAACCAGAAGAAAACTCACATTACTGCAAATACTAATCCATTCATCCATCTCCTGCTCTAACTCAGCATCACCCATAA
The DNA here is from genome assembly GCA_902982915.1 of Phalloptychus januarius. Lineage (NCBI taxonomy): Eukaryota > Metazoa > Chordata > Actinopteri > Cyprinodontiformes > Poeciliidae > Phalloptychus > Phalloptychus januarius. The sequence continues at coordinate 15,698,133 of CADWAE010000230.1, read as the reverse complement.
ACAAGACACCAAGATGTTTAAACTCCTTCACTTATAAAAAAGACTGACTGCTAATCTGGGTAATCCACTCTTTTGTATGAAAGCATCTGTAAAAACTTTAAAGAGAGTATTTTAAATGAATTTGATACGTATTAATGACAAAGGCCAGATTGGATCCTTCTATTAAGATGCTACCAATTTGTTTGATTTATTCAAATTTCACCTTTACAGAAAGTATTAATAAAACTACATAGGCTCCTTTTGGTTCTTTCTAGTTCAATGGATAACAGGTAAACATCCACAAAGGCATCACAAAATCAGCTCTTCAAATGAATACCATCTCTGTCAGTACAATTGTCTGCCACTGCAGTAGGGCAAAAGTCAGATGATGTAGTGTCCTTTAGGACTAACACATTCTCTAATACAATGCAAGCAGCTAAAAGAGGAAATCAGCCAAGTTTCTCCAGATACATCATAGTTTATCTGGGTGTTCTGTTTAGAGATTTTACCCAATGCTCTTGTTTCCACCCATAGCCCAAAGGGCCTAATAGAAATTTATGAAAATGTGTCAATTGATCTATTATATGAGCATTTGTGGTTTATGCCCAGTTTGAAACATCTCATTAGGTTGCTGGCTTGCATTTTGTAAGCTTTTACACACTCTGGCCTCTTATTATCTGGATTATATTTTAGATGAATGTGGAATCTTTGTTAAAGCTTTTATTTTAAATGTAGTTTCTTTTTTCTGTTTCAAGAAAAAAATAGAAAAATTTTTGGGCAATGATGTGTAATATATTATTGAAAAAAGTTAATATATTATTGAAACCAATAAGATTTTGTGTCATCTGTTGTCTATTTTAAGTGCTTTATGAGTCCCCAGGAAGTGAAACAGAATGTTGTTTAATCAGTGTGGAGCCTGCCTCTCCCTCCAAAGGCTTTACAGTGTGAACTGTCTCTCTCACATATAAATGTATATGTTAAAATGATTCTCTTTCCTACCTGTTCTCAAAGGTCAACATTCACATCTTATTCACTGAGTATTTACTGACCCCGTCACCTACTTTGTTTTGTGTGTGGACAAATGAATTAAGATTCAAGGGCCTTGGTAATGGAAAAGTGTTTTAATTTCCCTCTGACATTAAGATGTTGTGCCTCTTAGGCATTTTGTGGCGCAGTAGTCGGCGGCTGCTCTCTGGCTCTGCCGTTGCCCCCCATGTTCCACTTAAACACTTCAATCACAGCAAAAGATCAAAGGAGCTGTTAAACTAATCATGTGGAGACACAAGAGATGAAACTCCCTGTGTATTTGGTGTTTTTCCTATTAGCACTCCCCTTTTCTCCCCCCCTTTTGCTGCCTCCCTGTAACCCTATTAACGTAAATCCAAGGAGGAGGTTTGCTGGCTCAGTTCTCTGCAACATAACAAACAATGATGCTAAACAAATGGGTGTGCAATCTGTATGAGCTGCATTACTGAACAAGGATTGAGAATCATCTGGGGAGTGTTTTAGCTCTGCAGTGCTTATAGGCACAACATTATTGCTGTAATCCTCTGCATAGCATATCCTGGATGAAGAAGTGGACAACTACATTAAACAAGTATTGTGTCTTAATTAGGTTCAAAGGAAAAACTTTAAATATTGATGAAATAGGAACCTTAAAAATTTTTTCTTTTAAATTCTGATTTCCCTGCCACTAGGAACTAAAAGATGACTTTATAAAAAACCAAGGTGATGAGCCCTAAACTGATTTTTTTTTAGCTGTGCAGCTTCCTATTGTAACATTTGGAAGTGGAAGGACAGCCTGTAGAGGTCCTTAAGAGTCTCTACTCATGCTTAATAACATCTCAAAAGAAACCCTTGCCACCTTTCACAAGCTCTCGAAAGCCTGCCACATTGGATAATAACTTGTTATCAAGCAGCTGGAAAAGAGGTTTGCTTCAGAAAAAAAAGGTCAAGGGGTGAGCTTCTTCCTATTTTCTTGCTGACAGAAACAGTCTTTGAAATTTAGCACAAGAAAAAATACTTGGTGAGACATCTTCTAAAAAGGAGGTAAAGTGGACAAACACAATGAAACATATTTGTAACAAAATGAACAGTTTCACTGATCAGTGTTTTTGCATTTATGAAGAACAAGAATGTCATATAAATGATGGGGTATTGAAGTATTTGATGTTAACACTCAACTTCAGCAAATATCATACAACTATGGGTGCAATAGTTTGATTTTTATTTGAATTCACAAAGGGTCAAATTTATATAAAGCACACTCGTTCTGTGTTGGGAAAATGTGCCTTGAACACATCTTTAGCTCTCAACAAGCTTCTGGCATTACTCTGTTAGGATATTTGAAAAATCAACCTAAATACAGTAGAAAATTGTGGATTATACTTAAAAGAAAACAAGCAATTTAAATAGGATTACCCAACTATGCCAAAAAGAAAGGACTAATAGTCAGCTAAAATTAAGGTAGAAATTTTTGATGGCAATAAAAAGTATTTTTGGAAATACTTTGGAAATACTTAATATTTTGCTGGGGGATGTTTTACTCTTTTTTTGAAAAATTTATCAAACCCCCAAAATATAATTTTTCCCCAATTACGACCTATATTACAATATATAGGGCCATCCTTGTGAGAAAAAAATCATTTTGGTTTAATGCAAAAATGTAATGTAGTGTAACAAAGGTTAATTTGAAGGGTCTTTATATTTACCGTCACTAATTAAGTTATTTCATTTTGGAGCCCAAATAAGCCAAACAGTCAATGCAGGCATGCTGTTGCAGAAATAAATATCTGCAGCAGAACTGAAATGAAGCAATTAATGGGGACCAGAAACTCATTAGTTTAATGGGGAAAAAACAAAATAGCACAGTGCCGAGGGTGTTTTCATGCCATTGTCCGTTTGTTTGCGTCTACTGATGATAAATGTGCTTGCATTAATGATATGGCCACATTTTCTGTTTGTATTTTAACTCTGTTATCATAATTGCAACATTTGTTCTATTATTGAATGGTGTCAAGATTAGATTAATTCATTCATGAAATTGTACACAATAATCTAAATAATACATTTCTTGTTTTAAGTTAAGGACTTTCAGCAAGCAGTTTTTTTAGCCTGATATATAAACGGCAACAAAAAAAAATCAATTAAAAGCAAAAAAGTACATTGAAGAAGGAGAAGTTTTGATCTGATTACAAAGGAGGGAAAGTAGCTTCTGACAAGGCACATAAACTCTTTGGAGCCTTGCTTTGAGTCTCCTTCTGCCAGTCCTTTCACAAGGAAGTTAATGATGCTGGCAAGAAGATGAATCACCTCAGACAGCACACAGAGCAGCACTGACAAGTGAGCACCAGCAAGTCTGACACCTGCAAGTACCAGAAGAAAGACTAATAGTCATGTCAGCTGCTACCTGTAGGAGCTGAGGTATATCTCTCTGAGCTGAAAGAAACTGTCCCTGTGATTGTTGGACAAAAGCTGCCTGAGGGATATGACTGACTGGACTATAACAAAACATGTCCAGTGAGAAGAAATGTTGGATGACAAAAAAGTTTATACCCATCTGGAGTTTTGACTTTGTTTTTGCAACCCTATTTAAAACACACAGCCAATATTATCAGGGAAAGTAAAAATTTAGAAAATTTGTTCCAAAAGAAATCCTTGTGCACTGGAAGAGACGAGTGATAATATCGTCACCGTCCTAAGATAATGGCCTTAGTTACTTTTTGCCAAAAGTCCTGTAATCATAGTTGCCTTGTCATTGTTTTTCTTTAGAGTCTTAGTTTTGTGTAGGTAACTTAACATTCTCAATTTGTAGGTATTTCTCTTCCAACTCAAAAAAACATCTGAAGTACAAAGTTTGCACATTCAGACTAAGCTGCTGTCTCTAAAATAGACAGGTTGTCCCTAGCAGTCAGCACCTTCCCTCACTACATTTTGCTGCTGTGCTACCATAAAACTTCAACTAGTCTGATTCATCAAAGATCTAAATCATACTTCCAGTCCCCTCTGCTGTTGGCTTGACTGCGCAGCCTGCGCAACATAAATGTAATTATCTGAAACTGCCCACTAGTTTGCATTAGGAATCTCCATGGAAGTCAGTGTGGAGCCCGTGTGACCGTATTTCTGTCCAACAGTCCATCTACTTTTCCTGTTTGGTGTTGCCAAATCCACAGCAAAAACAGAGAAAAAGAGGTTAATAAAAAAAAATAATAATCCACATAAATTTGACGTGTAATGCTAGTAAATTAAGTCAGAAGTATTATGAAATCACAATACAAGAGTTTTATGAATGTACATGTACATATATATATATATATATTCCTGAGAAAACAGGAACAGAGGGATTAGTTACCTTGGACATTTCTTGGTTGTAGCTTTGCTTTGTCTCACTATCTTTGTGATCTGAAACTCGCCAGCACAACTTTCTCCCCCTTTTATCCCACTACTAATGAGCTGGCATCTGGTGAGGAACTGCTGCCAGACCATCCTCACACACAAACACGTTTGTTTTCTTTATCCCCAGCAATCCCTGTAAGTGATTTCTCCTAAAGACGATTATCTTACAGCTACGTTATTTTATGTTCTTTCATGCAAATGCAAGCATGAAAGGTTTAGTTGATAAAAACAATGTGGGTATGACAATGCAAACCAATTGGATTGGGTTATAGCTGTTCTTCTCAAAGCCTGTGTTGCATAAACAGGATGCTTTTTCCCTCGCAAATGGAACAAAAAGGAGAGCAGGCAAAAAATGTTGATCAGATAAATATTTCAAATGTGCAAAATAAATGAAAATATATGGTTTTTCCTCCAAAAATTTTGAAAACTAGTGTCCTGAGGTTATATCCCCAGAGAGAATTACTGAGTGTAGGCAAAAAATTAAATGGTAAAATTTAGAAATATACAGCTTTTGTTTGCAGTCATATATTAGTTATCAATTTGCTTCAGTTTTTTTCTGAACCGTATAGTTGTTATGGTTTCAAATAAAATTTCCAAAAGAAAATGATTTCAAATAGCAGACTCAGACGCCTGAACTGATCGTGTCAGCTAAAAGTATGCAGCAGAATATCAAGCCCGCTCAGAAAAACTCCAGCGTTTCCCATCGTCTGGGTGTCATCACAGCTAAACTCAGAGCTGGGTGTTAATGAGAAATTCCTCTGTGTACCGTTTTTAAAAGCGAGCCATTATCAAAAGCAGTAAAACAAATGTGACAGCCAAGAGATCGTCCTTTCTCTCCGGACTGTCGTAAAGTCCCCACCGGGATGGTGTGATGAACGATTCAAGGCCAACTCTGGCCCAGGGATGCTCCACTGAACCATGCTCTGATCTATCATCTGGCTTTCCCTTATTAATGATGAGGTCACAGCGTTGAGGGTCACGGCATTGCTGATAAAAGTGCAAAGCCTGCTATTTGTTACGAGCCCAACTTGACTGATCATAACTCTTTTGATGAAAGGGGACAAGATTTTATACCAGCAGGCTGTCACTCCTCAGACTGGCCTGTGTTCCTCCTAATATACTGTCATTTCAGGCTCACAGTGAATGAGCCTTATCATAGGCAATGTAGAACTAAATGAAGTGATTGTTATCACTCACAGGAAAATTATTATGGTCTTCTGGGGACAGTTTGTGACTGCAGCTCTAGTGACGAACACATGTATTGTTACACGCTGTAATAAAAGAGCTCTGACTGCAGCACAGAGCCAATGGGACTGACAGAGGCAACAAAACAACATGTATGCATTTTAAATACATAATATTATGCTGCGTTTGTCTAACCAACACTACTGGATGAATAAGTAAGTGATGCTCTTCATAATGTTTAGTATACTTCAGTTTCAATCAATTAAATAATATCCTGTTTCTCCTGTAAACCTGTAGACTTACAGCAGCTGTGCTTTGAGAAAATACTTTTCTCTCAGTCAATTTTCTTCATGATCGTCTCATTTTGCATTGTATCACACTTTTCTACTCTGCATCTTTGAAGAAAGGTCAGTAGATCAGCTGTTTTCTGACATCAAAGGATTTTTTGATCTAATGGCTCTTGTCAACAATATTTCTGGTGCTCATTCACTGTTTTCCGTCTCCTAAAACATTTCAAGACAACTATAATGATCAATAGTTTACAAAAGCCTCACGTTAGCTTTGATTTTTTTTCCTCTTCAAATATTTTTGATGTTAATCTGCAAGATCTGAATCTGCACTTTGTTTTGCACTGTACTGGTTTAACAACCATCAGACTGAATAATTTTAAAGAAATCTTATTGGTAGAGCTTTGATTAAACTAATGACGGATATGAATCAATTTGACTCCTTTGAAAAAAATGTAAAATAGGCTAAGTGACAAGTAAATTATGTTGTGAGTTAAAAGCCTGCTGTGCTTTTCAGATTCCCTCAATTTTCAAGTGAATGTTAGAATTTGCAAGTGAAGTTGCCTGAAGACTTACTATAAATGCCAACAGTCATATTTAAGCTTTACTGACACTTAAATTTTCCAATCAATTCCAGGACAGGATCATTGCAATGTCTATAAAATAAATACATGACCTATTCAGGTCTCACTCTCACCCCATTAATGTTACTGAGCATTTGCCAATTTATATTTTGGAAAGTATGCAAGTTGCTGAGGCTACACACCATCAATAAAATGATTGTGTGTTTTCTGAGATTGAGCAAAAACGTACATAGCTATCAATTTTATTATCCACTAACGTTCTTAGTCTGAATTTAAACCTCTAATGTCAGATAAAAATATATTCTCAACACTGCCTGCATGTATTAAAAGACCTTTCTTCACCTGACTCCAGTATTACCCATCTTCAGTTCAATCAGTTTAATCTTCAAACAAATTAAACGTTCACATTCGATTTCCCACAGACTTCAAGCTGTCCTGTCACCCTCAGGGATCTACTGAGGTTCGGCTGAATGAATCTCAAACATCAGAGCAATCACTGTCTTGGTTGAGTGGCACTTCTCTCTGCACTCTCAGTCCAGCAGCCCTGTTCCGCTTCATTTCAGCCGACATCCAGCCAAAGAATGATCGAAGCAGCCAGAGGAGTCTTCACAGACGTTTTGTGGGCGTATGTATGTCCTGGACTCCTTTGTATTCATTAGCAGGCTAGTCACAATGGTGCAATGGAGCGTATCCCCTCGGCGGCCCGCGGGGGACTATCAGTTGAGTGACGGAGACAGATCACAGGTGGACCAGCAAAGAGAGCTGCCATAGATTAACTCGTCTGCCAGCAGGGGGAACCTCTGGTACCATTTGTTTTCAGCACAGGAGTTACAAATAAAGGTTAATTAGAAAAAGTATCACTTGACGCTGTAGTTACTGTGTAAAGAACAGTGAGTACCTGCCAGACTCATATTTCTCTGAGTTAATAAAAAAACAGAAATGGCTTCCAGAGGATTTGTCAGAGTGTATGTCACAGTCTGCAGGTCAGAGGTTTACATGGATGCTGTAAAATATCCAAACTGCAAAATGTCATCTTGGTTTTGCTCCAAAATTAAACAACGTTGTATTGATCCAGCATGTATGGCCCAGTCAGAGACAAGATTGAGATTATCTTTGATATTTAACTCAAGAATGTCATGCTTACTCTGAACAGTATGATTACCTATCTGACAAATAAAATAAAAAAGAATGGACCTTCTTTTGGAGGGTGTGCTTTTTCATATTTTAACACTCTGATGTGCAAAATGGGTCAATATTGACCCAACACAGTCGGTATGTTTCATCAGTTAGTATACAACGTATTATTTTAGCATTTTATTTTGATCACTAAACAATACTTGGAATATTTATTATTAAAAACATCAGAATAAAAAAAAATACAGAGCAAAGGAACATTCAGACAGCATAAATAAAACACAGGAAGCAAATTAATGACATGTTTTGCTCCATATTTTATATTAGAATGGCTGTGCATTCATTGTGCATTAATAGAATAAGATCATCTTTACTCCAATATAATTTAGTTTATATTAGATTTGTTTATTTTGCTTACATAGCACCAGCTCACAACAAAACGTAGCAAACAAGACAAATGCATATTTATTTACACAGAGTAAAAATCCTCTGAATTAAACAGAATATAACTGTAAGTGTATTGCAAAATAAAATACTAGTCAAATTTGTGTTTCTTTTCTGGTTTTTACTATAAATCTTGGTTAAAATATGTCTATAATTTAAACTGGCAATAAATGTGTAAAACCTACATTATCTATCTATCTGTCTGTGTGTCTGTCATTATGAGCTATGAAGTATATCTTTTGGACAAACACAATCCTCACCCTCCATTTGCAGCAAGCAATGTAGGGTTGACCTATCTCAGAGTCTAACCACAAGGACTCAGGACATTGAGTGTCACACTTCATATTAACTGTGTGCCCCCAGGGCAAGACATAGTCTCCTCTGCAAATAAATCCAAAACGGCATTCCCAAGAAGATTTCCCCAAGCCAAGAGACATTGAAGCTTTAGATTAAAAAATGTGTAATTCCATACCCATCTTGCTAGGGAAAAGGAATTTAAGAGCCGTGTGGATGCCAGCCCAATGCCACATCTTAAAATGGGCTATTGCTTTCCAAATTACTCGAGGCTGTGTCCCTCCCCATGTATTTGTGCAGCAGCATTAGCTTGTTTTCTGTCTGCTCTCCCCTCTTCACAAAGTTTAAAAAGTAATCTTTTCTCAGAGCATGGCTGTTTTTGATAAGAAATCTAAACTGGGTCAAGGACTCAGAGTGAAGTCATTGAACAGTAATTAAAGCTCCCGCCGATGCTACAGTTCAGAATGTCTCCACCACGCGCTTTGAGATAGAAATCCATTCAAGGATTTGGCGAGCCTTTGTTTCCCTCTTCTCATGAGTAAAATCATTTTACCCTTTCTTTTTCCTGCCAAACTGGGTAATTAAGTGAGCCAAGTTAGTATCAAGCCAGAGGAGGAGGAAGTTATGCCTGATCACCTATAATGCAGAATGTCCCTCATTCAAAGAATCTAGCAGCATTCTGGGTACACTGGAAATGCAACAATGCTGTGAACTGTCCTTTAAAAACAAAATCTACATTTTAAAACTACCTGAATCAGCCTATGGTAATGCCTAAGTTTTTTTATCTAATGACAAAAGAGTTATTTAATTACAGGAAAACACTAAAGATTAACCTTTAATTCATTAAAAAAATAATCAAAACTAAGTTTCTAAGAAACAACTTTTGCATCGCTAGTCTTACCCACATTAAGATGTTTCTTAGTCTTTGTGTTCATTCAGTCGAGATTCTTTAATCTTCCTTTCATGTTTTCCTTAGAGAGCAAAAGATTTTTTTCTTGAAATAAAATAAAACCTGTGCATGTTTGTTTTGGCTAACTTTATAGACAAAGTCAATTTTAAAGTATTTAAAATTACGCAAGGGGTCACCTGAATCATAACAAACCACCAGTAAACATTATAAAATTCAGAACTTTGAACCATTGTGTGACATACACATTTATCAGTCATTAAGAAAAGATGCATGTCAAATTTATTTGCTTGCTAATTTTCAATAATTTGTTCTATATAGAAATAATCCCACCTTTTGCTTTATTTGGTACCAACCAAAAAGGTGCAGAAATTAAAATTTCAATGAACTTCTTCATGTGAGCAATGCCAGAAACTAAACATTCAAAGCAACTTCTGAAAGTCAGCAAAAGAAGAAAATAAACACAATAATCCATTCAGAAAAATAATATGTGAACTTATATTCCTACCAATGGGACCACCATTGCCTTGTGAAATGTATAATCCCTCTCTGTAAGGAGACGATATTTGGCAGCCACCTCCATCTACTGTAACATTGTGCCTGTAGTCTTTTGCTTCTTTAGGAGAGCCACGGGCTGAGTATTTGAAGTTTTTAATCTGGAACTCCAGAGACTAAGGTCACCTTTCACTACCCCTCCTCTCCCTCTTTTATTTGCTCTTGCTTAGTTCTGGCAACCCTGCTATTTCACACACTATTAAAAGAAATCTGCTAATGCAAGGAGCGAGGTCCTTGGCTGGTGGAACGGAAAATTATGGCATTTCTGAATTCTGTGTCTCTTTAAAAGACCCTGGGCGTCTTGTGCAGGGTTTATGACCCAAAGATTAGTCACTTTTTTTCGGCCCTGGATGTACTGCCTGGGGCTATTTCTGCCAGAAACTGATTTTCATATTGATGTGCGATGTTGAGCCCTCTCCAGTCCACATATTGGCTCATGCATCACCTGGACTCTGCAGCTGTCAAGCCTCAGTGATAGCAAGTGAAGCACACAATTCCTCTTTTAATAAATACACAAGTGCTGCACTGCAAGTAAATATTATATCAGAAATGCTTCCGGCCTCTTTGCAACAAACTGAACATTTCATTACCATTAACATGGCATGATGTTCAATCTCTATTTTCTGGTTTTCTTGTTACATAGCATCTCTAGAATACCACTTTCTTTCTTTTTTACTATGTGCCTTGCAAAATTAACCAAACCCCTGTAATATATGCTCATATGATATATTCAAAGAAAGGAGAACATGGTCGTAAAGTGGAAAATTCCTGTGTTTTCCTTATATATAATAATTTTAAAAATGTTGCATGAGTTTGTACTTAGTTGCATGAGTTTACTGCATATTATTAAATAAATGCCAGTGCAAGCAGAATCCAAATATACTTCAGTATAAACCAAGCTAGTCTGTAAAGGCCTCAAGTTAATTTTACAAAACATTAGCTGGAAAAAGAACTTTAATGAGAGGTGAGGGGACACAACAAACATGTCAAAGTTACTCTGACCAGCAGACCACCAAATACACCTTTTTGGAAATATCGCAAAACACCATGAAAACAAACACTGCTTCATCCTGAACACATTCACCCTCAGTGAAACAAGGTGGTGGTAGCATCATGCTGTGGGGAGGATTTTCTTTGGCAGAGATTGAGAATCTGGTGAGAGTTTATTGGCAAATATTTGGAGCAAAATATAGGGCCATCATTAAAAACACAATTTAATGACTACTGGAAGATAAATTCACTTTCTACGAGCCATAACATTTAATGGATAAGATCAAAGCATTCTAGCCAAAAATGAAAATTCTGTTATTTTATTCAGGTAAGCTCAACACTGCTTCATCCTGACATTTTTAAGAACCTTAAAGAGGTTCTTAAATAGATCTGTAAATAGATTTCTTTCCAATAACTACTTGATTCTGCTTCATATAGAAGTAAAAAAAAACCTATTGTATGGACAAACCACTGACGCTGCTTAAATTCACAGTAAGTTAGAAAAAACAATCACTACACTTCACACTGCTGGCCTTTTCTACCCTTGTCAAGGAAAAAAGAGCAATTGGGGAATTACATGGAGCAGAGCTTTGCATGCATTACAGAGTCAGAGACTGAAGAGAGATTATCCAAGGCCAGATGTGTCTCTCTCCAAGGGGGGAAAAAAAAACACAGTCCACTAAGAAGCAGCCCCATCCTCCTGCTGCTGCTGCTGCTGGTAAGCGTCAAGCGGTGGGACGTCAGCAGTCGGCTGTCTGGAGCATCACGCCGTCTGTTTCTGAGAGCGCAAGATTTCCGGTTTAGGAAGCGCCTGTCTTTTAATGTCGGCGACACTTCATCCATCATGCTTTAGACAAACACTTTCCAAGTTGACTGACTGACGTTAATGCAACATTAGCTTCTGTTTGCTCAGAGGCAAACTTCAAGCTTGTTTATGCATTTCAGAGCAGAGAAAATATGGATTTAAAATTTGTCTGTCACACTTTTGAAACTTGTTTTACTGCAAGAAAAAGTAAGTTTGCACAGTGTACACAGTGGAGAAAATCCGCTGTAAAGATATTATACATCACTTTGCACTCCAACTATTAAGGCAGCAACGTTTTATCAGCTTAATTGTAAAGAACATGTTATCTGAGAAGCATTCCAAGGCTGCAGCTCATGAGCTATGACTCCCCAGCAGAGAAACCCACCATGCTTCTCTGGATACGGAATTGCGTTTTATTGAGCTAGGGCTTGTCAGCATTTTTGGTGAGCTGGTAAAATATAATTGTGTCATCCTTTATAAAGCAGTGTTGGGTTGACAGCACCCAGAGAAGCTTCATTACTCTGTTTTTTATTGGGGTGTGAAGAAGGGGACATTCTATTGGTGATGAATAACGTCTCTCTCGTATGAAGTCAAGGTAAAACACACTCACGGCGGCGGTGCAGCGCTCTGACACATGTACATGGATCTTCTGAATGAAATCAATTCAGCTGAAGAATTAGAGCTGGTTAGCCATAATGGTTTTTATCTGATGCCCATCAATACCCATATTGATCTGCAAGTAAAATCAAAATATGTGAGACCAAAAAGGGAAAAGAATAATCGACAAATTCTGTATTTGGGCATATGCAACAAATGCACCCAGCTGCAAAGGGACATATTATTCTGTTGCAAACTTTTTTAATGTTTCATACACCCAAACTTAAACTTTAAATTAAACTGTCTAAACTGATACATATAACAACCTTTTAAAGAACTGATTCTGCTTCAGAGGGTCTCAAAGCAAAGAATAAGAGTTTCACAGTTTTTAAGTTAAAAAAATGAGTTGCATGATCAGAAAAGGAAATTTTTGCTTTCGAAAAGCAGAAGTTCTATATTACACACAGTGGCATCGTAATGGAGGGCTATGTGGTAGAGCAGAGGGCTGCATGGTTAAACAGTTGGTAGAGCTGTTGCCATGTAACAAAACTGTCCTGAGTTCAAACTCCAGCATGGGATCTTTGTGGATACAGGTGCCAACACTCCTCTCTGTATTGTGCCGTTTTGGAGACTCACAAGGTGTTGATATTATAGCTGCAATCAACCCTATTTGGATGAAAAATAAGGCTGCTGTCAGAAATACCAGATGGGGCAAATATAAACACGAGGACCCGCATATCCTGATATTGAGTTAGCAAGGGTGGATGAAGTCACTCCAAGGACGAACACTTTAAATAGAGCTCTAAACTTTCCAATTTCATTTCCTATTCACAATCAAGCCTGCGCCCAGGAGAAGGAGGATATTTAAGATCCTCTGAATGGATGTGAAGCAGGCATTTAGCAACAGTGAAAAAAGGAAGAGCTGGTTGATTAATGGAATGAAATATAATAAAGCCACAGAAGACCTGCTGGGAAATGTAAGGTCTTATTTTCTTTTACTCATGACAGGGATTAAGTACAAATATCACTGGCTGGTATTAACTTCTGGTGCGATTGCTTTGTTTCAGAAACTTCTTTTCTTTTGTACATTCTCAACAGCAATAAAAAAAACACCAGAATTTTATAAACAAGACCCAAAGGATAAGAGGCTTTTAAAGGCCTCCCTGAATACATACTTTCCTGACATTTAACATTGAAGAATTATAAACTTTTATTCATAATGACTGATGCAATGATTGGTACTTCCTCAAAATTCTGTTCCTTAACTGTTACAGCAGTTTCACTTCTAAAATCTCTAAGTGACCGTTGGTTATTTGCCATTAAATTAAGGCATGGGAAATGGCTCTTACTTCATAAATGCAGATATTATTACAGAGATTAATACTGGCATGAACCATCTGTAGCTACAAAGAAAGCCAATCGCAGACCGAAGCAAGATGGTCAGAGAAACAAGTCCAACAAACGATGGGTGCTTGAAGAACTCGTTAATGCGAAAGGTTTAGCTGTGCAGTTATGTCTCTATGCTTTGGTAGCAGCCAAGGAGATAAATATAAATTACTTTGCAGCCGAACCTTCTTAGTGTTACCGCTTCATGCAACGCACCCGTTCTGATCTGTCGCTCCAGATTTACACTGCATGAGTTTCCGCTCCGCCAGCGAAGTGCTCACCAGAGTAGAATCATTCCTGGCCACCTTAATGTAGCGCAAGGACATCACCGCTTCAGAAACTGCCAACAAACTTCCAAGACAAAGTTGACGTTTTCCGCGAGTTTGTCGAAAAAGTAGGTAAGAGTCACTGGATCAACATGGACGAGGTCCCCCTCAAGTTTGACAATTTCTAAATAGATTCCACTCATAATCCAGTGCAACTTATGTTTTTTTCCCCTTTATGATGCATTTTTAGACAGATGTGATTTATACTCCAGAGCAACGCATCGTGTGGAAAATAAAGAAATGTAATTTTTTGCTTACAGGATCTAAACAACCTAATTTCACAAGATGAGGACAAACAGTTCATGTCATGGCGACAACAGACAGATAAGGTGGAATTAACAGTCAAATCAACTCTAAGTGTTGTTTTGGGATTAAAGTTTCTTACATTAGAAAAAGGTTTGTTTTATAATAAACACTTTTTCTAAGAAATTCAGGACAAAATGACTGCTAATGTATATGGATTGCAACATCCTGATGAAAGCTACAGGAATTTTGGGTTTTTGAATGGTAATTTTTGTCACCGCTCATCACAAAGGACTTGTCAGAAAACGCTCTTAAATCCCTGCGAAGTGTGCTAGGCTGATAATTCTCCAAACTACTGCTCAGACATTTTTCCTGACTTCCTCCTCCTTCAGATTAATCACGCCAAATAAATCGTTGTCCTACAAAGTCAAATTGTAGATGGGGACAACTCTTGCTGCTTTCATCTTTGGTGGCATTTCACTTTTATAGTCATGTCTGAGTAATATCATCACTGTCTACCTGCTTTTCTGTGCTGTACTCAGTTTCTTCTTTCACGTGTTTTCTAATTTTTCTAGACTTTGGATATGGACATGAATTGTAAATTTTAAAACTGAACAAAAATTAACAGAAAAAAAAAATCTTAAAACTGTTTTTTGTGCCTTTTAAGTTAAATGCAACAAGATATTTATTTGTGCTCATGTTTATTAAGAAAAGCTCTATTTATATTTTGTGACATTCACCTTATCAAAGTAGAACCTCATAAGCAAACAACTCAAACTGCAGACAGTGTTTTTCCTCCACTTGCCAGAAGCAGAAAATGACAAGCATGGCCCCAAACACTAAACCATAAGAGAGGTGTTTGGTGGGGGTAAACGTCACCGAGTGTAATTATGAGGGATCTTGCCCTCAGAAACTCTCCCGGTTGACTACGTGAACAAGTGACAGTGACTTCTTTTTATCTCTCAAGCAAATATTGGCTTAAAAGAGCATGGCTTAGAGTCAATATCAAGTTATTACTCAAAAATGTTATCACAGTTTTTCAGGCACATAAATAATTCTTCTGAAGTAGTCTATTTTTGCTTGAACACTTTCTCTCAGTGAAAGAAAGTTTTACAGTGGTTGTGATAAAACAACCGAAACATGTTGCTTACAAATGGACGAAATGTGCAACGTGACAGTGCCTTGCAAAATCATTCACACTTTTTCATATTTAACACTTAACTCTGCTGCAGTTACTTGGAAAGTGGGAACTCAGAGCTCTGACAGTATTCCAGTTAAGAAGTCGGACTTTCAACATGGCGATGCCCCATAAACATTGCAGTAGCTCTTGAATTTTAACTTTTACTTTACATAAGCAAACTGCACTTTTAATTTCTTCAGCTTAGAGTTGCAACATTGGTTTTAGACACACTTTTGCATGTGCCTCTTGTAAAATAAACCACCTCTTACTGGTGTTGACGCGAGGAGCGGCCATATTGAAAGGAAAAGTCTGCCTTTGGTGATACTTGGAGGTGCTCCCAGGGAAATCTGACTATGGTGGGAGTTCCAGCTGATTTTTCCGAGTGGGAAGTACAACTGGAACGCAGCGTTAGTTTCACTGTGTGAATATCTGACATAGAAACTGTCCTTTCCTCCATCCAGTATCCTGCAAAGGCTAAATTGGTGAGGCAAGCGCTAGCCTGCTTTCTTTGCTGAGAAGTGAGGAATTGCATCTTTGAAGTAAAGATGTATCCAAAATAAACATTCTATGTACCATCTGGTTAATCGGTGACTAAATTCTGTCCAAAGAATATATCTTTCCCCTGGCTTATTTCAAATTCTGCAGAGGGAATCTTTGAATTATCAAGTCCCCTAAAAAGAGACGCTGTCTCTCACCCCGCTGCAGAATCTACACTGCTGTCATTGTTTTGAGAGAGAAAATCCACAGCTCTACACATGCTCCCTGGGTGTGCAAGTCGAGCCGATGCTTCTCCACTCTGGCCGCAATTGGTTTTCAACCCTGCACTGCAAAAGCCCCTCTGATCGCTCTGGTCTCTTGGCTTCTTAGCCAATTAACACTCTCAATGCACAGCTTGGCAGTTTGCATTGGAGGTCATTTACTGCTAAGGTTGCAGTTGAGCCACACTCTTTCCATTATGGGATGATAGTTTGAACAGTGATAATCCTGCTTTGAACTTCACAACTTTATCACTGTGTGTTCCTTGATCTTTATGATCAATATTCTCTATCCATCCGCTGACGCTCATCACAGATCAGCAATAATAATAACAAACTTAACACAGGCAGACTGTATTTACAACTCCATTGCATTGAATTTTGTTTCATGTGTCAGAGTTATGAAGACTTTTGATTTTTGTTCATTAAAATTTGACAATTTCTTCTATTTTACACAATGCAAAAACTGTTAGTTTTCTGGAGGAAAAGTGAAGAATTGCATCTTCACTTTGTTTCAAATTACAATTTTTGTTTGTAATTTGAAAAGAAAAATGAACATTTGAAGGACATGGATACTTCTGCAAGCCACTGTATCTGAAATGGATCAATGTGTAAAAAAAGAGGGTCAATTAGTGATACAGATGATATGCAGAATAAATATGGTGAATTTTCTTATCTGTAGCAACTCCTCAAATTCACACCCACAGGAAGAATAGAGAGGATCAGATTACGGAGCTTCGAATCCCCTGATTAATGACTGTGACAAAGAAAAACTTAGCAATGACTCACTCAATTACACTTTTTCTGATTTCTGGTTAATTTCTGTAAGATTGATTTAATCCTTTAAATTTGTACATTTTATTATTAAGCTTCTGAATTCATCCACTTGAAAATACAAATATAAAGAACCTAAATTTGAAACCTACATTCTCCTTTGCACTGACAGCTCACTGATGTAACTCACAAGGCAGATTAGGAAAAAAAAATCCTAAAAATCATAATTTAGATTGTCATATTCTGCCTTACTCAGACCTGCTGAGGACAGTGGCTATAAAGCAGCAGCTGCTAAACAGGACTAATTCTCCGGAATGAAATATACCGAAGGGGGCAGACCATTTACAAGACGGTTATCAGAGCAATATTTCAAGTACCGGCCACAGCCTCTGCCCATTAAAGTGTGTCTGATGTATTTTAGGGCCGGTTTATGTGCTGCTCTGGTCTCAGAGAGGGTTATACATTGATAGAGGATGTCTCTAGTCTGACTCTTCATAGGAAGACAGAGAGAGGCGAATCCTCGTAACACTTTGTGTTCAGCCTCTTTGCTTTTCCTTAAAGAGTAAGTCGAGCAGGTTGAGTAGGGTAATTTGCTGCTTAGTTATAGATCCAACAGACAAATCCAGTTTTGGGTTAATTTAAGGTGATAAGGTAGGGTTATGGTTAGACATATGTTGGGATAAGAAAAAGGTCTCAGATTTGCAATATTATGACATTTACAGAAAATGTGTTTAATTATTTTTATTTGAAATGGAAAAAAAATCTTTACTTTTCTGTATATGATATGACATTAATAATTACAGTCATAATAATGCAAGCTTATGCTTATTTATTATTGCTGCTTGTGATTCACAGACTTAAACTAAATTAACCACTGGCAAAATTGTCTAATAGTTTTTAAATGCGTTTTGAGCTGAATATTCTACTTTTTTTCTATTCTGCAACTTAGAATATTACAAATGAAAAATTGTTGGTTAATAGCTTGGCAATTTTTTTTTTTTTTTTTTTTTTTGCAATAAGCAAAATGTGAAGAAATTTTAATTTAGCCAGCTTGTTTATGGAACAAGTGTTGGAAGGGCAGGACGGCATTACTCTGCACTTTGGTCAGAGAAACAAGGAACTTTTACACAAAAGCATGTTTGTGATAACACTTTAATACATAGAAACAATAACTATCCTTTTAAAATCATTCATTTATTTTAGGTGGAAATATTCTAAGACTGAGAATTATTCTATATATTACTACTTTGTAGTACTTAATATCACTAATACAAGTCACTGCTTTTAATTTCAGCAGCAAAACATTGCAAAACTAAGTGACTATTCACAGCAAAGGTGTAAATATGATGAGCAGCTTATGCTAACCAAAGCAGATCAATATTGAAAGATATTTACTTTAGGCGTCAGACACATTCCCTGCTTCTTCGGGTAAGAGAGGCAACACTGATGAGCGTCTGCGATCCAGAGGTCAGATGTTCAACTCTCATCACCAGCCAGATGCTCAATGAATGTGTTTTCACCTGAACGACTTAGACAGCTATGTCTAAAAGCTGCTGCAGCATCCATCCTCTAAGTATTAATACACTCCACGTTAAAGGCTGCTTGCACCGAACTGTCAGTACTGTATGAAACCAATGAAGTTCATATGCTCGAAAAATGTTTTAGATCCTCCTGAGAGCTGCGGCCTGTCGTGTCAGAGGCAGCTAACAAGCAAGTGACAAAAAGTAAATGAATGCAATATCCTGCTAACAATGTCCAGCTGTTCAGTTTGTTAAAGTGTAATCAATCACCTGGAGAACAAGGTGATCTGCACAAAAAACTATAGCCATTTATCTCGCTGAGAACTTTAAAGTGATAAGACACCAATTGGCACGTGAGGTAAATAGTTCTTGAAGAGCATTAGCGAGAAACAGTGTATTGAGGTTGATTATCTCAGTGACTAATGCTCTGTCACTCTGTAGTATGAGAGCGCCCAGCGAGGACCCCCGGTAATGGAGCCTGAGCAGGTGTTGAAAGCGCGCTGACATCAAGGGGGAGTGCACTGACAAGAATTTCTGATGAATTTCAATTACTGATCTATTAAAGCTAATGAGCTAAATGGGCAGCCAGAATACATTTGCCAGATAGCCTGAGACGAGACCTGAGGCTTTTTTGTTCTTTTTTTTTTCTGCAGCCACAGCAGCCAGAAAAGGTGTTTGACATGTTTTTCTGCTAGCTGTATGTCCACTAATTATTTGTTACATTTTGGTCACCTTTAATAATGGTTGGTGTTCTCACTGTTACCTGTTAATTCAAAATATTATGTCAGAATGCCATCTGCTGGCGGTAATACAAGACAAAGGATTTCATGAACGTCTGCTACACACTGACACCTGCTGGCTTTAAAAGAAAAGGTATCAGACAAGTTTGGTTTTCAGTGTAGCTTTCTCCAGTTGTATTGTTCATATAATAATATAATGGTGGCCACCGTATAATAATAATAATAATAATAATAATAATAATAATAATAATAATAATAATAATAATACATTTGACTATGCAGTTTAAACAGATTCTTCCCAAATGACTGGATTCATTTGTCTGAATTTAATACATATTTATGTCAATAAATTGGATGATTTTGTTGTTCAGTTTAGCAACAGGTAACCAAGAAATTGCTTTTTTTAGAATTCATAAATTAAGAAAAGGGTACCAAATACTTAAGATCAAATTAATGCATTTGGCACAATTGATAGTAAGCAAAAAAAAGCAAAAAGTACAGATATTCAAGAAGTTTAACTTTTTGTTCTTAAAGTCAGAAGTTGACCATGCAATCTACAGCTTATTAACATCTTGAGGCTTAAATTGTTAGTGTGTCTTGAAAATGTCACCTGTTATAGTGAATATGAAAGACAAAGGTGCACACACAGCTAATGCAAAAGGTCGTAATGTTTTAAAGTTTAAAGTTTATAAAATATAACTAAAGACAAACGTATCTATATACTGCAAAAAAAAATACAACTCATACTTCCATCAACTAAATAGCATCATAAGTTTTGTGCCATTAAAAATAAGCATGAACAAAATGTAAAAATACAAAAAAAAGCAAAATTGCAATAAGATAACATTTACAATGTTAGACAATATGGTTACAAGTTGGTTTTGTAATTTATAACCAATTACTGCACTGCTTCCAGACAGAAGTAGACAATACCAAATAGTGTAGAAGTATACTACAAACCAGCTTTAGTTTTTAGAGTGGCAGTTAACTTTTTAGCAGCACATGACCAAGACCTTAAAGCAGTGGCTTCAGAGCCGCTCTGTGAATGTCCTGTTCAAGCCAGAGCCCAGACTTGAATTTGACTGAACACCTGAGAATGGCTGCACAGACGTTTCCCATATATTCCTGGATAATTTTAAGGAAGGAGCTTATTTTAGCAAAATTTGCAATAAAGCAAATTTTCAATGAAAATTTCAGGCTCATTTTGCTTTTTAAGTATATCTTAAACATATGAAGAGCAGCTTTTTGAGCGTTTGGTCACATTTAATTACAGTAAGTGTGAGCAAAAAGAACAGGAGGAAAATAAATAAATTGAAATAAGCTAAGCTAGCAAAGGCCATGTTGCAAAACCTACCCACTGACAAAATCAGTATCTGATGCCTCATAATCCATTACAGATTTTACTTCATGAAGAGTTGCTGTGAACTGTGTTCAAAATCCTTTGGTACTGAAATATAAACTTAAATTAATAATATTTAAAATAAAAGCAGAACCAGTTCTTGGTAACAATAAACTAGTAGAACACTGGTTGCTTTCTGAAATAAAATAAAAAAGTCCTTTGCCCCAGGCACATTTTCTTAAAGAAAACACATGAAGAAGTATTTTCTACTTAGGGGAATCACACAACAATCACACAAGGGGGAAAAAGCTTCTGTAGCTGTGTATTTGTGCTTGTTTTCAATTTCACAGCCTGTTTTTAAAAATCTGAGCTTGACCCTGTCTGTTATTTTAGATACATTATTCTAAGCTTTGTCTTATCAGTATCCTCATGGAAAAAAAAAACCCTTTTATGCATTTGCTGAAGATTGTACTGGAGCTGTGTTCCTGCAAATGGAGATACTTTGAAGTGTCAGCTGAGAAAAACACTCAGGAGAGAGGACATCACTGGCAAAGTGGAAACAATGTTTTGTTTACTGCATCAAGGGGAACAGATGAACCCCCAGTTCATTTTCAACGATGATTGTTTTAGCTTTGATATCAGTGATGCATTTCAAAATATCAGCAGCACAAACAAAGAAAGAAAAAAGGTATTAAAATGAAAAAAACATTTTCAGTATGCACATACACAATTGTATGCTCTATTCCCCCGTAGGCTCATTCAAATGTTATTTACACTCTGGATGCAGAGGATGGCAGGATAATCTTTGCAGAAAATCGGGATAGAATAATCTTGCCATAGGCGTTCCCATATTTAGCATTTCCAGTAAAGTTCCACAACATCTTAGGGTTATAAAAATATCTATGACTGCAGATCTGTTGCATCCTAAGCTCAGAAATCACAACTTAAACCCGAAACACCTTCTTAGCACTTGCTAAACATCGAATAATGGCATCAACATAGCACCTATAATATTATAAACGTAAACCAATTGTGCAAGTGTAGTGTAGATTTTTGATTTTTTATCTCATGTTTTAAATGTCTGTTTCATTTTTTATTTTATTTTTTTTGCTACCACTGGTTTTTCTGGTTTTGTAAAACCCATTGTGTATTTTTTTTTTGTGCAAACGGTGCTTGACAAATAGACTTGCCCTTGCTTGCCATTCATTCAGGTTGATGTTTCATGCAAAGATTTATACAAATATAATCCTTTACAAAAACATGTTTCCAAATGGCCACTCCCATTTTGCCATGGAGACAGAGTAGTAAAGCAGCTTGCTCAGAAATTGTTCTTTGTCTTTTCTAAATGCACCGCAAAATCAAAGTGTGACCATAAAAGAAAAGCATTATACACCTGGAGTTACTTTACTGAAAGTAGTTGTAGGACATAATAAACAGACACAGATGCTGCAGATAGTTACTGTGTAAGTTATGCTGACAAAGACCTTTCACTTTGCTCTAAAGTCACCTGTCTGTGGATGTTAACAGGTTCCTCCAGGTTTTATAAAGAAGTGAGTGAATGTGCTCACATTGTAATCTGGATTTCAGAGTAAATTCAGAACATCATCTTCTCACATTCAGAATTCAATCATTTCTATTGAAAAACGTAATAAACTGTTGGGATAAAAACCGTGGAGTCGTATCACATTAAAAAGCAAAATCTGCCTAGTCACTAATACAGCTGTAGCAATATTTTTTTTTCTTTACTTTGCTTTCGCCTAGTAAATGCTAATTCATCTAACTTCACACACTGGAATCATTTTGTATTATTTGCTTTGGGCAAACTGCTTCTTATGGGACTCTTTCAATAATTACTTTTTTCTTACCAATCTTCCTCAAAGGTCAGATTTCTGGACTGCACAACTGATCGTTGTCTTGTTGGCAGATTGTCCTCTCTGAGCTGTGGCTTTCTACAGAGAAATATCATGATCGTATGTGGCTTCTCTGCTTAATGCCTCCCTCGGTTACTTTGTTATACTTTCTCTGCTTTATGAGATATTCAAAGCTTGGTGTATTGTTTTAGAACCTAACCCTGCTTTCAACTTCACAATACTTCCCCTACCTGCTGTTCTTTGGTCTTCATGATGCTGGTTGTTCAGCTGAATTTATAAAACACTCGGGACGACTTCGGAAGGTACTGATTGTAGTGTTTATTAAAGGCATCAGAGAAACAGAGGCTGAATCAAGACATGCAAGACTTCGCAGATCACTATGGTGCTTATAAGAGATGAGGAAACAACATACATATCTTTAATGTTAGCAAATCAGCAAATTTATTAACTAGTAATGACCTTTACATCCAACACTGTGTGAGGAAAAGTTGTCATGCTTTTGGGAATTTAATCAATTGAATGCAAATTCATTTCCCTCATTTCACTACCAGTTTTAATCATTTACTACATAAGGATACATCTGGCCATTTTGCTACTAAATACTCCACTTTTTTTCACCAGATAATGTTTGAATCTTTTAATCTTCCAGGCTGCAATGACTGTAGACCCAAGAGAGTTAGGCAATAATTGTCTGTTGTAGAAGTGGCCTCTGCTACTTTGAGGAAACTTATTTTTATTACAGTGCTGATTATAATAATTACATTTAAATACACATCTTCCTCACTGCATTAACAGTTCCCTTGCCAATCAAACTATTCAAAAACAAACTAATTTAGGATTTGAGCATGATTGATTCTTAAAAGCGAGCGATCCTATTAAAACGAGAACAGAAGCTGAATTTACCCATGTAGTGTTTATTGGTTTTAAAAGGCAAACATGATGGATAAAAAGACATAAGAGCATGTTTGTCAGGAAACTTAAGCATGAACAAAAATGCAGGTTAGATTGCTGTTGGCGAAAACCCTGCCGTCTTTCTCAGTGCTGCACTTGTTTTTGAGGACGTCCAGGATGCCTGCTCTGACCTCCGGGGTGAAGGATTCGTAGAAGTGCTCCGTTCCTGTCATGAAGCTCAGCAGACGTTCTCCAGGTACGCTGCTCTGGTCGAAGCATTCTGTAATGTCAAAGCTGTTGGGAATCAGATGCTCCTCGAATTTCAGGCCCTGGTCCTTGAGGCAGGCAATGACCTCTCCGGATGAACAGTACTCGGTGATGCTTCCAACGCACAGCTCCTTCTTGTAGGTCTTCCACAGGATGTCCCAACCACTGTTTGCTGGATTGTAGAGAAAACAAAAACACAAATGTTGAATGAGCCATCCGATAAAGAAAGGCATGTAATTTCTCTTCCACAACAAGTAACAAACTCGGTTTAACATTTTGCTTTTCAGTCAGAACGTACCTTCATTGTGTAAAATTACTGATAAAGAATAAGCAGAGTAGTAATAGAAATCTTTCACATTTAAATTGTGCATCAAACCAGTCAGTCCAAGCCTGCTTACCTGCTTCAACAACGATCATGAGCCTGCCATCCTTTTTGAGGAGGCCATGGTGAAACTTGATACTTTCAGCCATGTTTTTTACATAGTAGATCATCTGATGAGGAAAAGCATTGCATCAATAGTTTGACTATTTGCAAATCCAAATGTTATTTTTTTTAGTTTTGCTTTCATTTATATTCAAACAAGAATCACTTGAACTACAAAATGTACACCAAATACATATTATGGGTTTTTTTTCAATCACAACCTTAATTTGTTTTACTTGAATTCTAAGAGACAAAAACAAAAAGACATATGCTTGTGAAGTACAAGGGAAATTGTATGATTGTCTATATATAATATATATATATATATATGATTTTTTATTAATAAAATCCTGAAAAATGTGGTGTGCATTTATATTTCCGCTCGCCTAAACTCAACTGCATCCTTTCCTGCACTTGTGCAGGAGTTTTTGTTGGTCTATGACATAAAATCCTAAAGTAATAAATTTTCGTTGGTGGTCAGAATGTGAAATTGCATAACTTTTGCAAAACAATGTACATTGTGAAACATGAAAACACTTTTTTATAAATATAATACTGACAGTACCCTTTATTTAGTAGGAGTCACGGTTTAGCTTCATTCATCTCTGCACTACATTTGATGCATTGAGTAGAAGGCAAAAGGTAAACCAAACTTTCTTCAACTTCACCTGGATCATGTGTATGAAGTCAAATTTCTTTACGCCACCCATTGCTTTCTCGTAGTCCTCACTGGACATGGTGTGCCAGGAGAACTGGATCTTCTTAAGGTCAGCAGTCTCAGCTGCCAAAGCTTTCAAGACATACAAAAAGAATGCAGCAAATCACATTAAGATATGTCAGAATGCATATCTTGATTCTTGGGTTAATAGTCATTCTTCGCATGTCAAAGCTTTTCAAAAACCGGAGACTGGAATTTAGCCACAAAACTGATCAGTGCATCTCCTAACTGCTTTGGTTTTTCTTATATTTAATAATATAAAAAAATGCTGAACTAAATTATCATTACCTTTGAACTTGGCTGTGAGCTCAGAGCTGCCCTCCACAATGTCGGCGGTTATGGGAACAGAAGGGAAGCCCGACTGCAGAAGTGAGAGTATCTGGACATCCATCTCACCTGGAACAGACCA
Organism: Phalloptychus januarius; assembly: GCA_902982915.1. Lineage (NCBI taxonomy): Eukaryota > Metazoa > Chordata > Actinopteri > Cyprinodontiformes > Poeciliidae > Phalloptychus > Phalloptychus januarius. The sequence continues at coordinate 15,673,134 of CADWAE010000230.1, read as the reverse complement.
TGAAACTTAACTGGTTTTTCAATTACATGTTGCAGTTCAGCTCAAAGTTATACATTTTATTTTTTGAGCAGCACCACTCTCTTACTTCAAAGACTTGAATCTTCAAAGACACATACACAGTTACAAAGTCGACCTTCTATCACCTGAAGAACATTGCTAGGAATAGTATTAATGTCCCAGCCAGATCTGGAGAAAGTCAGTGTGTTTATCAATAGTCACTGTAATTACTGCAACAGTGTCTTCACAGGTCTTTCTAAAAAATCAGCCTACATCTTTCATTGCCATTGTGGCTTCTTGAGTTTTGTTTTTCCTGGGTATTAAACTAAAATTAGTCTTTTGTTTTACTTTATGACTGAATTGCAAATGATGCTGACAGCAGTCAGTTAAATATCTACATGCACACTGCTTTACCTCTTATCTATATCTTTATGTGCAGTCTTTGCTCTGAAGCCTTATAGAGCAGCCATTGGCCAATATTGATCTGTGGTTCGTTTTCATGCACTCTCTTCATTGCCATGGGTTGTCAATCACTGGGGCCTTTTTGAACAAATAATTAACTTGCAGTTGAAATCTGAAACGTTTTAGCACATACCTCCCCCACTCCCAACACCAAGAACATCCAGGCTGCTTTTACCAGCTCCAATTCTGTAAAACATATGAAAATAATAAAAACAACAAAACCAGATAAAATAAAATAAAGAATGTTGAATAAAAGCGCTGAACCACGAGTCAATAATTAACTAAACAAACAATTTACTATATTTCTTATTCATTAAATGCACAATTTTCTATGAAAAGATAAATCGGCAAACATTATAAAGTTGCTTTTTTTGGTTGCTCATATCGGACCAACGCGCTCTAATGCGCATGCGCGACTAACTCTGAAGAAAAAAAAATACATGAATGAGTAATTCGATTAGTAATTAATAGTTCCTTGTTGTACCTTTGAAATTCTGCAGGCAGGACGCTTTGCAGGCATTTGACGATGGCTTCGTGCTCTCCGGAATTTTCCAGGTAGAACTGGAAGAGGTTGACATTGCAGCCTTCATAACAAGTGTGCGTTTCTGCACTCATGACTTCACCCTGCAATACAAACCAAACACTTTTATCCACATTGCAGGCTAATTTAATTTGGATCATGTGAAAAAAATTACCTTCAATTTGTGCTTTATTAAATCGACGCTGCAGGGCAGATTCCCCTCCCACAAGGCTGGGCATTGCGTTACGTAACTGTTGAGCAATGGCTCTAAACCTATTTCGAAAGGAAAATGGCTCTAAAAAATAAAAAAAAGAAATCACTGCTGCTGGTCTGCTAACACAGAAATGTGTTCCTGAACTTATTTGGTCCTTTATGTTTTGGCAATTAAAGGTTCTTGTCAGTAATCGTTAATGTAAAACATGGTTATCTAATTCGCTTTTTAAAATACGAATAATTTAATTGCCATAAAAATTATCTTGTCATAAAAGTGTGAATATTTTGTATCTTCAAAATCACAACAGAAAAATTGTTCCCACTTCTGTAACTACTATATACCGTGACAGTAGGGGGCGCTGTTTTTCCACACATTTAGAAGGTCTGGTCCCAGATTATGTCTTTTTTTTCACCTCGGAAAGTTTCCTGATCAACCTTGTAAATCACTCAGGTCTTCTGGTTCTGCTCTGCATCTCCAGAGAAGCAGCATGAGTTTTAAAGTGAACAAATTAACTCAGAAAACCAAAAAAAATGCTTTGAGCAAAAGCCAATTTCCTTTGACTTGACTTTAATAATAAATTGAACATTTTTGATTTCACTTGTAGTACAAGTTCATTCCCTAGATTAAACCACTGCAGTGTAACATTTGATGTTTCAAGTCTTTATCTTACTCAGATCTGACTTGCCTTTGTACAGAAATGTGCAAAAAAACTTTGTGATTTTGTTGGTTGAGGCTAAATATCTATTTGTTTTAATATAATTGTAATTCCGCTGCCAAAACTTACTTTATACTCACTTTTGACTCTCAGAACATGTGAAAAGAAAATCTAATTTAAATTCATTCTTAGTTATTTTAGAGTACAAGAAAAATGACTAACCTCAATTTAACAATTTACTTGTTTTTCATTTTTGGGTTTTGATGAGAACTTCAAACTATCCAAAGATGCACAAACTAGAAACTCAAAACACTGTTCAATAAAGAAAATCTAATTCTATAATGATTTATGAACTGCAGCTACCAAAGCACAGATGAGAAAGAGTCTGAGGGAAAAAATATACATCTAAATCTGCCTCTGGCTTTTTAAAAATATTCTGCATTGTTCATTGATCTTACAGCAAATTGATGTATTATATGTGTCACTATGTGAAGCTACAGTTGCATAAAGTTGAATCCCATGAGATGGATGACAGGGCTACACATTGGTAGCAGTGGGTTCAATAGGGTAATCCAATAATTGTACCAAGGCTGGACTAAAACATCACAGGAAACGATACGTCACAACATTTATACAGAAATAAAATAAAATATGCAAGATGGCTGACAAAATCTGTTTTGCTTAATTTTTTTGCTTATCTTTGCATTATAGAGTTCACAACCTTAGAGGATTTAAAAGAGATGTTTGTCATGCTGCAGTGATTCTTTGGTGATGGGCTTTCCTGGAAGTGGGGGTGGGGGTCTCCAATTCAAGTTTTACTTCATGCTCATCCTTTGAGAACTTAGAACAGTTTGCTGTAGAAAACACAAATTAATCCCGTGTTTAGTGTTTATGCAGTTCAGGACTAAAATTATCAGGATTTTAAGGTGATTTTAAGGTGATAGTCATCATTTTCCCTCCACTATCTATTGCTGCCCTCAAGATGGTGCCAGAGGTTCACACATCTGCCTCAAGATCTTCAATAGTGGCATTGTAAATATGGAGGGAAATAAATTAACGCTTATATAAATAATCCACATTTTATGTATCTTACATCAAAAACCCACAACAGATCATCTTGTGTTAAAACTCAAAAACAATGAAAGAATAATGTTGCTGCAGTATGAATGGCTGGCGGTGCTACATCAGGCTCAGCCTTTCAGACCACAGTGCTAAATGTGGTATTGCTCCAAATTGCAGACATTAAATTACCGTTATTTATTGGTTCTAAGTAAAATGATAAACTTCTGAGAAAAAGAATTTTGTGTTCTTAACTGCAAGTCAAACATCAGAACAAGCAGAAGTAATTTCTTAAAATGTATCACTTTGGTGGTAATGTCTTTATATAATATATGCGAACCCCTTCACCCGGGTTACTGAAAGAACATTTCTATGGTACAGGCAGTTCCTAAGATAAGCATCATAGAACTAGATACTGCAGGTAATTTGAAGGATTCTGTCTTTTCTTCGATTTCAAAGAAAACATTAGCGCTGTAAAATACTGCAGTGTTTTGCCTTTTTCTGGATATTGTTTTTTACTGATTAATAGAAACAAAAGTGAGAAATTAAATTTTTAATACACAAGAAAGTGGAGTAATATTCCCAGTAGGCAAGTGTAGTTTTTATTTTGCATTTTTCTATTAGATTTTGCCCAACACTCATTAGCAGCACAAACTTGTTCTTAGAGGAATTAAAGTACAAAAGAAAATTTCTTCAGTATCTTTATATCGTTTTATACATCCTACTTAAATAAATCATTTTGTATTTTATCCCCTTCTATGTGCCAACAAAACAGATTACTCACCAAAACAATTGATCATTTATGGTAGAGTTGAATCAAAAATTAAATCAAAGTGTGTAAAAAACTAAAGTTCTATGTGATTTTTCAGATTCGACATTGTGAGACCCCAAAGGGTTATCTGAATTCAGAGATACAAAATTAGCTTACACCAAAGCCGCTTAAAATCTGCAATATAATTTTTGTATTAGCAACAAACCCAGATTATTTTGCAAGTAAATTAACCAACAGCTAAAGGAAAAGCTCAGAGGAGCAACTGTGTTTTCACTGACCCAGTTCAAGTCTTACTAGAAATAATACTTTCAATCATTTTAAAGCATCATGTACAATTACTTTAAGCTTATCTAAATTGATTCTCAATGAAAAGCCAATTGTTATATGTTATTGGCTTGTTATATGTATTTGTACAGTTGGAATAAAGCAGCAGTAAAATGGGGCTTGGGCAGCAGCCTGCCAAGAGCAGCTCATTAAAAGCTGCAATGGCCGGATAAAAATCTGAAGCCAACTTCTGTAACCGAGTAAGAATGATCTTTGATGTCATACTAATATACATTTAATCATAAAAATTTAACGGAATATATTAATTTTATGTTAGAATTCACAAAACTAAAATTAAAACAGGAAAAGCTCAAAGATACTCAATGTGCTTGAAAATATTTCATCATCTAGGACTAATTTAACGTCTTACTCTAGCTATGATCCGTTTTTAATTTGGTTTATCGATGACTATGACACCAAGGTTGTTGTTAAAGATCACTCTGCCCTCAGACTCCGTGCTGCAGTCCGGATGCCGGAGCAGCTCCAACACGCCATCTTTCAGCTCTGGTGGCGCAGTTTTATTAAAATCCAGCACTTCGGTGAGAAAGTCAAGAAGCAGCTCCCCCTTCTCATCTCCCTCCGTGAAACACTCGGTGATATCCATTTGAGATGGCAGGTCAAAGCTGTGGTAGCTCACTCCCTTTGAGTCCAGGAGGCTTTTGATCTCTCCCGTGGTCACGCATTGACTTATTTCTGTGTTGCAGAGCTCGTTCCTGTATTTCCGCCACAGCTTCCCCCAGCCACTTTCCCCTTGAACAGGTGGAGCAGAAACAGTGCAAGGGTCAGCATGGTGACAAACGATGACAATCTTTACATGTATTTTATGTTGTAGGCCAACAGAAAACATTGCATAGCTGAAAAATAATGCACGGATGTCAAAGTTGCTTAACAAGTGAAAAAACCTGATAAGTGTTGTGTGATTTATATTCAGACCATCTCCTTTGTAGTAAAACAGTTTGCAGCAATTACTGAAATGAGTCTGTTTGCTTTATCTAAAAACCTAATTTTTTGCCAATTTTTCTTATTTCTAAAACAGTCCAGCCCCTGTGAAATTCAATATTAAACCAAATTTGCCATAGATTCCCAGTTGGATTTTGGTTTTGGTTCCTTCGCCTCAGTCTGAAGTCATCTTCTCTGACTAAGCTAAATTTAACTGCAGCTATCTTCACTCAGCTGTGACCGTCTCTCCTGCTCCTGCCATGAGTGAAAGGTGTTAATAGTATTGTGCTATGTCAGTATATTGTCACATAGCATTGTGCATGAAGGCCCAAAAGTTTTTGCTGTTTCTGACAAGATCAAATTTGTCGTAATGTTTGCTTCGTCATGTGGGAAACTGCAGACAGAGTTCGTCATGACAGTTACTTGCTTCTTCTCACTTTATCACGGCCATGGCAAATAGTTGTTGTCTCCCACCTGAGCTATGGATCTTTGAAGCTCCCCCAGAGTCATCTTTGCTCATTCTCTGATTAATGAGCAAAGATGACTCATCGCTCTCCTTGCACAGACGGAAAGTTTAGGTGGACGGTGAAACATAACGTTTGGGGCATCAGAGTAAAAAAATGGTGAATATCATTTCTCATCTTCCTTCCAGTTCATATTTACATATCACCTTACTTTGCGTAAAGTGTTGATCAACTCCATAAAACCCTAATAAAACACACTGAAATGTCTGGTTCTGACAACAAAATGTGAAAAAGTTCTCAACTGTTTTTCCCCTTGAACAAATGAAGCATAACAGTTTCCTTCACATCGGCGAAGAATAATAACAAGGACAATTGTTCATTTAAATTGACGTCAATCAACTCACCAGACACAAGAATAATAAGAAGCTTCCCATTCTTATCGAGGAGACTCTGGAAGAAGCTGATGGTAGCTCCGGGATCCTTCACATAGTACAGCATCTGTCGATTTCACCACACATAATGAGCTGGTAACTGCATTCATGGAGCACCTAATTATATTGCTATGCTAGACAGATGCTCTAATGGGATTAATTGCTGCCGAGTGCCACCTAATGAATATGACCTAGATGTGTCAGAAATACAGCGCGAGGGCTGGCAATACTTCAGCACCAACCTGTATCATGTGAATGAAGTCTGCCTTCTTTGTCGTCTTGCTCAGGTTCCAGTGCTCCTCAAACTCCGAGGCTGTCATCTTGTTCCAGGTGAACTTGATGTAGTTTAACTCAGGTTTATGCGACACTAAAACTTAAGACAGATAATTAACAAATATAACAACTATTTCTTTTTGTGGGGGAAGTATAGCCTTTTATAGAAAAGATGAACACTGAGCTGAAAAGTGTACACATTCCAAAATGTCAGGTTTTATAATGGAAAAAAAAGGAGACCATGACAAATCATTTCCAAACTTGTTCCATTTTTAATGTTCAAATTCGCCTTGTTTATCTGAAGAACAGATGAATAGGTTAGAAAGAGGAAACAATCTGTTCAAGGCCGTGTAGAATCTCCTGTTTGCGCTCTCCTTTTAGCTGATCCTTTGTGGAAGCATCTTTTCATTCAGCTTCAGCATCCAATCTTCTTTGACTGAGTCTGTCATCATTTCACATCTTCACTTGTCCACTCTTTCATGCAAAAGTTCCCAAACTCTGTCAGATTTTGTGGACATCTTGTGGGTGCAGCCGTGTTCATGCCTTCACACAGACCTTCTATTGTCACATGCAGAAGATAACTAGCAATGCCAGGAATTCCTGCTGCTCCTTCATCGTTCATGCAGGCCTGCTGGCTGCCTCTCCCACCAGTTTCCATTTTAGCTTTTTCATTAATCTTGGAGGAGCATCAGGCTCTCTTGCAAAGCCACTCTTTGCTTTTTTGATGTTTGTCTTTACCGTGTTTCATTATATTTTTAAATATTTTTTAGAACCTTTTTGCACACTTGGCTTGATTAATATTCTCAGTTGTAACTTCGCAGAAAGCCATGACTGTAACTGAAACATTCAAATGTGTCAAAAAAGATCCTGCAAGGCCATTTAACATGATTTTATGTTCAATTGATTCAATATAACTGATGGGAGTTGTATAGTTCTGCATAACTATATGCTGTATATAAAAAGGTGCTACAGCTGTGTATTTGTTTCGAGATGTGCAATTTATGCTCCCCGTTTACATTTCTTTTTTCATTTTTTTGATAACTTGATTTAATTTAATTCCACCAGATGTTTCTAAATAATTTCATTTTAATTTTACAAATGGACTCTTTTTAAAGGAGCCATGCCATTGCTAAATGTTGATGTAAAAGTTTTTTTTAGTAATTCAAAAGGCCAAGTGCAATATATTCTTGTTTTACAAAGTGAAAAGGGTGGTAAACAGCCAGGTGTGTTCCTCTAGTTTGTTCCTTGCTAAGTTAGGTCGGTTTCCAAAGGTCAGACCTAACTGACCATTGATTTTAAGAAGTTTATGGATATCTGGATGTACAGTAAAGCAAACTAGAAGCCTTGAACTGCAGTTGTGGTAAGACTGCAGACAACAAGCCGCTTGTTATTGGAAAGATGTTGGTTGCTGATTGCTCATTGTGGTTCAATGATCAGCTCTACTCTAAAGGAGGAGCAAGGGCTTTATTCATTTATTGATAAGAAGGCCAAAGGCAGCTTTAGCACAATGCTCCAGCATTAAAAATACAAAGAACATGCCCTTTCCAACCAGAAAATTAAATATTGAAACATCTTTCAGAATGCATGTGAACACAGACACATCTTGTAAGAAGAGAGAGAACCTTAAGAAGATTCTACCTTTGTAGTTATGCAGCTGCTGGCTGCTTGGCTCCACCACCTCATTATCTACTGTCACCTCTGGATGCTTCTTATGCAACTCGTTGAGCATCTCTAGGTCTATCTCACCTAGAAGAAGCAAGACGGTTAGAAACAAAAAAGAAAAGAAAAAAAAGTTAGGGGCAAAATAAATGTTAATTTGTTGAAATCCCTTGGCTTTTATAATGCTGATTTACAAAAAGAAAACCACAGAGAAGTTGCATGATAGGTTACATTTTCAATATAGCTGACATTACTGTTTCGAGTTGCTTTTAACCCGCAATAACTGGAACACTGACCAACCTATACATTTTAGCCATTTTCTGTTTTAGCTGCTCACAAGTGGCTGTTTAAGTTTCAACCTTTTGAACAGATTTGTTCTGTTGCACCACTTAGTAGCAAGTCTTGGGCATCATTTAGTTTATATCCAGATCTGAATCCAAAACTTCCGTACAAAAATGAAACAACTGAACCTTTTTGTTGCATCTCATATTCACTTGTGCTGACTTTTAAAACCCACACTTAAAAACGTCGGTTAATCTTTCAAAAGAAGCAGAAATGCACATCAGTCAAGCATAGAATACAAGACTAAAGCAAATGAAAATATATTTTTTGGATTTAGCTTTGTGCCCATTTGGAGCAAAATATGAAGCTGAATGATAAACTTAATTCCATATCCATAGACTGCATGTGTTTTAAGCTTGTTTGCTTCAACTTCTCTGACCAACTAATCACAATTTATAAACTTACATTTCAAGAACGTCGTCGACTGAAAATAAAAAATGTTGTGTCTGGACTTTTTTTAATTCTTGAGGCCAGAATTTGAAGCCTGGGTCTCTGTATCAAGGACAATTTACATCTGAATATAGACTGTCTGCTCTGCTACAGACCAACCCAAATTCTTTCTAGACGCTTCATAGAGCTTTAATTTAGAAAAATATGAATTATATGTTCTAGTGCTTGCATAGAAAGAACTGAAAGAAAACACAGTTTATCATCTTGTGATGCTAACAGTAGACAGCAGCAGAGCATTGAGTAAATCACACTGGAGTTCTGCCTTGCAGCTACAACGTATTTATACTGGATGTGACATTACTTTCTAAATCCCAATGCTGGGCTCTTAGGCAAGTCAAATACGTTATAATGTTACCACAAAAAGTAAATTAAAAAGCCCAAGTTATCCTGTTATGTAAGAAATAATCAATGTCACAATGGATTTTGATGAAACACTCAAAGTGACGTAACCTCATAAAATCCACATGGATTAAAAACCAGAGCAGGTCGTCCAGCTATTATTCTGTCAGTACCATTTGACTAAAGGGAGAAAATTTTGTCCTCTTTCTTATTGAAGGTGACAAGTTGCCACGAGGAGAGGAGTAAATTTAAGCAATGGAACCAATGCGAAGATGCAGTGAATTGTTTTAAGTTAAATAATACCTTGCAGGGAAGTTTGTAGTCATTCTAATGGATTTTCAAGTCCATTAGCGAATCCATTATGATACAGAAATGACAGCCCAGGTAAAGTAAAAGGATTGGCTTTGACATAAGTAAAGGGTAGCAGTACTCTGAGGGCAAGCGCTCAGTTTGCACAGAAAAATAAATGGCTGTATTGTAATAGAACCTGTTGCTGTAAAGCTACATGGTGTTTAGGTCATTTCATCAAACTAATAGTAAATAAAATGGTCAGATGGCAACAAAAAGCCTCCATACTGTCTTTTCTTTTTCTCATTGCAGCAATGAATAAACTCTCCAATTGGATCAGCAGCAGCCGAATGATTCACCAGCGTTCCCTCACCTGTCTGCTGCAGAGGTCATTCTGCTATTTACCGTGTCACGCTGCACATAAGCTAAGTTCAGCGGTGCCAGCGCCATACAGTTTGTGCTCTTACCGGCTCCGCTTCCAACTCCGATGACATTTAGATGGGACTTTCCATCTCCAATGCTGCGGGGAGAGCAGAATAAGCAGGAAAAAATAAAAAGCAGAGTGTCTTCAGAGCAGCGACGCCTTGAAATTCACAGCTTCCAACCTGCCAAATGTGGGTCACATCTTTTTGGGTCTGTAACTGACAATTCTGCCTGACACTCGGGAAAGTGAGATGTTCTGATCTAACGACTGAAGCCTCTGCAAGAACTTAGGCTTTGAATGTCGCTGTAACGCGTTCTGTCAATCAACGTACATTTTTATTAACTCTATTACACCTTTTAATTAACTTGCGAGTCACATCCCACCGACTTCCTGACGGATCTGCTTGTGAAAACGTCAGAAAGAGCCGAGTTTGGTTCGACTCTCTGCAGCATGTCAGTCACCTCCAGCAGAGAGACCAGCTATGCACTTACTTTTTGGGAATTCACAACCATGCGCTTACTTTTTGACTGGGTAAAGTATACCTTCATTGTCAGCCAATCATTGTTAATCTGTGATACAGACTTTGGACTTAAGTTTAGTTAAAAGAAACTGTTAGTTTTCTGAGATAATAAGCACCACATTTTGTGATTATTGATTTTCACAGGTTTTGTGTCTTTATAATTCTTGTCCTTCAGACTCTAACTAGATCTTTGCTGTTTACAGTTTACCCTTGCAGGATTTTAATAGGCAAGATACATATTTGTCTGAACTTAATCCTGATCTTCAAGTGACAATAAAGTGCATTTCTTTCTTCATTAAATTCATTATTGTTTCAAATTATGTTTTGCCACCATTAATGAAGCCTTTGTGCAACAAGAAAGTCAATATATTTTTCAAAAATTACGTGAAAGGCTTATTTGAAATTTTTATCCAAAAAATTATTAAAATATTCCAATCCAATTGTAACTGACTGCATGTTTTAGAAAGTCAATTCCTTTTTAAATTTAAAATAATGTTTCTATGAAAATCACCAACCAAAAGCAAGAAAAGATTTGCAAAAACAACTAGTCAACCAGTCTGTCGCAGCGCAACACAGAGACACACAGGACAAACAACCATGCACACACACACTCACACTTAGGGAGAATTTGGAGAGGCCAATTAACCTGACAGTCATGTTTTTGGACTGTGGGAGGAAGCCGGAGTGCCCAGAGAGAACCCACGCATCCACAGGGAGAACATGCAAACCCCATGCAGAAAGACTCCAGACCGGGAATTGAACCCAGAACCTTCTTGCTGCAAGGCAACAGCTCTACCAACTGCGCCACTGTGCAGCCCTGCTTTGTGAATTTTTATGTGGAATTACTCAAAATTATTCATTGAAAATTCACAGATTTTTTTTTCATAGGGCATGTCTAAAAAATTCTAAAGAAAATGCAGCCACAGACCATAATACTTCCAGTTGTTGATGTGTTAATTCATTGTTAAAGGAGATTTACCTGGACAGAATGTCAGGTAGTTTACTGTGGATGAAGTCCCGCATGCATTGGTGTTCAGAGGAGCGCTCCAGAAAAAGGTGGAAGGATCTCTGGTACCGATCATCATCATGAACCAGACTCTTCAGTGGGGATCCCATGACACCTGTCTGGACAAGAGGCAATTCATTTGGGTTTACGCTTTAATCAAATTAACTTTACGCTTTATGTCCTGTAGGGAAGATAGTCCCTTCACCAGGTCTCAAGATTTCTGCAGCCTCTAACAGGTGTTTCCCTGTATTTAGTTTATTTATCTTGCTATTAACTCTGACCTGCTTCCCTGTCCACTCTACAGAAAATCAGTCCCACAGCATGATGCTACCACTGTGTTTTAATCACTATGTGTTAGACTCAGGATGTGCATCACAAAAAAGTCCAAATAAAGTACAGTCAAGCTAATCTTTTGTAAATTCTGCAAAGTAAGAAGGTGTATATCATACCGTCTATGTTCTTTATGATGTTTTAATTTAACTTAAACACGTAACAGCGTTAACACAAAAACATGACAACATTTGTCAAATGGGATTTACTATTATTGTCTTTAAAACAGACTCATGTATGGTTGAACGTCACTACACCAAGGAGTAGATCTCTATTATTGGAGCCGCTAAAGCTGGAAATGCCTCTTGCTTTTTCTCTGCCCGTTTATTGACAAAATGCCTCCAGCGGCAGCGGAAACACAGAGAGCTGCACGCAGGCAGACATGCAGACAGACATGCACACAGACGCTGTCTCGTCCCCTCGACATAATTGTGTGCAGCTGGTCAGAATACGAACAAAACACGTCCGTCCTCCACTCGGTGAGCGTCAAACACAGAGTTTCATCGTTCGCTAAGATTTCCGTCATGAGCGTGAAAAGCAGATCGTTGATCACTTACTACATACAGTCTTCCGGCAGAGGAGCGTCGGGGAAGGTGGAAGCTGGAATGAACCCTCCCACATGTGTCACAGCCTCTTCCCTGTAGGGAGGGCGAAAGGTGCCGGAGGAAATCCGTCAAAGAGAATCTGTGCGCAGGGACTTCTGCGTTTTCCTTTGAGATAAGCGTTTATTTCAAGAATATTATCCTATGAAAGACATTACTTTCTAATCTGACTTTAATGCCTTGAATTTTATTTTAATAAATTTGGTCAAAGCAGATGGAAATGTCATGTTCACAGGCGGTCCAAGGTTTAACGGGGGCTGGAGCGGAACTTCATTTGGAGCCCGATTTGGAGTCACTTTTAAATTGTTTGTGGTTGGATTTAATGGTAGGAATATTTTTGTACATACTTAACAAGATGGTCGATAATTTGGTAAAAATGTTTTCAAAATACACATAAAAGAATAATGTGAATTGTTTACAGTGGAGTCAATAAAATCTATTAAATTTTCAAAACCTGAATGAAAAAGATGCATCTATCTATTCATAAAAATACAAACTACAGCATTAAGAAAGCATCAATTTCTGTGCATACCACTCTACAGTGAAAGCTATGGACAAGTGTCACAAATAATCACAATATATTTATTTAAAAAAAAGAAAAGATGGCTTGTTGACATGTTCAATAACTGAATAATTTACAGTTTAATCCTATAGGTCTTAAATGTGGAAGCGATGAAACAGCTAAATTTACCGTAATTCTGCAAGACTTTGTGCAATCTGGGAGATTCCAACAGTTTCTGGGAGACTTTTCAGCCAATATCAGGTTATTACGGTAATCTCACTCCCGCCGTAGCACGGAGGGACATTAATCTGAGGGGCGCTCTTTTAATAGACTACAAATTGTGAAAATAACTTGCTAGATATTGAAAGTTCCAGTTGTTATGGACATATCCAGGCAGGTAATCTGCTTTTTGAAGTCCTCTGGCACAGATGGTTTCCCTAACCAGTTGGACAGGCAGCAATTTGTCCCATTGGTCTCTTGATAACCTTCCACTTCATTCATTATTGGACACAAAGTTATGCTGGTAATGTTATACTGATAGCTTCAAATAAACTCATTTTCATTAGTCCTGCAATTAGCTTTTGAAACATTTAAATTGGGAATGAAACAAACAGTATTTGGGTTCAGGGAGAGAATCATTTATTGCCTTTTCTAAGTCCCACTGAGTTCTTTAAAAAACTGCCAGGTCACTGTTCATGTCAGACTCGACTTCAAAGTCATTAATTACACCAGATTGCACCATCTTATCTCTGTGGTCTCATTGTTTCCCATGTCACCTTTTCTCTGTCGGATACAAAGTTACAGGGTTAAAATGGAGACAAAAAAAATCAGGGGGTGGAAAAGTTAGCACTTTTCAGCCATGATCCATCTAATTGGAATGAACTCCCTCCTGCAAATGATGAAAGAGATTTTTAGTCTGACTAACTACGCCTAATTCTGAGCCAGATGTTCATTAGACGGCACTGTTAAACCTCCCTCTCCTTTTGTCTCTGCTTTTGCGCACACTCTCACACCTCTCTGCACCCAATAGAAAAATTACACACAAGTTCAGCCCACAACACTCAGTTTATCATTATTAATTAGTCTTCAACCTCACAGATGTTAGGTGCTACAATGACTGTATAGATGAGATGATGCTTTGAGCTAAAATTAACCAAACTGCTCAGATTTCCAGTAATTGTTTTATCAGATTTATCAGAATCTCTCAGTTTTGAATTATTTTCTCTCACTCTGCTTTGTATTTATTTTTCGGCTGGTTCAGTAGCTATAGGTTAAATTTCTTAAGATATATAAAATAAATTCAAATCCATGTTCTAGCATATCAATTTAATCATTTTATAAATCAATAAATACTTACATTAATCTAAGATTTTATGTGCATTTTGTAAAAATGTCAATCTTAATGTAGCAAATATTTATACACATAATATTATGGGTGAGAAAAAATGCAAACATTGAAGAATAATTCACATTTCTCTTTACAATTCATAAAAAGTAAGTAAAAAATAATCATACCAAAAGCATCTCTGCGGTTGCCAAACACTGAGCAAAAGAAAAACAAACAGCTGTCTGCTGATACTAATTAAACCTCTAACTCTGCCTTAAGACAATGTAACCACACCTCTCTGGCACTACAGCGCCCTCTGGTGTGCAAACAATATAACTACCAAATAAGGTCAAAAACACCTACCAGAGAATATAGTTATTTCATGTGCAACACAATAATGATATATACAATCAGAGTAATTAGAATAAGAATAAGAGAAAAAAACATATCAATATTTCTCTTAAAGGTTTTCAAGAATTGCGTTACTCAGTCAAAAGCATCAGTTTTTCCTCTGTGGAGAATGTAGACACTTCTGAGCATGAAGATAAAAAAAAGTTAGAATGGTTGATCATTTACTCCTCCACACCAACAATTGTTTTGGAAAGATTAGACAACAGTAATCTAAAAGCAAATGCTGATGCAGTTCTAGACTCAGATACACCGACATGTCAGTAAAACCCCTTCAGAAAAGAAGGTTTGCAGAGGAAGCCCACATCACTCCTCTTTGAAAACCTAGATGCAGTTCTCATGATATGGGAGGCTGCAGAGAGTGCTGAGTTCCTATCAAGGCACTCAGAGAGACTACCTTCGGTGTACTACATGTTGCATGCCTAAAGTCTGTGCTGCAGCCTCAGGGCCAGGATTGTATATGTTAGAAGTGGGAAAGCTGTTAACTGTGAACCTTTAAAATGCAAACGGCATCTGATTTTAGCTCTTGTTCAACTTAGCCAGCATCTATTTCAGATAATGCCGAATTTACATTATGCAATTATTAATAATTGCAATTATTAATAATTCCTCCTCACCCTTTAAGTTGTAACATGTAAGTGAAACCTGCAGTGATAATATTTGCAGAAACTTGGCGTTATTGGAATATGAGAAGGCTTGATGTTCTGATTTAAGGAGGATATGAATTTCATAACTCTGCCCCCTGATGCACAGTTCTACAGCTGTAGGTATGTGGAGGAAGTTGTATGTTTAACATTTATTAAACATACAGTTTCTGACAAACTTCCTTGTGTAAAATAAAACCTTAAAAAAAAACAATCCCAAAATTCTTTGAACGTTGATGCAGAGAGATGTAGCAGGCAGGGAGGTTCCCTCACTGCTTCTTTATTTATGAGTTTAATAAAAGAAATATGAAATATTTTCTAAGTGATATGACGGATGGAATTACATCGTCCTGATTTGGCCTAGAGAATATTGGTGTTCTGTTGGATGAGGAACAGAATGATTGGTAGAAAATGATTAGAGCAGGTTAGCTTGAAAGCATCACCCTGCTGTGGAGATTCTTTCCCTGTGTGATCAAGGATAATACAAGCACAGATGGATCAAAATACAAAATGTTAGAGGCTGCAAAAGCACGGAGGCTGCTGCGTTGTAACTTCCAGTAGGACGACGTCCCCAAACATTCATTGCAACTGTACGTACAAAAAAATATGGCAGTTTTGAAGATTCTAGGAAAAAGTAGAATTAAAAAACATTTCCAATCATGTACTAATTTGCCTTGGCCAGTAATGTGAAATCCAAATACAAGTCCTTTTTAAAGGTGCTGCACAGTGTAGCTGCTCTTGGATCATAATTCTCCAGGCTCCTTTTCTGGGTTTTGTTCCTCTCATGCAGTCCATAAAACATTGACTATAAATACATATTCCAAAGCATTTTTCAGCTTATTAAGAAGTTATATGAACAGTTTTCAGTGAGATCACTTGGCTGCAAGAAGGAATCCCAGGCCATCAAAATTTCATATGAATACCCTGAAGGGACGCATAATGATAGTCATCCAAAGGTTATATATAAATAAACACTAAACCAATGAGTGACCTCTGATTACGCCTCTGTCTGTTGTGTTTCTATCTTCTATTATTTTGTGTCACCGGTTTCTCCACATAATTATGTTGATTATATATAAATTGAATAACATTTGCTGTTTTAGAAGTTCAAATCATTACCTGTACTATTTACTTTAGAAGGATAATACTTTCACAGTTTCATTTTCTGGAATGCAGATGAGCCCATTTTCCATTTGTAATAAGACAAAGAAGCAGTAAACATTTCTTGTTTGAAATGGCCCTACAAATGTCCAAGTTTTTTCTCTCCCTGCTCTGATGAACTTCACCAAACCACATTTTATTAGAGTGTTCCTGTTTCCTTATAGGAACAAATTAAATAAATTAAAACAAGAAGCTCAAACTGTCATGTTGCTCATAAATCTTCACTAAAACCTCTAAATGTGTCTTGAAAGACGCACAAATGAGATGAATTGGACATGACAAGATTGGCCCCGGTCTTTGCCATGGATCAGATGGCCGTGACACAAGCGTTTTAATTCAGCCTTGTCTTAAGCAAAAGTGACAGGATTAAATAAATGTATTAGATGAGACAAAGATTTAAACTCTGCTTCTCTCGCAACTCGGGATTATCCTGGGACTATCGCACTGGAAATCTGACTGGAGGGCAAAATGAATCTTATCAACCGCTTATCTGTTCTGGGCTTTGCCTTAGAGCCTGCGGTAATTACAATATATCAGATGTAGCAGGACTTGAAAGTCAAGGAGCCGTGGAAGATCTCTGCTGGTCTGGAGCTTCTGCCTTATAAATATTCCTCTCAAAGATGGGGTACTGAGAGAAACGCAGGCCCTTTTTTTGATTTTCACATGATTTCACAATTTATTTGCATTTTGTCCAGTTCTCCATGTACACACAATAGTAACACAAATAGCTTAGGTACTGTAAACAGTAGGCAGAGATGTTTTTCGACCTGTTGGACACACCCAAAGGAAATCTCAAGCATCTAAGAACAGAAATGTTTCTAATTAGCTTATGATATGTTAAGAGCGTCAGAATACTTAAAATGTGGGTTTTCCCCACCTGTTTACTATGTGTGCTTTTTGCTTCCCAAATTTCAGAAACACTGCCCTAGAAGAGACTATTCTAAAATGTTTGGCAACTTATAAAACAGAGTCTTTTTGCAAGGCCACTTGGAGCGCTCTCTGCCAAAATAGATCAAGCATGCCTAAGTACAGAGACAGCTGCCGAAATACGGTTGAAGTGACATGGAACAACCGTATTTGTACAACCAGAAGGATTATAGAGTGGTTGAATAAGTACATTCAAGATGAGGTCACATACAAGAACGAGTGCATCTCGTTAAATAAGAATATTAGCGAAAAGTTAGATTATTTCAGTAATTCAGTTACAGGCAATGAAACTGGCGGTTTATATAGATTTGATGCAGACGGACAAATTTCTGTTTGGGCTGCCCAGTGGTGGTAGAGCTGTTGCCTTGCAGCAAGAAGGTTCTGGGTTCGATTCCCGGCCCCGGTCTTTCTGCATGGAGTTTGCATGTTCTCCCTGGTGCATGGGTGGGTTCTCTCCAGGTACTCCAGCTTCCTCCCACAGTCCAAAAACATGACTGTCAGGTTAATTGGCCTCTCTAAATTCTCCCTAGGTGTGAGTGTGTGTGCATGTTTGTTTGTCCTGTGTGTCTCTGTGTTGCCCTGCGACAGACTGGGCCTGTCCAGGGTGGATCCCGCCTCTCGCCCAGAACGTTAGCTGGAGATGCACCAGCACCTCCCAACCCCAGTAAGGCAAGAAGGGAGTATAAAAATAGATGGATGGATAATTTCTGTTTATTTTGATGACATAACTACTCAAAATTCAAGTTCTCAGAAAATTGAGAACGTACTAAAAAGTGCGTCCATGTGCTGATCAGGCCATGCACTTGCCTGTGGCAAGAAACAATTAATTAAAATGAGATTGAAAATTCCTATTCTGACAGCTAATATTATTTGAAGGGCAATTTTCTTTTAGGGAGACTACATAATCCGTTTGTATAATCTGTTTTGGTTGTGTGTGGTTTTATTTTCTTTTATTTTATTGTTTTATTGAGCTTATTTTGGATATTTAAGTTGTCTTTCCAAAATTAAAGTTTATTATACGTTGAGAGGGCGAACTTGAATCCTTTTGCCATTATCAAAATATAATGGTCACAAATCAACTTTATTGTTTATCTCTATAATTTTAGAGACTTATTTGTTATTAAGTAAAATGTGTTTCTAATATTTGTTCAACACTTCTTTTGCAACACGAGTTACCAGATTAATGCAGCGTGGCATGAAGAGATTTCTGAATCTCAAACTTGTGAGCAGGTTTTGTTTCTGACTTCTCTGAAGTCTGTGGTTAAATCCCTGCTGCTTCTGCACTTTTTCTTACACTTAACTTTCCACTTTGATATGACTCTGAATTACCAGCTCCAACCTTGTTGTGGGGAGTTTCAGTGACTCTGCAAGAAGACTGTCAAGCCAGCAGTCTTCACAATGACTGTGTAGGTTGTAACATTGCCACACCATTATATTTATGCAATTTGCTTCTTACTATTGATATTATGTAGTACTCTCTATTTTATGAGGAAAAAAATATATCATTAGCTGAGAGCCATAATGTTTAAAATGAATGAGATTAATACTCATATCACTGCTGAATCTATAAAACACGAGTTTACATTTTTGAATTAAATTACAGAAATAAAGTAACTTTTCAATTCTATTTGGATTTACTGAGATGCACATGCAAATGTATTGAGATGCACATGTGAATCTCTTTCATTACTGGAGGCCAAATGAGGAGCAGCTTAAGACCTAGTGAGCACCAAAATCACCAAACAGGAAATGCAGATCCTCCACTGAGGTGAAAAGAGAAGTGAAGGTGAGAAGGGTTTAAAATCCTCTCAGACTTATTAAAAATAATCGATGTGCTGAGCTGCAAGAGAAAATAAATGAAACACATAATAAACTGGGTTGAATGACAGAAAACTTCACAGATTTGAGAAGTCAAAGAGAGTGAAGATAATTAACATGCTCACGAATATTTGGTATTTGCAATCTTTTCTTCAGGTTGTAACAAAATATTGACTATGTTTTTAGTTAATTGAAACAGTGTATGGAATAATGATTAAAAACGAAGAATTGTGAACAATTTCCTTGAAAACAAATAGACACGGTTTAGGCATAACATTATGACCATTTGGCTAGTAGTTGGTCTCCCTTCTGCTGCCTGATCAGCCTAAACTTGTTGACAAAATGAAATAATGAACTTTTCAATGACTCCACTCGGACTCTGGATGGATCCTCTGGTATTTTGAGTCAATATGTTATTAGCAGCTCTTTTTGGTACTGTAAGATGGAAGGTCAGGCCTCCGTGGATTGGACTTATTTGTCCAGCACATACTGAATTAAACAGAGATCTGGGGATTTGGCAGCTGAGTCAGCATCTCAAACCGTTCTTGGTTTGTGGCAGGACGCATTGTGCTGCTGAAAGATGTCACAGCCATAAGGTTGCACCAGTGGTGTACATGCTCTGCAGCACTGGTGGAACATGCATCACACAGTATTACACACTAACCTGGCAGCCACCTGATGCAAAGGCCAGGCCGCCCTCTTCTATTGCTCTGTGATCCAGTTTTCTGTTTTGCACATTTTTTTTGTGCAAAACAGCACAAAAAAAAATTGTCTAACACTTTCACGGTTTGACAATTGGTGATTTAAAGTTATTTTTTTTGAAAGATTCTATTGGTCTCTACTGTAAGAAAATGAGTTTAGGGGCCTAAAATAAACAGAGGTGTAGCCAAAAAAACATTCATACGGCTTGTTGAATATTGAAATTAACCAGAATAATTCACTAAAGACAAATATTTTTTTGAAGATGAGTTAAAGGTGAGTTTTTATCCTGGTAAAATAACGGTTAAAAAAAAAATATATATATATATATATATCTTCTCATGGGAAAACAAAACAATCACTTGGCAGGGATCACTGGCCAATAAATAATATCTAAATACTCATTAGGATTTTATCGAGAGTCCAAAATTAGTCAGAGTTACAATAAACAGAAACACAGCAACTGAGCTATTCTGACAACCGTAGCTCATCTGCTGTGTTGGACCACAGCAGCCAGTCTTCTGCTTCGTTGGGCCTGCAATCAGTTCATCACTATCCCTTTTTTGATAGATCCTGACGGCTGCAGTCTGGAAAATCCTACAGGAGCTGCAGGTCTGTAGACGCTCTGACCGATCTGAGTAGCCATTTGAACGTGGCCCTTGTCAAACTCGCTCACTCACTTTTTGTCTGCTTCTAGATGATGAATCTGGAGGAACACATGTTCAGTTCCCTCCTAAATCGTTCTCAATTAGAGGTGACCTAATACAGAAAGGGCGTGTGTTATTTACTTTTCCTGCCTGTGGTCATAATGTTATGCCTGATATCATGAGTAACCCAGCCACATCTTTGTGATTCTCCTTTATATTTAACTGATACGTGCTGTTTTGCTTTGCATCACATTAAAACTGTGAGGTATGATTTCAATCATGCTGGTTTCCAATCTTTTCATTTGCATGTTTTTTAATTATTATTATTTTGTTCTAAAATGCACCAAAAATTTTCTACTATTGAGTAAAAATGACATTAACTTGTTGCTGAATTTTATTTCCTATGGCTGGGAGTCACGTGACGACGGAGAAATAGCCGAATTACATGTGTCCTTAAACTGGAGGCAGGCTTTGATTTTGGTTTCCACATATACACAACATATTGCATCATCAACAATACACAATCAGACAGCAAAAATAAATAAATGAAAACTTGCATTACGGTTAAAACACTAGAAAAGTCATCAGAAAAAACCCCAAAAGGAATCAGCACTAACGTAGTGCACAAACCATCTTATTTGTTTGAAAATAAGGAATAAAAGAGTTTATCCAAAGAGCTTGTGACGATACCTTTCACACATTTCAGAAACTATTAAATTAAATACCTTTCAGTAGAATGTGTAACCACAGATTGGAGTATCTCCAAAACAAAAAAAAAATAAAACAAAGAAATGTGGTCCCTCTGATTGCTGACACTTCAAAAACCTCCACAGTAGATCCACTAGTGGATTCATTTTGTCTTTAGTGCCTGAAAGTCTTCTTGCTCCATCGTTTGCAAACGGTGCTTGGACCGTGTGTTCATGTTGCAGGCAGTTATAGAAAAAAGGATCTAGAGGTCCATGTCTCAGTCTTGGCTCAAATAGCTTTGGCTCCGCTTGTTTGATCCGGCCAACATTCTGCGCCATCAGCAGCAGACCAAATCGCTTTACTATCGCAAACATAACCCGGCTCAAGCAGGTCAGGGTATGTGCTTGGCAACAATGCAAACAAGGCCAGAATCCTGCCTAAGGCCAGCCAGATCCTCATGAGGTATAGCAGCAGGGTTACATGTCCACATCGCCGTCATAGGCAAGAGTCAAGGGCTTCTGCGGTGGAGGAGATGACTTAGAGGTTTTGGATGGCTTACTAAAAAACAGCAAGAGACAAGACACAAAAAGCTCAGAATGCATGTAGCTTGGTGCAGCACAAGGCAGTGATTTCAGTCTTTAAAAAGAATTTCATTAACTGATAACAGGAGCTCACAACAGACAAAGTAGTGTGGAGGAGTATAACTCATACTTGACAGGGTTGTATTGGAGGAAAGACGTTTCCATGTTTATGCTTTTCTCATACCAAGTATGTATGTGTGTGTGTGAGAGAGAGAGGCCTACAAAGAAGCTCGTGCTTTGACAATCATATACAGCAGAGAATATTTTAAAGAGAATGAATTGGACTTACCAGATCAGGAACGACAGCGTGATGATGAAAAATACTACAATGAATCCAACAATGGCTACGGCATAAACCCACAGCTTTACTCTTCCATCTGTGTAAGCAAAAGGGAGATTTTAAATAAAGACATTTAAAGATTGTTTGATGGTCATGAAACTCTGTTCCCACATGCCGGCATGAAGATGATTAATGTGGTCAAATTATCTTGCTAAAGTGTCCAAACCATTTGCACATTTTGACATATTGCAACCCTAGCAGGAGTTTGTGTGACACAACATTTGAAATAAGTGGATGTTTGTCAAGTGGAAAGAAAATGATGTCTTCTACTGTGTCTCTTTACCAGCTCTGCACATAATTAACAGAAAACATCATCCATTCATGTCTGCAAAAACAATGCAGATGCAAAATAAACCATTGAAAACTATTTAGAAGTTTTCTTCAACTTCTGGATTATCAATCTGGATTGAAATCCCAATAAAATACACATAATCCTGTGATTGCTATGTGATAAAATGTTGAGAAGTTCAACAGGTTTCAATACTTTTATAAGGTACTGAATGAAGTCCATTGTGCCTTTTCCCACTAGTTATTTGTCTAAAGTAGACAAATATCTACTTTAGAAAATTTCTCATCATTTCTAATTTTAGGATTTAAGATAATTCAAATTCAAAAGCACTTTATTAATCCCAAAGGGAAATTAAATAAACAATAAATATAAATTAAATAATAAACATAAAAGAGGATTTTAGATTCCAACCTAATGATAGACCTAAAAATATTTTCATTGTACATTTAGCATCATTCTTTGCGGAAATTCATTAAAAAAGATTAAGTGTTAATTTGTTGTTACATTATCTGGTCCCTAGTAATTTTTAGCTATTATGAAAGGTCCAAAGAGGCCCTTACTCTTACTCTTCCCTTTGTCCATTTACTTTACAGGAAAAGGGTATTTTTAGAAGCAGGAACAATGTCAGTCATGCTGATTGATTGTTGCAGATCATTTCCATTTCAGTACCTGGGCCAACGGGCCTTAAGGTCCACTCGGGGAAGAGGTCGTTGGACTGAGACGGCCGGGGTTTTAATCTTCCAGAGTTAGTTTTCACATCGGCTTTCTTGCTGTTGTCCACCCCGGGGGTTCTGGTGCAGTAGTCCAAGAAGCCATGCGAGGTCATCACTTCAGTGTAGCCCTTCTCACACCCACACACTCCACTCTGCACGAAAAGGTACCAAAGACAGAAGGGGATCATTTACTGCCCATGGAAGACTACTGCAATTGTTACTTCACACTTTACAAGATGTGCAGTGCAGTTGCGTGAGGATTCTCCTAGGGGCAGTATAACATCAAGCTGTGGCCATTAATACTCATCCCCACTCACAGGTGTAGATCTTAACTGACATATAGTTAAATTAATCTGATTAGCTTCAAATAGCCTGCTTTAGGAAATTAAAAATGTTATTTATCATGATCCATGCAGCCTCCCACCAAGAGTTATGTGAGCAGAAAACAACACAACACAGCTTCCTGATCGAAACACAACAATCTTACCGGCGTGCAATGTGAGAAGGGTTTTGTGCACGGAGGATGGCAGTGTCGCAGGGTAGTGGGCCTTTTCTGTGGGAAACACCCCCCTGAGAAGACAATGCATTCTTATTTCTGCTCCTTTACCCATTGATCAGTAAATTAATGCTCTGTCACAGCTGATTAATGGGTTCAGGTTCCTATCAGGGTCCCTGATCAATTGGTGAACATTTTAATTCCAACACAGAAAATTGCATGTCAGAATATCAAAGAGTAATGCCATGGGCTTTTGGGTTTTCTGCCAAAGCAGGTTTTCTTTTTTTTTTTTCCTTCTGGCTTCATATTTGCCAGAAATACTTCCTGGAAGTGATAAGATCACATTCGCCTGCTATTTACAGCATATCAAGTCCGCCTAAAGCTTTTTTATTCCCACAACAGTCGTAGTTTTGTTCTGTTTCTCCGAGGCTGGTTTACTTCCTATAAACACAAATGCGTGATTATATTTATATGGATTGGAAGCATCCCCGCTCAGTGCGGTTTATTGATTAGATACGTTAAAAAGGGAGGAAAAGAAAGAAATCAATTGACCCTGGTGTGGGAATAGGCAGATCAAATAAAGTGTAAAATGTTCTCAGAACTCTGTACCAAAACTACTCTGTGTGAGTGAAACTTCAAGCGCTGGTTGAAGATTCCAGCTTGGTCAAGTCAAGTCTTTAGTGACTAAAATTAACCCTTTCATGCATTAATTATGATTCATTGTGACAGGATTTTTTCCCAAATTTTTTTATTTCCATAAAGCATTAAAAAAAAGGTTTAAAAAAAATGTTTAAAATTTTTTTTTTTTTAGGTGAATAATTGTAATTTCCTCCAAATACAAAGTTGTTGTTTGAAAAATACATCAGTAGTATTATTCTTTGGGGGTTATCTGATGTCACAATGTTTTTTTTACCTGCAAGAGTCGTCTGCAGTAAAAGGTGGGACCGGGTTGGTTGGCTTGCTTTTTTGTCTGTCGGCCATATTGGATTTAGCAAATGCATGCAGGAACTGCATGCATTTGTAGTTCCTGCCAGTAGTTGATAGTGTATTTTATGATGCATTAGTGTCCACTTCAGAATAATGTTGATATCCAGAAATAATCAAAAGTCATTTCCAGTGGATGGCCACCTATTGGTATTTGCAGACTGTCAGTTCATAGAATTTGATGTGGAACATGACTCCAAATTATTCACAATAATCCTGATAACATCAGATAAGATTTTCTCAAGATTTTTAGTGGTAGAGTTTGAGCCTGAGTTGAATCTGAAGCCTACAGTCTTTGTTTTTGCTGGTCCTCATCTCTGCCAGCATGCTTGTCTGATTCTGTGACTGACAGAAAGTACAGTCCATATGCTGGCACGGAAAGTTTCAATCTCATCCGAGTTTTGTTATATATCTGGAAAATATCTTATCTGTAGAAGCAAAGCCCACTGACAGCTTAATAGTTTTGGAATCTCTAAAGATGATACTTTTGCAATTCAGCACTGTCAGATCTACGCAGATGTCGCATTTCCTATTATCTCCAGATCCAATAAGGCGTTCTTTTCTCCTAAATGTAATTCAAAACCACCTGCGACAGCCACTTCTGGAAACAAAAAAGTTTTCAGTTTGACAGTTTTCAGAGATGAATGAAAGGAGATTCACTTCATGTCTGAGCTGCACATTTCATTTTAGAGCTGCAGACTTATTTGATAATGCAGCACATATGATATAAATGTGATAAAAAAGGATTGAACTGTGTCAGTGCAGGGGAACATAAACAAAAATAGCAAACGTTCAGCCACTGGACTCATAGAAATTAAGCAATATCGCCGTTTCCTAGGAGATGTTGTACGTAACCCATCTATGAGTATCACTGGAGACTGTAACTCTTCACCTGTGACATTAACACCATCTGAGCGTTGACACCACACTGGCCTCTTGTTGTTTGTCCATCCCCCTGTTTTCCACTGGTAACTGTGGCATTTTCCTCCTGTAGCAAAGGCAGAGAGACAGATGCAAACCTCATTAGCAGTTTATTTTGGGTGTCAAACCTGTTCTCATGCGCCTATAGATGTTAACCTCCATTTCCCTCAGGCCTGCAGCTTCATATTATAAAGCTAAGACGTATAATGATTACAAAGACAGCACAAAAAGAAAAAAAATAGAAACTCCTCAACTGAGGCAGCATGCGAGGCTTTGGCAACTTTGGATGAAAAATTGGTTGGAAATATATGAAATGGACCTCTTTTTGCAATCAAAGCTCTTATTTTGCTTATTGAGGTTCTATAGAAAGGTTGATTTGGAGAGAAAAGCAAAGACAGATAGAACTGATTTGTAGGACTGAAAAAAGTGCAGCCACAAAAAGCTGCAATTTACAACAAACTTAGAAAAAGAACCAAAGAAACACCACAAAAAGTACAGAATTGAAGTTACAAATAAGGGTTACTGCAGTGGGTACGATTTTAAAATAAATATATTTGAACTTATGTGTAATTTTAAGTTTTATGTGTTAAAATTAAAAAGAAAAAGGAAGGCTTTTATGGTTATTGGGCACATGAAGGTATTCAGGGCTTTTTCTACTTATGCTTCACCATAGGTGCCGCACATTACAGAGGCTCCTTCACTACTTTTAAAAATCCTCTTAAAGCCTTTTCTTCTTCTTCTTTGGCCTTCAATAATTAGCTAAACATTGTTTGACCTTGCTTATTTTAATTTGTTGCATTGTATTTAATATTTTACTGTTCCTAGGCCTTACTTGTACATGATTGTTATTTTTGAATTTTGCATTTGTGGCAAATTAGTTGTAAATCATGCAAAAATGGGCTTGAAAAATTGCTCTTATGTACAAAGTGTGGACTCCCTGTAGACTCTTCTTCTTCTGCCAATCTATGTAGGATATTATGTTCTCTTCAGCCGTAAGCCATGTTTACTGCTGAAGACTGACGTGAGTGTCATTGTTAAGCTTAAGGAAGTAGAATACTTGTTTATTTATTCATATTGTCTGACCTTTGACTACAAACTAAACAAAAATCTGCTCACAACAGAAAGGCAAGAAAAAACAATTGTATCTTCTTGTATTAGTTGCTGAAAAGATTTGTATTGATCAAAATTGGTCTCGGCGGATCAAAGCTTTACAAAAACAGGAGACCAGAAATTGGACGTAAAATCCAATGCTTCCCTAAACATATTTTCTCTAAATCCTACTGGAACCTGCTTGCTGCCATCGGAGCAGCTGAAACCAAACTTGTTATTTCTGTCCAAGTTGGTGGAGACGCTCAGCCGTCCCAGGCATTGCTTTGCTTGAAGAAGTGCTTACATATAAAGCAAGCCGTATTCAGAAGTGAAAAACATCTGGATTAGAGGTGGAATGCCTTCAAGAAACATGAACGCCCAGCAACTTCTATTAAGCATTTAGAACTGATGCTACCTGCTCACTAAGTGACTGATAAATATCTGGTTTAAATAGACTTTTTGGGGGTTTAATGAATGTAAAGCAAACTAAAAAAAAGGCTTCAAACAAATCACAATAATAGCTATGTCTCAATCATTTATTGGAGCTTTTTAACATTGCTTGCCAAAGCTATTTTGCATCCTCCCTCTCCCATCACTCTTCCATAAGGTTCCCTTTTTTCTTGTATCCAAGTGCATTAATGCCGCCTTATTGCCGATTAAATGACTGGGAGTGAGAACAGAAGAGGCATCAGCAGGAACAAGAAAATATAACTAACATAACCCAATAAAGTCCGATTCAAGCTCGTACCTGCAGCCATCATCTTGACCATGTGTAACACTGCATGGCCTTTGTAATAAGGAATTTCACTGTGGGGCCAGATACGGCCAAGGATTTTATAACTATTTGAATCTCAGGCTCTGTCGGCAGTAAAACACAAACTCAAGTGTTCTGCAGTAAAACAGAACAGACATTTATGAGTACATGCAAAATAAGAAGAAAGAGCAAGGATGCTTGTTTCAGAAAACTAATGAGGAGTGAGAATTAAATGTAACATCTGGTTAATTAATTACTTAGGGACATTAATGACGTTGGATTTTTGATCAAAAGTCTCTCTTCTTTATCTTTCTAAATTCAACACATGTGGGACGTACAACCAACTATTTCCCAGACACGTAACTGTACACTCTTGAGTCTCTCTCTGTGTTGTGCCTGACTCAAAATAAATAGAAACAGTACAAAGCCCCTAACTTTTAATTCAGTGTTTTCAGCTCAGGTATTGCCACGACTTTTCTCTGCAACTTTTTGATCATTCTGGAGTGTTGAAAATCCCTTCACAGCAGGGGTCTCAAACTCAAGTCCTACAACCTTAAGATCCAGCTCTCCTTCAAGACATTTGTCTCAACTATTTGCTCTTTAACCAGAGCTATGTAAAGCTTGACTGTATGCCAAAGAAGCAACTTAGCTATTTGATTCAAGACCAGGGACTTATTTCAAATTGCAGCCTTCAAGGACTGAGACCCCTAATCTTTTAGCATTAAAGCATCAACCAGATAGATGTCTGATAGGGGATAACAGTGCAATACAACTCCTAAAATTACATTTTACAATACATCTGACAATCTAAAAACACTCTTTATTATATAATCTTTTAGTTTATTTTTTTTTAGAAAACCCCAAGAGATCTTCAATCCACATTGCATCCCAAGTGTTCTCTCAAGTAGCAAACACAACTCCATCATTGCACAGCCCTGATGCAACCCAATAAGCACTTCAGGATAGTTTCAAAGATCAAAGGTTGAAATATTTTATCTCCATAGCGCCCCTCGTGTGCATAGCTGGAGTTTAATGGACATTTATTGGACAGCAAAATAAATGCTGTCAAATTCATCTAAACTGCAAAAAATGCAAAAGCTCAATGAGAAATATAGTAAGTTTTCCAGGAAAGGTATTTGCTCAGAAATACACACAAAACGTTTTTTGTTTTAATAATTCTTCTGCCATTCTTAAAGGTTATTAAGGCTCTAGTGACCTGTAGTCACTACTAACTGGTTAGGAAGAAAGGCCAGGCATGCAGTAAACAACCCAAAGACCAGGAATCGAACTCCAAACAGCTGTATGAAGGACTTTGTTTTAAGCAATTTTAAGCAACAATTACTACAACAGAAACAAACGTTAAATACAAAAATGATAAAAACAAAAAAAACCTTGACTATCAAGATTAAAGGGTATAATTTTTTTCCACATTTATAAAGTTAAATTAAACATACAATTGCATTTAAAGGCGTTCATATGAAATAACTTTATATAATTATTTTATGAATACGGTTATTAGTTTTTTGGTGAAGTGGAAATCAATCTCCCTTCATACCTTTACAAGGCCGTGTCTCAAAGACCTGATGGGGGCAGCTGCCTTGGTTCTCCATGGCCTGAATGATCACAGCTCTGGATCGAGCCTGGCGACCGGTGGACTCAAAACTGCGGCCCTCCAGGCAGGTCAGCTGGCAGGAGCTCCAGGTGGACCATTGTGTCAAATGGCAATCACCTGAATAAAAAATAATAATAATAAATCATCTCAAGTCACAGATTGATCCTGATCAACACATTAACTTCCTCTGTCCTATTGCCAACAATATGCAGTACTGCAAGATTTAACAGGAATCAAAACATCTGTGCGAGAGCAGGTTCTGAATGCAAAAACAGGTTAATGGATATGGCCTTCTCAGTCAGACTTCAAAGTAAGATGTAAAGCCAATGAAGATAACTCAAACAGGTCTCCCAGGGGAGGAAATTATTTGTCTGACAAAGGCTTGTTGATGGTTTTTTGTGTGAGCCAATAAATGATACAGAAGACTTTCTTTCTTGAATGTCAAACACAAACATCCTTTGTGACGCTTGGTAAGGTTTTCCTGCAGCGATAATATCATCCAAAGCCACCGTCTCTCAGCCTGAGAAAGCCTCTGATTCTCTGCCTTGAACATCCATTAGCGACTATCTGTGGACTCAGGCATCTCATTATCTTTCATCTTCATACACAGATACTCCATCAGCTCTTGTCTTACACAGCTTCATCTGCGGGAACATGCTGCGGCGGGAGCTGCTTTAAACAGCTTCAAGCCGCATTTGCACATTACATCTTGCATGTATGTCCACTGCACTTCTGCTGGACCTTACATTTCACATGCTGGCACCTTCACACAACAAACACACGCATGCACGATGAAGACACGCACACCCATACACACACACGCACACGCATACACGTCTGCCCTTGGCATCAAACACTTCTGATCTTCAGCCAAGACTCGCCGCATCGGCGGATTGAGTGATGAATCAAGCAGAGGATCAGAGAGGAGAGAGATGAGCAAAGGCAACCACTTACTCTTCACAGCAAAGCCTTACAAAAGGCTTCACAAGGCAAAATGACTGAGATCGCAGGTCTGAGAAGCCTTTTCATCAATGACAATCACTGTGTCTTGTAAAAATGACAAGTATTTAAATGAACTGAAATCTTTTGCTACCTGTGCAGCAGCCTTGCAAAGATGCACAGTAAAGCTTCATTATAGAGGGATAAACGCTGACGGTAAAGCAGACTAGCTGTCAGCTGGCCAGCTGCTGCCTCTGTCAAAGTAATTTAATGCTCATTTTTTGGCTTAAGGAATAAATAAAAAACCTCCACTGTCACTAAATTACATCAGCGAATTGGTGAGATGCCATCTCCTTGTTTCTATGGTGATTATTCTAATGAAAAGGCTGATCATTTACCATGCAGATTCAATTAAAGATTATGGCATGGATCAGTTGTTTACTCAAGTTATAGCAGAATGTTTGATTAATTCATAGCTCTGTTAAGGAGTTAACATCCAGCTTACCACAATAAAAGGTTGGAAGTATTCCATCTGGATATTTGACAACTCAAGGCAGATGTGGTAGAAATAATTGAAAATGGTACTTTCCTGACTTTTTAAGCACAATTTATGAAGTTTTAATAAGGATGAGTTTCTGAAACTCAAAATCTGAGCTTATTTTCTGTTTTACCTCTTTCAGGATTGGTTTTAAGTGAATTTTGGGTCATTTTCCTCCTGGAACACCCAACTACATCCAAGTTTCAGCTGTGTAGATTTGAGGTTAAGCTGAGTTTGTCGTCCCTTGTCATTGTTCCATAGACTTTGAGCAAAACATCAGCATAATATATAAGTCTTTCAGTGTCTTTGCTCTTAGAAGCTTGACCTTTTGACTAATTTAAAACATAATTTTTGTCATTGTTGCCAAATTGTTGTTTCATACGACCGCAAAACTTTTGTGGTCAGAGGGTTCAGTGGCGCTGTGACTGAAAGGCAACCTCACTTCTGTCAATCTGCCACCTCTGGCTACTTTATGTGCAATATACATAAAGTTTGAAGAATAATTTTTTAACAATGTTTTTGATTTGTCTTAAACCAGTGATATACCTGATATTGGGGAACCAACTTTTCTTTGGTTTATAATCAAAGCCTGAATACGAGGAAGCTCAAACACAGATGCTGATTAGCGGAAAATGGGCGGAAAAACAAAATAAGTCTGCAGACACCACCTTCATGTGAGAAGGTGAAGCTGAAAGATGGACCGCCTTTTCAGATAATTGGCAACCGTTTACTGAGCCACTCAAAGTGGAGTTATATACATGGAAGCACAAGATTGTTTTGTAGTCAGATCACAACTTTATCACCAGTAAAAAAAAAAAAAACAAGTAAGAAAATAAAAAACCTTAAAGAAAATCATGCTTCCATCTTGGTACATAAAAAGTAAAAAAAAACTATTTTCCCTTAAAAAAGTTTCTAAAACATAGATTAAAATAATCTAACTTTTTTAATAAATAAAATAACTTCTAAAAAAGTGCTATAGAGATTTAATAATAAAATCATCAAACAATTTAAAAAAAACTTCTGAGTATTTCAATTTGTATTTTACCTTAAAGTTTTTTATCTGTAATGACATCAATTTTTTTTACACTGAAAAAAGTTTAGACACCAGATAAATTTTTTTAAATTAAGCACTTAATAGGGTTTCTTAATACTAGACTTAATATTACTAAATCCTAAATTACTAAATATATACAACCGTATAGATTTGTAGCTCCTCACTGATGAAATAATCACCAAAATAGTATCAAATGCGAAAAACCTGCTCAGCAATAATAGGAAAGATTTGATTGCTGTAATGACAAGAATAATTTTTCCACTGATGAATGAGGGTTTAAATAATTTTTCACATGGTGTTTTTCAATAAAATATATATTATTTTGAAAATTGACAATCCTTTTACACAGTTTTATTAACTTTTGAGAAACGCTGATCTTATTTCCTGTGAGAAATAAAGTTGTTGGTTGAATGAATTCAATTTAAAATCAAAATCTGCCAGGGGTGTGAATAATTTTAGACTTTAATAAAGAATAAATTCAATCAATCTACCTCTGTTCCAGACTAGATTGCTTCTGATGCAGCTTTTATTTTTGCAAATGGAAATTTATTATGTTCACACACTCTCCCCATGCAGCTCTCCCATCGGCATTAATTGTGTGTTTGTGATAAGTGGAATGATTGCCAGGGACTAGGTGATTGCTTGAGGCGTTGTGATTTGTTAATTATTTCAATTAACACAGAATATTTTTTCATGCTTTATTTGCTTGTGGCTTATTACACTAATCATTGGTCTCAAATTATTGATCACGGTATCTGTTATCTGTTTAGTTGTTAAGACTGTAACTAACTTTTAGAGCTGTGTTTTTAAGTCAAAATTCTCCCATTCATTTCTGTGAGAGAGAAACGGCTTCTAGTGTTTATCAAAATGGATTATGTTCAGTGAAATGGGCCATTTGTAAAATTATGACTTTTATGGATTTTGCAATTACTTGGACATGTCGAACTTGCAATTACAAGTTCGGCATGTCAACTTGTCGAAGGAGAGAGCCATATTTTAGCAAACAACTACAAATGCTTTATAAAAAAATATTGAGTTTTCAGTTATTGGAACAACTGATCCACTAATAAATGATTTGTCCTGTCATGCAGTTATGTACCATCTGATTTAACTCCCTAAGCTGTTTGGTTGTTCTTCTAAACAAAATGCCAATACATTAAAAGAGCAAATATGGGAATCCAATAAAAGTAAAGGGGCTTTGCCTGGGCAAGGGACGAAGCACGGCTGCTCCATTTCCTGCTGGAGTTGCTGCCTCAGCACGTCTCCACACAGCTCTCTGTCCACAGGCTGAGGGGGAGGGGACTCGTTCCCCCAGTGGACAACACAAGACAGGTTTCTAGTCCGGACTCCCTCTCCGCATTTTGCACTCTGCACAGATACAAACACAAAACATACAAATAGATATATATACATAATGCATTTTTCGGACTATAAGCTGCTACTTTTTCCCACGCTTTGAACAATTGCGATTTTTGGCCTGGTGTGGCTTTTCTGTGGATTTTCTTCCACCAGCAGGGGGCTCTCTAGCAGGAAGTGAATGATTGGAAGTCAAAATTGGGAATCAAAGAAGAAAGCGCTAACTTTCATTTAGAACAAGCACATGCTAGCAGCACAATGGAGCAATGTTTTTGAACTGATAACCCCCTCATCTTAGAAGCAACATGAAGAAGTTTATATGATGCTGCTTTTAAGTTGAAGGCTATCGATCTGGCAGTAGGAATCGATATCCGCTGCACGTAAACTCTGCCTGAACGAATCCAAGGGTCGGCGTTGGAGACGCAGGACTGCGTCCTTAATAGCAGATTTGTGGAAAACCGAGAGCGGCGGAGATACCAGTGGCTTGTAACCCAGTGCGGGTTATACATGTACGTCTCCAGTTAAAAAAAAAAACTTTGTGGGTGCAGCTTATAGTGAGGTGCGCTCTATAGTCTGGAAAATGCGGTATATGCATGTATATATTTTTTTCAAAACTGGTTAATGTTTCTTCTTCACATTTCATTTTTCTTTTGAGTTTTTACGTTGTAAATTAACAGGTGTGCATTCTTGACCATATAATGACTAATGAATCAAATATTACACTATTGGGCCGGGAAGAATGGATAAAGTCACATCCAGGGACATATTTACTCAGTGATTGTGGTAATTTGCATATTTAAGCATATAATTTGCACATTTCAGCATATTTAAGAAATGCTGTAATGCATTATTATCTAAGACCAGAAGATTATTTGTAAGATTACTAGAATGAAGCCTTGAGGAACTCCATGCGAGATCTTTGTTTGCTGCTGTTTATAATTGCTAAAAGACACAAAAGTCCCAAGCTACTAAATAGCTAAAGAAAATAATTTAACATATTATCAGACAATTGCACATTTTTCCATTTAATCAGTCACTATTTATGATCAACTATTAAACAGTGAGATAATCATTAACTCTAGAGAAAAAAACTGATATAAAGACAGATTTTTACAGTTTTTAAAATAAATATCAGTGATATTAAACTTTCAACTACATATATGTAGTATAACATATAATAATTGTTATTATATAATGTCATATAAGATATCATAATCTTCTTTATGCACATTACTGCTCACACCATTAGGCTACTTTTAGCAAACATTGCACTGCATTTCTAGCTACATAACACATTCGCCGATCCACTTTTTCCATCTGGCCTCAGTCAGTTTTTTTTCTCTGTTTATTGTTGGTGCATTATTGACTTGCAGTTTGTTTTTCCCTTCTGTAAGTCATTATAATGCATGAAGTCATTAGAACACATGTTCACATATTCAAACTAATTAGAAAAAACCTTTGAAAAATAGTGCTCCACATTATTCTTAATGAGAGCAAACAATTCAGTGTAATTACAAACCCTCCTCCACCAAAAAATAACCAAACAGATTTGTTTGTTCTAATTAAAACAGATTTCCAAATGTTTAGCGAATGCATGCAAAAGTCTAGAAAAAAAAACGTCAGAGCAAAACTGATGCAATTTCCTTCAGATATAAATGTAAAGATCAGACACCAAATTAGAAAACTTTATAAATACATCAATTCTCCAAATATTTGAACTGCAATCTCCAGCTTAGACTTCTTGTAAGCAGCTTTGTTGCATTGAACCAAATTAATTTGTGCCCACAAAGCAAGCAAAGCGTCAAAGGAGATAGCCAAGCATTTTCAAGTTGCTGTATCCCCAGTTCGGTTTATAATTTATTCAAGTAACAGCAAGAGCTGCAGAGGTCAAGCTAAAGTCTGCAAGTCCAAGAACACTTTCAAAGAGAACTACCAAGAGATTGCTGGAAAGAAAATTCAAACCCTCTGCTAAAGTGAGGACTGAATGAATAATTGTTCAAGGCATTGAAGTAAGTTATACAAAAAGGCTGATTTTGAAAAAATGAGATTTCAAAAGATAAAAGATGGTGGAAATAGATATTTAAAAAATGCTTTTTTATTAAACATGTTAACAAATTGGTAAAGATCTTTACATAAAGGGGATATTTGGGTTTAAGGAAAAGTGTCATTAGCAAAGCAAAAACATATATTGTGCAGAAAGGTGACACTTTTCTAGTCCTGAACTAAATTTTTGTTTCTATTTGGATTTTTTTGGCATCAGAAATAAAATAATTTTCTGTTGATTTATAAATGGCTGAAAATTATTGTTACATTTTCTGAGAATGTGACAGCAAGTTTTGAATCTAGGATAAATAGGACAATATACAACTTCTTCTCTTCTTAATACGGTTTCATTTAAAATGATCAGTGTATACAAATTTCAAAATAAAGGTTAAGTAAATTTTGCAGACGGTCACAACTATTTTACTGTAATTAGTTTTCTTAAGTCCCATCACAGATAGATAACTGAAAATCTGAAAGTCTCCAAACATCAGAACTAAAAGCAAGAAAGGGAAAGCTTTGAAGTGTTTGAAGTCTGTAATTGTTCCAAAGAGTGATAACTTGCAAAAAGAGAGTTACACAGTCACAGCCTCATTAAGTTCCACGGCTTTTGATTTTAAACTTGTTGAATTTGCTAAACTTAAAGATGGATATTTTTAACCCACTTAGCCATTCAGAGTCACAACTTTCAAGAGAATAGTACGCCACTTTGCAGGATTAACTCAAGAGAAATGTACATTTTTAATATAAAGTATGTCATACCTCTACAGCGCACGGAGACCAGTCATTCAGCAGCCACTTATAGCACGGCCGTATGGAACACGGCTTAGTTTGGGAAAGCTGGCTGGGGCAGGGACGACCCTCCTCATGAGCCTCCTGAAGAATCCTCCGTGTGCGGACAGAGTGGCCTACATAACACCAAGACCAGTGCGACATTTTGAAGAACAGTTACACGGATTCAGAGAACATCTGCAAGCTGCAGCCTACTTTCAACATTAAATGCTTTCTATGGTTACATCTGTGAAACTCCACGGCGGTGACATTTTTAAACTACTACTGTAGGGATGAATAAATGCATCTGCTGGAAATATATGCAATGTAGGATTTAGACTTAACTACAACCAAAATATTTGAATATTTAAAGATGTGCAGAAATATGAATCTTAATTAAATATGAGTTAATCAAATTGTTTAGAAGTAAAAACCGGCTCCATCTTCTCATTTTTATAATAAATGTTTTTTTTATTGCAATGAAGAATTAGCACAACCGTCAAACATGAGTCATTTTGCCACTTTATCCTCAGAACTAGCAGTTTTCTACCAAAGTGCCGCGTTCAAGAGAGCCATTAATAATGTGTGAAGGGAATTGTTGGCAACCAGCCATGAAGTAAGTAGTGTGTTGTAGAGAAACACATACAGAAAATAAGTTTTATTCTATCCTAAGACACACATTTATCAGAGAAGTCACCTATTTCTTCCACTAATGGTCTTTCAGATACTAAATATGAATGTTTGTTTAATTTCAAAGGTAGAAAAGGTAGAAGCAGTTACAGCAGCCGTAAAATATAGTCCAACCAATAGACAGCTATTGGCTCTAAAGTGGTGTCTTGACTCAAATATTAAAGTTCTTATTTGAAACTTAAGGAGGACCATTCGTTTTGTAGCTCAGGCTGTTTAAGGTCGTCCTTCCGGTCCAGCCTCCATCAGGTTTTCTTCTAGGACTGCAGAGTATTTGGCTCTATGCAGCTTCCCATCAGCTCTGCATGATGCTGCTATCACTTTATTTCAAGGTCCATTGCTTCTACTGTACAAGGGCAGATGTGACTCTTTCTCTGTATAATTTTTGTACCTTGACTCCTTAGTCTAAAGAATCCTAGGAGGCTGAGAGAAAACCTTGCTTCAACTGGCAATTCAACAGAAAGTATGTTTGTGTGTTTTTAGCGGTTTGTTGTTCTGTAAGCCCCAGGCACACACAGTAAAGAGGAGTTCAGCTCCACCAAAAAGAACAGGCAAAAAATAAAAGAATCAAACCAAAAACACTGATGTTTCCCCGGTGTACCAACTAAACAAAACATGATCTTTGCATCGCCTGACACAGATATGACACAAATCCCTCATCAAGGCTGAAAGACGTATTTGTCTATTTTTAAGAAGGAGCTGGGTGAGTGAAGGAGTCGCAGCAGCTGTGACAGAGCTTTGGGAGGCACAGCGAGAGAGAAAGCCTCCAGTTTAAATCCCCAGCCGAGCGCAGCTGCAAGTGTGAGCTTTAGGAGTGAGGGGTTAAGTTTGAGCTCACAGACAGCCAGTGACAAATTAAAATTAATGAACTTGAGGAGGCAGTGCTGAGTCCCTCTAATTAGCTGGATAACAAGCTTTCTCTTTGGGAGGCTGACTTTGGGAAGCCAAGGAAACAATATATGGATCCAGGTTAAATCATTACTTTTGTATATTGCATGAGGTCAAGACGCCACTCTCAAAGTGATTGCCGGCGAGCCAGGTTGGTGATTACGGACCTCATCTTTAAGCATGCTGCATAATTTATGGCATCCGTACAGGTGAGCTGCATGGGATTTAGTTGTAATTAACCTCATTAAATATAAACAGAATTCAGAAGTTCCTGTGCTAATAAGGGAATTCTGATTTGTATGCTATAATGACAAACCGAGACCAATTCCGAGAAGAAAATACCGTGGACCGTTTCACTATGTAATAAGGCTGTGGATTACATCAGCTTGTAAATTGCATGCAAATGTATTCAAGCACAATTCAGCATCTTGGTGACTGCCTGAGTAGATAAAATAATTAAGTGCTAAATACATGGTTCAATTGTTGCTGGTTTTTATTTTCAGTAGGCTAAAGTTTGTTTTCTCATAATGCTTACCTTGGGTGCCGCAGGTGTGCGAGCAATCCGCCCACAGCGACCAGTCAGAGAGGACGCAGCTGACAGGACAGTCAACAACGCAGCTCTCCAACAGCTGCAACTGGTTGATCAGACTAAACTGTAGGAAACAGGAGGCGAGCTGAGTGGAGGGCCTGCTGGTTATTTCCAGCAGCAACAAGTAAGGTGCAAACAAGCAGCTACATTCTTTAACATAAAAAAAATACATATTTTAATTATTTTATTTCTATTAATAAAAAAATAATAATAAAATTGGATGGAACAAGGGATACAAAAAGTTAAAAATAATGTTTTCTTCACTGAATAAATCCAATCCAACAAAGTTTGGATTTTCAAGAAAAATCACCATAAAATTATGCTAAAAAAAAATCAACCTTTCTTTTTTCATACGTTTTTATTAGAAGTTCCAACAAATTTGCTGTATCTGTTCATAGTTGCAAATCCAGAGCAGGAGTCTCTGCTTTTCTCTTCATTGCAGCAAGAAAACCATTTGTCTTTCCACAACTGAGATAAAAATAACATTAAGCTCTGCTGACCTACTGGCCAACTGCTTCCTGAAACATTGGTTGTAAGATTAGAAGCAACATTTACACCTAAGCATGAAATGACCAACCTTTCAGTAATGTGTAATCCATGGCAGCGGAGCAGGAGCAGCCGATATGCATTAGCCGTCAGTACCTTATCAGCCATCATTCTTATTCTAATACTAAAATATTCAGTTAAATAATTTAATGCAACAAATTAAAAGATCATTGAAAATTGATTTGCTTTGCAGTTGTTTGGCTTTAACCAGATATAAATAATAAATAAATCATAAAATAGAGGATTAAAACAAGCCCTTGTGTCTGCATCAAGGAGAATAAGTGAAGATTTAACATCCATAGAGTGTGGGCTCAGACAGCTTTTACCTGCAGGCGTTTTTTTAAGGCTCTTTATTCTTTACAGGACCATTACCTGTTGACACTTCTGCAACTCCACTGTTTTCCCGTCACTCTGCAGACAGTCCAGGAGACGTGACCGTGACCCCTGACCACAGACGGCATTTTCACTCAGCTGGCAGGTACTCCAGTCTACACACAAAGCGTCATTGCATCTGCATTAGCACTTTTGTTTGTTGTTTTTTTTTAATTTGGCAATGCAGACTTAGAAAAAAGAGACACACAAAATTGAAGCAGGTACAAACATTTTTTTGTTTTTATTAACAGATCAGACACCAGTTTAGAAGGAAATTACAGAGACAGACCCAAACACAGTTATTTAGAAAAAGAAATATTAGAAAATGGAGAAATGGGATGTGTGATAGAAACAACTTACCTAACAAAAAGAGTTTAAGTACTTGTAAACTCTTTTTGTTAGTAAAAAATAAAGCATATTCAATTGCTGCAGCTAAGTTTGTGTGGTGGCATCTTTTTCTGAAAAAGAAAAAGAAAAGGCCAACTTGAAATGTGCAGTTTTGTCACACAGCCCACTGCCAGAATGTCATAGGTTTTGAGGGAACATGCAATTGGCATGCTGAGCGCAGGAATGTCCCCCACAGCTGTCACACGTGAACAGACTGACCATTTCTCTACCACAGGTTGTTTTCAAAGGTGAGTTTTGGGAGTTTTATTTACATCAGTGTATGTAAACTTTTGAATTTGAAAAGTTATAAATAATTGCTCTCAGTATTTTGGCACTGAAACAGTTCTGGCAATCTTAACTCACCTCAAACAGAAAATATTTGGTCTTTTTGCCACTGCAGACAAAAAGCTTATTTGCCCTATTTGGCTTTAGCTGTATGTGTGGCATATGTAGGCATATCAGGCAAGCTGATGCTGCAGCATCATTTAGCTAAGGCAAAGAATATTTCTATGCCATCAACATGCAAGAGATTAAAAAAAAAGTGGAATTCGCAACTGTGCTTGCAACTAACAAAACGCTATTTGCTCCTCATTGATGCAATTTATAGTCTTAGTCAGCCACTGTGGCTCAAACGGCGATATAACGAAGACGGACTACAAGGCAGTTGCTCATTTGTCATTTAAGAGACTATGTACAAGATGTGACTGTTAAAGCAGGTAGCACTTAACCCTTTAGGAGCCACCAGAGTGCTGCACACCTGACTGATTCATTCAGAGACACACAAATAAAGACACAGGAAGCAAGTCTCTGTCTCCTACAGCCTCCAGACACATGGGACACAAAATTAGATTTGAGAACATAAGTAAATGAATATGAGATGCAAACAGATTGCAAGCAGATCTATATAAAAAGTGTTTCAATAGTTTCACAACATGTGTAGCTCACCCTACCTGAGACTCTGTACTGGTACGTGAAACAGGTACTGTTGAAAAGACAAGGCTCTGATTGGACCAGTCCTGGACAGGCCGCGTTCTCCATGGCAGGGAGGCGGAGGATGTGTCTGCTTCTGTTCCTCGTACTGCCAGGGTCGCACTGCTGCACAACGACAACAGCACCAAAAAAAAGTAGCTTAGTTTAAGAGACAACAGCTGAAGGATGAAGCCAGCTGAAATTAAACCTGCTCTCTGCCTGCAGATTTATCACAAACTAGTTTGAATCTTGCAAAAATGCCTTAGAGAATCACTTCAGAAATCTGAGTGAAAGTGCTTTTTAAGTTTCTTAATATTCTCTAATCCTCCATTTCAGGAAATTCACAGCTGTTACACTGGGATTAGTAGGTAATTTAGAAAACGGCGTGAAGGAACAAATGATAAATTCATCCTATCAAGATAACTGTACTTTACTGCCATAACTTTAATTTATTTCTATGGTAATTTGTCACAGACTTTAGCAGCAAATACTGCTGATTCATCATTTCCTTACGGACTCTGAATACATTTTCTTGCTGCCATTCTTTTGAAGAAGAAGTAATTATCAAAGGACACAATATAATGAATGTTAATGTATTTGTTGTTGTGAAAATAATTTGAATATTCTTTTAAAAACTTGACAAGACTTTCTATTGTAATGATGTTCACATTTCAGGGAAAATCTATGAGAACAGATTTGAAAAGAAAAATGAACCTTGTTGCTCTGAAGACGAGCTGAATTGAAAGTTAAAGATCTGAATAACAAAGAGGCACTTGCAATGTTTAACATTCTAGAAAAGGTCGAAAGAACAAGCTACTTGAGATGAAAAAGTAAATCTTTACCACATTAATCAAGTCATCCTAGTACAAAGTAAACGGTTTTAGTTATCCCAGCTGAGCTGAAGGTTTCAAAGTTTACAAAGTATAAATGAATAGGTTTAGATGCAACAAAGTGCTTAAAAGGTTTTAAGCAGTTCATATTTTTTCTATATTATGAAGCTCTTTTGTTTGTCTGTATTTTATTTAGCATGAATCCTAAATTTATGCAAAAAAATGTAAGCTTTAGGTTCAAGCAAAGCTAGTTCAAGACAAGCACAGACTAAAAGACAACTCAAGTCTCATCAAGTCGTTGTAGTTTAAGTGAAGAATATTTTACAAACCTTTAAATTGTCGGTATATAACACATCAGCTAATATTTTTGTACATGTAAAACTGAGGCTGGGGACAGTGTGCTAACATCAAACAGTTACCCTAAAAGAAACTTTTTCCCCACAGAAAGACCATTGGATCGCCTCTTCCAAGCTCTTTTCACTCATTGGCTTCTCTGCAAATTTCAGATCCTCATTTCAAAATCCCTTACGATCCTTTAAAAGGATATTTATGTTTTTTGCATTCTACTCAGCACATTCATGTACAGAGAGATGCTGATGATGCCTCTGATTAGACCACACCCAGGATGCTCCTGAGCAACACTAAGACTACGCCACGTTGCAGATGTGTGCTACAAAAACACACATCGCAAACACAATGCTACCACAACGGCTATAAAAAAATACATTGTCACAATTTTCCCTCAGTCAACAGAAAGTTTCTGCGCAGCCAGTATAAACTTCGGCAGTAACACAGAAAAAAACAAAACTCCTTCTCATACCTAATGGGGCCATCACATCGTCATTAATAATTAAGTTATCAGCTTTCACAATCACATTATCACCAGCATAAAGATGAACAGATGAAAGGTTTTCCGTGCAGAAACTTCACCAGCCTTCTTCCTTCCTGTCATCCACAAGGCCTGGCCATGACAAGAACAAAAGCTCCACTCTGGTGTAAAAAAAGTGAGTGAAAGGACAACCCAATTGGTTGTAGTGAGATTGTTGCAGCCACATGGTGTGCAGAGAAGCCACAATTATTTCTAGGAAAGCCATAGCAACATGATGGGGGTATGAAGTGCTCACAGCAGAAGTTGTGCTGATATGTATTGGCTCCAGGTCAATCAATGCCTCTATGTTCCTCTGGCCCCACCCAGGGCCCTGATACAGTGGTAGCATGAAAACACGCCATCACAACATCATTACCGACGTTTAGTGCTTGTTCAAAATCCTCCACAACTTGTCATCCTCCATTAAAAGCAATGGGGAGCCCATTATGACCTTGTTATACAATAAAACACCTTACAAAGAGCAGCTGGCTGACTTTCTACAGCACAGAGTCAATCTGGTGTGCAGGGATCTTAAAAGCAGTGAGGGATTAGTTCAACACTTATAGATAATGCTGTACATGTAGGAAGCCCTACAAATAATTATAAGACACTCAAAATGTATTGGAACAGTGACTTAAAAGTGCAGTTGTGTCAGTTTCTTGAGATTAAAAAAATCTATTAGACGACATTGTGAACATTTCTTACTGAAGAACTAAATGTGTAATTGTTAATATTTTTAAATTTAATGTACATAATTTGGAAAGTGCAGAGATATTTTTTAATTTCAACTTTTGAATGTAGCTTGTTCGGATTGAAATTAACCTGCTATTTTCACTGTATCACTTTTGTTGTAAGATACCAAATTAAATGCAAAGGCACATTTTTAGGGATGTCTTACATTAGCATAACACATAGCCATACCTATTTAAAAAAATTAATAATTCAAAATGATAACAAGAAATTAGTTCTGAAGATTAATGGCATTTTATGCAAATACAAAGTCACTGATGCTAATCTGAGGAAAATCTCACCATCTGAGATCTTTGCAGCCAGATGAATGTGAGGGTGATAATTACCTAGAGAGCAATTATCAGAGCAGAGCACAGCCCTACCTTCAGGAAGAAATAGCATGGTAGGATAAATTAAAGTCACATTAGTAGAACATGGAAGAGGATATGCAGATCGAACCTGGGCTTCTGATTAAAGGGGAAAGTGATTAAAGAGTTCGCAGCAAACTGCATCTGTCCCTCTGCACCAGACTCACGACTAGATGCACCTCAGTCAATGTCAGCGGTTAATGAGAACTCTTCTGTGTGGGTCTCATAAATCAAACAGTCATTGTTCTGTTTCTGTGTTCACACTGTCACCAAGCCTCAAACTCACACGTTTATTTTCTCTATAGTTGGTGTTTCCTGTAAAGTTTAGTAAGAAGGTGCCACACATCCGTCCTCAGCCATTAAATAATTGGAACAATGTTATAAATAAGACTGTATAGAGCTGATCATGCATCAAAATCAGTGCAGATACAAAGAAAAAAATATTATTTTACCATCATAATGTTTGTAAATGTACATATTCCCATTTTAAGCAGAATTTGCTTAAAATTCTGCTTAAATTTTAAGCTAATTTGTTGAAAAAACCAACAGATAGCTGAATGCATGTTCTTCCATTTCCATGTTTTGATAACTGTAAGTAATCAAACATTATTTTCCACCTGGTGCAAACTGCTTTGTGGTAATTATATTTCAGGACAGACTATAGCATAATTTCTCATGTCTTATAGCGCTGCTGAAGGTTGCAGAATGAATGTCTGAACGAGATAACATGTCTGTCGGACCAAAACGTAAAAGAAACCCCTCAGATTAATTAAGTGATCTCTATTGTTCCTTTCTCTTTATTCTGTTCTTTCTCCAATGTTCCAGCTCAGTGAACTGGTATTTCTGACAGAAAACCTATAAAGTTACTGCATGGCCGTGTAACCACTAGCCTGTGGCTACAACACTGGGGAACCTGCTGTGTTGTGTTAAAGCCTGAGGCCTAACTTTCAGAAAAAAATGAAAATCAGTGTTATAGTGTGATTTCTTTGTTAAATGAATAATAAC
The DNA here is from genome assembly GCA_902982915.1 of Phalloptychus januarius. Classification (NCBI taxonomy): domain Eukaryota; kingdom Metazoa; phylum Chordata; class Actinopteri; order Cyprinodontiformes; family Poeciliidae; genus Phalloptychus; species Phalloptychus januarius. The sequence continues at coordinate 15,629,529 of CADWAE010000230.1, read as the reverse complement.
AGTGACACCATGTTGAAATATAACATCAGGATAAGTTGTATTAGCAAGTGTAAAATTACATTTGATTTAAAATCAATAAAAGATGTAGAAAAAAAAGTGAGATCAACTGTCGTATAATATAAATAATTACACATTAGAGTAGTATTTATAGTTTTGCAACAGTTTTGAATGAAAACCTGTCTTGAATCTCCTAAGTGTGGAAAACGTCTTAATGATTCAAAGTTTTAAACACACAGAACCTCAAACACATACAGATGATGGTTACTTTTATACACATTTGTAAAAGAACGCTTCACTTTCAGAATGAAATCCAGCATGGTTAGTTCTGAAATTTCCTTGCTTTTAAATATTCCACATCCATCTGATCTTTACTGAAAGACATGAATTCTATTACAAAACAGTGGGTTGTGTAAAAACAGAGTCTGCTGATGCTAAGGTTCACAGTGTGCATAAGTTGACAAATTTCTGCAGCTAAACACATGGCCTTCAAATACTGTAAGAAGCCATGCCTAAAGAAATGCATTGACTGCCAAGTAGCTTAGAGTCTTACATCCCCCAAGTACAATCCAAAGTATCAGATGCAATGGAATAAAGAAAGCCGCCAATAAATACTTGGGTATTAAAGACTCATTTACCAGTTGAAAAGAGAACAATTTTTTCCTTTGTGGCTTAAATCAAGTGCAAGGTTTGGAGCTCAGATTTGGTGCAGCACTGTTTTTTAAGAGTTGGGCTTAAATCCAGTTCAAGTTCCTGTAAAGGGATGTCATAACTCAGCATATAAAGACATTTTGATATGTTGAATTAATTTTAGATGCTATTTATTTATTTAGTTTTATTTATTTTCCTATTTAAGTCACATAGTAGTTATAAAACTTTTTTTTATTTATAAAAATATCTCTGTTTTAACTATCTACTATGGTACCCAATGCATCTGGAAAAAGAAAATAAACAATTATTGCCTCTTACCAGAGGGCAGTTGCTCCATTCTCCCCAGGCTGACACAACGCAGTCATTAGGACAGGCGAGATAGCAAACCTGGGCCCTGGGAGGCATTTCCTCTGGATCACACATACTGTCGTCTGGGCTGCCATCCTCCCTGCTTGCTGTCCCCCTCATCACACACCTACAAAAAAACATAAAAAATAGCACCAGAAGCAGCTTTATAACAAGTCTCGAAGGGCTGACATCTCAGTCCCACGTGGGATCTATAGACTCATCTCAAAGAGTTTGACTCAGAGTGGATTGCTAAAAAATTTAAGTAATCTTAAGTGTTTAGTTTACATCAGGCCTTTGAGTTATTTCTGCTTTTTAATATTTTTATTTTTATCAAAACTGAAGCACAAGGTCAAAATGTTTATTTCCCACATGAACGACTAGAATAATGTATTCACTCAGCGATTTATATTCCTGTTATATAAATAATTCCTGGTATGCTTCTGTTGAGGCACGGTAGGTTTTGACCTAAGGGGAGCAAGTTTTTAAAATAATTAAAAAAAAAAAAATCACATTCCTTATTATTATTAAGGAATATAGGAATAAAGGAATATCCACTGATGGCTTTTGGAGAGTGACTAATCATAAACAAGTTTGCAAGAAAGTGACTGTTATTACTTTTCATAGACATCACTCAAGGTTTTGTTTTCTATGGGATTTCATCGATATAGAATCTTCACGTCTCAACAACTCATTATACACAGTGTCTCACCCTGGCATTTCTGAGGACCTCTCTAAGAGCTCATTATCTAAAAAGTTTGTTCCCTATTTACTAAGTCATATAGTGCTATTTATGTCTCTCTCTCTCTTGTCGTCGAACTTTTTATTCATGCGTTTTTCACATGGAAACCACAAACTTGACTCTGGTCAATGAGGATTCCATTATTTATAAACCAACACAAATAGCATAAATAATTCCAGGTAGATGCAGAGCGATACATATACTCTAACTTTTGATAAATACAAAACTGGATTTTAAAAAAAATTTTCTTGCAAGATGTACAAAAAATATACATGGCTATGTGCTAAACTCTATTTCCCTGCAGAAAAACTCATCATAAACTCACCACTGACACCATGATACCCTGAGCATCCAGCCAGAGTTACAACAAATCATATGAATGTGTTAGAATTGTCAAGTCAAATTCCAAACCTTGAGGATTGCTGTTCACAGATGCTCTTCATTCAGGCCGATTGAGCTTAAAGTTGTTTGCAAAGAATGGACAAGAGTTTCTAAAAGGTTTTAGCTGCATTGAAGTGACTGCAGCTCCTTGTGCAGTTTCCAGACGTTTTTTTGTTGTGATAAATATCACTGCATGAAAAGTGGCACATTTATTTTCATTCCACTTCATAATTATGCATTTTGAGTTGGTGTATTACTAAAACAAATCTCATAAAATACTGTGGTTATAACCGTAATAACAGTGGTCTGTGGTTGTAATATGAAAATATGCAAAAGGTTCAAGGGGAATGAATGTTTTTATTAGATATTTTAGATGGTGCATTTTGTTTCTGCTTCTCAAATAAAAGCTTAAGAACAGCCATAAAAACACAGTCTATTCCTAACAGTACAGCTTTATTTGGGTTTCTGTTTCCTCTGTTGCTTTCTAAGTGCCAAAAAAAATGCAAAGAATGTGAATTTTATTTATCAGCACTCATTGTCAAGCAGTAGCTTGTTGTGACTGTTTCCTCTTAGTGCTGCAAGTGTGAATGACAAGTGAGTGAGCTACAGTGCTGTTGCCAATCCAACTTCTCTGGTTGTGTGCTGCCAAAACAGCCCAACAGTCTGCCAAGCCTAACCTGCTCACTGACCTGATCTTGCGACTCTGGACTCCCTCTCCGCAGGCTGGCAAGTCGTCCACAGTGTTGATGGTGCAAATGGACCAGGGCTCGATCCGCCACTCGTACTGGCTGCACTCCCTGTTGCACGGCACGGCCTCATACACCTAAATGCATGCATGAGCAAACAGACACACACAGAAAAAAACACAGATGTGAGCAGAATGAAGGAAAAACTCTTGAAAAATAAAACCAAAATGTGTGGCATTTAAAAAGAAAATGCTTATAAATAAGATCACTAGAGAACATAAACATACAAGGTATTCACTTATGTCACTGTTTTATGTGTTATGAGCAGAAAATTTTCAACACGACTTTCAAAGATTTTTATGGAATTGATCAGAAATGAAAGACTCCAGCTCTCAATAGGGGCTGTTTCTTCCACCCTAACAAAAGAGCTGAAGCCTTTAAGAGCCTGTTTTCTGTGGCAGGCAAGTTCATAAAGCTCAGAGTTGGAATGCATGGCTATGATTCAAAGGTTACAGTAACTGGATGTGGGATGAAATGTTGCAGACCTGAACAAAACATCTTCACAAAGACGTCTCAGTCACACAGTTTTTTGTGCATTACATTTCAATCAAACCCCTAAATGCAAACACATATTGATGCGATTTTGTTTTTTAAAAATTTCCCAAATATACACATTGCTCCTCACACAAATATGCTGGATAAGGAAAGAAGTGTATAAGCTAGCCTGCTGCACCTGCGCCTCCTCATGTTGCTGCCGCCTCCCATGATGCACACTCTCTTCTTTTCCTCGTTATGACTTCATAAAAAAGATGTCATATTAGTCTTTTTTTCATTTTGGTCAAGAGTCACGATTTTCACATACTGGCAGAGAGAGGATTGCAAAAAGTGGATGCTGAATCATCCAAACTCGTGGGTGTTGTGTTAGAGACCTGGTCCAAAATGTTATTCAATGCCAAAAATATCAGGCTTCATCATAATTAACATTTTATTACCCATAATTCATTAATCTCATTCAAAATATAATGGCATTTTTGTCAAAAAAAAGTGTTTTTAAATGTTTTGCAGGGGGTCTACCTCCTTGATTTTGTATATAAATAAAAATAAACTGAATAGAAAAATTTGTTTTACACATTCAAATTTACATGACGTAAAATGTTTGCTTATTTAGGAATCCCAGCAGGCATGTTCTGACTTTTGGACAGAATTTGAATCTCAGCCAAATTCCTTTCTGCATGAATTTTAAAAATGTTCACATGCATGACGCGCTGTGAAGATTAAGTAGTTATACAAAATGGATGGGTAGATAGTTTAAAATGAACCTCACATTTTTCTTCCATTTTGTGCAGAATTAACAACAAAAATCCAACAACTGTTCCTAATTTCAGTTATTTTTTGTGTGTTGTGAAGTTGCTTATGCCATCTGTGTGCCATTCAGTCAGGGGTCTTTTTGCTACTCTGTGAGAGATCTCTGCAGTGAATCTTTGCACCATTCTGATTCCAAACGCACAAAACAGACGATTAGTTTAGAGAAAATTGTCGTGGATGCTTCCTATTTTTATTTTCTTGCTCTTTCGCATCAAATTTTACACATGTGCTAAACTCTTCCTTTTTCAATTTATTTATTTTTTCCTTTTTGGTATATTAGATTAAAAAAAAGGCAGAATGAGGCCAATTTTTGTTAAAGTATGCATGACTGCAAAGAACTTTGAAATATGTTTTGAGATGCCAAAATTAAAAGATGAGAAAAACCCTGCAGAAAGAAGCTCAACGGTTCCTCTGAGTCTTAACAGCAGCAATTCTGCAGCAGCAAGATAGGAATAAAGACCATTTTGTCCACACTGAAGGAAACCTATGTAAGACATGGCGAGAACAGCATGAGGTGTGTGAAATGGCAATGACCATGGCAACAGCCCCTCGAGCCAACAATGTAATTGGCTGGATTTTGAGCTCATTCACTTCTCTCCTCTCTGCCTATGAATCTGGCATGTGTGTGTACGCCAGGGAGCAGGCGGCACAATGCTTCTGTAAAACACATGTTTACTCTCAATCTATGTAACTGTCTGCCACGGTAAAACGTACGCTCTTGAGGACAGTTTGTGGGAAAAGCTATGACAAGCTGTAATGCGTGTCAGTGAATGCGTGTGAGTTTGAGTGTTTGTGTGCTCAGACTAGAGAGTGGGAACGACAGTCGAGTATTCCCTTCCCTGCGGGCCACACAGATGCCTATTACACACCGTCATCATCTCCCATCTGTCCCTGCAGATGCCCCTGCTGGGAAAACTGGCAACTTCCCTACTCCCACTTTCACTACTACCACTACATATACTGTAGATAGACAGTGTAAGAACCTGTAAAAAATGAACTTAAAGTCATTTACTATAAACATTGTTTACAGAACACTAAAGTCTAGATTTTGAGAAACAGTTGTTATGAAAATGGAAAGATTTCCATAATGAATCGGATATGAAACAGGAAACATTATACTTCACAGCCGCAGAACATAACCATTTTGAAACCATTTTATTCAAAGGGTATAACAAAGCTTAAAACATTTTCTGAAACAAAAAAATACCCAAAGTCATGCCCACTCCTTCATATATTGAGGATGGCAAAATCTCTGCAAATTTGTAAACCTACCACAGTGTTATAAACAAAAGGAGCATTTTAAGTGGAAAATGTTCAATGAATCCGTGGCAACACAGAAAAGGAATATAGTAAGCACTTTTACAAAAAAGATTATGCAGGAATTGCGAGTGAGCGCCATGGTAGTAAACAGTAGGAGGACGGATTTCTCCTCACCATCAAAAACAGTCTGTTGGAAAACACGAGAAAACTTTCATTCTAGATAAGAAACAACCCAAATCTGTTGGATGACAACAAAACACATTTCACCCCGTGGCTAGGATAGATAGCTTGAGCAGGAAATCAACAGCCAGACCAACAAGGTAACTGCAGGTGTTCTTTGTGAAAATAAAGTCTATCATGTAGGTGAATGCTTACGCTGATAACTGCCTGTATTTTTTTCTTTTGTCTGAGCTTAAGAGAAAACATGTAACTGCAGAAGCTGTCTGCATATTTAAATGTTTTCTTCTATAAGCCACAGGTAGCATTGGCATTAAGTAACGTTTAAGGCCCAAATAAAATATTGATTTAAGAAATTAATCTGGAAATCTTAGGTTTGAGAGATATAATAGACATTATGCTGGGAATTTGACAGATCCATCACGGGTCTGTGCAGATAAACCATCATTAGCAAAACACTGACTGATTACGTGAAGAAAAGTGAGATTTGCAAAATCACTGCATGTATCCATCATATAAAGATATGTGAGGCAGTTATTTGAAGAAAAAAAGGGATTTCTGACACAATGGACATCAGTTTTATATTACTGGTTGGAACAGCAGCAGAAATTACAATTTCTATCTGAACCCGACGTTTTTTCTTCTTGTATTTTGAATAATTTTTAGTCACAGGTGGTTATTCCCCACTGTGATGAATTCCAGACTGACTCAGGCTCATAAGATGCCGTTTCCTTAAATCTACAAACTACTGCACACAGGCAACAGTTGTGACATCTTCATCTTAACTGAATAAATCATCATATTAATTTTGACTTTATTTAGTTCAATCTGGGAGATTTTAAATCACTACTTTCTTGAGTGTGCACTGCATTATGCATCCAACATAACACCGTATCACTCTTTGGTAGCAGTTGCGATTATTTGTTTACAATAAAACATTTTAAAAAATATATTTAAAAATATATTTAAAAATTGTGCACATGGTAATGAATATACATGTTTTATTCTACAAGGCTGAACATAACTTAAAAGGAAAACGTTTTAAATAAAATCGGTGGTGAACTACAAAGAATGAGCAAAACCCAGAGAAAAATGTTGATTTTTTTCTTCCAAGTACATCAAAGGTTACACTTACAGAATAAAGTAGAATTGGCAATCAGTTATATTCATCACACCCCGAGTGTCTCTATCCTCTGCTCTTTTGTTCTCTTTTAAAATGTTCTGGAATCAATTTTCTTTGACAAGCAATACAGGCGCTCTCTGCCCTGGCTTAGTTTCTTTGAGCTCACGTTCAAAAACCTAACTGGCAATTTAGAATATAATGAAGAACTAATATTCTGAAGGAGAGTAAGAAAATGTAAAATGAATATAGAGACTATCGAAGTGGGTTTGGCTCAAACTATTCCTTAAGCCTGATTTTTAAGCTTGTAACCAAAGGACTAAGAAGACAGCAGTTGGGGTGAATTTGACAGATCTGACATGCATTTTGTCCTCATTAGCTGAAGCAGAGAATGTGTACACAATGAATGGCACTGACCTGAGCCTGCGTGGATGTCCATATTAGCAGTGCATGACAAGCCAGAAGTTGAGGAGGGAGAGAAAACAATATGATTGTTAGTTTAGATTTAGCCTGCAGTGACATAAATGTATAGCTTTGCCTTAATTTAACTTTAAAAACTGCTGCATTCTGCTCAGTGTTTCGTTAATGAGGGCAAAGGATGATTAGGTGCGTCATCAGCTCTTTTGGTCAAAACACAGTGATTGATACTGCTGAGAGATTTCTGAAGTGCCACAGTGAGCTGTAACAGCTGTGCGTTGGCTGTGCCTGCAGTGGAGGGGCAACTCCAAGAAACTAATTGTCTGGAGATAGTGAGCGTGAATAAACATATGCTCATTGGCTGTGTGCTCACTTTAAATACAGGGTTCCTAGAAGTACATTTAAACTAGGGAATGTCTACTAATTAACTCCACTGCTATTATGGATTGTTTGTACAGGAAAATGTCATTTTCTATTTTATACTAACTCCCCGCATGATACAATGCTGGTCGGAAGTTGACATGAATGAAAACTTTTTTTGCACATTTGGTGGTTTATTTGAACAGTTTTTTGATAGAAACTGAAACACATTGAATTTTCAATCAAACTTTTAGATGACAGAATATTTGTCAGGATGTTCAGGAACAACCTACGAACCCAAAGGCTCCACAGTCCACAATGAGCCTCACCTTGTCATCGCCTTCCTATGCAAGTTTGCTAGATTCTCATCTCCCTTTGGTGCTTCCTCTGGGATTTCTCCCATTGAACTCAATTTCTGTTTCAATTTCAACTGGACCAATCATCAGCAAACAGGATTAGGATTTACGAACAATAATGACAATTTTCCAAGCCGTTTTAAAATTGTAGTCTGGCAAAGCAATAATTTTCCAAAGCAGAGGATCCAGACCACTTACGTGAAGCAAAGTGCAGAACATATGGCTTAAATTGCCATGGATATTAAGTCAGAAGACCCCAAGCAAAAAAGAAGTATTTGGTCCAAAAGAAAAACCTTCAAGTATGATTTGAATTTCCTGGTGTGCACACTCAAGTTGTATGACGTGATGAGACAAAATAAAACCCTCTGACAAGATGAAACACTAAAAGCAGCTTTAATTGCCTCAGTCTAAGTGAGGCAATTAAAGCTGACTACAGTCTAGGAAGTGTTTTTTAAAAAGAAGAATCTCTGCAGAAACCTCACACCTCTGATATGTGACATTTAACCAAATATTATGTTTGTCTATAATTCAGACTGTGTATAACTTGATCCTGTGTGGACCCAAGAAAATACACAGTGTACACAGTTCTTGGTTTTAAAAGTAACTAAAATTGATGGCTGATTATTTCACCCTGAAAGAAGAATAGTTTAAAGAAAATGACACAAAACCAAAATAATATGAAATAAGTGGTGCTGTCATCCTAGAAGAGAACAGGGAGCAAAGTATCAGCTCAGAACAACATGACCAACAGTGACACTTCCACCTACAAAGGCCAGCAGCCCAAACCAATCCACAAATCTGCCCTCCGCAGCACAGCAGCTCTGTGAGATCCCTTTGTGCAGATCAAAGACGCCTATTTGGTTTTTAGTTTGATTTGCAATCACACTATATGTCTGCACAGATACATGGGAAATTATGAATAGACCTCCGTAAACAGACGTATACAATACCTACATGAAAAGTGCTTGGCAGTGCAAACAGGTTTCACTGCTGGGTTTGTGTTTCAGTGCAAACACAGAAAATGGGACACGGGGATTTGAAGCAGAGAACTCCTTCAGATCTCTGTCATTGTGACTTTGACTTCTAAAAGTCTGTGCTTAGCTGTAAGCAGGATGATTCAGAGGACAAAAATACCCTTAGTGGTATCTATTCTCCAGCAATGGTGACCTCTGAACATAATCAACAAGTGAGCAAGACACATTATTTAGACGTAGCTTACAGAAATACAGTATGTGCATTTGAGATCAGAGCAAAACTGTTCCTGAGAAATGAAAACCTTTTTTCTATTGCATTTCTGTTCGATAATTGTTTTCATTAAAAAATTATATCGTAAAGCATCACAAAGTATCATCTAATTGTGAAGTGGTACAAAAATTACAAATGGAATTTAGAACAAAAAAATCTGAATAGTGCATTTTAATATGACCCCTTTACTCTGAAGTCCTTAAATAAAATCTAATAAGGAACTAAGCAGAGAGATCCTTATAATAGCGAGTGTTATGTGATGTACTATATTTGGCTGTATGAGTGACAATTAAGACTTGAGAAGGCTGTAGGGCAATGCATCTAAATCTGACTATTTGGTATAAAGAAGAAATACGTTAATCAATACTGAATCTAGATTTACTGGGTTTGACATTTTGTCTTGTAAAGTAGCTTCAGATGACATTTGTTGTGAAGTTATCTTACAAATCTAAACTCTACTGAAAACTGAATAATAAAGATTGAAAGTCGTCTCATAGTTTTCCAGTAATATATCACATACTATCTGTAATATTTATTTATTTTAAAGATAGTAAGAACAAGCTGGAATGCACAGCTTTCCAACCCAAATGAATTCACAAATAACGTTCTGTTTTTGTCTTTGGCCACTCAATTTGATTTTCGTCCTTGTGTTTTTTATGTGACTGCCTCTGCTTTATTACCGTTGTCCTGTCAGATTAGTCATCACGCAGGATGTTGAACAACCAGAGGCCAAACACTATTTACGGTATGTTTAATATTAACTTAGACCTAGAGCTGTATTTGCTCTCCAGCGACGCAACAGCATGACTTTTTGTAATTGCAAAAACTGATTGGCTATCAAGCCCGGAAAATAATTCCCTTCCTCGTTTACTTTTGAATTTATTATGGAGAGTCAGTTTAACAAGACCAGAATGCATTAGCAAATACAGTTTACAAGCACTTACCCCTGTAACACAACAACTGTGGTCAAACATCTTTAGCACATAATGTTGAGCCTGCCTGACTTTTTCAATTCAAGTTAATGAAAAGAAATTCAATATTTGCAAGAGATCTCTGCAAAACTCAATCACTTGATACATCAATTGCAACAAAGTGAATCTCAGCAATGTTTATAACTTTGATGTCTTGGAAACAACCTAAACTTGTGAGAGAAAGAACGGCAAAAAATAAAAAATAAATAAGTAAACTAAACATATCAGACACATATTCATTGTGTTTCTAAACTTCCCTGGAGCCCATATAGCTTAACTCCTGAACACTGTCATTGCATTATTCCACAGCACATAGAACATCTGCAAAATGAATGATGAATAAAGAAACCTTTAAAGCTCAGAAATTGTAAACATTTGCGTATAAAGTGTGTAATCTGTGAATAAATCTAGCTCGCCACCTTCTCCCACTTCTTTCACTGTCATCTGCAGAAATGCACACCCCATCAGAAACAACCAATCAAAGCCAGGAGGAAAGCCTTAGCGCTAACAATCATGCTGATGTACACGCTCCTTAATGTGCTAATGGTAAAGAAACTTACTGTTGCAGGAAAAGTGTTTATCCACTGTCATCAGTGGCCATGCTAAGTAGTTGGAGCATTCATGGCAGGCTCAGTTGTGGTAAGCCAACTGTAGCAAGGTAGGAGGGTGTGAGCAGCACATACACTAGGGTGATTGACAGCGTTAAGGCCCTCCTTCTGGCTCTGATTGGTTGTTTTTATCAAGGGTATTTCTGCAGTTAGTACTGGGAACAATGGGAGAAGGCAGAGGAGCTCCATTTTTTTTCACAGATTGCCTGGCTAAACCATGTAATGACATAATGATAAATTTAATGAATAATATTTTAATAAAAGTTACATACTGCAGCTTTAAACAGTGGTGTAAATGTATGTTCTCAGCTGCACTCTGCAGAGCTCTTTCTCCCTCCACCTCTCCGTCTTTCTGTTGGAGGGCATTTCTCCCAACTCTGCATAAGAGTGCCTGTTTTGTGCTTGGTTACCAGAAATGGATCAAGGATCAGAGATCAGAGTGCTGCACCACATGTCAAGCTGCAGGCTGCTTCTCATTTCCAAACCCCCTCCTCTATTTGTACACGCCTTCATCTCCACCAGTGCAAGGCTGTACACTCAGTTGCCAGTTCGTTCCATCCTAGCCACTATTTGTTGTTTTGAATCTCCCTGTGCACTTCCTCACCCTGCTCCTCGTTCTGCGGGCACTTTCACCAGCTTGACTCCACTATCCCCCACTCATCCTCTAAAACCATCCCATTCCTCTTGCTGCTCAACTTGATCATGGCTTCCCCCTGCAATCTGCTCTGCAGTTTCTATCGTCTATTCAGCCGAGCTGTTTTCCTACATCTATTCATATGGTGAAAAAATATGTGACTAACTAACCTTAAATAAAATTTAAAAAAATATTAAATGTTTTCATTCAGACTAACCTTAATACCATTATCTAAAGTTTTCTGCTTGCATTTGTAAGAAGTGTCTGCTGTCTCTTCACACCTGCTTTTATCTTGACAGGATAAATATGATTGTCACACCTACTCACAACATAAAGGTTTCTAGTACTATCAAGAAAATCTGTTTGTCTATATATATATTTTGTACATAAGTGTTTTCTTTTGTTGTCTTTTCTTTTGCTTCTTTGCCATGTAAAAGAAAAATAAATATGCAACCATTTGCATGCTCTCACTTTCTGTTGGATTACAATTTTTTTTCGTTTTTTTAATGCTGTACATAAAAATTTAGCATCGACTATTTATGCTTGTTCTTTTATACATTCGGGAGCTTGTAATTTATATACAATTTCTGACAGAATTGCGTACAGAAGGCTCGGATAGGATTATTTTCAAAGCCATAAATCTAACTAATTCCCCCTTTTGTATGCATATAAAGGCCACAACTGAAATGCACAGAGAGACGTAGCTATTATTGTAATAAAATACAAACACTGAGTGCAACAAGATATTAAAGTCAGTGATGATTCTTTCTGATGTTATTTTAATGTTCACTATGTAATGAAATGTGTTTTCTTATTAGCACATAATGGGCTGCCCAGTGGCGCAGTTGGTAGAGCTGTTGCCTTGCAGCAAGAAGGTTCTGGATTCGATTCCCGGCCCCGGTCTTTCTGCATGGAGTTTGCATATTCTCCCTGTGCATGTGTGGGATCTCTCCGGGTACTCCAGCTTCCTCCCACAGTCCAAAAACATGACTGTCAGGTTATTTGGCCTCTCTAAATTCTCCCGAGGTGTGTGTGCATGGTTGTTTGTCTTGTGTGTCTCTGTGTTGCCCAGATTGGCGACCTGTCCAGGGTGACCCCGCCTCTCGCCCAAAACGATAGCTGGAGATAGGCACCAGCAACCCTCCCGACCCCAGTAAGGGACAAGGGTGTAAGAAAATGGATGGCATATAATAGAAACAACTGATCTTTAAAGCTGAGACCAAGTATACCTCAAAGCATTAGAGAAGCTGCAAAGTGTAAATATTCTGCAGAGCAAATGTCAGTATTACTCCAATTTGTATGTCTTATGCCTGTAGAAAAATCTTTTATTAGCTGGCAAACAGAAGAAAAATGCAACCTGCCTTCACTAGTGACTGTCACTGCTTTATACCAAAAGTATTTCCAGATTTACGCACCGTAACAAAAACTTTTCTTATGTTACATTTTTTTTAAAATGTAGCATTTAAAAGAATATGCTGCATTTGTTACATTTTTAGACAATTTACACAAATAATCTGCAACATTTTAAATAATAATAAACATCCAATATTGTTGAAAACAGGCTTTTGCAATTTTCCCGTTTAAACATAACATATTTGTGTAAATTTTACTTTTTTTAGATTGACTTCCGTTGTTTTCTACAGTACATTTTCTACACTATCTTGACTTATGGTCATGTTGAGTGAACTATGAATTAAACGATGAATAAACCAGTGATGTCACCTGAACTTTAGAGCAAATGAAGCTTGAATGACGTTATCATGCTTCAGCTTTATGCCTCTTTCCTGTTTTGTTATTATTCCTTGTCATGTCAGCTGTACTAAGGAAGCCGCACAAAAATACAAACAGAAAAGGTCAAGAGAAAATGTTGGACTGCTAAAACTTTATAAACAGGAAAAAGAAATGATTGTCATATTTCAAAGCAGCAGGAAAGAAACGTTTCTTCCTCTCTAGGTGGTGAAATGTGGCATAATAGCAGCTGTCAAAAGCACTTCTCGGTGCACATAGTAAAAGAAAAGTGGTGCATACGGCTGACATGTTTGTCCTCTCTGTCACTCACTATGTGTTTAGGGTGAACAAAAATAAGCTGATATATTGGATGTCACAGCATCCCAGGACATAAGGTTTAGAACATCAATTTAGTTTTTTATGCTTTTTACCACACAGTCAAATGTTTTATGCAAAGCAGACATAACATAATCCACAAAAAATGGGGAAAAAATATTAATGTATTAAAGTGAAGAAAAAAAATAGCCATATAATTCAGTATTTTGCATGATGACTCATAGCTGCCTGTTGTCATAGTAACATGGTAAGACACACTCAATAGCTTAGATATTAAAAAGTCTAAAATTACTGAATTTGATATTAAAACTTAAGAAGTTGTAGACATGGACAGTTTGGCTGCAAAATGAAAACAATATCAGAATTTCCAGATTTAGATATAAATAGGAATAAGTGGAAAAAACTGCAATTCTGCTCTGAATCTGGGCTGTCTTTATTCACATAAGAAAAATAATGTCTGCAAGCATTTAAATAGCTCCAAAAAGCCCAATAATGCAAAATTTCATTTCATGTTTGCATCACACAGTCATGAAAGATTTTATACTTTTATATGTTACCTCTAAATCTGTAGAGTATCCCTTTAATTTGCAGTAAAACACTTTTATGTCGGTATTAAAGGTTGAATTTTTCAGAGTACCTTTACCAGATTGCCCTAAAGGAGCTCTATGATCTGCAAAAATTGTGAGAACCAATTTGCACTTGTGATTTTCTATATTTCAGATAGTCTATTGAAAGTGGCCACTTCATTCACCCTGTCAGAGCAGGAACATTGTTTTGTACTGTGCCTTGACAATCCTACCACTGAACTCAGAAGAGCCTGTCTCGCTGATTTGAGTAATTTTAAAAGTTCTTGATGTTCTCGACTAATTAGCATCAAAACATCAGAGCGCTCCACTTAGAATTTATACAGTTTATTATAAAATAACTCAGACAGCACATAGTCATGACTTCAGGAACATGTTTAAGCCCTCATTACAGTAAAAACAAAAGAGCCTTCTAGCATCACAAAGCGCTTAATTTTCACCCATGTTCCTTTTAGAAAATGTCATGTGTAGGGATTTTAAAGAACAATATAATCTTCTTCTAGACTGGATTCCCAAACAGATTGCAGTAAATACACCCATCAAGTTACTTGCACCTATTTTTCCTGTCACACTCAGTTGTGTTATCTTCAGGGCAAACACCAATAGCTGAAGTTCCTGTCTTAATGAGGCTTTACTTGAAACACAAAGAGCAACATCTGTCAAGATGAATCTTGCCAAGGGACATTTTCATCAATAGGCGATGATGGAGATTTTGAAAGACAGATAAATGCTACATACCTTTAAAAGAACCAGTGAGAAATGAAGTGCATTGTCTGTTAAATATGTATTGAACGAAATGCAGTCGAAACAAATTGCACTCAAAAAAGAGTGCAATTTTTTGAGTGCAAAAAACCTGTGTCCTGAGTCACAGGTTTATAAGACAATTATCACTGACACTGACCAAATGTATGTAATCTTCTGAATTTGAAGAAAGTTACAAAAATATCTTTAAAAATGATCTCACTAAATTTTCTGGCATCATTTAGGTAATTCTAATGTAAAAGTAGATAATTATGATCTGATTTAATCTCAAACAGTGAAGGAAAGCGTGTATGCATCTTTTTACTTGTCGTATGTAAATACCAAGAACATAGTGTGGTTAGATTTTAACTAAATAGATTGGGAAGCCTAAAACTGTTAAAAAATAAGCCTTAGAAATATGACAAAAAACACAAAAAGCTGGTAAAAGTGCTTAAAGGTTTCCATGTAGAAAAAGGATTGCTCCTGTTTGTGGCCATGTGGCAGAATCATTTCATTTGTGAGCTATGCTGATAATTATACACTGAGTATGTCCTTGGCTCAACACAAAATGATCTCTAAATTATATCTGTGCTAAGGAAATAACACAACAAGGACGAATTCAAAGAGCAAATAAATGAATGGAATACAAAACCAGAAAGGCCTTAACTGCAACTATCAACATGGGAACAGTTGTTTCTTGTTGCAGATCTAATATAATGCTTGAAATGACGTGTACTGGTAAATGTTTTGAATTGCTGCATTCATAAAACTGTTTGTGAATATACAGACGCTTCCAACATTTTTACCCACTGTTGACCTGCTTCGATCGAAAAAAAAAAAACATGACACAAAGACATGACCGTGGCATAATCAACTATTACTGATTAATAAACGACTTACAAAAACATTTGGAAACAAGAAAAAAATCTGCCAGCTTTGCCTGGTTTTAGTGAATGTTTTATGGGATTCATCTTTCTGTGTGTGGTTATTTTCTGCATCCCACTGGTTCTATTGTTACCCAAGAGATATGCCAGAGTCTTAAACATCAATAAGCTTATCTGTAACAGAGCTTATTACACAGAACTTCCCCCAATAGTAGAATGAAGCTAAAAATGTCAAAGAATCATGTATTTATGTCTTGCATCCAGAAGGACAACACAAAGCAGAATATAATCTCATCATGTTTAAACAGCATCATATGTGCAGTAAATGTTCTTCAAAAGAAATGTTGGAATCTATCTATACGACCAAATGCATGATTTTTCAGGCATGTTTTCTTGTAATGGAAACTCTGCCAACAGCCTCAATGCTCAATTGCCATGCACACCGACAGGCCAGTGAAAGGAGCCAAGACATCGAATCATGACATGAAAGCACCAAATGCTTCATTTGTTGATGCCGGGAGATTGACAGAGGACTGCTGACAACAGACATACAAACAGAAGGAAAAATAATAAAACATTCAGGCACATCAGCAAAAACCCAAAGGTATCAACAAAGAAGTTTTAGTTTGTGAACAACCCTAATATTATTAGATCTGTCATTGCTTGGAGTCACAGAATATTGTCAACAGCTGTGGAGGAATATGTTGCTCACACATGATTATTGCCTCCATGGATCTCTGCTGAAGTGGCCTGACAAGACAGGCAGATCTCAAGCTCAGACAACAAAGATTTTTGAAGAGGAAAAAAACCAACAAGCAGAGCAAAACTGCCTTAACACATCACGAAAAGTTTGTTGCAACCCACCATAGAAAGAGACCTGCTGCGATTTGTGTTTACAGTTTGAGACGTTTAGGAGAGACACTGTGTCAAGATACAGTATTTATAGTCATGTGAAAAAGGAAAGGCACCATAAGACAGCTTGGGATCTTTTGTTATAGCAGGATTTGTGAAAATGTTGTATCATTTTCTACAATATGTAAAACTGTATTAACATAAATAATCAATAAAAACAGAGAAATATATCACTATTTATTTTGTGAAATGGAGCAAACAATATTAATTCTAGTGAGGAATACACTTGTAAACCTTCCACAATTATTCTAAATTAAAAATGATAAAATTATATATAAACATACAACATCAGGACATCATTATTCATCATTGTTCATCCACATTTATGTACCTTTTTAAAACATCAGGCATTTAGATTGATGAGCTTTTGATTTTTGGAGGGAGAGTGAACTTCATTATGAGATCAAATTATCTGAAACCTTTATAAACAAGATTGTAGCAGATTATGAGTCTGGTTTAAGTAATGCATTACTTTTTGTTTATCTATTACACAATGCTACACATTTAGGACATCAGTGGAGACTAAAACTTCATGGGAAACCTGCACGTCTGCAATAAGTGTTACCATATTTTCTTTACAGCCTGTAAAGAAAATAGGATCTTCATGTGCTACATGTGAAGAGTAGCCAAACCAACGGCTCAACCTGAAAGTAGAATTCAAGATGCTAAAGATGTCTCGAAAAGTGCATGCCTCCACAATCAGAGAAAAAATTGGACAACACATCCATTAGAGATGTGTACAGAGGAAACCTTTGCTCCTTAAGAAAAACATGACTAAACTCTGAGAACAGAAAACATGAAGGACAGAGTATTATCATCTGTCGAGAATGACAGCTTGCATTGCAGAAGTTTGCATTCCATGCAAAATCCAAATGTAGATCACAGAATGAAGTAAGATGGGCCTGGTAGACAGCAACAGGAATGTTTTACTGAGGTTATTTCAACCAAAGTCTCTCTTTGTTGAGACTGTTAAAACAAAGAATACTTCTAACTAAATAACTCTCTATTCCAGAGATTAATTAAAATAAGATTAGACTACAACATACCAACGTTTGGGATTTCAAAATTTTACATCTGACTGTATGTTGAGATCTCTGTTATTATCTTTAAAATACAATTCATTTGATACAAAGTGTGGCACAACTGTTATTTAAATCCTAAATGTTAATTGTGGATAATTATGATCATTCTTCCAAAAGCGAGGCGCTGACATTTAGAGCACTCAAGAAAATGTAACAGAGGCTCAGATGCATAGTCTTTTAAATTGCTTCTCTCTTGCAACCAACAGAGCATTATATAAAAGATAAAACTTCAGACAGATCAAAGATGTTCTAATGCTTTGCAGTTAGTAAACCATTAAAGATCTCCCCAAAACCTCGAAAGTGCTTCTGGTGAATTTGGTTGATAATCTCTATTTCACATGTGAGTTTTCTGGGTAATTTGAGCTAGAAATGATCAAATGTATTACAACTGTCTCAAGCTTCACCATGCTTCCATAAAATGGACCAATTTTGAACATTGGCATTAGTTTTAGCTCACATTGCTGCAAATCAAGCTCCCTACTGATCCCAATGATAAAGTGATGTAATCCAAACTGATCCAAGGTAGCTGGATAAAGAAAAACTCTCTCTTAGATCTTTCATAAATACATTTCACAAAGAACCTCAGAGTGAATGCTAACCTTTCTAACTTTTGCCTCCAATTACAGTGCCTCAAATAGACATTTGCAAGTAGGTAGTCTAACTTGCACCACACTGAAGTTGGCACACTCCTGCTAAATAAAGGCCAATTTAACTTAGTCAACTGCTGAGTTGAAAGCACTGAATCAAACACTAATTCCACTCATGCATTTTTTGCCTCAAAGGGTTGTGAATATATTTTTAGACAAGTTGAAAAGATTACCAGGTTGGAGGTTGAACAGCATTTTCTCTATCACAAAGAAAAAACATGCTTATCATAATTTTATTTATGTACGTTTTTGTGATTTATGTTTCAGCTCGAGGATCTATGCTCAAAAGTCTGCAGATTACATGAAGTTTAAACAAACAGGCAACACTTTTTTGGAGTAGCCTGCTCTGCTGTACGGTAAGTGCATCATCATTTTCCTTAAACCAGTGGGATGTTATGAATTTTACTTTAGCCACAATTATCCTCCTTAGACTCTCCCATACTAGATCCAAAAACTAAGCAGCAAGTGTGCGCCATGTGGTTGTGGGATATTTATTTTCACACACCTTTCACATACAGCTCAGACCATCCAACCCGGTTAGATAGGTAACTAAGTGAGTGATTACATAGAAAACGCCACACCTTTTTGCAGACAGCCTCCTCTGGGGACAATGACTTTGCATTTTCCATCCATGAGTTTTTAGGCATTTGATAATCTTTGTAGATATTTTGTGAAGAATCCTACAAACATACATAACATCTTATTGCGTCAGACATCCATCCATCCATCCATTTTCTATACTCCCTTGTCCCTTTGTGAGGTCGGGAGGTGCTGGTGCCTATCCCCAGCTAACGTTCCGGGCGAGAGGCCCTGGACAGGTCGCCAGTCTGTCGCAGGGCAACACGGAGACAGACAGGACAAACAATCATGCACACACACACACTCACACCTAGGGACAATTTGGAGAGGCCAGTTAACCTGACAGTCATGTTTTTGGATTGTGGGAGGAAGTTGGAGTACCCGGAGAGAACCCACGCATGCACAGGGAGAACATGCAAACTCCATGCAGAAAGACCCCATGTCGGGAATCGAACCCAGAACCTTCTTGCTGCAAGGCAACAGCTCTACCAACTGCGCCATTGTGCAGCCCTCGCGTCAGAGGGCTGCACAGTTCCTTAAAAGCATTCATGTAGTCCAATACCAAAACTCTGTAACAGAAGTGAACTAGATGAAGTGAAATATCATTGCTGTTTATGGGCATTAAAACAAGCCCACAAACATCTGACCCATCACACAACACATCACACAGAAATCTGCACAAAGTAGTTCAACCAAACTTGGTGTAGAGAAGGGGAGGCGGATCCCCTCCCTACGAACAAGATAATGCAACTTTTGTCACACAACTAGGTCAACGAGAGCCAATTTTTATAGTTGTGGTGAAGTAAAGCTTTAACTATCTCGATATAGCAACTACTTGTGAGGGTACAGAGTTTAGCAATCTAGCTGACAGTGTGGGTTTTTATACATGTATGTTAATAACACAAAGACCACAAGCAAAAATAAACACAAACAAAAAAAATTCCTTTTTACTAGATTTTTAATACTGTAGGTATATTAGGGATAATAATACAATCCATAATCAGATAATTGGTTGCTGGAGTTGATGGAGAGTCAGTGCAGGTGTTGTAAAATGGAATAGATGGGATGGAAGGAGAGGGTCTGGGTGATGAAACGGGTGGTAGACTTCTGAACCATTTGAAGTTTATGGGGGCATTTCTGTGGGAGACGGCAGAGAAGAGAATTACCCAAGACTGGAGGTGACCAGTCTATGAACAAGGACGAAGGGAAGGTCGAGGGAGGGGCGGAGGCGATTTATGGAATGAAAATTGAAATAAGCACATGGGATAATATAATTAATCTGGGATTGAAAGGAGACAATACTGTCATGGAGGACACCCAGACCAAATACCTGATGGGGAGATTGAGGACTGTCAATCAGAGAGAAGTAATTGGTTTTAAAGAGGGAGGACTGCTGACAATTAAAATAAATTATTTTATCTGAGTTTAGTTCTATATGGCAGAAAAGTACAGATGGTAACAATTTCAGCCCATATTAATGATTGCACAGCAATTTTATTAACACAAATATCTGTGAAATCTTGAACTGAAATGTTGCACAGCTGTGAAATCATAGGGAAGCAACTGGCAAAACTCTGTTTTACATATAAAGCATAACACTATAAAAAGCTGTGTTTACAGATTTATGCTACATGTGAATAAAAAAATCCAAAATACACCAAAAATGTCAAAACTCAGGCAACAAACACTGAATGTTGCTCAGTAGGACAGTTCCAGGTTGGATGGAGTGCAGGTATTAACAGAATTAAAAAATAACAGTGTGACTGGCACAGAGGCTGCCAGACAGTGCAGACAGCTCCTTTGTATTATGTGCATTCACCATTGGATAGCTCAGCATCTGACAGGGAACACATGTGGGAGTTATGATGAAATTCAAATGTCTCCTGTAATTATAGTTCCAATTTGTGTGTTTCTCTGGGAGCTCAGCTTTGACATCTGTGAGTCTTCTATTACAATCTCTCAGGGCATCGCGTGGCTGCTGATGGTGGGATTGTAAAAATAAGCGCATGTGGCCTAAATTTGTACGACAAATGTTTTGTGGGTCTAAATCGTAAAAAAAACACCTGTAACACTCTGAAAAGTCTGAATCTGAGTGTTTTTTTTTCATGGCTGTAAGGTCCTCTTGGTGGATGATCCTCAACACTCAACATGTGCTCACTTCAAAAAAATAGGGGCTTTGTAGGATCATGGACATTGCTGAGAAAATTGTCCATGGGACTAATGCTTTCCTCAGTGCATCACAATCTGTTTAGAAATGAGTGCACTTGCTGGCTGTGGAGCATTATAAAGTCCGTGTTCTACAAAAACCAAATGATAAAAACCAGCCAGCATGTTATCACCTGGCAAGCAGCCTTGTAATCGGCCCATATACATTTAAATCATCCATGTAATATTAAAAAAAACATACTAATCATCGCCGTATAGAGTACAGTGGGAGAAGGCTATTTCAGCTGATATACACTCATGAGGGTAAGTATAAAATACACATTTTACCACTCCTTCACCAGTCAAGTAGAACAAGAGCTACTATTATATGTGACATGTATATGTCAGATTTAAGCTATTTTAAAACTAGTACATTTGAAAATTATCGGTGTTGGTATCAGATCTAAAAGTCTTAAACAGATATTGTTAACATTCAATGATCTAGATGTCCTGGGCATAGTTAAATTGAACTTTTTAAAGAAATAAAACCTTAATAATAAGGAAACCAAAAAAATGTTGCATAACGAAGTATCGTATTACAGTATGTATAAAATGATTATATGATAGAAGATGTACTTGGCAGAATTACAACAGTCCCTAAAGTTTAGATGTTGGCTTGAAACTTGGTAAGGAATTCAGCTCTTAGTGGACATTTGATCTGCTTCAGAATGAGATATTTTGAGATAAACATAAACTTTGCATCAGGATCCTGGATAGAATGGCAGGAAACAAAATTAGTCCAATCCGCTAGATGTTGCTCTCTTCCTCATTGACCAGCAGAAGAGCTATGAAAGTCTTCATGAATGTAAGTTTCACCATTTTAAGTATTTTCAACATGGACATGTTCTAAATCAGAGTAAATCCTAGACCCAATTTCAGGTGTCATGTAAATAGGGTTTTCCGTGTTGTTAGCCATTCATTCCTCACACATACAAACTAACCCGTATGCCTACTTCTTCCTACTGTTGAATCTCATTGTCAGTGCAGTCTAAGAGCCTACGATCACTACCGCCCGGATGAATTTATCACCTCTGTGAAATATATTATCACTTTTCTGCAGTATAATTATCATGTTATAATGAGATAGTGTTGAAAAACGTACTTATTATCTGCGACAGCAACACAATTAAGTATTTAAGATTATTTTCACACTTCATTACATAAAACCATTCAAAATGTATACATATTTTTTTTGTTCAACCAGGATTACCCAAAATTCCTTAATAGTTCACAGAATAGTAAAATTAAACAGTAGTAAGCAGAATAATGTGCATTTTTTCATCTTTATATATTATATTACTTGTATCAAATTCATAACATTACTGAGTTTATTACACCAAGCATTTCAAATTTAATTATTTATAATTGCAAGTTGAGGGGATGAGAGGGAATGAGAGGGGGTGAGAGGGGATGAGAGGGAATGAGAGGGATGAGAGGGAATGAGAGGGAATGAGAGGGGATGAGAGGGGATGAGAGGGGGTGAGAGGGATGAGAGGGAATGAGAGGGGATGAGAGGGAATAAGAGATATTCAGGAGGTGCATTCAAGACTACAAGCAAAACACCTGGCAAATGTGCTGGTTAAACATCCATGAGTCCTGTACTGACATAAGTTAAGGCAACTGAAAAAACAAAAAGTCCTAATTTTAAAAAAAAGACAATTTTCTGTTTGAAGGAATATCTTGTGATCTGAAGAAACTGACATCAAAGTGTTTGAATATGATGCCCATCATTACACTGGAGGAAAACGGGGAGACACACATAAGTATGAAATCCGAATTGTGAAGTAAAAGCATTATGAAGTGAGGTTAAGCTGCTGCAGGTGGGCTGGTGCACTTCACACAAAAAATAACATTCAACTGAAATCTTGAAGTAACATCTAAAGATATCAGATAGGAAGAAAAAAGCGTGGGCACAAATGGATCTTTTGAGTAAACAATTACTCTAAGCGTACAACGAAATCAGTTACAGAGTGGCTTAAGGACAAAAAGGTCAGCACTTTAGAGAGGCCATCATAAAACCCTGAGGGCAGAGCTGAAAGGGCTGGTCAAACATTTTGGTCAAAACGTTTGAACAAAATCATTCTGCTTAAACAGAGTTTTAGAAAATAGCTAAGAATTATATGAAACATTCTGAAATTTTAAAAAGTAAAAAAATCTTTATATTCTGTCATTTAACAAATAAAAATAGTTTCTCCTAACTAAACTGAAACAAAGAAAAAACATATATGTGACTGTATTTAAAACAGTTAAAAAAGGTTAAATCTCTTATGAAACTGTATGTAAATGTCTCCTTTGCACTGTCAAACTTTGTTTTACAAGGAAATTTAACCAGAGTATTAATTTTTTTTTTTTCAACAAAATACCTAATGTATTGTTTGGCCCACAGCTTTTCTCTGCCCAAGAAAGTTTTCCTGGTTTCTAATCAAATCAAATGTTATTTGTATAGCACATTTCAGCAGTGAGGCATTCCAAAGTGCTTTACATCATAAAAACACAAAGTCATGCAACATAGAATCAACAATCAAAACATTACATTACATTAAATTCATAATTAATTACATTACAAATGCAACTTTAACCAGGTGGGTTTTAGTCGAGATTTAAAGGCACTCAGTGTTTCAGCTGTTTCACAGTTTTCTGGACGTTTGTTTTAGATTTGTGGTACATAGAAGTTGAACGCTGCTTCTCCTCGTTTGGTTCTGAGGATGCAGAGCAGACCAGAACCAGAAGACCAGAGGGTCTGGAAGATTGGCACACCAGCAGCAGATCTTTACTGTATTGTGGAGCAGAGCCATTCACTAATTTATAAACTAACCACAGTATTTTAAAGACTATTCTATGGGCTATAAGAAGCGAGTGGAGGGACTTCAAAACTGATGTTATGAGCTCCATCTTCCTGGTTTTAGTGAGAATGGGAGCTGCAGCGTTCTGGATCAGCTGTTCTATGTTAACAGCAATGTTGCCAAAGAATTATGTCTGAACTTCAGAAAGCAAAACAACTTTAATGGGTGAGTTAGTGAAATCAGGAAAAATGACATTTCAGTAACCTTCACAAATACAACTAACTAATTTATGCAGAATTCGGGGATAAAGGCATCTTGTATTTAGTATTCTCCTACAAAAGTTAGCCCTTCAATTATTTTTCTCTCCATTTGTCAAAGAAAACCTGCGGGGGCGTTTCACACAGATGAATTATTCATGTGGATTAACTTACCAATTGTCTGATTTTTACTTCTGGAAAGAAAAAAAAAGGCCATTTCATAGAAATCACATTTAAACTCAATGCCTGTCAATGCCAGCCCTTTTAACACTGTAACCATTTTTGCTTATTGTTTCTATGTGGCTCTCCGTCTCTCCAACTCTTATCTTTCTCCTAATCTTTCTTGCTCACTCAACCTTTAGACTAGAGGATGACTTGTGGCGCTCTGTAAATTTCATCTCTATCAAGCCAATCACTTCTGGCTGTGGCTCAAGGGGGAACATCTGCTGGTGGGAGGGAATCTAGTCTTTGTCCGACGACTGCTTCTCAGTCAGCAAAACCAGAGCAACTGTCTGTGAAGGACGAAGGCAACCGCTTGTGATAGCAACGTTAACAATCACTCCAAAACCATAAGAGGGGCAGACTGCAGACACTAAACGTAGGTTTGAAGTCTGAGCAAATTCATTGATATTTCAAGCAAGCTGCTTCCTCTTACACCCTGTTGGGCCGCCTGAGGGAGTTCCTTGCTTAATGTAACAGAATGGACAAATAACCTTACAGATCTATGCTTAGTGCATTAGTGTAAAGGTTGCGCTGTCTTTCCACCCACGTCTCAGGGAGATGTGCTTAACTCCAAATAGCCAATTTAGTAATGTTAACAACATGCTGCACTCCACCCTCAGGATAACGCTATGAGCTCAAGGGCAACAAAGAGCCCCTATTTCAGGAAGAGGGGTTATTACCGGGCATTAAAACAGGGCCCACACAGACATTGTTAGTGGGCACTTAACCATCTGTACACAACTCTCCACTGGAACGCGTCTGAATATGTTTCACAGAGCCACGCCTCATCTCCATATTGACCTCCACGAACGGTAGTGTCCTTTTCCAGTCTATCCAAGCATACAGGCAGCATTCATAAAACCCTTCCTCGCTTTAAACCATGACCCCCAGGAGAGATGTGCTGCTGCGGAGTATTCTGAAACGCAGAGAAAACCTGGCTGTGGAATATCAAAACCTCCCATCTGTCCACTTCTCTCCTCACTGTCTGCGTTTTCCCCGTTCTCATGTCGCAGGAAGGGCATGTCCTGCAAGGCCAATGATTTAGTCTGACTGAAGACTCCAGGAAATGAACAGGTCACCCAGGAGTCCCACTGACTGATGGGCAATAAAGCTTGTCATTGAAGTGTGAGCAGAATGCAACAAGTTCACTGAGATAGCATTTAGATTCAAAACAAAGAGCATAAAGAAATATATTCAAAGAACATACTGCAAATATGTTATGAATTTAGATGGGAACTGACGAATATGCCATATTAATGTGCCGGTAAGATAACGTTATGCATGTCTTTGTAAAATCTGATGTGCAGACAGTTTTAGCATTAAGTAGGCTTACTGTCTGCCCTATCTGGGTTCATCTTTGTCATTTCATAGAAAGTTGTATGGATTTTAGGAAACTATGTTGATAAAGAAGAGAAATTAGAAAAACTTGCTTTACTATTTATAAGGTAAAATCTTTAATTTTACTTAGCTTTAAGAAAAAGTTAAAAAGAGCCTTTTCACATTTAGTCTTATTAATTAAAAAAGTAAAGTAATGCATAATTGCAACGTGGAATGTAAAGGTAGTGTATAAATAAAAGTCTAAAAGGTGGAGCATGCATTTCTATTCAGCCTCCTTTTCTCTTAAACTAAAACCTGGGAATCCAATTGTTCTGAAAAGAAGTTGGTTAGAATTTAAGAACTACAAATTTTACATCCTGAATGCTGAGTAACACACCAGCCAGGTCAGGAGTAACGTTCTGATGATAACTAAAGCACGTTTGATAAGTAAAACAATTTCCAAAATTATGAAAATCTCACTGAAATGTTCAACCAATCATCTAAAAAGGGAAAGATAAAACAGGAAACCTTGTCCTCCACTTAAACGGACAGACAGGCCAGTGAGCTGTGAAGCAGCTCGGCTTTAATGGAAGCATTGAAAGAAAAAAATCATTGTTGAATGAAATCCACAAATAGACCCACTTATTCCTTAACAGGAAACATTTTCAAGGAGCTTCTCTGAATTGAGCCTTTTAGCCTCTTTGCAAAAGGCCAGTTCTGGCCTAAAACTCACACAGCATCCTGTAGAGAAGTTTTTGCTCATCAGGGATAGTTAATGGTAGATCCGGAGCTTATCATCAAATCAAAGAAAAAGATAAAAGGTCTAAAAGTCTTGAGAGGGAGGTTTCCTTCCAGCAGCAACCAGAGTGATACTGGAACTGGTTTAGATCATGCAATGGTCCACTCAAAGTGCAGGATCCAAAAGACAAAAAAAAAAATCAAATCTATCTTAACAGAGAATATTTCAATCTGAAAGCCGACAAGCTATTTTGTAAAGTGAAAGGTGATTTTGTCAATGGCAAGTGAGGATGAAAGCTGAACAAACAAATGGCACACCTTTTAGATTAAAATTTAGAAAAACATCTTGAGTTCCAGTTTCAGTCTATCACAAGAATAATCTCTGTGGAATACGCAAAGGTTTTCTGAAGTAATGTTAATGAATAACTGTTGCCTTGACTGTTTTATTTCCATATAAATGACGTGTTTCATAAAAGGACAAAGCCATCTTTACCTGGTTCTTCAAATCCAGCTTGGGGCAGGGGCGTCCGCCGTTAAAAGCTTTCTCCCTGAGCCACTTGGACCTAATTTTCAGCCCGCTGCCACAGGAGGAGCTGCACGCCGACCAAGAAGACCAATCACTGAGCTTACAGTCCAGGGGGCAAGGGATGTGACAAACCTCCACGATGTAGCCTGTAATTGAACAAAGAAATTCAGCCTGATCAGAATAAGAAGGAGGAGCAATCAAATCCCGTATATTTCCAGACTGATGGTTGCAAAGAAAACTCAAATTCCTTCAACAAGTAACAACTTCAGCCGAATGTTTGCCTAAAAATTGCACCGGCAGAACTAGCAGATCTTGAAACAGTCAGGTTTAGAAAAGAAGAGAAATTGGACACCTTCTATGAAGATCATATAGCAGATAATTTTTTGAAATTCAATTATACCTGAGTCTGTGCAGAGTGTGGGGTTAACCAGGTGTCCCCGCTGGTCAATGCAGGCCACAGCTCTGTAGCGGAGACCTTGGCCACACTCTTTCACCTCTCGGTGCCTCATCCAACTGTGCAGCGACTCGAAAACTGGAGGATTTGGAAGGATGCACGCAGACCAATTCCCAAATGGCTGAGACAAAAACTCATTACAGGGACAAGTCTGGTTCTCTTCCAGCGGGTACATATCCTCATTCAGGCAGCGCTCCTTCTTTTTGCTACGGCCTAAGCAGAAAACGGACAAACCAATGAAAAGTTGTGACAACAGGAGCCAGATTCAAGTTTTAATGAAGTCTGAAGAAAACTCTGTCCCTTGTACAAAAACGGTATAAACTACCGAATACATAAACAGTTTATTTTTCGAGTTTGTATTCACTGGTAGGGAGCTAACAAACACTGATTTTCAATTGGGGAAAACAAGGGAGAAATTGAGATTAAATATTTATAACGATTTGAACTACACCAACTTGTTGCTAATTTATTCATTGCCATGCATTCTTAATATTACAATGTGAGCAGGTGAAGAGTCTAGAATACACATTAGCAACTTATTGAGGGTGAATTGTTTTGTTTAAATTAATGCCACTGTGGGAAATATCTCTACAATTATACAACTTCTACTTATCTAATATGCCCAACCGAAGCCACCTGTATTTAATTCTGACTCAGCTAATAAAATCACCTTGGTGAGAATCAGTGGTTCCAAGTTCAGCAGCAGACTTTGCAAGAATGTGGAATACTTTGGATATACAGTCTCAAACTTCTCAAAAATTTCAACCACATCTGAAACTCGCAAGTCCATCAAAATGTCCCAGGAGCATAAAGTGTGTTTCTTATATTCATGTTGCTTAGGAATTTGCATGATGCGTTTCAAGGAAGCAGTGTTACATTAGCATATTAAAATAAGCATTCACTAAGATTTGTTTGAGTAAATCTGCATGCTAGCTGTCAAATGACCATCAAGTCAGCTGAAAGATTTACATTTTTCTGTAGCAGATGTTGGAGTGCAAGTGTTGCTTAATGCAATTGAAGTTCTTTCAGTTTTTCGTTTCACAAGAGGAAACGGTGGCAGGAAAAATGTTTGTCTGTCAATTCAACAATCAACTTTACTGCAGCTCCTATCACCTGAAATTAAAATTTTTTCAGAAGAAGTAGAATAAATGAATTCCAAATCAGTTTAGTGCATCATAATTAGGTGAAAGAAAGCATACTTCCTTTCTTTAGATCCCTAAATAACCTGAGGGAACAACTGGTGTTGTTTGGAAGCACATAAAATTTTAATTTTCAATTTATGCTCAAAACCCCAAAGGCAAGCACACGCTCGTTTTCTTTATATTGCTACACGACCCACGGGAATCTACAGAATTACTTGTCTTGTTGCATTTTGTTTGTAGCTGACAATTTGTATTTCTTTGTCATGTAAATATTCTTTACTTTGTCAAAAATTGATATAATCAACAATGGAAATATGAACAAATTACATATTTCACAATGTTAATAAGTAGAACACAAGAAATTAGTTTTTTCTTGTAATTGTTTTCAGCTTTTATTTCTCTCTTTGTTGTTCACCTCTTTTCCCCAGTTTATCAGTAATTTCACAACCCAGTGAAAAGTTTGACTGCATAGATTCATAGACTCTTGAAAGAGAGTCAATTGTCTCTATATAAATTAACTGAATTGAATATCTCTGGAAATGAACTTTATAAGTATTTTGCAACCTTCAGATTGTTTGAGAAAAGTATTAATCATCACAAATTATAGAACTGAACACTTACAATTGGTCCGTTTTTACAGTTTTTTAAATATCAATATATATAGTAGATTAATTTCAAAAGTAGTTACCAAAAGGCCTTTATTAAAACAAAAAAACTGCATGTTTTTTTGTCCTTTGTATGTGTCAACTATAAATACTTTAAAATATAAATAAACTGAAAAAAAAATATTGAGATTATCATGCATTAATGTTTGTAAGTGTAATTTCAAAACATATGTCGACATTTTTAATGCATCTTGGATAACCAGCAATTTTCTGTAGTCCTTTAATTGACTTAGTCATGAATTTTAAAGGAGATGATAATAGAGCATCCTGAAAATAGTTGTCAGCAATGTCAGGGCAAAGTGTTGTTTGGTTAAAGAATTATCAATAGGGCAATTATCTCAATGGCTGCAGGAAGAGGTTCTCACTTTCTTTTTCCCCTGTCCAGGTCCTTGGGACTCAATGCACTTTATGCCCTTTCATGTTTCCCTGCTTCAACACAAACACATTAATTTGATGGCTCATTACCAGAGGTCTGCTGAACTGAATGACCTACAGAGGGGATGTTTCAACCATTTAACTCTTTCAAAAAATTATTTATGTCTCAGCATTTACAACAAACTAAATGAAGGCATTAAGGAAACTTGAAATCATTCTCAGTCACTACCGAAATCGATTGAGAACACTTGAAGTGTATACCAGCTTCGACAACATAATTTGACTCCACCAGACGTCAGTTTGAAAGGTTTCTCTTCTCTCATGAAACGTATAGAGTGAATGAAAAAAGAAAACATGCTTCTTTGTGATGTAGGCCAACTTAAAGAATCAAGTAGAGTAAAATTTGTCACAAGTGATCAAAATGATACCACTGTATGAAGAGATTGTAGAGGAAAAAGCTCCACGTGGCTCTGCGCAACAATTGCTGTGTTATAATGGCACAGCTGCAAAACCCCCTTAAAACAACTGACTAAAAGACAAGCAGGTAACCAAGAGCAAATAAACTGTGAATAATATATCAGTGCAGCTTAAGTTCTGTCATATCCACATAAATATTAGCCGTTTCATTGAAGATAACATGTAAAATCAGCTTCTAAAAGCTCCCAGATCTTAGATTCTGTTTTTCTTTAGTTTTATTTTGATTTTACTTTGATTTTTGACTTTACAAGCTTCCCTCTACAGACAAACAAATTCAGTTTTCATCTACTGAAATCAAGATGTGGGATAACGACTGATTCCAAGCAAAGGGAACTGAGTGCTGAAATTGAACAAAAAGATGAATCATGAAAGAATGATCTGGCTAGTGCTCTACAGAATACAATACACATAAATGCACACAAATGACAGACATGCTGGTTTATATTTAGGATTATTCTTCATTCAGGGACACACTAAAGCTGTAGGGCAATGTATAAAAAAACTCAGCTGTCATCTCCTCTTCATGTACTTGTCAATATTAATCAAATAATTGATTTGATGAAAGGACAACACTCTCGACAGGGTTTCAAGTCTCTGCATAGCAAGTAACAAAATCCTGCAACTGGCTCAATTTGACATTGAAAAGCAAAATATTTTTGCCATACAGGCATTTACTCAACATATAGTAATGCTATGTTAAATAGATTTCTCAAAATATCCCACCCAAAAAAATCCCACAGGAGAAAGACATGAATAAACAGTCATTTTAGTAAACTAAAATAAAAAAGTGTATTTTAGATATAAATATTAAAATAAAATAATGACAATAAAAAGCATCACATAATTTTTTTGTTCATTTTGGTCAAAAATTCAAACCATAAACAATAAACACTGAGCCAGGCTAATTATAGTACAAAATCATGAATGTTGGCTCTAAATTGCACTTGGGAGTGAGTGTCTACTTGGCTGTCTGTCCTGTTTTGTATTTTAACTGGCTGGTAACTTGTTAAGTGTCCCCCAACCCTCTAACAAAATGACGCTTGGATACAAGGACCAACCTATTAACTCCTCAAAGAGAAGCAGGTATTGACTTTGGATGGGTTATTATGCAAATACAGGATTTCTGAAAATCTGATAACACATGAGCCAATTTGGACGGGTATTTAAGAGTTTGGTTACAAAAAATATATTCTAATCATCATGACGAATAGCAGCTTCTCACAGACTGAAGTGTGGAAAATAACCGCTTTGATCTTTGTTTTGACGCTTTAAAAATAAATCAAAGCCATTCAAATATATTTTGAAATATTTTTCCGCTCTCTGGAGTATATGTTTGGGAAATCTCCTCTTTCATTTACAGAAACAAGCTAATAAACTATCTTGTTTTAGCCTCGGGGCTGCACAGTGGTGAGGTCGTAGCACTGTTGCCTTGCAGCAAGAAGGTCCTGTGTTGACAGCTTGTGGCCTTTCTGCATGGAGTTTCCATGTCCTTCCTTCCTCGTACACAAATGATTTTTTACTAAATCAACTCATCCATCAATAAGATGTTTTTATAAATACTTTTTTAACCATATCAGATAGAAGTAGCAGTTTTATTCAGAAATGGTTTTGAAATCCTGTACAAAATAATACAACTATCACCAAAAATTTGGGGAAAAAAATGTAATTAAACTTAAGTTCATACTTAAATTGAACAACTTGCACATTATCTCAGCAAAATATTAACTAAATTAAATTGTTATATATTTTTTTTATTTTTATCAAGTCAAACTAAAAATGCAATAAAATAAAGACATGGCTAGCTTCATATACAGACATTTTATAAGAATAAACATAACTAGTTAAAGTCAGCTAAAACAAAGTCAACATTTATTTATAAGTTTGATTTTGAATTTTCAACTGTAATGTTGTTCAGGATGCTGCAGTATCTCTACAGTTACTTATTAGAAAAAATTGACCAAACTGGTCTGTCCACAGGACAAAATATTTTCTTTTTCTTAAGCTGAACTTGGTTAGTTAATAGTCTATGATGTTCCATTAAGTTAACAGCTCCAATATATAGCTTTAACAATACAACTAACTTGACTTTATGCATGCAGATACAGCCTTGAATTACAGAGCCCAGGATGTTTTTTATGGACTTGAAGTGCTAGGCTAAAATTAGCATGTTTACTCTTTGTTTTGATATGACTCGATAATTTATATCAGGAAGTCACGGGAAGACAAAAAAAGTGAACCCTGCATTGTTAATCTAAATTCATATCTGCATCATCAACATAGAAGTTGCTTTGAACATTGTGAATGTTGATACTGGACATATCTGGGAATATCTGACCAGAACACAGATATGGCCACATAATTGACAGAATAGAAACTACAGTAGTTTGTAGAGTCTTTCGAAGTTTAAAAACCTTTAAATACAATTTTTTTTAAATCTATGCTTATGAAGATAGGTCATACAAGGACTCATATTCCTATGCTATCATAGTTTATCTAAAAATACCTCTCTTGAGCCTGAACCAACACCTGGGATTAGATTAGGACACTTTCTACCTGTCCCACATAAACAAGTCACAGTAACGCCACTGTAATATTACAATAAACAAGGCTATAAAAGACGCTTCACTTGACCTCTACCTTTGCTTTTACACCCAAACTGTTTTTCTCATTGCCTGAATGGGAAACAGATTCAACATTAACTGCTCCACAAAGAAACACCAGATGGCATTATGTTTGCTTGCTGATGCAGCGTTGAAATGGAGATTGTTATGGACTGGCTGTGAAGTTAAAAAGAATATTGCATACCCATTAAGAACCAAATAGTAAGGGCTTTAATGAATTTAAATCCCTTAAGAATATACTAATTACAACATAATAGTCACAGTCAAAGTAATTACTTTGTGTACTGTGAAACAAACTTGTTATTTGCAATTTCCTGGCCTGCTCCAGATGGAAAGAGCAGACAGAGAAGTAAAAATATGAAAGAGTGAAAGAAGTGAACTCTTGCTCCCCTCATGCAGCCATATTTGTCTCATGGAACCAGGGTGTTGTCATCCTCACGAGTTCGCAGCCGCTGAGCTGCCCATCTGTTTCTGAAGTGGTTGTGATTGCAAACATTCCTCCCAGAGTGAGAATCCGCTGCTGTCACATCGCAATCCACTAACAATCTGTTCAATCTACACCACTGCTGGTGGTTGATTGAAAAGTACCAATGCGACATTACTTCACTTCGACAAGGACATGGATGGCGACCGTGTTACTTCAGGCATCACAAACAGTCAGCATTTGAAATCAGCAATTTTCAGCTCATTCTGAAACTACGTGTATCATTTCTGACTTAAATTACTCAGGAGTGTTGGACTAATGCACAACTTGCGCAGACCTAATTCTGTTTAGACTTGCCAGAGGAGGCTTTAAAAAACACATCTGTGAAAGGAATTATGGAAGATTGTGGCCAAGGATAAACTACCTTACAAACAAATTAGACTGATGTGACAAATATCAAAAGCTAATATAAAATTTCTGTTCTATGTACTGTTTAGATAATGAATAAAAATCAAGATATGCAGCTTTTATTTTACTATAATACAACTTAAATGTTTTGACTACATACCTAAAGACTAATTGACTCATATTATACGGTAACAACATGGTAATAGATTTAACAAATATAAAAACAAAATAAAAACATTTTCAAAAAAAGGCCACTATAGATGTTATACAGATTTGGTACCATAAAGCTTTTACTCTCCTCTAATCAGTTGCATATACACTGATAAAACCTTTCAAGCTCACATTGTGCAAATTATTTTCACAGAAGAGCTTTTTAAAATGTAAGTTTATCATCAGTGCAATAAATCACAAAAAAGTGTAAATTTTCCACTTTAATATAAATTTAAACTGTAATAAATAAGATTTAAAAAATATATATTTATACTAAAACATTTTTTAGTAATAATGATAACTGCACATTATGTATAAACTTTAGCAAAGCAACAAATTAAGACAAAAAATGAAAGAAGTTACAAACCTAAATGGGATCTTGTCAATAGCATCTGCAGTATTTCTAAATGCAACTATTCTAGCATAATTCATGTAAGATATTTAAAAGCTAATTCTGACTAAAAGTACTAAGAGCAATCGTAAACAGCTCCACTGCTGGATAGAGTAGTTAAGCCATTTATCTGCAGTTAAGCTCTAACACACAGTCTGATCAGTGGGAGACATAATTCCTGTTTTAATCACTATGAATCATAACATATTGCAGGGGAATATGGCTACAAATCTACAAGTGTTTGGCAACAAAATATTCAGTTCTGTGTTTGTCTTAAAACAATCTGAGTGTCTGATCAGTTTACTCTAACCGTAAATCTGTGTATTGAAAAATCAAAGATATGCAGTCATATTCAATAAATTAATCAGAATTTATTGAATATGTTAAAACCTATTTAATAAGGTTAAATGGGTTTTAAACATATA
Organism: Phalloptychus januarius; assembly: GCA_902982915.1. Lineage (NCBI taxonomy): Eukaryota > Metazoa > Chordata > Actinopteri > Cyprinodontiformes > Poeciliidae > Phalloptychus > Phalloptychus januarius. Next base: position 15,595,081 of record CADWAE010000230.1, on the reverse strand, counting down.
TTTTATCAATCCCATATTTCTGTATAAAAATGTTTTTCTATTGGTCAAACTTTTTATGTTTTACTTTCATTTAGTTGAAAAATCATCACAACTGACAGAAATAAATGTTTGAAAACATCATTCAGTAATTTGACCAAACATTTTTAAAAAATGGAGAGTGCTCCCCTCCCAGCTGGGAGTTGGGACTTTGACATTAGCTTCATGCCTCTAGGGCACAGACCCACTCAGGGGCTTTCCACTCAGAGGATGTGTTAACAAAACATTTTCTCTATTTGACAATTTAAGAAAAAAAAAAGAAGTGACAAAAATTTAAAAACCATCATGAAAGCCTCTTTGCTTTCTTGAGATTTTCTGAGTTTGTTGCCTTTATTAAGGCACAAACGCAGCATTAATTTGGAAAAGTCACTAAATCAGAACTAAATCGAAAAAAGGGGTTTCCATCTCACCTGTACGGCATTAACTCTTTTTCAAAAAAGTTAAAAACCACTTCAAGAGAGCTTAAAAGCTTTTATTGTGAAATTGGGAGCATTATTTAAAATTCTTCCATCAACTTTTTCTAATGAAAAGTTTTACAGTGCGAATAAAAAAACTTTAACGGAAACATGAGTCACAATGAAAGAGGAACCATGAATGCTTCATAAAAATGTTTTGAATTTTAGCCTTTTCTTCTATAACATAAAAGCTTTTTCACCCCTATTATGGAGAAATGTATTCAGTGTAATTATATAAGCACACCAATGTCAATTAAAGATTAGATTTAACCCATTCCGTACTTAACAAGCGGTAAAACACCCCCCAGCACTGCTATTAATGAGCATATTTGCACTACATAATGGCAAATCCATCATACATATATTAATGTATCACCACCTACAGGCAGCCATACATTCATGTAATTTGCATGAAGTCTTTAGACTTGGTGGAATCAAAGCTTCATAAGGTATAAACATGCAAATTCCACAAAGACAACCAGGAAGTCAGAAAATGACTGTGCTCCTCTACCAGGCCCGGACAGAGCTAGTGTCTGACAGAGAAAGGCACATACTTTTATTCATGCCAAATGTAAGTTGTGGTTTTTAATTCACCAAAGCCTAAAGGCTGAGGTATAGCTTCAAAGTTATGTGTTCTTTAAGACATGTGGGAGAGCAGGCAGGTGGATGTGTCAGAGGTTGACAAAACACAGAGCAGGGGCGGCTGCTCATTTTATGCTTTCTCTTTTTTCTTCTTTCAGTCCAGGGCAGTTTGTTGGTTATAAGGAATATGACAGAGAACATTTTTTTCCAGTTGTTAAGCACAATAGTTGTAAAAAGCACACAAAGCAAACATCTACAAGTACGGTGGATGAGAGATCTTAAGATTTAAAACTGTTATATTACAATTAATCTGCAGGTTCTAAACTTTTATAATAAATTGATAATATTAACAATGCTATAAGCATCTATTAAAATATTTTGAATTATTTCAATATGAAATAAACTTTCAGCAGAGCATAGCTTCTAATACAGCGAGTGTTTTAATAAGCAGAATTTAACAAAGTGGCCTTTTTGTTAACTTTTTTCCACAGAGTGCACAAAGGTGACTCAAATATTCCTGATTTATTTTCACTCCTAACTCCTTATCAGTGGTAACTTTACTTTAAAACGGTAAATATTATGTATCAGAATATTAACTTTCTTGACGTCCTTCAATAGTCTGAAAACCACATTGAGTTAACAGGTAAATCTAATTATTTTTAGTTTTCAGTGCACAGATGCAAAGTCTGTTGTTTGGTTAGTTTGTATGTGGCAAACACTCCTTCATATTTATCTGATATGACCACTGGAGGACCGAAGTAAAAGTAGAAGCGAATAAATCAAAGAAGTATTTTTATTCAAATTTATATTTTTCAATGTAAAAATCATCAATATTATTTTTATATCCTTAATTTTCTGTCTGAATTGCACCTGAAAGTGGATTATTTTTGGATATTTCTCTCAGCTTTGAAGTCCACTGAAGTACACCGACTTCAGCTGACATTCATGAAACTGAATAGCCACATGGCACAACTGAATAGCCTTCTGTTAAAGAGCTTTTTGGCTCTAAAATATCTTCCACTTCAGATACAGAGAAAGTAGTCAGCATCGAGCTCAAGGAGGCTTTACAAAATAGATAAAGTGTCTAAGCGGAGCCTTTCGTATGCTGCCAGCTTCCTTAACCATGTACTGGAGCTTAACAGAAAAACAGAGCTCGTCCTCTACACATCAATCTCTCTGACAAAGAAATTTAGCAAGCACCAAATGTGGCATAATCAGCTCAAATACTCAAAAGACCTTTTTTAACCGGCACAGGGTAATCAGAATCAGAACAAATTATTCCCAGAGAAACCCACCGGAAAGCAATTTCTGATGTCATGTGTTAGTTTCTCAGAGCATTATGAGTGGAGAAAGGCTAAGTTAAATACAACCCCTTCAGCATTGGATTAAATATTTATGAGGACAAATAGTATCCAGTCTGGTCTGCAACTATGACATGTAATTCATATTCTGCCGTCTGCACAGAAATTGGAGATGATAAGCTATAAAAGAGCTAATTTTGACCTGGTGAAATGCTAACAGGGACAGTGCAACGTTATAGTAAGCCGAACTGAATCGCAGCAGAGGCGTAGTTTATTGCAAATGCTACTACATGCTTTTGAGTATGTGAAGAATATGCAGCAATTAGTGCTGTCCAAGAAGCAACAAATAAATCCCGCCTGCTGCTGCCTTGGGGAGATCGATAAGGATCAGGCTGTCCAAAGGCCGCCTTGAGGAAGTAGCTGCTACCTCTCACTCAATAGTCAGGCTTGACAAAAGCCTTCATCTTCTCGGCTTTAATTTATTTCCAAAGTCACAGTCAGCCATATCAATGAAATCCTGCAGCAGCAAAGTGACAACGTTTGACCTCAGAGGAAGATCTGATTGTTTCTGGAGTAACGAATGAAGCAGCTGTTTTTGTATGACGTTAATGTCCCCACAAGATTAAAAGTAAAAGAAAAGTCCGTACCTACAAGTGAACGCCTGCGAATTCGTAAGCTGCCACATCCGGTGCATTCAGAAAACTTGGACCAAGCAGTCAGAGTGCAGTCGTCCTTGCAGGCCACCCGGCATTCCCTAATCTGAGAGGGAAAGGGTCCAGCCCATTGCAGGCACTCTGTCATGTTGGCTGGCTCCCCATCTTCTCCAACACAACTGATTCCTGCAGACACATGGAGAGGAAATAATTCCAGTAACATGAAGATTGATATTCACACGATAGCTGGTCCAGACTTTAGTAGGGCTGAGAAAGTTTTGGGGGCCCAAAAAATATATATATATATGTATATTTCAAATTAACTGATGCTTTGCAAACGTCATTTTTATACATTTCCAAAGAAGTTCAAAACTGTTTAACTATTAGGAATTTTCAATTTTATGTAAATGTCAAATACGCAACTACTTCAAAAACAGTGACGCAACAGAACGAGCTCTAAACAAATTATTATGACACTGTTATATTAATTATTCAAAAGCCCAGAAGATTTATGTTTGAACAAATCTTTTAAGTTCTCCAAGTTCTGGAGAACTTAGAAACTTTAGTTTTGATTGGGAGGAACGTTTTGGAGAGAATCAACTAGAGTTATGACTTAGCAGGTAACTAAATATTAGGGTGATGGCACAGAGGCCCTCCAATTTCTAACACTAATTCAGGAGACGAAATGTCAATATATTAGTGGAAACATCCAAAATGTTAGTCAGCAGTTTGAAAAAGGCTTTGCTTGTTGTAAAGCCAAAAATAATAATAAAAAAAAAACATCAAAAAAGATTTTGAGAAGGGTAGACATAATTTTTTGCAATCATTCTGTAAGGGATAAAAATAATATTGTGCTTAACTGTAGCAGTGGTAAAGATATTTTATTTTTCTCTTTTTTTCCCACATATTTCTTAAAGTAGATTAAGCTTTAACAACTTTCATAAAATTTATTTATAATATAAATAGAAATATTTTTATAAACATAAAAATTAATCATGATCATATTTGTATGGAAGACGATTAAGTCCGCCAAAAAAATGTGAGAACTTTGAGTTGAATGCAAATGACAGAGATGTGAGTCGTGCAGGAGAAAAAACTTAAGTGATTTTCTTTTCAAGTACTTAATTAAAGTCAGAATCCTGAGGCAAAATGTATATATGTTTTCTTTCATAGGATCTTCTGTACATTTGTATTAGAATATAAACATTTTAATCAGAAACAGAAGCAGTTACTATATAGGAAAATAAAGCCCTGCCTCATGAACATTTGGGATTAAAAATAAAAGAGCCCTGTTGAGGAAAACTCATCCTAAAACTTTGATTCCTTAGAGGATTCACTGACAAGCACAAGTGCACGACCTACAAACACACAATCTATTGTATTGATTCATATCTGACTTTTAAATTTCACCCTCTGACAAATGCAGTGTGGTTTGCTGTGGGTGCGTGGGGCGGACATTTACATTGAAAGCCCAGCAAAGGCGATGATAACCATTATTAAAGTCCATTTATGTAACACTAAAAATCACAGCTCTAAAATCAAAAGACATTTGTTTAAAAAAAAGGGATGGAAACTGATAGTAGCTTTGTTCCTCTTTTTCGTAAAAATTTTATAGGGAGAAAAAAATTCACAGGCTGCAAAGAAGTGGTCCAGCTATTATCTGCTTTGTCTTCAATTACATTTATTTCCATCCTCTCACCAATAGAAATCCAACTCCACCAGAGACAGCCTCATTCTCTGTGACTTTTATTAGCATTTCTGTTCTGACTTTCTGACTTCGAACTGTCGATCAGCCAATTTAAGCATAATTATTTCTATCTGTTACGCAAGATCATTTGTGTGGCTTTTCAAAGAAAACTCAGCAATTGTGAAACTCTTGCCATAATTTCTTCACCAGAATCAAGGATCATCTTTTTCTATAGACTACTAGATGAAGGTAAACATCTCTGATAATCACTCCAAGGAGATATTTTACCAAAACTTGTCAATATCTTTTGGTATGATTGTAGAGTATGCATAAAAAGGTATTTTTTAAAGGTCAAAGTTTGGTTTCCTTTTGTTATAAACCAAAGATCCATTTCCTAATATTACCATCAGGTTTTTAATATTCACATTATCACCATCAAGCATAATTTCCATTTTAATTTCTCATGAAATGTTCTTCATAAAATATTGTGAAGAGTAATATAGACCGGAATAATCAGAGCCATTAAGCCACATCTTTCCTGCGCATCAGCAAAACTCATTTTCCACTGAATAATCTTTTCCAGGAGCTCCAGTTCTACCAGGAGAGCTTCATAACACCTGCTGCCAGTTGGGAGTTGGATTGTGACAATATATCAAAGTTAGTGGGAGACTGAACTCTGCACAGTTGTTTGTTGTTTAATGAAGAGTTTCTTGAATTGCTTGCCATCTTCCAGATGATTAACATTGGCCATAATGAAGTTAACATTCTTTTCAACGATGAGAGGAATTCAAGCTCTCTTTGATTTGTCATATGATAATGTGTTTTATGATGATTTTATAATTCAGTGGAATCAAAGGTCTTCATTATTTAGAAAATAATAATAATAGAAAAAACATGTGAACGCTGGTGCCTCCTATATGTATCTGGTCTTTAGGAAATTTATAAAACCAAACAGCATTATACAGTCTGCAAAAATAAAATATTCATTAAGGGTTTTAAACTGAACTTTTTTAAAACGCACATTCACATTTTGCTAAATTTTCTTTTAAACATAGAAAGTAACAGTGGTAAATGAGCTATAGAATCAAGTTTTTTGTTTTGTTTATCAAGGTGCCCCTCTTAAAAATGACTTTTTATAAGGGCTTACATAGTTAACAATGTAACATCAAGTGAAAACCAAAAACGTCTAAGAAAACATACAAGGAGCAAGATGCTTCCTCACTGTGGATCAATAAAAGACCCTATTCCCGGCCCATCTATTAGCCTCCATCTATTCTAACGTAGAAGACATTGGGACTCACATACACTTTCCTATAGTTGGTCTTCCAAGCCAAGTTGAGCCATTAGGGCTGGAAGGTTTGACTATCTGGCCTCTAAACCAAACTGCCTGCCAGGGGGAACTGGGCATCAGTCAGCATCAGCTCATTAACACTATTTCTGCTCTTCTACAGACGGATGGCAGCATCCTTATGTTGGGGTTTTTTTCTGCCTCTTGGACAGTGCTGTGAGATGGAATTCAATATATTTATATATATGTATAAAATGGGGCTGCCCAGTGGCGCAGCTGGTAGAGCTGTTGCCTTGCAGCAAGAAGGTTCTGGGTTTGATTCCCGGCCCCGGTCTTTCTGCTTGGAGTTTGCATGTTCTCCCTGTGCAAGCGTGGGTTCTCTCTGGGTACTCCGGCTTCCTCCCACAGTCCGAAAACATGACTGTCAGGTTCATTGGCCTCTCTAAATTGTCCCTAGGTGTGCGTGTGTGTGCATGGTTGTTTGTCCTGTTTGTCTTTGTGATGCCCTGCGACAGACTGGTGACCTGTCCAGGGTGACCCCGCCTCTCGCATGGAACGTTAGCTAGAGAGAGGGACCAGCACCTCCCATTAAGGGAAAAGGGAGTTTAGAAAATGGATGGATGGATGTATAAAATGCACGGTAAAATAAAAGAACACAGTCTAGCCTGAGGAAAACACACAAAGCTTCAGATGTTCTTGAACATTAAGGCAGTGTGAGGTCTATTGGGAAGATCTGCTGTGAACCAAGTCCCTTCTCTAACTTGTTGAGTTTGATTGATCTGCCTGAAATAAGTAAGAAAAAAAAATGTGTCCAGCTTGTAGACTAACACCTAGAAAGGCTTGAGGCTGACAGGACGGCTGAACATGCTCAGTGCAGGTTTCCAGTACAGAAACCTTAAAGTCAATCTACGGGTGATGTTACGCTCTGAAGCTGACAGGCAAGGCTGACATGAATACTTGACCTTGCTTTGAATGGAGTAAACCTCCTGCAAGACGAAATAGCTGATGCAATCGTTTACTGATGCATGAGAATTACACTGTAGTTCTTTTTTTTTTTAAAGGTTTTATTGGCTCTAGTGGCCTTTATTTAATAGTTAGTGGACAGGAATGAGGGAAACGAGAGAGGGGGAGGACATGTGGCAAAGGGTCGCCAGGCCGGGATTCGAGCCTGGGACGGCCGTGTTGAGGACTAGGGCCTCCGTATGTGGGTGTGCTAAACCCCTGCGCCACCACAGCACCCCACTGTAGTTCATTTTACAGAATAAAATATGCTTACGTCTTTCTATGCAAAAAGTAGCTACTGTCACTCCGAATGTCAGCTATAAGTGAAAATTGATGGTATAAGTTTTACGAGATCAATAGCAGATTCGGAAAACCTTTTCCAAATCTTCTTTTCAAAGAGTTTTTTGTTTTATATATATATATATATATATATATATATATATATATATATATATATATATATATAGTGTGTTGATTTCAGGTCAACATGCACTAAAAACTCTGACCATTTACTGCATAAAGAGTTGAAGACATTCTGAAGACTAAGGGGTCCATACCAGAACTGGCCAGGTGTACCTAATGGTTCATAAGTTTTTATGGCTGTTTTACCAATAATCAATCACTATATCCATGGCATGTAGATTATTTTTCTCTAACATGTTGTTCTCAACCATCTTTGCTACAAAAACCATGTAGTAGATACTGTATTGTGGGTGAAAATAGGTGAACACATATTTTCTTTTTATGGGTGTCAGTAACTGATTGTTTCTTTTCGACGGAATAAAGTAGTAGTAACAGAGCTTTCACGAAACAAAGATTTGTGCTCTGAAAGCTTTTGTGGCTTCTTGTAAACAGAGCTGCAACTCAGGCGATTTATGCCACTATCGTCTCAAGTTTTTATTACTACGATCAACTTTAAATTTTAGCTATTTGGAGGAGGAAGTGCTTCAAAAAGACTGACATTATCTGTTTCCACCTGATAAAAAAAATATCTGCAGTTTTATATATCTTAATAAAACATTGAGTCATTATAGGGCAGAACTTTTCTGAATTAATTTTATTGTTTTATTTCCCTGTCATCCCTCTCAAAAACTGCTTTTTTCATTTATGCAGGAGAAAAAAAGAAGAAGCCTGTTAAAAAAAAAGTAAGAGACAAATTTATACTGCAAATAAAGTCATCTTTTTGTTACAACTATAATGAGAATAAGGAGCATTGTGTTGCTTTGTTTTACCTGTTTATTTTTTAAATATTCTTCTCCACAGCTGGGATTTTACTATCCCCAGGAAGTATTCAAGGATAACAAGTGTTTTCATGCTTGCAATTAGATAAGAACGGGACTTTATCAAGGATGCTAATCTCTCTTTATGCAACATCCTGCTGGGTTCCCCCCCGGGAGATAACTAGCTAAGTAGCTTATTTTGAGAAAATAACCATAAAAGATATTGAACATTGTCATGAAGCTATGTTAGGCATAAATACTATGTCTTGCAAAAATAATCTTTTTTTTTTTTTTTTTAATTTGTCATGCAAAAAAATTCTATATTTTTTGCCCTAAACAGAAAGAGAAGTGAAAGGAAATATTGGTTTCTAAGAAAACAGAACAACGTGGCACGTGTTGTATCTGTGCCCCTGCATTGGGTGCAAATATACACTTTATAGAGACCTCAAGGAATTTGGTCTTTTGTTAGCAATTATGCACAGTTTTAAATCTTTTTCTTCACAGCAGAGGTCTGAAATATAAAGTGTTACTTGTATATATTCTCACACTAAAAACATCAATAAATATGCATACAATAAATACAATCAAAGATGAACAGAGTACTACCAATATGAAGTAAAATTTTCAAATACACAGAGGTAAGTGCATACTCGTTAAAGGTCTGTGGATAAATGATGAATTCTTGTTTTCAGTTCTGATGTCTTAAATACCCTTGTCAATAGTTTCCTTCCTCTACCATCATCCTTTTCCCAATTATTATGCCCTAATTATGCATCTCGGTCTGACATTTATGTATCCTTGCCCAGTGAATTGGTTCTGCCACCCATGGAGCGAAAGTAACTCAAAGTTCTTTGTCATTCGTTAGTCTATATTTAAAATCAGTGTTTCTACTAATTACGAATTTTCATCTCACACTTCATTTTTTTGAAATGTCACAGGTATTTAACTTAGCCATTTTCTAATCACATTCAAATAGGATGCTCTAAAGGTCAATGAGGCTTGCTCTTAACCTGGGAACGCCACAAACACATTCCGTAGTGCGCTCGTTAAAAATTCACTTCAGAAATGTCAGTCATAATTACAAAGAGAGACGCTTGCTGAGATCGGAAATGCTCAAGTTCTCAAGGCAGCACGCAGCGAGGCTACACACTTCATTGATTCACCCACATTTAAACAGAACAACCTTTTGCTCACCTGTAAATCCATGTAATGTTGCATAATGGCGTTTTAATTATATAGATAATGCTAACAACCTCCACTGACAAATATAAAATGCTAATTAAAAACCTTTTTGCTTTGGAGAAAATCAGCGGCGCTTTACAATTTTCAAAGCAAGGAATTTTCAGATCAAATGATCTAACAATTCCAACTGGCAAATGCACTCTCCTTTAATATGGTGTAACCATTTTATGTGCTAGTTATAATAAAGACATGGTCTAGCCTTCGACATCTTTCATTACGTCTCTTTTTAAAAGTATAGTCTATTCTAACGCTCTACTTAACAGCATAATAATAAATTCTTATGCAATGACTTTATTTTATAAAAGCCATCTATTATATAGCATTTTTCAGAAATAAATGTCAGGAAATGTACCACTCACAGGAAGAGTCCTAAAAGCTCAAGTGATGGAATGGGCTTTTTCCAGCTAATAAAGATATGTTTGAATATTTGGTCAGGATCAAAAAAACATGTATCATACATGTTATTATTTGAACATGATCCAATCACCCTCCATTATTAAGTGGCAAAATATTTATTAACAAGGGGGTGCTAATAGTGCTGAAAGTGTATCTCATTAGCAAAATACATTATTAGGAAGTCTATGCTGTGTTATATAAAAAACAATTAAAAAAGTTATCTACTTCTTTTCTACATCACCTGTTCAAGTCGCCCAACAGAAACAGATGTTAATCTTTTTTAAACACACAGTTTAAGGGTGGAACGGTGACACACGGTGGCAGCAGCTGTGTGGAGAACAAAAAGTGTGGAAAAGGCAATAGCTCAGTGTTACTACTTGCCTCTTGTTTCTAAACCATTTCCACAGGCTTCTCCTGAACCCGATAATCCTCGTCTAACAGAATCAGGCACCAGGGTACAACTGTGCCACTTGTGCATCCTCCACCTACACAGGGTGACAAACACAAAAGTTTTATTTGGTAAAGGATGGATGCAGTTTTACATCATAAATGTCAAAACTTTCTATACTCAATTTATAAATTGATGAAGCATTATTCATCTTGTAGAGATGAACAAAAACATTGTTGCTTTTAAATTAGATTTGTTTGCATATTCTATGTTTAACAGAAAAAGTTAATGCATTTTGTCGTGTTTAAGTTGGAGTCTGTCCCATTAAAATTGCTGTTGTACCAAATAGAATATGTCTTAGAATTTTATACATATGTTATAGATAATCAATCAGATCAAATTTTATTTGTATAGCACATTTCAACAGCAAGGCATTTCAAAGTGCTTTACATCATAAACAAAAACACAAAGTCATGCAACATAGAATCAACAATCAAAACATTACATTACGTCCAGCACCATCATTAAAGTCATAATTAATTATGTTTCAAACTTTAATCAGGTGGATTTTAGTCGAAACTTACAGGAAGTCAGTGTTTCAGCTGTTTTAAAGTTTTCTGGAAGTTTGTTCTAAATTTGTGGTGCATAGAAGCTGAATGCTGCTTCTCCTCGTTTGGTTCTGGTTCTGGGGATGCAGAGCAGACCAGAACCAGAAGACCTGAGAGGTCTGGAATGTTGGTACAACAGCAGCAGATCTGTAATGTATTGCAGTGCTAAGCTGTTCAGTGATTCATAAACTACAACAGTATTTTTTTTTTTATTTTTTTTTTAAAGGTTTTATTGGCTCTAGTGGCCTTTATTTAATAGTTAGTGGACAGGAATGAGGGAAACGAGAGAGGGGGAAGACATGCGGCAAAGGTCACCAGGCCGGGATTCGAACCTGGGACGGCCGCGTCGAGGACTAAGGCCTCTGTATGTGGGTGCGCTAAGCCCCTGCGCCACCACAGCACCCCAACTACAACATGTAGTCATGAAACTCCCTTTAAGCTATCGTTTCCCAACCTCTTTATCTAATGCGTTATTTTCATGATAAATTTTAGTCAGTACTGTGATACTGTCATTACCTCCCCATACTAACAGCAATAATTTTTTTATATATGTCTTGTTCTAGTTGAAAAAACTCAAGAAAGGCAAGTGTTGTTTAAATATATGCACAGATCACGATGAACTTCCATCCAAACTGGGCTTGTTTGAGCAGCGTATCACAGAAATGGTTGGTCTCCCAGGAGAACAGCGAACAAAGCATCACCTTGTCTCTGTCGCCATGCTTTCGTCTCATTGTTTTCCACAGGTAGGCGACACACATACCTGGCCAACCAAGTAAATGAAAACATCTGAGCAGCAAACCTTCTTCCTTTGAGTCAAAGTTGAGTTCTGATGGTTGCAGGTCCATTCATGGCATGTTCTATCAATAGCACAGGCAACCTGATTTGCATAGGTCAGGAACAAGAGCTGCAGTGTTGCAAATATTTAGTGAATGCATCGTTTAACCATTACAATTTGGATCAACTAGTTTTCCTGTTTAGCTAGAGGGAAACTGAAGAAATTGTTATTCTTTTTAGATAGAGGTGTGGTGAGCAGGGAGGAATTTTAATGAGGCAGTAATGTTAGCTAACGGTTAGCTATTAGCTAGCTGTTAGCTTCTTCAATTATAAGAAAACTTGAGGTCAAGCTTTATGTGTGAACCCTAAACGAAATAGTTGCAAAATTTGTTAGTTGTTTGTTCTGTAACTCTTTTTTTTCACCAAACCATATCAGTAGCTGGCCTAATTATATAACTGCAGCAGGATTTTGACATTAATTAGCTGAGACTGGCAGTTGAGCCTGTCTAATCCAAAAACAGCAACAACGGCAGAGTGAAAATGATTGATTGTGAAAGTGGAGCTGAAATGCATTTTTCTGTGGGAATGAGAGGACATCTGTTAGAGACAGATATCCTTGACTAAAGGCCCTGTTTGAAGTAGCTGCTTGCTTCTACTCCCCCATGAGTCATGGTACCTGAATCTACAGAGAAGGTTTGGTCATAGCCCCCTTTTATTTTATTTTTTTATAAGGAAATTTGATGAATATTTAAGTACCTTTAGGATAAAGTATAAGCTGTATGTTTAACAGCCAATCATCAGTCTGCCCACCCTAAACTTAGACATGAAGTCATTCAGTTTTACCTAATTAGGGACCTAAGAAAGGAAAGTGTCGCCTTTTTAGAATGCACCAATGAATATATAGAGTAATTTAGAGATTGCTTTCACTTCTGGTGGATCAAAGTCAGATTCACCCACATTGTGAGGCCAAATCACCAAAGACATTATGGCTTCATCATCTGTGACCTTACAGATAATGTCATCAGTCTGGATAAGATAGCTGAGACAGCAGGCAGTGGTGCTCACTGAAATAACCTGCTATAACATCTATATGGATAAACTGAATTGTAAGTTTTCATCTTTTTAATGCAGCTACCTAATATGACAAACTAAAACATATGTCTTTATTCAATAGGTTACTTGAACAAAATATACTTATTGAATATTTTACATCAACTAACCGCTACAATAAGAGTTATTTATCAGGTTGTTACCCGTAACATGTTCCAAAATGTATTACAAACACGGTGCGTTACTTAAAGTCTTGCTGATAAGAAAAGAGAAAATATTTAAGTATAAATTCTGTCTTTACCTAAACACTGGACATACACGAACAGAGTCACACTCCCTTCCTTCGTACAGTGTGTCAGGGCACTCTTGACCTCCATTTGCAGGCGTCTGAATGATGATTCTGTACCGAGATTGCATTGCAGCAGTTGAGTTATCTGTTCAACACGAAACACAAATTTCACAAAAAGTATCTTTTCACAATGCAGTACACAAAAAGTCTAAACAGGTGAATGAAGGAGACCCTTGTAGAGGACAGAGAATTTAAAATGCTGAGAGCACAAGTTCCTTATAAATGTCTCCAATGAAGATCAGACGTCATCAGCGCAGTCTGACATCTCAAAGAGACAGTCAAAGAAACAAGTGGTCTTGAAATTGATCTGACTCTGATTAGCATGCCCTTGATGCTCGTGATGTCCTCCACTTCACTGCAGTCTGTTTTCGGACACACCACAATGTAATGGCTTCATTTGGCTCGGGCTCCAAGGCTCATTACACAAAACTAATTACAAAACATTCAAAATGCTGCAATTAAGAAAGTGATTACATCGTCAGCAGGCCCAGTGGACTACAGCATATTTACAGCGATGCTATGCCTGCTCACTTCTTCAAAAAACAATTACATATTTTTTGATTTCCAAGATACTACAGTACACCTATGGAAAAAACATTAAATATCCATTTTCCTCTTGATGTCTCAGCTTAATGTAATAAACACTCAAGGGTGCTGTCTGCAATTAAATGTAATTATTAAGCACGCTGGACCAGTTTGATGTGACAGTTCATTCTGCTTTGTCTTGATCAATTGTTCCCTCATAACACAACAAATTGTTAATGAAAAATAAACTCACTCAAATTGTGCACTGGTGGATTTAAAGTGATATTTATTAATGCTTGTTTCCATATCATATGAATATTATTTTACTGTTTTACAAAGTGTTGTCAGTCTTAAAGGTTAACAACATCTTCCTTCATGCAAAGACCTACCTGGGAGACAAGATGCTGGACATGCTGTCCATTCGCTGAAGGGGGTCACTACACAGTCCTTCTTGCAGGGAAACAAGCAGGGCCGGGTAGTTTCTGGGCGAAAAGACTCTAAACACCTGCAAATGTGGACAAAACGTGTCTTTAAATTGACCTTATCCCAATGAACAACTTGGTTTTCATTGGCAAGAAAGCAATATGGTGGACCAGCTGTTCTGTGCTTCACAGATTTTCTTAATAAATGAGGTCATTCATGCACGTGAATTACAAACACACACACACATATTTATATATATTGCTTTCCATCCATTGCCAAGCTCATGCAGTAGAACAATTCCATTAGTAAAATGAAACCTGGAGATGCAGGTATTATTCTTTCAGATCGTCTCTGTGCAGAGGACGGGAAAAGGCACACAGCAGAGCTGCATTGAGCATAAAGCTTCCAAACAGCTAATGGTCTGTGCGTTGACAGTCCTCAGAATTGGCCGCCAGTTCAGAATGTGGACATTTACAATTATCTCATTAACATAGGCGCCGATTCTTGAACTAGATTCTCCAGCTCTCCTGATCAGCAAAGGTTGATTAGCTAAACAATTGGGCTACTCTTAATCTGTCAGAAAATAAGTCACCTTATTTTTATTTGTTAGGTAACTGGGCAGAAACCCACTGAACTGCACAGCGCATCTTAACTTCTATACGTTACGGTTATTGAAGTTAAGCAAGCATAACAGGCTTACTTCCCTCTCTGGCACTATTTCTTAAATTAAAATATTTTACTGACCAGTAAAATGTGATTCCTTGCTATCTAGTTGTGACAAAGGTGACAATTAATTCATTATTCCAATTATCTTTTATATATCGTGCATAGATTTAAGATTTAACACATTATGTTGACAGCTAAAAACAATGTAATCAGCTTTTTTGCCGCCCAACAGGAAGTTTGGGGGGGGACCTTGTGTATGTGATGTCACGTTTCAACATGTCTAGACAAGGATGTAACATTATACATTTAAATAGCACATATCATGTTTTAAAATTAACACATTTAATATAAATGTATAGCAGAAGGTTGTAATTTTCCTAAAATGATCCGCTTTTAATCAGTAATACTGTTTTCTTGCAGTGTGTGACAGAAACAACACGACTCTTTCAGAATTTGATGCTACTCATTCTGCATCTAGATTACATAAATATACATAACAGGTTCACTCTGAGTGAATTCATTCTTTCACATTTGAATCTGTCCTAATTGCACAAACATATGCTAGTTTTTTGTAGAGCTGCAGCAGATCTTTCTTGGAATTATAGGCCGATCTGTAATTATACATCAATTTGAAGTATAAAATCTAACCTTTCAAAATATGTTTCTACTACCTCTTCCTGTATTGAGAACTCAGATTACAATCAACTTCTCCTGGTCTCCTTCTTGCCACTTTTTCACTTACCCATGCAAATCCTGAACAATGTCTGAACTCAGTGTAGAAGTGGCAACAAGTTTGCTAAAAGAGGTAAAGAGATGTTCAATGAAAGCCCCGTGACACCTCACCTTATGCAAATCTTCATCTACTGTAGCTTTACCAAAAAAAGCAACTTCACTGAATTATACTGTTAGCACAAGAGCAGTGAAAACAAAGGAAAGCATATCCACCAGTAATTGCACTGCCTCAACTTTGAACTAATAACATTTGTCACTAATGAAGTCTACTGCTAATTAGTGGACCAAGATAGCTATTACACATTTTTAATATGCGAGATTGGCTAATTGTTTTTGAGATCCACAACCACTGCCTCCAAAACCCGATGAGGCAAAGTGTAGAAGGAGCAAGCAAAAGCTCTCAGCAACAATCTTTTTTTCTAAAACCACACTTTGCTCCACCTCCATCAAAGATAAGAAACTGGATAACGCCCAGCTGCCAGAAGTGTGCAAGCAAATTTAGCATTTTGTTGGAGTGTAATCTAGGAAGAAAAGGTTAAAACAAAGGTGCTAATTAAACTGGAGAAAATGTTTCAACATGAAAATTGCTTAACAGTACGTCACCTCTGGCCTGTTAAAGGAACTGCTAAAAGGTGTTTTAGTGCCTTCAAACACTTTATTTCTCTAAAATAATAATAAAAAAATATTTTCATTCTTCTTAGGCAAATTCATTTCTTCTTTAACACCCCATAGGCCGAGTTGTATTCTCTGAGTTGTTGAGCTTTAACATGATTGGGATTAAAACACGCTGCAAAGTAAAATAATTCATAAGCTTTGATGTTTTGATCAACCAACAGGCAAATCCCTCCTCCTTGTCTCGCAGAGGCCCACATAGATCTCCAAATTTCATTTCAGGCTGAGTGACTCCTTTTTCACCAACAACCAGAAATCCAGGATTCACTGGAGGCCCAGCATGGTGCCGCATCGCTCCGGCTGCAGAAGCCAGCACGGACAGGAATGAGATCAAAGTATACCGAAGCATGAGAAGGCAGGATATATAAAACCTTTTCCTTGCCTGGCTTCATCCCCTCTCTTCTGTCTGCCTTTTTGCACAGATGCATGCCAGAGGCCATGGCAATGCTACAAAGCAGCTGGGGGAATATTGTGGGATTTACTTACAATGAGGATGTCAGACGTACAGTTAAGGCAATGAGGTTCAGCTGTGACAACAGTGTGAGGATGGAAGGTCTTTAAGACATGTTTCTGAAAATGTCTTAAACAGTGCAGTCAAAGACCAAATTGATTGCTGTCATGGTCTAAGGTAATCCATACTAAAGAGATAAATACTCTTCATAATTATTTATTTATTTAAGTTCTTAGAATGACTGTGGATATTGATTTTCAACAGTAAACTGAAAACTACTGTCATGAAGAGGGTTTGGTGATGGTGAGAAATTGCAGGCGGGACCAGGACGAGTAGTGAAAAAGATGGATTTAATGACGAAAAACACGATGAGAACAGGGAACACGACGAGATGACAGGGTAACACGAAGACGACAACGACGACACGACACCAACAACAAGGATCCGACACTAGACAAAGACAACAGGTGGACTTAAATACACAGGGAGGGCAATCAGGGAACGGGACACAGCTGGGATTAATCACGGGGAGCAAACAGGACAACACAGAGACTCAGACACCGAAAACCTAAACTAAATACACAGAAAAACTCAAATCATGACAACTACATTGAAAACGGCCCTTTTATAGAATGAACTCTGAATACTTTGAGGTGGGATGATTCTAAACATTTTTTCCTTGTGAAATATCCACACTGTTTTCCGTCATCTCTTGGTTTGTCCTGCTCTACAGACCCTTTTATGTTTGGTAGCTTTATAGTATAGGGTATTATCTCTGTTAAATCTGTTTGAAAACAACATTTAGGCACACTGAATATCACAGGATTTTGCAGAGTTTGTATTTAAACCCATTGATCATACCCACCAAAGTTAGTGGGATTATTTAATTAAAGGACACGTCAACGTCCTCTTTCAGTGTCGCCAAGGATATATAGAGAAAAATGCTTTCATCAAGAGATTTTAATTTGCAAAGTTGGAATATTTGTCAATGATTATGTCCTGAGAAACATAAAAAATGATCACAACTGCCTGGGGTTTTTGATTGTTCACTGATTTTAGGTTTGAATGGAGCAGAAACGCTGCTGCTGCTGCAGCTGCCACAGCATGTGAGTGCATCATTACGACTCCCATGACGCATATTTTGCCGACATTAAAGATTTTTGTAGAATAGCAATCAGATTTTAATTCAGTTTCGCAGCTTAGCTGCTGTTGAACTGTAATAAATAATTATTTTAGATAGCTTACTGTAATCCTGTTTAGAAATCACATTTTATTTCCCCCTTTCATCCCAAGATTGGTGCAGCTCATGTAAATCTATCTATGCGTTTCCCTCACAGTGCAGTTTTGGAGAGGCTTTTAAACCATAATGGCGGTGAAACAATTTGAGATTAATACTGTATTAGTCTCATTTCGCTGTTTTAAATCATATTCTGGACTCCAGAGTTGCAGGGGATGGGGATCACAGCTGCACTCCAGGAGCAGCAGGAACTGCTCTGTCAGGTGATGTAATCTACATAAACTCTTGTTAAAAATGCACACAAAAAAGAATCTGAGTTTAAAAGGGTTGCACAGAATTAAGTTCTGATAGGAATAAATGTTCAGTTTTTGACCTTATTAAAAGGTCTTCTTCTTTGACCTTTTAAAGGTCAAAGAAGACCTTTAAAAGGTCTTCTTCTTTGTCCTCTATGTGGCTTGTAGCATTTTTTAGGAAAGTCTTTCTTTCAGAGGCTTTTGGCCTTACCTTTTCCATAAAGGCATGACTTCTGGAGACTGAAAATAATACTTATCCTTTCAACAACATTTCCACCTGAGTGGTGGGTTCTGCACCTCCACTAGAATTACCATGCACCTCTTGGCTGCTTTTCTGAGTAATACTTTTCTTGCATGGCCTGCACATTTAGCAGGTTTAGAATTACACCAAAGTCTTTCCAAGCTGCCTGCAATGTTCCCCTGACTTGTCTGGTGTGTTTCTTGGTCTTCTGTGGGACCTTCACAGAACAGGTCTATACTATATACCATTGGTATATAATACTATATACCAATGTTACACAAGTGGTTTGTTCACAAACTGGATGACTTTTGGATATAACTGGCTTTCTTTTAAAAGCATTGAAGAATAAAGAGGACTGAATATAAATTCAAACTTCAGGTTTTTGATGGTAATAATTGAAAGCCATGTATATTTTCACTTAAATTGTACTATTTTGTAACGGTATGCATTGTTCTATTACTAGTAAAGCCACAAAAATGCTTTGAGTTTGTGATTTTGATGACTAATTGTGGCAAAATGATTTGTTTAAATTATTAGTCATGACATACAGTGTGTTTTTTATTCCCTCGTTAGAAAATATTGCCAAAGAGCGCCATTATGAACTGAGTATTTGAGCAAAGTGTTGAAATATTGAATATAGTTCACAGGTTTTCTATAGTTTACTATAGATGCTATTCTCAAGATGTGGAAAAAAGGAACAGAAATAACATTGAAAATCAATCAAACATTTTCCTGCAGGCTCTGGGCTGATACCAACGAAAAGCCACTAAGCTTTTGGTTGAGCCACAGATCCCTGCAGAGATTACTGCCCACCATGAAATGCTCAGGTGTTTTGCTGACTGAAGGAACCTGTTTTTCGCGAGGAACTTTGGTTTTTGTTTTGAAATTTTTGTTCAGAAACATCGAAGACATTTTCAGTCGAACGTTTGATATCAAGTAGAAAAACAATGTCCTCTGATGATGGTTGTATATGTGCCTCATTTAATAAGTACCTGAAAACTCACAAGTCACTGCCAGAGACAATCATTGCTGATGAATAGCAACATGCAGATCTAAGTTTTAGGTGGTGTTCCAATAAATGAACACTTTGCAGGGATATGAGAGAGGCGAAGTGATTAAATTCACAGCACACTGTACGAGCGAGTTCTGTTGGAGGAGCAGAAATGACAGCTTTCATTAAAGCTTTTGTGGTGGCAGACAGGACGCGCATGAGAAAAAAAGCCTCTCCATAATCCATTTTATGGCCCTGTCAATAATATGTTGAGCTAAAGAAGGGCAAACTTTGTGAATTATTTATAAATCTGTCTTTCTGGTGCTGGCTTTAACATCATTAAAGTGACAGCACAAAGCCCTTAGCAGTGTTTGATATTGTATTGCTGAAAGAGAAGGATAATGGGGGAGCAGATGCAAGATGAATCTCGGGTTCACAGGCATATATATATATATATATATATATATATATATATATGTAAATATATAACAATCGCAAAAACACAGAGTGAAAGCATAAAGGAAGAGAGACACTTCACAAAACTCTTGGGATGTATATTCACAGAGCATCCCATCCTCTGAGTCATCTTTAAATATCAATACAATATTTAAGTTCAGACGTCTTCTAGTTTTTTTTTAAGAAAATGAACATTGTGTATTTAAAACTTATATAAGGAGAATTCATATATTTGACTATTTGCGCATAACTTCCCAACGATCTAAAAGGTACAGTGTCTAAAAACATGGAAAGGAAAGATAAAAAAAAATATATAAATCAAATAACATATGTTGGCGTGTAAAGATCAAAATGCAGGAATAACTCAAGTACAGAAAGTAACTATCGAACTCAAAATAAAGTCAAAACATTGAAAAAGCATGAAATCTTAATCTTGTTTTTTTTATATTGCAAATCTAGTCTAAAAATCTTCTGGAAATAAAACAAAACCAACTTACAAGTAACTTTTCAGCAGCTTTTAACACCATAATTCCTTAATAATAATTTAAAAAAGGTCCTAATTCCACTCATTACAAGACATTTTTCTCAGGTTATAAATGAAACAATCTGCTGGTGGAACTTTTTTATCCAGTAATTATTGACATAAAACAAGCTTCTATATCTTGCAGAAAAGTGGCTTGTAAGTTAGTTTGTCATATTTCAAGTGTACTGAGAGATTTACACTAGAAACTACACCCAAACACTGCGGTAAGATGTTGTGTTTTTGTAATGAAATGCTTTAAAAATGTTCTTATTACAGCAAATTCACCTTGTGGCAGAGAGCATACCTTTTACTCATAACTGGACCAGCATTCATCCTCATGCAGCTGACGTTACGGCTCTGAACACCAACAGGGCAGGAGGACGTCTCATTCTGGGAGCTGCTTTCATTAACTTTAGAAGACGCGTCCTCAGTACATGGTCCCCATTCTGAGGCTTCCCAGTAAAATGCAGTGCAAGGATGGTCATTGCAGACTCGCCATTCCTCCAGGGCCGGGGCTGCTGGGCACGTTTTACCATCTGGAGGTGAACACAGGGAAACATAAAACAAAAACATTTCACAATGTCGCATTTCAAAAAGTGCAGATTGATCCACTGTCTTCGGACACAAAACAACAGTTTTTTCTCGATTTGGCTCAAAGCAGTCATATATCTGCTGCATCTGCTCTCAACAGCTCTAAAACCTGAAATTTTCACCAACAGCTAATAAATTTTTCAACTAATCACCTACATTTCAGAGAGCTTTTCAGCAAGGATGAAATAGAGCAAAGTCAGTTTAAAAAAAAACAGCTGCCTTTGGCCATATCAGATAAATATTCAAGTTTTTAAAACCTGCTGTGTATTTCACAAAAGATGAAGTGCATTAGTACTTTGAGAAAACATTTTACACTGCTTAGCAGCAGGCAGATGCTGCTTATCACTTGGTTAACTTACGCTCAGAGAAGATGAATCACCTTTATGCAGCACTGGTTTTGACAGTTTTCAGGTGTGTGTAGCACAATGCTAAGTAGGAAATATACTAAGAAATACATTGCTAAAAGAAGCAACTGCCAGCTAGTAAACAGTTTTGCAAAATAGCCTATGAAATGAGACCAAAGTAGCCATAATTCACAGCAGCTAGTTCAATAAGACTAAAGACTAAGGAAGAAATACAAGAAGCAATGCAGTGTCCTTGTTTGTTTGCTAATGTTTTGGGTAAGCTATTGCTTCATTTCCGCAGCTTTTCTTCCCTTTCTCCAAAATTACCAGCAGCTATTTTCAGTCATTTTCCAGCACAATTTGTTTTACTCAAACAATTTTCATTTTGGAGAATGAATAATAATGTGTTATGGCTGTAATCTACATCTAAATACCGCTGATCTGTCATGTGAGTCAGATCAGAGTGGCAAGGTGGGTTTGTTTGAGCAATTTTTGGGGCAGATTATTATAATAAAGAAAAACTGGACATATTGCAGACACTGAGTTGACAATGAACTTCTCTGTAAATTACTCTGCATTCAAACACGAGGTTATTTTTTGACAGATGACACATGATCAAAGTCAGTCATCTATCATGACAATGATCCCAAACGCTTCTGAAAATGTCACTCGATAATTTTCAGATAACAGTAAAACAATGAGATTGAGATTAGCTGCTTCAGTTAATCTCAATAAACTGAAGCAGCTTGGTAAACAATGATGAAAAATGACTTCAGATAATTGATGCGATTCAAACTCAAAGCAAAGTAATTAAAAAGTAATTATGAAATTCTAACTTTCACTTATTTTCTAAAGAAATGCTGAGTCTGCTGTCTCAGGTTGTTAATCTGATTACAAGGGCTCCTCAATCTGAAAGGAATAAAATGATAAAAGCCTAACTGATGATGTGCTAAACGTGTTAATTGGACAGTGTTGAGGACCACAGCAAACACATACATGGCTTTTTCACCGACATACAACCAAGGAGAAACTTACGGTTTCTGATCTACTTTGAATTCCACAGCTGTACTGAGGTTTCACACAGACGTGCTCTCTCACAGCCTCCTCTGCCAGCCAACAGATATCCAGCAATTGGGTTTAAGCTGCAAGATTCTTTCATCAGCTGTTATTGCTGATATGTGTTTAGTTACAGGGATTAATGGGCAGCAGCCGCCTGCCAAGGCAGCCAAGGCTGTCTGACTTGAAAACATGAAGTATACAGAGAAACACTTGCCAGAGGAACAGCTCCTGATAATGGATGATCTGCTCAAACCTCAAATGTTTTCTGAAATGAAAAATGTCTGTATAACACTCTTAAATCTGGGGAACCAAGCGAAAGGGCCGCAGTGCTGGTGAAACCACTCTGATAAAACCTTCAGGTCAATCCATCTTTATCTACTATTTGCTGAGTTTTCAGTTAATTCTGAAATTAACATTTCTAGTTACAAAATAAAACTTAGGCACTGCACTTTACTCACGAATACATCTATATGTTTTTTTATTCGTGCTGTTATATGAGTTAATTTTAATATTTAATTGATATTCAGTCTTAGTCAATGTAAATTTGCCTACTTTTGAGGAGGAACTATTACACAAAATTTACATTTAGCATATTTTTGCGCTTCCCTTTGGATCTTAAATGCTCCAAAGTGGTTAGAAAAAATACCCATCAGGTTTTTTTGTTGTCTGAAAAATGACCCATTTCAAACACTTCTTGAATTTAACGTCACAAATCAACACACACTGCCCCTCACCTAACAACCCAAGCTGAGCTTCAGCACATTTGGATGGCTGGTTCTACTAGTGTATATGCTGTACTATGGCTGCTGGAAAACACAAGTGTTTCCAGAAACCACTTGCTGCAGTCTTATTGGTTGTGCAGGAGGCTCTACTTTTGCTTTTCAAAGATGTACAGTTGTGTAACTGCACATCTGTTTGCAGCCATTTTCATATCCAAGTGTAAATGTTGAGTTGGGGGTGTGGCTTATTTGTATTTAAAGTGACAAGAGGCTATAAAACAGCTCATTCTGAAAAAATTCAAAATAGGTAGAACTAAGCAGACTAAAATGTTATGATCTTAAGGATGAATTTGTGCATAAGAATTAATGAACATGTTTTGTGTTGCCCATAGACCTATTGGTAATCGCTGGATTGTCTGTCATTGCTAAACAAAACAAATCAAACTGTTTTAAGTGTAAAATGTGTGAAGGAAATGGGTATTTCACATTTATGGAGAAGAGTTAAAGTAATCAGATGGGATTTCAGGTTACCTTTTCCTGGGATGGCTAATACTGTGCGACTGCGGCTCTGCTTGCCCTCTGCGGTCTTTGTAGCACAGCTGTGTGAGCAGGAAGACCAAGAGGACCAGGAGCCCACCACACAGTCTGCAGAGCAGGCCACATCGCAGGCCTCCTCAGTGGGTGGAGGGTCATCTGCACAGTGGGCGTCAGGCACATCACCTCCTAAACATGGCACAGTAACACAGCTGAAATGAAAATGTTGGAATTGTGACTAAATTATGAGTTATGTGCAATAACTGGCATTCATTATATTAAAACAATAAAGGGAGAAAAAAGATTGTCTTCAGTTTTTATTTTATTTGAGACAAAACAGATATAAGAACGTCAACCATGTGATACCAAACTCAACGGTAGCTTAAAAGGTGGTAATAATTTTATACATTTCATACTAAAACACATAGTTCCTTTTGACTAAACGCAATAAAGTGTGACAATAAATCAACTTGTGTTCAGGTGTATGTATGCATATATTAAAAAAAAAAACTGAGCATCTATTGGAGTTACACAAACTCAGCTTTTATTTTCCAGCACCAGCAGGGTTATTGCCTTCATTAGTCTAAAAAATGGTCATTAGTCTTATGCATCTGATAAAGCAGAACAGGTGAACTAATCTTCCTCTAGTTTTTCTCTTCTTTTGCAACTTAGAGTCCTCATAATATATCCAACAATTAGGGACCACTGATAATAAATATATAATATATTTTGCAAATACAGCTGCATTGACTCAGTAATAACAATTATTATACTCCTATAAATGTATTTTCTTTTCCATAAACCAACTTTGTGTCAATAAATGTAATATATCGCTTGATAGACATAATACTGATAGCTAAACACGGTAGTGGTAGCAAAATGGTAGGAGCTATTTTGCTGATTCAGTTCTTGCGAGATTTAAAAGTCCTGGTGATACCAAATATACAGCCTGCCACTGGTATTAACTTGTGTTATTGTTTTCTGATGATAAAAATTTGCTTGACGGCCTGAAACATTTTAGTATGACAAGAAAAGTAAATCTGTAAGGGCGCAAATATGTTTTCATCATAATGTACTTAGCGTGATGAGAAACAGCGTGACATGAGCTTAAGTCAATTCTGATTCAGTGTTTCAGAATTAATATTTTTGGAGTTCATTGTTGGGAGGTTTGGTAACATGCTGTTTTTGCTTTTTTAAGAAACAACCATCTTCAAGATCATAAAGCACCAAATGAAATGCAATTCTCTCTGCTGCAACAAATATTACATTCAATCCAGCAGTGCATGGCATTAATGATGCAAGTAAAGCAAATGGCTACACTGTAGTAATAATGGATGTACGGTAACTCTAATCATTTCTTGTAGTTGACAGAGTTCCCTTCAAAGTTCTGGGTAAATCACAGAAAGAATGTAGTTGGAACTTACTTTTTAATTTTTACAATGGTCTCTATAAAATTAGAGAGAAATAGAAAAAAAGTGGGATGTCATCAACTTGTCAAAAAAATGCCAGCAGCAGCCCAGGCATCGTTTTTATAGATGTACACTTCCATCGTATAGTGTCATTAACTTTGCTGAACTTGCCATTACAACAAGATATAGAGTTTAACAATAACAACTCTAGGGCATATTTGTTATCAATTTGTTGTTTCTTTGTCCCCAAAGATAGACTCTTAGTGTTGGAGGATACAGTTAATGCAGAGAAATACGAGCCTTGGTAACGCCTCATGAGATAAATGTGAAATACTCCCTCAGGGAGTTTGAAAACCTTTTGCCCATAGAGTTAAAGCATCTGAAGCTACATCAAAATATCTGACATATGTGCAGCAGAAGATTGTCTAGAAATAATGGAGAAAAGCTAGTGGCCACTGCATACAGTGATTTAGTTTTAGCACACTTTTACTGGTACAATTTACTTCAAACTCAGTACAGCAGGTCTACAATAACAACATGTGATTTTTTTTAGCATAAAATACTTATTTTAACATGCTAATGGTGCTACAAAACATATGCACTAAACTTAGGTGGTAACACAATGTATTTTAAATAAATGCATTTGCAAAAAAAGTGGAAGAAAAAGTTTACATTTCCTCATATGCATACATTTCCAAAGTGCAGCTGATCTGGGGGCTGCAGCACCTGAATCGAAGCTGCATTTTATATAATTGTTTTGAACTGACTGAGATTTTACGCTGCGTGGGAATTCATTGTCATGGTTCACCATCGCGTCAACCCAGGTAATTATTTCAGACTGGGACGCTTTATACAAAGCGAGCATAAAATAAAACACTGCATATGAATATTTCTATAAGTTAACCTTCACATTTGTGGGATAAAAAAAACCTATATAAAAAAATGAGATGCAGCCTGAAAACAGAAAAAGTTTAAAAGGGAAAAACAAAGCAGGAAGTTTTATTCTTAACTTTTATATAGTTCTCGAATGCATATTAGTGCAACTTTATTTTGTGAGGTTTTTTTCCCCCCTTTTCAGATTCATGGGTCAGTTTAGGTCCAGCAATGAGTTACTGTACCAGATTTTTTGTGCACCCTGTGTACTCTGTTACTGTTGGGCTTGTTTATGTTGATATTGTGTCATCTTCTCATGTTCGGTCAAGTTGTTATTCACATGTTCGTTGTGTTCTCCTTGTGATTACAATTGTTTTATTATTTCTCCACTTAGATCCTCCAGTTTGTCTGCTTTATCTACCAGACACTATCTGCCATCCCATAGTCACAAATGTCACTAATATCTTGCTAACTCTACCTGTGAAACAGTTCTACATTCACATTAGTGATGGATGGTTCTTCTTTAGTTTAATGTTTTTTTCAAGACAATAAATATTTTTTAACAACATTTTTTTTGTTTCCTCTCAACAGGGGAAAAGTAAAAAAGCTTTGTTTCAGCCAACTGACTGGCAGTGCACAGAGAGAGGTGAGACACTCCTTCATCTTTATCCAGCAGGAAAAAATTAAATTCCTCCGGGATTTTCTTTGTTTCCTAATTAAAATGAGTGAAAACTGAAAGAACATAATGAAAAATGTTTCATTATGTTCAAACCAAAACGTTCTAAAACGTTGGCATATCTTGACACCAGGAACTGACCCATGAATGCTCTTGCTGCTCTCACAGAAATGAAAGCCTAATTCTATTTCCAGCCACTTTGCTCTAACACAAGACGGGAATCAAATTTTCATGAGTTGGAATTTAATCGACCTGAAGGACCTCAGCTATCCAGCATGCACTGTTGTTACGTTGTCTGAAAGGGCACAATAAGCGAGTTTATTCTTAGGTAAAAGACATATGCAAGGCTACCTCGCATGTTTGCAGTCAATATTACACACTTAAATAAAATGCTGACATATAAAACACTAGAGGCTAAAGTACAATTCTAAGGACTCTGTGGTAACATTTTATTTCAAAGTATGGGATTATTTTTTCTTCTTTAATAAGCTGCATAAAAATAATTGATTTATGACTTACTCTGTTTGAAAACAAAAGAGCCTAATGAGTATAATGGCAAACAAAAAGCCACAAAACTGTCAGGAACCATTGCCTGAGAACAAATGGCATAACAGCACGGAGCTACAACTTGTGTATGGGGGTGTGTGTGTGTGTGTGTCTGAGGGTGTACTGTTGTGCAGAAAGATGGCTGCCCCTGGGGTCCTCCTGCATTATTAAAACAGGGATCTCTAGTTAGGGCTCTTACTCAGAAATAATATCGCTGCCTACTGCATGCAATTTCAACATGATTTCTGCTCTGCACGCCCACCGACCAATTAATCTTTCTCATTGTCATTATTCCGCTGTAAATCCATAGAAAAAAATTGGCGTTGACTTTTCTTGAAAGTTAATAATCACATACCGGGGGAGCTTTTAGGTGAAAGCTGCAATAAGGTGACTTGGACAAAATCCCAGTCACCATTCAAGTGGGTTGTGACAAACTGACCTGGATGACCAATTAGTGTCTGGGCTACATCAGCTTCCCAAACATGTTCCCTTACAATTTCATCTCCTCTGACATCCATACATCCATGTTTCCAGTGGCTTTTCTGGGCTTGTCATTGACTACATACTGTTGACCAGTTAGGCGGAAAGAGACAGACAGTTGGAGAGAGACACTGTTGTTGTTATTGTTAGCTTCACAAATGTCAGAGAGTCTGCAGGTTTTGGGTTAGTCACCATCCAGTGCAGTACACAAGGTAGAAAATCAGTCATGTCAGCCATCAGTTACACATAAACCGAGTATATTTGAGTCAGCAGCCTCCGCGATCGGTGGCATTGGAGAAGGAGCTGAACGAGGTGTCAAAACAACTTCACTCAGCCTTGGGCAAATACCCGGCGGGAAAGCCATCTCAGCAGTTATTTATGCTAGTTTAGAGCCCCAATAACCAACAGCAATAAATCATAACAATATCATATTTTTTGTAAGCAAAAAAAGAAAAAGGGGGATTGCTAAAATATGTTGTCCTGCTCCTGACTAACAATGTTTTGAATCTATAACTGCAAACCCTAATTTTAAAAATAGAATGCAAACCTAAATTTAGTAACTCCACTTTTCTATATAAAGTTATGTTTTATGGAAACTGAAAGTGATGTAAAGATGTCTTTAGTAGTTTTTGTAATTTGTAAACTTGGATGATTCAAGTTGTTTTAATATGCAGATATTTTTGTTGTTGATTTTTAAAATATTCTGCACTTTTGTAGTCTGTTTAGTTTTTTTATTTCAATAGATCAATTCGAGCTTATAACATATCTATGTGTCCCTGATTTACTACACCAGTAGTACTAGTGCATGTAGACTGAGGATTCCTGCTTGGTTGCTAATAAATCCTTTCCTTTCTTATGTTGTGTGAATGCATTATCAAGTCTCACTTTCATTCTTGACACGCTCGGCAGATTAATTTAGATTCTGTGTTCTCTTGA
This sequence comes from Phalloptychus januarius, assembly GCA_902982915.1. Classification (NCBI taxonomy): domain Eukaryota; kingdom Metazoa; phylum Chordata; class Actinopteri; order Cyprinodontiformes; family Poeciliidae; genus Phalloptychus; species Phalloptychus januarius. The sequence continues at coordinate 15,566,673 of CADWAE010000230.1, read as the reverse complement.
TTTCCTGGAACCGCAATGCCTTTTGTTTTATTAATAAAACCTTATTATTTTCTTTACTTGACAACCTCCCGAGTCCCACTTTGTGTTTATGTCCAATGCGTCTCTGCAACACACTGCAGCAGCACACTGTTCCTCCTAAGATTTAACACAACATTTCATCATTCAGCAATTTCTGCTCCTTACCAGGCATTAACTTTAGTTGGGGACAACAACAGGGGTCAGAAAAACTATGACCAATAAATAAAAGATGTAAGCCCAACTATGGCAGTAAGTAGTGTTGGACTGAAAAGTAGATTGTATAATAAGCTAAGCATGCAAGCATTTCAACCAGGAGTTTGCTAATTGCTGGTTTGGTGGAAATATATGGGAGAAAATGCAGAGACTAGAGACTGAAGCTCCAAGGAGAAGCTTTGAGTAAACAGGAGGGATTTGTGAGAGCAAATATTTCTCAAACATGCATTAAAGAATCAATGTTTTTGTTCATGTTGATGAGGAAATTGCATTATAATATGATATAACGCTAAAAAAAAGTAAATTTTACATAATACCTCCACTTTAAGGCCCATCGTCAGTAATCTTTATGACAGTGAAAATCTTTTGGTTCAAATCAAAGTTTCTGCAAAAAGGTCTTAACATTGCTGGTTAAACATTAGGTTAATTTTAGACAGCTAATGAAGTACGCTTCTATCTCATTCTCATGAGTCATTCTCATGTTGAAGTGCTGGGCTTATATATGCAGTTTAATCTCTGTTTTAATGTGACTTGGCAATAATCCAACCAATACTGTATGTAAACAGGGAAAAACACTGGAACAGTTGGCAATTTCACTTTCACTGTAAACGTTCTTGTAAAGACTGAAAAAGATATTTTCTGACTGGATCAGCAAAGTAATATGCATGTAAAATTATACAGTTTCATTAGCCACACAGGCTGGGATGTTTCAAGACTGACATAAACCTTGTCCACACAGGCTGGTGGGTCTGCAGCTGACAGACAGAGATAGACCTCAGCCTCAGAGACTGATTGTTGCAGAACGCCTGACACTGATCCAAAAGGACATCCCACTTTGTTATTATTGTTAATCAAACCATAAATATTTTTTATGACAAGTAGTTACCAAGTAATGTAATGGCTGGCATTAACAGAAATGTTTGAAGTTTTGACACTTCTGCTGTAATGTCAGTAATCAAACAACAAACCTCTCGAACAAAGCAAAATCCTTCAGTAACTAAGTTATCTTTGTTACAGTTATTTCCCGCCATCAAAACTCTCAAATATTAATTTTTTATGTGTAAAAATTGAGTTGTAAATGTTGATTGTTCAAACCAATAAGAATTTATTATTACACATTTTATATTATATCCAGATAGCTGGACTTTGACATGTTGGTTTTTAGTGTTATGCAAGTTCTTCAGTTAATAATATGTCTCTCTTTAGTTGAACTCTAAAAGGTCCTTGAAAAACTCATTTTATTCCATCTGAGCCTGAGTAGTTCTAAGAATTACCTGATCTAAGCAAAACAACCTGGCATTTTGGTAATGGGAGATGTTTTCTGACTGCTTCCTCCAGACCTCCATCAGCTTAAGTTCGTTTGAAAAGTAATGCTTCTGTGCTCCTCAAAGGCAGAGACACAGACTGGTTTACATCTCTACAGGTTTGAAAAGCAGTCCATCTCTCTGGTTTTATGCTAGAAAAACTACAAACAAAAAGCTCATATTATGTGGGAAGATAAAATGGAGAGAAACCTGCAGGTCTTCAAATGGCACCCTCTGAGTATGACCCATATAGTGGACTAATCTTTTATTTATTTCAAATGGGCTTCACGGCGGAAGCAAATTTATTCTTCATTTGACGCAATACTTTAGGGAAAAACACAACATGAAAACAGGTTTTTAATAGAGACGTATTATGTAAACAAGACTGTCATGAAGAAACAGTCGCTGCTGCTGACCTTTCCCTCAAACACACAGAGGCAATCAACAACAGCTGTACAATAATTCATGCAAAGATCTAAAAAAAAACAAAGTGAGAACTATCAACAGGGGTTCCTCAGACGACATTTTGGATGAGATTAAATAGTCACTGATGCCAAGCTGATGTCATTGGAAGAAAGAAAATAATTCTTCACCTGTAAAATTTCAGCACAACCCACTTTACAGTATTTTTTGTCTACCTGGGCCACACTTTGCTTTGCAAAAGTATCTACACCATTAGAACTTCCTCACACTTTATTTTACTCCCACAATACGTTTCAGCCGCCTCTACTCTCGTACTCGTCGTGAAAGTGCAACCAGTTGCATGCACATTTTGTGCATGTGTGTATTTTAATCTCAGTGAAAACACAGCTGTTCTCTGAAGCCTCAGAGATTTGTGAGTGAAACTCTGAACGAACAGCATCTTGAAAAAATAAACATAGGAGACAATTCAACTGTAAACTTGTGGAAAGGTTAAAAACAGGATTAGTTTCCAAAACAAGCTAGCCCAAAATGTTAGCATCTTATGGAAAACTTCAAACTGGAACAAATAAAATGGTTAAACTACAAAGACATGGTCACTCACCTAAACTGACAAAGCTTTGCTCATGGAAGCAAAGAGGCCAATTGAAAATCTGGAGGAGCTGCACAGCTCCCGCCTTAGAAAATGTTGAGAGTACAACTATTATCCATGCAATTCAAAATGGCCTTTACAGAACAGTGAGAATATGAAAGACAGTGTTGAAATAAAGCTACAAAAGGTCCTATTTGCAATTAGAAGAAAAGGGAAACAGCAAAGGAAGAAGCTACTCTGGTCAGAGGAACCTGAAGACACCACCCACACTGTTAAACATGTTCATCCTTGAACTAGAAAAAAGACAACTCAAGTTAAGAAAGTTGTGGTTGTACATATAAACCCCCTAGTCTGTCAAGATATTTCTGCTTCACAACTTTGCTTTCTCGGTTAAACTGTGACATTTCTATAAAACATTACAGAAAGTCATTAACAAACAAAACACATCAAGAATGCAGCAAAAATATAATATTACTGGTAATCTTTGCATAGGTCAGTGAGAGGGGAATAAGTGGTGCTTCCAGTCTCTTTATTTCTTAAGCATTCTGTTCGAATTTAATCAACAACCTAGAGATATGCAAATTCCAACAAAAAAAAATTATTCTGTCACACAATAAGAAACAGAAGGAGAAGAATTCAGAAAATTATTGTCATATCTAATTCCATTGTGAAATTGTACATAAAATGTTGTTCCATCTTATGATAGCCACAATCCCTTAGGAGTACAGAAGAAGCTTTAAACAACCTCAAAAAATACTTGATATCATATTATTCCAGAGTGTTTGAAACCTTCAAATGTACTTATTCTTTATATTTTTTGAGGCCAATAATGCCTCGTTGAATTCCTCTCCACAGACAAAGTGTCCATCATCCTTATTTGTGCAAAACTTGGGACCTTCAGTGTGTTGAATCTGAATTCGTAGTCAGAGAGGCAATTAGAAGCCGCTTTCTCCAAGGGCTACAAAATTTATATTTCAAGCAGTAACAGTAAAAAGTGCTGAAAGAATCATCCCTCTAAGGCGGAACCTTGACCTTGGTCAAAGTAGGTTATGACTGCATCCCTGCAAAACTAATCATCATGGTCCAGGTCAACATATCTAATTATATTTTTCTTCGATGAGTTTTGTGCTATTCATTTTCTTAATAAAAGTAGCAGAGCATTTGGGTGGTTCTTTCTGATTGCAGCTGTTATAAAACATACACATTGCTAACAGAAGGCTCATCCTCATTCTCTGTCAGTCACATTTCTGTCAAAGTGACACATAACACAAAATGTGTTAAAACCTGTGTGTTTTAACACCCTTAATGATCTACATGAACTTGAATATTCAACTTGGGTTGAATATGTGCAACAATTCTCCTTAGCTCAAAGACAACCTTATTTACTTTAGTAGAGAAATTTCAGTAAGGTGACGGTGTGGGTCTGCTCTGCTCCATCGGGGCTTTGGGTATTTGCCATAATTGGTAGAATAATGAGTTTTGCTCTTGATCTGAAAATCACTGGGGTTATTGATCTAAGTTACAATAATCAAATAAATCACACCTGCAAGTTTCATCTGACCATACGATATTTTCCCAATGTTCTTCTGGAACATCCAAATGCTCTCTAGCAAACTTCAGATGCGCCCGGATATGTACTGGCTTAAGCAGAGGGACACATAGTGTGTTACTGACAGGAAGGGTTGAAAACTCAAGTCCTTCTCTGTATAGCTACTTAATGTTGTATACTTTACTCAATTATAGTGTCAACTTTGGTTTCACTGTCTGTTTAATTGTTGAAAGAGTTAATAAACATTGAAAATTAAAATAGAGAAAAACAGATAAGACTGCAGTGAGTGAGTTAGGGAAAAAAGAATTGTAACATTTATGAAGGCCATATAGCATTATTGCTACACAGTATTTATTTCTTTTACTAATGAAAGTCTGAAAATAAGTATAATGGTGAAACTACATTCCCTACGAAAACTCAAAACAGACGTAAAAAAGTATGTGACATATTAAGACAATAGTTAATACTCTAATGAATTCAAATGGTAAGTCGAAGGACAAAAACCTAAGTAAAAAAGCAGCATAGACCAATCTTTCATCAGTCACAATCACAAAATCCACTCTAAATAATCTCATGAGCCTGTTTCCTCCAAATTTCTAAAGCGTCCCTTCTTACTCGGCCCGTCAAAACTCATTAGGCTCTCAGGATGGCTAATGTGTTTGGACTTTCATCTGGATTTGTGACAAACATACACCCGATCCATTGTGACAGAGTAATAAAACATGGACAAAAAAGGCTCCAATTAGGCCCATAATCAATGGAGATGAGCAATTAATGCCTGGTAGGAAGCAGGGATTCTGACTTTTAATCAGGCCTGTGTTTTCTGTGCCCATAAAGCTGACAGTGGTCCATAATGAATAATGCATGCGCCGTTAATGGTAATGTTCCTATCACCCACCTTGATGATACGCCTGAGCGCAACGGATCACATTACACTTGGTGGTTCAGGCGTCACAATAAAATTGATGGTAAGGTCTCTCTACATCACTGCATTGCTGGTACTACTGTAGCCTTGATTAATTTTATAGCTCCTTATTCATTTGAATTTTTAGGATTAGCTGTTTCAGGTTCCTAGTAGCTTGGTTTCATTTAAATAGAAATGACTAGACTATAAAATAAACTCTGTGCACTCAAGAATTATATGGATTAATATGAACATTGTTAAAGGTGTAGTTTGAGATTTTAAATGTAATCATCTCACCTTCTGTTTAAAAATGGAAATGTACTTTAACGTCAGGCAGTGTTACTGATCTTTATCTGTCTTGATAATGTCTAATTAATAACGGAACAACACATTTAGTGAAGATCATATTCCCACCTTTATATCGGCTTGAGCATTTCAAAATGTTGAATTTTATTTGCATTTTATTTAATGGACCAGCAAAAGGTGAAGCATAATTGAGAAGTGGGAGGACAAGTGATACAGGACATGTTATGAAAATGTCTTCCAAATAAAAATCTGTAGAGTGGCCTGGCTTTGTGTTCCTCCCTGTTTACACCCAAAATAAAATCTAGTTCATCTAAATTCCTCCAGTAACCACCGAAGTAGTGAATGTAGTCCCGTCTGTATTTATTTCCATTTCAACAGAATTTTAGCCAATATTAACAAACATTTTGTGTCATGAATGAATAAGGCTGTATAGAATATTTAAACAAGGATAACGTTGCAAAATATTCCATGCAGAGCACTGTTCACTGCCACGAATACAACCTACTATAGGCCATGATCATATTCCTTATCTGACTGGCTGGTAACCATGGTAATGTGGAAGGAGCTGTAGTGATCTACACTACAAACAATCTGTTGACAGGGAAAGTAGTAGCCATGCACTCCTTAGTTATAGCCTTCATGGAGAGGAAAGAAAAAAGTATTTGTTAAAAGAAAACCTGAAGAAGTTCTGGCTGCAGTTTCCCACAAGCAATGCAAAGGACACAGCAAACAGGTAAAGACAAGGCCTCTGGTGAGGAAAGATAGTTGGGAAACTTTTTAAAACATTTAAAATGTGAAAATCAGTTCAAGGACTTTTGCTAGTTACTGTAGATAAAAGCATTTTGGAGAAGTGTTGTTTATGCAGCAATCTTTCAAATTTAGCTGAGATCAGGAAACTTAATCAAAATAAGACAGAACACAGCAGGTATTTTCTGGTTCCTGCGCATTACCTTCAGCGTTGACACAGGTCACATTCTGCACTGCAGTTCCAGGACCACAGGAGGTATTGGTGGGAATGCATTTTCCCTTTTGTTGGATTTGCCACAGGTAGCAGGCCGGATCTTCACAGGGGATGAACTCCATCAGATGAGGGCAGGTCCCCATAGTATTACTGGACTCCCACAACACCCCTCTCTTCCTTTGTCTGAAGCCTGACGGAAGGCAGACAGCAAAGAAAAGTGCAGAAAATGTAAGAAAAATTACAGACTTTTCTGTGTTCAGCATGTTGCTTTTCTTATAGACTAAGCATAATCTCCTCTAAGCAAACAATAATTCTCTGTATTTTCACATCAATGTATTTTAACTAGAATAGTTTGTTTTTGTATAAGCCAAGTGTGAGGCAGGGATAATAGCTGGCATGCTTCTCATAAAAAATAAAAGTGAATGCAAAATAGGAGTTTCACAGAAGAGAGGCGAAGATTTGCAATTTAATTTTCCCCTTAATGTCAGTCCAGATATTTTTGCAGCAAAACAAAAACACTGAAGTATTGTCCATTCAGATCACTGTAGGTTCAACAATACTTGGAAATAATCAAATAATAAAATATATATATATAAATATCTCAGTCTGCATCTGTTAACTTTCTCACCTTTCTTCAGGAACCAAGTTAGCAGAGCAAAAGATTTTGTGTTATGGAGGCGAAATTGTTACATCTATTTATCATGTTGTAAACTAGCAGCTCTTTTATCAGCAGACTGTGAAATTAAAAGGATTTTTTTTTGTCCTGGATGACGTCTGATCATCCTGGACAGACAGACAGAAATCAATCTGTCACTGCATGTGGGAATTTGTGCCATTTGCCCGAGGAATACCCTCTCAGCGTCAAGGTAACTGCTCTGACTCGACTGTTTATATTTACAGAAAACTGTTGAGTCTTTTATTCGCGCTCAATGAAATGTTGATACTTCAGTAAAGAGACTTTGTTTACCGAAAGACAGCAGAAGCCGGATTTCCAAGCTGTGAGGGAGGAAGACGGTGAAAATAATCCTGTCTTTTCAATTACAGTCACATCGTTACTGACAGCATGTTTTAAACTAAGTAATGATGGTCACTTTAAGCAGTACAGGAGACATTTTCCATAGAAATATACTGTGAAATAAAACATATCCATATGCATTTTGTTCAAACAGCTAATTTATTGAATTAAAACCAAACCTATGAACTAAATCAAAGCCAAAAACTTAAAACCAAAGGATCCTACAGTGACTTGAAGTGCATGTTGGAGCAGCATGAGGCAGAACTGCAGCAACTCCAGTTACAACTAAAACCTATGCTCTCAAGAAACAGGACCGACTGCAGCCTCCTGAACGTAAGTGGTGATTGTACCAAGTGCTACAGAATCATAATATTGATGTAGCTCTTGTCAAACACATGGGAGAGTAAACAATCCTGGTGGGCACATCCCTAGAAGAAACCTTTGCAAACACAGAGTTCCTCCTTCTAAGACCCAACAAGATCAAATCATTTAATCATTAATGTAAAATGTTTTAAGTTAAAAATTCATTTGTTGTATGTATATAGATTCTTTAAACTATTAGCTACATCATCCGCTTTTTCCAAGAAATGTGGTGATTGATCCTGATATGCAGGAAGATAAACACCAGAGAAGGTGTTGAGTCCAGGTAAATTAACATCTAATTATATCTCAGGGCCAAATCAGCAATATAATAGCTGAGTGAAATTTCCCCAATTTGGTCAACTGTCTAATACCAAGAGGTATATAAAAGCCTTGAACATTTTTTTTTAACATTTACAAATGCTCCTTCATCCCTGGCTGTTCTGTGACTTAATCTTCATGATGCTGGTTTTCACAAATGTTCAGTAAAACATTCTGAGGCATTCTGAGAACTGTTTAATTAATTATATATACACAGAAGAAGCCTATTGATTCGCATTGTAACATCTGACGGGAATAAGTTTTGGTGGAATCAATAAAATTATATGAGAAAGGGGAACTAAAAATGGCACGCCACACTTTTCAGATTTGCATTTGTTAAAAAGTAAAATAAAAGCATATTATATCTTTCTTCAAACTTGCATTCATGACCTGCTTTGTATTTTTTTTTCTATCATAGTAAAATCCTAAGTATTTTGAAGTTTATGGCAGTAGCACAATCAAATGTGAAGAAAGTTCAAAACTTTTTTATAGTAATAACATTAAGTTGCCAGACTTTGACAGCGCCGTTGAGATCCAGATCACGTTTCTCTTTTTGTGTTTTTCTGGCTAACATAGCCGTCAGTGACAACTATCTCTGTGACAAGTTGTCACAGGTGTCACAAACTCATCAACAAATTACTTCAGTAATATTTTTGTTCCAGTGATTTTTAGCTCTGCCACCTAATAGCTGCCGTAGCACCATAAAACCTCAGAGAGAAAATCTGTTAAATATGAACGAGCACAAATTTGACTCGAAGAATGGCAGGCACGTCATAAAGATGGGCCAAACAATAAAACGGCATAAAGATTATTGAACGACATGAACACGTTGAGTCATTATCTTTACGCCACTTACCCCGTCGTCCACATCACCTTACTGTCCCGTAATGTCATTCATATTCCTCACTCTACAATATTGATTTTCCTGAAGATGGATTGTTCATAAAATATTCATTTTTCCATGAAAAGGTCTCTATTGATTGGACATGTTCACATTTATAGTTTGAATTGACTTCTAAGCTTTTCCAATTCCCTGATGACACTGCAATGTTCTTGCTGGCAAAAAGCTGACAGATGAAATAGTTATTTCTAAGCCCTAGTCTCTCCCTTAGTGACACTTGAGCAGCAAACACGAGTATGTCCTTTCGAGACATACTCATTTTATTTTACTCTGACTCCAGCTACCAGTTGAAGGTCCCCAAATTCTTTTATTTCGAGGGTAACGCCATTTAACCCTTAGAGTCCTGGTCTGCAAATTACAGACATCTGTCTACCATCTACTGGAGAGAAGCCTGGGTTTAGCAGCCTGATGTGAGCGCAGCTGCCTCTCCAACACCAAAGACACTCTGGATCGATTGCAGAATAGCCCAGAGCACTTACCGCTACTCGGATCCAAGCCACAAGAAACGATTTGGCTAGGATATTAATAATTAAAAGGTTTCTTGGACATACCAAGTTTGTTTCAGGAAAACAAGGAGCAAAAATGTGATTTCTTTTTTTTTTTTTTGTTAACGCACTCTTTTTAAGAAATACACCTTCCCTCCAGCTGCCTAAGTTCAGGTAGAGACGTTGCTGAAAATTCATCCAGTAGCCTCCCGTGTTCAATTGATTTCCCTGTACAGCTGCAAATACGATAGGCCAAGATAACATGAAAAGACATGAAGCTACAGCAAGGCAATCTAAATTTGCAATTTTCCCATGAGCAAAGCTGCTTGGCTCCTATACCCCGAAACAGGGATGTGACGGTACTTTCGTTTGGAGACGGATCAGTTTACGCTAAAGCAGAAAGGCAGTCCAATCAGAGCAAGAAATTCTCAGAAGCTCCGGGGCAACAAGCAAATGGATCATAACAATACTCTACTACTCAATACCTGCTCAGTGAATGACTCTGTTGCTTCATACTCTGCCTGCCGTTTGCTCTGAGTTTAAAGACAGCTTGCCTCAGGAGAGGCCCCAACAAAACAGCCGACGCTTTTGTTTTTCGCTCCTCCAAATATATTAATGACGCTGTGTGTGAGAGGACTTGGCTCATCTGAAAGGGATCCGGTGTTTTGAGAGAACCGACACTGACCTGGACGATCTGCAATGCGGTCGCTCCCCAGGGGGCTTTCATGCACATTTACTCACCGCAGCGACGAGGTCATGATGCCCTTTTAACACAGCCCTAACACAGTAACGGCTCAAACACGCTTCATTCCACACACGTTGCCTTTCAGAGCGATCAGATACGACATGTTTTCACCTGTGTGAAAAGTCAGGTGGACGGAGTGGTCTCATTGTTTTTCAGTGCTTCAGTGGTTGAGCTACAGGACATTGTTTTTTCCCATGTAGTTTTCACACTACATGGGAATTTTCTGCATTATAAACATTTTTCTTTTTAGAATTGCTGTGAATGAAGCTCCATCTATCGTTCCCTCACCTCCGACCATCACACCTCTTCCTTTGGAACAAAGTCGTTTTTGGTCCCTCCAAACTAGACCAACTTCTTCCACCCATTTGCCGCAGCCTCTACAGATGGGGTTCCCAAAGTCGGTCCTGGAGGGCCGGCATCCTGCATGTTTAGGTTCTCTCCCTGGTTTAGCACACCTGCATCAAATGATGGCTCATTACAAGGCCTAAGCAGAACATTGACTTGCTGGGAAGGTTGTTGCTACTACCAGGGAGAGAACTAAAACATACAAGATGTTGGCCCTCGAGGACCAACTTTGGACACTCCTGCTCTACAGGTTAGCTTGGGCAGGGCATGTCTCGCAGCTTTCCTTCCTTTCTTTTTTATTGATGATTGGTTGAACAGTGGGGAATAGTTTTACAACCAAAACTTGCTCTACATTTCTCAACCTTTTTGTCTCCCAGGTGTTTCCTGGTGTTCATGCTTGCTTACAAAAACTCATGGAAACATCTCTGAGGCCTTCACAAGATAGTTGTATTTATACTGGGGTTCAATTACCCAAAGGTGATGTAAAATTATATTAATTTAAGTTCTGGGGCAACTTAAACCAGTTGTAATGGAAATTTAAGGGTGTCAGATTAAAGCGAGCTGAATAAATATCACCACACACTTTATTCTTATTTATTTACATTGGAATCTGTGGTTGTAACCTGGAAAAATGTGAAAAGATTCAACTGTTTTTGTAAGACACTGCATGTTGTGCCACATCCCAACAGACTTATTCTGTCCTCCGGCTGAAATATGTTTATAATTCTGACCCAGAAGTTTCTCTGCACCTTTTTCTGTCAAATCCATTCAGTTAAAATTCTAACTCATGACCTAAAATCAGACAAACCTATCCCCTATAAGTTCAGCACTGGCAAACAAATCGGGGGGGGGGGGAATCACACTTGAGTAACAGCTGCCAGGGTTATGCAGTCCCACGTTGATCTTACTGGAAGTGCTTAGGCAACAGTTTTTATTGATTTTACATACACTGTCTGCAATACAACACAAACTTAATTGTTGCTGACTGAGAGAGACTGAGAGGGATTTTCACCTCATGCACATCTGTTCAAATAAAGACTCAGATTTTAGGGGATGTTCTAGCTGCATGTCTTTTGCCAAACTTTCTCTACCTGCTATTTGTTCAACATGTCTCTAAAAAAATTATGAGGCCAAGTTTTTTAAAACAAAGCTTTAAACCTTAGTGAAGTAACATAGTTGTACACTATATATATACATTATATAATATATATATATATATATATATGTGTGTGTGTGTGTGTGTATACGCTTATATATACACATATATATGCATATATTTATGTGTATATATGCATATATATATATGTGTAGGGTATATTCATGTCGTGGGGAAAATGTTTGTTAAGAAATAATTTACAAAATCTTTACTTGCACAATTCACAATATCCCTAAAATATGTTTAAAATAAATATAAATGAAACAAATATATAAAAACATATTGTTTATAAAAGTTACATACTGCAGCTTTTAATTATAACATATAAAATAACACTGACAAGGCATTTTGTTTAAAAAATTTTTTCAATAGTTAGCATATGGTTACTTGCTCTGTGGTTGGATTCATTTTAAGCAGTTGGCTCAGAATTATTTTGGTCTTTTATACAACTGTCCATATTGACTCTAAACAGAATGTGTTACATTAGACAAATTAATTAAAACTTCTCTGTCTGTCTTTCTGTTCTTCTTTATACTGACGGCTCTCTCCATGTGACTTGCTGGCCATTGAGTAAGTGTCATATTGAGTTACAGGTGTTTGTGTCAGAATTCATCTTCTTGTTCTGTGTTTTTGGATAAAACATTTTTAATTAACAATGTTAAACTAAAAAGAAAGAACCAAGTACTTATGGTGGCTGCAAAGCTAAATACACATTTACAGAAACAGCGTTGGAAACATCTCTGCACCAAGTTATAAAGCTGGAGAAAACTGAATAAAAAATATATAATAAAAAGTTGAAACAATTTGAACATTATGTGTTACTGAGGCCGGCCAACAAACAAACTGCACATGTGTTTCTCGAAACAGAACAGCAGGTGGTGAAAAGAAAGCTAGAAATAAGACAGAAAATAACAAAAGATCTTTGGTGAAAGGAGGAGACTGACAATGGGGAAAACTAAATGGAAAATTGACATGAGAGAAACAAAATTCCCGAATAAAATCCCAGAACATGAAAATGTATTGGTAATGAGAGCCAAGGGCATCGAATGGATAATAATATCTTCTTGAATAGAAAACAAGAATAAGATAATGTAAAACAAAACACAGCACACTCAAGACGTATTTGCCACTCCAATCCCGATTAAGGGGTGTAAACATTTTAAATTAATTTCATCCTTTATTGCAGTGGCTTGAAAATTACACTGAAAACTTCTGAAGAATCAGATTTGCTTTAATTTCAGCAAATTTATTGAGCCCAGGAAAATTACTCACAGGTACAAAGGAAAGAATGTCTTGGAAAAAAAGTTAAATATTTCTGTTGTTCAATTCATAAAATTGGCACTCTACCAAACATTAAAGAAACAACGTAAATTTTAGAGTCTGACTTAGAAAAACGTTTTTAAAAATTCTTATTCTTGCTATTTTGGCATTTAAAAAAAATATAAATCATTTTGGTCGTTTTACCTGACCTAAATCAGAAAATGTTCATGTTGATTTAAAGTCATACAGAAATAAGAGGTTGTGTATCTTTTAAATATCTGATTAGAAAATACTTTTACAAACTCAGAAACAGGCATTTTCTATGAATTCAGTGCAAAGTGCCTGTTTATTGTCCTTGGGGAGTTGAAATTTAACTAATCCTTCGAAAGAAATACTTGGCAAGTTTACAGCTGGTAATGCCGACACAAGCAACTCCCACATACATATGATGTAAAATCATTAAAGTGCCATCATGTGTTAAATTTCTATCTTTTTTTCTCCAAACCTTTGCAAAGCAAAAGCTTGTCTGTTTTCATGTCATGCTTTGTTATTTCTAACATACCTTTCTTCCCTTGAGGTTCTTTGCAGTTTTCATGAAGGCAGGCACTCCAGGGCGACCACTGGGACAGCAAGCACTGATGCTGGCAAGGAATGGAGCAGTTCTGAGCGGCCAATGGAGGATCATCTCCATCACACAGCCAAGCATTCACAGGCCTGGACACTGAACAAACAGAAAAAGAGCACACACAGAAGGATAACCCGTGCTCAAGCAAAACCAGACACATTCAGCTGCGTAGTGTGTGTGTGATAGAAACTGCTGCCAGGTAATATGTTTAGGATTGGACTCCTAACAGACATGTGGGCCAGGCGATGTGGAGAGAGAAGATCAAGAAACCTGTCAGATTGAAAAGTATTGATTTAATTCAGTTCCAACTTGGAAGACAGGATAGCATTTATTGTTAAAGGCTACCACTTCAAACTTTGCACACTGTGGCGAGAAGTTTAGCAAAGCTTATTAGAGAGTAACAAGTGAAAAGGCCAGAGGGGATCGCGCATCTGATGTCAGACTCAAGAGAACATAAAATATAGGGCAGCTGGCAACTGACGCGAAAACTAGGAGGTGTTAAATCAAGACATAGTGAAACCATTTTATGACTAAGCAAGGCTGGCATCATCTGAAGATCACAGACAGCTGAACCACCTGTAATGAGCACCGACACGGGTCTCTGTCTCAGAGTAACAGGTACTTTGTTGCCTGTCCACAGCAGAGAGATTTCAATCAAATGTTCCATGTTGATGCAGCTTCGAACACCATTGAGAGGCAAATTTCCATTTAAATGAGAGCCCATAGAAAAATTACTTATTGTCCACAGAGCATTTTGCCATTTTACCCACCATAATTTACATGGTGTTTGATCTTCTATGTGAAAATGACATGCTTGTTTAAACACAGAGATAAAGTGCAGTGAAGATCCTTTTACTTTGTTCCACAAATTGTTTTTATCTAACCAGAAGAATCTTCACTTTACCGAACATGAAGTGCAGGCTTACTGAACCAAATTATGATAAGGCATTCTTTTAACAACTCTACCATTTAAGGTGTTCATATTTCTCTCCAACATTGCTCAAAAGGATGGCTTCTCTCACACACTTGGGAAAAATATAGACGTCTAAATTAGCATGCTTTTACTGACAAATTGTTTTATTCATTCTTCAAGAAAGAGTGTGATTTGCAAAAAGAATAGAGAGCATTTCAGTCGATAGTCATTAAAAGGGGCCCACTGTGCTTAATTAAAATGATAAATGGTTAATACTCATTATGCCACAGCCTGACTCTCCTTTTTTTTATCTTTTTTTTCTTAATTTGTGGTGATGCACACTGTAAGCTCCAGAATTTATGATGTGGAAAAAAATATTCATTTGTGAACTTTAGAATTAATTACATACTTTTTTATATGTGTATTGTATGATACTAACTATTAGGTTATTCTCACAATATGATAACTTCCAGGATGATCTAATTTATCTAAGACAGAACAGCAATACTTATTCCTTCAGTATTAATATATATATATGTATATATATGGCAGCTTTTTAGTGCTTTCTGACTGAATATTTCACCTTATTGTGATGCTATTCTTTGTAGAGTCACAGCAATAATATAAGATGTTAATAACTTGACAACTACAGTTTGAAAATACTGTTACATTAATAAGATTGTATGAGGTTGTGTTTTGGTTTCAATGTTTCATTACTGTTTATAGTCAAACTCACCTTCCTTGCACATGAGAAAAAGTGTACCTCCACCTAAGGGCAATTTATTGTGACCACTTCATTTAATTTGTGTGTTTTTGGACTGTGAGAGGAAGCCAGGGCAGACAGACAAAACCCAAGCATGCAAAAGAAGAACATGCGAACAGAAAGGCCATTACCTGGATTACAACACATTTATTTTTCTTGCAAGACAAAAATTGCAGTTCAGGCTTACAATTGATGCTCTAATCTAATAAAACAATTTGGGTTCTCTAAAGCATTTAAGTAAGCAATAATAAAAGCCTCTAATAGTTCCCTGAAATTCTGGACAACAACTGAATACAAATTAATGGCTGCTTTTAAATGTAATCACATAATTATTTTTTAAAATGTTTGGCGCATTTAAAGAGGCTTTGCCGCTGTGCATTCAGTTTATCAGTCTTCTGTTGAAAGTACTAAATATATTAATCAAATAGTAAAGCACCAAAATTGTTTGGATTAAAGGGTTAATGAACTTGCTCTGAAAAATGCCCTGAGCAGCAGCAGTGGCTTCTTTTATTACCACATATAAAACAATGTAATTCAGTTGCAATTGTTTTTCTAGCACATGGAATTATATTCATTAAATTCTTTTTCCTTTTTTGTTTTATGACTATTACTTGGAAAAATATTTAAATAAGATAGAAGGCCTGGGAATTAAGCTGTTAGAGGAAAAATGAGCTGTTTTATATGCAGAGCAGGGGATCCCCTGTTGTTCAAAGCCTTCACTATGGCACATTACATGTGACAGTAAATCACACCATGAATAAACTGAAGATACTTCAGATTAGCATTAGAACACCCTTTCCCTATTGTTAGAAGGCCTGTTTTCATGCACATAACCAACATGATGCTCTGTTTCTATAATTAACGTTGATGATGCAGATCATAGCTTTAAGTTTGCAGAAATTTCTATGTTTCATAATAGTGAATATATTTAGCCAGTATTTGCTTCTAGAACATACTGGTTCCAAAAGGATGAAGCTGTTTGACTCACCTTCCTTCTTGTAAAGTGCTGCTGAATCATCAGGGACTTGAACACAGTAGGTCTTCCTGGTCTGGACTCCACCTCCACACAGCAAACTGATGTTAGCCCGCCGTCGATCCTGCTGGCCCAGTAAGGGTCGGATGAGGCATTCGCCCCAGTCAGTGCTCCTCCAGGCGTACCTTAGTAAACACAACAAAGTGGAAATACAACGCCATGCAAAATCATTCATACCTCTTGAACTTTTTTAAATATGTTCACTCTACAGCCACAAATATCAATGCAATATTTTGGGGATTTTATGTCATATCCAACACAGAGTAGAGCCAAATTGTCAGGTGGAAAAACAAGGACACATTTTTTAAAAATGTTTTAAAAGATACAGGATGCCACAAGCCAGATTTGTGAAATGCACAGCAGTCCTGTCAGCAGCATTTCTTACCTAACCTGTAAGTTTCTGCAGCTCATTCACAGTTACAATGGATCTTTAATTAATGTTCCTCTTGCCAGGCTTTTGTCTTGGCAATTGGATGAACTGGATTTTTTTGTACGGGTATCAGAGTCAAGGGGTCTTCTTCTTTTTCTCTTTCTTTTGGGAGAAGAAGCTGTAGAAACCATATTTTGTTTTCATTCGACTTCACAACTATAATCAAGATCATGTTGATCTTTTATACAAAAAATCCCAAAAATATGCATTAAAGTTTGTGTTAAGAAAGGAACAAAAAGAAATCGGCTGAAATAGTGAAAAGGTTCACAAACCATTTAGCAAATGGATAAGTGTCATGAAGTTTCCACCAGAGATGTTTTACATTTGGGTCTTTTAAAAGTAAATCTGCCAAACAAGCAGTAAACAAAGATTCAAATGAATGTGAATGGGAATAAATCATTAGGGGGGGATTAACAACAACCAGTGTACACACAGGCTTCTTTCAATTAGTCAGAAGGGGGCTGTAATATTTTTTTTGATTCCAGAACTTCTAAATAAATGTTTGGTTTCAACTATGAAATATGCAACGATGCAGAAAGCAATAATATTTCAGGAGATTACTGGAACAACAGCCCGTAGTAATCTATCAAATGCTTAATTTCCGTAATGAGTTTTCCCCTAATCATGTAAATCCCCTGCTCTCAGGCACTCCATGTACATTTAAAGGGGAAAAAAAACTAACTAGCAGAGAATGTAATTCTCCATTGAGTACTTTGTTCATGCTTGTTTTATTAGCTAAAACCTATTCTAACTTCAGTGCAATGAGAATCAGGCATCTTCTTTCTCCAAGTCAAAATAACTCATCAGGTTAGTTCTTACTGTTACTGGTTGAATATAAAACTAGCTGATCAAAATAATATAACCATAAGATCATACGTTAACAGAATCCTGTTTCTGAGTGCTCTGAGCATAAAAAAGAAACCCATTTATTTATGAATACCTGGGACATTGTGGAAGTAAATCTCCTATGATGTTGCAGGCTTCCTTTTCTTCAAGAGCAGGACATTGTTTTCCTTCTCCATGAGGGATCTGTGTCATGATCCGTGTCCGGACGCGATACCCGGGGGACAGGTCGGCGGATCGGCAGGTCTTTGAACAGGAACTCCACGGCGACCAGTCAGAGGTTTGACAGTCTTTGGGCATCACACATGCCTGGAAGGTCAGGGGGGACGTATCCTTGGTACATAAACTGAAGATCGAGAAGACTTCATTACCAAGTTTGCCACCTCAACCGTTGTTACATGACATAAAACCCTTTTAACTTCTATTACAGTTAAGACAGTGATAGTCTGTTTAAGCAGATTGATGATCATGTTGTCTGCAATTTATTTTGTATTCATTAAAGTGGCAGAATGTAACTTTTATTAAAGAAAAATGCCTTTTTCATATTTGTTTACTAAGTCGTGGCAGTAATTACAGCATAAAGTATTCCAGTCCATTTACCTTGCATAATAAACGTGGGTTAATAAAGCAAGAACATTTGCGTTTGTTGATTATTTCTTTGTTGTAACAATAATTCTAATGCAGACAATGTAATACTGTTGGAAAGCCCCTTATATATCCCCTAGAGGGAGCCCCATTGGTAAGGATAATGTATGTGTGGTTTGAGCAGCAGAGTTGAGTTTGTCCGTTGTGTGTATAAAAAACGGCCATTTCTTCTATGCTGTTCATCTGTTGACTTCTGATTGTTATACACACACCCATGAGATGGCATCACAATCTTTAACCATGACCTTCCATAACTGACCAGAAACAAAACTAGTGTTGTTACATCTGCACCTGAAGAATCAGCACATGGTTTCAGCTATCAGTTTCTTGCTCAAAGGAACAGAAAAATCTTCCCCAACTGAGAAATTGCGATCTAAAGTTGCTCAAAACAGAAATGCATTAAAATATTTGCATACTTCCACTACACATGTCAGTATAGACTTTATTTTTTTCATCTACTAAGCAATATTGTAGTAATTTGTATGGCAAGAGCCTGAAAAACCATGACTAAAATATGCCTGCTGACATTCATAATGCCATGCTATTTAAAAACTAATTAATGTTTATAATACAAAAAAAGATGTTTTTATTTACTCCTTAAAGGTTCTAGCACTGAGGATAAAATAAAAATATTAAGGATCATGAATTGAAATGCACATAGTAGCATGGGTTTTGCATTTATTGTTTGTACAGATAGCAAAGGCCATGCAGCCTTTTTGCTATCAGCCTGCTAGTTACACTGAACTTTAATTACAGTGCAGACCCCAGTTGAGGTTTAAATGGATTAGTGGACAGATCTCATTAAGCAACATTTAAAATACCACATGCCTAGAGAATCTACTGAATCTGCTAGTTGTACTGAGACGCATGAAGAACAAATTTACTTTGACTCATCCACTTCTGTGTAAAAAAATGTTATTTTACTTCCTGTAAAAAAAAATTCCACCTTTTATTCAATGAGGCAATTTGCTCTGTTAAATTAGTGAAACACGTTCATTTGTCACTGAATTCCTGTTTAAGTTCTTTAATTGGGCAATGCAAATAATGAGCTTATTAGGATGTGAGCACACAGCATATTTCATTTTATATTTTGTAATTAGACTGAAGCTAAAGTAAAATAAGACAAGACTTTGGGAGAAAGTACAAGTTCAAAAGCTCCAAATGTATCTAGTAGCAAAGCAAGTTAATAGGTACTCCACCGCAAAGGGTCTCTTTGTGCAAAACCTGTAAATCCACTGAACCATTGAGAAGGATGACCTTTGACTTCAAACTGAGTGAAATGTATGCTTCCTTGAATTCACAACTTGACCTGGAAGACCAATAATCCACACTTGGGTTTAAAACTTATCTTCCAAAACACGCAGAAAATGAGAAAGTGTGTATAACCGCAACAGTGAAATGATCAAAAACAATACCTGGAATCAATAAGACAATTAAAGTTAAACTGAAATACTGTTTCTGATATGCTCGCCTGATATGGATGGTTGTCTGATATTGAGCTTAACAGCCACTCAAAGGTGTCACTTCACACCAAGAGGATGGTATTTAGTGGCATTTAGACAATACATCATAATATAGATGCAATGATTTTCCTCCCTTGATGATGGGGGCAAAAAAATCATGACTGCGTGTGTGTGTGCTCCATTTTTGTGTTTAAACATGTGCAGCAAAATCCATTCTTATCAAATCCAAATACCAGGGTCAGCTCAAAAAGCAGCGGCTGAGGGGAGTACCACTTAACATTTAACACAATAATACCTCTCCTCCCTGCCAACATGCCGCTGAAACACTCGCTCTCACATAATCTAGTTATAATGGAATAAATAACAGACATCTGTAAAAAGCATTTTGTGTTACTGAATCCACCTTTACATGAACAAAACAGCCAATAGAAACCATAGGGGATCACATACTTTGCAAAAACAAATTCTTTAGTAAAGAAGTGGGTCGATAAGTATGTACATGCAAAAGTGAGTAGATGAGAAGATAAGTAAATACACTGGTAGGCTAAAAAACTCACCACCTGGATGAGCAAGTAGGTATGTGCTTCCTATTTGATATTTACTGCACATACAACCAACTTCCAGCAAACAAGTTATTTAACCCCAGCTGATGCAAAGAGTAGCTTTTCATTTCTTAAACCCAGTCGAGTTGTTTTGTCTCCATCAACGTTTCGCTTGAATGTATTCACACCTGCACAAAATATCCGGACCAAAGGGGGGAGAAAGACTCTGGCCTGTTTAAAGCAACCAAATGTGTCCTTTTTTGATGCAGTTTTTTTTTTAATTTATACTAATGAATAAGCCAAAGTAAGTAAACAAGAACATAAATAAAAGAGGTAAATATGAAGTTAATAATTAAGTTCAAAATGAAGTCACGTGTAAGCCAATAGATTATTAATAGTGAAGAAAGTGATTACATAGATACATAAAGTTATTAAATAAATACACAGCGAGCAAAATAAGGGCAGATAACTTTGTAAGCAAGTTAAGTGAGAAAGTAACCAACCTTGCAAGCACTAAATAAATAAGCAAACAATCTACTTAACAAGTAATTAATCAATAAATAAACAAGCAACATAGCTACTAAGCAAAAATGTATTTAGATAAGACAGATAG
This sequence comes from Phalloptychus januarius, assembly GCA_902982915.1. Taxonomy (NCBI): domain Eukaryota; kingdom Metazoa; phylum Chordata; class Actinopteri; order Cyprinodontiformes; family Poeciliidae; genus Phalloptychus; species Phalloptychus januarius. The sequence continues at coordinate 15,545,948 of CADWAE010000230.1, read as the reverse complement.
AAAATACATAAAAATTAAGTCATTTATTTAGCCAACCAGACATACACATTAAGCCTTTTTCTTAATTAATCCCACTATTTTCACCCCAAATAAATTATCAAGTAATGAACAATTTGAATTGAGCACAAAGCTTCTAAAATAGGCAACTCATTTTTTTAACAGGTTCTTCATAATCAGGTGATAAAATAAACATGTTCTTTTTTTTTACAAACTAATGTGTCATCATGTCACCTCTGCCTAGAATTTAGCACAGTAAGTCATATATTTGGTTATGATTTGAAATTTGTTGTGTATAGAAGAGGTAATGCTATGCTTTCTAGATTTCTATGCATAAAATAATCCCAAAAACATTTTGCAAAACCTGTGGTTTCATCATTACAGCACAAAGAACCTAATGAAGTCAGGAGAAGCTTGTTCAGATCCGTCACATCGTTGCAGTAAAACATCTCAGTGTGCTACTTATCCTATTTGTCATATTCTGCAGTTATGCTCTTTTTATGTGGCTGAGTGAGACTTTTCAATAAATGCTATATAAAGGTCAAGATCACATCTTATGGAGCAATATATTCCTGACAAATAAATCAGCGAGAGTGATGCTTGACTAAATGAAACTAATAGAGAATGACGAAAGCCTTTGAGAAGGGAGGCATCACACTAGAGGTGGATCATGTTGGTAGAACTGCTATTAAATGGGATTTACCATGTGAAATAGGCAGTTTGCAGTAAATTATTTTGCTTAAATTTTTTTTACCATATACATTTTTTAAGTTCAGAAGAGCAGGAACAGTTGCTCAGTTGCTCCTAAACCTTGAAGAAGATTAACTGCAGTACCAAAAGACAACACTGCCAGCTTGGAACAGGAAAATAAGCCACAATTCACACAGTCACCATAATTAGACAATAACAGATTGGAAAAGCATTGTGTGGTCTGATGAGTCGAAATTTTAACCGTAAAAATCAGATGTAGCGTGACAATAAGGCAAATTAGCATGAAAACATAAATAAATCCTGCTGTGTAATAATGGTGCAGGTTATTGGTGACTTAATGCTTTGTAATCTTATTTTTGGCTTTCTTTGAACTAAGCACTGTTTTAACTCCACAACCTACCTGAGTAATGCTACCAACCATGGCCATTACCATATGACCAGTGTACCAATCTCCTGATGATGCTTGTCTCAAGGCTAACATCATCTCTACCTAGTTCAATGAACAAGTCAATTAGTTCACTGTCCCGTAATGTGAAGGCCAGACTGATGCAACTCAGTACTAGCAAGGGGTACCGAATAAAGTAACCAGTGAGAGTGAGGTTTTCAAATGTATAAAAAATGCATTTACAACAACAAAAAAACAACATACAGTCTTCTTACCTTAGCATAACATTCTTGCCATCACTTCTCGCACAGCGTACATATCGTGTCTGATATCCTACTTCCAGCTCCCATGACATGGGGTATCTTATGTGGGTTTGACCGTGGTGGTTGTGGAGGTTCTGGTGATGATGAAATTGGTGGTGAGAATCCAATGTTTGTGTTGTGATAGAGTTGTTCTCATTGGAGATAACCCCAAAGTCCACTGTGGTCCTTCCGTTTAAGACGGCGTCCTTGTTATGGGGGAGTCGGCACTTACTCCAGGCCCCTACTTTAAGGCTGTACTGGTACTCCCCCTCTGCAACAGGGCAGTCAACAGAGTTAGTACAAGTCCTGGTCTCGGTTAGATTAGGGCAGTTAGCTCCTCCATACATTGGTGCGGCCAGGACGTGTCTAGTCCGATACTGCAGACCAGCACTGCAAGTTTTACTGCAAGTCGCCCATGAGGTAAAGTCTGAAACCACACAGTCCTGAGGGCAGGGGATGAGGCAGGCCTGCTCCACAGGTGGCTTCTGGGAAAAAAACTCGCATATCCTTATGCTGACAGTGCTTCGATTGGAAGTGCGAACACAGTGGATATTGCGCCTCTGAATGCCATGCTGTGCTGTAATGCACTCAGTAGTCCTCATCTTGAGTTCATTAGAAAAGAAAGGGACAAGAACACAGCTCCCCCAGTCAGAAATCTCCCATTCAAAAAGATCTTGGTGCCAGTCGCAGACCTTAAAGCATTGCCTCTTGCTTTCTGGTTTCTCCACATGCTGGCAGTGCGAGTTATGGGTAGTCCAGCCCTCCATGTGGACACACCATATCGTCCTCGTCTGAACCCCACCTGAGCCACACACTTCCCCGATACACTGACCCCAGGAGCCTACAAAAACAGAAGACATAGAGAGTACATTTTCATTAAAAACGTGTGCTTTGTAGAGGTGGAAGAGGAGAGAGCAATGATTTAAATTGCAGCCATCTGGAGGCTTGCAATCAAGCCCAATTCAAGGCCATTCACTTAACCTCTATGATTGCTTTATTCATGAACTGAAGAAGAAAGGAACAAAGGAACACAAAGTAATCAAACCGATGGCAAACAGCAATACAAAAATACAAGGTCAGTTTCTTAATCACAAGGACTTAATTTACTGGATCAATATGTTAGGCTACCACAGGTATTAGGTCTGTTATATTTCTTAAATGGTATTGCTACATCCTTTCCATAAACCTCAATATATTTGCAAACATGCAAAACTATGTCATTCTTTGAATCAAATCTTTAGCATGAAACTTTGTGGGTGTTGTGCATGGCACACAAGTAATTACAGATTTGGGAGAATAAAAGTGTGATCATAGTTCAGCATTTCTATCTAATATGGTTTAGAGCACACCATTAGCGACTTCACTATGTTAAAAGCTCCTGCATCTTTTAAACATAGAAAAACTATGCACCATAACAAGTTTTTCTTCAACTTTTCAACATTTTGTCCCATTTCAGTCACAAACCACAATGCAATTTTTGTGCAGCTTTATGGGGTAGACAAACACAAATTTGTTAACAATTGTCAAATGAAAGAACTATAATGATTAATCCCAATTATTTTTTTTTTAATTCAAATATGAAGTGTGGAATGGGTGTGTAGTCGGTTTCTCTCACCTTTTTTTAGGTTTTCTTCCAGAGCTATTATTTTTCTCTATGTTGTTCAGAGTTGGTTTTGCATATAACACAAGTTCAAACACTGCAAGATTTTTGTATAGGGCATGTGAATATCGCATTCATACATTCAGTATTATGATCTATGTGTTTACATATAAACCAATTAGGCATATTATTGTGACAAATATGTCTAACATGTTCCACTTTCTTGTCAAAACAGTGCTGATCAGTTGAGTCACTGACACTAAGATGTTTCCAGCAGACTTTAAATATTCTCCAAATGCAAGGTGTGCATTCATCCTCTTTGTGCATCTCTAAGGTGCTGAATTGGATTGAGATTTGGGGCATTTGGAGCTGAAAGCATCATGCTGCCTCAGCTGGCTTACCGTCTTCCCATGGCACGTCCCGGGTCTACATGTTCTCCAGATAAGCAAGATAATTCTTCTGACCAAGCCTCCTTCACATGCTCAAGTCCCAATTTTTGGCTCTTTTTTGAGTTAGAGGAGAATAAGTGAAGGCTGGCAACTTTGTGACAGTGAGGTTGAATCTTCTAGAATTAGCACCCTATAAAAGTATTTGTTTTCAGCATGAAGTTACACTGACCGAGGTTATTGCTGGGTAGTATATAGGACGCATTATCTCTACCATGTGATAATGTGTCGTGAACATTCTGTATTTCAATGGGGCTGACAAGAGAATCATTGTGATGGGTCAATTTATCTCTGAAACTAGAGTTTTTCAGGGTCTTCCTGGGCTGCAGGGGTCAGCGTCTATCAAAAGTGATCCGAGAAGAGTACAGTGATGAACTTTTGACAGGGTCACGGGCAACAATGGCTTACTGATGCGTGTAGTCTGAGCAAGCAAAGAATCTACCGGATCCTGAACTTTTTAAAATAGTTTGAGCTGTGTCTGAGTGAAAGGTGTCAGAATACCAAGAGCAACACATTTAGCTGCAGGTCTGTCAAGCAGTTCATTCTGCTGTGTTTCTAACTCATTGTCAGTTTAAGCTGCATATCACACAAATCAAAAACTGCTGTATACTCAGTTTAAAACATACTCACTTATAAAAAAAACTCATTCAAATAAAATGCACACAGTTAATTTACAACTTACCATGGCAACTTTATATTTAGATATTTTCCCTCATATTTGGCTGATGATGTGGTTGTGGTGAACCTCTATTGGACTTGGCAGTCGCTGCTTAGTAGCATCAGCTTTTTCGCGACATGGGGTCTGGTTGTTTAATTTTTTAAATGTGCAGTATAGAGGAAAGCAGAATGTGGGCAGAGAGGAAACAAAACTGCTGATACCTTTTCTGGAAAGACTTCTGTCAGCTTTGAACTGGATCTTGGAATGTGCTTCTTGCAGGAGTTGAAGCTGACCACAGACTTTGACAGAATGTGGAAACTGTTGAATATTTTACACGGATATGCAAGTGAAGTTATGGGAAGAAAATGTGAACAAAAACAGGTGAAAGTAGGTACAAAATTGTACCTTTTCAGCAAAAGCTTGTGGTCCTTAAAGTAAAAGTAAAACTTTGCGGGAACTGATCATAATTCTGCACTAAAAGAAATCTTGTTTCTTCAATTACAATTCTAATAAACAGAGTTCAATAACTGATCGTGTATGCAATAGCTATTGAATACTAAGACCTTTTTTCCTATTAATTGATTGGACAAATTTACAGATTCATGGTTAAGCATGTGCCTAGCGTGTAACTTAATAAAACAAAAAGAGCCAATCATTCCTATCGACGGAAATCTTACATTAATCTGTTTGACCTTTTGTCCTTGTACTGAAAAGACCAACGAATGATTGAAACAAAAAAACTCTGATCAATTTGCTGATATAATGTAGTTATATATGTCAGTCTTGTTCATTTCTCAACCACTTATTTTGCAGCCCGCCGTGAAAAAGATAATTTGATTCATTTCTTCTAATTGGAATCAAATTGGTGTAATAATGAGATCCTACTGCTTCGTAAATTGCTTTTGAATGACAAACACACTGAAACTGCTCTGTGAGTTTTGTGTGCCAGAGAAATCTGCTGTTAACACTTTGTTTCCAGGCTGAGAATTAACATGACAAAACAGCTTGTTGAGAAATCCAACAGCGCAGAATTATTGCACAAGTTCATTAAAGCTTACAGCTACATTTTCTTCCTCCTGGCTTTGCAATATTAATTAGAGTAACATTAATGCACCGTTGGTGTAAAGTATACAATGACATTTGGGGGCTGAAAATTGTGAAGATGTAATTTTATCACCCCAACAGCTTTAGTGAGTCATTCTTTTAAATGGTTAAATAAAACATTATGTGGATTTAATGTTTTCCCAAGTTTGAAAGTTTTGGTTTGGTAAAGGTATAAATTATTTACTGTAACTCAAGCTAACCAGTTTCCACTTGGGAAATCAATAAAAAACTGAACTGAATCCTCCTCTGGACGATGAGCAGAGAAGAAAAGTAACACACTGGTGCTTCGTTTAAGTGTAAACTTTAAACTTAGGTTGACAAACGCTGATAATTACACACATATTATTTTTAGATTTTTTTTCTTACATTTTAAATACATAAATTTGATATCCTGTTTATCTTATGGCCTTTTTTCAAAAGTTAGACTTTGGTTAGTATTCCTCCTCAGTCTCCAAAAAACAGAAAAACTTCTAATAGGAAAAAACTGACAACAATTTGCTTTTATTTCTCCACAAACTTCTTTTAGGTATAGTCCAAGCAGGGACGAGGGGGGGCAAGCTTTTCATGTTCTCTTATAATTTGAAGCATGCTTCCGCTATAAATTGCTATGAAAGTAGGTAAAATGCATCATAGTTAATGTTTTTGTATCTTTCTTTGTTTTATTTGTTGATGTTTCTCAGTTGTTCTTTTTTTTCCAATAAAAAAAATATTGTTTGCACAAAAAAAAAAAAAAAAAAGGAAAAAATATTCTGGTTGCACTATGTTTTACAATTAAGTTGTGCTGTGGGTAGTATTTTATAAGGTAGCAGCAGAATTACAATATCCTTCCTCGTAAGACTTGCCTTTGAAAAGAAAGACTGCAAAAATAAAGGGATGCTGTTTATATGAGGCTTTTCTAAAAATAGGAATCAAATTTTACACAAGACAAAATTCCCTTGTGATAAACCTCATTAAAAGTAAGGCTAAAGAAAAATATAAACATAGTTGGCTGGTAAACTAGAACACAATTTTAAAACTAGACCATTGCATTACATTCTCATAGTGGTGATGAGGACATTCAGTTCAGGTCAGAAATCTACATACTGTTGCCTTTGGTGTCAGATTTATTCTGAACTTCATTTGAATCATTTTTAGAGTAACACTGTGACCAAAAAAAACCTTAATAGTTTACTATTTTGATATCACTTGCTTATCCAACTTGCTTAATGGATAAGCAAGTTGCAGATTATCTGCACATTTTATTATCATTTAAAATTACCTGACATAATTCTGGGTGGATATTTGACAACTCCCCTCAACAGAAAAGGCAGAACTTATTTAGATTGATTGCTTCCTGGCACTGACATGATGTTATAGGCACAGTCCATGAATTTTCTTTCAGGTTACTCCAGACACTTCATGTTAATCTGAGATATTCCACATAAAACAGCGCTGATATATTTGGGATCATTGTTTCAAATTTCTTGAGAGTAATTTGACACATGTTTATCATTTTTAGGGCAGTACTTAATCTTCTTTAACAGCTTTCTTTACCAATGCAATAATATATCAGGCATTAAAACTTATTTCACAACCCTGGAAAGCAAGTACAGAGTTTTTAACGCCTCAGTTTGACTCCTCCAAACTCCTGTTTTCTCACTGTGGCCAAATATCTCAGTTTCTATCGCCTTTGATAACACTTTCCCTTCTCCCAAACAGCATTTGGCCTGTTCATGCATGTAGCAGGAGTTTTCAACTAGCGATTGTTTTGGATCAGCACCTCTCAATTCTCTCAGTTGTTCCAAGAGGACAATGATCCTAAACACACATCATGGCTGCTTTTGGAACAGATAAGGCAGACTGACATTAAGCTACTTCCCAAAGCTCTGTACTCAGCCTTGTGAGAAATTTCTGGCCTCTGCCTAAAAACTGGGTTCATGACAGGAATCCAACCAACCAATTCAAATAAACTCATTTCTGTCTGGTGTGGTTTGATATTCAGTCAGATTTCCTAATTGTTATAAAACTTATGTGATTGAGGTGCAACTTTCTAAAGGATTTTTGAACAAAACACAGCAGAGATGTATGTAGATTTGAAACATGTGGTTTTGATGATATGTGTATTAGAGAAAATGAAAGTTGCATTAATAGTTCAACTGCAGCATTGAAATTCCCAGACAAATGACACTCAGGCTGATGAGAAGTGCATGCAAACCTCTGAACAGAAAAAACATTTTCAGAAACAACGGAAAACCTAATTCCAGTGTTGTTGTTTGAACTTCAGTTGATTCAACGTGAACAGACACTATTTGTTGACATCAGAAAAAAAGCTCACTTCTGTTTGAACAAACAACAATGTGCTGTTTCTCCACAGAGAGGTTTTCATAGATCACTAGCCAATTTAACTGTTAAAATGGCTTCATTTTTTGAATGAAAACATGTTTGGACACGTTTTACTTCAGATGCCAGTCCAAAATCTAGCCCAGAAAGTGGGCTAGGAATGAATGTCCTTTTCATAGTAATGAAAAGGACAAAAGGAATCATTGAATTATAATCTAAATACAGACATGAAAAGCAGTTCTTCAAAATAAGATGAGTTGTAAATTACAGCGTCGCTCAAAGCTTTCTTCAGTTCAGTAGCACCTCCCTTATGGTCACTCCTTTCTGATAAGCAACCTTTCATCATCAGGAACACCTTTGCTGTCGTTGCTGGTTTCAAACTGTGCCAAATATGAGTGTGCGATTTATGGAGGAGTGATTTGACTCCCAGGGGAGCCAACAAACACAACCGGAGAATCTCTTAAGCTCTGAATAATCACTCTCTTGATCTGTCGGCATCAGCATTTGTTGACCCCTCAGGAGGAACCAGTCCCCCACAGCCCCTTCATTTCTGCCTTATGCGCACCCCAGGGGGGTCTCTGGGGCCCCTGGGGGCTCTGCTCTGCTAAATTCACTATTTATTTTATGTTTGCAAAGCAGAATTTAAATGGGAGGGCAACAAGGTGTGCAGACCTCGCTGCAAAACAGGAAAAGACTGAAATTAAACGCGGCCCCTGGAGCGTGACTAAACACGAATTGTCCTTTTCAGTGAGGTTTGGCTGAGCACTTTAGCTGGACAAATTGCACCAAAAGGCTGTAAAATAATAGCAAGCAGCACAACAAAAGCAATCTCCACTGCACATTAAAACTAGATAGATCACGGCAGAGAAGATGCAAACAAACGAAGAATAAACTTTCAGACAGCAAAAGAAAACCAATCTCTCACTGTTAAGTCTTATGCCTTTCTGATCCCTTTAATTACATTTTCTCAAAGCATCAGGGAGCATGAGGCATGAGGGAGGTCCGGTGAATGATAGGAGGATTTCAGGGTTTTTATCTTGCTGCTTATGCTTACTGATGTTTCTGCACTTTCCTTTTATTGTCAGTTGAAATAAAACAATAGAAATGCTTCCATTAAATCAGTGTAAAAAGGTCTTCAAACAGTATTATTGTTTATCGCAATAATTTTTTGAGACAATTAATTGCTCAGCAAAATTTGTTATCGTCACAGGCCTATACTTGTCTATGTGTGAAATTGTAATAATGAAATCTAAAAAGTGTGGCTGTCTCAAAAAAGTTTTAACAAGCTGTGCATTGTTTTCTCATTTACTCATGTTGCTTCCTGAGAAAGTTAAACACAGCCCTGCATTGTTATGAAGTGACAACAGAATGACAGAAAAATGAAAAGTATGAGATATTCAGCCTTCCTTTCCTATCTGTGCTGAAGGAAAGCATCCCCACAGCATTATGCTCCAAACTCTTTCACAACAGACGTGGTGAGTTAATGGTGAGTTTGTTGGATCAGAATGACATGCAGTGTTCGCTTTCCCCCACAAAGGGTTTCACATAAAGGCCAAAAGATTCATTTTTGGTGTTACTCTTATGTTGCTCTTTCAACAAGACATATTGTGGAGCGTTTCACATATTACACTTTTTTTAAAATCACATTGGCTGTTATCTTCTTGTAACTACAGTAAAACCGTATACAACATGTATGGTTTGAGGTAAGCATGTAATATCCTTCAAAAAGAGTCAAAACAGCATGGCAATCTTGTTTTCATCATGCAACTATTTCATTTTTCTCATCATTGTTTTTTAGGTTTGTTAAATATTAAGAGCTTAGTATGTCGTCAGCATCAGAACGCTTAAAAGCTCGAGCTCCGTCATGTTTGGAAGAGATTCAGCTTTCTGAGTAAACAGCTGCTGATAAACCACCTACCCCTGATGTGATTCAAACCTCACAGAAGCATGGCCTGAAGGAGCAGTGTTTCTAAGAATAATCACACTGGCTGATAAACAACAACATTGTTCTTCTTATTGCTTGGAACAATGCTGTTTGTTCCGCTCTGGTTGAAGAAGCTCCACTGGGGGCCTTTCTTATTTACAATATTTGATTCTTTCTTGTAAAGTAAGACTCTTAAGAATGTAGCAAATAAACAAAATTGTTTCTTGTTTTATTTTACTACTATGCATCTATTTGGATTGCATTTGGATTCTTGAAATAATCTGTACTGCACAAATTGATCCTTATGTAACTTTAATTTATTATACAATGAGCAGAACCTCATGAGTCGTGCTTCTGCAGTGTCAGTTTTGTTTTCTTTCAAATTATCACTTACACTGCATTTAAATGTCCCTGCCCCTAAATATTTTTTCATTTTGTCGCATTGAAAACACAAATTTTTGACATCTTGGAAAGTTTTGTTGAACCACTCTTTTGGAAATGGAGACCAAGAAAAATACCAAAAATGGATCAAATTGATGGTTGTAACCTGACAAGTAGAACAAATTTAGGGGTATGAATAGTTTTGCAAGAGATTGTAAATCCATACAAATGACATTGTCATGTGTTGAGCTTTCATCCAAGAAATTACTGATTCCATATTTTTAAATAAAATCTCTTGTTTTCCTGGACATTTTTCAACTTGACTTTCCTTCAGTTCTGTTTTTCTTCCAGCGTTTACTCTGTCCATGTAACTTTTGCCCCAGCAGTGGGCCGTCAAAAAGGTTTCAGATGGGGCCTGCTGAAAATACAGGTTTGTTTTTGTTAAGTCAACAAAACAAACTAGCGAAGGCAGGTGTAAAAATGTTTCTGCAGCAGGCATGAACATTATTTCCCTGCATTCCCAGGGCTCTGTGACGAACACCTTGGACCAACTCACTCCTGGGCAGCCGACTGCTTGAATTTTAATGAGAGCCAGACTGTTCATCATGAGGGCAATATTTCAGTGTTCTCAGATGGTTTTTGCCAGATTTACTTTAAAACTAATTTAAGTTTACATTCTCTCACCAGGGGTATTAATGTCATATTAATTTTTAGATGTTTATAATTTATTTTATTTAAAAAGGACCAATTCAGAAGCGTCATATTAGCCTGCTTTAAAAAAAAACATATTTTGAGTTATTGGAACCAGTGGACGCCAGTGAAACACCCAACTGTGTCCAAGTTTCAAACATCCAGTGGACAGTGACTCAGTGGGCAGAGTAGTTGTCTTGCAAATGAATACTTCAGGGTTTTATTCCAGCTCTCTTGTGCCACATGTGCATTTCCTCTCACAAAGCTTGTTAAACAAGACACTTAACCCCCTGTTGCCTGCAGTTCTTTCTATGGATAAAAACATGTGTGACTGGGTGAAGTTGACTCCAGAGTAAAGCACCTTGCATTGTTAGAGTAGCTAGAAAAGTGATATATAAATTCAGTCCATTTGTCTTTTACTCAAAGAGACATAAACGGAAAGCTTAGGATGTTCAAGAATGATCCAGGACCCATCAGGATTAGTACAAGCCGTAATCTGCTGGAACACAAGAGTCAATGAACAGCATTGACTCAACATTGACTCATTCGGTCAGATCGACAGCCTCACGCTCCACTTAAACATGCAGCGCCTCACAAGTTCAATACATTTTTAAAAACGTATTTTATGATCAAACAAGACTAAAGCAATTATGCCACCATGATTACCAGGTCATTTTTCAAAAGATAAAGTAAAATGACATTAAACTTCTGACTGGCCGCTAATTCATCTCTATTAAAAATGAATGGACCCTTCTCAAAAGCTGTACCAGGAAACCAACCAATTTTAAATGACCTATTATGACAAAAAATATTCAGTCAGATATGTGCAGGACTCGACTGCAAGCCACATGGTTTCTTTATCATTTACAAAGAGGCATTTGACCAAATATTAGCGGGTCTAAATATGTTTCGTATATAAATCTGTGCGTAAAGATTTGAAAAAACACGGTCAAGGAAACAGTAATAAATTCTTAATCCACTATAATCCTGTTTTTAGAAAAACTATTAAAGCTGTATGTTGTTTTTCAGGTCAATATTAAAAAGAAGTTTCCAAATAACTAATTAAAATCCCAAAATTAAAATTGCATTTATGCAAACCTCTAATTGACCCTATGCTTGTTAAAAATGAGTTTCAGTTAATTTTTTTTTCTCCTGGGAGTGTCCTAATGTATTTCATTTTAAAACATAATTCTCAAAGCAATAAAAAAAAGCAATATTAACTTAGTAATGAGCAAAAAGAGTTAGCTTCTTTTATACTCAAGCACTTACTGAACATTTTTCACACTGTTTTGGCTTGAAATATTCTCATGGTCAAACTTAGAATAAGCTCAAACAATGGTGAATGCATTGAAAAAAAGATATATATCTTTCTCCCTTCTATGCCATTGCATTAATGCTAACCATGGATTGGCTGGCCTTTTAGGTTCTATTCAGATACATCAGCCCAACTTTGAATATATGTCAACAAAAATCCTTCAGGAATTAAAAAAAAAGAATCAGTGCACACTTTGTGCACAAAAAGACATAAAAAGTTAGCGGGGACCAGTCGGGGGTGTGATGTGGCTCTGCAGTGATCAGATCTTTTTTCAGTGTAATTGCTTGTCTCATGTGGTCTTCTCGAGTCCCTACACTGGTATGTGCAGGGGTGACAAGTAATTGGATGGGATGTCATTCACTCCTGTGTTTCACTGCCTTCTGCTGACCTGGGAGTTCACTTCTCTAAGCACAGGAGCTGAACTAATGGCCATACCTGCAGGCGGCAACCTGACGGGGAAGACCCTGGTGTTATGATTTTGCAGGCGACCGGGCCATTATCGGACAGAGACAAAGTGAAAGTACAACATGAAGAGTGCAACATATTTATTATTCTGAAAATAGTTTTTGAATTCAATGGTGCATCCATGCCAACTGCCCAATTCATTCTTCCTGGCAGTTTTGTCTGTATTTTTGATTCCCCTCCATGTTTCCATCACTTCACTTTCTTCACCAGACAACATGCTTGCTTGTCCTCCAGGAACACCCCATGTCCTTACAAAGTGGACTTGATCACTCTTACCACTCAGCATGAATATCTCCTAAGATTAAGTTTTGAGCCAGTGCAATAATCCTAGCATCATTAGGATTGTCGGCAAGGGAAAAGCAGGTAAAAAAAAATCAGTATATTTATTCTGAACCAGGCATTAGGTGGACAGCTATATTTTGCTGCAACTGTATTTTGTACCATTTTTTGAAAAAATGTTGACCAATTTTTCTGAATATTTTGTGGCACTGTAATTCCTTCCACTTCCTACATTCAAGTTTACCTAACCTGGTATGCAAAAGCTGATGTGTTATGAATTTTTTTGCAAGGCACTTTAACTGCTAACTGTTCTTTGAGTGTTAACATATGCAGCAGAAGGAAACTTTTAGTGGAAAATAAATGTGATTTTTGTGAATAAAAAAAGGAGAAACTTTGGGGGAAAAAATGGATTCCGATGAAGGGCAGCTGATAGATCCAAGACATTTTCACCAGTGAAATAGTGGATAACGTTATGTTCAGTCTATAAAACACACACATTCTCATGGAAACAAAACCACTTGGCAATTGCCTGAATAAAAAAGACAGACAAGTCAATGCGTCCTTTAGGTAGGCAAGTTGTATTTTTAACGCTGTAGAAGAAACATAAATTTTCACTATTCTGTTTTTTAGATTGCTTTACTCGGCCTTTTAGTGGACTATTTAATACACTGAATATGTTGAATGTGTCTAAATGTTTTTTGTTGTGTCTAATTATCACCTTTTTCAGTTTATCTAAGTGAGATGAAAGCACTTTTCTTCTTCTCACACCGTTTCTCATTGTCATTTAATATTTCTGATTTATTTGCACTAACAAAATAATTTAGAATCTTGGTAGAAAGTTGCATCAGAGTAATTTATGCTCCAGGGGACATGTGTGAAGTGATCAAAGGCCAGAAATCCAGCCCTATAAGGACAGGAGGGCTCCCCGGGCAGAGTGATTACTCCAGTCGGGGAGCCTGCAGAGTCGAACCTAAAGAGGATAAATACTTTACCAGCTCTCCATCTGTCACTGGCATTCCCTTTGTCCCTCAGTAATTAATCAGTCACTGGCTCTTTTAATGGTGATCTGCAGGAGGTCAAATTTAAAAATGTCTTGAATGGCTGTAATTTTTTACATTCCTATAACAGGCCGAGTGAGTCATTCAAAGCAACACATCTCAGTGCTGTATTCTGCCACACCTCAGATCAAAATAATGACTCCCGATGGGAACCTGAAAGGTTTTGGAAGACTCTTTAAAGCTATTTTACTGTGGAAGGGGACTCAGCCATAAAAGACAGCTAAGCAATACTTGATCTGAATTTACAAAGGATCAAACCAAAACTATGAGTTTGTGCCGCTGCTACCAAAGAGCATGTTGGAGGAGAGCAGACGCAAACACTTCTTTTAATGTGAGGTTCATATAGTTTTACTCAAAACTGTGAGGCAATCTAACTTTATATTATACTCATCATTTTTGTAAAGTGTTAAAAAATGAGGCATCACACATTTTTGTAAATTGTCCAAAGCAATGACTATAAATCCTTAATAATTTGATTGCACCGATGTAGTTAATGTGCGACAATAGGAAACTGGTCATTTCCATTCGATGGGTAAAGTTTTAAATCAAATCAAATTTTATTTGTATTTTTTTTTATTTCAGCAGCAAGGCATTTCAAAGTTCTTCACATCATAAACACAAAAACAGGTTTGATATGGTTTTAAAATATGTTCAGAAAAAACATTTAAAAATGTGTTTATATCTGCTTAAAGGTAATTTTTCGGTTCTCAGGTGCAAATTCGGAAGGAAGATAAATGATAGAAAGTTGGCTAAAAAATATTCATTTCTGAGCTGGATGGATGGATGGATGGATGGATGGATGGATGGATGGATGGATGGATGGATGGATGGATGGATGGATGGATGGATGGATGAACAGACAGACAGACAGATGGATGAATGGATTATGTTGTACACGCATAAATAAAATTATAAATTTGTCTCGCAACTGAGGTTATTTGATGCTATATATTTATATCTAATGTTCTTAAAATTCTTATTTTTAAATAGTCTGAACTTAGGAAAAAGGAACAATAAACAACAAGGCACATGGTCAAATGAATGCATTGGATCTTACCTGCAACAAAAATCAAGCCAATGTTTTAAATGCATTTTGTAACATTACCATCACAAATTGGGATGTGCATTTTTATTCCACTTACTTTATTAGCATACCTCTAAATAAAGTCCAGAATAATCAGCTGCCTTCAGAAATAACCTAATTTGTTTAGGTAACAGTGGCAGGCGGTGATGATTTGGCATGTAACTGGTGAGTTATGATGAAAGGGAAAATGACTGGATGTATTTAAGGTGTTGTGGAGTCCTTAGACTTGATAAGACGCTGTACAAATGCTGGCCATTTAGCATTTGAAGACTCCAACTGTGCGTAATTTAATACAGATGTCCTGTGAGAGTGTTAGAGGGTTTTTTTAAAGAAAGACTCCAAACCTGTCAAGGTGGCAGCACCATGGTTTAGTAATTTTATTTTATTTTTTCAGAACGTGACGTTTATAAGAGCTGCTGGAAGGTCAGATGGATCTAAATACAAGTCAATCCTGGAAAAAGCTCTTTAGAGGATGCACAACTGGAAAAATGTTCATGAACATGCAACTAGGTGGTTAATTCTAATTTTTAAAAGTTAATTTTCCATTTCCTTTTACATTAACCTCTAATAAATCAGCTGTGTAAGACAGTTGCCAGCACCATGAGGCATATGTACATTCTTCTCTGCTTCCAATAATGAGCTGAGCTCATTAGAGAGGCGAACAGGTTTAGTCCCTACATCCCTATGCCAGGTCATCTGCATAATAATGACACATATAAGGCATTTTGATATCCTATATATGCGATCAGTTCAGTTCATAGTCACTGACATATATTGTAGGTGCAACCTTCTCGTTTCATTAAAGCCCTTAAATTAGTGCTAGAATTGAAAATAAAGGTTCTAAAGTCAGTGGTATTAAAATAAAAACCTGCAAAAACAAAAACATATTTTGTAGATAGGATACAAGTGTGTTAGATTACGCCAACAGAAAGTAAACTTTTGAAATGACTACAGTTTTCCTGATCAACAGTGAGCAAATTATGCATTAGTCAGGATTAGTCTGGCCTGCTTATTTGATCACAAAGATACATCGTTTAACCTGCCAAACTAACACTAATTTTAAAAAATCTGTTCTTCTTGTTGACATTTTAGGGCAGACTAAACATTAATCAGGAACCTTTCCAGGTTAGTAAATTAGCAGAGGATTTTCTAAAATCCTTTGCTTTTCATTGAGCTTTACAGACTGAAATGAGTGTTTAGAGTCTTTGCACTTTGTTGGAGCCTGTCAAAACAAACCTGCTTGAAGAAATTAATGATTTATAAAATGTCACTGTCCTGCTTAAAAAAACCAGGAAGGACATTACTAACATTTCCTTTGGTAATGATATTACTTAAAAAAGAAACATTTTAAAAATTTATAAGAACAGGTACAAAAACCTGCTTCTGGAAAGAAATAAATTGGAAAAGGAAAGAAAATTCTCTTATTTCCTTTTTTTCCCACTGTCAGGAAAATATTTAAAGTATGGAAGGTTATAATTTGGTTGGCCTCCAGGTGAAGGCATCAGGTTTACCAGGCAAGACCCCTTTTAGTAATATGCACATTCAAAGTTTGACATTCGCAGAAAGTCAGAAGCAATCAAATTACTCTGGGATAATAAGAGCTCAAACATCACTCCACAGACCCTAATTAGAAGTTGACCTGGCTTCTATCATGATGATTAAGCGCTGGGCGTTTCAGGCACGGAAATGATGCATGGCATATCGAACTATTTTAATTACTAGGTCGGGTTCTATCAGAATTTCATTCAGCTTTGACCCAACTTTCAAAGTACCTGCAGAAATTCAAACAGTAAAAGAATCTGTTATTAGTTATCTAATTAAGACCATGTACAAATTAAATGTAAAAAGTAAAAAAATACTTACCCTTGCTAATTGACATCTTCATTTAAAAAACATTTTATATTACCTGATAAGTTATCTCTATCTGAAAACAAATAATTTGTAGATGTGAACATTTAAAGTTTAGCAAACAAGCAAAAACAGCAGATCTGCTTTTCTGTTCTAGCTGTCCTTATACTGCCTCATGCATTTCCACAACAACTGTTATCTTATTGGACACTGAAAAGAAAGGGAGACTTTAACAAGGTCCTTAGTTTTAGTTTTATAATGAGCTTAGCTTGTTGCTCTGACACATTGTGCATCTACATGGTCGTCTAATTACAAGGACTCAGGGACATGGTGTCAAACTCTGCAAGTATTAGTAATGTCGTTTTCTAAATGCTGTGCTTAATAAGATGATTATCTTATGCAAACATAATTACAGCTACGACTGTAAGCCATAGCAGAATTTAACTACAAGACAAATGTTCAAATTGTCTTTTTTAGGTCTTTAAATATGATCACTGTCTTAGATATAAATTAAGGTTTGTGTATTTTGAAACCTGTCTCATTAACTTGTGCAAAATCAGCCATGAGTGAAAAACAAAAGCAGTCTTCTCTCATATCAACTTTGATTACAAAGTGTTCTTATTTGTTGCAACTTGACATTGTGTCTTCAGTGTATGGACAGTTAGGTCAGGTTTTAATTGGTCTTGTGAAATACTGCTTGACTCAAGGATCCATTGATGTCAATGAATTTAGATTGGCAGTGTTCAAGGTCAGAACTGTCAACATTAGTTGATTTACTGCCTAAAAGGAATTAAAATTGAGCTTCAAGTAAGAATTCAAATGAAACATTTGCATATTTCTTAATTTATTTCTGTTTTTCTCATCATTTTAGCGTTGTTGGGTTGTGCTGTGTCAGTAGGTGTAGCTTTGATCATCTCACACACTGCTTTGCGTTTTCTCCATTAACTTTCCCGTATCGCAGGGTCAGTATCGATAGCATTGTTCCATTAATAATTGGAATAACTACTTAAAAACTGCAGTTTTTAAATAATGACTTTGCTTTTACTGATGGTAAAATTTCTGGAGGACCTGAAACGTGTGGTTGGGGAAAAAGCTGAAACAGAATACATACAAATAAAAACCTGGAAAAAATGAACAAGTATCCAATAAATAGACCAAAAATGTAAACGTCACTGATAAAACTAAACTTACCAAAATCTACCTTTTTGCTTTGGACTTTACACAACAAACGATCCATACTGACCACAGAATTTTATATTTACACACATTTGTTGTGCTTCACTCGATGTTAAGCCTGACTCTCTTTTGTTTCACATCCCAATATTTAACCCAGCTGTGAAACAGGGACTGCTGTGCAAAGCTGTAACGCTGTAAAGCAAATTTACTCTGACGCATCATTGTTAGTGTCTCTTGCTAGTGCTTGTGATACTGTTCAAGTTTACAAACATCAAAACTTTTGTTTTAGGAAAAATGACCATCTCTGAACAAAAGACTTAAACTGAAGTGTGTACTGCCCATACATTGTATGGCATTGTATGTATGCAAAACAAAACCACTGAAATTATTGTCCATCTGGCAAAACATAAGCGCAAAAGTTAGAATATAAGTTTATTTGTTTGCTTGTAAGTTTCTCTCTCAACAGAGTATTTGTAAATCCCTTCATTTAGAAAGGGAAGCTTATTTAAAAATGCCTGGTGTGTCATTAAGTTTCTTCTCATGCACGGGTCTCGTAAAGCCACAAAAAAGTCTCTCTGACAGAAAATCCTTCCTGATCAAGGAAACCCCCCCAAGCTGCCCTACAGCAAAACCCAGCAGCCCCCTTTTCCCATCATTGTCTTTTTCTCACTGCGTGTTTGTTTTCTCCATTAGTTGCATCTTATTGAAATGCCTCTATGCAGATATCTCATTTAAATTCCTCTTGAGTGCTTTCTATATTTCTATATGGTTACTATTATCTGTAAATTAATGGCTGAAGGAACTCAGTTCTGGTGTAAGAACTTACTTGGTATTTATTAAATGTGCACAAAATCCCATAAGTACCTTCTGGAGATTATATGATGTAATTTTATTTTGTTTCCCCAATTCCCAGTTCAGAAATACAAATAATTAGGTATGCTTACATAATTTCACTTTTGTGTAAAAGCATAGTTTGAATTATGTACTGTTACTGATATGTGAACATATATGATCCAAATGTTTTAGGTTATGAGTGTATAAGTTTTGAGAAGAGTAGTACTGTACGACTACTACTGTACTTCAAAGTTTATAAATTTCAAAGTTCATAAATGCCTTTTTTTTTCTTTTGAGATATTAGTGATGCATTTCTTCTATTATTTTTTTCAGCTTGGAAATCATTTTACCAGTTTGAATGGCAATTAATAACATTTCTGCTTATTGATGATATTTTTTATCCACGCATCATTTCAATATGATACATGCCCACACAATTAGTTGCCAGTTGTTTTATTCATATGTAACCCTGTCAATGTGAGATGACACCTCGCTGTTCCTTAGACTCTGCGTTGTGTTTTCTTTAAGGGTTTTTGTCAGGAGAAAACTTGAGGCAGGAATCAGACACACATTCCTGCGGTGGTTCAGATTGTGGTTCAGACCGTTTATTCACTCGACAGCAGTTTTGGAGCAGTTTTGCCTCCAGAATTCACAGCAAATACTGCGTGTCAACATTAGTCTCATTAACGCAGTTATTCTTTTTGTTTATAGATACAGCATATGTTAAAGAAAAGAAGAAAAAGAAAACGACACAAAACTAACTACTTGGACATTAAAAGTAACATTTGGCTGCAGTGAGGAGCTGGCGGTCAGAATACACAGCAAATACTGACCGTTGTACTGCCAGCGCACAGTAACAGACGCCAACGTACGGCGTTCTTCACCAGACACTACACCAACTTCCACAAACCAAAGTACAAATCTAACATTTTTGGTGTCATCCGCTGACATATTTACACCACTGCCCTACACATACATGAGTAACCTTCTGAGATTTTAAACATTTCTAGCTGAACATTGGACTACTCTTAGCCAAAGTGCTTGGCTGGTGTTCCTACATGGATCCATGAATCTTGCATAGTTAAGAGCAGGGCTTTCCAGATTCTTGATCCTAGATTGCTTTTTCTATTCCACAACTAAAACTTTTGCACTAAAATCATAAATAAACTATAGAAAAAAGATGTTATTTTTTGTTGTTGTTGATAGCAGCTCCATTACCATTTCTAAATGTGGTTAAAATTAACTTTGGATTTTGGTCAAAGTAAGTGACATGTGCAAACATATATTTTATACTAATCATTAATTTTCGTAAAATGTTTGCTTAAACCTTAATTTTAGAAATATCCTTGTGATTGAGCAGTTATCCTTTATCCCTTCTGAAAAGCGAAAGAAATTACTTCTAATTAAATTGCTTACTTGTACCCAGCGAATCAATAAGTTGATGCAGCTCTTCCACTGCCTTCAACAACAAATAATTATCTAGCCGCTTGTCCCCAGACAGGAGGAATACAAATGAATGAAAACAAATGACATGTTGCAAAGACAAACAAAAGTTGTCCAAACAGAAGTTTCTTGCTAATTAGACAACGCCTCATAAGTGTTATTACCCCCGTTTCAGATTTTTGTTGTCAGTAGAATAGAGTTTATTTCATAACTATTAATTGTAAATACATAATGGAAGTGGAAATGCAATACAAGCCTTTGTTAAATATTAAACATGCATGCTGAAAGTTATAAAATAAAGTGTAGTGATCAATGTGATGAGAGAATGAGAGAAAAAAACATCTGCACTGAGTTTACAAAGCTGAGTGTGAATCAAGTCCTCAGAGCTAAAATACGAGTCAAGTTCAGAGTCCATGGAGACCAAGTCAAGCATCAAGTCTCTGACTGAAGCTAAAGTGAATTTTCAACTCTTTGTCCATCTCCAGATGTGACCTTCATAACAATTTTTTAAGACACAGTTTGCAAAATCCCCAAAAAAATAAAAACTCCTTTGAAGAGGGAAAAATAAGTTTTATCTTCTATAACATAAAACTTTCACATTTGACACTGAATATCTAAAGGAAAGAAACATCTAAAGGAATGAATTCATTAACAAGCTGTTGTGTCGGAGACAAAAATACTTAAGCCTCCGCATTACCAAGGTAACCTCAAAGCAACTGAGTGATGTATGCCATTATATTTTTAAGTATGTATCTTTTCACGAAGCTTATCCAACAATAATTCCTTTCATTTTCTAATTTTAGATCCGTTGCTATTTCTGCTTTGCCACTGATTCAAAGAAGGAATATTCTGATCAAAAAATGACTCACAGTGGAGAATTTTTCAGGGAAGAGTAAAAAAAAATCCCTTTGGCTTTCACCTGACAGTCTCTCCAGGTTTTTCCCATTGGGTCGACTGAGCAGTAAACAGAGTAAGCTATTTTCACCGGTCTCTGAAGAGGCTTCCTTTCAAATACAAAGGAACATAATTAACTTCACATACTGCATAAAAGATCTGCTCACAGAAATGACAGAGCCCATTTAGAAGTTTATTGGCATTAATTGACAAAAATAGAAAACATATAAAAATTGCCACAAATTTCATATTCCAGTTCCCTTGTAGATACTGATGTCTATGTAGGGGCTATAATGCTGCTTCAATCAGGCTGGCATGTTCAGACTTTTTTTTACAAAGCTGAGAGGAGTTTGTCTATTTAAAACAATTACAATTACAGCATACATGCAGAGTAGGAAAGGATGCAAGTAGCTTCCTTTCTTTTACATAAACCTAAAATGCATGAAGTTTCCTCACTAAAGAGCATTTATAGAGCATAAACACCCAGGGAAAAAAAGGAGAATGATGCAGGTGTAATGATGCTGAAGCTTAATTTATCTTTGCATTGTGCAATAGACAATGTCACTGGCTCAGTCCGTTCATTTCTTGCAGAGACAATTTGCTTTTATGTTCTTTTTATGTGTTTGACCTTTTCAGACTTTCAACACCCAAAGCACAAGGACAGCTACACTGGTCTGAGAACTTAATTCTGCCCAGTTCTTGTAAGGCATAAAAAAAAAGATAAAAGAAGGATGTACTCCCAATCCTACTGTGGATTTACTGAATACTTTAAGATTCAGCAAGTTTTCAGCAGTGGAACAGAAAAACCTCTCATCAGCAGGTTTACTTCATTTGAATTAAGCGTCTCTAGATGTCTAACCAAAGTCACTGTTCCAGTCAGCTGCTTGTTTTAGAGCTGGTAGAATAGCAGGGATGCAAGTAATTAGTTGATCTAAAGTTGATTGATCTTATCAGCTAATGATTAATTGATAATTGACCAATTTTTAAAAGCACTGGGTTTTCTCTTGTCTGTGACATGAAGGGCAACTTTTTTATATATGTAAACAAAGGAAATGTGTTACATTTTAAAGCTCTTTTGCATCAGCTGTATTAAATACTGACTGAATTATCAGGAAGATTATTTTTCACCTTCATCACACATTAGTACATTTCCACATTAACATTTCTTTTAACCTTTCTTAAACGTAAATGTTGAATGAGAAGTCAACTTTGCTTCAGCATGCAGCGCAGCTAAAGGAACGATATGAAGGTGAAACTTAGTGAGCTTCTCAAATGTTTATATTTAAAAACAGAACCACATCAGGTGCATTTGGCACCCCAAACCAAAATCTGTTTGGATCGTTTAACTTTCCTGTTCCGGAATAATTATTTCTCTTACAACGATCAAGACGGTCCGTCGTAGGATGACCGGCGGCCACACTACAACATTGAAAGAAGGTTATTCTCAGAATCTGAGTTGTCTGCCACAATAAAACCTTTTGTAAATATTTCTATAGGAGAAAGCACTTCTTTTTGTTTGCGACTTTTGTGTTCAGAAAAACAGCAATTACAGATTTGCTTTAGAACATTATCTTAAAGCAACAAGCTGCAAAATTCGCTTTGTCTTCACAAATACTTTTGAATTAGCTACAATCTAAATTAACCGGAGCTAATTGAAGCGCTGCCTTTCATGTATTTTAGCCTCAGCATTAATTGGAGCTCTAGGAGCCATTCAGTAACAAAATGACCTTACACTTTGGATCCCCTTCAGTTACACAAAGGAACTGCTAGCAGAATAATGTCAGTAGCCACAAGAGTTGATTGTAATAAACTGCGTCTCCAATTACAACGTAGTCCCATTTCATTCCCAATTCCTTCTGCAATCCGCTTACAAAAAAAGAAAATGTGAGAATTGTCCCGAAATGAAACATTTTGCAAAATGGTGACGTGAAAGCCCGCTGCTGTTTGAAAGGAACTTCTCATGATAGGGCAGTCGGCCTCTAAAATTAACTTTTCAGTTGGATAAACATTTTACCATTCCTGTCTTGTAGCTCTCATATTAAAACGGATTCAAACCACAAGCCGGTTTGAAGCCGAACATCAACATTTGTGCAGGATTCTTTGACGTTTTAAAGTGAAATTGGACAGAGAAGAAACTGTTCTTAATTTTCAATATTTATTCAGGGTTTTTTTTTATTATTGATTTAGGCTTTTGTAACAATAAATATTGGATTTTATGAAATATGATAATAATGGGGTAGCTTGACATGTCCAAAAGAGATGCATACAAACATGCCAAAAAAATGGATTTTAAAGCACAACAAAATAGATTTAATAATTGTTTACAACAGTTATGATGAGCTGCCTAAATTATCAAAAAGAGAGTACCATTAGGCCTTCCACAGCCAGGGAGTGCATCGGTTAAGCAGTTGTGATTGGGACTTTGTTTCTTTTTGGATTAAATCTTCATACATTAGTTTTTAAAGCTTAACTTCACAAAATCTGATCAGTTCAGATGGAACATAAATTGTAGATTTGATATATCTTCTATTTTTCCCCCTTATTCTTAGATCAAAGTTACACTGAGGACCTTGTTAATGCAGCTTTATCCGTATTACCCTATTTGGCTCAACTTACGTTGCTGAAGAAGCATGGCATCACGCCTGTGGGCAATTTCTGAAAAGTTGTGTGTGTGCTATGTAACAAGGTGTTATTGTATTATTTTAGTATGTGAAGGTCTGAAAACAGCACCACATTTTTAGTAGAGCAAAAACTCTGCTTTTTAGCAAGCACAAATATTATTTAATGTGTCAAGGTGTTTTTTTATTCAAGCTATTGAATAACATTCAACACAATATGAGTTTGTGAGGGAATGTGTGCTTTTTTGGTATTTTATTCAAGGTAATATGAAAAAAGATGCTTCTCTGCTATTGAGAGAAGATAGTTTGGTGTGTATAGCTACTTTGACACTGAAAAATAGGGGGAAAAAAGTTAGAATGCTGTACAGTACGTGACAAAAATCAACTTTTGTGGTTGGCCTCAGGTCTTTTTAGAGAGGCAACACAATTTCTCCATATTTGGGTTTCCATCTAAAACACAATTGTTTATCACCCTTTATAAAACTGTTCAGAGGGAGATTGTATTGTCTGCTGCAGCTCCCTATTTGTGTCACTCAAGAAGACTGTAAATGTATGTGTGAAGTCACATACAAGTGATAAAGCTTTCCACCTTATAGGTGAAGACTTGTCAGGACATTATGGGAGCTCTTTAAAAGCATTTTGAAGTTGTCTTACAAAAACTCAAATTCGGACAAAATGCTTCCAATATCAAGAATAACCGATAATACAGAGTCCCAGGAGTAATTTCTGAGCGAGTATGGCCAATGGAGATGAAATGTGGGGGTAATGAATCCACTCAGATAAAATGAAAGCCATATAATGCTTATAAAAAGCAAAGTAACAAAAGCTCACATGAAATGGATGAGAATGTTTGGATTACAAGTTTGCTTCATAATTTAAATATTCATTTAAAAGTTGACACCGATTTTAAAATTCCTCTTCCTCTCTGGTTAGTACTTCCAGTCTTCATGGCTGATTGGCTCCATTAATTTTGTTTTCCCTCACAACTAATCCACATAATTTTACAACTGGCCTGGTGTGCTATTAGTATATATAACTGCTGAAAGTCTTGCCACCAAACTCAGAACCAAAACCCCATCCTTAAGCTGTCAAGGAAAGCTGTCCACTTTCCATCAACCTGACTGCTGGAGCCCTAATTAGGCACCACATTGCTTTTATTAGCATATGACCTTTACATGTGGTTGTCTTTAGTATGTTCAGTAATGCTCAGAATCAAACCGTGTTTTGAGTTTTAAGAAGTCAGGGACACAGCGAAGGATGAAATAATTATAACAATGTTACACTTGAGGCAATTCAAATGACAAAGCTCACAAAAGGAGTGGTATCAAATTTTGACTTTAGTGCAGAAAAGCAACAATCTTTTTCAAAGAGAAGGCCCCTTTAATATTTTCTCTGCAAGCATTTTGATACCCTGAATCTGTAGTCAGGCTATGGAAGTAATCAGGTCACCCAGGGTCACGTAAACAGATTTCCTGATTTTTAACAATATGCAGTTTTTTTTTTATATCCTTCCTTTGTTATTTACAGTTTAGAATTCTTTCCAAAAGCGCTTTAAACCAACTAAATGCAGCATCCAACATTCACTGGCACACCTGGTAAAAAAAACATTAAAATAAATGTATATTTTTGTCAGTTGAATAATCTGAAAATGTAGAAAAATTCTACCTTAAATTTGGCTGCTTAATTATTTAATTATGAAAAATGTAAAAAAAAAATAAATTAAATATGGAATCTGAATATAGTTTACAAATTATATATTTATTAACTATATATGAAATATTAGTTATACATTTATTACAAGTTTACATATATATTTAAGTACATAAAAATAATTGCTGATGCTACAGTTATTAGCACACAATTATGTAAATTTAATATAACAAAAACATTAGTCAATGTTGAAAAACATTTATTTACCAACACATAACATTTAATTAATTAAAAATGTAATCATTCTGATATAGCAAATGACAAGCAGTACTCATGTCAGGCATGATAATGTTATTCTTAGATCTGTGGCCACCAATCCAGAGGGCATGCATGTTTCTGAGCCTCAGAGTATAAGACATTAACACCTGTAATTACAGGTAAAACTTTTCTTTGTATTAATCTCTCCAATATACGTGCTGTATAATTTTGTCTATGCTCGTGAACAATTGTGGACCTTTTCCTGCAAAAAAAACTGTCAAATTAAACTGTCAGCAAGAAGTAGTGCCACTTGAGGTTATTAACTATATACTTAACATCTGTTTACAGCAAATAAAGCCAGTTGTTCTGAGGGTCATTGCCCACCTTTTCTAATGTGATCTTGTACAATTAAAGCAATAGGCATAGATTGGAGCAGTGTGTCTGACACTGCATGCATCTCTTTCTCGTTCTTTAATCCTCACAAGGCAGGAAATTAAAAACTAACATTACAAAATTGAGCACATCAGAGAAATAACTGATGTTTTAAAGAGCTGGAACAGCAGCGGCAATGTTGAACAATATTTATGTTACAACCGTCTGCAGAGGTTGATAAGAGAAATGAAAATACTTCATAAGCTTGTTGCACTAGAAGTTACATATCTGCCATAAATGGGAAAAACTGAGGTGTGTTGTATATATTTTATTGTAGCATGTTATTTATCAGAAATATTTAGCAATATTTGCTCTCAATGCATCTCTCAATTCACTTTATAAAACTATAATATTATTAGAAGGTCTTACATTTACAACAGAGCGTTAACTCAAAGATATACGCAACAGAATAACTTTATGAATGTAATTTAATATTGTCTGTCTCCAACAGCTTCTTCTGTGATGCTAACCTCCTCAAAGTAGATTTAACTAATGTAATTTATTTTCTTTGTCACCTTAAATAAAAAAGATCCCTCTGTAAATTATTCAGTGGTATTTGGTTAAAATTGAATTCCTCCTAGGCTTGATCCTTGCACACTGCCTTTCGTCAAGCTTATTCAAGGAACAAGAGAAGCTGAAGCAGCAGTTGTGTTTGATTTCAGCTTTGATGGCGCAACAGTGAGGCGGTATTTCAAATAAATACACTCTGGCGCTGAAACGCCTTGTGAATGTTTTGCCTGGCTCTATCAAAAGATTTATTAAAAGCACCATTACAACATGTTGGAATTGGAAATTATTACTTTAAGAAAACAATGAAATTATAATGTTTTGTGCAATTTATATATTTTGTTTTTCAAAGAACAGTCCTAATCATTTTCACATCATGATAATAAGCTTGAACATGGGAGAGGCCTCGTGTAACAGATTTACTTTAATACCTCCAGGTGTGAGAACATGCAAACTCCACTCAGAAAGGCCTGTTCATTCAATACTACACTATTAGTTTTAAACAAGAGGAATTAGCTAAACTGATACTATTTAGGTCAGTTTTTCAAGACAGCAGGGAAGATTTCATTAGTGAATGCATTATAAATTACATACAGTAAGGTACTGAGATCAGAAGATCTCTAAAAAATCCGCCAGACGCTGAGATGCCTCTAATTAAGGAAAACTTGTATTGATTTCTCATTCTTTTGCAAATTATCTTCCCTCAGCTAAAGCTTGCAGCTGAATGTTCTCACATACCATAATATTCACTTATTCTGCACAGGACATCTGGCCAGAAGAAATAAAAATAGATTTTTTTACAGTCAAACAAAGCAACCTGTAAAGCACAACTAAAAGTAAAACTATTTATATATTTAAAAAGAATGCTTTTAATGATATTAACTTTTCTACACAATTTTCAGTGAATCTTAAAAGCCATGAAGGAAGTGTACAAGATTGAAATTCCTGTTTGCAGCAAAAAAAAAAAAAAAAAAAAAATGAATAATGCTCTTTGAAAAAAAAAAAGCCTTGAAACATAGGTATAAAAGCAATTCTTTTCCTGCTCTCTAAACTTTGGAATACAAATATGACCAAGTTCTAAGACGTGAAACCCATAAAAGGCCATAAACATGGCTCCGGTTGCGATATCCTATTGTGTCTACAGTTATGACTTTTCTGGATTTAGAGGTGAGGAGAGAAGGCTAAGCAATGTCAATTAATTGTATTGACATCTAAAGAACAACACAACTTTGCCTTGTGCTTTTTTGTCAAACTCTTCATGCAAATTCAACAAGAATTTGCATGTGGAGTATGCTTGATGCACAGAACTATTTAAGCAACATCTCAGGCTGCTGACTGGCTCGGGGTGCTATCTGGACATTTGCTTCCCACCTCCCACCCTCTACCACTGACAAGGCAGTCCATGCCTACAAGCCCCCAAATGAAGCATCAAATATAAAACCCCTCTTGAAAAAGATCAGACTCTCTATGACTGTCTCTGAAACTGGAAAAATCTAGATTGTTATTCACAAGAAACTAATACTTTTTTGGAGGTTATATTCATGCCAATACATTTGGTAGACTCTTGTATCCAAACCAACTGATTGGCTTACCACTAGAATACAATGAAGATGTGATGTCACTGCATTGACCTTGTAGAACGCTCAGTATTTACTTTAAATCCCTAAAATCAGACACAAACATGGAGAAGCATTCAGTTTCTGTTCTCCTCTAATCTGGTACAAACATCCAGAAAACTGCAAAAATGCAGAAACAGAGTTCTTCTAAATGAAGACTAAAACCCCATTTGCTTAGAGTTGTCTTTGATTAATAACAGCTGGAACATCATAAACTGTTGTCTATTTTTCAATCTCTCCTTGTTTTCCTTTTCATCTCATATTTTGTGGTTTCAATCATTTAAAGTATTTTGATTTGCCCAGTTGCTGAAAATGTGTAGTACAAATAAACTGCCTTACTTTTATACATGAGGATATGACAATGCAAGCTAACACAAATTACTTTGACTATTGGATGACCAATAGTCAAGTTCTGTCAGAGGTGACACTGGCCAAACAGGCTGCAGTAAAGGAGTAGGTCAGGGTAGAGACGCTCTCAGAAGAGCAGGGTCTGCAAGGGTTTCTTAATGATAGACAACACTGTCCTGGTCGTTCTTGGTAGGTCATTCCATCATCATTCCATCAACATTTTTATCATGTTGTATGCACCTAAGACAACATGACTGCAACCACATTAATCACACAACATGGAGGTGAGCATAGATAACCCTGTGCTGTGTAGGTGACGCCAGCTTTTAAGTTTCCCAGTGATAGCCCTTATAAAGTTACTCTCAGCAGTAATGTTAAATGTTAAATGTTAAATGTTAAATCGGAAATCAAGAGAAAACTGTTATCCTTTGTAAAGTAGCACATATTCCCTAACAGGCAACCTTGGGGTTTTTGTTTCCATCTTGTAATACTTTCTGTGCTGTCATTTTGTGGTAAATGTGTTACTCACCACTGAAAAGAGGCTAGTGAGGCTGTTTGCAAGAGAATATCTGTGAGCAGTTATTTTAAAGAGTTAAATAATAGGTCCATTAGGCCCACTGTTTCAGTGCTCCATTCTGTTCTTAAAGGCGCCGATGAAGGTCAAGCATAAATGGCTGCTGCTCCCTGTCTGAGCCATAGACTCAGAGCTTAGCTACAGCTCTGGGAACTGGCTCACATAAAAGGATCCGCCAACAATGCTGCTGGCCTAGATAGGCACACCAAGCACAATAGCGTAGCTGTGCTAATTTAGAGCAGATCAAACTTTAGGCTATTGCATATAAAAAAAAAGGCTGCTTATGAGCCAAATTTAGAATTCAAATGTGCTGAGTACAATGTAGTTGTCATGGTAATAATGGATTTCAATGTCGTCTTTGGAATTAAATTAGCTTTTTGCCTTCGTTTTTCTCGTCTTTGACGTTTTGCTTCTCGGAGTTACATAATTTCATTTATACAAAATATGTCTAAATTGTGTTCTTGTTGTTGCCTTAGCCACAGTACACTGTTCCTTGAGCTGAAACTTATAGAGCATTTTAGAAATAAGGTTATTACGCTGGTGGCGCTAATGTGATAATATGGGCTGCTTTGTTTTCTTAAGTTGATGCAACCAGGTATGTGTTCTCTACCAGAGAACCCAGAAGGCTTATACAGCAATACAATTACCCAGGGTCAGCAAGTCGACTGATGACTTATTAAAAACAAAAAACAAAAGGAAGGTTTCAGAGTGACATACACATAGTCTGAATGAAAATCTGATTGATTGGCCATTTGTGCTTAAAAACAGTAGAGTGTGGCTAAATTTAAACAATTCTGCAAGGAAAAGCAGGCTTTTTGTCCGAAAAAATTAAATCCCTCAACATTGTCAATCAATTCGTCTTATCATTTTAATATTTGAAAATCTGTCAGATGTTAAGTATACAAAAAAAAAGAACTAACTGTAAAATAGTTAGCATTTAAACTACGCAAATGTCCTCATAGCTTGTTGTTGTGTTTATATTTGTCCTAATGCAGCCATTGAAGTAGGAGCAGGTTGAATCTGTATTTGGGAGAAAAATATTGATGAGAAAGTTACTTTGTTTTCTGTTTGTTTTTTGAAACAAAAACATTTTATTTTATTATTTCAGAAAATAAAGAAAGCATTTCACTTTTTCAATCAAGGTAATTTTGAACTTCAATTAACAATTGCTTGCATCATGTGAAATCTAGAACTGATGCAAAGTCACTTCCTTGTTAAGGAAATCTGCAGCTCAAGTAAAAGCTTTGTTGTCAATTTGAGCAAATTTTGTGGAATTTTATTCAATCTAACATTGCATCCTATTGCAACACCACACACCAGCTACCCACATTGCACCACATGACTGAAGTTTATTTTAGGATTTAACTTCAAGACATTTCAGTGCCATTTGTTCTATTCTCACTGCTTACCTGCAGGCAAACAGACATAAGTTGGATACTGACTTTTTCTTCCTTGATTCTGAATTGATTTCCTTTTTTCAGTCAAGAAACAACTCATAAGCCATCTTCGCTCTTCAAGGATGTCAAATCCTAACGTTTGGTGTCCCGGTTACATCCCTTTTGAACGTAAGCGCTTTCAAGTGAAATTAATCAATCTCTTTATCACACGGGCAGTGTCATTACCCAACCACAGAGTGAGAAATGAAAGTGCTAATCGCACAGCAAGCGGGGCCTTTGTGTGGAAAGGCCAAGTTTTCCCGCTCTGGCAGGCTTGCAAATGCGTGTTCAATTGAGTTCTTGAGGCGAGGAGAGACTAAATTCAGAACTTATTCAAAATTCTTTATAAAGAAAATTGAAACATGGAAGTGTCTTGGGATATGGTTCTCAAAAAATACATATTTTTGCATATAAACGAAAAACTATACGCACATACTGTATTGCTTCCACACTTGTAATAAAACAAGGGTATCTACAATGTACATGTACATTGTAGATTAATGTATTGACCCATTTCCTAATAAAAATGTTAACAGGGTGGAACTTCTTCTTAGCACTTTTCAGCAGATGAAATTTGTGCACACAGATGAGTCAGTTTAACTGCTTCATATACAGTGTTATTTCTAGTCCGCTTTTAACATATGGGAGTGTCGGTGAACAGTCACTCAGAAAAAAATATTATTATGCTAACCATCGAGGCATACAGACCTGCAGGCTTGATGATGTCAAGCAGACTAAGATTTATGCTCCCTGTGTGGGTAAGAAAAAAACCGGTTACTCCCTCCAAAGAGTGTGCTTCTCTGAAAATAAAAGTACTTTTTCTGATTGCTTAGTGCTTGGTATCTGTTTTCTAAATATGTTCATGATTCTTACTCTTTAGGCAACATACCTAAGATTAGGTGGGTGTGTACTTTCAAATATGCAACTTGACACTTTTTATGAAACATGTTAGACTCAAAGAAAAATATGTTTTATTGTTAAATACTCAGAATACCAACATTTAAAGAATATTTGACCATATCGTAACTAAATCCCACAATATGTAGGACAGCCAATATAAGGTGTTCTGCTAGTATACTGTCATTTCCTAACCGCAATCTTTTATATATTCTGTTAAAATATTGTAGAGAAGACCAAACTAAAGTAGTGCTTACTTGTGAAGTGGGAAGAATATGATCTATAATTTTCAATTTATTTCTATCAATATGACTGAAGGGTTTTGATACCCCTAAATAAAATCTAGGACAACCAATTACCTTTAAAAAACAGAAAGGGGAAAGTAGTTTAGTAGGCAGAAAGCATCTTATTCCTCATTCTTCAAAAACAAACTGCTTAAATAAGTGCATCTATTGTCACATTCTTGGGTACTGAAGCAGTCGTTTCTCCACCCACTGAATGGAGAAATGATGCAAGATCTGTGCCTGGTGCAACCCAGGAACAGTCAGAAATCAGGAAACAGGAACAGGAATCAAGTTCAGGTGGAGTTTAGAGCAGAATCAGACAATAAAACATGCATGCATGCAGCAGAGCAAACATTTGGGAAACAAGTGCTACGGTCAAATGAGAGCAAAACCTTTTTTTCTGCCTACAAGATAAACCCTGAGTGGCAGAAAACTGACACCAAAAAACCGAACCAACCTACGAGAAGCATTATGCTGTTAGGTCACTTTGCTTTTGCAAGGACAGGGAAGCTGGTCGAAGAGTCAATATTTATTTCCAATGAAATGTATCCCATTCTATTTGTTATTGGAGAAAATGTGGAAAAACAACATTGCTTTCTAAATGTTAGAACTTTTAAATAATTAAGCCTCCTTTGCAGAAGAAAGTTATCATGAGTGTTAAAACAGCAATGACAATGGTCAATGATAAAATATTTTACCTGCTTTCCAGGAAAAATGATGGGCTTTGGAAAGTACAATGTCCGAGTGGGCTAGAACGGAAAAGAGAGACGAGATGAGAAGGAAAAGGCTGAGGAGGTTCCCAGTGTGCCGTGTCCAGGCGCTGACCCCAAAGTCATCTTTCAGAGTCATAGTCCAGCCCATTGCTGCCTCTCTTACTCCTGTGAGGATAAAATGAAATTCATCACTATCTTAATAAGAAATATATCCAGAAACCTGGGCCAGAATAACCGGAGGTGGAAAGGGACTCATCATAAGGGAGAAGACGAGAATGTCACTGAGACTATATGCTGCATGGAAATAAAACCAAGAACTTTGAGTTCAGAAACATAATATGCAGTGCCGCCATCCAAAATGAGGCACATTGTTCCACCCAACAGAAACAGTTTATTTCCAATTTGAGTTTACTACATACAGAATGCATGTAGAAGAATATGCAAGCTTCTTCTGCTAAACGGACAACACAAATAAATCAACCAGGCATCTCATGAACAGCTAGATGGATAGACCTACAGAAAGATTTAAGTTTACAAAGTAACGCAACATTTGCATGTTTCACACAAAGAAAGAGGAAATACTAGAAGTGTTTTTGTTTTTGTTTCTCCTGCTACTTTTAATCCTCAATTTGTATGGGATTTTACTGGGATTGCTGAGAGATCCATGTCACTGATTCACTGCCTAAGAACGTTAGTAGCAGTAGCAAACGGTTACTGAGGAATTTGTTATTGTTGACGAGCTTTTCAGAAAAAGCTCTGCCAGTAGTTTTTTCTTCTCCCTTTGTTCTTCCGAAGTCCAACATAAAAGCGCTTTATGTGCCCAAAGAAGAAACTCTTTACTCACAAATATTGACAAAGACATTAATGTTAGTGTTTACAAAGATTAAAATATCCTTTCATCTAGAGCTTAATGTTTATTATTTATTGATGGCGATATCTGTATATATTAATTTAAAAAATCATTTTCTCATACCGAGAATAATAATAAAATGGATGTCTGCTTGAATGGTATTTGTTTTCAATTTTGCAGATCGAATTAAAAATAATGAGCTTACAAAGCTTTTTCTTAGTGATTAGAAATCATGAACAGGATCTAATGTGAATTAACTACCAATAAAAATATTTTTGATTAGTTTTTTTACATGATGTTTCTGAGGCAGTCCAAAGCTTTGAATTAGTGTTGCTTGATCTTGTTTGGAGAGATAACATTTTTGGTTTTGGTGATTTTTCTGTGCTTTCAATGTGCTCAATTTTGTTTAATGAAAAAATATGTAGAGAAGAAGATGGCTTGGTGCCTGGACATGGGGAGCCAGATGCACAGTTATTGATGGACGGTCCAATTTTGTTGGAGCTTTGGTGTTTTATTCCAAAGCCATTTTTAAAATAAATTCAGAGTACACACAAATCTCAACATTTGGCAATCCAACAAACTTATTAGCAGCAATATGAAGCTGCCAGTCTTTACAGTTCCACCAGTTCTCTAGATCTTTATTTTAAAGATTTCTGCTATATTTCATGTAATTGAAGTCATTTCTATTTCTTCTTACTGCTGCCTTTCTCTCATATTTCTATCACCAGAACGTACTCTTTGTTCGGTTGACTGAACAACCCACCCTGACACTTGCACACCCATATGCCAATTAGACACCTCTAGCTGCTGATTACAACCCTTTCTCTCTTGCGGCACTGTTTGGAAAGCATACCTGACTGCTCCTAGATTACATCCTCCCTCCAGCCTGTCTAATTTGACTATTCACAGGACAAGCAGTTCTCTCTTTTAGGCTAGCAGAGCACATTAGGACTAATTAGGAAACAAGCTCTGGAACAGAAACAACCTATAAAAGCATGCATGTCCTGGAAGAATGCCAGTGTTCATTTTCAAATGGACATTTAATTTAATCCCAGGGTCAAATTTTTTTATTTTTTGGCTAAATTTAGCTGAGCAAAATTTTCACCTGAGCTCCAGCACAGATTCATTCAATCAAAGTGTCCTACTTACTGACCTTTGAACAAATTCCTTAAGATCAGTCAGACTGTGTCTTAACAGTATTTTGCAATTAGTTTTAGGTCTGGTTTTTAATAGGCTTTTCTAACACATAAAGGTGTTTCGATCCAAACCATTCTATCCTATCGTAGCTCTGGTTTATGTTTCAGGTCATTGTTTTATAGGAATGCAATCATTCTCCCCAGGCTCAAATCTTTTGCATTTTCCATTGGGTTTTTCTCCAGGACAGCCTTTTTCAGCTCCATCCATCTTCCCATCAACTCTAACCAGCTTCCCTGTCCGTGCTGAAGAAAAGCATCCCCATAGAATAATGCTGTTACCATGTTTCACGGTAGAAATGGTGTGTCAATGGGGATGTTCAGTATTAGTTTTCTGCCGTGTATAACATTGTGCATACAGAATAGAACGCTACATTTTTCTCCGATTTGGACAGAGAATCTTTTCGGATGTTTGCAGTGTCCCTATCTGGTTTTATTGTAAACTGCTTATGGGACTTATCAGAAAATTATTTCAACAATAGCTTTCTTTTAGTCTCTTTTTGATCAATTATACATTCTTGTAATGCATGGCTGACAGTTCTCGTATCAACAGATTCTTCTGCATGCACTGTGAATCTCCTCAGTTTCTCCAGAGTTACAACGAATCACTTGGCTGTTCCTCAATTTAATGCTTTCTTGCTTGCTCAGAGTTTTACTTTGGGGGTATTAGTTTGAAGGAGGGTGAGTGCAATTACCCACTGCACTTCATTTGTCAAAGAAATTGAAAGCTTGTTTTTTTTTTCTCTTATTTCTAAATTGCAGACCATTTTCTATCTTATTCTATACTAAAATCCCCCTAAAAGTTTTACGTGTCATGTTGTAGGTTGGTTAATGAACAGCCCAAATGCAGGGGGGCAGAGGCAGCTTGTTTGTAAAGAATTATTCAAAACAGATGAAAAAAAACACAAAAACCACAGGAAACAAATGAAGCCAGAGACAAAACAAAAACAAGAATCCAGGGGGGAAATTACAGCAAGAAATTGATGGGAGGAACCAGCAAGGAGTGACTGAGAAAGAGGTGCTTAAATACTGGGAGGTTGAATGCTGAAACAATGGACTTGGGCTGACTGACTAACTGGCTGTAGGTGTGAGTGGAGAGAGCAGAAGGCAGACTGAGAAGTGAGAGAGAAAGACAAAGAGACACAGGTGGCGAGGAAGAGTACACAGGGGGACAAGCAAATTAATCTAATAGTAAAGCAAACTAAAAACAATAAACCTGAGTAACTAGGAATAACTAGACACAATAAATTAGCATAATAAACTAGAATCACTAAGAAAGGACTAAACTAAAAAAACAGCAACAGACTGATCTAACCAAAATAAAAAACTAACAAACTAGAATCAAATCAAACTACAAAACAACAATCCTAATATTAAGTGTGTGATAAGAAAGTGATCAAGTTTCCACGCGTACAGATAATGTCCAAGGTATTATAAAGAGAAACACCAGTTAAAGTGGATTAAATTTCTATTTTTTGGAAAAGACCAGGTCTTTTCCAAAAAAGAGCTGAATAACTAGGACAAGGGCACCATGCCAGACTCACTGGACGGAAAAAACCTGGAGATCAGCAGCATGGCTAGGATGATGCTGCGCATCGCGTTGGAAACTACATGATCTGATGGGATGCAATCTGTCGCCCTGTCTCCTGTGGTCCCGGTTTGGTGTCCACTCACTGGACTCAGTCAGTGAAAATCCTGCAGTTATCATAAGGGAACAGATGCGCAGAACTCCACAACCCTCCGTTTCACAGGTGGTCATAACAATTAAGACTTGATGAGATGTTTCCAAATAAAAGAAAAAAGCTAATTTGGTTTGCCAAGGCTCTAAAGAATCAACATTTGATACTCCAGTCTCTCTTTAAATAAGCCAAACACTCTGCTGAATTCAAGCAGAAACAAACACATTTGACTACAGCCTGAGATGCAACCTTCATCACTGGATTTCCACAAAATGATTAAGCCAACCAGGTCTTTCTGTCTTTACATTCTCTGTTGATATTCACGCTTCTGTTCCTATCTTGTCTTTGTGGTCTGCATTCAATACGGTCTGGTTAACAAGGCTGTAAGTATTTTTTCCACATTGTTGTCCATGTAATTGCTTTTGATTGCTAGCAATAAAAACACGGCAACCCATCCTACTCCATCCCTCATTTCTCCTTCACAGATGCATTCACTGAAAGTAATGACCATGAAGCACAGAAACAACTACAATATCTTTTCATTGTAGTTTGAAAAAGACATTCAAACTACAATGTCTTTTTGTTTCGTTTTCTTTTGGACTTTGGTGAGCTTTAGGTTTTGTTTTGAATTTTGTTTTGAAGGATTTTGAAGTTTATGGCTTTTGTGTCCATTTGTTTATGTTGCATTTATATCTCTCTGCCTTTATTGCTGTCTCTGTCTAACCAGCATGATGCTTGAAACTCAAGATATTAAAGGTTAAAGGACAATTTGATAAACAAGTAATGTGTAAATATAATCTACTGTTAAATCAAAGTCTGAACTGATTGCTGGGTCATCTAGTTTCTTTTGTAAATCCTGCTGTATACAAATATTGTCCATCTCTGCTTTATCCATAAGCTACTGTATTCACAATGTAAACTAAGAAAAAGCTAACAAACCAGAAATGGGTTTCTAGATGATTGTGAACTTAAATTTAGTATGAGGATAAAAAAATCTACTGTTTACTTATTAGGGGCTCTTTTTCCGTCTTGACTTCCATTTAAAAAAAAAAAAAGATGAAATCAGGATACCGATGGGATCAGAAAAACACAAATGTATTCTAACCTTTTAAAACACTGTAAGTCCAAATGAAAATGTTTAATGCATCACATTTTAGATTTTCACTGTGCATAATGCCTCTTGTCCAGTGCTGGAGATGGGCACCAGCCCTATTTTGGAATAATGCATGATATATGAAACCCACCTGTGCAAGGTGACCTCCAGTCATCCCTTTGGGTGATATTGTTAGTAGAGTTGCAGATGACTCTGGGCAATCCTTCCCAAGAAGATGTTAGCCGAGCAGAGAGGGGAGCGTCTGAAGATGTTAAGTCTGGCAGGGATGGTAAATCGCCTGTGCCAGGCCTTCTGCTTGCAGCATCATGCAATAGCTTAATCTGGTACGAATGAATGTGTGGTAGGCTGGGACTATGTCACACGTCCTGCAGCAGCGAGCACCTTCGAGGTGCTAGCTCTGTCAAGCGCCCACTCACTCAAGTACCGACTGGGGATGGTCCAACCAGGATGGGCAGCTGTAAAGAATCTGAGGAGAGCAAAAACAGAGAAAAATAAAACAGATATAAACATTTGACCAGAGACTAGTAAAATTGTTGATATAAACTTATTTCAGGATAGCTGCAAAGCTACAAATGTCGAGGAAAAAAAAAGAAAGAAAAATGGATTGTAGATGCTCATGGCTCTTGAGTTCAGTGTTCTTTTATTTTGTACACCATCAACAGAAACTGGGATAAAACTATGACGATTTGCAATTCACTCATCCTGTTTTCTCATCCAATATAACGCTTCAGTCTAGTGCAATGCACACACACAGAGTTTGCACATGAAAAGAAGTATTAATATTATGTTTTCAGGTTTCAGATTTACTGCAGCACTGCAGGAGGCAAATCATGTCACTGGATCATCATTTTAATGAAGCTCTGGGTGTTGTGTATGAATCTTTTCGGAAACAGCATAAGGAAGAGTCTCTTTCTTATTCCTTAAAACACATTCCGATATCAAAGACCAGAGTTGAAGCTTTGGGGGTTTTGCACTTTGCTATTCAGTGATTAACTGTCAGCCCTGTAGCCAAGGCTGTTCATCGAGCTCACCCACAAGAAACTGATTCTATTAACACTCTCTGCCTTTAGGTCCCATCCACTCCTTCGTACTCTGTGCGGCTCCGCAGTCTGCTTTCCAACTGACCTGACTGTTCACGGCCCTGAGATCCCCAGATCCCATTGACCCAGAACTTATTACTTAAAGCTTTTGAGGGCATTTTCTTTGCCATTCTGTTGTTTTTCAAATTAGCTTGTTGCTGCAGCAGCTTACAGATGGCTAACGAACAGGATGAATGGAAGCTACTATTGAGGATGGAGCAATCAGGTGAAAACAAACCAATTTCAGCTGTGGACAAATAGTTAATTTATCGTAAATCTGAGTATTACCATGAAACTATCGGTCTCTTGCTAATACATTTGTAAAAATGTAAGCAAAGACAAAAATCTAGTTTCCGTTTGCTACTTTGTGTGTGCAGTACTTGTTCATACAAATACTGGGGTCACTTACTTAGTTGAAAGAGTGATTATTTATATTTTAAGTCACATGGCACCATTACAGCTTTACTTCAAAACTAATTGTGGGTATTAATGTTATGATACACCGTGTTCCAAATTATTATGCAAGTGATATTTTCTCAGATTTTCCTAAATGGTCAATGCAAATAACGGTCATAATTATTTTCAAGTCATGAACTATTGTGCACCATTGTGTCTGTTTGGTTTATTTTAGCAAACATATCATGAGCAAAATAGATATAAATGTTTAAGTAAAAGCATGACGGGTGGGAACAGATCCGTTCCAGGGGACACGAGATTCAGACTGGAGCTCAAAAAACAACAATAAAAAAAAACAAACTGAATTGAAGCTTTTCTACTTTAATTATATGACTGGCTTCTGTTAAACTGCTGTGGCTTCACTTTGTAGTCTGAAGTCTGAGAGTTAAAAGCTGGCTTTACTCAATAGCAGAGCTTTTGCTTTGCAGTATCTTTGTTGTTTTCTGTTTCATCACAGTGTGCGCATGTTTTCAATGTCGCCCGTCATTTTCTGAAGGTGTCT
Organism: Phalloptychus januarius; assembly: GCA_902982915.1. NCBI lineage: Eukaryota > Metazoa > Chordata > Actinopteri > Cyprinodontiformes > Poeciliidae > Phalloptychus > Phalloptychus januarius. The sequence continues at coordinate 15,506,829 of CADWAE010000230.1, read as the reverse complement.
TTCACTTCACGTGTGAGGCTGTTGCAAAATATTAATTCTGTTTTTGTTTCAACTTCCAACTTAGTAAACAAGAAGCTGACAAAATATTCCCACTGCAAAGGTTAGATCTGTAGTTTTGAATATGACAAGCTGTAAAGACAGACAGCAAAGTGAAGCTGATATATTTCTGTAACCTGCACCACTCTGGGAAATGAAGACCTATATATGCTGCTGAATTAAGAACATAATAATAACACACAAAATAAAAAAGCATCATTGCAGTCTTATGCTCATATGAGCAGATATAAAGCAGGATTTGCCCCAGTGTATTATAAGCCTGGCGGGCCACCAGGCTTTACTTGTGTCCCCTCCAGGATAAGCATTGCTTATTTATTTAAGTTGCTTTAAAATGTTTGCATTTTAAAGACTTTATTGTTGGTGTTCAGGTATTAATCCTCCAATCTTTTAATAATACATAATTATCCAGTGATATTTTAAAATTTTCTGCCAACTTTAAAAAAATTTTTTGCTCAAAAACATGGAGGGTTGCAGGATGAAAAACTGCCCTACCACCTAACCACCAAGTTTTGCAAGTTTTCTGGGGGAAACATTGTGTCAAAATGTCATATCCCTGAATTTTCAGTTGTCATATTGAAGAAAATAAGGCTTCGGAGTAGTTAAGGAGTATTATTCATATGTAAAAGACGATATTTGAAATTCTGAATTCTTCGTTAAACTTTTCTCTTTTTTTATTTACAAGACCACACATAAGACTTAGTTGCAATGCTTTATCAAAAAACCACATATAGTTACTGCAGGCTCTTTTTGGAGTTCTTTCAGACACCAAAAATATTTTTTCTAGGCTGTTGAGATGTTGCACATGGCACTATCTGAAAAGGGTAGGTATCTCCACCCCACCAGTCTCAAACAGTCGGCCTTCCGAAGGCAGCTGCTCCTGGAACTGAGGTTATCAACTCAATCAGCTGCATGTTTATCACTTTTTTGAACACAATATTCTTCTTTCACCCTGTCTCCCTGTGCTGCAGGTGCAGGGGTATTGCTAGTCAAAGAAGTAGACAGAAGAGCAGGACTGATACCAGGAGAAGAATTGTTAAAAAGTTCCACACCTGCAGTGCTCACCAACAAATATCAATTAAATAAAATGAAACACAAAATCAGACTGAATAAGGTTAAATGGCTCATATTTTAAAGGTGCCATCTTTTGTTTCCAACATAAATACCCAGCAATGATACAGCAGAGTGTCATTACAAGCACTGTGCACCCTGAAAGATAGATGCAAATTCATCAAATAAGTTTATGTTCACTGTAAAAAAAAAAAAAAAGAAGAAAGATTGATTTTCGGGTTGCAAACTTTACATTAACGGGAAGCTTCTTTTTCTTTTTCCATTTTGAAAAGTCGATTGTTTCTTTTATACTTTTAAATACGAGTAGTGAACTTTGACATGACGTATAAAATGTAAAGGACTGCCTTCAACAGCCAGTCCTCATAATATTCACAGAGACTGATGCAACTGGATAATGCAAGACTGTCTCATCTCTTCAAAGAAAATGCTATTGCATTTTGAAACTGCTATGTCTCACGAGATGCCCTCTGCTGCCTTGCCTTAGGCAAAGAACAATAACTATGAACAATAACATACATATGCTACTATATCTACCATACAATTATGTTTTCCTCTGGGCTGCTTAGTTTAATATCAAATGACTCACACTTAAAATAAGTGATTTCAGACTCTGAAGAACCATCCTGCACTTTAGGAGAGATATGTTGGACAGGATATTTGTTCGCTTCTGGGTACTTTCCATATTAAGAGTGAGTAAGAAATGGATAAATAAAGGGTGCCAGCTTTAGTTCCGCTTCAGAAGAGTGAGAAATGGAAACCTGGTAAGGAGTAAGGAGAGGGAAACATCATAATTAAGACAATATGCAGAAGCACCTGAACGATAAGGACTGATCCCAGCTGCAGCAGAAACTCAGGACTTCCAAGAGGGTCAGAAACTCAGAATGGTGAACCAGCAAGAGTACTTAAGTGCTTAATTTAAATCAGAATGCCCTACTTTCTGCCTCATTTTTTAAACAAATCACTATTGAAATATTAAGGATAATTTTTGTAGCTCCCTTTGGATTTAGGTCCTGTATTTTCTTCATATCATCACCAGATATTGTCAACATCTGCACTTATTTTCGGCGTAGATACGCTCCATTGTAATTTCCATTGTAAACAAGTGCAGTATACAATACATACAGTATATGTTATTTTACTTCCCAAACAGTTTGGATGCAATTGTAAGCTGGCTCTGAAATACAGCACTCATTTTTATCACAAAATGTGAGCCTAGTTTGCATTAGAAATGCTTATTTTACATAGCAGCTATACAAATGCTCTTGGACGAGCTAAAAATTAAAGATATCCTGCATAATAAGATTCATTTAAACTACAGTTTGTAAGCTACAATCAGTATGTCTGCTAACCTGCCAACCACAGACTGGCAACCTGTGCAAATAGTCTTACTGATTAATCAACTAATATCAGGTTGTCATAACTGCCTTACACTATAAAGAACAAAACTTGCAAGCATTAATCAGCATGTTTACTAAATGTATGAATCATAATCAAAATAAAACAATCCATCTACTAATAAGTATGTTATATCAGCAGCATTAAGTAATGAATAATTGTCTGTTTTAAATTAAATAAGGAAGCTCTTGAGATGGATTTTGTGTCATTTTTGCAACGTTGTGGTATTTTTGTTCAGTTATATCACATGAATGTCCTGGCTGATGTGCTATGAACATGAATGATGAAACTGATCACATTAGTCACATCAAATATAGTAACACGAAGGAAATATTCACACCATGATGCCTTAATACATGTTTTAATAAGTCTTACAAATTATTGTTCAGTCTTGGTTAGTGTTTCACTTGAGGTGGAGACAAATAAATCAAGCAAAGCTGTATTAAAATTCTATCCCTTCTGCTACACGGCATTCGGATGAGAAAGATAAAGGAATAACTGCCCAGAGTGACTGATCCCAGCTCAGCCTCACATCTTAATAAAAAATAAAAACTGAAGAAGCCCAGAGAGTCAGAAGCAGCCGTGCATTTTAAAGATATGTGGATGTACTTCAATGTTAACAGATATGGATGTTTAAAAGAGAAAAATACCTTGATGCACCAAGGCTGCTTCAGGCATGCGAGAAGGTGTTAAATTACACTGCTAGATAGTCATGCACCATTTACTCTGGTACACACTTCCCTCACTCATTGTAGGCGCATGATTCAATGGCCCTTGGAGAAATCTGACGCTAATTGATGCAGTGCCTAAAACAAAGTCAGAGAGCACTGTCTCGTTAGCGCCATAATTCTTGCTGAATATTTGTTCCCACCATAAATGTTTCATCAAAGATATGGGGAAAAAGTTATGGGATGTTAAAGCAGTGTGGAACCAGTGGAGCACTAAAGCTCCACAATAAGAAGTATTTATCTGTTTTGAGGAGTATACTCTGCCTCGCAGAAGGATGAATCCGCCTTGAACTTTTTCTACATTTTGTCACATAACAAGCACAAACTCGAATATATTAATTTGGTGTTTTGTGGTTGTATTCAGAACATCTTGAAAGGTTTTCATATGCTTCATATTTTCCTCCATGTGTTGGGATGCTGTTCATTCTAACGTTACTTTAAACTTCTCCACAGCTTTATCTCTTATATATCATGTGTGAGCTTTGATATTCATGATGCCTCTTGTTCAATAATGTTCTGAAGAAACTCAGAGAGTCAGAAGCAAACCTAAAAAAACGGTTGCATTCTTTAACGCCCAACATATCACTTTAATACCAGTGGTTTTTTTCCGCCTGCTTAATAATTATTTTACTTTTCTACAAAAAAAATTGCTGTTTTGAGTAAATATATTATTAAATGTATTGTACCCATTCATTGCAAAAATTATTTTAAAAAAAGTCATTGTATTTAATTATGAAAAATATTAATTTTTGGGCAATTATTTATTATGTTTAGAGCCAAAGGGTGGAAGTAGGGAGCTCTGCTCATTAGTTTACTTTTAAAGGATATTGGCTACATCTAATCTTATGTAGAGGTATGAGAATATAAATGCAAGCCGTGCTATTGAGATATTTAATTGCAAAAAAAATAAAAAACATTTCCTTCTACTTTACAATTGTGATGTACTATATGACAAAAATACATAAAACTAAAAATCTATCAATTTCCACCTTCATGATCCCAGACATAAAAGATAGGATATAAAGAATGGCTATGGTAACAGTGCTACAAAATTAGTGAACAAAATAGAAGAGAATGTTGGAACATGGCAGCTTGAAAGAGAACCGAGACCAGTCCCATATAATCAGATTTTTGTTGTGCAGCTGTTTCACCTGGCTTCACTGCTCCAACCGCTCCTCTCCTTAAAAAAAAGCTTATAATTACCACAGAACAAGCTGTAGTTCTGGCCACTCTATCTCCATTTTTTTTCAACCGATAGGCTCCTTTCATGGGACTAGAGTTTTCAGGTAACCGTATCTAAGTCCCAAGTGCCTTAGATCCAGAAGGGATTGTTGCCCAGAAAGGGAGCCATCACTGTGAGCAAAGAGGAGCAGCTTGACAGCATCAGGATTAATTTTTGAGGAGGCCTGCTTGCTGAGGCTGGCTGATAACATGGGTCAGTAGTCTCAGAGACACCTGGACCCTGAAGCAACGGTTGTCCCTCTGGAAAATATCTGTTAATGCACCATGGGTGGTGGTGGTGATGTCTATTTATGTGTATTGGTGCGTGTGTGTGCGGGGGTGTGTTTGTGAGTGTGTGTGTGCAGTCACGTACGGGTGTGGGTGGGCTAGAGGAGGAGCTGGTACTTGCTTGGCCCGAAGAGGCTATCCACATACGACTGAAACCTGGAAAAAGTCAATATGCAGAGGGAAAAAATTGTGAGCAAGAAGGGAATCAAGGGTGAAATTAAAACCCTGCTGCAAGTGATAAGTAGTTGTGATGTGACGTCTCGTTATTTATTCAAAAGCAAGGAACTCTGTGGTTTGAACCCAGGTTCCACCATGTCGGAGCAAGACAACGCTACATGCACATCGGGGAAATGAATCCCTCACTTCATTCTTTATTGAAAGAGTGTGCTGTTTTTTTATGACATTTATATTGTTACGTCAAGCCTTCTATAATTTTACATTTAGAAATGCCTCAGCTAAACTCTACATGTCAAGTCCTCAATTTGTACTTAACATGTACAGTTTGCACTTGAGTTGTCCTCAACAAGCACTTTCACACGATCAAATATAGAGGCTTTCTTTTGCAAAAAGACTAGGTGATAATATACATAGAAAAAGAATTGTTGTGGTGTAAAATATATATTTAGATTATAAAATGTAAGAGAAGTTGAAAAAAGGTTTACAAGCAAAAAGTCCTTCCCATAATAACTTAGGCAATACAACCTAATTTCAATTATGTAATCAAATTTTCTATACGCTACTTCTCTACCGTCAGGAAGTAGAGAAGTGACTCCAATCCATTGTTATCAACCCACAAAAGGTAATTTCAGAGCTCATTAGGTTGTTTGGAGGTCATAATCATAATGTCTCATAAAAGTTGAGTTGTCCTCAACAAGGTCAGAACAATAATCAGGGAAAGTCAGGTGAACAGAAAACATGTACTAACATGTAACTATGTGTGAGATTTAGACATTTTATTTATCGTAATAACTTATGAATTACATAACTACGAATAAAATGAATAGACAGTGGTTTAAGAACATGGAGTTCAAAGACAATTCGTTGAAACTAACCATAGCTTCAAAGGGGCAAAATAACCTGTAGGATAACTGTAGGACTACATCCTGACATGGATGAATCAGCCTGTGAGATGGCAGGAAAAATTTACAGCTCATTCTCACTTAAACCAAAGTACAAACTATCAGAGGATCCCTAATTTCTCCAGCTAATTAAAAAAAAACTCTCAGCACTATCTAACAAGTGCACTAGTCACTGTGGCTATTAGAGAAAAGTTAAAGGAAACATACCATCAAGAAAAAAAAAACATTTGACTGAGTTTCAGTTTAATTTGTGGAAACAAGCAATGTTTGACATTTCCACCTTAAAAGATGAGTCAAAGTTCTCCAGTTCACAATTTGAGGGAATTGGTGGAAGCACAGTGCAGCTGTGCTTTAAGGAGGGCTTGATGTTTAATTCTGCCAAGAAATAAGATCTCTGAGCACTGAAGGAGTCGTGCATTATATGAGAGACTGGATGATAAGTTTGTTGTTTCAAAGATTATGATAGCAGATCCATGAATATGTAGAGGAACGCCTGTTTAGCTCCTTTAACTGGGAACTATGGTTTTGGGCAGAAAAAGCACTAAGACAAACAGCTTCCTGTATTGATTGATGAATGCTAAAGGGTTCAAACTTTAACCTTATTGATCCAGATCACTTTAAGAGAATAAATACTTCAGAAAGGTTTCTATATGTGTCAGGAGAGACTTAACTAAGAGCTACACACTGATATTTCCCATTAAATGCAGATAAAATGAGATGATTTCTTTAAAATAATGACAAATCCTGAAATAGCACAAATGATTTTCCGGGCACCATTGTGAATTTAAACAGAAATTATTTTAAAAGCAATGTCTGACCCAGATGTAACACAGACGGTTAATATGCTCTACACGATTAAAAAAAAAAAAGGCGTCACTGCAAGTTTCTCATCACTCCAGAGTGTCAGTATCATCCAACGCTGATGAGCAGGAAATGGAGAAGATAGAAAGCAATTTGTCACTCAATATGGGTGTTTATATAGAGGCGTAGCAAGAAAGAGAGTAAGTGCTCTGTTTTGGCAAAGACAATTAGGCTCTTTTCTGTGTGGTTAAATTCCACGATTGTTCCTCAAACGTATCAGAAGAATACACAGTAATTTCAGAAGTTTGTAGTGATTGAATCAAATTCTTTATGTCTCACATGACTTAAAAAAACAAAAGCTGGCTACATGCTTTGGTTGGAAGAATTATGAAAAAATTCTTCCTAAGAAAATGAGATTGTGATGCTGATAAAGATTTTTAATATCTGTTCCTCAGGACTAAAACTAGTTTTTACTACACTAATAAACTTTACATATTATAATTAAGAGTTTTCATTTATATTATCACTGCTAAAGAAAGTGTGCACTACTTAGTGTGTTTCACCTAAAACCATGAAAATACATAGAAATGCATGGTTGCAACATGACAAAATGGGGAAAAGTCCTAGTGGTTTTAAAACTTTTGCAAGACATTGGAGGCAACGGTGGAAAACACTGGTATTAAGTTGATGTTCAAATCTCTTCCTTTTCATTCATCAGCACAGCAGGAACACTTGTCTGGGATTCCAGATGGATCATGATAAAGGGAAGCTAGGAGATGTTGCATAAAGTTGCCTCTAAAAAAAGCTATTCTGAATTTATTCGTTGTATATTTTGGTCAGGCTGTGACGTGTACAGGGTCTCTTCCCCTGCATTTAAGCAAGTCTCAAAAAAATGAACAAAACTAAGAGAAAATCAACGCAAAGGAAATCCCAGCAGTTATTCAACATATTATATCAAGAAAACAAACTAAGCGTATCATTCTCCCATTCAGTGAAACACAGGAAGGGTATATTACATTGATTGAGGTTCACTGTCTTGTTACTCTTTTAATGTTATTCAGATTTCAAGAGAAGATAGGACTCTGGCGAGAAAAGAAAAGAAATAAAACCAATGAGGCCAGTCACATTAAATTACTCTGAGACAAGAACAAAATCTCCAACACTGTCTTGAAATGATATCTATTGATCTGTGGCCTGAGGCGTGCCAGGCCGTTACCAGATATTTCTCATCCTCACCTTCTTCATTACATCCATGATTTTTTTTCCTTTCATTCACAGAGCACTGTGCAAAAGTTTCAAGTTCTATGCGATCTCATTGTCAAAAATGGACACAAAGGGGGGTTTAGATAGAGTTTAAATTCAGAACAACTGTCATTCAGAAGACAACTGGTTTTTCTTCTGTCAGTAAACCAGCATTGGTAGACCTTTACATTAGTACAGAAATCTTTTCTCTTTTAGATACCCATCCCTTGCCTACTAAACGTGCAAAGCATGGTTTAGTTTTTAAAAGAATCTAGAATAGACGCACAGAATTGCATCTAAGGTGCAATTAGAGATGCCTACTATCCTAACAAGTGTGTTTGTGTATTGTACGAACAAAAGACATCCATATTTCACAACTGTTTTGCATTATTCACCAAGCAGATATCACAAATTAAATGCAGATGCAGACATAGCATTAATTCAGCAGATCAGAACAATTGTCATCTACTTTAGGCTCTGTCTTTCTCATGCCTCATTCTAAAGTTTAGGTTATCCTGAGCTAACTCTGCAGTTATCTAAAGGTTTAGGCTGCTGGAGGACAAACATGCCACTTTTCCATACGTCCTTCTTATAGTGATCTATAAAAAATGAACTGAATTGAATTTTGTATCAGGTTACAATTCTGTATTCAGCTACAAACACAGCAGTTGTCAAAAAAAAAATAAAAAATTAACTTAAACATGACCTGACCTGGCCTGATAAGGCTTTTCTTATTTTTATTTTTTTTAAGAATAATATGTCTGAAATTAGTAATGCTGCAGGTAAAGCATGGGAATCTACATTTACAACCTAATTCATAGGTAAAAAGCATTACATCAAGTTAAATTTGTGACATCATAAAATTGTAACATTTGGTGAAAAAAAAGCTTTGCCTGGGTTGATGTGCCAATAGTCCAGTGTAAAAACTGTGGTGGAAAATTGGATCAAATGAAGGGTAGAAAAATTATTACAATTCCCCAACAATATAACAAATTCCCCCTTCCTACCTAAAATAACTAAAACACATTGGCAGAGAATGATCAAATGAATTGCAGAATGTATTGCAGAAATCCAAAAGACTACTTCTGCTGGAACCACAACACCAAGTAATGCCCTGGATTTATCTGACAATAAGAAGCTCAGTAAAATCTTATAAATATGACTGTCCATAGATCTGAGTCAGAAAACAGGACTTCAGCTCCTTCCTGTACAGAACCACATCACAACGGCCAAATGGCCATTCGACCCAGCAAACACCATAACATCAGCCAAACATTTTGACAGCAGCTGAACTCAAGTTAGGCAACAAGAGCATCATAATTATTAACAACAATACAAAAAAGAAATCTTAAGAACGTCTATCCAGAGTACATCATGCTAACCAAAGCAATTAAACATAAAATAAACGACAGCAACGTTCAGACTGATTATCAGCGGAAAAAAAAAAACTAAACAACGGAAAACACGAGCAGAGAAATGTGGTAGCTAAAACTAAACAAAATACGCAGAGGAACAAAAGCTTACCGATCATATGTGAAATCGCTCGATTTGGCCGCCTTCGCCATTATCAACTTCATCACTAACGTTTTTTTTTTCCTCTCCCCCTTCACATCAGGGAGATCCGCGCCGCAGCGCCCCCTATGGCCGAGCCGCCACAGTGTACACGAATATGACATACCCAACCCACTCTATTGTCCCACCCGGACAATGCACATAATTAAATTAATTTCTAAACATATAATAAACAATCTATATTAAAAATGGGTTTAATTGTACATATGGTTGGTTTCCAAATTATTTAAATTTCAATTTGTCATTAATAATTTTGTATCAGTGTTACCACAGCCAAATGATACATGCTTCTCCTGTAACCTTCTGATTAGCGGACACTGCCCGTCACCTAGCAACGAATCCGAGCCCAGCTCCTGACCTAGCAACCCAAGCACAGCTCTGCAAGCACGTTTGGTCAGCTGCCATCTGGCAAATCACTGTCTTTTTTAGAAGTTTTAACTATAAAACTATAAAACTGGGGCAACAGTAGTTCTAACTTCAGCTTCCTCACATATACCCTGGGCAAGGCACTTAACCCTAAGTTGTGCATATTGATGTATAAAAGTGTCCGAATGGATGAACGTCACTCTAATGTAAAAGAATGACTGGAAAAGAGCTAAATAAGGTCAGTCCATTTACCATGCAGCAGCTGTAAATTCTTTATGCATAAATTTTGTTATCTATGAAAAATATTTAAATATTTTTTAAATAAAAAAAATTGAGGTCACTGCAATAGTATCTACTTTGAGCTATACAGATATAAAACAATTGCTCAAAAGTTTTTGCAAATTCTGTATATCTGTATATCCCACATATCAGTACAGTAAACCTAATACTAAAGTATGTCACACCTGGCCTTTAAGAATGCCTGTGCCATCTGCTGGCAATATATTTTCTTGTGATAAAGAGCCAGGAGGGCATTGCCAGAAGATGTCTTACATATAATTTAATTCTGTTGACATACATTTTTGAGCTGGGTCATGTTGCTCATGCTTCTAAAATCCTACTAAGTATTAAGGCTGATGGGAAAAGTAGGACTCCTACATCAAACTTGGATATGACATCATGGTGATCCAACAGCATGGAACACAGCAAAATATGGAACAAGCATGCATAATCTACATCTCTAATTCAGCACTCTTTGGAGTGATCCGCAACATCATAATTCTTTAACATTGCTTCGCTCTCAGGATAAGCCAGATTTTCGACTGATCTTTTTCACGAAAACAAGCCTCTTTGTATAGAGAAATGCTTGTGATGCCGGTTATAGAAGACAGTATCTGTTTCAGCAAGCTAAACAATGCCAGCGCTGAGTTTATTGTGTTCAGAAGCAATGTGGTTTTCTGACTCATGAGAATTACTTTCTGATATCCTGCCAGTAAACCAGAAAATCTTGGATCCCCCAATTGGAAGTGAAAATTGGAGGATAATTTGTGATTCTTTAAGGTGTGAGCATTAAGATGAAAAATTGTGCTAGTGCAGGTGCTGGAAACGTGTGATAATTCTGAATTATTGTACAAAGAGTTTATAAATACAAATCTGTAAAAGTCTTTATTGAGTGGAAGAATAAAAATGAAATTCCAAGTACATTTTTGAAAGAAAGAATTGTGTCAGATCATCAATACTTAAATATCTCCTTTGAAGCCACACACTCACATAACACACACACACACACAGTTAGATATCAGGAGCACACAAATTCATAACTTTAAAGGAAAATATTCCCCAATATATGGCTTCAATGAAAAGTTAAACTGGTCAACTACTCTATAAATTGTAAAATAAAAATATATGCAAGAATGTTCACATCAGTCAATAAAGTGAATATCTAAAGTAATATGAGAAAGGCAGAAGATGTAAACATTAAAATCTGGCATAAAAAACACAAATAAACATGCTTGATTTATTTGTGTTTTGGTTGCTCTCTCTTTAGCGGTATACAGCCTGTAGTTCACATTGATAATGTTTAAATATACTATAATATACTTTCCTCAAAAATAGCTGTCCTGACCTCAACCTCATTGAAAAACTGTCAGATTTTGTTGTAATTGTGAACAACATAATCTCATTAGCTCACAAGTTGAAAATGTTGGTTGAAGAATGGATTTCCTTCCATAGCAATGTGTTTCCACACATAAGGAGGATTTGACAGGCTTCTCCGGTTGTTTACAGTTATCACACACAACATTGAAAACCCTGTTTGTGATGTGATTAAATTGTTAACCATTTAATTGCAAATATTTAAACAAATGTTTATAGTATAGACTGTAAACCAATTATGTGTCTATGTGAGGAGATAATTATGTAATTATGCACACTTTTGAGCGTTAAGGAGGAATTACAAATAATCAGGAACTAAAGTCCATTTACTTCCTTTTACACTCCTTGAACAGAAAAAAGATCAGTCTTATGATTTCTTTTTTAAATATTATATAATCACAGTTATAGATCATAACTGACATACAGCTTCTTTGTCACACTAGCATGATGGCTTCACTGTATGGTTGATTTTGATTGGTTTTATAAGCTTGTATATTTGAAATAAAACATTGGTTGATTGATTCATTGACTGATTCATTCAGTTTGTTCATTCATACATCCACAAGCTTCTGACATTCAATTTTGCTGGAATACAAAACAAAGGAAAGGGATAAAAGTGCAGTTCCATTCATTAACCTCCCATTCCCCTGTGGATTCTCAAGAAAAGAATCAGGGATTAAAACGGTTTTGTAATATGACTCATCGACTCTGGATCTGGGTGTCGTTTGTGCACGCTATGCCAGAATCTATGGCTTCACACATGGTGCTGAAATATCAGTACTCTAACTGGGTTGCACGCTGATAAATCTATAGTGCTGTCTATTGTGCTGATCTAGCAGTCATTTTTGTTGCTGTGCCATCTTTTACTGCCAGCCTTCCAACAGCCTCAGCTCTGATCTTATTCTCTGAACTATCTACCATACACATACTTTCCAAAAAATGGGAGGCCTGACTTGTTTTACTGCGTATGTTATTGTTGGGTGTAGTGTTGAAGAAAAACATTACATTTCTCAATTAGAGAAATGTCTTTACTCTGACAGAGCCAATGTTGTTGTTTTAAAAGATCAAATCCCAGAGCTGATGTTGCATAATGGTTTGTACTTAATGAGAATGTCCTCATCTGGTCCCAAGCATTGGGTCCTGATCAAGCATCAATTAAGTTATTGGCATCAGCGCTCTTTATTACACTCATATGCAATACATGTTCTGATGAGCCTCTATTGTCAAATTAAAAGGATATTTTGAACATAACAACTTTAAGCAGGTATTAAACCTAGCTTTCATTAGCTTTCTGTGTTTAGAAATGTGAATTGTTGTTCTCAATCTTACATGGCAGAAAATCATCATAATTAGCAAAGAAAGGCTTAAATGGTGGCATTATGTATTTTCTTGGAGCATAGCCTCATTATATAGCACAGTCAAGTAACAATGTTACGTTGCAGTTCCACTAGCTGTTTGCTAATTGCTGCTGCCGCTAGTCTGGTGGAGTTTAATGGGGAAGATGTGGGGTAGGGGTGAACTGTGAGACGGAAGCTCTGCTGGGGCTGCAGCCTATTTACACAAAGCATGAGTTTTGTAGAAATAAGTGGTGAGAACAAACATTTAGGCACCGGGATTCAGGTACGTTTTAATAAAGGAATGACATGAAAACATGGTATAAAGCTCAAAAAAGTTGATTTTAGATAATATCCTCTCTTTAAAAACCTCAGGCAGAGTGTAATTAATAAAGTGTTTCACATAATCAATTGAGTTACTGAAATAATTAAATTTTGTATGACTGTCATCATACTGTTTATGATGATCCCCAGCAAGCTGTTTAGCCACTACTTTATACAAGTCAGTCTGACTTTGGATGTATTTCAACTGGAATCAGACAATTTTCAGCATAATCTGTTCAAACCTGTCATTTCTGTTTAATGGAGCAATAATCATTATCCGTGTGGTTTTGTTTACTAAATATAATCTGTTTGCACAAAAGTACAATGTGAAAGCAAACCACACCAAACAAATAAAAAAAGTAAAATAAAGTTCACTTTTGGTCTGGAGCAATCAAGCAGACCAAAGGATCTTTCTGGTCTGAATACTCCCTAATATCACAAGTAACACACCCTGTCCACTTTTAACTGCATAACCATCTGTCCAGTTTTGGAAAGGTTTTGACTACATTACTATCAACTAACATTTAAACTTGTGACCATTATTGCTGAATTGAAGACTAAAATTATACCATAATATTTTCCTGAATTTTAACCGAAGCAAATGGAGCATAAGCATCGATCACACACATTGAAAGAACCAGACAGCTAGATGGATGCTTGGATTGAACAGCTCTCACTATGGCTGTTCTCTAGTCTGTCCCTGCAGTCTGTAATTTATCACAGAAAGTAAAAACACCCTTGCCTCCCTGCAGCAGTCTGCACAGTTGGGCAGATTTACTCTGCCAAACTAGCCAGACTAGACTGAAACTTGACAGCTAACTTTCACAGAAGGTGAACAAACCATCGTTGCAGTGAAAAAGGAGACAAGGACAGAGTTTGCTGAAGGAGTCTAAGACTCAAAAATGTAGGTGATTTGTATAGAGCTGCCTAAGGTTAGGAGGTGTCAATGGCAATTTATGTCTTAAAGTCTATCCAAGTAAACATACAGAAAAATGCCAACATCAGACTGTATTTCTTATTAATGACATCAGCTTCAGGTTCAGGCCTTAACCTGAACCAGGTTAAGCTTCAGGGTGATTCAGCATGGTGATTCAGCAGGGTGATTCAGCATGATTCATGACATTATTTTTATAATGTTATAATGTTGTCCAAAAAAGTAGAATTCATCTACAGAACATGCTGCCAAAACAGCCTGAGAGACTATGCAGTGGTGCACCTTGGGGTGTTTTTGAAAGCATAGGATCCTCCTTATGGTTTTTGAATGTCAAATCTTTTGGGTTTAGTGATCTAAATTTCATATTAAGTAAAAACTCATAATGCCCAATTCATGCAGTAAGATTCAAGTTCTTCAATGAATAAATTAGTTCTCCTGGAAAAAAGAAATTAGGTTCTACTCATTAATCAGGTTGGCACTAATGCAGGTTGAGACAGAGGATTGCCAAGCTAGTAGAGAAAAGGAAGTGTGAAACAGTCTATGCAGCCATACTAATTCCTTCTGATTTTGTATTTTTGATAAAACCCACATATTTCAAATCATAAAACAATCTTTACTATTGAAAGTAACCAGACTAAGTTAAAAAAGGAGGGTATTATGTACCTTTATTGAGCTTTATTTCATGTTATAATATTTTTCCCTCAACAAAAACATAACTGGAGGTTTGCTCTGATTCTTTCACAGATCTCTGATCTATAAACCCTTGCTCATATAATGTCCTGTCTATTTCCATAATTTTCCTCCTCCACTAGACTAGCAAACATCTGCTGCTCTGTCAAACGCTCCTAAGAATGGTTGTTAATGGCATGATGGAGGACCATTGTTGTAGAGATGTGCTGAAGGTGAAGTATTGGAAAGAGTAGGACCTTCTTAAAGAGACAGAGACCAACTTCAAGGCTAAAAAATGCAAAATCCTAATTTTTTAAAGTTGTTTTTGATGTATGCTGCATTTTATAACAATTGAATGTAAGATAGCTATTATGCTATAAAATAGGACTATGTATCTGGAAAATACATAATACCCTGCACCCTTTTAATCTTTCTCTAATTAAGTGAACAAAAGCTAATCAAAGCAACCTGAAGTGATGCTAAATATAAGTTCCTTCCTTAATAAATCATTAAATCTGATTCTCCATGCATGTTTTTGGTAGTGGTCTACTTTGCATCTTTTGGACCTATAGGGCATACTCCAGATCCATCCATTCTTTGTCCACACCCATTTATCCCTGCAGGGTGACCAGGGGTTGGTGACTATCTCCAACAGCCATTGGGCACCAGGCAGGGTACTTGCTCTAACTGAAACCAATAATTCTGTTCTCTACTGAAAGTAACATGTCAACACTAGCCCCCCCAGTCACCTTAAAAAAGAATAACCAAACAAAAAAGGGATATGTGGATATGTCAACTGTTAGTTTTAACATACCGGTGTATCCAAGAAACCACCAGGAACCTGTTTTGGCATTACATTTCTAATGCAAATTCTTGCAAATTTGAGATAGAACATCCTGTTTAAAACCAACCCACTTAAGAAAAACCTTTGAGATGTGAACATTTTGCATAACCGCTCTGTGAAATCAGTTTCAGCCTTTGAGTGTAACCTCAGAGGAGAGCTGAAAAATGTCCCAGTATATTGTATATAGAAACACAAGGGCTGTGCATCAACAGAGTGCTCCATCTGACCTTCCCTGCTGTTGAGCCCATTACACTTCAATTAACGACAGCATCCTGCTGCGACCAGAAGGAACAGCTGTGCAGCCCACACGGTGGTAATTCAATGAGAGCTACAGACAGTGGGACATAAAACTTGATCTACCAATCAGACACACCTACACACAAGGGGAAACAAATTTACTCTGCTGCACTATAAGCTTTTAGAGGGAAGTGTGAAAAGTATGGCACAGACACTAAGATACTCCAACAGTGCACCGGATCACATCAGAAATAATGCTGAGCTACGCTGTAAAAGTAATTTAATTTCACATGCCACAAAAAAACCTGATTAGTCGCTATGTGCTTGCTTAATGGATCCTAACAGTTCATGTTAGCTTCACAGGGATTCTCTATCATTGATGGAGGAATTGCTGACTATAATCTAATTCTTTAACACACTCTGATCCATCTACTTTTACCACTGTAATATGATTTATTCAGTCTGGAAATTACTCAATGAAATGGCACAGAAGGAGCATGCAGTTTGAAGAACAGATGCAAATATTGCATGTAAGCAGTATTTGCATCTGCTTGCATGCAGATGTAAATACTGGATAGTAAATAATATTGCAGGCAGGGGAGAATGGCCAGATGACTTAAATTATTTTATTAATGGATCATTAAATTATTTCATTAATTAAATGGATTATTAAAGGAGGGCTTAGGTGACCCCAGGAATGCAGTTGGTGGAACTGTTGCCTTGCAGCAAGAGAGTTCCGGGTTCAAATCCGGAACTTGGGTCTTTCTGCATGAAATGTGCATGTTCTTCCTTTTGCATGTATTTGTGTTCTGCTTGGGTTCTCTGGGTTCTGTCCCACAGTGAAAAAAAAGAAACTGTCAAGCTAATAGATCTCTTTAAATGTGAGTGTGTTTGTGTGTATGTGGTTGTTTGTCCTGAGTGTTTCTGTGTTGCCCTGCGATGGATTGGACATGACCCACCATGACCCTGCCAGGATAAACGGATGTAGACAGTGGATAGATTTTTATACTAAGCAGCAGCTGCCATAGCATTTCCATGTTTGAGATGCAAAGGAAAATAAACTTTCTAATTAAAAGGTTAAAACGCATTTTTTTTCTTTGTGTGTCATTGTGACCATTATTGGCAATATTTCATTGTGCTTAATTATTTATTTATTATTTGTAGATAGAAAGAAATTACCCAACTAATTCATTAGCAAAGAGCAGTTTGGGAGTTTTCATCTGCATAGTAAACCTACAAAAATTAATTATTTCATAACCCTTAGCAGTGCCATTGCCTGTCATTAAGATAGATGCTATGGTATAAATATTGCATGATGCTATATCAATGCGCCTAATTATTAAAATACATAGAATCATGAAATTTTTAAACACAAGTTATGAAGATTTATCACACCTGACTTTAAAGCCTATATTTTGTAATCCAAAAAGTCACCTTGAAACCTCATGCTCATTGATGCAAAGCGACCAAATCTTGACAACGTAATTAACATGAAAAATGTGAAACAGTATGTTTGTATGGACAAGGTTTCCCCAAGCTCCTAACAATGCCCACGTCTTATCTGCAGCTTCCCCAGGATGCTTGAAGAGTGTAATTACACCAGCCTCCTCCAGCCTGGCACAGCGCTACTGGCCTGATTTAATCTCACCTTGACTTGACCTCTTCAACCTGGGGTGACTACAACAACTCCCTACATGGCAACCAAGAACAATGCATTAGTTAATCAACTGATAAAAGCTCCAGATAAAAGTGTCCAGATCCCATTAGTGCTGGAAATAACTCCCCAGTAGTGGCCATTATTTTTACTGTTGGTAAAGATGTAGTGTTGCATTCTATGGCGCAGTAGCGCTTAGGTTGTAAATGAACAATTTCCTTCGAGTGAAACTTTGCAGAATTTGTTCAGATAGCAGATTAAAAGGCAGTAACTTTCTTCCTTGTTTTTCTTATCTGCTCTTTTCCCGATTATACTGAGTTCTTTTACACAATTTGTGTTTCAAAGCAGAAAGCTTTCGAGCTCATCTTGATATTCTTTAAAATGGTATTTAGAAAACACAATATGGAAGATTGTTTTATGTTTGTGCCCTTGCCACATCATTTTATCTTGAAATGCCATGTGTTAAACTTTAACATAAGTAATTGTGTTTTGTTGGTCTTTGCAAAAAACCTGACATATTTTATGTACTGTCAATGCATAAACACTACATAAAACTGCATTTAATGTAGTGTCACTCTTTAAAACGATCCTATATATTTCTTAAATGTGTATCATTTATGTACTTGTCCATGAAAATGCCTCCATGATTCTCCAACATTTGATTGCTCGTACTGCTGTCTTCCGCAGGCGATGTGCTGCCAACTTAAAACGGTCCATCATATTCACACTTTCATACACACTGATGCAGAACATCAAGTCCACACAGCTTCCAGACAAAAAAAAAGTAAAAAATCCAATTACAAATCTTGAATAAGCAACAAATTTTAAAATGAATTTCAAGCAACAAATTAATTCCAGAAAAGGTGGATGATTTAGCCTGCAAAGGAAAGCTGAGAGAAAACAGGGCTGGTTTGTAGGACGCTAACAGCATGCAGCTTGTCTCCGTCTCGTCATTGTGTCACACAGGGAAAGATACATCTCTGTCTCTTCAGGAACTGTAATGTATTCAGGACCTTCAGTGGCAGATCGTCAAGACGACTTCTTAACAACTGTCAAATTTAAATAATCACATCTGAAACAGGAAATGGAGTCTTGGATCAACACACAGCAGACAGTCACTGCTGCACTGAATAATGCATACCTCATAAAAACAATGTGGCTCAGACATGTGAGACGGAGTAGAGGAGGGCAGTGCCTGTTGTGAATTAGGTAGTAATTGAAAACTTGACAAGTAACATGGCTCTCAATACAGCACACACAGGTCTAAAATACAGGCACTGTAAATCAGCAGCAATAAAAATGATTTATGTTGTCATTTGCAATGTTGAATTCTTCATTGGAATGTAATAAAAGTTGCTAATTAAAATGAAATACCGTCAAGTTTTGGTAGATAATTTCCTTTCTATAATTTCTCATAACTTTTGAGTAAAATCAAATTAAGCTACAAGCAAAACTGTGTAAGAATTGTACATTGTAGCATATTGAAAGACATTTTCATCTTTTTTCATTCAAAGATGAAAAAAAAATCTCTCTTTTGAAATGTTCCCTTGGAGTCTTATTACAATAAAGATTTTAAGCTTTGTTTTGAATAAATCAGCTCTTTGGTGAGACTCACATTATCTGTTTCTTTTGGTCCTGATTCAGTGTGAGGAGCATTTAGGCAAAACCACACAGGTTTTGCAAACTAAACCTACATCTGCGCATATATTTTTCCTCAAAACCAACCAATTTCACTTTATGACTGTTTCTACACGTCCATCATCAGCTTCAGCCGTCTTCTGAAGAAGGAAACATCAGGACTTTTACATGATTAATGGGATACACATGAGGATGTCCAAAAGCTTTGCACGGTATGCCATTTTCCAATAATTTTCCACAGGAAATACTTCCTGTGCGTGTAAATACAGCTCTGGAAAAAATTAAGAGACCACTTTAAATGATCAGTTTCTCTGATTTGACTTTTTCTAGGTATGTTTGAGTAAAATGAACATTGTTCTTTTAATCTATGAACTACTGACAATGAAATTCCAAGCAAAAGCTTCGTTATTCATTTGCAGAAAATGAGAAACACTCAAAATAACCAAATAGATGCAGTGCTTTCAGATCTCAAATAATGCAAATAAAACAAGTTCATATTCATTTAGAAACAGCAACATTGATGTTTTAACTCAAGAAGAGTTCAGAAATCAATATTTGGTGGAACAATCAAGAGGTATTCAACGGTGCTCAGTGTGATAGTCTCTTCATTTTTTTCTAGAGCTGTATATATTTGGTTCACTGAGTACTTGATCCATCCTGAAGAGGCCACACCCTGGGAGACATCATACATGTTCTGGCTAATGTTTGTCCTTGTAGTGCTGTTTTATTCTAATGTAAGAAGCATCCATTTTTTACTCCAAACTACTATTAGGACTAGAAAAAAGCTACCAAAGGCTATGGGCTCTGCCTCTTTCACAGTTTCACTAAAAAAGTTGCAAGAGATCAAGCAATTGTGGTTTGGTGTGACAGAAATGACATTTCCATATAAACATGCAATTATAGTGAGCAGAGTTGACATTCATTAAATATGAGCCTCTCAGAGAACAGTTGTGCTCTGTGTGCCTAGAGTAGCTGTTTACCTCTTTATGAGTGATGACTTTGAGCAGCTTTTAGAAGAACACGAGGATCAAAGAGTGCTTAATAATGTCTATACTCTTTGATGTTATTTGTGAACTAATCTGAAAAGATAACATCGCAGTCAGTGACCCAGTCTAAATATACAGATCCAGCCATTGCACACTGCAAAAAACACACCAATTGAGCCTCAATATTCCCAATTCATTGCCTTGCTGTCCCATAGAAGGATCCTCTTTAGCATGCTGTTTTAATATTTCAGTTAAGATGTATGAAATATTAAATCTTCCTTTCAGCTTCAAAGAAAAATCTGTTCAGAAATACGCTGATGATGCAGAAATTGTTCAACTGAATTAATGCATCCTGGAAAAAAGAAAAGCTACCAGATTATTGAAAAGATTGTTCCAAAAGTGGACATTGAGGCACTTTGATAGAAAGCCCTCAGGACTGTATTAGCCATTGATAACAATTAAAAGAATATTTAACCTCCCACACTTCAGTCTAATTGTTGCTCTATCAACTCCTGGGTAAAAAGACACAGTATGACAAATGGACTCGCAGTGTGAGTGCTCTATCTTCTCTGCTGGATGAGGCACTTATCTGGTCGCACTTCCCAAATAAGAGAGGGAGGAGAAAGGGAAGGGCTGAAAGTGGGACTTTATTGAACATTTTGTCTCTGTGGAGAATGCTGGGAAGGCTCAGAAGCAGAGACCTCACAGTGGCGAAACCCAATCAAATATTTTGGAAGGTGACAGCTTCAATCTGTCATCGTCTGGTTACCGCTCACCTTCAATTTAGAAAGCGAGCTTACGGTAAAAGAGGTTCCGGCGGAAATTCTGAGCTGGTGGAAAAATAAAGAGCACCAATAATCAAAGTAGCATCAAAAAAAGTAATGTCTCTCCATTCTCTGTCTATTTCCTTCTTGCTTGAAACATTATAAATCAAAAATATTTTCATCATTTCTGCAACTCTCACTTTTATTCCATTTATGGTAACATGAAACCCGTTTTTCCTTGCAGAGCATTACACAATAGTTTTGACTGGCAGGGATGTCATGCAAGAGTTTTAATATCATTTAGATTCTTTTTTAATGACTAAAGCATTACTAAATATCTCTGTTAAAACACAATAAAAGTCTGTTTTCTGTAAATGTAATCAGAAGTTTGGGTGAATAAAACAAACCCCAGACAGAATGTAACATTTGTGATCATTTCTAAAATAAAGATATTTTCTGTGCAGAATTTACCATGTATGCTATCAAAAACAATAAAATAACCATTCTACTTCATAAATAAATGTGTATAATCTTTTGTTAATGTGTAAAAAATTTACTCTTGAATCTACATTGGGTGGCAAAGAACCAAGAGGGCGTTCATTTGACCTACTCTCTGTTTTGTTTAAAGGCTATGATAGCATGTTGCATATGGAGCTAAAACTGTCTCATAATTCACAAATGCACAGGACGATTAGCTCCATAGTTGCACCATTGTTTTTTGTTTATGAGAAAGATGTAGCTGAGATTAAAGCAAATGTAAAGTACCTCCAGCAAAGCTTTATTCTGGTGTCAGCAGTTTGCATGAATGCTTATGGATTTTTTTAAATGACAGCAGATGTGCAATGAGCATCCAGACAGGCGGACAAACCAGCAAGCAAATAAAAACAACAAAGACGCGGAACACTTCATGCATAATTATCTTCACATTACCTCTTGGGATTCAGCCCTTATTAAATCCCAGATATTATCCATACAGATAATGTTTATTAAGATTTGAAACAAAACTGTCTGATCGACTAGAAACTTTTAAATAACTGCATAATGCAGTTGAACTTATTCTGGTTAAGTTAAATTCAGCAAGTTCTTTTCCAAAACACTTCACACTCTAACCAATGTTTTGCTGAATAAAACATTTCAGCAGCATTTGTACTTTAATATTGTGTGATTATTCTTTTCTCTTTTTTCCCTTTTTGCTGTTACTTTTGCCACATGTTGAAATGAATGCATCCAAGAGCAGAGTTTGAATAATAATAAAGGGGTTATTGGCTTAATATTATTGCTGTAAAGTTGATCTGTTTTCATTCAAACAGAAGTTGTTTGGGCTTGTTCTGCTGTGTGTGTGTAGTGCAGTGTTTACTGTCAAGTAGGGTTGAATCCATTCCTTCATGAGAGACTGATTCTGTCTGACTCATCTTTTGGCTGCTGCTTCTGGATTCCCTGGTGGTGCCCCAGCTATTTTTTCTTTACTAAAAGAAACTTCAACTGTATTAATCATTTTATTAATAATAAAATAGTAATAACTGACGCTACCACTGTTGCACAACAGCCAAATATTGTTAAAAACAATTATGTAAAGGGACTCGCATGCAGCTCATCTGATTTTGAGCTGGAAGTGACTGTGGAGCTTTATTATGGTTTTACTTACTGTGTCTTGCCTCTTTCTATTTAACTTCAAATATAAGTTGAAGCTATCGAAGAGGTTTTGGATTGAGAGAGAAACTATGAACAGTCTCCAAAGCAAAATTACAATTAGTTAGGAATATTTGTCTGAATTTCACATATTTGGCTCAACCTGCTTTGGCCATGC
Source organism: Phalloptychus januarius (assembly GCA_902982915.1). Taxonomy (NCBI): domain Eukaryota; kingdom Metazoa; phylum Chordata; class Actinopteri; order Cyprinodontiformes; family Poeciliidae; genus Phalloptychus; species Phalloptychus januarius. The sequence goes on along the minus strand of CADWAE010000230.1, from coordinate 15,484,168 downwards.
TCTGGATCGTCTTTGGCATTCTGACCTCACTTACTGGCAAAACAAGGCACCACGACATCTTAAAAGTAGCAAGTTGACTTTAACTCCAGTGTTGAAGTCAACTTTTCCTCCTCTTCTCAGATGACGGAGCAGATCAGAGGTGAGTGAAATCACAGTGATTGCAGCAGTGGAGGTGATTGTGCCTTGAGGGAGCAGTGACACATAGCCATGACAACTTTAGTCCACTAAGAGTATTTCAGTGCTGAAAGAGTAACTCCATACCCACTTGAAATAAAAACTTCTAAGACAGAACAACCACGTTAACATCAAACAAAAGGGTTGCCCTTCCAACAGCTGGAATCGTTGCAGCTTCTGTGCTGGAGATGGTTTCCGTCATGCACATGGTAATCATTTGGCCAAACTCCAACCTGCTGCTGCTTCAGCGGGTGATGAAATCAGCAGCAACCATTTGTAAAGATGGTTAGATTCAGATTAATGTTGGTTACAGCATGGAGAATAAAACAAACGATTCACCATTAGATCTTTGGCACCTCACAACTTCACAGGCTGAGCGGCTCTGTGGTAGAGCTGGACAAGACGAGCCCTGGTAAAACCTGAAGATCAGTTACTGCTACATAACAGTAAAGGCTTTATTTATCACCCAAAAATGATTCATTAGTGATACAATGACTGGAGTAAAAGCAAAATATCGACCACTTCTGACAACTTTTCTGATAGTAAGGGAGACTGTCAGTTGTGATCAGGAAATTTACAGGTGAGAATCCCTCCTTTCTTTGTTTGTACAGCATCAGCAGCTTCCTGATTGATGCCACTAGTTTGATCTCTACACTTACTGCACTTGTTGCATTAAAAATAATCAGAATCAGCCCAAGCATAATCAAACGACAAGACAAAATACTGTGTAAACCAAATGACAAACCAGGTGGGTTTGAAGACAGCATTTTGAGTGATGGCATGTATAATATGTGTAACAAGACTATATATGTTAAATTCTGCATCTCCTGTTGTTGTTGTCCTACTGCCTGAGATAAGAAAATGAATATTGATCATGATGGTGTGATTATATGACATTTTTGTTCACTTACTTAGTAGATTCCATATGTGTTTATTATAATTTCAGTAATAATAAGGCTTCAGACTTCTGCTAGAAAACTTTAATGGGTATCCAGAATCAAGAACAACAAGGAACACCACAGGAGAGTTAGGGATAAAGTGGTGGAATCGTTTAAAGTTTGACTGTAAAATAATAATCCCAGTTTGGACCATCGCACAGAGCTCTGATCAATGTACACAAATCTACGAGGACGTGACATCTACCAAGATATCTAGACTCAAACTGTGTTCCCCGGAGCTCTGGTGGTGAGAAAGACTGGTCTGGACTGATGTGAAAGTATTTTCCAGATAAGCAGAAAGAAGGCAAATTATAACTCTTGGGATGCAAAGACACCCAGCTCAGGAGGGAAACTCTGGAGAACAGGAAAACGTTTGAGGCCAGATTTGTAGATTGCACAAAAAAAATGTATAAGGACCGGTTTTTCAATAAATGGGAAAGCTGATCAGTTTGACCTTTCAGGAAGACAATGACCCTTAATATACAACCTGAGTTATAAAATAAATGTTTCAATCAGGGTTGTCCTTCTCCAATCTTGAGGATAAGGTGTCTGCATGGTTAAGACGTTCAAACAGTTAAACACAACTGCATCAAATTAATGGTTCATTGCCCGGCCCTACGAAGAACTAAATCATTCTGAGTTGGTCTTTCAACCATTGAACACACTGAACCCATGGAGTGCAACTCCACTTACAATAGAGTTATTGGGTCAGATTGATCTGTTAAGAAAAGCCCAGATCTAACCAGTTCAGGATTTGTGGAGAAACCTATGAATCTGTTATCACAGATGATCTCTAATCTTACTTAAAGAACAGGGATTTATTCGTGTAATAGGTAACTTCACATCAGAGAGGAAAAAAATCACTTCACTTGACTCCAACCTGACAGAGTTAGACTAGTTTTGCAAAGAAAAATGGGAAAAATGTCAGTCTTTATATGTGCAGAGCTGGTAGAAACATCCACCAAAAACTTGCAGCAGCAATCGTACCATAAATGGCTATTGACTCAGGGAGGCTGTAAACAAATACCCAGCACACTTTAGATTTCATTTGTCAGTCTTTGAAAACTGTGTATCCCCTTCCTTTTAGTCCATAAATGTGAATTGCTTTGTTTTTGTTTTTCTGCCACAAAAATCCAAATAAAATACACTGTGACATAAAAAGGCAGAAAGTTGCTTTTTGCAAGGCGCTGCATCTGAAGGGGCAGTACTGAACCCTGTGTGAAAAGGTTTTCTTCTGTGTGCTGCAGACAGAATTATATGCACTGAATTTTCCGGAGACCAGAACAGTTTAGTTTTCAAATGTCTGTCAGAGTTATCTAAATATTGCATCAAAAAATAAAGGATTTATGAAGCTTTGGAAAGACTTGCTCCAGGGAGTACACAGCTATTTGAGGAAGAATCCACAGGGCTCCATATCTGAGAGCGAGTCTCATCCTCACATCTCCATATGAGCTACAGAGGTTGGCTATGACAGTCTGCAGATTGCTGACACAATAAATTAGGATTTGGCTTCATATGAAGTTAAATAATTATTTGATATGATTTTTTTTCTTTTAGAAAAGATACATTCACTGACTGGCATACAATAGAACATAATTCTTCTCTAAAACCACTTTCCCAGTGGCGCATCAAGCAAAAATAAATAAAAAGTCAACATTTTTGTATTTTTTTATCTGTGATAAAATTAAAAAGAAAAATGTCCAACAGGTAACAATAAAACATTCAGTTGAATCAAAAGTATAAAATAATTGGTAAAATTCATTATCATGGGAGGGGTGCATTGCCAGACCTTATATTTTACTTTTTTGGCAACATTTGTTTAATACAGAGAGTCAGCTTCCCCCAAGACTCTGCATTCAACTTATTTAAAAGTTAAAAGGCCAAAAGTACCTACACATCTATAAGTTAATATCCATAACCAATTTGCTGAAGCAGGACCTGACACTCTTAGCTGTGCTACATTTTACATAAGGAGTGATTCCTACTTCAAGGCTCTGGTGTTTAGCCAGGAGGCAGCCATCATAACAGAACCCGCCAGCGCCACTTATTATCCCATTGTTTGTTTAGAGGAACACAGCCTGTCCTAATTAAATGCAGAAGAGAAAGAAAACTGTATGCATTGACTGAAGATGAGGAAACGCATCTTCAGAGCTGCTGTTTCTGGTTTGAGGGTGGTGTAATAATGAAGTATCACAGGCTCCACTCCTGTAAAACGTGAGTTACATCAGCAGGCAGCCTTTTAAAACTCTCTCCCACTGTGGCCATCACAAAAAAGACTGATTCTTGCGCTCTGGGTGTCAAGGCATGAGGGTGAAAAGTGATCGATAAACATTGATCCTTATGGCAGCTCATCCGCACATCCTTACAGCAAAACAGCAATAAACAGAAAGTTGTAGTAAATAAAAGCATCATGCTCTTCAAAGGATGATGGGAGGATGTTTATATGATTCTGAGTGAACTCTCTATATGGAGCTTCTCAGGAGGCTTTGAGATTTCAGTGTCTTCAAAGCAAGACCTGATTTTTACTTTGACACAATGTCACAATAACTGATTTATTTGCATTTTATGAGAGTCTGAGTATTTCACAGCACACTAAACAATGAACCCGACCACCGCATTCTGCGTGTTTTAATTTTGTCAGTCAGGTGACAGACTTTGCTTAAGAACTATAAAATGCTCAGTCTTCACTGTTTTTTGCTTTTTAAAGAAATTTGTAGTTTCTCATCAGTTTCGCCAGCAGATTAAAGAGGATTTTATATTGTTTAAATATCAAAATTGCTAAGCCAGAAAATAAGGATTTTACAAGCCTTCAAAGCGTTTAGAATAGATATTGCCACCGTCTCTCACACACAATTATGTGTTAGTCACATGCAGGTAATCACTACCCTGCTTTATATTACTCCCTCTCAGTCTTTCCTTTGTCAGATCTTCCTGTTTGTTCCAGGTTTTCTCCCTGAAACCTGTTCAAAACGTTTCCTCACTACCTGATTTGTGTTTTTCTTTTGTTTCTCTGTAGCTCTGCACATCACTCTGCTATGTTGCCTTCCTATCTGCAGCTGGATGGTGGCAGCTCAGTAACTGTGCCATCTGACCATGAAACATCCCAAAGACCTTTTCATTAACTTTTCTTTGGTAGTTTACATCCTCTCAGTCTACATTTATGATTAGCGCTGTGTACACTGTTCCTGAAGTTTTAGCATGTTCAGTTTATGATCTGCTTGACTCTGGGAGGTTGTTGAGTTTTTCTTAAAGATCCTGACCAGTTTCAGATGTGAAAGTGGCCACTGGATGACTGAAACGTGCACAAGACTGGGTTTTCAGACGGAATAACTTAAAAGTGCCCGGACGTAAAAACTCAGTATACGTAAGTGTGTGGTTGTTCATACACTTAGTTGCATATCAGAAATGTGGATTGTATTTAACTGTGAATGATGAATTAGAACAGAAACATTAAAAAGGATTGTGCAACCTTACTTCCACAGAGGCTTTTTAAAAAATAAAACATTAACTCTCTTGCTTAATGCGGTCAACATGCTCCTTTAGGTGCAAAATTCAACATTCCTGCACATCTTCCATGTCAAAATGTCATGCTTTGCAAGACTGAGATGTCTTGATTTCTCAGACTTGGCTGGAGGATGAGAACTCTAGAAAATGGTAAATAAATTGCAGCACACACTGAAAGGTAGCACACTTTATTGTGATCGTCACAGAAGATTGAGACCATAGTCAGACAATTTTCATCTTTACTCGCCCTGACTAAGGAACGTCAAATACGCGCACAATTTTGGTGAAAAAGTTGTTGCAATGGGAGAAACAAATACCATCAGCTATTAGAAAATAAAGCAGGGGGCATAGGAAATGTGTAAGAAGGTATTCATATGAAACTGTTCATCGAAGTAAATACTTTAAAAGAGAGAACAAGAGATCATCAGACTGCATGAAAGATGAAAGGTGGTATTACTCTGTTATATTCTTTATTTCTATTTTTCCCACTTTGTCATAAAACACACAGGATTTGGCAATGTTGTCAGCCTTTTGGAAGTGTTGAGGTTAAGATAAGAATCTCTAAGGGAATTCACAGAGAGGCTTCCATAAAAAAGACTTAACAGTCTGTTAAAAATGTCATCTCTTCAGTCTGTTTGTAAAAAGATACACCAACACAATGTTTGGTGATTTCTCTTGTCTGACTGGCTTTGGCTGGTGACACGACACACAGAAACTATCAATTCAATCTTTATCTGATCAGTGAGATTTTTTGTCTTACAGCAAAATTGCTGTACTCTGCCTACAGCCTTGTTTCAAATATTTAAAGAATTAAAAATTAAAAGAAAGTACTGCCTGGTAAAGCCTGGGTATTTAAATAAGCAACAGAAGGCTGTTCTAATCTAATATATTTTTCATTCCCCACCATCCATGCCATCCTGGATGGAGAGCCTTGTTAAAACTGCCAAAGTCTATTTCTGTTGGTTCTGGGTACAATTAGATTGGGGAATAGTTTTTTAGGTAATACACACAGGAACTGGTGAACTGAAAATCTGTAATAAAAATGTGTACTGCTAAAATACCAATGCTGAAAAGTATTTTAGAAATATCTATTAAAAAAATGATGACCACACAGAAAAACCGGTTAAGTGCTGCTAATCATAGCTTTGAAAATCAGAATAATTTCAATGCAATATTGGTGGGTAAAAGCATTTTACAACTGGAGACCGTAGAGGGCTGTGGTTAAAATCTGGTTTGGTTTTGAAAGCCCATTTATCTGATTCCAAAACAGACAACAGTGGAACCATATATTTTAGTAAAATAGCTTTATGTGCAGTGTGAAAACACTATGTACTTCCAAAGCTACTGTGTGTGAGAAAGGGGTGATTATGTCTTTTCCAGGTACAAAATGCTATTGGATGTTGTACAAATCAAACATAGCTTGGAAGAAATTTGACTTCACTTTCTAAGCCTTGAAATTTTTGTAGGTAAGATGCTGTGGTCATGCTGCTTGGGATAGTGTTGGTTTTTCTCCCCACTTGTCTCTTTCTCTTTTCTTCTTGGCACGTTGGCTCATTTAATTCGATCCTCTTTCTTTCTTTTTTTCAAACTGGGAGGGGCCGCTCATATCTCCTGAGTGTGCAAAATTTTAGACTAACCCAGTCTGACATTTCACTGTAAAATTGGCCATCAGGGCAACTGAACATCAGTGTTGAGACTCTTTATTTATGAGGTAAAATAAAATTATCCACATACATTTTAACCAACCAACTTGTTCGTCCTCAATTTGCAACGTCCTGAACCAATGCTTCCCCCATTTAAATGTTTTTGGTAAATATAGGTTCCATTCCCCTGACAAGGTACAGTACAGTTCTTAAACTGCTCCTGGTTTCTGATGGCAGATTGTCAACTCATTTATTTATTTTTCATATGTGCAAGGTTTCAGGCGACCCGATGCTATATGCTGGTCAAATGCTGCCCAGTTTGAACTCAGGACCTTACTGCTGTGCTAACCACTAAAAGATTATACTGCCTATTGTTCCACATATTTACGCCTCTCGCATGATTGAATTGGGCATTCCATTGACTTCATAGCTGGTGGTCTGCAAAAAAAGGCAACAGAAAGCCTAACTGTGTGGTAAACACTTATCTAAATCCTTCTGGCTCACCACATAATGTGAAAGCCATTGCATATAATGATAAAATATTAACGCCATGTTCTATGAATCCCTTAAGATTTATTTTTGACATTTGCTAATCTAGCTTGGATGCTTTTCAGCTGCTTTTCGTAGAAAACCAGCATAAAGCAGCTCCACTCTGACCTCTCACCCCCCAAGCACACATCACTAAGTCCTGACTCACATCCCTTTTCACCTGCCAGTCAATACTTGTGACATCCCTTCATGTGTGATCTATTCTGTCTCTAAATCCAATAGAAACAAACAAGAGCTTGAATTTCAACACTGCTGCCAACCCTGAAAAATCAAAGTGTCAGTGCATCAGATTTTACTGACTGCAGCTGTACATTTCCATCAGCATGATGGCAGTAGCACGTTTTCGCTATAGATAATGTTGTTCGCTTCAGGTGAACAACTCCTTTCCTTTCTCTCATTAGATGTAATTACTGCTGACACTTCAAGCACACCAGGAGAATACCAAAGCAATGCCAACCTAGACAGAAGGTCTGCACGGCAGGTGAACAGAAAGACACATTAGGAGGGAATTGTATTGTATTGCTGCACTAATTCTATTATGTGCAAGGATGATTTGGAGAATACAGCCAGCGATCCGAAGTTAATAGGGGTGATGGAGACAGCGGATCCGAGCTAAAAGGCCAGTGGGCGATCAAGAGGTTGACCAGGTTTTGTGACAGCCTCCTTCAGCTGCCTGACAGCTGGATAGCACTCAAAGAACAACCTGTGTGGCGAGTCGGAAAGAGCAATGGACAAATAAGCCGGCTACTTGACAGAGACCCTCAAGATAAGCCTTGCTCAAGCTCTTGCATTTGTATTCCAAGTGGGGTGTTGGGGTCAGCAAATTTAATAGACTTTAGAAAAAAAAAAAAAGTGTTTTGTGTTCTAAGTTGCAATGTGGAGCGGCAATAGCCCAGCTCAGCACTATGATTCTCCTCCCCAAATCACTGCCTCCATCCTGGTCTCCATTAGACCCACATAAAGTGGGATATAGGAGCGTGAAATCATGGCCACAAACCATGTCAACAATAATGCCATGCTAAAGGGGGAAAATTTCTCTAAGTGGATTCAGCTCAGCGGAAGCTGCAGGAGACGGAGGTGGAAACAGCTTCAGCTGTTTGGACTGGCTTTTGTTGTTTCTTCATTAAATTCATCTTATTTATGCTTCCATTTGAAACAGAACAAATAATGAGTACCGCTGCTGCTAAAATAACATTAACTTGTGATTATCACAAATTTTAATAATGTAGAATTTAATAATAACATTTTTGACAAACAGGTGAAAGAAAATATAATATAAAAACATAAAATGTATAAGTGTTGAGTCTGTGAGAGCAAGACAAAAGGTAATTTCAACAATATTCTTTTCAAAACTTTTCATAATTGTCTCAATTTGTGCTAGCCTTTGTCCAAGAAGAAGTTTTTTTTAGGGGTGTTTGTGTTTTCATGAAATGAATAGATGATCCAGAAACCCCTAAATCTGTTTTAAAAAAATTTTTGTTCAGAGCAGAATTGTACACTTCATGTCTGGTCAATTGCGCGTATTTTATTTCATTCAGATTCTTAAAAAAGTAAAGAGAAAAACACCTTTTTCTGCCAACAAAAATACTTCTAGCCAATGACTTTAGTGGGAGGAGTCCCCCTCTTTCCTCTTTCCTTTATACAGCCAAAGGAACCTTGGTGTCTCCTCACAGTAATGGGATAAGAGCACAACTTTGCAGTCTAGTACTCCAGCTTTTACCAAATCTTACATGCCATTGTCCAGTATTTTCACATCAGACAAACATATTCTATCACAAATCTTTATTATTACCCTGCCAGCCTACTAGCAGACATAGAAATATATTCAAAACTGTTTTTAACAATTTGACAAACAGTACTGTTGATAAAATAACAGTAAAGCAAAAATCCTCTAAAAAGGGCATGACTGAAGCTCCCTATAGAGAATATTGACCTTCTTCAGCTGTCAGCTGGATGTTTTACTGCCCTGTGTCAAGTAGAGGTAATGAGATCAAGCAATCCCAGGTCGCTGCTATCATGGCTAATCATTTGGTGAGCCGACTCTTAAAGTAGATTTCAGCCTGAAACAAAACCACATTTTCATTGATGACTATTATTAGTGTGCTAAGCTCCACAGTCATTAAAATTTGTGTGGCGGGACTTGATGTTCACTCAAATTTTAATGCCGCAAGGGCAAATAGATGTGAAAATCAAAAGAGCTGTTGCTAATAAAATTAACAGATTTATTCCAGCACTATTATACTGAACATTTCACTAATCCTAAACCATGTTAGGCTGGATGGATGAGCTGAATATTAAAGCTGTGATGTAATTCAGAGTCTTTCTAGCCAGTGTATTTACACAGCATGATTCCCATGTGAAGAGAGGATCTTTCCTCAGTGGAAATGAAACATGAAAACATTCCTTGGTTCACTTCCAGGTGCAACCTTTCATTGTTTCCAGAGCTTTTTTTAAAGAAAGAAAAATCTAACTGGAGGAAAATTACATTCCTGAAAGTAACAGTCTTCATTTGTTTCTTGAACCGTTTTCAATGAAAATATATGGAGTGCTTATTCTGGGTTGCCAGTTTGGAAGTAGATGCAATCTGAAAAGATTTACAGAAAGAATGTGTGCATAAAGATTATGCATGCCCTCATTGCAGTGTTTTATGTTGGTTTAATCTCTGCCTGTCCTCCTGCTTGAGCGACATGTGAGACTGAGTATTATTAGTTCCGCCGTTCTGCAACCCTGTAGAAAACTCACTGGTCACCTTTTAGTGTAAACTGGTTCAAAAGCCAATCAAATGACAGAAACATACTACATGTAATCATCTAGATATGATGGAGAAAAGTTGTTGAAGTTTAAGTTTAGCTCCAGAAGGTGGATGAAATAATGTTTAGATTTAGATATATTTATAAATTTTACGTCAGATGTGCTGGTCTGAGCTTTTCAGAAACCTCTTAACTACAACGCCTGTGGTGGTAATTCAGAAGGTAATGAGGCTTCATACAGAGATCTAACATGTAGCGATTAGATAAATATTATCATGGTAGATACAGAAAGATGACCCACCTCTTAAGTTGTCAATAACTTCTGTGTAAACCAATAAACTGGCATGTGGCATGTTAATTACTGCAACTTTAGTCGCTCATAGTTGGAAAATATAATTGTTTTTGGAGAGATCTTTGCTAGAAAATTGCATGGCTTATTGATGTACGTTGACAAAATTTGTTATGAATTTAACGGATGATTTATGGCTTTTAAACTGATGAAGGGATGAATGTGCAGTTTTGAAGGAGCTTAAAAATGTTTATGTTATTTAACTTTAACAAACTCTAATACATTTAGAGGGTTATGGAAGTACATAGTGCCTCACACACATACCACAGGACATGCATAGTGGAAAAATCATTATAATATATATCATATTATTGAGAAGAAGCTGCATTGTCCCCATCCCCCATAGATCATTAACACTCCACCCAGATTGTTTGCTAGGAAAAGGTTAACTGCCGGGGGACTGGATTTTTTTTTCTACATTTTTCATCATCTGCAAAAAAGGAAGATGGCTACCGGCACATGAACATATCCAGCAGGATTCCAGTTCCCTTTCCACAGTGGACAAACTATTTTACTATTGATGTGAAAACAAAGCTTCAATTTCTGAACTAGGAATTCAAGTTCAAAAGCTAAAACTGAGTTTAACATTTGATGTATCGAGCAGATGGGGAATATTAATCCAAACTCTTAATAAAAACGTAAATGAGAAACATTTTTCATTTTTATATCCAATCACACTTTTTTGTCTCGGCTGTACTCATTGGACAAAGAGCCCAATAATTACATTGCCTGACATATAATTTTGACCAAAGTAGCTTATAAGTAAGAATTAAGAAGCTCAAAAAACTTCAAAACTACTTAGCTTCACAAAAATGCAAGAAGTGTTTCAACTTGATCTGTCGTTTGCACTTACATTAGGAATCCATACGAAATCGGACAACCTGACAAACACATCATAGGCAGTTACAAGCGTTCGTCTTATGAAAAATAGTTTGACATTTCATTTTCCAAGATGTGTTTTGAGCCATTTATTATGCTTTGACAAACATATTTACCGTAAGGAATGTTTTGAGTAGCTTATCATTTGCATCTCATCACGTTGGAAGAGAATTATCATTGACAAATAGCTTCCTGTTTGTTTTGTACTTTAAGAGGATTCAGTCAGAATAAAAATATAAAAGCTCCTACTATTAAAGGTGCAAAGAATCAGCATTTACCTCTTATTCACTTTTTCTGTCATTTAACATCTGAGATGTTGTATGAACAAAGGAGGTGGTTAGAAACTTTATTTGCAGCCAACAGTTCATGACAAATCAGGAAGCAAAAACTGTCACTAAAATCCAAAGACCGAGTGTTCTTTGAAAAACCTACAAAAACTTTTCTCATTTTAATAATGCACAGGTTGATTCCAGGGAAGTTGTAATTGGATAATCTGCTGATGATTGATCCAGTGATGCTGTGTAAATTAGACTGCAAACATTGTGATACTGCTGCTGAATGCCAAAGGCAAAATAAAATCTATGCAAGCTAAAAATTAGACTTTTTATGTCATATTTTATTCTACCTATTTTAGCTATTTAGTTGTAAATTAATGTAGTTTCATAAATCACTAGTTAAGCTTGTCAGAACTGAAAAGCTACATTTTTCTTTTGCACACACTGCAATAATAGAATTGAAAACAAAGTTGAGGAACTGACTTTCTATTTCAAGTTATGGCAAAGGCTTGCTACAAAGTGTGGATAACAATTGGCAAAGCGATCGCAATCTATAACTTAACAAATGAAATTCTTAAGATATTATTTGAGAGCTCCAGAATACCCGTTACCACTTATTTAGTGCTATACATGCAGATATTGTCAAATAAGTTGAATTAAACGGCTGTTTTCAGAACTTCTTGGACTGGCCATGTTCTCTGTTATCCTGTCACATCATCCTGTTATTCTAAGAGAAACAGGGCAACATGCTCAGAAGTGAAGTATAAGGTACATGTGGTTTAGTTACATTCAACTAAGATGAAAACATTTCACCTGCTGAACAGGAAAGCCCTTTTTTATTCACGTATAAACATCTGAGCACCATAATACTTAACAAGCTGTAAATTCATGCAGACATTTTAGATGATAAATGGATGTAAAAGAGATTATAATAAACTGAAAAGTTTATTTGTCTACTGTCTGCTCTTGAGCCGTCTGGCAGAGAGCGTATTTGCCAAGAAATACTCACCCTACTGTACAAACTGTAATGCACTCCTTTTGCTTTGGCTTTGGCTTGAGGTTATGTGCCCAGATAACCTTTTAAAAGATTAATCACCTCAGTAAGTCTCCAGTATAACTTTAACACACAGTAAGATGCATACGTATTCCACAAAAGGCATTGTTCTCATTAAGAAAATATATGTTTTCTGAAATCCTAGTACTGACTACTCATATTCCAGGGTCATGCTGGGTAAAACTCGACCAGCTGCTGAATGGAGCAGAACCTGGCATCCAATATATTGCCCTCATATTTCAATCAATAATCAGGTTGGGTTGCAGTTAGCAAGTTGGAGGGATCGCGGGAGTCACGTGACGGATCAATCGAAGGAGAAGGTGGCACACTCATTGAGGTGATTTACAGCCCAACAGTTTGTCCCACCCTCAGTCTGAATCCGTGCCGTCTATCTTCTTTATACGAACCTTTCAAGGCTGGAAATATGCATCTGTCAAACGTCCCCCATTACTCCGGCTGCCTGTCACACCTGGGGCAGCTCACAGCCGGGCGGAGGGAAAGGGAGAAAAAAAAGACGGAGTGTGGCTGTCAGCACAGAAGCCTCAATGGACTGACAAGGCACCAGGTCTCCCATTTCTCGGGCTCTAATTTCCTCAAATTGCAGATATTTTTGGAGGTCTCCAACTGAGTGGTGGGTTAATGACAAAGCCTGTCAGGCAAGTCGCTAAAGCAGCTTCTGTTATTGTTACGGATAAGATCAGGCTTTGGTTTATATGGAGAGATTGTGCATATGACGGTGCATACGCCACAAAGCATGAAGAAAGCAACACTTAACTTTGCTGGTGTTGTTTTGCAGCTCAAAGTAAAGAATGTGTCATTAATAGGCATTGCAATGTCCAGTGACTTATTCTGCTGCGTGCAGAGTGGGATGCAACACCCACCAAGTGACATAAATCCCGTAACTCTGTCGCCTGTCGGGTAAAATGAGAAAGTTTTCTGTGTGGATCCTCACCATTAAAGTGCTGTTTCAGCTCCTGCTCTTATTGTTTCCACTGCAGTGAGTCTGGATGTTCCCTCACCTCAACAACCAGTGTCTTTTCACATTACAAAGCTATTCCTCTCATTTCTCTCCGCAGCCCAAGAGAGTGCAGCAAACTATGTCATGAATGAAATATAAGCACACCGCTGTATTACTTATGAGACCTAACGCAACTTTTGCTCAGAGCTATTTTCAGATTTCATTTAAATTCATCAGCGTGATGATTATTCTTACGCCACAGACCACAGCCGGTGGGGCATTGGTCCTTGAGAAGAAATATTAGCTAAAGATGAACTTCAGAGATTACTTATCAGCCTGGACCACCTTTCAACTGTGCAATAATTAAACATCAATCAAGCAAGTCCTCTTGCAAAGCTTCTCTGTAAAGTAGTCAAAGCCACCAAGAGACATGATCCAAGTGACAGAATTGTGTTTGCTGTTGAATTGCAAATGTGAATTTGCATTGTCCTATTTGTTTATTAAACAGTTAAATGAGGACTCATCTCTAATTTCTAGAAATGAGGGAAGAAATAGAAAGCTTGTAGCTTGAAGTGAGCAATGAATATGCAATAGCAGTTTAACAAATAAGCTGCGTTGGTACCTTAGATTTACAGGCACTATAAAATGTTTGGAGATGTAAACATCAATGGTTAGTAACCTGAACCCAACTGTGTCAAAATCTGGAGGAGAAACCATGATCCATGATCACTGCGACTGAAGAAAAGGTTACTTATCCAAGTGCAGATTTCTGAATTTTGATGTTTAAACAACACAGTGTTATCTGAAAATAAGTTTAAAAACATGGCTGTATATTGGAGTTGTGTAGAATCCTTCCGTAGCAGGAAAAGTGAAATCTAACTAGAGGAAATCCAAGCCATTCAAAGGACGTGCAAGAGTCCAAGAGCACAGAAACATCCAGCAAGGAGTGAATGATGGAGACGTCTCTTACACTGGGAGGAATGAACTGCTGAACAATGAACGGGTGAGTCCAATTAGGCGACTCTGCTACAGCTGAGGGGGGAGCATGAACTGAGTAAAGCTATATAAACATAGAAGAGGGTAAAAGCAAGCTAAGTGAACACAGGGGATTAAAGGAAAAAAAAGGAATATAAACAAATTCTGAGCACTAAGTAAAGAAGCAGAGGAGTAACTCCAAACAGGAGAAAAAATATGTTCAGAGTCTCATGGACATCATGACAACAGCTTGTCATTTTCTGTAAATAATATGTAAAATGCTGATAATTTAATCTTAAACTTTAGGAAAAATCTTCCTAATAGTTTATGTAATACAATAAAAATAGATACTTTTAAAAATGTTCCTGAAAGAGAAGGAGGGAAAGAGAGAAAGCCAAGATAAATATCTTCCATCAGTCTCTCTGGATTTCCCCTCAGCTTACTTCTGGGAGCACGCCATCTCCGGATCGATAGAGAGATGGCTTGTCCCCTTCTGATGTGTGAACACTTGAGCTCATGGTGCAACTCTTCACGTACTTTCTGCCACCAGCCTTGACCACAGAAACAGAGCACATCTGCTTACCTCGCTTTATCTTTCCTAAATTACAATATTCGCCTGTTTTTTTAGTTAAGACTGAAACAAAAGCCTCCAAAGCATGTCTCAGTAACAACCTTGCAATTTAAGCATAATTCTTCCTTGCTGCCAGTGTATCAACTTTGCAGAAATGAGCGTGCTTATAAAAATCGGATATAAGTGCCACAAAGGTATGAAACAAGTTAGCACCCACTGCTGTGCTTTAAAACAGTCAGAGCTGCACTTCAAATTCATCACAGCAAGAAATAAACTGAGCGAGGAGAAACTACAAATGTGGAGAAATCAATTTGTGCACAATGGAAAGCAAGCAATCAAGGTTACTTCTGATTGCTTTCCAGTGTTGCAGACCCCCAATTTGAAGTGAACAAATAACAGAAGAGAGACTTACCTGTGCTCTGATGTGTAACAACTGCGGTGTGTAACAGATCCTATCTCCCTCCCTGTGGGGCAGAATCACAGAAGGAGAAAAGAGAAGCAGGAGGGGTGGAGGTGGACAGCAAAAAAAAAGATCAGGCGAGAAAAATTGGAGAGACGGCAAGAGAGAGCCTGTGGACAACAAGAGAGGAGCGCAGACTGAGCGGAGGGAGCAGTGATAGCTGTGCTCTCACACAGCGCACCGACACTCTGAAGGGGATGTGCTGGCTCTGGGAGGTGTTGCAGCTCAGTCAAATGACATCTGCCTCCCTCTTCAAAACCATTGGCTAAGAAGAATGATTTCCTAATAAGCCATCCCCACTGTCTCCAAGAGAGCACACCCACTCCTCATTTCCTACAGCATATGCAGATGCAAATGCACGCACAAACTCACAGTCATGTTTTTTTTTTTGTCTCTTCTTCTGCACAGTCTGCAAAGAAAGTCTCCATCAATCCTTTGTCCTCACTTTCCTCTTTCAGCTTTTTGGCATGGTGACATCTTTTTATTCTCTGGGGGGGGTCCTCCATAGGCGCATTGTCATTTTCCACTATTGTTGGAGAAAGTGTAGTTGTGTTTCAGCTAAAAATTGCTTTCCCCTCCAATCTTGTCTTGCTTTATAAGATATTTCCAGCCTTTTTCAAGAGATTGCAAACCGAGAAAAAGTCTATGGAGAATTTTTAACATATACCCAACATTTTTAGCCACTAATGAAATTCAGTTTTGACAAAAGGGGACAAGGGGTATTAATTGTTTTCTCAATTATGTAATTATCTTTGACAATACTATGTTGAATTATTCTGCCTATTTATTTGTTTACTTCGAAGTTCCATGAACTTTTGACCACCTATTAGGTGTAAGCTAAATTGCTTTGCCATCAGTGTTTAGCTGCTGCCTCAAACGTGTGGGAGGCAAAATTTGATAAATAACCTGGAATAAATCAATTTATTGTTTCAAATGGCATCATTGAATAAAATCAGTAATTATGAGTTATATGTCGCCTACTCACACATCCACTATTATTGAAAGATGTTCTGGAGAACAAAGTTTTTCTTATGTGAGATAAAATAAAAATCATACATGAAGTCGATGATTTATGATGCAATGAGCAGCATGACATCTTGGTATGTTGGAAAAATTATTTTAAAAGTTCATCAATTTCAGTGATTCTATTAAAAATGTCAAAATAAAATGGATTTAATAGAAACACTACATTAAATTGCGAGATTTTATTTCTGTTAAATTTTATACTTTAGTTTTTTCACAGGGCCGAGTCAGCCCACACTGTGAACAAACAGATTATTTATAAAAACTCACAAAACATGAACAATGCACACAAACAAAGAAATCCAATAAACTTACTCTGCACATTAAATTTAGCCTAATAAAGTAAAATGGTCATTGAATGTATTCAAAAGAAGGTTGAGAAAAAGGCATAGAAAACTTAAGATATGTGAAAAAGCCTCATATTTTAGCTTATCTTGGCAAATGTGAATGTTTTGTATGTTAATAAATCCTTTTGGATTTAATGTACTGAACAGAACCATAACAGACACAGAACCAAACCAATTGATGACCTCAGTGCAGCTCCCAGTTATTTGCCCTGTTTGCAGTCAGTCCTGAGCAGGCAGAGCCACTGAGAGTGAGAGCTGAGCAGCAAAAGGGAAAAAAGCGGGACTTTTTTGACTTACTACAAAGAATCGTCGATTATTTTGAGCTTGGTCCTTCGCTACGGTACAGGAATCATAAAGAGAACCACCAGGTGGTGCGAAGCAAAAAGCTGAGGCTAATGCAGGAGGCCCTCCACCCTAAAACAACAAAATCTGGACCAATTAGTGTATTTTCTACTTATCTATGAAAAGAAGCATGTGTGTAATCTTAAAGCAAGAAAGACAATCTGTATTTTATTTTTTATAAAGACATATTTTCTTTAGGAAACAGTTTTTAACTTGAAATTGAAATGTTAAAAACGAACTACGAACAAAGTGAGTATTGGCAAGATATGTTGTTATTTTTTAGGTTAAGGCAGTAGCTGGTGGATGTAGCTAAAGAAGTAACTTATAATCTAACTACTTTTGAAATGAAGTACTCAGTAGGGTAACAAAGTTAGTTTTTCAAGGTATTCTGCTTACATCAGTTGTAAATGTTTATTTTATTTAGCTGTTTTGAGAACAAGCTTATATTTCTGTTAGTAACTGAGTTTGTAAAGACTTCCATGGATTTGACCCTTCGTTTTCTCTCTGACCCTGTCTAGGGTAATTGGCTGTGTTGATAATAACCCTTTTGCGTTCTTGTCATTCTGCCCTGACATGATTTGTACCATCATGTCCCTTGACTAAAATGGAAATCTAACTAGAATAATTGATTCTTTTCTTGCGCTCTCTGTCAACTCACCCCACTCTTTGGAAACAAGAAACCTCCGTTTGAGCCACGTAACGGCTGACCCATAACACTTTAGAACCGAGTTTTTAAGAACAATTTTAATTAATTTGACAGCTAAAGAGCCTTTCTACTGTGTGAGTGCATGGGGTACAAAATACTTCACTCCCTCAGATAGGAAGATTGCTTATTTATGAACTGGAAAGAACAACGGAGCAAAACCATCTTCCTCAAGCGGTGATTGGAAAAAGCGGAGCCGTCCTCCAGTGTCGCCCCATCTCATTTGTTATCATTAAGCATTTCACTTTGAGCTTCACGAGTGACTAGGCTTTGTGAGTTCAAGTCATTCCTGTTCTTGAGGTTTTCCTTTTGAAAACGGGGCACTGAGAGAACTCCCATCGCTACACAAACAGCACAACATCCCCAGTCACAAACTGAACAGGCACATACCAAATGGAAATCTGGCGATGGCATTAATCCTGACAGTAAATTCAAAAACACCCCGTGCTGTCGGAGCTGATAGCTGACTCATTGCATCTCCGCCTGGGGATGCTCTTTTCTTTCCATGGAAACACACAAAGTACGACGGCTGGCTGCAGCTTGCTATCTGACTATGCATCTTATTTAAAGCTGTTCTTTCCAACTCCCAATCAGGCTTTTTCATCAGGTAGCCTGTCTGTTTGGGCTCACAAGCGTTTACCCTCAAATGTCAATGTCAGCCAAAGGCACAATTCTCCATATCTTTAAATGGCGGTGGTTAAATTCACTTATCATATTAGGCACTATGGGAACTCCTCGCTATCAGTCTCTTTGTGAAATGAAATAGTTCATCAGTTACTCACCAGCTTACAGAGATAGCTTGTCTACTTATAAGGTAGAACATATCACCCAGCCCTTGACATTTACAGGCAAAATTAAGTCCCAGCTGGGTTGCAAGTAAAAAAGCTGCAGAAATTAGATTACCTTCCCCTTTAGCAATAAAAAATACAACCTAAATGTTATCATCAGATGAACACATCAAATATTTCAGTAGCTTAACTAATTAAGCAGAGAGCACCTTGCTTGGACTTGTGTGGCTTCATTCCCACTATGGACATCACTCCTGCCTCTGTCTCTATCTGACTCACATTGTTTCTGTTTAGTGAAGTTTAAAATCTTCCTCCTCAGGAAAGGCCTGAAGAGGTTTTCATACGGTGTTGACTAATACAGCACTGATGGGGTTTTACGATCAAACCAATGAATTATGGTTTAAAGTGGTACCTTACCCATCTGTCCATCTATCTGCCCTTTAGAGAAACTCAAACGTCCCTCCAGCTCATTCAAGGGAATCCCAAGGCTTTTTCAAGTCAAAGGGATTAATAGTTCCTAAACTATCCATTCATCTTCCAGCCCTTCGTACTGTTACTTGTAAACAAGACATGATGATATTTCAGTTCTTTTGCTGGAAGCAGAAATTAACTTTTACTGCATTGCATAACGTCAAACCAAAGATAATGTCCCACTTTCTTCTGACTGCCCTCTCTTTATTGTTCAATGCTAGCAAAAAAATATCGTTTCTCCAATTGTAAATCATGCACAAGTTTAGGCAAATATTTTCGTGCTTACTCTCTGATTCGGAGCAATTTGCCTCACCTACATAGCATGTTTTCTTGCTGTTCCCATTTTGAAGAGTGAAACAGGAAGTTTTGTGGTTCACAAATTGAACCTTCCTGATCAATATCAAATACCAGTTAGTTTTTTTTTTTCAGGGATAACTAGGAAGGCAACAAATGGTAGCATTTGTTTTTACTTCAGAAAGTAATTTCTAAACATTGGATTTTTCTTCTGCAATGAATAAATGTATTAAAATAAAAGAATGAAAAAAAAAACTGTGATAGAAAATGATAAAGCAGTTAGTGCAGAGTTTATTTTCAGGCATTTTACGCATCTATTCCAGGATTCAGTTTTTCATATGATTGGAAAATAATTGCACTCTGCAAGATATTGTAAAAGCAGGATATTGTAATTAGTACAGCTTGTTAAGGAAGCTAATTTGATCTCAATTTTGCTGAGGAGATTTAAACATTGTGAACACTGTGGTCTGATTAGAAGTGTTTCGTGATGATTATGAGGAGAAAGGTAAAGATTATACATCAGGGGAAAAGTTATTTTGTTGCAGCACTGAACTCAATGCAGACTGAGTAACATGAGCTTCATGTTTCAGCAGGCAGACAGAAGCATTAACAGCTTGAATGTTTGCTGGCCAACACATCGAGACAATTCTTGATTCCACATTAATAAAAATTCACTATTTCTGCAAACTGTGACCAGCTGATGCTCAGTTTTGAATCTTGGGTCTTTCTTGTTGAAGCTTGAATGTCTCTCAAGGTACTCTGATAGTTTAAAAATTAAACTAATTCTTACCTTCTGTGTGTCTTTGTGCTGCCGTGGGATGGATTTGTGTCCTATTTGCCTCTCAACCAATAACTGGACCCAGCCTTCCCAGCAGCCTATAAGGATAAGGAGATTTAGACAATGAATAGATTTATCTAAACTATTTGCTAAAACATGATATACAGCTTTAGACATTATAGGTTTGCAGGCCTGTCTGAAAGCTAACCCCTTCCACTCTTCTTAATAACCTTTTTAGTTGCTTATTGTGAAATTTCAGGCTTTTTCCAAAGTACGGGTAATGTTCCCCTGAGAAAATCCGTCTTTATGAAGAGCACTTTCAAAGCTAAAACATAAAGAGAGCAGTAACTTAGAGAATGTCAGCTAAATGCCACAAAAAACACCAAAGAGCGGTGACAGCAGTGGAAACTACAGGCTTTATTGCTTGTTTTACAGGAAAGCCAGACAAGAGTAAATGCCTCACACTCGAATTGGTTCCTATTAAACGCATGTTTAAATACTTCTTGCCGTTCAGGTTGTCCGTAATGTAACAGGCACTCAGAAATGTATGTCTCTGAACCAAATGGAAGGTGACAGGAGGTGGCACTGCTTAGATCCCATCTGAAGTAAAACACTTGTGACCCAGATTATCACTATTTTTGTCCTACTTCCTGAAAAGCGAGTCCTCAGAAGGTTTCCTCTGAGCCTCCAGGATGGATGTACATCCTGTGGAGGTCAGACAGTTTCTGCTAAAACACAGTTATCGTGTATTTCCTGCACAAGCACTTTTTCCCTGCTTTTTCTTTTATTTAATGTTCTTCTTTAGAGAGAGAAGTGAGAGTTTGAGCTAACAGGGTTAAAAATTATAAACTAATTTGTTGGAAAAGAAAACATCAGATTTTTTCAATGAGTCACTTTTTGAACAAGAACAACCTGACAGGTCTTCCCTGAACTAGTTTTCAAACTAGTAGAGTGATATTCATAAAAAGAAGATCATTTTTCAGAAGGAAAAACTACTGCACTAATTTAAACTAATACTTAGTTGATTCACTGCCTCGCATGTTTTGGTAGCGGTCAACATTGCACATCTTAGTTTGATTATATTTACTCAACGTGAATCAATGAAATTCCTGACTTTGTTTATATAGATTTAAGCTGAGACTCAGCTTGATACACCTGAAGGTTCTGAGTCATGATAACTGGTGTTTGGAGTTGCTCATGATTTCACAAATCTTCATCTGAAGCTAAGAAACACCAGAGAATGATGCTGCTGGTGCTACATTTCACTTCAGGCACAGGTTGCTTTTAGTGTTTGTTTGTCGTTTGGATTTGTGGCTCGACATTTCTAGTTTGGTTTCATCAGACCATAGCAAATCTTTTCTTTGGCACATTTGGATCCCTGCTCTTTAGTCAAAACAAATGGCGAATGGAGGTCATTTTTTGACATGAAACCCAACAGAATTTGTTCAAATAAAATCCCTGCAGCTCTTCCAGTTTCTGTAATGTTACTATTGTCCCATATTTTTTATGATTGATTAATTACTGTTTAATATACCAGAGTTTTATGTATCTCTGCCTAGTATTTATATTTTATTCCTAAACGATGTCTTGGTAAAATGTTTGCAGAGAGGTGATCTTTTGATCATCTCTCTGCAAACTATGGTTTTGACTAAAGGAACAAAATGTACAGAAAATCCAAACATGACAGCTAAACTTCATTTTTGGTTTGCCAGATTATTTACAATTGATGGTAGGTGTTAATTAAAAAAGACAGAATCCTAAAAGAGCTTCAACAAGAGTGTGCATGTATGCAACTGTGGGTTTTGCAGCTTTTCTGTAGTTTTCCCTTTAAACAGACTTATATGTCTTTAAAGACATCATATTTATTATTAAATTTAAAAAGAAACATGGCGAAATAATTCATAATTTCTGTATCTGTATAAATCATAAAATCTTGCACTTTAGCTGGGTTTACTTGGCATTTGAGATGCATAAAGATAGTGATGTAATTTGTTGAAAATACCATTACGACCTCTTTTTTCCAGCATGTTTCTGAAGCATATGGACACAGCATGTAAAAAATACCTGGCCTTCCTGCCACAAGCTATGTTCCATATTCAAATCAACATAAATGGGTAATATTTCATACAGCATCTTGTTATAGGCTTGAATCTCATTAACCAAATTCAAAGTTTTGCCACTAAATGTCTTATTTTGCATAACATGGTTGCCCAAACAATACTTGTTACTTATTCAATATCAATGCAGTTTTATTTGTTTTCTGACAAATTATATCAATCAGTTCCTCCGGTTTCTTGCAAATTATTGTGGAAATTCATGCAAAAATCAATAAATACCTGCATTTTTTGCACATCATCTTTGGAAAATAATTGGGAGCTTATTGTAGATTATTCTCAAAAATTGTCAAAGACTTTCTTGTACTAAACAGCTGCCTCCGCCTTAATTGATATTAGATTATAGTCCGTAATCTGTACAGAGAGCAATAAAAAGTCACATTTACCAACATAAATAATCAGAAATATTTCCAAATTAGTACCACAAACACTTTGATTTTCATTGCTAAAAAAAAATCACAAAAAGTATCACGGAATCCCAAAGGGACTGAAAAGATGTTCAACTATCTGATTGTAAGAATTCATTAATATTTTAACAGTTTGTGAACAGATTTTATCAACACATTCTGGAGCCACTTTAAGAGGTTTCATGATTTTGATTTGGCCCAAAACAAAAATGAGTTTGGGATTTCTTTTCCAAAATGCAGTGCCCCTGCTGGTCACCCTTGTCATTACATTAACATTTCAGCCCATATCAGCTTCCTGTGTTAGACATTAATTACTTCAAACTGGGTGAAAGCAACAGCCACATCCTGCGGTGATCAGTCAACCCAGGCTGGATTGATCCATATTTTACTGGGTTAGTTAGCAACATTACCTAAATCAGGTTATTTTTAACCCAGTAATGTTGTACAGTGTGAGAGGCAGCAGCTTCTTACGCTCTTCTTACTGCCTTGAGGAGCTCCGTTTATGTTTGAACAACAGTGGAATCTCTAAATAAACTTTCTCTAAATGAGATATATACAATGCCCCAGAACTGATAAGAAGGTAAAGCCTGCCAAATTCCTGTGCAGCTTTGAGACGTTGAAAGTCAATAGAGAAAATTTATAAACGTCATCATAACTAAACCAACTACATTAGTCTCATATAAGTTAGTAAATGCATCTGGGCACCCTGACGTCAGTTGTAGCCCTCCAGGCCCTCAGTTTGCTACTGGAATGTCAAAAAGGGCATCAAATCAGCAGCGTAAACAGCACTGCTTTTATTTTATTTCATATCATTTTGGGGGCTTACTCTAAGGGTGTAATGAAAGCAGTGCTGGCAGGAGACAGTGAGTAATTGCAGGCTTGGCCGTCTTATCCACTACAGCTGAGAGTATTGGGAAAAGGATAAGCTCACCCAGAAATGCTGCTCCTATTTACATTTAGACTAGCCATTCTCAGATGCCGCACACTCACTTCCTCTTGAAAGACTTAACTGTCTTTTAATGTTCTGTTGACAGACAGAGTCACATGAATGATAAGCTGAGGTCCAGGACGGTGTACTGGACAGCAGTGAGCTCGGTGAAGAAACAAAACAGAACAAAAAAACAGTTAAATGTTAAGCGTCAGTTAAGCGTCTTGCATGCATTGTGGTTCTGATGCATGCAATCCATCATTAGGAATACCTACTTTTACATTTTTAAAGGGCAATGGACAGAATCATCAATAATCATTTCAGATGTAATGACATCACATTACAAACTGTATACTTTGCGTTTCATGTTTAGATGAAACATAAAGGTTTCATCTAAACCTTTATGTTTAGATGAAAGATGAAAATACAATAAAAATTGATTTGCTAGAAACGAGGTTTTCTGATGCCAAATTTATTTTACTTTTTTTATACTCCATTTCATATTCCAATACATACTAGAAGTCAGTGGCCACCTGGAGGGACATCCAGGATTCATAGACGTTTCTTATCCAGGAAGAGTCAAGAAAAGCCGGTCATAAAAATTATAGGAGTTTATAAAAGCTTAAAAAGATTCTATCCGACTCTAAGGTACAGCAAAATGTGTTGCAGCTTTTCTTCTTTGCATCTTTTATGGTGTTTCGTGCTCTTGTCCTAAGTCTACTTCTTCTACTCGTTGCCAATCTAGAGGCCTTTTTAAAGCTTTATGCAGTCTCTCTCTCTTTGCAGCAGTGTGAAAAGAGTGCGGAGTAAAACCAGCGATTTACTCCTCTGTCTGAGCCTGGAATCCTCCATCATTCTGCATGATGTGAATGTCCCTTATGAATTTTCAGTCATAGTTCACTAAATGCAAAGGCTTTCATAATTTAGAAATGCTGTATGAATATTCAAAAGGTTGCAACCAATTATTGCCCAAATGACAGATAAAACAACTTTGTAACAGTAAAGTTCGGATGCCCGCCATCTTTAAATTTCTGTGCTACAGCCTTTTTATTTTTGCAGCTTCCCTCAATGCTTTCTAATGTCTTTCCTCTCCCTCTGTAATGGCAAACTTCCATATCCTCATACGGTGTAGCTTACGTCTTCAGGAGACCCTGGACGCATCAATGGATAGTTTTCAAAGATCCTCAAAGCAGCAGGGGTTTGTATTTGCTTTCAGCCTCAGTGGGCTGTAGTTTACAGCCTAAGACCCAGATATCCGTTTCCTGAGTGTGAATGATTACAAATGTGTTTACAGCAAAAACTCTCCAGGCACTCCAATTAATCCAATGTACCAGAAAATTGTTTGTATTAAATACCCACTATGTCTTATGAGCATGAGCGCCTCAGAATCTAAATGTCCTTCCTTTTTTTGAGAGAATTAGTGTTCTTTAAAAATTACGGAATATGGTCTCAGTCCCCTGAAAATCAAAACATGAGAAGGTTCCAGTGGTTTTGTCTTAAAACCCCATATGGCTAAGCAGAAATATTTAGTAGACAGCTACATGCAATTCACCTGAAGGGCATTTAAAATGTATTAGAGAAGCCAATTAACCTGACAGTCATGTTTTTGGACTGTGGGAGGAAGCCAGAGTACCCGGAGTGGACCATCAAGCACAGTAAATACAGAACTTGAATGAAAAGCACATCATTGCTTTCTGTTTTTATGTAACTTTCTTGCAAATCGGAGTGCACAGCATGTGAAGAAGTAAGAACAAAAATGGAAGCATTACAGCTTTAAGTTGTGACTAAATGTAATCACATGCTGCAATGAAAGTGAGATTGTTTTATTCCAAGTCCTCCACACAACAGGCTTTCCCCATTCAGTGGATGCTTTATGTTACTCCACGCTCTGCGCTCTGTCTTGAAAAAATATATTGCTTTAATCAATGTCCCTGAAGAACATCGGCCATATCGGCAGATCCAACTCAGCCTTTTCCCATGACAGTTTCTGGACAACTTATTGTCCCATTATTTCATTTCTGGTAGGTTCCCTATTCGGTTCTGCACCGCTGCAATATTCACTATCTGAGCAATGAATGGGTAAGCTGGGACCAGCTAGTGAATGTGTGTCTGGAAGAAAGACTGACAGGTGAAAACAGGGAAAAAATATAAGGGAACAAGGTGTGATACCATGGGGGCAAGCGTCAAATATGAAACTAAGAGCTCACAAGGAAACAAAGCAATCTAGTTGACCGTGAGAGAGCGCATAAGTTCCTGCTCAACAGATGTTTGAATTACAGGGTAAATATTACTGGCTTTTTCAACAGGCTGCTGGGTGAAGCCAGATGTCCACATACAAGCTTTAAAAGGGAATTTTGTAGTTTTAAATATTGTAATTGCAATGTTCAGTACAGTTGCATTAGTAACATTAGCAATGTTTCTGCCTTTTTAGCATTAAACACTGAATCATTGGAAAAATGACATTTTTAAAAAGTTTATCTTAAGTACATTTGAACCCTTGGTTGAAGTCCAGTCCTGCACAGCTACTGTCCTGCAGCTTTAATGGCTTCCTTCTTCAACAGAATCAGATGACCTGCTCGCTACCAGGCCTCTGCAGAGTGACTGGCTGCTAATGAGGGACATCACACACATGACATCATCAGGTAAAGCTAGTGAGGAACTCTGTGCTTTTGCCTTTCACTTAAAATGAATAAAATAATCACTCCAACTCCAAAACACTCATGCAGACCAGCTGTAACCTGCACAATAACATGCTAACGTTTGTTCCACTGAAGCCAGACGCTAAATGTTCCTCATTTATTTGAAGACAGCGTAAACTTAACCTTGAATTTAGCAAATAGTGATGGGTGCTGGTCCTCTGGATGTATCATCATGTTCGATGTGTTGCCTCCCCTGATCGCGGCCGTCTTTACGTTCGCTTTGCATATAGGGCAACGATCTTCCTTCCAGCTGCCGTCTGACTTTTTACGATTATATAATTGAAGTATCCCCATACAGTGGGCTTTTTTCTTTAGATTAGTTGCAGAAGTACCTTACATAAATTCCTTCATACCTTTAAAATGAATGAAAATGAACCAAACACTGGAGACTTTATGGGCATGCCATTTTACCATGAAAATGTAATAGAAACTTTAATATTGCCACAGAAAAAAATGACTAAATACATTATTTACATGCAAACCTAGTACAACACCGCCTTACATGATGTACCATGAAATCAGCAAATTCATTGGAGCTCTAAGACAGAGGGGTTTATTGCAACATCTGCTTCAGGTCTCTTGTTTTGCACCTGACAGCATTCACCATTAGCAATAATAGATCACAATGAAAAGACGTTAAGCCGGGCTTGGCATCTGTACCCGAGCCAGGGCGCTGAGGTGTCGTAAGATTACAAATGTGGCATCCGACTCTGAAGATGCCTTTTTATAAATCGCAGACTTAAATTTCAGGAAGTGCCTTCCTGGTGCTACTTCACCCTGCCAAGGCTATTTCCTGAAGAAAAGGGTGGCAATAAATATACTTAATGTGCTGCAGAGGCAATGTTACACCAACATGCTATTAAACAAGACATGAGGTGTGATTCTTGCCACAATTGGGATGTAAAAGTCTGTATCGTAAACCAGACAAGGAGTGGATTAACCACAAGAGCATCACAAAGTGAGCGAGCGCTGACGTCTTGCATCAGAAGAAAACCAGAAGGAAGTAATGTATCTGTCAATGTATCAGTTTAAATAACTGAAAATATGCTTCAAGCCTCGTTACAGTTCAGGAAGTTTCTGCAAAGGAAACAGCAACAGATGAAAATCACGAATATTAGCTGCACTGAATTTCAGCAAGTTCCTGTTGAAAAGCTCAGCAGGGCGGCTTCTCGCAGCAAAGACAGGAGAAGCCTCAGAGATCAGATGTTCCTCTCCACGCTCCCTGTAGATAACGCGCTGCGGTTTGAGATATAAATTGGCACCAGGATGAATAATCGAAGCCTAAAAACTCTCACTGTGCTCTACACCATTGTCAAGCATATGAAATGTGTTTTGAAAATGGGACAATTTTATTAAGAAATGTCAATCAATGTACAACTTTTTTTTCTTTAGTCTGTTATAACCTGAAGCTTAGCGTATCAAATTCAGCTGTAATGAAGCAGCTAATCCTTATATTTACAGACAGACAGGACAGAGCTTGTCAGATAAGAAGGAAAAAATGGTACATGTCTAATTTGATTTACTCAGACGCCACAGAGACCGTGAGTAACTCACCCATGAACGTGGCTATCTATCAGTATCACTCATGCACTTCCATTTCATTTTTCAGACATCTTGCTTTGGAAATCCGTCGAACCACCTGGATTGATGCGCTGAGCAGGAGTCACACGAGTCTTTAAAAGATGATGCCATCTTTTAAACCACCCAATGTAATCCTATTGACCTCTCAGGAATTCCAGTTACCCCAAAAGTGGGGGTAATCGGGTGACCCTCAAAGGAAGTCAGATTTTTTTGGAAATCAGAAAGTCTGTGTTGCTTTGCTCAAGTGCTGATTTAAAGCTCAAAGCAAAGTCTGTCTCTGGGTTTTATAAATTAAGGAACATGTTTACAGACATATGTTCCACATGTATTTATATTTAGGAAAGGTTTATTTTGATATAAACTACCAGAAGTGCAAATAAACTTTACTCTTGCAGCTACTGTTGTGTTTTTGACAGCAGCCATATTGGATTTTCAGCCTGGGGTAGGTGAGAAAGATTTGCCTTTTTTCTTGCATTCCTGGTGTCATTTCATAGATAACAATGCTGTAAAACAAACAACAAATTAAAAACAGTCTGCTGCTGGATCCAGTGAAATTATGAAATGCAACTAGCAGCATTTTGGTGGAAAACTTCATATTAAGCAAATATTAAATGTTTAAGAGCCACACATCTGTGGTATTCCGCATCCAACTCTGTCTGGTTACTAAATATAAAGTGTTAGTCACTGACACACCTCCTTCCTGTCATTCATACAAACATATCTGAGCATATTAGTTTTCTTTTCTCAACCTCATAAACCCTGAAAAGCATCTGTTAAATGACCTGCATCAGTATTGCTCTTTATTTTTCATTGAGCGCTATTAAACTGCACATCAAATTCACCTTTCACACACATTTACACTGTCTGTCAGTGCTTGTGGAGTTTTACCAGACACCAGATTTGGGAGAAATTTGTGGTGATCCACCAACACTTTGACTTATGAAGCAGGAAGCCCAGAACTAAACTCTTAACCTTCCCATTGACAAACAATTTCTCTTTCCCTTAAACCACCGCTTTAAATCAGCTGTCCGAAGTAAGATCTGCAGGCTTCTGGTCTGCATGTTTTAGATCTTTTCCTTGTTCAGCACACATGCATCAGATTAATCGTTCGCTGCCAGGCCTCTGCAGAATGTTATGACAAGCTGAGGAGGGAATTAATTATTCATTTGTGAGAACAAGGAAACATCTAAAACATGCAAGACTTTTAAAAAAAGGTTTTGTCTTTCCATAATTAAATGGAACTGCTTTATAATACCTTATGAGCCAAATGATCAATTAGCAATATAAAAGCAGGAACAACATACAGCTCCGGCAAAAATTGAGACCACTTAGATAATCAGTTTCTCTGATTTTACTTTTTATAGGTTTATGTTTGAGTAAAATGTTCTTTTATTCTATGAACTACTGACAACATGTCACTGAAATTCCAAGCAAAAGTTTAACATTTATTGGCAGAAAATAAGAAATGGTCAAAATAATGAAAAAGATGCAGACCTCAGATAATTAAAAGAAAACAAGATTACATTAATTTAAAAACAATACTAATGTTTTAACTCTTAAAGAGCTCAGAAATCAATAATAACCAAGAGGTTATTATGGGGTTCAGTGCAGTCGGCTCTTCATTTTTTCCAGAGCTGTATATTTTCTGAAGATGACAGCTTCATGTTTTTAAACAAATAAAAATCCCTTATAAGCTAAATAATGTTTCGGCATGTTTGTTGCTTCCTGAGTCCAGTTAATACCATGTTGGAGCAGAACTTTGAGGCCGACTTGAAGAAGCTCCTGGATGTGACAGAATATATGTCACTGTCAACAAAATGGATGCATCCACATCCAGAGATGTTCAGTGTGAATGTAGATCATGTAATGCTGTTGAATGGTAGCCTGTCATTTACCTCTACCTCAAAGTGATGGATGGATTGTCAGGTTAGAATGTTATTAACGAGTAAATTTGTTTTCGTAATTCAATTCATTGAGACGCGTCATTGGGATCAATTACACACACGCTGTTGTTTTAGTTCTACTTAAAAGCATATTAGCTTATGCTGATCTAATAAAAACATGACATTTAATTTCTTAGAAGATTGGACCAAATATATAAGACAAATAAAAAATATATATGTTTAATGACTTCTTAAATGTTATTTTCAAAACTTACAAATAATCCTCAATAAACACATAATTTGTTGAATCTGACTAGTAGATATGGTTCTGCAGAATCTGTAATTTACCAGGTTTTTTTTTCTGAGAATATAAATGAAAAACAAAAAACATTCTTTGGTCAAGGAATTTAAAAACGCCAAATAACAATTTTCATTCTTTCCTTAGAGGTTAAGATGAGAGAATGTGTTAAACGCCGAGCCACAGTTAGGTCAGGTAGACCAAAGAAATGGAGTCACACCTGCTGGTTAAAATGTTTGCAATGAAGAGAAAGAAAGACCTTTTAAACAGAATTGGAGGAAAAGATCTGTGGCTGTTTCAAAACGGGACAATAAGAGGCACTTTAAGAAAATAAGGGCTATAAGGTCAGTTCACCAGACAAAAGCTGGAGCAAATGCCATAAAGAAGTTTGATTGCTCTGTAAAACAGCATCAAGACAAGCTTCAAAACGTGATACCACCAACATTTAATGTGCCCTTGATCATTATATTCACACTAATAGAGGAGTGAAACTTTACAGTGAAACATGGAGGTGGATTGTTAAAGCCTTGGGAATATGTGTGCTCTAAAAGCCCAGAGAGGTTTTGGTAAGAAGGAGGAGTCCAGCAAGTTAGGAGAAAATACTAGAGGAAAGGTTTTACTCCAAAAGCTGTGTCAGTAGATTTTTTGGGAAATGCTTATGAGCACACTGCAAAGGACATTGATTTTATTCAAGTTAATGTAATATTAGATGTGGACCCAGTGTCAGCAAATGCCCCATCCTAAATAACTGGGAAACTAAGCGAGTTGATCAGGGCGATCCTAGTACCAGTTTATGGATTATAGATTTTAAAGCACATTTTAGGAAATAGAAACTTATTATGACCTAATTGAGGAAAGATAGTATTTTAAAAGGTGATTCAGTATTTGCAGCTCCCAGCCCATTAGAAGAATCAACCTATATTGTTACATATATTGTTGATCTGTAATTAAAATGTTGACAACCTCTTTTACATAAGTCTTTATTTTTAATATTTGATTGGTAGCTGTGTTTTTCTTTAAATGTGCTTTTCCACACTTCTAATACCTAATGGAAGCTAAAGATGAGAAACTGCTTCATGAATTACATTTTATTTTCTGCTTGTGAAAAAAAATCTCCAACATAAGCAAGAAGTTACAAGAAGACCTACGTCTGTAAATATTCTAAAAAACTGTTTCATAGCTGATTGACATTCGTGTTGCTGATATTGCCTGACCACTGAATGAACTCCGACATGCTTGATAACTTCTGTGCAACACAACCTGGTTCATTTCCCAGTGATACTGCTGTGGCTCCATGAGTCATGCTTACATTACGTAACTTATTTGGTTGACTATCAGCAGCTATTCCTGAGGAAAATAAAGAAAATGTCTTGACTCGCGGTGCATAGTTAATTCCAACAATGACAGACCAGAAACACTAAAAATCACTTTCTCAATCTATTCCCTGACCAAATCTCTGGCAATATCTTTCAAATGTGTTTGCATATTTATGCTAAGTGCTTCTTATTCAGCACAGTTAAATGCAACTGTGAGATGATCAAAAAGAAGCAAAAGGATACGTCCCTCATCTCCTGAACGCAGCACTGTTTGGGGTGACAGCTATGTTAACCCTAGCTGTGCGCGCCATGACAACCGCCTCCCTCATGTTGGCTGTGTAGCTGGAAACAAGGAGCTCAGTGACGGAAGACAGATGGCGTTCAACACAGATCATACAAGCTGCACATTCATGACTTCTCTCCAGAGTGGACAATTCTCAACTTGTCCACTGATTCATTATTCATCAACCAGAAGAAGTGTTACGGGCAAAAAAAAATACTGCCTACTGGGGTTTACAGGTGATAAAATTTAGGTTTTGAGACTTGTGTTAATGGCTCAACAAATAAGACTGTGGCACAGCATTATGCTGATGCACATTGAACTATTATCATTTCCTTCCATTTCATCATAAAGGGCGCCATCTGACCTGAAATTATCTATTTTTTATAAAGACTCTCCACAAAGTAAAGGGATTATGTCAGCAGGCTGTGTAAAATATTAAGCAAAAACAATAATTTAAGCTTCAGTTTATTAAAACATAGCAGTATTTTCAATGTGGCAATGACCACAACTAAAAATGATTTTCATGATGAACATGTTCAAGGTCCAACCCAGGAACAAGCTAGAAAAACATTGAAAATTGTCCTTGTTTTTACAGCATCGGTCAAAGAATCTCAGAGGTTTCACTGGGTTTATTTACCAAGTTATTTAGGTCAATGCTACATGATCAACACATCTCAGGTGGGATCGCACAGCGCTTTTTAAAAGTGCTCATATTTACAAAATTCTGGAGGAGCTGCAGAGGTATTAACCAAAGGTGGTAGAACATTAAATATTAAAGTGGGAAAGAGGCAGGGAGAAAGTATTGTTGAAAGGAAACCATAAAAAGTATGTTCTGCAGTTTTATACTGAGCATTTAGGGAAAGGCAGAAAACCAGCGGAAGAAGAGAGTTTGATTAATCAAACACAAACAAAATGCTGTTCAGATTCAGAATCAGAATTTCTTCTGTCATTGTGGAGAAATAAAGCACAACAAAATGTTTCTCTGGGAGAAACACAGAACAACTGGGATGTCCAGAATAAATAAATAAGTAGATAAATGTTTTAGATGGATCAGCTGCGTTCAGGGCAACAACTCTTGGGTAGAAACTGTTTTTAGTCTGTTTGTCTCTGAGGGCAGGAGTTTGAAAAAGTGGCGGCCCAACTGCACATAAACCTGACCACACTACCAAGATGCTTTACTCTGACCAGGTAGAGGGAAGCTGGTCAGAGTAAAATATCTGTGGGAAGATCGATAGAAATAAAGGAAACCTGTTTGAGGGTGGAAAACACTTGAGAGCAGGCCAGCGGTTGACCTTGTAGCAGAGCAACGATGCTAAATATTCAGCCATATTCTGCTATAAACTTGCAGATATTCTCCATCCAATCTGACTTGGCCTGACACGTTTAGTTTGGAAAGGTTATCAAAAGCCTCAATTTCTTCATATGCATTAGTGACAGTGACACTACCTCTAATGACTCACAGCTGCTGTAGAAGGTAGCTTGATAAAATACTGACTCATGAATGCCACACATTTCAGATTTGTATTGCAAGATATTTTGAAAACAATGCAACTGTTTCTCATCATAGCTATGCAATGCATAGTACCATAATTTGTGTTGATGTATTGTGGTTGTAACGAGTTAAATATATAAAGATATTTTTGCAAAGAGCGGCAATATGCATTTTATGTCAGTGTTTATTTATCCGTTAACATGCTACTCCAGAGTTTCCCCACAGTGTTTTATAAGCCTGGCGGCCCACCAGGCTTTACTTGTGCCCCCACTAAGCTAAGCTTTGTTTGTTTGTTTCAGCTTGTTTTCAATGTTTGCCTTTTTAAAATAATTTATAGTTGGTTTTCAGGTATTAATCTTCCAATAACATTTTTATCAAGAGATATTTTCTAATTTCCTGCCAACTTTAAAACATTTTAAACTGAAAAACATGGCGGTCATCCAGCAGCCTCTCACTGGGTTTACAAAGTTTTCTGCGGGAAACTCTGTATTCTTAACAAACTGTATGGAAACACTTTAATGGATTAATTTTAAGGTAGTCTCCAGATACTTTTAACTGCAATAGAGGCTCTTTGCAATTATGCCAGGTAAGGTTTGCAGCAGTAACTCTGCTATTCTTTTGCACAGCAAAGAGACATTAAAACAGCTGAATCTGGATCTGATAAGAGTCCCTACAGCGGGTGAAGGGGGTAAAAAGGGGAATGGGACGATAACAGCAAATAGCCACCAGATAGATAGGTGAGATAAGAGAGGAGCTATGATGATGGCAGACTTTTTGTTCCCAGCCGTCAAGCAGCCAGGGCTCCATTCTCTCTTCTCAGTTGAGGTCCTTTACCTCCATCAACAGAGCAGATAAGTGCCAGTCCTACGGAGAATTGAAAGAAGAAACAGATTAGAGAGAAAATCTGATGCACAGTAGTGCCAGTCGTTCTCCTGGGACACAGAAGGATTGGCTTACTGTCAGGCCTGCACCTCATCACACTGGAAAAGGAAAATGATTTGCCAGTTCAGTTTTAAATAGATGAAGTTAAGTAAAACATTGCAAAAAGGCTTATGTATTTAATAATAAAAATAATTTCTTAGATCCCCCCAAAAAATAACATTTACTTTATTGTCAAAACCTCTGGCTATGGCTGCCACATGATCTGACACTCTTTGCTATGACTTAACCAAAGTTTTGAATAATTTGTTGCTCTTTTCCTGTTTAAGTGCATTTTTGTGTTTTTTAAGTTGCTTTCTCTTTCAATAACATTGCTTTTCAGTTACAATACGATTGTAAATGAAAATCAGTTTTCAGTTGCAATCACTGACATAAGAGAAACATGTCTCTTAAGAGAACCATAGGAGACTCTTATGTCTTTGTTTTGGATTTAATATGTTGCAAATGACTTCCAATGAACTGGCTTATGTTTGGGTTTGGGAGATCTATCACAATAAAACCTGATACAATCAGTTTCCTACAAATCAATTTCCAAATCATCAAATTACATATATGCATCATATAGATTAAGCTCATCACTCCCAAACCACTTTGTGATGTTGTAATTGTGACTTAATCAGCTTCCTTTCTTTGAATTTCTTTCCACAATATAATTTAATCCTTATGAAAAAGTATTACTTTGCAAACGATGTCTTTCATTAATGCATGTAAATGTAAGGATTTGTGCAAGAAATGTTCCATCCCAGGCAAAGTAGGAAAAAAAAGGAATCTCTGAGTAACACCATATAATTAAGTTTCAGGCCTTCATCACTGACACTTATTACAAGGCTTGAGCAGAAAGCGGTATCACTACCTTTACAGGTGACGGACTGTCCATTTACACATCACCTGCGACTGAATATAAGATTTTGCTGCCTGGACATCTTGCATTTATCTGACATGTCAGAGTGGTTCAGGCCTGGCAGAGTCGGTGTAATGCCTACAGCCAGCTCCAAGCTTCACTGGGGACAATCTTCCCTGAGCAAAACCACAAAAATGGCCAACTTCTATTATACAGTAGATGTTTTTTTTCTCCCCTCCTGTCGCCCCCATCAACCCAAACGGAAATTTAGTTTGCCAATTGCAGTTTTTCATTTTAGTTTAATTTCTTAATAGATAAAAAAATATATATTTTTCCTTTAAGTCTTCCATCAGTTTTTTTTTTTTTTTTGCAAAAAAGCTTTGTTGTTGTTTACTGGTAGCCTGAATCCTTTATTCTTTTGATTAATGTCATTTTCATTGGCAACAAGCAACTGTTACCAAAAAATATTATAATTGAGATAAAGGACGTGCACCAGACACGACAAATCAACTCCCACAAAGCGTTATTGTATCTGGTTACTAATTTTAACTTAATATTATTAAAACATAACAAAATGGAACTTGTCAAACATGGAGAACTTAAGATATAACGGTCCTCGGAGCGAGCTGGCATATTGTTACCCCCGCCTGACATATCTGGCAAAACGGTGCACAGGAACCGTAACTCAGTGACATATTGTGGTTGATTATTATGTAAGCATCTTACAGGTTAGTTTTGGTGGGGGGTTTTAACCGTTTACTGACCTGGAGGACAAATAAACAGAAGTCAACAATGACGACCGTAGCGTTGCCGTTAGCATCCAGATTGCGTTTGAGATTAACCGGAAGTCCATCCCAAAACCAAACTGGAAGCAACGCCCCCCACACAAAGGTTCCGCTTCGCCACTTACCGAAATGGTAAGTGGCTGTTTTAATGCAGATTAAAACTGCATTTCAGATTAAAATGCTGAACTGCAAACAAAATGTAATTTTTTTTAGTAAATATAATAAATTGTGCCTGAAAATATTTCAAAATTATATTAAAAAAATACTAGCATTTTTTTTTTGGTACAATTACATTTAAAAGAAATAATCTAAAAAGAAATATTTTTTGACTGCTGAGCTTGAAAACAGATAAATAAACTGAAATATCATTTTAATATGAAGAAATATTTTTGGGAAAAAAGGGGAAAAAGAGGAATTTCTGATGAGTGGAATAACCGTGCTGACTTTTGTAATACAAGTAGAGTGCAGCAGATGTAGAATGTCTGATGTAAAAATATAAAAAACTGTGGTTTTAAATGGTTCCTTTCAAGGTTGAGACAAAAAAGAAAATATTCCTGTAATCCATTAAGTATGAGTGGGTAGGGCTGCAAACTCCCATCGCAATAATGTGGCAAGACTGACCAGATAAGAACAAAGGGACACCAACACAGCTAATTTTAGTACAAAAGCTTACAATGTTATAACAGTAAACAAGATTAAAACATAATAGCTGTTTAACATCCTCACAATTATTATTTTAATAACACTCACTGGTGTTGTCATCTGACCAAAAGAAAGAGAAATTGCTCTGCAACAGAGAAAAGACCTGGAAAAAAAAGAAGTTTCTTTAACGTATCCTTTTCACCAAAGAAACTCAATTATTCTCCTGAAATGCATGTACGAAATCAATATTTGTACATGCTGTTCTTGCATACATTCACAGATGCCAATGCACTTACATTACAGACGTCAACTGTGACCCTTTTGATAAAAAAAAGTGAATTATAACCTTTTACTTTGCAGCTTCAACCACTTTTTCTCCATTGTTAAGGTTGGCCTTTTTTACCCTGAATAAAAGACTGCATCATAAAAAACATACCCATCAGTACACCCTTGTTACCCCTGACATTCTCTTGAGTATGGTCAGTTAAAGCAGAATGGATTGAGAGTCTTGTGTAATAGAGATATGATAATTACCTAGCTGCTCTGCATAGTTTTTATATGCCTGTTTTAATGCAGACACCAATATGTACTCGATTTCCACTCATTTGTGTGAAATGTAAGAGAAAGAACATCAACATTTAATGCCTGATTTTTATTCCATGAATAGCATGTTCTGTAAAAATAAATCTATATATTTTATATTTATTTTTCTATTAATTGCCTCTGTTACGTTTACCTCAATTATTTGATAGTGGTGAATGTGGACATGGATTTTGTTTTTGACTTTATTGGAGTCTTTAAAACTCCAATAAAAAGGTGTGGAGCATATATTTTATGTTCTTTCCATCTCCAGCATGGTAGAGGTAACACAGGAAACATACAGGACAACTATGGAAGAAAATTTGCAGGATACACTATGAAATATTTTAGATTGGTCTGGCTCTTTACCTTTGAGCAAAATAACTACACCAAAGATGCAACCAAGTGATCAGATAAAGCTTGCTCAAGGTTACAATGATCCAGTCAAAGTACAGATGTCAATCCATTCAGAAATAAAAAGCAAAACATTAAAATTTATGTTCACAAATGCTCAATTCAGTGTGACTGAGCTTAAACAATTTTAAAAAGAATAGTCGAAAATGTATGAGAGTCAAAGCTGTGAGAGAGATTTAACTGCAACTATAATTACAACAAAAGTTGGTTTCACAAAGCCTTGTATTATTTTGCATTTAAAATTATACAGTACTTCATGCTGGTTTGTCATGTAGAATAGCTTTAATTAAAACACATCGAGGTTTGTGGTTGTAACATAAGAAAATGTGAAAATGTTCAATGTTCATGAATATTTTTGCAAGGCTTCGAAACTCAGACAAACATGTTTGCTTAATTGTTTGAGCAACAGAGTTCCTTCCTCTTGTTGGCAGTGCAAATGCCATTCCATTAGGTTGTGAAGGTCAGCTGTATCTATCTCTCTAGTTGAGTTAAATAATCAATGGTGTGGCAGCTAAAAGATCAGCCACAGATGAAACATTCATATTCATTTGAAAAGAAAGGTCCAGGAATATCAGCGCCTCAAAATTTGTTAAACTGTCTTTTTAAAAGTAAAATCTGTCTCTGAGGAACATCTATAAATGTTAAGCCTTTAATTAGCACGTTAAATGATTCAGTTCTAAACTGTTATACATAATTACCAGGTGTCTGCGATAAGGCATGATTATCCATTGTTTAGCTATATTAATTAGCACAAGAATGACCTAGGAAGAGCTGTTTTTATAATAGTATTACAACAGTGGAATACCAAGAGGAATTGAGTTTGATACTCTGTAAATTCTCTTTGTTTGCTTTGCTTTCAAGGCCACATTCAGATTGCTGGCTTGTTCCAAGTATTTACTTCCAATAAATATGTAAAAGATAAACAGAGAGTATTTTGCCTGCAGGTGTGCTCTTTAACCTAAATGGAGACGACACGGACACCAGTCAGTGTGAAATCTCTGAGGGAAGTCTAGGTTGGGGAGAGTCGCCCCCCACCCCCCGTCGATATTTGAATAATGTATGAGGATCTGGAGGCATCACTTAGAGATGCTGCCAATATCAGCCAGGGCCTTGCCCACCCGGCCGGCTGCTGCCCTTTAGCACAACCTTTAGAGGGTGGATTCCCCAAATGCAAGACTCATTTGTTTTCTAAAACACCCACATTATGAGGATTAAAATTAATCTTCAACAATGCAGGACATCTAAGAGACGCAAACATAGTCTTGATATATTGTGGCGGTTTACAAGGATACAAAAATTTTTTTGAAAGGCGTTCCAACGGGTCAACACCTTCAAAGATGCTTTTGCAATGAACGGCAAAAAGATTTTTCTCTTTACACACAAAAACAAAGAAAAAAAATCCCCCACGTCAATTCATTTTTTCCAGTTTTGATTTCGAAACAAATCACACAAATCCCTTCTACCAAGAAATAAAAAAGTGTCTAATTCTTTTTTGTCTTCGCAGGGCAATCAGTGGCCCTCATAAAAAAATTTTACCCCAAAGTAATAGCTGCGAATAAACAGACAAAAAATACATAACCTCATAAACCATTTAAATTAGTTTTAGCTAGTTAGTTTTACCAATGCCCTGTACAGCGACTGCTGGAAAAGACAAGTGTTTTGTTGTTGACTTAGCATTCAGAAAAATATGTTTGTATAATGTTCATCTGTTTGAACATTATACAAAACAAATTTTCAGATGTGAGTGTAAATCTTGAGTTTGGTGCAGGGGGTGTGGCCAGCAGCATTTTATCGGAATTAAAGTGACAAGAGATACAGTTCACAGTTCACTGTATATATATATATATGTATGTATACCAGTATTTTTTTTTAAAAATGTATATACTGAGCAGTATTTTAAGAATGATTTTGTGTAAAAAAAAAAATTTTATGAACATGTTTTGTATAGCCTAATAAGTCACCATTAATGCAGAATTTCCAGGATGAACTCTGATTTTTATGCATTCAATAATCTGTGAAAGATTCTGGTTTTAACATAGTACCACTTTTCGTTGTTCCAGTAAAATATTTAATTACAAAAACATGTATGTATAGAAGTAACATGGATATATATGCCTGCACCTTGTTGAGAATGTTCATCTTATAACTGGTACCAGTACATATCGAACATATCTCACCTGTTCCGTCATTTCTCCACCAGCAGCGGTGTGCCAGAAAATTAATTTTCAATTCCTCCTCTTGGGTTTCCAATGCATTAATAGTCTTGCTCCTCTGTACCTCTCTGACCTGCTTCAGCCTCACATTTCACTAAGGAGCGTCAGCTCTGCTGACCAGCTTCTGCTGGTTGTTCCAAAAAGTAGATTGAAGCTCAGAGAAGATCAACCTTTTTTAGTCAATGCTCCAGAATTAAAGAACAAGTTTCCACTAAATATTATACAGGCTTTTTCTCTTTATAACACACTTATTTCCAGCACCTTTTTTATCAGGTGTGAGTTGTTTTTTACTTGTTTCTCTTATTATTTTACAAGCCTTTGTAGCATGTTTTTTTCAGTTATGAATGTTTTTTGTTGTGAATCACATTGTTTTGTATTGCAATTATTTTTGAAAGCCTCACATGGATTCCTCCCAGCCTATCCATAATGCAAAAGCTGCGAATTTAGGTGAAGCATGGAAATATCAGTTTTGCAGTTGACAATTCTTTTTATTCTTTATCTCAATCCTTTTTATGCATATCTTGCGCCACTGTGGACAATATGTTCCAGTTACTTGGTTGTTTTTATACATCCTTACCCAGATCTCTTCATTTAAACTTTTGTGTCTTAAAGTTGAAACCTTAACACATTTGGGTGTTTCAGATAACAATGAAAAAAAACAACAAAAAAACATTCCTACAGGTTCTGGAACCATGTTTGTATCAGAAAACCAGTCAATTGAAAGTAAAATATATTTAATAAAATTTAACTGAACTTTACTAATTCTGCCAAGATGAGTGATCAAATATTTATCCAGAATTATCCCATAAGTTTCCTGATGGCTACAGAAAGCAAGTGGTTTCTCTGCAATTTAAAGCAGACATTCATTCAAATATTGATAAAGGTGTGAGTATATGATTGAGCTGCTTTATGTAGCTTTGATCTTCTGAGTATTAGAGAAACTACTCAGTTAGGTACCGAGTTCTCGCTTTGAAAAATCATTGAAGATGTATGTTTTACCGTCATTCCAACCAGGAAATAAAACATTTAAAATACACAAACGAAAGCTTAAAATTATATTGATGAATGTATGAAAACATTTGCAGATTATCTTCTATATAAGTTTTACAGAAATAGCACTGCTCTTGATTTTTTAATTGTTTTACACTAAACCATATGTTATCATTTCTATGTCATGTAAGCAACTAAACAGAAAATACCATTTACAATTTTACATCTTTTTTGTCTACAGATTTTAATCTTCACAACTCAAATCAAAGAGCCATTTGAGATAAAGCAATGTGTAACATTGTCATTTATGTTATTGCTAATTCATATTGTTACATTCAAGTGTATAGCATTCGGTTTACGGGAGGGAACCATTTTTTATCTGTCGGTTTTTCTTAGATTTAATTCACTTTCTGCAACTTTGCTCTGAGTTTTGCATTGATGAGCATTATCTTGTTGCAAGCTGCAGCCTGGTACTTTAAGGTCAACAACAGTGATTGCTCATAAAGATTTGATCTTTTCAGGGTTATTAGTTTGATTAAATCCTTTGCTCTTAGTTTTCTGATTGCACTTAATTAATGCATGACTTTAGGGAACCTTGAGGCGGGCTTAATTTCAGTATATTTATAATCAAAGGGATTTTTAGATGAATCATGGCAAGGTTTAATCATTTTTTATATTTTCTTTCTCTATTTGAAACCCATTTTTATTCACTCTTTCAGTGCTGCATGGAGCGACTTTGCAGGAGTATTTGTTTTCCCATTTTGTTTTAATTGGCAGTTATTCGGGTGAAAGCTGAAGAACTGCTGTCTGGCATATAATCTGTAGAGAAACAGTGGAGACAAATGTCAAATAGAACAAATTCACCAAATCCATGTAAACCGCTGACAAGGAATCTAAATTTTATCAGAGGGGCAGACAGTTTGAAATTGAGCTTTTTA
The DNA here is from genome assembly GCA_902982915.1 of Phalloptychus januarius. Classification (NCBI taxonomy): domain Eukaryota; kingdom Metazoa; phylum Chordata; class Actinopteri; order Cyprinodontiformes; family Poeciliidae; genus Phalloptychus; species Phalloptychus januarius. Next base: position 15,443,001 of record CADWAE010000230.1, on the reverse strand, counting down.
CCGTGTGGCATCCCCTTTTCTCAAACCACATTCTGGGGGCAATGAAATCAAAGTGCAGCTGGTAAGTCATGCCTTTCAGTGGCAAGTCCCCACTTTAAAGTCCTGTCTGTCAGTGTGCAAAATATGATAAAAATCCAAAACCACTTCAGGTCTATCAGAAAGTCATCCATCCTATCTTGTCTCTGTGTTTAAGTGCAGCTGCGCAGCGTCTTCAAGGCCATTTGTAAAGCTTTTCAAACAACATTCAAGTAAAAGCTGTAAAGCATCCCTGGCTCCCATTCTGCCCCTTTTAAGCAGCATGTCGTTTACTCGTAATACATTCAGAGCCGGCACAAGATTTCATGGGGCCCGAAGCAGAATTTGATTTAGGAAGTCCACTTGCAGTTAAGCTTATCACTCACCAACCACAGCAGCATTATTAATGGTGTCGTGTTCGGCTTTTAACACCCCGAATTTCATGGTTTACTAATAAGCCAACAGCTAAATTGACAGTATTACAGTATTAACAGTAAAATATTCATGCCAATGAATTTAGCTTGGGCCTTGCAGTAGCAATTTTACATAATTTAATAAATAAACAGTTGCAAATTAATCGTAGAGGCAACTTTATTTCTCTGTCTTACTCTTTTCTTCTGGCTGTCATGTTTTGTCTGCAGGTTTTCAATGCAGACTCAGTCTGGAAGAAGGGGGTTAATTGGTGACAGTAACAAACAGCAACATGAAATTGTGAGATATTTAGATTTGTTTGCTGTCATTGTGAAGATGAAATATTATTGCGGAAGACAGGGAGCAGAAATAGCCATTTCAGGACTAATGCATGTCACTGTTCTTTTAAACTTTAAACCAATTTATTGCACTTACTTATTCTAAAATTTAATTTAAGAAAATTGCACGTTTTTTTTTTATTATGGAAATCAATCTACAATGGCTTGTAAAAATATTCATGCCAATCAGCATTTCTGCAGATTTCATTACATTACCACCAGTAGCAAATTGTACTCAGTGGACGAATCAACAAAGTTTAGATTTAAGTTTTTTTTGTAACAAATCTGAAAATCAGGTCCAATTTGTGTTGCTCTGTCACAGAAAACTTGATCAAATGTTTCGAAGTTGGTGGTAATAATGAAAAAAGAAAAAGTTAAAAACCACAAAAGGTGTGAATATTATTGCAAAATATTAGGTGTCTGGTGATATAGTTCAAGTATTCTGTGGCTCTATCAGGACAAGCAGCAGGTTTCTAATACCATCATGCTTCGGTTCAGGTCTACATGAGATGACCTCATAACAACTATTTTGGAAAAGTTCTCAAGAATAACTTCACATTTATGATTTTTATTTTATGTCATATTAGTTTCTGGAACTGCTGGCCTTCATGGAGCACTTTAAGCTGCCTAATCACAGCTGCACCGGTTGATCCGTCCTCTGCAGTGATTAGCATGTGGCTGTAAAGATGAATTAAGAACACCCTGAGTCACCTGTCAAACACAGTTTTACCATCTGTCTTAACAAATTGAGAACAGTAAGAAAAACAAGCTGTAAAATGCTGTGAGATGGTTTGGATTAAATAAATACCTTCTGCATCTCAGAGGTATTTTTCAGACAGGCTCACAAGAAAAATCCAGAGTATTCACAAATCAAACCTTCCCAGTAGGTTTTATTCATCCCCAGGCTGATTCATGCAGAGTAAAAAATTAAAAAATAAATTGCATACCTTTCCTTGAGAGGTCTATGCTTGTCTTTGTGCATAAGGTTAAAGTCTTTGTATATCAAGCGGTTACCAAGTTCCTCCTTGCTGTTCGCGTTATTACAGGAGAGCAAGTTTCCATTGTGTGAGAACTCACGATGCCGTTTTCTCATCTCGGTGGTGGACATTTCTTAGTGTCTGTTTTTGAAAGTGAACTGTGTTTGGATAAAGTGCAAACTGTGTCCAAATTGGTCCCTGACTGTCTTTTCCAGCCAGACTGATCCGAGAAGCCGTTTTAGTCGTAACAAGCCGGCTCTTTTAGCTCTCATTTTAATCATCAGCCAAAGCCATCGGCTGTGGCTGCAACAACATATCGAATCAAGAGAACAAGGAAAAATTGTGTGAGGGGCTTATAAAGTGCCCTGCATAAAGTATCCCTATACATTTCTTCACATTTATGTAATGTATTCTATTGGAATGTTAAATAATTAACACTAAATAATGCATAATTGAGGAGTGAAAGGAATAAATCCTTAGAAAAAAAACATATAATCATTGTGAAGTGGTTCAATATTCAAGCTGCCTACTGTAATACAAGTAAATAAAATCCATCTGACATCAGACACACCCCCAAATGAGAAATAGAGAAGTTTCTTAGTTTACACATTCTCTACAAAGCCCTTGGAAATGTGTTAGTAGAGGTGGCATTATGCTGTGGGCCTGTCTACAGCAGAAATCCAACTTCACCAAATCCAAAGTGCACATAGAGGGTCAAATTTCTGGTGAGGGGAAAACTCCACCAACACTTGAAGTACAAGTGGGAAACCTTTTTATTAGCAGACCAATGCCTTGATTTTATCTTAAACGTCTACAGCAAGTTATTCTTCCACTTCATAATTATGTGCAGCTTCAATATGCCATAACATCTGTGGTTGCAATATGACGGAATGTGAATAAAATGGCAGTGAAATGGGTACTTTAATGATGCGCTCTTAATGAGCACTTAATCACATAACAGGGAAAAAACATAATTTTCTGTTTTTATTTTACACAAGAGAAAATAAATCTTGTAATATTTTCCCTTAAAATCCATTTAGTAGGACTTTTGGCAAGCTAGACGTTAGCGCAGTGTGGAAGATCGATCAGAGTCATCTGTGTGGGTTTGACAGCTTAAGAGAAGCAGATGATTTGGCAGAGCAGAAGGAGGGGTGTGGGGGTTCATTATCTCCTAATTACGCTAGATAGAGCCTCGTCTCACAGAGCTGGTGCAGGAAAACACCTGCAGACTCAATTGTTCCTCCCCAGATTTCAGCACAGAGCCTGGAAAAAATGCTGCTTATTACAAAGAAATATTGCATTGGAAGACAAGGGAATGAAGAAACAAATCAGGATGGTTGTGGAAAGGTAGTGATGGATGTCATCAGCTGGAAGTGTACACTCAGTCAGTCTGATTGCTATCTCTATAAACACCTTCTCTTTTAGGCTTTAATACACTGCCCTGTGCATTTATTGGAAGGGTAAAAAGCCTTAACGTTATTGATCTGTTTTATGCCTGTATGTTTCACACTATAATAGGATCTAGCAAGACCATCCCTTATTCTCTGTTTTCTTCAGTCAACCCAAATGTTTCCTTTAGGGCTTTGGTGTGGGGACCTTGTGATCATTTTGATCATTGCAACCTATCTTGATTTATGTATTATCCTGTTGAAAGACCCAATGATCACACTTTTTAAAGTTTTCTAACAAAGACTATTTGATATTTGTTGAAAAATTGAGGAATTCACAAGTTTGGAGGTCATTTGTCCCACAGCATCTGCTTCACAGAGGGCCTGAGAGGCCAACCCCATTGTTTCTCCAACAAGTTCAATCTTGGTCTAATCTGACCGAAAGTCAGAGTGAAAATGAAAGTCATCAAATGGCCATAGAAGAAAGTTAATTTCAACCAGTTCTGTGCTGATTTGGTCTCATATTTCAGATTAATATACATCTTAAAGGCTGAGTGTCGCAGAGACAAACAGAATGTTATCTTAAATGTCCTGACATTTCAAGAAATATGGTGCAAGTTTTCTTTATTTCATGCTATTGTGAAGCTTGCCTAAGAGTTTGACATTGTTGATTGGAAATTTGGAACTAATTTCTTCAATAAGTAAATGTCTTCTGTCAACTAAACTTTAAATTTTTAAAAAGGATGCTAATTTTCCTGTTTCCTCAATTATTTCTTTTTATAAATAAACATTGTTTATGGCAGCCAAAGCCTGGCACTTATGACCCTAAACCTAATGTATGCACCGCTGTTCCGGATTGGTGTATTGTGTGATTTTTCTGAATGAACTTTGACTTATCTCCCAACTCTGAATAAAAGTCAGCCATGCATGGACGTCCAGGTCAATGTGGACTGATTCTAAAGTCACAACTCAAATTATCCAGTTGGCAACCAGCATATCATTGAGGCCATGAGGCATCAACTCTAGGAAAGATTTATTAATTTTTCCCTCCAATCAAAGAGCTCTGTACCTCAGTTGGTGGACATTCTCACTGTACTAAAAATAAAAGCTAATAAAAATTGGAGGTAAAAGGAAATCTTAGCGGAGGTTATTCAAAATATTGCATAATTTCCTCCAGTTTCCTTTAGTCAGAAAAGTAAACAGAAGACTGCTGTCTGTGTAGAACCCCTAACTTTACCTGCATTACCCCTGTGGGGTTCCTGCTGGCCTGATATCCACCAGCTCTGACAGTCCCTTAACTTATTTGCTGCACTTACTGAATATTTTACAAAAGGAGCATAAAAGCAACGCATTTCAAAATGTAGCCAACATGAGAGCAAACTCAGTCCCCAGCTGTCAAATTCAATAAACATCATGGAGATTTATCTTATTTTTTTTCTTTGAAGATGTTTGGCTATGATAAAGTCCTCATGGTGACAGGAACGATTCTTCATCTTCAAATGAGATTGGAAGAACTACGTTAGCTGTACACAAAAGGTTTAAAATTGGATTGCATGGTCTCCCGTGGATATCGGCTCAGGTCACTGAATTGAGAGCAGCCCCTCCTCGGGTACTGCTGCATTATGTATGTGCATGACGCTCTGCCATCTAGTGGTCAGACGGTGAACAGCACTATAAAAGTCTGGCAAAAAAACAGGCTTACCCAAGCTTTACATTAATTTAGATGATTTCTCATTAGAAGGCAATCTGTTTTTCATTTGAAGCAATAATAAGTTGTGTTTTTGACTTAAGCAGAGATAAAGAACTAAAAAATATGTCTTCCTCAAAAATTTTCATTTATATAGGACATGTAATTTGTGTAAACCTGCGGGTTAACTTAAAAACATGATTGATCGTCAATAAATTAATATTAATTACACAAGCCTATATTTCTATCATGATGATTTTTCACTTATTGCTAAATAAAAAAACATTTAACTTTAGAATATTAAATATTAGTAAGGGAATGCAGGTTTAATAGATATAATGGTATTTTAAAATGACAAACATGCCTCAATGGATATTCTAACTTATTTGGCCTCTCACCTTAATGAGATTCTCTAGAATCAACAATTTCAAGTAGCTAAACAATTAAACTGTTACAAAAAAATGCAAATCTGAAAAGTGTGGCATGTGTATGCATTCAGTCCCTCTCACCATATCTGACCAGCTTTTCTGTGTTGTTGACTTACCATCCAGAAACAACTTGCCACATTCTTGTTGGTTGTACAAGAGGCTCCACTTCTGCTTTTCAAAGATGTACAGTTGTATAATTGTGCGTCTGTTTGCAGCCATTTTCAGAGTGTAAACATTGAGTTGGATGGGCGTGGCCAGACTAAAATCTCACCATCTCAGAACGATTTTGTGCAAAACATTTAATGAACATATTCTGTGTGGCCCATAGAGCCATCCTAACCTGTTCAAGGAAGCACCTTTAGTGTGTCCGTAATGTTACTTTCTGCCTGTTTGACTCTTTTCCCTAACAAATATCTGACTCCTTCACAACAAAGCTTCATTTATATTGAGATTTCAAATTAGATGAGTGTTGAAGGTAAAGGCAGCTGCATAAATAGCACCATTTTCCTTATATCCTTCTTACTTTGCGTTGGTGTAACACATAAAAGTCTGTTAAAATATTCTGGAATTTGGAGTAATAACATGACAAAATGTGGAAACGTAGAAAAGATCTTTGCAAAGCTCTACTGCTACTTCTGTATTGCAGTCATAAATTTGTAATTTCTGTAAACTGTAAAAAAGCAGAGGACCATTGTCGTCAAAAGGCCCTGCAGTCATAGGACATCGTAATTCATTTAGCCTATAACATACCATTTCAGCAGGCAAAATGACATGTTATGCTGAAGCTGCAGAGGGAGGTATTTTCTATTACTTAATGGAGACTCAAGTTAAGCCTCAGGGAGATATGGAAAACCAAGAGCTATAATAGAGCCCACCTTCTGGCTGCTCCTTTTCTCTATATGCATTTGTGGATTTCATTTTGTGAGCCACTAATGGGAAACAGCAGACAGACCTGGGTCACAGAAGCAGACAGAAGACCCAGTCCAGCCTGAGCGTCCAATTAGCAATCATGGCAAAGACTTAGCCAGAGGCTAATGGAAATGTAGATAAGATCCTAAGAACAAATTGGAGGTAAGATCAAATGAAATACTAGCAGATGGGAGCAATGAGATGCTATCTAACACACACAGTGGCTGGTGCTACTGCTGACCATGCATTGTCGGCCGCCTTTCCTCCGAGAGCAAGAAGAAAGACAGCTAATTATGTCAAATAATAATGAATCACAACGACACCATTTCAGGGAGTTTCAGATAGAGTCCGTTGGCACAAGGCTTTCATTGTACTGGCTTTAATTTGGCTGAGCCCTGGCAGTGCAGGAGCTATTCACATGTCCTCCTCTTTTCCTTAACAGATGAATTGAGAATAATCACAAGAGTGGTTGAATAAGGGCTGCAAACTCTTTTCTATTACAATGCCTAAAATCAACTTTTGCGCTTGACTTTGGATCTAACTTTCTGCTTAATGCGTGTTGTCATGCAGCACGCAGATTTCATACGAATTGCACGTGTGGGCAGATGTTGAATTGGATTTGACATGCAGCCTGGTGCTCAACTGAGTTGATGGCTGCGATCGGCTCTGTGTGTAATAAAGCTCTGGGCAGCTGAGCTGGGTAAGGAGGTTCTGTCTGCATGCAGCTGTAGGTGATTTGTCACTAAGGCTGACAATGTGAGAATAAGTGAGGGGGTGGAGAAGCTTTCCTGTGTGTATGTCTGTATGCAGAGATGGTTTTCTGTGAATTTCATCACTTAACATTATCTTCTGTTTGTAAGAAGATATGTTTTCTTCTTGCTATTTTAGGTTGATAAAAGCTGCTTTTGAAAACATTACTCAGTATGGCATCCTCTGTAGAACTGGATCTAAATAAAGTCTTGGCTCCTTGCTGATGAATTCGCTGCCACTGAAACCTCAGTGCTCATACATTTCCCTGCACAATCAGGAACTTTTCTGTTTCAGAGGAGCCTACGAAGTAAAGATGCCAAATCTGCCGGTGAAAATGGACCATTACATCTGATTAGGGTAATTAAACAACGCTAATTAAGCTTCCCGAATAAACAGCTAATTACCCAAACTCCACTATCTGTGAGATAAAAACAAAGTTGCTCCATCATGAATGGCTCAGCGAAGGTGGGATGATTCGCCAAGTTTTTCTGGTGTGATGCAGTTTGCATATTCCAAACTCAGCAGCCCGGCTGCCTTATAATTAGAAAACATCACAGAAAAGACGCAGCTAAGGCAGATATTTACCTCAAGCAGCTTTTCATTTAGTCGTGTCTGAGCTGCATTCAAATCTTCTCGGAGACTCTTTGTTGCCAAGCAACATGAACCCGAGGTACTTAATGGCATTCTAGTTATAGAGTTTTCCCTTCAGGCTTCGACAATTCATATCTGAGATGTACGCTGACATCCATGTCTTCTGACCTCAACAAAGTCCATCTTCAAAATTAGAGTCCCGCAATAAGATGTCCCACCAGTGAGACTGAGAGATTTTCTGGTATAGAAATCAAAACATAGAATCTGTCCCTTCCTTCTTAAACAGATATATTTATATGGTCTGTTGAGGTGAAATCAAATTAATTGGTATAAAAGTAAAAAACTGAAACATGGGGAGGAAATAACACATCTACTTCCTGCATCATCTTAGATGCTGCACTCCCAGAGAAATGTTTAAGATGTTGGTTGCATCATGCTGTGGGATGCTTTTCCTTAGGAGAGTTTGTGAGCGGTGATAGGAAGCTGAGCGGCAACTTAGAATAGAAAACTGCTAGGAAAATGCAAAAAGTTGGGATTGAAGCACAGGTTCACCTTCCAGCATGACAATGACTCTGAACACACAGCCAGAGCTGCAGTAGAAGGGTTTAGATTAAAAGTAATTCATGGCCTAGTCAAAGTCCAAACATGAATACAATTGTGAGCCTGTGACAAAAACAGGAGTATAAGATGATAAAACAAATGTTAAGATGTGCTCACTAGAAAAGTAAATTTTGATTAATGTAGTTTGAAATTAAATTGAAATACTCTCAGTGTTCGTTCAACTTTAAAGTTGCGCTCTGATGGCGTAAGCTTTGCTGCTAAATGTAAGCTGTGATGATCTGGCAGTGAGCCAGGGAGGTTAAAGAGTGGGACTGTGAACACCGAGAAATGTGCTAAAAAATGAAAGTGCGGCCAGCTTTCCCACCGAACCTCTGGGGCCTTGAGATGAACCTGTGTGGGGCCTCCCAGGTTATTGGAAGCTGTCCAGATTAATTAAATGCCACTTCCTGAGAAGACAGGCAGCACCTCCTCCGCTACCCCACTCATCTGACTGGGATGCCGTTGTGAGCAGATACAGATCTGGAAAATCTCAGAGAGCAGGTGGACTGCATGATTTATCCAGGAGGATTTGGAAACCTACCTGCTGAATTTGTAAACAACATTGATTAATCTGGAGCACCTCTTACAAATGACTGCAGTTTCTGAAAATGACAGATCATTATAATAAAGGTGCAGGGGACAGGAGGGGGCTGCTAATACGTATCATGGCCCAGAGATAAACTCATATGGATTCCGTACAGCATCATTGATTTCCCATACATCAAGAAGACCAGCGGGGCTCAGGTGAACAATGCAGAAAGTCACGCTGAAGAAGAAGAAAAAAAGAAATGTTGAAAAAGATATCTAGGAACAAGCCGCAGCTGCTGGATGCACACAAACCTTTTGTGATTAAACACAAACAGCTTCACTTTTTGTGGTTTGCAGCATCAGTTTCTTGACAAGTGTCGAGCCCGCTGCGCCTTTGCCGAGCTCCCTTCTCTACATATCAGCTTCTTCATCTTTGAACGTGGCATTTTAATACTCTGTGGTGTAGAGGCACAAACTCATAACGCTGCCTGCAAAGACACAAACGCTCTCGTCTCTGTGCTTCTCTTCTGCGCTTCGCCGTGATCATTTGCTGTGGGAGTTTAGCTTTGTTCAGATTTATTTTTTTCTATCTCCTGCACAGAAAATATAACAAGTCTTGGATGCAGAGATACCGAGCTGAGTAGAATAACATGGATTACAACAGACTCATATTTTAAGTACAGCGTATGTATTCTCAAACGCAGCGGCGGAGCCTGAGAAGTAGGGCAGTGCTGTTTCCCTCACATGCAGCCAAATGAGCTGTAATTGCCGGGGGAGCTGGAAATCAAACTCAGGGGTGCAGGCAGGAAGGAAAAGCTCATTCAGTGCTCTGATCAGCAGTGATGAGTGGCAGGTCATTGTTAACATTCAGAAAACAAACAAGACAATGAGATGGAAAGCACCAGGGACCAACGATGTTGGCATGTTGCAGTCGGCAAGGGGTCTGAGATGATTCTAAGTTCATTTACTTTGAATCAACAACCATGAAATAAAAATACAAAAGAATCACATTATTTAACTACATGTAGTACAATCAAGAGATAAATGTATTAAATAGAAAAATGTCTGACAAGCATTTTTTGATTGCTTTGTTTCTGTCAACTTTAGAAACAACAAAAATAGCTATTACTGATTATTTGCTGAGGTAGTCATGGTTCTGGATCTCATCAGCTTGACTGAATTTTGTCCCATTACAATCACAAGTGATGATCTTTGTTAGGATTTTATCGACTATACCATAAGAAAGTAGCGCGTAGCATTTGAAATGACAGGAAAATGCCTGCGAGTTTGTATTCAGTGCTTGTAGAACCACATTTCGTTGCAATGGGATATATCTCTACCAGTTCTCTAGCATTTCATCTCTGGAATATATTTTAATATAACATGGCTTTAATATAACACAGTTTTTGCCAAGGGGGCAAAAACTATAAAATATGAAGCTACTAGCAGGACCACAGACATTTTAGCTTAAAATTAAAACAAAAAAAATATTACATTTTTTTTTTTTTTTTTTTACTGCTCAATAATAAACTTAATTCAGATTATTTTAATCAAGTTAATTCAATTCTTTCATATTTTGTCTGCTATAACCAAACAGTTTGAACCTCATTTAAGAGGATTTGTTTTTTTTACTACTCTGTCCGTCATCAACTCTGACCAGCGTCTCTCCCTCTTCTGGACAACGACAGTCCCACAGCACCATGCTGCCACTAACATGCTGCTGGGATGTATTGTTGTTGCTTTTATTTTTGTTTATGTTTTCCTCCAGGAAAGCGTTACACCCCCTCACTAAGGCCAAACATTAAAATGTATCTTCGGCTTCTCTTCAGTTCACTTGGAGCCTCTGGGCTGCTTCTCTACTCAGTGCTGCCCTGGCTTGACTTGTCAGTTCAGGTGGACAGCCACAGCCTGGTGGGTCTGCAGCTGTTCTGTACTCGTTCCATGTTCTGATGATATATTAAACAGTATCAGCGAGTTTAAAACCTGGGATATTGATTCAAAACGAAACCCAGCTTCACACTTCTCCACAACTTTATCCCTGATCTGTGTGGTGTGTTCTTTGGGCTTCATGATGCTGTTTGTTGGAACAGATGGAGAATAAATTACACACAGGTGGGATCTACTTACAACTTAGGTGAGTGTCAGAGAAAATGCAAAGCAGATACAAATACGTTCAATACGTTTACGATTTGTATTTGTGAATGCTCAATTCCTTCAAATTCTGGTCTAGCTTATAATTTTCCAACAGAACAAAATGAAGTTTTAAATGTGAAAAAAAATGTGCAAATGTCACATATATATATATACGTGATATATACTTTGCAAAGTCTGGAGGACAGCGGAAAAAGAGAAATGTTTTCCGCTCTCCTCTTGTTACTTTTTATTTCACCATTTTAACTCTGCAATAAGCCGTTTGCCTATTCCTATGTCAAACCAAAACATGTTTTTGCACCTTCATTGCTCTGGAATGAATATGCATACTGGCATACTGAAGAAGAAGAAGTAATAAAAGTAAAATAGCAGAACAAAACTCCAGCACTTAATTGAACTTTCATTATGAATTTATTGCTCCAGTAGATACTTAGTCAGTGGTGATTATCAATCATTTTATGCTACTTATCACTGACTACTGAAGCAATAAATTCCTACTGAAAGTTTAACAGAGTGCAGGAGCTTTATTGTGATTTCTTTGGATAACACTTCTTTGTTAGGATTAAATGCTCTGTAAATAAAAACTGCAGGTTGGAAAAACCCTAAAAGGCCCTAACAAGTCCTTAATGTCCAAAGTCTATGTCTGTGAAATGGTTACCTGTTTATATAATTTGATCCATAATTTTGGTTTTCAAAAACCCAAAGCAGCAGCTTCTTTTCCTGGTGGAAGGTATTGTGAAGAATAAGTAGGTGTTGTTTTACAATATTGATTCTTTTCTGTTTATTTTTTCTTCATTGGATAATTCCTAAAATAGCCTCCTTTTGAGCTGAGCAGCAGTGTTATATCTGCAGGCTATTCTAGACCGTCTACCATGAATGGTAGCGCCGGTGTGAGCAATGAGTCCAGCTTTAAGCAGCACCAGCATTCAAGAGGAAATATAGCAACAGAGGACACACAGAAAAGAAATGGTTTCAAAAATGCTGCTCATGTTTGGTTTAACTACAGAGATTTATGCAAAACAAAACACTTTATTATGTGTATTGTATAATTACACAAATTTCCATTTGCTCTATTCTATACTTTTTAGTTTACATAGACAAAAAGCCTCTGAGGATTCTGCAGATGCAGTTATCTTTCTTTAAATAAGGCTAGTCAAATGCTGAACGCTGTTTAGATGTTAGATGTTATTTTCACAGTTCTGTAAAACACTGACATTATGATTAATATCATCATTTAGTTTTTGTCTGTCAGCCTAATGTTGGTATTTTCATCACTTTAAATGCAGTTTTTTTTAAAGATGCATTTACACTGGTATAATCTCAACATTACAGTGGAATGCCCTGATCTCTTTACACTGGTTTGGTGTCTGCACAGTAACTGCTCGTCTCTTACACTTACAAAGCACAAGCTATTAACACTTTTTGCTTGTCTGTCCTTGATTTAAACCAGTGCTTCTCAATTCCAGTCCTCAGGCCCCTCTGCTCTGCATGTTTTAGATGTTCCTCTATTCCAGAACAGCTGATTCAAATGATTGCATGACCATCAAGTACTGCAGAAGCCTGTTAATCGCCCAAATATTCAATCCAGGTGTGTGGCAGCAGGGAAACACCTAAAACATGCAGGGCAGGGGGGCGTGAGGACTGGAATTGAGAAACACTGATTTAAACTCACTTCTTGACAGTTTTTTTTTTTACATCTGGAACATTTAAACTGTCTGTTTGCACATTTTGCACAAAATTGACATATCTGGTGAATTTTGTCTCATTTCCTCTTCGATGTTTTTATGTAGACAGTTTCATGTCGGTTTGAGTCACCCAGTTTCTAACTGAACACTGTTTCTCTTTAAGAAGGTTTGAAGGACCACAGTGTGTTCAGTACACCCTCTGGTAAAAACAAAAGTGCAAGAGTTTCAAAAGTTCTGCCTCATGTTTTCTAAAATGTTGCCAACATTTTAGAAATGTAAAATTTATCATCAAAATTCTTGTATGTGGACACATTTTCTAAACCTCTTTAGCATCTTTTAGAGGATTTCTAACATTTAGGTTACATTTCAACTTTAGGCTCTATTAGTAGACAGTTTTACGAGTATTTGCCTAGTCGATCATTAATGCAACCCGAAGCATTCCTCAAAGATAAATATAAATGAACCATGGTATGGATGAATTGACTGCAATGATCCACATCTCTTTGGGATTCAATGTTCAAATTTTAAATTTTAATGGCTTACATACTGACAGACCTTTAGATTCAAGAATCACTTAAACAACATGAACAACATGAAGTTGGCTTGAAAACAAATCAAACAGCATCTAAAGAAATTCAATAACATGTGAAAATAGAGTTATCTATTAATCTGAATGTGGTTAAAATTATTTTTTTGGTGATTTATGGCACCAGTGAACAAAAGTGCATGTAGTACTTACTCAGTTTATCTTTGGTGTAAAAATGTGCTCAATAATCTAAAAACCAAACATATATGTTTGACGGGAATTTGCTTTTCATGAGGCTGCTTTACAAAAACAGAGGCTACCGATGAAAACTTCTTCAAATTCACTTTGATACAGACTGTACGAGTTACAAGATTTAATTTCACCAAAGGGAATTTAAATGTCGTATCTTTGGGTTTGAATTTGAACTGAATGATAAATTCTGTACTGTTCCAGTTCACCCACTTCCATTACTGTACGTCCAATGACAGTTTTGATTCAAGCAACCCTCAGGATGCCAGTGTCAGCTTCTTTTAATGCAAAACAGTCAATGCTGTCATGTAAAAATGGCAAAATATGACAGTCAAGCAGAACTGCTCAACCCTGCCAATTTAAAATCCAGCCCACTAACTGCATCTTTGATAAGGCTTGAAAGCTATCTGGACCATGAAGAGCGTCTTGTTGGCAGATGGTTAACAGCTCCTTACAGAAAAAATAAAAAAACTCAAGTAACAAAAGAGTATAGTTCTTATAACTCGTTCATCAGAGAGCCAGTGCTGCTCCACTCTGCCTTCGGTCAGCTTATTCTCCACAACAAATCCAGCAGCATCTCTCTAAAGCGAGTCGCCCTCCTCTTATTCAAACAAACAAGCTTAGTTCTCCTGTGCTTAGCCTGAGTGCAAAGACAAATGGCTGATCTGAATTGCCTAAACACATACTGTTAATATTGGCAGGATAAGCTCTCTAAGAATGATTCACACTCAGCCAAATCTTTGTGAACAACAGTGTGAAAACTTTTCGGCACAGAGGAGCCCACTTTTGAGCTGGAGTGAATGTCATTAATCACTTGGGTTGACACAGAGGAGCGACAGTTATGAGTAGAGAATGCTCATCATCTCCTGCACTTATCTTCATTTAAATGGATATTCAGTATGTTTTATATGCTGTTTATATCATATTACAAGTTGTCAAAATGCAGATTCATCCCAATATAATTACATTATTCAAATGTAATTTTATTTAAGTAATTCAGTTCAAAAAGGAGAGGGCTGCTCAGTGGTGCAGCTGGTAGAGCTGTTGCCTTGCAGCAAGAAGGTTCTGGGTTCGATTCCCGGCCCGGGTCTTTCTGCATGGTGTTTGCATGTTCTCCCTGTGCATGCGTGGGTTCTCTCTGGGTACTCCGGCTTCCTCCCACAGTCCAAAAACATGACTGTCAGGTTAATTGGCCTCTCTAAATTGTCCCTAGGTGTGAGTGTGTGTGTGCATGGTTGTTTGTCCTGTGACAGACTGACGACCTGTCCAGGGTGACCCCGCCTCTCGCCCGGAACATTAGCTGGAGAGGCACCAGCACCTCCTGACCCCACTAAGGGATAAGGGAGTATAGAAGATAGATGGATGGAGTCATTTATAATGATTCTTACATCATCATCAGCTGTAAACTGCAATCATCTAAATTAACTGAAATTTATGCTTAAAAATTTCACTCTGTGTGGTAAATTCACATAATATGTCGTTGTGTTTTCATTCAGTGACTGAAATAAATCAGAGTTTCCAAGATATTTCAATTCATTGAGATGCATGTGTAAATTCCTAACAAAAAATCCAATAGAAAATGTGTCATTTTTTGGACAATGTCTTGTAACAAAGAGCAGTTAAAGTTTTCCCCTGGCTAGTCTCATCAGACTTCAAGATTTCCTCAGGAACAGCTTCAGAGGGATCCTTCCTCGCATTCTCATCTCCAAGATAAATTGGCTGCCAGCCAGCTGGTCTGGACCGTTCTGGCCTAAATAGGGAGAGAGACAGCAAAGACGGCTTGTCAATTTGTTCCCAATATCCTGCCTCACAGTGATCCCCAACCTGCCCACTTCAATCCTCAACACCATTAAGAATGTCTCAATCCAAGCGGAAAGCAGCAAAGCTATTAAAGCAAAGTCATGTCAAGACGTTCGTCTTTAATTAATCACATATAAAAATTAAACTCCTGATAAGCTGGACCACAGATTTCAGGTAGAGTGACTCCACTGGTGGGAGAGAGCCTGTTTCCTCCACAGTATACTCTGATGGTTGATTTATCCGCAGTCACTTTGGCATATACATGTCACTTTTCCATTTTGTTCAAGTAAATGCTCCTGGGGCTCCTTCAGCCATTACTTTATTCTGCTTTCGGAGACTTTATGGCAGTTTAGAGAACAGCCACGGAGCCCAGACCCAGTTGTCTGGACCATGAAAAATGAGTGCCATTTTCTCCAACATCTGATTTAAATGTTCCTAGCGTGATTTAAAAGACCCATGCGGTATTTGACAAAAGCGAGCGGTAAGACAACCTCTCCACAAATAACTTTGCTGACATTAGGAGAAATCGTCTGTGTTTGCCTTGATTTGTGCAGAGCCGTTTTCTTGGGCAAACTGCCTGTTCCCGGAGATAAATGAGTTAATCCTACCAATTCTCTTGTCCTTTCAGTGAACAAGGGCTGTAAATAATCACGCACGAAGGGGTCATTATGCACTTAAGGTATTTAGCCCTCCTGAATGCTGGGGGAAAATGAGAAAGCTCCATCTCAATTGTGACTGATAAACACAGAGCTGTTTATGGAAACAGAAATAAATGCCTCAATGAATCAGTACAGAGAACCCGTTTGGATTACGCAGTGTATCAGTGGCACTTACAGTAGCCACTTAGTGTTTGTTGACGGTTCCAACAGAGCCTGGTAATACTTCACAATTATGTGATGAAAACTCTGTCCCTGTTACGAGCTTGACTTTCTCTCGCTGTGCAATTTTCTCCAGATAAATCCAGAAATCTTTGTTCAGCAAAACAAACAGTGGACACACAGTAACTTGGAGGTAAAATAAAAGTTTTTGTGATTAAAACCAAATGAAACCACGAGATATTGTCCATCCATCCTCTATGCTCCCTTGTCCCTTAGTGGGGTCTGGAGGGTTGCTGGTGCCTCTCAAGGTATCGTTTCGGGCGAGAGGCGGGGTACATCCTGGACAGGTCGCCAGTCTGTCGCAGGGCAACACAGAGACACACAGGACAAACAACCATGCACACACACACTCACACCTAGGGACAATTTAGAGAAGCCAATTAACCTGACAGTCATGTTTTTGGACTGTGGGAGGAAGCCGGAGTACCCGGAGAGAACCCACACATGCACAGGGAGAACATGCAAACTCCATGCAGAAAGACCAGGGCCAGGAATCGAACCCAGAACCTTCTTGCTGCAAGGCAACAGCTCTACCAACTGCACCACTGTGCAGCCCCACGAGATATTGTATTAGATATTTTTTCTTTTAGCATGACATAATTCTTGGGTTATATGAAGAGGATTAAACCAAATAACAGTCAAGAATAAATACCCTTTGCCTCTTCTGTCTTTGGCTTTTCAGCCAGTTCATGGAGCCACCAATTTTTCTAAATTAGATCAACGTAATGCTTATCATCTTCTCCGCATTCGACAAGGTGATGAATGGAAGACTGCTTTTAAGATGCCCATAGGACATGTTGAATATCTTGTCATGCCTTTTGGCTTGTCAAATGCACCTGCATATTTTCAAGCCCTAGTTAACGATGCGCTGAGAGATTTTCTAAATATTTTTGTTTTTGTCTATCTAGACGAAATTCTCATTTACTCCAAATCTCTTGCCGAGCTCAAGCGCCATGTCCGCCTTGTACTTCAGCGACTCGTTGAAAACAAGCTTTATGTCGAAACAGAGAAATGTGAGTTCCACAAATCATCTGTTTGCTTCTTAAGATTTATACTTGAGGGCAGACAAGTAAGACCAACAGAGGAGAAGATGAAGGCTGTGGTGCAGTGGCCTACCCCAGAGATGCAGAAACAGCTCCAGAGGAAGTTTCGCTAACTTCTATCACCACTTCATCCGCAATTACAGCCAGACACTAAACGCTCTCACCTCCACTAAATCCGTTTTCAGTGGACTCCTGAGGCGGACGCAGCCTTTGAGAGGCTGCGTCCGCCTCAGGAGAAAGTGAGAGGCTCAAGATCCTATTTTCCACAGCCCCAGTTCTAGTTCAACCTGATCCCACTGAGCATGTTGAGGTTGATGCTTTTGACACCGGAGTTGGAGCTGTCCTGTCCCAAGTGTCCGACATCGATAATAAGACCCATCCCTGTGCTTTTTTTTCTCGCAGGCTGACATCCCCTGAATGTAACTATGACGTGGGTGACTGGGAGTTACTAGCCATAAAGTTGGCCCTGGAGGAGTGGCAGCATTGGTTGGAGGGTGCAGAACATCCAGTGCTGGTCTGGACAGATCATAAAAACTTCTCCTACCTATAGTCCACCAAAAGACTAAACCCACGACAATCCCGCTGGTCTCTATTCTTTTCCAGATTCAACTTGTCCAGGATCCCTGAATATAAAAACCTGATGCTCTTTCCTGATGCTTTTAGACCTTACTGACCGAAAATCTATGCGATCAGCTGAAGAAGTCTGAAATGTTCTCATAATCTGAACACAAGCGAATACTGGAACTGAATCAAAATGTGGTTTAGTAAAGTATTAGCTGAAGTCTGCATGTTTTTTACATCACAAAACTTGCCATTTTAAAAGAGATGTCACAGTAAACATAGTATCTCAACAGGGATGTGAAGAGTTTTTATATGCATGATGCAAATACATAAGTCTATCATGGAACTAGAAGCTAATCAGCTATTTCAGTTTGTTGTATGTGTAAAAAGTAATTATCTAAATTTAAATACTTTCAATGAATAAAATCTTACCAGGTCTTCAATCTTCATTTAATCATCATAATTGTAGAGGTGTATATGGCAAAGAAAATAATTTAAACGCCCTATTAAAATCTAATTTTCATGTCATTTTGGAAAAGTTTCCAATATTTCAATTCAGCACAATTTGCATAATTACCTTTACATTGCATTTTATGCACATTTCCATAATTCAAACAGTTGTGAAATTTGCCCCTTTGCAATTCTGAGTTTAAACAATCTTGTCAGTCAAACAGTTTAGCCACAGCCAGGAAGAAAAGAAAATTCAAATGTTGGTCATCAAAGGTAGCTAAGCCTAGAGAGTTGCTGGTACAGCAATCTTTGTGCATTTTTCACATTAAAACCATAAACTTTAACATTACAAAAGGTGCACATTGTTTGTGGCAAAAAGTTATGCGTCTGAAAAGTAACACTGTAAATTATCCACAAAACATCACTCCCAAAATTAAACTGGTGGTGGCAGTATCATACTGTGATGACACTCTTTTGAACAGGGAGTTGAGAGAAAGACAGATGGAGCTAAATGCAAAGAAACACTCAACACTATTTATAGTAGAAGTGCAGTTGTATATGCTTCTATTATCCTTTTGTTGTTCTTGCTTTTTTAAAAACTCTAACTATCACATGTGTCCATTGTAATTGCATTAGACCCACAAATGTTTTATTTGTCTGCTTTCTGTCGATTGATACTGGGCCCAAGAGACTCTTGTATTGGATTGTCAATAGCACCGATACAAAAAAGCCAATCCACGTTTACCTCAAAGCATTGTTCATTTCCAACAAACACTTGCAAACTATTATTCTCTCTGTGTGTGAATTGAAATGATTGGACCCACTGGGTAACAATGGACAGCCACAACAAAGAATATTTTCTCCATGTGGCACATTTCATCATGGCTGTTTAGCAATAAATTACTGCTTCACAAATGGGGGTGATCAGATCTAATGAATGCCTAAATCTGAGTGGCCATTTACGCGAGACTGTGCTTATTGAGTGAAAATAATTGACCGTGAGAGTAATCTGTGGGCAAATTCATCTGTGTAATGACGCACATGTTTCCACTAGATGGCCCTTGCACCCAGCTGTGTTGCCTCTTTGGGAGTCATGTTTCATTATCACTTGATCTGATTGCTAATTATTATTTTGTTTGTTTTCTTTTTCTTGCCAGAAAACCCCCAACTGACTCTAATTTCACAAAGACTGTTTGGAAATTCAAATAAAGTCACAAGGGAGCTTCTTATTAATGCTTTGACATCATTTTAGAATTAAAATAACTTTAACCTTTGCAAGATGCTCCAAGTTAATTCCAGCTGCCTCCAACTCTGATGCCCATTGCGTTTTCTTGCTATCAGACATCAAAGCATAAAATTGCATAAAATCATAAACAAATGCTGTGCGAAGGAAACGGCTTAAGTGTTTCTCGCATGAAAACATCCCATGCTACGCAGTTATCCAAAAATAGCCACAGTCATTGAAAAACAACCTGTCAGTGTACAATATGTTCTCCCCATTTGAGGAAGTGGTTTGCTCACTAGACTGTTTCACACGCAATCCACTAAGAACGCCTGATAGTGAAATAATTTCACTTTGGATGTAATTATCGGGCGCAATTATCTGCCCAGTGGCGCAGCTGGTAGAGCTGTTGCCTTGCAGCAAGAAGGTTCTGGGTTCGATTCCTGGCCCGGGGTCTTTCTGCATGGAGTTTGCATGTTCTCCCTGTGCATGTGTGGGTTCTCTCCGGGTACTCCGGCTTCCTCCCACAGTCCAAAAACATGACTGTTAGGTTAATTGGTCTTTCCAAATTGTCCCTAGGTGTGAGTGTGTGTGTGCATGGTTGTTTGTCCTGTGTGTCTCTGTGTTGCGACTGGGTGTACCCCGCCTCTCGCCCGAAACGATAGCTGGAGATAGGCACCAGCAACCCTCCAGTAAGGGACAAGGGTGTAGGAAAATGGATGGATGTAATTATCTGCTCTTTGGAAGAAATCATCCTGTGCAGAGGTTGAGCACGGTGAAACCATAAGCACCACATTGGAGGCTGGGAGACGTCAGTCACTACTTCATGTTGAACATAAATTGCTCTCCATGCAGAGATGGATTTCCCTCCTGAGCTGCCTCATGAACACAAGATGCATATCCACACATAAGGTTTCGTCTGTTTGGACTTTGGGTAAGGTGTGATGTTATTCATCCACCCAAGGCATGTAAATCATATGTCATGTTTTAATTAGTCACTCTGTGTGCACAATTATTGGGCAACTGTTATTGTGGAGAGCTATTGCACAACTAAATGAAAGACATGTTTTCCCATCTCACTTTTTTTATTTTCTTCTGTTTATTTGAGATTTATAAACAAACGTAAGTATTTCTAAACATTTATAAAGAAAATCAGTCTCCAAAATAACCACCCTTGCTTTCAGTAACATTGATAATCCTTCAATTCAGTTTATTTTATCTCTTGACAATCAACTTGTTATACAACAGTTACTACCGCCTCCTTCAATGTCAACCTAAGAACTGCTCACAGGTTCTCAATTCAGTTCAGGTAAAGTGAGTAAGTTTTTCAAAAGTTTTTCATCTTTAGTATCATTTACTAGTTATACATGCAGTGAAGTACTTGGATGCATGTAAAGGAGCGTTTGTCTTTTTTTGAGAGATGCAAACTTCTTCCTGTGCCATTGCTTGAAGAAAGTGTATTTTAACCTGCAGCAGGTTTGGGAGTGGACTTTGAGTCCATCTTCAACCCAGAAATGTCCAAGTAGTCCACACCAGAAACCCCATGTCTACCTTGCTGGTGTCTGACCAATAGCTATTTAATAAACAATCATGCAGAGACAGTTCAGAGACATTATTTTCCTTCTTTTGTCAAACAGGTTTTATAAACTGTAGGGATGCCAACCGCGACATCTCCAAACATCTCCAGATGCACTTTGATTCGCACTCACATGTACTATTGCTCCATTGGAGTAAAAAGCTCCCAGATTATGATGGAGCCTCCTTCACTGTCTCATGTAGAAGATATGTTCTTTGGTTCTCCCTGTTATGCCTTCAAAGATGGGCGCTACCAGGACAATCCAGTCCATCTTCCATCATTGATTTTTCCATCTTTAGTGCTATTTTACATAGTCCATACTGTGCAATATGAGTTTGAGGTGCAGAAGGAGACTTTTGAAGACATTTTTGATTTAAGACCTTTTATCTCATGTCTTTATGGGCTGCAGTCAGAATCAATAAGAACCTCAATTTGAGTCAAGAAATTGCTTGTGAGCCCAGACACCTCACTGGATTCCCTGGTTCAGGTGAAAATTTCTTGGGTTCACAATTGACTATATTTGTCTCAACCTATGGAAACAAGCATGAAAAGGCACAAAAAAGTTGGAGTATACTTGGAAATAGATCAAGAGGGACAACACTTGGGGAAAATAGTTTAAAAATCAATTTTGACCATCTTTCTTGTCTAAATCTATTGTTTCAAATCTTCATCATTTTGCAAAATCATGTCTCTGGACTTTTTATGGCTTATAATTTATGTTTTGAGATATCTGCATCACTTCTTAAATGATGCCTTTTTAAATGTGCTTATTTAAAAAGAGTAGATTACTGTGCATAAATATTTAGTTAATTTTTTCTTCCAAGTAGTTTTACTTTCATGTAATCATTCAAAGTGGCTCTTTCAACATTTCGTTGTTGGATGCAACTATGAAGTGCAATGTTTTCTTGAAACCTGGGGTTTCATTGGGATACATGTCTGCAGCTCTGTGACCCATGCTTGGGACATGAGGTTTCACAGGGCTGCTCAGGCTTGACATGGCTCCAAGGCTTTAGCTCAGGCAGAGTTGGTACCATTCCTCTCTGTGAGTTATGGGTCGTAGACAATGACGCAAATTGGCTAAATGTTCGCCAAAGGAAATTGAAAACAGCAAGGGGAGTGGGATACAGGATCTAGTGGGGTGGAGGTACTTTGTCTTAAGCTAAAATGTCTTCGACCAGAGGGCAGGGTGTGAGTGGGAGTCTGTCCAGGTGGTGTATATGGGCTGTCCGGCCTTCATTTGGACTGGGTCAGTTTACCTCTCCGTCCCCATACACTGACTCTTTAATATGGGCTGTATCTCCTCTCCTTTCACCCTGGCTTTTATGGCCCCATGTAAATCTCTCTGCGGTAACACAAGCTTGTCAGCCCCCTTTCTTCTCAACACATTTATCCTCATAGAGAATTCAAAGAGGCACTGCGGCAAGGAGGCGGTATGCGGGCTTATAAGATTTGAAATAGATTGAAAGAGACTGCGGGATGATCAAAAAGGGAGAAAGTCCAGCGTGAAACCTTAGACATGGGAACACCGGACACTCGAGTGGGCAAGAAAGCCCCTTTCAGATGAAAGGCAGTCGTCCATCATTAAGTCATTAAAGCAGACAAGTTGGCCCAGGAACAGGGAACATTGATGATTACAGTCGTCCCCAATTCAAGCGTAAGCACAGATTACAAGGTGAGGGTGATCCTGGCCTGGGAATTAATAAAACATTACAGGAAAACTAAAAATCAAGTCAAATGAGGAAGTGATGAGCACCATCTGGTGGATTTTGTTTTTGTGGACTTATAATACTTTCCGTGTGATGAGGACAAAACTCCACTTGGTTTGTAATCATTGCAACAGTGGAAATTAAGTGCAAGGAGGTCAGTAACTGCTTAAATAGGATTTCCTTTTTGCAACACAAGGTTCTGCAATAAACTACCAGGCTGGGTATTCTGTCAGTTTTATGCCCTCAGTCCTATTTGTGTTCTATGAATAATAAAAAGAGCTACCATGGATGAATAAACAAACAAAAACACTCAATTTGCATTGGAGTTTCTCCCAGCTGGTTAGAGTTCACTGCTCCACAAAAGTCTCTAGGCCCTTTTGAACTTTCCCACATTTTGTGACGTTGCAAACTCAGCTAATCCTTATTGTAGTTAAAAGATGGACTAAACAAAAGCAGAAGTGTTCATGGATTTCAGCATGTCTCTATCAGCGTCACACATATTGAGACTGATTTTTTTGTTTATTGCAAAACAGTTCGAGCTCAGTCATTGGATTGATTGTATCTGTGAACATCAGTTTCGAATCTTGCCACAAATTCTCACTTCTTGACTTCGACTGGGTTATTGTAATACCCCACTATAAGCTTTGATCTAACCCATTTCATTGGGTTCATCTGGTTTTAAATGCTGAGTAATCCATACATTAAGAATAAATGCAACCATTAAATCAGACGCTGATGTTGATGTGGTTTTACAAAGTAAATACAAACAATCTTTAGGCCTCATTACATTTTTCTCTGCTGTTAAACATTTTCACTAATTTATCCCACTTGCTACTGTGAAGTAAAAGAGAAGTGCAGAGAGGAAAATAAATAACTTATAAACTACTTTCAAAATGCGAAGAATAATTACCACAGTTATTTAATCAACACAAATCAATATAAAATACACACTCCTGGACTCTGTTTGCTAAGCAGGCGTCGTATGAGGACATGATTTTATTAAGGGGTATCAGTTTAAAAGGGACTGAATTTATATAAACACCACACATTCAGATTTTCATTTGAAAACCATTTATGATGATCTAATTTGAGGTGTTCTGTTACATAAAACCTCAGGAAATATATGGAGGTTTGTGGCTTTAATCTCAAAAGTGTGGTTTGAAAGGGTTGTGAATAATTTTTACAAGGCTCCGTTGTGTGACCCTTTCCGTTCTAACATGATAAGCCCATAATTTTAACACAGATGGTCCAAGCTGTAGTGTCCCTGACCCTGATCTGTCTTAGTTAACCAGTAAGAGCCATTACAGACTTGCAGGGGTCACACTGGCACTCATTCATGTTGCTAATGTCAAACACTGAAAACAGCAAGGTTCTGAGGCGAAGCATATAACAAAATTTACTGGGCAGTAAATTTAGCCACTTTGGTGAGTATAGTGACAGCACAATGTTGGGTTTCTTGCAATAAAACCTGTTTTCTGGGAGAGTAAAACCGCAGCAGGGGTGAGGAGGTTGCTACCAATCAAACGTATTTCATGATGTGTCCTAATACGATTGCGTTCACCCGGCTGTTTCAGTAACAACGTGTAATATCAACCTCAGGAAGCTTTAATAATTCAAATAGGGCGGCCGTTTCTGCTGAATTTGTTTCAAACAGCCTTTCCAAATAGCTCTGTATTTTCTCTGCTAGGTGTTCACCTGATTATTTACGGCTGTAACTCTCTTGGCCTTTGCACTGAATCCTAATCATCCAGACTCACTTCAGCTCCGAGCCAAGTAAAGATTTTGATTTGCTTTACTGGCAATTATCGTTTTAACGGCTGAGGGTGAAAGTGAGTCATTGTAAAGATGTTTACCCGTTTCAGCCATTACTCGTGGGTCACTTTATAGCCCCCTCTCATGCCCTCCTTTGGGCCGGGGCGGCTCTGGGGCTCTTGGTGTTTTAATGAGCGAGAAGTCACTGAACAAACACGCAACCAGCTGAGAGGTCACCCGGCTCTTCTTGCCCTCTTTCACTCCAGGGTCAGGCTTGTTTGTTTGTGTGAAGGGCCCTTAACACAGAATTTGACACAGAAACACATTAGCCTTTTTCAGGATTAGGGCTCTTGATTAACCCAAGGGTTTCTCTGAAGAAGACTCAGATGCTTTTTGTATTTCTCCTGTAATGAGAGATGAAAAGCAGCTAATGAACAAACTTTGAATGGATCGCACCAACATGGAAAACAGTTTTTACCTAAAGCATTATTAATTCAATTTCTTAAGGAGTTTTGCATGAAGAATATGTGAATTTAAAGATCAGGGAACATGCAAAGAGCCTTTTGCTGTTTTGACATTTTTTTTCTTTGATCGTGTGCCACATCAACATTTTTTTTACTTTCTTGATCCATTCACATTATGTTGCTTCAACCCCACTCGTTGTTGTGGAAGGAGATTTGACGTCTGCCCTTGTTTGCAAATGAGTTTTTGACCTGAATGAGGCTTCCTGAATAAATAACGTTGACCTAAATATGAACCAGACTTGCAGAAGACTCGGCCGCCTGGAGGAAAAGGCCTACTTCTTCAGGTGGCTGTGAAGGAATCACAGCAGCGTTGTCATTTTCACAATTAGGCCGTGTCAAAGAATGAAGTGCACTCTGGCAAATGGATATCGCTCTATCATCCGCATAGAGGAAAATGGTGCAGGCTGGGTGTGTTAGAAAGATGCATCTTGAATGACTGACAGCAGGACGGCACTGTAGCTGGTCTTTTCCTGCCTACTGAGCAGCTAATGGTGCAGAGAGCATTCCCACCGGGGGAGACAAACACCAAGGCCTGCTATGATGCCAGATGTGCTGTCAGGTCTGTATTGTCAGCAGCAACAAAGCACACACTGGGCTCAGTGCTTATGGTCTATTCGCATTCATGGTGAGATACCCTGCCATTTAGTCCTTCACTGCTAGTGCCTGCCCGCCCACTCTGAATAATCCGAAACTGCTATTAGTCCCATGGTCATTATTTAAGGCTGACACTTTAGGAAAATGTGTCGGTTTTTATTTTTCAGTTTCTTCTTATACTGTCCAGTTTAAGGGGATTTGGTGGGTTTGACAGGTTATGCTGGAGAACTGAGCCTCATTTAAATGAGGCATTCTCACCCATTTGGACACCAGCAAACAGGAAGCTTCTGCAGATACTTAAACACTGTACACTATGGTATGTGTGTCAGGGTACTTCACTACACAGAGTTAGAAATGCTGATCATTTTGCCCCCTCATCATTTTTTGCCTTTGCAATTTTGATTGTTTTTGTTCTTTTTGTCAATTTGTCAAAAAGACAAAAAAAAGACAAAAGTGATAGATTATAAGTAGTGACCCTTACTTAATGTTTTGAACTCAGAAATGTTTATAGAAATGACCTGGACATTTTCAAAATCTGGAAAAAGAAGTTCTGGAGGGAAAAGGCTCAGTCTACAAAGAGCCAGATGAATTCCCATCACTCCACTGATTTTCATAAGAAGGACTTTAAACCTGTAGTGATTTTAGTTTTTCTGTTTTTATTTAGGTTTCTGTGTTCTGTGGAGTCTCTGTGTTGTCCCGCCTACCGCTTGATTAGCTACACCTGTCTCTTGTTTCCCCTGATTGTCTCCCTCTGCATTTAAACCCATCTGTGTTCTTTATTCCTTGTCCGGTCTGAGTTGCAGTCGTCTTGTCGTGTCTAGTCTGTCGTCAGAAGTCTCTTGTGTTCCAGTTGCTACCAGTTTTTGAGCGTTAGGCTTCTATGGACTTTGTATTTTTCATCATTAAATCATCATATTCATCATTTCAACCTGGGGCCTCAGCGTCTTCCTCACTACCAACTTCCTCATAGCATGACAAAACCTAAAGGCTCTTTCTGATTTTAAATGGGCAACTTTTTCAGGCATACCTTTATGCCATTAACCAGTCTATCCCTTAATGACATTCAAACTCACAAGCTTCCCTCCCCCACTGGCTGCCATCTGTCACCTGCAGCAGCAGCACAATGACCTGATCAGAAGAGCGCTCTAATGAGCAGGACTTTTCTCTTGTTAATAATTCATTCTCTACGTCTTGCTGTCAAATGATCAACA
This sequence comes from Phalloptychus januarius, assembly GCA_902982915.1. Taxonomy (NCBI): domain Eukaryota; kingdom Metazoa; phylum Chordata; class Actinopteri; order Cyprinodontiformes; family Poeciliidae; genus Phalloptychus; species Phalloptychus januarius. Next base: position 15,416,451 of record CADWAE010000230.1, on the reverse strand, counting down.
TCCCCCCCACACCTTAATCCCTGGAGCAACCGCATTGTAGTTGTGTTCATGTTAGGACTCTGGTTTGCTTGTCTCCAAGGCACTGACACATTCTGTTGTAGTAAATATGACTAACTTAACTGTGACTTTATGTTTTTTTAAGTAACTCCTCACAAAGGTCAACTGTGAGCCGGCTAAAACATGAACGCGCATCAACTGCAGAGGAATTCATGACACAACACTTTGTAGCTGCGTCAACAAAACTGTGTTTTGACACGGTCTAACGCCAACACGGCGGCAGGCGAAGACGAAAACAAGAACCTCTGCATTGCTTTATGAGCTCTTTTTTTCCACCCACTCTCATGCAATTGTGGCAAAGTGGAGTCGGGTGGGACCACTGCTCAGCGCCTGACGGGCCCATGCCTGAGTGGGAGTGGGTTAGAGGAAGAGTATTGATCTGATCTCACAGTGGACATCTGCAGCGTCTATCAAAGGGTTGCTTGTCAGTCAGGAGATCAGGGAAGCAAACCACATTTTGGTTTGCATCTCTTCCCCACATTCTGCATGTGATGACGCAGGCAGACAACCAGTGCAAGACAAAAAGGTTCACTAAAAGTTCACTTTGTTTCACTATCCATCAGACATAAGTAACTTGTCTTTTCTTTCTTTTTTTTCATTTTGCTTTGCCACATTTTGGTTTGCTTCTCCTCCCCACATTTTGCAAAGTGAAAATCAAAGTGGTTACTTGCTCAAAAGGAGTTAAGATGTGGAAGAGTTGGGCAAGAAAAGGCAGCCCTAAAGAAGATAAGAGGCACATCGGCGGCTACATTATCATTTAATTATCAAAGCAGAGCAAAAATGTGCCTGCATGGGCCAGAAATAAGAAATGATGCCAAAAAATGGAGCACAGGGTTGATGTTTCACATATTTTGAAGGTGTTGCTAACCCACAGGGTACATGTTTTTGGAAAAAAAAAATGCTGTCTATACTTCTATAAGTTTATTTTATTATATGATAAGCAGAAAGTTAAAAGAACTCAGAGTTTCTCTGCAAATCGGTTCTCCGTGGCTCAAATGCTGATAGGTTGGAGCTGCGTGAACGAACATTTTGAGAACGCCATACGAAGGAATCTTACCTGAAAAGCATCACATGACCAAAGACAGACAAGCATTTCTAGCAGTTATGCATCATACAAGCGAATACAAAATGAACGCTTTTAAAAACTTGATTTATGACATCTCAGTGCCTCAAAGTTAAAGAGCCGGTGAGCAATCATTATCTGCGAAGGGGGAATAGAAAAGCCCTGAAGATAGTTCAGAAATTTGACTGCAAAGACACAATTTTGCTCAACATATTATTACAGCAGGCAGCCACCGGCATTCAAACACGTTAAATCTCATGAATCACATTGGGAGAGGAAAGGAGAACTGAAAAGAAAAGGTGGTTCCTCAGTTATGTCGGAAAAAGATAAAATGTGGTGCCTGAGTCACAACTCCCAAGGTCATGTCAGTGATTACAGACAATGTTGGGTGAGGAAGACTAATAAAAAGTTTGAAGCAGCTCATGTGAGAGATGCAGGAGAAAGTTTGTCTTGTGTTCACAGTAGTAAAGAACGCCACTAGAAGTAAATGCAATTCCTTAAGGGAGCTGTTTGCAAAGTCATAATAACAATGTCTTTCTTAATTATTACCAAGTGCCGCCCTCTTGATTTTTAAAATGCATTGCATTTTTTCTAGATATTATCTGTTCTGTTTTTACTGGAAACTGATGCTTTGCAGATTCATGTACAGGCTTCAGATGTTACTGTTTTCTTTTTTAATTTTCTGTTTGTTTGTGTGATTTAATAGAGAGGTGTATTAGACTCACAACTGTTTCCAATGTACTCGGCAATTTTAGGTCAGGTTATACAATCGTTTGGGGGATTCCTTTCACTGCTGCATCCACGCGCTTAAGTAGACTTGAGGAAGTAATAAACTAAAATTTCCAACTACTTACCTCAGCAGAAACAGATCAGGTGGTTTTTAGTTCTCGAAAACCAAAACATCATCATCATGATTGTTGCATAATTAATCTGGGATAGATGTCAGTCCCTGATTCATGTTCCTGCTTCAGAGGAAAATGCTGCTTTTCTCACTTCTGTGCTTGACCACATCACCTTTTCATGTGGATGTGGATCAATGTTGCAAATAATTTGCAGGTAATTGAGAAAAATATTTCTTCAGAGATCTAATAAAGGTAGCTCTAGGCTGCAGAAGTTAAAATTTTTCAGTTGGAGTCTAAGTTTGGGGTTTTTCCAACTCTGACTTTGAAAAAGAAATATGACATTTTGGCAAATAACTGCTTTAAAAAAATTTGTTTTTTGCGCCTATGTATTTTATGACGTTATTTCATATAAATATAGTACAAGCGATTAATGTTTGAAATTACATGGTGCTGGGAAATACTTCAAATTCATGTAAGTTTGTTTATGTAGAAGCAATTCACAACTCGTTGTCACTTTACAAAATGATGTCAGTGCAAAGCAACCATTCAAATGTCAAGCACCTAAAAAAGACACTGAGCTCTATGGCAATTAATTTGTGTCTTTTAACTTTTCTTTTTGCTTTTACAGTGTTAAAGCAAACCAGCCAAAAATGTTTCAAATGCTGCAGTTTCGTTTCCCAACTGAACTGAGTCAACCGGACTGGCAGGGAGGGAAACATCAGATGAACTCTGAGCTCTGAGGATGAAGGTGGCCACATACATTTAGCTGCAGTACAAGTTCAGCCAGTGGATTAGATAGTAGACGATGCCAAGCCAGATGTAGTTTGAACAACAAAAATAACTGAATGGGAATATTTTCAACAAGTTCAACTTGAAACAATGCAAATATTTTGAACTATGTTCACAAACCTGGAACTTCAACACAATTAGTTTGGGTTTGATGTCATTTCCAGATCCAAATTGTCTGGTTAAATGGGACTGGCACGGTGCACTGTTCCTTGTTCACTGTTGCCCACTTCAGTCTATTCTGGGCAGTAATTACATTTCCGCTCTGTAGCTCAACATTACAATTAATTAATTGGTTCTGCCAGCATCAAAATTTCTTCTGAGTAGCTCTAAAAGCAGGTAAGTACGACTATTGAAGTTTGTACCAATCTTTGGAAACCCTGGTTTTAAGATCTTATCAGTTAAGATCTTTAATTGAATTCCCAAATGTGTTGAATCATGACATTGTCTTCTATTCCCAATAAACCTCTTTTTAGGTAAGCACCAAATCACCCAGGACTGCATAAATGCCAAGGATTTACATTTTAGGAAAATTGCTCATTTGCTTTCCTGGGAAAAACAAAAGAGAGGATCAATACTCGCATCCTGTGAGCTCTGCAACTACTGAGCTGAAGCCAAAGGTCAATTAGCCAGGCTTACTCTGAATACTGGGAGCAGTGGGAAAGCTTCAAGTGTGACTCTCTTTCCAAACATGTGAACTATTCACTAGCAGCTCTAATGCTGAGTAATTAACTTGTGCAACATTGTGGGAGAACACCGAGTGCACAGTTGTGGTCCAGACTCGTTAGGGAGCAAGTCAAGAAAAGCCAAAGATTTAAGTAATTATGCTGATTGGGTCAGATTAAGCTAGTCATGCACTGTAGGATATAATTACAATTAAATATATTTGTAAAGACTGCACACAGTTTACAAATACAAATGCCACATGTACTTCTATAATTTCTTACTGCCACATCTGATATCTGTTCAAATCTGAAAATTATCAGAAGAAATTAAGAAACTGGTCTTCCATAATTACCGTATTTTCCGCACTATAAGGCGCACCTAAAAACCTTACATTTTCTAAAAAGCCGACATAATACGGTACGCCTTATATATGGGCCAATATTGAGCCACAACAGGTCTCACAACTACGGTAAACAGACGTCGACTTCATTTTCCCCCGTAGAAGAAGAAGCGCCCGGTGCATGCTGGGAAATATGCGCAAAGCGGGCCGTTTCATTTCCATTTGTGTGTTTTTTGTAAAGACCCCAGAATGGTTCCTATTAAGAGACGCGCTTACGACGCAGTTTAAACTCAAGGCGATCAAACACAGAAGAACACGGGAATAAAACAGCTGTTTATTCATTTTGGGAGGGAACGGAGTTGTCAGAACGCTGGTTCGTAATCTATTAATAAAGCTTGACTGACCTATCTCACTGTTCCATCTAATGGATGCATAACGTAACCCAGCCTCTACTGTAGCGTCTATTCTATGCGTCTTATAATGCAGTGCGCCTTATATATGAAAAATGTTTTGAAATAGGCCATTCATTGAAGGTGCGTCTTATGTGGTCTTATAGTGCGGAAAATACGACGCTTGAGACTTTACTTTTTGAAATGTGAAGCCCAGTTTTTATTGTATATACAACTCATTCTGGGTCACAACCACCCAAATACCTTATTGAGATTTTCTTATTACATCTTTAGCTTGTTTTACCTTCTGCTTTCTAGACATTTCTGTCTGTTATTTTTTTGTGTGGCATAAATGAATACATGTGTCAGAGTTCATTTTATTACAATTGCTGAGCACAACTTCTGTTTGACCTCAAATGTTGATGTAACATGTCACTGTAAACTGCGACACTTTCCAGAGAGGTTATGATGCCGTAAATAGGAACAAAAGTAGAAATAGGAAGTAATTTGCTGGTTATTCAGATCAGTTGTCTCAGAGTTGGATGGCAAAAGTGCCATGTCTTCAATTTCACCACCAAAATAAATCACAAGTCAAAACATAGAAAAACAAGGTTTAAATTTACAACGTAAACTTCTTGCTTTGTATTAGCAATGACCTTATTCACTTTTTTTTAAAATCTTGCATCTTGGCCTAATGTTAGCATCATGTTTTCTTTTCATAACCTGCATTTAGAAAAACAGATTTATAAAAAGCATAACCCCCGTCACACCAGAATAACGAGGAGAAACTACTGGACTAATGAACTCTAGACTATAAAACTTATTTTAATTAATTGATTCTTAAAGCAGGCATAAAATATCTGCAACATGGAGCTTTGTTAGGAAACATCTTAAGGCAGATGGCTCTTGTTCATACATGAAAAAGGCAGGTAGGAAATATAAAACAGTGCAAAAGTAAAATATTTGCAATGGAGTAAAGAAAAACACAAAAAAACTAAATTCACATAAAGGTCATCAACTAGTAAATCTTTGTCAAAGTCTACATTTTTATTGATAATTATAAATGCAAGATTATGTAAATTCTGCCAATCTTCTGCTTTAAACAGAAGATAAACTTTCTCCTGTACATTTAAAATGAGCCTCGTATTCTTGTTGTGGGGGTGTGCATCGATTCACTGCTGCTTTGGCACCTTTACATGTCAGATTAACTAATCCTTTAGAGTTGCAGTTCTATGTTCTAGTCCCTCACAATTGGTCTGCAACAAGGTGTAAGGCCAGAGAATGGTTTTGGATTCAGATTAGCTTAATCAGGGGAAACTGGAGCAGCTGTGAAGGACACTGAGGGATGGAGAAGAAAAAACACAAAGGAAGTTGAATTAGACACTAAGGAGATGCAAACCAAGACAGAAATTATTTACCTAAATGTAGCGAGAACTGGACACAAAAAAATTCTTTTCTAAAAATAGCAAATAATAGAGAAATTAGCTTAATACTCTAAGACTAAATCAATAATGAAGAAAATCAAAACTAATGAAAACCCAAATATTAAGGATCATGACGGGCGTTTCTCTTAGTTAATGCTCTTGCAAAACTGCATTTGTCAGAACCGTTAATCACAGTAAACAAAATAATAAATAAACCCTTTTATCATAATTAAATAATTGCTTACCTGAACAGACTGAAAATGCTCCTAATAGCATCTTTAAAAAATATATAGGTTTGTTGTTCTCTGTCTTTTGTGGGGGGAAAGAACATCTGCTAAGATACAGTTAACTTGTGATTTGGTGGTCCAAGTTTTGAGTGTCACAATATTGAATACGTCCTCTAAAAGCATCCTGACATCTGCTAATATATATGTCTCTGTCGCCTAATTATGACAGAAAACATATCAACCAGATGGAAAGCTCCCCAGAGGAATGAGGGGAGCCCTTTTTAACTCCATTATCACATGCACACCCTCTCCCTCTCACACACACATGCATAATTACACAAACACACACATCAATCCGAGACATAAGCAGCTTGTAGATAACAGAGAAACTAGTTCTTAGATTTCTAGAGGCGCCCCAGGGGCAGGAGGCCCGTGATGGATCACACATTGATTTGATTTGAAGTGAATGTGAAAGCTGCCGTCGTTGCCCTCTGCCAGAGAAGTGAACCATGATTGAGCAATGACTGTCTGGAGGGTTCACTCAGGAAACTGTAAGTGGACAGGCTGGACCCGCTGTTAACAATCACCTTTTGTACAAATCGGCTGGAAATGAATTGTTGATTCACAGAGTGGAACAGAAAAAAAAGGGAAGTCCTTCTGCCAGCTGTTTCGCCATTGCGACACTGTCTCTGACCTGCTGCTAAAATGTGTTTCTCCTGCAGTTTCCATGGCAGTAAATAAATAGAAACGATTTTAGAGTTGCTTCATGGGCGAAGGAGACCAACCTACCTGTGATTATTCTGTTTACACAAGAAGAAATAATGCTTTATGTGCCACCATTAATTTCCTACTCATGTGAATGAATCACAGTTTCAGAGGGAGTTTCAAATGAAATTCCAAAACATCAGATAAAAGAAAAATATTGTGTCTATGCAGGAAGATCTCTGTTTACCCAATGTTTATGCTTTCTATGACGGAGTGCCAGGTTGTTCTAGGCAAAAGAAAAAAAAACAATTGGCCACACAGGAGGAAATTTCGGCCAAAAACTTCAGGGAGTTTGACATTAATTTCACTTATTCAAAAGGAAAAACTTGGAAAACTTTCATTGTCATAAATTTGCCAGAAAAAATTACAGTTATAAGAAGAAGATTACTCTTAGATTGAAGCAGTAAAATTTAAATTATACATTCAATCTTGTAGTTTGGATTGTTTTTTTTACACGAATGAACTACTTTTCAACATCAGAAAATATCCAAGTTTTTCCTTGTAAATATGTGAAATTAATCCAAAAACCTCTGGGGCTTTTCGGCACAAATTTAAAGCCACATAGCCAATTTTGTTTTCTTTTGTCTACAATAGAAATACTCTGTCGTAGTTATCACACAAAGTATTAAGGTGAAATAAATCACTCTTCCTATGACTTTAACAGAGGCCTGGACTAGGCCATTTAAATACATTTCCTTCTATTTTTACATTTCTGTGAAATAGAAAAGAAGCAAAAAGGAAGAAAAAACAAAACAAGAATTACATTTTACTGTTACCGTTACACAAAATCAGCAGTACTACTTCTGAATGGAAACATAAAAACAGAAACTTCAAGTAGAAGGTGTGAAGGGAGATTCCCAGGTAACTGTATGCAATAAACACTTCAAAACACACAAACCTGCATGCAACTGGTAAAATGTGAGAAGCAGCGAAGCATGGTGTAAGAGCAGCACACACTGCTCTGTTTGTCATCCAGATGTTATTGATGTTAACCCAGAAGCTTTGTTGACACATCTGATAATGACACATTCTGCCACCTGCCTGGGGTCCGTCCTCTCTGGTCACTGCAGCTCAAAGCACATCCGAGTGTCTCACTGCTCGACAGATAATCATCAGTCTAAACATTACAGGCTCACAGGAGCCACTTCACACCTGAGGCCTGAAAAGCCTTTGTCTGTCCTCAGAGTGGTCACACTTTATCACATCCTGCGTTGACCTGATGTGGGGTATCTCACGTTGACGTTTCATGTTTTCCTCCAAAAAGACTTTTAAAGGTTGAGAAGATGCCTTTTATACCACTTAAACATTTTGTTCCCCATTTTGTTACATGACAATATTTTATCAAAGTTTTATGTGACAGACCAACACAAATCCATCCATACATTTTCTAACACCCTTGTCCCTTAGTGGAGTCAGGAGGGTTGCTGGTGCCCATCTCCAGCTAACGTTCTGATTAGCTGGGGTCACCCTGGACAGGTCGCCAGTCTGTCGCAGGGCAACACAGAGACACACAGGACAAACAAACATGTACACACACTCACACCTAGGGACAATTTAGAGAAGCCATTTAACCTGACAGTCATGTTTTTGGACTGTGGGAGGAAGCCGGAGTACCCGGAGAGAACCCACGCATGCACAGGGAGAACATGCAAACTCCATGCAGAAAGACCCCGGACCGGGAATCGAACCCAGAACCTTCTTGCTGCAAGGCAACCGCTCCACCAACTGCGCCACTGTTTAGACTACCAACACAAATTATTGTATAATTAAGAACAGAAAAGAATTGGTTGGATGACTTTTAAAACAAACTGTAGCTCTTTTAGTCTTAGAGTGTGCAAAAGAACATTGTGTGGGTGTGGGGGGGTGTGTGTGTGGTTGAAATGTGTGTTACCTTGTGAGTGTAAATATAAAAGTCCATAAGTTGTGGTGAGCATTTATGTGGAGCCCCCTTTAGCTCTGATAGCCCTAAATTAGATCAAGTGCCTTCAGAAGACCCCTAATAAATAGCTAGAGTCCATATGCGTAGGATTTAATCTCAGTGTAAATACAGCTGTTTGTTAGAGAACATTAGAGAAGCATAAAAAACGGTATTCTAAGGGTGGAAAATCTCAGTTTGTCCTCTGAAATGTAATTAATTTGGCAGAACAGAAACCACTGCTGTCATCTAGACGAACAGGCCAGGCAAAATGGGTGCGATTCAAAGAAGCAGCTAAGACAGTCTGAGTCAAGTCAAGTCAAGTTTATTTGTATAGCACATTTCAGGGACAATGCAGGTCAAAGTGCTTTACATCATACAAACATCACAGTCATCAATTATGAAGCAAGAGGAGATGCAGAACTTCAGAGATCAGGTAAGAATGACAGTTATTAGTTGTGCATAGAAAAATATCAAGACTGTTGATTTTCTGACAGATAACCCAAAGAAGACCTGCTTGAAGTTCCCTTCAAGTCCAGTAAGGAACACATCTAACCGGTGAAGTGGGTTAGAAGAGTTCTCTATGACAAACTAACAACACATCACCAGGTGGTGGAAGGGTGAGCATTGTGAAGCAGGGATACTGTTTTTCAGCAGGACAGATGGTCAGAGATGATGGAAAGACAAAATGAGCTAATTACAGGTCAGTTGTGAATAAAAACTTCTAGGAGGCTGCAAATCACTTGAGACTTGGAGGTTTAACTTCAGGCGGGACAATGACCCTGAGATAATTAAGATAGATAAGAATAAACTACAAAGTTCCTGTGCTTTCCTATTGGCTTTTTTCTCATATGAAACAAAATAAATAAGTAAAATAAATGTTGCATTTATACATTTAGCAAATTTTATTTGTAAAGAGAAAAATGAATAATTGTTTCATTCCAGTCATGCCCTATTTGCTTTTCTCTCACATGCAATCCCATTAAATACATTGAATATTTTTATTAGGAGTAAAATATTTTGTGAATACTTTTGAAACAGAAGTAAAAATGGAAGCAGGTTGCATGTTTCTTTCCTGATTGATTGGCCTTCCTGTGGGAATTAAGTGCTTTTGCTTTGCTAAAACGCTGACCAGTGCCCAATGCGCATCCTGTCATAAACAACTCCAAGGTAAAACAATCAAAGCCAGAGGACTGGAGACTCTTCTGGGTGCAGAAAATCCACACGTATTATTTTCTCTATGTCTTCGTTTACACAAAAACACAATAATCCTCACAGATTTAGAGCTGCTGGGGGAAGGGGGTGGCGCATTATATCAGCAGAGGGATCTACAATCTTTGCAACCTTTAGAAAAGTTAAGAATTCCAATTGTGCAAGAAAAATAAACCTGAAGGCAGCCGCACAAAAGGGAAGTTGGTTTCAAGTGAGCGCCTCGAGGATTCAGTTGAGTTGCTATCAGAGGGCTGAGGGAGCCTTCAGATGGGTTTGTTTGGCTGCACATGCCTGTGTTTTCTTTTTAATCTGCAAACGGTACTACCAGTTCAGCTCCATACAAGCAAGAGTACGTAACTGAAACATTTGACTACTGTCTAAGAGCTTCTTTTGTTTTCATCTGTAACGCACAGAGGAGAAAACACTCAACAAAACAATGAGTGTACCTGTACAGGCTCCAGGTAAAACAAAACGTTGGCTCATAATGTCAAGTGTTTGACATTCATGAGTGGCTCCAGCCTGATCGGCAGACTATGACTAACCGTCTGACTCATAAACTGTGAGTGAAAGCAAAAAAACAAAATTTCATGTTGTACCACCAACTGATTCGTCCTGGAAACCTCAGGAAGAAGAAAATAAAACAACTATTTGTTCTTGGTTTGGCTGCAGGCAGTCAGCAGAGATGGTGTCATCTTTCAGTCAGGGAGGCACAACAGAGGCGGCGGAGCATCCCTCTGGCTCCGGCTGATGCATGTTCCTCTGCATGCGCTTTGTTCTGGTCCAGCGCCGGACACTCGCTCCAGACCAGAGCTTAATGTCACAACAAAGAGATGGTCACATGTGTGCGTCCGGTTTTCCCATCACTGTGCTTAAATAATAAATGAAATGTGTCTTGCTGTGTTGAGTGGTGCGAACATTCAGCAAACTGCCACAGGCGTTCGCTTTTACGCACGCAGCCACTGAGGGGTCAATGCAGACTGTTTAAAAGGACCAACTGACACTTCTTTATTTATGTTAGTTTTTCTCCAATTTGCCAAAACAATCCTAAACAGTAAGTTTAAAAGGAAACCAACTGAAGTGACTTTTATTGTCAATCCATTTCCACCATGAATACCAAATGCAGACCATTTGTGCAGCAGAAGTGCCTGTGAACACACGTTTATAACTCCTCAGGACGCAACCATCAAAAGCTTGGGTGAGTCTGCAAAAGTGGGGATAATGAGCTTTTGTGTAGAACATCACAACCTGCCCTCAAGCTTTTTTTCTGAAAGTATGAAGCACTATTACATTATTATCTACAAACTGCAACGCATTATGTAAACAGATAATGTTCCTTTACAATTACACCTGGAATTTAGTTATTTTTATTACTTACCACATATTTATGGGTTAGTCAAACTGAGTATCTCTCCAACTCAGCTCAGGTTCTTTTGATCTTTTATTACTTATAATAAAGGCAAAAAAGAGGCCAATCTTCTGCTGGCGTCCCACACCTGGACATTGGTTGTATTTATCTTATTCATTATAGATGTTTTCCAAATCCAGTAGATCTACTGTTCACCACACTTTTCAGATGACTCCACATTTTGTCTGTGGAACTTAATTTTAGTCAATATTTTGTTTCATTTAGGATGCACTCTTGGATTCACTGTAATGCAAAAAAACATCTTCGGCTTTCCAGCAGACACATGAAGGTTTGATTGGCATTCAAAACGGTTCAATAATTTATTCTGTCTTGCCAAAATGTTTAATTCCATTTAGAGAAAAATTTGCTTTCATCCATCCGTAGCACATTCTTGTTGTTACAGGTAGAGCACATCGAGTTCTCAACATAAATTCCTGCAGCTCCTTTATTATTGTCAGGCCTTTGGTTGCCTCACGAACCTGTTCCATGGTTTAGTCCAGTTTCAAAAAAAGATATCTTTCACATGTGTAAAAAATTTTAACAATTTCACAAATTTTTAAATGCTCAAAATTTAAACAATAACAAAACCAAGACAAAAATAAACCTGGAAGAATGCTACAATAAATTTGCATGGATCAATATTTAAAGCATAGAAAGCAGCTGCAGTTCTAAAAAAAATAAAATCCTGTTTATGATTTGGAATTAATATTAGCTAAAAGTAAAAACTGCAATCACAGCGGTAGGTTTGTGTCAAGAGAAAGCCCGGATGGCAGCAGATTGCTGCCCTCTTCTCTTTGGTCATTTGACTCTGGAAAGCCTATCTGCTCTCATCTGGCCTATTGTTCCCGTTATCTCAGATAATCGGGGCTGAGCTGTGCCCCTGTTCTGGTCTGGGTTTTTTGAACCATATAGGCCAGATGGAGGACCTCCACCTGCAGAGCCACTGAAAGACACTCACTAAGGTCTCCAACAGGTTTCTCTCCAAGCAACAAAAATTCAATCAAGCTTTTACCAAAACTGATGTAAACTTTTTAATTTGCACGTTGATGCACTGAGGCAGTGGCAGTTACATTTTTAAACCAAAAATGTAAAAGAGCAGGATCATAAATTGACATCTGAACTGTCATGCAAATGAGTGCATTCAAAGAGGCCAATTTGCATTGTTTTTGTGTAATTACTGTTCAGCTGACTCCCTGATCCACAGGAGGCCATTCGACCAGAATTAAAATATTGTCGCAAGATAAAAACCACAATGGAGACGTTGCTGAAAAGGAAAAGCAACCCCGATTGCATTTATCATGGGCTCATAGAAAACACCCTTCCTTTGCAACAACTGGCTGCCTTTCTCAAGTAGCCTTGTGACTTGTCTTGGATTTATGCCACACGTGGGATCTATTTCTCCGCTAACTGCTCGAGGGCATTGTCACCCTTTTCAGATTGTTTTTTATTGGTTCATGCCCTCGTGTCTCAGTCTGCATGGACTCCATGTCAGGACAGGCAGCGGAAGGATTCGGGTTAATCAGCGTGAAAAAGTTCAGAGTGGTAAAAAAAAAAAAAAAAAGCTGCCTTTCATTTGTCCCCCACTGACGATGCCAGACCAACAGTGTGTAAGCTTGTTAGTACCCAGCAGGAATGATGCATCAACCTGAGCGTGACAGTTTTGTGAAATCGATATTTGAAACTGAATTTGATATTTGCGGTTTCATCAGTAAAATCCACAACGTTTCATAATTTTGTTTATACTCTGGTGATCATCACTCTGTTAATGGCAGCTTATTGCAGCAGGGCAATATAAAATTGAATAAAAATAGAGAAACAATTTGAAAATATGATTTATTTCAGCTCAAATAATAATTTTACAAACTCACTGGTAGCATATCTATGTGCAGCTCTAACAATTTCTGTCAAATAAAATGAACTGATATAAGGAACTTTTCATAATGAATCATTAACTTCCTGTACATATTATGCAACACAGAAGTTACTTTCTCTTAGCTATTCATCAAGATGAGAAAGACCTGAGCACATGCCATTAAACTAAATTGACCTCCACACAGGCTTATTTCCTTTTTCATGAAGTAATGCAATAAACGAGTCAGAAAGTCTCATCAGACAATAAAAACAAATGAGTTTTAAAAAATATAAATCTTTTTTCAATAACATTTAATTAAAAAAAGTAAAGCTGATGAACTCAAAGTCTTGGAGGTTGGGAAACCTCTTTGCCGTCACCCCAGTTTGACCTAATCTTGTCCATATATACAATTGGAGCAATAATTAAAAACCGTCAAACTGAAACTGCGACAAACAACCACTGATAGTAAAAGAACAAACTCTCCAGACCTCAATGTTAAGGAAGTGTGGTAAAGAGTGACATCTTGGGGGAGCACCAAATCTCCATTACGACCATTAAAGGATGTTTACATGCCAATGGGTTGTTTGGGAGGGACATCAGGAAAAAGCCTATTCTGTCCCATCACAGACTTAAAAGAGCTGAGCTTTTAATGGAACTCCACTGGGACTTAAACTGCTGTTTTACTCAGATGAGTTTAAGATTGTGCTGTTTAGTAAAAACATTCTGGGTGCAATTACTGCAAAACAAAACACCTTATGGACACTGTTAAGTACAGAGGATCTGTGATGCTATAGGGCCTTTTCTCTTTAAAAAAATACTGAGTTAGGAAGTGAATTTGGTCTGAACAGCACAGAAATGCTTCACCAGGCCTAAAACAAACTTTCTTCCACGGCTGTGTCAGACAATAGATCTAAATCCTTTGGTAAACATTTAGGGTGAGGCGAGAGAAGACGGCATCGAGTTCTCAAAAAGAAAGAAGCAGTCAAAGAATGCGCAAACCTGCATTTTACACTCAATTCACCAAAGTACTCTGAATCTGACTGGAAGGGTCAAGAAACAAAGTGCTGAAAAAGGCCAATAACACAGAAAGTAGGAAGTTTAAATGGGTGAAGTCCAAAGATAAGAGGCAAGCTTTGTCCTTAAAAGTGGCTCCATTGTTCAAATACAAACACTTTCTTTGAACACAAAAATAAATGACTGGCATTCCGGATGCTTTTACATTTTGGACATTTTTCTGCCTATTTTGATAATAATTAATATCTCTTTTCTGCAAACCAAACCACATCCTTTGCTAGTAACAGCTCTTACAAGTCACTCAGAGTTGGCACAACCCTCCGAGTGAGTTTACAGTCTCCTAAAAAGAAAATAAAAGTTGCGCCTTTCTTTTTTTATCTAACTCACTGAGGCTTGATATGTCATGTCTTTGAACAAGACAAACCCAAACAAAGGCGCCAAGCACGTGAAGGATGGCTCTCGTATTGGCCTTGAGCCATCAAACGTTCACACAAACACACCGCAGCCAACCTTCTGCCTCGAAAAAACGACCACACAGACAGAAAAAACAACAGCAAGGCGGCAGAACATTGTCTGATGAGCAGATAAAGATAAGCATTCCAATTGAATAATGAACTAAGTATGCATGAAGGTGCAGGGATGCATTCAGATCATTTAAAGTCATTTGAAAACAGCAGCGTTCACACGTCAGCTTAAGGGGATTGTGGAGGCTATAGGATATAAATTATGCCCAAAACAGATTCTGTACATGACTCAGGCTGTGTGAATATTAACATAATAATATGAGGTTAACCATACTGATAGAACAACAAACAGAAACGTTCCTGAGTACAAACATAAAAAAAACGTCTCTCACTGTTTATGATGAATTTGCAATTCTTCTTTGCACGCACTGAGCCAAAATGCAAACATGCTTTTCAGAGTCCAGACATGAGATTAAAGGTTTTTGAGTCAAATCTTTCAGTGCTTTTGTGGCCCACGCCCAAAATCAGCCTGACTAACAAACCCTGGATGCTATTCCCCGTTTTCTGATTTTTAAAAACACGGTAAAGTGATATTTGAGCCGAGCTATCATTATGAAAAACGATCCCGTGCAGACTTGCAGGGATGAGTTGGAACCGGAGAGGTAGTGTTGTTGGCTGAGCAGCTCTGCTCATTCTTCTCTTTATCTCACTGGCATTCTGCTGCCTCGTTTCAATAGCCATTCTTTACCAGAGAAAGCCCTTTGCGGACATTCACACTTTCCCTGATCTGTATTCTAAGTAGCTTGCAGATCTTTTGTATTCCAGGACGATCACAATCTGACTTTGAATGCTGACTGACGCAGGGGGCTGCAGGTATCCTCCTGGAGCCAAAATAAATCCCTTTTACATCTTGAAGTGTGAAATCTGTTGTAATGCAACCGAATGATGTGTGCACATCAAACTCAGAAGTGATTGAAAAAACAGTAAAACACAGTTTTTAGAGTGTAGAAATAAAATGTTCTGTCTTTATGTGTTCAATTACACTTAAATGTGAAGAAAAAAATATTAATATTACAAATCACCTGATCTGAGAAAAGAAACAAACATAAACATCTGTCACTAAGTTTTTCACCCTGCAACTGAAATAAAGAAAATCAAAACCGAGTCTTTTGGAGAGTTTTGACAGTTTACAAAATCTTCCAGGTTTTTTGGAGTTTCTCTCATTGCAAATAGCGTGAGAAAAGGAATCCTTCAGTAATGAAAGCAATTTGGACAATGCAAATAGTGAAAGGCTGTATGTATTTTTGATGAAATGCCAGTGTTTGCAGTCAGATAACAACTGCCTGCCTCTGAATAGAGCTGATAAGAGCATCGTACCCAATCGAGGCCTTTCTTTGACAGAGTTTCTTCTCCATAGGAGTGCAGCTGCAGGCAGATCTGAAGGACGACATGCTCAGGATTAATCCAGTTATGTTTATAAGCTTTGGCACACTTAAATCATTCCTTTATGTCTATACTGTGTTATTGTATATCTGTCTAAATTGCTGCACATTCTTACATTGGAAAGTTAAAATTGTTTACTCCCACTTAAAATACATACAGTCAGAAAGTCCTTATGCTTTGCTGAGGTCATTTTCACACCTTCATGGACCCTAAAGGGGCCGACCAGCTTCTCTCTCCATGATTTCAGCCCACAGCATGACTCCACCACCTCTTTGCTGATGTTACAGCCATGTTGGGATGTGGTGGCCGTCCACCAACAATCCACTACTGCATCCATCTGGACCATCCAAGGTTGCACAGCAGTCATCAGTGAACAAGTCTGTTTGAAAATTAATCTTCATGCATGGCTGGGCCCACTCCGACAGTTTCTGCTTGTAAGCCTGGTTAGGGCTGAATAGCAGGTTCATGCACAACAAGCCTCTGGAGGATCCTCCACCTTGAGGTTCCAGAGGCACCAGCAGCTTTAAATAACTGTTTGCTGCGTTGTAAGGGAATTTTAGCAGCTGCTCTCTTAATTCAATGAATTTTTCTAGCAGAAATCTTCCTCATTATGTCTTTATCTGCACAAACCCATCTTTGTTCTGAATCAGCCAGAAATCTCTTCACAGTACGATGACGACGCTTCAGTTTTTGTTCAATATCTAATGTTTTCATACCTTGTCCACTGCACTACACTATCTGATGATTTTCGGCAGCAGAGAGATTATTTCTCTTTCCCATATTGCTTGAAATCTGCGGCCTACATGATAATGTGGAACATCCTTCTTAAGTAGATTTCCTTTAGTTGGGCTCACCTGACAAACTAATCAACCAGCTCTCTGAAATTAATTGCAGTGATTCACAGAGCCCTGAGATACAAAATCATCTATGAATTTAATAGCACAACAAAAAATGTAATCTTTATGACACTTTAATCCAATTTGCATAATAATTTGGAGCATGGTGCTCAGGAGATTAAACTGAACAAGTTAACTATCATAGAGAAAATAACTAACAACAGAATTTCTGACTTCAAAACTTATATTTTGGAATGACATGAAGTACAACTTAACAGTGTTTTGGATTCCAGACAGAAAAACTACTGGAATTTGCTAATTAACATGGCTGGAGCATCTGGAGCATCTTTTTCTTAAATCAGTTGTCGCCTCAAAAGAAAACACAGAGAATGAGACAAAGTGATTTTTATTTACTCCCCCAGACCTGTAAGTGGCGCTAAATGTACAAAAAGCCTCCACTCAATGTTAACAGTAACACAACAGCAATGTCGTAATTCGTCTCAGTCAAATAGCACAGAGTACACTCCACGTAATCATGACCTTTTTAGGTGTCGGTGCTTGAAAAACTTTGGTGTTTACCGAGGTGTGATTCAAACCCTGCAAACCGCGTTCGAACAGAAAGTGAGAAAACATGTCTGAAGTTTTAGGGGATTTTAGACACAGCATCAGGGGAAACAGAAAGTGTTGGAACTTTCATCAGCCAAATGATTTCAAGTCAGATGATGAAGAAATATGACATAGATCATAGTGAACTGGAGTCTTTATTTCTTTTAGTAAACATGTCAACACAATCAGTAATGTCCAGCTCTTCTAAGGAAAACAAGTCCAAGTTTCATTTGATAGCTGGATTTTTTTATTAATCAGCAAAAATAACAGACTTTTTCCCCTCAAACTTCCCCATTTGCTGTTTTAGAGTATGTGAATCTCACTCTCTAAAACAGCAAAGATCCCAGCTTCAACTCCACAGCAGAACCGCGGTGTATTTTTCAAGACCCACTGCACTTCTAATAGAGTCAGTTTTCACAGATAAAACTCCCACAAACCATTTATCTGTGACATATGTTTCCAGTGCTGCTCTGTCCGATATGAAAACAATCATTATCTGTCTCTTAAATCTAATCCCCTACCTAAAGCAGATGCGAGTGCATATTTGCAATCTCTCTTTGGGACAAGTGGGATGTGTCAGAGGAATCAATGGTGCAGATCGAGTCGCTGGATCTGTCATTGCTCTCATATATCAAAGACTCAAGTAGGATATTCAGTTTCAAACAACCACTGTGTGTCAGAGAGAGGAGGGCGGGGAGTTTCATGTGGCCTCGCCGTGCCACCGCTGCTCTAACTGAACCCCGTAGAGCATGAATGCTCAGCAAACCGAGCCCCCAAAGCCGTTTGTGAAAGAAACTCACATGTCACTGGGTGTGTGGCACTTTTCACATCCACTGCAGACCCAGACATAACAGCAGTTGAGAAGTGACAGATTGTGGGATCCTCCTGTGATGAAAACTGTCATCAGACATGGCTATGAAGTGGCTTGTAGAGAGGGAATGTATATTTGGAAAGGACCCCGAAAATCGTAACATAAGCCTGTACTTCAGGCAGAGATAATGCATGCCTGAGCTTGCATAGATGAGGCCTGAGAGAAGCATTTGTAATCTTTAAATTGCTGTGATTTGCATAAAACTTTCCAAAAGGGGCTTTGTTGACGGGCTCCACTGCTTCTCTTCAGCACTGTGTTGAAAAATTGACTGAAGGATTCTTTAAAAACTGTGTAAAGGTTTTACAAGCTTTGATTTTAGTCATCATAAAGTGATCATGTGCATGTTTTTTGTGCTTGACTGTATTAACAAAAAAATTAAAATAAAACGGAGCAGTTTGCTCTATCTGGCCAAATATCAGGCTAAATTATGAATGTATGTTCAATTCCCATAAAGTATAAAACTCTGGAAAAAATTAAGAGACCACTTAAATGATCAGTTTCTCTGATTTTACTTTTTGCAGGTATATGTTGGAGTAAAATGAACATTGTTATTTTATTCAATGAACTACTGACAACATGTCTCTGAAATTCCAAGCAAACATTTTGTATTTATTTGCAGAAAATGAGAAATGGTCAAAATAACAAAAAAGATACAGCGCTTTCAGAGAATAAACAAAATTCTATTAATTTAGAAACAACAATACTACTGTTTTAACTCAGGGAGAGTTCAGAAATCAATATTTGGTCTAATAATCTTGAGGTTTTCAATGGAGTTCAGTGCAGAGGGCTCTTCGTTTTTTCCAGAGCTCCATGTTCTGTCCCTCAGTAAATTTACCAAATATTATTTGAACAGAAAGTTGCCCCCAATTTAGCCCATAAAGATCAAATTTAAACAAATGTCATCTTAAAATATAGGGGAATAAAGAAAGCAAGTCACTCTCTTCATTCTGTATTCACTATAAAAGTTCAAACTACATAAGAAATTCAACAGGCTTATGTCCAAATTTGATTAGTTGCCCAAAATATCAATTTTACCTCAGAATGGGAGGTTGTTTTTGCAAAAGATCACAGAGGATTCTTAAAATAATAACTTCAGTGGAGAAGTTTTATATGTGAGTTTTATATGTCTTTATATGATCTAGTTTAGAGGATTCTTGTGACAAAACCAGACTACAACAGTATGTTCAAAGTGTTTCCCAAGTGATTAGATGCTCTGCCAAGGTGTTAAACTGAGGTTGATTTTAGCTGCAGCATTTAATTCATATGCAGTGTTGGGTTTGTTGTTGGTCACCTTCCTGTTTTCAACAATCTGTCTGTGGTTTAGGTGAGACCAGTTTGGTCGATCAGTCACAGTGACAGATGGAAAAAGGAACAGATATTGGTACTTTTGACTGTGTGGGCAGGTCCTAAGTTCTGTTGGAAAAATAAAATCTGTGATGATGCTTTTCAGCAGAGAGAAGGATAAAGTTTCCCAACATTTACTAACTTGATATTGACCTGGATTTGATAAAACACGGAGCACAACAACAGAAGATGACACAACTACACAAGTAATCATCTACTCTGGAAACTTCACACAACATCTCACGCAACTTGGATTGTGAACCTCTTCACTCCTCCTTCAGACTTTCAAACTTTGAATTATAAAGAAAATAATAAATGTACTGGACAACAGTGTGGTTTATTTTTCTCCTTAACCCATGTAAGATGCTTTTAATGTCTCTTTTTAAAAAGCGTCATAACAAAAGAAATGCAGTTGCAGCCCTTGTCCTAGATTCAGTGAAGCACCTTACTTTTTCCTTCCATTCAATTTTCAACATACTTGAATAATGTAAAGAGCTAGTCTCTTTAGTAATCATCCTTTACAATGACAGAATAGAATAAAATAGAATAATACATAGTTATGATTAAAAAAAATACACTGAAAAACTTTGCAGATATACATAAATAGTTAAAGAAAATCCTTAATTTATATGTTCATGTAGAAATATGTTCTGCACAAAACTATGGAGGTTTGTGCAAGGAATAGTGGGAATGCAAATAATATATCTGGTTTGTTGGGAGCTGTACTGGTCGCAGCTGTTGGGAGGAAAGCTCTTTGATTTTGTGGCGTGTCCTCCTTGTGGAGGGTGTGAGTTACTGTCTGCTGATAGATTTCCCCTCATCAGTCTTCCCCACAATTGCAAATAACATAACATAATAGCAAAACACACAGAATATAGGATAATTAACCTACATTTAAGGAATATAGGATAATTACCCTATAAAATAAATAAAAAGAGCTTTTTTTATTTTTAGTAAATTTTTCATTTTCTTTTTCGTTTTTACTGTTATTCAGGTCTTGAACCCCTTGTACTTCTCGTCTAGCAACGCCCCTGTCTGGGGCCGTTATTTTAACGCTTTAACGTCTTTTTTCGCAGACAGAGAAGTTTCACATGTTCCGCTTTTACCGCATGCAGAATGTTTCGGGTTTTATAGAGAAGCTGTTTTTGGAGACCCGGTGCTCAGCATGGCTCCGCCTCCTCCTCTTCCTCCTCCTCCTCCTCCCCAGGGAGGCGGAGTGGGGGGCCGGCTGACTGTGCGTGCCTACTTAATGGGGTAGGTCCGCTTACAGACCGCCACATCTAATCACCTCGCTAAACGCGTAAACACACGGTTGCCAAAACTTTTTATGATCGGCGAAAGCTCAACATGGACGAGGTGAGTCTTGCTGTTTTCCTTAATTGATGGAAAGGCTGTTTCCCTTGTTGCTGCAAGGTGATTCCTATATTAATTAGAGATCATTCTAAACGTGATTTAAAGTTGTATTTTTCCCTTTTATTCTTAAGAGCAGTTAAAGTTAAGATGGATGTTGTGGTTAGAAACCTATGTAACCTATTTCATTTTTTTTTTTAACTTAAAAACATTTTATTTCTCTTTTAGGAATTGGATTATTTTGATAACGACACCTACAACACCTCCGAGGAGTTTGCAGACTTTGATCTAAACGTCCTGGAGCCATGTGGCCAATTACTCAGCAGCAACTTCACCAAGATCTTCCTCCCAACGGTTTATGGAATAATATTCATCCTCGGGATTGTCGGCAATGGACTGGTCATTGCTGTCATGGGCTACCAGAAGAAGGTCAAAACGATGACAGATAAGTACCGGGTCCACCTCTCTGTGGCTGACCTCCTGTTTGTCCTCACGCTGCCCTTCTGGGCCGTGGACGCAGCCAAGACGTGGTACTTTGGAGGCTTCCTCTGCGTTTCGGTGCACGTGATCTACACGCTCAACCTGTACAGCAGCGTCCTGATCCTGGCCTTCATCAGCTTGGACAGGTACTTGGCAATTGTCCATGCCACCAACAGCCAGGCCAAAAGAAAGCTGCTGGCCAACAGAGTGATCTATGTTGCGGTGTGGCTGCCGGCTGCCATCCTGACTGTGCCTGACTTGGTGTTTGCCCGAGTCCAGGATGTAAACTCCTCCAACTACTTCTTCATGGAGGAGAGCATGGAGAGCGCCAATTCCAGAACGATTTGTCAGCGCATCTACCCTGGGAAAAGCAGTCTGATTTGGATGGTGGTTTTCCGCTTCCAGCACATCCTGGTGGGCTTTGTCCTGCCTGGACTGGTCATCCTCGTCTGCTACTGCATCATCATCTCCAAGCTCTCCCAAGGCGCCAAGGGCCAGGTTCTGAAGAAGAAAGCTTTGAAGACCACAGTGATCCTCATCATTTGCTTCTTTGGATGCTGGCTGCCCTACTGCGCTGGCATCTTTTTGGACACCCTTATGATGCTGGGCGTCGTACACCCCTCCTGTGAGCTGCAGCAGGCGGTGGAGACATGGATCTCCATCACCGAAGCATTGGCCTACTTCCACTGTTGTCTTAACCCCATCCTCTATGCCTTCCTGGGGGTGAAGTTCAATAAAACTGCCAGGAACACACTCACAAGTAGCAGCAAATCAAGCCAGAAAGTGACTCTAATGACCAAAAAGCGCGGGCAGATTTCTTCTGTGTCCACAGAGTCCGAGTCTTCCAGCGTTTTATCGAGTTAACCGGCAGTTATTGTTGGGAGTTCTTGACTTTACCGCTCTCAGGAGAGACTAAAACAATTAAGCTTTATTTTAAAGAACTTACTACATTTTGTACACATGTAAAAAAAAAAAAGTTTTTTTTTTGTTTTTTTTATTTTCTTGGTTGTTTGTTTGCCTTGAAAACTGCAATTGTGTGTGTTTTGTTACATTTGTTCCTAATTGTTGATCTTCTGAAGTAGCATTGTGTCCTGGTCAGTACCTATTTCCCATTCAAGATCCATTATCTGTATTATCCTCACAGACTGATGCTACACCATGGATCTTATCTGTTTTCCTCCACTGGTAGCTGCTTTTGCAAACCTTGTACATAGTTCTGTTTGTAGTATTGTTTTCTGTCGCACTTAAGTTGCGCGAAAAAGTGAAAGCTATAATTTATTGCTGTCGTTTACACTGGGCTTATGCTTGATTTAAGAAAGTTGCTTTTGTACTTGTTTTTTACTGTAAAAATAAAAGTGTCTTGTACTTTCCGTGACTGTTGTGTGATGAGGGGTTTTTACCAGCCCTCCCCTTTGGGGAGTTTGTGGGCGAGTCGTGGTGTGGGGGGTAGAAAGCCTCAACAAATGTCACCACCTGAACTGGTCTGAAACGCAGAAGGACTCCACAGACAAACCCTGTAATTGCAGGAACATCTGTGCACTTTACATCTTAACCAGACAGAGACACAAAAGCAAAAGAAATCTCTTGGAATTAGCATCCATATGGCTCCTAAACAAAGCATTTAGCATGTTAAGTTTGCCTTCTGACTTATTTTCTTTCTTTTCCAGTTTGATAGATATACTGCCTTCTTTATGTTTGGCTTGTAAACAAGCAATATTCTCATTCAGCTCATCGAAAGGGTCACTGGGTCAGCTTAACCATTAAATGGATCACAAAAACTTAAATAAATGTATTCAGTAGATGCAAATAGACAGGCATTGTCTCTCATGAGGGGCTTTGTGATGTATCATTTGCAGGAATTTGCAAGAACAAGGTAGGGCAACATTTGACCTTAAAATGCTTGTTTTTGGACATTTATCCACATTAATCTCTCTTAACTAAGATATATGTTATAAATGTAATCAGCGCTGAACTGGTGAAGTTGGGAGCCCAAAGGAAGCGGATAACAATTGATGTCAAGGAGAATGAAGCCATCAAATGCCCTTTGTACAATACCACAGCCCTGGTATTCACTCTAAACTCCCATGGAGATACATTTCCATATCTTTACGTGGAGAGGGGAAAAAAAGTGTGAAGTGCTTCCATTAAGTCAAAGGGTTAATGCCTTTTTTGGTGCAGTGAACCAGTTTAAAACAAGAGGAGCTTTTTAAAGTTGGGAATATAGCCAAATGAGCCTCATTTTGCATAAGACCTCATCCTGTGCAGGGAGATCTGCCTCACTTGTATCTCTTCAGTTACATTTATGCTTTATGGACGAGAGAAAGTTTAACTCCCAGCCTGGAAAAAAAAGGACAACTTTTACAGTTTAAATTAATACAGCAGCTGCTGTGGGAGGAATAAACCTCACAAAAGTATTCATGTCCCTTAAATTATTTAATATTTTGTTCTCTTACGACAAACTTTATTGTGTCTACAATTAAAAATCTGAAAGCTTTGGCATGTGCTTTTATTCATCTCCTCTTAGTCAATCGCCTTCTGCTTTAAGTACGGCTGTAAGTTTTGCAGTGTGTCCTCAGCAGGAGTCCTAAATTGAACTTTATTGTCCATATTCAAAGCACTACAGACCATAAAACATAATGGTGCTGGGGTTACACTAGTGACAAGAAAGGTTCTGATATCAGCTTTACATATCGTGGATCCAAAACGAATACAAAACAAGGTTCTCTTTTCAGATGAGACCAAAGTAGAACCTCATGGCAGCATCATGCTGAAGGGATGTTTGTCCTCAGCAAGGAGACGGAGCTGCAAGGGGATAATAAGAAAACAGAGCTACAGGTCCATCCTGAAAGAAAACTCAATATATGCTGCAAAAGACTTTAAACTGAGTCAGAGGTTCACTTTCCAACAGCAAAATCCAGATTTACAATGAAATGGTGTAGATCAACGAATGTTCATGTTTTAGAATGGCTCAGTCAAAGCATGAACCCTAAAGATCAATTGAGAGGATGTGCAAGACTTTCTGGCTGAGCTTGAACTTTTTCAAAGAAGAATGAACAAAAAAGAATGATTAGGGGAGATGAATAAAAATGCACACAACACATATTTAGAGTGCTGATTGCACACTAAGTTATGTGCAATCAGCACATATTTGGTGTAATATGTGTCTATATGACACATCACTGTATTCAATTTAAGGGCATCAGAATAAGAAGGACTTTGGACTCCTCACTTTTAAAGAGCATAAAAGCATTATCTATTTCCTGTTGCTTGGCAAATACGTGTAGCCTAGTGTTGGTCTGTCACTTAAAATCCAAATAAAATGGAATGAAGTTTGTCAATCAAACTGTAATCAACTACAGTGATAAAAGTAAAGAGATGGATGGGTTCTGCTTCTCCACAAACTGACTTTGGTCCTCAGTGAAGTGCTTAAATTTTAGATAGGCAGTCCTGTTAGGAATTCACATCTTGGATAAAAGAATGTTCCCTTCCATTCATTATTAAAGCTTTCATTCTCTCTGTGTAATGGCAAACTACAATATTCAACACACATCTCTAGCACCTCCTTCAAAGGAGCAGTTTAGGAAGTTTCTACCTTCTATAATGTAAAGGTTTCAAGAGTAAATGGACAAAACTGGAGTTTAATTTGAATGTTTTAAACTTACATTTGATGAGTCAAATATTTCCCTGCAGGAGGGTCGGTATCCTGGGTTAAAGGCTAAAGTTGTTGGAGAGAGCAGGAAATTGCTCCTACTGGTGATTCATTATCCCTACACCTCCATATCTGACGCTTTAAACTTAGATTCCATAAAATTACTCAGCCCTTACTTAGCTGTTAATGTTGGGCACTGTAAAAACAGAAAAGGTGCAGCTTAGCAGACGCCAGCTGAAAAGAACAACAAATAGCCCGAGCTCCTTTTGTGCAGTGACACGCTCCGCAAAAGGTTACATTGTTTTAGGGAGGAAAGTGAACGACAGGAAGCCTGTTTCCTGCATCAGGAGCTCCTGTGGCCAGCAGCCTGAGAAAGGCTTTGAAGACACCCCCGCTGAATTCAAACCACCGTCACTCGCTGTGCCAGCCCGTTCCTCCAAAGGTTACTGGATACCTGTGTGCACTTAGAGCACTCAAGCAAAGGTGCGAACACACAGTTGAATTTTACACTTGCTGTGAGAGTAAAACAGCCCCCACATGTTAATTACCTGCTGTTAGTTGTTTATATGACCTGTATTTCATGTGGACTAATTTATCTATCTCATATAATTAAGTGCAGTTAAAAAAGTGTTTTACATGGTACTAAAGTCTTTCAAAATTATCATTTCTGCGTGTGACATAAGTATGTTTTCCAAAGTCTCTGAAGTCAATAATTAACTGTGGCATCAGTGTAAAAGGTCAAAAACAATCTACAAAGTCTAACACTCAGCCCACAAAACAGAAGAAGAACCCCAAGATAAGACCACCAGCTAACCACAAACACAACGCTGCAGTCCTCATGCTTCATATAGATAGGGCAAAGATTTATCAAGAAGGTTCAGATGACAGCAGGTGTCCTTCAATTAGACATACCATGTTTTCAGATTGAACTTTACATTTACATGTTACAACAGTATTTTATCTTAATTTTAGAGTATAAATCAAGACAAAATAGAACATATGCCAACCAGGGGAGTTCTTTGCCTCACCATGAACATGGAAGCTGCTCAAGCCTACTTGGAAGCAAAATGGAGGTAAATACATGACAATAAGAAATTAAAACTTGTTATATACATAAAAAAAATAAAGGGTTCACCTTTTTGTAGGACAAATATTTTTTCTAAATCAGTTAATTTGAGTCAAAGTATATTCTTGTTTAAGATTAGATAGCCTAGTCAAAGTCCAAAATTACAATACAATTTTGGACTGAGAATATGATGCAACACTTGAAAATGGATGCTTATAGATGCTCTCCATCTAATCTGAGTCTGACTTATTCTACAAAAAATAATAAAGTAAGATTTTATATGCAAAACAAAAAACAACAAACAAACAAAAAGAATGCTTCATTTTTCATATAGTGCAATAGTACTTACTCACTACTTGTGTTGGTCCTTAATCCAAATAGGTTTGTTGTAATAAGTATTGCTCTTCACTGCTTAACAAGTGGAAATCCTATAAGCTGGATGGCTTCATGCAATTAGCAAGACTTTCTTAGACAAATGCCTTTTTATTTCTTGATCAGGTAGTACTTTATATTAAACTGAACTTAATTAAATGATGTTGGATTTGGAACTGAATGAACTGGATTGATATGAACTGAATTTAAACCAAAATAGATTACGAAAATCTAAGCATTAGATTATTTAATTTCGTTAATTTAGTTTGATGGTAAAATTATTTGATGCTTTTAAGTTATGCACAGCCTGAGGAAATTACTTCAGACACTTTCCCCTACAGATGTTTGATGTATTTTGTCTGCTCCGGACAAGCGCTAATAAGCGGAACTGCAGTCTGTGACTCGTTTCCAGCCGGAACTGTGCTCGGTCAAAACAGCTCCTTCCTTCCTGATCCCGTCCATGCTGTGAACAGCTGATGCGGTCTTTTCCCCCCTAACAAACAGTTGTAAAAACATTTTATCCCAACTTTCCAGGAATAAAATTGGATATGACGAAAGAAGAAGCAAACGGGTAAGAGCGCTGTGAATGTAGCATTTATTGCAGCACAGCTCTCAGAGCGGCATTTTGATTTCACCAACGTGCTAATACGGCTAGCAGCTAACTTGCAGCGAATTGCATCAGCTTTCAGTTTGATAAAGTTTAATTTAGCTGCTTATTGAAATTAACGGAAGACTGCAAACAATAAAGCACAAAAAACAACAAGATAACAACATGCCACGGCTTATATATGGACGTAAACAGGATATTTTCCTGCCATAAGCTAATGAAACCCACAGTGGATATGTTGATATGACTTATCCGGCTGTTTTCAACACAAAGTTCAGAATTGTACTAAAACCTGATGATTGTTTAAAATTTAAAACACCCTTATCAAAAAAGCATTTAGAATTTTTGGTCATTCAACAACAAAATGTACATTATTATTACAAAAAACGAATGTTGATTCTAATTACTCCGTTTTCCAATAAAACTTTCTTCGTTTTAAACATTTATAATGTAAAATTTGTTCATGTGCTTTTTAACTGTAGTATGCACAAAAAGTACTATTATCTAATAATGGCAACAATAGTGATCACAGCTGCTCCCAATTTTCACACAATGTATTATTATTATTATTATTTACATAACGTTTCCGCCACCTTGCTTGAGGTTTGTAATATTGGGCATTTAGATTGACGTTGGAGGTAGATATGAAGGATGCATTACTGGTAATGAACGTTTCGTGGCTTGTCACCAAAAATGTGATAGATTTTTTTAGCTAGGCAGTTGTTTTTTTTCTCGATTACATTTCTGGTTATTTGAGATTTGAGACTTTGGAGCTTTGTGAAAAAGCTGAAATAGTCAATTAGTGGATTTAGGTCCAAAATTTATCCTAATTTACGTATGATTGAATTTCTATTCTTTTTTCAGAAATTTTAAAAGCACATATTACATTAGTGATTTTTTAAAAACTTGACCCTACAGACTAGTAGGGGTTTAGGAAAAGCAAGCGTGGACCAAATCTTTAAAATGTGGTCTTTGCTGAACCTCGGGTACGTGACTAATGAAAATGTAAAAAAAAAAAAAGTTCCTGTCTAAGATATAAACATGCAGCACTGGGTAGAAGACAGTGCTACATCCTCAGCTCTAATAATGAATAGGTGACATTTTTTTCTTGTATATATATTAAAGTAGTTGCATATTTTTAAGTATTTTTGATCAGTTATTGAGACGGTTCAATCTGAAATATAGTTTCATTTTGTTGCATTAGATCAGAAAAATACAAAACATTGAACTTCTATTGAGCAGCTCCTTTTGTGGTCATGCAAACATGTAAGAATGTGGTTCAAAAGCTACTTGCTAGCTCAACAACAATCACTCAGATGAAGACTTTACTCTAAAGTTAACTTTTAGATTTAACTTCGATTTAAAGGAAATGGCTCTCATTTTGTGAACTTTGCTCAAAGATTGATGCTGTTTTGTTTTATATTTAACTATTCGCCACCTTTTATTGTTGTTTTATGTGGTGATGTTAGAAATTTTAACTGTATTTTGTTTGGGGACTGAAGCTGTTGGATCCTGGACATGTTATCATAGTTGTATTTAAATTTGTTGCGTTTTCATTTGTTTAATGGTTGAGTCTTTCTGTGAGCACAATATGAATCTTCAGGATCAGATCACCTCTTGAGAGTCAAAACAACAATACAAAAACATTTTAAATGGCTGCATACTACTACTGCTGTATCAGAATCATTACTTACTACAGATATCCATATTGAGAAGATTAGTTTCAGGTTTTCTAGAGAGTAAACCTGGGCTATTGGCTTCATCGTTAAAGCAGTTGTATCAATGACACGTTAGACAATAGAGGAAGTACAACCGGGATCTGATTCCGCCCTTGGAAGTCATAATATGTTGCTGTTTTTGACTTTTGTTTGGACTTTATTGCTATTCATAGCTATCCTCTGCTCCCTGTTATTTCCTGATCTCACAGGCTTCCTTCAGGTCGAGACTCGTGGTGTTTTGGGAAACCAAGCAGCTGCTGTTGATGCACCTGCAGAAAATAGTTTTGAAAATAATTATGAGTTAATGGATGAGTCCAAAGTTCAAACTGTTTGTGATCTGCTGCTTTATAGTGGCTTAATTTTTACTGCCTTTTTTGTTCTTAAATCTAAAATGCAAACTTACAGCATAAGTAGAAAGATTATTAGGCTGATATTATTCAGAAAAACTCATTTACACACTTTCAAACACTAAATAAAAAAATATAAAATTAGGAGAAAGAAAGATTATTCCAAAGGATGTTTATCCATAAACCCAGAATTATGCAATATTTTACAGCATATTTTATTAGGACTTTATTTGATTTTTTTGTGAGCTTTGAGTTGATTCTTCTTTTGAAGAATTGCTGCTGGAATCTGGTGAAATGGATCTCTACCCACTGCATCAACAGAATCCATGCTTTGATTCAAACAGTGAGATCAGACCAAAGCTATGGTTGTTTCATAGTTGTTACGGTCTAAAAGCCACTTACTGCCAGTCCAAACTGTGTGGAAACGTATAAGAATATATTCTAACCGAAGTGTGTTGGCAGCATCTCTTTATTGTGGGAGAGACGAAAAAGGAGAGTGTCGATTACAATAGGCAGTAGAATAATTTAGGATGCTTTTTTTTTTTTTTTGAAAATTGATTAAAATCAATTTTATCTCAGAAGAAAATCTAGAGAACTTTAATAAGTAAAGCCTTCGAGGTGAGCATTGCAACATCAGCTGCAGCATGTTGGCTCCATTCAGACAATCAACACAATCCAAATTAACAGCTCTTTGAAGTTGTGATAGCTTCAATTGATGTCAGGACATAAACACTGTGCAATACTCATATAATTTCTACAGTAGTTTCTGGAAAAGGTTCCTGCCCTTGAAATGCACCTTCAAAATCTTCAAAGCACCTGAACTAACTGAGCAACAACCTTAAATATTCAACCAAAGCTGAATATTTATCAATGTGTTGAACTGGTCCAGTCATATTACAGACAAATTACTTCACATTGCTGTTCACAGATGGTCTCTATCCTACCTGATTGGGGTTGAGCTGAATGGGTCAAAAACATCTCTACTCATGTTAAAAGGCAGATGCTCTGTATTTGTGTACATTTGTGGTCATTTTGGCTGCTCATGGTTTGGTCATTTCACAATTTATACTTTATTTTTATCCTGTTTTGTAGGTAAATTTTACATCCATAAGAGCTCAAGTAAAGAGTTTTTTAATCTGGTAAATAAAGACACCTTTATGTTATCATAATGGGATAATCTGTGTTTTCTACAAACAATTACAGAATTAGAGATTGTCAGTCTGTCTACAGTCTTCTCAGAGCTGCAGTGTTTATCTACCTAATCTTACTTTCTGATATCTCAATCTTAACTGCTCTCCAAGCTCTCTCCGAGCCATTCATCTCATCTCCAGCTGTTTTGTTTGGAAGAACAATAGGATTAAAGGGAGTTCAGACTTTAAAGCTGGAGGTGGTGATGGCTCAGAATTAATTTTCCCAGGCGCTCAACTACTTCCTCGTGGGATGCGGGAGAAATAGGAGGTGGAAGTTGACTTTCATGTTTATGTTGTGTCTTTCTTCCTGTTTCAGTGCAACGGAGGAGGAGCAGCAGGCTCAGTCAAAGAAAGCCCTGAAGAAACAGCAGAAGGAAGCAGAGAAAGCTGCAAAGAAGGCTGAGAAACAGGCCAAGCTGGTCAGTGCTGTTATTGCATTTTTTTCTGTTTTGATGTTTCACATCCGCCAAAATTCTTCCAGCTGTTGACGATGTGACGTGCTGTTCTGGTGGGCATTGTTGGCCCAGCAGGGTTGGTGAGCCAACAGCGTGTTGGACTCTATTGTTAAAGTATTCCTGTCATTTCGGTCATGTTTATGTCCACTAAAGTGTTGTTTTCTTACTGAATCATCCCCACATCCTACACATTAATGCTCAGATTTATTAAAGCACTTTTGCATTTATGACAGATGGATTATGGAGATATTTGTGGATGATTTTAATCACATAACTAACAATAAAAACAGTTTATACAAAGTGCATAGATTTTTTTTAACATATTTCTGTAACATGGTCTTTGTGAACAGGTCTATGTGAATCTCATTGTTTCGTTTCTCAGCTCAGCTAATGGCAGCATTCTGACAGCCTGAAGGACATCATGCTTCAGGAGATGCTGGCTTATCTGCCCTCTCTAGTCACTCAAAAACAGAATCGGCTACAAAAGTTACTGTGTGACTCTGGGTATGTTGGAGGTGTTTTGGGAAAACAAATTAATTTTCTTTCAGGAACTCGGAATGAAAAGAAATGTCAAAAATAACAAATTCTGCAATGTAGCAAAAATTTCTCTCCATTGAACTCTGATAAGGTTGTTGGGCTTCATCCAAGCTTCACCTGCAGCTCAGGGAATGATGCTGAGCTACACAATTTATCGCAAACATATCATCATCAAGATATCAGTGTATGCTATCCTAGTATCACAAAGGATTGCTTGGAGTGCAGTTTATATAGTGCAGTAATTCCTGGCTTATAAAGTCCAAGTGCTCTGACCTCACATTTTACCTGGAAGTCGGACATCCGGATAGGCTAGCGGTGTTTAGGAAGTGTTGGAAGCAGGGATGAGAATGAGAGTAAAAAAGAAAATTGGCATACACTGCAAGTGATAATGTTATTACAATATCTATCAATATTATAGTCAATGCCATAGTTATTTTATTAATATCGTACAGCTGTAGGCCTGAGCAACTTTTCATGGGAGGATTTCAGGAAACGTGTGGCATCGTTTAAACTCCTGAAGTTTTCAACACGCGTCCATCTTATTGAATTAACAAACAGGTTTAGATTTCAGAGTGAAACACATTAGTCACTATTTAAATTTAAATGATTTAAAAAGCTTTTTTACTAAAAAAATCTTTCATAAAAAAATGCAGTGGCTCAAACTACAGGAGCTTGTCCTGTTAACTGTGGGTTGGTGGTTGAAACTCTGTCTCCATCGTTGTGTCCTTCTCTTATCAGTTTCTGCTGCGGTTACAAAGTAGCTTCCCTCCATCAGCGTGTGAATGGATAAAACTATATCAGTTATGCGATGTGCTTTGGAGTCCTCTGGACTAGATAAAGTACAGGCCATTTACTTCACATGTATTCACAAACATTCAGACAAACTAGTTTCATGGTCAGGAATTAGAATGATATCAGTCTGGAATAAGAAAGCATCTGGCCAGCTGTAAGAAAATCAAGAAGTACGTATGGTACTGAAAGAAAACTGTAAAATGTGTGTAAAAAGTCACATGTGGTCACTATAAAGAGACCTTATGTCCCGCCACATGTGGATTTCTCTAAAGAATAGAAATATCCTGGCTCCTTATCTGACGTTCTTCTGCCAAAGGCCTCTTATCACTTCTTAAATTATAATATACACACCTTCGGTGGCTTTTCTCTTTTATACACTTGTAAGCATCAAGATAGAGGATTTGTAAGATTTATCCTGTCCACCTTTTGGGGATGGGATTTCTGCTGCTACTGAAGTTTCAATAAAGAGACCATAAACTTCACTTTATTATACACACACCTGCTGCAGCTCCACGCCGCTGCCTTTGCTGATCAAAGTGTCCCTTTAAGTCCCTTTTCATTAGTTTTCTCAGAAGTTCTGTCGTTTTCTTCACATCAAATTTGGTTCTCTTCACTACAGGTGTGATTCTTTTTTTTTAAAGGTTTGACTGCTTGATTAAGTAAAAAGGGAATGCTGTGCAATTTAATATATCAGCACTTTTAAGAAAACTCATTCAGTTTTCCATATGATTATTCCTCATCTTTTCTTCCTTCAGACTTGTATGTGTGTTGCTTTGAATTATTTTCTTATATTAAAAGATAAAGGGAAACTAACATGAAAGGAGAATTATGCTGAAAAATGTCACTTTCTCTTTGACTGCCTCAAAAACGAAGGCGTTTCTTTCTTTTGGACCCCAATGGGTTTGAAAATACCTCATTCAGTGAGGAGTTTATATTACCTGAAGAAAAACACTCATAAAGACTGCTGAAATACAACTTTGTCTTCTTTAAATTCTCCCAATATTTCACCTTTGAAATATTCTACTCCAGCAGTTTCTTGATTTTTTTTTTCCTTTTTCTGTTCCTTTTCTGCTTTCAAAAAAATCATCTGAAGTTACAAATAGATGCTGCACACTTATTATGAACTGGATATTTAAAAAAAAAATTTAAATACAAAACTGAACTGAGAACATATTTGTGTTTCAAAAAAGTCTTGGATTGCAAACAGTACAAGAGCCTTGTAAAATTAATTCAACAGATAAGTGATAGAGAAGTTAGAACGTTATGGTCCAAACGGTTTATGGCTCCTATCTTACTCCAGTGTTTGTATTTGATGAGCGTTGTCTTAGTAACCTGTTTTGTTTTAACGTACAACTAACAATGAATCATCACCAATCAACCCCGGGGCAAACTGCAGACAGGAAAAATGTAAATATTTGAAAGTACTTGAGGTCCTGCAACCTGTTCCTTGATTGCTTTATTTGCTATGTGCTGTTGTGAAATGCCTGGTGTTATTAGGTATTATCATTCCTTCATGGTCATTTAGCTTAATTTACAGTCTGTCAATTCTTTGCATAGCAGAAGAAAAAAAAGTATCCAGTTATTATCCTTAAAATCAGACCGAAATAGAACCTTTTTACTGTAATCTCATAGTTTGACCAAAGCATATTAAAGTGTATCTAAATGAGAGATGTAGCTTTGATACAGCGCTGTCACAGCTGAGGTGGCTTTGAAAGGTGACGGCGGTGAAGCGTCGTCTTCCAGTTGAATTAAACCAGTCAGCATCATTTCATGGAGGGAGAGGCTGCTGTCACTGTTAGATCCACCAGCTGCTGCTCACATCAATGAAGCATAGTCGGCATCGCCTCGGGGAAGACCTGAGTTGAATGTTTATTGAGTGAACACTGATATGTTTTTTTTTCTTCTCTTTTTTTTTTTTTTTTTCTTTGATTCTGCTAGCTCTACGCTCACTCTCCAAACACTTGTCACTTTTGTGGGGCTCGGCCGCTTTACGGCTAAAGCGGGTCTATATTCAGTTGATCATAAGCTGCAATATCATCCATCATGTGACTGAATTATTATATCAAGGATGGGTGATTCCAATTCACTCCACTGCCAGCAGCCATTTCCGTGCCCCAATATCAATTTGCATAGAAAATGGAAGCACGGCATTGCCAAGGCCGGATCTCATCGCACTTTGGGAGTCATTTGCCTGGAAGTCCATGCAGAGATAAAGAATATCCGTCCACTTACACTGTTTCTATTACATAGCAATATCTCGTGCTGCCATTACTCATTGCCCGTGATGTTTCGAAGCAATGTGTGGAAGAGCTGTGCGTTCCAGGGATCTGACGCTCCGCTCTGGGGTTGAACGATGACTTATTAATTTTATTCAAATCCTCAACAGCAAAAGATGGAAACGCAATTTACATGACTGTTGTAGCAAAATGTTTCTCCATTTGAAGGCAAATGTTTTGGAGCATTTTTATTTTTTTTAATTTAACAGCTAGGAAATAACAAGATGACTATCTAGTAGCAATGCCCCCTGACATTTCCTGTTACTTTTTCTTTCAGGCAGCTGAACAACAAAGTGCAGATGAAGACGTAAGTATCCTCGAATGACCTCTGGCTTGTTTTTTAGGCAGTCTGTTGCAACAATTGGTATGCAAATACCTGCACGCATGACTCTTGGATCTTGTTTTATGCTACACAACTTCTCCTTAGAATCATGATAAGCAACACTCTTCTGCGTGTTTCTTATCGCAGATGTAGACAGACGTCATTACAACGAATGGAAAACTGTCTCAACTGTGATAGCATTGTATACTAAAGGGTGTTTTGTTGTCTATTTTTTAAAGGACTTTGCCAAGGACCGATATGGGGTGTCAGCTATGGTGCAATCGCAACAAAAACTCGGTTGGTATCGGAGCTACCTTGACTCTAAACGCTCACAATGAATAAAAACACTGATAAATCATCAATTTAATAAACTGATTGACGGAAACCAAAAATAAATAGTACCGTACTTTTATGCATATCTCTAAATACTGTGTTTTTCCCTGTCGTTCAAGTCTGCATGTTATTTTTTTTGGTCTGTTGTCTAGCAGACAATTTCGTAGTCTGTGGTAAGGTAGAAAAGCTACGTTTTAAAATTATTTAACAGAAATCCAGTGTCTCTACAAAGTATTCATGTTCCTGTAAGCTTTTAACATTCACCAGAAACTTCAGTTTATTTGATTGGAATTTCATGTCATTGACAAACACAAAGTACATGTTTGTGCACTTATACAATGCAACATAATATACAATGTTTTTAACATTTTATTGCAAATACAAATATGAACAGTTTGTCAAGCTGAAATGGAAATACTTTTCAACAAAGACGATTCTTTTGTCGAACGGTTCATCAGACCCCAATACACTCTGAGCACTTCTCTGAACAATTCAAGATTCACACAGTATTTGTCTGGAAAACCCATCATGATATAGGCATTTCATAAAAATTCTCAATTTTGATAGTTATTGATTAGTTTTACATTTGAAATGTTACCAAACTGGTAGCATGACCTTTTCCGGTTTATCCCATGTTTTCACCCCAGGATGTTATGAGGCAAAGTGGCAGAACCTGAACCAAACTGTTTTTGTGCACGTTACTCACCAGGTTGTTGCTAGGTAACCAAAGAGTGAGTTCGTTGATGCCACAAACCTTGCTTAGCTCGACATGCAAGGTTGAGAGGCGAAAGCTTTTCTCCTCTGCCTAGATCCCCCAGATTGCCGTGGGGTTTTGGATCAAAATTCACTGACTCTACCTCTACCCTACCTAAACTTAGTCTAGACGGACTAAACTTAGTCTTAGTCCGTCTCTGGTCCAACAACAAATAAATAAAGTTGGAAACGATATCTTTTTTTTGTTTCTACTTTGTAATAAACTGTTTTGGTTTATCACAAAGTTGGGACAAGATACAGACAACAAAATGTGAAAATATCTAAGGATATGCATGCATTTGCATTTAAAGGTTGTACGATTTATGTATTTAAAACAGGGACAATGTACAAGATTCGGGAGAGATGCACGGTACCAGTTCAAAGATCTAAGTGCTAATTTCCATTGGTGTTTGTTACCAAGGTGACATTGCAAAGTTTACACACTGTTGCCTTGTCATTACAAAGACACGAGGAAATTGCCAGTCATTGTTCCACACATTTCATCGATACTTGTTGAGAAATACAGGTTGTGCAGCTGTAACAGTGTTTCAACCTGTTTTTGTGCATGAACTCTTACAGTGTGGCAGTAGAGCTAGAAGTATTCCAGTCAAGCAAACTGATTAAACAGGCTTATGATAAAAATCACGAAAAACCACTTTGGAGTAACCTCTAGTGGCAATTTCATCGATACCAGAGATAATTCCTCAAACTGCCTGTGTTTGAGAACTCTCTAGATGGGGAAAGCAGCAGACAGACCTGTTGCTGCCGTCCATCTGTCTGCATATTCTTTCAGCATCAGTGGCAACAGACAAAGTGGGGCCTCACTCCCTCCCAGCCTCCCTACCTCACCTGCATGATAAGTTCAGCCAGAGGGACGAAGCGGGAGGGGATGGGGAGCGGGAGAGTTGACAGAGAGTTCTCAGCCAAAGGGGCAGCTATTTCTTTAGTGTCTCTGCATGATTATCAGCAGTAAGCATGCCTCAGAGTGATACAAGTGAAACTAGACTCAATTTGTCATAAAGCCCAGGGAGAATAGCCAAATTTTAGACAGCTTTCAGCAGCTCTTCTACTGTGTCTTATTTATTAGGCATGCCTGTAATTTGAGCAGTTTTACTGCCTGTTTCACCACAAGCACACGCTTGCTACCTCACATTTTGTTCTACCTTTGGGAGCATAGAGGATAATCAAGGGAGATTATTTTTTTTATTGCTCAGAAGTTGGGGAGTTCTTTGAGCTAATGAAAATTTGTATGTTTATTTGATCTAGACAGGGCGTTGGTCCGAGTCCAAGACCTTACTCTGCAGAAAGCTGACCAGCTGATCTGGTTGCGTGCCCGGGTCCACACCAGCCGAGCCAAAGGTGAGATCACTCCTTTGCCTCTGGGGGCTTTGTTCGTCTTTTATATCAGAGCATACAAAGAGCCAGGCTGAGATGCCCCCCCTGTGCTTCTCCTCGGTGTCCTATACTCTGCAGACTAAATCATCTGCCCCTGAGCCATTTTCCTCCACAGCTCTCCTTTTAGTTTAAGATCAAACAGCAGAGGCAGCCGACAGTGATGTGGACTTCTTGGATTTCGTATGACCTCAACAACTGACATCACTCCCCTTAGTTTTAATACATGCTTTTACCACCCACTGCTTATCTACATAATGCAAAAAAGTATTAAAACTGTTTGAACTTTTAAAAGATGCACAAATGAAGAGAAAGTAATGCAAAGTCATGAAATGGGGGGGGGGACATAAGTGTTTTGCAAATAAAGATCTGAAGTGTGTTTTTCTCTGAAATCAAATCAAAAAAGGAAAAAAGAAAGACCATTTATGAAAGAAAAAAAATTAGCTTGTCTCTTTGTAATAATGTAGAACCGGTTTGTGCTGCAATTGCAGCTGCAAGTCCTTTGGGATATGTCTCTGACAGCTTTGCTCTTCTAGGAATGGAAATGTCTGCTAATGCTTGGCAAATTACCTCAATTCTTGTCAGACTGGATGGAAAACATCAAATCAAAAAAATATAGTTAAAATAAATATAAATTTTTGCTTCTGTTTAACCTGCTTCAGGGGCCCATAAATGCTAATATTTTAACCCAAATCACAGATACATAAATGTAACATTTGTTTATTGAGATCGTCAACGCTGCTAAATTTGATTTAATGGTTTTGGCATACATGGATTAAAAGATTTTAAATTGTTTAACATTTAAATGTAAGATTTTAAGGAGCTGGCAAGTTTACTTTGAACTTCGTAAAAGTTCAAAAACAATATTTATTTTGTTCTGTTACCATAGCAACAATCTGATGCTATGAGTTTAATCTTTGAGTCTGAGCTCTGTTTGTTCACGAATACAAATTTGTAATTTTGTAACTTATTACTTTTTAGGATGGCCAATTAAATTACTCCCCCTCTCCCAGGTTTCACTAAATCTTTTTAGCATCAAAAGGCGAACTTAAGTCAAGTTCTGCTCCAGGCCTCATACAGCCTTGGACCTCCCCTGCATGATGAGTTAAATCCACTGCACTGTGCAGAGATGCGCAACAAATAGGAGATTTAATTTAATGCTGCAAATGTGGCTTTAGTACCTCTTCCATTTCGTGTCTGTCCAGTTTTTAATAAGCGTCTCAGAAACTGTTTTGGTTGCTCAAGTTTTTGGGACGAGTTTCTCAGATCTCTGCATTGATTCTGGCAGACTAAGTGGACAAAGCATTTGATATGGTTTGAAGCATCTTGTAACCGGGAAAATACAAAAAAATAAATAAAAAATATAATAATAATATAAAACCAGCATGAAACATGGCGGGCCGCCAGGCTTATAAACACTGGGGGGGAAACCCTGCATTGCTTCAACAATTGCTTTTGTCTGGGCATTCTTCCATAAGGTCAAATTAAGGTACAGTTCACAAACATTAGCTGACTGATTTTTTCCCACCTGAGCTCTGCAGCTTCTCTCTAAAGTTGACATGAACCTTTTGGCTGCTGCTTTGACTAATGCTTTCCTTCTTTTAAACCTGTTAAAGTGGACAGCCAAGTAGGCTTTCAGCTTTGCTTTGCCCTTTCCATTTTAGGATGATTAAGTTACAGAAAGATGGACTGTTTACTAATAAGGTGACTTCTGAAGGCAATTCATTGTGCTTGATTATATTTTCAGGTATCTAAATACAGAATCACACCTAACTTTTGAAAATTATG
Organism: Phalloptychus januarius; assembly: GCA_902982915.1. Taxonomy (NCBI): domain Eukaryota; kingdom Metazoa; phylum Chordata; class Actinopteri; order Cyprinodontiformes; family Poeciliidae; genus Phalloptychus; species Phalloptychus januarius. The sequence goes on along the minus strand of CADWAE010000230.1, from coordinate 15,377,503 downwards.
CTTTATTAAGCTTCACTATTTGTGGATTAATATCAGAATATGTAAAGATTGAAGGGGTAAGAATACTTTTTAAAAGAAACCGTTAAAAACAAGCAAAAACTTCTAAGATCTCAAACCAAACAGAATTTATGTTGAATTGGACTTGTCCCATTATTTGCCTACAATGTTTCCCTTTCCCCACCCTCTCCTTGTCAAGCAGTTTGACAGTCTGAGGGTGTTTTCTAATATCATTCTCAGAGTAGCTTATCACTACCAAAGGGAAAATCAGATAACTCAGTTCCAGCAACTGACAGCCTTGGAGCTTTTGCGTTTGAATACAATGACCTGCCTGAGCTTGGCTTTGTTACTCCTCTGCATTAAACACGCCACCTTTCTTCTGCTCGGCTAAACCTGCCACCACAAACAAACCTACTGACATCATAAACAAACCTATAATTGTATTTTTTGACTATTTCCTTTCAAGATAACTTCCAGGGTCAAGAGTCGCTTCCTATCCACTTGTGTTTTAATTCTCCGTGTTTGCTGTGGGATGTCCGTGTGAGCAGAACAACATCCTGATTCGGTGTGGGATGAGGTTTGCTTGTTGGTGGGACTTTGGCATCGGTGCTATCCCCACCGCTCCCCTCTTTCTCTCACCCAGCAGACATCAAAGTATCTGGGTGGTCCTGCTGTGTGTGGACCTGAGTTGTTGTGAGCTCGTTTGTTTACACTCTTCCAAGGTGTGTGTTTGACTTTAAGGTAGCTATCACACTTTCTCCACAAAGTACTGTTCAAATACGAGGCTTTGTTTGCAAATGTTTGACCCTCTGCAGCTGCAGGATCCAGGCTTCCTTTTTATTTCACTAAGCAAACCAACCCTGCTTCCAACTAAGCTTTTTTCTTTTGTGATAAGTCTGTTAGGCCTGTGCCACCTATTGTTGTTGCTTTGCTTTTGCAGGGAAGCAATGCTTCTTGGTCCTGCGTCAGCAGCAGTTCAACGTGCAGGCGCTGGTCGCAGTGGGAGATCGTGCCAGCAAGCAGATGGTCAAGTTTGCCGCAAAGTGAGTACCGAGACTGTTTTTCCTGTCAGTCGGTGCAGACAATGGTGGGAAAATCCTGGGCCCTAATCGTCCGCTGGTCCATTTTCACACATTCTAAATCCTGAGAGGAGGAGGGGGTTGGCAATCAATCATTTTTCACATGACAGCTGAAACTGGCTCTTAACAGGGTGGAATACGACGCAGTTTTTAATGGAGCACTTCCTGTTAAGATGGCAGATATAACAGTGTGGAAGCCATACTTAAGTGCAAAACATCATTAGTCATTTTAACAGCTAAATTGTAGACCATTACTGCTAGTCTATGAATGAAAGCAATTTTCAGAGGACAGAGGAAGGGACACAATAGTGCTGAAATTAGAGGTTCATTTAAGAGCTTGATTATAGAATAACTTTTAATGGGAGCTTGAATTAGATACAAAAATGCCACATGGTGAAAATCATGCACATGTGCTGAAATATGCAACACATTGATTTCAAAACAGGCATTTTTTTTACGCCCTGTATTTAGTGAATTTCGCGTGTGAGACCTTAATTATTATATGCAACGTTAATGGCTTTTCTGTGGATGTTGCCAAATTAGTCCAGCGGTGACACCCACTGCTGTAATCGACCACATGAAAAAGGCAGTTGATGCTCAGCTTTAGCAATTCAGGTATTGCAGTAACAAACACCGTTTAAGATGTGACCATAGCTCATTTCAAAAGCACCTCCCTAGGTTTGTATGCTGTGCCGTTCCTGCAGGAAGCCATTCAAAAGGCAGAAAGTAATACTCTGAGTAGAGGCAGTTAACCAGACAGTTCAGATAGAGCAGAGTCAGACCTGCTTACAGGACATGTTGAGCTTTGTAAACATTTCAGACAGTTGCCTCATAAGCTCTGCAGGTTCTGACATCTTCACTGTGATCTGAACTGGCCTTCCTGGCCTCTTTTTCTCTCTTAAAGTAAGCAAAAATCAATAAATACCAAACATTTGAAAGAAACGTTAAACTTCTGTTTACAGGGGCCTTTCTTAAAATCAAGTAAGATTTTAAGGATCTTACTTGATTCTAAAAATCTATGCATCCTATAGATTTCTGGATGCATTACCTATATAATCTTCACTTGCATTAATATTCAATATGCAAAAACATTACAGACTATTGTTCTTTACATTTTAGCAAAAGGGAATGAAGGCTTGGCTTAACGGTCAAGAAAATTTGAAAGAGTTATAACTTCAGTGGATAAACAAGTAAGACTGCAACTAGCAATTATTTTAGTAATCAGTTATTCATTAACAAGGACCACGCCACAAAGACAGTAGTTAAAAAATGTATTTATGAAGGGATTAAGGATGTAGGGATGTGTAGTTAAAAAATGTAGGGATGAAGGGATGAAGGATGTAGGGATGAGGGTGAAGGGAGGGGGATGTAGGGATGAGGGATGAAGGATGTAGGGATGAGGGATGAGGGATGTAGGGATGAAGGATGTAGAGATGAGGGAGGAGGGGTGAAGGATGTTGGGATAATTGATACAGGAATGAAGGGATTAGGGATGAAGGGATGAATGATCTTGATGTGGTTATCTGGGGAGAATGGTGGAGGGCTTGGGAGGTGGAGACTGTGTGGGGGTTTGGTCTTTGGGAAACAAATCTTCTTATTTTCCCGCATAGGACCCCCAAAAGAGTCTGATTTAAATCAAACAGATGAGAGAACGAGCTTGTCATGAATAACTGAGATTATTGTGGATGCATGAATGGTACGCCGGGGATAACCAGCAACTTAAATTGTCTCATCGGAGATGAAGGGATGAACAACAATCTGACTGGATGCTGAAGAGGCGACTCCTATGCGAAAGAGAATGGGTGGAATAAAGTTAGACAGAGATGCCTGATCTTCACATGGCTTGACTGAGATGGCTGGAGATCCAGACACAAGTGGTTGGGTTTCGGGATTCTGAGATTAGGTCTGGACTTTGAGATGAAACACTTGCTGAAAGTCTGGTCTGAAAATAAAGACTGGCTCATAGGGGTGATGGAAGAGATGATCAGTTGACCTCTTTGCAGAAAAATATCTGAATGATATACATATTATATGTAAAACAAACTAGTGTTTGACAGAAATGTAGTGTTAGGGTGACATGTAATTTCAGCATTTTTAGTTTAGTTTTTTAATTTTTAGCAGTCCTTCTACACATACTTTATGTCCGAGATAGGCTTACCACACCCATGTTTTATAAATTAATTCCCTACAGTTCTGCTATTTAGAGATTCACACCATAATAATGGTGATATTCGGACTGGAGTGTTGACGTCAGCTTGAGCGTATGGCTCAAACTCCTGATGTTTGTTGCAATTCCTCTTTAGATGACCTTTGGGCTACACTTTTTACTATGATGTGGGATTTGTGACTGCAAAATAACTGACGGTTCTCACGGCCATGAACTTGGTTTGCTCTTTGTTGTCGTGTTAAATCACAGAAACCCATCTCTGAAAAGACTAGAGAGAAAAAAAATGTCTTCAGAGTCCTCAATAATTGTCTGTCTTCTGTCTGTAAAAGCATTTCATCTTCAATCATGAAATTATCTTCATGGGAAAAAATCTTGGGCTTAGAAAACCTACCCAAACATTTGTCCTTCTGTTCATTTTTACTGGAAAAAAAACACATTACGTGTGAGAAAAGATAAAGTAGATAGCAAACAACATATTACTGTTCAGAAAGATCTTGATAGGAAGGGTTGGTTATGCTAGATAACCAAAAGATATCCAAGATAAGTTAAATCTGCTTTATCCTGCTAGAGGTCAGTGGTATAAAGTTAAAACATTACTCTTCTTATCCCAGCTTATTGTACTGCATTTCCCCAAGCATTTATTTAGGTGTCAGTGTATCTGCAACTCTTATGTATCACGGTTCCTCAATCTAGTTCTGCAGTGTTTGTGGTGTGACGGTTGGTTTGTGTTGCAAAACATGGCGCCTAGCAACGGAGCAAGTGAAAGTGACAGCACGGTTGTCAAAGCAACATGTTTTTACTAAACTTTGCTGCTTCTCAGAATGCAACTGGTGGGTTTCTACCCCCCTCATCTAGTTTCACATGCTGTGGTGTGATGTTTGACAAGCTGAGTGGAAACTCAGATTAGAAGGAAATCCTCTCATAATCATACCGAGGGCAAAGGTGGCATCATAGTGGGAAGTCGCCTTTCATTTTTTTCATGTCCAGGACATCCTCTGCTAAGTTTTATTAAGAGCTCCAGAAGCTCTGCAACCTTTACTCTACTGCCTGTGAAGCAGAGCTCAATGTGAAGTCCCCAATTCAACCTATTTTAACTTTATTCCTATAGAATAGACCTAATAATTCTTAATTAGATACTGGAAGCAGGAGTTCTTTGCAAATTACTCCACTGATATGTTGCTCTTGTTGGCACCTTTGATATCCAACAAAATGATTTCTACTAATGTGGCTTATTAGTGGTTTGTTTGCATAGAAGGCCTGGATGGGTTGGGGAGGTGTGAATGGCAATCAAACTCTGATGTGGTTGAAGTGAACTCTGGTCTGCTTGGAGATCACAAATGCGTTCAACGCCAGAGACCTCTTTAAAAGCAGAAAGTAGACTTTAGAGGAGGGCATTTGGGGTAAATACAACCAAAACAAACACAAGAGTCTAATGCCAGCAAGAGAAATGGGCCATGGTCTTTGACCAAGGACAAAATAGAAATCCTACAACCGCCACTCCATTTTTGTTTACATTTTGTGAAGAAAGAAGTTGCGTCCATATCTTCTTCAGAGGTTTTCATGTTGTTTTCTTCAGTGATTCTTGGTGCAGCGCCACCACAGGTGAGGAGGTGAAATAGATTTCTCAAAGGGTTTGGTTTGTTGGATACAGTGCATCATGAAAACAAACCACACCAGCCCAAAACATAGCAAATGTGACAGCTTTAGTCCTCAATCAAACATAGTGCACCATACCATCAACTCTTAGGCTGAGCCCAGCCTCCCTACAGATGTATCACATTTGAACTGCCTATATGAGTTATGTCATTATTATAGCAATCCTCAATATCTCATGACCACATGTAAAGGGGTTGTGAAGTCAGCAGAGCAGGTAATCAGGAGCTTCACTTTTAATCTTTTTTTAAACCATAATATAACAGATCAGCGCTCACATTTCTACAGACAAGCTCCAGTTAATCAGGACAAGACTCCAAGATAATTGATCTGCAGTCAAGGCCGGAGCGTGACCTTCGGTGTGTAAGGAGCACACCACTTTTTTCCCCCCTCAGTTTTAAACCACTGACTTGGTTTCATCGAATCAGATTTATTTTCCTCAGTTCTAAAGTGATTGTAGACTTTTAGAAGCCTCCATTACCCACAAGCACTGAGCCCATGTCGTGGTCAGTTTCCGTCAGGTTGACGAACCGCACCATCTTGTTTCTCCTTGGGTCATTTACTCAAGTCCGTCGCCCTTCTCTTCTGTCTCATTTCCATGCGGTGATGTCAGTTTCATGTCCTCAGGGTCTTTGGGGGCGAGCTTAGACGGTCATTAATGTAGGGGATTTATTTATTTTACTGATCTCCTCCTGGATGGGAAGGACCATGGTGGCAGCTGTTGCGGGGCTGAAGGGACAGCAGTGCCCCGGCGTTCAGTCCCTCATTACTGCTTTTTAATGAGGAGGAGTGACGGATTACAGCAGGTCTCCCATCTGGCCCGGCACTGTTTGGCAAGCAGGGGGGTGTTTCGCTTTTCTAACACGGTACACTGAGTTTCCACCAGCTAGAATTTAGGGGCAGGGGGTTTGTTTTGAAACCAACAAAGATCAAGTAAAAATAAAAAATGGCCCTCCTGCATATTTGCTTTCATTTCAATGTAGGACAGGAAAATGATCACAATGGGAATTAAAACCCAAATGATTTTGTTGTAGAACTCTGTACTTCCTACATCCTGAAATATGATGCAATATTTCACCCTGATGCTTTTGTTTTATTTTATGCATACTTAAAACTATTAAACTCCCAATTTATTTATTTTTTTTATTAAAACTTTGACTATTTAAACCATTAGAGGTTTAAATACCAAATTGTTTGATTATCAGAAGGTTAGAGATTAATTAGATGAATAAAAACAACATATTCCTGCCAGTTATGTTCAGCTCTTTCTCAGGTAGTTGTTGGTGCAGGAAGTCAGACGATTTCTGATTCTGAAGATGAAAACATCCTCTTCCTGACGTTAGGTGTTACAATTGAGCGGCAGTCTCTTCCTTTCAGCTTCTGAGAATTTGACAAACTCTTCATATCTTTTGTTTGAATGCTACTTTTGCTTTTTAAAACTGTGCTTCACTCTGTGCTGCTAACCTTACATGGAGCAGGATTGTTATTTGAAATTGATCAGTATTGAGTAGATAGAGGTGCTTGTCAATAAACCAGAATGTCATCATAAGGTTAATGTATTTCAATGATTCTATCTGGAAAGGTAACTTCTTATTCATTAGACAGATGAATCACTGATAGCAGATATTTCAAACATTTATTTTTGTTCGGTTTTTTTATTATGGTTCTCAGATAAACAAAATACCGAATTTATTTCCCGAATACCAATTAGGATTATAATCCAGAAATGTATCCTCACTTATAAGCATGTCTATGTACTATATTGTAGATGCACTGAATATTTCTTAGGACTCCTTTTGCATTGATGCCACATCAATACAGCAAAACAAAAAGCCCAAGTTGCTTTAGCTTCTCTGCATTTGTGGTTCAGTTTTCTCTCACCTTCTTGACAGAAAACCAGTGAAGTTTAGGACAGACTTATTTAAAGGCATCTCTATGTAACTTGTCAGAAAAAGGAAGTATAAAATGGACCAACACCAGCTGATTACAAGGCTGTTTGTAGAAACATCACATTGAATCTGAAGCAACTTAAAATCCTTGCACATTCGCTTCTTTCAGAGTTTTGGATCTTGATTTTCAAATGCAGCACAAATTTTCAGCAATAATCCATTCCTTTCACTCCTAAGCCCAGGTAAGATGTTTAAATCAGATGTCACTAATTCAGGGTTGACTTAACACAATTGCGTCTGCATGTAGTGATTCTTGAAGCACTATTGCTGCAGTCCACACCTTGCAAATTTATCAAATGGACTTTGGTTCACAATAATCTCATGGCTGCAGTTATCCCTGTTGTTTGTGCATCTTTCTCTGCTGCAGGCCTTCAGATTTTTCAGTAATTTTCTTTTTAAAAACTGCTCAAATACAGAAAACATTCTGTTAACGCAACCCCTGAAATTAACAGAAATGACCCAAAATATATTTTAAAAATGTTTTAATTTATTGTGATTCATTACATATTGTCTAAACCATTTGAATTTTGTCCTAAATGAGCTTGTAGGGAAATTGTGTGTGTGGTTGCAGCCTGGTGATTAAAGCCGGGGGAGGAATAGGGGAAGGTGGTTTTGATATGGAAGCCACAAGCGCGTGGCATCTGAAATACCTCTTCACTTTTCCGCAAATGTCACTTCAACAGTTGTATTTCCAGCATGATAGAAAAAAAAAGAAGAAAAATGTCACAATCAAGTCCGAAATCACTCACCCATGTCCCACACGCTTGCCTTCCTTCTGGTCTGCAAGTTGAGGTCAGAGTTTAACAGAAATGTGGCTTCGATGCAGGCGTAGAAGTTTGCTTTCTAAGTGCAGTTTGTTGCTTTCACTCTGCAGCATCACAAAGGAGAGCATCGTGGATGTGGAGGCCATGGTGAGGAAAGTGGAGCAGAAGATCGAGAGCTGTTCACAGCAGGACGTGGAGCTCCACATCGAGAGGGTTAGCTCACCTGCAAGGCCTTCTCATGCACCTTTGTTCCCTTCCACATCCAAATAAACACACAAAGTTGAATTTCTTTCCTGCCTGGCAGCATAAAAGCATCCAGACTTTTAGGCCTTTGTAGTTCATTTTGTTCAGGTGGGTCCACAGCTCCCCTCACAGGAAGCACACAGCTGCTAGGCAGACGTCTTCAAACCAGTGCACCTCATGTTTACCTCTTTGTTAAACCTCATTGTTCAAGCAGATTAGGATTATTGACCAGTAACACTCATGCTAGCAGATGTGGAGAAATCAAATTTCAAAGCTATGAGGTGTTCAGGCACTTGAAATAACAACCAAACTGATCACAATAAATACGCACGTTTGTCAGCTGGAGTCAGCTTTTCACATAAACAGAGAGGGGTGTCACTTCTTACTGCTTTCACTTTGTCCTAGAAGTCTGGAGGTCAGGTACTTTCCATTTTCTTAAGCCCTTATGTCAACATTGTGGCTTTGGTTTAGACATTTTATTGTGCTCAGCTTTGTTTTCTTTTGCTTGTTGTTTTTGTCTCAGATTTTTGTCATCAGCCAGGCAGAGCCTCGTCTCCCCCTGCAGCTGGAGGACGCAGTCAGGCCGGATGGAGATGGGGAGGAGGTGAGGCGACTTGAGCTGTCAAAATTCAAGTTAGAAAGTCAGTTAAATATCGCTGTTGTGCAGAACTAAAGTGCCAATTTAACTTTTGGTTTAATATTAGCTGTTCTGACATTATTTTTAAAAGGCTGCAGCTTTTCTCTGGTGATAGGATTTCACACGGTTAAAGCGTACAAGTATAGTGTATCTCCTATGATCTCCGTTTTCAGCCCATCCCACAGGCTTTCCATAGGCTTTAATTCTGCTAATAGAGAAGAATGTTCATTTAATGCCTGCGGACTGTTTTGGTGAAGTTTATGACACCATGCACATCCCAGAATAATCCCATGTCCTTTGGAAGAGAAGCAGATCGTTGCATATATTCACTGTAACCAGCAGTGTGCTTTCTTTGTGTTACATCTAACCTACCTTGAGTTTTTTTTTGGCCTACAAGCTCATTTAATTCTTATCCATCAAAAGCACTACATTCTACTTAAACTCTACTTAAAATTGAGTTTAAGAAACTCCAGTTGGTATTTGTTATTTTAGCACAGATGGTGCATAGAAAGCATCTGATTGCTGTAGAAACTTTGACAGTTTCAGTTGTTTCGAACTTCATTGTTTCTCTGACTGTAGCTCTGTCTTGAGGACTAGGAAAGCAGCTGTTTTCTTGTAGCCGTTTCTAGACTTATTTAGACCAGAACATATCAGAGGAAGTTGTACGAGATTTTAAAGAGAAACGGGCATCTGTCACAGCATATTTCTACCCGAAGGTGACAGAAAAACATCACTTCATAATGAGAAGTTCCTCGTTTTTAAACTCTGGTCAACTTAAAAAAAAAAAGATAAGCAATTATTGCGAAGGGATGGTTGTGGGTATCATAAATGGTATTTTTGGTGAAATCAATTACAGTATTTCGCAGCATGAAACTGGAATGAAGGTTTACATTTTTAAGACTTTTTAGCACATTTCAAACAGGGCTGTCAACAAATTTATTCCTGTATGTACACAGCTGATACATGTGATTGTATCCACCAGCCACATTTCACATCTGCTGCTGGATCTCAGGTGTTTTCTGTTGGGATTCAACATGTCAGTCACACTTGTAGCAGCACCTGTCGTCCCCAGAGACAGAGGCCAGATCGGCTCTGACTGTCTGCCGAACTAACGCTTTCCCCCGCTGTATGAGGCTGTCTGGGGCAGGATGTAGCAACATAGGCTGTTAACTCGCGCCCCAGAGGACGTTCTGAGGAAGCGCGACATGACCCTGGAAGCATTGGTTCCTCCTGTGATGAAACGTTTACTTTTTCATTTGTTTAGTTTTTTTATATTTCTCCCTTTTCTGAATTGGTTCCCTATTGTCTTGAGCAGCAGATGTTTTGGTGCAGCTGACCATTTTTGTTGTTGAATCTGCATCTGACCTTGTTTCCCATTTAGTGCTTGGTGCCTAAATTCTCACAGTCATGTGAAAATATTAGCACATCAGTGCTCAGTTCATATATTGATGTCACGTTTTATTTATCTCGGGGAAAATAATTTATTTGCACATTAGTGTTTTCCTATTTAAACAGAAGATAATGACAAAAAATCTGTTTTCTGTTGTTTTCTGTCATCTTACCTTTAAGATGACAGAAAAGTGTTAGCGCTAGTGTTAGCTCCTTTAGCTAAAATAACTTAAGTGAGAAATTTGCTGCAATTCTTACTTTATATTCAACTCTTTTTGATGATTTTTGTACATTACAAAGGCTGATTTAAATTTTTTTGCGGTCTTATTAAATCCTTATGAGACCTTATTAGCTGCTGCAATCTTATTTTTTTAAGTTCTCTGACAGCTCTCAGTCTGACCTTTAATCGATGCAAATCATCTGCAGCATTCAGAGTTGTGTCACCTTAGTGGGAAAATTGAAATGGCTAATCACACACTGGGACAATAAAGGAATATTTCTAATACATTTTTGGAGTGCCCTAATTTATTTCTCACTTGATTTTGAATTTCCTTTATTTCATTTATAAGAAATTTACAAGAGGTATTTTCTTTTAATGGGCTACTTAAAATTTTTAGTAGCATTGAAATGGATATTATATGCATGCTTGCAAATATATAAACAAAATTAGACAGATTTTCATTTACTTTTTTCACTCGAATGTATTCTATTTAATGTATAATGTATTCTATAACTATTTCTATTAGATTCTATTCTATCTCTGTTGTTGCAGTTGCCAATTTATGTTTCTCGACAAATTAGATCATGATCAAAATTGAATAATTCTGATTGGGATGCTTATTGCATAAAACTCATGAAAACCTGCTTAATTTTTTTTCTACACTTTTTCCTTCCACTAAACATTCCATTGATAAGCCAGCAACCAGCAAGCTTCTTCAGCAAACACTTTTGGCACCATATCCTCCTTGTGGTGAACGTTAATGTTTTACTGAGCAGTGTTTTTCATTTTAGTGATAACATGAGATTTCTGTTTTACTTTTATTGCATAATATGTTTTCAGAAAAAAAAGTAAATTTTGAGCTTTATTAACTAAGCCATAACCATCAAAATGAACACAGATGAACATTTGAAACACATCATGCTCTGTACAATGAATGTTTGAGTTTAACTGAATTAGTGGAGTGAAGTAACTTTTCTAATTTGCTGAGAATGCCCCCATATGTTTTTACATCCTAACATGCAACAGTCCTTCTGTTTCATCCCTTGTGAGCTTTAAAAAGCCTGTAAAATATTTACACATCACTGAGTACAAACACCTCAGTGAGCAGATCAGCTCTGCTCAATATTTCATAAGTTTGGTTGTGATGTTATAATGTTTTCTCCCCTTAGGAAGGAAGAGCCACTGTTAACCAGGATACCAGGCTGGACAACAGGGTGATTGATCTCAGGGTAAGAGACAACAGAAATGTGTCAAAACTATCACTTGGTGGATCTTATCCTAAAAGTGACTCTCGTGAAGGAAAATAAAATCTCATAGTTTACATTCCTACAAGCATGCGGGATATTTCTTTTCCAGTAAGAAATGCAAGCAACGCCATTCAAAACGTGTCTTTTACATTCCGCCGTCTAAATTTAGAAACGCCTTCATTCAGACTTTACAGGTTAAGCTAAAACTGCCGTAGCGTAGAAGCATGGCACTTTAGATCAAACAGAAAGCAAACTACATAATAACTTCAAAACGACAGAGTAAACCGCTGCACCTTAGAAGAGAAAACGTTCATCTGTGATTTAGCACGCTGCCACGTTGTGTGGGAGATGTGCTAAATCTATATGAGCAGCAGAAGGCGCACAGCCGCCGTGTCTCGCATTGTTTTGATATGTATGGATGGTACGACTGGCAGGAAGGCAGCAACACCACAGCACAGAGACGCGGCGCTCTAAAAGATCACAACAACACCTGTTTCTGTAGCACCTGAAGCTCACAGACGAGGGTCTGTCATCACTTGTTCACTTAAGGGCCCAGCGAAGCTATAAAGTGGTTCCCACTCTGCTAGACAAACACTCGATGAGGGACCAATAAAGCTCCTCTAAGAATAGTTGAGTTTCTGTGAAACTTCTCTCATGTGATATTTGAACATCAGGTGCTTTGTACAACAAAAAGCAGAGAAAGTTCAGTTGCGTTAATTTAGTTTGTGCAATAAAGCTTGAACTTGCAATCTGTTTAGAGTTATTTGGCATCAAATAGCTGCAGAAATTAAAATTTTTCTGACTGAAACAGTGCAGTTCAAAGTTTAATTTAGGCTCATTTCCTTTATAGACATTTTGTCGAGGAACCAGAGTTCGTTTCTCAGGCTGTGAAAACTGATCACTGGGTTTGAAATTAAACTCAGAACAAGACCCGGGTGGGAAGGTACAACTTTCAATATTACCATAAATGTTCAGGGTGGAGATTTATAGTGGAAGATGCTAAGCAGTTTAAACTCTTCTAGGGTTCCTCTAGTCAAAGAAACATTTAAAAGTTTGACAGTTTTGCAGTATTTATGTCCTAATTTACAAAAAAGGCAATCATGTCTCCCAAGAATGTGTATCACCAACAGATTTTAAATGATAAAAAAAGAAGCAGTCTAACAGGTTGCTGCAGAGGTTGGTGTCAGAGTACCCACAGCATCAGTTTGTTACAAACTGGACTGCTTAGAGTTATAATGTAATTTCTGGTTGATGCATAAATTAAAAGCAAATGTTTAGACATTAATCTATGCAGACGTTATCGACGTGTTCATGCATTTCTCTTTCAGCTGTTGAGTAACATATGTACACTGATTGATTGTTGCACCATCGTTTTTTAGATGTGCTATTGTTAATTTTAAACAGTATTGCAGGTTTAACATTTTTAAAGTATATTTTTGTTTCTAGTTCCTCTTCTGGGTGACAAATAACAAATTAATTAATTTTATTTTATGCTTTAACTGCAGCAAATGGAGATCATGAACCTGCACAGCTTCACATACAGGAACTCTTTGTTGAAAGAGAAGTGTACCAAACTGAAAAAATATAAGCAATTTAAAGTTTCAAAATAACTACAAATAAAAATGATCAGGTGATGCACAAAAACAATTTTTTTTTGTTCTACTTCCACATATGAACATTTCAGAGCAAAACTGTCTCTAACCTCATCACAACATGCAAGTTTTGAAAATAAGCAGGTAAATTTCTGCTTAAATATTTTTGGTTGATTGCAAGGACACAATGACTTTCAGCAAAATATACAATTTGCGATGATGTTGATGAATTTATTAATGTCTTTCTGCTTTAGGTTCATTGCAAAAATTGAGCCTATGCACTGAGCAATCTGCCCAAAATGTTGGAAAAAAATAAATAATACATATACAGTGTTTTTTCCCACAACTGCACAACACACACTCACTCACACCTAGGGAGAATTTGGAGAGACCAATTAACCTGACAGTCATGTTTTTGGACTGTGGGAGGAAGCCGGAGTACCCGGAGAGAACCCACGCATGCACAGGGAGAACATGCAAACTCCATGCAGAAAGACCGGGGCTGGGAATCGAACCCAGAACCTTCTTGCTGCAAGGCAACAGCTCTACCAGCTGCTCCACTGTGCTGCCCTATATATTTTGTAACGCTACTTTTTATCTGTTAAAATGTCACAATATAAAATGCAGAACTTTAGCAATGCAATAAACGAGTTACGTATGCAATAAACGAGTTGCAATAATGACGAGTTATTGCAATAACTCGTCATTGCAAAGTTAGGTGTTCTGCAGTTCTGTGGAGCTGGTTTTATAATTTCTCTAAGGTATTTCACATCTGCCAAAGACTTGAAAAGCAGAACCTCGTTGTTGGGTTAACTTCAGACTCTTTATTGCTATCAAATGTCAGTATTAACATTAATTTAACCATCTTGGAGTCTGCCATTGTTTACTATAGCAAGGGCAAAAAAATTCCCACAGGATGAATTTTATGCTCTTCTTGCAACGTGGGACTGAAACCGCACTTAACCATAAATTTAAATTTTGGACCTTGAAACCCATCTGTGGTATCTCATCACCGCAGCTGGGTTTCTGAACCGTAGAGTTTGCCTCTGAGTTGTAAGCGATATTCAGGTGCTTCTTATAAGTAACCGCAGCATGAGAAGAGCTGCCAGTTTAGGAGACCAACTGCTACCTACGTATCCCCCATCGCACCTACTCGCTGCAGACTTGCTGTAAACAGGAAGCGCTTTCGAAGGTTTAAGCGTGGCCTTACTCAGACTGGCTTTTCACAGATTTTTTTCCCCCAGGTTTGGCCCAAAACTTTTGACGCACAGCAAAAAGTGAGTCATTCTGTTCCGCAGCCTTGCAAAGGTGTTGATAAAAATTCTCAGGAAAGTTTTATATCTTTTTCGCTTCTTCTTTTTACCAATTGTTCTCGCTGATGCTTCAGATTTCAGTCAGGCATCCCCGAAGCGTCGTCTGTAGAGTTACAAGTTGGCCAGTACTCACACGCTATCACTTTTCCCTTTTCTGTCTAAAGTAGTCATGATGTCTATTCAAATGTAGGCCGTCAGCACAGATGAGACTCGGTGGCAACAGTTTCTCATTTTGATATGTAATAACTGTAGTCTTGGGCCAGTGATCTGTAGAGGTTTGTGGTAATCTGAGATGAGTCAAAGGATTTTAGGGAGTGTACTTTTACGTTTCTGTCTGTTTATTTTACTCAACTGTTACACATTTTGGTTTTGGGGGTTAATTTTTAACAGTAACCTTCCCTACCTCGCTGTCAGCATTTACATTGATAATGATAGGCTTTGCATTCCCGGAGCTCCCGCCGGGCTCTGATGCAGGTCTCGCCCTCGCCAGCAAATAAATGTTTCAACCTTCGTGCAGACGGGAGGTGCAAAAAAATAAAAAAAACAAAAAAAAACTGGCAATCTTGTTTTTGCACATCTGTTACGATTGGGTAATGAGTCCAATGAATCACTCTGTGTGTGGTAACGCTGCTCTGCTTGTGGTTCAATGTTTTATGCGTGCGAATCTGTGTGTGTGTGTTTCCTCCCAAAGACGACCACCAGCCAGGCCATCTTCCGCCTGCAGTCAGGAGTCTGCCAGCTCTTCAGAGACACCCTCACCAAAAAGGGCTTTGTGGAGATCCAGACCCCCAAAATAATATCTGGTAAAACTGTTTTCTTATCTTGCCCCAGTTGGGGAAACTGATCTTTTTTTTTAAAATAACTCAGTGGAGGCACCCTTGTTTCCATCCCACCGCCCACAGGTGCCCTGTGAGTCATAAAGTGACAGTTGTAAATCACACTTCCTCTGCTAGGACGCATTTTAAAATCATAAACCAAACATTAAGTTCAGCTGAATCTCCCAGCTTCAGTCATAAAACCAAAACAGTCATGCAAACATGAAGCAGTTTGAAATATGAAAGAATTTTAGGCCATTCAGGATCTTAAACTTAAAAATTAAAACCACTTTTTCTGCTTTATTGTAATTAAACACCAGTTTATATTTGGAAAAGGGAAGTTTTGCTTTAGTAGTTCTCTAATGCATTTGGCTCAGAACATGTTAGAAAAAGAAACAAACACAATTCTTCTGTCAGCGATTCAGAGTTCAGAGGTATTTGAGCTTTTCCTTGAATTGTCGCCCTCCTCTACCGGTTTTTCCTGCCACAGAGAGCAAAAACAAACTTTTAAAAATAGTGGACCTGTTCAACTGCTTAAAGCAAACACATTAAAACTGTAGCAGCAAGAAAGTCCCACACCTGTGAAAACCAAGGAAAACACAGCACAGTTCAGGGATCAAGTTGTAAGGAAGTTTAATCCACTGAACACTGTTCAATCCATCATCTGAAGGAGCAGTGGGTAGAGACGCAGCCAAAGTGGCCCATGGCAGCTCTGGAGGAGGAGAAGCTGCTTGTTCATTCCACAAGTCGGGCCTTTACTTTGGGGAGCATACTCCTAGTTTCAGTCTGCTCCTTCACTCAACTGTTACACAATTTTGTTTTGAGGGTTCATTTTTAACAATGATCTGCCTGCTTCGCTTTCAGCTGGGAAGAGTTGTGGCCACTTTGGAAAAAAAAAAGCTAAAAGCATAAAACCAACCAATGCTTGTCATGTTGAACACATTATTCATTCGCACTGCAGAAACACAAAATCTTAGTGGTTTTGGTCTAGTTTCTTGTGAAAGCTTCTTGAAATAACACAAACCCAACTTACAAGGAGCTTTTCAGCATATAGGAACTTGATTTTTAAGTCAGTAATTTCTTAATATTGATGAAAAAGTACAGAAATATAGCGGATTAATCTGCCATCGGAACATAACATTTTCCCCCAAGTTATAATTCTCTTGCTTCACACATACCTGATTTCAATTGATGGCCGATTAACAGACTTTTATTGAACTGCAATTATCTGAGTCAGATGTGTTAAAACAGGGAAACATCTGAAACATGCAGGGCACGGCGCCTCGAGGACCAGGATTGAGAAACACGGCTCAAAGTCTATCCAGAAGATTATTTTTGTAGCATCAAGCCTTTCAGACTCCAAAGTTTTAACTACATGATGAAGAAGTAACCAGCTGGAGAGAATGATTCCTCACTTCACATATCAGAGCTCAAATGTTCTTGAGCTCTTTGAATTGTGTTTCTTCTCCTGTTGAAGAAGAAGCTTCTCCATTGTAGTAGAAGCATTCAACTTGAGCTAAAGCTGTTAAAACCTGAAACAAAAACTCCAAAACATGTTACATAAAAGGGCAGGGTCTTTGTGCTACCCCTGGACTCCCACGTGATTCTCACAGTTCAAATGAACAGCTTTGCTCTCACTTCCTCTTTTTCTGTGTGGGAGCCAATCGTTGCATCTTCGCCTCGTTTTAAAACTGCCGCGTTTTCTCTTTTTGGCGGCACCTGCCAAACAACATGATGTGCCTTCTGCAAAACCGCATCTTCCTGCCTGGCTACACCCATCACACACGCGGCGTACAGTTTGTGCCGTGTGAGCACCCCCCTACCCACGCCCTATTGTAGATTTTCACTGTGGCACGAGGACATCAGATAGAGCCGTCCTCGATGACGTTCGTGTCGCACGGAAAGCTGCAGATGCGTTTTGCATGGTTGGTCGTTATGTAATCCTGAAACTTGTTTTTGAACGAAAACACACCGCAGTCTTGGTGAAGGTTAAAAATAAGTTCATGACAACTTTTATAAAGTAGTTGAATATTACGTTCGGAGACTGAGATATTGTGTAAAGTGGCCTTGAAGGGGATTTTGTTACGCTCTTTATTTTAGCTCAGCTTTTCTTTTTTTTTTATCTTTGTCGTACCAAAAATAAAAATACAAAGTCTTCATCTGACAAGGTTTTGGGAATCCCAGTATTTGAGCTGAAGTATTATGTGTTTGGTTGAACTCAACCAAACCCATATTGGAAAATTTAAGGTTGTTTCTAATATTTAAACATAAGAGCAGCTAATGATCAATATTTCTGCCCAATTATTTCTAACACTCACCCCTTCAAACATATCCATTCACATTCAATAGATTTGGCTGTGCAGATATTACATAGGCTGTGTTTAATACAAACTTCCTTTTTATTATTATTATAAGGCTGTATTATTAGGAAAATCCCATTGAGATTAAAATCTCTTTTGCAAGAGAATCCTGGTCGAGACTGACAGCAGAAAACAAACCATTTCATGCAGAATCCAAACACTATTGTTGATATTTATAAACCTCTGAGGTAAAAATTATCTGTTGGTCATCAAAGTGTAATCAATATATTCAATGTAACCGTTTTTAATCTTGGAGTCAGATCACAGTTGAGTCTGAGCCCAATTAACCGCCATAACAGGTTTGTGGTTCACCTTCAAATCACAGCCAACATGACTCCACCCTCACTTGTCTTATACTCGTTTCTGTTTGAGAGAAGATTAAAGTGCTTAAAAAAATAATCTTTAATCTATCCGTTACTTTCAGAAAATCTAATTCAAAGTTCCTTCGAAGGTGAACTAAAGGCGCTCTACTGGTCCTTAAAGTTAAGTTACAGCTAAAATGGAGAAAATCAGTTTATATTGGAAAAATTGCTCTCTATGAAACATTAAGTATGATATGAGGAGATCTCAAAAGCATCATTTTATGTTTGCTAGAATATTATTTTCAAAATAATATAATGGTGAAACAAAAACAGGAAAGTGGTATGAAAATTTAAGTCTCATTTTCCACGACCCATTTGTTGTTTACGGATTGCAGCAGCAGGTGGCCGAAACTGCAGACTGATTATTTTTATTTTATTTTGTTCATTTGTTCCCACCCCCATTTGATTTTCTCCTGGGATCAGTTTCTTGCTTATCAAACATCTGCGTTGTGGTGGACAGAAGCAAACCGTTAAGAATCATTTCTGCAGAGCCTGTTGACGTGATGGAAAGGGTCAGAAGTCAGATTGTTTATCAAAACCTTTGTCATGACAGTCAGATAAGATAATCTGAGACAGAAAATGAGCAAGCTCTTAGATGCATCCCAGTGCACACAAAATAATCTGTCAACTGTTTTTTTGCTACTTTAAAACCATAAATAATTCATGATCAGTAATAACTTTAAAGCTTCTATAATGAATGCAACCAAGTCAGTTCCCCTTCTAAATATAGTTCATTGTGTCTTAGACCGTCAGTGTTAGAGTATGAAACCGTCTCTAAAACATAAACAACAGGATTCTAGATTATTTTTAGCCACACACACACTCCCTCACACACCACACACACTTCTACATAGCACAATGGGAGGTTTGGGGACAGCAGTTAGAACCAGTTGAATTTCTCAGTCCTGATCCACATGGTTAAAAGTTTTGTTTTTGTTTACCGTCTTATTTTCTAAAAGTTTCTGCAGGCATCTTCATTCACCAGCTGTAGACCAGAAGTTGGTTTATCCAAAAACATTTCAGATTTGGCTGTGAATTTACATTTTAGGTTCACAACCTAAACCACTGAGACTTTCTGAGAGCCAGCAGCAGGGAGGTCACAAGCCAACCTGAGTGTGGAGGTATTCAACCTCAGCAGGTCAGAGGTTGCACCTGCTGAGGTCCAAACTTGATTTCCACTGCAGTTGAAGGTGATCTGATGAAAAAGGGGTTCTCTTGGAGTTTATTCAAGTGTTTTTCCTCAAACCTTCCCCCAGTCTGACAGAGAGAATTGAAATTATGCATGAAAACCTAAAGTTCACCGTTCAGAGAGAGACATTGGTAGACATCTGGATGGAGGTTTTTCTCCTTCAGGTAGTTGGAGTAGCTACATTTCATGTTTCTTATCTTGTTTCTTTAGAAAATCATTCAATTTAGTGGTTGCTATTAAGATAATCTTTCACTTTCCAATGAATTTGTCGGTGTTTTATTACTTTTTACTTTATTAGCTTCTATTTAACTAGGTGAGACAGTTGGAACTTGTTTTCATTTACAAGGCCAACAACAGTGATGTGATTTGGACCATATATTTTTTCAATATCCGTCTCGTTCCTTTCTATGAAGTATTTAAATAAGGCTCCATAAAAAGAGAGTTTTCACTCCTGCAGATAGATTTAGAGTTGGGCCTAAAACACAACACTTTCATCTGAGTTTTCAGGCTTTAACCAGATTTTTAGGCTCCGTCCTCACAAGATTTAGTTCCAAGGTTTTCTCCAGTGCACTATAAGCCTGGCGGGCCACCAGGCTTTACTAAAAGATTTTTAAATGTTTGCATTTTTAAGACTTTATAGCTGGTGTTCAGGTATTAATCTTACAGTGTTTTAATAATGGGGTAAATTTCCAGTCAACTTTAAGCATTTTTTAACTCAAAAACATGACAGGTTGCTGGATGAATGGCTGCCTTAGCACCCAACCACCGGTCTTCAGCCGGTTCGGTAGTAAACTCAAATCAGCTGAAGCAAAATATTTTTTTTTCTGTACTTCTGAATTCCTACCACGAGCAAATAAAAGATTTTAATTTGAATCCCCCCCCATTTTACTTTGCTGCTATGGCTCAGTTCCTGTTTTATTCATCACATTTCCATCAAATTGCTTCCGAAGACATCCCAGATCTGTCTTGTTCAGACAGTCGGAGACGCATTCACAGGAAATCACTGGACTCCATTGATTTTTAACATCTTCTGATTGATACTTACCTCATCAGAGCAGCATTTCCGTTGGATCGAATGCTAAAGCGAATCTGTTCTGTTTTGGGCATTAGTTGCTGATAGGTTAGACAGGTGATACATTTCATAAATGAGACTAATCTGATTAAACTTGAGGCCTTATTATTGCTCTACCATTCCATT
Organism: Phalloptychus januarius; assembly: GCA_902982915.1. Taxonomy (NCBI): domain Eukaryota; kingdom Metazoa; phylum Chordata; class Actinopteri; order Cyprinodontiformes; family Poeciliidae; genus Phalloptychus; species Phalloptychus januarius. Next base: position 15,357,329 of record CADWAE010000230.1, on the reverse strand, counting down.
ATGTAAATCAAGTCCTCAACACTCTATAGATCTGGTTGTAGTGACATTTCAAGCAATCATCATTCATCATGTTTCCAGCTCTGATTTGGAAGAGCAGATATGTTCCAGTCCAGATTATGAAGTATTGGTTAATTGCTTTGCGACCTTTCTGGTTGGAACTCATCACTCCCTAATTCGATTTGATTGAAGTCTTGCAACTATTCCAGCAGCAAATGGATAAATAGAAATCGCTGCCATGCTCGCCGTCCTTTTGGGTTCTGCTGGAATCTCGACTGATTTTGGGCTAATTTGTCAGTCTCAATTTGAATTTTTTAGATATCCGTTGGCACAACAGTGGTTCATCCCTCGAGTTTAGAAACGCTTTTATGTCTGGTTCACTTTTCAGTGAGAGTAAGGGGCTCAAAAAGGTCTGAAATCTGTCAGACAGGATAAAAAAAAAGTCAAGGAACTTTGAATTGCCTTCAGACTACTTGAAAAATAGTTTCCAAGGAAAACTTTAAAACATTGCAGGGCATTTCTTTGCTCCTTTTGGGTAAAATATAAAGAAAACGTTGAAGAGTTTTTTAGAGTGCCATACCGCAGGTAAGATTGGGTAAAGTTTTGAAAAGCACTCTCAGCCTTTGCAGGTCACAGTAATCTTTTTTTGCAGGTTGAGCTGAAAAAAAATCTCCCCCCCCCCCATCTCTCCTGAAAATTGTCTTTGCCCTTTCCCAGCTGCCAGCGAAGGTGGAGCGAACGTCTTCACGGTGTCTTACTTCAAATCCAGCGCCTACCTGGCCCAGTCCCCGCAGCTCTACAAGCAGATGTGCATCTGTGCTGACTTTGACAAGGTGTTCTGCGTCGGTCCAGGTAAAAGGGATGCCTCTCGTCTGACACCCTATGAACCGGCCAAGTCCTCACAGGCATAACAGGAAAATGAGCAGCAGGCGTGCAATGAAAACGGTGGACCCTATTAACGGAGATGACACGTTTAAAACGGTGTTTAAGACTGTTAAAGTTTAACAGACGTCCCACTGGTCCTATAACTGTGGACAGAGCTTGTAGTTGGTCTGTTAGTGACATAAAGGGACTTGTAAAAGACTTTTTACACAGACTTGGGAGAACCTCAAGCTTTGTAGCTGAGCAAATGCTGCCACCATCTGATTGGGGGAGCAAACACTTCCATCGCCTCGTTGAACGCGTAGGAGGTTTGTCTAAAACACTTGGTTTGATGTATATTTGGTGTTGCTGAGCAGAGATGAAATGCATTTCTGAAGGAAGAGAACAGCACTCGGGGGATTGTGGGGTTTTTTCCCAGATCCTCTGTTGCTGCACCTGAGGAATCAAAGGGCTCCAGATCATTACTGCTTCTCAGGCATCGTTGTGCTCGCTGCTGTTGCCGTAGTTACAGTTGTGCAGGTTCAGTATAAAGAAGTGAGGTCAAATGTGCTCAAATATCTAAATGGTCAGAAGCTCAGCTTTGTTCAGCTTTAGCCCCGACGTCTATGGTGCGCTTTAGAAAAGAAGGAAAAAAGGTCCAACTCCAGTCTGCGGCTGGTTATTTGTTCAGGGGAGGAAATGAGCGTGTTGAAGATTTATCTGCACTGTCACCATACAGTACCTTGTAAAAGCCTTTATTCCCTTTAAACTTTTCCACTTTCAGTTATGTAGGTTGTTTTATTTAAGGACATTAGTGAACAAACGGGATCATAAGGACCAAGAAACACCGTCCTTAGCCAACTGATATAAAGTTAAAGAAAGGCCTGTTTGCAAAATATTATGCCGACTATTAATCAGAAAAGTAGCAAGGAGGAAATTCAGAGGAGCTGAAGTTGATTTGAGAAACAATCTCTCAACATAACGATTAGCTGAGCGTTCCACTAATCTCGGCTTCGTGGAAGAGTGGAAAAAAACAGGACATTGTTGAAAGGAAGCCATAAAGTTCTTCGTTAAGCCATGCAGGGGAAACATCAAGCATGGAAAAAGATCCTCTGGTCAGATGAGACAACAGCTGGGCATTTTGGCCTATATGCTAAAAACTTTGTGACTGGAAACTATTACAGTGTGTTCAATTACAGCAGATTGCATTGAACACACCATCACCATAGTAAAACATGGTGTTATCAGCATTATGACCACACAATTCCTGTGTGGTCATTCAAAAAATAATCCAGAGATTCTGTTTCTGATTCGTTACTTTGAGCCGATTGGCAAGAATTTAAGCCCAGTGGAGACTTAGCACTCAAACCTCACAGCTGTATCTGTATCATCAAAAGATGGTTTTGTAAACTATTTACTCAGGAACTGCATATCATGCTTTTACAATATTTGCAAAAAAAAAAATAAAATGTTTCTTTTGTTTCCATTAATAGTTATCCACCAGTTTCAGTTCAACCCAAGTAAAGAAAAAATTTACATGACTCTTAATCTACATTATTTTGCCTTCTTCTTCCTTAAGGTCCAGTCAGAAAGTTAATTTTGTCATTTTTAACACAAGACTTTTAAAAAATGTTTCTGCTTCTCTTTAACTTCTTTTGACCCTGATGTTAAATGTCGGATGTTCAGTTTTCAGGGCGGAGGACTCCAACACTCACCGTCACCTGACTGAGTTTGTGGGTCTGGACATTGAGATGGCCTTCAACTACCACTACCACGAAGTGATCGACTCCATCACAGACACCATGGTGCAGATATTCAAGGGCCTAAGAGACAAGTAAGAACAGACAGGAAAGATACCAAGTCGCAGTTAGTTGTGTCCAAAGATTACACATAATGCTACTTTTCATTCATAATGTTTTAGCATGAGCATAAATATCCCAGGCTGAGTTGGATCCCAGAAAACCGGGTTAGTAAATTTTACATCTGTTTGCTTAAATATTTCATTATTTGTTTCCACAAAGAAAGTATTGAGTGCCTTGTATCTTTACTTTATGAAGCAGAAGAAACTAAGAAAAATATTTTTTTACACATTAAGAAAACATAGAGATGAAAACATACATTCACATAAAGTTTAATCTCTCTATATATGTTACATCAGGCTAAACATTTCTTGTTTCAGCTCAGTGAGGATTACCAAAATTATTCCTATTTACTAAATACCATAAAAACAAGTGAGATTTTTTTTTTTTTCGTTTATATACACTAAAGACTCTTTAAGCAAGTTTTAAAAAAGCCCAGGACATGGCTTTTTAAACTGAATAATTCACATTTGGGTTAAATAAAAATACGCCTGCAGATTTATTCAACATTCGACAACATTCTGCCGTCTGTGACTTAACGGGAAATTAAAATCAACAGTCCCAGATAACCTGAGTCAATAGTTGCAACAATTATTTCCAAGTATAAACACCGTGGAAATGTCTAACCATCAGACCATTCTGGAAGGTTTTGCTTTGGTTTAAGCATTTCCTCAACTGTGAAGTAGCAACATCTTGCTGTCTGGAGGTTTAGCTGCAGGAGCGACTGGTGCACTTCGCAAAATAAAAGGTATCGTGACCTGGGGTCAGATGTACTGGCATCCCTGACCATCCTGTAAATTTTCTTACTGGGATCTTGATTGGACTGATCAGATTTTTGAAAAACTTTGAATAATAATCCATGACTTAATGTTTATTTAGATTATAATTATAAATCATAGATAAAACCCAGTTTCTCTTAACCTTGTTGCTTCTACTTTTTTGTGTTTTCTTTGTCAAACTAAAACAAAAGATGATTTGGAAGACAAACAGATGAAAAATGTTTATCCAGTTGCACCGTGTAATCTGATCCTTATGATGTGGCATTACTGCCTCCTAGTGGTGGAAATCAGTGCAGCAAGAAGCAGATGGCCAAACGATAGAGTAAATATTATACACATAAAGCCCTGCAGCATTTCTGTCAGTCGCAGTAAAAAAGAACACAATAAACAATAAAGTCCCATTTCATGAATTACAGATTGAAGCATCTGTCCAGGGAAAGTCAGCTCTGGCAGTGCTATGTACCGACTAATGCAGTTCAAGTTGTTGGTTTGTTTTACCTCATGACTTTTGTTCCTCTTTTCTTTCCTCAGTCCTGCTTGCTACTTCTGTTCTCATGACTTCCCAGACTGTTTCCTTTGACGTGTGTGTTTATTTTGAGCGCTCGCTCCGACTCCAGAGCAACTGATGACTGATGTTTCCAAAAAACATCAGTCATCACATGCTGCTTAGACATAATTTTAAAAAGAATATTTATTAGAAGATATTAACAGTTAGCATCTGATTCATGTTTTCTGTTTCTATCAAAATAGTGAGGGATTTTCATTTCTTTACAATCCCTTGCAAAGTCATCGATAAACTTTGGAGTTTTTCACGTTGTGACATTACAACCACAAACCTTATGTGAAAACTGATACAAAGCAGGGTGTAAAAGTGAATTTAAAGAAAAAAGTATATGTTTTTCTTGTTGCATACTTATTCATTTGTTTTGAGCTCTTTTGAGTAAATACTATGTTGAACTACTCATTGCTGAAGCCTTTTTGGCAATAAATTTAACATGCAGCTCTGGAAAAAATGAAGATCCCGCTGCTCTGAATCCCACTGAAAACTTCCTGGTTTTTCCACTAAATATTGATTTCTGAACTCTGAGTTAAAACATTAACATTGTTGTTTCTAAATGAATATGAACTTGTTTTCTTTGCATTTTTTGAGGTCTAAAAAGCACCTCAAATATTTTGACCATTTCTCATTTTCTGCTAATAAATGCTAAATTTTTGCTTGGACTTTGGAAGACATGTTGTCAGTAGTTCTTAGAATAAAAGAACAAAGTTAATTTCACTCAAACATAAACCTATGAAGAGTAAAATTAGAGAAGCTGATCATTTTAAGTGATCTCTTACTGTTTTACAAGCTGTATCTGCCCATTTTGACACTGACACATCAATTCTTCTTTGCAATACATTTTGAATTTAGCATCAGGAACACCATCCCTACAGCGTGATGGAGATAGTGTGTTCAGAGTGATGTGCAGTGTTTCAATTTGATAATAAAGAAAAGCATCGGATGTGGTGAAACTAGAAAGTCTTCTGAAATGTTTGGGGGTTTTTTTTAATGTGATGAAAACAACCTAATTTATTCCTGCCTGTTAAAACTTTGAAAATCAGTGAATAATAAAATGAAAAATGTCTCCTGGTTTTTCTGCATCAGCTTCCAGACCGAGATTCAGACGGTGAACAAGCAGTTCCCCAGCGAGCCGTTTAAATTCCTGGAGCCCACTCTGCGGCTTGAATACACGGAGGGCTTGGCCATGCTGCGCGAGGCCGGAGTGGAGATGGGAGACGAAGATGACCTGAGGTCAGGTTACGTCACACACCCTCTGCACGGGATGCCGTGTTCTGTCATGTGGTTTAATCTGAAAACACAGAAGTCAGGATTTGCTTTAAGGAACTCGGTGTTTATGTAATTCTTGTGATCAGGCCAGTTCTCCTGAACTTTTTCTTGTTGAGCAGGAAATGAAAGAATTTGAAAGCTGTGTGAAAGTTTTTGCAGATGGCAAAAAAAATGTTTAACGTTGATTTTTTTTGTTATTCTGCAGCACTCCTAATGAGAAGCTGCTGGGCCGTCTTGTCAAGGAAAAGGTTTGTACTGTTTAATTCAGTCCTCGAAGGCCGTTGTCCTGCAACCTTTTGGGTGCATCCCCGCTCCAACACACCTGAATCAAATAAATAGTTAATTATGAGACATTTACTGAACTTGCTGACATTCCAAAAAGTTAATTAAGTCAATATATTCTGACCTGCTGGAGCAGGTAGGCATCCAGAAGTTGCAGGACTGGAACCACTTGCATATTTAAATCCAAAAACAAAAATGCTCAAAAAGTGAGCTAGTTCCTCCACTTTTATGCTGTTATTAATATTGTTTTTATTTTTATTTTTCCACAGTATGATACCGACTTTTATGTATTGGACAAGTACCCACTGGCTGTTAGACCTTTTTACACCATGCCGGATCCAAACAACCCTGTAAGTTTCTCATCTACACAAAACACTGAAACACTTATCAACTAAAAATGAAAATATGTAATAATAAATCTACTTCCATACATTTTTAGAGGGAAGTTTTCTGGCAGACCTCTTCAAATAAATAATAAATTTTTAAAAATGACTTTGATATTTTCTTACTTTTAGAAAGCTATTTTATTGAAATGTTTCTTGCGAAAGTATTTATAACCCTTGAACTTTTCATACTTTGTTACTTTATAACAAGTAACTTCCTTTCAAGAGGAGATACTGACAGACCAACAAAATATTGAGAAATGCAAAGAAAAAAAGTTTTTATTATTTTATATACATAGAAAATTTGAGAAGTTTGATATTCTGGACACCCTTTAATTATACTTGGCACCAATCTTTCCTTTTTATACTGGAATGGTAAATGGATTGCAGTTGTTGAAAGAAAGAGCAAAGATGCTCTGGACATGTGGGATGAAAATGTAACTTATTTTTTCCTTTCATGCAAAATGTTGCATGTGGCAGAAAAAAAGACAAATGTCTCACCGCTGGGATGCTTTTCTTCAGCAGGAATAAAGAATCTGATCAAAGGGAGATAAGTACAGAGTAGTCCAGGAAGGAAACCTGTTAGAGGCTGGAAACACAGCAGTCCTCAACATGCTGCCAAAGCCACACTGGAATGGTCTAGTCAAACTCCAGACCTATTTCTGTGGAAAGAACTGACAAAATGCTCTAACTATAGTCAAAGGTTGCTTTACATGTTATTGACTCAAATGCAGAAATTTTCAGGGGGTTTTTGGTTGAAAAACAAAATCCACTTGTATTTCTCTTCACAATTGTGTTATATGATAAGTTGATGCATCATATAAAGTCTGCATAAACAATACTAAAGTTTGTAGTGAAGCAGTTTGAGATATGACTCATTTTACCCCAATTAACATTCAGAAAGTTGTTTACTTATCTGTATATGTGGTGCTGACTTGTATTAATTAACAGATAATGTGATTCTTCTCTGGTTTTTCTCCCAACCAGAAATACTCCAACTCTTACGACATGTTCATGAGAGGAGAGGAGATCCTGTCTGGAGCTCAGAGAGTCCACGACCCTCAGCTGCTGACTGAACGGGCTCTGCATCACCAGATTGGTAAGAAGCAAAATCAGACATAAACGCACTCACAGAATGCATTTGAAAGGATTTGTCTCCCTCTGCAGACGAATAGCAGGTATTGGACTAGCAGAACATCAAAAGGATAGAGACCATTTGTCTCTAAAAAAGGATAATGTTTAATGTGCTACTTTGTAACAATTCTGTTTTATTTCTGATTATTGTAGATTTGGAGAAGATAAAGTCATACATCGACTCGTTCCGATATGGAGCTCCCCCTCATGGTGGAGGAGGGATCGGTAAGAAGCTTTTTAATCTTTTTTTTTTTTAACTGGAATCTGAATCTGGTGAGTTACTAACTCAGCCTCCCTCATAGGTCTGGAGAGAGTCTGCATGCTGTACCTGGGGCTCCACAACGTGCGTCAGACCTCCATGTTCCCCCGTGACCCCAAACGCCTCACGCCCTGAGCACAGCGCACTGTGGAAGAAGCCCATATCAACCGGACTCAAAGCTCTAGATTACAACTAATCCACAATCCGGAAAGGGGGAATGAGTGGGATGTAGCTCCGCCCCCTGTTTCTAACAGGCTGATAGAAGTTAATCACTGAGAAGAATGAAGCAGTTGTAATAGAAGGTACTTTATTGATTTGTGTGCATAGTTTTCTAACAACAACTAAAAACAGACAGAATAGGGAAGGAATGGGCCAGAACACTCCGAGAGGAGGCTGCACACGTTTAATTAACCATCTAATTAAAAAGGTTTTCTAAGGGTTAATTATGTGGATTAAACAACTGTAACACAAATCAGAGTCCTTTGTATTACCAGCACAAACATAAAGTATAATGATTGTGGTTTTCAACAGTTTGCCTGTAACTACATGTGTTTTATAAGTAATTAATGAGAAATAAAAATGACTAATTAAAAACAAGCTGTCTCTGTTTCTTGCTGGGAGCTGGAAGGACATCATAATTAGCTTTGAAAGGATTAATAATTCAGATACATGTTTGTTTTACGTACATAAATATTACATTATATATATTAAAGCTTTAAGTCCCTTTCTTCACTCATACTTGGCCTCCGGTTTCCATTCCTGCTCCAAAGAGAGCATCAAAGTGCTTCAGTGTTACAAACGTATATAATAATACTATAATAAAGTTTACATAATAGTGAACAAGTTTTACACAAAATATATATTTTTTGATTTCTGCACATGCATACATGAGACGTCGCTCCCCAAAATACTCTGTACATTCAGGATTTACTGATAAAATGTCACTGGGTGATTGCTTTACTCGGTTGCCGCTCCGCTGACTTGCAGGATGAAGAGGAAGATGTGAACGATATCAACGTAGAGAGAGAGCGCTCCGTAGATGTACTCCTCTGGGCTGATGGCCAGCTCCCGATTCCCGATGAGAAGCTGAGTGTTGTAGACTAAAAACTAGGAAAAGAGAAGAAAACAAGCTTCACGTAAAAGATCTGAATGTTTGAGTGTTGACATGTTTTTTCAGTATGGGTCTCATGTTTTAGGGAACCTTAATGAACAAGAAGACCAAGAAGCAGCAGGCAGATCAGGCATTAAGTTGTGGAGATATTTAAAGCAGGATTAGCGTATAAAGTAATATTCCAAGTTTTGAATATGTTAGAGAACAAGCACTTCAGTAGATTGCAAAACTGGCTCACTCTAAGCACAATAACTTCACTTTTCTTCAAAAATGGACAGAGAAGATGGATGGTGCTAAATGCAGGGAAATCCTAGGGAAAATCCTGTTAGACGCTGCGAATTAGACGACACATTGACACGACAGAACTGCAATGAAACAGTTTAGATATCGTGGCTTTAAAATGTCTCAGTCCAGAGCAAAACTTTACAGAAAATTTCTGATGGAATGTAAAATTTGCTCTTCAGACTGTCCATCCAGTCTCACTGAGTTTGAGGTAATTTACAAAGAAGAATGGGCAAAACTGCAGGGGCAATAACCCAAAACATGTGTAACAGCAACTGCCACCTGTCAGCCAATCCAGTGGATTTGTCACAATTTGTCCCCAAGTAAACGCCTCTTAGAAGGACGAACTGAACCTTAAACAAAGTGTCAGGGTTTATCATTAGGAATGTTACGGAAGAGGATGAGGGCCACTGGAAAAAAAATAAAACAGTTAAGGCTTTAATCTTGATTCTGAGATTAAAGCCAGAATTCTGAGAAAAAAGTCAGAATTCTGAGATTAAAGGCAGAATTTTTTTTTTCCAGTGGCCCTAATCTTCTTCCGCAGAATGCACTACGTTCATAGAGATTTGGTGAAAAATAAAAGGAGAAAATGGCTAAACGCTGATGGAGGGGACCATGCGCAGAAGATACACTTTAACCCAGAGCATTTAGAGCGCGCAATAAAGTTTATTCCATTTCCAAAACCCAATGAAGTCTGACAATGTTGGTTCTACAAAGTAAGAACAAATTATACTGTTTACTTACATTTTTGCTTTTGCTACTTTGTGCTGTTTTATCCTACAGACTCCCAGTATAATAAATTTTGCACTTCACAAGCCCTAAATCCTTTTCAAGGCCAGTTGTAAACACTGTTCACCATGTTCATCAAGCACTGATACTCTGAGAAATTCTTATTTGGAAATCAAACATTGCATAAAAATAGAGTCGCACTATGCAATTCCTTTATAAACAACAACAAACGCGCTACTTACATCTTCTCAATATAGCTTGAAACCAATTTGCCTTTTGCTGCTGAACAATATAAAAACACAAAGCTGAAATGATCTGAAATCATGTCAGATTCACTCACCAGAGTGTAAACGATGGCTCCGATTGCAGCATAGAGCATGTGCAGCCAGGGGACCTGTGGAGTGACATAAAAAAGACTCTCTAAATGTGAAAATTGGTCACACATGTACACCCCTGTTGAGCTGCTGCTGAAGCTCACACAGAGAAGCCACAATATATTAAAGGACTTGACCAAAGAGTCCTCACATATTGGAAGGAGAGCACGATGGCTGTCACAATCCCAATGATCATGAGCAGAACAGCAGCTATGCAGAGAAACCCCCCGCAGGAGGTGAAGTCCACCTGTGATTAGAAACAAGTCATTAAAAGGATGAAAGGGAGGCAGAACACGCTTCAAGCCGCACATAAAGGAGAATATATTTTTCTCTTCTTTTTAGGTTTCTGCAGTAAAGAAAAAAAGTTGGCTGGATGTGCCATGTACTGGCCAAAACATGTAACTTATGTATCTGGAGTTGCATCAGATGGGATTCACATCTTATCCCAAAATGTTATAAATATTTAAAGGAGCTCAGTGCCCCATTGTAATGTGAGACAAAGGAGTTCTTTTACACTGACAACAAAGACATCCTCTGACAAGCCACAGGCTGCAGAGCTGCAGCAGAAAAACCATTTTCAGATACCTTCGTCTGGAAGCAGAAGACTGTCACGGCTATGCACACTATTCCTGTTATTCCCATGGCGATTATCACCGCTTTGGTTTCATAATAGCTGGAAAAACAGAAATATACAGATTTCAATAGAAGAACATTTTGCCATATTTCATCCACAAACTTCAAGGCATTTTATTTGGATTCTATGTGACAGAAAACAGAAGATTATTATTTGTTTTCCAATTTTATTACATTTAAAAATCTAATTCGCTTTAATAACTCTAGCTAAAATCCAATGGAACCAAAGAAACTGAAACTGTTTAACATACATGCAAAACACTGCATCACCCTGCACCAACATCACTGTGAAGCATGGTAGTGGCAGCATGATGATGTGGGCATGCTTCTCAGACTGAAAGAGCTAGTCATAGTTAAATTCAAGACAATCCTGGAACAAACCAGGTTAAAAGCAAAACAACCCCAGACATGTGTAGGAGCATCCAACCTAACCAACAACAGAATGATTTAGATCAGCACATATATCATGTGAGGGCGAATGCAAAAGGGAATCATGGGAAGCTGCTATTGACGGACGCTCTCTATTCAATCTGACTGAGCTTGAGTCATTTTTAAAACAACATTTAGCAAATCTTCTGCTGCAAACCTGGTGTAGCATACACCCAAAGCAAGGTAACTGCAAAAAACAACGTGGTTCCTCCAAAGTACTGATTGAGAAAAACTGATTTTTACTTGTTCTACTTTGTGTTGGTCTTTTTTATTGAAGTTTGTGTCCATAACCTGGCAGAATGTAAAGAAAAAACTTGTGCAGAGCATCCAGGTGTTCAAAAACAAACCTTGAAACTGTTCCAGCCATATAAGACAGGGCAACAGTCTGCAAGATAAAACATGACAAGATGTTTTGTTTTTTTTAATTAACAGCTTGTTTTATTCTTTGAGCCAGGCTTTGGCTCAAGTCCTAACTCCTCACCCAGGTTTTGGCTTCACATTCAGGATAAATACTTACAAATATTCCCAGCAGCACCAGATTCAATGGAAAACGCCTCCTACGCAAAAAAAATAAAAATAAAAAATAGAATGTGATGTTTTTAAAATCACAGAATTATTTCTGATTATCTGGAAAAGATCCTTGATTTACCTTGGCTCTTTGCAGCAGATGAGAATACAATACACCAAAAAGAAAACAGCACTATGGAGAAATAAATCATGAATGTGGTTCTACTTGGCTGATGGTCAGATGTTATAAAAGCATCATTTTTTACATTGATATTAGACATTTTCGTTAAAAGTTTAGTTACTCTCGATGGAAAGTAAACTCACAAAGAAGCCCAGTAGATTGCTGGGTATTGGGTGACAAACATCTTCACTGGGTCACTGTGGAACCACAGACAACAGGGTCACCAGAGAGCGCAGCAATGCTTTCTTTTATTCAGCCACACTAAACAGATAGAAGCGGCATTCTATTGGACTGAACAGGGAGACTTACACAAACGTAAATACGCCAACGACTGCAAAGGTGAATGCAAGCTGCACAGTCAAAATCAGGTAAACCTGTTCACAGACATGGAGGTCAGATTAACAGAGTGGTTACTAGCACACAGAGCAACAGAGGAGCAGTTTGAGTCCCTGAATTTGGCAAAGAGAAGAAAAGGAAGTCCTTACTTTTCTGATGAAGGCGTGTCGAATGGACGTGCTTTCCCACTGGCTGCTGAAAAAGTCATCCATTTCTCCTGCAGAATTGAAGATTGCAAAAAAGGCAATTTAAGCTTCAGAAGTTAATCTGAATTCAATAGAAGTGAGTGATGAAAGTCAGTGTAAGCTCCTGGGAACCTGGGCTGGACGCAGGCAGTCCTGCTGAGAGAGTGGGGATGGGCATGGCAGACGGAAAGAAGCCGGGGCCTGAACAGAGGCCGGGACTGGGGCTGTAGGACGGAGGGGGGGGCAGAGGGGCGCCATGTTGTGCCTGGAAGGGATAATTAATAGACTTCGGATCCTTCAGGGCGTCCTCATAGGATGGAGGAGAATCGGTTTTGGAAGACATTTCTCTGGACCACCTTAAAAAGAAAATTTACAGAATTATATGAGATGCATTTATGCACTAATGACTGTAACTTATACTGAATACTTTGAGTACTCAGGTAATGATTACTGTGTGCTTGTACAGGAATTCTCATACAAATAAGTGGAATAGAAACTGCATTGCACATGTTAAAATAAATAGATATAAGAAAAAGAAAATTAAAAATGTCTACTTTAGTAAATACCTTATTGTTAGACAGGTCAAAAAATGGAAACTTAACTGTGTTGTGAAGAAATTACTCACAAAACTACAGTGATTTGAAAATAAATTTTAGTCAAAATATTTGTGATAAATCCAAAATAACAAGCCAAATAAAATTAAATAGATAAGAGTATAAAGCTTAAACAAAAAAAATAAATTACTTAACACATCAAATATAACAGAGAAAGGTTTTTAGTTTGCTTTTAAAACACTAATATGCCCTCAGACCTCCAGGAAGGCTGTAACCAAGATTAGGGCAATAATAAGAAATTGATGCCTCTACTAGCGCTAGCGCTACTAAGAAAACCTTCTTTACAGATAATTTGAGGACATTGGGAGTAAAAGAAAATTAATAGAAAAACTTTAATATTGATTCCAAAAAGCAAAAGTTCACTTTCTGATCACCTTGAACATTTTCATTATTCTTAACTTCAGCCAAGCTGTTTTAATTTTTAGGAGTACATGATAGCATTATATAGCCAGTAATATATCCACATTGTTTGAACTAAGGTTTACACTGATGACTTAACTTTAAAAGTCTAGTAATCCAAAAAGAACAGGTAATATGAGGACATGGCTCCAATTAAACTCCCCATCAGGTCGTAGTTTAGTCTGAATATCACTGAATAAGTGTGAAAAATAGAAGCTTACCTCTTTTGGCCTGAGCCTGTGATGGGAGCACAATGGCCCTCGGTCCTCTCTGCTTACTGACTGTCATCGTTGGAACATGTCCTCTGTGTAACTGGATATGCTCACTGAAACTCACACTGCTGTTTCAGAGAAAGCATGCCAACTGGTACACACTCATTGGTGCCCTCATTGTTTACTTAAACCGAATGCAATGAAATGTAAAAACTAAATTTGAATCTCAAGTTTAAATTGTTTCCCAAAATGTTTTCCTTGCTATTCTTGTCCCATAATTACAGTTCTGTCCTGGGAAAAAGTTTAAACACACTCACATGATGGGTGTGAATTTCTTCTTTATTATTATTTTTATTTTTGTCATATTGATGGTTAACTTAATATAACAAAAGCAAAGAAAACCCTAGTTCTCATGTTTCTTTGAAAACAGAGGAAATACACAATTATTATTAAATTGTAAATTCAAGTATAATTTAATGTAAATATACATGCATTTTTTTTCATTACTTCAACTGTAAAAACAAGCCTTACTGTTTCTAATTATGAACAGTAGCTTTTCTTGTTTTTATTTCCTCCTCCTTGTTTTGATCTCATGAACTCACGAATTCCACAAACGCACGCTGTCCCGTCACGGTGACGTCATCACGTTGAGTTCAACGCACAGCAGGCTATGGCGCTTCCTGACTGGATAGTAACATCGCTGGTCGCTGCATCCTTCTTCTGTTTCTTGTGTTTATTTTGTCGCTATAGACGGACCACGTTGGCGTTTTGCAGGAAGCTGCTGAACAGGATAATGGCTCGAACAGAGAAGCCGCTGTTCCGAATCGCGTTAGTACAACTTAAGCTATCAGTTTTCTGTCTGTGTAGCTTAGCGACATGCATTGTTTTGATTGCTGTCCTACGTTTATTTAAATTCGGGATGCCGAAAACTTTGCCTGCTTGTTAAAGTAAAAAAAAAACAAAAAAAAAACGTATATCTTGTTTAAAAAAAAAAAAAAAAAGAAAGAAAAGCTGGTGTTATTATTGTTTTCTTTGCAGGTATACACTCTACACCAGGACCAGACTGGGTTATATGTACTACAAGAGACAAATGAGGAAAGCCAGGGAGAATTATCCTGCTGGGCATTCCACAACTCACCCTATGGAGCTCAACGGTACTTTGCACCGATGCACATTCAGGGATTATTCACATTTTCCTAGCATTGCAACCACAACTGCACCATACTAAATTAGGATTTCATATGACAGACTGACATAAAATAAAATACATTATTTTCCTAGCATAAATCTGAAAAGCTTTGCATGTGTTTGCATTCTTTCCACTTTACTCTGACTCCTCTAAATAAAATCCAGAGTTATCAATATCCTTCTGAAGTGACTAGAAAAGCCCACTACTCAAAAATACGACTAATTCAAAACACTGTGAAGGAAGACATGGCGGCTCATGAAAGCTCACAGGCGAGCCCAGGGGTCTGGCAATACTTTCTGGACCTTCCTAAATGGCTAAAAATGATAACCAACAAATGCTTCTATATGTATATAAAATAACAGCAGTATTTTCATGGTCACTAAAAGTGGCTTGATATTTTTAGATCTGTTTGTCTTGCCTTTAGGAAACCATGTGCTTGTGGTTTCATAATTTGCCATAAATATCAACATCTCCTCAAAAGAAAAGGCATTCAGCCTCTTTTTTCTGTATTTAAGTTTAAATTAAATGTTGCTGTAACTCATTTAATTAAAGAGTTATTCCAGGCAGTGACGGCTATGGATAGGAAAATCTCTTGTAGTGGCCTGTATTACAACTCATTTGAATAAGTCTCTGACTGAAGTCACTCTCTTTTTCTCACGAAGAAGATTTTCTAGTAGATATCAAATCTTAATACATTTTCTTAATGTATTAAGAAAATACATTAAGAAAACTTAATGTGCAGCTCTAAAAAGGTTTTGTTTAGCTATGGGCTTAAATAGCTTTTTGGATTGTAAAGGTTGCAGAGATCCCTGTGCTAAACTGTTTGGTTTTTTTTTGCAGCCACAGATATACGAGTGGCTGCAAAGTTACCCATAACTGCACATAACCGTACATGGTGGCAGCATCAAACTGTGATGCTTTTTTAAAAAAAGGTTCACCGTCCAGCAGAATAACAAGCCTAACTGAACAATGTAAAGGTGTAGAAAAAACAAAATGTTGAATTATTATTTTTCTCTTCAGAATTATGTCGTAAATATTTGTGTTTACAGGTTGTAAAAAGATTTGCTGGTATAAATTCTTCTGTAAGCTTCAGCAGGGAAGTCATCTTATTTACCACTTTTTGTGTGTATTCTGCTGTGTCTTCTTCCTGTTCGTCCACAGGTATAAAGATCATTCCCATCTCAGTTCTGTCCGACAACTACAGCTACCTTATTATTGACACAGCCTCCAGTGTTGCAGTTGCTGTAGACCCTGCAGACCCTCAGACAGTTCAGGTGAGAATATTAACTGTCATTTCTTGTGTGAAGCAGAAGTGTTTTGACACCTAAAGCTGTTCTCCGACAAATGTGGGAAGTATACTTTGTCAGGTTCCTGGTAAAATCTGCAGTGATGAAATGATAAAGTAAAAGCATTTGTTATTAGTTAATTCTCCAGCTTACATGTAAATGGCACACTTTGTTAATGTTGTTTGTTTATAACTTTTCAGACAGTGCTTGAAGAAGAGGGAGTAATGTTAGAAGCTATATTATGTACCCACAAGCACTGGTGAGTATTTTGGAAAGCATATGTTTAAGTACATACCGTATTTTTCGGACTGTAAGCCGCTACTTTTTTCCCCACGCTTTGAACCATGCGACTTATGGCCCGGTGCGGCTTTTCTGTGGATTTCTCTTCAACCACCAGGGGGCTCTCTAGCAGGAAGTGAATCATTGGAAGTCAAAATTGGAAATCAAAGAAGAAAGTGCTAACTTTCATTTAGCACATGCTAGCAGCAGGCACGACGGAGAAATGTTTTCAAACTCATACCCCCTCATCATGGAAACAACAGGAAGAAGTTTATATGATGCAGCTTTTAAGTTGAAGGCTATCGATCTGGCAGTACGGATCGATAGCCGCTGTACGTAAAGCTCTGCATGAACGAATCCATTGTTCAGCGTTGGAGACGCAGGGCTGCGGCCTTAATAGCAGATTTATGCGTCCTGGTGGAAAAAAGAGAGCGACGGAGATACCAGCCGTTTATAGCCCGACAGGTTTCCAGTTTAAAAAAAAACAAACTTTGTGGGTGCGGCTTATAGTGAGTGAGGTGCGCTCTATAGTCCGGAAAATACGGTATTTATTTTAAGCTTATTTTCAGCAACAGATAAAATCTAAATTAAATAACTGTTTTCAGATGTGCCAGTTCTGGCTGTTTATCTTCTCTCGTGCTTTCAGGGACCACAGCGGGGGCAACAAATGTCTGAAAAGGCTTCACAGCTCCTGTCATGTGTACGGAAGCGCAGCTGATAACATTCCTGGCCTCACACAGTGAGTCCCAGCCTGCATGGGCAGCACACAGACTTTCAAAGTTTTCCTTTTGCTGTAATGAGTCGTGTCTTGTTCCCTCCGCAGCTGACTTTTGCAGTAAATTATCACAGCAGCGATAAACTGTTCTTGTTTGTCTTGCAGGAGTTGGTTTTAAATCGTAGGTGGTGCTGAATGACTTTCTGTTTTTTTTTTTCTAGCTTTTACTTTTTTCTAATCACGTCAGTGGTGATCAGCGTTAGTTTTGTGAACGTCAGTTTGATTTATTTTTGTTCTTCCAAGCCCACTCTCACACAGAGACACGGTAAATGTGGGTCGGTTGCACTTTAAGGCCCTGTTCACCCCTGGACACACGGTGGGCCACATGATCTACCTCCTGGATGGGGCAGCGGTCGGTGCTCCCTCCAGCCTCTTCTCTGGTGACCTGGTGTTCCTCTCAGGATGTGGTCAGTTACACATCCTTTGAATAAATATAAATGAATCACTTTCATTTTTTTTGTCATCTTTTATTATCTTTTTTTTTCAGTAACGTCAGTGGTACATTAAACAAAGGTTTAAGTTCCTTTGCTGTTGTTCCTTGGGCACTGAATGATTTCTTACAGCAGGGCTGTGATATAGTATTTTTAGTAAAAAATGTAATTATTTTCTAGATCTGCTTAAATATTGAAGAAAGATGAGTATGAAAAAATTGTTTTTCCAGACTTTATTTCCTATCCCATTGCATAAATGCTGTTTTCCTTCAACTCTTTCCTCCCTCTCTTATGTTCTTGCTTCCTGCCTTCTTTCCTTCCTTGTGTCCTTCCTCAGATCCTTTCTCGAGTCCTTCCTTCATACCTTCTTGGGTTCCTCGCTTCTTTCTTTCTTTGTTTCATTTTTCTTTCTCTTTTTATGTTTTTCTTTTATTTGTGTAAATTAATGTAAAGCTTTGAAAAACTCTGGCATGTTGGATCTGAAGCCAATAATTCCTTTTAAATGTATATTTAAATTACATCAGAGTGCCTTGAAACTTTAATTTGTAATCCATGGCATGCCATTCCCCTGGGGTATAAATATGATGCGACACATTTCTGTTTGACACTTTCAGAAATGGAATAGACATGTGTTCGTCTTTATAAGTCAGAAGCTGGCTACAAAAAGTAGCTGCTTGTCTAAACTTGTTTATGTCTGGAGTCGGAGCAATAATTAAAAACTTTAAAACAAGTGGAACTGTGACAAACAAGACTCCAGTAGTCCCACGTTTATCTTGCTTTCACACACAGTGAACATGAGGGTAATGAAGGTAAATCTCCACAGCTAACTGTTGGAAAACATCATTTATTTGGGGAAAAGGCATTTTCTTCACCTGTACACTCTTTCATGAGTTTTTTTTTTTTGCTTTTGGGTAAAGCTCATCATTATTTCCTCAACTTGTATTGAGCAAGTCAGGACATGGGTCAAAGGAAAACAGGGAAGATTGTGCAACGCTGAAAAATAATTTCACAACAACGTAGGTCAAACAGACCAGGAGTTAATCTGAAATAAAAGTGAAAACATGCAAATGGTAGACTTTGATTTTCTATTACTAAGTACTTGACTTTTTTTCCTTTGGTTAAAATTTTTTTTTTCTTTTTTTTTGATTGTCCTAATTATTTGCATATTTATTGAAATGTACAGTTTTTTTATGGTGTAAAATTGTCTTTTCTGTCTATTAAGTTTCCCCTCTAAGGGACAATAAAGGATATTTCTAGTATTTTCTGATAAATACTCTGTGTGCATTTACTCTACCATGATCATTTGAACTTAACGTTTGCAGGGAGGATGTTCGAGGGCAGTGCCACAACAATGCTCTCATCTCTGGACACCGTCGGTTCCTTAAGTGATGATACTTTGCTGTGGCCAGGTATGTAAGCTGCTTTACCTGTCACACAGAAAAGCTGTTTTTCCACACTTCAGACTGTAAACAACAGTTCTTACAAAGTCATAAACTCTTTGGAAATGTGTAGAATTTGATTTCAGCATTTCCCAGTTCTGGATAAATATATAGAAACGTATTTGAAACTTAAGTGTTTCCACACTTTATTTCCTTTTATTGTCCTTTCTGTCCTTCTTTATGGCCTTTTTTTCAAGTCCTTCACGTTTTGCTCCTCCTTGTGTTCATGTATACTTTCTTCCTTTCCTTCTTTCCTCTCCTGTTCTTTTCTGACCATGCCTCTTTTGTGGCCTTTCATTCTTCCTTCCTCATGTCTTTCCTTCTTTTCTTCTCATGTCGTTCCCTGTGTTCTTCCTACCTTCTTTTCTTGTTTATGTTTTTTCTTTGTTTCCTCTGTCCATCCTTAAAGTTACATGGCGGGTTGAGAAGTCTAGAAAAGCGTTGAATTTTTGGCCGAAAAACGATCAGATTAAAGTTCCACTGTTTAGTTAATCCATTCATTTTCTTCGTTTGAATTGTTTGTGAAGCAGCAAAGAGCCACAGTTAGTCCTGTTTTTAACAGTAAACCATTTAAAGCATACTATGATAGGAGTAAATATTTTAGTCGAGTCCTGTTACGACAAACGCTTGATATCAGTTGCCATGGGAACAGCCAGTTCTTAGATTTAGGACTATATCACATTTTCCTTAATAATGACATCTAATAACTGCATTTTAAATGAAACCTTGAGCTGCGAAAGTAAAAAAGTAAAACACAAGAAGTTGGAAATAGTTTTTCACAGCTCTGTAAATGTCTGTTTCCTGATTGTTTACGTTTCCTCCTCTTTCTGCCCAGCATCAATCCCCTGACGGCTAAAAGCTTTTAAGTCTCATTTACATGCAATGTAAGTTTTGTTTTTTTCCGCTTGTCCTCCTACGACGCCGCAGGTCATGAGTATGCAGAGGACAACCTGCTGTTTGCTGCTGAGGTCGAGCCACGCAACGCTGCCAGAGAGAGCAAATATCAGTGGGTGCTGCAGCAGCGAGGCCAGAAGCTTTGTTCGGTGAGAATGATATTTTTTGCCATTGTTATGCTCCTCAAGACCGCCTTCCCAGAAAGGAATTGTGTTGTCCTGCACCCAGGAAACAAGGCTTATCGCTGCATACAGTTTACATGCTGTCAAAGCCTGGTCTGCACACTCCCGCCAGCCCCACTCCCCTAACCTTCCAGGCTTGCTGTCGAGCTTCATCTGTGATGCACTCTGCAGCTGGGCAAAGGCTCTCAGTTCAGGGCTTACCTGGAATTTAGATTGCTTTTTACCTCTTATCAATACAACATGACTGCAGAGGCTGTTCCATTAGTTTTTACCTCCCGGAGTTTTGTCAACCTCCATTTCCAAAATACAGTATCTTGCGAAAGTGCTTATACCTCTTGAACTTTTGTGTATTTGATCACCTGCATTTCATATTTTTCATATTTTTCTTTAATGTGGGCAAGGTGGATGAAAACATCTCAACCAATCAGAAGCAGGGCAGGAAATTGACTCAAAACAGAAACGTCTGTGTGGAGCGTTACCAGTAAAAATCCAATCAGCAACTGGATTTTATTGTGGGGAATCAGAGTAGGGCTGTTGTAAAAGAGTGTTCTATTAATTGATTGTCGATTATTGTTATGATTAATCGAGTAATCAGAAAAAAATCTGTCTTTCTGAGAGGAGAAACTGTCATACTCCAAGCATCGCACCAGTCGATTTAAGAATGTTCATTGGTCCCCCAGAAAACGATAAAAACCTGGAAAATTTGACATTATGCAGCTTAACGACGACTCATAGGCGGAAGCGAGAGCACTGCAAACATAATGATCCGCCCGGAACGTGGTTTGCGATATAACATTAAATTAACGAAGCTAAATTAAGGCAGATCAATTTTCCTCGAGTTTTAATAATTGATACTGGAGTCATTCGAGGAATCGTTCCAGCCCTAAATCAGAGCAAAAGGAGGCTGAGGACAAATGCATGCCACAGTTGTCATGTTTTTATGTAGAATAGCCCATTTAAAACAATCCTTTTTGTTGTACTTTACGTTATAAAATAAGAGCTCAACACATTTTTGGTTGTAATATTACAGAAATTTATCAAAAAAAAATACAAAGGTGTGTGAATATTTTTACGAGACAGCACATAGATAATATTTTCTATATCATATTTTCTACATTTGTAATTGGAGAAAAGCGTGAACACATTTAATGAGGTGTAACATTGTGTGAGAGCTAATTGGCCCATTATTTTCCTGTTCATGAAATAAAATCCCTACTAGTTTACAGCAGGTCCCTGGCATCAGAGGACAACGTTCACTCATTTCTAATCCCAAAACAGAGCAGCTCTATGGTAACGTATTCCGTTCCAGGTGCTATTGGCTCCTGATTCGGGAGTTTCTTTTGGAAAAGAAAGTCGCATCTGACTTCAGACGGGCGTTTTGGCTTTTCATGGGAAGGAAAGGCCAGGTGTTACTAATAAGATTAGCATAGACTCCAGTGTATCCATGTGTTCTCTAAGCCATGGCAGAGTGATGGTGGACCAGTACGAACAGCGCCAGGACTCCGACACTGAAGCAGCCTAATGAGATTCAGGCTTTGCTCATGTTTTCTGTTTGTGGCTGATTTTCATGTAGTCACATGTCTGTCATGTAAACGTATTCATAGCTTTTCTCGCTTTGAAACTGCAAACCTAAATGTATTTTTGAGGGATTTTATGTGACGGACAAACACAAAGTTGAGCACAGATGGAAAAAAAGCACGATCTTCTATTCCGATGCATCAAATTTTTTAATTTGTGTCCACATCTTTTGCACATTTGGAAATCATAATATTCACCCATTGCTAAGTTTTATTCATCTTCGCCATCTTATGAAATGCACTGAATGCTGCTGCTCTGCCGTTACAAAATTTGGAAAAGTTCACGGGATATGAATACTTTACAAGGCACAATAAAGCTGAATGAATTTCTTGTAAATAATGATTATTCAGAAATATTTTTATTACCCTGGATGCATATTCTTCAGCTACATATTGAAGTCACTTCAGGGTCCAAAGATGCAGAATCGTATGAATACAGAAAGCAGTGTTCGAACTGGGTCAGGCATGCACAAATGTAAATCTGAGCTGAGTTTGCAGCTGCAGAAATCCTTTGCTGCATACATTCCATTTCTGCCAAAAAGAGAACAAAGTGAGTGCAGCTTTCTGAGAGGGAATTGTTTTTGTCGTGCACTTCGTTGTCAGAGCCCCTCCACCGTCGGGGAGGAGAAGCAGTACAACCCTTTCCTGCGCAGCCACTCTGCAGAGCTCCATCACGCTCTGGGCATCCAGCAGTTCCTGGACGAAGACTGGACCCAGTTTAGGGCGCGGGTCTTAGAGGAGCTACGAAAACAGAAAGACCTCTTCAACAGGAGGTAGTAAAGCAACGGACTGCACTATATAACGGACAAACCAGATTTTTTGGTTCGAAAATGGGCATTAAGAGCTTCTGAGGTGAATCTGTGACAAATTGGAACAGAAGTCCATCTTTATTATTTAATTGCAACATATTAGTCCTGCTTTCTCTCTCCAGGATCGTAGTTTAATAATACATTTCTTCCTTTTTAGAGCATTGCATCTTGTAGTATCATACACATAATAATACATGTAGTGTAGACCTTCAAGAATAATGTTTCGTCATTTGGTACAAGTCGGTACAATCAGGTTTCTGTTATGGGTGTTTTAAATAGTTTAACCTGCAAGGTTCTGAATTGTTAAATAGTTGAAACTCACAGGACTTTTTGCTAATAATAATATGACACACAAGTTTCCGTTACCTTGTTTAACAGTCCAGCTAAGAGCCGTATGTTTCTCTGACTGACAACATTTTGAGAATAAGTATTTGTGCTTTTTTATGTAAACTTCAAAAGTAATGTTGAATTTCATTTAACAAATCCAATTATGTTTTGGGTTTTTTTTGTTGGTATTTTTTCCTTTTTATAGCGATACTCTGGATTTTTCTACAGTTTGACGTGAGGGGGATGGAAAACCACTATTTCCTTTCAAAATGCGTTTGTGTGGCTCATCAGTGAATATTTTCTTTTTGCTTCTCAGTTGTGTCCATATTGGAAGCTCGTTTTTCAGAAGGGGACGTGTGAAATATTTACAAGTTGTCAGTGTCTGATCTGCAGTTAGACGGGATCAGAAATCTTCCTGTGTAGAAAAGCACAAAGAAACTGAGAGAAATGGGATAAACTATAAGCTGGATGAGGACACAAGTGGCGGTCGGGTTAAAGAGCATGTGGTGGCATGTGCTCAGTTCTTCTGAAACTTTCTAGTGATTTCACTTTTACCAGTTAAACACTTGAATCCTCATGTTGGATCTTGACTTGCATAAAATACAAATTTCCCATCTTCATCCTCTGATCTCCCATTACTCTGATCGCTGCTGAATGCAGGTAAAACACTGAAATACTTTTCCCACATGTAAGAAAACATTTTGGATCTTGAAATGCTTCACTTTATGAATGTGAACAAAAATAAGTGAAGGAAATTCTGCCACGCTACTGAACTATTATTGAAGGGACCATTTTGTACAGCAGCATGTAGAACTGAGACTGCATTTAAAATGAAGGCTGGTGTTAAAAAAACACGATTTGCAGCTAAATGTTCCAGGCGAGTTAAAAACAAAAAGGTTGTTGTGATCAATGTTTCTCTTTGAAAGATGAAACCTAGGGAGTGGCGAATGAAGGAATGTTTTACAAGTTTAAAACTGTAGATACCAAACTTATTCCTACGGATAAAAATGGGTAAAATGGTAAATATTTTGGTACTGAACCTTTGCGGTACAGATTTAATTTGTGTCTATATGAAGTCAGATAAAAAATAAAAATATTGACCATTATCCAGAAGAGGATGGATATAAGCTTTTATCGCTTTCGGCTTGATTAAGCTACGACCTAAAGCACTCCACACCAAGCCAATGCAGGAATGACTGATAATGATGCACAAGTTAAAGACTAAGTTTCTTGATTTTAATGAACAGTGTACAGATTTAGTTTGAAACAAGAGTGGATAAGGTTGTATGGAAAGCTGAAAGTCCTTATGAACCTTGTAAACGGCTCACAAGTATTTTATGTTGATGTTTGGCTTCTTTTCCATTAAAGACGCCACTAGGAACCAGCTGACATAAACACCTCTTGAACAGCGCCATCTACTGTAACACCACTTGAATAACCGTTGCCATTTAATTATGCTGTACATCTACATTAGACAATATTCAGTTCTGTACCGAATGTTAATTTGCATGATATTGAGGCCAAATAAGTAAAAACAAGCAAACATTTTCGAATATGATATTTATTTTATTTTTTTTATTTTTTATGTTAAAGTGACTTTGTCTGCTACTTTGGGTCCTATCACTGCTTGGGCTGATTTTATATTTCTGCCTTTCTTCGTGAGGGTTATTAAGCAAAACCACTGCATTTTCCTGAAAAAGAAATGCAACTGTTGTTACACAGTTATGTACATTTCTTTGGCTTTCATGACCACTACACCCTAAATATGAAATACCTTAAGGCACATATGTCAAACTCAAGGCCCGGGGGCCAAATCTGGCCCGCCGTAGCTTTTTATGTGGCCCTCTAGCCTTCAAACTACATCAATACGTTCTTCCAGTTTTTCACAAATCTGCAAAATTCAGCAAAAATCAACAAATCTCTCATTTTTTTCTTGATTTTTACTGTAAATCTTCTCAAAATTGGTTAAAAACATTGAACTTAAATGACAGCAGCCTTACTTGATGTCAAATTATAGTCTGTAATTGATACAGCAAGTAATAAAAAGTCACATTTGACATCATACATTAGCTTAAATATCATAAAAATGTCCTTATTCCTAACTCCTTAATAATTTCTAAATTGGCAACACAAAATCTTCAATTTTGGTTGAAGACAAAAAAAACCCTAAAACAATCACAAAATCCTGGAGGAACAGCTATTTACTGATATTTTAACAATTTAATTAGTTTCATCAATATATTCTGGCCCAACCGGCCCATTAAGAACATTCAGGTTTTTGATACGAAGATGAAAATGAGTTTGACATCCCTGCCTTAAGGTATAAATTATGCTTTGACAAGAGCAGGCATCCTCTATTTAGGTGTACTTAGGAGCAACCTCTCTGTTAGCACAATAGTGATTTAATAGTGTGAAACTGTCAAATCTGTGAGAAATGTTCAATAAATATTATTTTTTGTTTTTTTTTATCAGTGTGTGTTTTTTGGTACTCCAATTATCAATTATAAGATGTTCATTATCATTTATTGGTTTGAAAATAATTCACTTTTGTCGTTTTATCCCTGATATATAATAGAAGAGTTGCTGAAATTAATACATCTGAGCCTGTAGAAATAGTAATGTATATGTAAAAGTATCTCTTAACAGTGGCAATAATTCATGAACAAAAATCAAATATAAACTTTTCTCAATGTCATCATTTATGCTTCAGTGCTAAGAAAATGTAATGTTTTAAGCTGTGTATTGTTATAGGCCCTGCAGTCATGGACTGCCTGAATACTCCACATAATATCTACATATAACAATAACAGTCTCAAAACTGATGAAAAATGAAAGGGCAATGCATCCGGCCATTCACTGAACAATAATCATCACATTCGAATTAAACGAAATCAACACTAAAATGAATAGTTAAAGATTATAGAGGATCTGATGGCCAGAATTAAGAATAAATATTAATTAACTTAATATATGCAATTCCTTTTTAATCAAAATATGTTGCAGCAGTAGTTCTGTCAGAATATAAAGATGTTCTTCAATGAGGGAATAAATGTTGAAAATATTTTGGGTGGGTTTATTAAGTCTCCCAGAATTGAAAGGAAATGAATTTTATGACTTAATCTTGAGCCTAATCCCTTAATTAATCTGACAGGAAAAAAAGAAATATGGTGGGAAAAATTTAGACCCAACTTTGATCAGAATCAGAATCGCCGTGTCAGAACAGGCAGACTAATAACATCAGTCTTCAACCACTTAGTATTTATTCACAGTTTGTATCTTGATTAGTTAAAAACAGTCCAAAACTGTATCAACCTATAAAAAACATTGCTTAGAAGTGCTATAAAAGAAAACACTCTGTTTAGGCGGAGAAGCAGGCGAATAAAATAAATAAATCTTTAAACGGTTTGAAAGAGCTTCACGGATCCTACACCAGAGCACCTTCACCCCTTGGTGACTGAAATGTTATTGCAGTTCGTTTGATGGAAACTCACACCTTATTTGCATATGTTTGAGTTGTGAACACCACCACTCTGGAGACTGTTTTACTTCAGGTTATGTTTTAATGAGGAGGAATGAAAGCAGACTCTTCCATTAGAGATGACTGCACACTATTTGCTGTCTTTATGAGTCTTTCAAACTGACAGCTAACTTATTTTTCTTTCTGCGATAACTCTTAAATAACAACCTACTTTGTGTTGGTGCAAAAGATACTCCGAGAAACAAGACAATGAACTGAAGTTTCAGGTGACAGAGTATTGTCATGAAATATTATGCCAGAATCTGGGATCATGTACTCGCATTTTGTATCATTGCCAGGTTGTATGTCTAATTTATGGGAGTCTGGTTACACTGAAAATAATTGCATCTAACATAGCTTTTGTTTTCCTTTGTTTTTTTTTTTCTATTAAAGTACTTACAAAGGTGGGAATTTTTGTTTATTTTTGGCTTGAATCAATTTAAAAGCTTGGTTTTTAATGTAGTGAGAGAAGATGTTAATAGGGCAGTTGGGCAAGCCACAAATCTGGCCTTATTAAATCACCGGCAAAAAGAAAACAATTGTTTAAAGAAAGGCACAAAAAATTTCTACAGTCAAGATTCATTAATATTTAGGCTGTATGTGTGGTTTTGTTGTGTCAAATAATATTACATGTTGATTTTTGATTATTTGTATTCATCATGTTTTGCAACAAGATAGTAAGAAACAAACATTTAAAGCAATAACCGTTCAAATTCTGTTTTGTTTTACTAAATCTTAAGATATTTTAAGATTTAGAAACTGAACCTCTTAAATCCCGTCCTGTCGCATACTCTGCTCCGGGATTTCACGGTAATCTCGTAACGTCACATGTTGTACGTGGATGCGGAAGTGAGCGGCCAGCTGTTACAGGTTGACATCAGGCAGGTGTTCTGGCACAACACAGCTCCTCAGTCAACATGCTGAAGGCGGTCATTTTAATCGGAGGTCCCCAAAAAGGTGAGACTCCACCTGCATCCTGTTCCTGTCTCCATAGTCGGCGGTAGTGGTGTTATTGAAGGGAAGCTAAGATGCTAATGCTAACAAACTGGCTGAACTTGTTTATGTGACTGACGTGGCTTAATCCGAAGCCACACAAATCAAGGCATCTCTTAAAAATGTCTAATGTCCACACGTCTACGCTCTCAGCATATTTGAAGCTGGAGGAGAAACTCTTTTGAAGTTACATTTGTACAAGATTTATTTTGCCACTATAATAGAATAAATATATCCTTTATTCTCCCACAATGGGGTAATTTCTGACAGGCAATCAATGTAAGTAGATTCACTCAAAAACACAAATGTATAAAAGCTCAATAAAGAATAAAAGGGCAACATTTCAACATAAATACTGTGTAGTTATTAAAAACAAATGCACAGCTGATGATGTGAACTTTGTGACTGCAGCGAGGAAGAGACGCATCATTCTGGATTAGCTACAGATGTCTGACATTTTAGGCAGTCTGGAGAAGCCAATACTGCTGGGATCAATGTGAATAAAGATAAACACATGGATGGCCTTTTCAAAATCATGTTGGGACGTTAGTGAAGATGCTCTGCAGGTGGAAGACCAACTTTGTAACTGTCTTTGTGTCTCTGAAGTTCAGGTCTGACTCCATCACTACAACCAGATTTCACACCTGATCACACAGTTCTAGATTTAATAACCGAATCTGTGTACTCACAGACTTTATATCTACATCTGTGCTGACTCTATATCATTCCTCTTTAGGTCCAAAAGGAACTTCAGTTTCAGCTGAAAACAGCTGTGGCACTTTCACACACTGATTTATTTATTTTTATTTTATTTTCTGTGCATCTCTTCAGTGCTTGTGAGGGTTCAAATGGTGACATCGTAAAGTAGAGCTGTGTATCATGTGTGTATTATTGTTGTAATTTGAGCAAGTGGGAACATGTAGATATTAAATAAGAGGGTCCCCAAGATGGAACCCTGGGGCACCCCTCATGGGAAATCTGTTAGCTCAGATATAAAGTTACCTGCTTCACAAATAAGTCTCTGTTCTTTAGGTAAGACTCAAATCAGTCTGCATTTGTGTGGATGTCGATAAACATAAATAGTCCTAAAAAATCCAGATTATTTATTTTACCTAAATTGAGGGGATTTCAATTCAACTTGAACCTGACAAGTGAGTTCTATATTAAAATATGCATTTAAAGGTAATCTGGTGTTTTTTTTCCCTTTTTTTTTCTTTTCAGGGACAAGATTCAGACCATTGTCTTTCGAAGTTCCCAAACCATTGTTCCCAGTGGCTGGTGTGCCCATGCTTCAGCACCACATTGAGGCGTGTGTCAAAGTGAGTGCCTTTCTCACCAGCCCCATGTTGTGTAGAGATGTACAGCTGCATCTCAATAAACTAGAATTTGTGAATTCTCTCAGTTTTGAGAGACTAATAAATTGCATGTATGCACACTGCAATGCAGCATGAAATTATATTCTTTTGGCATTGACCAGTAATAAACTCACTACTAATAACTGTGAAGTAATTATTTGTAAACATTATAGACAATGGTGATAGCTTAATTCATCTGTTAAATTACTTGTGCATTTTTGCTCACTGACTTTAATTAGTTTTAGTTATTTAATTATTTAGGTTTTAAATTGTTCTTTTGGCTCCTGCATCCTCAGAAAACATACTATTGGTTAAGACTTGTACATTGTTACATAACTTTACAAAGTGATGCAAAGACTGACTTCATGTTTCCTTTTCTGACCCAACTCGACTTTTTCAATGAGGTTTTTTGAGACCTAAAATGATCCGTCCTTTATTTTATTCCAGAGTTATTTAAATAAAGCCACAGAAAAATTATTAAACCTTTGAATTTCAACCTTTCTTAACCAATTGATGAGCATGTTAAGTGTCAGGGAGACCAGCTTTATCCATAATTATCATGATGTTTTTTTGACAGTCTTTATGTTTCCTTTCAAATAAATGTTGTTTTTGTAGGTACCAAACCTGAAGGAGATTTTGCTCATCGGCTTTTATCAGCCAAATGAAGAACTGAACCGATTCCTGTTTAATGCGCAGCAGGAGTTCAAAATGTCCATCAGGTGAACAAGAGAGCTTTTGTTTTCATCATTAGAAAAATACAGGAAAAACCAAGTATGTTTTTTCTTTAAAACTCAACATCTTTTGTTATTCAAATCTATGGGAAAGGAGGAACATTACAGCTCTAATGCACCAACATTGCTAAACAATTACAGCTATCTCTTTGTTCTCCACTCTGCACTGCAGGTATTTACAGGAGTTTGCAGCCCTGGGCACTGGAGGGGGCATTTATCACTTCAGAGATCAGATTCTCTCTGGCAGTCCAGAGGCTTTCTTTGTTCTGAATGCTGATGTTTGCTCAGCGTTTCCTCTCACAGAGATGCTCAACTTCCAGAAAGAGCACGGAGAGCCAAACAGTTTTGTTATTCTAGGGACAACGGTGAGATTTCGCGATTAGCTGCCACTGTTGTTTTGCTCACCATTATTAAAACTTTTCTGTTAGACTCTTAATGTGAAAACTTCTCGACACTCAGGCAAACAGGAAGCAGTCCATGAATTATGGCTGCATTGTGGAGAACGAGGAAACAAATGAGGTATTCACTGCCCCTTATCTGGTCCACCGAGCCATTCATCAGTGTTTAAACTTCGAAAATGAGACCTTAAAAAATCTTTATTTTTTGGTTCAGGTTCTGCATTATGTGGAAAAGCCCAGCACGTTTGTGAGCGATATTATCAACTGTGGTATATACCTGTTTAACCCCGAGATCTTCCAGCACATTGGCGCCGTGTTTCAGAAGAACCAGCAGGACATGTTGCTGTAAGATGTTTTCTCTTTCATGAGGGCCTGAGGCTGCATGTGAATACCATCTTCTCATTTCTTTGATCCTCTTCATTTGTTAACTTTTTTCCCTTGCATGCCATGTTTTCTGTTTCCTTATACAATCATCAGCTATCCGTACGATGGGTAAGTTGGTATGTTTAGGCTGTGCGGTGTGACTTTAGAACTAGAGAATGTGACGAGCTTTAATCCACAAAAAGCTGAGATAACAATGGTTTCTGTGTGAACGCCTAAAGCACCGTTTCCTAACGAATGCTTTGTGCTTGTTGTTGAGACTTTTGTTTATAAGGTGGCTCTTTATTTTTTTAGTAATTTACTTCAAAACAGAGAAGTGGATATCTAATATGTTAAAAAGAATCCACGAGTCAAATAGATTTTCTTTCTAAATAAGTAACGATCCTGGATTTGTCTGGATATTCTGTCTCCACCACCTGCTGGTATGTTTGTTTCTTCCTTCAAACGGTTGCCGTAGCAACGCTTTGATATATTCAGTTGGCTTTAGTTGGTCAGAAAAATCCTGTAGTTGTACGCAGTTGTCAGGTGTGTGATCTCCCAACAGCCTGTGACATTTTCCTTCCTGTCTAGATATTTAGTCAAGAGGAATGACCAAAAATGTCGATGTGCAAAGCTAGTGGAGACAGAACTTCAAAGTGGGACAGATAATTTTATAATCAAGTACTCCATCAATTATTTTAACGATTAATCTATTAATCAGATAAAAAATCAAATTGGGGCATTGTACAGATTTTCTATGTAACCACACGGTTTTTATATGCAAATAAATATTTCAGTTCCTTTTTTTAAAAATAAGAAAACAAAACATTTAGTGCTTAAAACACAACAACATAGCATTCCTTAGTGAAACTGAACCGGGTGAAGATAAAGCTGTTCAACTTGAGATAAAGCATACAAAGTTGTTTTTATCTTAACTGCAAAATGTAGATATATTTCGTACAATTTTGGCTTACTTACTGCTCTAAATAAGATGTTCCTTCAGCAAATGGCCTTTTTTGAATCTGTATTGTCCTGTTAATCTATTACTAAATTAGTTGAAGATTAATAATCGATTAATCTGATTAATCGTTTCAGCCCTACTTCAAAAACTTGAATGTGACAATATGATAAAGGTCAAAGGGTGCGAATACTTTCACATACATTGTAGACTTTTGTATTTTTATCATTATTTATCTCTGTAATTCACGTGAAATACCTAACAACCAAGAGAGACAAACTTATACCCGATGGTTTAGCACGTTTACAAAATGGTTTAAAGGTATAAAATGGGAATAGGAACTGGAAAAGGGGCAAATTGACCTGGAATACATTTGTTTAGTCTAGAATAATATTTACAGTGTTGGAGTCAGAGCAGAGTTGGTGAAACCTTTTTTTTTGTTTGTTTGTTTTATTCTTAACTTCAGAACATTTTACCCTCCTTCCTGAAATGCCTGCAGCTGCTTACATATGCTTAAACACCACACTGTTCTCACAATGGTACACAAAGGACATTTAAGAAATATGAGGAAAAGACATGAATAATTCACCTGCTAACATCAATGGACCTTAACTGGAGTCGGTGCTGAATCGGCAAACTTTGGAGCACATCCGAGATTCTTGATAGAAACGAGAAGGCCTTTACTGCAGTCTCTTAGGGACTGCTCTGCTTCTTCTCACATCCACTCTTCTCTTAGTAAGTCTTCGATTATGGGTGTGATCCTTTAAAATATTCTTTTTCATCAATATTTAAGACTCTGTTTGATCTTTAAAGTCTTACAATGCACTAAGTCAGATGCCCTGATTAATATGGAGAGTGTAAACTCTTCTTTAAGATTTTTTTAGGAGGGTTACCACCAAGTAATTAGCTTTGGTTTCACCACTGAAGCCATCAAAGTCTACAAGCCTTTCATGTGTCCCATCTTAACAGCAGGCTAGATAATAGTTTAATCATAGCTATAGCTAGTTTTATTTGTTAAAGAAAAGGCATCCGTCAGAGGTATCTGCGTTACTGGGGACAGCAGGTCACATCATGTGACATCCATGACCTTTGCAACATGATCCTTTTTTCTTATTGCCAGTTTGATCCTCATCAATAAAGATTTTGTGCAACAAAATCTTAAAATAATGGAAGAAAAACGAGATAATTTTGTTACTGGATTGTTTTTTTTATACAAGTTATAACTTAAAAGTGAATAATAAATGCTTTTTTGATTTAAGCATTTGAAATATAACAATATAACTGAGAACAGCTGGACATGTTTATTTGGATCTCTTTATTGCCATGACAGTGGCTACTTCTTGTAGCCATCGTCATGTGAT
Source organism: Phalloptychus januarius (assembly GCA_902982915.1). Taxonomy (NCBI): domain Eukaryota; kingdom Metazoa; phylum Chordata; class Actinopteri; order Cyprinodontiformes; family Poeciliidae; genus Phalloptychus; species Phalloptychus januarius. The sequence goes on along the minus strand of CADWAE010000230.1, from coordinate 15,325,094 downwards.
ACAATTAATATAACAATAGTCCCAAAGCATATTGATTCAGAAATGTGCAATTTTACCACTTTACATAATAAAATAATAATAATTATTAAATTAGTAACAGGATTCTTAAAAACTCTAGCATTTGTTCCACTTAAAGCAGATGAAGGACAGGAGTTGCATGTTTTCATTCCTCTAAAAATGGCCGCCTTTTATCCAGCAGTCCTTTAGCATGGTGAAAGAGTGAAACAGCATTTTAAAGCTGGCCTTGCATTAAATTGATTAAAAAACAATACTTAAAAGAAAAAGACTAATTGTTTGGTTATGTTTTTCTGAATTGAGTTTAGAGTGACATCTTCTTCTTAAATTGATGCAAACACAATGGTTCCTGGAAACCATTGTGTCATTACACTGACTGCAATGTGTTCTAGCACACAACCTAAAGCTTTACATTGCATGCTTCACGCCTCCTTTGCGTTTTAGTGATTGCGCTATATCACCACATACAGGCTTGTCACAGTTGCTATCTCAATTTTAGGTCAATTCCTTTAATTTTTATGAAGACCTTTAATGACACGTTTAACAAGGTTTTTAGAAAATTCAGCTGCAATGATTGATTTGGAAACATTCTGACTTTATGTGGACAAGCCTTGAAAACTTCCGTTGACATTTAGCTTTTGCAGGAGAAATTTAAACAAAAAAACTGAGTGGGAAGGGCAGAAAAAACTGCGTTAAGCCCAAAGGCCCACATCGTCCTAAAGCTTCATAAAGTCTTTTATTGTTTGATGCCTACACTTTTGAAGTTCTCAGCCTCGGTGTGTTTCGTGCAGAGAGGAGCCAACCAACGGCTGGCACAGAGCGGAAGCCATCAGGCTGGAGCAGGACATATTTACTGCCCTGGCCGGACAGAGCAAACTCTACGTCTACAAAACCCTCAGCTTCTGGAGCCAGATTAAATCTGCAGGGTGAGTGAAACATTTTTACCTTCCGCAACATTAAAGACATCGTGATCTTTAATGTTGTCACGGCAAATCTGGTAACCCACTCAGTTGTGACTCATTCAGACTTCCGTAGAAGAGAATCTGATTTGTTTCTGCTTTTGTTTTCTGTTGAACTATTTTTGTTCTGCTTCATAGGTCTGCTATTTATGCCAGTCGATTGTACCTCAATCAATATCACACAACCCACCCTGAAAGACTGGCTCCTAATAAAGACGGAGGACCCAAAATAACTGGTATGACTTATAAACTTGCTGTACATCCAGCCCAAAAAATATTGACTGGTTCACGTCAACTCACACTCACTTTCCTTCTGCCCAGGTAATGTCTATATTCATCCCACAGCCAATATTGATCCCACTGCTGTGGTAAGAACTCTAAATAGAAACACAATACCTCTGTTTAAACACAGCAATGTAACAGTAGCTAACATGAAATACAGCAGAGGCAGACTTACTCATACTGGGATCCCTCTACTTTACTATTACATGCTTTTCTAACACTTATTGGTATAAAACCTGCTGGTAGGTAATTGTTGCAAGTTGGCTTCATCTGCTAAGTTGCTCTCAAAATATCACTTGTTAGCCTCTTGTTCTGAAAGCAATGCGATCCTGGATCGCTTGATCGAGGTCAGACGTCAAATGTGTTTCCCAGTTTGTTTTCCCAAAAAGTCACATGAGTAACTTTGTTGTTGAGGGCTTCCTCATTGTGCTCTACTGTGCAGCTAAACATAAATAAACTCCAACGTGCCACACTGGCAGCTGAAACTTTAGCATATATTATTTAGTTTAAATGATTATTTATATTATATTATGTTAATATATCTAACAAATATATTCACAATACATCATACATGATATATAATAGATGCTAAAGTAGTTATTAGATATAATACAATCTAATATAATATATATATTTATTTATTATCTTATATTATCTTGAGCAATGCCGCTAGTATCTGTGGGGAGCATCTGCTGCTGTCCAACTGACTAATTATTACACTAGTATGTAAAATGCAAGTTCATCACACATGAAATATATTAGGGAAGGGTTATTGCACTTGAATTAGTTTGTGAGTATATTGGTAAAAGTCTAGATTAGTTTAATTTTTGTCAGCTGCCTACTTTTTCCTCATGATTCAGTCTCCCTCTGAGATAATTAGTCAACTCTTTCCATAGTTGTGCAGTGGATTGTTGAAATGTTACCCTGCCATGTATTTGTGATGTATTTATTTTGTTTTGTATTTATTTTTGCAGTTAGGTCCCAACGTCTCAATTGGCACTGGTGTTACCATTGGTGCCGGGGTCAGAGTTCGAGAATCAATCATTCTTCATGGTGCAACCCTACAGGTAAGCCTTTCTGTGCACTGAACTCAAGTGAAAAGTTATTTTATTTTTTTCAATTTCATATTTTCTTACTGAGTAAAAATGTAAAAATTTGCTTCATAATAAGGTGACTTTAGAGCTAAAGATGAGACTGTCTTTATATTTTAGTGCCAGCATTATCTATCCTTCGCATCTGACATCCCTAAAGTATATCGTCACCATCATCTGTCTCCAAAAATATTGTTGCCACTGCCTGGCACAAAGATGTCATGGTTAACAATTTTCTGGCTGCTATAATTTAATCCCATGTCTCCGGTGAAGACCGGGGGACATTTAAACTGGATTTATTCCACTGGAGATTTATTGGTTTTCATTGCATAATGCATACAAGGCCAAATTCCTAGTTGATGTATTCCTCTAAATAAACGCTCCCTGCTAGATGTCTCAATGTTATTTACTGGATATCTGAAATCCATTGATGTTTTAGTAAAAGTACAATCAGCTTTTAATTAGTTATTGATTACAAATTATTTTTACCTTATTATATCTTTTTTAATTGTTGCATTTGTTCTTTTTCAGGATCAGTGCTGTGTTTTGAACAGCATTGTGGGATGGGATAGCACCATAGGCAAGTGGGCAAGAGTAGAAGGAACTCCCAGTGACCCAAACCCAAACGATCCATTTGCAAAGATTGACAGCGAGACGCTCTTCAGAGATGGAAAACTCACACCTTCTATAACTATTCTTGGTAAGCCTCACTGAATGAATGAACACAAGTGAAGTGGAGGGCTCTACTTCCTAACTAGGTAACCTCCAAAGGCTGGTTGCCCCGGATTTTATTTCAGTTCATCAGAGTAAATTGGGCTGCAGACGCCACGCTTTCGTCAAATGTTTATTTTTGAAAACCGCTGAAAGTGTCCCGCATGCGCAGTAGAGGGCGCCATAGCGTGAGCGCGCTCAGTGTTTTGCCAACCGCCATAAAAAGAAGTAGCGCTCAGTTTTTGCGGAAGTAAACACGGATGCTAGCGGTGGAGCTTAGCTTACGCATTTGAAGTTGTTGTCCGACCGGATCCAACACTTTAACAACTTCATTATAATCCGCTAAGGTTGTTGTTTTTCTTTTCGCTTGAGTGTATCAGGACGCAGAATAGTGACGTCTGTCGAGTTCCAGTGACGTTCAGATCGGAAGAATGCGACCTGGACGTTAGGTCACATTAGAATGAGATGTACTGGATACCCAAGTGACCTGGGCCGCTTTCGAAAAGATAACAAAAGTCTTAAAAAGATCAGATGCAGGTCGCCTTACGTCAAAAAATCGGAATTGGGTCACTTCAGAGTGAGCACAACCTGAGGAAGTGAGTAAAACTTTATTTAGAAAGCATTTTTCAATTACTAAAGGCTTAATTATAGACACTAGGCAATAGTGCATAAAATCCCAAAAGAAATTAATAAAAAGCAGATTGAAAATATGTCTTTAATTGTTTTTTGGAGTGATAACCAGTCAAGTCCATAGTCACAAAATCACAGAAAATCTCAATAAGTTGGATTGAATTTGTGGTCATGAGACACATGAGTGCACTGTGCATTAATGGCGATTAATTTTTAACAGAGCAAAGGCCAGAACATTTTAAATTTAATTTTCTCTTATCACACTAACTGTGTTTTGTCTGAGGATTCATTTTTTGCTCTCATCGTTGGTGTAATGTTTCTTGTTTTCTGCACTGGATTTAAAGCTCTTTTCTTTCTCCTTAGGTTGCAACGTGACCATTCCTTCTGAGGTGATTATACTGAACTCGATTGTGCTTCCACACAAAGACCTGAACCGCGGCTTCAAAAACCAAATCATCCTTTAGTATCTGCTTCACTTCTGGTCCTGTCGACAATGAAGGCTGATGCTGGCCAAAGCCCTGGCTCTGATGGAGAGTTACTGTACATAAGATGTTTAAGATGGATATGAAAAGCCTTCATTAAACTGTTTTTGAAAGATAGCTGTTTATATATTTGTTCTTAAGACTTTATGCAACACTGGACAGCCACATGCATGTTCATTTACCTTGAATAATGTCATGCCAGTCATTTTTATTCTTTTATGCTCTTTCTTCTCTTGGTAATTTTCACTTGTCAACCTAAATGTGTGGAGTAATTCTTTAAAATAATAAAACAACACCTCTGGTAATTTAATGCGATCGTTTTTTTTCCCAAAACATTGATTGAAAGCTTTTTGTAGCTTTCTTGTTAGACTCATGAAATTGACTAACATCAAAATAAATCAGCAGGATTTAAGGCTTGCGCTGCAATCAAGTAGCATCACATTTCTAAATGTGGACTTGCTCCACCTCTCTACCATGCATACTTAAACAGCGCCTTGGCAATCACTGGAGAAGCTGCTGCAAATTATTCCTTCAGCTTCTTTAACATTTACTTATTAAGCCCTTGAGCTCTTGTGATCACTTCAGTAGGTTTGTTCAAATTAGTGCAACAGGAGTCTCTATTAGAGATTAACATTTTGTTGCTGAAGCAGCTGCTGCGTAATGATTTAATCATGTCTGTTAATGTACAGTATTTTCTTGTGTTGATTTGAGGTTTGTTTTTCTAACTGTCTTAATGGAGTTGGCTCTCTGTTGGCCTTTACTGCGGTTTGTAGGAATATAGTGCAGATAAAACTTTAACGTTAGATACAATCCTAAAAATCATTAGACTTTCCTCTCCCACAATTGTTGAACTTAATATTCACATGTGAAGTCTGATGAAAATACAAATTTAGAGCAATTATTTGTAATAGGAAAGAAGGACAATGAGATTCTTAAAATGTATTTTACAGAATTCCTTTGGTTATTTTAAATATACTATTATGTATTTTATGACAATCTTCTTTTCTTATTCATGACACTGATGAAAATGTCTGCATCCAAACAGGAATAATGCAGGTGGATCTCAAAGTAGAAAATTATCAAAATGGACGCTAATTTCTGTAATTTGTTTCAAATGTGAGTTACTGACAGTTACATGATAATGAAGGTCTGAGGTTTGCAACTTGTGGCCAGAAAGCCGCAAAAGTAGCTTCCACAGTAGCTACTAATAGCTTTGAACCAGCAAATGTTTTAAAATATAGCTGTAATAACTAATGCAACTTTTAGCGACTTATTCAGATTTTTATGGAGTAATTACATCATTAAATTTTTAGTTATGTTTTTTTTTTCTTTTAAAAACAATTTTTCACAAATCTCAACATCACATAGAGGAAAATATGTATCCATCCTGTTTTTGCTAAAGTTTTTTTTTAAAGATAACAAAGGATTAAATATGATTCTTTAACTATTTTTCTTTGGTAGCTATTTATTAAAAATTATGCTGTTTTTTAAAAAGTTAACATTCACATCTTTAAGCTAGTTTTATTTACCTAAGATGGAGGATTGTCAAGGTGCAGTAGACCATGGTGTAGTTAAATAGTCCCACATTTTTATTAAAAATCTATTTAGTTTTGATGTTTTCATTTTCTGAAAAACTTTATTTCTGGTTTCTATTCGCTGTAATCAATAAATCATAGTCATTAAAGCACTTGAAATGTGTTGCTCTGTTTCATAAGTGTACCGGCGTTTCACATGTTGAATTAGTGAAGTAAATGTACTTTTCATTGACATTCTAATTTATTGAAATGGACACATTATGACCAACTTCAGTTGCTTCATAACTTCATTTGTTATGTGATGAAAAGTTGCCAGTTCAAGACCCTTACCATAATAGCAGCCTGACAAACGTCGAACTGGGCAAAATTAGCCCATAAAAATATCTGCTCACTTTATTGTAATACAAACTATGATCTATCTGGATTCTCAACCTTGATACATGTAACATAAAACACATGTCATATCTTTTCCTTCATGTCGGTTTCTGCATATTCTTCATATTTTGTAACTAAATATATTTTATAAATCATTACAGGATCTGTGATTTCTTCGGTAGACAACAATATTATGTACTTATCTTAATGCTTTTTTACATCTAGAAACCAAAAACGTCACTGACATTACAGAATGAATAAATTAATTTATTTATGTTTTCACAAACTCTCGACATAATCGGAGCTTAATCAATTTTGCAAAGAATAATGAGTGAAAATCTACATAATTCTCAATGTGCAAAACTGGTAGAGAAATAAACCCAGAAAATAATATATATATTTTTTTACTTAGTGAGTCTTAAATACAAATGCAAGGCCCACTTGTCAGAGTTCTGCTTATAATACGTTTGCCAAAAAACATATATCAAATATATTCTAGACTACATGTTGATGTAGCTGTTGGCTCTATTGCCTTTCTCTGCGAAGGCTCAAGGTTTAAATCCTGGCCTTCCTGTGTTTTTGCTGGGATGTTTGTAATGCCGTATCTTGTGACGTCACCAGCCTCCCAGTGGCTGCTGCAGACGGAAACCCTGCTGCTTGTGACCCCGATTTGACTGAGTTCAGATAACCTGCAGGTGTTTCCTTATCCTCTCGTTTCTCAATTATGCTCCAATTTATGTCAGCCTATTACTTAAAATCTCCCTAAAAATATCGTATCATCAAAAAACATGAAAATGGTGAACAGATACTCTTTCGTGGCTGACTTTTAAAAAATCCCCAAGCACAAACTGAGATGTTTGTAAGTTCAGCGGATAAACATGTCCGCTTGGGATGATGGGGGGGAAAAGATATATTCAGCACCTCTTTTTATTTGCTTCCAGGCGCCGTATGAGTGTGTGCTAGACTACAGGAAGTGAACGTACAACTGGCTGCAGGCAAAGGTCCAGGGATGCTTCCACTCGAGAGGACAGGTGGAGGGTTCCTGTCTGGATACCAAACGGCTGATAAGGATGATGACTCACAAAAGCCTACAGGAGTGACAAATGAGCTGTCAAATAGAAGCCGACATTTCGCACTGCTCAGATTCATATGGTACAGAGAAATAACGCTGGGCTGCCATGCATCACCGGTTGAAGCTAATCTTTTGTTAAACTGTCCTCTGAAATATCTGAACGTGCCAGTTCTTTACAGAGGTGGAAAATAGACATTTGTTTCTACCCAGCAGATGTGGAGGAAAGCAAAAAGTTAGTTACTGTCTTTGATGAATGCAATGCACCTTCAAGCTGAAAATATATGATTTCAAAAAAGGTCTGACCCATTGGAGCTTAAACGAGCCTCCATGGATCAGACTTGTTTATCCAGCACATCCCAAAAAATACTGACTTTACTACCTGGCTTTCTTCTGCAGCCTGGTGTCATCTTGTGTTCCACATAGTGATGCACACAAACCAGATCCTCCATATTATCCAAAAACAAAACCAGATTGAGTTGACAGGGCCACCCTCCTCCATCGGTGTGTAGCCAAGGCTGAAGCTTTTGTGTCCATGTCAATATAATTGGAAAAAAAATGAAGAGATCACTTAAAATTATCAGTTTATCTGATTTTACTCCTTATAGGTCTATGTTTGAATAAAATGGACATTGCTCTTTTATTCTAAGAACTACTGACAACATGTCTCGGAAATTTCAGGCAAATATTTTGCATTAATTTGCAGAAAAAGAGAAATGGTCAAAATAGCAAAAAAGATGCAGCGCTTTCAGACCTCAAATAATGCAAAGAAAACAAGTTAATATTCATTTAGAAACAACAATACTGATGTTTTAACTCAGAAAGAGTTCAGAAATCAATATTTGGTGGAACAACCAGGAAGTTTTCAACGGGGTTCATTGCAGTGGGCTCTTCATTTTTTAAAGAGCTGTAGGCGCCTTCACTACCCATACAGCAGCAATCAGAATAAGCCTTACATTTTCATCCTTTTTAGCTATAATAGTACAACTGTATAAGAACATGGGCCAGCCTTCACTAAGCATGGTGATCAATAAACCTTGGTTTTAAAATGGTAATATAAAAGAAACTGGCCTCTGCAAATGCGCAATTCAAGAACACATTGGAAATGTGTTTCATGCAACTGCAGTGAACAACAAAATGGTGAAAACATGGAATAATGGCGATCCTTATCAAGAGTGGCCAACCTGCCATTATTAGTTCTAGAACACATAGGAGATCAGAAAATGACTCAGAGAGACGTCTAAAGCACTGCATGCCTGACTCGTGTCTGTTCAGCCCATTATCTGTGAAGGGCAAAGTGTATCCATGGCAGGATTTCAATGCTACAACAACTGGTGAAAAATAACACACTCATCTCGAAACATTTTGAGACTCGCCCAAAATATCTTTTGGAAAATATTGAGCCAAGAGCAGGAGGTTTGCCTCCTAGTGGTACATCTGGCATAAAACTCACTAAACATTGGTTTCCAAAGAAGAAAATCATCCCAACAGGGAAATATGATGCTGGTAGTGTGAGCTTCTTTTCTTGTGCTGAATATCAAGTGCTGGTGCCTCTCCAGCTAACGTTCCGGGTGAGAGGCGGGGTCACCCTGGACAGGTCGCCAGTCTGTCGCAGGGCAACACAGAGACAGACAGGACAAACAACCATGCACACACACACACTCACACCTAGGGAGAATTTGGAGAGACCAATTAACCTGACAGTCATGTTTTTGGACTGTGGGAGGAAGCTGGAGTACCAGGAGAGAACCCACGCATGCACAGGGAGAACATGCAAACTCCATGCAGAAAGACCGGGGCCAGGAATCGAACCCAGAACCTTCTTGCTGCAAGGCAACAGCTCTACCAGCTGCACCACTGTGCAGTCCCGGCGTTATTTCGTGTTATCTCAAAAGCCTGAAGGCAGCTGCTGCTACTGAAGGTGGAAAATGAAAAGATTTGCTTTAACATGTTAAAATAATTCTCCAGTCTTTGAGAGGTATGATAACTGAATCAAGAAACTCCAACATACGTTCAAATTTCCATCTATTGGTGTTTATTGTCTTCATAGCTTTAGATAGCAACAATATAATGTCTTCCTGAAGGTGAACTGATAAAACTGACTGTTTTTATTGGACTCTCGTATTAGTTACAGAAGAGAAAAATTTATTTTAGCTCCACTGTCTGTTTTTCTCTCTGTATACTTTGGCAACTGCAATATAAAGAACCAGAGCCAAGCCAGAATGTGTGTCCTGAACACATCTTAGTTCCACTTCTCAGCAGACTAAACCTGCATAAACTCCTCTGTTTTCTCCCTGGTCAAACAGCTCTTTAGCAGAGGATTACACACCAAGTCTGAAATGAAAAACCCAGTCAGAAAAATGTGTCCGCCCACAAGTCCTCAAACAAAAATGTGGCTATTTTTATTATTCCTGTTTACACAGAATGTTCTAATAAGCTTATATGCTTATAATTTGTTTTATTGTAGGGTTAGTAGTGACATTTTCTTCCGTTTTTACAAATGGAAAAGGATCGCAGCACCATCCTGAAGGATAAAAACAAAATGGAGTTGAGATTTAAAGAAAACGGAGGCTATTTTTGACTAAAGCAACAGAAAACAAGATTAATGCAATTAATCACAGCAGAATGAAGAAAAAGGTGATTTCTTCTTGACTGTGCAGGAAAGAAGCAAGCAAGATTTTCACACCTACCCATTAAAAGCTTCACATTCATTTTGACTAATTACATTTCTATAATTAATAAATGTGAAAATATGTGTTTTGTTTAATCAGAACCACACGCAGCCCCTGTACTTGCAGTCAACCATCTTTTAGCGAGCTGCAGAGAAAACCTGCTTTTTGGAGTCATTAACAGGTTCCTGACATAATTCTGCCCGGATATTTATCATCAGATTTCATGGCTCTTATCTGAATCAGCAGATTTCCTGACAGAGACATTTTAAGAACAGGATCATTGTCAATATGGTTGACTCCTCTGGCATCAGTAGCTCAGTATTGTCCCGCCTCGTCCTTCCGAAGCAGGTTTTGATGATGGGATCATTGTCTTGTTTGAAAACCTAATTATTATCCATGATTCAACCAGTGGCTTTTGCAGACTTTTGTGTCTGAACGTCCACCAATTTCCTTTGATTTGATGGTGACCGCTTGGGCAAGATTGTTTAAATTTGGGCCCAATGGGGTTTTTAAACAGAACAATGATCTCAAACACACATCAAAGGATTTTAAAAAAACAACTACCAGCAAAGAAACCAACCACTTTATCCAAACTCTTTCAGTTTTGCAGAGATGAGTCAATTATCCAGCCAGAAGTTTGTTGATGGTCACAACAAAATCCTACCCAAAACAGAGATTTTATAAAAGACAGTTTTAGATTCATGAAACCTCTATTTTATTCATGAAAAAGCAATAAATAAATAAAATATGGAGAAAAATAATACTATTGGTTGTGTGACATGAACAGGTGGATGTTATCACTTCTGACAGCGTTTCTCAGCTGCTTATGCATTTCTATCGCTTTTGAATGTTTTACTCTAAATGGTTGTGATTCAGTATTGAAACCATCTTTATATTTAACTGTTAGTCTTGAGATTTAACAGCACTTTACAAAAGGACTTATGTTCATTTTTATACTTACATTATCACAATAGCAATTGGAACTTTTATTTATTATTTCTGTTTTCAGACACTGCTTCACTTTATTTGCACAGTTGTAATTCTTCAGTAAACTCATTTAAACACTTGATGACCAACGTGCTTTCTGATCGAAGTGACTGTAGCGGTCAGTTAAGAAAATCCAGCAACAGAGGTCAAAATCCTCAACACGTTTGGATTCAAGTGTGAAAAGTCACTGTCTTGGGCTATGGCTGCACCAAATGCATTTTGCATTAATTAGTAGCGTGTACTTTTCAGTGATGTTGTTATTTATGCATTGTGCGTCACTCTGGGGTTTCTTTTCTCTCTTTCTGCTGTTCTAGAAACACATTTCTAGAGTATTTTCTTTTCTTACTCTCCTCCTAACTTTGTGCCAAACCTCTTTCCCTTTATTTTTTTCTCTTTTACTGTCTCTGTGTCCACTGAATTTGAAATAAACCCAAAGCAATTCCTAATACAGTTTTTTATATCAAGTGGAGTATTATAGTGAAAGCCATAATGCTCCCCTTGTAAAAGTAAATTTGTTGAATTTTCAGGACACATTTTTTTTAAAAAACCTGAAGTTTGAAATGCTCTGACATTTCCTGGTAAATGGCTGAGTTGACTTTAGATTTTAGAAAACATCACTTGATGTGAAAATTTCCCAGAACTGTGTTTATTACAAAATATAAAACTTGATTTGATCAAACATCTCATGTCTTTGTCAGTGCGGTTGAGTGTCCAACATGTTGGGCTTCTCAAAGTGCAGCTGCAGAATTTAAGACAAACATTTTACAAATTAAATAAAGGTTTCATTCTGATATCATGGGGGGAAAAGCAGGTAAATGGAAGAACAACCGTTTCAACCTGAAGCTGTCATTTTTATGCCATTTGTTTTTCCAATTGATTTAAAATGCCACATTTATATCTGATTTGTATCAGTGTAATGTCATTGTTATGAGGTAACCCTCGTAGCTCATCTCTCTGTCTCTATGGCAACACATCGGACGAGGAAATATGTAGCTGATACAGAAGGGGAAAATAAACAGCCACCCACCATATCAACATGACTGCATGTATGTGTAGTTTTAGGTTGTAGAACATTTATGCACTGAATAGATTGGAATGTAATGCAACTGGAAAAACAGATAAGAAAACAGTTGCAAAGAAACCAGCGGGGGGCCAAAGCCACCAAAAGCCTTGAGGTTAACAGTGCAGAAAAGTTTTCCTTCTCAGCTAGACAGAGGAAAACATGAGACAAAAACAGAAGTCAACAGAAACCAGCAAATAATAGCAACAGTGTCTTGCAAAAGTTTCCACTCCCCTTTTTGACTTTTTCACATTTTATTGGGATAGTTAGATCCTAAAATGATGCCTGGTTTTCAATGTTTCACGATCAGTCTGTAGTGTGCAGAAAGGTTTTCCTCTCTCGTGATGTTGGTTGGTGTAGAGTTGGACCCAAATGCAGGAAGGTGGAGGCAGTAGCTGAGCTTGGTGATTTAATGAAACAATTATGAAAATAAGACCAAAAATATCCAGTCAGGATATATGAGGAGATCTCCTGACTGGTGAGAGAAGACGTGAGGATCCGGCGAGTTGTGGGTGAGGCTGAGGAGTTTAAATACTACAGAGTTATGAGTATGACAGAAGACCTGGACTGATGAGTTAGTTGATGTGTGAGTAGTTAGAGGAAGAGCCAGGCTGAGGAGGGAGAGAGAAAGTGCCACAGAATAACTTTGACAAAGAAAACATGATGAACTGCAACAGAAAATAATGAGAAAAAACAAAAATCAAAACTAGAATCACTAAGGAAGAACAAAGGTGGAAAACGGGGCAACTAAATAGAAAAAACATAAGGAACACCAAAAATAACAAAAATCTAAACTTTATCCAATGATCCAACATCATTGGATATTGGATCATTTCTTCTCCTCACTTTGCGCAAATAGATGATGAAACTTGAAAAATATCTGAAGCTCAGCCAGACTGGATGGAGAACATCTTTGAACAGAAATATTCAAGCCTTGCCACAAAACTCGCAATTGGATTTTAGTCTAGACTTTGACTTGGGATTCTAACACTCGAATATGTTTTAATAGAAACTGTCTCCCTGTGGCTCTGTCTCTCTTGTCCTGCTGGAAGGTAAAACATCCAGCCAAAGTCCAAATATTGCACAGTCGCCAACAGGTTTCCTTCTTTTTTTTCAGCTCCATCCATCTTCCCATTAACCTTGAACAGCCTACCTGTTTGTACTGTTGAAAAGCAAGAACACTCCATGATTTTGGCACTTATGGTTCACCATAGTGATGGTGTATCTACACAGCATTTGGATCCAAAAAAATAAGTAAATTTGAATTGAATCTGACCGAAGCGCATTGCAACTTAATTCTTTTTGTTCACTCATGTTCTCTAATAAACCATCATAAAGCAGCTGCATTTATACTCCAAAGGAATTACTCAATGTGGATTTAATTGACTAATTATCTAACGACAATTATTTAAGCACATAAGAGTAAAAGGTTCTGTGTCTGTATAATAAAAATAAAAAAATCATGCCATTTCCATCCATTTTATTAATAAGACATTTCTGTGAGTTATTATATGTGATCTTAATTAATATTTGTGGTTGCAAGGCAACAAAACCTGTAAATTTCATACACTGAAGAAAATAATTACAATTTACCCTCCTTAAATTTCTCTTCATATTAGTTTTTTAAATAAATAATATCGTTGAGCTTCTTCAAACTGAGGTTGAAAATTGCTTAAAGGGAACAGTCAGGTTTATCAATAACTCTCTATATCACGATCAAGCTATGGCATATTTACACTTACAGATAATCTTTGCTAGCGAAAAGGTCAAAAGCCTCCATGGCGATAGGTTTGGCCTTGGTAACATTTGGGCTGGAAAGTGTCTTGATTTATGAGGGGAGGTAGATGGACCAAATGTATCCCCCTTGCAATATTTATCAGACATGCAAGCCATCACTCTGCTCTCTGAATGCAAAAGTGGTGGGTGGACAGAACACTATGCATAACATTGCATAATTCAAGGCCATGACACACTAATGGAGGATGGCAGCGTGATTATTTGCATCATTTCCATAAGATCGTAATTTTGCTCACTCTGCGCCGCTAAGATTAAAGCATCCGAGAAACGCCCTGTCCTAGGGGGGTTTCTGGAGTATTTGCCTCTGCTGTGCTGCGCTGGCAGCAGCTGTCAGACAGCTCCTGCATTAAAATGGTCTTATGTATATTGATGTCTTGTCAGAAGATAGTTATGATCACTAACACATCCGCATCACTCTCCCTCGGAGTGAGCAGGGTGCTCAGAGTTTGGACGGACCACCCTGTGTGTTGACAGAATATCTGCACTATGTGTGCGAGTTATGCAGGTTTTTCACAATGCAGCAGAAGTAAAAGGATTTATAGTTACATATAGAAACAGAAGCTCCATTTTGATTGATGATTGATGAAAATGTCTACTTTAAAAGCTGGGACTTCTGTTTAAGACGCCTCCTTTGTAAGTGTGTGTCTCTGTGTCCAGTAGAGGGCACTGTGGGTATTCACTGAGGCCCGTCGCCTCCTGTGCGTCGCAGCCTGTGACCACCCCAGTGATTACAGTGTTTGAGCAAAGCCGTGCCATATTTGTTTGACTTTGTGGCACTCAGTAAATAGTCAGCAGGGGTGGCATTTGGGGCCACTTTGTTCTCCTAATGTCGCCTCTCTGTAAAACCAGGAAAACACACACATGACTATTAAAATCACATTTTCCATCGATCGGTCAGCCTTTACAGAGGACGAAAAAACTCTGGCTCCCCTTAAAACACATGCAGATTTATGCATAAACATAACACATGTGTGACAAAGAAAATACAACAAGTTTTTGATTTGCAGCCCATTGCAATGCAAGAACAGGCACTGGCACTGATACAGTCCAATTGTGTGAAAATCAGTTTCTTCATAAGAATCTGAATGAATATTATAACTCCTCCAACTGTGATGCAAATGATAATTGATACATCACAGGAAAAGAGTGATTTTGAATATTGTAGGTGAGTCTCCAATTTCCGCACGCAGTCTCTGTGATCTTTTGGAATGAGAAATGGGTTCAGTTTTATCAGCGAATCATGTGGATCCTCATTCTTGTGTAAAATGTAATATATCTTTCTTGTTGCACAACTCATTTTCCTCCTGACCAATTCTTCCTCCACCCGTGTTACTGCTCAAAAAATATATATACAAACTCACTGGTTTTTATTACTGATGCCTGTCCACTCCAGGGACCAGCTGTGATAGTAGAAATAAAAGTTTACTTTCTATGAAAATCTCATGCTGAGGCCCACTGATTAAAAATACAGCCAAGTGCCGTGCTGATGGCTACAGCCCTTCTGTCATCCCCTCGGCTTTATAAAACATTATTTGGAAAACACTCAACGTTATCAGCAGTCAGCTATAAAACAATGGGTTTACTCAGCACATTTATTTTAATGAAAACAAGTCTGTGAAAAATGTTGTTAATTGTCCTCTTCAACTGTAATTACAGTTTTGAGAGAGGAAATATTTGCTTTCACAAGTTGGATTACTTTGCCTGTTGTAAGAAAAAGACCATCAACCGGATATCAGATAACTGGGAAAATGTTTGCTCTGTTATTTTCCACTATTTTACCCAGACAAATGTTACATTATTTTTCTTACAGCCCTATTTTAAACCTTACATAGATATAGCAAAACATTTATTTGGTGCATAAGGGGAAATTATGTATTCACTGGTTTCAAAACATCTCATTACGTTGTCTAATTTTCTCTCTAATTTACAATCTGGAAGTTATGCTTGTCTATAAAGAAGGGAAAAAATCACTAAGCATCATTCAGAAAACTTCCAACTCTGTTTGGAAGAAGAATGTATTTATTTACCTCAAAGAAAGTACAAAAACCTAAGTGTGGCTCACAGCTACTCATAGCTTCAGATCCCTGGGATTAGATAGAAGTTTTGTGCAGTAATCTTGTCTACCTGCAGAGACATGAAGTATGGAAACTCTTGCAAGGCACTATAAAGCTTCATAATAGCATTGCACCTCTTTTGTCACAAACAAACACAATCTTCAGAGTAGCTTATTGAGATTTATTTGACATGCCAACACAGGTAGCGCATATGTGTGAAGTGGGAAGAAAAGGGCACACATTTTTCAACTTTAATCCCAAATAAAAATCTTTTCTTTTGTATTGAGCACTCCTGAGTCAATCCTTTAAACAGCAAACTTTTGTTGACATTGCAGCAGCATTGTTTTTTCTTCTTTGCAAAATAGTTTGAGATCAGTCAATGGAGCGGGTTGAAAGGCAGATCAAATCACCGGAGAGATTAGAAATTTTGTTTTAATGTTACTTTAACCCAATAGTTATGTTTACAAAAAATTATTCTGAGCTCATAAAAGAGATCAGAGAAACAAAACTCAGCAGCAGCCAGAGGAGCTGGAGGCCGGGGGGACATGAACTTCACAATCAAACATACCTGGCAGGTCAGACCATTTTAACCCAGAAGGGATAACTAACCAGCATATCACCACTAGCAACAAGAGAAACAACAACGTACTGTTATGTCTGCAAATAATCTGAAACATCAATAAAGGAAATTTATTTAACTTTAAACACACATTTTTAGCTTTATGCACAAAAATACTAAGCATCTATTTCCCCCTCTCTTGCAGGAGTCAATGGTACAGTCCAATTAACATTTGTGTATTTAAGTTCTGTGAGCCCTGGGAAATGCCTTTTGTCTGACCAAACTCCCAGTGTAAAGAGGTAAGGAACCAAACACAACCTTACAGAATCTTTACAAAGGAATTGTTGCATGTTTGGGTTTTTTACCAAATGTTTTTTACTCTTGAATTTGGGAGTGTGTCATTGCGAGGTTGTCAAACAAATGCTACATGGTGGATTTCTCAAATAAGTAGTTTTGCTTCACATGTTTTATTATTTTCTTAGTGTTGGACTGATATTCCTTTGTCTTGAATTAAAACCAATAAATTATTTTGCAAAATATTCTGTAACCTGTGGATTTCTGCATAGTTTAATGTTTAGTCCATTGCAGCTTTCATATATTCCTCACTTAGAATATGTCAGTATTTTGCTTTTTGCTCATTAATAAGGAACATTTAGTTGTTCATCTCTTCTGGACCACCTTGATTAACTGCCTGACTTTAAAGGGCTTTTGTGAGAAGTTGCTTATTGAACCACTTTGTCCTGTTTTGGTGTTAGTGAGGACCTAAATGCAAACATGAGGATGAGATGAACATAACGGGGAAAAAGGAGTTTAATGACAAAAATCAGGAGATAGGAAGGGACTGGCTGCAGCAGGGTGAGGACAACACAGGATCTGACAATAGAGTAACTGAACCAAGGAGTATTTATACTGGGGAGCTTGATTTAACGCTACCTTGGTAGATGAAGGCACAAGCAACAGTTTTGAGAGAAGAGAAAACTCAGGCAGTGAGATAAACGACTGATTCCAGTAAAGAACTGAAACATAAAAGGCAACAAACCAAAAAGATTGAGATTTTCTAAGTGAATTTAACAGGACATTTTAATGCACACATATAATTCCTATTTTGTATTCATTACCTTCCTTTTGGGCTTAGAATTAATTTTAAAGTATTAGCTCTTACTTATAAGGCAATAAATGATCAGGCACCAGAATATCTGTCTAATCTTCTGACTTAACAATTTCTCACCCTCAACGTTCTCAATCAAATCTAAATTTGTTAGTTATTCCCCAAACCAGACTGGAAAATAAAGGAGATCAGTGTGCCTCCAGGGTTGCCTCAAGCCGAATTATTTTATAATAAGTTAAACACTCATTTATGTAGTCAGGGCTTTGCTAAGGGTTTTCACTGGCACGGGGACTTAAATCTTTTGCTTTATGCATGGTTTAATGTTTTTGCTTCTTAGGCCTAAATAGGTATCATATTTTTGTGATCTGGGGGAGAAACCACTTTATAAATAAATCAGTCATTAAGATTTTTTACATTTTTTGCATGATAATGTCTTACTGCTATCTTTACTATCCTGTTTTGCAGACGGCTTTTAACCGCTTTTCCAAGTTAAACGAGATTCTCTAAACGCCTCAAGAGCGTTGCCTACAGCTGGAAAGGCAAATGACTGCAGACGTACTTCACACTTCCCAATTTTAACAATAATAATAACAAAAGAACAGTCTCTTTCAGAGTTTTCCAATGATATTGACAAGCCTTTATTATCTCAGCTGTTCACAGCAGTGTTGCTCTGGAAATGGGGGGAAAACTGTCATACAGACAGTGGTCTCGTGTTACTATAAATGCAGATGCTAATAAATACCCACTGGAGTCATTTAAGCTGGACAGCAATGACAATTGTACCTTTTCCCCGCCGAGCACAAAAGCCGGATAGTGGGTGTTTGTGGGTTTTTTTGTCCAGTGTGACAAGGCCTTTAGTGGCCGTGAAGAACAGATTACAGCCGCAGCATAGTAGATTGTGATAAAATGCTTTTCATCACCGCCAGTCCATCAGCCGTTGGGTGACTCATTCCTTTATCTGAAAACATTTCCAATAAATTCCCTTCCAACACATCGCTGCAGGTGACAGCCTACACTTGTGTTTGACATAATTCAGTTAGACACTGTGACTATTTTAGAATATTTATTTTCTTTCTCCTTGACTGTAAACTGCAGATGCTTGTTTTGTGCTGAATTGTCTGTTAATAATTAATTTGAATTAGAGCGAATGTTTGATTTGAAGGTATTTATAATGAATGAATTTAGCATAACTGAAAGCAACATTGTTAGTTTGCAGATCAGATGTTAGTGAATAAATCAATAGAAAGCATTTCTGCTCTGGCATTTGATATAGATTCCAATGAAATAGAGCATCACAGAGAAAAATAGATTTTAGAAAAATTAAGGGTCAGTTTCTCAGCTTGCTATTTTTTTTAGCTGTCCAAAGAGCAATGCTTGTCTTTATTATTTATATTTAAAGCTGAAACTGTTAATTAACAGAGTGCACTTCAAAATGGCAGCTGCAATTAGTGTCTCCACCAGAGCAGCTTTGCTAAATCAATTCCACCAGCAAACAGACAGGTAAAGCTGTTTTGGTCCTAACAACAATTAACTCTGAGCTTTGACTCGTGAATCTTTTTCATTGAGAAACATCACAAAACAGGGAGAGACGATTTAAGAAGCTTATGATAGAAAGCAGCAGCTGCAACAAGGACGACGCTCATAACAGAGTGGTTGAAATAATCACTGTCATACTTTGAATAAATGGCTGAATAATTTATTTCAGACAAATAACACATGCACATACAGAGGGAGTATTTATTTGCGAAAAAAATTATCAAGATGCGCGCGCAACCTGACTGGCACGGCCGTTAAACGCTCACTGGTTGCCATGGTTACCTGTCTTAATCTTTCCGTTTTAGCTTTAGCTAGCATGTTTTTGGCTGACTATAACTGTTTATCAAAGCGTGATCAAATTTATGCTACTAAATTAACATTAATGCAATTAAAAGCATCCCTCTAAATAAGACACGGTGAACAATAGGGTACCGGAATATGGTTTTTCTAAAATGAATGCTTTTATTTCTAATAAAATAGGGATTTCATGTTTAGCGTGCAAGTGACAAGTAAAATCATTCCTTCCTAGTTTGGTGACAACTAGAAGGAAAATGAAGATGTTGCTGCATACATCAATAAACTAAACTAAACCTTTAGATATTAAAAATGCAGCGGGTTGAATGGGAGGCAGAGTGAAGTACAGAGACTCTGTGCTAAAAATAAAACCTCTGATAGCTGCAGATGCTACACGAGTCTCGCTGGGGAAAGAGAGATGATTTGCGCTGGCGGAGAGTGGTAAATGATTTTATTAGCATAATGATAAGTAGTTTAAATAGTTAGAATAAAGTATTTTTGCCTGTATCCTGAAGGCGACGTGGGCAGTCGAGTGGCTGTATGTACACATGCTACAAGGAATTACACATACAGTCAGGGAGGTGTTCCGAAGATCTGTGCGACCCGTAAATCCGCCGTACCTTCTGGTAATGCGCATGCGCTCTCAATGCTACGTCACATACTGCTTACTCAGCAGATTTCTTGTTTTATTCAACGACAGCTCAGCAAACTACTACCCAAAGGAAGCGCTGAATGAACTGGAAGCAAATAATATGTAATTCTGTGATCATGTTTGAAAAGGGACATAAAGAAGTTTTAAGTTTTATTTAATCTTCTTCCTATCAGCTTTAATGTACATAGTCAATGTTTGGGGCACAACTTCAGGAGTTCATCCTGTAACCTCTCACTTTTAAAATGTCTAAGGTGTTTCTTTTGTTTGATTAAAAAAGACGAGTCAGATCCTTGTTTTCTTATATTCCTAGTTTAAATGATTAAACAAGAACGTCTCAATGTTCCCATTTGTCTCTACTGTCTTTAACAATCGTTAGCAATCTTCAAACTCTGTGGGAGAGGAGCCCAGATGCAAATGCTGTGGTTCTTCCTCTTTCCTGTCCTTTAACTGACTCAAGGTCAGTCTTCTCTGACCATAGATGAAAACTAAGTCAGACTTTCATGCTTGATTTGTGACCTAACAACTTATGTAATCAGTTAACTGATAGCATGCTTTTACATGCGCTAATCTAATTCATAGCAATCCTGACCCTCCTATCCTGTTGTGCGTTTGGCTGCATCTTTATTAACATACTCAGTTTTATTGACAAAAGAGGAAGAAAAGAAAAGGACAGATGTTTGCAACAGTTTTACTGAGCTTTTTTTTTTTATTATTTAGCACTGCAACAAATGTCATGTCAAAGAGCTTTACAAGAGAAAGATACAATCCACATTCGATTGTGAAAATGTTCTTTATTTTTTTGAGACCCATTTCAGAAAGTGACACATGTAGATTCACACTAAAATATTTGAAGCCTTTAAGTACTTTTATAGTATGCACATAATAAAAAAATCCAGTGTCTTAATTCAGTTATATAAAACTGGCTGTACTGCATGTTTAAAGACATGTTAACACTTCCCAGCAAATTATTATGTGACAGACCAACACAAAGAAGCATGAAGCTGTGAAAGGAGTTTTAAGTTACACAGATTTTAGCCTTTTTTATAAATAAATATCTGTCGTCACTTTCACTGTTATATTTCTCCACCATCTAGAGATAGAAATCAAACACTTTCTTTGCAGATTAGCTCAGATGGAGATCATTTTAAAATTTCTCTTTTCATGTTTCATCACAATTCTTAATTAGATTTAGTACTTAACATGAATGGAGATTAAATAAGACACAAAATAATCTGCAAAACCAAAGAGACCCCAAAAAAAAAAAAAAGACAAGAAATAAGAAAATAAACTAAAAATGGCATAAGAAAATAACTAAAATGCATTTTAAAAAAACACAAGAAGTAAGAAAATAAACTAAACCGACAGCAATAATTACCAAAACAGTGAAATAAACAAACTGAAATGATCAGAAAAGAAATGAAATGATGGACTAGGTTATGTTGGTCTTTTTCATAACATTCCAGTGAAATAAAATTTGCTTTTATAATGTGAAAATGACCTGCTGTGAATACTTTTCACTGCTCCAAATATAACATAAACAAAGAATATTTAACTTACAGGTTCAGCGCATGTGTAAAACACTTACTATATTTAATGAAACAAAAATTTCATAACTTCGTTAAACAATTAAAGTCCTTGAAACATCAGTTTAAGTGTGTTTATGCGTGCTTGTGTGTTTTGAATTTCTTCACCAACGCTGTTATGAAGGCACTCTCTTCTGAGCAGGGAAGGTGAAAGTGTGGCACTTCATAGTCCTCTGGGAGCCATTACTGGCACCGCTGATGCAGGAAATGGATTCAGTGTGGAAAATAATACCCTTGAATAATTAATTAGATGAGTTTTAAATCAACAGCAAACACACTGACTGCATAAACGGGAGCAGGTCGAATTTCAAGAATGGTGTTAAATGCATGTGAATCTAAAAGATAATCAATACACTAAGGGTATGTAGTTAAATTTAATTATGCAGCTTTTAAAGTCTGTAATTGAAGTTTCACAGAGAGGCCCAGAGTATTTTAACGCAATAAGGATTTGGTAAATCTATTTAGATGTCTGCTGCATGGAATGGTTGTAATGTAATGGAATTGCCAGTGTAGAAATACGAAAAGGAAGAAAAAAAAAAGCAAGTAGGAAATGATGTGGAAATATGTTGTCTGCTTTTTAGTTGCCTTTGTTATTGCTTTTATAGTTTCTAAATTGTTTTCCCATTTTCCATCACGATGTGTTACTTTACAGTAGATAAATTAAGGTGTTTTTCTGTTTTCTGTGCTTCCCCCCCCCCTCAACCTTAAAAATGGTCAGGTGCTTTTCTATTCAGTTATTTAGCCCCCAAATAAAAGTGCAGTTAATTTGTGAGGTAAAACACTTATGTTCTTGTCCAGACTTTTGATTTTAATTGGTAAAAGAATATTTGTTTTCTCAGAAAAAAACACATATTTTGAAGTTTGTGGTTGTATTTTGATGAAATGTAAAAGTATCTAACATGAAAGTGCTACCAGTCAAACTTGGATGTTGTAGAAGCTGCATGAATAAATACATTTTTTCATTTCACATCAACAATTTTCCTCTATTTCTTTCCAGATCCTCATCATTTTTTCATGTTCTGTCTCTTCTGCTTGACCTTTTTGCTTCTCCAAACCATTTTGTTTTATTTTTTTTTTATCTAAAGAAAATTGCGTCATTACTTACATGCTACCTGCCTGTTAGTCCTCAAGTTATCTCTAAGTCCTTCAGCACCAATCTGCAAGAAAATTATGTGGAAACTGAACTAACATTCAGTGGGCCTCAGATTTAAGAAAAAAATATATTTATTTGATAAACTATAAGTGGCATAGTGAATAACCTTTCCATTACGTAACCTATTTTAATTGCTGTAATAATGTAAACTTTAGTTATTTACATTATTTTAAAGTTACACAATAAGACCAGCAACATTTGAAGCACAATCTGCCACTGTGCAAATTGTAGCAAAAGTATTTAATTCCCAGCTCAGTTATTTAGCTTAAATTTTTCCTTTTTTTTTTTTTTTTTTATAAAATAAGCCTCTTATTCGTAGCAATTTAAGATTAGTTTGGTAGGAGAGAAGTGCAATTAATCTAATCCATCACTCTATAACTGTACCCAGAGTTAAAGATATTAATTAGCTGAAACAATATAAATGTATTTACAGTTAGCAGGACACGGCTGAGGGTGATAACTGTTGAAACCCTGAGCAGTGAAGCTGCTGATTCGGGGTAATTTTGACTTTACTCTGAACAAGAGACATAAATAAAGAAATATGACATTTTAATTAATGTTTGTCATAAAGTGTAGGTGTCATAAATTTAATATTTATAAAAAAAACATCTCTAAAAACAGTTTTTCCCTATTTTTCTGTTGTTTCCTTGCCCAACAGTATAGCTCATTGTAACTTGGTCATTAACAAGTTTTATGTCTAAATGAAACTCCATTATATTTTTGCAAAGATAAACTGAAGATGTAGCTGATAAATGAGTTGATACAAATAACAACTAAGTGATGCAGAAGGCAGCTTATTGCAACCTTTAAATATTAAATCTTAATGGTTTAGTCATAGAAAACACGGATAAATGCCATCAGATGGTTGGAAAGAATCTGTCCAGATACTTTAATCCCTAATCACTGATGACTCTGTGAGATAGCCTTACGGATTAACAGAACTGTAGAACCGTTTTAAACTCGGTTGTTTTTTCTTTTTCTTTTTTTTTCCCTTTTGTATGAGCATCTAGTTTGGTCAAAAACACAAACAATCCTGAATAAATAAAGACAAAAATGAGATAAAATTAATGGCAGCATTGTTCTTTTCACTTCTAACTAAATATTGGAATTTTTGTTTCTAAATTATCGATAATTTAGTTTTGTCAAACCGTTTAAATTTCTATTATTTCACCAGGTTGAGATCTCATTTGATCCTTAATATAGCAGTCATTGTGTCAAGCTTTTATAAAACATAAATTAGGGATTTGACTGCAGCTATAAAGTGATAACGTGATCGTGACTCTTCCCTCGGTGTATTTATGTGCAGTGCATGGTTAGGTTCTTGGTTTTCAGTGATTTCTGGGCTCTGAAAAGCCAATCTCCTGTTCCAAAGGGCCTGACATTCCTCTCAGGCCTTAGGTTTGCTGATCAACTGCGCTCAACTCAGATATACAATTTTCCCTACATCCTCTTAGGGACGAGAAAAGTCTGGTTTAAACACCGTCTACTCAAAAGAGAAGACCTTAAGTCGCCAAAAAGAATTTTCACACCAGTCTTGCTGTCATGTACATGTTCTGCGCCGATCAGGGCGCAGAACAGTGCAAAAAAAAAAAAAAAGCATAAAAAGCAGCACTAAAAAGATCTGTGACACAGCGAGGCCACAAAAGGTGAAGCATGTTGTAGCGTGGGTTCACTGTACGGTAAAAATACCGTCAGCCATTTTGTTTTTATAAATTTAAATAAAAAATTGTCAAAAAGATGTCGCCATGTTGTTTAGACTCCAATACGTCCTGGGTAGATGTCCGATGCCGTGTGCTGTGGTGCTTCACTTCTTGTTTTGTTTATAGTCTTGAGTCATCATCCCGGCATGCACTGTGCAGGCGAACAAAATGGCGACATCCACATCAGAAAAATATAATAGACAGTTTTTAAAGTAATTATGAGTTTTTACATGTCACAAACATCAACACTGACGTCTCAGGACTCAGCTGGACTTTTTGTTTCAGTAGATTTTATTTCCATTTTATCCCATTTTTGGCAGATTTTACCTATTTTGCAATTTAATAATAATAAAATAACATTGTGCACAAAATGTTATTTCTCATATTAGTCTTCTAAATAACGTTTTTATTCCTACTCACTTTTTTGGGTGTTATGCATCCTAATTCACTAAATTAGTTTTTTTCCCTTTCAGCAGCACTTTACTCCACACTGATCATATTTTGACACTGGGAAGAGATTACACTGCTTTAACTGTGCATAGATTTTTATCCTGAAATTTGCAACAGGATAACATAACCTACCAGTGTGCAGACAAAGCAGACCTGAGCTGCTGCCTTTTCAGACTCTGAGCTTTGGAGCTGCAGTTATTCTGCCATTGTTAAAGAAAAAACAATTACAAAACAAATTTGTTTTGCATCAGTGCTTTCAAGAACATGCATTTTGAATCCTTTCAAATTTATTGACGCTGTGGCGGAGAGATCAAATTTAATTGTCAATCATGTGAACTCCCATCTCGCCTCTTTATCAGCACCAGCAAGTGAGAGCTGCATTAGTAAGTGCTCACTCTCACTCAAACAAAACAAGAGCTTTTAATGGGAGCTTACATTAACTTCCATTTTGCATGAACTTTGCTTTTATTTGCTTCATAATGGGCCACACAGGCTTGAACTTGACTTTTTGTTGTCGTAAGTTGAATAGCTGGAAATAAAGGGTTTTGTCATGGATATATGTAATGTATTTCACAGGAAATGTCTTCTGCTTTTTGAGTTTTTTTAAATTATTATTATTGAGCATACTATTTCTAGTAAAACTCCATGCTCTATTTTATTCATGCTAGTCATTGAAGAGTGACAAAGCACCACATTTATCATTTTTGGGCCTTGGGTGAAACTGATCCAGTGTCAACCTCCTACAGTGATCATTTTAGTCAAGAAGAAAGCAGAATACATCGGTCTGTCAGTTCTGACTCACGCTGTCGGTGAGGAATCATCTGCAGTCCAGCATCGCTTCTGGATGTTTGCTTTAACTACCACCAGCGTTAAAAGGACTGTATACTATTTTCAGCTCCATCACATCACCAAGCTTGAAGAAAAAAATGCATTCGAGAAATCCTCCCCGCTGCTAGTTTCTGTAACAAATCCACTTAGAAAGTCTGTGCTCCCTTCCTGTCTGAATATCAGAAGGTGATGTGGCTCCCTCCTATAGAGCGTGCAGAGAAAATCACAACTTTGGTGTTTGAGACGAATGTAGAAGGTCTGAATTACCTGAATGGCGTTGAGTCTCTGGGTTTGGCCAGTTAAAGTGCAAGCAGCTGTACGAGTGTTCGGCTCTTCGCCTGTGGGACTTGGTGGAGACTTGTCACTTTCAGAGGGCCAGCTGCAAAGCCAAAGACTTTCAGTCGGAGTAATTTTCTAGCTTTCCTTTGAACTTAATCCTTTCAGCAGAGGTTTTGGCCTTTAGGCTCTCACAGTTGTTCGGGAGATATGAATAAACTGCGAAATATTAGTATAATCCGTAGTGTATTGCAGAATCAAAGAGTTTTTGAATTTATATATAATATATTTTACCTGCTTTCAGAGTGTGGTTGGTTTATTAGTGGGACAATAAGACGGCATTTGAGTTTTAACATAATAATAGTGTAGATCTTGTTCATCCCTCTTTGAACAATAAGCAAAACAATTTTCCTGTTTGGTGTCTATGCATTAATATGAGCAGTTTTCATTTATAATGGTACAGTCTCACCAAATGTGAATCAAAACCTCTGTCTGACACTTCAACTTCGACGCGTTTGCACTTTTTTGAGCATCAGGTTTTGGTTTACATTCAAGGTCTATGAGAAAAGTCATGCATGTCCATTAAATGTTCAAAACGCTCCAAAATGTTCAAATCGCGCAGCGCGAGACGCCAAAAAACGCATTTGGTGAGAACGCACATTACATATATTTAAATTCTTACTTGAGTAGTTATCTTGCAACTTTAATCCTGCTGTGTTCAGTAAATTTTGAATAAATTTTAATTCTTGGAACAGAAAGCTTTGTATTAGTTTGTTGGTTTTGATCATTGTTAGCAGTTTGTTGATAGTTTGAGTATTTGGACTCTATATATTAAACTTTTTTTGAAGAGGGTTTCTAGCAAATGCCTTTCTGTTCTTTTAATATTTATTTTGACATTCTTAACGACCTTGACACAGGCAGGTGCTGCCTGCAGTGCTTCTGATCTGACCTCCATTGTGACGTCCTGGATGACTTGTTTATGCGTCCTTAGAGTAATTTTGGTTGGCCAAACTCTCCTGGGAAGGTTTAGCAGTTTCCAGTGAGTTCTCCATTTTCAAACATGACTCTCTCCGTGGTTCCCTGGAGTCTCAAAGCCTACAAAGTTTTTTTGTAACCATCATTGACATCAGTGCCTTTGTTTCTCTGATCCTTTTACGTTTGGGGAATTATAGGTTTCTATTTGAGATCTTTTCTTCCTGCTGTCAGAATTTAGAGAGACCAATTAACCTGACAGTCATGATTTTGGACTGTGGGAGGAAGCCAGAGTACCAGGAGAGAACCCACGCATGCACAGGGAGAACATGCAAACTCCATACAGAAAGACCCCGGGCCGGGAATCGAACCCAGAACCTTCTTGCTGCAAGGCAACAGCTCTACCAACTGCGCCACTGTGCAGCCCTATATATGAACTATCTGAGAAATATTCATACAAAATAAATCAAATTAAACGGAGCAGAATAAAATAAAATGGAAAAATTTAAAAAAAATTGTCCCACAGTGGGGAAATTCAGGTTTACAGGCAGGAAACTGAGAGGTAAATGAAAGCAGACAAAGGTAAAAATATGAAAACCAAGACTGTGCAGCAACAGGGTCGTGACTCCAGTCCAGTTTATTCTCAATATCTCAATATTTCTTTTCACATCATTCTTGGTGTAAACTGGAAGTTTTTTCCATCTTCTCCACAAAAGTTGGGTGGATTATTCTGTGGTATTTACAATCTCAGGATATTTGATTAGCGATCTACAGGCATCAAGGTAGATTAACTCTGCCCCCAAGGTGTAAATAACCTCCACAAATCTCTCCACATTCACGGCAGCCACTCAGGGCATTAAGTTGTGAAAACTTTATCGATAGCTCCGCTGCTGTTTGGAGGTTTAATTAAAACCCAACTCGCTCAGAAAGCGATGTCACTCCACCAGGATATCCTCCAGAATGTTTTACCATGTTTGTCCCAACCTCGTATAAATGTCCGTGTGACTGACAATGACAGTGATGGCAAATCATATTTGATAACAGCCATATTTTGAAGATATGATG
Source organism: Phalloptychus januarius (assembly GCA_902982915.1). Lineage (NCBI taxonomy): Eukaryota > Metazoa > Chordata > Actinopteri > Cyprinodontiformes > Poeciliidae > Phalloptychus > Phalloptychus januarius. The sequence continues at coordinate 15,297,199 of CADWAE010000230.1, read as the reverse complement.
CCAGGAAAAAGACATCCAATATTCTGCCAGAGAGAGAAGCCAAGCTGTGAACTTCTTTAATTGGCTGCCTAACTGCTCAGAAATAATGATGTGGGAATTCGATGCCTCAGAAAAGTTGCCAAAACACATAAGCAGAATTCAGAATGGTTTACTTTAACATGAAGTATGAAAGATACAGTGACAGCGGTAAAATGAAAACACTTATCTGCAGTGGGACTCTGTCTGGATGAAACTAGATGGTGTGACCTGCTGGGAAATGTTTCCCTTTGTGACTTCCTGACATAACCAAATTAACAGCACAACAAATAAAACATCCCTGTAATGTGAATCGTTACGGTTAACATACTGTGCATTTGGAAAGTGGTTAACTTGCTCCACATTTCAAGTTGCAGCCCTTTTCTGAATTGTATTAAATTAATCTCTTTCCTCAAAGTTATACACAAATTCCCAGTTATGACAATGTGAAAAAGGTTTGTGATTTTTGCACATTTATTAACAACAGAAAGCCAAGAAATCACATTTATGTAAATATTGATAAACTAAAAATTGAGCGTTTCTCGGTCATCCTTGAGATGTTTCTTCATCTTAAATTAATTTGACTGGATTTGATTAGGAAAATCTCACATCCGTCTGTATAAGGGCCCACAGTTGACAGTGCAAGTCGGAGGTCAAATGCCAGATATAAAATCAAAGGAATTGTTTGTATTATAAATTGTCAGTGTAGCAAAACATTAAGCAAAGGCCGTGAATATAATGTGGAAAGTGAAGCACTGCGGATACTTTCTGGCTGCTCCGTACCAGTCAAACCAGTACAAATAAAAGTTTTATAAATGTTTTCATGTGGTTTATCAATTGCTTTCCCTGAATTAGATGCTCAAATATTGAAATTATTTTTTTTTACGTCCTTATGATTTACATCTAAAAAGTATTGCTCTGTGGGCTTGAATACAAATGCACACAAAAATATTGCCAAACAAGTTTGTAGTTTAGTAAAAATGTCTCAATCAGAGAAAATCTCAAAGGTGTGACATCATTCAAGGTTGTGCACACCTTTGCAAGTTGCTGTGTTTTCTCTTTTCATGGATTCTGTAAGTTTTTTAAGTTTTTTTAGCAGACCCTTGGCTTCCTCTCCACCCACTTGCAGTTTATTTCAGCTTCTTTGCATAAAGTTTTTATCTTTACATTTAACTTTGCTTTCCCCTGTTTCTGTTCTCTTAACTCCGCCTGGATAATTGCTCCCAACCCTGCTGGTACCAAGTGTCTCTTGGCTTCCTACTTCAAACCCAGCCCACCCAGTTCCTCCTCACCAGCTCCCTCGGTGTCCAGTCTTCGCTGCCAGCATCCGTCTCCGTTCCATCTTCCGCTCGGTCTCAGGCTCTAACCCATTAAATCAGCCTATAAAGAACCATGTTTATTCTGTATTTCTCCATATTCCTCACACGTGTAGCAACAGTTTAACAGTTTGCATACCAATTAATTCTGCCGTGGGTCAAATCTGACACTAGAAAGTTTAGCACACAAACATGGAGGACATGCCTGGAAAGTATAACAGCTGCATATTTATTGAAGTAGAAGCAAACATTAACATTAAGCAAACATGAATTAATCTTACTAATTAAACCAGTCTAAAGTCTCCAGTGATCTGACCACAGTTACCTGTCCAAAATGTGCCCATAATTTAAGTTTGTCAGCTACTCAGGAAATGTTTTCATTCAGGAAGCCTCCATGTGCTTCAATATTGTAAAAATTAGAAGCTTAAATAAAGTTATATAGGGCTGCACAGTGGCTGATCCAGCCACAGTGGATAAAGTTATTGCATAATTCCAGAAGCTGTTTTGTTCAAACCAAAACCTGTTTTGATGTACGTTTTGGATGTTGTCCTTGTTTTAACCAACTATCATCCTCAGATGAAAGGAGATTATTTATGCTGTTCAAATCTGGGACCACAAAGGCTTAGGGCCACCATGAATTGAAAACTGCTTAAAAAGTAAAAACACTAGCAAATCAGCTTTTACACTGACATGTACGAATAGGATGCCAACAATTAAAGAACATTTTCCATATGTTTAATAGAAAATGTCACCTTTAATCTTGACTGACATTTTCAGCTGCCAACATGCATAAATCAAACACTTCTTAGAGATTATTTTGGAAAAAAACCCCAACATATCCATGACAACAAGACAAAAGTGAAATGTACAAACACAACATTAAGCCATGTCGTGGGTCTGTTTTAATGCCAGTGGCACGCACACACTTCACAAAGATCCAGAGTCTCAAATTTGATCTAAAATCAACAATTAGAAGATGGAAACATGGAAAGAAAAAAACAGTTTGTGCCAGATGTCCATTTCTCTCCCAAGAGCAGCCGAATATCGAGACAGGACTTTCTTCATGGCTACAAAAAGCATTAGGGTTCTGCGTATTTTACTAAGGAACATTTGGCTTTACTCCAGAGTGAGTATATATTTAAACCAGAAAAGTAGCTTGTTGTATCATTTCTATCCGGTAGAAGTGATGTTTAAACGCATATTTAAAAGGCTCTGTCTGACCGTAACTGTTCCTTAATCCTTAATGTTTGGCATTTTTGTAACAGCTTCTTCAAATGCAGGAGAAAAAACGAAAAACTTCCATCTTCAGATAAAATGTTGAATGCATGGGAAGTAGAGCCTGCAGTCATTTGAATCATTTCTGCTGCCATCCTATTTACCACCTGATAAGGACCCAGATGTACCTGAACTCTGCAGCTTCCCTGTGATTTGGTTGGTGCACCAGTTCACAACGAGTCGTCTGGTACTAGAACATAAAACCAGATTCAATTTATTCCACATCAGAACGCTCCGTTCCAGGTGTGATTATAATCCAGTTCAAGTCACCACAATTAGATTCACAAAATCAAAAAGTTTAATCTAACTCTTCCTTTTGTAAAAAGCAATTCTGAAAGAAAAGTTTATTAATTTTAGATACAAAGTTGAGTAAGTTTCCTCTCCCAAGTTTGGACTGAATGGTAGGTAGGCCTGCTGGACGATAAATTGTCCCAAAACTTATTACAATAAACAATAATATTGTTTTTTTAGACCATTTTCAAGTAACATAATAGTAATAATTCCATAATAATGCAAGAACACATTTTCAAGGACCAATAAACTTTCAATTCTAATGGAACTGGAAGAAATTTTAAATATACAAAATAAACAAAACAACAGAAACGACAAATAAAACAAATGATGAAGTCTGAACAAAATTATCTTTCAAAAAAAGGGACTACTTGAGACCAAAGCCCCAGACTTTTATCATTCAGTTGTTGGTAAAAGGAGAGAGAGAAGAGAAAAACAATAAATGAAGCAAATTAAAATAATTGAGTTTGTTTTAATTTACCATGTGATTAATTGATTTATTGTTTATTGTGACAGAGCAGATCTCCATCCAAACAAGACTCATCTGAAGGCTGGTAACACAGGACAAACAAAAGTTTCTGATCTCAGTCTGCATCACCGCTGGCTCCATGCTGGGATTGTTCACAGCATGGAACAATCCCAGCTCTTTCTATAACTTTGGAAAGTCCAAAGCATGTAGAAAACAGATGTTTTTAGGTAAACGTCTATACTAGATCCTAGAACATCCAGCATGAAAGTGAGGTGAGAGCTGCATTGTCTGCACACACACAATCCCCTCTAACACACCCTTTGCTTGCTTATCTTGGACAATTTTTTTTTTCTGTAACCTTAGTCTCTCAAACTGAAACTTGAGTGCACTAAGAAGACCTCCACTCAATATTTCCTCCCCAAAGGATTTTAATTATTGCGCTCAGAAGTGTAGTTTTTATGCATGTCATGACCTTCAGGATTTCATCAAAGTGCTCTAAAGAGAGCGCAGATGTTTGAGAAATAAAGAATATACCGCAGTCTTTAACATCGGGACAATTCATTGCCTTTGTCTGCATTTGAAAGAAAATAAATGAAAGGAAAAGACAGAATTAGATTATGAAGTATCAATGAATGAGAGACGGTTTCAATGAAAAGCCTTAATGTCTCTTCAACATCCTGGAAAACCATGTTTGTGTACTTTGATTGAGGCTACTTTAGTTTTAGTTGCATAATCACAATTTCAGGCTTTGATAGACTACTGTGAAACACTGTTGCACCAAAATGTTGCTGTAATTAAGTATTTTTACCCGGGGGACAGTGCTAATGCAGGCAGAAGACAACCAAAACAGAAGAACCTAACTAATAGAGATCTTATTGTATTAAAACACCAAACAATTTCTCATTATTGTCATGACAAACTTGCAAAGCTGGGTCTAGTTGTGCCTGGTGCAGAAATGATATCTAACAAACTGTCAGAAATGGAAACAGTTTGGGAGCTTAACATTAATTAATTTATTAATTTCAGGAAAACAACAACATTAAAACATGTGTTTGATCTCAGTATAAAATGCCAAAGGGCAGCAGATTGTAGTGGCACTTTTTTGTAAAGAAGTTCTGACTAATTCACACTGAAGTCACACACTGCTTTTGGGATTAAACTCCACAAACGATTGTTGCAACAGTTGAAACCTAAAACGATGTCAGTGTTGCTACGCCAACATGCTTTCAATCTAGAAAGTTGCAGCCGGGTTTGAATCCGTTTCTGCATGCAGTTTGCATGTTCCCTATGCGAATATCTTGATTCTCTTCTGATGGGAAAACATGACTGATAGACTAATTGGTTTCTCTAAATGTGTAATGTATTTCTTTTATGTGTTTCTGTTACCCCACTTCTTGCCAAATGATTGCAGGACATAGGTCACAGCCCCTCTGTGACCCTGCAAGGGTGGATGGTTAATTATGCAGCACTTAGAATGGAGGATGAGGTTTTCACAACACTGTATTTCATGAGAAGGATTTTAAAAGATCCTCTAAAATGCAGCGTCTGTGAAGAGTGAAACAGAATGAGGTTGAGCACTTCTGAACATATGTGACAAACGCTGTCACATTTTCCATCATAGTTGGTTAGTAAGAGGAATACAGAGTGTAAAACTGGTGGTTAAAATTATATTTTGAATTTAACTTCATCTGGATCTGCACAGCTGAATGAAAGCCACTATTTTACTAGGTTTCTAGTAAAATAGGGTAGAAATTGCTGTACTTTATAAAACCCATTCTGTGTGTCTATTTATTCAGTCACTAACCAAAATTGAGAGAAATCAGAATAATTAGGATAAATTAAATAGAAAATTTCTTTAACATCATCCTCCCACTAGTTGTAAGCCTTCACTCCATTTTATTTGTGTGCAGCCATATTGGATTTTAAACTCTGAGTTAGTTGGGACACTTGAGAAAACAACAGACAATCAAAGGATAAATTCACCCAAAGCAGGAAGAAAGAATCGTGACAGATGAAACTATTGAAAATGTTGCCGTTTAGGGTGAGCGTCACAGTTTCCTGCATGCCACGTAACCATGACAACTATAATTTTTCAGGAGGGGCAAGATCACTGGTGGTAATTGTTTCAAACTGATGCATATTTCTACCAAATTGACCTTTTACGAAAACCTTAAGGCATATTAATCACTTGTTTTGTTCCACTAAAGCTTCGGTCTGCCTTTGTGGTTCACATTGATTTATAAACCAGAGTACAAGGAGACACAGGAGAAAAATGTTGGACAATTAGGTGGCGCTATGCTATGCATTTCAACTGATTAATTGATCATATAAATCCTCTTTAAATCTAAAGTGAACCTTTTGTGACCTAAGCTTGGTTTAAACATTCATTTAGCTCATTGGTTCCTGTGAATGTCACCTAAATCAGATGATAACTTTGTAAAAATGTGTGTACTGTCTTAACATTTTAACATGTCAAGACAGTACACGTGTTGGTGCATAAAAGATGCACCGACGCACTATCAGCACCTCTCGGCATACAGAGACGTTTTCCGGTTGCAGAGTTTATGATAGAAGCTAAGATAATATTGCTAATATTGCTTTGTGGAGCCTGGGCCTAATAATAAGAAATAAATATTACAGAAAGAAACTTCAACAGTAATAATCTTGTCGAATTCTTAAATATAAAATATATCACCTCTCTATGGAGCTTTTATTTTATGTCTATTTTATAAAGTCCACATTAACACCATGAGGGTTAAGTTTAATAAAAGCAGCTCCAGAATACACCTCATGTTGATTCGATTTGGAACTGACTTTGTTCAATAAAACAATTGATCTGCAGATCAATGGACAGATCCACATAAAATCTGTTGCAGGACATTAAAAGAAGTAATGGCACTTATTTCTTTCCATTTAAAGAGATGGACACGACCAGTTTGTCATGGGATAGGAGGATCGTGGGTCCCTGTTTGGTTCATTTGATTTAGCGCAACACGTCTTTGTGTGTGCAAATGTGTCAATGTGCTAAACCACTATGATCATAATTAAAATCAGTCTGAACCAATACATACAATTCTTGAGGTACGGTATACAAGTAAGTTTGTGATATTTACATAAGATGCATTGCAGTTCAAAATTCAGATATGAAGTTAAAACGAGTGGAAATATTTTTCCCACAGAAATCTGAACGTCTTGGTACTCACCTTAATTTAGAGGGTTGCACGTACAATTATGTTTAGGAGGTAATTACATTTTCATGTTGGTTTTGATAGCTCCATTACTAAACAAAATCATTTTAAAACTGTCCTCCTGCTTTATTCATATTATCTAATATAATATCTTGAGCATTTAAGCAAGCAAAAAAGCAAAAACAGGATCCATCTCTAAGGAGCAAATTGTTTTGCATGGTATGACTGCGCTCCGGGTCAAACATACATCTTCACTGCTGGAAAGTTTAATGTGAGGTGGCCTTTTCCACTCCTGGTTAAAATCAACATTGACATGTTTACTTGCAGTCAAACTCAAACACACCGAGAGTCAGATGTTCAGGAGACAGATGTCCAGGAGACAGATGTCCAGGAGACAACGCAGACAGGCTGAAAATACTCCATCTTTACTCTTACATTTTTCAGAAATCAATTGCAAGAAAGAATACAAACAAGGTTGCTAATGCGCGCAAACAGCTGGGAAAGTTACAGAGAGATAATAAATTATATTTCTATTCCATTTCTTTTTTGTTCAGGCTGTTTAAGCAACATAAATATCTCTAGATGCTATATCTGGAAACTGTGAAAAATACAATTTATGTTTTCTGGTGCACAGTTAACCAGATTTTCTTTGGAGGTGTGCAGTGAATGCAAACTCAACTGGAAGTTATTTTTAGATAGTGTTGCTTTATAACCTCAACCTTACTGCATTTTATTGGGATTCAAAAGAAATACAAAGTAGAATTAACTCTTTCCATCCCTACAGTAAATGTTGGTGGTGGCAGCATCCCACTGTGGAGATAATATTCTTCACCAAAGAAGAAGATTTTTTTTTAATACTTCAAAAAAATCTGACAGAAGTTGAAAGATACGAAAACAGAGTTTCACCTTTCAGCAGGATGCAGATACAGTCAGAGCCACTGAGAAATGAAAGAAAGTTCATTTAGGAGAGCGGCCTTGTCAAAGTCCAAACTTAAATCCAAATAAAAACATGTGACAACACTTGAAAAGTGAGCGATGGTACCGAGATTGTGGAAACATTTAGGCGTCAATAGTTGTAAAACTGTTAGAGATATATCCCTAAAAACTTACCACAGAGAAAGAGAGCTCTAAAAACAAATGCATGCCGCACTTTTCAGATTTTTATTTGCAAAAACTTTGAAAATTATCCATCAGTTTCCTTCAACACTTATGAGCTACTGTTGCATTAAAAACACATCGGAGTCAGTGGTTCTATCATGACATCATATGAAAAAAGGTGATGCTGGAACTGGACTTATTTACAACTATTACATTCATCAGACATAAACAAACATAACCTGTATTAGTGTGATTAAAGGACGCTACTTAAAAAACGTCCTTCATTTTTTGAGTTATACAATATGATAAAAAGTGAAATATGCCATCTCAGGGACACAAATGCTCCACCAACATCCATTACTTCCTTTTCCCTGTGTGTAATTAGATTGAAATCCCGCACTCTGATCGCTGACAACACATTATCCTCCATGTCAGCTCCAGAAGCGCCATTAGGGCAAGTCACCCTGCTTCATGTGCTTGTCTTATTTTGCTCAGCCTTAACTGTGACCCCAAAGCTGTTTGCACAGCAGAGGAATAAAACAGGGATTCACTTAGATGAAATGACAGGCTAATAGTGTTTAATGAGCTGTTTTGGCTCCATGTTGTCCTCCTTAGCTTGTTTGCAAAGCAAAGCTATATGACACTGCCCATCTGCAACCTCCAACTGTGTGTCAGTGTAACTTTAATGTGCTTACATGGCCGTGTGTCTCTGCCTTTGTGTGTCAGAGTGGCTGTGATCAGAAGGGGGACAGGCTGACACAGCTAATGGAGAGATGTACAGTTAGCAGAACTGTTAGCGCATGAGGGGCTTTCAGCTCCTTAGCCTTTATTCAGGAGCTCAGGAAGACTAATGGTCCGAGAAGACCTCAGCTATGCTAAAACCACGGACTGAATATGAAAGCTTTAAATGTGTTCTCAAGAGGGAACACATGATTTAAGTGAGATCGTTATTAACCAAGATGAAAACAGACCTCCCACACAAATATCCAGCAACTCCGTGGAGGTGGCTAAAGTAGGAGATGTGCATAAGTACATCAGCAAGATCCAGTTTTCTGCTCATGGGGCGGATCGGGAAGCATAACCACTGTGCAGTTACATTTGCATTTCCAGTTTAGTTGGTATTCAGAAGACAAATCGCCGTCTTGATGGAAACTCGTAGCATAAAAGAAAAGTTTCCGTTTACATTGAAAAGCTCTGAAATGACAATCCAGTGATATCCACTGACAGGCTGGAAAAATCTAAAATCCTCTTTGGGATTTTCTGTTACTCTCTCTTAACTTACTTTTCAATGGCATTTATCATTGCTTTCTGTCTTTTTTTCAATGTCTTGTTGTTTGAAGATCCAGAATTGCACCTACATTGATAATTAAAGGCCCACTGCTCTTCCATCTGTTACAGAGTGGGATGTAACAGACTAATTTAAATATCTTCTTGTGGTTCTCACCACACTTCAACAACTTGAGAAGAATAATTTGTCACATTAAGTTGTGCTTGAAATGCCTTTTTTGCCATCAGCGTGTCAATTTAAAACTTCATATGTCGCTCAATCTGACTGCAAAGTTTTTCTCTACAGCTTTTAAACCTTCCACAAAACTCATCCTGATATCCTAAGGTTGATTTATTTAAAGTAAATAAAATTATTATATCATGGTACAAGCATTTATCAAGTGCAGAAAGTGTAAACATTTGTTTTTCTTTTGCTTTTCAAAATACGACCGCATCCATATCTTACCAATAAAATGCTGAAGTGTTCCTCAAAATTACAGAATCAACTTGTTATGTAACAAATTAGCTGATCATCAAACCTTGATTTCCTAAATCAAGGATTGATGTGACTAGAAATCCACAAATTAGAAACAAAAGCAGCAGGGGTTTTCACCAAAAAACTAAAAACGTTTGAGTTTATCTAAAGCCTGCATAAGTAGGTAACTTTTCCAAAAATGTATTCTTTTACATATTTTGTTAAAGCCATTATTATGTCCATGTACTAAAATATATAGTCTGTGAAGAATAGTCATACTCCTAAACGCAGAAAGAGTCAGAAACAGCCAATCAGCGCCAGGAGGAACATCTTAGCAGTGTCAATCAAGCTCGTGTACACGCCTTTTTCCCCATACCATCATTCAAGCTAAAGATTTCCAGCGTGTCGCAGCTGTGCTAATAGTGTAGAATACCTAACATTATCAGAAAAATTTAATTGATCAAATTTCACAACGAAGACAACTTATCAAGTTACGTTTACTAACTTCAAATGATTTGTACTTAGAATCTGAAACTATAAGAACCACATTTTATCCCATTTAACTGAATTTATTCCTAATTTATGTAAATGTCAGAGAGACATTGTGTTAAAAGAGTTACTTTTCTAAAACGTCCTTCCTCTTTGTCATCCACAGCTTTGTTCTGCTTTCTATCGCCTGCATCAAAGTCACCGCCATCTTTCAGCAGACACTCAATATTTAGTTAATTGTTTGAACATTGTCGTTCGCTGTAGGTTTGAGGCTTGGAAATATAAAATGAGTTCAAGGTGCTTTGCTTTGGATTCTCAGTTGCTCTTGACTCAGTTGTTAGTTTTAGCTGAAGAGACACAAAAAGCGTCTTGAGAACCAATAGAGCTTCTAGGAGTTGAGTGTGATGAGCAAAGACAGCTGATCTATTTATCTTTATCGCAGGTGATGATAAAGGCAGCCGAGAAGAGAATCTGTCTAAGTTTTGTGACACACTGATGTATAATATCCTATTTTCAGCCAGGTAAAAAGAGTGGAAGTTTATGTCAAATTCCTGCTTAAACCTCAGGAGTCTCTTTAAGCTCTGCTCCACTGCGCACAATCTGCTTGTACTACTTCTGATTTTGACAAATGTTTCTTTCTGATTTCCATAGTTTACACTTATTAAAGGTGATTTCTATCTTCTGCAGGTACTTAAATAAATATGTGTGTTGAAATGCATAATGCATTTGTTTTATTTTTTTTAATTACAGTTAAAAATGATTAACGGCATAATATAAATGGGTTACTCTTTTTTTCCTCAATATTTCTTCTTGATAATCGTTTTCTTGTTTTTTGTTTTTGTTCAACTGTTTGTTTTTTCCATTATGGCCTGAAGGGTATTTAATCTAGTTGTCAGGCCAGCAGTAAAAATGATTTGTTAAATGCCTTACAGTCTAAGCAGGTTAGTGTAGCTCAGAACAAGGACAGAGAAGGATGAATAAACGGGAGCAATAAAGATCCAATTAGAAGAAGTTATGTTGTTAGATAAATAGAATAAGTTTTCGACAATTACATGATCCAGTTGTATAACAGAATTGAAGTTACTTGTTTGTGCTTTGCAAGTGATAAATTATGTTCCACATCCTGGTCATTCGTCTGTCTGTTGGGTTAATTTGCTTGTACAGTCGTAGTTTGACTGAGAGAGAGAACAAGGTACATGCAGAAAAACCCTGGCTTTGATTTAAACTCAGGACTGTCTTTATTTTAAGCAACACATAACTGCTTTGTTAGGCTGCAGCCAATGGGAAATGTTCCACAAACTTCATTCAGTCTGTGAGTTTCTATCTGGCTTATCTAACCCCATCTGCTGTACCTGTTGACATTAGACCAAGTAAAAATCATAAACTTGGTTTGTCCTTTTTTCTATTGTATTTTATTGAATATATTTACTTATTACACAAAAAAAAAAAAGAAAAAGAGAAAAATCTTTTGATTTATTCATATTTCGACTTCAGGACACTACACTAAAGTCAAAGGAATGATGATGATGATACTAAATAATCCCTTCAGTCAACATGTTTTACACCAAATGTCAGTCAGTGGATTATTGTGAATAGCAGATATTGGTAAATAATTACCAATTATTGTAACTCCTTATAGATTAAACTTTAGTGGTAAACTCCATGCAGAAAGGCATTATCTCGGTTACAAACAGCGCCAACACTGAGATTCATTACACTCACATATATACTATATATACATGTATATAAATACATTATAAATAAATAATATATATAATATAATATATATATATAATATAATAAATATATGCAAAATATTTATGTTGCGACTGTCTTTTAAGTTATAAATTCTTCTGAAACAAAACATGGCAATAATTTGTAAGCCTGATTTTTAAAGATGATGTTGCATTAGACAGAAAAAAGGAACAGATCCAGTGTTGCAATTATATATTGGTTTATCCACAGGATTCATTCTGTTTGTCATGTAATTAAGTAAGTCTAGCATACCTAAATGTTACAGAAGCCTCGCCGCCTCAAATTAATTTTCCACGGCCACAGTGAACTTTGAATTTTAATAAGCTTTTATCACATAATCTGCATTATTGTTAAATGGAATAACTACTAAAGATGCACACTCACAAAGGGAATGCCTAATGAGTTTTGCATGACTTATTGTCTGTCTCGCAGTCAGCTTCATTTATAGCCATGCTAAATTGATTTGGAAAATATTATTAAACCTACTGAACCATCCTCTATCTAATTATTACAGGGCAACCTGAACATTTATATTACTATATATACACACACAATGAAGCTGTTTCATTCTGTAACCCAAAGCAAACCTTTCGAGCCTCTTGCTCTCTTCTCTGAGCGCCTGCATGCTCTGAATGTTAAGCTGCTAAAGAATAGGGCCTATTTCCAAGGCTTCCTCCTTTTTCCTTGTGTTTAAACTGGAAAATCACCATGAATCCATCCTTGGTTGATGTTTAACTGGGTGGTGAGGAGCTAAAGGGATAAAGTCCAGCGAGCTTTAAGCCAGAGAAATCATAATATTTTTCAGGGAATCTCTTCTTTGCTGTTCGAGACACCGAGTAGGAGTTCATTACAAAATGGTCTCATTTTTTTCTTGTTGCCCCTTTGAAGATGAGATTTATTGAATTGATACTGAGAGCAAAAACATGGTTTGTCAGCATTATTTTATCTGTAATATAAATGAATATCTGCTGCACTGTGACAACTTAAGATACAAGGTTAGGGCGACTGACTTATTCATCAGCTCAAAAATCAAAAAAACTATTTCTCTAACTTTTCTAGGTGTTCCTCATGGCTGCATATTGGGGCCCTGGTCTTTACTCTCTTAATCGATGATCTTTGTGATAATTGTGCTGACTCCATTATAATGTTCTGTTTAGTTTACCTTATACTAAATATAGTAGAGCCTTACTGACACTTAGTGGGCGTTGTTCACCGTATTTAATTTGGTCAGTGGAGCAGAACCGGTCTGGCTGACACTTGGTGTCATTGTTTGTCCCTTGGACATTATTTGTCTGTAAGTTCATTTTATTAATTATTATTTCAGTAATATTTTCTCATGAAATTTTTTTTCTATGTTTTCCAACTAAAATTCTAAGCTAAGTTACATCATTGGCTAATTAGGATTAATTAGTTAGCTAGTTTGTTTGCAGGGGTCTGGTTGATTAATGTATTTTATCTGAGGTGGAGGTATACTTTGTTTTGTGTTTGATACAGTTTTACAAACAAAAAATAACTTATTGGAAAGAGTTGCAAAATAAAACCAAGAAAAACTATCAAGGACTGAGTTAATTTCAACTCGGATGTTTGCAAGCTATTCAGCTTTGGAAGAGCAACACATGGTGAGGGCAGCATAATAATTCATAAAATGCCAGACTCCGCCTTTATGCAGATGACACAGTTGTCATCCCAGACCTAGAGGACATCTGTAATTCAGATGCTTGAATATCTCCAATTTGCATTGGCTCACTTTAGCACAACTTAAATTGGTAAAAAAAAAAAAAAATGATATTCTCAGAGTTATTTAAGCTTTCTAACAATAAAAACTCTTCCAGAGGGTCACAGTAAAATGGAAATTTCTTGTCAGTATTTTCAACAGCCTTTCTTCTTCTTAGTAATATTATGTTATAAAAATTCAGCTAGGGATGTACTTTTAAGGATTTAACTTACACAAAGCAAGTAAGTTAAATCGTCTTTTCCTTTTTAAGTCCCTGATTCGTCATGAAAACATTCTCCAGTGATTTTGGTTCATGTTGACATAATAGCATCATGCAGTTGCAGCAGATGTGCTTGCTGCACATAAATGTTGCATGTCTCCTGTTCCAGAACATCCCAAAGGTACTCTCAGTCTGGAGAGTTCAGGGAGCTGATTGCCATGCTTAAGAAACACGTTAGTTGTGATTTGAGCTTTATGACATTGAATTTTCAGACTGGAAGTAGTGAACAGAAGATGGGTATACTGGGTCCTGAACATATAACCATGTTCAGGCTTCAACTTTTTGAATAATGCCAAATAATACCAAATGTGTCTCTTGTGTCCACCAACTGGTATAATTACATCAGCATCAGCACCCTGAACCCTTGATATAAGGCAACAGAAAATCTTTAATGTTGTAGTTTTCAGTTTAAATTGAGACACTTTGGACCAAGCAACTTTTTTCCAATTTGTCGTTCAAATTTAGGTGAGCCTGAGAGAATTGCAGAAACAATTTTCTGTTCTTATTTGACAGGAGTGACACTTGTGGTTGTTTTGCTTCTGTTGCTGTGTACCTCAGATCTGGAAGATGGGTTGTGCATTCAGAGACCTTGGTTGTATTTAACCTACTGTTGCCATTCTACCATCTCCAAAGTAAACAAGGCATTTGTCCACAAGGACAAGCTAGCCTTTTCTTTTTCTTCACCAGTCTTTGTAAACCTGAATGATGTTTGTACACAAAAATCCCAGTACACCTAAAGTTTCTGAAATACTAAAACTAAGTCAGTCTAGCACCAAAAATCATATTGCAAAAACAAATTCTTATCAAGTATTTTTAGTCTAATTTCTAGTGCATATATCTTAATATACTTAATATAAGGCACAACAAACTTTCAAGTAGCTTTTCAGAAAGTGAGAAGGTTGTTTCAAGTCAACAATTTCTTAATATTGATGAAAAAGTAGGGAAATGATTTTACTTATTGGAAAAATGTAAAAAGTTACTTTTGTCTTATGCTAAGTGTATTAAGATATTTGTGCTGGGAACTAGACCAAAAATACTTACACATGGCACAAAGTCAATTAAACTCCTTTGCATTCTCAATTTGACACTTGGTTCTGATTACAACAATTTATTTTCACATTGCCAAGATCTAGAAATGCATTAATATGCTGAAATTTGATTTCTACTAAGAAATCACAAGAAATTAACAAGTTTCTCTTGAAAAGAGAATTTCATTAAAACTAATACTTTTACCTGGATACATGGAGAACATAGTAATAAGCTGTTCAGATTTAACTCATTGACGGTAAGTAGTATCCTTGAATTTAGCCTGCACTCATGACGTTTTGATAATTGCAGATAAGAAACAGGTTTTGCTCTGTAATTCAGTAGGATGAACATTAATTTACTACAAAAGACACCAGCTATGATTTGTTTCCCTTATCTATATAGCTGGCTGTCTACAATGTGTGCACTCTAACTGGTGCTGCTGCCATCATTACTGCTGCTATGGAGACAGGAGGGCGGACAGGGTCTCATCCAAATCCATCAGCAAGTCTGAGTTATTCAGCCCTGCCCTGCTCTGGACAGGCTCAAGCATGGAGTTCACACCAGTGGGAGGGGCACGGGGGGCTACTAAATCATTCCACATCAAATGGCGGCTTTAGAAAATCAATGCTTCTCCGATTTTTTATTTATTTCTTTATTTTTTTTCCGTAGTCGAAGTTGCCAGGGATTGAGGAGAGGAGGATGCTGAGTGAAGACGAAGTAGTGTCTGGTTGTGAAAGGTGGATATCCTCTTCATGTTAATCAAGACGAAGGGGTCGGAGAGGCATTGATGGTGAGCAGGAGCCAATTACAGTCAGCCAAGGTTGCATTAGCTGGGAACAACATGTGGAAACAGTATACGTGGGGATCACACTGAGCCACATGCTCCATAAAGCAAACCGAGGGCAGTCACAGTGGCATGAGTAGGGTCACGCTGAGCTATGTCTGATCTCTAACCCTGAATCCCACTGGGGAAACCAACAGCGTCTGTTTCCAGGACTTCAAATGCTGGCCTGTCCACATCCATTAACTAGCAAAAGCTATGAAATTAAAGCATTTTATGCTGAGAATTCACGTCCAGGTATTCACGTCTATGTATACCCCAAAAACTGAACACAGGAGGAACCGACTCAAACTCCGCCTACTGTCCAGTTCTGAGTTATGTTTTCAGTAACTAAGTTAATTTATAAATCCGGGGAAAGCCTGCCCTCGTGTGTTCTTTTCAGGAATTGCAACTTAGCGACTTTTTTATTTGAAACAAAACTTTATTGAACAGCAGTAACAGTCACGCTGACAACATGGCGTCAGCACCCACTTTGAGATGTCCGGTTGGAGCGAATTTCTGCCGACATCTTTCGTTTATGGTTGCGTTGCTGGTATGTACTCTGGGAGTCATTTTGTGGGATTGTTTCTGTGCAATATGTGGCTTAGTAATGTTATATTTGACTGTGCAATAAGTGAAATGACTGTGAAAATGCAAAGTAACCGCGATTTGAGAGGTTATCAAATATGACATTGGTAGTTTAGATTTGTAAGGTGTTCGGCAGAAACTGTGTAAAAGTGCATTTTATGCTGCACATTTCATATACTTATTGTATTGTTTCCAGTTTTACCTGGTAAACCTGCTGACAATGGTCTTCAGAGTTTTGAAAGCTCGCCTTTGCATCAGATATACACCAGTACTGACACACCTACTTTAGATTTCAGGGTTATAAAACATTTTATTCCTTTGATTTTTTTCTGGTTTTGCTGCTTTTCTCAACTCACTTATCTTCAAATACACTTTATAATTAGACGAGATGATTTGAGTAGATACAGCAGAAGTTTGGACATGATTAAACTGGATGTGCCACCTCTTAGAGAATACAACTCTTGTGATAAATAATGTCGAGTCTCCAACTAGGACTTTGATATTGAGGAATATGCATCACTATTCTTTGCAGAATTGTTTTTCATTCACTCTGGAAAGTTTTTGAACAGCCTATTTAGTAAATACTGTTTGTGTCCTGAATCAACCTCTCAGCCCAGGTAATTACACTACCACCACCATAATACAGTAATACTTTTTATTTTTGTTTTGCTATTTCTGAACTGATGAGTTTTACATAAGATGTAATAAGAATCAGGATATTTTTCTGGACTAACTCAAATCCAGGATGGATTTAACTCAGCTTTCCAAAGCAATTGGTTAAGAATTACTATAATGTTTCAACAAATGCACTGATTACTTTTTCACGTTGTGCTAGGCTGGCTGGAAACACTTTTTTTTTTAAATATACAAAGTGACATAATTTAAAAACTACAGTTTTATTTACCCATCACTAGAAGAGAACAAGAACTCTGTGTGAGAAGCATATAAATGTGAACATGAAGTCTGAAAGAAATCTAAGTTAATCAGATATTAGATAAGTACATGTAGAAGAACAACCTCTTCATGCTCAAAGTGTGGAAAAAAGGAACCTATGATAGTGTAAAGACGGGAACAGAGTTTGTAAACGCATCTCCAGCCTTGCCTTCACCATACTGGGTGTATAGAACTTGAAAGGAGCTCGCTTTATTGGAAAGAAGAAACCATTACACATTTGTCAGCTGCCAAGGATGGAGGAGCCATGGGGAAATGTCAGGCACTTCCAAAACAACTGAAATGGATGAGTGCTTTAGATTTGTAATTGTATAGAATGGACTTTAGGTCTTGCTGCCTCGTGTGTCATAAGAGCCAGAAGGGCTCCCCCCATTAGAGGAAATCCTTCACAAGTTTCCTTTGATTTGTTCTCAAAATAGGCTGATGTTTGGTGTTTTATTTGATCATACTAGAGGTAGAGGTGGGCAGAGTACCCAATAATTGTACTGAAGTAAGAGTGGCATGACTTCAATATAACTTTACTCAAGTAAAAGTAAAATGTAGCCGACCACGAAATTAATCAAGAGTAAGAGAGTCATAAAATTATCAGTAATTTAATATTTAAAAATTACATCATCCAAAAATGAAATTAAGTGGAAATTTTGGTATTTTAAGGACAAAAATGACAATAACTCATATTAGTAATAAAAAGTTACATCAGGCAAAATAAAAATTTTACCAAATCAGTTTCTTTCAATGAAAAACTTATGAAACTTTAACAAAAACTGCAGATGCATGTCTTTATTTGGTGAATTTTTGGTTAAAGCGTGTTATAATATGCAAATTGTAATATGTTCTTTTTACTAAAAAAACATATTGCAAAAGACCATGTCTGACAGTTCTGCCTCATAAGATCTTAACAAAACTAAAAAAACAACTAAAATTGTTTTTCACGTATTGTTGCTTTTACATGTCTTGCACAAAATGCAAAAGTTTGCATTTGCATTTATATTTTATTGATCTGGCTCTTATTATTTATTATTTTTGTATTCTTTTATAGTTTATCCAACTTGTTTCTGTTTTTTACCAAAAATGGATCGTAACTTCATTTTGCAGTGATGCCATGTTGAATGACAGAGATAATCTAAATCTGAAAAGTAACATTTATTTATTAGAACAAAAAAATTAATCATCTTACAGATACATTTATTAGTTCCACTGCTAATAGCGGACATTTTCAGAACAGTGCAGATCCACGTTGGTTTTCCATCAGACAAATGATGCTCAACAACCTTTCCAACGTGATCTGCTCTCATTGTCTTTTGTGTTATTAGTATCACTTCACTCACCTCGTCTGCCACAGCTCAGAAGTAGATTTATATCTTTGATTTGGTGTTCAGGCTCTATCAGGTGAGGGAAGGTGGAGACTACGGTCTTAACAGTTGAGCCAGCAAGCAAGAAAGATAATGGACTGGAAATGGTTTCCTGCATCAGATCATGACTGATGGCACTGACTCTCTGAGGAGACAGGCCTGTATACAGCGACTTTTGGTTGTCTTTTTTTGCTTTAAGTTCTGAACTTCCAGAATTTGTACACTGACTTGGTGGCACTGTTGTGAATTATCCTTGGAGTAATGTGTATTATTGGAGAAAAGCTGTTCCAGAAAAAGTTTGCATGAAGTCCATCAATTCAGTAAATTGACTGACCAACTTCTTTTTAGTTAAATATGAAGAAACAACATCAAATACGCAAATTTTAGAAAATGGGCAATATATAGAGATTAACAGTATAACTTGCGATGGTGCAGGCTTTTGAAAGTCAGTGCAAAATATTAGAAACGATGCAAAAGAACAGCAATAATAAAAAAGTTTATGTTGTACCTTATCACTGAAAAATCCTGGAAGTTTAAGGAAATCAGCATCAAGGTTGGGAGCCACTGTTGGATGCACAGGACCTTCAATTCCCTTCACTGCTTGAGACACCTTGAGGGAATTAGGCCTTCCTTGAAAAAATCTGTTGTCACTCAAACCTGTCTGACCCGACATCTAAAAATAATCCCAGCCTGTATTACAAAAGCAGAGGTATCATGAACAAACTCGGCACAGAGGCTTCTAGTTTCCATTTAATGATTTGCACTTATTTTCTGTCATAAAAAACATGGAGAGTTATGAAATGGAAAAGAACGGACAGCCGTGCGTCACTGTTATTAAAGCAACAGCATTTCTCCTGTACATTTGAGTTCTGAGTGGCATGTCCATTAAGCAGCGGACTGCAGTCTCGCTGTCCTAGTGGATGGCCTGAATAATTTACTAACTAATATCAACTTCATATACTTAAAGAACTGAACAGCTAAAGGGAATATTAGACACAATAAAAATACTGTTACATTGAGAGTATTTGTTTTTTTGCTTTACTACATGTCACAATCAAAATAATTGTTATAGATGGCACTATTTCAGTGATGCTCATATTACTGAATTTAGTAAAGTGACTATTGGTAAGCCTAGATTTTAGTTGTATGTTTTTGTTTTGAACCATTTAAATCAGAAAGGAGAACAACAAAATTTCACAACTGAATTACTTAGATTAAAAACATATGAACTTTTAAAGTACACAATTGTGCTGGATGACAAAGAAAACAAAAAGGATAAGACAAAATTTTTATTTCCTTACATGCAAAACATTATGGACAGAATTAAAATCTTTCCCGGTCTAATAAAAAATGGTGGTAACACGATTGCAATGTTAAATGCTTTTCTTCAACTGGGAAAGAGAAACTTGTCAAGAGTTTGTGTGAAGATGAATGGAGTGAAATTCAAGGTAAATTGTGGAGGAAAGTCTTTTAGGCTGTAAAGAAGAGTTGTTGGTTTCACCTTCCAGCAGGACAACAACTATAAACATGCAGTCAGAGCCGCAATCAAATAAAAATAAGTCCAGAACCCTTGCAGCAAACCTAAGATTGAACAATTTTTCTAAAAAGAATTGGCAAAAACTGAATCCTCCAAGCTAATAGAGACACACATACAAACCAGCATCTGTAATGTAGCAAAATGGAAAGTAGAAGGCTGTTCAGTGTTTATTTTTGACCAAGCTGCAAATATGAGGCAGGTAGCTCAAAATAAAGAGTCTTTACTACAGATGTTATAAAACTTTACCAAAACCAAAGACAAGAATTAAAAGAAACTGTTGGGAAAAAATTAGGAGCATAACAAGTGGCTTATAGAAGGATCAGACAAAGAGCAGAGAAGAGCATGAAGCAAATAATGTTATATACCAGGAGGAGGGATCCAGAGCAGCAACTAGGCGGGTGATTAAATGATGCATTGCAGCTACGAGAAACAGAAATCTGAAGGCTGAGGGAAATGAATAATGAACAAAACAAATACACTTGGATGTAGGGAGAAGAAGACACAAAAACCAGGAAAGTGAACAAACCAGAGACAAACATACAGGGACAAATCAAGACACTAAACAAAATGTGACATAAACTCAGCAAGAAGATCTACAAGAAAACAAGACGCAAAAAAAAAACAACAACATGGATCTCAAGGAAATGCAAATTTCAACATGAAGCAGGAACTACTGAAGAATCTACAGCACAGATCTGATGGTAAAAGTCAGTCTCAAGGAAACTGAGCTAAATACGGCATGCAATGTATGACAAAATTAAAAACCACACAAAATATTCAAAATACTGTCCTCGTTTGCCTTGTCGGGTTCTCTGTCGCGTTCTCCACAGTTATTTCTGCTGAGATCTCTCGCGCACTTTGTGCTATTGTGGCTCTTTAAACATTAAGAGATGCTTTGTTGAACTCACCCGGTCGTCAACCCTGGTCTTCCTCACCATTCCGTGTTTTCCTGACAAATACAAAAGGAAGATTTAAATGATTAAGTCAAATGCACAATAGTTTATATAACTTTATTTGTAAAAATGTTTTGGAAAACCATTTTTACAAATAAAAATGGTTTTCAGGAATGGTTCTCTTAAGAAGAACCATTCTTTTTTAAAAATGGTTCGCAGTCACTCTTTGTAGTCAGATTTTACATCTCATTATCTCATGTCTTGATAATCTTTGTGCTTAATTCTTACATAATGTCCAGCCAGTTACTTGCGTGCCACCAAATCACCTGACTCGTTGAGACAGGAACTCTGCAGAGTTTACCACCAAGGACTAGAAGCAGTTTCCTTAAATCCAGTGACTTACACACACCTTGATCCAACACAATGTAGCACATGACCTTACACCTTGTCATCAGTTCATGGTTGGTCTCTCTTCTGATGAGTGTCAAACTACGCAGCTACTCAGTACCGCTGCTTCTAACAAGGTTCGCCATCCCAGCTTTGAAATTTGCTCAACCTGCCCGTTTTCTGTTTCAAATGACTACCGGAGCTTAGTGCTCACGTATTTATTGATAGAATCACGTTTCATCGCTATGCAGCTATAAACTAGGTTTTAAAAAAGCTTAATTTATTTCTTATCCTTTGAGTATCACAATGTAAACTATTATTCTAAAATAAGCTACTGATAGCTACCAAAGGCTGTCCCAACTAGTTGGTTTCTTTCTGCTTTTCAACATCAAATAGTTTTGAGAAAAACTATTTGAGGCACAACAAACTCAGTTATATTATACATAATTCAAGACAAAAACTAATGGCGGGAAAATCTCTAATGCAAACATAAATCATGCTGTGCAGCAACTGATAAAATACTAAGATTTGTTTATCACATAATTTAAAGTTATTTCTTGGTGCTAATTAGGAAGGTTGCAGCAAGGTGATGAGCATAGGTGTTGGCAGATTTTTCTCTTATTTTTCCTTTGCAACTTATTTTTGGTCTTTTATATATATAAAACAAACAACTATATTTTACATTTGCTGAGAAATTTTAATTGAACACAGAAGTTTTTTTTTTTTTAGATTTTACTGGCAGTTATTCTTCAATTAGTTTGTAACATGGTAGGCTATTTCCAACAACAAATAATAGGCCTATTAAATGTTATTCCATTACATTATATTTCATTGCATGTTTTGGTAGTGTGATGGTAAAGTAATGTCACTGGTCTGTGCTTCTTTGTTTTTTAGCCTCTACAGCCAGGGTGTCCAAACTTTTTGCAATGTGGACAAAATTCATCAGACCAAAAGTACTCAGGCAAAAATAAATCAATTTTTTTAAATCACAGAAACATTACTTCATCATATTATTTTTTTACTGTCCAATAATAAATGGAGCACTCAAAAATTTTAACTAAACAAAGGTTTAATTACTATAGATTCATCCTACTTTTATAAAGCTTTTTTGCACATTTGCTTTAATAGAAGAAAGAAATCAAATATCTCTTAGAAAATACTCTTTTCTAAAAGATACAAGCTTGCTGTATTTTGTAAAATTTTATAAATTAACTAAAAACAGATTTGGGTGATAAGAGAGCTTCTCTTAATTGTGAACCATTTCTCTCTTCAAAAACATATTACCTCTCATATTTAAGAGGTAATATGAGCTGACTAAAAACTTACCCATAATTTGTGCTGAATATGATTGCTGCTGCTGCCGCCTTTCTAAGGACATAGTTGGTCAGCAAAAAGATGATTATGCTGCTGGAGTTCTTTGAAAAATTTCTACTGACAACTGTTCTTTTTCTTCAAACTGGGTCACAAACAGTTGTATGGAGTGTTAAAAGTGACACAATTAAGTACATAAATAGAGATGGACCAGAATAACATATCCTACTGCAGCTAAAATAATATAACTTACTCATTTTTACAATTTGAACAAAGTCTCTATCAGGTGAGGCTCATCGTATTATATACTGCTCTAAAGTATCTTTTAAAACAAATATGTTTACTGGGTGTAAATATATTCAAGTGCACATATTGTATGTTTTATATTACTTTTAAGCCAGTCTTTCTCAAACTGTGGACCCCGGATCACTGGTGCTCCGCGGCCGCCCCCTGGTGGTCCTCACGGTACTGCATGTAAACGACCGTTAATTTGCCGTGACGTCAACTCAAAGCGCGACGCTACAGCTAGCTTAAAGGATTATGCTAAAAATAATCTTGGAAAACTGGCTTAAAACCGGGTTACTCAAAAGAAAAGCTGCAGATACCGGAGAAAGCTATGTCTCTGCCGACTGTTGATGTGTCGTTCACTTGCGATTGGATTCCTTTAAACAGTAGGGCTCTGTTCTTTGTTTTTACGACTTTGCTTGGTAAGGAATGATGCTCTGCTTTCAGGTCAACAGCTATTGTTATTTTTATTTAATTAAAAATTATTAAATAAAATAAATAAATAGATAAAAATGTGTTAGTTATATTTATATGTAATGGTGCAAAAAAAGGATTTTTCGTTTTTGTTAGAGCAACTCAAATCTATTTTTCTTTAATTGTGCTTCTCTATCACAAATATCCCTAACTGTTATTAATGCACACAACACTTGGTAGCCAAGAACAATGATTTTTTTTTATTTCCATACTTGACATCATTGGAAAGCCTAGACTCCACGCTTTCACAATCAGTAAATAACTCAAAATGCCCAAGTAGATCTGTTCATGGCTTTGCCAGTCACATTTAGCAAACAGCACCACTCTTCTCATTAGGATGAACAAAGAAAAAGGCAGCAAGTGACTTAAGACTTATTTAAATATTTCAATTTCCAGTTGCATCAGATGTTAAGATGTGTTATCACGGGGCAGTTTCAGGTTAAGTGAGAGCTGACTTTATTTTTTGTTAAATATTGCTATTTTGATTATGATAGACTTCACCAGAAGCAGCAAATGGCGTTCCACCAGTTTAAAAAACTGAATTTAATTGGTTAATTAGGTTATCTGCTCTAGGATCCAGCCTGCAGTTTGCTTTTCTTATGGACCTGCTGCTCACAGTTTGCTAACTTTATCTTTAAACTGAAAGCTAAGAGTGGCGCTCCTTTAGTTTCCACAGCTGTTGGTGTTTTCATGGCCAAAAATATTTCAAAACTGGCACATTTCTCTGTGTTGCAAGCAAGGCATGCTTACAACAAATTAACTTACCTGCAGTTCAAGCTAATATTAACAAATAATTTGTATCCTACCAGTGATTATTCCTGGATAAGTTGTGACCAGCATATTGAGTAGTACATCAATTGGTGTTACACAACGACAACATGCTCACTCTGTGTTTTTACTCTAGCTGGTTAGTTTGTACAACATGCTTTGTTTTCCGTCTCAGCTGCGGGGCGGTAATTACGAGGACATTATCAGAGCAATCCAAATTCTGACCTCTGTCACACTGACACATGTTTACATTGGCCAAATGTGAGAGAGTCTAGTGGGCCAGGAACCCGCCTGTCTCTTCTCGCCTTACAGCCTTATTTACAGTCGCCTCCTACAGCCCTGATTGATAGCAGCCATCTCATTAACAGCACAGCAGTCCAAGGCCTTCGACCAATGTCCTGTAGACACATCCTCTCTCACCTAGACTGCTGTGTTGTGATTAGATGTCCCCCTGGAAAGCAACAGTATTACAGAAGAAGAAAAACACAACCTACTACTTTGCTGCCTTTGCGTTATTTCCAAAAGCATGGACAGAAAATGTAAAGAGGGAAGTAGAGGAAAGGGCACGGCAGAGAGGCTAGAAATAAGGTGTTGGCTGTGATGGGAATGATTTATTAGTGTAGCAGGACACTTAATAATTACTTAACACACACACACATAGATCACCTTTACAGTATTTCTGTCAGGAGACGGCGAGAGAATGGAAATGATATGTGATTGATGCCAGGAAGCACAGGCACAGCCCAGGGGGAAAGCAGTGCAAGGTCTTACTTATAAAAACATCAATCAGGGAGCATGGTCTGTGAAACCGCGGGTTGTGAAACACCACCAGGTCCCCCACCCCCAGTCTCCACACTGAGGACCAGTCTCAAAGAAAAGACGGGCTCCGTTGCTCACTTAATGATGACCCTGACGACATACATGCAAGGCTGCAATTGAAGGAAACATCTCACTCCACTGTTTACCATGGCTGAAAACACTAAACTGGCCACTTCACAGCAGCAATTATTATTTATGAACTTAATATAAATGCTGCGTGTGCAGAAGAGATTCCTGCATACATGCTGAATCTTAAATGCAGGATATGGAAGACGAGCTCCTAAAATTTTCCTAAAACACAACAAGATTACAGTAAACACAAACACAAGACTTAAACTTTGCAGTACATCTAAAATTAAATCATTTTAAGCCCACATGCAACACTAAAACACAAGAACGCCCGCATACAAACTGCGTTTGAAAGCCCCTCGACAGAATCAAGCCAAGTCTGTAGCGACGCTAAGAGCTCTGATTCTGTCAACGTTTCCAGCGAGGAAAAAATAAAAATCTTGCATTGCTGTTGGCTTTGCATGTAAAGAAAGAGATTATGATTCTAAAGCGTGTCTTTGGATTAGGGGCTTTTTTTAAGGTAAGCAGTGAGATTTTGTTTTTTTCAATTTTGTTTGGGAAAAGAAACAATATATATTTTTTAATTTGCTATGACAGTTTTGTGCAGCGAATATTTATGACTGCACAGTTTTAGCTAGAACATTACCCACACTCTTCTTCATAACAATGCCATTCTCATTTTAGACCTGCTTGTTTTTATTTTTTTCAAGGGTGAGAAACTCGTGTAATAAAATACACTTGAGGTCAACACCACTAAAGAAGCTTCATTTGTTTCTGGGACGTTTTCCTGATTCTTTCATCATGGCAGAAAAACAGGTAAATTGTCTCTTTTTGCAATAACACTTGTTAAACTAATTTGGTTCACTGCTGTGAACAACGATGAACCTGACTGCCAGTTTATGGTTGTTTCTCTTTTTTTCATTCTAATATTTTTATTTTGATCCAAGTTGGGTCAGATGATTGAAACTTTGAAGTTATAATTTTAATCAGCTCCATCTTCTGAAAAAATTGCTACAATTTATTAAAATTGGTAGCTTTCCAGCACATACCTTGCAGGTTGATGTAGAGGCATTATCCTAAAGTGAAATAAGTAGTTATTGTAACTTGATATTGTGAGTAAAATAATAGAAATGAAGCTCTTTAACTAGGTGAGAGCAGCTTTTTTTTGTATATTGTGTTATAATTATTGCAGCATTAAAATAAAACTCACAATTCAAGATTGTGACAATTTGATGTTGTCCAATCAACTTCATAAACTTTAATTTGAGTTAAAACCAAAATAATTTTCTTGTTGACTTAAATTGCATTTTCAAGGCAGCAGCTGGACTTTCATTTTCAAGTTAAACCACCTTAAAGTATTGAACCCATTCTCTAGCAACCTTGCAACAATAAGCTTGTATGGACAGTGGATAGAGGGATAGATTATCTGTCCACAGTGAAAAAACCCACACAAATCATTAGAATATGATATTCCTGCTTATAATGAATGGATGTAAGTCTGGTTATATCTGTATTTTTGTTAAAAATAAAAAATTGGATTTTGATGCAGAATTTTTTTTTCAGATTTTGTGGTTTTTCTGTCACTAAGCATCGACAGTCGAGTTCACCACCCACTCTGCCATAGAGCCTCTAGGTTTTGTGTTTCTTTGTAGAATTATTTACAACGCACTATTCCGCTCATTATTTTTACCTTCAGAAAGGTCATTTGTCAAGCCTCTTTTAATTGGGTTATTTTTTATGGGACAAGCACAGCCCTCTGGAGAGTATTTCATTTAAAATGTTGATAAGGTCCTGAATGTTCCTGCGTCTGGCTTCTATTACACCAGGGCAATGGTGAGTCTGGAAATATTAGAGCATAGAAATTAGCATTTTATGCTCTGACGCCTTAGAAATTGACATGTCTTTGCTGGGGAAAGGTCTCAATGTATTGCCTGCTTCATCTTGAACATTTAATGATTGCATGCGTGTCTATCTGAGGGGACATTTGTGTGTTAATGGATTGTTTTTGTGTTTCGTATTCTGATCATTTCATTGGAGACTTTCTTGAGCAAAATGTAAAAAGCACTTACGTTTTCTCCTGCCAACTATTTGCATTGCATTACAGTGCAGGTGCAGTGGCTGGGGTCTGGAACCATGCTAATGAACAACCTTGTTTTAATTAACTTCAAGTTAAAATGGCGTGAAATTGAAAATGATTATTGCCAAAGTAAACATCCCTAATTAGGAAATGAGGAGTGTAAGTAAATTATTTGATAAGTATTGTTTATTTGGAGCTGTGCATCACCTGGTTTGGGTTAAGAGGTAATCTCAACACCACAAACTGAATACTTGGTGGCAGACAATTTCATTTAGTCTTAAGTGGAATAAATTAGTATTATGACTCATTATTTTAAAGTTTTGCTTAATTTGGTCTAGCTACTGCTGCATTTCATACAGAGAAGTGTCATTAACCCATACTCAATGATCACAAGTGAATAGGTGAACAGTGACACATTTAAGCAATTAAAAACAGATAATTTATGTTTTTTATTTCACAAGAACAAAAACAAAATCTACCAGAATTTTTCAGGGAAACTGAGAATTATTTTTGTGGGAGAAAACACTTTGGAGATCATACACAGTTTTTAAAGAATCTGTTACTTTATATGTTTGTGTTTCTATGATGTAAAACACTTTGAAATGCCTTGTTGCTGAAACCTGCTGTACAAATAAAATTTGATTGAGTGAAAATTGAAAGTCCAGCACTTACTATACGATATATTGCTGTTTTCCTACTAAATTTAAGGTGTTCCTAATCCTATAAACCACATAAAAATGCTCTATTTTTATGTTTTCACAAATAGAGCAAAGTTTTTATGAATTTAAAACTGATTAAAATTTCTATCCAAAGTAAAATCACATATTTTTTCACTGAAATAGATCCCAGTTGTTGTAATTTTGTTCCATTTATATTGGAACAAAAATGACCAGAGACCAAATTGTCTCTGTGTGCTTTTACAACAATTACCTGTAGATAATCTAAATATCATCTAGTGACTTTTTTTAGTGACTTCTAACAACTTAAGGACATGTCCAGTGTGTCCTGATTATTGTCCAATGACCATTTGGCTTACAGGATTCATTAGCAGTCTGGATGCATAGGGGGTGGGTCGAGTTAAAACCAGTAGAGATTTCTGCATGAGGCGCATTGGAGCATCCATTACTCATTAAGAAAGATATTAATGATACATGTTTTTTACAAACCTTCAAAGCCTCTAATAACACCTAAAAAATGTCTAAAATGATCTCTGGTTGCTTTACGAGAGGGATCAGACAAAACAGCAGAGCTATGCTGGCAACAATGCACTAGGAATGATTCTACTACTTCTATTACACCAGGGCAATGGTGAGTCTGGAAATATTAGAGCATAGAAATGAGCATTTTATGCTCTGACACCTTAGAAATTGACATGTCTTTGGTGGGGAAATGTCTCAATGTATTGCCTGCTTCATCTTGAACATTTAATGAATCATTTTTAAAAACCAAACTACTTCTTTGCATAAATGCACATAAGATAAAAGCAGGTTTGAAATGTGTTTACGTTGAAAATATGTTCCTGTAAAAGTGAAGAATGTAGAAAATAGATTTATTGTTCATTGATCAGTCTCAAGAGTCTGTCTGTTGATAATCAAAACTTCTATTGATAAATGTAATATTTAAATATCTTTGTTCAAAAAACTTTTATTTGGATGTATTCAAATGTTTTTCTTTTAATTTTGTGATGAGTGCAGCACAGCAGAAAAGACTCGAGTTGTGACAGGTAGTAACTTGCCACTGGATGATAAATGAGTCTGTCAGATTACAGACAGTTTGATCATGTCTATTGACCAAGTTTAATATCGCTGATCGCATCATGATATCATGATCAGTGACGCATGTACACCCATATGCTCACTCATTACAGTCTAGACTGCCTGTCATTTAGCCTCCTGAAATGATGGGACAGCCTGTGTACAGCCAAAGGATTACTGGTTGGACTTTCCACATGAAATGTAGTTTTAAAACTCTATGCAATGACAATCTCTGCATTTAGCTGGGGGGGGGAATTTAAATGGGTTATGTCTAAACAGACATTTGTATCTTGTAACAGTCTACTTAGGTTTTATTGGGATTTTATTGTATCTCAAAAAATAACCAGCATCTTTTTAATAAACAACCAGTTTTTGCATAAGAAGCACAACACAGAAGACTTTGGAGCAAGAGGCAGCCTTTATTACCTATTAACTTAGACAGAAGTTGAAGTCTGTCAAATGAATTAAGAAGAAAACTGTACATGAAAACACATCTGAGACTCTGTCAGACCCTTGTAAGCTCTTAGTTTGCTATTTGACTGCAAATAAGTTGCTAAAAATAACCACAAAACTCCTAAGTTGCAGAAGTACAAGGAACCAAATTACCTATGTCCCAATGGAAAATCAAAACACTATACTGGGCCTCTTCAGAGCCGTTTCTGATCTCATGTCACTTTGACAACATGGCCTAAAAAGTTGCACAAAATCCTCCCTGGCTTTTTCCCAAACACTGTGCTGCTCTGTAATTGGTCACATCCTCACCTTGGGACAGCTGCACCGAGGAATAACATCAATAAATCTAAGCTGACCACAGCTGTAAGCTTTGAGACATTATAAACTAAACTTATTTTAAACTGATTACCCTTGACGTAGGCTACAGTTAAAATCAGCTCATCCACCTGTTGCTCCAGGCGGCTCTGCCTCGTTACGCAGCGGGCTGCCCAGGTGACTTTTGGCAGCCTCTCTCTGGCTCTGTGGGATGAACTGAAGAAATTTAAAGAGGAGACCTAACATTCAGACAGCGACAGGAAGAGACTCTGTCAGATCCTTGAAATGCAATTTGAACAGTGTTTCCAGATGTTGTCACACAGCACTGTTAGAAGAGTTTGAACCTGCCAGTTCAGATGATTCAGATGCTAGAAATGTCTAGTCTAATCAGAACTGGCCCAATGCATTGGACAGCTAAGTGGCTGCTTAGGGTCCCCACAACATAAAGAGGCCCAAAGAACAATCAAACGAGCATTATTTTATTTTCACACAGGAAAAAATGATTTCTATAATACACAAATAATAGATTAAACTCAACTCTTCCTGCTGTTATCTACTTCCTCTGTTGGGAAAATATAAGATATTAAACATCTTAACTTGTTTACTATAAATTCAGTGTTTTTCGGTTGATGTTACTTTCAAATAGTTAAATATAAAATGGCATCCTCAAATACCAAATTTCAAAATCCAAATTCAGCATCTGGTGCTGACATGTTACAATAAGGGGGCCTCAAATGAAAATATGCATCGGGCCCCAAAAAGGTTTGGGCCGGCCCTGAGTCTAATAGCTTACTAGTTTGATCAACCCCCATTATCAATGAGAAATTGGTTGAAGATTTCATGCTTTAAGCCATCTTTTTTCTCCTTGAGTATTGCTGACCAGGCAGTTCTTTAGTTTTAGTGTTTTTACTTTAATCTTTGGGATTATCATCAGTTCTTGTTTTAAAGTGTATGCTAGCCTGGTAAAAACCAGTGACGTCTGGCCTGTGAGGTTCAATCCAGCAGATTATGATGGATTGATGAGGAAGTTATAGCGGGTTCTGAGAGAAAAGTGTCAAAATAAATAGTGCACTGCATTTTTATGTGCCCATGCTGATTCCCTCCAACAGGCAGGTAACCACAGCCTGGTTTGACCTTTTACATTACTGCAGATGATGTGCAGCTTTTGGGGTTATTCCTATGGCTTTGGCCCCTTTGAGCAAAATAATGGCTCCTGCCAAGAGGCAAACGCTGGTTAAGGAAACAGTTTGGGGAGCTGAGTTTTAGCTGTCTACTTGGGCCCCAGATCTCATTCCAAGTGAGCATCTGTGGCATTTGCTGGACAAACAAGTCTGAGCAGTAGAGGGCCCACCTCACAACTTAATGCTTAAAGAGTCTTCTGCTAACATGTTGGTGCCAGATAAAATCCCATCCCATCTGGGGTTGAATAGCGTCTAGAAAGTCCACAACTGGCAGGTGGCTATTCAAGTCGATTCAAATGTATTTTACTGATCCCAAAGGGAAATGAAATGTTATCACTCATATAGTTATTTTAGATAGTGATGGCTATCTTGATGGCTGTTGGCAGGAAAGATCTCTTGTAGCAGTCTGTATTACAGAGAATCTGAAGAAGCCTCTGACTGAAGACACTGTTTTCCCAAGACAGTCTCATGAAGAGGATGGTCAGAGTTGCCCATAATTTTCGTTCTTAACTAACTTTCTCATGTTTTATTGTATTGATGTGTAGAAAATATAAATCCTGGCTTTTAGACTAGAATAGAAAATAGGGGAAATTGGTTAAATCTTCAACAACCCTTCCAGACTGAACAAAGAGCAGGCGATCCAGCCAAATTTGCAGTACCGTAATCCCGCCACCGGTTTCTGAAAGGGGAGACGTTGCGCTTTCCAGCCAATTATTACGGTAATTTCACCCTCGCCGTAGCAGTGAGTGAAATTAATCTGAGGGGCGCTCTTTTAATAGACGACAAATTGCAAAAAATAACTTGCTAGATATAGAAAGTTCCGGTTGTTATGGATAAATGGGTAAATTTATTTACTCACAAGACAATTAAAGAATTGCGTACAATTAAAATAAGCAAAAATATTTAGGTGGAGATTTGAAATTTGTGCATGCGTATATTACATAGTCATCATACAAATCTTTAGGAGACGTTTCTCACTGGAAGACTGGCATTAGAAAAAAACCTTAAGGATATCTGCCTCATAATTATTTGCTGGTTGACCTCGCTACTTTTCCAGGTGGGAATCAGGAGTCGGACTCATGTTTGAGCTGCATAAACCCCTGAATCTTATGCAAATATTAAACATTAATCTATATCCTTCTTATAGTCTGTACTGACTTGTCTAGATGTAACTAGAATAAGTTATAAGTGTAATAATCAAAAGTTGTGAAATTTTCCTTGTGGGTTAGCCGGAGGCCATTTGTTTCACTGATGCATTTCAGTGTGACTGACCGCTCTCTATTC
The DNA here is from genome assembly GCA_902982915.1 of Phalloptychus januarius. Classification (NCBI taxonomy): domain Eukaryota; kingdom Metazoa; phylum Chordata; class Actinopteri; order Cyprinodontiformes; family Poeciliidae; genus Phalloptychus; species Phalloptychus januarius. The sequence goes on along the minus strand of CADWAE010000230.1, from coordinate 15,265,221 downwards.
TCTTTGCAAAACCTTTCTGCTCTGCAGGTCATGCCTGCTATTTAAGCCATAAAAATTCCTTCCACATATAATGTAAGTTGTTGCAGGTATGAAGCCTGCTTACATACGGGTGCAATTTCACTGTGTTTAATATTTCTTCAGTAATAAATAATTTATGGGTACATTCTGTGAGCGCAGAGGCCCAAAGCTCGGAGGGAGTTTGTTACACAGGACCCCAGTCAGCGCATTTGTGATCAGTTTTTGTCATTACACATGGAGACAAATAATGAAAAATAATCTCTTCCCCATTTTCAGATGGTGAGTTTTCCAGCGTCTGAGGAGCTGAAGCCAGAAAGGTGAGTGCACCGTATGGAAAAAAAATAAAATGAAGGAAAATCCTTCAAAGACTTGGTTTGCATTAGATCAATATGTTACCTGGTTATATAAAAAGTAAACTCTAAAACTTCACTGCTTAAAATGGGGAAAAAGAGATATTTTCACTCACTTTTCCATTCATTCATAAGTTGAGACTAATGTGTTCTAACAACACATTAAAGCTGCAGATTAATACAGTTAAGTCAAAATCATAAAAGAAGACACAAACGAATGAAATGAATCCAAACACAACATTTAAGCATAATATGAACAGGATCTGATTTTCATTAGAAAACCAATTAAAATCATATCCAAATACACCTTCTAATACCACAACAAGTAAGACATGGTGGTCAAAGGTGGAGATAAAGTTCAGCATAAGGATGACAGTGCAAGAGTTTCTGTTAATTGAATCCTGATTACAATTAAGAATGTTGTTCTTATCTAAAGGAGTAATTAGCTGCCTATAATTATAACTATAATTTTGAAATTGTTTATAGCAGGTCAAGAAAGAAAGATCTAGCTTCGTCTCTTTAGAAGAGGGTCAATGACAGCATATTTAAAATAAACTGCATCACCGCAGATCAGTAAAGCCTTTATTACAACATTTACCTTCAAAGAAAATCTGTCTCTTGTCTCTTATCTTATGTCTACATTTTTGCTTTGTATGCACAACAAATGGCACGTGCATGTTTTTATTACAAATGTTAGTAGTTACAAATTACAGTTGTAAATATTTCAAACCAAATTTCAAAGAAAACTTCATAAAACTTGTTTATGATAACTGAAAAGAATGATAAATCATTTTACAGCGATTTCAGGAATACTGCTTTTTCTTCTCAGCTTCCTCGTAGATTTGCTTTCTGTTGCTTTGATGTTGTCTGCAAAAGCTGGATGCCTTTGGTTAGGAGCTTGTTGATTTTGTCCTTTGCTCACATGCTGTACGGTTGTCATCAAATAACCACGTAATAATCCCTCTGTGCCGAGTAACACAACAGTCACAGGCACAGCTGAGGAAACACGACATCGGAAGCATCTCAAAGAAAAAATAAATACTGCGCTCACTAAATTTATGTTCGACACAGCTTAGAGACAGTCAGGTTTTCTTAACATCTTGGAGTGAAGAAAAGTAATTGTAGGAGAAATATGAAGTGACAAAAATATATTTTCAGGTGGAGATATGAATTTTATAACTAAAAACCTATAAACTACAGAATTGCACATGAAGAACTGTTAGAAAATGTTGTTTAGAAGACTGGAAAACAACATATAAACAACGTGAAGATGTGGTTGAAAACTAAAAGACAATTTCATGTCTATGTAAAGAAATATATTAATGTATAAATGTAGTTGAAATGCTGTCAGTGTAATTAATGAAGTGGCAAACAAAACTCAATTTGTCCCCAAATGTTTTGTACCGTGTACCGTAATTCCGCCACACTGAAAAATTCCAACGGTTTTGTGAAAGATGTTGGGTTTTCCAGACAATGTCAGGTTATTTCGCGCTTGCCGTAGCAGGGGAGTGAAATTAGGCACTTTTTTAATAGACGGTAAATTGTTAAAACAACTTGCTAGATATTAAAACTCTCGGTTGTTAAATGGACAAACATATTTAATCACAGGACATTTAAAGAACTGTGTGCAATTAAAGATGGCTGTGCCATTACATGTAATTGGAAAAAATTGTCAAAAATGTTCATAGAATATTTCAGGTGATAATTATTGATGAATAATATAGCTATTATTGTACTCTAAGCTAAGTTTGAAAGACATTTTCATTATTTATATGTATCTCTACATGCAAGACAGCTAGCTGGCTGTTCATGAAGCAAAAGTAACATTCATAACATGTGGCTGAGCCTCAAACTAAAAATCATCTCCTATAATATACAAGTCCCAAAAAATCCAGCAAAAGCCTTTGACCTGTCAAGGCAGTGGCTTCAGAAACCCTATATTTCTTACCCAAAATACATCAACTTCAATCACTGACCACTTGCTGCTTTATATATCCCACCTTGAGACAGCTGCCAACAAGAAGATAAAGTAATGTAGTTATTCAAGTCACCTGTCACGTTGAAGCAGATGGCCTACCTTTCAGCAGATGTCAAAACAGGGGAGCACATGCCGTAAGATCGACAGATAAAAATAAGATAAAATCATCACAATAGGCAGATTTGATGAAACCTGTTATTGTGGACCAATAATGACAAAAATGGAGGAAAATCTTAGAGTAGTGCTTATTTATTGAATGTTAAGTTCAAACTATTCCATTCAATTTATTGTATTAGAAATGCTGAGAACAGAAAAATTAATCACATTTCTGATTTCTTTTTCACTTCCCATCCTGATTCAAACATCAAACCTCATTTTTAAAATGCTTTTGTTGAATTCATGCACTCTTTACTGTACATAATGTATTAATCATTATTTAAATGCTGATTTAACCCTAATTATTATTAACCCTCTAAATCACTTGCAACCAAATTTTTAAGCTGATATTATCATACATCAGGATTGTGTCCTGTTTCAATTTAAAGTGGAGAAAAGTGAAGTTATTTTCCATTTTCTACAAGACAGGAAATGTGCAGTTGAATTCACAACAGCTTGACTTTCTGGTTTCAATGATGTTTGCAAATAAAACAGAAGATTGTTATTTAGTGACACTGGTACCTACTTCCCTCCCCCTTCCATCCAGCCGATCAATAACAGCAGCTGATTTTCTCTCATAGAAACACATACAGAAACTAATCAATTTTTAAGCAGACATGTGGCTCCAGTGTCTAAAATCAATAACCAACTTGTATCACATCGCAGATGCCCTGGTAGGAATGTCATTACTTTTCAATTTCGATTGCAAACATACATAGTCATTTAAAACCTATTTTATTGCGACTGCTGCTAATAAACAATCACAATTTCACTACGCAGACGATCTCATCCTTCAGGAAACTAGGACATTTATAGACGAAATATATCTGGCACTGCTGTAGTAAGGATATGCACACATGATTCAACCTAATTTGTTTAACAGGGGAAATGTGCACATGGTTTCATAATATATAAAAGACAATGAAGGCTGTTTTTAGTTCTTGTGGTGAAACATTGTCATTTCAAGATTATGAATGTCCTCAAAAGGCCAGCTGTGGCTGAATATTTTAATAAAACTCACTAATAAACTGTTAAAATACTAATAAATAGCTGTTTTTGCATTCAATAAGTAGTTCTTGAAAAAAAATATTAAACATCTTTTCACTATGATATAACTTGGTACTATCCAAATAAAAATACTTTGATAAAAAAAAAAATCATATTTAAATCGTCGTTATTCTATTTGTGTATCCCTCTAGAGCCTGGAGGACCACATAAAGAGTTATTGGGGCCGAATTTGGCCCCCGGACCTTGAGTTTGACATGTGCACTCCACAATTGTCCTGCTATAAATCCCAAAGAAGATTAAAGAACTGTAGCTCTGCATAATGATTACCTGCAGTTTCCACTTCATGTAGCTCTTGTTCTAAATTGGTGTTAAGTCTATGAAATGTTACATTTACTCAGTTACATCTACTTGTTTATTTTTTTAGGGAAAAAAATACTTTTGGGACATTATGATCTACTACACTCTACTGTTTGATTTTCCTTAATTAAAATAGCTTTGTCCAGACCCTCTGTCCAAACAAACGACCGGTTTTTATCAGGCCTCCTCTTTGTGTTTCCATTGAAAACTCAGACTTAACCAATTCTTAACAAGTCCGACGCAAGCGGAAGGGTGGAAGAACCACAATTTTTGTTTACCATAATCATCCTGTGAACTGCAAAAGAAAAAACGTTTTTTTTTTTCCAGGCCAATCTCACAATCGTTTTCTGCTTCTGTCAGGATCAAAAACTCATGCAAGTCAATTTGTTTGACTGGTCGACTAAAACAAACATATGAAAACATCGGACTCAGACCTGCAGATAAACACTGTGATTATAAATTTGTTTGATGATGAAAATCAAACCCTGAAAAATTATTGGAATTGTCTAAATATCTAATTTCAAAGACTCAGAACTGAAAAGTTCCCCACTGACTAGTTATAGCTTTTCTGGGTTATCTTTTACATTTGGAAGCTGTGATGAACTGCTCTTTCTCGCTCAGTACTCCACCATCTCGCTGTCACTCAAATAAATTGCAGCAGAATTATCCATGATTGCATTTGAAATGCAAAACAAGGCAAGCTTTTTAAGGCAGGAGGGCTGTTGATTTGCCAGCATTTTACAAAGTAAAGCAAACGTACATATGTGTTACATTGACAGTGCTCAGCAGGAAGCTGCATCCTCTACCCGGATCCTCCTATCAGGATCAAGTGTCAGTAATTTCATTAGTCTTTCCTCTGAATCACAAGAGTTCCAGGGTTTATGTTTGATGAATTACATGGGAGGGTTTTTATTTTTGTGTGTGTGTGCAGTCTGGTTAGGAATTAGGTTATTTGTCAGAAGCAGGCTACCTAAGATGTTTAGATGGTAGCAGAACAGCGGGTGATGCAGTTGACAATGGAAACGGCGTTGAATCAAGCAGAGAAGCAGCTGCCCTTCAGCAATTACAGTTATGAAGCCATAAATCAGAGAGTAATGGGAACCAGAGAGGAGTGCTACCTCAAAGGAATTGTCTTCCCATTTATATTCAAAGTTTTTTTCATTTCTTTTTTGAGAGAATTGAAGAAATTCCCCATACATCTGGATTTTCTTCACTCTGAACATATGTATTCATCCAGCAACCTTTTAAATATGATAAGTTACAGAAAGGGACATTTCTCCACAGTGGGACATGTGAACTTTAAAGCTTGCATGAGCTCTTCTTTTAAATAAAAACGTACTTACATTATTTAGTGTAGATGTAGTTAAAATGCAGTTAGACAAACTTGTGGTTTTCCATCAAAACTAACAAAACAAAAACTGAACAATCCAGTTCAGAGATCGTTCACATCATAAGGTTTGGGATTATTTGGGATTTCATGCATGTATCTCCACTGTGAGGTTCAGAACCAGGCCATTTTGTTCTGTTTGCTCATGCTGACCGGGTCCTTCTCCTGCATGACTGTCACAACAAATCTTTCCCCGCTATGACAGCAGAGTCCAGACTTCCACTGGAGCCTGTAAAATCTGATCGATAAAGCTATAATCTCAGATTGTTTAAGAACTGTCACTCTAAACGTGGTGCAACTATGTAACTATACACTGGACCTCTGGCTGTTGATACTGAAACAACTTTTTACCCATCGATCTGTGGAATGTAGCTTCAAAAGATTTGTGGAAAATTTGTCTATACATTACTTTTTTCAGAGCATATCTGAGGTATTTAAAAAGTGCAGCTTGGGAAGAGTATGCTGCTACTTGACATGCTATTGGCTGGCATTTGCAACTAGCCAATCAAAAAGCGGCAATCACGTTCCTTGCCAATGATTGGCTGTAGCTCCAGTCAGAAATCCAAACGACTGTGGATGTTAGGTTCTGTTGTTGGTTTCTGCTGGGCATAATAATGCATTTCAAGCTTTACTTGGTGTGTGAATTGTTAAAATAGGCAGTTATAAGCATTTTTAGAGGTAATGTCAAGAGTTTTCAGTTATTCTTTTACATTGAGGGTCCATTGTAATTGATTTCAAATGGACAGGTTTGCTTCAGTTCCTAAATGTTGCTGGGATTTTCAGCAAGAAAACCAAAACCAGTGATTTTATTTTTTAGAATGATACTATGTAGAGCATTTACGTGGATTTACCTGGGTTCAGTGGCTCCAGTAATAAGGTGTTAAGTGGACTATCTACCAGGAAAACAACCAAATTTATTAGTTTGATCACAAGATGTTAATGAAAAACTCCCTCTGTTTTGCATCTCCTTAGTTTTCTACCACCACACTAATCTAAAACTTTTTGAGCAACAAGGATCTCCAAACATTTATTGCAGTCCAAGCCCTTCTTCACGATAAGCACACTAGTTATAGCGACATGACAATAACTGTTCAACTGCAGTGTAAGACCTAATTCATTCACCTTTAACTTTCTGGATGCTGAGTATTGCAGTTTTTCTCGACAGACATTTTGTGAGAGCTGAAACAACAAGTAAAGTCTGTCTTTCATTATGGACTTAACTGTAAAGGGTGGAAAGCAATTTATCTGTCTGGGAATTTTATTAAGGATTAACACCATAGCACAGTACAGCATACCTGCAAAACTGTTTGACAAACAATGCATATAACCGGTTCTGGTTTTTAAAAAATTTGGTAGAGGAATGTGCAGCAATGTGAAATGTACCTATAAAATTTGATTGCATTAAAATATTACTCACTTCAACATAGTTTTATAGTTTTTGCTCCTCGTGTCCTGTTTATACGCCGTTCAGACTGTGAATTAAGCGTGAGGAGTGTGTGCGCATACTCCCAGAGCTCCCAGACACAAAACTAGCTACAGAAGCTGTCTTAGGGGAGGCAGGAATAAACAAAGGTCAATCCTCTTAGACAGGCGGAGGAGAGCAGCTCTTCTGGGCCAAGCCTTCGATGCTTTTATTACCTGAAGGCAAATTCTTCCTTGTCTCACGATAAAGGCTGCTTGCTTAAACGTGGGCTGACACTTGCTCTCCTGGAGTGAAAGGAGATGGAGTTTGAAGGTTTTCATGGAATGGAGACGTGCATCTTACCTTTGTCCTGAAGTCAGCAGCAATGTCTGCTGCACATTTTAATCAAAGATCAATTCTCACGATTCACATTAAAGCTAAATTTCTATTATTTTATTCTCTTCAATTAAATTTGTGCTACTAATTGCATGTTAAAAGAAAGCTCAAGTGTATCTATTACAGTAAAACAGAAAAGCAATGGAGTGGTACTCCAACATTATACCAAATATTTATAACTGATATAAAGTATAACAGTATTAGGTGATCAAGACAAACATAAGGAAGTACTGAGAACATGAGAAGCAAAGACAGAAATTTAAAACTTTGGATGTTTGTATTTTAAACCAAACAGTTTGAGTGCAGTGATTATTTTCATTGATGAGAAGCTCTAGTAAAAACTATTAAGTATATGTTTGAGTAAAATGAACATTGTTCTTTTATTCTATGAACTACTCCAGGCAAAAAAGTTTATATTTATCTGCAGAAAATGAAAAATGGTCAAAATGACGAAAAAGATCCAGTTTTTCAAACCTCGAATAATGCAAAGAAAACAATTTCATATACATTTAGAAACAACAATACTAATGTTTTAACTCAGGAAGAGTTTAGAAATCAGTATGTGGTGGAATAACCAGGAGGTTTCCAATGAGGTTCAGTGCAGCGGGCTCTTCATTTTCCCAGAGCTGTATTTGAAAACTACAACCATAACTACTATTTTTGCTTATCTCTAATTTTGCAATGTCACATGTCCATTCATTCAAGTCTTTTTTCCAACATGCTCTTGAAGATATCATATGGAAAAACCTGCAACAAGTTACAACTGATACTTTTAATGATGGGAATAACTGAAGGATAGATCTATTAGCTCTTTTTTCCTAATTCCAAATGAAACATTGAAGCTGGTTTTGTGGACTATCAAAGTTATCAAAATGCTCCTCTCACTCCGAGCTTGAGGATGCCAGGGGCAGGTCAAGGGCTCTGATTGTCAGTGTTTATTAATGGGCCCTGCAGAGGGTAGTGACAGCAGGGTGATCGCTGTGATGATGATGTCTTATTGCTTTCCATGAGCAGCTCTGGTACATACATATTTATGATGCGCTGCCACCTTGAAGCCAGCTAGAAATATCTGTTTAACACCTGGGGCCGCTCTGATGCTTCCCACAGTACAGCAGTGATCCTGAACCGGTCGCACCCACCGGAGCCTTTTCTGACCTAAGTCTACCAGAAAACAGAACAACTTCTCCCATCTGCGCGACTTACAGTTAGAGGGGGTCAAAATGTGACGGGCTGACACGTGTGAACGAAGAGCTTAAACCTGCGCCACGATTAGCCTCACAACATACTTAAACCTCCAGAGGAGCAGCGTCAGCTCTCTGTTAATCAGATGGCTTTTTGACCACCAATTGAATTAATTTGGACTAATTTGTGCGACAGATTGATTTGCGACGCTACACGTGTATCTATTAAATATTAACAGCTAACACTTCCCCAGGGACAGATGTGATTTTAAAAGGGCAACTTATGCACAGTCATTTACTTGATTAATATGAGTCTTTCGTTTTGAGCATACAAATTTTTTCCAGACTTACTTATTCATGTCCTCTGGAATAAACGCTGTCCTGTCATACACTTGTCTTGTTCTGTCACTCAGATGGAGAGAGAGAGTTATATTTTTCACGTCACAAACCTTGACTCAGAAAAGTTTGCACACCCTTGTTAAAATCTCACATTTTTAATAAAGACCAAAACAATACATTTTACAACTTTTTGCACCCTTAATTTGAAGTATGTCAATTGAAAAACAAACATAAAATTAAAACAGCAAATCCTGGTTGCTTGAGTCAATACTAACGAGTTAATAATTTGTTCAAGGACATTTTGATTTTTTGGTTGGAATCGATCTTCATCTCACACCTTGACTTATAGATTTTGTGTATCTCTCTTGTCCACAGCCCTTCTCAGGTGACAACACATTTTCTGTTACATTTAATTAAAAACTCTAATCATTTTAAAACTTAAATTTAAGCTAGATCTATTTCTTTGTTGATTTTGGGATTTGTTTGGACTCACTCAGATGCTAAAAAATATAAGATAGTTCTTCAACTTGATCTTTCCAGCTGACTAGCAGTGTATGTTTTCAGTCTGTTTGTCTAAATCACAAGCTAAAAAATATTTTGGAGTTGGAAAAAGTTTTTATCAACTTCCTTTTGTAAGCTATGAGAGCAAAACAACCTGTACTGGTTCCACAGAGCAACATTAAAAAGTTTACATTACATTATTAACTTAAAGCCTAATATATATATATATATATACATATATATATATTCTTAATATATAAGAATTTAATATATATATATATATATTTAATCAGCTTTTCAGCTTTAATTAACATAGTCAGAAGAAAATGTATTTAATAATTTCAATGTTTTGTACCAACGAAGCAGACAGATCATATTGTGACATGTCTGTAAACCCTAAAACATCAGAGAATGTTTCCTTTTTCAACATTAAGAATAACCACAAATAAAAATAAATGTCAAAATTAAAGGTTGGCTGTAATATTTAGTAAATAGTATTAAAATTAAGAAAAGCAGTAGGTAAGTTTGCAAAATTACTAAAATGTAAAATTAGCATTACTCATTGATTGATTACCAGTAATTGATTAGTTACTGGTAACAATACTAGTAACAGTGCTTTGTTGTGACAAAACAATTATTTATTAGCTTAGTAAAAATTCTATATTTAAGCCGAACTACTAGTATCGTGCAATAGAGTAGGGGCAACAAACAAATATTTTTATACAGTAGTTGCATCCATGCTGCCTTTTGATTGAAAATAATCAAAGTTCAAGTTGTCATTGTGCTTTTTTATTTGAGGCTTGAGCAAATCTAAAGTCAAATTGCTCAGGTAAACTCAGGAGGTGTCTGATTGCCCACAAATCATTCAACACCAGATTTTATCCCCTTTAGAGCTTTTGAATGGAATCGCCTTCGTCTTTTATGCTTCTCATTGTGATCAAATGGAAAGTATCCAGCGTCTGCAAATAAATTGTGGGGTTTATCTTGTGCGTGGCATGTTGTGATTCGTGATGACAGGAGCTGAATATTACTCTGATACTGTATGGCTTTGTAAGTCCACCGCTTCATCTCTGCTCCTGCTGTCAGATGTACTCTAAAGTTGTATTTCAACCGTGTCCACTAAGCCCTGCGCTCACTGAATAGAGAAATAATGAGTGCTGTCTAGAGACAATGTCACTGTTATTTTAGATCTCCTCGGTCCCTTTCTCCCTCTCTGTCTACGTCCATTTTCTTGGAGACTTCTTCTGCACCCTGTATATGTTTTTTTTTCCCACATTTTCACTTCATGTGCATCTCTGTCCCCTCAGAGCTGATTCACACCACCCACTCTGAGTTGATTCGCTTGTCTCCCCTCCCCTTTTGTAAGCTGCGCTGTTAAGATGTTGTCACTTTTGAACATGTGCGAAATGTGCACAGGAATCTTGGAAGAGGGGTTGCTGTCGGTCCACGTGATGGTCCTTCAGAGGATAACGGGTGCTTAATAGAAAACCCGAAATCCACGCTTCAAAGACGGGATGCGTCACACCATCTGTTGAAGTGCTTTCTTTGCCACTGTCACAATATGCCTCATTACAAAATGATGATATAGCTTATGCATCACCTTTCTCATGCAAAGAATGTGAATGAACTCCTCAATTTTCAGAAAAAACAAGGGTTAATGCTTCTACTAAGTGAGTGCATGTTCACTGACCTATTGGTAAAATATTACCTGACTGTGATGTGAAGTGATGAAGCATAGCTGAGCTTAAACAGTTCACAGATAACAGTTTCCTTTTTCCTGTATAAAGCTGTTTTGTTGAGGCTTATAAGAAAAAAAAACAATTAAGGAAATAAGACAAATTGATTGGAGATAAAGTTAGAGGTTCAAAATAGAGCTAGGCTATTAAACCATGTTTTGTCAAGCTCTGTTCAGTCCATTGTCTGAAAATGAGTCACATGAAATGCAAATTGTAACAGAAAATTAAAACTAAAAATTACCCTGAAGATGCTCAGCAGTGACATGCAAGCTGGTAAACGTTAATGAGAAAATGGATGGGGATTAATGGAAGTCAACTCTATTAATGGCCGTGTACGGGCGTAATGTCTGACTTCGCCACGGCGCCACATCCACACCCTCTACTGAAAGCTGTTTCTACTGGAGACCAACTTACACCAAAATGTCTTCTGTCACAGAGCAAACTGTCAAGTTGATCAGGTCACACAGGTCACATGTGGACATTTTCAAGCAAAACATTACACTTTCTGTTCTCAGGGGTTGTCACCATGTTGAAATCCCATCTTCTCCAACTGTGCTAACTCTAACGCTGTTACCTGGGATGAGTTCAGATTTCAGGAGAGAGGGTGTACTTGAAATATACAGTCAAAACCTTTTAGAAATTTTTTTTGTGGCCTCCAAAAATTATTTTGTCCGACAGCCAATTTTACACCTCTGCTGCATTTTCACCTCCAGACCTAATCCCATGTGAAGATTGTGTCAAGACTTAACAAAAAATATTTTCACAATGCTGTTCAACCAATATAATTGAGCTTGAATTATTTTGCCAAAATGATTTAGGTAAAAATGTGAACATCTTGTGCAAAACTGGCAGAGCTAGCGAATTATTTTAAGGGATAGATTTTTAAAGTGTATGCAGAAGCAGCTCATTTCAATACCAGCCCAGTCCTGTCTACCAGGACCAGCATAAAATAGCATGAGAGATATGCAGGCCTTTCTTTAATTACATGGAGCACACAAGCTCATATGCTACTTTTTGAGAATCAGAAAATATGCAGAGTTTGCCTTAATATTAAAATTTATTGTGGGAGCGAAAGGCAGCAGAATAAATTAAAGGTTCTCTGAAAGGTTCTGCTTGTACATCTGACTGACAACCATGGTCAGTGGCTATGTTCAGATCTCAGAGACGTTTTGATATATTTTGAGAATTTATATGTTGCTCGAGAAAAGCTAAAGATTTTCTCTGAAAACCTAAACTCTTAAGGCAACCTGTCAAACTCTGAAAACTTTGCATACTTTGAAAAGGTTTTCACTAAGAGATATGACCTAAAATCCTAAAAGAAGGAAAAAATAATCCCTTTGTGTCAGTAATTTTCTTTTATTTTTAAACTGCTTTACTTTAATGTCATGTTCATGGTGGGTAAGGGCACCATGGACAAGCTCTGCATGTTTGCTTTGGTACTTAATATTTATGCACCAAGTGTTTCCAGTTACACGTTGCATAAATAAACACCAACATATATCAGAATTGTTTATACCATGTCTTCGTATTGCACCTTGCTTTTTTGTTCTTGAATGAAATCCAATCACATTAGCATGAACTGCAGCTTTAATCACAGCCATTAATTTGCAAAACCATATTCAACTATATATTAAAACTGTATATATATTCTGTCCCCATACACATGACTGATAGCTTTAATAGTGTCCTGCGTATTGTAAGAATTGAATGACTCTGTTTACTTGTTTGTTTTCATCTTCATTCACGTTTCCAGGACAAATTATGAAACTGTAAATAAAAACATAAAAATTAACCCATAATATTATTTGCCTTACATGACTATTATCTAAGCTACCTATGGCTACATGAAACTACAACAATCATTTATAAAACTTACTCAAACTAAAATGAGGAAAAACAACATGCATCAACATTGTGCCATTGACATAAAAAATTAAATGTTAACTTGCAAACTGCTTCTCCACGTCCCAACAGAGGTGGATACAAATGGATACTATCCAGCTTTTCCCTGCACGCTTCCAATAAACAAAATGGCTGACCTCCACACTGATTACAAAAACCCACTGCAGTTCACTAACCGGCCACCATCAGCGCTGTAATGCATGTGCACAACAGCATATACAGTCTTAATATGCAAAACTATAATACAGGCCGGTCTTAGAAAGTTATTAAAAATCTGTAAACAACTGTTTCTAGCTGTAGCCTGTGTGCAACTAAATAAAAAGCCAGTAGAAAATACAATTGACTATATATTAATATCATAGCAAGATGGCAGATGCACTGTATGGTAATGAAAAGTTATTTTACATATCATAGGAAAGACTTAGCATATTTAATGTTTATATTATTCTGAGAAACTGTTTAATTACACACTGGAGACCAAATTATTAACAGACTGAAATCATATTATTACAAGTTTCAATTCATATATTGTCTTACACTGTATGTAAATATGTGGTTTCAGCTCCAACTGTGTGTGCTCAAAACCGAGCATAACTGAAAACAATAAGATGCACATGTATTCAGTTTTCCCCCAAAGCCAGTCAAAGAGATTTGAGTTGAAAGCCTGAGTGGAAGCGCCGCCATCGAGGGAGGTGCCGATGCTTGTCGTGCGGTGAACCACAGAATGTGGAAGCAAACACAGATGCTGGAAATTGTATCAGGCTTAGGTGCCAGGCAGGGAATTTCTGATTCAAATGAGTGGACCGAACATTTGACTTTGGTGTTTACTTCCCCTTGTTGAAGCTGGGATGACGGGCTTACTCAAGCCTGTGGGAGCTGACCAGTGAAAACAGAGGCATGTTGCGTCTTATACAGCCAGCAGAAAGTTGCTTGGCAGTCAGAAGGTTGAAAGATGGTCTGCAGGGATGGAATACGTGTTGGTATAAATTATTTGTTATTTATCTTTGATTCTGATCTGTCAAATAATGACCCGATTGAACCAAAACCATGTCAAACAAGGATAATAGGTTGCTACAGTTATTAAATACAGTCACATCACCAGATTTATTTACATCACAGAAAATTTGTTTATACAAAAACTGACTCAGAACATCCCCAAGGCAGATGCTAATTGATGCATTGATGGTGCAAAACAAACTCTGAAAGGCAGCTTCTTTTTGTAGCTGAAACAACCAGGATTGTAAAGATAAGAAAATGATAAAATGGTATTTTTATAATGGCAGCACAGTGACCATTATGATGGGAAAAAAATCTAGGTTTATTACAATATTTAATGAGTATTTAGAGCCAATTGTCTGAATTCCTTCTATTGGCCATTTTGGCAAAACTCAGAGCCTGCATAAGCAAGAGATTGCATCTATTTCTAAAGGTGCAATTCTTTATTGTTATCAGATGAAGGATTGAACTAGTACACAGCTTCTGGTTTGAACCTAAGGTAAGCAGGTATACTGCCTTCCAAATGCCAGACTATTCCTGTTATTTTAAAATAAAACAATAGTTTTCTTTACACATTTTCTATGTCTTCTATGTTATACAAACCAAGATATGTCCTTTTACAAGGCTATCCAAGTACATAGCTATATGTTATGCTATTTGTTGCTTATATTATGTTTATGTGATTTAAAATGTAAAAAAGTCAACAAATTGCAACTTAAATCAGATACTGGCAAAAGTGTGTTTTAGTAGTTGATGCTTTATCAAAAGGCCAAATAAATTACTTTTTTTTTTGCCTTGCTAAGCATTTCTCCAGAACAATCGACAGGGTTTACCACTGATTTCCCGTATGAAAGTGACATTGAGTGATATCTTTCACCGGCGCAAACAAAGATAATTTAGTTCCTGCCTTATTTTGCTTGTTTTAGTGTAACCCGAGGCTATTTAGAATGGATCTATCCAACTCCTCTAACCTAATCTGCCATTTGTAGGCTGAATGAAAGGCTGGTGAGGAAAGACATTTTGCTTTGTGATTGGACAAAAAAGGAAACCTAGGAAACCATATAGCGTTAAGTGTTGTAAATTGGCTAAAACGAGTTTATCTGTAATTTGAGCTGTGAGGTGGTTGAGGTAAACATGATCAATCAGCAACAGTGTCACAACTCAGTTTGGAAAGGTTGCCTTTTTTTTTTGCTCATATTGCTGAGCTAGGAATGTGTTTTGAGGTAGCTTTACGTGGAATGCACAAACTCCAGGAAGAAATTTAGAACATAATTAAGAAAAGCATTTCAAAGGCAGCCTCATAAATAATGCAAAATTCTTTGTTAAATGTCCCTGACAGGCAGTGCTGGCGCTGCAGAACGTGAAGCTCAAGAAAGGCTGAGCTGGTCTGTCTGGTCATCAGGTGCCTCCCTCAGAGCGCCATAAATTGACAGAAAGGGGAGACAGCAGAGAACAGATGAGATGGATTAAATGAGTAACACTCCCTATTAATAACATTCTTAATGTGACGCCATGCGACTCCAAACTGGGACATGCTGTGAATGGTTAGTTCAACACAAATCACACCATGTACTGCCTGAAGGAAGTCCAAACTAATTTGTATTGCACATGCTGTTTGTAGTGCTCTTTACAGCAAAACCAGACAAAGGGAAGAAAATCTTACATGCAGGCTCATCTTGGTCATTCAGCTGATCAAAATTTAGCATTTTGGCAAAAATGAAATTGTATCAAACCATTTTTTGATGACAAAAAATAAAGCATTTTTGCTGGTAAAATGGTACAAAACAGATGGATAATCATCAAGCTCTTTCAACAAAGTCGAGACCAATGAGTTCAGTAAATAAACTCTTGGCTGCCTTTGATGCTGCACATTTCTCAAATTAAAAATAGAATTTGCAACAACTTAAAATTTGCTTTATTTATAATCCAAAATATTTAAATAAGCAAAATAATACAGTTTTTTTTAAAATCATTATTACTAAGTACTTAAAGCACCTCACTGTAACTTCTCCCTTTATGTGATGTTGACTTTTCTAAACTTCTTGCCAACGAATGAAACGTCTCTGCTGAATCTGTTGTTGAGTGCGTTTGAGTTTTTCTTAGCTGAAAGGCTGCACTTCAGGGCACAGATATTTAAAAATCTTTCTTTGAGTTCAAATACATTGGAACCTCATTTAAGTCCCTGTCACTTGAGGTTTGCTTGTTTGTTGTGTTAGAAGCAAATTTATGCACTTTTCAAAGGCCATTTTAAATAAATGTGCAACACTATGCTATGATTTCATTTCTACCGCTACCATGAAAAAGTTTCAGGCTCAGGATTGTTTTGTTTTTTTTTTTGTTTTTTTACATTGAGCCCTGTAGTGAATCCTGTCTTTACTTCTATTATATTTTTCTCCTGTTTTCATTTTACAGCTTCTTGGTTTTCTGTTGCAAAGAAACTGTCCTTTCTTTGTTTTCTTTATAACACCAGTTAATTTTTTTTAACTAAACCACACACTGAACCACTGATTGTCTGTCCCAAACAAACATCCTGATTGGCCGAGGCTTGATTGGCTGAATTGTAAAAACTACAAAGGAAGAATCGCATTAATTATTACTGATTAATCCGAACTTCCCTAATCAGGGGGACATTTTTTTATTTTGTTCTCAGATTGTTTCAAAGATAGGGTTATTTGTAAATGTTATTTTTCTTTTGCATGACACACAGACATCTGAGATACAAGCAGTCCTTGAAATCAAGATGCCCAGCAGAAGTCAGAATCAAGTTTTTTCCAGCCTTCCCCAGAGTTGGTTTAGCCCAGAGGTCTGTGACGGATGAGGGTGATGTCTCCGCCCCACATCTGCAGGACTTTGTCCTCTTTGATATTCTATGACTACAGGGCTTGCATAAAGCACATTGAGAGAGGAGTCAAGGTCACTCCCACTCCGTCGCTGGGATCTCATGAATATTGTGATTAATCAGTCTTTTGCCTCAAATTTTTATTGAGATAATCAGAACACAGCTCACAGATTCAGGCCTGCTTTTCAAAAACTGTTTACGTTGCCCTCCTCACGAACCCCGTGTTTCTTTTCTGCGCCGATTCGCATAGAGCTTGCTAATAACATTTTTTATTCAAAGGCAAATATGAATTGCATCTTCAAACTTGAAATGTTTTTCCATCAACCTCACACTTTGTCCAAACTCCCAATTATTAGATTACAATTGTTTAACTCCTTTGCGTTTCTTCCATATAGATAAATAATATTTTATGTTTCATTACCCCATCAGAGTATTGTTTTTAAGATATAATTTAGATCCTTTTCTGTATATCCTCTGAAAATCATTTATCTAATTTAAGCGTTAGGTGTTTTTACGTTGGCAGATTTTATTTCCTTCCTTTTCTTTGGGTCGATTGCACCTCCATCATAATGAAAGGCCCTGCAATATCACAGTGACCTCACAGACTTTTATAAAGATCATGGAACACCTCTGAAGATGAGAACATTGTGGCTCTAATTTGAGACTCTGTAAAATGAAATGTCCAACATCTGATGAGAACTGCTCATTCGATCAACGCCAATAATTAGCTTTAAATGAGCAAAATGTATTTAAAGTCACAGTTAAAAAGAAGTCTGGGTTTATTTCAGTAAGACAAGTTCTCTTAAAAGAGTTGCCTTATGTGCATTTTATAGGCACATAGTGCCAATTTATTGCATAATCACATATGTTGCATTCAGTTCTTATAAAAATGCTTTATATACCAAACATAACAAAAGAAATTTTGACTTTGCTATTTGAAATTGTTGTCTGTCTCTGTAAGAAGCTCCTGCGATTTCCGACACTTTGCCTTCAGCCTGTCGTCACACCAAAGTTTCTACATTATGTCGTTGGACTGTGAAGATGTTTGCATGATAAGCTCAGCAGACTGGCATTTTCACCAGCTGCTCACTAGTTGCTGCTGCCACTAGTCTGATGGAGCCAACACGGGGAATCAGAGGAGGGACGCTCTTTAAAGTGGAAGTTTGGATGCAGACTGCAGCTCCAAAAAGGAACGCTGTGGAAGTAGGCACAAAATTAGTATGTTATGGAAAAAAAACACTAAGTGAAGCACATTATATAGATTAATTATACACACAGTGATGTTTTCAACCCTTTCAGTTATTTATGAAAAAGTTATGCTTACTCACAATGAAAAGCATTTTAATGCAGAAATGTGAGGTTATGGTTGTGTACCTGCTTACATTATGTTACTTTAAAAGGTACTATTAATTTGGCAAACATGTCTAGTTGGATAATTGCATATTAAAATTTTGTTTAGGGATTTTTTTCCCTGGTACTTTGGCTTACAGGTGGATATGCTTTTCCACAACATGATGGGATTTATGGATGGAGATAAATACAGACTTGTCCAACTGGAAAATCTGTTAGAGGCAGCAGAACAGTTGAGACTAAGACAGAGATTCACTTTCCAGTACGACTACAATGCTACGCTCTAAACAAGCATGCAAAAAGGGAAAGGTCTCCTCGCATTTGTGCTAGAATGGCCCAGTCAAAGTCCAACACGACTTGAAATTTAAATTTTCTTGCCTTTGAATCTGACTGGATTTGAGTTAATCCAGGCAGCTTTTCACTGTAATGTGAGAAGCTGGAAAAGACATACCTCAAAAGACTTGCAGCTGCAACTGCAGTGCAAGGTGGTTTTATATTGTTACTGACACAGAGCGGGCTGAAATGCACCCCACACTCCCGATTTGGCAAAAGCATGTATCATTTCCCTTCTTCTTTACAATTGCACCCTACTTTTGTGGGTCACTCACATAAAAATACCTCGGATAAAATTGACGTTTGTGGCTATAAAGTGTGAAAATGTGAAAAACAAGCAGTAACAATATTTCATACAAAGTGGTGGAGTCTTTGTAACAGTCACTGCTGTAGTTGTGGTTGACAGAAAGACACCTTTAGCTGCTTATTTACTGAGAAAAAGTCCCCTGGAAAAAAATAAGGATCTGAAAACTTGAAAATGTTGTTTGTGACCGACGTCTTTGAGGTAGTTTGAAAACTGAAATGTTCAGGAAAATGAAAGATTTTCATCCAGACTGGACTAGCTTCTCTGGATCTCCTCTTTCATTTGGAGGATTTGGGAAGTCTTCTCTAGTATAGAATTGGCATTTTCCCCACAAAGAGTTTTTTTCCAAATGTCTTTTTTGGGCTTTTTCTATGGCGTGAGAGAGAAAAAACTGCAAAGTAGTCTGAAAAAGAACCATCAAAAATGCTGACCTTTAATTAGAAATCCTCTGCTGTGGGAGATCTTAGCTTCTACTGAAGTTGACATTTATAAATACCGAAAAGTCCCACCGAATTGCTTTTTATTGAAGTTTGAGAATAGTTGAGATACCATCAGTCCATTTGTCAAATACTGTAACCATTGGAGCCGAGTGTGAGCGGACAACAATGTGCAGCTGATTTAACTGACCACGTTATGTAGAGCACAGCCCTGTTAGCAGGGAGGCTATCAGTCAACGGGGCGATGGAAAGTCAAGACGCTGCTCCAGCCTGCAACTGTATTTGTGTATCTGGGACACAAAAATCAATAGAGCCGGTTTCACAGACTGTTTTACAGTCAGAGCGGCTCTCAGCCTAAATGTTTGTCTGTTTTATTCAATGACACAGCTCAGCAAACTACTACCCACAGGGAGCGCTGAACAAACGGGAAACAAATAAACTGGCAACCCATCTCAGCTTTGTTTGCACATAGAAATGAAAATTGTATAGTGGGGGAATTTTCTTTACACACGGTCAAGGGAGAATCTATCAAAGCTACGATCTGGACCATTATATTACAGCCTCGGAGGACATATTACCTCTAGGCCAGGTTGTTCTATTTTTGATCTTCCTGTCCACCGGATCGTCGCAGGGATTCAGAGTCATCTGTGGAGAGACGCGGCTTCCAATGCTGCTCCCCTGATGAAAGGGGATTTCACATCTGATATGTAGGAAAGGTTATCTGGATCGCAGTCATGTTTCTGTACAACATGCGCTGGCGAACAACAAAAACACAGTTTCTTTCCAAAACTCATTTCAGCTCTGCTTTTCATTAAGACCAATACAAGCATACAGAAAAAGTCTCCTTCGAGCGAACCTGGCATTACCCATTATGGCCTGAAATGAGAAGTAAAATCTCAGGGTGATTTCAGGAATCCTTCAGGGTGCGCTTTTAGCTGTACTTATGTAGCGGGCACTGTACACAACAACAAGATTAAATAATTGGAAGCTTGCTCAAACTGTCAGATTACTTCCTTCTCTCCACAAAGTACGTCCATAAATGTGTGAAAGTAGTACTTTCACAGATGTATAATAGTTAGAGTGGAACTGGATAAATGTGAATTTAAATAGGATTATTTCCTCCCCACCCCCTAGTTTTATTTTCCCACTTACCCAGAATATATTTGGAAATTATTCCCTGCAATTTTGAAGCAGAAAGCTTCGGCTTCCAACAGCAAGGCCCCATTTGACAATTCAGAGTTAAAAAGAAAAAGAAAGGAGAGAGTGGCGCCTGAGGCTGAGTACAACAGACAAGCAACAGCTTCACATCACTCACCTGGATTCAAAAAGG
The DNA here is from genome assembly GCA_902982915.1 of Phalloptychus januarius. NCBI lineage: Eukaryota > Metazoa > Chordata > Actinopteri > Cyprinodontiformes > Poeciliidae > Phalloptychus > Phalloptychus januarius. Next base: position 15,244,921 of record CADWAE010000230.1, on the reverse strand, counting down.
ACAGAAATAGCACTAAAAGCACCCACTCTCACTTTGTAACTGTTCTTTTGTTTCCCTGTCTCCTGCTCTGTGCTCCCATCACAGCAGCCCGAACTGCCTGCTTCTCATGTCCCAAGGGTCTATTTGCCAGCACATTACAGCCAGAGGTCATTAGAGCCGGGACTTACACCAAGTCTGGACAAGCAATTCTTTACAGTTCAATCGTTACATTGCTATAATTTAAAAATTAGGGGTTTGTTGGTGCAGTGCCAATTACGTTTGTTGATACTCCTGGTGGATATGTTTAGAAAACATTCATAAGATTTTTGATTTTTTTTTATTGTTGACATACTTTACATAACCACACTTTGTAAAAATGTCCGTACTTACTCAAATGTAACATTTCCAAACGTTGGAGCTGACAGAATAAGAAACCTTTGATAATTTTTCTTTGCATAAACGCTCAGGTTCATTCTAAGTTCTTCTGTTCCCCAACGGCTACAGGGGGAAGTTCCTCAGCTATAAGGAACGTCAGAAACATTAAGGCTGGTTTTAGGTTTTGGTAACTATTTGTGTTTATTATTAACAATTTTCAAGCCAAACTTGGGGGCATGTAATTGTCTCAACATGCTGTAAAACAGTTTCAGGAAAATAAATACATTGATTGTAAGAAATAAACAATAATGGAAGAAGCACTGAATGAACAAGCACATAAATTTAAGATACAATTTAGCACATTTAGGAGTAAATGGCGACTTGTCCAGGATGTACCGCCCCTACATAGATAAACTTTTTAAGATCCCGCAGAGACCTCTGGGCAGAAGAGGTTTCTTTGAGGTATCACTCCCAAACAGCCGGTCGGCACGTAGATAGCATCTTAGTGACCCCAAGATGCCACACTTTGCTGCAGCGAAGCTTTGGAGATTTTCTGCGTGCTCCTGATGCATGATGACAGGATAAATGCGGGTACTTGTCCAACGTAGTGGCCAGTGGCTAAGAGAATGGCCCGCTGTGTCCTGTCAAATGTGTTCCCCAGGGAAACAAAATGTCATGGATTGTCAATTAAAAGTTTTTTAAAAGTTCTAAAGAACAGAGAAGGACAAAGAAAGAGATAGGAGGAAAATAACTGTCACAATAAAAATATGAAACACTTAGTGGGTTTTCTAAGATACCTAGTAGAAACTTAGTGTTTCAGTAAAAGCTGAAATTATTTTAAGGTTATTTTTAATTTTTCAACACTATTGGCGGGTGGGTTTAGGTTGCTCAAGATAAGTGTTTTACTTTTTATTGTTTTCAGTGTACATTCATTTAAAAAAGTAGCAAAGATTAAATCTGAACAGGTGGAGCTAGATCACCTGGTTGATGCGTGACTGGCATCATGATGTATGAGCATGGTGCCTCACAGCTGCTCTGGACTCAAACAATTGGATTTCATCACATACCTGGAAAGAAAAATTCACACTCTCCATTATGAACTTGCACTGATGCAAGTTTGTGCTGACTGCATCTGAACAGTTAACCCCACTGAAGGCAAGGTAAACTAATGTTAAAGATTAGGATAGGTCTATGGGTTGTACAAAATATGTTTGCTACAGTTTCTGCACAAAATCTTTCTTATATAATGATATTTTAGACTGGTCAGTTTTGCTTATTTTGAGCTCCTTTAAGAATCCAAATAAGATGCTTCTGGCCCATTTTAATGTTTACACTCACATGTAAAAATGGCTGCAGAAATATGCGTAATTATACAACTATACGTCTCTGAAAAGCAGAAGTCGAGACTCCTGCACAATCAATAGGAAAGCAGCAACTGCTTTATGAACAATAAACCAGCAACCAAACTCTTGTTTTTCCAGCAGCCATTATACAGTGAATGCAGCAGTAAAACCAGCTGACTAAACTTGCTGGAACTCTGCTTTGGTTGCTTGGTAACGGGGCTGGGCTTGACCAGGGTTGCCAGGTAACGGTGTAGCGCCCATGAAATGTGACTTAACAATTGTGAGGTTTTTGAAACGGCTCGTTTTCCAGACACCAAAACACAATAACTTGTTGCCAAAAATTGCTGGGTGTTTTTTTATTATTATTTTTATTTTTTACTTCAAGCATGATTGCCCTCACAAAGAGTCAATATGCTGTAGTAATTTAGGAAATTACTACAGCATATTGATTAATGCTTTGAACCATGCAGCTTATATCCCGGTGCGGCTTTTTTGTGGATTTTTCTTCAACCACCAGCGGGCTCTTTAGCAGGAAGTGAATGATTGGAAGTCAAAACTGGAAATCAAAGAAAGTGGTGATTTTCATTTATAACAAGCAGCTAGCAGCAGGCACGATGGAGAAATGTTCTCAAACTCATAGCCCCTCATCATGGAAACCAGACAAAGAAGTTCATATGATGCAGCTTTTAAGTTGAAGGCTATAAATCCGATAGTACAGATCGATAGCCGCTGCACGTAAGCTCGGCGTGAATGAAACCATGGTTCGGCTTTGGAGACGCAGGGCGGCGTCCTTAATAGCAGATGTATTAAGGACGCTTCCCTCTGCTAAACTGATTTAAGTTTAGACATAAACAAATAACTTTAAGTGGATAGATTTTCACTTTTCACTCCTCAGCTGTATTTACATGTTATTCAAATGAAAGGCAAACTTGTCTTTTTCATTTCTTTTCAGCACAATTTTCCTTAGGGAGACAAATACATATGTGCATTGCAGCAACAGCATCCAAAAAGTACAAGGACACAGAGTATGCAAGTTCATCTCACCAGCAGCAGAGTGTCACATACCATCTCAATCTGAAACACTGCCAGAACCTGTTACCAGAAGCAGTGAAGGCTGAAGACAGAACCAAGTCCAATGTCATGTCAGACACCTCAAGCATTCAACAGAGGAAATGCTCTTCAGGCAAAGACTTTACAAGACTCTGTAATATTATAGCTGCATTATTACTAAATTACAAATGGGTAAGAATTTAAGTTTTATGGAGCTGGTCAAAATGTACTGAACTGCACTGAACCCCACTGAAAACCTCATGGTTATTCCACCAAATACTGATTTTTTGCTGTAAAAGAGATCATCTTCTCATCACCCAAACAATTTAAGAAACAAGTTCACTGATGACCCATGAAAGTTATTGAGGTCATGCTGTTACTCTCAGTCAAGATTCTCTGTAGCGAGATGCTATGCTATTAGGATTAGGGATTAGGATTCACATAATGTAACTCAAAAGCATATATGTGGTTTTTTTTTATTTATGTAAACACTTTGTGAAATCACATTTGCTGCATGTACAGCAGTAAACCTTTAGGGGAATGCCACTACCAGCTAAAGACTGAAAGTTTTCTCCATTCTTCATTGAAAACAGCTCAATCTCAGTTATATTAGAGGGAGATTAAATATTGCCATAGATTCTCAATTGAGTCTATGAAACAGCTTTAATATGAAGAGGCTGTGGCTCTGGCTGTATATGAAGGATGGTTGCCTCTGTTCCAGTTTCAGGTTATTTTTAATGCATTTATCTTCCCAACCTTGCTGGTTGTCACTATACCATGTTTGTTTTCTCCCCATGCAGTATTTTTTATATATGTTTTAATATGGACCTCTTGTAATTACAACAATGCAAAATGTGAAAGGGTCAAGAGATGTGAGTGTCATTGATTCTTTTAGAAAAGAGGTTATGTTTTCTAAAAGTTCACCTAATCCAAAACAGTGAGGATAACTTAAGACTTTGTTTTAGTGTATAAGCTTTAAAATGTTACATAGATTATACTAACTTAACCGGTGATTAAATATGCGGTACTATTGCTGACTGATGTTGTACGCTACTCACTCTGCTCTGCAAGAAATTTACACTAATTGGCCCTTATTGGGGGATTTTAGTCAAAGTAAATAGATCATATATATGTATTTATTTGTGATTTAGTTTAGAACATAGAGTTACAACTTCTAAAGTAAAAATAAGGATGAATAAAACGACCCCATCATTGCATAAATTTCACGTTCCTTTCAGATGATTTGAATTTCATACTGCATGCTTTCTCATTAATCTGCAGAATGAAAAAAAGAGAAAAATTACTGGCCTTTAACACATCTTCTTCATTCAGCTCCATGCCTTCATCTGCCGAGATGGTTTTTGTCAGGTAAGGACGATTATGAGCTGCTGGGAGCTTTACGTTCCACTGCTGTTGCAGCCAAGGCAATCACTTGTTGTGACAGGGGCAAGGAAGCTCCCTCTCCGTGCAGGAGGCTGATTGATTGGGTAGTCAGGAAGTGGCTAATGTCCTTCACAACAGGCACCAAAGGACATTGTGCCCAGGATACTTCCACTTAGCCCCACAAACTTTACCTTTTTCTGGACTAATCCCCTCTACTGACATCGAAGAACTTCAGCGGACACGTGAATTAAGTCCTTTCTGTCAAGCAAGATGGATAGATGTAGTTCACATTTATAAGGCAGTCTCTCATTTTTTTTTAAATACGTGTCTTATTCATCCAAAGCAGTATGGCCTTAAAAGTAATGTTCATGACAAATTCTTTATTTTAAAATGTCTTAATAGTGGCAGTTCCTAGAGTGCAAGGACACAAAGTATCTCTTGAATTGTGGATAAAAAATAAAGATATTTTTTGTTTCAGTTGTTCAGTTTAAATAGAGGAACTCTTAGATTCATAACGTAGTAAAAATATTAAATGTTCAGCTGTGTCTTAGTTACCTCTAATAAAAATTCTAAATTAATTTTCTCAGGCAACTCGAGTTCAAAACTCAAATTAAGTGAACTTAATTGAATAAACTAAAATACTCCAGACTCAACTTAGACTTGTAGTTTAAAGCTTTGAGACTTGACTTGGACTCCTGGTCTGAGACTCGAGTCTTAGTAAAAATTTTTATCTCAAGAAATAAATAGTGAACGGTAGCTGGTCTATGAGCTGCAGTCTGAAGCTTCTCAGTATCTTTTACTTTGAAAGGCTGTATTTATTTTTCTATTACTTTATATGTAATGTAATTCAAGTTAGAAAGAATTGGCCAACATTTTCTATGCAAATACAAACAAGTCACAAGTATTTTTGAATTTGAAATGTGTTATCTGTACAAAGCATGCACCTTTCTTTATTTTGCTCTTTTAGTTAAAGATTTGCGCTCTTTCTTTTCAAACAGATGCATTTCACCATTATCACTAAAGTGGCTGCTGCTTTTAAATAGTAATTAGATTTCCTCACATGTTCTCATTATGCTCAGTCCAAATAATGTGCTGCACATCTTTCAGTAAACTTTCAAAAATGCTTCCCGAGACCCACACAATTATGCTGTGTTCATATACCTCCCATATTAAAGGGCAGTGCTGTTGTGTAATATTCTGCATGGTAAAGGAGAGTGGACTGGTTTGCATAAGGAGTCTTTATCCCACTCAACAGAGTGCATTAGTGGAGTCCAGGATGCATGAATGTGAATATGATCCTGTTAAGTTCTCTAAGGATGTGACCCACTTTGTCACTCAACCTAAACAATCACTCTGTCTGGGTGCTACATTCACTCTTCTGAGGTTGTGCTTCACAGCTGGTTGTGTATCGCAGCTCATTGAATTAGAAGCTGCAATAGGGTCACCAATTAGTCATTAGATGTTACCTGTGATAACAAGGGGTGGTTCAACTACAAATTTTTTTTCAATGCCAATGTACATCACAAAGCATTAAGCATTTCTTGATATTGAGTACCAATTCATCTTGTTGGAGCTATTTATTCTTTATTTCTTTATCAATTTGAATTTTCCTAGTTTATTTTTAGCTTACTTTAAAGAGTTTATTTTGTAGGTTAATAATTGTTGATTTTATTTATTTTTTGTTTAATTTTTTTTGTAAATTGTTTTTATAAGTAAGGTGGGTCCATTTTCTATATAGGTACAGGGACTGGTATAGGAGCAGCATGCATTGGGTTTGGAACCTGTGGGTTTTTACCAGAGCAGGAAGCAGCAGGAAAGCTTCACCCCAGTGCAGCAGTAGTGGCTCATTGATGGGACTTTATTGGTTGTTTGGTTTGACAAACAATGGCCACTACACAGCTATACTCAAATAAAAAAATGCTATCACTAATAAACCTTATCTGGATAGGTTGAAACACATAGGCCTTACCTTGGTGTAATTTTTGTTTGCAATGTAAAACCTTACTTAGATGGGACCCTTTCTCTATTTCAAGTTTTGAAATAAACACTTGCATGTACAGTATATGCCAAGAAAGTCATATTTCTGCATACTGAAACAATGCAAAATTCACAAGAGAAACAAGAAATGGTGCATATTTTTTTACAGAAAGTATTGTCTTCAATTTTTCGGATTTTGTCTTAGATATTTTCCCTTTTGTTACGTATTCAGTCTGTGTAAGCCATCAGTCACCTTGTATCCTTTGCAATGGAAGCTGGTAGTATAGCATGACCTCTCCCCTGGCCCAGTCTGCACTTTCATTAATGATATAGATATCCCCAGTGCTGTTTTTTTCCTTCAGCTCGTCCAGCTGTATATCACTCTGCACTTTGAAGCAACCTGTAGCTTAACAGTCATAGACACCCTGATAGATGCACTGAATGCCAAACTTATTTATATCCCTCAAACCTCCTCAGTTTGTTCCATTGCTATCACAAACTTCAATGTATTTTATTAATATTTTATGTGAAAGAAATTAGTGAGTAACATTGTAGTGGAAGGGAAATGATGTAAGGTTTTCAAAAGTACATAAACTTAAGTAAATTCAGTACAGTTTTTACTTCAAAAATACTAAAGGGAAATAAATTGCTGTTGTAACTTACACTTACCGGTCACTTTATTAGGTACACCTGTCCAGCTGCTCATTGTCGCAAATGTCAAATCATCCAGTCATATGGCAGCAACTCAATGCATTTAGGCATGTAGACATGGCCAAGACGATCTGCTGCAGTTAAACCATCAGAATGGGGAAGATTTAAGTGACTTTGAAAGTGGCCAACCCCTCAGTGTCAGACAGGCTGGTCTGACTGTTTTAGAACCTGCTGATCTACTGGGATTTCCACAAACAACCATCTCTGGGGTTTACAGAGAGTGGTCCGAAAAAGAGAACATATCCATTTAGTGGCGGTTCTGTGGGCAGAAATGTCTTGTTGATGCCAGAGGTCAGAGGAGAATGGCCAGACTGGTTTGAGCTGATAGAATGGCAACAGTAACCCAAATAACCGCTTGTTACAACCGAGGTATGCAGAAGAGCACCTCTAAACGCAAACGTTCACGTCACGTTGAACCTTGTGGCAGATGGACTACAGCAGCAGAAGACCACACCGGGTGGCACACCTGCACCCAATACTAGCCTATGATACTAGCAAGAGGTACCTAATAAAGTGGCCAGTGAGTGTGGTGCAGCTTTGAGGGGATGCAGCCAAGTTTGACTGATGGTGTATTTACTAAAATAAATTAGCTGCTTTATTTTCTCAAAGGTTTTTTTTTTCCTTGCTCTTGGTAAAACTAGTTTGCATCATTTCTGAGACTCAGTTATCCATCCTGACTGAGAATCCCCCGCCTAAGGGAGATCACCACACCATCACCAAAGTCAGCAACACTGACACCGACTGACACGTCCTGTGATCTTACAGATGTGACACAGAGACATGCCACTTTGATTGGACTTACTGCCTACCAGGAAGATCAGCTGATGCATATTTATAGGGCGCACTCGTTGTATGAGGGAGCAGAGCACAAGTTGAGAATATTTATTGAGTTTTATCCATGCTCTTCTGTACATGTTGCCACCAGGTCACTATGCTCTGAAAAACTTTGCTAAGTAATTATTGTGGCTCAAGTGGTAAAACTATAATGGTTTTAAGTGGAAATTGGAAGCAAATTCCTTGTTGCCTTGGAAACATGGATGCCAAGTAAGGAGTAAGAAAACGTTGGAAACTGCATCCGCTCACTGAGGAGACAAAAAAAAGAAAATGTAATTGGTTTTGAGATTCTACCATAAGTGACCAGAAGGCAGCTTTTGTAAACATCAGATGGAAAGAGAAGCATTGGGAAAAAAAAAGTTTTCCTAATCTGAGCTCACCGGAAATAAGGAGTGATTAAAACCGCGTGCAGGAATATGCTGCCTTCGCCTGCGAAGGCTATTCGGGATCAGGAGCTTAAGCGTGACACAATGTGCCGATACAAAGGGTGGATCTGAAGTCGTGGGGATCTGCAGAGGGAAGCGCAGCCATAACAGAAATCCTCACTACAAAGAAAAGAGGTGAAAAGGCAGTTATTTAACCAGATGCCCCACTCAGCAGAGAGAGGATTAAAATGCACTACTGCTGCTTATCTGGCATAAAGACTTGACTTTAAAACAGCAGGTTCCCTCAAAAACATGGTGTGAAGGTCAGCCTTTATGAGGTGCCTTTTGTGTGCTAATGAGAATGCAAGAGGATTTTTATGTCACTCCTTTGTTCTTCCACCTACTTGAGGCTTTAATAAAAAAAAAAAAAAAGAGTTGCATCGGTACAATTGACTCTTTGTTTTCAATCTTTTTGTGGAGAGAGTCTTGATTGCAAAGAAACTACTTTTAGCTGTTAAATGTGAGTGGTTGACTAGTACATCAGCTCTCCAACATTACTTCAGATGGCTGAGGATAAAAAGAAAAATAGATCAATACTTTGTTTAGATTAAACTGTACCCAGAGAAACATATGTTGCCTGTTAACCTGGTTGTAGGGAAGCTGAAGATAAATTTGTAGTGAGAAATAATGTTGGAATTCTGACCTCTTCATTATGAAAGATAATTCCTGCAAAATAAGGCATAAAGTAAAAGAAAGGGCTGCTGTTTTGTCCTTCTGTATGTACAAAAGTGACCCATAGCTACACTTGATGGAGACAAACAAAATGCATTAGAAAGAATATATTTAAAAAACAAAACTTTTATCAAGTCCTCCAGTAGCAGAGAAAACTGCTTGCTAATCACAAACCTACAGCCAACATGAAATCCTATCCTACAAGCAAAACCTGCACATCTCACAGACTTCCCTGCTGCGTGTCACACTACATTTAGCAAATTATTGTGATCAAGCTTGAAGCAAATGCAAATTGAAGTCTGTATGTAAGTTTAGGTAATTCCTCAGAAGCGACAGTTTATCGTCTGGCAGTTCAGTGTTCTCCAGAGAGTCTCAGTTCAGTGCCAGGAGTCGCACAGAAAGGATAAAGCTGCAGACAGTTAACTGCTTTGTTGCAGAAGTTTCAACTCTGAATGAGTCTCAAAGAAGGAGGTTTTTGCAAACTACTCACAGCGAAACTGTGAAAGTGAGTCCCTTAAAGATCTCAGAACACTTTTTATGTGGTAAAGTTTATTAACATAGTCTGTAAAGAAATTATTTGATTTAAGGTTTTCACTTTTATATGTAGCTACAGAAGAGGATTAGGGCCATTGAAAAAAAGCTAAGAATTTTGACTTATTTCTCAGAATTTTGAGATTCTGAGGGGAAAAAATCAGAATTCTGAGATTAAAGTCAGAATTTTTAGAATGGTAATTATTTTTTTTATTTTTATCAGTGGCTCTAATCCTCTTCCATTGTAGCCCCTAAAGGACCATTGAATAAAAAAAATAAACTTGCTTGTATGCACGAGATCTGGTGCGCACAAGAAGGATAGTTTTTTATTTTTCCCTTCAGTTTGCTGCTACAGTTTGAATTAGTGAATGCAAAAATTACAGGAGCATCTTCGAAAGGAAGGAGATTGAAAACTATCCAGCCTGCAAACAGGTTGTAGGTATTAAAGCAAACAGCACTGGGCCGGTGTAAAAATCTAGTTTTGTTTTCCCTAATATTTTACTTTCTCTTGTTCCTGTGTATATTCTGAAGACATTGTCCCGTTGGTATTCTGCTCATGTGCCCTGCAGCCTGTAAGCAATAGACACTGAATTAAGGTGTATTTTAAAGGTTTGCCCGCAGAGCAAATAAAACTTTTATTTGCTGTCAATAGAACTGAAAAATGGAGAACAATAAATAAGCACAACCTGAAAAAACATGACCAAATCTGAACAAACCACCAGAAAAAGCTGAAGAAATATTCAAACTTAGACTTTTTAATGATTCTGATTACGCTATTAAAAAGAAATCTAGGATATCGATATTATGTTCTGATTGGCTCTCTATCTAGCCAGGTCCATAAAAAATGACTTCTTGATGTAATAAAAATAAATGCAAAGGTTAGAAGCACTAGACCCAACACCTGTAATGGCCTAACAGCTTAGATGAAAATCAGTATGATCCTGGCAGCCTTTTGTTCAGACATAATGTAAGCCCTTGAGTATAATCACAGCTCTGTGCAGCATTTCTCAAAGTTAAGTGGAAATCCACATAATGGAGTTTTTTCTGTTAGTAAATAGCACAAGGTGGTTGCAAGAACTTTTCTCTGCACTTTTATCTTATTCTAAACTTGAATTTGAAAAAGAAGAGTGGGGAATATTTAAGTTATCATGAAAATTATGAAAAATCTTGTTTTCATTGTTGATTTTAACTTGTGTTTTCAATCTGTTCAGACATTTTTGTTATAGGGTTAGAACATTTTATCTTTTTCCTGCTGCTAAATGTTGGAAATGTGAATGTGTATTTCTGCTCTCCATGACGAGAGACAAAAGTTGTTCAGATTTGTTGTGGTGGTCAGGTTAGGATGAAAGGTGACGTGTTTAGTAGCCTGCAGGTTTTTCCTCTGGAGGTCAGCAGGACACGAAGTCGTTCCAGTCTTATTGTAAATCAATGCTTTGACCAGTGTCTGAGAAAAGTTCTGTCCTGATCAGAGGAGTGTGCAGTCCTGCTTCCCAAAGAGGAAGAGTCCTGCTACATTATTTATTTCCACAGAGTGACCTGCAGTCACATCAGCTGGCCTGTTTCCATCCTGGGTCATGACTCGCTTGTGTAAAGTGACCGTGAGGACGAGGACAGCTTGCATCCGTCTGCAGCATTTTTACAGGTCAGTAAGCAAGTCTCTGATTGGCTGACCTAACCATTGTATCAGGTTGTTGCAAAAAGAGAATTTTAAAAATACTGTGAGCTATTGAAGGGATTTTTTTTAGCTTTACATCATGTTATAATCCTATTCTTTTGTCAAAATCAAATCTTGAGTGTTGCTTTGATTTTTTTCATGCATGTTTGAGAAATCCTTTAATCTCCATGGCAACCTAGCCTCGCCTTCGAGTCACCGCTCCACTTTCCAAGCTTCCAATCTTCCGCCTCACGGAGCAGCTTTCCCCCGTGACTCCTCTACTCAGCTCCTTCAGACTAGCCAGTGACAATTAGCAAACGCTTGTTTGAACAGTGTATTTGCTAAGCTCAATGTACGAGCTACTCCTCAGTTAAATATAAATGAAAACATTGTTAAAGGGCTAATAGTGTGCCGATGTTGTGATGACTTCCTGAAGGCAGAGTTTCAAAAAGAATAGGAGTTTTTAAAGAGACAGAAAAACAGTTTCATCTACGAAGTGACATTTCTTCTCAGTCATATTTTATATATATAGAGAGCATTTTTTAACAACTGAAGGTGACATAGTTACTTGATTGTGCTATAAAATGACACTATGTAAGTGTAAAACAAATAATAGAGCCAATTAAGTACAGATCTAACTTGGGAATCATTTGGAAACAAGCTGGAAGAGTCACTATAGTGGAGAGGCATGGGTGGGCTTCCCAGATGGACCCTTTAACCAAAGAAAAAGCAGATTTTCATGGTTTTGTTGGTTAAGTTAAGTGTAGTAGTCTACCAATGGGGCCCATCCAAACCTGGGAGAATGGCAGAAAACCTGGACGAGATGGAAAATAAGGCCACAGCTCCAACAAAGATGGAAAATGTGTAATGTTGGAAAATGTGGAAGAAATAAAGTTGTGTGAGTTCTTTCTGATGTAGCTTGTTGTGTCATTACCTGCACAGATCCATTATTAACCACAAATATAATAACCTCTAACAGTTCAACATGTGGGAACATGTGACCTGCACAGGGCTTACTCCTGTGTAGGTCTTTCTACTCAGTGTGACTTTATTTATTGTTAAAGTTGACTGGCAGACTTTTCCCACTTGATCCCTAAATGACTTAAATTCTTAATGTCAGTGTTTTTCTCTTTGGTTGGCTTTTACCCCCTGAGATTAAAAAACTCTGACATATTCAAAACCCCAGAACTCATTCCTTCTGCTGAATAGTTTCCTTCCCCTTTCAAGTCCTTTCCAAACACGGGGAGCTCATGCGGAAAGGATTTGCCCTATCCAAGCATTGTACCTGCTGTAAATGATAGATTTAGAAAGAAGCAGAGAAAAAAAAAACTGCAAAAAAATAGTAATCTCTTTGACGTAAGATATGACAAGTGAATAGACATAAAGGGGAAACCAAGCACACAGAAAATTGGATTTTCAAGACAGTCTTGTCTGGCAAAAAATGACCAGTCAGAGGGTGTTAGTGAGGCACACTGGCTTTCATTAGCCTGCTCATTTGGCATCACTGAACCATAGAGATGGTTAAGTGATATTATGTTAACCTCCTGTTTTACATCTAGAGTTGAGATTAAATGTAATTAGGTGGCTTTTGTGCTTCCCACACAGACTTGTGGGTAACTGATGAGTGGCGGCGGTCTTTTTACCGGCTGGCTGTTCTATTGTTCTGATCGCAACGCAGCTGTCTGCCATTTTCACACACACTGACCGCGACCTTGGAGATTTGCCCGTTTCCATGGGCATCGGCCGTCGGTCAGCGTGGACAAATCAAAAGAAAAAGACTTTGTTCTGCAATTCATGGAAGCTGCGTTCTTATTTCGTAGCTCGGATGAGATGAGCATTGAGTTACTCGGTGAAAAATCATCAAATCTGCACAAAGACAAGTGGAGCCAAACATTCCAGCTTGTGTCCGGCTATGTTTGACCTTTACGCTATAATTGATGAATCTGATTCTGATTCTGGTGGCCTTTTTGCCAGATGCATTTACTGTGGCAAAAAGAAATCTACTTTCTTCTTTTGTTGTATTCTTATTTTTGCAAAGGTGTTTTTTGTGGTAAAGAAGAAAGGCATCTAAAAAGTTTCTCTGACATGCAATGCCTGTTATTTTACTAAAACTGTTATTCAGTTTAATTCTGGTTATTGACTAATCTTGCTATCAGAATCGGTGGAGCTCATTTCTTAAGAACAGGTTTTATCGAGATTTAAAGCCTGGTCTCCTGATTTTTATTGAAGCTAATGCAGAAACGTGACTTTAGTGTGTTTTATCTATTCCAAAACCAGCTTTGGTTTATGTTTGGGATTATGGAGGAGCAGTCAATGCCTTGTCTAGCTTTTGTTTGAGGTAAACTTGAAAAAAATTGGAGGTTATGTTTGTCTTTGAAGTTTACAACTGGAAGGAAAATAAGCCCCCTGCATGATGCTGCCACCACCATGCTTAGGAAGTAGTACATTGTTGACTCCTTTGCCCCCTTTGTAGCAGAGAAAAATGGCTTCAAATAAGTTTTAAACTGACTGTTTTCAAGTTATCATGAAAATTGTGACATTTATTCATAAACTATGACTTTTATATTATTAGCTCATCAAAGAGGAGCATCAGGAACCTCATCGTTCTTCTATGAGCTTTTGCCAATTGTTTTATGCAGGAATATAATGAACAGCCTGCTTAGTTCTTGTACTGATGATGAGCAGTTCAGCTGCACTGCTGCCCCCTACAGGTCAGCTGTAGAAATGAGCGATATGGTTAAAAAATGGGACTAGAGCTTTTTAATTTACACTCTAATTAATAAAGTTAGCATATTTTCACAGTGGTTGGAGATATCTTCTTCCCCTTTTCATGATGTTTTATCAGAATCTCACTTAAAAAATCTGAATTATGCCTCAGATTCTTACGGTCACAGGCTTGTTTGCAGCACAAGATAAAGATGACTTTCATTAAGTAACTGCTTGGCCATGTTTCAGATTTTAGCTTCACCCTGTGAACATCCTTCTTTTTGTTCTTCATCCTTATCATAGTCTATTTATAAGCTGGGTTTTGCTCTTGAATGTAACCCCGGACACATAACTTTTGTAGGACAGAGCTTATCCACCATTTCGATGCCCCTTTCCTCTTGTTTCTGCCCTGCTGGACAGTGATGATGACGATGACGATCGGCCTTCAGGCTGTAGAGGCAGATGGACCCTCAGCCTCTCTCCTGCCTGCTGCTGTTGTGACCTTTCTCCCCTGAAAGCATGATACCTGCGCCGACCCTGATTATGTCCCAGCCGTGCTGCAGAGGCCCACAACCCCTTGCTGTGCTGGAGTGGTAGAGTGGACATGATTGGCTCTCAGTGTAAACCCTGCTGGAGAGCCGCGTTCCAGTGGAGAAAGGCCGACAGATAAAGAGAACGGGAGATGAGAAGGAACATGCCCTGCATTCTCTGGCTAATTAAGTGTTATTATCCTGCACAACAGGAGGTACCTGAGAAATAATTGGCTACAGCGACAGCTAAATGTTCCAATCTGGAGGTGAAGCCAAAAGCCTTGCAAAAGGTCATGAGGCATTATGTAATGTTGTGATCTTATTAAAGCTGCAGATTGTCTCATCTTTGGTTCACTGGTTAAAATACTTTTTAGATTAAAAAATATACCCCTTCCTTTGATTTAAAGTTTGCATTGTTCGGTGCAGGAAATGAGATTTTTTCTCCCATTGATTTTTAATCTGTTAGTCGGAGAGGAAGAGTCCCCTTCAGTTTTGGTGTTTCATGCCCACATACCTTGAAGGGATTGTCTCTTTTGTAGTGCTAATGCAAAACTGAAAGACAAGAACAGAATAAAGGCTCTGCAGCTTAGATCAAAATATATGGACATGTGAAAGGAAAATATTAAAAAGACCAAAAATCCGAGCTGCAACGTTCTCTTTCTAAACAAACTCAGTTTTTTTTCGGGTTTTGGACAGAACTGAGCTCTGAACTTTATTAAAGGTCTTAATGTGGCCCCCATGATAATTATTGGCTCCCTTAGTAAAGTTGCTGTCAAAAGCCTTGAAATAAATGGTTGTTGGAGACTTGAACACAAGAAAAAGTCCTTTATGTTGTGATATGTTTACACCATAGCAGAAAAATGAAATCCTGGACAATAACTTTAAAATTCAGTAAAAATTAACGATATAGCAGTAGTGTTATGAAAGCTGGTGCTTACCAAAGTTTAAACAAATATGATGACATAAAAAGGAATGCTTTATGCTTAAATGATTGTCTATGTTTGAGATTTATAATTAAAGGAAAAACACAGTTACTAAAAAAAGCTTGAGGAGTAATAACTGGTGTATTTTGATTGAACAAGATAAAATAAAAAATATATATGCATCTTTCTTTACCTTTTTTTAGCTGAATTGTGTAGAGCAGTGGTTCCCAAAGTGGGCCCTGGCCCGGCATCCTGCATGTTTTAGTTCCCTCCCTGGTCGTAGTAACAACTTTTCAGTGTGTCAATATTCTTCTTAGGCCTTTAATGAGCCATCATTTGATGCAGGTGGGTTAAACCAGGGAGAGAACTAAAACATGCAGGATGCCGGCCCTCGAGGACTGACTTTGGGAACCACTGGTGTAGAGGAAATGTGTCACCTCCACCTGAGAAGGCAAGAGAGCAACAACACCATGTCATTAAATGTGATGTAGTGAGTCGACTGTCAGACGGCAGGGGAGAAAAAAAAACATTTCACTCAGCTGTTCTCAAACAGGTAGATGAAGAAAACTGACAGCCATACAGCATAACCGTCATCAGAAGTATTCAGATATTGACAGTATTACCTTCAGCACAGTAAAACCCTGGATGTTTGAACACATTACTGAATGCATGGTGTTTATAAGGCTTCAGATGGATTTTCTGGACGTGTAGGTGAGCCTGAATTTCTAAGCTTCATAGCAGAACATCTGGCTCAGCGTACAGGCCTGCAGCTGTTTATTTGAAGGGGTTTTTACGCAAGAATGGCTGCTCAAACTACAGCTGTTCGGCAAAAATCCATGTTGGATAAACATCAATAAAGCAGAGCACACAAGCTTCTTTCAACCAACATCGTTTTTTATTCATTAGGTGTGTAAGGGTGTTTTAAGTAAAATTCAGTTCAGGTAAAAATAAATATTCACATCACTTATCTAGTTACATTAAATTCACTCATTAGGTCATATTGACAAGAGTCTCCTGAAAAAGACAGGAGTTAGTTTTTTAAGCGCTAACCTAAAAACTACTTACTACAGTAGTAAGTTAACTCAACTTACTACTATAAGTTTATCTTTCACAAACTCCCACATTTAAGTTACAAATCTAAAACTCGAAGACAGGAGACACGACTAAATACGTCTCAAATGTTTTACAGTTGGTGGATTTAGCATTTTATTTACTAGTAACGATATAAGAGGAGTCGAGAGGCGCTGATTCCGGTTGTCTGAGGTCCAGTTTTCACTCACTGATCATCTTTGGAGTCATAACATTTACTGGCGTTGGGAGTTTTTTCACCTCCATCCTCAGTGCAGCCACATACCAGGTAATTTTGGAGCACTTCATGTTTCCCTTTGCTCACAGGCTTCATAAAGAAGCAGATTTTATTTTCCAGCAGCGACTGGCCACACTGCCAAAGCACCAGTACCTGCTTTAATACCATGGTATTGTTCTGCAAACCGCTGTGGTCAGAACTACATAATAAGAAAGTAAATACCTTAAAACAATGACTAATTTGGGTGAAATCCCACAGCACCTGACCCCTGGTGTGCAGCAGTAGGAAACTAAGGACCGAAACAACCATGGAAACCATTTCAATCATCCACATTCATTATTTTAATTAAAACACAGGAGAATAATGTCTATTTTTAGGTGTATGATTGACTCCAAAATGTCAAGTCACACAATAATGAGCCATGTCAAAAGTGCTGTGAAAGGCTCTTGTTACGAGGCAGATCAAGGCGGAATATTTTTGGCCACCTGTTTTATTGAACGCCTTCATCTGAAATCAGCTTTTCATCTGCGGCATCCAGCCAGGTCCTCTAATTAGGCCACTTTGCATCCACTTCAGAAACATTTTCATAGGAAAACTTGATACGGAAAAAAAGTGCAGATATTGCTAAGTGTTAGACAAAAGTCTTTGATGCTTGACCATTGTTGGTTTATGTATCGTTAAAAGGTGCAATTTCTTTATGTATTTAGCTGAACAGGAACTTGCTGTTTGTTTGTATTTTAGTTTTTCTTGTCAAAACTCAAATTAAGTTGTTGTCCCCTTTTCGTGACGTGTTTAGGTGGTTATTGTTTGTGGACAAGACATCTCCTTTTAAAATGTTATATTCTATCACTGCAAAAACACAAAATCGTACAAAGTGGTTTTGGTCTAGTTTCCTGTCCAAATACTGTAGTACACTTGAAGTAAAACAAAGCTAACTTCTTTCAATTATAACACAGAAAAATGTCAATATTAAGGATTTGTAAGTTTGTTTTTTCTTCTTTAAAGTGCGCTAAGGTAATGCGCTAAAAAGTAGACAAATGCTTGGTTAAAATGTTTCATTTTTGCAGTGTAGGTCCTATTCACACCAACACTTTGTTGCATTTCTCCACAGACTTTACTGTCTTCACTATTTGAGTCCACAGCAATGAGAAGATCCACATTTAACAGGTAAGCTAAATTAGGAGAATAAGTTCAGACTGCATGGAGCGCCACTGCACAGGAAAACTTAAATTATTTCAAGTAATAGAAGTAGAACTCAACAGTTACTCGTCAGGTGGAACAAAGAAGTTCAGACCAATTAGAGACTAGCAGGTTGTCATCGTCCCTGGGAGTCAGAGACAATAATTAGTTGAGCCCATAGAGAAGCCCTTGCAACGAATTAAAAGTTGATTGTCAAGTAATTTCCTTATCAAACATGGAGAACTAACAACAAACTGAAACAGTACCATCTACTTCCCAGCTCAGAACAACTGGAACCGACATTTAGTTTTATAATCAGACATGGAGAACCAACCAACATTTAACCTTACACCATTTTAGTTTATTACTTTTATAAAAATTGTGGAGAACTTGTTACTTTAGATTAAGATTTAGCTTTATGCTTTTAATATCAGAGAAAGGCCAAGAGAAACTCCTGTTAGCTTACGTAGTCAACCCAGAACAAGAATCAAACATGGAGAACCAACATTTGGTTTTATTCAAATCTAGAACTCAACTGGAGCCAACATTAAGCTTATACTTCTCTAATTTTTTGTTCTTTCTTTTGGTTTTGTTGTTTTTCCTTCCAATTCATGAAAAGGACTTTGAGCTGCCATGTTTCTGAAGATGTGCTAAATATATAAAATCACCTTATGAGTCTCACACACTTGTAACAAAAATAAAAAAAATATTCATAAAGGTGACTTTTTGAAAAGTTAACATTTTGTAAAATTTTGAGCAGAAAATATATAATTTATCACTCAGCTGTTTTAGTATAAATATTGTGTTTTCAACAAAAGCTTAATTTTTCTGCCATTTGTTGGAGATAAATATTTAGCCATATTTTGCATATAATATTGTAAGAGTTACGATAATCTGTAATGATAGTTTCTGTAGAATACTAAAAGGAAATGTTTGAATTTACAAATTAATATAAATTGTTTAGCTATAACTATCAAATATTAATAAAATTCTTGGTAATAATTTGGACACAAAGTCTAAAGGAAACAGGAGAACAAGTCATGAAAACACGCAGTGTCTCTGCATGGAAAGCAAAACGATAAAGCAGAGTTAAAATCTCCACTAATGATTAAAGAATAAAAAAAATAGCATTTTGGAGTGGGACTCTTTGTCCCTACTGCGAACATGTGTAATATGAATTAATCAGCAACTAGTCGCAGTGAGAGCGTTATCTCACAGAGGGCCAGATGAACTGGAGGAGCCATGGCAATACTTTTAATAAAAAGCATTATTGCTTTCTTTATCTTCGCGGTACAGAACAAAATAAGAATCGATGTGCATTCATAACCTGACGGAACAATGCTGCTCAGATAGCTGAGCATCACACTGAATAGCCTGATTCTGTTATTAACAACTGACCCAGAGCTGCATATTATTCAAAGAAATAATAACCAGTGCCCATCCTTAGAGTTGACACAGCAGATGGCCGATACACAGACTCACAGCACAGTGCAAATTGAATTGTTTGTTTGCAATAGTACCAAATTCATTACTGCTTTAACTATTTTGCATTATTAATGCCTTCCACCCCTTGCTGCATTAAAACTCCTAACTGCAGCTTTTGTCAGCATATTACTCACCTGATGCTAATGACAAGGTGTAAGCTCAACTGTCCCTCTGATATTTTGCCTGAAGACTGATATATTGATCGTGTATGATTGATCGGGGCATGGATGATACAGCATCACATGATTTATTCAGGTCCTAATATCGTGCGTCAGAGCGGCTCTCTGGGAATTACTTGTCAAGGTCTGGCGTACTTACAGTCTGACTTACAGACCACAGCCTCCAACACAGATGACGACTATTTTAAATAAATCCCACCGCATGCAAGCACATGTAGCTGTGACTTTAATAATGTCGATGCTGCTTTTTGCCTTCTCTCTCTCTCTCTCATCTGTTGTTTCACTCATTAACATTCTGTGGAGAGAAATAAAGCAAGCCAATAAGCAGATTTCCATTTCTCCAAAACAAGCCTTAACCAAAACAAGACAACCCGGCCCCTCTAAAGTAACACATTAGTATTCATCAGCTGGGAGAAGTAATTTGCGGCGCATTAGACATACTCACGACACATGTGGATGCTTTACTTATGCCATTTGTTCGCAAAACCTCACAAAAAATTCAGAGCACACCAAATCCCAAACTGCCTCCGAGTGGCACACGGGGAATTTGTTGTGGATTTTAGCAGAGCAGCGATGCAGACATTAAAAAGTTTTAGGCTTAAACTGGAAGGAAAGAAACAGTAAAACGCTAAAGAAGAGAAGTTAATAATTTAATTTTGATTAGCTTTGAAGCATAAACTTTACAGTAAGTGTTCATAGCATCATTACTGCAATAGATGCTGAAATGTATTTAATTGACCCACTTTTTAGGTAATTGACAAAGAATATGGCTCAAATATTACAGCGTTTTACCCCATTTTCGCATATAGCAAATACAAATGTAATTTATTGCGATTTATTTTGATGTTTTCAGATAGAAGTAGAAGTGCAATCGTTAAAACCATTTGTAAATAAATACCCGAATAAATAAATATCTGAATTATGAAGAGTTTTAAAGTAGTGTTAGATTATTCTATTATATTCTAAGGTTTGAACATTTTAAAGAGCGTCTATGAACCCAACAATTAATCAATTAATCAAAGAGGTTTTGTTTATCGATTTGCCACAAACTATTTAAATAACATAACTGATTTGAGGACCAAGATGGACCAAATTAGATTTTTTTTTCCAGGCATTTAAAACGCTACATAAGGAAGAAAAAAGTGGCGTTTAACCCTGAAAGCAGTGGCTTTGTAGTGACAGCACCATGCTGTGGGGATGTTTCTCCTTCTGTAAAGACGTGAAGCCCAACACTGTGATGAACAGCTGCAAGCTGGAGGTTCATTCAACAACCCTTAACCTGCAGCTAGAGATAAAACGTTTAGATCAAAGCACATGCATGACTTGAATTGTCCCAGTAAAAGTCTTTTCTTAAGCCCAGTTGCTGTTCACAGAGGCTCACCATCTAATCTGACGCCACTCGACCCGAAAGCCTCTAGATGAGCAAAGCTTGTGAAGATATATCTCAAAAGACTTGGCGTTGTAGCTGCAGCTTCAAACTAATGACTCAGATGCTAATTACACTTTCTAGACTTTTATTTGAAAAGTAAGAGCAGACATTGTTACCTGCCCCACATTTCACAAATACGCTCTGCTTTGTGTTAGCCTGGCGCCTAAAATCTCAGTGAAATACATTGAGGTTGGTAGTCGGTGGTCATTGGCTGCATCACAGGAAGTGAAAATGTTCAGGTGGGGAATACATGAGCAAAACGTACACAACCTGTTTCAAATCTCTTGATCCGCATTGGCCGGAGATGAGCAGTGTGAACATGTTCATAATGCTAATGCAGGCGGACGCTGCAGAATTGGAGGGAGGCGGGAAGAGAGAGTTTGCACAGATGCATGACTAGAGATTATACTCGCCTGAATTACCACTTTCTCCGTATGTTCCTTCCAGTGGACAAACACCAGCGCGTCGTCTGTGGCATTCTTTCAAATAATGTAATCAGTTTATTCATCTCAGAAACTGGTTCCAGAAAAGCCGGTGAGAAATTATCATTAGCATTCTTTGTATATGTTCTTTTCTCTCTTGATGAATAGCTGTGCTTATTCCAACAATCCGAGCCCTCGTGAACAAGAAGTCCTCCAGTGGTGAATAAAGGATTTGTTCAGGCCTCAGTGGGCCAGTGGCTCAAGCTGTTCAGCATAGGCTGCTGTAAATCACGCTCTGTTAAGAAGCTGGAGGGTAGGTGAGGTTCTGTCAAAGCCGAGGATGAAGCAGAATCATGATATGTGTGGCATGTTGTTGCTGCAGCTGACGGGGCGGGGATGGGGTCACGGGTACCTCTTGGGCTACCCGTCTTCTCTCTCCAGCTCCCATCTGTCCTGCTCCGACTGCATGTGCAAAGAATAAAAACGCAGCATCTGGCCAGTCGAGAAGTTCCCAACTCAGCTTTAAAATACCAGATGTTAATGGTTGCTTTACTATAACAATGTAGTTACTATAGTCACATGCAAAATGCTCTGAATGGGATTCCTTCTTTGGCCTTGAATGTGCTGCTTACCAACATGAAGGACGCAAATCCTGGGGCAGCATGGTAGAGAAGCAGAATCTCAAGACATAAAAATGTGCTTTTATGATAAAAAGTCCCTAAACATTTTATACCAGAGTTTCTCAGAAACAGGTTGAATTAGGGAGATCTCATGATAAAGTGAGGGAATACAAAGGGTGCATTCACATCAGCTTTAATCAAATTCTAATTAGCTGGAAACTGGGGGGGGGGGGCGTTTTTGAATCGCACCAAGTGAAAATATAGCAAATGTTGCAATTTTGGTCCAGAATCGAACCGAGTCTACCAAACTATCATGTGTGAAAACAGCCATAGAGTGCAAGTGGTCCAGTGTGTGATAACTGAGGAGAGCAGCACTGACTGCGATAAGAGAGAGATGTGGAGAGCTGGAAGCTCAATAATTGAGGAAATGGACAGAAATCAAAACAAAAAAACACTAAAAATACAAAATCTGAGCATTGAGTCAGTTTTTGTCTTTAGTTTCCTGTGTCAGTTGAGTCTCCATGTTGTCCTGACTACACTGCCTCGTCGTCTCCTGTCTGTTGTCATTTGATTACTGTTTTACCAGTTGCTACCAGAGATTAGCTACTTGCTTTGTTTACTCTGGATTTTTGTCATTTTTCATCATTAAACCATCAAACACCTGGTTGAATCCTCACCAGTTTCACCACCTCATGACAATTTTCTGCTAATAAATACTAAATTTTTCCTTGGACTTTCGGAGACATGTTGTCAGTAATTCGTAGAATAAAAGAGCAATGTTCATTTTACTCAAACATGCATATAAAAGTAAAATCAGAGAAACTCATCATTTAAAGTGGTCTCTTTTTTTTTAAGTATGTCTGGTTTCACATTGGTGTTAAGATCCAACTATGGTGTGAAAAGGTATTTTCCCCTTCTGGTTTCCTTTTTTGTGCATGTTTGTCACACAGAGCCAATTTAAAGATGTGAAAAAGTAAAGAGAACCTAAAAACTGTTTCCCAACATGAGCAGATAAATTCAATGACAGAGTATTAGGACGGGTCCAGACAGGGCTGAAAAGTACTACAGAAAGCAGATGTGAGAAAGAGGCATCGCATAACTCTTTTGGATACTGTCTGATGTGAAAGCTGGCAGGAGCATCCTCCCAGAACAAGAGCGAAAGACCATCATGACAGCCATAATATATTTTGGCATGGTGCAGAGAGTTTCCCTGTGCAGTTAAAAGAAGAAGACAACTGGAGGGTAAAAGAAAAAGTGGAAGGCTCTCCAAAAAGCTGCAGTGGAAGGACAGAATCTGAGAGTTGTGGACAGAAGATCCTGCTAGACCTTGAAGACCCTTCAGTTCACTTACAGTTCAGATTCAGCTAATTGGGAAACTTAGAGTTGCAAAGATGATTTTTTTTTTTTAATATACAGTTTACTATGCTTTGCTGTGAATGGCTATTTTTTAACGAGTCGCTCCTCCTTTGATCTACAGCTCTGGAAAAACTGCACTGCACTTCTCTGATTTTACTCTGTGTAGGTTTATGTTTGGGTAAAATGAACATTGTTCTTTTATTCCATGAACTACTGACAACATGTCTCTGAAATGCCAGGCAGAGATTTAGTATTTATTTGCAGAAAATAAGAAACGGTCAAAATAATGAAAAAGATGCAGTTCTTTCAGACCTCAAATAATTCAAAGAAAACAAGTTCATATTCATTTAGAAACAACAATACTGATGTTTTAACTCAGGAAGAGTTTAGAAATCAATTTGGTGGAAAAACCAGGAAGTTTTAATGGGGTTCAGTGCAGTGGGCTCTTCAGTTTTTCCCACAGATGTTTAATTATTTAAGTAAATAAATAGAAGATTTATTTATTTATTTTGAACAGACAAGAAGTAAAAACAAAAAAATAAAAATTTAAAACAAATTATCATGCCCTATTGACGAAAAGGAGCAGATAGAAGACACAAGATCTTAATATGGAAATCCAATTTCTTAAAATTGAGTCTTTTTTTATTATAAATTATCAATTTCCTTTTTTTTTTCTGCCAGAACTTAACTCCACAAATACCTTCTACTAAAAAAACCAACCTCTTAAGTAATCATACATAATAACACCTTAGTTAGATCAATGAGCTTTTTTATATTTTTGATTTAAATATTGATGGTGTGTGGGGGGGTGCATGTGTGTGTGTGTTGCTGCGCTTCACAGAACGGCATGCTGAGACTGTCGTTGAAGAGAAGTGAGCCTGAGGGCTATAAAAGAAAAAAAAAATCACTGAACCCTGCTCTTTGCACTCATGTGCAAAGCATGGCAATTCCTCAGTCCACTGCACAGGCTCCCATATTTCCTCATCCCTTCAGGCTGTGTGTTCTTACATACACAAAAAAAACTGTCCGCATATGGTCTCTCAGAAGATAGCACAACCCTAATAATAAGAGCTCTCATTAGGCAGCGGAACCTCTGACTTTCATCTACTATTATAACATGGTAGCAGAATTTGTGCTCACAGAGGCTGAACTAAGCCACTGAACCACACCATGTCCAATCTCAGCATTAATGCAAGCTGATATGTTACCTTGCAAGCCACACCATTTCATTTCAGCATTTTAATAAAGATGAAAGCCACATTATAACTTAAGCGTTCTGCATTTTCGACGAAGCAGCGACCGAACTGAAAGCCTTTTCATTTCCCAGCTGTGGAATTACATCAGAAGCCTGGAACCTAATCACAAACGGACGTTGAGGCAAACCGCGCAGGTTCATGGGAATCCATTTGTGGTTTATGTTATATCTCTGTGTCGTGTAACTGCGTCGTTTCTCAGTAAAACTCAGGCTTTGGATTAACCACAGGTAACAGTGGAGTTATAAGAAATTTAGAGAAGCAAAGAGATTCTGAGAATTTTTCATAATTAAATCAAATCCTGGATTATATCCAACACTTGATCTATTTTTGCTGATTTAATTCTGTTTAAAAAAAAAAGTAGAAATAAACACAATAACAATGTTGACTTTCACCAAACTAATAGCACAAATGTATTTTGACTCTTTCTCTGCAGTTCTAACAGCCTGACTTTGATTTGTGATATCTGAAGGTAATTTGAGAGGAAAATGTTTTGGTAAAGTTTAAAGGAAGAGGAGAAATTTAGAGGAGGAACAACTTTTGGGTCTTTTAGCTTTTGAAACCATTAGAACCTGTCAGAAAGTGCCGTCGTTGATCAGGCGGCCATTTATTGTCTTGATGCCAACTTGAGTTTCAGATTTGAAACGGAGGCAATTAATGCATGAATAGCAACCGATTTGTGATATAGAGCCTATGATTACATTTACAAAAATGAAATGAAACTATAAGTTGTTTTGTAAATGTAAGAGTTCTCCACTTTGGCACCAAACAATGCTCCAACAAATGAAGCTGTTTTAAAGAAGACATATTAAAATCAGTCAAGGTTTCACAAGGTTTTGTCATTTTGATGCTTACCTAAATCTATATTTGCCTAAACTGGAAAAGGATTCAAATTCAAATTTGTTTTCAAATTTACCCCTAACAAAAGGGCGTCCATGGTTGCCAAAGAGCCATGGCAACCATGACAAAACCGTCTCCGTTTTTACATTATTGCTCATGACAAAAGAAACAAAAAAATTAAAAACGTAACATACGAAGCGCACACCGTTTAGTTTCTATGAGATTAATTCAAAAACTTTCAATTGTTTCCAGACGTTCTCCACTTGTAGCTACAATAACCTCTTTGTAGCTACATAAGAGCTGGAAACACTCCGGGCTTTCGCACTTGTGTTCTGACTGTTTACAGCTTTTTTCTCAGTTTCTCAGCACCAGTCTGTTTTAAAACAGGAAAACAAAGTTTACACTAAAAATAAAGCGAAGCACAGCCATCAGGTGCATGTTATGTGGATGTGGAGAAATTATAATGAACTCTTCCCCCAGGACTTCCTCCACCAAACAGGTACAAAATCAGACAGATCTGTCTCCGCAACAAGAACAAATCCTTCTCTGCTTTTCAATTTCTAAATTCAAGACTAGCTCACAACAAATACGTTATGAATTACTCACACGGCAGCACCAAAATGAACGTTTACACTCGCACTGTATACACCTGACAGTGGCTGCAAACGAATCAACAACTGTACCACTGTTCATCTTTCACTCTGAGTCAAACCAAGAAGAAGCGCAGCGGTTTCCAGACGATAAGTTCACAACAAAGTATTTTTATTTTCCCATGATACGGTGCTTACCGTGGTAACACCGGCTGACCAAGCATGTCCCTAGATGAGGGGCAGCAGCCACAGATTGTGACATCATAATTGAAATGTTTTTGAAATGGCTCGTTTTCCAGACACCAAAAATATCACCGTAATTTCCAAACTATTCGCTGCTACTTTTTTCACATTGACATAGGATAAAACCATTATTTTCACGAAGTGATGTTTAATTATTAAATTTTCTGAATTAAAAATCAACAAACTTTGACAACTGGTACTTAATTGTTAATTTTTATTAAATCATTATTGGCGTGTTCACACCAAACGCTTTGCGTGTGAATTTTGACTGCAGATGCTTGACATTTTGCATCACACCAAACGTGCTTTGCGCATCTGATTTACATTTAAAGTTTATGTGGAGGCGCATCAGATGGGTCAGCCGTTGTTTTGCGTTGCTGGTCTTTCGCCTGACGTGCAAAATGCATTTGGTGTGAATGCTCCATTAGTGAAACTTCTTCCTCCTGGTAACTGAAATTGGGTTAGTGCAGTGCATTGTGGGATTCAGAGTTTTTATGTATGTGCAGCTCAGACTCAATAAAACCCAGCTGAATGAGTCTTACTCTCTCCAGATCAGGTTATTGATAAATATTAAAATATTTACAATCTTCTGCAAAATGTTTTTTCTTTTTTGTAGGCTGTTTTTCACCAATTTCATCGTCACGGAATATTTTCATGCAAAAAAAAAAATAAATCTTTGGATTTAATTTTAGTCAATCCTCCAACAACCAGAAAAATTTTCATTTTATCATTTTCAGAGTAAGTACAGCTTATAGTTGAAGGAAATAGATTGAAGAAGTAAATCCAAGTAAAAATGTCCTGTTGAGTTGAAGTGAAACAAGGTGTGTGTAATACAAAGCATGTTTGAGGTAAAAAGGTAATTCCAGGGAAAAGGAGGAAAAGCAACATGAAAACAGAGAAAAAAAACTTTAACAAGAATCTTTGCAAACAGATTTTAGTGACTTAATCCACTGGAGTACCCTTCATTCCTTCATTAGGTTGCAAAAGTTCAAGTGAAATTTTCCACTCAATAAGCAGAGATCTCTGCTGTTTGCGCAAGAAGGAGAGGACAAATATTAGCCTGCTGTCTGGGGACTTTACAATCCCACTCATTTAAATACAGAACATGTAAAAAAAATAACATGTTTTGCAGCCTTTATGCTAATTTGGCATTTCCCCTACTGGATCCAGGAAGCCAGTTTTTCTGTTGGCCACAGATACCTGCGGTCTGCGTTAGTGCAGAGGTACCAGCAGCCCCTGTTGCATTCAGGCTTCATTATTTGTTATCACATTAACACCAGTCAAATACAAAAATTACACTGATGCAAGTCTTAAAGTTGAGTTGCACGTGCGCCAAACCTGAGCATAAATGCATATCTTTTGACTGCAGCTTGGGAAGGTGATTGTATTACTTGAGTTGTATTTTCTTTCACAGGAAAGAAAAAAGCATAACGATGCAGTCCTGACCTTTAGTACAAAATAGCAATTTCATCAGGTTGTAATTGGTTTTCTAAATAACACGTTTCCTCTAAAACATTGCTGCAATATGTGTAACAAAAACGATATATTGTATGATATTTGCAACATTTGACATAAATGGGAGCATGACCTGAACACAATTCATTTCTCATCTCTTCAGATATTTTTTTAACTGTTACCATCACAGTGCAACACATTCAGTAACTCCAGGCTTTCTTAATCAGCAGAACACATCTGAAACATAATTAAAGTCAGAATAGGGATATCTCTGTTGCGGTAATAGCTTTACCTAAACCGAGTGCTATTTGTTGACCCGCATCCATGAAAACAGCCTGCAGCAAATTGTGTATTTCAAAAGATGATCAAAGACAGAAAAACACAGCAAACCTTGTGAGCAAAAGGGTGATGTTGATTAGTCTGACTCCAGGTTTTAAAGGTGCAAGTGTTTGTTATTATTGCAGGGAAAGTCTGTGGATGTATCCTGATTTGATCTACCAACAATATGAGATGAGAAGAATAATCTGAATTATTATTAAGAAAAAACAATAACAATGTTTCCACCCTGGATTTAATAGTGAAATTGGATATTCTGATGATAAAGTGCTCATTAGTGATTAATTAAAATGCAGCATGTTGTATGAGTTCTGTTTGAGACGAGTGAAAATTATTTGCACAAATCTAAGATCCAGTTTGTCTTTCAGCTCAATAGTCCCTAAAAACAATTAAAATTGGCTATTTACTTATATTATTTTAATCAGACAAGTTTAAAAGTCTTTTTATTTTACTTGAGTTAAATAAATAAAAAACTCTTATAACCTAAATCAGACTCATATTTCTCGTCTCTTGGGATGACTTTCACATTTCATATCAAAACACCTTTATCTCTGGGATACAGAATCATCTTCCTTTTGGATATTAGGACACTTTTACATTTTTATTGTGTTTATATTTGCACTGAAATGCTTAAAGAGATGAATATGGAGCAGGTTTAGTGGAGATCCCCAATTTATATCTTGGAAACACAAGATATCAGAGTTAAATGCGTCAACAGTGCCTTTTACTCAAAGTCACTATTACAAATCTATGACCTGAAATGATTTAACTTAAAAAAAGAAAGCCTACCTGCTGCCTTAAACATCAATTAAACAAGAACATTTTATTGGTTTTAACTCAAAAATTAAAGTTCATGAAGTTGATTCAACAACAAGAGACAAGTTGTCTAGACATTGTTTTTAAGTTCATTAATCTTGAATTGTGAGTTTTAACTTAATGCTGCAATTTAAACTAAATCATTATTTTACAATATGCAGAAAAATAAACGGCCCTCACCTGATTAAAGTGAAAACATTCCTCTATTATTTGCCTTAATAAAACAAGCGTCAGATCAAAGTAACGCTCTTCCATCTCAGGACACAGAAACATTTCGCTGAGCGTTCTGGGAAATATTTCCCACTTTTGTCCTTTTCTTTTTTCTGTTTTTTTAAGTGCTAACCTAAAAACTCTACTTTATTCAACTCTTGGAGGTTTGACAAAATTAATAAAAAGTTATCACAACTTACTGCTGTAAGTTTATCTTTCACAAACTCACATTTGGGTTTAACATGTAAAACTCACTAAATATATTTGACTTAAAGAGTAGAAGATAGTAGAGACAACTAAATGTGGCTCAGATGTTTTGCAGGTAGGGAAAACTGCCTAATACTCTTGGTGTAGCAAATGAAAGCAACAGCAGGTATTTTCTGGAGCTCAACATGTTCATCGAATGAAATTTCTCAGCTTGTTCAAATATGAGTTCAAATGTGTTTTGTTGACATAAACCAAAAACCTCATCACTCAAAATCATTAAGAACATTTTCCTCCACATTCTTTGTTCTGATTGGAGTACAAGATTATTTTAAATTACATCTGTTGCAATTCTGTCAACAAAAAACTCCTGGATCCCATTTAGTCCCTCTGAACACTTTCCAGTCTAATATGAGAAATACAGAGTTCAAATGGTTCTGATGCAACATTTTCATGGTGACTAATAGGAACTTTGCTTGCTTTTGAGCAATGACTGCACTTGTACAGCCACTGCTATGACGGCAACTTATCCACTATCGTTGCCTTGAATGAGTGGAACATCAACGGTTTAAACACTGCAGCTCTTTAGCTCCTCAGTCCCAGAGGATCTGGAAGAAACCAATGTTAGAAAGAGCTGATTGGTAGAAAATAGAGCTTCACCGAAGAATATGTCCTTTCTGCTACTTCCATGTTGTCTTTCACCTATTTAAAAATAAATATTCATAAAGTGGCTGCTCAGTGGTGCAGCTGGTGGAGCTGTTGCCTTGCAGCAAGAAGGTTCTGGGTTCGATTCCCGGCCCCGGTCTTTCTGCATGGAGTCTGCATGTTCTCCCTGTGCGTGCGTGGGTTCTCTCCGGGTACTCCGGCTTCCTCCCACAGTCCAAAAACATGACTGTCAGGTTAATTGGCCTCTCTAAATTGTCCCTAGGTGTGAGTGTGTGTGTGCATGGTTGTTTGTCCTGTGTGTCTCTGTGTTGCCCTGCGACAGACTGGCGACCTGTCCAGGGTGACCCCGCCTCTCACCCGGAACGTTGGCTGGAGATGCACCAGCACCTCCCAACCCCAGTAAGGGACAAGGGAGTAGGAAAATGGATGGATAGTTATTAATAAAGCCTATTCATGTACAGCTCTTTAAAAAATGACCACTGCACTGAACCCCATTAAAACCTTGTGGTTTTTCCACCAAATACTTTTTCTGAGTTAAAACATTAATGTTGCTGTTTCTAAATGAATGTGAACTTGTTTTCTGTGCATTATTCGAGGTTTGAAAGCTCTGCATCTTTTTCGTTATTTTGACCTTTTCTCATTTTCTGCAAATAAATACAAAATTGTCGCTTGGCATTTCAGAGATATGTTGTCAGTAATTCATAGGATAAAAGAGCAATGTTCATTTTACTCAAACATATAAAAGTGTAAAAGCAGGAAAATCCAATTAGGACAACGATTAACATAAAACATCAGGAAGCCCCCGGTCAGCAGATTGCAGCGCTAAAAACAATCCAACAGCAGCAAGTACTTGACATGAATCTTCATTGGGTTAAAACCTTTATTCATGCACTATTAATTGCTACAATTGGTAGCAGGGCACTCAGAAAACACTTTAACGTAAAAACATTATTTGCATACACACACACAAGCATGAAATCTGATAGCTACAATTTTGCTGATAATGTTTGTGCTACCAAGGAGATAAATACAGTGGATTTTAAAGGCCTCTTTATGGGTTTAATGAACGCTTCACCCTCCAGGGAAAGCTATAGAGACTTTACAGGTCTAGAAAAATTACAGATTGTCTATTAGTGTGATCATTCAAATATGCCTTTTTAATGCTAGAAGACAATTTTTCTATTTTTTACACAAACGCATCAAAAGGTTTGAAAATATCTCCACTTGTTCCTGTTGATTTTGTTACAGTTTAAACAGTGAGTGTTTTATATAAATATATATATCTCATCACGCTAAGTCACCCTTATTTCCCCTGACAGAATCAACAAATAGAATGAGGAAATGATTGTCGTTCTGTCTTTGTCTGTATGAAGACTTCAATATTGTGTTTTCCCCACAGCTTCCTGCCAACACGAGTCTATCAGCTCACCCAGGTGTGTGCTCCTCAGCTAATTAGTCCGCTCTCCTGGAAAATGTAGGCTTACTTCATGCCAGGAGCTCGGCAGTTAGCGTCTTCTAGATGTTAAAACCACAATTAAGCTGTAATTTATGTTGGCTGCCACTGATCACTTGACGGGCGCCTTTCACTGCGACTCAAACTTCATATTTATCATTCGTGGGATGTTTGCAGGAGACTAAAGAGCCGGAAGAAATATTTTGCTGCAACGAAGCAAAAAAAAAAAAGATTGATATTTTGTTTGAGTAGACTCAGTTTTTCACCTGAGATAAACTCTTAAAGGTTTTCAAAATGTCCAGTGGACCCAATTGAAGCTTGTACCTGTGAATGTAGCGCAATTGTTGCACCCTTAAATATAACTTAGAAAATCGTATTTTAGTTTTGTGCAGCTTTATTCAACAGAATCCACGGTTCAAGCATACAGCGTGTGTACATTCACAGGTCATGAACTTTCAACTCCCGTCATGCATTGTAAGGGGTATTATGACAGAAATCTATGAAATAAAAAAATAAAGTAATTTTAGCACTTACTTAGCCATAAACCAAATGAATTGTTTTAACTAAATACTAAATAAAATAAATGCTTGCACAATAAAATAATTACAGCTATTAATTGAATATTATCACGTTCTTAACATATTGTCAGGGCTCCACACAGTGGAAAAGTATTTAGATTTGTTGGTTTTGCTTTAAATTCAAAGATATCCAGATTAAATACAGAAAGAAGTTCTCAGATTATCTTTGAGATAATTACTATATATTTATAATACATATAAAATATGCATATAAATGTTATATATCATGAATATATAATAATTATCTAAAATTATCTTTGAGATAATTATATATTTATTATATATACAGTGTCAGTGTACATACCATATATTACATATATATGTAATACTTATTTTCCACCCTTATTTGCAAATAAATTCTTTAAAATTCAGACAATGTGATTTTCTGAATTGGTGACTGAGTAAATACTTTTTTCCCCATTGTGTGTATATATCTTTATATATATATATATACATATATAATTATTATATAAACCTACTAACTCGATTGATTTATTTCAAACTGATTTTTAAAAACAAGCAATCAGCAGGACAGAGAAAACATGTGCATATATAACCAAGAACAAAACAAGTAGGAAGAAGTGAACACTTATTTAATCCTACCCCTTATCTAATTTTAATTAAATATATTACTTATATGTTATATAAGTAATATATTATTTATATTGAATTATTGATAATTCAATAATTATCAAAAACCTGTAATTAAAACTATGCTGTAATATTCATGCGCCTGTTCAATATGCTGTGCTAAAGAACCAACAAATAAATTGCTACACAGACAAAATGGTTACAAACTAATTCACAAGACGAGAAAATCCACCAATAATAATAAACATGGCTCACACCATGGTGAAGGGATTGTTTTGCTCTCTTCTATAAGCATAGTTTTTTTTATTTATTTATCTTACTTTAAGTGTATTTTACTTTTAGGTTGTTTTTTTTCATTCAGCCACAGTTGAGGATTTTTGAACTCTAAATATCTGTTTAAAGTCATTGTTTTGTTTCTTTGAGCCTTTCGTAGATCGACTTCCCCGTTTGAAACAATCAGGTGTGACAAAAAAATGCAGAAACAAGAAACCTTGAAGGGAGAAAATCCCTCATTGTGCAGGTTTGTTGCAGCAGAGCGCGTGCCCCACTGTAACAAGCATGTCGTTTAAACGGTTGACACATTCTGGGAGGTCACCGACGGTAACGCGTTGCCTAGCAACAGGTGTGGCTTGAGTCATGAAACAGAGGTCCACTTTATTAACGATATTAAAGTAAAAAAACCCACCAATTAGAATTTAAATATAACGATTGAGCCACATTTACTTGTGTCTACTATCTTCTACTCTTAAGTCAAATAAATTTAGAGAGTTTTAGATTTTGCGAAAGATGAACTTATAGTGGTGAGTTGTGTTGGGAGCAGAACGATCTCATCTTGAGCTTCATTCATGTTGAGTTGTGTTCTGCTTTGGTTTCTTCTGTTTTCAGAATGTTATTCCATTAAATTTCTTGATTGAGTTTTCTTCATGGTTCCTCACTCAGACGCTCTCATTCTGGTAATTAGTCATTAGTTCATCACCTCACCTGTTTACATTTCTCTTGTTCTTTCACTTTTTCTTACTGTTTTTGTCAGTTCTATCAATTTTTGCCACTTTTCCCTTTGATTTACCTCATTTGGACTTTTTTTTTTCAACTTTCAATAGCAAATTTTAGAATATTTTTTACCTTTTGCACTCATTCTGACCCATGTGTTTCAAATCCAATTTGGGTTTGCACACCAACCAAACACTGACAGCTTCATAAATCTCAAATTGGGATTTAGAGGATTAATGTTCAACAATAATCATTTAAGTTGTTTAGGCTACAATTAATGCTAATTTCCTGTTTATTGCACTCTGATTGTGTTTACAAACTGTATCTTTTCAGATATTTTCTTTATTTTTCTACCAACTGGCAAAACTTTCCCACAAAGGTAAATAATAGTTGCACAAAGCCCAATTATCAGTCTAGATTGAAATCCCAAAAATCCTTTTTGTTTTTGGTTGAGTCCATGGAAAACCCCAAAACAATGTATTTTGTGTGTTTATAACTCATAATCCACCCATTTCAGAGCAATGATGTCATAGCCCCACCATTAGTGAAACCCTGCAACATCAGTGCTTTGACTTCATGTGTGTACTTTTATTTGGTGTTGGGTGTCTGTGGCAGAATTAAAACACAACATCCAAACTTTGCATAGTCACTGTAGTGTTTTGGGTTATTTTGAGTGTTTTCATGTGGATATTTCTAAAAATAGCACAGTAAATGGAAAAAAAAAAGTTTGTTTGGACAGAGTGTCATGTAAAAGTGGTTTAAGTGTGTATTGGTGGCCATATTTACGTTCTCCACAAAAAGCTCTCTATGTCTGGAGTTCATGAGATGGGAGGCAAAACAACTGACATTTTCTTATCTGGAACTGAGTTTAAACATATAATATTTTTACAATATAAGATTTCTTGA
The DNA here is from genome assembly GCA_902982915.1 of Phalloptychus januarius. Taxonomy (NCBI): domain Eukaryota; kingdom Metazoa; phylum Chordata; class Actinopteri; order Cyprinodontiformes; family Poeciliidae; genus Phalloptychus; species Phalloptychus januarius. The sequence continues at coordinate 15,210,721 of CADWAE010000230.1, read as the reverse complement.
TACATGTTGGATAACTTTTAGTCAGTGCCTCAAACTGAAAAGTAGTTGATGGAAAGCAACCATTGACTGCGGAGACATCCAACAGATGGAGCTCTTGTGTATTGAAACGATCTGCCTTTTCTCTGAGAGGACATAAATTGTCCAGTTTTACAAGTTTTTTCTGCATCACAATAATATGCGAGCAAATATTTCAAAAACTGCGCTGAATAAAACAAAGGCAAACATGAGGTCCTAAAGTACAAAGAGCTCCTGCTAATGCTTTTGTAAAAATGTGGCATTATTCATAATGTCAAAAATAACTTGAAGGTCAGTGGCATTTAATTGCGTTGTTTTGTTTTTAGGGCATCACACACAAAGCGAGCCGCCTGTTTGGAGTAAAATTGGCCCTGACAAACCAATACGATGCCATCTACTCCTTTAGTGGTTTTCATGCACCAGATGTGTCTGCATGCTTTTTATTCACATTTGGTATTTAGCCGTGGCGTGGACTGTGAGCTTTCATTCCCTCTGCGAGACTGTAAATAACCCCAGCATCCTCGGGGGATGACAGCATAAAACAGTGCTGTTAGTGGACCACAGTGTCTGCCAGAGGCTGAGCCCAAACAGGGGCGCTTCACTTCTGCAAAACTAAAACTAATATCCTTCATATTTGTTTCTCTCACACCATATAAGACAAGCTTAACTGGAGACAAGCATACAAAGCAAGTCAAGAGGAGAGAGGGGCAGGAACCTCGGGAAATTGATAAAAAAATTAATTTCTCGAGATTCCTGCACATTTTAAATATTTTTCTTCAGAACCTATATGGGTATTTTCACATCTGATAGTCCGTTTGATTGAGAACCACAACTGCAGCATTTGTTATATTTTTTTCTGGTTTGGTTCGCTTCCACACTGAATTGTGTGAAACAAAGCTGTTCATCCCCTTGCCTGTGGGGGCGCTGCACGAAGAACCACTGAAGGAAACGACATGAAAACCTCTGAAGAAGACATGAGCGCAAATGTAAACAAAACCGGATTAGCATCAAATTTTACCGGCTATAGGATTTCTCTTTTGTATTTAGTAAAAAAAAAACGAGCTGTTTCTCCCACTAGCTTAGATTTTCATGTTGTTTTAAATGTTTTTAAGCAGTATGGCTTGCGCTGTGGTTAGCTTCCTGCTTTTGGATAATGGAGAAATGGGAAGCAGGGAACTCGGGAGGGTGAGAGGTGATCTCCCCAGAGCAGAGATCACCTTATTTCACACACTTATTTTTGAATGTAAATAAGTGTTAAAATGAAGAGTTTTCTGGTTAATGATAGCTGAAAGCCGCCGGGGTGGAGTGAAACCCAGTTGGTTTGTCTGATGGTTATGAGCCAGAGGTTTGGTCCAGATGAAGGAGACCCAGGAGTCTTGGAGCTGAAAACATTGGAGGTGAAACGTAGACTTGAACTGGTGGAACGATGAGAGCATTAGAGAGCAGACAGGTTGGCAATTCCTTCAACTAAGAATAGCAATGTGAATAAGTTTATCCAAGCGATAAGTCGTTAAAAAAAGTAATTGACCCGCTACTTCCTGTCGTGTTTATCTTTCTTTTCCACCAGTGGCAACATATGGTGCGAAAACAACGTTTCCATTGTAGTTCTGCAAAATAAGCTAATTTTAATACAGCTGAAATATCACCTAATCAAGGTACAAAACCTTGGTAGTGTTTTTTTTTTTAATTGTCATGTTTCCATTAAGCACATTTATTTCTATCATTTCAATTTGCACAATTATATGTTCAAGGGAGACGCAGTTACTTACCATCGACCATCTGATCTCCTTTTATTGTCCGGTGGCTCCGCCCTCCGATGAACCTGCAGCTCTAAAACCAGTAGAAAAACTGCAGCACTATCACAGTAACCTGGAATCCTGACACAATACTTCAGTCAAATCCCCTCATTGTTTTCAAAATGCACAGGAAACTTCTGCTGTTTCACATTTTACCATTTTAGTTTAATCAATTCTTCCTTCAAAATATCATCAAATAGTCTTTTTCAGCAGAAAACACTTGGGAAATGTAATAATCGGTAACTTCCTTTCATCCCGTTGTGTGTTTTTGTACCTGCGATTGTTCCGGTTTCAGCTTAAGTCACATTTCAGTCGCCCTCCCTGACTTGACTTGGTACGTGTGTTTGGAGCGGCTGAATTCACTTGTAAATATGCCTTTTCTCTGGAGGTCCCAGCCCCTTGTGATGTGACCCGCATGACTAATTCCTTTTAAAGGGAAATAACATGCATTAGGCTCTCCCTTTTCTTCCTTCTATTTGCATAATTTTGTTTGGCAACTTGGCAAGGAGCCATTAACAGCACCGAGACACACACTGTAAAGGTTAGGGTCTGCATTCGGATCGATACTTTTATTTCAACATCTTCAGTTGCATCGGGCTCCGAATCGGTGACGCATTCCTTGATTCAGATTCGGGTGCTTGAGATAAAGCAACATCTTTCTTTACACTGCCTTTTTTTAATCTCCTGCAGACATTTCACTCAATCAATAGCCTTTTACTTTGCTTTTTTCTCGTGTTCAATCTCATTTGTGCTCGTGATCGCTTCAATTAGATGTTCTCTTGAGGTGACGTTAAAACATGTGGTCCAGCTGTGTGGGAGAAAAGCCGACTGCATTCGGGTCAAGAAGTGAAAGCTCGACCAAAACAAGTGGATTACGCAGCAGGGAGAGGTGGGGGGGGGCACAGGAGGATGACCGAGAGAAGTTGTGTCTAGCGCCAGTCAAGAGGAAATAATCACAATGTTACCTTCTCCTGAAATATTAATCTCCCTCTTCCTATTTTAGCCCGGTTTTAAAAATAAAGAGCTGCCTTTCCTCTTTACCTTCAAAGCAGCATGCAAGGGTATTTTTGTTTTTATTACTTGTTTTTGACAGCTGTATTACTGCTGATAAGTAGGGCTGTGTGAGCTGATCAAGTAGTGAGACAAGCATTCAGAGCAGCAGCGGCAGCGGCAGCAGCACAGCAGCAGCAGAGTCACAAGGAGCCGTGGCAGCCGAAGCAGCAGCAGCACTATCAGTCACAGCGCAGGCAGCAGCAGCGACAGCAGCAGCAACAAACTCTCTCCCGTCTTTCTCCCCCCTCTTCTTTCTGGAGTTGTATCCCGCACCGAGGACAAAAGCCGGAGAAGTAGGAGGGAAGTGATCCAGGGCTGAAAGCTGCCATCAAGAAGAAACAAAAACGCAGACCTGGCTGCCCACATGCCTATCGAATTTGTTTGCAAAATCAAATTTGCAGAGGAGGATGAGAAGCAGAAAAGCAAGCAAGATGGGGATAAGGAGAGCCTGATCGAGGAGAGCTGTACGCCGCCGGCCAAAGACTTGGCAGGGTTTGCTAACTCCTGCTCCCTCCATGGGATCAACCACATCTTTGTCTCTGGCCGCCTGGGGATCCGGCAGACTCTCTGGGCTCTTGCCTTCTTGACTTCTCTGGCGCTCTTTCTGTACCAAGCGGCCAAGTGTGCCATCTCCTACCTGGAGCACCCTCATGTGACGGCGCTGAACGAAGAGGCAACCCCGGAGATGGTCTTTCCTGCCGTGACCATCTGCAACATCAACCGGTTTCGCTTCTCAGCCCTCACCGACGCAGACATCTACCACCTGGCTAACTTGACGGGTCTGCCCCCCAAGAACAGGGATGGGCACAAACCCACTGATTTGATGTATCCTGCACCTGACATGCAGGACATCTTCAACAGGACGGGGCATCAGCTGGAGGAGATGCTGATGAGCTGCAATTTCAGTGGACAGAACTGCTCAGTTGAGGACTTCTCTGTGGTGAGTGCCAAACTTTTGGAAAGTTTCGCTGAATCCTTGCTTAAAACTTTTGCAGATTCCTCAAATAATAAAATAATAAGAAAAAGACACAGAGGAGGAAGAGTGAATCTCTTTTCCTTCATGTCCAAGCTTGCAAAGAGGGGAATGTGCCTCCCATGATGCAGATGCATGCAGAATCCGTTGCTTTTTGCTGGATCATTGAGCTGCGTCTCTCGCTAACTTCCAAGAAGCAACAGTGTTTCTGGTCAGACCAGATCCTCTCATGTCAGAGAACCAAGTCTGCTTCCTACAAATGGAAAACACAGAGCGGTCACATGCATTTGTGTACTTTTTTTTATCTTCCTGCACTTTAATGCCACCGCTACGCCAGGTAGCTGAGAGCGCATGGGAACCAAATCGTTATCAAAATTATCCGACTCTCTCTTTCTCTCCTTTTCACGCTCTCTCTCTCCCTGCCTGATATCGTAGAGCGAGAGCGGCTGCCTCTCTATCCCGCTCTCCCAGCTCTTGTACCTTTCAGGAGGAGAAGGAGTAATGCTTCTTCAATGTTGTATTTCAATCCTGCTGCTGTTAGGATTAAATATTTAAAGACTGACATACATGATTTTTGCATTAGCTAGATTGACTAAAAGGAATGAAACAATTTCCAAGAGAGGCAAAGTGTGTTTATATGGAAGTGTGTGTGTGGGAATGGAAGAGGGGGGATCAGGTGAAAGAAGGGCAGTTTGTGCCTGTTGTCTGTGGGATGTTTATTTAAGGCATTGTCCTTACAGGAGATGGATTTTCTCTCCATCTTCCCTGCAGGAATATTCAATTGATTTGGAGATGATAAACTGCAGGTGTCACGGCTTAATAGGGTATGTTGAACACTGATGTGGTCACAAAGATTCGGTGTTACCCCTAAGATGATGCATAACAGGTTGAACCAGTCAAAAAATAAATCTCTGTTTCGCTTTTATCCCTGCGACTCTGGGATATTTATTCCTTTGTTTTTGAAGTGGCCTCTCAGACTCGGATGCAGAATTACCTGTGACATTAAAATGGATGCCCCTTGAAGAAATGTTCACAATTGCTCAATCAGGCAAAGGAAAATGTCAAGCTCCTCGGGGAGCTGGAAAATTTGATCAAATTCTCTATGAAGAAAGGAAAGACAGTAGAAGTTATATATATATAGCGCGTTCCCCGCTCCTGGTGGATTCACACACAAAAGACATCCAGTAATCATTCGGCCCAAGTCAGCCTCCCTCGGACTTCATCACAGATTGCAATCCTGTAGAAAGTTTCCCCCCCAGACAATGCTTTGTCTCCTGTCAGCTGTGTGATATGCATTTTTTGCTGCTGGCTGTTCGATCCTTTCCAGGCGGCTTCACAACTCGCTCTCTCCGAATCCTGGTGGGGAAACATAACTTGTCTGAGAGCGTCTTGTTAAAAGCAAAATTAAACAACTGTCTGGACAAATCTGCGACAAGACACACGTTCAACAAGCTAAAATGAAAACCGCCCAGAGATCGATGGGCTCTGATTGGTAATTGAATTTGCCTCTTAATTTCCCATCATGGTTTTAGCTTATTTCTAGCATTTTAAGAGGCGATCCACTGCAAACTTTGATGCACGAATGCAATTTCTTCATTTTGTTTTGCTTCCAAAACTACAGATTTCATCAAGCTTTTTGTGCTTATGCTCTAACTCAGATTTGAAGTCAGCAGTTTGCACTGGAAAACTGGAAGTTGGTTCTGCCTTGTATAACGTCGGACTTCTATTATTCATCTTTTATATTAAAAACCAATTAATGCCAGTGAGCCCCCTATTGATCACATGTACAAACGCATAGACGAGTCTCGAACAGTTGGGTCATTATTGCTATTCTCCCGCGACCCTCCTTCAGGATCCGCTCCTGTTAATGTGTTTTTGTTCGATCGATCATACAGGGAGCGACAGATGTTTTATTTCAGTAAAAAGCTCTGTGAATCTGTGGCTCTCGGGAGAGAGAAGTGATGAAATAAATACAGCTTCTGTGTTTTCTGACATTCTAGGCTTTGTAAACAGATCCTGACCTTTGGCATTGCATTGTGGGTTGCATTTGCCTTGGTTGAATCAAGAATGGATGAATTCATATTTATATTACTCTATGTGGTCGTTAGTCAGAGATGTTTCCAGTTTTTTAATCTCAAATTTCCACAGCAGTGTTTTTTTCAGCCCAGCTTAAAGGACACATAAGTTTACTTTCAGTTTATAGTGAATATTTTTGCAGAGGTCAGTCTTTAAAAAAGAAACCTGTAAAAACTACAGACAGTGAGGAACTGGATGCATAGACATGTGCATGTATGTAAAATTATGTTTCAATGATGCGTTTATGCAAATCTTCTTTCGCTCACTTTTAAATGAAAATATGACTATTTATTTATTTATTTAGGTGTTGTTTTTACAATGTTCAGGATTTAAATCAAACTCATTTTCATTTTGGGCCACATAAAAAATCATTAATACTCTCAAAGATCTGGTTGTGTGATAGGAAGCATGAAACTGATAAAATGTTAAATAAATAAATGTCTCAGCATCTGTACTTTTCCCTTCAGGATTTCCACACTGTTTTGATTTTGTGTTGCTGCGAGGAATTTACTATATTTTCACTTATACATGACATTAAATGTGACTCACCATATCACTCATGGAATATAACTTGACATTAAATGAAGTGGAGAAAACAGTGTAGTAGAAGTAAGAAGTACCGCCACCTGCAGGTGGGAGTTAGCATCACTTAAACCCAATGGCTTTGACCATTTTCAGCAAACGATTTGCACATTTATGCATTATAAAAATGATAAATGAATGTAACTTTTCGAAAATGAAATAGGAGATAAGAACTTAAAATACAGGTGGGTTTTTTCATTATTACCTATCCAATCCTGGAAAATAAACTTTTCCACACTTTGCTCTGGTTTCAAATCTCCATTGTTCATTTTAAATGAATAAAGTTGATTTGCAAGAGTTGGAGATTTAAATTTCCAAAGTTCTCCATTTTGTGGATGGATGGATCTTTTCCTTTTGGACCGAATCAAAAGTCTGAAAGTTCTGAAAGGGCCAGTTGTGCCAGAAAGTATTGGTAAAACCCACTAAACTGTTAAATGTTATTAAATAGCTGTTTGTTTCTGCATTCAGTAAGTGTTTCTGAAAATTAAATAATAATGCCGTCTTTTCACACTGATGAGTCCATCCAGGATTCCTTGATTGTTTTTTGCAATCAAAATCACAGATTTTATGCAGCTAATGTAGGAATATTTGCGCTCATGTCTGATGTTAAATTTGGCTTTCTAGCAATCGGCATACTGATCACAGACTATCGAGTAAAGCTGACGCAGCAGCCAGTTAAAACAAATGTTTTTGGCCAATTTTGAGAAAAATTTGCAGAAGAAAATCAGGAAAAATGAGGAGATCTGTCAATTTTGTGTGAGTTTTGCAGATTTGTTACAAACTGGAGGGACTTACCGGAGTCTACATGACCACATTAAAAGCTATAGCGGGCCAGATTTGGCCCCCGGGCCTCGAGGTTGACACGTGCAATAAAGCCTGAAATCTTTTTTCTGTACTTTTCCAAAACTTACGTTAAAGTCCGTTACTTTTCCAGACTGTGTGGAAACCCTTTTTATTGTATTTGGTTAGTAAATGTTCCTTTAAATGTGTCGTAAAACTTTAATTTTTAACATTAGTTTACTCCAGAAAGCCAGGAAAATAAACTGTCATTTTACAGAGAAATTTGTTCTGCTCCTTTCGCCATCACAGACTGCCATGACTATTTGACGCAGGTGAAAAGGCCATTCCTTATAATTAAAGATAACATTATTGACTTGGATTAATCTCAGAAGATAAAGTTGATTCAACAAGCCATGAATAAATAGATTAATATTTTTCTCCCAGTCTGACTCCCTGAATAATTGTTAATCTAGTGTTTAGAGCTGTCGCAGAAATGAGCAGCAAGCCCTTTGTTTTTTTATTTTTTTAAGCAAAGCGGTGGATTGGTTTGCTCTGACTCTCAGCTGTGTTTGCTGCTGCATTATCAGATTTTGCTCTCAGCAAGGACAGATCCCCGCTGCATATATTCATGGAGATAGCTAAAACACCTATGGGGTGGCGTTTGAGGTGGTCTATAAAAACCTGTGTTAACGGGTACGCCGCTGAAGTGCTCTTCGACTTCAATTTGTCATTTCACTGACTGAAGCCTTTGTTGTGTATTTTATAGATAATTGAACGTTTAATGGCAAAAGGCATAGGCGATGTTTATCCCGTTTACCCTTTTTTTCTGTCGCTCACAGCAGAAAAGGACCTCAAACGACATAAATGTAATTTTATGATATCGAGAATTGGCTCAAAAGAAGGAATGTGAAGTGTGCTGCCCTTGTGTGGATCGTCAGAACAGAAAACTATGATTACAGAGTGAATAAAGGCTAAATGTTTTACCCTGAGACAGGGTTTTTTCTTTCGTCACATCACAGAGTCATAAGTATAATCATATAGATATAATGGGCTGGTATGAGATTTTTACTGTATCTTAACACTGAGGTAAAATAGAACTGATTCATTCTCATCTATTGTATTTTAATAATATATTTATATTTATTTATGAATTTCCCTTTTATAACACTTTAAAATTAATTTTCAAATCTCTGCCTCATTTTTTTGCTCATTTTAATTGTATGCAGTTCTTTAAATGTCCTGTTAGTAAATATTTCTCCACAACAGCTGGAGCTTTCACTATTAAGAAGAGCGTTTCATCAGATTCAAACTCGCTCCCTGCACCGGCGAGAGTGAAATTACCGTAATAACCCGATATCGGCTGGAAAGCGCAAAGTCTCCTCTTTCAGAAATTGTTGCACAAAGTGTTGCAGAGTTACGGTAACGCAAAGTTGGCACGTCGGCGGCGGCACATTTCGGCCGAGAGATGCCAGAGAAAAAGTCAGTCACCTGAATGTTGTCCTTCTGCATAAAGCAGAGAGTAAATGCTACCCCTCCCCAACCTGTTTCTGAACACTGCTCACCAGCTAGTAGAAATAAGGTCACTGCATGTTCCCAAATTTGACTGAAGAGAAACATTTCCTACAATAAAAAAGCATGGACTGCTATAGTGTGAAAACTAATACAAGTACAAGTTAACGCCTCCAACAAGGCTGAACACCTCCGCTCAATTTTCCATTTACTATCAGCTTTTTATATCCCCCATGTTCCTCTACAAAGAACTACACACCAGCTCAACAAGCACTTAAAACATGCTAATAAATTAATCAGCTGTTTTATAATTTCTTTTAATTAAAATCTGAAAAAAATAATAAAATTTACTCTGTTAACAATAATTAACATTACTTTAACCAGATTAATAGACATGTTTTATTACAGTAGTGGCAGTTGGAGTGTTTTGGAGCTTATTCATTTAGCAAAAATATTTTGTTTTTATTTTTCAGAATATTGTAATTACAATGATCTTTTTACTCCAGTTTATAATTTAATAAAATCAAAATAAAATCAACCAAATAACATTCAAAATCATACTTATGTTGATGGTTAAGGAAGAAGAACCACATGCAGAAACTAACTGGCTGATTAAACACAATCCTGGGACACTGTGATTGTTTTAATTTCTATTTCAGAAAATAAAGTCTGCAAAATATTCCTGCTCTGCATAATAGTTCTGATGAGAGTGTTTATTCTCTGCCTCCCTGGACGCTGACAGCAAAAGTTCACACTCGATTTGATTCATTTAATTAATACTTCCACTAAAGATATCTGATTTTATTCATGTACTTGAATAAGTACTGCAAAGTAGTGATATGTATCAAAGTGAATGGTGAATAATTGAAAGTTAGAACAAGTTTTAAGTGGAGCTGCCTCTAAACGTAACACTGGTAACATACAGATAGTAGGAAATAGCCAATCTATAATCAAATCAGCATGATCTTTCAAAATAAAGAAATCTAGGCCACCTTAAGAGCTGCTGTCAACTAACATGTAAAGATTTAGAAATCTCTCCTGGTTTTTGCTTGACATTGACAGGCTATGCAAAACCAACATCTGATGGTTTCAAGATGCTAAAATATTTATTCAAGCTTAAAAGTGGGAGAAGGCAGGACAAGAATGTGATAAATTTACATAAATATACTTTTAAAGCAAGTGTCTAGTCTACAGTGGGAAATACTGAACATCATGACAGGTCAATGTTGTTTCTTTATCTGAGCTGTTTAATTTCTCTGAGGTTGTATTTTAGGTTTTAAATCATTTATTTACAAGAGCTGCAGCTCACAAGATGTTTCTAGTTTCTGTTGCAATAATTCAGAAATTTGAGCGACAATTTTCTGTGTTTTTCTCACCATCATTCAGTTATTTGTTGAGAAAATATGTTATGGTGCATTCACACCAAATGCATTCTGAGCGTCGGGCGCGGTTAGCTTACATCCAAAGTCTATCTGAAAGCACGTCAATCGCGTTGCGGCGCATTTCACACATCTAGCGCGCCTAGATGTGTGAAATGCATCTAGCCGTATTCGATAAATAGCATTAGATAAATAGGCCGGCAATGGAGAACAAAGGTCAGAGCGATTTTGACACGTCTGATGTGCCCTTGATGTGCCTCCACTGTGGATGTACGATATTATCTGCATGGTATTGGTAGTTGCAAGTTGAAGGTGTTGCATCATTTTCAGCCTCCTTTTTAGCATTTTTAGCTAAATTGACAAAGAGAGTGCAGTATTTTAATCCCTCAGAAGAGAAAGCCATATAGTTTCAGTGAGTAGGTCTAGGAAAAAAATATCGGCATTGGTATTGGTTATCGACCAGATTCATTTTAGTATATTGGCATATCGGATATCCAATCCAATATCATGCATCCTTAGCCTCCACAATGAACTTTGAATGTAAACCCGACGCGCAAAACGTGAGAGGCAGAGCAAAATGTGAAGCGTCTGCAGTCAAAGTGCCCAGCATCCAACTGGAGGCATTGGATGTGTTTTTGACCACGTAAAACGTTTTGTGCGTCACTAAACATTTTTATGTGGTTCATAAAGTCAAGTCAAAAGTATTCAAATTGATGTAACAAAACTTCCCCTATAGAAGAGCACTTCTTCCTTACCACCCGGTTTTCTGACGTATCTTTCTACCAACGTCATCTGATTTAGCCACGATTCTCTCAGGGAAACAGCAGTGGTCTCAGAAAACTACCTTGGTTCTTGCCAAAAAACACACCTAAACATGACGGCGTATTAAACCCACGAACAACGCCATTTTTCATGTTTTTAAGCTCAACATCCAGAGTATCTGACATTGGAACTTATTTGGACCAATGTCAGACGCGTCTCACTGTGAGAGTGACATCCACTTCCCTAGTGGGTTAAACGTCTCCACACCACTTAGCAACACGCCCATGCATGCACCCGCCCACACCCACCCTCTGCAGCTACCAGCCTTTCCCCCTGGTGGGGAACACGGAGTGGAGGAGCGTGAAAGTGACTGGCTATCTTGACTTGCTTTGTCTTCAGCAGCCTGTCAATTAGCCATCCACAGTTGCTCCGCTGTGGGAGTCCCTGCAGCTTAACATGCTGTCTGATATCTGATCCACACACGCCCAACCCTGGGGACCAGCACGGAGTATCATCACACCCCTCGCAACCCATAAACAAACCAATTCATGCCACCTTTTACATGCCTTTCCAACCCAAAAGAATCCGGAGGAGAATCTCCAGCTCCTTCCTCCTTCGGCGTATCAGTGGAAGATGAATTGCAGTACAGTGCAACTGGTCGGCTGCCCCCTCTGATATGCATCACCGCTGTCTAATCAGATGAAACCCACCTGTGACCAGAAACTAGATAACAGCAATATGCAAACAGTTTATGTTTGGGGAAGGTTTGCTTTTTCTCTCTCGCCGGCTGTCTGTGCCAGGAGCTTGATGAGGAGAATCTGCAGCTGGGGGAAGGCTTTTAACTCCACGATAAAGGCTTCCGATGTTGTGGTGCAGCTAAACCCCCCTTCCACAACCCCTGGGAGTCTTTTACTCACACAGACATTTGTCTCTCTCTGACAAGTCATACACCAAGCTGCCGGTACTGTTAATGCGGCTGCAAAGACACACACAAGCTTTCTACCTGTGTGTGTTGTGCAGGTAGAAAGCTTCCCGGGACAAACACACAGGTCTCTTCACAGATTGAGAGAGTCAGCTCGCAAGATTGATCATGACTCCTGACTGGGTGCCCCTCCCCCTCTGGAGGATCGATACATCCTTCAGTCAGATTGCTTCCCTGCCCTCCCTCCACCAAGCCTGGTGTGACTAATTATCTTGTGTCTATGTTTTGGGCCCAGTCTCAGCTGCGTTTGTTAATGCCGCGAGGGCAGGCGGAGAATCTGATCTGTAGAACAAGATATCTGTTTATTTTTAGCTTATATCCAGCTCATATCAATCAATATACACTGTCTGCCGTTTTCCCAAAAGACGCTGAAATTACGGAGGGAGATGAGATGAGTCACATCTCGTCATGCTGAGGAAGAGGCTAAGCAAATCAGGACTTAAAGATGTAAAAGTAGAAATGTTTTTGTTGTCTGTGAGCATCAAGTGATTAGAAAATGTTTACAGCAGACAATTAAATCTTTTATGTATGTAAAACGAACAGCATTTCTGTTTCCCCACTACAACATCTGCCAAACATATACAGTTCTATTATTTAAGCCATTTATCTTAAAGTGTCGGCTACTTCATCTTTATCTCCATGACAGACAGTCGGTTCTAACTACCAATGTGAAAAAGGTTACCCATCCAAGAGTTTATTATTATTATTTATTCCTTTTTCAGAATCAAGGACAATGATTCAAAACAAAACACAATGGAATTATTTTACTCTCAGAAATGCTAGTAAAAAACGTTTTGAATTCATGAAACGTTTAATGTTGCAAAAATTTAAGAAGATCACTTGTAAAGCTTTTTCCAATCAGGAATATCTCAGATAAAGAGAAGCACAAAAACAACAAAGTGCAATCAAGTCATCCAGTGTTTTTTTTTAATCAGTGCTTTATTGGGAGGATTTGAAGTCTTTAAACTGAGTCTAAATACCAGAAACAGACCAAAGGTTACCTGCTCTGCTTGAAGCACCTTTTCTGAAGTTTCATGAAGCTCCTTGAAGTGCGTTAGGGTGTTTTGACATTTCTGTTAGACTCAGTTTGATTGGATTATAATCTGACATCAATTAAAGCTGAGGCAGCTGTTTAGTACAAGTAAGACAATTTTTGAGAAAAATCTGCAATAAACTATTAGTGCAAAAAACCAGAGGGACTGATTAATATAATTTGGCAGTAAGCAGATAAAAACTGCATTGATTTGATTAATAAACGAATATTTAGTGTTTAGTCTAGAATATAAAGGGGACATAAAAAACTATGGCGGGTCGGATTTGGGCCACGGGCCTCGAGTTTGTCACCCATCTAATGTGTCATTTTGAAATGTCAAATAAATCCATCACAGCCTGGTTTAGCTGGAGGTTGAACCGTGTGTGCTTGAGTATCAGATCTGTACTAATATTATAGTGTTTCCATCTTAATGCTGCATAACTTCACACACCTCAAAAGTTAGAAATATCCCTAATGTGCCACTATAGGGGAACTTGGGAAATCCAAGTCAAATTTGACAGAACTTTTTAATTTGAAAACAAAGCTGTGTGTTTATGTTTAACTTTCATTCTTTCTCGACTGTTTCAGTCTCGCTAATGAAGGTTGTGGCCTTTTAAAACCCATATCAGACATTTTTTTTTATTTTATCTTTCTCTGGTGAGCTTTCTAATCAGTTCAATTCCTTGGTGTTCGCATTTCTGATTGTTTGTCATGGTCATTAAACTCTTTAGAAACTATTAAAAAAGGCACAGTAACGCTTATGCTTTTTTACAAATCAACACTTGAGAGCATCCTGGCTTATTGTGTTTCTATATGGTTTGCTAGATTTTCTGTTGCAGATAAGAAAAATGGAGAGGATAACCAAGTCTGCAGTAAAAAAAATAAAAGAAATCTTAAGGTATCCTGAAAGTAGGCTTAGTTAGAGCGAAAATATCCCTAAGCGCTACTCGACACTCTATATTTGATTTTTCTTACTTCTGTATTTAAACAAAAAATATATATCTTTAAAGGCTTTCAATTAAATTTAAATTTAATTCAACATCTCAGTTCGATGCAAATTAATGTTTTCTCATTAGATGTTTTTTAATTTAAAAAATAATAATAGGGTAACATTCACACAGCAGCCCTAAGTGACCTAATTCAGATTTTTTTAGTCCACTTCCAAATATATGCGACTTGTATGCGTTTTCCAGTTTCAACAATCTGAAAGTGTCCCGCATGCGCAGTAGAGGGCGCAATAACACATAGAGAGCGAGCTCAGTGTTTTGCCAACCGCCATAAAAACAGAAGAAGAAGAAGTGCTCAGTGTTTATAGAAGTAAACATGGATGCTAACGGTGGAGCATAGCTTACGATATTGAAGTTGTTGTCCGACCAGAGCAGCACTTTAAGAACTTTATCCTCATTATAATCCACTATGGTTGTTGTTTTTCTTTCTGCTCAGGCGCATCAGGACGCAGAATAGTGACGTTTGTCGAGTACCAGTGACGTTCTGGTCGGATGAATGCGACCTGGTCGCATTTGAGTCAGATATCCAAGTGGCCTGGGTCGCATTAGGGCATAAAAAAAAAGAAAGTGGGAATTGGATCACTTCAGGCTGCAGTGTGAACGCAGCCTAATATAGTCTGAGCAAAGTCAAGAATTTTAGCAACAAGATATTTTTCATAATGAATTTTTTTCACACTGCAGTAATGATGACAGGCATTTGCTGTACAGATAGCTGTCATTATAAAACTCTCTGGCTAAGCCCACTTTAATTTCACATGTCATCCTGCCTGCCACTGCCAATGTAAGCTCTCTATTTTGTCATATTTCCCAGACTCTGAATGCATTAGTGGAAAATCCTCTGAAAAATTAAGCAAGCTTGCTCTTAGGTCGACACATAATGGGTCTGTGCTTCTTCATCCCTCTCATATGAGGTTTAATTAGTATGTGAGGAACTGCAAACACTTGTAGACCAAAAAAAAGGAGAGAAAACAGACATGCTGAAAAACTATTTGGAGCATACACATGACTTTTACTCGTGAAAACTAGACTGTATTGTCTGAGAAATTCACATGCAATTCATCTGAAGGGTAAATAATTACTTAGGGCAAACTTTAATGTTTTATGATTTTTTTTTTATTAATTTAAAAGTCTGGTTTTCAAAACTCTTCCACAGAACTTATATTTATCCTTTAGATATTTTCACACCAAGAGTTTTCACTTTAATTATACTTTAATTAATGACAATATATGACGAATACTAAATATAGGATTAAAAAAAAAAATTCAGAACTATAGCATTAGTTTTATTACAGAAGCCAAAAACATCAGCATCCTGCCTAATTGGGGAAGCAGTGATTACTGGTTACAAGTAATTAAAGTCACAGTTTTTGTTTGAATTATTTGATTCATTTGAATAGTAAATAGGATGGCGAAAGAATCCTATTTCGCCATCCTAAGACTTGCAGAAAACGGTATGAAATCTGGAATTGAACCGATGGTGAGAATGCTCTTCCAACTGTTTTGAACTTCCACAATGTGACATTTAAGTAATTCTTTTTAATTTAAAGTAATTTTAAAGAGACACAAGAGAAGGCACTGAGTCCTTTACAGAAGTAAGTCTGTTTTGTTAAACTACGACTGCAGGCTAGCTACATGAGTAGATAGCTCAACTATTTTACTAGGGAATATATTTATGTTGTGTTAGCATTCTGTGTAATAAGCTCTTGAAATTTTGTCCATTTAGAGGTACATTTACTGGTTTTGGTTGTAACACTTTGCCATCAGTTTGGGCTAAAGATGTTAATGTCTCGTCTGATTTGGCTGATGTAGTGGTCAGATGCAACCACTAGGGGGAGTCTAGCGCTATAGTGAAGAGCACCTGAACTTCCTCCAACAATAATACTGGAGCAGAAGAAACATATCTGGCTCTTTCATTGAAACATTCCTCTTCTTCTGGTGTGAGTTTATGTGTTAACACACCTGTACGGTTGTAAATTAGTTTACTAACTTTTGGAAACCTTGTGAGTATATTTTTGACACTCCATATGTTGACATACTCTGTTGTTAGCTCTGTTAGCTACCATATCATTCTGTATGTTTGTAAGCTAACTGAGATAACAATACAAGCTGGAGCAGAAGCTATGTGTCTGGCTCTTTCATTAAAATATTCCCCTTCTTCAGGGCTTTTACACAAGTTGTTACTCTATAATACAGTCTTTATTATTGCTTAATTGTCAAGCTCAATATGTGCCAACAATCTGTGTGAAACCCTGGCCTACAAAAGATGTTCTGAGCTAAATTTGTCCCTTTCAGGGTGCAGGTTTTTTCCCCCCCCTTCCTATTGAGGTAGAAGTGAAGTTAAAGGCATGTCTACACAAACATTCACTGATTTGAAGCAGGAACAGTGTATATAGCCTACAGCACATATCACTAATCAGATGTAGCGTTACACACATATTTCACAGTAAGTTGATCGCTGTCATTGTCTGCAGACTGATATTTTAGAAAGGATGGCAGAAACAAAGCCGGTGTGACTGGGATGAAAATGTCAGTCGGCAGCCATCCAGCCTATGGAGATTGAATTCAGCACAAATGTCATAGTGAATATTTACCCCTGGCACAGTCTGAACATGAGGGTCTCATCTGTCCGCTTGGCTGGACGCTTGGCCCTTATTCTGAATTACGTCTAATGTCACACACTTGGCGGTGCCCTTACTCCTTTTTCAAGTTTAGTACCACATCCACAATGTTGCTCCGTGTCTTTTTACCATCACTTTTCCGCCATTCCTCTCTTGTTTTTTGTCCCTGGCTTTACCGTAAGCTACGTTCAAGCAAACAGAGTTCAGGGTATGAACACTAAGAGGTTGTGACAGGTGTGATATTTTGTCTGAATCTATATAAGTTGGTGGTGTGAACCACCTGAGCTAGGCCTTCCTCCATGATGATGTTTGGCTCCTAGCTTCCTCTTGGGAGGTGCACATAATCATTTACCAAATAGCCTTTAGGCTATCTTACCAGGAAATGCACTACATGCACTTTTTCTGTGTTCATTCATTACCTCTCGTGTTGCTTATTATTGTACTCCATGCTTATGAAACAAAAGGCTGCGTTATGATAGAAGACACTAAATAATTCAAGTTGGTACTTTCCAAATCCTAGCAGTTCTTTGAGGCCATTTGCCACAGGAACCTTTATGTCTTTACATTCCTGTATAAAGCCAATATAAAACAGTGCAGAATTATAGTTTTTCAACTAAATTACCTTTTTTTCTATTTCTCCTTGGGTGAAACTGTGCCTAAAGAAATAGCTCAGCATAGGCAAGATTAACTTCAAACAGAACTACAGAAATTCAACTTTTGCAGGTTGCCATAATAAAGGGATTCCACGTGTGCCAACAGATCCTGAAACATTGATACAAGGCAGGACGCTTTCACAAATTATGACCCTGCCATCTGGATGTTGCAGCTGAAATCCAACTTTTTAGATCAGGCAACATTTTTCCAATCTGTTGTCAGATTTTGGAAGGTAATCTTAGGGTATTTACACACCTGACAGTCTGAAAGACTTGGTTCAAACCCTTGGAAAGACCAATTTACCCCCTCACCTATGGCTACACTGCACCAAGAAACACAAACAAAACAAACTCAGAAGAAGACATGAACGAAACTTCCTTTTTCAACAAATGTCAACTCAAATGGAGTAGCATCAGATTTTAGTGGTTGTAGGATTTCTCTTTTGACTTTGGTAAATGACTGTGACTCATTTCCCCCGCTAGCAATAGATTCTTGTGTTTGTTTTGGTTGTATTTACCCAGAATGCCCTGTGCTATTGTCCACTTCCTGCTTTTAAAATGGTCTCTGGTCCATTTGGCATTCCTGTATGCATCTGAACCACACAAGCTGAGACCTGGGTCTTTAGACAGACCAGAGCTCACTTTTTCGGTTCAATTCCCGGACTTTCAAGGCAAGTAAACTAGAGTTTCATTAAAGCGGACTAAACAAGACTGGTGTGAATGCACCATTAGTTTCCTGTTCTTGTGCACAATACATGACTTGGTGCAGCTTGTTTTACCTCTGAAGTTGCTATGAAAACAGGGAGAAAATGGAGACTAAT
Source organism: Phalloptychus januarius (assembly GCA_902982915.1). NCBI lineage: Eukaryota > Metazoa > Chordata > Actinopteri > Cyprinodontiformes > Poeciliidae > Phalloptychus > Phalloptychus januarius. The sequence goes on along the minus strand of CADWAE010000230.1, from coordinate 15,192,682 downwards.
CTGAACAGTCTCCATTGTTCAGACACCACAGCTGAGTATAAATGATGACAATTTCTATCTCTTAATGAACACAAGGTATCCATCTTTTAATAGCTACTTCCGGTAAAATAATGCACCATATCCGAAAACAATAGTAATCTCAAACTGCTTTTATTGAACTTGGCAATAAGCTAAGTGAACTCAAGTGGCCTCCGTAGACACCAGATCTAAATCCAATGGAGCTCCTTTGGGATTTGCTTAGAGGGGAGATTTGCTGAAAAATCTGTAGAAACCCCATGATGCCGCCTTATCAATAAGGACCAGCATCTCCAGGGGAGGTTTCCAGCACCTTGTTGAATCTATGTTATGAATATTTATGGAGGCTGTGAAGGCAAATTGGGGTGTAACATAATAATGGCTTGGGAGACTCAATGAAATAGCCCCTGAGTGTATATATACATGTTCTTTCATAATTGTTTGATTTGGGTCTAGTAACCTTTTCAATATTTACATAAAAAATGTTTATATTAACATTAGTGTCAGTATGAAAAAAATAAAAATCAAAAACTGTATCTTTCCTGAGATCTCTTTGTCTTTAAATAAATTTGAATGTCAAGCTTTGCAGCCATAAAGTACAGTTCACCTAATCTACATACTAGTCTAGTGGGGCATAATTTACATTTACCTTCCCTTGCAGCAGCCTGCCAGTCTCTGAGCTTTTTGCTCTTCCATCCCCCATCCCTAAAAATACATGTTTATGTCTTGTTTGGGTAATATGTGGACATTAAATCTTTCACCTGGTGTTTGCTGCCTCGTCGTCTCCTCCTCTGTCCTTGTTGACAAAACACTTGACCTTCAGATGCAGTGAAATGCCATCTGATTTAATACGCCCAGTTTGAATTGCCACCACTCATTTTGTCATCCCAGCACTGCATTTTGGAGCGGAAGTGTCACGGCAAATACATTACAGCGTGATGAGCTTGTTTGGAGGACGAGAGTCACACATCTGGGTTTCTGTGATAATTGCAGCACGGCATTTTCACAGCTGAAGCATTTCTCGATGTAATTACACAGAAAAGTAAATATGAAAACTGATAGACACTCAGTGTTTAGCACCCACAAGCTTCAGAGTCATCTAGATTGTTGCTGCCCTGCAGGACAAAAGGTACTAAATATATGCCCTGCAAATCCTTGAAGTTGCATCCATGCTGAAAGCTATGATTTTATCCAAAATGACAGTTGGGGTAGTCATGATTCACCGAGGTCTTGAAAGATTTAAGACAAAATCGTAGATTGTTTTATCATGCAATGTTTCATTTATATTTAGAAAACAGGCTATCTGGTCTCTGCTTCTCTCCTGAATTCCCCTTGAGTTAGCACAGTAGTTTTTTGTCCTATGTAATGTCTTTGCAGGCTTCATTTCCCCACAGTGCCCCTATCTCTCTTTCTCATATGCGCACTAAGTCACTGTTAGGTATGTTTGCTTAAATAAGCATGTAACAGCAGTCATGTTCCCCACCGCTGTTGTCGAGATTAATTTGGTGTTTTTCTAATGCATGCTAATGAGAAAGTTGTGTGCGTTTGATTGTCAATAACGTGAAATACGGCTCTGCTCCCTAAATGCTGGCTCCGTTCAATATCCTATTAAAGTTGAATCACAGATAACTTGGCGCGCATCAGGAAAGCAATCTGAAATTTGTGCTGACATTGATCCAGCAGGAAGGAGACCTATTGCTCCGATTAACACTGTTGCCCCAGGAGAGGAGTCCCTTGACCATTAATAGCCTACTGTCCCAGATTTTACTTAGGCCATCTAAAATGCTTTTATTTATGAGCTACACAGTGGCAAAAGCTTTATGGACATTGAATAGCAGAAACGTTTTTTTTAACTATCCCTGGGAGCTGTGTTGTTTATCACAATGCATTTCATTTCCATGCAGTGCTCTGGCTAAAATTGTTTTCCTCTTCGGTCGACATGAGCGATTTTCTGTTTCCGATAAATCTGCTCAAGGAATACGCAACACTGTGGTCTAAAATGTAAACTATTTTAAGGCTATTTAAACTCAGTATTTTGATTTTCACATCCTTTGAAAGTTTACAAGTCTTTTTTTTGGGCTTAAGTAATCAAACAGTTGTTTTTGTATTTGATTTATATACTTTGCATTTATCGAAGATTTTCCATTTTGGCTTGATCCTTGTTTAACAATCAATAGAGGAGAAATTGGATTTATGTGCTTTTCTACACTTAAAGTTTGATGTAAATAAATTTTGTAACTTGGTAAAGACCAAATACTTTAAAGCACTAGAAATGACAGAAGAGGTACTTTCATTCTACCACATGACCAATGAAAGCTATTCCTACCAGAAAACATAATTAATTCATATTTCATGATCATAGATTAGGAAATAATAACACTTTCATTGGTAGTTGGAGCTCAAATAAGGATGAACACTCAGAGAGAGAATCTCCAAATAAGATTTTAAATAAACATTTATTTAAATGTTTATTTAAAATCATTTAAATAAATGATTTTTATTTAAATGAAATAAAAATCATTTTTCATTTTTACTCATGAAACTCAGGAGTTTCATGAGTAACTCATGAAAATTACTCATGTTTCATGAGTAATTTTGCTATGTTTTGTGAATGTTTTTAACTGTTCAGAACAAAGTACTGTTATTACAGTGAATGGACATAGTAAGTCATACGAAGCTCACAATGCGCACACATTCACATGCAACAGTTTTGTTTTTTTTGAACGACATTATAGATGTGAAGTTTGTTAAAATGTGCTTATCTGTTCTTTAAATATAGTTTATTTAGTCAACAAGTTTTTTCTCCAGATATTTATTGGTGAACTAAGTTCTGCTGTGGCGGTTGGTGGTCACCATAGCAACCAGTAACTGACCTCCTCCCCTTCTGTTGCCGTCGGTAACTGTGGTATGTATTAGGATCAGCTCTGTGTTTTCCATTATATAGTATTATATTTTAACATATGCTTTAGAGATGATTAATAATATACATGTTTCATGAGTAATTTTGCTATGTTTTGTGAATGTTTTTAACTGTTCTCATTATTATTGTGCATTTTGTTTAATTTTATAGCTGTTAACTGCTGCTAAATGCACATTGAGAGATATTGCTTTGTAGTTTGTTTAGGTTTAGGGTTATTTATTATGTTTTATTTAATGTATAGGGGGAGAACCGGCTGGTCTGACGTTAACCACCAACTTGAGTTCCTCTTTTGTAAAAATGTTTTAATTTTTTAAAACATCTATAATGTCGTTCAAAAAAAACAAAACTGTTGCATGTGAATGTGTGCGCATTGTGAGCTTCGTATGACTTACTATGTCCATTCACTGTAATAACAGTACTTTGTTCTGAACAGTTAAAAACATTCACAAAACATAGCAAAATTACTCATGAAACATGAGTAATTTTCATGAGTTACTCATGAAACTCAGATTCTACAGATCTGTGTTACATATAAACTGATTTGTTAAAAACATGGGGTTAAGTTCCTTGTGGCAGAGGAAGATGGAATCAAGCCCACAACTTTCCAAATGCAAGCGAACCACTCACCCCAAAATGAATAATAGTTGGCTCATTGCACAGTAGCTTTAGCCAAGGGATCTAGAAATCTTCTCAGTGCTATTTGTTAAGTCCTTTTTCTCTGAATAAACTCAAAGATGCTTTGTCACCTATGTTTTAATTCACACTATTTATCCTTGGTACTTTTTCATATTCGATTCATTTAAAACATCAAGTTAATTCATGAAGCTATGTGCTGGTTCTGAATGCCTGAAGACCAACGTTTCCTTGGTAAAGCAGCTCTTAAAATACTGTATCTGCATTGACGTGATCAGATTTATGCAGATGCTTTTTGGGAAACATTTGCAATATTCATGCATATTTATATAAATCTCAGCCAAAACAAATAGCAGCCATTTTTTAATGGAGATTACACGCACAAAAAAAATACAAATCTAATCTCCTGGAAGAGGGCAATATTTATAAAATAGTCTCTTAATTGTATTTCAAATACATTTCTGCTGAACAGCAGTGAAAAGTGGATGAGGTTGCACTGCTTGTGTTATTTGATTGATCACTAATCAGCAGTCACCAGCCAATAAAAACCCAGACCTATAAATCAAGAATCTAGATAGGAAACATTTTTATTAGATTGATTAAATATTCTATGGTTATATCACAGCAGCATTTCATGGCTTATAAAAACCTTTCAATGCTTAGTATTCTTAAACCTAATCAGGATAATTATACCACCACATGGCAACAAATCAGAATATACATGAATATACTTTTGATAACTCAGGATGAGGTTTTGTCATTTCCACACCATGAGGTTTACTAGTGAAGCCATGAGAAGTGGTGTCATTATTCTGCCTCACAAATCCTTGCTTTGGAGATGAATAGTAATTTTTTTTAACTTGATAGCAAGTGAAGTCCTATTAGACTTTAATCTCTGCTTTGTTCTTGGTTTCTTTTAGCCGCGCTTCAGGTCTTGACATTTACTCTGCCCTTAACACTATTTGAAGACAAATAGGTTTGAATTCCTGGATATGGTTTCTGTCACTTTAACAGCTAATGGGTGCCTTTGCATATTTTTAAGCGCTGGGTATAAGCTTCTGAAAAACGTCATGATTCTGTTTGAAGAGTGGCGATTGTTATCACAATTAATATAAAAATGTCATATCAATTGCACCTTCGTCAATGGGTTTTACATAGAAAAGAGAACAGAAACAGGAATAAAACGGCGACAATGTGAGAACATAAGAACGTAGGAAATCAAAAGATAGGTAAATTAAATTCCAATAAATGTACAGTTTTATAAAATAAACCAAAAAAATGTAGCTTTAAATATTAAGGGTCAAGTTCTGACAGCAGTGTTCTCAACTTGTTCACAGTTTACAATGGATTTCATTGCTAGATTTATCCAGTTTTTGTCAAAAATCTTACAAAATATGGGTTAGGGGATAACATGCTACGTAACTAATGTGACAATAAAACGAGCATAATTTAAAGGATTTTGACTCTCGGGTTTTTTGAAACATTCAGAAGTACCAAAAATTTTTAAGACCTTTTATAGGATCTCATTTCTAAAAAACAAGAATCTCAGACTTGTCTGTGAAAATTGTGGACAAATCTACACGTCTATATCTAAGCATTTGAACAAAAGTCTAACAGATATAATCTGGAAATAGATCATAAACAACAGGATATCATCTGCATATTAACATACACCAATGTGTATGCCAGCTGGAAAAAAGATAGCTCAAAAGACAGAGCCTGGTTTTATTTAAGTACTTTTTAGAATTGGGTTATCTCTGAAATAAAGTGTGAACTTTTAAGCAGAAAGAAAAAAACTTTCCATTTATACACTGCAGTGCTGGTCCCAAAAAGGCAAGTAGTTTATATAGTAGACAAATGCCCGGTAGGGAAAGAGAAAATAACAGATGTTTGTCTTTCTTTCATTTTTTAAATTGGTTTAATCCATTTCATTTTGATAAGGGCACCATCTTAGACTAAATAGGGCCAGTAATGAGCTATGGCATCCCTGTTTATGCATGTCCTTGACATTCACTTTGAGGAAGGGGTAAAGACATCCCTCTAAACAGATCTTAAAAGTCCATTGGACGAGATAAATGTCAGCAGGCCTCACAGAGAAATTGCCATGCCTTTTTTTCTCCTCCACTGACCTTCACTCCATCTATCCTAAAAAGAATTAGCAGGATATTAATAAATAATCACTATGTATACTATGATGAAAGTGATCCCTTGAGACAGATTGGGCATGTCTGCCATAAAAGCGCGCCCTTAAACTGACAATTAATTAGCGTGTTTAGTTAATGATAAATAATTAATTAGCATGACATTGAGGGACTTGTGGGACAGTGTGACAAGTGGATAAATTACCAACCAAAATCAGTGCGAGGGTGCAGCATGCGCCTCATAAATCCATGGTGCATTTGAATATCAGTGTAATCTAATAGGTGTCATCATATCTCTGTTGGCAAGAGCTTTGCCGGAGGATACAGTTTGGCTGCTCCAGTGGAAGTGTAACAGATCAATAGATGTCACGCACATGATTATGTTACGATAATACACTGGGAGAAGAGAGGAAGGCGCTTTGAAGAGAGGTACCACACCTCTTGGCACAGTTTCTGTGGCTGGGAAAAAGCTCAGTGGGAAGCAGAGTGGTCAGCACGCCCGGCTGCAGCCCTGCTTCAGGACCAGCTGGCTCCAGAGCAAAATTAGAGCCTCCCTCCTTGTTTCCACCTGCCGTATGCTGCTCAAGTGTTCCAAATCACACCATTATTTGCTTCATTTCCTTGCTGTCTCACTCAGCTAGCAAGTAAGTCAGCTGCTCACTCGTGCCGCATGAAAACCTCCCAGCTTAGAGGAATCACAGAGAGGAGAGTCATCCCAAATAATTAGCATTCCAACAAGTTTTCACCAGTAAGACCGAGATGTCAACATACATTTTTCTTTTTGTTTTCATAACAGAGCCTGTTTGGATTCGCACTCTGTATAGCCGAGCTCGCCGCTCTTATAAATCCGTTATGATATGGAAAATAAATCATAGCCTTTCCACGTGAAGCTGGTGATGATTCTCAGAAGGGGTCACCTTTCACCGAGCCTCTTTCTAATGCAGGTTATGGACGGCTGAGGCCTGATCTTGCCAGACATTACCTGTGTGCAGAATAGATGCAGCTGCATAAATAAAAAACCTCACCCTACCAAGCACCAACTTAAGATGCCTGCATTATCATCTCATTAGACACCGGTTGCATTAGTATGTGGACAGAGAAGCAAAATAAATACATTTTTCAGAGCTCTGTATGATCAAAAAACATCCACTTTTTATTGTTTTCAAAGACCTGACCTATATGGAGTGCAAATAGTGGGTTAGTTCTTGATAATCTATGGTTATTGCATCAAAAATGCACCCAGAGAGACAGTGTAATCCAGAGAATAGTTGTACTGGAAGAAAAAAGAAAAAACTTGGTGACAGTTTGCTTCAGAGATAAATTGGCCTCAGCAAAAGTGTCTCCTGCTGGTGGCCAGTCTGTGTTATCTGCGCCACCAACATGCAATTTCCCCTTGATTGTGCTCCCCCACGGTTAAGTAAACACATTCAGCAGAGCGGCAAACTACAAAGGACAAGCCCCAAAAAGACAGTGGGTATAATTTGCCTGAAGAGACGAGATCCAAACCCTAATTCAAACTGATTCGCCAGATCTTGGATACTCAAAGAGGAAACCTTTTATTCTTAATTTAATTTCTAACGTTTCTAAAAGACACACCACACAACGCCACCTCTATTTCTCTAGGAAATAGATTCAACTAGTGGTCAAATTTACAGTTATAGTAAGAAGTTTATGTACATTGCTGCAATAAATTAATGATTCAATTTAATTATAATATGAAATGATGACAAAACATACAGATTCAGAGATTTCTTGTAATTTTATCTCAAATAAACACATTTACTCTCACTAATGTTTGGCTAAATGACAATTGTAGGAGCATCATCAAACTACTGGCACATTTCTGGATGAATATTTAAATGCAGCTCTTTGCAAACTTGCCTGAGATTATCTCATATAGTTGCTTTTCTGGCACAAACTTTAAAAGTTTCAAAATAGTTCAGGTTGAGGCCATTAGAGAAGCTTGATGTTAGTCGATATGTTCGTATCGACTTCCAGTTTAGATGAACGTAAACCAAACTGTTTAACCATCAGACTGTCCACTCTTTAGATTTGAGGTGAATCTAAAGATTTCATTGGTTTGTTGTTCCTTATTTTGGAAATTTCATGCCCAGTCCCACAGCATGATGCTGCTGCAGCCATGTTGGTATAGATAGAGTTTTCAAGCTTGAAAGATGAACCTAGACTCCAACATACGTCCTGCCATGGTCAGAAGTTACTACATTTGTTTTTGTTTTATGACTCATTTGTGTAGAAAAATGCTAATTTCCCTCAGACTTGAAGATGCTGTTTTCCGAGTTTCTTTCTTGGTCTGGCAATATTAACTTTACTCCACTGCTGACAATTTGTCTTCATTCTCAGAGTGGCTGTTTGGGTTGCAGTCGGACGTTTTAATTGGATAAACATTTTGGGATGGACAAAGCAGGCTGAAAGCAAGTTGTTACAAACCTGGGGACAATGTACCGTAACACTGACCAGTTTAAATGAACTCTTCAGAAAAGAGTGGTCAAATTCCCAGCCAGTAAGTTTGTGGCGAAAGTACAACTTGCTAAGTAATAATTAGCAAATATTTATAACAAGCCATGCATACGTTTGAGACTACAGCTATGGAAAACTTAAGAGACCACTTAAAATGACCAGAGTCCCTGATTTTGCTTTGTATAGGTATTTGTTTGAGTAAAATGAACATTGTTCTTTTATTATATGAACTGCTGAGAACATATCCCTGAAATGCCAAGGAAAAAATTTGTTTTTATTTGCAGAAAATGAGAAATGGTTAAAGTAATAAAGAAGATGCGGTGCTTTCAGACCTTAAATAATGCAAAGAAAACAAGTTCATATTCATTTAGAAGCAACAATACTGATGTTTACCACAGGAAGAGTTCAGAAATCAACATTAGGTGGAAAAACCAGGTTTTAATGGGGTTTAGTGCAGTTTTCCGTTGCATAAAAAATGGTGCTGAAATACATCCAGCACAAAATTAATACAAACATCACAAACTTCTTTCTGAAACAGTGATTTTGTATCGTATGTTTTGAACAGCAACTTTATCTGGTTTTGAGTCTTTATTCTCAAATGGAATATGAAAAATGTATTTCCATAGATGAGGCGAACTGATATATAGCATAAGCTGCAAATGGATGTTTTGACTGAAACGGCAGCGATGTGTTTACCTCTGGCTGCTGACGGGACTGTAATCTCTCAATCAGAGGACGTTCCTTGTTAGTCTGCAGCTCTATCGTAAAAAATCATCACGTCAGTATGAGCCTGGTGAGAAATCACACTGTGAATTTTATTGAAGCTAAACTGCCTGCCTTGTCATCATGTAGGCAGAGTCTGAAATTGACTTCTTAGCTTTCTGCCAAGGGCTTTAGACTAAGAAAAATTACCTGCCAAGGGAACCTCCTCTTATCAGTCAAAATAGTATTTTTTCATCATTAAAATTCATCAAAATGCAAGTTTTTCATTCCAAAATTGTATTTAATCATAAAGCCATTCAGTCCTCTGCATTGCTACTGTTTCCTCCATGTTAAAAACTGCAGTTAAATTGTGTTAATTCAATACAGTGGCATTTGTTTTTGACGGTTCTCTAAACAGTTAGCTTTCAGTTGTTTGGATTTGCTGAAAAAGCTCACTGGTTGATTTCTTGAGAGAAATATAAAAGCCTGCCTACCTGCTGACAGGTTAGAAAGCTCTTTCTTCAAGCACACAGTGAGCAGTCTATTAAAGATTTCTGAAGCTGATACAAAAGGCCAAATGTGACAAAGAAACAAGCACTGAAAAAAATGGAGCACTCGTGTTTGCTCTTGTGGGTCCTGAATGAGCTGATAAAACGTTCTACTTAGGAAATTCGTTTAATTTAACCTTATATTGGAAAGATAAAGAGAACAAAGCTTGAACTGTCGGCGCTGCCAAACTTTGATTTAGTTTCCCAGAAAGGCAAACACTTCTAAGTGGATGTGAACAACACAGACACTTCCTGTCTTCTTGTAAGACTTGTTTCGGTTCTGCCAGTGATTCCCTTTGTGTCCTGTTCAATGCAACATTTTCTGAAAGCAGACTTAACATGAATGGCCACAAACTTTGTCATTTGAGTTTTGGTGACTTGTCGTCCTAAATAGTGACCTGCAAAGAATAATCAAACAATATCGTTTTAGTGAGTTTTTGCTGCATGTGGCTTTATTTATCTCCGGTGTTGGGTCACCCTAGAGCCCTTAAAAGAAATAGTTTGTCGTAGGCGTCACAAATGCCAGATGCAACTCTCAGGAATAATGAGGAACACACAAAACCTGCAACCATGACATTAAAACAGTAGTTTGTACCTTTCTTTTCCCCTTCAAACATCCTTGTTTGTGGTAGAATAATCCATGTGCATGTACACTATTAAATAACAGAGATATTTGTTCATATTTCCTGGGTAACAAGAACAATCCCTTAAAATCAAAAGTTTTATTTGATTCCTATTTTAGATAATTTCAAGTTGCTGTTACACTGTTTCCTATCTTGCCATATATGTATTAAATATATCAGGGAAGTTTGAATGTATGGAAGTTAATAGGATCTTGTCATGTCTTAGGATTTAGATGCATTATTGGTTTGAATAGTGCTTTCTTATTGGGATTAATGGTTTAGTGTTCAGTGTATCATGTTACTTTTGACTCATGTCTTATTTTTTCCACATGTAAGCATTGTCTGACCATCTAGAAAAGTCAGATTTGATTATTTTTATTACTGGGGATGAGTGAATCTTTAACTGAGATTGAACAATTCTACAGTATTTGAGTAAATTCAAGTGAATGCTCACAATGCTGAAAACCCGGCTGAGCTGGTGATTGTATGCAAAGATGCTAAATGCATAACAAGCTGAAGTCCCAGTGTTACACACCCAGGGCATGTACGCAAAACTGCAATACATTTTTTTAGTTTAAACTTTTTAGCAAAAGTAACAGCAGTTTTCCTCTACAGCATTTTGTGTGCAGAGTAGCCCCTATCTGCATTCTGCAAAGGTCCTTTGTGTGCGCGTGTGTAGGTGTATATGTGTGTGTGCTGTAATCCAAAAGTTTCTGCCACAACTTCTACTTCCAAGATGGATGTTGGGGAACAGAGATCATGTTATGTGAGTCCGACTGAAACACTAACACACCAACTTTATTAACAGACCAGTGTGTTTTGGCTTGTGACAGGAGCCTCTAGTCATTTTAAATCCGAATAAGCTGCTGCTGGTAACAAATATGCAATTATACAACTTTACATTTTTGAAAAGCAAAACTAAAGCAACCAATAAGAATATACACAATAGTTTCTGGATGCTAAATCAACAAGAGCAACAAAACACTGCTGGAATTCCACTTTGGTTGCTAGGTAACAGGGTGGGCCTCATTCGGGTTGCTAGGAGACGGGCAGTGCCTGCTGATTTGTTACTTTACATTCCAGAGGTTTTTGAAACAGGTCATTTTCCAGACACCAAAAAAACATATTTATAAGTTATTGCCAAATAAAAGGCTTGGTAATTTTCTTAAGCACAAAAACATGCTGAATGTGAATTCTGCCCTTTTGTTTTTGGGAGTAGTTCAAGTTTAAGGTCTGGACATTAAAAGTTCCAATAATCTTAGTAAAAAGGGCAAAGTGATGCATCAGCATCAGACGCAATCATGAATAGTAACCAAAAAAGACACATTTTCTGCAGCTACAAGCTCAATTAACTGTTAAATGTTGACCTTCCCCTGCATTACTAAACAGGTTCTTGTTCCTTTGGAGCTCCACTTGGGACTGAAATGAGGCCTAACTGTGTTTTATTTTCATATCATTATGATCATATTTGACATTTGCAACATGTTGAATATTCAGGTTTTTATTTTTGAATTTATGCTTAATGAAAGCTTCACTTTATTTATTTTTATCATATTGGAGTTGGCACTTCCTGCCTGTAGGCTACTTCATGCTTTAATATCTTAAGTAAATATTTTGGTATATGTTTACACTTATTTGTGGCATCAAGTGCATATCTGATATCACCTGGTACTTTGCATAGTACAGCAAAACAAAGCTTAAGTTTTAAAATCATAGTTAGATAAATTTCTAAAATTAACAGCATGCACAACAGGAACTGATTGCTGCAGCTTTGGTGATACAAGCAGTTCCCAGCTCATATCTGTTGAGAGTTAAAACCCGCACTCACCTTGTGTAGGTGCATTTTAGTGAAACTATTGGCAGTGTTTCAAGCAGGAGTCATCTACATTTCTGCTTTTATTTTCTTTCCGTACAACCTTTTCTTGGGAAATGCAAGAGAACAAACGTTGCCTTGTAGAGGCTGAGCAACATCAGACCTGTCGTCCTTGCTTCGTTCCCATAACTATCCTGTTAAGGAGAGATTAATCGTTTATGTATATAATACAATGAGTGATGAAGTTTTCGTTTAGTTTATATCATCAGCACCAGTAAGAACATAGTTTACAGAGATATATTCTTATTGCCATAATTGAAAAGGGAAAAGGCGAAGCATGGGCTTTGATGAAAAACGGGTGGGATGCTCTATCACCCACTCCAGAGCCCAGACATGTAATTCCTTTTTTAAATTCACAGGCACAGAGAAACATTATCAGACAGAACCGAGACACAAAAAAAGCTCCAGTGGGTGAAAAGCACTGGACTGTGGAAAAACAGACATCTAAATGTTACTGCTTTGTATGGGCTGAATAATGGAAAGCTACTAAGACCCATTGTTTTTCCTTTGACGTTCCCTCAGAGTGTCTGAAGGCAAGCGGTGACAAACAGAGAGGATTGAACTGTTCCTTAACAGACGGTGTTAATTTCAGCAGATTACAGTTGTCAGGGTTGTGAATGGCTATAATTGCGTTTTTCAATTTACAAAAGATAAACACAAACAATGGGACTGAATAGATTTTTCACTTCCTGATTTTGGTAAAAATGATCAACTCTCATGTTTGTTGCTTTCTTTTCTTTTTTTTCATGTGATAAGTGCTGCTCTGTGACAGCAAAATGTTGTTTTGCACGTAGCTGACAGTGAAAAGGGTTTGCTTTGGTGCTGCTTTTTCTGTGCAAAAGGTATCGGCTCCTCTTGAACTTTTTCACATTTTTCAGGTTACTCTTATGAGACAAGGAGAATTATACATTATGTATTTGTTTTTATTTAAAAAATATATTTTTATCTGTATCAGTAATTTGTAAAACCACGCTGGGTTGTAATTAAATGTCTTTTTAGACTGGATTTGAAATGTTCACCCTTTATCCTTTACTAATAACCGATAAGTGTCTATTTTCAAGCTTCAGTCTCCAGTTTGAGCTTTAACTGGTTATTTTTAGCTTCAACAGTCTTCCCATCAACTCTGAGCAATTTCTCTGTCCCTGCATGATGCTGCCTTCACCAAGTGTCGCTTTGAGAATGTGCATTTATACCAATTGTGTGTAGTCTGAAGGGAAAAGTTTGGTCTAGACTTTATTTAGGGGAATTACTGTCATAAATAGAAATATATACCACTTTTTAGATTTTTAATTGTAAAAATAGTTTTAAAAATGTACATACAGTCACTTTGGATACCCCCAAAAAATTGCTTTGTGTACGCTGTGCATGTTTTGCAATATGCAAAACATGTTGCAAAACATGTTTTGTGTTGCCAAATTTGATGTCAAATTTGACATTTTAATTTGACATTAAAATGTCAAATGTCAAATTTTAATGACATTTTAAAAGTCATTAAAATGAAATGACTTTTCATTTTAAAGTCATGGGATTTTTAGGGCTTTAAAAAATATTGTTACTTTAAACTTCACTCAGATCTTTTAAAATCTGAGTGAATATTGGGACCAATATGAAGATTTCAAACTAGTCACCCATCAATTTGTACATGGTAGGCCTACTTCAAAATATTTTGGAATATTTGGAATATGCATAAGTAATTTTGTTTTGGATTAGGCACCAAAACAAACTCCAGCCTAGAACCCCTAATTCTTCTGAATCCGGCCCTGCATACGATCTGAATAAAATCTACTGAAATCTGTGGTTTTAACTTAAAAAAATACAAAAAGGTTCAGGTGATATGAATATTTTGTGAGGCACTGCATCCGGGTGAGATGTTGCTGAAATAATTTCAAAGTTGCTAACTCCTCCCGTGACACATTGACAGGAGGTTCTGGGAGCCGCTGCTCCAGCCGTGTGCCCAAGCTGGAAAAGTTAAGACCATTTGATCATCCCCTCTCAGACATCAATAGAGGTGATTTACTCACTGTATTTTATCATATATTTCCATGGAGCCGGCACTCTGTCTGGGCTTGACGTGTGGATCCTGGATTTGCCCTCCGTATTCTGTCAACCAGATTACAGCGGGTTCATCAGCCCGCTCGCCGCCCACCACTCATCCGAAGCCTTTCGAGGGGCCTCGGGGACACGGCCTTATGCTGATGATTCTGAGACGGTGCTTGAGGTTTAATCCCTGCACTGTGAGAAATGAGGTTCTCCTGCTCTCCCTCTTGCTCCTGCAACTTTGATCAAGCCCTAATGTGATTAGGCAGTGACCCTGACGTGACTGGCTCAGGAAGTTGTAAAGGCAGCTCGGCGAAGGGGGAAGCTGCAAGATCGTCTGATCTGACCAGTAAACCTGGAGAAGAAAGGAATTATTCTGAAGGTGTCTTGTCTCGCTGCTCTGCCTTGTGGGTAATAAAGGTTTCATGTATTCGCTTTACCCCGGCAAAAATTGCGATCTATAATGACCTGACATTTCTTTTTTTATATATATTTAAACTAGCCAAGAGGCTCATGATTTGAATGTTAACCAGGACTTTACGAGATGTAAGGTGGCGTCCACTGGGAGCAAACTTCGTTTGAATTCTGCTGGATCTGAGCGCCTTTCAGATGAGTCCTCATGGTGAATTAATGTAAATCTTCCGCTGCCCGTGTTACAGAAGAAAAAAAATCCACGACCTGCAACTGCACTTCGGCTGTGAAAATAACGCGCACATCAGTAATTCACAGAGATGAGCCTGCGCTGTGCCCACCCTCACACACGTCTGCTGTCGACAATCATAGACTGAGCCTGTCTTTTAGTGTCATGTATGGGACTGCCCCCGTATGCTCAGAGCATTATTCTTTTACTTTAGCAGGCCTCTGATGTGTGAGCGCCTTCATCTCCACAAGCTAAATATGTCAAATCTCCATAAATTAACCACTAACTAAAATGCACTTTGTCAGAAACTCGTGAAGATTAGAGCGGCGGGAAGAACTGCTAGATTATTTACTTTACTCTGTTTTATTCGTAATACTAATGTATGTCAGCAGCAATGTTAGTAAACGTGCTTTGCAGAAGTTTTAGTCATATTTTCAAAGGCGGTATTATGTAAAATCTGCTTTATTTTATCTTTACATCATGCTGTTATCCTTCATTACTAACATGCAATGGGAAATAAACAGTAAAACTGTTTTAAGGTAACATATCTTTTATTTCTAGTGGCATATACACAAAACTCCAATACAACAATTAAAGTTAGAGATTTTAAAACATAAAGTTCAAGGTTGCAATGTTTGAGAAGTGCAATATCTGACTTTCATGTCCAGATTAAGTCTTCACACCACAATAACTTTAAATTAAAATACTTTCAGGCTTATTTTTCTGATTTTAACCCGACCAAAACTTAATTATTTATACTGTGTAACAACAAGCAGCCAGACTTTCTTGGAATATTTTTGATGAAAGCTTTATAGGTCTCTAAATGTTTTGTTTTGTTTATTTAAGATTTTCCTTGCTTTCATATGGGTAGCCATGGCCATGCATTATTTAATGCAGTATATTAACTAAATATGAAAAATTATATATTTAAGATGAGGGGAAAAATCTGATATAACACCTGATCATCTGTATTTATTTAGCTTGATAGGAACAAATTGTACCTTTGTGACAGAATGTTGGTTACAAAGTGGCTCCAGATCAAATTTAAATCCCTCTTACATGTAAACAATGTTGAAAAAAGTCCCAAAATCAACAAAGGAATAAATTTTCAAAGCTCTCTTGAAAGCATTAAGAAATATTGCTCAATTGTAAATAGTTAAAGGGAAGTCTCTCCTTTTAGACATATAAAAAAAACCCTCACTAAACTCTACAACGCTCTTAACGAGCTTGCTCACATTTAAGGAAATATTCTTCAAAAGCACAGCTTTTCTAAGTGGTATTTCAAAGTGCTGTTTGCAGTTTTGGCAACAGTGTGCTGTGTTTTCCATCTTTGCTTTGGCAGCTTAAAAGAGACAATGTCAAAGAAGAGACGGAAAATGAAAGATGTCCTGTACAATTGGCAGTGAGATGGAAAAAGATGCAGCACCACAAGGGATGCTTGGCTATTAGACCAGAATGGCGGAGCTGGAGTAGAATTGAAATGGGCTGATTTAAGGACACAATTGTTCTTTGAATCACACACACATACACACACAGGAAAAAAGATAAATCACTCACGCTGATGAATGCATACAATGTTTAGGTTTAAAGAAATCTTGACTGACTCAGTGTACGCCTTACTGGACTTAGACTGGAGTTAAAGTAAAACCAGTGACAAACATCAGAAAAATCAGCTCTTTTTATATCAAACTGCAACATTTCTATGAGTTAAATAAACAGAAACCAAGTTGGTGGTTTCAGGTCGCTTCCACTGACAGATTTACTGCACAAGGTTTCAAACTCCAGACCTTTACAGACTCATTTTTTTATGACAATGAATTCATAGCAGATGGATGAAAAACAGAATATTACTGAAAAGTTCACAAAGTAAAATACATTGAATAAATTAATGATACACAGATTGATGTTTTGAAGCCTTTGCTTTTGTTATTAAGTCACAACTAATATAACATGGGAAATATAACAGGCACATTTAAAGAAATCAATGTATTTTGGACAAATAATAATAGAAAAAAAAACTTTTAACGTAGAAACGTGGACTTAATGGAAAGTTTATTTAATCCCTGCTTAAAGGTTATTTTCAAACATATTTCCTAATCTGACAAAAAGCCTAATTAAAAAGTATTAATATATTAAATAGATCTGGACTTCCTGAACACGATTCCACAATATTTTGTAAACAATATATACTGAAACTTTCAAGATTCTACTCTTAAAAAAGCTAAATATCGTAAAAGGTACAAATAAGATACCTATTGAAGTAAAAAACGTAGTTTGAGAGAAATACACTTTATAAACTCCTGACTTATCTCGCCTTGGTAGAATCCAAACAGAACCGCAGACAAAACAATATAAGGAGTCTGACTTTGTGTGGGATGAATGACTTAGAGTTAGATAAGATATGCAAAAAAAAACTTTTTGTGAATGAAACTGATCAAAACATGTACCGCAGTGGTAACTATCCCAGTATGAATGATTCACTCAGTGAGTCAAACGGCTCTTATACTGAATTAAAATGATCTGATTAATACATTTCTGATGTATAATAGAGTTTGACTCCTTAACTCTGGTAGAATGTAGTTAAATCTGATCTCCTTGAGACAGGAGACATTTGGCAGCTGCTAAAAATGGTTTTGGTTTCTCACCTTTAGAATACAGCAGCAGCGTAACGTCCATCACACCCACAAGTGCAAAAGGAATGAGAAAAGAAATTAAGAAAAAACACTAAAAAAATGTCTCAGGCATCTCTTGACTCAGGCAGGAAGCTGTGGGCTTACAGTAAAAGGCCATCATTTACTTTCAGCAGCGACATAACTTCCGGTTTATAGCAGCTCAGGGAACCAGAAAACTCCCAAATTATTAAATATGCAGCAATATCTGAGGAAGATCCACAACAGGAAGGTCTAAAAATGTTTAGTAAATATTACAACAGTGAGAAAGGTTTCTGAAAGTTTCAGTAGATAGGTTTAGCTTTTGTTTTGACCTTAAAACCTAAATAATTTAATTGAGAATGAAGTGGTGCAGATGGGAATGCAAGGTTTTTATACAAGAGCATTTTCAATTGTGATATTTGACCATTTTTACGACACTTTATCCCAGTAGATCATAGAAATACTTAACTATAGCAGTTTAAGTAAAAACTCATTGGTTTACAGTTAAGAAATAGAAGTAAAATTAGATGAAATGGCAGTGCGTTTGTTGAAAATAGGGCTATAAATTAGTGAAGGCAGCGAACTGACATTCTTACTTCCTATTCATAACATAAAGATAAATCAATAACTAATAGGAAGCAGCAGCAGAAGATGCAAAATTTTACCATAATACTGACAATCTGGACATAATTAAGACTATTTAATCACAAAATTGAGATGATACTTTGGGCATTTCCACATTTGAGGAAACCAACGTAAAAAAACTAGATGTCGGCTAGCATTCAAGAAATCAAGGAAAATTATTTGCGAGAGGTTATAACCCAGACACAACATAATAGTTTTTTACTCTCAAATTTCTCAACACATTCTGCTCTAAAAAAAATAGAGCAGAATTATTTCTTATCAATCAAAACATCATTAACAATATTACGCATGGGTCTCTTTAGTGCCAGGCCATCTTAAATGTCACACATGAGAACTTTATTCAGCTTGTAAAACCTAATAAAATCTCGTTTCCATTAAACAATACTGCTGTCACTGACAGGTAATTGCGACATACAAGGCATTTACATTTCTGTACCCATTTGTTCTGTAAATAAAGCTCCTGTTCCTGAGGTTACACTCGTGTGTCCATGACCAGATGCTAAGCAAACATTTCCTCCAAATCCCCTCTTCCACCGTTACAAACCTTGAAGAATGTGTGCTTGCTCCATTAGGCCTCACCACGCAAAACCGGAGCACTTATTTTGCACCGACAGTCCAAAGACACTCACTGCTTCACTGCACCCCGAGTCCCTCAGCATTCATTGGCGTCATCTGAGGCTACGTGGGGCCAGACAGGAACATAAACTAAAAGAGATGCCTGTGCGGTGGCCTTGATAGATCAAGCAATAAATACACCATTTGAGCAATTTATCTGCCTCGCCCATCGGCTTAAGATTGTCTTTTTTTTCCCCCACTCAGTAAATTTAGGGTTATATATTTGGTCAATTAGAATGACTTATCTCAAGTGTTGGTGCTTGTGATTCTGTGTCACTTTTGCAGCCAGCTTCTTGGATTTCATTTTTGTTTTTCGCTTAAACACACTGCTGAGAGCAATGAGAAGGAGAAGGTGAGAAAAGCTAATTTTCTCAAATGACTTTGACATTTACAGTTACATCTGAAAACACAGCTGCAGAGCAAAGGAGCTTTCAACAATATTTGAAGCAGTTTCTTTCTTTTGCTGTGCAGTCTGGATTTAAACGGAGGGTCTCCAGCCTGAGACATTTAGATATTAGAAATTAGATATTACAATTTGTGTTGTATGAGGTCTACAGAACACAGAACTGTGTAATGCCTTTAATTTAAATATTTTATTATGCAGTGATTTCTTTTCACAGTAATCTATTGGCCCGCTGCATGTGACGTCACGCTCTCCAGAACTCCGCCCACTTCGCCATGATGGAAATCAAAACAACCAGCTCACTTCTTTAAAGCTAGTCTAAAAACAGACATCTGTAACCTAATGTCGCTTCCCTTTCGTTGATTTCACTTTAAAAGTTGTCATGGGGTGTTGCGCGGTCGGCTGCACAAACAGACAAGGATACAAACGAAACGTTTTATTTTATTTTATAACTTTTAATGAGGCAAGATACGGCGGCGATGGATATTAGCTGTCAATAATAATGACTGTCATCTGTCAATACTGACTGGCTGCCCTCGATGTATTCGTGGATTTGCAGTGAACAGTTTTTACAAGGTAAGATGAATGTTCATATACTTTATTAGTAAGTACCATTAGAAAGATGTCGATTAATGCATTGTGGAGAATGTACGAGTCTAACCGATGGTAACCATGGAGACAGTACGCACCGTCGTGTAGCCTAGCATGTATGGAAAAAACTGGTTAGTGTCTCGTCTTTTGTCCTCTTCTCAGGCTGCTCCGGTTTAAGGGGAAACGCTGTTTATGACATGGTGACATAAATCGTGTGGTGTGAATTCAGGAGAAGTCATTAATTTGATCAATATGTCAGGAGGTAGGAGGTACGGGTCGGTTTCTACGCTAGCTAGTTCCAACTTTTGTAAATACCGCCGTCTATGAGCCCCAACCAGGTGTGTTACGTTCACAGACAAATCAGCTCAACTTGAACAAGTAAAAGCCATGAATAAACTGGTAAAAACAACTTTGGAAAACAATTTAAATCGCTCTGTTCAATCCTCCCAACCCCCACTTCCGTTATTGCGCTTCAAATGATTAAGTGACGTAGTTGTAATGGGTCAATATTTCGTTGGAAAATAAGCAATAGAAAGCAATTCTGCAAGAGAGCAAAGAGGGTATTGAAGCTGCTGGAGGAACATGCACAAAACAACAAGGCATCAGGAAAATAATTGATTTGTTTGTCCTCAAGTAATTTGGTTAATTTATTAGTTAGTTAACCTGACTGCTGGTCAATTGTATAAAAAACCCCGGATTCTACTTGCAAAAGAATAGTTTTCTTTGCAGCTGGGGTTTCTGAAGTCAAACATTATTCATCTAATCACCCTCTCAGTTCTGGATGTTATAATTTTTCATAACAATTTACCAGGAATATACATAGTCATTCCAGGTGTTCAATGTTTATTTGGGTTAGTGCCTGGACACACAGCATTGTTTTGTCATAGAAATTATGCCTAAAATCTTGGTATACAAAAGCTGCCACCTGTTACAAAAAATTAACCGTTTGTGTGCATGACTGAAAAGGTTATACATACAACCCCCAAACCGTGTGATTTAAGTGAGTGTGATGCAATTTGGAGGTGTGTGGCCTGTTAAGACAAACATATTTTTGCAGAAAATCAGCACAAGCGTACATGTGTGTAATCCTTTTAGAGCCTAGGGAATCCACATTGCTATGTACGTTGATGGGTCTGTAGCATGGTACTGTTTAATGGTTTTGAGAGTTCATTTTTTGTTTTGTGAGAAGGTTTTGGTCGAGGCCAGAACTACTGTAAATAGCAGATGTGGAATTAGATCTATCAGTTTTGCTTCAAATTCTCTAATGAACCAGGCGTGCAGGTGTGCACAACCCTTACCAGACAGATAAGTGTAATCTTGATCATAAGCTACCATGACCTCCCTACAGAAGTTTAGTGCACACTCAAACAGTCAGGGATCTCTCATATCCTCTCAAGCCTGACAGGGAGCTTCTGAGCACTTAATATGTGTCAAAAGAGACCCACCACAAACTGCGCACATCCTGGCTAATTTTTAACTTTGTCATATTCCAGTGTGAAGGAAGGTTGTTTGTTTAATCCTCTATTCAGCTGTAAACTGATAATTATTTTAGACCAAAAATTAAACACAAATAGAGTCCAACCAGGGCTTTTTTTTTTTTTTGCATACACTAAAGTGCCTTATTTCCTTCTCTCACGATTACCAAGAACTATTTAAGTTTCTGTAGACAGATTGACAAGTATGACTATTATCTCCAAAAAATCTAGTTCTCAGGACCAAGTGGTAGATTCTCCAGACTCCTATTTTCCTATTGAAGCCCGGCTTTTTCATTTCTGTTTTGGTGCAACATGCAGCAGTGCAGCAGAGCATTAAAATCCATTTTGAGGTCTCAATAGAGCTGGAGTGTGCAGCACATGATTGGTCTTACTGTTTACAGCATGTTACGGCTCTCCTGATTGAATGCTTATTGTTCCTGGTGACGTTACTTTTTTGTTCTCGTGGATGTTGCCCTAACCTTAAACTTAACTCCAAAAAGTATACTTAAGGGTACATGCAGGTTAAATTAGGTCATCTGTGAGGTTACCAACGTTCTCCCTGCTTTTGACAATCAGGGAAGTCATGCTCTGCCTCAAACACAACACAGTGAACATGACAAAAACCTTTAAAATGACAACAAACTTTCCTGGGAAGCCATTACAGTTGATATGGCTTTCCAGTGACAGCTGCCAAATTTGGTGCGAATCATACCAAATTTGATCATGGTTGTCGAGATAGATGTGAGACTAGATACTCCTTGTTTTATGAATAAGATTCTGATGTTTTTATTGTTTTGAAATGATAAAATATATATTTTCCTGAGCATATTGAAAAATAACCAAAATAATTTACTTTTCACATTGTATCACATTATAACCACTGACTTCAGACCTTGTTTTTCAGACTTTGTGCATTTAATTGTGTGATGGATTTTTTTTCATTTAAAAATCCAAAAATGTGGTGTGCATTTGTATCTAGACTCGTTTACTCCAATATCCCCATATAAAATTCAATGCAGCCTTCAAAAGTAGAAAGTAAAGTCCACCTGTTCACCTAAACTAACATAATAAGGAATACATTGTTTACAAAAGCAGCCAATAGATCAGTGGCATCTCTGCAAGAGCTACAGATGATGACAGAGCTATTAGTAGACCAGCAATGGAAGAAGAAAATTATAGAAAATCCAATTTACCACAAGTTATGTCGGTATATAGATTTCAGAGGTCAGAGGAGACCTAAGTTAATGTTTCTTTTTTTGTACTTTCAAAAAGCTACATAGAAGAATATTAACACTGCATTCACCAAGAAATGTGATGATGGCAGCATAATGCTGTGGTGATGAAGTGCTGAAAGATGAATGGGGGGATAGATGGAGATTAATACATTATTACAGGAATGAAAGATTACACAACCACCTAGAAATATGTCCCTTAACATATAAACAATTTCAACAGGATTTTACATCAAAGCATATTCATGCATTTAGGTGGCCTAGATAAAGCTCAGACTTGAAAACTGATGTCCAGGGATGATCTTGAGTTATTATGCAAAGAAGAATGGGTTTAAAAATCCAGCTTCTGGATGGGCATTGCTGGTAGAGACTTATTGCTATTGAATTAGAAAATGACATTAACTACTTTTCAATTTTTACTCATAAAAATGTTGAAGCAGAGGTAGGATTTTTATTTGAATGCTTTACTTTGGTCCCTAAAAATCCCAATAAATTGAATTAAAGATGGTTGTAACGCGACGAGATGTAAAAAAGCTTAAGCGGTTTTAATACTTTTGCAAGGCATTGTATCTCACTGTGTTTAAAGTGGCATTAAAGTACTGAAGGTGAGAATAATTCATCCACTGTAACGTAATATCGCCTCTTTCCGGTTGATTAATCTTAAATTTGGTTTGTGAGAACAGAGTCTTAAACTCGATGTTCATTTCTTGTTTCTCAGCGTTGGAGCTGTGGCCTCAAAACTCCAACACCAGGCAGCTTTCCTCTCCACCTAGAATAGAAAGCACACTCGTTTACATCCCACGCAGAGTGGGCCAGACATCACACCATCTCCTGCGCTGGCCTTTTGTTACTTCTATTCCTCAACATCACACACACACGCACACAAACCCAATCTTACCTGCCTTCAGCTACATTTCGAACTACTATATCAACACAGATCTCAAAGTAGTGTCCTCCCTGAGGGAAGTCAATCAAAGCCTCCCAGTGTCGAGCCATTTCTCTAAGCCCAGCCAATCATTTTCCCTCTAATATCCACATTCCCAGCTGCTCAAAGGCTGATCAATGTTGCTGAAAACAGAAAACTATCTGTTGTTTCTGGGAGCAGTGGGGGAAGTGGAAAAGCACACTGAATTGATGACTTTGTAAACAGAAGCCAGGGTAGACGTTGCGACACCCACAGCTCCCCCTCACTCTTTAAAAACCTGTTCCCCGCCGCCCTCATCACAAACAAATTAGCAATTCAAAGCGTGGCCCTGGGGTTGCTGAGTGTTTATGTGGATGCCTCATGCAATGAAGGCGCACATTTGTTTCTTGCCACTGACCTGTCAGTCATTCGGCCATTAGAGCCGAAGGCGACGCCGGTTTTGACCCCAAATCGTTGGGCAGATGTTAGCTGTGATCAAAGAGAGAGAGAGGAGGGCGGGGAACGTTGAGACAGAAAGATAAGGAGAGTAAAAAGGAGTAATGTTTGCCAAAACCATTCACTCCCTCCCCCCCGAAATCATCCCTTCACTCTCAAACAAAGTGGGCATTATATCATCAAGCCTTTCGGGGGAGAGATGCCCTTCACAAAAGTAGCAAGCTGGCACGCTTTCACAGCAAAGTACGCGGTGAGAGACCAGCTCCGTGTTTTTAAACAGTCTCGCATTGGATCAATATCCCTAATTAGCACTTCGAAAGCGGCATAAAGTGCTTGTTAAAAATTTAGATGATACTTTCCAATGAGTGGATCAATTAGCTGTTTGAAGTGTCATCTTAAATTGCAGCAATTCTCACGCATCGAACGCAGTTCTCCAGGAAACTTAGATTGACTTCTCCATGCTGGAACATGCAGCACGATAGATCCTCACTGCATGCGTGTTGTCAATAAGATATATTTAACATGACATTTAATGCTCGGCGACCAAGTCACCAATATACGTACAGCAGGTGTTAAATGAGATTCAGTGTGCGAAATGTTTGTGGGTTGACGAGAGGGGGGTGTAAAACCCGGTGTTATGCATGTTATTTTTATTTATTTAATTATATTTAATCCAATACATATTCCCTGGCCACAGCCTTGCAGTGTTAAATTCATATTGGCAAATAGCCACTGGTACAAGTGCAGAGAAGTTTTTGCTCATGTGAGAGTTGGTCTGTATCTTAGCTCACTATTTTCTAATGAAGCATTTCCTTAAAATGACTTGATGTCTTCAGGTTCACATGTAAAAAAAAAAACAGAAGTTGTAAAATATGTTTCCAGCTTTTATCAGTGTTATTTTGATTTCTGGAACTTATCACTTTAATGAAATAGAAACTGCATTGAGTATTGCATAGCCACTTCATAACTGTGGTTTACTTTTTATTACAGTAGTGTTGTAGTTCCCTTATTTTGTATTTACAGTTTGTATTAATTGTATTTCTTCCTTCCTTCTTCCTTGCATAACTGATTGTTTTTAGCAAGACAAAATACTCCTACGCAGAGACAACAAATTAATAAAAATAGTATTTTGGATAATTCTGAGACATTTACAAAAATGTTAACTAATGTGCATTGTCCCTATCAAATAAGTGAAATAAATAAAATATCAACACTTTAATTCTATTGGCGGAGAGGTTGCTAGGCGACTGTGCCAAAAAGGCAGTTTCATGTTTTGTAAGCGAGCAGAGACTAAGTGTGAGCACGAAAAGAAGTTTTGAGTACAAGTATTAAAAGTTTTGAGAACAAAAGACATTCAGACTGAAAATGTGTCCTCTTGGATTATGGCAGGAAAATTCCTCCATAAATCCAAAGCCTAATTATTTGACTCAGGTGTGCTGAAGCAGAGAAACATCCAAAAGCTGCCAGTTCTCGACGGCTGGAGTTAGACAGCTGTGATTTAAAAGCAAATAGATTTAAAACGCTTTAAGATCGTCCCAACAAGGAAAACATTGACCAATTCTGTGTAAAGTTGATTTATTGCTGACAATAACGCGACTAACTCTTCTTTTATTATGAGACATTAGGTCAGATTGCGATAATTCCACGGTTCATGCAGTAGAGCGGTTTTTCTCCAGATCACTGCCCCTTAGAAACACTTCTTATATTTTCTAAACTACTGCGTTCCCAGAACAAACTCTCCTGCCTCAAATTTGTCTGTTTTCTGATGACGACAGCACATATCTGTTTAATAGCTCTGTTTGCCTTGGAGTTTCTATTAGTGCTGATAATGTAATGACAGCGCCTGGTTATTACTGCCAACACTGCAGTCTGTGCTTCAACATAACAAAAACAAGTAAGAACATGTTCCCCTCTACTGTAAACAAATAAGAACCTGCATGTTACGACTTTTATACGCCCTTTTATAAGTTCATCAAACCACTGCTAACTTAACAACAAAAGCTCTCAAGCCAGCCAGGCTGTGTTTATTTCTTGTTGCCTCATGATTTATTGATACTCTGTGTGTAAATACATTTACTTATCCAGGTTATGAGGTGAATATCTCACCCTTATGAAGACAGCACTTAATTAAAACATTTTTATTGGTGAAAGATAACAGCTTCATTGTCTGCCTGACAATAAGATTATCCACGTTGTTGGCTCAAATGGGAAAATAACAGATTATGAAAAGAGAAACGCAGTTCGATTCACTCTTATTGCCTCTAATTTGCAATAAAAGTGTGTGTATGTCTGCTGAAAGGACTCTGTGGAGGTTGGCCTCCACTGGGAAGCCCTCTCCTGCACAGAACTGGGAATTGAGACATCCTTCATTATACCGGACTGAATTGATTTCCAAGCCACCTGAGGAGTAAGAAAACGTCAAATAAGACGAACGAAGGGAACCAACTGTTTACATCCACACTCGCTCGCCGGTAGCCTTTTCTTTTCTTTGCATTAATGTGGTCCTTTGCAGCATTTCCAGGCATATTACCATCAGCAGAAAGAAACCATCAGTGAGGTCCTGCCATGTTAAAGCAGTGGTTGATGTACTACACTTCTCCATGGTGTAGCTCATAAGTCAAAATGCCTTTTAACTCCCATGGAGTAATTTAAACGGAAGAAGAAATAGCATTTAAATATAATGCGAAGTTATATTGCATTCTTTCACAAGAGTCTTGCAACTGAGTCACAACAATCCACGGGGAACTTTTCTACTTTTTCACTCGCTTATATTTATTGTTGGGTTAGTTAATAATACAGCCCATTCTATATTCCTGGGTTTCCAAACATTACAGAGGTATTCCTCTGAGAACTTTAATGTTAAAGTTTGCTTTAAATTGACTGTAGGCAAAAATAAACAAGTGATTGAAGTTGTTTTAGGGATGTGGTTTATAAATACAAATTTAATGGTTAAAAATAATCTAAATTTAACATGATTCATTTTTGTTTTTGTATTGTGAAAGCAAACAAATAAGTGAAGAAAAATTACGAATAAAAATGAGATGAATAAATAAATGTGAATAATGTAGCATGGATAAAATTACAGCAGTTGGAATGATATGGATAAAATACAAAAATAATTTATGGTAGTTTATATACTACTGTTAGTCAAAAACTATTCTTTTTAGTTTGTTGCTGAATTTGTATGCACAATAATTATTATAATAAGCCATTTGTTTATTTCTGTATTTATTCTTTATTTTTGGCAGGATTGGTGTGCCATAGCCATACACCAATCCAAGAATATTGATTTTAAAATACATATTTTTTTTAAACGTAATGTTTTTTTAGCGTTTTTATTATTTCGTTCACCTTAACACCTTACCTTACACCTCACCTTAATGTTTTAGTTTAATTTTAAATTCAATGTCACGATCACATTTCATCGATACAATGTTCGTTCTTTTTTGTTTTGTATCAAACATACCTTTTGAAATCGTGTCCCAAAAGTTCAGGTTTGCTTCAATCAAACTCTCCGACAAAGTTTTAGTAAATTTCACCAAAGCCTGGATGTTTTATTTAGGAAAAAGGGCATCCATCTTCAACCCTACTTCCAGTCCAGAAAACAGTCAACTTGTTTGGACTCCAGCTCAGCATGTCCATTTGCCCCATGGAAAAAAAATAAAATACTTTTATGGAGCTCTGGAGGTTTTAGCTGAACACATCATACAGCGTTTACTTATGGAAGTGAAGTTACTTCTGCTCAGTGGAAGAATTTAATACCGCTTATGCTATTTGGTTGGAGCTTATGTACGTGTTTATTTATATTGTATTAAGATCATGTTATAGATACATATTGGACCAAAAGGTGCATAAAACAATGTACTTGTCAACAGGTGAGCTTAATTATGCAGCCTGGTTATCACACCTTTTTATTTTAATTTTTTTTTTTTTCCTCTATCCAATTTTTTTTTTTAATTGTCATCAAAACCCTGTAACTTTAACATTGTTCCTGTCACTCTGTTTTCATGAAACATCAGTGGCTCAGTAAGAAAGAAAAGTGTTTTCCTATTGTTTAGTCCACACATACTGCAATAATGGCTATAATGCTTCTCCTTTAACAACTAATAACTGGGGACTTATGTTTTATAATAGAAACCAACAACTGGCAACAGCAGCTCATTTGTGTATGAATGGCATCCCGTATTTGTGGTTTGTGATAAATCAGAACGACGCCTGCTGCATGAAACAGTTTAATCAACATGTTATTTCCTTCCACATTTATATCCAACACCTCCATATAGGATGACAGCTTATTGTGGCTGCAAGTCTTATTAAATTCAATTGTGGTCATGTCAGCGCTGGGTTTATATATGTGCTGTTTGTCCGCTGCTGACCCTAATTATTTCAAGTTGGCATTAATCCTCCAAATCCGAGGGATGTTGAATCTGAATTAGGGTCAGCTGGAGGTTAATGATGGTCAGAATTACCAGAGTGAGGGTTTTTTTTCCCCAGCATTTCTTTTCAAAAACCTTCACTTGAAGTGGCTGCTGAGTGGTGATTAAGGCCAGTCGACTCGCTTTGTTGCTGTGCCTTTTTGCTTGCCTGTGTTTGCATTTGCAGAAACAAAAGTAGCATTCATTTCATTTAGGTATTGGCTGTATGTTGAGGCCCACTGCCAGACGGTCGCTTTGTTTGACTTTTTTGTGTTTGTCAAATGTCATCAACTATACAAATAACCCAACAAACAGAGCTGTTTAATTTTACAGATCACAGCAGGTCAGCGGTCAGCGTTTTGATTTTCGTCAAAAGACTGAGTGTCTGATCTTTCAGCGGGCTTCAGACTAATCAATAGGAACTTGGGAGGCCACTTACATGTTCTGCATGAAACCATTCACTTTGTCTGAAAACAAAGCTCTGAGAAAATTGAGTGAAGTTTGGAAATACCAGCTGAGGTTCTATAGGTGACAAATGTGAATGCTAATTCAATATCTCGTGAAAGCACCGTGATGGGATTTTGACATTCCTCCAGGCTATATTGGAGTCAGTCAATTACTGTGACTTTTACTGGAGAGTAATATAAGGTTCTGTTCATTCAAACATAAATGATGCTGATGTTATTTGTAATCGTAGCAAACCTCTGTGCATTGTCCTTTGTGTTTTGTTTTCAATGTAGTTGTGTGCCTGCATTTTAATTAAACTACAGCAAGATATGTAGATAATATTAACTTCTTATCACTGTAGTTTATATGTCATTATTAAAACTTCAGTATCAGTTCAAACATTAACAAAAGCAAAAGAAATTTAAAAAGCACAACTTTTCAAAGATTAGTGCGCAATTTACAAATTGAACAAATTAAAAGTTTGCAAACATCCAAGAAAAAGTTATGGATTCAAAGCTGCTAAAAAATATCATGTTTAAATCCACAAAGTCTGTATTTTAAACAGGAACTTTGAAGCAGTTTTAAAAGTATAACTTTTAAAAATATTACAAATGAAAGCCAACCGATGCCGTTTCAAGTAAGCTTTCCATAAAAAAATGTTAGATTATTTATGGAAAATATACTTGTTCATATTCTTTCCCATTGTACTTGTATTCATCTTTGTGCCTTTTGTCTTTTGTTTAAGTAGCCAGAGCACTGACTAAAGAGATAAATAAAATAATAATAACTAGATAATAACATTGGAAAGTTACAAAATAAAATGCATATTTAGAAAAATATCTCACTGAAAATAGGAACATTTATTAGTGCTAAAAATATGCCCATATGGAACATAATACAAATATCTTGTTAACCGATATGTTATTTTGGCTTCTATAAAACAGAAAGCTTATGCACAATAAATATGTTAATGAATAAAACTTAATTTAAATGCCATATTTAAGATCACAAACAGCTGTACAAAAGAAGACATTCAATGTTTTACAAATCAGAAAACAAGTCAATTTCATGTTAAGTAACTTTATTAACAGCATTTTCAACTTAATTTGGAAAGTTTGAAGTTTAGAGACACAATTCACAAAAATGTACACAAACATACAAACAGTAAGATTTTAACAATTTAGGTATCACAAAGATCGCTGGTCTTTTGACACTGATTTTAATTTACATAAATATGTTCAGATAAACTTAAAAATACACTGAATGTTTATAATGAATCAAGTAAACACAGCTTTACTTTTGGACAAAGTGCTTTGCAAGGTTTCCTTGTAAATTTATCCGCAGTTTCAAATCATTTCCACATGAAACGTCGTTGACAGTGTGTGCTATAATTACATCTGATGCCTGAAGCAACACCTTCTCTATTAATCCTATTTCTTTATAACTAAACAACTGTCTAAAAAACTTTCTACATCTCTAATAGTTACCTGGAGAATGACGCAGCTCAGTGTTTTCATTTTATCTCCCAGCAGTACGCTGACATTTCCAGAAAAAGTAAGACGTCGTCTCGTTGCTCTCATCAGGTTTCTGATGGATGGAGCAGGTTGAAGCCTCCTCACCTGTTTGCGACCCTCATACAGAGATCGAGACGGCTGAGAGAAAGGGCTTTAATGTAATTAATAACGTGTCATGGTTTCTGTGGCATACATGTAGAGTTAAATAGCTCCAATCAAGTCTATCTTGATGGCGCTGGTAGGCCGTGACTTAGCATAAGCACTATCTAAGGAGGAGTGCACGGGGGCCCAGGGGTGCACTTGATTTGGTCATTAACATAATGAGGTAATTTTAAACAGATTGCAGCAGAGATGGATAATAGGCACATCATCAATGTGCCAGCCTGACCTTTACTAACAAAGCATAAAACTGTCTTGCTCTGCCGTGATGTTCATGTTCTCCAGGCGCTATTGCGTTCAGCCTTTACATCAAGTTATGAAGTTTCCAGACAGCTCCTACTACTTTCATCTGCACTCCTCAGTAATGTTCACATACCAATTAGTATGTCCTTCCTGGTGATTCATTTCATAGCTCTTAGGGGTTTTTTTTCCCCCCAGTCTAATCGTAACTTTGTCTTTTATTGAATAAAAGAGGAAATAATAAAAGCAGGCTAATTAAAATTTTTTGCCATCTGGAGGCCAGATTCAGATAATTTCCAGATACCAACAAATCAGAAACCGAACATCAGCGCCACTAAAGCAAAGCTTTTCATTGCATAAGCGTGAAAGTGAGGAAGGATTCAACGTTAAGTATTTTGGCTTCAGTGGATGAAGACAATGGGGAAAAAGTATTTCTGCAGGTAGCATTTCACACCACTGCTTTTTAGGATATGCAAATTAGCCGTCATGTCAAGTTTTATGTTTTCTTTGTACTTTGCATATTAGCTGTAATTCACTCAAACTTTTTCCATAAATGTTTACTCCTGTAATCTTAAGTTTGTTTTATCATTTATGTGCTGTCTTCTATTTACAGCTTTGATTGTTGTCTGTATTTATTGTTTATTTTGCTCAGTGTAGTTCTACGATCCTCTTATTTTGAAAAGCCTTCTTCTCTTGTGCTCTGTCTTGCTAACTTCCTGTGTTCCTTGTTTTAGCTTTGTTGTGCTGTTTAGTTTCATTTTCCTGTTGAAATTTAATTCACGTTCTCTCCCAGTGTTTCTTTCTGAACAACAAAATGTAACATAAAAAAATATATAATTTTTTTTTTTTTTTTTTTTGTAAAATGAAACAAAAGGCGTTTGAAAAGTGAGCGGGAATAAGCAGTGGCTCATCCAGTCCCTTCCTTAAGTTTGTATACAACCCATCCTGTTTTAAACATGTTGTTTTCTTGTTTGCCTCATGTTTCCCTTTTTTCCTGCTGATCTATAAGTTCCTGCTGTCTTTAAACTCACCTTGAACCTCCTGAATGCTTGTCTTCGTGTCGATCATATTCCTCTCCGTCTGCTGCTGGACGTTTATGACACAGCAGAATTGCACCATCTTCTCTGGATATCACGCTTGCTGAAATGCTGTTTTTATTTCTTTTGAGCTTCCAAACACTACCTGTTACTGAGCATGTTGAAAATGTTCTGTAACATATTTTCTCCTTTTGAAAATCCCAGCTGAGGTAAGAAAGCATACAATATAGAATACAAAAAATAATCTACAATATAATCTAAAAATGATTTAATCTTTGACTTAAGTTGGTAAACATCTGTTTTACAGCATGCTCTCACACTCACTGCTCCTAATCTAAATATTTAATGATTGCTCATTGCAGGAAGGAGTGAAGAATATTAATTTGGAGCACTGTTTGGTTTTACTTCTTAAAAACCATTTTCGATTTTCAAATCTGTTTCACCAGGGTCAGAGCATTGCCCATTTTTAAATGCAAAAATTATCACACAATAAAAAACAGAATGCATATTACTGGTAAAATGACGTTACATAGACCAATTCCTTTTAGATTTTGTATAAATCTTGATACATATATTTCACATAAACCTGCTACACTGTTCAAACACAAAATATTACAAAGTATTTTTCTCTAGTTTCTAGTGCAAATATCTTGGTACACATAAAATAAAACAAAACTAACTTACAACTAACTTTTTAGCAAGAAACAGGAGTCAATAATTCCTTAATGTTGATTTTAAAAAGTACTAGTTCCATTGGTAAATTATTAAACAAATAATGTTCCACATATATCACTGATGTAACTGTTGGTTGATAATCATATAGACTGCTGTACTCTTCCTGTTATGTATGGATTTATATTTGATGTCTTTTTTGGTATGTTTTATTGCCTTTTTCTTTATAACTTTTCATACGTTGTCTCTTAGTTCTTCTGTCTTTTTCTATTCACATACTTGCTGCAACATTAATTGCCTGTTTGGGACTTGAATAAATCTGAAATCTGAATTCAACAAGACTTTTTTTCCCCCAGGTTATAAGTAAATAATTTGCCAATGGAACAAATGTATTTTTATACAAGTGTTAAGCAGTTATTGACTTAAAACAAGCTCCTATCTTGCTGAAAAGTTAATTGTAAGCTAGTTGTCGTATTTTGAGTGTATTAAGACATTTGATCAAAAACACTTGGGAATATTTTGTGTTTTTCCACTGATACAAAAAATGTATGCGCTTGTTGCAAAAGATTTTGAGTTCTTCACGGAGAAACACTAAGCGTATGATAAGCAGTTAATTTGTCAGGATTTCTGCTCCAGCCGGATGACAAGCTGACATGTTGCTCACAGTTCGACTAAAAGTGATGGGTGGTGCTGTTTTATTTTATTCACCCGACTGTTGGTTTGTCTTGACTAGTGTAAATATTCCCAAACACCCATTTTTCTTGATGGTAAGAATTGTTTAAAGCTTCTGTCTGGCAGTGCTCAATAATGAGCGAGTGAGAGCCAGCACCTCCTTACTTTATTCAAACCACACGATTTAAAACTGCAGTATTATTAAAGATCTAGTTTTGAATTGTTGACAATAACCAGCCATTGTCAACTGAAAGCACAGATAATGAGACTTTACTGAAGGTTTAAAACATGAGGCTTCATAGGATAAATAGCTGCACACCAATAATGCGCAACATTTTTCAAACAGTTGATGCAACTACTGGAGAAATCCCACCAATAAACAATCAATAACTTGCTTCAATTAGACCATTCAGCACAAATGAAGTTTAGTAAAATAATGGTTTATATGCATTTTAAAGATGAATCTATATTTTTTGGTTCAAAAGAATCCAAACACATAAAAGGATCTACCTTGTTTTTAAAAGGCCTGCGCATTAAATATAGAAACAGGCTGTGCAAGCGAGTTATTTCCTTTCTCTAAATTGAGAACATCAAACAGAATTTCTGCTTTGACTGATGTTCTAATCGTTCCTCGCCGCACAGTGAAAGATTCATACTTTATCTCTGGTCAGTGAAAAATTGTGATGTGGCTTTGAGCAGATGTGACAACTTGTATATGTACCGTCAAGCCTTAGCAGGGCGCCGACTGATCTGCAGCGGCTACTGTACAGGATTTCATGTGCTTTCTTTCTCCCTCTTTATTTATTTATTTCAACACTGTTGCACACAAAGGGTTGGCAAACCTGAACATGTTTCTTTGAGAAGCAAAATGTCACACTGAGACAACGCAGCCATATTAACAAGTGGGGATGAATACACCGCAGCTTGTCATTAATCTGCCAATGAATTATGTCTTTGTGGCCTTTTGTCTTCATGGTTTGTCTCAGCATCGACTTCTGGCCCTGAAAAATAACAATCAGCATTATATCATCTTGTAAAAGAATTTTCTAATGCATAGCAATACAAATGAAATTGCCTGGAGAACAAATGTAATAATAGAGCGTAATGGTCCCCATGCATCATGGGTTGTTATGATGCCTGTTATCAACATCCTGGGCATTAGTCATCATGGACAAATGCTCAGTCTTGCTGGCAACAAGCATTAGAGAGATTGAAGACAGCAGAGTGGTGAAGGATGTATTATCCATATTTTAGCTGCAATCGAGCCATTTGTCTCCTGACCAGCCTTTTGGAGTACAGGAACTGTAATTGTTACTCAGATTTCCTTGTAGAAACATGATTTGACATGTGTTTTGAATGTTTTAAAGGAGACCTATTATGCTAAATTCAGAGTTTGCATGTTTTATTTTCTTCTTCTATTTGGGTTTCCACTGCCTAAAAAAACAAAAAAACACCCTGTCATTTTTTTGACAGTAAGTTTGATTCAAAATCTTGAAAATGTAACATCACAATCAGACCTTCTCCTCTCTTAGCAACCCCAATGAAGCCCAGCTTGTTACCTAAAAACCCAAGTAGAGCTCCACCCATTTGGCCATTGTAGTTTCCTCATTGTATGTGCTGTACAATGGCTGCTAGAAAAATTTTGTTATTGAAAAAACATTTCTCAGTGCATCCCACTTTTATCGCTTTGCTTTTTCTTAAGGTGTGGAAAACTAAGCAGTCAAAGCTTTTGCCAACATTTAAAAATAACTGCCTTGGGCATGAAAGTGCAAGTAAACTTTTCCTAGAAATTGCATTAATTGTTATCATCACTCAGATACACAAATCTCCTACAGGTTCATATACAATATACAATTCTACAATAGAGTTTGCTGCATTCTTGTTGGTCGTGGAGGAGGCTCCACTTCTGCTTTTCATTGAAAACATTGAGTTGGAGGTTGTGGCCAGCAGCAGCTTATTTGAATTTAAAGTGACAAGACGTCCTAAAATAGCTCAATATAAGCAGAACTAAGCAGATGAAAATCTCATCCAAGAATTATTCTGTGCAAAAAAAAAACGAATGAAGATGTTTTGTATAACCCACAGATGTATCCTACCCTGTCCAAGGATGCTTTAAGTATTTGCGATAGTGCCGTGATATCTCTTATATGCAATTTTGAAACTGTACTGTACTATATAGAGAGAAATGTCTCTATATGTTTGTACACACTGGGGATTTTTTCCCCCAAAAGAAATGTGTTCTTAGATCAACAACTTATCCGCCTCCCAGTCCTTGTCAACAGTACAGCAGATCACATCATGGGGAGAAAAGCGGCACAGATTAAAAATGTCAGTTTCAAACATCACAGTCTCTCACCCTCAGATATAGCCACAGCCTGGGGTTGGGAACGCACACATGAATCCGAACAAGGAATCTTCCCTCCAATATTGCTGGGAAAAGAGCGGGTCTGCTCCGGACCCAGCTGCACGCTCTGATCTCCGTCAGGGTTTTTCAGACCAGCGTGCTTTGCCCCGCCTCGCTCTGAATAATGTTCCCCCCTCCCCGTGCAACGCTGGCCTTTGACTTGTTTACACAGATTAAAGATGTGATGTTGAAACGTGTGCTGGATCAAACAGCGGCTCTGCCGAGGCGTTACAAATGTCAGCATGATGAAGGTGAGGACTGTAATGCTGTATTATCTCTGCTATGTTGGGAAGCAGGTGTGATGAATGTCCGGCCGGACAGCCGTGCATTTTTACCTGTCTCCACCTGTGTGAGGACGAGGGCAGGGATGTATTTAGCCAGAAGCCATGAGGGGCGGCGGGAGGAGCGGGGGGCTCGCGGCTCAGGCAATCCAATCTGAAGATGTTTCCTGGTTGACAGGGTGGAAGCAGTGAATGGACATGGCACAGTCAGGCCCGGGGAGATTTCCGTCCGACGCTGCCGGGCAGGATAGACAGGAGTGGGTCGAGGACAAAATAGAAAGGTCAGCACGGGACTGGCAGGTGTCGCCTGATGTATTGTGGGTTAACAGCTTCACAACCGTGTTGCCATCGGCACAGCTCACAGGAGAGACAACTATGAAATGAAGCTGAATCCTCTCCTCCTCCTGCTGCTGCACGTTTCTCACTCAAAACCACAACACAACAAATATTTGAACAAATTCCTACTCATTTATATTCATTACTCACTTCTTAATATGCTGCAAAATGACAAATTATGATAAAAGAAACCGTTAAATTGTGTTTTTCTTTGCAGTTAAATATTGGTTATATTCTCATTTCTTAACAGCTTCGTTATTCTGCAGAAAATTAAAGGTATTTCTACTCAGCTACTTGACAAGATTAACTAACTATATATAACGTGGTGAAAATGGATTTGCCCTTTTATACATTTCAGGCAAACCTATTCACAGAATGCAGATTTTTAACTGTAATCGTATTTAATAAGGGGAAAAAGCTGCTAAACACAATGTGGGAAAAGTAACTTCCCTCAAACATTGAGCGAGCAGTCTTTCACATCATGTAATGTTACAGACACTTCTTCCATGTTTTCAGTTGAAATCCAGATGTTGGTATGTGGTGCATCTATCTTGGCTCTGTCAGCGTTTCTGCAGTGTAGTGGTTAAATAATGAAGTGAGCTCTAACTATTAATATTTCTAGTTGTAAACTTGAAAACATTTCTGATTTTCCTTCCACTTCAGAATTCAATTGATATATTTTCAAGATACTCTAAATGTTTATTTTCTGCAATCCCAGTTTCTGCTTAACAGCAGTTTGTTTCCAAAGTTGCTCCTCCACAATGTCCTTATCTGTTATAATCTGCTTGGGTTTGAAGAATTTGTTGCCTTTAAAAATGCTTTCGCTGCAAAATGATCGGGGACATGCTATCGGAGTCAGTGAGAGGCTGTCGGGTTAAAACAAAAAGATTGTAGCATCCATATAGTTCTGGGACTGATTATTAGCATTTGTGAACAGGAAATGTCTGTTTACAAAGCCATTAATTACATCATCACCCTGAGTCAATTACTTCTTATAACTTTCATGGCCCTCGTCACTATGATAGTAATGTTACTCAAATGGAAAAAACCTCAACCTTCTTCATTTTTTTTTATACTGGCTTAAAGATATTATTACCTTCATAAAATTCAGAAAGTTGTGATGACACTTTGTGGCTCTTCTGAGCAATTTATACTCATTTGGTGTAAATTTCCACTCTACCAGATTAGCTCCCATTATTATGCGTTTACTTTTTCTTTTTTTTTCTCTTAATTTACAACCTGTGTAATTCTAGTAATTTTCAATTATTTTTTTTTATCTTTTTATTTATATCTATATATTTTTTTATTCTTCCTTTTCTGTTTCCCTTTTTGTTTCTCTTTCCTCTTCACACACGTAAATAACTAACTGGATGGAAATAGCATTACTGACATGCTTTATTTGAAAAAGTGGTGCTTATTTTATCTTATTTGCTTAGATTTTCTGTTACCTTGATGTGAGTTTATGCATTTATATTATAAATAAAGTTGTGCAGCTTGTTTTATGCAAACGATGTGATGAGTCATAGAACTGTACAGTTAGCTAAAAACCAAACAAAGTTTGAAAAAGTGCGCAGGTAAGCCTTCCTTTGTGTTACATTGTGTTGGTGTCAAGTTTCTAAAGACAAAAATAAATGGCACCGTGGTTTAAGCATGTGAAATAATTGTAATATAGCACACTGACCTTCTTCACTGACCCCTTTCTTAAAAGGCGGCTCTGCTGACAGGCTCTAATTAACATCAGACTCCAGAAGCTTGACTGCTGTCTTCTGGGAAGCAGAGAACAATCTTGGCCAGGCTGTAGAGCTGTAAAACACAGAGAAAGGCCATCAGTTCATCTGTTCAGCAGCAAACCCACCCCTCTCTCAACGTTTTCCCATCCACCCCCAACCCATTTTTTCCTCCACTCACTGTCTTACTCCTCGTCTACCCACTCATGTAAAATACAAAAAATAAAAAAAAGCAAGTAAGATGCTCACAGATGCTATTAAAGAATGTTTTCCCTTTGTTGATACACTTGATCTTTTCTCTTCATATTTGTTGTTATGGGCCTAACAGGCGGCTCACGGGAAGCAGAACAACATGTAGGAGGCGACCGAGTTCAAAAGAGCACTCTGACGTCCCAAGAAGAACTTGTGGTAAAAATAAAACGTTTAAAACGGATGCTCGCGCGTCATAATTAGAGGTATTGCTCAAATGGAGGATGTATAGCTAACCTTACACCTGTTGCATACAAAAAGATACGTTTCTCTCAGAATGAACACACATGCAGCTCACCACAAATTTTATCAGTATTGCATCATTTATCTTCATCGATTCATCCACGGAGGATGTTTTTTGCCTTTCTTGTTATAGGACAAGTTGCATAGTTCAGGTTGTATGTCTTTGAGTGATATTAAAATTAAATGGTGGTGATTCAATAAATGTATATGTTGAATAGGTTTATAATAAAGCAGCATATAATTAATGCTTTTGACACTGACAGGATTTGATGTATTTTAACACTAAGAAAGTGTTAATATGAAATAAATTTAACAGAGTTGCATGGATCTCATGGTGCCTTCACACCACATGTATTTTGAGCAATCATGTGCGTCTGGTTCAACGTCTGGTTCAACGTCTACGTGGTGGCGCATCGAGGGTCGTGGAGCCGCGTTTGGTGCGTCTAGCATGGCGAGATTTGATCTGTGTGGACTATCGAGCATGTCTGACGCGCCACATACACTTTAAATGTAAACCAGACTTGGCTGATGCTCAAAACGCGTTTGGTGTGAATGCACCACTACACTATTGGATATCAGTTACAGCAACACTTGATGCCATAAAGAAACACTGCAAGGTTTTACCTCCATAAAGGAAAAATTTAACAATTGTGTTATTCTACAACCCAATTTAACACTAACAAAAGTAAAATGTATTAACACTGTACATATGTTCACTGGCTCAGTGTTGAAACTGACCCTGTGTTGCTCATTTTACTGTGATCCATTAAAACATTGTCCATAAATGTCAAAAATTGTCCAAAAAGTATAGAAATCTCTGGGCATGTGATTGTGAAGAAGTAACAGATTTTAACATGAAAAACGAGTTGAAATGCTGCTTAGCTTTCTCGCCACAGGAGCTCCAGCCACGGACTGAAATCACCTGAATAAAAAAAGGCTCTAAGGAAAGATTTTTTTAAAAACTAGCAGGATGATGTAAAATTGATGTCATACACATCAATACTGACTTTGGCTTGATTTTTCTTTTTTCTTATTCTAAACTGTAAAAGTGAGCACAAAAGGAGCATTTAAAAAGCCGTGAGGGTTGTCTAATTATAAACACTGAAACAACTCTAGAAATTGCTGGCATGTCTTACCAGAGAGCAAAAATGTTCCTTTCAGCATCTCTTATTTAGTTCTCATTATTTCCAATGAACTTTACACGCATTCAGCACTAATGGGTATTAAAATTGACACAACCCAAATCTGTGCAAAAGGCAAAAATAAGGGGCTTTTAGCTCTGGCAAAAAGGATTCATTTGAGATTTGAAGTGTAAGAACATAATTTCACCGCAAGGTTAAATCACTCCAACAATATCCAGCTGCAGTTTTTGAGTAAATGCTTGCACAGTTTGAATAATCAGGTTATCAAGCTGAATATATCTAGTAAACTGGCAAAAAAAAAGTAATTATTGAGTTAAAAGTAACCGTCACTGATTTGAGTGGGACCAGATCTGCTACAAAAACATTTCAATTGTAATTGCATCCATGGTCAAACGAGGCAGACATTTAATTCACTGCAGGAAGTCTGAAATGGAGATGAAACTTAGGGAATCCCTACTGGTTCAGTTGTTTGATTAATAATTAGTCATTCACAGAATCTAAACGTTTCGTCATCAGGGGGTAAATAGACTGAAACAGCAATATACCCGGTCATGACGCAGCAGGACACAGTGCTTTACACAGTCAAACTATACTCTATCAGAACCAGAGCTTTCAAACATAAACTGTATTAATTTAATGTTTATGTTCTGGGATGGGATTCTGTATTAGTAAAAACTTAAAACGATCATATCAAAGACAGTAAATGGTGATCAGTACAACTCAACATTTGGATGTTATACTTTTCTGTGTTGTATTCATGGAGGCCAGTTTTGACCAACCAAATCTCTTGTTTCTGACAGAGTATTATACAATTATTCATTTTCCCTTTGGGATCAATAAAATATTTTTGAATTGTATTAGGGCCACCCAGAGAAAATTTTAAAAATCTAATTATGAGTATATTACAACTTTATTGTGATTATTTTATGACTTTATTCTGGTAGTATTATTTTTTATTTTTTCCTATTGTGACCCTAACTCTCCATCATACTTGTCGGTGCTTTGCAAGTCAACTTAAAATCATTTTGATTGAGTGTAATGTAATTTATTTGCTCTAAGATCTGAAATAAAGCGTCAATGAACAACACTTTAAATACTTCTGGTGCCATATAATTCATACAGCAGTAATACAGATAAAAATGTTTACTATATCCACTTCACATCTCTATTTTGAGTGTAACCAGATAAATGAGCTCTGTATGTTCTCACACTAAACTGTTTCATCTGCAAATTCTGAGCTCATTGTTTTTCATGCCGAGGTATTAAGTTGGGTTTAGATGCCGATAACCTGAAACCTCACCTCCAGCCTCTCTCCAGACACCATCTTTGTTCTATACGGACTAAACCCTTACTTAAGGCGCTGCATCAATACTGATTATTTTTGGCAACTGAGAAACTGTCAGCTGGATAACTTTAAACTCTCCTAATCTCCTCACTTAAAACCTATCTTATGTTGCGTGTCAAACAAAAAGAGATGCTCACGTATTTCTCCCTTTCATTTCAGCCATGCAGTTTGATCCCAGACTGAGTTTTCAAATCTGTGCATGGTTTGAAATTTTTCCACCAAGGTCAACACCTTTCTGCTCTGAATCTCAAGGCTTACCCTCATACGGCGTGATAAAATCAGATAACATGAGAATACCAATTGGAAACGATTCCCCATACCGTTTGCGATTTGTGCAGCGCCGACAAGTAGTCCCTGCACACCTGCCATTTTTCACTGGCAAAAAAAATCAATCAGCTGCATCAGGGGGCCTCATTTTCATCATCACTTCATTGACTTTCTCCCCAGCTAAATTTTCTTTACAACCACCCAGTCTTACAGCTGGAGGCCAGTCGGATCATAGCACGTCCTAATGAGCTTGCCTCTTTTTTTCCGTTAGCCTCGTTAGCTGACATTTAGTTAAGAAGCTCGTGTTGCTGACAAAGGCAGTCCCAGTAATGCTCTTGCTACGTGACTCTGTTTGATCCTGACATCTTAGAGGCACGATCATCACACAGGCGCTCAGATCAGGTGACAAAATGTGCACCCTGCTGATGTGCCAGGCTGATTCAGCAGTTTTAATATTTCATGATGGCATGAATAAAGATAACGACGGAGGGGATGACGCCGTCAAAACTCTTCTACAAAATTTTAATAATTGTATGTGATTTTAAAAAAAATGACTTAAACTAACACATCCATCAAATTACTATATTTTCAAAAGGTAATATTACAACAATCATGATTTACTTTGAGATAATAAATACATATTTTTCAAAAGCTGCATGGTGGCACATTTGTATACAGTTTTCAGCAAAATACATATATTTATACATATGTATTCATATACAAGCATTGTTTCCTTTGCTGTGTAACTCTGTAAAGCAAATTGTGTAGTTGCAGTTGCGTAACTAATGCTGCATATGAATTAAAACTTACTCCTTTTGCATCAATAAATATTTTCATTATGTTGTTTTCTGCTGCATCACGTTATAGCATTAAGCTCAACTTTTTATGAGAAGAAATGTTGTTTGAAAATGACCAAAGCAGCAGATTTACATAGACCAAGACTAGTTAAATTGTAATGTAGGTTTGCATCCATGACCATGACAGTTTCTTTCACTAGTACAAGCAAAGCTAAAACCCAAAAGGAAAGATATAATCTGTAATTCTAGATGAACACATGATGAGTGAGCAGAAGCAGGGCTGGCTGGCTGGTGGCCATAGAAAGATGATGGTTTAATGGAAAATCTTAATATATTAAGCTTGACTAAATATATCTCAAATTTTAAGGTTAGACATTTTTACCACTCAAGTATAGCAAGGTGATATTATCTGGTTAATCAGTGAGACAATTTGTTCGAGTAGTGACAGAAAATATCGCCTTTTAAGAAGCTTTCTTTCAGCCAGCTCATTAGCAATGAGCAGCAACAAGTGGGGGAACAGCAAGATTGGTGTTACTCTATTCACTGTAGAGAAGAAAAATGCTGTGTTCAGCATTTTCTCTGGCATCTCATTAAAAAGACATTAACGCAGAAACAATACCATGGAAGAAATTGGCGCTTTCGAAACCTTTTTAAAATCTTTTTACTCCTTGTATTTGTCTTTATTTTTTATCTGAGATTTAGTTTTTTATTTGAAGGAGTCGGCATTAGACTGACATAAAGTCTTCATGAAATAACACTTTTAAAGCAGTTTTGGATTCTCATTCTTGTGCTAGTGTCACTGGGATAATTATAAGGAGTAGAAATAACAGTTAAATGGATTGTATAATTGTTTTTACACTTTTTCTGCATACATATTGATGGTAAACTGCTGAAGCACATGAATATTTCTATTATTTATGCCTCTTCTTTGGATGCAGCAAGACTCGGCTCTGTTTTTTCACCAATTTAAAACTTCCTCTCTCCCTGTCTTCTGCTCTGACCTCACCTTGAGGATGTGTGATGTGATCTAACATGACATTCAAGTATGTCCCCTGGACTGTCGAATGGCTCTTAGTGCCTAAGTGTGTTCCTATAGAGGTCCGGCTCGCTGGTTCCCACCTCAATCCAGCTGCGATTGTCTTATGTTTTCCTAGTATGGAAGCAGGTGGAAAGGTGGGAATAAATTTCACAGAAAGGAACAACCAAAAAAATCAACAGAAAAGAGCGTTGAAGTGCAAACATGTGTCAAACTCGAGGCCTAGGGGCCAAATCTGGCCCGCTGTAGGTTTTTTATGGCCCTCTTGACTCCAAATTACATCAATAAGTCCCACAAGTTTTTCAAAATCAACAGATCTCCATATTTTTTCTGATTTTACTGCATATATTGTTCAAAAATGGTCAAAAACATGGAGTTTAATTCACTTCTACCGCAGCTTTACTTGATGTCAAGTTATAGTCCGTGATTGATAAGGCGAGTAACAAAAGGTCACATTTATCATAATACATTAGTGCAAATATTGTAAAATTTCCTTACAAATATTTCTGAATTGGCACCACAAAATCTGATTTAAAAAAAAAGCACACAAAAACAATCACAAAATCCAGGAGGAACAGATAATTCTTTAAGTTTAATGAGTTTTATCAATACGTTCGGACAAAACCGGCCCTTTAAGAACATTCAGATTTTTAATATGGCCCAAAATGAAACTGAGTTTGGCTTCCCCTGATCTAAAGAAAACCCATTGAAGTGCGTTAAACAAGCTGTAGCGTTGAAATCCCCCCGCCAACGTGGCCTTGTCTTCACCCTTGAGATGTGAAATGTGCTCATGGAAATCAATGAAACCACAAGTGTTTCAAACGCAGTTTGATGAGATGAATGAAGCCGCCGAGGCAAACGCACGGATCCAGAGATTACATTGTCGGAACCCAAATACGTCGCCTGTTGGTGTTTAATGCTTTTCTGAGGAAGAGGCTGGCACTGGTGACCTGAAGCTCACCGCCGTCCAGCTGGGGCGTCAAAACCCAGCGCTTAGTTTTACCACAAGGGATTTGGGCCGCCATTCGCAGAGGACTGATGCTGCAGGGGTAATCACACCAATCGGAAGGAGAGACAAAGCTTCGGGAAATGATGCTGTGAAATGTTGGACCGTGCTATCACTAACCGAAGAACAGATCTTAAATTGAAGTTATGTGGGTGTTGGATGTGTTTTAGTTGGTTCCCCGGGAAAATCACGGTGAGAAATGATCTTTGCCAGAAGGATGAGTGAGAGAAAACGAAGCCGTGTTCCTACCTCTTCTCTGAAAAATACACAGTTCAAAGGTGAACCGCCAGCCTGCTCATCTGATCTCCTCATTATTTCAGAACAAACATTGTTCCTGTCGTGTCAAAACACCAAAATACAACACATGACCACTTGCTTCCCGCATGTTTGCCCAATATGCGAACGTTGATGTTTGTTTTCTGTGAACCCTTTCTTCTGAATGTCTAACCGTGTATTTGTCAGATGTTCTATACTTTTCCTAAAGCCACGCTTGCATCAGACAGCATTGAGATCTCATCTGAAAATATTCAAACAAACGTGTGTACAGCGAAAACATTTTCTTTTACTCTTGTAAACCTGCTGCTAGTTCCTCTCTATGGTAATTATATTTGCATTCATTTCTCATTAGAAGGCGGCACTCTTATCTGTGGATTGCAGGGTGTAAATAAGAGAAGTCTTGGTCAGAACAAAAAGAGGAGGGCTAATGGATTTCATCAGGTTAAATCAGGTGTGTTGTGCTTCTTTCATTTCATAAACACGTTCACGGTCCCTCCTGTAGCTTATACAAACGCTCAAGATTCGACTTTTCATCTACTCTAACTGCGTTTCTCAAGATAACTTGAAAATGTATTTTGATTCACAGCTGCCAACTTCTTTACAACTGAAGAATAATTATGGGAAAATTTTGTATAACTATACAAATATCTTAAGCCGCCCACCATATTTAAAGGGGACGTATTATGAAAAACTTACATTTTACACGTTTTTGTTGTTCCATTTGGGTCTCTATTGCATCTAGAATCAGCTCAAGAGCTTAAAAAAAACACCCAGCTGGATTTTGGCACCAAGTCAATGTCTTTTGGTATTTGGAAAATGAGCAAGTTCTAAAAACTTCCAAATGTAGCCTCACAAATAAGCAGGCACTGCCAGTTACCTAGCAACCCCAGCAAAGTGCAGCCGGTTACCTAGCAACCCAAGCTGAATTCTAGTACTTTGGTCAGTTGTTTCTACCGCTCCATGTGCTGTAAAATGACTGGTGGGAAAATGTAAGTGTTGTTCACTTACCTTCCAGAAACCAATTGCTGGATTCTTGTGGGTTGTATAGGAGTGTAAACTTTGAGTTGGGGGCGTGGCCTGCTGCAGGTTATCAATTTAAAGCAACAAGAGGCCTTAAAATATAAACTTATTCTGACTGAAGCTCAAAAG
Source organism: Phalloptychus januarius (assembly GCA_902982915.1). Taxonomy (NCBI): domain Eukaryota; kingdom Metazoa; phylum Chordata; class Actinopteri; order Cyprinodontiformes; family Poeciliidae; genus Phalloptychus; species Phalloptychus januarius. The sequence continues at coordinate 15,147,686 of CADWAE010000230.1, read as the reverse complement.
AGGCTAACCATACTAAAATCTCTAGTATGGTTAGATTTTAGTAACCATACTAAAATCTATGGTTTTAGTATGGTTAGCCTCTAAAACCATAGATTTTTAGTACCATACTAACCATACTAAAATCTCTTTTTCTAATTGGTCACCTTTATGTCTTTGTTGTTGTGTAGAAATGAAGGAGTTCCTGATCTTCTTAAACTCTCAGAAAACATTGGAGTCTATGTAATGCTTCCTGAAGTTTAGCGACTGCTTTGTCGCTAAGCTTGTATAAGGTCATATCCTTTGCAGTTTCCTGTCAATCTTAACACCTAAAGAGACCCGCAAAGGAATTTCCTTGGGTTGACTTGTGCCATTAAAGCTGTTTCAGCTCTTTCCTTTGTCAGCCATTATTGTTTAGCTGCAAGGAAGTAGAGCGCAGGGTTTGTATTTTTATCAGCAGCTTTAAGAGAAGAGAATGCCTCTGCTTATGGTGATTTTGACATTAACTAGTAACTTACAAAATTCCTTAATTTTGTTCATGTCAAATCTTTGTTCTTATACCTAGAATGAAGGTATATTGGGTACAATACTTATATATTGTAACAATTAGTTTTGATGAGTTTCTCTTACTACTTGTACTGCTGTCATTTTATTTGCACTTCCCAACAGTTAATAAACATCAAAATATAAAAATACAAACCATTTTTTTAATCTACGATTATTGTAGATTATATTAAATTGCTTATTCAGACTAATGTGCTTAATGTTTGGTCTGAGTCTAAGGAATGTGACAGTTTTACTGAAGTACTCTGCTTTAATATTAGCTGCTTAGCATAGCTTTTGTATATCTGTCTGTGATTGGTTGATGAGCTTCTTGTGACGACTCCTCTCCCAGACGCTTTGGCTGAAGGAGCTGAACAGATTCAGACTATGTTGGAATAAGAAATTAGCCTGGCTCAACTGGATCAGAGAAACATGATTGTCTTTTCAAACCGGTTTGCAATATTTGCTTTTATTTGCATCACATGCTACACTGTGTTTTTGTGTTTTTAAGTAAAGCTTTGTAGGTTTCTAATTTTCCTCCATCCACGTAGCATGTGTCTCCAGTGTCACTTGGTAACTTTAAATCAACCGCCACTTCCAAGGTGACCTTTCACTTTAAATACCAGCTGTTTACACCAAAACTTCCCTCTCAGCCAGTTTGATAGGCGGGAGAGTGGGAACTGCACTTTTGGAGAAGTCCAAAAACCCAATTTCGCACCGCAGTAGGCAGACACTTTTTTCCTGTTTTCTCCCAAGCGGTTCTCCTGCATAAAACTGACCAGTCCCAGAGGTTACCAGACTTTGAATTGCTTCTCCTTTTACCTCTTCTTCTCAGATTAAAGTACAGACCAACTCACAATTAGGGTGAAAACCTCTTCCTTTAAGATCCTAGAGATGGATACAATTTTGGTGACTTTAAACTGTTTTATCACTTTAGATAAAATGTTATAAAGCTTCCTCTTTTAGACGTGTTTTAGTACCTTTGTTTTATGTTTTTTATGTTTGATCCTCTTTACCTAAATAATAAATTCTAAATATATTAGATTAAATAACCGAATCTTGATTCTAGGACTTTTTCTTATAATCCTTAGTAGAAGTGATTGGTCCTTATTGCTTATTCCTAATCTCTTGATTAATCTTTTAATGGTTAAAAAAGATCGCTCAATGCAAAGGTCAATAATTCATCCTTTAGATGTATTTTTTTTATCAGTTTTGAGAATCATTTGGCCTGTATTCAACGATGCTCAGTCACGCTATTCTCTGACTCAAACTGGTAAGTATCAGGTTTGTTGTAAAAGAAAAAAAATTAGAGCTTCATGCAGTTCAGATGTTCTGGGTTAAAAAAGGCCGATGGCGTTTCCAGGAGATGAGGAGAACAAAGCTAAAAAAGAAACTGTGAGTGGAGGACTGTCGATTCTGGCAGACAGGCAGGTGCTGCAGCTGCTCCCAGCAGCTTTCTGCAGACTCTACCTTTGACAGTCGGGGATAAGTGGCCATTAAAATCCCATGATCACTTAATACACCTGTCATTAGCCATCAGCTGTGCATTAACACTGCTGGCAGTGGCTTACTACAGACGAAGAAATAGTCCTGCCTCAATTAAAACCTGGCTGTTAATACGCTCTGTTAAGAGCAAAAGGAATTTGAACACGAAGAGTCTCTTCACAGAGTGACATTTTAATTTACAAATATAGGAGACATTTTTCTTTAATACATTGTTAGCAAATAGTGATAATTAAAGTAGGAATTTCACAAGAAAAATATTCTAGATAATTTATGGGGTAAAAATTAGCAAGAAAATCGTGGTTTTTTTACTTTCTGCAAAAGACTCCTAGTACTTCAAATAAAAAATACATTTAATAGTATGTATTATAACTAAGGGTTATTAATATAAATATACAGGATTAACTGCAAAAGTAACTTATTTAATGCAGAAACAGTGACCTGCCACATTTTACACCCTTCATCCTAATTTACAAATGCGATTTTTCTGATTCGTCAGAAGCCGGGTTTACCCTGTCCCATTCCCTGATGTCAAAGACAACACCTTTCAAATTAAGATTTGTGCAATTTGTCGGTTGTGGCAACCTGGGGTCTGAATCTGGTAATAAGAACATTAACAACACCCAGCTGCCTTCCAGTCATTGAAGGATTGATGTCTCTGTGGGATGTTGTGATGTGATTGTCCTGCAGCAAGGAATTGTACAGTCTGGCATCTAATAAATCTTACACTACACCGCCTGGCATTCTTTACAACGAAATTCTGCAATTTGAAACTCTCACAATGTCACAAGTACGGGTGCTTTGTCTATTTGAGACCGGACATTGTGTGAGCTAACCATAAAGTAAAACTTTGTTGTTGCCCTACAAAGGAAACTAATCGTGAGTTTAATGTCTCAATAACTTTACTGACACTTTCCAAAAGTAAATCTGCCCTTATTGCGCTGAAATTTAACTGGCTCCCCTATGCAAAATAATTTTGAATTAATTCCCAAAAAGTCATTAAATTACTACAACACATATTCCCTGAGAATGACCCTAATTTTTATATGTGTATAGTTATATCTACAAACTGGAATAGCATTTACTTTGAATGGTGCTTAAAGTAAAAATAAAAATATTGAGCGCATCTATTTGCCACAGACACACTCAGGTTTGCTGCATTTATTGCAACAAAAGAAAACAAATCTAGTTGATGGTTATTAACATCAGTTCAGAGTCTTCTGCTACTATACACTAAGTAAAACATCAATTAACAACCATAAAACTACAGAGCAATGGTTCCCAATAAATAACTGACCACAGTTAACAGTTGTAAATTAAACATAGTTAACATTAATAACGGTTTAAAATATATTTTAAAAAAAACATGGACAATTTACACATGAATCCCTGTCTAAAATACACACTAAAATATAATGCTTAACGCCACAGTGGCAAAAAAAGGGGGCGGGGTCAGTTACCGGTTGCTATGGAAACCACCAACTGCCAAAAGCAGCCAATCAATGTATACCAATCAATGTCAGGAGAGAAAACTTTTTGACTAAACAAAATTAATTTGACAATCTTCACATCTATTATTTTGTTAAAATGAAACCCTGCTACAATTCTTTTAAAACTCTTATTTGAGGAATAGGAAAAATGCCAGTCTTTACAAAAATACGGAAGTTGATTTATAGAAAACCAGATAAAAAAAAAACATGTGGCAAGTTTCCTCTTTTCCACTCTTGTGCTTCTTGTACTTTTTAATCTTCGTCTTCCACTTTTCTCCTCTCCTCACCAGAAACTGTTGTGGTTATTGTGTGTTGCTGTCTTGTCCTTAGATTGAACTGCAGCAGGACCCATTTTAAACGGTGGAGGAAAAGTGAATTTTTTAAACTCTAACAGCATTCGTGAATGAGGTTTTTGTTAGTTCCTTTGGAGTTCTTCCTCATATGCATATATATCATGATCTTTTTTTTTCTTGATAAAACTGCTTCATTGAACAAAGTCCAAACTCCTTACTCTGACAAACAGGTTGACAGAACAAACAGAAACATCAACTGACTACAAAGCACCTGCTTTTATTTCTAATTTCTCTGCAAATATCTGAAGTAGTGTGTTCCCCTTTGTGGCCATAGAAAGCCCAAAGTGGCTGACACAGATTGGCCTTTTGCCAGCCAATGAAACATTTTCATTAATAGTGTCATTAAAAGAATAGGAAGCTGTCTATGTATAAATGGATTTTCTGGTAATTGTTTTTGTAGCCTCAGGCTTGGGATGCAGATTTGTTTTGTTGATTTGTTTGATTCTGTCTGTATCATAGCTAAAGGTTGCCCATTTTCTGCATGAGCATACAATTTAAAAAGGGTGATTGTCAGGTCAATTTAATTGGGTCGAAATTGTGCTTTTTCCTGCCTAACATCTTTAATTCTGCACACTGAATAAAAAGCAAAAGTCAAAAAGTGATATGCAAAATTCAATAGCGTTCCCAACTCTCCTATTTCTTTCTTTTTACTGACTTTGTTAGGCTCATGATATCAGCAGAACAACAATCCCACTGACTCCTGGCAGTTTTATTATTAATGTTCTTACTTTCCACCGAAAACAAATTAAAATAAACACCAACAGATATCTTCTGCTTTATATTTAAATTTTAATTCTCATTTACGCCCAACTTCACTAATCTAGGAGAAAGCCAGAAAATTATAGGTTAGAAAATAGAAGTCCAATCAGGCTGTGGAAAAGGTTTCAGCAACAAAACGTTATCATTTTCCAGTAAGAAAAAACACAAGATTCACTTTTTTTTAACCAAATACTGCTATATTTTAAATGTAAACAGTGATTTTAATGCAAATTCTTATTGATTTCCATCCATTTATTTTCTATGCCTCGTTTTCCTTGCAGGGTCATCGGTTGAGGAGCGGAGTTATCCCGTCTCTGTCAGTGAGGCGGGCTACACCCTGGACACGTCCCTGGTTTCTTATTGATTTAAAGCATGTAGACTATGTTTTAGTCTACATGCTAATTTGTTGAGGTATTAACCTCAACAAATTAGTTGTGCATGTGTGTCAACAGGAACAGTCCTGCAAGCCACCCCATTATTTGTTGGCAGTGAGTAAATGGGGGCTGCAAGGGACACGCATCACTGGAGGAAAGTGTCTGATTAATTGGCAATATTATAGCAAGTAATTTTTAAAATGTAAAAAGTAAACTGACAATATTTATCTGATTGTATTGAAAATATTTAGACAAAATAAATTGTTTTTCTAACTTCCTGTGGTAGATAGCTGTGCTATACTGCTAATACTAGCTTCTATACAAACAGGACCAATTTTTTTGGTCCTAAACATTTCTAAACATTTTTAGCAGCTAGCTTTGCGGCGCTGACAGTGCTGTCTCGTACATTAACAGAAACAAGATATTTTTGTATTTCTGTACTCAGCGGTGAAATATTTTGCTAGCATTTCCATTTTTTTAAAAGGTATATCGTAAAACCTTTTGAGGGAACATAAATTAATGAGTAGCTGCTTAGTAATATGCATATCAGTGGCATATTAACCCTAATTTGTCCCTATTGAGCTCATATTAATTTGTTTATGTGACTGACCCTTTTCTACAAGTAATTGGAATGCCTGCTTTATAAGCCACTTACTGATCAAAGATTTTTTTGGGGGTATTTTTGGTATTTTCAGACCACAATTGAGTAGTTTGAGACAAATCTTAATTTTTAGCATTGGTTGTGAAATATCAACCGCTTAATGATGACAAATTATGTTTTAATGTCCCACTGAGATGCATATAGGCAGCTAAAATAAAGTTTGACATTTTATGCAGCTGCTTTTTATTAGCAGTGTCAGGTTTTGTGAGCGCTAAGTCGATATATTCCTCCACCTTGTTCCTCTGCAGAGGCTCCTGTGTGATAAATTATGTGCTAAAAATCCACAGCTGAAGCTTTAAAGTTATATATTGTTTTTTTATATCACAATTAAGCGCCTACGACTGTATCTAAAACAGTAAAAGTCTGATATAGTATTTGAATCACATTAGCAATCGTTAAAGTGGGAGAAAAACAAGAAATGAGCTGTTGGTCATGTTAATTTCTATAATTTACTGCAAATCAAAGCAGAAAAATACTCTGCAGTTGTAAAACAACTTTGGTCATCAAGGCTATTGATGTGTTGAGCCCTAAAGCAAAGGGTTTTGTATCCAAGGTTTAAACCTAAATGGCTGCTTTAAGGTCAAGTTGAGGTCATCTCTAAAAACATTACATTTCATGTTCAGTCTCTCCCGAGGCAACTCAGTCGCTGTTTGTTGTTGTTTTCATTGTTGACTCGAGCTTCAGGTTACAGCAGCGTTTGTGCATAACTGGTAAACGAGGCTAATATTGTAGTGACATGGCTCATTTATAAATATCAACATCTATTTAGCATGTTTTTCTGATATTATTGTCTTGCTGTTTGGGCTTTGGTTGAAAACTCAACACGGTTCACCCGAATAAACAAACGCGGAGACAAAGAGCCGTCATGCGTCGCTCTCTGGAGACGCCGCCGTACCGGATTCCCTGTGGTTGTCACCAAGCCGAACGCCGCCCTACGTGGGAGGCGCTGCGTGTGGCGTTGGCACTCAAAGTTGCTGCAGCTAGCTCGTGTTTTCTCTCCCCCCCCTTTGCCCCAGCAGCACCACCCGCACCCCCACCCAGCGCTGAGTGATGTCAGACATTCAGGGAAGCTGGATGCTGAGGAAGAGCGCGGTGGCAGCAGGCGGCAGAGATAAGACCCCCCATACCTCCACAGATTAAACAGCAGGATTAACCTCTCTACTCCACCACTGCCACCACGGTGTCTTTCACCCCCTTATCTACCCCGGCTCCCCCCTTTTCTCCTCCAACATTTGCCACCATACATTTATGCAGTTGTCATGATGTGGGGAAATTGCTTTTTAACCCTGTGTGGGGTTTTTTCCTGCTATGCCTCTTTTCCAAATTGAAACATAAGAAAAAAGAGCAAACCTGCCAGGAAAAAAAACTAAACAGCGTTTTTACTTCTGGATTGTTCAGCTCTCATCTCAAGCCACACTTGAAAGAAAGTTTCAACAGAGAACAGCTGCCACATTTTTCACCATTTTATCTCTTGCATCTGATTTAAAATGGAATATTTTCTTGCAGGGGAGAAAACACCATAAATGTGAATAAATATGAGGTATTTAGCTGTGCAGCCCTGAAGCAACACCACAAAACAAACCATAGATATTGTATTTATGTCATGACTGTGTATTGCAGTTCTCAAAATACATGTACAGCCATAGTTTCCAGGTGAAGTGGAAAAGTAAAGGAGTAGCTTTTTGCCCAACAAGACCTGATACTTGGCCTGAATATGTTTAGTTATTCTCTTAGCCCGTAGTTACTTCACCATTCGTACGATCCCTGTTTTTAGCTTGTTGTAGCCAAGTTGTTTGGATTTCCACTCAGGGCAAACCAACATTTTTCTACTTGATACACAAAAATAAACCTTTCTGTGTCCATTACCAATATGTGCTCCATGGTTTGCAGAGACTGAAAGTCAAAAGGAACAAAACAACGTTACATATTCAAGCTTCCTTGTTCCTGGTGATGCTTTTTGTTGTTGCTCTGCAGTGATTCCTCCTGAATTATTTTTTTCTTTGAGGCTGTTAGGAAAGCTATTCGTAAAAATAATCAAAATATGACTGTCCCCAAAAAGTCATGTTATCATTTTAACTCTGCACATGCAGACTTTTGTTGAGCAGCTAAATCCTGTAACCGCCATCATAAACCTGGAGTTGAGCTCCGGCTCAGATGGAGGAAATGTTGCTACGTTCGCTCTCCCATCCAGCCAATTAGCATAGCATCCCCATGTGTTTGGTACCAACGATAAGAGGGGGCCAGTGACCAAGTGGGATATGACATTCCATTGAACCAGAAAATTGCTGCAGAGCCAGCCTTGAAATTAGTTTAAATTGCTGAATCAAAAAATGTTATCCTGGATTCTGGCAAGGCCAGCGTAAACCTCATGCCTCTAATCCCCAAACTGATGTGAAAGTTGTCGGGGATCGTGTCGCCCACCGCCACGATTGATGAGGGAGTTTGGATTCAGTGTGACAGAGGGAGACACTCTCGCGGGCAACTGGGATTTGACTTGGCTTCCACTCATGGCTACCAGGGTTGTGGCTTCAAATCTGCAGGCTTTGGGAATTTCCGCTGCGATCCTCCACTGCTTTTGTGCTTTTCAATTCAATTACACGCCACCTCTTTGCTCTGTGACAATGTCAGATCTTCAAGCTCTCTTAGATGTGAGTTGAGTCATAAATCTGAGCTTTGACGCACAATTTGAGTACCGAGGAGGGGGGATAATTTACCATCAGGTGCCTCATTTTAATCTTAAAATAGCTGCAAATCGCAGCACTGAAGTTGCCGATTGATGGAAGTAGGGAGCAGGCAGGAAGATGTCAACTCCAAAAACCTCTTAATGTGGAATAAGTTCTAGGAAGTGGATCAGTGAAGCACACATGAGTGGATTAAAGCACATTTATTCTGCACCCAGTCAGTCTGAAGTCGGTGTTTGACCAAGAACAGCAACAGTAGGAATTGGAGATCGCGTTTTCGCCATTTGGACAAGAAAATGAACACTGATTGCTCACAATGACGCAAATAGCGGTGTGTCAAACTCCAACTGAGGTTTTAATTTGAACTTTAAGAACTCAGCCCACTCCTTTGTTGGCACATTGTACTTTCCACACAGTAATTAGGCTGGCTATAGACGCTGGCTCTAAACCAATTTGCACTCCTCGATTGGTTGCAATCTGCCTCAGTGAACCGGAGCTCCTCATTAATAAACAACTGAAATGTCATTTTAGTCTCAATGTGCTGTAATGTTGCTTGTCATGTCGTTTTTGTTCTTCTCATGTGATAAATCTACAGCTGTATGTTCGGATGCTGGAGAAAAGCTTTAGCCACACTGATTCCTCCTCTTACCGCCCTTCACCATTTGTTTTTCTTTATCCAATTAACATTTAAGTTCCAGATAAACTTGATTTCACATTAACATAGATTTAATTTGTTTGTGCTAGTTAGTGTAAAAAAATGCTGACAGCTTGGTAATAAAATTGATGATCTACAAGGACAAAAAAAACAACTTAAACTTTATTTTTTACATTAATTGAGATTAATTGGTAATGTACCAATCATTTGGCTAGTAACTCGACATTAGTTGTCCTTTTATCTCAAAAAATGCCAGAAATAACAATTTTTACAAGTCAATCTTCATCTCTCAAATGAGTGAAATTAACATTTTCACCTTGGTTGTTTGGCATTTTGTTTATCTAAACAACAAAAAACTGTAGATATGAGTAGATAACCTAAGGCATAATTTAATTTGGAAATGTTTTATCTATATTTTTTTCAGAAACATTTAATTTGACATGTAAAATACTCTTAACTGCTGTGAATTATTCATAAAGTTAATGAGGTGTAATACTAACCTCACTGAAAATCAATATATATTAAAATATATACATGTACATGTACAAGTAGGCTAAAACAAGTTATTGTCCTTTTTTATTAGTAATATTATTGTTTGACCTTTGTACTGAAGTAATTAATCCAAATTAATCTGAGTCTATTCTAAATGTATTAAGCCTGCATTCAAAAGTTATTTTTTTAACTCTAAGAAGTGAATATGATTAAAACTACAAATTGCTAATTAAAGACTAAATATTAAATATCAAGTTTGTGTTAGTTTGAAATAAATCCAAAGGGTTTTTGCGATGACAAGCAGTGAGAGAACACACAAGTTAATGTTATTTTGCTTCTAAAAGTCTCAAAAGTCATTTACGGCAGAGTTAAGTTTGAGATAAATTAATGTGGTCATCATTTTGACGTGAAAGCTAGCATGAAGAGGTCGTTATGAACCAATTAAAGCCCAGACTGGGCTCTGAATCGTAAATCAAACGCACCCTTTAACAGGAGCATATTTGTCAGATCTGTGGCCTGAGGATAACTCACTGGAAAAGCTGCTCCATGATGTCCTTAAATAAAACCACACAAACTTAGAAGATGCCGTTAAAGGACAACCCCTCTCTGCTCTGTGTAGCGTTGCCGTGACAACCAGTCATTTTTAAACCCTATGGTAACTCATCAATCACTTACTCGTGTGATTTAACACTTCCTGGCTTGCTTTCACCCATGATTACATGAGGGGAAGATTGTTTTGTGTGACTCAAGTCATGAGTCGAGCCTAAGTCAAGTGTGAAATCCTTGTTTTTGTGACCTAATTGTGACTCAAGTCCTCGTCTGTGGCGGTGAGCCACTGTCGATATTTATTTTTTTTGAACAAGTGAGGACGACTGGAGCGTAGCTTTTTGTGCTCTCACTAAATGTCTTTGAAATAAAGGGGATCTGTTTAGGTGACAGCTGTCCAGCTGAGGGAGCGCAGCAGATAACAGCGAGGCTGAGTGGATTACAGAAACCACTCTCTGTTATATCGCTTTCAGCCTTTGTCTTTATAGCACATATTTGATTTAGAAATACTTGATAAGCTTAAGCAAAGGCAGGCTATAGTTACCATCTGTTGCAATTATATGTGGTATTTCTTCATATATAAATAGGAACGTATGTATTTCGCATAAATGTGTGAAATACACTAGTATTTCTCTCTACTGATATAAGGAGTAATGCTTAAAACAAACTTCGGCGCTGTTTTTTTTTTGTTCTTTTCCTTTGCCGCTCTGTGCTTCACGCTGTCACGGTTGCTAGGCAACACGAGTTACGCTGAGGTGGAGGCTAGGCAGCTAGTGCCATTTTCTCTCGTCGTTTATCGACTCACCTGCATTTAATGTTTATGGATCATTAAGACGCATCTCATTCACTAATGTCGGTTTGGTAGCATAACTTATTTTGTCATGCTGGGATAAACAGTTGTAGTACGCTCACAACGTGCTAGCTAACGCTAAAACGGCAAGATAAATGCGGGTAACCAGTGAGCGTTTAACGACCGGCCCGGTTATGACCGAAGAGGCAGCTTTTAAAGGTATCTGTAACATTATTATGTTTCTTAACCATGTAAACCCTAAAATGGTGAGTTTTATTCCGCAGATGAATTGAAATAAATATGGTTTTGACAGCTTTATTGAGACATACGAGTCGAAGGTTTTACAGTCAGAGAATATGTTCTCTGCTAACGGTTTTCAGTTCCCTGCTTTTTCTTTTAACACCGTAGTAGCTTAACACAATATCTGCATCCCCTGTCTATTGTCCTATTGATATGGTACTTATACCAGCAGTTCATAGAACATGTGTGATTATGTACAAAAGGTTACTTCACTCTTAGCTCTTTGTTTCTTCAAGTTTGGAGGGGGATGCATTTTATGGCAATATGGATTTTGTGCCTGCCAATATCTACATGCCCCGTCTATTTCCCCCAAATATTATCCCAGTGCATAGCATGTAAAGAAATTAAAATAACAGTAAGGTAATAATGGTGATAATAATAAAGCCATGAATTATCACCAAGAAGCAGGTACATTTAGACATTCAATGGAACGAGAATTTAAAAAAAAAAAAGTATTTTTTAATAGATGGAGTTTGTTAGATTATATATAGAGAATAACATAAAATGAGAAAGGAATGACTATACAGACAGATAAAACTATTCCTTTCTAGATTTTCCTCTGGACTCATTTGGGGGAAAGTTAACCTCTAACTGGGTGAAGGTTTAAGTATTGTACTTAATCCCACTTGCTTCTGACAGGAATAAGTAACTCGCCCTAAAGTCCATTCAATGGGTTTTTAAGTTAGTGTGTGAAAATCCAGCTGGATAAAGGAATGCCCCACTGGATACAACCGGATTAGTACGTCTATTGATTTGTGTTATCATGAGGAACACACACTATATTACCATCACATTAGTAGACAGTATCTTTCAAGTATCTTCCAAGCAATGGCAAACCGCTGCTTCAAAAAGCTGCTTACGGATTCAGTGGGAGCGTTTCTTCCCGACAGGTATGCAATAATGGGGTTTCATTAGAACTCTAACATCAAAGACCAAATAAAAAATAAAAAACTACATATATCTGCGAGCAAGGACTTGAGACTTCTGTGCTCAGGAAGGAACCTCATCAAGTTGATAATTACAAATCTGATGCGACCTGAAAAACGTACGTGAGGTGAAGGTGGGATCGCTGCAGAAGCCGCCTGAACAGCCCTCGCTGCTTAAACCTGCAAAACCCAGAAGACCTGATCATGTGTTGAGTCTGCAGATTGTTGATAGTGTCACACCAGCTCAGGGCAGATAAAGCCGACCGTTGCATGTTCAGCGTACAGCAAAGCAAAAATCATTTCTTGCCCTCTGACATCAACCACAGTGTCATTTTTTCATGATTTAATAAAAGTTAGAAAACTACATTTTGGTACATTATGAACAGCCTGTCCAGTGTTCATGAGGTAAATACTTCCTGGCCAACTTGTAAATCCATCAATGAATCTCCTTCATTCAGATTATTGAAATCCTGAACCTTGTTTGAACAAACGACAACTTCAGTTCTTTCCTGAATCTTAAAGACATTCCTGATCCGTTAGTGTGACAGAGAAATAAAAATGGAAATGCAAAAACAACAGTGGATATTCACAGACGAAACGATTCCTGGCTTATTCTGATTTCCAGTTGTCTTTCTGACTCAGGAGTGTAACAGAAAAAAGCAAGATCTTTGATAGAGCAAGTAGTTTTGAAAAAGAAATAAAAACAAGACCAAAGCAAGCATTCCTAACCCAGATTTTATTGAAGTAAAAAAGATAAGCTGCAACATTTACGTACCAAAAATAGTGAGAAGTGGAAAAATCTGATATTTCAGAATCTGATTGAATTTTTATAAGTCAAAAACAAAGTTAACCCTTAGCCAATTAATCTAATTATTTATTTGTGTTTTACATATTTTTATGCTATTTCTGTGTTTTTTTCTTTTTAAACTTAAACAAGAATATCACAATTGGAGAGGGTCTGTTGCATTTCCATTGATGTCCACTGACATTCAGTTTTGAGAATTAAATTTTTGAATAGTCTTAGTAAATATTCAAAAGAATAACATTTATTTTGTTATTCCAATTGGTGAAATATTCTCTAAGGAAAAGCAGGAGTTATTGCTTTGAGTCACTGACTTTGCAGCAATCACTCCTGAATTTCCATGTGATGACAATTGATGGCGTCAAGTTGCCAGCAATACCTCATACTGTCCACTTCTTGTTACTGCAGGTTTCCCCCAGTGTATTATAAGCCTGGCGGGCCACCAGGCTTTACTTGTGATCCCACCAGGCTAAACATAGTTTATTTATTTGAGCTTGTTTTAATGTTTGCCCCTTTTTAAGACTTTGTTTTTGGTGTTTGCTGTAAAGATATGAATCTGCCAATAAAACACAATTACCAAGTGATATTTTCAAATTTCCTATCAACTTTAAATATTTTTTAGCCAAAAAAAATGGAGTCATTGATTTGGCGCCTATCACCGGGTTTAGAAAGTTTTGTGGGGGAAACCCTGCTATTGACTCCACATGGGAAAAAGAGAACAGAAAACTCATCTAAGACAAGTGCCACCCCCTGAAGGAAGGGCGCCCTGGGCAGAGAGCCACAACAGACATAACAAAAACAACCACCATCTTAGAAATCGATGTAGGATTGGCCTTTATGAGTTTTCCTATTCATTTTTCTAGTTTTCCTTTAATTTTGGTAAATATAAAATATTATTGGATTTTCTTACTAATTGAAGTAAGTCTTAAAATTTCCATTAAGTGTAAAAGAATTGTTCCCTTAATAAATATTGATTGCTTTAGACATTTATTATTGACTTATTTTATTAAAATAATCAATAAATCTGATCTAGAGTTGATTTTTTAAGTCTGTAATTGCACACCAAAGACTGACAGTTTTATGGGGTTGAAACAAATCAAAAGGTAGCATAAGTACAAAAAAAGACGTTTGGAAAAAAAACGCACTTCATCATTCATCGCCTTTCAGTGCAGGCTTGTGAATCACAGACTGATTTAGTGTCTTTGTCGACAGCGTTGCTCAGAGCTGCTCATCAGCTGCTGCTTCATCAAAACAATTCAGACTCAGGAAAAGAACAAAAACATAAGTGCAGGATGTTGTTGATCCAGAAATACAGACCTTTTTGATCAAATATTTTTTGAATTTATAACATCGTTGTATTATTTCTTTCCTTATTTTTTTTTAGGTAAATAAATGTTCACCATTTTACATAATCATAGAAACAAAAATCAATCTTTTTGTCCTCCCAGTTTGGATTCTGAGGAATGTAATATTGTTTCCAGCCTTCCTGACACTAGTGATCATTAATTACTTAATTGATTTTAAAATGACAAAAAAAACACAAGTACTCATTGTTTTGATGTTTTAATGTGTTGCGGTGCTGAGCCTCTCGGTGATTTATGAACTAACAGCAGTGATTTAAAGTCTATTCTCTGAGCTACTGGGAGCCAGTGGAAGGACTTTAGAGCTGGTTTTACTGGTATTAGTCAGAACGTAGAAAATATCTCTGTAGAAAAGGTGCAACTCTAAACTTGACTCAGTTACATCAGTTCAATTGGGCCAAAATCCTAGCAAAATGGTCCAAATTGAAAGAATTCTCATTTACCAAGTACCAAGTCATCGCGTTTAAAAGGTAGTTCTTGTGAATCCTTGGAAAATATAGCAAACTTGTGAATATAAAGGAAGTTTAAAAAAAAAAAATCAATCCATTGAAAAGTTTTTTTTGTGAAACCAGAACAGCTAATATCTCTTAGATTGATTTTTTTTTTTCACCTAAATATGAAATGACACGATGAGAAGAGGTGCCATCATTAAATATTGTGGGGGAAACAAATTTAGTTTATTCTCTAAAAATAAACAACAACTATAGAGTCCATCTGTAGAAGACAAAAAAATGTGGCCACAACTTTGTAACATGTGGGAACGACTTGTTTGAGTTGTGGGAACTACTTAATTATAACAAGTTATGGCCATGAGTTACTGTCACCAGACGGGTTCAGTAGTGTTCAGATTTTTGTTTTTACAAATATGATTGAATCTAAAATGTAAGACGTTAAAAACTACAACTCTCTGCTCTTTAGAGGAAGTTTGCTTTTGAATAAACAAATGCTTACATTATTAAAATGTCAATTTAAGACTGGACAAAAATACAAAAGGTTATCTAATTTATTCGTTAGACAGCCATGACTACAGCAACGTAATGAAAAGATGAAGAATTAAACAGAATGGCTCATCACAGAGATAAGAGACATTGTAGTTTGACAGACTTTGGTTTGTGTCCCAGTGGAAGGCAAATAAAAGTCTCACGTCTTTGAGGGGGATGAAGTGAGCTCCATGCAAATAGGCAGAATATTTCATGTCGGGGTCAGTCATTATGACAAAAGAGGAAAAAAAGCCTACCTTTTGGTTTCTTTCAGCCGAGCTGCTCCGTTGTTAAATAGTTGCTGCGCAAGGACCTCTGGGGAAATTAAAAGCATATTGTGCCACAATTTCCTTGTGACTCAGGGCTTCCCTGGGGAGGGTACTTTTAAAATTTCTAATAAAGGAGACTTCAAATTACAGAGAGGGGACCTGGCATTAATTAAACTGGGGATTTCAGCAGGGTCAACTTCTCATATTTATCTGTTTATACCATTGCTTTGGTCTTCTGTAAAGACTGCCTGGTGCTTTGAGGCTGCCGCTCCTGGGCAAAAACAAACATCTGACAGTCCTCATGTATGAGACAGAAGTGATCTATGTGTCACAATATAAAAACCACAAGCTGATGAAAAATATATGTTGAAGGCCGCGCCTTGGGAGATCTAGCAAAATTATTATTTTTGTCTCCGTAAATTCCTTGCAATTATCAGTTTTTAGTGTCGTCACCTCGTTTTACAAATTAACCTTTTGCAGAAGATGCGAGCAGAAAGTTTCTTGCAACATGCATTAGCCTGTAACTGCCATTATTTCTGCTGAACTTTAATGATCACTCAGCAGCTACCAGCAATTTTCAGGACTAAAAGCGCCAGCAATTTACCGTCCTGCCACAGCCAACCGCTGTGATTCCTTTTTCTGTTACGATGCGTGAACTTGCGGCTAATGCTGTTTGCAGCCTTGACCCGACAGACGAAAGTTCAGATGGGTTGGCAGGCAATAAACAACGAGCATTGGGTTGTTGTTGTTCTGAGTTTGTAATCTCTGTGGGTCTGTCTGAAACAGAACAGTGATGAGACATCAGTAATACCACAATTAACTCTTCCAACACATGCCCACTGCTGTTAACTTGGATTTTATTCTGCTGGTGGGAATGAAACATAGGAACAAAGATACAGAGGCTTGATATAAGATTTGTCATGTTACAACATATTTGAATGTTTTTTTTATTGGGTTTTTACGTACAAAACCAAGAGGAAGTGGAATATTTTAGTAAAATAAATATATGGGTGGGTTTATGAGTAAATACCGATACGCAGTGGTGTCAAACTCATCTTTGGTTTCAGATATTTTAGCAGGTTCGCAAACTGTTAAAATATCAATGAATTCTTAAAATTAAGTAATATTAAATGTTTTCAGTCCTTCCAGGATCTCATGATTGTTTTGTGATTTTTTTTTTACAATCAAAATCAAAGTGTTTGATTTTCTAATTTTCTAATTTGAATATATTTGCAATTATTTGTCTGTAAATGCCACTTTTTATTACTCGCTGTGTACTCGTGGACTATAATCTGACATCAATTAAGGCTGAGGCAACTGTTTAGTACAAGTAAGAAAGTTTTTGACAATATTTGTGGAAAATTTGCAATAAACTCCCAATTATGTATGAATGAGAAAAAATGCGGGGATTTGTTGATTTTGTTGATTTTCCGTAAATTTCCACGATAATTCGCAAGAAACTGGAGGGACTGATGGATATATTTTATCAGTAAACAGATAAAAACTGCATTGATTTGATTGATAAAATATAATACTTATGCAAATTTGGTGTTTAGAGTAGAACTTAGAGGGCCACATAAAAAGATAAGGCGGCCCTGATTTGGCCCACGGGCCTCAAGTTTGACACACGTGCCTGTGTGCATCTTATATTTATCATCATAAAATAAGTTATAATTTGCTTACAAGCATAAGAAATAATCCACTGTTTGTCTATTTATGAATTTACTCGTTTAGTATCTTGTAGGACTGAAATGATTAATCGTGATTAATCAATAAGTAATCGATTAATCATTAATTGGAGTTAACAGTTTCTAAAAAAGGCCATTTGCTGAAAAAACAACAACTTCAGAGCAGGAATTAAGTCAAAACTGTGCAAAAGAAATATAAATGTTATATTTAAGATATGAAAACTTATTCGTCTGTAAACCTGCTTCTTCATTGGTGATTCTAAATGCTGCAGCTCATATTTCAATGTGTGGTTTTCCAAGCTGTTTGATTGACGTTTCTCAGGTCAAACTCTCCCTTGGCCACTGAAGGCTAAAGCTGAAAAATAGTTATCACGGTCCTGATAAATTAAAACCACAACACGCGGCATTTCCTGACCTCCGCTGTGGGATCAACGTCTTATTTAACATCTCATAGCCAATGCAGTTCCTGTCTGAATCCATTCATGTGTTTACATTCGGCCTAAATGCCAAAGAGAGTATTGATGTTGGCCAATTCTCCGAAAAGCATGATTTACATCCAGTGACATTTTTAAAGCCGCTTCTGTCAGTGTTTTCATATTAACAGCAAACAAATAAATATCTGTATTCTGATAGGTGACATTTGTGTAACAAACCACAGAGTATTACCAAATGACTCTCCTCTTCGCTCGAAGGAGGATTTCAGCTTCTGTAGAGTCTGGCCTCATTTTGTTTACTATCACCGCTCTTCTCACAGTTTCCAGGCACAGCAGGGACTCTTGTTTCAGCAAAATATTACTCTGATACACTGATTGAGACGCCCAACACATAATAACGTAATATCTATAGCAGGAAGCAAGAATCTGAGGAAATTATGTTGTTATTAGGAGCTGGAAGTAATCCTGATCATACTGAAGTGAATACCGATGCTCATCTTGCATTTATCATCATAAAATAAGCTATAATTTGCTTACAAGTATAAGACATAATTTGCTATTTACCTATTTGTGCATTTAGTATCTTGTAGGGCTGAAGCAAATAATCAAATTATTTATGATTAATCAGTTAGTAATTGATTAATCATTAGCTGGGGTATACGGTGTGTAAAAAAAATACCATTTTCTGAAAGAACAACATCTTCAGAGCAGAAATTCAGTCACAGCTATACAAAAGAATATAAATGCTGTATTTAAGGTCTGAAAACGTATTTGTTTATAAATCTGTTCCACCCAGAACTCCTCTAAGTTTTAGCTTCACCTAGTTCAAATAGCGCAAAATAAATCTCCTGTAGGCTTTTAACGTATTTAATATCTGTTAATATATTTTTATTTTAATTGTAACTTATTTTAATGTAGGCTTAAGTGGTTAATTTAAAAAAAATAATAAAATTCATAAAATTAATCAATTAACCATCACAATATTCAAATAAAATAATATTTTGTTGCAGCCCCAATGTTATTAAATAAATAATATTCACTAGATGTTTTTATTTTGCTGCATCTCTGTTGTTGACAGAAGACATAAATCTACTCAGATTCAAAACTTGGCCTTGTCTGAACTGTAATTTCCGACAAAAACCAAAACAATTCAGAATCTGTGTCACAGATTCACTCTGCAGGAAGTGCAGAGTGAAGAATGTGGCTACATGTGCCTCACCAGAACTACAAACCATGGTTGCATGACTTTAATTACATTGTCTGTTTGGCAGAGCTGTGCCACATCAATCTTTTCTGCTGAGCTGCATGCAACAGTTTCCCAACCTCGACACGAAGCTCTGCGCTGACACGCCGTCCGCAGAAGCACAGCAGGCGCTCTGGTTTCACTTGTGACTTCAAAGTCAAAACGCCTTTTACTCGATGATTTCACCTTCGGTCTCATGCTTGCTTGAACTAAATATAGATGCATTAAAACAACACATTTGGACCAGAATACTGCCTTGTTGTTTCTTTTGGCAGGAGGCTGCTGCTTTTCCACATAAATCCAGTCTAGCTTGAACCGGCCCTTTAACGTTTCCTTCTCAGGAAGTCCTTGTGGTCGTCGAGTCATTCGACAACCCCGTTAATTTTTTATTATTTAGACAAAATCTTACATTTTCTTCCTTGAAAACAACATGTTTCTAGATGGTACCGTTTTACTATTTTATACTTTTCTGCAAGTCTTCAGCAGTTTGCTTCAAACGCTTTTGATATTTTCACCAAAAGCATTCAGCATTAACATTCAGCATTCACACTTGCATTTTCATAGGAAATGCACACTTTCTAGTCTCTATTGTGCCACAGCAAGTTAAAGGGAAAAGTCATTAAATGTATTAGTAGTTGGTGAATTATTAAGACATCTCTAGTAAGCAGTTTCTTTGTTATTATTAAGACATTTATCTTCTCCCTGGAAGATGCAGCTTTAACTTTCTGTGGCTTTACCCATTCAGTTGTAAATAAAACAGACCTGCAGCTGATAACCAGACACACTGGTTGGTTAACAGAGAGACTGACACACCAGCAAGTTTTTCTTCTTAATATTAATTAAATCCACATCAACAGTGGCCCAAATACCAGGTGAGCCGCTCCTGTTTAGCATTTCAGATTGGGCTTGGGAGATGTTTCACGAGGCTTTAATTGAAGATAAGACCAACTTTATCTCCTACTCAGCAAACAGCAGGGCACAGGCAAGTAGGACGTGATGGATGGTCCCTCCTTGCTTCTCTTGTTGCTCGTTTCATTTCTCGCTGTGTTTAAAAATGACCCTTCAAAACGCCGTGAAGGCTTGGAAACCAGCGTTCGCTCCCACACTGGAAGCAGCCGAACACGCCTGCCTCTGTAATTCGTTACCATAGATTTTAGAGGAGGCCTTTTTTTAGCATCCATGCGCCCCTTTCAAACATCAATATCGGGTTGTGTGCACTGCCATCCCCTTTGGGTAAGTCCCGCTGATGGCCTTCCTTCCTTGTATGAGGGGTTTCTGGCAGAGATGGACGCGCTGTGGGAATGGACTGACATTGATTTCTTCATCCCAGTGCACACACTGATGTATTGACTGCTGGGCTGATCAGTTAGAGACTTTCTGTTTGTCACTGTGTGCTGGAGCTGAAAGACCTTGAGCAGGAAGAGTCACAGGCCCAGCTTGTTTTGTTTATCGCCGTTCTGCCCCAAAAATAATTGTACTTCACTCCATTTCCCTTCTGTGGCACATTTCAAGAGGCAATTCAACGATTCACTCTTCCTTTTAAATGTTTATGTTTAAGGACGACACTTAATCGATCCTTGAGGAGCAGTTTACTTGAATTCGGCTGCTCTGGAAGGTTTCCCTGAAATTCAAAGATAATTTAGTTGACGGCTGATTCATAAGACTTTTTACTCAATTTATTCACATCACTAGCTGTGTTTACGTTATAGAACTTTGTTGCTATTCCGCTAACGTAAAAAAAACGATTTAACAATTTTGTTTCCATTCATTAAGAAACAATTAAAATCAAACGTAAATAACTTTGTTCATGGTTCAAAGTATTAATGAAAAATTATCTTTCTGTCACTTCCTGTTGTCTTCTTCATGGTTTCCGGCAGTAGTAACTAACATCTGGTTGTTGATCACGACTCGTGTGATGCGAACAGAGTGTTTCCATTGCAGTTCTGCAAAATAAACCAAGTTCAACACAAAACCACTTCGATGCAGCGCAAAAACTTTACGTTTTTTCTTAATCGTCATGTTTCCATTAACATAATTCATTTTTGTTATTCCAATTTGTGCAATTATATAGTCAGTGGAAACACACCTAATCATGTCCAGCGCACATAGGTGCAAGACATAAACTAAAATTTCTAAATATCTTTGAAAA
The DNA here is from genome assembly GCA_902982915.1 of Phalloptychus januarius. Taxonomy (NCBI): domain Eukaryota; kingdom Metazoa; phylum Chordata; class Actinopteri; order Cyprinodontiformes; family Poeciliidae; genus Phalloptychus; species Phalloptychus januarius. Next base: position 15,126,711 of record CADWAE010000230.1, on the reverse strand, counting down.
GTTAATTTAGTTCATTAATTCAATTTGAAAAGGAAATGCTCATTTGGATAGATTCATTGCTCACAGAGTGATTTATTTCTAACATCTATGTTAGAAATATGTTAGAGGTTCTGTTATGGCCTGAAGCTAAATTCAGACTTTATAAAATGCAATATAGAATCAATTAAGATATTTTATTCAACCTTATTCAATAAATTTATCTGTTCTGATGAAGCTCATTTCTCAGATTAAACCTTTTGAAAACCTTTTGAAGGTGTTAAATATACTGTTCATTATTTGTATTGTTCTGATGTTCTAATCTTAAATGTTTTCGAAATAATCATGATTAACACAAAAAAACTTGAAGACATCAATCTGTGTGTAATTAATGTATATAATGTAATTCCATCCATCCATCCATCTTCTACCGCTTATCCGGGGTCGGGTCGCGGGGGTAGCAGCTTAAGGAGGGGGGAGGCCCAGACTTCCCTCTCCCCAGCCACTTGAGCCAGCTCCTCCAGGGGAATCCCGAGGCATTCCCAGGCCAGCCGAGAGACATAGTCCCTCCAGCGTGTCCTGGGTCTTCCCCGGGGCCTCCTCCCGGTGGGACGTGCCCGGAACACCTCACCAGGGAGGCGTCCAGGAGGCATCCTGACCAGATGCCCGAGCCACCTCAACTGGCTCCTCTCGATGCGGAGAAGCAGCGGCTCTACTCTGAGTCCCTCCCGGATGGCCGAGCTTCTCACCCTATCTCTAAGGGAGAGCCCAGCCACCCTGCGGAGAAAACCCATTTCGGCCGCTTGTATCCGGGACCTCGTTCTTTCGGTCATGACCCAAAGCTCATGACCATAGATGAGGGTAGGAACGTAGATCGACTGGTAAATCGAGAGCTTCGCTTTTTGGCTTAGCTCTCTCTTCACCACCACGGATCGGTACAGCGCCCGCTTCACTGCAGAGGCTGCACCAATCCGCCTGTCGACCTCCCGCTCCCTTCTTCCCTCATTCGTGAACAAGATCCCAAGATACTTAAACTCCTCCACTTGAGACAGAACACCCCCCCCGACCCGGAGTAGGCACTCCACCCTTTTCCGGCTCAAGACCATGGCCTCGGACTTGGAGGCACTGATTCCCATCCCGGCCGCTTCACACTCGGCTGCGAACCGCTCCAGTGAGAGCTGCAGATCACGCTCTGATGAAGCCAACAGGACCACATCATCCGCAAAAAGCAGAGATGCGATCCTAAGACCACCAAAACGGATCCCTCAACACCCGGCTGCGCCTAGAAATTCTGTCCATAAACGTAATGAACAGAATCGGTGACAAGGGCAGCCCTGGCGGAGTCCAACTCTCACTGGGAACGAGCCCGACTTACTGCCGGCAATGTGGACCAGACTCTGGCACCGGTCGTACAGGGACCTGACAGCCCGTATCAAGGGCCCGGTACCCCATACTCCCGGAGAACCCCCACAGGACTCCCGAGGGACGCGGTCAACGCCTTCTCCAAGTCCACAAAACACATGTAGACCGGTTGGGCGAACTCCCACGCACCCTCCAGGACTCTGCTGAGGGTGTAGAGCTGGTCCAGCGTTCCACGGCCAGGACGAAAACCACACTGTTCCTCCTGAATCCGAGGTTCAACTATCCGACGGACCCTCCTCTCCAGGACCCCGAATAGACCTTGCCAGGGAGGCTTAGAGCGTGACCCCCTGTAATTGGAGCACACCCTCCGGTCCCCTTTTGAACAGGGGACCACCCCCAGTCTGCCAATCCAGGGGAACTGCCCCCGATGTCCATGCAATGCTGCAGAGTCGCGTCAGCCAACACAACCCTACAACATCCAGAGCCTTAAGGAACTCCGGCCGGATCTCATCCACCCCCGGGGCCCTGCCACCGAGGAGCTTTTAACCACCTCGGTGACCTCGTCCCCAGAGATTGGAAAGCCCGACCCAGAGTCCCCAGGCTCAGCTTCCTCAATGGAAGGCATGTTGGTGGGATTGAGGAGGTCTTCGAAGTACTCTGCCCACCGGCCCACAACGTCCCGAGTCGAGGTCAGCAGCACACCATCCCCACTATACACAGGGTTGGTGTTGCACTGCTTCCCCCTCCTGAGACGCCGAATGGTGGACCAGAATCGCCTCGAAGCCGTGCGGAAGTCTTTCTCCATGGCCTCTCGAACTCCTCCCACGTCCGGGTTTTGCCTCAGCAACCACCCGAGCCGCATGCCGCTTCGCCCGCCGGTACCCGTCAGCTGCTTCCGGAGTCCCACAGGCCAAAAAGGCCCGGTAGGACTCCTTCTTCAGCTTGACAGCATCCCTCACCAAAGGGGTCCACCAACGGGTTCGAGTGGTTGCCACCGCGACAGGCACCCACAACCTTACGGCCACAGCTCCGGTATGCCGCCTCGACAATGGAGGCACGGAACATGGTCCACTCAGACTCAATGTCCCCCACCTCCCCCGGAACGTGTTCAAAGTTCTGCCGGAGATGGGAGTTAAAGCTCCGCCTCACAGGGGATTCCGCCAGGCGTTCCCAGCAGACCCTCACAACATGTTTGGGCCTGCCAGGTCTGACCGGCATCCTCCCCCACCACCGGAGCCAACTCACCACCAGGTAGTGGTCAGTGGAGAGCTCCGCACCTCTCTTCACCCGAGTGTCCAAGACATGCGGCCGCAGATCAGATGAAATGATGACAAAGTCGATCATCGAACTGCGGCCTAGGGTGTCCTGGTGCCAAGTGCACACATGGACACCCTTATGCCTGAACATGGTGTTCGTTATGGACAATCCGTGACGAGCACAGAAGTCCAACAACATAACACCACTCGGATTCAGATCAGGGGCGTTCCTCCCAACCACGCCCTCCAGGTCTCACTGTCATTGCCCACATGAGCGTTGAAGTCCCCCAATAGAACGAGGGAGTCCCCAGGAGGGGCACTCTCCAGTACCCCCTCCAAGGACTCCAAAAAGGGTGGGTAATCCGAACTGCTGTTCGGCCCGTAAGCACAAACAACAGTCAGAACCCGTCCCCCCCATCCGTAGGTGGAGGGAGGCTACCCTCTCGCTCACCGGGGTAAACCCCAACGTACAGGCGCCGAGATGGGGGGCAACAAGTATGCCCACTCCTGCCCGACGCCTCTCACCGCGGGCAACTCCAGAGTGGAAGTATGTCCAGCTCCTCTCAAGGAGACTGGTTCCAGAACCAGAGCCATGCGTCGAGGTGAGACCGACTATTTCTAATCGGAACCTCTCAGCCACACACACCAGCTCCGGCTCCTTCCCCACCAGAGAGGTGACATTCCACGTCCCAAGAGCCAGCTTCTGCAACCGAGGATCGGACCGCCAGGGCCCCCTCCCCCGGCCACCACCCAGAACACAATGCACCCAACCCCTTTGGCCCCTCCCATAGGTGGTGAGCCCATTGGAGGGGGGACCCATGTATTCCTTTCGGGCTGAGCCCGGCTGGGCTCCATGGGAAAAAGCCCGGCCATCAGGCGCTCGCCATCGTGCCCCCCCTCCAGGCCTGGCTCCAAGGAGGGGCCCCGGTGGCCCACGTCCGGGCGAGGGAACACCAAATCCAATGTTTTTATTCATCATTGGGGTCTTCAGGCTGCGCTTTGTCTGGTCCCTCACCTAGGACCTGTCTGCCTTGGGTGACCCTACCAGGGGCATAAAGCCCCAGACAGCATAGCTCCTAGAATCATTGGGACACTCAAACCCCTCCACCGCGATAAGGTGGCAGCCCAAGGAGAGGTAATGAGGAATGTAATTGAGTTACTGAAATTAATGTAACTCAACTACATTAATTGTAATAACTTGAATCATGTCACATTTTTGTTTTGTTTTCTAATTTGTTGGACATGCTTCAAATCGCTGCGCTAAGCGGTCGAATCGTGCCGCGACGGGCCCTCGATGCGCCTCCACTTAGACTTTGAATGTAAACTATATGCGTGAAATGCGTCTGGTGTGAACGAACCATTTGAAAAGCAACCAAGGTTTCCCCCAGTGGATGATGAGCCTGGCGGACCACCAGGCTTTACTTGTGCCCCCGCCAGGCTCAGCATTGTTTATTTATTTTAATGTTTGCCCTCTTAAGATTTAATAGTTTGTGTTCAGGTATTAATCTTCCAATTACACATAATTATCAAGTAATATTTTTTAATTATTATTTAACTAAAAGAAGATGGCAGTTAGCCAGCAGCCTACTGCCAGGTTTAAAGAGTTTTCTGGGGGAAACCTTGACAACAATCCTTTATTAACTGTAATGTTTTATTCAATTACTGAAACTTTTTATGGAGATGCATCTCATGTTTAGGTTGAGAAATAATAAGATCTCTTTTTAATTAATGGCCTGAGAGACATTTTCCCTGGAATCTGCTGCTCAGAGGTTCCTCTAGTTAATTCATTAAATAATTATTTAGTCATAATTAATTCATATCTTTCGCATCGGTGCCCAACACAGGAGTCACAGACCTTTCTTCAGACATATATTTGCAACTCGGATCAAATCAGCTTATTTGCGTCGCACCAATTTACGACAAAAGCCATCTCGGCGTGCCACCAGAAAAAGTAAACGGGTCCAATTCAGCTCATTGTCACGTCACAGCCGAAATAAACATTGTTTGTCTCTGACATCTGTCAAAGTGAATTATAGATCTCGGGAGGAGTTGCACCAGTCACAGTTCCTCCGTCTTCCTGGTGTGCAGCTTTGTAGTCTGTTAAAAAAAGAAAAACGTCAGATGAGTTTTTTCTTTGGGTCTAACTCAAATCTGACAGATAACACATGCTCTAGAGGCAGAATACAAGAGGAGAACACAGAGCAGCTGCTTCCCTACCTTCAGGTAATGATGCCGATTGTGTGTATGCGCCAGTATGTGTGTGTTTTGTTCTTCTGCGTGTTTGTTTATGTACTGGATATAGAGCAAATAATCCAACAGAGCAATAAGCCAGAATACTTAGCACAAAGCATAACGTGTGTTGATTTCTTTGTTTTACTTCAGCTGGAATTGTTCTGGAAATGGACCGAATCCCAGATCTGGCGGATATTTCTGGCTGCGTCATCTAAATTCAGGCTGTCACTGGGAGCATCCGGGTCGGCTTTGTGTCTTTTAAACGCAACGAAATTGCTTTGAGTTGTATTAATGGAATTCAGTCACAATTTGAGCGGCTCGAGACAAGGTCATAGTCACGCCTCGCCCCTTTGAAATTGATTTGACACAGATTCATCCGCGTGCAGCAAATGCGCTTTAAAAAATGCATACCTCTTGATATTGTCGTATTAGAAATGTTGAAGCAATATTCACCTGTGACAAGGGGAAAATGCATCCATCTCATCTCCTGCAGAGGGAGTAATAATGTATAAATGCCATTATTTGCATCGTAAATGACAAATGGAACTCCTCATTGTATGTTTCTGGATGAGTTTTTCCTATGAGGTTTAAAAATAAACTTTATTTTGATGGAAGTTATTTCTTACGGAGCCCCTAAGGGGACATGGAGAAAAAAAAAAAGGAACGAAATCCCGACTTACTTTCTCGAGATCCCGAGTTATTATCTCGAGATCCCGACTTTTTATCTCGAGATCCCGACTTTTTATCTCGAGATCCCGACTTATTATCTCGAGATCCCGACTTTTTATCTCGAGATCCCTATCTGAGATCCGCTAGTTCTCGAGAACCCCGAAAAAAAAAAAGTCGGGATCTCAAGATAAAAAGTCGGGATCTCGAGATAATAAGTCGGGATTTCGTTCCTTTTTTTTTTTTCTCCATGTCCCCTTAGGGGCTCCGTAATTTCTGATCCCTTCACAGATAAAAAAAATCATTCTGACTTATTCAATGAAGGATTTCCATTACGTTGTAGTTTCTTAAATAAATAAACACATTTGCAGAATCTTGCAAAAGTATTACACTGTATTTTCTTGAACTATTTTATATTTTGTCATGTTAGGACACTTTTCAGATTTTTATTTGTAAGAAATCTTTAAATCCACTTCAAATGTATGCACTTCTTTGTGTTGATGTCACATAAAATTAAAATAGTATCCATTAAATTTTGTGGTTGCCAGCTGCAAAATGTGACAAAGTTGAAGAAGTTTTAATGTTTTTACAAGGAACTGTAAATTTAAGGCGATTTATATTAAGTCTATGACAACCGGGTGGCTGCAGTAACCATGAGGGGAGGTTTTAATCGCCTGTCCTGAATAAAGGTTTGTTACAAAAAGACATCTGTGATGTTGTTCCATACAGTGTTCGCATGGAGAAATGAATCTCCAGCTGAAGATGGCGAGAAAATATTTGTCCCTCACAAGAAGAAAGAACTCTTCCGCTGTCTTTAAATATAAAATATTTTTCTGTCTGGTGAAAAACAGATCACACACTGAAAAATGACTGAAAGTCCAACCAAAATTCCCCAAATTGTTTGTCAATAAACACATTTTACATCTTTAATTTCTGCATCAGAGAACATTTACGGATAGATAACACATCGTTCCCACAACTCTGAACCGGAAATCCATGGACGCATACAATCAATGTTTAAACGGTTTTGTAAAGGACTTACAGACTCTGTGTTCATAAATACTTTGTGTGAATAACAAGGTTCTGGTGACAAGCAGAGTACGTACACAATAGCAACATACACATAAGCCACATGTCCGCGTGAGCTAGGCGCTAAAAGCTACATTAGCTAAGCTAATTTTGCTAGTTTGGCAGTCAGTACTACACTGATATTTATCTTAGTATTACGCAGAGGGGGAGTACTCACAAATTGTGTTCAAGTAATAGTTGTAAAGTACTTATATTTGTTTGTAAGTTAGGAATGAGGCAAAAGCTAACTCAAAGCTTGTGGCTTATTGTTGTCATAGCAGCTCCATAGCAACCGCCTGCCAAGATGGCTGTCAGTTACAAAAGTTAAGGATGTGTGACATCAGATGAGAACAACGTACATTTGAAAAGCATTGAGTTAAAGTTCAGGTTGGCTGATCATTTCCATGGCTACAGATGTAGAAAATCACTTAGGCATAAAAACTGTTAAAATAAAAAACACATTGACACGGATCGAAACTAAACTGAATGCTTAAAAATAACCAAGGAATTGGTTCTTTCCAGAAAAAGCTAATCAGTGCATATCTATCTATGTGCAAGTCAGATGCAATGAAATTCATTATCTCCTGCAGTAAATAAGTCTTTGGTTTTCAGATCTTTCTTTAGCAGATCCTTTCATACTCTTACTATTTTGAACCTTGAGTTAACAGCGTCCATATTTCAGTTCGTTACATACTTACCCACCGCCTGCAATTTACAGCTTAATTCACAAGAAAATGTTTTTGGCACAAAAAAAGATGAACTCAACAGCGAGCCTTTTCACTTCTACGTGTTTTAAATTGTAGCTTCTCTGGTGGTCTCATTCTGACCGCCTGTAATGTGTTTCAGTAATGACCACATAATTGCAACAATCACCTCGACCTTCACAACACCTCAGTCGTACGGCGGCGCCGACCAGATCTGAGGGGCTTTTGGCTGCAAATAACAGCAAACAACTTCAGTGTGAATGGGCTCTGCGGAGATGAAATGCACATTGACAGTTGGGGGTTGTAACCACTGGAAGTCTTCCAATGATTCTGAGCCCCTATCACAGCCGAGTTCTTTAGCTGACAGTCAAAAGTCGAGGAAACGGCCCCAAGATTGTCACAAAGGCAACTGTGGCTAACACGCACTTCTGGTGCAGGATTTCATGTTTTCAGAGAAACATGTATTCAGTAGCCTTGTTAGCAAGCTGGGAAATTGATATTAAAGAAATATTGAATTAAATTCTGGCAAAATCTGACATCCAGAAAATGTCTTAAAGCTGCAGTACATAACTTTTATTTAAAATAAGTGTTTTTTTTGTACAGTATAGAGAAAAGATGGAGGTCCTCCACTCAGTGATATTATTGCCACCTGTAGAAATGCAACATGTCAAAAACAATCAATCAGAGGCAGGAGGAGGGTCTTAGTGCTGTCAATCATGGGAAATTTAATTGGAAAATTTATTTGCCATTATCAGAGGCTATTCAAACTACATGAGCCTTACTGACAGGCTGTACTGTCTGGAACATGATTGACAGCGCTAAGAACCTCCTCTTGGCTCTGATTGGTTATTTCTAGTTAGGACTGAGAGAAGACAGAGAAGCTCGAGACAGATTATCCGTCTCATGCGACACTGTCATGCCAAAGGGACAGTTTCAACAAATATGTAAAAACAATATTTTTTCTATGCCAGTTACATTCTGCAGCTTTAATTCACACGTCAGAAAAATGGGACCCAAAGTATTTTTTTCTGCCCAGATGGGAGCTCCATACAAGTTTTATATGGTCCGATCTTTTTACCCAAGAGAAATCCTATCTGTGCCATTTCCATATGTGGTACTTATTGTATCCAATTGTTTTCAAAGCGTCTGCAGTCTGAACAGTGATGTTGATTTTATCGATGTGAGACAGTGGCTGAAAGCTATAGTTATGAAATTATAAAATAAGTGAAGAGCATCACATCACAATCCCACAATATTGGCTCTAATTACGCAGCCAAACAGGCAACTACAGTTGCAGTCAATGCTAAACAAAAGGCCATCTCTATTAGTTGTGATTTCTTTTTATTGTCTCCCTTCGTGTTGTTGTGATCTTGTGGCAATACTGTCGACTCTCATTGCTGAATAAACTTTAAATTGTTCCCTTAACGGCTCCATCCGTTATTATTCCCATAAACAGTGCGCTGTTGTTACATCAAAGTTCTTCTTCTGCTGAAAAAGGATTGGAAAAAGTCTAAAGTGAAACTGAGCATCAAGATTTACTGTGATAACATAAACAAATTTGCTCTGGTTTGAGGTAGCCATCATCAGAAACAGATGCTTCTCATTCTCAAAGTTTCGTTTCCTTGCTGATTTTTTTAATTTTGAAGCCAGGTCAAAACTTTAAGCTGGACTTAATATTCCTGAACCCATTCTGGAACTATTTCCTCCAGAATCCAGCATGAAATTATCCTGCTCCAAGGGACATCTGGCATTGAGAAAAATGGTTCACATTATGGGTTGTTCATTGGATGCGTTTGACATTCAGATGAATATCAAGATCCAGCCGCGCCGCGCCTAAAGCAACATCAGCTCTGCCAGCGTCCACCGTCCTGGTGCCGTTACTTTCCAAGATGAGTGACGCATGTGGAGCCAGCGGTTCCCGTTTCATTGTTCCAGATAGGAGAATGTAACAAAATGAACCTGATTTTATCATGATGTTCAAACTACTGATAAAATAGGAAAACAAGCAGCTTTAGCCTATTTTTCTGTTATAGATTTCCCAGAATTGAATGAAACTTGTCTTCTGTTTTGCATTAGGCACAGTTGTTAGTACTGTTGCCTGGGAGGAAAAAGGTTACAGGTTCGAATCCCGGCCTGGGCTCTTTCTAGATGCATGTGTGTATTCTCTCCAGGGAGTTTTAATTACTCCCACAATACACAAACAGGATCGTTAGTGTCATTGGTCTCTCTAATCGTTAATCATTATCTTTACAATAGAGCATATTAATCTCATAGCTTGTTATGAGATTAGTATCATAATTTCCAGGGCAGGATTCGAACCTGTAACTTGGGTTTCAGTTCGGTGTTTAAACAGATAAATCTAACGGATCGTACCATTATACAAGATGGTCTCGTTTATTTTAGTTTCGTGGAAGAAGGTAAGAAGTTTTTCCTGTGCTTAATAAGTGTATCTTAAGCATAGAAAGTGATATTTTAGTCACCATTATTGTAAGATAATGTGCAATGGAGCAGCTAAGGCCTTTTAAAGAAAGACAGGACTGGATTAGCAGATATTTAGCAGCTCTCATGCTACATGAAAGTTTGCCAATGAAGTTATTGTTGATGGTTGAATACTCAACTACACTAAATGCACAATAAAACCAAAAAAAAAAGACCTTTCAAATTTTCTGTAAAATTAAGTAAAATCACACAGAGACCTACCACACCAGGTTTCCAAGGTGAGAACATAAACCAAATTGCTACTTAGCATCTTGCAGGAGGTTCTCCTCTTTCTAATGCTCTATTTACAGTTGAAGGCTGTTATTAAAACCGTATTTGGTAACCATGCTGATAAACATCAAACATTTTCCATCAAACTGTCTCAGACTCTCCAACAAGCAGAGAAAGTAAAGCAGAGAGATTTTATCCACTGGGTTTCAACAGCTGAATGGAGCTTTATTCTATGCTTTCTAATTGCGCAAATAAAGAAGGCTTTTGAACATATTTATGTCTCAATGTGAGAAACTGACAAAAGTAGGACTTTTCCTCCCACTGGCTTGATGGGTGTTTACAGTCTTCAGAGTGATCTGGTTTGTCTGTTTAGCTGCATACCAGCTTCTCAGGTTTCATCTACTAATGTGGCCTGTCTTAACTAGACAGGAAAGCCAAAAAATATAAAATAAACTAAAGCCAAGCTGAAGCAGTTTGACGACAAGCATCGATTTGGTCCAAACTGTCAATTACAGTAGATGAACTGAGGTACAAATTATTGCAAATCTCCAAAATAAGAGCCTTAAAAACACAAAAGTCACTCTGATCTGCAAACATGAAAACACAGCAGTGTGAATATAGCACTATATGTACATAACATCACCCTATTGCTATCAATCTTGTTAACTTTCTATAAACTATTTAAATAAACTGAAGCATTTCCAAAGGTAAACACTTTCTTTTGGCACAAACCTCTCTTGTGGTGGCTAACTGGATGGAGGTACTGAACTGCATCTTTCTTTTTTACCAGATTATGTGCATAAACTGTACAATCAAGCAATAAAACCAATGGAAAACGTTTTATAACATTTCAGGATTGTTGTAATTTCAGCTAACTAAATGTAGGTGGGCTACACCCTCCACAGACTGCCAGTCCATCACATAAACTACGAATGGACTCATACCTAATGGCGATTAGAAGTCATAACATCTTAAATACAAAAAAACAATCGAAATTTGAAAACAGGAAGTTACCCGCTGTTTTTCAGTGGAGCTTTTGTCCTTTCAAAATAAAAGCTGCAGATGCCCATATAATTTCCTACCACAATAAAATTCCATATTACAATCTAGTGTAACATCATACTGCTCCTCTAGTATTTGTTATTGAATTTCTGAGTATTGAGTAGCACAGTGTTATCCATGTGTTTCTCCTGTCATAGCGAACCAGTTGACCACTTCAGATTAGAAAATTGATAGCTTTGTTTATATTTTTTTTAAAAATCATATTGATTTATTATTGAAATACTTTTTTTGCCTTTGCCCTGGAGGTTGGGAGGCTTCAGATTCACTCTGGGAGACCCGCTCTGTTCTCAGAATCCTGTGTTGGCAGAACCAGAGTCCACATGCCAAACATCTGGGCAGGTGGCGTCCGGCCACTCTGTTAAGTCACGGCCAGATTTCCCGCGTGTCTTTGATGTGCAGACAGGGATTACCGTGGTCCTCCGCTCTGGCTCTTAACAACCTGCTATTACAGAGCCATCGAAACATCCATAATCTTTATCGACCTCCGTTGGCGAACGGTAGGTGTTGCAACAACAGTGATAGATCAGGTTCAAGCACTGAGGAGAGGGGGAGAGAAGGAAATAAATCCACAAGAGGTCGAGGAGAAATGTCCAGTGGAGAAGTTATGAACTCTGGGATAATTATAAAAACAATGTAAGTTTGGTGATTTATTCTGGGGAGTGCTTAGTATTCAGAACTGCAGTGTGAGCATGTTGCTCATCCGGTGAGTTTTGCACGATGTGTGGGCAATAGATGTTTTTTCTTCTATTATCCAGAAACAGAATAAGCACCTGTAAGTGAGTTTATAATGCCAGAAATGTCAGCACCTCAGTTGTAATCATTAATTTCCAGAAATTAATCACCAGCTCTATCAGTCGCCTGCAGGTCCTCTGTGGTCGGTTTTGTTCCTGTAACGTTTTGCTTCTTCCTCTTTTATCAGTTAGACTCAAGGACAGAATCAAGGGTCCAAGGCTTTTCTCTTTTATTACTTCTGCTTGATCTGCCTGCAGTTTGTTCCCCCGCTTCATTATCTACTTCTTTAAGTCCCGTGATGGAGGAGAGGGATGCAGTTTAAGCCTTGGGGTGTGCGAAACTCTTATGGGTTCCAGCTTTGTCTCTTTGATTTAAAAGAATATCTTTCTGCAGGACAAAAACACCAATCACTTTTGCTAACTTGAATGATTTATGGTGCATGAAAAACAGAAATCTCAGCCCTCATAAATGTTACAAAGCTGAGAAGCAAATGTTATTTCATACAGAAGGGATTGCAGACGTGTGTGAGCGGGTAAGTGCGTGCACTTATTGCACCATCTTGTGAATAAAGCAAGTGTTGCACGGCATTAGGAATCTCATGACAATAGATCTCTCTCATCATGGGAAAATAACACATCCAGAAGCAACAGATGCAGCCACAATCATTTTGCATAAGCTGATAAGTTTGCACGGTTATGAATAACTTGTCATACAGTGACGGGAGCAAGCACCTGATATTTAATTTGCTCCGGCATCACTCTCCCATCCCCGAAGGTAGCTCATATTTTAAACTGACGATTCTTGTCAAAAGATACAGGGACGTCGCTTCTGCTCTCCAGAAGTTTCATCAACTGCCGGCGTGTAAATCCAGCCCAACAGATATCATTTCCCTGGAGTTCATGTAAAAGAAAAACAACCAGCAGGTGTCTCGAGTTATGATGAATACTAAATAAACGGCTGGCCGGGGAGATCCGTTTGCATGCTTTGCGTGATTGTCAGGGTGGAGGTGTTTGTCTGAGCATGAAGAAAGTGGTGTGAGATTGAGAGCTTCGGAAATGAGATCCTTTGTTAATGAGAGCGGCAGCTTAATTAAACCTGAGCATCTAAATGACTGCAGGAAAACAGAACTGACAGTCAGACAAATGCCTCAGGTAAAACGGTTTGTCGGTGCAACGCCCTGGGCGAATTTCTCCTCAACTATATCGGTGTGTAAGCTGCAGCATGGCTTATCAGGACTGTGTGTGAAGAGGAAAAAGCTGCTCTTTTGCAACCTTGAGAGCACAAAACTTTTCATATCTGTCTGACCCCAAGCACTGCAGAGGAAAGAATACCCTGAGATTCTTAAATAAATAACAACAGAAGAGTCGGTTTGATGGAGGGAATCCTGATTAAGCATAATGTAATGTGAGGAAACCACAGCTTCCTCACATTACAATCAAAACCGTTGTATTTTGTTGGGACTTTATGTGAGAAGCTAACACAAAGTACGTCATAGTCTCATGTAACAGGGTTTTATTTTAAAAATATGAAAGATGTGGAGTTTGACAAACATTTGTTTACTATTTGAATTGATTTTGTTTAGTCAACAGATATTTAAAGGTGTATTAGGTTTTGTTGGTTGGTGGTTTCCATAGCAACCGCTAACTTGACAGCTCCTCCCCCTTTTTTCAGTTTGTAACTGTGGTTTTAGGATCAGCTCTGTGTTTACTTTAAAATATAATACTTTAACATGCATGTTAGACAAAAGTAGTCATACATGGTGTTTCATGAGTAATTTTGCTATGTTTTGTGTATGTTTTCAACTGTTATCATTGTTAATGTTGTTCATCTATGTTTAGTCCTAATATTATGACTTTATTCTGGTATTATTTAGACTTTATTCTTGCAATATTGGGACTTTATTCTCCTATTTTTCTATTTTCTTAACATGTCTCTAATTTTACGTCATACCCTCTTACTTTTAAAACCTGCAACATAAATTAGGCTCATAAACTACAGGGAACGCACCGATTTAAGACCAGGGTTGTTTTTGTTCCATTACATAAAGTCTTCCTTCACTGAAATGTGTGATTTAAATCTTACTAAATGTGAGAACATTCTAGGGTTGTTTGCGTCTAGAGTGAGTGTTTTTTAGTGGTTATTGTTCCCTGGAGGCGAGGGCACAATTAATAGGCGCCGCTCAACTTTAAAGGTCAGGAAGGGGCTTCCTGTTTTCGATTGGACATTGGCTCCAGATCCGGCTCCAGGAGATGATTTGTCTCAATTACACAAAAAGACTGATTAGGGACCCGTTCCACAGTGGTGATCCAAATAAATTATCCCCATTATGACTGTAATTTCTAATCACATTTATGAAACGGCGCCGTTATGGGCCGGGATGTTGGTGGACAGACGGGGCTCGTTGGAAGCTTTCACATCACAGAGAGTGCTAAATATAGTGGACTCTTGTGTTTGTGAGGCTGTGTATTGTGCTGGAGAGCATGTCCATTTTCAGCCGCTGTTTCAAGAGCAGCCCTCGCCGCTCCATTAATTGAGTATGCTTGGACATGCAGGGAGTAGAGGAGAGTGGGGCGCTGGAGAGGGGGAGTCTGAAAGCACTTCTCTTGGCTTCGGAGCAGGAAGGACGGCAAAGAAAGAGAAGAGATTAGTCACAGCACTTGGAACACGGATGCAGGTTCTTATCCGAGCCTTAATGTATAAAATATAGAGCTGTACATGCAGCTTATACTAAATAATTGTACTAAACAGTCAGTGTACTTGCAACAGGGTGTTATTTTAACAATATTATTTGTGAAGTTTGTCAAAATTTATTTTTACTTTGAGTCTACTTCGTTTAGTCGAGAAGCTGTTTCTCCAGTTGGTGTATTAGGTTTTGTTGCTGCTCTTGGCGGTTGCTGGTTACCATAGCAACCAGTAACTGACAGCTCCTCCCCCTTTTTTCTGTTGCGTCTTTAACTGTGATATGCATCTGTGTTTTCTTTACAAGTATTATATTACTGCATATATTTTGGACAAATGTAATCATAACCAGTGTTTCATTAGTAATTTTTCTATTAATGTTGGGCATTTTAGCTATGTTTAATTGTACAATTGCTAGCTGATGCTAACTGCTATTAGCTGCGGCTAACTTCTCATTGAGAGCTATTGTTTTGTAGTTAGTTTAGGGTTATTTATATTTTATTTAATGCATAGTGGCAGAAGCAGCTGGACTGATGTTAACCACCAACTTCATTTCGTCTTTTGTCAGGTGTGTCTTAAATTAATACAAAATAATGTTTCGTTCATCAATTGTGTGGTACTCTTAAATATTACATTTAAGAGTTTTTAATACAGGGATTTTATTCCCTGTATTAAAAATATATATTTATTGAAGTTTAAGTTAAAGGTGAGATTAGTTATGTGGAGTAATGATATAAATTTATGTTAAATGCCACAATAACGGTGGGGCTGATGCTGCTGGACTGATATTAACCACTAACTCAATTTCCTCTTTTGTTAGAATAAATACAGAGAACCTGAATATGTCTGTCGTGACATCGACCTACTGGACCAGAGACGAACATCGACGTGTCACATACTGACAATCCAACAGTAAAAAACACCAAACTGTTGCTTTCTTTGAGAAAACATCATCGATCCAACCTCAGACAGTGCCTTGTATTTACTTTTGTTTTATGACTATATTAAATTTCCATTGGGATCTCGCTACCCGGTTGTGTAATGAAGGTTGGAAATGACACACTGTAATGTTTTGAATTGTTGCGTCATGAGACAGACTCTGAGATGGAGGTTAATGGTGCAAAACATGCGAGACCTCACATGCAGCTGCATGCGTCTGCGCCTCCTCTCTGTTTTTCTTTTTTTGTTGTTGTTGTTTGTGGCATGGTGGGTTTGGACCAAGCTACTCTTAATATCCTAATCATGGGTGTGACTCTTAATTGAGGATTATTCATCATTTCTGTAACTAACTGCGCCATGTCAGGTGGAGCAAGAGAAGAATCTGTGTTGAAGTTTTATTAATTTTTGTTTTGGAAGCATGTTTACAAATTGCTCTCATTTTTTTTAGTTTCTAATCTGGATTGAAATATGTGTAAAATCCCAGAAACCTTGCTGTCGGCCTTGTCTGAATGCTTCAAAATGTTTCTACAATAACAAGATAATCACAGTTTGACATCAGTTTATCTGGTAAATATAGAAAGCCATTAGATACTCATTCATGTACAAGCAAGAAAAAACCATTAGTATCATCACTGTGAACTTTGGTTTTTAATTTTGATTAACTTTATATGCTGTTGTGTAATTCTGAAAACTTAAATAAATACAGGAAACACAGATGCTTCTTTGGAAATAAAATTCAGTTGCATGCAACTGAAATATAAAAACACTTTTTTACACGTCGCATTAGAACCACAAACCTCAGCGTATTTTGTCGTGATATTTGATACACCAACACAAACTGGCACATAATATGACATTGTTTTAGTTATTTACAAACAAAACAAAAATCCACAAACCTCCATGTCAGTAATTTGTAGAACTCATTTGAATTTATGTCTTTGAATTTAAATAGTTTGTTTTTATAATGACTACAAAAAATTTTTTTAGTATTTTTAAATTACATAGTAAATATTATGTTCAATTTTCAGGTTGCAATATGTTTTCTTCAATGGGACAATACATTTTTATAGAAAGTTATTAAGAAACACAGTACAAGATCTAGAATTGCATGTTGTACTCTGACTACGCCATTCCAACAAATGATTCCACAGCATGATAGTGCCTCCTCTGTGTTTCACCACGCATTCAGTCTTGAATAAAATGGCAACTAAATACATTCATATTTATAGTAGTAATGTTAAGAACGGTTTAAAAATGTAATGTGGATGCGTACTTTAGAAAGGCAGTGTAATGGGATTTTTACTTTCTCCAAGAACTAACAGAAAAAAACTAAAGAACTGAACTGCAGAAGACATCTCTTGTATAAATTTCCAGGTTTTGTGTGTTTTTAAGCTGTTCAGATCAAAACCGGTTCTGCTTCTGCTCCTTTCAGCTCTTTTCATGAGTTTTTCTGCAAAGTACTACAGACACTGTGTGATGTTGGGAAAATTCACTTTGTGAGTTTTAAGAAGTAACACAGTTACTTCACAAAGGAAGGTTTCTCTTCAAGAAGCCCTAATGAATGTTTTTGAGAGCATGTCTGAAGGGAAAAATGGATCCAGCAGAAATGCCTTCACTGGGTTTTCTCCTTTCACTTACACACCCTAAATTGTGTTTGTTGTTGTTGTTTTGTTTTGAAGACTCATTTCTCACATTCTGCTCTACTCTGTGTTCAGAGAAAATAAGACTTTACATTTTTAGACTGGCTTCTGAAGCCTGCAGCTTGCAGAGAGCTGAGTGTCTCCCAGAGGTCTTTTAAAGTCAGCTTTGTGGCTTTAGCCTTTGACCATCACAGTACATGTGAACATTTGCGTAAAGGTGATAAAATGCGAACTTTTTTCTTTTTTCCTTCTTTGCTCCATACTGCTCCAACAGGTTCTTTTGCATCACTCAAAATAATGCAAAAAAATAAAAAACAATCCCTCTAAGACAGGAAGTTTTTTTAAATAGTGACAATATGGTATTATTTCTGGAAAAATGTGGGAAATTATGATAATTTTATATAGTATAGTATATTTTTATTCCATACTGTGACTTATGTATGATCAGGGGCACCGCCAGGAATCTTGGGTCCCATGACAAAAAAAATTAAATCGGGCCCCCTGCACAGCTGCAGTTCAATTTGTTGTCTGTTTGACCTGTCAAGAGTCACAATTTTAAAGGCTTCCAGCTGCACAATATTTACTGCTAGTGAATTTTATATGCAACATTCCGCATACTGTATGTAAATAAAGTGCTTACATTTTTTTTATTATTATTAATTTTAGCATTGTGAACAATATAATGTGGTATAATATGATTTAGACAACACAGTGTGATACAATATGGTATAATAGAATACGATTCTGAACAATGCAACGTTATATACTACGACAGAAAACAGAACAATACATTTTGATACAATATTAAGATGTTATTCAACATGATTGGTAGAAACTGACATTCGCTTTGAAATTGAGGAATTAAAAATATTTGCAGTAGGAATGCACAATATAAACAATATAAAGTAGAAATGATAGAAATTAGTCTTTTTCAGTCTACCGGCTAATCTTGGTAATGCTTGTTGATGATCATCTGGTATCAAAACAGAGCGAGTGGGATGCAGCTTGGTGGAGAGCGCAAAGGAAGAGCTCCTTCAAAAGGCAGGTGCAAAAACATCAATTATCTGGACCTGGTTCAGGTTTAATCTCCTTAGAGCGATGCTCAGGAGAAGTGCAGCAGATGTCACGGTCAGCCAGCAGGACAAACTTTATCTGCAAAGTTTGTGAAGTTTAGGAAATACAAGCAATTTGTTTTACCACCTTAAAGCAAAACATGCAGTTAGCTAAATACCAGCAATGCAGCTGACTACAAGTTCCAGTCACAACATTGGGAATAAAAAGCAGGATTTGACAAATACATCCATTACATTAAAATGATTGTGTTTCTATGGAGAGCGTTTTCATTTAGTTAATTAACTTTGGTTTATCCAGGTAGTCGCCATAGAGAGAATGATGGGTAGCAACATAACAACAAATAACACAAAAATGTGTGTTAATCAAGTTTTAACCCATAAAAATTCATACATTTCACTCAACTGGTATGTGATTACTTCTTTTTCTATTGTAAGTTTTACACAAATCACATTGTGATATATATAGTTACCACCACCCATCACAATATATTAACATGATATGAATTTTGTAGTAAAGAAGGTTTTATAGTGTAACCCCGCTCTGCAACAATGCAAGCAGAACATTAAAATAACATGTAAATAGTAAGCTTATGTGACATTGTTATTCCAGTCTCACTGCTGGGACGTTGTAATGAAGCCATTAAAGCAGAAAACGCTCTCTGTCAACCTTAAACCTTCATGAGCCAGCCTTAATGGTTTTTATCTGCCAATCAGTGCTCTCACACTTACCACCATCCTGTGCAAATGAATTCAAATCCTTCTCGCTCATACACGGAGAACCACCCGATGACATGCAGCCTGCCTGGAAATGGATGTCCTCCGGTGAAGCACTGAAGTGATCCCTGCAGATTCTCTAAAAGGGAGAAGTTAGGACTGTCAGCTCACGGCCGTAAAACGAGGGTGTTTAAAGGTTTAGCCCACCAGGGCTCCTGAATTACACGCTAAGGGCCTGGACTCCAAATGCATTTATCGTGGAGAGGCAGGAAGTGAAACAAGGCACTTTGGTGGAAAAACTCTGGCAAAAAGGCACACCATGAATTTGCATTTAAAGTGTTCACATTGTAATTGGTAAGATACAATTTATGCTAATTTGATGAATTCAGGCAACGGAAAACTGTGTTTCTTAATGTTTGTGCCTTTCCACTTTCACATTCTCGTCCAAAGAAGTTAAGACGACGTAATTTATGCCGTTTCATTGCTTTTACTTTACAAACATCCACAGTCTATCCCTGAATATAAAAAAGAGAAGTGAAAGAGAAACATATCTTCTTTAAGGATAAGAAAAAACTCCAGCAAGGTTGAAGAAAAAACGCAGAAACAGAAGAGAGGCTCCGCAGGATGAAACAGAATGGTGTCCATCGTTTTCCCGTTATATATATACTCACATTTATCTAGAAAAAAATAGGAAATGACATTCCAGTATGTACAGCAAAAACACAGAGTTGCCATTCTGGAAACACTGAGGTGGATAAATACATTTTTAATAAACATTCACAAAATTATCTTAGAAACTGATCACATTTTCTGCACAAAAACAGAAAGGGACTATTTCCAGTTGCCAAAAGCCTTGGAAAAGTATTCATATCAACTTTTTTAAATTTTTTGGTAACACTTTATTTGAAGGGGTTTGCATAGGACTGACATGAGTAAATAATGTCACTTTAAATGCAAAGTTGGCACTTTTAATGGACTTTTAATGCAATTTTTAGTGCAAATTTTCATTAAAATGTAATTATTTACTGAATGACACTTCATGAAAACAGAGTTTAAACATTTTTGAAGACTCCATGATCTTGACGGGTGTTATGAACGCCTCTTCAAATAAAGTGCTGCCACATTTTGTCATGTTATAATCACAAACGTGTTCTTTGACCCACACAAAGCAAATCTGAAAGCTGAAAGATGCCTGGTTCTCAGACTTTGGGGTGTACATTTTTATTTTGTCTCTCCAGATTCGGTTAATAGAAAAACCTTCCACTGCAATTACCAGCAGCTGGTAGAAGCAATTATCTGTATCTACCAGCTGTGCACATCTCAACACAAAAAACTGCGTCAATTTGTTATTGCAAAACAGTTTGGGTTTTTTTGGCAATGCAGTCACCCATACCAGCCCTGAATGGTCCATTTTAATCAAACTCCAGTTCATTTGTCCTGAAAGTCTGATTTGCTTGGGGAGGTGTGAATGCAAATTTTGATGTGAACCTTAAAGCTAGCTCTAAAAATCTCGGTTTCGTTTCAGTTGAAGTGAACTTTGATGCTATTTAAATGAATATGTGAACACCAGGCAGAGCTGATGCCTGGTGAACTATAAAAGAGCAGGAAGTGAACCATAGCGCAGAGCATTCTGGGTAAATACAACCAAAACAAATGTGAATCTATCACTAGTCGGAGAAATGGGCTGTAGTATTTTACCAACATCTTTTAAAAACCCTGGCCGCCCATGCAGATTTTGGCCGATACTCTGAAATGTTGCTCAATATAGCAAGAAAGTTGGCAACAGTGGTGAGACTGTTGTTAACTGTAAATGTTCAGACATGACCTGGTGGGCCGGTCTGTCAGTCAAACCTCACTAACAGGAGAGCAGAAGAGGACAGTGGTTGACTTTTAGACCTTTGCCTGGAAGATAAGATCGGTGGATAAGATTGGCTTCACGTGTAAAAATCAGCCGATCACTAAGCTCCCAAAATTAAGGAAATCAGCACCGATAAAACAGAAGAGAAATCCTACAGCTACTAAAATCTGACATCACTCCACTTTTGTTTACATTTCATCAAAAAGGTTGCGCTCACATCTTCTTCACAGGTTTCCATACAATTTCTTTTAGTGGTTGTTGGTGCAGGATGAGCACAAGCAAATGGGTGAACAGGTTCCTCAAATGGTTTGGGTCGTTTGACACAGCACAGTGTGAAAGCGAGCCAAATGTTGCAATTTTACCAAACTATCAGATATGAAAAAAACACCCCTAAATAAACAATCTGACACACAGAACAGATTAAAAACAGCCGTTATTTGGGGTTTCGACTCCTTTGATTACTTTCAGATACTGTAATGGCTCAGCAATTGTTAATACTGGCACAGCAAAGCCTACTGTTTAAATTCCCCAAATGTCACGTAAGCAAACCGCTCTGTGTTAGGTGATGTGATAGCTCTGGTTTCACTCAAAGCAACACAATAAATCCTTTCTTTTCAGTGCTCCAACTTCCACGCTGCCGCTTTGTTTCAGCTTGTCAGCAGCGGTGCCAAGTCCACACTGGGGATTTGCCCGTGTCATTCCTGTTACCTTTGCTAAATTTGGTGCTGGATGTAACTAGAGGAAAATGCTCCATCAGTCACATTGTGGGTGTGCAGAGTGGAACCGGAGGAAAGTTCAGTAGCTGAGAAATAAAGCAGTGGAAGTTCTGCCAGCGTCCGTTTCTTGGGTGAGATGATGGGAAACTTTCTCCGTCCTCTCTGGGGACATCATTTGGAGACACACAGGCGTCCTTCACAGGCAGATGTTTTAGAGCGGAACCCCGGCTCTTGGTAAGGGTGTTTGGAGCGTTTCTGAAGTAAAATCCTCCTTTGCCTCGGTTGGTTTGCTCCATCAGATAAAGACTTCCAGTTGAGGCTTAAGTGTGTCAATGAACCCGGGTGGAGGCGGGGAATCAATGATAAGTGCAGCTTACCTCCGCAGCACCCGCCAAATAGAGATTAAACCATTTCAGCCTAATAGCACATGTCAGTCAAAAGTCACACTCGAGTACTTGAACCCTCACTCCTTTGCCAACTTTCATTTCGTAATCACTTCCCCTTGAAAAGATGTCGCAATTTACAAAAATGCAGAGAGAAGCGGCTGAAAATCCACATCAGAGCCGGAGCCGCCATCTGTAATTGTCAACCGTTTCTCTGAATCCTCAAGCAGGACTCAATTTGAGTGTAGCCATTTCTGATTTATTCAAAGACACACGCGTACAAACCAGCATGCTCAAACACCATGATCAAAGCCCCAGAGATATATTACAGCACCAAAAAAAAACACAGCTGTCTCTCTGAGCCAGCCGCTTTTTGTAAACGCTACTCGTTTCTCTGCTCTAATCACTGTTGTGGACATCGCGAAATTACCCACCGTTCCATAGAATTACTTGACTGGATCCAATAACAGTGGCTTTGATTTGCTGTTCGGCCGTCTCACAGGCGGATACACCCTGTGGTCTGTAAATGAGAGCTTGTGCTGTTCAGCCAGTCTCCCTAATTTAGACATCATAGGGCTCATTAGGTGTATCAAACTGATATCAAAGTCAGAGCACAGATAGTGGTGCTTTAGCAAACACTGGCGCCGTGACAGTGTCCCATAAACTGTACGCCTGCAGGGGGTTCAGCGCGTTTTAATGTCTCCGTTTTTTCTCCAGAGACTGTTGAAAGTATTGGTGGGTGATCTGGATGGATCGTTTTAGATCTGGAGTAAAAACCCAACTGTTTAGATTTGCTTATGAGCCATAATAAAGGAAGCACTGACCAACATTTATTTTCATGTGTGACAATGAATGACTTGGATCACTAACCTTCACTTAAACCATATTTTGAAATTTGTTTATATTTACTGATAATCATTGAACAGAGGATCAATTAGCAAAACTGTGCTATAAAACTATAAGCAATCTCATTGATGAGTGCATCTAAACGTCTCAGCAATGCATTGCACCATTTCTGCACAAAAATACACCAGAACATCTTCGTTATTCCATAATCTGTTAAAAGATGCAAATAATTAAAAGATGTGAGAAACAACAAGTCTCCCTCACACATCTTGTTTTTGTTCTTAAAAAGGCCAAACACACACCTGCAGCGTTCTTCCTTTGGAAGGAGTGTGTTGCTTCTGCATCAGCTTTTAGAGAACTGGACACCTGCCATACCTGGTTATGGCTGCTAAGTTCTGATTGTACCTTTACAGTTCAGTGGAGGGATTGCACAAGTGCTCAGCTGAATAGTCTTTCCAAACAACCTACACTTGGAATCAAATATCCAGGATAAGAAAACACACACACACACACATTGCGTGCGTGCTAGGCAGAGTTTCTCTGTGTATTCTTTTCATTTTGTCGGCTGTGCTGCTCCGCCTCTTTTGTTTGCACGTGGCTCACGGTTTGTGCCTTTAAAACTCCGAGGAGAGAGCAGTTAAACGGCTTGTAAGCTGAATATTTTCTGCAGTGCAGCAGTTCAGATGAGAGGTATAAACAAAGAGATGATGTGTCCCCACCGAGACAACTCCCCTGATAGGTGGAGCTGTGATAGCTCATTCAAAACAGCCTCTCTATTATTGTCTTTTGTTTCCTTTTGAAGAAAGATTAAAAAGGAAAAGTCTGCATCCTCTTGACGTTACAGTGGGATGCTGGTTCTACTGAGCAGCGCTGTGTAGTGTCAGAAATTGATTCAAAGACAGCTTATCTCGGCCCATGAGGGAGCGAGCCGGCAGGCTGCATCCAGAGGTTTCTGGGTAATATTCAGCTGCCTGTTCAGGCAGAGATTCAGCTTGTTTATTTTTTCCGGCCCCCGTATCTCTGCAGTCATTTCGATGCTCTGCTCGTCAGAAGCGGCATGTGGACTTTGTCATGTTTGCAGTGACGATATGAATCTCTCTGTGTGCAGGTTTACACCAGATACGGGAAATGCTACACTTTTAATGGCAACAAGACGACATCCAAGAAGACGAAGCAGGGCGGGATGGGAAACGGACTGGAGATCATGTTGGATATCCAGCAGGACGAGTATCTGCCCATCTGGAGGGAGACGAGTAAGGCCCACCAGCACCCAGCTGCCTCCAACACAGCATGAAATCATCAATTCATTCATCATTTTACCTGCTAAATGTTGATTCCACAAACCTCAGTGTGATTTATTTAAACAAAGAAAAAAAAAGTCCAAAATTAAGAAGTGGAAGGAAATTGATTATTTTTAATTAGCAGTTACACCTAAAATTCATACTTAAATTTAAAATACATTTTCAACTAATCTGAAGTGGCCTCCTGTGAGATGACAATAAAAAGAAAAAGCATCTATTTATTCATTTTTATTTAGACTTAATTTTTAAAAAAATACGTAAGTTTTTTAATTTCTTAATAAATAAAAAATATCTTTATATATTTATGATTTTAATTATACAAAGAAACACCTTTGTACAATTAGAAGATTACATGCAATCTAAATCTACCTGGATGTGAATAAGTTTGGATATTTTTCAGAATGGACAGAGAACCTCAGAGTTATGAATCGAGTTAAATATGATATAAAACCTGTTAGAGTCGGACAGATTTACGATCCTACAAGTTATAATAGAAAGGTTTGGGTTACAAATGGCTCCACATTAGGAACTATACCCCAGAAGGCTTCACTTAGTTTATTTATTCAGCACTTATTCACAATTAGTGAACACTTTAAAGAAAAATGAACTCAATCATACAGACGAGCAGAAATGTTCAACAAAATATATTAAAGATCGGGTTGTTGTAATCCTCCTTATAAGTCCCTGCAGCGCTTTTACATTGTCAAAGGAAATACCTCACCAACACACTACTTCTGATCGGTACTTGTTCTGTTGCTGCATAATATCGCTCCCTATTGGAGCGATTTGTTCCCCAAACATGCCTGAAATATGGTTCACGGTTAGCATCAAGCTGAATCTCAGCTGTCAAACGATGCAGACTCCTGAAGTTCGCTCTGCTTCCGCCGCTGCACTCTCACTCTCTGCTTCACATTGTTTTCCACGTAGATGAGACGTCCCTGGAGGCCGGCATCCGGGTCCAGATCCACAGTCAGGACGAGCCTCCCTACATCCACCAGCTGGGCTTCGGCGTCTCGCCCGGCTTCCAGACCTTCGTTTCATGTCAGGAGCAAAGGGTAGGCCTTTTTATGCTGCCCTCCCTGAATCTGTTGGCCGCTGGAGGCTCAGCCTGGTCTAATAAATCTCTGTGTACTTAGCTGACCTACCTGCCCCAGCCCTGGGGGAACTGCCGCTCCACCAGCAGGGAGAAGTTCCCGGGATACGACACGTACAGCATCAGCGCCTGTCGCCTGCTCTGCGAGACCAACGAGGTCATGCGCGTGTGCAGCTGCAGGATGGTTCACATGCCTGGTAAGAAAGAGACAAACGCTGAAAACCGCACAAAGTCGGTGTAAAAGCTGTGGCGACGTGTAAGGGCCACGTACACGATGTCAGAAATGTTCTAGAAAAAACAAGGCAATTTCAACAGAAAAAAAATGCTAGAAAAAATCTGGAGATTGATCTCAGAAACTTTCTAGAAAAAAAGATTAGAAATTTCATAGTTCTTTTTTCTAAATCGTTTTTAAGAACAGTCTCAAAGTTTTGCTGGAAATATACTCCTTTTTACTTTTGTTGTTTTATTTTTGAAAAACTTGGACAGTTTGAAAAGTAAAAATAAAAAATGCTAGAAAAAAAACTCAAAAACTTTTTCAAAAGTTGAACATTTCTGACTCTTGAAATTTTTTATCAAGAGGTCTGGGTTTTTTGGCTGAAATTCACTCCTGTCTTTTAAGAAAAAATGAAAAAAAAAAACATTGACACTTATGAGTTTGAAAAGTAAAAAATTTGGTAGAAAAACATCTGAAAAGAAGAAAACCTGGAAAAACTTTTAAAAAGCCAGCCGAACTCTTGGAACTCAGAAATTTCCAAACTTTCAGTTTTTTTCTGAAAAAATGTTGAAATTAATCTCGAAATCTGTGCATTCTTTCTAGCAAATCTTTGAATGTTCACATATTCTTGTTTTTTCTAGAATATTTCTGAGATTAATCAAAAAATTTCTGAGCTTTCTGGCAGAAATTTACTCCTCTTTCGTTTTTCTATTTACAATGGCCCTATAAAGACATCTCTGAGTTCGAAAAGTCAAACATTTGCGAGAACAAACTCAGAAATTTCCAAGTTTTTCAAGACAATTTCTTAGCCTAGTCTCCAAATTTGTTTTCTAGAAAATGCTTGACTTTTCAAACTCATAAACTTCCTTGTTTTTTTTCTAGAAAATGTCTCAGATTAACGTTAAAACTTTTTAGATTTACTCCTCTGTTTTTTTTATCTACAACTGCTTTAAAAACAAACTCAATTTTGAAAAGTAGAAAATTTGCAATAATCAAACAAACTCAGAACTTCTCCATTCCAACATATGTAGAAAAAAAGCGTCACATGCAAAATTTTATAGTTACACAGCAGCCTTGTCCTGACTCATACTTTTTTCCAATCAGATCCATTTTGTCTCCAACTGATGAAAATGTCTAAAAAAATCCAACTTTTTCTCTAACAACTGAAAGTTGACTCATACTTGTTATGAGAAAGGTTTGTAGAAACATTTATCTCCAAAAATCACTGAACTGAACCAGCCAAAATTCCTCCAAATGTTATCACAGACTGATGACAACATACAGAAAACAACCGATTCCACTTATTCCAGCTAAAGATGATTGCACCAGATGTTGCGTCATGTGGAAAACGTTTCTTTTTTTCCCCAAGCGGTTATGAAATGCCTGTTTTGTGATTTGTTCCTTGGAATTAAGCTGAAAGCGTAACTGAGGTTGATTGGAATGTCGTCGGTTTTTGCTGATGTGGTCACAACCAATTTGGAAGCGATTAAAGTGAAGAAATGTAAAGCTGTCATCACAGTTGCCATAATTCATCCCGTTGGGCTCAGTGTGTGGAACCATTAAACCGCTGGATTAAAAGCCAAAGGGTTAATCACAATCAGCACGGAGCGGCACAAGTGAAAGAACTGAGATTTTATGGTAATAAACGACATGCAGCAAATTTATGTCTTCAAGATTACTTTCAATGAGGACCCTCATCACTTCTTTCTTTTCCAAAGAAGGCCGTTTGAGCAACCACCCTGTGGAGAATCTGAATGTGCTGGAGAGTTGGGCCCGACAAACATCAGGCGAGATATTTACGCTTGTGCGCCATCACGGTTTGAGAGCAGGAAGTCAAAGAGCTGAGTCACTGAAAGCAAGCTGCTTGACTGATGTGGCTAACAAGGAGGCCAGAGCTCCGAGTTATAGGAGGAAATCCACACCGGCTCCAATCTCACACTGCAGCTGACACTTAAAAACACCAAAATGAATGGCTCAAGTAATCTGAGCTAGAAAAGGTCTAAGGAGCCACTTCCAAAAGAGGAAATCCAACCGATGTGGCCGTCACAAGCTCAGCAACCACAGGAACCGCAATTCAGTTCGTTTAAAAAGCACCAATTAGCCACAGGTGTCATCTCACAGCATTTTACAAGAAAACTAAATGCACGATTTATTTGCAGAAACATAGAGGCAATCCCGTCTTCTGAACAGATAGAGCCCATCTCAGTGAAAGCTTTCAAGTGGCCTAGTCAAAGCAAATCCAGCTGTGGTGCAAGTCTTTCCTGCTTGGACATCCTCAAATGTCTATTTTGAAAGTCTGAGAAAAAGAGTCAGAATTTTAAGATTAAAGGAAATATTTTTTGTTTAAATTGTCAAAATTCTGAGAAAAAAGTTTGAATTCTGAGTTTAAACAGAATTCTTACTTAAATCGCAAAGTTAAAGTCAGAAATTTTAAATAAAATTCAGGTTTATGAGAGCAAAGACATAATGAAAAAGTAGTGAAAAAAAGGCAGAACCCTTGTGATTAAAGTGAAAATTCTGAGATTAAAGACAGATTCCTCATTTTAATCACAGAATTACCAGATTAAAGACAGAATCCTGAAATCAAAGTGAGCATTCACTTTCATCTCCCCAGATATGAAAGGGAAATTTCTGATTTAAAAAAGTCAGATTTCTGAGAAACAAATATAAATTCTCAGATTAAAGTCAGAATTCGGAGATTAAAAACATAATTCTGGGACTAAAGTGAAACTTCTGGGATTAACAGCAGAGTTCTGTGATTTATGTAAAAGTTTTAAGACTAAAACCAGAATTTTGTGGACAAAAGTCAGATTTGTTGAGTTGGAGGATGGAAAAGGGGCTGTTGATATGTTTTACAGCATTTTAATACATGTAACTTTAGAGAAAATCCACAGTAAATTCAAAGTCCTCATTGTAATGATGACTTTAGAGACGCCTCAGTGTTTACCCAGTCAGAGATGCTTGAAATGAAACCTGTTTTTAAAATCTGCCACATAACTTCCTGCTGCTTTTATTCATCTCAGATTTAAAACCACCAGAAAAGCACCTTTCCATTAAAGTCTCTGAGTGTATGTTCACAGAAAAATCCCCTCCGTTTTCCTTTTAATTAGGAATGCAGTGACGTTATAACAAAAGCTACCTGCAGATCCTTTGATGGAGACTTTAAACGCTTTGCTGTCAGGCGCAATGTGCTGCTGGGGGAATTTCTGGATGAACTGAAAGTCATTTGAAATCCAGTTGATTTATTTTAATTGTTTTGCAGACCTTTTTAAATACCCTATTAGGCTCCAGGGACCATCTGAAGGCATTAGAGAACTCTTTAGATCTTATCATAACACCACAGACTCAAAGAGAAAAGAACAGTTCATTTGTGAGAAGTTTAAATTAGAAGATTATTCACCTGAGACTGCGGACTCAGTGTGTGGCTGTAATCTGAGAAAGTATTCACACGCGTAGCTTTTATAAATATTTTTTCATGTTATTGCTTAAAATTGAGACTTTTATTTGGCAGATTAACACAGAATAACAGAGTTGTGACGTGGAAGGAGGACAACATGTCAGTCCTTTTCACAAAGGAAAATGAAAAATCTGAAAAGTGTGGCATGCATTTTTATTTAGTTCCTTTAAGTCAATAGTTTACATAAATATATTTTCCAACTATTACAGCTGCAAGTCTTTTGAAGAATGTTTCTTCCTATTCTTCTTTGGACTTCATTAATTTCCCCATCTGCCTCAGCATACCTCTGCCACCACCATGTCACACAATGAGGAGAACGCTCTGTAAAAACACAAAATCTTACCAACTATTTTTGGTATTTTCAATCTTAGTGAAATGTCTTCTCACTTTAAATCCTCTAGATATTTACAGCAAGTGGTTTCTGGATGGTAAGTCAACAATAAAACTCTTGTCGTGAGTTCAAATGTCTTAGAACTCAGTTTGGGTTGCCAGGCAACGGGCCGGGCTTTTCCGGGGTTGCTAGGTAACGGGCAGCGCCTGGGAATTTGTTTTTGAAACTGAGGTTTTTGAATCGGGTCAGTTTCCAGACACCAAAAAAGATTAACTTGTAGCTAAAATCAGCTGGGTCCTTTTTTTAAAAAATGTTTTTAGAAGCAGTCGAGACCCAAACGGAAGTACAAAACACGCAAAATGTGAATTTTTACTAAAAACAAGCCCCCGTGTGTTGATGAAAAGTTACTTGTAAGTTAGTTTTGTCTTATTTCAAGTGGACTAAGATATTCCCACTAGAAAATACTTGGTAAGGTTTTGTGCTTTTGCAGTGTTCACAGTGCAGTGTTCATTTTTCTGCCGGTTTGTCTGCAGGCCTGAAAACTCAGTTATGGACTCTGATCCAATCTATGTTGGAAAAAAGCATTAACAATGCTTCTGAATAGTTTGAAGATCTGCCAAACCTCTAAGCTGACATTATCTTGCAAGTGCCCCAGAGGTTTAGTCGTAGCCCCACTTGATGTTGCAGGACTAATGCAGAAGAAACGCTATGGAAACGGCTTGACTGGTCATGTAAAGGAGAAGTTACTGTCAGAAGAGAGCAACGCCTCAGAGAGCCACAAACCGTAGCTTTGCAACATCAACCAACCGTCTGCGCTTCCCACTTCTCCTTTGCTAACATACATTTCATCACCATATCAAGCATGTTATAGTTTTAATGCTGAAGTGGATTAAACTAGGGGTAAATGTGTACATAATTAAGTTAATCAGCATGTAATATCGGTCAGATATGCTCATACCTAGTTTTCTTTATTTCTAAGTAAAAACACTTGTAGAGTCAGCTTTAAAGTCCTGACTGCACTGTTTACTGACAAATGATGCAGAATAAGAGCCTGTTGAAGTGATTTATAGTAATGCAATAGGAATTCCTGGTGGAAGTGGTTAGGATGATTATTTATTGTTTGTTTCTTCTCATTATTAATTATGATTAATCGTTTAACAAAAACAGAAATAACCCCACAGCAGCTGGTGACAAATATTTTTTACTGCCATGGTGTGACGACACATTGTCCCTTCAATAATGTAAACTCTGTTTCTCCCACGTTTTTCCTCTCAGCTGCCGTTTCCTGATGAAGAACCTCTCAGATTTATTGTTCAAAGCTTTTAAGATGAAGTGCAAAGGTTTTCTAATTATTTATTTTTATCCAATTTATTTCTAATGTGAATATTTGCTGGAGTTTTTCTGTTACTTAGATTTCACACTGTGTTAATATTAAAGGTATTTATTTACTAAACTTTCTCATTTTGCTCGGCGCTCTCTATGTTGAGGTTTAATAAATTATGTGAATGAAAAACAAACCTGTAATTTTGATCATTTTCTAATTTCAAAATACTTTTTAAAACACTCAGAAAATGTATTCATGTAATTTTACTCATAGCCTTTTTTCCACATTCCTACATGTTGCAGCCACAGATTTTTCATTTTTGGGGAATTTTATTGGATACGACAGAAAGTAGTGCATAATTGTGATACGTTTGGGAAACAATTTATGATTTTCAACTTTATTACTAGAATT
Organism: Phalloptychus januarius; assembly: GCA_902982915.1. Classification (NCBI taxonomy): domain Eukaryota; kingdom Metazoa; phylum Chordata; class Actinopteri; order Cyprinodontiformes; family Poeciliidae; genus Phalloptychus; species Phalloptychus januarius. The sequence goes on along the minus strand of CADWAE010000230.1, from coordinate 15,095,965 downwards.
TTATTTTTAAAACATAAAAAGCATCAATGCATTTTGATGCTGCCATCGTGTTTCACAGTAGAGATTAGTTACTGAAGGCTGAAGTGTTAGTTTTCTGCCTCACATGCACCAAGGTTTGACTTTACACCAGAAAACTTTGTTCGCTGGGTTTTCTTTATGTGTTGGGTCAAACTTTAAGCTGGATTTCTAATTACTTTTTTCAGCAAATCTAATAGTTTTCTTGTTGACAAATTCCCCAGCCTGAACTGTGGATTTCTGCAGCTGCTCTATAGTTACTGTGTTTGCATAATTAATGCTTTAATTAGATTAACTTTCATACAGGTGGACTCTATTCACTAATTATGTAACGTATGAAGGACTCTGGTTGCACTGCCTTTTGTTTTACATTAAAAAAGCATTAATTATTCAATGATTCTACAGACGAACTTCTGTTTATCCCATTGTGAGCCTTTATTTTTGTCAAAAACTACACAGATTTATTTTAAAAGTAGCAATTCATGAACATTAGGACTCTTGAACAAATCTAGAGATTCATGGGTTAAAAGATTAATATTTCAGTGCCTCCGTCTATTTCTATATTTGGGTATAAACCATAAAAAGAAGCTAAGCTGTTCTTGTTCTTGATGTGTGGACAGCAGACAGAGAATGGCTTTTTGCCTCTTCTGTCAAATACATGTTGAAATGTAAAAAATATATAAAATATGAAATCAGACGACGGCAGCGGCTCTGTTTTTAGAGAAAAAGATAGTCGTCAACCTTTTGCCGTTTCTCCTCAAACATCAGCCCCCTGAGTGTTTCACTCCCAGACAAACACATAAATACAAATTAATTGTCTTGCTGATGAATACATGTCATTAATGACCTGGGCAGCGCGTGTTTGTCTGCAAAGAAGTGGCTTGTTGATTGGTTTTTAAAGACTGTCTAAATATGCCTCGCGGGCGCAACCAGCACGCTCCATTTCTCCATGCAATCAAGGACGGACGTCCAAGACGGGCCGTGAGGCGCGCCTGCCTTCATTTGGAGACGAATGATCAGCTGCAGACGAGCGTTGTTCACAGACGCGCTCCCTCATTGTGGCGGACACGGGTCACTGAGCATTTTGTTTCTGAATGATCAAATTCACATTCTGCTCTTATTTCCAGGAACTGCAGATATCTGCCCTCCCAGTAAAATCAACTGTGTTGACAAAGCACTCGGTAAGAAACAATCTTCCTCCATTTCTTTTTCCCATTACCCCAAAAACACAATCAGTAAATACGATAAGGATATTTTTTCATATTCTCTTAGACTGGATATTTTAAAATTACTTTTTCTCGCAGTGATTTGGGTACTTTAGCGCTTGATGGTTGCGCTGCTTTCACACTGAATGTTTCAAATTAAAGCTGCGCTTCATTCCCCAGCGCCCATCAGCCTCGACTCTGACCTCACCCTCCCCTTTCAGCGGATATCGGAGCCGAACCTTGGTTTCAAAGAAACTCCAGTGAAAGGGGGCCGTTTTATTGACTTGGCTGGACAATTATCATTTCTCAGCCAAATAAGCCAGAAATTTAATTATGTCTCCCTTCACTGAATTGAAACTCTGTTTAAAATGTGGCTGAATGAGATCTTAGATATATCGTACAAGAATGGCTCGCATTCATGTGGGTCATATTCCTGAATCAAACAGATGGATTCACCACTCCATCAAAGGTGATGTATTAAAAAATTATTTCTGCATTTTGTAGAGGTGCTTTCTTCCTACATCAGACAGACGTAGGCCTCCATGCTCCTGCATACAAATAACCTTATTGTTAGAGTTGTAAAATCCATAAATCATCAAATTATCATTACTGCTTTCAGTACTTCCTCTGTGCATTTTTAGCCAGAACCGAATGCTTTCAGAATCTTAAGAGACAGGCTGGGAAAGGGAGTGCCATTGTTTTAGAGATCATAAATATGTATTTAATGTATTAATATGCCAGCCGCTTACTGTGTGTTTGTCTTAATTGAATAAAAGGTACTATATGCATTTTCTTCTGCAGACTTTACTTGTTCATTTAGTCAGAGAAAATGTATTCTGGCGTTATTTCTGTGAATTCGACTACTGCAGTTCTCCGTTAGCCTGTTGATTTGTTGTGAACCCTGAAGATGCAAAGATCAGTTTTCTGCCAATGTCTGACGTCCGGTTTTTGTAAAGCGTTGTGCTGCAGATAAGCAAAGTAATCGATTCCAATTTATTTATAAGATCTTTAAGATAAGACCATACAAGAAAAGCATTTAAAATGTTTTTTTGTCTAACCTTTCTGCTTGAGGGGTCATTAATTATTTATTCTAGAAGCAGAGGCAATTTGCATCAAATAGTCGATTTACAATAGGTTTTGCTAAGGACTAAACCCTTAAAGCAGGCTTTTCAACATGTTTTAAGTGTTTTACACTTGCAAATAGTGTTGCATTACTAAAGCAGGACTCTTGTGTTTTCCTACCGAAGATCCTAAATTTAATTGCTAGCTTTCCAAAAGGCTAACATTTCATGGCAGAGGCTGAGTAAGAGAAGCAAGTCAGCTTTTCTGATGTCTGCTGAAAGTCTTGCTCTCTCTCGCCCTTTCTCAGCCAGAATAAACCAGACATCCTGCAAAAACACAAAACCTTACAGAGTATTTTTGGTCCAGTTTCTAGTCCAAATATCTGACTACACCTAAACTAAAACAAAACTAACTTACAAGTAACTTTACAGCAACATTTAGGAGTAGGAGCTCCTATATCTTGCTTGGAGGTTATTATTTGTAAGTTAGTTTTGTCTTATTTTAAGTCTACTCTGACACACTTAGTCCATGTGAAGAACCATCGGAGGTTACACTGTGGCTGTAAATGAGTACCAGCTCCAGAAATACTCCAAAGATAAGCCAGTATAGACAATGGGTGGATGGAATATTTACAGGAAAATAAAACCTCTTTAGCTCCAGAATCATGTTGTGTTTGGATTGTTCAGAGTTGCTACGGTAACGGTAACCTGGGGGACGACAGGTCGGTTAGAACGAGGCGGTTGAAGACCAAAGTACTCGATCAACGGTGGATGTTAAAACTCAACAAGACTGAAGCGTTTCCGTATCTTCGATGTTATGCTGTGACAAAAAGGGATTGAAGACATAACAAATAACTTATGTGATTATTTTAAATGTGAAATAAGTTTAATTCAAGTTAAATTCACACCTTATTTGTGTCTGCAGCACAGCTACAGAAGAACAGTGGGGATATCTGTCCATGTGAGACGCCCTGTAATCTCACACGCTACGGTAAAGAGCTCTCCATGGTCAAAATCCCCAGCAAGGGCTCAGCTCGCTACCTGTCCAGGAAATATGACAAGTCAGAGGACTACATCAGGTACGGAGAAGGACCTTCAGCCAGAACCAAGCCTGCTTATGAGCGGTGATGTGTTGCTCGGTTAGGGAGTCATAAAGTATGCCCTCCATCCTGAGCGAACAAACAACAATAAATATAAAGTAAAATCAATTAGATTTTCATCCAGGCATCAATTTATGTTTGTTCCAGTAAACAGATGTTGATCATTGGAACTCTTTTTAATTCAATCTAATGGTAATAAACATTTATTGCTTTGTGTATTATGAGTAGAAGTAATTACTATGATGAAGTGGGAGTATTTGTTTTCCAGTCTTAGTCTTTCTGTCACTGAAAAACATCCATCTTAACAGCAATTTGACTGGTTTCAGTAGAGCTAAGAGACCTCAAGCAGTGCTTCATTTACTGTTGTAAAATATAACATCTATAGGTGTGATAAGATTTACATTTCACAAAATAAAGCATTCATACCCCTTGAACTTTTTCACAGTTTGTCAAAAGTGTCAAAATATTCCCAGGATATTTTATGGGAATTTTATGTGATACAAAAACACAAAGCAAAATCCAAGTAAGCGCCTCCAACTCTACATTTACACCAGCATGTGAAAATGGCTGCAAACAAATGCACAATTATACAACCATACATCTTTGAAAAGCAGACGAAGAGCCTCCTGCACAACCAACAAGAATGTAGCAAGTAGCTTCTGTAAATCAACAACAAAAAACTAGCCTTTTCCAGCAGCCATTGCGCAGTGCATATAAAAAGCAGCTGACCACATGTCCTGGAGTTTCGCATGAGTTGCTAGGCGACAGCTGGGCTTAACTGGGGTTGCTAGGTAACGGCACGGTGGCCATAGAATGAGAGCAGTCTATGAAGCTACTCATTTTCCAGACACCAAAGAAACATTAAGGACTGGGGTTGTTTTCTATTTTATCTTTGCATGAGATAATAAGAAATGTCCTACTCTAATATCTAATGCACAAGTCTTGGCTTGACAGTTACCAGGACAATGGCACTTAACTTGACTTTAATGTTTAAAGTGGAAAGTTGCTGTTTTTCTGTACTTGGCTCTGAAATATTAAGAAACTCTCAATTATTCGCCTCTTTCATTTTCCAACATGACTGTGCACCAGTACACAAAGCAAGGTTTACATAAACATGGATGAGGGTGTCTGATTTGGAAGAACTTGCCTGGAACAGAGTCCTGACCTCAACCTGATCGAACGCATTGGGATGAATCTTAGCAGAGACTGTATGCCGGGCATTCTCATCCAACATCAGTGTTTGACCTCAGATATACACTTCTGGAGGAATTGTCAAAAATGTCCACAAACACTCATAAAACATGTGGAAAGAATCTCCTGAAACCAGAAGCTCTTAAAACCTAAAAAAACTGATATAAAAACTACTGTGTATTAAAAATTGGTTGTCACTCAAGCTTAGGTGTATTAAAGAGGTTATACTTTTGGAATATACTTCATAGGTTGGACTAGAAGTGATATTTTATCCAATCTGTTTGTGTATTTGTAGTTTTAAAATGCTTTGCGATGTTATTCATTATGAGTTAGCTATATAAATAAACATTTTGCAGATTTTCTTGAGAAAAAAAACATATTGCACATTTATATCTCTTTGTGTTAATCTCTCCAAATGAAATACATAGATTTTCTTATTGAAATAAAATGACAAAAGCTGGAAAAGTTCAAGGAAGATCAAGTAAGATGTTCTATGGAGCACTTGCTAATATTTAAAGCTAATTCAGTGCTGGGGGAATCTGTAACGTCTCTCAGTGTCTAATCAACGGGATATAAGAGCGGATAAACATGGCAAAACCACAGAGCCCATGAAGATTCACAACATTTAATATTACGAGACTCTATAAACTCCAGAGAGACCAAAGGATGTGAGTGACTAAACATGCTGTTGGTGCACGTCCTGCTCATCTCTGTAAAACCCTGAAAGACCTCATTATCTCACAATCAGTGGTTAGATCTATTCAAAACACTGTAGGCCTTGTTATCCTATCATGAGCTAACGTGCCCAGAAAGATGACTTGGTGAATTTATTTTAAATGAGGTCTGTTTGAAGTGAATAACAGGGAAAGAACACATGTTTTCTGAATTGCTATTTTCCATCTCTTTTATTTATTTATTTTTTTTTTTTACAGAGACAATTTCTTGGTGTTAGATATTTTCTTCGAAGCACTGAACTATGAAACAATTGAGCAAAAGAAAGCATACGATGTCGCAGGATTATTGGGTAAGAAATCCTCTTTTAAAATTGATTTATAAACTGTCTTTTCAAAACCGTGGAGCTCAATTTTGTAAATACAAACAACCTTTGACTGTCACTGTTACGGCTTTCCTTAAACGTTTGTGTTCTGTGATTCAGGTGACATTGGTGGACAAATGGGTTTATTCATCGGCGCCAGCATCCTGACAGTCTTAGAAATACTGGATTACATCTATGAGGTACCGTCTTCAAGTTGCTGGATTTTAAGCAAAACCAAGAGCTTGTTACTAAATGTGTTGTTGCTTACTTTAATCTAGACAAAACACTGATTCTGTGAATCTACATTCCAGTTCCGGTGCAGAGGTTTATAGAAACTTATTAAAGCACGCATGTGATGTTGTTTTATTAGCTTTTAGTCATTTATTTGAGACATCAGTTTGTTGGGACACTCAGTTGTCTCCAACTTTCAGCTAGCTAGCTATTGGTATTAAGGGAAAGCTGAAAACTTTGGACTTAATATGGATAAAAAAAACAAATTACAATATCTGTGTTTCATATCTGTCAAAATCAATAATTCTTGATTTGTTGTTTTTTTGTTTTTAATATCTAAAATACTGTCTGTTTTATCCACAGTTTTTATTCCCCACCGTTGTTGTTTATTTTTAAGCAGTTACTAGTTACAGTGGCGGAAACCTAGGCCCTGTTTACATGACAAAGATCCAACGAAAATTACATTTTTGTTTTGTTTCTGTTAACACATTTACATGAAGACATTCTAATTACAATTTTTGTTTACTCAGTGACGGTACACATCGAAAAAGTGTAATGCTCTCTCCCCACCACTAGTTGGTGCTAGGTTCTTTGAACCTAAGTGCGCATGCGTTTAAAAAAAAAAAAAAGTTTTACGTGAAAGCACGTTGATTCGTGTTTCCCCATCAGATACGGCAACCCCAGATATTGGAGGAAAACACGCACTATGTGTGTTTGAAAAAAGTGGGATAACTTCGCTGAAACATGTTGTTTGAGCTTTCGCGGTGTCCGTAGTTCTCTTGATAAGAGCGCTGATCAAGCGCGCGTGTATTTTGCCACCTGGACGGTGCGGAGCCGTGAAGAGACGCCGGGTGGAACCGGATCTGATGGGGAAACACGAATTGCAGTAAGACCAGCATTGTCAGTGGTTTCTTCTTCTGTGGATTGTAGGAAGCAGCTATGTTTTGCGTCATACTATGCATGAGCGAGGGATTCCTTGACAGAAAAGATCAATTTATTCTGTTTACAAGACAACGGACTCCGGTACGTTTTAGAACCATTGCACTCTGGAACCTGTCCTCAAACTGTGCCGTTATCAGCGAAAACATTCAGTGGTTTCATGTAAATGTTCAGTATAAACACAACAAAACTCTTCCAGAAGTTGGTGTGGTGTAAACAGGGCCTAAAACTGCTGCTGCGCAAGTTACTCTACAAGTCGTTGCTAGGTAACCAACGAATAAGTGAGTTGCTAGCTAACCAAAGAATGAGTTGGTGCCACCCACTTTGCTTAGCTAGACTGAGAGGTTTCCCAGAATGCTGTGCAGTTCTAGATCGGATTCCGGCGAACTTATTGAATATTCTATCAGACATGTTATCTATTGATATTGATCACCTATCTATCGCTATTACATACTGTTATTTATTTATTTTCAAGCCAAACTTTCTGCTTGTTCCCTTTTACAAACCATATTCACTTTGTTGGCAGAAAATTAGCCATTAGCATGATGCTACCACCACCATGCTTGACATTTGGTACAGTGGTCTTAGGTTTACAGTGAAACATGAAAAGGAAAGAAGAAATCTGTAAGAGGGCAAATGCTTCTGAGCACAAAACTATATCTGAATACAATGATTTTACAGAGAATTCCTCTTCCAAATGCTGTATTTCTTTCCTGGTTTTTCTCCCACCTGATGTTCTCTGGGTGAAACCAGCTGATCAGGCATCGGCTACAGCGTCTGCTGAGGCCACAGAAAGAAGAGAAGAAGAATACCCAGCCGACCACAACTGTTGCCACAGTGGGTCTAGAAGAAATGAAAGCAAAGGTACTGAACAAAAACTGATCTCTAATAAATTACTCTTTCCTTGTTTTCATGCTGAGTGTACATCCCACACCCTTACCCTGCAGCACTGCAGCCAGCTGTATTAGAAAACAGCAACTGGATAAGTAATAGAGAAGCAAATTAATATTTTTCCACCACATGAGAATAAGGAGTGTAACGCTCCTAATTACTTTTTAACCACTTTGCAAAACACAACCTCCCCTGGAGCTCAAATTCATTATTGCACAACTTAATTCTGAGGTTGCTTATTTTCTAAACAATAGACTTCTCATGTTGAATCTAAGCCAGAGTGAGTCGAAGTCTCCTTTGCATATAGTAACTGTGACAGATGGTGAGTAATTTGGCTAAACAGCTGTGACTCCAGCGGTGCTTCAAAGTCAGAGGCGGGCCTCCGCTGGAGGAGTTTCGGGGAAAGGCCCCAAGGAGTCACACAGAGGTGAAGGAGGATCGCATGAGCTGCTGCATTTCTTCGTTTTCTAAAGCAGGTCGTTTATAGCAGACAAATGACTCTTTAAAGCAGGGGAGTTTTGTTCATCTTGGCTAGACTAACCACAGCTTTTTGTTCAGTTTTCAGCCATAATATTTACATCCCAAACACTGAAAAGATGAAAACAAAGAAGTTGTGAAATGTCAACTTAGTTAGGTGTCTTTATTCAATATTTGATCCTGGCTTTGACTTTGTTTTGTCTGCCTCCAACAGGAGCCCAATGACGCGACACGGAGTCACCCAGAGGGGGCATACGCCAACACGATTCTCCCTAACCACCATGTCCCTCATCCTCATCCACACCCACACCCTCTTTCTCACCCTCTTCCTGCGCCGCACCAACATCGCCCGGGACACCACGGCGTATTTGAGGACTTCGCTTGCTAAAGCCAGCTTTTGTTTCCAATCCTGGTGACAAGACAAGACAAGAACTATCTGTGTTGAGACAAAAACAGATTCCCCCCTCTTCTTCTTCCTCCTCCTCCTCTGCAGCTCCGTTTGTTCCTTTGCTCTCACCAGTGAAAAGCTACAGCCAAAGTCAAAAACACTAAACTTGTGCTGCTAACAAACCACTTGTATGTACAGTTTAGGCACAAATCAGACACGGCTTCTTCTTCTTCTTCTTTGTCTGTTTTTTTCGTTTTGATCTGATCGGGAACCAAACCTAACTCGGCGTCGCCTCGACTTCTCGGAGACAACAACGACCAACTCTTTGGTACATGATCACTGCGAAAGGATGGGAGGATAAATGCACTTTAAAAAGGATTATTTATTCTATTGGCATCTATTTTTAGTTGTTAATAATATTACTACGTCTGTGTTCCGGAATCTACTCTGACTTCATGAAGCTGTATCAGACATTACACTTGATAAATTATGTAATTATTTAACAAAGTACTATTATCTGTCTGTTCTGTATTGTATACAAGATAACAGTAAGCAAACCTTGTTGGTGTTGAACCATCCGAAGTGTGAGTGGATTTATTTAGGCTGAGAAAGGAGCTAGCAGCATCTTTCCACATGAAGCATCCTGTCCTGGTGAAGGTGTTAGAGAGTAGCAGTGTACCTGTACATAAATCACAAAGTCCTACAAGGTTTAATGGTTGTTGTTTATATTTAGTTACTATATAACTTATCTAATGTCACTTTTAATTATTTATACGTTTTAGAGGAGTTTTTTTATATGAAAATCACGATTGTAGCAAATACTGTCCGCTGACTGCCGAATATTACTGCAAAGGTGACAAGACTGGATAACAAAAGTATTCGTAGAACTTGAGCTTATTCTTGAGCCACAAAATTCATGTATTTAATCTGGACTTTATGTGACATACCAACACATAATCGTTCTTATCAATCTGAGCATTTTCCAGTGAAAGAAGCGCCACAGCATGATGCTGCCACCGCTGTGTGGCGATGCTCCCATCATGCATTTAGGCCAAACATTGTATGCTGTTTATTGCAGATATTTCTCAAAAATGTTTTTACTTATACTAAACAGTTACTTCAGCCTTAATTAATGTCAGATTATAGTCCATGATTTATACAGCGAGTAATAAAAAGTTTCATTTACTGACATAAATAAGTGCAAATATTTCCAAACACTTTGATTTTTATTGCAAAAAATCCCAAAAGAATCGCAAAACCCTGGAAGGACTGAAAAGATGTTCAATATTATAAGAATTAATTGGTATGTTAACAGTTTGCGAATACCCTAAAATGGAATATTAGTATTCATCCATCCATTCTCCTACACCCTTGTCCCTTCCTGGGGTCTGGAGGGTTGCTGGTGCCTATCTCCAGCTAACGTTTCGGGCGAGAGGCGGGGTCACCCTGGACAGGTCGCCAGTCTGTTGCAGGGCAACACAGAGACACACAGGACAAACAACCATGCACACACACACTCACACCTAGGGACAATTTAGAGAGGCCAATTAACCTGACAGTCATGTTTTTGGACTGTGGGAGGAAGCTGGAGTACCCGGAGAGAACCCACGCATGCACAGGGAGAACATGCAAACTCCATGCAGAAAGACCCCAGGCTGGGAATCGAACCCAGAACCTTCTTGCTGCAAGGCAACAGCTCTACCAGCTGCGCAACTGTGCAGCCCTATTAGTATTTATTTTACCTTTATTTAATTTGGTACAATACAAATGAAAACCAATAGAATAACACATACATTTTATTTTGAAGTTCTATTATGTAGCGTCTTGAGGGCCACATAAATGGCTTTGGTGGGCCAGATTTTTCCCACGGACCTCAAGTTTGATCTATAAAACCTGGTTGGTGACAGCAACTGTTTACATGTTAAACTTAGTGATTTGCATCAAATTAAAGGGGCCGAGTAGAAACACAAGAGGATTTAATCTGTTTTGATTAAAACCTCAGTGTCATTTTAGCTCCTTTTCAAAGTCAGGCTTTACTTTGTGTCGCTGTTGCAGGTAAAATCCCAGTGAAATTATTACTGTGTGGTTTTAGTGTGGCAATAACCTCAAGGACTGCGAATACTTTTGCTGTATATTTTCCTTTTTTTATATTTTCACACAAATCTTTGCAATGGGATCAGAAGCTGTTTATGTTTTTAGCTGTAAAATGGCTGTACTTGAATTATTCCTCTGATTTCTTTTTATTCCCCCCATCCAACACTTCATTCTGGTTAATAACACAACTTTCAGCTGACATAAGCAATAAGAGACAGAATCTTACCTCTTTTGCCAAGTCATCTCCTTCAGATGTGGGCCGCAGCGACTGCAAGAAGCACAGCAGCTTATTACTGTGTGAACCTGGCATTACCGCGTGTGTGTGTGTGTGTGTGTGTGTATGCATACTTTAACATTTTGCACACATGACTGAGCACATTAAGGTGACACAGCTCCGCTAAGCTGATCCAGTAAAATTAGTGGATTAGAATCAGAGAAGTTAGCGGGAAAACTAGACAAGCATTATTGCAGTTTGAAGGTTTTTATCTACGAAATCCAGGCAAAAACTTCTGTAACATAAACACGGCTGCAGACGACGGAGCAGTCTTTTTGGGTTAGGCGTGAAAATACGTGACAAGGACACGGTAAATTTTAAGAGCACAAGTTAGAGGAGCGGTAATGGAAATTAATAGTGAAAACTTTTACTCTGATTCCCTCATGTTCATATTTTCCTCTATCGTACAAGGCCAGTCTAGTCACTAACGGCTTTTTCCGCTGCAGGAAAATCCCTAAATTCACACGGCGAGAGCTTTTAAAAATTTTGTTTGAGGTTCCTTCTTTTAGTTTGATCACATTCAGGGACCACAAACTTAGTAGTTCAATCTTTTTCTGTTACCGTCGATGTTTCAGATGTTCTTCTGGTTTTATTTTCCAAGCTGCCTGGTTCAAAAGTTTTCATGCACCTTGAATTTAGTCACATTTTGTCTCATTAGAACAACAAATATTAACGTATTTTACTGGGATCTCATATGACAGACATTGTGGTGTATTGTAAAGTCGGAGCAAAACGATACATCGTTTTTACAATTCATTACAAATAAATACAGGAATTCAGCTGCAAATATGTTGACGTACGTCTCAAACTCAATTCAAATTCAAAACTACTTGTTGGATGCCAAAGGGAAACTAAATGTAACTTCAGATTATTCAAATGGTGATGGCTGTAAGCAGGAAACATCTCCTGTAGCAGTCTATATTACAGTGAGTCTGAAGAAGCCTCTGACTAAACTGTTTTTCAGAGATAATCTCAGAATAAAGTCTATCAGCTTTGCACATCTCAAAAATGGAGTCTTTGCCTTTTCAATCAGATTGAATTTTAAGTTTCAAATCTTAAAATTCGCTTTAAATTTAAGCTCAATCTATTTTCCCATCAGCCCTCACCAACTTCCCAGTACCCAGTACTGGGAACCCCAACAGCATGATGCTGCCACAGCCTAACGCTCCTAAGAACAGCTGTAAACGGCATAACGAGAAGCACTGTTGTATGTGGGAAAGAGAGACAGAGGCCCAATTTCAAGACTGTAAAGTCAAATCAAATTTGTTTGCAGACTTCTAGTTTTACATAATGTTATAATGTTATTCCCTGTTCAAAAACATGCCTTGTGTTTTGCTTTGATTCTTTCAAGCATGTTTGGGAAATCTTTTAATCTCCATGGCAACCACTGGTTGGACTTAGCCCCGCCTTCGAGGCACAGCTCCTCCTTAGAACTACGGTCCAAGTTTTCAAACTTCTGCCTCACAGCGCCGCTCCTTCAGACTACCTAGCAGCAATTAGCAAATACTGTAGTATCTCAGTATCTGATCCACTTCTCAGTGAAACACCAGTAAAAACGTTGTTAAAGGATTAACAGAGGAGCGATGATGACTTCCTGGAGGCGGAGTTTCAGAAAGAGAGTTTCTTAAAGAGACAGAGACCCAATTTCAAGGCATTAAATTAAAAAGTCACATTTATTTTAACTCACTAGATATTTAAAGGATTTTATAATAACTGAGGGCTACATAGTCACTTGTTTGTGATATAAAATGTCAGTAGGTGCCATTAAGACTTTAAGATTTTATTTTAAATCCTAGCACTGTTTTAGGTTTCTCCACAACTTTACGGCTTCTGTGATTCTTGGTCTTCATAAAACTGTTCACTAATTTTCTCCCAAGCCTTTCACTGAAGAGTGACAAATAAAATGTACATAGGTGAACTCTATTTACTGACTAGGTAACTTTTGAGAGCAACTGGTTGAATTGGATTTTATTTAGGATGATAAGAGTTAAAAGTAGTAAATATGAAGGAACTATAAACTGTTTAAATTTAAATAGTTTGCTTTCATTTTGCAGCGACATGCTGTCATGTAAAATCCCAGTAAGTAATCCTTGTGGCTTAAATGTGACAAAACAGGAAAAGTAATTAATACAAAGGGTATTATTACTTTCCCAGCGAACACTTAGTTTTTTCTTTGTTTGTTTATATTACAAAAATCTCATTCTGCACAGAGCACAAATTTTGCTCCAGTTTTTCTTAAAAAGGGCAGATCAGGAAGGCTCCATGTTTTGTTTTGCTTCTTTCCTCGGTTCCTGCAATGGACACAGCTGCACAAAGGTTACCTTTAACTATCGGTTAGTGATGAAAAAACAAGCTAACACATAATTTAGTGTTCTGTTTTAATCACTGCGCCTCTGAATAAATGAATAAATAAATGACTGTGCAGCTCCTTCTGTCTGTTGCACAGTTAGCTCATCGTTGATTAATAATTCAGGAAATAATTGTTCTCGATTTATAGCTGTGCTTTGTTTTTATTAAAGTGCCCATCTATCACCACATTGGGCCAAATGCAGTAGCTGCTAATCCACTCCTGCAAAACATGAGACTAAATGTTATTAATATTATTTTATCTAGATAGAGTAATAAGACAGTTTCTGAAATTGTTGCATAAATGGCGATGAAAACATACTCACTGTGTGTTTTAAAGGGCAAATATATATAAAAAAAATAAAATCTAAAAGTATTAAAGGCATGCAACATATAAATAAGAATAGAGTTAAAATATATATGGAGGTTAAATCCTGCCATATTTAAGATTAAATACAGAAATAAATAAATGACTCATCAAAATAATTGTCAAAAAGTTCTGCAGAAATTAATAGTTATTAAATAAATCTATATTATTATTTTGTCACAATTAATGGCACACCAATTTTTTGTCAAGTTGCATTTTGATTCTAGTTATTTTAATTTATTTACTTTTCATTCATTCTTAATTATGACAGGATTGGTCCTCCATACTTAAAAAAAAACCCTCTGTACAATGGATACAAGAAAAAAAAAGTGCCGAAATGATACAAACTTTAGAGATTTGACAGAATTTCAAGTTTCACAAAATTGGCTTCATTTTTCCACATTAAATCCTGTAAAACAATTTGAAATGTGCCGAGTTGGTAGTAATGTTGTTGAAATGTATTGACGTATTGAAACGTATTGACATTATTACTTTGATCTGTACATTTGTTCAGATCAAAGTGATAATGATGGTCAGAACCGGAGCACGCATTTTATTAATCAAAATGGTGTCAGAATTGTTACGCTTTAAAGTACATCGTCTGTTAGTTTGACCAGAATCACAAAGGAGAGCTTTTAAACTACTCACCAGGTGCTGGTTTGCTAGATGCTCTTCCTCACTGGACAAATTGGAATATAAATATTTTTACTTTGTGAGCATCTGCCTTATTGTCACTGTTTCGGCATTAGGCCCTGATGTCTGAATTAAGCACTCGAAATGTTATGTCTGCAATTTTTGGCAACTTTTGCATCTGTTCTTAGAAATACTGTGAGTTACAAGCCTGAACATAAATGAAAAGAAGAAAAAAAATTATAATTATGATATATGCCCTTTACCTTTAGCAAATGACGCTTTTGTTAATCTATTTGATCTATTCAGTCGCTGCTGTTCTGCCATATTTCAACGCAGTTTGCAATGAGATCCCAGCCTCCCACTGTTGATTTCCCTCCCCCTTTCAAGTAATCATGCTCCATACATGGATGTTTAATATTCATAATCATGTGTCACTTTGACATTTTCAAAAGGTTCCCAATCACCGTCTCTGATGGCATCCTGTACAGGCCATGCATAGCAATCTTCTCCTCTGTCATCAATAATTGTAGCCATCCTCTGAGAAGTCACACAGGAGCTGGTGTGCTGAGCTGAATACAGACCTGGAGGATTACCTACATGCAGTTTTCTGGAATCCATGTGTAACCCGTCGATGTTCGTCTCAGGTCCAGCAGGTCGACTTCAGGTTTACTGAATTTATTCTAACAAAAGAGGAAATCAAGCTAGCATGAGTCCAGCAGCTTCTGCCCCTACACATAAAATTCAATGAATAACCCTAAACAAACTACAAAACAATAGGTCACATTGAGCACTTAGCATTAATTAGCAACAGTTGTAAAAGTAAGCATAGCTAAAATGCACAATATTAATAATTACACCAGTTGAAAACATAAACAAAACATATAAAAACTACTCATGAAACTCTGTATATGATTGCATTTGTCTAAAATATATGTTAAAATATAATACTTGTATAGAAAACAGATACATACCGCAGTTACAGGAAAAAGGGGGAGGAGCTGTCAGTTACTGGTTGCTATGGTAACCACCAACTGCCAAGAGCAGCAACAGAACTTAAAACACTTTTAAAGATTTGGCCCACGGGCCTTAACTATACATGTGTTAAAAGTTAAAGTAAAAAAAAAATCAAGTTTTGAAATGTGCTCAAGTGCAAAAACTTAGTGACTTTCAATAAGACTAAAATAGTTAAAATAAAATTAAAATATTAAAACATCCTTGTCAGCAAAATACTAGCCATAAAAAAAAATTACTTTTGCTCACAACATGCTCTGTTAGTATAGAAATAAAAAAAAAAAAAAAATACTGATGCATTCTTGTATTTTTTTCAAACTAAATTTCAATCAGGATAATTTATTTTGCACAAAACACAGTGAATTCGGAACTAATCATTAATTGATCCAACAACATGGAAGGATGTTTTGAAACAAGCCTAACGGATGGGGAATGTTTTGCGTCTCTGAATGTGTCCCTGTTTGCAATGTTACTCAGGTTAAAGTCTCCATTCTGCTTTTCTTCTGCTTTGCTTTGGTTGATCCAACTGAAAGGTGAATTACCGACACGTTCTGTGTGAAAGGTGGATTCTTTTCCCTCATTATTTATTTCATCATGGAAAACATGAGTAGAAAGTGCAGGTAGGGAGTAAAAGTAAAAACATACTCAAAGTAAAGTACACATACCTTGAAAAAAAATACTTTTTTCACTTTATAACTGTGTGTGTGACAAAATGACACATTTGCTGCTTCCCAGCATGCTGCTTTCATTCCTGGGATTCCTCAAACTCTTTCTCTGAGATCCTGTCCTTCATATTTTGGATTTTTTTTTCCCCATGGCATCTCGCTTGTATTTGCTTAGTACTTTATGAGTAAAACCCACATTTTCCAACTGGCCACAGTTTGAAATATCTGCCTTTTTCTTTTCTTTTTTGTCAACCAAATATTTCTAAGCTGAAGCCTGAGGGGGAAAAAGCGTGTAAGATGGCGGTGATGCAAGCGTCTGTCTGGATTTCAGTGGCAGAAATTTCATCTGGTTTCCGACAGAAATGGAAATGGACCATCCCAGAGAGGGAGCACAGAGAGCATACATGTTGTATATAAGTCTTACGATGATGTGAATATTCCTCTGTTAGAACAGATTTTATAAATGTCAAATATGGTAAATACAAAAACTATTAAAGTTTAGATAAAAAAAACTTAAATGTGTCTCGAAGTCTAGACGTCACTTCAGTTTGTGGTGTCGTTTTTCCATAAACATGTGGAAATGAGCAATAAATTAATTAATCTGAGATCAATTAAAACAAGATAAATAACTTCAGTTGCATGCGTTAGCGTTTTTCCCTCTTTTTACCAAAATTGGATGAGAAAAGTCTTCAGTCTGATGTTTTGGTTTCAACTATTGCTTTTTTTAAGGACAATTTTGTTCAGAATTAATTTTATTTGTTGTTTATGACGTTTTGTTTATTTATTTAAAATGTTTTCCAGTTCCAGTATTAAATGTTCATTATAATTTAAGGTTTATTTATCTTTAAAAATGTGTTCTTGCATTGTTTGATAATGGCTCCAATAAAACAATATCATCATTTATCGCAATAACTTCAGGGACAAGATTTTCGATTTAAACCTATAGAAAGTAAAACATTTTCCACAATCTGACCAGTTCTGTTTCAGTGCCATCCAAGTGAAAA
This sequence comes from Phalloptychus januarius, assembly GCA_902982915.1. Classification (NCBI taxonomy): domain Eukaryota; kingdom Metazoa; phylum Chordata; class Actinopteri; order Cyprinodontiformes; family Poeciliidae; genus Phalloptychus; species Phalloptychus januarius. The sequence goes on along the minus strand of CADWAE010000230.1, from coordinate 15,079,037 downwards.
AAAAAATAAAATAAAATAAAAAACATATATAGATACTTTTACAGTGCCAGTCGACTGCTTGCCCACGAGGGAGGAGAAAGTCCTGGGACTCGGCGTAAAACGAAGTACAAAATAATGACTTATAATTAAAACCTTGCTGCTCTGTAGTTATGTGGTTTTACAGCATGCCTAAGGGTAGTGCACATAGACCCTCGAAATAACTGAAGCTGTAATTAAGGTCGCAACATTTTTTTCCCTGTTTTTAACCCAACCCAGACATCAGGAGAATGTCGGATCTGACAGAACCGGCCTGCTCAGGACAGGGGATTAGAAAAAATGTGGCATTTCTATGTGAAATAGAGCTGTGGATTCTCAAATGTTGTTCAGTTGCAGTTTTCATCTTTGCAACCAGCCCTCACTGGCAGAGTACAAACCTGGAGGAAGCGCGTACTTGTGCTGACACCTAAAGGACAAAATGAAATCTATGGGTAGAACGCAAAAAATACAAATAAATCGACACACATACAGCTCTGGAAAATTAAGAGATCACTTAAAATGATCGGATTCTCTGATTTTACTTTTTATATGTATATGTTTGAGTAAAATGAACATTGTTCTTTTATTCTATGAACTACTGACATGTCTGTGAAATTCAAAGCAAAAATTTAGTATTTATTTGCAGAAAAAGAGAAATGGTCAAAATAACAAAAAAGATGCAGCGCTTTCAGACCTTAAATAATGCAAAGAGAACAACAATACTGATGTTTTAACTCATAAAGAACTCAGAAATCAACAATAACCATGAGGTTTTCAATGGGGTTCAGTGCAGTGGTCTCCTAATTATTTCCAGAGCTGTAACCCCGGTTCGAATCGTGTCACGGCACCAGATGTAACCCTTCAGACACATTCAGGTTCTCTGTATATATTCTAACAAAAGAGGAAATCAAGTTGGTGGTTAATATCAGTGCAGCAGCTTCTGCCCCACAGTTACAAACAGCAACAGAAAAAAGGGGGCGGAGCTGTCAGTTACCGGTTGCTACGGTAACCACCAACTGCCAAAACACCAATAAATGTCTGCAGAAGCAACTCGTTAACTAAACAAAATAAATTCAAATAATAAATAAATTTTGGCAAACTTCACATTTATAATATTAAAATAAAACCCTGTTACATATAAATATATAAAAACTAATATTTTATCTTTATCTTCAATCATTTTCAGAAAAATATGCCATTTTTACAGCTCTTATTATTTTGAATTTTGACACACAAACACAGATAAATATTTAAAATTATTTATTTAGAAAAATTACAATGATTCACAGTTTATTGAGAATTACAGCACTCAATTACACGTCATGTGCATTAACCAAAATGTACCGCTTTGGTTTAACAAGTACCAATGTGTGTGAAAACAGTACAAACCAGTGAATGTGGTGCAAAGGGAAAACTTCAGCTTCTTGTGGAAAGAAATGTGGAATGAACTCAGCATATTAGGACCACAAAAAAAATGGAGTGTACAAAGAAAATATGAAAATGAAATGAAAGCAGAAAATACTGTGTTATTTTGGTGATGTGACAGACAAATAAATCATTAAAAAATACAGCCTTCGCTCAGCCACACAGGATAATTAATCCGACCCTCACTTAATTCTAGACCAGCGGTATCAAGCTCATTTTCGTTTAAAGCCAAATCAAGATTATAAATCCTCTTAAAGGGCCGGTTGTGCCAAGAATGTATTGATAAAACCCGTTCACAAACTGTTAAAATATCAATAAGTTCTTAAAATTAAATAATATTGAACTTCTTTACAGTCCCTACTGGATTTCACGATTGTTTTCTGATTTTTTGCAATAAAAATCAACGTGCTTGTGGTACTAATCTGGAAATATTTGCATTTATTTATGACAGTAAATGTGACCTTTTATTACTCACTGTACAGATCACAGACTATAATCTGACATTAATTAAGGCTGAGGCAGCTGTTTAGTACAAGTAAGAACATTTTTAGACCATTTTTGTGCCATAAACTACCAGTTAAGTATTAGTGCAAAAAATGTTTGGGGATTTGTTGATTTTGCATGAATTTCCACAATAATTTGCAAAAAAATGGAGGGACTGATTGATATAATTTGGCAGTTAACAGACAAAAACTGCATTGATTTGATTGATAAAATAATATTTAAGCATATTTAGTCTAGAATTTAGAGGGCCACATAAAAAGCTATGGCGGTCGGATTTGGCCCACGGGCCTCAAGTTTGACACATCTGATCCAGACCATTGATGCTGACAGAAAGGCAAGAAAACAGCACATTTTAGTAACTTCATATTGTAATCTCAACCTCCTTATTTCACAGTGATTTCTCTGGAAGACTTCAGGAAAACATTCACACCAAGTTAGCAGATATATTAAAAAAATAAGCATAAAACTGAACTTAATGCTCTGTGTTCACACTGTGAATAAAACAGAAAAGAAATGCAGCGGACCACCACGGCGGCTGTAGTGTCTCCAACATATACATTAAATCCAATTACAGTTAAATAAAAGGACTCGCCTCGGTTTTTATGTATTTCAAAGCAAATGTGATGAAAAAGTGTCTACAGAGAGCAAAATACATTAAAAGGGCCTGTCAGCAAAATTACAGTGTATTTTCTCTGCCTCAGACAGAAGGTACGAGTCATGAACAGTACTGTGATATACACACTGCTGCACTTGAAGAAACAAAAAATGTCTTTGAAATTTAAGATCCTGTCCTCTAAAAGCTGCCTATCCAGCTGTGTTATCTGTAATATTGCACATTTTAATGTACTAATAAATTACTGCTGTCCAGCACTACTACATCCATTACCGCTCAGAGACAGAAGAAACCTCCTACTGCATTTCACAACATCTGGAGTTCAAGCACACCAAAAAAAAAAATCATCCAAAGCACTTTGGAACAGCTAAACCTTCTCCAATTTCTGCTCCTGTTGACATAGAAAAATATTTCTAATGTAATTAAAATATATCCCGACATCCAGACAGTAACATTATTATTCATAGGGCTCGTTCGTTTATTAAACCATTAAAAAATTTTCAATAAGAAACATCTCCAGTAAGTCAAGTCTTCATAAATCAAACCCAACAGATACTTTTCAGAGAGTTCCTCCCGGCTTCGAGGCACACGTTACGTTCAGCCTGCAGATGGTCGGGTTCATGGTATGTCCAAGTTCGCAATAAAAGCTCAACCAAGAACCCACTTCAGCCTCCCAGCTGTGGCAGGCGTTATAAACACACAGAAAGCTCCACTCTCCCAGCCATACGAGTTCAACAATACCAAAATACCACTTTATATATATATATATATAAAAAACAAGACAGCCAACATATGAAACGTCTTTGTCAAGGCACATTATACAAACACACTTCTGTGAATACTCAAACCAGTTAAGTATCAAAAGTGCAAGAACCGGGGCACACAAGCAGTGGTGCAAAGTACCGTAGGAAATAAAATAAAACATTAACTTCCAATTTAATGATACGGATTAAATCAAAGGGCGTCCTCAAATAGCAAACCAGTCGCTGCTCATAAGTCAAACCCCTCTGAAAAGCAGCAATGAAATCTTTTAATTACAAACCGCTTATTGTTTTGGTTAATTGGTTTCCAAACCCAACATACCTATTGCATTAGCTCACTCTATCCTAACGAAAAGTATTTCATTCATCAGAATGTGAAGCAACCAAGACACACATTCCAAAAAGCATTTCCCCTTGAACGTTTGAATGCCTTTTTTTATGCAAAAACCACAAACCGTTTCACTTGAGGGATAAAGTAGAGAATAATTGAGAAGTGGAAGATAAGTGTGTGTTTTTCAAAATGTAAAAAATGAAATCTGGTGCAAATAAAACCTTAAAAGCTAAAAACTTTTTAACCTAAAAGCAAAATACACTATGGAACATGGTGGTGGAAGCATCATGCTGTGGGGACACTTTACATTTAAGCCAGGTAGAAGATAAAAAAATCACTTTAAAATCAACTTTCTTTAACTTTATATCATGTTTTAATATTATAACATGATGAAGTCAAAGTGTCAGAAAGAGTAAGAGTTTCTTAAAAAGATAGAGACCCAATTTCAAGGTGTAATATTTCATATATGCTGCATTTTCAATAACTGAAGGTAACATAATTACTTGATGGTGTAAAAATTGCACTACATGTTTGGAAAATACATTTTACCGCCCCTTTAAAACTGACTATTAATGAATTTCATAAAACGTAGAAGCATCACGCATAACCTTCACAGTTATACGCTACCAGGACTCCATATAATATTCTACAAATCTAAATAAAACATATCAAAGTTTGTGGTTGCAAGGTGAGAAAAATGCAAAAAAGTTCAAGGGGTGCCAATACTTTTAAAAGACATGTTTGTTAGCTTTCTCAGCTAATCTAAGCTACTGTTCCCAAAGGGAAACTATCTCCTTTCAAATGTGATCAATTAACATAATTACTCTTAACTAGGCATGAGCCGGTGTTCTCGCAGCATCTAAAAAATACTTAAAAAAAAAAAAAAAAGAAAGAGTACCATTATTGAATTTCTCTAATTAATACAGAGATAAAATATTAAAGAGGTTGTTGTAAACTGCATTATTGAATTTAACATAAAAATAGAATAAATAAAACTAAATCTTGATGTAATTTTCAAGTAACCTTGCCTTTTATGCCTTTCTGCTCCAGTAGTCAGGCTGAGTACTTCACTCTGTCCCAAACAAATTTGTATCGAATAAACATTGAAAAAGCGACATTGGATTGTGTCTAAACAATGTTAAAATATGGATAAATAGAGTGAAAATATGTCAACACCAACACATTTGCTGACACCTAAACATAGGGAGCAAAAACTTAATTTAACAGTCTGTTTGGGCCAAATTTAGTTGAATAGACTAAAAGAAAGTTCTACTTTTACTACGTTTTCCAATTCAGCCATAAAAAGTCTACATAAATTGTATTTATGGGTAAATGTGTTTGGTGGAGCTACTCTTTACTTTCCACGCCAAATCTAAATTTGTTCTTGTAGGCTCAAGAGAAAAGAAGTGGCCTTCTTTCAGCCAGTCGACTGACACTGTGCAGCAACTAGTTCTGTTAGATTTTAATGGAAGAACTCTAAATTGGACGTGCAGCAGCCGGCCCATGCCTGCCCCTGAGTACTCTCAGTCTTTGGTAGCGATTTCAACCTGAATGCTGAGGAAGCGACACAAACTCCTCAAAGCTACCGCAAAGTCACGAGTCTCTGGTTTTTATGCCTCCCCTAGTGGTCAAAACTGCTTATTGCTATTTTATATTTGTCAGCATAGCTAACACGTTTGGTTTCATTATAAACCTGTGTTGCGTCTGTTTATCAAAACTAGCTAAAAAAGACAAAGCTGACAAAACAGCCTTTAGGGAGAACCGTTGGGTTGGACTTAAAGCTGGTAGAAGACTTGTTGCTCTTTTTCAACCGACTCCAACATCTTCAGTCCGTTTTAGGGAAATAAAGCAGGTGAAATGCTTCAAGTACTGTTTCCTTGTTCTTGCTCGAAAAGCAGCATGGCGAGTTGCGATCGGGAACCGAGGCCCTCCATGTTGCTCTGAATACACCGGTGGTAGATGTCTTCGCTGAGTTTGGGGTTGCAGGACTGGTAGCGGTACTGCTGGTGCAGAGCTGGCTCAACAGCTCGGAATACGTGCAGACCAGAATACTTCACAAAAATGTCATAAATGTCCAGGCTTTCAAGGATGTCCTCGTTCTCTTGGACGTCCGCCACCATGCGGGATCGCGTCGCCATGTAGTCAGAGTTGTAAAAGCACGCCTCGTCAAATGACCTGCGGTCAAAATGGCCGGCGTCCTTCACCAGGTCGACTGTAGCTGGGCGTTGCTGGTTGTGGTAAGAAACGTCGGGGTTGTACTCGTGGAAGTGGATGGGGAAGAAGACCTGCCAGTTGTTTATAGAGTTCATGCGGCAGCGGTTGAGGAACTCGGCATTGATGTTGGTGTTGACGTGTGCCAGGAAGAACAAAGTGTCCACAGGGTGCTTTTTGGAGATGATGTCCATGAACTTAATCTGGGACGGTATCTCCGTCTTGACGCTAATCCAGGGGATTTTCACCGTGGGATATTTTCGTTCGTAAACATTTATCTGATTCTTCACGTCGATAAATATGTCGTTGTGGTTCACGTGCTGAGCCTCCTCTGGGTCGTAAATGAACAGAAACGTGAGGATGGCGTTTTCGCTCGTCTCAAAGGCGTTGGAAGCAAAGACTTCCAGGAAATGGTTGACGTAGCTGCGGTCTTCTGCAGTCAGAGGTATAATGATGTGAACCCTGGTAGCTTCGGTGACGTAGGGCATGGGAATGATCTCTATGAGGCTCAAGGGTCGCACCAGGTGGACTCTCTTGGTGATGGAGCGGCTGTGACCTTTCTGATTAACGACCTCCAGCTGAAGGTCTAAGGTGTACTCCATGCCCCTGGTGGGGTCGAAGCGTCTGTATCCGTTAATCAGCTGCTGCTTCTTCAGATGTAAGGTGGGCATGTACTTTTTGTTCAGCTCCTCTATGGCTGTGTCTATGACCTCTGCCACATCCAGTTTATCGATACCCCGCAACTCACACTTAGGAGCGCCATCGATGCACGAGTAAATCTCCTCCTCTGTGAAGTACTCCCATTTAAGAACTTCAAACCTAGATTTAGGCTCAAAAGGCGGGTTGACCCCGACTGGCCACTGGGCGCTTCGGTTGCCTTCAAAAGCAAGGACGCTGACATTTTTTATCTCCGCCTGCGGACACACAAGAAGGTTTATCAATTACTCTGATGATTAATTTAATTTTAAGAAAATGGCACAGTCTACAGATTTTTTATGTAACCACTTAAGCCTTTTAAATAAAACATTAGAAATATATTAAAAGATGCAAATAAAAAAGCAATATTTCATTTTATTGCATAAAATAAAATTCTGCATGCATTTCTTCAGTAAATCTGAAACAGCTGAAACTACCCATCTGCTCTAGAGAAGTTTTAACTAAAACAAATTTGCAGAAATATGTTTTTAGATTAAATCCAAATGTATATATTTTTTGTACAATGTTAGCTTAATTACAAATCTGAATATGTTTTTTAAGTCTGTATACTCCAGTTAACAATTAATCAATTAAGAAATTAGTTGCCGATTATTTGAATTAATCACAATTAATCGTTTCAGCCTTAGTCATAGTCATGAAAAAGAAGCATTTGAAATCCGCCAATCAGTATGCAGTGAATGAGATTCATGTCTGAACTGAAATAAATTATCTTTTTGCAGATATTCTAGTCAGATCTTTTGTTTTTGGCATTTTGTGGGGGGAATAATGATAAGATGAGATTGGATTTCCAACTGACTCGCAGGTGATTTGTGACTCTTGGCAATCTGCTTACCTGCAGCTTAGCGATCTCATTGTAAGTCTTCTGCAGCTCAATCTCGGAGAAGTATCTGTGCAGCCGGTACATTTGTTCAGGGTCAGACACGGGATGAACAGTCAGGGCTCTCTTGAACTTCTCGTTCTGCTCTTTATTTGGGTCTGAGTTTTTTCCGAGTTCGTAATGATGGTACTCGAGTCCCTGCAAAGAAGACAAACAAAGAGTGCTCTTCATGAGAGGTGATGGCATTACAGAAACACGCCGAATGCCGTTCCAGGCCTGGTTGTTAGGGAGCGTTACTTCCTTTCAAACATTTCGTACCAACTAGACAGCGTATCAGGCTCATCTCCATGGGAAAGTTTGCTCAGTGAGCTGAAGCTTCACAGTGATGCTAAAAAAAACTGATTTTCACTGCGAGGTCAGCAACCGTGTTTGCTCTTTGATAAATTCACAGGAACTTCAGAATAAAACAAAAGACGTGGCTGAGGACATAGTCTCAGTCACCAGCTGAAAAAAAACCCTGAAAAGAATCTGATGAAGCCATTGAGAGAAGAAAGAACGGAGGAAGTGCTTGGCTAAGCAGCCAGGCCGCTCTATTACCAATGTTTGCCAACAGCTTACCGCCTGTAGCCCAACACTTAGTGAAGCATTGTCCGTGCCTAATTGGCATCAGCGTTCCCTTTGTACAGGAGAAAAAATTATTTCTGGCTTTGTGTTCAAGCTGTTTTCTCAACTATTCCAGGCCTGTTAACTTCCCCCCTGCCTGTCTCCGTTATCTAAAGGGCTAAGTTGAGCGCTGCTGGCTCGGGGCTCTTCAGATAGCCAAGTTACTCCCTCTCAATTGTGTAACAAGATGGCTTGCAGCTTTGGCCAGGAGCCAAGCAGGAAAAATGGGACTAAAAAGCATTTACATGTCTATTGGGTGAGTCAACAACAAAAGAAACAAAGTCACTTAAGTTCTAACATGCTCTGGAAAAGTATTTACCTCTTTATAAACTGCTCTTTTATTCCTAAATGTTTAAGATCGTCAAGCAAAGCCACAAACACCTTCAAGCATTTGTGAGTCTTCTCTGCAGATTTTTTCAAATTCATCCTTACTGAAGGGTTTTCACAACATAGCCATCTGATTTAGGAACAGACTTTGACTAGACCACTCCAAAACTATACATTTTTAATTTTTGAGCCATTCAGAGGTAGATCTGCTGGTGTAGATTTAGATTACTGCCTTTCTGGACTTTAGGGTCATGAACTAAAGGACATTAGGGCAACTATAATAATATTTATAGTTGGCTGGAATCAATTATACTGATGATTAATCAATTAATCGGATAAAAATTGGCATATTCTGCAGACTTATCATTTAACTTCTTAAGCATTTTTACACTTTTAAAATACATTAAAAGATGAAAATATTCCAATTCTTTAAATGAAAAATTTTAATTCCTTTTTTGTTAATGTACACCTCGTCACTTACAGCAAAAGATGCAAAAAAGAAAAGAAAAAAGAAAACACTAATCTGTCTATTAATAGATAGATACCAAAAGGAGTTTAATTCAGCAAATGGCCATCGTTTGAGTTTGTATCGTCCAGTTAACGATTAATCGATTACTAAATTAGTTGATTATTATTCAGTAATCGATTAATCGTGATTAAGTCGATTAATCGTTGGAGCCCTGAAAAATATTACCCTTCAGGATTTTCTGACTGAGTCCCAGAGTTTTGGTGCCTTAACAGAGACACTAGCCTCCTTCATGCGTTCGTAGAGGGTCTACTGAAGCCATGAGGATAGAAAATGTACACTGAACAAAACATGTTTAATCACTTAATTCAAGATTTTCCAAGGAATGCAATTACTTTCTGGTTGGTTTCAGTAGTCTTTTTCCTAAACAAACTGAATAAATTGCAACCTGAACTTTGTATTTACTCAGATTATCTTTGAAACTAGTGTGACAAAACAAAGCAAAAACTAAAAAATATTTATCGGTAAGTGGAAATAATTATTTGCATTGCACTGTCTATGTTTTTAAATAAAAATAAAACATTAAAACTAGGAGAACTGAAGCAAACTGTGCTGAAATACAAACAAAAACCTCCCTGCAGGCCCTGGGACAAAGCCTGTTTGACCTTAAATGCTAATGACATTATAGGAGCAGAGCATGTTGACCCACAGGGGATTTTCACACCATTGAACCAGCTAACCTCTCAGCTGTGTCCCCTGTGCCTGTTTACCTGCCCCGTAATGCCCCGGGTACAGCGGGGAGTTAAAGGCCATGAGCCCTCTCCTCTGTAATATGAATACCATCTCCTTGCTAGCGCCGTAATTGCAGTCCTACAGTGCTAGTGCAAAGTAATGATTTCTGCAGGGACGGTTATGTTTTCCTTGTGAGGTGAAGAACCTCACGCTGCAGCCAGCAGTCCCAGATGACTCTTCTTCTTCTCTACAGCTTAACATTCGTTTAAACTGCTTCCTTTCCTTTCCTTGCTCTCCTCTCATGTAAAAAAACTACATATTTTATACATTCATGTTTGTGTTGTGAGCCAGGAGTTCGCAAACGTTTCCCCAAAGAGCATTAACCTCTGACCAGGACCCTGTTTTCAAACCAGTAAATACAATATATATAAAGAAACAAATGTTTAACAGTTTTTTTTCTTTACTATTCCATAATTATTATTATATGCATTTAGTATAAATGCTAACTTTATACCTTCTAATTTTAAATGTGGTAGAAAACTTTGCATCTGTTGCCAGATCATTAAATTAAGAGGGAACACAAGTCCCTCTTCGCTATATTTTATATTAATCTCATCAGATTTTAATTTATTCCCACGGAGGGGCTGCTGGACGCTTCATTTGGTCTTTTTCTTGTTAGAAACTTTAGTTTAATGTGCTTTATGCATATTTTCTGATAAAACATGTTACATGGATTTCATGTTGATTTTTACTGCCTTTGTTTCTTTTCTTTTTTCAGGATAATTTTCAATGACTTCTTGTCAATCAAGATACTTGAATAAGATGTTTGTATACTTGTAAAATTTGCCTGTTTCTACAATTAAGTTCAATTTCTTGCTTGCTATGCTAGCTTGAGGAGAAAAGCAGCTTGATAAATTTAAATTTCATTTCAGAGATTACATTTAAAATTAATACTTTTAACTTTTTCAATTTTTTTAAATTATCAAAGAACAGAAAACCAAAATTATGTTGAAGAAATTTATGGGATTCAACTCTCTTTTTGCATGTTTTTTCTCACTTTCTCTCCAACTTTCTGAGGCCCCCACAGCACCCCTTGGTGGTCCCCACTTTGAAAAGAAGGGTGAGTTTAAGTCAACGTACCTCATTTTCACTGACGCAGTTGGTGCTGGTGTAATCGATGATGCATCGTCCGAGCCACTCATCTGGCCTGGAGCTCAGGATGTCATTTCTGCAGTTTTCCAGGAAGGGTTGAAGTCGTAGGAGCAAGCTGCGCGACAGGAGGTACCCAAACCCCCCGTAGCAGTACTTCCCTTCCATCTCCCCACCAATGAACTCTTCGGGACTGCCCATGTACAGCTCTCGGTCCATGCTCAGGTGCTCCACCAGCTCTCTGATCCGGTCGGCTTCGGTGTAGGCGTCGTCTTGGACGAAGTAGAACCAGTCGTACTCGTTGACGTAGTGGTCTAAGACGTACCTGATGGTCTGAAACATGTTCCAGATCAGCCTCTCGTCTCCGTGGGAGACCACAAACATGCCGTGGGGGACTTTGCGGTGGCGGGAGCCGGTGAAGAAGACCACCATGTCTAGGTGGTGGCTTATGGTGCGGTTCACCGCCACACCGAGGGTATTAATGGTGTTTTTGGAGGTCAGGACTCCAACGAACAGGCGCTCCCGCATGCCCAGCTCCGTGCTTATGTACTTAGCCCTGAGAAACAAGGTGGAGAACGACTGGATCAATACACCTGCTTGATAGTTTGATTGATTGACTGTTATTTATTCAGTGAGTCATCAAAAGACTTCAGAACGTTTCAACATTTTAAGCAACTTGACTGAAAATGTTCAGTCAGAAGCTACGGCTGGACGATATGGCTAAAAAACATATCACAATATAAACGTTTCATTTAGATAATTATTTATCAGTATTTATTTTGAATATCTGAAAAACTAACAAAATGTTGTGACCTTCCCTCTTTTATCCACAGTTTTCACTCCGCCTCAGTTTGGTTTATTTTTAAGAAGTTACGAGAAACAGTGGCAAGATCTGCTGCTGCGCAAGTTACTCAAGTTGTTGCTAGGTAACCAAAGAATGAGTGAGTTGCTAGGCAACCAAAGAGCAAGTGAGTTAGTTCATTCCGCCAATCTTCCTTAGCTGGCTGTGAAAGGTTTAGCGGCTAAAGTCTTTCCTTCGCCTACATCCCCCAGAATGCTGTGCGGTTCTAAATTAGACTTCAGTGAATATTTTATATATTGAATATTATCTATTGATATTGATCATGTATCTATCGCAACATATGTTGTTACTGATTTATTGTCCAGCCTTAGCAGAAGAACAAGGCTCATATTTACACCTGCCCTACAGATCACTATAAACTAAACTTCATAAATCATTAGAATATAAAACCCAAAACATTTCATTTCTTGTACATAAAAACAATAAACAGAAAAATAAAAGGAAAGGAAATCATCCAAAACCATAACAAAAGGTAAGGGCATTAAAATAATAAAAAAGAGAGAGGGGAGTAAAGAAAATATGGATTTATTTGCAAACTTTCCTAAAATTATTCCGATAAATAAACATTGTACGTAACATTATTAATAAATGTTATCATAAATATGTTGTATTATTTTAGCAACAACAGGATTAATTGTTGCTTTTTGGTTTTTAATTATAAAAATCCGATAATGCTCTGCATTTTCATTTTAAAATTTTGCATTTACTCCTTGAAGCCGAGGTATTCCAATACCACCCGATGCCTAAAATACAACAGAAGGCAACAAGAAGGCTGGCTGCATGAACTCTTACATTCAGTTGATTAAAACTAGATAAGCAGGTCGAGGGATTTCACAAGCTTCTGCTGAAGCCCAAGATATGTCAATCACTGTGACACACATGGAAACACTAGCAAAGGAAATTACTGCTTCTTTAGAAAATTAAACGGGTAAGAACTTGCAAAGCGATTCATCATAACCAACACCAGAGCAAAACTTTATTTCCTTTTTATGACCACATGGCATCTTTCAGGATCCAGTTTAGAGTCATGCCCATTTGATGATTCATATAATAATAGAGCAACATTATCCGCAAATAGCAGCATTTAGAAGAGTTCACAACTTAAAAGTTGTGGTCTGTTCTACTTCTGTTGGTCACATATTAAAATGTATTCTCCATAATGGCTTGTTCATTAGATGTATGACAAACACAACTGCAAAATTACTTTGGGTTCAGTTTCCATCTTTTTAAAGTTGGCAAAGCAACTAAATCATGAGTATTTCTGGACTTTTTCTGGTATAACTTGAGAGCCGTCTGATGAGGGACATTTTGTCCAAACCGTCCATCAAGTCGTAATCACCATGGCTTGTTTCATTTCCATTTTTAGTCATTTTCTATGTTCAACTCTTGGTCTTCTGTAAGAAAAACTTGGTTTTATGACTCCAATCAACAATATTGAGCAGCATTAGGGAACATTAGAGTTATTCTGGTTTGATCAGGGGCCCCGGTTTATCATATTACAGTTGGAATAACACAAAGTTAAATAAATATGTGCAATAAGAACCTTTTATAACCATTTATCTCCATAATTCACAGTTAAAAAACTAAACTAATCTAAATAACTGAACATAAAAAGAGTTTTCAAGATGTTTAGGCATGAAGGGGCATCATTAGACGCCACTACCTATTATTCTAAAAAGAATCGGCCTATAAATTAAAAGACTTTACAAAATTACATCTTTAATTTTAGCAAAGCCTTCTCCTAAACCTAAAGACTATTTCAAGGGACTGAAATAAAATTCAGCCACTTTGGGGTGTGAGGGTTAACATTCAAACAAGGTCTCTATCCACAGGTTCTTGGAAATGTTTGCCTGCTTATGCAGAAAATGTAAGTTAGACATCCTTCAGTGTGTGGGCACACAGTGGCACCTTGTCAGCCTCAAGCCTGGTTAGTATTAATAGGCATCTACAAATGTATGACGGTTTGCTTCATATTTAAATTAGATTTAGGACAGATAACATAAATTGTCTTGTAATAGTTATACTAGTGGTGGAGGCGACTGTGAGGAGAGCAGAAGTAGCCTGGCGGTGTGGAAGTGGCCGGTATAATTTAGGAACCATTTTCAAACACAATTGACAGTAGCTGATAAGATAATTGATAACAAATTTAAAAAAGGTTGCACTCTTTGTCTTGACATTTTAACTGGAGGGTTTGCTTTGCAGAAGGATTCGTACAGAAACGACACTTAAAGGTTGAACATATATTGCTGAAGCTTTGGTCCTTTGATATACGTGAAGACAAGCAGATTTTTTAAAGTCAACTAAACAGTAAACACATGTTGAATTTGTTTAACTTTTATAAACTAACTCTGTTGTTTTGTCTGAAAAAAATAATGCAAATTGATTATTTTTCTCTTAAGTCAGAATATTTTGTGCTTTTTGTACTTTAAAATGTCAGATTCTACAGTAACAATCATCACTATGTAATAAAATTAATGACCTGATATTTATTCCAACTGAGAAAACAGCAAAACGGTTCTCAAATATCATTTGGCAGCATCACTGTTTTTGAAGAAGGTTTTTTTTGGTATGTTGGATCACAACTTCTAAAATGTTAATGCTGTTGCAACTTTTATAACATTCTAGCTCTCGTAAACCCAAAACTATATTAAAGTTGTTTTTTTTTTCAGTAGTTAAAGAATAATTTTCAACACACTCTCAAAACAATTTTGCACAAAAAAATAAGAAATGATCAGAATCAATTTTGTTGCGATTTCTTTTTAACTTGCAGGCTCAGAAAATATCTCCTCCTTTTTGTCTTTCTAAAATATAAAAAAATTATTTCACTAACACTGCTTTTGAAAGTGGTTATAAATAAAAAAAAAGTTATGTTTATTTATTGTGTGTGGTGAGACCAAGTTAATAATAATAATGACCATTTTAATCCCACTTTTTATGGAAACAAAGTTACAATAATTTTTTTTGGCATTGGGCCCCATATGGTCACCTCTTCTAAAACTTTCTGGGGTCGCCCCTGGTGATTACTAGCCTGTTGTTACCTTAATACTCCTATAATTACAGGCCAGACTGTGACACCTGTACATCTGCACCATGGGGGGTCTGACATGATTTATCATCAACTAGTCCTCGTATTAAGTAAATTATAGCCCACTGTAAAATTATTTGAAGCGTGCATGAAAATCCGGAATGAACGGTGACCCTGAACTGACCTGAAAACTTTCTTTGGAGCACTCGGCTGGACTTGTTTGTATGGGACTATTCTTGGCTCGAAATCCTCTTCGGACTCCACATCGTTGCCAGTGGAAATGGAGCTGGGCTTTCGGGCTCCTTTGAGGAGTCCATCCTGACCCGAAGCCACATCCTCGCCCTCCTTCCCCTCCTGGGGACACGCTTCTTCCGTCCAGCTCACACTCAACAAACTCAACGTGAAGCCCAGTGAAATGCCGATTACCACCGGGCCGAGCGACCGCAGGACAGAAATAAACACTGAAAATCTCATTTTAAACGTCGGCTCTCCCTCCGCTGCTAGTCCCGCGTCGGTCGCTTCCGGAGGCCGATCTAACGGGGCTTCTGGGACGGGACAGCTGGGTTGTTCATCAAGTCTGGAGAGTCTCAGCTGTATCAAAGTGACTTTTTTAGACAAGATGCAGCGTCTTCCTTAAATTCTACGCAGGACTGTTACGTGTCAGTGTCTGCTACCTGGCTCCTCCTCCCCGGCTTGGTGTTAGCATCATGAGGCGGGGCTCCCGGCTGCGCGGGGCGGAGGGATATCACAGTGATGAGCCGGCTGAAGACAGGTAACGGTCAGGAAAACGAAGACACGTCATTGTCACGTTGATTGGCTCCCACTAACTGACAAGGCTAAAGTTGGCTCATACTGACCGAAATAATCAATTTTACGTCAAAATTATCTTAATATTTCTTAGTGTAAGCGTTTAAACCAATGCTTAAACAAAGTGTTTTCTCTATAAAACACAATATCAACTTAAATATGTATAAATTTTACACAATTTCTCACGTCACTTCTAGGTTTAGTGCGTTTTATGTGATTGACTAGAATAAAGAAGTGCAGAACTGCGCCGGAAGTCTAAAAAATGTCCTAGAATAGAAAAGGGAAATTCAGCAAGTGGCAGGCAAGCCAAGGCATCTTTATATAGACAAAGGCAGAACTAAAATTAATATTAAAAAATGCTGTGCTGTTATTAAAAATAACATATTCTGATTTAATGAAATTTGCCCTGACAGAAGTGGGTTACCCAAGCAAGAGTAGCACTACTTCAATATATTTTTGATCTAGTAAAGGTAAAAAGTAGCCACTCAAAAAAATTACTCAAGTAAGACTGAAAATATATTTGGTAAAAAAGGCAACTCAAGTACTAGTGTAACTACAGATGAAACATGACAAACTGATTTCCAGTATTGTTTACTTGAGCAATTTAGTGATTTAAATTGCCAAATGTTCAAATACATGGTATTTCAAATACATGCTTTTCGGATACCGTGTCTATCTTTTACACACATGGTATCCAATATTGAATTCAGAGATCAAAGGTTGGTAAACTCAAAACGGAAACTTCATTTTTAAGTTTTAAACTGATCGTAATGAAAGTGTCATTTAGAGCAGCTGTGATGGTGCAGACGTTTGAAGAAACGAGATTTAACTACAAATCTATAATAAAAATCCAGTGTGATTATTGCATAAAATGTGATGAGTGGGATATTAAACTGTTTATTTTTGTACTTATTCAGATTTGTAGCCAGGAATCTGTCAATTAATTGGGTTCTTTTAGTGCAGAGGTTCCCAAACTGTGGGGCGCACCCCCTGGAAGGGGCGCTGTGCTATTGCAGGGGGGGCGAGGGATGGATGAATGAAAAAAAAAAAGATGAACACTGTGTGGGCTAGCACGGGGGTGGAATAGTATAACAGGGAGTCTCTCTAATGCACCTCCCCCCCGGACACATATCGTATAACAGGGGGCGTCATCAAACAGGGAGTCTCTCCAAACACTTTCTCCACAGGGGACCCAGAAAGTGTTTGGAAACCGCTGGGGGGAGGGGGGCACAGGAGAAAAAGTTTGGGAACCACTGCTTTAGTGCTTGAATGAATAAAATTGAGAAAATAAATTGTTATCGACCCGTGTTACTAAAATTAAAATCCCACAAGGTTTCTGACAACATGAAAGTTAAACTGGATTTTGTGTAATTTCTTCATCTGAGAACTGAATTTCTAAATGAATTTGACAAGGACTTAATCATTGTAAGAAAAAAAATTATATTTTATCTAACTTAATAATCAAACTGTCATCCAGTTCTTCGTGATGACCTTACATTAAGTAATTTAAGATGTTTTTACAAATTGCAACTAAAAAGGAGAAAAAGATCAATATGATTTTACTTTCCATGCATACATAACAACAGATTACAAGGTTGTGGTTGTAACACTGCGTTTACAGCAAACAACCTCCTCTATTTATCAAAAGAATACTTTTTTCTTCTTCTACTACATCTCATTCATCAGATAAATTTTTTTGCACAGGCAAACCTTTTAAAACCTGAATAAATAAAACTGACATTCTAGTAGAAAACTTTTGTTATTTTATCTCAATGTTCCTATTTTAGCAGTTTGAAGGTCAATGTTTTGCCTTATTGGAAGTTGTTTATATAAAGCAAATGAATACTTTTAATGTCTGTATTTAATGTTGAATGTATTTGTGGTTTATTTTCCATGTTTTTCTCCTTGTTTCGATTAAATTAATGCATTTTTGGGTCTTATTTCCTCGTCTGACCCTCAGTAGAGGATGCTATAATTGCTTAACACTGACAGGGATTATTACTCTGCGCTGTCGTCATAAACCTTAATCCTCCAATCTTCTTGGATTGTGATGCACAGGCCTGTAATAGAATCATTCTGTCTTTTATATTGAAAAATATATATCATTATTTCCAAAATGGTTGCAATTTGCAGTTTAATTTCGTTTCTGTTTTACGTAAACGTCAGAGATGCATCTAGAATAAGAACAATAATACACTGACACACACTAGTTATTGGCTCACAGTGAGAGAAATGTTGTTAACAAACCTCTGTGAAGGTTTTGTGCTGCAGCTGCCCTGCAGGCATGCTGCTGATGATTAGCTTTCAGCTCTCCCACCTGGCTCCCTCTCTGCTCTGTGTGGCCCCTGTGCTCCTCACCCAGGTGTTGGGGGCAGAAAGCTTTGTGTTTGGGTCATTCATGATCACCTGCATGTCTTTAAAGTTTCACCCATTTCATACCAAGACCTCCATTCTTTCACTCGCTGATGAAAAGCAAATAGAAGTCCAGAGCAGTCAGCATTTCTAACTTGGTTTCTTTTATCTTTTTAATATCCCTTTTTAATATATTTTAATATTTATATTAGGAGAGGCTCTTTCAGCAGATAAAACAGCCTCATGTAATTCATTATTATTTTTTAAGTGGAGATTGTGAAGTCGCAGCTGTACCCATACAATGGCTAAGTGTTTGAATAAAGGACAAAGACCGAAATACCTCCTTGCTCTTGAAGAGGGTGACTTGTTTAAATAAAAATAGTTTCTTTTCTTGAAATCATGACTAATGCTCCTATTTACAAAGTAATCAACTTGAAATGAACATGCATAAAAACATTCCAGTGCACTAAGCGCTCTGTGAGAGTTTTAGTTAAATAAAATTTTTTCATTTAAACTCTCAGTGTATCTCTGTTCTCTTCTGCCCTCTAGTGGTCAACAAAAGCATAATACAACAGATGTTGAAGACAAAAGTTAAAGACGCGGCTGCTGACATTAGCCGCGTCTGTTTGTTAGTTACGATCATTTTAAATACACGTCTACTAACAGATTAATATGTTAGGATTTAAGAATAACAATAAGAACTTTTATTCAAGGTTTAAAAAATTACTTTTTATTTGTTTTTACGATGTGTCCTTGCATAAGATCTACAGGATTTAAATGAGCATTTCATTTGGTGCACAACTGTATTTAAAATATATAGATATATATATAACGGGAATTCAGCAACCTGCAGAGAAACCTCAATGTTAAGAATGCAGAGGTTTTGTTGATTGAGGCCTTAAATTTAAGTGTTTGTTGCTTAGCAAGAAACTTTTGAAAAGTGTACATAAAGAGCAAATAGCTCAAAAGTGAGGATAAGTTACCTCATGGGACATGTCCATCTTTCATAAAGCCAAATTATTTGTATGCACTTTACGAATATGGATTATCTTTAAAAAAATACTTTGTTGCTTATACGTATGTGAAAGGCATACTTCTATTGTCTGAAAACAACTTGATCTATCTAGTCAATATGGTGGAATGCTGTATGCAAATGTTTTATCACTCTTTGAAAATTAGCACATTTGTGTTTTTTTACACAGAAACTGAAAATTATACATGGAAATGTATGGTTAGAGGCGGTACACCGCTAATTATGCTCATGTTCAAACACATTTGTGGTAAACACTTTGAAAAGTAAGGTATAAAATATGATGACTTAATATGCTTTAATTATTTTGAGTTTAACAACACTTTTCTATCTGTTCTCAGTGTGTGTGGGGGTGGGAGGTGGCAGATAACTTCCCATCTATGTTTACCATGTAAATAATCATTTAATTCTGCTTTAATATCCAGTCAAGGCAAAATGATTGTGGTTTGAGAATCATAAACAGCACTTTATTAGCCTTTCGTGAGGTTCGACAGCACAATTAACATTCCTCTCAGACTAGTCTTAAACTTAAGTCTGATAAGCCGTCTAGACTTATGCTAATTAAAAACTCATGTAAGACATTAACTGCTTATATAGCCTTTTACTGCCATAGTTTTAGTTTTCATGTTTTATTTTGTATTATGTACGTTCTCGTTTATTACTACTTTTATTTTGAAATACTCATTTAATTAATTAAATTTATGTCATTATTGTATTTGTGACACCAACTCATTTAAGTTTATGTTGTATTTTAGTTCGACGGTGGTGTTGGGATCAATAAAAGCTAAACTTGTATCAAGAGCAAGAATTCATTAAAGTTGACTCAAACCAGCAGTCCAACGAACTCTTGATTGCCTTAAAGAAGAGGTGGAAGTGATAGTCGAACTCGGAGCTGCATGTTTTCCCCGCCCGCATCGCGTCATTGCGCCGAAGACCAAGTTGCTGCAGATTGTTAACGGACACAAGTTCATCTGCTGCTTCTTCATAAAGACGTCCAGAAGCCAGACATTTAAGTTTATGTTCGGAAAGTGGACAAGGAAGGAGTAACAACAAGGAACCGTGTGAAGCCTGACAACTACGGCACAACAAGGCAACAAGGAGGGAAGTAATGCGACAAAGCTCGTAATTAAAGTCAAGTTAAAAGGAGATTTTCATCAAGTAAGAAGTTCGTAACATTTCAAGTTAAACAAAATGTCAGAAACAAATGACACAGAAATAGTTGCCAGTGCAGAGCAAGCTGCAGAAGCAGAGCAAGTAGCTGAAGGCGTTTTAGTGCAAACTGGGCAAGAAGAGCTGCGGAGAAGTGAAAGACCTCGCATGTTAACAGGAAAAGGACGAGAATTCCATAAAGAAAAGCTACAGGGGCTGCAACGTCACTTTGAAAGCACATATGACAGATGGAAAGCATTAATTAAAGTTGCTAAAAAATCTGTCATGAAAGGACATCCAGTTGACATTGTTGAAGGTCACATGGACATTGTGCAAAGAGAACTGGCTGCTCTTAACGATGTTTATGATCAGTACAGAGCAATGGATGGACCACCGCATGAGATGCGTTCTAAGTTAGACAAATGTATATCAGTGACTAAAGTAGTTTTGGAAAACATCCAATGCCATGTTGAGGGAACAAGTAAGGAGAAGATTGTTTGGCCTGATGCTAGTTCTGTATTTACATCTTCTAGCTCAGCTAGTGTCTCAGTTCACAGTCAGTTTGAAGCCAGTACAGGTAACTCTAATGGCTCCTCCACCAAAAGACAAGAGGCTGCAGCAGAGTATGAAGCCACAAAGGCTGTGCTGAAGATAATGGCTGATCAAGAGAAATTTAGAGAACAAATGCAAACCATAGAAGAAGAAGACAAACGCATAACCGCAGAACAAGAAGCTGCTGCGATGTCACAACGCCATCTAGAGGAAAGAGAGGAAACTGAACGCAAGTTAAAAAGAGAAAAGGAGAAGGCGGCTGTGATAAAGAGACAACAAGAGGAAAGAGCTGCAAGGAGAAAGTCACTTGAGGACTTAAAAAGGGAAATTGAAAGACTGGAAAATCTGAAAGGACTCAATGCAGCAAAGGCAAAATTACAAGTTTATGAAGAAGACTACATTTCAGTAAAGCAAGAAAGCATCACTCTGAATCCTGCAACCATACAGGTAACTGAGTTTAAGAACACTGCTAATCAACCCGCACAACCACCACAACAGCTAAATGTCATTCATGAGAGCCCGGGTGAGCTTGTGAAGGTTTTGGCAGAAGCTATGTCAGCTAATAGGCTACCGATTCCAGAACCCTCAGTATTTAGTGGGGATCCACTTAAGTTTAAACATTGGAAAGCATCTTTTCAGACTCTAATAGAGAGAAAGAACATTCCCATTGCAGAAAAGATATTTTTCCTACAGAAGTATGTAGGTGGATGTGTTAAAGAAGCTTTAGATGGCTATTTTCTCATTGGCTCTGAAGACTCCTATATGGCAGCATGGAATATGCTCAATGAACGTTATGGAGAACCTTTTGTCATTGCTAAGGCCTTTAGGGACAAGTTGCACACCTGGCCAAAGCTCCAAGGCAAAGACAGTGCAGAGTTAAGAAAGTTTGTGGATTTCTTACAAAGCTGCCAATCTGCAATGACTACCAACTATAATCTGAACGTCCTCAATGATGGAATTGACAATCAAAGACTTGCTGCTAAACTACCAGACTGGTTAAGCAACAGATGGAACCGGAAGGCTACAGAGTACCAGCTAGAGCACAGACAGTTCCCACGTTTCAGTTACTTTGTAACATTCCTGTCAATGGAGGCAAGTATCGCATGTAATCCCATTACATCGTATCAAGCTATAAGACAAAGTGACTTTGACAAACCAAAGACAAAAGCTCAACTTACACCCATTCATAAGAAGCAAGATACAGCGAAAATATTCACAACAAACTCTATGGAAAGAACCATGATCTCTTGTGTGTTTTGTAAAAGAGCAGGACACAGCTTACACAAATGTCGTAAGTTCAGTGAGAAACCAGTTACTGAGAGAGTCAAGTTCATTCAAAATGAAAAACTATGTTTTGGCTGTTTACAAAGTGGTAATTTCTCCAAGAACTGCAGCAATCGGATGACATGCAACACATGCTCAAAACGACATCCCACATGTCTGCATGAAGAAAGACAAAGACAAGAGACAAAGAAAGAACAGCCTAAAGAACAAGAAGTAGCTGAACAGAAGGAAACCCAGCAACAGGTAACACAGTCACAAGACACAGTCAACGAAAGTATGTCTAACAGAGTGACTCATGAAAGTAGAAACACACAGACATCTGCAATAATACCTGTCTATGTATCAACACAAAATGAGCCAAGCAAAGAAATACTTACCTACGCTCTACTGGACACACAGAGTGATTCGTCCTTTATTCTCAATGAAGTAGCAAACAATCTGGACACAGCTAAAACCCAGGTTAAACTCAAATTATCTACGATGTCATCGAAGAAGACAACTGTTCCATGTACAAAACTTGAAGCTCTGCAAATAAGAGGATTGTGTTCCAAAAGAAACTCACTGTGCCAGTTGCTTACACACGTGATTTTATACCTGCCAATCGTAGTCATATTCCTACTCCAGACACGGCAAGGTCATGGCCACATTTGGAGCATCTCGCTGCACACATTGCTCCACCATTGGATTGTGAGATAGGACTCCTGTTAGGGTACAACTGCACACAAGCCTTAATGCCCAGAGAAGTCATATGTGGTGAAGAAAACCAGCCTTATGCCCAGAAAACAGATTTGGGCTGGAGCATCATAAGTTACTGTGATTCATGTGATGCAAGCAGCGATGTAATTGGAGTAAGTCATCGCATCACTGTAAAGCAAGTAATACCAGAGATTGAGCCAACCACAAAGCTAAAGAATAAGGTTCATTACATCTGCAAGACACAAATAAAAGAAGTAACTGGTCCAGATGTAATCAAAGCACTTGAATCAGATTTCACAGAGAGAGCAGTGGAAGAGACGAGCATTTCACAAGAAGATGTCTGCTTCATAAGAAAACTACAAGAAGGAATCAAACAAAAGCAAGATGGACATTATGAAATGTCACAAGAAGATGTGTGCCCTGCCTTTCAAAAGTGACAGACCAAATCTTCCCAATAACATGTCAAGTGCAAGGCAACGATTAAGCAGTCTCAAACGCAGATTCGTAAGGGATCAAAAATACTACTCAGATTATGCAAAGTTCATGGAGGACATTATTGCACGTGGTGATGCAGAGAAGGTACCAGAGAAGGAACTCTGTAATTCCCCTGCCTGGTATATTCCCCACCATGGGGCCCTCAAAAGCCCGGCAAGATCCGTGTAGTCTTTGACTGCTCTGCACAATATCAAGACACTTCACTGAATGAACACCTGCTTACAGGGCCTGACCTCACAAACACTTTGGTGGGAGTACTCTGTAGGTTCAGGAAGGGCTCAGTGGCTGTAATGTGCGACGTGGAGCGCATGTTTCACCAGTTCCATGTAACACCTCAAGACCAGGATTACTTACGCTCCTATGGTGGGAGCACGGTGATCTAAATGTTCCCCTTCAGTCTTTCGCATGAAGGTTCACCTGTTTGGTGCAGCTTCTTCACCTGGTTGTGCCAATTTTGGTTTAAAACATCTAGCCACACAAGGTGAGGGAAAGTTCTCTGCAAACACAGTGAAGTTCATTCAAAGAAACTTTTATGTAGATGATGGACTCATAAGTGTTACATCAGAAGCAGAAGCAATAAAACTAGTCAAAGAAGCAAGAGAGCTGTGTAGCACAGGTAAACTAAGATTACACAAGTTTGTATCAAACAGTGACAATGTGTTAAAGTCGCTACCCAGAGAGGAGTGTGCTGACAGTATTAAAGATTTGGATCTAGCACTTGGAGAGCCACTGATGGAAAGAGCACTTGGTGTTCAGTGGTGCATTTCTTCTGATGAGTTTCAATTCAGAATAACAGTCAAAGAGCACCCAATGACAAGAAGAGGAATCCTGTGCACAGTAGCGTCAGTGTATGATCCACTGGGATTTGTGGCACCCTTCATCCTAAAAGGAAAACAAATCCTGCAACAGTTATGTCAAGAGAAAGTCGGATGGGACGAGCCTCTTTCGGACCAGGTCTACAGAGAGTGGGAATCCTGGCTTCTTGATCTTCAAAATTTGACAAAGGTGAGAGTTCAAAGATGCATGCTACCTAAAAACACAGAAATCACACAGTGTGATTTACACCATTTTTCAGACGCTAGTCTGACAGGCTATGGACAATGTAGCTATTTAAGAACAATTACATCCAAAGGGGATGTTCATTGTGCACTAGTCATGGGAAAGGCACGCGTTGCCCCAATCAAAGTCACTACTGTCCCTAGGCTTGAGTTAACAGCTGCAGTAGTTTCAACAAGAACAAGTGTAATGCTAAAAGGTGAACTGGAGATCAGCAATCTTCAAGAACATTTCTGGACAGATTCCAAAGTGGTGTTAGGATATGTGAATAACGATGCCAAAAGATTTCATGTGTTTGTGGCAAATAGGATTCAAAGAATAAAGTCACTCACAGACCCACAGCAGTGGCATCATGTACCATCTGAGAATAATCCTGCAGACCACGCATCAAGAGGACTAAGTGTCCAACAGCTACTCAAATCTACCTGGTTTAAAGGACCAGAGTTTTTGTGGCAAAGAGAGCTACCCATTGAACCTGACAAGGTTATGGAAGTTATTCCTAATGATCCAGAGTTGAAAACAGTACATGTGCTCAAAACAGAAATACAAGAAAGGAGAACAATACTTGATCGTCTCAACAAATTTTCAGACTGGAGAAGAGCTGTTAAAGCTATTGCTTGTCTAAGGAAATTTGTGAAAGATTTTAAAGGAGACACAAACAAAAGGTGAAAACACAAGTGTTGAAGACAGACGACAAGCAGAACTGTTCTCTTACTGTGGTGTTGACTGTTTTGGACCTTTTTATGTAAAGGAAGGTAGAAAAGAACTTAAAAGGTATGGTCTTTTGTTTACATGTATGTGTTCCAGGGCAATACATATTGAAATGCTAGATGACCTTACTACTGATGCTTTTATTAATGCATTGCGTTGTTTTATTTCCATTCGTGGACATGTAAGACAAATCAGGTGTGACCAAGGGACTAATTTTGTTGGTGCTAAGGGAGAGTTTTTGAATGCACTGAAGGACTGTGACAAAGAACAGTTGAAACAATATGGATGTGAGTTTGTTCTGAACACCCCCTCCTCAAGCCACATGGGAGGTGTTTGGGAGAGGCAGATTAGGACCATTAGAAGCGTTTTAACTGCTATTCTGGATAAAAATTCAAAGAGACTTGATAGTTCTTCCCTCAGAACGTTTCTGTATGAGGTGATGGCTATTGTGAATAGCAGGCCGTTAACAGTAGAAAACCTAAGTGATCCAAGTTCAGAGCCTCTTACACCGAATCATATTCTCATGATGAAGTCCAGTGTTATTCTTCCCCCTCCTGGTGAATTTGTGAGCCAGGACTTGTACCTGAGAAAGAGGTGGCGCCAAGTTCAGTTTTTAGCCAATGAATTCTGGACAAGGTGGAAGAAAGAATATCTTCTTAATCTTCAACAGAGACAAATCTGGCAAAGAAACAAAAGGAACGCAAAGCTGAACGACGTTGTTATTCTTCAAGAGGACAATTCTCCAAGGAACAAGTGGAAACTGGCAAGAGTAACAGAAGTTTATCCAAGCGCAGATGGAAGGATCAGGAAGGTGAAGCTGTTGCTAAGTGACCCGACCTTGGATAAGGATGGAAAAAGGACTGTCAAGCCAGTGTAGCAGTGTGGTGTTATTACACTAGATTGTAATAATCAAGTGAAAGGCTATTTCGAGCACCGGAAGCTTTTATTTTGAAGAGAGGACAGGGTCATTGCGGGACAGCGGGTGACTTCCTGTTTCAAAATTGTTATTTTTATTCAAATTGAGTGGGCTGTACATGAAAATGTGAATTGTTGTCTTCTGCGTTGAACACGTTGAGTTCAGGAATTATTGTTTTGAGTGTTAGCTCAGGGGTT
This sequence comes from Phalloptychus januarius, assembly GCA_902982915.1. Classification (NCBI taxonomy): domain Eukaryota; kingdom Metazoa; phylum Chordata; class Actinopteri; order Cyprinodontiformes; family Poeciliidae; genus Phalloptychus; species Phalloptychus januarius. The sequence goes on along the minus strand of CADWAE010000230.1, from coordinate 15,053,174 downwards.
ACAAAAAATTAATTAGTGGATCATACCATTGTAGCCGTTGAAGGGTTTTCCCACGTTCTCCGTCGCGCTCTTTCTGTTCAGATTCCGTGGGAGAAGGTATGAGATTTTGTTTGCTGTGATCAATCAGGGTATTTTAAGTTTAATAAATGTTAGTTTGAGTACTGGTTGTGTAAAATAATGTGCTTTGGGGCACTTAAAATTTGTCAAACATTGTCAGAACTGTGTTAGCAGATATTTAGCTGCTCTTATTTTAAATGAAACATCGCTAATCAAAATGCTACATGCACGTGCTGAAAATAGTACTGTTCATGGTTAAACAGGCGCTGTGGAGCTGTGTGCAGAAAGCCTGTTCTGACTGCTATTTTCTATGCAGATTAAAACATTCCAACTGATCAGCTGTGGTCTAGCTGTGGGTCTTTTAACGAAAAACACAACGCAGATCCAATCACGCTACACCAGTGTATCTTGATAGACCAGTTCATAAAACTGTGTTGTTACTGGAAGCAGAGTAGATGTTAAAATGTAAATATACTCTTATTGCAATGTTATATGTTTGAAGTGAAATCACCATAGGTTAGTGATTTGGTGGGAGTTTTACTGCCATAGTTTTAGTTTTCATGTTTTATTTTGTATTATGTACGTTCTCGTTTATTACTACTTTTATTTTGAAATACTCAGGAAGGAAGTGAATCCAGCATGTTTGCTGTGACCAAAAAAGGAAGATGCACTGCACGTGCTCAGGCATTATGTTAGCTTGAGAAAGTTATTTAATTTATAGTTATTTAAGTTAACCTCATTTCTGCCTTGAAAGGAAGGACAGCCAGCGAGGTATGTTTGTTTTCATTTAATTTATGTCATTATTGTATTTGTGACACCAACTCATTTAAGTTTATGTTGTATTTTAGTTCGACGGTGGTGTTGGGATCAATAAAAGCTAAACTTGTATCAAGAGCAAGAATTCATTAAAGTTGACTCAAACCAGCAGTCCAACGAACTCTTGATTGCCTTAAAGAAGAGGTGGAAGTGATATAGCCTTTAACCACAACTGCGACTCGAAAATCCCCTGAACTACCGCTCGAAGAACTCTTCTCTGCCTCGAAGCTCTCGTCTCCCACTTTTGTTTCCACTCATTGAACTCCTCACGTTAGGTGTCCTTTCTGCTGCCTGAAGAAAAAAACTGTCACAAGCAGCAGCAACATTACGGCGGCTTGTGCCCTTCAATGGTGGACTCTTCATTTGCTAACTTTCATCGTGTCACTCTGTTTTAAATGCTGATTTTAGGTTAAAATCCGTCCGCAGCCTCTCTCGAGTGTTTTTGAACCACTGTAATGGAGTGTCGGGTCTTGTCTATCCAGAGTCATGTTGTCAGGGGTTACGTAGGGAACAAGTCGGCAACGTTTCCGTTACAGGTAAGTGGAAATACACTCAAACATCCGTTTTACAGTGAGAAAGCGTCGAGTTAAGAGCCACAGAAAGCTCTGGAAACTTAATTTGTTAGACACTATTGCGACAAATTTGATTTTAAACACGGAACTAAAGCACTGAACAAATGTACAACACAGGCCGGTTTTATAATTATGACAGGTCCACTACTCAGCGTGACACCAAGAACTGTAATTAATGTTATATAAAAGTTAATCTAGGACAAATTACTCTTCAATATAAACGTGATTTATTAGTCTTAGATTTATTTGTATATAATTACCTTACAAAACATTAACCCCTCTAAAACTGAATACATATATTTTTTTGAGAACTCAACTGATAGACCAACGCAAAGTTGTGCATTTTGTTCTGTTTAAAGCCTTTGTTTTTTCAAGTACAAATCTGAACAGTGTGGAGTGCATGTATTTTTGGTATGGTAGCAGCAAGTATTTCTGCCTCCATCCATCCAGCTTTCCATATCTAGAGAGCGCTACAGTTTTTGCTTATTCCTCGTTGTAAAACAGATCAAGCTCAGCCACATTAGATGTAGACTGCCTGTCAACAGACAGTTTCAAGTCTTGTTAAAGATTCTTGATTCGATTTAGGTGTGGACTTTGACTTGTCCGCTTTAACACATGAATTTGTCCAGCTCTGGCTGCATGTTTACGATTGTTGTATTGTTGCAAGCTGAGGCTTCTCCCTCCCTTTTTTACAGCCTATAACCTGTTATTTTTGTTGTTGTTGTCTATCACATTAAATCAAAATAAAATATATCTAAAATTTTCAGTCTTCATTGGACAAAATGTGGAAAAATCAAGGGATATGAGTTCTCTTGCAAATCACTCTGAAATTATATAGACTTTTTTATATTAAAAGCCAAAAATTAATATCTTTGATGCAGCTTTTAGGTTTTGAATCTGACCTTTCAGTTAATAAATGCTAAACTGGACTATTTTATTTATTCTTGTTTCTTAAGCAAATTATAATAATATAATTTCTGAATAAATAATATAATTACAGCACCCCAGTCTTAATTTTTTAGTTTTCTTAATTTTCTAACAGCCCATCACAAATTATTTAACAATTGGTATTTATTAAATACAGTTTGAAAGGGATAACACATGGATTCTGTATCATCAGGGTGGCTAAAAACACATATTTTCACTATGATGTCTAACTTTAAAGAAGTCTAAAACAGCTGAATGCTATGTGTCGATCCGTTCACTGTCTGTTTCACGCTTGGCTTCTCTGGGAATTACCTCTTCGTTGGAAACATAATTTGATCCCGAGACGTGCTGTTCTCACAGTTCAGTGAAATTAAGACACAGATTCAGGTCAGCGTTGTTATTCTCCGCTCTCACCCCTGCCTCTTGATGTTTTTCCAGGTGCTGGGCTTTGAAGTGGACTCCATCAACTCTGTGCAGTTTTCCAATCACACAGGTTGGTTTTGTCTTCCCTTTGCAACTTTCATCAGGAATTAATCATTTCCATCCAAACAAGTTACGCCCTCTTTTATTTATTTTCTGTTTTCATTTTGTGCCAGCATGTCAATGCACTTGCTGCTTTCTCCTTCTACTCACATATGGAGAGAAGGAGAAAGTTAAGATCTTAGCTGAGTTCATTCTCCATCCTATGCTGATTAAAAGTCAGCATATGATGACTTTGCTGACTTTTAGCAAAGTCAGCAAAGTCTTTAGTCTTTGCTAAAAGTCTAAAGTCTTTACTTTCTTTGTTTGTTTGTATGAGTCCAGAATTCTGGCTCTTATCATTCACCGTCAGCTGCAGCTCTTCTATCTTCGATAAGTAGTACTACCGGAGATCTGATCCACCTTTAGACTCCCCTGTCTCCATTTGATCGACTCCATTGACTCCATTTGATCCATTTGATCAAAGGATCCTTAAGCATTGAGAAACAAAATACTTATTTTCATTAGAAAATCCTGTTTTTGTTGTTATTTTAGTCCTTTTTCTAACAATAAAAATATATTTAAAACAGTACATTTGATTGTGTACCTGGAAAAAGTATTTATGTTCCTTTAACTTTTTCACATTACAACTACGAACCTCAATGTGTTTTATTTGGATTTTTCTGATTGAGCAACTCAAAGTAGAGCATGAATGTAAAGTGGAAAGTATCCACATTTTTTTCAGTGCGTTGGTTTTTTGTTTCTGAATCTGAAAGGTGTGGAGTGCTTGGGTGTTTACACTCCCCTAGATTAAATCCATGACAACAATCTGCCTTCAGATGTCAGCTAATTACCCAACTGAGTTTAATCTGCTCTCTATTCGAGTTCAACTGCTGTTGAATAAAATTACCTACTTCTCAAACGTAACTCTGGAGGAGCTGCAAAGAACAATAGCTCAGGTGGGAGAATCTGCTATAAAAATGTAAGCTTCGTTCTTCATGGTGGAGAAAATGCAACTTTTATTTTTTATTTCCACATTAAATACCAATGAATTAAATACAACTTTTTGTTTTCTGCGTGACAACGATGTGAAAAGGTTCAAGAGGTATTTATACTTTTCCAAAGTTTTGTTTTATTTTTTCTCTTACAGGATCTGACATGTTTGCATAAATACAATAAAACAAGCAAAATGTCTTTTGTGTGAAAGTCTAGACAGTCCCACTGAGTTGTTTTTGGCTGCAGCCCACTTGTTTCCCAGAAGTCTGTTGTTGTCTGGGTCAAAATGTGGTTCAGACAACTGGACCGAAGAGAGGGACTCCAGACATCTTAATCATAACTTACTCTCCCAAAAGCGCATATAAAAATCGATTCTCTGCTAAAGTTATGTTTTTGTGGAGTTTCTTAACTTGTCTTTTACTAGTTTGGACGGCTTTGTCCATCTTTTCTTTATTTAGGGAGACAAACCCGTTTTCTGGCCAAACCAAAATCTGTGGGAAACCAAATCGCTCTCCTCTAATCCTAAAACTGATCCTCTCAAAGATTTTTTAAAAAAAAAGAAGGATCAATAATACTAAATCTGTCTTTACATTTTTATTTTAGATTTAAAGCAACAAGTTTAGACAAAATATATGATTAGTGACTAATGCAGAGTTGATCTTTACTCTCTTATTGTCAAAGACATGTTAATTTTAAAGAAAGTGATCAGGGTCAGGATTAAAACCCCATCACAATTTGGTCCCATCAAAGAAAAGCATGAAATATCTTAGCGAACGAATGTTTGTTAGGGAAAGAAACTTATCTCAGAATGTAAGTGGATTATAGCTGCATACACACTGATGGAGAACTATCAGAAATTGTTGACTGGATTGACTGGTTTAGACTTGGGACGTCGGTTCAAAGGTGCAAATCGCTTTGTCACCTGAAGAACATACTTGAAAGAATCCCTGCAGCTTATTAACTTTTCTCTGGTTAAGATAGCAAATAGCAAATCATTGTAGTTTGTTATTTTGTCCATATTAATGGTAAAGAACAGAAGTATTTAGTTGGTTCAGTTTTATAATCCACTCTGTTAGTTAATTTAAAAACATTTTATACAATTGTAGTTGTCAGTCACCATATAGGAGTTATATATTAGTGGATATTGATAGTTATTTATTAGATTTTTGATTTAAATACCTGAAATACTGCCAAAACTGGTGCCATGACATTTCCTATTTTATCTAGTTTTCATTCCTTTTTCTTATTTTTAAGCAGTTATGATTCATGGTGACAAAACCTTAAACTGCTGCTGCGCAAGTTACTCGGCAGGTTGTTGCTAGGTAACCGAAGTTGGGGAGGGACTAGAAACTGTTTGCTACTCCATAGGTTATTGCTAGGTAACCAAAAAGAGAGAGTTAGCTGATTCCACCAACATTTTGTCAGCTAGCTGTGAGAGGTTGAGCAGCTAAAGCCTTTCTTCTGCCTACATCTCCCAGAATGCTGTGCAGTTCGTGATCAGAGTTAATTAATTATTCTACATGTTAAATATTTGATTTGATGTATTATCTGATATAATACAACTCGTAAAAACATAGAGGACTTAATGACAACTAGCCAAACACAAGAACAACTGATCTGATTGGATACAAAAATAATTTAAACAGTTCCGTGTATTGGTTGGATAGGACTAAATAATAAATATTAGCCTGGTTTGAGTTGCTGTTAGCTTGATTGTTGTATTCGTATTTCTCACCTGCTGCTTTTATATTGACCACATCATTTATTTTTATCAAATATAAATTTGCTCAATGAAAGCATGGTAATTTCGAACAAACTTGTTTTTTGATAAAAAGTTTTGGTGCTCTGATGAGATGATTTTTGGTTGTATCAAAATTGGTTTATTTCTGATCAACAACCAGATGTTACCAGTTTTGCAAACCGCAAAGAAGACAACAGGAACCAACTGGAGGATCATGACAGCATTGTTCCTTAACGTGTGATTCTAATTGTGTTTCGTATTTAATGGAAATTTGTTTTTTATTCTTCTTTGACCTCACTTGAAAACTTACAATGTTTGCACTCGTTTATAATGGAAACGCAGCTACAGATTCTCTAAAACCAGTTCCCTCTGACTTTCTCTGCAAGTAATATGTTGACTGCTCGGAAGTACTCCACACAACCCCACTCTGCTCTTCAGGTCACTCTTGGTCCATCAAAAGTTTGTGGCTGTTCAGATTAACATTTTTCTTTTGTGTTTTACCTGAGTTTTTAAAACTAGTGTCACCAGCCGAGAAAAAAAGAGGTGGAGTAAGGTTGAGGGAATTTAAAGACAGTTTTAATATCAAATGTCAACCATTTTCTTTTAACGGGTGCAGCCTCATGTGAGGAACAATGCGCTGCTCTCCCGTTTCCCACAGATATCTGGTGCCTTTGGGGCCCAGTTTGGCTGTAAAAACGTTGCTCAGAGCCACATGAAGGAAAACAAAAGCCTGGGGAAACTAGAACGCCTCAGGACACACGCAGAGATGATGGGATTATTTTCTGAGCTTCATGTGCGAAAATATGTGGAGAATTCCTTCCAAAGATTTAGAGACATTTACATTGGAATTGCTTGAAGTAAAAGCAACATCAGTTCCTTGGAAAGATGAAGCTCTCATGTTCTAAAGCTTTCATGTAAACTATTGAGCTGTGATCTTTGTGTCCAGTTCTTCCTGGTATGTGTAAACACTGATCGCTCCTGTGACGCACAGCAAATGTTTTGTTATAACTAGTTTCCCTATAGAGTTGATTTTTTGGCTCGGTGTCGAGCTTCGTGTGCAGGATGCCAAGTTCACGTCTTTGTGTGTCTGTTTTGTCCCTGAGCATTTGCAATCAGAACAGCTTCTTCTGGTTTGTTGAAGGTCAGGGGTGAGCAGGAAACAAAGGGAAAAGCAGAGCTGGTCTCCAGACAACAACGTTCCCATTCAGTCGGTGCTGAGGCCCCTTTTGGCCCTGGAAGGCGAAACATGCAGGACACTCAATTAAAATGTTTTTATCTGCTTTTACCAAATTCTGAATGCCTCGTTCGGCTAAAAAAAACAGAAATAAGCTTGTTGTTGGAAACTTTTTCTACTGTAGGTTGTTCCTTCCTTAAAACATCATCCTGACCTTTGACCTTTCTGCTCAGGGTACGCCCACTGGAAGGGACAAGTGCTGACCGCGGAGGAGCTGAATGTGCTGTACGAAGGAATCAAGATTAATAAAGTGAACCAGTATGATTATATTCTCACAGGTGGGTTTAAAAGAACAATTTGAAGCATAAAACAGGTTTTTGTTTACATAGCTGCGTTGTGGAAAAAAGACTATTACCAAGCACTGTCAGGTGAAATCACTCAATCAGGTTCATTCATGTATGGTGCACAATGCAGAGAGCTTGTACTACAATCAATAATTAAGAAGTTCTGGGTGAAAAGCTCTGCCAGGCAGAGACAACACACAGGTTTTATACCAAGGTAAGGAATCCAAAACATGCAGCTGCAGCAGAAAAACTCCCAACCTTCCTGTGTAGCCCAAACAGGTTCCTTTGGTGGGAGTTCACTAGCATTTAATATAACATGGTCAGCAGATCTTAACCACAAGCTGATAATCATTGTAAAGTAGAAGGAAGATTATGTCAAATGCGTAAATGAAATGTATCACAGATATGTCATCTCACAGTTTTACAGAATATTTCTGGGCTCATTTCTAGTGCAAATTGGAACAAAACAAAACTCTTAACAAGCAACTTTTCAGGAACAAATAGGAGCTTGTTTTAAGTCAATAACTCCTCATTACCGATTAAAAGTTACATTAGTAAAATAATCTGCCATATTAAAAGTTAAAATTTGAGTTTGAGTTGTTTTTGCAGGAAGACGGGTGAGCATAACCAAAACAGCCTGCAGCTTTAGCTGTAGATAAATGTGGTTTCAACACATTATACTTATTTTCAGTGAGCTTAAAAGCTAAATTGCGGATGCTCTTAACCGCTAATCTGATGTTTGTGGTAAATATGTTTGCTTAGACCAGTCTTTTTAGAGTTTTTGAATAAATCATCTTAGAAACTTAAACCAGATAAAGGCAGTCTGATTATTATCTCTGCAGCTGCTGATAGTAACTTATCAGTGTTTTTAAGCAAAGTGATTGGCAATTAAACGTTAAACTTTCCTTGTTCTTGGGCATGATTTTATACTAATATAATATTCGAAGTAAATAAATAAAATAAGTTATTTTTTATTTTTCTGTCGTTTTTCCTTCTGCCACTGTTTCATTTGATTATGTAGGTGACAAACTGCTGAGATATAGTTTGTATGAAATATTAAAGAACTGCTTAATGCAGACATAATAAAAGCTTTTTTCCTGTGTTTTTCCCCTAAGGGTACAGCAGAGACACATCCTTCCTGGAGGCGGTGGTTGATATTATCCTGGAGCTAAAGAAGGCAAACCCCAGCCTGGTGTATGGTGGGCAACATTTTCCAGCTCAAAACAATAAAACTGATGTTTTATTTTTAATTACCTGATGACAAATAATGTCTTTATTCCAGTTTGTGATCCTGTTATGGGAGACCATGGTGCTATGGTAGGAAGCCTTTAATATCCATGAAACTCCATGAAATGTAATGATTATTGTTAAAAACTCCTTTTTGTTTGCATTTGTCAGTATGTTCCAGAGAACCTGCTGCCTGTCTATAAGAATAAAGTAGTGCCTTTGTCTGATATTCTCACCCCGAACCAGTTTGAAGCAGAGTAAGTTCATTTTTATTTGTTACCACGGAGCAAACGGTGACACAAGTTTCCTAAGTGAGCATTCTGGTTTTCTGCTTTAATCAGGTTGTTAACTGGGAGGAAAATAAACACTGAAGACGATGCTGTTAAGGTGAGAATCCTCAGAGTAGTAACACATTTTTAAAAAGTAAAAAGTCTACTCAGGTTCGGAATAACTGATCAATTTATCAATCATTTAACTTTTAAAAATTATGAATTAATTGAAATATGAAGTTACGTGGAGATTTTGGTGTTATAATGATGATAACTCATATAAGTAACAAAAAATAACAGAATCAGGAAGAAGAAAATATTTCCAAATCAGTTTCTTTTGATAAAAAACTTTAACAAGAACTGCAGGTGTGTGTCTGTCTGGTGAATTTTTGATTAAAACATGTTTGTTTTTCATTCAGTGAACAGAGAATCCAGAAATTTTACAAAAGTAGGAGTAGAAATACTTCATAATAAAATTACTCAAAAGTCAAAAGTATACATTAGTAAAAATACTCCTAAAAATAATTTTTTTCACTAAAAAGTTACTAAAGTAAATGTAATTGAGTAAATGTAGCTAGTTGCTGCCTGCCTCTGCGTATCCTCAGCATGTCCTGTTTGCTGTATTTGTTTCTGTCCTGCAGGTGATGGACCTGCTTCATGAAATGGGTCCAGACACTGTCGTCCTCACCAGCACCGATCTGCCCTCCAGGCGGGGAGACCAGTTCCTGGTGGCACTGGGGAGCCAAAAAATAAGTAACGTTTTGAACCAGTTCTTTTCTTCACACAAAACACAACAAGAAAAATTAGTTTTGAACATTTTTTTAATAGATTTACTTCTAATGACCTGATTGGGGTGTTGATGTTATCATTATTTGCTGGAAAGCCTAGAGATTACATCTAGAGATTTGTAAAAACTGGTGGAGATTATTTTTTTCTACTTTAGGAAAATCTGAGCAACCTGGAGTTTATAAACCAATATGGCCGCCGTGCATACAGGAAGTAGTGAAAGTTGCCTATTTAAATGGTTTCTTAGCCCTTTAGATGGGTTACATTAATCATGTGTCACATGTGCCAAACAACTTGTCTTTGTGAATTTAACCTTTTAGGATTTAAAAATAAATTGGAGGGAAATGTGTTACTTTTGGCTTGTTTTTTCCATCAATTTATTCTATTGTATTACTGTTTTTGTACGGCACTTTGGTTTAGTTTTAACCTGTTTTTAAAACTACTATATCAGTAAAATTTATGCTTTTGGCTTTTATGGCTAGTGTTAGTTTGCAACTAAATAGCAAACCAAAACCACTGTTTTTCAGTTTTTCACTCCCAGATCTGAGTTTATTAGGCAAATAAACTCAGATTTAGCATCATCATGTCAGTGATAATAATCATAATAATCAAAAGCAAAACAACAATTTTTAAGTTTTTGTTAGTAGCCTGTATTTTCCAATGAACACCTCTGAATGTCTCAAAATAGAGCTTTCAAATTGTCCTAATCAAAGTAGCTTACCACTGCTAGTCATGTTTGAAAAAAAAAAAGCAAAACATCTTTGTGACTAAATTCAAATTATTCTGAGGGAAATGGATCAAAATTCCTCCAGTGGTGTAGAAAACTCATTCACAAACCCTTAAAGTCTACTGCTGTCTGTCTCATTGTTGACATTAGGGGTCCCACAAACAGTTATTATTATTTTTAACCAGCAGTTAATATTTCTCAGAAAGCCAAGCCAGTCATGACTTTAAAACTGCTTTTTAATTTGGTTGTTATCGTTTAACCAAAGCAGAAGAAATCAGTCAGGAGGGAAACACTTCTTCACTCCGGTGTAATAAATAATAATTGATTCGCTCCAGGTTTGTTGTTGTTGCTCATCAGAACCCTGTGTTCTCCACAGGGAAACCCGATGGAACCAGCACCAACCAAAAGATCTGCCTGGACATCCCTCAAGTCGACGCCGTGTTTGTTGGGACGGGCGACCTGTTTGCTGCCATGCTGCTCGCCTGGACTCACCATCACCCCAACGACCTCAAGGTACAAGTCGTTTTCAGCAAAATACTCCGGACTCCATGTGCATCCAGTAAATGGCATCTTGGTGTAACCTGCTGATGTGCTTTGACTCTTCAGACTGCCTGTGAAAAAACGGTTTCAGTGATGCACCATGTCATCCAGAGGACCATCACTTACGCCGTTGGTAGGGTTTGTTTTTGTTCCTTCAGGCTTTCTGTTTGTCTCCAAGCTGCTTTCTGATCTAAACCAAGGATTATTTTAACTCCAATAAAACACAACAGGCTGCACCACTCTAAATGTTGAAGGAGAAATAGTCGTGCTGTTGATTGGAGACAAATGAGTAGTTGTATGTTTTTAGCATGAAACAAAGCTAATTTCAGCTTCGTCTAACTTTTTAACTCTTTTATTTATGTACTCTTTTTTTTTGTACATATGTATCCTCTATGTCACATGTGTCAAACTCGAGGCCCCTGAGCCACATCTGGCCCGCCATAGTATTTTATGTGGTCCTCTAAATTCTAGACTAAACACTAAATGTGCTTAAATATTATGTTATCAATCAAATCAATGCAGTTTTTCTGTTTACTGCCAAATTATATCAATCAGTCCCTCCAGTTTTTTGCGAATTATCGTGGAAATTCACACACAATCAACAAATCTCCGCACTTTTTTGCACTAATACATAATTGGTAGCAGATTTCTACTAAACGGCTGCCTCAGCTTTAACTAATGTCAGCGAGTAACACAGTTACATTTACTGACATAAACAAGGACAAATATTTCCAAATTAGTACCACAAACACTTCAAAAAATCACAAAAATAATCGTGAAATCCTGGAGGGACTAAAAACATGTTCTATAATATTATTTAATTTTATAGATCAATAGATATTTAAACAGTTTGTGAACGAGTTTTACCAATACATTCTGGCACAACCAGCCCTTTAAGAGGATTTATGATCTTGATTTGGCCCAAAACAAAAATGAGTTTCATCCTTAAACTGGGATTGGTACCACAAACATGCAGATGTGAGAATGAAAGTCCCTGAGTCCTGACTGTGTGTCTGCCTGTCCTGCAGAGACAGCTGGTCCTGGGAAGAAGCCGAGCCCGGCCCAGCTGGAGCTGCGGATGGTCCAGAGCAAAGCCGACATCGAGAACCCTTCCATCGTCATAGAAGCGAACGTCTTGGACAAGCCTCCGGACCAAAAGCAGTAACGTTTGACCTGCGAAACGTTTGACCAAGCGTCGGGTCGGTTCCAGTCGCTCAGCCGGATACGTGTAGGACTCGCTCATCTCTGACAAGCATTCGTGTCTCTGCCTTACAAACCCAGCAGGATGTGCTGCGTGTAAACACTCTGGTCTCACTGCCGTGTGTTCACTGTTGCGGTCTGTGTAGATGCCCTTCACTTCTAACAAAAAAAAAACAGGATATTTGAGTTTTAAAAATGTCTTAGAATAGTAAAAGTGAGTCCTTTCTGTAACACAACTCATTCCAGTTCTTCTTAAAAGAAAGCCAGTGTTTGCATGAAAATGCACTTTGTCTGGACTAGTCACAAATACCTAGAAGCACAACAGTCTCCTATTTGTAACGACATCCAGTAAACTATTATCACATCATGAACTTAGAAAACTGCTCAGATTTGCGATACAAAACTGTTGAACATCTTATGCAACTAACCCAAACATGGTCTAGAGTTACTAACACTGTTAATTCCACTTTGTTTTATTTTGAACAAAATGTAACTTTAATGATGATCATGTTAATAACTAATGTAAACAACAGTTGTTTTTAATCTTTTTTAATTATGCAATGCTTTCTTGACCTAGCAGGTGTGTTAGATTCATGTCCTATCTCAAATTGAGGTGTTTGCACAGATACTCTTTAAGATACTCACAAGTGATCGCTGTTTTTATTTCTGACTCTGTTGTCACGCCTCATAAAGAGTCGGTACGAGAGACCACACTGTATAGCCTTATCAGGGTTACAGACGAAAAATTATAATGGTCATGAATGTTTTAGCAGAACCTTATGCATAGTGTTAAGAGAGTCAAGTGCCAAACCTTTAATTATTTTTTATTTGTAGAGCAATTTAATGAACACAGACAATAAATGATTAGTCTTTTCCTGAGAAGGTGTCGATTCTGTTCTTATTGATTGTTTTGTGGCTTTGCGATGATGTCACATATTCAGATGCTTTTTTTCGGTTCAAAAGATTTGAATAAGTTGCTTTTCCACAAGGTTTTCAAATGATGAAGCAACTGGTGGTCCGTCCGCGGCCGCCCCCTGGTGGTCCGCTAGGTACTGCATGAAAACGGCCGTTAATTTGCAGTGACGTCAAATCAAAGTGCGACGCTACAGCTAGCTTAGCAAAGGGTGGTGTGTGTTTAAAAATAACAATGGATAAATGGCTTAAAACCGGGTCACTCAAAAGACAATCTGAAGACACCGGTGGAAAGAAAATAACGGCAGGAATAAATACGATCAGAGGACTGGCAATTCAGTTCATTTGAACGGCTCTATGCCGTAAACGAGTCTCAGTTGGTGAGAACTGTTTGTTTGTTTTACGACTTTGCTAGCTAATGCTCTGCTCACACACATCAGCCAATATTTTTATTTAATAAAAAATTATTTCATTATCAAATAAATACAATAAATAGTTCAGTTGACCTGTAACAAATATATATATATATATATTTTTTTATTCATATGTTTATTGATATTTTTGCATAAATAACAAAGGTGCTTACATATTTCAGGAAGAAAACGTACCAACTGTTTACATCATTAACTTTAAGATGCGTATTTTAAAGAACAAAGAACACCTAACACACACACACCTTCAAAGAGAAAAGAAAGGAAGAAGGAAGAGAAAGAAGAAAAAATAAAAAAATTAAAATTAAAAGGGGAAGAGGGGAAGCTGGGTGCACAGAGGGGTTTACATTTCTACATTGAAGCAACAAACTCAATAAATGGTTGCCATTTATAGTAAAATTTGATTTTCATCAAAGATCATCAAAAACCAGCCCCAGTTCTCGCTCCCAAGCTCTCTTAGTGTTTGTGGTTAAGAAGACATGTAACAAAAATATTTAATTAAAAACCTGCATAAACATGGCGTGAATGCGAACCGCAGCAGCTGAAAATGTAACAAATGTTTCGATTATTGTCTCCAATTGAACCAAGGAAACTAATAACTGACTGTTTTACTCAAGGACTCAGTCCTTCTGATCAGAACAATGATCAAATATCCACCAAGAATGATACCGGAAGTGATTGACTCCAAATTATATTTGGTTTTTGCTAAAGAAAAATTAGCCAAACATCTCTGGATGATCATAAGCTATTTAGTGAAAACACAAATTCATACATGTGGATCAAATTCTGAGTTGTTTTTTAATACATGGAATTCACATGAATAATTCCATACTAAATATATAAACTTCTGACTGCATCTATATGACCAAAGTAGGCTTTTTTTATTAATCAAGCTTAAACCAATCTATAGGAGATAAGGAAGCCTTAGTTGTCATGCCAGGGGTTTCTTTGTTGTGTGATGAGAGCCAGGTGACACAATTCTGTTTCGGCAGCACTAATCCACAATAAGACCAGCCAGCATTAGCCCAGATAACCTGGCAGGGCTTTACGTCTGGCCAACTGCAGCATTATGCACAGCAGCAAGGCAGAAACTGTTTATTTATTAGGAGTTTGCAACAAACAAATCTCATCGGTTTAAAGGACACATGCAAAAGCATTGCACTAAAGCAACATTTATTAAAAACAGGTGGGCAGAATACCCAAAAAATGGTACGCAGGTAAGAGCAGCACAATTTTTACTCAAGTAAAAGTAAAAAGTAACCATCCATAAAATGATTCTAGTAAAAAAGTTTATTGAAAAAGTAATTTTTTACTAATAAAAAAGTATTTTTTTCTAGAGTAAAAACTCTACTCAAGTGCTGGGTAACTGATCAAATTATCAATAATTTAATATTAAAAAATTACATCATCAGATGAACCAAAATACAAAGTTAAGTGGAAATGTTACATTATTTTCTTAAACACTGGGAGTGTAGTTCTCTATAGCCACCAGCAGGGGGCTGAAGATGAGAACGGAATAGGAATCCATACTTGGATGAAAAAAAAACAGAGTATCTCATCTCATTCAAACACAGGTGTTAGAATATTATGGAACAGTTAATGTGTTTAAGTAATTAATTTTAGAAAATTTGGTTTTTAAAGATTAATTTGAACTAGAGCAATGTAAAATATTTATATTAATTGAAGACAAACAAAACCAACATTTGAAATATTAAATAAGACCAATAATGTACAATAATGTCCTTGTATTGTGGAGTTAATATTCATTACTTGGTTACTTGGCTCATTTTGCAAGAATTACTGCATCAGTATTGCTTTCAGTCGATCAAAGTGTGACATTGTCGACGTGTTAAAGAATCAAAATCTTATCCAAGTTATTGTTAAGTTACAGCACTTTTTAAAGTCTCAGTTTCCACAGCACTTTATCCTTCCACTTAACCTTTCCATGACAAATTTTGATACTTTTTAAAAACAGTTTTTCTATCAAAGAGCTTTAGAGTATTACCCTCCTTAAGAAGAAAGTGAAGCCAGTAATATTTTATTGATTGCTTTTAAAAGATATGTATAATCCAAAAAAGGTATCTTAAATTTCACTCCTCATCATCATTATTCTTCAAACTATGTGCTTTGAAAAATAATTTTAAAAGAAAATACCCTCCTTCTTTACGTTTTTTTTTTTGTTTCTAAGATGTTTAGATATGTCACTCTACGTATAATAATTAATTAGTTTAGCTAACTTTTAAGTAACTAACTTTTCAAATATATTTTAGCGCATCAAGATGTATTTTGTTTGGAAAAAGTTAAGCATTCTTTGGGGCCCTGAAGCTTTGTTTGCTTATACCTTAGTCCAGCTTTGACATCTATTTTTTTTCTAGTATGGATTCTAATTAGTCTTATGAAGATTATAAAAATGGTAACTCAGATTTGCTTTTTTCTATAATTTCATATTTGAATAAATCAGAAAATATGGAGTTGAAGCATTATTTGTGCTGAATGAATGGGGCGGATAGGGAGTTAGTTTTCACCAACGATAACCAAATAAAACCTAAAAAAAAAAACACGGTTGATTTCCTTGTAATTGGGCTGGCAGAACCCACAGAGGTCCGCAGCCGGAGTTTTGTATCGATCTGGGTGGAAATGAATGAGGGGCCGGACCGGATGTGGGACCAGCAGCTACCTTCAACTGGGCTCTCAGGAAATGTGCTGCTGCTGCTGCTTTTACGGACAAACAATAGCGCTCGTCTAAATCCGCTCACTTCAACTCATTTCTGTTGCATATTTTTCCAGGCAGAGGAGGAGCGGGCACGCAGCGTTCATTTACAGATGCATTTGTCTCCCTCAGAGGGAGCAAAAAGCGGAGGGAAGTGCCGCTAAACCCACCGACTCCAGACTGATTCTCCTGCAGGTAAGAGCAAGGGACCGTTACTGACTCCGGCTGCTAATACCAGCAGCTAACTAGCTTAGCTTATCTCCAGGCTACAGTTAAGACACAATGCAGTCACTGTGGGGAAAGTTGCTATTTATTATCAGATAATGGATAAGTAAAACAACTCCTTCACTCATTTCAAACGTCTTTTTTTATGGGTTGCGACGTAAATTTAGCTAACTTAGCATGCTAGCATGTGCCGCTAGCTTCTTTCTCCTGAGTTGCAGCAATTTTATGTTAGGAGTTCAGCTGTCAGATTTTATTCATTTACATAATAACGATAATGTGGCATTTTTTATTTTTTCTCCTCCTTCTTCTAATTATTATTAACAAACGGATGTCATGTGTGTTTAAGTCAGTTTGTAAGTTATCTACTCATTTCGTCCAGCCGCAGTAAGCAGCCATGTGTGTGTGATAAGATAAGCTTTGTCAGAGCTGCCCAGTTTATCAAGGCTGTCGTGGCGCTGCGTTACATTTAGAGACACATGCTGTAAAGGTGGAGCTGCACACAGTTAGTCATGACAGGCTATATTTACTAGTGACCTATGCTGCAATACTCACGCCAGCAGAAAGGTTACTGGAGTTCGTTTCATTCTGCATGAAACAGTGCATTGCTCAGTGCTGGAATGTCATATTTTAAAACTAAGGCATATTTTTTTTTTGTGCCCAAATCAATATTGTGACTTGTAGGAGAATATTATGATGCACAGCGTTAAGTTACAGTTTTGTTGTAACTTTTAAAAAAAGAATTTGCACCAGAAACTAGTAATACTACAATTGATATGGGGAAGTGTGTTTGTTCCTCTCAGCTTTACCTGATTCATTTGGATTCAGTTGAAAGTTTATGGCATTATGAAACTTTAACCTCTAACTACACCTGTCATAGTAACCAAAGATCCATTCATTGTATGATAAATTAAAACAATCTCAATAATTTTCACTTTTCTCTCTTTTTGGCAAAAACTAGACGATGATACTCTTCACTCTGGTGAGGTGGTCCCAACTAGAACTTTTTTGAAGAATAATTTTGTTTAGAGGCTTCATAATTCATTTTATTTGTTATTTATTATGGATATTTAAAATGTCTTCCAATTCCTGTGCTAAATATTCTTTTGAATTTAAAGTTTATTGATCTTTGAGAATGCATTCTTGCATTATTACGTCATTACCATTGAAAATGGTCTCAAAAGACATTATCATTTATTTCAATACAATGGCTTCATTGTGAGAAATATTTATTTCTGAGGTTGTGGAACCTCAGACCTTGTGAAACCTTTGTGAGGTTGTGAAATGGTTGGTCTCTTCATGTTCAGGTTGTTTAATTGAGCTCTTAAATATCCAACAGCCTGCATTTGGTGCCATGAACCAAAGTTTGGAAAGCAATTCTTTGTTTTGCTGCTGAGAAAAATGTGCAAGTTCAAATTAAAGCTTCTGCTGTCTGTGTCTGTGCAAAGTTCACTCCCATGCAGACACGTAGTAGTAATCCATTGATCCTCCTATCAAGCTCGGTGATGGCCTGTAGGACTTTGTGGTGTATAAACATTTATAAGACCTTATCTTTACTCTTTCATTAATGCAGTTTGCTGAAGGATGACACCATTTTTTACTCGTAGCAGAAACTTCATCCTTTTGCCATTAGTCCTCTCACTTTCCCCGAAACAGAAACGAGGCACTCAGGGATCCTCCAGTGTTATTAGTGTGGCCACATCTACGCAAAGTGCTGAGGCAGCTTTAAAGAGGTCATAATCGTGTTTTAGGATTGCAGGGCCATTTAGCTTTAACCATTTGCATGTCTGATGTTATTCAGGAATAACCCAGCTTCAAATGGATAGAGCTCTTTTTTTAAATCTATTTAATAAGCGATAAAATAGTTTAATAGTTTTTGTTTCTGTCAGCTTTATCATGGCGTCATACTGTGTAATGCATTTTTTGGGGTTCATTCCCATCAGCCCTGTTTGGGCCGCTTTAATTGAACTCTAGTTCGATTAGAAAATCAGATTAGTAATGTATCACACCATATTTCGTTTTTTATTTTGATATTAAATAAAATAAAAAACATATATAAAAAAAATCAGATTAGTTTGGGGAGGTGTGAATGCGCCAATGGAAATTGAATTTGTTTTAATTTATCATGAGTTAATTGCATTATTGCTTATTGCAACAGGCCTACCAACAAACCTACATCTCTGTTCAATTACAGGGAACTCTGGCACAGTTTGAAAGCAAATGTGAATGACAATTAGACCAGGGACAGCTCCAAGAGGGCCATTAGTTTTATAAAACTTTTTCATTTTAGACTTTATAGACAAGAGATGCTCCAATCCAGTCCTACAAAGCTGATATCCTGCAACTATAACACCTGACTCTAATGCATGGCAGGGCTTTGCAAAGTTGAATAACCTGTACATGTGAGAATTCAGACTTTACAAGTTGTAAGATAGTAGCTCTTAATGATTTGGAGTTGTAGTAGAAACACATTTATCAAACCTGATCCTCCTGTCCTTCAGCCCACCTGATCCGAATTATTGCATTACCACCTCAGAAAGAGGTCCTGTTAATTACCCCTGGTCCTGTGATATGGATGCATGTCACAATATCACAATATTTGGTGGTAACATTGATGAAATTGGTAATAAAGAATATTTTTTACCTCTTTTTTAGGCTGTTTCTCCATGGCACATTACAGTCCCAAAAACAAAAATACTGCTCCTAAAAATTATTTTAATTTTTAATACACTTCTTTACAAAACCATTGCATAAAATATGTGGGATTTATGTCACTGAACTGTGCACAGTAAATGCATTTGATCATATTTTAAAATGTATTGATATTTATTATTCATACTGTCATTGAACAAACCGTGAAGAAAGTAGTAAAAATATCAGTCACAACGCAGACACTTTCTAAACAAAAGTTCTTACCTTGACAAAAAATCGTTATAATTAATAAACTGCTTAAGCTTAAACTGGTTAAAATGCAAAACAAAGCTGTAAAAGTACAGGTTTTTTGTTATTATTTGAATAAAGGGAACAAAGATAAAATGATAATGATAATCCGGTCTTTATATCGAAGTATTTATCTTGTTCGCAAATGTTCAGAATGTGGTGAAAATTGCAACAAAAACAAAAGATTAATTCTAAAAAAACATGTAATTTAGGTCTGAAAAAATGCATATAGTTTTAAAATGACTGGAGCAAAAATAAATGTATTTATTTGTGACATTGGGTGTATAATTACGTCTCTAATCCATCTTGATTTTTTTGCTCTGCTTCTCCATAAATCCCTGAAACTAAAAACTCTCTGGCTGCTGTTTTCACTCACCGACGATGATGGGAACGTTTGGCTGTAGTTTAAGTGCAGCCTTAAAATACACAGCGGTATTCCTTAAGGTGGTTTGGGTTCAGGGCGGCGCACTAATGCAGAGAGTGAGGGCAGCGAAACATGAACAGAATTCACTCTCCACTGGTCACAGTGTATTTTTATCTGCTTCTGGTTGCTGAGCTTCCGGTCGGTTCTGTGACCTTTAACACTTTCCTGCTGTGACAGTTTTTGTCCGCCGGCTTATAAAAGCCAGGAAAAACATCCAGAGGTTTCTGTCTGATGCTGCGGTCGCAAATGCGTAAATATTTAGCTTTAATTCACATTACAGGGATTTTATTTTGTGGTGGGTCTTAAATAAAAGTTAATTGCAGGGTCTGTAATTAGTCACATTTTAATTAAAAAGGATCAGCAAAATGAGGAACATTTTCCATTCAAAAACCACTTTTGCTGCTAAATTATTGAATAAATACACATATGAGCTCAACAACTTTATTTTCAATTTATCTAGGTTGTTCAACCATAAGGTGCAAAGTGCTAAAATATTGTGGAGGGATTTTATTTTTAGTAGTGGTAGGACTCAATAAAAAATTGCCACCAAGTTAATTGTATTTAATCGCATTTTAATTAAAGACTATTGACAAAAAAAGCAACATTTTCAATTCAAAAACCATTTTTATTATAATTATAGAATAAATACACAACAGATTAATTTTTAATTTATATTTTAGGTTATTCAACCATCAGATTGGTACAAAGTGCTGTTGTTTTTAGCTTTCAATGTAATGTCTGTGATAAAATACTTTAGGAACATGGATTGCGGTCACTGCCATCAGCATTGGGGATTTCTGCAACACGTTCTGCACTGAGATGTATTTTAGTTTCACTTTTGTAAAATTTGCACAGGACAATAATCTGAATCGACAGGTCAGGCATGTTAATTGATTGGACTAATCAATGGGAAAACAGCAATCGATGCACTGCTAAGTTTTAGGTACTACTGAGATCATAGCTCCACAAATACAAATATTGCTTTGACTGACTGACTTATCTGTTTTGTTTTGTTTGATGCGCCTTATTGTCTGGTGTGCTTCATATATTAAAAATATCCAAAATACACCATTAATAATCCAGTGCAGAAAATAGAGTAGTAAAATGGACAATGCATACAATTTTGGGAGCGTTTAAACATCAATAATTGGAATTTATCATGATAACGATAATGCAAGTATCATGGTAAATGATAAACGATACGATAAACCCTATCAGAAGCTGATATTTATGTAGGAAATCCACTCAGAGTGGTTGTTGTACCGTAACAGATCTCATCGGCTTGCTGGTAGAGCAGAACTCTGTCTGGTTCTGTTAATGTTAATGCAATGTGACATATTCAGGGTGCACATAGCCTGGTAATCAGCACTAATCTGATCCACTGGATTAGAGGATGGGAATCCAAGACTCTGCTTACTGTACATGTGTGGCTGCTGCCTTCCTCAAGGAAGCCATCCAGAACGATCCTCCAGATATTCATTTTTGAGGCTATTTTGAGATTTGACTTTTACTCGTCTCCATGATGGAAATGCGTTTATTCTGGTGATTTTTTTTCCCTGATGGGTAATGCTTTACTTGGCGCCCACACTGATCAGGCAGTTCCTCCGTCAGGTCCTGGGATCTGGCTGTATTCTGCTGTCATCATCATAATCTCCCGTTTTTCCTGCTCTGGGATTATCATGGCTATGAAGCAGGCCAGCCTGTAACCGTCCGCTGCTCTCCGCAGGCCTCTACTTTCACATTATTTACTTTGGTTTTGAGTTTGGTGGGAAACAAAGAGCCAAAATGCTGAACCAGAGCGCTGTGATGATCTTCACTGGGATCTGTGGGGCGATGGTGTTCATGGCCATGGCCTACTATGTCTACTGGTAAGTTCAGCACAGACGGGTCCATTGGCTGTACTGCAGAAAAATGTCTGCATATTTTTAAGGCGATCTGGAACATCTTGTGTCGACAATAAATTCTCAAACGTTATCGCGATAAACGATAATATTGTTGTTTTGAGACCATTTTCAAGTCATGCAGTAATGGTGGCATAAAAATGAAAAAACACATTCTTAATAATCAATAAACCTTAAATGCTAATGGATATCTAACACGCCAATTGGAAGACATACTCAAAATAAATAAACAAAAACAATAAATAAGTTGAATTATGAAATTTGACTTTCCATAAAATGGCCATTTGAGACCAAAGCAGTTTTTGATAGAAAGAGGAAAACAATAAATCATGTGAATGGAAATTATCTAACTTGTTTTTTAATCAGAGTTTGGTAGTAACTATTTACATTTTCCCAATTATATTAACTTGAGTAACTATTTTTGAAAAAAAGTTACTTTTAGGAGTATTTTTACTACTCTGTACTTTTTACTTGAGTAATATTATTATGAAGTATATGTAGTCTTGAGTAAAAATTCTGGATTTTCTACCCAATGAATGTAAAACAAACATGTTTTAACCAAAAATTCACAAGACTCAAACAGTTTTTGTTAGTTTTTTCATTGATAGAAACTGATTTGGAAATGTTTTCCCCCTGATTTTTTTACTTTTTGCTATTTATATAAATTATTGTCATTTTCGCCCTTAAAATACAAAAAACTCCATTAAATTTTATATTTTGTTGTGTCTGATCATATAATTTTTAAATATTAAATAATTGCTAATGACTTCAGTTACTACTTTTTACTACAATACTTCTTTACTCTTACTTGAGTATAATTTTTGGTTACTCTGTCCACCTGTGATTTTAATTTATCGTGTGATTAATTTACTTGTTTATTGTGACAGGCCTAATTGGAATTTTAAAAATGAACCCAGTTCCAAAGAGTTTCACTTTTCCTCTGTTTGTTTTCATGTCGGTAAACGTTAATAGAAATGCAGGACATTACTTTTAGTAGCCGTATTCGATGTAGAGCAGAGGCAGCTGCCCAGCCTTAAGCAGATTTAACCCAGTCAGCCTTACTTATCTTTCCTCCAGCCTTTCACAAGTGGGGCCTGTTTTCATTCTGTCCATCCAAGCATATTTTTACACCAAACCACCTATGCGTGTTTTGTTTGTTTTTTTTACCCATAATTCATGAGCTCATTCAGGCTTGTCAATAACTACTTTTACTGGGTGATAAATTGTCCCAGAAATTATAGCATTCTGAGACAATTTTCAAGTAAAATACTAATAATGGCGCAAAAATGCAAGTTCATCTTCCCAAAGACCAATAAACGGTGGAACTGGAAGATATTTTAAATATTCAAAATAAAACAACCAGAAGCAATAAATAAAACAGAAATGAAAACCACAACAAGCGAAACAATAAATAAAACGGATTATGAACCCATAATCCATTAATTATTGATAATCACAATGGAAATTGTTGAGCCTCATTGATTAGTTGCTTATTGCGGCGGGTTTAAACACATCTATATTTTCTACACTGTACACGATGTTGACGTTATTAGATCATTTCAGATTCTCATCATTCATTCATTTAGTGTTTTAATTAACCATCAACTCTGAGATCAACAGTAATAATCAACATGTATAAAGAAAGTAAAGTCAGAATCATATCCAGTTTGTATAAAAAGTTGATCATAAACAAATTTTCCGCTGAATACATAAAAGAAAAACAGGAATCAGAATTTAATATAAAAATCACAGATAAAGAAAAATGTACCTAATTGGTGAGATTGTGGAAAATTATAAGCATAAATTACCCACATCTTTTGGAAATGTGATACAATAACACCAATTTGGTGTTAAATAATTCACTACTGAAAATACTTGACTACACATAAATTTTACATCTGTGTAATTTATCTGAAGAAAATGTACAAAAAGGGACAGATATTTGGTTATAATACAACTAGTAGCTGGTAAAAAGGACGTTAGAAGGAAATATGTAGGATAAGATCCCCTTGAACCAATTGATGCAGACTGAAATTATGGAAAAATGGTCAAAATGGACATCTCAACAGGCTTGATCAAGTAAAAGAAAAACTCACTAACTTTTTGTTTGGATTGCTGCTCCAAACTGCTGCCATTTATCCAATATGTATGATTATTGTATTTATAGCAGTTGTTCTGATTATAAGCAGAAAAATATAATTGCCCACACAGCTGCAGTTAGCTGGGGATTGTTTTCATGATGTGAAGTCTTCCTCAATGAGACTATCTTGTTGATTTTGTGAAAAAACCCACAACATTAGAGATATTCTGCTTTCCTTCTCTGCTATCAAGTTTCTGTTGTGTCAAAGGAGTGGAGCAGGCCGACATGATTGAAATGAACTGGTTTTTACTCCGTTTTGTTGACTGATAACAAAAGACAGCTGCACTGCAGAGCTGTCCATTGTGTATAAATTACATTATTAAGCTTAAAATACATTTTGGTTTTAGCAGACTAGTTTTTTAAGCCGTCTGTGAAGAGATTTGCTGAACTTGAGTGTTTTGTAGGTGCTGTGTGTGACATCACACTGGTAGGATCAGAAGGGCGTGTCTGTAGAAAGAGAAATGAGAGCAAAGTTCATGATTTATTTGGAAATGCCTCAGTCTGCAGCGGGCATGTCGCAGCAGCAAACAGTTTCTGTTGGGCAGCTTGAGATGAAACGCAGCAACAGCGACTGACTGGAAGGTGAGCTACAACGAATCAGAAATGTTACTCCTAATTGTAAAAAACCGATAAATCTGGATGTTATTTATTAGTTTAAAATTTGAATTTGTTTTTGACAAATGTGAGAGAGGCTGGAAAATTAATCTGGGATTCTCTGATAGTCTTCCAAGCAATGGATAGAAGTGAGAGTCAGTTCACATGAAGTTAACTTTGTTGTGGTTTCAGTTTTTCCAGGACTAATCAGAGAAAAGGGAGCACATTTACAAGGTTTGTGTAAAGTTTTAAAACATTTTGAATCATTCATCTTAGTTTTAAGCATTAAAAACTTTTAGTTGTAATGCAAAATCATCTAGTAGTGAAACGATTAATCAAATTAGTCACGATTAATCGTTTATTGAAATAATTGTCAACTAATTTAGTAATTGACTTTACTACTATTTGCAGTAAAGTCAAGACATACATGTGTATGTTGTAGAGCTGTTGCCTTGCAGCAAGAAGGTTCTGGGTTCGATTCCCGGCCACGGTCTTTCTGCATGGAGTTTGCATGTTCTCCCTGTGCATGCGGGGTTCTCTCCGGGTACTCCGGCTTCCTCCCACAGTCCAAAAACATGACTGTCAGGTTAATTGGTCTCTAAATTGTCCCTAGGTGTGAGTGTGTGTGTGCATGGTTGTTTGTCCTGTGTGTCTCTGTGTTGCCCTGCGACAGACTGGCGACCTGTCCAGGGTGACCCCGCCTCTCGCCCAGAACGTTAGCTGGAGATGCACCAGCACCTCCCGACCCCAGTAAGGGACAAGGGAGTATAGAAAATGGATGGATGGATGGATGTTAGCTTTTGCTTCGTCTGGGTTCAAAATTTGTAATAAAATAAAACTCTTGTTAGGAACCTTTTGATATTCGCGTTCACTAAAGGAAAGCTACGTTATTCCATTTTAGGAAATAATATTATTTTCTTATTCTATAAAGAAATTATTTGCTTATTTGCATCTTTTAATGCATTTCTAATACTGTAAGTGGTTAAATGGAAAATCTGCAATTCTGACAATCCAATTAATAGTCAGAATATTTGATGACTAAAATTAAAATTAGTTGCATCCCTCAGTTAGATGATATAACTAGTACTAATAGTACTAATTTGGTCTAACTGATCAGTTTTATTTTATAACAATATTTGCTTTTGGGAGTCTCTGACTTTATGTGGTACATTGTGTTTATCGTCACTTTTTATCATCCTTGATAATCGTTTCACAAAAGTGATTATTTTGTGAATACAATTTTAATTCCACTTTCCTAATCTACAGCTGGTGGTTTTTATTTTATTTTATTCCTTAACTTCAATCCAGAAATACTTTATTTACCCAAAATGGAAAATTAATGTTGTAACAGATATATATAAATATATTCAAAGCCTCTTTATGGAAGGTAATGCTGAGGAAGGAAGGATCTCCACTAGCAGTCAGTCTCGCAACAAATCTAAAAACGCCTCTGACTGAAAGCTCTGTATCCAGGAATCATTGTTTTCAATTCGGAGTTCAGATTTTATTTGAGCTTTTGAGACGCTAATCATCTGCTCACAGTTGTAAAGATGCCTCGTTGCCATGACTACCATAGCAGCTGTGCCATCTAATGAAAAGTACTTTAAAAAGTACTGAAACTGGCCTATTTAAATAATCAAATCCAACGTTGGTTCTTACAGTTGTGATGGCCAGAGTATTAATCCATAATGAGGCTCGTCTTGAAAATATGAGTTTCAAAAGTTGGTTTATGATGCGTTGGCTTAAACTTCTAGTCTACTGTGGCCAGCAGAAAAACACAGATTTAATAAAATGATATGGAACTTTTTAAAATTATCAAGCAAGTTTAGAAAGGTGGAGGTTTCCATAACTCATGTGGGTCTGAAAATTATGTCATTTTGGTCTTGAAAAGGTTCTAGAAACCAGTGAGATTCCCAGTGAATAATGTGTTTAAACAGTCGTCTTTTAAGGTTGCTTGGCGTTCTAGGAATTGATTTGTCCTCCTCGTTCTGGTTGTAGTAAATTATTTCCTCACCTTCCTTGTGTTCATATATGTCTAATAATCACCAGCTTTCTTGGCTTTTAAGATATGTTTGGCAATATAACCGTCATTGTCACAAAGGTCACGTTAGTAGGATCATGCTGAGATATTTATGCTCGACTAAACTGATAAGGAGCTCTCAGTGCAGGAACTAACAACGCTGCGTGTTTGAACACTTCTGCATTCACTGGCCTCAAAATTTGACCTAAATTACGATAAATTTGAATTTAATATGTAGCTTTTTTTTTTTTCCTCACAGAGGGTTGCTTTGTGTTTCTATTCCTTCTGTGTGTATTGAGTTGCACTGTGTGTGTGTGAGATTGATTGCACTGGAGAATACCTCTCCTCTACCTGCAACAGTCTGGCTTCATAACACCCGTTTGGCCTAAATTCAAGCTGCCTCTGTTCCAGGGCTGCAACTAACAATTAATTTAGTAAATGATTAATCTGTCGATTGTTTTGATGGTTTATTGATTAATCGGATAAAAAAAAAACCTACATTCTACAGATTTTTCATTAAAACACTTAGGCCTTTTATATACAGTGTTAGAAGTGCATTAAAATGTGCAAATAAACACATTTAATTCCTTTTTAGAATAAGAAAATAATTATTTTATTTTCTAAAATGCAATAACAACTTTCCTTTAGTAAATCTGAGTTTTAGCTAAAATATATTTACAGACAAATGTATTTATATTTTAAATGCACAATGCAGTTTCTGCCCTGAAAATGTTTTTATTTTTGTTTTGAGACTGCATATGCCAGTTAGCAATCAATTGATTACTAAATTAGTTGACGATTAATCGCGATTAATCGTTTCTTCTCGGATTTGTTCACAGCAACTAGAAATGTAAAATAAGCATACTTAAGTGTTTAAAAGTTGCTGCTGCTGCACATGTAGTATTTGTGTAACACTTCAGACTGTAACCAAACTGTTGCTGGTTGATTTTCACGCATTTGAGGAAGTTGTGACTTGTTGCTCTCAATAGGGATAGGTCTTTATTGTACGACTTGTTGCTGCAAGAAAATTATGATTAAATGCGCAAAAAATTCAGGATTTTATTTCAAAATATGTCTGATTTCTTGCAAGCTGCTTAGGTGTAGCTGGTATTAAATTTAACTCATGGTGTGACGGTTTTATAACCAAAAAGGACTGCAGTGGGTTTCTAAGCACCGTTTTTGTCATCATACAATATGATAAGAGGATCTCTTGTAGATAGTGTTTGGGATTAAATTTTCTTTCCACTTTAAGCTGTGGTAGAATAACAAACCCTGCAGAATAGTGGAGCAGTCCTGAGGACCTGTGGGGTTTCTACAAGATAACAGATTAGAAATGTTGGTCGGAACTGCATTAAAACGGGCTTAACCTACACTTTAATGGGCTTTGCTGCAGATGTGGGAACAGTCCATTCAGGATTGTGTGTTGTGTAGTCACCTCAGTACACACACTGTAATTGTACAGTGTGTGTATTTGACCTACATTTCTTCCTAAAAAAAAAAAATAAAAATCTTCCCTTGCTATTATTGTGTGTTGGCTGCTTTTCTAAACACAGGTTTCAGCTTTTTAAATCATATTCTTTTACTAAATTGATCTAATATTTATGGTGCAAGTCACTTAACTGGACAACTGGACATTATCTGCTTATAAAATCAGTCATTATTTCTGATTTACATATTCCAGCATTACATAATGCCTTATTCTTCATCAACATAATAGCTCAGAATCCATATCATTAATTGGTTTCTAAAATATGGATTTTTTTGGGGTTTGTGCTACAATAAGAAAATATGGACATTTTTGCATAAAATCACATTTTTCTCCAGATAAGAATTGGAGAAGCTCAGATCTCCTCACCTCTGAACCCAAGTAGCTTAAGTACAAAAATAAATAACCTCTGCTTTTATTTAGTTTTATTTTATTTTTTGCTGCAAGTCCCAATGCTACATTATGAAATTCTCACAGCATAATCCCCATTAAAATTATTATGTTTTCACATTATTAACAAAAACCTTGATGCAACTAAAGAGTGCATCCTTCTATCTGTTAGATTTTGTGTGAGACAGTTTGTAGCATGCTAACTGTGTTTTTAAAGGGACAGCATCTTGGTGGAGTTCTGAACTATGGAACAAAATCCTCAGTTAAAATGTCATCATGAACTGTAATTTTATTGGAAGTCCTTTTGTTTAATACAAAATACAATATTTTACTGAAACATAGTAGAAAAGGAGGGAAAATCCTGTAGGTGTGTAACTGTTTTTGTAATAATTGTTATGGCAAAGGCTAAAGGGGTTCCAAATAAACAAACATCTATCTTTTTATATTATTTATTTGTATTTTTAATGTGTTTTTTTTATATTAACTTATTTGTGTCTTTAATAAAAACAAACCTAACTACTCACTCTTCAAATCCTTTGGTCTTGTAGCCCATTCTGGAAAAGAGAGAAACTATTTTATGCTTTTGTTGTTTTAAAAAAGTTGGCAAAAATATCACTGTTGCCTTAATGTTTTCCTTCCTTCGCTGACTTGCTGTCTGTTCACAGGTCCGTAATTTTGGCTGACGGGCCGTGTAAACGCGGCTTGTAAAGGAACTCCACCGTGGTAAGAACATCGTTTTTCTGAAAATTATTACATTTTCCTGAAGCTAATCAAAGCTATTGAAAGCAGCCACATATTTAAGTTGACACTATTTTATCAAAGTTTATACTGAGCCTGAAACAATTAATTGGTTTAATTGCGATTAATCAGTTTATTTGATTAACCATCAACTAGTTTAGTAATCAATTAATCGTTAACTAAAGTATACAGACAAAAAATGCAATGTGCTGAAAGAACGTTACACTCAGAGCAGTAATTAAGCCAAAACCATGCAAAAGATGTAAACATTTTGCATTAAAGATAAAAGAACCTTACTTTTCAGTTAATTTGTTCTATCCTGAACTCCTCTAGTGGCATAGTTTTTGCTCCACCTGGTTCAGATACCATTAAATCAAACATCTTTTGCATCCAATTATTAATTAGTTAACCCAATAATAGTCAACAAATTATTCCTACATCATATTGATGTCGAGACGCTGAGCTTTTTACATGTTAGAAGTATTTTTTAGCTGCAGAGGCATCTTTTGCTACAAATGGTCAACCGTTCACCAAAAGGAATGCTGTTATTGCATTTTGCATTCATTTTTTATGTAAAAAACCACAATTAATCTTGCATATTCACATCTTTTAATGTATTTCTAATATTGTATAAAAATACTTCAGTGGAAAATCTGCAGAATGTACCAATTATTTATTCAATTAACTGATTAATCATCTGAATAATTGACTCTTAAGATGAGTGTAAACATCAGTCAGGCTGTAAAACGTACGGTTTGGTTCTGTGCCGTGTCCAGGTTGGTCGTGGTGTGTAGAGAGGAGCCCGCTCAGCCCCTCCAGGCTCCTCAGCCATGGCTCTCCTGGCCTACCTGAAGAGCCTGTTCATCCTGCAGCTGCTGATGGGCTTTGTGTTTGTGGTGAGCGGCCTCATCATAAACTTCATTCAGCTCTGCACCTGCATCCTCTGGCCCATCAACAGGCAGCTCTACCGCAGAATCAACTGCAGGCTCTCCTACTCTCTGTGGAGTCGTGAGTACCTGAAACTCCTGCTGCGTGCACTGTAATGTCTGTACACACAGTGATGCCATACAGAGCCATGTGAAAGTGTTAGGCAAAATCCCCATTTTGCACATTTTTATGCATGCATTTGAGTCTAAACTGCTTCTAAAAGCAGCCCAAGCTCTTTAAAAAACACCAAGCTGGTTTTTGGTGCTGCAAAAACACAAAATCTTGATATTATTGTTTAGTTACTTGCGCAAATACCTTTGTTTTGTCTTAATTCAAGTGCACTATCTTATACGTGACATTTTAGCAGAATACATAATCATCAAATATACAAATAGGTCCATAGAAAAATAACACTAATAATTAAAAAAATAAAAAGATAACCACATGTACAAGTCACTGATTTACAGAAAGGCTGGAGCGAGGCTTGTTTTAAGTAAAAAATTCCTTAGTACTGATGAAAAGGTTCTAGTTCCACTGGCAGACTGTTTCACTTATAACAATTTTTTTTTCAATTTTACAAGTTAATTTATCTGCCATTTTAAAAAAGTTAACTTTTAAGTTAGTTTGTCTTATTTAAAGTGTACTAAGATATTCACACTAGAAACTACATCAAAATTAGTTGGTAAGATTTTGTTTTTGTTGTGGTGTCTGGAAAACGAGAGATTAAGTCGCGCTGCACCGTTACCTAGCAACCACTGCCAGCCCAGCCTGTCTCCTAGCAACCCAAGCAAAGTTCCAACTTCTCCATAACTTTAGCCCAGACATGTCTGCTGTGTTTCTGGGTTTTTATGATGTTGTTTGTTTTCCAACTAACCTCTGAGGCCTTCACACAACAGCTGGGTGTAAATGCGCACACAGTTTTGGTTTTTAAATTCTCCGTTTGTTTGTTCCATGTATTACTGATGTTAGTAATAACAGTCAGTTGTCGATGATGAAATAACCTGCTCTACTCTTCCTATCATTTATGGATTTAGATTTTATGTCTTTTTTTTTTGGCACACTTTATTGTCTTGATAGTTTTGTCCCTTAGTTTTTTATGTATTTTTTTTATGTATAATTACTGCAGCATGAATTGCCCATTCAAGGCTTTAATAAAACTGAACTGAATCTTATACAGAGATAAAATGACTTTGTGCGTGCCCCAATCCGATACAGAATATTGGTCCGATATTGGGCAAAAAACAAGTCAAGTCATTTCTCATACCTATTGTTATCTGAGTAATATCACTTGATCAAGCGTTTTCTAATATCCCACACTACAAAATAGGTGGAAGTGTGCATGATTTGTGCTGATATCATTATCAGTATTGGCTAATTCTCATAGCTGCGATATCAGTATCGTATCGAAAGTGAAAAAAGCAGGTGACATCACTTCTACTTTATTTCTGCTCAACTCATCTTGCATTTTACTTCACAATTACATGTTATCTTATGTTGTATGAGTAAAGTACATCAATATGATAAAGTGTGAAAAAGTTCAGAGTGTGAGGCTCTGTGTGTATGAAGAGAGCAGCAGAGTTTCTTTATTTACTGCACATGTGACGGCGCAGACACCAGGCTGGATGTTGAACTTTCACCTACTTCCTGATTCAGCTGCTAATGCTAACTCCTGACAGATATTTTTGGAACAGTGACCTTAAACACTGGAACAGATTCAGCAGTTTTTACATTTTATCTTGATGTTAGTTTAATTCTGTCATTTGTTTTTTTAGAGCTGGTGATGATGCTGGAGTGGTGGTCGGGCACAGAATGCACCCTATACACTGACCAGGCTACGGTGGACAAGTTTGGCAAGGAGCACGTCATCATCATCCTCAACCACAACTTTGAAATCGACTTCCTGTGTGGCTGGACCATGTGTGAAAGATACGGCGTCTTAGGGGTCAGTTAAGCTCCAAACTGTGTCCTCACACATCGACAGGAAGCTCGGGTGGTTATTTTGACATCCTTCTAACTGTAGAAGTTTCTTTCCTGCCTCTAGAGTTCAAAAGTGTTGGCCAAACACGAGCTACTGAAGGTCCCTCTGATCGGCTGGACCTGGTACTTTCTAGAAATTGTTTTCTGCAAAAGAAAGTGGGAGGAGGACAGAGACAAAGTTTTTGCAGCCTTGGACAAGCTCAGAGATTATC
Source organism: Phalloptychus januarius (assembly GCA_902982915.1). Classification (NCBI taxonomy): domain Eukaryota; kingdom Metazoa; phylum Chordata; class Actinopteri; order Cyprinodontiformes; family Poeciliidae; genus Phalloptychus; species Phalloptychus januarius. The sequence goes on along the minus strand of CADWAE010000230.1, from coordinate 15,021,315 downwards.
CTGAATATATGTGGGTGAGTGCTGTGGTGGCATGTTGAACTGGGGCAGGTTATTAGTCATTTTAGATCTAATATACCTGCAGACATTCGCTTATTCAAACATAGTTTTATTAATTCTTCGGACTGGTTCGACTCATAGAATTAAGATAATAAAATATCCTCCCAGAATTAAAACAGAAAGATTAAATACACATTTTATCACAGATAACAAGTTTTTCTGGAAGAAATTGTCCGAGAAATTATTCCAATAAGTGATAATGTTGTCACTCAGAAACTATTTTTGGTTAAAATAATAATGATAATAATGGCAAAAAGTTTAATATCTAAAGGTCATTTACCACTGGAACTTGAAGATAGTTTAAATTTCCAACAAACAAAACAAGAATAATTCTAATTAATTACAAAGTTTCTGTAACCAAAACTGGTTCAAAAACTTAAATCTTTCAACTTAGACGAGGAAGATGGGCAAAAGTGACAGGTAAGACTTTTGTAAAAATAAATAAAATAAAAAGTCCAAACAAACTTTCATCAAATCTTTGCAGTATTTTTCAAAATGGCAGCTTTTCAATGATATCAGCGGAAGGATCTCTTTAACAATAGCTGTCCAAACGGAAACTATCAAAATATCAAGGACATTCTTTACTGGTTTTATTTAATAGAAAAAACAAAACAATAGAAATAACATTTTCCACAAGAGTTTTTATTAACATCTTAAAGGATTTGAAAGAACCAACTAAAGTTAACATTGTCCCAATATTTTGAGTTTTTCCCCTGTTATTAAGCTTGTCTTGGTTTTAAAGCATTAGATGTGAATAAAAACACAGCATTAGATTATATTTCCTTGATGCTGGTCGCGCATCCTTAAAAAGTCTTCAATACATCTAAAATTAAGGTTTTAAATGCTGTTACTTTTTGTAAGTTAGCCTTGCATACGTTAATCACGGGTCTTAAATGTTGTTGGACTATTTGGTCTCTTAAATTAGTAATTGTTTTGTTTTTATTTCACAGGACTTTTCTGTCAGGCAAAAATATAGTCAGCTACCGCTAACTAGCTGCTAACATATCCATGGTAGCTAGCTTTTTTAAAAATCAACCCATGGCAAATTTATCAGCAGTTGGCAGGACGATGTTCGTCTTAGCTAAGACGAGATGTTCGTCCTGGGGTTCATAGAGGTTCTGTTGCAAACCCCTACAATTAATTTATTTGCAATTTTCTTTTATACGTTTGTCGCGAAGCAGGTCTTAAGAAGTCTTAAATTTAACCTGCAGAAACCTTGTTCCTGTGTCCTTGTATTCAGCATCCGCCTCTTTCTCAGCATGTTTAAAAGCATCAGTTTTATTTGGACCATATCAGACGTTATTCTCCCGATAAGTCGGGCAGAGTTAAGTTGGTTTGCCCTCCATCTGTCAGCTTTGGTGGTCCTGTGAGGTTGGGTGTTGACATTGTTTTAGCCTCATGTCTCTCGGAGGTGGATTTGATCTGTAATTCAACCAAGCAGATTAAATGGGACAAGAGAAAAGAGGACACACAGACCCTACGGTTTGATGTTTTTTGTTCTGCCTCCACAGTTTCTGCTGTACTGTGAAGGAACCCGCTTCACGGAGAAGAAACACCAAATCAGTATGCAGGTGGCCGAGAGTAAAGGCCTCCCCAAGCTCAAGTATCACCTTCTACCCCGAACCAAGGGATTCACCACCACGATGCAGTGTCTGAAAGGCACAGGTGCAGTGCAAACACAGACGTCACAAACTGTGATAAAACCAGCAGGTTTTCGTTTCTCACTCCGTTTTCCTCTGTTTCACAGTCACTGCTGTGTATGATGTGACTCTGAACTTCAAGGACAACCAGATTCCCACTCTGCTGGACATCGTCAACGGCAAAAAATACAAAGCTGACCTGCGTGTTAAGTGAGTTCATTTTATACCATCTATTTTAATAAAAATGATTCAGTTGTGTCCTTTAGCAGCTGGCTGGACTCCAGCGTCTTAGTGGATTCATAATAATGGCTCCAGACGGATGAAATCCATTCATAATGACAACATTATTGATGTTTAAATTAGACAGAAATGCATAAACGTGTCTAGTTTATGAAGATTTGCTTGTTGGGAAAGACAAATCAGTTTAAATTAATTAGCAGAGTGCCCTCTGGTGGCTGAAAGCAAACACTACACTCCTCATGTTTCTCAAAAGTCTGGAAAACTATTACATTTACTTTGATCATTTTCAAGATCTGGGTACATTTTGGGAGAGTGCATCTTCCAAACATTATTACTTTTAAATAAATTTCAATGATTAAAGGTGAGGAGAAAAAAAAGATTTTAAAATTAAAGTGACGGTGAATTTTTGTCCTCTTCATATGCAACTACAATAAAATTCTGTAAGAACAAAAAGAATAGATGGCAAAAACAACTAAAATTAGTGTCTATAAATTTTTCACAATATTGGCATGTTCCAAAAATAACTGATAAATAATTAGTATGTCAACTTTAAACATTCCCAAAAGAAATTAGGGGAAAGCCAGAACCAGATTTCAGTTTCTTTAACTAATCAGGAGTTGGTAGAAAATATAAAATATGTTGAGCCTGGAGCTGGAAATCTTTTACCAAAGGAAAAAGATCCACAAAGTCGAAGATGTAGGCATTTCATCCTGTTATTATTATTAAATGTTGTCACTTAAAACAAAAAGTTTCTGTTAGAGATTTTCTTCCAACTGGAACTAAACTGTTGGTAACCAGAACTGGGTCCATCAGTAAAACCTGTCTCATGTGAGAGCAGAAGAGGACAGAGGCTGATTTTTAGACCTCCGCTGAGGTTCAAATCGAACAATAACTTGAAAGTATCGCTGACCACCAATCTCCCAAAGTTGATGAAACCAGCTCTGATAAATCGACACCTGATGTGATGGTTTGTTTTTGGTCGATTTCTTACTCTAACCCCTCTAACCGTTGTCGCTCCCCCATCCAGGCGGTTTTCTGTGGAGGATATTCCAGACGATGAACAGGAGTGTGCCATCTGGCTGCACAAGCTCTACCAAGAGAAAGTAAGATGAAACCTAACTGGATCTTTACCTTCTTCATGCATGTTTCAGTAGTTGTGTTTGTCTCTTTGTGTGTTGAATGCAATGTTTCTGTTGCTTTGTGTGTCAGGACGCCTTACAAGAGCAGTACAACAAGGAAGGCAAGTTCCCCGGACCCACAATCATCCCGCCGCGCCGCCCGTGGACGCTGCTCAACTTCCTGTTCTGGGCCACCTTCCTGTTGTCGCCCCTCATCAAATTTGCATGTGGCGTGGTCGTCAGCGGCTCCCCGCTCCTCATCATCGGTTTCATCACCTTCCTCATCATCGGTAGGTTAAACAGGACCGTTTGGAAGACATACAGTCATCCATCTCTGTTCATGTTGATGTCCTCATCTACCTTTGTTTTTGTTTCTCTTTTTGTCCTTTGCCAGCCTCAGTAGCTATCCGCCGTCTCATCGAGGTCACAGAGGTGAAGAGAACAGGCTCCAGTTACGGAAACCAGGAGGCCAAGAAAAGAAAGTAAACTGTGTGATTCCCCCCCCCCCTCACTTCTCGCCCAACTCCATCCTCCTCCTGCCGTCAGTCAGTCGGCAGGCCGGGGAGGAGGCCCACCTGTGAAAACAAAACCAACACCGGAGCCAAAAAAGAGAAGAAAATCCTGCCTTCAGTGGAGGAAGAGAAGAAGACGAGAAGGTGTGGGAATGACGCTCTCTGATTCAACCCAGATTATGAGGAGGGGGGGGAGATGCAGTACTGTAAACCCACCAAGCTCCCAATTCAGTCCGTTAATCAACAATCATCAGGTCATTTTCTAAAAGCCACACCCACTTCCTGTCTGCCGCTGATTCCTTTGAACTCCACATCGACTCATTTCTGTTATCCAGCTGCTTCTTCCCAACACCGGGATCCATCGTTCTCCTGGTTCTGATGGAAATCGGTGCCTTTCGGCCCAGCCTGGCTTTTCTTAATCAGCTCACACAAATCACGCAAAGCCTGCTCCAGACAGTGCTCAGATTTCTACAACTAAACCACAAAATGCTAAAATTACTGAACTAAATGCAAAGAAATGGGAAATAATTCAGTGAAAAGACAGAGATGCACCAATCATAACCCAACATCCGACCTCTGATTTACAGCCTCTTGATTTAAGAACATTAACGTTATTAAAAGTGTGTTTTTGAGGCATAATAACAGGATAATTGCTGTCAAAAGAAACAGTTGACTAATAATTAACCGTTCAAGTAATTTCTCAGTCACCTTATTGTACAGTGCAAAATCACTAAATCTTACCAAGTATCTTTGGTCGAGTTTCTAATGCAGATATCTTGGTTTTATATTTCAAGTCTAACTAACTTTAAAAGTAACTTTTCAGCTGAATATAATGGCTTACTTTAAGTCAATAATTCCTTAATATCGATTAAAAACAAGAGTGCCAGTTCCACTGGCAGATAATTCCCATGTTACAGCTAAAATAAAATCTTCCAGTGGAACTATTACTTTTTATAAAAATGAATATGTCTATTTCTACTATTAAATATTTGCAAGCTGCTATTTCATGCTGAAAAGTTACGTTTAACAAGCTAGTTTTTGTTCTCTTTAATGTGTAGTTAGATATTTGCACCAGAAACTAGACCGAACATACTTGCCAAGATTTTATGTTTTTGCATATTAGTTAAAAATTAAAGGTTTCCAAAAGTTTGGCAACATTTCCAAACAAATCAAATTTCTGTTTCTGTACTGTAAATGACTTATGCTTTCTCCCTTCAGCAACAACTTCCACCCTGAAGAGTGATGTTTCGGTGCATCTCTAATCATCTGCTTCATTGTAATCTATTGAAAGTGAAATTAATCGCTAATTTAGTTGGACATTCTTTAAAAAACAAGTGAAATACAAAGTTATTTAGTTTCTCAAACAGGCTGCTGAGCTGCAGCAAAGGGCTCTGAATGTGAAACCGAGGAAACCTGCCCTCACTTAAAACACAAACTTCCCGTTTTTCCTCCATTTCTCTTACCGGATTTCACTTCCACATTTACGATTGTTCGTGTAAAGCGGACAACCTCCGACCTCCTAAACGTGCCGTTTCGACCTGCTTCCTCCTCCATCCCCCGACACTGAAACGCAGCTCACGGTGGAACATGAATGGGCAGCAGATTTAAGGGTCAAAGGTCGCCAACTGTCTTCATGTAGCCACACAGCTGTTAGCATAGACTGCAGTAGGAGTATTTTTAACCTTTGCCTTAAATCAAGCTTGCTCAGGCAAGGGATTGCTTATTTACCTCCCTTTGAAATGCATAACGCCACTTTTGTTATGTTTTAAATCTTCACCCTTCATTCCTGTCATTATAATAATGCATGGTGGAGTAGGAAGAGTTAATTAGCAAAATGACTGAATCATTTAAACCATGGACTAATAGGAAGATGATAATTGAAGGGATTTTTTGGGAGGGTTTGGTTTGGGGGAAAAATCACTTTAAATGTTCAAAGTGGACAAAAAAGAATTATTTGGTTTTGTTTAGGAATAAAAAACAATCTGTAAGAGACGATAAATTGCTTTATTTGATTAAATGACTTGTAGGAAGTTGGTTTTTTTGTTGCATCAAACCCACTTTTTTAAATCTGAGTTGTTTTTTATATAGAAAAATCTTTTGTTATCCACTTTAAATAATTTCAGATGATTTCTAGGAAACTTTTTGGTTGTGTTTGAATAAAAATCACTGTTGAATACATTATAGAAAGATTTTGATTTCTTTAATATAAAATTGCAGGCAGGTTTCCACATTTTGAAAGCAAAGCATCATTATTTATGAGCAGAAACTGTCCAGTTCTTCTTTCTATAGTCGTCTCGACCCGGACAGATTTCATGCAAGCCTTAATTAGCATCAAGGCCCAAAAGAACTACACAGTTTAAAGAATAACTATATCCTAAATCAGCATTTATACATGTGGTCATTCAGATTAATTTGGAATTGTACGCAAATGAATAAATAGATGGATAAATTTGGAATATTTATCTAGAAATGTAATTTAGAAAAAAAATTAATGTAATTTGAATTTCTAAAATGCAGTTAGTAAAAATTTTAAATATTTAATATTTGTAACAAAAATTCTAAATTGAATTAATGATTCCCACCTGTAATTATTTCATCTACCTTTGAAGTATTTGATACATCAATTTTTATCTAAATTACCACATCTAATAATGTTTATAGACTTATTGAATTGAGGCACTTTTGGCCCTCAATAAATTAGTGCTGCTTGATTATTATTAATATTTATATTTTTCAAGATTTAGAAGTTAACTTGTGGAATTGGACAATTTAAGACAATTTTATCTGGTAAATTTGCAGCTTCCTCCTGTGATTAATTTGGGGGAGGTTTGCGCCACAAAGAGGGGTTTAACATTTCTTTTTACCAGAAATGATAAATTTCCCAATAATTTCTGCCACTCTTGAAAATCAAAATTGCAAACTCAGAACAAATTTAAGTTTCTGAGGGAAAAAAAGTCCAAAATATTTTTATTTTCCTGTTCTTGAATTTCTAATTAGCAAATCAAAACCCAGCTATACGCCCTTCACGTTGGAAAAATCTCCAATTCACCCCGTTAGTTGCACCTCTTGCATCAGCTCTTTGTTTTGTTTTTCTGATTTTTTTTTTCTACAGCTTTTATTTTTATGTTTTCTTCCATTTAAACACTTGAGATTATTAAAAGACTTAATCACAAAGCTACTCCTTGGATTTCTTTGGCTTTGTCTGAGTTTCTCTGCATGAACACGAAGCCATGCAGGTGAAAGGAGCGCAGCTTCACCCATGTTCAGAGTCACATTCATTCCCCTTTGTTTCTCATGACACATCCACGAACTTCACTAATTTAATATGTGACACATTAAGTAACAGATATGTAAATAAGCTAAATCTGAATGTCCTTTAGAAACTAGAGCTGTGCGTAGCTGCTTTTATTAGTATTCCTCCCTAAAATCAATGGGTTTTATGTACATAGTGTAAATAATTATGATGCTTTGTTTAGAATTAGTTGGTTTGACTGCGCCGTTATTTCAGGCTACAACCAAATCTACCACTAGGGGGCAGCAGCAGAAGGCTTAAAGTGATGAATACCTCCAGCGACCAGAGGAGACCGAGGTTAAATTTTGCTCCCACAGCAGTTTTCAGTCCAAGCAGTTACTCATTTCTTACTGCACTCCTTTATTTCTTTTTTATTGCATGATGTGCTTTACTGCACAGGCAGCAAATCGAGTTCATTCTGACTCAGGGATTATTTTACAGACTAGTGATGCAACTGCTGTGGCATTAACTCTGAATCTGAATAAAGAGGCTTTCTGGGGAAGTTGCCTGTGTGTTTCTTGATGCTGTTGCCACTGTAGTTGTCATCTTGTTTTTGTAACAGAGAAACTTAATTTCTTATGGATTTTTTGGATATTTGTAGGGATTGCTATCTAAAATGTTTGCGGCATCTTTTGCCGTTTTATTGATTTCCTGTGTTTTGATCACCATTTAAAGCTGCAGTACTTTTATAAATAAAAACCATGTTGTGACATTATGGTATGAGCCTGCCATGAATGCTAAAACTCAAATAAAGAAAAATAAGGTGTTTTAATGTAATAAGGTCCTTTTCTACGGTTAGCACATTTAGCATTGCATACATGAGTGATTGACAACACTAAGACCCTCCTCCTGGATCTGATTGGTTGATTTGCAGTGCATTTGTTCAGAAGGCAATAATGGCTGAGGCAGGAGGTGGAAAAGATCTACCTTTTCACAGATTATAAGTCTCATATCCTTAACAACATAGTGACAGTTTTAACAAATATGTGAAATGGTAGCTGGTATATGTGAGCTGATAGAGCTAACCCTCACTGGTGTTTAAAATAAAAATGTTAAAATACCTAATAAACACAAATTAAAAATAACATCACATTTTGTGAAATTTAGACCAAAACTGGTGCCAAACCAATCCCTGAGTCTTTCCAAAGGGAAAACTTCTCATTTAATTAGTGGCGTCCGTAGTTTCTCCATGGCCGCTTGCATTCAGAAGAATGATTGACAGACGTTTGGCCACGCCCCCCTCGATTTGTTCAGCCAATGAGGATCGACGTACAATAACGCGACTAGCGCGCAAGTGTACGTGTGTTTTTGGCTAACGTCAAGTGTAGCTACTAGCTAACAAATCTCATTCCTGCTTTCGGTGTTTGCTTTATGGAGCAGACACAGCTTGAACCCAACAAGGAATTATTTATCTAAAATATTTATCGGACTAAATAAATAAGCAAAAGTCCGGCACAAGTCCGATTATGAACCGTGTAAGGTTGGATGAGGGCCACCGCATCGCAGTATGGAGGAACAACACGCTACTGTCATCAAGCCTGAGGTTATTAACCTTTCTGCATCCCAGAACAGTCGCCGTGGAGATGAGCTTCTCTTTAAATAAGGTAGGTTTCATTTGTTTTATTATATTTTATGAGTTTGATTGTGTCAAGAGTGAGATGTAGTTATGAGAGGAAGCACAAAAAAGTCACAATTCCCGCCCTAAAGAGGATCCAAAATGCTCAAGTTGACTTTAGGCTGCTTAATTTTTTTGAAAAACTATATTTTGAAAGAAAAATTCAAAATTTAATTCATAATTACAGAAATGTAATTGACCTCCGATGAAAAGCTGCAAAAATGCTTGAGAAGGCAAAGTGTGAGAATGATTTAATCTTATTAATCAAAATTCACATTTTACACTTTTTGATTCTTTGATTTGGGTCTAAAAACAGCCAAAGTGCTTAATAAACCACTCAAACATTCTTTTTGGTGATAAATTAATGTTTTTTCCAGGTTTTTGTACATGGAAAATTAGCTATTTCTAAAACTTCTGGAACATAACATCAGAAATCAACAGACACTATGCCATTACCTAGCAACAACCGGAAAACCTAGCTCATTACCTAGCAACCCAAACAGAGCTCCAGCAACATTTGGTCAGCTGGATTTACTGCTATATAATAGCTGCTGGCAAAGGCAAGTGTTTTTTTGTTGAGTTACCATCCAGAAACCACTTCCTGCATTTTTGTTGATTGTGCAGAAGGTTCCAATTCTACTTTTCAAAGATGTACAGTTATATAATTTTGCATCTATTAGCAACCATTTTCACACGCGAGTGTAAACGTTGTGTTGTGGGGCGTGGTCAGCAGCAGCTTATTTAGATTGTTTTAGGTCAAGATTCCCTAAAACAACTAATTCTGAAAAGAACTCAAATCAGACTAAAATCTCGTTATCTAAGAATGATTTTGTGCAAAAAATGTAATGATCATATTTTATAGACTAAAGACCAATCTTAACCTGGTCTTTTTCTCTGGTTTACAAAACCAGAGAAAAGATGATCAGATCAACGCTTCAGAAAAAGACAGTAGAAGAAGAGATCGGCAGGAGATCATTAGAGGACAGGAAGGAGAACAACAGTTCTTGCGGAGAAAGATGAGATGATAAGAAGCCAAAGAGTGAGCTGTGTTGCAAAAAATGAGCTAATAAAAGTTAACAGGCAAAAGACTGAAGTGGAAAAGAAAGTTCTGGATGAAAAAGCAAAGGAGACAGCCGCTTTGAAGGCAAGTTGTAAGAAAAAAGATAAAGAACTCAAACAAATGATGACTGATCACAAAGGAGAACCAAAAGAACTAAAAGAGGCAACCAAACGAAGGAAGAAAGGAAACGACGATACAAAGAAAGTGCTGAAGGCAACAATAGAAAGGATGCAGCTTCAAAGAGAAACTCTGCATTTTCTAAAAACAAACACAAGCAAAAGGAAACGAGCAGTTTGACAGATTAACCAAATGGCTTTCAGGATGATGGAGAAACCAAACCAATGAGTAAAACATGCGCTGATCATTTCACCAATATTTACCACTATTATCAGCATCGCAAGAATCTCTAACATCATGAATGATATTAGTTTTATTTCAAGACACTGAAATAAATAACCATCAGACAGAATCAATGCAAACATGATTTATTTTTACTTACTAAGCTTAAGCCGAAGAAATGTCTGAAGCCGCTAAGCATTCTGGGAAATAGTTCCCACTCCTGTCTTTTTCTTCTTCCAGTGCTTTGAAGTGCTAACCTAAAAACTATTTAACTCTTGCAGGTTTGATCAAATTAATAAAAAGTTAATACAACTTACTGCTGTAAGTTTATCTTTCACAAACTCACATTTAGGTTCAAAAAGTAAAACTGGCTAAATTTATTTGACTTAAAGAGTAGAAGGTAGTAGACAGAACTAAATGTGGCTCAAATTTTTAACAGTGTTGGAAACCTGAAAAGATACAGAAAGAAACTATGTAATGTGGACCGATTTTATTTGGCATTAAAACACCAAATTTACAAGAAAAAGAGTAAATAAATGAGGCTTTATAGGTCTTATGTCTACATTCTGTTGCATTCATCAGTTCTTATCTCAGTTCCAGATAAGAATCGTTTTCAGTGTTGTGGTGCTTAAGAAACGATCACAATTCCATCAGTATATCAATATGCTCTCATTGGCCTCTAAGATAAATCAAACTCAGGATTCTGTTTCGTATTTTGGTCAACTTAAATCCGTATATAAGTGGGTTCATCATCGGGGGAAAGAGGAGGAACTCTATGGCGATGAAGTTCTGCAGGCTTTGGGGCATATCTGCCGAGCCGAAGCGCATGTACATCAGATCGAACACAATAACCGTCAGGAAAGTGATCAAAGAGACCAGATGAGGCACGCACGTCTGCATGAACTTCACCCTGTCATCCTTAGAGGCTGTACACACTCTGATGAGGTGCATGTAAGTCCAAATGATGAAAAAGCCGTGAGACACATAGATGAAAATCGTCGCGTACGAAACGACGTTATTGGAGAGCGTGTCACTGTCGGGGCAGGCGAGCTGAACGATGATCCAGTTCACGCAGAACAGCCTCTTAATCTTCAGCCTGCACAGCTCCAGCCTGGAAGTGAGCAGAATACTGACGGAGAAGATGCAGAACGGCGTCAGCCAGGAGAAACTCACCAGCTGGGAGAGCCTCCTCTTCGTCATTAATGAGTGGTAGTGCAGCGGCCGGCAGATAGCCAGGTACCTGTCGTACGCCATGACGGCCAGGATGGACAGCTCACCGCAGGCGAACGAGTACATGACGAAGGCCTGGAAGAGACACCACTCGTAGGAAATCTCCTGGGCAAACGACAGCAGGTCTAACAGGAACTTAGGGTAGAAACCGGTGGTACCGTAAACCGCGTTAATGCAAACGCAGCACAGTAAGACATACATGGGCTCATGCAAGTTTTCATCCAAAACAATAATCGCAATGAGGGAAATATTTAGGAATAAAATCACACAGTAATACACCAAAGTGAGTGAGAATATTGCAGCTCTGTAGTCCATGGTCTCATTTATTCCTGTGAGAGTGAAGGTTCTTACAACAGAAACATTATCCATAATCAGAGAGCGAAGAATTCAGCCTGTAAGATGTTACAACATGATGGAGCTCGGTTTGCGCTGCTCTCTGGCTCTCCTCCCACTGCTTCACATATTAATGACCACCCTGACTGACAGAGCGGCGCTCAGACTCCTGCCTCTGTTTCCTGCAAACCTAACGGACCAATTAAATCCAGGAAAACAACGACTGAATGTTCCCCAGCCGTAGTGGCTTAGCAACAAACTATTTCTCAGTTTAAATGACAAAGTTCTGATTAGTTCTGGTCAATTAAGAAACTTTTGATCATCTAATCCAAAATAAACTTGATAACTCTCTTTTTTTTAATCTTCTTAAAGGTGACCAATTATTATACTTCCTTGAATAGGTCAAGCATGTTCATTACATTTTTGACACAAAATAATTCTTAGATGATGAGATTTTAGTCTGATTGGTTCTGCCTATTTTGAGCTGTTTTAGGGCGTCTTGTCACTTTAAATCCAAATAAGCTGCTATTGGCCCCCAACACAACATTTACACTTGTATGTGAAAATGGCTTCAAACAAATGTACAATTATTCAACTGTACATCTTTGACAAGCGGTAGTGGAGCCTGCTGCCCAACCAACAAGAATGCAGCTGGTGACAGTACAGTTATCTAGCAACCTAGGTAGCTACGTCCATTGTGAATTAACAAGTGGTAGGTTTTTCAAACAGCTCATTTTCCAGGCACCAAAAAACATAAACTTTTTACCAAAAATGTCTGGTAAAAAGATTTACATTTTGTGTAATGGGTCCCCTTTAATCTGCTCTCTTCCAGTTTTGTTGATAGGTTTTATTTCTTGAAGTTACTTAGCTTGATCAATTCAAAGAATATGAAATAATCCATCCCTGCACTGCCCAAAAATGTTAATTTGTACTTCTTGAAAATGAGCCAAAAATCTGACTCGTGAAAAATCATTATAATTTATCATAATAAAATATTTAAATACAAATGTGTTTAGCCTGTTAACATATATAAGAAAAACAAAACATTTGCGTTAGTAAATGTCTTTCTTAAATGGTTAGAAAATACATTTACAGTTTAGAAACCTTAATGCTACGCCAATTTAAGAGTCACCATCACAAGGATTTGTTTACAAGACTGAAAGGTTTAATTAGGCTGGATAATTTAAAAACATGACTCAGTTACAGGTTTAATTCTGTTACAGTTCTGTTAGGAGGAATATTACAAAAAAATGTGTATTAACATAGAATTTATGGAAATATAAAGAAAATACTGTCATTAATTTGGGGTTCAGCAAAAAGCCAATTGTGGAAAACTAATTATAATTCAAATTTAAATATTATTGAAAAATGTATGTATTTTATTAACTTGATTCTCAAAGTGAAACATTAGTCTGATGTCTTCAAGCCTTTATTTCCGCTAATTATAATTTTCTGCTTACAGTATTGAAAAATTACATTTAAGATTAGAATATTACATCTGACCAACAAAATACATTTTAACACAGACATATAGACTTGATGAAAAGTAGATCTAATATCCTGCTTAAAAGTTGCGGTTTTCGAAATGTGCTTCTTATCTGACAAATGAGCCTCGTTCGAATTTATTGAACATGACTTTACAAAACAAATCAACATTGTTGTAATGTTGCAAAGGAATCCTGTTTGCAAATTTCTTACATAATCTAATATATGCAACCTTACAGTGAAAGTTGTTTACACAGTCATAACAAATACAGATGTTTTTAATAATTTCCTTTGCTTGTTTGTTTATTCTGGTTTACTTAGTTGTTCTTATATTTGCTGCTTTTTTCTGTTCTCTACTTTGACTTTAAGCAGATGAAAAAAACCCTTCACATGTTTAGATACTGTGATTAATAAAGAGCAGCTATTATAGGATACACTGTGTTTAGATAACATACCATAATGTAACGAGGGGGGAAAATGAGAAATTTTGTGAAATTTCTCATTTCCACCAAATTGGTCTAAATTGGTGTAAGTCACACCAATTTCTTGGTGTAATTTGTTGATGTAATTTGATAAATTACACCATATTAAGTTTCCAGTTCATCAAATGTAGCAGGAGTTGATCTGCTAGACTTGTTCATGCCTTTAATCTACACACTGAACCTGTGCAGCATAAAAAATGTGCAATTCTTTTTCTTAACTGAGTCAGTCTCAACCCGTAGATCAAGGGGTTGATGATCGGTGGAATAACAAGAAACTCTATCGCCATGAAGTTCTGCACGTTTTCCGACAGCTCCTTTGAGCCAAATCTCACGTACAACAAATCGAACAACACAGATCCACTAAAAATCATAAGAGTGAGCAAATGTGGCAAACACGTCTGCATGAATTTATTTCTGTTCTCTTTAGATGCTTTGCAGGATTTGACAAGATAAACATAAGTCCAAACAATGAAAACTGCATGGCCAAAATAAAACGTGTAATTAAAAGCTGGGAAAACAACCTGAGCTATTGAGGCAGAACAAGCCAGGTTAGAAATCAACAAGTTGATGCAATAAATCTTTGGTATGTGGGAGCCACAGAACCTAGATGTTACTGTTGTCCCTGTGCTGATAAACATGAGGAAAAATGGAGTAATCCAAGCAAACAATACATAAACACCGACTCGTTTTGTGTTCATCATAGAGTGGTAGACCAGAGGACGGCATATAGCCACATATCTGTCGTAAGCCATTAGAGCGAGCAGCGACAAGTCAGCACAGACTGAAGAGTGAATCATATATCCCTGCAGAAAACATCCAGGAACAGAGATTAAATGTTTGGTGGACAGGAGATCATGGAGGAATTTGGGGTAAAACCCTGCAGTCCCATAGAGTCCATTGATGCACAGATTACAGAGGAAGATGTACATTGGTTCATGGAGGTTTTTATCCATGATAATTGTCACAACGATTGTCAGATTCACCAACCAAATCACACAATAACACAGCAAGGTGAGCAGAAAGAGAGTGACTCTGTGGCTGAATGTGCCACTGAACCCTGTAAGAGTAAACATGGAAATCACTGAAACATTATCCATCATAGCAGAAATGTTCTGTCAAACAGACATGATGTTGTTCATTAGCAGCATAATATCTGAGTTTCTCCATCTTTGCTCTGTTCTTATCTTCCTTTGTGAGACTAGGATGCAGTGACGTCTTTCACATGAGATTTAAACATCCAATCAGCATCTTCAGGTTCATGCTCACTTTTTCTTTCAGTAAACCTGACAGACTGCTTCTGAACTTACACTGTGCATTATCTGTGTTTCTGGTTGCTATGGTCAGCAGTGCAAAACAGTGACTGGTAACCCAACACCAGTTGGAATAGTAGCAGCAGCCAAACCTTTTCCTCAGATCTCCAAATCGCTGCATGACACAAACAACAACCTCTTTTGCACCAGCCTGGATTCAAACCCGGGTCCAGCATTTTGTCTTTAGCACTTAAAGCCTGCTCCTACCCTACTCCCTGAAAGCTTTGGTTCCAATCGGGTTAGCGGACAGGACTGGCTTGAAGTCATTTGTTGATTTTTTTGCATTGGTTGCAGTGTGAGTCAGAAATGAGTCAACTTCCTGATCTCTCAGTCAAATGAGCCTTTAGACTTTCTCGATGTTATTTTGACTGATGGCATGAAACAATTCCTGGCATAATCCATTTCTTCTGTTCTTCTAACACCACAATTGACAAACAGAGAATCGTTGTATGCCACAGATGGTGCATTGTCATGCATGAAGATGATTTTGCTACAGCTCTTCTTCTTGAACCATGAAAGAAAATGATCAGTCAGAAAGTCCTGATGCTTTGCTGAGGTCATTATCACATGACCTCAGCATGACCTCAGTCCAGTTTCTGTCCGATAGAAACTAGACAGAAACATTTGCCAATATTTTGTTGATATTTTGTGTTTTGCAGTGATGTTTAAGAACGAACTCCTGCCACCATTACCCCCAGTTTTGATTTTGTATACAGTGCTATGGTTAGGACTTTGTCAGTCAAGTTTACCACCATTCTTTTTACTTTTTCCATAAAAATCAGCATCCCATTGAGGGACAAAAGCTAAAAATAGAAATAAAAGTATTATTTTTTAAAAGCTTTCCTATCAAAACTATTTTTTACAAAGATCAGGTAACATTAACAGCTCCAAACAAGTTTTGCTTGAGGTTGACTTCATTGAATGTAGTAATAAAAGAATAAACAACACATAATTATTTTATTGTTACTAATAAAATAATTTTAAAGACAAAAGCAAATGGCAGTAATGAATTATATTTACACATTCATTGACTTATTTTTACCCCCTCCCTCTTGCATCTGTAGCATCATCCAGTGAATGTTTTAACGTCTTTTTTAGTATTTTCCATCCCATTCATAATTGCATGCCCGTATAAACAAAGGTGTGCAATTCGCACACGCTCATCTTTAACATGTTAAAAATTATTTCTTAATAAATTTACCACAGTGCAGTAATATTTTACAGCTTCACTAACAACATAAGTTATTTCTCATGTTGATATGCAGTGATGACCATCCTCTTAAATTACGTTTTAAGCAGTTTTATGTTTGGACATTGATTGATTTCCATGCTTTCCACAGCTTCACTCAACATACTGATATGCAAAGGCTTCTAGCTGGACTCAGGGCAAAAATGGCTCTGATTGAAGGTTACAGACCTCTTATTTACCTGGATACACAGTTCTGGAAAAAGAGATAACTTAAGTTATCGGTTTCTCTGATTTTTACTCTTTATAGGTTTATGTTTGAGTAAAATGAACTTTGTTCTTTTATTCCATGAACTACTGACAACATGTCTCTGAGATTCCAAGCAAAAATGTTGTATTTATTTGCAGAAAATGAGAAATGGTCAAAATAACAAAAAAGATGCAGTTCTTTCAGACCTCAAATAATACAGAGAAAACAACAATACTAATGTTTTAACTCAGGAGCAGTTCAGAAATCAGTATTTGATGGAATAACCAGGAGGTTTTCAATGGGGTTCAGTGCAGTGGGCTTTACTTTTTACATAGCTGTACATCACATTAAAGGCGAAGAAAACAGGCTGTTTATTAGGGTGTGTAGACCTTATATTCACTGTATGTGCATAAAAACATGAGTTTGTAATCAGTGAAGGGTAGAAGTTTGTCAAATAAACTGAATCATGTACAGATTAAATTAGTTTCCTGTGATGGTCTGGCCAAATTTTAACCATCATCAATCCTCAGTCGTTAGGTTTTGTTTCCTGATGTGTTACAACAATATGTTTAAAGTACATAATCATCTTTTATGGGACAATAAACCTAAAATGTGCCTTCTGATATCTGGCAGCTTGAGGGCGTACAAAAGCGGATTCAGAACTGGAGGAATGACGACAAACTCAAAGGATAAAATAACAGCAACAAATGGATTTATGTCATCCAGGTTGTATCGACTCAAGGCGATATCGCAAAATCCAGCAACAGAATAAATGATAAAAGAAACAATATGTGGTAGGCAACTCTGCAACACTTTACCCTTGAACTCCGTTGATTTTTTCCAGCATACAATTAGGATCCGTAAATAGGTGTAAAGCACATAAAAGAGCGGGAGAAAGACTGTAGTGATGGTCAGAAGCATTCCTAAAACATTATTGAGTGCAGTGCTGACACACGATAATTTCACCACATTCCAGTTGGCACAAAACACCTTCTGGATCTCATTCCCACACAGAGGAAGGCGGGAAGACATCAGTATTACTGCCGTTAGATTCAGAGCTGGAAAGATCCAGGCCAGAACCGACAGCAGAACAACAGCTCTGTGCGTCATCTTTCTGTGATAATGTAAAGGATGACACACAGCTACGTATCTGTCGTACGCCATGATGCTCAGGATAGTCAGCTCATTTGAACCGTACGTGTAAATAACATAAATCTGAGTAAAACAAGCCAGTGGAGAAATCAGATGGACGTCAGAGAGCAGGTCCATGAGAAACCTGGGGAAGAATCCAGCAGAACCATACAGAGAGTTGACTGATAACACGGCGATGAATAAATACATGGGTTGATGCAACGAGCTGTAGTGGGAAATCACCAGGATCATCAGCAGGTTGGCACAGACGATGAAGCCGTAGAGCAGCAAGCAGACGGTGAAAGCTGCAAAGCGGTAATGTCCAATGTTCACAAACATGGTGAGGTTGAAGTAAAAAGGCAAGGAGATGTTTTCCATTTCACCCCATCAAATGCAGCAATGCATCAAAATCAACAAGTACAATTTTACACCAAGAGATAACATCAGACAAGTTAGGCAACACATCAGTAGTTTGGTCCTTTACAATAGGATTTGATTAACCTGTTTCAGTCAGAGCTGAAGGGTTGTGAACATCACAAAGGAAACAAATGAGTCTTTATCATCGACTGGTTTATACGTCATTCTCTTCTTTCTACTCTGGAGAATTGGCACCCAAACCAACACTTTAATTTGGATTAACATGGCAGCTTACACATCGGCTGTTTAAGTTGAACTTGGTTACAACTATGGATTAAATACAGAATACCGCATAGTAAATAAATAAATGGTTTTCCTTTTATTTTCCAAATCAAAATCTGAGTTGGGCTGCACAGTGGCGCAGCTGGTAGAGCTGTTGCCTTGCAGCAAGAAGGTTCTGGGTTCGATTCCCGGCCCCGGTCTTTCTGCATGGAGTTTGCATGTTCTCCCTGTGCATGCGTGGGTTCTCTCCGGGTACTCCGGCTTCCTCCCACAGTCCAAAAACATGACTGTCAGGTTAATTGGTCTCTCTAAATTGTCCCTAGGTGTGAGTGTGTGTGTGCATGGTTGTTTGTCCTGTCTGTCTCTGTGTTGCCCTGCGACAGACTGGCAACCTGTCCAGGGTGACCCCGCCTCTCGCCCAGATCGTTAGCTGGGGAGGCACCAGCAACCCTCCTGACCCCAATAAGGGACAAGGGTGTAGGAAAATGGATGGAAAATCTGAGTTTGAGAGCAGAAGCCGCAAACTCATTTTTATTTTAGATCGTAGCAAGATCATGAATGTTTTCAAGGGGCAGTTGTGTCAGTATGTATTGATAAAATCCATTAAAAACTGTCAAAATATTGATAAATAGCTGTCTATATTCAGTTAAATAATATTGAACGTGTTTTCACATTGATCAGTCCCTCTGGGATTTTGTGATTTTTCACACTCAAACTCACTGATTTAGAAATATTTGTGCTTATTTATGACAGTGAGTGTGACTTTTTGTTACTCGCTGTATCAAATATAACTTGGCATCAAGCAAGACTGAGGCAGAAGTGTGAAATTAAAGAAATACTGCCACCTACAGGTGGGAGGTAGTCACTTAAACCAGCTGTGTTGACCTTTTTTGGGGATGTTTGTGCTACAAAATATGCAAGGGTTTGTTTTGCAAATTTTCCATGATTGCAAAAAACTGGAGAGGATGATTGATGTAATTTGGTATCTAGAGGCCCATATAAAAAGCTGTGGCGGGCCAGATTTGGCCCCCGGGCCTTGAGTTTGACACATGTGGTAGAGAAAGTCGACCTTTGTGTACTTTAATTTAATTTTAAATTTAATTTAATTTTAAACAGCGGTTCTGTGAATGCATCAGAGGAACATCAGTGAGAAAACATAATCATGATTAGGTTATTGAATAAAGTCCCACATGTTAAACACCTGAAGTGTCTCCTTTTAATCCGTCTTCTGAAAACTGCAAACCTTTCATCAACTAGAAAGAGGAAAAAACTGAATTGAATAACGCTTAGTAATGATTTAAATTAATTAAGATTTAATTAATAAATTACTTTTATCTTTTTTGGCTGATCTATAGTTAAAGGTAACTTGTCAAAGAGTTCGGTTTTGTACTTTGGGGCTCCATTTGAGCTACAAAGAGCAAGAAAGCAAAACTAAAAACTGAATTGAGTAATGTTCAGATTTAGATTAGATTTATTTTGTTTAAAAAGAAAACACCTATTTTACAAACCAATAATTTACCAAAGTTGGAATAGACTGAATCTTATGCTTAGCCGTAACTGTGCTTATTTCCTATAATTATTATTTAAGTGAATTAAGATTGAATTAATAAGTTACTTTTATCTGTTTTTACTGTAGTTTAAGGCATCTTGTCAAAGAGTTTGTTTTTGTGCTCAAAGTGACTCTTGCTGGATTAATTACTCTCAGAGGACAGTACCGTTAATGACCTGTTGACCACCTTCACCATAGTTACAAAAGACAAAGGGAAAACGAAACGGCCTCTGAGGACTTCCTGTATCACATTCAACCATTTTATAGGTTAATATTACAAAAAAAACATCAAAACAAATGTTCTAGATTGCTTTTATTGTAAGTATTATGTTTTTATGGATAATTCTATCTAGTTAAAGCAGATTTTAAGACATTTGATTCTGATCCCATCCCAAGGGGAAATGATAGAGTAACCATTGGGTCATAATTACCTGGATGTTGTCCACAATGCTCCCTGAAGGAAGCCGTTTCCCACTGCAGCCACTTCACCACGATGAACTCATGTCTGACCTGCAAAGAGGAGCAAAAGTATACCTGCTGTTTGTTAGCCAGAAAAAGATGATTAAGGAAGATATGTTGGAAAAAGAGTAAAGATTCTAATAATAAATCCATAAATGAGCAACAGAAACGGTCTGCTGAGTAAAACTGAACAGATTTTTATCTAATTACAAAGAATGAACAGCAGTAAAGGCTGCCCAGTGGTGCAGCTGGTAGAGCTGTTGCCTTGCAGCAAGAAGGTTCTGGGTTCGATTCCCGGCCGCGTTCTTTCTGCATGGAGTTTGCATGTTCTCCCTGGGCATGCGTGGGTTCTCTCCGGGTACTCCGGCTTCCTCCCACAGTCCAAAAACACGACTGTCAAGTTAATTGGCCTCTCTAAAATTGTCCCTAGGTGTGTGAGTGTGTGTGGATGGTTGTTTGTCCTGTGTGTCTCTGTGTTGCCCTGCGACAGACTGGCGACCTGTCCAGTGTGACCCCGCCTCTCGCCCAGATCGTTAGCTGGAGATAGGCACCAGCAACCCTCCTGACCCCAATAAGGGACAAGGGTGTAGGAGAATGGATGGATGGATGGAACAGCAGTAAAAAAAAATTTAAATGATCATTGTTACATATCAAAACTTCTGCTCTCTTTCAAATATTCACTGCTTTCTCAAACTTTTCTCCTCACGCTGAAGTTTTGAATACAAGCGTTAAAAGTTTTGAGAATAAAAAACATAAAATCCTGCTTCCAGGATGGAAATGTGTTCTCGAATTATGGCAGAAAAATTCCCCCATAAGATGGGTCGCTGGGTGTGAACTTACAGGGGGTCAATTATGCAAAATCCACTTTTTGAAAATCTTTTTATGCTTACATTTGGGCATCTACTGCTTCTAAAAACAGCCAGCCATTTTGTTTGGCTATGACTTAATATTTTTTGGTGTCTGGAAAATGAGCCATTTCAAAAGCCTTCCTGTTGTTAAGTCACACTGTGCCGTTTCCAAGCAATCCAAGCCCACCCCTTCACCTACCTACTGGAGCAGAGCTCCAACAGTTTTGGTCAGCTGGTTTCACCGCTGTATGCATTGTACAATGGCTGCTGGAAATACAAGTGTTTAGCTGTTGACTTACCATCCAGAAACTGCTTGCTGCGTTACTGTTGGTTTTGTCGGAGGCTCTACTTCTGTTTTTCAAAGATGTGTTGTTGTTTAATGTATAGTTGCTCATCCGTTTGCAGCCATGTTCACGTTGGAGAGTAAATGTTGAGTTGAGGGGTGTGGAATTTAAAGGGACAGAAGCCCTAAAACATTTCATTCTGAAAGGAAGTCAAACCAGACTAAAATCTGCAAATAATTTTGTGTAAAAACTGAACTCAACATGTTTTCTATAGCTTGGATCTATTTTAACCTGTTCCATGAAGCCTAGTAGGCAACCTGTAATTCAGGGGTCTCGAACTAATTTTTATCTTGGGCTGTATCAAGATGATTGTTCTCAAGGGCCAGTATATATTGATTAAAAATTGTTAAAATATTAATAAATAGCTGAATAAGTACTTCTTGGAATTAAATATTGAACATCTTTTCACATTGACCAGTCCCTCCAGGATTTTGATGGTTTTTGTGATTTTTTGCAACCAAACTCACTGATTCTGAGGTTCTAATTTAGAGATATTTGCCCTTATTTATGACAGTAAATATGATTTTTTGTTACTTGCTGTATCGATTATAACTTGGCATCAAGTGAGGCTGAGGCAGCAGTGTAAAATTTAAGAAATGCTGCCACCTGTAGGTGTGAGGCTGCAGTCACTTAAACCAAATGTTTTGATCATTTTTTGGGAAAATTTGCAAAAATCCATAATTATGCATTAGTGCTAAAAAAATGCAGGGGTCTGTTTTGCATAAATTTCTGTGATTGTGAAAACTGGAGGGACTGATGTAATTTGGCATCTAGAGGGCCACATAAAAAGTTTTAGTGGACTGGTTTTGGCCGCTGGGCCTTGAGTTTGACACTGAAGATGAGAAACCCATTGATGCAATTGAGCTGAAGGCCTCTATGAAAACAATCTAAAAGCTCAGCAGAGCCACAGGCTGATTACCTCCATGCCCCGTCACACTGATGCAAAAATTCATTCAAAAATGACCCAACAAGTATCAAGTGAATATGCTGTAGTGAATAGACTTTTAGTTTCTAATTTTACTAGAAACTGAATTTAGGGTTTCCAGAAGTTCCTTGAAATACATTTATCCCTGTCTAATAAATCTACGATGTGGGTTTTCACTTTCTGAAGTGAAATAGAAATAAAAATAGAAATTCTTCTTCATTGCTCCTCAGGTGTAAGTCCAGCAAAATTGACATCAGACTGTTTCCAGTTAAAAAGAAAGCACCTTTCATTTAACATATCTTAGATTGAGTCCCATTCTGAATGAACAACAACTTTTCCTTTTTCTGAACATGACAACTTCCAGAGTGTGCAGAAGTTACAGGTCAACTGTTTCCATTAAGTGTTAGATACTCAAATGAAAATTAACTGCCATGTGCCAGAATTTGCTTAAAGAAATTAACCTGAAGAAAGAAAATATAAAAATGTGTTGTGTTTGGTGTCGACTGAGAAATATATGTTTAAATCATAGTTTTCTGTATTTTTTTAAGAAATACTAACAAATTATTTATTGTTGTTGTGTTTAACTTTTTAGTTTTCATGTGATTCTTTTGTGGCATTTTCACTTTTTAACCACATTAAGCAGAAACTGTTTTACCAATCCCTTATCATTTCATAGCAAAGTGGAAAAATGCTAAACAATATCTGTTGTCATTTAAATGTTTAATATTCAGAAAACAAGAAGAAACAGTAATGGAAGCAAGAAAATTAAAGCAACACTCAAAAATCTTCATATAATCTTCTTTGGATTTTTATTTATTTTATGTTGTTTTCATATTACACAACTTTCCTTTACAATAGCTAGTAATAAACATTTTTAATCATTTCTGCAGATAGCTCTTGTCAGAATATTGACTCATAGTGTAAAGAAATAAATATTTTCATGCATATGGCCGACCTCATGCTAACCCTTCCACCTGCTTTTTGTACCTGCACAACCTGAAGAAACTGTTGCGAACTTGAGTTAAATTCAGACCATAGATGATCGGGTTAATCATCGGAGGGATAATCAGAAACTGGATCGCCATGAAGTTCTTCAGACTCTGCGGCACCGATTCCGATCCGTACCGAGCGTACATGACGTCGAAAAGAAGCGTGGCGGTGACGTTAATCAGACATATTAGATGCGGCATGCATGTCTGCAGGAACTTCCTCCTGCGCTCCGGATACCTTAACGCAAACATAACCAACTGAAAGTAAGAGCATAAAATGAAGAGAGCATGGCCACAGTACAGAATTATGACAAAAAATCCAACTATGTTATTTAACGTTGTTGAATAACATGAAAGTTTAAGAAAGGACCAGTTCTCACAGTATAGTTTCTCTATGTGGAAGCCACAAAAAATCAGCTTGGAGCTCATGATCACGACAACAGACTGGCAGATCATTGGCACCAGTCTGGAGAAACACACCAAGAAAGCGACCCGCTGTTTGGTCATGATGGAGTGATACTCCAGAGGGCGGCAGATGGCCAAGTACCGATCGTAAGACATCACAGCGAGAATGGAGAAGTCCGTTGTTGCATAGGAGTAGATGAAAAAAACCTGCAGGAGGCAACCGGCGTAAGAAATGACATGAGTGTTGGATAACAAATCGAAGAGAAATTTGGGGTGGAAAGCTGCCGTCCCATAAAGACTGTTAAAACACAGATTACATAGGAAGATATACATGGGCTTGTGAAGCTTTTCCTCTAGTATGATAGTAAGAATCAGAGCCACATTCACAAATATAATCACAATGTAACACAGCAAGGTTAGAGCAAAAAGGGTCAGGCGGTATTTTGCTGAACTGTCCTTAAATCCCAACAAGGTGAATGAACCCAACATGGTTGCATTGATCATTATATTCATTATATTCGTCTCTCTGCCAATCCTAGATGCTTTTTCCATGAACCTGTGATGCAGAGTGTGAAGATGGTGGGATGTGCCGGCTGCAACAATTCGCCCCCTACCCAGGAAAAAAGTCTGGGTGAGTCTTCATTTAGCGCCTGTTGAGTCCAATCAGAGCTCAGCTCATCTCCAGAGCCTAATTACACAAAAAGGTTGCATAAAAAAAAGATAAAATAAAATAAGATATTATAGTCCAAAAACATGGAAATGTTCCTTCAGCTTTCCAACCGTAAAGTAAAACACATTCATACAATAACAATATCACCATTAAACACCATTTTTACAAAACTTTGTACTTTGAAAGTATTCTGTACAAAAGAACACAACTTTTTTCTTGCTAATTGACATCAAATCACACTAAACTTTTTAGATCAAGAATAATTACCAGAAATATTTGATGAATGCCAGAATAAAAAGAGAGTTGCTCAGAGATCCATGTACTTTTTCTCTAATAATAAACTTTATTTAAGAAAGGATGATGTAGAGCTCAAACAAAAATCATGTTATCTACTATACCAGATTATAGCATAATCTAGTTCACATCAGCAAACCTTTGACTAGTTACAAAAATTTATAAACATTGCAATACTGATTCTGATAATACTTTTTATTTAGGTTTGACATAATGTCAAGCTTTTCACCTTCTGATGTGTTTGTGGTTTTTCTTTTGGCTTATTTTGTTCAAACCTCAGACAGAATTTGGTCAAAGTTTATATGTTTCTACAAAAACATTAAAATGATTTTTCCTAAATAAAGTGCAACAGCCTTTTAAGAATAAATAAAAACAAAATATTTTTTGAAGTAGAGAAAAAACAAAATAGTGCAAAACGATAATAAAATGTAATGAGGAAGTCTGAAACTAAAGTATCGATCTTACAACACTATTAATGTTGATTTTACCAATATTTCTGATCAATCCACTCTGCTGGGGTTGATTTGAATCAAGCATTGAGGTAATTAAAATCACACATGAATAAGTTTGGTCAAGTGATTTCATTAACAAACACACCGCGTCATCATCTTCCTGCTACTTCCTGTTGTCTTTGTCGTTTCTGCCAGTAGTAACATTCGGTTGTTGGTTATGTGATGCATCTGATGCAAAAATGTGTTTCTGTTGCAGTTTTGGGAAAATACAGTCAAAAGAATTTCACAAAAACTTTTAATCCAAAAATGTGAGTTTTTTTAAATTGGCGAGTTTCCTTTGAGTGAATTTATTTTTGCACATCCAATTTGTGCAATTTTATGGTCGATGGAAACACAGCTAGTCTCATAAATTACACATTTAGTATTTCTTTAGATAAAAATTGTCGTTAATCAAATTATTTTCTTTAATACTAAAACACAACGTGTATATTTGACCTTTACAGATGTCGTTTTTTCTTTTCGTATGCTCTCTAATGTCAGCTGCCCCAGAGTGGGGTAAAGGGAGTTTTGTCACAGTTTCATCTTCATGGAAAACAGTCCCAGAGCATTAAATTTAAATTAATGTCCAGGGAATACAGAGAGCAACTAGACCCAGAGGTTTAATCATTGTGTTTACATGTCACAACAACATGGAGCAAACTTTTATGTTTTGGCATCATAAACATAACATAATAATCCCTCTGATTGCATCAGATTGTATTTTCATAGATATGTTCAGATTACAGATTTGTCAAGTTAAAACTTTTATTAAAACTATTTTATATGCTGCATAACCTCAAACCTGCAATATTTAGACTACATACATAGATTTATAATGCTGCTTCCTTTAAATTTTTCCATACACACAACTGGACTCTGGTTACAAATTACACAGTTGTTGCACTTGGTTTTACTTGGGGGATAAAATTCAGGGGGTATGAATACTTTTGCATGGCTCCACATTTAAACTTATTTACACTACATATAAAGTTTTTTTTTTTTTTTTGCTTTTACAAATTAATCATGATCAGCAAAATGTGGCTGTTTTGACCAAAAAATGACAGAAAAATCCCTTTAATGTCAAAGTGAAAACAGATTTTTTTTTACAAAAGTTTAACAAATTAAATAAAATATGTGACATGAAATAGGTAATCGCATTAATAAAATCCCTTTTGATTCAGTATTTACCAAATGCACCTTTGGTTGCATTCACAGCATGTAGTCTTTGTATAAACGTATTCACATGTACAGATATAGTAACACACACACGTTTGTATTTATATCCATATTAGGACTTTTTATTGACTTCCATTCATTTTACTTTTTGAACTTAATTCAGTTCCACTCCCTTCTCTAATTCAGGTCCGTTCAATTGACAAAATCTATAACCATGGTCAAAGATTTAATCGGATTGGTCCAATGATCTTCAACAAAAAGTTTGGGTCTCAACTGCTTCTAAAAACAGCCCAAGTGCTTAAAAAAACACCCAGCTATTTTTTTGCCAACAAGTTAATGTTTTTTGGGGTCTTGAAAATTAGCTGCTACAAAATCCTCTGGAATGTAGCATCACCTAGCAACCCCAGTAAAGCCCAGCCCGCTACCTAGCAACCCTGGATGAACTCTAGCACATTTGGTTTTACCACTGTATGCACTCTACAATGGCTGCTGGAAAAGACAAGTGTTTTGTTGTTGACTTAGCTTCCAGAATCTACTTACTGCATTCTTGTTGGTTGTGCAGAAGGCTCCACTTCTGCTTTTCAAAGATGTACGGTTGTATAATTGCTCATTGAGTATAAATGTTGAGTTGGGAGTTACAATCTGCAAATGGATAACTGCAATGCTCTGCTTTCTGGTTTTCTTTAAATACCATAAATCAATACATTTCAGGTAGTTCTTTGGGTAACTCTATATTTTACATTAGATTTTAACGGGGTTTTAAAACCAATAACAGTATTAATCCTGTCAGGTTTTATTATTGTTATACCTTGCCCTGTGAAATTGCCTTTCTGAAGACTGGAGAGGAGAAGAAACCATTGATTTTTATAAGTAAACTTAGGATTTTTTACATTTCTTTTTGCTTTGCTTTCATTTGTAGCAATTAAGATTATTTATTCACAATTTACAATTTAACCATAATTTTTTATTGCACTTTAAGTTTGGGTGTGGTTTGTCTTTAAATAATGAAGTTTATCAGACAATACTTTTTATTACTGCTGTGATTATTGAACTCTTTCATTAGTTGTAGCTAAAATTTGCACTTAATTTAAACAATTTATCTTTCTTAATTAATTTATTTAATTATTAGTTTTATTTAATTTCAATTAATCTTTTTGTAATTTATGGCCTTAGTTACAAAAGGCCATAAACTTGTAGGGTTCCTACAAGGAATTTGTTGCATAATTTTGATGCAGATTTGCTTCTATTAAGTGTTTTAAAAACAAAAATATGAAACAAACTTGAAACCTTCATCTAAATTAGTTTTGTGCGTTTATTATTAAGAAAGGCTGCATGTAGCAGCTACTGCCACCAAATGTAAGTATCACTCCAAAGTCGATGTAACCTTACATGTTGGTGCGTGTCGCCCCCTGCTGGTCGAAATGAAAACAGCAGCAGGGGGATAAATCACTACAACTCACTCACCATGCTGCGGTCCTGTGGCACTTTGAAACAGACTGAGGGCATAAGTCGAGGTTTCAGTATTTATACAGAGGATTACAGAACCAGAGTCACTTAGAATCAATGACTGAGAAGTGTGAGTATTCAAGTTGTGAATTTAGGAATTTACTGCTGTCTCTTTTTTCCTGCTTTTGTTTACATTATTATCACAGTAAATTAAAGGAACAGCCTAAAACTTTGTCTCAGCAGCTACAATGTTGGAGATATGAAAGGTTATTTTAGTGTAGTCTTATTTTATTGAATGATTTCTGCTACTTTCGTCCCAGACAGGAAAACAATAAAGGCACAAGCTAAACGATTAAAAAGAAATAGTCACGTTTTCACTCTTGGTAAAAATCCCAAGAACACACAGTTATCTTATTTTAGTTTAATTTCAAAAAGAAAATAATTTCACTTTAGCACATTAATATGTAACATAAGTTATTTCTTCTTGTATAAAAAATGTGTTGCAGGTAGACTTGAAATTCAGAAAAAGTAAAATATTCAAAGCACATATTTTACCTTGCTACTATTTTCTCTTTATTCTATAAGAACAATGTCTGTAAAAAACAAAAAATAAATTACCAGGACATTTTTTAATTCTACACATTTCCGTCAACTTTAAAACTGATTTTTATCGTAATTTAACAGTTTATCATGTTAAATTTACTAACATTTAAAAACAGAACTCTAAAATGTTTGACAGAATACACCGAACTGTCTGCAGCCTAGAAGGAGATTCTGCCACACTGGAAAAACTATTTTTATTAATAATTATTTTCAAAAAGGAGGAAATGATTTCCAAGCCTTTCACTAAATAGTACAAATTAAAACAAATAAAATATATTAAAATGAATGCATTTTTGTTGTACACAATGATGATTGAAATTAATGACCATTATAAAAGATTTATTGATTAAAAAGTATTATTGGTGTCCAAATGATACAAAGAAAGAAGTTTACCTAAAAACTTTGATCAAAGCTTCAAAGCTGATCAGAATAAAAATTATTGACCCTCTAATAGTGGAAAATATTCCTGGAAAAAAAATTTTTCATGCATGGAATAGACAAAATGTGAACATTTAAAAAAAAAATTATAAAAACTTTAATTAATTTCAGTTAAAAATGTACTTTATTTATCCAAAAAGGAAATCAAATGTCCACAGAACTCAAATCTTCCAAGAAGCTTCAAAGAGTTGTAATGGATTTCCAGTAGCAGTCAGTCTTGCAGCACACCCAAACACACCTCTGACTGAAGACTGTTGCTGTACAACAGTGTCATGACATGCTATCAGCTCAATATTCAGACTAAAGAGAGGATATTTCACAGCAACATGACCTGAATGACACCATCAGTTGTTGGTAAGCTCTGCTAATCCACCTCATTTGCTTTTGCTGCTCCTCTTTAACCTTCTCCCTATTGCTAGTAATCAGGCATATTCCAAGGTCATATCAAGGGTTTAAAATTGCAGCAAGTTAATAAGTAGTTGTGCATAGTGAGGACTGAAGCTTATAATGGCATTCATATATAAAATGGGAAACACAAAAATACATAATACTTCTTTGGTATTATTTAAAAAGAGTTATTTGCATCTCTATTGCAAGGGTGGCCAAAATTGTCAAAATACAACACATTTTTTAAAAACGAAAATCTTGAGAATTTTTTTCCTGCTCAACAATAAAGTGTGAAATATTCACAAATTTTTTTTTTTTTTTTTTTTAAGGAATGGAATATGTAAATTATTGTAAATCCAAAGCTTCAAAATGTTTTTGCAAATTTTTCTTATTGAAAGAAAACCAACAATCTTACTAATTTATTTTGGGCTCGATTGAAGAAAATTGAAAAAGACTGAGTCTATTCTCAGCAATAAAAGCCATGATTTAGCTCCATATAGGTGTTAATAATGTAATTAAAAACAAATGTAGGAGCAAAACAGCCTGATTTAGTGTATAAGTCAATGAATAGTTGTGGGCCTACCTACCAGAAAGATTGGCTATTAAAAGATTTTTTTTGTGTTGTATCTAACATTTTTTGAGTTTTTATTTTGTGGGTTGTAGTTTTGTACCAACTGGGTCAAAAAGTCTCCATCTGCATCAATTCAATCAACCCTGGGCCGCAAATGGCCCATGGGCCGCACTTTGGACACCCCTGCTCTCATTAATCAGGGTGGAGCACAAAATGACAAAACCTCCCAAGGATTAATACACTTTTTCCAAGTAGTATTTATTTAAAAAATATAGTTTTATGACTCATGGTTGCCAAGTAAAGGATCATCTGAAACACTTAATTCATTGATGACTCACTCACTAACTGCAAAACAGATCAACAATGGCTCCTCCTTTAACCTACTACTTTTATTTATTTGATGTTATAAAACTTTAAGAGTGGTGAATGTGGCACATTTACATCTGCTAAACATGAACAGTCTATTTACATTGCATCTGCATTAAAGGCGAACAGGATTAGATGTTGGCCTTTGCTTTAATTTAGCTTTTCTTTGCTGTGTTTGCTGAAAGTGAATCTGCAGACTGGACTAATAAAGTTATCTGACTCATCCCCCAAGCACTTCTTCAGAGGGCTGTAAAACTAAATGCTGCTGCACAGTAAACAGCTTCAACACCTAAACGCAAACACTTTCAAGTGTGTTTTTTCCAGAACCTTTGGATTTTGCAAATGTAAGAGAACAATACATTTGCTGACTCTTTAATTATCCGACATCCAGCTCTGATCTGAAGGCTAGCTTATCTACTGTTTTGCTATAAACATCGCTAATGTTGACTAAACATTAGTACAACTCAAGGTCCACTTCACAAAATGATAATCACCACATTACAAACTTTATCACTTTTATTCAAACTGTACATGTACAATGGGCTTATCTCCTTTAAAAAAAAATACAAGTAAAAAAAGACAAAAATGAGTATTTCCCCCCCTTAAATACAAATCAAGAGTCTCTGTTTGCTGGCTGGTTGCATATGTTCTGGAAACACAAAAAAACTAATTTTCCTTCTGCAAACAGAACAAACTAAACGTGTCAGTCTGGTAGCAATAACAGAATCACTTTGCTTTGTTTGGTAAAAATGCAACAAACTGCATGAAGTGACATTTTTCTGTAGAGCAGAACTGAACCAGGTCTTGAGGTATGTAGTACATCCATGTGAGGAGAAGAAGAAGAAAACAGCATGGTATATACAGACTGCCTTTAAATACAGCATGAAGTACAAAGTATGCACAATTTTAGTGTGAATATACGTAAAAAACAACAGGGCATGTTTAGGAATTTAAATAACCACGTAGGTCAAACTGCTGACTTGCTCTCATTGTTTGAGAAAATGTGCTACGAGACGAGAAGCAGGCGGTTTCAGCTGACTCCTGACAAAACGCCACTAATTTCTTTGTTTAGGCAGAATGACGAAGTCAAGTCGACTCCAGGAATTACTTTTCCTAATCAAGATAAGACAAAGACATTTAACAGGAGTCGTCTCACTTTAACTAAAAGCATTTAAACTCAGGTTTAAGCCTAAAATAAGGTGTTATTCCTATACAATCCTGTATCAAAAACCTAGGAAATGATCATGATTAAAAGTCAGGTACAACACAACCGTAACTTTCTTTTCTCACAATCTGGTAAACCAGTTTTTTTATTTCCTAAAACGACCCTCTCCTCAGTAACAAACTCTTCTATTTGACCTCCTTCTACACAGAAACAACATGCAATTTCTCAGATTTTTAGGCTTCTGTAGAAAAGAAATAAAAAACCCAGGTAATTAAAAACAAGTAAATAAAACATCTAAAAAAAATGTTCAGTCGGCTTGCAAGAATGTAACACTTCATGAAATTAAAAGAAAAATAAGGCAAGTTACACCAAGCAGAACGCAGGTGCTAACTGAGAGTACAATTTTATCCTGGATAAAATAACATTATAGCTCCAGAACAACCATTTGCACTCCCATGGATTAAATCTGGATCACTGAAATGGTGCTTTGGGTATCTTAAAGGCTTTAAAGAGGGGGGGGGGAAAGCTTTTTTGATGGGTAATCCAAAAGTAGAAAGACCACACAGAGAGACTAACAATGAGCCCTTGTGTCTCCAGGTTTCTGTATGCATGTGTGTGTGGCCTCTTAAAAAAAAAAAAAAGCAAGATCCAGGTCAATCTGAGGTGTAACAGTCATTTTTTTCTTTTTCTTTTACATTTATGATAACTGTGCAAACCAGTACATAACTTCATTCAACTTCGGAGTGAACATTCAAAACAGAAGTGAATATTCATCAGTCGGAAGATTAAAAAAGAGGGAAATCTAGGCAGCCACTTGGCACATAAACATGATGATTAACTATTCCTCCCATTTAAAGCAGAAGAGATGGTACCCTGCAAGCTCTAACATCAATTAAAGCTTTGCAGTAATTTCCCTAATGAATGAATGAATTTTATCACATTGTTGTTTTCGTACAGTCCACTGACAAACTCAGGGGCGAATAGGGAGTACATTCAAATTGTAACATAAGAATATATGTGTAGATATAAAGGGTTAAGTCTTTGCATGGCCATTTTATAACAGTTTATGGTCCAAGAATACAAAAGCCATGATTTCTTTGACAAAAAGGGGGTGGGGGGTGTTAATGAATATATTGGAAGGTCGTCCAACTTCCTTAAAGGTATTGCGTGCTGCTGCCACAACAGTAAAACACTATAATTCAGTTTGTTTGTTTTTTTAAATCCAACTAGGATTAATGAAATGAAAGCTTTTTGACCTCATTTTCGCGCATGCTTCGCCTTCACACCGTCGTCTCTCCGTGGTTCCCGTTGCTGAGACGCTTGTAGAAACTCCGCCAGGACTGGAGGGTCTTCCCGGACCAGACCCAGAAACCGGAAGTGATCCCGACGATCATGGTCATCAGATATTTGATCATAAACACGGTGAAGTCCGGGGTCATGGGGGCGAAGTTGTGTACCGGGCAGGGGACAGCAAAGCGCTTGCACGTGTGCATGTGCCAGGTGCGCTCCCATTGCTCCCTGAAGGCCTGCTCGTAGAAATAACAGGCGATCACGATGGTGGCCGGAACCGTGTAGAGCACGCTGAACACCCCGATCCGAACCATCAGCTTCTCCAGCTTCTCCGTCTTGGTGCCGTCATGTTTCATGATGGTGCGGATCCGGAACAACGACACGAAGCCGGCCAACAGGAAGGACGTGCCGATGAACAGATAGACGAACAGCGGCGCTAGTACGAAACCACGTAAGGCGTCCACGTTGAAGATTCCCACAAAGCACACTCCGGTCAGGACGTCTCCGTCCACCTGGCCCATTGCGAGAATGGTGATGGTTTTGATGGCCGGGACGGCCCACGCAGCCAGGTGGAAGTACTGGGAGTTGGCCTCTATCGCCTCATGACCCCATTTCATCCCAGCGGAGAGGAACCAAGTCAGGGACAGGATGACCCACCAGATGGAGCTGGCCATGCCGAAGAAGTAGAGCACCATGAAGAGGATGGTGCAGCCCTCCTTTTTGGTACCTTGAGCCACAGTCCTGTAAGCCTCCCCCTTAAATTTATCCACGCACACCACCTTGTCCTCCAGAAAGAACCCGGCGGCGTAAGCCACGGCCACCATGAAGTAGCAGCCGGACAGAAAGATGATGGGCCGCTCAGGGTACCTGAATCTCCGCATGTCCACTAAATAGGTGAGCACCGTGAATAGGGTGCTCACGCAGCACAGTATGGACCAGATCCCGACCCAAAGTCTGCCGAATTTCACCTCATCTTCTCGAAAATACATGATCCCGCTAGGTTTCGTGGGCTCGCAGGGGGCGCCGCAGTCTCTGACCCCCATGAATTTGTAACCCAGGTAGGGCGGCACCTCCAGCTGTAGGGGGCAGGAGAACTGGTTGGGCGAATTGAGCTGCGGGATCCGATGAGGGTGCTGTCCACCACCTATGGGTGGAGGGGTCACGGGTTCGGCTGCGTTGGGGGACGAAGAGGAAGACGGGCTGCCGGGTTCCGATGTGTTCTGCCCCACGCAAATCTCCCCGGCTCCGTGGACAGGGAAAGCCTCGCAACGGAGGCGGTCCGGCCACTGGAAGCCGAATTTATTCATCAGGGCTTCACAACCCTGCCGTGCCCGCTCACACAGCGACCGACACGGCGGGATGGCCTGCTCCAGCACGGTGCACACCGGGGCGTACATGGAGCACAGGAAGAACTTGAGATCCGCGGAGCACTGGACCTTCACCAGCGGGTAGAACTGGTGCACCTCCAGCCCGGCGTCCTCCTGGTTGGTGTGGCCCAGGAGGTTCGGCATGATGGTCTGGTTGTAGGCGATGTCGGTGCAGAGCGGGATGGAGATGGGCTGGCAGAAACCATGCTCCGGGACGGATATCCCACTTTCGCTGTTGTGATGCTGAGCAGAAGAAGTGGGTGAGAGAGAAATCCCGCACAGCAGCCACATGATCCGCAGCAGCGCGGAGCCAGCGGTGAACCTGGCCGCCGCCATAGCTGAAGAGGAGGAGGAGGAGGGGGAGGGATAGAAAAACTTTGATCCAAGTAGAGAGACTTAAAAACGTCCGAAAACGGTGAAAAATCCACGATAAATGACGACAGTCCTAACTTTTAGTCCACTTTGTTTGAGTTTCAGCGGCTTGTGTCGACTTTTCACTTGCAGATTACGTAGATAAATCCGAGTAAAACGTTCGTCATGTCATGACTTCTTAATGTTCTTTGTAAGTGACTCCAAGCAGTTCACTCTTCACTCACACTCCGTGGAAAACTGCGCTTCAACTCGCGTCTACTTAAAAAAATTTGAATAAAACCACCCAAGCGCGTTCAGCTGTTTCTCAGTCTAAAATCCAGATTCAGAAACGGGCAGTATTTCCAGGGCTTTTCGGCTAAACTTCATGCCGAGCATCGGCTCACATGCTGGGCGGTTGGAAGTCCAGAGGCTCGCTCCCCTCTCTCCGCGAGGATTCCGCCGGTTTCAAGGCGCCCATTCCATTCACCAGGCACCCCCCTTCTCTAGCACCGAGAGCGGGCCGCCTTGAAACCGACACCGCGCTTTAGCCAATCAGAGCATTTGTTTTCCTACAGGACTCGATGTTGATTGGTATTCATTTCCCGACCGCAGGAAAGTATGTTACAGTAATTACATTACACCAGAGACTTTTTAAAACCCAAACAATTAAGTTTTCTAGTGGGATCTTTGCTCGTTTTAATTAAGTCCTTATCTTTCGTCTTGGTACACCTAATACTCTCAATATGTTACCCCTTTGATGCACTAAAACAAGAGATTTGTGGTTGAAGACTGTTTGGCAGATTTTCGTTTTTTTCATTGGGAATCAATAATGAAAAGAGTTTATTAGATAATTTTTTCTAAAATAATAAATGTTTATAAATGGACAAATAAAAATAGACAGTTTTCCATTTTGTTAATCAATAAAAGATGAGTACACTTTCTAGTTTGGTCAAAATATAATTTTTAAACTATAACAATGAAGATAAATGTAAAGGACAAATTTTAAACATTTCTAACTGTGAAACCATCAAAGGAGACGTTTCTCTTTTGCACTTCAAAACCCTATCTGAAAAGGTTTTTATCCAGCATATTTGCTAACTACAAAACAACTTTTTTAAAAAGTTGTTTAAAAGTGGGGTTTTTTTTGTAAATTTGGCTTGTGAGTTTCATGTTGAAAATACTCACCCCTAATATAGCCTCAATAGACAAAAACATCTCATGGTGAAATATTGGGATGGATATTGGGAAATAGTTTCTCTTTCTCTTCTGTTTGATTCTTTTTAATTATGAAAGAAAATAAATCAAAAGAAATCAGAATTTATGATTATCCTTTTTTTTTTTTACCTAGAAAACAGCTTGTACTTCAATATTACTTCATAAGATGAAAATAAAATAACCACTTTTTGTTTTATGACACTGGTTTCTGTTGAGAACATCCAAAAATGAATTTAAATTTAATAAAAGACAATATTTCCACAATATTCCCAAAATAAATCTTTGAATGCTTACTGTTTATTTATTTTTACTGACATTAATGTTTGCAGTTAATTTTTTTTCCTTTTGTGACACTGAAACAAAGATGGAGAGGTTTTGGTTGTCTGTTGTTTTTGCCCTCCACTGGTTGTTCAGAAAGATAGTGAATACCACGCCGAGTTGCACCAAGCTGTATGCTGAAAACTCTTTAGGAATTCTTTTGTTGCTGCAAGAGTCTTATCTTAAGTATGTAAAAATGTTATCTTTGGCATTTCTCACTGATACAACTGACAGGAACGGAGGAAAATAACCTAGCGACACCTTTTTTTATTTTATTGTTAATTTAACTATGGGCTTTTTTTATCGTTTATTATTAGATATTTAATATAGTTTTGCTTTAACCCTTCCAAAACCCCAAGCTTTTAGTTGTTTATCTCATTAAAAGAAAAATAAATATAGAGTTCTCGAAAACCTGATGATCAATTTCTCAAATTGGATTTTAAATTTGCTAAAACATTTGGCTAATTGCAAGCAAAATCCAAGGTGCAAAGTTTTTGTTTTTGAGTTTAATTTTACGTATCCAAAAAATGTCCGTGTCGTATTCTCAGCACATTAAAGACTTTGGACTATTAGAGTTTGCTGCAGCTGTGCACAAAGTCTCTCTGTGCATGTAGGAAATACAAACCACAGGAAAAAATAAAGGAACCTAAAGGGACTCCAGCATTTTAATCTGCAGATATGAACAGGTACCTCCTGCGGTCGAGCGGTTAAGTGTTTCACTGTGAACAATCCAGCGCAGCACCCTTCATCATTGTGGGAATTGAGAGCAACAACAGGCAAAAGCAGCTGTAATTTAGTGTGGCAGCTTGATCAATCAGACCAAAGGACGACCCAGTGTGGGAGGGTGGGGTTGCATGGTGGCCCCTGCTGCATTTGGTCCATTTCTGCCCTGAGTGGGATGAAAGGAGGTGGGGGTTTGGGCTGCAGTGGGGGGAAGGGACAGGAAGGAGAGAGAGGTCAAAGAGGGCAGGGGGAGAAGGAAAAGAAGTAGAAGGAGAAGTTCAGTCAAAAGGAGAGTTTCTGCTCTGAATCTGGTTAAAAAAGACACCAGATATAAAAGTTATATGGATATTTGTTATTAAAACAAGACATGGGTTTGATTTTCATAGTTTTTCTGCAAGGTGTTGTCATTAGATAACATTCAGAGCCCCACTGTTGCTGTTTAATATATAAAACTAAATTAAATATGACCAGGATGAATTTATCTTATATCTGATCCAATCATTCCAGTTTGGTGTCAGCGCTGTACTGTGAAAGAACTATGTTTCTAATCTTATCGCACTCACTCATTTCAAGCTCAGCGCTTCTGTTTGCAGAGCTGATCACAGCTGTATAACAATTAAAGGCTGGAGATGGTGAAGATATTGATCTGACATGTCTCCGCTCCACCCACAAGTTCCTACCAACTTACTTTTTATGGCTGTGAGGATTTTACTTCCAGGGCTTTGTGTCCTTTTTATTTTTCTTTATGTTTGTCTGTTACATAAAATACGTCACATTTTGTGTTTGTAATATGACAAAATGTTTCTTGAGTCTGATGAATTTACAGGAATTAATTTAAAATCATCCTAAAATCTTTTTATTACAGCTATAATGAAGGATAGAAATTGGAGGCGCTAAATTTTAGGAGCAAAACTAAACTTTAGTGCTTTAGTGCTAAGAAATGTTCACATCTGATATCCAATCTAATTTTTTTTTATCTCTGACTTAAACAAATGAATATTATTTTACTTATTTAATTAAAAATGGAAGCAAACACGTTTTTTCTAGTCAAAGTAAAAGGTCCTAACATCTAATGGCTGGATTTATCCCAGTTGGTTGAAATAACTTCAGAGAAACTCTTCTTATAGCCTGTCTGAAGAAAGTCAGGAAACTCCTTACTTTCAGCTGTGAGATGTTTGATGTGTTTCTTTCATGTTCAGCTTTGACTCTTTCCATTTCTTTCCGTTTCTTCATTCCCAGCCACTCTTTGTGGAGTTTATTGGTATTTTTTGGGTAACTTTTGTGTTGCAGGGTCTTGTTCTTTAATGTCTTTTGCAGATGTTTCTCACATTTTTCTCAAACATCTTCTGACACATAATGGGAGTCGTGCTGGATTCTGTGGTGCTGAACTGGCCAAGCCCTGTTGCACCAATACATTCCAAAGCCATGACACTTCCACCTCCGTGCGAATGTCTAATGTTCAAATATTTCACCTTTAGGCTGATATCTCCAAAGAGCATTATTCCATTATTCTTTGTTTTTGTTCTTGCAGACAAACTTTAATCTGGTCCTTGTGTTTTTTGTAGGGAGCCTAATGTAGGCGACCTTGATTACATTTTAGGGTTTTAGCTGGATGGAAATGATGGCTGTTGTTTTCCGTGTCCTTCACGTAGAGATGACCGTCATTACAGTGGAATGGCTGATTTCAAATACCTGTCAAATCTCTTTGCTAGATTCATAAGCTGCTAATGTCTTCTTCCTAAAGGAGACGTGGTATATCACATCAGGTACATAATTAAAACATCCTTATTTAGCATTTTGAAGGATTTTAAATCCCAGTTACCCTGATGAGCCACGACTGTAAAAGTGATGCATCAGTTTTTTATTTTTGTTATTACTTATTAAAGGTGACCTGTTTTGCATCCTTGAACAGGTTAGGATAAGTTTATGGGCAGTACAAAGCATGTCCATTACATTTCTTTGCACATAATGAGCAATTATACAACTGTACATCTCTGAAATGCAGAAGTGGAGGCTCCTGCACAACCAACAATAATGTAATAAATAGTCTCTTAATTGTAAATCAACAAAAAAAATACTTGTCTTTTCCAGCAGCCGTTGTACAGTCCATACAGCAGTAAAACCAGGTGACCAAGCATTGCTCAGCTTGGGTTGCTAGGCTATGGCAATGCCTGCTGATTTGTGATTTTACATTCAGAAGATTTTCTGAAATGACTAATTTTCCAGACACCAAAAAACATTAAACTTACCGCCAAAAAAAGACTGGGCATTTTTTTAAAGCATTTTTATTGTTTTTAGACCCAAATGGAATTTTACATAATAATACTTTAAAATGAAAAGGTCTTATTTCTTTTGCATGTTAGATTGTATTACTTGAATTTCCCAGTATTATCATTATAATTGATATGAAACATTTATCTTTCAAAGTAGATATACGCAGAGTGTTGGCAGGTGACCTCATTCTTTCACATTCTTGTTTTTATTAGTCTCTCCTTTCAATTTACTTTCAATTTACTTAGTGGTAACGTTTCCATGTTTCAGCCATGCAGTGAATATGGAGCTCCTAACTCTCCAGCAGGAAAGTCTGGGAAGCTTTACCGTAAACTAAATCGCGCCTGCAGCTTGGACTTCTTCCAACTTGAAATGCATCAATTTCCTGGATATTATAAACAGTCGCTTTAAGCTGTGCTATTTATTAAGAGCATACAATGTAAACCTATGTCAAAGTGAAATCATGTTCCCAATCATCTTAACCGTTGAAGCTTTTCTGTGAAAAAGATGTGTTTATGGAGAAGACAAATGTTTTGCTTTAGGAACCAGAAGAGCGAACACAGCCGACTTTTACGGCAATTGATTATAATTTAGCTCTGTAATGTGAGGATTTGTTGGAGCTCAGTGATAAATGATGACAAATCATCCCAATGAAGCTGCCATGAGCGCCATTCCACATAAGCTTTGTCCAAACACAGACTTTTGGCCACCGAGAGAGCAGTTGCAGCAGAGATTGTTGTGCTTCTGTCCCTGCCTCCTCCTGGCTTTCTGCGGTGTAAAACCCAGCAGTTAGCAGCCACACCGGGTCAAACGGGACGCACTCCATCACGACTAACTATAGCTGTTTGTTTGTGTGCGCGCATATGTTTGTGGATGGTGTCTGCAGCGGTCAAGCAGCTGTGGGCAGTTCCAGCGGGACTCCAGACAGTCGGTCACTGTTTGCTCTCAAGTCTGCAGTGGAGGGGAAAAGAGGGAGAGAAAGAAAGGAAAAAAGAAATGGGTTAGGCCGGCAAGCGAGCTCAAAGCAGAACACGACGAGATGCACGCCGCCAAAAAGGATTCTGATGGTTTGGACCGTGCTTTTACTGCACTGGAGTGTGACCACTATGTGAAGCATTTGAGCTGCCATGTGAAACCCAACACTGAACAACTATTTAAATGTTGAGCTGATGTGGAAAAACACAGTTTAGCTTGGTTAGGGAGATTTTCAGCTTACAGGTCATGTTGGCTCACCAAGTTGGTCTAACCAGAATCTTAAGTGTTTCTGACAAACACTCTCAACGTTGATGATTCATAGATTCATAAGCAAAAGGTTTTATGACGATTGTAAAAAAGCAGCTACAGTTTCATATCCTCATGCTTTGTGTAGCTGCAGTTGCTCTTGTTTTAGGAAAAGAGTAAAGTCATTTCCAAAGAGCCTGAACGTTAAGGTGGGTGTTCATGGGTTCACTACTGTAAACATGAAGTCATTCAGTGTGTGTTTATGTGCAAAATCTGTGGGTGTGGTACAAAGACATAATTTTGGGAGGTGTTTATACATTTTTGCTGTTATAAAACCTGTAGCCCTGCCTGCTTAACTATCAGATGTAAGATTTTGGGAAGCTTAACGCTTGCCTTGGCACTGATGTTTGGCAACTGTTCAAGTAAAACAGAAAAATATGAACATTAGGAATAGTGGGTTATGCTGATTTGTAAGTTTTCACTCCTTTATTCCTTTTTGTCATGTTAAAACTACAAACTTAAGTGCATTTTATTAAGATTTTATGTGATTAAACCAACACATGGTGTCAAATTTCTTTAGAAAAGCGTCTGGGCAACAACTGTGGTGCACATTTTTATTCAACGCTTTGCCTTCGGAAGTCACCTACTTAGTAAATAGAGTCAATTTGTGTGTCATTTACTTTCAGCATAAATGCAGCTGTTTGGTAAGAAAAGCATCACAGTGAACACCAAGAAACAGCAGACATGTCAGGGATAAAGGTGACGTAAGATTTACTGTGGACTATTTTATTGTAGGTCATTAATTGGACAGTTGTGGATGTAGAAAGACAGTTTTTGCTTGAGATGACTCTCAGACAACAATGAGGCTTTGGACAATGAGTTAGACATTATTTTGCATGTCCAGGTGGTTTGACAAAAGCATTTCGCTGTGTTTACAGTTGTTAGTGTATTCTTGATTGGAAAACCTGATTGGAATCTGAAGAATCTTAGCTTTCCAATGATGTACACAGGAAGGGTGTTGCAAAGTAAACGTGCAACGTTATGAATTGTGGGCAGGAGAGAGAAGAACTCTATCAATTAGGCATTCCACAAATTTGACATTTTTGATGAAAGCCACTGTTTTTTGGCTTTTTTGGACGATATTTTGGATATTTCCAAATTCCCATAGTACCCAAGACGATGGCAGTAAAATGCTATGCTACGCTCCATCCAACTGTGGTTGAACTGGGAAATCCCAACTTCCCAGTTGCAAAAATCAAGTAGAATGCCCTTCAAAGTCACATTTCCCAATGGGAAACTGGGAGCAGCTCCAACAAAAACCAGTTATGACTCATCAGGCGGATTTCGCGTTTCAATATGGCCGCTCCTTGCATGAACAGTAGCAAAATGTGGCATTGATTTTAGACGCATATGTGTGCGTCTATAACCAATGCCACAACTGCATCTATAACCTGAACAAATTAAAAGTAGTGTTTGTTTATTGAAAGTAAAGCTTAAAATTATGTTTGTTAGAGCTCTTGCAAACAATATTTATGGGTGTCGAAATTCTGACTTCTTAACTAGAACGCTGCTACGTCTGACGTCAAATCCAGCTGAAAATTCCAACTTTTCAGGTAACAGGAACGCACCATTATTCAGAGTTGATGGAAGGGTGGGTGGAGCTATTGAGAGTGAAATCCTGGAAGAAAACCATTTAGCGACTGCAAAAATTCTCAAAGTTCACTTCAAAGAAAGCACATTACCCCAACAATGCAGCCAGTCAGGTGAAGCGCGCGAAATGCAGAGTGGAGCTGAAGTCTGCAGCCCAAATCATGAGGGTACGCCTGATTTATTCAACAGTGTTAGAAAGATCACATGTGAAGCTGCAGTACAGCTGAAATCCTCTGTCTGAACTAGCTTGCAGGCGTCGCCTCATTAATGTGTTTAAATGGCCTGAAGTCCAGGCTGAAATCTAATTAAGAATCTGTGGTAAGCCTGGAAAATTGTTCACAGACGCTCACCATCAAATCTAATGGAGATTGAGCTAATTTATAAAGAACAGTCGACAGAATGTCACCATCTAGATGCTCAAAACTGGTCGAAGTAACTGCAATGGATGAAAAAAATTGTTGTGAATGCAAATTATTTACTAATTTGGTGCCTTTTGAAGGCAGATTTTTGGACAGGAAATCATAGCAGGGTATCATAGCATGGTTTTTAAAATTATCGGTGCGTGAATAAATTTTGCAAGGCATTGCATTAAGATTCCACATCTGTGGGAAGAACTCAGTTTAAGTGAAAATGTTGAGTGTCTTCTCAATGTGTAACTACATTAAGAGCTTTTGGAGTTTCTGAAAAACTCAAAATGAACTCAGTAAGAACTGCAGGCTAAAAACTCTTGCTATAAAGAGAAACCACATTTAAGCAGCAGTCACAGTAACTATATGGTGCAAAACAGAAATAGATCACACAGCTGAAGGGGTTGTTCTGTGCTATAACATGGTGGAAACCCACTGGGCTGCATGCAATGTCTTAAAACCCAGTTCAGAAGGTTTAACATGCAAAATGTGGATCCGTTCCACAGGATTAGAGCGTATAGTTTGAGTTGTCTCTCGCCTAGTTTCCTTGTGTGAATGTGTCATGGCTGTGTGCGTGAGTGTGTGTGTGTATATATATGGCAAGCCAGAGGTATGTGTGGGACATGCTGCTGAGCGGTGGGGGAGGGGAGATCCCTGTAAGAAGTCAGCAGAGACGGGGAGAGAGAGAGAGGAATGTGGGCAGCTGGTTTGTGTCTGTCATTGCAACACAGAGAGTCTACAGTACTGAACTACATACACACACACTGTGATGAAAGAGCGATTTATTTGGACCTGCAGAGTGTGTGTTCGGGCCGGTAGGGCAGGCTCCAGGAAGCTCAGAGGCTAATATCTCAACTACTTGAACAAGAAGTCCAGATTTCCTGGTTGCTAAGACCCATTACAAGAAATAAGCTGTTGCAACTGGAAGAGGAGACGCAGTCTAATTAAATATAGTTAAAGTTAGGAGGGCAGAGAAATAGATGAACTTTGGTGATGCAAGTTAGCTTGTTCCCAATTGTTCTTATTGGACTTAAAAAACGTGAAGACTTGGGTTTCCCCAATAAAGTGTAGCTATAGCCTGGTGGAGGGGGCGCTAAGGCAGGCCACAAGTTGTCCCACTGTGTTTTTGTGTTAAAAAAAATTAAATTTACAGGAAATTCTGGAAATAAACCATCAACAAGGAAAATACAGCAGTGAATTGAATAAAACTAGTCTTTTTGTAGGGTATGCATAATCAAATGCCATTGTTTTTTATTGTTTTCTAAAGATACTGATGTTTTATTGTATATTAATCTTGTCTTTGTTTGGTGTATATATATGTTGTAAAAAAATCCCTTAAAATAAGCAAAGCTTAGCCTGGCGGGGCAGGAAGTAAATCCTGATGGCCCGCCAGGCTTATAATACACTGGGGGAAACTAATGATTATCAATCTGTTAAAGCTGTGTTATGTCTAGATTGTAATCTTGATTGGAATACCTTATTGAAATCTCAAAGTAATTCCAAAAAACCATACAAAGTTTTTGTGTCTTGCGGGTGGGACATAAAAAGAACACGTCCAATTAGGCCTTCCACAAATCTGACATCTACTACTCTTTTCAAGAAAATTGTATAATCTGACTCGGAACAACAAATTTTCTTTCTGGAATTAATGCAGTATTTTTTAATTTAATGCATCAAAACATTTGATTATTGAAATGTAATGGTTAAAGAACGGGATACAACATGTTTTGTTTATAGGCACAAAATGGAAGGAAGTTGATTTGAAACCCAAATAAACTCGAGTAAACTGACAAAAACTGCCTAAACAACTATTATGTCATTTTGGTTGCAGGCCACGTTGCCCCCTAACCACTTCATACTTTTGCAACTTTGGTTGCTTTGGCCCAGACTTATCTGTATCGGCTTTGATAGCTGGTGATTTAGATCTTTTTCTACTGTAATCTACTGTAAGAAAATATGAAATATGGTTCAATTACATTAGCAAAAAGTCAGATAAAGTGTTGGTTTGATTCAGATCTAAAATGTTTTGTAATTTAAAAATATATTTATGTTTTGTTATTTTTTACATGTACATTTTGCCTTCATCAAATTACGTATCTACCAGAAAATAAGGTTATGTCAGTTGGTAAATTATTATTTGTTTTAAGGTACAAAATGGATGAAGGGTGACGATAAAAATACGAGATTTAAACATTTAGGCCAGTTAAGTTCTGGCAGCAGCCATAACATTGTTTTAATCCATTCAAAATTAAACTTTTGTTATTTGGAACATTTATGATTTGCCGATTAATGATCTGTGGACATTAGCTAATGTCATGCACCATTCCCTGATTATTCCGGTTATCTGGATGGCTGAAAAAGGTAATACTGCAGCTATTTTTTAATACAGTTAGCTTACAAATAAACCATTAAAACCAATAGAAGATTTATACTTTTTGGTGTTTGTTGCAACACAATCTCTGCTATTACATCTAAAGTGAGATAAATATCAACAGGATAAAAGATCAGGATATTTTTCCCAGAAAGAAAAACAACATATTGAGCCAACAAAATTTCCCTTTTGATCAAATTGCAGGTGTACTATAGTGTGCAGGACATTATTACGTTAAGAGTAACGGGAAATAAACTCCTAAGCTTATTGTTTCCTGCTCTTTTAAACAATAGTATCTATTTGCAAGCTGCATGATTTTATCTGATACTCGCCGTCATAATAATAAGATACTCAGATACTCAAATACTGCTGGCCATTTCTGCCACAGGTGTTACACTTCTAACAGCTGCTTATAATTTCACATTATTATGTACAGCAGCTCTCATTAGGATGTCCTGAAAGCTTCCAGTTGGCAGCAAATAGCCTGTAAGGCTCTACACTCTCCAGATTTCATTCTGTGTAAAGTGAAAATGATATATTCATTTGTAAATATGTTCCTTTTTCACACCAAGGGTTTCTTGTTTGAACAGGGCTTTTGACATATGTAACCCGACTCAAACATGGGAAATAAATCCCGTCCTATTGTCAGCATCCATGTATTTACTTTACAGCGTACACAAAAGAGCTGAAGTCTTGCCCAGT
Source organism: Phalloptychus januarius (assembly GCA_902982915.1). Taxonomy (NCBI): domain Eukaryota; kingdom Metazoa; phylum Chordata; class Actinopteri; order Cyprinodontiformes; family Poeciliidae; genus Phalloptychus; species Phalloptychus januarius. Next base: position 14,976,384 of record CADWAE010000230.1, on the reverse strand, counting down.
AACTCTCCGCCTCCCAGGGGAAATATCCCTTCAAAATATGACTGTGAAACCGGATGGCATTACCTTGAGGCTGAGATCTGGAGAACACTGTTTAATTATTAAGACATCCAGGAAATTTGGGCTAATTTTCTTTATTTGTGACAGAACTATTAAAATCAGGCCGGCACAAGAAAAGTGGATTTCAGATGTCTGCTTAAGCAAAAATAGTTTTTGTAGATTTTTATACTTTCATTTGTGTCTCAACTGCTTCTGAAAACAGCCCAAACGCTTAAAATAATACTCCGCCATTTTGTGGCAGATTTGGTATCCAAGATTTGAGCCACAATTAGGGCACTCAGCCATCACCTAGCAACCCCAGCAGAATTCTGCCCATCACCTAGCAACCCCAGCAGAGTTCCGCCCATTACCTAGCAACCCCAGCAGAGTTCCCCCCATTTCCTAGCAACCCAAGCAGAACTCCAGCACATTTGGTCAGCTGGTTTTGCCGCTCTATGTTCTATGAAATGTCTTCTGGAGAAGACAAATGTTTTGTTGTTGACTTACTATCCAGAAACTACTTGCTGAATTCTGGTTGGCTGTACAGGTTGTACTTCTACTTTTCAAATATGTACGGTTGTATAATTGTGCATCTGTTTGCAAACATTTTCATGGGGAGTGCAAATGTTGAGTTGGAGGGCGTGGCCATCAGCAGCTTATTTGGATTTAAACTGACAAGATGCCCAAAAGGCAAGGCAAGGCAACTTTATTTATATAGCACCTTTCAGCTGAAGACAATTTAAAGTGCTTGTACAGAAAAAAAAAAAACAACAAAAAAACAAACAATACAAATCAAGCAAATTAAAAGTAGACAAATACACATTAGAGAAAAAAAATTATATAAAATAAATAAATAAAAAGTAGGAGTTTAAGAATAGGCAACTTCAAATAAAAAGGTTTTTAAATAGACTTAAAGTAGGGGCAGACTTGCAGTGAGCCGGAAGCTTATTCCAGAGGGCTGGAGCATAAAAACTAAAAGCTGCTTCACCGTGTTTAGTTCTGACTCTCGGAATGACTAATAGGTTTAACTCTGTTGATCTTAAAGGTCTGAGTGGTATGCATGGCTGAAGAAGATTCGCAATATAATCTGGGTTTTTATTATGTAGAGATTTATAAACCATTAAAGAGATTTTGAATTCTATTCTTTTAGCAACTGGCAACCAGTGCAATGACCTCAGAACTGGACTGATATGCTGATCTCTTTTTGTTTTTGTAAGGACTCTTGCATCTCATTCTGAAAGGAGCTGACTAAAATCTTATTATCTCAGAATGATTTTGTACAAAAAATTTAATGAAAATGTTTTGTGTAGCACATAGACCAATCCTAAAATGATCAAGAAAGCATAACAGGTGACAGTGGTTTAGCTCTGTTGTTTTGCAGCCAAAAGGTCTTGGGTTTAAATCCTGTTCTGAGTTCTTCCTTTGTTTAGGTTTACATTTAGCAAAACAGAATTTTTTTTGTTGCTACCCAACTGAACACTGGTAAACTTCACAACCTTGAACGAGCTCCGCTTAGGAATTTTTACAACACTACCTCCAACATTTGCTGAGACACATTCTTTAAAGCACAAATGCCAACTTCATGGTAACACTGTGGAGAAGTAAAGACATCTGTAAACTGAGAACTAGTTTACCCTCCAGGCATAAAAATCTACACAGTATCCATCTTCTGGATGTTGGGCATCAAACTAAAACACTTTTTGTCTGCTTATACCGCTAACCGTCCTGCTGTGTTGAAACACATTTATCAGATAGAGGTGATGATTCAGTTAACTTGCTTTAGTTACTGATCCTTAGCACAGAGCTCTGATATTGATACCGGGTACCAGATGGCAGGGAGGTAAACAGTTTGTGCTCTGGGTGGCATAGATCACTTCAGACCTGCCACTCTGACAACATGTGTGGCAGGAGGCTGACGACTATCTGCCTTCTGTTGGTGGACTGAGCTGTAAAACCAGGGAGTCAATTTGTTGTTTACAGTAGCACACCACACGAACCTTTTCATAATTGTCCTACACAAATATACAATGGCACGTTAGTGCGTTAGTGCCATTGTAGGTAGAAAAAAAAGGAATAAATGTCTGCCAAACATCTCAGACATTTTTTAGATTAATCTTAGAAGTTTTCTAGAAAAAAGTTGGAAAATTTTGAACTTCAAAAGTCAAAAATATGCTTGGAAAAACTACAATTTTAAAATTAATTTTAGAAATGTTCTACAAAAAAAAACTAGGAACATTTTTGTTTAAAAAGTAAAAGATTTTTGACTTAAGAACATTTTCTGAGTTTCAAAAGTAAAAACTGTTTTGACATTAGGAACTTGGAAGAATTTTTCCTAGCAAATTTTTTACTTTTAAAACTCAGAATTCTTGAATTTTTTTGATGAATCCCAAAATTTCTGGGTTATTTTGTTGGGGCAAATCTTTGTTGCAAATCTTCAACTTTTGGAGCTTAGAAATTTCCTTAGTTTTTCTAGAAATACTTCTGATTAATCTCAAAATTTCTGGGTTTTTCAAGCACAGAAATTTCAAAATCTTTTTATCTCAAAATGTTAGATAAATCGCCCCTTTTTCTATCTAAAAATGGCCATTGTACAAACAACACTGTTTGTACAATTTTATGTAATCAAACAATCTAAAGTTTGAATCCCATGGAAGTGGAAGAGAAATGTTTTTTATATAATTTTAATAAATATATTAATAAAATAACATTCATTTGTTTCCCATATCAGTTAATATTAAATACAAACCTTTGCTGCAATAATAGCTTCATCCTTGGAGTATGTCTCTACCAACTTTGATCATTTAGAGATTGGACGTTTGCGCTCATTTTATTTTGTTTAACAGGCAAACTTCAGTCAGCCACAGATATTTAATTAAATTAGAGCCAGACTTTAACTAGACCTTTGAAACCATCTGTCTGTTTTAACCTCTTACATGTTCTCTTCCAGGGTTACCCAGCATTTAGTTTCATCTATCTTCCCGTAAACTCTTCCCCGCAGCATAAAACCTTCACTACCACGTTTTATTGTTGCGGTGGCATTTTCATTTAGTGTTAATTTTCTGACAAAAAAGTTGCATTTTGGTGTCATCCGATCACCATACCCTTTTGCACATTGTTGTGTCCGCTACATGACTTGGGGCAAACTACAAACAGGACTTCTTATGTCTTTATTTCAATAATGGCTTCCTTGGTACTTTTCCAAAAAAAGCCCAGTTGTCATGCCAACCAGTTCTCTCACCTGAGCTATCAATTTCTTCAGGCCGTGTAGAGTTACCATGGGCCTCTTGGCTGCTTCTCTAATTGATGCTTTTCTTGTCCAACCTGTCAGTTTAGGTGGATGAACTTGTTTTGATAGCAGTTTTCCTCCAGTATGGCCCTGAATTTAATAGGCCTGTCACTGTAAATCAATTAATCGCATGATAAATTCCCATTTGTCTCATTGCTTGTCTCTCTCTCTCTACCAAAAACTGGATGACCAAAGGCTTCAACCTGAAGTTTTGGTCTCATCTCACCCCTTTTTCAAAGGTCATTTTTGTTTACAAAAGCAGTGTTTCCATAGGCCATATAATTGCAAAATCTGACATTTTGAAAATAAATTTTGAAACAACTCTCGTTGCCACGATGATAGGATTTTTAGGCTGTATTGAAGCTGCTTTATTTTGCAAAACTGCAATGGAGACACATTTCCCACATCAAACCAGATGTTGCCACTGGTGCAAACCACAAAGAAGAAGGCAACAGGAAGTAGTTGGATGATAAATCATGCTTTATCATAATTTATCACATAATCAAATTTATTCACATAAGATTTCAATTGCGTTTCTTATTTAATGGAAAAACTGCAATTGCAAAATTGTGGTGTTTTTTGACATTAGCGTGATATATTTTTGCAATGGAAACACTGCTAGAGTTCAGTGTTTATGTTATTTGTTGTTTTGTTTGTTTTGTTTATGTACTTTGGACATTTAAAATGTCTTTCAGTTCCTGTGGTAAATGTTTATTAGAAGTAAAAATTTATTTATCTTTATTACACTCATTTACATCACTTGTAAATGTTTAATAACAATTAATGTCCCACTTTTAAAAAATAAACTTGAGGAGCCTTTCTGTCATGTACTCACATGGACAAAACATTTATCTATGTATTTTATGATATGAACAAACTTTCTTTTGAAATCTGTAGTTATTTCCTTTGTTTTGTTCCCATTTAAGATGATAGTTCCCACACCATGCCACTAAGCACTGCACCATCTGACTGCAGAGCATATTTTACAGTGTTTATGTTAACGAACCAGCACAGACCCTCGGTGATGTGCACACTAAAGTTGAAGCTCAGCAGGTACCTGGTGTCTCCTGCAGCTTCCTGCTGTCCAACCTCCTGTCTTTGGTCTTGCTGATGTCACGGTGGGAAGTGGTTCACATTTAGGGTAGTTATATTCACTCAGTTACATTTATTTGAGTAACGTTTTGAAAAAAAAAAAAAGCTTTCACCACATTGCTTTTTCTTAAGTAATTTTGTTATGAAGTATCTCTACTCTTACTTGAGTAAAATTTCTGGATTTTCTACCCACTGAATGAAAAACAAACTTTTTAAAATCAAAAATTGACCAGACACAGATGCAGTTTATGTTAGAGTTTAATAAGTTTTTTATAGAAAGAAAAATTTAGGAAACATTTTTTTTATTCGTTTTTATTTGTTACTTATATAAATTATTGTAATTTTCATCCTTAAAATACCAAAATTTTCACTTAACCTTATATATATCAGGCCTCATCCGTCTGATGATCTAATTTTTAAATATTACATCGATGATAATATAGTCAGTTACTCAGTTCTTCAGTAGACTTTTTACCAAATCTCACTTGAGTTTTTTTATTATAAAGTATTTCTACTCTAACTTTAATTTCTGGATTCTCTACTCAGTAAATGACAAACAAACCAAAAATTCACCAGATACAGTCACACACCTGCAGTTTTTATTAAAGTTTCATAAATTTTTTATTCAAAGAAACTCATTTGGAAAAAATATTTTGCCTGATTTTGTTATTTTTTGTAACTTATGTGAGTTATAGCCATTTTTGTCCTTATAATACCAAAGTCTCCATTTAACTTCATATTTTGTTCCATCTGATAATATCATTTTTAAATATTAAACTTTTCACCAAATACTTTTCTATTCTTGAGTAATTTGCTGGATGGCTGCTTTTTAAACGTGTTGAAGTAGTTCTACTCTTACTTGAGTATAATTTTAACTGCTGTTAAAGTCATCTAGACTTTAACAGCTTTATTTTTTCCTGTCTTTGTCAGGAAGTGAACAGCCCAGATCAAGAGAGAGGTGTCAATTCTCAGACACTATAGGATTGTTGGCTGTTGTGACTTCCTACAAATCTGTCAGCATAAACAGCCCAAGAGTCTTATGCTGAACTGGTTTGACTGGTTTAGGCAGCAGAATGGAAATGTGTCTTCCCTGAGGCAGGGAAGGAGAAACTCGCAGCAGCAGCAGTGTGTTAGCATGAAAGCTGCCTGAGCATGCAGCTTCTCCTAACAACTGATACCATCTCAGTTAATTTTTCTGCTTGTGGAGGAATGCAAATCCCAAGCAGAAGAAAGGCTGAACTCTCAATGGAGGTGAAGGACTACTAGATTTTAGATTTCTACCTCCGATAGGAGAGCTTGTGTTATGCTAACGTTGCTATAAGAGAACCCCGTCCTGTAGGTTTTGAATAAACAAAAAAAGAAAAAAACTTTGAGCTGCTACTATACACTCTAAAAATACATTTGAAGCACATTAAATATTTTTATTTTGAAGTGAATCACTTTAAATCAGACATGATGGCTTAAAATAATGTAATTATAGTTTAGGTAAAATTTCAGCATTATATGATGAGCATAATTTAAGTCGAGAAAGTTTTTTTATTAGATAAATGGATAGATAATTTAGTGTCTGGAAAATGAGCTGTTTCAAAACCTCCAGAATATAATGTAACACATCAGAAGACACTATGCCGTTACCTAGCAACCACAGCTAGACCCAGTCAGTTACCTAGCAACTCAAGTGGAGCTCCAGCATGTTATAGAATAGTATAGACTTTATTGAACCCAAGGAGAAATTGATTATTAGTTGACAAGCTACTCCATCCAAAGTCTTAAATATTAATAATAGAAATATAACTGTAACAGATTAAGTTTAAAGCATATAAATATATACCTAAGAGTGATGTAAGTGATTCAGTATGGCTGAGTATAAATAAATAACAAGCAAGCACATGCAAATATGTAAATTTATGAATAATCTACAAATGAGTGCAGAGAAAATTAAGATTTAAGTTACTCAGTTACCTTTGTATATAATGTACAATGGCTGCTGGACAAGGCAAGAGTTTTTTTGTAGACTTATCATCCTGAAACCACTGGCTGTATTCTCGTTGGTTGTGCAGAAGGCTCCAATTCTGCTTTTCAGAGATGTATGATTGTATAGTTGCATATCTGTTCATAGAAATTTTCGCATGCGCGTGTAAATGTTAAAATCATTATCTAAGAGTGATTTTGTGGACTCGCTGGTGCACTTTTGATTATTTTTCTGCTGCATAACACGTGTGTTTCGATTTAATCCTTCATTTTCTGTCCTCTGAAAGTTTACATGTTTTATCCATATGTTAATATTTGTTTCTTAGAAATGAGTTTGAAATCCTTTTCCAGGCTGATAGATGTGCCTGACTTTGTTTCTCATCTGCTCTTAAATATTTTGAGATCAGATAAAAGAGAAGAATGAGGAAAGAGAGGATGAAGGAATGAGGAACAAAAACATACTCTAATTTCCTTTTTCCCATCCCTAATTCTGACTTAGCTGAAATTTCATATTTTTCAGACTATTTAATTCAGCCTTCGATCCCTATTAGCAAAGTGTTACACCGGTTTTATTGGTTACATTCTAACCGTGTAGATGCAGGAGAATGTGACGTGCCAGAGCGTGTGGTTGAACAATGGCAAGAATGATGACCGTCTGAGATTACATCATAGGAAAGCGATGCGAAATATCCCCAAAAAATTGGCTTGGAGTTCTGTTACTTTATCAACTAGAAGGAAAATACTGACAACAACTAGATGTGGCTGCAGAGGGGGTTTAAACTGAGTTAAACGGTGGGGCAAATCTGTTATTTTCCCCAGTATACACAATGTCCTGGTGTTTTACTTACCCTCCCCCACAGAGCACACAAAAGTCTTTGAGGTGACGTGCTAATTGATGCAAAGTAATGGAGGAGGAGAACTCACAATGGCTGCCCTACTAAGCTTTACATAAACTTCTTTTTCTCTTACGGCAACAAAACCTATCAAAAAGTATGTTCTCTTTTTCCTTTCTGGTAATATTTAGTGGAACCAAACCGAGGAGAAATCCAGGGAAAAGTTTGAAGAACAGGAGGAGGAGGAGGGGAAGTAGAAGATGAAGAAGGGGTTGACCTCCTGTGGGTCTTGGGTCCCCACACCCAGCTGTGGTCGTCACCTCAGACTGCAGGGTACACCCCCACACACACGCACACACCCCCACCACGGCGATCGTCGCTCTGTGGGAGTTTGACCTGAGCCAGATGGCCACCACTCTCCACCTTTTATGACTCTCCTTTTTCCTGCCATGTTATCTCAGTAAACTAAAATATTTCACACCTAAAAAAAAAAGAACCAGAGATTCAGAATACACTTTTCTGGGATTTCAAGACAACGCTAGTCTTTCATTGCAGTGTGAATTAGGTGAGCAACACTAAATCAATTATCTATCAGTTAACATGCTGCTTTTATGGATAGCTGTGATTAACGGAGAGTAAATAAATCAAACATGTCAGCTCTAGCAGCCAGGAGCAATGTGGTGACTGACGGTGTTTTTTGAAATTTACCTATGTTATATTTACCTACACAGTTTAAATTTGTTTTATCAAAAGCAGGAAAGAACAGATTACAATCAACTTCATTCTTCATCATTTTGTCTCCTCCGAAGTGAATAGACAAGCCAAAAAGTATACTCAAGTAAGAATAGCAATAAAATAAAGTTAAAAGTATGACTTCAAGAAATTACTCAAGTAAGACTAAAAAAGGATATTTGAGTACTGAGTAACTTATAAAATCTGATTTATTATTTTAAAATGTTGCACTATTTGTTGCAATATAACGTAAATGTAAAGTAATTCTGGCATTTAAAAGACCATTTAAAAAAAAACTGCACATAAGAATATGACAGTGTATTAGGGCTGTTATAGACAGAAAAATAGAAGTAAATTTCCCCCAGAAAATCTTAACAATTTCCTAGGAAAAAAAATTATAGTTCTTTCCCTGGTGGTAGTAACAACTTTTCAGCTTGTCAATGTTCTTCTTAGACCTTCTAACGAGATTCAGGCTTTTTTAAATCATAAGTGACAATTATTGATACAGCTTACAGTTCTTTAGGTCCCAGAGTTTCCATGAAACCCATTAGACAATATCAAAATGCCACCAGTTTTTTGATAATTATACCAGAAAGAAAAGCGTTTTCTATCCCACTATTACAAATGTAAACATATGGAGTTTGTTAAACTCTACAGGGACTAAACAGGCCCAAGTGCTATTGGATAGACGAGGTTAAGTAAGTATGGAGATCGACACGTGTTTTTTATGACCCACAATTTCATGAAAGGTGCTGACATAAAATGGGAGGTTAAAGTTGACCTACCCCACCAATATTATGCCACCGAGGTGGTAACAAACCCTTAACGACTGCGACGTTACAGTGTGATGACGTAATGGTGCAAAACCAAAGAGAGCAGCTGCACAGGTGGAGTCCAGTGTATCCGAGCCACTAGATCACAGGTGTGAAACTCATTTTCATTTTGGGTCAAATCCAGATCGCCAATGCTTTTAAGGGCTGGTTGTGTCAGAAGGTATTGATAACAACTGTTCACTAACTGTTAAAATATTAATGAATTCTTAAAATAAAATTATATTGAACATATTTTCAATCCCTCCTGGATTTCATCATTGTTTTGTGATTTTTTTTTTTGCATTAAAAATCAAAGTGTTTGTGCAACTAATTTGGAAATATTTGTAATATTGCACTTATTTATGTCAGTAAATGAGACTTTTTATTACTCGCTGTACAAATCATGGACTATAAGCTGACATCAATTAAGCCTGAGGCAGCTGTTTAGTACAAGTAAAAAAGTTTTAGACAATTTTTGAGGAAAATCTGCAATAAACTCCCAATTATGTATTAATCTGAAAAAGTGCAGGGATTTGTTGATTTTGCATGAATTTCCATGGTAATTTGCAAGAAACTGATAGATATAATTTGTCAGTAAACTGCATTAAAAACTACATTAATTTGATTGATGATGTAATATTTAAGCACATTTAATGTTTAGACTAGAACTTAGAGGGCTTCATAAAAAGCTGTGGCGGGCCGGATCTGGCCCATGGACCTCGAGTTTGACACATGCGCACTAAATGATCCTCCTCTAATCATGTGATATGACAGATACTTTGATCAGCATGATCTGATGCAGATAATAACATTACGTGCCCTTTATTATATAAATATTCCCCAATAAACACTGGAAGTTGTTATTCATTCATGTTGGTTCTGCAATCCCAGCTGCATGCATCTGAAGGTCAGGATTTTGCCTACTTGAATGGTTTAAAATTAGAAAGTGGAATAAAATACCCTCCGAACCATATTGCCAAATTACAGCAGAATGGTTCACCAAACAAGAAGTCAATATTTGTTGATTAAAATATACACTTCAGGCTTAAGTCCCATAGAAAACCTTTGAGGCTATTAGCTTTTTTATGTTTCTCACCAATGAAAGTAAGAGGGAACATTAAATGAAGCACAAGTGGGCTAAACTTTTGGATGAAATAACAATTTTCACAGCTGCCATCCAATTTATTTAAACTTTGTAATTGTTTTTCACTTGCTATTGTTCTGAGAAATAAACTTAAACCCCATGATAGCTGAAACAATCCCAGTTTTCCACCAAGTCATTTAGTCAGTTCCAAGAGCCCAAACACTGAGATGCACTAATTTAATTTATTATACATGCTATTAGCTTAATAAAATATTTAGAGTATATATTTGTTTGGTTTAGTGAAGAACCAGTAAACCACTCGTCGTTAAGACGCACAAATATTTACTAACCCAGGATGAGCCACACCACACAAATCCACTTATTCTATAGATTTCCTGCATGTTCTTTTGCTCCTTAAAGCCATATGATTTAACTTAAAGTATTTAGTATCAAACAAATCTCTGATATACATATTTTTTATTAATACATGCTATTCTCCCAAAGCTCCTCCATGAAAGGCAGCTTTTTGTGTGTTTTCTGGTGAGTACGATCATGCCAAATTACCCAGTGCCTAAAATATTCTTTATCAAGCTCCAGACATGTGTTTTCAATGTTCTTTAAATATACTGCCTTTGCACACACATATTCACACACGAAAACGCACACGCACAAGTATGATGCCAGATAGTTAAAAGAAAACCCCTCCCTTTACTCTCTGACTCACAGCTCAGCATATCTCCATTTTGTGTTCTCAGTATTTGGTGTCAGAGAAATTTTACAGACATTTATTATGTTAAAACATGAAGCTTATTTGCTAAAATATTAAACTATTACCGAAACTATTTTCGCAAAGAATCAGAAACAGCTTTACCAAACAGTCACAGTAATAATTCTTGGAGCAGAAATATGCATAAAGTAAGTTAGCAAGCATCATTCATTCAGAAAGCATGAATGAATGACTTTCCCCTGAAGGGACGGACGTTCGTGTGAGCGCAGGACGCTGTGGTCAGTAAGCCACTCTTGCTGCGTCTCTGTGGCCTGGCTGTAACCCTGCATGGGTCTACCCACCCACACATGCACACACGCAGCCTCTGCAGCCTTGTAAACCCGGGTTGTGTTGCTTCCAGCAGCAGTAATATTTTACGAGAGCTTGGTAGGAGAAATACAGGCTGCTCAGGTCACGACATGAGGTTACAAGTGTGTCTGCTTTTGAGGGTTCTATCGAATTTGGTTTTTTGTTGTTGTTTTTTTTCAGATGCCAAGTTACTATACATGCAAACATTTTAAGTTTGGCATGCTCCAGATATTTTGTTTTCGAGAATGAGAGGCTTTATTGTAATCCTTTAAAACTGTTATGAAAAGTTCTTTAGGTTTATGAAGGAGAGTGGTTCAAATGGGCAGATGAACAGCATCTGTAAGTCATGACTTTGATGAAAATAAACACAGCAAGACAAGATGCATCATTTTACTTAGTTTATCATATGAAATTAAATTAAGTGACACCTTTATTTAACCAGATTAAAACCCACTAGGATCAAGATTTCTTTAACTTGGGTGACCAAGCACACATCATAATAGACAACAGCAGGTCCCACCAGGCCAAAATCACAACAACAAACAAAATACCACATGGCAGGCTGGAAACGTCAACTGCGGCCTACAGCTACTGGATACTTGAACATAGCGTCAGGACGCATCCCCGGCGCTGGTAGTGGAGCGAGCAAAGCGAGAGGAAGGGCGGCTCTCTCTCATGTCGAAACCCAGCCTATTCATAGACGGACCAACAGCACCACAAATTACCGTAATCAAATTAATTACGAAAAAGGAATTATCCAAACTCCAAAATATATGGAGAAATAAAAGTCATTCAACTAAAGTCGGTAAACAAAAATAGACAAAAATAATTATAATGTGCCCGAAGCACATAACAACGGTCTTCAGGTGAAAGGATCTAACATGAGCCGTTGTTCTGACCATCTCTGCTACCTCGTCAGATTTTGCTACCGTAGCACAGACAGCTAAGACGGTGTAAGTCGGTATCTGTCAGTGCTGTGATGTTTACAAACTGGAAGCCATACCTTGCTGGGTTAATGTTAAATATAATTTCTTATCACACATTTCTTTGTGTGACGAGACTGAAGTGGAAGCTTAGAAGTTATGCTTAGCTTAGCATTGGAGCAATTTATAGACGCGACAAAAATATCACTTCCTTCATCAGAATAGCCTACCCGTTTAAAATGAAAAGCTATCGCAGATGTTTGCATAAATCCTTTTATGAGAATATCCTACGTTTTTAAAAATATTTTAAATACAGTGTCAGACGGGTGAAAAAGGTTTTTAATGAAATTAAATTAAACACAGTCATCTACAAATATAGATCCCCGCAAGCTTTTTTAATACATTGTAATGCAGCGCAGCATCCAGTGGAAAAGGGATAATAGCAGTTCATTGATGCAGGAAGATTAAAGAAGTTTTATATAAAATATTTTATAAAATCTATCCTAAGGTGTTTTACTCTATATTCAAGACAGAATTTGATGTAAATTGCACATTGATTTATAAGCTGGTGATTGTCTCTGTATTCCCACATTCTAGAGCGAAATTCATTTGCAGCTACAAGTTTGACCCAGAGAACAAGAATAATGGCAGAAAAGGATTTCTTCTTGGGAAAAATAAAAGATTTAGAGAAGAACTGAGGGAGGCTGACGAACAAAAAAAAGCAGATTCAAAAGACAGTGGAATACCTGAGGACGAAAATCGAGAGCCTCAACGCTTACCAAAACAATAAAACAACAAACTGGCAAGCAGAAAATGAAATGCTTGCAAATGAAAATGAACATTTTAAAAACTTGATTAGGTTTCTTAATGGTGAATTGGAGGAAACTAGAACAGTTCAGCAATGGAAAACAAATTGTAATGCCATGGAGAGGTCAAATGCGGTCCTTCAACGGACAATTGAGACGCACAGAGAAAATGCAGAGGCCTCATTGAGGGAGAAGTCCAAAGAACTGGAAGGGGCTAAAGCAGAGAATGTTAAACTCTGTGAAGAAGTCTGCAACTTGAAAGCAAAACTTGAAAGTGTTAATTCCAGGGTGGCAGCATTAAAAACAGGGCTTAAAAATGAGGTTCAGAAGGAGAACCTGACAAGGGAAGAGGAGTCAAAATCCGAGGACGTCCCTCCAAGTGAAGAGACCCCGACAGAGATCCCAGAAGAGCCCATGGGGCAAACCATATTCCAAAGAGCCGGGCATGTTTTTGTGAATATGTATGATTCAGGGACCCTTAGATACTGGTTGCCAGCGTGGATTTTTTGATTTCTATAAATGAAGCAGCAGTAAGAGTGCAAATTTTGGAGGATAACGGCATTGCTTATGCTAGTACTGTGTGCTAGCTTTTAGCTCATTGAGGAGATAACCGTACTGGATGTTTTGAATAGTATGAACATAATACAAACAGTGTTGAGTTAGTCCTTTCATTTAGATATTTTCTAATGGGTGCACACTTTAGTTAATGTCTATCTGAATGGGTTACTTAAACTTGCTTTTTGTTTTTTTTTGTTTGAGATGCTGCCAACAAACCAGCTGGAGGAGGAAGGCTGGAACATACTATTTTTTCTTTCTAAAAGAATGTGGGGCGGGACTTTGTTGTTTCAATTTGACTTTAGTTATTTATTTTTGTCACTTTAATATTCACTCATTATTTATGCTAAGTTAGTTTTGCTTTATTTGTTTTATAGGTTGTTCAGCTAATTTTGTATTTGTTGTTTTGTTGTGTCTCCCTGAGGTGGTAGATTTAGGTGACTCAATCCTTATTTACACAGCCTTTTGTTCTTTGTTTGTAGGTCAGCTTTGTGTTCAGTTGACCTCAGATAATTTGGGCCCAAATCTGTTATTTATCCTTTGATTTATTGTGCATTGAATTTTTATGCTTTAACTATTTTTTGAAAGTAGTAAATGGAAACTTTTTCTACTTTTTGAACACGTTTTGTCCATAATATAACAAAGTTGGAATATTACAATAAAATCAAAACATTAGAATTGTAATATATTGAGAACATAGTCATAGTATTATGAGAATATTCAAAAGGAGAATATTACAAGAATAAAGTCATAATATAAATATTTTTGTAATACCATGACTCTCGCACGACTTCCTTTTCATTATGACTTCTCATTAATTAATTTCTTTCATCAGCATGGCTCTGATAATCTTTATCTTTTACTTCCAGTTCAGTGTGAAAGTGAACTGCAGCAGCTGGAAATTTAACAAATGTTTCAGTTTTGGTTCCCAATCAAACTGAATCTACTGCACCATCAGGTGTGAGAAAAAAACCTCCACGTTCTCATGAGCCACGGTTTCCAAACTTACCCTCATTTGCCCCCCAGCAGAAACACAAACATATTTACACTGAAGGACAATGAGAGAACGACATGAATGCATCGGTGAAGGAATCACAGTATTTGGGATTTTCTGCAGGTTTAAGCATCAAAGTAAAAGTCCATGATGAACTTCAGGTGCCATTCCTGCTGTGTGTTTCCTACTGGAGAGACTCTTGGTGTGCCTGTTGAAACATGCAGTCTGAAGGACTGTTATTTCACTAGTTAAGGGAGACATAAAGCTGGGCATGGGGCATAAATCAGCTCGATATCTGGAGTTCATATCGGCCAAAGCGAAAGTATGAAAGAATATATAACCTTTGTTTTTTTTAGTTTTGCTCTCATTCACCACTACATTTAGCAAATACAACTGTTTTCTAAGATATTATTATCAGGATCCAAGACTTCTACCCTATAGATAACTGACTGTACTGATAGCCATGAGACTGTAGGAAGTTAACAAATAAGCAATTAGAAATGTTACCTATCTGTAAAGATGTTTGTTGGTGCTAAAATAATTTATTATAAGTCTCAAACTGTATTTTTCTTGGTATTCGAGAGCATTTTACTAAACGTGGACGAGGTCCCTTGATTTCATTAGTCAGGTGTTGGCAAATGTGAGTGAGTGAGTGAGTGAGCCCAAGTGTAAGGAAATAATTTAAAAAGTCCTTACCCTTTAGAGGCAGTATTATTAAATAACCTTAGATGGTTATAAAACACTCTAACCAGGGATGATGCAAGATTCTTGCAGATTATGTCAGATTTTAGATGAATGGCAACCAATGCTATTAATGACTATATAATTTCAGGCTGTTGACTTTTCACACAACCCTCAGTTTCATTCAGACAGTTTTAACAATAGTGGTTAAACTTGTTCCAGACTTTCCCTTCTACTTATTTATTTCCATGCGAAACAACAGTGATGGTATATATATCAGATGCTACAGTCATAAGGTTAAAAATACTATTTTCTCTACTGAATCTACTGATCTAATTGGTTGTACAAATCTGATCAGCTCTTGTTTTTTAGTTTACATACAAAGACAATTTGAGATGACCACACCCACTGTAATTCAAAGCATTTACGCTGACATTGAATATCAGATGACCTGGAAAAAAAGAAACGAAATCAGATCCTATCAGTAGCTACTGCCAGCAGCTGTGCTCTTTTAATGTCTAATGTTTGGCTCCAACACAAGAAAAATATTAAATGTTCCTTGTCTGAAATACCAGCCGTTGCTCATTTTTTTCCCTCTCTCTGTTTTAAGAGTTGTTGTAAAAGTCGGAGCCAAGACCTGCTGGATGCTTTTATGTAGAAAACACTAAAATTGCAAATAAGAGCAAATCACGAACATGGGTAAGTAGAAAAAGAATGGGGAAAGACAAAAGAAGAGACAACCATCGTGTGTGGAGGGAGGAGAGATTAACTTGTTTTTTCATTAATATTAAAACAAGTACTCATTCAAGCTTTTATTATGCCATAGGCTGTCTTTGTTAAAGTGCGTAAAACAAAGTATTTCAGCATGACACCACAAAATTTTAATGTTTGACAACGTCCTGCATCATAACTTTATCTCTGTCATTGTAACAAACCAAACCGTGTGAAAATCAGGTAAAAACTGATCTTAATTGTCCTAATTATCTGATCACCAGTATGCTGTACGAACAGTAAAACCTAAATGTTTATGTGAAGAACGACTTCAACCAGTTGGATGTGAGATGAGGTCAATGCTGCTCTCCAGTCGTCGCGAGGTCACGGCACCAGATGTAACCCTGCTGTGTTCGTCTCAGGTCCAGTGGGTCGACTTCACCACAGACACATTCATGTTCTCTGTATTTATTCCAACAAGAGAGGAAATCAAGTTGGTGGTTAATATCAGTCCAGCAGCTTCTGCAGTTGGAGACAGCAACTGAAAAAGGGGGCGGGGCTGCCAGTTACTGGTTGCTACGGTAACCACCAACTGCCAACACAACGTAAAACGCCAATAAATGTCTGGAGGAAGCAGCCCAATAGAACTTAATACACCAATACATATCTGGAGAAACTATTTCTTGACTAAACAAAATAAATTCTAAAAATAAACTAATTTTGACAAACTCTAGTAAAACCCAAAAACGTTGCATTGGGGATAATTTCACAGACTCTTCAGTATGTTTTATTTCATGTACATGGGAACAGGAATGTAGTGACAAATTAACATAGATCATAGAAATGTAGTGAATAATTACTAGGTCTTGGATGTTAAGACAAAGAATTTTTCAGTCAAAACCACAATAAGGCTTTGACAGTTGGTAAACTTTTATTAGTGGCCATTTAAAAGATAAGAATGCGCCAAGAACATGTGTCTAAAATGTACGTGCCAAGTTCCTGGTTCAGGAACCAGAGGCAACAGTATATAAGAGATGGTTTCCAATCCTTAAAACACTAAAGCCAAGGCTACAGGAACCAAGCTGAAGAAGAGAAAATAAATCTGCTGTCAGGTTGGTGAAAATCACTTATCAATTTATTATTTTACACAATGATTTTCTGAATGCATACTTTCTTTATCTTTACAGACGGTGATCTAGTTTTCAATCGGCATCTTTTCCACAATGAAGACTCTGACTTTGCTTCTGTGTGCCTTCTTGGCTCTGAATCAAGCTGCTGGTAAGAATGTCTCCAAAATAAGAACTGATAGATGCTGTTGATTTCAGAATAGGTTCAATGAATATTATTCACAACACCAAGTACAAACACAATAACACATAGTAATGTAAATTTGATGCTAAAAGCTTTGTTAAACTCACAGTTGTTCCTGAGGAGCAAGAGGGAAACTTGGAAAATGCAGGCAAGTAAATCTTAAAATGTTTTCATATAACTAATATATATTTATTTTAACAAACCAAAATTTTTTCCCCAATGAAGTCCTTCAACCTGAGGCTGGGGAAACTGTTCCAGATGGTGAGTCTGATTCATTTTGTTTGTAATTTATTGATACATTTACTGATAATTACATATGAAATCAATTTAATAATAAATCAAAAAAAAAAACAATTTAATCATATATCATAAATTTATTAAATATGATAAATAAATTTATCATATTTATTTTGCTACAGGAAGTACAGCTGAATTTTAGTCATTTAGAGAAAAAAATATTGCGTTAATAACAATGTCAGTTTATAACAAACTAAATAATGTTTCAAAGGAACGAGATAAAAAAATATGACTGCCTTATGTTATCAGATGATTACCGACTTTTTATCTCGAGATCCCGACTTTTTTTTTTCTTTTCGTGGGATCTCGAGAAACTAAGTCGGGATCTCGAGATCTCGACTTAGTTTCTCGGGATCTCGAGAAAGTAAGTCGGGATTTCTTTTTTTTTTTTCTCCATGTCCCCTTAGGGCAGTGCTTCTCAATTATTTTCTGTTACGCCCCCCCCCTAGCAAGAAGAAAACTATTCGCGCCTCCCACTCCCCACCGTGACTATCCATCTCTGCATAACATTTTATCCTTATTAACATTAAAGAAGAGAAAAAAAGAAATACATATGGTCAAACTTACAAAGAATAACTTTATTAAATCGTGTTTTAAGTCTGTTTTAAGACGTGTTTTAAACATGTTTAAACTGTAAACATGTTTGACCAACTAATTGCACCATTGCAAAATTAAATCAAATCAATAAATAATATTTAATAATTATAATAACTAATAAACTACAAAAAATTAAAAAAAATTTTTTTTAAAAGCCTGTTCCCCAGGGCCACACGCGCCCGGGGCGCGCCCCACTATTTGAGAGCCACTGCCTTAGGGGCTCCGTACCACTTTGCCTGAACGCCATGCCGCCATGAATTATGGGATATGGTAGGCAGTGAAGGATATATCGGACCCATCCTTCAAATCTGATGAAGAGAGGGGCATTTGAAGGAGTCTTCGAATTCGGACATCCCTTGTCGCCGCGCTATGACGTAATCAATCGACAAATCCGTCCTTATAGAAATTTCATACATGCGCACAATGTTGAGGTAAAAAGACATAAGCTGTGTCCAGACGCCTTCAGTTCCCACAAATCTGAACCGGAAATGATCTGCCCATATTAGTAGGAAAGCACATGCGTAATGCACAGTGGACCAATAAAACATATGTGGACACTCTTGACCAGCGTGTGAGAGAAAGATGTTAAGATTGACTTGTCTGAGTTCACATTAGAGTGACGTCACTATGTTTTCTTTTACTTGCCATTCATAGCTTCGCTGTTGCGGTGGGACACTTCTGTTTACAAAATTAAACCTGGATATGTAGGTATTATTAATTTAGTGCAGTGAGCCACAGTGAAAGGAAAAATAACACATTTTACCTTCTGAAGACTGATGGGGCTTATGGTAGTAAAGGTTGGTCCTAACATGGTGGGCTAGTCCTCATATTGGTAAAAATACAAACTGTGAGTAATTTTTTGAAACATAAAAGAAACCAAAAGCATCTTTATCAAAGTTGACTACTTTTATTAAACTTAAAGTTTAATAAAAGTAGTAGTTTAATAACCTACTGTCCATAAGACAAACCTCAGCCATCATGAAAAATTACTTGATTACTTGTTGACAGACCAGATTTTTATGACAAATGCTTATTTCCACAGAGCAATTTGTAGGAGCATTACATCAGAGGATCACCATCTGAGGCATGCCTCCAATCATCACCTCTTTTCTCAGTGCCTTGCTGTGGTAGTCATTTCTTTACACGTTTCTCAGTAGATTCAACTTTTTAAACATATTAGGCTTGTTTGATTTCATTTTGAAAAATGTTTAGTTTGAATATTGCCAATTATGTTTGCTCTATTTAAGCAGACACTGCTATTAATCCATACATCTTGTCATTGTCATTGATAAAAATGCTTTAACTCTCTTTCATTTAGTTTTGAATCATTGGATCAAATCTTAGATGAGTTTGTTCATAAAAGTTTTGGAGCTGGCTCTTTTAGCTTTTCAGATTTCCCCAACTTTTTACTAATTTATAGTTTAGCATTGAATAATAAGTATACAAAAGTATTTCCTTGTATCTCCTCCTGTTTATTGTCAAAAATGTCCCATTGGGGTGCTTTGCAGCTCAAATGAGTGAGACCTCTGCTGTTCAGATGCATGCATTACTAGTCGATTGTGAAAAGTAAATAACTCTAATAGATAATTACCTAATTTATTGGTATTCTTATACATGATACACTTTACAAAAATTAAGTGTTCAAAAATCTACTATTATTATGGAAAATCTATGTTTGTGGTTCAATTTCCAGGATAAAGCATTCATTTTTGTTGTGAAATGTTAATTTCTATGTTATAACTCCTGAAAAAAATATCTAAAATATAAAAAAATCAGGAGAAACTTTAGTAAAACACTATAAATAATACAGTACAATAAGAGTCTCTAAACAAAGTTTACCAGAACAAAGTAAGAGGTAAAATAGTAAAGTTTTGTTTATGATACTGAAATTAAAGGATTTGTTTTGAAGTAAAAAAAATAACAGCGTTAAGCTGTTTATTTATTATTATTATTTTTTTAGTTTGTAAATTAAGTTTTAAAAAATTAGGCAGAAAACAAATTCAAAACTAACTTTAGCTTTCTATTTTAGCCCTATTCAGTTAAGAATGAAATAGCTCTTGCAATTGAATCAGAGTATGTCCTCTTTCATAGAATAGAATATCTCTACAACTGAAGGCAGTAATAATCGCGTCGGAGTGGGACCTCTTTCGTACACCATCGCTTTTCTGTCACAGTCTCATCAACGGCAGTTACAGGTGTGTCGTCACCGCGATGTTTGTCCCTGCGCGGATTCCATCGCACAGTTTTGTCGTCCCTCCCAACATCAAGATTACTTCTGCTTTCTGAACTCCTGCACTGATTTAAATATATTAAAATTGATTAGCTCGTCGTGTCAGCGGTGCTAGTCACACCAGATTACCCGGACTTACTGACAGACTCCGCGTCAAACAGCGTCTTCACTTCCAGCCGAGTTTGATGGAGTCGCTGGTAAGTTTAATTAGCCTCTTTAGCTTCGGTAGCTGCGCTAGCCGCTCAGTTAAATCGCTATTCGACTGCAGAATATATGGAAAGAAATCGTTTACTTTCTATTGAATTAACAGTGTGCGAATACAGTGAAAGCGAAAATGTTTCACTGTATTGTCAGTGAGTGTTACTCATGTCAGTAATACTCACTGACATGAGTATTACAGTGTATTGCAATTACACTGTAATACTCATGTCTGTCAGCAAGTTCAGAGTGTGAATGACTAAGACAAATAAATCGAGCTGATATAATAAATCAGCGGCGTGTTTACAGAGCATCCTGCATGAAGATAGGAGAGATCATAAATCTGATCCCTTCACTTTAGCTGGTTGTCTGTGCAGACTTTGAGTTTGGAGGATTAAGACTAAACAAGACTTATGAATTCAGTAACTATTTACCAAATGCTACAAGGACAGGATTTAATGTATTGCATTTGGATTTTGTTTAAATAAAAAAAAATCTGGTATGTAATTTTGTCCTCTTTACCTTTCCACTGAAAAAAAGGTAAATAGACTCCATCCACCTTCGGTCAACATCTGTATCAAAACAAACCACCCAGTGGTTAGTAGGTACAGGAAAGTTTGACCATTTTGAATAAAACATGGCAGCATCATGCTGTGGAGATATGCTGCTCTCCAGTTGTACTCAGAACTGGGACATTCTGACATCCCAGTTACCTGGAAAAATCACCTGGAAGTCAAATTTCCCACCAGAAAATTGGGAGCAACTCTGACTATCCCGAATGTGTTTTGTGTTTCAATATGGCCGCCCTTCAGGTCAAAATAGTAGGATTTTTGTGGAAACATGTTTCTTTTAGAAAACACACATGTAACAGAAAATAATATAAAATCAATGATACATGAAGACTGAACAAATTAAAAATGGTTGCTTATGGAAAGTGAAACTGAAAATGATGTTTGTAAGAAGTACTGCAAACAATATCTATGGGTGCCGCCATGTTGAAATTCCGACACTTCAATAGTTGTGGGAAGATGGTCTTCTTCCGCTTGTTTATAGCAGTTAAGAAACAACATTTTGGTGCATTGCTGCCAGTTAGATGCTAAATACATATTGGTTGTTTTTATAAATTATTAAAATATATATTCACTACATGAATTTTATCTTTTTAAGGCACCCAACCAAAAAAATAACATTCTGAACTAGAATGTTTGTCCAAAGGAAGATGGTCAGTTTAGAAAACCTATTGAATAATTAGACATGGTGATGGCAGCATAATGCTGTGGGGATAGATGTCTTTATTGAGGTAAGGGAAGGTGGAGAAACTTTAGAAAGCTTGTTGGAAGTTTCAAAAAACTAGGTCCATGTCCATTCAATTAGGCGAAGCTTTAGCTTTTTTTTGCTAAGAATTGTGGGTAAATATTTTATACCCACAAATATTTCAGGTGTTCTAAGGTGGTTGACAATAACCACAAAAGACTTGTGCGTTTTTGTGAGGTGCTGAATATGAATTAATTTAATTTGTTTTTGATTTTTGATTGCTTTGATCTGGTAGAAAATCAAATCCCAATAAAATTTGATAAAGTTAATTGTTGGTGGTTCTGTAAACAGTATGTGTTAAAGTTCAAAACCTTTGAATGATTTTGTTTGACAGTGTCTTAATCTGTCTTATCTATTGAGCAGAAGTTCAATAAACAAGAAACTTGATCCAAATGAGCAGAAGAGGCATCATCTCAGGACGGAGGAATCTCCTCTCTTTATGTCTGCTGAATGTTATCAGAAGACACAGCAGATGATGTAAAATGTTCATAAAGTGGCTTTCACCGTGCTGGAGCTCTGAGAGCATGAAGTGATGGAGAAACCAGAAGGAAGGTGAGCAAACCATGACAATCTGTTTCCACTGGAAACGTGTTCAAAACAAAATCACCATTTTTAAAAATCAGATGGATCACTCATCCACTCCATTAGACTTCAGTTTTAGTTTATAGAGTTACTTTTAATTTAGTTTGTGTATTAATGTCGGTTCACAAGAAAAGCAAGTCTTTTGCTTTTATATTTCTGCCTGATAATGTGAAAAACATTGTATAATTCACATGAAGTCCATGCATCCTTAAAAAGTGTTAAATTCATCTATCTAAAATTAAGGCCTTAAAATGACTTAAATTCATTAGAACAAAACCTAAGTTGGTCTTAAATTCATCAACCACAGGTCTTAAATTTTGTGCTATTTTGTTTTATCTTGTATATTCTCTATAGCTCATTTTTCTTGTGTGATTTTTCTGACTGATAAATTTTGCGATCTCCAGGCAATTGAGGCTAAGGCTAACTAGCTGCTAACATACTCTTGCTAGCTAGCTAGCTTTGAGTCAGTCATGACTCAAAAATATACACTTATCACCAGTTAGCTGGGCAATGCAAAAAGTGTTATAACAAGCTTGAAAGTCAATGTTTTATATTTTAAGACACCCTGAACTCTTTCAACAAAGATTTCTCAGATTTAGTTCAAGTGATGGAACATTGTTTTGATATTAGTCAGGCTCCTTTGTTATTTTATGCCGTTTTTGTTATTTTGCGGCCAACTTTATCTGGTATGAAAAAGTTCTGTCTGCCATAAAGTGATCTACTAATACTCTGCTGTGAGGAAATGTGTTTATGTGGCTACAACAAATATTGGATATTGTTATGAGGTTCATTTTGTTTGATTAGTGTCCATAATCTGTTGAGTGGAATCCATTGTACATTTTCAGAAAATATAACACAATTTTACTACATTTTGCAAAATATCTGCTAATTTTCTTGTAAATTAAGATAAGAATATGTAAAGATCCTTAAGAGAGTTTAAAAGAACTCAAAAGGTTTGATTCTCCATAAGCAAAAATAATAAACATGGCTCAGTTTTGTTTAAACTTTGTGATATTTTAAGAGAATAATATATAAATTTCCCCTTTACATGATTGTGTTTCATGTTTACTATGATTCAGACAGTTTGCGTTTTAAATTGGTTTTCTCTTTTAAGTGTGTTGGCATGTCTGGGCGTGCAGATCCCATATAAGCCTTTTAGCTTTAGAGATGAATGAGATGGTATGCTAACTCTTTTATCTCCTCTATCTTTCACTTTCTGATGGTTTCTCTTTCTTTCCGTCTGTTTTTTATTTAGTAATCAGCTATGACATTTGCTGAACTTTGCGTTTGTGTTCAGTTAAATGCTAAAGTTTGTTGTTTCTGTGCCGGCAGCCCTGCGGATGAGAGAGGACTCCAGCCTCCAGACAGAGGCCTCCTCCATGTCTGGCCCTCGTGGGGAGGAACCCAGCAGCTCTGCCCAGAGACGGTGCTGCTGTCCAGGCCTGTAATGCACGTCTCCCTAGGAGAAAACCACGGCATCCTCCTGGCACAGGGTGCGTTTTTAATGTAAACTTTACTACTCATCTTTGAGTGCTGCCAAGATCTTGTTTTTTGATTTCTAAAAAAAATTGTAGTGCTCTGAAGATGGTGAGACACTGGACCGAATAAATGGAAACTTTCTATGATCTTCTCTGCTGATATAATGGAGAGAAGTGAAGATATTTGTATTTAGGGTTGAAACGATTATTGTGACGAATTGATTAATAACTTTTCAGAAAATGAAAGACAATTTATCTAAATTCAAATTGACTGAAGGATTGCTAAATTATTGCATTTGAAGCAATAAATTGTTTATTTTCTTATTTAAGGTAATTTGATTTAAATAGCACATTTTCAGCAACAAGGCAACACAAAATGCTTGAATAAACTACATAGGCCTCTTTTTATACAATATTAGAAATACAATATTTCTAATATTTCTAAAATATAGTATTAGAAATATAGTATTTCTAATTTAATTTAATTATTTTCTTTTAATACAATATTTCTAATACAATATACATAATAATTTGTTCTGCAGTGACTAGATTGGTGTTGTTTTCCAGGGGGGTTGGTGTTCTCGTTCGGGGAGCTTCTCTGGAGGGGGGTGAGCGTCCCGGTGTCGGCTCCGGTGCTGGAGGCCTCGCTGCTGGGGAGGACGGTGGTCCATGTGGCTGCTGGGGGCTTCCACTGCGGCGCTATAAGCGAGCAGGGCGGCGTTTACATGTGGGGGGAGAACACTGCAGGACAGTGCGGGCAGACGGAGAGAGCCTCTGTCACAAACACTACAGGTTTGTTTATTTCATCATGTCACACCGTTTTTTGGCAAAAATGCGTTCTTTAAAGGGGCAGTATAATGTAAAATCAATGTTTTTTTTATGCTATAATGTTACTCTTTCATGCATGTTTGGGGAATCCCTCAATCTTTTGTGGCACCAATTCAGGGGTGCAAAAACGCAAAACTCCTCATTGGAGGTGTAGTCGAGCTTCCTCAGCTCCTCCAGACTAGCAGCAGCAGCAATTAGCAAACACCTGGTGAAACAGCAAGTTTTCTCAGTCCAAAACTCCTGAACGGCTGTAAACAGCGTAATGGAAAGTCATTGTTGTGATGACATGCTGAAGGCGGAGTGTATGAAAGAGCAGGAGCTTCTTAAAGAGACAGAGGCGTCAATTTACAAAGTAAAATGTCTTTTAAGTAAAATTTGTCAAAATAAAAAATTTTACTGGATGATAAATTGTTTCAGAAATTATTGCAATGAAAGTTAGTATTGTTGTTTTGACACAATGTTAAACTAATATTTTGATAATATTGCAAGTTTGCTCTCTTAAAGACTAATAAAGTTTAATTTTGTACATAACGCTGTACCAGGGTTCCCTGCTCCTCGAAATGTTCAAAACACTTTGATTTCTTGACAGCAGTTGACGTTTAAAAGTTGATAATTGTTATCTTTCTGTTTATTGAAGTAATAATAAGTGAATGCTTCCCTGTGACAGTTCCTGAGCCGTGTCCTGTCACCATGGTGGACAGTGAGGTCGTTCCTCCCCTGGTCGTTCGGGTCGTGAGCCTCGCCTGTGGACGGGAGCACAGCCTGGCTCTGTCGGCCCAAAACGAGCTGTGGGCCTGGGGGAGCGGCTGCCAGCTTGGCCTGGTCACCAACACCTTCCCTGTGTGGAAACCTCAGAAGGTATCGTCAAGGCAGAATTCCCTCATCAGTTCCTCTTTTATTTGATTTTATTAATCAGATTCTTGTTGTTATCCCTGTTTGTGAAGGTTGAACATCTGGCAGGCAGACATGTGATTCAGGTCAGATATATGTTTCTTGTTAAATATATAATATGCTTTTCTGTCTCTGAGGTTATCAAGTTTTCATACCAGATATAGTCCAGAAGAATCGGTTCGAGTGGGAACCAAAGCTGCAACATTTACATTTTCAGCTAGTACAGTTTGGTTTCACATTACACCTCCTAGCCTGTGGTGGCGCTGCACCAAGAACCACTGGAGGAAGCAACATGAAAACCTCTGAGGAAGACACTGAGCGCAACTTACTTATTCACAAAATGTAAAATGAAGTGGCATCAGATTTAAGCGGTGGTAGGATTTCTTCTTCTAGTGCTAGACGAGCACGTTGGTTTTGGTTGTATCTACCCAGAATGCCTTGCGCTATAGTCCACTTCCTGCTTTTGGAGCGATTTCTGGTTCGCTTGCATTCATATATACGTTCGAACTACTAGGTTTTTAGGCAGACTAGAGTGGTTTTTTGGTCCATGAGTTCCTCCCCAAACCAACCAAAACCAAACCTTCTAGGCAAACAAACTAGAGCTCTGTTAAGGCGGACTAAACCAGGCCGGGCCTAAAAAAGAAAAATCTAGTTCACTTAAAAATCTAGGCCTCAAATTGGTTGACGTACGGCTTCAGCTGGAAATTGCTCTAAAAGCAGGAACAGAACTATAGCACAGTGCATTCTGGGTAAATACAACCTAACCAAACCTGTGAGTGTAGTGGAAGAAATGGCTCCTGGTTTTTCATCAAGCACCAAAGATAAATCCTTCCACCGCTCAAATCTGACACTACTCCATATTTGTTTAAATTAGGTGAAAAAGTAAGTTGTGCTCTGTGTCTTCTTCAGATAATTTCCTATCATGTCCTTCAGTGGTTCTTGCTGCAGCCCCATCACAGGCGAGGAGAGGAACAAGTTTTTCAATTAGTTTGGATCGTTTGACAATCCAAACTAATTGTCAAACGACAATTAGTTTGGATCTTCAGCTGGTCTGGTGAGCTGGTCTGGTCTGGTGAAACCCAACCAGACCAGCTGAAGATTTGGGCCCCAATCAAATCAGGTCTGCTGGACTACCAGGTGTAAAAACACCCTTAATGTTTCTGTTGCGTCTCTTGTAGGTGGCGTGTGGTGCCTACCACAGCCTGGCACTTGTCCGCAGTTTACCTGCCCAGGACTTTAGCGCTCAGAATACCCCGAAAACCAGGGAGCGGGGTCGATCACCTCAGTGCCCTTTGGCAGACAGGGAGGAACTGATTACAAGCGATGATGCGGTCTACTGTCCGCTCGGGGTGGAGCTCTCTGAAGTCACAAGAAGTGAGGTAGAGACGCCATTTTGTTTGCTGCAATTTGAAGATATGACATGCAGTTCTTTTGCTTCTTAACAATAAAGAACGAATATTAGTGTGAAACATTTGGATATTTTTATTCTATTATGAGCTTGTGATTTTATTAAAGGGTAAAATTATGTAAAATCAAGTTTTTATTTAGCTTTGCATCATGTTATAATGTCATTACCTCATCAAAAACAAACCTGGAGTGTTTCTTTGATTCAAGCATGTTTGACAAATCCTTTAATCTCCATGGCAACCACTCAGAAGGCAGAGTGCCTGGTTGGACCTCAGTTGGACCTCCTCCCCCATTCAGCTCCTTCAGACTAGACAGCAGCAATTAGCAAACCCCTGATGGAGCTGAGCACCAGCTGATCTCATTGCTACTTCTCAGTGAAAAGCTGCTACAAACGTCGTTAAAGGGTTAATAGAAGAGACGTGTTGTGATGACTTCCGAAGGCGGAGTTTCAGAAAGAGCAGACGTTTTTTACAGACACAGAGGCAATAAATTACAAAGGCAAATATCTTTTTAAGTCATATTTTATATTTACAGCATTTTTGTAGCAACTGAAGGTAACATAGTTAATTTATTGTGCTATAAAATGGAATTATATACCTTGAAATTAGATAATACTGGCCATTTAAACTGCAGAAAACTGTTCAACTTGGTGTTGTATTCAACCTTACTGAGTGCAGTGGTGTTTAAAAATATCAAGAAATCCAAAAATGTTTAATCTTCAAGAAGACATGTAGTTGTTCTGGAGAGGCCTAGTCAAAGCCTGAATGTAGTGGATAATTTGTGTCAGGATGTGAAAAGTGCTTTCATAGTTCTTATCTGTAGCCTGTGTTTCTCCTCTTTGATGTGCATTCCAGACTTCTTCCCGGAGACGGGTTCCCAGGCCGCGGCTCCATCCGGCTGGAATGTCATCTGGCAGCAGCCATGGCTCCTCAGCCAGTTTATCTTCATTCTCTGATGACAGCAAATCTAATCCTAAACAGTACCGTGTCTTTAAGTTCTCTGCATGTCCTCCATCTTCCAACTTAAAAAAAAAGTGGTTTCTGACTGTTGAGATATTTTTCCCTATGTCTCCATTTTCTGCTCTCTGAACCTTCAGGAGGAATTTCCCAGCATGCATCAGACCGGAGGCTGAGGAAAACAGAACGGAGTGCGTGTCGCAGGCTGACGGCAGCCCTAAAGCTAATCCAGCGTCAGATTGGGCCTCCAACAAGGACTCTGCGCTTTCTGACGACCTGGAGCTCCAGAGTTTACTTGAGAAACTTTCTGTTCAGTTGGAGCCTCAAAACGCCACGGCAACGGGCGACACCGACTCAGTGAGCAGCCAGACCGAATCAGGTTCGGTTTGGATTTCTGTTTCTTACTCTGCTTTGGATATCGTTTTCTTTCGTGTAATGCTTCCTCTTCTCTCTTTTAACCTTTCATCCAGAGGACAGCTGCATTTCTTCAACACCGTCTTCAGATTTGTTGACTTCAAGTTACAAAGAAGAATCAATTGTCAAGATGCAGACAAACAAGTAAGATTAGCTTCAGTTTAACCAATTATTTTATCATCAGTCTGGGAATATTTAATAATTCATCTGTACAGAACAAGGTTCTATGACCTGATGATCAAAACAGATTAATCAGTTTATTGTTGCAGAGCATTTTCTTGTTTCCAAGCTCAGTTTATTAACTCAATTAGTAATATTTAATCACGAATGCTTGGTCTGTGTGATTCCCAAAAGAGAGCTAGCTAACTAAAAAGTGTAATTTTTTCGACGTTACGATCAGTTTGTGCAAAATCCTTTTGGCACCACTTCAATATAAAATGTAAAATTTTCCATTGTGATACAGGTCTTATATTTCATCGATAATGGTCTTAAAAAACCTTGTTAATCCTTGTACTTATCAACGAATGTCCGCTGGAAACAATCCATGCTTCAATATCTGACCTTTGACCTTCCATTCTGCAGCGGCGGGGCGTCTGCACCGCTCTCGTCTTCGCCGGTGTGTCTGGAAGAAGTTCGCCTTTGTCTGGAGAGGGAGAGACAGGTGCTGCTCAGCTGCTGCCTCACAAATACGCACCAGAAGGAGAACGTGGCGGCGGCGGCGTGCTGCAGACGCTCGCTTCCTGGAACCCCAACCCACGGTACGATGGGACGGGTCTGAACGGATCGACTGTTTATTTGGGAAATTCGCTTATTTTCTTTTGTGGACGATGTAGATGAAGGGATTAATACCGAAAGTCGTCAACATTGAGCCAGGAAGCTGGTGCTTTCAATTAACAACTTAAACCTTCTATATTTTTGTTTGAGGAATGTAAAAGTAAAGTAGAAAATGTTAATTAGTTGGGTAATTAAGCTCTATTTGGTTTTGGTAGAACTTTGATCTTTTATGGGACATAATTATGATTTCTATCTAGTTCTCCCATTTCCGTGTTTGAGTGTGTCAACAAACAGTTTTTATTCACTCTCTCTCGTGAGAAGTTTTACCCCAGTCAGAGATTTTCAACCTGGACAGTTTACAGTTGAGAACAAATGTTTCCTCTCCCTACATTTTAACATACAGCTTCAAATTTGTCCCGTATTTTGCAGAAACCAAATGAATTCAGTTGCAGTTTTAGTGTCTTCACTTCATAAATCAGCTGGCAAACAGGGAGGATCGTTTGTTTTAAAAAATAAGCAGGTCTGGCAGATCAACTTCCTGTTTTCTGGGTTTTCAGAAGTTTCAGGATCATAAAAATGAAAGTCAGCCAGCAGCCTCACTAGTCTCTGATTCTCTCAGCTGGTTTGTGATTGGCTCAATAATTTGTCCGTTTGTGTTTCTATGAACTTCCTGTAAGATTTACAATCTAACCACAAATAAACTCTTCAAATTCTTCTGGTTAATGCAGTTTGTGAACGACCGTAGGGCTGAAACGATTAATCGATGTAGTCACAATTAATTAATTATTGACATAATCTAGTGTAGAAATCAGTTAATCATTAACTGGAGTATGCAGACTGTAATTTGCTGAACAGAGAAGGGATATTAAGCCACAACTGTACAAAAAAAATATATACATTTGAAATTAAAAAAACAAATATGTTTTACCCAAAACTCCTCAAGTTGCAGTTTTAGCTCTTTTTTATTTAAATTGTCAGAAAGGCTTGCTTAGCACCTTTTTCTATCCAATTATTAACCAGTAAATACTCAACAGAGTTGGTCTGTATTGATTTAAGTTGCAGATGCATCCTTTGCTACAAATGATCAAGTGTTCACTAAAGAATGCCATATTTTTGCTCTTTAGGAAATAAATGTTTATTTTCTTATTTAACACAGGAGTTAAGTTATTAGTTTATTCGAAACTTTAATGTTTTTCTAATTTTGTATGAAAAAAGCTTAAGTGGTAAAATGAAAAATCTGCAGGAAGTGTTTCTGCAGATAATTTTGTTTCTCTGAGAAATTGTCTGAATAATTGGTAGAATAATACTAGATGGATAATCATTAGTTGCCTCATTAAATGTATTTTTTAGGATTTTTTTTTTTCAGTAAAGATTTGCAGATTTTTCTATTTTTATTGTTAAAACTGAAAAACCAATCATGGTCCATTTCTTTTTCTACCAGATTCCCCCGGAGTTTTACTTAAATTGTTCTGGTAATTAAAGAAGAAACATGACGAGGTTTTCATGGCTTCTGGAGCAAAAGCAGGCCCACAGCATGATAGATCCTAAACACATTTAGTTTTATCTCAGTTATGAGCTCAGGTCTGTATTTGTTTTTGGGGATTTTCTCATGCAGGGTCTCCACGGAGACGCCGCCAGGGTGCCTCCGGGTCACTCTCTGCTCCTGGATCAGATGATTCAGGAGATGGGCTGCCGTCCCTGGAGACAGAAGTCTGGAGCTGGGGACGCGGGTCTGAAGGACAACTGGGACACGGAGACCAGCTCGCCAGGTTTGTTTTATGGACTTTAAATAGGTAATAGCGTAATCAGTGACCTATTATGCTTCCTTAAACAGGTTAGGATAAGTTTCTGAGTTTTACAAAACAGGTTCATTACATTTTTGTACAAAAAATAAGATTTCAGTCTGTTCTGTTCTGCCTATTTTGAGCTTCTGACAGAGCCAACTG
Organism: Phalloptychus januarius; assembly: GCA_902982915.1. Lineage (NCBI taxonomy): Eukaryota > Metazoa > Chordata > Actinopteri > Cyprinodontiformes > Poeciliidae > Phalloptychus > Phalloptychus januarius. The sequence goes on along the minus strand of CADWAE010000230.1, from coordinate 14,945,570 downwards.
ACCAAATTTGGTCAGTTTCCTAGCTTAGCTGGGGTTGTAGGTAACGGCACAGCGCTCATGGAATGGGACTTAACAAAATGAAGTTTTTTGAAAAGGCTCATTTTTCAGACACCAAAAAACATGAACTTATTGCCAGAAAAACAGCTGGATGTTTTTTTTAGTGCACTTACGTTTTTTTTTTAGAAGCAGTTGATGTTATTTATCGTATTGTTTATTATAAACAATTTTATGTCATGAGAATTTTGATTTATCGTCATGATGAATTTCAGATAGTGTTGACAAAACTGTTTTTTCACAAGAGCATAAATAAATATTGGTAAATTCAAAAATATGGTTGCATGAAGACTCTGCATATTTTGAGCTCCTGTCAGAACCAACTGACCAAATCTGGTGGAGTTCCGCTGGGGTTGCTAGGTAACGGGGGTAAGCAGGGTTTGGGTTGCTCGGTAACGGTGCAGTGCCCAGGGAATTTTATTTAACAAACAGGACGATTTTTAAAACCAGACACCAAACAGCTGGGGGGTTTTTTTGTTTGTTTGTTTTTTTAAACTACTTGGTGTTTTCTTTAGAAGCCGTTTATCTTCTTTATTTTAAAACTTTTGTGTCATGATAAGAATTTTGATTTATCTGCACATGAAGTCTCTTTGTGCAATTTATGTTTGTGGCGCTATGAGTGCTGTGCCATATAGTGATTAATAAATTTTAATCATCATTTTTATCGACATCACAAGAATACTTAAAAATATCACAATAAAATTGTAAATATATGTCTCAGAACTCGAGTTGAGACCCAGAAGCAAAAAGGGAATTTGGCATCATAGATCCCCTTTAAACACACTTGTTGGTACTTTCATATCCACGTTTTTCTCTTACAGCTGCTATTGTTGTGTTTGCTCTGTGTGTTTAGGCTGCAGCCTTTGTGCATCAAGTCTCTCACAGGGCAGGAAGTGATCAAAGTTGCTGCAGGGTCCCACCATTCGCTGGCGCTCACTGCACAGTGTCAGGTAACAACCAGATTTAAACATGCAGCCCCTCTCTGCAGCTAAACCCATTCTACATCACCGTCTTTCATCCATATGTAATTTGAACTTAAAATGATTTGTTTTTATTGGTTTGTTAAATTAATTTGAGCTGATGGATGTTGTGAAGATTTGAAAAATAAATTTGTGCCCTGAAAAATGGATCATTCTTGTTTGTTGCAGGTCTATTCATGGGGAAGCAATCTGTGTGGACAGCTCGGTCGGGTCGATGGCCCCGTCACTGTACCTCAGTTAGCAAAGGTTTGTTAACCTCTATAAAGTCATCTCAATGTTATGCTTTAATTTTTTGTGTTTCTAAGCCTCTATAGATAAGTTACACTAGACTAGAGTAGAAAAACACAAACCAAATGAATTCAGATATCCAGTAATATAGGGATAAGTTGACCTCTGCAGAGAAACAACATTGCTGCAGGCATCCAGCATAATTCTGACTGTATATTTGATCACTTTGTTTCGTCAGACTTTACTAGATTGTTGGTTTCCTGGTAGGGACTCGTCAGATTTTTTAAGGGGTTATATCACGTAAAATGGAATTTTTAGCTTTTCTTGAACTTGTTCAGAGACATTTAACCAAATATGATCGGGGTGTTTAATTATCAGCAAACTGTGAGTGTGATTTTGATCTTGTGTGGTTTAGAGAAAAGTGTTTCGTCATTTGATAATATTCTCCTTAAACTAAAGAACGGTCCAAATAAATCCTTCAAAATCTCAAACTAAAGCTGCAGCATGTTCTTGTTGTTATGGCCACTGATAACGGCGGATAAACGTAACGATAAGCTGCTTCTCCACTATTAGAATGTTGACCAACCAGTACATGAGCATGATTGGCAGCGCTAATAATCCTCATTTACTCTGCTGTAAAAACTTTTACTAATGTTTTTAAAATGGAGACGAATAGCGTGGCTGGTATTACCTAAACGGCTGTATCTGTTGGAGGACGTAAACGATTGCTCTTTGAACTCTGAAATGCCCATAAACTTGTCAACAAATTCAGCACCCAAAACCTTGTAGCTCTTGGTGTGCTCTGCTAACAAAAAAAACATTGAAATGTTTAGTTTCTGCCCGGTGACTGTTTTTTGATTGGTTGCTTCTGGTCGGGATCGCTGCATTTATGCAGACATTAATAGTAGCTAAGGAAGGAGGAGGAGATCGATGTTTTCATAGATTATCTGTTTCATAACAAACTCACATGACGGGTGACAGATTTAACAAGTATGAAAAACAAACAATACTGTAGCTTTAATTGATTGGCTATAACTTGTTTTATGCTGTTAATGAGAGTGAAAATGTGCATCTTGAACAAAAGAAAAGCCTTTTTTTTTGTTGATTTTCCTAAATCCACACTGTGTTTCTTGGTTGGTTCCTGCAGCTGTCTGACGGCCTCCGTGTTTGGGATCTGTCAGCTGGTCAGAGCCACTCCCTCCTCCTGGTGGACGGCGACTGCGTCCAGCCGGTCCTGTTGTACTGCGGCCAGCAGAGCGAGTCGCCGTCGGCGCAGAGCGAGAAGCTGCAGAGTCAGAGCTCTCCCCTTAAAGCGAAGAGCTACACGGCCAGACCTACGCTGCTGCCCTTCTGCATCGAGGTTCGTGGATTCAATGCACAACTCCAGGCTATTATGGGTGGAGCGTTTTTCCACTCCACCCATCAGTTCTCATATCAGTTTCCACTTTAAGAACATGTGTTAAATACAGAACACATATATTCAGTGTTTGTGTAAATAAATACACAAATGGGAAAATTACCCATTTCAAGTCTAATCTTTTAACTTATCGGGTCATGCTTCAAAAAGCAAATTGCCTTTTTTTGAGTCTTTGCTTCACTTAATGATTAATCAATTACAAAATATTTTTTTTCTTCTTTTCAATTTATTTTTGTTGCTATTGTTTGATCTCTTATCCAGTTATTTATTTATTAGATCAATAAGTTTGTTAGCCTGTAATTAAAAAAAAATTATAAAATTACTAAATTAGTTGATGATTATTTCAATAAGTGATTAATCACAGTTAATCTGATTAATCGTTTAATCTCTAGTCTGCATTTTCCTTAATCTGGCTTTGTGCAGATGAGTTACATCAGCAGCGTGAGCAGCGGCGGCCGGCTGTGCGCGGCGTTGATGGATCACAACGTGATGGGTTTCATCGCGGCCATCCACGATCTGGCCTCCAGAGAGCGGCGCTTCTCCTGCTGGACGAACGACGTCCGGAAGGTCGTCATCGCTCCGCTGCGCAAAAAGGGTGAGGACCACTTTGCTGCTTTAATCAGAGATCAAACTCAAACCCAGGAACAGCAGAGGATTTGATTCTGAGCATCTACATGTGATTTATTTCCCTCAGAGACTGCGTGTCAGACGTTGGGGGATCCGTGCACGCACCTCTTCTTTGCACTTTGTGATCGTTTTATTCAGCTGAGCAAGCTGATTGGTCGGCATGCCACGGCACTTAGCTACTTCCTGCAAAACACCCAGAGCCGTGATGTAACTTCCTTTCCCCTGCTGACGCATTCTGAACATTTCCTGGAGACGTATAAAACGTAAGGATTTTATTCAGCCTAGATTGATGAATAAATGCTGACTTTACTGTTAGTTTCATTTTTTTATTTAGTTTTTATGCAATTGCTGATCACACAGAAAGAAAAAAATAAGTAAGTTTTAAAAGGGATATATTATGCAAAATTTATATTTTGCACGTTGTTTTTATGCGCCCATTTGGTCGTTGCTGCTTTAAAAAACAACCAAAGCTCTTAAAAAACACCAACTGGTTTTTTTTGGTTATAAGTTCATAGTTTTTTTGGAATCTGGAAAATGAGACGATTCCAAAACATCCCAAATGTTGAGTCACAATTGACAGAAGCTATGCTGTTGCCTAGCAACCCCAGCCTAGCCCAGCCCGTTGCCTAGCCAACCCAAGCGGAACCTCTAGCACATTTGGTCAGCTTGTTTTACCGCTATATGTGCTGTACAGTGGCCGCTTTGCTGTTGACCTACTATACAAAAACCACTTACTGCATTCTTGTAGGTTGTACAGAAGGCTCCACTTTTGTTTTTCAAAGCTGTACTATTGAAAATTGCAGCCATTTTCACATGTGAGTGTAAACTTTGATTTTGGGGGCGTGGCTTATTTGGATTTAAAGTGACAAGCGCCCCTAAAACAAGAGCTCAAACGATCGTGAGGAACATGTTTAGTTTGACCCACTGACCTATCCTAACCAGTTCAAGGAAGCATAACATGTCACAATAAGAGTTTATACATCTTTAGCTAAGGTTCCAATAATTATAGTTAAATAAATACCTTTAATTTGTAAAAATGGATAAAAATTAGTCCCTGACTTTGCTCTGTTCCCTTCATCTGTTTTGCTAATCAACATGAAATCTGTCTCTGTGCTTGCCTCTAGGTATTGTTCTGCAGTCGGCGACTTTCAAGTAATGGGTGGATTCCAGTCACTTCATAAACTCTCACTGTAGGCATTTTTTTACTTTAACTGTTCTCATGGGAGGAGTTCAACTTCCCCTGCTTGCCTTGCTGAAAACACTCTGAATCTTCTCTTTGTTCAGCCAGAATTTGCTAAAGAAAAAATCTACTATTGTTGATTGTTTTTGATGCTATAAAAACATGAAGTTGTTGTGTTTCTCCCTGCAGGGAGTGCTTGTGCGGCCTGCAGGCAGCTCTCTCCCAGCTGTGTGAATCAGACCAGTCTGTCAGCAAGGAGATTGATCTGGTTTCAATGTTCTACCAGCCTCTGCAACAGCCCCACCATTACAGCAGAGTCCTGCTCAAAATGGCTACATGCTATGACGTGGTGAGCACCACGCCAATTTCACTCACTTTTACTACTTATTTTTATTATTCTTTCAGTTTTATGTTTCAGCGTTTCCTCCATAATTCAGTAACTACAGAGTTATTTACTGAAAGGTGTGTTGAAAGTCTGTTTCTCTCCCCAGCTCACTGAGGAGTATCAATCTCTGCAGCAGGGCTGCAGTCACTACGACGCTCTCTCTTTGTCTCTCCTGAGGAAGAAAAAGGAGGCTGAAACCACACAGCTGTTCTGGAAAACTCATTCTGGCAAAACTACTGTGAGAACAACGCCTTATCAGTGACCTCCTTTTTCTTTGGCTGCTTTTGTTGAGAGTAGATATAACTCTTTGGAAACTTGTTCTGCTAAAGAAATTTTTACAAAACACTCAATATTCTTTGTACTTAAATATCTACTCTGTTATTTTTTGTAAGCATGACTGTTTATCTGCAGGTCGATTCATGTGTGAATTAACTTTGTCACGTTTTTTTGTATAATATAAAAACCAAATTACGTTTCTCATATCAGTTTAAATTTAACCTATTATGCCAATTTCTCGTGTTGCACATTTTTATACTTCCATTTTGGTTTCAACTGATTCTAAAAACAGCCAAAAAAAAACAACCCAGCAATAACTTAATATTTTTTGGTGTTTGGAAAATGAGCCGTTCCAAAAACCCCTCGAATGTTAAGCCACATTCCACAGGAACTCTACCGTTACCTAGCAACCCCAGCCAAGCCCAGCCTCATTACCTAGCAACAAAAGTTCCAAGCGGAACTCTAGGGGTCAGCTGGTTTTACAGAATCACTTTATTGCCATTGCCAGTAAGCTTGTTCTCAGGGTAGAAAATCACTTCGATGTTATGGTACAAATCTAATTTATTTATTTAGATGAATAAATAATACAATATGAAAATATTATTATACAGTTGGAAAAAATTGAGACCCCACTGCATTGAACCCCATTGAAAACGTCACGGTTATTCTGAACTCTTCCTGAGTTAAAATATTAGTATTAACAGGAATTTAATACTTCCTGATTGTTTTCTTTGTATTATTTGAGGTCTGAAAGCACTGCAGCATTTTCAATATTTTGACCATTTCAAAATTTTTGCTTGGATTTTCAGAGAAATGCTGTCAGTAGTTCATAGAATAAAATGTTCATTTTACTCAAACCTATAAAAAAACTTAACTGTTTTTGGGAAACTGATCATTTTAAATTGTGTCTTAATTTTTCCAGAACTGTGTATTTTACAGCTGTACAATGGCTGCTGGAAAAGACAAGTGTTTTGTTGTTGACTTATCAGAAACCACTTGTTGCTTTCTTGTTGGTTGGGCAGGAGGCTCTACTTCTGCTTTTCAAAGATGGACAGTGTGTTACCTCTGATTGAAAACAAGATGTACAGCACTTCAGAAAAAGATCATCACAAATCTGTGGTAGTTTGATGGTCTAGGTCTGCTTTTATGCTTTAGCCAATAGGCGAATGTTTATCTTTCAGGAGAGTCTGCGTCTGCCGCAGCGCCGTGTCGTTTGTGAGAGCAGCAACAGATCTCTGACCCCTCAATACGCCGGCCGCTTCTCCAATCACTGGTTTATACTGTTCAACGACATCCTGGTGCACACACAGGTACCCAAATTAAACCCCTTTAAGTTGCTTCTGTTGATGTGAAGTAAGAATGCATTTACTGTCAGAATGTTTTGCTTATTTAAGGCTTAAAAACAGGGCGGTGTGTTTGTAGCTGACATTTCCAGTCGTCCTCCATCGTTTTAGATTGTCTTTACACGTCTTCATTGTGTCTTTCATTCACTCAGGGATCTCTTCCCTCTCAGAGCTTTGTAAGTATGATAAAGTAGCTTCTTAGTTTGATGTTCCACCCACCAGTTTTTGCTGCATCCAGTTTCCACTCTGAAGGTTCAGATACGGGGGAATCAATAAATGTGAGCACTGGACGTCGTAAAGTTTGCCAAAAAGGTTTCCCACCCGTCCAGACAGAAGCGTTTGAAGGTCTCAGGTTTATTTTTATAAGTTGGACAATTAGTGAAAATTTACATATAAATACATAATATTACAGACAAGTGGCTGATTCCCATCTCCAGTCCCATAAATATTTTCATGTAATCATTGTTGACATTTTTAACTTTCCAAGAGCCATTTTCATTTGGTGGTGTCGGGTTTGCCTAATTTAAACAACCACATTTGAAAAAATCACGATGTTTTATAATTGTGGAGTTTTATTTTTCTCAGTCTACACCAGTGTGAGTTGAATTATGTTGTAATATCACTACGAAATCCTGTTTTTGCTGGGTTTAAATCATGGTGACGTCCAGTGTTCACGTTTGTTTTCTGCATGTTTATTTAGTGGTGATAAACGGGGGTCTTTGTGCACATTTGGGTTTAATGTTTGCAGCGTTAATGGGTCGACTCTGATAGCTCACAGAGGCAAACTAAACTAACATGACCAACTCCAAACAACGAGGCGTTGGGTTTGGACCGGTCTCCTGCTGTCTCCTTGTCCTGTGTTGTTTTCATGTATTATAGAGACTAACTTTGTCTTCCGCTGTCTGGTTTGCTGTGGTGTGTTGATGGAGGGAAAATGCTACATTTAGGAACATTTCCCTTTCTCCCAAAGCTTTATCATCCTAAAGCTTTAATTTACTGGTGCTGCTTCTATTGATAATCTGTCAATTAAATCAACCTTTAGCCGTACACAGAGTTCAAACTTTGTCTTTCAGTACCACCTTCTGCAAATACAGCTCCAGAATACAGTGATAAATACGTTAAATATCATCCAGTAAATATATCGATATCATTTATCATCATTAAAAGTCCTCAAAAACAAGTTATTTTGATCAACTTCCAGCTCTGTGCAAACTCAAAGCTCAAAATGTGTCTTTTGTTCACTGTCCTCTATGGAGGCTTTTCAGATATTTAAACATTAAAAATCGCTCAGTCATAAATATTCATTTATATTCGTCTTAAAGGAGAGAAATACTCGCCACAGTCACCGCAGTCTGATAGTTTCACAGATTGCAGATGTTTTGGTTTATGGGGCGACTGTGGGTAGAGAAGTCGTCTTGTTCTCTAGGGTTGTAGGTTCTATTCCTCCTTCCACATGTCGACGTGCCTCTGGGCAAGGCACTTAGCCCCAAACTGCCTACCGATCTGCGTATGGGTGTATAAATGTGTGAACGTTTGTGAGTGCGGATGGGTGAATGTGACTCTAGTGTAAAGTGCTTTTCAAAATGATTGGAAAAGCACTATAAAAGTTCAGTCCATTTACACTAAATTAAAATCCCTCCAAAATGAGATGAAATGCTAAATTTTATCAAAAGTTTGATTCTTTCAAACTTAAAACCAGGAGTAAAAGTAGCAATGTTGTAAAACAACACAGAATATTTAAAATGGAGGATTCACTCTATTTGACCAGAAAGTAGAAATCTTATTTAGAGTATATTTAAAATTAACTAAAGAGGAGTTTAAGCTGATAACGCTGAGTCTTGATGAAAAAGTTTAGTTGTCCATAGAGAGAACTCAACCCTAAAGGCTCAGGATAATAAATGTGCCACCTGTTTACGTTTCCGGTGATAAATTTAAAGGAAGTGAAGCTAAAAGCGAAAGTTGTTCTTCCACAAACTAGCTTAGTTCCTGGGAAAGATTCCCGCAGTGAAAAAACACATTTTATGTCTTCAGCTTGTTGTGCTTTGTTTTGAATTGGAGTTGATTTCATGTCTATGGTTGGTTTTAATTGTGTTTTTTCATCATAAAGAGTCTAATTTACAGTTTTGAAACTATTTTTTATTTAGTAATCAAGTTTAACGCTACAGATCCTCTCATTACTATTTTTCCTGCAATTGCAACTTGCTGATTTGTTTTCTAGAACCTTTTGTGAGCAGAAGCACATTTTGTTTGGTGAAACTGAAATTAAGGTTTCTGCGTTTTTTATTGAAAGTTCCCCAATTTGTCTATTCTTAGAAAAAGCCCTTTCGACGATAACTAACATGTATTTGTCGGTCATTTTTTTTGTCTATCAAGTGATTTTGTAATTTCAGAGTGGGTGATGTTGCTTCATTTGAGAGATTCTGAAAAGCTGTAAGTTCTGTTGCTGTGTGTCTCTGCAGTTCTCCTCATTTCGAATCTATCCTCTGACTTGTTTGTGGGTGAAAACGAACACCGAAGACTGCAGCGGACTGTGAGTTTCTCAAGAACATCTGACCAGACATGTAAAAAAAAACAAAAAACTGATGAATTATGAAACCGACATTAGTGCTCATTAGTCATTGGGGAAGTTTAGATAAATTTACAGCCAATTATCTGACTATTTTTAATCAATAATGAAACTAAAACCTTTCAAAAAAGCTACAAAAGAAGAAAAAGAATCTTGGTAGAAGCGTTTTTTTGCCGGAGGAAGATGAATTAGTTCCTAAAAACTGAACGTCCTTCCTGTAATTGCTTTCTTATTGCTTTTATAACCGCAATCTGCTGTCCTGTAGATGAACTTCTGCACTGTGTAGTGTTTAACGTTCATTGGCGGATTGCAGTTGCAACATGAGGTCAAATTAACAAAACTACTTTTTGATCAACTTTACACAAAGAACAATCTGCTTCTGACGTAGTCACACAGCAACAAGTATTTGTATAAATGGAGAAAGGCCACATTTTAGATTAGTCATTATGCAAGCGTGAAACTTTTTCTTATTTATATATTTTGTTGTAAATTTACAGCCAAAGAAAATGGCGTCACATTGTGAAAGACCAGCGCACAAATTCTGAGAAATTAAATCAATCTGCTGCAGTTCAGACGTTACGAAAACTAATTTAGAGGAGAGCCGGTGTCTGTGTGAGGCAGCCGACCATGATGCAAACTACAGGCACTTTTTCATTTAATAGGTGAAAAGCTGAATGTAATTACTATAAAAAGAAGCAAAATTACATCAGTACACATTTGTACTGACTCAGTGTAACAATGTATTTGCTTTAATCATTGCATAAAAAGCTACAATATACATTATTTCAGTATACTGTACTACAAATGACTCCCAGAATTACATCATGTAATCTAGAATAATTAATCTCATCTCAGCTTAGTTGTTGTTGTGGTCAATTTACTTTTACACTTCAAGTATCTTTCTGATGCTCATTAAGTAATTACATTTAAGTCAGGAAGTTGTGATGCTGCGATCAGTTATTTTCATAAATTCACTCATTACCCTCAGATTTTACCATTTTCACCAGCCATCAAAACGTTTTTGTAAATCTGACCGTAGCGTTTTCTGTATTTTCTTTTTTCTGTTGACTGAATTTTGACCAATCCTCTTCGTCCTGTCCTGATCTGACTTCCTGTTTCAAAATCGTCTCTCAAAAGCAAAACCTGCAAGATCAGACATGTAAAACTGTGACATTTGACAAAAGTCAAAAAAACATTGTAGATTTCTTCCAAACAAACTGTATAAGTTGAGCAATGCTGCTGCATGCAGTTAATGTTAACTATATAATGATTAATTAACCATAATGTATCACAATAAGCTAGATAACAAGAATACTATTGTACATATTTTGCGTCCTTTACTAGTTAATGCAGGAATAAACCCAATCCTTTTTAATTTAAATGCAGAGGTTGTGCTCGCTGTTGTTTTCTACTTATTTAAAATAAATCTTCATTGTCACAGTAGAAAGAGAAAAGAGTCAGAGAGGAGGCAGCAGCAGGACATGGTGCAGGGTTTTCTCAGGTGAGGAAGATTATGATGAGAAAAAGAGGGAAAGTTAGGAGGAGAAATGTCAGCTTTTTAGTAAGACCACATCATGGCAAAAATAAATTTTTTTTTCAAAAAAATAATTTTGAAAAAGTCCCGCAATAATCACAAAATGTAAGCATTGGAATGTCTTTCAGGGACTGATAATTCATATTTTATTGTACTTTGTTCAGTTATACCATCAAAATAATTTGTCCAGAGGAGAGTTTCACCCTGGTGGCCTCAACGCCACAAGAAAAGGTACATTTTTGGTTTATCTGATTCTGTAATTAGTTTTTTTTAAAACCAACCCTTAAAGCGATTCTTTATTTTGACCCTCCCATCTCTCTGTAGAACAAGTGGCTGCGGTCTCTGAACCAGGCGGTGGACCAGGTGCTGGGAGGTGCCATTCAGGGGTCGTCTCCAGGGGTCACGGCTGCAGTGTGCCGCACGGCTTCTTACAAGTTTGTCGCAGATGAGCGATTCAAAGACGCTCAGTATACCGGCGGCTGGATGGCAGGACGAGTCCACGGCAGGTCAGACCGCTGCTGCAAAGCCTTAAAAACACTTGGAGTTAATTAGTAAAATCAACATTTTTATAGTAAAAGATCGATAATATGTAATATTTATTCTGAAAGTTTCTCTTTTAATGAAGATGCTTTGCTGCATCTGCTCATGTGGCAACATGCATTCTTTAAAAATGTCTTTTTTAAAGGCTGAAAATACAATATTTTACTAATAAGGCTGAAATTATTAACCGGACTAATTGTGATTATTTGTGATTAATAAGATTAATCGTGATTATTCAATTCTGGAAATAATTGTCAAATAATGAAGCAACCGATTGTTATTTGGCGTATACAAACTCAATTAAAGACAAATTGCTGAAAGAACATCACACACAGAGCTAAAACTGTACAAAAAATAAGTTTGAATTTAAGTTTTCTAAAAAAATTGTTTGCACATATGAGTTTACAAGCTAAATCTGTAAGCAGTGAACAAGATTAGTTTAGTTTTCTCTTAGTTTAAAGTAACAGAGGTTTGATTGTACATGATTAGAAGATGACTGTGACTAACTCCGAGCCATTTTAGGTGGAGATAGTGATACTATCTACACCTAACAACAACGACATCATCAACTTCAATTTTACTGCATAAATTCTAAATAAGCGCAATGAAAAGAAGTGGTCCTAAGCCCGACCCCTGGGGGATACCAATAGCTGCTGTCATGAAACCACACTATATTCTGTGAGATTACTTATCAAACCAGATGAGTCTCTGCTTCATTGTGACTTTCATCGTCAGAAGCTTGTGATAAATCGATGAAACTAAAACTTTATTTATCATTTTGAGACTTTGTGTAAAAATGTCAAAGAACTTTTTTTTTATCGTTGCTTCCATGGTGATGCTTCGAAGTGCTGAAAAGCTGAAAGTGTAATTTGTACATTTTCTCTTTCAGAGGAACCATGAAGTGGCCGGACGGGCGAGCGTACAAGGGAAACTTCAAGGGCGGACTGGAGGATGGGTCTGTATGAATCCACACTGGTCTTTCTCAAACTGTGGTCCGCAGGCGCCCTCTACTGGTCCGTGAGGCACTGCATGTAAAGAACCGGTTATTTGCCGTGACGTCACCTCAAAGTGGGATGAATGAAGTTAGCTTACCGAAGGACTGCGTTTAAAAATAATAATGGATAAATGGTTAAAGACCAGTTCAGGTAAAAGAAAACCTGAAGATAAGTGGAAAGTTTCTCAGTGTGAGTTGCAAAACTTTTGTTTTTTAACATAACAATGGGAGATCTAGGTCTGCAGCTGTGCTGAATGTGATCCGACAGTGAGCAGCGCTGCGCCTTGCGCTGACTAACTGCATCTTTCCACAAAATAAAATAATTTATGTTGGGCCATCCACTGGCCACCAGTTTCGACTGCAGTCTGTTTTATTGTGCTTCTGAATTACAAATGGCCCTGAAACGTTTTTAGTTTTTTCACTTCCATGTGTTTTCTATCATTGGAAAGCTTAGAATCCACACGTTAAAATTAACGTTAAATAAATAACTCAAAATGTTATATGTTAAAGGTTGTAGCAGTTTGCGATTTTATTGTTCAAAAAAACAATGCCACTCTTCACATTAGGATGAACAAAGACAACGAGTTAAGAGGTTAATATTTTCCCTCAGGTTTTATATGTTATTTCAAATGAAGTGGTTGCTGAGTGTTTGTTAAAAAGTGAATGCTTGAGAAACATTGATTTAGATTTTTCTTTTTTCTTATAGAGACATAAAACAGAGCAGATAACATTTTAGGTGTTTGGACAGGAAATAGTAGCATTTAAAAAAAAAACACTTAACTGCAAATTTAAAATCTTTTCTACAAGTTAAAGCATATTTTTTATCTTTTCCCCCCAGTTATGGAGAGTGTGTAATACCAAACAAAGTGCAGGACAAACCCGACATGTACCAAGGACAGTGGAAAGAGGGGAAGATCCACGGCTTTGGCAAGTACAAGTCAGTACGCCGTTTTATGGAGGCATTCTTATTCAGACGGAACCAAAAATATCAGAACCGTCGTTTAGAGGGAAACATCACCAGAGCTGTGACATCTTAACTTAGAGCGCCCCCTTGTGTGTGCTTCGGGTGGGACTCAGGTACGCCAGCGGGGAGGTGTACGACGGCTGTTTCTGTGACGGCCGTCGCCATGGTTACGGCATGCTGAGCTCCGGTAAGCTGGACCGCACGTCTTCAGGCCTCTTCATCGGCCAGTGGGTTCACGACAAGAAGACGGGGTACGGAGTCCAAGACGACATCATGAGGTAAAAATAAAAGATTTCTGATCCAAGAGGAACGAAATGTGAGATTAAACACAAAAATATGATCACGTTTACTGTCTGGGGCTTCATAAAAACAAGAACTAAGGTTATTATGAATAACTAATAGTAATGAAATAATGAAAAATTGAGAAAACATTTACTGAAGTGAATAAAAACAGTAATTAATGAGGAAAAACTATATCATGTCTTTATAAAACTAAAACATACTAAATTATAGTCATATCTTTTATTCATGAATCTATTAATTAGCATTTCAAACTGATTAATGCTTTATCTGGCAACAAGATTAGTTTAGTTTTCTCTAGTGAAAATTATTATTTTTTTAAATTTTATTCCACACCAGCGATTTATGTCAGCTGTCGGCAGATTACGGCGCTCCATAATCCTGCTGGTAATTCATACGCACAGTGACAACAGCAAGAATTGGATTTGGTTGTTCAACAATAATTAAATACATTTTTTGAACATTGTATTTTCTGCTGAGTATTCTTTACCCAGTCGACTTATATATAATTACATATATATTACTGACATTTTTTTAATGCAGAATTCAAAACTTTCAACCAAAGTATTAAAAAACTACAAAAAATAAATCTTAACTTTTATGGCTGTTTTTTCAAATTTTCCGTCACCATAAAAAAAAGGCTTAGTCGATGGATTATCATTCTGTTTCTGAAACCGTTTCTGATCTTGTAGATCATCTTTGTTAGTTTTTGTTGGTTGTTACTTCAGCTTAATTTATTGACCTGCATTGGCAGAGCTGTGGGGTTCATTAAATCTTGTTTTTGTTTCTCAGAGGAGAGAAGTACATGGGCGTCTGGCTGGACGACCAGCGGCACGGCAGCGCTGTGGTCCTCACCCAGTATGGAGTTTATTTTGAAGGGTCATTCAGAGAAAACAAGATGAGTGTGAGTACAGCAGTCAGCTGAAAAAGATTTGTTTTAATGTCAAATATAAGTTATGGTTCGTCTGTAATTGAGCAGCCAGAGACATTACAAACCAGACTTGTTACGTTTCTAGTGGTTTTAATGGTTTTATACCTGTTATCCGTCAGGGTTCAGGCCTGTTGGTGTCGGACGATGACACGGTTTTTCATGGGGAGTTCAGTGACGACTGGACCATCAATGGAAAGGTAATTAACTTGTCTGCTTTGCTCTGGAGACTTTCCTCAGATGAACTGACTGTCTCTGCAGGGGGTTTTGACGCTTGCGAATGGCGACCGTCTGGACGGCCTGTTCAGTGGGGAGTGGAGCGCTGGTCTGAAGGTCGTAGGAACGTACGTCAAACCGGCCATAGATGAGAACAGAGAGAGAGATGAGCCACCGTGAGTATTTACATGACCTCCTCTAAGAGATGCAAACCAATCTACTTACAATTAGTTAACAGTTAAAGATTTATTATATTAAAATTTGTTTCAATTTATTGACAAAGAAACGTCAGCTTCGCCGGTCTGTTAGTGCTGTAGTCTGGCCACCATACAGCAGGGGGCGCAACTGGCCGCCATCATTTAATGGAGCCAGCTGATGCCGGATTAAAAATGGCGGCTGTTCCAGAACGGGAAAGAGAAACAATACAGACGAGTTAAGAGACGCAAAATTCACTTTTTGCAGTTTTGTTTTGACATATACAAATTCGCCAATCATTAAGTCAATAGAACCGCAGGACTGTTTTTCCTGACTGTAATGTTCGTTTGGACCGGCTCTGACCGTAATGTTCGTCCTGAAGTCCGAATGTGTTTGTGTGTCGACAGCCTGGGTCAGTACGCGGTGCCCGCTGCTCAGAGGTGGATCTGTGTGTTTGATGAATGCTGGAGTCGACTCGGCTGTGACGCCGCAGGCAGAGGAGAGCGGACCGCAGCCTGGGAGAACATCGCCGTTACCATAACAACGGCTCGACGGCAGAGGTAGGCACACGAACCACAAGGCTGTGAACCTCAAGTCTGAGGAAACATTTAGCAATAAGTCTGGGTTTCTGCAGAATCCACAATTTGTTTTTTCCTAACTTAAAACTTCTTTCAAGCCAAAACTTTTCTAAAAATGGCAACTTGTATTTTTTGGTAAATGTCAACCATAAGAATTTTGTTGTAATTTTTTTAAATAAGGGAAAAAAAACAATTAATATATTTTCTTTACAGAATGTTGATATACTAACAATAAATAGTTAGTATGCAATTTCAAAAGTTACACTGTCAAAAATTAACAACAATAATTTTTGTTGTAAGAGGAAAAAAAATGGAGGTTCAAAATATTTTTCACCTCATTTATTTAAAAAAATCGTACAAAAGTAAACATAAGCAAAAATATTTGTCACACACACTTATTTCCAATAAGAAAGACATAAATTGTTAAATAAAAAAACGTAGAATGTCACATTTTTAAATTTCATTATTCATCGTAATAATTGAGTAATCGATTACTAAAATAATTGTTAGTTGTATCCCTAGAAATGTTTTTAATTATCCCACAAAAACTTTTTAAACCATCTAAAACTGTCATTTGTTATTATGTTAATATTTTTTTAATTTTATGCTTTTTATAGTAATATTTATGATTTTTAGCAAAGTTAATAAGAAAAGTCCAAACAGCCGCAAGTTACAAACTTCTGAACTATAAATGGTTTGTTACGTCATTTATGAAACCTGATTATTAGTGACAACACTTAGCTGTCTGTTATGATGGGGTGTGTGTGTGTGTGTGTGTGTGTGTGTGTGTAGCCCAGACCTCAGTAAATCTCACACCAAAGTTCTGGAGAGTTTGGAGTTTATCCCTCAATATGGCGATGGGGTCACCACTGCGAACTACGACAACGTCAGACGATACCTCACTAAGGTCGATTCTCCCACCTGAGCATTGATCTGTGCAGCTCCTCCAGAGTCACTGTAGGACGGATGACTCATCTGTGTGTGTGTGTGTGACCGTGGCAGGCCTGCGAGACGCCCCACCACCCTCTGGGCTGGCTGGTGGAGACGCTGGTGACGGCCTACAGGATGACGTACGTCGGCGTGGGATCGAACCGCCGGCTGCTCCGGCAGGCGGTGCTGGAGCTGCAGGCCTACCTCACTCACTTCTACAGCATCATCAGGTAGATTTATTCACCACCAAGAAGAAGAAAAGAGGGCGGCATATTCCTTTAAGAGTCTGAGATCTGTTGAGTTCACATTAAAGGTTTCAAAATAGCTGACCCTGCTCTAAAGGTGGCCTACCATGCTTCCTTAAAAAGGTTAGATTAGCATAGATCTATGAGCTACAAAACATGTAAGTTTCATTATTTGTTCAATATAATTCTTAAATAATGAGGTTATAGTTTGGTCAGTTCTTTTTTTAGTACTTTTCATATTTTTATGTTGTTTTTTTATGTTTTAGGGCTCTGTCTCTTTAAATCCAAATAAATAATCTGCTGCTGGCCACGCCCCCAACTTAATGTTTACACTCACACATTCAAAATGGCTGCAAATAAATGTGCAATTATATTACTGTACATCTTTGAAAAGCTTTAATAGAGCCTCCTGCACAACCAAGAAGAATGTAGCAAGTGGTTTCTGAATGGCAAGTCAACAGCAAAATACTTATATTTTCCAGTAGCCATTGTACTCCACATGCAATGGTAAAGTCAGCTCTCTAAATGTTGTGGAGCGCCACTTGGGTGGCTAGGAAATGAGGCAGTGAGACCGAACAGTCGGGAGTTTTTGAAACAGCTCGTCTTCTAGACAACAAAACATATTAACTTATTGCTAAAAAACGGTTGGGTGTTTTCTTTTTTTTAAGAGCTTGGCTTGTTTTTAGAAGCAGTTTAAAACCAAACGGAAGTATACAAACATTAGAATTATTATTTGCCTCACAAATGACAGAAATCTAGGCTTTATTTGCTCATCGTTTCACCTCAAACTACAGAACCAAACTGATAATCAAATTGTAACTTTGGCTGTTTGTTTGTTGCTGCCTGCAGGTTTCTGTTTCCAGGGTTACCAGATGATGGCGGTGTCATCCCAGACGCTCCTGACATCAGTCCACATAAAACCCGACGAAACTCAAACAAAGTGGATCAAGGGTCAGAGTTCACACAGAGGAGGCTGCATCAAGCAATGAGATAAATGTCAATGTTATTTTAAATCGTCTGTTTTTATTTTTCATTCAGTGTGCTGGTGGTGAGCTGCTCCTCTCTGCTCCTCCCTCTGCTGCTGCCTCGACTCTACCCGCCTCTCTTCACCCTCTACTGCCTGCAGCAGGAGCAGGAGGAGGCCCAGTACTGGGAGCGCATCCTGCGGCTCAACAAGCAGCCAGACCAGGCGCTCCTCGGCTTCCTGGGAGTTCAGGAGTCAGTCTGCAACACACACAAACACACACACACACACGCTGTTTTACAGAATATAAGTCCCTCCATAGCATAAACTGACTCACAAAGAAGAAGAAAATCATAAATATAGAGTTGGTAAAGGTGCTTAAAATCCTTGAAAATGCTTTAATTTCAGTTGAGAGTTTTCAAGGTTTGGAAAGCGCTTGATTTCTGTATAATGTCCTTGAAAGTGTTTGATATGCAGAAACTATAAATTACTGAAGAGTAAACAAAATATTTGGTAAAATGTCTAATTAAGTACTGAGTAAATAATCCAAATTATAAAGTATTTAATATTTAAGAATTAAAATATGATGTCTGTGGGATTTTATCAATGACATTGACAACAAATCATACAACAGAAATAAAATCAGGCAAAAAATATTTTTTCAAATCAGTTTCTTTCAATAAAAATGAGTCAAATTTGTGTTTGCTCTCTGACCAGTCAGGTTTGTGTGAAACATTTTTTAAAACATAAAATTTGTAATAATTTATTTTACTTTATCCACTCTGTGGAATTAAAATAAGACCACAAAAAATATGGATAACAGTAATGCTTAATAAAATCTTACATTTTGGAATTGAAACAATTTTTTTTAGTTAATTTTTATCGCCTTTTTACATAAGTTGGACTGGATTATAAGTCTCAGGTCTCATTGTAGCCAAACTCTTCTGACGTGTAGTGAGGAACATGCAGCATATTAGCCTTTTGTCTCATCATGCATTGAGCAGTTAGCAGTGATGCTAACTGCTTTTTGTGGATATTTGTTTTGTTTCCTGTTTAGGAAGTTTTGGCCTCACTGGATGTCGATTCTGGGGGAGAGAAAACAGGTCAGGATGTTTTTATTCAGCTTTCGAAAGTACTCTTTCATACATGCGTGATTTAAAAACATGTATAATTAAACAATTATAATCATGAAATATATTGAAGTTTCTTATTGCGATGTAATGAAGTTTAAAGTTACTGTCAGTCCCTATAAACTGTATTTAAACTTTTTTTTTTCTTTATTTTATGTTGTTTGCAGATCGTTTCCAGCAGTAAAGATGCCTGTTTCATTTCTGCTGTTGAGACTCTCCAACAAATCAGGTGCCACAAAATAAACACAACATAAATCATGTCAGATAGAATCACTGCAGAGTGATTACAACAGGGGAAACTAACTTTTTGACACATTTTGCCCAAATTGTAAACTCAAAAAACAGACAACTTAAAATTAAATAAATGAAGCAGCTGGAGATCTACAGTAGATCCAAGATTTGAAAATGATTTTTACAAAGGTGTATTTTAAGTAGAAAAAAAAGTTCATTTCCACCAAAATCTCAGAAACTTTCTAGAAAGGATTTTCAAAACAAAGGTTTACAATTTTGCTTTTTAATAAAAATTTAAATTTGAATATTCAATGTTTTTGTGGAATATTTCTGACATTAATCTCAAAATTTTAATGTTTTTTTCTAGAAAATCTTCAACTAGTTTTCTAGAAGTTTTTCTGAATTTTTTGGCAGAAATGTAACATTTTTTTTCCAATATCTTGCTATATTTAATCAACTTTATGAGAGAATAAAATCTTACTTGAGGGAAGCAAAGTTGACTTTTCAGTAAAAGTCTCCTGGTTTTAAAATTTGGTTATAAAAAAACTAATACTTCGTGTTGTACTTTACATTTTCCTGTGTCAAAAATGATGTTGGTAATGGTTTTAACATTGATTACAAACTAAAAGTCTCCATCTGCATCTAAGGGCCAAGCTTGTATAATTTTTTAATTGCAGTTGAGGCGTCACATAAGCAGTCCAAGGGCCACAAATAGCCCCTGGACCACACTTTGGACACCCCTGGATTAAAATCTGTATTTAATGAGCATGTTCTGCATGCAGCACCACGTTTACGCCATCGGATAAACTGCTGGTGATTCAGAGAACGTTTGAGGAGCTGACGCTGGAGGTGAAACCTTTCCTGGCTGGGGACTTCCTGTGGTGCATGGATGACCTTTTCCCCCTCTTCCTCTACGTGGTGCTCAGAGCCAGGTGCAGATTCACCAGCACCGACAGTCCAGCTCAGATGTTTCTGAGCCGTTTCTGTAGTTCACATTGTTATTTCTGCAGGGTCAGGAACCTGGGAGCTGAAGTCAGCCTGATTGAAGACCTGATGGATCCAAACCTCCAGCATGGAGAAATGGGCCTCATGTTCACAACACTAAAGGTGAGAAAATCTAACACTGAAACATGGTCAGACAGGTGCTGGGAGTCCTTGAAAATGCTTGAATTTCAATAGGATGTTTTGAGAGTTCTTGAAAGTCAGTGTGCAGTTTTGAAGAGAGTTCCCAAAAATTATAGCACAACTTCAACATATTTTTACTCAGATAGAAGGAAGAAATAGCCAGAAATTACTCAAGAATGAGTAAAAAAATATTTGATAAAAAGTCTACTGAAGTACTGAGTAACGGATCAAATTATCAATCATTTAAAAATTACATCATCAGACGGACCAAAATAGGAAGTTAAGTGGAGATTTTGGTCATTTGAAAATCAAAATTACAATAATTAATTTAAGAAAAGAATAATAACAAAACCAGGCAAATAAAAAATTTCCAAATCAGTTTCTATCAATAAAAAACTTATGAAACTTCAAGAAAAATTGCAGCTGTGTGTCTGTGTCTGGTGAATTTTTGGTTAAACATGTTCGTTTTCATTCAGTGGGTAGAAAATTTTACTCACGTAAAGAAAATACAAAGTAGTAAACTACTCCTAAAAGTGTAAGATATATTTTTTAAAAGTTACTCAAGTAAATGTAATTAGTCACTACCGTTATTTAGTCACTGTAAATAACGCTCACTAAATGTGGGCGTTAGATACTTTCATGTAATTGATAAAGAGAAACATTTTTTCTCACTGTCTGACCTAAAACCAGATAAATTTAGTCTGATATAACTTGAGTCGGAATCACCAAAATTATTTCTATTTGCTAAATGCCAGAAAACGTAGTGAGAACATTTTTCAGAGGTTTATTTGTAACTTTCTTTGTATATTTGTGAAAGCATTTATTTTGAGTAGGATTAGATATTTAAATACATAATTTCATGCAAATGTATAAAACGTGGTATGTAAATGTTAGACCATGTTATAAAATTTTATTAGTTATTTTTGGTTAAATTATTATTTTGTTTGTTGGACCAGTCAGGCATTTAGAGTGTGAGAGAGACTTTTCAAAACATAATATTTTGTTATATTTTACTTTACCTTATCCCTGCCATCATGAGACATTATTAACACCAGTAATAAATTACATGAAATGGTGAATTGAAACTGTCTTGTTTTAGTTCATTTGTATTGTTTTTACAAATGTGGTGCTTGAAAACTTATCTTGAAAATGCTTGAAAACTGTTCAAACCCTGTTATTATTATTCTGTCTGTAGATTTGAACAGATTAAGGTAGAACTTACATTACTGCATGCCTTCCTGTTTTTCCCATTTTGAGGAGTTTCTGAGACAAATGGGCTTCTGTGTCGCATCATATTTGTCTTTATATTATGGACAAAAACACATTTTTGAGTCACTTTACCTTCCGTAGGCTTGCTTCATCCAGATCCAACAGGAATCCACTACATAACCAGTGATTCAGTCCCAGTTTGATGGAACAGAGCTGGTAATATCTCCCAGTTTCCTGCTGCTGCAGCGACGCAGGGGCAGAAAAACAGCCGGTCTGCTGGCCCGATCATTCAGGAAGCAACAGTTAGCAGAATGACGCGACACAGCGCCCTCTGCTGTTGGAGCCTGGTAACACCACTTCATATGCACTGACGTTTAGAATAGAAAAAGGAACATTTATTATTCCACAGAGGGGAAATTCATGTGCAACAACAGAACAAATAGTTCCAAAAGAGTTGAAAATATATAAATAAAAAGCAATAATAATATCCTCTACAAGATTACAGATAAATGTTGTACTCAGAATGTGCATCGTAATGTGCATGTGTTCTGAACATTAAAAAGAAACAGATTGTTTACAGTACAATATATCAGTGAAGAGGAGAAAAACAAAAATGTTATTTAAAAACAGGGTAAATTATTGTGCCAATAAATGGCAGCATGTACAGAAACACTTCTAGACTTTGATGGTTTTAGAGTCCGACTGCTGCTGGGAAGAATTTGTTTTAAACATTTTTGATTGTGATTCAAAAGTTGGAGCTGCTGTGTTTCTCTTGTTTTCTCAGTTTTTATATTTAAGCTTCAGGCAAAAGGAAATGACTTTTGCCTGATTTATTCAAGCATTTATGAAATTAATTTCAATGTTTTTCTAACACTTTACTAACACATTTCTCTTGAAAAGAACGTACAGGTTGATAAATATAATGGGATTATTATTACTACTAGAGCAGCTTTGTGCACAGAAAAGGGAATAAATCCTGTTTTTACTGTAATTCTTTGTTTCTATGAGAGTAAATATTTTTTTTAAATAATGTCAAACTGGTTTGGATGCAGAAATGCAGTTCCGTGTTTTACTAAACGCCTGTTTGTGGTTTTCATGAGTGTTTAAAACGACAAGCAACAAACCTGCTCAATGTCTTATACTGTCAGCACTGAAATATGAACGTAATGTTACCATTAATATAAAGTTAAATATTTTATAATATATTTTAATTGGAAAGGAACAAAGATTTAACTAAGATGATTAGAGCCAATGTCCAAATGTTAGTTATTTAATCTCAGATGTTATAATGATTGGCTAAGTCATTATTTGATGCCAGGAAATGTTCTAGAAAGGTACGTTAATATCATCTTTTACCACGAACCATCAAGGTACTTCTTTTCTCTTGTAGTGAGTGTACTGTAATCATTTATTTATCTGAGAGGTACTTTGATGTTTTTATATTCTTTATTTTCCTAAAACACTGCTTTTTAAATGCACTGGGAGTAATTACTGCATGGCAGTGAACATTTCAGCCCATCGTTTTGTACTGGTTGCTTTTGTTTTCACAAAATGTAGCACCTTACATGTTAACCTTTTTCATCACTTGAATTGAACTAAAAGTGATTATTTTTCTAATCAAGTTCGTATATTTTTAACTTCATAACTTTATATATGACTGATCATCATATATAGACCCCAATGACGAATAAAAACTTTGGACGTGGTGTTCCCTCGCCCGGACGTGGGCCACCGGGGCCCCTCCCTGGAGCCAGGCCTGGAGGGGGGGCACGATGGCGAGCGCCTGGTGGCCGGGCTTTTTCCCATGGAGCCCGGCCGGGCTCAGCCCGAAAGGAATACATGGGTCCCCCCTCCAATGGGCTCACCACCTATGGGAGGGGCCAAAGGGGTCGGGTGCATTGTGTGCTGGGTGGTGGCCGAGGGAGGGGGCCCTGGCGGTCCGATCCTCGGTTGCAGAAGCTGGCTCTTGGGACGTGGAATGTCACCTCTCTGGTGGGAAGGAGCCGGAGCTGGTGTGTGTGGCTGAGAGGTTCCGATTAGAAATAGTCGGTCTCACCTCGACGCATGGCTCTGGTTCTGGAACCAGTCTCC
Organism: Phalloptychus januarius; assembly: GCA_902982915.1. Classification (NCBI taxonomy): domain Eukaryota; kingdom Metazoa; phylum Chordata; class Actinopteri; order Cyprinodontiformes; family Poeciliidae; genus Phalloptychus; species Phalloptychus januarius. The sequence goes on along the minus strand of CADWAE010000230.1, from coordinate 14,922,340 downwards.
TTGAGAGGGGCTGGACATACTTCCACTCTGGAGTTGCCCGCGGTGAGAGGCGTCGGGCAGGAGTGGGCATACTTGTTGCCCCCCATCTCGGCGCCTGTACGTTGGGGTTTACCCCGGTGAGCGAGAGGGTAGCCTCCCTCCGCCTACGGGTGGGGGGACGGGTTCTGACTGTTGTTTGTGCTTACGGGCCGAACAGCAGTTCGGATTACCCACCCTTTTTGGAGTCCTTGGAGGGGGTACTGGAGAGTTCCCCTCCTGGGGACTCCCTCGTTCTATTGGGGGACTTCAACGCTCATGTGGGCAATGACAGTGAGACCTGGAGGGGCGTGGTTGGGCCCCCTGATCTGAATCCGAGTGGTGTTATGTTGTTGGACTTCTGTGCTCGTCACGGATTGTCCATAACGAACACCATGTTCAGGCATAAGGGTGTCCATGTGTGCACTTGGCACCAGGACACCCTAGGCCGCAGTTCGATGATCGACTTTGTCATCGTTTCATCTGATCTGCGGCCGTATGTCTTGGACACTCGGGTGAAGAGAGGTGCGGAGCTCTCCACTGACCACTACCTGGTGGTGAGTTGGCTCCGGTGGTGGGGGAGGATGCCGGTCAGACCTGGCAGGCCCAAACGTGTTGTGAGGGTCTGCTGGGAACGCCTGGCGGAATCCCTGTGAGGCGGAGCTTTAACTCCCATCTCCGGCAGAACTTTGAACACGTTCCGGGAGGTGGGGGACATTGAGTCTGAGTGGACCATGTTCCGTGCCTCCATTGTCGAGGCGGCATACCGGAGCTGTGGCCGTAAGGTTGTCGGTGCCTGTCGCGGTGGCAACCCTCGAACCCGTTGGTGGACCCCTTCGGTGAGGGATGCCGTCAAGCTGAAGAAGGAGTCCTACCGGGCCTTTTGGCCTGTGGGACTCCGGAACAGCTGACGGGTACCGGCGGGCGAAGCGGCATGCGGCTCGGGTGGTTGCTGAGGCAAAAACTCGGGCGTGGGAGGAGTTCGGAGAGGCCATGGAGAAAGACTTCCGCACGGCTTCGAGGCGATTCTGGTCCACCATTCGGCGTCTCAGGAGGGGGAAGCAGTGCAACACCAACACTGTGTATAGTGGGGATGGTGTGCTGCTGACCTCGACTCGGGACGTTGTGGGCCGGTGGGCAGAGTACTTCGAAGACCTCCTCAATCCCACCAACATGCCTTCCATTGAGGAAGCTGAGCCTGGGGAATCTGGGTCGGGCTTTCCAATCTCTGGGGACGAGGTCACCGAGGTGGTTAAAAAGCTCCTCGGTGGCAGGGCCCCGGGGGTGGATGAGATCCGGCCGGAGTTCCTTAAGGCTCTGGATGTTGTAGGGTTGTGTTGGCTGACGCGACTCTGCAGCATTGCATGGACATCGGGGGCAGTTCCCCTGGATTGGCAGACTGGGGTGGTGGTCCCCCTGTTCAAGGGGACCGGAGGGTGTGCTCCAATTACAGGGGTCACGCTCTTAAGCCTCCCTGGCAAGGTCTATTCGGGGGTCCTGGAGAGGAGGGTCCGTCGGATAGTCGAACCTCGGATTCAGGAGGAACAGTGTGGTTTTCGTCCTGGCCGTGGAACGCTGGACCAACTCTACACCCTCAGCAGGGTCCTGGAGGGTGCGTGGGAGTTCGCCCAACCGGTCTACATGTGTTTTGTGGACTTGGAGAAGGCGTTCGACCGCGTCCCTCGGGGAGTCCTGTGGGGGGTTCTCCGGGAGTATGGGGTACCGGGCCCTTTGATACGGGCTGTCAGGTCCCTGTACGACCGGTGCCAGAGTCTGGTCCGCATTGCCGGCAGTAAGTCGGGCTCGTTCCCGGTGAGAGTTGGACTCCGCCAGGGCTGCCCTTTGTCACCGATTCTGTTCATTACGTTTATGGACAGAATTTCTAGGCGCAGCCGGGGTGTTGAGGGGATCCGTTTTGGTGGTCTTAGGATCGCATCTCTGCTTTTTGCGGATGATGTGGTCCTGTTGGCTTCATCAGAGCGTGATCTGCAGCTCTCACTGGAGCGGTTCGCAGCCGAGTGTGAAGCGGCCGGGATGGGAATCAGTGCCTCCAAGTCCGAGGCCATGGTCTTGAGCCGGAAAAGGGTGGAGTGCCTACTCCGGGTCGGGGGAGGTGTTCTGTCTCAAGTGGAGGAGTTTAAGTATCTTGGGATCTTGTTCACGAATGAGGGAAGAAGGGAGCGGGAGATCGACAGGCGGATTGGTGCAGCCTCTGCAGTGAAGCGGGCGCTGTACCAGTCCATCGTGGTGAAGAGAGAGCTGAGCCAAAAAGCGAAGCTCTCGATTTACCGGTCGATCTACGTCCCTACCCTCATCTATGGTCATGAGCTTTGGGTCATGACCGAAAGAACGAGGTCCCGGATACAAGCGGCCGAAATGGGTTTTCTCCGCAGGGTGGCTGGGCTCTCCCTTAGAGATAGGGTGAGAAGCTCGGCCATCCGGGAGGGACTCAGAGTAGAGCCGCTGCTTCTCCGCATCGAGAGGAGCCAGTTGAGGTGGCTCGGGCATCTGGTCAGGATGCCTCCTGGACGCCTCCCTGGTGAGGTGTTCTGGGCACGTCCCACCGGGAGGAGGCCCCGGGGAAGACCCAGGACACGTTGGAGGGACAAGACCCAGGACTATGTCTCCCAAGTGGCTAGGGAGAGGGAAGTCTGGGCCTCCCTCCTTAAGCTGCTGCCCCCGCGACCCGACCCCGGATAAGCGGTAGAAGATGGATGGATGGATGGATGGATGATCATCTGTACTGAATGTTTAGTTTGATGGTTGAATATTTAAAAAGGGGTAATAAATTTATTTTGTTTCCTGGAATGTGTCCTGACTGATTTGTTTTGTCTTTATTGTCTCTGATTCATAAGTTTTTTGACAGTGATCAGTAGTTTAGCATTTTCTACGTGTCGTATCCACAAAATATTCAGTATTTTCTTTCTCCTTAAATTCGCCATTTTTCCCTTTTACATATTGTTCAAACACTGAACAAAATGTCACCATTACGTAGTGAAAGCTTTGACAATCATGACAGAGATTTAGAAATCTTTGCTGAACATTTTTTGTATTCAGTTTTTATTGAACAGCAAACGGTAACGGCTTTCAGCGGCAACCGCTATTCGTATCCTAGCAACACAGGAACAAAAGACGGGCAGAAAAAGCAGATCCGGTTAAGAACTCTTCAAAATAACGCACTTCCAAAATAAGTCGTGTTTGGCACTTAAATACGTTTTACTTAACTTTTTTGTAATTATAGACAATCGTGTCATATTAAGTGAATAATAATCATGTAAATTACACTTAATATAAGCAACAACAGCAGAAAAAAGGAAGCAAAGAACGGATGGACATACGTTTACGTGGACATATTTAAAGTCCTATAAAAGGTAATGAAAGCACCACATTTAACTTCAAACTAAATCTTTCTGTTTTCAACCTGTGCTTCGCTCTTTTCGTTTGTCAATGTGAAGCTTTCAGATTTACTTAATTTAAATCTTATTTTTAATCCACATTTTAACATTTTTCGGCTAGTCTGCAGATTTTGTCTGAGTAATGGCACCAAATGGACACAGGAGGGAGCCAGTGGTGCAGGTCAATGTAGAGTGTTGACCTACAGTATTTTACGGGTTTGTTTGAGGGAAATAATTGTTGTTTATGCAGAAAGTGGATAAAAACAGAGAATGAACACCTGCGGTGCAAAACACCTGACAGCTTTGTGTTTAGTCAGGCGTATGCTGATTAACACTGTAAAGCAGATACGTTTGTTTATATAATGAGCTGCAGGAAATAGTTGAGATCTGTTCTGATTATGAAGGATTAATTAAAGTATCGTGAAATATATACAGTGGATATAAAAAGTCTACATACCCCTGTTCAAATGCCAGGTTTTTGTGATGTAAAAAAAATGACAGCAAGACAAATATTTTCACAACTTTTTCCACCTTAAATGTGACCAATAACCTGTACAATGCAACTGAAAAACAAACAGAAATTGTTCAAGAAGGTGAAATAAAAATGAACAACTGAGATAACCAGATTATAGATAACCAGTACGTTTTTAATTTTATATTTCTCTCCCTGAAAGATTTCTGAAATGTATGAAAGCACATCTTGAGTAAAAATCTTTCTACTAGCTGTGGCGATGATCCAAATGTCCAATGTATGATTCACCAAACACAAAAAAAACTTTCCTTCATTGCTATTATCTGCAGACAATCTGTGGTGTGAACTGATTAAATAAATATACTGAAACTAAATATTTCTAAAATTGTACCACTGCAATGAAATTGCTTTGTCAAGAAAAGTATTTATCATTTACATTTTTTCTTGTTATTTGGAAAATCTTGACTTGATAAGAGTTTTCAAAATCAAAGATTATCAGACATAATAAAGTCGCCTGCATCTGGCAGATAATGACATAACAAACACCAATTTACCGGTTCATTTACTCTTTCCAGGCTGTGTGATAATTTGTCTGAAGCAGACGTGGTTCAGTAAAACGCGGGAGGATGTCTGGATGTTTACGAAATAACCAAAAGCTGCTGGCTCCTGTTTTGGAAAGATCTGAACAATGGAGACGAGTGGACAACGACACAAAAACACTTCTGAAAAAATTAAATTATATAGAAAGAAAAAAACTGCTGCAGCAATTAGAAGAATTGTGTGCTAATTGTGCAACTGGATGTTCATAAACTGATACTAAGAAAAGTCCTTTTTTAAGTTCTGATTTGTGTTATGATTTGATCCATTTCTGTTTGTTAGAGCTAAGACATAAAATCTGGGTTTTATTTAGCTAGAGGGGAATTATATGGTGAAAAGAGACTAAATGAGCAGCAGAAAACTAATAAAGTGGGAACAATATACAGCGTAACAGATTCAATCTTATGCTGGTATATTCTCATGAAATGGAAAGATGGATTTTCATCAGTGTAGAAATTTTAATTCCTACTTAATTAAGCAATTCTATTTTCTAAAATTAAGTCTGTATTAGTGAAAACTAACTTTAGAGGAGGAAAACTTTGTAGTACTTTTTAAAAAAGGATTCCAGATTTAACTTCGCCGTATCTGACTTGTTTTGGTGATACAGAACGGTTCCCAAAGTGTTTTCCATCTGGGTGGAAAACTTTCTTTAGCTTCCAGTCAAAGTTTGAACTGCAAATAAACACAACAAAAAACCCAAATCTCAGGATTTCCATATAAACACCTCAGCTGTTCCTGCTGAGTTTGTCAATGGAAATAATAGCACTGTAAATTGGAAACACAAATTCAAGCAAAAGAACAAGCCCAGGGCATGATTTTGTTTTTTACGCTACACAAATATGCATAAAAGGGATGAACAACGCCTTTTGCAGGCAGAAGCAAACAAAAGAAGTTGTTGTGATCCTGCATTTCCTGTTGTATCAGTAAACTGTTTGTGTGCGTTCACGCAACTTCTGACTTTTTCATTCCCCCTGAAAGCACCATTAGCTTTTTGGTACATATCAATAATTACCTCTTCCTCACGTCATTAGTCCTGTAATGAAGATCACCGCCTTTAATCTGTGACGATGCATTTACTCGGTTAAATAATAAAACTGAAAAATATGAAAACTAGCCAACATAATTATATTAGCTCCTTTCGTCACGGGTTGATTTTCTGCCGGGCCAATCAGCGACCAGAAGAACGATGACGTCAATTGACCGTTTTGTTCTGTAGTTTATCGATGGCAGCGGAGAAAGTTCAGTTCAGTTCAGTTCTTCAAAACGACGGTTAAACATTAACAGCTGTCATCTTGTTCAGCTCGGCTCTTCGCGGTGGAGGACGGCTGTTTACAGTGTATGCAATTTCCGATACGTTTTATAGCATCAAACTTGCATGTCAAGGACAAACCTAGCGACTGGCTAAAATGTTAAACTTCCAACACATAAAACTGCTGCAGCTACCAATCATGTCTCGATGTCCGATTGAGCTTCAGAGCCTCCGGCGAACGTCTTCAACAGAGTCCAAACCTCCAGAGAAATATCGCTTCGCAGTATTGAGAAACTATATTGAGATTTACCATTTCTCATTAGCCAAGAGTGCAACTAGCAATTGGTGTTCCTTAATAAAAAAAGAACCAACACCAAAATACCAACCCAAATCGTCACAGTCGTCCCCAGAACAGAAGCAGCCTTCTTTATCAGGTTGTTGAGCCTTTGGTTCTGATGCTGTTGCCCCAAAAGATGATGGCTGAAGAGGTGACCTCTCACCCGACTTATAGAAAATCTGCAGCATCTTAATGCAAACCTGGAAGTATCTTAGCTTCCTCAGGAAGTCCAGTCTGCTCCGTCCCTTCTTATAGATTTATATACATTTCTTTGTTTTTGTTGGGGTTTTTCTCAGAAAATTTTAGAAAAATCTAAAATGTGTTTTTTTTCTAGCAATTTTTTTTATTTTTAAAACACAAAAGTGTTTTTTCTAGAAAATTTCTGAGATGAATCTAAAAATTTCTTAGTTTTCTCTAGTAACTTTTTTGAATTTTCAAACTTAGAAATTTGTGTATTCCAGTAAATTTAAGAGATTAATTTAAACATTTTAAAACTTTATTTTTATGTTATGTTTTTATTAATTTTTTCTTAGTATGGCCTTAGTACTCTGTCATACTTTTGTAATTGATGAACAAAAAGCTAAATTTTAAATCTTTTCTTTGGATGATCTCAGATTTGGCCACCAGTTTGCCACTTCAGACCCTCTCTGAATGTTATTAGAGATGCCCCTGAACATGTAAGGCGAGGAGGAATCTACCGCAGTGTGACTTCATTTCTGTGAAAACTGCCAGCTGAAAACGTCCAGGGACTCAATAATTTATGCTCCGTGTCGCTGCGAGGATCTTCTGAGGAGCAGCTTCTCACGACATCCACTGGAAAACAAGAGCTAACCGGAGGGGGAATCTACATTCCTGCAGATCGGAGGCCATCCTTCAAATCCTAGTGAGGAATGTCATATTCTGCCTTTTCCACACACTGACACCCAGACTAATAACCAGGATAAATATGACCTCAGAGGTGCTGCGGTGACACCATGAAGCCTTCTCTGACCCACTTCAGGAACTCAAACCACAAACTCATTACTTCCTGAAAGATTATTAGCTCCATCACAAATTCTTCACTTGTTTCTTTACACAAACATATAAAAGAGTTTTATTTTATGTTATTGTTGTGAAGTTTGTTCATTTGTAATTCAAATTAATTTTGTTTAGTCCAAAAGATATTTTCTGCTGACATTTATTGGCATATCGGTTATGTCACGTTGCTTTTGGCAGTTGGTGGTTACCATAGCAATGCCCTGAAACCTGTACTGACCCACTCCAGGAGTTTGAACCGTCATCTTGCTCATTAAGGAAGCGGCTCTTTAAGAACAAACTGATTAGTAGATTATAAAACTTCCACATTTTTCTTATATATAGTCTGAGTTGGGTAGTAAGTAGTTACATTTACATGAGTAAAAGTACAACTGCGCTGCACTTTTGAAAAATTTTCTTACACTACAAAAAAAAAGAAAAAAAACAAAACGAAGTTCAGTTTGATCTGAAAGAGTCTTTACAGTCATAATAAAAAATAATGTTTTTATTATGAAGTATTGCTACTCTTATTTGAGTAAAATTTCTGGATTCTCTTCACAGAGTGAAAAACAAACATGTTTTAATCAAAAAGCCACCAGACACAGACACACCTGCAGTTTTTGTTAGTTTATAAGATTTTTATTTTATTGAAAGAAGCTGATTTGAAAAAATATTCTTTTGCTTAATTTTGTTGTTTTTTGTTACTTATATGAATTACTGTCATTTTTGTTCAGGAAATATTAAAATTTTTGCCTGACTTTATATTTGGCCCCAAAGCAGAGAGGAAACTGTATACGTTATCTCTCTACACTCTAGCGTCCGGACCAAAAATGATATTCTGTGTCCTTGATTCTCCCTTTTCAGGTTGTAGAAAAACAAGACCGCATCCTCATGTTTTTTCAGCAACATTCATTCATGAACACATAAAATTACATAATTTTAAAACAGCTGCTTTCCAGTTGTTTTTGTTTAAATAGCATTTGGACACTCCCCAAATTTGCCGAAATGTCGTTAAACGTTTGTGTTGAGCTCAAGGTTGGAGTTTGGCTGAGGTTTGTATCGTTGGCCTGCAAAGTGCTGACCCAGTTCTCCTGCCCTTGTTGGCATCACCTGCAAACGGCGGCACAGAGACTCTTTCACTGCGCCGCAAACACTCCAAGTCTGTGAAACGTGACTGTGTTTGAAGTGATGAGTGAGTGAGGCTGCAGAAACAAGTTGCAGGATTTCTGCTGCTCCAAGTGTGTGTGTGTGTGTGCGGGTGCTAGGCCTGTCATGATAGCAAATTTTGCTGAGCGATTAATTGTCTCAAAAAATTATTGCGATAAACGATAATATTGTCGGAAAACCTTTTTACACTTATTTAATGGAAATGACATAATAATGCAGCCATATCCTGCCAAAAATAGATCCACGTTATTTTCAAAAGAACATTTATTGCTGGAACAGGTAAACAAAGAACCAAAAACAAAAATAAAATGAACTCTCAGTCTATGTTAACAAAAAGATGCACTTGAATAAAAACTAAACAACATAAAACCAAAGTGGAAATAAAAACTACATTAACCAAAGAGTGCAGATTATGAAGTCTATATAATATATTGCCCTCCAATAATTATTAGATTTAAGTAGAGAAGATGGGCATATCGACCACCTGATGCAATAGTTCACTCCTTAAGCCCAGTTCACACAACATGATTTACGTCTTACAACGTTAACATTGTCGCTGCGATTTCGCCAATCGTCCTGTAGGGGGTCGTGTGTTACGAATGATCTACGGGGTTTCCCCGCAGGGAGCGAGAACGCAGCCTGCTGAATGTGACAGGGAGCCAATCAGAACGCAGCCTGCTGAATGTGACAGGTAGCCAATCAGAACGCAGCCTTATGAATGTGACAGGTAGCCAATCAGAAAGCTCGGATTAATCTTCGTGCTTTCTATGGGGAAATTAGGAGGGGATTCCCAACCAGCTGACGGCGCAACTGGAGAGCAACGGACATCAGAGATGACATGTGAAAACAACATTAATGTTTATTCAACATTTGGTGCAAAGAATATCCAGAGAAATGACCAGGAGAGGAGCTGGAGCCAAACTGCTACCAAACCCGGTAACTTTCAGGCTGTTCATCGTTAACGTGACATAAATAGGTTCTAATGATATTCATTCAGTCAGGACTTTCTGCTGACACCAGCCACATGCACTGCAGGTAGATTGTAGTAAAACGTCGATTAATGCTGGTCTCTCAGGTTCTCAAAATGGGCCGACAATCAGCCGACAGTTCTGAGATCGTGTAGTGTGATCTGGGCATTACGCTAGAGAAATGATGAAGGGAGGGTCAGCAGAGAGCAGGAGATGAGCTTTCTCATCCAGTGTCATGGAAAAGTGCAAGGAGAAACGATAATGACGATAAATTAAACTTAATGTCCAATTAATTGATTTATCGTCTATCGTGACAAGTAAATTAATGACGATTAATTTATGACGTAATGACGATTACGTAATGACGTCATTACGATAAATTAATTTATTAATTTTACGATATTTAATTTAAATTAAATATCGCTAAATTAATTAATTAATCGATAAATTAATTTTAACTAATTTATCGTAATGACGATAAATTAAACTTACTCGATAGCTTTTTTTTAATGTCCGATTAATTGATTTATCGTTTATCGTGACAAGCCTAGGAACAAGGCTTATTTTTATCTCCAACTGTAATACTACTGTCTCTGACTGAAAGGCGCACAGTGCGCTCTCTCTGACAGACAGCTTCCTTTCAGCAAAATCTCATCTTTATTGAGCTAAAATGTTCAAATTAATTTTGTGTGAACTGACTTGTTAACTGATATGTGTTAACTGACCAGAGAATTAACTGATCAGTTGGTCATGTCATGGTCTGTATGACATCACAAAGACATCCTCAGAATGGTCTCATGACACAGACATCATTTGAAGTCATGCTAATGGCATCATTGTCAACAGCATGGCAACTGTTGCTAGGGGTATAATAGCACACAGTGAGCATGCATTATGAAAAAAATAGAATCTGTGAGCACTGAATACATTATTCCCAAAAGTCTGAACTGGAAATGCTCTGCGCAGCTTCGCCGGAACAGGCGGGGCCAAGGAACAATTGGCCCCTCCACTTTACTGCCCTACCCATTTTTATTTGTTATTTGGGTTCTATCTCCTAACAGGCATAAGGGACCGCTACATCCAACCAGTTACTCACCTGTCCAACACCGCTTTAACCCAGAAGGGTGTAATGGCTGTAATTGTGTAGTGTCTCTTTAAGATACTCGAGTATCGCTAGTGATGTCACAGGCATGCATCACTGCTTCTCTGTCAAGAGTGTGGGAGAAACGTGCTACAGATCGACACATGGACTGAGACGGACATGTTAGCTCCCTAAATTCAGTAACGTTACAGGTTGTTTGGACTCTGCTCATTTTCATGTTTGATAATATAGCAGCCATTCAACTAGGCTTTGTAAGATTGGTGAAGAGTGTGTTTATTAAAGGACAACACTCTGGAATTCCCAGTATCAGTGTGGTTGTGAGTTTTTGGCTGTCCTGACGAGTCTGCCGCCTCCTCTCCTCCCTTGAATACAACCCAAGCGTTACAAATGTTGCCCGATCATTTTATCTTGGACCTCAGAATGCAGTATCTTCTACCAGCTGATGACTTAACAGTTGAGGAGGTAAGTACTTTTCAGAATAGTTGATGTCCACCATACCCCATGGGAACGATGCAGGCTAGCCCATACGCAGACAACAGAGCGTTTCCATAGTAACTGCTGGATCAACTGCGCTCAGGGGCAGAGCCAGGGGGGCATTCGTGGGGGCTTGGCCCTCCCTGACATCTGATTGGCCCCCCATTGACATGCAACAGCATTAGGTCATCCTACACATGATTTGGAATCATTGTAAGTCAACCTAATGTCTAAAGAAGAAAAACAATAATAATTAAAGCTGCAAGCGGCATTGGAGGCCCAAGCAGCAAAGTCACACCACTGGCCTCGTGGCGACCACGAGGGTTCCAGCAATGCCACAATCTCGCCACCCCTGACGCTCTCGCGCTGTTCCCTAAAATACATGAGTTAAGAGACTAATATTTTAATTTCAGATAGCATCAAACATTAAGACCCATTATTACGGGTGCAATTTTGAATTAAGTGGTCTTTGACAGCTTGTTATATGTGTTAAATAGTCCTCAGCCTGAAAAAGTTTGAGAAACACTGATTTAGAGACGTGCAAACTACGAGGGATTAAAATTCGCAATTCAACCATGCTCACATGCCAACAGTCTGTGTAGAAAGAAGGATTTATCTTCTCAAACTGTGGTCCATGGACTGTTTGTAACAAAAGGGCACCCCCTGGTGGACAGAAAACTGATCGTTTCCATAGCAAAGATCAGAAGCAAAACCGTGCCCCAGAACTACAGTGATCTCACTGATGAGGTCATAGATGACATCATGAACATCACAATAGATCAAAGGAGTCCAGAGGCTTGAATGCTTGAATCTCAGTACAGCAGGTAGGATCCAAATGGTTCTTTGACATTTGGCTTGGTGTATCATCAGCATGCTCGTCCCATTGACTATCCCGCTCAGCTTTGGGCTCGGATACAAGGCAAAGAAAGTATTTAACCATTACTTTTCAGAAAAGAATTCAGACGAAAGTACCTCTCAGCATGAGAGCGATTTGGTTTCAGATGGATTTTCATCCGTTCCCGAAGAACAAACCAACCCGGCTGGGGAGGTTTGTTCTGGACAGGCAACCGACGTCTGTGGAGCCACAAAGTTTGGTGTGACCAAGACTGCACAGGACAGTACTGAGGACGATCGTACTGTCTGTGAACAAACTGACCCGGCTGGGGAAGTTTGTTCTGCAGTTCAGAGGGTTCACAGTCAAAGTGATACAGGCGGCTTTACAAAGACGACGGTACAAGACGAACCTGAGTGTGAGAGGTCAGTTGCAGAAAATGAAAAATCTAACCCAGCTGGGGAAGACTTATCTGCAGCTGACCTCACAACCAAGGCTTTCGCAGAAATTATGGTGCAAACTTTGGGGACGTTGCTACTATCTCTGGCTTTGCCAGAGAACACTTCTCCAAAACAAACCTTTACCAGTGTCTTTGAGGTACCAGGTTCTCCGGACGGGGAACGTATCTCAAAGAGAGACGGAGTCAACAGAGACGGCACAGCAATTCATTTGCCAACAAAACCGTCTCTACATGGTAAGGTTACCGTTGTGTTTGAGGTCAGCAATTCCCCCGATGGGGAGGTTAATCATTCACAACAGAGAGTTGGCTGAGAAATCCCAGATGTGGTGAGAACGGGAGCTCCACAACAAGGACAAGCGGACGAACAAGGAGAACTGCTTTAGCTTCTCCTATGAACTCCGAAACAGTTGCGTGAATGCCCCTTTAAGGGATAAAAAGGAAAAAAAATTGACAGTTTTCCTGTTTGCAGGTTTCTCTCTGTCCTTGTCTAAATGACTTGTGGCAGTCTCTTAATTTTCCTCAGATGTGATCAAAACATTAATTTTGTGAATAAAACGGTTGCACAGTAGCTCAGTTGCAGTGGCGGCTGGTGGTGATATCTGAAGGGGGTGGGCTAATACTATATATATATATATATATATATATATATATATATATATATATATATATAAGCATTTATATAGTTACATGTAAAAATATATATATATAAATATATAGACACTTGTCAGTCATTCTGAGCCGTTACAGACAGTTACGGTGAACCGGGCTGACAGAAGTTAGCTCTTCGGAAAGACTCGGGATTTTACCCAGATGGTTTGACACCAGGTTTGTTGAAAATTTAACAAAATGTGATACATTCATTCTAAAATGTATTTAGTTTTAGGTAGTTATTTTTAATTTGTGTATTTTGAAACTTTATTATAAATGTCAGGGAGGGCTTAGCCCTACTAGCCCATTTAGACCAGCCGTCCCTGCTCAGTTGGTAGCACTGATGCTTTGCAGTAAGAAAGTCCTGGGTGTGTGTGCGCAAGTGTGTGTGTGAGACAGACGTCAGGATCAGGACTCTATCCAGATCTTTTTCCAACATAAACATTCAACCATGTATGCTAAAGCTAACAGATGTTAAAAATAAGCTGCTTTCTACGTCATGTGTCTTTGAGACGCAAATGGGGAAAGTATCTCTGTGGAAAATGTGTTTTTATTTCTTTGTATGCATGTGTGAATACATTTATAGAGGTCTTTCTTTTCTCTGTCAAGCTAAATAAACAAGAATATTGCTCTTATTTATTTATTTTTTGCTGTATAACTTTCCAGACGGCATCCTATAAAATACTACTTCAGTATTTCTCTACTAAATTATTCTCTGTGTTTTGATTTTGATTTTATAAAGAATCTTCAATAAAAACTTGTTGATGAAATGATGGATGACTGAGAGGAAGCGTCGAGTCAGCTGGGATCAGATTATGTCTGCACTTCATTTTAACGCAGATTAAGCTCCAGATTGAGAATCCGTCGGGTTTCAGATGACACCACAAACACAAGATCTTCCAAGAATCCCTGAAACTTTAACTAGACGACTCAAGTTTCTTTCCTTCTAACGTTTGAGCATCTATAGGGTAACTGCTAATTTACTGACATTTATGCACTTTTCGGTGCAGAAATAGATTCATTTAATACAATTAATGTGGGAAAGCTGTGAATACTTTCTGGATGGATTGTAGCGCCAGAATATTTCCCCAAACTCTCAGGGAAAAGATGTTTTGGGAAAATATGAAATGAAACTTTTTTTGTGGTTTTATTACTGAATCATAAACTTTGACCTTAATAGATATGAGTGAGTCCTTTAGTTGTTTTTGGGGTTATGGGTAATTTCATTTATTTATTTATTTCAAACTGGGTTTTTAAACAAAAAAATCAAGTGATCAAAGAAAACAAATGCATACATAACGAAGAACAAAATAATTAGCATACTACCTTTATGCTTGAAAAGGAGTAGAAAGAAGCAAACACACATTTAATCCTACCCCTTAAATCAATTTAATAAAATATATTACTATATATATTCATGACGCGATAATTAGCAGAAATTTTTAATTAAAACCCTGTCATAGTGTTTATCCATAATAACATAATACGCTACAACACAAATAAACTGTCGTTAGTTTAATCTATTATTATATATACTTACATTAATACTTTTATTACTACTTATTTATTATTATTGGAGCTTTGCAACAAAATTTCTTTCAATTTATACATCTTTAAATGTACAATTGAATGATGAAAAACTGTCCTTGTCTAAATGCCTGTTTGATGTATTGTTCTAAAAACAATCAACAATGTTACATCAATAAAATTCAAAAATACTTTATTGACCCCAAAGGGAAATTAAATGTAACTTGTACGAATTAAAAATTTTCAAAGACTTATTGTAGACAGTGATGGCTGTTGGCAGGAAAGATCTCACAGTCTGTGAGACTGCTGTAGCAGTCTCACAGACTGCTACAGCAAATTTGAAGAAGCCTCCTACTGAAGACAATCCAGACAGTCTCATGAAGAGGAAAGTCAGGGTTAGCCATAGTTTTCTTAATTTCATGTTAAATGATGTTACTGACACAGGGTAGAATTAGAAAGTACAGCATAGTAAAAATACTATTCTATACTAGTGAAAATGATTACAAATAGAACCCCATAAAGTAAGAAAGTCTATGGATTTATAATAATAATATGAAAATTGTAAATAACTGCTTGTCAATTTTCACCCTATAAATCCTTTATAATCTGTTATACGAGACACCAAAAACAGAAGGATAAACTAATGATAGTAAAATAATGGTAATATTAACAGAATTATTACGTATATAGGAGTAATTTGTGGAAGATATTCTCTGCTGAATATTTCTATAAATGCGCTGCAGCTTTGGGCGTTTTCCTCTCTGAGTGGAGCCACACATGAACCTCTGTCCTCCACGATGCCTTCAAGGCCAGTGGGAGTTAACACGCAGGAGGAGATGGAAAAGAAGAAGTGTTGTTTGAAAAGACTCAGACTTCTCAGTGCGGTTTCACGCAGAGCTTATGTTGTTTACGTCAAACTCATAAACGCAGACATCAAATATTTCCTTCCTTCCTCTCCTGAATTAATCTCTAAGGTTTCAGCTGTGTTTTGCCTTGGTTAACTACTGTTTACCCTCTGCTGCTGCAGTCATTGAAGTGCATGTTTTAGCTGCACAAGGTGCGCTCAGGCCATAATTACTGCAGCAGGTTATGGGTGTAAACATCAAGAATTGGGTAAATTATTTTCTCAGGTTACAGACTGTTTACAGTCAGGAGGAAACAGAGGATTACAGTTTGCTTTTTAAATTAACTCTGGAGTAAATCCTTCACTCAATAGTTTTATTTAAGCTACAAATAAAACAGCTGCATTCAGTTCAATTTAGCTTAAATTAGGATTTCACAAAGGTGTGAAGAGTATCCAGAAATTGTAGTCTTAAAAATATTTTTAAATATTTTTTAAAATATTGTATGCCAATGTAGAGGCATACCACCTGTCACTTTTTATTTTTTATTTTTGTAAATGATGTGCAACATTTTATATTACGCCTGCTCTTTTTTGGAGTAGTGCTAGATATTTTAGAGGTTTTAAAATTTTTTATGCTCTGAATCCCAATGTTCATGCCACATGTCAGTTTTTGGCTAATCAAGAAGTAGCCAAAAACTGACATGTTTTTGGCTACTTCTATCAAAAAGCAGCACTTACTCAAGAGTAGAAACATATTTGGCAAAAAAATCTCAACAATTCATTAACTGATCAAAACATCAATAACTTAATATTTAAAAATTACATAATCATACTAAACTATAAAGTTTTGTGGAAATTTTTGTACTTCAAATACCAAAATGACAACAAAATCAGGCAAAAAAAATCAAACTTCCAAATCAATTTCAATTTGGATTGTATTTTCTGGGGGATGGAAATTATGTAAAAAATTTAAAAAGCTCACAGTTGCCCAACCAATTGAGAAGGAAAAACAGATTTAACAATACATTACTAGTCTCATTAGTGTCGTTCTGTATGAAAATTCAATGAAAATATCGAAAGAATAAACTCAAAAAGTTGTTAAAATTCTGCATTTATTATATCTACATTTAAAAATGTTTTTTGTGTTTTTTGCCAAAGTTATTAAGGACCTTGATGGAATAATTAAAATATGCAGTTATAACCGTTTGGGTTTTCCCTCAACAAATATCAGGGGCTCACTTTGCTACATGTAGGTTAAAAAGTTACCTATGTTTTGGTTTCATCTATGTTGGTTTCCCCCATAAAATCCAAATAAAATACATTTAATCTTGTAGTGATAACATGACCAAATGTGAAAAAGAAAAAATGTTTTCCCCAACATGTAGCTTCAGATTTTCTGACTATCTTTGCAGCTCCTCCAGTTTTTCAGACAAAGAGGATCTCTGGGGATTAAGGAAACGAGACGCTTCAAATCCAGGTCATGCAAGACGTTTGATGAGGAGCCGCCGCCTCTGGTGATTTCTCTGTCACATGTGAAGAGTTTTTATTCCGTTTTCAAAGTGTTTCTCTGTGAAAACCAAACCTAGACAAATGCTAGTGTCCGGTGTTCTGTCAGATTAGCATACGTTGACGTCAGACAAACTGACTGTTATATGTATCAGTCAAGTATACGCTGTGATTACTACATGCTTTCATTAATGCCCTTCAGGGCTATGGAGGACGGGTCCTTCGCAGGCCGCGAATAAACGACGAGCGGAAGAGATAAGTAGTGAAGTAGTAGTTTAGCCTTCAGCTAGCTGGTTAGCATCCACCTCAGCGTATCTCATGTTGCCTAGTAACCGTGACAGCGTTAAGCACGGAGCCGAAGTTTGTTTTTTAGCCATCCTGATTTCTGTATCGGTTCTTCATGCTTTGTATTAAAGGCTGTTCCATTGTGAAATAGAAAAATAAATCTGTTAGCTTGATTCTGAAACGTTCAGATATGCATAGCACATTTCTACAAGGAATAAATATAAGCAAATTGTGGAAGTCAGCAGAAAATGACGAAAAAGTAATTTGAGTCTTGCTTTATTTTCAATGTCTTCCAACAAAAACCAAAAATGGAATGAAGGACAACCGTTGGTGTCTTCAAACCTAACCTTCTCCCCTTCGCAATAAAAGCATGCATTCTGGTGTGAAATATTGTATCCGCCACAAAATCAAGATTTTATAAGGGGCGTGTTTCCCTGCCGCTGCAGCTAGACCCTGCTTTTAAATACAAATTGAAACCACGACAATGTATGCATATCCATCTAGTTATAATTTAAAACACTTTATTGACTTATTTTTTGGCTCCTCTAAACGTCGGGCCTCTTAATGCGCATGCGCACGCACGGCACGTATGTTATACTGATCGGGTTGGTGACAGAACACCAGCCTCCAGGTTCACCAGTTAAAGCTAAGTGAGTAATTGGTCAGTTAGCAGAGAAACCTTTAGGATTTGATCTAATAAAACAACAGTAATAAGAATGTTCCCTCTTTTATTCCTTATAAATTGTTTTCATAAAGTCAAGAAGCTAATTAGATTTATTTTAATCTGTCATATCCATCATTCGAATATGAATTAACTGTTTAGACAAGTTCGTCTGCTCCGAGAAAAATATTTAAAAAAAATAAAATAAACTCCAACAGGGGAGAACAAAGGAAAACAAAGTCTTTGATTCAGTTGCTAAGCAACCGCTGCTCCGTCTCTCCCCGTTTTTCACTCAGCATCCAGCAAGCTCGTCTCATCAGAGGCAGAGAATAAAAACAAAAACATGTTTACTCTTTATATTAGGTAAAAATTAGTCCTTAATGTTCCCCCTGCATGGTCAGGCTGCTGCTTTTAAAGTTTGGATCTATATCCTGCTGAAGGACCAATTGATGGCTCATTTTTATTTTTTTGATTTGATTTTAATTTAAATCTGCTTGTAAAATAGTTCAAGACGTTCCTGGATCTTTGGAAGAGAAACCAGCCACAGTATGACAGATCCTTCACTAGGCTTACCAGTTTTTCACTGAAACGTTCAATCTGAGACAGATTTTAGGAAAAAAATACAAATACAATCCAGTATGAAATCCACATATTTACATTTGTGATGGTAGGACAGAAAGTTATATTTCCTATCTTCACTCCCAGCTCTCTTTTTTCAATAAACACTGAAATTTAAAACATGTGGAGGATGTCATATTATCTGTTGGAAAACATGAGCTTTTTTTACATTTTCATTTTATTTAATTACTTTTCCTTTTTTGTGTCAGACATATTTTCCAGCTTAGAAGAACTGGCATCAAGCTTAAATAACTGTTTCAGTCATGGGAATATATATTTAAAACACAACCTTAGAAAACATTGCAGATTCCAAATTATGCTCCAAAATAAATAAAAATAGAATAGAAATGTACATGAAAACACAAACAGTTTTTTGTGCATATGGAAAATTAACATAACTTGAAATACTTAAATACTTGCAAATTCAAAGTATTTTGGGAAAATGTACAGTAAATAAATACAGACATTCTGAATAAAATGGCTAAAATGACATACTTAATGAGGTGAATATTGTTACATTTTCAAGATTTGTTTTGTATAGTTCAACAAAATTCAGGAATATTTTGAATTGATTAAAAATATAACCCTAAAATGAGAAATTGAATCTTGTAGTAACTTCAAATATCCAACTTTCTTCAAACAGTTATTATAGATGTTAATGGTTTTCATCAGCATAATTCTTCTGTACACTGCCAGAAAAAATCTAAAGAAGTTAATAAGAGGCATATTTTCTACTGATTTTTTAAAGTATTTTGTCCTAACCCTTATAAAACAGTCAACGTTTGAATATCAAATTCAATTTTAATGGTCAAGTTTGTATGGACAAACAAGTTTAATTGGCTTTCCTGCGTTCACAGTGTAGATACATTAAATATAAATATAACTTTATATGAAAATGTTAGGCCAAATAAATGGATTCATGACTAAATTACACGTTAAAACAAGTCAAATTTCTGTTGATTGCGCGCGCCCGCGGCCACGCGCTCATGCCCGCCAGGTGCAAAGCTAGCCGTTGGAAAGCTGCTTGACAAAAAGCGGAGATGTTCCTTCAAATGCCCTTCCTAATAACATGTTTCAACACGTTATTACATTAACTTATTTTCAACACTGTGGATGCCTCTTAACATGATAGTACAAGGTCATTTTAACAACGTTTAAATAGTAATTTCTTCGTGTTCTTGACGCGCTCTGATCTTTTTTAAAAATATACATTCTGTGGTCTTATTTTGAAGGTTCACCCGCGAGTTTCTGGTCTCCTAGCAACTGAGCTGCGCTAGCTTGACGCGGCGGTGCTGTGGTCAGCCTGCAGCATCAGAGGAAAATAACAGGCTAAACAGAGTGTAAGCCCCTGATTGCGTTGTTTCCCTGGAAGATGGTGGCCAAACAGAGGATCCGGATGGCCAACGAGAAACACAGCAAGAACATAACGCAGAGAGGAAACGTAGCCAAGACGCTGGTGAGCCGTTAGAGTGACAGCCAGATGCCAACATGACATATTAGCCCAGATAGGTGACGTTCAGCCCGGTAGGAGGGTGGTAATCATGATAATTACAACAAAAGAGGAGTTTTGTGTATGTCCGTTAGTGGATCTAGACTGTGTTATGATACTGATGCTGCTTGCTACAGGTATAGGCTGTTATAAAGCAGGGGCGCATCTAGGGCTCTGAGGTATTGGGGGGCTTAGCCCACCTCAGAAATCTATGGTGTCAATTTAAAGTCATTTTATAAGAACTGTATTTTATTTTGTGTAAAGATTAGACAATCAGAATTTTGAACTTACATTATTGTTCCAAAATTTTCTTTAAAAACAAAGACAGGAGTATGAGCACTTTTAATTTTTTCGAAATGTTTGAGCAGCAATAGCTTTTTTGAAGCAAAACAAAAAACAACTTTACTTGTTTGTATGCCTTGTTGTGCTTTTTGTTTTTTCTTCTCTCTTTTTTCCTTCTTTCCTTCCTCTTTTACTTTCTTGTGTCTTGTTCCTTCTTTCTGTCCTTCCTTCCCTCCTTTTTTCCTTCTGTCATTTGTTCTCTTTCCTGATGTCCTTCATTGTGTCTTCCTTTTCTTCCTTCCTTCCTTTTTTCCTTGTGTCCTACATTGTGTTTTCTTTCCTTCCTGCTTCCTTCCTCCTTTTCTTCTGTTTTCTGTACTTTTTTGTTTCTTTTTTTTCCCTTACCTACTTTTCTTTTTTTCTTTCCTCCTTTGTTTACTATTTTTATTTTTCTGTGTCTCTCGCACCTTTTTATCTGTTGCTAATATGAATAAATTCGTCTATAGTAATTGAATACAGATTTTTTTATTTAAATTACAAACTCTTGTCTGGGGGGTTTCTGCTTCTCATTTGTTGCGTAAAAATGTGACAAATAACTCATCTGATATCCTCCTCTTCTTCGTCTGTCCAGATCTCATGTTGTTCCATCTGTTCTCCTCTTCTGCTCTTTCTACTCTCGCTTTTTAAAAACAAAATATAAAGAAATGAGAGTTGACTTTATTCTAATAAGTTGCTCTGGGAAAAGGAGAAATTTCACGGATCTTCTTGGAGCTTCTTTCAGTTAAACCGGCATCTGAAGATGTTTTTGTTTTCCACCTACTCTTTCTCTCTTCCTCCAGCTTTGTTTACATCATCCCTGACTGACTAAAAACTTCCCCCGCAAACACTCAACAAGCGCATGACCTCACGGTGACGCCGACCCTTCAACGCACACTGAGCCCACAGTGGGAAGGAAACGCAAATTTGCACCGAGTCAGCACTTTTCAGTCCATAACAAGACGCTATCGTTACCTTGGTGCAGCTGTAGAGCGTCACTATTTCTGAAAACAATATAAGAGTGGATTAGCAACTCTAAAAAAAATACTTTATTCTATTTGTGTATTTAAATCATCTAATTAATTTAATGATTTGAAATCTGTAAGTGCATCAAAAAAGTAAAAACAAAAGACCAGTGATTTGTTACTGCATTGTATGCATCAAAGAGTCATCAAAGGCCGAGCTGGCCCAAAGTATATATGAGTTAAGCAGCTGCTTATGGCCCCCGCACCACCAGGGGGCCTCATCAAGTTAGCATGACAGATATACTGTATAATGAATAACACAAACTAAATACTATTAAACTTGGAAACATAATTTCTAGTTGGTTCTCAAATAATATCTTAATCTCTTCCTGGTGTCGGCTGGAAATGTAAGATATCAAACTTGTTAATTTGTTTGCTGTACATTTAGTCATTGTCAGCCTCTTACTTTGAAATGGTTAAAATATTATGCTGCACTTAAATACGACTCTGCATTTCAAAATCCAAATATAGTTTTTATTATTTCAGCAGAGGAAAAAATGGCCGATTTATTTTCCAAGAAGTTTATTTTTATTTCTTGAACAGAAACCAAATTTTCAATAAAACTTTTGTTTTATTAAAAATATAGATATATATAATTCACCCACAAGTTGAGTTGATTGATTTTGACCCATGTAGCAAAAAGTTTGATCACAAACTATGGAGCCTATAGATAAAAATCAAAGTAACAGGGACTAAATAATACATTTGAAAGAAATGCTTTTCTTTTGTAGAGCAATCGGCTTGATGATGTCATATATGTGGGTGCACATGTTAGCAGTGACACCATAAAACCAAAAAACTGGCTTTAAATAATTACAGAAAATATTCCCACCACAGAAACAATGGTTTGGTTTAAAACTGCAGACGAGTTTAAACGAAAGGAAAACAAAAATATTTAACCGCCATCATCATCTGTTTTTTCAAACTGATTCACTTTTACTTTGCAGCTTCATGCATTTGCTTTGTGTCAGTTGTGCTAATCTACATCGTGTGGGTGTGTGTGTGTGCGTGTGGGGGTGTGTGTGTCTGTGTTTCCCATAGCGACCCCAAGAGGAGAAGTACCCTGTTGGCCCCTGGCTTCTCGCCCTCTTTGTATTCGTTGTTTGTGGATCAGGTAAACCCAACAGGAGGGAAAAAAATATGCGTTGGTTTAAATTTCGTTTTATAAATATAACAAAATCTGAAAAGTGTGGCATGCATCTCTATTCAACACACAAATCGAAATATAGCAAATTTTAAGACATTTTTACCCATTATTCTTTGCAAAAGTAGCTGAATTAATCAATGTATAAAAAACACCAATGTTTTATTCTTGCTACGGATCTGGACTTTGACTAGGCCATTCTATCACATGAATATTTGTTAATTTAAAACCGTTCTCTTGTAGTTCTGTCTGTCTTTCGTTCAGGTGAACTCCCACTCGGTTTAAAGCTGAGGGGCTGCAGATTTTACTAACATTGTGACTCAACAATCAGGAGGTTTTTGAAATGGCTCATTTTTTAGACACCAAAGGTGTGTTTTTTTTTTTAAAAAAAACACTTGGTCTGTTTTTAGAAACAATGTGAACCTAAATGGAAGTATAAAAATGTGCAAAATGTGAATTTTGCATAATAGATCTTTAACATTTCTAAAGCCCACATTGAACAAAATGTGGAAAATTCCAAAGGTTCTGGAAATGCCTGAACAAAACGGATCTGCAGCTCTTTAGCCAATGTTTTACTGTGTGTAGTGTGTTTTTAGTGTGTGGGAGTGTAAGAGTGACACGTTTTCCTTTGGTGTTACTCCACAAACGTTGAGTTTCTAATGTTGGTCATGGAAACATCCTGACTTGTGCATCTCTGGGCTGTCAGCCATTTTCCAGATCATCCAGAGTATCCGTATGGGGATGTGACCCAGGGGGCGGGCCGCAACCCTTGACCCCCTCCTCATGCCCTCACTGAGCCCGGCTAGCCACCGCCTGCACACTCGCGCCCTCATCCCCCACAGAGCGACCTCTGACCCGCAATCAGCGTTTCCAGTGTTGCAGTCTGTGGTGCTGACAGCTTTTCTACGGACAGTCTAAAACCACGCCGGCTGCAGAACTATTTTAATTTGTCGCTTGGCTCCTGTGTGTGTGTGTGTGTGTGTGGGGGTGAGCTGGTGGTGAATCCTGCTGACTATGTGCCATAACTGTTAGTTTCTTCTGTACTGTACGAATGAAGAATGTAGTTTTTTTTTGTTTTTTGTTTTTCAAAATAAATGTGAAGCAATTGGAGCTGTCACTTTGTTCTGTAAACTGGGTCACATAGAAATGTGGTTAAAACTAAGGATCAATAAGTCATATTTATTTCACTGTAGACTGAAGCCAGAACAGAAAAATGTATCTCAAAGTTTCTGCAGGTTTCACCAACTCAAATTTAAGGTTTTTTTTTAAAGCTCAATACAAAGGAAATTTAAAACCTGTATCACAACAGAAATGTACTAAAACAAATTGCATATTTTATTTACTAGAAGCCTTAAGACGTTCCTTTTTATTAACATTTTTTGGTTACTTAATGTTTTTATATTTATATATATTGTTTTCATTGTTTTGTTTTTAGACTTTTGTTGCACTTTGATATCAATATGTAAATGGCATTATAAATAAAATGTATTATTGTTATTATTACCAGTAGTAATTATGCAAAACCTTTTCATACATAATGAATGTAAAAAAACAGCGGAGGTGACATCATCATTATGATTGGCCGCACCAGCATAAATTGTGGCTGATTTCTCCAGTGGTTTGAAAGGTAGGATATAGGTAAGGAAGGAGAACTAAAGGTCTGCTATGTGCTATGGTAGGAATAGCAGCTGGGAAGGAAGGTGGGAAGGAGGGTTTGTAGGACACCTGGTAGGAAGGTTTGCAGGATGGTTGGTATTAGGGTCAGAATTGGAACCCTACTTGTAATAACCCCAATTCTGCAGGCTGCACAATGATGGAGTTGATAGCACTGTTGTCTTGCACCAAGAAGGTTCTGGGTCCAAATCCCGGCCCTGAGTCTTTCTGCATGTTCTCCCCAACTTCCCCCCACAGTCCAAAAACTGTCAGGTTGATTGGTGTCTAAATTCTCCTTAGGTGTGGGTGCATGATTGTTTTTGTCCTGATTGCCTCTGTTGCCCTGCAATGGACTGGTGACCTCTCCAGGGTGACCCCGCCTCTGGCCCGTTGGAGAACGGAACCAGCAGCCATCATGAGCCCACTGGCGGTAAACGTGTACGATGAATGGAAACAGAAGTAGATGAAGGAAATGAACACATTTGAAAGTTTGAATGGCGTTTGAAGCTGAAAAGTAGACGGCTGCAAAAAAGCTTTTTAGCTGAATTTTTCAGAAATTATGGGATGTCCCATTTATTTCAATGGGCCCAAGATGATTTGGACATAAAGCTGAATATTTTATAAACTGTTGAATATGCCAATGCCAAAAAAGGTAACAGTCATGTCCTGAATGAGCAGAATATGGTAAAAGTTGGATGGTTGAAATGGTACAAAGAGGAAGTGGAGAAACTCGAGAAACTCAATTTGTAGTGACAAAAATATATTTCTATCAACATGTGGGAAGCTCAGCGCTTTCTGCTCAACTTGGTGTGGGGCTCACCTGGAGATTAATTTAGGATAAAATGATTAATATTGTTACAGTAAAACTATTATTTGAACCAGGTGAAAAAACTGCCACTTGAGTTGTGGATTTACAATGAAATGTTTTCATTTTAATTGATCTATTCTTTGTTCAATTTTGGCCAAACCTTTACTCCGAGTGCGTTGTTCTTTTAAGCAAATGGCCTTTTTTAGAGTGGTTATACTTAAGCAATGATTACCTTTTAAATTAAATTAGGGAACAACTATTCCTACCTTAGTTAAGTTATGAATGAACATGTTTTCAACTTCAGTTTGGTTAACCAGTTTCATGCACAAGCTGCAGAATATTAAAAATCTTAACAAGAGCCTGTCTGGCAACATGAAATAGGTCCAAAGATCTAAGATTTCATTTTTAAGGTTTTTCAGCAGAAAACAAATTTAATGGAAGTCATCTTGTTGACTGAGACAAAGACAGCGACCAGGTTTTTACTCTTAAGCAGGTTTATTGAAAGTTGTGAAGTGCAGCTGTAGGTATTTTGTTATCTCATCCGGTCTTTGAAGAAACATGCACAGAACATGAGCATACAACTGATACACAGAATGAAAAACAATAACATCTTCAGAGCCTGTTCCTTTTTTTTTTGTTTTCTTCCTAAGTTTGTTTTTTCAGATCCAAAAGGGTTTCACTGTCAAAAAGAAAAAAATAAACCCCAAAAGGTGCAATACTTAACAAAAAGAGCAATGAGAAATGGTGTACAGTCAGAGTTAACGTTGCAGTAAATGAGTTGGACAACATTGTTGGTTGTTGCCAATTAAATAACCTAACCCTCCTTCCAAAGTCCAGAAATTACAGCATTAAAGATGGCTGACACAGACTCCTCAGCATCAATCTGCGTGACCTAGATAGCATCTGTTCTTCTGTCCTCGTCCTCCTTTTTTACATCCTACTTACACTATACAGAAATGTACATCTGCCCGCTGAACTTTTACCAGAAAAAAGAAAAATGCAGCTTAGCCCAAAGTGTCGAAGGAGGCTGAAGAAGCAACATGCCGGCAACAGTGAGCTTCATTGAGGGCAAAATGACGAGCCTGAAAGGGAAATACTGAAAATAGATTTATCATCATCATCATCATCATCATCATCTTCATCGTTAAAATCCAGGTTTTTGTTCAACCCACAGTTTGAGTAACATCATCAATGCTGCTGAGTGTTGAAAATAACCTCCTCCCCCATTCCAGATGGGGACTTTGACGTGATAATAATAACAATAATGGCTCACAATCTTTTTCTGTCACTGAGAAGAACTTCTTCATCTCCCTCAGGATCTCGCCTCGGTACAGAACCGCTTTTTATTTACATCATTCAGCAAAACAACGACAACCAGAACCATCGCCTGCTGCTGCTGCCAGCGTCAAACCCGGACACAGGCACAGTGATTTCATTTTAATGAGAGCGCAACGTCGTCACTGACTGTTTCTTCATGGTAGCACATTCTTGTTGATGACCGAGGGTTATTTGGCAAATGTGTGATGATTCCTCGCCGCCTCACACACACAGCATAGGAAGATTGTCCACTGCGCTCGCTTGTCCCGCTGGCTGCATCCTTCAGAGATAAATATGTGCAAATTCTCGTCTTGACAGCGTTGACCTCCTGCAGAGGAAGGCAAACTGCGGCGCCGCAGCCGCTAAAACGTGACAGGTCGCTCAGTTTGTGTCGCCGGGCTACGCCGAGGGGCCAGCGCTGTGCGAGGCGGGCTGGGCCAGGCCGGCGGCGGCGCTGGGTGGTCCAGAGGGCGCGGCGGACTGCGGGGCTGGCGGCGAGCCGGTCTGGACCTGGGCCTGGAACTGGGCCATCTGCTCCGGGCTGGCCAGCGTCTTCAGCAGCGTGTTCTCCTGCTCCAGCTGCGAGTTTCGCTCGATCAGCTCCTTGATCTGCTCCTTCAGGACCTCCACCTCCTCGCGCACGGCGTACATCAGGTGGCTCTTCACCAGGTCCTGCAGACACACACACGGTTAGTGACACCGATCACAAGTTTCTGACCCTTTACCGATCCTTAAAAAACCTAATAAAAGTGGTCAGTGGTCGATTTTAGACGTTTGTTGAGGCAGATGAAATCAGAGGCCGAGATCATCTTCACATGTAAGTGTCAGCCGATCTCTGATCTCCAGAAATTAAAGGAAATTGGCGCCGATAAATCAGTGACCAGCTTTTCCCCCAGTGCATCATCAGCCTGGCAGGCCATCAAGCTTTACTTACTCCCACCAGGTAACCATGACAACAAAGATGGGTTAGAGTCTCCTTGGTGAAGCGGTTGGAAACACAATAAGATGTTCAGATTCTTCATAAAAATCAAGAAAATTATGGACAACCAAAAAAACAAGCAAAAAAAAAAAACAGTGTCTTCAGTCAGAGGCGTCTTAAAATTCACTGCAATACAGACTGCTACAAGAGATCTTTGCTGCCAATAGCCATTGCTATCTCCAATACCTCTTTACTTAAAGGAGTTGAATTAAATTTGAATTGAATTACCAGTCTCCATGCCAACGACTTCAGCAAACAAAGGTGACATGGATAAACGGTCAAAAACATGAGGACACTTTAATTAGGATCAAACAACTGATTTTACTTTAATTGTATTTTTTAATGTTTGCCTGTTTTAAGATTGGCTGATTGGTTTTAGGTATTTGAAATAATGTCTTCCAATTTCACATAATTACCGAATCATATCTTTATGTTTCCTGTCGACGTTTTTCAGGACTAACAAGTTTCCGGGTGTCTTTCCCAAATGAATAAATATCTGTGTGTAAAATGAGGTTTCAGCAACTTTTCTGTCTGAATAAACAAATTCCAACAACTGGAAGAAACTAACAGAACTTTTTTTTTGCTCTAAATTACATGTCAAACTTTTTATGTTTCTAATAGTTTAATAATATAACTAAACTTTGGATTGAGTAGTGACCAGCTTTACTTGCAGAGATAATATTCCTTTTTTATTCTTCTAATGTTAAACTGCGGAATTTGTGTTTGTTTCTAAACACTTTTGGTGCTTCTTTATTTGATGTATGAGAATGTAATTAACTCAATTCTTATTTCACTCAACAGGAAACAAAACAAAAAAAATATATTTTTCCTCTCAAAAAGATCAGGAAGGTTTAGTAAAAGATGCTCTGTGGATTGTAAAAGCTGGTTAAAATCCATCATTAATTGACAAGTTAGTTAAACAACTGCACAGTTTCTTAGAGTTTAAAGTAAAAATTACCAACCATAATTAAAAACACTGAAAAAACATTTCTACTGTGAATGAGTTTCAGAAATGTAAACACAGTGGCGCCCCTTCCGGCTCTGGGCAGACATGCTTCACTGAATTAAGGTGAAAACACAAGGTGTGTTTTTGTCCTGTATAACATTACCATAACGTATCCGCCTGTGTTAGAAATGCTTATATAAGGGTGATGATGTGGCAGCAGTAAATAAATGAACAATGTGAAGCCACTGAAAAAAGAAGGTATTTTAAATTAAACATTGATTAAACTAATCAATTATTGTAAATTAAATAGATGTGTTTTAAAACGCAGTTCTTAATTTCTAAAAACTCATATTTAATATGTGTTTAATGAAGGATAATTTGGTAGCTGCAGCTTTTGTTCTTGACCCGATTCTAAAATGGTTGACGTGCCAAAACAAAGAATGTATGTCAAATATGAGAAGCAAAAACTGGAATGAATTGGACTGGATAGATGCTGTGAATATGGTTAATATTAAAAAATAAACCTTTAAAAGTTAATGTAAAATAGACATGTCCACACATTTTGTACATTCAAATTCGCTTAACTTTGTATAGTTTTGTCTTTTTAAAATTGTGTTTAGCTTTGCCAATCAAAATATATTTTAAAATAGATTTTAAAAATGTACTAATAAGTTGAAAAAGATCTGATTATCTGATCCTTTGTTCTTTATTTGATATAATCTATTAAAAAAATGAAGGAAAAAAAAACCCGGAAAAGATGAGGAAGAATATTCCTTGGCTGCCAACTCTGACTCCGCCCACATGTCGGCGCAGTCAGCCAATCAGAAGGCGAGATATTTATACCGAGGCCTGAGAGTCTTCCAGTTTGCCTAGCAACATCCCTGACAACGGAGATGGCGAAACAGAAAACAAACCGCAATTTCGCTTTAGAGCATTTAAAAAATAATTATTTTAAATTTAATTACCGAAAAACAATAATGAGATAACGCTACATTAAAACACTTTGAGACGGAATAAGAATAAATCTTTTCTTTAGGAATTACAACTCGGTTTAGTTATTGTTTGTAACAGAAGATTTAATTCATTTTTACATAGTTGAACAGACGTGAGAAGGAAAACTCACCATTGCTTGTTCAATCTTGTTGTCGATGGCCACCACGCTGGCTCCGGATGAGCTGCAAGAGAAAAGAGAAATAAATGCATTTCCTGCCGCGCTGCAGTGAGGACGGGAGAAGCGCTGCTTTTCTCCTCCGCTGTAAGAATGTGGGTCGGGACCAGGAAGCATCTGGAAATTTCTCTGAACCCAGCCGTCCTGTTTCACAATCAAACCCAGTGCTGGCCGGGTTTTTACCTGCTGTCGAGCTTCAGCTGAGAGCTGTCTGCGCTCAGCAGCGACGACAGGAACGAGATGGAGAAATTTCTCAGCTGGCAAACGCCTAAATCCATCGCCACGGTGTAGCACGACGCATTCATCCTGCTGCGGGTTCACCAACTAAAACAGCCCGGAGTCCAGCCGCCGCCTCCACTCCAGTAGAGAAGCTGGAAGTCCCGCAAAGCCTGAGCCCCACAGCGGTTCGGATGCAGTCCAAGGTCAGCTCATCTCAGCGGCACACAAAAGGACTGCGGATCTCCGCGATCCCGCATAATTTATCCCGCGACAGAGCGGGGAGCTGGCTGCGGATTGGCGGAGGCTGCTTTGAATAATTAATGCGGGGACGCCCCCACCTGCCCGCTGACGGCCGCTCTGCGTGAAAACTCCTGCAGAGGAGGAGGAGGAGGATGAAGTACCTTCAGCGGTCAGGAACTGGACCGGGACAAAACTGCTGCAAGGACTCACTCCGTCATCCCGAGAGGACGGGTCAGGACTCGGTGGTGCTTCAGTGCAGCCATAGTTCAGGATTTTTAAAACGAAGCTGGTTAACAGGGCCGGATTTACAAGAGTCTGGGCCCCTGGACTGGACACCATTTTGGCTCCTTATCTACTACAACATTAGCTTGCTAATCACAGTAATTACTGGGACAATTTATCGTCCAGCAAAATCATAACACGCCTCCAACTAGGGCTGTTGTAAACGATTATTCTGACAATTAATCAACTAAATAATGTGATAAAATACTAGTAAATACTGCCATAACACTCAGAAACTTATCTACCAGCCATGTACAATGCGCTCCGCCACAGTTTGTTGAGACCAAGATGAAATGAAATTTATTGTGCAGTTTGTCCATAAAGTTACACTTACACTGTAAGCATCAACTAGTCAGCCGCCCGCCGTGCTCAGTCTATCTGCTTACCTGTATAAATACACCTGCTGTTCGCTCTGAACCAGCAGCGCTCCCGTAGAAGAAAGACTGCTGCACTCCAAGCATCACGGCGGTCATTTTAAGGACACTTATTGGTCCCCCAAAAACGATGAAAACCAGGCCATCAATAAAATCCCCATGAGCCTAACTTTAAAATTGGACGTTATGCTGCCAAAACTTAGCTTTTGTCAACAGCTCAGAGGCGGAAGTGAGAGCTCCACGCAAAGCAAATAATGTCCCGGCCGGAACATGGTGCGCTAAGTAATAAACCATAAATTTACAAAGCTTCGAGGCAGGTAAATTTTCCGAGGAAATTTAATAATCGAGGTACTCGAATCCCTCGAAGAATTGTTTCAGCCCTAGTACAAAAAACAGATTAGCTGGACCAAATGAGAAAAAAAGCAGACCTTTACAGTCATCAAATATTTATTATTATTGTTATTGTTATTGTTTACATTATGCAAACATGCAAATATAATTAGCATAAACTTTAATCATGGAGTAATTTTAAAATAACTTATTTTAAAAGCCTCTAGCTTTAGCCTTCAGAACCAACAAATCTGGACTCTGCTAGGCACCAGAGATAAAAATATGAATTTATAGCCTTTCAAAAACTTTACATTAAAAATCCTGAATCCTCTTTAGTTTTAGAAGATTTTGGGCACTACTCTTTATTATCACATGTAAAAATAGATTGCTTTGTAACACTTAAAACATATGTGAACAGATTTGTAATCTTGTTTCATACAACAGCAGTAAATGGGAAAAACTGTTTCAAAAACTGAGCGATTCAATGTGATGATGTGTAGTATATACATACACTGCCCCCGTGTGGCCATTTACGGTACTACATATAATGCTTTATACTTTAATAGTTAAAACCAATTATAAATATTTACATAAAATACAAGGAAACATAAAAAAGTAATGGGAAAGCCAAATATCATATTATCCTCTTCTCCAAGTGGAACATTTTTCTTTGAGGAGGATTCAATGTGGTCAAACTGACTCGAACGACACTCCTCCCATCTGTGAACTCACACCTTCACAGATGGGAGGATTTTGGTGATACATAATTCATCAGCTCCAACTTTGACCTTAGAAATTCTGTCCATAACAAAAAACATTCTCACTCCTATGCAGACGATCCTCCCTTTACAGTCTGAAGCTCCACTTTCTCACATTTTCTGCTGAACTGAAGCTCTTAAAACTGCAGATATTTAATATCCATATTAACATAATTCACAGTACATTTAAAGATCACGAGTAGCACTGATGTCAAATCTGCCAGAAAAACAAAAACTATTCTTTTTATACTTAAAAAACTACAGTTAGTTAAATATTAAACAACTTCCAGAAAAACTGAGGATGCTGCTCAAAAAGTTGAAAATATCTGAACAATGTCTACAATCTAATGATGATGATTTTGCACATTTGCTCTTCATATTAATTTCTGCATTACTTCATAATGAGACATTAAAAAAACTAAAGTGCAAAAAGGAAACGTTAATCCAAATAAATTCAAGGGGATAATTGTTTTTTAAATTTAATTAGAGGTTATAGAACGGTGCACCAATTATGATTTTTAAATTATTCTCTGCTTTTGTGATCATGTGATTCAGGAAGTCACCATGTTGTGATTGTCACCATTAATGCAAATTTTTTCATTTTGGAAATTTTGCAAAGACTTGCAATTTCCACCAGTCATCTCAACTTTTTGGGACATTTTGAGATGTTCTGTAGGATGAGCTTTCATTGCGTAAACAGTTCATGTTAACTTGAATGACTCAATCTGCAGTTTTTCTATACATGTAATTCTTTACAAACATCAAAATACTTTATTGATACCAAAGGGAAATTAATTGGTTTTCGTTCCCAAAAAAATCAATCATGATTTGTGCAATCACTTACTGTTTTTACTCATTTTTTAAATAACATTTCTGCCACTTTTGCACATCTGTTTTTGCACTGATATTCTGTATTGAAAATAGTTTTTCAATGTTTAATTCACATGCAGATTATTTAAATTCAGTTGTCCATTCCTTGGAGTGAGAATCTTGTATCCATTTCTAAAAACTGCTCTGTATTTCCTGTTAGATTGTTAATCTTATTTATTTCCTTACATGTTTAACACTTTAAGAACTTTTAGTTTCTTATACATTATGTATTAATATTAATATTATGTATTAAAATTCTGTTTGGAGAGTTTATATGCAGCAATTTCAACATCAGGATTTCCCCCCGTGTATTATAAGTCTGGTGGGCCACCAGGCTGTTGTGTCCCCTCCAGGCTAAGCATTGCTTATTTTTAAAATGTTTGCATTTGTTAAGACTTTATAGTTGGTGTTTATCTATTAATCTTCCAATCTTTTAATAACACATAGTTAAAGTGATTTTTTTCAAATTTCCAGTGAACTTTAAACTTTTTAACTCAAAAATACGACCAGCTGCTGGTTGAATGACTGGCCTGGCCTCCAGCCACCCTAGCAAGTTTTCTGGGGGAAACCTTGAACATTTTTGTAACACCATATTTAAGCTTAAAAAAATTTAAACTTTGATTACAACCTTTTAAAAAAGATGCCACAGAAGCAGCAATTGTAGGCTGTAACAATCTCAAAAACATTGCAACCTTCAGTCAGTCCTGGAAGGGCTGACTGAAGGTGTGGTGGTAGAAAACTCATTTAGTTTGAAAAGTGAGTCTCAGACTGATTTATGCTGCACCGCTATAAAGTCGGCTTCAAAGAGATTCCCTTCTGATCCTCAAACACCTTAGGACTCTCTGTACCAGGAGTCCAGACGCGTAAATAAGGAACGCTAAGCCGCCATGATCTCTTCCGCTTTGGTCTTTGACTGGAAGACGGTTTAGCCTCTTATCCACACCCAAATAGCCTCCACACCTGAAGCTCTTAACCGAGTCAAGGCTAAGAATAGATCCTAAAATTGGATGTTTTTTTCAAACACGTTTGTTCAGATTGTTAAGCATTCTGTCAAGTCTTTTCTCACAAACTCAGCTCTGAAGTAGTCGAGTCTTTGACCTGGAAAACTACACAACTTTTTCCAACTGGTGTTTTAAACTGAACGAAGGTGTTCCTGGTGAACACATCACATCTAAAATATTAAATCCTGCCAAATATTGCATCCAAGCATTTCTCTGAGAATGTGATTTGAACCCACTGACATTCTGCAGCTCTAAATCACTGAATAATGAAGCTTAACTGGCAGTAGAAGTTGAGCAGTAAACGACATCACGACATAAAATACTGCTCTTGGAAAAACATTAACTTTTCTAAAACAATTCTTAAGGACGCCAGTAAGATAAAAAGGTTTGTTTTGTATTACTAAACTCCACACAGCAACTGCATTTAATCAATTTTAAACTTTATTGGTATTTACTGCTGATTTTACTGAATGAACAGCTCAGGACTAATTTAAACATTAATTGGAACTTATAATAATCAATCTAAATTCTTATATTTCCTGTGGTAAATGATAATAAAATAAAGACCCACCAATACTTAGACAATAAAACAAACCTATGCAGAGAAATGACATCATAAATAAATTAACTCAGAGTAAAAGGTTCAGCATTATGTTCCATCTAAAGCCACTGATGTGAAACTATGAGGTGCTAATCTGCATATCAGGGCGAGGTAGATCAGCTGACTGTGGGCCAAACTGATTAATCGTGATTAATCGATTACTGAAATATTGATTAATTTAGAAATTTATTATTTCCTAAGAGGAGTGTACAGATTAAAAAAAATGGTAATTTGCTGAAAGAAAAAAACTCCATTCAGAATAATAATTGAGCCAAAACTTTACAAAATTAAGATACATCTTGCATTTATGATAAAATCGCTTTTATCTGTAAAAGCTAAATCGCCTCAAGTGTCAGATTTAGCTTAACTTGGCTCAATTTCACTAGAGAAAATCTATACTGTAGCATTCATGGCAATAAAATGTGTACTTTATTATTTTAAAAAAAAAGGAAAATATTACTTTATTTGCTTCTTTTGAGGTATTTCCGATATTGTATTATGAAAAAGCTTAAGATGTTAATAATTGATACATTAATCAATTAGTTGCAGCCACTGTTGTAACGTCATTTCTTCATTTTAGTTTATTGTGTCAGGTTATTTCAGCCACATTAGGGAGGAAAATTAGTTTTTTACGATGTTTATCTCAGTTTAACATCACAGTCCGTCTTGGAGATAGTTTATCTTATCTGTAGTTGTGCGTTTTATGAAACAGAGATAAGAAACAGGAGCATGGAAGTGAAGGAAGGAAAAAGAGTTCAAGAGCATTTAAAATGTACAGAAACTGATGACGACCAGTAAAATCTGGTCGTCGCCTGGAGCTAGAAAGGATTTGTTTATGCCAAAAAGACGCATGAAGGATTAGTTTTACTCATCCCTACCCAGTTTATTTACATGTGATTCAAAGTCCAGAGAATCCAGCATTGACTGAACCTGTAAAGGCTTAACAGAGGATATCATAAACCAGCTACAGCAGCTCCTGCAGCGTCTGACCCCTGACCTTTGCCCCCTTACCTTTTGAGATGCTGCTCCAGCTCCCAGACCAAAAGCTTCACTGCCATCTCGTCATGGCCCTGCAGCCGGATTCTCTGCACCCTCATTGAAACGTCTCGCAGCGGGAACATTTGGATCCCCTCCACGGAAACAAGTGAACCCCTCGAACAAAGTGGCTCTGTTCAGCCGGAGAACCGGGTCACGGCGGCGCACACATCAGCCGGCGGAGCCGCTTCCCGATTCAAACGAGCGATTCTGATGATCCGGTAAACATGCCCCTCATCTTTCCCTCTGTGGCTGCAGAGTGGAGTGAATTAAGTGATGCTGCTGTGCAGGAAGTGACGCGTGGTCATGTGATGCGAGGAGTTACGTAAACCTTCAACCCAGATTAGCATTTGGGCCGGTGATTTCCCTGCTGTGGCACCAAGAACTTATCAGACGGGGACATTCAGTGAGTAAACAGGAACAGATCAGCAACTTTTACTGGTAGGAGGTCCTCCTTCACCAGCCTCAAATACTTTGAGCAAAGGCTCTGACTCTGCAGGACAGGAAGGCCCAAAGCAGCACAGTGTAGTTTTAAAAACTATTTCTGCCGTTTATCATTAGCCCGTCAGTAAAATTATTGATGCACCGATCCACTACAATCCACTGATATTTGATACAGAAAAATAGCATTTAATTAACTTAAAACTTTTTTTAATGGACATAAATGTTCTGAAAAAATAAAATGTTACTTATTATTTTATTTTATAGTATTTCTGATATAGTATTAAAAAATCCAAACACACCATGTTCAGATAAACTTCCTTCCTGCTCAATTTAGATGCTTAAACTTTAGCAAATAGAAATAATTCTGGTGATTCTGACTGACGTAAAATAAGAAAAGTTTAGTCTAATTTAATTTCAAACAGTGAGGAAAACTGTAAATGTTTCCAAATTTCAGTATTTAATCAAATGTCAGATTGAACTTTATTACAAAACAGTACAGTTTGACTATTGAGCACCTTGAAAACACTGAATGAAAGTGTTCGTATGTCAAAGGGTCGCTCCAACACGCCTTCATGCCTCAGCTAGCAGAAAACACAACGTGCACTCAGAGGGCTTCTGCTGGCTTAGTGTGAGGCAGACAAAGAACCAACCGACTGGAGCGCAGCAGGATTTTCCTTGTCCCAACAGACATCATGTACTGGAGTGGACCAGAAAACACAGCACTTCTGGGAAAGGTCCGATGGTCACATGACGCGACTACTATTTTCTAACACCAAAAACTAAACTCCTCCCACCTGAAAATATTCACCAAGCAGAGCCTGGCTGAAAAAAACCCCACTTGTTTTGTTCACCTGGTTGAGTTTGACATCCAGATCTCACCACTCAGAACGACACAGTGAAGGTTTCAGAGAGTAAAATCCATTTCTGAGCAACGCAGGAAAGAACAATTTCATTCCAAGATGTCAAATAAATGAGAATAGAATGAAAT
The DNA here is from genome assembly GCA_902982915.1 of Phalloptychus januarius. Lineage (NCBI taxonomy): Eukaryota > Metazoa > Chordata > Actinopteri > Cyprinodontiformes > Poeciliidae > Phalloptychus > Phalloptychus januarius. Next base: position 14,886,180 of record CADWAE010000230.1, on the reverse strand, counting down.
GAAAATTATTTTGTTTTTAAAACCTAAAACAAATCTGAAAGGTGTGGCATGCAAATGTATTTATCTGTGCCAGAGTAAGTCCACATTTCACTGTTAAAGCTTCAAGGCTTTAGGCTGATTTGCACATATTTGCCCTTTCTCTCTCTCTCTTTTTTTTTTTTTTTTTTTTCAGCAAAACAGCTCAAGTTCTGTCAGTCTGGACGGATGTAGAGTTTCTGGGAGCATTGATTCATGTGTGGACTTTGACTGGGCCATTTTAATATGTGCATATGCTTTCTAAAGCATTCCAGTGTAGTTCTGGCTGTTTTCCTCCACCCAGGTCTAATCTTCTGCAGCTTCTAAAAGGGTTTCTCAGTTTTAACTCCATGTATCTCAATCAACTGAACAAGAAAAAGAGAAGCAAGCTGCTCCGTCTCTGGACTCTGCCAGCTTCTCAATACCGGATCGAACAACGCTGAGATGGTCAAAGCTCAATAACCTGTTTTCAGCCAACCCCTCTTTAAAATTTCTCCAAAATATTTCCCCTCATTTCAATCAATTTTTAAATTATGAATTGCATCAAAGCAGACAACAGGTTTGCCTGATTTTAGGACAAAAAGCCTTGAAACAAGCAGAAATCCTCATAAAAACCTTGGTCAAAGTTCAGTTAAAGTGAACTCTGGTGCAGTTTGAATGCAAAGATGTGAACGTCAAGGTGGACCAAAGACCAAGCAAACTACAGCACAGGGCATTCTGGGTAAATACAGCCAAAGCAAACAAGTGAATCAAACGCTAGTGGGTCAAAAGACAAATCTTACATCCACTAACATCTGATGCTACTCTATTTTTGTTTACATTTTGTGAAAAAGGAAGTTGCACTCATGTCTTCTTCTAAGGTTTTCATATTGTTTCCTTCAGTGGTTTTTGGTGCAGCGCCACCAAAGGCGAAGGGTGGAAACTAACTAACTATCTAACTATCACCATAATAGCAGAAGCATGTCAAGCAGATTTAGGTAAACTCACCAAAACCTCCAGGTAATAAAGAAATTAAGGCAGTGGCTCATGTTGGCACTGGTTGCATACCTTTGTAACTCAAGCTCTGAATTCAGAATCTACCATTACTTAGATTACAAAGTGCTGAATGTGGGTAACTGTTGTGTCTTTGAAGGAGTCCATTTTGCTGGGTTTCCAGAAAGAAGTGGGCTCTATAATATTGATAAAAGGGGACCTGACGTGTCAGAGCCATGAATAAAAGAAGGTCTATTGAGCCAGAGAGGCTTTTGGCTGAGCTGTAGTTTGATAAAGGAGAGCACAGACGTTACCAGCAAGTGCTGGCTGTGGTTTTCCCATAGTTACACCCTGACTGTGGAGATTTCCACAGAGCAACTCTGAGTCAGAGAGGTAGGGAGAAATGATGAGTGGCCAATCTGGCCTCCATACGTAGGAGAGCGGAGTGCTTTTGAAGCATTTGGGCTGACGATAGCAAATCCTCACTGTAGCACTGACTTACACAGACAGGTGTGAAAGGCCTTGATTCATTGCCTCGACATTACAGTCTCAATAAAACTTGTAGAAATGAGTGTTTCTGCAGGTTCCACCAACTCAATTTTAAGACTTTTTAAGGCCATTATGAATGAAATTCAAGACCTGTATCGCAACAGAAATGAACAAAAGAAATTACCTTGACTGCAGGCGTGCCAGTTTTATCTGCAGAATGAACCTAGCAACGTTAGCAACAGAAGTGATCCAATGGTGAAGATAAACATCGTCCAGTCAAATTCAAAAGATGTGCGCTTGAACCAAAATAGACACAAAAGGTTAGCTAGCATTTTTCCCTTTCAGCTACCCGGCTAGCTAGCAGCTTTCCCTTTCAGCTACCCAGCTAGCAGCAGCTTTCCCTTTCAGCTACCCAGCTAGCTAGCAGCTTTCCCTTTCAGCTACCCGGCTAGCTTTCCCTTTCGGCTAACCAGCTAGCTTTCCCTTTGCGCTACCCAGCTCATTTTTTTCCTCCCTCACAACCAATGGCTTCAAATATACAATTTCCAGTTAGCAAGGGTGTATTAGCAGCTAGTTACCAGAAGCGACTCAAACCTGACGTAGATGCTCCATTAGACGCAGCATTCAGCTTATATGCACCACAAATCAAAAAACTGCAAAACAGCTGGGACACGGAGTTCCCTTAAATCTAGACTAAAAACCCAACTGTTTAGAGTTGCATAATAAATGAAACATTGACCAACATATTTTATGTGTAATGATGATTCACTCATAAAAATGCAATATCTGGTTTCCTCAATGTTGACTGTATGGTGTTTCTATGACTTTGTGTTTTTATGATGTAAAGCATTTTGAATTGTTGCTGAAATGAGCTACACAAACAAACTTGATTGATTGATAAGGGGGAAAAAAGGCTACGTAGAAAATACAAGATAAAATAATCCTGCTACCACATTTAAAACCTTTGACATTACAAATTAAAGGACAATTTAACTTTTTAAAAATGATTCCAAGACATCTTAAGGCCTTAATTTTATAAAGAATTTGTATATTTTAAGACTTACAAACGCCCTGAGAAAATGAACATGTTTGTCATCTATCCCACATCTTAGACTTCTAACATTTATCCTGTATCGTTTGTTGAGGAGCCAGAGAAAAATGGCCGCCATCTGTTTAAGACAACCAGCGGGGGATAACTCCAGTTGCAGAGGTTTTGAGGAGTGTGTGAGCATTAGGTTTAAATAATGCGAGGTGAAACTTGGCATTAACAGGATTAGAAGACAAAGAAAACACCACGTTCCAGCTCAGTCAGTGCATGGCAGAAATAATGCTAACGGCAGCAATAAAAGACGACAAGAGGGCCTCCAGGGAGACAGAGGGGGGCCACATCTCGTTACTAAATCAATACATAATCAAATCCTGGCAGTTGCTGTTTTTTGTTTAATAGCTCTGCGTCTGCATGCAACTCAACATGTTAATATTAAGTGAATCAAAAATATGTTTTCTAGCTACATTTTCAGAGGAAATATACTAAATTGGAATAAGCATTAGACATCTTGAAAATCAGGATTAACTTAAAAAAATGTTCACAGTCATGTTTAGTTTGTACTTATTTTTTTCAGAATGAAAACCACAAAAACATGATAAAGTTGTGCGGATAAAAGAGAATTCACAATATCATTTTTATGTTTTTTATCGAGAGAAAAGGCTAATTTTGGCCCCTGAGAAATAATGAATATTGAAGGCTTTTATTTATTAAATATTTGTCAGTCTTGGCATAAGTAGATGTTTATGAGTACAAATCTTTATCTGCACAACAATAAATTTAACAAGTAAAATTGTTTTTGCCAAAACCAACATTATTATGAAATTTGCCTTAATGTTGCATTTATGTAGCTTTTTGAACCAATTATTTTGAAAGTCACTGGTGTTCGTGGTATGACTTCATGCTAGTGGGAAAATAAAATATTGTGTTGTAAATTTTCCACTAAAGACATAAAATCACCAGGGAAATCTGACCCTAACATAAATGTTAAAAGTGTCCATCTCATCTGTATGTGCTACATATTCTGGAAAGACAAATTTTTACCATTTTTCAACTGCAGTCAGGGGCAACACAAACTCATTCCACGGGTCACAACTGGCCCCCCAGCCATACTTTGGAAACCCCTGGTTTAGATTCTACCTTTTTATTTCAACTGCAGCCTCAAAGGAAGCAGAGCAGGAGCAAAGAGCAGAGAGAGAAGGAGAAAGCTTGAACCACTGATCATTTGAACTCTGTTCATTTTTACTAATAAAATGAACAGAGGCTCCTTCAGATGTGCAGTTATACAGACTGCTACAGGAGGCCAACCCTGCCCACAGCCATCAGTATCTATAGCTAATCTTTTGAAACAAACTTGGATAAGATGAGTGATAAAACTTCTTCTAAACTCCCTACTGATTTGCTGCTTACAACCCGTTTGATTATCTTTGATTTATTATCTTATTTGCATTTCCATTAGCCGTTTCAGGTCATGGAAGGTTCACCAAATCAATATGTGAAACCATTAAGGGAATGATGCTTGGCCCAGTTTCCTGAATCCATGTCAGATTACAGGTGAAGACAGAGCAGTGAGTGGATTAGCGACAGATCCGCGTCAGCAGGATTTAATCTGGAAGAAAACAGAGCTATCACGGGTATTGCTTAGTAACAAACATATTAACACGATGATACATGTTGCCATGGTGATGCATTCAACACAAAACTGACAATAAACCCACTTCAAACTGGAAGGAAAAAAATGATTAAGACCTGAGGGGGACAAGGACCAAGCCTAGTGCACAGCGCCATCTTCTGGCCAACTATGATTTTACACATCGTTTCTGTTTAACTGCTTTTTAGCAGCAGTTTTTAAAATATACTTTTTGTGACTTCCAAACAGTAAGAAAAACAGGATTTAATAACTTTTACTGCAGCCACTTTGTTTCTAACTGGTGAACTGCCATTAAACTCAATACCCATTTAAAGCAGCATTAAAATGTGACCAAGACGGTAAATAAATAGTCGTTTTTAAGAGAAGAACTTACAGGACATCTCAGTCACAAAGAACCGAGTTTTCATGCATTATTAAAACAACCTCCGCAACAAATCCAAGAATATAAATTAGTCTGCGATCAATAGTGCTTGCAGACCGCAACACAATGTTGCGTCTGTCAGAAAACAGAGTTTAGAGAACTGTCAGTCCAAATGTTACAATTTAATCTTTATGAAAACAAGTCAGAGGGACAAGAATATATTCTTCTAGGTAACTGTATTGTTTTATTGGAAAAATGTTTCTTTTTCCATTTTTTCAGAAACAAATGCTACTAAAATGGAATTCTAAACTAAATCGCAAACTAACAAAAAACAAACCAGACTTTAACGGAGAAAACCCAACATGAATCTTCACAAAAACATTAAGGTTATAGAGAAGGTTCCCGTCATCTGGATGTTTTTAAGTTAAACGTGAAAATATATAAGCAGTTTAAACTTACATTGTTTTAAACTGCAGAGGATTTCATTAAAGCGATAGATCTAGCCAATACTGATTAAAAATAAGAGTTGAACTAAAAATGCAAATAAAGAAAAATAAGCCCAAAGCTTTTGACACTGGAAATACATTTCTTTATAACTTCCTGAAATCTAATGAGAACAGAGTCATATTAAAACTTTATTTATAGTAAGACTTTATTCTCATATTATTAAGACTTTATTTTAGGAGTTTATTCTCGTGATGATATTTTTATATTTTGTCTTAGTACGGCCTCTAAAAACAAAAATACAGTCCATTATTTTGTTTATAGTATAATTCTCCAGACTGCAGTTCTGGATTTACACCATTAGATGGCGGTGTAGTGAGCCATTCCTTCACATGAAGTTTCTATTGAGATGAATGCAGTTAACCCCTTCAGAATGTGTGTATATTTAAACAGTGTAATGTAGCTCAGTGTTGCTGTGTGTGTGATCTCATTGCCCATCAGATCTTATTGTGTATCTGCTCGCCTAAAATTAAAACGGATTTGAAATCATAAACTTCAACCTGCAGCTGGTGGCATTACTCCTCTCCAAGGACGGTGCATTATTGTTTCCCACATTTTACTTTTCCTTTCTACCTCCATTTGAGATTCATTAGGCGAAACATTTCTACCATTTAGTTGGACTCTTGTTGGTTGTTTGTTTCGCTCTTTCTGCAACAAATCCCACCAGCAGGTACGTGACGCAAGACTCCTGCAGCTGCTCTGCGCCCTCAATGACTCTCACATGACTGATTAAAAAGCAGGAACAGTCCAACCAAATGAAGATTACATGTAAAAAAAAAATTACTTTTGCTTTACAAAACAGTCTGTTTCGCCAGGTTTGACGCTACAAACGCCCTCCATTTGTTAAGATAAGCAAAAAATATGTTAATTTTAGGTTTAAAAGACATTTAAAAGAATCAAGCATCCAGAGATGAGCCAAAGTAAGCAGGCCACAGCTTGCTAACCAGCAGGGGTCAGTATAGCACTGCTGAAAGAGCTGGAAGAACCACAAGGTTTACATTGAACTACTGTTTCTATGTCAACTGAGACCAATGAGGGTGATTTCTCAGACATATTCTGCTAATAACTACCCATTTCTGTGTGTTTCTAAGATGCTGTTCTCTGCTCTGAAGACATGCGAATCAGATGGAGTGCAAGTTGGGAATATATTTTTAGTTACTGCAGGGAGAACTGGAGCATGAGAACAGAGTGATGCGAGCAACACTGAGCAAAAGCTAACCCACAGAAAGTAAAGGCATTGATCATTAATGTTGGTTATCCAAAAATGTGGCCGAATGCTGCTAATTTAAAACATTATGTCCAGTTATTAAGTGTAACAAATCTCCTAAACGTGCTGATTCCTTTATGCAGGTCACTTCTGAATGAAGAAAGAAAGACTGAGTAAGAAATCCCTTTGACCAAGAGCAGAGTCATTCATTTGATTCTGCGCAGTGCGATTAATGTTCCCTAAGCTGACTGGACACTGTTCTGGCCACAGGAATGCTGGATATGATTCAGCACATTGCCTGCATGTTTGGGACGACGACACCAGCAACCAAACCACTAAAACCCCAAAAATTACTTTGGGAGATTCCCCAACTCGAGATGGAGCAACAATCGACGTGATTTCTGAGAGATGAAGCATGTTGAATGCAGATTTTTAGGCGATTCTCACTGGATGAAAACCATTTAATTCTCTTGTATTTTCCATGGATTCGATGATTTAAACCTCTGAAATTAACAATGACAACCAGAGATGAATCAATTAGCCTTAACCAGGCTGACATCCAATCATCTTTAAGGTCTGATTACATTATGTTATAGGATTGACGTGAAAGCCCGAAATGTAAAAACATTTTAAACTAAAAATGTAAATAAACTAGAAATGGGTGATTATTGGGTAGGTTTCCCACTGGTGTAATGTGAAAATCAAACATTTGGCCAAATCTAAACCATCTTTGGAAGGGTTGTCTAAAGTGTGGTTCTGGGGCCAGTTGTGGCCCTTGGACTTATTTTTTGGCCCCAAATGAAGTTCAAGAATGATGCAAACTTTAACTTACCCTGATTAGAAGTATATTTAAAAAATCTTGCACTGAAAAATGCAAAGTATAAGAGAACCACATTTATCTACAGACTCAAAAAGAGACCAAAAGCCTCTCTCCACCTAAATCAATTTATTTAAATTTGGCTAAGCATAGCAAGAAAATCCATCAAAATTCTGTTCTTATAACTGAACATAAGAATTTGTTCAACTGAGCCTAAAAGAAATTGAAAGGTAGAGGGAAATGAAGAAAAATCCTTTTCAGGTTTTGGATCCACAACATCCATTTGTTACTAAATGTACTAGCGATAGATATGACAACTTTTTTTGCAGGGATGCACCGACTGCAGAGTTTTGGCCAACCTCCAATTACCAATCTTTAAAAATTCTGACCTGTCAATTCCAATTTTGGCCAATATCAATTTTTTTTTTTTGTTTGAAATGCTGCTAGTTATCTCAAAAGAAGTCGCTGAGTTGATAACAGTGGGGTGAATGTTGTCAACTGTAAACGTTCAGACATGACCTGGTGGGCCGGTCTGCCAGTCAAACCTCTTCAACGGGAGAGCAGAAGAGGACAGGGGTTGATTTTTAGACCTTTGCTGAGGTGGATAAGATCAGCTTCCCGTATCGGCCAATCACTTAAGGAAATCGGCACAGATAAAATGGCTAGCCGATAAATCAGTCCACCCTTCCTTATTTGCTTTACTTTTTTTTTTTTTTCTTGGACCATGATTACTCTTGACACAACAATTTTGTCCCACTTTAGTAAAATTTTGGACACCCCCGATCTAGACTGTACAAAATGCTGCAATCAGTTGGTGTGTTCAAAAAAGATGTTTTTCTAAGAACTGTGTACAAATCCTCCTTCCTCAAAAAGAAATACCTCCATCTTAAACTAATTTTCTCCTGCCCTACAAACTGAGTTTTCTTCTCTGAACCAAGAATGAAGCTGCTTCACGACAACAGCCCAGCCAGTTGATCATGCACATTATTACATTTAATTAAAAAGTTATGTTGAAAGACAAGAACTGGTCAGCCTCCCACAAAAAAAACAAAACAATGACAACAGCAAATGAGAAAGAGCAGTTTGTTTACGAAGAACCGAACTGACAACAGGGCCATTTCTCATCAATGTTCTCCTTTTTACGGCTCAGGCCGTTCGTTAGTTTACACCAGTATGTTTAGCTTTCAGACGGTAATTTTCTAAAAGATGAAAGGGACACTAAATACAATCCATTACTGTCCATTACAGGCCATTAGTTTTCCCACAGCACCCTTAAGTGAAACAATCCTGTTTATTGATGGAAAAAGGAGCAATCAGCAAGAAGGGGAGCAGACACATACAAAAATCAATGAGGCATCTGCACAAAGCGTATCAATAGGTACAATACAGGAAGCAGAGATTAGAGAGGAGACGAGTCTGCGTTAAAACTCGACTAGACAAATTACAAAAGCAGTCGCATGTTTGCCCATTCATATTCTGACTGGTGTGAAAGAAAGAGGGTTAATATTTAGTCCCCTCCCCCTAAAACACACAACATGCTGATGCTCTGCTGTTTTCTGGTGCTCTCTGGTTTGGCCTGTGGGGTAAACATGCAGGGCAGAAGGGGGGCATCAGTAGCAAAACAAATGCATAACCACTGTTTGCTTTTAAAGCAGCAATATGAGCAGCTGCTCATCGATACGATGTGGGAATATCAGCTGTCCTCATTTCAAATTATGACAATTCAGATCTTTCTTTTTGTCTTTGACTGAAAGTAAATAAATGTAATCGACTAATAATAACCAGACATTCTGATTAGGGCTGTTGTAATTGAATATTTTAGTAATCGAGTAATCTATCGATTATTCTTACGATTAATCGAGTAATCAGATAACAAAATTGATCAAATAAAATATTGGCAAATCTGGCGTAACAGCAGTGTTACTATCGGATTTCAATATCAGTCCAATTTTTCACATTTGAGCTTTCATAATAGTTACGTTTTTGTAGTTTAGAAAATGAACTTGTAGCAATAACAGTTCACTTGAACGCAATAAATCATGAATTTATAAAGATTTATTGTGGAGCCAATTTAAAGTTAGATGGTCTCTGGGTGTTTATTAAATGTTTTAAATGGTCCTCAGCCTGACAAAGTTTGAGAAATACTAGATTGCCTCCATGCCAGTCACCACACAATCAGACAAAACTAGAAGTGATTTGTTTTATTCCATGATTCCTGTAGAGAAAAGGTTTAACATCTGGATACCATTAGCAGCTAAGGTAGGAATATTTGAGGCATTACTAAAAGTTAACTACCAGGAGGGCAGTAATGAAGGAAATACACCAAGTTTTCTTCCTTCAAGGGTTTTATTTTCATTATTTAATTTTTTACATCTGGGATATTTATCGGCTATGTTCAGACTGGTTCCATCCTGCCCTGGAGGTTTGTGTCCTCAGCAGACCTGACTAAGTTGGGTCGGGTTGGGTTAGGTCACTTCCGCTGCGTGTTGTGAATTTTGGGGATCTCGCTGATCTCCGCACAATGAGCAACAGACCCAGGTCACAGCTACTCCCTGCAGCGCCAGTGGGGAAAGATTACAGCCAGCAGCAGAGATAGTCATCGCTCTGCCAGCCAGACTTCATTCCCCTAAGCCTCCACACATCTGAACACACACACACACACCCCCCCCTACACACACACACTCCACACAACAATGGATGTGTATTTACAAACGCAGCCTGTTCATTCATTTCAAAAGAGGAAAAAAATCCTTGTGCTCAGCTGTAGCTTTTCCAAAAGGTGTTTTATTTGCAAGTTTATGGTAATTAATAGTGATGAAAACTGCATTTAGCACTATTTTCAAGCAGTGCAGGCACTTTGTAAAGTTAATATTCATCACACTAATGACCATATGTTGTTTAGATGGGAAAAACTACATAACTGGACACTTTAAACGTATTAAACAACCTGTTGCTATAAAACCTCAGTTTGTCAGTCACGGTAACATCAGACCACTGTGCGTCTATACAACTCTCTTTGCAACTTCACAAGGAAATGTAATATGTCACAGCGATGCTAAAAATTGTGATGAGCTTAGCGTGTCACCATAACCAATTTAGCAGGACAATAAATTGTCCCAGAACTTATTGCGATAAACCACAACATTGATGTTTTGAGACCATTTCATCCAGTTTATCAAGCTAGCCTTGTACAACGTACTGCCAAAAATACAGACTAACATCTAAAAATATAATTGGATTTCCCATGGAGACAAGTTCACCGACTTTAGATAAAGTTTCATTAAACTGGCCGCTAATTTAAACCCATCCTTAGGTCCGTTTTTTCAGAAACAACTCTATAACAATGGTTCAGATAGGAATAAAGAAATAATTACAACCTGCATTAAAAATGATGTTGAGAAACAAATTGTTATTTTAAAAAGACAACAAGCCAAGAGAAGGTTAAAAAGGGAAGCTAGCACAGTGTATTTTTTACAGTGCCTCATGTTAGCTGTATTCTGCAGCAATAAAGTTCTGCACAGCAACCAAAAAGACAGCTGATAATGATAAAATGGTATTATAAAACCACAAAGTGGTACAATACAAGATTGCTCAATATGACCAAATAAAATTTAATTGTTTTTCTTGGGGGGGGAACAATAAAAGTTTTGTTTTTCTCAAAGATATTAAGTATGATTCATTCCCATCCAAATCTCCTTTGCTAGCCAACAAACCCCAGGAGCCGATCGGCCGTGGCCAACCCGCGCCAACGTACACCGACTACCAGCCTGTTCAAACTCATCCCAGAAATGTCTCGTCAGCATCCATGGAGCTCATGCACAACCGACACCTTCCCTCATGCAAACAGAGACCAACACATGAAATGACACCCTAAAGAGCCCCTGTTTGGTAGCGGTCCCTTAGAGGGGGGTGATTAATGAGAGCAGAGACATCTCACACATGAAAGCCAGAAAATATGTTGACAGAAGCCACATAGAAGACCACGGGACCTGCACATCCGCTGATGTGGCAAACGTCCAGAGCAAGTTGGGAGATTTATTGGAGAACAAGGAAAGAAACAGGTTTCTCTGCAATACGCAAGTGGAGAAAAATGTTCCTGGATGCTACAATGTTTCCATCACTTAGAAGGCAGCGCAACTGAATGCTATCCTCTCTCTTGAAAAAAAATTGTAAAAAATTCAGAGGATTTTAAAGCTGAAACTTTTAAATATGGACAGAAAATGAGCAGCAGAGATGAAAGAGAAGCATCAAGACCTGCTCTGCTGCTACGTTTAATAAGCAAAACCTTCTGCTGGGAGTCACCAAAAGTCAGCTACATTCCACGCACGCCCAATTTGAAAGACACTTCAGATGTGAATGCTTCAAAAGGTTCTGTGAAGTTTCGCCCCGCAAGTTACTGTTTGGATTCAAGGAAACACTGGAGACTGCTACTGCAGCTAACATGAAAACAGTTTCAACACGGCTGTAAGGAAGCAGCTTTAGCCCGAGCCACGATGATATACAGAACAGAAGCTGGTCTAAAACCATCCAGGACCCACCAGAAACCAGCTTTATGGCAGCAACTAGTGATTATTTTAACAACCGATTAATCGGAGAGAAAAAAAAGATCCTGCAGATTTTTTATTAAGCTTAGCATTACAGACATTAGAAAATGCAAATTAACAAATTATTCCCTTTTAAAAAGTAAAATAAACATTTTATTGCGCAACATTCCTTTAGTGAACATTTGTAGTGAAGGAAGCATCTGCAGCTTAAACAATCCTTTAGCATCAACATGTGAAAGGCTGTTTGACTTATCAATACAGGGATGATTGTTTATTTTTTTGATTAACAAATTAATAATTGCACAGTAAAAGGTACTAAATGAGATTTTTTTTTTTACAGAATTTGAACCAGGAGAAGCTAAAACTGATACTTAAGGATTTTTAGGTAGAACAGATTTACAGATTTTTTTACTCAAATATAACAGTTATAGCTTAATAACTGTATATTCCAGTTAACTATTAAATATAAAATTTGTTGATTTAAATAAGCAATTCATCATAATTAATTGTTTCAGCCCTAATTAGCATCATAGAAATTTTTCCCATTCATTAAACGCATCAAAATCGCTAAAAAACGAAAAATTTTCACCCTATGAACACAGAAACCAGCAGCATCTATTCTAATGTATTGTTGCGATAAATAACATTTGTTTATTTTCAGTAAGATTAAAAAAGTAAACTACTTCTATTGACTTTTAAATTATATTTAAAATCTACAATCAGTTGTAAACAGAGCTGGCAGCATAGACCTCAAAGAAAACCAGAAATCATCAGTCAGATTATTGCAATCCTGCATAAACAAAAATATCCCAGACATCACTGCAACCTCCTTTAAATCACTTTAGTTTAATATTTTCACTTTTTCATGGATCAGAAGCAGCTAAAGATCAACAAGAGCAGATAAATGATTCTCACCACTTGCTCAAGCGACTACAAGTTATTCCTGCGGATCACATAGAGCTGCACAACCAGAGCAGCTCTATGTGCTCCTACCTTGAGTTCTTCAAAAAAACATAATTCCTCACATTAAGTTGATGGAAATATCCATACAAGTCAGCCTGTGTCCAGTTTGAGTGAAAGGAGGTACGCGCGGTCCATGCTGAGGTAAAGCGCAGCCGTGTTATTGGTGTGTGCACTGCTGGTTTTAAATGCATAAACTATAAACTTAATTTACTTATAAATGTATCTTTTAGGAATAAATCTTCTCCGCTAGTGAAATGCTCAGAGCAACAGAGACACTTGTAATCCGGCTTTAAAAAAAAAACAATAAAAAATTAAGCAACTTTTTTTTTTTAATTATTATTATTTTCCTAAAAACATAAACAAGCAACGCTTAGCCTGGCGGCGGGGCTAGGAAAGCATGGCGGGCCACCAGGCTTATCATACACTGAGGGAAACCCTGAAGATGAGCTTACGCCCTCTTTGGCCATATAGCAAAAAACCCTCAAGATACTGGAAAATGAATCAACAAATTCAGTAAATAAGTAAAGTTGTAATAAATCAATAAGCTTATAGTGTAACAGAATAACATACTGACCAAGAGAAGATAGCCCAAAGAGAAGACCAACAATAGAATAAAAGTATCACAGTGCTGATACTGCCAGTCAGTAAGCTGAAAGTCAGCTACTACACCATTTTCTGTGTTTCCAAATAGGTAAATTTGGTTGGAAATATTTCCGGCCGCATGAAAACATGTGCCATCAAAATGTAGAACCAAAAGAGGCAACAGCCACCAGACCTGTGAAAGTAATGCTGGTTTAAAACTACAGCTGCTACCTAATAGATGGGTAATTAGCAACACAAAATATTATGATAAAATTATAAGCCATCGCCCGACACAAAAGGAGAAAAAAAAACAGACCAATTAACGAGCCAATTTATTAATTCAACTCTAAGTGTTACACTAAAAAACGGAGTGACAAAAAGGCGCAACATTCTTTGCAATAAGCACTTAAAAACTAATAAATGTAGGTTATTATTTTAGAAGCAGAACTAATTTACATTTTCTGTTTTGAAATAACTTGCATCATTTTGCAGAATGTCACACATATCCAACTCTTAATGTTGGAGAAATAATCAAACTTATACAGTTTGCTCTTCCAGCTGCTTGTGTTTAATATCTGAACACATTTAATAGAGAACTAATGCTTACAAGAAAAAGTGGGTTAGCGTTGTTAGAAATGAGGCATTTCAACAAGCTGCAGGGCGATTAAAATTCCTGCTTAACCTCAGAAATTACTTCTTCAAACCCGAAGGTGGCACATTCCAACCCAATTTTACTTTAGAAAGTGAAAGTTTTCAGTAAAAGAACACAGTTAATATCTAATCAGATGCACAGGCGTCCAGTCACTAATCTGTCACCACACGACTGCTTCCTACATTCCTACTTTTTTAAACAATGAGCTGAAGGCAAACTGCACACACAAGCACAAATTTTTCCCTGTAAGGCAGACAAGTTGAGATTTAAGGAAAAAAAAGACGTTGAATCACTGCAGGGCCTTGTTAACGACAAGGTAAAAACACAAAGTATTACCAAGTATTTTTGGTTTAGTTTCTAGTGTAAATCTCCTAGTGCACTAGAAATAAAACTAAACTAACTTGCAAGTAAGTTTTCGTCAAGATACAGGACTTTGCTTTAGGTCAATAATTCCTTACTATTGATGAGAAAGTACAACTTCTACCGGCAGATTATTAAATCTATAACCTGAGAGGGAGGATAATCTGCAAGTGGAACAAGTATATTTTTAACAAATATTAAGAAAATATTGAGTTAAAACAAGCTTCTACATCTTGCAGAAAAGTTAACCGAGTTAGTTTTGTCTTATTTAAAGTGTACTAAGATATTTGAACTAGAAACTTGATCAAAATTATTTAAGATTTTGTGTTTTTGCAGTGCTCTTCGAACAGAGAGTGTAGCAGCTTGAGGGCTCTCAGGATACATTTGGCTTGTTGTGTGTGTGTGTGTGTATACATATGAATATATGACGTCAATAAACAGGGGAATACAAATATTAAAGTAAGTATGCATCTCTTACCCATCATCCTCTCCGTCTACAGTCTTGAGACCGGCTGGTGCGGTTAAGGCACTGGCTGTGTTGGCGTTGCCCTCGGTTTCCTGACCCAGGCCGGTGTTGGATCCCACCTCGCCACCAGTCAGCTTCAGTAAGGACTGATGTTGGAGCAGCAACCTCTGGGCGTCCTGCAGCTGCGTGGTGGTGAAGCTGGGCAGACTGGCGTACAGGGCGGTGGCCTGGGCAGCGTGAACCAGGGCCTGGGCACTGCTGGGATCCTGCGATGGATGGGGGGACATTCGGCCAACGTTGGCGGCATTATGGGCTTGAGGTTGGTGGTGGCTGTGAGCGTTGGGAGGCGGCGCGGTAGAGGCTGATGCCACGGGAAGAAGTTGTGTGCTTGAGCCCGGATTCTGTATTTGAGTCAGAAGTGATTGCGGTTTTTGCTGCTGAATGTCAACGTGGCTTGGTGGCTGCTGTCCGATGCCAGCCACCCCAACATGGGGCGGCATACTGGAGACGGGGGCCGGCTTGTGAAGGAGCCCCTCTGATTGTTGAGGCGCCCCCATCATCTGAGTCGTTCCATTAGCTTGAGCGGCCAGCACCGAGCTGGATTGGTTGGAGAGATTTTGAGAGGGGGCAGCTTGGGGTACACCTTGCTGTGATTGGTTGTACCCAGAAGGTCTAGCTGATGCCGGAGATGCGGCTGATTGCTGAGGAAGGTTAGTGTAGCCCATCTTTTGCTGCTGGATGCCAACCAAACCCTGCGAGGAGCTGGGCGGCTGATTAGCGACCGCCTGGGCGTAGGTGAGCTGCTGCGGCGGTACAGCACCAATGGCGGTCTCTTGACCTGGCTGATGGAGGTTTGTGGGAGCTGAGGGGGGGTCTTCACATGAGGATGGTTGATATCCTGACTGTGAATGTGAGCTTGGGAGTGAGGTACTCCCATGATTCCTTGATAGCCCTGAGGAGGGGAGGCGTAATCCTGGGCATGCTGAGGTACCGGGGAACCCCCAGCCTCTCCACTGCCCAGGTTCTCAATGTAATGACTCAGCGTACTAATGGTGCAGCTCACAGAGCTGCTGCTTGTGCTTTCCCCCTGCGAGGGAAAGTTCTCTGTTACAAACTGGCGCGAAGTCAGAGATGCAGCTTCGGTCGCCGATGGCGCAGAAGTGGGCGCGTCTTTGTCGTAGAATTCGGTGCAAGTCCATCTGCCCTTCTTGAACGGCTCGGAGCTGGAGTCCAGCTTCACCACCCTGAAGCGAGAGGTGGCGGCCGTCACTGCTGGCGCCAGAGCAGGAACAGCTGAAGGCACAGCTGCTGCAGGAGCGCTCGCAGCTGATCCAACTCTTCCCTGGATCCCGCTGGGAACTCCCACGCCTCCAGAGGCACTGACAGCAGCAGCAGCAGCAGCAGTTGTAGTAGTCATGGAGTTGATGTTGACGTTAGCAGCAGACATATGGCTACCTCCAACTGCAACACTGCTTCCTCCAGTGCTGCTAATAACATTGGGAGTGCTGCTAGCACTCGTGTTGATTCCCCCTCTGACAGGCACGTTGGCGGAGCTCAACATATTCACATTACTAACACTGCTGGTTGGGGGATTAACAACACTAACTGTGGTGCCTGTCGCAGAGCTGTGCATTCCAGGGACAGATCCTGGGGCCACAATCCCTGCAGGCTGGGAGACGATACTTGGAGCGGCGGTGGTGGCGTGGGAAACATTCTCTTGAGTGCCACCCAAGTTTGAAGGCATTTTCTGGGTGAGAGAAGGTAAAGCTCCGGTCAGAGGGTAGCTCTGAGCATGGTTAAGATGATGAGGGTGTTGGTGATGCATAGTCCCGTTTACGATGGCCCCGCCACGGTGTTGCGCCTGGGTCAAGGTATGGGGGTGAGAAGGCTGGTTGGGGGAGACGGCTCCAGGAGTCTCCGCCTCGTGGAAGTTATTTAGGGTCTCCTCCGAAGAGCTCCTCTCCGCTCCGACTACATCATTAGCTCTTGAGAGGGATACATCCAAAATTTCAGAAGAGGACAGATCCTCCGTATGCGACTCGTCCAAGTCATCATAACTCTCTGTGTCCTCTGCAATACTGTTGTTGGTACTAACTGATATCTGCGCTGGAGTCACACTTGTGATCTGAAAACCACTTTTCTTTTTAATCTGAGCTCCGGTAGGCTGCGCAGGTTGGGGCTGGAGGTTCAGGCTGTGCGGAGGAGGAGGGTGATGGGGGCCCGGGGAGGACGACGCCGCGGGGGGTTGAATCAACAGGGAGGGCTGGTAGTCATCGCCTGAAACGTGGCTGCTGTTGTTGACCACCACCGGGTTGGCGGTCGTTGATAGCGTGGAGCCGCTCCCGCTGCTCGTGTTGCTGCCCCTCCTGTGGAAGACAGCCGGATGCGGCATCTTTCTGACGCTGCCAGAGTCTCCTGCGGGGTCCGGATGATGCATTCCGACTGAATCCGGGCGGTAGTTGGTCTCTGACAGTACGTAATAAGGTTGCGGCTCGTTAACGGCGCCGTTTTGCCGACACTACGGTTAACAGACAAGCCAGCTGAAAATAACAGAACTAATAAATATGTGTTCTTGTAGTCCAGGAGATTTTAACCACCTCTCTTGCGATCTTTCCCCCCGAAGTCAGTTAGCGAGCCAACAGAAGCTAGTGGCCGCTTGCTCAGCAGCTAGCGAGCTAACGTCAGCTGATGCCAGTCGTACTTCGCCGGTTGATTATCAAGACTGCGTCTTTGTTACACACAAGCGCACATCTCCGGTATTTTTTGCAACAAAATGTTGTCTTTCGATTAATACAAGAACTTAAAGCAAAGCAGCTGCTGAGTGAGTTATTGTTATATTAACTACTAGCTGGAGCTAGCTGCCAGTCTCCATCACCGGTTAGCAGTCTACAGTGAGCGAGTCTTAACTGCTGATTTAACTCGGAAATTGAGCAAATCAACCTTTTCAGTCGGTGTACAACGACTTGAAAGCGATGAGCTCACTTAACGGCGGAGTGCAAAGGTTATATCCATGCCAGCGAATCCTCGTTTTAGTTTTGCTGTATCACCGGTGCTCTTCCCCCAGCGGTAGCGTCTCCTGCTTGGCTGCTGTGACGGGACTGGAGAGGAGGGGTGCTCCGTAATATGGCGACCGCGCATGGTCCCTGCTGCCAGACATAAAGCAGTCTGGGTGAGGCGGCGAGCGCAACATCAACACCGACGAAGCAGGACGAGAGGCGACGGAAAGAGCCGAGCTCGAAATCAACATAAGCGGAACTGCACGAGAGATGACGGAAAGGGCCGAGCTCAAAATCATCATAAACGGAAAAGAACGAAATCGGACAGAACCCTGTGTCATAAAAGATAACGGAAAGAGTCGAATAAAACCGAAGCCCTTTTAAAAAAATTCCAATACACAAGAGACATTTTTTTGTTTTGAAAATGTATTAGACAGATTTATGACTGATAAAATAATTTCTAAATACCACCATTCATCTACAAAAAAGCAGTTCAGATATTTTTTAGTGTTTTATTCAAATTCAAATATTTACTTACACTAAGACACAAGCTAAGATAATTATGTCACAGTTTTGCACGACTGTGATAGGTTAACGCAAAAACACCTCTGTTACATGGATGCACACTGGTCATCATATTTTAAAGAAACTTATGACACACGCCAATTCCTGGAATGACAATGTGGAACATCAATACAGATCAAATAATCCTAATTCACCTTAACCAGAAACAAATGTAATCTGGAATATTTGTAGTGCATAAAATATCTGGTTTCAGCTGCATTTGCGCAAGGAATTGGTAGATTAAGACCACAAAGATGATAACCTATCTCTCCACATATCGAGTTTAAATTAGTTTTTGCCACTATCTGTGACTGCATCTTGTATAAAAAATACATCAAAGATGGTGGTTATGGTTTATCTTTCCAACCATAACTACCTGTAGTTGTTTTTCTATTGAATTAAGTGTATAATTTTTTTTAATTTGTCAAATAAATCCAAATAGGTTCTTATTTACACATAAATAATATTGAATATTGGTTTTTGGAAAGCTTTGCCCACATTATATTTGTAAATTATTCCAATATCAGAGGTTGCTAGTTGGGATGACAATGGACTAAAAATAAATATTTGTGGCAGGATGAGCAAAACATCATCACCACAACAGTGTTGGTCACACAAAGGTAGACAGAGTGTTGCTGGATCTCTCTGCAGACACAAGTGTTGACCACACTGAAGGATTATTCTACACACAGGTAGCGTTTGTGGCCTCTGTCTCCCTGCAGCTGGGAGAAATGTCCACATTTGTTGGGCGCCAGAGGTCAATGAACTTCAGTGTTCAAGCATGATAACGTTGTCTGTGTTCTGGTGCTTCCTGATCATCACTGGATATCCAGGTCCAGTTATTATTAGGAAGATTTGTTTTTTGATGCTTTTGGTTTTAGTTTGTGTCCTGTACAAGTATTCCTGCTCCTTCAACTTTTTAGTAATTATGTCACTATACAACTACAGCTTTGGTGTATTTTAACAGGATTTCCTGTTACACACCAATCCAAAGTGATGCATAATTCTGAAGTAGAAAGAAAACAATAGTTTTTCATTTACCAAAATGTGATGCACATTTGTTTGAATTTACTCTAAATCAAGATCTAATGCCACATTTCAAAGCAATTACAGCTGAATATGCATCTGGGGAATTTAAAGAGTCTTAAACTTAAACAATGTTATTCAACTGAAAGCTTACAAAATGGCAAAGAAAATTAGCAATTTGGAATTTATTCCAATTTAGGGAGTAAAATACATTTTGTATTTACTGGAGTTATCTTTGTCTTCTGATTTAAAAAAATTAGCTTAATGATAAAACACATCCAATGTGACAAAAAGAAGAAAGATTATGTCTGAAACAGAGGAAGTACATTTTCACAGTACTTTTTTATTTTTTTTACTATCATCATTTCTGTTGTTCCTCATTTGATTAAAATATTAAAAAGCTCTGCCTGTTAAAGCTTTTTGAGAAACTTGTGCTCGCCTGCTCCAGTTTTTCCAAAGCTGTACACCTGTTTTAATCTGCAGGAAAAATATCACCAGAAGACATGTATGCTCCACAAAATGCAGTCTGCTGCTTAACCAGTCAATGTTTGTTGTTTTTTCTCCTTTACCATTAATGTGGGTAAAGGCATGAAGACTTGTTCCATCTGCAGACTCATAAATATAACTCTTCTTTATCTTTCATGCATAAATAATGTGGGAACTTGGATATTAGCCACTTATTAGTTTGCTATGTATTTAGTAGAACAGACTTTACTGTTTATTCTACAACGTATGGAGTTAAAACGTAAACTGCTCCTCAGGGAGAGACTTTATATGAAAATATGGACTAGTAAAAATCCTGATTAAAGGTTTGCACCTTGCAGTCATTACAGAAATTGCACGGGTAAAGAAGCACACAGTGAACGCAATAAATTAAACAAAGAAGTAACCCTAGATGTGCACACCTGAGCGATGAGTGAAAGGGAAACCTGAGAGGTGCCTGTGGAAATACTGCACTTAATAATGAAGGAGAGAATCCGAGATGAGCCAAGTTTATGGAGATGATTTTCAAACACTTTGATCAACATGTTGCCATGTAATATACAATCTTACTTGAAACCGTCCTTTACGGACTAAATTAAATCTTTTTGCCCACTATTTGCTTTTTAAATTTAGGTAAAGTGAATTGATGTTACTTTCAAGATAATTTGTGACTCACAAAGTCACAGTAACTTCATTTTTGCAAGCAACTGGCTGGATTTTCTTAGCCTAATCTTTACTGTTTTATAACTTCAAATGACTTGTATGTGTGGAATACTGTAGTTCTTATTAAACACACATTAGATATATAAAATAAATCCCTAATGTAAAGCATCCCACAAATAAATAAGCATAAAATTTTCTGATATTAAAGCCAACAAGAAAGAACTTTGATTATGGCACCCTCAACAGGCCGATGAGTGTTATTTGCAAAAAATCTGTCAAAAGTCCTTTATTAATATTTAACTGAAGCAGTATTAGAACAAAAATATTCTTGAAGTTTTCATGCAGATTTTAAACTGAACACAAGCAGGATTCAGGTTATTTTTCTACAAAAACTCAGCCAGTTAGATGGATTCACTGATTTTGCAGCAATCTTCCCATCTAAGCAAGCATGAGGCGACAGTGGACACATAATCAATTCAAGCTTGTGAGAGAAAGCGTGTATTGCAGAAGGTGAAAGTTTTTTAATAGCTACTGCCTTTTTTAAGTTCTCTTGATCTTGTATTTTGCACTGATGTTGGATTGCTGAATTACAAGATGGCCCATAAATCCATCTTGTAAGGTAAAGGTAAAACCTGAATCATAATTACTTATTTTGTGTAGAATAAAGTTTTGAAATAAATAATAAAAAAGTTTGATGAACAACAGTTAAATGACTGTCTGTACATTTATACAGGTTTCCCCCAGTGCATCATATGCCAGGCTTTACCCAATCAGGTTTCGTATTGCTTATTTATTTATTTATGTCTTTTTAAAATTCTTGCATTTTTAAAGACTTTATAGTTGGTGCTCCGTTGTTAATCTTCCAATCTTTCAATAACACATAATTTTCAAGTGATATTTTCAAATTTCCTATCAACTTTAAACATTTTTAAACTGACATTAATATAAACGGGCCGCTAGATGAATGACTGCCCTGACACCCAACCACCAGGATTAGCAAGTTTTCTGGAGCAAACCTTGTTTGTACATACATTTCTTTTTTCTCGTTCATACTTTATTTATTTTTACACCATTACATCAAAGTGAATTTGATAATGGTTCATTCTGATTCCAGTCAGAATCAAAATAAATTTGATTCTGATTAGTTGGAAATCAGTGTTGAACATATTTTAACTGGTGAACTTCTATAACTTATAAAAAATACTGATAAAAATCAGCAAAAAAAAAGCAAATTAAAACATCAATTTGACTAGTTTTGGGTGTTTTTCCCATCATTGTTTATCACATAAACATTCAGGTCTAGTGCTAGTACAGAAAACAAGGTTTTTGCAGCTGTGGTGCCTTATTTCAAGTTTTATTTTAAGCTGCAAACATAATTGTAATCCTTTTTATTTTCCTTCTTAGATAACTCTTATTTTGCTTTTGCTTCCCTTCTCAGGTTGTTAAGGCTGCCAAGAAGGGGTTGCCATGACAGCGTCTTTCCATTCAGCTTAAAAAAGTTTTAGAAATAAAATCAGTGATTTTTTTTTTTTTTTTTTTGCTGCTGCTTTCATGCCGAAGCCCCTTTTTAGATTCTCATCTTGAAGGAGAAATATAAAATCAGCCTCCTCCTTTTCCAATGTATATTTTTATATAGATATAATCGAGCAGGAAAAGTGTTTTGTGCCTAAAACACTTTCTAAGTGGGAACGACCTTGATGGAGAAAGCCAAAACCAGGGGTGAATTTTTTGCCAGGCTCATTTAATCCCTGATGAAAAGGGATTTCTGAATCCACCAGGCGACTGGCAGCAGCTACAGAAACACTCCACCAGGTGAAAGTAGACTTTAGCTTCATTGTGTCAGTCTTTCTGATGCTGATAAAACTGTAAGAAGCATGCTGGGAAACCTTAGAAACTGTTTGTGGACGTTGCGACCTTCCAGCAGAGAGGTTGATGTGAACGTGTTGATGGTTGACCAGCTGACCGCAGCAACCGTGAATGAGTCTCTGTGCTGCAGAGACGTCTCAGGTCGCCATGTCGACAGACAGAATGAAAACAGGAAATTATTTCACTGAGGATTTACAGACGGCAGCTCCTTTCTATTCAGTATCCATCACAGCTAATGCATTAGCTGAGAATAAACAACTGTCTGGATCTTTCTAAGCAGATTAATTCATATTGATAACTTGTTGAGACTTGCAGACTACTTTCTTTTGTGATTTTCAGCATTGCAGAAAACTTACATTGACCTAATCTGACCTTAAAAAGAAGCTAAAAACACTTAGCATTCAGGAATTCCTTACTCAGCCACCTGCTAGTCAATCATCGTGGTCTCTCCAATGTGATCGATATAAAGTTTGTCGAAATTTGTTCATTTATTCTTCAGATTCACTTTGTTTAGTCAAAAAGTTTATTTTCCTGACATTTATTGGTTTATAACTTCTGTTATGCTGCTCTTGACGGTTGGTGGTTACCATAGCATTCATTTTGAAATCTCTGAATGTGAAGTTTTAGTAATATTCTTTCATTCATTAAATCAATCTAAGCAGTTTCACATTTGTCCACAAGATGGCAGGATACACAAATGAGCTGCTGCGGTGAGAAAGCAGCTTCTCTACATTAGTGGTTCCCAAAGTCGGTCCTGGAGGCCCGGCATCCTGCATGTTGGTGGTAGTAACGACTTTTTCAGCTTGTCAATGTTCTTCTTAGTCCTTCTAATGAGACATCATTGGATCCAAGTGTGCTAAACCAGGGAGAAACTAAAACATGCAGGATGCCGGCCCACAAGGACCCTGATGTACATTCAGAAATATAAAAGAAGAGTTTTTCTTAGTCTTTGCTTCATTTAGTCTTAACAATGCAAAGAATTTCAAAAAAGACAAGCAACTCTGGTCTGCCAACAGAGCTGCCTTTCAAAAAATGTTCCATACAAATAAAATAATTTCTGTTTCTTGAGCCATGTTTAAATAGGTTTGACCTTCAAACATTTATTTTCTTATTGACTGTGCTGCAGACATTTGTTAGAAACATTAGGTAATGTTTTCCTTCTTAAAACAAACAAAGTCTGCTTTTTTAAAAATTAAAATAATAAAAATAAGAAATTCTTGATCACTGCAGGAAACAGACACGGGTACCAAATTCAAATTGAAAGATACTTTATTGACCTCAAAGGGAAATTAGGTGTTGTTTTAACTCATATTAATTCAAATTCTTCAAAGAGACATTGTAAGATGTTGGCTGGATTGATCTCCAGTAGCAGTCTGATTTACAGCGAATTTGAAGAAGCCTCTGACTGAATCAACAAGGCATTATGGATCAACATCCAGCTGTCCGATTGGTTTTTTAGGAAGACCTGGAAGGACACTGCTGCAGTAATCAGTGGGACTAAAGATAAATGAATGGGGGAGTTTTTTAAGATCAGGGTTGTCCAAAGTGTGGCCCGGAGGCCATTTGCGGACATCAGAACAACTTTGCGTAGCCATTGATTACTATTAAAGAACAGTCTAAATTTGAAGTTTTAAAATGAAAAATGTAAGGGGCAACACAAAGTCCTTATTCAGGTTTTTTATTTCTATTTAATGTAATTTATAAATAATAAGTACCAAAAGCATCCAGTGGCTTTTACTAAAATTCAGACCTGGCCATGACCATTTAATAAACAAAATCCAGTTCTTGTTGCTGAAAAGAATCTAGAAAAAGACGAAAATGTAAGATATGGTTTGTTGTTGTTTTCTTCTAAATTTTGTATAGTTTTGTATAAACTCTACAATAATTGTCTGTAGGAATCTGATTGTTTTGCTTATTGAATATTGAGTATTGATTTGAGTTTATTGTTTATCATATATGGCAGGTAGAAATAAAAAAATAAGTAAAATAGTTTTTGCAGTTAAAGAAAAATACTACAATTGTTGTGGCCCCCCAGAGTAGTTTCAACATGTATGACCCAAGTTATGAAAAGTTTGGACATCCCTGCTCTAGAAACATTAATGTTCAGGTGATAAAAGCCTGACTTTGTAACCGTCTTTATAAGTTTCTGAAGGTTCAGGTTTGAATCATCATTTAAAGGTAAGAATAATTAAAGAAAATAACAGATTTCACGTGTTGACATCCTCTTAACTCATATTTTAAACTCTGTGACTTTATGGAAACATTTATAATAAAACCTCTTGATTTGTGAGAGTCTTTTCAGCATCGATGTAACGATGCCCATGTGGATGACTGGTCACATGTGTTCACACCTGGCATCATAATGCCTCCCACATGACTAGATCTCACCTCTACATGCTAATAAAGGCTCTAGCATCAGAAAGCCAGCTGCGAGCTGAGCAATAACCACAACATTACCGAGGTTCTGCACAAAAAAAGATTACGAATGCATTCAGCGACCTGATCTTTATTGTTACTCACACATTAACATGCTCAGGATCCACCGGAGTCACATTCGTTGTTATGAAACAGATATGATGAGGCAGTAATAAATATCACTGCTGAATTATTATCTACCCTTTAAAATGTCGTTGGTTTTAAATTATCTCCCTGGTGCCGTTAAACAGAGTTAAATAAAGTTTAACAAAACTTTTCAAAACATCCTACAAAAACTTGCAAAATCACACACACAAACCCACTACTTTATAAAATCAGGTGCATTGAATTTTATGGATTTGGTTAAATTCAAAACAACACAGATAATGTACAGAGAAAGATATTACCCAAAAATATTAAAGAAAGAAGCTTTCAGAATCGTTCCAAAGAATGGCTTAGTCAAAGTCCAGACCTAAATACAATTGAGAATTGTGGTAAAAATTAAAAAAATGTTTGACTGAGCTTTAGCTATTTTAGAAGAAATAACATGCAATGTTTTTCTTGTTTATAGTCAGAAATGTGTGTGTACAACAGGAATATTTAATTTTGCTGTCTTTTAATAAAGGTCCAATCCCAGCCTGTGATCGCAAATAAGCCTGTGGCTAGAATACGTATGTACCAAACAACAGTTTACCTGTTTTTAACATGTAACACTGTTTATGTGCCGTCTATGAGTAAATAAATTTGAACTGAATGTAATATTCTGGAGGTGAAAAGACTTTATAGTTTCATTTTACTTCCCTGTGTTCCCCAGTATCTTATCTTGGTCTATCACCAAAACATTCCAATAATAAGAAAAACAGAAAATTTAAAGTATTCTGGTTGCTTTTAAAAGACATCTTCATGTTTTGTGTTCATTTTATTGAGATTCATTTACCTGACTTTTTGACTGACATTGTGTAATTTTTAAAAAATCTTTTGCCATGACTTTAAAGCAGTGACAATGAGCTCATTTACATTACCAACAGACATTTTTCTCTTCAGGCAGCTTGAAGTCGGTGATTTAAATGTTAGTGATTAAAGAAGCTTGCGGGCATAAGAGAGTCACCCTCAAACTGGACAAATGATGAAATCAGTGCGGTGATCGACCCTCAGCAGCTTTGCAATCATCCTCAACGACTTCTTCTGGTGTTGAAGAACAAACCTGAGAGCCAACAGGTGTTCTGACTATCTGTGCTACCTCGTCAGATTTTCCTACCGTAGCACGATAGATGGCCATCCGTCGGTGCTACCCATCCAAAACCGCTACAGTCATGTTTACAAACCGAAAACTACAGCAGGCTGAATTAATGTTAAATATTACCATTGTTAAGGAGTTATGCTTAGAATAGGAACAATTTATTAACACAAAACCACAAAAATATCACTTCCTTCATCAGAATAGCCTGTTTAAAATGAAAGATGTTTGCACTAATCTTTTGATGAGAATATCCTACCATTTAAAAAAAATATTCTACTTGCAGAGAGAAGAATGAAACAGTATCAGACAGGGGGAGCAGGTTTTTATTTAAATTAAATTTAAAACAGATATCTACAAATACAGATCACCACAAACTTTTTTTTGCGCACCAATACATTGTATGGCAGCCTGTTAATCAAATGCAGCGCAGTCACAACCAGCCATTGACAATGTTAAACTTTATAGATAAACATCTGCAAATCTTGGAACCATAAAGTGTTTTTAGTTATAAAAAGTCTACTTAAGTTAAGTAACAAAGTTGTACCTTTACAACTCTGAAATGAGTAATTCAGTTTTATTAAACGTAGTGTAGGAGTCTATACTAACTAGGGAAAATTGGCCGTTTATCCCAGAGTGTAATTTTTAAACACAAATAAAGAAGAATTTTTCTGTACATTGGCAAGGAGTTGGTACTAATTCTGTGGTTGAATGTCTGATTATTTAAATTGTCATTATTACTATTATTATGAATCTGTAGATTTTCTTGTCTTATGAGTTTGTTTGTAACCATTTTGTCTATGAAATAGTTTATTTGTTGGCTCTTTAGCACAAACAGGAACATGACTATTGTAACAAACAAAAGTCTGTTTTAATTACAAATTTCTGATAATTATAGCATTGTAAGCAAGTCATTAAACTGATAAAGGATATGATTAAATAAGAGTCCTCAAACAGAAAAGGAGTGGTAAGCTAATTAGTTGGTTATGTATGCATGATTTTCTGTCCTACAAATTGGTTGTTTTTAAAGATCTGTTTGAAATAAACCAAATAATTGTTAGTTTGAGTAAGCTAGAAGCACAGAATAGTGCTGCAACAATTGTTTGTGTGCTAGAAGTGAACTAATGCCGCTATTACACAGCTTCAATATGTCACATAATATCCCTACATGCTCCATTTAGCACACAAGTAATTAATATGTTGTTTTAGCAGTTTCTTTATTAAGGACGAATGTTGACAAACAAGAGATGAAAGCAACATTAATTAACAGCACTGAATTATCTTTGATCTGCATCAAAATAAATATTTACAACCTGGCACAAAGAAATTATTCCACCTTAGCTCATTTCTAACACACAAACAATTATAGCAGCACTTTTCTACAAGTGCTCCTAGCTTACTCAATCTAACAAATATTTGATTTATTTCTAACGGGTTTTGAAAAACAAGTAATTTGTAGGACAGAAAAAAAAATAATGCATACATAAACAATAATTAGCTTAACACTCCTTGTTTGAAAAGGAGTAGAAAGAACACTTACTTAATCACAGCCTTTATCTCAATTTAATGACTTGCTTACAATGCTATAATTACCAAAAATTTGCAATAAAAACCATGTTATCATATTCCTGTTGATATACTGAGCTAAAGAGCCAACAAATAAACCATATTACATAGACAAAATGATTACAAACTAAC
Source organism: Phalloptychus januarius (assembly GCA_902982915.1). Classification (NCBI taxonomy): domain Eukaryota; kingdom Metazoa; phylum Chordata; class Actinopteri; order Cyprinodontiformes; family Poeciliidae; genus Phalloptychus; species Phalloptychus januarius. The sequence continues at coordinate 14,858,604 of CADWAE010000230.1, read as the reverse complement.
TCATAAGACAAGAAAATCTACGGATTCATAATGACAATTTAAACAACAATCAGACATTCAACCACAGAATAATTACCAACTCCTTGCCGTTGTACAAATAAATTCTTCTTAATTTGTATTTAAAAATTACACTCTGGGATAAACGGCCAATTTTCCCTAGTTAGTATAGACTCCTACACTACATACGTTACTTTAATAGAATTACTAATTGCAGAGTTTTAAAGGAAAAAGGCAGAACTTTGTTAGTAAACTTAAGTGGACTTTTTTAATTAAAAACACTAAGGTTCAAGGTTAGCAGACTTTAAATCAAATTAATAAATCGTGTGAAAATAAAGTTGCTCCCAATGTTTATCTTGTCTCAACTATAAAGCTTTAGCTTAATCTGTCTTTAGTGTCACTGGTGGAGAAAAATCTAATTTAAAACAACAACCCATAGCCTGGCAGGGGGGAAAATAAAGCTTGGTGGGGAAAAAATAAAGCCTGGTGGCCCGTCAGGCTGATAAAACACTGGGAGAAACTGACTTCGGTCTGGTCTATATCACCATCTCTAAATAGGAATATTCTGTGTTTATATTTCTAAGCGATCTTTAGCTTAGGGCTGCTCTTAGTCCGATCCCTCACCTAGGACCCGTTTTCCCTGGCCCAAATAGAGGAACGAAGCCTCTGACGGCTCCTAGGATCAGAGGGACACTCAAACCCCTCCACCACGATAAGGTGTCAGCCCACGGAGGGGAAAAACAAAGGCAGAATCAGTTCCATTCTCTGACCTGAACTGATCTGCAGAGAGGCCAGAAGGCGGCGCTCTGGTGTTTCTAACAAAACTAGAAGTTTAGTTAGAAACTAAGTCTTTTCTAACTAAAAAGTTTAGTTAGAAACTAAGCTTTTTGTTTTCTCAGTTATTTTCTCTCCACAGAAGCAACACCTAGCTTGGTGTTGATTAGCAGCGGTTTCTTCCTGAAAAAGGGCATAGGCTGACATGATGCTGCCATCACCTAACCGTTCTCCCTCTCCTGTTCATTTCCATGAACATGGGAAGTTTTCCTGATCAGTTGACCTGTTGTGTCTCTGCTCTGTCTTTTCTCAGCTCCAGTCGGTCCTGTTAGATGGCTGCTGGTACTGAACCTGGTTCTGCTGTTTGCTCCTGCTAGGGGGGAGTTCTTCCTCTCCACTGTCACAACATGCATGATCTGTATGAGGGACTGCTATAAAGTCAACAACTTAATACAAGCGATTTGCTGTTGCCCTCTGCTGGTCAGATGGAGTGAATGCTGCAAGTAATGACTCCATACAATTTGTTGTGTTTTATTTGGTACAAACTTTTTAAACTACTTTATATTTAAGTGAACCTAATGAATTGATAACGTTGATCAATCCGACTAAATTGAAATGACTTCGTAAAATGCCTCAACAACAACACTGTTGTGAATTAACGTTATTATAAGCTTTGAACTTTTTGGCATCTACTTTTAGAGTTTTGAACTTTTTGGCATCTACTTTTAGAGTTTTGAACTTTTTGGCATCTACTTTTAGAGTTTTGAACGCATCTACTTTTGAGGTTTTTGTTTTATATTGTTTATTGGTGGGGCTCATTTGTTAATTTGAAAGTTACATTTTATATATTGTCAATTCACAACAAATGTCATCTCAATGCACTTTGAAGTAATGTTAGTTCAATCACATGTACTCCAATTGCTAGTACAATAAGCTCAGTTGATTAAAGTAGCTTAGAAGGTTTGTACCAAATAAAACCCAGCAGATTGCATGGAATCATTACTTGCGGCATTCACTCCATCTGACCAGCAGGGGCAACAGCAAATCACTTGTGTTGAGTTGTTGACCTTACAGCACTCAATCATACAGATTAAGCTTGTGGTGATAGGGTTAAGGAAGAACTCCCCCCTAACAGGAACAAACCTCCAGCAGAACCAGATTCAGTACTAGCAGCCATCTGCCAGGACTAACTGGAGCTGAGAGAAGACGGAGCAGAGACACAACAACAGGTCAACTGATCCAGAAGAACTTTCCATGTTCATGGAAATGAAAAGCAGAGAGAGAACGGTTTGGTGATGGCAGCATCATGTCAGCCAATGCCCTTTTCCAGGAAGCAACCAAAGCTAATCAACGCCATACCAAGTGTGGCTTCTGTGGAGAAAAATATAACTGAGAAAACAAAAAACAGTTTAAATAAACAATGTATAGAAACAGAAAATGACAAACATTAGCATAAATACGGACGGATTACAATAAACCTGTCTAAGCCTTTTCATAATCAATGCCATAACCATGGTAACGCTAAAATGATGCAAGAACATGTTCTCAAAAATCAATAGACATTAATGTTAACATGCAACACTGAAATTTGAAGACATTTTGAATATCTAAAACAAAATTCATTATGAATTCTCTAAGCAAAATTGTCCATTAAAAAAAATAAACCAATGGCTAAACGAGGCCAAAGTACCAGACTGAAGACGTATCCAGAAACTTGGGGAAGAAAAAACAAAAAAAACTGAAGTTGTTTTGATAAATGTTTTAAGTTCAGTCATTTTCCTGTCAGCCGATGAAGGGTGAGATCCGAGAAAAAAAACAAGATGATCCAGGAGGATTCCTGAAGAACAACAGGACAGGTGCAGGTTGAAGGTCAAACCCTCAACTCGGAATGAAAGTCATTTTTCAAAAACGTGCAACTATCACTTAAAATAACAGCAAAATACCTGCAGCATCATTTCTTGAGGAACACTGCTGAACCCAATGTAAGGGTCACTAAGATCATCCATCAGCAGGGTGGCAATGATGTTCTTTTCTGTTGTCGTTGGGACAATGATCCAGGAGCGTTCCTGAAAGACAAAAGGACGGGTGCAGGTATAAGCCTTTAACAAATTAATGACTAGTTTCAAAAACTCACACTTGTAAATGTCAGACAGCAAAATACCTGCAGCATTTCTTGAGGAAGACTACCGAGACCGATTGTAGGGTAGGGTAATTAATGTCATCCATCAGCAGGGGATGCGAGTGGGGGCAATGATGGCCTCTTCTGTCGTCATTGGGGGCGATTAGGACCTCTTCCGTCGGTCGATGGACGTCCAATGAGGGGTGAAATCCAAGACCAAAAATCAGATGATCCAGGAGGATTCCTAAAGGATAACAGGACAGAAAGAAAAGACTGGTGCAGGTTTGAGGTCAAACCCTTTAACAACTCTGAAATAATCACATTTCAAAAATTCAAAATCTCTTAAAATACCTGCCACATTTCTTGAGGATGACTTCTGAGCCCGATGGCAGGATCACTGTGGTCATCAATCAGCAGAGGGGGTGATGAAGGCCTTTTCTGTCAGTCATTGTTGGGAGCAGTCAGGGAGTGGGTGGGTCACTTGAGGACTTTTCCCCCAAAGAGTTGTTGGTCTGGTCGGTTTTTGTCGTCACTGCAATGTTATTTTTATTCTTACCTTCCAAGTAATCTTTATAATGATTACTTATCATTTGACTGAAGAATCGAAGATTGGTTGGTTAGTTAACAGTTACCCGTCGGCAGGGTTCGTTTTCGCACACACCCGACCGAAGGGCAACTAGCCCCTTTCCCGTCAGCAGGGATCGTTTTCGCATAAACCCGACCTAAGGGCAACTAGCCCCTTTCCCGTCAGCAGGGATCATTTTCGCATAAACCCGACCTAAGGGCAACTAGCCCCTTTCCCGTCTGCAGATGAGATCCAATGACTTCATAGCCTTGAGGAGTCGCTACATTTCCTCCTAACTTTTACAGTGAGGTCCTGCGTCTTCAGAATCGTCGTTCCATCTCAAAAACTGTTTATCGGCTTCCACATTCCATATCATCCCAGTCCATATAGCATACCTTCCTGGTCCATATAGCATAGCTTCCTGGTCCATAAAGCATAGCTTCCTGGTCCATATACCATGTATTGACAAGGCCTTCAATCACCAACCATGAGCTCAAAACCATCATCCACCACAAACATTGACAATACATGTGGTGACAGTGGAGAAAAAAAAAAAAAAAAAGAAGTTTCCCTTTAACAGGAAAACATACCAAAAAAAAAACTGCAGTTATCAAACATTGGTTAAAAGTTATCCAAGCCGAAGCAGAGACTCATACTGAAGATGTATGGTGTGACAGTGGATAGGAAAAACTTCCCTTTAACAGAAAGATTTTCCAAAATATTGTTAAGACTGCACCAATTATTTAAATTGGTTAAGAGTTAAGCTAAAATAATGACTCGTATTGAGGATCCCACCTGGTGACAGTGGAGGAAAAACTTCCCTTTAACAGGAAGACTTTCCCCAAAGTAGTTAACACTGCACCAATTTAAATTTGTTAAGTTATACAGGAAAGCTTAGGCAATGCCTCATAATGAACATGCATGTAATGAAAGTACAAAGAAAAACCTTCCCTTTAGCAGGAAGACTTTCTCAAAAAAAGAAAACTGCAGTAATCAAACATTGATTAAAAGTTATGCAAGCTGAAGCAGAGATTCGTACTGAACATGTATGCTGTGACAATGGATAGGAAAAACTTCCCTTTAACAGGAAGACGTACCAAAATAAGGTACCAATTATTTGAATTGGTCAAAAGTTCAGCTCAAGCAATGACTTTATCCAGCTGGTGAATGTGGAGAGAAAAGACTTCCCTTTAACAGGAAGACTTTCCAAAAAAGGCTAACAGTGCACAAATTATTTAAATTCATTAAATGTAAAGTAAGCTTAGGCAAGACCTCCTACTGAGGATGCAAGTTGTCCCTGTGGAGAGGGAAAGCTTCCCTTTAACAAGAAGCCTTATACAAAATGAGGCCAACACTGCAACAATTTATTTAAATTGGTTAATGGGTAAGTAAGCTAAATCAATGCCTCATATTTAGGATGCATGTAGTGACAGTGGAGAGGATAAACTTCCCTTTAACAGGAAGAACCCTCCAGCAGAACCAGAAGTTGGATCTGTATGAAAGGCCATTTGTCACTACCCCCAGGGGATTTGAAAGGACAGAATAAAGACAGAAAAGAGAGAGACAGAAAAAGAGCTGCTCCAGGAATGTTTCTATAGGAGAAAAGAGCGTTAGTTGTAGCAGAAGCTCCTTTGTTGGCTTTATCAATGAGAAAAAAAAAGTTATTTGCAACCAAAGCCCTGTCAGTTGCCTAATCTAGGAGAGAAAATGGTTAAAACAAATTTAAACACTGAAGGACAGGTCCCAGTCGATCTTATCCAGAAGGAATTCAGTTGAAAACCTGCAAATAAGAGATGGTGGATTACAGTGTGAGCATTACCTCTGATCTCTAGTTGCGGCTCCAGAAGATCGTTGTCGTGCAGCAGAAATGAAATCGTTCCAGCAGATCTCTCCGTTGTCGTCCAGAAGAAATTAAGTCGCAAGACGAAATTGTACGAGACCGCGTGTTTCGGCGCAAAGATTAAGCGGTTTTCACGTTGAAATTGAATTTGTTTGAGTTATTGAGTTATTAAAGTATGGACCTTAAATGTCAAATATTAAGGAGGTACAAAAAAAAAAGTGTATGTTGAAATATGAAGACCTAATCTTCACCCACAAACATATTAATTGGAAGGTTAATGATCTTAATGCAGCTATAATAATGTGAACATAGCCACATTAAATTAGTACTAATAAGTAGGTATGTCATCAAGGTTTTTAGTGATATTTGCAAAGCCCAAGCCTCTAAACTGCATTTGCCAAGTCTTTGGCAGCCATCTTTCTTTCACATCACAACTGACTTTAAGCCAGGAACTTCAAATTCTAATTACACCTAAACCTCCACAGAAACTGCTTCAAACAGCGCTAAAACCCCAAAGATAGAAGGATTTAAAACAGCAGAATCCTTCTCAGCTCATTGACTCTCAACGGAGAATCAAACCAAACCAGCAAGCGAGAGGCCTAGCGTTGGCCTTCAAACAAACAGCGTTTGCATCAGCAGCGTAGCAAAACCCGCAACAGCTCCTACCCTGAGATGTCTTCTGGACCCGCCATTGGAACAGTTCTTTGACTTAACAAACCTTTGACGGGTTGGGCGGATCCGCCAGGCACCTTGTAGCGTTTCCTCAGCTTGATTGAAGGAATCCTCAGTGATTGAGGAATCCTCAGCTTGATTGAAGGGAATCCTCAGCTTGATTGTAGTAAATCCATAATCGATCAACTTCTCGCTCCAGACGCCATTATATTTCCTCAGATGTTTCAGGGACGCCATTAGCCAAACAAACCGCCGCCGGGAGGCCATGGTCGGGTCGCTCCTTGTTTGCTGCTCTGTTTATGCACAAAAAAATGGCTTCACTAACGTCATCAGTGGAAAAAGACAAACAACTTATCATAAGGCTGGGCGTCCACTGGGATTCAGCGTCTTGGGAGATAATAAAATATCATTTTTAATCCAGGTCTCAGAGTTCATGAGTTTTGTGTCTCCGTGCGGCCAGGTGCTAGCCACATCTTTCTTTAAGACGCCCACGTAGAAGCTGCGGCATATTTCTACCCAGCATGGCGCATGCGCGTCACGCTCATTAATTACAAAAATGGCGCCATTTGACATCTTCCAGTCCAAACACAGGGTAAAATTAAACCTGTAAAAACCTGGCCAACTGCAAAGAAACAGTATGATTTTAAACTTCTGATACAGTGGTGCCCAAAGTCGGTCCTGGAGGGATATTTTAGTGTTTTAGTTCTCTCCCTGGTCGTAGTAACAACCTTGTCAGCATGTCAATGTTCATCTTAGGCCTCTAATGAGCCATCATTGGATCCAGGTGCGTTAAATTAGGGAGAGAAGTAAACATGCAGCATGCCGGACCGACACCACTTTGGACACCAGTACTCTAATAAAACTCATGTTAATAGCACTATATGTTTTATTAATAATTTATCCCTAATATATTTTCAGAATACTTTAAACAAACAGTAAAATTATTTTTTTATAATATAGATCTGAAGAATTTTTTACTTAAGTTTTCAAAATGTACATTTTTCTAAGAACAAATTAATACAATTTTAGAAAAAATGAGAGAAACAGTAAAAATTTATCTTGGCCCTAAAATGAGGGATAAACTTATTTTTGTATTTTCAAAGCTTAATACCAAACTGCTGCTCCAGTATGATTCATGATTCTACGGAGAGTGAAGAGTGTCAAATGACAATAAATAACTTACGTAAAAATTATTTAAGTGTGTCATTAATTTATTAAAACTCTTCACTCTCCATAGATCTGTGTCTTTTGATCCATCTTTAAATAATATAAATTTATTAATAAATTCCTCATTAAAAATGTACAATAAAATTTTGTAAAATAAAATGTTCTTGATTTTTGATTAGTTTATGCAAATATAAGTCAATAGATGTTAATTAAATGTTCAGCTTGGATTTAATCTAAATGTAAATCATGATGTTCTTGTCATTTTGATGTTTCTGAATTTAATAAACTTTATTTACTGGTCAGAATTCAGAGCAGTGCAGATCATTACCAACTTCAACTGTGACCTTTACAGAAACAGAGCTGCTCCGCCCACCAGTCAGATCCACTTTTCTGTAGTTTCAGCCATATTTATTATCTCTCAAGTCCCTTTTCTAACTATGAAGCCTTTACTTTAAAAAAGTTTTAAAATTGCAAAATAAAAACAGAATTTTTCTCCACTTTCCAATTTTCTTTAATGTGTTTTGGGGGGGAAAATCAACTTAATATAGCAGTAAAGCTGAACTGATAATGTGCAGTGGTTGCATAAAACAACATAGTGATCAAATTGCAAGTCAACAGTTCAGTGTGGCTACATCCCCTAAGAACTTTCTGTTAGCTTTCAGCTGTTTTCCTGAATTATGTCACAGCGTCATGGCAGCAACGTGCTTCCCATACATGGAGGGGAAAAAATCACAACAGTCTTTCAGTCCATTGAACAATCTAGAATATGTCCAAGCAAAGAGCTTATTTATTATATTTTTATACCAACATAAGCAACAAATAGTGTTAAAATTAAATTTTTTTGTGTAGAACTGATGTCACATATTTCCTACATTATACTAAAACAATAACTAAAAGACTCTTTCAGGCTCAATCTTTAGTGTAAAGCAGTTCAGGACGCCCCCTTGTGGATTTAAATAATCCCTTCACTCCTTTCAGAGTCTTGACATTTAAAGCAACATATGGAAAACATTTAAAACCCATTACATTAGAGCAGTAAACTGTCATGAAACAGAAGCATGTTTTCTGATTGCTGGTTCAACACAAACACAAGTTTCAGACAAAATGGGAAAATTTATTAATTAAGAGCTCCTGTTCCATCAATTTTCTGCAGATAAATCTGTAAATGTAACCATCAAAAGCCAAATGACAAACTCATATGGTATTTTAAAAATCAAAATGCACATTTCACTTTACAATGACCCAGAAGAAGAGCTGTTGAATATAGTCATTTCTGACTATGAGCTGGTCTCACTCATTTTTTCTGTTGGATAATAAATTAAGGAACAAAAGGAAAATCTGATGAGCCGCTTTGGAACCGACTCTTTTTAGTGATCGGCCAAAAGAGCCGGATCTCTAAAAAGAGCCAGAATTCTCACGCTGTCGTGAGCCCCTCCCATTTCCCAGAAATTTCTGCCAAAAAAAATCAGAAATTTTGAGGTTAATATCAGAAATTTTCAAGACAAAAAAGGTTCAATTTCTGAGTTTGAAAAGTTAAATTTTTTTACTTTTGGAAACTCTCAAGGTTTTTTTTTCCAAGCTAATTTTCAAATTTTCAAGCTCAGAAATGTACATTTGTTCTTTTTTTAATCTTCTTTGAGAAAATTTCAGATTTTTTTCTGCTTACCTTTTGGCGGAAATATGTTCCTTTCATTTGCGTTTAAAAGGAAAAGGATGAAAAGGTTTCTTCTGTGTCCACATTGGGAATAAATCACGCATGCGCAAAGCTGGTCCTTTTCGTTGGCGGTTAGGAAACTAAAGGTTTGTATTACCGCTAGCCACTGGTATGTAGTGTAATTGATGACGGTATAATTTGTACATATGAAAAGAACATAATCAAATTGTATTAAACAATTACATTTTCTTTAAATAAATAATGATTTGTATATGTTTACTTCCCAAATTCTTCTTTCGGTATAGCTATTATTCAAGCTCTCTCCTCATATCTTCTCTCTTCTAATAAAATATGTTGTATTGTTTTATTTTGAAATTCAGGAAGTTTGAGGCTACTTCAACAGGAGGAGGCGCTGTTTCCAGTTTGCAGTCAGAAACAACAATGTCCGACAAAAAGGAGGTGAATTTATCTGGAGTCCGACAGAACAAAGGCGTGTGGCTCGTTAAGGTTTGTTCATGTAAACTCTAATGCATGTTTGCTTAAAGATTGAATCACACAGATTCAACAAAAAAATCAGTGTTTTCCGTGTTTTAGTCACAAGTTTAAATGTTATGAGAAATGAACGCTAATAAAAAAAAAATTCATTAGCATATTTTTACCTCCCGTCAGGTTCCCAAGTATTTATCTCAGCAATGGGAGAAAGCCTCAGAAAAGGGAGAAGTTGGAAAGATATCAATAGAAAAGTATGTATCAAGCAGTTCTTTATCTGTTAAACCTGCAGATTATCAATCATGATGTGTGATGTTTGTCTTTTCTGTGCTGCAGCTCAATGATGCAGGTAATTAAGTAGATGTTAATTGCTCCACAAATCAGAAATGCATATAATGTTTTTATTTTTTTTGTTTTACAGAAAACAAGGAAAAACAGAGGTGAGACAGATTTTCATGAACCATGTTTTCGTTCTCCGGTCATATTTCAGCCATAAACTTCAACATTTGGTTGGTCTAAAATTGATTTCTGCTGGTACTTCTCAAGGGTGCCACCTTCTCATCTCCTCTAACCAGTTTCCCTGTCCCTAATGAAGTAGGGCGTCTCCACTTTATGATGCTGCCACCACCAGCCATCATTGCGAGGATGTTATATTCTGGAATATGGGCAGGATTTCTTTTCTGATGCCAAAAAGTACACTTTTAGTTTCTATTTACCGTTTAAAGGTGATCTGTTATGTTTCTTTGAACAGGATAGGCTTTACAAAACATGTTCATCATTCTTAGATAATGAAATTTTAGTCTGGTTAGTTTGAGTTTCTTTTATGTTTTAGGGCCTCTGTCCTTTTAAATCCAAATAAGCTGCTCTTGGACAAGCCCCCTTTTACATTCACATGTGAATGTAGCTGCAAAAACATGCAAAATCCTTGAAAAGAAGAAGTGGAGCCTCCTGCACAACCAACAAGAATGCAGCAAGTAGTTTCTGAATAATAAGTCAACAACAAAACACTTGTCTTTTCCAGCAGCCATTGTACATTGCATACATCAGGAAAACTAGCTGACCAAATGTTCTGGAGTTGGAGCCTGGGTTGGTAGGTAACGAGCTAGGTGATGGGTTGTGCCTGTCCATTGTTGCTTAATAATTCAGAAGTTTTCGAAATTACTCGGATTCCAGACACCAAAACACATAAATTTATTGCCAAAAAATGGGAGGGTGGTTTCTTTCTAAGCGTTTGTGCTGTTTTTAGAAGGAGCAGAGACCCCAAAGGAAGCACAAAAACGTCCAAAATGTGTATTTTGAATCATAGCTTCCCCTTAAGTGACTTCTGAGGGCAAATAAAATCCCAGTTGAAGTTTGTGGTTGTTTTGCGACTTAATGTAAAGTTCAGATGATGTGAATACTTTTGCATGGCTCAGTAGGAAGCACTCTATTATTTCGGTTTCCTGTTGTCGATATCTTCTTTCTGCTTTGTTGCGCCCCTTCTCTGTTTGCTCTTACATGACTCAACTTCCTCTCAGGAATCAATAAAAGTTCACTGCATCATTTCTGACCCGATTAAGCACAAGACAGACGATAATATGACTTGTTGTTTTGTATCGACTGAGCCGTTTGTTGTTCTTTTTTCTTTCTTTCTCAGGTGTGTTTCACTCTAAATGAGGAGCTGGCTGCCATGACATCTGCAGAAGAGAAAGAGTCCCCTCTGCAGGTTCCGAGGGATTATCCCTTCACGATGCACACAGTGGGTGCACAGACCATGGCTGTCTTCAGCCAGACCGACGCAGGTCAGTCCCAAACAAACCCTCTGACTTTAATGGGAGTAATGGTGTTTGCAGCACCTGGTTTCCTGCTGTTTAGTGGAAACTGAAGTAGATGTCAGCATTTGTTTGATGAAATGGCCCACAGGGCAGTGAGATAAACTGAGACATTTCACAGTATTTTCACATTCAGATACATTTTTCTTGGTTAGGAGCTTTCTCCTCTGATTGCACTGTAAAATTCATGAGAATACTGAGACCAGCTCTGTATTTGTGGAGGACATTTTGCTGCCAGGCATAATGTGTCATTCGTCCTTTCAGAGCCAGAAGGATTTGCATCAGATCAAGAGCTTAAAAATAGCTGCAATGGTATTGTTGGGGCGCCTGTTACTGTGTGACCAGAGAATTACCAAGGATTATTAGGGTTTTGGTTTTAATGCTTTGAGTACAGGAATTTGATTTATAGTTGGGTGATTAATTGATTAATTAATTGATATTGAGTTAATATTTTTGGAAATCTAGGATTTTTTTTTCACCAATTCACAGACCTGTCGCAATAAGCAATAAATCAATGAATCACATGATAAATTAAAACAAGCTCCAGCTCAATTTGCATGATTTATTGCTTTTCTTTTCCTACCAAAAACTGTATGACAAAAGTCTTCAGTTTGGTGCTTTGGTTTCAACTAGCATTTTTTTTTTACATTACAGTTTTGTTTACAGAGACTTCTGTTTGTGTTTGTGTTGTTTAGTTTACTTATTTTGGATATCTAACATATTTTTCAGCTCCAGTGTTAAATATTCACACAATGTTTACACAAACTTAGCTAGTCGTGTCAGATCTTGATATTTGCTCCTTTTAAAACAACTTTTTCTAATTTTAAAATGATTTTTCTGATAAAATGCCACCTTTTTTTCTGCTAACATTATCACTAAGTTCTCATAGCACAGCTCTTATTCTCCATTGTAGGACTCTTGTTGAAAATATTGTCTGCCATTTGTAATTTAAATTTTAGAAAATAAAGCCGAAAAAAAAAGATTATCTGGTATCAAAAAAATCTTGAGATTTTACTTTCAAGACACATTGCCCAGCCAATATTTATAATATGTAAAATTAAGTTAGACATTAAGATATTTCTTTAATTCAGTCGTCATTTCAATAAATAAATAAATAGCAGGGGTTTGGACTCGAGAGCGGTCCTCCACCTGCCAGGGTGCCAGCACTCTGACTGATTTCCTCTGATGTGGAAAAAGACTCTGCATAATTGGCCGAGCTTGGCTTTAAAACAAAAAGCATATTTTGGGTGTTTCCCAAGGCGGGACCGAATTAGTTTAAAGCACGCTTTTCTGCAGACCAGAAGTCGGTCCAGAGGGCAGCGTGTGAAAATGGAGCAGCAAACAGATTTCTGGTACAGCTTAGCAAGCAGAGAAGACGAGATTAAGAGGAGAGACGGCAACAGAGCAACAAACTGTACATTTTGTGTCATTTTTTGTTTTTAATTATAGGTTTGTTTCATTTTAGTTAGCTGCTCAATTAATTGGCTACATAGGCTATTGTATTTGAATTCATGTCTATGTTTCTATTCCGTCACTACATTAATTCCTAAATATGTTTCCAAATGACTATTTATGTATTACGTGTGAAATAATCAAGCTTAAATTACTGTAAACATAAATTAAAAGATTCATGGGATGAAGAAATTCCCCAGAGTTCTTTAGAGAAGCTTAAAAAGGGGATCTTTTACAAAAAACAATTAATATTGTGCATGTTTTTGTACTTCCATTTTGGTCTCATCTGCTTCCAAAATCAGCCCAAGCGCTTTAAAGACCCACCCAGCCATTTTCTGGGAATAATTTCCTGCTTTTTGGTGTCTGAATACAAACAGTTTCAAAAATCTCCTGATAGTTAAGTCACGTTCCCATAGGCACTGCGCCGTTACCTAGCAACCCCACCCAGCCAAACCCAGCCCGTTACCTAGCAACCCAAGAGGAATTCTAGCACGTTTTGTCAGTTGGTTCTAAAAGGAGCTCAAAATAGGCAGAACTATCCAGACTAAAATCTCATTATCTGAGAAAAAAATGTAGTTGGCATGTTTTGTAAAGCATAAAGGAAGTGTAATAGGTCAACTTTAATATCCATAATGTGGATTGATTATAATAAGACGTCGATGTTGTATTTTTAAGTATCATATTTTGGTTTGTTTTCTTTTAACCGATACTGACACCATGAGTTTAACTGGCTTTCTAGTTGCGTTTTACAGAGGAATAGTCCCAAAGCGTGATCTTACAAAAACAGCTTGGAATTGCACAAATGGAAACTCTGCCATTAAGTTTTAATTCAATTTTTTTGGGGTAAAGAATGACATTATTGCTGTTAAAAAGATGACACAGCAGTCAGATGTTGGTTAAAGAAGCAGTTTCAAATATAGTAAAAAAAATTCTGTTGAATTTTAATTTGAGAAATCTGAGCCTGACATTTATTTCATTTTTTTCCCCCCGCTCATACAGGTTTATTCTATTATCACCCTCATGCGTTTCAGATGCTCCCACACGTTAATACCTCCTACACGGGGTAATTAATTTATCTTTTTTTGTTTGTTTGCGCTTTTATTCGACACACATTCAAGAAATTTGCTGGAGTTGACATACGGCTTTATTCTGAAGTAACTGTATGTGAAGCAGTGGGTGGGTGAAAGTATCTCAGGCAGTCGCCGGGTTATAATCTCGAGGATATGAACATGGTAAAACAGCAAACAGGAGGTTTAAAAACCTTTTAGTTTTTCCTGACAGGTGTAACTGCTGCAGATGGAGGGCTCAAACGGTGAAAGTGCGATGCTGGAAGCTAGAAGTGGGATAAAGTCCTGTGAGACGCGGTGGTGTGTAATCTGTTCTTTACCTGACCGCCGCTCGGCTCCTCCCACACTCGCCTACAGGAAGGAGCACCGGTCTCCCACACACTGCTGCTCTCTGACACACACACATTTCACACAAGAGCAGCTGTGTGACATGTCCGTACCTGGACATTAACAGGTAGTTTGATTTGCACATGTGCTTTCCATGAATCTTTTCATAGAAAAAGATACATTTGACACCATACACTGTTTAAAAAGATGTAATTTTTCCAATTTATGAGGTTAAATGGGGAACATAGTGCTGAAGTGCATCTAATTTAAGAAAATGGTGATTTATTTTAATATACGGTGCAGGACTGTTGACCATAAAAGTGAAATAGTTTGGTAAAAAGAAAAAAAGAACAACCTTTGAACTTGAACACCATTTTGTGTTTTCCTCATTTAAAAACAAGCAGGTAATCCTGAAGTGGCTGTATATAAACAGTAATAATCATTCTTGGATTTATTTGGTGTGGAGAGCTCTGAAAACAATTAAAACATTTATTTTTTAATGACAAATAAGAGTGGTGATCGGCTTTTGTTGATTTCCTGCATCTTATGAAAAAAAAAAGTTTTTCAAAAACGTTAATGTGAGTTTTGAAGTATCTTTATCTTCTACCTCTTTCTTTCTGACTGATCCAGCGCTGTGCTTGTCTGTAAGTTTGGAACATGATTCAGCTGTTGCCTCCAGTGCCTTTAATTTCTTTAATCCCAAAGCAATTCACATTCTGTGCATTTCGTCCGGCCCTGTTTTGGAAGTTTAAAATGAGCCGACGGCAACAAGAGGTTGCTAACGGAGACGGTCGGTGATTGATACGTACGCACGTTAGCGCCTAGCTTGGCTTTTGTGCTCCGAGGCCGCTAGCAGAATATTCCTCCATTATTTCGTCTCCTGTGGTTCTGCATTGTTCCAGATAAGCACCAGGTATTGATTAAGAGGTTGCTAAGGAACAGGCTTCGCTACCACAAAAGAGGAGAACAGTAAGGAAGACTTAATGTTCTGTTACAGTGCGATTTTTCTCTCTGCTGCCTGGGAGGATTTTCATTGAAACTTTAAAATCTTTGAGTGAAGTGGAAAACAAAGCTTGATGTCTGTTTTCATTGTGAAGTTAATTTCCTTAGAGATGTCTCATAACTTTGCGTAACTTCTTCAACTTATTTCAGAATTGTATACACAGCTCTGGAAACAATTAAGAGACCAAATGAAATGATCAGTTACTCTGATTTAAATTTTTATAGGTACAGTATATGTTTGAGTAAAATGAACATTGTTACTTTATTCTATGAACTACTGACAACATGTCTCTGAAATGCCAGGCAAAAATGTAACATTTATTTGCAGAAAATGAGAAATGGCCAAAATAATGAAAAAGATGCAGTTTTTTATTTAAATGTGTGTCACTTTGTGCATGTTGGGTCTTGTATGGGTCAGATGTTTTTCCACAGTTCTCTTCTGTCCATGTTGGAGTAACACGGTTAGGAACAATAACACTGAAATTTACTTTTGATTTTCTCTAAAGTAACTTCCTGCAAAATTGGTGGCCATTTCTGCAAATCCATCACAAAGACTTGTAGAGAAATTATTTGTTGGAGGTTTAAGGCTCTACTTTTCTAATTTCCTCTTGCAAGTAACTGTACTGCATTGCCAATAATGTTGTGTATGTCATTCTTTTTATTTAATTTGATTAATTTTGGTTTAGATTACATCCAGTCAGTTATCAGTTTTGGTAAAGCAAAACATTTGCACAGAGCCTTTTGCAAAACTCAATTTTTGTCGTTTTTAACTTTCTGTAAGTTAAAATGTAATTTCTGTAAAAGGTTTTACTGAATATTGCTGCAGCCAGATAAATGGCCTTTCACATGCTGATTCATTACTGGATACATCTAAATCACTCAAACAGTGACGGCCTTTTGAATTTCCTGTTAGTCACAACTCTGGAAGCAGCACCGTCACTCTGTGACAGAGAATATATTGAATATCATCTATTGATCACACGTCTATCATGACATATATTATTGATTTATTGCCCACCCCTGTCAGAAGATACTTAAATTGTTAAGACCGTACAGCTTTCTTGTGGTTGGGGTTTGCTTGTTTCGGTGGGTGAATTTAAAGCCCGGTCCTCGTTTTGCGCTGTTGGCACATTTCAGGCCTGGTTCTGTCTCTGCTACTCCACAGGGAAGCTTCACTTCCTGCTCAAACCTCTTGGGCATCTCGCTGTCAGAGCTGACTGCGCTCTCCTGCTGCAGTTCGTTGCTCTTACGACACCAGTGAAAACTAATGAAATAATATTTGAGTTAATTCAGAGATTTTCTTCTTTTTTGCTTAAATTCCAGCTTCATCTGTTCATTTCATGTTCAAACCAGCAGCTCCACTGTTGGAATGAAAAGCAAACTACAGAAAATAGTGAAATTACTGCTTAATCTCCTCGCCATGGATACAGCTGCCATGGTTTTAATTATTAATGAATACTTTTGATTTAAATTAGGAAAATTTTGCATGTTTTTATACTTCCGTTGTGTTTCAACTGCTTCTAAAAACAGTCAAAACACTTATAAAAACCTATAAAGCCTTTTTTTTGTTTGTTTTTTTTACCAATAAATTAGTATTTTTTTCTAATAAAAATCCAGGAAAATTATTCCAAAATAAAACAGAACTTATAAATTCTAGATTTTTACATATTGGGTTCTTCAGGTTTACCAAAAATATTCAGATTTAGACACAAATACATATAAAATTTGATGATTATATTTGAGAAAATATAATGTTTATTGCTTGATTCTTTTTTATTTTTTATGATGTAACATATTCGGAAAAAATACGAGGATTTTTAACATTTAATTCTTGAATGAAGTATTAAGATTGCAGCCAAGAGCAACAGCGTTACTCTAGAGCTGAAATGTGTGAAAATGCTGCCTAAAAGCTTTTCAGTGCGACGCATCCTGTTGAAATGTTTATAGCTGCAAGCGAGAAAGTGGAGCATGCAACCTTCCCCCAGAGCGTCCGTGTGAAGGAAGCATACGGAGACTCACTGAGCGTAAACCCACAACGTGGTACCTTCAGAAAACAAAAACAGACATTTTACAAGTCGGGATCTGAAGGAAGAAAAAAAAACATGAACTTGAAAACTTTCCCAGATAGAAATACCTCACATTTGTCTTGTTTGTGTATTTATTCAATGAACTGATCTGCTGAATGCTTGTTTGTGATCACATAAAATTTTAAAACAACATTTAGCTGGAGAAAAAGTCATCTCCTGATCTGCTTCCTGAAATGAATCTTTATCCAACTTCTGCTCCCACACAGTAGACACGTGGCAGCGATAGGGGAAATGTGCGTTGCCAATAGTAACGAGATGTGACCTTGTCGGAGGCTAGGGAGGCTTTTAGCGACAAAAGGTGTTACAAAAACATCTGACGGGTATTATCTTTTCTGTGAAGTTGCTAAAGAGCCGATGGAGGTTTGATTCTTTACCTTATTGGAAGTTTTAATCTGCTGAGTGTGATTTGTGGAATGAAAGTGACATCCTCAGATTTCTGATATATTTTTAATAATAAACTTAATTTGAGGAGGTTT
Source organism: Phalloptychus januarius (assembly GCA_902982915.1). Classification (NCBI taxonomy): domain Eukaryota; kingdom Metazoa; phylum Chordata; class Actinopteri; order Cyprinodontiformes; family Poeciliidae; genus Phalloptychus; species Phalloptychus januarius. The sequence goes on along the minus strand of CADWAE010000230.1, from coordinate 14,841,105 downwards.
AGTTTGGAATATATATGAGGTTCAGAAACATCCAGATAGACATGCTAATAAAAACAGAGCATCATCTTGGATTAAGGCTTTTCAGATTTTTATTTGCCAAAATTAAGTAAAAAATGAAATCATGCATGCATCATTTTCCTTTCCTTTCAAAAGGTATTCATCACTTTCTGTTGGTCTTTTACTTAAAATCCTAATAAGATTAACTAAAACTTGTACTGGTAACAAAATATGTATCGTATTTTTTTTTTCTTGAGTTCTGTCCATACGCTATAATAAGACATAATAGGAGGAGGTGGATCAAATGTTTGCTGTTGATGTTTTTAGGAATATAATGGATTGGCAAGACAATTTGGTCTATTGAAGACCAAATTGCTTTTAGAAAATGTGCATTTTGGATATGTTTAAACTGGGTTCTACACCTTAAAACATGCTTTAAAAAAAAGAATAGTATTGGTTTAAAAACAATGAGTAACATTATTTTACTCCAATAGTGTTACTCAAATAACACCAACATTATTTTTGGGGTAAAATGATGTTATTTTATTTAGTGTTAATAAAAATAACATTATTTTTCGGGGTCTGGAAAACGAACCGTTTGTAAGCCTCCTTACTGTTAAGCCACATTCCACAGGCACTGCGCCGTTACCTAGCAACCCCAGCAGAGCCCAGCCCATTACCTAGCAACCCAAATGGAACTCCAGCACATTTGAACAGCAGGTTTTATTTTTGTATGCGCTGTATGATGTCTGCTGGAAAAAAACAAGTGTTTTGTTGTTGATTTACCATTCAGACACCACTGGCTACATTCTTGTTGGTTGTGCAGGAGCCTCTACTTTTCAGAGATGGCAATTAAAGGTGTATAATTGCCACCTTTAATGACTTCCTTAATGTCTCTGTTTTCCTCCTGTTCAATCAGACAGTAACGGGTCGGTTCCTGTTCTCTCAGTGTGCTGTTCCTATCCAACTCTGTGAGTTCTGGTGTCGGTCTTCAACTATTTTTACCTCTTATATGATTCAAAGCATAAATGATGGCTTTCAAATGGCAATGTCTTGCAAAGCCTGTAATTTCGGCTCCGAGTATAGAGAGAGAGAGAGCAACACAGACTTTTACACGTATGCCTACACACACACTTGTCGGCTGCTGCCTTTACATTTCTGTTTTCTCTGGATGAACATCCAGCAGAAAAGGTGTAGGACAGGTTGGTTTGTTTTCACGCCCTCGTTGTTCTGCCTCTGCGCTTCTAGTTTCTATTTTCAAGTCTCCTTCTTTGTCTTTTGCTCTCCCCTTGTCTGTATTCTTTTTCTATCCATTAAGACTGGAAAGTTAAATTTTTGAAAAATTTAGATTTTTTTTCGCCAATGCAATCCTTGTGTTTTTATAGTTCAGGGTGAGGTCAGCACGTCCAAAGCAGCCATCTTGTTTGAGAAGCAAGTTTTACAGATTCTATTTATTTGGAGTTTGAATTTGGTTTAACTCTATGATGAAATGTTAGGACCAGGCTACCAGTTTTTTTGTCTTTTTAATGAGAAAAAAGTCATAATATTACAAGAATAAAGTTGTAATATTCAGAAAATGAAGTATTAATTTTATGAGAACTCAACATGAAAAATAACAAAAAATTAAACTGAGGAATGTTGAGCTTCTTATGAAGTTATACTTTTGTATCGATTTTAAAGAAATACTTAATCTTTTAACACATCAGCATCAAGTTATCATTAGCAGCAGGACTTTTAAATTATTATTCAAATATATTTCGAAAGGAAAAACCACTTCAAATCTTGATAACTCTAGAAATCTTTTTTGAAATAAATTAAATGTATTTTTTAAGTCATTTTTAAGTTTTTAAGTTTTGTCCTATTTTTAAGATGCTCCATTAAAATAGCGACTTAATTATAACTACTGTATATTCTTGTAATTAAAGTCTTAAAATCTATATTTATGAGCTTTACATCATGTTATAATGTTTTTCTTTCCCTCACAAGAAACAAATCTGCTACTTTGATTTTTTTTTTTTTTTTTTGAGAAATCTTTCAGTCTCCATGGCAACCACTCAGTTGTGCAAAATTCCTGGGTGGACTTAGCTCCGCCTTCGAGGCACAGCTCCTCCTCAGAACTGCAGTTTCCAAGCTTCCGCTTCACAGAGCAGCTTTCCCCTGCTCAGCTCCTACAGACTGGCCAGCAGCAATTAGCAAACACCTGGTGGAACTGCTGACCTCATTGAATGGGCTAATGATCAATGAAAAATTTTATTTAAAAAAAGTTGTTAAAGGATTGATAGAGGAGCGATGTTGTGATGACTTCCTGAAGGCAGAGTTTCAGAAAAAGCAGGAGCTTCTTAAAGAGACGGACACCCAATTACAATTAAAAATTTCTTGTAAGTTATATTTGAAATATGACTACATTTTTATAACAACTGAAGGCGGTATTGTTACTTGATTGTTAAAATGGCCCTTTGTAAATGGAAAACGCATATTACCATCCCTTTTAAAAAGGATGATTGAAATAAAAGACACTTTTTAAAAATAGCCCTACTATCCATGTTTATATAGTTTTTAGTTTTGTGTCTTTTGTAAGACCTTTTTTAAAGAGTTCATTTGTCTCTCGTCTCTTTCTGCTGTCTGATTCTCAAAGTTAAAGTTAGCAGCCTGGCATTTCTTCCCCCTCATCTTCATCATCTTACCTCTGCTCCTCCGTCAGAGCTGCTGCTTGGAGTTGACAGATAAGAATCTGTTAGTCATTTTCTGGCTCAGCGATGCCACGCGGCTGAGACGATAAGGACGAGCCGTTTGCCTGGCAACAGGTGGAAAGATCGGAGCAGGATTGTCGAGTGCCGTGTGGGTTTGTGCTGCCCTTATCAGCCCGTTTGGCAGCTTCTGATGAGGCGCTGCTAATAACGAAATCAGTCACAGTCATAAAAGATGCAACAGGTCGGATGTTGGTGACAGTTTCCCGCCAGGGTCTTTTATCTTTCTTCAAATCTTGATGATTTTTTGCGAGCGCTTTGCTTTGTCGTTGTGTTATCGCAAAGTGAATTGTGCATTTGTTTCACCTGATGGAAGTGAGAGTCATAAAGGACAGGGATGGTTTCAGAGAAAGCACAGTTAGCGGTAAAAATGAGGGATGCTGTTCATTTCAAGCCAGCGGATGGCTGCTCCCCACAGGGATAAGCTCTGCAATTAAAAAGTTCAAATAGGCAGCGAGAAGAAATGTAACTTCTTTCATAAAGGGTTTATTTTCTCCTTCAAGTGAGAAGGAGAAAATAAAAGGAAAAGATTAGTCCTTTTCAAAGCTCGGGGAAAAATAAATTTAAAGGTTTTCACTCCCACAGGCCTTCCATAAATGGATCATGACACATCCTTGCTACACATTGTTTGAGAATAAGCCAGACTAGACTTGTTTTCCTCATTTGCTGCGGCGCAGACGCCTGAGCTGCAGCTTTTACTCAACAAATACTCAGCAGGAGTTTTTTCTCTACTCTAATAAACACACATACACCGATTTTTACACATTCGCTTTTCACTTCACTGTTTTAAATAATAAACAAGTTAAATTGTCAGAGAAAAGCTACTGCACTGCAAAAACACAAAATCATAACAACTATTTTTGTCTAATTTCTAGTGCAAATATCTTAGTTTAATCTTATTTCAAATGTACTATCTTACAGCGAATGTTTTAGCAAGATATTGTTTTAAGTCTTAATATTGATTTAAAAAGTAAAAATTGGCACCTTATTTCACCTATAAAACTATATTTTCCTATGTTGTAGGTGAAATAATCTGCAAATGGAACTAGTATTTAAATCAGTATTGATATATTGACTTATTTCTTGCTTATTTAGAGGGAATTATTTTTCCATGTAGCTTGGATTTGGGTATTTTTTTCTTTTTAATAAATTATCTTTTTAAACCTGTATTTTTGTACGTATTTTGTGTTTTTGTTTCCTTTAAACTAAAACTGATTTTAGATCAAAATGAATCTGCACTGTAAGGGAGCAAATACTTATTTACAGCATAATGTTTTTTTTATCAAGTTGGTGTTGAGGTCGTGCTTTTCATGGAGTATGTCGAGTGTTTAAAAGGGAGTTATTTGAATTTTACATAATGACTTTCAGTTGTCATGAGGAGTTTTATGTAACCAGCTGAAAGCAGTTGTTGTCATCCCTGTCTGTTCTGTAAATATCTATAAATAAATAATGGTTGGAGCTTCTGTTGGGTGAACTTTTTCCTGTTTTTATTTTTAAGCTCCTTTTTTTTTTTAGCTTAAACTGCCTAAACTTAAAGTTTGTTCATCTTTTTAAATGAGAAACTGTTAAAGTCATTGGCATCATGCCTTTGCTTTCAACTACAAATGTTTTGGTTAAAGTGTTTACTCAGTCAGGGCGCCAAAGACAAACCTTTTCCATTGGTGGTCTTGCTCTTAATTGACATGCAACCATGGTAACATTGGAAATGGAGGTGCTTAATGTTGTTCAATATTCCTGAGTGCTTGATTGTTGCTCTGACTCGCTTTCCTGTGTGGTTTTATATCTTACGGGACTTTAAATATACCAACCACCGGCAAAAGAGTGCAAAGCAAAAGTATTCAAACCCGCTGAAAGTTTTTTTCAAAGTATCACAACCAACATCTTTAAAGGTGACATATTATGCAAAATTCACTTTTTGCAAGATTTTCATGCTTACATTTGAGTCTGTACTGCTTTTTAAAACAGGGCAAGTGCATAAAACATACACCCAGCTGGAACTAGTACTTTTTCGTCAATATAGATAACTTTTGGTTGCAAGTCAATAATTTAACTTGCTAAAAAGTTACTTGTAAGTCAGTTTTGTCTTTTTTATAGTGCACTAAGATATTTGTTATAGAAACTGGACCAAAATACTTGGTAAGATTTTGTGTTTTGGCAGGGCAGTTTAGAGTTCTGCTTAGGTTGCTAGGTATTAGAGCTGGGCTGAGCTGGGGTTGCTAGGTAACGGCAAAGTTACCTAAGGAACTTTTTGAAATGGCTTGCTTTTCAGAAAACAAGAAAACATTAAGTTATTGCCAAAAAACAGTTAGTTGTTTTTTTTGTGTGTGTTTTGTATTTTTGCGTTTGTTTTTTTTTTGTTGTTGTTTTCTGTGTACAGTCGCCATCTTACGTGCCGTATTATCCTTCTTTTGACGAATCGGTGCTCATCTCGCCCTGTAGGTCTGGAGAGTTCAACAGTAAACCAGCAACTGAGCCCCTGATTCAAATCGATGCAAAAACAGCATAAATATAAGCATCAAGTTAAGTTAAATCTAACCTTTTGGTTAATAATTACCTTAAAACGGGACTTACTCTCAACTTCAACACTTGATGTTAGTGTAGCTGCTTTCACTGTTGATGACACACATTGGGGTGCTGTGCAGTGATATAAAAAGAAATCCTCCTTGAGGGAAAAGGGCAGCATTTATCTCACAGACTGGCCCACTTTAGAAATGCCAAACATGTTCACAAGATCCGTTTGCATTTAAAGGAGGCGCCTTCCTGATGACGGCCAGCTTACTGCAAGGAATGTGAAGGTGGAAATAAAACTATAAGGTTCATGTTAATGCGACATGTTTGACAGAACTGAAAGAGAAATAAAGATGACTACTGGTAAGGGATAATTAGTTCATAGGGTAGTAACTAGCTACATTTACTTGGGAAACTTTTTGTGAAAATCAGCCTAGGAGAAATTTTACAACACTGTACTTAAGTTATTTTATTATGAAGTATTGCTACTCTTACTTTTCTGGATTCTCTACACACAATGAGTAACTTTTCTGAATGACAAACTGGCATGTTGTTACTGAAAATTCACCACATACAACACATAACTGCAGTTTCTGTTAATTTTATATTGAAATAATTGTTTTTGTTTGTTTTCTATTGCCTGATTTTCAGTTGTGATTTTTATGAATTATTTTCATTTTGGCTCTTCAAACTACCAAAATCTCTACATAATTTTATTTTTGGTCCGTCTGATGATGTAATTTTAAATATTAAATGATTGATGCCTTGATCAATTACTCAGTACTTGAGTTGCCTTTATTTAAAAAACAAAACAAATACTCTTTTCTTTTTACTTGAGTTAACATATGTTGAAGCAGTTTTACTCTTTCTTGAACACAATTTTTTGGGTGATCTTAATTTGATGTGCTTTTCCTACATGGCCTGTGACGCATTTTGTGATTTTATCTGTGGAAGATGCAGTACAAATAAAATTTTACAAATTTTCAAATTCAAAAATACTTAATTAATCCTAAACGGAAAATTAAATGTAGTTGTAACTCATATATATATTTACTTACATTCCTTTGCTTATTTGTCTTTGAGAGAGCAAACTTCCCACCACCTACATGTTATCGGTACTTGAAAATGGTCTCAGAACAATATTATCTATTTTGAACAGACAGTAAGTAGAAACGGCAGAAGGACAGCAGTCGTCCATCATAATGGCTGTCAGCCCTCGGTTAAACCGCGGATTTACAGCGAACACCTTTTACAAGGTAATAAGATTAACGTTCATAAACTTTATAATTACGTATGATTTGAAAGATATCAAATATTGCATTATGGCAAAGATACGCGTATAACCGTTGGTAACTATGGAAACAGTGCCGCACCGTCATGTAGCCTAGCAGTAGCATGTACTGGTTTTTTTACGCTAACCGGTAAAAACACTGCTTAGCGTCTTGTCTTTTGTACGTTTCTGGTTCTATGATTTAAGGGGAAATGCTGTTTATGACATAATGATATAAATCATGTGTGAATTCAGGCAAAGTGGGTAATTTTATCAACAGGACAGGGGGGAGGAGGTACAGGTCGGCTTCTAAGCTAGCTGTTTCAAGCTTCTACCAATACCGCCGTCTATAAGCCCCAACCAGGTGAGTTACGTTCACAGACAAATTAGCTTGACTCGAACAAGTAGAAGTCATGAATAAACTGATAAAAACAACTTTGGAAAACAATTTTAATACTGCCGACTTCCATCATGGAGCATCGAATAATTAAGTGACGTTGTTGCAAAAAGTCAATAGGAGAGTGAAGAGCTGTGCAGAAATCCATAATAAACCAGGCTCTGTCTTTAATATTTGCCGTTTGCTGATCGCTTGGAATACATGCATTCACTAAATTTACTGCCTAGTAATTTTGTTGTGTGAATGGATCAACAATGTTGCTCTTCAGCTGGCTCCAACTTAACGCTGTAGGTCACAAAGAGCAGCCTTGGTACTTTCTGACATCTCAAACTGTGGGTCTGGGTTTTGCAGAGACAATCGAGGCAACAGTTGGAGATAGTTATTTTTATTTGTAAAATATTCACATTTAAAAGTCATAGTTGTGACAACTGGCTTTCACAGAGGCTCACAGCGCTGACAACCAGTGCACATGCATCATGCTGCATTCAAAGCCCTTACAATCATCACAGTTCTTAGCACTTAAACATTTTGGTGATGTTTTATTTTATTCTGTGCTTTGTCTTCCCCCTTCAGGCTCCAGAGAAGCTAATAAACTGAATACAAGCTATTACACCAGTGAAGCGCACACACACACGCACACCCCTTCACACACGCGCGCTCACACAGAGGCCGTTATAAAAGCTGAATGGCACCACAGTGCACATCACGGCTGGTTGTGAAGGCTTTTGCAAGCAAAAACGGATCCAAAGCTGTTCATTATCTAGATTATTTTGTGTTGTGGAAATGGAGAGTGCAACTTTTTGATATTGAAATGCTGTAAACTTTGTTCATAAGCCACCACTGTGCAGGATGAATGGGCTGGTTACAAGTTTCAATGTGTTTGTTTTAAAGTCTTTGTAATGAGATGCCAGAGCCGTTTTCTCTTGGTTTAAAAAGTCCCCTCCCCCACCTGTTGATGATGAACACTTTTGAATTCTTGTAAATAAGACAGACTTGAATTTTGGGAATATTTCCCGTCATGAAAACACGGAGTGGAGCAGCAGCCACCACTCTGATCGGTTTATCAGAGTAGATAATCAGTCCCTCCAGGAAGTTACTATAGCAACTATTAATGGAAATACATTTAATAATTTCCACAGATTTGCGATTTTCACAACTTGCAACTTTTCCACAAACCTAATGCCTTAATGTTTTCTGTATTTCCTTCTTTTCTGACCAATCACTGCAACTTAGCTGATTTTTAACCAATCAAAATTTTACTTCCTGTTTCACAAAGTGTCTCAAAAACTATTTTTTTCTCTTCATTTCAAAAATAGTGAAGAAATAATCAAATCCTGCCAGATTTGATTATACTGTGTAAACATTTCATGGTACCTTCAATGACCGCTATTTAATTATTTTTACATTTGACAACTCCTCTGAAAATGTTTTTATTTGTTGTTTTGCTATTTAAACTTGAAAATTTTATTTGCAGTTTAAATATTAACTTTGTCTTTTTGATAAATGTGAAAATTGCTTAAAATTCAGTCATTTTAAGCTTCAATAATCATAAAAAACAATTGGATCATCCTGGAGAGTCTAACTAATTCACCAGCTAATATCCATTTGTTGTCCTAATAGTGTAAAAAGAAGAATGACGAAAAAGGATAGTATCATATTTTTTTCAAAATCTGTGTCATTCTACAGCAGTAGATGTTTTTTCTTTTTAATTATTTCAAATAAATGAGCTGGATCATGTTACATACTTATGTTTGAAAATGTGTGTAGTTAAAAACCAAAGTGTTTTAATTAAGATTACCATATCAAAAGAAGCTGTTACCAGACCGTACACTGCAAAAACATAAAATACTACCATGTGAAATAAATTACTAAACTTAAAATAAGACTAAACTTAATTACAAGATATTACAGCAAGATATTAAAGTTAATAACACCTTAATGGAAAAATTTCCGCTGGCAGATTATTTCACTTTTAACAAGACATTTTTCCCTGGTTATAAACAAAACATTTTCCATCAATATTAAGGAATTAATTACTTTAATTATCTGCATCCAGATGTGTTATCTCCAAATGTAAAACTAAGCAGAAAAGCCAGTTTTATTTCTGTTGCCAGAAGTTTCCACACATAGTTCAGCATAGTTTTCATGTTATTCTTTTTTTAAATCCGGTCCTAATGAAGAATTGAAAACATTTAATCATGTTAAATTTATATTTATTGTGTCTTTGCCTCACCTCACTGTAACTAAATCTAACTAAGGGTACAAAAATAAAGTTGATTGATTGAAATTAGCTCCTATTTTTGCTGAAAGTTACTTGCAAGTTAGTTTTGTCTTATTTCAGGTGAACTAACATATTTGAAGTAGAAACTAGACAATAATACTTGTGATGTCAATCAGACAATCAGAGTTCTATCTACTTAAAATTTATTGAAAGAATTGGTTCATAACACATCAGATGTGTCAACATTTTCAATAAGTTTTTTCTCCTAATCCCACCATGTGTTGTTTTGCCATTTAGATGATTAATTTAGTTTTAGTTACTTTGTATACTTTTTTATAATGACTGTGTTTTAGTTTATTTACACTACAAAAACAGACAGAAATATGAGCTTGTCTTCAGGAAATATTTCCTTAATGTTGATGGAAAAAGTACTTGTTTAACTGACAGATTATTTCACTTATAACAAGACATTTTTTCTCAGTTTAGGAGTGAACTAATCTGCCAATGGAACTGTCACTTTTTCATCAATATTAGGAAATTATTGCCTTTGTCTTCCTGGAAAGTTACTTGCAAGATGGTTTTGTCTTATTTCAAAACTGTCTTACTAAGATATTTTAAACTGGATGAAAAATACTTGGCAATATTTTGCGTTTTTGCTGTGTACTGTTTGTATTTATTGACTAAATTAATTTAAGCCTTTGTTTGTTTTTAACTAGACAAATTACTCATTGTCCAGAGACGGCAGATGAAAAATAGCGTTTTGGCTCATTCAGCCACATTAACAAACATATTAATTAAAGTGTCTCCGACGAATAAAAAAATTAGGTAAAAATTTAAGATTTTCTGTTTTTGCAGTTTAGTTTGCATTTTAGTGTTTCTTTGTTTTTAGCTAGACAAGTTATTACATTTCTAGGAAAAGCTAACATTTTGGCAAATTCTGGCCCAGTTACAAAAACATTGATGTGTATCGTCTGCCCTACCAAATAAATAAAAAAAAATTAAATTAAAACTGTGTTTTTGCAGCGTACTGATTGTATTTACAGACAAAATTTGTATAAAGTCATTCTAACTTTTGCTTTTTATCCAGACTAGTTATTCACTTTCCAGGGACAACAAATGGGAAAAAAGGGTTTTGGCTAATTTTGGCGCATTTCCCAAAATGTTAGTTAATGTGCATCATCCATTCAAAGTAAATAAAAAAAATTTAATTGTGTTTTTGGAGTTTATGCCTGCTGTTCAGTAAATATATACGACTCAGTCCATCAGTCTTCTACCACGTTACACAGAACAACACCTACAGTACCTGGTGACTGTTAACCCCTTCCTGCCTATCCTGCCTCCTCCCTATTTGACGAAGTGCAGGGCCTCTGCTGCCACTACCGAGCCCTTGCTGCTGTCTAGCGCCGTGACCAGCTTGAAGCCCGCCTTGAGTGCCAGCATCACCGTTTCCAGTTTGAGGCAGTCCAGCGTGCACAGGAAGGTGCTGTCCTCCTTCAGGACGAGCCGCGAGCCCGGCTCCGACTTGATGAAGTGGCGGAACTGGATGACGTTCGACGACACGACGAACTCCTCCGGGAAGCCGTCGAGCCGGCTCTTGGAGATCTGCACCAGCCGCCCTTTGACCTTGTCGATGAAGCCGGCGTCGCTGCAGTACACCTTCAGGCCCTGCGACCTCTCGTGGCTGTCCGTCACCTCCAGGAAGGCGGGTTCGCGCTGGGCAGCCCGCTGGTTCTCCCACTCGCTCACCGCCTCCACCAGTTCGCCCAGGCGGTAGAAGTCCGCCTCACGCCGCAGGAGCCCCGCCTCCCGGAAGTCGTCGGGCAGCTGCAGCTCTCCGGTTCGCAGGTAGTTGAGCACGTGGCGGAAAACGGGGCCGTCCCTGTCGATGAACGGGTTGCCCATGGAGTCGGTGTGCTGCACCGCCTTCTTCCCATTGGCCAGCTCCTCCAGGAAGGAGCCCAGGTGTTTGGAGAGCGTGGTCCGGTGGGCGGTGTACAGGAAGCCGCCGACGTTGAGGGTGACGGTGCCTGACGATGGCTTCTTGAAGCTCTTGCTGGGCTGCAGCAGGTCCGGGTTGATGTGCCTCAGTTCACTCTCCATCCTTCTGAGGTTCCATTCCATTCTCCGCCCGGCGTCTCCCCCTCCGGCTCGACTCCTGCGGTTTTGCTCAGGCTGGAAGGTGCTGTCGGCTGCTGAGCGGCGCGGTTCGGCGGTGGATGGGCGAGCGCAGAGTGGCGGAGTGGGAGCCGAGAACAGAGAGGCTCTGTGTGTCGCTCCTCCTTCCCTCCGTCTCTCTTTAAGAGTGGGAGTGTGGCGGCGTCACATTCAGGGAGGAGAAACAGGGAACAAATAACAGAGAAGTGTGAAGCTCTCTTTCTTTCTTATCATCAGTCCTAAATTATCTTTTTGGGCAGAGGAAAACAAAAACAGTCGCCGCTCACCAGATGGAGAGGGGGCTCCTATAATTTTTGAGGTGTGAAAGTGTCAGACTTCTTGTGAGTCTGAATATAAATGTCCCTCCTTGCAGCTAAATCCGTCTGTTTACCACACATTACTACGTGAACTTGAATCTGTTTGAGGGGAATGCCAGCCCGGCCCGGCGGCGCGACACGTTTCTCTGGCCATGACAGGCAGGAGTAAAAGAGAAACTGGAGATGGATTTATGTAAATATGATCAATCCCAACTATAAATCAATAAAGGATCCTTCCATCCTTCTTCTCAATTTTCTCTTTTTTCCCTCTTTTTGTCCCTTCGTGTTCTCTTTTCCCTCCTTTTTCTTTTTTCACTTTATCCTTTTCCTCTTTTCCCCTTTTTCCTGTTTTCCTCCAGTTTTTCCTCTTTTTTCCCTGTTTTTGTCCTTTTCCTCTTCTCCCTTTTTTTTCTTCTTTTTCCCCTTTTCCTTTTTTTATCTCCAATTTTTCCTCTTTTTTCCCCTCCATTTTCTCCTGAAAAATCAAACGGTGAACAATTCACAGGAAAGGCAGAAAGTGTGGGCAATTTTTAATCGGAAAAGGCTGGAACCAACTGTATGTCTTTGTTTTGGCTTCTAGAAGAACCTTTGATTTTCGAGGCACGTTTGGCTGGATGGAGTTAGATTGTCAAGAAAAGAAAGAAAGTTCTTAAATTGAGACACATTGTGGAGACTGATCGACCAGGACTTCAAAACACAGAGGCAACAGCTTCTTTGCTGGGGTTCAAATCGATTCGAGTCATTTATTTTAGACCTCTGGCTTGAAAAATTTACTTTGGATGAAAAGCAGATGCTGATGGACTTTGTTAATGGATAAGAACTCCCTGATTCCGCAGATCCATTTCCAGAAGTGGGACTAAATATTGATTTCTCTGAAATGTCGGGTCCTTTATTGATCACTCAAAAAAATGTTAACTTTAGTATGTTGAATGGGAAATGTTTGTATAAATTGGTTGTTCAAGGGTTGAATAAGAAAAGGTTAAGTGGAAGAACTGACACCGTTTGGAGAGACAGATTTAAAGACGGAGAAAATCAGAAACCTGAATGGAGGGTTTTTTAAAAAGAGGGCAGGCGACCTTCAGGTGACCTTCAGTGGAGGACTTTGCACGGTGCTGTGAGTGTTAACAGTTTTGTGTCTAAATCTAGAAAAGATACAAATGAATTATGTCCTTTTTGTGAAGAAATAAAAACTACTTTTCATTTGCTTCTTGAATATAAACAAGAAACGTGAATATAAAAAACAGTTTATAACTGTTTTGGGGGAAAAGTTGACAAGATGTTTATGCTGATGGGGAAAAACAGAGTAAAAGCAGAATTTATGTTTTTTTTCAATTATGAATAACTGAATTTTTATCTTTGTGTTGTTTTAATAATGTTGTGTGCTGTGTGGTTGATAGAACGCTAGTTCTCAATTCAGTGTTTGCCTGATTGTTGAATATGTCAAAATGTTTATTTATTGAAAAATAAATGTGTTAAAATGGAGTCTCTCCTTCCTCTCCTGCCTGCTGCAGCCGTCCTTGTTTTGGCTGATAGCTCCTTGTTAGCAGGTCTGCAGACGACAGGCCTTTTGCTGCGAACGCCTCACACCGCCGCTCTGTGATTTCATGTGTGTGTTTCAGGCTCCCAGTGCAACTGTAAAAAATCACACTTCATATAAAACATGAGAAAACACACAGAGGGGCCAGAAGCGCTGTGGGCTCGTTTGATGGGTTTGGTTTCCGACTGGCGGAAATCTGCGACAAAAACATAAAAAATGCAGGGTTAGTCGGCAGGAGGTTGTTTTTGGTGTTGGCGAAGTGGCCGTGCTTTATTCCAGAGGTGAAAAAAGCAACATGGTGGAGTATTGTGATTTGTGTTGTTTGGGTTTATTTCCAAAGAAAGTCTGAATCTTTGGTCATGAGCGACTCCTTTACTGACAACCAATGTGTACCGATTTCATGTTTCAGTGGCCACACGGTGAGCTTATGATTTTTAACCAATAACCCCTCTTATAATGGATATTTATTTTGATTTGGTCTTTGATATTGTCCATTAAGTGAAGAATTAGATAGTAATTCAGTTATAAAATGAAGGTATTAATGATGGTTACAAGCAAAGTTGCTAAAAAAATGCAGAAATGTAAACATCACAGCGCTGTAAAAAAAATTTCTAGCCTATAAAAATACTTTTTTGCTTTATAACAAAACATGATAATCGTTGACTAAGAGTTTCTGCTACTCATGTTAAAATGTCAATTGTGTTGTGGAGGTCTCTGCTTGTTACACAAACAGAAACATTGTTTAGTTTTTCCATAATGTCTTAAAATAGACATACCAAAAAAAGTGGAGTTTTTTTTTCCGATTAAAATACATGTGTGGAGCAAAAACTTTGTCGTTTTTTTTCATCATCTGCATGTTGATGAATAATCCCATATAATGCATGAGACTTATGAGTTTCCTTTGCTATGAATTTTATCTGCTTTGACCTCTGAGTTATTTTACTTTCTGAAGATTCATCAAGCTGCAATTTCAATAAAACTTTTTCTGTTGTGCAAAACCTTTCCAGTGCACTGAAAAAACTGAAAATGTGACCAGAATTTTTGGTTACTTGTAAGTCAGTTTTGTCTTATTTAAAATGTACCAATATATTTCTATTAGAATAAACATACTTGGTAACATTTTGTGTTTTGAAATGTACAAACATCTTGCTGTTTTTTTTTTACCAGAGAAAGGCTGCATCAGTTTGTAGAGTTTATCACTTACAAAAAATGTTATTTCATTTTCCCTGACATGTTTGTTCAAATTCCAGGATTTGTTACTTTTTCAGCAGGTGTTTTTCTCAGCTTGTTGTTGGCGCATTTACTTTAAGAAATGTATTTAAAATATTTCTTTAATTACATGATAATATCACTATTTTAATATTTAGATCCCACCCAAGAGCTTGTGTTGCCCCCATTTGCATGCTGTCCTGGGCAGAGAGCCACAGGTTTCATATCAACAACTTTCAGTGCAGAGTTTGCATGCATAGCGGTTAAAATGTAACATCTAAATATTGATATCGCCATGGTGACTGCTGTTAAATATATTTGTGCAGCTCCAGTATTCATGGTTCTCAAGTGATTTGCTAGCTGGAGCGCTAGTGTGGCCAAGCTTTTAACGAGGTTGTTCTGTTTTTATATTCCTGTAAAAGGAATGAAGATTTTCAGAAGAAATTTTCAGCTCACTGGCAGTTTTATGGCTTCAGGCGAGGATCATGAAACGGACGCTTGATTCAAAGCAAAAAGCATGTCATTAAATTTTCATTTGAAATCCAGCACAGCTTGGGAAATTACCCCCTCACCCGGGGTAGAGCGAAATGAAGGAATATTTATGGATTTTCTTTCTCTAAACATGGAGTGAATCAGAGTAACAGGTGTGATCCGCTGATCCAACAGGTTAGAAACCACTTTCGCCCCCCCAGAGCTGCCGTTACGAATTAAAACCTGGAAGTTCACTTGAGCCGAAGCGCTAAATTTAAACATGTCCTGCATGATTTGCTCCAGGTTGCAGCTTTGAGCTCCCAGAGAGACGGCTCTTTGAATCTCCGCTGTGATTTTCTAATGGTGGGTGATTAGTTGTGTCATCCTCAAAAACACTCGATTGGAATTGCAAACGAGGATTGTGGGAGGCTAGACCTGGTTCCTTCCTCCTGTTGATTAAAACCGTTTCATTCAGGATGATTATTGTTTCAGTTTTTCTGGAATAATGGGATTAACCCCGAGTTCTTCCTGTTGTTGCTCTTGTTCTTGTTGGATATCAAATTTCCAAAATGCTATTAGCGAGGACTCTCCTCTGCTGTTAACAGCGGTGAATAATTCATAGCAGGGCTTTAAGAGCTTGTGGTTTAACATGGAGTCACTGACTGCTGTGGAGCTGGCATGGCAACCACTTTAATAGAGCCTTGTATGAGCTCAGAGCTGTCAATCTCTTCCTTCATTTATTATGGGATCTATGTGTTCTTTGCAGTTCAAACTCAAGAATTATGCTGCT
The DNA here is from genome assembly GCA_902982915.1 of Phalloptychus januarius. Lineage (NCBI taxonomy): Eukaryota > Metazoa > Chordata > Actinopteri > Cyprinodontiformes > Poeciliidae > Phalloptychus > Phalloptychus januarius. The sequence goes on along the minus strand of CADWAE010000230.1, from coordinate 14,825,487 downwards.
TTGGAAAAGCAATTTCACAACAAGGAGGCATTGACCACACAATTATTTACCTAAAAATTTATTTTTCTGGATGAGAGTACAATTAATTTTATCCCTTTGGGTGTTTTCAAAACAAGGTTTGACGTTAATGCAGATTTTTAAAGGTGACCATTCCTTGAATAAGTTGGTTTATGGGCTACACAAAACATTCTTGGTACAAAATCATTCTTGTATAATGGGACTTTATTCTGCTCAGTTCTGATTTTTAAACTCCTTTCAGATTGAGCTGTTTTAGGGCTTTCTGGCGCTTTAAATCCAAACAAGCTGCTGCTCACCTTGACCCCCAAGTCAACGTTAACTCGTACGTAAAATTTCTGTTAACAGATGCGCGATTATACAACTGTACACCCGACAAGAATGCTTCAGTAGTTTCTGACAACTTTTCCAGCCATTGTTCAAAGAATACAAAAGTAAAACCAACTTACAAGACCTTCTGGAGTTCAGTTTGGGTTGCTAGGTAACGGGGCTGGGCTTGGCTGGGGTTGCTAGGTAACAACGCAGTGTCGGTGGAATGTGACTTAACAACTGGAAGGTTTTTGAAACGGCTTTTATTCCAGACACCAAAAAGCATAAACTTACTGCCAAAAAATGACTTGTTGTTTTATTTCTAACACACAAAGTATTCATCCAGGTTTTTGCTTTGAATTGAATTTATTCTAATAGGAAAACGGATAACAAAAATCCAATGACTTTTACTAAAATTCAGACTTGGGCATGGCCATTTAATACACTCTGCAAAATAAAACATGAGTTTGCCATATCCTGTTCTTGTTTCTGAAAAGACAAAAAAATATCTAGAAAATTTCAACTTAAAAAACTAAGTATATGGTTTGTTGTAGCTTTTTTTAAAATCTGACAAACTTGTGTTAAGTTTTAAACCTACAATGATTTATAGGCCCCTTAAAATATTGTGAGCTTAGTTTATAGTTGAACTAGTAAAATTACAATGAAAAAGAAAAATACAAAACGTTCTGTGGCCCCCACAGCACTTTCTACTTTACGGTTTTGGCCTCCAAGGCACAAAGTTTGGATTAAAACCAAGGTATATATTTCACTTACCGCCTTGGAAATAAGAGTGAACTGGAAAGACACTGAAACCACTATCTATTTGACACATCCCCATATCCTAGTAGTGGAAGAAAGAAAAGCAAATATCACTGAAAATGTATATATTGATACAGAAATGAAAGGTTGTGTCATTTTAGTGTTTGAATAAGGCGGCTATTTATACTGGGAAAAGGGCATCAGAACTCGTCTGTTCAACTTTTATATTGAATCATATTCTGAACTGAAATGTTCATTAGAAACAAACATTTACTGTTATTTTTTAAAGTTGAGATAAAACAGTAGTGACCTGAATCAGTAGCAGTATTTAAACGGCCCACCAGTTCCCTCTTCATTAGCCATTTATCAAAGGTTACTGTGTTACATATGGACGCTGCTTTTTTCCTCCTTTAAAATCAAAACGAGTGGGCGCACTACGGCTACAAAGGTCTGCACATCACTACAAAGTTAACGAGTGGAATAATTATATTTTCTTAATGAAGCAGCCTCTGGACTCGAAAGGGATGAGCGCTAATGGAAAATTATATTTGGAGATCCAGTCAATGTGACCCCTCCTTTATTGCTTTCATGTTGTCAATATATCCGTCATAAGAGTTCAATTTACCTTATATTTTAATTATAAAGAGTGAAATCAAGTGTAGTCTCAAGAATAATGTTAATTAAGATGAGATACTTTATTAATAATTGGCTTCAATGCGAAGAACTGCGGCTGCATTCATGATCTCACATGAATCTCAATAATTATAGAACAGAATGCGCATGGACACAATTAGTTATTTATAGAGCAGCTATTTAATTTAGTTGTATTAGTCTAATTTCTCCAATAAGCCTGGAGCTGCAGTCATTATGTGCACAGCAGTGGCTTTTTATAGCAGTAGCATCATTAGCCCGTCAAAAAGCATGGCAAACCATAATCAGCTGTTCAGATTTCAAAGGGACATCAACGCTAAGCGAAGAGCTGAAAATGTGTGCATGCCTCAGAGACGAATCTGGAGGAATTTTACTGGGATGAAAGATCTGAAGAAGTGAATATTTCAGCAGGAAAGTGATCCAAAGAACAGGGGATGGATGCTGAAAGAATATTTCATGCAGGAGAAATTAGTTTCTGAGCGATTTTCCCAGAACTAAATACCAGAAACCACCTAAGAGATTACACATACAGTATTTCTGCTAACTGAATTAAGGGACAAGCACATCCCTATAAACTTGACTTTTCAGACATGTATTTGTGTCATTTTGTCTTGAAAGAAAATACCTTTTTCCTCGACATTTAGTGACTTAATGCGTTGACATTTAAGCGATCTTCAATATGGCAGAAGTGCTCAGACTTTCGCCCACTTTAACATCAGGGTTTGTCTTTATCTAATATAAATATGTCTTCATAATTTTTAATCACGTTGATTAAATATGATTATTCATTTAGCTCAAACAGTTGCAGTTGATTAGATTAGGAAACATGTGGAAAAGAAGTGGTAGACGTTTATTTAAAAAGGATCTATAATGCAAAATTCACATATTGCGTGGTTCTGTGTTTCCATTTGGGCCTGAACTGTTCCTAAAAACGGCCTTAAGAAAACAAGCAGCCTTTTTCTGTCAATAACTTCATGTTTTTTGGTGTCTGGAAAACGAGCTGTTTCAAAAATGTCCCCGTCGTTTTCAATGGGAATTGTGCCATTACCTAGCAACCCAAGCTGAGCCCCGCATGAGTGGTAAGCTGGTTTTACCGCTGTATGCGCTGTACAGTGGCTGCTGGAAAAGAGAAGTGTGTTACCATTCAGAGACCACTTGCTGAATTCTTGTTGGTTGTGCAGGAGGCTCTAATTCTGCTTTTCAAAGATGTACAGTTATGTAGTTGCACATCTGTTTGCAGCCATTTTCACATGCGAGTGTAAGGGGGCCAGCAGCAGCTTATTTGGATTTAAAGTGACAAGACTCTAATTCTGAAAGGAGTTTAAAATGGGCAGAATTGAGAAGTCTAAAATCTCATTATCTAATAATAATTTATTTTGCGAAAAATGTAATGAACATGTCTTCCATAACCCATAACGGTGTGTTCCTGTTTTTAATGTCCCTTTCTGCTTTAATAAAATGCCAATTTTCTAGAATATATCATCTGTTCAAATATCTCAGGAAAAGATAATTTTTTAAAACATGAATTTTAAACATTCCCTCAAGAAATTGGCAGAAATTTTGTGACCAGGTTGAACCTTTTTATTTTGTAAAAATACGAGAATCATAGAAAATGTGAACAGAGACTGCGTGACCTGCCTCAGGCTCACTGCAAAAGGTTACTTATGCAATCGATTTAAAAGATGCTGAGCGGAGTTTTAAATAAGAATAAAAAACGATAGTTTTGCTTAATTTAAAGAGCGGTGTGAGAGCTGTATGATCAAATTAGCGCGCATGGCTCTGACTCTATATGTTGCGGCGGCGAAGCGTCAACAGGGACTGACAGTCGGAGACAGTGATGGCTGATGGGAGGCCTGGTGGGCGGCGAGCTGTTTGTTGTTTTAACATTAGGGAGGTCGCAGCTTTGAGGAAAAGGGCTTGGAAGCAGATGGAGGTAAGAGATGGGCTCGAGTGGGTGGATGACCTCGCATTCGCCTCTCTGTTCTCCAGCTGCCTTCACTTCTGTGCTCTTTAAGAAATGCAAATTAACTGTATTTGTGGCTCAGATTGCTTCTTCATTGGTCTGTTTACTCACATCCTCCTGATTTAATGTTGATTTAGCTGCGTTTAATGCTGTAGTGACAGGAATTAAGCTTCTTTACTATTTTAATTATTTAAATATAAAATTAATTCAATTTTTCTTCCTCTGTTTTAATATTAGTGCTTGAATAAAAACAGAATGTAACCCTCATCATTCATTGAATAAAAACATAGCCATGTTGAACATAATGTCATCTGAACGCAGAGAGCTTTTATTCCTCTCTGCCGTCTCTAAATCATAGCTCTGTTTCTGAAATGGGAAAATGTGTTTGAATAGCTGGACGTGGTACAAAAGAAGGTCAGGACAAATGAAATATGTGAGCGGATGAAAGAGCAGATTAAAAGCAGGATCTATTTATAAGAAACAGTGTCTGATTTAATACAAATTTACAGTGAAAGGGTGAGAGACCCAAGAAGATGTGTTCATAAAAATAACACAATAAATGTTACTTTGAATTTAATAATGTTTATATAAAAGGCACAGGAACCAGGCTGGCTAAACGGAGAGAACATTGTTCTCAAAAGATTGAAAAAGCACATTTTTATCTCTCATATAATATTATCTAAAAAATACAAATGTTATATAAGAATTATTTATATTAATGTTCTGTCTGAACACTAATAAAAAGGTCTGAGAGAAGCTTTAATGTTTGTCCTCTAACATTTTTCCTTCTCCGTTGAATCGGCTCGCAGTCACAGCACTGGCAGGGGAGAAAAACTGTTTACAACAGATAAAAATCACCTTTTTTACCATTCATATTCCAATAACATTGTAAAATTAAAAATCTGTAGCGTGTTGTTTTATTTTAAAGATTTATTTTTCTCCATATTTGAACACAGATGGCATTTTCTACGTTTCCCAAACTGTCAGATTCTTTCACAGTTGGCACTAGCCCTTTTAATTTAAAAATTGAATTAACCTTTTGTTCCTGTAGCGTGACTTAACCCTGTTTATTAGGGGGGAAAAAATTAGAAATTAAACCCCTTGTTGCTATACCTTCCCGTTGCCAATAAATTTTCACTTGTAATATTAATAATTTGTTCTAAGAAGCTCTAAGGTAGATTTATTTCAATACAGCAAACCTACAAAAAGATTTTGGATCTACATTGATTAATATCCTTTTGCTCCAAAAAAAATTTAAAAATTTTATTTTTTTGACCTGCAAGTGATTTTTTTATTTGTGATTTTGTGCTGCATGACGAAAAATTTGGACACCCCCGATTTAAGTCAATAATTTCTTAATATTGGTGAAAAGGTTCTAATTGCAACAGCAGATTATTTCACTATCGACCAGCGTCGTTACCTAGCGAAGTCTGTCTCCTAGCAACCAAGTTTTAGTTCCTCTGATGGCATGGAAATAATCTTCTTTTTAAATCAATATTATGTAATTATTTACTTTAAACACACTTTTATATATAAAAGTTACCTGTAAGTTAGCTAAAATATTTGCACTAGAAACTAGAGCAGAATACTTTGTAAGGTTTTGTATGTTTGCAGTTTGATCAGGTTTTCAGGGCCTTTGTAAGAGAATTAGTCGGACAATATCAGCGATCCTTTAATATACGCGACAAACAAGCACAAGCAAATGAAGTCTCTAAGAGGCACAAGCTTTTTCATGGCACCAGCTGAATTAGCATTTACTGTTTTAAAATGTCTGTAAAGGCAGTGGTCCCTTAATAGGGTGAATATCCTATGAATGGGCACAAAAAAGAGATATATCTAAGTTTTGCTTCTCTAATAGCAAATATGATATGAATTGCACTTTATCAGCCCGTTTCAAATCGATTGTGTTTTTATCACCATTTGCACCTTGTCTATAAAAGAAAGACAAGCTGCCTGCTGTGACTCTGTGGATCAGCTTTGTCTGATAATTGTGCCGTTTACAGTGTGTTTGACCTTTTAAGCTGCTGCCCACGACTTCAGTGAAACCTGTTAATGGTCCTCCCATCTCATAAAGCCTCACGATGCCCTTTGGCTGAAGCTTTGTGTTTCTGTTGAACCCTTAATCCCTTTATAAGGTCTGCAGTCATTAGCTCAAACACGGCAGTAAAAGATGTCCAGAGTCACATTTGAGGCGTCACTTAAAGCACGAATCACTTAATCTTTTCCTAACGAGGATTAACTGGCGTGTGTCTGCGCTGTCTGTGCAACAACGTGGGTTGAAATGTTAATAGCGTTTTAAAAATATATTGAACCACACGCTTACAGGCACTTGGTGTTTCTGCTCTTTGCATGTGACTTTACTGGCATGAAGCACTTAAATGAGTATTAAATTCACAACAATTCCAACCACCTACAGTGTGAAGCGTCCTGTCTCACGCAAGATGATAAATAAGCTTTTCTTAAAAATATTTAAACCAAACAGACGTGTACAGAAATTTATTACATATATATAAAACAGACCTGTACTTTTTTAAAAAATTATTATTATTAAATCTTTACATTTTGGTGATGGGTTTAAATTGAAACCTTGTCAAACTCTTTTTCATTTTGGGCCATATGAGGATGATAAATGTTTTCAAGGGCCAGTTGCACCAGAATGTGTTGATAAAATCAAATAAACTGTAAAAATTTTAATAAATAGCTGCCTCTGCTTTTAGTAAGCACTTCTAAAAAGTAAATAACATTTTACATCAATCACATTGTGGTAAATGCTGGATTTGGAAACTTTGGCATTTTTGGAGGTTTCTTAAGTTAAGAATCTTCCTTTTCTTGAATATTTAGATTGACACAGCGGTTTTTAATAATGGTAACTGTGCCAATCAATCATAACGCTGATATAATATGCTTAAGGCAATTTAACATGTCGGCTCTGTAATAATTTATTTATAGTAAATAATAAGATTAGTGAAAGCAGAAAGAGTGGAAATATTTTGAAATCTGCTCATATCTTTTCATATGTTATGGCATCAGAAGTCAGAATTATCTACAATTACATATGGGGGTCCAACTTTATAAAAATCAGACCAGAAATGGCTTCTATATTTCTACAGAATGCACTTCTTAATAGAAATATTTTTACAAATTAAAATGGATTATGCCTTCCTGGTTTCTTGAACCTTTTAAAAGGTGTGACTTTTCCTTATAATTTCTACCAAAGAATAATTGTCCTGTTCCAAATAAAGAAGCTCTTTTTATTGCTCTGGTTTTGTTGAAAGGAAATTATTTTCAAAAGTCACCAAATGCATTTCAAATTTTATCGGATAAAATTCGAAGCTAATTTTCTGAAAATTAGCATGTTTAATTCATTAATTAATTTTAATTAAAATTAGCATGTTTAATTAATCTGCTTTTAAAACTCAGTTTAGCTTTTTTTCTGTTAAACGTTTAGATGTGGCAGTACTTGCAATAAGAGCAGCATCTAAATCTGCTGGAAAACTTTTCAACTCCACTTTAGTCACAAATACATATTTGGATTCAAGTATTTTTTAAATGCTTCACCTTGATTTCTGTTCTCAAATCTGTGTTTGATTGCAAAAGAGTTCTGTGGGTTTTCATCACTAAGACACAAAAGTCATGAGTCTGATTGCATAAACCATTCTGTAGCCTGGCTTAAAATATAGCATCGCTGTCAGAGCAGGTTATTTCCACCGTCATTACTTCTGCTTTTCTTATGTAAACTTGTTTTGAGTTTTCTTCAGACAAGCCAACTTATTAAGGTATTTTTAAATATTACATTTACATTATAGTTTTTCTGTGAGGCGTTTATTATGCCAGTATGCTATAAGAATATTTGTAGCACTTTAAGTTTTCACATTACTCAACAGTGTAGATTGACACAAAGTTGGATGTACTTATGAATTGAAAGAAAATGAATGTGTGACTTTTTAAAAATCAAATTTCCTGTTTTTTTTTGTTTTGTTTTTTTTTGCTCAGATAGTAGTGAATAAATGTTGTTGTACATTTTGTCCGTTTTACAAAGAACAGGCAATAAAATCAGCTTTTACACATGTGAAGCTGGTAGAAATAAACCCTAAATGGAATATAGAAAACACCTCCATAGCATTTATTACACAAAATCATTCTTTGAAAACAGGGTTTTAATCTTGTCAGTTCTGAATATGTTGAGCTCCTTTCAGAATGAGCTAAACTTTCTGGAATTCTGCTTGGGTTGCTAGGCTCGGCTTTTGGGGTTGCTAGATGACGGGGCTGGGTTTCTGGTACGGGGCTGGGCTTCTGGGGTTGCTAGGTAACGGGGCTGGGTTTCTTGGGTTGTTAGGTAACGGGGCTGGGCTTCTGGGGTTGCTAGGTAACGGGGCTGGGTTTCTGGGGTTGCTAGGTAACGGGGCTGGGCTTCTGGGGTTTCAAGGTAACGGCACAGTGCCTGTGGAATGTGACTTAACAATAAGGAGGTTTTTGAAACAAATCATTTTCCAGACATAAAAAGAACATTAAGTTCTTACCAAAAAAAACAGTTGGGTGGTTTTTAGAAGAAGTTGAGACCCAGATGGAAGTACAAAAACGTATAAAATGTGAATTTTACCTAATAGTTACGTAATGTGAACACATCAAAAGCATCCAGGTTGGACAGCCTTGATCTGTCAGACAAAATCATAATAAGAGCGTTGGAGTTTATTGGTATAACAAAAATTGTGAAAAAGCTCCTTTTTAATTTTGTCATTTTTTTTCTCGTTTGTCCTCTGCATGCATTAATGTAGTCTTGGCGGGAGGAAGAAGGAATGCAAATACCATAAAAACGAAATAACCAATGAATCATTCATGTTGGCTCTTTTTGCTGAGGGTCGCTGTGTTTGATCTCACCAAAATCCCACTTTCTACACCGACAACAAAGCAAGAGAGCCTTATGAAGTCCAGAATGATAAGTGCGTAGGATAATTAGGATATTGAATGTCTGCTGAAGGTGTTGACCACAACATTGATGTAGTATTTAAGAGTTTCAATTTGAATCCAGTCAACTGTTTGTCTCAAGTGTTCCTCCCACACGCAGAAGCCTTGAGCTTCTCTTGGCTGTTCTCTGTCTTTTCTTTCGTTTCTTTCTTTGTGTTCAGAAAGAACATTTTCTCCTGGATGCGAAATCCGTTTTAAGCTTCGGAAAAGGGAACCAGGTTGAATGGAAACCAGGGAAGTGGATCTCGTCTCCTTGACCTGTTGACTGTAACTTTGTGCAGCTGGAAGGAAGGGTGAAGACGTCTGCTGCCTCTGTGCATACATGTTCCTCGTGTGTGGGTTGGGTTTTTGTTTTCAAGCTCTGGCACTTGCCAACCAATAATTGCACATAATTGCATCCATTTGTGGGAAAAAGGCAAAGATGAACATTAGTGAGATCACTGACATGCACTGCAAAGTGTTTGCTGCCTTAAGAGAGTCCTGCAGGCGGTCGACGAAATGTTGTGCTACACATGATGGCAGGTGGTTACTATGGCGACTGAGGCCAATGCATCTGCTTTTTTTCCTGTATTAATTAACACTGAATACCTTCGTTATATGTCGATGGCCTTCTATCAAGTAATTTTCAGGAGCTCTGAGTCCACAAACAGAGTCTGTCACAAAACTGATTCTTTTTTTTCTCTCTGCAAATTTTTCTGCTTTTAAAAAGAAATGTTTTCAGTTTTTTCAAGACAGCAATCAAAGAAAACAAACATGTCGCGCAGTTTTACTCTGATGATGTTCTTGTGTTTGTGTCAGTGTCTGCTGTACTTATTCATGGGCTGTCAAGGATGTGACACTTCTTCTACAACAATAATTGCAGCTAAATTACATCAGCTTGAAGGGATCCTATTTCTTTTTCCTCCAAAGGGAAATTCAAATACAGATGATGTAAGATAGTTTTTGAACCATTTCCATCCTTCCACAATGTCTCTGCATGCACATTTCTGAACGTTTGCCTACGTCTTTAAATATTGTATCAGGCAAATTAAAGTTTGTTTTGAAGTAATATTATAAATATTCAAGAGCGAGATTAGCCATAGAAGCTGAGTTTATTAAAAGTACAGCCATTCTGTTGCAAGAAGTCATTTTATTAGGAGCAGAGGCGACGTCACACTGTGTGAGGGCGGTATTATAAAGTTTTACTAATGTTTTGAGACAAAGTGGTTTTGAATTTAGCTATTTAAGCTGCTGGCAGTTTCTATTAGCGATATTTATGGTTAGCACTGATAACTTTACTAATCACATTCAGAAAAGAGTGACAGTTGCCTACAAAGTGACAATTGAATTTGTTTTTTCATTCAGATACTGACAGCAGCGTGGTAAAAAACAACTTACCAACTTCTCTGACATCTCAACTTATGACTATTATTGAAACTCTTTTTAAATGTAGAAACTATTACCATTTTATCACCGAAACATTTCTAGGCACAGAAGTGTTTCTTGAGCAGTGGAGTGAATATATTTAACTTGTTCTCACATTTATTTACAGAGTGAATCGGGTCAACAGTGGATCTGCTGATGCTTGTCGGGGCCAACGTGCAAGCACAAATATTTTTTTTACGCTGTTTTGACATGTGGGAGGACATCTGTAAAGCAATAAGTGCCTGAGCAGCAGTGATGCGCTGCCTCGTTATCATGTGGACAATGCGCCGCATCATCCAGACGATGTGGCGCAGCGGCTGGCAGGTGATCCTGCCGAGCCGCCATCATCAGACGCTGACGTCGCTTCAGCTGATGACTGAAGGACAGAAATGTCTTGTCGCCAATGTGTTTTACGCAGAAGAGGTTAAAACAAACACAATAAAACAAAAAGAGGAAGACAGAACAGATTGATGAATCAGAGAATCACAGATGAAGATGCGGGAGAGTTTCTTAACACCCGTTCTCTCTCCTTTGTGGTGTAATTTGAGCCAGAGACTCGTTTCTCTTCTGCTTTTATCAGATGCTGAATGTGAAATTTCTGGGCTTTTTGTGCCCTTTATTTGTCCACATGACAGACTTAAAAAAAAGGATGCCAAATCGTCCAACAACGCACAATAGGGTAAGCAGTTGCCAAAGAAACGCCGACGCTCACCAACTGGACGCCGCCGTTTCCTGGCCGGTTGATTGAAAACGAAAAATGAAAAATGATGATTGGAGAGGAGCAGAAGAGGCACCTTGTGGGTTGAACAGTTGAATAATCGGCCGAAGCACCTTCACAAAAGCACAGCGTGGAAAATTTTTCATTTTTCAAGGTGATTCAGATGTGACAGAAAATGTCAGGATGTGGGTTTTGATGGTTTTATTACAGCCTGTTTGAACGATTACTGGTTCAAAGCTGGCAACAACAATGACCTCATCCTTCTGCACTGGATGAATAGCGAGTGTTCATGCAGGTTATTCAACTGAAAACTTGGTTGTTTTGAAATTAAAAGGCAGAAAATGGTTCAATCTATGGATAGTTGAGTTTTGGCATTTAAATTATCTCATGCACAAACACCAGCTTAAGCGGCCAAAAGATTTGATTTAAGATTTATTGAAACTCTAAAATACTTTATTGATCCCAAAGGGCAATTAAATGTTGTAATGCATATTAATTACAATTCTTCAAAGACTTATTGTAGCTGGTGATGGCTTCGGACAGGAATGATCTCCTGTCCCAGCCTGTTTAACAGCAAATTTGAAGAAGCCTCTGACTGAAGATACTGTTTTTGGTAAGACAGCCTCATGAAGAGAATGTCGATGATTACTTTTTTTCCGTATTTATGTAGAAATACTAATATTTTTACAATCTTTTTTGTTTCTGTAGCTAAATGTGAATATTTTTTACATTCTGCAGTGATAATGAAAACCGCCTGATGACAGTGTTATTACATTTTCATCTGGTGCAGTTCACTTTCACATTGCGCTGAGTCAAACAATCCAAACCTTTTTCTTTTTGTACCTGTTCCCCTCCTCGCCTCTGGGGGCACTGCATCAAGAACTGAGAACACAAAAACCTCTGAAGAAGACAAAAGCACTACTTCCTTCTCTAGATGTAAACAAAAAAATTTAGATTTTAGCAGTTTTTCTTGAACACGTTTTGGTTGTATCTACATTGAATTTATGGAATTAATTATTATGATTATTATTTTTTTTGTGGATTTTTTGGCTCTAGTTTTTAAGTAAACTTTGGTGAGTTATTTAAAATTTTGAACATGTGTAATGGTTATAAACCCATAAAAAGAAACAAGAAGGAGCAAAACCCAATAATATGAGTTATGAGAACATATAAAAAGAAAACGGAGCCCAAGATTTAACCCTGCGGGACACCATATCTCACAGCATGGTGAGATTGATAAGTTTGTGTTTTTTATCATTTCCAGAACAGAGTGAGTGCATCTGTGTGTGTGAATCACGATGAAGAAGCTGAGTCACAGTTTGTGTTGCAGATGAAGTCAGTCTGGAGGGGACGGTGGTGCACAGAGCCGAGTGCCGGCCCGTCGTCTCCGACAGCTACGTGAAGGTCAAGAGGTCAGTGAAGCTCCAAGCTGTCAGCTCTCTGGGTTTTGACACGCATCGTTTACATTTGGTACAGAGTAGAAATAAATAAATGTATCATTTTAAACTGTTTGCTGCAAGTAATAACTACATATATTCAACTGAAGAGCAAATAAAACCTTTGCGGAAAATATAAAAACAAGCAGAAAATAAACAGTTTAATGACGTTTTATATCTACTAATACCTGAAACCCATTTTTCTTTGGTTCTGCTCTTCTGGCTATGGAAGTCCATAAAGGTCCAACAGGAAGTCATGATTACAAGAGTAAAAGTCCTAATCACTTTTATTGTCATAATTATTTTTTAAAAACTTGAAATTGACTGTTTTTTCCTTAGTTTTGACTATAAAGCTCCAGATTATTGTAATTATGGCTTTTATTCTCTTTAAACATGATATCAAAACTCGTAATTGACTTTAACGCCCAAAATGTACTTTTATTCTCATAATTATGACATCAAAACTCATAAGTATGACTTTAATTTTCATAATTATGACATCAAAGTGTGTAATTTCGACTTGGTTTAAATTAATAGTAACAATTTCATTTATAATGTAATTTAAATATCAAATTGAAATCTTAAAGGCACAAATTTAGTCAGTTTTTTGGCTATTTTGCAGTTTTCTGGAAGTTTGTTCCACAGAAAAACTGCATGAACCCTAATAGAACAATTTCTAGCTTGTTTAACTTTTGCAAACTTACATAAATGTCCTGTAAACACACAGAGAGAGGAGATTGATCTGTCGTTTAACCAAAGTTGCTTCTTTCATCACAAAATCGAGAGCTGTGAACTGATTTCATGTAAATTACAGCTGCTGTTGATTTGTGCACAGAACAACACTCCAGATCACTCTGTTGTTTTATTTTGTACGGGTCTTTGTGTCCTCTGCACTGGAATATTTTTTCCAGCCACATTTAGTGGATGGCATCGCTATAGCAACAGCATCTCTGTGGCAGATGCAGCGCTACAATGCGACCCGAGGCGAACAAACGGTTTGTATCCGTGTGTCAGCTCTCAGATCGGCGAGGAGCAATTTAAAGGGAAAGACATCAGGGATGGAAATGTTCAGAGTTGGAGCTCCGGAAATGTCAAATTTATGATACTCCTCACAATTATCTCTGTTGCAGGCAAAGATAATGGCGTGTCTGTCCCGTTTGCAATTATTATAGTGGAAACATCCCCACATGTTCTTTGCGATTGCATAAAACACGCTGTGGGTATGAAGGTGATGAGAAGAGAGCGACAGAAAGCAGCAGATCTCTAAGGGAAGAAGCTGCCAGGGTGGATTTGATGAGTTGAACCTGAAGACGCTGACAGCTGCTGCCCTCCCTGCCACCAGGCACATCTGTCAGCTTTCCCACAGAGACTCAAACCGTCTCGCTTTGCTTCGTCTGCTGTGTGTCTGCCAGGCTGCAGATCGAGTCCGTCAAGCCGCAGCGTTTGGTGCAGCAGCTGGACAGAGCCGTCGCCACCGTCTTCAAGCCTGTGGCCAACCACGACTTCAATGTAAGGAGGACGCTGCAGGCGTGAAGGAGTGGCACCAGTTTGGGTCAGGAACAGAGAGAGGTTCAGCCTGGAGACTCACCAGCATGAGGGATTTCTATACTGTTTCATATATATATACATATATATATGTTTTAAATATAATTTTGGCTAAATAATTATTACAGTTTTATATATATATATATATATATATATATATATATATATATATATATATATATATATATATAGTCATTTCTTTTACTTTACACGAGTAAAAGAATTTAGGGGAAAAAAATTAAACAATAGTAACAATTCGGAGAAAATATAAATAAAAAACAGGTGTTAAAAAATATTAGAAAAATTTTTTTTTTGTTTTTTATTTATTTATTTATATTTTCCCCGAATTACTATTGTTTTATTTTTTTTCCCAAATTCTTTTACTCGTTTCTCTGAAATATTTCTTTTATTCTTATATGTACACTTCTTTCTTTCTGGTTCTATTTTTTCCCCCCATTTATTTTATATATATACATATATATATATATAGTTCTTCACCTCTTCTTCTTGTGTAAATATTCAATAGATGTGTTTGTTATACATTTGATTATTTCTCTGTCGTTTAGATCTCATCTATCTTTAGAAAGATATTAGAAAATTTCTTGTGATTATAAAAAATGACACTAGGAGCATTTGAAACTTCACACTTTGATGTAGATTTAAATGAAATATCTTCTTGTTTTCTCCTGTGCTGTGATTCATTAGGGCAGCACAAACGGCGCACTGTGACCTTTAAGGCAAAGTGCTTTCAGCGCTGTCGCTGACTGTGGCTTTTAGCGATGCTCTTTAGTCGACTCTAATCCGTCTCTGGCTAAAAAAAAAGGGAATATTTACCTGCTTATTCACAGATGATGAGAGCAAAACACCTGAAGATTTGATTGGTTGGCCGTGAAAATATAGAAATTATCTGTTTTTTCAGATCTTATCCCATTACAACCACAAGTTTTAATGTAATTTAGTGCTTAAAGGGAATTAAAACAGTACTTTGTTTTTGGAAAAATGTATCAATAGAAATCTGAAAAGTGTGGTGTGCATTTGTTTTCTGAGTCAATATTTTTATTCTTTTGTGATTACAGCTAAAAGACTTGATTTTTATTTATTTATTTATTTTACAGAATTTGTTAATTCTATCAGATTGGATGCAGAATTGTTCTGGTTCTGGTCTGCTCAGCATACACAGAACCAGAACCAAACATGGAGAAGCAGCATTCAGCTTCTAGGCTCCGATTATCTATTCCAGTAGCCATTATACAGTGCATAGAGCAGTAGAACCAGCTGACCAAATGTCCTGGAATTCAGCTTAGGTTGCTAGGTAATGGGGCTGGACTTGGCTAAGGTTGCTAGGTGACAGCGTAGTACCCACTGTGACTTAACATTTTGGAGGATTTTGAAATGATTCATTTTCCAGACATCAAAAAATATTGACTTATTGTCAAAAAACAGCCTAAAAGCAGCTTTTTGGCCGGTTTTAGTTGCAGTAAAGACCCAGAGGGATGGATAAAAACGTACAAAATGTGGATTTTCTCTTCATTGGTTTTGATTTTTGTTTTCTCTTCAAAACTTCAAGTTTTGAGATGTTGTTTTATAACCTAGCCCACATTAAAATTCTCCACATTTTTATCCCTGTACCATCTGCTGTGGTCCTACATTTATGTCTGAGGCTGAGATTTAATACACACCACACTTTTCAGATTATTCTTCCACTTCCTAATTTAATAACTTTGGTTAATTTTAGGTGCCGGATCCAGAAAGGTCAAAGTTTTGCATTGTGACTGGACTAAATTGGCATTTTCTCCCAACCTTTGCTGTCGCCATTTTGTGGACCAGCTTAAGCGCCGCCAGAAAGAGTACACAGCATCGTAATTTGCCGACGGAAAAGAAATCAATTTTATATCAGTTCAAAAGATTTCATAAACATAAAAAAGGAAAGATATTATATCTATTATTTCTTTTATAAATGCACAATGTTGGTTTCTTTTCACTGTTTGTTTATTTTAGTCAACAAAAAATGTTAATACTAAATTTCTACTAAAATATCTAAAAATGAGTGTAGAACACTCAGTAGAACAATTTCACACTGATTTTGAGTCAATGGGGCACACGAAGCTATTGAAGAAAACATTATATTATTTAATATTAAAATTATTTAAAATATTTAATATGACTTAAAATTTTAATAGAGGGTAGTGTGTTCATGTAATAGCATGAATTACCACTTTTTTGTATTAAGGCAAGGTTTTATTTACATTTGGTTGACAGGAGTGTTTGGTTTGGAAATTTGTTGACAGTCCCTAAGTGAAACTCCGAGCGCTTGAGGAGGGAGCTAGAGAAGGCTGGCCGAAATTAGCATTCATAAATCAGACTGACCTTGAGCTTGAAAATGACTTCACTGCAGTAGGACACCGAATAAAAATACAGGAATAAAGTTTGCTTTGATCAGTGGCCTTTAAAGATGGCGCCGAGTGACTGCGCGTCATAGCAGTGACATTGGTTCCAAAGCTCAATTTCAGTTTTTGTTATTTCTAGAGTTTTAGATAAACTTGGTGATTTCATGTGAAGAAGTTGCTGTTAATGTTAAGGATGGTTAATTTTTTAAAAACTTTTTTTAAGTTGGATTATGAGAAGAAGAAGAAGTCCGAGGGTAAGATGGTGAGGGCGGACAGGCAGCTGGTGTTGGACCTGCTCTTCTCTGCCTTTGAGAAGCACCAGTACCACAGCTTCAAGGACCTGGTGGACATCACCAAGCAGCCTGTGGTGAACAAACACACAAACTACACTTAGCATTATCACTGAAGGCACCAAACAACACACACACACCTGCCCACTTTCCACCTTGCATTGTTAAATTCGAACCAGCCGCCCACAGCATGACGTCTGTGGCTATTCACACAATCTGTTGTGGCGGAAATTTTAGGCTCGAGTGTGCACACACAGACACACGCAGTACGAATCGATTCCGCGCTCTGGATTCACTCCAGCTCTCAGAGAAAAAGCAACGTGTAGGTGCAGATGAGACCTCCAGGTCCTCCTCTCGCTCTGATTGCCTCCGATTGCATAACCATCGGCTGAGTAGGAGTCAAACGCCCCGATACGCTCCACTCCAGCGTTTCCCTCCCAAAGCACTTGGCCAACACTCAAATTAACTGAACTAAAGTAACCGAAATGTCCATTATGAGAAGTTTTGAAGCACTTTTCTGGTGATCGGCGAGCGGAGCGGCTGAAGGTTTGGAAGCTCCACAGAGACACCTTGTGGTCACTCTGGGGTACAACATCGCACAGAAACGCTGAAATGATTTGGCTCAGATAAGCATATAGACAGAGTTGGAAAGTTACATTTATTTAAGTAGAACAGAATAGAAACAGCCTTTATTGTCCTGCAAACGTAAATCTAGATGTAAAGGTTCACACAAAAAAATCTTTAAAGTTTAAAAACATTATGTAAAAAAAACATTGCAACAATAGTAATAATAATATCCTGTCAACTTTTGGAAAAAGCGTAGTAATAAAGCAAAAGCGTTATTACTACGCTGTGCTTTTTACTTTTACTTCAATCATTTTATTATGAATTATTGGTACTCTTGAGTAAAATTTTCTTTTTTCCTCTGCCCACTTTGAGAAACTTCACTGAATGAAGGACAAACATATTTTTTACTGAAAAAAAAATTTTTTGGAAAAACTAAAAATCTCCAGACAAAGAAGGACGGCTGCATTTTTTAGTAAAGTTTCTTCAGTTTATTGAACTAAATTGATTTGGATTTTTTTTTTGCATGAATTATGATTATTTATATAAATTACTTTTATTGTGATTTTTAAAATACCACAGGTTCCACATAACTTTATATTTTTGTCATTTTTAAATATTAAATGGTTAGTGTTTTGATCAATTACTCAGGACTCGAGTGGCTTTGTTTACCAAATACTTTCACTTTTACTTTAGTCATTTCTCGGATGGCTACTTTTTATTTTTACTTGAGTAACATAAGCAGAATTTAGATAAAGATTTGTGCACATTTGTAATGTAAAAGTAGCTAATGAGTTTGTTTCTAATGTTTTTCAGACTGGGGCATGATTCTCATGTTTTTGACATTTTTAGCTCAACTAAACAAATGATGTTGTGATTCTGGAGTCATTTTGACTGCATTTTGGAAGTGAAATTGAACCAAAATATGAAATTAATCATTAGGGCCACATTGGGTTAAACACCTTTTTTATTAACAGAAAGAATCTAAATTGTTGTAAATTTCTCCACTCAGCTTTGTTTCTGTTAATGCTGCATCTTACTGGAGTTTCTCCTGTCTGTCGCAGACATATCTTAAAGAAATCCTGAGGGAAATCGGTGTATGCAATCGCAAGGGAGCGCACAAAAGCACCTGGGAGTTGAAACCAGAGTACCGTCACTACCAACCAAGTGAGGAAGAGGAGCAAAAAAGCCCCTAACTCCATCTGAGACATTTCACCTCAGAAAATGCTATATGGGCGTCAAACTTTGTTTACAATTGGTGGAAAATCATGTAAAATGTTCAGCATGATGAATGTAAGTTGTAATTGAGTCAATTTTGCTTTCACTCCTGCTAGTGTTGCAATGTTTTGTGTCCTTTGGATTAAATCTGTTCGGAAACGGTGTCTGTCTCTCCTGAACTTGTTCAGTCAGACAGGTGTTTTTCACAGCAGACAAAGCACAGTTGGAGCCAACAACAGCTATCTGTTCCAACTGTTACCACAAAGCTGTGCAGCAATTAGTCATGTAATTACCCACACCTTTGTTTGACACGTGATAATGTCCTTCTGGGATAAAAACAACTGATTTGACCCCGACTAAAGCTGATGGTTTAATTGGCGCCATGCAACCACCCTGCGCTGCTGATAAACTGCAACAGAGGAAACGCATTAGAGGAAATCAAAGATGGCTGAAAACCTGCGGGGTGTCTCAGTTCATCTCCCTGGAAACAGCTTTAAAAGATTTTTACGCTCAATTACACAAGGCAGAAAAACCTTCAGCAGCAGCTGAGTGAGACCAAACCCAACAAACCTTTGTGGAACCGACAGATTAGGGTGAGATGATTCTGCGTTCACACTGCAACCGGAAGTGACCCAACTCCGATTTTTTTTTTTAATTCCCCCTAATGCCACGTTTTATGACAGTCTGAACAACACAGGTCGGATTCTTTTCGGATGCGCCCCAGGCCTCTTTGATATCCGATATCCGATTCAAATCTGACATTAACATCCAGGTCACATGAACGTCACTAATACGTGATAAGCGTCACTATTATGCGTCTCGATTCACCCAAGCTGGAAGAAAAACAACAGCAATGGCAGACTGTAGTGAGGATTAAGTTGTTAAAGTGCTGCTCTGGTCGGACGACAACTTCAAGATTGTAAAAGCTAGCAACCGTTAGCATCCATGTTTACTTCCGCTGACGATGAGCACTTCTTCTTCTTTATGGCGGTTGCTATTGCGCCCTCTGCTGCGCATGCGGGACACAAAAAAATCGGAATTGAGCCACTTCAGGCTGCGGTGTGAACGTAGACTAAAGCATCAACTATAAATCCTTAGATTAATCCTTCTTTACTGTCACTGAAGTAAAAGAAAACGTGTTTAAAATAAATAACCGTAGCCTGGTGGCCTGCCAGGCTGATTAAACGCTGGGGGACTTAGCAGGGAGTCTGTCTATACTTCTAAGCGGTCTTTGGGCTGCTGAATCTGAATCACTGGTCAAAGAAAATAAGTGAAATGTGAAGTCTGGCAACTGAGCAGACAGGTGACGCCACCTTCAGAGGCGTCACCTGTCTGCTTTAACAAATCCCTCACTTTTCCGGCACAGCAGGATGAAGTCCTCCTCCTTTCACACAGGCTTGTTCAAATTTTTAAAATGTTTTTGGGGTTTTTTCTGTTGGCTTTTTGCAGGAAAACCTTGTAAAAATGTTCAACTCTGGGTTTTGGCAACACTTCTCCATGGTAGTTTAGTTGTTTTAGAGGCAATGCTTTCGCTAAAAATATGTTTGGGAAACAAACTGTAGTTCAAGATTTTTAGGCTCCAATTTCCTCTTGATCATTTTATTGGTAGAACATGAATTTAATTAAATCACTCTGCATTGTACTGATGACTCAGGATTAAAGCAGGGTACAAATATAAACCTGTTATATCAGCAGTGATTATGTAAACATGCAAAATAGAAAATTACTTAAAAATATAAATAGCTGGCTTTACTTTTTCTAGCTAAAGTAGATAAAAAAAATATAGTCTTTTTACAGCTATATTTTTAAATTAATAACTGAACCAAACATTTCTGCAGTACTTTTTTATTGTAAACACTTTAAGCATCTCACTGTAGTCTAAACTACATTTATTTACCTTTTTCCTTGCCAGATGGAATTTTATATGAATCCTTTGAGTAATTGAGTCATGAGAATCAAACATGCAGGATTTGTAGAAAACTCAATAAAAGCAGCAAGAAGTTTCCAGTCACACCTAATACCTTAAATGTTTCCCCCCCAGAAAACAAAAGAGAAACTTAAAGTAGAGGTACTTTTTATTTTCAAATTGAACCTGAAGTCTTTGCATTGGAGATGGACTCGTTTAACACAACCAGAAACCCAAGCATGATGAAGGCCGTGGATGTCAAACTTGATGCTAAAACAGAAAAAACTGCTTTGCAGCCAGAGTCAGAGCTTCACTTTCTGTCCTGCCGTTTCGTTTTCAACATGAGCGCTGGCCCAAAACAAAAAAAATACTGCAAAAAAAGAAAGTTAAAAACTGTATTTGGTGACCAAATGGCAATAGATTCCCCACAGTTTTAGTGGTGCTGCGGGCCACAGTGTGGACAGGACGAGGATCCGCTCAGACATGATGTAGAGTAACGCTCCTGCAGTCTGCGTTTGGGGGCTTTTTGGGGAGCAGCAGTCAATTACACAGCAGATGATGTTCCAGGTAGTTACTGTGAACAGAAACAGAAAAATTTAAGTTATTTCTGTTGCTATGGAGTCGATTGTTAAAGGGGCAGCAGTATGGCTTCGTGCTGTAAAATGGCACCATGTTAACTTCAGTTGTAACTAGATATATTTACTTGAGTAGCTTTTTTGAAAATATCTATTTTTCGGTATTTTTAATACTTTTACTTTAGTAAAATGTATTTTCTATCCACTGAATGAAAAACATTTTAACATAAAATTCACCAGACAGTTTTTATTAAAGCTTCATGAGTTTTTCATTTAAAGAAACTGATTAGGAAACATGTTCTTTTGCCTTTACATCTATATTTTGTTACTTTTATGAATTATTGTCACAAAAAAAATCCACATAACTTTATATTTTGGTCTGATGTCATTTTTAAATAAATGATGAAGTGATCAGTTACTCAGTCCTTGAGTAGACTTTTTAATTTCTGGCTATATTTTACTTTTTCTTAAGTGAAAAATATGTTGAAGTAGTGCTGCTCTTACTTGAATGCAATTTTTGGATACTCTGGCAAACTCTGTATATCAATTAAGACTTAAAAGTAATTTAACTCCTTGAATTGTCCTTTAATACTTCTTTTTTAAGAAATGTTGCCTTTTTGGTAACGTTTTTACCATCGTCGCACTGAAGTAGCTTGTATGCGTTTGCTAATTACTGCTGGCTAGTCTGAAGGAACTGAGGGAGGCGGAGCTATGTCCACCCAGGTGTTTTGGTCAGCTGAATGGTTGCCGTGGAGATTAAAGGATTTCTCAATCAAAGCAACACTT
Source organism: Phalloptychus januarius (assembly GCA_902982915.1). Taxonomy (NCBI): domain Eukaryota; kingdom Metazoa; phylum Chordata; class Actinopteri; order Cyprinodontiformes; family Poeciliidae; genus Phalloptychus; species Phalloptychus januarius. Next base: position 14,803,996 of record CADWAE010000230.1, on the reverse strand, counting down.
TGAGCTTTACGTCATGTTGTGTTATTCCCTCCCAAACATTTTACACGATGCTGCCCGTTTGAATATGTTTTTGTAGTCGTGCGAAGTACGTACGCATTTCTCAACCAGCAGGCCATCTTTGAAGAAAAGCATGTAAGGTGTGACGCCGTCCTCACGGTAGTCCAGCAGGCCCACCATGCCCTCTGGGTTCATGGACTCCCCTGTGAAAAACTGGAGAGAAAAGGTGTGTCAGGAAAACAAGATTCTGCAAACAACGTGACAAAAGGAGTCATTTTGTCAACGTGGAGCTACCTGATAGTTCTTGATGTTGCCGAGGATCCTCTTGACTTCTGGCTGGACCTCAGCCATGAAGCTCTCCACTCTGTCAGGGTTGGTTTCCTGCAGCTTGGCCTTAACCCTGCACAGACAAACAGCATCATGAGCAATCTAGAAACTGAGTTTTTAGGCCTCACAGGTGGAGAGGCCTAAAACTTCATTATCATTTTTCATCTTTTGGTCTTTTAATTTATAACATGCAAGTTAAAATCATTAATTGAAATGTTATTTCTGGTGCTTATTTTCTGATCGGCTGCCAGTCTTTGCTCCTCAAGCCAGTGTAACTAGCAAAAAACAAACTTTTCTGCAAAAAACAAATGAAGTGTCCAGCAGCTCCACTGTGGAGGCAAAAATAAACATAAGAATTGATGCGATTGATATAAAATATTACATATTTTCTTATTATTGTAAGGGGAATTTTGTTGAAAAGTTGTATTAGTTGGTAATAAAGTCAGAATTCATTCTATAATTAAATTTTCCACTGCAGAACTTGTGGCCATCTAAAAGCAGAAGGTATGAGATTAGCATTTGTGTTATAATAATAATTATGAATATTTAAGAAAGAAAACATTGTAAAAATTGATTATTATTTACATATTTTGCAGTATTTCCTGTGGGTTTTATAAAGGCGGTCTCCAGACTGATATTGATGCTCTTTGGGCGACACGACAAAGAAAAGTTTGGGACCTTTTGCTCTAAACCAGGTGTTAAGCTTGTGGTTCTGGCCCATATAGCTTTTTATACGATGCCAAATTTCATTAATCAGTCCCGCCAGTTTTTTAAAATTCCTTGATTCACGCAAAATCTATAGATGGCAGCATTTTTCCTGCTGAATTCATTACAAATTTCTTTTGCAAAAATGGTCTAAAACGTTGGACGTCAGTGATACAGACTCCCTCCGACCTGCAGGTGGCAGTATTCCTTACTTTTACTCCACTGCTGCCTCAGCCTTACTAGATTTCCAGTTAGTCTGTAGTCAATGTGGCAGGCGGAAAAAGTCTCACATTCATAGGAAAAGTGTAAATATTGCAGAATTCCTTGCAGATGTCTCTAAATTAGCACTACAGTCAGTTATTTTGATTGCAAAACAAAAATAATTATGAAAACCTGGATTTTCTACACCATTTAATTTGAGGAAGAACTTATCGAATACACAGATGTGTATTAATATTTTAACAGTTTCTTCATGGGTTTTTATCAACACCTTCTTCCACAGCCGGCCCTTTAAGAACACCGACTGAAAATTTGTTCAACACTTCTGCTCTAAACCAACATTTCAATCTCATTTCAAATGATTCACAAACACAACTCACGCCTTGACGTATTCCTTGATGTAGGCCATGTACTGCTTCTTGTCGAAGCCGGTCTCTTGCAGCTTGTGGTTGAGGACGATGTCGACGCCGGAGACGGTGGCCGACTCGTTGCCTTCGCACGCCTCCTCAGCAGAGGCGTTGGCTGAAATCAAAGCGTCGTCAAACCCTTCTGTCCTGGTCACCGTCTGGGAGGAAGACAAAACAGCGGATGCATCATTTTTACAGATTACGGCACTTCTTGGTGGCTGAAATTTGGGTTTGGGTTGTCACCATCCACAGATCGACTCTACGACAGAATATTAGAGCCAGAATATAATTTTTGATTTTTTTTATCCTTAATTATGAGAATAGTCATAATATTATAACAATAAAGTGGAAATAATAAGAATTCTGAGAATTAAGTAATTTTATGAGAACTCTGACATGAAAACTAATAAATTAGAAATAGAAACGCTGAGCATCTTGTGAAGTTATACTTTGGCATCAGCTTTTACAGAGGAAATATTTAATATTTTAACACATTAGCATCAAAGCAGCAGGACTGAAATTATTCCTCAATCTGTGTTATTGTTAAATGAAGCAGAAAAAGTTGATCTTTTCACTTTATAGCTGCAGATGCATCTTTTGCTGCAAATCATCAAATATATGTAGAAGAAATTATACTTTATTACATTTTAGGCAATATAAGGTTTATTTTCTTATTTAAAAAATTAATTATTTCAAATCTTTATCCGATTAAAATAACTTTTAGTTACAGCCCTAATATTTACATTTCCTCGACACTTTCTCACACTCCCTACACCTAAACAAGATGAAACCAAAAATATCTGTTGTTTTGCTCATCAGATCGACTCAGAAATAAAAGAGTAACATCGGCCGAAGTGCAAAAACAGTGAATTGATAATGTCCCAACAGTTAACAGGTGAGGTGTGTTTGTGTTTCTAAACAATTTAAGGAATAGAAGGTTGATCTGATTTTCCAGAATTCCTTCAAATATAACTGGACAACTTCAAGAATGCAAGTAAAAATGCTTGTATTTTTATCCAAGAAAGTCATACATCTGAAACCGTGTAGTAAAACTACCAGCCCCGTTGATAGTAAACACTTTACTCATTAATGCGCATTGGGTCAGTGCTGTAGAACTGGTTTCAGACTGCAGTGGAGCAGAAAGTCTCAGCCCACTCCTGAAGCACTACTGCAAAAAGGAAAATCCCAATAGAAATGGGTCAAACATGAAAAACAACCAATGAAGTGAGTTTTTTTCATAACCTCAACAGTTATTTGCTGTTAAGAGAAAACCGAGTTTAGATCCGTTTCAATTGTTATAATTAATCAATTAGATTAAATTCTGAACTCACCTTCCCTTCAACTTCATAGAAGATTCCGCTTTCAGTTTCTTTGACTTTGAAGGTATCTGAAAACATCTCATCATCTGTTGGAAGAAAGGGCGAATAAAGAGAGAGAAGGCTTACAACAAAGCAAACAGACGAACAGCTGGGTGCGCCATCTGCTAAAAGGGAAAGACGCTCCCTGCTTGCGAAATAAATCAATTACGCGATCTAAGTCACACTTTGTAGCACATCCCCAATGTAGGAGTCAGAAAATCTTCCGATGGCTAATAGCAGCAGCAGCTACTTGCGGCAGAAAGGCCACATCATTCACTGAAACTCACCCCAATTACAACACCCAAAGCAGCCGTTCTGCTCAAACTTAGCCACCTAAATGCTTCAGACAATATTTTATACACTTATAACATTATAAAATCACAGACAGAGGCGTAGTTAAAGCCTTGTTATAAACCTATTAGCCAAAAAGGGTGGGCAACCCTCTGATTCACCGGTGAATTTTTTTTCCTCCGTTAGCGTTAACTTCTCAATCACGATACACACGAGTTAGCCGGCTAGTTGAGCTAACTCAAACCACACACCGGAAACTAAATTAAACTCTTAACGGCCGCAACAGCGACTAACAACGTAAAATACATCTTCGACGGCGGCTACTTACTGCTGATGACGCACTTGTAGATGATCATTTTGCGGCTTGGGTGTTAAAATCTTCAGAGACAGAGAGCAGGCCAACCGCTCCTACAGCACGGCAGAGGAAAAAGAGCGATCAGGCCGCGAGCCGCTGCATTTACATCCTGCTGATGTCACAGTGACTCAACCGCGGCTCCGCGCTCTGCTGCCACCCTGGAGTGGTGGCCGACAGCGGTATTACAACGGTGTTTCCCTGAGTAATTTACCGAAAAAAAAATCCCCGCGCCGATATGGTTTTAATTGTCCAAAGCTTACATTAAAAAATTCAAGGTTCCAACATAGAATGGTTAACTTTTTATAAAGTAAGCACTGTGGTAAAACGTCCCCAAAACAAACGGTTTTTGACACCATTTTAAATATTTATTCAACTAGTTTTCCAACATCACAACTAGATTGTAGTTAAAGCTCCAATTTGAACCCATGAGCCAAAAGCATGTGAAATTTCACATTTCCAAAACAAAAAGGTTAACTTACGGAAGACAATTAGTGCCACTGAAAAAAAGTTAAAATTCTAATATTTTATTCAAATCTCTAAAACAATATTTAAGGGAAAAATTCTGGAAAAACTTAGCCAACCAAAGCTTTTTGACCATTTTCTATATCTATACAATCACAACTTTCACGACTCACAACTAAATGTGTAGTTACAGCACTAATGTGAACCAATTAGCCAATAGGGTGAGCAATTTATGAAGACAGAAAAGTTGAATTTCAAATTCCAAAGACAATTTTTTTTTGCATGTCAGATTAAAGCTATAATCCTTAACTACAATTGGATTACTGAGAGGAAAGGTTGTGGCTGACATAAGCTTAAACATTACCATATAAAGTATACATACTCCAAGTCTTTCACATTTTGTTACAATTAAGACCAGAGTTTCTGAAATTTTGATTTGATTTTGTGATAGAACACACCGTAATGGAAACATCAAAATGTTTTCACTGATGAAAATCAGCAATTACCCCAAAATTATAATTACATGTAAACATGAGAACCACGCATTACATGAAAAGCACATTTATTTCTGAATTATCAGCAAATTATTCCAGTACAACAAGCAACGTTTCTTGGTAATCTCAATCTGTACAGATGCCGAGTCCCCAAACCAATCTGCTTAATGGGGAAACAGTGAGATTATTTCAGCTGGTGAAAGTCCAATTATCTGCACTGTGAAAGAAAAACAAACAGGGAAACGTACATCTGTGGTGGTGGAAACAAACCAAACAAAGCTGAAGTATGTTTAATAATCCCTCAAAAAAATAAAAATAAAAAAGCAGAACAACGCATAGACAGAAATACACAAAAACAATAAGAAGTGTTCCATTTACAGTTATACACACACAAAATAAACATCTGAGAAATGATTAAAATGCAACAGCAGTGATGCAGTGATGTTTCTTCGAAAGCCTCCCACCAATGTGACTCCACTGAGGTTCCCAAATAATCCAGGAAGTACTTTGGACCTCACAGTTTTCCCAGCTGCTAGTCGACTTCATTCCAACCCAAACCAGGCCGACGGTCAGGACCTTCCCACCCGAGCAGCTACAGCTGTCCGCACTCCGTGACGACCAGCTTCTTGGTGGGAGCCCCGCCCTTCGTGCCCAGCTCTCCCATCTGCTGAACCACGGTCATCCCGTCCCGAACGTAGCCGAACGCCACGTGTTTGAAGTCCAAATGTTCCGCTTTCTTCAGTGTTATGAAGAACTGCGAGTTGTTGGTGTCCCGCCCACGGTTCGCCATTGACAGGATGCCCGGCCCCGTGTGCCGAACGTCAAAGTTTTCGTCCTCGAACGCAGCGCCGTAGATGGATTTGCCGCCGGTCCCGTCACTTTTGGTGATATCGCCACCCTGAAACGGCAGGAAGTAGAAGATTGATCAGGCATGTGAATGTATGGCAAGCTGTTTTACCATAAGTTTAATCTGACTATCAGTAACTAACATTTATTTTACCAGAAAAATTCCATGAGATTTAAAATCTATTTTGTATATCTGGTAACACAGAGACACGTAAATGTAGTTTTTTTTTGTTTGTGGATGGAGTGAGTTTTGGGTGTTTAATCAATTACTAAATTAGTTGATTATTTCAATAATTGACTAATCACAATTCAGTTAAGCCTTCCAGCCTTAGGTCATACCAACAGTGAATTAAACAACTTCTTCAAGCTGTAATTCTTTCACCTGACACATGAAGCCCGGTATGACCCGATGGAAGACGGAGTTCTGCAGGCCGAAGCCTTTCTCTCCGGTGCACAGCGCTCTGAAGTTCTCCGCTGTTTTGGGAACGATGTGAGAGAAAAGCTCGATGGTGATGGAGCCCAGAGGCTCGCCGTCGGCTGCCACCCTGAGGAACACCAGCGGGTTCGTGTCTCTGGAGTGTTCCTGCACTCTGGACAGCGCCAAGGCATTGTCGCCGGTTTGGCCGATGCGGCTCTGACATTCGCAGAAGGTCTTTCTGAATGACTCGGCCATCTCTGAGGTTTTGAACTTGGCTGCCAGCTGCTCCACCACACCTTCACCATCTGAAGGAGGAAGCAAAACTTTTAGATTAGATGCACAAAGTATATTAGTAGTCATATTCATTGAACCTTTTTACATTTTTAATAGGGCTGCAGCTGACGATTATTTTAGTAACTGGACAATTTGCTAGGAAACTAAAATCAGAAAAACAAGTGGCTAGGTAACAGGCAGAACTCTGCTGAGGTTGCTAGGTAACGGGCGGAACTCTGCTGAAGTTGCTAGGTAACGGGTGGAACTCTGCTGAAGTTGCTAGGTAACGGGCGGAACTCTGCTGAGGTTGCTACTTCAGGGGCAGTGCCCTCTTATTTCAGGAGGTTTTCCAAACAACAAAAAACATCATCCTAATGCCAAAAACTATCTGGGTATTTTGTTTTTTTAAGTGCTTGGGTTGTTTTTAGAAACATTAGAAACTCAAAATTAAGTACAAAAACATGCAAAATGTGAACTTTGAATCATAGTTTCCCCATTGAAGTGTTTGTACCCGAGTAGTCAGTGGCAGTCCAGACGAGTGCATTGGCGGAGGTGTTCATGGGTTTCAGCTCCATGGACTCTGAGATGGTGTGGTTGGCACAAACCCTCAGCACCTGGTCTCTTCGCATCAGGATCCGGTAGAAGTGTTTGGTCGGGTGGAAGAGGATCTTGAGGTCTCCGATGCCGCGCTCCTTCCACTGGCTGAGGTCGCGGTCCCATCGGTAGAGCTTGGCTCGCTCTTTAAACAAGATTTCCTCATCTTCCTCGCCAGATTTCGTCTCCACCTGAAAAGAGTGAAAAACGTTTAGAGGTGAGAAAAGGCTGGCGTTAAATCAAGCTTTTGATTAATTGAAATTTTGGTTTTTGTATATTTAGCTTTGAGAAAATCTGGATTTTCTTCCCCCAACCAAATTAATTTTTGAGTTTCCTTAGTTCAGACCCTGTTGTTTGACAAGCATGTTTTACAGGTTTCTATTTAGTTACACTCTGAATTCAGATCATCTAAGAGACAGAACATTCAGAGCAAACTAACATCTCTTATTGTTAATTACGAGAATAAGGTAGTTATAGGACAAGACCACAGTTGTACAACTATGGAGAACAAAGTAGTAATTTAAAAATTTTTAAATTAAAATCAGAAATGTTGTACAAGAATTTCAACACAAAAATTTTTAATTTTACATTTAATACTTAATAGAAACTTTTATTTATTTTTTTGTATAAAATTATCAGGATTTTGAAATAATTGGACAAAGAACTTTTTCCTTCTTAAATGGGGAAAACAGCTGGGATAATTCTATCCCAGCTGTTTTGTCATTAGAAAGATTTACTTTGTGATTTTAAGATGTTTTTCTGGTAAAATTGTGTCAAAAGCCACTTTTTGAAATTTTTTTTTTGAATATTCATTTTTATAGAAGAGAAAACTTGGAAAAATATTTAAATATTAAAAAAAAAATAAAAATAAAAATAAAAAAAAGAGGAGATTTTCATTTTAAGTCATATCTTCCAGCGCTGAGATCTTAAATATTTTAACCATAAAAATTAGGAGTGTAGTTGAAGGTACCTCAGGTAGAGAAACAATGGGCTCAAAGTAGATATCCACGTTGTTGGAAGCCTCCTCTTCATCACTTCCCTCCTCGGCAGCCGTGTTTTTAGCCTCAGAGGGAGCCGCAGCTCCAAACACAGTCGCTCCGGCATTCGCCCAGGAGAAATTGGCATCTGATTTAGGACAGCGCGTAAGGCATAATTAAATTACTTCAGAACAGTGGAAAAGAGAAGCTTGGCGAAGGTTCTGCTAGAACAAACCTTTGGATCCAAATGCGAATCCGTCAGTGTTTTTGGCGAGGTCAGCAAACGAAGACCCACTGAGAGAGTTGAAGCCAAAGGAGGATGAATCTGGGAGGAAAGTAAACAGGAATTTTAATAAAATTATTCTGACCTGCAAAATGCTGGTGAAAAGCAGGTTATGTTTTAAACCAAAGTCCGTACCTTGAGCAGCTGTTGAGGCTGTGGTGTCGGTTCTGGACTCTGGTTCTGGGCTCTTCTTAGTGGACAGGTCGATAGGAGAGCTGCTGCTGCTGCTGGGAGTATCACTCCGAGTGTCTGTGGGTTTTTCTCCTGGCTGATCAGCTGGTGTGGGTTTGCTGTCTGCAGGTTCCGCTCTGCTGGTGGACGAGCCTGAGGCTGAGGCCTGCGGTGGTTCTGCAGAATCGGTGGAGACTGGCTCACCACTGCTTAACTGGGCAACCTGAAGAAAGTTTAATTATTTATTGACGTTCTGATCAGCGTGTTGCTGTAAAAGTAGCAGGCAAAAAAAAAAAGCTGAGAAACTGACAGCAGATTTAAAGTTGACCAGACAGTGGAGTATTAATAACTATCCATTAATACACTTAAAATATTATCTCTGTATTTGATGAGAACTTCTAAAAAGTAATATTTAACATATTTTCACATTAATGTAGTCTGGCAAAAAAAACAGATTTAATTAGACTGAAAAAATAATAATTAAAGTGGACAAAATTCACATGTACATTTTTGTACTTTCATTTGGGTCTCAACAGGCTCTAAACAAACCAAGCGTTTAAAAAAAAAAAAAAAAAAAAAGAAAGACATTCAGCTGCTTTTTGGTGTCTAGAAAAGGAGCGGTGTCAAAAACCTCCCAAAAGTAAGACAGATGATTTTACTCTGCTTAATTTTGATCTGTTTTAGAGTCTACTGTCACTTTAAATACTTTAAATAATCTGCTTCTGACCACGCTCCCCCAATTCAACCATTACACTCGCACTTGAAAATGGCTGCAAAAAGACGTGCCATTATACAACCGTACATCTTTGAAAAGCAAAAGCCTCCTGCACAACCAACAAGATTGCATCCAGTAGTTTCTGGATGGTATATCAATAACAAAACACTTGTCTTTTCCAGCAGCTATTGTGCAGCGATAAAACCGACTGAGGTAATGTGCTGGAGTTCCACTCAGGTTGCTATGTAATACAGACCTGCCGATGGAATGTGACTTAACTGCCGCAAAGTTTTTTTTGTTTAAGGCTTTTGGGTTGTTTTTAGAAGCAATTGAGACCAAAAGCAAATATAAAAACACAAAATGTGAATTTTGCATAATAAAGATTGCCAGAAGGAGGGAAATTAGGTGAAAAATCTGAATGAAACTCTTCCCATTACCAGGTCTTGTTGGGCTTTGCGTAGCTCCGTCTCAAAGTCTTCAGGTTCTTCGCTCTCCGGGTCGCTGTCTGTGGCGCTCAGGCCGCAGAAGAACGTCGGGGGAAGCTGAAGGCTCTTCGCCCGCTCCTCTTCCTCTGGCGTTGGTTTCTTCTCCCAAACAAATTGACAGTCTGGCTCTGAGAGCAGCACAGAGGTTCAGTGTGAGAGAGAATGACTCCAATGTGTTTCAGTTGTTGTTATGACGGTGGTGTGATAAGGTTTGAGTGGCTTACCCTCAGCACAGACTGCTGCTACTGCTGCTGTTGTTGCTGCTACTGCTGCTGCTGCTGTTGTTGTTGTTGTTGCTGCTGCTGCTGTTGCTTCAGGAGGATCTGGGTAGAGCTTTCCATTCAAGGCTCTTACAGCTGACTCAAAGTCCTCATCTAACCATAAAAAAATAAATTAAGTAAACACCTCCCACATTTAAGTTTAACTAGCATATTAAATGCTAGCTCACAATTCTGCTTTCTATTGATTTACCTGGCATTAACTGCCTGCATCTTTATTTTACCCTAATAATGGTGTAAAAATAAGCTGAATGATGAAAACCACGAGGAAAACAAAACTTTCGAATGAGTGTGGGCACATTTTCCTCTATTGGATGTTGATGCTTGTGGAAAATTATGTTTTTCCTCATTATATTTCCTTATTTTTTAGTAGAGTTGTACAGCCTGCATCAGAATTAAGGTGGAGGAAATAGTTTTGTTTGTTTTGCACTTTTCATAAATCAACAGCAGGTCTCACCATCGGGTTCGTCATCGCTGGTGTAGCCGGGCTCGTTCTTGTAGCAGAAGAAGGTGAGAGGCAGCATGAGCTTCCTGGCTAAAGCCGCCTGCTCAGCTGTGGGTTCTCTGACGAAAACAATCTCCACATCGGAGTCGTCATCCAAACCCAAGCTGGACACATCCGCTGCCACCTGAGGAGAGCCTATGATACAGATACAGCAGCAGTAAACATCAAGCAACTTCAAGGACTCATAAGTCACATTTGTTTATTGCAGCTTTAAGTGCAAGTGTTAGATCCACACAGTAACGTAAAATCACATGCACAACAATGAAACGCATGCATGTGATTTACTGCAGTGAGAAACTACCTGTGGTAGTTCGATGACATTAAACTACGCAAACATTCGAGCTTTACCCCTAATTAGCTTCTGCTGATGTGCACCTCATCTACAAATGCCTCGCCAGGCAGCAAATTACATTTCGTGCTGCTGCTGCAGATCCAGCACTAAAAATGGCTCAGTGAAAAATGGCACAGTGTGTGCCTCCCTGAAGGAACATCCTCTGCCTTCAGATCACCTTTCAGGAAACATTTTACTATTACTGCCTTCTGGTGCGCTTCAAGACTGCACTTCATGCACAACCACCTGGACATTTAGAGGTCAATAGCTGCGTTTCCATTGATCACATATCACACAAACTGGAATTATGAAAAACTTTTCATATGCCAATTTTGAAATAAAAAAAAAAGTTTTGTGCTAAGTTGCTGTGCTAGAATTAGGCATTTTTTTAATGTATCAAAATTAATTTATTTTGTAAAACTGCACTGGAAATATTTTTTTCGCATCACAGTCATGTGATGGACAGCCGGATGTTACTACTGGCAGAAAACACAAAGAAGACGACAGGAAGTAGTAGTAGAATAATGGCACAGCATGCTTTTTAATGACTTATTAATTTCAATTGTTTTAAAAAACAAAAAATTTTGTTTTAGCAGAATATCAAAGTTTTGGTCACATTTGTAATGGAATCTAGCTATGAACAGATTTTTTTTAAGTTAAGGCATTTTTATATTAAATTCTGTCAGTTTTAGTAAAACTGCATGCATATGATCTGGGAAGAATCCAAATAATTTGGGGTAAAATAAAGAAAAGAAATCATCTATTTACTTTTGTATTAATAGTAAATAGTAAGGTAATGTAAGGAAAAATGTCATTACTTTTACAGCTTGTTTGTGAAAAAAAACTGCAATGGAAATGTTTTTTCACATCACACAAGTCGCGTGATCAACAGCCAGAAGTTACTGCCAGCAGAAAACATGAAGAAGACGACAGAAAGTAGTAGTGCCATATTTTTAATGACTTACTGCGTGAACCAACTTATTTAAACTTGATTTTAACTACGCTTCTTATTGCAAAATTGTGGTGATTTGACATTAGCAGACTGTTAAAGTTTTGCTCACATTTGTAATGGAAACAAAGCTGGTTATGAACAGATGCTTTAAAAAGTAAAGGCATTTTTTATATTAAATTCAGTCGCTTTTAGTAAAACCACATGCATAGGATCTGGGAAGAATCCAAATAATTGGGGGTAAAATAAAGAAAACTAAATCAGCTATTTACTTTTGTATATACAGTGCCTATAAGGTAAAATATGTCATTAGTTTCACAGCTTGTTTTGAACAAGATGCTTACATCTTGATGGTGTGCAGTTGCCAAGTTAGACACCAAGGACTGAACTTCAACACACGACATGCAACATGTTAGCTTCAGTCTGTTTGGTCTGTCCACTCCGTGCAAACAGGTTATTGTTTGTTGAAGTCTGGGCCAGCCAGGTGACAGCTGAGAGGTTTTAACACACACTGCAATAATTAGAGTACCTGGGCTTTCAAATTGGACGGTGGATGTGCTGGTCCAAAAGGCCATTGGGTTATCTTTGAAAAGCCTAAAATCCAGCCCTAAAGGATGACGGGTTGTTGTTGGTAAAGAGACACTAAATATGAGGCTGCCATGTTCAGAAAACAATGCCGAGATCGGTCAAATGGGAGAAAGTGTTAAGAGTGTAACAACCGAGTCTTAAACAAATCCCTGAGCGCTCTTCTTCATAATTGAAATTCATCAGCGTGAAACTCACTGTATTGTTTGGCTTTTTAGGATTTATTTGAAAAGCAAGTATCAAGCACACAAATTTAAATTTATTGTTGATTTTCTACAAATATTGATATGTAGGAAATTACACACTTTGTGTATCCACCAATAAACACCTGGTATAACTATTGGCTAATTATTCAACCATTGTTCTTATGAAGAATACCAAAGCTAATTTAGAGATTTTAAGCTAAAAATGTCCGATACACCTGATTGGAAACATCTAACTGTGTTCAGGTTCTAGCTGTGGAAGTCATTCTACAATATTTACGTTATATATACAATATTGATTGAAACACAGACCTCAGAATGATGCGTACACCACCATGTTTGACAGTTGGCTCAGTTTTCTTAGACTTTAAAGCTTCACATGGATTCCTCAGCTCAGTTTATGCTTCATTTAACCAAAAACATGTTCTCCAAATTTCAGCTGTGTCTTAAGGTTCTGGTTTTGGAGTAGTGCTTCTTTCTTGGTTAGAAAGATTTCGAATTTGTGCACCTAATTCTTGTCACCAAAAGCCCCCAAACAATACTGCGTTCAAGAGAATGAGCAAATGTAATCTAAACAGGAGTGTGTATGCAGGATTTTTAAATTCTGAGTACTTTGGTTTTGTTTGTATACATTAATACCAGTGGCGGCTGGTGAATAAACTTCTGCTAATAGACTCCCTTCCCTGTCCAGGATAAAAGAGTCATATGAGCTCTAGGAAAATCACAAACATTCAAACAGCAAAATAATATGAAGGGTTAAATTAGCGTCAAAAGTTAACTCTGAATCAGACTAAAACACTGTAAAATGGTCAACTGTGATTGTATAGAAGTTTAACTCTGAACAAACAGGCTAAATTTAATTGAAACTAAACAAAATCAAATTACATCAAAAAAAAAGGACTGCAGAAACGGAACAATCACAGCTACAAAAAATAAAAATAAAAAAAATCAACTCAGGAATCCAAAACATTAACATGAGCATTAAATAAAACCACAGCAATGTTCATTACTGATTAACAGCAAAGAACAAATTATAGTAGCTTATGAAAAGAAAGAGTAAAATAAAAACAAGAAAAAACACAAAATATGGTAGCTAAAACTAACATGCAGAGGATCAGAAGCTGTAGCTCACCAGCTATCTGTAAAATCCTCTGCATTGTAATGCAAAGTGGGGAATTCTTTCCCTCAACTTTATCACCATGGCAACCCAAAACATTCCGGCATCTTCTCTGGCAGGAGCAAAATTCTTCAGCTATTCTGATTGGCCAAATGTTTATTCCTTTTCCCTAGCAACCACGTGTGATTGGCTATTTAGCTTCACTTCTTGAAAACTAGTCAGTAGTGTTCCCAAAAAGGAGTCTGTTTGGGAAAATTCACTATAAATTCAATAAAATTCAATGTTGAATGTAACCAATATTTCCACTTAGTGGAAATGTTGGCTACATTTAGGTAAACACTATTAAGGAACACCGGGTAATACAGATTTTAAACATGTTTAAAGATGATTTCAAATTTTTTGATTTTTCTTTTCTCCTTCATAACCAGCCGCCACCTATTAATACATCTAAAATATAACATTTGTCTTATCACATTTTAAAAAGCAGAATTGGCAGAAAAAAGTGAACCGAATCTTATGAGAACTATGAACAGACTTTGGTGATGGATCAAGTGTCAACTTGGGTGACCAACCAATGAGAAGGAAAAGGGACATTAAAATAAAACATAATAGTTTTTTTTTTTTACCTGTATTCATTTTGAACGCTGGTGCAGGAATCGTAGGCTTGACTGAGCTTCCACCATCTTTGGCCGTCAAACCCGACACAGATGCAGATGATTGGGACTCTGACTTAGGAGAGCCAAAAATCTTCTGAACAGAATCAGAGCCAAACACAAACTTTGGGGGAGACACCACAGTCTTCAGGAGATTGACAGGACTGTGAGATCCAGCTGCAGGCGGCCTGGCGGCTGGAGAAGTTGCTGTACATTCCCGTGTTGCCTCTTCCAGAACAGCAATAGCTGCTTGCCCACAAAGAGATATAGTTGTGCTTTCAGATGTTGCTGACGATCCACTTTCTGACGGTGCTGAGAGTCTTGGCGTCACAGGAGTCATGAGTTCTGATTTTTCCTGTGCCACCTTGGCCTCTTCAAAGACCTGTTTGAATGCATTTGCAGTTTCTTGTGTCTTAAACCTCACAGCCAGCTGCTCAACTTTGCCCTCTCCTTCTTCGGCAAAGTCCAAGGCACTCCAGACCCAGGCCTTTTCTGCTCCCTTCATGGGCTCCAGCCTCATGGCGGCTGAGATCCAGTGGTTGGCACAGAGCTTGAGGACCTGATCTCTCCTCATTATTAACCTCACACGTTTGGTGTCATAACTCTGCAGGATCTTGAGGTCTCCAATGCCCCTCTCCTTCCACTGCTTCACCTCTTTGTCATAGCGATACAGTTTGGCTCTGTGGCTGAAGACCACAAGCTCATTTTCCTCTCCAGTAGAAATCTCAACTAAGTCAGGTAAAGGTACAACAGGTTCGAAGTACTGTCCGTCTCTCTCTTCGTCCTGAGTTGTATCCTGCTCCTCATCTGTACCCACAGATGCTCTGCTCAGGTTGAGCTTCGCTGGAGACTTGGATGGGCTGATGCCGGGTTGGAAACTGAAGCTGAACCCACTTGTGGATTCTCCGAAGCGGAAGAGGTTCTTCCTCAGGGGGCTGCTCGAAACAGGGGTGGTGTAAACTGATGAGTCAGCAGTGTCATCCAAAGCTTCTTCCCGTAGGTCGTAGTTATCCCACTCCAAGGAAGGGCCTGTTGTTTCCCCATGAGGCCTGATTCCTAAACTGGAAAGTTCGCTTGCTGCAGTAACGTCTCCCTGCACGTCTTCGTCTTGGATTTTAGTCTTCTCGTCCGTCAAAAACGATTTCAAGTCTTTTAAACCAGACTTCATCTCCTCTGCTTTCTTGATAAGGTGAGCCGTTCGGCCAGTGTCCATCAGCTTATGGGGGGTCTGCAGAGGGATATCCAGAAGAAGTCTCTGACATTCCTCAAACCTCTGTTTGAACTCCTCTGCTAGCTCTGTGGTTTTAAATTTGGCAGCCAGCTGTTCGAGCTTAGCATCTCCATCAGAGAAGTCGTTGGCCATCCATATCCAGGCTTTGTCTGAGCCAGACAGTGGCTTAAGGTTCATGGTGGTGGTGATCCAGTGGTTGGCGCAAACCTTCAGAACTTGATCCCTTCTCATTAGCACTCTCAGGCGGCCATTTGTGTTATTTTTAAGAAGCTTCAGGTTTCCTACACCACGTTCCTTCCACTGACTGGTGCTGGAGTCGAATCGGAAGAGTTTGACACGCTGGGAGTAGAGAACTTGCTCATCTTCCTCACCGGTTACAAGGTCCACTTTGTCAGGCATCTGGACCACTGGTTCAAATTGGATGTCGTCGTGTTCTTCCGTTTTATACATGCCGTCGTCTTCTAGGTCGTTTGAGGCCTCTGCCTTAGTAGGGGTCGAAAGTGGCGTTGAGAATACCTGCGCCCCTGCTCCAGAGAAACCTTTGAAGTTGGGATCTTTCTGGCCAAACTGGAAGGATCCTTCGGAGGACTTGGCCAAGTCTGCAAAACTAAACGTATCGGCTTTTCCAGCAATTAAAGGATTTTGATCTTTTTCTGTGTGGTCTACGGAAGGTATAGACACATTTTCTTTCTCCTTGTGTTTGTCGGCCATGTTTTTGAGGATACAGGAGGCAGATCCTGTTGAAGTTTGATTATTAGATGAGGCCGAATCTGTTCCAGGGTCCTGAACGCCAAACTTGAAGCCACCAGATGAGATGGGCATTGAAAAAGAGAATCCAGAGGAGGCTGTGGTGGCAGGCGCAGCTTGAGGAGCTTCAAACTTGAATGCAGATGCTGAAGCTTTGTCTTTATTTTGTCCAAACTGAAAAGTACCGCTGCTCCCAAAAGTAAACGCAGGTCCAGCAGCCTGGTTGGATGAACCCGTGGTTCCAAAGTTGAAACTGAAAGACGAGGCAGAAGCAACAGATGTGACTGTGCTTTTTGCATTAGGGTTTGAGGTTTTACAGGCCACACATTCATTGGAGGAGGCCTTATTTCTCACAAGACAAGCATCACAGTCCCATTCTCCTTCCTTCTTGCCAAACATGATCTCTAAAGAAGGATTTGGATTTGGAGTCTGGCAGGAAACACACTGAGCTGCTGACCCTTCATTTCTGACCAAACAGACGTCGCAGTCCCACTGTCCGTCTTTCTTGGCAAAATTTGCAGCAATCCCTGACCCTGCAGGTGCAGTTGGTGCTGCTGGGGCCACAGTGGATGATTTTGAAACTGGGTTTGGAGTTTGACAGGAAACACATTTGTCTGCAGAGGCTTCATTTCTTACTTCACAAACTTCACAGTCCCACTGTCCTGCCTTTTTGCTGAAGCGTGCAGCAAATCCAGCATCAACTGCAGATACAGAGGTCTGTGCAGCAGGACCTTCTGGTGCTGGAGCAATTTGTGCTATACCGGCTGTTTTGGCTGCAGTTTTAGGAGTTTTACAAGAAGCACAACTGTCTGTTGATGCTTCATTTTTTGCAGAACACTTGCTACAGTCCCACTGCTCTGGCTTAGTGGGAATTTGTGAACCAAAGCTCAAACCAAATGGACCAGCCGGTTGGTCAGTAGGTTTTGAGGAGCTCATCCCAAATGTAAAAGAGGAGGGTACTGAAGTTCCAAAAGCACCAAATCCTGTAAATGTAGAGGTTGAACCACTTGGCTTTGATGAATCTGTACCAAACTTGAAGCTAAAGGGGCTGGCTTTGGCTTCAGTAGTGGCCTGAAGTTCTGGTTTAGATGAAGACTGTGGATTGGGAGTGTTGCATGCTGCACACTGCGCAGCCGTCGCTTTATTTCGTACATCACACACAGCGCACTCCCACTCGCCTTCTTTAAGAGCGAACCGAGAAGCCAGTAAACCCAGGTCTTTGGAGGTTTCCTCTTTTTTCTCTTGCTGTTTTTGCTTTTCTGGTGTCACCTTTTGGGCTTCCTCAAACCTAGCTTTGAAAAGAGCCGCCTCATCCACAGTTTTGAAGCGAATGGCCAGCTGTTCAGGTTTAGGCTCTTCGTCCGCATAGTCAATGGCGTTCCACACCCAGGATTTGTCTGAGCCAGCGTTAGGTTTCAGCAGCATGTCTGCTGTGATGTAGTGATTTGCACAGATCTTAAGGACCTGCTCTCTTCTCATCAGGAGGCGGACCTTCCCTTTAGTGTTGTGTTTCAGGATTTTAATATTTCCGATTCCTCGCTCTTTCCATTCTTTTGTCTCCGTGTCGAATCGGTACAGCTTTGCCCTGTTGCAGAACATTTCCTCCTCTTCTTCTTCACCTGTTTTCACATCCACTTTATCAGGAAGAGGGACGATAGGTTCAAAGTGAGGACCGTCTTCGTCCTCCTCAACATGTGTACTCTCGTCGCTCTCTGCCGCCTTCTCCAGCTCTGATGTCTTGCCGATGCCAAATGCCGTTACTTCACCAAACTTAAATGGTTGCTCTGGCTTCCCAAAAATACCTCCAGCTGATGTGTTTGGAGTAGGATCTGCAAACGAGAAGCTGTTTATGTTTTTATTCCCGAAGGTGAAGATGCTCCCGTGGCCTAGGGGCTGCTCTTGGGCCGGTGGCTTCTCTGGAAGTGAGTCGGGTTTTGGGGGGAGGTCTGAAGTGAGGAGGCCAAGCAAGCTTTCACTTTGCTTGGTTTGGGGTGAACCGAAACTTAAATCTCTTTCAGTGGATTTGGGAAAACAATTGAATTTAAAAGCAGTTGAAGTTGCAGCCGGACCAACTGCCCCAACGCTGAAATTCGGCACTCTGGGTACTTCAGCTGCGGCCTGCTGGCTGAAGGAAAGCTTCCCAAAGTCCACAGGCTTCCCCTCGACGGCCTTCGGTGGTTGAACGGGGGCGACAGACGGCTTGGTGAAGTAGCCAGGCTCAGGCAGAGTGGGGTTAGTAGTCTGCGGGGCGACGTTTTGGCCATAATATTCTTCATTGAATGGAGAGAGAAGGCCTGTGGCTTGAGATTCAAACCGAAGAGGGGAAACAAAAACTTGTTCCTGCGGGTAGATGCAGGATGGAGCGGTCTGCAGCGGAGGAGTGTGCGTGGGCGGCTGGTAGGCGTACATATGCTGCTGTGGGGGCATTCGGTTCACCCCATACACAGGACCCTGTGTGAAAAGATTAAAAAATAATAATCATTCAACAGTGATTTTACATCGATAAATTGATGCTAAATGATGATAATCACCTTGGTGGGGGTTACATTTGCCGCTGTCCGCAGTAAATACTGGGAGCTGTAGGCAGGAGACTGGTTGTAATAAACAGGAGGGCCTGTGGTGGCAACTAAGAGAAAGAAAGCAGTTTAATAAACTGAAGGAAATATGCTTTTTTTTTAACAATGATGTTCAGTACCTTGCAAAAATATTGATAGCCTTTGAAGTATTTTATTAGGGTTTTATGATACCCTTGAACCTTTTCATATTTTGTTGCATTACAACCACAAACAAATGCATTTTATTTAGAGTTTATGATATTTACCAACAGAAAAGTTGTGATGGAAGGAAAATGACATGGCTTTATAAATAAAAATCTGAAAATATAGAGAAATAATCTATATTTTATATAATATGAATAAACAAAAAAAGTATAACCATGCTTTTCCCTACTCCTTCCACTAGGTGGCAATAATGTCCGGTAATGAGAGCTAACACCAATTATTTCTAACCAAAGAAGACGACCAGCAACATTTGTCTACTGGTCATAAAGCATGGGGAAAACGGCGGTGAGCCGCAGACAACATGGGATTTTAAAAGATGCTTATTGGAAGCACGACCTCTTGGAAATCACAATGGAGATCATCAGGTTGCCAAGCAACCAAGAGAGTCAAATGGTGAAGCCATCATGTGATCTAGAAAGGAGGCTTAAGCTAAAAGGAAACACCCACAGGTGCTTTAATTAGTTTAGGCTTGGATGCTGAAATGATTACCTTATATCTCAATTATTACTTTAAAAATCAAAATTAGAACGTTGAATATCAAACTTATGACTTTAAAACTTGAAATTGAGACTCTCTGTTGGGTTTTTATTTACTCTTTTGTGGCAGAAATGGGCTTCCATACACAGAAACTCAAAAGAAACTTTTCTTCTCCACCTTGATTGGTGCTGAATTGCACATTCCCTTATTTTTGTCTTTTTTTTTGGTGAAAAGTTGCAACTGAATGAACAATTTATGCCAAAAATGTTAATGTTTAAATACAACTTTATTCTTGATCTGATGTTTTTCTTTGCTTTGTTCACACAGATTATCTCTCTAATTTTACTAATTAGATTGTTTGTTAAGACAGTTTGTTGCTCTGTATTTCATTAAGAGGTAACATTGTGTGGACCTTTCATACATAATTTGCATTAAGTCAATGAAGTTTATGGTCAGAAAGTGACAAAATGTGAAGCGGTTCCAGGACTGAGTACTTTCTGAAAGCAGTGTGTAGCTGTGTGGACCACTGACCAGTTAGTGGGGCTCCATGGTAGGACTGCACCGGGGTGAACGGCTCCTGCAAGCTCTCGGCTCTGTAGGTGTCTCCATACATCTTATGATGAGGTGAGCTGGAGTTCACTGATGTGTTGTGTTTGAGATCATGAACCTCATTCTAGGGAAAAAAGGAAAACGCAGTGATGCAAATCATTGGTGCAGAGCAGATTTTTTAAACTCTAAATATTTCTTCAAAATAATAGTGAATAATGTGTCATTAAAATAATTTTTATGTATATATTATCCCATTCTGGAGTGGATGCAGTTGAAAAAGTGGAGATAATTACCTTGAGGGCTTCTACTTGCTGACATAACATCTGAAGAAGACTTTTCTGGTCTTCAACCCAATGAGGTGGCGTCTTTGGTGAAATCTGAACAAAAAAAAAAAAACCAATAACAAGAATGTAATAAACTAAAAGAAATTCATTTGCACAAACAGCTAAGCTTGTTACTTTTCCAAAAGTAAACTTTTCCAGCACCGCACTTTGGAGATGAAAGCAATACGAATGAACTTAAGAAAACCATTTTAATTCACCACTATATACAATATATAAAGAAAGTCACAAAAGAAATCTCTTAAACAGTCTTGCTAAATTCTCTGGGATTTAGTGAAATGAAATAATTTTGGTGATTCAAACTTAACTAAAGCAAGAAAAGTTTTGTCTGATTTAACTTCAGACTTTAATTTTTTTAAAAGTGTCTGTTTCTTTATTAAAATATCTGGTTTCAACTGTAAATTTAGTCAAACGTTAGATTGAACTTATAAAGCTGTGCTCCCTGGATATCAAGACGTTCCCAAACCTTGAAGATACAGAACCAGAATTTTTAAGGATTTGCAGCAGCCTGAATCAAAACGTGCGATCAACGGACTCACCAGTCTCTTGGAAGGAGAAACGATGCTTTTGCTCGGAGATGGAGAAGCAAACTTGATGTGCGAAATGGTGGCGCTGGTTTCTGCGAGACGAGCCGGGCTGGAGTGAGTCGGTCCTCGCCGAAGGTTCACTTCCTGCTCCTCCTGCTCTTCCATGTCCGCCTGGGTTTCGCCAAGCTGCTGATTCACGTCGTTCAGGAGGTCCACTACTTCCTCCATCGACACGGGAAGCTGCAGAGCGACAAGTTAGCAACGAGACTCGGACGTAAAAATAACATGTGAAGGATAAATTCATAAAAATCCAAATGTGGAAATTTTAGGACTCAAACTTGCAACCGACCCTTTCGATGTCGTCTGCATTGGCGTTGTAGATTTTTGACAAGTAGTTCCTGAACTTCCTCAGGAAAGTTAAACACCTGTCCTGTGTCTCCTCCACGCCATTGCTGGCCTCCTCTGCCAGCCGCTGATAAATCTGCAAAAAATAATAAAAATAAAAGCTGTTCATAACAACTAACTACATTTACTCAATTACACTTACTTTAGTAATTATTTTATTACGTTTTGGAGTGTATTTTACTGTGCTGTTCTTGTTTTACTTGAATAAATTCTCTGGATACGTTACTGCCTTCACTGAATGAAGGTTTTAACCAACACAGTCACAAACTTGTTTTTATTCAAGTTTCATAAGTTTAATATTGACATAAATTGTTTTGGAGAAAATATTTCATTTTTGTTATTGGGGCCTGCCCTACAGGAATGCATGGAGGCAGTGTCTGGCCTGTTTTCTTTTTGGTCTTCAAAAATTACAAAAATCTCACATAACTTTATATTATCCATAAATAAATGTAATGTTGATAATGATAATGTAATTTTTAAATATTGAACGACTGATGTTTTTAATAGTTACTCAGTACTTTGGTAGATTTTTTACCAAATACTTTTTCACTTTTCTTTGAGGAAAAAAATATGTTTTGTAGTGTTATTTTTACTTTGAGTACAATTTTTTAGCACAGAAAACTGTAATAAAAACATTTATTACATAAATAAATGTTTATTTATGTAATAAATAAACATTTATAAACCTTACAGGTTTATATAATCTGTAAGTAATAAAAGTAATAATAGCCTATCAAACAAATATTTTAAGAAGGTTTCTTATCATTTTTCCTCTTCAAATATTCATATCTTTTGGTCCAATCTTTGAATGAGCATCTTTACCAGTAAGGTAAACTTTCATAATAAAAGTATCTGTTAATAAAAAATAAATAAAAGGCTACAGACTGAGATATAATCTATTGATGGTTTTGTCCCTTCAGAAGCAGCTTTGTTTTACTAATCCAAACTCAAAAATGATTCATTCATTCATTCAACTCATCCTGTTGAAAAGTGGAGGAAACATTGAATATTAAAACAGACACTGTTGATGTTTCCAACAGCAGATCATTACTGTGTCTCTGCTGCCAGATGGAAAATTACCGGGTGTCAGAACCTCGACTCTGAAAGCGATCTGGAGCGAAACCCAGTCATTAACATCACACAGAAAGAAGTGATTATTAATATAACCTGGAAAGTAAATAGGATTTATTATCTCCAACTTTTGACTGCAAGCAAAAGTTTGTATAAACTGCAGGAAGGGATCTAATGTGTTTCTGAAGGTCAAGGATTCAGTGGTTTACCTGAGCCAAATGCCAGATTGATGACATGTTGTTGATGCTTTCTAAAGTCGCGATCGCCTCCTCAGTTCTGCCTTCAATGTCCAGAAGAACAGCGTATGCGATTTTCGCTTCGTCTTCATAACCTTTCACAGCGGAGATCTGTGAACATAAGAGCACACATCAGCAACAACAGCAGCTGACATTTGAAGCATTTCCTGTTTAACCCTTATCCAGCAAAAGGTGTCGTCAACAACACATTTTTAACTTTGCAGCGCTGTAACTCTGCGATACTTTGCACTTGTTGAAAGGGGAAACGTTGCACTTTCCAGCCAATATCAAGTTATTACCGCAATTTCACTCCCCCCTGGATCCATGTTTTACTTTGGATTACTCTAATGAAACACTCTTTTAATAGACGGTAAATTTCTAAATGACTGCTACACATTGAAAGTTCCAGCTGTTATGGAGAAATATTCACTCACAGGACATTTAAAGAACTGCACACAATTAAAATAAGCAAAAATATCCAGGCGGAGATTTGAAACTTAGGTCATGAAAGGTTAAAAGTGAAATTCTGAGTTTAATGACGACCTGAATGTCCTTAGAGGTGAAGTGGATGAAGAGAGGGTCCAGCGGTTCTGGTATGCTTCGTCGGATTTTTATTTTCTCCAGCAGTGGCATCACAGCCCGCCAGTAGTGGACGCTGCGGCCGATGTACTCCTTCTGGTCATAGTACGAGTTCATGCCATCGCCCTGCGTTACATTTGAGAAAACCTTGAGAAAGCGTGTTGAGTTGTCCAATAAGCAAAGAGCGTTTGAACTGAACGTACCACCTGGCTCAGGCCCTGAGCCCAGTGGATCATCAGCGCCGGCTGAAGCCCGTGTTTCTCTCCGGCTCTGAGTGTGTTCAGGCCATGTTGCACAACCATCCGCAGTTTGGCTGACGTACCGGGACTGCAAGGAGGCAAATATTAAAGTTGAGTATGCTCTTTGAAAACTGCTTAATGGACCTGAAAGGACTGGGTTTTAAAGTGGTACTTTAGCAGCGATGCACTTCTTTGAAAATAAATATTTATCTTTAAAACAGCTACCCCCTTTTAGAGAAAGAGTCTGAAAAAAATGTAAAAATATATAATTAAATATTTAGCCAATTAAAAACATGAGTTTTAAAAATAAAAACTTTTTTTTGTTGTTTTTAGCAGCACAAAACAGGGCTGGGAAATATGGCAACAAATTAAAAATAAATAAAAAGAACATTTTTCAAAACCAAATCTGAGTTTAATCAAAATTTTTTCATATTTTCCTTCCTGAAATAAAAATGACAAATTCAATCATTGAGAATTTTTGCTTAATTACAAAATAAAAGCATGTCAGACTGGAAAACATTTGATAGAAAAGTACATCTAATGAAAAAATGTTATCTTTCATGCTTGAGTTCCTATAAACTTAGAACTTTCTTCTAATGTTAAAGTTTTATTTTTGCAAAGTAAATACTTTTTTCCTGTGTTATTTGGACTTTATTGTTATGTTACTTTGACTGTTTTTGTAACATTACAACTTTATTCTCTTGGCCTTATGCTAATATTCTGTTGTAGAGTTGATCTACATTCAACATCCAAATAAATAGAAACTGTAAAACTCGCTTGTTGAAAAAAAATAAAATAAAATGGCCGCTCTGACATCACCTGGACTATAAAAATTGAAGGAGAGCAATGATGAAGAAAAGATTTTCTAAACACAAAATCTTTGAAAAATCTTCTTTAAATTAATAATAGTTTCTAAAAATTAAATCTTCTCTAAAAGATAAACTATTTCTGGCCCGGCAGCTGGACCTTTCCTGCATCCTCTGACACTCACAGGGCTCGTTTGTGGATGAGGCTGTAGACGGCGTCCCACCACTCCCTCTGTCGCTGCGTGGCGAGGAGGCGGAGGAGAGGAAGAGGAAGGCAGCGAGGCTCAAAGATCGGCTGCTGCCGCGGACTCGGGCTGCGGTTGATCTTCGCCGTGTCCTGAAGCTGACAGTGGCTGCAGAAAACCACGCCGCATAAAAACGCCTTGATGGAGCGAACAGAGAAGAGATGTTTAACACACAGTTTATTTTTTTATTGACAAAAAAGAACAAAAGAATTAGTCTAAGAACTTCTCAAACTTGCATTTGTTATTAGTCCGGTTACAATAATATCGTTGTTTTGAGACAATTTTCATGGCATAATAATGCAAGAGCACATTCTTCATTAACAGTGGAACAGGAAGACATTTTAAATGTCTAAAGTAAATAAAAGGACAGAAACAACTAACATATTGAATTATGAAATCTGTCTAAACAAAATTATAAACAAACAAAAAAAGAGAAACTGGATTTAATTTACCATGCATCTGATTTATAGTAGATTATAGTTTGGTATAGATTTTATATTTAATTGTATTTTATATTACATTAAAATGAGAAGAGGTAGGATTAAATAAGTGTTTACTTCTTTCTACTCTTTTTCAAACAGCTAATTGTGCTAAGCTGATTATTTTGTGCTTGGTTATGTATGCACATGTTTTCTTGTTTTTAAAAACTTGTTTGAAATAAGTACACTAAAAAATGTTTGTTGTGACAGGCCTATTTGTCATATGTATTATTAAAATGATTCTTTATTACATTTTGCCACAGTTATTAGGAGACATTGTGGAAGGTCCACAGAGCTACAAGTCCAGACCTGCAGCTCAATTATAAATCTGTGACAAACTCCAGATGTGTGATCTTCCTTCCACTTATTCACTTATTCCTCAATCAATCCGGTTTAGATCACCAGACAAGCTGATCGGCTCTTACCTCCAGGTCCAGCAGGCAGATCGACTCTGGCGCGTTGGTGTCCAGCTTGGACGTTTCCAGCGTCAGCCTGGGGAACAGCTGCTGCAGCCAGTCGCGCATGGGCGGCCTCTGGTCCAGCAGCGCCCACTGCAGCCCCAGCCAGCTCAGATGCTGCAGCTCCCCACCGTGTAGCATGATGGAGCCTAAAAACAGAAGAAGTTATTTCTCTGCAGACAATTTCTACTGGGCGCGTTGATCCTGGAGACAGTTCTTACCCGAGTCCCACTTGACCAGTTTGGGGAGTTCTGGAGCCAAAGAGGTGAGCGAGTGAATGTCGTCGTTGGCGATAAACGAGGACGCGGAGGAAGCCTGCGGACCCCAGAGGAGCTCGAACAGAGACTCCTGACCGCTACGGTTCCCAAATGCCTCCACCACCTGCACACAAACACAGTCATTACCACCAGGGGGCGCACACAGCTCCCACTGCGAAATATTTCCAGCATTTTCCAGAACTAAACTTTGGAGACAAAAACACCAAAAATGAACTAAATAAAAACAGTTTAATTCACTATTGTACAATATCATTTATTACTGTCTTTAATACGTTTTCTGTTAGTATTCTACATTCTACAGCAGTGACAAAGTAAAACTATAACAACATGTTACGTTTTGAAATCTCTCTGACTAGTCCGAGAACAAAACTAATTTAACAAACAAACAAAAAAATTTATAAGCCAACAAGTATTTCAATCTCACAGATCAATATATAGCTCTCTTATGATGTCACAGCCATCTTGGTAGGGATCCATAACCAACTGTCATGACCGTTGCTATGGAGTTGCTACGACAACAACAAGCTACATTCTCCGTCTCATACGGCCGATTCTGACCACAGTATTTTTTATTGACTTATTGAACGTACAAATTGGTCCAGAGTGTCAATATACTTTATTTTTGTTGGCTCATCTACGCTTTACCGTTTGCCTACCAAGATGGCGGATAGGTGGAGCAGATCATTTCCGGTTCAGACTTGTGGGAAATATGTACAAGTCATTGATCCAATAAGAATAATAAAGATTTAAAAAATAAATAAAAACTGTTTTTGCAGATTTTTGGAGAATTTAGCAAATTGAAATAATTTTGGTAGCTCTAGCTAAAACAAGAAAAGTTTAATCTGATTTAACTTCAGACGGTGAGAAAAAAAAGGTTGTTGTTTTTTATTTAGTTTATAAAAGAGAACTGGAAATAACATTTTTAGTTAGTTAGATTGGACATTATTACAAAATTGTGCAATTTAAATGTAAACATTTTCAAGGATTTCACCTTATTTCTACAAATGTTCATAATTTAAAACAATAATTTGCAGATAAAATTTTTTCACACGTTTTGTCTTAATATCAGGAGTAAAATTCTGTCATATTAAAATTTCTTTGCACATTTTTTTGAGACACACATCTGGATTTTATGATGAATCAGGACAGAAACAAGCCGACCTCTCTTATCAGAACGAAGGCGTCGGAGCTCAGGTTGAGCAGCATGTGCCCCGCCTGACTCTGCCGGTCGCTGGCCATCAGCTCCAGCACCTGCGGCGCCGACTGGTCCCTTTTGGTCACTTTAGTCTTTGGTCTGGGAGCCTGGTGGAAAACAAAGAGAGGAAAATGTAAAGAAAATGTTTTCTGGCCAAGTAGGACACCAAGAATAAAGAATAAGGCTTGTCTGAAGGCTTTTTATTAATATATATGATGCCAAAGTGTTGGAAGTTTCTGTACAGTAAATTTGAGCAAATATGAAAACAAATTTACAATTACAATTTTATATCTTGATCATAAGCAGAATTTAGGTTCAATTTCACCATTTTATTAATGATTCAGTCTATTTTTCTATTTTAAGCATCAATTAATTAATTCTAATGCAAATGTGCAGTAACATGGATTTAGCCAACTTGATACTCTAAAACCTCAGAATAATAAAGCATATTTCTGAGATAAAACATCAACAATAAAATAAAAATAAAAAAGTAAACATGTTGTAAATCCTGACAGGTTTTCTATTACATTTCTAGACTCATTTACAGCTACTTTATTTAACATTCAAAATATTTTACAGCTATATATTGAACAAACTGGATCTGTTTACATTTATTTTCCACAAATCACAAAACATCAAGAGAATAAACTTAATAAAATTTATATAATAAATAAAGATATTTATATTAAAAAGTGTGTGTTTAATAATATTCAATACGTAATAAAGGATCATTTTAAGTTTTTTTTAGCATCTGGACTGACATCAGCTTCATTTTAAAACTCAATAAATTTGGAAATTAATAGTTTTTCAGACAACAAAAACTAAAAAAATTAAATGTAGTAAAGACACAAATGGAAGTAGAAAAAATTTGCAAAATGCAATTTTTTTCTTTAACTAAATTTGGGTAATATTTCAGATAGTTTTAGCTCCTCTTCTGTTGCTAAAATCTGATATAAATTAATAGAAATGTAAATAAAATCACTGTAAGTAGTTTATAATTGCTTGAGATCATCTGCACTCTTTCACCATGTGCAGAGCGACACTCTGGTACCTGGTATGCCAGCAGGTAGCAGAGCGCGGCCAGGTCGATGACGGCTCTCCAGGTGTGCTGCCGGTCCTGAGCCATTTTCAGCAGCAGCGTGGCGGCATGCAGGTACAGGTGAGCCCTCATCTCCACAAACACCTCATAGAGTTCATCGGCGAAGTGTGCGGAGACGGTGCCGCTCAGCGCCTGCATAGCTTGATCGAAACTGAGCAGGAAACAAAGAACAAGAAACATTATTCTAAGTGCTCATACTAGTTTTCACTTTATTAAATAGCACCATTCATACACATGTGTCTCAACTCTGAAGCATATTTTATAGACTTCACAGATCCTGAGGACATGTTATTTACTACATCATATTTGTCTCATGTTCTATGAAATAATTTGAAGCCAAACAACAATGACTATGACACAAGGAAATAATATTCTAGAAAAGCTGAATGAACCAAGCCTTTATAAAATATATTCACATCCCTTCAACTTCCTCATTTTCTCACATTAGGGCCACAAACATTTCTGCTTTTTATGAGAAAGACCAACACAAAGTGTAAAGCCCAAATGATTTTATTTAATTTCAGTACAAATGTTTTTGTTTGAATTGAAAAAGAGATGTCTGTTGCAATAAGCAATTAGTTAAATAAATCCAGGTAAATAAATCATTTACATTTGCATTATTATTGTCCCTTTCTACTAAACACTGGATGACAAAAGGCTTTAATCTTTTTGACTCAATTAGCCCCCATTTTTGAAGTTAAATTTTGCTTGCAGACACTTTAACATCTACTTTTTTTTTGTTTTTTTCCCCTTATTTTGGGTATTTAAAATGTCTTCCAGTTCCAATGTCAATAGAATTTAAAGTTTATTGATCTTTGAGAATATGTTCTTGCATTATTATGCCATTACCATCATATTACTCTAAAATGGTCTCAAAACAACAATATTATTATATTACTATTATAATATCTGAGACAATTTGAGCCACTGGACCTGACCGACCTTCTGAATGCGTCGACGCTTGGCTGCACGCTGCTCTCAGACAGTCTGATTCGCAGCAGGCTGCAGTGCGCCAGCAGCACTTCTCTCTGGAGACGCCGACACATCTTGTCATTATTTGAAATGCTGGGCTGAGCCAGATACTCCTGAAAGAAGAAAAAACGCATTTATATTTAAAGGTGACCCATTATGCTTCCCTGAACAGGTTAGGGTAGATCTATGTGCGATACAAAACAGGTTCATCACATTTTCTTTCCCGTATCATATAAGGTGCTGTTTTAGGGCTTCTGTCACTTTAAATTAAAAATATCTGCTGGCCACGCTCTCAACTCAATGTTTACACTTGCCTATGAAAATGGCTGCAGAAGAGGCAAAATTATGCAGCTGAACATCTTTGATAAGAATTAATAGAGCCTCCTGCACAACCAACAAGAATGCTGCAACAAGAGAACAAGAGAACTTTTGTCTTTTCCAGCAGAAAAAAATTGCTGGAAACCAAAGCAAATGTGCTGGAGCACTGCTTGGGTTGCTAGGTAATGGGCTGATGTTTGCACAAATGACGGGCAGCGCCTGCTCATTTGTGATGCAACATTCAGGAGGTTTTTGAAATGGCAAATTTTTTAGACACCAAAAAATTTATTTATTGCAAAAAACAGCTGTTTTTTTTTTCTTTTTAAGCATGTGGGTTCTCTCTAGAAGAGACTCAGAAGTACAAAACTGTGCAAAATATTAATTTTCCACAGTAGACCCCGTTTAAGCTCTCTTCTTTGTTTTGTAAGTTGAAACGGCTTCAGGTTTTTAAAAAAAATCAACAAAAAAAATAACAACACAAAAATTTTAATGATAGATGTTCCACACTAAAAAAAAAAGAGAAGAGAGAGTTACGTCCTGACCTGCAATGTGTTCAGCTGCACGTTGTACCAGTCCAGACTGTTGCGCAGCAAGCCCTTTTTCTCAGTAGCCAGACAATGTTTGACGGCCTCGTCCAGCCGACCGTCCTGGCAAAACAGCTGAACCAACTTTACATTCACCAGAGCGTCGGCTGGCCGGGCTGACAGCTCGGCCTGGAGGAGGTCGAACAGCTGGTTCCAGCCCTGCTGGCCCTGACGGCTCAACAGGCGCTCCTGAATGGACAGAGAGACGTGAGAACAAGGCAGCTGTTGATGCTGGATGAGTACTAGCACAGCTGACGGGCTGTGGAGACGTTTCACTGGGCAGAAGCAGCTCTCACCTTTAAGTTGAAGACTTCTGGGTTTCCAGGCATGAGCTTTGCAGCTTTTTCCACCCAGAACTCAGCTCTGCTGTCGCAGTCTCCCTTATCAACAAACAGCTCAGCAACTTTCAGCACCAGGTCTCTCTGCGCCGGATTCAGGTCAACCGAGCGCTGCATGGAAACAGAAGTTAGGCTGCGTTCACACTGCAGGACTTAATGCTCACTTCTAATTATAATTGTTTTTTAAATTTGATTATTTCCTGTGTGAACTGCAGATTCTCCCGCAGGAGCAGCAGAGGGCGCAATAATGCCACATAGAGAACTCAGTGTTTTGTCAACCGCCATTAAAAAGAAGAAGAAGTGCTAAGTGTTTGTGGAAGTATACATGTAAATGTTTATTTCAGTAATTGAGTAATCTATTGATTAATCTAATGAAAAATTTGATAAAAATATTGGTTAATAGGGGGTTATGGTCTATTAATATGGTATATCAGTACCTTAGCAATCGTCAACAAGCAACACAAATAATTTAACGAAGCTTCAAGGCAGATAATTTGCCTCAAGCAATGTTAGTAATCAAGGTACTTGAATCACTCAACAAATCGTAACAGCATAGCTAAATCAACACAATGCTCCTACCTTGTAGCAACCGATTGCCTTGTTGACCTCTCCCTCTCTTTCGTAGAGCTGTCCCAGGAATTTGTGTGCTTTGGGATCTCTCTCATGCACTTTGAGATACTCCGATACATGCCTAAGGAGAGCACGAGATGCGTACAGTCAATACATCGTCAAAGACAACCAAAGAAAACAAAACAGCACATTTTCCCCACAATAAAGATACTTACCGTTTTGCGAGTTCATATTCTTTTGCTTCATAGTACAGTTTTGCAAACAGAAACCCTTTGACCGGCTTCTGTAGAAAAGGAAAAAAATATATAAACATTTATTATCTGGAAACACAGAGTTTCCCCTAGTGGATAAGCCTGGCAGGCCACCAGGCTTTACTTGTGCCCCCCACCAGACTTAACATTGCTTATTCACTTAGTTTCTTTCTTTATTTTTAGGACTTTACAGTTGATGTTCAGATATTAATCTTCCAATAACACATAATTATCAAGTGATATTTTCAAATTTCCTGTTCACTTTAAACATGTTTTAACTCAAAAACATGGTGGGCCGCTAAATGAATGACTGCCCTGGTGCCCAACCGCCAGGCTTAACAGAGAAACCTTGAAACAGAACTAAAAAATTTTACTTTAAGTTGAAGCTTAAAGGAGCTGGACTGAAGTCAGCAGAGTTGGGTAACAACTAGATATATTTACTAAAGTACCTTTTTTTTTTTAAAAAAAACAAAAAACTTTTAGGAGTATTTTTACCAAGCTGTACTTTTTACTTTTACTTGAGTAATTTTATTAAGTATTTCTACTCTTATTTCAGTAAAATTTCTGGATTTTCTACCCATTGAATTAAAATAAACATGTTTTAACCAAAAATTCGCCAGACACAGACACACCTGCAGTTACTTTAAAGTTTTTATTGAAAGAAACTGATTTGGAAAATTTCCTTGATTTTGTTATTTTTTTGTTACTTATATGAATTATTGCCATTTTCATCCTTAAAAATACCAAAATGTTCACTTTTTAAATATTAAATGATTGAGAATTTGATCTGTTACTCAGTACTTGAGTAGACATTTTACTAAAATACTTTTTCATTCTTGCTTGAAGAATATATTTTCGCTGAAGTACAAATATGCTGAAGTAGTACTACTCTTAAATGTGAACAATTTTTGGCTACTCGGGACAACACAGGTGCTTACACACTGATGCCACATCTTTTGCATGCATCACCTGACTCACAAAACAAATACACCCAGAGCTGCCTGCAGCTTTATTTACATGCCAAATATGTCAAAGCTTGCATTTAGTGACTCCATGTAATAAAGAGTTAATCTGGACTCATCTGATAACATACATATTTTATTGTACCATAGTTTAATCTCCTTACGTAACCGAAGCCTCGCTGTTCAGTACTCCACGTTCACAATAAGCTCATGTCATTCATGGGATCGCTGTCGACCTTTAATCCATGAAGAATTATGTCCGTGCCAAGTTAAACCCGTCCTGGGAGTCAATTGACTAAATCTAGCAAAACCAATAATCCCTGTTCTTTTGGATTTTTATATGTCCTTCATTTGGTTTCAAAAAAGCAGGAGTACAGGAATAGTTTATTCTGTGCAGTTAGCCTGCTTCAGGCAGTCTTAGTTTGTTGTTTAGAGTCTAATCACGACTCTTTCTGGCCTCACAAAGAGAATCTGTAACTTCAGATTGATTCTGAAAAAGATAACACAAAACTAGTCAGCTGAGAAGTAAAGATACGCAAGCCCATAAAAATACTGACGATAAAGCAGCACTGTAGTCTCTAACAGAGAACAATTTAAAGATTTTTATTCATATTTTAATGCATTATTTATAATTAGTTTGAGACATAAGCTCTGAGACAGAAGATAGCATTATTAAATGTTGCAATGTTTGTTTGCTTTATTTAAATTATACACAAATTATTTGAGGAATCAAACCAAAATAAATCAAATAAAAATAATTCATAAAATATTCCTGTTTGAATCCATCACAGTGACTTTTTGGAAAAAAAAATATATATTTATGAAATAAATAAACCAATTAATCCAGAGTATTCTGTGGTCATCGTGTGGAGAAGGGAAAACAAAACTTAATTTTTTAGGTCTTAGTGGGAAATCAGCAATATAAGATGTTAAAAGTAATAAAAGTGTTATTTTTAACCAGTTTTATTTGTTTTAAAATTATTAAACTTTCACACAGTGTGACATCACACACTGTGTGAAATAATACCCAAACAATAAGGACAGAAGAAAACATTTTTATTTTGGGTCTTAAAAGAGCTAAAAGAGAAATGGGCAGGTCAGTGCTGCAGTTTACTTTAAACAGTTAAAACACATTTTCAATTATCATGCAGAATTTACATATTATAACTATTCCTACAAAGTATTTTCCTCCAATGCAACTGTAGTTATTTTGAGAATTAAAATGTGACTCCAACAGGCATGCCATGACATGCAAATAAATAGTTTTGGTTCGTCTTGACCCTATTTATTGCTTTCTCAGCAATAAAGTATGTCTGAGAAAACTTGAGCCCAGTTTCGTTTCACACACTGGTACGGACTTTGGATTTGCTTTTTGCTTCGTCCTGTGTGAAGCTAAGCTGCGAGTAAATTACCAATATTTACAGAATCAATAAGTATTTCAAAAAGGTCACTAAAACTATAGTAAAGATGTCAGCGTGATGCGTGACAAGCTGGCGCTGTTTTATGAAACCTACAGACAACCGCGTATTTCAAGGCAGGACGATAACACTGAAGTTCGCATCCGATTCGGAGATTTAATAAAGGGCTATTCCACTTATTTTACAACACATAGACAATAATTGCTCAGCTCGAGTTGGAAATGTGAGAGAATTAGCACAAGTCAAAGCTATTCTGGACTATTTTACACTGAAATAATTAATGTTCATAAATAGGAAGTGATCTGTGAATAAAGGATTCTTAGTCAACAAGTTGTATAATGTATAACTATGATTACATTAGGCGTCATCGATTGACATTTAGAGAATAAAGGTTTACCTTAAAATGTTGAGATTTAAAGTGGTTATATGTTTTATATTGCTGAATTAGAGTTTATAAAATGTACACTTAGTTCGTATAAAACAGGAAAACTTCCTACTTATTTAAGTGTCGAATCAGATGCTACGTTTCTGAAGCTAACTTCTTGGCCATAAAGCCGGTTTATAGCATGTGCCGCTAGCCGGAGACGGCTAACAGAGGTTCAACCGACAACCAATATCAACACAAACTGGTCACAAGATAGCACAGTCAAAACTCCAAGCTGTGTTTGGATCAAATATATCCAGGTTTGAAACTAAACGCCGACTGAATGTCACATGCGGCTCAGACCTAGCGGCGGGAGCAGGCTAACATGCTTAGCCGCTGGTACTATCTTACCTCTTTGAGTGAAGGAGAGGAACTCTGTACGGAGGAAACGTAGCGGTCCACTTCAGCCTTACTCCGCCTCATGGCTTCAAATGTCAAAGACTTCTACAAGA
Organism: Phalloptychus januarius; assembly: GCA_902982915.1. Taxonomy (NCBI): domain Eukaryota; kingdom Metazoa; phylum Chordata; class Actinopteri; order Cyprinodontiformes; family Poeciliidae; genus Phalloptychus; species Phalloptychus januarius. Next base: position 14,769,967 of record CADWAE010000230.1, on the reverse strand, counting down.
GCTAACCACAGATCACAGGCTAGAAGAGTTCACTAAATGTAAAAGAAACAGTGATACTAACATCACGTTAACTCCCCATAGTGATAATACGCAGTCAAATGGCAGAGGGAGTTACGTTGTCATGCGCAAACTTGAAACAGACTTTCCGACCAATCAGAGCGCAGTATTCGCTGACGCATTCTGACGCACTGTCTTTTAAAAGAGGCTTGAGATCGCAAGTCCAAGCATAAAGTAAATAGTCATTTCAATAACCTGCACCAAATTTATGAGTGTGTCTGTTTATTTTAAGAAGCAATAAAAGAGTCAGACTTTTATTGCTACTTTTAAAATGTGTTATCCAGTCCTTATGAGTTCCTTGTTTAGATTTTTGCTGCGTTATGTTCATAAATTCTATAAATATTAAAAATTCATATGAAGCATAAATATGCATCCAGCCTCCCACGGTCATTTTTAGTTATTTTTGCAATTCAACTAAATATGTTTAGTTCTGGACTTTGTAAATACTTATCCTATTTTTTATATAGGGACAAAAATATCTTAAAATAATAAAATCACAAAATTCTATAGGATCTTTTTTATTTGCACATCAGTAAACTAAATATAAGTATTTGATTTAGCAAATAAAAGAGTTAGATTCTTTTTGTTAGAAGAAGATGTATAAATCATTTTAGACCCAAAACATATGCTTCCATCTAATAAATTTGGGCTTGATTTAATAAAATTGTGTCCGTACAGCAATAAGATTGAAAATACTTATTTATTTAGTTTAATAAATTAATTAAAAGGAGATTTTGATGCATAAAAGTCTGCTGTTGTGTAAAAGTCAGTGAATGGATGTAGTCTTATTTACTTTGAAGTTAAAGGCAAAAAGTGTAGTTTGTTGAAATTCAATTTAAATTAAAAAATACTTTACTGATCCCAAAGGAAAATTAAATTAATAAATATTTAATTAATTTCCATTAGAATTTTTTTTTCTTCAAACTGAGTGTCATCATCATAGATGTGGTATTCTACATTTTGACATAAAAAGTGGTCCAAGAGTGGCTCCCAGAGGAACACCATTTAATTTGCCAAGATTTATAATTAACAAATAACACAATAACTATTCCCATGTATTTATGACAGGCTGTGTCAAACATAGCACTAACATCAAGTAAAATCAAGATAGAGGCTCTGGAAGCATTGAGGTTAGCAGCTATAGAATTTAAAATGTATCTTAAAGAAGTAAATCTGCTTAGAATTTGCCTTTTAAATAATTTCTGTCAGAAATGTTACTTTTTAATAAAGCATCTAGATTTATTTTCTTTATAAAAGGTTTCAAGAACATCAGCCACATTTCTGTAGACCATAAATCCATAACCCTAATCAAAAAATGATGTGAAGCTCTTAACTAGAAAACACCAGTCCACACGGATTTCAAGCTTGGGCAAATTGTGTTTATTGTGCCAGTAAAGGACTTTAAGCAGCAGCAAAAGAAAACATAAAGCATACACTTTGGTGTGTCTTCAGAGGACAAATACAGTATGACACAGTTTCATAAAACATAATCTAGTTGACACATGGTGTAACATGGCAAATAAAACTAAACCGTGGAGTATTTATAGTGCTGCTGACGTTCTGCCTAGCAACAACCAGTCCATTGGGTGCTTCTGCATAACACAGCTGTGGAATGTTTTTTTTTTACTATTGAATGAAAATACGAAGAGCAAAGCCTTTCAAGGTAAAATATAGCGGATAAATAACTATTTTGAAACAGGGGGCTGCTTCTTTGTTTTGCAAAGCAAGTCTGAGCTCCCAGGAAGTAGCTAAGAGGATCGCTTTCACTGGATTTACAGTCAACAGAGGCAAGAGCTCTTAACATCGAGCATGACTCTCACATCAGGTCTCTGCACATGCCACAAGTTGTAACATACGCACACAGACACATGTGGCAGCAGCTGCCGGAAATTAAATCCTGTCACAGTGGCACCTCTAGTGTTCAGCACTTGTTTTCAACAGAACAGATTTTTACAAGAGGAAGTTAAGATGTTGGAGAGGACTGCACAGTCACAGGTTTCTGCTTTAGCATTTATATTATGTATCAATTAATTGAGAGGGTAAAAAAATCTGGGTTTATTTCATGACTTTAATATTTGTGATATTACTTTTCATCATCAAGTTTATTTGTACTGCGCATTTCAGCAACAAAACATTTTTATTGCCGAATAACAATTAGGCCACTGAATGTCCGTTACATATGACTTAATAACCAGGAATAATTAATATTAAGAAATGCTTGATAACAAGTTAATCAATTATTCATACATTTCTTATTAATTTATAAATTAATAATTAAATACTTCTTACTTTATTCTACAACTATCATTATTTCTCAGAGTATAAATCTAAAAGCTGTTGACAAGTTATATGAAAACACTTAGTTTAGTTACATTAGTAAAAAGCCTGTAACGATCAATTTGTTGCGTGTAAACATTTAATAAAACATTTCTTTAGTTTGTTTTGAGTTCATGTATTGTTATTATTCTAACAGGAGGCAATTTTGGCTTCAGATAACAGATTAAACAACCTGCCTTTTTCCTACAGTCTCTAATAGTTTATTAAATATAGAATGTATAATGTAAATCGCAGTGAAACAAGCAAATGTATAAAAACAGAATTTATGCAAAAGGACACTGGACGAGTGAAGCTAAACCAGTGTAAGGAGGGTGAAATCAAGGCACTTTGCAGGTGTGGGGCTACAGGTGAGGAGGTCATGGGGTCGGCCACCTCAGGGTTTCATTTCCTTCAGCTGCTTAACCGTCGGCTCACTTCCGTGCAGCAGCTTCGGACAACTTCTTCAGCCGCTTTTTCAGCTCCAATGGGAACTTCTCGTAGCATTTCTTACACACCGGCTTCATGTCAAACTCCACAAACTTGTTCCTGCAGGGTGAAAACATAAGCTGTTGTAGTCCGGAAACTCAATCAAAAGCAATAAAGCATCTAGTCGTACGAAAATGTTGCTAATTTTTGGCAGCTTCTTTGGTACACTCAATTTTTTTGCAGGCAATGGAAGGATTTTAAAGAATTAAGATTTAATTAATCATTTATTTTTTTCTTAACCATTTTTTTCTTGTGACATTAAAACTTTTTTTCTCTTAAGTTTATGTCTCTATTTTCTGACTGTATTTTTGTAATTCAACAAAAATGTATGTAGCCTGTTTCTGATATCCCATCATTCAACACACAGAAAGGATGATTGAAATAAAAAATACTTTTTGAAAATGTTTCTGTCATTCATAATTAATAATTTTTTTAGAAAAGAAAGGTAGAAAAAACCCCATTTAAGATCAGATATTGGACCTAGTCTGAAAAAAATAGATTTTATTTTTAAGCCACATCGCCTTGCCCTAGCACCTACAGTACATACACTGCAAAAGCACAAGATCTAAGACAAGACTAGCTTACAAATAACTTTTCACAAGATATGGAAGCTTGTTTTAAGTCAAACATTCCTTAATATTGATGAAAAAGTACAATTTGCCATGTAATAAGTGAAATAATCTGCCAATCTACTCAATATTAAGAAATTGTTGACTTAATGAAGCTCCTTTGTGGTACTGAAAAGCTTTGTCTTATTTTAAGTGTGCTAAGATATTTTCACTAGCAACTCGACTAAAAACACATGGTAACATTTTGTGTTGAAGTCTTCATTGCTTCCTCAACGTGGTTCTTCTTTTCGCTTCCTTTAACAGGTTAGGATCGGTTTATGAGCTAGAGTTCTGCTGGGGTTGCTAGGTGACGGGCTAGGCTGGTCTGGGGTTGCTAGGTAACGGCGCAGTGCCCATGGAATGTGATTTAACAAACAGGAGGATTTTTGAAAAAATACATTTTGTATAAACCAAAAGGCAATAACATGCCAAAAAAAACGGTTGGATGGTTTTTAGGAACTCGAATTGATTTTTCCAGCTTTTGTTTTTACTCAGCCATTTCTAAAGTATTTATGCTATAAGGACTGGGTCAGGCATAGCAACAAGCGGAAACTTTACATTTGCTCAGATGATGGCAGAAAGCTGGCGGATGTGATTATGGATTTACTCCTAACGCCAGACAGCCTGGGGGGAACCAGGAAACAAAGCGTTCCCTTCAGCCTGTGACTGATTCTGATTCTGCTGTTTGCACAGCAAGTTCTGGTCCAAATCATGATCTTCATTTCCTGCTCAGAGGCGGTCACGTGCAGGAAAAATATTTCAGTATTACGTCACTTAACTAAGCCAAATCTCTGCTTTAATGAGTATTAGGGAGATTTTAGGGTTAAGTATGGCGGGAAAAGCAGAAAACTGAAGGAAGATCAAAACTGACCAAAGGAGGAACAGCTGCAAGGAGGACAGAGAGAAAGGGAGAATCAAAGACACATGGGTATGAGCAGTTTCTTCTTCTTCTCTTTTGAGTCACGTTCTCGCTTGGCCAGCCGACGTCTCAAATCGTCTGGGAGTCTTTCGAAGCAGTGTTTGCACACAGGCTTCAGATCCACCTCAACAAATTTATCCCTGACAGAGCAGGGACGATGGAGGGATGAACGGATGAACGGCAGAGAAAGCAGATCAGGAGGAAAAAGAAGTGTTTGGAGATAGCAGAGAGGACAAAGAGAAATGAGCAACAGGAGAGGTGGAAGAAAAGACAACAGACAGATTAGAAATCAAGAAAGATAAGATTGAAAATAATGATTCAAAGCAGCAAAATAAGTCTCAGAGGCAAGACTGACAACTGAAGAGCATGCAAAGAAGAAAACCTTCTTCACGTAAAGCATAAACTTGTATTAATGTCAAAAAGGTACAAATACAGCCAGGGAGGGTCACATCAGTGTCTAAGGACTGAAAACAGTGCCCCAAAGTCAAATTAAACAAAAAAAGGTCATTCTTCATTTATTGCTACAAAAAAATAATAAAAAATATAGTCATAAATGTATAGAAATGTGGTGAAGACTATTGTCAATATTAGCTGTATCTGAATAATTTAGAAGAAATGTCATTAAATATATTATAATTAAGAAAGTCCATTAAATGAGTCAACATGAGTTTAAATGAGTCATTTAAACATTAAAAGCATTTATTTTTGTTCATTTTAGTGACCATGGCTTACAGAGGAATACTAAATGTTTAGATTCTTAGACAAATTTTATATTGTATTAAGAAAATCAAAATATTTTCTAAATGAAAATTGCCACTTGAAGGTTTTTTGTTTAATTTTAAATTCAAACTGTATATATTTTAGCAAAATTTTCACTTAATTGTTACTCTGAATTGTTCTTTTAGCTTGTTTTTGAATCTCTATACTCCATCTAATGATTAATCAATTGGTAAATCAGTTGATGACTATTTCAATAATCGATTAATCACGATTAATACAATTAATCGTCTCAACCCTCCTAGAAATGTATCATTTGTGTGCAATGACACATAAGGGTGTCACTTTTTGAAGCAAATAAAAATGATTGAACTTGGTGATGAATGAAATTAATTGGGGTGCGCTTTTATTTCCTGTTGTCGTCATTACTCAGTCATTAACAGCTTTGAAAACCTCTAAATAAGGAGCATCTGAACTTTAGTGTGTTAATAAAACGTGTAACTTACTTTAGAGTGAGCTTGGTGTTGCAGGTAGAACAGGCAAAGCAGTTGACACACCAGGCCTTGTTGAGGGCAGACACCACTGGAAGTAAATTATAAACACGTTATTCTGATTTACTGACAAACTATAACTGATTTGATCAAATACACTGATTCAGAACACGTGAAAAATCTCGATCGATTCAGAACGTTCGAACAAAGCGGGTTAGCAATGTAGCAAATTTTTCCGTAACACGTTTTCTGTTAACAAATTTGATCAATGCCTGAAAGAAAGGTTACAAATCCTTATGATAAATGCAGAATCAGATGATTATTACAAATTGTAGTCCGACTATGATTATTTAGATAATTATGGTTTAGAAAATGTTCTTATTTGACTGGTCCCAACATCGTTCATGTTAAAAACACTTTTTAAAAGTATTGAAAGAATTCTTGTTCTAACATCAATTTAATTATTTGATAATTATAGATGACTTTGTTACCTATTTTTATAGTTGTTTGTTAGGGTTTTTATTGTTTAGATAATTATGGTTTGATAGTATGATTGTGTCCAAACACGTTGTTTATAAGCTCCTTGTTCCGGGTTTAAAGTTCTTAACCTGGTTGTTTATAGTGTGTTTGTTACCTGGTTGTTTATAGTGTGTTTGTTACCTGGTTGTTTATAGTGTGTTTGTTACCTGGTTGTTTATAGTGTGTTTGTTACCTGGTTGTTTATAGTGTGTTTGTTACCTGGTTGTAGTGTGTTTGTTACCTGGTTGTAGTGCGTCTCACAGTAAGCCAGACCCTTGCGCTCGTAGTGACGGTGGCCCAGGAAGGGTTTCTCACACTTAGCACACACAAAATGCTGCAAGCACAACCCAAGGCCCAGCAAACATGGTTAGCGCTTAAGTCAGTCAGAGGCATCATCACACTCATAAGTACATTACTATTATGTTATATTATGAAGCCAAAACACAACAAAGATCAATTCATCCAGATGTGCTGTTGAAGCATCCACACAAGGACTGGAGAAATATTAATATATTTAGTTGTAAATTGTTCTTTCAAAATGAGAAACTCATCTACGTTTTAAAATGTTCTGCTGATAAATAGGAAAAGGGGAACTTATGAAATACCTATGAAAATAGGAAAATAAAACAACACAAGCAACAAATAAACTAAAAATCTATTTTGTACAAGGTATCTCAATCTAAATTTTCTTTATTTGAAAGATTCTTACTCTTGATTTATAGTTTTAGTTAAAACTCATAACAGTTTTAAAGTTGTACAAATTATCTCTGTGAGCAATACTTCCGTATAAAGCATTTTTTATTAGTGACTTATTCGCCAATGGATGGTCCCTCTACAATAAACTACCAATTAAATCTTCAAAAAGTGACTAAATTATAAAAAGGAGACAATTGTAGTTAGCTTTTTATTTTTTATAATAAATATGAACTAGTATATTTAGTCAAAATGTAAATGTGCAATAAATCGCATTTGATTTTTATGTCTCTGCATGTGAGCTCTATAAAGTTGTTCAATGAAAATACAAAAGAACATAATCTATTTTTGTTTAATTTGTATTTAAGAATCACCCAGATTTTAAGGTTACAATTTTACTGCGATGGTGTAACAAGTAAATTTGCCCACTGTGGGACTAATAAAGGACCATTCTATTCTTCTCTACTCTATCTACAGTAAACCCTGCATGGAGGCTGGTTAATTTCAGTCAGGCAGAGAGACGGGCAGCATTCAACACTCAAACAGGTGTGCATCCCCTCCCTCACCATGTCAAAGTGTCTCTCACAATAGGCGCGGCCGCCTCGTTCGTAAAATGGGTGGCCCTGAAACGGGCGCTCACACACAGTACACACATGATGCTAAACATTAAGGAAAACAGAGAAACTGACTGTGAAAAACTGGAAAAAAGAATTTAATTGATTAATTGATCATGACAGATGATTAAAGCCTACAGAAATAAATCTGTTTGTTTATAAGTATTGACTGGGTAGTACAATGTGAACGCTTCTGTCTCCAACTTCTATGTTACTGCTAGGGATGCAAATGATTATCGATTTATAATTATCTGTCGATTAATAGTTTGTTAGATTAAAATTACTCCCAGTTGATTAACTGAAAGCATGAACTCAGACCTTCTTTTAGTGTTGTAGTTTGGCCGCCATCCACCAGAGGGCGCAAGTGGTCATTCTCAAACCTTAAACTGAATTATTAACTATATGGGATTAAAGATGGCGTCTATTCCAGAACAGAAAAGAGAAACAGTCCGGTTTGGGATGCAAAATGCAATTTTTGCGGTTTTGTTTTGAAATATAAATACATGACAAGATCATTAAGTTTCATTTTAATAAAACTCATTCAGCCGAGCTAAATGGCGGAGCAACAAAGGTGTATTAGGGTCATTATAGATAGAACCAAAAGAAGAAGGAATAAATTTCACCAAAAAACTCAGAAATTTTTAAAGTCCACAAACTTTCTAGAAAACAAGTGGACATTTTCACAGCTTTTAAAGTAGAAAATGTTTAACAATCAGCTCTTTTCATACAAGACAAAATTTACGCTCATCAATTAAACGTATTGATCAGTAAGTCAGTTGACTGATAAGACCAGTCATCTTTAGATTACCTCGTTAATCAATAATTTGCATCCCTAGTTGCTACCTGTTGAATTTTTAGGTGGAATAATTTTTAAAAATCGCACCTCGACGTGCCACTGCTTGCCCATGGCATTGACCACGCGGCCCTCAATGGGTCTCCTGCAGGCCCCGCAGATTGGGACGCCCATCTTGTCATGGCAGGGCAGACAGTAGAGCTCGCCTTTCAGCTCCCTGGCATCCGCTGTCAGCTCCTTACTGCAGAGATTTCAAACAATTCAGGAGGTTCAACGGCATTAAACTACAGCTGAACTGACATAGTAATGTAATTTCTATTTTGGGAAAAAAGGCAAAACAAAAGAGTAATTACATTTATGTTCAAAGAAGTAGAATATTTAGCTTCCAACTATTTTCTTGTAGTTGGGTGCACATTATTTATGCCTACAAAGACAGATGCCTAACCTTTCCACTAGATGGCAGTATTGGGTTTTTCTTTTTTTTATATATTTTTAGAAAAACGAAGGAAAGATTTCTGACACTAACCTTAAAATCCTGGTTAATATATTCTAAAATTTGTATTCAAATGCTAAGACTTTGACATTTGCCTGCATGGATGAGAATTTTCAATAAAATCCGCATTAATTGTCTTTTGCATCGTGCAGCCCTCTCACTTAATTTTGCTTGTGACTGTGAATTTACCCGCAGTTGTTACAGTTGAAGTGATCAGGGTGGTAGGGGTCGTTCTTGAAAAGCAGCGGCTGCTCGTCAATGATAGCGTGACACTTCTGACAGACATATTTTCCCAGTCCACGGGCTTTCTCCTTGTTGTGACAGGGGCGGCACAGATGCCTAAAGAGATAGAAGAAAAATAGAGGGGCAATTTTGATTAGAAACTAAATCTCTTGTGGGATCAATAAGGTTGAAAACTTTAATTTACAAAGGTTATTTGACTAACAGAGTGATATCAGATAGACTTTTATCTGTTAAAAGCCTGTGAACAGTAATTACTAGATACAAGCCAGTAATAAAATAACAACTTACACCAATGTTTTATACAGTTAATAGCCACTAAAAGTAAATACCACATTAAAGTCATTGTATTAGTGTGGTGGAGGACATTAAGGATTAATTTGACTGTCTTTTGGAGCACATACAAGTCTCATCTTAAGCTCATCTAAGATTAACTTAAAACAGGTTCACTTTATAAAGAGTTGAGCATTAGAAGGGTATAAACAGTATGATATTCAAAGCAATAATCACTTATAATTAAAAACTACCAACACATTTAGGGGGGTTTTATTCTATAATTAGCTCCAATCTTCCAGCACAGGTTACACTTTTTAAAACAAAACTATGCATAGTTCCCACACGCATGCGCAATGCACAGTGGATCAATTGAGACCAACAAAAAAAAAAGAAAAGAAAACATTGTGTAGTTTTGCAGGAGAAACATCAATCCCCAATCATGTCGGGATTGACCCGTATGAGACAGAGAAGGAAAATGTATCAGACGATGTGGACAAGCTGCCGATCTAGTTACCTACTTCATGAACACCATGGAAGAGTTTCGCAGCATGAAGTCCATGAACCCATTGAAATGCTAAGACTTTGACAATGTTTAAACGGATTTATAACGGACTTAAGAACTCTTCGTGTGAACAGCAAGGTTCTGGTGACAAGCAGTGTCCGGACATAATAGTAACAAACACGTGGGCTACACGTCCGTATTAGCTAGCAGCTAAAAGCTACATTAGCTAAGTTAATTTTGCTAGTTCGGCAGTAAGTACAACAGCAAATATCACTGATATTTACCTTAGTATTACACAGAGGTGAAGTACTCACAAATTGTGTTCGAATATTTTTGACATGTACTTGTATTATTTGTAAGTTAGGAACGAGGCGAAAGCTAGCTTTAAGTTTGTGGCTTGTTTATTGTTGTTATAGCAACTCCATGGCAACTGCCAGCCAAGAAAAAGTTCCCGGACGTGTGACGTGACATGAGAACTAACGTTATGTCAGTTAAAATAAACCAATTAAATCAATTACTTACTGAGATGAGAACAGAACTGATTTTCCACACCTTTATTATCTTGCTCTCCATATGAATCAAAACTGAAATATCAATATTTTAGCAACAGTAGAAAGAATTATAGCTTTCCTGATTTGTCTTTTTAAATAAAAAGTTAAATTGTGTTATAAGGTTTAGATAAATTCTCTTGTGTAAATACAGAGGTATTTTTATTGCGACATTCACACTCACTGAACTAAATATGCATTAAATATGAGAGTTAATGACTGAACTAGAACTGACCGTCCCGCGTTTTTAACAAATCCAACATCTGCAAGAACGGCCTGGCAAAGGTCACAGCAGAAACACTCGGGGTGCCAGCTGTTGTTCATCGCCTTGATCACACGGCCAATGATGAACTCACCTGAGAGGAGAACAAACGTATACAGAAACAACAGCAATGAAGCGATTTGGCTCTTAAATCCAGCGTCCGTTCTCATTTGGTTCGGAACAAGAAGAAAGGTTTATGCTCACCACACTGATGGCAGCAAGGAGCGAACAGCATCTGGAAGTCATGTTCGCAGTACTTCCTGCCTTCAAACTGTCGAAACAAATATATTACTGGAGTTGTGATTCAAAAGTTTCTCACTTTAACTCCAGCATAAAGTGCTGCACACAGGTGCATTTCAAAATGGTTACATCATTTCATATTTCTTTTTTTAGCTTTTTAACTTGTTAAAAGTTATTGAGTGAATAATTTCACAACAAAACATTTGAACATGAAGAAGAAAATGATTAGTTTGATCTTTGTCATTAAATTAACTGCAGCTGTGGATGTTTCCTGGATGTTATTTTTTATTTCTCTGTGTATTTATAGCAACATGAACAGTAAGGGAAGAAAAAACTGATCTTGTCTTTGATGTCTATTGATTATTGATCAGGCTGTTCTCAAAAGAGGCCTTGCGTTGCTCCGGGAATCTGAGAAACATCTGGCCTTGTTTCAACATCTGTGCAGAAATAGTTTAGTGGAAAAGCAGCTTTTAATAATTCAGCACTGTTTAAAGGTTGTGATCATCTTGGCTTACTTCTCGGCCTATCAGGTGAAAACAGGGCTTTGGTTTATATTTGCTGCAGAACATTTGTGTGCCAAACAGTTTTCTACATGTTGTTTTACACTAACTGCACGTTATTTTTTTGTATTATGAGACTAAAGTCACAATATTACCAGAATTTGTCAAATTATTAGAAAAAACGTGTTTTACTGAAATTAAAGTTTTGCAACTTCAAAGTATGCTCAACATTCCTCATTTTAATTTATTATAATTAGTATAATTTATTATTATATTTATTAATAATTTATTTAGTTATCATTAAATCACTACTTTGACTTATTGAATTTTATTCTGGTAATTTTCTGAGATCTTTTTGACTTTGGCATACAACTTTTTTCTGGTATTACAACTGCTTTATTCTGTTATTAATACTGCTTTATTATCATAATATTATAACTTTATTCCCATATTATTCAGACTTTATTCTTGTATTATTACAACTTTTTTCTTGATTTACTGCAGCTTTATTGTGGTAATATTCTGAATTTATTCTTGTATTATTACAATTTTACATGGAATTACTGTAAGTCAACACTGCAAAAAAGTCCATAAATTTATGGTTAAAAAAATGGCAAAATAGTTACAGTTGCTGACTGTAAGATAAAAAGCACTTCATTACCGCTCCATGGAGAGCTCACATCTAAGAGTTATTGCATGATGCATGTTTTTATTAGTTCATCGGGGCATAGAAAGTTACCTCATAGAAGAGTCCCTCTGGGAACTGCTGGAAACACTGTGCACAGACGAAGCACTGCTCATGGTAAAGCTCCCCGTTGCTGTTCACTATCTTTTCCGCCGGCGCGAAGCGGCTCTTGCAGCGCTCACACATGGCGTTGGCCAGGGCGTTGGCCATGTTGCTGAAGACAAACAGCCAAAGAAAATAAATAAAAATCAGGGCAAAGTATACTATAATCATGCAAAAAATTTAAGTAAAAATTAATGATTTATCCCGGTTGTAGGTTTGGTGTAAGTTGATTTAACCCAGGCGTAAACAGAGTTTGGACAGGACAATGACTTGGGTCACGCCAGAACACATAAAACAATGTTTAAAAAGTTGTTGCCACATTTCCCACAGCATGATAACAGCTGGGAGATTAAAGTGAGAGACAGCAGAGAGGGAACATGTGATGTAAGAGTTTCCAGGTTTATTTTGGTTCTGGTTCATCAGGGTGGGAGTTTCAGCGAGGAGTAAAACCTGCATATTGTCCTTCTGGCACAGCAAGAAGCTGCTGCTGATCAAATCTGAGGTCAAACATTGGCTTTTAAATTGAATTTAGGATTACATGAAAAAACAACAGTGTTGATAAGATAAAATATTTTTATCACAGTAAAATATGTACGGTAATATATCAACAGGGATGGGTGTAATATTTTCCAACATTTAGAATAAAAATCTCAAAATCTGACACACAAGAAACAAGCCCAACAAGTATGAACTCTTATGAACTCAAGTTATGACTCTTTTCAGCCTGTAATAAAACAAACATGAAGTAGAATGTTAAACTAGAATAAAATAAATAATTACTCCAGATCGAAGTTCTGATATGCATTTTCTTCTTGTATATGTATGAAATGTTTTTCTCTGTCCTACTGGTTGCTGGTTTTCTCCGGGGTTTTTTTTAAACTGTTTGAAATAAATAATTAAAAATATAAATAAAAATATCATCTTAAATGAACTCTGGATTGTTCATTTAAGATTTTAAAGGCAACAACAGAAATTTGGAAACATCATTTATTGAAGCTGCCTGCATGCTTTCTCACGCTGATAAGGTTGCCCAAGCAGATGCTTCCAGATTGTATTTTGATTAAAGTTGGATGATATTAGGAACATATGCAATTGTAATGTCAATTATGAACATAAAGGCTGTAAAACCTAATTTCTTATAAGGACTTTTATTAAAAAACAAGAGATGACCTCTGATAATGGTGACATTAAATCTAAATACTTGAAGGCTCATGATAAGAATATAAATCCAGATAGATGTCCCTGCTCTGCAGTTTAATACCCAACAAGCTGGATGCAGGTGGAAATATGAAGCAGGGAGATGTGTTGATATGAAAACCACAGAGAAAGGGGAATTGGAGGAACAATCCTGGCTTTCCCGCTTTCCAAAAGGTCAAAATAGCACAGTGTGTGAAGGCAACACACATAAACACACAAGACCATGGAGGATCATCACAAAGTGAAACCATCTGGTAATATTTACTTAGTTATGCCGACTTTATCTCAAAGAAGTCCAAAAGCACGATTCATTCGTTCCCATTTTTGGGTTATGCTCTAAACATAAACATGTGAACAGCGGCAGCTTTATGAAGTATTTATTATACCATACACCTTGTTTTAAAAGGTGTTTAGCTGGCATGCTCTGCAAAAATATCACATTGAGGCAAGATGTGTCCAGTCTGCCACGGGATTATCGCATACACATTTTTCCTCTGGCCTGTTTGGACTGATATCAAACACACTGACAGCCCTGCCCTGTCCGAAGGATTTGTGTGAGGAAGTGATGCATCCCTCAGGCATTTCCACCCTCATATCTGCCTTTAGCAGCACCCATAGCCAAACTGAACACATTTACATAGCTTGGGAAAAAAAGGCCTTTTCTAATTAAATCGAATCCAATTTTCCATATCTCTTGGCTTTGTTTTCGTTGGGATCTGCTCAAAAGCTGCTTTCATTCGTCTAAATTAAATTCACAGATGAGGTAGGGAGAGAAAACAAAGAGTTATGTTCTCACAACTCAAAAGCCTGGCACCTGGAAAGAGTTTGCAAGGTAACAGGAAGTAAAAAGCCTACTTAGAGCTTTGCTTTATAACATGTCCATGTGTTTTCTTTTCTGGTTCATGTATTTGTATAAATAATATGCTATATCAACAAGAGGAGCAAAAAAAGAGATGAAGCCAGCAAGAAAAAGTGTGAGAGAAGCATCTTCTTGAAGCACAAACTTGTTCAGCATGAATTCCCATATGGCATCAGTATGTCATTCTTTATGCTTTGAACTTTTGATTTGCAGTAAAATCAGCACATTGTCCAATAGTAATTTCTGCTTTATGAAGATAGGATGGGGAACATTTGCTCCTACAGATTCAGCTGAAACCCATTTGCAGTGGTCCAAAAAGAAAAAAAAAAAAAAAAGATAAACCAAATACCTTTAGCAGTTAGAAATCATCAGTAATGGGCTAATAACAGTGCTAAACTTTAGCGCACATGGCTTCACCTAAATTAATTTTTCCAGATAAATTCTAAATCTCCAATTTCCTTTACTTCAATTTTTAGTTGAATAAAGGTCAAAATCCGTGTTGAAGTTTTGATTATTGACTGTAAAAATGATTCTGGTATTTACATGTTTAAATCCATGCTCTTATTTTGAAGTAGGTGGAGCAGTTTTCTTTTTTCTACACTATTTCAACGACAAAACACACAAGAACACAATAAAACAGAACAAGAAATAAATATAAATACAATAGATTATAACATATAACTTCTAACATTAAAATTAAATGTAATCTTTCAAAGGCAGATATGATTTGAACTGAAGTTAGCGCTTTAGCATTAACTTCCACTAAATGTGGGTGTAGTTCTTTAGCATTAGCTAATCATAATCATTACAGTATATGATTAGTGCTTTAGGGTTAGCACGGCTAACCTTGTAGTTAGCGTGCCTAGCTCAGCAAATTATACACTTTTATTTCAGGTACTGTTGTGATATTGCTAAAAGTGCAAAAAGTAATTTCTTTTCCATCTTATTAAATAACTATGATTGTTCTGGATGTCAGAACAAACATAACCGAAAAGAATATAAATACTGCTCTTAAAAAAATTACAACTACCCACAATTACTGGATATAATTACTTCATCACTCGATGTAACTTCTTCCTCCAAGACAATTGGTTGTTTACATTTTGAGCTACCCTCATTACATCACAAAATGACCCAATTCTGCAATGCCATGCATTTTGTAGTAGTTTGTGAGAAATACATATTCTTAAACGCACAGTAGTTCGTCTTTCTAGTGATGTCTTGGTTTTATTGCGTCACAGACTCTTTAGGGATCAGTAGGGGTATTGCTGCAGGAGGGAGTGGTGCACTCTAAAAAACAGATGCCACAGTAAGAAAAGAACATTTTATGAGAATATTGAGGCAGGAAAACAATCATTTTAAGCACAGTAAGCTTCCTTATTACAACAGAGGTGTCGACAATATACATAGCATTAACTTTGATAACTGTACTTATGCTTTTCAATGCGATGTAATAATGTGGGCAGCTGACTTGGAGTACTTTCTAATGAGTATCATAAGAGATGAATGGCACGCTGTAAAAAAATACACTAGTTGTCTTGTTGCTTTGACTCCGTTAAGTTGCAGCAACTTTAATTGTCAAGTTCAAAACACTTAATAAAAAAGTATTCCCTTAATAGACTTTAGCAATTAAACTAAAAATGATTAGTTAAGAGGAATTTTACTTAGGTTTTTACATTTCTACATCAAGTTATGGTAATAAAATTTTTACATTTTCATAACTCATTTTTAAGTTAAGTCAGCTTTTTATAATGTTTTTTTTTTTTACTGCAGCCAGGTAAAAATGTTACTATTTGTACTACTAGTAAAACTGGTAATATTACCAATACTAATTAACCTCACTAATTTTTTTAAATTATCTGCTCAAAAAGCTTTGATCCAAATCCTGCAGGTGACCTAAGGCCCGTGCTTTCCTGCTTCAGGTGATAAACTCAGACAGTTTAGAAATACAGTACGTATATTTAGCTCTGCTGTCTCTCAAGCGCACATATTCTGAATGCCAGCTGGCATATGCCATTTTGTATAACAACTGCCCCCCTGCTTGGCACGAAAATAGTCCTCCCGGTGCGTTCCCTCCTCTAGCGTTCACAGATATCTCTGCACAAACAGCAGCTTGAGCTAATCAGACTGTCCGCTTCAGCTCCATGGAGGAATTCCTCACATTCTGCAACACTGCAGTCAGATCGGACTTCAGCTAATAACATGACAGCAAATACGACCTTAACATTCTTTACCTTCTAGATATATGAAAATACTGGATTCAATGTAACACCAATTGACTTTTTTCATCAGCAAGAATAAAGCTTAACCTCTCCTCACATTAATCCACATCTGTGGTTTAAAGTACAACTTTCAGCATCAGATTTGCTGAATTTCTGCACCAATTTTCAACCACTACTTACAAGCGAGCATAAAAGTCACAGAACTCTTTATAGACTTTGACGTCACTCTTCCGCCTCTGAGTCTTGGACACAGGGAGTTCAGCCTCTCCCCCGTCCCCGGCCTGAAGCCTCTGGTGGTAGCCGTTCATCTCTCCGTGGCGGACGTGGTCCGGGGCTTCGCCATCCTCAGGTATGGAAGGTGGCACCGCGCGCCCGTTCATTTCCACACTCATCTCCGGCAGATTGAGTCAACTCCTTGTGCTCTGGGTAAAATCCTGTGTGACCGTTGGGAGTGTTGGAGCCGTAACTCACGCAGCGGGAGGGAGAACCGAGGTGCTGATCAAACTGTGCTGGGAAATCTCTCTCTCCCTCTCTCTCTCTCTACTTGTCTCGAACACACAGACTCCGTCACTGATGGACTCAACACTCCCTCGTTCTCTATTCCCCTGTTGCTCTCTTATTCACACACACACCATCAGCCTCCCCTCCTGTCACTCGGAGGCTATTCCTGGGCAGGATACTGAAATAAAGAGCCCACCCTGAATGACGCCTGTGCAGACAGAGGTCTCTGTGTCACAATGATGCACACAAACTCGTGTCCTCGTTTCAGTTTTCAACTGATTCAAGTTTTGGTGACTAGAGCTTGAGGTAAACAAGAGAGACACTAACAAAAGAGCAACAGGCCAAACTAATCACTACATCATCTGCTTTACATCATTGAGCAAAACAAAACTGCAGAGTGAAGCGTTCTGGAGCCGGACGACGTCAATCATGCTCACTATTCTGATTTAGATAGAAAATCTTAAATAACTTCGGTCGCACTTTAGCTGAGGGACTGACATGACTCTGGCATAAACATGGCATAACTCCCGTCATGAATATTAACGAGTCTTTATGAATGTCGTATATTTATTACACAACTACAGCCAAGGAGATTTGGACCTCATTTGGTTGTTTTCTCATTATTCATAAAAACTGCTGTTGCTTAAGCACCAGGATATTCGAAAGAGTTCAACATGTGACCTGTTTGGCTGCAATGCCCTCACTGAGCAGCGCCTGTTTAACTCAGTTTTAATTGCAAACTTCAACTTCATGTTCACCTTTCTAACAACAACTTAACCCCGTGCTTAATGTGCTTAGCTATGAGCCGTTTATTTCCAGAGTCAGAGCCGGTTGAATACAAGTCTAAAACCCAGCAGGGAAAACTATTTGGATCAATTATAAAATATTCTAATCCTTCAAAATCCCACAACACTCTAAGCATCGGCATTCCTCTAAACCCTAGAATCTGAGTAGATAGACAGCTCTTTATGTGGTTGTGCTCAACTGGCTCCACAAATTAACAACCACTTTGCTAAACATCAAAACAACTCCAGGCCAGATCCGGAAATATTCTCCAGCGAGACAAACAGGCTCGATGCGCAAACAGCAATCGCCGCGTTTTTACAGCAGAACGAAGGATTTATCAACAAAAGCTGGAGTTTGATTCATGATGTCCGAGCCCAGTGTGTGTGTGTGTGTGTGTCCAGCTGAGACGTATCTCTGCGTGTCTTCATGACTCCATTCTACAAATAGATGTTCATTGGAGCCTCAACTCCAAACTAGGTGATGGCAGCTGCTGTTTTGTGTATATATGTCAGATTGTATACACAGAGGGCCGGCTGTCTCTATCAAAAGGGCTCAACTAACTAGTTTTTTAGCTAAAATGCTTAATTATCAAATGTTTACAATTTCAGACAAATTTCTCTAATTTATGTCAGTAATACTTTAATCCCAGAAGAAAATTAAAGGTTTTAACTCATATTATCCAGGTTTCTGGAAAGAGTTGTAGCTCCTGTAGCTGTCTGTATTGCAGCAAATCTAAAGAAGCCTCTGACTGAAGACTACAGCTGTGTATATCAGTTTGGTGAAGAGGATGATGCCACATCAATACAAGATGGCAGACATTCCTGCACACTTGATATTTGTTTTTACTCAGAGAAAAGATGTTAAAAAACAACTTACATACACACATCATATATTCAACATTTGTTTGTTTAGTTTTTTTATTTCAAAGTTTTGTGTTGTATTATTTAAAAACATACTGGTTGCTTTATTAAAAAGTTCCTTTTGGTCACAATTTGATTCGCTATTGATTTGATTTAATGTCGCTTAAAAAAGTTTGAGAATGATTTAGTAATAAATAGTATTAGGGCTGCAGTTGGTTATTTTAGTAATCAATTATTCTATACATTTTTCTGGTGATTGATCGAGTAATCGGATAAAAAAAATGACACATTCTGCAGATTATTTTTGTAACTACTTAAAAAAGAAACAAATAATTCAACTTTTTAAAAAAATTAGACAGTAAGCATCATATTACCTTAATATAACAGCTAATAAATACTTAATTAAGCCATTTTCTGTTTCATTTAATATCGTAGGGCTAATCTGTTGACTATTTTTTTCAATTAACCAATTAATAACTAGAGAGCAAAATGTGCTTAATAGGAGAATTTTATAGAATTTGATCCTGGTAAACCTAAAACTAATACATTTAAGAAGCTTTTGGTTGAGCAGATTTACAAACACAGAAGGATTTTTTAATCTAAAATGAAAAATGTATATTTTTTGTATGGTTTTGGGTTAATTACTGCTTTCAGAGTGTTATTTCTTTGGCAAATGGCATATTTTAGAATCTGTATACTCCAAATAATGATTAATCGATTACTAAATTAGCTCATTATTTTTATTAGTCTGACTAATTGTTTCAGCCCTAAATAGCATGCAAGCAATTAATTAGATTATCTATCAATAAGCTTATGCATTACCCTTTTTTAATGTTTCCTATGGCCATTGTGGTACAGGATGTTACTGTAAAATAACACTTGTGCTCAATTAACCTGAAGTTTTACTGTAAAATAATTTTGCTTTTCTTGTGGAAATGGAGATGACAGTTTGTAACATATTTAAATGTTGCCATTCTGACTGGACTAAACATTAAATGTTTTCCTGCTGGGAACCAGTGATGACTGACTGGGGTACAATGGGCAGAGGGTGGGTTCTCCACAGGAAGCTCTCCTCTTGATTTCTGCTCAGTACTCCACCCTAAAATCCAGCAGGCAGTTATCTGGTGTCCACCCTGCCGTATTGTTCAAGTGGATTTTCTCACATGGGTGCAAGCCCTGATTACGACCGGGCGAAGAATTACTTTAAATAGGACCATTTTGAAAAGCAGACTCAACGTTTGCAGAAACCAGACTTCCCATGCAGGCTTGCTTGGTTATTACTTAAATGACTGTTTGCAAAATGAGAGGGATGAGATCACACAGAAAATGCAGCTATTATTAACATTTGATGTGTTGCCATCCTTCCTCTGCGGGCTGCACGCTCTGCCGAAAGTGGAAACAAACTAGAGATATTCATATTAGTCTTTAAGTCCGGGCATTCGGAGGCACACAAACCGCAAAATAATTGCATGTTGTTGTGACATCCTGCATGGGGTTTCTCAAAGCTCATTTTGTTTCTCTTGTACTTTATGTGTAGTTTGTAACACTTGTTTGTGTCTTGGGCATTTAATAAACAGATTCAGGGAAACTCTAATAAGTTCCCTAATAAGTGAGTAACTGTGTGTCCATTCACCAGAAAGTAGCTCAAATTCGAATAATGAAAATAAATTTGCTCAATGGAAACAGAAATTTTGAAAAGGGTTAATGTTTTTTGATAAAAAAAAAAAAAAAAGAGGTGGTTTTCCCAAAACTAGACGCGTTTCCGTTAGAAATGAACATTTTCTATTTTCTACCAATATTGAAAAATCACAATTTTGCAATTCCAGTATTTCCATTAAATAAGAGACAAGGTGCATGAATGAGCTTGTTCTCAATAAGTCATTGAAAATCAAGCAGTAAAATAAAATAATAAAAACAAAAACCTTATGGATTAAGAAGGAAAGACTCAAGTGGATCCCAAAGCTTCAGAAATATGTCTGATTTCTGCTTAAAACCATGAGTCAGGTTTTCCCAAAGGAAACATGACAGAATCCACATATTCACTGTAGGGACATGAGGTGAAATTCATCACCAAAACACAGCATGAAATCTAAGAATTGTAAACAAAGACTTAGAATCCAAATGTTTAGGAGAAGCAATGTGCTTCCTATTGCTGCTGAGATGAAGACACAAGGAGAACATGTGTTGATGCGTTTGTCAACTTTGGCTTAAAAAAGCTCCAGCAACTGTCAAAAACATCTCTGGGGAGTTCCCTCTGCAAGATAGGCTTCTCTCCAAGTCAATGCAGGTCAAAGGTCAGGTCATCCACATTTTGGGAGTGACAGGGAACACCATTAACCAGGACTGTCTTTCTTACTAACAAGCAGCTTTAGACAGATAAACCACAGCAAATAATGCTGGTTTTCATTTTACTGAAGCAACTATGAAGTGGAGATATTTCATGTTTTGTCTTGTTAACTTTACTCCTGAAGTTCAGGCCTGCAACACTTTACTAAAAAATGTTGGTGCAATAAACTTTTATTACTTCGGATCGCTGCCATTTACTCTTCAGACATTTATGATTGAGGAGACATATTTCCTTAGACATCCAGTCAATTAAATAAAACTATGCACAAGCGAAAGGGAGCGAACGGGAGGACAGGGGAGGCGGCTGTATATTGTAAATAATAACTGGACATACAGAATCAGAATAATTATTAGGCTTGTATAGCGTTGGGGTGCTTTGGTGGCGCAGGGGTTTAGCACACCCACATACGGAGGCCCTAGTCCCTCGACGCGGCCGTCCCAGGCTCGAATCCCGGCCTGGTGACCCTTGCCGCATGTCCTCCCCCTCTCTCGTTTCCCTCATTCCTGTCCACTAACCATTAAATAAAGGCCCCTAGAGCCAATAAAACCTTTAAAGAAAAAGGCTTGTATAGTGTCTCTCTCTGATTCAGTCATAGATAATTAACACGTTATTATGCCTTAATTGATTTTGAAATGTTAAGAGAAGGATGAGAAAAAATGCAAATAAACAAAACTCAAAAAATTTAGTAATTTTCCATTTGTTAAAAAATGTTCGATGTGACTCCATTACTCCTTAATAGCAATTAATCAGGTTCCTGAGCCTTTTATTTAAATTAACATAAGATCGGGCCATATTTTAAGGACTAGTGAAATCAAGTGTGCAACCTAAAGAAAACCAAGATAAAAGTCAATATAATCACAGTTTTATCCCTTTTGAAGCTCTTTAGAAAAGCAATTTGATGTGAAGCTTTCACATATAATGCTGTAATTTCAAACAGTTAAATAAAAAAGGGAACAAACCGGCTGAGATACGTCAGAAAGTAGTTCTGATTGAAGCTTATCTTATGGCCTAATGGATTTGATCACAGTTTACTGAGGTGTGCAGGGTTGAGGGTCTGTTTTTCTCTGCTGAAAGCTCACAAATCAAACACACCCAGGTCACACACACCTGTTCTCCGAGAGTCAACAACAACCATGGCAACACAGACACGAGAGCTGCTGGGGCAAAACTTTCCTACCCTTGGCAGAGCATCAAGTACGTTTGCTCCAACACAAGCATGGACGGCTACACGGTCGTTTAAAACTGAGTCACACACAGAGCCAGTGACTGGGCAAACACAACACATGACTAATGTTTCTATTATTCTGCACAATCAGTCTCAAGGGTCCATTTGACTCGCACCATCAGCGGCCCACTTCCATTTCATTTCCAGGGAAGGAAATCATGTGCATCAGAGGATAACAACATTTCATGTTGGATTTATTTCAGCCTTAATAGTTTACAGACTTTTTAATCTTTAGTCTCTGTTACAGATTTAACTAAAATCAGAAAAAGCTTAAACTGACTTGTGAATAGCAAATCGTGGACATACAGTGCTTTGGAAAACATTCCTAATGCTGATGAGTTGTTGTTTTTTTCATATTTTACCCACAAACCTCATTAGTATCATATGTGATGGAGAAAAACAAAGTATTGCAAAACCGTAAAGGAGAACATTATTGAACAAAGAGCATCTTGAAGACCGAGGAGGACAGCAGACAAGTCAGAGAAGAGCAGAGTTTGATTGCAAAACAATAACTTTTAAAAATAGAAGAAGTTTGCCAGAACATGGCCATCCAGCTAAACCCATAAACCTTTCAGTTGCCATGGTAACTTCTAAAGGTAAATGGGATCTGTCGACAGGACAGCTACTATTTGTTCACTACACAAATCTTCCCGTTACTGAAAGAGGAGTTTCCCTCGGCGCAAGAAAAAGGACCAAAAATGTACAGCCGGAGCTACAAAGGAATGGTTTAAGGTAAAGTATACTCTCATTTCAGAGTGGTCTAATCAAAGTCTAGACCTAAATTAAAACCTGTGGCAACACTTAAAACATTTTTTTACCAAAGATGCACTCCATCTAATCTAACCAATGTCGCCCCAAAATGTGAGGTTTCTAGATGTGCAAGCCTGTATTCAAATTAAAGCCTTGTTTTTCAAATGTTTATTTACCAAATAAACATTTGACACATTTAGAATAATCTGGAAATTATATATCATTTCTCTCTCACAATTAAGTGTTACTTTCTGTCAGTATATCATATAAAATCCCAATGAAATACACTAAATTTTGAAAAAATATATAATTCAGTTCAGCATTGTCTTTTTTTTTAACCCGTCAACTAAAATTTCTTTACTTGAACCGTGAACCACTCAGCCATGAAAATAACCCATTTTAAATACAATCTTTAGTCACTTTGCAACAAGCAGAAACACAGTGTGTTTGTATTTCTGCTGGATCTGGGATTGGATCAGTACAAAGGTCTTTAGCAGCTCAACCTCTCACTGCCAGTTGGTGGAATCAACTAAACTCACTCATTCCTTGGTTGCCTAGCAACTCATTCATTCTTTGGTTACCTAGCAACAACTTGGGAGTAACTTGCCAGCAGCAGTTTGAGGTTTTGCCACTTTGCCTCATAACTATGGAGCACCAAAACTGACGTAATAAAAAAAAAAAAAAAGCAGAAATCTATGTTTTTTTGTTTCAAAATAAAATAACACTGTGGCGTGGAAGGAGAAAATGAGAGGAAACTGTGGATAAAGTGGGAACTATCACGTCAAATGGTGGTATTTCAGATATTTAAAACAAAAAATAAATGAAGTATTGAGAGACAGATGTGAAATACTTATTTTTCAGCCATATCATCCAGCCCTAATCTAGTCATTCTTTTTCAAGAGTTGTCCTTCTTAAGCATGACCTCCACTGTTTACGGTCAGGTAAAGATTTAATGGAAGTTGAAGGAAGAAGTTTGAAAAATCTTTAAAAGTGTATTTGTGACACAAAATTAAATGTTTAAACAGCATCCTTGCCTGATTAAGTCAGATGTAATCAGCTTTTGAAATGTTTCAATCTCATTTAGTTTCTTTTTTGCACACTATGTTAAACCTATTTGTTGAAAAAATAACGAACAAGCAAAAATAAAACTTCCTCGTCACTGCGTATCCACCAGAAACCATTAGCAGGTTAACCAGAGACACCCTGGAGCAGGAGCTCCATCTTTCTGTCCACATTCCTGAAATTACAACATTCCTCAGGCCTCTTCAGGATCCGTCTCTGACACACAGAGAGGTGGAAAGGTGTGGCGAAAGACAGGGGGTTTCACAAAGAGCTGAACATCGGTGAGATGCTGATTCCATCATATTGTGCAAACAAACATTGCAAAAGTGTTCTGACGCTACTGAGCTCGAGTCAGGAGAGTTCAACCATCAGCTGCGGTGTTTACTGATCCACTCAGGTAGCAACTTATCCGTTCTGGTCAGTAAGCAGCAAACAGGTAAGGACTTATCTGCAAGGATGTTTC
Source organism: Phalloptychus januarius (assembly GCA_902982915.1). Classification (NCBI taxonomy): domain Eukaryota; kingdom Metazoa; phylum Chordata; class Actinopteri; order Cyprinodontiformes; family Poeciliidae; genus Phalloptychus; species Phalloptychus januarius. The sequence continues at coordinate 14,745,634 of CADWAE010000230.1, read as the reverse complement.
AATAATTAAAAGAAACAACTCAATTGCTCGATCAGCTCAAACATAAAGAAAGCAAAACTGAGGGTCAGCGACCACTATGGTTAAAAAAACTGGGCGGATCCATCCAACACATTAAGTGGATTTTTAAAAATAAAAATTTGACAAGTAATTAAATTTGAAAACAATAAGATAACATTGAGAGATGATTAAACGACTCAGTTGGCTATAGAAATGGCTGAAGGTTTCAAGTAAAATAAGGCAATAAATCAATGTTATGGAATAATTACATTTTTTGTTTTTGAAGATTTAATTTAGTAAAATCTGGATTTTATTTTATAATCTACTCCTTTGGTTTCCATAGTTCAGATTTACCATCTTGCATGTTCTGCAGCTTCTTTTAATTTGGACTCTGCAGCTAAATAACTATTTAAATAAGCCATATCTGCTTCACTTAACATCATTAAAGAGTAGGGATAATCTGTTGATTATTTTTCCAATTAACCAATAGGTAACTTAATAACAAAAGGTGCTTAATAGGAGAATTTAACAGGACTTGAACCAGGTGGAATTAAAACTATGATATTTGAGGAGTTACGGGTGGAACATAAGGAAGGTTTTTCATCTAAAATACTAAATGTTTATATTTTTTGCTCAGCCTTGGATTAATTACTGCTTTAAGAGTGTTGTGTTTTTTTTCTTCAGAAAATCACATATTTACTGAAAAAACATATCTTGTCTATATGTTTTATCACTTTAAATTACTATTATCATTTAACTTCTTAATAGTTTTTAGATATATTGTTTAGGGACAACAACATTTTAGGTTATGCTATAAAAACCATCAAACGAACCGTTTTATTCAATTTGTCTATATTAATATGTGTCTGTTCCTATTAAATAAATCCATCTGAATATTAGAGTCTGTGTAATCCAGCTACCAATTAATCAGTTTCTAAATTACCGTATCTTTCGGACTATAGGCAGCTCCTTTTTCCCCCACGCTTTGAGCCATGCTGCTTTTCTGTGGATTTCTCTTCAACCACCAGGGGGCTCTCTAGCAGGAAGTGAATCATTGGAAGTCAAAATTGGAAATCAAAGAAGAAAGTGCTAACTTTCATTTAGCACATGCTAGCAGCAGGCACGACGGAGAAATGTTTTCAAACTGATATCCCCTCATCATGGAAACAACAGGAAGAAGTTTATATGATGCAGCTTTTAAGTTGAAGGCTAACGATCTGGCAGTACGGATCGATAGCCGCTGTACGTAAAGCTCTGCGTGAACGAATCCGTGGTTCAGCGTTGGAGACGCAGGGCTGCGGCCTTATCAGATTTATGCGCCCTTCTGGAAAATAGAGAGCGGCGGAGATACCAGTGGCTGATATCCCGGTGAGGTTTATATATGTATGTTTCCAGTTTTTAAAAAAAAAAACTTTGTGGGTGCGTCTTATAGTGAGGTGCGCTCTATAGTCCAGAAAATGGTAGTTATTTCAAAACTTGATTAATCACGATGAATTCGATTAATTGTTTCAGCCGTACTGTATGTTGTTATCAACTTGAAAATGATTGGAAGACCTTCATGTTTATTTCTAAACAGATGCAAAGAAAACAATAATCACTGACGGGTCGTAGCAGCATTTCTAACTGGATCCCATCCTCTTGTGGACAGAAAACAAAGTTGCTTAAAGGCTCACCTTAGGCTCTCCCTGGCCAGCCCTCCATAGCTGTCTGGTCTCTCCTGCCTCCGCCTGTACAAATCCGAGTTGGACAACTCCTTCAGCCGCAGAGACTTCATCTCCCGTCGCCGCTCTGCCTCTCCCTCCCTTCCTTCCTCAGCTGAAACCTCCTGTCCGCTCTAACAACAACACTACCGACGTAAATGCTGGATCCAAATGACAACTTAAGGTCTTGTGTTGCTCTCTCGCTCTCCCTCAAACACACCCCCAGGGTTCGCACCGTGAACACCTATCAGCTACTTCTGGCTCCTCCTCCCACCCACCTGGAGCAGGTAGAGAGGGAGAAGGAATTGCAGAAAAGGAGACAGAGACTGGATTGTTGCCTCAGCTGTGTGGGTTCACCTCCTACTTCTCTCTCTGCTATGATGCTCTCTCAAAAACAAAAACAAGGCAGAGAAAAGAGAATGGACAAGACTGTCAAGAAGTTGGATGGACCGTCCAAATAGTTGGATTAAGCTCAGAGGTTTTCTAGAAAAACAAGGAAATTTCTGAGTTTAAAATGTCAAAGATCTGCTAGCAAAACTCAGAAATGTTGAGATTAATCTCAGAAAATCTCTAGAAAAACAAGGAAATGTCTGAGTTTGAAAAGTCAAAAATTTCTAGAAAAGAAATAAAAAATTTTAAGATTATCTCAAGGGGAGAAAAACAAGGGGATTTCTGAGTTCAAAACGTCACAAAATTGCTAGCAAAAACAGGGAAATGGTGAGATGAATCTCAGACATTTTCCAGAAAATAAATTTAATAGTTTAAAAAGAATCTAAAATTCGCTAGAAGCTCTCAATTTAACTTTCAAAATTTCAGAAACTTTGAAATTTTGAGATGAATCTCTGAAATTTTCTAGAAAACACAAGAACATTTCTGAGTTTGAAAGGTAAAGAAACAAACAAGAAAAAAACTAACATTTTGAGATGAATCTCAGAAAAACATTAATGAGGAAATGAATGAGTATCAAAATAAAAAAAAATAAAACTTTTCAAACTCAGACAACTCCTAAAAATTTTTGACTTTTGAAAAAGAAATGTCCCTGTGTTTTTCTGGAAAATATCTGAGACTGATCTCAAAATTTCAGAATTTTTTTCTAGTGCATTTTTTTTTGGAGCTCATAAATTTAATCGTTTTTTTCTAGAAATTTTCTGAGCTTTATCGCAACATTCCTGAATTTTTGCTAGCAAATTTTTTATGTTTAAAATTCAGAAATCTCATTGTTTTTTGAGAAAATTTCTGAGATTAATCTAACATTTTTTCTTTTTGGCAGAAATGTATTCCTCTTTTATATTTTTATATTTCTTCAGGCGTTCTGAGTAACCATGGTGATGTTGTTTAAAAAAAATTAGAAGCAGCAGATAAATTAAAAAGTGTTAAAAACTTGCTGTCTGCTCCTCTGTTGTGAACTGAGAAATTTCTCAGCAGAAACAACAAATGACTGAAATCCAAAATGTCAACTGATGAATAATTCATCGCAGCATTTTGTGAGAACAAGCGCTCCTCTTTCACTCACACAATACTTTCACTTTTCTAAAGACTCTGCATGCTCATTTATATGAGAACAAGGGTTGCAATTATTATTTTAGTAATTGATTATTCTGATGATTAATCAAATAGCTGGCTAAAAAAAGATGGCGCATTCAGCCTATTTAACCACTTAAGCTCATTATAATTTTATTATGTGATTAATTGCGACAGAGAACACCTCACTATCAGAGGAGTAGCAGTTTATTTTATTCACTTTATTCAAACTGATTGCTTTGTGTATGAACATTTTTAAAATCTTAATGCCAAACTCTTCCGTCTTCATGTCAGACGGAAATCACCTCATGATTCCTGCGGTGCAGATTTAAAATGAATCTATAATTTCAGAGCTGTTAAATTGCTGCTGTAAGAGTTTCACTATGCATCACCTTGGTATGCAGACAGGTATGCAGCCAATAAACGTGCTGCTATTCACCTGCTTGCCTTGGCCTGCTCAGGATTCCACGTGTCGTTGACACGGACCGTCAAAGTTAAACATCAGACTTACATTCTGGAGCAAACCACTTGTCCCAATATGCAAAAAACTGGCAATTAATTAATTTATAGTCTGTAAATATTGTGTCAAGTTAAAAAAAATTAGATGTGGTCAAATTTATGCTTGAAATTAGAACGTTTTATATTCTCTGCAGAGAATTACAAAGCGAAAAGAAAGACAACAAAGATGCTGCATTTTGTTTTAAATCTGTGATAAATCTAATTTATCAATAACCAGACATCATTAACAACATCCCGTATCATTTCCTTTAGTTTACTGCCTCTATGTGGACATCACTGGTATTACAGCCACTGCAAATATTTATGTCTTAAAACATCCAAACAATTTAACTATGGTCATTGTGTGCTTAAAAAAAAAAGTTAAATATTACATAAACAGACATTTCCTTGTCTACTTAATCTAGAACCACAGATATATCTGTTTTGCAAACTTTCTGTACAAATGAGGTTAGATTTTCTTCTTTTTTAATCTGAAATTGTATTATTGATGTTCTGCTGCAGCCGTTTGCAATCATCATTCTGCAGGCAGAAAGTGAACCACGCTGTTACACACAAGAGGAAGTGCACACAAGAGTCCGAAAACATAAAAAGTTTTAAAGGTGACGTTCAAACAGCTCAATAAGCTCGACCTGTGTGTGTGTAAAAGAGATTTAATGTTGCTTTAAAAATATGGAAAACATTTAAATTCACCTCTTACCTATAATGTGCCAGAATTTCAGGAGGATGTTTCAGTTGTTTCTACAGTGCTGTTTGCTGTCACCACTAACACTCCCACTGCGTTTATCTGAGCCTGCATGGTCACATCACTTCCTGTTTGCAGTGCGTGTGTGTGTGTGTGTGTGTGTGTGTGTGTGTGTGTGTGTGTAACATGTGACCCAACAGTTCTATTAGTCTGAGTAAGATATCTTAGCAAAGAACCCAGACAAAAATGTCTCATATTCAGGGTGTGTAAACTTTTTATTGTAACTTTTCCAGGACCACAGTGAACAAAAGGAGACAATTTCAATTCAATATTTTATATGACTTATTCCTGTATTCTACATTGTACAGCAGGGACAATTTCTACAAACTGAAAAAAAATGACTAAATTTTATGTTTTGAAATAACTCACCCTACACCTGACTGCTTCAAGAAAGTTAGCAAAAAATAATAATAAATTTAAGTTTTCTGGCATTTAGTAAATAGAAATATATTTTTAAACAGTTGGTCTGATTTAACTTCAGACAGTGAGAATTTTTTTTTAAATATCTGTTTTCAATGGTAAAGAACGTTTTCCAAATACGTTTTATTCAAACGTTAGATTGAAAGCATCTTATTGAAATTCAAGCATTTTTCAGGTAAGTTTTCAAACTTTTCCAGCACCACAATGAACACTATTTTAAATAACTTAATCCTGTAGAAAGCTAAACTAAAACAAAACAACATTTTATGTTTTGAAATGTCTCACCTGACTGGTCCAAGAAAGTTACAAAAAAATAAAATACCTTTTCTGTCATTCGGTAAAAAGAAATAATTTTTGTTATTCTAACTGACCTGAAACACAAGAAATTTGGTCTGATTTAATTAAAAAATTATCTGTCAAAATCTGTTTTTAATCTTTTCCAAATTTTGCCTTTTACTCAAACGGTGGATTGGAAACACTATATTTAAATTCAAGCCTTTTCAAGGATGTTATGGGTGGTTTGCAGCTGAGTTTTAAAGAGATAAACGGAGCTGAAAATGAAGAGGAAAATAAAATAATCCAGTGACTAAACAAACGAGTAATTCTCAGGAAAGTTGTGTCAGCTGGACACATTTCATTTGAAGGGATAATGATTAATTCAGTCGTCATGGGTGAGCCGCCTTGAAAGTCTGAAACAACTCTTCCCCTTTGAAAAAAAAGGGAAACATTTATTTGTTTATTGTTATGCTACAAAATGTGCAGACGATGTTCATGTTGATGTATGTGAAAATTTAGTATGGCTGGATTAGTAAAATTATGCAAATGAAGTATTATGACATTCCTTGACATAAATGTTCATTTCTACAATCATCATGTTTCCTAACTATCTTTATCTTGTTTTCTCCAAAACTCTCTGATGGCTTTTATTATGGGAAACATGGCTATCTTTTCAGAATATCACAGAAAATGGGGGCAGACACAAGGCAATAAGAAAGAAAATCTGCCAGTTGTTCATCTAAAGTAATATATGATCTTAAATGTGACTTTTTATGACTCGACATCAATTAAGGCTGAGGCAGCAGCCACTTAAACTCAACGTTTTTGACCAACTTTGAGAAAATGTAACAAAAGTGGGGATTTGCTGATTTTGTGTGAAATTTTGCAGATTTGTGCCTGCATGTCCATTCGATGAGAACGGGCGCCCCCTGCCGGTGGTGCAGTGTAAGCACAGTTAATATTGACCTACATTTGATTCAAATTCAAAAATACTTTATTAATCCCAAAGGGAAATTATATAAAAATAAATAATAAAAATAAATTGATGGTGATGTTTTACTTTTAGCTGATGACCTTGTGAGTTATTACGAATCTATTTGGTTTTTCAAGAACGTTAAGCTCCATCTCAACATCTCTAGGTCATTTCATGTTATTATTTTCTCAAATAATATCAAAAAATTTAATCTGCAGGTGAAGATACTAAGGCTTTTTTGCTATTAGGACAATCTCCTGCTGAAAAAGTAGATTGTTCTAGAGTAATTATGGATCCATTTTTATTTGTAACATGTACATTTCTTTTAGATGTTAATGTTTCTGATGCATACCGATGCTTTGATTATATTTACGATATATTGGGAAGCTCCCTTCAGTGCAAAAAGACTTCAGTATTTCTTGAGCAAAGTTTTTTTTGTGGTTTCTGGTGGTCTTTTAAAGTCGTAACACAGTTTTTTCTTCATAATTATGACAGTAAAGTAACATAAAAGCAGACATGGTGACTCAGTCTATAAAAAGTGATGACCAGAATTTTACAGTAAAAGCTTAATCACCAAATACATTTTTCTTCCAGATGATAAAGGCAACAATTCACTCGATGTCTGTGCTATGGTGTTGGCGCTCACGCTCAAATCCCCCATCACCGAACTTCCAAACAAGGACAAGTCTGTGCTGGAGGCCGAGACATCAGCCTAAGCTGGGGTTGTATCAACACAGCGCTGGATCAGATTAAAACGTAATGCAGCAATCTCTAGGCTTATACAGACTTGCCTTCAGAGAGAGGCCTGGCTAATTCTGACAGAGAGAAATTCACAATGATGAAAAAAGGAAAAAGGCTGCTTTGAGTGGCCGTCCCAGGAGAGCGGACTGTCAGGAAGTGGTTTGGAAAACACGGACTACTGTCCAGTTGCTTTTTAGAGGACATTCCTCAGCAGGGAGGAGAAGGATCTGATGGTTTTTAAAAGAAAACGAACAGATTCACTCCTTTGTTTTGGTCTGGGAGTGCAGCTCGACACAGTCCATGAAAATTATGCAGAATACTGAAAGTTATAAAGTCAAAGACTATATCCTTGATATTTCCATCACATCACCAGCTCTCCGGATGTGCATCAACAACACCAGACAGTGTCACATTTAAAAGAGGAAAGCAGTAGGTTGATTATTTGTGTTGCAATTTAAGACATAAAGGTTTATCTTTCTCTGGATTTTTAAAACCAACATCTAAGTTGGTTGGACCTGTTGTTTGGACCTGCAGGGGAATAACATTGATTATTCATTCAAATAATACAAAAAAAACAACAACAAAAAACATTAACAATAATGTAAAATTCTGTTTCAAGCATCACATTTAAGTTTAGCTGCACTCCATACAAATATGACGTTTATCAGATTAAATTAGCATAAAGTAATTTAAAAGTATTTTATTTTTTTCAATCTAGATCGTGATTACCCTGATTTAAATATGTAAATATTTTTTTCACATAAAATAAATACCTCTTATTTGAGCTTTAACATCCTTTTACAGTTTTTCATGTTAATATTTAATTGCTGTTTGCAAAGTTGAAATTGTTTTTAATTTCATTAGTTCTCGATCAATAGGTTTTAAGATTTATCGCTTAACCCGCATGAACTTGCTGTTCCCTCATTGTAACGGTAGAGGGAGCTACAGCCAGGTTCTACTGAAGATAAATTAATGAGAGCTTAGCTAAAACTGTGATTAAACTTTTTATTTTATTTTATTACCGTAACCCTACGTTTATTTTTAGCATGGATACACATCCATTGTCGGTTTGTGACAAATAAACAACTACTAGAAGTCAGTTTCTTTCCCTCCAGCGTAAAAAAAATTTTACTCCTTAACTTTTCCGGAGCAAAAATAATTGTGAAGGTAAAAAAGCTAAGCAGCTAACTTACCCGTTAGTCATCTCCGTGAGTCCAAGCATCGCTCCTCCTCGCTCTCTCGGACCAGATGTGTGTTTTTCGGCCTCAGCAGCAGAGGTCCAGATGTGCTCCTCTCTTCTATTTACTGTACAGTTAGAGCTGCTTTTTCTCTCAGGAACAGAATGGCGTATAATTAGGACGGGCTCCGCCTATCTCCACCAACCACAAGACACGGCGGACTGCACTTCCGTTTGGATGACCTTCAGAATAAAAGCATTAAGCGTATGAAAAACAAAATAGATATTGCTATTATTTTCTTAAGTGAACTAAAAAAATCTGTGAGACCATGCCGTTCAATAATGCCCACAGAGAATATAAAGTTATCACAGAAAACCATTGGATTTTAATACGATGCCGTATTAGGCCAACTGTAGACAAAAAATGGAGGACTGAATACCAAAAAAATTTGAAAAATTCTGAGTTTAAAAAGTCAAAATTTGCTAGAAAGAAAAATAAAATTTTAAGATTCCTCTCAGAAATGTTCTACAAAGAAAACTTGGAAATTACCATTTCAACAGTTAAACATTTTTGATTCTGAAACTCAGAAATGTCCTTGTTTTTTTCTACAAAATCTCTGAATATTTTGGCAGACATATGCTTTTTTCTATCTATGATGGCCCTATTCCGCCATCGTATTTCAATGCTTAAAATGAAGCTGTCCTTAAAGTAAAATATTTTAGCTATTTACAAAAATATATATTTTCAAACCATACAGCTCTGAGTGAATCGACCTTTCTCCCTCTTACCCTCCAGGTTTTGATAGCTTTTATTTTGAAAACCAGAGGAAATCGTGTTTATTTTTTTTCTGCGCGGTTGGAAGAGCTTTAAAAATTCACTCTGAGCTTTTCGACTGACTTACTGTTAAGACATTTACCGGCAGGAAACTATAATTCCCACTTGCCAAAAATAATTACAAGATCTGCTTGTGTGTGTGAACATATCGACAGTTCCGCTGACATGTTATTGCGGTCCATTGCTTTGCATCCTCTGTTTTTACACTCCTGCTTTGCAAGGAAACGAAAAATCTGACTTTTTTCCTTTTTCTTTAGCGTTGGATATCCGTACAGAATTTCAATATGGCGGGCGTGCGGCTTGCAGAAACATCTCATGGACCCTTTCCATTTATTGTTAAACCCAGTTATACATATTTAAAGAAAAACTTCATGCAGGTCTTAAAATGTAAGGATTTAAAAAGCTGAAGATAAAGATGCTGCTGCAGCTCTCTAAAGACATAAACGCAATGTTTAGTTTCACCGTCCAGAGGTATTCAGTGGTGATTATTTGTCATTTCCTCCGCCGACTACGTCATAATTCCAGAACCACATTTATTTCCTTAAAAGGCAGGCCCATATAAAATTTCCCCTCCTTCAACATGGAAGATGACTCCATAACAACAAGCATAAATGTATCTTCTATTCGCACACAACAGGGCCTTACAAAAGTATTAATGCCCCCTGAAATGTTTCCACATTTAACCACATACTTAAACCTCTTTTATTTTGATTTTATGCAACAGCTTAACGTAAAATAGTGCAAATTAGTGAAGTGGAAGAAAACATAAATGGTTTTCACCAGTTTCAGTAAATAAAATCTGAGTGTGGCAAGCACTCTATGGAACCAGATTAAAAGTCATAAGGAGTCCTGTTTTCACAACATATGTAAAGAAAACTGCAAACAAGTAAGAGGTGTTCTTAAACTAAATGGCCTAGTCAATGTCCAGATCCACACCCAATTCAAAATCAGTGGCAGGACTTGAAAAACAGTCCTGTAATGTAAACAGAGCAAATGTATAGATTTCAAAATGTGCACAAATCCTGCAGATTTAATTTCAGTGAAAAGTTGATCGACAACACTTCTCAGACTGTGAAAATAAAATGTTATGTACACTGCATGCTTTTGTGTTGATTCTGAAACCCAAGTAAAACACATTAAGGTTGAAAGTGACAAAATGTTCAAAAGTTCCACATTTATCACCTGCAGATGAAAGTGTGTTAAGATGATCAATAAACGCAATTCAACTCTGTGATCACTCCCATCCCGGTTGGTTTTAATCCGTTTACAATCACAATTTTCTGTCGATTTTGTTTTACATCCTGACAAAATCTTAAAAGATTTTCTGATAATCTCTCATAGCATCGGATAACAGTAACCTTCACATAATATAAAAGGTAAAAGTACATTCAAGTTGTGGTAGAGTGATCCCATAAGAGCTGCCACTGGAGTGGAAAAAAGACAAACAAGCAAATTTCTACAGCAATAACCAGGAGACAAAAAATATGCATTAATATTGCAGAAGCAAATCTGAGTATGTGTGATGGAAAATTCAACTTCTACCCCACAGCAGAGCCGCATAGTCATTAAACCAATAAAATGAATACAGCAGAGGTGACACGTTACAAACCACCAAATGCTACAGTAGAAAAACACAAATATCTGCACCTGAGTTTAGGAAGTACCAGTTATAGTTCTGAACATAAATCTCTTGGTTATGATGATTTAACTGAGCTACATTAATAATTTGCCTCTACATTTTTACCCAGTAATGTAAAAAAACCCAAACATCTAAAGAAACGTAATGTTGATTTTTTTCTTACCACAATGTATGGTTTAAGGCTTTTTAATTTTACAAGCAACCAGATTAAAAATGGGTGAAGATTAACACCTTTCTTGTTGCATGTTTCTAGATGATAAATTGATAAACTGTAACATACAGAGAGACATTCAACATACATGATGGCAGTCATTGAAAGAAACTGCAAATAGAAATGTGATTTGTGATAACTTGTCCATTAATAAAGTGAGTAAAGTACAATGTATATAAGCAGAAGAGTCAAATCTTTTTTTTTTAAATCACATTATGCCAGGCTACATTTACCTCCTTAAATAATCCTTAATCACACAATTTGTTTTGCTTTTTTTTTTATCCAGAAACAAGAAAATATTTTTGAAATAGACACATGTGATGTGACCTATGCTTGCAGAAAAATGCCCAACAGATTTAATGTCAATACAAATCAACACAACTAAAATAAATCTATGATTGGTAAATTGATGCATAACGAACCTTCGTTCCCGAATTTGAACACAAACTCTGGTAAAATGCCAAGTTTTTGTTATGGAGACATCATCATAAACTATTCATATACTCTTTTCTCCACATATCATGCCACATTTATCCTGTAAAATTCAACTGAAAAGCAAACAAATTTATTATAGGGAAAAAATAAAATGGGTAGAATAACCTTAAATATTTGGTTGAAACACAATTTGATTCAATTTGAGCTTTTTTCTTTTTCTACACACCTAACGATATTTATAGAGCATATCCTGATCATTTATAGTGATTATCTTACAATACAGTTTAACATAAATGTTAGATAATATGTGGAAAAGATTTGAAATTATATATGACTCTTATTTTTCTTATCACAAAAACCTGGCAGTTTAACAAGCTTGTGTCCATCTCAGAGAAGCACTGTTGTACCTAATGCTCTGCAAAAGTAAATAAAGATTCTAGTTTCCATTATCTCTACATAGAAAATATTATTTTATATACATTCTTTGGTCCTGCTTGTTTTATCCCAACAATGTGTTAATGCCCCAGTTAAAACCATTTTAATTAGCATCATTGTTACAGAGTCTCACAAAGAGACGGGCTGCGTGATGTCACTGCAAGGTGCTCCCCATGTTTTTAGTCTATCTGATCCCAGACCAGCTGTGGAGGTAGGAGGTCCACCCTGAGCCGCGAGAGACGCTTCCCTCTTCCTCACCTGAAAGGAAAAACTTACATATAATTAATTCAGTAGGTCAAATATTATTACAAGTTTCCACATGTTTGATCCTCATCAGGCAACCTAAATACACTAGTTAAATTACAGATAAAACAAATACGATTACCAACAGTGGAAAGATGAGGCTTTTCTTAACTTCAGGATAAATTACGCAGAGTTGTACCTTGTGCGATTGCAGCCAGTTTGCTTTTCTCCTCTGGACTGAGCTGCAGCATGGTGTGAATGACGGGGAGGAGCGCCTGCCTCTCGCTGCCAGAACGCAGGAAGATGAACTGCAGAAGGACGTTCTTCAGATACTCCAGGTTGGCCACGCTCTTCTCTCTCTCCTGGTTTCGCTCGAGTCGCCTAACTTCGCTCTTTAACAGCTGGAGGACGATAAAAGTTACATGAAACAACACATTCCTATGAGCAAGAAAACAATTATGAAATGAATTAATGTGAAATCAATTGATTTAAGACTTTTGTTTTAAACTGCTAACTATGATAATATGTCCAAGTGCAAGTGAAGGATGCACTCCTCTGTAAAATCTGGACTTTTTTCTTGATAGACTTTTATTAGCTGAAAATAGGTGATTTTCTTAGAATCTCAAAGACAAAACAGCAACTCAATGTACTTTTCTGATAATAAAAATTAGTAAAGAAAGTAGCATTTTTCAGAAAAAAAAAACCTAATTCAAGAGTGGGCAAACAAATAATTTGCATCCTTCCAATGATTAATTTTCCTGATATATCCTCTTATCACAGGCTGTTTCTTTTTTAAATAAATAAAAAAATGAGCCAGTATTAGAGGCATTTGAACATGTTCTTGTGTGATGCATCCTTTAATTTCAAAATTATGCATCACCTTCTGTTGGTCCATCAGATAAAATTCATTTAAAGTACACTGGCGTTTTATGGAAGTGACATTTCGATCAAGCCGTACGAATAATTTTGCACAGTTCCTGTTTAGCGTGCTAAAAATAAGCATTTCAGGGGACAAGAAACGGTTCTATACTGATTGGCAAGCGTTGATTCGATAGCGAGTGACACGTCACTATTCTCGCGAGAGTTCAAAAAGAGAATACATAACAAGTATGGCGGTGCCCTCTCGGACAGAGAAGCCTGCAGTGAAATAAAAGTGGATTTAAAACAGCAGCTATCGCTTCGGACTGTGTTGTTTAGAGTCATATAACCTTGTAAGGGAAGTTACGGTGAGAAATGGGATATGAGCGCCTACTTTGCGGAGCTCTGCAGCGGTACTCCAGGCTACTTCGACTCGGCAATTTTCAGCAGAAAGCTCGAGCCTGTCAAAATGCGACCCAGTTGAGTGGCGAATCCACGCGGTTATTTATCTGGTTCGGACTGAACGGGGAGATTCTTGCTCCCACAGCCCGCCAGGTAGCAACCCGTCGAGGCTACTGCAGCTCTACCCAGCCTGCCAAAGATGTCACCCTGTTCGAGCACGACCGGACTCGCTTCTTCCGGCTGCTGACGGTCTTCTGCGGCGGCCAGTTCGTCTTCTGGACGTACCTGGCTCAGTTCGCCTTCACCGGGCTCAGAGACACCGGCGGAAAAGGCCGAGCTACGGCGGCCACGACCACCGGACTAGCCGGTATGTGGAGTTTCGAGATGAACCTGGGTTCAAACGCCTGGAGGTACGGCTTTACCCTGGGATGCCTGACCATAGGAGCGGGGATAGTCGGGCTCGGGGCTTTGTTCTGCCGGAGGTCCGTCAGTAAGGTGGTTCTACATAAGGGCGGGAGGATGGTGACGGTACGGACACAGTCTCCTCTGGGACCAGACCGAGGCAGGACCATAAATGTCCCACTAAATCAGGTGGCCTGCCACGCTCACAGACAAGAGTCCCCCTCCTTCATCCCCCTCAGAATCAAGGGACACCGGCTCTACTTTCTGCTGGACAAAGATGGGACTGTAAACAACGCCAAGCTGTTTGACGTCACCGTTGGTGCATACAGACAGTTTTAATACAACATGATGTGGCTTTGGATTTCTTTATTTACTGTTAAATAAAATATCTGAAATAAAATGTAGGCTCATAAAGATTCATTTTGTATAAAAACATTTAAAACTCTCCTACATGTTTCCATATGTGTCAAACTCAAGGCCAGGGGGCCAAATATGGTACGCCAAAGCTTACCATATTTGGTAAGCTTTGGCGTAAGAAACTATCCAGTTTCTTACAATTTCTTGGGATTGTAAGAAACTGGATAGTTTCTTACAATCCCAGAAATGTATGCAAAATCAACAGATACTAGCTTTTTGTAGCACTGATATATAACTGCGAATTTATTAACATTGGCTATAAGTGACTACTAATTCCTACTTACAGGTGGCAGTATTTCTTACTTTTATGACAATTCTGACTGAGCCTTAATTGATGCCAAGTAATAAAAATGTCACATCTGATATCATAAATAAGTGTAAATATTGCAAATACTTTTGAAGTAGTACCACAAAATAAATCAGAATCCTGGAGGGAGGGACTGATGAATGTGAGAAGATGTTCAGTATTATTTCAAGTACTTATTGAAAGCAGAAAGGGCTTTATTAATAATTTAACAGCTTGTTAATGGGTTTTATTAAGGAATTCTTGCACTTGAGAACATTCATGATCTTGATATGACCCAAAATGAAATTTAGACACTGCTGGTAGGTTTTACCAGAAAACTGCAAAGATGCTGAAACACTGTTCCTTTAAATAAAAGCTAAAATGCACCTGTTTAGAAATGCTTTTGATTAGTAGTAAGTGAAATATTAATCAACATATTTTATGTACATTCACTTGATGATTTATAAGATTGCATTCGACTAAATGTGATGTTTTCTGCTTGTTTTATCATTGGTTACTGTATTATGATTTTATGGAAAGCACTTTGAACTGCCTTGTTGCTGAAATGTGCTGTACAAATAAACTTAAGGTTAAATAAGATGTTGACACGTACAGTGATCTGCTCCATGAGGACAGCGTTGGTGGCCTCGGTTTCGTGCAGCAGGCCGTTCATGTGATCCATGCTGCGCGTGGCTGTGCTTAGCTTCTGGGTCAGCTCCTCTTTGCTGAGCTCCACCGTCCAAACAAACGGCTCTGGAGATGCAACAAGCAAATTAACAAGGCTCTGAATAAATAAACAGCAATCAAATACAAACATTAAATTAAATGAATTAAATTACTTTATTGTTTATTTATTTTTATGTGTGGTGGATTTCTTGATCTGGGACCTGAGTCCACATTTCATACAAAGAGCTAGCTAAGTGGTATGACAATAAAAAATTCTTGAATCTTTGAAAAATACATTTGGTGCTTTGAACGGGACAGTTTTGTTACTCTACTTTGTCTTGTTGGTACTTTAATCATGCAAATAAAAATTATCTAATGAAATAAAATCAATATTATTTTACTTGGATGAATAAAAAATATTTTATTTGCATGGGATAATACAAATTATTAATTAATAATGTTATCTTAATAAAAATATAATTTTTTATAATATAATAAATATTATTATTTTTTATTAAAAAACAATAATATTTTTTAATTATTATTAAATATTTATTTTTTTTTATAAAAAATATTTATAAAAATATAAAAAAATAAAAAATATTTTGTAAATATTTAATAATAATTAAAAAATATTATTATTTTTTAATAAAATAATTGTATTTTATTTTCATGCAAATAAATAAAATTATATTATCTACATGAACTTTTTCTTTCCACTTAATAAAAATGGGTTCTACTACATGAAATGTAATGAAAGTTGAAGGAGAATAACTTCACTGTAACAGCTCCTCTGTTATTGAACTGAATCTGTAAACATATATCTTTGTAACACACCCTGCTTGGGTTCTGGGGATGTGAGCAGCTGCTCCAGGGAGGGCGGGGCTGCGAGTTTTGGCGAGGATCTCTCGGTCTCCGTGGTTTCCATGCCTTCCCCCTCCTCCCGGGCCATCGACTGGAGGTCGTTCAAACCCATCAATCCCAACCCTGCTTGGTTCTGATTGGCGCTTCTCCGCTGAAGTTCTGATGCCAGAGGCTTACGGCTGGACTGGGCCGACACTGCGCCTGTGGTTAGAGGATAAAGTAGGCTTATAGACGAAGAATAACACAATAGTTCAGCCTTAAAGTGCCAATGATTGTATAATAGATTCTAACAAGTTGGGATATTTTTTATTTGGTTTTCCAAAACACTTTTAACTGACCCTGCGGCTCCGGATGTGGATTTCTGGACCTTCCACATTGGGTCTTAAAACTGACTAAAAATGATAAACTGGAATTTTAAAAAGAGATATAGCGACAAATACAACTTTTAGCAATTTTTTAGTTTTTTTTTTTCATGGAATAATTACATGAAAAATTACCATAATTTTTATTTATATTAGTTGTTTTTTTTGTTGCTATAATTAGGTTGAAAACTATGTGCAAATATCAACATCCACATAAGAAAATGTAGCCATCATCTTTTTGAAAACGTTTTAAGTTTTTCTTTCTATTATAACCTAAAAACAGGAGTAAGTTGGTGCTCTATAGATTCCTTATGGTACATATTTCTCAAAGTCTGAGGGAGGTCTTTTTTTCAAAAGGTGAAGTAATATTTGTGGCTCTAAATCCGTTTTATTTAGCTGGACTAAGGGCAAAAATGGATTTTTGGATTGTAAAGGTTGCAGATCGCTGTGCCAAACAGTTGAAGCATCACACAGGAAAATGATGAGAAAGAGGGACAGTGACTTGAGAAAGTGGGAGGATAAATATGATTCATGAAGCTGTGACTAAACCGTCTTTCTCACTTTCTCCCCTCAGCAGGTTAATAGGAACAGTGAAGTAGCTGCTGACCACTAGAGGGCCTCGTTGAGACACTGAAACAGGGGCTCATTTAACCAGGATCATATGGAAACAAAAATAAAAGATTTTACATTATTATGTATTCTGTTCCTAAAAATCTAAATGATTTTAGCTCTAGGTACTGGGCAGACCAAACAAACAGATAAATTAAACTTAAACACCCTCAAAAAGTAACCTACCATGCTTTCTGTAACAGGTTATGATAGGTTTATGTGCTTTACAAAAGTTGTTCATTGCAGTTTTTACACAAAATCATTCTTACACAATGAGATTTTAGTCTGAGATTTTGAGCTGGCTTTCATAATGAGCTGTTTTAGGGTCTCTGAACCTTTAAATCAATAGGCTGCTGCTGGCCACGCCCCCCAAACTCAGCATTCAAAATGGCTGCAAACAGATGCGCAATTACACAACCGTAAATCTTTGAAAAGCAGAAGTGGAGCCTGTTGCACAACCAACAAAACTCTTGCCATTTCCAGCATAAGGCGGTAAAACCAGCTAACCAAACATGTTGGAATTCCGTTTGGGTTGCTAGGTGGGCTTGGCTGGGGTTGCTAGGTAACAATGTTGAATTGGCTAATTTTTCAGACACCAAAAAACATGAACTCAGTGCCAAAAATTTACTGTTTTGTTTTTAAGCGCTTGGAGTATTTTTAGAAGCAGTTAAGTCATAACTGGAAGAATAAGGATGTGCAAAATGTGAACTGTGCACAATAAATCCCTTTTAATAAAGGACAAACACTATTTATTTATATATATATATTTATATAAATAAATAGGTTAAAAGAACTGAAGTTTGAAGCAAAATATTATCCAATCAGTAGCCTTCACCTGGTTCATAGGCAGAATAAATAAGACTGTAAAGGAGAGATATGAATAGATTTCAATGTGTGGTACATGCGATTTACAGTTTGATTACAGAAAATAATCAAACTACTTAATTGTACCAGTAAAACAAACACAAGCTAACTCAATCCGTGCAATTAAATTCAGAAATATGTGGCGAGATAATCCAAACGCGCCCTTAAAAACGGGGGCCTTTTATGTGTGAGACACTAATGAGGAGTCTCTCCAGATGCCACAGGGGCCTGTTTGCCACTCTGCGAGGCGGGAACAGAGCCGCGGCGCCTCGCCAACACCTGGCCAAGCTGACGTGACAGAGAAGCAGCACACATCCACACACTCGCCTCTCCACGTCGTTGCTGTGTGTGTTTGGGATTTTACTGCACAGGGCAGCTGTGTGGGAGGTGATGAATGAGCTCTGCTGATAAACACGGCGATATCTTCACCCCTGTGAGCTCTCCGTGTCCCATCACTCCTCTCATGAAGCGGAGGAGGAAATAAGACAGAAAACTTCTACTCTATAAGCCACTTGATGCTTCAAAGGAGCTCATTAGGCGATCCTAAAGCAGGAAGTGTTTTGTCCAATTTAACGTCAGCCAGTGAAAGACTAAACAGGGTTTGTACAGATCTCCTGCAGTAAAATTCAAAAACTTTCCAGGCATTTTCAAAGTAAGTTTTCAAACTTTTCCAGCACTTTGGAGATAAAATAAAAGTAAAAAAGAGCAGTTTTAATTCACTATTTTATGATATTATGTATGACTAAAATATAACAAATGTTTTGAAATGTCTCACACACCTGACTGGTTCGAGAGCTAAAAACTCATTTAACAAAAAAATCTCTGAATTTCAATAACGTTGTTTAAAATATTACATGATGAATAAGTCAGCAGGCCATTAGGAATAAAAAAATATTCACTACAGTGAAACAGTCCAAACAAATTGTGTGAAGATAAATTATCTTCCTGCTCAAATTAAATGAAAAGAATACAAAGAAAGTAAACAAGCAATCTCTAAAAAAATGTTCTAGAAGTAAAATTTTAGTAATTCTCACCAACTAAAACAAGGGAAGTTTAATCTGATTTAAATTCAGACTTTGTCTGGTTTCATCTGTAAATGACGTTTTCTAAATTTCAACTTTTAATCAAACGTTAGATTGAACTTTATAACAAAACTATTCAGTTTTAATTTCAAGCATTTTCCAAACCTTGAAAACACATAATCTAAATTCAGTTATGAACCGTGATTTTTTTTTTTTCATTTTTAGTTTTATAGTGTAAATATCTGATTTCATGTGTAAGAGGCTCACTTGTTGCATTTGGCCTGTTTGAGGTGCTTTTAGCTGATCTTACTGTTCTGGCTCTGCAGGTTGAAGAGCTGCTCTTCGACGCGGCTCAGTTGTCCCTGCAGCGTCTCTACGGTGGCCCGGTGGTCGTCCTGCAGCTTCCTCAGCTGCTCCCTGTAGGTTTGCCGCTGGGCCTCCACCTGGGAGGACAGGTCAGCCTGAGCCTGGGTCAGCTCTGACCTTAACGACACGTTCTCTGTCTGCAACGCCAAAACCCTGCAGGACGGGTCAGAGGGAGACGGGAAGTGAAGAATCTGGAACGTTCCTCAAGTTCGATTAGGCATTTGTAGTTTGCCTTTTCATTGTTTAATACTGAAATAATATACTAATATGGTGGATTCCAAAGGTTTTTGGCTGTGAATGTGCACACCGCACATTTCAGATTGTCATTTTAAAAAATAATTTAAAAGGTTTTCTACTTTCACTTTAGCATTACGAACTACAGTCACGTAAAAACCCAATAGAATACGTTGAATATTTTGCTTGCAACACGAAAGTGGATGCAAACCTCTGTATGTTTTACAGAGGAGAGGGGGAAATGAGACAATATGTCAACATTATGAGCACAAACCTTAGTAGAACAAAAACGTTTCACCTCTCTCGGAGCTCAGCCTCTTTGGTGATGTTTTCCTGCAGGATTTTGTTGTGCCTCTCCAGCAGAGTGTCGTGCTCAGCCTGGAGCTGCTGCAGCTCGGCGACGCTGCTCTGGAGGCTCTGTTGGCTCTCAGACAGTCGGCTCCGCAGCTGTTCAGCCTGAGAGGACAACTGCTCCCTGCAGACGACGGCACGCTATCATTTTACTGAAAATGCTTTCCTTCTGTTCACTAACAGAGCAGAGTGGAGTAAGCAAAAGCTGTGCTCTACTGAGAGAAGCAATACTTCAACATATTTTTTCTCAAGAAAAAGTAAAAAGTAGCAGTCTAAGAAGTTATTCAAGAGTTTAAAAAAAAAGTATTTTATACAAAGGCAACTTGAGTTCTGATCATAACAAACTGATTTAATGCTGCATTTAAAAATGTCCAGATGTGCAAATTCTGATATTTTGAAAAAAATATTACACATAAATTGCTACAAAGTAGCAAATTTAGGCAGAAGACACTTCCAACTAAAATATATTTCAAGAAAACATTCACAGTCCGAGGTGTGTGTTTATATACAGCTCTGGAAAAAATGAAGTGCCCGCTGCACTGAACCCCATTGAAAACTTCATGGTTACTCCACCAAATACTGATTTCTGAACGGAGTTAAAACATTAGTATTGTTGCTGTCTTTGCATTATTTGAGGTCTGGAAGCGCTGCATCTTTTTCGTTATTTTGACCATTTCTCTTTTTCTGCAAATAAATGCTAAATATTTGCTTGGACTTTCAGAGACATGTTGTCAGTAGCTCCTAGAATAAAAGAGCAATGTTCCTTTTACCCAAACATAAACATATAAAGAGTAAAATCAGAGAAACTGATCATTTTAAGTGGTCTGACACATCAACACAATAGCATCAAACGGAAAAGTTTGCCATCCAATTTTTAATAGAAAGAGAAAAACAATAAATCATGCAAGTGGAAATTATTGAGAATGTTTTAACTTATCATGCAATTAATTGATTTATTGTGACAAACAGATTAATCTAAAACTATTTCTACAGTCTACATCTAATATAAATAGAAACTGCCTCAAATTTAGGATCAAAGCTTGTACCGCACCGTTTGACCTGCCGTTTCATTTTAAAACCACTGAGCTTAAGTTTATCCTACTTAACCTTTTACAAAGTGTTACGGACATTAAACAGGAAGCAGTTGACTGAATTTTCTGATTGCATCCTGTCAGCTTCTTCCCTCGTTTTGCTCTCACCTCTCTGTTTTCCGTCTCTCCCTCAGGCTGGGTGCTGGTTTTACTCTTCTGCTGCTTGAGCACGTTGTGAACTCGAACCTTGTAGCTCTCAAACTCGCTTGTTGTTGCCAAAAGCTCAGCCTGAAATCAACAAAAAAAAAAAAAAAGCTAAAGTGTTTTATTTTTATGAGGGATGATGGTTACCCAATTTAATCTGTTAAAAGAAACTGTGCGTTTTAAATTGTGAATGTATTTTTAGGAATATACTGAGCGATATGAGTGTGCATGTTTTGTTATTTCTTATTACTACTTATTTTAAAATTTTGGTTATGTGCAATGCTGGGACAAACCAATTCACCACGAACTTTGGGGATTAATAAAGTATTGTCTATAATATGCTGCCACCAACTGGAATTGATTGCCATCTGGAAAATTATGGATTTACTCATCAGAACCTTAAGTAAAAATGAGTTTTCAAACTATTTCCATTGCTAATCGCGGGTCTTACAAACAGGCTGCTATCAGCTGAGCATTTAAACATGATGAATGTCTGACTGAAACACGGCTGACATTGTAGATAGAGGTAATTAAAAATAATTGAGAGATAAATTATGAAAAGAGTCATTACTTTTAGCCTCATTTATCAATCGTTTCTTGTGAGCAGGAGCTCAGTTCATTTGTTAAAACTGTTATGTTGAAAAAAGCATCACTTCTCACCGTCTTTTTCTGTGAATTAAACCTGAGAACAGAGCTAAAAACGAGATAAGTGAAGGATGAGCACCTTTGCAGTGTCTCTGTCCTGCTGCAGGCTGTGGATGCGCTGCTGCAGAGAGCTGCTGGTCCTCTGCTGCTGCTCCAAAGCCGACTTCAGCTGCTCCTGCAGGCGGTGCCGCTCAGCTGTCAGCTCACACAGCTCAATCTGAAGTCAACAACACACACTTCTTACAATACAAGTGCTTGAGAAAAATCTTGATTTGCTTTTTACATTTGAATCAAGATGAAAACCCTAATGTAAGACTGGACAATAAGACGGAAAAAAATATCACAATAAAAACCTTTTATATCAGTCGATATCAATAATTATTGATTAGCTTCTTGCTTTTTTAGAGCACATCACTCTATTTCTAAAGTCCCTACACTGGCTCCCTGTAGCTTGGAGAATAGACTTTAAAACACTGCTGTCAGTTTATAAATCACTGAACGGCTCAGCATCACAATTCATTAAAGATCTGCTGTTATATCAACCTTACAGACCTCTGAGGTCCGTAAACCCCCCGGTTTTTAGTCTGTTGAGCCATAACAAATGAAAAACTGACCAATATATTTGATGTGTATGACTTTGTTGATGGCACTCATCAAAATATAATGTTTGCTTAATTATTGACTGCATGGTGTTTTCTTTATAACGTAGAAATTCTGTGTTTCGAACTGCCTTGCTTCTGAATTGTGCTTCACAAATAAACTTGACTTAAATAATGTGAAACGCTGCCAAACATTTCCAGTTTTATCCAGTTTTCACTCCAAGCCATTGTTGTTTCCTTACAAGCGGCAGCTAAAGCGACTTTAAGCTGCCGCGGAATTTACTCGCATTCTGTTGCTAGGTAACCAAAGAGTGAGGGAGTTGCTAGGTAACCAAAGAGTGAGTCAGTTACTTGCTTCCATCAACCTTGGTGAAGCAACTATCTACAGTGCAAAAACATAGAAGTTTACCAAGTGTTTTTTTTTATCCAGTTTCTAGTGCAAATATCTTAAAACACTTGAAATAAGATAAAACGAACATACAAATAACTTTTCAGGAAGATATAGAAGCTTGTTTTAAGTCGATAATTCCTTTATATTGATAAAAACGACTTATTCCATTGGCAGATCATTTCACTTATAGCTAGATGTTTTCCCCATGTAATAAGTGAAATAATCTGCCAATGGAAAAAGTACTTTTTCAAAAATATTCAGGAATTATTGACTTAAAACAAGCTTATATTTCTTGCTGAAAAGCTGCTTTGTATTATTTAAAGTGCTCTAGAAACTAGAGAAAAATAATTGGTCAGATTTTGTGTTTTGCAGTGAGACGTTGAATGGTCAAAGCCTTTCTTCTGCCTACATCCCCCAGAATGCTGTGCGGCTCTGAATCAGAGTTCAGTGAATATTCTATCAGACATATAGATATATGTCTGATAGACATATCAGACATATATTCTGATATGTGTTTATCTCGATTTATGTTGTTTTTGATTTAGGAAGAGTTTTTTTTTTGTGTTACCTTGGAGCTTTCTAGCTGCTGCTGGTTAGCTTCCAGCTCCCCTTTCAGAGACGCCTGCTGCATCATGAGGGAGCTTTCCTGTATGCATGAACACACGCAGATGACACATTAGTAACTCTTACCAACATCCTCCAAGGCCTTCTCCAGTCATGCTTACACATGGCCGCATCACTCTATTTACATTCATCAGACATCCGTGTTGCACAGTAACAGGAAATCTTTGGGGATTCGCTGACAGAAACACACACAGACCTGTTTCATGGCATCTGCCAAATCTTTCTTGGTTTTCACCAGCAGCTGTTTCATCTTCATGGTTTTCTCCTCCTCCTGGTCCAGCTGAGACTTCAAAGCCTCTGGAGACACGCAGAAACATCAGAAGAGTACAGACATTAACAGCAAGTCAAAACAGAAAACCTGCTAAAGTATAAAATAAAAAAAATATGTCAATCAATCTACAATCTACAATCCTACAGTTGCATGTAAACTGAATATTACCACTGAGTATGTTTACTATGTATAAAGACAGTTCTGTGCCCATATTAGAATAGCATCAAAAGGTTTATTTACTTCAGAAATCCAATTCGAAGAGTGAAACTCAAGTCGATTCATTAGGCAAAGAATAATTAACATTAGGTGTTTACTATAAGGGCATCAGGCCTGGCTGCTGTGGGCACTACATGTTTTCTTTTCATTTTTTTAACAAATGCCTATTTTGCAAAGACTGTAGTTTCTATAAAGCTAACAAACCCGTATTAGGGGAGTTGTATGCATATTTTTGGATTTATATTAATATAAAAAAAACTACTGAAAATGATGAAGTTATAGCAAATTCTTTGGGGTAAAAATGTGCAAATACTGGCAAGCGGACGTATTAAACTTATCATGCATCTGTTCATACCCACTGATATTTTTTCTTTAGTGGGTAGGGCACCTAAACTACAATATACATTAATTACTTAAGAGTTACAATTAAACATGTGCATCATACCGATTTCCTGCTTGTGGGTCTCCTGCGTCTGGGTCAGTGTGTTAATCTGGGATTTCAACTCCTCCACACACTCGTCTTTTTCTGTTAGTTTCCCATTGAGTTCTTTCACTAGACGTTCGTAGTCGGCCATCTCCATGTCCATCAGGGAGCTCTGCTGTGCCTCCTAGTGGTAGAGTAAACACACTACATCATGACTGTGAAGAGAGTCAACACTTTTATCTGGAAAAATTATGTTACAAAAAATTAGTATTTCTTTTTGACAAATATTAATCTTGAGGCTTATGGTCTATACAAAAGATGTTTGTTAGATAATGAGATTTTAGTTTGGTCAGTTCTGCTTATTTTGAGCTCCTGTTAGAATGAGCTGTTTTAGGGCCTCTTGTCACTTTAAATCTCAAAGTTTGCAGATGTGCGATTATACGACAATTCATTCTAGAAAAGCAGAAGTGGAGCCTCCTGCACAACCAACAAAGCACTAGTCTTTTCCAGCAGCCTTGGAACGTCGCATACAGTGGTAAAACCAAACATGATTGAATTTTGCTTGGGTTGCCAGGTGATGGGCTGGGCTTGGCTGGGGTTGCTAGGTAATGTCGCAGTGGCCATTATATTTGGGGTTTTTTTTAAATTGGTTCCTTTTCCAGACACCAAAAAACATTAACTTATTACTAAATCAGAGCTGGGTGTCATTTTTAAGTGCTTCAGCTGTTTTTTGGACCCAAATGGAAGTATAAAATGTAAATGTTGGATAATAGGTCCCCTTTAAGTCTATGTTTCCAAATAGCTAATAAATGTTGCAGATGACATTAGGATAACTGCGATAATCAACATATTATGCTTTTATCAAGGAAGTACGGATAACAGTTGGTTTTTCCATCCTGAAAAAAACTTTTAGATAATTTTATACTTCACATTTTTGGGTAAATGCTGTTCTACTCTATAACCTTTAGCAGATTTTTACAAAAACATGTTTTTTGGTGTGTCTACTGGCCAAAGAGAGAGGAGGTTTCTGATTTTGATTAATAAAAAAAAACCCAGTTAAGGAAAAATTGGTGCATCAATAAAATGATTATTTTATACCTTCAACAAGTGTAATGTTCAGCAATTAGACTAACATGCATTCACTTTTCAAACAAACAAATAAAATTATTCCAGACTTTTTGATATTATAAGGATCCGTCAACATAAATTTACCTACTCTTTGGAACACAACATCTCTTTCTCTTTAAAAGAAAACCTGTATCACCATTAGAAATCCAGTTTCTTTGGATGAATTAACAAAGTGGACAAAAGACAAAGTGAGACCTCCAGGCGGCTCTCAGTGTACTATGCAGGCCTCCACTAATGGAAAAGTGACAGCAGCTTGTTCCGCTGTGGGCTGAAGCTGCTCTGTTTCTCTGTAACTTTCCGCTGTGGCTTCAGGCCAGCCATCATCGGCTCGAGTTGACCCGAAGAGACACACTCGGTCTGAGAAATGCTGGTGTGTTTGCGTACCTTGCGTAGCAGCTCCAGCTCCTGGGCGGTCTGCTGGGACTGCTGTTGCTGCTTGTGAAGCTGCGCTGTCAGCTCCTCCACCTCCTTCATGGCGGATGACAGGTCCTGGAGGGGCAAGCAAACACTTTGAGCCTGTCGGTAAACTATAGCACTGCTCTATCAGATTTAATGATATCAAGTAATCAATTTGCAAGATTAGTTTGCAGACATTTCCAAAAAGATATCTGGTTAAATTAACGGGGCAGGATTATGTAACTTTTTGAGCTTTACATTATGTTATAATGTTATTTCCTCCTCAGAACTAAACCTGGAATGTTACTGTGAACCTTTCATGCATGTTTTGACAAATCCTTTAATCTCCATATTTGACTCAGCTGTGCAAAACACTTGGATGAAACTAGCT
Source organism: Phalloptychus januarius (assembly GCA_902982915.1). Classification (NCBI taxonomy): domain Eukaryota; kingdom Metazoa; phylum Chordata; class Actinopteri; order Cyprinodontiformes; family Poeciliidae; genus Phalloptychus; species Phalloptychus januarius. The sequence goes on along the minus strand of CADWAE010000230.1, from coordinate 14,719,747 downwards.
CCATCTTCGAGGCGCAGTTCTGCCTAAGCGCTGCATTTTCCAAGCTCCCGCCTCACAGAGCAGCCATTCCCTACGACTCGCCTATTCAGCTCCTTCAGACTAGCCAGAAGTAATTAGCAAACACCTGGTGGAACCGTGCATCTGCTGAGCTCATTAAACGACCTACTTCTCAGTATTGCGCTGGTAAAATGTTACTAAAGGGTTAATAGAGGAGCGATGTTGTGCTTCAGAAAGAGCAGGAGCTTCTTAAAGAGACAGAGACCCAATTATGAAGTCAAATTTCTTTTAAGTCATATTTGATATATGTCACTTAAAATAACACATGGACTTTATTGCTCTGTGAAATGACACTATGTGAATGGAAAATTCATAACACCTCCCCTTTAACCTTCTATGTGTGTTTATGTCCACCTTAAGCTTCTGGTCCTTCATGGCTCTCTCAGCCAGCAGGTCTCTGTCCAGGCTGGCCAGCTGTTTCTGCAGCTCCTGGTTTCTGGCCTCCAGCTGCTTCACCGAGCTCCTCATGGTCTCCAAACCGGCCTGCAGATCCTCCTTCTCACTGCTCAGCGTCTCCTTCTGCACAAAGGGTCACAGTCTTTACTGAAATAAGTTCAACAGTCGGCCATCAGAGCTGGGAAAAAATGTTTTTCATGACAACATTTACAGCTTTTAAGTTTTGTTTTTACATATTAAATACACTAATGTGTAGTATTGGTTTAGGAAATACAGATCCTGCAAAAAACAGAACCTTAAGGGGTGGATAGACAGAGGAAAGATGGATAAAAGAAAGACGGGCAGATTGATGGAAGATGACTAATGGATGGATGGATGGATGGATAGATGGATGAAACAATGAATGGATGGAAGAGATGTCAGATCGATGGATGGATGGATGGATAAGAGGGATGGATGGATGGATAGAGGGATGGATGGATTGATGGATGGATGGATGGATGGATGGATGGATGAGACAATGAATGGATGGAAGAGATGTCAAATGGATGGATGGACGGATGAAAGGACAGATGTAAGTTATGTGACGATCTCTGGACTTTTTTTTTGTTTTATTTGCGTAAAACCACTATAAATTTAAGTCATTTTATTTCACAAATTCAGATTTAAATCATGAACACAATCCTGATTGGACAGCCTGGAAATGCAATAAAGTCTAAAATTTTACCTCTTTCAGGTTTGAAAAAGAACAGAAAAGGAAGAAATCGTGACAGTTTTGATTTTCGTTTCCTTGAGCGAAGCTAAGATGATTCAGTTTAGTTTTTATTTTTGAGCAACTGGAAAAAACGTTTTCTTAAAACACAAATCGACTAAAAAGAGGAGCTGAACGTCATTCATTGTTGTGATGTGCTTGTAGTCAAAAGAACCAACCAACTCAAACACACGTGGCGTTTCTGAAGAACCACCCGGGCGAATCTGACATGATTCTCCGTGGGGTTTCCTCCAGACACAACGCTCAACAAGCGGCGGCTGCAGCCGCCTCCAGGCAGCTGTCAGCCAAACACCGAACCAATGATGGGTAAACTCAGACGTCGGGAACAATGCAGGGATCCCTAACTAGCTCTGGTGTGCATGATTCCACTGAGGACCTCCAGCTCATCTGAGAATAAACCGAGTCTCAGGAAACGCAGCAGATGGAGGCTATACCTCGCCCCATTTACCTGCCAGACAGTTATGAGCTTAGAGGGGGAAGGAAAGGAGTTATATATACAAAAAACAATTTCTCCCTGGCGCAGCCAGTCACATGTGATGGTCTATTTGTGGGCTCTAGACGTGTAGCTGGATAAAATGACTCTGTAAATCATGTGGAGTTATGCTCGCTGGACAAAGTCTCACAGCTAAGATTTACAGGAGGCTGACAGCATTTTGTTTGTTGTGTGTGTGTGATTGAGTGTGTATCCCAGTTACCTGTGTGACAGCACTGCTGAGTCGCTTGGTCAGCTCCGCAATCTGTCTCTCGGTCGCCTCCACCTTCTCCCTCTCCTTATCCAGTTGCTCTGTTTGCCTGTCGTAATCTATCTGCAGGTTCTAAACACACACACACACCCTCAATATTCATTACTGGAGGTCGGTTGAACAACTCAGTGAAGGAAAACACACATATCAGCTGCATTTACATTTAAAACTCTCATTAGACACAACAGAGTGCTTCCCTCTTTAATAGAGACACAGCTGCAGGGCGTTTATGGAAACCACTGGGAGCGATATTACGCTACGCCAATTAGCTAAAAACTGTCTTGCAAAAAAAAATAAGAAGATTAATCTAACTTGTACATTTTATTTTAAGCGTTTTCACATTGTACTCAGATGGAAGAAAGTTTGTAAAGTGTGAAGTATTCTTTCACTGCAATCACAGTTTCCACACCCAAAGATTTAAAGTTTACTCCATTATTTTTCACTAAATACTTCAAGCTCACTGAGGCGGGTTGGAGAGTGAAAGGAACATATAATAATTTTTATATCTTGCCACAGATTAGAGCTGAAACAAAGGATTAATCATGAAGAATTGATTATTGAATTACTAACTAATTTAGTAATCAATTAATCATAAACTAAAGTATACAGACCACAAAACATGGTCATTTGCTGAAAGAGCAACAAACTCCGAGCAGAAATTAAGTCAAAACTGTAAAAAAATACCAAACCTGTAATTGAGATGAATCAATTATTGAAATGATTGTCAACTAATTTAGTAATCAGTTGTTAACTGATGTATACAGACTTTTTTTAAAAAGCCAATTTGCTGGAAGAACAACATATTCAGAAAAGTAACTAGGTCAAAACTGTACAAAAACTTTAAACATTTTGCTTTTAAGATTAAAAAAAACATTTGTCTAACAGTTTTCTACCCAGAACTCATCAAATAGTGCAGTTTTAGCTTCACCTGGTTCAAATTCTGTTTAAAAAGATTTCCTATTAAGGAACATTTGTAATCAAATTGTTGATAGGTTAATTTAAAACAATTGCTATTCAATTTATTGATGCAAGCAGAAAGGGTTTAGATTTTAACTTATTGATGTTAGAAGGATTTCATAGCTGCAGGTGGATCCTTTGCTACCAAAGTGTTCACTGGAGGAAACATATGTTGTTGCATTTAGGCAATAAGAGTTCAACTTACACTGAGATTACATTATACTCAGACAAATTACGTGCCATCTGAAAGCACTGGGCGGAGTGGCTTTTATTTCTCCAAAGGTTATGAATAACTTTGGAACCTTTTCTTCAGTAATTTTCTTTTTTTTACTTGATAATGTAAAAAACTAAAAAGGTAGAGCGATTATTGAACAGATTCCCTTTCCTTGAATTTTTGTGGGAGACCTTGAAAAGCACTATTGATGCATTAATTTTTCACTAAATCATGCAAATCCTTGTAAATTATGACTGTAATAAAATTCAGTGCATCCTACCTTGTATCCTTCAGCTCCATGAATGATATCTTTCATTGAAGTGCTGATCTTTTCCCGCTCCACTTTTAGAGATGCAATTTCTTCCTTGAGGGCTACAACCTGAAAAGAAGTGTAATAAATTATAATTTTAGCAATGAACAATTATTTATTTACCCACTACAGGAAAATTAATTAATTAACTATTGTTTGGAGGGATTTTTTTTTCCAGGGCCGGATGGATCAGGAGCTGGGCCCTGGGCTCCAGAGAGTTTGGTGCCCAACTATCACAAATTGCTTTCAATCATTAAAATTAAATTAATATTTAGCGACAGATTCAAGACTTGGGTAACAAAATGAAATATTTAATAAAAGAAAAAAAAAATCTATTAAATCAACAATAATTAAGACATAATATTTTAATAATTAAAAAAGTAGTCAATATTTTTGTATTACTGCAAATGGATGTCAATTACTGTAAATCCAAACTTCGAAAAAAAATGCTTTTGCATTTTTCATTTATTAAAAGTAAAGCACAAAAATGTTTTCAATGCCAAAAATCTGAAGGCGGTGTCTTACAAAGAGCAGGAGTTTCTTAAAGTGACAGAGACCCAATTTCAAAGCGTTAAATTGCAATTAATTTGGAGCCCTTTGACCACATTGCATGTCATTAAATATGTTCATTTTCAATTGATATATGATTTAAAACAGAGTGGGATGCTCAGAGTCAAGAATTTTATTAAAGTCTATAATTATGAAGAATTTTACAAATGAATAAATTATGCAAAAACATAATTTGACTTACAGTCCTCATATTTATCAATGGATAAATGCTAATTTTTTCTGACTACCTCCTTCTTGCTGTTGTCCAGTTCCTTCTTGGCTTTCACTGCTACTGCCTTGATTTTATTCATCTTCTCATCTTTTTCTTTGATTTTATCCTGCAGGAGAGCTGAGGGAAGAAGAAGAAAATGTTTTATTTTTTGAAGACTGTTTATTCAGTGAAATAAAATTGATGAGATCCATGATCACACCTAATTTCTTTGTTGTCTCATTGGCTTCACTTTCCTCAGAAGAAGCAGATTGGACATTAGATTCCTGTGAACAAAAAAAGAGAAAAATATTAGAGGGTAAAAACAGCACCAATAAAATCTATTTCCTATAAGCAGAACTTTATCTTTTTGAAGTGGGGGATTCTAAATGAGGAGTTTAGAAACTTTTTGATGCCATGGCCTCCCAAATGCTACAAAATATGTAACTTTTAGATGATTTTCCCCCAATTTTACTGGGGTTTTGTTGTAAATAATTAGTGAGTTTCATCCAGGTTAAATAAAAGGCTAAAGATAAAGAAGAAGTTATTTTAACTTATATTTCCTAATAATGATTGAAAAACTGATTATATTTCATTTAAAAAATTTTGCTTAGATAAAATTTCTTTCCGATTTTTTTGTTTTTTCCTCCAACTTTAAGCCGGTTCCCCAGAAGGCCGCGCCCCTATTTTGAGAAACACGGTCCTAAACGTGTTCTGATCAGATGTTTGACCCACCTGCAGAGCTGATATTTCGCTCCTCAGCTGTGAAACCAGAGAATCCTTCTCTCTGAGCTTCGTTTCCCACTCCGCCCTCTCTTCCTCAGCCAAGGAAACTTGGCTCAGGAGTTTCTGGTTCTCGTCACTAATCTTCTCGTTAACCGACTTCATGTCCTGGAGATCTCTCTGCAGCCCCTCTACGTCCTTCACTACGTCCTCGAGGTTTGATCTCAACATGTTTCGCTCCTTTTCCAGGTCGGTGATGTGAGCCTGGAGGTCTGTCTGCATCCCTTCCTCTCTTTTCTCGGCTTCCATCTCTTCAAGACTTCTCTTTAAGAGGTTTCTCTCATTTTCGAGCTCTTCGACTCGTGTCCGGAGATCTTCCAGCTCCTCCGTTGACTTCCTGAGGACTTCAGATTTATTTTCCTCCAGCAGCCTCATGGAAGCACCAGATTTCTCTGCCTCCTCTTTTACCGACTTCACCTTCTCCTCTATTTGTTGCTTTTCAGATTCCCTCTGCGCCAGGTGAGCCTCCAAGTCAGCCATCTTGGATGCCATTAGCTTCCCGTCTTCCTGGAGCTTGGACAGCTCCAGCAAAGCCTGCTCCTGTTTCTGATGGAGGTCGTCCCTCTCCGTGGAAAGTTCTTTGATTCTCAGCTCCAAACCGGAAACCGTCTCCTCATAAATCAGCGTCTTCTCCTTTAAATTTTCTTCCATCTTTTCCTTTTCCTCCTTCAGATGCTTTACCTGGTCGTCTGTTTGCATCCTCAAGCTTTCCACCTGCTTGTTGTTGTCATCTCTGAGTAAAAGTGTTTCCCTTTCTTTCTCTTGCAACAAGGCCTCAATTTCTGCCGTTTTGGCGTCATTCAAGCTTTGCACTTCGTCTTCTTTGAGCTTCAGCAGGTGTTGCACTTTGTCCCGCTCCTCAGTCAAAATGGTGGCCATTTCTTTCAGATCTAGAATCGTGTTCTCCTTCATCTTCAGTTGTGAGAAGATCTCCTCATTCTGCATGGTCAGCTCCTTCACAGCCTGTTTTAAAGAGGTTTCTTCTTCTTCTGTGGAAATGAAAGGCTTCTGGTTTTCAGCCGTATAGTTCTGCTGAAGGTCTTGGATAGTCTTCGTCAGAGAGTTTTTCTCCTCTGTGATTTCAGTCATCCTCTCTCGCAGCTCGTCCCTCTGTTGGCTGAGCTGCTCGATCTTCTCCTGAAGGTCTCGCACCGTTTCTGCACCCTTGTCCTTCATGGCATTGTACTGCTGGACAAAATCTTTGGTCTTCTCCCCCAGCTCTGTCTCCACACTTTGAAGTATGTCTCTCATCTGCTGGCACTCGGCTACGGCGTCGTTGCGTTCTCTGGTTAAGGCCTGACATCGGGCTGTCAGCTCCTCATTCAGATTCACCTCACTGCTTGACATCTCAACAGGAGCTTTAACTTCCTGTTGCACAGGTTTCAGCTGCAGCTGAGGTTCAGCAGTTGGACTGTCTTTATTCATCTGAAGCTCGTTGATTTTGAACTCAAGCTCTTCCTTTTCCACCTGGAAATCCTCCTTGATCCGCTCCAGCTCTGCTTCAAGCTCCGCCTTCACGTTGCTGAGCAGCGTGAGCTCGTCCTGCAGCATGGTGTTGTGGGACTGGACGTCGTCCAGCGCCGTCCTCAGTCTGCCGAGCTCGCCATCCTCTCCGCCGCTCTGAGGTTCGGCTTGTTTGCACCTGGACAGCTCCAGCATTTTGGCGATCCCGCCGCCACGGCTGGGGTCTTCGTCTTCCTCTTGAACATCCTGCAGGTAACTGTCTGCAAAAGACAGAACAACGTTGCCTCAAGATGCCGCAAAATTAGGAATAAGTCATTTTGATACGGTGAATCGTACCGAGACCTGTCACAGTAACAGAGTTTGCTGGATGGTAAATTGTCACAGAAAAGAAATCAGGGCCATTTTGACACCATTTTCAACTATTACTGGGATAATTGCATCATAATGCAAATCTGTCCTGTAAATAAACACTAATTTCATACAAAGCACTCCAAACTGGAACAGAAAGACATTTTAGATACCCAAATTAAAACACAACAACCAATAATAAATAAAACTAAATAAAAAATAAATAAACAATAATAAATAAAATGGATTATTTAAAAAAAACTGCCCTTCAAAAAATATTAATCATAAGAATGTTGTGTAATGAATTAACTGCTTATTATCAAAAACTTTAATGTATTTTTGGGAAGATTTTAAACACAAAATTGTGCAAATTTATAGTGGAAAAATTAGAGATTTATGGGTTTTTGTATTTTTATAGCAACAAAAACCTGTGACGTGTTTTTGTGGTAGAATTTGTCAGCATGATGTTTGTTCAATTTTCACCAGAGTCTTTAATACAAAGACTAACTCAGTTCACTTTCATTAGCATGTTTGCTGACTGCAGCTTCTGTCAATCACGTTTTTCTTGCCTGGCCTGTTAGTTTAATTTGCCACGTTTTGCATGTTTGCAGGTCTGACATCGTTTTTTAACCTGCAACTAATTTACATTTCTCTATTACTTGTTTGCCGTGTTCATTGGTCTGCAAGATCTTCAATAAAATCACCAATATTCTCTATTAAACCTCTTTGACATGCACATTTCTCCTCAAATCAAACTCAGAAAACAGTAACTTCCTTCCTTCTGCTGTACCTTTTGAAGCCAGCTGCTCAGTCAGCTCCTCAGTGAGCAACATGAGGCGATCCCTCTCCGTCTCCCAGTCTTCCATTTCCTCCTCATGGTGGACGGTTTTCTGAAGCAGCTCCTCCTTCAGGTTCTCCACCTCCTGCTGGGCCTCTGTCACCTCCTTCTGGTACTTCTCCTCCAGCTGAGCTGCCTCCTCTGAACTTCTGTCTTGGATCGCCTTCATTTCAGCTCGAAGGGTTTCCAGTTGAGCTTCAAAGGAGCGTCTGACTTCCTCTACACTCTCTTGAGCACTGGTGTATTCGGCTCTGCACTCCTTCTCTCTTTCTCTGTCTCGTTCCTCTTGTTCCTGGAGTAATTTCTGGAAATGAGTCACTTTTTCCAGGTGATTGTTTCTAGATTCCTCGATGCTGGACTCCAGGGTTTCGATCTTCCTTTGGTGGTCTTCAATGACTCGCTCATGTTCACTTTGCAGCACTGCTAGATCCTCCTGAAAATAAAAAAATAAATACACAATCTGGCTTCTTTGCAGACATAACATTGCAGAAAATTGTAACGTTTATGTATTTTACCTTGGCTTGCTGTTTGGTTCTCTCTAACTCTTTACGTGAGAGTGCAAGACTTTGCTGAGTTTCAGCTTTCTCCAGTAGCAGAACATCCATCCTTTCAGTCAGCTCCTGGAACAGCAAACAGCATAAAGTTATAAAATGTTAACATATTTACTTTTACAACATATCTGGAGATACACATACCTGTATCAACAAGGCATCCTCTGGACTTTTGTCAGTACTTTTGGATTGTTGTTTAAGGGATTCAACTTCTTTTTCCAAATCTGGGAAAACAAAGTAAAGTCACGAATTCACAGCCAGAGAAGAATCAGCAGTCGTGGCTTTATTATCTACCTTCGCATTTGATCTTCATCTTTTGCATGGCGGCGATCTGTTTTTTGGCATATTTGATGAGGTCATCTTTGGACAGCGTATCCAGCTGTGCAGACAGCGGGAAGAAAAGAAAGAGGGAAGCTAATCTTATGAAACAATGATTCTCAACCTGGGTATGCTGTTTAGTCTTTGTACAACGGATTAAAGCCAAAGAACAAACGTTAGGGCTGTTTTAACATCATCCCAATCACCGATAGATCAATTTGTACTTTCAAAAAAATTTTAAATTTAGCTTCTGATCCTTGTTAATTTGAGCAGGAACTCTTTTTAGGATTACACTGGAAATCAGAGCTAGCACAAACTCCAAGTAGCTGTTGCAAACTAACACTATACAGGGATGAGTTGGCCAAATCATCAGCATAGATTAAATTATTAACAATATAGTAACCCACAATATAAGCACTCTCCCTATAATTTAGCCCAACAGTAAGATTTTCCAATTTTATTATGTCATTCTCTAAATATTTTAACTAAAATGTATCACATGATGTTATTGTCAAATCAGTAACTTCAGGTACATTACTGCAGTAGTAATAATAAAACTCATAACATGCATTTGTTATTTTTATTTTAATCAAAAATATAAGTTAAAAACCTACATTTTGCAGTTTGTGAGTTCTTGCTCAATCTATTTATATTCAACACAAACACACTGATAGGTGGAATCAGAAATCTTACCCAACAGCTAAATTGTAAATAAAAATAAAGCCAAAAGAAGTAATTCTGTTACCACATTTCCTCTTATGGTTTTATAAACAATCATATCTTCAATGATTTCCATATGAAAGTATGTATCAGAAAGAAAGGTCCGGATTAATAAAAGACACAAATGTAGAAAGTTGTGAGGTACCTTTGACTTGGGAGCACCAGCTTGGGATGGAGTCCCAGCCTCACCTGCAGAACCACCGGGCTCCTTTATAGAGAAAAGAAAACCAAGTAGCACTATTAGATTAAAAAACGTTGGGTTCATCAGGAACCAAAAACGTTCATGTCAACCAAACACTGACTAAAATGTTTACTTTTTGTATAAAACTTGTAAATATTTTTCTTCCAAATTAGCTTTTTATTTCAGATAACTGTATTTACGAAAACGGCTCTGAGTTCTGGTGTCTGTAACTTCAAGATGCTCCACACCAACTTGTCAGGTTAGCTAAAGCTAACTGCTCGATACTGAATATTTACCTCCATTTCAGGCGGCTTCTGAGCTTCTCCTGTCTCCTGTGTCACAAAAGAAGATAGCAGGTATCCAACAAGGAGCACTTCATTCAGTATCTGAGATTATTGTCGGCTACGTAGCGATTTAGCACGGAAACATTTCATCTGTTTTGATTCCGAGACAGCAGGCTAAAGCTAAGAACCGCTTCCGCAATCGTCAGCCGGGTGACGTCGGAATAATTTACGTCACATGTTCAAACGGAGGAGATCAACAAAAAAATGTAAATATATGGAAAATCTTTTAGTAATTTATTTATTGCACATAATAAGTATTTGATACATAATAAACATGTAAATATTTAGAATAGGAACTTTTGGTAAAATAAATACAAGTAAAGAAGATTTTATCTCACACAGTTGAGGTGTACCTACAATGACCATCTCCTTTTATTATAAGTGGGAAAACTTTAAAAAATTGACTATGCATCTAATACTTATTTAACCCACTGTATTGTATATATTTCTGTCGATGGACTGGCACAATTACTCCACCAGCCCTCCACGATTATGCAAGGATAAGCGTGTAAAGACAGATGGATATATTATATTTATATTAATTTTATAGCTGTAACAAAGCCACAATAAAAAAATCCAGTTTGTAGAATGACCTTAAGCGTGCCATTTATACTCATAAACCCTCTGATGTGACTGAATTAAACAATTCTGCAAAGAAGAATGGACCAAAAATCTTCTATATAAAGCAATGTAAAACAGAAAGTATCATTAACAGCTCATTTTGACAACAATTTTGTTACAACCAGTGTTTTGGATTTAGGATGAATCACTTTTTCCACATGGGGCCAAACTGTTTTGGAAAACTTATTTGCCTTTAATTAATAAATTTTTATTTAATCTAATATAAACGTATATTTTCTGCTCCAAAATATGTTAAACCCTATTCAAATCTATAATTATTCTTTTAATGACTCTGAATAAAAATTAGCTGTTGAAATGTGAACAAATGAAAGTATGAGGGATTTTTGCCGGGCACTGTAAGTTATTTCATTTGTGCCATCAAATTGAACATTTTGGTTGGTTGTAATAGTCACAGACATAGAACATAACAGGAGGAAAAAGGAGGTGAAATATGAGAATTGAGAAAAATCCCAAAATACTTTTCTGGATTGTATTTTAGCCAATCTGAGATCATATTTAAGAAAATCTGCCCCGGTCTGTGCCCTGCAGCCATTGTTTCTGGGATGCTTTAGAGAGGGGAGGATATTTACCCTGACCCTGACATCAGCGCCGTCATAAACCCAGTGAAGCTTCTGTATTCTCATCTCATCGAGTTTCATCTGTTGAATATGGAGAGCGCCTGTTTTGACACAAGTGACGGAGGCACCAACGGGGGCAACTTAGCTTGATGCCTTTTATGCTGACAAGGCTGGCATGCTGTGAGCAGAGGGCCAAAGGCTCAGCTGACTCCCTGTCTCATCTGGAAGAAACCCGCCTGGGTCAAACACACCCATCCATCAACAGCCCCTCCCTTGTTTTCTCGCAGGGCATCCAGCAGTATTTTGCTGCCATTTTTCTCCCCCCACTCATGGCCGTCAGTCAGGGACGGCTTCGCGGTAATATAACTGACACCGGCTGGCGTTCGGGGAGTAATGAATGGCTTGGCTGGGTCCATCAGGAGGAGCAGCAGACACACTTTCATTCTCCTGCCTTTCTCTATTTCTATCTTTCTTGCTTCTTTCGTCTGTTTAGTTTTAGCAACAACCACATTTCAAACCAACACGAAGAGCAAGAAGGGCACTCATCTTTCACTCCTACTGCCTCAGACCTCATCTCTCTTGATTTAGTGCCTGAGGCAAAAAAAAGTTAGACTTTTCAAAACTAGATTTTGTTTTGAGACATTTCCAGTAAGTTAGACATTTTATGGATATTAATAAACTGAAACTGATGTACACTTCTGCTAATCCGCTATTAGCAGAGCTAATTTTTACCTTAGCTCTTTAGCATTTTTATAAATTTTTGACTCCCCAGAACACACCTTTTATTCACAATGAAAGTTCTCTATTGAACAAAAATTTTCAGACAAAAACACTAGGGGTGCACCAACTTATCGGCCATCCGATTTCCTTCATTTTGGGAGATCAATGATCGGTCGATTTTTACACGTGAAGTCGGTCTTAACTAACTTGGTCTACAAATCAACCGCTGTCCTCTTCTGCTTTGCAGTGCGAGGTTTGATTGACAAACCGTCCATCAATCAGGTCATGTCTGCACGTTTACAGTTAACAACACTGTTACCAATTCAGCAACTTTCTTGGTATACTGAGCAACGTTTCAGACAAAAAAAGAAACTGGTATGGGCCAAAATCGGAATTGGCAGGTTAAAAGATTGGTAATTGGCGATCGGCCAGAAAACTCGGTGTACGCTATGTGTACACTAAAGACCATCTAAGGTATAAAATTAGAGAAAATTCACAATAAATCCCCAATTATTTGTTTATTAGCATTGCGTGTGGTGCATTTTTTTCACCCTGAAAAAAGACTGGCTCGAGTAAGCAATTTAAAACCCAAATTTAATATGACATTCATGAAAACAGATGAACCTCTGACCATAACTGAAGCTATAAATGTAGAAATATTTTGCAGAGCTTAAGCATTTAGATCTCTTCATCCTGCATTTCTCTATAAATGTTTCAAGCAAGAAAAACTTTCAAATTAAAGAGAGTAATTAATTTTTTTTGAACAACTAAAATATAATACTTTAAAATGGTCTAACAAAAGTATTCTATTCAAACCAATTGTTCAATTGGTTTGAATAATTGAAACCAATTATTCAATTGGTTTCAATTGAATAATTGAAACCAATTATTCAATTATTCTGTATGATCTGTACATCTGCATGTACAGATCATGTACATGCAGATCTGTACATCTGCATGTACAGATGTTAATCAACATCTGTACATGCAGCAGCTTAAAGCATTTATTTTTTTGCTACATGTAGGACTCCCTTTCTTCTTTTTCTGTTTTTCTTTACGTCTCGTCTTGTCCTCCAAGCCAATCAGTGAAAGGTGACTTTGGTGGAAGCAGAGAGGAGTTGTTGTGTCAGGGACTCCTGTGGTGTGATTGAAGTTTCTCAGAGGGGAGCCGGCAGGAGACAAGAAAAAGAGTGGGCAATTATTTGTTTCTGAAAATCCTTTAGTATTTTTGGCCAAAAAAAAATCTAATTCAAAATTAACTTATGGTTGGTATTCAGTCCTATTCAGTCCAATACCCTACAGAAGGTATTGTCCAGCTTCTAAAATGAGTGATTTTAGCATAAATGCAGGTTAAAATATTACATGTATTTTATCTACCTACTTTAGAAAATTGATTTGCATTTGAGTTATTCTGATAATATTGTCCTTTGTACTCAGCATTTGCAGCCCTTTACTCCATATTTCATTCATTGTGTCTTGCATTTGTTTCCGTCCTGACATTTTACCTGCGCAGACTGGCAACGCCATTAATAGGTTTGACATTTTAACATATAACGCTGACATTTTAATACACTAATGTGGAAACTGAACCTGTCTGATTGTTCCTTTCACTGCCGATGCCGTGAGCGAACGGTCGCTAATAAATGACTGCATCGTTAAAGATGATAGAACGCGCCATTATGTTCCGAGCTGCTGTTAATAATGTGTTTACATGTTAAGGTTAATAGTTAAATCTGAGTGTCAGCTTCCCAAAAGAAAATAGCTACTCTGTCAGTGGTTGAGCAGAGTTAATAAAACACACAAAAAAGAGTGATAGCTCCGCTTTTTATGAGAACTGACATAAAATCAAGCTATTGGAATGTTGACTTTATGCTAATGTTTAGCCTTTCCTGATCGAACGTATCCGCGACCGTACAGCCAAATTTGCAGTACCGTAATTACGACACACTTTGCGCGATCTGAAAAATTCCGACGGTTTCTGAAAGCGGAGACGTTGCGCTTTCTAGTCTATATGGGGTTATTACGGTAATTTCACTCCCGCCTCTTCCGGGAGTGAAATTAATCTGAGGGGTGCAGAAGGGGGAAATAACTTGCTGGATATAGAAAGTTCCAGTTGTTATGGATAAGTGGGCAAATATATTTACTTACAGGGGATTTAAAGAACTGCGTATGATTAAAATTAGCTAAAATATTCAGGCGTAGATTTGAAACTTTGGTCTTAAAAGGTTTTAAAGCACTTGCCAATAATATATCAACAATATTAAAATACTGTTTTTGTAACAGGCTTTAAAGATCAAGCTTTTAATTCATCCCCTTCAGTTCAATTACCAACTATTTCAGTAACAATCTCATTCCACACACATTTTAAATTTGTTTCTGCTTGCATTGAAGAATAGTCATATTATATCAATCAATATTTGTATTTGATTTTATGCCTTGTTTCCGAGTGTTTGCCTTTGAGCTGATGCTAGTATATTATTTATGATTTCAGGGCTGCATACTGTCAGCCAGGCCTCTGATCTGATAAACACACCGCATAGTTGACCTTTGATTTCTCCCATGATCTTACTCTCAGACTGTCCTTTTATTTTATACCAGAAGACAAAATGTCAACAATTATGGGAAAATCAAATGCTTTTGTAAAAATTTTAAATTCAGCTTAAACCTGCACTTCCTCACCAATTTTAACCTTCTCTATACCTGTCAATATTCTGATAGTTTGTTTAGAAAACACTCCATTTAATTCTTCCAGCTTTATGATTTTACTTATGATATTAATGATCTATTCTCTATCAGGGTCTAAAATTATACAAATTTATCTCAAATGAGCAGAAACACCCATCCTATGTGTAGAGAAAGTAAGTAGGCAGGTGTAACCCATTTAAAAGACTCGTCTACAGTTATTTTATAAGAAGATAATGACTTGATGACTAAAAATATAAAGTATGGTGGTGGAGTCATTTTGTCAACCATCAATTATGCTGCAAAAACTCAAAATAGTTTCTAGTGTAAATCTTCGTACACTTGAAATGAAACAAAACTGACTTACAAGTGTTTTTTGTTAGCAAGATATTAACTTGTAAGTCAATAACTTCTTAATATTTAAAAAATATTTCACTTATAACAAGACAATATTACCATATTATAAGAAATAATCTGCCACTGAACTTTTTAAGTCAACATAAAATTATTATTTACTTAAAACAAGCTCCTATATCTTGTTAAAAAGTTAGATTTAAGTTAGTTTTGTCTCATTTCAAGTGTACTAAGATGTTGACATTAGGAACTAGATAAAAATACTTTGTAAAATTATCTAAGAAATGCAGAGCAAAATATGAGTAAAACTGAATTATGTGCAGCAAATATTTGAAATAGAATACTTAAAAAATAAACATTTCAGGTGATTCAAAGGTCTAGTCAAAGTCTAGAATTCAGACTAATTAAACCAATGTGGTTGGACATTGGGGGATTCCTCTAGAAGAATTTGAGAGGTTTAAAATTCATGTTTTATTGAACAAATTCATGTTTTTGCTGTTAAAGTTGGTTCTACAATTACATGATACATGCGACTGAAACAGGGTGTGCAATTATTTTACCGTCAGAGCTCCCCTTGTTCCATTTATGCTGTGGAAAAGCTGAAGAGACTGTTTAAGAAGAAAGTATCAAAACGGTAGACATTTTCTCTTCCGTGCCTGTGGGCTGTCTGTATTGCTTTATAAATAGTTTGGCGTCTCAGCAGGAGAAAAGCGCTTCATCACGGAGGATGGACGAAACCTGCATCCTTTGCAGAAACGCCAGCGCTGAGCTTTGATTGCGACTGTCCTTCCTCATTCCTGCTCCCATGAACGAACCTCCTCTGCAGCATGCCTGCAATACATATTCAGCATCCTGATCAAATGCTGCATTCACTGATTTGCTTCCTCTGTTAATAACAAAGTTGGAATCTCTTACGTGAGCATTACTCTGAGCTGGAAGTGCACGATCTACTGTGAGAAGAAAAATACTCAGAGTTTATTTTAAAGACTGTTAAAATTTTTTATACATGTGTTAATGAGTCATAATGTTAGTTATTTCCCATTTTTTAATTCTATAAAATGTTTTTAGTTTATTTCCAGCAAAAAAAGTAAGAATTTACTTTTACAACCTTTGCTGTATTTAACCACATGTAATGGATGGGTATGAAAAGTCTGTTTTTGAGTTAAAACATGCAGGAGGTTTGAGGCACGACTAATAACATAACAGTAATAATAAAAAACAGGCTAAGGCAAGAAAAATTTGTTGTTGCACTTAATATTTTCTGGTTAAGAAGTTATAAACTCGCTAAGGAAAATATCAGCCTAGAAAAGTTGGCCAAATTTGTGCCATTCTTGAAAACCAGTTAGGGGCCACACAAAATGAATCCAAGGGCCACAAATGGCCCCCAGGCCACACTTTGGACATCCCTGCTCTAGTCCAAGGCTTATACATTAATCAATCATGTGTTGAAGAACTGTAATCTCACTGAGGTCATTACTGTGGTTCTATTAATCAGTGTCAGCCGGCTGTACGTTACTCCGTTTCACAGTCGCCATGATATTTAATGTACATATTCACTCAGACTGACTGGGCAGCCCTGAAATGTCAGGCTTGTTTCATACAGGCTCTTTTTAAAAGATACAAACCAATACACCAAGATACACATGCAATCTCACACTCATGCATGCATGCAGCCGTTTAGTGCTGATTTTATTAGTGGCTGTGAGATATACTGCAGCGGTTGACGCCTCAGAGAGACATGAGGCATCTGGATTCTCCAATGACAACTGCTTGCAAAGTGTGATGGAAATGTTGCCTCTGCTCACTCTGTCCTCCTCTCATGTTTGCTTTCTCATCTTACTTTCTGTTTTTTTAGTTCTTGTCATTCATTTCCACCCCGGTGCAGAACCCATTGGGTTATCGCTCCGTATAATGTCTAGTAAGAGTTAAAAGGAAGACTCCCAACCTTCACTGAATGAATTTAATTTGCACCTCTTAGTTTTAATCAAAGCTAATGGAAATGCTGGCTGAGTCCCATCTCAGCCCTGCGCTGCAGCACAAGCAGCACTGCACATGCAGTTTGGGTTATTTTGCACAGACTCAGCATTGGCTGTAAATTGTACAAATTAAGTGTGACAGAAAATGCTACACTCAGTGGTAGGATAAAGGATTTGTTGTCATTTACAGATTTTGAGTTTTTATTTAGGTTAACAATGACATTTTAAAGGAGGCAGGCCAATGTTATGCTTCAGCTCAAACACAGTTTTTCTGTTGTAAAAATTTGATGCTATATTTTTTTGACATCTGAGTTTTATATTTGCGCGTAAATGCAGTTATAATGAGAATTGTAACTTTGTGAAGCGCTTTATAAAAACATATGGGAGTGCTCAATTCTGGAGTCCAGACTACATAATTATATATCTAATTTACAGATGAAAGATGAACATCTTCTAATATTCCAAAAATTATTTGGAGAATTAGGCTATTTGGTAAATAATGGCTCTTTTAAAGCAAATTTGTCTTAAAACTTGCATTAAAATGTCAACTTTGCATTAAAAGTGTAAATATTTCCTGATGACAACAGTCACGCAGACTCCTTCATGTATTAAATCGGGTTTAGGACAGTGTCATGTCAGTCTTATGCACATCCCTTAAAAATAAAGTGTTACCCAAATTTGATACCAATACATTTTACATAAAGAAACCTGATGTGTTTTTGCTAAAAGACTTTGTAAATGGTTATCTAGTTTGCAAGAAACATTGCTTGTGAAGTTGTTGTGACAAAGTCATTATCTGTGGAAACAACACTTGTCAATCTTCATTTACAAAAATATATAGCTGCAGCTTAATAAAAATATACTCAAATATTTATGCTTGATGCAATTAACCCAAGATTTGCATGCAGCTAGCAAAGCTGCTAGCTAACGTTAGCTGTTCTTGCACAAAACATGACTCTTTGGTGCAGTGTGTTTATCACATGCTCCCTAAATGGTTTAAATACAGTTATAATGAGAATTGTGTCTTTGTGAAACTTGTAATTTTTAGAATATTTTAATTCAAAGCCAAGTTGAACTACTTTTCAATCTGCAATGATTACATGGACAGAAGTCCTCCTTAGTGATTTCTTTTTCACATGACCATTGGGAGGTTTTTGTTAGCTGGTAGAGTCGGATAACAACCAGACGAATAAATACGCAGCCTGTAATGGACATTTTGAATCATGCTCTGTGGTCTGACACATTACTCAAACTGGCAGGTATTTTAGCACATTCTTCTACTTTTTTGTACTCTATGAGCACAACTCTGAAAAAAATTCCTGTATTCCGCCGTCTGAGCATTTCCCTTTTGTGTGACGATCATGATGAACTGTTGTGTGCGGCCCAAATCCAATCCAGCAAGACCCAGACATCAATAACATATTAGAGGAACAGTTTACAGCCCAAAGATATCAGTATTGATCTCCTATTTAGATTCAGCTTGTTTGGACTTGGAGACAAATAGCCTCTCCGTCTCGTTCAGAGAATCCATTTAATTTAGACAGAAAGAGTTACTTTACAGTGGCGCTGTCTCTCCAGTGCTGATGTCATTTGAGAAATCAACTGCATGTAGCCGGGGCAAAAACAATGTTTCAAGATCTGCTCAGAGATAACTTTTAGGACATTCTGTCCTAGTGACTGTTAAAGATTTTAACCTTTTGCAAGTGATTATTATTGTTTTGCTTTTTGGATTTTGGATAGTTTGTTTAGCAATTCTTGCTGCATTTTTTTTTGTCACTTATTGATATTGGGTTTTCCATTTTCAAATTTAGCATACCAGTTCACTTTCTTAGCACAGCTATTTTTAATGTACAGATAGGAGTTAAATATAAAATGCTTCATTTGTACTCTGAAGTCTGTATTTCCAAGATAAAGTCAGAAAAATTAACCAAATATTCTTGGAAAATTATAGGTGTTTGATTAGGGCACATTTAAAAACCATGAAAATTTCATTAATCCCACTTTAGATGGGTTTTATCTTCCAGAAAAGACACAAAGAGCTTCCTAGCATTTTCTTGTGAGAGAAATACCTTGTTGTGAACTTATATTGCAGACTAACAACTAGCGTATATGAGCTTCCACTTATTCCTAGTCCTTCCTTTTCTGAAGTCAAATTAACACGAAATTGTTAAAAACCAGTAAGCTTTCTTTGATTGAGGTTGCATGCCAATGTTGACATTTACTAGTCATTCTTTTTGTGAAGAATTTTCCATTGCTGTTTATTTTTTCCACTATCAAAAAATACAAGAGAAAATACTTTATTCTAGTGTTTTTTGTGAATCTTGTGCATTTTGTGTGAATCATTGTCTCTTCATAAAAATCAGAGGACCGACTTATAGGTAATAGAGTCTTGTGAATACAATGGATGGTTTCAACAATATTGCTGAGAAGAATCCTCCACTTTAGGTGAAGAAGCAAGTTAAATTAAAACAAAAGTTTAAACTAGACAAAGTGACTACTTAAGATGGCTTAATTTAACTTCTGCAACTGATCATGTTCAATATGTGTTTTGGTAAAATAATGTTTTCAAGCATCGCATTACTGAGGTACTGCTTCAGATCATTGCTTTATTATCTTTACAATGAATTCAGCCAATTGTATTAAATTCTAAAGATGAGAAGAAAATTGTTTCCGAGACATGTACCAATCCACAATTGTTGCGTCTGAAATACATCTGTAGATTAAAATGAATAAATTATGTAAGAGCTTCGTGGATTAAAGAAAAAACTGAAATAACTCCATCTGTACAGTTTTAAGCAATACATGTAATCCTTTTGTAATGGTGTGTGAAGTTCATGCGTATTGATCCCCTAATAAACATTACTGCATCAGCATCTATGGTAGATTATATCTCAAATGTGGGACAAACAACCCTTTTGAAAATGTGTTTTTCTGCTTTCTCTCAGAAATGGTTGTTTTCATTCCTTCATCATAGTCTTTAGGGCTTTATCCATTTAACTTTCCACTCTCACTGCCTCAGTGCAAAGCCACACAGATAGTGCACTTAACTCATGAATTGCAGCAGAGAGGAAGATGTGGACAAGAAATACAGTACTTTATTGCATATTGCGACATGGAATAGTATATAAGATATAATTAGCATCATGGGGATTTGCGACTTCTTGAGGAAGCTGAGGTACTTCAAGGTTTGCAGCAACATGCTGGAGTTCTTCTATAAGTTTTACTGAGAGCATCATCTCTTCAGTCATCATCTGTTGACCAAAAAAAGGCTCAACAACCTGATAAAAAAGGCTGGTTCTGGTCTGGGGACGACTGAGGAACGGTGGAGGTGATGATGCAAAGAAGGATTCTTCTTAAGATCAAGAAAGTGGGGGGTTCGGTTGGGGGAGATGATGCGTTCGCATACACCTCAGAAAGTGTGTAGTTGCGTCCCTGCATTCGGAAAGGGTGTTCAAATCCTAACAGGAGCAATACATTGGTAAATTGGTTAGCTCATGTAAGATTTAATTACCTTTTCCCATTCAGAACCCGTAACCCAGTTATCCTCTGCTGCTTCCTGTGCACAACAGAGTGAGACATGAGTCATAGCATAATATCAAGACTGTTTAATTTGAATGCATGTGGGTGAATTTCCTTCATTTTTAATGAAACTGTTAAATTACAGGACAGAAACACGTTTATTGCTACGCTTTATTTTCTCTGACTGCAGTCCCTGCTCTTAAAGCTGGAGCCATTTTAAGTGAGAACATCTGGTAGGTACTCAGAGTAATTACAATATGTGAGACGCTGCTTAAAAAGATATCTCCCAAGTGATTGCACTTTTGAAGATTAAAGCTGCAGAGGATCAATAAGCCATTTATTTTGCACATTTAAATGTCAGATCCTCTAATGTTTCCCCGCAGAGTTAAGTCACACTGTGATTTTCTCTTAACCAGTGTTTCTGATGACAGACCGCTATTAACATAATAATAAAAAATACAGTTAACATTGTAAGCGTGTCCTGAAACCGTTTTTGTACACACCGTACTTTATGATTTAATTTGTGTATCTTATCTTGGTCAGTGCAGCCGACCTCGGTCAACAGAGATCATAAAACCAAAACAAAGTCCCTTCTGGTGGGAAGCATCTTATCTTCTCATCCTCACTGATATAATTTAGGACATGAATTTCAGAGCTGAGGAAGGGAAAGGAGATAAGTACACGGTCAACTATAAAAATCTAATATTAAGAAATATGTGTTGTTCCAGAAAACAAAAAAACTCTAAAACTGGGCTTCTCACAAAAATGACCTAATTGTAAAAATAACTTTAAAAGTGCAAAATGATTTTTATTGACAATAAAAGAGGATTTTTAAAGAGGATTCAAAGTAAATTGTAAGATTAAAATCAGAATTGTTTTCCCTTCTGTGGTCCTAGTCCTTTTCTACAAGCTCCAAAAATGTTATACATTGTCTAATGTAGGTACTGTTGTAAACTGATAATGTTTGTTGTGACTTGTTAACTTGTTTACTGTAAATTTTACATTTATCAGGCAATGCTACTTTCATGTAATTAAAATAATATGGCATACTTAAATATCACTCTCTGTTTTTTAGATTTTTATTCCTGTTAAAAATCTAAGCGGTTAACACTGATATGATGTAGTGATGCTAATGATTGTAGGTATGTTAAATTAAAAAAAATAAAGAATCTGGTGTTGACATGTTGGTATAAAGGGTGAGGGAGGATGAATGAAAATCTGCTCAAGGCCCCAAAAAGGCTTGGACTGGCCCTGCTCAGTGGTAAAGTGATTGAA
This sequence comes from Phalloptychus januarius, assembly GCA_902982915.1. Taxonomy (NCBI): domain Eukaryota; kingdom Metazoa; phylum Chordata; class Actinopteri; order Cyprinodontiformes; family Poeciliidae; genus Phalloptychus; species Phalloptychus januarius. The sequence goes on along the minus strand of CADWAE010000230.1, from coordinate 14,698,269 downwards.
CTTAAACTGTTCTCTTTACTCAGATAAGTGGTCGACCTTAACAGGATTATGTTCACTCTGTCATATTGACACCACTGGATCTAATTAAGCTGTGGAAACACGTCAGCCTTCACACATTCATTGGTGCAAACAATGATTAAACACAAAAACTGAGAAACGGAGAGGAGATCATTAGTTGTGTCTCAGATTTCCTTTTGGGAATTTCATGTGCACATATTGACCCTCCACCATCCATCTAACATTTATGAAATTAGTTTCCTGTGCTTCTGCCGAGTGCCATAATTAGGTTCTGTTTTGCCACTGGACTCACTTTGTCTTGTTAATGAATGAATTATTAATTGATAAGTTGATAAGTAATTAGTCTCTTCAATTAGTGACTACCCATGGGATCATTATCACAGAAGCCAAATGTACTTTCTTTCTGTCGTGCATAAGCTGTCATGTCTCTGGACACATTCACACACGCATCTGTCTTTACTTACCAGTGGGGATTCTCCACAGTCACCTTAAATATGACCTATTATGGTTCCTTGAACAGGTTAGGATAGCTTTAAGGGTTAAACATAAATCCAAACCATGTTTATTGAATTTTTTTTGCACAAAATTCTAAATAAAATAAAATTTTTGTCTGGTCAGACCTGCCGATTTTGAGCTTCTTTTAGAATTAGCTGTTTTAGGGTGTTATTTCATTATAAATCTAAATAAAAATGCAATGTTTACCCTGGCATGTAAAAATGGCTGCAAACAGGTGTGCAGTTACACAAACCTTACATCTTTGAAAACCAGAAGTGGAGTCTCCTGCACAACCAACAAGAACGCAGCAAATGGTTTCTGAATGGAAAGTCAGCAACAAAACGCTTTTTTTTTCAGCAGCCATTGTACAGCACATAAAGCAGTAAAACCAGCCGTACAAAATCCTGGAGCTCAGCTTGGGTTGCTAGGTGATAGGCATTGCTGATTTGTGACATTACATTCTGGAGGTTTTTGAAACAGCTCATTACTTAGACAGCAAAAAACATTAACTTATTACCAAAAAAATGCCTGGGTATTTTTTGTAAGCACTTAGTTTGTTTTAAGAAGTAGCTGAGACCCAAATGGAAAAACAAAAACTTGCAAAATGTGAATTTTGCATAATACAACCTTTCTAACAGGTTTAACTAAATCCTGAATTTTTGATCATTAACCTTTTAACTACAGTTCAGTCTACTAAGGCTTTGGACCTCAGCTTGACATTAAGCAAACACACACACACACTGTCTTATACACATGCAGAAAAATTGGGGAGATGGCCAATTTTCAGATTCAGCTATCCATTTTGATTTATGAAAGATGTAAAACTAAAACAATCAAATAAATAACCCAGACAACGCTGCCAGATATGCATACACACGTACACCCCCTCTTGGCTGCGTGTGTGTGCGTGACAGCAGGGGGTGTTGGCAGGCTCAGACCAGCTCCTGTCATATGTCATTTTTAAATGACAGTGCTGTAAAGCATTACGGAGAGCCGAGTGGAGGAGAGGGGAACTGTCAGGGCTCTGTTAACCGGATAAATGATTCTGCCCTGCTGGCCTGTTAACTGGCAGCTGGTATCCTCTCCAATCAGAGACGCACCCTGCAACGTCCGCGCTATTATCTCTCCTTATTTACATATTCACCTGCATTTAAGGCGTGTGTGTGCTTAAGAGGCGTATCATTCACTGGCGTCAATTTAGTAGCATAAACTGTTCGTGGTAAACAGCTGTGGTACGCTGAAACTTATTTCTTATACGAGAAATGTTTATTCTTGTATAAATAAGAATAAACTTATTTATACAAATATTCTTGTAGTTCTTAAGCGAACTCGCTAACTAGCTAGTCTAGCTAGACTGCTAGCTCGCAAGCCAGTTCGAACATGCGAACTAGCATGTTCGCTAGCATGTCAGCGAACATGCTAGCTAATTCGCTAGCATGTCAGCGAACATGCTAGCTAATTCGCTAGCATTAGCGAATTAGCTAATGCTAGCGCATGTTCGCATTAGCTAGCATGCTAGCTAATTCGCTAGCATGTTCGCATGTTGGAACTAGCTTGCGAGCTAGCATGAAAGCTAATGCGGGTATAAACTTATTTATACAAGTTTATTCTTGTAGTTCTTAAGCGAACTCGCTGACTAGCTAGTCAGCTAGTCTAGCTAGACTGCTAGCTTGCGAGCTAGCATGAAAGCTAATGCGGGTAACCATGGCAACCAGTGAGCGCTCTGTGTTTACGAACGTAATACGTGTTTTTATGTTTAAATAAGTTTGCATTGTCCTGATCAAGTTTCTCTTGGACTTTAGAAAATTTTATGGTAAATTTGGTCAAAGTAAACACAGCTAACCCCAGTTTGTTGTTTTTACAGCTTTTATTAAACTGCACGCTGAGTGTTCATGTTGCACTCACGAAACAGTCAAGAGTCCTCCTTCAGTTTCGGCAACTTTATTTGCCCCACGCTGTGTGTGTTTTTTTTGGATTTGTTCTCGGAAGTAGCCGGGCACAGACTCAGAGAACCGTTTCAATGTTTCCCGCTGACCAACTGACACTTCCGCAACCAGAACCAATCAGTGATGCAGCACGCAGCTCAGCTTCTGCAACGCTTCCGCGGCTGAACAAAAACAACTGGGCAAATATATTAAATAAATGAGTAGAGTGTTATATTGACAGAGTTTAGTCGTTATTTAGACATGAATAAACACTAGAGTTGTTATATGAGAACAAAAGTAAGTTAAAAAGAAATGTTATTGTATGTTATTGAAATGTGTAACAACACAAAGCTGGGTTTATTGGGTAATTTCCTTGTCCCTTGGTGAAGATTTTGGGGGTCCCACCAACACTTCTGCGGACTATTCACCCTTCAGTACTATTGGACTTGAGAAAGTTGTTTATGATACGCATGCAGAATCCATCTTCTGGAAGAAAGAAGCGAGATGACATGAAGATAACACAAACAACCTTTGCAATATTGTAACATTTAAAATACTTGCCCGCTAACTCACCTTTAATCCAAGTTCTTGTAAACATTGTTCTGTTTTGCTGAAAATCTTAAAATGATAGGCAACATTTTTTTTTTTGTGGGGGAGGGTGTTGCATCCTAGAAGTATTTTATTTAAATGAACACTACTCATTTATTTAATATATTTGAGTTGAGTGTTCATTTAAATAAAATACTTCTAGGTTGGAACATTCACTTAATTTTTACATCATGTTCTGGCTCATATAAACATATACATCTTTTAAATGAAAAGAAAACCCATTATATTATATACAAGAAATAGTTACCACTTCATCCATTTATGTGGAATTTAGAATTTCAGTTACAGTCAGTACATATTTTATTTTGAAAGGTTTCCTCTGCCACTTTCAACACAGGATTAAATAACCATGCTAAGGAGCACAGGCTTCATTATTTCGCCTATAAAATTTTAATAAAAACCTTTCAAGTAATTTCAGACAGAATAAATTATATATTTGGGTTTCATTAGTCTTAATAGAATATTGAATTAATGATAATTTCCTCTCTGCCAAATAAATCTATTATTAAGTAAAAATCGACGGCTTTGGATTTAAATCAAAAACGTCTTTAATTTCCCCCACATTAATGTATGAGCATCATTTCACCTGCCAGCTTTCATCTTTTCATCTCCGCCTTGGATGTTTATTTTTTTCCCTCACTCTCTCGTTCTTTCAGCATCTTAATTCAATGAAGCCAGACGTGCTGCAGCAGCAGGGAAGAAGAGGGTTTCCAGGTGGACACAAACATATAAACATGGAAAAAAACACAGTAAACAAAAACACACATCCTCGTTTTTTGCACTCTCACAAATGTGTGGTGCAGAAGCTCCTGTTCATTAGCTAAGTCACTCTGAACCCCCCTCAACTGGCGTAATACAATTTGTGCACAGAGGGTTATGTGGGTTCAGCTGATTACGTTAGCATTGCACTGACAAGAAGCAGCTTCTGTCAGCTTTTCAGCAGGGAGAAAAAGCAAGCTGGGGATGGAGCCATTAATTGGAAAGAAAAGGATGTTCAAGAAGCTGATCATCAGTTTTCTAGACTGTAGCTTTAACTAGCAATAAATAAAGAGATGAGTAGCCATTTTTGGCTTTCGTTTGCGTTTAATAAAGTATCCCAATCCATTTTCTTCTACAACACATGGCTCATTATGTTGAGTTTTTTGTTAAAAGGTATTTGTAAATGTTAAATAACCTTCTGCAACAGCTAAACCGTACTATAACATCTCTAATAATTCATCCTCTCTCTCCTCCTGGACCTATTAAGGCCTAATTGGAGCCAAGCTACTTACCACTGATGGGATCAATGGGAGAACCCACATTGGATACACACCATTTTCATTACTCACTGCAGTTCAATACATGGGCGGCCACTGCAGCACTTAGTTAGCCCAGCAGTAATAAGGACGGCCACAGAATCTGTCAGATGGTAGAAACCCTTTTCTGTAGCTGAAATATATCATACAAATTGGTCTTCTGGAAGGGAATCTGCTATAAAGTCAAGCAGAATATGTTCATATAGACAGAAGCCAATCTAAAGTGCTGGTAAAAATACAGAGTATAGCAACATAGCAGCAACAAAATGTGTTGTAAAGTTTTGATGTTTTTTTTTAAATGTTCATGAAACTCTCTTTACATTAACTTTTCTTTTTTTTTATTGTATCCATGAGACAAAGGGTGATGATGATACAGTACAGTGTAAAATAACTGCATTATGTCAGATATAGGTTGCTTGTTATCCTTGTCTAAAGGTATTGTCAAGAGTACATCCAGATGCCAAACCACAAACATAATTTCATTCCAACACAAACACAACCTGGTTTTAGCAGAGAAGTGGAGGATGTAATCGTCTGTGACAATGACAGAGTTGGTCAAAAACTTTTTTTGAAACTACCTTGATGCAAGAAAACATAACACAAATAAACACATGCATGACCCAAATTATTATTTTTTTTAATGCATCTATGTTTATACTGCTTCTGCAAGTTAAATCTAATTGAAGTTTTTTTGCACAATTAACAGCAATTAATATTCAGCATCTTAAAGCATTTTGTAAAACAAAGTTTCCAATTTTATGTACAGAAATAAACCATAAATCAAGTCGATCTGATCATAAACAGATACAAAGCCATAAATATATTATGATACCATCAGATGTAGTTTATTATGCCAACTGGTGCAAAATCCAAGCAGAAGAAGGATCCACATGTTTTGTTTTTCTCTTTTAATCCATTTTACAAACTGTCCAGACTTCAAGAACTACAGGTTAAAAGACAACCGAGTTATTTTCTGAGCCCAGTCGGACCAGTCCAAACATTTCTGACTGAGATTAACTAACATATTAAGTTTTATACGTTTGGTAGAGATTTATTACTTTTTATAGTTTTACCTATTTAATGGAGGAAGCTGTTTTCTGTTGCCGTTCTGATGGGATCTTTTACATAACCTAAAATTTGTTTTCACACTATAAATCACAGTATAATTAGGTCGTATATATGTCACATCACCAATTTTAATTATGTCAATATAGAAATCTTCCCCACAAAACCCATTTGTGAGTTTTGTGGATATTTTCTAAAAAAAAAAAAAAGAGAAAAAGTCTGCTATATTCTTGCTGTAGTTTTCTTTGACAGTAATAAATTCTCTAATAATTGAGCTTGGTGCTGACAGTGCTGTAAGCCTTATTAACAGACCCTGGAGCTTTAGATGTTACTGTGCTTCAGTGCATGTTGTTGTCAAATCTTGAAATGTGTCTCTGTATGTGTCTGTAGGAATAATTGTTGGATTATGAAACGTGTTACTCAAGCAACGGATGTTTTGTTGCAAATTAAACCCAAAATCTTAATTTTTTCTCACACAACAAACGATTATAACACTATTTGACGTGCACTATAAGAATATTATCTTTAAAGCGATATATTCGGACATTTGAACTAAGGTTATGCTGGAAGCTCGTGATTTGTTATATCTTTTATTATGTCTGTTTTGGTGGTTTCATTAAGTTTTAATCCAGTTAGCTAAACATTATCGCTAGCTCGAGAAAAGCCAAGAAAGACTTTCACTATTTTAAAATTACTTAAATCTCAAAGACATTGTTGCTATTTTAACAAATACGTTTTAATTCAGTTTATTTATATAGCATTAGTTGCCAACTAATTGCTCCTAATATCACTTTAAAAGACAGACAGCTTCAATATTTACCCATAAAAACAGAAAAAAATAAAAATCCAGAAACTGACACACAATTAAACTGCATACAGTGGAAAAAGAATCTGTTGCAATTAAACAGCAAGTTTTATGTAAATATGACTTTTTAACTAATTTTTACACTGGACAGAAACTCAGGGACTATGTGTTTATTATTATTATTATTATTATTATTATTATAGGTGCAGCCATAAGGGCTTGTGCTCCATTTTAGTAACCAATGGTACTTTTTTGAGTTTGCCTCAGTGAGTAAAAGTTCAAAGATTTTCAACTTGAATTTTTCAGACACAAAAATAAGTACTTTAAAAATAAAGCTATGTTTGGCAGCATACCCTTTACTAATTGGGGAAATAGCTAAAACAAAGTGCTGATGTTGTCAAAAACCCAGCGTGGCCACATAACCAGAAAAAAAACAACTTTAATGGAATATATATAGCTGAAATTAAATTATATTTTTAAAACTCACATAACGTGGAATTTTATGGCTAATCTTTTTAGATCAACACTACAGATGTTTCAAGATGATTAATAGTTTTTTCCCTTTAATTCCCAGCTTCTAGTGAAATAACAAGTTTAGTAAAAACTGTTTAAAACTCGTTTTAAGCTCAAACGTTGTCTCTTCGCCCCCAAACATCAGTTCTGACTTCAGAAGCTCAGTTGCCTGCGAGACTCTGTGACGAAGGATGAGACGGACGGACGACTGGTGGGTGGAGACTCTTCGTTCTTTCCATTCCTCAGATGAGCTCAGGGTGCCACATAAATGTCTGGCCTCCCCATTAATTCCCTCCACCCCTCCCTCGTTGTGCTCCTCCCTGTCCTGAGAAGTGAAGCACTTAGTTTAATATGAATGACGACGACGACTGTTTTCCAGACTGGCCCTTCTCCACAGCCGTTAGTCAGAAAGCACTAAAAGGACCAACGATTTATGGCTACAGATGACATCATCTTCAGCTGCATTGCTTTCTGGTTAAAAATGGAAGTTTATTTGTCCATTGTTTAAAAGTTTTCCTCTCAGATTTGACTCTTTATGTGCCACAGATCCAAAAATAAGAGCTATGCAATTATTGAATTACCTAGAGAAAATAGAATATTGCTGTTATTTGTCATAAGGACATATAATCCCTTTTTTATTATTTTGTCATAAAAAAATCTCAGTAAAATCAAGGTGAAAAGCTTAGAAAATCTTTAAACCCAGCACGATTTCATTCTTTTTTAGGTTTGTTCAATCTTTTAATGTATTTTACAGCATATTTTATTCATCTAATCATTTCAAGAGGCATTAGGTTTCCTTCTCTTGGCTCAAATTCTCCTTTAACTAATTAACTGATGTCTTTTCACATCTAGAGCCAAACAATGCAGTGCGGGGTCACAACTGTTTTCCAAAAGCCCAGGAAAACAAAGAAGCACTCACCAAAGTTCTGCAGGATTTAAACCTCCAGTTTGTCACAGTTTAACTATGCAGGAAGATGCAGATCTGCATCAGCGGCTCTGATCAGGCTCTGCTGAGACGCCGTTTCCTGCAAAGCAGAAAGTGAGGAGTCATCTTCAGTGTCAATGACAGAGAGGTTGACATCTTTTGCAGTAAGTAACAGCTGTCGGGAACTAAAAAACTCCGTCTAGCTTAGCTAGCACTCAATAGCAAGTGACTGCATCTGGTTTTGAACTATTTGCTAGCTCGACTCAGTTGTGTTGATACTTATTGTGTCGCTACTATTTGCTTGTTCATATGAATAGCAAACATGAACACACACATGCTTATTTGCAGGAAATGTCCTAATGGTTTTACAAGAGGTTGGCCGTTGTGTCCCACCATATTTTCATATCATCTTGTCTTTGGTTATTTTAGCCTTTAAGCTACTAAAAGGCAAAATTATATTAATTCAATACATGTAATTCAGAAATTCAGGATTGACTCTGGTATATTAACTCACCTTCTGTAGATTTGGGGATTTTGGGGGCCAAAGTCTGGTCCTGTCGAGGTGGAGCCCCTATTTTTAGGGTTAGAGGTTAAGTTTAGGGGCAGAGCTCCTATTTTTAGAGTTAGTGGTTAGGTTTAGAGGCAGAACCCCTATTTTTAGGGCTGGAGGTTAAGTTTAGAGGGAAGGTGAGGATTTAGTGTTTGAAATGTACTGGATGATTTAGAAAACAGATTTTAAAATTGTGTTTAATGAGTAAAAGAAGATGTAATTAAATGCAGGGTTTAAAACCCGCCTGTTTATAGAGCTCTTTACTTAGTAATTAGTAGTCAATAGAACATTAATCAATATATTTGATGTGCTTTGATGAATTTAATGATGTCATTGGACAAAAGCCCAATGCCATCATCGGGCTTTTGTAATGTTTACAGCTCGCTTGATAATTGGTGAATTGTGAAATTATCAATAATTATGACTTGTTGATCATTCTATTGACTGAATGATCAACAAGTCATATCAAAACAGAGAATAAACATGCTAGCATTAGCCAAACACTTCCCACCTCTGCAGAAGAAACAGAGGTATTGACAGTCGGTCAATACATCTAGTCAGATATGTCTTTGAAAACATGAAGAAAATGTTTGTCACCTTTGAACTGCCTTGTTATTAAAATGTGCTGTATGTTTTTCATACTACTACAGCTGTTTATCAATCGATCTGGTGTTTGCATTAAGTTTGAAAAGCACTGAGAAAAATCTCAGAAAAATGCAAAAATTAGTATAAAGACAGGAAACTTTGCAGGAATAGAAAGCAATAAACATGAAAAACAAGAACCATAAAACACATTTAAATTATAAAAAATTATAGATGTTTTTTTACTGTCCCACGTTGGTGAAGTTTTTACTTCCCTTTTACAGAAACTTTCTCCATGTTACAGTCATAATTGGTTATTACTTGACGTAAAATTTTAATACCTTTCAATTATCAACCTTCAGTGCTGTGTGAGAGCTGTGAGGATGAAATAAATCTGAAGTTTTGTTGCATGTGTTTGTGTGTGGCTTAGAGAGGAAGCATAAGATTGACAGCCCTGACGGATTTGATAGTTACACAACTGTGAGGCGGCCATTTTGATTGATGCCTCCAAGCAGGCGGCGGCCCTGAGATTAAACCTTCTCAGTCAGCGCTCACAAACATATAGATTTGTATTTACTGGAGGGTGGAAGCTGAAAGTAAAGCAACCTGAAGGGACTCTGATTTTTAGCAGGAAGTGGGTTTTGAAGAGGTGATAAGTAGTCAACATCTTACTTAAAGATGTTACAGTAAAGACTGTAAACTACTGTAGCAACAATAGCACCAAGTAGTTTTCTTACATTGATGAGGATAATTGGATGAACAACTGAGAACACATGATGGGTGATAATTTTGTTCTATAGATGTGACGTTGCAGATTTGCTGCCGTTTGGCATCTTTGACCTCTTTTATGACCCAGAAAAAAATCCCACTTCCACCACCAGACAATACAGCTTGTCTGCAGAAAAGCTGTATTTGCTTTTCTGCAGACATTGTACTTTACAGCTAAATATCTTTACTTCAGTCTAAAATGTCCCAAAGACATTTTTCCAGTACAAGCCAGTTCCATATTTTTTCTGATTGAAATATCATGAACTTTGACATTTACAAGGGTAACTGAGATCAGTAGAGTCTAAGGTTTTTGATACCTCAGCGCTGCAAGATATGAAATTGGAGTAACATCCAATCCTGGAAAGATTGACAGATTTAACAGTTCTTAAAGTGGAACTTTGTTGAAAATAAATAACTTGCAGGTCATGAAACTTGGTATACAAACAGGCAGAAGGATCCAACAAAAATGCCTAAATACACAGGAGTTTAATGAGTGACAAGAAGCAGGTGGCTGATTGGAAACAAGGTGCAGCTGTGAGAAAAGGCAAACAGGAAGTTTGAGGAAAGATGAATAACAAACACACAGACGCTGAAGAGAAACTCACAACAATTACAAACTCATTAAAAAAATAACACTAATCAAAGAGAAAAAACAAATCCAAACACACAAAGGACAGAACATTGAAAATACAGCATGAATACAACAAAATACTACATGCCCTGAGACAGACTGGCGACCTGTCCAGGGTGACCCCGCCTCTCGCCCATAACATTCGCTGGAGATAGGAACCAGAACCTCCTGACCTCACTAAGGGACGAGGGTGTTAGAAAATGGTCGTATGGATGGAAAATACAACAAGACCTTTAAAACAATAACGGAATATGGCAAGACCTATTGTGCAATAATAATTGAACAAAAGCATAAACACCGCAGGATAATGCATTTTAACTAAGGAGAAGAAAATCAAAGATATTTGAACAGCAGCACCCAACTTTTTCTTTTCCTCGCAAATCCTGTGCGAACATCAAGTTTTAACCCAGGATTGTTTCGCCGCTCATGGAAACTTTCTTTTCCACAAGACTGACTCTCTGAATGCATTTCAGGGTTTTCCTCTTAATAAAATTGTTATTTTCTCCTCCCTAAAACATTTCAAATGTGCATGAACACATTTATATGCCAAACACAGGTTGTAGCATGCAGGTTGTAGCATGCATATTTCGTAACATGTATAAGTAAAAAAAAAGAAGAACTCAAACTGAAGCTGTGCTAAATTAATATAATTTATTCAACCTCACATTTACAACTGTACTCTTATAGATACTGGATGAATAAATAAATAGAGAAACATCTTCTTCAGTGCTGCATTTAAAAGTAAACCAGTTTGTTCTTATATTCTATATATGTATATACATTTATCACACAAAAATACACAGTTAATTGTTACCAGTATTCTTTTTAACAACATGGAGCTGCAACGTGTCAGTCCAGGTAATGACACATCTGTATACAAGTTTGTACAAGAATGGCACACTGAACCAATACGAACAACAACATTCACAACGAAGTGCAAAACGACAGCCTGACACTTTACAAAGCAAGAAGTCGTAAATAAAGGTGCTGCTGTTTTAGTGACGTATTCTGCAACTGTAATGAAGCCAGAAAAGTTGACGTCACACATTGACACAATTACTTCTGCTTGGCGATCGAGAACTCGTTTTCACTCCTTGTTATAGAGTTAATGCAGATTAATTTGGGTGGGAAATCAACAGAAAGTAAATGGGCTTTATTGTGTTGAGGGGAGCATGTACAAGAAAAAATATGTCCGTCTTATTGCTTTTAGACTTTCCAGAGCAGAAACGTATTCAATTAATCTTTTACAGTACTTCTGAGAGCTGTTTTGGTGGCATGCTGGTAGTGACCAATGTGAAGAGGAGGAATTATTGACAGCAGCTGCACAATTTGACAGTAAATTTGCTAAATTGAAACTCGCCAATTTTGAAAAAACTCGCTTTGGACCTAGGATGAGGTGTTTTTTTTTATTTTGCAAAACTGCAACAGAAACACTTTTTTCACATCACACGAGTCATATGATCAACAACCGGATGTTGCCACTGGCACAAACTACCAAGAAGAAGACGAGAAGAAGTAGTTTGAGGATCATGGCTAAAAGCAGAGATGGGCTAACCTCAGAAATATAATTATTTTCCAAACCTGAAGCATGATTCTGAGGTTAGGAAACTTCCAACACTAGGGGGCGCTACAATTTGAATAGTAGATTTATTTTACAAAACCAAATCAATGGATTTGAAAGGAATATTCTTTATATAGCATAGAAAGACTAAAGTGTGTGGGATTTATCAATTAATGTATTAATTTATGTATACATTTAACATTTAAACAAAAAAAATCACTGAAAGTTGCTTATATTCCCAAATTAGCTCACATTTTCAGGATGTATACTTCAAATGACACTGAATTTTCAATATGCTAAAACTTATGGTCTCTCATTGTACTCTTACAAACATTTTGTAATTTAATAATTCAAATGATAATTTGGGTTAATGAAATGAGAATAAGCATGTTTCTTTATCATAGTTTGCCTTCGAAAACAAAGAATTAATGAGGAAAGAAAACAAAAATAAAAACTATACCGGAGACAGGTTATGTCACTCCTGAATATTTAGATTATCTTTATAATCAACTTTTATTCTAATCTGTAACAAAGTCAAGTCAATTACTACTTAAAAGTTTTATCTAACAAAATACAGAAAACTTAATTTTCAAAGTATATTTTTTCACTTATGTTTGAATTTAGGCAAGGAAAAGACTAATTAAAAAAACATAAACTGCAATAGCGCTTAGAAAATGCTAAGCATAACAAGTAACACCAAAGTTAACTATGAAAAACAAAATTATTTTTCTTAAATGTGAGTATGCGTTCGTGTTAGAGTTGGCAACAGGATGTAATATGGATACTTAACCTGTAAAAAGGACAGTTTCACTGTATTGTACTTCATTTTGCTGATCTTTCTAGTATAAATCAAATGTCCTGACTGATATTCCACTTGGTGCTGGATCAATAATGACCGGTAATACTACCACTGTCCTGGGGGCAGCAATCATTTCCTGTCTCTGTGAGCCTGAAGTGACTGAGGAGTCAATATAGCTCCAGGATGAACAAACGAACCATCAAAACAGCTCAAGAACACACTGACGTAAATTTTAGGTCTGCAGACCATGAGACATTTGTTATTTTAGTACGTGTTTTTATGTTTTTCAGGTAATTGTTGGATTCTTACATGTGCTTAAATGATGCTTATGTGCACTGGCGGCTGGTGGTGATATTTGAAAGGTGGGCTTCAAATATATATATCTTTATATATCTATAAGAGACGCATCCTATTTGAAAAATCTAAATAAAACCATAAAAAAGACAACCACGGAAAGAAACCAAAGACCAAGCTTGCATTGAGCCTCTGCAGTTGTCCAAATTAATTCCCCAACACTCCTGAACACAGTCACACTGATAACATCAAACAATATGCAATATGTTTTTAAATTAGGCCTACCTTATTTAAAGAAAAGCTCACTTTTCTGGGACGCAAAAAGGTCAAATAATCCGCCTCGTTTATGCTAACATTGCTCGCTGTCACAGCTACTCAACCTACTCAGCTAAACCACGCCCACACACACTCGAGCATCCTGATTGGTTGAGTCTTATGTAGGCTGGGTCTGGGCTGACCAATAATTAGTGCTAATGAGCCGCAAACCGAGGGGGCGTGGCTAGTCGCCTGCCAGAAATTAGCCCTTCGGAAAGACTCGGGATTTTACCCTGTGGTTTGACACCAGGTTTGTTGAAAATTTAACAAAATGTGATAGATTATTTCTAAAATGTATTTATTTTTAGGTAGTTATTTTTAAGTTGTTTATTTTAACAACTTTATTGTAAATGTCAGGGAGGGCTTAGCCCTTCTAGCCCACTTATACCAGCCCTCCTGCTGATGTGATTTAATATTCTTTCCCACTTCAAATAAAGAAAAGAAATTATTAAAAGTGCATTTTTATAAAGCAGTCAGAAGAAGAGAGAATCAATGGCTATCTAGTAATAGAAATTCAAAACTCTGCAGAACAAAATATTGCTCACATTGCCTTGCCAAACTACCTGTTGAATTTTTACATTTTTTTCCCCCACAAACTTTATTGGATTTTATGTTCAGACTGACACAGTAAGTCTTACCTCAACAGTTGAAAGGAAATGATAAGTGACTTAAATTTTTTCTATAAATAAAAATCTGAAAGTTGAGTTTTATTCAACTCTGATATTCCTCTATAAAATTCCAAAATGCCACGCATACGACCCTATAGTGATCCACACAGCAAAACATGGTGGTGGCAGTGTCAGGCTGTGGGGTTAGCTTGTCACTTGCAGATTGAGGTGTGACAGATAGGAAGATAAATGGAGCCAGTGTAGATGGAAAAAAGGAGAAGTACATTTCTGCTAAAAATATTCAAATTTGAGATGAATTTAAGAAATTTTCTAGAAAAAATGTGGAAGTTTCTGAGTTGCAAAAATGAAAGATGTTTGAATTTTGAGTCTCAGAAAATTTCCATAAATTGAACAATTTTAATTTTTGAAACTCAAAAGCTTTTTCAAGCAAATTTTCAACTTTTGAAACTCTGAAATTTCCAACTCAGAAATTTTAAGAATTTTTTTTTCTTTATTTGTTTTATTTTTTAAAAGAAAATTTCTGAGATTTATCTCCAAATTTCAAAGTTTTTTTGACTGAAATCTACTCCCCTTTTTTCTATCTAATATCTATTTTAGTGGAAAATGAGGAAGCCTGTCCTATGTTAATTGTGCAGCAGAATCTTACAACACACCAACATAAAAACATGATAGGACTGGCTGCCACAAAACACACCAAGAGATTTGATAACAACATATCAAGACAGAAAATTACTTTTTTTTTTATCAGTCAGGACACTGATTTGACTTCAGCAGATATTTCTATACCAGAATGATAAAATTCAAAATGCATTTTATGTTCTGAACTTGTTAACGCTACAGTGCTCAATAATAAACATTTTCCTCAAATTCAGCCTCTTTTTACATTGATAATTTGTTCAGTTTAATAACCACATATTACCCACAGAATCAAGACTGGTTTTAAAAGAAAAAGCAAGTAAGCAAGTATAAGCGAACTTTATCCAAAAGCATTCCTGATATGTTTGCCATAAACATGTAAAAAGACAAAACTTAGGTTTGATGTAGTCAGCAGTGTTGTCACCAAAATGCTCAGGTATTTGACTGTGAAGTTTAATCCGGATCAATTGACCATATCTAAAAAGGAAAAGTTGCAGTATCTAAATTTGATCACCTGGCAGTGACAAAATGTATAACTTAATAAGAAATCATAGTGGGATGTTGCTGAATAATTAATTATCCACAGTGAGCTTCATAAGAGCACATATTCAAATTTATATATAAGATAAGTTTGAACACTTGTACTCCAATGAGCTTAGTAGTTCCATTTGAATATAAGCAGATATTAAACATATCTTTCATTAACCCCACATTTCTTTATTAAACACATTTTTTTGTATGATCTGATAATTATATTGTCATCTTCAGTGTTGTGTTTTCATTAGCTGTTAGGAGAAAATCAATATACATAACCAAAATAAAGACTCCAAAACATAAAAATAGATGTCATTCATCTATATATGAAAAGGTCAATAAAACAGGTGAACATTTCAATAACACTAATTTATAGAAACTAGGACTTTAATGTGTTAATTTTTATTAAGAAATTAAATCAATTTGAATGTGTTTAAAAATTGTAATGGAATCAATTGCATTTTGTTTTCTTAGCAAGTCCCAAGCCGGAACCTTTGTATCGTGTTTCTGGTACGTCCGTGAATCTGACGCACAAGCGACAAAACTGCTTTTCGTTGCCTACTGGCTATTAATTTTTCCATCTAAAACAATCTAGTGGACGCTGTAAAAAAAAACCCAAAACAAACTATTGTGAAGCAAAAATGAGTTGGCTAATTACTAAAACGGTTCAAACCGAAAATAGCATCTCAATGCTAAGCGTGTTTCAGCAAACAGACGTTCCCAAAGCTAGCTTCAGACACCACAGACGTTTTTCAGCGAAGTTACATGAATGATTTAGAGTTCCTGTGACACTTAAAGCTGAATGGGTATAATACCACTTTGCACCAGTCTGATGGTTGAATAGTCTAAAAACCAGATGAAAAACAATACTTCTATTGTTGAGCTCATATGTCTATTTATTCAGTGGTTTAGCAGCAAAAGGCTGAAAATAAAACTAAGATTCTTAAAATATTATTGCTCTATTGATAAAGTTTCTATGCAAACTTAATACTACTCAACAAAACCATCCTGGATTAGTCACTTAAAGCTGCTTTGTTCACAGGCATACCTACAGTGCCTTGCAGAGCTGTTCATATCCCTTGAACCTTTGACATTTTATGTGGTCCAACCACAAATCACATTGTACTTCATTAGGATGGAATATGATAGACCAAAATAGTGCAGAATTGTGAAAAGACGTGAAATGATGTGTGGTTTTTAATTATTTTTTTTATAAAATGAAATGGCAGGTACGGATTTGTATTCTGACACCCCTAAATAAAATCAAGAGCAACCCAATGTCATTAGATGTTACCAAATTTGTAAGTGGTCCACTTTTGTGTTATTTGATTCCGTTATAAATCCATCTGTTCTGTACGGCAGAGTATTTAAGCCATAATAAGAATTTTTTTAAAGAATAAAGACATAAAATTGCAACAATAAGGTTGAAGTAATTCGAGAAAAGTTGTCATTACATGAGAATAAAGTTGTAGCAATATGAGAATAAACTCATATCACCAGAATAAAGTAATAGCATTTGAGTATAAAGTCATAGCATTGAGTAACAATAAGCAGTAACATTAAGATGTTACTGCTTATTTACTACTTTATTCTACTTTATTCTTATAATATGATTTTCTTCTTGTACAATTTTATTCTTGTAATTTAAAAAAAAATTCTTAGTGTGGCTTTAATAGTCCGTCGTAATACTATCAAGGTGAGTGGCAAGGAAAAAAAAGGCATAGTAACACTGAATGCAGATCAAAGTATAATCATGTGTTCAAATGGCACAACCAAAATCCAGGCCTAAATCTGCAGCACAAATTAAAAAACCTGACATTTACAGATGCTCTATTTAATCTGGGCAGAACCAGAAATTTTGCAAAAAATAATGCCAAAAATTACCCTGAACAACGTGCAGCTGCAAAAGCTAAAGATGCAACTTTATGTGAGTCTATCATATAAATTCCTAACAAAATACAGTGATATTTAACAAAAGTTTAAGGGGAATTGCTAATTTTGCAAGGCACTGTATATGCATCAACATACATAACCTGAGCTAAGACAACCAGACATTAAAGCTGCTTCTTAGTTCTAATACACATTTTTCAAGACCAGCAACCTTGAAAAACAATTTCCCTTTATCGCTTCACCACAGTAGCAGCAGTTAAACTAAAATAGTTGTAAATTCACAGAGCCATGGTCAGAAAAACTAAAGTAATTGTGAGCTTTGTACAATATAGAGTCAGAGATGAGTTCCTAGAGAGGAAATATGAACAAACGGAGGAGGCACCAATTCACTGACATAACTTGTGGAGTCACTTGGAAGCCGCAAAGCGTTTCTGCTGATTTGGCTCACAGTGTGGCAGTAACAAGTTTCCTGAAGGACGCCGATGCCTCTGATTCTCTCTTCCCCTTTAAGATTCCTTGGTTCAAGTTTTCTTTGTGCATTTTGTCGTCTAGTTCTCGCTGTGATAGGATTCCGGACTCGACTCGCCGTCGTCGCTCAAGACCTCGGCGTTGGTGAAGGTCCCAGCAAGCGTAGCACCGAGGGCTTGCCTGACCGGAGCCATCTCTGAAAGAATAATGTTATCGTGATTGCTTACCAGCGTGGCCTTGTCCATGATCTCTTTGCTATGCTTGGACACGACCGCGTCCAGGAAAGTCGTACTTGTGAGACAGCATGCCGCTTTCGAATAAGTACTTTGTCAGGTAGGAGAAGACCACGTTTGCTAGGAAAGATGCCACCATGGACACGGACTTGAAAGGGAACCGCTGCTGGACGAAGTACTCTACGTCTCCGTTGATGTGGTGGACTTTCTCCACCGTCACCCAGCCGGGGTAATAGATGAATGGAGGCAGTTTTAGGTAAGGCTCGCCTCCACCAATGCGCAGCAAGAGTCCAAAGACATACGCTGCCACGGAGCCGTACGTGTTGGTGCCTTTGATGAATAACACACTGAGAAGTTGGGGGAAGATGATGACGTAGACAAGGTCGGAGCTTAAGTACCAAAGGCCATACACAGATCCAGTTAAAAGTGCCATTGCTGTGGCAAGAGCTCCAAACACAAAGATGGTGATGCGCATCACCCAAACAATCTCAGTATCCGAAGCCTGGAAGAGAAAGGAACGGGGTTGCTTTTTAGTAGAACATTGGTTTATTCCTGGTTTTAATAACTTTTGGTGCTCTTACCATCTGCCGAAAGGCTTGCTGATAAATGTTCCTGGCAAACATGGAGCTGGCTGACAATATGGACGAGTCTGCTGATGACATCACCGCTGCCGACACCGCGCCCAGCCCGAAGAAGGAGATGTAGGGCGGGCAGAGGTGCTGAAGCACTATGGGAAGGATCATGTCAGACTCATCCTTGTCCTTTGGAGCGACAGAACCATAAGTCGTTTGATTCCAGTCTGGAAAAGATGTTTTTGAAAAAGAACTTCAGGTTTAATTTTCTAGGGTTTTTGCTCTGAACAAAATGTTTCATGCTTTCTACTCTGGTCCATTTGCTTTTAAGATAAAAGGTTTCGCCTCCCTGTTGTTACACGTGTTTCAGCTGCAGACAAACAAAAGAGCTTGGACTTTTCTGTGAGTGGAAATACAGGAGAGATTATCGGTCCTACTCTGTTTGGCTGGGTGAAATAAAAAGAACAAAAAGAAACAATGCTAAAGAACTGAGCATTTATTCAGTAAAAGTGGTCAATCAAAATAAAATTATGGTAATTTCACCAATAATGGACACCTTTCTTTACCAGTCTGTATTTTCTCTGAAAGATTTTCAACTTTCTGTCACTTTTTCACTTGCCTTCATGATCTCTGTTTTTCCCCTCCAATCCCTGGATACTCATAAGCAGCAACTGTTTCACAGCAGTTACACATGAAAAATCTTCAGAAGAACCAAAATAATTAGCTCTTCTTTAGATGTAATATTCAGTAAATCTGCGCGGTCTGACGGCTTTCTTCTGGTTCCCCCCCGGATGCCGTATGAAACAGAAACCTGTTGGGATGTCAACAACCCAAATAGGCTGTGTCTTTGATCGCACGTTCTTGCTTAAATAAAGGATCAGAGTCCTGGAAGGGTGATGTTTCATTACAGACTTGATTTACATGAGCTGTGTGTCAGGACGATCTGTGGATCAACGTCTGATCGATGTAAATCCAGACAAAACATTGAGTAATCCAATCAGCAGATAGGATTTCTTCTTGAAGTAATTTTTATGTGATGGAAATTACAAAATTGTGTGTTTTTGGCACTTAACGCAATGTTGCTAATGTAACGGCGACACAACTAACGTCTCTTAAAGAAACAGACGTACTTTCTTGAGTCTGTTTCATGATTTGTGGCAATATTGCAAATAATTAGAAGAACTATTTGAAGAAATCCTCAAGTATATTCAGGGTTGGGTAGAAACTAGTTACATTTACTTTTTTTACATTTTGAAAAAAATTACTTTATTTTTATTATGCTGTACTTTTTACTTTTACTATAATAATGCTTTTAGGAAGTATCGCTACTCTTGACTAAAATTTCTGGATTTTCTACCCACTGAATGAAAAACAAAGATACACCTGCAGTTTTTGTTAAAGTTTTGTAAGTTTTTTAATGAAGGAAACTAATTTGCGATAAAAAATGTTTTAACCGATTTTGTTACTTATATGACTTACTCACATTTTGGTTTTTAAAACACCAAAATCTCCACTTAACTTTATATTTTGGTCCATCTGATTATGCAATTTTTAAATGTTAAATATTTGATCATTTCATTACATTAGTAGACTTTTTTCTCCTGTTACTTGAGTGATTTCTTGGATGGCTACTTTTTAGTTTTACATGAGTAAAAATACATTAAAGGTATTTTTACTGAACTATAATTAAGTGCAATTTCTGGGTTGTCTACCCACCTCTGATTTTTCAACACAAGCGGAATATCGACAAAGTCTTGTACAAAAACTCATGACATACTTCTTATTAAGTCAGTTAATTAGAAGAACAATTATAAAGAATAGCCAAATATATTTGACCACCTTCCACCCCGAGACAATGAGTGTGAGTGAATTTACTTGTGGAAGCTCCAATGGCTCCTATGAGGACGGACGGGACGGCCATGACTAAGCAGCCGAAGGCGGCGAGGAAGGAGAGAACTTGAGCGTAGGTCGCTGAAGAGGCAGAAAGAACCCGCTGAAAGTAGACCTGCCAGGGAATCCCTCCTAACATCTAGAAATGGAAACACAAAGTGAAAACATCCTTCAAACCAACGCATCACATTCAGCAGTCTGAATAACTCATGTCGGTGCCTAAAACAAATGCACGCCCTTCAAGACTGAACTCTCTCCATGACTCAAATGTTCTTTACAAGCATTGCAGCGTTTAATGATGGATTCCCTCATAAAAGCCATAGCTTACCAGCAAAAAGAAGTTGTCTGCCCAGAGCCAGTTGTCTTCAGGCCTGATTTTGCCCAGCCAGGGTGATTGATAGATTGTTTCCTTGGCTGAAACCCCGATGTCTGACACAGCAGGATTGGAAAGGGCAAAAGGTACACTGATCCACTGATGAAGATGAGAAGAATCAGGATACAAATGTTAGAACATCAAGTACATGTTGGCTGTGCTGAATTATTCATGCCCTTTAACTTAATGTTGGGCTACAGCTACAGACTTCTTTGTACTTTCCTGGGTTTTTATGTAGTAGATGAAGACAAACTAATGCATGGATTTAGTGGAAGGAAAAATACATACAGCTCCGGAAGAAATGAAGAGCCCACTGCACTAAACCCCACTGAAAACCTCATGGTTATTTCAGCAAATACTGATTTCTGAGTTAAAACATTAGTGTTGTTGTTTCTAAATGAATATGAACTTGTTTTCTTTGCATTTTTTGAGGTCTGAAAGCGCTGCATCTTTTTTGTTATTTTGACCATTTCTCATTTTCTGCAAATAAATACTAAATTTTTGCTTGTTGTTTCAGAGACATGTTGTCAGCAGTTCAAAAGAACAATCTTCATTTTACTCAAACATATACATATAAAAAGTAAAATCAGAGAAACTGATCATTTAAAGTGGTCTCTTAATTTTTAAATTTTCACAACTGTAATTTTCAAAATGTTTCACAAAGAAAAGGAGAAAAGTTGAGTTTTCCAATTAATAGAAAGAGTTCTCCAGTGCTGAAGACAAAAAAAACAAAACATGAAAACTACAAGTTGGTGTTCTGCAAAGTAATTCAACACTATATGATGTAAGATTTTTTAAAGGTTACATCTGAATTGAGTCTCCTGAACATATTCATCACTTCAGAGTTAATCCTTTAATTATGGTAGATATTAATCTACAACTCACCAAGCCCAAGAAGATGCAGAACAGCTGGACCACATCTGTGTATGCGACGGAGTAGAGTCCTCCAACGAGCGTGTAAAAGATGGCTATGAGCGCTGAGATCACCACAGACATGTTGATGTTTATGTCCACAATCACACTCAGAGTGGCACCTGCATGATGGCAGCACAACCGTTCAGTCAAGTAAAAATTAAAAATCTGCAGGAAGGTAAATTAAAAACCCACCCAGGGCAGACAGGATGGCAGCAGACCAGAATATTTCTCCCATGAGGGCAGGAATGAAAAGCAGCCCCCCCATCCGTTTCCCATACAGCTGCTGGAAAGGGTCCAGCATCGTGACGTAGCCACGTGATCGCATTGGTTTGGCAAAGAAAAGCCCACCTGAGGGATGTCAAATATTCAGTATGGACAAATAATATTCAGATGTGATGTGTTTACTATATCATGCATTATGTACAGCATCCAGAGTCTCCTGAGTAAGTCTATAAGATGCAACTCAGGAGTTACAGAGAGGGGAATATGTTCTGTAAGAACTGTTGGTTTTAGTCACTTCAAAGCTGTGTTGATAATCCGACACTAGTTTGGTAAAAACCATCCCCTGGTTTAGTGACTGGTTTCTTTAGTAACTGTTTTGAAAAAAAAAACAAAAAAAAAACTTTTAGGAGTATTTTTACTATGCTGTACTTTTACTTTTACTTGAGTAATTTAATTATGAAGTATCACTACTCTCTCTACTTTTACCTAAGTAAAATTTCTGGATTCTCTGTCCACTATGAGTAACTTCACTGGATGAAGAATAAATATGTTTTAACCAAAAATTCACCAGTCACAGACACACACCTGCATTTTTGTTCAAGTTTCATAAGTTTATTTATTTATTTTTGTCAAAATAAAGGGATTTTGGATGATTCAGACAATGTCTTGTCCCTCCTGTATGTGGATTAGTGTATATATTTGTGTATAAATAAGTGGATGGATGTATTTTATTTTTCCTTTTTTTCACTACTAAGGGGTTTGAGATGCATTTTTACTGTTATATGGCTCGAATTAGAGCAATAACTATAATCTAAAACAATGATTCTCACCTACTACCAGGCTGAGAGCGTAACCAAAGGGTGCCTGAGCCCAGGCCAGGCCGTAGTCTGGCAGGTAGACATACTCTGCTGTTCCATTGATATATCCCCCACCTACCCAGGTGGCTGAGGAAGAAAAAGAGAAAAGAAAAACATTTAAAACGCTTTCTCTTTTGCACGTTTGTGCGTAAAAGGAGTGAAATGCCTTTTTCCCCAATTGAAACAGGACTTAGACACCCGTGAACAATTGAATCAGCTTCATAGCCCTTCACCTCACCGGTCATCGTGAATCCCCCCACGAACAGCCCAATGTCTCTGCCCCCGACCATAATACTCTCGCTGCGGTCAATGCCTTCACCGACTCCAGAGTTCTTGTTTTTCCACGCGGCCCAGATCCCCACGAACAGAATCAGGACATAGAAGAGGACGATGGCCACGAGACCCTCGACGTGGATCGTCATTTTTTCCTCCTCTTCAGCTCCCCACTCGGATCAAGTGCGACTGGGAACGGACTGGATACTCATAGAAAAAACCGAAAGGAAACAGAAAGAAATTTATTCGCTTTCTTAGTTTTTATCTTTTGATGTCAGTGAGACAAATGTTATAATAAAAACTAAATATATTCATTAGTCCGAACTGGCCGAAACAATTTGCGCATTGGAGTTTAATGCGCAACCTAATTATAATGACTTTGTGCGGTTAAAGTATTGGAACAAAAGCGTATTTATTTTACGCACAACCCCTTTACATAAAAAAAACTTTAGAAATTGAAATGCTCATTATTAAAATAATTTTCCCAACAAAAATGACCAAATACCTAATTTTGCCTAACGTAAGCATTTTCTGCTTGCAAAAGGAAAACAATAATCACATTTATAAGTATTGTAGAATGAAAACGCGTGTAGTCTCGTTTAAAATATGGGTCCCATTTGCAGCGGTTGCGGGGCTCGCCGAAGAACACCAACAAAAAAGAAAATATGCACATCCTTATTCCTTGCCTGGCGCCTAAAATGCTTTTTTTTTTTTTTTTTTACCAACTTACAAGTTCAAAAGTCAGGAAAACAAAGGATGAATCCAATCATATCCATTCGGCGCGCTATGTTGCTTTCTCTACTGCTTCTCTTTGTAGTTTTTGGCATGTCGAAGCTTTTTTTTGCAGCAGTTTATATTTTTACTTCCATGCGCAAAAGCCCAACAGTTGTGATTCCCAAAGGGAAAACGTCGACTTCAACATGCACGCAGTTTATTGAAACGGAACTGAAACAGCCGAATCCTAGTTTCAGTCCAGCATGGTGCATTAAACCTTTTAGTGTTGATGCTGTTTCTCCATGAGGCTTTTATTGATCTTTTTAAATCATCTGTCCGGACGGTCAGAATGCAGTTTACACTTCACTTTTGATGAATAATCTAAATAAAAAAAACAAACAAACAGTGAATTTCTTACCTTTCTGTTGGAGAGATTGGTCTGAACAAATGACATAAACTCTTTTGAAAAAAAGAACAAAAACAATGTAAATATATCCTGGTAAAAATAACGGCACTTTTTGTGTATTCCTCCCTGGCGCACAAACCCCAATTCAACGAAGCAGGTTTTTTTTTTTTTAACTCACGAAGCTGCGGGGTAAGATCCGCGGAGAGGAGAAGGAGCGAGGGAGGGAGAAAGAGGGTGGAGTTGGGCTGGAAGGATGGAGATGAATGGGAGTGGTGGGTTTATTGGGAGCTGTCAGGGGGGGTAGATGGTGGATGAATATTTTCCAGGGCTGGACGAAAATAGCAACTAATAGAGAGTGGCGTGACGTGCTACCTCGCAGGAAAAGCTTTCCAATATTATGTTGGCAGTGGTTACAACCTTTACTTTGCCAGGTTACGTCTCAGGCCTGATTGACGATATTGCACCGCTGGTTCCCCGCTTTCTCTGCTGGTGAAGACGTTTTTACTCGCATGTAATTCTTTTACAAAGAGGATTTGGTTTTTTTAGTTCACCTTAAATTTCTGGGAGGTTTTTGTTCTTTAGTAAACAGTAACACATGAGCAAATATTGCTGAAAACGACTGATGCTGTATTTTAACTCAGGAGGACTAACATAAATCATCAACACTGTGAATATAAGCTCCACAGACAGCCGTGGTTTTAATAAGTCATTTGGAAATCACAAGTTACTCTCAAGTCTAGTCAGGGTGTCCGTGTCCAAACTCAAGGTATGCAAGTCGAAAGTAATGAAACTCAAGTCCCAAATCATGCAAGTCTCAAATCAGTTTCAAATCAAAAAACTAAAATTCTAAATTAAAGATGAAGCCTGAAGAGAAATCCTGCATGTCAAAGGTCATTATAGAGGTCAGGGGCCATGAACATCTCAGCTTAAGATACAGTGATTGGCTACTTAAGAAAATAACACTTTACAGCGAGTTTTGTTATTAGATTAAAGACAACTGAAAACTAATTTAAGTAAATTTTTTGCTGAAAAAGAATTACAGCTTATTGGTTAATTTACATTATAACAAGTTTTGCTTCTTTGATTTTACTTTAGCACAAAACAAACAAAAAATCTGTTAATGATACATTAGTAAAGCCGACATTTATTGTCTTTTGTGTCAGTCCAAATGTCAAAGAAGCTGGACGGTTTTGTGACTTCATCCAAACTGTCTGACCCACATGTTGCAAGCTGCATTCCTTCCTCCATCTTTTTCACCATCTTGTAAATTCTGTAAACAAATAAAATAGTATATGGTGAAGCATGATAGTTCTTCAAATGGTTCTTTGTGTTTCTTTTCTGGATGTGGCGTTTCATTCAGATTTGTGTACGCTTACAGTGAAATAGTAACATTAATAGGCTGTTTGAATGTTTAAATGTGCTAAGATATCATTCACCTTTTATTCAAAAGTCCAGATGAAGTCATTAGTTAGGATGTTTAAAGTTTAAGCTGGTTGAAAAGACTTTTGTCATCTCATATAATTTAATCCTAAATCTGCTTCAAGCATAAGTCATCTGATCCTAACTTTGTTTTTTAAGCAGATTTGTCGGCGCTGTCCATGGTGCTGAAGTTGACATCATCTCTGAAATCTCTGGTTTTATAAGCAGTCTCTCAAACTTACTAGTCTAAACAATGTGATAGCTCTGAATTTCAACTTTCTTTGTTAGAAATGGAACATTTAAGTGAAAGAAAATGTTTCTGGGTGGTTTTCACATCCTGAGTGAAATGACTGACCTGACTCTGACCTCTACTTGTTTGCAGGCTCTCTATGGAAAGTGGAGGAGAAAGACAATGCATTACTGAAGTGCTGGGTGTTTTTCTTTCACTCTCTGACCAGGTGTGCTACATCACCGAGGTGGATGACAGCGGTCCAGCTCAATGGTGTTTAAATATGGGTTGGAAATTATTCCTTAACACCATTATTAAGGAATAACTGGATGTGCCTTTACATTTTATGACTCCTTGCTTGGTCCAGAGGAATTAGTTGGACTGGGTTTGGTTTCAGATTATTTGAATAAACAAGAAGTAGGAAAGACTAAAATGTGAATTTAGAGAGCAGAATGGATAGTTCATCCAATAAAAGGTCATAAAATAGACTTGTTGTAGGAAGTTCTGATTTAGTTAATCCAGGATTCAAACTGTTTTGCAGATTTTTTTTTTTAGCATGGTAACTATATTAGATATAATTAAATATCCCAGCTGGGAATATTCAGCTAAAAACTGTGATGTTTACTATATCTTTATTTGCCCACTCATAAGAGTTTGTCTTTCTTCACTAAATCAATCTAATAGATAAACGTACATGTTTAGTTTATAATTAGTTTTCTGCTCTATGATTCAATAGAGACTAAAGATCTTGGTAAAGTCTTCATAACAACCATTAAGTGAATACAGTTCTTTGTGGGTGTTTATTTGTTTTTTTCGCTGTTAGTTATCTCTCTATGTTAGACTCACCTGACAGGTAGAAATAAATGAAGTAACTCTTGGCATGTTTGTCCTGTAATTTCCTGTCTTTGCGGCTGACAGTGGGTCAGACAGAGGCCAACTCTAATTGGAGGGTTTTCCACAAATACACCGCGGGGACATTTCCAAAGTGTTACTGGTAGATACAGGAAGGAAGAAGGAATCATAAACAGATTATCATTCAATATCCACAAACAAACCTCTAAAAACATCAACAACGGTTAAACTTAAGCTACATCATATAAAGAGATGCACTGCGCAAAGAAATAAGGAATGTAATGTAATGAACCAGACAGCTCTCTCTGCAGATCTTTATCGCCACCTACTGGTTTCTGCAAACATCACAAGGGATGTTAGGAGAATTAATAAGTCTTCAGGAAACACAATGGTAATAAAATTTAAGAGCATCTGTAAGAGGACATCCTCATAAGTTATTTTCTTGTAACGTCAGAAAACGTAACTTTTACAAACAATATTCTCAAATAAGTCAGTTGGACAACTACTATCAGTTTAAAATGCTTCTATTTTATTTCAAATCTGTCTGCATGATTGGTTTGAAATTACTTTTTGATTTGTAAAGTGCCTTAAGATGACAAGTGTTGTGAATTTGTGCTGTAAAAAAATAAACTGGATTTAATAAAAATGCTTGAAAAAGGGATTCAAATGTGATGCGTACTGAACTCAAAGCACAAAGGAAAGCCATCATGTCACAAGATGCAGTCAAAATTTCTTCCAGATGACTTTATAATTAAAGTCTCAGCAGAAATATAACTCTTAATATAGTTTTATTTCATATTTGCTGAACATAAAGAATGAAAAGAAAGAATGTTCAAAAAACTACATTGGATGAACATTTACGTCTGAGAAAACCAAAGACCCTAATAGTGTTAAGCAGGACTAAAATCTGTGAAAATGACCTAAAAAGTTTTGTTTGCCGTCTAAACTTTAGTTTGGAAAATGTGAAAAATATCTGGAAATATTTTATTTACCAAATGTATTTCATCAAGGAGAACGTGTATATCTTCACAAATTCAAGTTTATTTTATTTTAATGTAAATGATATAGATAAAATAACTGTGAGCATGATAGTTTTGACTAAAAAACCACAAGAAGAAAGTGAAAAGGCAATTATGTATTCAGCGCTGCAGAAACTGGAATTTAATCAACAGTTTTGTTTTCTGTTTTCTGTAACATGCTGCCACCTACTGGTCAGTCTGATGCATCACAACAGGACACGCGTTCCACTTTCTTGAAAGCTCAATAATTTTTGCTTTCAATTCAAAACCAAGTCTTTAAGAAGAAAAATTAGGCATTCTTTTTTTGGTTTAGCATGGTGTTTTTTTTTAAAGATATGTGTTATTATCTCCATGTTTTCAGACATAGTTATTAAGCCGATATCCACTGCTAGAAAGGGAGCAAAGCGAGGGTGCATGATTGTCCCTCAGGGCCTCAGGGGGCCTGTAGAGAGGAGCAGGGGAGTTTAGGTTGTTGAAGGGAGGTGGAGGAACTGGAGGTTGATGTGTCTGCGCACGGAGGCGACCCTGCAACCTTTGTCTGCTGCTCCAGCACAGCACCAGTCCACCGGTCACGCTGAGGAAGGACGAGGCGTAGCCGAGATACACAGCCAAGCCGATCTCGTACTTCATCCCACTGAGAAGAAAGGGATCGTAAAAATCCATGATCACATCGTTGGTGGTCCAGGAGACAGTGACGAGGCAGAGGAGGCCGGCGCAGAGGAAACCGACCCCACCGCTAAGGACCAGGGGAGATTTGACCACTGAGCGTTGGGCAAAGTGGGTGCACTTCATCCCCATTACAGCCAGCAGAGATGCCAAGATAGAGGAGATGCAGGAGAGCACCATGAGAGCCCGAGCTGCCTGCAAGAAAGAAAAACAAAGTATAAAGTTTGAAAGTTCATTCGCTAATAAAGCAGACACTGTCATTTTGTACGTCAGATTTTTTTCTCCCAAACTCACCACATTTCACATTTAGAGAAGCCATTTTCCTAAGTAGTGACACCAAAATATAACAACAGAATTATTTATTTGATGCAGCGTGATTCATCTTTGTTAAGTGACAGTTTATTCTGCGTTTTCTTAGCACTGACATGGAGCTAATGAATCAGTCTTTGGAGCAAAAACAACAAATCATTCAAGCTTTAATGTCTAAACAAAACAATAATACCTAAAATTAGGTGAGTTTTCGGATCTTCACTCATTTTAGCAGAACAAAAAGAAAAGACGCACTTGGGGACTAATTACTCCAAACAGCAGACATGCAACAGCCTCATTGCAGGTTTTTGGTGTTCTTTATTTAATTTATGCTTTATTTGCTTGAAAGTCTCAAAATAATCTAACTGAATGATATTGGGGGATTTTTTAGCTCATATTTTCTGTTTGACTTCTAATATGCACCGATAAACATAATAATAGATTTGATTTGGAAGTATTTTTCTTTGCACTCAAAGGCATCGTACAAAACATACAAAGTTTGAATGTAAAATATTTTCCTATATGATAAACTTTTCTCCGTTTAAGCACCAAAGCCACTAAAACATTCACAATGCAGTGAATTTGGAAAGTATTCTTGTAACTACATTAAATTAATATCTGAAAAGGCTACACACGAATACCCCATTATGATAATGTAATTTAAAAATATATAAAACATGTTGTCTTGCATTTAGCAAGTAGAAATAATTTACTGATATAAAACCAGAAAGGTTTGGCCTGATTTTAACCAGAAATCCTACAACCACTAAAATGTGATGCTATACCATTTTTGTTTACACTTTGTGAAGAAGGAAGTCTTCTTTGGAGGTTTTCATGACGTTTCCTTCAGTGGTTTTTGGTGCAGCGCCCTCACAGGTGAAGGGTGGAACAAGTTTTTCAAAGGGCTTGGATTGTTTGAGACAGTGCATTGTGAAAGCAAACCATGCCAGCTGAAAACATAACAATTGTTGCAACTTTTGTCCCCAATCAAGCTGAGTCCACCTGATTATCTGGTGTGAAAATAAAATAATTGAGTCAGACAGACGAGGAAAACGTGGTTGTCTTCTTAAACAGTAATAATGTCTTCTTAATAATATACATCTTTCAAATAATATATGTTGGTTCTCACAGTAACATCACTGCATAAGCACAAAAATATTACCAAGTGTTTTTAGTCCAGTTTTTAGTGCCAATATCTTGGATACACTCTGATAGGCAATATCAATTAGTATGTATGTATTTTCACAGATATAGATGTAAGTCAACCTAATATTGACTTAAATATAGTATGTATTATATATTTCTACTATATTAGATTAGGAGATTAATCTATATAAGTAGGTAATTTTAATATAGATTAAAAATATCTATTTATTGGTAGATTATTTCACTAAAAATATGGGAAAAGTATCTTGTTATAGGTGAAATAATCTACCAATGGAACTAGTACTTTTCCATCAATGTTAAGAAATTATTGACTTAAAACATGCTCATATATCTCGCCAAGAAATTACTTTAGTTTTCTCTTATGTTCTAAGACATTTGCACTAAAAAGTGGACAAAAAATAATTTCTTTGTGTTTTTGCAGTGATCAGGTCAGATAAACCTTCAGTACCTGCAGGTCGGGGGGCAACGCCAGCAGAGATCGGTAGACCTCACACTGGTAAATGCCCGTGCTGTGCCAGACGCACTCCATCCACAGGCCTTTCATGTAGGCGGTGACTGTTATGATGTTGGATCCCATGTAGGCTGTGCTCCGCCAATGGGGGAGCAAAGTCGCGACAATGGTTCCTGCAAAACCCAAAAGTCCCAGGAAGAAGCCCAGGAGCTGGACCGGCATGCTGGCCATGATCAAAGCGCTGGAACTGAAAAGTAAAAAAGCTAGTAGTTAAAATCACTCAGTAGGACGACATTTACACCCCTGCAGGTGATGATTATTTCACAAATGTGCAAAAACCACCCAACAAAAATAAGACACACTCACAAGATTACTTACAGTACCCTGGGCTGAAATTCAGTCAGGATTACTCCTCTTATCGTCCCCGGAGCAGCAGCATGTTCCTCCGAGCTTACCACCAGTCACAGAGCCTGAGCCATTCCTCAAGTGTCTCTTCTGAACGTGTGCAGAAATAACTGTGGAAACTCTCAGCGCTCCGGCGTCGTCGGTCTCTGGTGAGTGGCAGGTGGCTGCATGTGTGACTAATGAGAGCAGTGTTCAGCTTCACCTGGTAAACGCTCTCTCCTCTGGAGGGGCAAAACCACAGCAGTCTATTTGTTAAGCTCTTCGCCACACCTCAGGAAAAAGACGAAATTAAACATGTACAGAAACCCACCTGAGCTGAGAGCACAACTTTAAGTCGGTGAAATTATTTCACCGCTCTGCAGGATGTTTGAAGGCGAGGGGCTGAATTATCTGCAGACAGATTCTAGCTGCCGGGTCCAGAACTGTTGCAATAGAAAAAGTACAGAAATTGGTTTAATTTTGGGTCAAGTTGCATTATTTCCAGTGATTGCGCTGCCTAAAACTCTGTTATAAATTTACAAACAGAGAAGTAGAAATAATACAACTTGTAGCTCCAGGCTACCTTAAACTGTCAATAAGCTCTAATGATTTACTTTTGTTCCTTTTAAATGTTTTTAGCAACATATTACAAGAGAAGTGAGTAATATTGATAGAAAACCGTGTTTAATCTCCAAATAAAAAGGAACTATAACAAATTCATTGTCCTGACTTCCTCAGAGAACAAAGGCTCTTTGCAAAGCCTGGTTATTTTCTCTGTGTTAGACCTGGCACTGCTTGGATCTCATAAAATCTCAGTGACACAAGTCCTTTTGTTCTTACTTAATGATCAACTACACTGAAGGCATGAAAGGAAATCATCAGGAACAAAAGCTAAGCTGTGACAAGAATCTTGTCTCACTTTCACACCATGAGTTCAGCCCAGTTTAACCACATAACAGTTCCCTGTCAAGCGTGTTCATATTAATTTAACTTCCCCACATTTAAGCAAGTTCCAACCACAAACTCTATTAATGTGAAATGGAAGGAAAATACAGGATTTTTGAAAAACAAACAAACTCTGAAACCTGTTGTGTGGGTTTATCTTCATCCCCTTTTACTCTGAATGTATTCCAGCATGAATAACCAGCTTTCACCTAATTACTAAGTTGACTCCATCTGTGTGTTTTTTAAGGTTTTTTTAGTGAACATCATTGAACCAAGGAATCACAAGTCAGAAACAAAACCAAAAAGCTTAAAGGATGAGACTATGACAAAACCCTTTTGGCCAATCTAACACTGCATATTACTCTGAATGATGTAATTTTTCTTTTTGTTACTCAGTACTTTACAAACTCTTACTTGAGTAATTTCTTGAACGGCTACTTTTTACTTTGAAGTCGTGCTACTCTCACCTGAGTAAAACTCTCAGGTACTCACCCAGGAATGTAATTGTGCATGTTTGAAGTGACAGCACTAGCTTTGCTCTGATTGTGTCATTTTAGCTGTCAAGCAACACATCCATTTGCCAGAGTTGCAGCACTGTCAGCAACATGACAGGCCAGTTTTCAGATATCATCAGCTTGATCACTGACTTTATGTCCATCAGTGTCTGCTACGTCATGTAAGAGACGGCCTGAGAGACAGTCCCAAGCAGATAAATAGCGCCAATGTCAAATTTGGAGTGAAGTGTGGCCATGCAGCGCCACACAGAAGAGACACTGTCCTCACTTCTTCTTGGAGATTAAAAGCGTCCGACAAGAACGTGATTCCCAACTTTAAAAAAGTAAAAAGCACACAGTCAGCAGCAGAGAAGAACAGCGTGAGGTGCAGAAAGTTTACCTGACTGAATTTATGTGCGGTATAAGGAGCCAGATGAGGTCTTCTTCCTGCTTTTCATCCTTCTTTCTTTGTCTGTGTCCCAAGCGTAGACTACCGTGACATCCTGTTGCAGTACAAAAGCATTTTCTCAGCCCTTCCCCTGGGTCGCTCATGGAGCATTCGGCTGTCTGTGTGATCCCTGCGGAGAGGGATCATCCTCTCCAAGGTCTGCCCGTGGGAGACGCCATTTCAAAGTGGAACACTTAATAGTCTTAGTTAAACAGAATAATCCTGTGATTAACAGCTGAGCATATAGTGGGTTTGCTTCTCTCAGCGCTTGAGGGTGACACTGCAATGCTGCTGCGATGATGTGGACAGGCAATCCTTTACAAACAGGATGACTGGAAAGCTGCATTTTATTCACACCTGATCAACAAACACACAAGATAAATTAATTCAAGATCCTGTCTTTTCAGAATCTTTAAAAGTTGTGATTTTATGTGTTACAGCTATTATTTTGAAGCTAATAATTAGGAATGTCAATTTAATAACTGTGACTTTAAAGTCAAAAGTATGACTTCGAAATTCATCACTATGAGTCAGGATCAAAATGATGAGGTTTTAATTTAATAGATTTGACTGTGATTCTTCTAATTATGATATAGATTGTCGAAATAATAACTTTGAATATCATAAACAAACTAAAACAGATTAAGCCCATTTCAGATATTTTTTCCCAGAATTCAGATTTTTTTCCCCCTATTTTTTAGAATTATAATTTTAATCTCAAAGTTCATGCTCAAGTACAAATTTAGATTTGTTTTTTTTCTCAGAATTATGACTTTTTCTTTCAACATTTTTATTTCGAATTTTGGCAGAACTCTGATATTT
Organism: Phalloptychus januarius; assembly: GCA_902982915.1. Taxonomy (NCBI): domain Eukaryota; kingdom Metazoa; phylum Chordata; class Actinopteri; order Cyprinodontiformes; family Poeciliidae; genus Phalloptychus; species Phalloptychus januarius. Next base: position 14,665,302 of record CADWAE010000230.1, on the reverse strand, counting down.
GTTTCTAAGAATACTGACTTTTTTCCTCCAAATTTTGATCTAATCTCAGAAATTTGATGTTTTTTAGAATTCTGAGGTTAATCTCAAATTTCAGACCCAAAATCTAGGAATTCAGATTTTCTTTTTTTACTCAAAATGTAAACTTTTTTTTTCTGAATTTTGGATATATTTTCTTTAAAACTCTGACTTTAATCCCAGAATTTTGACTGTTATCTGAAAATAAGGCATAAACGTGTAAAAAAAAAAAAATTCAATCTCACATTTGCTTCACAATTTGCATTTGCCTCCACAAGTGTGCTTATTTGTGTAAAAGATGGGATGACTGAAGTCAGAATTATGAGATCAGAAAGCAGAGATTAAAATCAGACTTTTTGCGTTTTTTCTGGCACTAATTTTCCTCCATAAAGAATGACTTTAAATCTCGTAGCTTTAATTTCATAATCATGACTTTAAAAGGTAAGATTCTGAAATATGTTGCCCTTTTCTGTAAAATGGCAAAGCTTCCATATAAATTTGCTTATGTAACTAAATATTTCAGTTTGTTTTTAGTTTATTTAAGAGTAAAGAGGTTTCATGACTGCCCTAAATGATGTTTTTTTTGTTTTAGTTGCCGCAAAGATGAAAGTCAGCCATTTTCGCGCCGTTGTGCTGAGATGTATCATTAGATAGCAACTTTAGTGCTCAGCTGACTTTATTACCGCTTTCATATTTTATTTGACATTTTTATCAAACAGGTCAGATTATTTTAGATATTAACAGTGTATTCTGTTAAGCATGATAGTCACCAGCAGACTTAATTAACACGTAAAGCGAACAACTTTGAATGTAATGTGAAAAGGTTAGTCCTGTTAGCATTGTTAGCTTGTTTGAACTACAAAGCTACTGATGTTGTGTTGCTAGCTTACTTTTAACGTCGTCAAACTCGCTAGCTTCAATTTGATCAACTTGTTTAAATACAGCAAGGTCATCAGGAATGATAAAGGTGAGAAAAACAACCAACAACACTAGGAAGTACTCATGGACACGCAAGTGTCATCATTTGAAGGCGCCCCAGCGGCCTCGGCCCGTCAGAACCGTCATGACCCGCAGCCAGTGCACCTCCGCCGCGGGCTTCTTCAACGGACTCCCCGCTGAGGTGTTCCACATGATCCTGGATCAAATGTCCGGTGCGTGTATAGCCAATAATAACGCATCCATTAGGTTTATAATAGATGTGGGAAATGGTGTTAAATGATTAAAATAATATCTCACATTTATGAGTAGAATCCTGGAAAAGTAGCATGAACAGATATAGCCTACAGGTGCCAGTAATTAAATAGCAATATTGTTGAAAATGTAATTTATGGCAGTAATTTAATTCATGGAGGACACTAATTTAGTTTCATTACACTTAATGAAAATATAATGTGTTGATTTCATTATGTTTTTCTACTCTATGTAACTCAGAAAGAAAAGCACATCTAATTTTTATGAAATGTTAAATATTAAGTTACTGAAGTACATTGTTTCTTCAGTTATTCAAAAGTAAGATGTTTAATGCTAAAGTATTATGTTGTGGCCATACCATCTACTTAATTAGTTTTTAAACATCTAATTCAGTTGTTGTTTTATCAAAATATGCAAAAGTTTAGTATTTGTGCATTTTATAAGTTTTACTGAATATACTTAATGTCTTTATTTCTGTTATGATATAAAAGTTTTCCCCCAGAAAACTTGCTAAGCCTGGTGGTTAGGTGTTACCCCGTCGTGTTTTTGAGTTTAAAAAATATTTAAAGTTGACATGAAATTTGAAAATATCACTTGATAATCATGTGTTATTAAAAGATTGGAAGAGTAACACCTGAACTCCAACTATAAGTCTTAAAAAATGCAAATATTTTAAAAAGACTCAGGTAAATAATCAATGCTTAGCCTGGTGGGGCCACAACTAAAGCCTGGTGGCCCACCAGTCTTATAACACACTGGGGGGAACCCTGATATAGCAGATTATTGTCCAGAATGATATTTTAATAGTCTTTTGGACATCATTTACCATTGTGAATGTTATAAGTGACATTCTTTCTTTCATTCTTTAAAGGTAAAACAATATGATGTTTTTGACTTGTGTGTGTTTCAGTGGTGGACATCAGTGTGTTCAGCATGGTTTCAAAGGAACTCACCAGTTGCATTGTGAACTACATCTCCTCCCAGGCCTGGAGGAATAAAACCATCATCCAAAGCTTTCACAACCCCACATTGTTAGAACAAAGATCCTCGCTGGAGCACTACAGACACCTGGGTAATTTACTCACAATTTCCTCTCTCTTTATATCTTCTGCTTTTATTTTTATGAGCCTTCTGATTTTCACATTTCAGGATTGTTGTTCAAGAGGTGTACCCTGCTGCTACCCACAAAGGACAGGTTAAAGTTCATATTTAGCAAGTTTTCACAGGTAAGGATGAAAAGAGTTAGGAGGATAAAGTGTAGTTGAATGTTCTGGTTCATTATTATTATTTTAAAATTATTCATATCCTTAATAAAATGCCAGGTTTGTGACAAATAAATAACCCTTTACCAAGAAAATGTAACGCAAAATTACCTGGTTACATATTGTAAGTGCGCACATCCTTGAGTTTATAGTTTGTTGGTACATTTTTTACTTCAGTTGCAGCATTTAGTCTTTTTTTAGCATTTTTCTGAGGTGGATGGCACCTCAAAATGTTTGATGCTCAACATTTGAGAAAAGGAACACAAGTGACAAATGCAAAATTTCAGATTTGAGCCATATAAAAAAGTATTTCATGCACTGGAAAATATTTCATCTACCTTGACCTGGAGAGACAGAATCTCAAAGGTTGAGAAGAACCTGAGTGAAAAACAGTTTTTTCCCCCTGTGGGATTTTTTTTTCTTTACTTCTCATGCTTTTTAATGATTTATTTAAGTCTGAAAGAAAGTTTTGCTCTCCAGTCTTAGCTTGCTGTATTTTTGTTTTAGTGTATTCAGAAGAGAGCAACATATCAGTGGCAGCTCTTTCTGGTGTTTCTCGCTTTCTGGTTCTGTACTTTCAGCTTGAATGTAATGCAATCTAATAATTAGCATCTTATGTTGCTGATAAAATGATGTTGCATTGTAGATACCCTGCTTCATGTTGGAGCAGTGCCTGGCACCAGACTGCACTGGTTTCTCCAGGTACGGCATCTTCCTCCAGGTGAGTGCTTCATTTGTAAAATCTGGATATTCTGCGAAAAATGTAAATAAAAACATAAATGAATTAAAGGAGGTTACAGTGGAGACAGTCTGCTTGTTAAAGTGAAATGTTGGAATTTTACATCCATCCATCCATTTTCCTACACCCTTTTTCCCTTACTGGGGTCGGGAGGGTTGCTGGTGCCTCTCCAGCTGTCATTTCGGGCGAGAGGCGGGGTCACCCTGGACAGGTCGCCAGTCTGTCGCAGAGCAACACAGAGACATACAGGACAAACAAACATGCACACACACACTCACACCTAGGGACAATTAAGAGAAGCCAATTAACCTAACAGTCATGTTTTTGGACTGTGGGAGGAAGCCGGAGTACCCGGAGAGAACCCACGCATGCCCAGGGAGAACATTCAAACTCCATGCAGAAAGACCGGGGCCGGGAATCGAACCCAGAACCTTCTTGCTGCAAGGCAACAGCTCTACCAGCTGCGCCACTGGGCAGCCCGGAATTTTACATATTTATCCATTTAATAAATAATCTATCTTTCATACCTAAAATCAGATCCAGCAGTTCAGTTGAGAATTTAATGCAAACATGGGGTGATAAATGGGTTTTTACACTGATTGCTTCACAGACCCTGATTGCAGGATGGGATGAGCTGGAGTGCCACAGAGTGTTCGGCTTCCTTTGTGAACAAACAAACCTCCTGCTTAAGATCGAAGCTTTACTCACCACAAAACCAGGTGAAAATCTGCCAATAAGCGATCAGTTACGTGTAATCAATGGAGAGGAAATCATGTAGGACTTCACCCTTCCTCTACAAGCTGATGTGCATTATCTCTAACATTTATTTTTACCTATATTTAAAGATAATCATAGGGCTGTAATGATTTGTTAATATGTACGGTTCACAAAAGCTAAAGTTTATCTTTAAGAGGACGAACTTGAACTATTATCTTGTTATCAATATAATACTTGAAAGTGATCTCCAAACAATAACTTTATTGTCGATCGCTGTAATTATTGGAACAATTGATCGTCACAGACTGAGCACAGAGAAGTATTTGGTTGTAATTGACAAAATCTGAAGTTTTCTTCTAAAAAGAGCAGTAAATGTATTTGTCCTCAGGGCTGAAGCGATACCAGGAGCTGCAGCTTCGTCTGTTTTGCCGTAAAGTTCTGCTGGACCCTTGCCAGAACCAGCCAGATGGACAGTTCTGGTTGGTTCAGCTGCTGAAGCCGTGGCCGCTGGTCAGCCAAGCCCACCTACTGTTCATCCTTTTTGGACCTTTGCTGCATGAGGGTGAGGTCACTGCTAGACAGCAGAGTGTCTGAAAGTGCTGGGGTGTTGACATTTTTAGGACATGCCAGACGCTTTCAGGCTGCTAAAGTGATTAAATGCTGTAGTGTAATTTATCCACACTATGACAGAAACTGAATATAATAAGTACTAAAAAATTATCTCAATTACTAATAGCTTAACAAAAGAAATAGAAGATAAAAATATCTCCTCTGCGACTTGTAACTCAAGATGCAAAATCCTGAGCTGGGCAGATCTTTAAAGGATGTTGTGAAAACGAGGAGAGCGACCGTCAACGGGTGTGACCTGTGTGAGCTAATTTAACTCCGGTAGCTGATAAGTTAACCCACAGAAGGAAGCGAGGAGAAACATTACAGGTGAAGGTCGTCGATCCCAGGTAAGACTCCTCCTGTGAGTCCAGCTGAAAGGTTCTGCGTTAACGCTGCCACACTGACTCCATCCAAACAATATAAAGTTAAAAGGAAATGTTGGCATGACAATAATTCATATATGCAACACAAAATCAGGCAAAATAAAATGTTTCCAAGTCAGTTTCTTTCAATAAAATAAACTTATGAAACTTGAACAAAAACTGCAGTTGTGTGTCCTTCTGGTTAAAGAATATTTGCTTTTCATTCAGTGGGTAGAAAATCCAGAAATTTTACTCAAGGTAGAAAACTAAATAATAAAATTACTCAAGTAAAAATAAAAGTACAGTGTTGTAAAAATACTCCTAAAACTATATATATATATATATATATATATATATACATACACATATATGTATATTTTTTAAAGTTCCTCAAGTAGATGTATTTGAGTGAATGTAACTAGTTACTGCCTAACTCTGAAAATATTTGGCTATTCTTTCTAATAGTTCTCCTAATTGTTTCAATTTTACCACAAATCATAAAAACAGACTTGAGAAAGTATATGAGTTTCTTTAAGAGAGAAGAGTTGTGTTTTCATTAGCGATATTCAGAAAAAAATAATTTCACAATTGCAGTGTTTTAATTAAATAGGAAACACAATTAGTGAAGTAAATGAAGCTGGTAAATACTCACTCTGATTGTTGGATAATGCAGCGTCACAGTGCAGAAGGCTTTTATCCGGCCTGTCCTCCGTGCAGGCGTTCTGGGCTGGGAGGACCTGGTGGACCGGGGTCTGCCGCACAGCGCGCTCTGGGATCTGGCCAAGTGCATCCTGATGCTGTCTGGCACGCTGCAAGTCAAAGGCTGGAGCACCGACTCAGTGCTGTCAATCCTGGAGGAGCTCATTGGTATTTTACATTGGCATTGTGGAAAATATTTCACTCCTGATTTGAGATTAAGCAGTATTTCCATTAAATGAAGGATTAGCTGGAAACGTGTGCGTGTTTGATTTGCAGTCATCCCTCAGCCGTGGTACATGGAGAATGTGGCCCGCCTGCTGGTGCTGTGCGGCAGCAGCCTCTGCTACACCTTCCTGGCCAGCAAGGCCCTCAATGGACGACTGGACGAGATCTCCAGGATCATCATTCACATCATCCTGGTGAGACCACAGATTTATCTGGAGATCAGCTCCATTCTCGGCCTTCAGAGGAGAATTAGGGCTGAGCAAACACTCGTCATCCGTTTTGTTCAGGACACCTTGCTACGCTCTTTTTGTTGTTAGAAGCGTCTGTCCTCTGGCAATGTCAGTCGAATTATTTCCACTTACTGGATGTTTTCTCTTTATGTAAACCTGAGAAAATGTTTGTGAAAATCGAATTTTTAATATTCAGGCCTGCCAATCTGGAAGCAACAATAGAGCTAATTATTGGTGTCTTAATTTTCAGTGTTATAGTAAAAATGTCCTTTTTGATGATATTATGGATCATTTTGCATCAAAGCATCAAAAGTCAAACAGAATAAACAAATTGTAACACAAAACATCTTTTTGTGTTACAAAGAAAATTTAATTCTCTGGTAATATTAACAAAGAGTAACAAATTTGGTTTTTAACACCTGAGCAGTAAGACAATTTAAATATCCTAAATAAAACACAACAACCACAAAACATAAGATAATAAATCTTTATATAAATATATTTCTATATTTTTGTAAAAAAAAAAAATACATATATATATATACATAATAAATATGCATTTATTTAATATTCATTAAAAATACACAAATAAATGAATAATTAATTTATATGAATTAAATATTAATATTTAAAAAAGTTATATACATTTTTATTGAAAAAAAAACTATAAACATATGTATGTTTAGTCTTTAAATATATGTATAAAAATCTAGATAAAAATGTATAGAAATTTTAATATAAATATTTAATTCATATAAATTTTTTTAAATATAAAAAAAATATATAAAACTAACCCACACACGATCAGAACCATAAATAAAATATGATATTTGTAAACAAAAATAATAAAATATGAATGGAAATAACTGAGCTAATTTTATTGATCTTGCGATTTAATTGATTGCGTATTGCTGCAGGCTTGCACGTGTTGCTAAATAGTCGCTAATCGCTCCGTGTCGTGCTTTGTTCGTTGTTCTCCTGGTTCAGGTGTGCGAGAAGGACGGCTACCACATGAGCTGGGCGGTGAAGCTGGTTCAGCAGATCTGCAAGGTGTTCAGCACGGCGCCGGAGAGGTTCACCTTCATCCAGCACCTGGAGAACATGTTCTCTGAAGTCACGAGAGAGTTCTACGAGTCCTCTGTGGCAGGTGGGTTAAAGCAGTTTAAACAGGAATATATTTCCTACTAGAATATATACTAGGAATGTTATATCTTCCTATAGGAAGATATATTAAGGTTAGGGTAAGGTTTAGGCGGTAGAAATGAATGGAAGTTAATGGAAAGTCCTTACAAAGATAGCCATGTAAACATGTGTGTGTGTGTGAGAGCTCAGGCAGATGACATTTAGCTTCACCTCCTATTTTGCATTATCTCAATGGAAAGCCATTCAGCGCTCAGGTTGCATAAGAGCTTCATTTGTCTTTGACTGGATCCAGCCTTTCCTTTCTGCTTCACTCACGCTAATTCCTAATGGTATAATTGGACAGCCACATTTAAAAGGATTTATTCATGTGAATAAGTCAGCCATCTATAAGAAGAGGAAGCTGATAATAAGGAAAAGTCAGAAAATAAGAGAGGGATCTCGACAGCATTTACCAGTAAAAAGAAAATAAGGAAGCAGGTTGTAGTAAACTTGAACTTTGCTTACAGAATTTTTAAATATATTCTTTTCATTTGCTCTGGTTTCTTCCATAGGGTTGTAGATGCAGTAATTGTGCCCCAGAAAAAAGCTCCAACACATCCTAAAAGCATTTAAAAATGTCAATAACACAATTTTCTGTGTCCAGGGAATAACTTTGAAGACAGAGAGACTTTCCAGACGTTTTGCATACTCCTGGACTCCAGCGCTCGCTTTCACACTAAACTGCTCCACATGTTCCTTAAATAAGACATATTTATAGAAGGCAAAATATGGAAACAAATGTCAATAATGAAGGGGGTTGTCTAATTAAAAGAACTGCACAAACAAAACCGAACCACTTCATGCTGTTTAAATGCTTTTGCTGAACAGTTTTGTTATTTATTCAGCTATTAGTGTGTCGAAATTTTACAATGCAGTTCATAAGCTCTGTTGGATGTGTTATTATAAGAGTATTTAATATTTATTTGTTAGCAGAAAAACCTTTTTGCATTGTATTTATTTAATTTATCCATGTACCTGTAATAAATATAAACATGTTATATAATAAAATTGTATTTTATAATATTTCTTGTTGTCAGCTTGTTTTTATTTATGTAAAAAAAAAAAAACTACATACACTGAGCAAATAAGCTTTTTTAATTTTCAATTAAACTTCAGCAGCATCTTCAGAAAACATTGTTCAGTGACTTAAATTAGTAAAGCATTTTTGGAAAATAAAAAAATAGATAAAAGCTGAAATAAAAAAAAAAATAGCTACTTCACCGTCTGCAGAAAATAACCCAGATTATGTATAAATTTGGACTGCATGTACAGTGTGTAGTGATGTATAAGGAGTTGATGAGGGGTGCTTGAAATAACCACTTGACTCAGATTACAGCGTTCACCTTTAGAGGGAAGTTGAGTCTTTCAAAGTGCAGCCCAGAGAAAAAGTGCTTGACTATTTGACATTGACGTTTAAGGCTTACAACATCAAGAGTGATGAACACTTGAAACACCAAGTCAGATCCAGTTTGCACATCCCTGCGTCCCGGTCATGCCTGGTCATTCATTTGTTCATTGTTTTGATATGATCTGCAGGAAAAAAGGGGGAAAATACTTCAGAGTCTGGTTGAACTTCAGTCTAATGATCTACTGACGGTTTGGCTTCACAAAGCTCAGCTGCTTGTGAGTCTTGAAGGGAAACAAACTAATATTTGTGGTGAGGTGCACTGTGTGCATTCAATAAGTGCTTTTTAAAATTAAACAATACTTTTCTCATAGATCAGTCTCCAGGATTTTATGATTGTTTTTGAATTTTGCAATTAAAATCACTGATTTTGTGGTGCCAATTTTTAAACATTTGCAACAAATTTCACGATATTTGTGCTTATGTATGATGGTAAATGTGATTTGTCACTCGCTGTACTGACGAAAGGAAAGCTGAGGCGGCGCTGTAGTAGAAGTAAGAAATACTGCCACCTGCAGGTGGGAGTTGGAACTCTCTTCAGTCCATTGTTGACAATTTTTGGTGAAAAACCAAAAAGTGGAATTTCCGCGATTGTGGAATTGCAAAGAAAAAAAAAAGTGGTAGGACTGATTGATGCAATTTGGAAATAAACGGATACAAACTGCTTTAATTTGATTGATAAAATGACATTTAAGTGCACAACTACTATGTTGAAGGTTCTATTTATGGTATTATGTAGCCTTCTTCTTAAATCTGAGTGAATACCAAGGGCTTAACTTCTCTGAGTTTATATGTTCCACAAAAGGCATCCCGGTTAAGATGGATGGCCATAACTTGGTAAGTGTGCAGCTGTTGGCTTTGTTTATCGTTTTCATGATGGAGTTTGTTCATTAACTTTCTCTATGTTGCTCTGCCTTGACAGAGCACAGCAACATACCACAATTAAATTAAATCCAATTAACCAAATTACACACAGGACTTCGTTTATGAACTAAGTGACTTTAAACGGGCATCAAAATGCAGAGCATCTGAGTAAATAGGGCTGAACACAAATGCATGCAACATTTAGTAAAAACAAGAACAAAAAAACACAAAGCTTTTCACAAATACGTTTCTGCTTACACAAATATGCACAATTTTGTCTCACATAAAATCCCCCCAAATTATATTGAGGTTTGTAGTATCAGTTTGGTTGCTATGTGATATTTGTTTTCGCAGAGTGCTGCATATGTAAAAAAGCTTTTATTGGACAGAAGCTTTTGTGTTAAATAGCTAAAGTGGACTCAAATTACCTAAACAGACAATGACGCCTACAGAAATGGACATCACTCCACATTGACAAGCTTGAGCTCCTAGGTACTTACTGTGCAATTTGATCTATGAGTTTAAAAGAAACAAAACAACAACAAAAAGAACCACTTATTGCCGGTTAGTTAAAGGGGTAAATGATAGGCAGACTGTTCTGGCATTTCGGTTCTGAAACCCATTTTCTCCATTATCCCTGCATGATGATAAAAAGGGAAAATTACCTTGCAGCCAGTCCAGCCCTTCCTGCAGACCTTCTCCTTTGATAGCATTGCTGGCACTGAAAAACAAAATGTGTAGCAGTTAAGTCGTTTATGGAGCATTCCCTTTCTCTGGCCTTTTTTTTTTTCTTGGACCCTGACTGTTTAAAGCTGTCCAGCTTTTAATCCATTCGGCCTCCACCTGTCTAATGAGTAAACAAGGAGGAGGAAAACACATGTATGCAGGTGAGCCAAGCTGCTGAATAACTCCATGTGGCTCAGTGTCTCTGCAATGTTTAACCATGAATGAAGCAAAAATTGGAAAGTCTGGCCCCAGCAAGTACACATGCTTTACTTCTTGTGTTTATGGTGAGAAAGTTGGTTGCTTTCTCCTCCTTGTGCAATAAAATTAACATCATAGCAGGTTTTCTACTGATGACACATCAAGGTGAAAGCGGGGTAATTGATACTTTACCAGATGTGCCAGGGTTTGTCTTTGATGTTCTCCAAACACAACATTTGCGAGACCTTGACCGAAGACAAAGCGTCCCGCAGATCTGTCTTGTTGGCAAAGAAGAGTACTGGGATCTTTTTGTTGGAGATATCTGGGAAGACAAATGTGAGGATAGTACCGTATTTTCCACACTATAAGGCGCACCTAAAAACCTTCAATTCTCTAAAAAGCTGACAGTGCGCCTTATATAAGGCCAATATGGCCGTATATAAGGCGGCCCATATGGCCCAATGTAAGGGCCATATATACGGCCCATATACACTGCTAAAAAAAATAAAGGGAACACTGTTTCCTTTATTTTTTTGAACCAAAAAATGTTTTTGAGCAGTGTATATACGGTGCGCCTTATATATGGGCCAATATTGAGCCACAACAGGTTTCGCAACTATGGTAAGCAGCCGTCGACTTCTTTTTCTCCCGTAGAAGAAGAAGCACCCGGTTAATGCTGGGAAATATGACTGCGCGAAGCGGGCGGTTTCATTCCCATTCGTGTGTTTGTGTAAAGACCCCAGAATGGTTCTTATTAAGAGACACGCTTATGACACAGAGTTTAAACTCAAGGCGATCAGACACGCAGAAGAACACGGGAATAAAACAGCTGTTTATTTATTTTGGGAGTGAACGGAGTTGTCAGAACACTCGTTGGTCAGAATGATCTGACTGTTTTGTTGATATTCCGTTTAGCGCAGCTCCATCTAATGGATGCATAATGTAACCCCAACCTCTACTGTAGCGTCTATTCTATGCTCTTATAATATATGAAAAAAGTTTTAAAATAGGCCATTCATTGAAGGTGCGCCTTAGTGAATAACCCTCCAGCAATACATTTGGACCAAATTTGAGAGATTTTTTGATCGATATCTACCTACTTTATTTCATCGTAAACTATGCACATCAGGGCAGATTTAGAAAATTACTTTTTTCATCCCCAAATGGTCAGTTGATACGTAAAAATAGAAAAAAACATTAAACAAAATACAAATATTGCAGCAAAAGTCAGGTCCTCTTTCCTGACTCAGCCAGACACTGTGAATTTCAAAGACTTGATCCAAATGTAGACAAACTACACAAAATAGAAGCAACACAAAGATTTCAAAGATGCAATGGTAGTTGATGTTACATAAAATGCACCTTTTTCCAATGTTACAAGCATTTTCTTATAACGAGATGAGAACCAAATCACAGCACTCAAAGATTTTTAATAATTAAAGTTGGGAATCAAAACTGACCTGATCACAAACCCTATGAAATAACTGAAAGCAAAAATAAATGCAGGGCATTTTTCTATAATAATGCAAAAATACATCATAATAGACAAACTTGGATTAAATACATATAAGCTTCACATAGAGACCATATTGGACACTTCTTAGACTAAAATGTCTCTATAGGTAAATAAAATAAGTGTATATTTATTGTACCTTCATGGTTGAGGAGATTATCAAGCTCCTCCTTTGCCACAACCATTCTCAGTTTGTCGCTGCTGTCAATGACGAATATGATTGCGTTGCTTTCTCTATTAAAAAAAACAATCACCAACATAATAATTGAAAACTTGCATGTACAATATGCACACACCGTCTATTTTTGTGCCCTACTTGTAATAATGCTCCCACAGGCTTCTGTATCTGCTTTGACCTGACATGTCAAAGACTGTGAAGGACAGGCTGCATGCAGAAAGAAAAGCAGCATGAGTGACATAACATCAGCCAGATTCTGATACCGAGATGTTTTTGCGTTTTACCTTGAACTCTTGAACTTTTCAATGTTGAAGCCAATTGTTGGGACTATTTCTTGAGCCGCTGTCTACATGCACACACATTTACACACACACACGCAGACACATGCACACACACAAATAAAAGACAAGTAATAGCAAAAGTATGTCAACTATGAAACAAAGGGAGGTATGACGTGGGCTTTACCTGACTAACATGTTTCCACTCTTCTGACAATGGACCTAAATGATTTGGATGCTGAAAACGAATGATTGTAAAGAAATAATAATAGGCATCCATGGATTTTAAGATCATTTATCAGCTATGTAGTCGTGTTTACTCTCAAGACATGGCTGAAGAAAGAAAACAGCAGTCAGAATAAGATTTCAAAACTTACATTAGATGGTTTGAGCTGGTTGATGATTGTCGTTTTACCACTGTTGTCCAGACCCAAGCACAAAACGTTGACTTCTTTCTTCCTTAGGCCAAGCCAGCCTGACAGCTTATCAAGCAGCCCCATTTCACTCGGCTTGATGCAACACCATTTAGATTTTCAACACATTACCCCATAAATGGCCCTATTCGATCAGGACCAGACGTCAGATTTTCTGCAGATTTTCTCGAAAGTGAGTGTTAATGATAAAACATAGGCTTCACCAGTGCTCCACCGCCCTCGCTGTGAATAGATGAGATGCTGCCTGGCCATCGCCAGCTTGTGGCAGGTAATCCTATTACGGTGAATTAAATCCAGTGAACCACCCGGTGGCCTGCTCGTGGAGTGTGGAGCTCTGCAGGCCCCCAATCCTGATGCATTTGATTTATTACTCTGTAACACTCTGAAGGATCCCCCCTCAGCTGCTGGGGCCTTTTATAGAAACATGGCACCGAACAGAAGAAGATGCAGCTCTTGTCCTTCCTGCAATCACTGACTCACATGTTGATTAAAATAAATACTCATTTTGGTACTAACATAGGTCTGACATGTCAGATTTTTGACCCATTTTTTTTTCTTACAGGGATGTTTGGAACATGCAAGTGCAATAGGGTCATCTTTTGGTTATTTCAAATACTTGTGATGCTACATAAACATTATAATAGAAAGAAAGATGAGACACGATGAAGAGTGGGCCTTAAAAATTAAACTTAGTGACAATGACTTGTAAAAATAATAGTACCTCTGTAACCGTTTCAGATTTTGTCGAGTTATAACCATAAACTTTGATTTAGCTTTTTGGAGATTTGATGTGAGAAAACACAAAGTAAAGCATATTTTTGAAGTGGAAGGAAAAATGAACACAGTTTTTAATTGGTTCACGGATAAAAACCTAAAATGCCTCCCTGCTTCTTTGCAGAAAACTTTCTTCAGCAAGAAAACTGGAAACAGTTAATGGGAAGATTTATGGAGCAAAATACAAGAAAATTATATCAGAAAAGCTTTTAGATAATGCAAAAGACTTGAGAAATGGTTGAGATCAATACATTTTAATGTGGTGGTAAGTTGGGGAGATGATCACAGATGATCAGACTGATGTTGGGCTGGCTTAAAATGAAGAATTTCAGTCATTAGATGTGAAAAGTTGGTAATAAATATTTATCACTTTTCTTCCACTTCACATTACTTTATGTTGGTCTTCCACATAAAAGTCTGACAAACACACTACTATCTGTGGTCATAATGTGAGAAAATGTGCTAAATTTTCTTGGTTTTCGTTTAAACGCAATATACTCACTGAAAAATTTATTTGCTTAAAACAAAAAACTTCACACTGAGAAACATGATTTTCCGTCTTCCAAGCCGACTTCGACTAAATATTTATCACTTTCTCACCAAGAAATCACAACAAAATCCCACGAGCACTCAGCCACCAGAACCGTTCATCTTTATTCGCAAATAAATATCCGCTGTAACTGCCTCTTACAGTGTGCAAGATCTACAACATCTCTTTGGAAATGATAAAAAAATAAAATACAAGAATTATAATAAGTATACTTGTACTTTGTACAAAACAACGTCCTAACATTGCTCAGCAGTAGAACATGCTAAACAAACAGCATCTGATAATCTCAGAATTCATGTAGAGGGGTGGGCGTTTGTGAGTGTGTGTTTGCGTGTGTGTGTGCATTACCGACCACGCTGTGACCCAAAAGGCACACATCTCCAGATCCAGTTGGGTTTAATCTGTGAGTTATAAAAGCTGCAGATAATTATTTTCATACGACTAAAAGAAAAAAAGAAAACAAAACTAGGTCCTGTGACTGCACTAAAACTTATGAACTTCTATAAAGTGTTTCTGGCTTGCATGGCTAACAGACTGTAAGGCATTCTGTGTGTGTTTGTGTGTTTCTGCTCATGTTAAAATGACACAAGATGAATTATAATGCTGCGCGCCTCTTTCTTCTTGCCCAAAACAGCCGTAATATTAGCTACTCTCTGCCAACATATCTATTCCCACTTCATATCGGACTAAGCTTACTGGCACAATTGCTACAATCTTCACACGACCACAAAGTATGCACAAGCAGTTGTTTAAATCTACCAGGAATTGCCTCTGTTTCCTCTGTACTCACAAGCTGAGTTAGTTGTAGAAATAAAATCAAACGTGGATAATTTTGTAGGTTTTTGGTTGTGTGTGTTGAAGCAAAACGACATGATGCGACAGGAAGAACCGTGCGAGTCCGTGTTAGCTCTCCAGATAAAAAAAACCAACTAGAAATATTTAAATTTTGTGAACATTCATATAGTAAGACAGTGAAGTTGGTGGAGTTTTTCAGGCAATGTTTAACATTCACAATCAAAAGCGAAACAAAACCAAGTAAAGTTGATCACACGACTGTCGACAAGGGTTGCTAAAAACCGGCAGACCTGCAGGGTGATTTTTCTGCAGGACATTAGGAACCGGTGGAAGTCTGTCGTTCCATGATTCATCTCCCACAGAGATGCTGAGGTGACTGCATAATACTGTATTGCTGATTTAGATAAAAAAAAAATCTTTTAAATAAATAAAACATTTAAATAAGTTCCAGATTTACTAGGGCTTTCACATACACGACTGCACATATATTGATATTAGGTTATAATAATAATTAACTGTCTATACACTTTTAAACATTCAGTAAATCTCTATAACGTACTTTTCACTTCTTCCTTCAAGTATCAGTGTACCAGATTCTCTGGACATCAGGTAACTAAAACAATCCAAATAAACCTTTATATTAAATAATAAAACTCTAAACTAAAAAATACTGAGGTTATTTCTCTTTTCAAAGGACAAAAACAGATAGATTGCACACCCGATAGCAGCTACATGAGCAAGAAAAAGAAAAAGTCCAAAGATTCGGTAGATTACATTTGCAAATCTACATTTCTAGTATTGTTGCTCCACACACAAAAAGTACGGCTGTTGCAACAAGGCATTACATTCCCCTAAGTGAGGGCCTGGGCTAGTCTGTGGAGTCAATCAGGCCGGAGTCGTCTGGCAGAACCAGGCGTATGACGTGAGGGGTGTTCAGTAGAAAAAAAGTCCAAAGTTAAGAGTAGGAGACCAGGAAGATTTATGCTGGAACAGTCCTTCCAATAACGCCCTGCATGAGACGAGGACGTGACACTCAGGCACAGGCTGTAGACCGTCCCTCGGCTGGGTTAGACCTCACTTCCTCCTGTCTCGACTACCTGTCTGTCCCAGGCTGCAACAAAAAAGGGCGTCCTCATACATGGAAGCCCTTCTCCTGTTCGTGCAGTAGCTGAAACTGAAGGGTCTGTATGCTGCTGATGATCCGCCTCTGGTGGCCGATCAACTCCACACCAATACGCCTCACATCTCTAGCCAAGACGGGAAACACAAACGGAAGAAACAAACAGAGAAACACTTCAACTATGATGGCATGTTTGTTTCTTTGATTGATTTGTCTACAGCAGTTTTCTCAATCTTTTTCAGGCTGAGAATTAACTCATCTAACAAACACTTAAACCACTTAAAAGATCTTAATATACACAACCGGAAATATTGTTGCTTTCTTTATTCAACCTAATGAGGGCGTTTTGAGTTATTTACAGATTCTGAATGACCTAGATTTGCAAATCATATCAAACACATGGAAATAAAAATAATAAGTTGTACTACCAAGTGTTGTGAGTATTAATAACATTTTAGGGCTATTTGTAATTCTGCTTGGGCGGAAACACAAATCCTCCTCTGCATCATTAAACATGAAAATGATCCACCCATTGTTTTCAATTGTATTTATCTGTTGCATTTAATTTAATCATTTTTAATTAAATAACAATAGTTGACATGTGAGCAGAGAATCATAAGCAAGCAAAGAACAGTTCTCACTGCGACCGTTCACGGAATAGAGCCGTTCAAAAGAACTGAAAAACGTCAATACTCTCAACTTGGGTTCCTGTCACCATGTAAATAGTCCTGCGTTGTTTTCTTTTAACTGATATCTCCAGTTTTTCTTTTGAGCCACCCGGTATTAAGCCACTTATCCATTATTATTTTTGGGGCCTGCCCATAGCAATGCATAAGGAGATGCTCCATGCATTGCATGGCAGGCACCTATTGTTCTACACCCAATAGAATGTCTCTTTATTTATTTATTTATTTCTTTCTTTATTTATTTTCTTCCACCACCGTTAATGCGGCTCGTACCGCTGCAGTACCCCCACAAAAGTGGTATCAAAACGTGCGGCTCGGTCCCGGGAAGGGAGCTATTATTTTTATTGGGAATCGAACTTACGACGGCGACGTAAAAGCGTCGAAACAGCGAAATTTCCAACTGCCGAAACGCAGAGTGTAACTGACGTCAACTGCCGCTCTTTTAGAGTGAGAAAAACAGAGGATTTTTGACAAAAAAATTATTTTGAAATCGCCCTCATGCCTACAAATATCGCTCGATTGCTCTGAAAGTCGGTCAAAACATCGCACCGAATGCCTGCTCCGGTAAAATGTCTTCAAAATCTTTCTAGGCCTTACGGTTTTCCGTCAAGGTGCTTCAGAGCCAAAACAAGTGACAGGTTTACTCAGGCTCTGAGCCATTCATTTTGAAACTTTTCTGAAAAGTTTCAGAGGTCAGCGCAGCCATTTTTCTCTCGTCGCTGTAATTTCTGTGTTTGTGCAACAGATATGAATCGCGGTAGTATCGGAGAACAGAAATCGATCTCTGATACGCTTCAAACGGTTTTCGGATCGACATCACGGATCCTGAATGGCAAGCAGCTGATCGTGCTGTTTTTTTCATCAAAGCTCAGGTAGATAGAATTTTCTCCAGCTTTCTCTCTCTCACACATGTCAGTTGGCAGAAGATTAATCACCATAGCAACGGAACACAGAGGCCGGCAGAGCAGCTGGTTTGAACTACAGAAACGTCATCACTTTAGTTCTGAGCAGAATGTCAGAACTGTCTCTTACTACACAGCTCAGCTGATCACAATGTTACAACTAGAATGTTTTGGGCACCATATAAGTGTTTTAACCCAACCAGAGTTACTCATAAGATTAGTGTAGCCATTTATAACAAAATGTTATTAAAATAAAAGCTTGAATATTCCTCTCGGGCCTTTATTATCTTTTTCTCTCAGGTTAGTGTGAAGCAGTTAGAAAAACTAACTGCTTTAAACAGGTTAGAACTACAACATGGTGGAACTTTCAGTTAATACAGAGGATTGAGCTGTCATTTAGAATTAAACATGGCGGAACTGTTACTGACTAAAGAAGAAGGCTGAGCAGAATGTTAGACCTACATTAATGGCAGAACTCTTTTACTACAGAGGAGAGATGAGCTGGAAGTTAAGAACTAAAATGACGGCTGAACCACAGCTACTCATAGGATTAGTGTCACCATTTATAACAAAACTAACTGCTTCAAGCACTTAGATTTCTGTCTCTCCCTCTGTCTGACTCTGACTCACATGACAGTTGAGCTGCTCTTTAGAACTACAATGAATGAAGGTTTGAACTAAAACATGGCGGAACTTTCTGTTACTACAGAGGAGGACTGAGCTCGCATTTAGAACTACTTGCTGATGTTTGCATTATATAGATGGATTAACAAAATCACTGTTACAGATGGGATTAGTTTGGTTATTTAAAATAAAGGTCATTGGACATTTCAAAATAAAAGCCTAAATATCCCTCTGAGATTAATGCACCGCCGCAGGCGGTGCACATAATATTATCCTTTATTATCTGTTGCCTTAGCCCTTACTATCGTTTGATCTCAGGTTAGTGCACTGTCTTGCGCAGCAAGACAGTGCATTAGCATTAGCCTCTTCCCTTTAAAAGCTTTCCCCTGTTTTTCTTGCTTATTAGGCATGTGTAGTATACTGACTCGAGTAAGTCAAATAGACACATCATGCTAGTGATACCACACATGCCAGTGACAGCATTTATGCTAACATTAGCATTTGGCTAATTTTAGCTTATACACCAATTTCAACATACAGATTTGCACAAGTCCATGTTAGTAAACATGCTTTTGCTTGTGCACATGCTATTGGCTATACTGTAGCTAAGATTATCATTGATGCTAACTTTTAGCATCAGAAACCGACGGGCACACTTTGGCAGGCCCCATTTAAATTTCTGCAGGAATTTTCTAGTTGGGGCCTGCCCATAGCAATGCATAAGGAGAGCAGTGTCTGGCTTGCGAAGCAAGCCAGACACTGCCTCCATGCATTGCATGGCAGGCACCTATTGTTCTACACCGAATAGAATGTCTCTTTATTTATTTATTTATTTTTCTTACGTCAACCGGAATGCGGCTCGTACCGCTGCGAGCCCACCCACAAAAGTGGTATCAAAACGTGCGGCTCGATCCCGGGAGGGAGCTATTATTTTTTTGGCAATCGGAGTTAAAACGGCGACGTAAAAGCGTCCAAAGTGCAAAATTACCAACTGCCGAAACGAAAAACGAAACAGAGTGTAACTGACATTAACTGCCGCTTTTTTAGAGTGAGAAAAACAGTGGATTTTTGACAAAAAAATTATTTTGAAATCGCCCTCACGCCTACAAATATCGCTCGATTGCTCTGAAAGTCGGTCAAAACATCGCACCGAATGCCTGCTCCGGTAAAATGTCTTCAAAAATTTTCTAGGTCTTACGGTTTTCCGTCAAGGTGCTTCAGAGCCAAAACAAGTGACAGGTTTACTCAGGCTCTGAGCCATTCATTTGAGACTTTTCTGAAAAGTTTCAGAGGTCAGCGCAGTCATTTTTCTCGTCGCTGTAATTTCTGTGTTTGTGCAACAGATATGAATCGCGGTAGTATCGGAGAACAGAAATCGATCTCCACACAGCTTCAAACGGTTTCAGATCGGCTTTACCGATCCTGAAACAGAAGCATCTCTTTGTGCTGATTTTTCATCAAAGCTCAGGTTGATAGAATTTTCTCCACTTTCTCTCTGACAGTTGACAGAGGACTAATCACCATAGCAACGGAACACAGAGGCAGGCAGAGCAGCTGGTTTGAACTACAGAAACGTCATCACTTTAGTTCTTAGCAGAACGTCAGAACTGTCTGTTACTACACAGCACAGCTGATCACAATGTTGCAACTAGAATGTTTTGGGCACCATATAAGTGTTTTAACCCAACCAGAGTTACTCATATGATTAGTGTAGCCATTTATAACAAAATGTTATTAATATAAAAGCTTGACTATCCCTCTCGGGCCTTTATTATCTTTTTCTCTCAGGTTAGTGTGAAGCAGTTAGAAAAACTAACTGCTTTAAACAGGTTAGAACTACAACATGGTGGAACTCTCAGTTACTACAGAAGAGGGATGAGCTGTCATTTAGAACTACAACATGGTGGAACTCTCAGTTACTACAGAAGAGCGATGAGCTGGCATTTAGAATTACTTGCTCTTTTGGCCATTATATAGCTGGATTAACCAAACCACTGTTACACTTTGAATTAGTGTGGTCATTTAAAATAAAGCTCATTGAAAATTTCAAAATAAAAGCCTAAATATCCCTCTGAGATTAATGCACCGCCGTAGGCGGTGCACATAATATTAGCCTCTATTATCTGTTGCCCTAAGGTCAGTGCACCGCCGCAGGCGGTGCAAATAATATTAGCCCTTACTATCGTTTGATCTCAGGTTAGTGCACTGTCTTGCGCAGCAAGACAGTGCATTAGCATTAGCCTTTTCCCGTAAAAAGCTTTCCCCTGTTTTTCTTGCTTATTAGGCATGTTTAGTATACTGACTATAGTAAGTCAAATAGACACAACATGCTACTGATACCACACATGACAGTGACAGCATTTATGCTAACATTAGCATTTTAGCTTATACACCAATTTCAACGACAGTGACAGCATTGATGCTAACTTTTAGCATCAGAAACCGACGGGCACACTTTGGCAGGCCCCATTTAAATTTCTGCAGGAATTTTCTAGTTTATTTATATCTTTCTTTATTTATTTTTCTTCCACCACCGTTAATGCGGCTCGTACCGCTGCGAGTACCCCCACAAAAGTGGTATCAAAACGTGCGGCTCGGTCCCGGGAAGGGAGCTATTATTTTTATTGGCAATCGGAGTTAAAACGGCGACGTAAAAGCGTCGAAAGAGCAAAATTACCAACTGCCGAAACGAAAAACGAAACAGAGTGTAACTGACATTAACTGCCGCTTTTTTAGAGTGAGAAAAACAGTGGATTTTTGACAAAAAAATTATTTTGAAATCACCCTCATGCCTACAAATATCGCTCGATTGCTCTGAAAGTCGGTCAAAACATCGCACCGAATGCCTGCTCCGGTAAAATGTCTTCACAAATTTTCTAGGTCTTACGGTTTTCCGTCAAGGTGCTTCAGAGCCAAAACAAGTGACAGGTTTACTCGGCTCTGAGCCATTCATTTGAGACTTTTCTGAAAAGTTTCAGAGGTCAGCGCAGCCATTTTTCTCTCGTCGCTGTAATTTCTGTGTTTGTGCAACAGATATGAATCGCGGTATATCGGAGAACAGAAATCGATCTCCCACACGCTTCAAACGGTTTTCAGATCGGCTTTACCGATCCTGAAACAGAAGCATCTCTTTGTGCTGATTTTTTCATCAAAGCTCAGGTTGATAGAATTTTCTCCACTTTCTCTCTGACAGTTGACAGAGGACTAATCACCATAGCAACGGAACACAGAGGCAGGCAGAGCAGCTGGTTTGAACTACAGAAACGTCATCACTTTAGTTCTGAGCAGAATGTCAGAACTGTCTATTACTACACAGCTCAGCTGATCACAATGTTACAACTAGAATGTTTTGGGCACCATATAAGTGTTTTAACCCAACCAGAGTTACTCATAAGATTAGTGTAGCCATTTATAACAAAATGTTATTAAAATAAAAGCTTGAATATTCCTCTCGGGCCTTTATTATCTTTTTCTCTCAGGTTAGTGTGAAGCAGTTAGAAAAACTAACTGCTTTAAACAGGTTAGAACTACAACATGGTGAGACTCAGAAGAGGGATGAGCTGTCATTTAGAACTACAACATGGCGGAACTGTCAGTTACTACAAAAGAGGGATGAGCTGTCATTTAGATAAACATGGCGGAACTGTCAGTTCAGCCATGTTTTTTTAGAACAAAAAAACAGTAAAAATAAAATAAAGTACTAGTGCGTTTCTGTTCTAACTAAACAATCATACATACTGTTAACATCTGAAGGCATGTAGACACGAACTTCCAGTGAGCTCATCCTCTTACTACAGAAGAGGGATGAGCTGTCATTTAGAACTACAACATGGCGGAACTGTCAGTTACTACAAAAGAGGGATGAGCTGTCATTTAGAATTACAACATGGCGGAACTGTTACTGACTAAAGAAGAAGGCTGAGCAGAATGTTAGACCTACATTAATGGCAGAACTCTTTTACTACAGAGGAGAGATGAGCTGGAAGTTAAGAACTAAAATGACGGCTGAACCACAGCTACTCATAGGATTAGTGTCACCATTTATAACAAAACTAACTGCTTCAAGCACTTAGATTTCTGTCTCTGCCTCTGTCTGACTCTGACTCACATAACAGTTGAGCTGCTCTTTAGAACTACAATGAACGAAGGTTTGAACTAAAACATGGCGGAACTTTCTGTTACTACAGAGGAGGACTGAGCTCGCATTTAGAACTACTTGCTGATGTTTGCATTATATAGCTGGATTAACAAAATCACTGTTACAGATGGGATTAGTTTGGTTATTTAAAATAAAGGTCATTGGGCATTTCAAAATAAAAGCCTTTACATTTTTCACATCAAGTAATTGCTCTTTTGAACTTATTACAACTGGCTTAGCCCAACCATTGTTAGATATTGGATTAGTGTGGCCATTTCATACGAAGCTAAATGAACATTTCAAAATAAAAGCCTAAATATCCCTCTGAGATTAATGCACCGCCGCAGGCGGTGCACATAATATTAGCCTCTATTGTTGTCCTAAGGTCAGTGCACCGCCGTAGGCGGTGCAAATAATATTAGCCTTTAATATCTTTAGATCACAGGTTAGTGCACTGTCTTGCGCAGCAAGACAGTGCATTAGCATTAGCCTTTTCCCTTTAAAAGCCATTACCTTTTTTCCTTGCTTATTAGGCATGTTTAGTATACTGACTGGAGTAAGTCAAATAGACACATCATGCTACTGATACCCCTCATGCCAGTGACAGCATTTATGCTAACATTAGCATTTGGCTAATTTTAGCTTATACACCAATTTCTACATACAGATGTGCATAAGTCCATGTTTGTCAACATGCTTTTGCTTCTGCACATGCTATTGACTATACTGTAGCTAAGCTTAGCATTGATGCTAACTTTTAGCATCAGAACGCTGGGTCCAAACCGACGGGCACACTTTGGCAGGCCCCATTTAAATTTCTGCAGGAATT
The DNA here is from genome assembly GCA_902982915.1 of Phalloptychus januarius. NCBI lineage: Eukaryota > Metazoa > Chordata > Actinopteri > Cyprinodontiformes > Poeciliidae > Phalloptychus > Phalloptychus januarius. The sequence continues at coordinate 14,642,057 of CADWAE010000230.1, read as the reverse complement.
TTCTAGTTAAACACTATTCTTCGGTAAGCTAGCTGTGTGCGTCGCACTTTGAGCTGACGTCACGGCAAATAAACGGTCGTTTTCCTGCAGTACCTCGGGAACCACAAGGGGGCGCCAATGGACCACAGTTTGCGAAAGACTGATATACAGAACAATGTCAGCAGATGTTTGGTCTCATAAAAAAAAGTGCCAATCTCAAATACCTACAGAGATTTGCAAAAATACTCATACCGCATGAAGTGTAGAAAGAGTAGGAGCTTCTAAGTGAAACGAAAGCCAATTTCAAGATGACAAATAGCTAAGCCAAATTTCTTTTATGTTTGATATATGCAGCATTTTTAAAACAACTGAAAAATCCATATCATCTCTTTACAGCCATAAAGTACAGGGTATATTATATTATAGAGCAACATAACATTACCATTCTTAAGTGAGAGGAAACAGATAAATATTTTTTTTATCTAATTTGCAACTAAAAGCCTGGTAAATGTAGCATTTATATTAGTCTTCTAAAGTCAATTCTTTGTAGAAGCAACTTTTAGCTGCATTTATAGTCAATCCAATTTGTCTTCATCAGCTGTTTTTGAAAATTCTTCCTTACAATAATAGCTCAGATTCTGATTAGATGGAGCATCTGTCCACATCAGTTCTCCAGTCGTTCCACAAACACTTAATAAAATTTAGGTGTGGACTTTGACTGGGCCATTCCAACACATAAATATGCTTTAATCTAAATCCGTCCATTGAAGCTCCTGTCATATATCAAAGGGTTGTTATGATATTAAAAGGTGAACCTCTGTCTTTGTCTCAAAATTATTCACACTAACAGATTTTCTCTCAGGACTGCTCTATAGTTAGCTCCATCTCTCTTCCCATTAACTCTGAGCAGCTCAGCTGTCAATTTTGGGGAAGCATCCGCTCATTTGTTCAGCTGATGTAGCATCACACAGAGCAAAGGCTGTGTCCCTTACACAGCTTGTGGCAAACTTGTGAATTTATCTCCTTATGACTTTGTTTTAACAACAGTTTTCTGCTCGCTACTCTTCTGTAAAGGCCAGATTTGTGGAGTGCAAAGCTAGTTGTCCATTCATCCATTGTCTTGGCTGATGCTTACAGGGGCCATTGGGTGGGAATCAGAGTACAGCCTGGACATGTTGCCAGTCCATCACAGAGCAACACAGAGACACACACAGACACAGATCCCAGGCCTACTTGTCTTATTGACGTATTCTCCCATCTTTAATTGTGGATTTCTGCAGCTCTCCCAGAGCCACCATGTGTCTCTATGCTAATTCTCTCAAAGGTCATTCAATCATTCCTAGACAATAAGATTTTAGTCTGTTAAATTCAGCCTATTTTGAGCTATTTTAGGACCTCTTGTCACTTTAAATCCAAATAAGCCGTTACTGGCCGTGCCCCTCAACTCAGTGTTTATACTCCCACGTGAAAATGGCTGCAAATAGATGTGCAATTATAAAACTGTACATCCTTGAAAAGCAGAAGACGAGCTTCCTGCACAACCAGCAAGTAGTTTCTGAATGGTTAGTCAACAACAAAACACTTCTCTTTTCCAGCAGCCATTGTACTTGCTAGAACTCTGCTGGGGTTGCTAGGTGTTGAGATGGGCTTCACTGAGGGGCAGTGCCTGCTGTTTGTGACATAACATTTTAGAGGTTTTTGAAACCACAGTTCACATTAATTTACGGCCAAAAATCACAATCACTTTTTTTTTAAGTTCAGACAAAAATGGAAGTACAAAATCATACAAAATGTAAATTTTACATAATAGATCCTCTTTAATTGTTAATTGTACACTTGGTAGCCGTACTCTTTATTAGCCATTTAATTGCTCTGAGTTTTATTGAGGATTATCAGACTTTAATATCAGAGGGTCATTTTTTTCTTCCAGAGATAAATTACTTTGTGTGGGTTTGTTGCACAGAATCCCAATAAAAAAAAGTTAATGTTTGTTGTTTTAAGATGACAAAATGTAAAATATTTCTAGGGAAATCAACAATAAATCAACAATTTGGCAAGCCAATATAAACCCCACTCAACAAGAGATTGCACAGTAAACCCAATACAGGTTTATTCATTTACACAGAGCAAACATAGACATTTGCTTTTGATTTTATGCTTTTCTTCCTGTCATTAGATAATGATTTTTTAAAGCACTTTGACTCACTCAATACTCATCCTCGCCACAGAATCCAATGTGTTGAAGCCTGCTGCCATAAAATTGCTTTTGTACTGACTCATCTTTATAGAATCCAGCCAGTCACCAACAGAGATGAACATTGGGTAATCCATGTCCTCTGCCGGGGATTCTGGTAGACTGATAAGAGGGAAAAAAAAAGAAGATTAGTTAATGTTAGATCATGCATGAATTCAGACCACAGATAGGAGAATGTGAAAACCAGCAGAAACGAAACACGGTTTTCTACCTGAAACCACAAATCCCACTCATATTTTGCCCAGAGGGGAAAGTACTTTCAGAGACAGAAAAACCTTCCCTGAACACTTCCTTTTAAAGAAAGCTGATTTCCTTTTAATGTTTCACCAGAACATCTGCGGCACCGTACCTCTGGAGGTCCTCTACCAGCGGCAGCAGGCTGCTGGGGTTACGAATTAGTTTATCCAGGAAGGAAACCATATCCACGAATTTCGGTCGATGATTCCTCTCTTTCTGCCAGCAGTGCAGCATCAGCTGGTGCAGGGCCACAGGGCAGCCCATCGGTGCCGGCAGCCGATAGCCCTCTTCAATGGACAGAATCACCTGGAGAAATAATTGGGTGTGATAAAAGGGTTAACGTGAGAAAAGGCCACTTTGTAAGAATTGACTTAGCTAAAGAAATCAACATGCTAGGTCGAAAAGTTGGAGTTCTCTCAGAGGAAGGTTTTGGTTTGCCGTCTGTACTGGAGAACAGATTCTTCTGCTGTTTCATTCTTTCTGCAAGACCCAAGGATGCTGCTTTTTATCTACTAATTATTTACAGCCTTTTTACTCAATTTATGTTCAATTGAACATAGCATTGGTGAAGAAATTAACCATTATTTATCAATAAATTAGTCGCAGAGATTCATTCTTTCCTTATCAGGGTGAAATCTTAAGAGGAATGAATTAAGAGATTTTTCATTTTTATTTACATGAAGACTTATTTATGATCAATCAATCAAATAATGCACATTATATTAATTATTCAACAGTTTCTTTTCCATTATTTCTGCTCCAAACAAAGAGAAAATAGTTTTCTGGGTAAGAAAAACTATTAAAAAGAGAACCAGAGAGCCAAACATCAGCTGGAAAAAGGCCCTTACTTTGGGAAGAAAAAGGCTGCTTATTTTCTGGAACCAATCACATTCTGTCACTTTCATCTTTCTGTCTCTTGACTAGATGGATTGTCAGCCTTTTGACTGCAGTTCAGTTCAGTTCAGTTTGACCCGAGGTCACATTGAGAAAAAAGCCAGGCAGTTGTGCTATCTAACCCAGGTCTTTGATCGTTCCTGTCTTTGAATTTTGAACAAAAATAATAACAGGATACAAAAGAAACCTGCCGGTCAAGTTGAAGCTGATCTTAGATAAGGATAGAAGCAACATTTTCATCATTTTCTTTATTTTACTTTCAATATATGTACTTTTTTCTTTTCTTCAAGTAAAAATGTGTGAAGTAAGACACACAAAAGAAAGAGGGAAATAAGTTTATACTTCTGCCTAACTCCTTTTCAAACAAATAGCTAATCATATTTGTGGTATTTGATTTGTGAATGTAAATGTTTTAAATAAACCAAATTAAGCTTCCATTCTTAATATGGTATGTTAATATGGTATGTTAACACTCTGATATGTTCTGAAAGGCTGCAACTAGCAATTATTTTTCTAATTGATTAATCTATCAATTGCACTGACAATTAATCAATTAATATAATAAAAAAACAGCACATTCCACAGATTTTTCACTTAGCCACTTTAGCTTGGTATATATAATATGAGAAATATTAAAAGATTCAAATAGGCAAATAGTTTAATTCCTATTACATATAAGAAAATAAAGATTTTATTAACTAAAAAGCCATAACAAAGCATTCCTTTAGTAAATCTGAAATGTGTGATGTTAACATTGCGCCAATTCAGGAGTTTTGGCCAAAATCTATTTACAGACGAAGGTGTTTCTATCTTGAATGCAAAATGTACATATATCCTGTACAGTTTTGGCTGAATTACTACTCTGAATATGTAATTCTTTCAGCAATTTACTTTTTTCCCCCCCATTCTATACACTGCAGTTAACAATTAATTGATTACTAACCACAAAAGACAACCACTTTTAATAATAACAGACAGCAAAGTCTTAAAAAAACAAATCTTGAAGACTTATGGGTGCAATCAACAAAGAGATGCAAAGGCATTTTTATAGTACTTAAGGAAACATTTAAAAGTGTGTAAAAGACGTCTTTCCAGATTTATGTTGGTGATTATATCTTTATTGTCCCTCTTTTTGTTGCTGTGCTCAAACTGCTCCATCAATCAATTCCCACGTGTCCTTCTCAGTGTAAATCCTTGTATTATCACAGAAGATAACATGCTGTAACCTCCATATGTCATCTCTCGGCTTCTCTACAAGGCAGTCGACTATCTGCATGTATCTTTCAGCGGCACAGTGATAAGTGGCTGACCAGGAGGAGATAGCGTTCGGCTGGTTTTGTGCCTTGGCTGGCCTTTTTGCCTTGGAAAGCACTTCTAAGCAATTCCCAAACAGCACAAATCCTTCCGAAACCCTGGGAACTCATGTATGTGTATGCGGGGCATTTTCGTATAGATGTGCATGAGTCTGTGTGTAAAGGGTCAAAGGGATTAGGTTGGAGCTTTCACACTCAGCGGAGAGAAGGATGAATCTGCCTCCACCGTGGTCCCTCCAATCCCTGACCGCAGCCCGGGGATCAGTGGGTTTCTCAGCCACACTGATCCGCAGCTTTAAACTGGACGCTCTAAAGTCCTCAGAATCTCTGACCTTTCCTGAACTTCCATTCTCTCTTCGTCATCTTTTTCTATCCTTTTGGATGTATTTCTGCTCCTAAACTCCCGCCTTTTAGAGGTAGGTTTTTGATGTAAGCCAGCTGCTGCAGAGCTGTGTAAAGGGCAACAACTTTTATGTCTAAAAATGAAAACAAAGTCCTCATTTGAGCAATACGTGCTTTTAAATAGAGAAGACGTAATACCTTTAACATGGATTCCTTGTTCACTGCTTTAACACAAAGTAAGAATTATTAAACTTTAAGCTAGCTACTTAAAGGTGACCTATTATGCTTCTTAGGACAGGCTTAGGATGGTTCTACGGGTCATACAAAACGTGTTCATTACATTTTTTATGCACAAAATCCTTTGTAGGTGATTAGATTTTAATCCAAGTTCTGCCTATTTTGATCTCCTTCCTCTTGTCACTTTAATCCAAATAAGCTGCTCCAATCACACCCTCCCAACTCAGAGTTTACACTGACAGAACCTCCTGCACAACCACCAACAATAAAACAAGTGGTTTCTCAATGCCAAGTCCACAACAAAACACTTGTTTTCTCAAGCAGCCATTGCTAAAATCAGCTGACCAAACTAGAGTTCTGCTTGGGTTGCTAGGTAACGGGGTCAGGCCTGGCTGGGGTTGCTAGGTAACGGCGCAGTGCCGTAACAATAAGGAGTTTTTTTTCTAGTTGCTATAAAACACTAACCTACTGCCAAAAAAAATGTCTGAGTGTTTTATTTAAATGCTTAGGTTGTTTTTAGAAGCGGTTAGAAGGGGACTGTTTAATATCTGATCTCGAAAATTAACCACAGAAATAATGTAAATTGTTTCTTATGAACTTTTCAACACTTCCTCAGTAACATGTGTGGAGCGTAATACTCACATCCTGATTGGACATCTCCCAGTATGGCCGCTCTCCGTAGGACATCACCTCCCACATGACTATGCCGTAACTCCACGCATCGCTGGCCGATGAAAACTTTCTGTATGCAATGGCCTCTGGAGCGGTCCATCGGATTGGGATCTTACCACCCTTTAGATAAAACCAAAAGATAAAGAATAATATTACAGTATTGCTGTAATAAGATGGCACTTTTTTCTATTTTACCCAACAAATGTGACCTTTCCAAGATCAATTTAACAATTTCAAAGTGAAACTGAACAGGGCAAAACTTTTCATTTATGACATTCAAAACAAAGTGCTTTATCCAAAGGTTTTGTCCAAAGATGAATATCTACAGAGGTATACATTATGTTGAGTTGAATTATCAACAAGTCATATTCAAATAGAAAGTAAACATGCTAATGTTAGCTTAGAAACTCATCAAATTGCTGGAGACAGTCAATAACTTTTCTTCTTTTTTTTGTGGTTTTCATGACAAGTCGGTTTCATATGAACATACAAATGTAATACAGATGTATGATCTTTCCCCTCAGCTCTCATTTGAAGAGTGCATTTCATTTGTTGTAAAAAAACCCAAACTTTTTCACAAATAAGCTGCTGCAATCATGCCCAAGTTTCAGGCACAAGTTCTTGTTTCAGATAATATCTCGTTAACAGTTTTATTTGCAGAGTTAATATAATTTCAAGAGTTGTTTTTTGAGTTTCCTGGCAGACAAACAGGAACACACAAGGAACAAGGAACTCTACTCTCTGCCTCTACTCTTGATGAGGTTGAGACAAAGGATTATGTGACTAAAGCTCAAGGTTTGAAATTTAGTTTCAGAAGGATTTGAAATCCGACTTTAACGTACAGACTCATTAAACAAATAGCCCTCAAACTGCAAAGGTTTAAAAGATCTTTGGTTTAAATGGTTCTTTGGTAGCTGTGAGTCGTTTTAGTGTTATTACCTGCAGCAAAGTGCTCACCTCAGAAGAGCATTTACAGCAAAATTTTTCTTATGACATTTTATTTCCAAATCACTAGATATATTCTTTTTAAACCTTCGCTTCAAAAGGTTGTTTCCACATCGGTGTGCACACCTAACTGTAGGATTCATGTTATTATTCCAAAGTGAAAAGGCCTAAGCACAAAGGCTGAAAATTGAAAACTGAAACCTTTGAAATGGACCACATCCCGCGAGCTTTTAAAGCACACTCAGGCACAAATCAGGCCATTTAAAAATACTAAACCAATCACTTTTGACACTGCTGTCCAAAATACTCCATATGCTGAAGATTTTGCTTTGGCCTGAGATTTTATTCTGTCTTTACCTTTGCCTTTCATTTCCCCTCTCTGGAGTTTAACCACTGACTTGTGGAACACAGAGTTCAACTCTGAGCCATAAACACACAATTTCCTTCTTACAAAAACCTCAATACAAACCAGGAGATGGGAGTCAACACCGAGCTCTGGGAGAACTTTTAAAGAATATGTAAGTAAATGCTAAGGTGTTATCATCTTGGAAGCTACAAATAAATGTAGAGAAGGACGCATCTCTTGCCTTTTCTAACATCATCATTTTGCATCTTACTTCATGTTTCACCAAATTAAGTCACTTACAAACTAGTAAAACTGGTCATACTATTTATGAAATGGTAAGAAGCTTTTCTGATTAAAAATACATTACATATCTATTTTCTTGTTCTTATAAGACCTGTCAACGTTGAAAGGTAAATTCAGCTAAATAATGAGATTCTGAAATAAGGAAAAACAAAATAAATGCACCTTGCACTTAGACAGTTGTTTCAATTTTAGAGGATTACCTCTAGCTTAAGGTGAAGTCTGTTTTAGCTGGATTAAAAGAGAAGTTATATCCCTGGAATAACCTGAAGATGAGAATAATATCCTCATTCATGATGTTAGTTGCTGTAATATGCAAACGTCTCATCGTGTTTTCTGTGCCTGGTGTCAGGAATACCGTTGTGGTGTACGCAGCCTCCGGGTCGTCCTCCAGCACTCGGGACAGGCCGAAGTCTGACACTTTGCACACCAGGTTGCTGTTGACCAGGATGTTTCTGGCTGCCAAGTCTCTGTGAACGTAGCCCATGTCTGACAGATACTTCATGCCCGAGGCGATGCCACGCAGCATGCCGACCAGCTGGATGACTGTGAAGTGACCGTCATGTTGCTGCCACAGAAAACGAGAAACATGAGAATTAAAAATGGCCACAATTTGACCTTTGACCCAAAATGGCCGCCTCCCTGTGCATTTTACAGAGTCCAAGAGAGTTTTTTTCTTGATTCGGGGGGGATCTACCTACGTACCGAGTTTCAGATCTCTATGAGCTACGGTTTCCCCCAACTCACTTTAGGTGGCGCCGTAGAGCTGTTTGGCCACGCCCAGTTGCGATTCCATCAGAATCTGAAATTTTCCTTGGAGGGCAATTTTGGGTCAAGTTTGGTGAGTTTTTAAATATGTTAAAGGCCCCAAAAGGCCGTGTGAAGAGGTGAAAAAAAAAAAAAAAAAATAGACTCAGGCCTAATTAAAAGGGACAGAGATGCTGCTGGAACTATTAACATTTGGTTATGTTGCAACAACAAACTTCAATGGGCTTTATTGGGATTATAAGTAATAGTGCACAACACTGAAGTGGAAGAAAAAAAGAATAGTTTTTGGTTTTTCACAAATTGTAGTATGCATTTGTATTTTGCTTATGTTTCTACCAAGTTTGCATATTTACAGGCATTTTGACACATTCTCCTTTGCAAAAAGGCTTGTACAATTGAATGTAGACAATCTATGAACAGCAGTTCTTAATTAAATTTATATGTAGACACCAGCTGGGTTTTATTTCGCTGAATTTTATGAAAAAATCCAGTTTTTCACAAAAAAAAGTATTTTTATTAAGAAAAAGTCAGACCTCTGATTTTAGCCCCCTTTGCTCTGATAAAAAGGGCTTCCTTCAATATATTAAACATGTCTGAATACAAATGCACATCACCCTCTTAGATTTCTAATTGTACCAAATTTTGAAAATCATGTAGCAATTTTCCTCCGCTTCAAAATTCTGCACAAAAAAATTCTAGCAAGATACATAAAATCTTGTGTTTGCATCATGACAAAATGTAGAACAAATCATGAACAACTTTTTCTGCTGGAAGAGAGAAAGTGGGTTGTTCAGAATTATGTTAGCAATAAAATGACATGACAATATGCTCCATTATTCATAAGTCATAAAAGTATCTGCATCCAAGGTATAACCATGATACTGGCACAACGATTGGCCCTCGGTACTAAAACATATTTATGGTTAAGGCCATGTGCATGAGGACATAATCATAACGGTGTAATATGTTGAACACTCACTCTAAGAAACGAGTCCAGCGATCCATTTTCCATGTACTCCACAACGATCATCACAGGCCTGCCTGCAAACACACAAGAACAACACACATCATTTTCATCCAAATAAATAGATTTTTTAAAACTTCCTTTGCCATTAACTAAGGATGGAGAGGTGAGCAACAAAACTATGTCAAAACACAAATAAGACTTGCAAATAAATCTCAACAGTCGTCTAGTTTTAACAGTCATGTATGAGACCCATTCGGTTTCAACATTCATGGACTAATATCCCACTGGAAAATACGGAGCTCAAGAAAAAATAGTGTAAATCTGAGTGAGACGTGGTGGTAGATTGGTACATCAAGCAAACGAGTTTTTTCTTTTAAAATATTCAGCAGGCAGCGTGAGACCTGATCAATACTTAGTCCATGTGTGACACAAAACTGTTATAAACAAGAACAAAAATGTGCCGTATTTCAACAGAGGATCCCAGGAGTGTGTTACTAGAAGGAAACTATCCAAATGTGTTTGCTGATAATGAGACACTAACCTGCAAGAAAATAGAAATAACAGTTTGTTTCTGAGGCAGAGGTGGGCAGAGAACACAAAACTTGCACTCAAGTAAAAAGTAGGAAGAAATTATTCAAGTAAGAGTCAAAAAGTACTTGATAAAAAGTCTACAGAGTAACTCATCAAATTATCAGTCTTAATATTTAAAAATTACATCATCAGACAGAGCAAAAATATAAAGAAGAAAATTTGGTATCTTTAAAACTAAATTGTCAATAATTCTTAAAAGTAACAAATTCAAGCTAAATTTTTTTTTTTCCAAATCAGTTTATTTCAATATGAAACTGATTAAACTTTAACAAAACTGAATGTATCCCTCTGTGTCTGGTGAATATTTAGTTAAAACATCTTTGTGTTTCATTCAGTGAACAAAGAATCCAGAAATGTTAGTCAAGTAAGAGTAATAAAATTACTCAAGTAAAAAATAAAAAGTACAGCATAGTAAAAATACTCCTAAAAGTAAATGTGTAAGTAGGAACTACCCCACTCTGCTCTGAAGAGATTGCCTTAATTCTTCCACTTAGTCATTTTGTTAACTTAAAAACACAACAAAATATGGAAGACTGAGATCTCAAAGCAAATAAAAAAAAATTTATTTGATTGATTGGTTTACAAAACAATGGAAAATGTGTTAAAAAAGTGCATTTTACACAAGAAATAAAAAGTTTGAGTTAAAATGAAAAAGTTGGTGTCAAGTTTTTCAAACCAAGAAGTAAGATTGTAAATCACTAACAATATTCATTCATTATTCATAACTGCAAATGTAAAAATGACAAAGAAAGAGAGAGGAAACATCAAAACAGATGCTGATGCGCAGCGTAGGAAAATGCTGCTAAATATTTCTTGTGCTGGATGATCAAAAAGTGAGGAAATCTAAGATCAAATTAAGTCTCTAATGATAAACACTGCATATAATACGTCAAAATTATGACAATGAAATACTTACTGTAATTGATGTGTTCAATTGAAACTATTGTTCATGTTCTGAGTTAATGGCTGGAGGCATTCTTAGAAGATGTTACTTTACATATTCAGTTTGCACAATAATGCATCCAGAGCAATAATGTTTAATCAAAAATAAATGAAAAAATTCAATGTTTAATTTACCCAGTTTGTGGATCTTTGGTTTGTGACTCCCATTAAGCAAGATTAATGACAAATACTGGGAAATTTACTGGGCAGATAAAGTTTCCAGATTACAGATAATGTAAAAGCAACATCTCTCAACCACTCAATCACATTAAATATTTAAGAAGGCAGCAGAGTGTAGGGAGCATCTCCTCTCTTCCCATCTTCATCTGTTTGGGTTTAAATCAGGACGATCTTCAGATTTATTTATTTTTTTTTCCAAGGTTTTATTGGCTCTAGTGGCCTTTATTTTACATTGAATGAACAGGAAAGAGGGAAATGAGAGAGGGGAAGACATGTGGCAAAGGTCGCCAGGGCGGGATTCGAGCCTGGGACGGCCGCGTCGAGGACTAAGGCCTCCATATGTGGGTTGTGCTAAACCCCTGCGCCACCACAGCACCCCCATCTTCAGATATCTTAATATAGCTGATTCTTATCAGCTGTAAAGTTTCCGAAAACTCTTATTCTGGTCTAAATTTGACCGTAACCATCCATCCATTTTCCTACACCCTTGTCCCTTTGTGGGGTCGGGAGGGTTGCTGGTGCCTATCTCCAGCTAACATTCCGGGCGAGAGGCGGGGTCACCCTAGACGGGTCGCCAGTCTGTCGCAGGGCAACACAGAGACACACAGGACAAACAACCATTCACACACACACAATGAATTCATTAAAAAAAAGTTTTTAACTTTAAAACCTCCAACTTCTTTAATATTTAATAAAAAAAGCAGGTGAGAACTGAGAGTAGGACTAGAAAATGGCAACCAGGCCAGCATAACTATGATATCTCTGACTAACAAAAAGCTTTTTATAATGAAATAAGTGTCAGTTTCCAAAGCACAACATAATTATAAAAGCAGATGGTGGAAGCATGGGCCTTTGAACACCAACTTGTTTTGTTTTTTTTGTTCAAGCAAACTGCCAATGACATCCCTTACCGCTTCTTCCAACTCAAGTTGGCTGCGTAACTTGCCATTATTTTCTCTGGAAAGGACTAATTTAATGTTGTGCATTTTGTGTGAAGAGATAATCCCTTAAAGTGAGTTCCTGTCATTGCGGGAAACATCTTAGACTTTTTATTTGAACACCAATGAAAGCAAAATAGGTCCCACACCTGTCGGAGCACCTAGCTGTAAGCCTAGGTGGTTTTGAAGTGCGCTGTTCTGTCGTAAAATCATAACTTCCCCGAAACATTAGAGTGTATTTTGCTTTTAATTTTTTAGATTTGGAGTATTGTATCAACACCTCCCTAAATTTGTTGATGCTCTCTCGTCACACAAATCCAGCTGGGACAGAAAGGAAATTATTCGATCAAGCTTAGCTTTTCCTGTGCTAATTAGGAAGATCTGGAACCGATATGTAGCTACGCAGCACAGCGCCTGAACAAAAACAAACGCACCTGTTTACCACAATCTAATGTGTCACCTGTTTTTTTTCATAGCAGGTATGGCAGTCAGTCACAGCACAATAGTCTCCATAATTAGTCTCCAAAGAACAACAACAGATGGAGGAAGTGATAGAGAATGAAGAAAAGACAAACCAGGCAGACAGGCTGACAGGGAGAGTTTACCCCAAATAAAGGCAGTGTGATGCCCCACTGACAAACACAAAAAGGCTTTTGATTGCATGATTTGATGTGCATATTGTGGCATGAGTGGAAATCCCACAGACAGTTTTGGGAATCAGGTTGCTCCTCTTCAGCTCTTCCCCCTCTACTCACAGAGGAAGGCTATAAATCTTTAAAATAAAATACATCCTCCTTAATGACAGTAGAGAGGCTACGCTTTAAGGCACTGATGGATTTATCATAATGTTCCTGCAGTTTTTAAAATAAACGAGCGTATAAACTCCCCCAGGCTACTCTTCAAGAAAAGTTCTTAATATTCTAAGAGGTTCAATAAAACGCAGAACAAAATAAAAATGTGGTTTCAGAGTAAACGATGCCTATAGTTGTAATTTAGACAATTATAAAACGATAATGTGCTGCTTTCCACTGTCCCATATGCTGTATACTTCATACAAAAGACTTATCATTGAAACTAAACTTATAAAAGTATTGTTCGTACGTTTTTACGTTATGCTGAAGCACATCCTAATTCTAGTTTTATGTTTTCCATCATCATTTAGGGAAATAATGTCCTGACTGTCTGACCTAGAACCAAAAACATCCAATTTATTACATTTAATCTGTATCATAGAATAAAAAAATCTACAAAATCTGAAGTGGGTGGACGATATAAACTTACAATTTAAACACAATATTTTATGGTATTTGTTGTGATAATAGAAAAAGTGTTAATAAAAAGAATTTAAAATGTATTTCCATCTTTTTAGGTAATTGTGCAACTATGACTTGAACGACAGATAATTTACCACTTTCACTCATTTCTAATAATGATATGACATTTTTTTATTATACAATAAATATCAATACATAGTAGAGAGTAATTCACTAAACACAATCAGAAAAAGTGGGGGGAAAAACATTGAACAACAATTGACTGTAAAAAAATATGACTCAAAAACAAGTGAAGTCAAAGCCGCACCTAAACGTCAGTATCAATTATTCAACAATAAGAAAGAGAGACAGAGAAAAAAATGCTACTGAAGAGTTTCAGAGCAAACCAAAAACAACAAACCGTTCTGCCTCATGTTGGCCAAAAAAGGCAAAAAAACATCCTGATTATATTCAAAATATTCTGTGATCTGAGGAGACAATGTTCAGGTTTTTTAAATTGAATTATTACCTTCCAGGAAATTGTCGAACTTTAAAACTTTAATAAAGTAAATCAAAGTTGTTAAAGATTTAAGCGTCAACCTTCAGCATATGTCTTTCACCTTAATGATCACATTATATAATGTGGAGGGATTTTCTTTCCCCACTCAGTCCTATTGAAGATAATAGATCATCAAAACCACATTGAAGTCTATTGTTGGAATATCAGCAATGAGCCGCTCTAATTTAATATTGGCAATCTTTGGCTTTACAAGCTTTTATCAGTGGAGTCTTCATCAGCAGGGTCAGAGCTGAAGACTGTCCTCTATCTGCATGCAGAAAGAGGCTGAAACCCTTCAGGGGACACATTTATATTCACGGTGATGTCTCAGTTTATACACCCCCTGTAAACACAACCATATGTTGCGCCTGGTGAGTCCCGTAAAACAAAGCTCGTTAACAAGTTTCCAGCTCCTCCCCCAACTGCACCTTCTCACTTTCTCATGGTTTTCTCGCACATCTTTTGAGACTACAATACTGTTCTTCCTAAAACAAACAGTGGAAACATAGACTTGCACAGCCGTGCATGTCAGATACCCAGATGTACGGAAAACCAAATGTGTCAAAAAAAAGAAAAGCAAACCCAGCATTCATTTGCCACAGACAAATATTGCTTAATGAAAAGTTGCTTAATTGTATTTTCTCTTTGATTTGTAAAATTCTAACTAAGTGAACAAAAATCAAAATGATGGTTTGTGGTTTTTATAGTCTGGTTGTTGGAAGTAACTTTGAAGAGATGGAGTTATTGTTTTAGGATTCATCACATAAAGTCCCTGCGGCTCAGAGAATAAACCTTAAAATACTTTTGTCAGTTTATGAATCACTGAGTGACATAGGGCTATAATACAATAAAGATCTGCTGCTGGTGCATCAAACCTCCAGACCTCTCTGGTTCTGCTCTGCTCTGCATTGACAGAACCAGAACCAAACAAAGACGCAGCATTCAGCTTCTGTGCACCACAAATAATAATAATGAAAAAAGCAAAAAAGCCGAAACACTGAGTTCCTTAGACTAAAAGAGTGGGATTTGATTAGTAGTAAAGGAACATTGATCAACATATTTGGGGCGTTTTGATGATTCTGCTGGTAGCGTTTATCAACTGCTGACGCTGTGATGTTTTTATAAAGCTGAAAGCTTCACCTTGTTGCTGCTTTAACATGTATCCATGTACTTAATGGATGCATACAGGTAAATCCTTCCTGACTCATTTAGATCTTTTAGAAAGAAAAACTGACGCAAATTTTATTTATTTTATGCTCAAAAGTGAAAAAGCTAAAAGTGAGAGAATACTCTTCCACAGCTCTGCATAGAAATAGAAATGGAAATGGATGAGTTGGACAAAGCTATTGATCTGCTCTTTAAAGTCCAGATGAAGCACAGAAGTAGTGGAAATAGTTGTGGAAATAAATTCCCTTTATTTCTCATGTGTAATGTATTAACAGCCTCTTACTTTTTGTGACCACTCCTTCCAGTCTGATGATGTTGGGATGATCGAACTGGCCCATGATCGACGCCTCCCGCAGGAAATCCCGCCGTTGACGTTCCACATAACCTCCTTTCAGCGTCTTTATTGCCACCGCGATCTCCTTTTTGCCTGGCGTTCTCAAGCGCCCGCTGCACACCTCGCCAAATTCACCTGCAAAACATGATCACACACACACAATCATGATTCCAGCATTTCAAAGGTAATTACACTGAATTATGTCGCCTGAACTCGACTTTAATCTAAACCCAGTGGTGCCACCGAGGGCTTTGAAGCTCTCTTTCAATGTTTTCTATGAATATAAATTTAAGCTGATTGAGAAGCTGCATCAGCTGCAAAGTTTATTTATTTATTTAGTTCTTATTTTATCTATTTATGTCTCCTTTGTGTTTGTGTCCTCCAGAAATCAATGAGCGCATAATGCTCAGTACTTTGAACATTTAAAACAAAATGCTGTACACACTGAATTTTAACTGGTTTTTATTTTCTCACCTTTCATTTGTGCTATTAATGCATTCCATGCACTATTAATCTTTGTAAATGTGTTGTTAAATGATTGCATAATTTAATTGTAAATTATAAGGCACAGGAATGTAACTGTGGTTGAATTAAATTTACTTTATAAATAAAGCAGTGATTCAAATTTGACTAAAACATACTGTAGTGATCCGAAAGAGATATAAAATGTTTTTGTGAATTATATTAATTCATGCTGATTAATTGATGTGTGCAGAAAGGATCTCCTGTAGCAGTCTGTATTACAGAGCATTTGAAGAAGCCTGACTGAAGACACTGTTTTTCTATGACAGTGTCATGAATAGGATGCATAAATTTCTTGATTTTATGTAAAATCCGTCTTTGCATCATCATCCCCAGAACAGAACCAGAACCAGCCTTGTTTTCCAGGTTGTTGAGTCTCTTTAGGTTCCTGATTCTGATGCTGCTGCCCCAGCAGATGATTGCAGAAGACATGAAGCTCTAAGCTTGTAGAAGATCTGCAGCATCTTTCTGCAAACCTTGAAGGATCTACGCTTCCTCTGGAAGTCCAGTCCTGCTTTGTTCCTTCTTCTAGGTCAAGGGTGCTCAAAATAGGGCCCTGGGGCCATTTGCTGCCTGTGGACTGATTTTGTACGGCCCCTGGACCACAGTTCAAGAACATATTAAATTATGATTTTTGTATTAAAATCTACTTATAAAAAGTAATCATCATTTCAAAACTTTCTAGTTTCCTAAAATTTTCACTCCTTGACTTTTAAATTTGCTCTTAATTGCTAAATTAAACTTGTTTTCAAATGCAGACTGATCTAGATTCTGTTTTTATTGCTCAGAATAAATTAAATGTGTTTTTATTCAGTTTTGGATCTGCAATCCCATTCCTATGGGAAAAAACATCACAAAACGTATTTGTTCAATTAAAATAGTTCACGCTTAGTTTATTGTGGAGTAGGTAAAAAAAAAAACCCAACTTCTTGGTGATTTTAGTTTTTGAAAATTAGGAAGTTTGGACACTCCTGATGTAGAAAGCTTCACTGTTGCATCACCTGTTTCTCCTGAAATATACAATAATCTCCTTTCCTTTGTTCACATTCAAGATGAGATCATTGTGCAACTAAAATTAAACCTCTGAAATCCTTTTGGTGCGCCAGTTCAGGAGTATCTGGACCTCTGCAAGCCCAAATCAGTCATTGTTGCTTTTGTCCACCATAACGAGCCGATCTCAGACAAATGGCAAAAGAACAAACTCTTATTAACAAAATCCAACCCAGAGCTGCGAGCAAAGTCTGCCACCTGGGGGCAGTGTTGCAGTTCCCATCTAATCTCCAGCATCATAACTTCCCTGATTAGTTAAACTTTATCACATTTTTTTTCTTGCAGGTATAAAAAAAGAGGCTTAACTAAATCCTAACACCTTTTTGTTCCTTAAGTCTATTAAAGTGTTAATACCCCAACAGTGTGTGGTGAGGAAATAACTAACTTCTGTCTCTTACGTTGAAATGGAGGGAAGTTTGTTGGGTTCATCATCAGTGGAAGAGAGATGATAATCTCATATGAATGTTTGAATCTATTGTTATTGCAGCAGGTGTGAAACGGTCCTCTTCTGCCTATGTAGTCGATGGGATTTAGAAACGTAGATGAGTGTGCAGCGCGTGTGGGTGTGTGCTTGTACCTGCTCCGATCACCCTCTCAATGCGGATCCTGGACGGGTCGATTTCTTTAGTGAATTCAAGGACGGCCTGTGTGGGATCCTCGTATGTGTCGGGGTCCACATAAGTCTTTATTCCTGGGAAAGGGACTGTTGGGGAAAATATAAAGTATAATTATAGGTTTTCAATATCTAATTTTGCCTTTATGAACTATGGGATCACGGTATGAAACAAAACGATGATTTAGCCACTCTTGAGACAAACATTTCAGACAGAAGGAGACACATTTAACCATTGCTATTGATCAGGAGAGGCGGGGGCTCCTGCTACAGTACACTGCTCGATATCTTCTCCTCTTCAGAGCACAGGTCTTTTTGCTGAAAAGCGGCAGGGCAGCACCCTAAGCTGAGCCAATCATCTAACTTGGCACAGGTTTTTCACTTTGTTTCAATCAACCAGCCACCCTGATGAAGTGTCCTTGAGCAACAGGTAAATTTCTTTTTACTGCCTGCTGCTGTTCAGGCTTTGACCCCAACCTCTCACAGGAGAGGAGGCCCTTGAAAGAAGCTGTTGTTCTTCTTCTAGGGATCAATACAGTATCAACAAACTAAAAACAACAATCAGGCAAAAAATCTCAGACGCTCCTGAGTTTCTCTTAAAGCATCTGCATCAACGTTGCACTGAGCGTCACAGCTAGGTTTAGTTGGGAGACATGCTATCTTATAAAAAAGTGTTAATTATTTTGAGAAATGAAACCTCTGTGGTACAACAAAAAATTTTGTTGACTTTTTTTTTTTTGCTGTTTTTTAAGTTCCTTGCTCTCTGGCCTCAAAACTTAAAATATTCCCCATTCCTCTTTGTTCTGTGATGTACTGACTTTGAAACAAGTTACCCTTTTCTTTGTATGTTTAACCTTGTGTTTTTCCCTTCTCTGACTTTGCTCCTATTTTTACCCTTCTCTTCACTCCCAAACACATATTGAATTGAAAAAGCATTCGTACCCCTTAAAACTTTGCTACTTTACAACAACACAAAGTTTGGCATACGTTTAATGACACGGGTGTGACTTGATATTTACAGTAACAGTAAATGTGGAATGTAAAATTGGACTGCATTATAAAACATTGTGTAAGGGGAAAATGTACATGATTTACGTTCTTTTCTTCAAATAAAAATCTAAAAAGTGTGATTTAGACATACATTTGGCCAATTGTTTGAAAACTTTTCAACATAATCACACTGGAAATGTTTTAGGGTTTTTCCTGTAGCTTATTCTTCTACGCAAACAGAGGAATAAAATAGTTCAACCTCAGTTGGATGGAAACAATCTGTGAATATTAGGTCCTTAAAGGAGATCTAATGTGCAAATTTTTGCATTTTCGCCTTTTCCATTTGGGTCTCTACTGCTTCTAAAACCATCTCAGGTGCTTAAAAAAAACACCCATCCATTTTGTGGTAGTACATTAATGTTTTTTCATGTCTGGAAAATGAGGCGTTTCAAAAACCTCCTGAATGTAACGTTGCAAATCAGCAGGCGCTGCGCCGTTACCTAGCAACCCCAGCTAAACCCAGACCGTTACCTAGCAACCCAAGTGGACCTCCAGCACAATTTGGTCGGCAAGTTTTACTGCTGGAAAAGACAAGTGCTTTGTTGTTTACCATCCAGAAACCACTTGCTGCATTCTTGTTGGTTGTGCAGGAGGCCCTACTTTTGCTTTTGAAAGATGTACGGTTGTATAATTGTGCATCTGTTTGCAGCAATTTTCAAGTGCGAATGTAAATGTTGTGGCCAGCAGCAACTTATTTGGATTTAAAGTGACAAGAGGCCCTAAAACATTCAAAACCCCCCCAGAACCGAGCGGATTAAAATTTCTTTGTCTAGTTTTGTGTAGTTCACAGACCTGTCCTAACCTGTTCAGGCAAGCATAATAAGCTTCGATTAAATTCAGGGGTGTTGAACATATATAAAATTTTCAGGATGTCCTGGAGAAACCAGAACCTGTTTCATTTCAGCATTTTTTGTTTAGGATCATGGTTCTGACAAGACTACTCTCTTATGTCTTTTGTAGCACATATTCCTTAAGGATTATCTTGTGTTGAACCCAATCCATCCTCCCATCACCTCTGACCAACTTCACTGCTGTTCCTGAAGAAAATTACAAGCATCCACCTCCATCTTTCACTACAACGTAGTATTTGGCGTGCGCCCCTCGAGAGCTTGTACCCTGGGTGTTAAGATTTGTTTCTGCAACAGCCCTCCTGAATCAAGTAGCTCACTTATCTGCTAAGCCTCCCACCAGGTTCTACGGCAGCCTGCTAATTACCTGTCCATTTGATTCAGCCGTGTTTAAGTAGGGGAACATCTAAAACACACGCCCCGAGGAGCAGATATGCCCACTCTAGTTGTAGGCAAAAAATTTTGATTTTCGTCTCATCTCTCCACCTGTCTGCTGTGGCTCCTATGTGACTTTAAGCGTCTTGAGTCTTTCTTTCAACAATTCATGTCTTTTTGCCATTCATCCATAAAGGCCAGGTTTGTTGGGTCCTAAACAGGTAGTTGGTGCATTCTCCCACTGCAGCTGTGTATTTCTGCAGCTGGACCTGCCATGATCTCTAGCCTGCTTCTCTGAATAATCCTCCTGTTGTCCTGGTAGGTTTGCATGATTGACAGCGCTACGACCTTCCTCTGGGCTTTCATTGGATGTTATTGAGTGGTACAAACCAAACTGTCTTAATATTAGTTTTAACAAACATGCAAAAAACAGTTTTTTTTAAAATAAAGTAATACTCTAGGTTTAAATTTTACTCTTCTTTACTAGAAACATTTGGGGGAAAAAAGTGGGAAACATTTTATTTTTTATCTTAAAACAGTTTTCTGTGAATTTTTAAGAGGCTCTGAGATTATTTCATAATCAAGACCAACTTTACAACTTTATCTGTCAGGTGTGTTACTTGGATTCAAGTTTGACTTCTAAACAAGTTTTGTCTACTGGATTTTATTTAGGGGTATTGCAGTAGAGGCAGATGAATAAAAATGTGCTTTAATTCACTTCCCAAATCTAAGCTACTTTGTAATAAAGTTCAAGAAGTATGAATGCTTTTGCATGGCACTCTTGGTTTTAAAGAAAGAGGATAGTAGTAAATAAAAGTTAACAATAAATCACTTCCTGCAGCACTTGAGCAAAAAAACATTTCTTCTTTGAAAGAAAATGTCATTGTCAACTCCGTCATACATGAGCTGAACTTACTATGCAGAGGACCAGATCCACATGGGAAGTGATCCATGCTCCTTGCATATTGAATGCAAAGAAAAGAGCAGGTGGCTAGATACTAAATGTGACTCACTGAATGTCTCTCAGCTCTTTTGCTTCCTGTTTACTGGCAGATCGCAGTGGCACACCACAGAAAGCAAAACCCTCACCAGGCAGATGTCCTTTCACAGCATCTCACCAAAGGATTAACCATCCAAAGTAAAAATCAAAACTATGAGGTACAAATTGATTTACCATGACCGTTCTGATAGTCGGTCTGTCTTTTGTCCTCTGAGGTCATCTTGGCCTTGAAGTACCACTGACACCTGGAAAACAAACAATTTGAAAGAAGAAAAAGGGTTAAATTATAAATGACGTGTTGAATGATGAAAAAGGGGCAAAGCCATCAACAAACTGTAAATTCAGACCAAGTGTTGATATCAAACTGGATCCAGAGAAATAACACATCAGACGCCCTTTTAATGAGCAGGAAAACACTTAACTCTACACTTTCCCTCTGTTTTGCTTCTATGTTAACTCTAAAATGTTAGGCTGTGATGTGCCATAGGGCAGAGCAGGTCAAAAACAACTATTACTTTCACTTGTTGAAGAGAAAGTTCCTAACAATACTGAAGGGAATTCCTTATTAGATGGATTACATAACAATGCATAACCACCATCATCCTGTCATTTGATTCAGTATGGGCATCTCTTAAATAGCAGACTGCAGCTCCAGTTCTCAAGTGCAATGACTCTGCAACTGTTTGGATGCATACCAGATCCAACGCACCTGAAACTAATGGATGGTTAATTACCAATCCTTTGCAAAACCTGCCATCATACAAGGAGATAAATCAGCCTTTTGATTCAGGTGTGTTGGAGAACAGATGCAACTAGAAGATGTGGGACAGAGACACAAAGGATTGGAGTTGCTGAACCTTGCAACTCCAGTCCTTTGGCAACAAAGCAAGTTTCCAATGTGTGACAGGTTTCAGCAACAAAGATGAGGATGTTAACAGCGTTTCCACAGATTTTTGATGGATGGGTTACTGGATTTATGGATGGATGGAATGTCAAACTAACAAATAAGACGGATGGTTGAACACATACAGTTATAGCTCTTAGTTGTAAAATCTAACAGAGTTTGGACTCAAACATTTTTTTCCATACTGTTTCTTCTCCGTACTCAACCAGACCTGGATGATATTTAGCCAAATTACAGACTTTTCCAGATTGTGTGGTAGCACTTTAAAAAAAATTATTTCATTGATTCTCCACTTCAAATCATAAAGCAGAAAGAAGCATAAACCCAAACGAGTCACAAGACTATCAATAATTTGCCTTCATTTTTTAAAGTGACACACTCAACCGTACAGGTGTAGATATGAAGTTGCACTAACAAGCTGACACCAAAATGTGTTAGAGAGAAGTAAAAGTAAAAAAATACCTGATGTGAACAAGGTGGTAGAAGAAACAGGGGATCATTAATAGAGTATACCTCAGAGGCAATGAAGCTGCACATTCATAAAACGCAGCACTAGATAGTGAATGTATATCCTGCTAAAAACATGCCTTCAGGCAGAATCAGACAGCTTAATCTGATGGAATACAACTGGTGTGGTTTCATATCTGAACAAAAATCACATTCAACTTTATCCTAAAGAAATAAACAAAAGGTAGAGCTGCAGCTTTACATTTTCAACAAATTTCAGACGATGCAAACCAAACATCTCAAAGCTTGATAAACACAGACACCCAATCTCCTACGCAAAAGCAACAATGACAAAGACTGTCATGTTGTCAGAGCACACTTTTATTGAAAATATGTAACTGTGCACAAGCTGTCTCGTCCTCCTGTGTGTGAGAGCTAGAGGTGTTTATCTGGGCACTGAGAGACTGAGGAAGCAGCAAACAGAAAGCGGCTGCCAAGAAAAGTCTGAAAAACCACAAGATTAGATGGCAGCATCTGTAAAGGATCTCAGAAGATTTGATTCAAATAGATCCTTGCTCTGAAATTAAAATTGAAGAAAGCACAAAGTGCCCTGCATGAGTCATGTTCGCAGAAAGGTGCCGGGTATAAAGGCTGCAACGTAAGTCACAGCTGAAATGTTGTCTATAAAACACTGAATAGCCTATTGAGAGCTGTTTGCAATAAAACTCCGCTGCAAAAGCTTGTAGAAGCAAGCTTACCTTATACCCTCGTGTGGTTTAAAGGCTTGTAAACAGTTTGAAATGTTCCGTTTTTTTATTCATTCTTTGCTTATGTTTTGAGTGGAGGGTTGTTGTCTGGAAGGAGATCAAATTGCAGATGCATTTTTACTAAAGCGTTTCGTTTTAGAACCAACAGGCAGGGAAGGCGTTACAAATGTCAAATTAATCAATTCCATAATGAAATGTATGACATTGATTAGTGTAATAATCAATGTCATAAATAGCTACGGACTTTATTCAGGCAGTAGCTACTTTTTTCAGCTACTGACTCGATGAAGTAGCTGAGAGAAAGAATGCAGTGCATTGCATCAACAATGTTTACACTGGTCAACAGCCAAGAATTTGGGTTTTTCAACTGTTTTATGGTAATTCTGATGCATTGAATCCAGAAATCACATTGGTTTTGCTCAATCAGGTCTGAACTAACCTCCATATTAGTTTGGGATGCAGCCATGATTGCTGTTGAACGCATGTGAACGGAAGTTCATGCCCTTAATTTTGCACAATGAAGTTAAGGCAACTTTATGACAGCACCTTTCACCTGGAGACAATTCAAAATGTTTGCACAAAAAAGTTATAAAACAAGATACAAAATAAAAAAAAAAAGCAGATAAAAAATAGACAAAGTAAACATTAAACATTTTAAATATAGTGAATGAATCTGAATGAATATAGTGAATCTGCAAACAAAAAAACATTTTTGTTTGCAGATGCCTGTTTTTAATTAAAAAATTTAGAATTAGAATTAAAAAATTTTAAGAACAGGCATCTGCAAACAAAAATGTTTTTAATCTTGTTTTAAATAAACTCGAGGCAGGGGCAGACTTACAATGAGCAGGGAGCTTATTCCAGAGACCTGGAGCATAAAAACTAAACCCTGCTTCACCATGTTTAGAATGATTAGCAGGTTTGACTCTAATGATCTTAAAGTATGAATGTAGGGCTGAAGAAGATCAGAAATGTAGTCTGGGTTCTTATTATGAAGTGCTTTATAAGCCATTAAAGAGATTTTAAATTCTACTTATCCTTACAGGTGTTTATTATTGAATTTAAAGAAATCCAAGTTTGTAACATTGAAGTAATGTTAGAAAACATTTATTTTTCTCTCATAAAACCTTTTTTTGGATGAGAAATATTAATGGAAATGAACTGATACCGTTGCAAAAATGTCATCAATTTAGTCAGAAGATCGGATTTCTCTAAATCAAATCAGAATTAAAAACTGACCTGATTGAAAAAAATGGATGTCTTTTTTGGATTCAGTGGTGCAAAATAGTCTTAATTCAGTCGATAACCAATGTAATTATGACTAATCTCTTTTAAAAAGATGCAAAATGGTTTAAATGTAACCTGGACCAACTCAGCTCAGCTGATTTTAGCAAATGGCTTCAATCTGGCTGCAAGAAAAAAAAGTCACTTTTCCTCCAAAACCATAAAACAAGCAGCTAAAAGAGAAAGAATGAAAGTAACTAAACTAACAGACACAGATGTAAAAGTGAATGAGGCACATTATTGCTTTATTTTTTTACACCAAAGATCAATTACTGTCATAAACTCACTGGCGTCAAAGTTAACAGTGCCGTTCATTTAACACAGATGTTGTGGACCTTGAGGTAAAAAAGATCAACTTATATTTCACATCTTTTCACTGTAATCAGTCCTGACATATTTGGTATCAATGGACTCTTTATAGTCTCAGAGTTTTGAGCTTCTTTCATCTGTCTGCCTTGAAAGCAACACAGAATAACTAACAATTATTGGACAAAGTGTTGAAAGGCCATAGTGAATAATGTAAAAGATAAAAGTTATTTATTTTATGATTAACTGTGGAATTCAGTCAGAATTTATGTCTTCTATAAACTACTTGATATTGAAAAATTACTTTCACATAATGAATTACATAGATTGATGCATAAAAAAATATATAAGATAAAAGGAAGAACAAATTTACAGTAAAATAGGGGCAAAATACAAAATATGTTTAGGTTCTCTGTGGAATGGAACTCCAAATTAATATTATTATTATTATTATTGTGATATGACAAATATAATCCCCAACTTAAACATCTCTCATATGGTAACAAAACTGGTATAAAGAAAATTAAATAAAAAGATTTTCGTCAAATAGTTTCATATGAAGAAAAAAGCCAAATTAAATTTTACACATGTGATGAAAGAATTAAAATATGATAGCATAGAAATATCTCTTATTGTTCCTCACTGGGGAGCTTCAGTAAAGGGCAATAAGTAGCAAAGTGACAACAGTAAAAATAAGAAAATAAGGAAAAATGCAGTGTAACAACAACAATGTAGTTATGAAAAATAAGACACTAACTTATTAAAATGACAGCAAAAATAAACTGTGCTCTGCATTAGAGTAAAGGTAAGAGGTTATTTAGCTAGCAAACTGATGAGGTGCAGCAGCCACGCTACATCTTGATATCACTGAATGTTTCTGTTGCTATTAAAACATATTTATACTTTACTGAAATTGTGTTAAATTTAGTTTTTTTTTTTGCTGTAGATCCAACTAAACTGCAGTATAAAGTAAAACCACTTCTTAATAAGTGATCATCGACTGATTTTAAAATGCCACACTTTGTGATTTATGTCCCACAATCAAGTCAAGCCTCAACTTTGGTGACCTGTGGTTTAAAGAATATCTGTTTCAGTTTGACACAAAGCTCAATTACAGCCTTTAAGGTGAGGAAAGAAAACATTTTTGCTATTCAGACGTGGCTTCCTGTTAACTAAAGGTTGCGCAATGCCTTCGTTTGAACATGGCAGGTCGAATAAAGTATTTATAGCTGTGAGAAGTGGAGGTGGCACTGCTGCAGAAAGGCAGTGAGATGGAAAATAATAGTATAAAGAATGAAAGGTGCTTTGAGCCTCTCTCTGAGGCCGTATCACTGATGAATTTTAAAATGTATTTTGCAAGTAGAGGGCTTAATTAATGACCATGTGCATGAGGGACGCTCACTCCCACAAGTGGATCCCCTAATAAAACTTCTCATATTTCATCATTTATTAGATAGAACATATAATTCTACAGCCTGTTTCCTATAGAGGCAAAGTTTATAAAAGGATGATCTAAGTTTCTCTTTTAGTTGATCGTTAAAAAGTTAACTTTGGCAATTTGTCTTTCTTTTTCCAGTAAAGACAGGTCAATGCATTTCAGGTTTTAGCATTTACACCATAAGGGCTCACAGAAATTAACCACTGCTGACAGTGGGATTAACTCTGTGTGGATGTTTTTGTGGTTTGTTCCCAATGGGAATAACATAACAAATCACCGAAGACATCGTTTAAATGAATGGCAGCCAAGTAGGAGAAAACAGTCCAGAGGGTTGACCCAACACCCAACAGAGACGGGACAGAAACAGAAACAGACAGCTCCCACTGCGACACTGGCACTTCAGTGGAGAGCCCTGTCTTCACTGTCACTGCTGCAGACAGGCCTGCCTCTCCCGCAGCTCTGCACATCACTGTGATCCAGACCGAACGCGCTGCTGTCCTGCTGGGGACGAGCTGACGGACAGAGGTCAGCTGTGGCGGGGCAGACATGCTGGTGAGGTTTCAGTGAAATATTGATCCAATAAACTTCATGTGTTCACAAAAAATTACTTTGAAAATAAAATAAGATGACACTCAGATTTATCTGTAAAATCTGAAGAAACTAATAGTTTTCGGTGAGTGTTCAGGATCGGGATGAGTGGGCAGATATTTAAAGATACATTACTTTTTATAATGATCAAATCATGAAAACATAACTTTTTTTTTGAAAAAATGAAGAAGCCGCTGCGCTGAACACCATTGAAAACTTCCTGGTTTTTTCACCAAGTATTGATTTATGAGTTAAAACATCATTATTGTTGTTTCTAAATAAATATGAACCTGTTTTCTTTGCATTTAAAAATAACGCAAAGTGGTCATTATTTTGACCATTTCTCATTTTCTGTAAATAAATACTAAACTTATGCTTGGAGTTTCAGAGACATGTTGTCAATAGTTCATAGAAAAAAAAAACCAAAGTTAATTTTACTCAAACATATATAAAAATAAAATCAGAGAAACTGATCATTTTAAGTGGTTTCTTAAACTTTTCCAGAGCTGTATAATAACATGTTATTATAAGTTATAATATGGAAAAATGTATTTGTTCCACTGGAAGATTATTTAACTTAAAACTAGCACTTTTTCATAAATTTTAATAGATTATTGACTAAATCTAAGCTTTTATCTCTCGCTGAAAAGTTACTTGAAAGTTAGTTTTGTCTTTTTTTCTGTGCAGAAATGAGACCAAAGTACCTAGTAAGGTTTTTTTGTGGAGTGATATAAAAGGTCAGAGGTGAACGTCTGCACAGAAAGTGTCTGAAGAACTTCTTGCATGATTGCACGTGTGGCCACAGCATCACATGTGGGCCGCCTCGCCTTTGGGGACTTAACATAATCCGGGTTGCCATATTAGAGTAGATGTCAGAGGGGCCACGGGCCAAGGGTTGCCAGATTGGGTTTTGGCTAAGTGAAGTTTCTGGGACCCTGATAGACAGATCCGATAACCACAGGCGGAGAGGACAAGAAGGGGATTTGGAAAGCAACCGTTGACCTCTGCTGATGGGGTCAAGCTGTTCATTAAAGAATTGGTGGCATGTGCCTTTATCAGTCGTTTCCAGTCCTCACCACTGATCCTCTTTATCCGTCTCTGTCTCACTGGGTTTCGTCTTGTAAAGAGGCCTCACACACACGTACAAAGACAGCAATCACACTCAGAGAGTTTGGCATCTCGGCGTTCTCCGGCCTGCCCGGCACTGCTACAGTACATATTGGCTTGTTCTGTGCAATCCTGCGCAGCTCGGTAAAACAAACAGGCTCAGGGACCTAATCAAAGCATCAGTGCAAGTCAAACTACTTTTCACTTGGCCTCTTATCTTTCACAGCTGCTGTAGCAACCAAGGGCACAAAAGGAAGGACAAGCAGAGAAGACATGAAAGGAACAAAAGCACTTGCAGAGACTGGCATAATTCTGAGCAAACCCAGCACATTATGTAAACCTCCTCACCGTGCCTGCATCTTTACGACTGTGACACCTTTGCTCTGATATAAGTTTGCACTCTACATTTCACATAAATAGATATAAACAGAGGTGTTTTTTTTCAGGTGTAAAATGTTCCTCAGCTCCTCTTCTCGCTCTGCTTTCAGGGCCGGATGAGTGAAAGCTCTCATCTGTCTCTGGCAGCAAAACAACATTTGAAGCTTTTCTAAAACTGAGGAAAAGTGAAAGTCCCTCCCACACAGGGCAGAGGGATTGCAGCAATGAGAGACGGTGAGCGAGTTGAATAACACTCCAAATACTGACGCTGCTGTTAGAAGGATTCAGTTAAAAAAACATAGAGGTCCTTCTTCTGGTGTAATGCAAAAGAAGCCTGAAGCTTCGGCTTTAGTTGCTGCATCTGCATGTGTGAGGTTTTACTTAAGTAAACACACATTGACAGTGCAAGGACTGGCTGCAAGACTGAATAATTACAATTATGTAGTTTTTTTCAATCACACCAACAACAAATAGGTTCTGACTGCAGAATTTACAATTCATTAAATGCACATTAGAGCTAAAACAATTATGCACTTTTCCAATAGTAATTATATATCCTTCTGTGGTTAAAAAAAAAAAAAATCCATCTCACTTAGCTCACTCTGAATTCACTTTTCAAAGGTTAGGCTTCAGTAAATAGCAACGGATAAGCCAGTAAATATAAACTCTCAGAAGAAATTCACACTTTTAGCCAGACACTAAAAAATCATCACAGGTTAAAAACTGAGATGTTACGAATTCAGTTTATTTGCCAGCTTGCTCTTTGTCTTTGCCATGTGTGTCAAACTCAAGGCCTGCGGGCCAGATCCAGCCCGCAATATGTTTTTATGTGGCCCGCTAGATTCTAAATATAAAGTGTGCTTATATGTTATGTGATCAATCAAATCAATGCAGGTTTTATCTGTTTACTGCCAAATTATATCAATTAATCCCTATCTTGAAAATGTTTGTGGAAATTCATGCAAAATGAACTTTTGCACTTTTTTTCAATATTCTTTTTGAGTTTTTGAGATGTACTTACAGACATTTTATGGATTTATATCTTCTAAATATTATGACTTACAGCTAATTACGTCCCAGAGTTTAGCTTTGCAGAGGTTTAGGACAGTACACACATTAATTTTTAGTGTATGAGGTCATATTATGGAGCACACAATCATGGGGATTATTACTAACTTGACAATTAACCAGTCGACCATCATAGATCTCCTCCACAAGTACAGCAAGTCAGAAGCTGTTCACAAAGTGCTGCGATAAGCATACTGATAAAAAGTTAACTAGAAAGTAAAAGCAAAAGGCAGCATAAGTAATAAGGATAACTGCAGCCTTGTGAAGCAAAGCCCGCTCAAGACTTTGTGTGAGAGAGGATAAGCTACTCCTGAAGCAAAGACAGGGACTGGACTTTAGCAGATTCCTGAAGGAAAAGTGGAGAGGAATAAAATCCAACCTGCCGAAGAAAGAGTTGGAAATCTATGAAGTGAAATGGAAGATAAGCAGCAACAATACAGACAATGCAGCCTGGACTTCCTTAGCAACTCAGACTAATTGCTCACATATGAAGCAACATTGATGCAGTAATTCTTCAAAAAGTAGCCCAAACCAAGTATTGAGTGTACAGTATGCAGACAGATGAAAATACAACACTTGCAATATATCAAATTGTGTTAAATAGATCAAAATGATGTATTTATTTACTTCATTCAAACCAGATTAAGATCTAAACCTCATTTGAAAGAGGGAAAAAATCTGCCCAGGTACTGAATTAAAATGAATATTCTAATTTACTGAGATCAGAATAAATCTCATGTGTAAGAAAATAGCTTAAAGAAGTCACAGTTTAGTGCTAATTAAATGGTTTTTTCACTTCTGTTCGAGTTGGGGTCACATTTCATGCATAACGTATTTAAAAGTGAAGTGCCAAGGAAAATGCTTTGCATTACAATCAATTTGCATCTTACAACAAATCAAATATCTGCTGAATTAAAGTTTTTTAAGGTCAAATCACAGAAAAAAAATTAGCGTTTTGAATATTCGGAGAAGTCCAACCTCATAAACCTGAATCAATCATCAAACATGAAAGTGGAAGTATCATGCTGTGGGTCTTGTTTTTTTTTTTTGCACTTAGTAGCAGTGGTGCATTATAAAAGCAGATGGCTTAACTGCAGAACTACCTCCAAAATAGTTTTCTTTTTTAATTTAATAGAAATTTATTTAATATCAAAGTAGAAAACATATAGTGTGGTACATTACATTAAGAAAAAATTATTAAAAAAAGAACTAATTGATCCAGCGTACATCTATATTTAAATGTTTTTCACTATTATTATTTCTGTCAGTATTGATACTTGTTTTTACACATACTGATGATGTCATACCTTCAACAGCTTCAGATGGAAAACGAATTAATTCAAATTCTGTCAGAAGCTTCTTGATAATTTCAAAAAGAATGTAGCTAAAATCTGCACAACAATTATTATTTTTAATAATTTTTAAAGTTCATTGAAGCTGTTAACCTTCCATCCTGGTTGGTTTGAAAAAATATTTGAAGCTCAAATTTAATACAACATTCACAACCACGATGAATAGAAGTCAACCTCTGACTTTAAGAAAAGGAAAAAGCTTCAATAATCCAGTGATTTTAGCAGGCAGCATATTTTCATAACCAACTTTTGTTAAAAAAGTTACAACCATTTATAAAACTGAATAGCTGTTATGAATTTTTACAAGGTAGGAGAGGGTTCTTTGAATTCATCTCGTTACGTTAAATATTCATATGCGCCAGTATTGAATCGTGAATGTTGGACAATCTGAACATGCTCTAAATCTGGAGACCCTGGCAAACCTTTTTGCCACCCACACAGGTGTTTTCACTCTCTTTACATGATTAGATCTCTTCAAAAGGCTTGATTGACACGTCTGTGAATCTGCTGTTTCTCCAGAGAAAATGAAAAAACGTGTCTCATGCAATCGCTGCTGAAATATTATCTCCCTAATGAGGGTCTCGTGCAGAATGGTCTGCACATTATAAGAAAAGTAATGAAAAGAACGAACAGCCCAGTGGCGTAATTTTAGTGAGTTGGTACAATCAGAGAATAGAAAAGCTTGCTATAATTTTGGGAACTGGAAACAAAGCTTATTCTTTTACTTCCATTTCCATTTTGTTGTAACTTTGCCTCCTATTTTTTAAATGGGTTTTGGTTCAGCAGAGAAAAAAGAATCTTCTGCGGTTGATAAGATGAGCAAATCATTATATTTCTTTGCTTTTATTTGTTTGAACAAATTGTTTTTAATATACTTTGGTTTGTTTTTTAATCATGCAGCAGATTATACTATCATTACACCCGTAAATGCATATTTTTCTGCATTTCAATGCTGTGCAGATTACGCTCCACACTTAAAATGCAGGAAATGAAAAAAATGTAAATCATATGAAAAACTATGTTTGAGTTGATGGTGTTCCATTTATTTTTGTCCGAGCTGTTCGGACTGAAATGGCACATTATTCAGACACCTTACCTTCACATCACACCTCTGAAATAAAGTGAGAGAAACGTTGGTTTCCCCCCTCACACAGTTGCACATCGCTTCTTCACATAGATGAAAACAGATTGGTTGTATGTGCAAGAGTGTGAATGCGCTTGAATGTGTTTCTAGTGTTTTGACAGATTTACCTCTCTTCTCTTCTGAGGTTTATCTACCTGTGGTGTCTGCTTCCCGCACTATAAATGAATACACTCCTTGTCAGAGTAGAGGCATTGAAAGCTGCAGAATTGATGCAATGCAATATAATCATCATTATATTTTCTTTTAGGTCTGAATGTGTTCAGGACACAGAAGCACAGCATTGAGACACACAGTGGGAGTTAGTTAAATATGTGCTCTCTGTCCAAAGACAGTTTTAATAAAAGTTTTTGTTCTTTTCCCAGCCAGCATTCCTAGGTGGGACCCATATAGGGCAGACAATATGGGTCCCACACGGGGTTGCCCATGTAGGGCCACCGCTATGTCGGTCCCATGCACTTTTTCTTTTTCCTTCCACACAACTTTCCATTAACATGCTTGCACACAGTAATTGTTTTTTTTTTAACTATTTAAATTTCCTGAGAAGATGAATTTTTAAATTTGTTTAGTTTTTGGCCGTGACCTTTGACATTAACAGCTAAATTTCACTGTCTGTGTTGAATCTGGAAAAAGCAGAGCAACTCTGTCCTGATTGGCTGATTCCTGGTGATGAAGGTCATTCTGAAGGTCGCGATCGGCCTTTGACGTCTTTTTTTGTTCCCCAGTCTCTGTTGGACGTAAAAATGGGAAACCATCCACTTCCTCAGAGCCTCCCAGTAATGTGATGGGAAGAATCCATCTGCTGCGAGCCTACATGAGCCCTACATGGCTGTAACCATATCCATCGAATGGTACAAATAAAACTGATTGATTGATTGATCTTCCTCCTCCCATTATTTCATGAAAGGTGCACAACTAATTTATCATATACAATTTCAATGAAATGCTTGTTTTTCTTGAATAAAAAGTTCAAGGTCTATGAATTATTTTGCATGAGTCTGCATGCAAAGCCAAAGAAACCCTCAATACTTGAGCCAAACTGAACAAAAACTGAATAATTTCATTTATATCAGAAACACATTGTGTGAAACTCAGAGTTTCTTAAGCATAAACTAAGGCTTGTAATTGATCTTACCTTCCGGTGATGAGGAGGAAGAGCGTGAGGATGACGAGGAGGGTGAAACCTCCGACTGCTGCTGTCACGATGACCAACACCTGGCCCTGATCTGAAGCGATGTCTGAAGCTGGAGGTTTGGAAAAAGCAGAGGAAATAAAGGTAAATGAGACGTTTAGGGAGGAACAAGTAAATAAATGAAGTAAAAAACAGCAGAAAACTGAGAAGAAATCAGGTTTCTTTAAATTCAATGCATAGACTATTACATTAATTTGATGGGCAGATATTATTGAGAGATGTTTGATCAGCTCTTTGTAGAGTCCTAAAAAAGTGTCAGCTTTTCTTACTGGAACGATTCATTTGCCTGCTGCTGGTTAATTAATTTTATTCATTCATGAAATTGTGATTTAGTCCATGATGATTTGTTAAAATTGGGCCCATTTGATATTCATGATTTTCCCTTTTCTGTGTCTTGTCAGAAGGCTAACGAATCCCAGATAATTGAAAGATGATTGCTATTACCAAACTTATTTCTATAATATTTCACGCTTAATGAATATGAATTAGAGATGCTGGCGCATGGAGATTACGGCTTGTGTGGGTGTATGTAGGTGTAATGCCAAGAGCATGGAAAGCATGTGTAGGAAATGTGTCCCTTTCACTTAATAAAAATAATTACACAGCGCCCTGGGAGAGAATGAGTGAAAGTGACGACGGTCAGACCCCGTATGACACTCTTCACACACTCTTCACGTCTAAACAGATGCGTTGGATTGACGGCGCTGGAATGAGGTCCAGGAAAAGACGGGCGACGCAGCAAAAACAGATGACAGGCGCAAGACAAAAGAGATAAAGACAAAGAAAGTAGTGACAGAAACACATGCAGCTGGAAAAAAAAAAGCCAGAGTGCAGCGACACTGACTGGCAGACGGACAGACAGACTGACAGAGAGAGGGAGAGAGCGGCAGGGGCCAAACCTGCCTCCTCTTTTAGATAAAAGGCCAGGCAGTACAAAGGCTTGGCCGTGCCGCCTCTGATCTGCAGATAAAGCCAAACTCTGCAGCTTTGGAAGCAGAGGGCCACTGTGAAGCCAAATCACCTCTTTCTCAATAAAACCTGACCCAACATGAAAGGGCAGCTGGACCTTTGTATTTTATGAGCACACAATAAAGCCACCACTGACAAAAACATACAAGGAACGCTGTGATTCAAAACCCACCAGACAGAAAAGGAGTAGTGTCAGTTTCCCTTGATGACTGTGTTCAGTTATTAGTTGCTGTGGGTTAAAGAATTAGGCTAAATTAAATTTGCTCTTCAGAAAATCCAGGTTTTTATCTGGGAAAAGAAAAACTCCTCGGTTTGTTGTAGATGTAGAAAAAGTCTTAATATCGTTTTGCCTTTAAAACTGGGCTTTAGTTTATGAACAAGGAATCAAATATTTGAGCTTCACCAGGTGAAAGTAAGCAAAAATAAAAAATTAGAGTTATAAACTGCAAAGATTTGTTTAAAGAAATCACCTGTTTGACAATATTTGTAGGAAAATTTCTGTCCCGTCAGTGTCTTTCACTGATTTTTCTACTTGTTGGCTTTCATTTTAAAATATACCCCCCAAAAAACATAGGTATTATTTTAGATTTTTTTCCACCCTGTTTGCTAAAAATAAACAGCAAATGGGTTAAAAATTTGTATGTCTTAGTATTAAGCATGAGCCACTTAGTTATAATATGATTAGCTCGAGTAAAAATAAAGTGTTATCACTATATCACCACATTGTAGTTGTAGTTGTAAAATTACCAATAACATTTATTCTCGGCCTGTGCTGTTTGCTGAAGAAAACATTTTAACTAATCCATCTATGTTTAGGTGAAGGACAAGAGCAGCAGCGTTCTTTCAGCTAGCTAACTGGCAGCAACAGGTGAGGGAGGGGCAGTAGCTTCTCATCAAAATGACATAAACGAAATAAAGGTGTGGGTTTTGAAACTTTATTGTTAAAAAAAGTTTGTTGCGTTTTGAAACAGTCTCTCGTGTCGAGTTTGTAACAGAAGCAGGCAAAACTCGAACAACAAAACAATGTGATCATTCCTCCTTCAAAGCTTGGTTTCTGTTTTTACTCTCTAATGTTTCTGATAGTTAAAAAAATGTCTTACTTCCCCTCAAATACAGGTGTCAGACTCCAGACCTCCAGGGCTCAACTGGTGTCGAAACACCTGATTTAGAAAATCAGGACTCTTTGGATCTTAAGTACATCAGAAGGTAAATGTTTTGATTGGAGTTGAAACATATTGAAAACCTGCAGGACACTGGAGTTTGACACCCTTACTGTAAACTAAAGGAGACTTTTACTGAAGTTTGGAGAAGAGTGAACTGGATAGATTACTAGAGATATAAGTGCTTGACACATAACGGTCTAGTGGGATGTTAATGACACTGCAGTTGATAAATCATTATATATGTTGCTGTTTGCAGACCAGCTGTGTTTCATTTTCCCCTTTTACTTTTACTCCCTTCAGTTTCACACTTCTAGAAAAGCTTATCACAACAAATGCGGAGCATAGACTCTGTTGCATCACTGCATGTTTGCAGTGGTTTTAGGCTGCCTTTTTTAATTCAGAGGATAGATGATAGGAAATGTATTTTATTACATTATTACCTTACTGTAGCAACTAGCTGTGCAGCAGTGGCTCTAGTTCATACATGAATATGAACAAAAATATAGATCAAAGTCCTGGAGTGCCAGTGTCCTGCTGGATGCATCTTTGCCCCAACACATCTGAATTAAATGAAAAGTTAATGACCACACCTTTGCAAAAGTGTCAGAATATTGAGTGAAGTGGGTTAGAGGAGGAATGTAACAAAAGGCTGCATTCCTGCAGGACAGTGGCAGTCCAGGACCAGCGTTGCTGACCTCTGCTGTAGATTTTGCAGCAGAGATCAACAAATATTGAGCTTTATTGAATTTATTTATTTATCATTTCTTCCTTCATACCATGTTATTCTGTACTGCTGGTGTAAGTGAAGCCGCTTATATTCATCAACACACTGCAAAAGCACAAAATCTTGCCAAGTGTTTTGGTCAAATATCTTAGTTCACTTGAAATAAGACAAAACTAAGTAACTTTTTAGCAAGACATAGGCACATAAATCTGCTATTAAGGACGCAGCCCTGCGTCTCCAACGCCAAAACATGGATTCGTTCACGCAGAGCTTAGTGGGGCGGCTATCGATCCGTACTGCCAGATTAATAGCCTTCAACTTAAAAGCGTCATCATATAAACTTCTTCCTGTGGTTTCCATATTGAGAGGGTATGAGTTTGGAAACATTTCTCCGACGTGCTGCTGCTAGCCTGTGCTAAATGAAAGTTAGCGCTTTCTTCTTTGATTTCTAATTTTGACTTCCAATGATTCACTTCCTGCTAGAGAGCCCCCTGGTGGTTGAAGAAAAATCCACAGAAAAGCAGCACCGGGCCATAAGTGGCATGGCTCAAAGCGTGGGGAAAAAAGTAGCGGCTTACAATCCGAAAAATACAAAGTGTGTTTTTGTATATTAATGCAAGTAATAATTTATTCTTGAATTTAAAGATAAGTTGAATGTTGTATAAAATGCCACATTGAAAATACAAGCAAACGATTTTCTTTGCTCAGCATCTTTCCCACATTGAGTTGAAACTGTTACATTTGCTTCCTGTACAATACAAGCGTATTTGTATCAGTATTTGTTTATTTGTATTTGTGACCTTCAGGCTATCAGCTGCCCTGGATGCTCCTCCAGGCAACATGAACTTTATTTGACTCTGAGCTGCTGTTTACAGCAAGAGCCTCATATTTCTGACTATGGAATAAAAAGAGGAAAAGACAAAAAGGAGCCAAGCTGAGATTTTAATGATGCATTGTCAGAGAATAACAATTTTTGTGTTTTTTTTGTCCAAAAAATATCTAGTAAGGGTAGTGGATGTTTTAAGTGATAATTTCTCAAAATTTTACCTTTTTTATAGTTTGGTTGCAAAAAAGTCTGTATTTAAGACAACCAATGAACAGAAAGCAGCACTATGAACAAGTCTACATTTTAATATTTGCAGCAAATAGTGAGTACTCACAGTCACCTGAAGTTTGGTATTCGTATTTTGGTGAGTAGGAGCTGAATCCACCGGCTGTCCGCGTGCGAACGCTAAAGATGTACCAGGTTGCAGGTTTTAAACCTGAGACGATCACACTGGGAGCCCTGGCGCGTGTTGACGAGTAGCTCAACTGCTCTTGTTCCTGACAGGAAAAAAATGGAGAAAGAATAAAAAGATATTTGAGCAAATAAGATCCGGTTTTGACCAGATGTAAATGCAGTTTCAGGGAGATTTTATCAGTTTAAATTTGGCCATTTTCAACCATCCCTGGTGTTTTAGAGCGACGCTTACCTTAATCAAAATCACGGTAAACAGTTTTGTCAAATTACTGTCGCATTCACTGCAGCTCAGTGACAGATGTTGAATGAGGGAGTGGCAACAAGAAGTGCCTTCTAGGCTACGTTCAAGCTCGCTTTCTGATCCCTTTTGGGAACACAAAATGACAGGGAAGAGATAATTTTATCACAAAACTTTATTACAAACACTTTACCAGATGTTCTGCATAATAACCGTTGCTGTGAATAGCTAAGTAGAACATATTCGAGAGACATGAAATGGAAGATGACACATTTCATTAGACTTTTGGGCAATATTTTACACATATATTAACATATTGAGAATAACGACAGGAAAAAAAATTTACTTGAGAAATGTATAAAG
Source organism: Phalloptychus januarius (assembly GCA_902982915.1). Lineage (NCBI taxonomy): Eukaryota > Metazoa > Chordata > Actinopteri > Cyprinodontiformes > Poeciliidae > Phalloptychus > Phalloptychus januarius. The sequence continues at coordinate 14,604,712 of CADWAE010000230.1, read as the reverse complement.
ACTCTAACACTCATTTATAAGCGTGAGTTTAATGGCCAACTGAACATTTTGGAGATTTAAATAGTTATAAGTTTTGCATGCACTGCAGAATATTCATTATTTTATAAGGATGATAACATCAGTCATTGTGAAAGTTATGTCAAAAGCTATAGCTTGAACTTTTAAATATATGCGCACAATACGGCTTGTACATCTGCTCTGTAAGAAACCATTTTCTTCACCTTTATCCACTCAATAATTATGCACAAACATGACATAATTATTCCATGTTTGTGTTGATAATTAGCTGATTTTCTGAAATATTCAAAGAGGCTCTTGACTTCCATCTATGCATATAACTCAGTCCTTAATGTTTAGTAAATTACTTGGCTAATTCTTAACAGAATATTTTCTGCATGCGTTAATTAGTGGATGTTTCATTTGATTTCTGATGAGCAGATAGAAAACATTTTCTGTTTGTTGAGATGCAGAATCACAGCAGGACGTCACATCCTTGTTGATCCTCCACAAAACCTTTTGCAGTCAAACTTTGATCTAAATTTCAAATAATCCTTCAAGCAGTAATCAGGCAGGTCAGTCCTCATTTAGGTACAGCTGGTACCATCTCCACTGTTTATATGAATGTCATTTATTACTTATATTATTAAGTAAGAAAATTGCAGAGCATACTTTGCAGTCCTTTAACCTTTTGCTGCACAGTAGTGATTAATCAATTTAATTTTCAGAGCATCAGTGACAGCTGAGTGTTGAAACAAGGTCTAAGAAGTCATTCCTTAAACCATCTCAAAGCAAATGTGAAGCCATAAATAGGCATGAAAAACTAATCAAAGTCTGGATCACACTTTTAAATTTAATTTGACCTTTAGAGCCTCAATGTTTCGCAAGAAGCCTTTAATTTTCCATACTAAGAATATTTATCCTTGTTTAGTTATTATTGGTAATTTGTATTTTTAAATGTTAATGCATCTTAAAGATTGGCTTACACCACTGTAAATTGGTTATTTATTCAATAAAGTGTACTTTTAGTTTTTTTTGACTGCAGCATTCAAGGTGTCGTCTCGATGGATCCACCCAAAAATTTGGGATTGGAAATAAATCTAAGGAATTTGGAACCTAAAACTTCAAGTTAAAGTATTGTTGCTTTCTCAAGGTTTGCTTGGTGGCATTGGGTGCTATTCTGCTGAAAGAGGCTCACTGGTCTGGAGTTTTTCAACCCTGTTTAGCTGCAGAACAAAACATTTTTATTCGGCAACAGCATTATCTTCTCTAGCAGCTTGAGCTGCAGTAGCTGCAGCGGCTTGTCTTTTGGACTGGATTACATGTGCCAATGAGCCGTGCTCACCCATGACCCTGACACTTATTCACCACTGGCCTTTCATTGGGCCACTTTTGATAGATACTAACCCCTGCAGGCTGGAAGAGCCCAGAAGAGCTGCAGGTTTAAGCAATGACCGAGTTGCTTACCCATTTCAGATTGGAAATTAACTTTTCTCAGATATTTGTGCTTTTATGTTTTTCCTTTTTCTTGCAAATGAGAACAAAAATGGTTCCTTGAAGGTAACAAAGGCCATGATGAAGAGGTACTCTGTGTTTTCATTTTATCAGTCAGTGATTATAATGTTAAGCTCAACTGATGTTTATATATTTTTAAAAAGCATAGAAATACTTGACAATATTTTCCTGATTTGATCCTAATCTCTGACTCAGGATCCTCAGCTACTTGTGCTATTGTGAGAATGTCAGGGATTTTCACTTCTTTGTGCATCAAATAAAGATAAGAAAATTACACTCAGTGTGTTTATACACACTTTCAAAGCTACAGTAAATCATTGGCAGTGTATGATTTGGCACTGTGTTTTTCCTAGAAAGTTGCATTTTACTTTTTACATTCGGTGTGATTTTCACCTTTCATGCCGACATTCACAGTGAAAGATAGTAATGGCTTTTGCATCATGTGAAAAGAGAGCTGTCAGTATCATGAAAGGTTGCTCAGCATGCTGCTGAACAAGTGCAAAGCACTAGGTTTATGAGGCATTTTATTAAAATGTATAAATTTGTTCAAGGTAAGTTATCAGAGACTTGTATCAAGAATGTGACAACATGCCACTTATTGGCTTAGCAATTTAGCAAACTAGATGAAAACATCATAATCAGCAAGAGGCAAGATGTGAGTTTCTGTTACTGTGTGTAGTCAAATTTCACTGCAGGTGATTAGACAAGAGATGTCTATTATTTAACCTCTTGTATCAGAAAGTCACGACACCAGTCATACAAAAGAAGTGTGACAGTCTACCTTTTCATAATATTTGACTTCATAGTCAATGATGGGAAGAGTTGTTTCTTCGGGCTGCTGCCAGGAGAGAGCGATGCTGTTTGGAGAAGCCCAGTCCTTCTTTACAGCTCCCACCAGAGATGGACCTGTTCAGTAAACACACCAAGCAGACATAATTTATTGTGTGCTGACTCTATTGACATTGGTGATAAAACTTTCTAAGGCTGCGTGTCGGGGCTGTTGGGAAGAAAGCGTACAGAGTGTGAGCGGGATCAGCAAATATCGGCTACAAAGATGAATTTATTTAACAGTCTAATGAGTTCACTGATCTACTTTAATAAGTCAGGCTCATCAAACGAAAACGTAAGACACAAAATTCAGAATAAACATTATTTTTGGCATTTCTTTGTTGACTCGATCAACGTAATGATAGATGGAGAATACATCCAAAGATTAGAATTAGCATGAGACGCCAGTGAGATAGTATTGTTGTTTAATCAATATCCATAAGGTACGTCTGCAACCTGCAGTGTAGTTTATTCTTAACAATAAATTAAATGAAAGTGATTTGAAGTAAATGAAAATTAATGTCAGTAGAAACTGACATAGATGGATGGATGTTAGCATTTAACTCTCTTTCCTGCAAAGTGTGCAAATAATGTGATAAAATGGTAATGAATAGTGAGGAGCTTGTAAAAAGCAAAAGAGCAACACAGATTCCATTTATTGGTGCATCAGAAGCACCAATGGTTGACGCTGTTGAGTGAAAATTGCCATAAGATCATGTAGTTATCAATATTTCTGTTTCAAAAAGTCTTAAGTCAGTGTAAAAAACCATCAGTCTCTGTGTGATAACTTAATCCAGTTTCAATCAGGAATATGTTGAGCAACGCATCCTTACTTTTCTCGCAGTGAACTGCTTTATGAATCTCTTCTGGATAAATAATTGCATTTTGCTCCCAGGAGACACAAGTCAGCAGATGAAACAGCTTTATTATTATATATTCTATCATCTAGTAAATAGAGCTTACTCATTATGTTAATGCAAGTATAAGCTTGTTTTCTTCATGCAAACCCAAAGGGAATATTAACCCTGAGTCAATATTTTTCATGTGCCTGGCTGAAGATGTTTTTGCAGATGTCACACTGATATGTGGGAAATGTACGCTCTTAAACTGTAAAGAGAAAACCTTAATGTGGAGAAATATTAGGGTAGGTTATAGCTGGCTGTGGGTTTGAGCTTGTTAGATGTAAAAAACAGTGTTATGGCTGATGGAAGTTAAATTAGGGAAAAATATCATCTTTTTAGACGCCCTTTAGGCTTTCTCTTTCACTTGAGTTGTTTAAAATAAAATTTTTTGTTCAGTAGGAAGAAAGAGTGAAATAATGAGTAAAAACTGGATAGAACTAGATAAAATGCTGTTATTCACATAAATTCAAAAATACCTTGGATTTCACCTGCCTGAGTCTTTAATTCCAGGAAGAGCTGAAAAACATCAACCATTTTATGGCTGAAATCAACATTTCTTTTTCAGGCCTTTGAAGGATTTCATATATATATATGTGTATAGTTGCATACAGAAATAAACTGCAGTTTAATGTTGTTCTTTGAAAAAATAAGAACTTAGAAGCTACATTGTATTTGTAAAATACATCCACAAAAACGTGAGATAATGTTGCAATCGTTGGTTAAAATATCGTGATTTAGTTTTTTGGGTTAGAGATCTTTGTGGCCACCATTTTTAATTAAATATGAATATATGTTTCAGACTTATTATTTGAAGTGGGAGAGTAGGTAGCTCTTAAGTTGTCGTACTCTGTGGGTTTTTTATTTGGTTCTATTGAATTCAATTGTGAGAATGTCACAAGTGTTTTGTTATGTCCAAGATGCAACCTGTGTCTTGAAAACACTGAGTTGCTTCTGACCTTGCAAGGACAAATAGGGTAAAAAAAAAAGTAGGAAGGATGGGAAAAAGAAAATCATTATTTTAAACATATGTTATTTGTTAATTAATTTATATCAATAGTTATTCATTTTATCCAGTTCTTTGGTAAACAAGCAGTCATTGTCATAATTTCTTTGGTACACAACATTTGTCAACCCTATGGCCATGTTGTGTTAAAATCACACAGGGACAATCGGTTTGTATTTGAACCAAAATTACTCAAATTAGGTTATTATTAGCTTGTTATTTTGTAAGTTTTCACATTCGGATGTGAAAAATATTTTCACATTTGAAAGCCCTGAAGAATGAGGAAAGAATAAACTGAGCTTCAACTGACTCTTTTTTTATTATAAAATGTTGAGATGTGAATTAGTGCTATATAACTGAATATCCATGGAATAAGCCACGTCGACATGACTGATAAAGCACTGGTGGTGTAACACAGATGTGTAGGATCCAGAGTAGAGAAACAGCCACCTTCACGTTATTAAATGTGTTTTAATGCATGGCTTCTCTTTAATAACCCGTTCCTTAATAGGCTTTTTAAAATTTCGTAAGTAGTCTGAAATGCTAGCAAAACTTGACCAAAATAATGTCATGCGTGACTTGAAACAGCTTATATTATTAGCATAGTCATTAAGCTCAAAGGGCAGAGTGTGTCTCTGTGTGTGTAAGCCTACATGCATGCATATGAGAGGGTTTTTTTTTTTGTCTTAAAAACAATATGAAGCGGCTGAAGTAGAAAATAATTCCCTACTTTACAGGAAATAAAATCAACCAAAGCTTCTGACATCCTATTATGTGTTATTAATACATATTAACTCTAATATGACCAGTTCACTCCTCCTCACCTATTCAAGATAACAGAGAAAATTCATCTTGGGGGATTTTATCTGATCTAACTGTGTAATGAAGCTCTCTGCTAAAGCCCAGACTTTACAGGATTTTTTCTTCTTCTTCTGCTGCTGCTGCCTGTGCCAGTTGGGTGCAACTGCGGTGGTTTGTGGTGAGAGTCATGTCGTGGATCCGTCAAACTAAGGCACAGCAAGACCACTGGCATCTGCTGTTAGCATATTGGCTCCCGATAGGAAACAATAAACACAGCCTAAGTTTAATCTCCTTCTGACTAGCAGATTCAAATGAGCCCTCCGCTGTGGCTCCCACATAATTCACAAAAATAAACAAGGGAGCTAAGAGATTCCCTTGAGAAGAGAGCACACAAGAGTTGAAAGCTGGGACGTGACAAAACAATATGTTTGCTGGAGACTATTGTCCGTCTGGAAGAAAATAATTGCCAGTAGAAATGTGGCGGCTCAGTCTGGATGTCAAAACAAAGCTCGCCATGAACATTTTGATTCTCCAGCCCACACAATAGCACAAGAGAAACAACTAATCTCAAAAATATGCTACTTAATTAGAGTCCAAATTAAGAGATCCAAAGAAGAGCTATTTTAATCAAATATTTGTATTTATTAGTCTACGAGTTTTGGTTCACAGCATGAAATGGTGGAGTTCTAACCACTTCAAAAGATTCGTTTTAATTGTTTTTGTTGGTCTATTTTTCTGCTAAATTGTTATTTTTTTTTTCCATGCAATGGACGTGTGCTCAGCGTCAGTGACTTTCTTAAAAGCTTTTCTCTTACTAGCCCTGTTCTCCATGATCTGAAGAAGCAAACCTTCAGATATACAATGATTGAGAACAGATAACCAGCCTAAGAGTGACCTTAGAGAGACAGAAGCACCATTTCAAAAAGATGCTGACAAACCTTCCAGCTGATAAAGATTGGCGTGAGCTACCGCTTAGCAGAAAGCATGCTGGTTTCATGAAAACTGAACAGCAAATGTCTGACCAAAGCAAAGCACCTTTTTTACTCCTACTGGGGTGAATCTGGTGACTCTGACAGCTGAAAGGTGATCAAACTTTGTTCCACAGATTCAGCTTTCCCCTCTCAGAAAGGGGACCATCAAATTTGGAATTCCTCAGTAAAATCTTTTTCTTTAGGCTCCTGAAAGGCTGATTAACAAATCATTTGTAGACTTTTAAAGGAGATCTAAGATGCAAAATTCATATTTTGTACATTGTACATCCAATTGGATCTTTATTGCTTCTAAAAACACCCTAAGTGCTAAAAAAAAAAAATAATAAAAAATAAAAAAAATAAGCCAGTTGGTTTTTTGGCAGTAAGTTAATGTTTTTTCGGTGTCCGGAAAATGACTGTCACAAATCAGCAGACCGTGCCCCTTACCTAACAACAACAGCAAAGCCCATCCTGTCACCTAGCAACTTCAACAGAACTCTGCCTGTCACCTAACAACCCAATCTAGTCTCTATCACATTGCTCATATTGTTTTACCGCTGCATGTGCTGTACAATGGCTGCTGGAAAAGACAAGTATTGTTTTGTTGACTTACCATCCAGAAACTACTAGCTGTATTCTTGTTGGTTGATCAGGAGGCTCTACTTCTGCTTTTCAAAGATGAACGGTTGTATAATCTGTTTGCAGGCATTTTCACATGTGAGTTTAAGGATTGAGTTGGGGGCATCGGCAGCAGCAGCTTATTTGGATTTAAGGCGACAAGAGGCCCTAAAACAACTCAAAATAGACATGACCTCATCGCCTAAGCATGATTTTGTGCAAAAAATCTAATTAACATGGTTTATATAGCCCATAGACCTGCCCTAAACTGTCCAAGGAAGCATAATAGGTATCTCTAATCCGATCTTCACAAATTAACTCCCTTTTGGAAGTTGGATCCTAAAATATTTGAAAGATAAAAAAATGCAGTCTAGGAAGCTGAATTACATTGGTGCAATTCTACGTGAGATGCTATTCACTGGTGTTTGCAAAGCATCCAATCCAGGAGCACCTTTTATTTTATTTTCCTGCTCATTGGCTGCAGCCTAAAAAGCAGAAATAAGGAAGAGTGCAGATGTTAGTTTTTGTGGTAGTGCTAAGATAATTTCCATTGTGCATGTTAAGATATATTTGGTGCTTGAAATAACAAAAAAGACAGACATAAGCCTTTTTAGAGAGTTTCTCAAGTATTTATGGATTTCAGATACTTTTGGGTGGGTGTGGTTACGAAAACCAGGGTCCGCTGTAGTAGTTTGTAGAGTAAAAGTAGAGTGGCACTGATTTTCACATCTTAAATTACATGTAATAATGAATCTATCTTCCATCGCTTGCTGTTCATCTCTTGTTGGATAATTTTTATTCCTAATATTGATCATAAATAACTCATAACTCTAATTTTGTGTTCGAGAAGGGAATGCTTCAGCTTTTCCTGCTTTAAGAAACACTTTCTTTAGGCACTGACACTATACTTTGAGGACACAAACACACATGTCAACTGTCTTTAATGATTCCATTTGAGGGTTATTAAACCTGCTGCATGAAATCTGCCGAAGGAAGTCCCCATCTTTCTCCTGTATGAAGGAGAACTGAAAAGCCATTAGAAACACAAGTCAATTATAATGCCCCATGGATGGATTTTTCAGTCAACCGTGGTTAAGTTCAACATAAACTAATGGGGAGTCTTTAAATGAGCTTGACCTGCATATGATTTTAATTAGCTTTCCTACCCTAAAGGCTTCCATTAACTGTTTAAAAAAAAATCAATAGAGCCAGTATTGATGCCGTGTGGGAGCCTAAACGATGTCCTAACAGTCCACTGATTCAATGCTGATAAAGAGATGGCGTGAAAGAGAAACACGTATGGGAGCTGTTGTTTACAACGGTCATATTGATGCGTCTCTTTTGTGTAGGTGTCTGATGGTTCTTTTTCCTCACGTCGGGTCCAATCTGATCTCCTTTCGTGATTTTTTTTTTTTTTGTTTTATAGGAGGTTACTGTTTGTGCAACTAATTCATGAACGTTAACAAAAGCATTACAAACTGATTATAGTTCGATTTAATTTAATTTAAATTTGTTCAATTCGATAACATTCGGCTCAATTCGGAAGCGCCTTACTCCGTCTACAATGCTGCCTACGGGACTACAAGCTGGAGGAAAATCACATTTATTGAATGTGTTATGTCTCTGTGAGTATAAGTAAGCTTGTGGGTTTTTGCGTGCTAATAACACAAACGCTAAGCAAAACTGAAGTGACAAGCACTCTAATTTAGGGAGCATCATCATTACACTTGATTAAATCTGGAGGTTAGCTCCAATGCATTGTGGGTCATGCGCTCTGTGTTATAAACTCCGATCTTACATGGAAACAGCAAACGCCTGACAAAAGCCAAATAAACTGTTGGGAATAATTATATAGTGGTTATGAAATTTAGCTCAAACAAGTGCAATAACCGACACTGCCACTCAATTAGAAGTGCGACTCTTTGATTAAATGTTTTTAAAAGCGTTCACATCTTCAGCTTTTCACATTTTGGTTTGTCCATTTTTAGCTCTTTTTTCATGTGATATCAAAGTTTAGATGGCAAAATTTATGCTTATGAGTCGTGAAGGCAACGGATCAATTAAGCTTTTAATCACGTGAAAAAGATAAATGTCAAAAAATTTAGAAGAATCGTACTTGGTGACGCAGACAAAACATTATAATCTATGTAGAAGTGGACTTTGTGATAAAATGTTTTAAAATGCAGTCATTTTTACAACTATTAATTGGAGAGCATGTATTTCTTGTCCCATGAAAATACAAAATAATACTGACAGATGTTCAGGTTTTCCTCTTTGAATTAGGAAAATATAAAGGATAGATTGCTAAACGTCACATATTGCACTTCCTTCAGAAATATTAGGAAAAAATATTGATAACACTTTATTTGAAGGGGGGCATGGTGTGCATAAGACTGAGATAACATTGTCATAAGCATGACATTACACCTGTTATGAACATGAAGGCTATGACTGTTGTCATGAAGTCTCATTCTTTAAATAATGACACTTTTAATGCAAAGTTGTACCAAAAGTTGCATTAAAAGTCCATTAAAATAGCCAATTTTGCATTATTCGGTAAATAATGACACTTTTAATGCAGAATTGTATTAGAATTTGCATTAAAAGTCCATTTAAAAGCATCAACTTTGCATTAGAAGTATTATTTACTGAATGACACTTAATGACAACAGTCATAACCATTCATGAAGACTCCATGTTCATTACAGGTGTTATATTATATATCTTATGCACACCCCTTCAAATAAAATGTTACCAAATAATTAAAGAAATACTGAAATGTTGCCTTTACACCAGTCATTTTCTGGTATTTCTGATCAAGATTATTCTTGCCATTATACTTTATATGTAATTAATACGTCTGCTTTCATTTCATTGCATTGCAGCTTCACGTTTCTCAGAGTAATTTGTCCAGCAATCTCAAATACAATCTCTGCCCCCTCTGTGGTTATGCAGGCCATCTTCTTCCGACGCCTCTTTACTGCTCCTCAGATAAGAAAAATAGATGAGATTCCTTTGACTCTGAATAGCTGTCATCCACATCTTAAGTGAGATAGTTTCATGTTATCCGGTGTCACACCTGCTATCCACCTCTGATGCGGTGGCTGCCTTTCTCATGACGGTGTCGGAAAGCTCAATAGAGCCCAGATGGTTGCTTTAACAACTTTGTGCACCATTTATTATGTGTATCTGCTGAGTACAGGGAGTTAAAAGGTAATTAAAATCATCAGTCATGCAACAAAAACAGAGGTTGTTGCAGTTAAAGGGAGAAGTCAAAGTATTTCGGTGAACTTTGCACTGTTTTCTGCTCCAGGCTTTAGTGTGGATCGAAAATAAGAAAGTTAAAAAGAAAAACAAAAGCAAGCAAAATACTAATCCAGTGGGATGTTTAAATCGGGCATCCTCTGACTTGCAAAAACCTTATTATGTTTAAAGCGTCATCCTTCCACTGGCAGCTGCCACTAAAGCAGAGAAAAGGGATTAAATGACAGACAGTCGGACAAAATGTTGCCTATGTAGAGAAGACTTATGTGCTAGCTAGCCTGTCTACCACTACCAGGTCCTGTCTTTAATAAGGTCCCAGCTTGCCACTGATCCCTCTTGTTTCCACTTAATGGGGAAGTGGAGAGGCAATGATGTGTGAGAAAGGCCAGTGAAACTGGTCCTATACTGGCCCACCATAATCAATACTCATTTGGCCTCTACCTCTCTTTCCCCAAAAGTAATTAATGAGAAGAGCAGACGTATCTGGCTGCTGACAGCTGATTTCCCTGCCGGTCCCTGTCCTCAGCAACCTGTCCATTTCTCATGCTTTTATTTAAAAGCTTCATTATCCTTGAAACCAAGCATCCAGTATTGGAAAGTGATGCAAATATAGGCTGACAAGAATGATAGGCTGCATAATCCTGCATCTGTGAGGATAAAAAGGCAATAGAAGAGAAGAAATGAGACGGTAGTTTAAGCTACTATCTTTACAGACAGAATATATTCTTATAATTTGTATTATTCCGTGTTTTTAAGCTGGGATTTTGTCCTAAAATACCCATTTTGGTATTTCAATCTGTTACTCAGGAAGATCTGAACTTTCAATCTGAACTCAGGAAGAAAAAGCTCTTCTTTTTCTTCCTGAGTTCACCAACAAATTTATCACCACTTCCATGAAATTGTGCCTATTGTTTTGAGCTATATTTTGCTTATTACTGAATGCCAACTTGGCTTAGTGAATTTATTCACACGTACTTCAGAGGGCGAAGACTCAAAGTACACTTCACCTGAAAAATATATGAAATCAACAAAAATATCAGCGCTCTCCAAAGATGCTTGTTCACGCAGAGTCATAATCTTTGTTGAAAAGCAACTTTGACTTGTTACATAAAAAATAGAGCAATAATCAAACACGAGCACAGAATATGAACTTTGGGTAGTTTCAAATTCTCCCCTCATCTCCTCTCCCAGTGGGAGTGCACAGAGAGAGAGGAACGAAGTGCTGCAGCAGCGGAGATACAGTATAAATAGCAGCCGACCCTGGTGTAGCACCCACAGCAGACTTACTGCAGCGGAACATTCTTTCCTATGGAGCAAATTTCCAGCAGAGCCATCTATACACACACCAGCTGTCAGAGTAACTCATCCTGAAGTTAAACACTCAACTATTACACAGTTTGGCGGAGAGGTCACAACGGGGGAAAAGAAATGCTGTGTTGGAGGGTTGTGTTGTTATATAATCATGTCAAAGAATGAGGTGAGATACAGAGATGCTAACAATAACAACTTTAACATAAAGTAATGGGTCAAATAAACCAAGATGAACCGAGTTATAATCTGAGAGAAGTGATGCCTGCATGTACCTCAGTGAAAGGAGAGCAGAAACTGTAGTGCAAATTGCCTTTAGGGTGAGTCTTATATAAATGCAGATGGAGAATTCAGTTTGAACTTCTGCCATTATGACTTAGTTAAAGGATTGCGGCAGTTTCATTTAAAAGAAGTGGACCAACAAAAGACATTGGCAGCTGATTTATTGAACTCTCAGAAGACAATGGGTTGGTATTCTTCAAAGGAAGTTCTACCCGAAGATTGAAGAGCGGTTTGAGATGCGAGTTAAGAGGGAGGAAACTTCATAGGACATCCATCATGATTGCAGAACAATGAATCCAATCAGTCTGTATTAATGAGGCAATGCTTAAAATAGTGCCCGTTGTGAGGTGAAGTCAGGGGAAATGATCTTTGCGCGAGGGGAAGAGCGTCCTGATAAAAGTCTCAGCATAAATCATTTTCGGGGTAGAAAAAGCTAATCTCTATCCCTTCAAACTCCCCACCTGCTCTGAACACTGCTGAATAGCGATCTGTGGGAAAAGCTATTCTTAACACTGACTGGTGAATGGGTGACTTACTGTATGTCTGGAGGACTCTATAGGAGCCGACTGAGGATATACTATATGATCCTAAAGCCCACAGCGCTGTAGGTATTTCAGTGATGCCCCCAAACATTGAGGCATACAAGCATGGCGGTCTATCCGAGTCCAGTTGCCCCAAACAGACCAATTATTCCCAGGAAGGATTTTGAGTAACATTACTTTCAATTTGATACTTCAAATGTGAAAGTGTTTTAGAAAGAAATGGATAATATGATAATTTTATCAGTCACTAATGCCTGAAAATGTAACTTATAGCTCAGGGGCGTCAAACTTGGTTTCGTTTTGGACCAGATGAAGGTCATGAATGCTCTTGACCTTCATCTGGTATTGATAAACTCTGTTCTAGACTGTTAAAATATCAGTAAATTCTTAAAATTTAAAAATATTAATGAACATCTTTTCAGTCCGTCCAGGATTTTTTTTGTGTGTTGTTGTTGTTTTTTTTTTGCAATAAAAATCAGAGTTGGAATTATTGACAATATTTGTGACGGCAAATGCGACTTTATTACTCACTGCATAGATCACGGACAATAATCTGACATCAAATAAGGCTGAGGAAGCTATTTAGCGCAAGTAAGAAAGTCTTTGACAAATGAGAAAAATCTGCAATAAACTCCCAATTACTAGCACAAAAAAAGTGCAAGGATTTGTTGATTTTGTGTGAATTTCCATGATAATTCTCAAGAAACTGGAGGGACTAATTGATATAATTTCACAGTAAACATAAAAATTACATTTTTTGATTGAAAACATAATATTTAAGCACACTTAATGTTTAGTCTGGAATCTAGAGGACCACATAAAGAGCTATGGAGGCCAGATTTGGCCCTTGAATTTGACACACGTGTTATAGTTTGTTGCTAGTCTATCTGTAAAATATTAACAATCCTTGATTCTAGAGATATTTTATTCCTCATTGAATTATCGGTTATTATTACATGAACAATTCAGTCAACAGCAAAATTATTCTAAAGGAATTTTACAATATATAGATTCAATTAATATCCAGTTCTACAAAATACAAGTCCATATTTGACTCCCATCAGTCTCATTTATGTTGTCTAGTCTAGACTAAAAGAAACTCAGTGTTTTGCAGTTTTCTGGACATTTTTTCCAGATTTGTGGTGCATAGAAGCTGAATGCTGCTTCTGCATGTTTGGTTCTGGTTTGGTTTGCAGAGCAGAGCATCCATCCATGCATGACAAAAAAGTTAATGAAAAAGCCATCAATGTTGACAGAAAATGTTTTTAATATTTTTAAAGAAAAAAGTATTACCCAACGTTACTTGAAAGGAAGTTGGAGGTTTGCCGACTTGGAAGATAAACTTGAGTACAGTACAAACGTCCTTGCCGTTTATTGGCAATGACTTTGGCCGCAGCCCTCCTGTCTGATAAAAACCACCTGAAGCAGGTGGGTATTTGTATGCAGCACACCAGAATACAAATCAACAGGTAAAAGGACACAGTTTTTACAGATCTCCCAACTGAGCACAGCTGCGATAACCCGCCCCTTCCTAACCCGCTCTTTGAATTTGTTGAACTGAGCTTGATCTTCCACACCTCATGTGTTGCACTAATGAAATTCCTTAAGCATTTTCATCAAAATGCAAAGCTGGAAATCGTCCCCTCTTGTGTTCTGATTGTTTAACCTGGCATCTGTTGTTTGTGACCACCAATTCAGCATTTCCGTGTAAGTGGGTTTATGAATATGTGCTGTAGGAGCGGCCCAAAGACACTGGTATTACAAGGTGCTGAAGGTCAAATAATGGGCACAGTTGAACAGATGCCTCAGGTTAAATGAACCCCCATGGGAAGCAGGTGAAATAAACTTCCCAATGAGTGCAGTAAGCAAACACCTGCCTGCAGGATAATCGCAGAGAGGCACACTCTGCTTAAACTAACAACCTCCATTCAAATTGTGTTCCCTGTCATATTAGCAACTCGGTTCCATCATGATCCAAGGCCATTAATACTTAAAACAGTGGATGTATTAATCATTCTATAGCAGAAGTTCAATACCTTGTGCTGGAAATGTGACTTTATCCTCCCCTTAACTGTACAAAGGTCTCTGCACTGACAGCAGTGCACCTGAAAGTCCTTTTGACCACATTGGCCTGACCTGAGATGGATAATATTTACCTTTCTTCAAATGCTAATCTACTTAAACGTAGACCTTTATTGAGATGCAGATAGAGCAGAAACTACTGGTCCAAGCTTTCTGCCAGCTTTTCTCTCCCCAATAATGCAATGGACAGAAATCACTGCAACATATAAATAATACACACTTTTCTCCTATATCAGATATCCACAAGTTAATTTCGATGCAAGATTCCTGTTATTTATTCATTATGTTAATAAGAGTTGCAGCACAACTTTAGAACTAGGTTCATGTGATTGAAAATATAGTGACCCAGTTCTGACTTTTTCATGGTTGTCTGAAAAGATTTCAACCTTTTCACCCCACAAAATATCAGAATTGTGCCACTTTGTACTAATCTGAATACGATAGTGTATAATGTACATTGATGTCTTCTTCTGTGGACAGAGGGTCTGATTGTAGTCGCTTTCAATTAGTAGCATAAGCTACTAATTGGTAAACACCTATAACTGAGTGCAACCTGCTCAATTTATTGATATTTGTGCCAAATGCAGCTTTGACTGCAGCTTTTAAGAGGCATACAGTAAAATTATTTTTAAACTAGATTGTCATTAAGAGTTTTGCAGTGATGTATTGCATGCAAAACCAAAATAACTTAAAGAGAAACGTTTTAAAATGGGCGATAGTGTAATTGGTGCTGCTCCACTGAATCAGCTTGATAAATTTTGAACAACTCCTGTGTGTCTTTTATGTTGATGCTGCTCCACTTTAGCAAATTCACATTTTTGCTGTGTGGTTTGGATTTAATCTGCAGCCAAACAAGGACAAATAGATGGACTAAAGCTTATCTCAGAACCGTTGTGATTTTCCCTGGACAACCTGCAGAGAATATAACCATCTGCCTGCCTATTAGCCAGCGAGTCATCCTCCCAAGCCTTGCCAACCTTGGACCCAACATCACTGCCCCTCTCATTACCTTCCCAGTGCCGCTACATGGCGTCCTAATTCCAGTTGAGCGAAGGTGTGGATCAGCCCAGGTATGCTGCCATCTGGGTGCTGTTTGACTTTGGAAGCAGCATTTTGACCTGGTGGCTGTGGATTCAAAATGGGTCAGTGACCACCCGCTGTGTATTGTCTTATACCTCCCACCATCTCCATTCATGGGGTTAAATAATAGGCAGGGCAACAAAGAACATTACAGTCCAGCACTTGCAAAGAGATGGGGAGTGCTTGCAATAGTAGATGGGGTATTATGAATTGTGAAACTGGGGTTTTTGTCTCTTACTGCTTTAGCCATGAAGATGTTTGTGACTGAAACAAGACACAGTATCCAAATGATTTCTGATCTTTTAAAAATTCTTCAAACTTAGTCTGTTCACCTGAGTAAGACAGGATGAACAAACCAAGTTTGTTCATCTACTAAGAATGAACAAATTTCTTATTTGAAACACTATTTAAGACTATTAATAGTGTTTAAATAGTGTTTCTTTTTCAAAACACTACATATAGTGTTTTAAATACTATATATAGTATATGTATATATATACTATATAAAGTATATAGTGTTTTAAATAGTGTTTCTTTCTCAAAACACTATTTCAAGAAAGAATGATCTGCTTTTTCATTTTAATTACTGTAAACATAATAAACATCGTCTTCAACCTCTCATGACCAAAAACGGATAAAAAATCTGAAAATTATTTATCCTCCTAAAACTTTTTAACAACCTCAAACCTGAATGCATTGTATAAGATTTATAACCAACAGACGGTAGCATATATGAGAATACATGAATTATTTCATTCTTTTTATGAAAGAAAGTGTGAAATGCTTTTGTATTCTCAGCCCCTGAGTCTAAACTTTACAAAGCCACTTTTGGCTGTAATTAGCAGGTTTGGGGTACGTCTGTACCAGGGCTGCACAGCTTGAGTTTGAAATTATTTAAAGAATGCTTCTAAGCAGACAGATTTTCAAGTTATATTTAATGTTGTTCCTTCACTGAAAACATACCTGGAGTATTGCCTTTGATTCTTTCAAAAGCCACGTAGGGGTATACAAACACTCGCTCTCACAACGCGCCGCCTATTTACCAAAAGCTCCTCCTTGTAGCTGTAGACCCCAGAAAGCTCCAGCTTCTGTGACCCCAAAAGGTCACCGAGGAACCCATGACCCTGACCTGTCCTTCAGAAACTGCAACCTACTTTATCCATCTGAAATCTAGTTTTGGAATCACTGTCCTGTTGAAACACCTGCAGTTTAATCCATGTAGCTGTTGATTTGAGATGATCTGAATAATTAGGAGATACTCATCCTTCTTTACTCATCTGATTTGTGTAAATCGCTAGAACCACATACAGTTAGCCAGACAATTCCCTTACTTTGCTGAGCCTTCTGTCCTGCAAGGACTATTTCAGGATTAAAAGAGAAGTTCAGATTACTTCCAGCTCCAAACCAAAGCATTATGAAGCTGCATCTAAAGCAGCAGGAAGGTAAAAAATAACTGTACTTCAGTTTAATTACATGCACTAACTATGACAAGAACAAGAGCATGCAGAAAGAGGAAAAAAAACTAAAAAGCTCAAATAGGTGTCAGGAGCTTTCATTTCCAGAATTTTTCATTTCCACTTGTAATATTTTTAGTTTATTTTGTGTTATTTCTGAACATGTATTAAAAATACCTGAAACTTAAAAAAAAATACATATTTTCTCTCACACTTTCTAATTCTTTACCTCCTTTCAGTCAGTGTGAAATATTTGGGTAACTCACTACATCCGCAAACACAAAATCAGTTTGTGCAGTGAACTGAAAAGAAGTAGCTTCACACAGGTTAACCTGCTGAGTACATAAATTAATCTGATTCCCTCTATATGCTGATGAAAATGCAAGCAGGTCACAATAACCTTTCAGAAGGTAATTGCTGCTGTAAATTACATGTTCTGCATATAAACATGTTTAAATTCCTCACAGAGAGAGATTGTCTTAAAGCTGTGAGGACATATCCTGAGGAAAAAATATACTTTAAACTACACATTTAAAACCAATAACCAAACAAGGGAACACTTTTTCTGCTAGTTGTGCTAAATATGTTGTAAAAGTGATGAGAAATGCCAAAAATCCTGCTTTCATATTCTCTCTCCTTTCGCTTCTCTTTTTCTCGTCCAGCCGCTGCCACCTCCTTCTCTGTGAAGGCTGTCTTTATTTATCTCTTCTCTCATCTCTTTCTTTCCCCGCATCTTATTCTTCTCATCTCTCAGTCTTTCACTTTGCAGATCTGATGGCAGGGGCCAGGTTGCGATCCAATCACGGGTTGGCTGCAGCAATCACGGACCGCTGATTGGTTTTATAATCCGCGCTGAGGACCTCAGATGGGGGAGAATCAGCTGACCAAGAAGTGGTGATCCGAAAGCTGTCATACCGACGCACACACATACAGACCGAGACAGACATGAGCAAATGTGCACACTAAAAACACACATAGATGCTATTCTTCTCTCTTGGCAAATATCTATCTTCTAGAAATCCCTGTTATTGCTTTCACTCAAAAGGTTTCCTACCGATGTGTGTGCGTGTGTGCATGCGCGTGTATTTGGATATTAAAAAAAATTGAAATTGTATAAATACTTTCCTATACTTACATTTGAGTGTACATGCAAAAACAACAGTTTAAACCTAAACAAATGTGAGGGCATGACACAAATCTGCATCATAATTTTGCAAAAACACAAGTATTTCAAAACCTAGTTGAACACATGCAGTCAAACCATGAACACTGCAGCTCCAACGCCCCGATCAATAAGCTTAGATTTAACTCTAATATTCATACATCCAGAGAAGAAAAAAAAACTAATTTTCAAGGCACAATATCACACCTAAATCCCCACATACTCGCAGGTAATAGTGGAGGTTGAATTTGCCTTCTAGCCTGGATAACAATATGAGACGAGAAAATGTAATTACTCATCACACACAGGTGCTCCTCATGAAAAAAAAATACCTTGAGAGATTAGCATGCATACAGAAACAAAGCTAAAACAACTACAGAATCCAAATTTGTGCACAGGCTTTGAGCCTTATAGGCCCCTATGATAAGAATCAGCTAAGCACTGTAGTTTTAGGTCATTTAATATAGGCAGGAAGTGCTTTTTAAGGCTGCGCATCACATCTGGTGTCCTGACTTTGCTGTCATCCGTTATGATCCTAATGTTTGCATTCAGCATCTAAAAGTTTGTTTTTAACTTTCTGCCTTGTTCAGCATGTTGCATCAGGCTGGATGTCCTAGATCTTCTGTCCTTGTCCTACATTTGTGAAGCTGAACATGGATAATCATGATTACTCCTACTTTGCATCTTCCTGATTGTCCTCAACAGAAACAGGTGCTGTTTTAAATATCCATTTTAAACACTGTCTAATGTGCTATTTTGATGCATAAAGTTGATGTTACACAGATTTTTTAAAATCTTGCAATGCATTTTAGCATATTTTAAAAAAGTGTAATGTGGGTCAAAACAAAAAGCATTAAAACCTGCCAGATCTATGAAGTGTATGTGAAACGTTTGATGCTCCCTAAAGTTAAAATCCAAAGTGCTTTAACTGCGTCAAGCTTATTTTTTTAATGTCTTTATTGTAAATGACAACCTAAAAATATAAAGAGGAAATGTCAATGCACTATAAACAAAATGCAAATGCCTCAAGTGGTCAAGTAATTATTCAAAATGATCATTTGGAGCCGCAACGGGTGTTTGAGATGTTCATGTTAGAGAATCTTTATCAGCGCAGACAGAGCATCTGCATAGCTTAGCATGGGTCTAAATTAGAAACGTATTGCACATATTATTTTCATGTTTACAATATGATGGCATGAGACATTAAGAGTCCTGGGTTGTCAGTGAGTGCCTGAAGTTTTTCCACCGTTTGTTTATTCTCAGTCATCCGAGTCAAATTGAAAGCAACCGTACTTTTGCTCTGTTCTTCTTGAAGACATTTCAAATCCTATCCAGGAGCCTTTGCTGAATCTGGAGGCCTGCAGTTGATCCACTTGGAGTTGAGAGTCGCTGTTTTTTAAGCACATAAATCAAAAACTTGGTTCATTTGTGTATTTTATTAGAAGGAGGTTATGTGTTCAGTTGCCTTCAATTAACTTCTGACATTCTTATATTGAAGTAAGAAAAAATACAGTTATTGAGCTGCACCATTCTGCTAACAGATTAAGTCAACAAAACTCGACAATATCACTTTGAATCGTTAGTGTGCCACCATTTCAGTAGCAGTCGCAGGAGAGACACATTCACCTTGAGAACAATGCTCTCAATCATTTTGGCAAAAGGACAGCCTTAGATTTAGACTAACCCACCTGTAAGGGGTAGAAGTTATTTTAAACCTTTGACTGATTTTATGACCAAATGCATAGCTTAAAGCCGTGAAATTCTCATGTACCTTAATTCTAGAATAGGTTTCCATGAATAATAGGTTTCCAGGAATAATTACTTAAAGTTCTCGCAAGTATTTTGTGTGTTGTTTCTCACTGAGTTGCTATATGCTTTAAATCCTGCAAGTGAAAAGGGTGAGTGCTTCTTCAGTGCTGATTTTACCACAAGGTCATGATGACTAAAAGCAAGCAGCACTTTGAGAAACGGCTAAAAAAAATCCTTTACTCAAATTACAAAGAGAAATCTATGTAAAATGTAACCTTCTCCTCAGGACTAAATCATTTTTGACAAATATTGGATTTCAGTTAACTTACATAAGGAGTAAAAGACAAAGTAAACATAGATCAAAATGAATTGTTGCTGAATTTGAATACAAAATGCAGCCAAATAGGTCACTATTTTAGTTAAATTACTCTTCAGCAGGCTAGACATCATGTCGTATGAGGCATTTATGACAGCAAAATTCCTGCAGGCATAAAACAAGAACAATCAAAGGTGATTCCATTGGGACTTGTTTCTCAGTGGGGGATCGTAGAAAAAAGTAGCTTGTAATTTAGATGTTTTGTAACTTGGCAGAACAAAATATTATCAGAAAACCATTCAGTGCTTAAAATATTATGCACAGTGGGATTTGAGTGGGTTAGTTGTTGCTCTCTCATATCCATCTACATGTGTGATGTTGTAGGGGAAGAGCAAAGGCTGTAATGATTACTGAAGTGTGCTCCATTTAGCAGCTATTTCAGGTATCATGACTGTTCTCATCTCTATTACTTTCTAAAAAATGCTGTTGTGAAGTGAAACCGTAGCTCTGGGGTTTGCTCTAGGTCATTCTTGGCTCTGTTATTGATTGTAGAGCATACACTGTTCTGTTCTTTCTTTGGTGGTATCAGATCATCCTAAACTTTTCTTTGATTACTTTTTTCTCATCAAATCCATGTCTCTGAACTCAGACTTTTTCCACTCTGTGTCCAAAATATGGCGTCTTGCAAACGTATTCTTGCTCTTTCAACTAATTAACATTTTGCCATATTAAAACCACAAATGGGTTTTTAAATGTATTTCTCTAGTCATGCAAAACACCAACACAAGGTAACTAAAAAGTAGAAGAAAATGATACATTTTCTTCACAACTGTTTACAAATCAAAGTCTGAAAAGTTCCATGTGCATGAGTTGAGCAGATTGCAGTAGGCAGGGTTAGGGAAGGGCAAAGGGCGTTGAGAACTGACTGGGACCAAAACCTCCTGAAACTCCGCAAACATCCAGCCCGCCAACTGGAAACTACAATTTAACAGCCAGGACAAAACATTTTTATCTATATACACCGAGAAATTAATGATAAATTCTGTCTTATAAGACTGCACATTATTTTAAATTGACAAAAATATCTCATGGTTAGGGCTGTTGCAAAAGAATATTTTAGTAATCGAGTACTCTATAGAATATCTTCCTCTCTCTTTCTGCACCATTCCTACCGTTTGCTCCAAAACCGTGACGACGCAATTCCTATGCAACAAAAGCTGTTGTAATCCACCCACCGCACGGCCCCTAACTCTCCCCAAAACGCAGCGCAATTCCACAACATGCTACAAGCACTTCACAACAACCTGTAGGCGGAAGTAAGAGCGCTGCCCACCACAAATATTCATCCGGCCGGAACACAGTGTGCTCCATAATAAAACATAATTTAACGAAGCTTCGAGTCAGATTAACTTTCCTCGAGGAATTTTAATAATCGAGGCACTCGAATCATTCGAGTAATCGTTTCAGCCTTACTCACAGTACCTGTCCTCTTTTATTGTGCTTATCCTTCCTTTCCACTTCTGGTATATTTTAATATCTCTTTATCTTTTCTGCCTTTAAATATGATCTCAGTCATAGACTCTCTGTCATGATGTGTTAAACAGTTAATGTTGGACCCAAGAGCAGAGATGGAGGCGGCGAATGAATTTGGAGGTTTAATGAAAGAAAATTAAGAATGAGATACAAAAATCACAGATCTAAGGCAAAAACACAAACCAAAAAAATCCATAGAAGGAAACCAGCGAGGGACACGGGGGGGAATGAGGAAGTAGTAGACGAAAGGATCTGGTGAGTAGTGACTGAGAAAGAGAGGCTTAAATAGTGGAATGCTGAGCAAAAGTCTTGGGTTGATGAGCTCACTTATTGCAGGTGTGAGTGAAGGAGATGGAGAAAGAAAGTGGCACAGGGAGAGTACAGGGGGAACAGAAAATATTTCTGACTAAAGAAGCCTAATTAAACGAGAGTAGCAAAGAATAACTATAAACAATAAATAAACAAAACTAAAACCAATAAGAAGCCTTAAACTAAAGGAAACCAGGAATAAGACCGATCCAATTCAGATAAGAAACTAACACAAAATAACAATGAAACTAGAATCAAATCAAACTACAAGACAACCTAACAAGCCCGGATACTGACACTCTCAGGAAGTCGAACCTTTTAAAGTTTGCCCCATTTGTGGAACAACTTTGTAAATAGAAAACAAGAAACAGAAGAAAAGTTTAGGGAGCAAAATTTAATCTGTCCTTTGGCTGATTTCTTTCTTACATTTTCTCCCATGAAGTCAGCAAGACAAGCTGGTTTGAGCTCAGCATGTATCCTTCACTTCCTGCAGTCGATGAAACATGATAGGTAGATGCATTGCATGACTGAATTCAGATCCCTCTCTCTGCTTCTGCCCATTTTCTAAACCATCAATTATAAACTTCACTCAAATAATTTTTCCTATTAGATGAAAATTGATGGTTCCCTTGGGGAAACTGACTTAATGGCACGCAGTCATAAAATCTACAGGGTGCCAAAAAAGAGATAGTGTTTATGTGCCTTTCTGTAAGCTTTCTCTGCTCACTCACTCAAGTTTTCTGCTAAGGTTTGCCTAATTATCCAGCCTGATACAATGATTTTTAAAAATAACAGCTGTGGGATAATAAAAAACACAATATCATAAATAGATAATGAATGACAAGTTTTCTCTCACATTTTAGGTAATGATATCAGATTATGGAAATGTCACGACTACTATAAAGCCTAATGGTCTTGTCTGTCTCCAATTAATCAGTTTTTTGGGCTTAAATGAAGAAAATAAACTAAGCGTAACCTTTTGCATTTGTGAACCAAATTTAGAAAAATATAGAAAATGCTTAAGACTTTATTGCAGTCTGCCAAATAGGGGTAGTATTTACAATTATGCATATCTTTACCAGAAATAAACTTCTTCTCAGTTAGTATACCACTTGTTATTGAATTGCATAAGATGCGCTAGTAAATCATTCCTTGGCATTACCTTTCTACATTATTGTAGCATGCAGAATTTTATTTTTAGCTGACTGAGGTGACCTCAGATTTTTTGGGAGATGTCCAAAACAAGCTGTCACTGCAGAAATGAGAACACCATAAAAAACATCCATTTCATAGAAAAATTGTGATCTGTTTGCTCTTTTTGTTAAATGATTTGGCTTATTTTGAGTAAATCTGAGCCTCATGTGGAGCAAAATTCACAGTTGATGAAAATACCAGGCTTTATTGGCAAGTCACATAGTTTTGTAATAAGAGGAAACTTTAAAAAGATTGAATGGCTAATTTCCATTGCCATCACATCACCTTTCCTCACACCAGTAGGAGGCTGGAGGAAAAAGAAACCCCAAACCAAACCCTGTTTACAGATATAGGCAAAATGCTCTCCTGTATTTGGTGAAAAGCCACTTGCTTGGTAAATGCTATGAGAGAAGAAAATATTCATCCAGAGTTAAACACGTGGATGGATTCTTTAGTGGCAGGAAATGGACATCCTGAACCGAACAGGGGTACATCGTTACTTCGAAAATGACAACATCCACCAAAAAGACATTGGTGAGGACGACGTTCATGATTTGAGGTATTTATGTCTGCAGGAAGGAACGCTTTTCAGTTTTTGATGGGCTGAGTTTTAGATCTGTGCCTGCCCAACCTGGGTGTACTGACCAGTTGGAGCAGTGGAGTGTGGCGCACTGGCTGACTAATTTATGTCAGGCTTTCTTCGGGCTGAAAGAAAACATTTTCTAACATGTAGCAGTTAATATGTTCTCCTTATCTGGGATCAGGTTGTAGGTTAGTGATGATCATGGGCGATCCGATTCATTTAAACTACTACTTACCACTTTGGGCATGGATAGATCATTGAACTATTATCTCAAAAGTGTCAGGCATTCCTTAAATATGAAAATTAAAAAACAAGCAAGACTGTGATGGTAATTTATTCCTCACAGTTTAACCAAACACACATGCATGGCACAAAAGAGTGCAGAATAAAAGATAAGCATACTTTAAAGCCTTGGCAGACTTGATTATTTTGGAATAATATGTTTAATATTCCATATTAGTTTGTTTAAATGCATGTAATATTCATTTTTTGATACCTCAACATATGGAAATGGTAACACAATAGCTCTGCTAAGGCAAAGGATGTGATGTTTCCCTGAGTGGATCTATCAAATTACTGTTCAGATACATCTTAACCATATAAAATGGTCATTCAAATGTGAAAAAAAAAATATTCAGTGTGATGACAATCAGGTGTACAAGACACTAAATCTTACTTGTGAAGGAATAATGAATAGTTCAATATATCACCACATTGAGGATGTCACTTTTCTTTTATTATTATAACGTTTCTGATTGAAGAAAGATTAGAAAGTGAAATCTGTGATCCCAGGAATGTTAGTTTTGTTTCAGAGAACACTTAATTAAAGGTTGGCGCATTGTAGATGAACCATTAACATAGAGAATGATGTTTGAATTTGAAATGCTTGCCAAATTAAAGAATGGAGTGTATTTCCTGTCATTCATAAGGACAGTTTAGAGGAAATGTTATTACTTGACATCACTTTGACAAGATTGATTTGTCTGCTTATTCAGAGTCTCTTTGAGCAAGGATAATCACAAAATATTTTATTCACTCTGTGGAGGGTTTTATTTGACTTATCATAAGTGACCAAGCATAGCTTGATTGTCTTACTCAAGGACACTTTGACAGAAAAACCTTCTGTTAACAGGACTGGAGAGTCTGCAGGGATTTACTGGCACTGAGGCTCGTGTGCCATCCATCTGTGGAGCTGCTAAACTTATACACACATACACAAACGTGGAGCAGAATAGCCAAACAGACGATCATTTAATGCCCCCACACACATACAAGAACTAATAGATGTGACTTCTACGTGACACTTGGAGAAAAACATTAAGACGCTCTGCCATCGGGGGCTCAATCAATAATGTATAAGGTGTCTGAATGGCATTAACACACAGGGGGAGGAATTCCTGCACAGAAGCACAGGTCTAAGGGTCACTCTTCTGAAGTTTCCTTTAAAACTAAGAAGCAAGTGAGATGAAAATCATGTATCGCTTTGACGGCTTTCTTTGGAAGTTCTTTAAATGTTTTTTTTTTCATTTTTGACATTTACTAAGGGACATTCTTTCAAGCAGCTCAGGACTACTTTACTTACTTCACAAACTTTAGATAATTGTCATTTTGGATCATTAATATTAAGAAGCATCTCATTAAGATCACAAAACAGAAATGATGAAGTCAAAAACTTCAGTCATTGTTATCAAATACTCTTCTCACAGTATTAAATACTTTAGTGGGTTTTAAACATTCACTGCTTAAAGAAAAACATGCTTATTAATGATTAGCCACTTTGGATAAACAACAGCGCAAACTCAGCCTATTTACTATTAACTCAGCACTGCATCAGTGCAAGGGCTCACTAACAAACAGACTACATCCTGTACAAAGGTTCATCTTACTGGGAATAAAGATGAAATGAATGAATGCAAACTGCCAAACTATGCAGCAAAACCATCAGATAACAAGTTGGTGATGCATAAGCCCAGCCTACGTTTCCGATCTTCTTTAATGCTATAATAAGATGTTTAAAGTCATTTGAATCAAACCTGCAGGACTCAGAACTAAACATGCTGATGCAGCCTTTAGTTTTTATGCACCAAACATTTAAAACAAGCTTCCAGGATTGCTTCCACTCTGACATCTTATAAAACAAGGTTAAAAACAAGGCTTACCTTGATTTTATTTCCAAATTCTGTTCAATCTGAATCTGTTTCGATTTGTCAATGCATGTTGTTATCGTAAGCGCTCTGAGTTGCCTTGCTATTAAGATATAAACAGACTCCAAACAGTGGAAATGGAGCTACAGAAAAGAAAACACTGGGGGCCTAATGACCAAGAAAACGGTGGGAGATTAGCTTTTAAACTTAAATGTCGTCAATATGATGGCTTTAATTTGTAAATATATTGGCAGGGTATTATCTCCAATCATGATTCAGAGAGAATTTGTTCCCTTATTGTCTGTTTATAGGCACCATATATCACAGGCTTTCAGTAGTAATCACCAGTGATGCAACAATCCCAACCCATTAGGGTCATGACTCCTCAGCGCCGCCAGTTAAACACAGCTGCAGTCATAATGGCTGTGTGTTTGCGTGTGTACGTGTGTATATCTGTCTTACTCAGCGTTATCACTTCATTACAGGTGCGGGGTTTTTCACACTGCTCTGTTGTGTACTTTTAATGCATTTTTGTGCATGTGTGTGTTTGTGCATACAGAGCCGTTTGAACAACTGCAAGCGCAGCACTCCACTGCTCTAATACATACAGCGGTCTCGCTTGACAAGTGCACTCAATCATGCTAATTTTTATACGAATGCAGCAATGTTCAACCAGCTTGAAAAAAAACTAAGTTTATCTCCTTGATCTTTTCTCAAAAGTTGACAGGTTATTTCGGGGTTTTAAGTATGATAAAATATGTTTTATCATGTTAACAGAAAGGTCATGTAGCATTAAATGGGACACAAACCTGCAGTAGTATCACAGCTGTAGCATGAATTTGAAAAAAATAAATAAATTCACTCCAATGTTATGCCATATGTTGTGATAATGAGTAACTGAGCTCAATAAATATTTCAGCCAAGGTGAAAAATCTCTTTGAGCTGAATATGTTTACCCAGCTTGTGTGATGTTAAATGTGCAAACCAGAGCAAAAAAATCCAAACAATATGAATGTTTTATGTCATTTATGCAAGATGTTGTTGACCAAATGCAGTTCTCAGTAATTTAAAGACAGTTGTGTCAGTTGTGTTCTCTGATCTGTTCATAATCAGAGAAAAAACTGCCAAGAAATGTAAGCTCAGGTGTTTGGATTAAAACATTTGCAAAATTAGTCGTACCCCTTAAACTTGTTCATATTTGGTTACAGTGTTTTCTTTTCACCTCATATAACAGACAAAAACAAAGAAGTATACTTGTGAAGTGAAAGGAAATTGGTCCAAGCTCTTAATATTTTTTTATAGATGAAAATTTGTGCATTCTTTTGACCTCCCTTTACTATGATACTTCAAAATGCAACCATCTGGCTTTTGAAGAGTCCACTTGTGTGTAATTTAATCTCACTATGAATAGAGGACTCTCAAGGCTTATATATTCTATCTTCAGATGACGGATTGAACAATGCTCCACGAGTTGTTCAAATCTGAAGGCAGCTGGATGCTTTTATGCTTTTATGCTGGATGCAAGATGCTTTTATCCACCTCACTTTTATATGCTGCTTTGCGTTTGTCTGTTGCAGAAAGTCCAGATAAAATACATTAATATTTGTAGTTGTGAACACCTTTGGCGCTGTTGGTCATTCCAAGTTTGACTTTACAGCCAATACTATATCTGAATTATAGTTTTAAAAAAAGCTGTCATGCTTTGGGCTAAAATGCACAAGACAGCAACATTTTTTGTAACTCTCAGAAAGTGCCTTGGGAGTTAAAGCAGTAAAAGTCTTCATGTTTGTAGAGACAGCAAGGTGTCAGTGCTCATCACAGTGTGCTGTTTACGTGTTTCAAATAGCTTCAAAATGGTCAAAGCGTCAGGGTCCAAAAGCACAGCAAGTCTGGATAAGAAAACACAAAATTTATCAACCTGTGTGAAAAACACAGCTGGACCCAGAGCTTCTTTTTAATATGATGCCACCTTTAGAAATTCATCCAGCTATTTGTATGAAAATAAAATATTAAAAAGACATCAGCACCTGAATTTAACAAGGCAAATGGGTTTGAGACTCTTACAAGTGGTGCATACCTGCAGGGTAATTCAGGAGGTAAAAACTATTTAACTCTAGCTGATGGAATAAATAGCTTTTTATTTCTTGACCAATCATGTCCAACAACAGCAAAAGACGTTAGGCTGTTTAAAAAGGGCCAAATCTTTAAGATACAACAAGCAGAGAAACCATCTAAGGAAAGTGCAAATAGAGCTATAATTGTGTAGAAAACTGTCAAAATAACATAAACAAAATATTTAAAAAATTGGCCACTTTTCAAGAGTTGGGATCTTCACCCCATTGAGAAACAGTCAGACTTTCCCACCATCAATACAAGATATTGGATAAAAATTATTGCAATACTGAATGGAAATAAATCTTGACATTATAGAAGCTTATTAAAACAGTGTGACTGTGAATGTGTGTGATAATCAAAGCTAAAGCCTGCTAACGCTACCTCTGATATTTTGATGAAAAAGGACTTCTGAAGAAAAAAATAACATATTTTGTCAGATGACATTGGGCTTTTGTCAAAATAGTAGGAAGTTACACAATATAAGGCCAAGGATTTATAAGGTTGTAGCTGATTTCTAAATTCCTTTGGAAAAATGTGCCGTTTTATAAAAAAGGACAGAGTACAAGCTGAAGGACCAGCGTTCCTTTCTAAGATTTAACCTCTTTCAGTATGCATTAACTCATTTTTACTTAAAAGATTAAATTATTTCAGCCTTGTAGTTACTAGAACATTACAAGGACACATTTTTTCGGCCCTACTAGTGTTAAAAAATAACAAAAATATTTTAGTCTTTTGAATGGAGCTAAAGAGAGTGTAGGTCAACACTCGCCTTGAAGAATTCACTGTAATAAAAGTCAGGAGAACCCAAAGAGTAAACCAGATTACACTCTTAAAACAGACGTGTCAGAAACAACACATGATGTGATCAATTTTAACGTGTGCTGAATCAGATCAGGGACATGGAAGAGTTTCAAAGCTGTTTTTCTTTACAAATCTTAGGAAAGTGCACAACATACCAGCTGCTGAAAGCTACTCATCTACTTAATAAAGACAAGAGACACTTGGTGACCAAAGTGAACATAAATAGACATCAGAAAACATGTTTAATAATGTTATTCATGTTTTAATATTACCAGGAACTGAGAAAAATGGTATTTGGTTTTTTTTTCTTGGGTAATTGTACAATTAGTTATCACAGAAGCCTGCAACATTATTGATAATTTCAAACTGTTATTTTAAACAATTTTAATTACTGATGGTATGGATAAGGTATCAGAGAGAAATGTCAAAATCAAATCAAAATTCAAAAGAGAAAAGTTTTCACACTTGTCCATTTTGCAAACTCGACATGCATATTTTGCTATATTTAGAGAATATTCACTCCTTTTTAGTGACTTGACAAACTTAGCAACTCATGCTAAAGGAGTATTTTGAAAACTGCTGTAAAAGCATTTTCTTCTGATGTAGATTATATATAAATAAGACAAATGCTGATTTTTGATTTTCACTCTTATGAGATTTCTATGTGGTTGAAAACCAAGCCAAATGTAAGAAATATAAATATTGAATAATTAACTTTGGCTTTCTTTCTGTTCACTTTTGCAGATAAAAGAAGAGAGTAGGAAATGTTAAAAATGTTTTTGACTTCATTTTCATGAGTCCCATGGCATTTCTCTTTTACTGTGTTCTTTATAATCAAATGCACAATTTTAATTATGCAAATTAGGATATGATGCCATTAATGGATTTCAAGTGGCAGCAATGACAAAAAATAAAAAGTTGTTATATAGGTTTTTATGAATCCTCCATCATTTTCTCTGAACTTTTGCACTACTGTTTCCAACTCTCATGTAAGAACATTGTGTTGAGACATTCTGAAGACAGGATTATGCATGCAGTTCACATAGTGATGAATTTGATAAATGTACAAAGACATAAATCTGACTCATGTATACTTAGCAGCTATATTTATTTGAATATTTTAATCCTGTTTTACAGAGAGAACTGTCACCTTGTCTTTGCAGATTTATATAATTTCAGAAATGTCTCCCCACATTTTTTATTTTGGTGCATGACTCACCTCTAATGCAGCCAACACCTATAAAAACAGACACTGTTGGGAAAATGCTAAATGCAGCAGTTGAAACCTGTATTTAGAGCGAGCGAGTCCAGCAGAAAAGTTTGATTAGTGTGAAAATCGTGACACAATTCAGGAGCTTTCTTTTCTACAAAAATTAAGCTGGAATAAAAGAACAGAAAGAGAAAAGAGATGCTTTTTGAACTTGCTCTGACAACAATTATTTTGTCATCATGCAGCAGTCCAGACGTTCGAAAACAGTTTGGAAAAATGAAACGCATCATAGTGATCAAAGTGTGTGAAAAAAGTACCGGCTTATGTTTTATTAAATTACAGTGATCATGATATACAGAAAATGCTGGTCATGAGTTTAAATCCACTCACGATGGACATGAATATTATGTTAGTTTTGGATTTTGATGTTGCATTTTAACCATGCTTTTTAAAATGTGCCAAAAAGCAAAAACAATGAATTTTAAGAGCAAACATTTGCTGCAGAAGTTTGAAAAACCACAGACTTTTTACAGCCATAACTTAGGCCCTGGCATAATCCTTACAAGATATTTTCACACTTAATGTTGTCGTGGTTGAGGCCGATACAGTAACTTCATGTCATTAAACCTTTTGTGTAAAGGTTTAACTCATCTGATCCAAAATGCCACCATTTAGTTAGGATATTGAGTACAAAATAAGAGCCACCAAGATTCAAAACTATCATAAACCAAAAGATCCTGTGACGACAGAGCCACTGTCCATAGTCAAGCAGCGAGCATTGTAAAGTTGTCAACCAAAAGATCAACACCGCCAACTTTGACTGAAATTTGCAGATACTTTTCACAGATGCACCAAGTCACTTGCTGGAGTAATTTAGCTTTTCTGCCATGTCGTTTTACTGTGAGAGGAAATTTGTTTGGAGGAGTCAACATCAGGCTTTCAAATTTAAAAAGCTCTTTTCCAATAGCAAAGCGCAGTAGTTGTAGCATCAACTTGTCCAGTTATTTTTTTTTTTTGCCAGTAATCCTACAGCTTTGCTCATAACAGATTGAAAAATAGAAAGTTCTACCTCTAAATTTATTCAGATTTCCCACCAAATAAACAGCAAGGCAGTTAAGATTTAGACAAAATTCTTCCAACAGAATAAAGATCCCAAAGACACCACAACAAGTTTCATGATGGATAAAGCAAAAATTATATCGAGCTTATGGAATAATCTCTTCCTCAACCTTATTAAAAATATGCACACTTCAAAGTAGATGGCAAATGTGACACTTCAAATAAACCAAATAAAACTTTCTGTAAAACTCACTCAGGGACATTTATGCAAATAGTTGGTCTGGAGTTCTGAATGTATGATTGTGTACAATTTGATGTTATCAATCAAATTAATGCAGTTTTTATCTGTTTACAGCCAAATTATATAAATGAATCCCTCCAGCTACTTGAAAATTATCATGGAAATTCACGTAAAATTAATAAATCCCTGCAAATTTTTACATTAATACATAATTGGGAGTTTATTGCAATTTTTTTTTTCTCAAAAATTGTCAAAAACTTTGTAACTTGTTCTAAGTAGCTTTCTCAACTTTAATTGATGTCAGATTATAATCCATGATCTAAAGTGAGTATCAGTCGCATTTACTGTCATAAATACTGACAAATATTTCCAAAGTAGTACCATAAACGCGTCACTTTTTATTGCAAAAAATCAAAAAAAGTATCACAAAATCCTGGAAGGACTGTAAAGATGTTCAATGTTATTTAATTTTAAGAATTCCTTGACATTTTAACAGTTTGTGAATGGATTTTATCAATACATTCTGGCACAACCGGCCGTTTACGAGCATTCATGATTTTGATTTAGCTCAAAACGAAAATGAGTTTGACTCCCCTGCTGTAAAGCTCAAAAGCCTTATGGGATAAAAGATCGTCTTTGTCATTTTGTAAAAAGTAAAGGAATTTGTATTATCAATGCAAATGTCTGATTATGAAACAAATAGCACTATTGGATGATGACTCAAACTGAAAAAAAAATAGGAAATGAGTATTCCGAAAGCACAAAGAATTTCTGGCCCAAAAGCCTCATTTCTGTGCCAGCAAAATCCCTTTCATTGGTGTGATTCATCCCAAAGATCCACCACCAATCAGCAGGCCGAGCTCTGCTTCCACACTGATTAGACTCCGGCAGCGAGGATGGGAACTGAGCACATAGACGGCAGGATATTGGGTTGATTCTTCTACACACACCTTCTATTGGGCCGACATGTTCTTAGGAAATGCTCATGTAAGGTCAGCAAAGTTCAGAGATTACAAATGCGGTACAATCCTGTAAAACATGGAGTAAAAATCCCTTTTTAGCTGCTTTTTTCTACTATATTTACAGTTGAAAAATGTGAATATAATTGGAATGAAATAAAGACAATATGGTGATGTAAGAAAATGATAAAGTGCCCCAAAAAACATCAGGAAATAGTAACATTAAAGATGATACAGATAGGAAAGTTAAATACAGAATCTGAAGAGTTGTTTTTACATAATAGGTCATTTAATTTAGGCAAATTGAAAACAGCTGGTGCATAATACAAATAAATTGTCATGGCTTTAAAAATGTATTAAAGTTCTTTGCAAAATAAAAATTGCCAAGTTCCTTTCACAGAAGCAATTTTATTAATGGGAAAACTGGAGGCAGGAATTTTTAATCACAATAAAAAAGCATTGGAAGTGATAAAAGAGTAGAATATGTAAATCTGAAAAATATATTTAAGATAAAAATAGGGATTTAAATGATCAATTATTACATTTATTTTTAAACAGTTTAGTCATTCGGTATATGGCTGTCACAATAAGCAATAAATCAATGAGTCGCATGGTAAATTAAAACAAATTCAATAATTTCCATGTGCATGATTTATCATTTTTCTCCTTTTTTCCCCACCAAAAACTGGACAACAAAAAGCCTCAGTCTGATGCAATTTTGTTTACAAAGACTTTATAAATCATTTTATTTGTTGTTTCTTGACATCTTATGACATCTTGACATTAACCTAGACAAAAATGTCTGTTTATTTGCTTTGGATATTTAAAATATCTTTAATTTCAGTGTGAAATATTAATTAGAATTGCAAGTTTTTTGATATTTGCATTATGTATTTATTAACAGCATATCACTGAAAATGTCTCAAAACAATATTATTGTTTATCGTAATAATTTATGGAACAATTTTTTATTAGTCATCTCTTCTTGCTTGCTGGAGTCAAATTATCGCATGAAGCATCAAGCTGACAGATTCTGGCTGCAAAACAATAACTGATCGTTCACTACACGTTATGAATTCGCTTTGTGTTGAGCTTTGTGAAAGATCTGTGTCGGTCAGTGAAGGTGGGTGTTCAGACTTATCGGCTGCTTGTTAATATCATTCAGGACAGTTGACAGCAGCTGCAAGAGCCCAAAGACATGAAGAAGGGTTAGAGATCCAACCTGTCATGAGCTTCTGCTGCCCGTTTCATCAGGGCTTCACAGGCCACAACTAGAAATAGAGCCCTGAGAGTAAATTGCAGCCATAATGGCAGTTCAGACACTTTTGAAGTGCACTCAGCCCACAAAGGTTACTCTAACAAAAAACGTGTTATACAACATACTTTAGATTTAAAAGACAGGTAGGTTTACACTTAGCATTTAATTAATAGCTGCTCTTTTCTTGTGTTTTTTGTTTCAGCGGGTGAAAGTAGACATTTTGATCAAAATGATAATATGACAAAAAGGACACACACACTGTAAAACCAATAACTTTTCATTTGCAGGTCTTTTTTGCTTTACTTACCAATTTAGGGACCAAGTTGGAATCTGTGATTTACCCAAAATAAAACTTTATTTTAAATATTATGGTAAATTACTAAACTAGCTTCCAAAACCAATGGATGTGCCTGTTATTGTGTTGATTACATGAAACATATTTGTAGCTAAAATGGATTAAACAAATTATTATGAAAGGTAGACCTTCTATTTAGTTGAAATAGTTTTGAAGGTTCTATACTGAATGTTCATTAGATCAGATTCTTTAACTCATCTGGTTATACAAAACGAGAAATATCCTACAGATAAGTTCTAAAATATCCATCTCAGAAAGTAGAGGTAAATTTAAGTAATTAATTTTACCAATATCTTTCTTCTAATTAGAGTTAATATTAACATTTTGATTAGAATCTGCTGCAAAATCTGAGGAAGGAGGGTAAGACTTTATTTGATGTGGTGTGAATAAGACTGTCATGACACTGTCATAAACGTGACATAACACCTGTCATGAACATGAGTAAGTCTTCATGAATATTTATGATTGTTGTCATAAAGAGTCATTCGGTCAATCATGACACTTTTAATACAAAGTTGACATTATTCAAAATGTCTTTGTTATGAGAACTCGATATTAATCTGGACAAAAATGTCTGAAGTGATGTACAAGACCAAAATCATGCAAAAGCCGACCTGTGATGAAACTCTGTAGAGACCTAATTTATCATATTTTATGTGTCTTATTAAATGAGATAAAGTCAAACATGTAGGTTGATTTATTCCTGAAGAGCAACATCGTTCCCCACATCCGTTGGTAGAGATCGGTAAAAAGCCTCAAGACAAAATGCTAAATTAATACATTATGTAGCTGCAGTAGCATAATCTCACACTGTTAAAATGGCTGCAGTTTGCTTTGGATTGTTCTGTTTACCTCACATAATTACCACCTAATATAACAATATAAC
Organism: Phalloptychus januarius; assembly: GCA_902982915.1. NCBI lineage: Eukaryota > Metazoa > Chordata > Actinopteri > Cyprinodontiformes > Poeciliidae > Phalloptychus > Phalloptychus januarius. Next base: position 14,570,191 of record CADWAE010000230.1, on the reverse strand, counting down.
CTTGGGTTCTTGCTCATTCTTGTTTGACACAGAACCAAGTTTATTTTTTTCTTGTATTTCTCACTTTGACTATTAAATAGTTTTCAGTTGTCCTGTGACATTTACACCCCTTGAAAATGCAGCATCAAAGCCTATTAAACAGATCAAACCCCTAACTCTTCACAGAAATAAAATGGAAAATACCAAACTTCCTTTATTTTATGTAAACACTACGACCTTAAAGACATTGCGGAAATTGTGATTTTTAGAAAAAGGTGAATAAAGTAATTCTAAAAAAATTCAGTGTGACATTATGCAATTAAAATTAAAAAATATTTGAATTTACATTTGCAAATTTTTTTATTATATTTTATAACTTCTCCTTTTTAACTGTGTTAACTGTATTAAAAAGGAGCTTAAAATGAGGGATGCACCAATATGAGCAGTTAGGCCAATAATGGTATCCAATATTAAAATTGCTGTTGCAGCCAATAACCGATATTTATTGATAGTATTTGAAGTATTTATGTATTTCAATACTCCTAACAGCTTGAACTAACAACCAAACTGCTGACTTCACTGCTTCTCTGCTTCACTACAACTCCTCATAATCACAGTTTTGTGGTAAATAGCACAAAAAAAGACTATATTTCATAAAGAAATGTGGCAGAAATACAGAAAGGGATTATAGAATTAACTTTGTCCCACAGTGTAGACAGCAAAACATTTCAATTGTTAATTTTTGTGTGATTTACTAGAAATATCTACTCAAAAACTTTGTCAATTGTCATAATTAGATGCTGTTTCAGAATGAAACACCAAAACAAATCAAGACATTTGTAGCACATGCTAAACAAAAAATTCAGTCAAAAACTGCAACACCGTGAACCGACCTGATGTTATACGTCCATAGAATAAAATAATTAGCACAAAACACAAGAAAAACCTCTTCAAGGACTTTTTTTTTGTTCAGCATTACACATAAAGCAGTATTTGACAGGAAGGAATAAAAAGAAGGCCAAACATTATGATTAAATAATAGGTCTTAAAACTTCAGTCTTGCTGCAATAAAGCACTGCCTCACAGCAGCCTTAACCCTGTGAAATATGACTGGGTATAATGTTAGTACTTGTCAGTACAGTGTGATGAACACACTAGTCAAACACACAGCAGTGCTTAATGTGGAAAAATTGCAGGGAGCAGAGAGACAAGAGAAACCGAGAAAGATAAAGGCACATCATTGGAGGGAATGCTCTGATAAATCAGTGTAGAGAAAGAGAGCTGTCGAATAAATTTTCCCCATCCTATTATTCCCCCTTGTATCTCCCACCACAGGAGGCATAAAGAGTGGGTGTGCAAGTGAAGAGAAAGAGTGATGATGAAGATGACCCTGGGATTGGCGCACACAGCAATGTGAGGCGTGTGCGCACAAGCGACGCTCGTAACACCAAGACTCCAGATTTCCCCTCACCACATCTTCAAATACCCACGACATCGGGTAATTGGGGCCCCCCGCGGCCGATCTCTGGGCTCGGGTGCCAAGGGCGCGTGTTCCCCGCAGAGTGTTGGATAAATCAGCTGTTAATAAGCCAGTGAGCATGAAGCTTCTATTTACGACTGCTCTTTCCACAAGGCCGGTGTCAGCAATCTAACGGCGCTCCAGCACACCCACAGACAAACACACACATTTCATTACTAGAAGGTGTAGGTCCCCCAAAAACCCTCTCACCCACAACTACATGTCCAGGGAGAGGAAAAAGAAACGGGTAGCAGCGTGATGTATTCAGCATTTTTATCAGTGGCTGGTTTTTCCTATTAACCCATAATGGAGTCAGGATTTCAGTTAAATCTAGACACATTACATTTTTCTTCACAAGGACTTTGCATTCACCTTTCATATTTCATGCATTTCTGTAACCTAATCCAAAAACAGTACTTCCTTTTATGGGGCCTAAGCTTTGGGGCCCATAAGGAGCATGGGTCCTCACAAACATAGTATTTGTTGAAATAAAAAAGGGCTTTATAAAGTGAGAAATGCTAAAACACACATACACACCAAAAATCGTTTATGGCAGGAAACACTGTTATCCAAACCCCAGCGCAGCAGCACTTTGGATAGCCATATTGATTAATCCACGGAAAGTCACCTTCCTCTTCACCCCATCACAGCTAAGCACCTCTGGGGCCCTGGTCATTTCACTCAGCCAATTTGTATAGCTGTTATTATTAGTGTTTCTCCAGGATAGAGCTTTGGTCTTGGGGCACAGGCTCACCGCTTTATGATGCCGAGCCTAATAAACATCATTGTGATTTTCCCAGGCTAGTAATTAGGTATGTGGCTAATTTGTCATAGTTAGTTATAGCGTGGCATGGGGCCAGAAGAAAGGCTGGCTGGAACAGGGAAGCTGCTAAATGCTATTCATTTAATGCTACTGCTGTATAAAAACTGTTGTTTTGATTTCAAGGCAGGGGAATTTCTTGAGATAGAATCGAACTTTGACTACTTTATATCCTAAATGATAAGTATGAGAGTGAAAAATGTTTATAGTTGGAAAAAACATTTCACAGCACGTTGAAAAACTGTTTCTGAACCGAGACTTCACAGAAAGCCCAAAAGTCAAAAAGGGGCATCACTCTGCGACCGCACAAGAACAGCCAGTGGATGGAAGGAGGGTTCATTTTAGTCAATCTAAAATGCAAGTTCACAGAGAGACGTTGTTACAGAACCAAGTAGTTCTGGTTGATGCTTCAGAGTCTGGTCCATGAGAAGGGTTGGTGAATATTGAGGAGGCTATCCAAGGTCAGAAAAATACTCTGGATGGAGAGAAAGAGCTCCATATGATTGTTTCAGCTGAATGCATTGTAGACCAAACTACACTGCATCAAATCAAACTGTATTTCTACAACACATTTCAGCAACAAGGCATTACAAAGTGCTTTGCATCATACAAACACAAAAATACAATTTCAACAATGAAACATTTTGCTGTCATTACACATCAGATTGTTGATTATTGTTTCATTGATTATGTTTACAAAGAAACTCTAAACTGGTGGGTTTTTAGTTTAAATTTAAAGGTACTCAGTGTTTCGGCTGTTGTGCAGCTTTCTGGAGGTTTGTTCCAGACGTGTGGTGCATAGAAGCTGGATGCTGCTTCTCCATGTTTGGTTCTGGGGATGCAGAGCAGAACCAGAAGACCCGAGAGGTCTGGGAGTTTGATGCAACAATAGACCTTTAATATATTGAGCTGCTCAGTGATTTATAAAGTAACAACAATATTTTATAGTTTATTGTCTGAGCTACAGAGAGCCAGTGTGGACCTTAAAACTGGGGTGATGGGTTCTGTCTTCCTGGTTTTAGTCAGAATGTGAACAGCAGCATGTTGGATCAGCTGCAGCCGTTTGATTAATTTTTTTTAGGCACGGTTTCCAAAACTCTGCATGTCGAGACACACTGCCGTTCACTCGTGGAAATTAGTGAAGACTGGATTTTTTAGGCTTGCTCGTTCCAGACAAGCCGGATGTTGCTGTGTGTTCGTCTCAGAGTTTATTTAGCTAGTCACGGGGAGGCCGACAGAGATGTTAATGTCGACGAACTTGGTTGTTCTGACTCTTTTTCTCTGAGCTGTTAATGAGACGTTAATATGCTGACAAACTCAGATCAACCACCATTTTCTTGGTTTTGTCACGTTCAGGAGAAGTTTTTTGCAAAACCCCTCATTGCTGTCATTGATGAACCCCATGACAGTTGTGTCATTTGCAAACTCAAAAATATATCTGGATTCTGTGCAGTGCAGTCATGCGACATAAACACCAGTTGGCTGAGCTAACAACCTCGGGAGGCACCTGTAATGGTTTGTGATGCTGCGCTGCTGATGTGCGCCGACTGCGGTCGCTCTATCAGGAAGTCCAGAGTCCAGTTACAGGTGGGTGTGTTGAAGCTCAGCAGGAAGCATTTGGCGACCAGCCGCTGGGGAATGATTGTATTGAATGCTGAGCTGAATTTGATGAACAGCGGCCTAACGTAGGTGTAGAGGACAGGGCAGCGTGCAGTGTGTGCGAGATGGTGTCAGATGTAGAGCAAGTTGAGTGGCACGCAAACCGCAGGGGTTCCAGTGAAGTAGACCACTTCAAAGCTATCTCCAGGACAATTGCAGTACAATTCTGCAAGTTCATAGGAACTGCATAAAACTGTTTGATTTAATCATTTTTTCAAAATATCTACATGGTACATCAATGAATAAATGTATAAATGTCAGTATAGAGTCTTTGGTTTATTTATTCACTTCTTGGTAAATTGATTCAGGTTTTCTAGAACTTTTCTCGCAACTATTTGTGTTATTAAATATTAAACATTTTTTAAGGTCAGAACCATTGTAGGGAGGAACAGTATAGAAACCTAACAGAGTTGAAGAGACACGATTTAAGCAATTTCAGTCTTTCATAATCAGACATTTAAAAGGTGATATAAAGATACAGTTACATAATCAAAAATGTCACCTTTTTACATCAGTTATTTTATGCCCACAAAGAGATTTATTTCACACATATTTATTCTGCCAATTAGCTATTGATTAATACGTCCGTCTTGCATGCAAGGTCAGCATACTTTGTAAAAATGTTTCAGCTTGGATAAAGCCTGCGACGGTATTGGACCATGGTACAACTGTGTTCTCTAAGATTTATTTATTTGCTTGATCAAATGTAATGTTAGAAAACTTATCTTGGTTCTTACTCTGGCTTTGTCTCCTTTAGTCTTTTAATCACCCAATCATTTCCCCTTATTCTGATTTTTAAATTTAGTTTTCCTTCACACTTCTCTTATTTTGCCATACTTTTTCTTTTTTCACATTTGCAAAAGTGCTTTTCCTTTTTAAATCTAATTTTCTCCTTCCTTTTAAATCATCATCTCAATTAAGTTTCCACAACTGCCACTTGTTCTCTTGTTGATTTTCTTTGTGGCTCTGTCACTAATCCTTTCAAGCAAAGTTCAGTAAAAATATTTTCACAGCTTCTTCTGAGACATCAGACCCAACAAAGTGTCACCCTGCAAGATGAGAATTATTTCTGCCATTAAGCTGACAATAAATGAGTAAATTCAGAAACCATGTCAACATTTAAAAAATGCTATATATTTTATTCTCCAATTTGAGGACATTTTCTTCTCACTAAAACCCTCAGATGTTGTTTGTCCTTCTGCGTTACAATTCTTTATTGTCTTCTCAGTAAATCACATCTTTAGTGGAACAAATCACTGACCAAAAATGTCCATCTGCATTTTAATGACAGAGTTTAATTTATTTATAGTCAGAGTAAATTATTTCAGCAGACTCCTGAAAACACTGAAATTCACATGGCTGTCTGCTTTCTGCTGATCGCAACACTATGCTAATGGTGTATATGAATTTTATGTGCACTTTTCCAAACAAGCCCATCACAGAGCAGTTTAGGTGGATGTGTCGAAGGGGGAGAAAGAGTTCTGTTTGTGCCAAAGCATGCATGCATATCACTGCTGCATGCAAATGTTGCTTTTCGTCAGATGGTTTGCATGGTTATCTTTGACTGGGATGAATATGCTGACCTTAGGCACACTTTAGCTCATTTCAACCTTTTCAAAAGCAACTGCAGCTTTCAGACTGCTGACACTGAGGCAAATTGGCATTTCTCAACAAGCCACAGTGCCAGGAAGATGGAATGGATGCCTCAGATTTTAGGATCCATTTAGTAAGAGTGAAGTCCTAAAGAATTTATGTTTGGTATAAACAGTACATTGTTAAAGTATTTATACACATCAAACTTTTTTCAATTTTGTGATGTTGTAACCATGACTGCAAAAAAGAACTTCCTGACCTAAACTACCACGCTGGGTAAGGCGAGTATTAATCAGATTAGCAGCAAAGTGGCCCACGGTCGCTCTGAAGGAGCTACAGAGATTCACTGCAGGGAAATCCATTAGGATGACCATTAGTTGCATGCACCACAAATATGGCTTTTATGGAAGAGTGGAAAGAACAAAGTCATTGGTAACATAAAACCAAAAGTCCAATTTGCAGATTGTGAAACCGGAAGGCCCAATAAACTTTTCCATGGCAGAGAAAAATTTGATTTGTGCCACATCCATGTATGGTATCAAACCAGATGCGTATCCAATTACTCTCAAAGCATTTGCAGTCTGAACATTCATGTCGCTTTTCATCCAACTTTCACCTCATTGACGTGAGGATCATTATTCTGCACCAGAAAAAGCTAGACGAAGTAAATCCAGATGCAAACAATGGCTGAAAATTATAATTATGAGATTATAAAAGAAGGATATGTCACTGAAGCAAACCACTTCACTGTCCCACCACTCCTGATCCAACAATGCATCCAAACAGATTCTCTCCACAAGTCACAGCCAATCCTCCATAAAAGACCGTCGATAATAGTTGTGCTTTTGGTTTTATTAGCTTCCTTCGTCTCATTATGGTCTTGTGGTAATACTATCGGCTCCCATTGCTGAATAACTTCAAAATCAATACATAGACAGTGACATTCATTATTACTTCTGTAAACGCATTGCAATTCCGCACGTGCGGGTCGCTTTGAGGTTGTAGCTCATTCACACTGAAATCTGATTCAAGTGGCATCTGTAAGTAACATGAATGACATGCAAAAAGAATCAGATTTCAGCAAATAATAAAACAAACAAACATCTGAACTGAGCCTCAAGAGCTGCTGTGTGAATGTAGCCAAATTGGATGGCTGGCTTTTTATTTTAAAGAATCTTAGGATAAATTAACTCTGCACAAAACTTCTAACTATTAGTTAAGAAAATTGTAGAAAGCGTTTTCCCTTTTCCTTACGCCGCACAAATATGTGCAACTTTGCGTTTGTCTATCACCTAAAAACCTGTTAAAATACATTCAAGTTTGTGATTCTAACCTGACAGAATATTGGAAAGTGGATTTAAACCCCTTTGTAATCATGAGAATATGAGAGGAGACAAAATGTAGATAATTTTAAAAAACGTCATTTCACTCACCTCCTCCAGCACAAGAATTGTGCCGTAAAATATACACAAACACTTTAAAATATTTACGCAGCATATTTATATTTTCATCAGCACGCAGGCTGGTAAGCACATTGTTCAGTCACACCCAACACAAACAGCTGTGTGATCAATACCCCTTTAATGATCCTCATTAAATTTAACAGCACTGATCAAATTCTGCTTTCTGAAGACGTAACCGAGTTAAAAGTACAGCATTAGGCTGTTTATCACTAACAGCGAGCCATAAATCTGCCTCCTCCCCTGAGGATCCTAAATAGCAGCAGCTGGCTATATTAGTGTTCAAATGCGTCTTGTCTACAGCTAAGGGACCAGCTTTGACTATGTTCTAAACAAGGCATGTTAATCAAATAAAAAAGTCTGCGCGTAACGCAGAGTCGCATGTGCTACCTAGAGCAGTCCTTTGAGACACAGAATAATGCAGTTAATGTGCTTTGGCTATATGAGAAAATGTATTTCTCCCAGATGCTCTCAGCAGTAGAAATGTACAGGTTATGTGGACAGGAGAGAACAAAGAAGAAAGGTAAAACAAACATGTCTGGAAACAGAACAGAGGGGAAAAGGAGGACAAACAAGGCAAAAAAGAAGGTAAGTGAGGAGTTCCAGGTTAGCATAGGGAGGTGGACAAAAACTGTTTGAAAATGACAAAACAGTTTTATTGCATCTTTATGCAATAAACCAAACACAGTCCCACAGGAAATGGTGACTCGGATTATAAAAATGTGGACCAAAACAACAGAAATATCTCTTTCATATTTTGCAGCGTACAGCAAATCTACTGCTTCTTAAGCAATACAATACATAAAGAAATGCAGGTCATTTTTGCAGCTGTTTCAAAAACGCATTTTCTTCTTAAATACCCAACTAATTGTGCAAATCTCCCTCAAAAAGCAAAGTATCATCTGTATCCCAATAACGCTGGTCAGTGCATAATATAATGTATTAGTAATGAATATTGGAAATATTGACATCAGTTACCATCTAGCAGTTGGTCAATTTAGCATTTGCTTGACAGCATAAAACACGCTTGTGTTTGTAACTCTACACAAATATAGACAGCAATAATATGAGCGTAATATTCCGTTAAAGTATTAAAACCAGTTTACATTTCAAGTGTTCGCTTTTAGTATAAATTCTGATTAGTTGGTTTCAGGGACTAAGGCTAACGGCCAGCGTAAGTGTATAGTTTACCATTTCCTAAAAAAAATGGTAAAATGTGAAAAAAAGAAAAGAAACAAATAAGTATTTAGGAAATTTTAAGATCCAAATGTTATTATGCTGCAGAAAGTGACTTGAAATTTATGAACTATTATCTTATGCTAATCTGGATTGATACTAAATACGACTTCATTTAAGTTTAACGGCCCTTCAAAAATACTGAATTATCCTTTCATAAAAACAGGAGATAGATGAATGAAACTTCATTCGTTTAGCTGGAAGGTTTTCAAAGTTGTTTTTATGAATTATTTTGTGGGATGGAAAGTTAAAGTTCATTGCTGCCCTTTTTCACCGAGTCAAGAAAGTACACACAAAATATGTCAGTACACTGCTTGCAGACTTTCTACGGGATCCATATTAACTTGAATTTATAAACTATAAACTCCTCAGATATATTTAAAAATATGAAGCAAATTTTTCAATCATTTGCATGAAGAGAGAATGCAAAAGTTGTGAACATTGTTCCATAACCGATTGCCATCTACAGAAATCTGAATTCCTTTTCTGAGTTTAAGTATTGACATTTCACTCTGAGACTGCAGCAAAACAGTATTTCATTACCTTTGCCACCATCTCTCCTTTCTCTGGTTAAGCCCTTCTGCAGATATCGAAACATTTCTTTCATATGCTTGAATCCCTGGCCAGACGGATCTCATCTCAAAGTATGGGTTCTGCGATGCAAGTGATTAAATTCAGATGCAACTGCAAACCGACAGGAATGTCTTTGCGATGGATGTCCGTTAAGTTAACTATTTCAGGTGTGAGACAGCACTGTTTACAAATTGTCACATACACTGTTCCAGAAGATATTTAAAAAGTCAGTTAGATGCTCAACATAAGAAAAATAGTGGTTCACGAGTCATGAAGCAATCTGAAACCGTCCTGTCACTTTGACTTTTAGAGTCAGGAAACACTAATGAGGTGATAACTAGTTTGTAGTTTAAGAAACATTAGATGTTTTCAGAATCTACCCAGCTTTAGAGCAAGTCAGCTTAGGCGGCTAAATACCAATACCAATAAAGCTAAACGAAGAAGTTATAAAGCAGTCGTGTTCAGCCTCCAGCCATTAAAAGCAATCTCACTCAGCTCTTATTTATGCTTATTTCAGTACAATGCAGCACTGCAGTGAGAGGATGGTTGCTAAGAGAGAAGTGAAGGCGGTAGAAAAGCTCTAAGATGCTGCGTTGGTGTAAACAACAGCAACTTTCATATACTCACCCCCCTGGTCAGTGCTGACGGTGATGATGGCTACCTGCCGGGGGGAGGAACTCATGTCTGACACACCGTTCAGCGACTCGATCTCAAAGGTGTAGTTGGCGTGTGATGAGAAGTCTGTGATGGTTATGGTGGCATTGGTGAGGCCCAAAGGCCGTGGCAGGAAGCGAAGCTCGTCCTCACAGAGCTGGCACTGGTTGGGTCCAGGGCCGCAGCGTTTGCACTGGACGTTGTATGTGAGATCCCGGCGACCCCCAGTGTCGCTGGGAGGCGACCACTCCAGCATCAGGCAGGTGTCATTCATGTTGAACATTGGGTTGCGTGGAGGAGATGGAGGGCCTGTCAGTAAAAACAGAAAGAAATCACTGATAAATAAACACATCAGTTCAGGTCTGAACCAGCTGCTCACATGCTTTTACATTAAGACATGATAAAATCCATTAAAAGGGCTGCACAGTGGTGCAGCTGGTAGAGCTGTTGCCTTGCGGCCAGAAGGTTCTGGGTTCGATTCCTGGCCCCGGTCTTTCTGCATGGAGTTTGCATGTTCTCCCTGTGCATGCGTGGGTTCTCTCCGGGTACTCCAGCTTCCTCCCACAGTCCAAAAACATGACTGTCAGGTTAATTGGCCTCTCTAAATTGTCCCTAGGTGTGAGTGTGAATGTTTGTTTGTCCTGTGTGTCTCTGTGTTGCCCTGCGACAGACTGGCGACCTGTCCAGGGTGACCCCGCCTCTCGCCCGGAACGTTACTGGAGATAGGCACCAGCAACCCTCCCGGAAGCGAAGCTCGTCCTCACAGGCTTTTGTGAGACTTGTGTTGTCATAGCAACCTTAAAGGTTTTAGATTGTCTGAAAATAATTCCTATGTTCTCCTTATGCAGATTATGTGCTTAAAATGTAAGCTTGTAAATGAAGTTTTTAAACTAAGCAATACTGCTGCACTGGCTGTCCTGGCTGTGGGGTCAGTAAAAAAAACAAAACTGATCAGATCAAATCGTTTTTTTGATCTGATCACCCTAAGGAACAAAGGTGTATAGAAAATTGATAGGAAATCCATTAAAGTTTGTGGTTTTAACATAAGAAAAACAGATAAATGATACCTTCTTACATATTTCACATAAAATTTCTTAGACGACTTTATTCTCTACATGTAAACTTAATTCTTTAAACTTTCCCCTTTTATAGTACAATTTTAAATTCAAACAGAACAGTCTGCTATTTCCCGTTGCCAAAACTCTGCAGCAACAATTTTACGCTGGATAATTTTCTAAAAACATAATTGTTGAAATGTTTGCGTAACGTCACAGCTCATACAGCGTTTACCTTATCTGCCTTACTCCATACCTCTCTGGAGTATGGAAGAATTTGATTTGTTTCATTGCATTACTGGAAAAAAAAAAATCTCTCTCTAAGATGAAATAGTGAATGTAGCTAAGTTTTATGTTCTGTATAATCTACTCTAAACTTCTTTGGAGTTATTTACAAACCCCTTCATCTCTATCCGACAGTCAGCGCCTCGTAGACACTCTTATCCTTTTATACGCTCTCAAGAGATTTTATTATTTAGTAAAGAGCCACACATCTTTGTGCTTTCTTGCAGGGTATAAGAGTATACTAAGAAAAATGTTAACAGTATTACACAGTGTCTTCACATTTACCTTCCTTTGAGTGGAAATCTTCTGTATATCTTTAAAGCAGCCTTTAATCAAAGACGCTTTATGCCATCTGAATACTTTTAAAATATGATGTAAGAGTGGATGTATGGAAAAGTAAAAAAAAAAGAAGTGTTAATGTTATTTAATTTCTGGTTGTGCTAACTTTGGTTCTTTTTATCACCTAAAATGGGAATGAACTGTCTTTCTGCGGCTGTTTAGTGACAATTTGTCTGAAGATCACATAAAAAAATTATTGTATTTACTGGAGGAACTGTATTTCAGAAGAAAACATTAACATTCTGTCAGAAAATGCCACAATGTGTCAACACAACCTTTCAAAAGCAATAAACAAGCAAACCACTGACTGATTTTACCAAATTATATCTAAACAGCCCTAAACTGCTAGTTTGCACCTTTTCTTTATAGGAAGTTTTTATCTATTAAGTAAAAAAGCTGAGGAATTGGAGATTTTATTTTTTTCTTTACCTGAACCGCTTCAGTTGTCTGATAAAATTTGCGGATTTGTCAATGTATACATCTGCAATGTGAAGCTGCACATCTGCAGCTGTTCTATCTGTAGAGTTTCCTCCTGACTCTGGTGCTTGTATGATGGCTATGATTCAGCAAAAGAGATCTCAACTCATTGCTGTTTTAAAATTACCAGCAGAGTGTTGCTTTCAACAAACAATTGGTAATTGTTGATAGTTACTACTACTCAGTCGAAGCAGCTACTCTGCTGTTTGTCTGCACTTTCGAGCAGGACTCTCTCTTAAACAGCAATGTTTGGCTAGTTATGGCTGGTTGAAGCAATTCAGACTTCAACAACAACTAGAGCACCATCTGCAGCACCAGCAATAGATGCAGCACATTTGACAATAAGGATACTCTCAGAAGTGCACAAGCTTTTAAAGCTTTTCTATGCCTCTTGCATATCAACAGCCAGTGCTGAGAGGACTTTCTGCCCTTTCTGTCCAGAGGTCACCAATGAGCCACTAGTGCTGTGTGTGTTATGATGTGTGTACACAGAAATGGTGACGGTGGATGTTGGGGGATTTTCCTCAACAAGCGTGACGGGTGAAAACAGTTGAGTTGTGAGTGTTTCATTAATTATGGGTGTGTTTGCAGTTTAAAGGACAAAAAAAGAATGTATGAAAGATCTAACATCTTTTGCTTAAAATCACTGCAAGATATGGCAAGAAAGTGTTACGAATTAGAATCAACATGTCAAAACTAACAAAAAATCTCTGCACAGAAAGCAGAGAAGCTGGAAATGGAAAGTCCATCCATCCATCAATCCATTCATCCGTCTGTCCATCCATCCTTGACAGGTTGAGTGCTTACAGGGCAACACAAAGACATAAGTAGAAGAAAGGCCTCTGTTGACTTTCACACCCAGGTCTTTCTCACTGCACTATCTTTCAATCTAAGATCCAACAAAAGTTAGAAACCAACACTGTGACAAAAAGTTATGAAACACCATGCAAACAACTCTCTGAAGAAGCCAAATAAAATCAAACATCATATTCACAAGTTCCATAACATTCCACATTCTTCCCAATTCTTTCAAGTGCAGTAAAGAGTCCAAGTTATTTTACAGTACCTCCCTCACAATCGCCTTTGTTGTGGTGTTTTTTGTGCTCCCTGGATGTAAGTGTTTGTGTGTCAGGGCAAGCATTGTGCTCTAGCAGGCAGCCAGCTGTCAACAGGGTGGAGTTAAAAGGCCTAAGGGATTTGAACACTCCCGTCCTGCCAAGCTCACTGTCTGCCAGGACAATGGGATGTTTCCCTCTCCTTCACATCCCTCCCTAATGTTCTCTCTCCACCATTGCTAAGAATCTCTGCAGACAGGAGAGCTCCTCCTACCGATCCACCACTCCTGTCAGTGCGTCCATTCTCTCTCTTTATCTCTCTGTTCCTCCCCTGGCCATTATCTCACCTGCTCTATTCTCTCCATCAGGGAGAATCCACCCACCTACCCTCCTGCAGAGCAATCCCACTGCCATCAATCAGCCCCTATTCTCCTCTGAGGGGAAGATTGGTATCAGCGCCCTCCTTCCTTCCCCTCTTCACACTGTCTACTCCATCCAGTCCTTACGCATTTCTCCCGCCTTTATCTTTCCTCTTGTGACATCTTCGCTTTCTTCCTCTATGCCTTTGTCTTCCTCTCACTCTTTAATCTACATTTTCTTCTATCTTTTGACTTTTTGACTATGAACTGACTTTTTAACCTCTAATTAAAATGCATTCTGCAAGTAAACAAGAGCTCACTGGTTGCAATAGTAGATATGCTGCACAGTCTGAGCTCCGTTTATTTTGTGTGGTTGTCAAAACCCCCAAAAGGCTTTTCAGACAGTGTTTGTACTTGGAGCAAAAAGTGGCCTTGAAGACTTGGAGTTCGCCTGAGGAAGAAAAGCTGTTGACAAGCCATAAACAAGATACTTAATTACAACCCTACACACTAAGCTGGGTTCGAAGTTCTTTTAAGTGAGCATTGGGTTCACTTCTCCAGATTGTTTTAAATGCTTCTCAGAACTGCCAGCAATCGAGAAACAAAATGTGTCTATTTTAGTTTAAAATGTTGTAGATGCTGCATTAGAGTCAACTCTGAACACAGACAGACTGATAAATAGATATTTCTCTCACTGACATTTAATAAAGCTAAAATTTTCTTTTTATATGTCAGATCAGAATAGAAGAAAATATTTGCTAGATGCCAAAGCAATGACTGGGATGATATTTTTTCACAAAGTCAGAAGTTTTAAAGTCTTTGTAAGCTTCTGATTCAAATTAATTCACAGCAAATTGTGTCTTTAGCTTGACATCAATAATGAGACAATTGTAGGATTGGGGGCTGCCCAGTGGTGCAGCTGGTGGAGCTGTTGCCTTGCAGCAAGAAGGTTCTGGGTTCGATTCCCGGCCCCGGTCTTTCTGCATAGAGTTTGCATGTTCTCCCTGTGCATGCGTGGGTTCTCTCTGGGTACTCCGGCTTCCTCCCACAGTCCAAAAACATGACTGTCAGGTTAACTGGCCTGAACATGTTTTGGACACTTTCCCCTGATGCTTGTGTTGGCCATTATATGGCTATAACATATTTTATACTTGAACCAATTTAATGTATAAGTTTCACTTTCTAAAGTTGGTGATAAAAAAAACTCGTCAAGATAAATTTTTGAAATTTGCCTGTAGTTAGTCACAGAAATAACACATTCAATTACTTTGACTAGAAGACAGACAGAGAGGAAAGCAGAAAGAGAATATGAAGTTCTTGACAGCAAAAGCTCAGCCAATAACCTCCCTTTGAACGGTGAGAATTTACAGTATTATTCTATTTTCTATCCTTAATTTAACACAAAGCCAGTGAATAAAAGAAACAACTTTTTAGGTGATATTTTCTTACTTATATCTGTTAAGTTCCAATTTTTAAATACTTTCTTTAACTGATAAATTCAAAATGGTCACCATAATCAAATTTGCGCAAGGTATATTTAAAAATCTAAACACTGATTCTGTTTCTTGGATTTAAGCACTTCCTAAAAGTTTTTTTTCTACTGCAGCTATGAATCAATATTTAATCAAATTAAATTCATTATTTGTTGCCGTAGCACCACATTTGCAATAGTTGTGGCATAGTTACACTCAGGTGCAATGCAATTCAAGCCAAGTTAAAAAGCTGCACAATCCAAGTCCAAACATTATATAAATAGGTAAAATGTTTGATATCTAAGGGAAATCAACTGGTTGTATTTTGTTACATTTTCAACAACTTCTAACAAATGCCACTTTAAATTTACTGCCAATGTTACAAAAGTGGTTGTGAACTGCAGGCAGTTGTTGATCTTAATAGTCCTAAAGTTTCTCTGGGTTCCAGAATCTGAATATTTAATATTTTTCTGATTTAAGATCTAAATACATAGACCGGTCTGACCTGAACTGGATAATTCTGCATTGATCACACAGTCTTTGAAACACTTTCTATGCTGTATGCTATTAGCAAAAGAAAATATTGCTGGCAACTCATTTCATAAACCCAAAATCATGCGTTATCATGAATAGTCCCCTAAGCTGGATGCATCACTACCCACCTACTGATTAGCATTTTTCTTGCAAACATTGCAACTTACAGAGTACTGTAAACTAAAAGCATCTCCATAGTGTCGTTGCTTTGTCTTGCCATGAAAGACAAATACGCTCTTCCAGCCCGGAGAGCTCTCAGTCGTGGCCTCCGTCTATCTCGGCGACAGCCAAATGGCTTTTTAATTAAAGGAGAATTAGTCCGGTTAAACTGTAATTTAATGCAAATATGAAGTCATAATGACAGTCAGTGAATCATCGATGAAGACAAGGCAGCTGAACAAAAGCCACGTAATTCATCCAGAGACTCTCTAATGTTCGGCTTCACACCAGATAAGTCCGAAAGACGGGGCTGGATTTATGGCCCTGGCAAATTCAGGCAAATCCACAAGCTCCTAAGACAGTAATAAACCTTTCCAGATTGTCAGACACACACAAAGATTGAAATACTTAATACGAGTTTACACTGAAATAATTAAAGCTTAATCAGTCAAAAATACATAATGACATTTTATATCTCTGACAATGCTGTACATTCCTAATTCTACTTTGTAAATCTTCTGGGACGGTTTCCCTTGCTGTAAACCAATCAAAGATTACCCAAGGTGCTTATCTTACTGAGACGCACATGCAGTAAGGAAATCCATACAGGCAAATTGTCAGGCTTCATTTTTAGGGAATAGAAATATCCTTTAATGTACCACTGAGGGGAAATTCAGACATAACAGCAGCATCAGATATATAGGTTCACACAAAAAGTTCTAAAAAATATAGAGAGAAAATAAGCCAGACTTACGTGTGCATGCCATCGTTGACGGATCTTTCTCGGCTCTGAAGAAGCCTTTTTCGCAGCGGCAGATGGAAACTCCTTCTCCATAGCTGAAACTGTGTGGAGGACACTTTGAACACTTGATGTTTCCTGCGAATGCCTTGTAGAACCCAGGACGGCATGCTGAGCAGAACAAAGAGACAACAGGAGGCGATGTGAGTCTGTGGGTACACCATGTCACAGATGTTTAGTAAGAGGACCTGGTGAAAGTATTTACACCAATAGAAATTGATAATTTTGTCAGGTTATAAACACAAACAAGCAAAACAAAGGAGGAGATATTTGTATGGAGCAGTATATGCAATGTTTTCTAATGCTTTTATGTATAACAATCTGGAACATTAAGTATGCATTTGTATTCAACCCCCTTTACCAGTGCAACCAATTGCTTTCATAAGAGACATAATTAGTACATAAAGGCCACCTGTGTTTAATTAAGTCTAAGAATAATTACAGCTGGCTCTAATGGAAGCGTGGCAAGAAGAAAGCTTGTGTTAAAAGAAAGAAGAGCTACCTCTGGTCAGATGAGACTAAAGCCAAACTTTTTGCTAAATTTTATGTACATCAACCTGAACAAACTATCTCTACAATTTAAAATGTAAAGATGCTTTTGGGATGCTTTTAATCTGCAGGAAATGATGGAATGTAGTTTTAACTAAACACAAAACAATGCTGGAATAATAGCAAGTATGGAGTTAATTTGACACCTTTCTTCTGATTCCCTTGCACTTGAATAAAATCCTGTGCAACTAATTGCTTTCAGAATTTGCAGCCTACTTTTAGAGGGGATCATTTTTTGGCACTTCAACCTTTTGTGGGGGAGTATAGAAAGATGCAAAGGGACATGCTTCCATGTTTGCAACTTTCAGAGTATTTACAGAGACGTGTGAGGATCTGTTTCCTAATTTGTATTCTAAGGACTTATCCATTTTGTTTTCACGCTCATTAAAAAAAGACAGAAGTGTTAACCCTATTGATAATAACCGTCAAAGTTTTCTTTGCCCAATTTATATTTATTATTGGCATGTAATTCTCAGTGAATAATCAGATCCCTGGAAAATGTTGAAACAAAGAAACTCTGTGGGTGCCAACAGCGAACATCAAGAAAAATGGCCAAAGGTTGTAAAGTGTCTGTGCACATTAATTGTGAAACTCTGTACAGAAGCTTATGATGAGCTGTATTTGCGTAATTGGATCTTCAAACCAAACCAAACAGAAAGAACATACAAAAAAGAAAAAACTGGCACTAAAGTAATAATTTGTTATATAGAACCTCCAAGTCACTCATCTATAAAAACACATCAAGCACTTCCAAAAAACTACCACAAACATATATGTTGGACAAGATTAAAGTGATCTAGCACAGTTGAAGATGTGGCAAAGATGTAGAACTGCAGCGTAAATATGAATTAAGAGTCACAGCAAAAGATACTTTTTATGGTAGTTCTTGAATTACCAAAAACAAAATATGATATTTCTCCTGCTTATTTTCTGATTGCTATTTTGTGCTCATCATTAGCAAGAGCTACCAAAAGCTTGCTTGGTCAAATCATTGATGCAGGAACCAAAAACTGAAAATTAGCATGTTAATTTCTAGAATGACATTTTTTTTTATTAAATTACAGCTTAAACTTTTGGGGCATGTTTCTATCACACCTGCAAATCTAAATATTGTAACTTTTTGCCAATTATTTATCAAAATATCCAAAGGTCATTCAGTCTGCTGAAATAATAAATTCCCCATACAGTGAGTATGTTTTTTTAAACTGACATGCCGCGGTAGCTTTCTACCTCACTTTTCGTTTTTTCCTTCCCAAAAAGGGTTCTTTCTGTCTCCAGTACTCGAGTACCCCTGAAGTACTGCGACATGAGATGCACTAGTCCGGTCATTGCTGTGACTTTTGAGGAAGAACATAGATACACTCTGCAGTGGTTCACAAATGGGATGTCTTGCCAAGCTATTTTTTGGCATATTGTAGCCCGACATTATACAGTATCTGATGCACAGGAAGGCAATAGCGAGGCATTACTTACTAAAAGTAGCGCACCTTCACTTAACAATAAAAAGCAGATTCCTAATAGCGTAATGCAAGTGCAAGGGATACTAGAGAAATGCTTGTAAAGCAATAAGTTATAGTTCCTAACAGAAACAATTGTTTAAACTATCATATTCCTGAAAGGGATTGTTAAAGTCCTTGCTACACATTTTTTTAAACCGTCAAAATAAATGCATTTCTATTTAAAGATTATCAAAAGGCAAAACTAAACAAGTGCATCCAGCTGGAGATTTTTTAATCTAATGCTTTGTAATCCAATCAAAATATATTGGAGCCCTTTATTCAATAACATACTGGCATTTCTATTGGCAAATTTAAGAAGATAGATAAACTGAAATGTGCTTACAGGAAGTTTTATAATATTATATTTTATTGTTCTTTAAATGCTACAACATTGAGTTGGCTGATATTGTATTTTTAAGAGACAAGGGCACCAACTTTCACAATACTTTTCTTCAAATGCTCCTTGCTCACATTCTTATTGCTGTTTTTTCCCTAACAAGAATAATTTAATTTGGTAACACAAACTCTGCTGTCTGAAGGGAATCACCTTGAAGCAACAAGAGGCTTTGTGTTTCTCCACTGCTAACTGCAACAAATGGAGCAGTGGGGAGGACAAGGAAGTGCCTGAAACCAAGGCTTGAACTGATCAAATAGAGCAATTAGGACACAGTCAGAAAGGATAACACTGAAACACAGACACACAGATACAGGGGACAGGAGAAAGTAAGCTGCAGATGCCAATTATAAGGCTTTTTAAGATGTTAGTGTACAGGATTGCTACCATAATGGTCACCACATTCTCAGTTGGTTGTGGGCATACATGCATGGTGTGCAGCACACAAACACCCACAGCCAATCTGTATTAGTATGAAAAGTGACATCCCCCATGCGTATCAAGGCTGCCTCCATCATTAACCTCTGATACCAACATGTCCTTGAGTCAAAAACCGTCAGCCAACTCCCACACCCCAGCAGACCCTGTTTCAGACTCTGTCAACCTAATGATGCCTCTGCCTGACCTTCGCTGAACTGACGGGATGCTCCTTTTTTGAACCAGTGTCCTGCTGCAATCTGTCTAGATGAGCTTTGGAGCATGGCCACTGCGATGCTGTACAGTGGGTGACCATGCGTCATCTGAGCTGCAGTACAAAGTGGGGTTCACACAGTACATTTACTGAACCACCAAAAACACTTACACCTGTGGAAGAAGAACTGTGACAAACGGCAAACTGAACTCAAGCAGACAGTGTGTTGAATGTGCATGAAGCCTGGAGGTTGTAGCTGGAAAAATAAACACTTGATCTGATCATCAAATGTTGATTTTGATCCATCAGTGAGATTTTACTCAACAAACAGGCAACAACCTGTTTTGCTGACATTATAACTGAGAGGATTATTTACCATTTAACTCCAATATTTTTCAGTTGAGCATAAAATATCTTCAGTTTTGCAATAAATTGCCAATAAACTGAGATATATGCATAAGAACAAAATAAAAAAAACATTGAGGACAAACTGTCTAAATTTGTTATTTACTTAGACAAATGTTTTATTAGCTTAAATTTTGCACAATTTTATTTTGCAGATCATTGAAACTTATTTTGCATTATCTTTTTAAAGCATAATTGTATGCAAATGGCGTGAGTAAATTAATTATATTTCACAGTGCAATAAATAGAGCAAAAACAAGATGTCTTAGTTTATTATTCCAGTGTTAACATGAAAAGACAAATGGAATAGTTTATTATCTCAAAATAAAACCAGACAGCTGTCCAACACCATCAGAAATGCTGATGTCAAAAAACATAACAGTTCCAAAGGCTTTAAGTCATTGCAGAACAAATCAAAGTATTCAAAAATACTTGTCAAGAAGTTTCCTGGTTACAGCACTGAAGCCTCTCAGATTCGGTAAAACTAATATGCTCAAGTTGTTGAAGATTGTGGAACAAAAAGTTATTGATGCCGACTTAGAGCAATAGAGGAAGATGAACCGAAACAGAAGCTGCATATCGAAACAAAAACAGTGATTCATGGGTGAGTCCCAAGGAGGCACCAACTCTGAAAAGAAAATAACAAAAAAGGTTACAATAGTGACCCTAAATGTAAACTCAAAGATTTACAGACAGGCTGGGACTGACGGACCTTTTGCTAAAACATTAAACTAAACAGAAGTATAAAGAACTGTTCACCCACTGCAGCAATAAATAACAAGAACTCATCATTCCCAAAGGTAAAAAAAAGTTTTTTGTTTCTGTAACTTGTCCATGGTACAATTTATCCTTGAACAATTTCATAATTGTGCATTTTTTAAATTCCTTTTAAAGATTTACTAACACAAATCATCTACTTATGTCTCTCATAAAATACTAGTCATTTGTATCTGAAATGTGTGTAAGGAAATCAACTTATTCATATTAGTTTTTTATGAAAATACACATTTTTATTTTTAAATTTACATTCATTATAGACAATAATTGTTGACATGTTTAAATAATAGCTGATCAACTTCTTATATTATGTTCACCTACTTGACAACAACCAGTAGTAGCAGATCAGGTTACACAGGCTTAGGCCAAACACCTTAAATTAACCAGAGCTGAGCAGGATGTGAAAATTGTATCATGACCCTCTGGCCTTTGAGTCTTTGATGTAATTCTAGACCTTTAACTCAAGGTTAATGAGATCTGGAAGTCACCCAGAACATCTCCAAGCCCAAGGCTCAGAGCACCGGACAGTGCCCTGAGACACAAAGGTAGCAGATTGGTTGAAAAGGTCTCTACTCCATAATCACTGGACCTGAACAACACCGGAGAAACTGGCAGGCATATCATATACGAGCAGCAGACCCGTCTGCCTGCCCCTGCCTGTCTAACTGTACGTCTCAACAAGACCTGCAATCCATATCAATGTGTAGTTTCTCTGTTCATCTCCTTAAATACGGCCAACAAATACGCCCTTTGAACAAGTAGTGCACATCTCTGAACTATCGGAGCATAAAGGACGTGTTACTCAAAGGTGTTTCAAATAGGGACAAAGGGAGTTAGAGGTAAGGTACTGTACATTATCCACAGCAGAGAATCCAAGAATTAGTGTAAAAATTGGTCCTGATTTAGAACATACCGTGTCTTAACTATACATATTTATACTATAAATAGTAGAAAAGACAGGAAAAAATGTACTTGTGAATATGTAAGTCGTATATTTACTGGCTGTGCAATTGCTTTACTTCTGTTTAAAAAAGTTAGTGGTTCAATCAACCAGTACTCAGAGTCACAAGCATCTTTCACTTATTTTGTGGGTCGATAGATAAAGGTTTGAGAACCGCTGTCATTTTTACGTTCATGAATGCCATGGAGACTTTAGTTTCACATTCTGTTTCCAGTGTATAAAAAGCAAAAAGTGTATTAATGTGACTTTCAATGGTGGCAAGCTGCTACAGATTGCATGGTAAAAATTCTGCTAAATTCAAATTACAACT
The DNA here is from genome assembly GCA_902982915.1 of Phalloptychus januarius. Classification (NCBI taxonomy): domain Eukaryota; kingdom Metazoa; phylum Chordata; class Actinopteri; order Cyprinodontiformes; family Poeciliidae; genus Phalloptychus; species Phalloptychus januarius. The sequence continues at coordinate 14,548,638 of CADWAE010000230.1, read as the reverse complement.
TAAAAATCCCCCAAAATACCACAAATAGGTACCATGTAAATACGTCACAAATGTGATATTTTGCCAATAAAATCTTGATTTCATTCTATTCCACACACTTGGTCTGTCTGTACTGATGAAAATTCATTCATCATCTCATGATGAATGAAACTTAAGTGTAAAATTGCATATATATTATCTTAAGATATCTGCATTTAATACATGTATATTATTACAACATTCCACTCAACACTTTATCAGATATATGCACTTTGAGCCTTTTTTGGTATGCAGCAGATGATGGAGGGTTCCTCTCCTGGCAGTCGCAGCGAAGAAGAACAATTCCAAGAGGAGCACAATTCTGCAGCATTTACTTGCAGATCCACATCAACAAATGTTGCAGAATAGTTCAGCTCTTGAAATCAAAGGCAGTGCGGTGAGGAGGCGATGCAGAGGATGAGAGATCATTGCAGAGATGGTGGCGTTACAAGCGAGATGCAGCCTGAAACTTAGTGAGCATGTGAGAGAAAACAAAATGGAAGAAATGCTCTATTTTTAGTTTCGTTCCAACACAAATATTACCATCCTCAGAGCTCCCTTTTGAAATCTATAAAGCAATCCAAGTAAAGACTTTATTGCTTTTTGCCTCTGCTGACACGGTGTGTGTTTTACCCACACATACTGCATCTGTGGTGAAATAGTAACCTCCTATCTTTCTCTGTACCAATCACAAGTCCTTTCTCTTTCCTCATGTGACATGCATTCATGTCCACTTCCAAACAATACAAGACCGACTGCCAGGAGCAGGGACAGGCACCAACATAAATAAATATAACACGTACATCTGTGCTTTCACATTTATTTGCATTGCGTCTAGTTGTAATGCATTATGCACCACCTACTGACACTAGAGATGATGAAAAGTAACACATCTTTTTAGGCTCTGCTTAAAAAAGAAGCAGCAATGGCACTCTCAGATCTAAGTTTAATAGTTTCACATGTAATTAGGAAAAAACACACTCTCAAACACTTCAAAATGAAATAGCAATCCTCTCCTCTGCCTTCCCGTCCATTTCTCCTGCTCATCACACTTCCACACTCTCTTCATTAGCTGAATCAAGGAGTCCTGTCTCTGATTTGCACTTGAGCATTAGTAGGCCTTTCTAACACACCTCTGCTGAAGTGATGAGTGGTTGGTGATGCAGGAGAAGCAGCCTTCAGAGTGATAGCTTCAGCAAGGTATTTATATCTATATCACAAGCTGCAAAATGTGTGATTTTTTTCCCCTTCCTTGTTAAACCGTAAGATAAATATCATTATCAGCACTGTACCATCATTAATCAGGATCAGATGTTATCACTGGCTTGTCATTTGTTCACTGTTGTGACAGTAAATATTCAGCATTTCACTTACGCAAAGGTTATGTTGTCAATCCGTCACATATAAATGTCTACACTCTGTGGCTCCATGCAATGTACTTGCTTGTTTTGTGTAATGTCCCCATTTAATGGTCATAAAGATTTCTTTGGGTTGCTGGTTAGAAGCAGGGTGTTGGTGCTCCAACAGGACAAGTAGGTAACAACAGGTTTTTGGAAAGATCTGAACTGTTCTCCTCAAAATGTGTGGACTATGCTTAAATGCCACATTCATGCCAGGAAGAAAACACTTTAAATTATCTGTAGCAATTATGCTAAAAACATGGTGAGACACTGAAACATAATTATGCCTTAAAGGGGCGGTATTGTGTAAAGTCGACTTTCTTGAGCTTTACATCATATTCTAATTTTATTCCCTCATCAAAAATATGCCTGGAGTGTTGCCTTGATTCTTCCATGCATGTTTGAGAAATCCTTTAATCTCTATGGCAACCAGTCAGTCAGCTGTTTCAAAAGCCAGGGTGGACCTAGCAGGCCTCCCCTACAACTTCCCTATTCAGCTACTTCAGACTAGCCAGCAGCAATTAACAAATACCTGGTGGAACTGTATATCTGCTTCTTCTCACGCTGGTAAAATCGATTTAAAGAGTTAATAGAGGAGCGAGGCTTGTCAAATTGGGCCTCTGTCTCTTTAAGAAACTCTTGTCTTAAAGAGACAAGAGTTTCTTAAAGAGACAGAGGCCCAATTTGAAGGTATTACATTACAAAGTCAAATTTATTTTAAGCTATAATTTTATTTTCTGGCTTATCATTTATCTACCTGTGATGTGGTGACTGTTGTGAAGCACTTTGGCTGTACATTTGCTATATAAATACACTTTGACTTGACTTGATATTTATTACATATAGGATTTTTTTTATAACTGGAGGTAATATAGATATATAAATTATGCTATAAAATGCCAATATGCGGCTGGAAAACACAGCCACATTAAGCTTACTAAAGACTTTTAAGCTTACTAAAGACAACAAAAAACATTTGGTTGAGAGTGAAGTAATTAATACACTCCATCAAAGAAAGGATGGAGTCAAAGAAAGTTTCCCTTCTTTGACAGAGTGAATATAAATAACTGGAGCAAAAACTAAATATAATGTGATCAACTATTTAAACTTTGTGGAAACATTGTTCCTGCTAGAGCCTCCCCTTAAAAAAGAATAGAATATTACCACTAAGTAGGAAAACAGACTTTCAGGAAAGAGAATTATTCAGGAGTACAGAAGCAACTTCAAGTCTCGATTAGAGACAGAAAGGAAGTGTACAGGAAGAAGATGGAAAGCACGGTCCAGCAAACAACAATATAAGAGATGTGAGCTCAGGGATGAACAGGCTTCAAGCTGATCGCATAGATGAAAGTCTAGACACAGCAAATGATCTGAACACATTCTTTTATCGGTTCACTTCAAGAAAAACCTCGGCACTTCAACCTCAACCTGTGCACAGCAGCTCTGCTGGATTCTGCGACACTTTTTTAACCTACGCCTGACCCAGAAGGTTCCAGCCTGGTGAAGGACATCCTACATTTTTCCAGAGAACTCACTCATCAGTCCTCAGTGCCTGCAGACTTTTTGTATTGACATTATGGAAGTTCTACAGATTTGAAGTTGAAGACGCCATCGGAAACCTGCTTCAAAAAACTAAAAACTGCTCTTTGATTTTTCCAATGTATTTAACACATTTCAGACTGATTTGCTTTGTCAGAAACTCCAGAAGATACAGGTGGAGGTCCCAACAATCACCTGAATCAATGACTATCTAACAATAGATCATAGTTTGTGAGATTGGTGAGATGTTTTATGTCATGGTGCAAGAACAATCATCTTATCTTAAATGTCAACAAAACAGGAGGTAAAAGAGTTATAGCAATGAGTCAAACGCTACATTGTGACGAGTAGCTTGATATTCAACTGTTGCAAAAATGTTGCATATCTTGCAACCTTTTTGCAAGATATGCATAATATCTTGCAAGTGTATATGCATAATATCTTGCAAAAAGATGCTACGTATCTTTTTGCAAGACATGTTGCAAAAAGATATGCAAGAATTGTGGTGCATAAAAGCTGAAAGCTGCCGCCCCCCCAGTTGTGTGAATCATCTTGTAACTTGTTACCGTTCAAACACCCATTCTGTTTCGTTTAAGTCAAGTCAAGTTTATTTGTACATCACATTTCAGCAGCCAGGCGATTCAAGGTGCTTTACATCATAAAAAACCCAAATTACAAAGCTATATAGAAAACACCATGCAGTCAGCAAACATTACATTTTGATTAGAGCCTTCACCAAAATCACACACATCTGATATGTTGGTCAGTGTTTCTTTTAGTATAGTTCAAAAGCAATTCTCATTCTTGATTTAAAGGAGCTCAGTGTTTCAGCTGTTTTGTAGTTTTCTGGAAGTTTGTTCCAGATTTGTGGTGAATAGAAGCTGAATGCTGATTCTTTGCAGTTACGTTCTTGGGCAAGATGCTTCACCCAGTTTGCCAGCTGGTGGTGGGCAGAGAGCTCGGTGGCGCCCATTGATAGTAGCTTTGGCTACAATAAAGTGGTATAATTGTATAGCATGCCATCATCGTAGTGTGAATGTGTGTGTAAATATTCTTTCTATAGACGTCTTTACTGTTTATGCACACTTGCACAATATTCTCATTTTGAAAAAATCGGAAGTTCTTGATTTACTTAAGCTTATCAGTCCACAGTCAACTGAAGATATTTTTACCGTTTCTATAGATTCAGAAATGGATTCTCGCAATTTGAGAGCTATGAACTTATTTGACATTTACTGACTCAATGGTGTAATACGATCTTTGTCTTCCAAAGTCAGTGATCCTACTCACTTCTAATTTAGGAAAACATTTAAGTATAAACCAGATTTGTAGCTTGAACTTTCAGATAAAAAGAGAAAGGAAGTCTCCATAAAAGATAAAAAGCAAATTTACAACCCGACATTGAACTGAAGATGAAAACACATAGAGGAGGGAGAAAGAGCCAGGCTGTCTAACCGGCGCTAGATGGGAGAATTCAAGGGTGAACGTTTCTTACTCTGTATCAGTGACATTATCAGAGGCATGGATCTTTTTATGAACTTTACAGAGCCCAGCCTCACTGATCCCTTTATAGCAGTGTTTATGGCAGCACAGACAGAGCACTGGGCAGAATGAACTAACACAGTAGTAAACCTCTCAAAATCCATCAGTTAACTCAAATTGAGAGCCCGCTTTGTCTCTAAATCTTACTTTAGAGACAAAATGCAACCTATAACTGGCTTAAGGGTGGACAGTAAAGATTTGTTTATGTAGTCTGAGCTGGACTGCTGAGACAATCCTCTGACTGGCTCAGAGATAGTCCTGGCTATCTGTGAGGATATCTCCAACATTTAGAAACAACAGTAAATCTTTGCCAGGGGATTTTGTTTTTTATGGGCCCTACGAGCATTTACCAGAGAAAAATATAGTTAGTGGAGCAACAAGTAAAACAATGAGCATGTTGCTGATGATGCTTTGTTTTTTTATAGTAGAAGTCCTTCTATGATGCATATGTGCAAAACAAAAGTTTAATCTACAGCTCTGGAAAAAATTTAGACCACTTAAAATGATCAGTTTCTCTGATTTTACTCTTTATAGGTAAATGTTTGAGTAAAATGAACATTGTTCTTTTATTCTATGAACTACTGACAACATATCTCTGCAATTCCAAGCAAACATTTAGTATTTATTTACAGAAAATGGGAAATGGTCAAAATAATGAAAAACCTTCACTGCTTTCAGAGCTCAAACAAGTTTATATTCAGGAAGAGTTCAGAAATCAAAATTTGGTGAAATAACCAGGAGGTTTCAATGGGGTTCAGTGCAGTGAACTCTTAATTATTTCCAGACCTGTATATTCCTGCTTAGGTTGGTTCCTTAAGGCTTTAGGATAAACATGTCAAATTATTGTAATAAAAAAAAAACAAGTCAGAAAATGTGTCAAAATTGAAAAGTAGTATTTCCTTCAAAACTTCATTTCATTCTGACTGACTTTGTTTCTTAGAAAGAAAGCAGCTGAACCTTTTTTTAAATTGTCAGATTGTCTTTAATTATTACAGAAATATGAACATCACCATTTATCAGCCCATCAATTCTAACTTGCTCATGTGACCAAACCAAAGAAAATAATCCCCACAGCATGATGCTGCCACTATTATGGTTCACAAATAGTGCAACACATTTAGACAAAAATGTTTCCTTCTGTTTCTTTCCACTCTTCTGAAGAGAACAGGTTTGAAACACAGTTTTGTGTAGAGTTTCTCCACAGATGCCTTCTTGGCTGGTTTTCTGTGAGCTAATGTGGACGGCTATATTTTTGTTTTATACTCTGCATTTTTTTTTCGATGAAAAATTGAGCAGTGCTCACCGATATCTGAAAAGCTTGGGATTTGTTTTACAGCCTAGCCCTGATTTAAACCTCTCTGGAACTTTATTGCTGATCTAGTCTGTTCCTTGCTCTTGCAGTGGAGAGTTGAAATTAATTTAGTGAAATAGGCTAATATTCTATCTTAGTTTCAGTGGTATATAGCAGCATTTCACTTTAGATTTAATATCTGACCTTTAATAGGTTCTTCACATCTGAAATTATGAGGATATCAGCTTTTTATCTCATCCATATCTTCTGACCCATCTGCTTGTTGCTGTGTTTCAGCGTCTCTATGCAGATTAGAAAGAAGTCGGGTGTGATTTATGCTTTTGTATCTATAAATATGAAGAAAAGCTGTTTCTTATTGTTGTAATTCTTGCTCATGCTTATGTGGACTCTCTAAGTTGCCATTTACTCTTCATGATGATTCTTCTTGACTAATGTTTTCTCACTGTAAAGTAGCTGTTTTCATATGAGAGTAAATTACGCAGTAATTGACTTATAAGGAGGATGGTATTTCATTTAAGGGTATTTAATGAAATACCATTCATTAAATGGTATTTCATTTAAGGTATCAAATTTCAGGACTTATTGGTAATGCAGTTTGAAAACCACACATCTTGCTTACTTTCACTTCACAATTGTTCAATACCTTGTGGCGTCTGTCAATTACAGATACGTTTATGGTTGTAAACATGAGAAAATGTACAACTGTTAAGAGGGTGTGAATACCTCTGCAAGACAAAGTGTATTCATAAAATGAATTTCAGCCATTGATGAGTCAAAGTATCAATTGATACATCAACGTTTCATATTTAGGCATCATCAGCATTTTATTTATTTTATGACATTTGGACTTTAGGAGCAGAAACTCAGAATAAAGTCCCGTCAAAGCTACCTGTTCTCCATTATTTTATTTTGTGTACATCTCTGTAGATCTACTGGAGATGTTTGGAATATTATCTTAGTATTTATTTGAATGCGAGTTCACTGAAAGCAGATTGTTTGGCTAGGTGTTTCATGATGTCACTTCAAGATTATCTTGTTATTTAATATCACTATTTACATAATAGCAGATTGGAAATTAAAGCTGCATTTACTAAAAATTTGATTTTCCTGCACTGTTACTGACTTTTGGTTTCATTCCCTTGTTAACAGCTTCCTGCACAATCTTCCTTAACAACTGAATCCCTCAAAGCCATATGTCTGTCTGGAAAAGAGAAAATGTTTATGTTATAGAGGCTATATGTATTTATTATAAGGTGTATGATGATTAGCGTAAAACTTTTCCCTCCCTGTGAGCCTTGCTTCCACTTGATTGATGCTGACTGTGGTTTTAACACGCTGTTAAATTGACAGCAAATCGTCTGTAGAAGAGGTCGCATTAGCATAAGCGCCTTCTTGTGGAAAATAAACAACGGCAAATGTCTTTTCAAAAAGTGTGGAAACAAAAGAGGGAGATAACGACACGGTAGTGCTTTAGAAGCATCAGGCACATAATGAAGGTGGAGCGAAATTAAACTGGTTCAGTCAACTTAAATGCCTGGGATGATTGTCGACACTTTTGTTCTTCTTTAGAGAGCTCACTATTTCAGGCCAGCTGAATGAAGTGGATGCAGAGGAGAACATTTCTAAGAAGCATCTGGAGCATGAGTATACTCACCAATGTTTGAAAATTAAATACCATGAGCAGGCATAGAACGCTTTTTGTCTTCTAAGTATCAATTGAGCCCAATAGAAAAGCGGAGAGGTACTGTGATAATCGAAAAGAAGATAAAAATACCTTTTTATTTTTTTGACAGCTCTTTCTACATAGGAAAAATTTGAAGTGAATTCAGTAGGATTTCTGTAATACAACAGTAAGGATTGCAAACACATGAGTTAAAAACTAGAAAATCAACCTTTTGCTTCCAAAAATACATGCATAAGGTAATGTAGTCAAAAAAGCACAAAAAAAAAAAAGGAGCGTGAAGGACAAGGTGCATGAATTGCTTCTATTAAATTTAGTCCATTTCTTGTTTCATATTCCCATACAGAACTCAAGGCAAACTGACACCAGCAAAAAAGTTATGAATAAATAACAGAAAAGCAACAATTACTGAGCAAGAGACTATATTTGTTGGCTCTAATGGCAAGACGAGGCATCTGCAGGCCTTTTCATGACCCATTTTCTGATGAAGTCAGCAAAGAGTTATTTGACCAACTGGAGCGTTCCAGAACTGTGCATATATTGATGAATCTTCATCACTTGGTAGTTAGGCAGTCACTAATGAAGGAAAAATTAAATAAATAAAGAAAAATGAAATGGCTGAATAAAATTAACCAAGTCTACCCTGTTAGCGCGTAGCATGGTCTGTTTCGAGCTCTTCTTTTCAAATTGGGCAGCATGGAAAAACAACTGTAGTCACACATGTAATGCAACTTAATGTTTCACAAAATTAGCCTCATTGCTTCACATTTACACCAGTGTAAAAAATAACGAAAAACTTTTAGATATTATGTGTTAAGATGGGGAACAGTGTCATAGCAGCTCACAGTACATTGAGTTATGACCCAGGTAGCCAAACCAAACCACTGCTATAAAAAAAAAAACTGTAGTAGACATTTTAGATGTTGGTCAAAATCTACAAAATGCAATCTAGTCCTACTGCTGAAACAAGGAAAGAAAATAAAGGAAAATCAATGAACCCATTCATTATAGGGTTGTATAATGGAGCTGAAATTTATATAATTTTTGACTTATTTGATCATACTTCCTGTTCATCAAACATTGATGATGATTAGGGTTGCATGTTTCATTTCAATACATATTTCAGTTTGAATTACAAGAAAACATGAACTTTAAACCTTAAAACTAGCAAAAAAAAGGATTAAATCTGACAAACTGGGTCAGTACCGGTTCAAACCCGCTAAAAAAGAAACCATGGCATCGCTGTTGCCACGGTAACAGCCCCTCCCCTACATGTTGGTGCACGCCGTCAGTCAGCTGGCTTAAAGACAATAAATTTAAACTATTCACAAGAACAAAAATCATAACAGTGAAGATTCTGATATTTCACAAACTTTAAATCTTAATTAATGTGCATTGGCAAAACATTCTGGATTATCACTGCTGCGCGTTCAGGGAGTAGAGAGTATACGGATGCTGCAGCATATGAAATGGATTCCTCTGAGTCTCTTAGCCACCATAACAAATCTGTAAAGCTAAGTGTGTCGATGGTCCATCACTAGAAATTTTAGGATCCTGGTGTCTGCAATTCAGATGCCATGAAGGACAATTGGGATTTCAAGTCTCCTTTCCTGTTATTTAGAGTTCCAAAGCTGAAACTAAAATAACCTTTCAACCCCCAGTGTCAGGGTCTTTACTTTTAAAGAAGATAATGGGAGGTTTATTTTTCCTATACACATTGTTTTACTGAGAAAGTTTAGATTGTTCAACAAAAACAAAAACTATGAAAAGAAAACGTCACAAACAAAAAAAGTAATTCCTATTCAACAATTCATGTCCTCTTTTTTTCCCCTGAAATTTAGCCTTTATGGGACCCATAAATTTCAAATATTGTTTTCAGGTCATGGATAGCCTGCATGTCCTTTTTGGTCCGGCAAGCATTTTTTGTATTAAATAAACGTTTTTTAACAAAGGACAGGGAACAATCCAAATGCAGTCATTTGGGATGATAGAGAGGGGCTTCATGGGTCTAGTGGGGAACATTTCCCAGTAATTAGGGAAGAATGAGGACAATTGGAACACAAGCTTCTCTTGTTAATGATCTGTAGACAACTCAGTCTGCACAATGGCTTGAATCCCACACACATTTTCAAACTGACAAATACTTTGTCACGTTGTTTCAGATCAGTTACTCCAGCACTTAGTGCAAATCAAAACCGGTTTCATCAAGTGACACAAACAGGAGATTGAATCGTCCTCTCTTTCAAAGACATTGTGCCAGTCAATTGACCAAATCATGTAAGTCAAAACATATAAGATGTTCAACATTACACTCTTGCAAAGTATTGTTAAAGCTAACCTTATTGCACTGTTGAATCTTAAAACAGGAAGATTGAGCAACTTATCTTTTACAGGATTTTAGAGAGTAAAATATAAAGAGACATTAAAGTTAAGCATGTGCAAGGGGCGCTTATCTCGAAGGAAATACAAAAGATGACTGCCACAATACCCATGATAGGTTTCCACCTTACAGCACAAATGTAAGGGGATTATCTGCACCCGCCCGTGACTTGCCACCAGGTTCCAACACACAAAATGTGAGCCGACTTGCAGTTAAAAATGCACTCATGCAATCAAATGTGTTCCTGAAGTGTTAATGAGAAGTAAGAGAAAGCTTCTTAAAAGATCTGCTCTGACTAAAAACAGCCTGTTAGGAAAAGACAAAAAAAAAAAAGAGAAGTGCTGGTGTTTATGTGAGAAGAGAAAGTAAAATTGGATTCATTGATAATGTTGGAATTAAGTGATGTTTTTATTGAAAAACTCAAACCAGTTTTTCAATAAAATTTTTTTTATTTTTAAATCAAAAAATTAAAAAAACAACATTTTTATTGTCTTATTTTGGAGGCAATAAAAGAAAACTCTTTTATTGTCTCTAAAAGAGATTTCTTACATTTTTTTTTACTTTTGTCTCTTTCAGTTGAGTTCAAGCTTGTGGCCCATGACAGCTTTATTCATGACCATTAATTTCTAAAACCGAAATCAAGAAAACAGAGTTAAAAAAGACAAAGTGAGCAACTGAAAGTTGCAAAAGAATCACTGTTTTGAACACTGATCCTGAACAGGAATCTATAACAGCAAGATTTGCACATTTTAAATTAAAATTCAAACAGGATATTTATATGGTGACAAAAAGGTTTGTCTGGCAGCAGTGGTTTGGAGACCTGGCAAAATGGCACTTTCCGAAGGGATGTGAAAGATCTGCAGTTAACATGAGTTATTTAAAGTTTTAGTTACTTTTTGTCACAAAAACTGTAGTTGGAAAGATTAAAATTCTGGGAGCATTCAGGTAGATGTAGTACTTTCTGTACGGTATTGTTAATGTTATATGAAACAAAAATGTGTCAACATGTTCCTGACACAAACCCTGTGAGTACTAAAGCCTACTTTGCACTAGCAAGCATTGCCACGGTCTCACTTTTTTCCACATTAACTACAGGATTTGCTTTATTCATCATGGTTTAACTATACTGCTGTAATGGAGTAGTAGCATAATGCCGAACCACTTAAAGTCAAAGCTCATCTGCAGTTAGTCTACCAACAATCCCAAATTGCACTGGTTTTACAGTCTTGGGCAGTGCAAAGCCAGGCTGTGTGAAGAGAAAACCGAACCTCTGACCTGTTGACCTCAGTGGAGGTTACTGTGATAACTAGTCACATATTCAACATATTCAAAGATCTTTCAATAAAGAAAAAAAAATCATGCTCTATTTCCAACAATAGACACCACAGATCAGAGACGTCATCATCCATATGGTTTGCAGTTACTGTTTATAGGAGTGTTACAGCTGCAGTTTTTTATTGTCAAAAACTGCTTTTAAAGTTCCTGTTTTGATGTAAGAACCTTTACATTATTAAATTAACCTGATATTGGTTGTTTTTTTATACAAGTCGATCGGTTCTTTACTCACACAGTTTGAAATATCGCTAGTTAAAAGTATCCTACAAAATGATGTGAAACTTGTTCCAACAGAAAGTCTTGTGTGACTGATAACTGCTGATATTTATTATTGAGCTTCATGCTGACTCAAGTTCATTTGTAAAGGAGAAAAAAATTATTCCGTAGACATTTTCTATCAAATTTTCCAACGAGCGATTCCAATAGATCAGTGAAAATGCTGCCTGTGCTTACCAAAATATTTAAGCTGACGTACTGATGTACGTGTTGAAATCAGTGTTTAGTGCTGCCACTCTTCAAGTGGCTGTTGTTGGCTTGACTTGATCTAATATATTGCTTATGGCTGTGAGGGTCCTTTGTTATCTTTTCAGCGGCTGTCATGCTTGTGTGATAACACATAACAGCCGACAACACAAGGGTTTGTTGAGTGTCATTGATTTTATGTGCTTCTCACTCAAGCACCCGTGTAGTCCTGCAGTCAGGATCTACAAGAGGGAAAACTATAAACATCTCTGCTGCTTTTTAGCTAATTGTTTAGGTGGAAAAAAATGACAGCACAATACAAAAGGATTGAGCCACCCATATTTTCTTCCCCCACTTTTTTAAGGAGCTGGAGTTCTTGCTAATTGTGTAAGTGATAATGGAAATGGATTTTTTAAGATGTTCTTTGGGACTGAGGCTTTTAAAAGTCTAAGCAGTATGTTTTAGAGGACTATAATTTATGGTGGTATTTGATTAAAAATGCTAATTGTCTTAATTGCAGAATCTGTAATTACTTAGTCACAATTTATTTCATTTTAATCTAAAACTATGTTGACAAAATAAGCAATATTTTCAATTCAAGTACTTTTTTTGCTGCTCAATTATTGAATAAGTGTTCAATGACAAAATATTTACTGTTTCTTTAGTCATTTAGGTTATTAAATGTCAGATTGATGCAAAGTGTTACAATGGCCAGGAATCCCTGATCATTCATGGAACTTATTTGAAAAAAAGCTTCTTTAGAAATGTGGACTGTGAGTGCTGAGAGTTAGTTATGTCTGTGCATGTTGAAATATGTCTTGAGATGGTATTTCAGGGTTGAATAACTTCAGTAATAGGCCAACTCCCTTTTGTAAAATTTGCACACAACAAAAGTCTTATCTGGCGTCTCATCAGATTGGCTTTTGAAGCAGAAATTAACCCCCAGCAGCTTGTTGTGGACGTCATGTCAGATTCATAGACGTACCAGAAACAAATGCAAAGGTTCCAGCTCGGGAGAGTCGGATGTAAAAGTTCTGCATTAAAATTAACATACTAAATTTGATGAAATGTGTTAAAATCAAACCACAGCCCAAAATGCAATAAATAAATAACCTGATTCATAATAAGCAATATGCAAAAAATGTGCCACATAAAAAAAATAAAAAAATCAGCTGTAGTATGTTGGCTCTTTGCATCCCGTCAGGTTTTTGATTAATTTGTTTTACTATTTTTATAACTAAAAAGTTTTTGTTTAGGTATAAGATAACATTTTCTGTCCTCTGCTTGTCAACAATGCTTGTTTATTAAGACCACCACAATATTTGAATTACCATTTTTATATAAGAAATTCTTACAGTAAACATCATAATGTTTAAACAGTAATGCATCACGTAATCTACTGGATTGTGTTTAAGACACAGGACTAGAGAAAATTTATAATAGAGTAAAAGAAGTAAAACTACCAGTTCTAAAGTAAATGTGGATGTTATAATATTTTATAATCTGCTTTTCATGGAGTAATATAAACACAAGATGACAAGAAAGTATTAGCTAGCTAATTAGCCAGACTGTTTCAGTACCAAGCTAGCAGTTAAGTTTCTCCAGAGACATGTCACTAATAGTTTGCTAACTCTAATTTGAAAACCCTGTTACCCCAATAAAATTCATGATTGTTCGTCTCCACACAGTTATTGTCCCTGTTCGGTGCAGCAAGAAATATTTTCAAACAGCTGATTTGTTCTTTTGATTTCTGACAGAAAGTTGACCATCAATGCACTGCACTGCATTGCATTCGGCCAGAAAAAACTCTGGTCCCTCCAGCATTTTCTGTGGTCTCTTATTAAAAGGTTTTTACGTTGTAGTAATGGAAAGGCAGTTTTGAGACGGCAGTAAACCTTGATAAGATAGAAAAAAAAACACAACAATTAGGAGAAAAGCCTCTTTAGTCTAAAGAGAAACATTTCTGTAGCATTGGTTGAATAAAAAATGTATAAGTAGTTTGAAATAATGACACAGTGCATTAAAGTTTTCTGACTTTGGTAAAGAATCAATGAGTTTGCTTACAACAAACTGAGAATGTATTGTCATACCTTTTTTTACATTTTTATCCAGAACTCTGTTTATGTCTTCTCAAGCAAGAAAGCTGGTGATCTGTCAATTAAATTCTTACAAAAAGAATCAGAAACATGCCTGCAGCTATATCTGTGCATGCTTTGATCTGACAGTGCGCCAGCATGTAGCTTTGGCACATTTCAAAAGAACTAAAATTATTTTGTAAACCGAAGATGTTTTTCTTTGTCTGTTAGAATCTGCTGCGAAACCCAGCATGACTATCTACAAAGTTTCAAGTTACTTTGTAAAAACACCAAGCCAGAGTAAATAACTCGTGATCCACTGTTAGCAGACGGCTCTAATTTTTGGCCATGCGATTCTCCCAAGGCACACACACACCTATACAGACACCAGGAGGAGTATATCCTTTTCAGTTTCCAATTTCCTGATCTATAAAGAATAAATGCTTTTAATAAGGTTGACATTACACTGGGATAATCCCACTCGCTCATGCACCGACACACAACCAATTCCATTTCCACCTCCTCAGCTGTTTTTTTTCTGCGCTACAAAAGCCCATTTAAAGAAAAGGAGACCTGGGCACAAAACGAGGCCTCAAATATCAATTACCACTGATAGAAGGGAGGAAAAATAGCTGATGGATGCCACATTTCCTCAAATCCTGGGCAATTCTTTTCATTTCAGTTTAATATGTTTTTCTATTATGGAGCGATAACGGCATACGATGAAGAAAAATTAATCCTGACTGGTCTAAAGCAGAAATAACTGTGGGAAAAAAGCTGTTGCCTTTGAATCATTTCAGATGGTGAATATTTGTGATTGCATCCATGTATTTTTATATCTTCAGAACAGAGAAAAAAACATATTTTATTACTTAGACAAATATAAATTTCATGTTATATGAGATTAATTTTTTTCTGCTGTGCAAAATTCATTAATTTAAGCACACAGATTAAAATACAATTGGTTGATTAAAATACAAGCATGTTAGAAGAATGTAAATCTTATTCTTAATCTTTTTCAATGCGGACACGTCATGTGATGCAAGCACCATAGTACAAGGAATTGGAATGACCTATGTACCAGCACCGTTACATCGCGTCTACCTAAAGTCCAAGGTGGCCTCTGGATTTTTCAAGGTGGCGGTGAGAAACTCATTTCCTATTCAGGGGGTTGAATTTATCATGGGTAATGATCTTGCTGGAGATAAGGTACTCCCTGTTCCTGAAGTGGTGGATAATCCTAGCTTTCTGATGGGTGAAGATGAGATGGGGAAATCCCATCCGGATGTATTTTCTGTCAGTGCTCTTACCAGATCCCAAGCTCGCACACTAAAGGAAGTAAATTTGGATGACTCCATTCTGGGCTCTGTTTTGGTGGAGGACAAACTGCCAGCAGGAGATCTTTCGGAAGCAGCACCCCTGAAGGAGGACATTACTCCAAGGTCTGAGGATTTTCTTCCCTTATCATTATCACGTGAGAGTTTGATCCAAACTCAGAAAAGTGATAAGACACTCACTAAATGCTTCGAAGGGGTGAGTGATTTAATAGGTGGTGATAAGACTCAGAAATTTTACATTGAGAATGGCTTACTCATGAGACAATGGATCTCAAGGCCTGCCTTACAGCAGCAGGGTAGTGAGGAGGATTGGGGGATAGTACACCAAATTGTCATTCCTCAAAAGTATCGGGAAAACATACTGCAGCTGGCACATGATCACTCATGGTCAGGTCATTTGGGGATCACTAAAACCTATGACCGCATTCTACAGCACTTCTTTTGGCCAGGCTTGAAGAAGGATGTTGCCAGGTTCTGTAGAACATGCAGAGTTTGCCAGATAGTGGGAAAACCTAACCAGAGGGTTCCACCTGTTCCCCTGAAGCCCATTCCTGCAGTTGGTGAACCTTTTGAGCGCGTTCTGGTGGACTGCGTGGGTCCTCTACCCAGAACAAAAGCTGGTAATCAGTTTCTATTAACTGTTATGTGTACTGCTACTCGGTTCCCTGAAGCCATTCCATTAAGAAAAATTACAGCACCCACCATAACCAAAGCTCTCCTGAAGTTTTTTGCAACATTTGGTCTGCCGAGAATCATACAAACTGACCAAGGCAGCAATTTCCAGTCCAAAATCTTTAAACAGACACTACAGTCTTTTGGGATTAAACATATTCCCTCTAGCCCTTACCATCCCCAGTCACAAGGTGCTTTAGAAAGATGGCACCAGACTATCAAAGCAATGATGCGAAAGTACTGTCATGAAACGGACAAAAACTGGGATGAAGGACTTCCTTTTCTACTGTTTGCAGCTCGAGAAGCTAAACAGGAGTCACTTGGTTTTAGTCCTGCTGAGTTGGTTTTTGGACATAGTGTAAGAGGACCACTGAAGGTTCTAAAAGAACAACTCCTGTCAGCAGAAACTCAGCCACAAACTAATGTTCTTGAGTTTGTCACACAGTGTCGAGAAAGATTATACCATGCTTGCCTGATAGCAAGACAGTCTTTATCATCTGCTCAAGGAAAAATGAAACTTCTGTATGACAAAAGACTGCACAACGGTCATTTGAACCAGGTGACAAAGTGCTCATGTTGGTGCCTACTCCTGGGCCATCTCTTTCAGCACAGTTTGCAGGCCCATATGTGGTCAAGCAAAGTGAACGACACAGACTACATTGTTCATACTCCGGATAGGAGGCGCCAAACCCGTGTGTGTCATATAAATATGTTGAAGCTGTTTCATTCTAGAGAGGATGACCGCCCAGCCTCAGGTTGTGAAGACTCTCCAAAACCTGCATCAATCTCCCTTGTGTCTGGGGAGGTCTACCATGACGGTTTGAAAAAGAGTGATGGAGACCACTGTGGTAGGTTTTCAAACTCTGTCATTCTGGAGTCCTTGGATGCTTTTCTCTCATATCTTCCCAGGGGTGAGAAGGAGGATGTAAAGAGACTGATCCAACTGTACCCTACACTCTTTGGAGATGTGCCCTCTCGGACCTCGGTGCTGGAGCATGACATTGACGTGGGTAATGCAACTCCCCTTAAGCAGCATGCGTACCGTTGTTCCCCAGTCAAGAGGGAAATGATGGAAAAGGAGGTTCAGTATTTACTGGAGAATGGTTTAGCTAAATCAAGTCGTAGCTCCTGGAGTTCCCCATGTCTTCTGACACCAAAGTCAGATGGTTCTCAACGTTTGTGCACAGATTTTCGAAGAGTAAATGCAGTTACAGTCCCTGATTCATATCCATTACCTCGTATGGAAGACTGTATAGACAGTATTGGTGCAGCTACCTACATCACCAAATTAGATTTGTTGAAGGGATACTGGCAAGTTCCCCTGACTGCCAGAGCTTCTGATATTTCAGCTTTTGTCACTCCAGATCACTTCCTACAGTATACAGTGATGGCATTTGGCATGCGTAATGCACCAGCCATTTCAGCGACTGATGAACCTTGTACTGGGAAACATTAAGAACTGTAATGTCTACTTGGATGACATCGTAATCTATTCATCATCCTGGACTGATCATGTCAAAACCTTTGGGAAACTGTATTTGTTCATCTGGCTCAAGCCTCTCTTACCTTGAATCTGGCGAAATGCGAGTTTGCCAAAGCAGTGGTGACTTACCTTGGAAAGGAAGTAGGCCATGGCCAGGTACGTCCGGTGAATGCAAAGGTGGAGGCTATCTTAAGCTACCCTGTGCCTACCACCAGACGTGAGTTACGGCGGTTCTTGGGTTTGGTTGGCTATTACAGGTGTTTCTGCAGAAACTTCTCAATGGTGGTAGCTCCTTTAACAAAGTTGTGTAGCCCAAAGGAACCTTTCGTGTGGACTGCGGAATGTCAGCATGCATTTGACTGTGCAAAGTCCTTCCTATGCAGCGCTCCTGTGTTGACAGCTCCGGATTTCAGCAAGACCTTCAAACTGGAGGTAGATGCAAGCGCCACTGGGGCCGGAGCGGTGTTGCTTCAAGATGGACCAGATGACATCAGTCACCCAGTTTCCTACTACTCAGCTAAGTTCAAGTCTCATCAGTTAAACTATTCTACAATTGAGAAAGAAACATTAGCCCTGCTAATGGCTTTACAACATTTTGAAGTTTATGTAAGTTCAACAAGTCCCATTATAGTGTACACGGACCATAACCCATTAGTCTTCTTAAACCGTATGTATAACCACAACCAGCGGTTAATGAGGTGGGCCTTACTGGCCCAAGAATATACTCTGGACATCAGGCATAAGAAAGGGGCTGAGAACGTGATAGCTGATGCACTGTCCAGAATATAATGACTGTTTACCTCTCTAATATTAAAAAAAGAAATGAAAAGGTGAAGGAATATCCTTATTGCATTAAGGATTTTATGGGGGAGGGTGTTACGGTTCCTGACCTCTAGGGGCTCTCTACAGGAGAGCTGCCTGTGTCTTTTTTTTTTCTCTTTCCAGTTCCACCTAGCTGCCACAGGTGGAATGTGTTGAAGCTCATCAGCCACTCCATAAAAGGATCCACCCCGGAGATGCCAGATCCCTTTCACCCTGGGCCTTGATCTGTGTGATTTTGCCTGAGCTGACTGTGGTGTGAATATTTGAGAGTTTGCTGTGAGCTTACTTGTGAAGCAACTAGTGATTAGTTTGAGGGTGTTTCTGTTATTTTGTGGAAGCAGGTAGGGGTTCTCTGCCATTTTTGTTCAACTGTTTTCTCCTGTTTTTGGTTAGATAGGGAGTTTAGGTTTTGTATTTTGGTTCTTTTCTTTAGAGAGTGACTGTTTCATTTCGTAAACTAACAGGGGGTGTTTTGTTTGTTGTTTTGGCCTTTGAGACCCTGAAGCTAAAAGCTTCCTGTGTTCTTTGTTTTCTCTGTTAGAGATTTTACTCAAATTGTAAAATAAACTTATTTTGATACAGACATCAGCTGTTTTAGTTTACTGATTTTATGTTACAGCTAGTGCCATGACATACCCTTATTTTTCTTAAGGGAGGGGTTGTAACACAGTGAAGATAAGCAAACAACTAACTAGTATTAAAAGTTCAATATTGTACATTAAACTAATTAGAACTTATTAGAAATAGAACTAGAATACATACAAAATGCAGTTTTTATTACAGAAATCATCCCACCGTGCATTTTATGATTGATTAGACACATTTTTACCCGTGTCTGATTTCTGCGAGACCTGAGGAATCAACTAAAACCAATCAGACAATATGAATTAGGGTATGAATATTTATCATTGCCAGATATGGCAAACAGTTGATGAGAGGTCTTATTGTAAAACATGTAACAGCTAGGTTACCTTTCATATATGGCTATACTTTTTCTCTGAATAAATGAAATCAATAAACAAAGTAAGTGCAAAATAATAATGTGTGCAACATGATAAACATATTTGATGATGTTTTTATCAAAATTGTGTGCATGTTGGCACACCCTGTGTTTCTGAGTCATGTTTTGCTCCAGCCATTGGTTCACTCTGTCTGATCTATACTTTCAAAAGGATTATAACGGATAAAACAATCTTCTTCACTGTCAAATAGGCCCGGTCCGAAATGTGTTTGGATGTTTTCAAAAGCCCACTTGGTCCAAAGAACAAGAGTACTTCAAGTAATGCAATGGGGGTTTGGAAGCTCTGTAAGTTTTCCTTGATGCAGCAACACAAACATGATGCGTGATGAGCAGCTCAAGAGACAAAGGACGGGGACTACTGATGAAGTGAAGGTAAAGAAAAAGCAACAATATGTCTTCAATCTGCTGATTGCACTCTGTGAAGTTAAATATGCCTGTGTCCTATGTTTTCAACAATTAGACACAGATTTGTTTGAATATGTCTTTACCTGTGTTTAATGTGAAGCTAATCAAATTAGTTTAACTATTGAATTGTCATAAATAATTTAGATGAAAGCTTGTAGATGAAAAGTTAATGCAGGCATTCTTAGCAGGTTTTTGGTTATTTGTCAAACTAAAAAGTCACCAAAGTCTGACCAATTTATTTAAGACTGTTCTGTAATGAAGTCTGCAGAAAATCATCAATAACAGAACAGCATATGCACAATGCAGCAGAATTTGGAAAACTTATAATAACTCCTTGCAGCAGGTTCAGGCTGTTCTCACAGTTTCTTATGGCAGACACAAACATTTTCTGGTTGATATTTCCAGGGAGAAATGTAGTCATTTTTCCCTACAAAAATGGGAAATATATAATTGTATATTACAAATAATATTACAATTATTTGTAATATAAATAATTTGTTTATATTACAAATTAAGAAAATCTAACAATAAAACAGTTTACGACTATTTAATTACACTTTAATAAAATGCTGAATAATGAGTATATTAAAATCTTAAATTTTTAGGGCCCTCATAAGGTGTTTCTTTTATGATAAAGAAGATGTATTAAATCGGAGGAGAGCTTTGAACTTTGCACTCTGGCGATTTAACAATGATAACCTCCGTACTGTAAGACAAGCGTTCACAGCTGTTCTGTCACAGTAAATAGTTGTTCCTTTTGTGCTTATATAAGGACAAATAATCAATCTCTATAATAAATAAAACATTCATGGGATCAATATTCCTACCTAATACAAATATGAATTCAAATATATTTCCATATGACTGCGGCGGTTTATTATCTAGTCCTTTGCGCTTACTGCGGAGGAGGGAATTCATGACAGATTTCACCCACGATGGTGAAGAAACGGAGTGAAACGCTGAGCCAAAATTGTTTATTGATTGCACTGCACTACAATCCAAACTTTTTGTGTTTCATTTTTGTTGGTTTATTGGAGAAAAAAGTAAGAGTGAAAATAATTGTTAAGAAAATTCCCATCTCAAGAGAATGGCCTTTACACGTATCTGGTCTCTCTATTAAATGCAAACGACTAATTTTCTATTAGACTAAAAAGTAAAGATTTCAAGGAGTTAATCACTTCTTACTGTATCAACTCAGTGTTTCTCTCAAGGTGGTTTAGAGTCAGCATGCAGCTTGGGCTTTTACAAATCACACTTTTGTCCCCAGTTTGCATAATTAGTTTAGTGTTATTGCATTCGCATGGAACAGGGCGCATTAAATGCGTTATTGTTTTTTAACTGAACACAGTGGGTATAGAAATGCGCTCTACATAATCAATAAATCTTATCTGAACACATCAACTCCCTGCCAACTGGAAAATGAAGCAGAGTCTGCATGAAGGAATGAATGATGTGCAAACTTGTGTTTGAATGCGTAACGTCTTACTAATGGTGATACATAAAATCATATAGTACATGCTAAGCAAAATCATTACAGTATTTGTTTGTAATGTTTATTCATCTTTACCTACAGGGAAAGCTTCTTGTGTCAAAAAATGACTGAGGAAAGCTGATGAAACTCATAAATGATGGAAGTAATATTTGTTAATAGCAGCTCTAGACCTTCTCATTGTTGGTTGCATGCTCCTCTCCTCCCTCACTGTGGGTGGTAAAGTTAGTTGGTCCACTTTGTAAAAGCTCCCCGCAGTTTGCTAATCATGTTGACCGCCAGCTACCAAATTAAAGCTGTCACTGCCGCAGCTGGAGGCTGGTGGTCCAAGCAACGCGGCTTCCAATGGATAAATGGATCCACCACATGGGGCATTTCCTGTTGTACTATATCCTACAGGCACTATGTGAGTGCGTTGAATATTGAAAATAAATAAATAAAAATGTATTTGTAATTTTTCAAAGTAATGTCAAATTTACACATCAGTCTTGTCATCTGCTTCATGGAATTTAGCCAACAAATGACCCACTGTTTTTAATTTAAATTACGAAAAAACACATCACTGTCTAGAAATTATACACAGCTTTGGAAAAATGAAGAGCTAAGTGCACTGAACCTAGCTGAAAACCTCATGGTTATTCCACAAAATACTGATTTCTGAACTCTTTCTGTGCTAAAAGATTAGTATTGTTGTTTCTAAATTAATATTATTTGAGGTCTGAATCACTGCGTCTTTTTTTGATTTTCTGCAAATAAATACATTTTTGATTGGAATTTCAGAGACATGTTGTCAGTAGTTCACAGAATAAAAGAACAATGTTCTTTTTACTCAAAAATAAAAAATAAAATTAGAGAAACTCATCATTATAAGTGGTGTCTTAATGTTTTCCAGAGCTGTATAAGTCCAATAAATATTAAAAATAATTAAAATAAATCACATAAACACCGTGCCATATTTTCCAAAGCAGTTATATATTTTTTAAGAACTGTTTTGAACAAAAAAAAATCATTAGCTGCCTCTCTTTTAGGAAGGAAGTAGAACGGGATGTCCTCCATCTTTTTTTCCCGTTATTAATAAGTGTGATGCAGTAAAGGATTGTGGGAAGTTAAACTGAAGCAGAGAAGCAATGTTGGCGCTGTGGTCACTTTTGCATGGTCCTGAAAGTGTAGGGAAATCTATACTGGTAATTTTCAGTAAATACTGCCATGATGGCAGCATTAGGTATTAATGTCAAACGGCTTTACTGTAGCTTAGAGAATTAGATTTAAGAGTTCACTGGACAAAAAAAGTACAGAAAAAATTCATCTGAAATTTTATTATAGAAACGTCGGATTAATACAAGCTATTTCCTCATTGTGATGACTTGCTGTAATTAGTAATTCAGACCAGAATCATAAAATGTTTTCTTTGGAGTTTAAATTAGAGCGGACAAAACTAATTAAGGTCATAGTTCCTCATCAACAGTGCTATGGTGCCATCAGGTCTCAGATGGCTGTCGGTCAGTTGAGTGGATCACTGGACAGACTTACAGATCCTGACAGATCTGTCCAGAGATCCAAGTGCTCATGGGACACTTGGATTTTTGTTACATCAAATGCACAAATGACCAAATTCTATAATGCTCTATGTTTTCATAAATCAAATTCCACCCTTTCTGCCGGCATTTTTTGCACCACAGCCAGAGTCAAAATTGATGTGCTGTCGGCTCCAGATCCAGACGGGAGTCCGTACTTTGAGAAAGGCTGACATATAGATTAAAAAGCAGTGAACCTAGAAGTGACCCTTAAAAGAGAGAGTCCGATCACGAGATAGTAAAATTTCAATCTCTGCTCCTAACATTGAACTTTAAAAAGAGTTCAAAATAAAATGTTAAAAAACTGAGTATGAAAAGAGTCAATGGAGATGACAAACAGAGGCAGATATGCTGTATATTGAACTTTGCACAGGTGGATGATGCATTTTGTTCAGTTTATGGTTAAGTTCTTTAGCAATAATGCAACTGTGATGCAGATTAAATCCCGCGTAATAAACTTCAGTACAGTCTCAATGCTCTTGGGCAAGGCAGTCCCTCAAGCAGCCACATAGTGCATCAAAATAAGCATTTTGAAATCATTTAAAAGTTGTTGAATGCGCAGCTTTCCGACAAGTTCAGTGAGCCAAAAAGCTCCCTTGAGCCAGCCCCTGTCTCCACAACAGAGAAAAAAATCTGAAAGGTTTCATTATAACAGCTGAGAGGCTCTTCTCTATATCATGGAGTAGTTATCGGGGAAAGCTCCACCTCTGAATAAAATGCAAATGTACAACAACATGGCTCTGTAAGGGGATTTAATTAAGTACATATCTGTTTATTTCCCTTGCAATTAAACCCCAGCGGAGTCCTCCAGCAGTTCAAACATATTAGAAAAATGCCTGTGTCAGAAGATGATGCCGCAGCCCATTAGCCTATCCGCAGGCACACAGAGGGCATGGAGAAGAATGAATATTAGATAACATTTTCTATCTGTTTTGGCTGTTTTTGTTGCCACTCAACCTGTTTTTTATAAAAACTCCAACTGTTAGTTGCTTTGAAATGTTAAAAAACTACATGTGAACATGCACAGTGTCCATTTATCAAACTCTCCACCCACACACACACACGAGCCCACCCCCCTCACCCCCCCCCACACACACACTGTGTACAATGTTGTAGCAAATAAAGGGTCCCAGGTTATCTTCTCTTCTGTCTTCCTGCTAAAACCTGACTTAATGACAGAACCAGTGAGAGAAAGATTTTAATTAGTAGGCAGAGGAAACTTCATTAAATCTCTCTGCTGGCCTCTCCTGTCCTGCCAGGATATGCCTCGATGCAAAATGCTCACTGCTATTAGGTAAGTCTCTGTAGTGACAGATGCATCAGAAGAGTATTTTACTCACTTTGATGCTGCCATTAGCATAAACATTTTTATAGGATGTTTAAAGGTTTTCTTGTTTGCAATAGCGATATAGAGGTTAATATGCTTTTACTTTTAATTAAAGCTGGATAATTTGTATTTGGAAGAGTAAATTAAACAGGATTATTTTCAAAATGTTAATTGTTAATGCTTGCAATTTCAGTCAACCCATGAAGTACAATGGACCCCAAACTAGAAAAACAAGCAGAAAGTTACAGCCTATATTTGTTTCAGTGTTCAATTAGGTAGAAAGTTCAGCAAGAAATGAAAAGAAGATGAGCTGGAGAAGGAGCCTGAGGAGTCTGAAAGGAAAGATTAGAAATAGCCACAAAAGGAAATAGGCATCAGTGTAATTTTGCTCCCATATGTGCTCTGAGATAAATTTGATCCCATCTCCCGCCACTTTCTTTTTTGTGCTTCTATAGACAGCTAAAACACCTCCCACGTGTCTCAAAGGAACAAAACTACACTCATCCTCTTTTTCCTCCACGCACGTCCCGTCTCTTCTTTATTCTTCTGCCAACCATCTTAGTGCATCACTTTATCCCTTCTTCAAAGCTCCCGAGACACGCATGTCACAGGCAAAAAGTGAAATGAGAAATTCCCATTGCCACCTAATTGCGCGGCCAAATCGATCCGGTAATAGATTCCTTCTCTCTGACATCCAGTCTCACTGACAACGCTATCAGGCAGACAAATCAGAGATGGAGTGTGTTTCTGTGTGGTGTGTTTGTGTTAGGGCTATTCAGTCTTCAACATGGCAGGAACCTGATGGCCAGAAATCTGTGGAATTGCAACAACAACCCCCCCCAAAACTCAAATATAGACTTTGCAATTTGGGATTTTACCTTATTTTTCCGTACAGTCGTGTGAAAAAAATGTTGCCCTCTTCCTGATTTCCTTTTTTTTTGCAGAACATCAAATCAATTTAAATATTAGTGAAAAACAACCCAAGTAAACACAAATTGCAGCTTTTAAATGAAGGTGTTTATTATTAAGCGACAAAAAATCCAAACGCTGTGGCTTCTCATTGTTAGGAAACCTAAGCCTAATAACTGGTTGTGCTACTCCTAGCAGCAACAACTGCAATCAATATTGCCATAATTTGCAAAGAGTCTTTTAGAGTGCTGTGAAGGAATTTTACTCACTCATCTTTGCAGAATTGTAATTCATTTCACGCAAAAGTTGCTGTCACACTGTTTTCCTTTTTGCAGTGTATGATCTGTGTGTCCAAATGTGAGGAAATCAAGAGCATTTTGTGGAACATTAAGTCATTACATTGTATCTGGATGAATAGAGTAAAGAAATCTTAGTGATCTATTTTGTCAGTACAAGGTGCATTGCTTTTACTGCTGCATAACTGCTGCAATTGTATTTGTAATACAGGATTAATTTATAATCTAGGCTTGTATTACTGTTCATTACTCCCTGAGCGACTCCTAGTGATCAAACAACTAAAAGAAATCGGTGAGTTTGTTTTCAGTTAGTCACTCAAACAACTGGCATGCAGAGGTTAGTCAAACATCATTAGTGTATGCACCGATAGCAGGTTATTACCGGTCTTCTAAAAAGCCTGACGTGCCAATTCAGATTTTGGTCAACACCAATTGTTTTGTCTGAAATTTTGCTCAATATAGCAACAAAGTTGCCGAATTGGCGACATTGTGGTAGTTGTTGTTCACTGCAAATGTTCAGACATGACCTGGTGGGCCGGACAACCAGTCACACCGTTTTCAAGGGGGAGCAGGAGAGAAGAGTGGTTGATTTTTAGACCTTTGCTAAAGTAGATAAGATTGGAGGATAAGATCGGCTTCACATGTAAAAATCGGCCGATCACCTATCTCCCCAAAATAGGGAAATAGGCACCAATAAATTAGTGCACCCCATTGACATGCCCAATAAGTCAGTGGTAGCATTCCTTGACTGCTGCTTAAACTACCAATACAACAATATTAGAAAGATAGGATGACAATACTGAAGTCTTCTGCACCTAAGGTGGCATAACATTCTGACTAAACATAAAGCAGATACACAATAGTATGACAAAGATAAAATATAAATCCAGCTCTTCACAGGATGTCTAGAGTACCTTACAACAGATGTTTAGACCTATAAATTGAGTAAAAGTTTTTCTTTTCCTGTTGTTGTCCTTTAAACACTTAGGTTTATCTCTTTTCTATAAAGTAACAAAGCAAAAACAGACATGTGTTCCCTCCAGCCTCTTTGGGCAGACAAAAGAAAATCTCTCTGCAGCAAACAACCCTGTAGATCTGTGAAAACTGTCCATCTAAAAACTAAAAGGAAATACGAAAACAGCTTCTTTTTTTCCTGTGTGTTCATCTGTAAGATATGCAGCTGAGCATTTTCATGGGAAAACAGATGCACTGAACTGTGCATCAATGCTGTTAACCAATGCAATGAACCAAAAGGTCTCCGTGTAAGGCGTTGACAACTGGGCACAAAGCAACAGCATGAGTGTACTGCAAGCTGTATCCTAACATGTGTAATTAATTTACTGTAAATAATCTCTCGAGACTCATTACCAGATCATTTCTCATTAGATTGGATGCTAATAATTGTGTTTTATCTCAAGTCTCAACTTCAAACAGATGGTAAACTTCAGAAAAACAATTATTTCACAAACAGTGTTGATGTGATATTTCACATTCTTCAGCTTTTCTTCTGCGATCAGAATGAAAACTAAATGTCCGTTTTATCTGGGTTTATGCATTTTATTTAGACATAACCTTTGCTAAATATTGAATCAGGTTTTCATTCAGTGTGGAATTTCTTAATACCACAAATGGATGTTTCATAAACCTTCTCACAGACCAACAATGCATGAAACGTCTTTAAAAATCCACATAAACATAGATGTTTACTCTTATATCAATGCATGTATGTATATAACTTTTCTGGTCCCTACAGCTTATTGTGGGCCTTCTTTATGAACGTTTCCCAGCAAGCATGCATGGATAACCTGCAGCCAGAGAGCATCCCAATCAATGCCTGAACCACTAATTGACTCCTTTTGATCTGGAGAAGCAACTGCTCTACCTTAAGTTGGTACAAAATAAACGAAAGCTCACACAATAACTAAAGCTCAGTCCAGTCACCCTCTAGAAGAAACAATTGTATTTGTGATCTCTTTCTTTCAATCATGACCAATGCAATAGTAGAGGGTCGCAGAGCTGTCACTCCGGCCACGTCATACTTAGAAGCGAGTGGTTCCAGTACATACTAGAGGTCATGACCTTAAGGAGCCAAAAATAATCATGTTCTGGGGTTCCCAAACCAGACACCCTAGAGATCCTGTCTCTAGATGCAAGTAAGATTCCCCAGGGAGCTTGAGATAACTGGAACACTCTAGGCGCCTTACCTAAAAATGTGGGTCACTACGCAGATCTGCCACTCCGACTGTCATCTGTGTCAGTGCAAGAAAATAATATTTGGGAAAGAAAGAACAACTTATTTTCTCTCTCAGTTAAAAGTCAGACAGTGCAATGGGTATAACTTAAGCATTTGTATAGTTCATTGCTAAAAATTTGCAGTTTTATGCCCTTGTGTCAAATGCAAGATTTCAACATATGACTAAAAGTCTTAGACCAGGGAACTTGAACAAAATGGTACCCTCCAGTTTACACAGGAGGTGTGACACGTTAGATGCTTGAATAAAAGGGTGACTCAGTAGAATGCTGATTTTCATACCGTAGCTCCTTGCATACGCACTAATCAGAACAGAACTGCATCAGAAGAAAATTACATCACAGGACTTGATGTTCCACAAAATACTCAGTTGTGCTGCACACAGTCTGCTTTTGAAACACTTTAAGAGTTTAAATGTGGAACCATTAAAAATACCCATGTATGCCCCTAAAAATACTTCTGAGAAATATTAAATTGCTTGAGATTTACACATGGTAGACATTACTGTTCATACGTCAACATTTAAAAACTAATGACATACTTTCTCCAGCATTCCTTCAAGAAGTGGTCTGCAGTCGTTTCAGCAGAAAACCCCACTGAGACCCTGAGAGTTTGTGTATCAATTTGTATCCCTTCTGTCACTCTTTGTTGTCAGGAGATGTGAAAACCACAGATGGTGCAAGTATTTTTCACCTACAGCGCCATTTCTTTTATAACTTAGGTTGATTGAAAGATGAAAAACATGACAAACTGAGAAAGAGAAAGGGAGAGGAGACAAAGAGAGAGAGGGTGTGCGCAGGTGTGTGTGTGTGTAACACAGCAGAAAGATGACTGTTGGCTGAGAGGCTTAGATCTGATACAGTGAAGTCCTCTGCTGTCCGCCGGATGCTAACCACCGTCTTAATATAAAGGCTCTTATTTGCTGCTGAGAAAGTTTGAGACTTATCAGAATTACACTATGATTCATAAATAATGTAAAGCTAACCAAAAACCAAGTATCTAGTACAGTTATACTTAAAAGTTAAGAGAACTGCGAACACTTTAATCATTAAAGTTACAGCTACCAGCAGTTTTCAGTTTTAACAGAAGTAACATCGTAAAGAGGAATGTTTTTTGTGTTTTATGGAGTTTGCATACTTTCTTTTGGGCTGTCGGGGTTTTCTGCACGCTTTACACTTTCCTCCATCAGTCAAAAGTTGCACATGTAGCACAAAGCACAAAAAAGGTCAGACCAATTTCATTACAAAAATAAACAAAATAATTAATCAACGTGTCTTGTGCTTATTAAATAATTTCGATGCTGTACAACAGATGATAGTTGATGCTGGTAAAAACCAGATGTGTCCACAAGATGTTGTAGATTCTGGTTGATGCTGATCCATTTGAAATGTTGGGTTTACAAGGAAACTAATTTTATCAATATGTTGTAAAAAAAAATTGACCCCTAAATTAGCTGGTCCAAAAATGTGCAGCATGACCCAAATGGTGATTGAAAATTCATGATCCCAACTTTTAAAACTTTAATTAACAGTATATTTCCAGATGTGTTGCACTTTTTGTTTCTGCTCGTTTCAGTAAGAAACAAATTCACAAAATCTTTTTGACATTTTTAGATTATAAATGACTCCTTTGTAATTTGTTACCATACCAATCAGTAAGGACGTTATGACACTTTTCTTCATGATAATAGGAGAGTTTTCATAGCTACAACAGAAATTTATTTGGGATTTTGATTAATTTTCCAAAGATGAAGCTAAAAAATGAATATTATTACTTGTGTTTTCTAAATATATAAGCCGTAATTAAATAAACTTTACTGTCACTTCATAATAGATTGCTCTCATCCTTTTCTCTCCAAGTCACTGCAATTTTCTTTGACTATTTTTGGAAACATCTACATACATACAAATGATTACACAATTAAAACTATCTGCATTCACAACAGAGGGGTGCTGCAACATTAAGAAAGATATTGTGTTTTTTTTTTATAATAGTATTGTTAAAACTGATTCTAATGTAGTTATTTCATAAGACTGCAATCTGTTTTTTAACATTTTTCTATGATCTTTATCTAGAAGATGAAGATAATATGGCTGACTTTAGTGTCGCCACTTCTGCTGACACTAAAGTCAGCAAAAGTGGCGACACTAAAATGACGACATGTACAGTTTAATGCTTCTTTTTCACTTTCATAACTTTGTTTCCCAGTGTCACTCAAAATTACAAAAGGAGAATTTGTCACAGAGAGACACGCAGTCAGATCAATTCCCCATAAAGCAAGTTGTATTGATTTATGAATCAGATCTACAGTCTTTGCCTCTGGCTGCTCAGTAAACACACACAAGCTTTAAGGTAAGCAGTGGGAAGATTTGCCTACTTGCAGCTGTTGATAGACAATAATGTAAACCCATGTCAAAAGCCCCCCCACACAATTAACTATACATTAACACAAGTTTAAGTAAAGAAAATGATACGACACATAAACCATAGTGAAAGCAGCACTGGACATTTCAAATGACACCCAGTGGGAAAGTGACACTTAAAGCTTTGTATAAATAATGTTCACAATCTCCTTTTATTGTCTTCATATCAAAACTACTAAAATATTAAACTGTAAGCAGTTTCTTTTCTCTATGCGTCTTGCCCTTTACAGTCTGGACTTCGCTTTATAAAAAGCTAATTCACACATAGAGATGTGAAAATCTCTTGCAAAACCATCTATTTGATACATTTATGAATCCTTATGGTACAAAGTGTTCTCATTGTAAAGACTAATGGTAGTGTAAATTGGTTTTAAAATGGGCAATAGTCTAACATTCTACTTATTTGTGGGCCAAAGAGAGCTTAAACTCAAAATGTAGGAGGGCAGAACCTTAAAGAACAGCTTAAACATTTTCTGACAAAAGAAGTTAACAGATTCTGCACTATGTGCAATATACAGTCCTTTTGAAAGTATTCATACCACTTTAACTTCATTCCACTTTCTCATGTTCCAACCACATATTCAGTCAATTCTGCTGGGATTTAATGTAGTAAATCAATATAGTTGCACACAGTTGGGAAGTGTAGCAACAATGATGGCTTCTTACAATTAATTTCACAACTTTTTACTCTGATACCACTAACCTTACCTGCCGGGATCTCCTTTGCTTAGTAAGAACATTTCTCCAAGCTCAGTAACCAATATGCTATTCCAATCAATTTTTGTTTATTCAATCATACCACACCCACTGCAGCCTGATTAGTCAGCAACATTCAACCGCATGCAAATAATGTTCAATATAAACAAAGCAAACCTGTGAAAACCTCAGATTTTACTATATAAAATATATTTTGTAAACCATAAGTGAACAAACAGCCTCATAAAAACCAAGGAACACATCACCCTGATCAGTTGTTCAAAGCAGGGTTAATTTATGAAACAATACTGAACATGTCACAAATCTTCAGTCTGTCCTTCAGAAAGCAAAAGAACAACCATAGATGCGCCACCACGTGTCTGGCATCCCAAACCGACTGTCCAGACATGGACAGCATTGATCAGAGAAGCAGCCAGGAGACTAATGTTAGCTCTGGATGAGCTCCACAGTTCCCCAGCTCAGGTGGGAGAATCTGTCAACAAAAGAACTGAGCTCAACAAAGATCAGGAAGAGCGGCAGGAAGAAAGCCGCTGTTAGATATAGCAGCTAGACTTCAACCAAAGGAGAGAAATGCAGGACCGTTTTGGAGAAATCCTGTTAGATTCTTCCAGAGTCTTTAGACGGGGTCAGAGGTTCATCTTCCAACAGGTCAAATAACCCTAAACCAGACGACGATGGATAAAATATATTTTACTGCTAGACTGACAAAGTGAAGTCCAGACTGAAATCCAACTGAGAGTCTGTGATAAGATTCTTAAGTTACTTTTCAAAGATCTTCTCCATCTTTGAAAAGTAACTGAGATGTTTTGCAAAGACGGAACGGTAAAAATTCAGTCTCTGCAGATGGAAACACTTTAGAGACCAAAAAACGGTGACTGTAACCATTCATGACTGGTCCTATGTAGGCCTGTCACAATAAATCAATTAATTGTATGATATATGAAAACAAGTTCAATAATTTTCATTTCCATTATTTACTGTTTTTCTCTTTCTATGATAAACTGGATGACAAAAGATTTCATTTTGGCTCTTTGGTCTAAACCAGCCCTTATTTTGACAGACAATTTTGTTTACAAAGACTTCATAATTATTTTTAATGTTTTTTGTTGTTTAGTTTGGATATTTAAAATGTCTTCTAGCTCCAGCATTAAATGCTCATTAAAATGCAAAGTTTATTCATCTTTGAGAATGTGTTCTTGCATTATTATGTCTTTACCATCATATTGCTTGAAAATTGTCTCAAAGAAACAATATTATCGTTTATCGAAACAATTTATCATCCAGTAAAATTTCTTATTGCGACAGGCCTAGATTGTAGATCTGGGTAGTTTACATGAAATTAAGTTAAATTTTATTTTAAAGAATAAATCAAAAAGCACTGTTATACATATCTAACTGCAGCCAGTGTTGTATAAATCACAATCCAGGCCAGTTTCTCATGCATAAACTGCCACTCGTCTTGTTGATTTCAGCATGAAGAAACCCAATTACAGCTTCTCTATTTAATCCATGTCAAGAATACTCTTCTTGAGGCTTAAACCCACACTTTAGCATAATCACTGAAGCTGTAAACATTACTTCGAACAGATTTAAATTCTGAGATTTCACTTTATGACTAGACTTGGTGGGGTCAACCAGAGTTTAGGCTTCAATCCAACCCATGTGAGACAATTTCACACCGCTGTTTTCTCCAGAACTGACCCAGTTCTGCAATCACCACTCACCCCATTCAATGACTGGATTAAGTCTATCCAGAGGACACTTGTGCATGAGTGTTTGTGTGTGCAGTTCCACCAGTGTGACTAACAAGCTTGGCTGTCGCAGTCTGGCAGATTGAGAGACACCTACTGCTAGTTAAAGCGTTTCATACCCTCGGGTTGTTGGCCCACTCTCTGCACTGGTCACATATAAGATGACAGGGTGAGGAGGGAAAGGGTGAAAACGAGGTGATGCTACTGTCACTGCACTGACATTTTTGTTAAAGCTGAATCTCATGCTCATGCTCTTATTTTGTCATTTTGTAAAGAAAAATTCAGACAAAAACCAAACAAAATAAAGTTGTGTCTTGCACCATCAAATATAGAGGACAGAAAATATGCTCTCAATTTATCGTCTTCCTGTCGCTTGCTTCTCAATTATTTTCTATCATGTCCCCGTTTGATGAACATACATTTTCACACAATCCTACTAAGATCCTGATATTTTATTATGCATTTGTACAAACCACTGCCAACATGCATTCTCCATATAGTCACCTGGTTATCAAAATGAACTGCTCACAGCTCATTTTATTGCATCAAATCTTAAAACAATTTAAATCTTAAAACATTTAAGCAAGACTGTTCAGTGTGTGATTCTCAAAATGATTCAATGGAATGTGCATTTCTATACAAAAAATAATGTTAAATACTCATTGGTCACTTTCAAAAAGGTATGCATTTTTAACTTTTTGTGAAAGATTTTCAATCATATTTGCAACAAGCTTGCAAATCTAAGGATTGCGCAAGCTTTGCTGTATTGCCAGGTTTGTTACTGCAGGCTACCTGGTTTATTTGCCTCCACTGTTTTATTTTTCCTGTCACAAACTTATCCATCTTTCTTACTCTGCCAGCGCTCAACACTGGTGTGCAGGAAGTACGATCCATGTCGTTAGCTCATTTGTGCATGTGCTAAATTAAATACTTATTTTTTTATATTGTTAGAATTTAGACATATAAAGTGTAATGCATTTATTTATGAAACTAATTAAAATTTTACTCAGTATAAAATGACCTGGTTTCCCAGAAAATATGATTAATAGAACATTGTTGACTCACTGGGCTGCTACTGTTTTTAGAGGGCATGATTCAAGCTAGCATGACAGAGAAGAACACCAAACTGATTGTTGAAAATGTTGCTGACGTGACGGTTAGGGGCTTTTAAGCTGCTTCAAGACCCTCAACATGACACATGCAGGCATTTGGAAACATACCAGCAATTCCAGATGAAATTCAAAATTAAAGTTTTAGAGTGGCCAGACTTCTGTCCAGATGTTAAATCCAGATTTAATCCAATTCATATGTTTTGGGAAATACCTTAAACAAGCCATTAAAAAATATTTAAACAGAAGAAATCTGTGAGGAGTAAACTATTTATTTATGGCACTGTTTGTTTATATATCATGATATCCATTTATACTCTGATTAATAGTATTACTGCTGGTATTATTAGATACAAGCAATGAAACTAAAAACTGGTATGATAGTTACTACCCTAAGGGTAATGAATATTTTTTTCTTTACATAAAAACAATAGGGCGGTGACTGTGGTTACCAAGTTTAATCTTTGTAAGAAACGCCCTGATTTAACTTAGAACCTGGTGCCACAGAACACCATTGTGGTCGAAGTCCTGATAAAAATATTAGACTGGGTAATGTTTTTCTTGTTTCGAAAAGTGAAGATACTTCTCCACCAACTCAATTGGCAACATCATCTCCCAGGTGTAGTCATTTGCTTCTTTCTGGTCCATGTCTAAAAGAATTGAAAACAACCCACCAAGCTTACAATAACTTAGGGTGAGGAGTTCCATGGCAACAAAGCACCAAAGCCGATGTATGAAATTCCACCTACACTGTTACATATGCAATAGATTCACAAGAGATATTGATAGAAAGACTTGAAAACAGTATTTTCCTGTGCAACAATTCACCAACTGTAAAAATGTCAAAAAAGTCACCAGAAAACCTTTTTGGGGTTCGTTACACCCCATACAGGCCACAGCGAAAAAGTGGAAAAACTTTACCTTTACGTGCAACTATATTAGTCACTGCAAATCCGAAGTCTGGAAATATGTTCAAGAAGTACATCTGTTTGAAAGTCAATAAGCTAAAACTCAGCTTAGTCTGATGTACATGTGAGTATTACACAGCTGCATATCGGAGCTTTCAAGGAATAAAGACGTAAAGGCATGGACAAGCTTAGACTGAGTTTGGAGAGTGTAGAAATCTCTGTGTGCAGCTGTGAAATTAGCCTGAAAACACATTATTGAGTACTTCTGTCAATGGAGCTGTAAGTCTGGTTCATGGACACAACCCATCGCCATGCAGAGGAAAATGCTGGGTAGGAGATACAGATATCTTAATTATAGTAACGCTCCAAACCCAATCTCAAAGCTTCTTCCTAGTAAGGACTACTTTCAAATGATTCACACAAAATCTGGCAAGTAAAATGTGTTTATGTTCCTATTGCAGAACAAAGGAGTATTAAGTCATTAACTTTCTGTTTTTGGTGCAACCAAATTGTTACTGAACACAAAGTCATCGTTGATGCTGAACCCTGAATAACCCCGGTCTTTCTCTTTTTTCGCTCCTCTTTTAACTTGGGAGCGGCTGTCTCCAGCTCCTAAAATATACTTTCATTTATGACAAGTCTGCTCTTCAGTCAAGGCTTGTGATGTTTTATCTGGGCCATGTCATATTATACATAGCCTTTAATGACTAATTCAGTCTCCCGGCTTGCGTTCTAAAATAGAACAAACACACACGAAGGAAAAAGGAAATCAATTGAAATGTTGCAATGTCTGACAGGAGTGCGCTTGAGGAGAGAAAAAGACGGAACATCAGACAGTGTCGCTTGCTTTTGTTTTCTAACAGAGAGAGCCTGCCGCGTGGAGACAGGCAGAAGCTACATGTACGTAAGCAGGGTGCCGGTATGTTAGGGATTTTTTTTTTTTTTTTAACTCAGCTGTCTTTGATCACTTTCCAGCTTTGAAGTAACTCGCAGCAAAGAGGGGAAAAAAGCCAAGCAGAAGTCATGGCAAGTTCACATCTCAACTAGGACTCGCAAAAACTCCAATCTGCATAATTCATTCTTTAAACAGTTAAAAACGGAAAGAGATTAAAAGATCTCTGGGTGCCGTATGAACCCAGCGCTTCTTGACAAGGGCAATTAAGTAATCTCCCTCTACATATTTGTTCTTAATTACAAGTCGATGAGAAAACACTTGAGTCTTTCACGCTGTTTCAAAGTGACAAAATAAACCATATAGGGGAAGAAAGAAATAATCTTTTCTTAAAGGTCTTTATGACTTTATTTGCAGTGTTTAGACAGGAAATGGAGGGGAAGACATGCAGACTAAGTACAGGAACCAAACCCTGGACAGCTGAATCAAGAACTTATAGCATTTGTGTTCAATCTACCTCTAAGCTACATGCCACCTCTAAAAAAAAGACAAGAATATGACAATTCCAGCCTTTCAAAGACCCTTTAAAACTTGGTAATACGGTTGGAATATTTAAGATTGCTTAAATTATACATTTTAAAATATGGGGAAGAGAAAAAGAAAGTGACATTTAGGTTCACTTTCTTTAAACCTTATGTTAACATGTTCTCATAATCTGCTGATTCAAGATCTTTTTTTCTTCTTCTTCTTCTTCCAAACTTTGCTGCAAAGAAGGTTCTGGGTTCGATTCCTGGCCCGGGGTCTTTCTGCATGGAGTTTGTATGTTCTCCCTGTGCATGGTGGGTCCTCTCTGGGTACTCCAGCTTCCTCCCACAGTCCAAAAACATGACTGTCAGGTTAATTGGCCTTTCCAAATTCTCCCTAGGTGTGAGTGTGTGTGGATGGTTGTTTGTCCTGTGTGTCTTTGTGTTGCCCTGCGACAGACTGGTGACCTGTCCAGGGTGACCCCGCCTCTCACCCGAAACGTTAGCTGGGGATAGGCACCAGCAACCCTCCTGACCCCAGTAAAGGACAAGGGCGTATAGAAAATGGAGCAGCTTAGGCCGGATTTACTCTTTCAACTTGTTTATGATATAGTCCTGCATTCTTTATTATTGTGTATGATTATTGTATACCTTTATATCTTTAGTTAATAGTAAGATTTTCTTTTAGTATGTGCCATCTAATGGAAGTACTTGAAACAACATATGTAAAATCCCTGCGTGACAGTAGATCAGAAACTGGACGTGACATAGTTAGCTTGGCTCCTTACAGTTTCCTGACCGTTACATGTGGATTCCTGAGCAAGACTGAAGAATTGCTTTGATATCTGCTCAAAGCAAAAATGAAGTTCATCGTTCATCAGACTTTGTGTGGATTATTTTAAGTATTTCTTTACGTCACATTAGCATGTTGTGGAACAGAAAAGTGTCAGCTAAAACCCAAGCTAACAAACGTAAACAAGAAGAAACTGAAATTCACTGAACAATTTAGTGGCTTTAAATTAAAACGAATAAGCAGCCACTACAACACTGCTCGACTTGTCACAATAACGGGTTAAAACAAGGCGTTGTTATTGTTATTCGTTCGCAGTTAATAATAAAAAATCTACAAACAACAGAACTCGCAGAGTAATTAATTAAAACCTTAGCATTGCAAATCGCAGCTCTCTGTGCCACTTGGCATCACTGTGATTCTTGCTGTGAAAATTAGGTTTATGTGTTAAGGTAGTTTCTAGGAAGAGAGAGACAGAAATTCCCTAAACACTGTGCAATACCTGGTTGAAAGAGTAAATCACAAAAATTTTTAATATTTAGATATTTCACAGGAAAAGACAAGCTGAGATAAGTGCTAGCTGCATGATAAGTTTGAATTATTGTGTTATTGCCATTTTGCAGCAATAAGTAAAATAAAAACACTGTCTGGAGTCTCCTGGAGTCCTTGGCCGAGAGGCAAGGAAGATCCTGGAAAGTTAATCACAGGACTTTCCAAATTACAAGTTATATTTTGCATGTACTGCATATCATACAATAATCAAAAGAGATTAATATTAAGTAGTTTTATAAGAGAACAGGCTAATTTTTAAGTTAAATCAAGTTAAAAAAGGCAGCTTCCTGTATAAAGTGTGGAGGCAAAGACATGCAGACTAGGTTCAGGAAGGATCAAAAATATAGAGCAATTAAAATTTACAAGCTGGATGTGACATTTTCAAGACAATGCTATGTGAGACTGTAAAACCTTCCCCCTGTAAAATAGCTGAATATCTAATGTTGTCATATATGACAAGTCAGCGGCGACGCTGAGTGAGTGGGGATTAAATTCACATGACATGTTATGACCCTCCGCCATGGTGCACTCCGTCTCTCTCGCTCTCTCCAGACTCTCCCAATTAAGCCTGAGGGGCCATCCTTGTTAAACTAAAACCATACTTTCTGAAATGTCACAGCGTCTCCCTGCCGTGTAGCCCATCTGTAAACAGCTCTATTGCTGCTGCCAACCGAAGCCCCCTGGTGGGTTTCCATGTGTTTGTTTGTAAGAACATTGAGCAAAATGTTATTTCCTCTGATTTCTTGTTCCTGATGTGAGCACATTTTTTTTGTTTTGTATGATTGTTGTTTACCATAATGCTAGTAGCTATGGATTTCTCCATCTCTATCGTTGTCTATGTGTTTCATGTAATTGATTATGCTCGTCTCTGTCTCCTCACCCACATCCTGATTTGCGACATCTCATTTAGACGGCTGACAAGTTGAAGGATATGTGCTGTAATTGTTGTCTGACTGTCTTCATGCTGTAATTGAAAATGTCTTATCAGCGAAACTTCCATCAAGATGTTTATGGAAGCCCAACGCTTAATGTTAACACAGCTTTTCCTGTTATCTGCACAATTACCAGCATGTAATACATTTAAGGTAAATATTTTGGATCAGTTTAACCTTAAAAGTTCATTTTGAAGA
Source organism: Phalloptychus januarius (assembly GCA_902982915.1). Taxonomy (NCBI): domain Eukaryota; kingdom Metazoa; phylum Chordata; class Actinopteri; order Cyprinodontiformes; family Poeciliidae; genus Phalloptychus; species Phalloptychus januarius. The sequence goes on along the minus strand of CADWAE010000230.1, from coordinate 14,510,512 downwards.
CAGGACTTTTTTCAAATGGCTTTTTCTTCAGAGTAGTTGGGTAGTTTAGGCTGTTAAGTTGAAAGCAAATCGGTTATTTAAGGGGTGGCTTGTATTTTCAAAGCGCATAGTGTCTTGAAAATACACTATGTGGACAATCAAGAATCTATGCTATAGATCTATCTATTCAGCTATAAAAATGAGCTGCACTGCAATTTGACATCTAAGTAAATTCTACTTTTTCCAACACTTTGTACTTCTTTTTTTATTTTATTTCCTGGAAAACCTTCTTCCCTGTGTTTTGGCCTTAACCCTGGAATGAGATTCTTTCATTTATGTCTTAAACTAGTCTTGGTCTTCACAGTTTATTTTTATTTTTATTCGTTTTCTGCCATTTCTTGTCCCTTACAATATCAATATATGCAGTATTATGTACTTAAAAAAGGAAAGGAAAACAAATGATTGAGTAAAACTACCAGAAACAGGTAGGAGAGCATCTAAAAATATATTTTCAAAAAATATGAAAGGGTTTAGCAAAGATGCTTTTGAGAATTAAATTTTTGCTGGTGAAATGAAATCTTGCGTTTATAAAACTTATCTTTAGTGTTGCTCATACACTGATAATGATAGAAAATATAAATTTCTTAAGAATTTCTTTCTTAAATGACTCCTAGGTCAGATTTAAGTTTAAACATTACAAATATGGACAAGTGAATGAGAGAAAAAGCAGAAAATCTACTTATAAAAAAAGAGGACCAGAGGAAATGTCAAGAGGCTAAATAAAACCACTTTAAAGAAAAGAAGCAAGCTTGAAAGAAAAGTTTTACAAAATGAGAAATGGCTGATTTCTCATTTGGTTTATGGTTTATGATAGGGCAAGAAAACATCAAGTCACAAAATGTCATTTAAATGTGTTCGTTTTATTCCAAGGGGGATTGATTGATATGTAAGATGTGGAATGCAATCATTTTCCAAACATATGGCAAAGAGAGATTTGACAATGTAAATAAATTGCAGCTAGTTTGCCTCAACCCACTGCAGGAAAGATCCGCTCTGATACAAACACAAAACTCGCTGGAGTTCACATATAAATAAACCCACCCAAACACGCGGCAATTACATTATTCATAGCACTGCTGAGAGCTCTTCCACAGAGCCTGACAAACACACAAGGGCTGCTGTAAACACAGAGCGATAACAGCATCAGCCAGATTGTCTTACAGTGTGAGGGATGGAAGAGGAGGAGAGGGAGAAACACATTCCGAGAGAATAAATGTGTGAAATGTGAGTGTGTGTGTCAATCATAAGGAACATTTTTTGGATTGGACAGACTGTGTTTGCATGCGACACACGTGTGCACCCCTACACACATGCAGAGCACTAAGTTCTTACACACACAAATGTTTTTATGCTTCTCCATACCTTTGGATTCGCATGACATTGCAGATGTATGCATGCATTGACAACTCTACAGAAAACCTTTTTTCACCACCTTAGGAAGTATAGACAAAGCAAGATAAAACGCTTACTTTGCTTCTTTTCCCACTGTACTCCTAAAATCTTACAGGAAACTCCGGTTCCACTAACCAAGTTGACCAAACGTAGGATTTACAAGCCATATGGGATTGCAGCAGGGGTTTCAATGAAACTATGCTCAGAATTTAAACACAGTCTCGGTTATTTGCTTTTAGTTAAACAGTTTGGTTTTATTAAAGAAATGTCCTAAACCTGAGATGAAACATCATTAAAAAGTTAAACATGTGATCAAACAAGTGATAACCAATCTTAATATGTCAATTTGATTTACACTATGTAGCTTATAAATCAACTTTTATTTTTGGACATATTCTTATTGAGGAACATGCACTGGGTTTTGCTGAATGGATTATAATAAATGAACAGAATGATTACCAACTGGGAAGTCAATTCTCTGATTGATCGACCAATAAATCTTAAAGAAATATTTAGCATCAGAGTCCTTGATCAAACTCAACCCCCAAAACATATTGCCTGTGTTGAGTCTAAAGTCTACAAATATGTCTGCCATGCAGCCTGTGCAGATACAGTGAGCTGTATCTGCATTATGCAGATATATTATGAACTATTTAAATGGACCAAAGTTTGTTTCCCCATTCGATCGCATCTTTGGTGCAGGTGTGAAAACACTCATGCAAGTCCTGGTGCCGACCAAAAAACCAGACCGAGATCCACTTTTTCAGGTGGTCTTGGTCAGCTTCCGAACGAACTCTGGTCTGGTTCACTTCAGCTGTGGCCAAAGAGTTTTTCTGGTGTGAATAAACTAAGTCTCAAAAGAAAGAAAGCTGAATTTTCTGAAAGGCTTGCTCATAACAACAAACCACACAGATATACGTTACAGGCCAGGTTATTGAAACAGAAAAGCAAGCTATTGTTAGTTTCGCACTAAACATCAGCAGGTGTTCACAAGACACTTTCTGATGTGTCCTGTGAACACATCAGCAAGATTAAGACCTGAAATCTTCGAAGGCTATATCTGCATGTGTCAAGTCAAACACCGTTGAAGGCAGATATTTGCTTGCACAGTAAATATCTGGTGCAAAACAAGCACCTTATTCCTCACTGATATTTTAGTTTTCCTTTTCCAGTACTCAGTCAGTGTGCTAAATGCCAGAATAATGAGCGACCAAACTCTTTTACACTTTTAAATGTTTTACTTTCTCAAAATTCAGAGGTTTATAAATGTCATGGTAGAATTTGCTTTTAAACTATTTAACTTGGATCAAATGATGTCAAGTTTCTCAAGGGTGTTTCCATATTTTTACTCCAAGTCATGATTGAAGGCCATCTATTTCACACACACCTTTTAAAATCTACTCACAAATTACCTGTGATTCAGATCAGACCTTTGTGTGTGATGGCCACTAAGTTACATTGACTTTTTGTCTGAAAAAGTTTCATAGCACATTTGCTGAGATGCTCAGAATCATTGTCAATTTAGAAAATCCATTTGTAACAATCTTTAATTTCCAGGCTGATTTTTTTTATTTTTTATGATTTCAACATGTTCTTTCTTCTGATGCCATCTAGTTTGTGAAGTGCATCAGTCCATCATTCACAACATGGACAACCCTGACCATCTTCTTCATGTTGTACAACAAAAGAGTGTCTTCAGTCAGAGGCTTCTGCAGGTCACTACAGAAGATTCTTACTTTCTGCAGCCATTAGCATCAACAGCCTGGATATTATGAGTGCTTTGTTAGAGTTTGTTCTAATAACGTCCTACAGTCTTATTCAGAAACTTGAGCTGATGTCGTGGGAATCAGATAACTTTACAAATGTAATAACTCCCATTTCTTGTTAGTGTGATGGTAATAAAGTGTGGCTCAAATGAATGCTGGCAGGCTGGCATGTAGGATGATGCAAAAATAATTAGCTTAAAAAAACAAGATAAAAATCCAGAATACTAAACAGGGAGCAGACATAAGAGCAAAGGAACTGCAAAACTGGAGTGCTAAAAGTATTTGCCATAGTAGCGCTAAATCTCAAATAGCTCTGGTATGTTTAACATGGCGGTTCAGTTAGTATATTTGCACATCTGTCTTATGTTGTTTGGATTTTTTAGTCTTTATCTGACCTGCAGAAACATGAGGGTGAGCTTCGAAGGATGGAAGGAGATGCAATTACTCTATCTAAATCTAAAGGGAGTGTAGAGAAAACTATGACCTAAGACCTAACAGGTCCAGCAAAATATTGGTACTGGAAACTAACTAGAGAAATGGTAGCATGACACAACTGAAAGAACAAAAACCACAAAGACCAGATGGTCGGTGCATTCCTTCACAGTAAGCCGCTGGACGACAGGAGTGATGAGAAGCAAAGAAGGTGGAACGGGACCAATGCCAATATATTACGATACCCTCAGTACATGAAGTAAACTACTTTTGAATAAATTATAACGGAATGTAAATAAGTCCTTACCAGTTAATATACATCACAAGAATGACCAAAAATAAACGGATAAAATAAGAAATGGTTATAAAAGAATCTCCTAAAACCTATAAACACAACATAATAACTGGCTTTTTTTTAAAACTGTCTAACCTTGAAATCATTGAACTTTAGCAGAAAAAAAACTTTCTATCTAAGCACAGCCAAGATCCGACCAAGCTGAGCAATGTCTCAAAACGACAACAGAACTAATTCCTTTATTGAGCCCAATTAAACAGCTTCTTTTCCTAACAAAACAGCTCGTTGTAAAGTGGGGATTGAAAGACTGGCTAAGCATGCCACCTCAGCCTTCTCCTTCAATGCTCAAGGTGCTCCAGTGCTCCTTTGTGTGGAAGCATTTAATAACGAAGCCTGTTTGAGTCCTGGAACAATGATCGGGAGCTGCGTTTCAGGGCTGACATTGCAGTAAAATGCCATCACATTGCCCAAAGGGCTAAACTTTAGTCAACTGTGAAATCTGCTTCAGAGAGAGCACAGAGTAGGGGAAACAAAGGTTGATTTAAATTCCGTTATATGCTGTGTATAGCTGGACAGGGATGCATGATGGTGACAATTTAGATTTTGCTCATATTGTCTTTAATGACATAAAGGTTTGTTTTTTCGCTCTATTTGATGTTTTGATTAGGACAGTTTTAAATCTTAAAAATGGGCAAATAGTGCAACAACTTTTGGAATTGCATAACTCAGTTTGCAAGTTCAGTCTGGCTCACAACGGTTACAAGCAGTAGATGTTGAACACATTTTTTTATCCAACTTTAAAGAAAAGCAACTAACAATTGAATTGGCAAAAATATTTTGTAATAATTTCTGCCTTAAACATTAAGGCTACCTTTACAGACTGTGTTTTGTAACAAACAGTTCAGAATATTACAAACTACTAAAGGAGTGCACATGAAAAAAGCCAGCATTTTTGGAACAGTTGGACTCTAATCACAGCTGCAGTTTCACCTCTGCCCTCTTGATTGCGATGCAGCTGCAGGTGCAGCTTGGAGGCTTAGCCGACCTGTGTCACTCCACAAATTGTAATCAGCTCTACAAAGACATCTGGTTCTGGATGAGGGAAAAGATCCAGGGAGAATTCTAGAAAGAGATGTTCTACAGTCGGCAAAGCAAGGTAGCGGTTTGTGAGAATAGAGGACCTATAGATCATTGTTGTCAGGGAACAAAGCTGTTGTTTGCTTTCAAGGGTAATTAGTTTAAAAGCTTTGTGATATTGATCATACAGCCTGTTTAATTTAAGAAGTTAACTGGGTCCACAAATGTGAGATATATGTTTTCATACAGTCTGGACTTGACCTTTAAATCAAGAATCTTTCAGAGGTTTATGATGCCACTCTCTGTGCAAGCACATCAGGTACCTTGCAGATTGCAGATCTGCAGACATGTGTATCTGATGACCTGACATCAGGCCTTTGCCTGGTTAAAGAGAAGTTGCATTGGACCTTGTTGAAAGTAGCATTCCCAGTGAGTGGTAGTGCCAGTGATAACCTAAAGCTCATATCAGAGGGCTCAGGATCAAACTGCGACCAAGCTGGCTGAGCTAATCTTTCTCACTGAGATAGGCCCTTGGTCAGCTGGTGGTCGAACACTGATGTACAAAACAACTCCGTACATACAAGCGTATCTCATCATAGGTACGTCATTTTTAAAACAAAACCTTCTGAAGTGGCTTTGATTCTTAGATAAACTTAAGTTTTAAAGTTTGACATACTGGCTAAAACATTTTCTTATCAAAATTTACTAAGAAGATCAATAAAAAGATTTTTATCTTTTCTTGAAGGTATGTATTATATTAAAAAAAGCACAATCAAACATGTGTATGCTTGTCCTAACAATTCTCAAAAGCCCTAATCTAAAACAACTATGAAGTTTAGTACCTTAATGGGTATTTTAGGAGTTAATATCTTACCTGTTCAAAGTCTTCATTTAGTACAAATAGTAGATTCTGGAGGCTGAAGTTAAGTCCTAGGCAAGCATCTACTATCTTACACCAACAGCCTCAGAAATAACCAGGAGGTTATACAAACATTCCCTTATTAATCTTTTTACCATTATCGTGTTTGCATTTGATGGTTATTAAGTTAGAAACCACCGATTATTTACATGGGAAATGGAGGTAGGAAAACGTGCCTCAACAGTAAATCTGTAAAGACTTAGATAACAGGCTGAAAAAAAGACTGAAAGGGTATAAAAAGGGCAATTTATGTAGCAGTTTAAATGAAGTCCATTTTATTGATCACTTCACTACCTCACTTTTCTATCGGTTGATTACTCTATAAAAGGTCTTGGCCTTTATTGGATAAAGCCTGAGCTGCAGCCCCTGGGGCCAACTAATCTGAATTTATGCTATAAGAAGACACCAAAAACATTATGTAACTATGGCAAGATAATAACTGGTTATGTTCTTTTAACAGAAACTCACTTACAAAAATCTAAATCAAGATAAAAAGAAAACTAAAGTGCTGTACCACCACATGCCATGTTTTAGGAGAAAACACATTTCATGGGATTATATTCTAAACTGCAAAAATACACAAAATGTGTTTTTGTATTTGTGCATGCATAAGCATTTACTAATGCATATATAAACATGCAGCTTCAGCAGCAGTAAAGCTGTTTGACAGCAAATGCATGATCCAAAACAAGGCAAAACTTTCCACTTTACCAAGTTATTCTCCAGAGAGGCTTCAGTGAGTAGTACTGGTAGCAAACTGAAAAGTCATGCTAATGGGAAAGGTAAGACAGGAGGTAAAGTAGGTAAAGTATAAACATATCTTTAGTGTTTAAGAGCAGCAAAATGGAGGGTGTGTATAATTACTAAGGCGATACAGAAATTTGGAGCACAAGCAAAATTAGATTTGAAAGTTGCCACACTGCAAAAACAATTATCTGCTCTTCTTTGAGTGAAATTGCATGATCGTCTTTGCTGTAGTATGAAACATTGCACCCTACCTCCAAGGTACATGAGACACTGAAAGTCCCATGTACATTGACTATGAAGACTTTATGTGATGCTTGAAATAACAGTACAGGCTGTGCTGATTTTAAGACCTTACCTTCATAAAATAAAAATTAACTTCTGATTGGAGTTAAATGCAGAGATAGTGTTTTAGTGCACTGACAGCCCACAAGAGAGAGAGAGACATAAAAAAGGCAAAGCATGTGTAAAGTTCTCTATTACTCTTGCTTAATATTCCAATTTAACTCCTCAGACAGCATTGATTCAAGGAAATAATGCCACCCAAAGGGTTAGGCTGTTAATTCTAAAAGAAATGCCTAGTTTAAAAGTTGTCAATGTGAAGGGAAAATACCACAAACACAACTCCAGAGAAATTGGGAAATCAATGGCAATTATATATATAAATGTATGGACAAAATCTGTGTAGTGAGAAGTCATTCAGAGACTCCCTGTGAGTTTAAAAATAATAATCCAGCTCATCTACCCAAGACAATATTGCGAATAAAATATAAATACAACAGTTTCAAAGACTTACCAACACATGAGCCGTCAATCTCCTCGTACCCGACACTGCAAACACATCTTCCCAGGGGGACCAACCAGTCTCCGTCTGCTCCACAAAACAGTTTGGGTGTGTCTCTTTCCTCAGCATGATCAATGCATGCGCCTCTCACCTCCACCAACGAGGAAGAGTCGACACGAGGGACTGTGTCTGGAAACGAGGCCAAGTTCATTAAGGTGAATGGGCATTTCTTGTAGTAAACTCTCACTGAAACCAATGCAATGCAGGCACCGATGTCCTGGAAAGCCAGATAAAAGCCTTTTTTGGTCATGGGCCCCACCTCCCGCACTTCCGTGTTGAGCTTGAGAATACGATCCCCCAGATCCATCTGAGTGAAGCTTTCATCAGCAGCAATGGTGTCAATCTTGGTGTACTGGCTGGGCTTAAATTTGACACCGTGAGCTTCGTCCATCTCATGGTAGAAGAGGTTGAATGTCTCCTTGCAGGTGCCAGAAACCCAGGGGATGGAGTTGCAGTCACGCAAGGTGAAGCGGAGCTCTACGTAGATCTTTTGGGCTGCCTGTCGAGAAATCCAGTTGGAGCGAAGCCAGTTGTTCTGGTTAGGCTCCATCACATTGCAAACCTGGAAAGTATGGATGGGTCGGTTGTGTTCGTCCATCTCCGTAATGGCGTCCCACTATAGGAAGAATAGTAGAAAGGTGGAGAGCAAGAACATGATGAAAGAGGATGGTAAGAAGCAGAAGAAAATAGATCAGAGGCTGTAAGCCACAAATTTTATAAAAAGTGATGGTTTTCATAACACATAAAGCATGAAAATCCTTCTAGCTAGGATTTCGATTTTACTTTTTAAGATTGAAATCTGTTTCACTCTTATTTCCTCAGGTGCAGGCCGCATTTTTCTCCCCTAGAATGATGTCTCGCTTCAGGTGCCAAGTCATCAACCCTGAAACTCCCAAGTCATGTGATCAGGGAGCATGGCAGCTTTGCAGGGTCATTAGGTTACCTGTCCCCATGTTGAAGGGAAGAAAGTTAATGGGGGTTTTTAGCCTTGCGGTCCTGCTTTGCTCCCTGGTTTTATTAGAGTTGGGACTGGCTTCAAGGGTGACCCTATAACCACCAAACATCCACCTGCAAGACTCAAATTACCTGCCTGGGAATAGGAATTCTCAAATCACTTCGCTTACAATGCAGCATCGGGCCCTCTACAGTGCAAGCTACGGAGTTTGCCTTTCTGTACGTAGGCTTCCTATTTACAAAAAACTTGCTTCAGCCTACTAGAGCTGTGCTATATTTGTAACTTTGAGTTGCAATTAAAACCATTCTACTGCATACATTGCTATAGATTGTATTTTTGTGTCAAAACAAAACGCTCTAATCATGATGTAAATTAAGGGCTGGTCACTGAACTCAAAGACAAATTAAATGCATCATTTCCAGACCTTGTGCTTTCAGTATGCCTAGATCTTATCCAAACACTGCAATTAATACTGTTTTTACCAAGACGTGTGAGCGTTTTACTGGGAGGTTTAATTCACAGAATCAAGTATAAGGCTATTAATTACCACCCAACACACACATACACACCCTTAACCATCATTCTGTAATTAAAAGTAAATCGGCTGAATCACATGTACACAAACATAAACACATTCAGGTTTCCACTTTGAGGCTCAGACAGAAGATCCAACCGTTCCAATTATCTGCACAAAAATGCTCCCGTTATTGACTAACAGTTAAGAGATTTGGCTGCAGAGCTGCTGGTTATTTTAACAATATTTGCCTGATAAGCTTGCACATTTAATAAGCTGTTTTTCACTTAGCTAAATATTACCTCTTGTTGAGAGCAGTAATGAAAGCCTAATGTTTGCTTTTGCATACTCATTATCCTTTTTAATAACATGTTCTAATTCAATCATCTAAAGGCGACAGGCTTTAATCTGCTCTTCCCTCAAGGTGTAATTGCAGAATTACAGTGAAATTGATTTTGATTAGATGTGATATTGTCCGTCCCAGCCTCACAATAAATTAAGTCTAAAATCTCTCACTGTAATTTTTAGGACAAAGGAAAAAAACTGATAAAACTACAGTCTGGCTAATGCATCTACCTTTACAATTGAGTGTACTGACTAACCTGTAGTACAGTACTGTGTATATGAACTGTGCTGATGATGCCGCCTGATTTTCTTACAGAGAACAATTTCAGTAGGTAAGCCGATCAGATAAGCATTTTATGAAACTAAGGCTTTAAAAAAAATATGTACACATATTTTCATTTCTAATTTCAACTTTATTTTGCAAAAACAAAACCCAAAACAACATTTTGGGGCAATTGTAAAAAGACAAGTCCTAAATGATGATTTTCTCATTCTAAGAAGGTCTTACTGCCAAAAGGCATTGAAGATATTTCTTTTGTCTTACATTTTCTTTTTTTTTTTCTCAAGTCTAAAGCACATACTTTTATGTCTGGAGGTCATGTTATTTTTATAAAACTACTTCACCAGACAAAGTCGCACACTAAAAGCATCTGGATAATATGTTTTTCAGAATGGAAGTATTGCAGCATTTTAATATCCTGAGATGTAATGACACAAAATTAAATTACGTTCATGGTAAGTTGTTATATAATCCCCCTTTGAAATTGTTTTCTGTGGATATTACTGGTGAGAAAAATCAATGTTAAAATAGCTTTTGGAAAAAACTAAATTAAATGTTCTGTGCAATAAAATGTATTGAACTTTATACTAGTCTGTGTTTAAAAAGTTTTCTAATGAAGAAATAAACAAAGATGTTAGCATAATTTTGCAGATTAACTCACTTGAAGCTGCTACATCGGTAAACACAATATGCGTTATTAAGAAAAATGCAATGACACTTGCATCTTATCTGATGGATAAGTGAATAATGTAAACAAATAGTTTGCTAAACTTCTACCACAATTTTAGGGGAAGAACATAAATGGTAAAAATTAGCTTTAAGCATATTTTTAGCCAGCAAAACCTTTTAACAGAAGGGTATCCACTTTTATCCATTGTGCTTTTAATTTAATTCTTTATAAATGAAAAATAATTATTATTAAATGTATTTCAGGAAACCATAAAAAAAAAAGCTCACTACATGGATACAGACACAAAGCAAGGTCAGAGATAGCCCTCAGCCTTTCATTCAAGATACTTTTTTATAGATCACAACCTCTGCTGTAAATGGAAATAAGATAATAGCTAATATCTTGGTCTAAAATTGAATGCATTCCTCCTATTAGATTGCATTCTTTAACAGTAGAGCACTGAATGAGAGATGGGAGACGAGGGGGAAAAACTAAGACACCAGGCGGCCGAGAGAAGAGGAAAACAGAGTTCCAAGATTGTGTGGAGGTTTGTCTCCAAAAGACAATTTTCTTCAGATGCTGCAAGGTAATAACTAAAGTTAGATTTCAATGAAACAAATTTAAATGCCAGGGTGGATGGATATCATCCAATGACAGGAAGACAGAGACGGCAGCATCTCAGTAAATTGTCTCAAAGGAGTAAAACAATCCAGTGTGATAGAAACACATTGTTTCAAGGATCCTATAATAAACAGCTGAAGCTCAGTTCCCTACTGAATACCATTCACAAGAGAAAGAAATCCAAGATTGTTTGAAGTTGTTGAGTCAATCAATGAATAATGGTTGTACTTTAAATAATTTCATGTGGCTTTGCTGGCAACAAACTGAATTAATTTTTATTGCCGTATTACAAAGCAAGAAAAAGTAGAACTTATCTATACAGGCAATGGAATAAAGGGGGAATTTGTAAACCACCATCACACATTAGACCACTTTCTTGTATGTGTGCTGCTGCAAGTTGTAATAAAAGAGTTGTCTTCTGTTTCAAAGTGGAAAGCTTTCACTGACAGCTATCTACCTTACCATCCTGCCTTGACATACATATTTGGGAAAACCGAGAAATGCAGATGATTGATGGCAGCCATTTATAATCCATCTCACAGATATAAGAAAGTCGGCCATTTTACTGGCCTTTTGCCCAGGGCAGGGATTCTTTTATTAACACCGTGACTCCCAGAGCCCATTTTAAATTTGTACTTTAAACTTTAGTATCATAATGGCCTCTCTTCATCAGAATTAAACATTTAGTGATCCCAAACATTCCCATTGGTCGGATAAAAAGATATGAAAAAAAGTATTTAATGCAATTTATGACTGAAATTTTATGGCCCACTTTCTCAAAGTTAAGTGTTATATTTCTGAACCAAGGGCAGGTTTAAGAGCAGTACTTTTAAAGGTTTCCTTTTTAGCTGGAGGAAGATGGGATCACATGGACAGTTATGCTCAGAATTACGCTTCACATAGACATGAATGTCATACCGCCTCTTAAAGACAAATTTAAATAATTCCAATTTCAGAGTGAAATGGTCATACACATAATAACTTTAAATGTTTTAAAAGTAAATGTTGACAGTACCGGTTGGATTTGTCAAAATGAGTCAAAAACATAACTACAGCCTCAAATTGACACATTTCTGCATCCCATAACTTTGACTAACTTCAATAAAAGTTTAAAGTTGTGCATCCAATTTGTATCTTATTCATTTTGGATGTTACATAAATATTTTTGAAAAAGAACAGTTCAAAAGCCCAATTAAAGGCAAAAATATGGCATTCATGCAATGATCATTTTATGCATGCTTTTTTAAATTTGGCAGCCATATTCAAAGCCTTACAGAGTAAAGAATAATAAAAACATGAAATGTTTTAGTATAATGGGTCGTCTGATACATTTCAGTGCAATGAGAATGGTGAAAGTGAGAAACCAGAGAAGATAAAGTCTGCAGCTGTGACTGTTATGGGTCATGCATGCCTAGTTTTATAGCAGGAATACACTTGTACAGCATCAATACCAAGGTGTTATTTAAAAAGCATGAATTGTAAAAAGTAGCAAAATAATAAATGTAAAAATGTCATAAACCATGTTCGTTCTCTAAGCTGCAGTAAGGAAGCAGTGGGGTCTCTCAACAATTTCAGCGAGGAATTACAGATGTCCAATGGGACTCAAACAGGACATAAGACTGGCACAGAATACAGTTAAGTCACAGGTGTTCATTTGGGCTGCTGGGGACTCGATCTGAATAAACATTCAAAATTCAAAATGAAATGTCCAGTTGTCTCCCAGATTTCCATAAAGCAAGAAATGATTCTGCTGTGGCATGCTGCAAACACATAATGTGTGAGAGGAGCAGAGGAGTTGGTAGCAGGTGTGCTCTCCCTTCGTCTTAAGTCACTTTGAATGTAAGAAAACACAAAAAAATAGAAGATACTTGCTGACAGCGTGCTATATTATTTGAATCATTCATCTTACATTGACTGTGAACAATAAAGAGATTATAAATATGCTAATGAAGTCAACCACCCTTTGATTTCACCTAAGTAATCAGTACAGTCAGTACAGTCTTAGTCTAATTTAGAGCTATAATATTTATTAAATTGCTACCATTACAATATGAAAGTGCACAATGTAAAGGACTGCGGGGAAGCAATATGTGTTTGATTATTTAAATTTAAGTTTCAGAAATTTACATTTGGCATAAAAATGAGGTTTTCCCTTAATACAAAACAAATTTGTGCTTTAGAATGGCAAAGTCAGAGCACAAGATGGGCAAAGATTTAGGCATTAGTTGGGAAAAACTGTATGAATATCAGCAAATCATTTCTATGTTAAATGTAGTTGTTTAACTCCACTGTAAATATGTAGTTACTGTAGCCACAATTTATGGTTTTCATCACTGTAGCGAAAAAGCTGCACATATTCATTTGATTAATGTGTGCTGGCACAATTTGGATTCTCTGTCAATTAAGTTGAATGAAGTTTAAATGTAATGGAATATGTCGTTATCATTTTAAAAATTTAAATAACTATGACAGGATTTGTTTGACCCCGTCAGTAGGAATGACAAGACAATGGAAAAAGTCGAGCACAACCTCTGCTCAGGAGCATTGGGACTAAACTCATCATAGTTATCAATCTTATGGTTTTGAAAAACCTTGTTATAAAATATGTAGAGTACTAATAAAAGTCATGAAGTGAAAATTTGTGTTACAAGACGATGCAATTTATTTTCCTCCTGGAGTGTGTGACTTTATTTTATATTTTTTTCATTCATCTCAAATCTATCTTTTCACAGTTTCTTACTGTTTTCCTTCTCTTCCATTTCCCATGAGTCTCCTCTGTTTATCCTATGCAATCGCCCAACACCTCGACTATCTGTCGTCCCCATGCATTCTGTCCGTTTCACTGTGTTTTTATGTCTGTGTTATCGCTATCATTGGGTCTGAAAGATTTGTATTTAATCTTACAGCTTCTGTTTGTGATGGATGATGAAACACCACCTTCTAACAGCATGTGCATGCACAGTCACATACACAAATCATTACCACAGGGGTAGATGAAGCATCATTTCTCACTAGGAAACTAGATGTCACGTCTTTGTTATGAAAGAAAACAAAAGCAAGAAGGTAGTAAAACTGCAAACTTTAAGACTGTAGGAAGAATAATTTGTTACAGAGAAAATGGTCAACATTTTTACAATTTAAGCACTTATTTGCCATTAAGGTCTTAGAAACACTTTTTCCAATGGTATAACTTTAATAGACATATTTAATAATAATATCCTAATTCTTTTTCAATTATAATACTCACCTTGCATGCTTCTTCAAATATGAATATACTATTTTACTAACTGCTTCTTGATCTCTTTTGCTTTAGATTTGTCCTAACTCTTATTTCATTTTACGTGGATCTGCATCCTTCCATTTTCATGTCATTTTGCTGCTGGTAGGCCTGAATTTCCCTGCCGAGGGATAATAAAAGATATTTCTTTTCTTTTCTATTCCATCATTATGCCCAATATACGCGTGTTTTTATATGCATCAAAGAAGCTGGTCTGTTGGGATCTTATTAGGGGCTAGTGAATCTTAAAATGGGGATTCCATCAATATCTGGCAACCTCAGTCAGGTCATTGTGCTTAACTGAGTGTCAACAGGAAATTCAATACTTTGATTGGAGAATTATGGAAATAAATTATCATTGAGTGATTTAGGACTCCTAATTAAATTTCTAACGATTTGCTGATGAGGTATATTGGCAAGCCTAGACACTGAGGAAATCTGTACAGTGAACATGTCAGAAACTCTTTTGACATTATTAAAACATTTCAGATTATTTAGCTTAATCGTGGCTCTAGTTATCAGGGGTTCATCGTTACAAATGAGTAAGATGTGCACTTTGGCTTTAGCAACCTTGAAACTAAGTGTGTTTTTCTGACATAGCTAAAACAAAATAGAAAAACACAAATTAGTTCAACTGGAAAAGTTTTGTTTTGCAGTGCTGGACATATAAGCTGATGTTTAAGCTAAATCCACATTAAAAAGCTCCAACAGTGCCATATATGCATCTCTTTCAGTAGATTCTAGATTCATAATTTATTCTATTGCAGAGGACTTATAAACCACGAGTAAGTTTGTTTAGTCTAACGCCACAAATCCCAGTATCTGTTCACTATCAGACGTCTAAATGTCTCCAGTCTAGTTTATGAACATCAGCAGGTGTTTGTGAAATCTTTTTATGACGCCAACCAGCATTTATGACATTTACAGTTGGCACCTATAAATGCTGCTGAGTCACACACAAACTTTCAAACAGAAATCCTAAACAACATTAAACAAATAACTGATTGTCTACAAACAAAACTGGAACCACTGATAATACACTCGATTAACAACAAAGCATAATTTAGACTTTTTTTTCATAGATTTTTCTTATTATTTAGCATTTAACTTAGTTTATTAGCAGGCAGCTTAAGCCACTTCTCCATTGTCACGTCTCACTCTAGTTGGCCAGTGTTTGGTTTTGTTCTAGTTCATTGTCTAGAACAGACAATGGATGAATGTGCGCATCAAAATAGGATAATCTGATCATGTAATTTACAGCAAAACTCAGCAGGACCAGTGGAAAGGAAAGGAAACCCTGAACTGAAAAGCCAACACCTATTTTTACATTTTTCAGGGTTGGAAAGATAACTAGTTGGAAGAAAACAGAGAAACTGATTTATTATTACCACTTTGTCCCTATATTTCTATATTTCATAATATTTTTAATTTATAAAGCAGCATTCCTTGAAAAGATAACTCACTATTTTAAACTGAAGTTCTTATAAAACAGTGCATAAGCAGCTAATATGTCTTTATTTGGTATAAATACTGTAAGCGGAAGACAATAGCTAGTCCAACAACTTTGTCTTAAGCAATTCCAATGTCCAAAATGTCATCAACATGAATTATGCTTTATTTGTACAGAAGCCAGGGATTAATTACATGGAAAATTGAGGAGGTTGTGCAACACGGCCGACTAATGGTTAGTCTACCTGACTAACAGAGAAGGTTTCTTGTTCATGTTCACTTCAGGTATACTATTTTTGCTTTTTCAATACATTATTTTTACGTTGAACAGTTATTCTAATCAGGAACGTATAAATACTAATGGCACACCATAAGAATCTGTGTAAATTTCTGTCCAATGTAAATTTGATGACAGTTTAAAAGCTCTGCTTGGTTCTAAAGAGTATTGTGTTTTGACTGTTTTATTTTACACTTGTACAACATTGTTTCAAAGTTACCAAAGTCCTTTAACTATATATACATAACATTGAAACAATTTACGGCTTACGCTTTCTTAAAGCATTCCAACAAAACTGCAGCCACTAACCCAAACAAATATGAGCAGAAAAAGGGAAATTAAATTATAATATCCTGATTATCTAAGCTGCTATAATTTTTTTTTTCACTTTGAAGTTTTTAAAAAGCAGAATTGAACTTCAATTCTTTTCTAACTAGATGAGCCTGAGTCTCTGGGATGGCTAGCCTGAGTAGTCCATGAAAACTATTAAATCCTTTTTAAACAAACCGCTATTACCGAAATCTAAAATACTGCTACATTTGCAAAAAAGAGCAAAAAGATTTTCTGCTGTAGAAATGAAAGCAGATATACTTCTCAGGTTATCTCCCGCAGGGGGAAATTGCTGTAATCGACATTCTGAAAAGGTACAAATCGGAGCCGATTTCCACTCAAATTACTGAAATTAAGGTAGCAATTTTTTTGACAATCAAATCCGCTTTCATCTCAAAGACTTTGGTTGTCTAATACATGTCAGTGAAAAATGGGACTGTCATCTCCACGATTTCATTTCACTGCAGGTCAGCGCTCAGGAAGCAGAAAACAGCCTTCACCCTTGGTTCTAACACCAATAAAGTCACGGAGAAGAAATGGTGTGGAAGACAAACAGCATGCTGGCATTGTGCCATATCCCACAATTTAATCTTTAATCTTTACCTTGAATATGTTTGATTTGGAAGGAGCTTTAAGGTTGGGGGCAAGGCTAAAGGATGGTGCTTCTATATTATTTTATAAGATTAAAAAAAAACCTGTCGACTTGTACTGCCTTGATTTAATATCTTTGAGACTGGTGCACCCAAATAAAGTTTTGCAAATGAAATCAGTAAAGGATGCGTCTCCTTCAGGAGGAAAGGACTATTTCCAAATATATCACCCAGCTGCAATCATGATCCAAGCCTGCTGTGAGGGGACCTACCCACCAAACTAGACCATTCCAATACATCACTGTGTGCGTCTGTGTCCCCCTTGGTGATTAATTTAAAAATTTAAATCAAGCAAAACCCACAGTTCCCTTCCACACACTCTCTACCACTTCAAGATCCTAAGTACATTAACAACACACCCTGAAATCAATAACAGCGGGTAAACAGGTCTGAGTAAATGAAATCCAAAGACCCTGTGCTCTTCTCGTTCCCGCATCCATCACAGCAGATGGGTGGGAACAGGGTGGAGCCAGAGGACTCATCAGTCATCCCAGCGGTGCTATCAAACATGCTGCTCAAGTCAGTCGAGTCAAAGAGGTTTAAGGGAACTGAAAATAGAGCTCAAACCTTGCAACAGTTGTTGTTAGACTGCGCTTTGGGGGTCATTTAGTTTCTTTTGTGTGATGACCACTTCAAAAGGTCAACATAACACTTCGAAGACTAAGATAAAGTGTTTCCTCTTGGGTTCATTGTGCAAGGCACCTGAAAATTAATGTCAGCTGGTAGAAACATGAATAATAAAACCCTTTAGGATGCCGTGGTTGTCCTGAAACAAATATGATTGCAGGTTCAACAGAGTTGAAACAAAAACCCTTCCTTCTCACTAATGTGATTTATTTGTTCATAAAAAAATAGAAAAAAAATCAAGACATACACACAGACTCCACAGCAAGGCTTTTCCATAATTACTAGGTGTCTGCACAGCAGCTGCAAACAGGTCAACTTTTGCTTTGTTTTCTGCAACCTTAAAACTTTTGTTTGAACAAGCAATACTTCTCCAGGCAACATGAGAAGCTTCAGCAAACTGAGTAAACTACCAAAGCACTTCAGCTAGAGAAAGTGCACAAAGCAGCTCACTTACAGCTTATGTTATTATACTCGTAGCCTTCTGTGTCACTGTGGGCCATCTCCTCATATCACTCTGTTTGAGTTGGGGAAAAAATTGCATGTTTGAACACAGGGAGTTTTAAGAAAGAGCAGATAGTAGTTTCATATTCTTTAGAAATGCAATCTTTTGAAACGTCCTAAAGCACCCTGGTTGGTAAATTACAGAAAAAAGAAACCGAAAGAGAACGAAAAGGAAGCAATTTGACATCTACTTCACACCATGTGATGCTAAGCACCATCCATCAAGGTTTTATTGATTCCCACATAATACATCACATCTATACAAAATGAATTTGCCTTGTAAAGTCACACATCTTCCATATATTTTCCCCTAAAAAGACAGCAGAGTGGTGGATGATAAATGTCAGAGCAACAATAAAAAATGATAAGATAGTTACATCAATGTATATCAGGAGACTGTGAGGCTACTAAAGCACCGAGCTTGGAGGTTAAACATGTTTTACTCTTCCTCCACATTAAATCTGAGGCGTCTGATATTCAATTTAGCACCAACTGCTGCAGTAATGCATTTATACCATTTAGTACTGTATAAAATCTATTACAGTTATGGCCTCTGAAGGAGGTTCCAATCCATCATGCGGTTACATCAGCCACACATCACTCTGCCTGTGTTGTAAATCAATCAAGATTGACAATAATAGATGCAAAGCTTTACCTTTAACCTTTCAATCGAAAAGAAGAAAGAAAAGCTAATTTGTGTTTTGACAAGTCTCATTTTATAAAGTCAAGGAGCAGAAGAAAATCAAAGGCTGGCCCTGAAGAGAAGACAGCTCTAATTCACAAACTATATCAGAAACCACTAGATTGTGTCCTTGAGCCAGACGCTTCGCCCCATCACCAGTGGGTCTGTTTTCAAGCTATGCCTGACCTCTGAACTCCGAGCTGAACCAAAACATCTTTCTATTACATGACCAGGTTTACCTGCCTTTAGTGTTTTAACAATATCATGGAGAGAGAGAATACAGTGAATATTCTATCACGGGCAAAAATCTAAAAACAGAGCAAGCAGGACAATAGTCCCAAAAATGCATAATAAAACACATAATGGTTTAAGAGAAAGAAAATATAAGTCCTATAATAACAACAGATTTTATTTTTAATGCCCTTTGTATCTTTAGGTGTCAAAGGGCTAAATGAATGAGCCAGGCAGTTTCCTGACATCTATCTGCAAAACTTTCAAAACATAAACACATCCAAGACGTTTTGTAATAAACTTACTTAACTGTCTTCATTAGTTATTTTCTGTCAATAAAGCTTTGTTCCTAGTTTTAGTTTTACCCAGATCTAGAAGAAGAATCTCCTACTAATCACCTTTTGCCATCCAATTATTAATTGGTTAATCTGAAACATAATCCATACACTGTATTAAAGTTAAGTCAAGCAGAAAGAGCTGAGGTTTTTACATGTATTATTTCTCTGATCAACTGTACACTAAAGGTAAGTAATGGTTAAGACATTACATTTTAGTACAAAACAAATTCTTATTTTAAAAAGGAACTAAATTGTGCTCATTTTCATATTGTAATATAATTTAATGTTGAATAAAATACGGAGCCCCTAAGGGGACATGGAGAGAAAGAAGGAAAAAGAAATCCCGACTTACTTTCTCGAGATCCTGAGAAAATGAATAAAAATCTATATATCTACCCTGTGTGGGGTGTGTGTGTGTGTGTGTGTGTGTGTGTGTGTCCTCCATCGCTGTGATTATGTCATTATGTACTGATCCTGATGAAGTTTCTCAGGATCTCGAGAAAAAACGTTGGGGTTTCTTTTTTTTTTCTCTCTCCATCTCTCCTTAGGGGCGGCGTAATAAAAAGCTTAAGTTGTTAAATGAAAAATCAGCAGAATGTGTCATTTTTGATCCAACTGATCAGATGTCAGAATAACTGAGCTCGATTACTGAAATAATTATTATTTGCTGCCCTAAATTATACAACACAATCAGGTGGAATAAAGCTACTCCACCTCTAAAGAAGCGACAGTGAGTAAAAAATGAAGCAATAGTTTTTAATCACACCAAGCTGAGATTGGCCTGTAATAATCTGAACCTTTTTAACTCTGAGGTGAGGCTTCTCGTTGCCTCACTTTCCGCATCTCCATTCTGTTAGAGAAGGAAATATCACTACATGTAAAAAAATCTTCAGAACTGGAATCACACAAAAATTTATGTTTACATCAACAAATAATATGAATAATTTAACTTTTTTTATTTTTCCATTCCCTGACCTCTCGTCAGAGAACAAACCCTTCCAGTCTACTGAATGTCGCAGACACATTCAAACTGATTCTATTATTTCAGTTCAGCTCATATTTCCAAAGCCTATTGGAAACAAAACCTCAGACCTGACACAGCAACTCCAGTCATTAAAAACACAACTGCCTTCCAATCAAAGCGAACACTGGTTAAGGGTAAGCACCCTGTCTCCTTTCAACCTCCTCCTCCATCTCATTTTCTTAAACGGTGATATGTCACTCTCCTCTACACACTCTGCTGACTGTTTCTCATCTGAGCTGACACAGACCAGAGACCTCTCTTTTTCTCCCCACCAGCTCAGACAAACTATGCGTGGGAAAGCTTGAGGGGGAGGGAACTTGTCGTTTTACATATCTATTTTTGCCGGAGTGGCAGGCAGGCAGTCTGGAATGTCAATGTGTGGCCCAGCAGCCTCTGACTGATGTGAGATCACAGTGACGGCTGCACACAGTGGCATGACGAACACACATACACAGGCTGTGCCAGTGGGTGAAGTGGGAGGGTAAAGCCAAGTACAACTGCGATAAGAACAGGTTGCCCAGGTGGAAAAAATGGGAATGAGACACAGAAATTCAGCACTATGCAAAAGTATTCAGATGGTTTGAACTTTGTCACCTTTTGTCACATTGCAATCACAAGCTTCCATGTACTTAATTGAGCTTGAATGTGATAGACAAAGACAAGGTAGTGCACTGCTGTAAAGTAAAAAGATGCAACGTCTAAATCATTGTAAAATTAAATTACTTTTTTTAATAAACAATGTGTTTATTTTAAAACAATATGCCAGTCGCTCAGTTTGCATGTTCTCCCTGTGCATGCGTGGGTTCTCTCCGGGTACTCCGGCTTCCTCCCACAGTCCAAAAACATGACTGTCAGGTTAATTGGCCTCTCTAAATTGTCCCTAGGTGTGAGTGTGTGTGTGTATGGTTGTTTGTCCTGTCTGTCTCTGTGTTGCCCTGCGACAGACTGGCGACCTGTCCAGGGTGACCCCGCCTCTCGCCCGAAATGACAGCTGGAGATAGGCACCAGCAACCCTCCCGACCCCAGTAAGGGAAAAGGGTGCAGGAAAATGAATGAATGAATGAATGCCAGTCGCTCGATATGCTCACACACTTCCTCTTCCCCTATGGCGCACTACAACTAGTTCTTCACAATGGAGCCTGTCATAAATGCTAAGGCTAGTTAGCATAGCCACAAACGATGGCAGAAAAGCAAAACAAAAAGGACGGAGCAGATTGTACTTCTTCAGGAAGCTAAGGTCCTTCAAAATGGCTTATCTTCTCCAAGTCTGTTGTTGAGAGCATCATCTCTTCTGCCATCATCTGTTGGGGCAGCAGCATCAGAACCAGAGACCCAAATTGGCTCGACAAGCTGATAAAAAAGGCTGGTTCTGTTCTGGAGTCGACTGTGGAACCTCTGGAGATGATGATGTAAAAAACAATTCTTCAGAAATTCAAGAAAATTACAGATAACCCTGACCATCCGCTGTAGGACACTGTTGTAGAAAAATACAGCGTCTTCAGTCAGAGGCTTCTTCAGGTTTTTTGTAGTACAGACTGCTACAGTAGACCTTTCCTGCCTACACTCATCACCATCTGCAATAACTTTAATTAAAGGAGTTACAACAACATTTAACTTTCCTTTGGGGTCAATAATGTATCTTAGAATTTAATTAAATCAAAATATTAATAAAATGTTACAAAAGCTGGAACTCCTGCACACATAAAATTCTCTCCGTCAGGATTTGCGTTAGTAGAGATGGTGAGGAAGACGCATGTTGTTGAGAATGAAGTGATGAATTTAATGATGAAACAAGCAATCGTCCAGGCAGCATAGAATGAGCAGGAGGCTAAAAGTGGTAGTGACTGGTATAAGAAAACTAACGGCAGACGAGGAACACAGGTGGGTTTAAATAAACAGGGAGACAATCAGGAGACACAAGGGACAGCTGGGGACAATCAGGGGTAGACAGGACAATATAGACACAGAAACCTAAAATAAACACACACACACAAAAACTCAAATCCACACACCCTCACTTTTTTGTATGCACACTGCACACAAGCTGCTAACTGGTGTCAGTTTTAGCTGAGCACTGAAGTCGTTGATAAAGACATCTTTCTCAACTGTAGAAAAGGTCACTGCGTTCTTCTTTTATTGTTTTTTTTCTTCCCATTCCAAATTCAATTAAATTTTAATCTGCATTATTGGCTTGACACACAAGCAACCCTTCTTGCAGAAACATTATTGTATCGATTGAAGTGGAATATTGCAGTAATGTGCTGCCATCAAGTACTGTTGATGGATGTACACTTGAGCAAAGTCAAAAACAAAAGACACCGTAGAATTAATTTCATTTGACAAAAAATGCTTTGTTTTGCTTTTCCACTACATTGTACATTTAGAAATTAACATAAAATAATTTATTTTCAGGTTCAAATCATTTCCACACCTCTGATAAATTAATTGAACCAGCGAATCTGAGGTCAAACAAGGCCTTGCAGCTGCTGATTTGATGACTACTTCCAAACAAAAACCTTTCAAAAATTAATTTGACAGGAACAATAACAACAAGTGGCAAAGGACTATTAGAGAAAGGGAAACAAATAAAAATCTCACTTGATTTACAATTTATTATTCAGTTAATTATGCTATCTTTCTTTTTGCAGACAACCAGTCAAACACTTTCTTTCCTGCTTTCACACTCGGCTGCTCTTTTTAAGAAGATGCTGTCAGAGAGGCAGAAAAAGAATCCAGATAATATAAAGAAAAGAGAGGAAGATATCAAGATGGAGGTGAGGAAATAATATAGACAAGATGGGGAGACAAAGAAAAGGTAAAGCAATATCTCTGGTTTCTCTATCTGAAAGAGATTGTACTAGGCATTACCGTTAAAATGAATTTCTACTTTTTTCCACACTTGCATGATAAGACTGATTTTAATATCAGACATGGATAATCTGAGAAAATCAAAACATTTTCAAAAAGCTTTCCGTTGTGAAAAATAACTGCCCTCTAAAGCCACAAACTTGTTTTGCCACAACTCAGCAACAACTGAGTTCACATGGCTGAGGGAAAACTTTGGTCCATTTAACAGAATTGTTTTGACTTTGAGTACGCTGCTCCAAAAGTATTTGACATGTTGTGTAACTGCTGTGTAAATGCTCATGTTTAGGGTCACAAACTAATAACCAGATATTCTCCTTCAGGATTTTCAATTGGATTGAGATCTTAGCTTTGACTAGGCCACTCCAAAATATCCACCTTGATGGAACAAGCTCTCTGTGTATCTTTAGCTGGATGCTTCTCCTGCAGATGGAAAATAGGATTTCTCTATATTTTGGTGATTTAATTTTACCTTCTAAGAGGAAAATATTCATGCAGTCACTTATTTCATGTTAGTTAATTAATTTACTCATCATTTTTTAGTAGAAATTAGCTCAAAAAAATTTCTGTTGATCATGATTGACTTGTAAAGGCAATAAAAAGGGTAAAACATCAAGAGGGTGAGTACTTTTTTTTATAGGGACTGTATGATGGCACACAACCTTCCACAAAGGTTCCAACTTTTCTTGTCAGTCTATAAAATGTTTGCCTAAAAGTGTTGAGAATCACTGAGATTTCCTTTGGAAGAGAATAATTAAGCCTTTGCAGTGTTTTTTTGGACCACTGATCCATCATTTCTCCATTTGTGGTTATTTGCTTCTTACTCTGGTTTGCTAGAATCCCAAAGCCTTAATAATGGCTTTGCAACCATTGCAACCATGCAGACAGATAGATGCTGAAGACTTGGCTTTTCATCTGCTGGGTTGTTGGCTTAGGTTATTTAGCAGAAAAAGTCAGTCTGCCAAATAAATCTAATGAGTTCTTGATTCTGCAGGTCTAACAGTAACATCTTGGATGTGTGGTTAGCGAAACTGAACTAATAATCTGGGCTGTGACAGATAACTGGTAATTTGACAATATTTTCAAAAGAAGCTTGGTTTGAAAAGTTTTTATACCTTGAATGAAATCGTTATTTGAAGGCTTGTACCCCTCGTAGCTCATGCTTCTCTTATGCTAACGCTAACCCAATGATGTGAAACCATTCAAGAAAAAGAAAAGCATTGTAAAAAGAAATCTCTAAGGGAGAAAATACTTTTACAGCACAGTAAAATCTGTAAAAAAAAAAAAAAAACGTTTCCCACTGAAAAGTTGTGCTGGTTTAATTTAAAAATAAAAGCCGAATCTTTGTTAATCTGCATGGAGATAGGGATTTTGTCAGCTCTTTCAAGGCTTATCAACTTCTCCTGCAGGAAATTACTGTTTGCCCAGAGTTTTAATTTAGCACAAAGTGTCTCACCTGCCTGCCCGTCTTTATGGAAACAGCAGGAGACATCCATCTTCCTTTTGCAAGGCCATCAGACTCCAGTCTGCACTTATTTCCAGTCAGGCTTGTTTAAGCCTGACTGGAAATAAGTGGAGACGAGATGCGATTGTCTGACCTACTCGATCAATTATGACAGGGAAAGCAGCAAAAACACAGACAGAAAAAGCATGCGGTGAGGGTATGGCTTTCGGGATCCAAAGAACTTGTATGAAATGTTAAGTGGGTTTACGGACGTGGCTAGACTAAACACCCATCTCCAGTGAAACCATATCCCTCTAATGGGAGCCATTCTGTGACCCCAAAATCCCCATTAATGTTCTCGTACAGGACAGAAGTTCAAGTCTGAGAGGGTCTGAAAATTAAACTGGATGTCTCCTCTTGCACCATCCTCTGCTTGTTGAAAGGAGAATCAACCGATCGGTTTAAGTGAATCTTTGCAAAGAGATACAGTTTCGTCTTTCACACCTGCAATGCCATCATACTCCAAAATCACACGACAAAGAAAATGAACACACCTTGAAGGTCAGGGATAAGGTTTCCAATCTAAAGCAGTGTTTCGAATTTATAGTTAGAAATAAACACTATGTCATGGACAATAGGCATGTCAGTATTACTAAATTTAAAGGCATGGTGTTAGAGGACCTTTCCTTTTTTACACAAAAACCTATTATTCCTGTTATTTGCAAACAATAACGTATTATGCATTCTAAAACCTGGAAAACAATTAAATATTTTTAAAAAATTACTCTTTATGTAATTTTTGAACATACGTTTGGATATACTGTGGTTTATGTGCAACAATTCCTGAAGACTAAAATGAATTGTTCCAGATAAAGTCAATTTTTTTCTAAATGTAAATGATGTAAAGTTTTGGTCCTAAAAAATTGTGGTGATAAATTAGGACTAAATATTTTTTGTGATCGATAATCCAAAGCACATTCAGTTAATGGTTAAAGTTACTGATTCAGGCTTTAATTTGCATGATGACAAGGTTTTCATTACTTGCAAGAATTTGCATACAGACATGTTTGAACTCAAATAGTTGGATCTTTTTTTTTTATCAAACATCACTACACAACATTGAGCAAGCAAACATTAAAGAGACATGTCTAAGAAATTTAACTGACTCCTTGGTCCCCATAGTGACAAACGCTTTACTGGTAATTACAAGGCAGCAGCCTCCACCAGCTCCACTGTTGTTTCACATTAGTTCAGATACAAACCACAACATCACTATATACCAAGCACTGTTTTGTCATCCAGACAGAACAGTGTTAGCTAACAGTGCAATTAGTAATCTTGCTGGATTCAGAAGTGATTGTTAAGGGAATTACAGTCAGAAACAAACTTTTACTTGCATGTGTGCATGCAGCATGCTAACATGCAGCTATAAATACACCATCCTGTTATCAGAGGTATAAATATTAGCTAGAGGTCAGCTTGAAGTAGTTCCCAGCAAACAGCTTTGATTCCCACTCATATTAAACTAGTACACATTCTGTGTCCTCTCAGTCTGTCGGTGGCCTCTTAGTGTTTTAATACACTTTTGAAGGTTACTCTAATCCCTGTAAATGCATCATTGCTACAACTTTCCTGATCAACATTCCCAAATCTATACATCTTGAAGAAGAAGAAGTCTCTAAAATGTGATTTAGGGACTTGTGGAGGATCTCTGCCCACCTGTGTCAATTCAAATGGTGAATATGGATAAGCTTGTAATTCACTGCAAATCATCTGACCTTTTAAATATGGAAATCACTTCACTTTTCAACGTGCCAGGATTCATGCCTTTCACCAGCTATTTAATTGAGGTTCATGGTTAAGGCAAAGAGATATAGAGCTTTTCCATGAATGAGGAAATGTATTTTCTAAGCTTTGCAAGCAAAATTATTGAAAACGTTGAACTGGGACAGCACAGTAGGCTAGCCGAGTTGAAGGGAACCATTTGCACAAAGATATCAAAGCAGGAGGAAACAAGTATAAGTGTCCAAAGTGGAAAAAACAAATTGGACCAAAAGTTGTAAACTCAGGAAAAGAAAGTAGTATTGTATTGTGTAGTTCCTGCTTTAAGAAGAAAATCAACAACAGAAATCACATAGTATTTATGTACTAAATAGATTTACCACATCGATAATAAGACTGGATTGATAAGAGTCAGAATATGAAGTTCTTTCAAGTGACTCATGTACTAAATCCACTGCTGATCACCAAAGTTAAATTAAAAGCTCACCACCTGACAATTGTAGGTAAATAAAAAACACAAATCCTCATTTCTTTTTTGCCTTACAGACATGTTGCATTTAAACGCACCCTGCGAGAAGAATAGTAATAGAATAAAAATATAAAATATAACTTACTTTTGTTTAGTGGGGGAAATACCAAATTTAGCTATTAGTAAGGTAGAGAAGCTGCAATGATTTGGACCTTTCAAGAGGAAAATAACCTAAATCACATGGCCTAAAACCTAGAGAAAATATTTAGGGTCAGCTGAACCAAAGAAAAAATCTGACACAAATTGTGCAAAGATCAATCAATGTGGCTTCTGTTTTACTTTGTCTGTTTTCTGACTGAATATCAGTTTCAGCTTGGTGCTGATCCATCTCAGTTCAGAACATTTCCTTTTTCATTTCAAAGTTTCACGTTACATTTTCTTCAATGCCTTTCAGCGGGTCACAGCGTGTTCATGTCCAAACACAATCACCAGTGAAGACTCATTTTTGTAAGCGACATCAAAATATGATAAGACCATTTGTAGTTCGGACTACGATACAATTCATGGTATGATGCTGTTTTCTCTGCACAACAGTGTGGATGTGTGCATCTTTCCTTGGTTTTCTATCACAGAGAGTGTGACAAATGGATGTGTCAGAGCTTGATGGACCACTGCGATTGCTCTGCTAGGCACAAAGCTATTACAGGACTATATAGACAGCTGCAAAGGAAAATCCTGTTTCAATCAAATACGTATAATCTGGGAAACAAAGAAAGATGTTTAGGAGGTGACAGAAAAAGTCTCCTCCCTGAGCAATATCAAATACTAATACACATTTAAGCCAGATTTGTTTACATTTAAAATTGCACAGTACAATTTCTAAAGCTGCTCTGGTAAATTATATTTTAAAGATCTGTAAAGGCTTTTTGTTCTGCTGACATGCAACATGTCAAAGGTCATATTACAATTTAGCTTAATAAGGAACACAACTGAAACATTGCTGCAAAAAAGCTTTTTTAAGCACCTGATATTCTGTGAATCAGTTGTTTTTTGTACAACAGCCATAGCTCCTGACAGAACCAAAATGTATATTTCTAACGCTACAATCAGCTCGTGGCCACTGCAGCAAGAGAACAGCCGATTAGAGGTTCCGGTGAGAAACACGGCTGAAATGTGTCATTGTCACTGCACTACATTTTCTGATGCAAGTCAAGTGAAACAGACAGGAGTAAACAGCCTACTAGAGATTAAGCACCGTGACCTTGGGCGAGTTCCCTCTAAACAGGCCACAGAACTGTTCTTTAAACGTGCAGCAGATTAGCTGCCTGTGTGCATTTATATTTGGATTTTCTGGATGCAGAAGAGGGTTCACTCAATGCAGCTTGGGTTTTGCACATGTGAAAAAGAAATATGAAAAGACCCTGCTGTAAATTTATGAGAATATGTGTCAGCACATCACCTCTTAGCTTTCACTCATCGGCCATTTGCTGTTCACAGAATATAAAAAGAAGCTTCCAACAATTTACGGTGCAGATTCTTGGTGAACGAGAATATTTTCTGAACTAAGCACCGTTTTGACAATAACTGGCTTTCAAAGATTAAACATAACCATCTGACTGATTAGTTTAGACTAGATAAATGTTTGTACAAATGCCTGATTGGGTGATTTCAATCATATGTAATTCTTCCAATTACAGCGGGAAATCATAATCTCTCCTACTGGAAATTCAGAAACTATTCAGCTGTTAATAGCAGAGAGGATTCTTCTTTCATACACCTGAAAAGAAAGCAGAGCTGTGAGGTGATTGGGAGAAAGATCAGAACTAACCTGCAATTACAGCCCCCATTTCCTGCCCTCATATACTATATGAAATGCTCTGAATTTTAATCTTTAAAACTGTGGCTGAGTGCCATTCATTTATGGAGTCATTTGGATCTAGACTTATTGTAATTAAATATTTATCAACATCTTTAATAATTTTACAATAATTGATTTTAAAATATGCAGCTGTTCTGGACTTTACAGAGAAAAAAGAAAGACACAATTTTCTATTGAAATACTGCAAGTGCTGTAGACAAATGTCAGCCAGGAGGGAAGTAGAGACAGATAATCCAGAGGAAAACACTGCAGGTTAAGATGAAACTCTGCATGGTTGCTTGTAA
Organism: Phalloptychus januarius; assembly: GCA_902982915.1. Classification (NCBI taxonomy): domain Eukaryota; kingdom Metazoa; phylum Chordata; class Actinopteri; order Cyprinodontiformes; family Poeciliidae; genus Phalloptychus; species Phalloptychus januarius. The sequence goes on along the minus strand of CADWAE010000230.1, from coordinate 14,481,510 downwards.
AAAGAGAAGAATTGAGGGGAGACAAGAATATTTTTATTCAGACTGGAACAACTACATGTCCTTTCTTTCTGTAAGGAGTTTAAACCTTTTTTGGTTCAGGGACATTGGAGAATATTAGTCTCAAATTAAAGAAATACTACAAGATTTAAAAAGTAGTTATGTAGAAGTCATACACAGCTAAATCTAAATTTAGAAACTGCAAATATTAACTGGCAAATAACTCCAATGGTATATTAACCCAGCATCCATCTTCCATGTGACCTTTGGAAAAGAAAAATAAGATATTTCTTGGTGACCATGATTAATTAGAAAACAAAAACATAAATATCCAGGATAGTTTTACTTTGGCAGCAAAAGTCATAAGTTTCAAGAAGAAATGTTTTCTCAAAATCTTCAGAAAATAGGTTTGTTGAAACAATATCCAGTTTTTTTTAAAGAACCATGCAAATAAGTGATATACATCACAACCCTTGCTTTGTTTTTTGGAGGGTTTGTTTTTGTAATGCTACCAATTGCTTTGTTTTTAAATTTGTTCAACTTTCCCCAAGTAATTTTCATGTTCAAAACTGGGAAATCTGTTCAAAACCAGGCTGCTAGGAATGAAGGGGAATTTACCACAGAGGTGAACGACCAAGTGCAAAAAAATGTAATTTAAAAAAGTTAAATTCTGGCAGGATTCAGGTCAGCTGTATTTTCAGCTCTGATCAGCACAGTTTCTCTAATGTGCGCAGGCGTCAGCACTCTGATTCCTACCACAAGAATATTTATTAGTGGGAAGCTATGCAATATTCTGCAATTTTTCCCCCCAAATAATCAGTCTGTGCTTTACTTGTGAGAGTTCTCCTCTATGATGAAGCTGTTGGAGCACAATTTAAATAGTGTCCGTATATTCAGTCAGTCTCTGCTGTCTGAGTTTGGCCCCAAAACGCTTTATCGAGCTAAAGCTACACAAAAAGCAACTTCCATCGAACTATAGGAGGTATTGAGTGAATAGGATCTGCAGACATCAGCAGATGCATGAAAAGTAATAACTGCCTTTACAGAAACTACTTTTAACTGATGAATCTCATGCTCACAAATGTCAATAAGCAGCTAGGCATCCTTTCTATATAAGAAATATCCGTTTACATCCATAGACTGGATTTAACAACCGAACTGTCAGAGTTTTTTGCGTTAAAAATGTGTGATTTAAAGGTATCTATTCACTTTGAAAAATAACTCGATGGTTAGTTGTGTTTCTATATTTTTTATATTCTTTTTTTTAGGGTTATGGGAATATTTGACCTTTAAGTTTTCCTATTCACCTGTTTGTAATCACTCAGCTATTTTACTGTTAAAAAGAAACATGTCCTACCGTCTCAGCTCAGCCCGTCTTACAGTACACATATTTCATGTCCTGCCTGCTCCCCACCTTCTATATTCATATATTCAACGCTTGCATTCAGCTTGGCACTAATATTCTCGTCAGTCTAACCCACCCGCCCTCCCTCCATTTGCATCCATGCTGTCCCTCCCTCCCACTCGTTCTCTAACTCGACTCGCTGTATTCATCACACGGTGAGAGTTAGCCCAAAAAGCTGTCAGGATATGTTCTGCTGTCAGCAAGATGCCGAGTGGAGCGCATTAGATTTTGGCCTCAGCGTGTCCCTGACAAGAAACAAGCCAATTAAGGGATCCCCCAGCACTGCTTAAGCCTGGTTATGGCAGAGGTCCCTGAGATGAACACTGGTGTGCTAAATCATCATACCTTTTTTATATTAGAGCCTCCATGGGGAGAGGTGGAATGATTCCGGATTATTTCCCCCCTTTTTTTTTTATCTCCTTCTCTCGCTCACAAAGCTGCTGGCCACCACTCGACAGCAGACATTAAAGAAGTTTATCTGAGCTATGAAGGACATTGACATACAGATTTTCTTCCCCCTTCTCCTCCCTGTTGTTCAGTCTCACTCTCAAGGCTAATAGTATTAGGGAGGGAGGAAGTGCTTCGAGATAAGCCTTAGGTCAAGGAGCCGCAATCAATTACTGTGGTTAAATATCGTAATAAAAAGATTAAGGATTAGGACTAAGGCAAAGTAGAGGCTTGAGATGATGTTCAAAGCCTGCAGGAATGTTTAAGACTATGTTTTGGATGTCTCAATTTTTGTTTCCATTGTATTTCGTCTCTATTCATCTTTTTCTCTTCAGATCCATTTCTCATTTTATACAGTATGTTTGTTTGCAAATGCTATTTTTTTCTATTATTTTGCTTTTCAGACCAGCAATTACTGAATTTTCACAAGATACTGTGTCTATGGGTTTGTGTTCAAAAACTTAGCAACTATTCAATTTCTTTTCCGTATATTTCTGCTTTTTTTACATTCCTTTTTAAAAGTATTCATACTCCTTTGACCTCTTTGCATTTTGTCACTTTAAAACTAAAAACCTCAGTGTATTCTAGAAGGACTTAATTTGTAATAAATGAACAAAGTGGCACATGCTATAATTATGAGGTAGAGGAAAAATTATCCAGTGTTAATCTGAACATTGAGATGTGTGATTGTGTTGTCTCTACCAGTTTACATCTAGGGGTGAAAAGTTTTACCTGTCAAAATAGCTACTCACTGAGAGAGGAGGGAGAGAGTTTGTACAGAGCCATTTTCAAATCTAATTGAATTTAGGTCTGGAATTTGACTAGCCCAGCATTTATCTCCATCTAGTCCCAGATGAACAAAACAGCTTGAATTTGTGTGTTAGAAACGTTTCACGGCACTTTTACCAGAAGAGGGCTGATATCTGGAGTGGGTGGCAGATCTGGAATAAATGTACTTTAAATCTTGCTTTGCACTCTGTGTGACAGCCATATAAATATATCCTTACTGCTTAAGGATGTACAAATACACCCAGAAAGACAACTGTGTCCCTGCTGAGTGTCTCAAAAATATTGAATTTGTTATTCTGAGCAGTGTTACAGCAACAGTAAGCCAGAGATTATGAAAGCCTTCTCTATGTAGCATTGTTTATGTGGAGGGCAAGTGTTGTTTTAAAATCTTCTATTTAAAACAATTCAAATTGTAATCTGTACTGGAATGTCCTTGAAATGATTGGGTCTACGAGAATTTAGCATAAAATAACCAACATGAGTTTTTTTCAACAATTCTTCGACGGGCTATGAAGTTCAGTTAATAATTTTCAGGATGCTGGATGTTTAAAACAATAACAGATGCCTTGACTTACAAGATGATTAACCCGACTAATATTTATGACAATTTGTATATTTTATTTTGACATTTGTAGGCAAATACACTACTTATTTGGTTGTCCTAATTCTAATCCACATGCACTATTCCAACAGGGAGTACTTTAAAAGTTACACAGAAGCTTTAAAAACATGACAGAACAGATGTTCCATATAATCTCCTTGTTTTTCTCCTTGTTATAAACTTATATATTTGCAATTTAGAAAGCAGTGCGACAGCGCCTTATACACTGCTCCTCGATGCATACATGATGCACATTCTTCACACAATCATGAGACATTTTTCCTTGTTGCAAAGTAGCCTTTGGGTATTTTTTTGTGGGGGATGAATTTATTGATTCTTGAAATCTCAAACAATAAATGAAAATAGGATTACCCCCTGCTTTCATGACGGACAACCCTTTTTCTGGGCTCCAACCTGTTTTTCTCAGCATGCATTAGTGAAAACAAAAGGCAACATTAGGCATTCCTAATCCCTTAAAGCCTTTTTATGTAATTTAATAAATAAGCTGCTCCATTCACTGCTTCACTCCCCTTCCCACACCACCACTAACCAGTGGGAAAAGGACTCATGCATATTTCAGCACTGTATTTGCCCACTGACTGAAGCTTATTGTGGCTGCATGCATATACCAAAGCAGCCTTCTTCCTATTCTCATCCTTTTTGTCTTTTGTTCACCGCCTGATACCTTGTGCTTTATGACTATTTGCTAATTATAAAACTGGTAACACGAAACATCGTAAGAGCAGAGATCTTTCCCACATAAAAACCTCCCTAATAAATCAGCATGCCTTTTGTCTTCGCCACTCCACATTTATCAAGTTCTACTAGGATAGATTTCAATAGCCTTGAGTGAGATTTCTGTTCAGTATGCACAGATTTAATGGCCAGAGCCTTTGAGGTTGAATGTGTTTACCAACTCAGAGGAGCATTCATGTCATTAACAAGTGAGCCACTTTGGTTGGTTTCCCTTGCAGATAGTTGAAACTAGTCTATTTACTATCTTAGCAAAGCAGGAATAAGACAGAGAAAGGGCACCTTGGCACAAAATACAGCCATGGCAAAAATGTTTGATTTTGTTTGCAGCGAGTAAACATCTGCTCACGGCTTTTCAGTTTGGTTCTGATGTCTGATGTGGCGCTGCAGACACACAATGTGTGGATGGTGGGACACCAATCACAATAATTAACCGAAGCGTTTCAGACTTTCCAATGCAATTTTCACTTTAATTAAAAGTTTTCTGAGACAAGTGCGATAATTGCACATGAGTATGCCTGAAGTCAGAAATTTACAATTCAGAATTGCTAATAAACTTTTTCAAAACTATTTTATCCACAACTTCTTGTAAAACTGGCACCAAAGAGAAGCAGAGAAAGAAAAGGCTAAGAGGAAGTTTTATTTTGACTTTTCTTTTATACACCTTGTTCAACCAGTTCAGAGAAACAGGTTTTGATGGAACATGCCAGCTATCAATAAGCAGGAGGTGTGTATAGGTCACTGGCCTATCACCGGATCACACAAGCAATTGTGTGGTTGAACATTAAGTTTTAGTTTAATTGCTTTAGATAGAAAAGGGTAGCTCTTGCTCTTGGACTGTGAATCTGACTATAGATATAAATATGTACATTTGTTCAATCAAAACACATCCAATCAGAAAATTTAACTTCATCTAAACACATGGAAGAAGGTGCTCCAGCCATATGAGACCAAAATTAAACTATGGCCTACAAATAAAATTCAGCATGGTGCAAAACGTTATTAATCTCACTGAACAAACTATACCTATTATGAAAGATGGTGATGTGAATGTTTTAGTTCAGGAAAGGTAAATTAGCTTTTTACAAAACATTAGAAAGTCCTAGAATGGTCAATTCAAAGTCCAGACAAGAAACCCGAGGCATTTCTTCAGACTTACAAGTCTTCACATATTTCAGATTTTTTTCGAGAAGTTATGCATTGTTTTTTTTTTCTTCTTCACAATTATCCAATGCTCGGTGTTGCTCTATCATATTACATTGATATTGTATTGATACTTTTGCAGGAAACTCAATGCAAGTTCATCACATCTGCTGTAAAAAGTTACTGTTATTTGATAAAACTCTGTAGTAGCTATGCACCTTCACTTCACCTTGAATTTGACATTATATGACCATCTATAATTTCTCACAGCCATCATCAGGACATCATAATAAAGAAGTTACTGCTTATGAAATCCTCTAAAGATGTGCTCTAGGCAGCAGTGTGTTTCCAAAACTACAACAACTGTATGTGTCACACAGGTAGGCTGCTGTATTGGGCTGATACCGGGGCTGTGTCTAATATGTTGGAGATTGACTTACTCCTACTGGCTCCCAGTTAGTGATGGGGATTTTGAACTATTTTACCACTCCGGTAACTCTGCACACCTTCCCCCAGGCCCTCTCACCTCGATGGCTTAAATATTAATAGTAAGTTGGAGGATTGAGGATGAGTGAGGAGAGGAGACGACTGACAGCTTAATCATGGAGGCAGTTCTCTCTCCTTTCCTTGCCGCTGTGGGCGGCTGTCACCACGACCTACATGATGTAATCACATCTATAACCCTGATATGGGCCACTGAGGGCCACGAGGAAAGGGATGCAGAAACACAGAACATTCTAGAGCAGACAGGTGGACATCACCTCAGCATAGGATCATTTCAGGGCTAAACCCAAAGAAGAGTGCTGTGCTAATCACCAAAAAATAATTAGGTTTGTAGTCCCTTTCCTCCTCTCCCACATTTCAAAAGTATATTCAATTTGTAATTTATTTTAATTTTCTCTTTATTTTACGTTAATATTCAGGAAAAATCCCAAATGTTCATTAAAAACTTCCTAGGATAGACTGAGTATATGAATTTGCTTTTATTTAGTTATAAAATTGACCCCATAGACCTTGGCTTTTTATAAAAGATCTGCCAATACATCCAACTCATAAAACAAGATGAGACAGACAGTACTTTAGGTTAGCACAGATAGGATACTCAAACAAGCAAACATTGTTGTTAACATTGTTGGTGTAAATGCACAGCCAGTCACCATAGATTAGATACCACACAAACTATTTGAAAAGACCCCTTCCTTTGCTACTTCAAAATAAGAGTCCTTGATATATCGTCTATTGGATTAGGGGTTTCTATTTTCTTATTTTTACTCAACCAGACAAGGTCACATGCTGACAGCAACTGGAAATGCTTCACACGACGCATCTCGTTGTGAGATCTCTATGATGCGAGATCTCACAACTTTCCATGTACAGAGAAAACAGAGAATGTTTTGGTGAAAGTGTTTGAGCCTTGTGTAATATTGTGCAATTTGTCCAAAAGTTGACATTATTTCTTGTCTCTGCAAAGACGTACCATTTCCTCGCCTACATGCATGCACCTATTATTGGGTCATTCCAACAAGATGGTTCCTACCGAAGATAAACCGCTGGTTTGTCAACTTAAAGAGGGAAGAAGCAGAAAAGCTTTTAAATACACAATAAGTTGTTCCCTCATGAGGGTATCAACCAACTTTTTGAGCTTATTTTCTGAGTGATAACTTATGCAAATATTTAAAAGAACAGATTACCTTATGCCAACCTAAAACCTGATTCATTGTTGGAGGTGAAATGGAAGCTTGTGGCATGAGATCTTGGGACATTAACATATTTTCCGTCAAAGTCAAGCCTTCCACACTGTGCCAACAAGCGACATTCCCTAATGAATTGAAAGCCAAGTCTATCGGTATAAATGCATCTCCGTTAAACTGGACACCCTATTTATCTATGAAGTAAGAAAGGAAGATGTTTTTTTGTTACCCTATGGTGTTGACTAATAAAGATCTCTCTGAGGTGCTGGCTGACAATACTTGGTTCCATAAGTCTTAAAGACATGCCTACCAAAATAAATTGTCCATAAGTATTTTAGGTAATTGGTAAGGCAAGGAGACGGTGACAGCCAAGATACAAATCATTTGGAGAACACTGACTGGCAAACCACCAGAAATGCTAAAGCTGGCATCTACTTTGCAACTTCCAATCAGTGGCAATACTTCCTATCAGCTGGCAATAGCATATTGTCCTTGGGAGCCAGAGGCACTTATTTTTAAAGCTATAAAGGGAATTATGTTGTGGGATTAAAGCTAACAGAAAAAATAGACAATGATACATTCAAAGCAAGGTTGAAGAGCATATTTTTCCACTAAATTGTCTTTTTAAATGATAAAAAGTGAAATGATGGTGAGATTTACATTTGTTTTATTACTATTGATTTCAAGTGTTTAATAACAACATTTTCAAAAGTATTTTAAATAGTGATCTTTTAATAGGCAACATTTAAAGAGAACACTTGGAGATAAATTGAGGCTAATGACAGACCTTCATAGGTGAGAAGCAGAAAACAAATAGGAAACTTCCTAAGGGACACCGATTCATTATCTACCACTGAATTACAGCGTTTCCCGTGTGGAAAGAAGACCCTGATGCAAGAGGAAGGAATAAATGAAAGAGGCCACTAAGACAGTTCACATCACTATAATTGATCTCATTAAAGTTGCAGTGGCCATGTTTAGAACTAGGCAAACTGTACAGGAAGACCAAAAGCAAACAGAGGCACTGTTCTTACCCCATTTATTGGATAAGTCTTCCATCCCAGCTCTCCAAGCACAGACGTTGTATCCAGCAACACCACTGAAACAGAAAAAGAGAGACAGACAACACGGTAAGCAATCCGACAGCCCAGAAAAAGTCCTCTATGTGCAGTGAAATTGAAATAGCAGTCATGGATGCGTTAATGTTGACATTTTTATATTGACAAAAATTAGATTTTTGGATCAATATAAAGAAGACTGGCAGCACTTACACTGGGAGCAACAATTTTTCTCATGTGTGACATATTTTGGGGGCAGATGAACTGAAATCAGATTGCTGTCAAAAATCTATTCCCACCTCTGCAACAACTCCTTCCTGTGCTGCCTGTTGGCGCAATAAAATAATGTAGATGCATCTGTATTAGCCCTGTTGTGTCGTACTGTGTATCTCATTATGATAATGTTTACAGTTAGAATCCTACGTATTGCTTAGGCATAACATTATGACCACCTGCCAAATCAACTGTTATCTCTTACTTTGTGGCCAAAACTGCACTGACCTATCAAGGATTTCACTTCAGAACACCCCGGAAGGTATGCTGTGGTATCAGGCATCAAAAGGTTAGGAGGAGATCCTTTGAAGGTGGACTATTATGTTTCCTTGAAAAGGTTGGGATCGGTCTATGGTCTATGAAAAACATGTTCATCGTTTTATTTTTTGCACAAAATCAGTCTTAGGTAAGGAGATTCTAATCCGACATTTGGAAACAAGCCTACGTTGAGCTCCTCTCTGAATTATATATTTTAGGGCCTCTTGTGACCTCAGTCCACTGCAACTCAATGTTTACACTCGCACGTGAACATGGCTGCAATTGTACAGCCGTACATCTTTGAAAAGCAGAAGTGGATCCTTATGCCCAAACAACAAGAATGCATCAAGTGGCTTCTGAATAGTAAAACAACTAAACAATTGTCTTTTCCAGCAGCCATTGCACAGTGCAACCAGAGCTCCAAAGAGCTCCTGAATCTTTGGAGCTCAGCTGACCAAAGATGCAGGAGCTCCACTTGGGTTGCTAGGTGACAGGCTTGGCTTTGCTGGGATTGCACAATGTTACTCAACAATCAGCAGGTTCTTGAAATGGCTAATTTTCCAGACAACAAAAAACATTAACTTATTGTCAAAAACACAGTTTTTTATTTTTATTTTAAATGCATGGACTGTTTTTTAGAAGCATTACAGACTGAACTGAACATATAAAAATGTGCAAAAAGTGAATCTTGCATATTATCTCAAGTCTGGGATGTTGTGAAGGGACACAGGAGGGACACAGGAATCAACATCGGCACCTTGTTTGCTATGTGGCTGTCCAGTGCACACAACAAAACATGTAACGCACTGTGTATTTTGACACATTTCCATCAGAACCAGCATGTGGTGTAATAGACCGCCAACTTTGACTTCCTAAAACCCCGTTTGATATTTACATACCCCTGCAGACTGGGAGCAACCCACAAGAACAGCAGGAGAGGAAAATCTCTAACTCAGTTGTCTGGCATCACCAGACGGCCCTTGAAAAAAAAAAAAAAAAAGTTCCCTTGGTATCTAATATATCCCACCTCCCAAACAGATGCAAAAGGTCAAGTGATAATCAGTGTTCAATTCACAAGATGGTTAAGTGTCATGTTTGTTTGGCTTGTAATATGGATATGGAAAAGAAAGTTGCTTTTTATCATCCAATAATTAGTTTCTTGCAAAAAGCATTATGCCATTTCTGGCTGAAGTTAAATTTTGTAGGACAGTTTATAAAAAGAAGACAATGCAGTTCTGGTACGGAAAATATCACCAACCTTGCCAATACTTCTTTTTCGGACTCTCAAGGACAGTAGACTTTAATAATTCAAGAGGAAAGCATTTCTCCTCAAGATAAGTCATTTACAGTGAAAAGAAGTAGACATGGCTTCTTGAATTTACACTCGGTTAGATGTCAGCATATCCAGTGAACTGATAGAAATGTATTTTTCCCTCACTTGTGGCAACATTAGGGAATAACCAGGAGACTAAAACCGCAACATATTTTCAAAATGTATAAATATTAAATGAGGCCCATCTATTCACCTTGTCAAACAAGCCAAGTACACAGTATATGTGACAATACACCTACAGGTTGTCCTAATTATATGTAGGTGTAAGGCATCATGAGGTAGGCATTGAAAAACAATGTTTTCAGAACAGGTTTGATTGCTCTTAAAAGAAAATAACATTGTTATTCACAAGAGATCAATACTAACTTTTTCCCCCAACAAATCAATGTGTATTTTCTTCTTGAAAATAGCCTGATTTTATGTGTCAGAATGTCCACTTACAGCTTTTTAAGTAGACCTCTGCGGCTAGTTATACTAACACACATGATTGTTAGTGATGGCCTTTCCAAAGAAATATCCATAAGCAACATTACTGTGAATTAACTACTTTATAAAAACAAAGAAGCTCAAGAATCTTGTTTCTGCAAAAAAATGGTTCCATTTGTGTCAAAGGAAGGTGGGACATTTTCTCTTAGAAATCAGTGATCACCTATGATTGCATCTGTTTGATAGCTTGTTCAATGACCTGGGCGGTAACAATGAAACTCTGTACCTCTCCATCGATAACAAAAAGTAGTATCTTAAAGTTTTGTGGCTGACCAGAGAATCTTTTGCAAAAAAAGCAATAGTGTTGGTTTCTGCAGGGACTTGGAGAGGTCTTCTCTGGTGCATCAAGACTCAGTTTGCTATTCATTTTGCATTATAGCAGCATCGCTAGTTTGAGCAAGCACAAAGCTTCTTTTGTGAGATTGTGGTGGTTCATTATTATAATGGTAGTAGCTGAGTCCTAGCTTCAGTGCTGAGGAGCTTGGTAGCAGCAGATATAGCTTGACCCATTTTATGTCGCCTGGCCTTAGCTGTTGCGAAGTGCATACACTTCAAAATATAGCCAGTTTGACCAAAGGAATATTTACAGGTTGCAGTACAAATGTAACATTTATAGTCAAAAGGAAATCTACTTAGAAGGAACAACCAGAGAAACACAGGCTTTAAAATACAGTTATAAAACAGTTGGAGCAAAAATAAACAAGGAAATCTTTGCATTTCAGAGCAATAAGTAATCACCTGGAAAAACTAATAGATTTTGAATTATATGCAGGATTTTGGCTGCACTCAGATATGCGACTTCTGCACCAGATTAAAATTTCTGCATGAAATGGCATTGTTCATGATGCACAAAGAAGTCCTGACATGCATTGTTTCATGCTGCTCATAAACTCAAGTCCTACTGGTGTTTCTCTCTCCATAAAAAGGTTAAAACCGATAGTCATGATACAGAATCCTCCCATAGAAAGGGACATTTCTTAGACTGTGAGGAAACATCCCAATGCAGATATAATACCAGAGGTCCAGCATCAAATACCCTTTTTTTAGCCAGAATTTGGTGTTTGCTTTTACTCTAATTTCTCCTAACATAGTCTATTTGAATGGTAATGAAAGTCTTGAAAGTTATGTGGTGATCTTAGCCTAAAGCATTTTTAAAACAAACCCTAATCCATCAAAACAAACTAATTATTTTTAAAGCCAGCATATTAATTGTCCATATTTAATCAGCTTGACTCAATGCAATGGTTCATAAAATAAATATTTACAAGTTTACTTGTCCAAATAAGTAAACTACATATGCTACATATTAGCATATATGTATGCTACATATAAGCATCATATGGTCTGTGTATATTATTTTATGCTAGATATAAAATATTACACAGATTGTCTATAAAGAAGATATTCAGATATTAAAACCCTTTTCATGGACAATATTTTGAATGTTCTCACCGTTTCTCAACCCAAAAACTTGACATATGCAGGATGGAGAAAAGACAAACTGCATAATGGAGTAGGAACCCCTGTGGTGTCCAAGTATACATTAACATATTAATAGGCTGCTATTTTTACTTATGGGAATAGAGTATGGAAACTGAAAAACTATGATTATAAACAGGGCTTATAGGGATATATAAATATCCCTATAATATATATATATACATGCAGAAAATACAGAGCAGAAAAATATCCAGTCCAAAAAGAACAAACGTTAACATATGACGGATCTGAAGTGACCTTCAGAGGGTTGATAAAAAACAATATCAATGTAATCCCAAACTGAGAAATTTACTATTTAAAACCAGTCATAGATGGTATGAATAATTATTTGCAATACAGTTTTCATGTTCTTGATTATTGAACAGTTAAATTACATTTTAGAACCAAAGCTATCATCAACAAGTTTTGCATTTAGTTGATTTTTTATTTTTTTTTACATTTGGTACAGAGGCATTATAAACAAAAAAAACACATAAAATCCTGAGCAACATGAGGATATTTATATAGAACAGATTTAACCAGAAACTGAACGATTTCTTTTAGAACAGCAACTGAGAGGTTTTAATGACTCATGCTGTGTTAGAGCAGTATGAGATTAGGTGGAGAAAATGGACATTGATCTATGTGAAATTGCAACAGATTATTCTATTGATTGACTGTCCTGTCCAGCGTAGAAAGAACAGACTTCATGCTGATCGTTTTATCCTCCAGCCACAGCCTCTCTGTAATGCAAGTTTAATATTTCCTCTGTCGGCTGGTTGTTCCAGCATCTCTGCGTCTCTTCCTGCCCAACTGATGACAGGTCTGTGCCCTGTCTGTATCACTGGTCGACTGCAGGGCCAGTTGACCCTGCCAATGCTGGTAATGGATACCATTAGACTACTGTGGGCAGGTAACCAGCTCAGTTATCAGAAAAGGTCCAAATTTCTTATAATAAGCCATGCTACACACCAGAATAAGATTACTACTTCTACTTATGAAGTAAAGTTCACCACAGAAAAAAGTGACTGTTGGCTGCTGCGACCTGAAAGGACAGAGATAACATCTGATTTGGAGCTGGAACGCTGCAATAGAAAGACGTTGAGCTTTCTGTGGTAATTTGAGTATCGATACCCAAGTAGAAGTTTTCTATCAGAGCAACAGAAGTTTATGCAAACTACCACAGGTGATCTACTCAGTGACATGGATTGCTCTCATAGGACTAATCACAATGAATAACTGTCACTAAATAAGAATCTGCAGACGGGTATTTTAATTAAAATCATAACCAGCATAGTTGGTCTTCTCTACACTGCAGAAGTGCAAAGAAACAACATTGAGATCTTTATGCCAATATATTAATTACTAGATTTTGAGTGTGATCTAAACATTAATCAATGGGTGTTACTTTTTGAACTTTCCACATTACTGACTGCCCGTCACACTGACAGGATATTACTCTTTTTCAAAAAGGAACTTCATTATTGAAGTACATGCCAGAATTAAAGCAAAGTCATTAGCAAACTCACTGCAATAATTATTTGCTTAGTTTTTGCCTTAGTTTTTGAAACTACAGGTCACAGAAATTAATTGTATGTTTAATCGTTATTAACAGTAGATGTGGAGATGATGACATTTTCAGATACAAGTCAAGATTTAACTTTTACTTATTTTTTTACAATTTTGGAGAAATAATTGTAAGTTACCTTTGGTGTAGCAATTTTGTTGAGATTGCTCGATTTAATTTAAAATTTTTTTTTTATTGAAATTGTAAGAATATGAACATTTTCTTTTAAATTTTAGGGTTGCAGATGAAAGCTTATGAGAAGGGTAAACATTTACTAGTAGGTGATTCAGTCTTCCCCTCTTCATGGATTCTATAGAATCTGATCTTGTATGTCATTATTTTCTTCCCACCCTGAAACAATGAAATCATTTAAGACTAGTAAGTTATACAGGAATATCTTTAACAAATCTTGCGTAAAGGTCAAATAATTTTCCACTTACAATTAGTCAGTATGGTTATTTTCCTTAAAATAAATGTTAATTAAGCTGCAAGATCCTCTGCTAAATAATAGTGAAATAAAGGCTGGTGATGGCTGCAAACTGGTTCATACCACTACTCATCATCAAGAGGGGAGGAATGGGAGTTTTAGCTCCTGTTAGGTTTTTGTGTGTTACCCCCTTTGTGTCTATATGTGGCCTAATCAGCCAGTATTTAAGTTTTCTCTTTATCTCATTTAGGTAGGTCTGTTTGTTTGAGTTAGTCTGAGTTAAGTCCGTCACTTTGACCTCTTTTATGGGCCCAATCTTGTCATTTTCTCATTATTTACCCAAGTTTCTGTTTTAGGTTAAATAAAAACCAATTATTTTTTAATTTAAACCTGCGCCTGGCTTTCCTTTGACTGCTCGGTCCATCAGAAGGCTGTTGCTAGGCAGATTGGGTCAATATTCAGTCAGCCATGCTGTGCTTGGGATATGTCAACATCCTCATGTCACATATTACTGGTGTGAATTCCTGCATTGTAAACTTCTCAGTATTCTCTTTAAACGTTGACACCAATTTTCATTGCTAGAGGACTAACATGACTCAAAGCACAAACTTTTCTAAAAAGAAAGAAAAAGTCAGTGAGTCTTTGCATAAGCTCTCGTCTTTATGAACATGCACCTGGTTTGGTAGTGTATATATTTGGGTCCTGTGAACATTGCCAGTGTAGCCTAAAACTGCCTGCATGTAAATATCCATCCATCCATTCTCCCACTACATAAGAGTTATCTTTGGGCAGGGCACCCATAAGACCCTGCCTGGAGCTGCAGGTCCCCTGGGACTTCCTCTAGTTGGATATAAATAGAATGTGTTCTGGCCAGCCCATAAATATATGAAGCCCAAGCAAAATGATGGCATCTCCTGTCCAGTCCACACCCCTCACAGGCCACACAAACACCCCAGAATAGCTGTGCTGTTCCTGCAAATGTGGCTTATCAAAGCGTTACTTCATGTAAATTTGAACAGGAACAGTATTTCAGTGTTCAGAAATCAGTAGTGAACGCTATCGACAGACGTGTGCATCAGTTCCTTTGCAAATGGAATAGAAGCTTCAACAAGGGCCATTCTTCTTATTATTATTTTTTTAAATATCGCACTTATAATGTACTTAAATATACATATTTAAAAAATTATTGTAACCCACATTTACAGCTGATAACGTCGGCTTTTTGTTTGCAACATGCTCATTCCGTTAAGCAGCAAACGGCATGCTATGTTAAAAGACAAACAGCAACATTTGATGAACAGACACTTGTGAAAATTGATTCTGGCAAGTGTTTCACTGTGGATTGCACATTGTCATTTAGCGGTGTAAACAAAGCACTGGGCTCTCAACAGATGAAAAGATGATATGCTGTGAAATTGAAAACTATCCATAACAGAGGGAATCTGACAGGCATGACAGAATTTTCAACACTCTCTCTCTGATCACTCTGTGATAAAACAAAACAAAAAAAAGAAACGCTTCCAACAACATAATAAAGGACAAAGAAAAGGAAACCGTTTAATGTGGCTGATTTTATAATGAGGTGTATGTAAACAAAACATGCAGAGGGAATTAATGGGTAAAAAGTCAATAGTTAAATATTTAACCACTGTTCATTATCGTTTAGTGTCCAGTCACCATATGTGACAGTAATGTCGACCACGGATGTCATCAACCGGTCGCCATAACAGCGTTAGTTGTGGAAAGAAGGCATGAACTGCTGAGGGTGTTTGTCGTTTTGTCTAGCATTGAATTTTTAATTGTTTCCTAAATTAGCATTTTAAAGGGGAGATTATAATGATAAATTTAAGTGGGCAGGTCTCATAGTGTGTCAGAATAATTTTCTTTCATCTTAGATGAAGAATCAATAGAAGAACCCTTTAATTTTGAAGACGTACAAGAGTGAATCATCAATGCGTACAAAGAAATCCCTGGATCTTTCCAGGGATCTAAGGACTGCACATGCACCTGGTTCATAGTGTATATATTTCTGCAACTGCTTCTGAAACTAGTATTTAAATATAGTGATAAAAAAAAAAAACGATATTTATACTAACATCACTAAGTTCCCAACAATGCATTTTGGGGAAAAAAAAAGTCCTTTTAAAAAACTGAAGCCTTTTCTTTATACAGTTTAGTTCTGTTTACGTGCTATTACTTAAACATGGCAGAATTTTTATTCAGGGATAAAAAAAGAAAAAAAAGCATGCTTTGGAAACAGAAACCTTCATTTAACTATCACTAACAAAAGTGCAGATGATTCATCAGGGACAAATGCAAACAGCTGTACTCAAATCACATCTTACAGATTCAAATGGTCAAATGCCCAAATGGTGTATTCTGTGAAAGAAAAGCATCCAAATGCATTTTAATACTAGTCATAAATAGTTTTAAAAGGCAAATTAGATAAAAAGTATATCATGTTTTTCTTTTTCTTTTAAAATTCTGACAAAATATGCTAAAGCATCAAATGATATAGTTACCATATCCACACAACTCACTTCAAAATGCTTAGATTTGTTCAGGTGCAGTGTGCCTTGTAATAGTTTACAAAAGTAGTGAGTAGTAAATGAGTAATGAATATATAAGTTACATTTTTGGCATGTATATGTATTCCTCTCGTCTTTCCCTGCACCTTTACATAAAAACAAGTTTAACCAGCAGTTGCCTGATAAGGACATAGACTCCTCCTCTAAATCTCAGCACATGCAGCTGCTCTGTGAAGGCTTGAGGTTTTTGGGAAAACATGTTTTTGAACAAAGAGCACAAGGAACAGAGCACAGAAGGTTGTAGAGAGGTTTAACAAGGATGTTGAAAAATGCCAAGTCCGAATAATATCCAAAAAGATTTTGGCATAACAGTAAACCTACCAATACCATCCACTTAATCAATAATGAGAGAAGCAGGAAAGATACTTGTGGAGAAGCTGCAGATATCCAAGACTCAGGTGGGAGAATCGGTCAGCAGAATAACCATTAGTTCATTCTCCAATCCTGACCTTTCCAAAAAAAAAAGCAGCAGCAAGGGAATCATTGTGGAAGACAGAAAACATCCTGTATGCAGGAGCTCCCAAAACACAGTTATTGCTCCACAGAGCAATGATTTATGCGTTACAGTTGACTCCTTGTTACACGTCTACTTGGGTCACCAAAATAAAGTGAATCTACATCCTGACTCAAGCATTCATTCAACGGGATTTCGGCTTACTGCTAAATTTTGTTAAGAAACTCGCAAGGAGAGCAGAATACAAACATAACTTAAAAGAAATTTGACTTTGCAATTTGACACCTTGAAATTGGCCTCTGTCTCTTTAAGAAGTGCCTGCTCTTTCCAACACTCCACCTTCAGCACGTCATCACAAAGAGGCTGCTCCATTATGCCACTAACAACCAGGCTTGGTAGCATTGGACTGAGTAGTTCTTATGATGAGCTCAGCAGATGTGCACTTTCAGCAGGAGTTTGCTAACTGTCGTCTGGTGGAGCTGATGGGTAAGGTGTGCCCTCTACCCCATCACAATATGCATCTCCTAAAATCCTAGTCAATTGTTTTTCAAAATATCAATGGCTGAGAGGTGGGACCATGCATGCACGTTCATAACTCAGGACAATTTAGAGACCAATCTGAACCCAGAACCCTTTTCCTGCAATGCAACCACAATACAGCCCTTATATAATGTCTCAAGTGGAAGCACTAAACTTATTTTATCAAAACGTCAACGATAAAAGGTTGAGGACAGCAGACAGGTCACCGATGCATAAAGGAAATAAAGATTTATTTAAAAAAAAATAATAATTTTGTGTGTCTTTAAGGACTAACACAAAAACCCAGACAGCCTTGAATAGAACGTAATCAGTTAGAATAGCAAATTAACCCGACAGGCAGGAGTCTGGTGAAAAAGACAGAAATTGAAAAATTTCGATTTCGGCCTTTTATTAAGCACCATTTCTTCAATTTGCTGGAAATTTTAAGGAGACATAGTCACAGAAAACCAGAAGTATTTAAAAATATTACATTCTATAAGATAAAACGGAGATAAACAGGTACAAAAGAAGCAATTGCTGCTTTAAAAGTTTTGGTAAGAAAGAGTTGTGGAGGTGTGTTGTCACAATTTCCATCTAGCTCCAAGAAAATCAAGAGGGAAAACAATGTTCTTTTGTTTCCTACATTTTACAGAATTAGGATGATTCTTGGTTCATGCTCATTCCACACAAAACTTTCTTCACAAAAAGAAAAGAAAAAGACGATTCAACCACATTCTGTCTTTATGAAGTAAGAAGGAGTGGCTAAAGCAGAAAATAAAGCAGTATGAGTATACAAACTTAACAAAGGCAGCCCTCCAGGTGACCAGCAACATAATAAATGGCTACTTTTGCAAAGCTGACCACAGCACCACTATGTTCCTCCAAGTTCAAATCAATAAAAATAAAACACCAGCGACAAAAGCAAAGTTTTGCAAGAAAATAAACAACCCTTCAAAATGCATTTACTGTTCTTGAGACTCAGCGTTATTCTACCACTGTTCATTAAACTAGATGTTATGACAGAAAGTAGCAGATTTTGCTGTAACTGATTTCTACAAAATAAAAATGAATTAGGAAAACAGTGGAATCATTAATAATTGTTCTTCAATGTAGTGACAGGAAGCGGGTACTTGCTTATATGGACTGTAGAAATATATCAACCTGCACATTCACAAAGTGAAAGTTGCAGAGTTAACACTTTCAGTCTGATGTGGATTTGTGGGTTGATTGATTTTCTTTGACTCCATGCTAATTGTGAATATCTCCTTCGTGTAGTGATGGTTATAGCTGTACTCAGCTAGACTCGGCTTTGTAAGAGCAAAAGCTTTAATCAGCCATCCGCATAAATCAATGCAGTGAGGAGAATAATTATTTGTGTGTTGCTTTTGCAGCTAGATCAATGCATATTTGAAGAACAGCAAGTATGTAATTGCAAACAGCATTTACTTATTTTTTGTATTCATTCAAACATTTGTTCTCATGCAGAGGAGGATTACTAACTGGATGTGCAAAGCTCTTAAAACAAGCAAACAAACTATGTTGGAAGTTTGTATCTAAACGTTATCTTCAAGTTAATAAAAATAAATAATTTGGCAAAACAGATGCAAAATTGCAGCAATCACCAATTACCGCTGACTTAGCAAACACTGATGTGAAGAGGAGATCTGTTAGTTTGTAGCACAGAGGCTTGTTCAGCCTTGAGTGAGTAGAGCTTTGTTAAAAATTGTCTGCAGTCCCTGCTGGGTTCAGGTGACGGATTTGTTGTTCAGTCAGGAAGCACACGAGCAAGAAGCACACAGTGATTGGTTTTTATTGTTCTTCTAGCAGCCAACATTGTGACCATTTTAGCAGTGAAATCCCCAATCTCTGTGGTTCAACTTGTCTTAGTCAGAAAGTACAGATCAAAAAACACTGATCTCTGCTGCTGTGTGATGGAGTTGGGCTTCGTCCACAACCTAAAGGCTAAACATGGTCAATACTGATGCAGAGCAAGTAAAACGTGTTTTCAAGGTTTTTAAAAGAAGGCAAAAAAAAGAAGCTTTTTTCAGTTTTGAAGTTGAATGTTGCTCCCAAAATGTGCGAAAGACGTCACAAAACCATAACGCATCATACAGTACCAATGATTTACAGTCATTTTAATGAAATACCAGAGAAAGCGTCTGAGTGACCGGGATTTTCTCCAACATAAAATAACCAGGTGGAAATCTTTTTTCCAGTTATTGCTGCACACAGCTATTCAGCTGGCTGAAAGAGCGTTTTATACACTGCTTTTTTGAATGTTGTGTGAAACACGCATAGCCCGTTAAGCATGTCTCACTTCAAAAATTGTAATGATAACTAAATTTTATATGTTAATCTATGCATTTTATTTATTGGGACAGCAGCAGGAAAACTGGTTGTTTTTTCCATTTTAAATTAATTAACTTTATTTTATTTTTTTCAAATTGTTCTTGTAAATATGGTGGTACTGCAAAACAGAGTTTTATAAAAGCACAGGCCAAAAATCAGAGCAGGCCCAAGGCAGAAGTAAACTAAGCAGCCACCCATCAGGGGGCGGATAAGAGTGAGGTAAGGAGCACCCAGATTATCTCAAAACTTTAATTTGTAGTTATGTTTGTCAAGAATTAGTCTAAAAATAACCCATAAATCTTTCATTTACAGGTTTATGTGTAGATAATTTTGACATTTGTAGTTCTAGCTAATTTAAAACAGACCTGTCTTTAGGATCTTAAAGACCTTCCAAATGAAACTAGTCTCAAGTGAATGACAGTTATCTTTTTCCAGACAAACTGGAAAACGTTTGTCTGGAAATCCAAATTAGCGAAACCCAAATCAATAAGGTAAAAATATTCTCCAAGTATTCTTTACTGCAATATAACTTAAGGAACAATATTAACTAGATGTCACTAATTAAAATTCTTCTTAATTCAAAATTAAGTTCAGTTTGTGTTTATTAAATTATTTCTTGTTTTGAAACTCTGTCCATTGATATGAGTTTTAGCTTTTTTTTTACTTTTCCTCTGAGCCTCACCGCTTTGTGTTGGACAGCGACTACAATTGTGCCACTTGAGGTCTCGTACCAGTCAATATGAAGGACTAAACTACAGCTGAAAGCAGACATGAGTTCAATCATTCAATCTGCGGCGCAGAAAAACACACAGTGAGGCTGTTATGTAGCAGCTGTCTGGGAGAACAGGGAGTAGCATCGCTCTTATTGAACACAGAGAACAATAAAATATAACCTGGGGGGCAGATCCCACAGTGCTCTCTCCACACAATCAATAGGACTATTTTAAACCGTTCTGATGCAGCAGGCTGCGTGTGTGTGGTGGTGGGGGTTGGGGGGGGGGCTGCCTGGAAAGAGGGGGGGTAAATATGTAGGAACACACACAAAACAGACGTGGTCCCACTTTTGATATTTTATGAAAAAGTAAAGAATCTATTGGTGCCTATATTTGTTTGTTCATATCTACATAAATGAATGCTCTGTGAACAAACTGAATATTACTTGATTCTATAAAGTGACACATTGAAGTCCGTTCTCATACACTCAAAGAAACTTACACAAGTCACCCACTTAATGATTTGATCTTTTAGCAGTTCCCCATATATGTGTCTGTGTACTGTAGAATATTTGAGTAAAGTTATTTTATTTAATTTTAAGAAAGGTCAAGTATTTTTTTTTCACTTCCTCAAAAAATAGCAACAGGGACCCTTATCCTTCTGGGCTTATGATCCTCTCTTCCTTTATATTTAAATTTAAATTTTGACATGATGCATTTCTGTGCAGACTACCAATATTTCAATATGCTTAAAATGAGGATGTCGCAATGTTTTAATAGTTTTCATAGTTTCGAAAGCAACTGCAATATTTAACTCAGATATAAAATATAGCAATAGAAAAGTCAAATTATTCAATTTATTTTATTTGGCTGACATTTTCTTTAGCTGATGTGAGTCAGTGTAAAGTCTGGATGTGTTGCAGGACTTTTGTGATGACTTTGTTTCACTGTCGGGCTGCGATTGCATCATGATGAGAATTTCCTGCCCAACAGGAAATCAAAAAATATCCACAACTTCCAAATACCATCCGCCTTCACATCCGCTGTTGTTCAACCGAACCATATGTCCAAAAGTACAACAGGACAGAAAGTAACCCAAGTGGCCCCGAGTGGATCGCTTACCTTGATTGCAGCGGCTGAAACGACTGATCGTAATTCCAAGAAAGAGTGAAACGAAGAATCTGTTTCCAAAAGTCATGTCTGCGGCAGTATTTACCAGCGGCTTTACTTCTTGTTAGATCAGCGATGAGGCGCTCTGGGTCCGTTTAGGTCCAGTAGTTCTGGTCCTTATAATTGATCCCGTGTGGAGCGAGCTGCCGCGCCGTGGAACAAGAGGTGGCTCATCATTTGCACCTGGCGGCTACCGCAGCTCCGTCGCTAAATGGACAGCTTTTGGATAAAGTCCCAAAAATATCTGAAGTGAACTCGGACCTTCTGACAGGGCTAAAAACACTTCGCTAATAAAAAGCAAAAACTTTGCATTTTCTAATCGGACTTCACCCTCCACCCTCCTTAGTGCTTCGAAATAGGCATTAAAACGCAGCTTAAAGCGCGCAGAGTCGTGACAGACTGGAGACACCGTGTGTTTGGCACGGCAGCGCGCCGCGGACTGCCAGCTCCGGCTTGCAGCTCCAGCTCGGTCCGCTGCTGCAGAGAGACGGTGGAAGGTGAACAGAGGAATGATTGGGATGCAGCGGAACAGCAGCAACAGTGGAGGCGATGCTGTGGGACTGCGCGCATCTGTGCAGGATGCTCGGCACTAGAGGGGGTTAGCTGACAAGGCAATGGGATGTGTGCGTGTGTTTGTGTGTGCGCGCGTTCTTCTCATTGGCTCTTAAGCAGGGCTTCCTAAAGACTGGTAAATGTTAAACACGACCCCACCTCCCCCCCATTTTGACTTTAGCTCAATGTAATAGTTCGTGTTCGGATGTTATGTAAGATGTTATTTAGGTTGGCTAATATGAAGCAGGTCCTTGAAGTACACTTTGACATCTGGATCTCATTACGTTATCACCAGGATTCATTTGTTTTAGCTTATTTTGGGCGTTTAAAGCAGGAAACTGTAAATGAGAAGCGGAAAAAAAATCACTTTTACTGACAACCTTAAAGTTGAAAGAAAAAGTTAAAAACATACATTTGCTGTCTCATCCTGTTTTCTTTTATTTTGTTAATCTTAGTTTTAATTTTAGGTTTTATTTTGTTAAATGCTTTATTTTTCTTGATTTCATCTTATGACACCGCCCACAACTGTTCCTTAGTTTCCAACTACCACACCTGTCATGCGTTAATGCCAAGAGCTACATTTTTTCTGTAACAGGTCTCTCTACCTTTGCAGTGACTAAAAAATATATTTACTTGCTCATGTGCAGAACTGGGTCCCTGTGTACATACTGCTGATGTATAGATTTTAATATTACTCTGTATGTGATGATTTACATAATAGCTCCACTCTTACTATCTGTGCAAAAAAAGGAAACAGTCATCAAATATCCATCTTGATGTGTTTATAAATATAAAATAGTTTCCCAAGTATATATTTATTTTTATAACATAAATGATTGCATACTGAACATACAGCAGTGTTCAAAATAGTTTTTTTAAACAAAGGTCAAAATTCCTAAAAAAAAAATAAAAATAAAGATAACTTGCATATATTCTAATGCAGTGGGGACGCTGCACATTTTATTCCAAATCAGAATATACAGAAAATATTACATTTGCTTTCATTTTGAAGTTTGGGAAAAAATACAAAGCTCTTTAAAAAGTACTGTCAGCATTTTTGTTTTGCAAACTCGGTGTATAAACTGAAAAAGAAATAGTTTTTTGTGAGTTACTGAGTTTATGCTTAGATGTAGAACCATTGTTGCAGAGGACAGCTTCACGTGTTTCATGGAGTCAATTAATATATGCCATGTTCTCCAGCCTTGGATGATTAAATCCACAGTTTCTGCTCATTTTGTGTCAGGTTTTTAATAATCCCACAACTTGTCCTTTGGATTAAGATCCGCGGATGAGGCTGGCCATGTCATCACATTATTCTTGTTGATCTGGAACCCAGATGCTGCTGATTCAGGAGAGCGTTCACAGACTTTCATCTTGTTGAAACAATAATTTCATGAGTGTTTCACTGTCAGATGTTTTGATGTATTCAAATTGATTTATTATCCATGATATGGAATGGTATAAGGCATTTTAGTTATTTCAGCTATAGGAGTTCTCTTTCTTTCCCTAAACAACTTTCTGCTTTGGTTTCCATTTCTAAGGACTTGAAATTACTTTTAACTGAATTGTCTTTCAATTGGCTCTTTTTTCGGATTAACTTTTTAATCAAAGTAATTTTGCAAGTCCAAAATAATCGAACCCCTGGTATATTTGCATTGAAATTATTTTCATCCAGCCAAAGATTTTGTTGTTGATAGTAAATAATATGGGCATGTCTCAAAACATAATGAAACAATGTAAAAGGGGGATAAATTCTGTGGTGCATGTTGTAACCATTGTGTCTGTTGGTTTTCTATTACTCCACCAAGAAAATGGATTGAACTGATAGGGGATTTTGAAGTCAAATGAAAAGACAGATTGCAGTTTCTCTCCTTGACTTGAATTTTCTAAGTCTGTGTGGATGAGGGCTTCTGCAGAAGAGCATGTCAACTGTCTTTGACATAATCAACTGCAAGCAGCATCTGTTGAGCCACTCCGTAAACAGTCAGCATATGTTAACTGACTTACAATAAAGCTGCTGAAAAGATTGCAAGCGTAAACCAAATAAAACCCCAATCAATTAATAAATTAGCGTCATAGCAGTAGGGGCTATGATGCACAGTAATTCTATCTTCATTTTTAGTTTGCTGCCAGTAAAGCAAAACAAAAATGTGAGAATTGGGGTTAACTCACAAAAAATTGTCAAAACATTTTGCCATGCAAAGAATATTTAAATGGTGATCATATATTTTTTTTTTTTATTAAAAGGAGGGTTTTACACATTATTTGTTTTTTAAATACAAATATTTTTAAATTCCTCGGATTTAAACAAGTTTCTCTATTAAAAACCCAGATGAATGTTTCCATAGAGTATAATCATGCTTACATGAAAAGTGTTCAATCACATAATTGAACATCCAGCTGTGGAGATATGAATCCGCCATTCTATGCTGAATTTATTCATAGAGCTAAGATTTATCTGAAAAACTTATAGTTTATATTCATCCTTTGTTGTGCAACAGTGCGCTGCCAACATGCCAATGTCAGCCAAGATTAGTGAAGGTCTTCTTCTCATCTTCATGGACATCTCATTGAGTGAGTAAGCAAACCCTCCTCACTTTGACCCGGTTAAACAAAGCAATGCTGGCTGCTGAGATGAAGCCCAGTCAATCAGGATGTAGGAACAGCTTCCTGTCAGCAGAGGGGAGGTAAATACATCAACATCACAGTCTGTCACCATCACTTAGCTGCCAGCCAATCACCAAACAATGCTGAGCAGCTGCCAACAACTTTTCGTGGCACAATGTGTAAACATGCTGGAGGACAGAGAGTTTTAGACTGGAATGTATTGACCACAGCTGTCTTATTGTGTCTACTGTAGCTGGACAGAGGCCACAAGCTCTATAGAGGTATATCAAACTATTAATGTCAGACGTTGGATGTAACTCAGCTATGGAAAAAATGGTACAAGTGCAAATCTCTTGAAAACAGATGTCTACAAAGCATTTTTCGACAGTTTCACTGTATAAATTATACCTCTATGTAGCTCAGGCTCCTTCAGATTAGCTGGAAAATGTCAGTGAACATAAATTTTTAAATCCATTCACAAAATTTTAATTGACTCTAGGTGGGTACTTTGATTGGGCCAATGCAAGGCTTTGACTCAAACCATTCCATTGTAGCTTGTATATTCAGGGTTTTTGTTCAACCTGAAACTGAAATTTAACTTCCAGCAAAATTTATACAATTTTCTTTGAGGTTTAACTTGTATTCTACTGCCTCCATCTTTACTTGACAAGCATCCTGCAACCTTTCCAAATAAAGAGCATCTTGTGTTTTTCATGACCCATTGTCATTCTTATCTCATAAGATTGCGTTAATTGAAAGAAAAAAACATTGATAAGATCTTGAATCAGCTGCCATTCTTGTAAACAGTGCAACTAGCAATGACTGAGTGATGACTTTGAAGGTCGAGAACAGGTCCTTTAGTGTGGCACCCCTCAGCAATGATCTGGTTTCCATTGCTGTAATAGTGGTCAATGAGGTGTGACTGTAGAGTATTGCAGGCCTAACTGTGAGGTGTGATTTCCCCCATTGGAGGAGGGCAACCCTCATCCAGATGAGGCAGAAAGCTGGGGCAGAACCACATCAGCACAACTGACAAAGACTATGAGACTACGAGCACTAATAGGCTCAATAAAATCCACTTTTTAATAAAGTGCCTGGCTACTCAAAGCAACAAAGTGGCTCCCAAAAATAAAATAAGAAGTCCAAATCATTTACACGATAACTAAAAATGAAGGACACTCATTATTGAATTTCAGTGGATTTTATTGACATACACTGTCACAATTGGATTGAGACAATATAGAAGATTGTGCATGCAAAGTGTATTTTTACATCTTTACACTGTTGCTGTTACACTATGATTTGTAATCTTCAATTCAACTGATAAAGATAATCTCACAACAAATGATGAAAAGTGGAAAGCAAACTTCTATTGGTTGAAATACTTGTAATTGTAAAAACCACTAAAGTCACACAACTCTAAATGTCTTGATTTATCTGAGAATGGAGCCAGTGTGACATGACTTGAAGATTCAATGTTTTATCCGAGAATCAACAACATCGTATCTCCTCAATACCCAATCAGAATGTCATAAATGGTGTGCGATCATAATATAGGTGTGAATTGCACCAGGGATCTTTCACAGGAATCAGGACATAATAGCCAAATAGCCTCACAAGTTAGTGGTTTTCTTATGGCTACAGAACTGTTCAGTCTCAATCTTTTGAGTTCCCTTCATGTTGTGCATGTGGAAAAGCTCATATTCATACTTCTAAGCATTTGGTGATATCAGATTGAATAGAAACAACAGTAGACCTCAGGGTTATGTTTTTTCCCCACCTCATTTCTTCCTCAAAGTCACTGACTTGCCTTCAAGTTTTTAATAGTGCGTTTGAAAATTCTCAGTCTAGTTTTAGGAGTTTCTACAATCTCTTTAGATGTTTTCTATGCCTGATGCCAAGGATCTGTTCTCTTGAACAGAGAAACATCTTTGCCTTTTCATATGGTTGTTTAATTAAGAAATGAGGAGCTACTCATTTCAGCAGTTGGAGTTAAATAACTTGTTGCCAGCTGCAAGAAAGTTGTCCTTGCAGATTCTATCCAATACGAAACTCATGCCTATTTTCTCAGTTAAATTCAGGTGGTGACTTTTTTTGTCAAGGCAGTGTATCAATATAATTCACAATGTCGCCTGACAAAACAGGCAGAAACTTAAAAGTCAAGCGAGGCTAAATTTTTATTCCGCCTATGGACTTATCTCACGCATGCATATATGTGAATTAAGTCATCTAAGTGTTGGATAAAACTGTTTTAAATGTTAAGATCACTTGGCATAAAAAATTGCCACAATCATCCTGAGTCTGCCTGAAATGAAATTATTCCTGTTTAACATCTTTCAGTGTTGAGAATTCCAGATATCTTGAAGTATGAAGTAATCTTAGTACAGTGTTAAAAGATATTTTTATCCCCAAAAATGACTTGTTGCGTCTATTACAGCACCAAGACATGAACACGGTTATACACACTTGTGCTACAACACTCACGTTGCCCACCTCCCTGGCTACCTAATGGGCCATAGGCTCTAATCTGGATGGCCAAGGTGCTCAGGAGAATGAGCAGAGCAAATAGAGAGAGCAGCTCATCAGCCCGGAGAGCCAGTCTGTTGCTAACTCCAGCTGTTAAAGAGACATCCGCACATCGTTCGGAGACGAGGAAAGGAAATGGGATGACTTTGCAAGATGGGGCAATTTCTAGAGACTGACAATAGTTTCTAGTAAACCTTTTTCTAAGCCCTACCTCCAAAATGTCATCTCAGAAGAAAAAAAAGGCAGATATAGTTGCTTTTCCGTCTGCCTTTGGCCTTCTACATTTGTATGCTGCTACTGACCTGTTTCTAAAGTTTATTGTACTCTATTGTAATATTACTTTCTCATGTGGAAATATTGTATTATATGTATTTTAAACAGTCAATGAGACAAAAAAAGTTCTAATCTCCATCAGTCATTGAGAAGAGGCAGGGTACACCCTGGAAAGATGGCCAGTCAGTCACAGGCCAATACAGAGACAGGATAAACAACCATGTGTGCACACACTCATACCCAAGGACAATTAAGAGAGGCCAATCTACCAGTGATGTTTTGAACTGTGAAGGCAAAATACTTGGAGAGAATCCATGCATGTATGGGGAGAACATGCAAACTTTGCTGCAATTCAGCTATGCAGTCCAAGGTGCATAGGTGGAAAATTAAACCCCCTTTGGCTTTTTAAAAAATGTTATGATATATATATATGTTTATAATATTGTGTCCAAGTCATTGAGTCATTATTTAAGGTGTAACAACCCCCCCTCCAACATCCAGCAAAGTGGGCGGAGCCAAGTGACATCAAAGTGTGGGGCTTCCTGAGGCGGAAGCGACGGCTGCCATTAGCTTGTTCCGCTTCCTAAGCACTGCAGACAGTCTGACAGTCAGAGCAGAGGAGACCCATTCCACTCCACATGAATCACACATTTGCAAAGCCGAGTAACGCCATCAACCAATGCTCGCTGGTCGCCATGGCAACGCTTACTGCTTCAACTCCTGGCTCTCCACTGGGTAGGCAGGGAGTGAAAAAAGGAGGGATGTGCTTTCGTACCCAAACGTGGGGCTGTGACGAAATTGTACCAACCCGCTGGACCGCTGCAACCAACAGGAAAATTCAACATTTGCACAGAAACATAAAGATAGATCCCCTTAATAACCTATTTATGCAGTTAATCAGTTTTAAAAAATGTTTATTTTGGGGTGAGTTTCACTTTAATGCTTCACAAAAGGATTTGCACCATTTGCCTTATTGCCATTTCCCAGAGCTAATACTGGGTAATGGTAATATATCACAGACTTGATTTGGACAGAGTACAGATAGACCATGTGAAGTGGAAAGACAATGCTACAAAAAAAATGCTAGCAAGGCATAAACAAAATAAATCCTAACTGAAACTAAGAGTGCTTACTGTAATCTAAATAAACATAATTTACATTTAGTCACTACCTCACTACATGCGGGACGAGTCTTTCCATTAGTTTTCAGACAGGCTGAGTAATTACAGTCAGCAGTGATGCAAGGTGGTGCTTAGTGACTTGTCAGTTCCTGAAACTTGTCCCCCACCAAATACTGCACGTCACTGTCCTTACCCTCTTCCCAAAAATGTCCATTTGTAATTGACAAATAGATGGATTAATGGTGTATAAAATAACCCATCCATTATGGGAACCTGAGAGAGTCAATCATGTCAGACGGGCCTTTTTAGAACGTGCTTCTCATGACCCCTGTGGATACGATTGGCTGTCGGGAAGAAGGTTTTAGTGTAAAAAGAAAAGACAAATTGCTCCTCTGTTCAAAAACAGAGTTGATCAAAGGACTCCTGAAAGTCAGGCTGCAGGGCAAGTAGTACAATTCCTGAAGATAATAGATATTAAAATCTACAAAGTTATTATTGGGAAATTAAGTTAGACATAAGAAATTATCTCCACAGGGTAGCTTAAGAATATTTTAAAGCCTAAAATAAAACAAACATACTCCTTACTTTCATCACACCATGTTTTTCTTCGTGCAGCACTTTACTCTCTGTCAAGGTGACGGTTGTATTCTGGGTTCGCATGTCACTAATAAACAATTACTAATAAACAGGAGAAACAAATACTAATCAGTTTTAATCCTGGATGTTTATTCATGATTTTTAATTATAGAAGTGCCTCCAACAAACAAACAAAAACTTATGAGCTACTTTGTTTTAAGCTCACTAAGGATAATACATTTCAACTTTTTCTTTTATATCTGTAGTATTAAAATTAGGATGCATATCAAAGTCAAAAGAGGAATTCAGCATCAAAATATATTAGGACATTCAATGAAATTTAACACAACATGTAGTTGAAATCTGACATGATGTCCTTTCACTGGCCTCACTTAGGTCCCGCCCTCATACGTATCATTGGACGTTCAGTTTACATCAACCAATAAAATAACAGAAAATACAACATCGACAGCTCAGGTAAGGTGGGAACAAAAACGCAGTTTTGGGATGTACAACTTGCTACAAATTAATACTTTGCCCAAAGTAAGTTACAAAGCCTTTGGTGGCTTAAACCATTTTTCAAACTCTTGATGAACAACTAGTAACTAGTAAATTAACTAGATTTTATTTTGCTTTTAATCCAGCATTTAGTTATTTTTAATATATTTATTAACACATTAACAGTGACTAACTCCAGTAGTAATATTCATAATTTAGCCTCTTTAGTTTGAAATTAAATATTTTAGACAGAGATACGTTTGTCTAGGGACTGGAGTCATATGCAATACAAGCTGCATGACGTTCCATCAATGTCCAATGTTTGTCTTGTCAAACGTGTTAAGGAGCAATATAGAGTAAAAAAAATAAAGCGAAATATTTAAAATATTTAGGATGTTTATTATAGAAAAAAAGGTAATAACAGAAAAAAATTCTTTTAAAATGGCAAAATCACATATCTTAATCACATTTTACCCTATTATTATTAACAAGCATAAAATGTTAATAGTTTTTATAAGTTCAATAAAATAACATGGATGAAGTAGCTTTTTTCCAACAAAGTGCTTTAAATATTTTGGGAGAAAACAAAGCCCGAGCCAGCCAGGACTTTTCTTCCTTATCAAAATTCCAATAACCTGAGGGATTAGAGGGACCCATCCAACTCAATTAAATCAAAGGTGTGAGGAGAATAAACAATGACAAGGAAAAACCTGCAGTCGCACATCGACAGGTGCTAGCTTGTGCATGTGTGATGTCAAGCATGTCCAGAAATCTTGTTTCAGGGGTGAACTTGTGTGTGTGTGAAATCCAAGGCCTTGCTGCAGCCAGATAAACAAAATAGTAACGATTTACTTTCATTACTATCAATCTCCGCTGTGATCATGGAAATTAAAACATTTTCTTATTTCCAATTTCTTATATATTTTACCGGCAAACTTTTTGTCTTTAGATTTTTTCTAAAACAACCAACAGCATTGCATAATGGTAAGGGTATAACCTGTATTTGAATATAAAAAGATGCCACACACCAAAAAGGAGTTAAGAAAAGCTGTTCAGATAAGGTTTTATTTCTGATCATTTTCTGGATTTGAGCTCCTGTGCATTGACCTGGAACTGTTTTCCTTCTAAAATCAATCCCATGGGTCAGTTTGTCATGCAAATATGTGAAATTGAAGTCCCTTCAGATGTGAAAATACCGTGCAATAAGGTCACTGAGGTGTGATAGAAAGCCAGGGTTTCACATGAAATCCAGATTTGTTTTGACACTCAGCAGTTTCATCTGATAAAAGTTAAAGCTCCACTGCTCTGTTTTATCCAAACAAAATGCTGTTGGAAAACTAATATCAGAATTTGTGATGATTTGACTTGATGAGCTAAGATACTCCGTAAATCTTTTGAAACAGACTCATCTGACTAAATCAGAGAACCTTTCAGAGAAGCAAAAACTTCACAGAGAAAAGAGGGAGTCAACTTGGAAAGCTTCTGACTTTTTTAAGACGTCTTGATGTTCTCCAAGTCAGGCTCTTGTCATCAGCCGCCTCACAATAACTTCACTCACACAGCTGCACCCTTAAATAGTCACATGTAAATGAACCTGCAAGGAAAAATGGTTTCAATCAAACCAATTTTCCACTTTTTGTTTTGAAATAGTTTTAGTAGACAATACGACATCAAATACACTTACTATGATATCTGCTTCTTCCCTCTTCTAACCTTGTGAAGTGCTCTGAAGTTTTGAGAGAGACTACAGATTGCCTGGTGCCGGGGACAGTTGCTGAGCCCAAGGCGTATTCCTATAATTAGCTCCATAATAGATAACTACACTCCGTATTCTTCATTTTTCCACGCCCTAAAGCTGCTGTGATGAAGCTGTTAACACTTGAATTAGACCAGCAATAACACAGCAGTTTTAACAAACTGCTTGGCTACACTCTGGATAACTGTTTATGCATAGGAAGTAGGTAGAAGCTACTTCCGCTATAAATCCCCTGTGAATACGATTGAAACATTTCCCTTTATATTATATTGATTCTGGAATTCACTCTATGTATCATAAATTAGAACATCACTGAAACGTTGATGTATTTCAGGAGTTCAAATAAAAAAAAGCAAAACTCATATTTTGATTCATTACACAGACTGTCTAATATCAAATAAACAAGTGTTTATTTCTATTAATTTTGATGATTAGATTGCATCTCAAATCAGCCTTGACTAAATAATCTCTGACTGAAGAAAATTAACACTGAACCTCATATAAATAAGATTATGTGCTTATTCAGTTTTTCCACCAGACTTCCAGCAAAACAATTTCCAAATGAAAAGTAAAATTTGTTTTGTCTGAGAAGATGCGGCCCATGGCTTTTAGATATTTATTTGTAGTGGCCCTTAAAGCTCTGACTCCTCATCATACCCCAAACTACTGAACAGGTTTTGCTTCAAAATTCTCTCAAGGATGTGCTATTTACATTGCTTTTTTTTGTCCTTCCATTCAAATTTCATTGATATGATTGGATTCAGCAGTTTGTACACTGAGCTTCTTCAGCGATAATGATTTATAGGTTGCATGTCTTTTAAAGGGGTCGCTCATTGCCAACTGAACAATTGTCAGGTAAGTGAAGACATTGTTTATTGTGAAGACAATAATAAAAAAAACAAAAAAAAAAACCTTTCTGGAACTAAAAATCTTTTGTGGGTCTCATGGAAAACATTTTTTCTAGGGAAGTAAATAAAGAGCTTTAATTATGAGACATACTAATCAAAGTTAATAGAAAAAATGCTTGGAGAATATAACTTTTGTGTAATAAGTTTGTACAGTACAAAATCAATATGTAATTACGGAAATACATTTCTTTTTGATTACATTATAGTTTATTGACATGCAGATATGTACCTACAAAATTATAGTGGTTGTTCAGTTGTCGAGTAAATGCGCTATATGCACAGACTACAGTCCTCAACGCAGTGGTCCCAGGTTCGATTCCCGGCCCTGAACCCTTTACTGCACTCTGCTCTCCACTGCTCTCTCTGCCCTTCTTCCTGTCAAGTTACTGCTGAATAAATACCACTGGTGGCAATAAGCCCTTGAAAGGGAAAAAAAAAATCTTGGTGCTGCACCTTTGCCTTTCAAATTTATGAAACAATCCCACTAATACCGTTTTATCAGAAATTTGTACATATTTTTTTCATATATCAATATAACTTCATTTAGCAACTCTATGACAGAGTGCTTGTAAGGGGAATGAATGTCAGACTCATTTTCCATCTGCCAGCTCTCTCCCTCTGACCCACGCTTAAGTCACACAATCAGGCATAGCTGTGTTGTCTCTCCAGTCATCAGACAGAGCAGTGATCTCAAGCAATTCATTTGATTTGTTTCACAGCAGCAGGCTGCCTGCAGCACTGTCCGCTTTGAGGAACAGTAAGTATCGGCTATCAACAATTGAGAATATGCAAACTTGACCTTTTTCTCCTGACAAAATTGATTAATAGGGGTCTGCATGGGTAGGCTTGATGTACCCAGGAAGAATCAAAGATCTGTAATGGTCGACGGATAGTTTAAAAGCTGTGTGAGAGCTCAAGACTGTATTAGTTATATCTGTAGCTTGTTCTGTTTCAAACTGTGCAAAACGTGCTTCAGATTTTCTCAAATGAAACCTTAAACAGATAAAGAGAAAATAGAGAGCAGTAGTGCTGTGTATATGCATTATATATACTGTATATATGAAAGACTTATGTAACAACAATAAATTTCTAATTAGTCACACTATAATCTGATATCTGAGATAATGTCTAGTTATCATAAATGTAATTTATTCCATTTAACACATTTGACCTTCTGCCAAATTTATTGAGAGGGAAGTATTATGAACAATATAGTGACAAAATTTCCAGGCAGAGCTCCATCTGTTTTTGCCAAGACACAGACTGAGCATGAGAGACAGAACACACAGAAGACATAATAAAAATGTGTTTTTTTAAATTACCCAAAATTTAACAAAGGTCCTAAAATGTTTTGAGCCAATAAAAGAGGTCAACTAAATACAAATTACCATTAATACATTAACAAAATTTTAAATAAGTGTGAGTTGTGTGTGTGGGGGTGTGTGTGTGTGTGTGCAACCTATAGTTTTAGGGCTGATAAATGTGACTACATAATACCAAATGTTGAGACTGTAAAATTAATTATCTGAAAAATAAAGGCGGGAATGTGGAATAATACAAATGTGATCCGACAGAGTTTTGATGAAAATGCATTTTATCATCAGGCAACTAACACTTTGTTAACGAATCTGGAACATTCTTGAAGCAGAGATAGTTTTGTTTTCTTTTTCATACATTTTTCCATGCTTGCAAAAGACGGCGAGAATTGTTTTCTTTTAACTTCAGTGTAAGTGCACTGACAAAGACCTTAATATTTACTTACTAAAGTTAGGTGTACAGCCATAGTGACCATAATTACTCAGACGAAAAATGAGGAAGCTTGAAAGCCAGAGAGCACTTTCTTTCCCAGTGTGGGTGTTTTGGCACAGCAGGGACTAGTGGACTTCACAAAACAGAGACATGATGAGGAATGAACATTCTGTCCCTTGGTTTTGACATGAACAGCAACAACAATGTTTTCCTTCACTTTTCACAAGACATATTCATAATATTCAGCTCACTTTAGTCATGAGGTGCTAAATAATTGCACAGATTTTCTTTTTTAAAAACTCAGTTTTTAGAAAAGTGTCAGCCTGTAGTTCTGAAGGAGTGTGATTAGCTGGAGTTGTAGTTAATAATTCCTTTTGTGCTCATCTTAAATTTATTTCCAGCTTACACAAATTCAGCGGCATTTAAAAGTGTGGAAATATGTTCTGAATGTCTAAGGCTAATTTTCAAGATAACATTTTGAAATAGAGTCAAGTAATGGGTCAGATAAAGGCCATTATGGAAAATACGATGCCAGTGAGGGTCGATATGAAGTTAGCAGTATTGAACGGGGAATTTCCTCAAAGACAGATGTGGTAGAGCGTGTTAGAGATGTACCTTTACCGCCGTCCTTCTGTGCACACTGGTGGCCCCTAACCAATCATTGTTTCAAGCTGGGTCACACACAACCAAGTCTGTGTCTGGGAAGCAAAGATTTAGCCTGTTAAGGCCAGAAGCCAATATTTTCTCACCAGGTATATTGGCGTGTGTGTGCGTGTGTGTGTGTGTGTAAGAGAGACAAAATCAAAAGGCCAAATCGACAATGCTGGATACAGCTGACAATCATCTAGTGCAGTGGACCAAAGGCAGGTGTTGAGATGACCTTGGCTGCTCCGGTAAGAAGCAGCCAGTGTGTGAAAATATCACCTCCCTCTTCATCAAGCATCAGAACAGGAAAGTGAAAACGTATCAGAGAAGAGCCCTTAAATTTCTTACAAATTCTTCAAAAATGTAATTTGTAAACTAACCATTGGGACTTATTGAAATTTTAAATATTATGAAAAATAGTACAAACAAATAAAATTCAAGAAGTGGTGAGAATTGATCAAGTTTTCTTCAATTATAGAAAGAGATAAAGTACTTCAACAAAACACATTGAATAGAGATCAGGGTTTCTCCCAGAAAACCTGCTAATCTTGAATTTATGGTAATTCATCAGCAGCTCCCCATGTTCTGATGTTTAAAAATTTAAAATTCATGATGTTACTGGAAGACATAATTGACAAACAGGAAAAAAAAATGCAATTAAAGTAAATACCTGTATTTTGAAATCAGCCAGTGGATCTTAAAACAAGGTATGCTGGTCACATTTAAAAGTAAAGTAAATTATAAGAAAATCTAAAGTGGACAATAATTAGTAAAAATATATGTATGCTTTACTAAATATTTTCAGGGTACAAAAATAAAGCATTCATTGTGTCAAGTTTTCTTGGTTGTTCCTAAATCCACCCATTTTGTTTTACAAGTGTAATCGGTTAATTATCCAGGTCACCTCACTGATGGTGTGATTTATTTCTATGCACTTCATTGAGTTTCAAATGCAAACAGAAGCAAGCATTTACCACAATGTGTGTTGAGTAAGTGCACAATATTCTATGTTTACATTACTGCCTGCTTAAGTCAAATCTCTAAAAACGTGCATGCACAACAAAACACAGCTTCACAAAAGGGTCATATAAATGCTGCTACATAAAACCATTTTGAGTGAAAGGTGGCACACAGTCTAAGATCAGTCTATCGCCTGTGGAGCCTTTGCCATCACGGTTACTGGTGCATAACAAAAACCTTTCAAACTTTTTAAATAAACTAACACTTAGCCTTCTAGCCCGCCATGTTTATAGTACAGGGAATGTTTATTGGAGAAAGATGAAATTGTTATTTTTGTGTTCAAATGATCAATATTTAATTATTTTACCGAAACTGATTTTTTAAAAGAATTTTTAACATAACCTATTATTTCTATCTAATCTTTTTAGTTTTAGAGTAAACATAAATATTATTTAATTTGCTAAATTTTCCAAAAAACCTGCATTAAAGTTTTCCCACAAGACAAACGTGGGGTTTCAGTGTGTTTATTATCTCAAAACAGTTACATTGCAGTGAAGAGGTTTTGGTTTGTGTTTCTGTTTAGCCCTATGATCGCCACAGTGCAGTGACTCGCTACTGTAAGAGTCATTTAAACATCGACTGTTTTTGTGTGGCAGCATGACAGATTCAGCCATTACATGCCTGTAGTGATAATTTCCATGCTCATAATAGCAGAACTGCTAGAGTTATTGTTGAAGTCTTTACTTTTTACTGCTGCTTTCCTCCACACCTCAGCCACTTTCATGTCTTCTGTGTTATTCTCCGTTTCAAGCTGAACACTTAGTTCTTCATATCCTTTCTTAACTTTTATTCACAAAAGGAACAGAGTCGATGGACATCTACAGATGATAGAAAAGTGAAAATTTTTATTGCAATAACCGCAATAAAAAGGATTGTATTAAATAAGCATGGTAAAATGTTACAATTTACATTCAGAAATGCATTATGACCATAAGTCTTATGTGCAAAAAACATGGAGCAAGTTTATTTCTTAGAATAATAAAGGCTAATTGCTTAATTTGTCTGCCTCCATATGTTTCTTTTAGATAAATATTTTTTGCTTTTACATTTTTAGTTAACATATATTTACTTATGTAAAAACATTTAGCATAATTGATTGTATTTATAAAATGTACGCATCATAGCATAGTAAAAATATGCATTCATATAATGTTTATAAATGCATTTTAAACATTTTATTTCTAAGCTGCTTAATTTTTTTCTTTCTTTTTTAGACAGTTTTTGTGAATTTGTTTGATTTATAGGCATAATTTTATTATGCATTCATAAACATTATTCCAATTAAAAAAACGTATGTGTAGTTTGCATACCTAATTTATAAAGGAAAGTTAATGTACATTAAAAAAATCTTGTTTTTTTTTTTACAGTAGTTTTATTAAATATAGCTTTTTTTATATACATAAGCAGAAAACTTCATGATCAGAGATTGTTGTTTCCGAAGTCACGAAAACAGTGGTATTTTGTAGTAATTATTAGATGAAGACTGGAAAAAACTATGATCTATTATCTATATGATATCCCGGGGATAACGCCCAGAACAGGTCCATATGTAATGTAGCCTGTGTGTTTAAACCGGGATTCTCTGCATCTGGTAAAGTGTGTTCTCCCTGTTCGTCAGACTCAGAGTTAATGACAGAGTCAGGGAAGAGGACAGCCTGCTCCTCCTCTTCTCTAGCTTCCGTGACTATCACAAAGATTCAGAGCTGACTCTAAT
Organism: Phalloptychus januarius; assembly: GCA_902982915.1. NCBI lineage: Eukaryota > Metazoa > Chordata > Actinopteri > Cyprinodontiformes > Poeciliidae > Phalloptychus > Phalloptychus januarius. The sequence goes on along the minus strand of CADWAE010000230.1, from coordinate 14,444,065 downwards.
TCAACAGGACTGTCATAGCTCATGAAAAAATCATGTCGTATAATCAAATCGGAGTAAAAACCCTGCGCTGCGCCTCATGGGAGTCTCCATGCGCCCTGAATATTTCATGTAATGGAGGCTCTCACCACCATGGAACCTCTCAACAGTTCAGGATTGCGTGCAAATATTGACTGTAGTGTGTAGGGACGAGGGGCCGGGAGAGGCCGCCTGCGCAACCGAGCCTGAGTGAGTTTTATAAATAATGGTAATCGCATGTGACACTGCTCGCAGCAGGGGGGCTCATGGTCACTGAAATCATCACACTGGATTGCAGTTACTGAGTGCAGCAGAGTTAAAATGAAGGAAGACACAGCTGAGGTAGAAAGTAGCAGGAGAGGAGAGGATGGGGGGTAAAAAAAGTGCCCTGATGCATATGAATTGACAAATGTCTGTTTTGGCTGCTGAGAATAGAGCTCAATTGTAGGTCTGAGGAAACATCAAAACACAATTCAGGGCTGACATCCAGTGGGCAAAGGAAGGGGAGGGAGCTGACAATGTACCCAGGCGGCAAATGCTGCATTGTGGCTAAGATATTGGCTTGGCAAGGCCTTTTCACAGAATGAAACAACCAAATGAACTCTCACTATTAGTGAAGAAAAGTTGTTTAATACCATTTTTATTAAGACTTAAATCAAACTTCTTGCTATTCGAATGGGAATCAGATAGATCCACAGTTGTACACAAACACATTCTGATTCCTAACAGAGCAGTTTTAGAGACTGAATAGGTGATGAAAACAGAGGCACTTTTATAACAAATCTTACCTATTGCAGATGTTTGCACATTGGCTGCTCAGGTCGTTTCACACTTTGCACATTCACATCTATGCAGTTCAAGTAAAAACCCAAAGACTCATTACTTATCTCTTCACCTAATGAATGGAAGTGTTTTCTACAAACAACTTGTGTCCAGATTAGTTTGAGATGTCTCTATTTATTACCCAAATGAAACATTATTGTACTTATGCTGCATGCATAAAGTTTTGACATAGTTCAGTATAACTGGTGTCAGAATTACCATCATGATAGTGCAATTATATTTGAACATTTGCATACTAATTACAAAAATACATAACCTGAAACCACTGAGCACCAAGTTGTCCATTTTTGGTTTCCATATTGGCAAAAAAAAAAAAACACAAAATAAGATACATAAAATAAAACTTGCATTTTTTTTCTTATGTTTTATGAAAGAAATTTGAAGGAACTAGTCTTGCAGAACTGATGAACACTTGATTTATTTCACTCAATTTACACTATTAAGTTATGTGGATTCATACACACTGGTTAATGTTTTATGTTTTCACGATGGTGATTTTTGTCATACACTTTTATAATTGAAATGCTGCAACAGACAGATTCAGAAATGTGCTTTAATTAAAATTTTATTTAATATCTGATTTAAAAAATGCTTTCAATCTGAGAAACAATTGTCTTTGGATTTTTTTTATTTTAACAAAAATTAAAAAAACATATTTGTTTAGTTTTGGCCTTTCTGCAGAATTTGCATGTTGTCTTCAGGTATGTGTGAAGACTGAACATTTGAAACTTTTTGGTGTTTTTATGTACTGAAACACCAAAATCAAACTTCTTGCTATTCGAAGAAGTTTGATTCGAATAGCATCAAACTATGCTATTCGATTATTGATCATTAAGAAGATAATGATAATAATCATTATTATCTTCTTAATGATAAATAATGATTAAGAAGGACATTTAATATGGAAGAAGATTAAGGTCACTAAAAAATTGACTTTTATTATTATTTTTCTTCAGTGGCCCTAATTATCTTCTGCATATTTCAAACTATAAATTTAGTATAAAAATTATTAATAAAATTTTCATTTTAATCCATTTTTGTAAAAATTTTACTTTATGCTTTCTTAGGTTTTCTTTCAGAGACAAATTTTATTAAGTTCAATCATCAACAAATGCTCATCTTTAAGTCTTGTGGGACTATTAAGATGAACCTGTTTTGTCCACATCTGACAGTTTTATTCATCTGTCTTGTGTCGCCGTTCCATCACAAATGTTTGGCTTGATGTCATTTTATTTACTATAATTAAATAAAGGTGAATGCGATGAATAAATTCTACATTTGTTGTAGTAAATTATGATAACTAAGTAAGTACCTGAGAAGTTAAAGTTATGTTTTCAGACAACTTCTTGGTCTTCACCTTGAAAGCCCTAATATATTCTCAATGGCCAATAAAATGTAGATAAAAGTGTAGGTTGGAAGGAAAAATGCATTGTTTCAGAATGCAGTGTTATACAGCCATAATTTATTATATACAGTGGCTGGAAGTAACAGCGGGAAAAACAAAAACATTCAAAACCACACAAACATGCAGCACACCCACGCCTCATTAAGAAACTAATCACTCAACTATAGATGTTACAAACATTGTTCAATGAAGTGCAGTTCAGACAGACAGGGTGAAAAGCAAACTGTATATATGTGCTGGTAATGGTTGGGAGTGGTGCCGTTTGCATGTATTATCTGCACCTCTCAGACGTGGTAATTGAGCCTCAGTGCTGTTACGAGTCTGGTGAGAGGCAAATAAATGCATCTCCTCACTGCTAATGCTGAAATCCGATCCTGTCTGCAGATATTTACTGTGGGCTGCGTGCTGTCTGTGCCCGTAAGCCTGTGCATTACCCCTGATTCATCAGGCTGTTTATCTCGCCAAGTGAGCAAGAAAAAAAAGACCTGCAGTAAATTCCCATTATTAGATGAAGTGTGAGGAGGCCATGGGGGAGGAAGGAGGCAGACAATGTGGCTTCGATACAGCAGGAGGAGCAGTAGCAGCCTTTCAGACGGTGGGTCTCGTCAGCTGAGGCAGATCATTAGCTGCATCACTTTGAGATGATGTTTTTACTGTTTGGTGAGAGTTGATTTACTCTGATCAATGAGGGATCTGTCTCTGGTGAGTAGAAACACAGTAAATTTTAACAACACTGACGTTATTAGCATCATGCTTGCTGGTCTGTGAGGCCAACAAAGAGTTTACGACAAGCTGCTTCACATTAGACTGTGGTACAGATTGACCAGGTTTTAAAACTGCAATCCTGGGGTGTCAAGACACGACCACACAACCCCAGAGTGGATATTTCAACTTTTTATTGCTGCTAGAAAGTGTCCACATACACACACTCTCTATGTTTTTATCTATGTTAGGGATGCAACTTGTGGTTCTGATGAATTTTCATGAAGATGGTTAAAGCAGGAATACTGCACCTTCTTTACAATGGGGTGCCACAAACTATAAAGTGCCAACAGGCCTTACTATTGCATTGTTGGCATACATTTACATTACATTTACAGTACTTTTTCAAGGCTATGATCTGTTCTCCAAATCATTTTCACTTTACAAGTAAAGAATACACCTGTGGCAAAAACACTGATTCATTAAATTCAGGGACTCATGCTCATGCTTACATAAATTATGGCATTCTTAAGTCCAAGCTGGAAAATAAGACTGGGGGATTGGAACTCATATATTTGTACCTATTATATATTTTTATCAAATTTATATTTTTCTTCAAACTGGTAAGGTGGTAAATGTGGTCCATGTTGGTAAAATCCACTGCTGGTGCTTTTGAGTGCCTAATTATAATGATTCAAATTCTGAAACGTTCTAACATCTACATACTCATAGCTGAATAAAATCCCATTTTCTTTCTGGCAACTGCTGTTGACATATCAGTTCCTTTTTTGGCAGAAAAAAAAATGTATGAAATGCAATTCTTGAGGAAAACATAGGCCTGTCAGAAAAGCTGGTGTAATTTGAATCTCAAGTTAGACAACGAAGAAAACCACTTGGCCTTTAAAATCAGTCCCCCGAGAAAGTTTGCTCTCCCTCGTTTTCTCTCCTTCTCTCTCTCTCCTCAAAGTACAGTGTGTTGCTTTGGTGCCGTCACTCGTTTTCTCCTGATGTCACGTTTGACCTCTTTTTCTAGCCTCCCCTAAAAGGAGAAAAGCACGCAATGCTGCGCTGCAGGGAATACATGGCCTATTATGTTATTTACAATGCTTGCATCACTGCTTATGCACTTGAGTAATATTTCTACCTTATTATTGTGATGGATGCTTTTACATATGCTACAAAATATATATATATTAAAATATAAGTAAACACAAACATGTTCCTTAGAAGAATTTTTTTTAAAGAAAGCACTTCACATTTTTTACAAATTTATGATGAATGACAGTAAGTTTGTTTTTACGGGTGCTACCAATCAAAATTTGCATATATTACAGGGTCTGTTTACTTTTTCACAGTTGAAAGGTGTATATGAAATGAGCCCTGGGAGATATGCTGTTTAGACAACAGAAGTGCACAAACAGCTTTGCTGACACCATTCTGTGTGTAATTACTTTTAGAGGTTGCACAAATAACAGATGGAAAGGTGACCTTTTCACAATATTTATTTATGCTTGGAAATTTAATCTGTCCCTGTCTGGCCTTTGTTGGTTAAGAAAGAGGGAAATTCCTCATATCAAAAGCAAATGGGAGTTTGACAAAATGTGCTGTGAGGGATATGATGTTTCTAAAGCTGTTCTTAGCACATTTCATATTTAATTTAGGTCGGCCTTACTTTACTTTAGTGCATTAAACAAGACACTTTTTTAAAATAAATAATATTACTTCTTTGTCAGTAACAGACGTTGATTTTCATTTCCTTTTTGTTTTGCTCTTTATTCCTTCCTGCAGAAGCTTCCCAGGGGACACAAAATATTTTTTCCTATTGCATTCCTTCACAATAATTTAGCTTTCCATTGCAAAGTTTTTGTGCTCCCTCGCAAAAAATTTTGCATTCTCATAGAAAAATTATATATTTAGTTGTTAGCTCATGTAGTTCCTCGCGTACCGAATGTCTTCCTGCTAAAAAAAAGGTTTTTGTAAAGCTTTACATTTATGTTCACACATCATGTTTGAGATATCATAAACGCACCACAAACCTATGTGGAAAATGCACATATCTTTACTGAGGATCTTTAAAGATGTACATTTATGCTATTTTAAATTAACATATTTTATCATTGCATACGACATAGACCAGGGTGAATTTGCTAATTTATTGTGAGGAAACACAAAAACTATTGCAAGGGAATGCAACAAGAAGAAAATAAGGGTGTGGTGGTGGAGGACAGGGTTGGGGTGACATGTTCCTTTCCTTTCCATTGACCTTGGAAAACCAGTTTGAAGCTTCACTCTATGTAAATGTGTTCCTGACTGGGGAGTGATCTGCCAGACTCCAATCACACTGGAAAGCAGCCGGCACAGCATGCCGCTCTGGTGCAAGTCGTCGCTCATGACATTAAAACTCTCTAATTTGTCACTGAAACTCTCTCAAATTTCCCAGCATTGTTTCTCTCCCTCTGTGGGTAAGGGCTAATTTCAAACATACTCATCAGCTTATCTCTCCTCCTCCTCCCACTCCCGTCTCCTCCCATCTCCTCGAGAGCTAACTCAAAGCTAATTTGCAATTCTCAGCGGCAGAGGAATTGATGTCTCATCTTGGTGCTAGGTAACAGAATTATGCGAGTAATGAGGGAGTGATGAAAGAAAAATTTGAGGCAGGGGGAAAGGCAAAAAAATTAGTCTGTTTGATATGACAAATTGTCACGTCTCAGTTTTGTTTTCACTTTTAAAGCCAGAAATGTTCATGTTCTGAGCTTCGGTAGAGGGTTCTGCTTCCTGACGTGAAAGACAGGACATGAGTGTTTATGCCATGTTCGTTGTTGACTTTGACAACAATAACTTAAAGAATGTCTGAGTTTCTGAAAAACAGTTCAGCTGTTGGATTTTTATGGGAATGCCCTTTAAGTCTTTCACAAAAGGAACACTTCTGTTTTATTACAAAAAAATAAAAAGTTGTTTTTTTTTTATTAAGATTTTATGTGATGGGAATTGAGCATGTAATTGTAATGTGAACATTTGTAAACAAACAGCACTGGGAAGAGCAAGAACTTCACATCAGGGTTATTAAAAAATAATGCGCTTGACCTTTTTTGGGTATTTGGCTGAATATTATGTGACAGGGACAAACAACTTGGAATATCGCCCTGTCTCCACTGTAATGGTGGTTGTTGCATGCTGTGACTATTATTTTTCATCAGTAGCAGATGGAGGAAGCTAAATACATGGCAGGCCTGTAAGTAAAAAAAAAAAAAAAAGATCTGAGGCTGTGGTGGTGATTCACCTTCCATCAGGATAAGCCTGAACATACAGAGAGAGCTACAATGATTATGATAAAGAGAAGAAATCCTCATGTGTTACAAAGACCAAGTTAAATTCCGGACATGAATCAAATCGGGAATCTGTGATAAGACTAAAAACAACAACAAAAAGATGCTCACAGACACTTTTCATTCATTCAGACGAAGTTTGAAGTTTTGCAAGCAAAACTGTGCAAAACTTTCAGTCTCTCGGTGTGAAAAACTGGTCGAGACCTATCCCTAAAGACTAGCAGCTGCAATTGCAGGGAAAGGTTATTCTACTAATTATTGACTCATGGGAAATGGATATAAATGCATGTCACCCATTTGAGACTTTCATGTATATTAGAGCATAACATAATGTTCAAAATGCAATCCAAAAATTAAAAGTTGTACTACAGAAAATTCTACCCCAAATCCTCAGGACTGATTGCTCTTGTGCTCACTATAACATTTAAACATGAATTGCATTTCTTATGCAAAAAGACCCAACATTAGAAGTATTATATGAGTAACCAACCTTGTTTTCGCTAATGCTTTATAAAGGTACATTCAGTTTTAGGTGATTTAGTTAGAAATATAATTTGTTGACCTGTAACTTTAATAAGTAAGAGCTGGTATTAAATTACAGCATGCATAATCATTCGGGCTGCAAATCTTAGTGTGAGGATCAGAGTGTGTGAAAAACAGCCTCTCTGTATACAGTGCAGTGCACTGGAAGTCCCCTTCAAACACATCCTACAAGCAAGGAAGCTCAGTCAGCAAGAATCCTCTGCAACCACTTAGCAGAAATAAGAGACAGTGCAGGGCAAAGGTTCACTCCAACCTCAGTTCAAATCTTAACAAACATGGATTTTACAGATAGGCTGTGACAACTGTATGATGCAAAATGTAACTAAAGTTTTTTTTGTCGTTGTTGATGCAAATGCAAACAAATGTCTGTGTAACAGAAGGAATCTGATAAAGCTGACCTATAAGAAGTACATCCAACACCAAAAATAAACATCTCCCGCTATTATTTTCTATTTTTAGTAAAAGGTTTCAACAATATAATCCTGTCATTACATTTCTGTTTTATCAAAAGACGCAACATGGATGAGGAAAAAAGCTATAATTCAAGATGTGACCTGTTAGAGCTGATGAGTATTTTTTTTAAATTAGCAACATATTACCATTTCTGTAATATTGATTAACTGAAGGCCTACCTCTTTGGTTGTTGCGAGATTTTGAGACAAATTGGTGCAACACTTAAGATTTGTCGCTGCTCTGATAAATGGTTTTCCAATCCTGACCAGTTCTCCCTTCCTACTTTCATAGCTGGCTTCTGCTTCAAGCATGTATGGCTGAGTTGCTCCAATTACAACTTGACTTTGTGTAGCGTAGCACAGTTTTGGCTGAGTTAGAGCAGATTTTTATGTGAACAGCACTGTGAGCAACAGAAGATATAAATGTGGAGGCAATTTGCATAATCATGGTTTGAAAATAAATGAGGCAAAGATGTTGAGCTACATCTAAGCCATTTTGAAGAACGAGGACACAATTTTCTTGGAAAAACAATCTAAACATGTAATTTACATTTAGGTTTTTAGAGGTTTAATTATTGGCTAATTTCAAAGAGGCTCTAAAATGTAACCAGTTAGTTTTTTATATGTATACAGCAGGACTAAGGCTATTTAACAATCACCACTGTAATAATAATTAAAATGTTTATGTAACTTGATGTGTCCAACACATGAATTTTTTTTCCCCTTTTACTGATTCTTTTTCATTTCACTTTTCCGATTAATTACACATTAATATCTAGATTGGCATTTTTTACTTAGATTTTATGTAAACATTATGCCACTGGACATCCTGATTCCTAACATTGCATCTTTTTTTTTAAAGTTAATAAAATTTTAGAATAAAAAACTTCAGAGTAAACACAGTTTATTTCACACAAACAAAAAGAAACTGTCAAATAGTCAAAGAGCTGAATCAAGATAATAGCAACTACGTGAACAGAGAAGCAGACAAAACTCATCATCCCAGACAAATTCCAGAGGAAAATTTATTATTTTTTAGTACTTTTGCAAAATTCATATTGGTGTAAACAAAGTTATAATATTGTGCACAGCAGTACAGACTGTACCTTCAGACAATGACATGTGAAAATAAAGATGAAAGACTTCTTACTCACCAGTTATAAAAAGGATAACAATGTAATTTTAATTCATTGAGTTACATGCAGATAAAGTCTGATTTTATATCCAAAAGTAGTTGGATTATTTTCTTTCCTTTTTGCTTTTTATTTATTTTTTGTATTTAAAAACAAAAATGTCAGACTGCAGGATTTAGTCTAGTCGGTCAGCGAGTGGGAGGTAGTGATATTTATCAGGAGAGAGCCTGGCAACACATGGGACTGGTTGCCAGTTCATCGCAGACACACAAGATGAACAGCCAGACACACACTGATAGCAACACCAATGAAACAATTAACTCAATATTCCCCATGTCTGTTATTAGTCAGTACTAATATCCAATGTTTTGATGTAATAAATAAATTTGCAGAAGATGCAATGAGTTGAAAGCAACTCATTGCTTTCTTAGGTTAGTCTTGTTCATTAATTCATGTGATAAGGAACTCTGAATGGCCTTGTAGTGCTAAAGGGTTTATTGCAGCTACATCACTATTATTAACTTTTCCTGCCAGCTCTTTCTAAACAGTATTTCTTGCATAACAGCCTCATCTCTGGAGAGAGAATGAACACATAGATCGTTTTGTGCTTGTTTTTGTTCAAATCTGCTGATTATTTTTATCTCTTTAAGCTACTCGTTTTGTTTTAAGGCTATACTTTTGGGTTAAAGAAATTGCTGATTTAGCAGAACGCTCTTTAAAACAAACCTAAAATTTCAAATGGTTCTAAGTGTACTATAAAAGGTCAAAGATAAATGCTCCGTCACCAATGTGATATGACCAGATTAAACCCACCTTTTGCTTTGAAGGAGATACAAACAGTGATTTACAAACACTTTCATGCATATGTAGGAGGATTCAAGTGTGCTCCCTGGAATGTGTGTTGCTCAGCTGAATGCCCCCTACTGAGTGGGCATCTGTCTGCATAAGGGACCACAGGTAATAACAGTAAAAGTCCCCACCTGCTGTGAGAAATAAAGTCAGTGCTCCACTCACACACGCAAGCCTCACACGGCTGAGTTGTGCTAATATTGCAGGTTACTGCTGGCAGCCACCCGGGTGGTCTCACAAGGCTCTAATTAGGTGAAGGATGGGCTATTCAAACCCTTATCAACACACCCAGTGACCAGACAGAGTCTTTTCTTGACCTGTCATTGGACCAGTTTACCTAAAAGTTGAACTTGAGCAAGAGGGTGAGCTGCTGTTATGTGACTGAAATAAGGATAGCAAAAAAGGAGGCGGTGCCTTGCACAGTGATTCAAACTTTTCCACATTTCCCCATAGTGCATGCATATATAGTGGCAATATTCCATTCTATGATTTCTACTTGGAAAAATATTTGACCTCTTATCTTTTAATCTGACAACCCATTTGCCTCCAGAAGACACCAAACTAGCAAACAAAGTCAACTGTTGTGCAAATCAGTCATAGTAAAATTAAAGCTGTTCTGTGAAGTTTGTTGGGGAATAAACAACATCATGCAGCCTAATGAGAAAAGGTGTGAATAAACTTAACTCAGGGTTACACTGAAAACAATATCCAATGCATTAAACATCACCTGCATAACTGTACCAGCCATTATCGGGAAAATATAAAAACAATAGCACAGCTGCAAGCCAAGACACGGCTGTCTACCTGAACTGAGGCAGGGAAAGAAACGCATCTTTTACGGAATCAACTAAAAGGCCATTGGTTCTCCAACAGTTAACAATGACCAAACAGATCTGCCCTTTTTAGAAGAGTGGCAATAAGAAGGGCTTTGATTGACCAAAGCTATAAGTGGAAATAGTTTGTAAAATTACATGTATGTTGAAAAACTTACTGCAGACATTGTTGAAACATGTTGGTGACAGAAAAATGCTTTTCTTCAGCTGAGACAGGGAAGCTGGTCAGAGTTAATGGGAAGATAGTTGGCTTTAATGGAAAAAATCCATTAAAGCCTGAAAAAGATTTGTGAATATGGCAGATGTTCACATTCACACACAAACAGATCCAGAGCGACACTGGAAAGGTTTAGATCGAAGCATATTCCTGTCTTAGAATAGACCACTTGAAGCTAAAAACTAAATCCAATCAAGAACATGTGGAAAATAGTTTTTCACACTCCCTTCATCCAAGCTGACTGAAGAACTGTTATCCTGTTGAAGAACTGTAAAAGTGGGAACTTTATCATGAATCTGACATGGTTTATGAGGACACAAATCAATCTCTCATTAAATCATTACCTGAAATAATTTCAGTATTTCTGAAAGTGGCCTTCCTTCATGTACCGAGTATACAGTAAACTTAGATACAGTAGAAGAGTTTAAATAAATTCCACAAAGCATTGGATAGGAATGAGAAATGAAATCAGTCTAGCATGTGGAGAGAGGCATCCCTCCTTTGACATAATGTCAGAGAGGACACTGACTTCAGTTTTATCCAGACAGTAATTGCATCATCAATTGTCCACCACACGGCAAAGTCACCTGCTGATGTGGCCGCCATTAACCTCCCTGTGCTTGACCATAATGAACCGAAGACTTGCAAGTCAAATGTGTCATCAAGACACATGAGAAGTTGAAATGTGTTTATCTCTGTCAAAAACATCCATGAATTCAGATTTCACACCAATTTAGCTGCACCTTAAAATGATGTCACAGTTCTGTATAATGTTTTATATATAATTTGTGTATACTGTCATATTTAATAAATTATAATCATTGCAATTAAACTTGTTTATAATACTAAATGTACCTTTAACACACAACCTCCAAGCAGCTATTAAACATATTTGTCATTCAGCTCACATTTCCATATTAATATATTTTTATTGGCCTTATGTAATTTTCTAATCTTAAATGTAATTTTTTTATTTAGCTGTAAGTGGAGCATCATTCTAATTACTTAAAAAAAGACTTGAGAGCATCAGCAGATGTGTAATTAATCTATATAATTGAGTTCTTGAAATAATTGAACAGTTCAATAATATATTAATTATCAAATATGACTGTGTATTCCTGGGATAAACAGGTAACCTTTCCAGGATGTGTCCAATATCTCAAGATTTGACCACTGGAGATAGGAGTGCACCCTCCAAGTGGCCCTGATTGGGATATATACATAAAAACAAATTGATATTTACCATGCAATTCAAAGTGATCCAATGAAGAGTTTATAAAAGCAGGTATGTTTCCTAAAATTCAGTCGGGGAGCGAAAGCTTGCTCTTTTGTCCCTCACTATATGTCTGTCTCTGGGTCCTTGACTGTGAAATCAATACTGTCTCCAGCCTACCATTAGTCAATATGTGTCATACTTTTCTCTTAAAGCATTCATGTGTCGCTGTGAGTCCTTGGTAAGGGCAGGCTATCAACTTTCTAAAGCAGAGTTAGACCTTCCTGACGGCAAAACAGAAGGACAAAATTCTCTATGTATGAATGAATGAAAATATGTATACATAACTAATGAGACTGACCTATAGACTCGTCAAACCTTAACTGTATTTTTAAAAACACTAATTGTTTTAATACAGAAGTTGGGAATAACCCATGGTGGCATTAACACAAGAATGCCACCATTCATCATGAATTCCCAAAGTTTGGCTTAGAGATGGGAATTTCTCTCTCCCTCTTACTGTTTTGCTCTCTATTTTTTCATTTAGAAACTGGTTAGTTTTTCATATGGAGTTTAAAACTCACATAAAGGCCTGTGACAAAACATTTAAGGCAGCGCAGGAAAAATCCTTTAGTCCTCTTCAGTATGTAATGTAGGGGACATTACGAAAGAAGTACAGTTAATGTATTTAATAATTATGTTCTCACCACAAAGTCCAAAAGCATCCAAACATCTGTGTGGGCTCTACAACTTAGTTTTTGTTTTTCACTTCTGAAGACAGTCTTGATTTTCTTCTCTTTTTTTTTTAAGTTTTCAAAATTTTGTGGTTTTGTTTGGACTATTGCTCTGACCCACATCATAAAGTGTTATCTCACGATCACAAAGATTAGGGTGACCTATGTGTTGGTGGGGCGGGTGAGGTTTATGGTTAGGAAACATTGAGGTTGGAATGTGTTGTTTTACAGCATAATATTTAACTTTTGTGCTAAAACAATAAAAACAAAAAAATTACAAAACAATAAAACCTCCATGGAGATAATACTCTCCTGTAAAAGCATTCTAAGAATTAGAGATACATTGTTTTGTGTGTTTTTTAATTGCACCAACAAGAACTTTCTCACAATATTTCTTGTCTTTATTATAGCAGGCATTTATTTATTCAACGTCAAACTTGGCAGGAGGTTGGAGAATAATTGCTCAAATTTTGCAGGCATGTTCTTACTTTAGGGTTACAATTTAGCCAATCATCTGTGATATTATCTGTTCCACTTTTATGCCTTGTTACGTTACACAGGATGTCACACTGATTTGACAGCTGTCTCACTGACTCAGCTCCGATATCTGCCGCACTTGTTAAATATTTACATAGTTCGCTATAAATAGTATAGTAATACAGATGACGCAGAGGCAGGTGAACACATTTCAAATCATGTGACCTAATAAAGAGATTTATTTTGCAGATGTAGAGGATGAGGCAGTGAGACACACAGAAGGAGAGGGAGAGAGGAAGACAGGTCTGTTGTGTCTGTGAGCCTCCAGGCCCTGCTTTCAACCCCAAATCAATGTTGCTCCACTTAGAGGTAAATTGAAACAGTCTTTCCATCGAGTCCCAACCATTTTAATTTTCACCTGAAGGGGTCAGGGAGAGGACACTTTAGTGATGATGAAAGACATTTTCCCATTTTCACAGCTTGGTCACGCTTTGACACATCATTATCCCATTGACTTAATACATGCTTTCCCCTCTGCCTCCTTCGTCCATCAGCTTCTCTTGCTCCTTCAACAGCAGACACCCTTTCTCTTCTATTTGCCTTCATGCACACAACGGTGTGCATCGCTCCTTGCTTTTTCCCCAATCCACATCAACTACACACCCCATAGTGGCTCTCTCTTTGGTTTTTCACATGTTAATCCTTTTCCCATTCTCATCCATTTTTTTCCTTTCTTATTCTTAGGCCTTTAATGGACTCTTCCCTCCAAGTGCTTGCTCTTTAAAGCATTATCCTCCTCTATGCTTATTCTTTGGCCATATATTTATTTTTACTTCCTTCCGTCTGCTGTAGTTGCCCTCTTATACAAAGGGACAAGCCACTTTCAAATAAAGACAATCCAAATGAATGAGGAACTAATTTTGCCTTTTCATTATTTTGCAATTTTGTTTTTTTAAAAAAGTATTTTCTCCAAGTGACAACATCTGAAAACAGGGTAGTGGATGAAAAGCTAAAGCACAACCCATTTTAATTAGGTTATAATTAAAATCAACTGGTCTATTCTGATTGAAAAGCACCTGATTACTCAGTTCTTATAAACATGGAAGCATTACAATTTATTTGCCATGTTGCAGTTGGCGTAAAATTATCACTGGTCAAAAGACTAACCTCAGATATATTACGTTCTTATAGTAGATTTTAAGTTTTTAAGGTACTTTTACTCACTTACAGAGTTTTAAATGGCCATGTCAGTATCTAGAGAATGTCATCTTTTCACCAAACTTATTAATCTTATTGTATACTCTTACAATAAACACATCTGAAGCAGGAAGGAAAGACTAAATTCAATCTTAAGATACTCAGTGCTAAAGAAAGGGAACAGGAAACGCTTAAAGCTAGAGTTTGTTGGCGACGATGAAAACAAAGAATGTTTTCAAACTAAATAACGCTTCAAGGTAAGTGGTTCAACTGCAGCAGGAAAAGCCTTAAGGATATCCAACAGGGTCCAGCTAATGCGAGGACTGTCACCTCCGGAAAAAAAACAAAACTAACATTTTCCACAAAATTGTGTTGGCTTGACAGTAGAGTTTGCTCAACATTGGCAGGAGGTGGGCGTGATTGCATGTGCACACACAGCGAGCTAAAGACTTTCAGACAAGAGACGTGAACGGGAAGGCAGCATGGAGGTCACTAGTTAACAAGAGAAGCATCAAGGACCGAAGGAAATTTAAAGAAGTGCCAAAATTAGCAGTGGATTGCAGAAGGAGTTTATTTGTTTAATCCCCCCTACAATTGTTCTGTAAAAGTGTCTATACAAAAAAAATTATAAATTGAGCATCTGTTGTATTACCATCCTGCAACAGTTCAGCTGCTGGGCTGCTTGTGATCAAAGGGAAAGGAGTTAACTGCAGTTTCTCCCCAAGAACACTATAAATAGTGTTTAAAATGTTTTGCAAGATCAAATTCTTTCTACAAGCCAAGCAAGATCTGGTGGACTTTATTTTTGTGTTTCATGGCATAAATTTGAAAATTACTTAGTTTTAAAAATATATAATTGATAATTTGACCCACTGAGCTTCTATGATCATTTCTCAAAAGCCAGCTATGGTCAACTTTAAGAAAAGTATTACCATCATTCATATCACCCATTATTTAATGTATATCATTAAAATACACAAAATCAAACAAAAAGAAAACATAAAGCTTTGCATTTATCACTCTACCCAAATTTCTGACCTATGATAGTACATTGATCTGGAGCTATTATGTCCTGCATTCAGTTTGTTTCTTAAAGCCACATGGCCCACCTCTCTCCTTTATGCCACTTTCAAATTTTTTTATGCAGGGAAATGATGTATGGGTGTTGAAAAAGGGAGGGCCATAGTTAAAGATCTTTGCTCCAAGGCTAATTAAATCAAGCTTTAAAATGTAAATATACTATAAAACAATATTGAGCTTCACTGGTTTTAATTGATGCCCATCCTGAATGCTCGATGAGGCTATTAATTTTGACTGATTGTTCACTGCAGCAGACCCAACGGTGAACTCCTTCATACGCCTATCCTGTGGATCACTGTGGGAAACTTTTTAAAAGTAAAGTCAAGAGAAATTTGACCAGCCAATGTTTTTCTAATATATATAATTAAAGAACTATGACACCAATCTGAGCAAAACAACAACAAAAAAATACAGCTATGGAAACTAACTATATACAATCAAGTTTTTCTTAAATATTTTCATATTTTGTGACTTAAAATATGAAAATGTGTTTAATAAATAAAGTTGTTTTTACAATTTCTACATGAAAGACCTAAAAAACCCATAGAATGGCTGATTTAATAGTTTATAGAACAATTATTTCACTGAACTTGCAAAGCTAAAAGTCTTGTCTTGTCCTTCGCTGTCCAGCTGAAGATAAGCACTCCCAAAGAATGATGCTACCACTACCATGTTTCACAGTAGACATTGTGTATTGAAGGTTTTAGGTTTCTGCTCCACTTTTGAATGCAGAATAAAATGTTAAATCCTGGTCACATCTGACCATATCATCAGTTTACTATTGATAGTTTATTATAAATATCCCCCCAAAATACATCAACATTTGTTAAAAAAAAAGAAAGAAAAAAATGCCCTACATGTATTCATACTTTTGTACTACCTCTGACAAGATGCAATGAACTGATTTCATTATAACCTCTGCTTGTGACATTTTCTGCCAAATCTCTATTCAATAACATGTAGTCTGGCAAAAACAGACTACATGTCTGACTCTTGTCAACAGACTAAAAATATGGTGGAACTGGTTACAGAGTGAAGGTGAAATCCGCTCTTCAAACTGGATGTCTACTGATAGTAACATAGTAAATTAGTATTCCAGCTTACGAACATTTCTAGTTTGGTGTATCTCTGCACACAGAGCTTTGAGGTACAGAGACCATTCTTTGCTAATGAATTGTAAAGATTCTGCATATGTATGTGCAATTTCAAAGGCAGCGCTTCTTTATGTATTTGTATGTGTGTGTGTTCAGATAGTGATTTATTAATGGAGGAAAAGAAGTTCTCTTCTATGCAGCTCTCACTGCTTCAATGGTCTTTAGCAAAGCCAAAATTGAAATATACTGCATAATTCATGAGTCCTAATACCACTGCCGTTTTGTACCACTAAGAGCAGAGGCAAAATGTAACTCCTGATGATGGTTCATGATGAACCTACCTTAAAAATGCTGCTGCTGTAACTATTCCGAGAGTGAAAGAGATCCTATTAACAATTATTGTTGCTGTTAAGATGTTTATCGAGTATAAAAGGTGTAAACAGTTTGAAAATAGCAAATGCTGAAGAAGGTTCTTCTTATAGAGTCAGTCACCTCCTTCCTTTTCTTCCCTTTTTTAAGTCTTCCTTTCTTCTTCCATTCACTTTTCAGGCTGGCTTCTCCTTTCATCATCTCCTCTCATCTTGTCCTTCAGCCAAACTTCCCCTTACTTGCACTGTGCATGATCTCATGTATATTTTGTTGCATATTTTCCACACCATATAATGCAATCTATATATTTTTCCTTTCAATCTGCCATTCACCACTTCTTTTGTACTTTCCAGGCTTTCTTCATGCATTTACCTACTGCAACGTACAAAAACATGTATTTTTTCTTGTCTTTTATGTAAGGCAAAAGAAGTGTATGGTTTATTGATTTCTTGTTTTATGTGCTAATGCACTACATTTTTGTCTGTTACTATACAACTCCATTTGTTTGGCTAAAAAATATTTATTTAGTTATTACCACGGCAATGTTATTTTTCCAGTAGGCATACATCAGACACAATGCACAAAGGATCTGAAAGTGCCTTTGGAGAATGATGTGTAATTGGAAGTATAATTTCAAGGCAACTGGACCTGCAAAAACTAAAATATAAAAATGTGGCTGTGGTGATGATTTCTGCAAAAAAAGCTAGATTTCTAACATTTGATCTGTGTGACTTCTCGCTCCTCTGGAGGATGAAGAGCTGTAGCACCCTGCTTGCCATTCGTTTTCACTAATTACCCACTGCTAATTAAGGTGAAGAAAAGGCAATCAAAATGGCCACACCTGTCTAATTATAAACAAGTCAAACTGCGTGGGGTTGGATCCAAGAAAAGGTGAGTGATGATACTCCTGAGCCTGGACTCCTGGGCTGACAACCTGTTTAATTAGATTAAAAAGGAAGTTGTTAATTAATTAGTGCACCATGGTTGACTGCTGTTGGAGTCTGGGTAGCGAGAGGTGATGGGTACTTTGAAGACATGTTGTATGAAAAACTTTTCGGGAAAAAAAGTGACTCAGAAGGACACGGATGTCTGTTTCTGCCCACAAGTTCAAGCCTAAATTGTTAGAAAATATGCCAAAAATTGCATTGCATGAGAGTTTAAGTAAGTAATGCTTATGAATTTATGTGGTATAGTGCTTTTTTTATCTTTACTCCAGAACAAAATTTACTTACACATCCATATACCAATATGCTACAAAATTATCTACTCTTGACCTGGCTAATTATATAGTGTTAGATTTTAGATTTATTTAAGAATTAGCTAATAAAACTCATGAACAAAAATCACTTCCTTGGACTTTGTCCTGTGTTATATTTCCCAGTGACAACTGGAACATCTCATGATGAAAATGATCCAGAAGCCAGTGCTTGTTTCATTTATTTATTTGTTTTTGTTTGAAATTGCTGTTTCTTTTCCCCTCACATATATATACAGATAGCTGATCCAAAGACCAAAAAGGAAATAGAACAAAGACGGTGTATATTACTACATACAGCTCTGGAAAAAATAAAGAGACTTCTGCACTGAATCTCATTGAAAAACTCATGGTTATTCCACCAAATATTGACTTTTGAACACTTCCTGAGTTCAAAAGTATTGTTGTTTTCTTTGCATTATTTGAGGTCTGAAAACACTGCACCTTTTCTTTATTTTGTTATTTTTTCTTGAAATTTCAGACACATGTCAGTAGCTCATAGAATAATGAACAATTTTCATTTTACTCAAACATAGACCTACAAAGAGTAAAATCAGAGAAATTGATCATTTCTCAGTTTTTCCCCAGAGTTGCATATGTTTAAATTGTGTGTGGGAATTTCTTTTAACTTTATCCAATATATGATATTATTTGAGACATATACTTAATATTTTGTCGTGAATAAATTTTAACCAAAGCAATGGGGCTAAAAATAAATGCCAAAGTAGTTGATACCATTATTTCATCATTATCTAGCTGAAACCTATTTAGTGCTGCCTAACAAACGCAACAAAATAACTGTTATTTTCAATTTTTGGACCAAACACACTGCTGGCAATGAAGATATTTTTTTGTCCATTATCCATGTAATCCAAAGGGAACCTGAAACCTATGTCTCGGTTCCCATCGCCACCTGTGTTGGCATGTTTTGTTTTTTTAAATCTAAGAGCTTCTGTCTGGCGCGTGGAGATGGAGTGATTTTAGTGCTGTAACGGAGCTGATTGAAATCAACTGAAAATCAACCCAATCAAACCCTCAGGGAAGATTCCTGAAGGTGCTGCTTTTTGTCTCCTTTCATTTTGCTGAGCCTGTGTTGAATGAAGGCAGAGGGGCAACACAGAGCCGTTGCTTTAAGAAGATGCCAAGTGGAATGGAAATATACGACTCTTCTCAGAATTACAGATGACATTAAAATGATGTAATGTTTAGAAATATCGAGTTGTCACAGATGCAATTGTTGTGTGGAGGAGAGATATCAAATGGATGTGTAAATTATTGATGCCCTGTACAGTTACACGGATGATTCAGGATGCCATCATTTACATTGGATGTCTGGGTGAGAGGCCATGGCAGGCAGCTTTTTGTTCCTCAGAAAGCAAACAGTAACTCTTTATCTGACTTTTTCAACTTCAATATGGTGTATTCACATAATCTTTGACACATTACACATTACATTTCTGAATTACCTCAATGAATTAGCTCATTTCAGCTTTTACTGGCACATTTTCATCAACTACATTTTGAAAAGAACATTGTCTATTGGATTAACGGACAATGTTCTTTTCAAAAAGAAGTTCATGAAAATGTGCTAGTAAAAGCTGAACAGCTTCTTAGATTCTATCTAAAATAATGGAGAGAAATGTTGAAAAGTAGATTTTGACAGTCCAGTGAAGTTCAAGAGAAGTGAACACATCATGGGATCATTTATTGTGAGTGCTATGAATAAATTTTATTAATTCCTGCTTTCAGTAGGTGAAGTTATCCACTTTTTTGCAGCAATGCGTAGAAAATGAAACTAATTGGTGATCGGTCTTCTCACATAAGCTTGGAGGAATTACCCTATTTATTTACGTTGCTGGAGTGGGGAATTTTATTTAAATTAAAGATACACTTTAGATCCTTCTTCTCAAAGCATCGACACTCATTAGAAATATGTTTGGGTTTTTTTTTCCCTTTAAGGACTATAAGGATATTTTGTTACATTACAACAACACTACTGTTTTTTTTGGGGGCGGGGGGCAGTTTTTATTTATTCATTTGTGGGACGCTGCAAGTATTTTCATTTATGTTTTAAATCACATGGAAATCAAGACAAGGGATTTAACAAAAAGCGCAATACCCAAGATGAAAGCTGGAATTATAAATATGGAGGCAGGCAATTAGAAATTCACTACAGGCTTTCTGATCAGAAGGTAGATGTGAGCAGCATGTACACAAGGGTGATTGACAGCACTAAGCCCCTAATCCTGGCTCTGATTGGTAGTTTCTGATCGAACTGTGTATTTCTGCAAATGGCAACAGAAGCAGACAGAGGGCTTTTTTATTTCATAGATTATCGCTCTCTGTGTACTGCTATGCTATAGTGAGAGTTTTAGGAAATGTAAAAAAAATTTTTTTTTTTTTTTTTTTTTTAATAAATTTATATATCAGCTTTAAATAAGTAAAAACTTTATGGGATTTTTACTGCTTTTGCTGACAGTGCACTGCAACAATTGGAGGTAGTGGAGTGCCCTTTTATATAGCCAGACAAATAACTTCACTAAATTGATCAAATAAATATATATCATAGGAATGACATGAGGCAAAATGTTTCTGGTTTTGAAAGTTCAGCTTCTTTTAAATTGCAGTAAATCTTGAAACCAGAAAACAGCCTTTTTTGCATATTTTTTTTTTCCATAAAACCTTAAGTAGTTTCCTAAAACACAGCAATATATTTTTATGTACTAAGGACCAAATATTCACTAAAATTACAATGAAAATAATGAAATAATTCAGTTGGTCATCTCACATCTGTCGCTAAGCAGCAGAACAGGATGAGGTTCATCCTCAGCTCTTCTACGCCTCTGCCAGCTCTCCCCACCCCTAAGAAGCCGGCCGGTCCCCCAACCTTTCCCACGTCATCAGTGTGTTTGGTGTGTGTTTGTTTGGTGTTGTTTTGATCGCCAAAGCTTGTGTGTTTGGGCTGTGCTGGCTGGGCGGCGAGTGTGCCCGGTGCAGAGCTGATGGCGTGCCAAGTGCTCCCTGCGGGCCGGCTGTGCCTTCCACTCTGCTCAGCCACCGTGAACACTGAGCCGACAGACTGCTGCAGGGGGAAACGCCTCCCCCTTTCTTGTTCTCTTTCTCTTACACGCAGAAAAGCTCTGCATCCTCACTCCACATCAATTTGTTTTCCCTCCAATCCGTTTCCCTTCGATCTTCTAATTATTGCTTTTCCCCTCTCAGCTTCTTTCTACCTTCTTCTCATATTCTAGTCATTTCATGATTCCCTATGAAATAAATTAGTGGAAACCATATTTTCTTTTAAAAAAAAAAGCAAAACTTTTACATTGCTACTTGCAATCTTTTTTACAATTATTATAGCAATTTTCACATAAATGCCAAACCGCGCTATACGTTTCGATGCCCCGTTCTATTAGGTTTAGCTGAAAATCTTTACCTTGGTTTTGAATTGCAATACCTACTGTTCATTAACATTTAACTCTAATTAGCAGCAAAATTCTTTCAGCCTCCTCACTGTGCCTAATCGTTAAGCAAATGGGGCGTCCTAAGTTTAAAGTGATTACTATTGAGATGTAAGTGCCACGGCCCCACAGAATGTCACTCAGCTGACCTTAACAAAACAATAGTGGGATGACTGGAAGCAGTTTGTTTCAACTTGGCAGCAAAGACGTTTTGTGTCTGTACAGAGAGATCACTTGTACCTTGAAACATCTCCGACAGCTCAGACATCACCGCTGCATGTTGTGAGATGGCAGCTGCTTAACAGACAAATGCTAATGCCTTAAGCTTTTGTTTAACTTCCACTGCGCAAGTTTGGTGTTCATGTTTGCATGATAATTTATGCTCCAAAAGACAAAGACGCACATACTGACTTGCTGCTTCGAATTCAATAGATCAAGAATAAACAGCTCCTTCATTGGCTGATCCTTCCAAGCCTCGACCTTGAATAGGTAATGCCTGATTGATTGGTTATTCTTCCGAAGGAGTGCAATGTGCACAATGACTGAGGACATTTCTGACATGCATTCACACACACATGCATGAGTGTATAACCACAACCAGACACAACTGATCAGTTTCTCGACCAAGACTTCACCAGTACTAGATGTCTAGCAGAACAATGCAGCCATGTGGCACACCAAACGATGCTAATGCCGTGAAGTTCATGCAGACTTTAATCTTTTTTGAGGGTGAAGTGAAAGGAAAAACTTCCATATTTTGAATAGATGAATATATGTATTGTTTCAATGACTTTACAAAATTAAAATATGGATATAAAAAATGGAAACTAACAGACAAAAACAGTCTAAAGGGTTGATCTTTGACATAGAGAACACAGTTGCTTTTTCTCAGTGCTTTTAAATTAGTTTATTCATCAAAAGAAGCTGTAAAATCTGAAATTATTAGAATATCCATTAATGAACTTAAGCCCTTGGACATCTAAGAACAGGTCTTAGATGGTGTTTGCAATAAGGAAAAGCATTGATTCAGCAATTGCACAGTAAAATTTAATTGAATTAATGTTAATTTAATTATTGGAAAGTACACACACACACACATCTGTATAATAGTTTATCTTACTTTTTATAGGTATATGTTTGAGTAAAATGAATATTGTTCTTTTATTCTAGGAACTACTAATGTATTTGCAGAAAATGGCAATTGGTCAAAATAACAAAAAAGATCAAGGGCTCCAGACCTCAAATAGTGCAAAGAAAACAAGTTCATATTCATTTAGAAACAACAATACCAATGTTTTAACACAGGAAGAGCTTAGATATCAATATTTCTGAACCCAGGAGGTTATTCCACCAAATATATTTTTTCCAAAGCTGTATATACATATATAAATAAATGGCTACTTAACTAGTAACTAACAAGTCAATTCAATTAGCTACGTATGTATTTATTGGTGTAGTAAAGTCTGCATTTACCCAATAGTGAAATCAAATTGATAGATGAAAATAACAGAAATTCCAGTTGGACATGACGTTCTCCTCTGCGATACAGAGGTTTGGAAATGCCATGTGTGTTTTACTGAAGAGCAGCAGGAAACAGAATTAATGTGGTGTATCACTATCTGAAAGACCTGCTCCCATTACAAGCCACTCATCTCAAACAAACTCTCCCATGACTCTTTCCACCTCCACACTTCTGTCTCTATCTGTCTCTCTAGGTCTCACCTCTCTCCATTTCATGGCTGTTTTCTTCCTCTATTTGCTTGACAAGACAATGGATAATAACCCTGGAATAGCACAGAGACCGGCAAATGAGAGTAATCAAGCTGTCTTGTCCTGGTGGTGTTCAGGTTCACTCATCAAACCCTAATTATCACCCTGGAAACCAATGTTCCGCTTTAATTGTTCTGATGAATGAAATATTACAGAGAGGAGTCGGGCTGCAGCCGAGCGGAATAACAGCTTTTAGCCATAAAACATGGCAGAGTAGAAGGATGTGGATAAGGAGGAGGAGGAGTGAAGGTGACTGAGAAGAAGGCGATGGCAAAGAGAAGTGGATGAAAACAGGTTAATACTGATGATGTGGCAAAAAACAAGAAAATGGAAATTCATAAACGTTAAGAAGGCCAGAAAATGGTGTAATGGTGTCCTGGGTACAAATAACTCAAACAGAAAAATGAAGCCTATTTTTTTTAAGGAAGCACAGAATTAAGTATTTGTCAAGAGAGCAAAACATATTTCATGCAAAGATCTCTCGCTATGTTCCCAAGTGAGTTGTTCAAGACTGATTTATTGGGTTGTGTGTTCCCATTACTTGTTACTATCTTGTGAATATCCCAGTAATTATAACCAAAATGTTGTTTATCAGGGGCTGACATAATCGTTTCGAATTAAATCCACGTCTTGTTTTGGTACAACTTTCAAATGCCAAGCATGATTTTTCTATTCTTTCATATATTAATTTTCAGTCGTTATAATTTGCCTGGCAAAAAACAAACCAGAAGGGCATGAAATGAGACAGTTGCACAAAACATCTGCCAACAAACTTTCTGAGCACGAATTTCTTCCTTCAGGCTATACAGTGGAGCACAGCCACACGGCTGTGGATATATTTCCTTTTCTTGGCTGCATATGGAACTGCTCAATGTTCCTTTTACATAATTTTACTTGTTACTGTAGCCATTACTGGAAGGGCTGCATGCTGCCATCAATAATGAAGTGTACTGGACTTTTTCTGCAGTAGACTCTTCCAGCCATGCACTTGTACCCAGTGCTGGAGCAGGGAGGGAGGAGCCATGGAAATGCAAGATATCGAAGTAGATCTTTGTAGCAGAGGAATAGAATTAAAAAATAAGACACATGCACACATTAATCCATACACTTAACATGAACATAACATGTTCAAATATTATTCAAATAGTTCACAGTTTTGCTAAGTTCACTGAGTGAGCAGATACAGTGACAGATCTCCATTAAGGTTTTGTGGCTCAGAGCCAACGGTTAAACTTTTCATCTTGTACAAGTTTTGTGACTCTGCAGCTCACCTACAATCATGCTTTTCATCAACTACTGCTCTGTAAAGTCTATTTATTCAAATATATTTTACAAAGTACATAAACATTTTTTGGTGTTATTAATTATACCAAAAGTTGAATGAAGTAGTGAAGAATGTTGTTTTTTTCACTAAATTAAATAGTATTGAGGATTACATCTTCACCATCAGTGAGTAACAGAACTTGTCGGATGACTGTTTAATTTCAACATCTCCTTCTGTTGATTTTATAAGGAAATTTAGATTTATGATATTATTTGTCATTGTGTAATATTCATTTCAAGTAGGCACATTATGGATTCAGCTACAGGAATAAATTTACACAGAACAGACGTATTATATATCTATATTTGTTCTAACTAAATGAGCAAAACAATCTTCCTTGACATTCAACATTTTAAAGTACGAATCTCCTTTTTTTCTAAATAGCTATACTTTGTTAAAAAGTTTAATTAATTTATTCCTAGACACACAAGCATAGTCAGACCCATAGCTCAAATTTATGCATTTAATCCATCTTAAATGCATTCATTTTTAGAGTGTGAATAAATGAAACCTAATGCATTTGATTTTATTCTTATGTCTACAGTGTAAATTTACAGGAATGATTTAGCTGATGTTGAACAGGAGCACCAAGTCATGGAAGTTAAATTTGCACGACTTGCTGCAATTTATCATAAAAAGAATAAAAGAATAAAAAACAGCAAATGTCACAAGTACATGTATGGGGCGTTTTCTTCGCTGGTAATAAATCATTCGAATTGCATATTTAAACTGTTAAGGTAACAAGGCAGTCAGCAGGCTGGGTTAACTTCAAACAGCAGGTGCAGAGCTGGTAGGAGGAGCATGCAGAATGAGGTGAATTTTAAATGGAAAGGATCAGAGAACCAGCATGCTTCTGCCAAACTAAAACATTTTCTACCTAATGTCATTTGTCCTTGGGGCTTAGAGACTTGACAA
The DNA here is from genome assembly GCA_902982915.1 of Phalloptychus januarius. Classification (NCBI taxonomy): domain Eukaryota; kingdom Metazoa; phylum Chordata; class Actinopteri; order Cyprinodontiformes; family Poeciliidae; genus Phalloptychus; species Phalloptychus januarius. Next base: position 14,418,858 of record CADWAE010000230.1, on the reverse strand, counting down.
CTCTGTTTCAGTTCTATTCTCAGGATGAAAGCGAAAGGGAAAAAAAAGAGCGTTGCTTTAAATGCAAGAGATCAGTCCAAGTATATGTTGTAAATAACACTGCTTTAAAAAAACAACATCCCAATTTACTTTTTTCTTGTCTATTTTTTCCTCACAATTTGTACCTTAAATAATAATTTCTTTGTCAGCAAGTCCTATCAAGTAATGTCCTTCAAAAATAGCAAAACCAGTATTCTCAATTGCTTTCATGAGTTGAAGCCAGTGTGGATTTTTTTTTGTCTGAAACTTTCCTAGAATAGAATATCTTTCCCACTGTTGGCCTGTGTCTTAATCCAAACTGCATAGTGTTAAGACCTGGTTTAGATGTTTGACTTGATCACACAAAATGTAAACCCAGAAGTAAAGTAAAGCAACAAATCTAAGCATATCTGAAACCAACGTAAATCCAGAAAGCAGTGGGTCAGATGGAGGGTAAATGTCGGCCTCCTGGTGCACCGTCTCATGTATTTATCATGAAATCACTCTATTCTATTGAAAATTAAAAACAAAAGTTTTACTACGAAGAAATCGATTTTTTTAACCATTCGATTAGAGTGCTTTACATGTCAAATCCAAATAAAAATTTACAAAAAATTTCAGTGGGCATTTTTTATATACATAATTTTTTTTATATATTATATAAATATGAAGAACAATTTGCATGCACCCAAAACTGTTAGAGCAACAATTAAAAAACCCTTTATATTAATTTGAACATTTTAGAAAAAAATAGTAACAGGTTCTTGTTGCAAATGCTGTGAAAATTAGAAGTTCTGTTCATGTCGAGGGCAGCAAGACCTTGCCTCTTATCTGCAGTCCAGCTGAGTTGGCTGGTCCTATCAGCAGACTGTTATCTTGGTGCCCCCACAAACCTCAGCAGTGTATGAGCTACCTGGGTCTTATCAGAGTCAGTCCTCCCAGAAACGGATCCATGGCCGCCGGGCCTTCACTAACCCTGGTTCGACCTCGCTGTGGTTCTTCTCTTTCAACCTTGCTGGCCTGTTTTACCCTGAATGCCCCCTCCGCACCCCTCCCCACCTTCTGGCATTCATTACTTTCAGTTCTGCTTTAAATTGTTCTCTTGCTCTCTATGTCATGACATATTTGGCTGGTCATCTAATATGCAAAGAATGAAGAATTGTCTTATTCCTTTGGAAAATGTTTAAATAGAATTCAACTACCCAATGAGAAATACTTTTTGTCATTTAACTTTTTAAGCTTATGTTGATAAAGTGACTTTAGATAATGTCATACAGTGCCTTGCAAAGGCATTGAAACCTCTTGAAGCTTTTCAGAGTTGTTATTTTTCAGACAAAGCTCAATGCATTTCATTAGGACTTTACAACTGAAGTTCATGTTTGTTAAGTTAGGGGGAAAGATGATTCTCAGAAAGTAGTTAAAAATTTATTAGACTGGGGTGCATTTGTAATCACCCCCCTCAATCAGCACGTAGAAGAGCCTTTCAGTGCAATTACACCTGCAGATATTTTGGGGTATGTCTTAATTTTGCACAGTCAGTCAGAGACTGACATTTTGTCTATTCTTCTTTGTGAAATGGCTCAAACTTGGTCCGAGTAGACGTGGGGCAGCTTACATTCTACAGAATCACCACAGATCCTGCATCTGATCTCGGTCTACAATTTGACTGTCTTTCTAATGCATGAAAGCATTAGAAAGACAGAATGCTGATGTACAGCATTCTAATGTAGCACTGGCTGTTTATTTTGGGTCACTGTCCTGCTGGAAGGTGAATCTCTGCCTTCATGTAAATTCATAAACAGATTTTCGTCCCTTGTATTTAGCTCCATCTATATTCCTATCAGAACCGACCAACTTAGCTGTTGGTGGTAAAGAAGATGACACCACAAGCATGATTCTCTTGCCACCACATTTCACCGTGGGAATGATCAGAACAGGACGATGTGTTGCGTAATTTCTTTAATCACAAAGATGCAGCATTTTGCAATTTCAGCTTTGATTTCACCTCATCAGGGAACCTTCTTCCATGTTTATTGTGCCCTTGTTTGTGGAAAACTGGGAACTGGGTCTCTTGCAAATTTAACACCACAGCAATTTTCTGGTTGCCCACCTTCTTCAAAAATAATATGTTTGTGTATTCTTTTTGGGGAAAAGAATACACATTTGTCATGCAAATGCAAACCATTGCATTTGCATGACAAATGCATTTGGATGTCCTGTTGACAGATTCTCCCACCTGAGCTGTGGATTCCTGCAGCTCCTCACCAAAAGGCTTTGAATATTGTTTTTTATTTTTATCAACCTGTCGAGAGTAAGTCTTAATCTTTATCATACTGTTTTATGGCCAACTTAAAAGAAAGAGGGCAGAACACAAATGGACTTAAGCACAAGTTTTCTTGGAATAAAAAACTTACACTGTGCAAAAAATATCAAGCAGAGGCTATGTTTTTACAGGATATAATTTGTGCAAAATGCAGAAAGGAGGTATTATTACTTCTAAATCCATTGTATATTTTATTGATAATAGAATCTGACAACCTGAGATTCTTATTATGCTGTAAAGTGAAATATGTCACCATCTCTTATTATAATTTTTTAATTATTTCCAACATTTGCAAGACTAAAAGATTTGTAAGTATTAGTATAAGAAAAAGAATCCCTTATTTGTAGCCACCATTTAATCCTTCCTGAAAACCTAATACTGTCCGGCTGTCAGCTACAATACATCAACACGTCTCTTTATGCTGGAAAGCCACATTGGTATTCATAGTGTGCTGTATTTTGAGCATCTAGCACATTAAAGCCAACCAATTACTCCATAACAACTGAGAACATGCATATTAGAAATGTCAAATTACAAAACCTAAATGTGCTCAGGGCCTGCCTATTCAAAACAATATCTGGGGTAAACAAAACAGCAAAGCTTTTCCAAGTTTCCGTGGAGTGAAGTATATAAATGTATTTAGAGTTTGTAATAAACAAGCAAAATTAAAACAAAGTATAAAGTCTTTAGAGCAAGGATATTACAGGAAACACGGGAGAGAGGAAAAAACGCTAAATGACAGTGGCCAAAAGATCTCGTATAAAGGTATCCGAAGTTCCAGATATTATTTATTCTGAAACTCATTCTTCATTAAAAGGCAAGCTAACAGAAGAAAAGCTCGTACAAGTTTTTATGAAACAAACTTGATTTTGAAATACATACTAAAGAAAACAATTAGAGATCTCATTCATACTCATAAAGGTGCTAGAGGTATGAATAATTTTGAACCTAATTATGTTTTAAGCCAAATTCAATGCAGAGCATTTCAATTAATTTAAATATAATGCAATCATTCAGTCACGATCAGCCTCGACTGCATACATTACTTGAATTAGAATATGCATAAATATGTCATATAATTTGATCCAATTAAATCTATAATCAATCCCATTTATTTCAGTCCAATGTCATTCAGAATCAGATTATAGTTATAATACAAGAAGCATTGAATTATAGGATCCTACTTTCTGCCATAAAGATTTCTGCAAAAGCAATAATTTTCAAGCATAAGGATCCATATCTTTCTGCTAAACCTGTCAAATGTTTATTTGTGTACCACATCATTTCAGCAACAAGGTGATTTAAAGTGCTGCATGTGGGAAAAAAAAACAACTATAAAACATCAGACAAAAAACATTACAGTGGCCTAATAGAGGAAATGATGAAAAGTTGGAATAATAATTATGTTCCTGTTATTATTCATCAATCGTTACTTGTCCATTTAAATGGGCAGATTATTTAAAATCATACATTACATCTATTGCTTTATAGCTTGACAAAAAATTGCTTCAGAATATATCAGGGCATGGAAGACCTTTGACAACACCAGTATTTATATAGAATGGGCCTTTGGTCCCAGTGGGAAAAATATAAAAAGAAGCTCATTTTCAAATAAATCTGCCACGAGTTCTCTAATTGACAGGATCTGAAGGTTTCAGCTCAGTGTTTTGCTGCTAACTCCGGTAGCAATGTGTTGATTGTGGTGACTTGTGAGTTTACAGTGGCAGTAATTATTGGAGTGGCGGCAGTGACAGCCCTGCTAATAAGTGCTGACAGCCACACCCCCATGGCTGCTTGTTCTAATAGCCTAAACATCAGGCATGGAATGGATTCGTTTTCTCTACTTAAACACACACAACACACACACAGGACAGTTCTTCAAAAACCAGGTCACAAGAGGATGCGGGTTCGTACAAACACACGAATCTGGAACATGAATATGCACAAATGTAAAAAGAAAAAGCAATTATCCCACAGAGAAAGCATGCTGGGCGAGAAAATTATGTTCTGATGTTATTTTTGATTCTCACACAGCATGGCTGTTATGTGTTGCTGCTCAATTAAGCATCATTTGTTTTAGTTAGAGACGAGTGTAACATTTTTCTTTATGTAATGATTTGTAATTAAATGTGATTGAAATGAACAACTCTACGGTATAAAAGTCACAATTGACCCACAAGTATTTCCTTTAAATTTTTTAATTAATTTTGGAAAACATGTTTTTAACATGCCTGCGCCATTATTCCTGATTTTCAATTTCAATAAAAAAGACATACATATATAGTATTTGTATATATGATTATATATGTGAAGGAATGACAGTTTGCATGCATTAGCCTGTCTGTTTGCTCCTTAACCTTTGCAGCCACACTCAAAACTGAGAGAAAAGCACAACGTGTTCACCCAACTAAGGCTATTCTGTAAAACATATTTAAGTATGTACTTTTTTAAGAACTATTGAGAATTAAAGAAATATATGCATCTGTATAATGTTATGTCAAATGTTTTGGATGTTTCATCAGCCAAAAATGGCATATGGACATATTTCTTTAGGTTGTGCACAACAACAACTCATCCTGTATTGACTGGAAATGCAAAAAGAAACAATAGAAAACATATTCAGGGTGCAATTGATAGATAATATTTATTTCTAGGAAGCTGCTCCCTTAGGCTAATTTGCCCTTATAATTATTTGCCACTGTTATTTTAGTCACAAAAAAATAAGAATAAAAATAATGGGGTAAAACTGCTTTCTATGTTTTGAACATTTTTATTTTTACTTAACAGCAACTTAATGAAGTTATCATTATAATGTAAAAACCAAACTGAAAACTGGACTTACTTTTCTGGGGAAATGTCTCAATGGAGAAGCTGCTGTAAGATTTATTAAATTATCTAAAAGACGAAGATATCGGTTGCTCTCAACTATATTTTCTTTACAGGCTGCAAGGCCACAGTTGATAGGACTGTGGCCTGAGATTCTGAGCACAAATCTGGGGTCTTTTTGCATAAAATGTGCATGCTCTCCCTGTGCATGTGTGGGTTTGGTCCTGGTACTCCTGCCTGTTCTCATAGTTCAAAAATATGATTGTTATACATGGCTCACACAGCAAGATTTTAAAAATGTCCAAAATCTTAGAACAGGTTTGGACAGTGTCTAGTGTTGAGCCACTTGGCAGGAGTAACATAAACCCACAGAGGGATTCCACTCACTGTGATTCAGATGGGACATCTCCCAAAACCTCTAGATACCAAACGTGACTTCAGAACAAACAAATATGGCAGACCGATAATCGAGGCAGACAGCATGCAACTGATTTGTATGAATGGAAATGTTTTGCATGATATTTGTATGATATGTTGCTTCGCAATGACAAAAAGAAAACTTGCAAATTTGTCTGCACAAAAACTGTTGATGTGCAAAACATATTTCATGTAAAAATGTTAATTCAACAAATGTATTTTTAGTTTTAAACCTACCTTATTTTTGTTTGAATCAAATACAACATGGTGCATATTTTAACTTAGAGTTTAAAGATTCTCATTTCCTAACTCAGTGAGAATCGAGTAGAGAATCGATAAAGAACTAACCTGATAAGTGAGATCAATAATGGAATCCATAACGCTAAATTATCAATTCCAATTTCAGCCTAATTTTTCTTTAGGCTGAAAAATGGATGACTAACTGCTGGACTGCAATGACTAGATTAAGGCCAAAACACAAAAAATGTCGTATTTGTTATTGTAATCACTCTCATATAAATATAAGCTGTAGAAACTAAAAAGAATTTGCCTTATCGGATATCAAATCTACGCAAAAATAAGTAATTTACAATAACTTCAGTCGACAAAAATTTGGCTGTAAAATTAAGTTGTCTAAGTACCTTTAGACTTGTAACACTAATTTAAAGATGGACAGAATGTTATGGTAAAATATATAAATATTTGAACTATTTAAAAAGGCCAAAGCATTTCTATTTGGACCAGGATACTTTTTTCCAGAGTGCATCGGCAGAAAGGAATTATCCGATATATTTGTTGTTGTGAAAGTCAGCAAACTGTCACCTGCAATATTCATCTTAATTAGGAGGAGGCATGAGTAAAAGAATGTTAAGTTGCTTTCTTTTCTTAAAAAAAATTAGAGCCCCCAACAACATAAAACAACACCCCAGATTTGTCTGATTGTTGCATTGTGACAACTTATCAGGCTCTAATTTGGAAATAATGAATTGCATTAGCTGCGAATCCTGTTCTCTTCTAATTAGTGGCTCTGGGACCAGGTTTGTCCTTTATGAGACGCTCCAGAATGGAGTAATTACGCTGTATAAATCAATTAGAGCCTTTCGTTTGTGTACATTGTGTTTTCAGTTGCAGATTAAATGGTGCTTATGATAGAGAAAGAAGCTGTCCGGTGCACGATGAAGTAGAGAATTAAGATAAAGAAAAGGGGAAGGGAGACGAAAGGGAACCATGTCAGAGAGGAGGGTGGACGATCAAAACAGGGCTGCAAGGGCAAGGGCATGCTGAGAGGATAATTTGCACTTCCAACTCAGTCTTTCGCATGCAGGCAGTGAGACAGATGTGTGCAGAAGGGCAGAAAGAGGAAGGAAAATAAAATGAAAACACACCCTTAACCTGATTTGATCCATGTGAGCTCCTGAACATTGAACAGGACACTGATATCTTTTGATTTTAAAGCAAACATTTTAAGATTCATTTCAATGACAAGGTGAATCAAAACATTAGTAGATTTGGATATTTTGTGACATTATAATAAAAGAGATTGTGCCAATATCATCAGGTGTTGTTTTTTTTTTTTATTTAAGTGTTTCTGTGGGTTAGATATTTTCTCCTCAAACAATTTTTAGATCCAAATTTTGGACTATATCCCGCTATCCCGTTTCATCCTCTTTCTCGGCAATCTGGACTAAAAACAAATCACATCAGGCCTGTTTGTAGCTTTATTGTCAAGAAAAAACTGTTGAATTGGCAAAGGATCACTATATCACAACAGCTAGACATCCTCGAGCATAGTACTGCAGAAATAAACACATCAGCGGAGGAGAAAGAAAAAAGAAGAAAATAATAATGTCACAAAGCATGCCATAAATTGTGTTTTTTAAGATTTGTTTTATTTTACTTCCACACAAAATGTGTGATTCCTATTTAAGCAAATCAAGGAATAACATAAAAATAACTCTTCTAATCCATATATTTTGAAATACATAATTTAGTTGTTACTCTGTTATTTGCAGTCTGCCATTTTTGTTAATTTACTTTATTTTTAAAACCAATACCAACCAAATTTTTCTTGTTTGTCCACACTGCTTGATTTCTATGTGATAATTGGTGAATAGTAACAAAAAAATAACTATGGATTGTTATATTTTATTATTAATGTGACACTTTTTATATAAGCAATTAGTGCCTTTATGCACAATTCAGCTCAAGCCAATTCAATTGAAGATTTACCGATCAGGTGGAGCCTTTAGTTTTTGACACTCTGCACAGAAAAGCCATGTGCTGAAAATAACAGCCTTCAACAAGCTAAATCCACTGCCAGGAGTTGCATGTATGTTTTTCTCATGAATTCACAACATGTTTTTATCTACTGTAGTTACAGAAGTAAAATGTTTTTTCAAGGGAAACTCTGTGAACTGTGTTTTACCTGCTCCATTCTAAAATATGAAATGGAAATACATATTTTTAAAGAAACTGTTTCACTTTGACAAGACAATAAATTTTGCTATTTTTTGTAAACAAATTATCTTATTTGTGTAACATGTTCAATTTATATTCATAACTACCTAAGTCCAGGGCTTAAAAACAAACATATCAGTCAACTACAAACATTCATAATTGACATTATGACAACATTAATATATATTTTCATAATCATTTAATAATCTGAATGAAGTACAACTAGATGTTTGAATAGTCGCCTTTTACATTCAGAGATAATGTGCTGGGTTTATTAAAAAAAACATCTTGCGATTTTGTCTCATTCTAAGATATTTACATTAAATTATCTTAAGTAATAAGTGCATCTTTTAAAATATTTTCATGCTTTTTTCAATTTTAAAACCACTCTGTAGAAGAACTAGTAACAATGGCTTACTTTTTAGTAACCGAGTCATAAATAAATAAAAATGAAGAGGAGGGTTGCGTGACAAGAAGCAATTTAACTAGCTGCTCTCTCTTTTCCCCGGGAGGGGCAGAGTGCTTTAGCCCAACTCATCCTCACATGTCACAGTTTCTGATGGTGACAGAGTTCACTGGTGCAAGCCAAACAAATGTTGAATGAATTTTGTGTGAATCTCGCGCAGGCTAAAGGGATCAGGGTTAAAAATGGACACAGCTTGTAGCAATACCCTTCATTGCATGCATCATTCTATTCTGAGATTGGATCAGGTTTGCTGAATAAAGACACAGAGCGTCCTCTGCTGCTGTCTGCAGACTTCTGTCTCCTGATGACTGTCCCGATAAGATAAATGCATTACTGTGATCATGCTCATATTATGTGTGCTAACATAATCAGAACAGAAAAAAATATGTACAATTCACTCTGAATCTAAATACTGAACTGTCTACAATGCAAAACCCAGGCTACATTAAATCCATATTGGCATATTTACCTAAAAAATAAAAATAAGATGAAAAGTAATTATCCCACTTATTACCATACTGTGGTACTCTGGCTTAGAGGCGGCCGGATGGCAAAGACAAATTTGTAAGGAAAGATGCGACTGTGTATGTGAAGAAAGATTTTTTTTCCAAGCCATTAAAAAAATTACTTTTGATTAAGACTGGGAAGCATTTTTCTGTCTCGGAATCCACATAAAGAAAACTCAATCTTCAATTCTGCTTGAGAGCTTAGGCGGAAAAGTGGTAGAAATTTGATTTGTAAAAGTGCAGCATGAAGTTTTTGAAGTTGTAGAAAACAAGAAAGAGCGAAAAAGAAGAAAAAGCTTCTGTCTTGGTTTGTTTCTCTCTCTCTCTCTCTCTCTTTTTAGAAAAAAAGGTAATAATGCACCATTTGTTCAAAATTGTCCAAACTATTCAGCAAGAAAAGATCTGAGACAATTAAGAAATTATTATAGCAAAATCCCCCAAAAAAACCCTCAGTTGTACAATCATAAAATTAATTGTATTTATCAATAAAAAAATAAATATAAATGTGTTATGTTTTCAGCCATGCACGTACTTGTTTTCCTCACCATCATAAAAATGTTCAGTTGTGAACTTCAATACCTTTTGAAAATAACCTTCAAGCAAATATTACAGATAAGCTTCATTAAACCAATTTTTCTACTTTTAAAAATAGTAATTTATAGTTCTGATGTAATTCTGTAATTTTAAATGTCATGTTTCCGTTACCTGCAAGTGGAAAGTCATCATAATTAACAGAAATAAAGACTTTAAAATATCCATCTATGTGCAGTTAATCTAGATCTGTAAATTTATTGAATAAGTCTGTAAGTAAAATATCCACAAGCTATTTTAATTCATATTTCTTCCTATCAGGCATGGAAATTAAAGCGAAATAAAAATAAATAATAATAAAAAAAAACTAATTTGGGACATTTCTGTCTATAGAAGAAATAAAGAATAAAAAATGCTATAGACTGTAAGTGTAAATAGCAACACTAATATAATCAGGGCTACAGCTTTGGTGTTTGTTTTTAAAAAAAAGTGAATGCAAGTTCTCAGTTGTGTTAATTTATGCATTTATTGTCAGTAAATCAGATCATTTAAACTAATGATCTTTTAATTAATTTCTACATCCGAAGTTGTCTTTCTTACTAAATATTTTACAATCAATACTACATGACTGCTTGCCTTAGTCTGCAGAATTTATCCTCCACATTCTGTCTAAACTTGAAATAAATTGCATTTTAGTTCTATTTAAGCCATAAAAGTTTATTTTTTAAAGAATGCTCCAATAAAGTTGTGGTGAGTCTACTTTAGCAAATTTAAATGCTGTCAATTAGTTCTAGTGTTTATTTTTGGTCCCTTTTTTACTTTTTTCTTCTAAATAAAATAGTTTTAATGGAGTATTAATGAGTAACTAAATCTTAGTAGGAATTAGAGAATATTCTGTGAATAAATAGAGAGGTTTACACACAACATGTAGTGAGCGTAACTTAACCGCACCAAAGCTAACCGACTAGACTAGAACAGCAATAATCTATCAACCAACCAGTGAGGCCCATTATCTTCACTAGGACAGGAAAAACTAGCCAGATGGATGGGATTATACAGATTAAATTATTTATTACTTATCTCCAAAAAGATGAAAGTTCAAATTGTCTAGCAGTTCACAAGCATAAAAACAAAAAGAACACACACACACCCCCACACACACACCACACACATATAGTCAGAAGTTAACATTCACTACTAAAAATCTCCAATAACTGTGGGTATAAACTGAACTTTGTAGTCCTGCAGTTTTTTATCTGTATTAAGATATACGGGATATGGAAACTGGAGCGGATGTTCATCTTCTAGCAGGACGACGACCCTAAACTTGCAGCTACAGATTGAATTGTTTTGATTAAAGCCCATACATGTGGTAGAATGTTGTGAGCCGTTTGTGTTGCTCTGTTGCCTAAAATACCAAGAAGAAACGTAGATGTCTTTAGTTGGAAGGTGACAAAAACTACTATCAGAACTGTATTTTGAATGAAGAGACTACAGCTCGACTCTAAAGCAAAACTCCATTTAATTTTTCTTCATGGCCAAAACCAACACAATGTTTGCCTCTGTGGTGCAGAAAAGAGGCCATATTAATGCCAGTGACACTCAGTTGTCAAGCACTGCAGCTGCTGAAAAGTGAGGATAGTGCCAGGATGTGGCAGGTGGCGGGATTCATGAAAGTCTGGGTGTCCTGTTGCCAATATTATCCATCAATAATCAGAGTCATTTTCTCCTCTATGGCTTTAATGAGGCTAAATGATGAAATGATGACAAACATTTGATCCAAAAATTTGACATGACTCCTAATACTAAAATTGCCAGCCAATAAATGGAGAGTTTTAAATAAAATCCAATACTCTGTAGTAATATTTAATTTTTCATGTATTTCTATGTGCATCCTAGTGATCAGACAAGGCAATCTGCATGCTATAACTTTCAAGCAATATCATTGGACACACACATGCACAAACACCAACTCTCCTTATGTCGTTAAACACCACATATCCATCTCAAATTCTACTCCTAATGTAGGCTAGGTTAAATAACTAAACTATTCCCCTATCAAATAATCCATTTTAAATGTATATTCCCTAGTTTGGGATTATACAATTTGTTGCTGGAATTTGGGTCAAGGTGTGAAGTGTTTAATTTAATTGGAAATAGTATAACTTGGTGGGTACACTAGCAGTTGATTCAGTCGAAGAGAACCGTTTCTCCTGGAACACAAATATTCAGTTTGGGTAAATAAAGATGTATTTTTCTCCGTCTTCCTCTTATTGCATGCGTCACTGTAAACACTCGTGATTAGCTGCGTCATTTCAGTGCACAAGTACACCCCAGCTTTGCACTTCACATTTAAGGTTAAATTTTGTCCTGAGGAGACAGAGGTAAGGCTGAAATTATTATTTATTTTAAACAATGCAAACATATTTTTACTAACTTCACATGAACTTTGGAATCTTAATTGATTAAAAATGATAGAATAAATGAACTTATCCTTTCTATTTACTATCTTAGATTTCTCTTGTGTTTTTACTGTCCGGGTTACACTACTTTGAGAGGATTTGAGTTTTGTGACCTCTGTGACATGCTGGCAGTTGCGCTCCAAAGATGGGTACACTGTGGTCATAAAGGGATTGACCGGTCCAGCAACAATACTTGGGTAGTCCATCATGTTGAAAAATTATTAATTGGCTCCTGTCTCCTGTGGACAGTGGGTGAGACCTTCAGGTACACCCTGCTCACATCAACACACACTCTCCATCACCTAAGGGCATTTTTTAACAGCCAATTAACCTAATACACACATTTTTATGCGGTGGGAAAAAACCGGAGAGCCTGTACAGATGCGCAGGGAGAGCATGTAAGCTCAACAGCTTTTTTGCTGCAAGGCCTCAATGCTAAAAAGTGTGGTAACATATAGAACTTTTATTACAATATTTTATAAATATTATATTTATCCCACTTATCCTATGCTTAACTTGTCTGTTGATTTTTGTTATGGTAGTCCTCTCCTGCTTTGCAAGGGTCTCATTATATAATGCTTATTCTGTACCCTGCTCAATGACAGGAATCAAAGAAGATATTTTAAACTGTGCCACTTTTTCTTAAGATTGGCTACAGCTAAGTTAAGTGTTCAGCTCAGGTTCTTCAGATTGAGAGCTAGTTTTATTTAGTGTTTTTAAAATCGCCTACCATATCCTTAAAAGGGTTCCCACTCTTAAATTTGGGACTTGAATGATGTCAACAGCTAACACAAAGCCTTTTAACATTGCTTTTACAAGTTCACATATGCATGATTGCTTTTGCTCCTTTTTTTCCCTCTCTGTCCAGTAAAATCATGTGCTTGTTCTTCCTAATACAGTGTACATACACCTCTCTCTCAAAAATGTTCCCTAGAGGTAAAGTAAACAGAGATCCAAAGCGTCAAGCAGGAGTTCACCATCCTGTCCACAGTAAGGTGGAGATCAAAGAGACTCATTCCTCTTCACCGCCTGGGAACACATGCTTTGATCCTCTATTGGCCTGACCTCCATTCGACCTTGTGATTTCAAACAAAGGCCTTTGTTCTCTTTCTCAGACCTCAGGAAGAATTGAGACAAGAACAAACCAAAAGGTTTGAAGAATAGGAAGTATCAGTACAATCTGGTTTGAGCCTGACCAGGTATGAAACAATATTTTCTGGAAAAAAAGAGAAAACAACTTCTCAAAGTTGTTCTCTTCTCAAATCTTAAGCAACATTCATACCAGATTAACACTGTACTTTGAGATCAAGAATCATTCAGGGTCTTGGATGATTCATAGGGAAGAAAAGTTTAAGTATATCCATTCTGCAGAGCTAAAGCACCCTTCAATTTGAATTAGTCACCGTCATGTCATTGCTTAACATTCAAAAACATTTTACCGAGCAGCTGCAACAAATAATCAAAGCACCATATGGAAGCTCACTGCACAAAGAAATTGTGACTTTCTGGTCTCCCAGCTGGGGAAATACACACACACATCCAAATTGCATCAAACCTTGACTATGCAGGATCTCAGCTGACCAATGGAGATTAGTTTCATCCTGCAACTTAAATGCAAACAAAAAAAACTAATGAAACCGTAACACTTTCAAACAGAGAACTTGTTATCAGCACTGAGGAAAAAGAGGGAAAAATGTGAAAACTTTCACAGGTTTAGCTGCGTCATGACTCAAAAAGTCAAGACTCCAGGCTTTACAAGATGAGTCTGAGTAGTTTCTCCAATAATTCCTTGAATGCTTGAATCTACAGTCTGAAAATGAGCTCCACATACCACTCATCTACTAATCAAACAATAAGCTCAACAACATGTCTAATCAATTTCATGAACAGCATGAATTTTAGTGAGATGTGACAGTAACTTCCATGTGATTAGCACACCGCATTCAGACTGACACTGAAAGAAAATGTCATTAAATGATACTTCTTTTAAAATCTGCTTATCCATAAACACTTGCATACATTTTCACTGGTAAGCTCCCTTTCAAAATGCATTCACATTTGAGAAAATGCTTTGCATCAGATCAGTTGCAATAATTGCTGACAATTTAGTCAATTTTCAGGAGGTAGATTCATCACTCTTTTTCATCCATCCCTCCGCATCAAACGTAAAGGTTGCTGCTAAATAAAGAACAGAACGCCTGGGAGCAATTGTACTGTACAGTAATGTAACATAATGTAACAACTTCACAAAGGCAAACCCAGATATACTGTCAAGCAGATGAGCAGCAAGCGCAGTTGGCAACACCAGCCCTTCATAAAGTACACCCACTCCACTCCATCTCTGCTGTAGGACATCATTTTGCAAGCTTAATATGAAACCTACTCCACAGCTGCTCTTAGCCATGTATCCCATTACATATATAATCATTATTGTCGCCCATATGTCAAATTGTGTCAGGGACTTTGTAAAAGGACTCTGGCCCTGTGTCACACTGCAAGAGTCAGTATGGAAGAGAAATATTTATACCTGCCAGACAGATAGACTGATGTTTAATTCATTGGTCTCAGACTGAGGCCCTGCTGACCCTAGATTGTAGAAGAGAGTCTTCTCCAGGTTTATAAGCTCTCATTAACGGCCACTGAGGACCCACTCCTCAATTTGGTTCACTTGTCTGCTTGTTTGTATAGTTGTGAGTGTGTTTGGGTGTTTGTAATAAAAATGTCGCTGTTTTCATCATTCAGGCTGTTTCTTACATTGGTAACAAAAAAATTACATTCCTCTGTTAAAATGCAAGATGTTTGAAATTAAATAAAAACATGAATGTGATATACTTCTAGTATAATTCTTCTGAAAAACAACAAAACTGTTCAAGGGAACGTGATGCGCAGGAAAGCTGAAATAAGCCTGCATAGCCTTAATTTAATACTTTGATTCAATTCCAATCAATTGAATCAAAAACAGATCTTATTGGGCCAACATCGATCATCATTTACAGAGAATCAATATACAATACATATATCCTAAGTTCATAAATGAATATCTTTCTTAAATTAAATCCAGCTGTTCCAGTAGACGTTTCTGGATGTTTGTTAATTTGCATTCTTTACCTAAAACCATAGTTTATTAGTTACACAGGATCAAAATCATCCTACTGCAAAATAATCAGGAGCAGACATTAAAAATATCAAAGTAACACAGTGTCAACACGTTCTTGGTCCACTGCCTTTATTTAGCATTTTCTGGACTGTTGACTGAAATACACAAAAGTTATCTGTGCATTCTTTTTTGAAACAAAATCTCACGGCTTCTTTGATCTTTGTTTTATTTGGTATGTTCAGATATTTTTTTCTTTTAATAATCATGCGATTATGCAGTAACACAATCACATGATTAAAAATCCTAAATGTTGACTTTGGGAAGAAGTTGTGTGGGTATAGATTAATATAGATTAAAAGCTGCAGATGAGCAAAAAAGCTGCATCAGAACAGAAAACTAAAAGGAAAAGAAAACACTAAGGTGATCTGAACTGAATCTAATACATCATAAATTAATTGCATCAATCAAATTGGCAAAAGAACCACATTCATTCACATATGGGACACAATTCTTAAGCTTTCTTGCAATATTTTTCTTTTACCTAACATCTGACTTTAAATTTAAGCAAAATATATTATGGAAGAAAAATATGTTCTGACGGCCTTTCTGCTTGTCCTTGTGATCCTTTAAAAAAAGAAAAAAACTTTCCCTTTGTACATGCCTGTTGAAAGTAAAGCACAAACAGATGGGGGAGCTAAATTAGCATTCAGTCACTCCTGTTTTTTGTGCCATCTGTTAAAAAAAGATGACACCCTCAGATTGCAGAGCATAGATGAAGGGTTTTTTACTTGGTATAATTATTCTGCCAAAGCTAGAGCTTCTTGGCTTTGTTATGGTCTTAAAAATCCTGATTTTAAAATATAGGGTTTTACTTATATTTACTTATAATAAGTTAGTAAAATTGCTCCAGATAAATACAATTTTGAAAAATAAATCTACATAGTGACTGACATTGATGTGTAAGACATTATAGGGCACAATCATCCCACAATGACAAGGCATATTCAATCTGTATGAATGGACATAACATACAGAATGTGCTATTAAGTAGATTAACACAACTATACATCATGCATTCTCTCTGAGCTGTTTTATATTGCAGACATAATAAACACACCACAGAAGCCTGAATCGACCATCAAACAATTAATTTTGGCCCGACCTAGGATCAAGATTGTGGGTTCAATTCAGGTCGGGCCTGGGCCATAAATTTAAATCTAATCTCTATTTAGTACTGGGGTGATGTTCTCTACTTTCCTAGTTTTAGTGAGAATGCGAGCAGCAGTGTTTGGATTAGCTGCAGATGTCTGTCTAGCTTTTCAGGTAGACCTGTGAAAAAACTGTTGCAGTAATCCGATTAAAGATAAACGCATGGATGAATTTCTCATGATCTTGCTGAGCCATTATTCCTTTAATCCTGGAAATGTTCTTCAGGTGACAGAAGGCCAACTTTGGCTGGAGAAAGCTGTGGTACATCTATGCATAAATTTATTATAAAAATCTGTTCAAGTCCAGAGTCTGGCAGCAAACATGTTAAACAGTTTGTTGCCAGTTTAACATGTTGAGTGAAACCAAAGTTTTGAAGTATGTCACACAGCTTTTTTTACCGCTCTCTCTCCCATAATCATAATCATAATTAGTGCACACTGTATAACAGATACAATGTTCTTATAGTCATTGAAAAAAAGCTGCATAATTTGGGGTTTTGCACAAGTATTATGAGTTTTTCCACATTTTTTATGGTAAAACTATAAAATGCACTACATCTTTTTTTCAATAACTTATGTGATGAACAGAATGTAACACAATGAAGAAGAAGAAGGAAAAAGGCATACATATCTACTAAAATACATTGCAGTTTGTTGTAGCAATATGTCAAAATGCAAAACTGTTGAAGGGGTCTGGATACGTTTGCCACCACTATTGTCGTTTGCTCTTGTACCATGTATTTCATAGCTGTCGCATCCAAGCACCAGAGAAATCCTGTGGCTAATGATGTAAGCAGCACAGAGATAAATTTAGTGAGACAGATGCAGGGGTTCAACTCTGGTACCACTACCTGATTTGCATGAAATCCTGTTAGCTTGTCACTCATTAGGATGTGTTTAAGCTCACAGTATCCTGACAGCTGAAGAAGTCCCCCTACAAAGGAGTGCAGTCATGCTCATATATCAGAGGGGAGAAAAAAGCAGCTGCAGTGAGTTGGACATGCCTCAATTTATATGTAAGGCTGCACCATGACAAGACTGGGAAAGTCTTGTCAAGGTGCAATACAAGCAAAAGCAAGTCACCAAGGAATGCTCAGCCAAGAAGTCACTCAAGTGGATATTTTAATTTTAACTTGTTTATGAGAATAACGTATAAGTTCATTCATGTCTGAAGTGCTAGTTGGAGCATATAATACTTACATCCCCAGTGTTAATTTAATGACTCGTATATGACTTCACATTTTGTGCACATGCAAAGTTAATTTTGATAGTCTTTGACTGCCTTTTGCAGAAGCAAGCAATTCTGTCTGTTTGTCTAATGCGTATTCATTTTCACTTCACACACGTTATGCAGTTGTGTGCATAAAGGTACCAAATGCAATTAAGGAACAAAATCCAAAAGAATTGGACCAGATGACCAAACATAAAGGTTGGAAGGACAAATGAAGTGGTAGAGGAATTTGGTACAAGAATGAAACTCCAATAAAATTTCATTAATGGTTATGTGACATCATATTTTAAAGCTAGAGAAGCTAAAAAGCTGAACAACATGAAAAGTAAGCAAATCACAAAAAAACATTCAACATTTTAATTTTGTGAATAAACAGTTTTCAAACACTTTTTTGCATTATTTATCAACAATGTAAACAGTAAAACACAACTTTTTCAACAATTTTGCATGTAAAGACTTGCAGAAAACTTGTGATTAAATGTCAAGGTTGATTATTCAACAGAGACTCTTAAACATTTTGATCAAAATAAGCAATTGAAAATGAAGGGAACAACACAAACATGATCACATACATAATGCACAATAGATGTACCAAAGCATTTGCAGCTTGGTAAAAGAAATGGGAAACAACTGTTTGAAGTGCACAAGGGCATTGAAGTTTGAACAAGTAGCTTTGAGAATTTCAATTCTGATCTGGGAAATGTACCAAAGCAAATGAGAAAAAATGTAGGTCCATCATGATTTTATAATTTTACTTTTAGTCAAAAGTGAAGACGCATCTGACAAAATCTAAAATGTACATTTTTGAAGTACGTCAATATTGAAACTGAAGAGCAGTCAAATACATTATTCATTCTTTGGCATATTTTGAGGTAACTACAGCTTTTCAATTGCTACATTTTTGTTATTACTTGAGATAACTCAGTTAAGCCCCTGTTTATTAGCAAACAGTGGACGCATGGAAATATATGCAATGTTTCATATGTAAATGCACAATGGAGATGATATCATGTTCAACTTTAAACAGATTTTGTTATTATTCAGATGTTTAAATTATGAACTGATTTCTGTTTTAACACTCGACTAGGGTATGATGTCATGTATTTATCAAAAACAATTAAGCTTGATGTTCAATATACGGACATTAATTGAATGCATAAACAAGTCCCCAGAAAATTAACGTGATATTAATGATAAACCAACCAGGAAGACTGAATTTTAAATGTAGGAAGTTGACAGAAGGCGCCAGTGAACATTATATTTCATCTCAAAGCATCCATACTTACATATTCTTTAATGAGAACAGAATGCAATGAAATAAGAAAAAATATTGCACAAAAGTGCTGTGTATTGCCTGAGCAACATTACAATAGATGTGCAATGATCATTGCAATAAAAGTTAAAAGTGAAATATTGCATCACTTCTTCCCCTACATGATAGAAAACATCCTATCAAAGGAAAACAATGTGCAGCAGCTTGCTTTTCTCTGGCACCATCTACTCAGTGTAAACCGAAAGATGTGTTAATGCAGCAGAAAAAAAGAATACATCTTGTAGAGTAGCACCGTCATTGTGTTCCCTTAGAATAAAAAAGTTTCTCGCTCCAGTCGTAAAGCACTTCTTTCACTCATAGCAGAGCTAATTAAGCAAAGTGCATTAGAAAAAAGGCTGAGGTCCAAAAACAAAAAGAGGGAAGAAATAATCACACTTCAATAGAAATAAATCTGAATGTAAGACAAAAACAGGTGACAAAAGACTGCAATTAATTATTTACACATAATCACCAACATAGTTTGTGCTTCTGACAGGTCAATGCAGCGATCAAATGGTTGTCTTAATTGCATAATTGTTTGTAAACCCTAATATGTATTTTACAATTTTCAGTCTCTGTAACTTGGACTCATGTCCCCATTTGGATGTTATATTTTGATATTCAGCAGCAAAAATTCAAGTAGGGCAGAAACATATGACCTTTGCCTTAGGGTAACCTCTGTACAAACAGACAAGGACATAACATGCTCAGGGTGACTTTGGTTTTTAGAAACTGGACGGACGGACGGACTCACTCACTCACTCACTCACTCACTCACTCACTCACTCAACAACCATGCACACACCCACTCACACCTAAGGAGAATTTAGAGAGGCCAATTAACCTGACAGTCATGTTTTTGGACTGTGGGAGGAAGGCGGAGTACCCGGAGAGAACCCACGCATGCACAGGGAGAACATGCAAACTCCATGCAGAAAGACCGGGGCCGGGAATCGAACCCAGAACCTTCTTGCTGCAAGGCAACAGCTCTACCAACTGCGCCACTCTGCAGCCCTTAATTCTTTCAGTTATGGATTTTTCAAATGATTTTGGATTCATATACTGTCTGGTTTCAATGGTTAGAAAGCAAACAAAGTGAAGCTCCATTGAGCCCAACGAGTTAAAATTGTATGATTTCTGGAGAGAAAGAGCAAGAACTGATGCCAACAAAGCCAGATGTGTGTGTAAGTGTGCATACAGTCACCTCATTTGTATCTTGTTGCATCCACTTTTTTTTTTACCTAAAGAAGGCAAATATTAAGCACCAGGTTTTACAGATTACAAAGCTTTTCTCTTGATTATGCCTCTGTTTATTGATTCCAAAACGATCTGCAGTTAGTTCAAGATCAATCAGCTTTGTCAAATTTTAATTTCTTAACTAAAGCCACTCATGAACGCACACATTTGAATAACTTCTTTGAACCACATCGTATTACACTCCTCTGTACACCACTTCTTTAATGACATGGGATTCTGACTACAAGGGGCAAATCAGCTCAACTTTCATACTTAGAATGCCCATCTTCCTAATACAAAACAGAATGTACCATCACAATGGCTGTAAGTAAGTACTTTTAATCTGTAGTGACATCCTCTGTGAGGTCTTTAAAATGCAGAACGAGAGAGAAAGGTGAGGAACTTACAGAAACTTATTGGTTTGTTTCTTAGATCAGAGAACTATCTTATGCATATGTGCACACTCCCACACACACTCATCACACCCCTGAACTTTTCATTTATTGTTAATTTTCTTTACAACCTTGAACTACTCGTGCATCTGGTTTAGTGTCTGTGTTGATTATTGCTCATTTGGGCATTAATGTCAGGGCTGGTGAGACTAATAGTTTGTTCATAGTACCAGAGTTAGGGTAATAGGGCTATAAAACTGTTCCTCCCCACACTTATCACATGCATGGCTGCAGCAATTTAAAATAGCTAGCTGAATGCATTACAGTACAGTAAGGTATTCACGTACAAACAAAGTAAGAGCAACAACAAACAGCAAGATTTGAAAAAGGTGAAGTATATCAAGCTATGCAAGCTAACTATGTATAAATAAATCTGGTAATAAATGCTTTTGGATTGTACTTTTCTGTTTAGAGAGTTAAAATGAGAAAAAAATTAAGTTACACAAAAGCAGCATATTTTTCCTGAACGCTAAATGCCAATTATTTAATTGAGGTTTTGTTGCAAGCTTGCAAATCTCACCTTAGCACCCTCACTAAATACACATAGCTCTGTATTGTGGCCTAAAAACCTTCACAGTATCTCCTTAGAGACTGTGTATCTCCACCTCTCAATCTCCAAAGGTGACCTTCAGTCATTGCTGAAGAGGAACAGCACAATACTCTCTTCCCGATCTCACTATTCAAGCTGCGAAAATGCAGAAAACAGCTGAAAAAAAGCTATGTGCAAAAAAGTACACCTAGCAAAAGGTGTTGGAGATGGGTGATGAAAGGGATGATGGGATGCAAATGGATGCATAAAGTGTTTACACATGGCTAATTTCATCCTGTCAATC
Source organism: Phalloptychus januarius (assembly GCA_902982915.1). Taxonomy (NCBI): domain Eukaryota; kingdom Metazoa; phylum Chordata; class Actinopteri; order Cyprinodontiformes; family Poeciliidae; genus Phalloptychus; species Phalloptychus januarius. Next base: position 14,397,483 of record CADWAE010000230.1, on the reverse strand, counting down.
TTGCCAGAGATTGAGGACAAAGTAAAAAATGTTGAAAACTTGGAAAAAGGCGACGCATAGTTATGAAGGAACTGAATGTTACTAAGTAAAACCAAGGAAACAAGAGCTTTAAGTTTCTAGTATGTTCAGTTAAATTACCCACACTTATTGTAATATACTATAAATTAAACCGAGTGTCTTGGAAATATAATGATGAAAAGAAAATTAATAATAGGTTATATTATGCTAAGCTTTAACATTTTACTGATAATGGGTGCTCTTTCATGAAAGGCCACAAAGAACACATAAGACCACTAATACTCTCAACACTGTTGCACATATCCCTTGTATTTCAGGGGCCTAATAAGATATATTGCCCAAGTTAAATTATTCCCCAGCATAATTTCCCTACACTTTTAACACTGTGGCATATATAATTTCATCACCTGATAAGCCAGCCAGACAAAGACTTTTGTTAAATAATGCCAAACCATTATGCTTGATGAGCCCCACAGCCACTCTGGCCATGTTATCATGCATGCACACTACTGCCATAGCATTTACTCAGCTGTTACTCAAATACTGCAGCAATACCCTGACAATACCACTGCCATTTTAAATGATATGTAGGATAATGCAAGACTGATAGGTCTGAATTAATAAAGATTTATTCACCTTGTGATGCTGGATACTTTGAGCTGAAAGAGAAAGTTGTGACATCACAATCTACTTTCTGATTAATTAGGCGAATAATTATCTTACCCCTTGGGTCACTCATATTTGAACTTTCCATGACCGATGATCAGCTGATTAGTAAGTACAAAAAAACAATAATGGTGAATGGTGTGAAAGCAGTTAAATAACTTACTCCATCTTTACGTAGTTGAACACTGAATCCAACAGAACCAGTCCGAATACATGTGAACTGTTCAAACTAGGAGCACATTCAACCCCACATTTTATAGTCATAACACAACTTGATTTTTCACAAAGTCTAACAAGATTCGTCATGTTCAGCTGCATATAACAGGTCTGTTACATGCCTGTTATATGCACACTTGCATATAACACTTCTTCCTGAAATACCAAGACGACTGGAAAACCAAGTCAGCCAGTCAAACCAGTCAAGAATTCAGAACACTAAGCTAAGGAAATCACGAGTACAAACAGACCATCTGCGTATGAAAGCATAAGGTTACATGATGGTATCATCAAGTTATTTCCATAATATCACTCACTTAATGCTTTAGTAGTGGCACATTCTGTTGCTTATTTCATACAAACTTTCTAGAGATCTCACTATGCTATTGTATCACATTTGTTGAAAGGGAAATTCTTGGACATTACTTATACAAAGCTGCATACACCTTTGAGATAAAATGCAAAATATTAATGCAGTAGTATAATGGAGTTGGTCCACTATTATTACAATCCACCCTATTTTTTTTAGCTGTGGACACATCTGATGCTGTTATGTTTGCATCAGATTCTTTTGGGTGTCCTTGTTGTCCAGTTTGGGTGGATTTTCCCGAGTCTTTGTACTGACTGGAATCTTTATCATATCTCTCAAAGCATTCCTGTGTAGTTCTGGTATGGCTTATTAGTCTCTCTCAGGAAATGCTTTTGCTTCATCTACAAGAATCTGCAGTTGGTATGTGTCAAACTAATACCTACATGAATGCCAGGTTCCAATTCCAATATATTGAAGAAAAAAAAAAAAAAAAAAAAAAAAAAATATATATATATATATATATAAATAAAATGTATGTTGCATATTTATATATGTGAGCTGATGAGAGCAATAATAAGAAAAGGATGAATTTTGGGATTGCAATCAGCTGAAAGGTGATGCATGAAAAAGACATGAAGGCAATGGGGGTAAAACCTGATGAAAATTTCAAGTCAATCTATTTTTGAAATGTGCCGCAGTGTGTGGGAAAACGGGATATACTGATAGACATGAAAGGCAGCTACTATTGTATAGATGCGTTTAAATTTGCATGACTGGGCTGTAGAGGATTTCAAAAGAATTCAAATGCAGGGTTCAGACAGAGTTTAAATTAGAATACTGCGCCACTGCTCATCTCACACACTCCATAGAAACCACTGAGAAACATGCAACTCCTCACCCATCACAGAATTTCTTTTTTTACTGTTAATGAGATTATTTTTAGATGTTTCATGTTTTAGGGACTCTAGTACCTTGTGAATTAGAATATTATCTCATATACTAAAAAAACAAACAGCCTGCAGGTTTATTAGACTTTGATCATATTTACTACTAATCTAAACTAATCTAAACAGCCTAATTACTTTACTCGGTGTTGGGAAATGCTGGGTCAGCATTCATGTACCAACAATATTTCTAATAAAAACATGGTGCATCCAAGCAATAACACGTCTTTTAAAAGGATTGGAAAACGTAGAATACAAAAACTTTCTTCAGCATGTGAAAAATGCTTATCTAAAGAGATGAACAAGGATAAAATATATTTAAGGAATTAGTCAGCAATGCAATTAGTGGACTGTAAAATGAGGAATTAGTTCTGCAAATGTGGAAATTACTTTAATGTGAAGAAATGTAAAGAAATGTGAAAAGGTATCTGGTTTTGTCATTTTGAGCAACTGAAAGATCATTAGTATTACTGCAGTTTTGCATACTTTTTTCATATTTTTCAATCATGAACACAGACCTTAACTTGACAAGTAAAGCAGCAGTGCTGTCATTATTGATTCTTTTATGATCTACTGGTGATGTTGATGCAATAATTTTGATATGTTGGTCAATCCTGGTAGGCTTTCCGACTGTTTTCACCATGGGTGGATAACGGCTCTCACTTTGTTTCACTAAAGTCCCAAATGTCTTTGTAACCCACAACAGACTGATTGAGATTAATGACTTTCTTTCTAATCTGTTGTTGATGAATTTCATCCAGGAAACAAGTCTGTGAATGGCCAGTTTCCAAAAACAGAAATTGTGGCTAATTGCAGTTATTCATGACTAAAAAAGGCACAAGGTGTTGGTTTGGATGAGTTTTTTACCACAACGATTGAATTTGATATTTTGAAAAGGCATTTTTATCTATGCATGTTAACTTTGTCTGATATCACCATGTATTTAATAGTCATTTAAGCATAACCAAAACAATCGTAAATAAAATACTAAACAGTTTTTACAGTGCTGTGCATGGTAAGAATAGAAGAGTGTGCAACATGTATGACTCCTCCCTCGGGGTCAAGGACTTGATGCGTATGGCAAGTTATGTCTCCCTTATACTAATCCATATGTACTGGTGTATGTTGTAGATGTTCCTGTTCATGCCAACTGAATTAAGGATGCAATATTGACTCATGTATGAGGGCTGGAGCCTTTAATCTGAATAAGCAGCCATAGCTCTCACCTGGAATTGACAGTATTGTGAGAATATGTGCTGCGGTCAGCACTTGTAGAATAGCAGTACTGCTTCAGGTCATGACACAGCTTTGTATACCAAATGCAGAAAGGAGGATACAGTCAACTACACGAGCGAAGCTCAAAGTTTTAAAATTTCCCAAACTTAATTTGCATTTTCCATTTCATTAAACTCAGTTATGCTGTAAATATTTTCTAGTCAGTTTTAGTAATTAAGTCAGAGCTTTACACCAACACCTAACACATTATGACAGTGGGATTTTTTTGGTTTATTAATTCAGCTAATACTGTAAATCCTGGTGTTTAATAAGTGGAGCTTATTAAAATGTAGATGAATGTTTTGTCTAGAGTTTGCACCTTACAATCACTAATGGCTGTGAAAATATTTTGAAACCTAAAATTGTTAATGCCTAGCCTTTAACAGTTTTCAGCTATTAAGAGAACTTGCAAGTTGCTGACAGAAGGAAAGAAACAAAATGTGATATAAATGTCCAAAATATAGTAACTGGTGAGACCTATACTTAACTTTTACTAGACGAAACCCAGTCCTACATTAGAAATCCTGTTAAAATGAGCAATGGAAATTTTGCTGAGTTTTTTTGTTTGTTAATTTGGTTTGTAGTCAATGTGCAAATTGGTAATCCTAACCCCTATTTCATGTAAACAAACTAACTTGAATTCTTATGTCCTTAAGCATTGCATATGTGTTTTGGAGATAACTGAAAAAACTTTCAATTCTATAGTTTACGCGACTTATATAAAGACACTGATTTACAGTGAACTAAAGCAAAAATATTATAATAGTCTGCTCCACTAAATCTCAAGCTATGGTTCTAAGCTAGAAAAAGGTGTATTGCTTCCTCTGGTTTGAGACTCTTTGTCTCGATGACAGCAGGGAAACTGTGTTTGTGTCTTGTTCAAAAGTGATGATAGAATGGATTGGAAGATGGATAGACAGATGGTGGTTTTGTGTACATCACTGAAGATGTTGATCCAATCTGTTATGGTGAAAAAAAAACGTGGTTCACAAAGTGAAGGTCATGACAGCAAGAACAAGATCCTGCGTGCAACTAGTTGAAATGAGATTCCAGTGGAGGATGTATAGACATGCCTGTGAGACCAGGAGAGATGTTCTGAAATTACTGGCAACCATGGAGAAGAACTGCTGATACCCCATATTAAAAGGAGTCAGTTGAGGTGATTGAAGCTTTTAATCAAAGCATTTGCATATCTGCATGTGGAACATTACCGATAAATAGATGGGCCTTCAGTCATTGATTGACTAAAGGTCCATATAAAACATTTCCAAAGATGGTGCAAATTGTTCTTTAAACTTTTAGAAAGCAAGCTAATTTGTGCACTCTGGTGAAGACTTTTTTGAGTTACTGTTTCATAAAAGGTGAGCATTACTTATTATATATAATGTTTTATCTATAAGGATTCAATTTTGAGAGCAGTTTTTCATGATGCAAAAATGTGTATGGACAGCAAACAGGAGAAAGACCAATGGCACACCTTCATTTTCTCATTGATTAACCCTGCTAATGTGCTAATCTAGCCTTGTATTCTTTCTCAGTAAAACACTAGCCTCATCAAGACCCAATTAGCTCCATTGAAGCTCACAGTGATCCATCATAACACGATAGTCACACTCATCTTTTCTCCTTAGTGTAGCAACATGCCTGCTCTAGTCGATACACCTCCCTTGCGGAACTAGTGTGGAATAGTGGTCTTCCTTATCAATAGCTAACAGAATGAATGCATGAATGGTCTAATTATTCAACTCTTGTTAATTCTCATGCTCACATTGTCTATCCCTGTACTATCAAGTGCATTATATAGGTTTTACAGGTTGTAAGACATTCAGTTTGTCAAAACCTGAAAAACTAATAATTGTATTAACTTCCTAAACCCCAGGGGAAAAATATATATGTTTTTATAAATCAGGCTTTGCAGTGGTGATAAAAAAAAAATAATTTAAATTATTTTTACCTAATTTTGTTTTAAAACTGCAACATGTTGTAAAAACTATGAACATGTTGGGACTGCATAGCATGAGATAAAGTCTGTGAAAAAATTGAGTTTCTCTGCCTTCTCTATGTGTTCTTAGACGCATCCCCAAGTTAGCAACACCCAATCAGAGGAAGGAGGAAGGTCTTAGCGATATCATTCATGTGCGCGCAATAACATGTATTGTCCAACTAGAAGAGATTATTAAGACTACAGGGAAAGAGAAGGATCTGACAATGATTGAATTCAACCAGACCATTTTAAAACTGGATGTGAAACTGCTGAATCTAATGACTGCATGTGGAAAAGAATGAGACTTCTTGCACTTGTTCTAGACATATAGTCAGTGAAAAAAAATAAAAAACAGTGTCCTAAAGTGACTGCATGACTGGTCAGAAATTTGAAGTGGCTGTGGTTTATGAGGAGATTATGTCATTCCCACTTTTCTGCTGACTGAACTTCCCAGGAGTTATACACTTAAATTTATCAATAAAATATGAACTATTGTGGCCAGATTAAACAGTGTCCTTGTTCCACTTTAAGTCTCAGTTAAAATAATGACTGTTGTGGAAAGTATGTGCAGGCCTCAAGGCACTGGGGGAAAATAATGGCTTAACTAGGGTACACAAATGCTGAGAAAAAATAACTCTGCAGAGTCTATTATAAATGAAACAGTAGTCTAAACAGGTAAACACAGTAAAGTACGAAACAAAATATGAGTAAGCGCAAGGATCTCCTACAATGTGAAATAAAAATGGATACAAAAGTAATCAAAACCTAACTGAGATAATAGAACTAAAGTCTTTCAGGTCACTCTGCATTAAGCTTTTAATAAATGATGCAGGTAACATATTCTGAAATAAATATAACCTATTGCAGCCTTAGAGCAGTTTGGAGTATTCAATTAATCTAACAGTCCTCTTTTGGACTGTGGGAAACACACGTATGCACGCTGAAACATGCAAACTCCACGATGAAAGACTCCCATTTATTTATAGGTCTTTCTTACCTCATATCAACAGTGCTACCAACTGAGCCAATATGCAGCCCTGCTTTCTTTTTTGTTTATTTAAAAAAAGACAAATTAACAGCAACTAGTTCACCTTAAACTGGGAATCTAAAGGGGCTCTGAAAGCTAGCTGCCATGTTTGTACCATAAAAGTAAGACGCATCAAATTGCATGAAATTTGCACTGGGTAACCAGCAAATAAATAAATCAAAATGTGTGGGGTGATTTCCTGTTGTGATTTACACAAGAAACCTTGAGGTTTGAAATTATGGAAAATTTGATGATTATTATGAGTAGCACAGCATAGGACCAGCTGTGTTGTCAGTGGTTTTCCCTCTCCATCTGCTAACACCACAACTGAGATTACACACTCCCACTTCACTGGCTGTTACTTCCTGAAGACACATGCATGCACAAATTTAGACAAATCCACAGCTGTTCCCGGGCTGTTTATTTTTAGGACATTTGATTGATGTGGCAATAAGTCTTTCCATGCCTTGACAGTTGAGGCAAATTAAAAAGTTCAATATATGGAAATGGTATTCAAACAAGCTTTTGTAGTCTAAAATGCTATAAACTTTATATGAATATTTTAATGTTTCTTTGCAGACTTACTATTCATCAAAATTTAAATGGATGTTTTTGGGATTTTACTGTACATGCAAGTGAATATATCTATGTTGGTTAAAATATTAGACTGATATTTCTAAAAGCCAACTAGATTAAAAATTTATCCTATTTACTTACTTTCAGTTCAGTTGTTTCTGAGTCGTAAACACTAGTCGAGGGGTCTTCAAATCCAGGCCTTGGCGCCGGTGTTCTGCACTGAGATTGAAGATATGACCTAATTACTCAGATGAATATTGTGTTTACGTGACGGAGGAACCGTCAAGAGCTGCGACGTTGTCATAAAATAAAGTCCGTGTCAACATGCAAGCACAACCGAGCCGACAACTTACTTTTTGTTTCAGGTCAAACTGGCGTGGTGCTCCTGCCTCGGTTATCATCCTAACTTGTAATTTTCAGTGTCAAACATTTTCCCGGCTAAAATTTTCAAACAGGGCTATTTCCGGTTTGTGGCGCACCGGGAGGGAGTCACGTGATGGCGTAATGACGTCATCAGGACGTATTGAGTGTTTTCTTTGTATTTATAGTTACAGGGTTGTTTATTTATTTTTTTCTATTGTTATGGTTATTTTATTTTGCATAGATTGTTAAGAATTTACTTGAGCTAGAAGTGATTTTTAAATTTTTTTATTTTTAACCTTTTTGTGGGCGGAACCTGTGGCTGTAAGAGGGCTCTGCCTAGTTTAGGCTCCAGCCAAATCACCTTGAAGGTGATGGACCCTTGCAGTGAAGGTAATACTGCTCTGTCTGTTTTTTTTTTTCTTTAAAAGAAACCTGCCTCCAAAGTATATAAGCTGTATATCTTCATCTTTGTTCACCTGAAGAAAGCACAATAAATATCACCTAAGTGAACTATGGCATTGGTCAATCATTTTTGTTTTGTCCAAGTCATAATAGAGTTTCAATATGAATTTGTTAACTTGATTGAAATATATTTCACAAACAAAACAATGACACAATGGAAAATAGAGAAGTTTTAAAAACGTAAATGAGATCTGGTAAAAACAAATATGTGGTGTGTGTAAATAATTGTATATAAAAGCCTTGAGAATAAAGCATCAAATGGTACAACATTTTTAAATAAATTTTACAAACAAGTAACAAAAAAACAATCATATCACAACACTACAAAATACTGATTAATCTTGGTTCTGCACAACACAGGAAGATTAAAATGAAGCATAAAGTTAAAACCCAGTTTTAATAAAATTAATAAAATCACACAACTAAACCTTACAGAAAGCAAAACCCTGACATATTAAAAAAGTAGTCATTTGAGTCAAACTTCAGGTAACTTCATAGATAACAAGAAATGCCAGTAATGTAAGCGGTAGAGCATGAAACCTTGAACTAGTGTGAGTGAGCTCACTACAGCACCTGGCCTCCTGGGAACACCAGCTAGAACAACACTTTCCGAGAAAGTGCTTTCCTTTTTATTTTTCTCCTCAGAATATTTTCAAATCACATTGCCAGGGTTTTGAAAAGAAAGTCAGCGGACAAATATGAGCCCAGAAGACATTACTTTTTTCCACTAACAATTTAGTTTCTACATCTTTCCTGATAGACTTAAAGTCATTAGACTCCCATATACTGAGTAGTAAAAATAGCTGCTAAAAGGGAGATTTGGATATTTTCTTGCTTTATAAAGGTAACTAATTAAAACCAAACAATATTAAGATAGAAAAAAAATTCAATTTATGATTTGTGTCAAACCAACCTCACTCAAGACATTAAGTAGTGTTAATATAAATGTGGGGGCTGCATGCTAGTGGGACTGCAGTGTTTACAACGAGATGAGGGCTTTTTGCTGCAGAAAAGTCTTAAAGTCAGACTGACATTATGTGGTAGTGGCTGGAAAAGACCACAATTAATGTTGTGAATGAACACATTTCTTACTCTTCTTGGGATCCATCAGAACATGTACACACAGAGGCACATTAACATATACTTTCACTCTCCTCTCTTATTAGTATAGATTCATTAACATCCTCATTTTTTCTGTTCATCTTTTTGGTTTTTATTAGGAAAAAAAATTTGGTTTGGTTACATTTGGTTTTAGGAGTTTTGTACAGAATAATGTGACGCATGGCAAGTTGGTGTGTAATGCTGCATTAGTCGAAAGCAAACAAAAAATTGTTTACCCACACAAAGTATTACAATTACTTGCCATCCTAAGAGCATTCCCTTTAGCTTCACACCGTCCTGTTTCATCTTCCAGCCGAGGTATTTTCTTTTCATTTAATCCACAGGCAATTGTTTCTCCTTTCTGCTACAGTATACAGGGACTTGATGATTCCTGGTAAGAAGTGACTCTTTGCTCCTATCTGTTAGGGAGTAGAGGTGGATCATACAAGTCTCAATTAATCCCCGTTATCCCACTTCCCCAAGGAGCAACTTCAACGTCCAGGCATTCAGGGAGTGGCTGGCCAAAAGTGATTTTGGCAAAAAAACAAAAACAAGCACCACCATTTTTTTTTTCCAAAAGATGTTTTAGACAAAAACATTACTGAAGTGATGTCAGCCATTATTTTAGGAAGGTGAGAATATGTAGATCTTCCTGGAAAAACTTAGATAAGAGCCATCATCTCTTTAGCTCAGCTGCATCTTTTCTGGACTTCTCCAGCCACTGTAATTGACTTGGCATGCTCCTTTACTTCTCCCTTTTGTCTCCTCCTCCATAACAAGGTTACTTGTTTGCACTGGTGCAGCCAAATGCCACCAAAGAGCATTTGGGATGAATATCAACTTTAATTGCCTAAATAAACCACGTCTGAAATGAAAATCAGACGAAACATTGTAAAGACTGTGAGGTCGTCCTTTATTCTTGTTGCCACATGAAAAACCGTAGTTTCATATATAAACTCACAAGGTTTCATAAGTAGCATGACAATTCTTGGTCTGGTGCACTAAAACTCCTGCACCAGCAGCTCTAACTTACCCGTCTCATTTAATACCAAGGACTTGAGCAACAAGTCCAAGTTTCTATTTCATATTTGTGTTGATAAAATATTTCAGTTTTTACCAGTTGCTAGTGGGGGTTTTGTAAATTGTGCAAACCAGCATGGGCCTTTACTCTGAACTGAAACTTACCAACTTGTGTAAAAAGTGTCTTCTTCATCAAGTTAAAAAATCATGAGCTCTGCTATGGTTTGCTTCTCAGATGTCTGTTTGTAGTGCTTAGAAGGACATTTCTCCTAATTACCGGCTAAGAGGAGTCAGAATATTTATAAAACATATCATTATATTGTTAGAAATTAATTTTGGTAATGTTTTGATTTCTGTAAATCAAAACATCCAGGGCAGTTTTAAAAAATTTTATGCATTTGTTTTATGCATAATTCTGCCTTCTTTTGAGCTCTTTATGGCATCACTGCATATTCATCAAAGTACCTTTTATGAACCAATTGCATTGCAATCAGCCTAATTTAGTTTTACAGTTTAAATGCTCCTAAGGAGAAAAAAAGAGAAAAGAACACCCTTCGCTGGAAAGAAAGTAGGTTTGGGGAGTGTAGAGCCCAGGCCTACGGTATAGAGCTGTGAATGACTGTGTAAACTCCTGTGAAGTGCCTATTTACACACCAGTGTCTCAGGGGCAATGTCAAATCTAATGCTGATTGAGCCTTGCCTCTCACACTCCTGCTTCAAGTTGACGGCATGCCAATGAGTTGGGCTTCAAAGTGTGAGAGAGAGTGAATGGGGATGTTTGAGCTGCAGAGACGAGAATGAAAGCAAGTCATTATTTGCCACATAAAATGATTTCTGTCTTTGTAATGCTAATATGCAAATGTTGGAGCAACTTTAAACTTACAACATGTAATAAGACAACAAAATAAGAACTTTGACAGAACGAGAGTTGCTTAAAGGAAGGTCCTTCAAATATTACGAGCTGCATTCTGAACAGCATTCACAGCTACATGCTAAATTTTGTTCAACAACATTCATGAGGAAATTTGTTTTTAACTTGGAAAATACAATAAAATGTAATCTCACAAGAGAAAAGGAAGATAAATGTATTAATGGATATGCACTGACATACACTCAGCATCAGAAGAGAGGAGCTGGATCTGACCAGAGAACAGTTTTTCTCAGTACAAAGATGCACACACAATGGAGTCTGTTTGTCAGCTGTCATCTAAAGTCAATTAATCTTAAAGATAAATGTGAGTCTTCCTGTACCATCATCAAGCCTTTACCCCTCATGAAAGTGATATTATTATTGAAAGCTGCACTTCTCTTGTTGTCTCTGATCTTCACTCTTCCTCCAAGAGTTTTAACGTCAGTCTGATGAAGAAGCCTCGGCAAGGTAAAATACTTTCTGACACAGCAACATCACAATGGAAAGTTACAGTTTAAGATTTTTTTGTTTCAATCTTGTTGCACAGATTCACTTTAGAGCAGAGTGACATTATGGTCTGTAATTTAAATTTTCGTGTTCTGGGTATGCAATGTTTTAATAAAAATTGCACAGAAAACGTCTCCTTCTTGTCCATGCAAATTGATGTTATGTATGGCACATGGTTTGTTCAAAATATGACGATTACCTCAAGTGTAAAAATGCCGGAGATGCATTCCATGACTCAATATAAATAAATACTGTCAGATCCATGAATCACTTCACTTTAAACCTTAACCTTGTCCTTTTTATCCCCAGCAGCCTTGACAAACAAGAATATTATATGCAAGATTGTAAAGACAGTGATCAATCTACATTACATTTACAAACTACTAAAACAATGCTCACCTTTTCTCCTTGCTGCACTTCTGTCATACCGTCGCTACTGCCTTAGGCTCAGAAGAGAAAGCATTAAAGAAAAAGGTCAGGCCTCAGTTATTAGGCATGGTACTGTTTGCTAATAGCTTTGCCTGGAGAGGCAGTTATTGATTAGAATCTGTCTCTTCTGCAGCAGTGAGGAACACACATTTTGTTTGTGCTTCCTAATTGAGCTCAGTTCACCTTGTGGACACATTTGTAGTTGCATTACAGATTAAATATTTCAGCGTGCTTCAGCAAACAAAAGCACATCTATATCTGACAGGACAAGGACATAGAAACTCACCTGCGTGCAGATAAAGATTTAGTTGTAATCAGCTGCATTGATTATTGGTGCTTGTGATTGAAAAACTGTAATGTTCTGCTCCTACACAATCAGGAGATTATATATTTACTTTAACATTATTACATTAAAGGAATGTAAATTAGACTCAGATTACAAAAGCTTTTTCTACTTTTAAAAATACTTTTTGGGTAATGATTCTCACAAAACTATTTTTGTCCATTGCATTGAACTGGCAAATTCCAACTGTGGTTCTTCTATCCTCCACCAGAGGGCATAAGACAAGTTTACAATTTTATATATCATCTTTTGGAGGCAGAGGTCACAGAAGTGTTACAGGGCAAAAACTCAAGAATTTCTTTCAGAAACCATAGCAAGTGGTTATATCTAAAAACCCATTAAGTACCCTTCACAATACTTAACATTTAAGAACAAACCAGGTTCAAGTTACATTGTTGAAAGCCAAAAAGACAAAGAAAAGCTTTGTTTGAGATAGATTCAAATGTAGACAGGCATTATGACATCTTGAAGTCATAATGCATGTCAAAGTCAAAGAACCTTCAACATGCCATCTTTTCTGCAAAGGTAAACCTTTTCAGAGCAAATCTAGTCTCAATAGTAGGCTACTTTTAAACCATAGAAACTTCAATGTAACGTCAGCAAACTCAGTCCCAAAAAGGACGTAAAATTGGTCCTTGGCTTTCCTTATTCTTTTTGAATTCACATGCGATGAAACACGCCTCTTTTCCAGCCATGAGGCATGTGATGAATTGCAGCTGTTTAACAAAAGCCACTGCTCTGTGGAGGGTCAATAACTCATCTATGACCAGTGAGTGTGACCACAGTGACACACTCTGATCAAAAGTGTATAAGACTCTCTGTGATCAACTGTATATCTGTCAATGCTTTGCCAAGTGACACAACCTTAAAACAAATCTACAGCTTCATGCTTTCCACACAGTTCCATTATTAATACTATGCCTCAGCAAGGGGAGCTCTAGCCTGCAGGGATTTTTGCACCATAAATCACCTTGTGATTATGAATTGTATACAAGACCCTGGTTGGTGACAAATTAGGCACCCTGGAGGAGCAACAGTATGCAGTGGCTTTAAAAATACTTGTTTCTGGCTTTTTAAAATCATTAATAGCTAAATAGAGTCACTTTAACAGCCGTAAACAAATATTTAATTTGACCTTATAGAATACATTTTCTAGTGCGTCTCCAAAAGTTTACAATATTTGAAGCAAACCAGCAAGATATGGCATTAAAATGTAAAAAAAAAAAAGAAGAAAAACAATGGCATAAAGGTGTAATAAGCAGTTTCACCTCATGAGTATGTAGCTAGGACATCTTTGAGTGGTTGTGATTGGGAAAGGTGAAGCACAAGGAAGATATTGTTTTTATGTTCTTTGTTCTTTGTTGCAGTTGAGTGATGTGTGGAGAATTGAGGATTGATAAATACCTATTTGTATTTACTTGTACGTACCTACATGTATTTACCAAGTAGGTATTGGTAAACACTTACTCTCTCTTGTCCATGAATCAGCAGCTATTTCAGGTGGACACTTCAGCCAGGCTGCTAATTCTAGTGCACACATTTATTTTCATGCAAGTCATCTTTAACAGTTTCATAACATAAACATATTTTTGATACCAAATAGGGATTTCTTTGAATTGAAGTATGTCTTTACAGTATGTGGACCTTTATTGTGAAATTGCCAAGTGTTACAATATTCTGGATTTATTAGGCTTGCACTAGCAAGAGCCAGAAATGCTTACCTGAAGGTAGACCTGAACTATATTCTTCACCATAACTCAGCTTTTTATGTTTTCATTTATTCCAAGTGGCGTTTTAAAATACTTTTTATGTTCAGAAACTGTCTAAAACTATTCATGTCTTCTTAGGTTACCATTCCAGACAAATAAATTGACTACAAGGTTGAATGTTTGTTTCTAAAACTTCGATTTGGTAGCATATAATGCCTCCCATCGACTGACTTGATATTCATTGTCGATGAGAAACTTCACAGCACAAATGAATACACCTCAGGACACTCAGGTTTTGTGAAAGATGTGTGGGATATTGACAAAAAAAAAGTTTGGAGAGAGAGAGTGTGTGTGGGTGGAGGGTTGATAGAAAAATGAGGAAATCAGAAAGTACAGATAGTAGGAAAGAGGAGGGGCATCGCTGTTGAGCTTATTAGGATTGACTCCCCCATGCTTCAGACAGTTTAATAACTGTTCTTTATTGTAATAACAGAGGGCTGTCCTACCATAGATGGTTTCAATTTCTCCAGCAGTGTCCATCATGCACAAGGCAGATTAAATGTCTTGTGTGGACTAATCGCAGACAGATTCAGATTGCCCCCAGCCAGGCTTCTTTGGCCATTAATGAGACCATTTTGCTGAAGTGAGCTCTACTCAGGGAAAGCTAATCTCTGAGTAGTGTGAAGAATGGGGTACAAAGGGGACAGAGAGAGGCACTGACCATGAAAATAGCTACAAGATCAATTGCAGAGGTTTTTATTTGCTGGCCTCAGGTGGATCAAAATATGTTGTTTAAACTAAGCCAAAGGTTGGTAAAACAATTCGGCGTGATAATAAACTATTTTTAATAATTCTACATAACAATTCCCTTGATGTAAGAGCTACTGATACTCAAAACCTTAACACAAAAGCCAAAAACAAATTCTAATTCAGGACAGACACAGCTGGAAACTGATGAGAAACAACAAAGATGCCACTGCAGCAATGAGTCAGGAGAAAGGTGGAGGACAGAAACTGAGCCACACTCAGGTCGTACTGAGAAGAAGAGCAATGTCACACCAATCTTTAATAACTTTATGCTGAGAAAAATAAGAGACTCTTTTGTCCACTAAATGAACATAAATAAACAAGAATTGTTGCTGGAAAAAACACTGCAGACTGTTGCTCAGAGGTCCAACCTGTTTTCGGCCGCATCTTAAACATTATGATGGCGCTTGCTACTCTCCAGCAGGAGTGTGTCTCCACCCCAGATACACTATCTTGTCCTGCAGTTGCCAAACATATTGCATTAATAAGTTATGTCAGCTTTTTGGTATTGTTAATATGTTTTTACATGTGTTATGTGTTGTTTTTTGCTGTTATTTCTCAGTTCTTTGTTTCATTCTCTTTCTTCAGGTGTAGACGTAGACTTCTACTGTGTTTTATTCAATTCTTCTGTCCTTCCTGCCTATTTGCATGGACAATTAGGGCTGAAATGCATAGGATGCATGCACACACTACAATATTATTTCAAAACAAAGAGATACAACTGTGTATCACACTTTAAAGACTTATTCATATCCAGGCTTACTTGCAGAGAAAAATCACATGCTAAAAGCAACTTTAATACTAACATAATTTTTTTTTTTCAAATTGTCCCTAGATAAAATAAAAAATATGAATTTTTGAATTTGTTGAATTAATTAGATTTTTTAAGATGTAGATTCTAAAAAGCCCCTGTATGCCTTTGACTTGGTTTGAATCTTGGATTTATAAATAAAGCTGACTTGCTATGTCATCATATCAACATTAGCACTGTGGCCTCTGAACCTCCTTCAGTGTGGAACCACTGAAGGAGGTTCCTCACCTTCTGAGGAACTGTAAAGCCTCATTGAATCTCCAACCCACAGGGAGAAGGGGAGAACAAATTAAAACAAAAGTTAATGAATGACAATGGAGAAGCAACTAAGACTGAGTATGACAGTGAGCGATTGGTACAGTTTCCTTAATTTGTTCAAAATGCATCAGTAAAATTGTAGAAGCAATTTTATTTGTGAACCTAGAGATATTTGTTTAAAAATGAAATCAGAGGCAGGGGTAAAAAAGCACACAACAGTTAAATCTTGTGTTTGGAAATAAAGAACATTAGCTGCAGATGAATTGATTTAATGGTGGCAAAGCTTTGATAGAACAGGAAATGTTTGACATATGACAGTTACAACTGGATCACTCACAACTGGAGTTCTGCTTCTTAGTCCCATCATGTTCAGAAAGGTTATCATCCACATTTAGTAAAAATTATGAGGCATTTAGGAATGACAGTATAGACATGCCTAAGGCAGAAAAGGGAGGAAAATGGCTAAAAACAATAGGCATTGAGAGATTATCTTAATTTAAAATTAAGGGTAGATTAATATCAGTTAAGCTCTGACCTAATGTTTCACTTTCTGCTTTTCATCGCTATTTTTTTCTTTCACAAACTAACTTCAGCCTTTTTTAATCAAACACCCCCAAAACTCGCCTTAGCTTTCATCCAATTCAGCTCCAACTGAGTTGGGAACCACCAGTTCTGGACTGTGGGTTTATTTTTAATAACTTTTTATTTAGAAGCACGAGACAGCACAAAGGGCATAAGTAATCTGCATATCTCATAACATTTAAGTGAAACATTTAGATTTAGATTAAACATTGCATGTCACAAAGAAGTATGGGGGGGGGGAATCAGTGTCTGTCAGTCACCCCCAAACACTTTAAGCTCTTAGAACAACTTAATTAAACTGCATTATAAATTAGATTTAACCTATTTTTAATAAAGATTTGTTTTTCTCAATAAGTAATTTAAATGCTGAACTACCAAGAGAAATAAACTGTTCCACAAAGGTAAGGACACGGTGGCAAAACGATAACACCTGTATGTAGCTATGAAGTGGGGAGGGGCCAAAGTAACCTGCAGCCTTATAAAATCTGCTATGTCTTCATGTGTGCTTCCACACATTGAGAAAGCGTTGACATATTTGTGTTCACCCACGCATCATCTCAGATTATTGTTTTGCCCTGTAGATGAGTGAAGGACATTGTGCACCAGAGTGAACTCATACCTGATGAGAAAATCTGCTCTGGTGGAGGCTTGTCCCAAATGAGCTGCTGCATGAGCAGGTGTGAATGAGTCAATTAAGAGTTTTAATGAGGGGGAGGCTTAGATGAAGGAAAGCTATGAGAAGATGGAGGGGAGTGTGTTGAGGAGGGAGGTGGGAGTGGCCGTGCATACCTAAATGGAGACAGGATTCTGGTCTAAGGAGGGTCTCTGCCAATCTTCGGCTCTCACTACCTTTTCTTTCTCCTTGACATTTGGAGAGTGTTTATTTTAACTGTAAAAGAAAACCAGATAAAAAGATATAGTCGGTTTTCCTTTCAGAAACATCAATTTACCATCTGAGGAAACATACACTTGATGAGGGGTTTTCAGCTGGCTGACTTTTCATTCCACAGAGGAAACAGTTTTGAGCTTTTTCAAGAAAATGCCAACTTTCTTGAAAACCCATCAATATACTGTATTTGGACATCATTTTAAAATACAATTTATGCTGCTATAAGCTTAGGCTTGCTGTGTCTGCTAAGCAGCTCCAAACATTAAAACTGCTTAATTTGCAGGACATAGTGACCAGTTTTGCTCACTCTGCTACTTTCTCCTTCTACTCCCCAATTTGCCCTAATCCATGTGCAGCTTCTAACTTTGTTTCCTCTGTTTTCTCTCTTCAGATGAGCTACATCAGGCCCAGTGTTTCTGTTCAGAAACTTCATGTATACCCTTATGTTCACCTTCTATAGATCGTACAGTTGATCCACTGTTTTAGTTTTTTACTCTCTCCTAAACAAAGCCATTGTTTGAGCTTTTACTGAGACTAACAGAATATGCTCTCTTATGCCACAGACTTGTAAACTGGCTCATAGCTTATCTGTTTAGTTGTGTTTCTTGGATAAAACTCCTAAGGGAACAACAACTAACTCTTTATATATTCTTTAACATATAAAACACTTCTGGATCAGAGCTTCTGTGATTTTTGTGTGTATGCTCTGTCCTTTTTAACACCCAGTCGATCATCGCCATTTACACTGAGCCAGGTTCTGCTGGAGGTTTCATTCTGTTGAGTTTTCCTTTCTGCTGAATTTACATGCTTTCAGAGGAAATGTTGCAAAACAGTGAAGGGGTGTAATCATCAGGATTTTCATTAGAATTTTTTTAGCCAATTTGAATAATGAACTGAACTTTACTGCGTCGTTTGAAAACTAGAATAAAACTGGAATACAGGCAACATTTTAGTCTGATTGAAGTGACTTTTTCTCTGTAATTTGTTGCGAATTGATGTTGTATACATAAACTTAACTTAAATTGAAATTACCTACTTCCAAAGCCTAACATTTTCTTTAGATATTCTTAGCAAATCATCACAGAATAAATGTTATTTATTTACTGCTAGCTCTCATAGGATCTTACGTAACCCAGCGCATATTCAGTATGACCTCCAGGTAATATAAAATAAAATCAGCGCATATTGTCAGTTTTCCCTCTTATAACTGTAAATAAGAAAATGTGAGTGCGAGGGATTTAACCCTCCATAACAGGCACTGTTTTTTGTTCTTTCTATATTCTTATTTATCTGGCAAATGTATTGTTTTTGTTTAGAGGAAGTAACTTGCTTTATTTAATCATTTGTTTTAATCATTCTCTCTTCTCTTTGAGGTCACCTGGTCATGTGTTGCCATGGAAACGTGACCATGAGTAGTGCTGACAAGTCCATTGTTTGAGAGGAAGAGGAGATGTTTTTGGATTTTGTTGGGCCCTGATTGTTTTTGTTTCAGTTTTGAAGTTGTTAGTTGTAATTATGTAAATATTTTTCTAGGAATATAGTTTAGTACAATTGTGATTTTTTTTTTCCTTTCTGGAAATGTAAATGTCTCCACCTCTTAATTAAATGTCCTGGTAAGAGCCAATGCTTTAAAAGCCAGGTGGTTTAGATGAGAGGGAGACTCTCCTTTCTGTGGGTTGAATTCATGACATGCTGTGATACTGGAGTGACATGTTCAAGTCAAGAACTGCATAAAGGAAAAAATTCAGAGCTCGACTATTTCTGAATCCTGTCTGATTTTTGATTGCAAACCAACAGTGAGGCTCTGATCATCATGCAGTTGCATGCATAGTAACCAGTATACACCTGCAATGCAGTCTTTTGGATGTTCTTCCTAATTAGACAATTAAAATTTTTCCCACAATCCATTGTGTCAACTGTTACATCCCTAAAGTTTTTTTTTTCTTTCTTTGTCAGTTATGACCACCTTTTCTCTCTTGATCATTGAACACGAGTTGTTCATTGAGTCATTTAGGATAATTAGATTTGGGAATGCATAAAATAACTCAGTGCTTGGTCCAGTATGAGCCCATCCACACAGAAACACACACACACACGCATGCACGCCCTCACACACTCTGGATTATGCAAATTAGGGGGTTCACGCTTCCTTTGAAATGTAAAGAATGAGTATGGAGGGTTTGCTGTAGAGATAAACACAGGGTTCAGATGGAGGACACGGAGAATGAGCTAAGCAGAGCTTCACATGATGTAAATGCTTTTTCTAAAATTAGACTCTGCTTTAACAGCAATGTGATGTGCTGGTATTTTGTACTTTATTCGTGTAATTTCAGAGTATTAACAGCTTATTACAAATTCAGCTGTTAGCGCATGGAAATGTTCCATTCAGATCAGTTTAGTCATAGGGAGATGCTAAAAATGTACAAATATGGTTTTAAAGATGAAAAAAAAACACCTTTTAAAACTTGTAACACAGTGAGTGTTTGTTAAAATACATCTAAAAAATGCCTAAATGTTTTATTAGATAAATTTGGTTGCCGTTTGGTTAAACAGTAGAAGTCTGGCTATATGTCTGTTTTTAAAAATATGAAATCAACCAATTTAAAGCTCATGACTATTTGATCACCAATTGAGAGTTTCTTAAGCTGCTCATCCTTGTGCAAATATGTAATCCACTACTTTCAATACACTTTACTGCATCCTGTCATTACTGTGATTTTTAAAAATATACAAATGAAACCTTGTTCTGCATCCATGTCCTCTCTGTTATGAACAACTGTTACAATTGTGTGTAATATGTTTCTACTTGGAAATTATGATGATGTTTTGTCACTCTGTATTATTAAACATACCATTATTCCCCAAATATGTACTCCCAAATAAAAAAAGTACAGAGTCCGTTCCACACATTGATGATGTTATTTAAATATCACCACTGAATATGGATGAAATCAGTTTATAATCACAGAAAATCCTCCTGTGGCCAGCAGCCTTTGAGGCTGGTCCATTTGGAAACATTGTCTGCAGATTTACAACATTTATATAAGACTGTGGCTGAATTTGTTGAGTCTACTATGTGTTTAGAAATAAAGTAATGAAGCTTTGTAAGCTTTGACTGGTATGTCAACACATTCTAGCCGCTTTCTTAACCTTCTTAACCCAGAATTGGAGCTGCATATCAAGCTAATCCTGCAGAAACTCAGTTGGGGACAAAACAGACATGCAGTTCCACCAGATGTTTGCTAATTGCTGCTGCCGCTAGTCTGGAGGAGCTGAGTGGGGAATGCACAGAGGAGGGACTCTGTGAGGCTAAAGCATGGCTGGATACTGCAGCTCAGAGATGGAACTTTGTGGAAATAGGAGATCTTATGTAAAAAGAACCTGCTTTTAGTTATCGTTTTTAATTTTTAATTTTTTTAAAATCAGCAATTGTTGATTAAACCCTTTTCATGACCCTGGACATGTGCATAAGTTATAGATTTAGGGAAAGCAGCCCAGAAAATCCTCTCTACAGATGAAGTTGTTTGCTGTAGCCTGGTTACTTACCAAAACTGCAATAGTAATTGAATCTAAAATACAATGTGTGAAACATGAAGTATTTCAGCACAGGGAAATGTAAGTAGAAAGGCACAACAAAATAAACAAAAAAAACAAAACAAAAACAAAAATATGACAATATTTTGAAATGATGAGTCTCAAAACAGATGAACAATGTTATTCACATGAATGTAGCTCAAAGTGTCTTTGCGTTATTTTAAATACCAAGGTTGGTATCTGGCTTAATTATTGCAGGATATATGTGATAATGAACACAGACATGTGTTCATGAGCCACCATCACGTTTCCATTACCAACCTGAATGTGCAGTAATCCACATTCTGCACACACTCCATCCTGGCAGCAGGATAGATTTTTGGCAAAATAGGTTACTTGGTGCCTGTTTTGCTCCTTAGCAGTGGATAATTGCATAGTCTTTGTCATATATTAAGCAATCCTATTAACCGAAACTCAACATCATGCTTCATCATTAGGCCATTACAACTCAGATGTAATCTTAGCTTATGAATTAAATTACCTGTGTCCTACATGACATTAATAGAGTCTGAGTGAGAGTTTTATGTCTGCAGTGGAGCTAATGATGATAGGAAATAAGTATTTCCTCTGGGGCAGAAATTTAATTTAATTGCAGAGAACGCACTCTAGGACATTCAAATGAAGAGGTTTAGAGCAAACGACTGTTTTTTAAGTTGCAGCAAATATAATACTAAAGAGTGTTTTGGCTTTATGCTCTTCTACTTTTCAGATTTAAAAAAGAGAAACAAAAAAAAACAATGCTTTTTTGTAAAGTAGCTACATCGATAGTCATTTGTCTCCTACACAACTGGGGTTTAACTCTGTTGACACTTTGAAAAGAAACTACATCAAACGATTTCCTCAGCTTCCTCATGACAGCTGGAGTCTTCTCCAGCTGGCTCAGAGTTCACAGAAAGGGCAAGCCAACATATCCAGACAACATCATATCAAACTATCAGAGAGCTGCAGCAACACAGAAGACATTTTGCTGCCAACCTTAGAGGAGGTAAAAACATCCCTCAGGCTTCAGTTGATGAGGCTTTTTACCTGCGTTAAACAAGGCCTTGTACACAACATTTGTTTTTCTATTGCAACAATGTTTGGGAACTCAGACATGCGTCTTGCCAGGGAGGTGAATATTGATGGGGTTAGCAAGATATAAACCTGAAGTTAAACTTCTGCTAGTTTAGAGTGGTTAGATCACCAGGAGGAACATTTGAAAATATTGCAAACCACTGAAGAAGAAGAAAAAAAGATGATTGGCTCTCATTTCCACTGGGCTTATTTTAAAATATGTAAATTGTAGTCAGTAAGAAGAACTGATGTATCGTGAAAATTTGAGTTTTTCCTCAAACAAATCAAGTCAACTTCCTTTCAAAATTTTGTATGATAAGAAAAATAACCTAAATGCAACATGAGATAGTGTGCCACATTTCAATCGTAAAATGGCCACTAGAGAGAGTAAGACCTCTTCCATGTTGTTTTATTTGGTTTCTAAAGAGAAGGTGTTGTGAAGACATAGCAATTTCTGAAACATTACTGTTCTTATCCATACTTTAAAAATGAATTCAGTGTCTACATATGCCCCGTGTTTCCGTTAGGAGGACCCAAAAGCAGAGAGGAAGATAGTTGAAAATTAAATTGCTCACTTACTAAACTTCAGTGTTAGAAAAAACAACCAGCAAAGTCCAGGGACCCCCAAAATGATGGACTAAGAGACACACTGGACGTAATGTTGGTCTCTGACAACGTGATTCCTAAGCTGGAGAGTTGATTTCTGAACAAGAAGCAGGTGGTTGATTAAAATCTGGGTGCAGATGTGAGGCAACGAGAGAAACTGAAGTTGATCTGAGGAAACTTGTTAGAATACATGGAGAACATTGAGGCAGAATACAAATATCAAAATAAAGCACAGACCCAACGATCATGACAGCACAGACAACAGAGCTTCAGAGAAATGCAAGTTCATCAATATTTTATCAGTGTTAGAATATCTGGAGTTTTGTAGTTCTGTTGAGAGGTCATAATCAGTCAATATCTTCCCTGCAGTAGATTACTTTATTGTGTTCACTTCAATTACACAGAGACTGGTTTTCCAGCTAATCTCATGTTTGAAAAAAATGAATTTCTTCTTTGCTTGAACAACACCCAAATTTAACAGTGATCTATTGGAATATTTTCTAGAAGCTTTAATGCTGAACAGAAAATAAGGCAGTGAAAAATAAATACATTAGAAATCACTTTAACCACATGTTTGTGTTTGTTTTCTTCATTTGCCTTATTGCAGGCGCTGCTGTCGACCCTGTGCTTGATGGTTCCTGCCAGACAGTCAACATGTTGTAGAGAACCATGTAAATACAACAAGCTTATGTGAATAAGCATCTAATGAAAACATAATGGTTGTATAAGAAAATGTTTGGATGAACTGAAAAGAGTTTTTATTCAGCACCCCTGACAATTACTCTGATCCAACTAGCTGGGTAGGGTTAGAGTACAGTAATCCACCTTAGTTAATCTCCTACAGTTAACAGACACTCATTCTAAGATCTCTAAATATCTTTTACATTTTTTTCCCCTCTGATGTGCCTAGAACAAATTGGTTATTTAGCAAATCTATTAATCACTATTCAATTTGCTTTAAATGTTAGAATATTGTAAATCACGATTTGCATTAATGTTTTGATTAATGATAATTACTAATTAATTAATTTGTTGATTCAATTGTTAATAAAGTAATTTTTTTCTTATTATTATTTGAATCGGGGAACCAATCCAGCATCTTTGGAATCATAAGTAAAACTTGTTAGCCTTTGATGAAAGAACAAATTCATGACTTCTGGACAGCAGAAAACTTCTCACACAAGGAGAAATAATGACTGATACACTTACTTTCAACTTAATCTGACAATTTATGAACAAAATAGCTCAACTGTATTTCAACAATACAGTTGAAATATGCAATCAAGCTACTGATGAAATAGACAAAAGAGATATATTGAATGCTAAATTAAACGGAATGCTGAAGCACAACTTCAACTTATAGTTAAAACAGGGAACATAAAGAAAAATCAGCAGAAACCACAATGTAGCTGAAGGTCAGAGTATCACAGTTCAGAGTACAGTGATAGTGACGAGGTTTAGGAAACCAAAATATGAAAAGGGGCTGATGTCAGATCTAGATACTGTCCAGATCCAGACCCATCCAGCACTTTGGGACAAGAAGTCATAGAAACTCAAACATGTGGCTCCAGGACTTTGTTCTGTATGACAACAGAGCGAGTGCATGAGGAAAAATGGAATCAAAAGGAGTACAGATACGAGGTGACATGATTTTTTGTTCAAACTCTCCTTCAAACAAATCATAGCATGTGGAAAGCATTTTGAAAAAAAATTAGATTAATTATTTTTCCTTTTTTACAGTTTTACATTCCTTCATTTTGGTCAATGCAAACAAGGTTAAAAAGATTTTGTGAATAACCAGTGAAAAAACCCTTGGGAAATATATAGTTTTATATCAGTAGAGTTGCAGAATGATCTTGGTTTGATTGTTTATTAAATTATGGGAGTGTATTTATGGTATAAGCATCAGTCTCCTCTGCGACCAATTAACTGACTTTCACCAGCTCAGCATTTTTTTTATTTCGGTAAAACCATTTTTATATAACCACTTTTCTAATCAAATGTCTATTTACAATAAATAGCAGTGCTACAATATGGCCTTGTGAGGGGATATGATGCATTCTGGGGGTGTGGGTTAGCGCTTGAATGATGCATGTGCATATTACATACAAGGATATACAGAGAGGGAGACAGATTTTTTTCACATAAGTGCCTTCGAAGGTGCAAAAGGGGGATGTGAAGGCCTTTGGCATTGGCTGGCGCATCTAACGGACTGGAAACAAGGCTTTATATTCAGCAATTTATGATCTCAATGAAGGTGAAGGAGCACAGGAGGGAGGAGAGCAAAGGGAGTACTGATAGAGACCTTGGGAGGTGAAACAAAGGACATTGTCCAAGACAAACTGCTGTCAACAGATGTTGATAAGAGACACCCAGGATGCACAATGGCATAAGATTGCTTCCTTCAGTATTTGATATTTATTTTTGCCTTCTCTCTGCTTTGCCTTACTTTTTTTTTTTGGCTGTCGTAACAACAAAGCATTCAAGTATATCTCTGAGACAGGTATCAAAGGTAAAATATACATTGCTTATACTGTTTTTAAAGTTTATAAATATATTAATAAAAGCAAATCCTATTTTTTGACATCTTCTAACTTATTTTTACTCAGCCTGTTACTTGTGTTTTTTTAGTTGGCAATTCTCTTTACCCTTTCCAAGTTTTTCCTCGTTCCACTGCTGTCTTCCAAGTCGCTTTTGGCAGATTCTCCCTAACATTCCTGGATGTTTATGTTGGGATTTGGCAGGTTTTTATGAGGCCATGTGATTAATCCCCCAGGCAGGAGAAACAACATTAACCTGCCTCACTATATTTGCCACTGCATCACCTTTGAGAAATACCTTGGTCCAGCAGCCCACATTATGTTGCACCGGAAAAGTGGGAATATAAGCAAATTCCCATTTTTAACTTCAGATTTGTACCCCACAACAGCAAGAGTTGTAATTGCCATTCTCTAAATCTCACAAAAAATGTGTTTGGATTTTATCAAATGTCTTGTGGATTTGCTAGCCAGCACATTAGTTTGTGTATTATAGTTTTTAAAAAGAAAGTTTACTATGATAGCATTCTGTATGTCTTTGAGATAGAAAAACAGCATCATAATATTATACTTGTCAAGTGACTACATCCTGTGTCAATATCACAAATATTATATTTTAATATTATATTATATATTATGCATTTCATATTATATTATTGCAGCGTTTCATTCGGATTTCTGGACAGTAAATGGTGTCTGCAGTCAAAGGTTTTTCTCCATCTCTCCCCTGGAAAAATGTTGTATTTGAAAATAAGTTTAAAAAACAATAGAAGGGAGATTAACAGTTTCCCATTTTCCTTTCTTTATAAACAACTTGGACGATATCTCTTTAATATAAGGTAATTTAATCATCAACATTGACTAATGTCAGCAGTGTTTGCTTTGCTGAACTTGCTTAATCCAACAAACAATGGAAGCTAATTTCAGCCGATCCACATCTCACAGCTACAGGTGATGGTTGGAACATAGATAAATAAATCAAGAGTTTTACATTTTGACTTACTTCTTTGACTTAGTTATTTTGTCACCATTAACAAGATGCCTCATATTCTTTACTGCAGTTAAAACCCCAATCAGTTTATCCAATTTCCACAGGAGGAAGAGACTTAACTTTGCCAGACGAGCCAATCAACCTTTCAGGGTCTCAGACTTTGAAGGGAGGCAAGAGAACATTTCTAGATTTAGATTTAACTTCAGATCTTGATGAGCCATGCTGTATGATTACGAACTTTCAGTGTGCTGCCTTTATGCTGTCCAAAACATATGGCAAACTACTCAGGACTGTCAAACGTTAGAGATGAAAGAGTCGAAAGGGAGTCAACAATCTGTATACACAACACCAATAAGCAGTGGAACTTGTGAATGATAAAATATATATTCTGGTAGGTTTGTTTCTCTTGATGTAATTGTGTTTTCTCCTAAACATTTGTCTGTAGCATCCAGCCTTCTGCCAATGTTGGAATCCATCTGTCTTCCTCTCTGTTTGATGCAGATGGAGCAACATGACAAGGGCACGGGAGCCAATCCATTCCAACCTTGTCATTTGCAGGCATTTCGATCTGCCACAGCACTCTTCCATCTCGATTAGGGGTGTCCTGCTGTGGAGAGACAAGCCTGTGGAAGTGCTTGTGCATGTTTGCGTGTGTCTGTGTGTGTGGTAAAGAAGCGGGGAAATGTGGTCTTTAGCTGAGGCAATGCTGTGATGCCCATCCCTCTGAACCTGTCAAAACCAACACCGTTGTCATGTTGTGGTTGTGAGGAGCAATGCCACTTTTCCACCATCGTGGGAGCTACTGATGAATAGGAGATGCTAGGATATAAAGAAACACATGTCATAGATTTAGTTGTGTGCTAAAATGGTATATCTCAAATGATGTGTTGATGTTAAGTTGAAAACCAAGGTTTGATTTGCTTTTAAAAGCTTTGTACATGCCGACATGTTTCCAGTTCCACAAAAGTGGATCAGGACCCCCTTTGCCCTTTACAGGACAATGGTTTCCTAACTTGGTCCTCAGGTAGCCCTGCTCTGCATGTTTTAGATGCCTCCTTGCTTCCAGACACCTGACTTAGATGAATGGATGATTAGCAGCATTGGGTGGCTGCAGAAGAGGCCAGGTATGCTGGAACATAGAACATGCAGGGCATGGGTTTCTGAGGACCAGGTTTGGGAACCAATGTCCTGTAATATATTGTTCATGTGAGTTTGAAATAGGAACATATGCTAAATGCATAAAAAACAGAGAGAGAGAAAAAACCTGAGCTCATTTTCTGAGCTGAGTTTGTTCTCTTTTGTCTCAAATAAAGCTCCAAGCACCTCTGTAGATCTCCCAAATCAATGTCCAAATTTAGTCACATTGTACACAAGTTATGATAATCAGAGGGCAACATTCTGCACAAACCTGACCTGGACTTAATCAAGGCTCATTCCCACCAGAGCCGGGCAGATGAGTATTTATTAATAGATGTGGCGATTCCTGATGTTTGCTTTATTATTTCAGTACAGTCCCATCTTGTTCAAACAAAGATACAGTATTATAGAAGACCCACACACACGCATGTAAACACTTCCCTGACCTGTTCCGTATGTTTGTCCAGACTAAATATGCTTACTGATCTATTTGGGTGATCACAAATCTCACCAGCCAGCTTTTAATATTTATCTTAGTCTGTTGTTGTATAGCTGTCCTTCAGAACACAGTAACAACTCTACGACATACATTTACCTAGATTGTCTTATGATAAGGATAATCTCTTCCTTTTGTATGTCTTTCAGAC
Source organism: Phalloptychus januarius (assembly GCA_902982915.1). NCBI lineage: Eukaryota > Metazoa > Chordata > Actinopteri > Cyprinodontiformes > Poeciliidae > Phalloptychus > Phalloptychus januarius. The sequence goes on along the minus strand of CADWAE010000230.1, from coordinate 14,369,711 downwards.
ATTAAAAATGCTAAAGGAGAAATAAGGTCACAATTAGACAATTGACAAAAACAATTAAAGAATCAACTTTGTAAGTAATCCTTTGTAAGTTGCCATTTATCACCCATTTAGTAAAACAAATGATAAAGAGTAAATAGGTAAAAGTAGAAAAAATTACAAGATTTCGACTGATTTTTCTAAACACAATTGTAAAAATTGACCTGCAATTATAAGGTTTGCTGCAATCACCCAATAAGGGTGATTCCATTGATATTCAAGAAGGATGTAAATAACTTTCTACATGTTTTTCTATAATAAAATAAATCTTCATAGTCCATAATATTTTATTACAACAGGGGCTTTAGAACCATGTTTTATGGAAATAAAGTGCATTTTAGAAATGTTCAGAACATAAGCAATGAAGATAAATTACACTTGTGATCTGGGCGCTCTTGGGATTATCTTGCTCCAAATCTATTCAAAATATTCCTCGATGTTGGTGATAATGCAATGGATAAACATTTATGAAATGGAAGTGACAACATACTACAGGTACAGAATGGAACTATGAATTGAAATGCAATAAATAGTTCCAGAGCTGATATTTAAAAAACAATAGCAGGAAAGTTATTATTCTGATTGTGATGTGACGTTGGTGATTTAGGATTAAATCTGTATATTGTTGTTGAAAGGATACACTTTACACTGATATTACCCATGCAATTAAAAATGGAACTAAACCTGCAATATGCCCATATGGAAATTAAAACCAAAATGACCCAAGGCAAAAAGTTCTTCACCTACCAAGGGGAGCATGTAATTTTCAGGTCACCGAATGTCATTTTAGTAGTCAAAGGCACCAACCCTGGTATCAATCTTAGGCTTAATGACAATGGTTTTGACCTCATTATCCTTGCCCCCCTGACCATCTCGTTCGCCTTACTCATTTATCTCTCCTTTTTTCTTTTTTAATCCTCCTGGTGTGTGACCCATATATCAGGCTTCTTTGAAAAGTCAGCGATTGCCCTGCTATGTCATCTGTACATGGCATGATGGAGGTCTCTCTGTGACTCCACATAACACCATGGTGGTGCCACTTCTGCTACAGGAGAACTTAATATCTCTTTTCATTGCAAAAGCAATGGTTATAGCCATATGTAGCTGACATCGAGTGAAAACTATTTTGGTAATAGCATAGAGTTTTAATACCTCATTTATTAACATAACATTCACAGATACTGCATAACTTCTTTCTCTCTCATTCAAGGATGAAGCTGAATGGTTGTTTGGGAGTTTTTTTATCCCCTCATTTCTCTCTAGTTCTCTCTTTCTTTCTCTCATTTCCTTTCAATGAAGAGTATCAAAGCTCTGCTTCCGACACCCCCTCTGTTATCAAAATACCAAGAGAGCTCTCCAGCAAACTCTACTTGATACAGTGACTGAGGCATCCCGACATGCTCTCCAGAATTGAGTGCATTTGAGATAAAACACCAGGGAGATATTGCACTTTAATGCTTTTCAGATCATGTTCTTCTACAATTAGGTTTATAAATGCTGGCATGTTCATCTTGAAATACTTTCTGTTTATTGTACTCTTTTGCCTTTTTAATACTTTCTCATAAATAGTTATTTCTTTTCAGCAGACCTCACATTTATTCAGTGTCACGATGCCTAAACTGCAGCCCCCGCTTTTCTTCCACTGTGGAGGAGAAACTATTACTGTTTGAAAACAGTTGTCTCGTTTTGGGGAACACGTTTTAAAGTAATGTGTTTCCTTTCCTGATTATACATTTTTTTTCACCATAAAAATGAAAGTTTTCAAATATCTTTTTCTTATGCGACATAAATGCATTTTTTCTGCAAGTATTTACAGTGTTTAGTCTTTATATACCACATTATATATGACTAACCAAAGTTAGTTTGTGTTAATTTACATGCACATTCATGATGCATTTCAGTTTGATGTTTATCAGAATGGTTGGGTTTAGGTTTAGCATTACATGTGAAGTGGCTGCACAGTGGTGCAGTTGGTAGAGCTGCTGCCTTGCAGCAAGAAGGTTCTGGGTTCGATTCCCGGCCCCGGTCTTTCTGCATGGAGCTTGCATGTTCTCCCTGTGCATGCATGGGTTCTCTCCGGGTACTCCGGCTTCCTCCCACAGTCCAAAAACATGAGTCAGGTTAATTGGTCTCCCCAAATTCACAACAATAAAAGCAGGTATGTAAACTTGTTTTGAATATTATTTCCCAATCAGTATGCAGGCATCATGGTGGCACACAGACACTTAGCTTTTAGTTCGATCACATTTTGAATAGACTAGAACCAATTAAGAGATTTCAAGATGGGATCATGTTTTCCCAAAGGTTTGTGAGGTTAATCGTTCAGCAGCGATAGAGAGAAAATAATCAGAGCCAAATGATGAGTTACTAATCATCCACAGAACACAGGCTCACCTTCTGCACTGGATGCTTGTTTCCATTGTGATAAGGTTGAAAGTAAGTCGGTGTAATCAGAACAAGCAGTTTCACTTTAATGTGATAAGCACATCTTCCTTCTAGGAATAATTTGGGGGACATGGTCTCTCCTCACTGTTATTATTATTTTTTAAATTTTATTGCATTTTTTCCTATTCAACTAAACTATACTCTAAAAAAATTGTGATTGATACTTCCGGGTTCCATAATTTACAAATCAGCATTTCCGTGGCGTCAGTAGCAAAAAGTCCAGCTTGTTTCACATTGGCTGACAAATGAATAGATGTGTGGGGGAAGTTTATTTATTTTTTTTTTGGTGTTGAGGAGAGTGTTTTCTCACCCCAAATCAGACAAGCAGCATGGTGTTGTGAACCTGTTGATAGACAAGGACATAAAGAGACGAAAGGAGAATTGGAGATTAGGACAATACTGTGACACCAGAAGCTAATTAGGGAGACAGTATCTTTGCCAAAGGACTGCACTTAACTTGATTTTTCAGGAGTTGTTTTTGTTATATGTACAGAAAAGTTAGTTTTTCACGAGGTTAAAACAATGGTCATATATTTGGAGAAGTCTTTTAGTCAGGCTGGGCATCCTTAGTCGTCCTAAGTGTTTATGTGGATACGATGAGGCAACTGAGGGGCTTTTTGTTATTCATGAAGACATTTCATTCAAACATCCTCCTCAGGTCTGAATATGGGAAGAAAATATCAAGCTTGTCAGACTGATAGGACTGTTAAGTTCACATAAAGAATGGATTGTCCTCCATTAGGTTCAGTATTTAGATTGTTGTCACTGGATGATCCAAACATCTACTTTAGTGAAGAAACCTTTTGGTTTAGAGTTAAAACATATTTCCAGGCCTTCTACTTTAACCACTTGGGAATGGAAAATGATGTTGCATAAATCTCCCGGGTTACTTTGCACAAATTGCTGAAGCAGGTACACATTTTTTTTAGTTGTTTGAGACAATATCTAATGCTAAGATAAGTTTAACCTTTTACACTGTCTGCTTTAGCATTTTTGTATCCTTATTTTCAACAAAAGCTCTTCAAAATCAAATTAAACTGTTTCTAGTAAAATTGCTGCAGAAACCTCTTTTTGTATGCGCTCTGTTTTCCTGATAAATTTTGAAAGCAGAACTTTTACAGAGCAGGAAAGAGCAAACCACTTTACTGCATTGTTCTGAGTGAAACTCTCCCTTCCTGTGTTGAAAGCATTCCTGGATATGTGGGGCCTGTCAGTAGATATTTATCAAAAATGCTCAGCAGAAATACTGGGGTCTGATACTCTTAGATCAACAGAGTTTTAAGCTGGGAATTCAACAACTTCACGTAAAATTAACTCAGCAGACCTAATGCTACGGTTGACACCGTAACCGCAATTCCTATTGTTTGGCATTAGCTGTGTACACAATGCACTTCTATTTGCTCTGCTCCATTTTCCTCTTCAAGAATTAGCCTTGGGGTAAGGTTTATGAATTCACTGTGCTCACTATTCCATCCCTGCCTCCTCATTTACTTAATCGCGTCACCTCTCATTTCTTTGTGTAAGTAAACAGGCCTTCAGACTGCTGCCTCCTTATTGGCTGTCTGCAAACCTTTTTTTTCCTTTTGAGAGAAGGGGTGGTGCTTCAAACTGGCTTCGTCAGACTTCCTTAAAACTCTTAGAGCTTTGAGAGCAACTTTTCTGCGAAACAGCTTTTGGTATAACTGTTGCTAAGTGTTGAAGTTATTTACTTACAGCTCAACAGGAGATCATGGAGTTACAATAATTGATTCCACTGAATGTGTAAGTAGGACTCTTCACCAGAAAAACCCCAATGAAACACTGAGGTAAAGTATAAAATTCAGAATTCAACTTATATCAGAGAATTTTAACTTCCATTTAACTGTTTTCTCAGAAATATAGTTGAAGGTAGGTAAAATATAAAACTATGCTCAAACGTATGGATGTCATGTATTTGTGCTGGTTTCTCTGTAATATTTAAAATTTTCCACTTGGATTATTTAGTTAAAGAAAATATTTGCAGCAGAACCTCAAGTGCTTGCTTAGGAATTTGGAGAACCCAAACAAGAATATGACATTATGTGTTGAACTGCAAAGACAATGAACGAATGAACAACGTACATTTGGGCAGTTCTCTGATAATACCAGCATGGAAATAGGAGAATATCAACAAAAGGCTTCTGTCAGAAACAGAGACAAAGGAGCAGATGTATGGAAGGAAAAAACAATTTGCTTTTTTATGGAACAAAGAGAGAGAGAAAAAGAAGAGAAGAGTTGAACTCCTTGAACCATGTTCCACTTTCTTTTGGGTTTTTAGGCTAAACACTGCAGAATGTGCTCTTAAATCCTTCCAGCAATTTTTTAATCAGCTCCTCTGTGTCGAACAGGTAGGGAGAAAAATAGAGGGCAAAATGAGGGGTTCAGCTCAGAGGATACTTATTTCTGAGGTATAAGACTTTTATATTTGTTGAAACATGTACACAGAAAGTCGTGCTTTTAGGATCTACAGAGAAATAGGTTAGTCTGTGATCAGCAATGCTTCATTTCCTAATATCCAAACCCTTTGTTCCCACAACACAATCACATGCTCACCAAAGATTACGCCCCGACCTCTAAGGTACAAATCCGTGTCTTACCGAAGCAGTTCAGAATGTTTGGCATGCTCTTTTAATGCAAGAAAAATAGTTTCTAAGTGCAAGTGACTTGGAACAAATTAGATTCTGTGTTGCATGCTTTCTTTCTGTACTGCACCCTGCTTTAGAACGGCCAGAATAAGCATATTAAAATACCGCTGGGGTTAGAGTTACTCTATGCATTTATTTTGCTTGTAATATAGTAATATTCATAGTTTATGTGGGTACAAATCTTTTTTTATATATGTATAACTTTCTATTAAATGTAATTTGCACACACTTCATTTTAGGTGCACTTCTTTCTTAGAGAGAAAACTGAAGTAAAGTTCCTCCCTTGTTTTTGTTGGCTTTGCTGATAAAGTCAAATGACTCAGTTCTCATGGGTAAATCTACTCCAGTCAGTCTGACCGATGGTGCAGATAAACAAGCAGATAAACTTGGCCCATTTTCCTTCATCATGCTGGATTTATTTAGCCAAAATATGCTATTCTAGTGAGGAATGAAAATAGTTTTATGTATGTTTCCTAAAATAATAATAATAAAAAACAGATGTGTATGCATGTTATTGTAATATTCAAATCCAGCACCTTCCGCCCCTATATCCATTATCTTCCATCTATCTGAGGTTGGATGTTAGGGGCAGCAGACTGTCCTCTTCCAGTCAGCTCCTTAAGGGAGAAACCCCTTAAGGAGAGACAGAGTCCCTCCAGCGTGTCCTGGGTCTTCCTCTGGGTCAGTGGGACCTGACCGGAGCGCCTAATCAGAACTGAATCCCATAAAAGTGGTGTGCAAACCATCAACACTTTACTTAAGATATGATCTTAATAGCAACTTTATCAAAGTAATTTGTTATCCACCATATAATTTTGGAAACAGAATTTTAACTTTTTTTCTGAATCAAGTATTTAAACTCGAAGTGTGATTTACCTCTGTGTCTTTTGGTCCCTTTGCTGTTTCTTGTCCACGTAATTCATTTCTTCTCCGCCTTCTTTCATTTCATCCATTTACTTAAACATCTTATCTTATCTTGGTAGTGATACATGTCAATAAATTAATTGGGATGAACATTTTCTCAAACATGCAATCTATATTGATTAATGTGCTGAAGTCTCTTGCGAAACTCCAGCATTTTAGACCTCAAGTCAATATAACTCTGACTTCCAACACTCAAAATGATGTTTCCTTAAAGAAGAATATGAATATAGAAAAATATTTCAAATGTGTGACATGTTTTAAAAATAGTTTGAACTTGGGAAGCAGTGACTTTGGTGAAAGCCTGGATCTGTAACTATAAACCACCTAAATATATTTTTTATATCCGTGGTGGTTGAAATTTTCAAAAACTTTTTTTCCAGTTATTATAAGACATGGACAGGTGCGTGTCATAATGAACCTCACACGTTTGTTCTTTCCTTTCAGAATCATCCCATCAGCACTGCCGATTTCAGCCTCTTCAAAAACGTCTCAGTTTGAAGAGAGGGGATTTCCACAATGAGGGATCGATTGGAGGAGCTGCATCAGACAGCTCAGGAGTTGTCAGAGACATCAGCCAGCCCTACCAACCCTTTCTCGGAGGAGGGTGATGATGATGAATCTGTGGATGCTGGGACCATTACGCAGCAGGCTGTGGTGTTTGAGGAGGAACCAGTCATTCAGAATTTCCTCTCTGAGGCTCAGCAAATCAGAGATGACATCTCAACAATGGAAACAAAAGTACAATTGGTTGGAATAGTGACGGGACCAGGTAAAGGGTTATGACTGTACCATTTGCACATGTACAGTGGAATTGCAGTTATTTCCACACAACATTCATGGTGAGTCGAAGGGTTTGACTGAGCGACTGGCAGGATCGAATTGCAAGTGATTCCACAGATTCTAAAATGAATTCAGGTCTGGGATTTGACCATTGGGTTATTATGACACATGAATATGCTTTGTTCTAAAACAGTCCATTGTAACTTTGTCTTCAATTGTCCTTGACACAAAATCTTATTAAATCAAGCTTTTTGTGCAAATATATCAATACACTTAAATATGACAACACTAACTTAAAGTAACTTTTCATCAATATAGAGGAGTTTGTTTTAAGTAACTCATTCTTGTATATTGATAAAAACTACTAGTTTCAGTGGCAGACATTTTCTCTTAAGACAATTTTTCTATGTTTTAAGTGAAATAATCTGTCGGTAGATCTGGTGATTTTTATCTATATGCAAGTTACTTGCGAGTGAGATTTTTTTAATTCAAAGGTAATAAGATATTTGAACTAGAAACTAAACAAAACATAAGATTTTGTGTTATTGCCGTGTTGGGCCTCCACTCCATTTATCTTGTACTGTCTTCTATTTGGTTTTCTCCCAGGATTTGCCACTTGCTTACCTTAATCCATAATCCCTCTGTCCCTGCTAAAGAAAACCCACTCTTCATCACCATCGAGTTTTAATCTGGGCATGGAATGTTCAGGGTTATATTTAGTGCTTTTGCCACCATGAATCGTGTTTTGCACGTGGGACAAAATGTTCATTTTGTAACGGTCTCAAGTTCATCTTTAGCCACAAGTTTACTTTTTCTGCTACAAATTTTGTTGCAAACTCCAAACAGTATGTTTCCACGCTTTTTCTCCTTGTAAAGAATTGATTGAATGATGCCTGATGTCTAAAGCTTGGAATATTGTTTTGTAGCCTAAACCTGCTGAAGCGTTCTCCTCTATTAATGTGTTGCTTGGTTTTTTGTAATATTCTGTAATGAACCTCTCAGGCTTTCACAGAGTTGTGTTTATAGAGATTAAAAGCTATTCTCTAGCCTGGTAAAAACCAGACCCTTCTTCTGCGCTTTGCTTTGTGCAAATGGTCTGAAACAATTGCTTGCTGGAGGTGTGGACTCTGCTGAAGTTTTAAAAGATCGGATCTAATTTTACCCAATTGTTAAAGTTTTGCCATGACATATGTAATGCGCTTGCTTGATGAAGCTTACTGGAAATGACTTTGAGCAGATTAGGCCCATAATGACTCAATATTAGAAACGTGTTCAACATAGAGTGAATGGCTTCACACATTTCCTCCACTGCCATTGCCAAGATGCCATCTTATTAAGGCAACTACAATTCTTAAACAGTGCAGAAAATGGACGTAATCTTTCACACCTTCTCTGTTTGCCCGGTAGAAATTTCACCAGAAAATCCAAGATGGAGCCCTGAAGGGAAATGAGAATAGGATGGAATAGGCTGACAACAGACAAGCGATATTATTACTTATTAAAGAAGTTGGTTGCACTGCTTTTTAAAGGGTATTAGATCAAGAGAAGTCAACACAAATATACTTTTTTGCTTATTAATAAAAGCTTTTGAGAAGTATTTCTAATCTTCCTTCAAAATTCTCAAAAAGAGAAGGCTGGTGGTTGTGACATAACCACCAACTATTATGAAAAAGACTAAAAGGTTTCAATAGTTTTCTCAAAAACTCATTTTGCTATTGATTTTTCTCTTGTTCAATGGCGTTTTTTAAATGATAAAATTATGTATTTGCTAACTCATATTTAACTGATACCCTGGATTTTCTTTCCAAGTTATGTTTGTGGCTCGTACTAAAATGTTACATCTACTGCTGCAGGTCCAGAAGTTCTGTCAGCAGCAGAAGTCCCTGGTGGCAACAATGCGTCGCTTTAGCGTGATGAAGAAAGAGAGCAGCATAACACGAGACATCAAGCTGCAGGCCGAAAGCCTCCACCGCCGTTTAGACGTCCTTTCAAAACAAGCCCAAAGAACTGAAGACCAGCTGGGAACTAATGCTGTCGCAGTGCGAATACAACGCTCCCAGCATGCAGCTCTGCATCGCAGATTTCAGCAGGTCGGAAAGGACAGTTTTCCCTTTGCATTTGACACTTGAAACAACTTTGTTTCATTATCTCTTTTCTAAAGCTGCACAAATTCACATGAATAGAAGATGTGCTTCATAAATGTATAAAACACTTTGAAAAATGGAAAGATGGCAATAAGATGTCCTTTGGTCTCTCTATAAAAATATCTAATACTAATAAACCTACTTCTTTAGGAGTCTGAAAACAGCACCGATAGCACTGAGGCACTTATAATTTCTTATTTTATGTCTTTCTACACCAACATGTGCAGATGCACAGTAAATGCATGGTGTAATGAAGCTAAAAAAAATCAAACATAAATTATGTTTATGCTAAAAAAGATGGGGGTGAAATACCCTCTCATTCTTCAACCCCCACTCCCCTTTCTCATTTTCTCTTTTGCTATAATTACTTCCAGGTGATGCGCCAGTATAATGAAGGTCTGCTGACCAAGCAGGATCGTTGTAAGCACTTCATTATGCGGCAGCTGGAGATATTGGAAAAGAGTGTAACAGAGGAGGAGGTGAATGAGATGGTCGCCACAGGAAATTGGGAGGTGTTCAACGAGAACTTGCTAAATGATGTCAGAATCACACGGGCACAACTGTCTGAGATCGAACAGCGACACAGGGTGAGAGAAAAAAAAAAGGGTCATGAAGTCTTAAAAAATGTTTCTTAAAAAAAATATACTGCATAAATAGCTAAATGCAAAGATTTTGATAAAATAAAGCTTATTTTAACAGTACTCTTCTTGACAAACCTACGGAGCCCGTAAAAAAAAAAGAAATCTCAACTTACTTTCTCGAGATCCAGAGAAACTTTCTGGAGATCCCGACTTTTTCTCTCAAGATCCCACAAAATGAAAAAAAAAAGTCGGGATCTCGAGAAAATAAGTTGGGATCTCAGGATTTCCAGAAAGTTTCGTGGGATCTCGAGAAAGTAAGTCAGGATTTTTTATTTTATTTTCTCTCCATGTCCCCTTAGGTGCTCCGTACAAACCCATCTTTGTCAAACAAAAAAATTTACCAAAAGAAACACAAATCTTTCTTAATCGGGCCCCCTTCACATTTGATGAAGACCAGCAGTGACTAGTAATTAATTACATCTACAAGAGGGACTTTTTTGGGAAAAGAAATGCACTTTAGCATTTAGCATATTGTACGGTAGCTTTACTCTACCGTACAATATATTTTGCCAGATTGATATTATGAAGTGTTGCTATTTTTTTCCTTAAGTACAATTTCTGGATATGTTTGAGAAATGTTCCTATTAATGGTTAAGGTTTCCACCATCAGTTTTACTTTCATCATGGAAGCAAGAACACCATTAATATTAGATTTTTTCTAATTTTATCAGCAGCACAAGAGAAAATGGTGGAGAGATTTTTATAAATATAATTTTATAAGTATAAAATGCCTAAGTGGAATTGCGCAATAATGGTAGCCTGTTGTGGAAGGTGTTAGAAAAAATCATGCACTCAATTATGCACAATACATAGTTGATGCACCACAGCAAACCTCTAGAAGACTCAGCACAGACTATTCATGTCTGGCTGATTTTTAATGCTGTGCTCTTAATCCAATGCAAAGGTGCCTGAGGAGGACAAAAATCTGTCCAATAATCTTTAAAAATGTCAAAAAAAAAAAAAGAAATCAAAGCCTGAGACAAGGTCACTTTAAGAGTTTGTAGATTATGATCTCCATTACCTAACTAATGCCCCTTTTTATGTCTGTTGTAATATTTATGTTATCTTCCTCCACACCCAGGAACTCTTGAGCCTGGAGAACAATATGAAAGAACTCAGAGACCTCTTCACGGACATCTTCATGCTTGTAGAGGAACAAGGGGCTGACATTGAACACATCCAAACTAACGTTGAGCGAACACAAGATTACGTCGCTGCAACTAATGAGAAGTTCAAGGCGGCTGCAAGATATAAGAAGAAGAACCCGATTCGACAGCTGTGCTGCTGCTGTTGTCCTCCCTGGAGATGCTGCATGTGAAACAAGAGCATTTTGTGCCTCTAGCTTTATTTCAAACACTTATGACTAACTTGGAAGTCAGCAACACAAGCGACATTAAAAGGAAGTTAAAGGTATCGAAGTTGTTGCTGCTGCTAAAAAAGAGCAATGGTGAGTAGAGACGCAGCAGAGCACAGAAAACAATTAGAGAGGAGGGCAGGAATTGCTTTGGGAAGGTACTTGTTTCTTTCAGGAGGAGGTGAAGCGACTGCGATTGGAAGAGACAGTTCAGTGAGTTCTACTCACCAACACTGTTGCTTATTGGAGACCTTCACTGTCATCTGACAGAGGTCACAAACAAGAGGAGGCTCCTGACACTGCTGGATCAGCGAAAACAATATTCCTGAAAAGTAAAGCACTGTTTTTTCCTCCTCTGCCATAAGAACTCTAATGGGAATAGAATTGAATTTTCAAAACATGCACTTTATAGGATCCACTTTTATTTTTGGGGGGGCATGAAGCTAAATTTTCTCATAATGAGGAGAATTTTATTTTCAGAAAAAAAAAGTTGTATACATTTTATTTTTGGCAACGGTTGATTTTAAAAAATACATTAGAACATGTACTGTACTTCAAGTCTGAATCATTTTCAATTATATTTTGTATTAATTTATGCAGTTTTAAATGAGCAGAATACAAATATTTCTGGCATGACAAAAACCTTTTTACGGTGCTAAATTTAGCCATCACCAGCATTTAAATGACATGTAATACATTATTTTTCAAAGATATTAAAATTCTCAGTTTTTTCTTTGTGTATAATATAAATTTAAAATCTGCATAAAATCTGTAATTCTTTTAGATGAGACCGCAGTCAGCATACTAAGATGTGTTTTATTATGTCAGTGAGAGAAAAGGGGAGTAATGGCCTCGGGGAAAGAAGCCTAAATTCGGGAAATTTTACATTTAACTCATAAATAGTATCAAAACACCCATAACTATCGACTGATTTATCTCTTATAATTTTCTTGGATTCAGCTAAGACTGTTAATTCACAACTTCAGCAAAGTAATAGGAAAGCAAGTGCTGAGTAATGTATTCATCATCGCTCCTGGTGAGCCATCCTCTAGCCAGAGAAGACGATGGTCCTCCTCCGTGACTCAGTGGCCAACGGTGTCCGGTGTCTATGGCAAAATACAGGTGCAGCTGGGTGTGTGAGTGAGAGCCAGCCTGGAAAATCCAGTTGGACCACTTTCCCAGATAGCGGCAGGATATGCTGGGAGACGTGTGCAAACAGAACCGTGCACCTGTAGCAGATTGCTGAACACGTCTCCTCCTCTGCCTTTGAATGTTTTAGTTTCTTATGATCTTATGATCTCACAAACATTGAAACAAATAGAGGATTACATATTTTAAAATCAGTTTATTGGCCTTCCTGAGACTTTCATAAATTCAGCTCAAGTCCAAAGTTTCTATTGAAGTGTTTTATAACTTTTTTAAATTTTTTTTGGTTGAGTAGATGAACATGTTGTGACAGATGAAAGGTGAGGTGTGTGACAACTTCCGCCTGCAATGAGAAAACTCTTTTGATGAAGCTGCTTCTCTGTGTTGTACATCAGGTTTTTCCAGGATTAGAATCTCAACATGAGACCAAAACATGAAAGCATCAGATATTCAATTTTGACTGTGTAAACCAGAATAAAATACATGTAATGCATGTATGAGCACTTTCCCTTGAGATTGTAAAGTAAAATGAAGTGCTGCTGCAAATTCCAAATTTCCTGAACAGCAACAATGCCATCCAGTGTTCAATAGGATAACTACTGGTATAAAATTGGTTGTCACTTAACACTCAAGGACAAATGGACACCAGTATGGACTCTCAGAACAGAAAAAGTGCAGACATTTCAAGCAATATAGTAAATATAAAATCTCAGATTTTATGAATTACTGCAAATAAGCATTTTAATGTGGCCAAATGGTTTTGACATTTATAAAGCAAGATAAAAAATACAGAAAAGAAAAAGTGAAGCTCCAATAGGGAACTTAAAAAATATGTTTTTCACATATTTGTTAACTATGTTGTGATAACATCCTCTGTCTCCTCCCTGTGGTTCTATCTGCAAAAATACACCAGAAACAACCATTCAGAGTCAGGAGGAAGGTCATTATACTGTCACTGTCAATCATGTTTGTGCATGTGCTGCTTAAGATTGCCGGTTTGCTGCATCTGCGCTAACAGTGGAGAAAGGTGAAAACTGTTTTTCCATCGTCATCAGTGGCTTACAAAAATATCCTGTTATGATCACCTCGTCAATGCATGGTGTCTCGTCACACCACACAATATAATGAACATACAAATGAAAACTATTACTTAATATTCAAAAACATCTGTGCTATCAGCATAGACTATATATTAGTAATTTATAGATTTAACTTCAATAATATTGCAGACATATGACTGAAAGAAGAGTCCAGGTTTTTAAGAGGTATTGTTCCTAGTTGTTTTCCACCTCTGTTTCATAAATCACACAAAGCACCATTGGTCATAAAAAGGTGGATTTTATTTATTTCTTTTAATTTATTCCCTTCAGTCATTGTGACTATTCTGAACTAAATTATTTTATTGCTCCAGTAATATTTTTGTTTCTCATGTTTTATTTAAAATCCATGCAACTTATGGTTTTGTACATGTGCAATATTGAAAACACATGCTAGTTGTTCTTACCTCTGCCCATGTTACTAATTGGACTCATCAAAAATGTGTGAATAAACAATGATATAAACACTGGAAACATCTCCAGATCTGCTGATTGCAGAAAGGGTTGCATTGATGTCTGTTTTTGACTGCATACTGTGCAGATTCCTTTCATCTCGTCAATCACAATGTGGGTCCAAAGGTTCTTCTCCAAATGTCAGCGAAAGATCAAAGAATCCCTTCATTGAGTAACACCAGCTGTAGTTATGGAGAACTGACACAATGTTACTGACTGTATTATCAATCTAAATCTAAACTGAGAAAGATGGATCACAAAAGCCAGTATGGCAGCTCCATTAGCACCTCCAGACCCAGAAGAACTGAACACGCTTATGTAGGTTAAAAATGCAAGTTAGAAAATTTGAATTAAAGGACAAAAAGAACGTTGTTTAAAATGGTTAAAAATACAGGTAGGGATCGTAATCTTATTTTTACAATTGCACTCTCTTAATTCCTCAGCAAGTTAACTCAGACTCTTATTATTGTAAACTTAAGTCAAGTTTCTTACCCCTTTTTGTCAATCTAAAACCTTTAATAAATAACCTTATGTTGCTCATAATCAATACAGCCACCAGAGGGTGATGTTATGAGGCAAAGCAGATATCCATCCATCCATCCATATCTGCTTACCTTTGCAGAGCCGTGGTTCCAATCGCTAGAGTGGTTTACCCTGGACTGGTGCATCATGGGACAATACAGACCCGCAACCATGTGTGAACACAATCATGAAAGCAAATGCTGGTCATGATAATTTGTGGAGGTGAAATGTAAGTATGTGTGTAGTGTACATATAGACTTATATCCAAGGTAAAAAAAGCAAAAACTAATCAGAGGAGTAAAGGTGTAGTGTATGACAATATGGAAAACTAATAGGTTATTTTTTGCACCATTTGCATTTCGGCTGCAAGCAATCAAGGTGAGAAGTGTGGAAGGAAGAGAGAATATGGTAAACTAATTAAATTTTGTAGAAATGTAAGAAATTTAATTAATTGACCAGTTATCCTTTAAACTAAATCTATAATTATTTTTTATACCAATACTAAAGAAATATTTCAAATTAAGTCTTCAATTTCCTCCTTAAATGCTGCATTTTCAAAGATTTTGAATATTTTTGACATTTTCTTTTATCTCAGGAAGGTGTGCAAAGTCTAAACATTACACTCAGTATAAAAACCAATGCTTTACGGTGCTGTTTTAAAAATATTTATTTCCTTCTTTCTTGTTCAGCAAATAGATCAGTTTTTTTTACAGAGGCAGACGCATCACCACTGTCGCCTGGGGAGGTAACAAAGCAGGCTTGTCTGACAATAATATGGCTTCTTTTCCTAACAATATAAAATCAATAAAACAGATATGGTCATTTTAGAGCATGTTATTGAAAACGATTGCAGGCCTTCACTGACTAATGCAGCTTGATGTGGAATATTGGAAATTGTTTTACTGCGTTCCAATTTTATTGCATTTAGTTACAAAAACAATAGAGATACTTTGGTAAGCATGTGATGAAGTCAGGGATGTCTTTAGATTATTTGACAGCTGGCAGGATCGTTACGAGTGGGAGTGATGTAAATCAAACCACAAACAAGCTTTAGATGCGTTTGCTCACAGCTAATGTTCCAATCCCTGCTTTTTATGCTGTTTTATGCATATTAATTCATATTCTACTGATCTAAGATGTTGTGCCAGATATAGTTGTCATTTGTGGTTTTTGAGAAGGTCCACCACACAGGCGGGAGGTCGGCATTACCATACCGGGAGTGATTTAATAACAAGACAAATGAGGAAAAGTGTGCAGCAGGGAACAAAGGAAAATAAATCAATAAAGAGAAAACCTCCAAGGCACACAGGAAACAGGAAAGTTCTACAGCGAATAAAACAATACGAAAGTAAAAATACAAAAGAGGGTAATTAATGGGACAATGATCAGGTGGATCTAATTAACTAATGTGTGAATTAGGAGGGGAACCAGGCTGGGGAACTGAGTAGAAACCTATAAATACTATAGGAGAAAATGGGAAAAAGAAATCCTGATGATAACATAGGGATGAATAAAACTATTACAAAGGAGAATCAAAGAAAAATGCAAAGTGCACTATGTCATAATCGTATCAAATCTGTGACAAACCCCCACTTTTGTTGATTTTCACATTGGTTTCTCTTTCATAATCTGATTGAGCTCTTTTAATTTCAGCACAGTCTGTGACAGTCTCAGACACAGACTGTCTCTCTTACTTGGTTTACGTTCAAACAAAATGATTCTCTCTGCATTTTTCTCCAATCCTTTTTTCAAACTAAGCAGCGATAGTAACTGTTTTCCATCACCAGATGCAGCTGTGAATAGGACCTGAAAGCATACAGTCAGTCTGAGCCAGAAAATAGAGGAAACATCATGTTCAAATGGTCTGCTTTGGTTTCTCCGCTGAAACTTTACTACAAGAGATTAGTATTTAAAAGATGATCCCCTTAGATTAGGAAAGGAGAAAAGAGACAGAAATAAATGTCCCAGTTCAAACTGAAAGTTCCAACCACTGATGAACAACAGAGGAAAACAATCATAGAATTAATATTTCCCAAAACTCCCACCCTATGAAATACATTAAGCCAGCAGAGGGAGCTCATACCTAATAACAATGACGTGCTTTTCTGCTCAATAGTTCTATACAAACCAATAAACAGTCCTTGTCAGACTTTGCCCTCCAGTTGTGAATATTTTTGCAGCTTATGGTTGTAAACAAACCATTTAGACTTCCGTCAGTGTGCTATTACCGCAAACTCAATAGCATCCTTTTCTGGTCCTTTGTGTCGTGTATTGATTCATGCGATCCACAATGAGAGGTAAACAGTGGGAGGGCAAGCCAAGGCAGAGCTGACGCGTGCACGTCAGGACAGAAGAGAGGTGAAAATTAACTGAGACGTGGGTGAATAAAACATGTCTCTGAGGATGTTTCCTTGTTTTACCCCTCCAAGGGCTCAGAGGGAACTGTGAGCCTTCCTGATGGTTAATCCTCCCTGTAATGAGGGGGCAAACACACTGAGCCTCACCGCCATGCACACACACTTTTATTTTGCAGTCCTTGGCTATAAATAATGTCCAATGTAATTTATTGCATTAATTGCAATAAATAATGTCCAATGTAATTTATTGCATGCAGCATGTTATAAAAAAGTAGGTTTTGCTTTTTATGCGCTATAAGAATACATTTTCACTCAGCAATGTTGCGTTTTGCAGCGCTTTCACTTACTAATCAAATACCTCCAGGGTAACTTTATAACCAACTACAAGGAGAAGCTTTGGGAAAGAAAAAAGAAGCTCATCTGGCTAATTCATTTATTGTGGTTTTGCTGCAGCAGGTTGACCTTGTGAAGAAACAGACAAGCTATCACAGCTGATCCAGTTTCGGTTTGGTTCCATCAGTATCATAAGTAATATGATCTCGAGTCTGGGTCTACTTTACCTTGTCATCAAACTCTGCAGAAAGTGATTAGATTTCACCCTATAAGCCTCATAATTGTATTTGCTCTGTTGTGTGATTCTGTATGGAAACAATTGTGAGGTCCAGTGGAGAAACAGTAAGTGCATTCAGCACAATTTCTGCAGCTTTAATCAGAAGAGGGAAGTTACGTCCAGCTTACCAGCTGTTATGAAATCCAATGCTGACCATGAGATAAGTATATGGTACAGTGTAGATGAGTGTGTGCGAGTGTGGCCTTGCAGCGTGTGTCTGTGTGTGTGTGGCCTTGCATCGATACACTGTAAGGATGACTGCTCCTTATGAGGCCCAAAGCTCAGAGCCCATAAGAAGACGTGGTGCTTTAGGGTTAGTGGTTACTGCTTCTTGATACTAAGTAAAATGTGTGAACATAAAAGAAAAAATAAATACAGCAGTCAGCTTTCTTGGATTAATGTAAATAAATAAATAAATAAATAAAAACTAGTGCAAATAATAAAAATATATCTTTGATGTAGTTATTTGTCTTGAAAATCAAAATAAATAAATCAAATTTGTCTACAATTCATTTTTTCATATATTGTACGGTTTCTCTTTACAACAACTAACATCAAGTTAATTTGTTGGAATTTTTGTGATAATAAATTATTGTATTATTTTGAAGTAGAAAGAGAACAATGCATTGTTTTTACTGTTTTTGTTTATACAAATTAAATATTGAAAAAGCATGGCATGCAGTCGTTCTCAAACTTTGCTTCATTTTGTGGCAGCTACCAATAGACCCTGGTGAAGAAAAGCTTTCCTGCAGCACTATGAAGCCATCATCTTTTGCTTTTGTGTCCTAACCTCTTTTGGAGAAGTCCAATCGGGTGTTTTAATGACTTTCTTTCAATGTAGGATTTATTGCCACTTTTCTATAAAGCCTATAAAGTGAGCTAATAGTTCACACCTGAGCTGTGGATCTTTCCAGCTCCCCAAAGATACCATGTGCTTCTTGGATGTTTCTCTGATTAATTGCTGTTTGTTAGTTTAGGCGAACAGCCGTGACTTAGTTATTGCATTTGCTCTCTACTCTCTGACGGTGTTTTGTCATATATTCAAAATGTGGGGTATTGTTTGTAATATAAATCTGTTTTAAAGTTTTCCACATCTTTACTCGTGATCTGTGTTCTCTGTTCCTTGATCTTCGCGATAACGCTGTATTCTATTAACTAACAAATCTTTGAGGTCTTCAAAGAACAGCTGGATTTACTCAGAAATTAAATTACACACAGGTTTAACTCTACTTGCCATTTAGCTGACTTCTAAGGACAATCAGGTTCCCTGAATTTCATCTAGGGGTCAAAGACTAGAACATTCTGGATACAACCACACACTTTTCAGAAGTACATTGTTTTTGATGCCACATTGCAATTCTGCACTACATTGTGTAGGTCTATGAAATAAATTTCCAATAATACTTTGACATTTGAGGTTTTACATGACAAAATGTGAAAACCAAAGGATTTATCATCCCAGTGAGATGTTTTTCAATTGGCCTGAGATCATTAAAAGACCCACCGATCTATCTTTATGAAATGCATTACAGTAAAAGCAGAGAAGCTTTTCAATTAGCTAAAATAAGGTATCATTCAAAAGCATGAAACACTGTTTAAAACAAACAACCATAAATAAATGGAGTCTTTTCTCCTCTCTCTTTCTCTTAAGGAAAGATTTACTGTATCTGCTGCTCCAGTCAGAAAGTTTAGCAGCCACTCATAAGTGTCATTGGGTTATAGATTATAGTGGTGTCACCCAGCCCTGCTCTTTACCTCCTGGACTTCATAAAGCTCCTGACTCCTGGCCAGACTCTCATTAGGCCCACACACTCCAGACGCTTTATCTGACAGCCCTTGGCAAGCGTTGTAACAAATGTGTGTGTGTCGAACTTCTAGATTTGTGAAGCCAAAGTTTATACTGTACATCACAGCTCAGTGACAATGTTGTAAACACACACACTTAGATGCAGCTCTGTTCCTCAGATGATTTAGAGTAGTGAGGACAGCCTTTGTGTGAAACATGTCGATGAGAAACTTAATCTCGCCAAACTCTGCCAATTATTTATTTACTGGTGCTCTTTGTTAGGGCAGCAGGGTTCCAGAGAGTATGTGGTGCACACTCTACTGTGGAGAGAAAAAGATGAAAAGACTCGTGATTATTTTAAGTAAAAGAAGAAAATAAAGGTACAAGGCTGCGTCATAAAAAGCTTCACAGATTAACTGCCAATTTATTTATCAGTTTTTTCCTCTATTTTTCATAATCATCACATGTAAACCCAAAGAACAATTAAAAAAAAAAAAGATTTTGTTAGGCTGTGCTGACCACGGATTATGCTATGTTTAATCGGTGAATAAAACATGACTCAGCTGTTTTTTTATTTAACTGTAAGCAAAAAGCAATGGTTTGCTTTTCCTATTTTGAACCATTTATTTTTATACAAATAGTTGAAAGTTATGTGTGGTCAACATACTGCTCATTGCAAGTGCAATGCCTTGCAAAGGTTTCCCAGTCAGCGTACCTTCGTGGGCCCCATTTGGGGAAAAGGAGGGCAGACAATATGGGCCCCACACGGGTTTGCCCATGTTGGGGCACCGCCGTGTACATGGGCAAACCCGTGTGGGGCCACCATTGAAACCGCGGACAAACCCATGTGGGACCCATATTGTCTGCCCTCCTTTTCCCCATATGGGGCCCACCTAGGGATGCTGGCTGGAATTCATGCCCAAAATTTTTTATTTCACATTTTGTCTCACGGTTTTACAAGCAAAAATCTGACAAAATGTGCTGTTTGTAATTATTCATCCTCCGTTTCTCTAGTCTGGCAAAATCCAGTCTCATGTTTTAAATTACTATCAGTTGAATCAGGCACATTAAATCAGGGAAACCTCTAAAACATGTAGGACAGGGTGCCTTGAGGACCAGGGTTGGGAAACACTGTAAACAACAATCGAGATGAAACAGCTGTTAATGTTGATTCAATATTTGGAAGCGTGATTAACGTAGACTGAATGGCTACTTTCACTTCCTTCACTGCCAAACTAAAACCAGGTAAGCGGACTACATTTCTGGAGCAACGCAGGATATACGTGTCATCCTTCACAACTCCTCCTCCTGTTCGCTGATTGACCTGAAAAATCCAGGTGAATCCAGGGAAAATCCCAGTCAGAGTACTGACAAGAGATGACAATCCACCACAATAAATTACTGTGTGACATATGAATTCAGAAGTTGCAAATAAACACTGTGCATTCGAGTATAACTTCATTTTCGTATTAACACTCACATTATGTAAAACCTCAGAGATTTGACAGATAACGTTTGTAAACAAACAGCATCATGAAGAGATTCAAACAGGTCAGGAATAAAGTTGTGAAAAAGTTTTGGATTTTAAACTTTGATAGTTCAAACATTGTTCTGTTCATCCTAATTATGTCACATCTGCAAATCTAGCAAGAGATGGCAGACAAAGCAAGGTTAAAGTCCAGAATTAATGTGAAAAAACATGGAACTAATTGAAGGAAAATCCTTGAATGCAAAATGTTTGAGACAAATGGCAAATTGGTTCAAAGGTTCTCCTTCTAAAAGACTAAATATACAAGAGTCACTACAATGTAATTATCTAGTCAATGTTGTCCAAACTGATCATCACATGTGCTGCAACAGTTATTGGTTTTCATATTTTCATGTGTTACATAAAAATCTTTTCAAAGTAAATCAAGAAATTATTTTTTATTTTTTAAATACTCAATATTAAAAATGTAGAATATTTTAACAGTCTAATTTTGTTTAAAAAAATCTAATTTTTACACTTTCCGTATTAAAAGCATAATTTCCTTTGGATTAACAATTTATTTATTTATTTATTTACTAATCATTAGCCACTATCTCTCAATATGTGAGACCTTCCTATCTGTAAGTAGGAAGGTTTAAAATGGAAGTAAACCCAACTCAGTTCTTGAGTAAAACGTTTGTGAAGATAAATAAATTGATGTTTTTTTTGTTCGTTAGTGAGATAAAGTTCCAATAAAAAAAACTGAATTTAGTGATTGTAGATAAAATGCTGAAAGTTACAAGAGCTGCAAATACTTTCACAAGGCACTTTAAATAAATCCCTTTTATCTCATCTATAATAATTGTGATGTCCAGCCACTATAAACAAACTAAACAGCCTGAAGAAAAGCTGAAGAGCCTCACTAGTGTGATGAAAAAGTCATATGTTACTCCAAGCAGCCTGCTTCTTGATATTTTTTATTCAAACATGCACTGAAAACCTTGAAAAACAGGTTGTGATAATATTCACACAAGAAACCAAAACATTTCCCAAATAAATCTGTCTGTGCTGACTCTTACAGAATATCTTTTTAATTTGCCAATTATATCTGAATTTATACAGAAGCTGTTTTCCCACCACGCCTGACAGAACGGCTGTCAGTGAGAAGGCAATGTCATTCATTTTCACTTTTCTCACCACATCCGATTTTTCACTGTCTCTGAACAACCTCTTGAGTCAATTTAAATAGAGTGTATTTAGAGGAGATAGTGGGCTTCACCCTGAAAATGACTACTGACACTTAACAGACATAAGGTCTATGCTGGGAATGGAAGTGGAAAAAAAGAGGCTAATCATGAATAAATTTCCTTCCTCATCCACATGGTCATGATATTCTATTTACAACCTATCTCTTTGGGTCTTTATATCCAGTTAATGAGATTTCAAATAAATGTGAATGGAGCTGCATTTAAATTGCTATTCAATCTGGAGGCATGGAAACAGGAAGGTTCCCCAAATGACAGAGGCGCTATAACTAATGCATTCAGTGACTAGGGCAGGTCTGGAAAATGCAATGAATGGTGGATAACTATTTGTGAATTTGAGACTTTTAATCTGCTGGAGTAAAAACGACACAGGAAAGGATGTGATCTAAAGGAGATGAATCCTTTCTGAAAGTGATAATTACATGTTTTTCATCATTCTGTCACATGAAAGTATAGGAAGGGCTCATAACGGTTTTGATAAGTTTCTATATTTAAACATACAACAAATTAAACCATTAATAGAATATTTTAGTTGAGTAAGCAGTGACAAATAGAGCCATGTTTTTACCATTCGCTGTCCTTCAGCTCTAAAGAAAGTTCAGAGGTATTTAGTCTAAATTACCGTATTTTCCGGACAATAGAGCGCACCTCACTATAAGCCGCACCCACAAAGTTTTCTAAAAAAACTGGAAACGTACATATATAAGCCACAGGTATCTCTGCCGCTCTCAGTTTTCTGCAAGGTTGCATAAATCTGCTGTTAAGGCCGCAGCCCTACGTCTCCAACACCAAATCATGGACTGGTTCACGCAGAGTTTACGTGCAGCGGCTATCGATCGGTACTGTCAGATTGATAGCCCTCAACTTAAAAGCAGCATCATATAAACTTCTTCCTGTTATTTCCATGATGAGTTTGAAAACATTTCTCCATCATGCCTGCTGCTAGCATGTGCTAAATGAAAGCTAGCGCTTTCTTCTTTGATTTCCAATTTTGACTTCCAATGATTCACTTCCTGCTAGAGAGCCCCCTGGTGGTTGAAGAAAAATCCACAGAAAAGCAGCTTGGCTCAAAGCGTGGGGAAAAAGGAGCTGCTTATAATCCGAAAAATACGGTCATTAAATAAATACCAAAGTTTTATTTTCAGCATTTGCATTATTCAAATATTGAGGTTTGTTGATTTTTTTAATTGGTTAGCTGCTTTTCTTTATTTTTATTTTCATTTATTCCCTATAATCCCTATCACTTAGAAATTTGAAAAAAATGGTAAAAAAAATAAACAGATGAGGACATTTTACCTTACAATGAACCATTTACAATCAAACTTCAGATTATATATGCACAAATTATCACCAATAACTTACCACATAGCAAAAGATTAAATTTTTTTTTTACAGACTAAAGGAAAACGTTCAGATTTAAAATAGTGTCGATAATATCAAACTCAGTTCCTCTGAGCCAAGAATGGAAAGATTTAATTAAATACATAATTTTAAGATTAAAGCAGAGTATTTAAAAGGAAAAAAATCTGTCAATGCAGTTTGTGCTACAACCCAATTTTATTTTTAAAATAACTGAATTGTTGGGTGTGGATTTACACGCCTGAAATTTTTTCATTCTATATGAGAAACATCTCAAGATTGAAGAGATATTAAAGACAGTATTATATAAAATGTATTAAGATGTGTGCTTTGATTTGAAGTGAGTTAGACACAGGAGAAAAATGGTTCTAATATTAAGGTGGGGACAATTATGTACCACATTAAGTTTTTATGATTGTATTCTAGATAAAAAAAGAGCAGAAAAAAACACACATTTACACACACATACATCAACAAGTAGTGCCAGTTTGACATCTATATCTGCAGAATAAATGAGATGACAGGATGAATGAACAGCGATGAGCTTGAGAGGACGTCAGGAAAAGACACAGTGGGGGAAGACGTGAGTGAGAGGCAGTGAAAGACACAGTAAAAGACAGGGATCAACTGTTTGTGGGAAACAAGGGGCCAGGAGCCTAAAGCAAGGGTCCCTGGGGACCTGCGAAATGCTGACAGTTTCCTCCATGACACCCCATTAGATTTCAATTGGAACTGTAGGTTTGGGGGGAAGGACAGGGAATAGTTTTTGTTCTGAATTTTGTTGAGAATTTAGACACAATTGTTTGTGGTAAGTTGTTTTTTTTTGTTCCCTGGACCGCATGCCTCTAAGCTTGATGTAGCTTTTTAGAAAACCATGCCAGAATAATCCATTCTAAGTTGCTTATATAGCAGGAATAACATAACAAAAAAGCTTGTTCAATAATTCAGTTTCAAAATGACTAAATTGTTGCAATCAACATTACCCATGCAAAAAACAAAAATCACTCACAGATGAAGGAAGCTGCAGCCAGAGTTCTCACCAGTCCTTATATCACTGCTGCAGCTCCGTCTTTTCTTAATGTCTGATCTGAAGAAGGCAGAGCAGTCATGTACTTCACATGTATGTCATGCAGATATTGTGCAACAGCAGGTTGCATAAGAGTTTCAACTCTTATGCTCAAGAAGATTTCAGATTTTCCAATTACCACAGATGGAACAAGAACTAATAAAAAACAATAAAACTATTATTTCTACTGAGGTATTCTACTGGGAATTCTTGCGTTAAATTTAAAGCAAACCTTTGCTCCAATTCATTCATCTGTGAATGTGCTTTTGCTTTATTTGAATGTGCTTTCATGTTGATGTTTTATGATGCATTTTATTATTTCTCATCTTAAATTGTCTCCAAATGTTCTTCATAAATGTCTTGTAATTGCAACACATGCTGCAATAAAAAGTGAAGCTTTCACAACAGTTGATTTACTGTCATCCTAGATAAATTCAAAATCAAAAAAAGATTTATATACATTTATAAGCAGTGTCAAACATATATTTCCAAGTAAAGTAACACTGAGCCTTTTGACAACTCAGTTTGGCTGCGATACCTTAATAGTAATTCACACAAAGGCTGCTTAGACCAGCATTGGTGTAAGCATTCAGATACTAAGGTTGTAGAATTAGCACGTTACTGGACCGATGGAGAAAACCAGAGCATCTACCGTAAAAAAAGATTCGCACAGCTGAGGATTGGATTGGAGACATTCTTCCTGAGAAGCAAAAGCACCAACAACCACACCTCAGCCTTGTTGTATTTTCCTTAGAGTGAATTATGTTGGTGCTGATTATCACCCCCACCGCAGCCTTTGTTCTTCCCCTCCTTTTCCTCTGGACGTCTCAGTTTGCGCCCCATCCTGTCTTGGCCCACTGAGGCCCTGTCATGTCTGCGCAGGTTCCACTGATTCCAGCTGAAACCAATACCTTCGAATTCCGCGCAGGAAAAATGGATGCAGACATCAGTGCAAGACATCAAAATGACAAAGCTGCCACAGTTGCACTTCTAAAATTTCCTTCTGAATAGAGCACATAAATACTGATTGGACATTTTGACTTTTGGACAGCTGGTTTTCTAATGCAACAACATTCTTCACATAATGGTTTTTGGGGGATTTTGCAGCCACTGTTGCTTTTCCTCACAGCCGACAGTGAGAACCAGGTAGCAGTGTGATCCATCTTGTCAGGGATCCTGCAGAGTGGGTCCTGTTCCTGATTCTAGTACACAATATTTATCACGGCTCTTACTCTCAAGCTGTGCTTGTACTGATTGTAAGTCAGCAGATACTTTTCTTTTATATGGAGAATTTACGAGAAACATAGGAGAACACGATTGTACTCATCATCCTAATAAAAGCGGGTTATTTGTTCTTTCCCAAAAGATGAAGTTATCCTTCAGGGAGCAGTTATGAAGGCGTTTACAGTGCTAGCAATAGTTTAGCATTGCTAAACTATTTCTTCTGGAAATAGTTTAAGATTTCCAAAAGAATCTTAAACTTCTTTTGGAAGTATAAGATTCCTTTGGATTGCTGTATGGCACATAAATACTTCAACATATCTGACAGGGATGAACATGAATTTAAAGGAAAGCAATTTTTTTCTGCTACATCTTTTTCTTCTGTGAAACTTATTAGATGTGATCATAATGTTCTGCCACTGATCTCCAGAGGTCAGTGTCCAGTTAACAATAATCCTCCAAATTCGATGGGCTACAGCAAAAGTACTGTAGATAAAGAAACCAACAAAAGGGCTGCTTTATAAAGAAAAACAGGAAATCTACTGATTTTGCTGTTTATTTATCTCTCTGGGAAAACAAGGACACAAACCTGCATTGATATTCAAGAGAGAAATAACTTTTTTCTCCTTGGCTTCCTTCTTCTTCTTCACTTTTGAGAAATGAGAAGGCAAACCAGCGCGTTATTGCCCCCATGAGGCTATAGTAAAAAATGTACATCTTGTTTTTCAAAATAGTATAAATACTGATGGATCTTTAAACCTTTCATGTTGTGAAGCAACGCTGCTAAGCACCAAATTGCCACTTATTTCACTCCTTATTTATCCATTTGTTTTCTGTTGCTTTTCCCCTTCCTTTCCTTCTCTCGCTTCTTTCTTCCTTCAGTCTCCTGGGTCTTACTGACAGCTGGTTTTTCTGGCTCGTGTTTGCCAACAGAAGATTGTCTGACACTGATCACTCAATACTCCTCTGTCCAAATATTTCAGACTGTTTCCATATCAGACTTGATTCGTTGGAAATTCGACAGCATCTCTTATTCATAGTGGCCATGAATTATTCTCCCTCATATGAGCTCCAGTCACATAAGGCAACAACGGAGATGTTGGAAAATGACAGAAAGATAAATATGGAGAGTGACAGAGATTGACTGACAGAAAGAAATATGAACTGTGAGGGTCAAACATAGATTATCTGAACAGAGAATCGCATCAGAGTGTGACATTTTGTGCATCCTTTGGGACCTAAAACAAAAATAAACAAGAAAAGATTTCAGAATAAACTGCGATCAGACACCTGTGGGAGTGGAAACACAAAATAATGTCATGTACTTTGTTATGTCATGTTGTTCTTCTGTGTTTGTTGTACTTATCATTTACGAATTCATGTTTTACAAGTGCTTTGTTTCTATAAAAATGTCCATCTTGTGGTATTTTAAAAAATTAATTTCAGTTAAATTCAGTACAGCTCATTTGTATAACTACAGTTCACAACACGTCAATTTAAATTCAGTTCAGTTATTCATACATTTCAATTGATCCTCAAGCAATGCAATCAAGTTCAGTTTGTCCTTCCTTCCTTCCTTCCTTCCTTCCTTCTTTGACAGTCAGTATTTATTGTGCTCCCAAAAATTTGTGCTTTTCCTTCAGTTATTTATTATGTAATGAATTAATCCATAGTATTTATTTTTCCTTTTGTGTTTTCTACAGGAAAATTATTTGTAGTTGTACCTTTGTCTTTGTTCCATGTTGCAACACATCTAGTTAACTGCAAATACAAATGGGCCAACATGAAAAGAACTATATTATAATTTTGGAATATACTCATATTTTTTAAATTGTCAAATTGCACCAAGCAAAAACACAACAACCTTCTGCACAAAATGTATTTTATTCTAACTATACATTACATTTTAGATAAAAAATACTTAGATTTTTTTTTGCTATTTCAAATCTGTTATTAAAACCTTAAAATCCTTTAACTTAGATAAAATACCTGTCTAGTTATAATAATAAGGTTTACTACTCACAATTACAGAAATGTTGCAGAACTTTAGTTAAATTTGTCTCTTTTAACATGGTAAACAGAAAGTGAAATTGTGGGGAATTTTATTGTCTTACCACATGGTGAAGGAATTCAAACACACACACAGACACGCACACATACAGAAAACACATTCAAGGTCATGTTCCTACAAATAAGGGACAGGTCGGCATCATAATAAATCTGCTGCGTGTTTCCTATAGGTGTGTGTGTTATGACTGAACCCTCCAAATCTCAGCACTAAAGTCTTTGATCCATGAGAGTGCCGATGTGCTTCACAGTGATGGATTTGGTCATTACTATGCCCTCCTTGTCTCAGACTCTCTCCTTATGTTGAATGTTTGTCTATTTATGTATTTTTTTAAGTTTCTAATTTCTCTGAAGATTTTTTTAAGCTCATGAGACAGAAAGAATACATTTGTGACAATCCTGAAGTTTGTGCGTGTCCTCAGATCTGAATTAGTTTGCATTCATTTTTAAATTTTTAAATTTCTTAATAGATTTTTAAAAATGTCAAATTTATCATTTCCATCATATTCTATTTATGTATAAAAACGAAGGACACCACTAAGATTCAAGGATAGCATTTTTTATTTTTTGGTTAAGAAAAAGTAAATATAAATGTAACTTCTCTTAATAGCTTGGTCTCAGCTTTCCCATTTCTTTCACAGGTCTTGTGTCTTTTTTATATTGCATGACTCTAATCCTTTCACCCAATGGTCTATTTGAACTTTCACACCACTTCAAGTGGGAATACCTCATCAGAAGGTGTAAAACCACCTCTGCGTGACCTCTCAAGGCCTTCGAGTGATCTCACGTTTCCTGCTTATTGTAGTGCACTTATTGTCTCGCACATTGGCCCCTTGTGCAAATTACTTTCTTTTACACAGAGAGCAAGAGACGAGGAGCACACAGCTCAACTGACAGTTGATATGAAGCAAAACGCTCTGTGTTGCTAATTATCTCTGCAGAGATGCAAGGCCACAGACGTGTGCATGGGCCTCTAACCCTACATGAGGAAGTTTTAAGTAGAAAAAGATTGCAGATTGAATTTGAAAACCCTGCAGTCATGTGGACAGTTTCATGGCTCCAACAGAAATATCAAGGTTTGCTTCATAGTTTTGTCAGACTTTTCAAATTAACCCCATCATTAAAGAAGATTTGTAAAATTCTGGATCTCAGAAGAGCTGATTGTGCAGTCCACCAAAAAACAAAACAAAAAGAAAACCTCAACTACACTAATCAGACAGAAGCTGACCAAGGATGAGTGTATTTTGAAGCTAGTCCAATGCCAAACATGCTCAAAATTAACAAGGGAGCAAAAAGAAGGGGCTTATGTTAATTCCTTTGATCATTTTTATTTAAATATATTCATTATTTCTTTAATCATGCTCATCTTACTTTGTAGTTCCTTCAGCATCAGTTTTATCTAGAAACAATTGGAAATGTCCAAAGTTTCCTTCTTGTTTTCTTTCTTCTTTGTTTTATTTTATTTATTTTTTTTTATGTCACTTTGAAAAAGGGGAAACAGAGTTCAAGCATTAATTACAGTATTTAAATAGGATTTTAAAACATTTATATAGTATAAATCCTAAACTTGTTTATATTTATGTGGTACAAAAAGACTGAACAGGCAAATTAAAAAAAAAATAAAATAAAAAACTTCTGTAAAGTAGAGTGAAACATCAGGTTTCTGGCTTAAGCTCAACATTTTAAACACGGTCAAATCAGAATATCATCCAAAAGACGAAGGTTTTCATTACACAAACGTCAGGGTCTTTCTATTTCACAAGATTTTCAATAACGGTTGATTTCAACTATCAAGATTGTACAACAGAAAACCAAAAGAGGGGGAATAATATCTCTTATTCAGTTTCATAATCAAATGGTTCTTACTTGCCTGAACATGCGGCAGAGTTTTTAATTGAAAATGGAAATTTCTCTATTTAAGTGCTGATTACCATAGCAGGTGGAGAGCAATTAAAATAAATGAATGGTGAAATGTCCCATATATGAGTTATAGAAATGCTTCAGGCATTTTTAACCTGCAGCCATACTTTTCTACATTAAGTCTCAGATCCTTTTCCTTACTCTTGCCAAAGTATTAATTTAGCCGGTCTATATTCAAACAAAGTAGAAAAAAGTAATAACGATGGGTGTTAGGTGTTGTGTGTGTGCACATCTGTGGCGTTTGGTGCTGGGTCAGAAAGCATGGTTTGCATTCAGTTCGCGACTATTGAGCAGCTGAGAATGCAGGAAACTGAAAGCAGAAGCAGAGTGGAGGCATGTGCCATATGGAAAACTGAAAGTTCACATCATGTATCATTATCATCATCATTGTGATCATACAGACAGCTTCCACACGCCCATACACACAGACAGACAGAATGACAGGGTGACGAATCCCAGCATGAAGGGAGGAGTAACACTGTGAGAGTTTTGAAGACAAATAATATTTATTTTATAATGTGAACAGTATCTTTCTAATTCCTTAAAATTAAAGTTCACCTCCACCGAAGTAATGTTCTCAGTTTCTCAGTTACCTTTAAACAGACCAGTGTTTAAAGGTAACACTGATGTGTTACCTTTAAATGTTTTTTTATCTATTTATATAATATAATCTATAATATAGCCCTGCGATAGACTGGCGACCTGTCCAGGGTGACCCCGCCTCTCGCCCGGAACATTAGCTGGGGATAGGCACCAGCACCTCCCGACCTCACAAAGGGAAAAGGGAGTATGGAAAATGGATGGATGGATGAATATATAATATAATCCCTCTTGAGCTTTCCAGCAGATGTCTGCAGGATTTTGATCAAAACTAGAACTGCTAAATGAATGTATGTCTCTTTTTTATGGCGCGCCTAAGGGGACATGGAGGAAAAAAAAGAGATCCCGAGAAACTTTCTGGAGATCCTGGGATCCCGACTTATTTTCTCAAGATCCCAACCTTTCTTTCTCGAGATCCCGACTTAGTTTCTCGGGATCTCGATGAAGTTTCTTTTTCTTCTTTTTTTCTCCATGTCCCCTTAGGGGTGCCATACATTTTCAGCCAAATCGAAATATTGATTGTTTTTAAAGTTGAGGAATCTGAGAAGCTGTGCAAAGGAAGTTTTATCGGAGCAAAAAGGCCAGATGAAAACGCTACCCAAAATACTTCCTGAGACGAAAAGACATAAGAAAATTATTGGTGTTTGAAAGAGACCTCAGTGGTGTGTCTGACAGGAAACAGAGACATGGTGTCATGCAACACTCCAGCTGGGTGTCGTCCTCCGCTCCAACCCCCAGTGATGTATGGTGAGACGCCACTGGGAGCCAACTAGTGAGGCAGGAGACGGTGAAATGGAACCAATATCTGGAGCTGCCCTCTCTGCCATAAATTAAGTGAGGATGACAAGGATTAAATAGCTCAAGCTTTGGAGTGTTTCTGTGTGATTGTACTTTTGTCTTTGTGAAAACTTTCAAAATCTGACATAACCGAGGAGACAGTTTTATTAAATGAGATCATCTCTGTAGAGTGATGAGGGAAAAGGGTGAAACTGCATAAATGTCAACATTTTGTCAATATAAACTTTTATCAGAATCCACATAAAAATCTGTATCAACACAAGTGTGAATGTAGATGACAAAAAGTAACACAAAGTGAAGTCATCTGGGATATAGAGAGAAATATGGTCGTGTGAACAAAATAAGTCCATGTATGAGCATTTTTGCGTGCTTGCCCATGCGTGACGATCCAAGGGTATTGACTAGCATATGTTTGGAAGCTCATATTGCATCCAGATGTCACAGCAAATCAATTCCAGTCATAGAAGGCCAAATGTTTTTCATAAGCCTCGCAAAGCCTGGCAGGTGCAAGGTCTTCAACAATTCAGTCGTGGTAACATGGGTAGAAATGGAAAATGCACAGATATTAAATGTTAAATATCTGCTTTATATTAAATATCAATCAGCCATGTGTTATAAAATAAGGGGGGGGGAAAATGTTATAACTTTGTGCTGCTTGTTTAAAGGGGGTTAAATTTACAATGATTTGGTGAAATATTTTTAGGAAAAGAGAAGCTAATGTGCTGTAGGAAAATCGAATGGGTGTTTACGGCCCTTAACTAGATCACTAAAACTACGTTTAAGCTCCTGTTCCTATTTCTAGTCTTGCCACACATGTTGGCTTATTTAAATACGAGTACTGTGAGGATGCACATTTGGACAAAGGAAGAATGCATCAAGTCCCGATGTGATGCTTATGATGCAGCGTTGTCCATGTATTGGAATAAAGAATGTAGAAGTAGGAATTTTCTGTCAAGCTTGTTTCCTCCATGACATCAGAGGTTTATTTTCTATTTTTCTCATACCTAATTATAAATTCAGAACAAAAGTTTATTTTCTATACAAAGCATATGAGTGTCTCCAAGAGTTCAAATAATTATCAGCCAAATTACACCAGAGTGCTGGGCCAATTCTGGGATTCGACATCATCAGGTGATTGATTGATTATCAAATAAAGCGTCAGTTGCAAACAAAATGAAGTGATGCAGTAATTGGGGCCTTGCTGCACAGTGCCACAGAACTTTTCAATATGTCCAAAATTTATTTTGCCTTCTTTATATCTGTAGATCAAATTGAAATATAACAACATCTGATGCAAAAAAAGGTTATACTGAAATTCTATTGGCTTAAAGCAGAGGCTCCCAAACTGTGGGGTGCACCCCCTAGGGGGGCGCGGCATGCCTTTGCAGGGGGGGCGTGGGATGGATGAATGAAAAATAAAAAACAAACAAAAAAGAAACAATGATGAACGCTGTGTGTGCTGGGGGTGGTGGTGGTGGAAGAGTATAACAGGGGGTCTCTAGATGTCTCTCTAATACAACCCCCCCAGGCACACACATCGTTTCAATCAAAAGACCAAAGTCTAACTTGGTCCTCTGACCATTGGAATCCACAGTCAGGGCCCAGAAAGTGTTTGGAAACCACTGGGGGGGGGTGGGGTGGGGGGGAGGGGGCACAGGAGAAAAGGTTTGGGAACCACTGACTTAAAGAAACATTCCCTCATAGGTCATGGAAACACGGGGTGGATATGCTACGTTGTGATGGAAATATTGGATTCCATTTCCAACGAACAGCAAATGACAAGTTTCAGATCAGCATTTTAAAGCCTTGTTTTTGGACCGTATTTTATTCCACCAGCTCTCAAGCTTCTTTTTGAGTTAGGTTACCAAAATGTCTTGATTCTGTTTGAACTCGAGCCAAACACCCAGAATACAATTTGTTTATGGGTGTTTGGCTGTAGGCATGAAGATGGTGCACCGTGTTCAAGGCTGCTGATTCCCCAGTGGAGCTGACCTAAGTTTTATTTTCAGCTCTCAGCCCTTTGCCCTTCCAGCCCATTCCATCCAGCCAACACCCAAACAACAGCAAATAATACCACACAATGTTTTCATTCAACACATCAGATTAGAGTTTCATTCTTACATAACTTATGCACATAAGGTGTTTCAGTTTTGGTAAATAAGTCAGCAGACTTACTAAGTCGCTATAGTAAGTCACTATAGCTTTGCAATCAATTTTTCATTGAATCTGGATAGAATAAACAAAATAAAAGACTCATGTGTACAGAAAGACATACCAAGTTTGAAGAGGAGCAAATGAAGACTTGTCAAGACAGGCAGAGGGACTTTAACAAGGCAAAGAAGCATTTCATTAAATTTAATTATCATGTATTATCAAGACTTTGGTTGGGTTTTGCCACACATAAAATTTTAATATAAGTATTTATGAGCCCTCAACCTCTCTCAAAAGCCAACTGCATTAAATAACTTTTCTTAAGTATTTATTCTAAAAATATCTTTGAAACTAGAAGCTGCATAAAAAACATAGTTTTAAAATGGTAAAAATGATAAATACTCTTTAGGTTTGACGCTTACTTTTCTTCTGCGCTCAAAATATATGTTGGATATGATGGTTACATGATCGTAAAAGTAGAGAAGCCTAATTGTGCATCACTTATGGCTGTTCTTGGCAGTCTTGCAAGACTTAAACATTCCCAGCTTCTCTTCTTAAACAGGAAGGATTAGATGCTGAATTTATTTTAAAAAAAACCCCCAGAATACTTCAGTTTTTGACACTTGACAGAAAACTGCTGCTGTCAAAAATTTTCATGGGAAATTCTCATAAAATCTTTCTGTAAAGTATAAAAATATGATGTATAGTGGAGATGAGTTATATTGAACTCTGAACCTCTAAATCAAAATCATGTGCAATGATAATTCCCTCTATAACTGTTTGTTACCCAATGCAATCCCTTAAACCGTATAAAGTTAAAGAACTTGCACACACTTAAACCTGTTCATAGCTTTCAAACTCCCTGACAGATTTATAAAAATATTTGTGACATGCCAACTGCATTAAGTCGAAGTCATTGTCAGAACAACATGATCTATTGTTCTAGATGTACATAACAAATAGCATTTTTACAAAAATGCTGGAATGAGAAGAGAGAGTAAAAGGGATCTCTGCTGAAAAGAGGAAGAGAGACATCGAGGGACAATCTGTCATCTGTCTGGTTTAGATTGTGCCAGAGAGAAAATGTACTTGGAGAGCACAAAGAAAACACTATAAATTACTCTCTGTACAACACATTCATAACCCAGCATTATCATCTCCGATCCATATATCACATGGAGAGAGCTGTTTGCATTCTGCACAAATTCACAACCATATGGAGAGCGGCACATCTAAGGACACACACACATATTCATACTGAGCTGAGTCTACGCCAAAAACCATTAATCCACTCTGTGACTGGGAACAGGTCCAAACGGGCTTGTTTATCTGCTCAGGTATCTGATGTTTTAATATAAACTATGTAACAATTTAACTACCAAAATATTTATAACTGTGTCAGCTAAAATATGCAAGTTTGATGGCGGTAATTGTGGAGTTTATACTAATACCACACAGAAGATGCGAGCTAGATAAAAATGTAAAAAAATCTGGAGCAGTCAATAGCAGACATTATAGCCCCACAGCATACTGCTGATTATAAGTTAATATATTTACTGTAGATATGTTTTTATTCTATCATTACTTACTTATTACAGTAAGTTTACTTGCTTGAACAGTAATAATTCAAGCAAGTAAACCTTCAGTGGTTTAAAATCATTTCAATGAGCTGCCAGAGAAAGTGCTGCAGTGATCAGAGTTTTAGAAGCTGTACTGCCTTTTTGCAGAGTTTCACTTTACAATATCTAATAAGAAAGAGAAATACAGCTGTTTTGGAAAAACTTCCAGTCATAACAAACACAGACAGCCATGTGAAACACAGTTTAGTATCTTTATATAGTGGCAAATCAAAATCCTAAAACATTTTGCAAGACAACCACATCGCATTTACAAATAGAAATTAAAATATCTATTCTTATGGGTTGATTCAAAATGAGTGATTTAATCCAAATGTAACCCATTTACATTGTAAATTATATTATTATCCTTTTAAATTTAATCCCAATTGTATAAAATTTATAAAATACTATTATATTGTTGTTATAATAATATGGTAGTGTATTATTATAAAATTATATTATCATAGTATAATATTATAATACATAATTATATATTATATACCTGGCATATAATAATAATGCCAGGTATTATTTTGCCATATTACCTGGTATTATGCCAAACCTGGCATAATACACCAAACCAGATGTTAAAACAATTTTATCCAAGCCAGTTGCATCAAGTCACTGATTTTGCAAGCAGCAGATAGCTGACTGCATTATCAGTAGAAGCCAAATGGCTGCCATCTTTCATTCTCATTAAGATAACAATGTTTAACGAGGAACTTCAGCTGATAAGATACAAGCAGCATGTCTGTATGTTACATTTATATAGTTACATTACAATAACTTTAGTAATAACGTTAAATTGTTTTATAAATATATATGTGTGTTGGTGTGGGAGTGTGCTTGAGCTAACTTATAAACTGTTGTCTAAAATATCCCATCCTTCAATTTTCTCATTTCTCATCTTTTTACCTTCCATCTTGTTCCCGTTATTTCTCAAATGAACAGACATGGTAGTTTACCTGGAGTTTGTGAATTATCTGGAGCAGTGATATAGATGGAGACTGTGACCTGCCAGCACCTCAAACTTGTTCCAAATCAATTTACTGTTCCATCACTGTGACCCAGTTGTTCATCCTTCTCCCCCTTCCCTGTCCCTACAACGCTCAGCAATCTCCATTTATCAGTGTCTGTATTTCCATTCTCTGCTCTCGTCTGTTCTTTTAAAATTACTAAGAGTCAGATTTTCTTGACAATGAGAAAAGTTTGTCTTTTTGGGCATCACTTCAGAAAAAAGAAGGAACACTGCAGAATGAATTGGGATTTGAAAACAAGCTTGCCCTGAAACCTTTTGTTCCACTGCTCTCATGCAGTATTCATAGATCCCGATGAACAATTCCTCGCTTTGCATTCATTTTTAACCTTGCTAGTCGGGTGCATGGTTAATGACCTTGAGGCAAAAGCAAAACTGTGTGACTCACACCTGCTGCTACTTTGGGAAGAACGCATATGTGTGATTCGGTTTGTGTTTATATGCAAGAAATGTCTTTTTTTCAATAAATACTGATAAGGGGTTAACTGGACAATGGTTAACAGAACATTATAGCAATTGCAATATTATTGAAAAGTTGATAACATAATACACAGAATGACATATCACAATTATTTTTATATTTTGGTTTTCCTGAAAATCTGAATTTTGTATTAAACAGAAAAAGTATATTCAGACATTTGAGATACTGAAAGGCAGGCTCATGTACTGTGTTCTTTTTCCACTATTAACCACATTTGTGCCAAAAGACAGAGACTGTGATGCTGCTAAGGTGTTATGAAACCCAGGTTGGTTTCATAGTGGCTTTCAGCTCATCTGTATTGTTGGATCTGACATTTCTCATTTTCTTTTTTGGAATTAAACTATAAATTATCTGTGGCGATCAGGTCAAACGTACTTTCTTTCACGAAGTGCTCCAAGACTTCTGGTGTAACTGACATGCAATCATTGTTTTCCAAATAATCCCTGAGTTGGGGGGCTTGTCATCAGTTGGATCTCGGGATACTTGAAATCGGATCTTCGCTCAGATTCCCTCAATACCTGAAGAAGATTCATTCATTTAAAAAATGGCCTTGGAGCCTCACAGTTATCACTTTCCTCATGTTAAGCAGCTTAACATGAGGAAAGGGACAGTTGTAACTCATATCCCAGATATGTGTGGTTGCTCTCGAAGTTTGATGTCAGCTGCAGTCTACGCCTTTAGCACTTGTTCGGGGAATTATCCTTCCCCATACTGAGTTCTTGAAGTATGAGGTTGAAGAAGAGTCAGTGAGTTGAATTCATGAATTTATTGATGCCAAAGCACAGCTGGCCCCCTGTTCATGCTATTCTTATGGGCTAACAGAGCAAAATGCCCTCAAACAGCAGTTTGTAATTCCCTTTGTTAGCCATCTAAGCTATGGCCTAAAGAGAGAGTTCCCTAGTGTATCATTTTCTTTAGCTTTAGATTTGTGCACATGTGATCTATGTGAATGCATGCATGTGTATAAGTGCAAGCAAATAGCTAAAGACAGAATTATTTATTCTCAACACACTCTTGAATTAACTTTCCTTCACAATCTTCTGTTCATGTTTCCAAGATAACTTTTCCTACCTCACTTCTTAACTTTCTATTCTATTGCATTAAGCACTCAGTGAACAACCAGCTTCTTTATAATAGTGTTTGGTAGCTTGATGGTTATCAAGCTATCAGTCTCTCAGTATAAAGCATCCACATACTAATGTTTGTGAATATAAAAGCATTTATCATTCTAATTTATGAAGGGATGAGATTTTTAATCCACATTAACTTTAAGCTGAAACATCACAATAAGTATTTTTTTTCAGCTTTTTGAACTGAATTACTAAATTAACTAGTCAATGGTTTTCAAATTTATTGCACTACACCTGCAGTTAATGAGAAATATTAATCCCAGAAGCGAATAAGAGTTGCAAGGCTATATTTTGTGTTTGGTAAAATATATAAATTTTGGAACTGGTCGTTTGCAGCAAGTCTACATGTAAATCTGAAATCTTAAAGTTGTGAAATAGCTATTTTTCTAACCTACTTCAGCTAATGTGACTTTGATATTTTGACAGGCAAAGAATAAGATTAGGGCAAATCCCCTTTGCGTGTGTTTAACATAAATCATGTTTCTTTTATCCTACAGGGTATTAGAAACACATCAGCATTTACACAATTCTAATCACATTGCCTATCTTCTATCATCGAAAACCAAAGGATTACTTTTATATCCTGGCTCACTGTTGACAGCAGAGGAAGAAGTGGGTGGCAACCCTCTTTTCTTTATGCTTTATTGCAAGAATAAACATCATTTCCAGAGCAAAAGCACATATTTTCTTACAGTAATGAGTGATCTGTGTGCAGCTTTTTCCTTTTTGTTTTTCCCTTGTTACACTGATCCAAGCAGAATTTGCAATAGACGTTTTAGTTTATTCAGCTGACCACAAAAAAGCAAGTTTAGGTATGGATGTAAACAGTAAAGGACATCAGACAAAGACAGAGCAAAATGGTTACATTTAACAAAAGGAGAAGAAGTGGACAAGCAAGACTAAAACTTGCAAAGAAAATTACAAAGCAGGAACATTTCTTTCACTTCTAGTAAAAGTGTAACAACAGAAGAATTTGTTTTGTTGAATTCTAAACTCTTGATGTGGTTTACAGTTTGATGAGGGTGAGCACTGCAGAACCAGAACAAAGAGCTGAAACGTACATCTGTCCCCTCTACTCTGCATGCAAGAGACCACCTCCAGCTGTCTGCATAATAAACACTCCCTCATCCACACATGCTCACACACAGAAAACAAGAAAATATTCCAGCCACATTTCTGCACACAAAGATGAACACACATTGTGAGCTGAAACATTAAGATGTTATAATTTTTGGGATAATTAGTTGGCCTGTCAGTTTTATGGCTGTACCTTGCTAGATCCAAAATTAAGCCTTTGAGACCTCTTGCTCTATTGCACACACACACACACACACCCCTGCACGCACACACCCCCACACGTTTTTGTCTCTTTATGTTTGTGCGTGAGAAAGAGAAAGAAGCATGCAGGAAGAGAGGCAGTTGAAGCCGGGTGGTGGTGGTGATTGTGTATGTGTGGAGGAGATATAATGCCACTATTTAATTAGAATAAAAACAACTCAGATGCTATAACCCTTAACAAAATCAAGATTTTCTTCAGTCATTGTCGTAAATGTGCATTTGCTCATGCGATCATTTAAATTTGACCATTTGTATTCAAATACTCTTTGATATCATCCCAACTTCTGTAAGCAATTATTTCATCCAAAGAAGAAATTGTGATGATGAAGCTGAAATCCTCATTCTGAAGATTAAAGAGAGAAACTCTTGAAAACTTCTGAACTTATTTTTCTGGTCAAACATTAAAAGTTTAGCTCAGAAAAACCACTGTTTGTAGTTTTATCTCATCTTTAAGCTTCCAGTTGTCTTTGTTGAATACTTAGTGAAATTTAAGGCCATTATCACACATCTCCTTCAATTAAGTAACCACATTTTGAAACAAATAAACTTTTGTTAATTTCCATAAAATAATTCTGATATATTTTTGAATAAGCAAGTTCCAGTCTAAATAGATATTTAAAATAAAAAAAAATATTTTCTTTAAGACGTTACAGGAACTTGTTGACGACTTAAACGCTGTATTTACTGGCTGTGATCCACCAGCTTATCCAGTCTGTTAGTAACTCATGACTGCAGCCCTGTGGGTACACAGGGAAACATACAATGACTCACATGCACAAAGTGATTATTTATGATCTGAAACAGGTGAGGATAAGTAATTTAATTATGTTCCATAAAAACAATAAACTCAGGAGAAATAAACCGGCTGCTTCTGCACTCCCTGCTTTGTACTCAACCCTCTGGCAAGTAACTGGTGTATAACGTACATAAACACAGTTTCCTTTTTAACTGTCTTGGACTCTTGAAGTGCCTTGCTTTCCCGTTGACTTTTATGAGTCAATGTCCAAAGCTATCCCACTGTTAAAATCTTTTTCTAAGCTTTCAAACTTGCATTTTCCCCACAGAAAAGCAAACAGAGTGACACCTTTTTAACTATATATATATATATTTATATATATATATGTTTATGTATGTATGGTAAATATTTTCCTACTTAGAATATCCTATTCTTCTCTTTTCCAATGTTGCTTTTCTATCTCAAATTTGAACAATTCATCAATTTCAAAGACAGGATGGTAGTTTTACATTAAAAGAAAAGCAAAAAAGCATAATATGAAATGAGCATCAATTTAAATTGAACATGTGTGAATTCACTTAATTTTTTACATGAACACATTATTTATTTTGCATGTCAATTATTTCTTTTGCATTTCCACTTTTTTCAAGTGGAAAAAGTTAGCCGATCAGTAGAGTGCCTTTTAATATGGGAGCAATTTATACAAAAAATAGGCTCAGTCTGTACTTCCTGAAATTAACCATCTGACTTTAAATGGGCCTACTTCTAAAATCAAACTTAGAAATGCAAACTTGCTGTTAGGCTTGAATACCAATGAACAACCGACAGAAACTGAACTGACATGTGTTTCATATTTTCTAGCTAAAAGTCAAAACAAGAGTGTGTATTTGTGATTGTGCCAATGAGTCCTACTGGTTTGAATGGTGTATAATTCACTTTTTCTTTCAAAATGATATTCTTGTATACATTACTCCCATTCCCAACCTAAAGAATGCCTGCCTGGCACTCTAGAACCTGATGTTTGGGCCTAGAGTTACATTATCATCCATCTCTTGACTCATGCTTGTCTCAAAAGATTATTTTCCTTTTCATACTTACTGCAAACAGTCTTAACATAACAGGTTGGGAATGAATAAGAGTCTGCTTGATTTTTGAATATCTGCAAACATTGTTATTTAAAGTCTAGTAAAGCAGCAAAGAAAAAAAAAACCGTTTAAAGCTAGGAAGCTTCTTGGCTCCCAACAAACTCAATAAGTGTTTATTATTATTATTCGCAGGCTTGTTCATACTCTTTTATATGTACAAAAATACATGCATGTTTGTTCATTTCTTGCACATTTCTGTTAATCTGAGAATGCGATTTTTCATAATTGTGCAGTATTTTTCTGATGCTCTAAATTTGCCCTTACCGTCCTGTTTGTATTTTCTGTTTTTAGATTGTATCTTTGTGTGAATGTTTCTATTCTATTCTATTCTATTCTATTCTATTCTATTCTATTCTATTCTATTCTATTCTATCCTACTCTATTCTAATAAATCAAGGCCTCAAGGCTGCTTGCCTTAATAACACTGGTTTCCCTGAGTGACCTTACAACCTTTGTGATTTGAACAGCATCTACCAGGCATCGTGTTGAGTCCTCTCCGGAGGCGTTACCCTGACCACAACACACTCCTCCAAATACAGACTGTTCAAATTTATTCTCACATATCCCCTGGCTCTGTCCTGGGCAGCATATGGCTGACCATGAGGTTCAAGGACACCAGCCTTTCACAGATTTAGGAAATCTATCACTGACATACACACATTCATCTTGGCCTCACCCTGCAGAAAATAAACACACACACTTCGACCGTTCACGCACACACAAACAAGTGGGAAGGACTTGCATGGCGGAGAAGTCATGCAGAAACAAAGGTAGTTGCTTTCTCTAAAATGAATGGTTTCTGATGACAGGAGGTGGACAATGAGGTTCAACAAAAGGGCCCAAGTGGAGAACTAAAAACAGAAACATGCACACATCAACACACAAACTAACTGCCTGACCTTGCGTTATGAAGGCGGTGTTTTGTTTGAGTTGAAACTGTGACATAACCCTCTTTTCTCTCTAACAGTTTACATCCTCAGAATTGTTTAAATCCTCATATTTACTTTTTTTCCCAGCAGCAAAGTGAAACCTTGAAACATGCTCAATTCCTTTGTTGATGTGAATAGGATTAAATATAATCCATCCACACAAAACTGAAATATATAGACATGTTGAACATGATACGGAACGCTGATGCGCAGACAGAAAATGCAGTCAGTGTGACATATAATCAACAAAAACAAGCGTTGGCCAGCTTCTCTTATTTGTCAGCTGCCTGGCCTTGGTGTCTCAGCCTGACATGTTTGAATAATCCAGGTTGTGCTTGAATAAGCATGGCTCCTATCAGCCTCACCTCGATTTGATGGATCATATAAATTGGCCCAATCATTTGTCACAACAAAAGGAGGGAACAGACACAATGGCTATAGTAGCTCAAATTATATCTAATACCTCACTTCCCATCCTAGAGTGGCTCCGCAGGATGAAAGCAAAGCAGGGTGCCGTTTTCTTTGTTTTTGCACATTTAAAATGCTACAGTGTGTTGATTTAAATATTGCTTAAATACCTACTTGAATTACTTATTTGATAACATTAACTCTTTCAGAAAAGTCAGTCAAATTAAGTAAATACATATTTAACCCCTTAAATTCCTGCAGTTTGACCTATACATATGTAAAGTACCACATGCAGGACATACACAGCATACATACAAGATGAATCGATGAAAGTGTGATTGAGCATTTGTTGAACACACATGCGTATTTAACTTTCATTATCAAAGGAATATTTTCCTACATCTTAATGTCAATCCATCCATTTTCTAACACCTTTGTCCCTTACTGGGGTCGGGAGGGTTGCTGGTGCCTCTCCGGCTATCGTTTCGGGCGAGAGGCGGGGTCACCCTGGACAGGTCGCCAGTCTGTTGCAGGCAACACAGAGACATACAGGACAAACAACCATGCACACACACTCACACCTAGGGACAATTTGGAGAGGCCAATTAACCTGGCAGTCATGTTTTTGGACTGTGGGAGGAAGCCGGAGTACCCAGAGAGGACCCACGCATGCACAGGGAGAACATGCAAACTCCATGAAGAAAGACCGGGGCCGGGAATCGAACCCAGAACTTTCTTGCTGTAAGGCAAATATGGCTAATTCTTAACAGGAACTTTTTTATAATAAGATGCCAAAACTAGCTTTTAATTCCGCTGTACCCCCAATCAGATTTCTTGTAGAAAAGGTCTATGTGAAGTGCTGTAGTTGCAGTAAAATGTAAATCATGATCATATGTGTGTGTAGGCTACTAATTAGTCTGTTTGTTCTACATGCATTCAGGATCGCGGGGAGGACGTCAGGATGGGGGCACACAGATTTGTTTCCTACAGAGGCCATCTGTTCAAGAGACGCTCAAACACACACATTCATATTTACACAGGGGAAAAACCATAAATGGACTTCATGAGGGTTTTGCTATTGCCTGTAATGTATAAATCAATTAAAAATATTTAGTCAAATTGTCAACAACATTAATATTTATCAAAATGTTGAGTAATAATCTAGAAGAGCGGCATTGTTTAAAAGTAACTTATCCAGGTAGAGGAGAATTGGATTAGAGAAGTTGAGCTAATGGTAGGTTTACTCAATTATGAAGGGATGTATTTTACTCACAAGAGGGATGAATATCACTCAGAGGAAGTATGAGGGTGCTAAGTTCAACAGCGGCTCAAGGAAAGTTGGTAAGTCTTTCAATGTTGCCGTACTTAATGATTTCCTGGTGTAATGCTGGAGGGCCGACAGCAGAAAGGTAGGAGGTCCACAGAGGACCAACAGTACTCTTGTGGAGATCAGAGGGAATCCCCAATGGATATTGCAGCAGCGGTTTAAACAATAAGGTAGCTAAAAGTTTGAAAAGGTACTTTGGTGGAGACGTGAAGTAAACCTGAGATAAGTGGTTCCACAGCTCAAGAAAACAGCATTTTTCTTTTGATAGGGATAAACACACATGGACATATGTGTTTATGTCCATGTCAAACAGGTCACTGAAATAACTTATTCCAGAAGCAACAGTAAATAAAATAACGCTGAAAATCAACCAGTGAAAATCAGATCTTGCTTTTGGAATCATGAAACAGGCCTGAACAAAAATTATGACATTGTAACTTGATATTTTGCTGTTCAACCCCTTAAGGCAATCATTGCAATCAAATGATTTCCGCAAATGTCACTGAGACTTTTTCACCTGTCCACAGGTATGATGGACCACTGTGGCCACCTGCTCTAGTTGTCTCAGGTTTGAGGGATGCCTTCTCCAAATGACATGTCCCAGCTGCTTCCACAGATGTTAAATAGGATTTAGATCATGGCTCTTAGAAGG
Organism: Phalloptychus januarius; assembly: GCA_902982915.1. Taxonomy (NCBI): domain Eukaryota; kingdom Metazoa; phylum Chordata; class Actinopteri; order Cyprinodontiformes; family Poeciliidae; genus Phalloptychus; species Phalloptychus januarius. The sequence continues at coordinate 14,326,037 of CADWAE010000230.1, read as the reverse complement.
CCAGTTCAGAAGAGTCCAATGTTTTGCTCTTAGTCACTCTTGGATTGTTTTAGCTCATTTTCTTGTTGGAAAACTCATGAGCTGTGATTGAGACCGGAGCTTTCCAACATTTCTCTCCAGAATGCATTGAGTTTATTGTACCCTGCACTTATTTAAACTCCCTGTGCCAGATGGAGCAAAGCAGCCCCAGAACATAACCGAGACAAAGAAGAGTGAAACTGATGCACCTTGACTTTGGACTTCCCCTTTAATTTCTTTGGAGGTTGTTATGGGCCCTTTGGTTATCCTTCTCCTCAATTTGTCATCAGTTTTCTCTTTGGCCAGGGAGGGTTGGCTGTAGTCCTATAGACCTCAAAGTCCTGAAAAAAATGGTAACTATAGTCATCGGAGCATGAAGCAGCTTGGAGATGGTCTTTTATCTTTTAACCTTTAACATGCTTCTCTATAATTTTCTTTCTAATCTCCAGGGACACCTCTCTCCTTGCTGTGGTCCATATTCACTGTTTTACCATATCACCAAACAGCACAATGACCACTTCTAACCCTTCAAATAGGCAGAATGACTATAATCCCAATTAACATTAACATGATCCTACGGTCTGTTTACTTTCAGTTTTTTTTGTCCCTGTCTTTTTCATGAGTTTATATTTTTATAATTATGTTGAACCCAAATTCAAAGATATTGTCTGATTTCCACAGGTTCGTTTTCAGTACTTTTTAAAAATGTATTATTACTTTGGTCAGTTTCAATTTACTTCAGGAGCTGTTGTGGAGTTTCCAATAATGATTGGACAGAGGGGCGTCCACATGTGAAATAGCAAGGACAGCTATTTCACGTAGAACCGTAACTGGACAATCTGTCACTGTCCAGAAGTCCCTCTGGTCTCCTTACGTTGTGCTTTGATGAGCAGATTAACTTCATCTGAGGGAATCAAGCAAAACCTCTGACCTCACAAGAGATGAGAGATACAATAGGTGAGCATGGAAGACAAAAACCACAGATAACAAATTGACTCAATCTTGAAGGCCATGTATTACAATTATTATCTATGTATAAATTATTATATGACTTATAATGTACCTTTTTTAAAAACCTAGCACTGGTTTGGTAAATTTAAATCTACTTCCATGACCCATCTGCCAAACAGGTGGGAAACTTTTACACAATGTTTGTGTATATTCAGTTTTATTAATAAACATATATGCCTTTCCATCCAGCCCAACTTGGTTTTTAACATTTTTGTTTATTTCTGTTGAGTAACTTCTCCTGTTTGAAGCGTTGTGGTATTTCACTTTGCAAGATCAACTTTCAAACACCCAATCGAGGATTGTGAAAAAATACCTTTCAGAATCAAAAAGTATCCCTTCTCCTCATACGGTTTTCAAGAACTCAAAGCCTAGAGGCTGTGAACAAACTGGTCAAATTCATTTGATCATCTTGCTCCAACACTGCTCAGCTCAACAACTCAAACAATAAGAAACCCCCAATACACCCTATCAAAAAACCTCCACAGCAACACAAAGAAAGTCTAAGGAATCAATATTCCACCTTTTGGAGGCACATATATAACTGTGAGTCTGAGCTGTAACACATTGTGTGGTAAGCTCTTTCTCACTTGGCTGACCTTGAATGAAGCCTCAGATGAGAAGAAAATACTATTTTCACCTCACTCCCGGACCAGAAGTGGCTTGCTGTTGGCTATGTGTCTGTGTGTGCGCGGGAGCGTGAGTGTCCATTTTTGTGTCCTATTTTAAGTTAGAGATTGCTTTCACAAAACTGTAACACCATCTTGGTACTAGCTAATCTATTATGTTGTGATCACTAAATTTCATTGATGAAAAGATTGGAATATATTGATTTCTCTTATGTAATGGTGAATACTGTTGAAAATAATCTTTTCTGTCAACAAAACCTAACTTATTAAAGATGCAGTACGGAGTTCTGAGAAAGCCAGCTTAGCTTGAAAGATTCGACAAGCAAGTTCTTACCTTGCAGTTTTTCTCTAATGTTATTTTTTTCCCTGCCATTTGCACAGCGTCAGCAGACCAACAATCTTGAGCTTGAACTACAGTCAGTATGTGGAGGACGGATGTGAGCAGCCTTTACATGAGCGTAATTGACATTGCTAAAGATTTGGCCCATGTCGCTTTAAGTGCATATAATTTCATCATTGCCTTTCTATACATCTAACACTGTAGCAATGCAATCTTCAGCTTAATTTGCTGCCACTGATTATTGGGTATGTTATAACTCTGTAAGTGGTCAAACTTCTAACTGCATACGCCACACATGCACCCGAGTGCTAAGGAAATGTCAAACCAAGCAACTAATTATTGTATTACCTAATGTTATTCTGTGCTACCACATTCTTCTGCTTGTACTGATAGAAAATTCACACATCTCAGTAAGTCAAATGCTTGGAGTGGCTGAAATGGCCTCTGGATACTTAAGGTAATTCTTACCAAAGTTTGCATCATTAATCCTAATAAGATTAATCAGATTCAAACTAAGAATCAGTGATAGAGCGACTGAAGTTATTTCTGAAATACGACCTTAAAATTGGATGACAATCACCAGCAGGATGGTAAGGTAATATAAGATAATTTTATTTATGTAACGCATTTTCAGCAAGAAGGCAATTCAAAGTACGTTTCTTGAATTAGAAGGAAATAAAACAAGACAAACCAAAGGAAAGAGCAAAAGAAGACAACAAAAGAAAAGTATGGGAGGATGTTGGACCAACCATCTCTCTTTTGAGAATGACCTCAAAGGAGAGGCCATTATTCTACAAAGAGGAAGTTAAAACCATGTTTCACATTCAGCCTGTAATGATATAGAAAGTAAAGCTACTGTAACTGTTTCCTATCTCACTGTGTATGATTGTGTATTTAAAAAAAGTTTCACGTGGGTCTACAAATATATTCAATAAACTGGAATGTTTTTGAAAAGCCCATCTATTATAAGGACTTTATCACTAAATATACCAAATATACATTTATTACAAACAGATGGACTCTTCAAAGTATTCATTTCTGTCAATTATGATCATTTTCCACTGAGAGCTAATCAAAATATGACATTAAAAATTTAAATATTACATCAAACCAATGAAAAAAAAATTAAAACACAAATGAAAAATGACTTTGGACTTAAGAAAATTCAGGAGAATTTTTTGTAGTATGTGAGGAAGGAAATTTGATTAAATTTGATTAAAAATAAATAAGGGCTGAAACATTTCCATTATAGATTCATGCTTCCTACCTTTACACCAAATCACAGTAGGATGATTTTTTGCACGAGTTCATTCATCTTCCAAATCCTGTCCCGCTTATTTGTTTGGATGTAATGGACCTTCATCACATGTTTTTCCTTTTAAACTCTGAGTCCCTTAGCGAGTTTCTTGATTCCGAACAACTTTCTCTGTCGGTGACCTTTTAGGTTACATCCTCTCTGTCCCTGACCCTCTGACTGAGTGCAGCCTTGGGAAAGCGTCGGGAGACTGATTTACACATTCACGGGACAGTGGCGCATTAGAGAGGTCAGAAGGGCTTTGTATTTCTTCACTATTCCAAGAACCAGACCTGTATTCTAAGTTAGTGGTGATTTACTGAAGGGTTCTGTGGATCTGAGAGGCCATGTCAAAGGACATGTGGAAAATATGCAGAAATCTGAGAAGTGTTTTGCAACAGAGTTATGTCTCTGTTTGTAGTTCAGTCATTTTAGACAAGGAGAGAATGGAAAGGCATGACTTCAGTTTATTTCTCACTCAAAGCAAAGAGAAGCAGATTCTTCCATCTCCTAAACTGAAAAAAGACAGAATTGTAAATATTTTATGTTTTTATATACTTTTATATAATTGTTTCTTCATTTTAAACAAAGGAAATTGCTGAAGGTAAATTTTGGATAAAACTTTTACTTGGTCGGTTTGTGGTTCTTCACTTCTGTTTATTGCTTTTGTTTTCATTCTGTTTATTACATCAGTGTTTCTTAACCTGATTGCGCTGACGGCAATGGGGGGCAATAACACAGTAATTACATTTGCATGCTAGAAGCATTTACAATAAATGGTCGATCAGAATAAAAAAGTGTAAACACCCCAATTAGAACATTCTGATCAGATTCAGATCAATCGAAATGAATTTCTAGTCCAAATGAGAGGAGTTGTACATAATATGTTGTTCATGTAAACACTTCATGTTATTCTGATTGTGGTAAATTTACCCGACATGGTGGAAGTAAAGCTGATCTACTGCAGCACTATAAATACTTTCACTTGTCTGTCATGTATTTGTTTTAGAAAAAGAAATCCATTTTAAGTGATGAACAGTTATTAAACATCAAGTAAACACCCAAGAGCAAATGCTGAGACTTTTGTTTTTCTTCGATTTTGAATATGGCTAGGTGTGCCATTTAGCTTAAAGATCTGTATATATTTTAGTTAGCATCTCCATAAATGGTAAGCTTCCAATGCAGCTAAGACAGAAGAAATTGACATTGTTTTGGCATCCAACATTGTGAGGACACATTTAAAGAAAACACTTTCTTCAAATGATTTCTTTTGGACTCTGAGTCGAAATTTCTGAGTGAAATTTGGACTCAGAAAAATCCCTTTTTCATGGGTTTGTTTGACATCGAGTTCTCCTGATATAAACACATTTTGTTTATTCAAGCATGCATTTTATTTATATGTCAAACAGGATTAAACATGTGGTGTGCTAATAGAACCATGTGTCTCCATCACTCTTAGAGAATAGTGAACAGCCATTTACCATCTGCCAGTATACTTTATTACATCAACTGCAAAATACCTCTAAAAATGCTAATTTCCCTCACTCCTTATGGTTATAAAGAATTAGCATGTTCGAAAATGTTGTTTGAACAACTTGATATACAATGCTATGCAGTTTCTCAACAAACCTAAGGCTGACACAGCTTACACATTTTTGAGGAACAGCTCTTTCATTGACGGCTGGCACTAAATTTTGTTTAATTTCAGAGACGACAAGAGAGGTCTACGAAAATGGTTTGAAAGTGCTTAATATTCCTTATATCCTGCTGTCAGTGTCGCCATCATGGTGGTCTTTCATTTATTGCTTCTATTAATCATCTGGTGGACATTAATTCAGTCATGGTTAGTATCCCATGGATTTACATCATAACAAGCTTAAGACATTTCTGACATCTTGAGAAACAATGTCAAATTACATATTGACATCTCAGAGTAAATAGAAATTTAAGTCCATGATATATGCTGGGATTGTTCCCCTTTCATGAAGCTTTACTCTAACATCATCAATTTATGCCTTGACTTTGTGATTAGAAGAAAAAAAAACATATTTTCAACATAAGGAAAGAGATATCAGTGGGACTCTGACAAAACATGCAAAAAATTTTCAGAAAATGGTTGTTTTGGAAACTTTGATTCCTTAAAAAAATGCACATTGATCATTTACACAGCATATCCATTTGATGTAAACATTGGTATTTAATATGCAAATGAATTAAATCAGACATAATTTGTTGGCAAAATGCTAATTAAAAAGAGAAATGTGATATATGTAACGTGATTCATGGCACAACCAGGAAAAAATTCCCAGAGAAGATACTGCAAAAACTGTTTTAGAATAGTAAACTTGTTTGAAATTAGCTCATTTACACAGTAAGCCTGAGCCATTTCTGGTGTGTGGAAAATCCAGAGTTGATTAACATACCGGCTTTGTTTGGCTAGTCTCATACTGTTGTTACTGGTTTCAGCCAATACACTGCATGTTCGAAGAACACACATGGCTACTAAACATCGCCACAATCACATTATAAGACAGATCCAGTGAAATTGTGAAGATTCATGAACGTTGACTGGAAGTGCTACCAGAAAGGAAGAAAGAAATTTCCACTTGGGGACACCAGAGTTCATGTTCAACGTGAGGATAGATTCTGTAGCAGAAGAAAGAGAGCAGCAAAACATGAGGGCATCTTAAAGCTGTGGCGGACATCCTAACCTCTGAGATGAAAACACCCACCAGAAAATATTGGAGAAAAGAAAACACACACACACCACTCATTTCATAACTTTTGTTATTTTTAGGACAAAATTACCGTATTTTTCGGACCATAAGCCGTTACTTTTTTTCCTACGCTTTGGACCATTCGACTTTTAGCTCGGTGAGGCTTTTCCTTCAACCACCAGGGGGCTCTTTAACAGGAAGTGAATCATTAAGTCAAAATTGGAAATCAAAGAAAGTGCTAATGTTCATTTAGAACAAGCACATGCTAGCAGCAGGCACAATGAAATTTCTTCAAACTCATATGATGCAGCTTTTAAGTTGAGGGCTATCGATCTGGCAGTAGAGGAGGGAAACAGAACCGCTGCACGTAAACTCGGCGTGAACGAAACCATGGTCCTGCATTGGAGATGGAGGGCTGCGTCCTTAATAAATCCAGCAGATTCACTAGGACGCCGCCCTCTGCTGCCCTCTACTGCCCTCTACTGGGTCCTTATCGAGAGCGGCGGAGATACCAGCGGCTTATAGCCCGGTGCGGTTTATAGTATGGTGCGCTCTATAATCCGGAAAATACGGTACAACACATAGCACTATTTTTTTGTGAAATGTATTCAAGAATTTTAGCATTTTATGATGGATTTGAAAGACCTCCTTGTCCACCATACATTTAAGTCCACTCTGCTGCAACCTGTTTGGTCATGGAGACCAACACATCGCCACGCAGATCTGTGCTGCCCTGCTGCAGCTGTCCTGACTGTACTATGACAGTAACCAGGTGGGTTTTTCCCCAGACAGCATTCAGATATGGGCCAAACTCATTTATAAGTCGTCAAATCCGCATAAGAGTCAAAAGGGGTTTATGCACATGCGCCAGTCTTGGCGCTCAGGCTGGGATCATGAACCAACCTGTTTCCTCACTAATCTTGTTTGCAGAATGCCAACATCGAAATGGTCATTGCTTCATTTTTCTCTTATTTGTATTTATTTGACATTGGAAAGCTTAGAATCCACACTTTCAGAGTCTGTAAATAGCTCCAAAAGCTCCTGGGGAAAATTGTTCCTGGTTTTGCTGTAGCCAGTCACATATGTCACCTTGGCTGTGTGGTTGTTTGGGGTTGTTACAATAGTCCACAGGGGGACCATCTCTGTCCTGGAATTATGTGAGGCAAGACTTGCATGTTAAAACATCATATAACCTCCATCTGCTCAATGTAAGTACCATCCTTCCTACTGTACTATGTCCTTTAATATGTTTTCTGTCTGGTTATGATCAAACAAGGCTGATTTATATATCTAGAGCTACAGTAAATACATGTACATGTAGATTTAAAAAGGTTTGTGTAGCAACTTGTGTAAATGGGCTATAAGATAAAGGTGGAAGTTGCAAGTTGAAATCATATCCACCCATCCATTTTCTATACCTGCTCAATGCTGCCCTGCAGGACTCCATTAATACGGCACTTTAAACCAGAACCACATTAAGTCAATTACACTCATTCATACACTGATACAAAGATACAAGACTACATGAGGTTAAGCACATTGATTGATGAGGAAGCTCAAATTGAATGCATAACTGTCATAACAAAGAGGCACACATGACAGGAAACCATGCACTCATACACACCTAAAAAGGAATTTGTAGGGGCTAATTAACCTAACATGTGGGCTTATGGACCAAATTATACACAGAACGTGACAGTGTGATATAGATTAGAACACAGGAGCTTGCTACAAAGCAACAGCGTGAAGATATTGCCACTTTGTAGCTATTGCTAAGAGATTTGGAAGGCAAACAAAGGTCGTGAACTGATAGGTACACAAAAGAGAGTGACAACAGGCACTGCAGTAGTTTAGAGAAAATAAGGGGGATGATAATCAACTGGAAACCATAAAGCTAAGGGGGAAACTGTGTTATTTTGAAAAGTGAGAGGGCTGTACCTTCAGGGCTCTCCCAGTGGAAATTATGCCTCTGCATGCAAGGGGAACTATTGGCAGCCTGCACTGGAACGCCGTATGATGTTTTTATTGTCCCTCCTGTGGCTGGCAAGTAGATTATTTTGTGACTCCAGCATAAATTCAGGACTGATAAAAATAAGAACCACATCATAGCGTATGTTTCTCTGTCTGATCTTAGGAGAAAATTTTTAAAACTAATTAGAGGTATTTATTTTTCCACTCCATAAACTGAATTTTTATTTCAGCCATACAGTTTAATGCTGAGTTTTGATCATTGCATTTTATATGCAGACAATTAAAAAAATGTAGAAGACATAGGAAAAGACCAAGGGACACACCAGAGAGGTCAGAGATGCAATTTCTTTTGACCAACAGAGGCTGAACATAAATGCATTCACCTATTTGTTCTGATTAAATCTTTTCAAAAAACAAAATAAATGTATTCATGCATATGCTTTTTTCACCTAACTGTGCAAAACGTTGGTCAATCACATAAAAAACTAATTAAATACGATGCAGTTTGTAGTCGTAAGTGATAAAATGTTAAAAAAGTTTAAGAGATGTGAATGCCTTTAAGGGCAGAGTATGTGGTGCCAAGTTAACCTTCAAAGAAACCTTAGACATTTGATTCTAATAACTTCTACACAAAGCAACTGCAACTTCCTCCACACAGCTGCACCCTTACAGCATTAGTTATAAACTGCATACTGAGAGAAACTTAAGGAGGCAAAACCTTGACACATTAGAGCAGCCAACATTATGCCAGCTGCATCAGCTACAATTCTTTGGAATAGCTATTCAGTTTACGCCAACTATAAATATCTTCATCTTCACACCACGCGATCTTGGATTCAACATCTTTTTTGACTAATGTTTAATAAGCATAGTCAGATTCAAAGCATGCATCAAACATTAACACAGGATTTACATAGGCCTGGTCTCCAGCACGCCATCCTTTTAATACGATCAAAGAAAACTTTTCATCCTGTCCAAAAAGAAATCAAGCAGCACTCTCGCCTCTTTTCTCTGATCAAAGCACAGCAATTTTATCCGACTTTTTTTTTTCTATTGTTTTGTACATTTTGAAAGAAAGACGTGTTTTCTTTTATTTGAACAATCATTGCTTGCCTTCTACTGTGGTGTATTGTGTTTTCCTTTTTTTCAAACAACTTTTGAAGAGACTCTGGTACTGATCTCTCGACTTTGCTTCAGATGTTGCGATCAAGTGAACTTTTCGAGGCCTCAGAGTGACAGGAAAGGGCTTGTCAGAGTTTATGTTTCTGTTTGTCATGCTGACATCATTTATAATACGGTTCCAAATGAGGTATTATGACATTTTCCCCTAAACTATAGCGCTGATGACTAAGTTTAAACATGAAAAGGGAAGCCTTCAATATTTACCAAACAACTCTCTCTGTCACTTGCTCTCTCTTTCACACACACACAAGTAAAAAGGAAGGAAGAAAGAAAGAAACAAGGAAATTAAAAGAATGAAAGAAAAAGACAGTCTGGTCCTTATTAGGTCCGAGCTGGGAATAAACTGTTTCTCCATTTTGACATTAATTGACATTTGGATTAGCTTTTATCAGAAGCAGATTGGAGGAACAGGGGGACATAAGCTTTCTTTTCTACACCGATAATTTGGCCTCTGTTTGACTCAACAATGAAAATAACTACAAGCTTTGGTTATGATTTTTGTGACTACTGCCCCAGTCACATCAAGGTTTTGATAGTATTTTTTTTTCATGTCTTCGTTAATCTTTAATGCAATCATTTTGTAATTCTTTAGGTTTTATGATGTTTTTGTGTCAACCAAGACAAACTGTGTGTGGAGATTAACAGTATATTTAGTTCCAAAGTGGGATTAGCCCACCCAAAGCCCTGAATGAGTGGTCAAAGCAGAATCAGAGAGAGAAATAAAATATTTTTGAAAAAATATTGCTTTTTGCTAAGTATACTACTTGAAATGAAGAAGCAGCCTCATGCTTTAAACAGGAGCTTCAGAGGTTTTAAAACTTTGTGTTTGAAGTCAGCTTCTTCACAGAGTAACATTTTATTTACGTAAGTCAGCAGACAGGCTGAGCAGTATTGGAACAAGCAGACAATAAGTTGGAATTGCTCACCTATAATTGAATTACCTAATTAAACAAAATCCAAGGTGTGAACATGGAGCAGTGCTAAATCCATCATGTACAAATTTAAAGTGTTCAGCCCAACTGCTCCCCTGCAAAGACATGATTGTGCACCAAAACTGACCTCACCTGTCTGACTGCAGCAGGTTACTCTGGAGGAGCTGCAGAGATTCACAGACATCTAGCAAAACGTCCACACCTCAAACCAACAATCTGTGGAATGGTAAAAAAAAAAAAATGCATCCAATCTGAGTGAAATTAATTGATTTAGTAAAGAAGGCTGTTCTAAAATTTCCATCTCTACAGTTTTCTACATTTCACATTGCACAACTTTGAGTGGGACTATCAAATGAAACATTATTAAAATATATTAATGTCTCATTAATACATCAATTAAACATTAATATATTAATATTACATTAATATATTAATTTATGTTTATGTTTTATGACAAAACATAAAAAATTCAAGGGAAAGAAATATGTTTGAAAATCTAAAGTTATTAGCAGATAAGATTAATATATATTCCTAGGAAATGAGCTTGAATGTTTACGTGGGAGCAGTGGCAAAACGAACACATCCACAGTCGACCTCCTTTTATCACAATATATTTGATAAATTAGAAGGCAAACTATGCTTGATGCCGCAATAATTAGGGCTCATGAATTTTCGCAAGCAATGTGTCACCACAAACATTACTGCCATTTATTGTTATGAATGTTTAACAAGGCTTGCTGGTTATAAATATATTTGTTCACATTTGTATGTACATATTAACTTTGTGGAAACTTTTGCTGAATATCTCAGTTTAAACTTTTCAGGGAGCAACTTTATGATGCTACTCTAGTGTCCTTTACACGTGTTCAGCTTTTCTTGTGCAATTGGATCAAATGTGAATATTAGAAATATATGCAGTAAACTTGCTAATAATGTATTCCAGAAGCTATGAGTAAGACTGAGTGACAGGAAATGTAAACATTTAAAATCCTGCAAAAGTGTAAATAAAGTCAACACAGATTTCCAAAGGTAAATTAATCATTGAGACAAATCTGCCTACACATGTCTGAGCAGTAACACATGGTAGGACATTTACATCCATCAGTCACACATAAAGCACGGTACAGTTGCAGCTCCTTTTGACTCAAAAGCCTGATTCGCTGCACCGAGTCAACATTAAACTACTCACCTTATTTTAGTGTTTTCTCTCTTCTTTTCATGTAACTCCCTCCCTCTCTCTCTTTCCACTGTCACAGAGCTGTGCTGGAATCAATCTTTCATCTCGAGGACTAAAACATCAACACCTAACATAGGTTAATAGGAACAAAATGACAAGTCATCTAAAAATAAATTAACTCTCCATTGTCCAGCCTATCGGCTCCAGAATGAGAAGAAACTTGTTGAAGTTTAGCCCACAAGTGGGAAGCAGCTGCAGCCTTTCTGCTGCCAGGGTTTCGTTTCTTTAAGCGCACATTGTCAGAAAGTTCAACAGTTACAGCAAAGAGCAGATTGTAAATATGGTTACCATGGATCCAGATGATAATGGCTTTACCATGCAATTACAACAAAAGGGGAGTTAGCCAGTGGATGGGAACATTGCAGCCGAGGAATTGAGCATGACATTTATTATGATATTTTAGATTTCAAGAAGTCCTCATCGGCCTTAAATTAGATGAAAGGTAGATGAAAAAATATATACGAATATAGTTTAAACAAATTTATTTGGATGTGAAAAGTTTTATAAAAGCACTAACAAAAACAACAGATTTCATTTGCATTAATTTAAAGTAAGAATTGTACAATGCACTAAACGAGAATTGTTTGGCTATAAAATTTTATGTACCATATATGCAGACATTCATTGCCAATAATATATTTGATATTTGCATTTTACACCAAGATTAACTAGTTCAAGCTGATTTGACTTGAAATCATTCAGTAACATCATCATCTAATTAATTGTGTAGATCCCCCCCCAAAAATGTAAAAAAAAATATGTAAAAAGTAAAAATATGTAAAGTAGAAATTAATTTAAACTCCCACAGATTTCTCAGAATTTATGTCAAAACTTAAAGTAATAATTACCAAAAATAATGTCCAGCAGAGAAACAGATTAATTCGCATGTTTATAGTTGATAAAGCTTTTGTCAGTGCCATACTAATTTTAGTTCATAGTTTTGGTTTCCTGTTTGCATGTGATTATTTTTGGGCATGTATTCTATTACACAGAAAGTAATGAACAGTTTTCAAGTTGCAAACACCTTAAATTAAATGCTTTGAATATTCAGTAGGACACAATTAGTTTTTTCTCTCAACCTTTAAACCACATTGTAATCCAGTAGATGTTTTTAATGAATAAAAACTGGTACTTTTACAGTTATTGCCCCAGACTTTTGTATAATAATCTAAATATGGTGCTTAAACTGGTGCACACAAATTTCACCTTTCATTTTTTTGTAAAATTATACAAAAAAATATCAGAATCTGTGGAAGTGATGCACATACTCAGCTATACGGTCACAGCAGATTTATGGGATATCTGACTTAGATCTGGGTTTCACCAGCAGAACCTTCTTCTAAACTTTGCAGCTCAGAATGACGACTTGGAGAGCTAAAACATAACAATGACTATTGCTTGTCCAGCAATGCACTGCATTTATGTAGTTTTGTCAAATTGTTTTCACCATCAATGTGTCTGCTCTCTTATACTGGTATTCAGCTACAGCGCCAGGCAGTGTTGAGTAACCCTGAGTATAAGCTCTACAGCTTGTCTTGGTGTAAACAGATGGTCTGAACTGTGATGACTAGTTTCTGATTTCAACCAGATAGGGATAAAGGCTGTCAGCCGAGTTTTCCAAGCTCTGCAGAGGTAGAACAAATGAAACAGTTTGAAATATGCAAAGTTTAAATAAAATCCGAGGTCCAGTTTCATAAGGGAAAGGATGTTTAGATATTTTCAATTCCACTGTGAGGAGTGACAAGCTGAAATCCAAGAACTCTTGGTTTTATGCTTGTGTGACTGTCCACCATTTTGGCCACCATCTATGCACAGGCTAAATTCCATTTATATAGAATTTACTTCAGCTACTATATATATATTAAACAATTATGCAAACAACTTTTAAATAATATGTATTTGTCTTCAACATCACATGCATCTCACTTTGTGTTGTTCTAATATCATATCCTAATAAAATGTCTTTGAAGTTTGTGGGCATGTGACAAAATGTGAATTGCATCACATTTTGTTTATTACAGGGCATCTCCAATGACCCATAATAAACAAGTTTACCCATTTTCTTTTATCTCGTTGTATGATTCTAGAAATGTGCTTTTGAAATTGTTCTGTAAGCCTCAGAGTACATTTATTTATTGCATTATTGTCTTGTAAAATATAATCTCTCGTCACCCAAGATGAGAGTCCATGTGACCAGATAGCTTTGACCTTTCTTCAAACTGTCCTCTTATCATGACAGTCAACACACACTAAAATAATTCTTCCATTTTCTGATGTCAGTGTGAGATTGATTTCCATACCATAAATAACAGAAGAACTCTTTCCAAGTGGGATGACGTCATGACATTTTAACAGAGCTTTGCAAGGTTGCTGAGAACTACAGCTATGAAAAGAAGCTGCCTAGCATGAATTAAATGTTCCTTCTGATGTTCCCACCTCCTATTTCAGATGGCAGGTGGAAGCGTGGAGTTTATGCAGGTTTCATTTGAACAGATCAGAACTTTACAAGAATGTCTTGTCATATTTTCCATCTGAAAATGTGGGGAGTTAGCAGACCATCACATTATTACAAGACCTTTGATAAGTATACCTCTGTTATAAGGGAAAGTCGGCAAGATGCCCTCAGTCAGTGTGAGATTTTCTGTTCCTCATTTTCCAATTTATTCCATGTCGACGTGCCAACATGTGTTCATGAAGAATTTTAGTTTGGGTCAACGATAAAAAAAAAATATCCCATTCATGCCAAATCTTTAATGCACACTTCACTGAAAATGATTTGTTCTTACAAATAGCAGATGACATAAAGGATACAAACATTTGTTGTGAACTACAGCTAACAGAACTGTCTTACAGGTCACTTCACTGTCCTTGTAGGACCGTTTGTTAAAGCTAACTTGTTTACCTGGCCAGTGATTGTTTTTCAGTCCTCAGAACGTGACGAGGCTACAACCTTATTAGGCTGTTATTGTTTCATTTATTTATCTGAATGCCTGATAAGACATGGAGATAAGGCTGAGGAAAGAATTTTATTAAATATTACATTTAAATTAGAGTCTAGAACACTTTGGAATAACCCGTTATTAGCCTTAAAATCTTTGATTGCTGAATGTGAAGGTTATGTGCTATTAAATTAAGTGAATATGTGTTTGAGACTACAGGATTCACCCATCATCTAAAAGATGGGGACTTCACACCCACAGACATGCAGGATGGATCTGCAAGAGTTGAAACAGCAAAACTCTTAACCTGAAGTGAGGAACTTTGTTCTGTTTTACTGAGCTGTTTGCCCAATACTGATAGAGTTCATTTCTGACTTAAATGCTTTACATGTAAAGCAAATATTAGTAGCTTTCCAAATTTTACATTAATATTTTGTCTTTTTAATGGAATGTTCAGTATTTCTTGGCTATATAATTAAACTCAAATAAAACAAATACACCTGATATAAGAACTGTACACAGTGATTTCAACTAATAATGTGAAATTAACATAGAAGCAAAGACATACAGTTTGTTCATCCATTGGTAGATTAACAGTATAATGCGGCCATTTAGGCACAGTATCAACTTACAAAATCAATATAAAATGTCTGACCGTCCCCATGAGTCAGTCTGTCTCTCCGTCTTTGACTTGCTCACTGTTCATGTAATTAGTGCATAATGGCAGTCGCTTCCCTGAACTGCCTGGCCAGCTGTAAGTGGAGAGGAAGTCAGAATCACAGAGCATGAAAGCCCAGCCCATACAGCTCGACTTATAAATGTCTTTCTCCCTCTTATGACAATCATTGGAAGTGGAAAGGTTTTATAATTTCTAACACAATGAGTTCCCCGTGGTTTTATGTCAGTCCTCAACGGGCCAGCAAAATGTCTTTCAAAATGCCTGCAGGTGCGCGTGTTGACAATGACAAAAAAAATCCCACCAGAGTCTCCTTCACAAGCAATCTGGGCCCTGCTAGTGTTTAAACCTGCGAAATGGAAGCACGAGTTTGAATCGTACGTCTGCACTCATAGTTTCCTTATTCTGCACACCCACTCTACCATGCACACACAATCCATAAGGTCCCTATGAAAGCAGGGCTGAGATCTAAGGAGACCTAAACCAGGCTTGACAGTCAACAACGCTATTAAAGCAAGACTCGGCTGCAACCAAACACTGTGGTAATTGTAAATGTCAGGCAGGATTAACACAGAAATAAATACCTCACTTTCCCTGCCTGCATGTTTATGTGAAGCAAGAAAGAGATTACAGCAAACGCCAGACAAAGAAAGTCAATCATCAGCTAAAATCAGAGCATCTAGTCAAAATTCTGATGATAGCCAGAATATTAATATGCCGTAAAAATGGTAATGAAATGTGAACCCTGACACATTTATAACTTTTCATCATAATACGTTTGCCATAAGAAAACATTTGCATGCACTTTATTTTTCCACAAGTTTGAAACTTTCTGAAATTATATTGATAATGTAGAAGTGAAGGCAGTGGTGCATCCTTCAATTCAGTTGGGCTTTTGCCATGTAATGCAATAATTACATTGCAGGCAGACAGACAGATTATGGTAAAATGTCTCACTTTGCGGAAATACAAGACAATATTGAGTCTCACCTGCCATCATGGAAAAATCCATCCATTCATTCTCTGCACTTTTCCAGGTAGAGAATCACAGAGGGCCCGGTGCCTGTCTCCAGGTATCTTTGTCACCACGGTGCCCTGGACTGGTCACACCATAAGCGCATCACAGAGACACACAACCATGCACACCCCCCCCCCACACACACACACACACAGCTCAGAGACCAATTAACCTAAAAGTCATGTTTTTGGACTGCGGGAGGAAGCTGAAGGACCCCTGAGAAAACCCACACATGCACAGAGAGAACAGCAGTTTGTTCTTGGATTTCTATTCACATGGTAATAATTAGGGATAGTAAAAAAAAAAAGATGATTTAGAGTGAGTTTATTTAGCATTACTATCATCAATCCTGATACCAGTATTGATCTTGGTGAAACTCCACTCAGTCTTGGGTGGAGCATATTCATGCTATGCTATCCTGGTGAGTCATTGAACACTATTTGGCATCTTGTTGATGCCTCTTCCTTGGTGTACTCATACACTGATGGTTTCCAGATGTCTCCCGGTCTACCTCACATTTTCCAAAGTGAATGTCATCAACTGCTTTTCTTCAGCTCAATAACCTACATTTTTGATGCGCTTATTTTTTCATATCTAATCTGTGTCCACATTGTGGCCGATTAAGTCTCAAAGTTTAAGATTTGCCATAATTTTATCAGCTACTACATAGTTTAATGGGTAACTCTCTCAGAATTCAGCTAACATATATATAAGAGATAATCATCCAATCTTTGATCTCATACTGCTGCTTCTTGGGTGTTTTGAGTCATTCAAATGTTTTGGAAATGATTAACAATAACAGAAACAATAATATAGTAGAAGATTATAACTTAAAGACAGTGTGGATATATTACATAGAAATATAATACAATCCAGAGGATCTGCAACTGGGTGAAAACTGACAATTCATTTTATTGTCTTTTATCACCTGGAGCACCTGAAAATGATGTTGCAACAATATGGCAACCTACTTTCCAAAAATATGAGCATTCCTTATCCACTGTAGCAGCTGGTAAGGATCGACTCCAACATCCTATGTAATTTAGTTGTTTAAGGAAATGGTGACACTAACATGTGGCCTTTCCATTCATTGAGGTCAAACTGAGTGAGAAGGCAAGAAAAATGTGGGGAATAACAGTGGTCAAAGCAAAGGCTTGTCAAAAATGTATCTATGGTCTGTGACAATGTTCATAAAACTCTCAGACGCAGAGGAAGCTTCCAGATAAATCAGCCATATGCTGCGTCTTCCAGACAGGGTTTGAGCCAGGTGATGTATGGTTTTAATATATTGACAGAAAGATGAACCAGGGAAGAAGATGAAAGGCAGAAGTAATAAATAAATAAACTATTTAAGTTCTATGAAAGAAATAAAAATTGTCAGTAAAAAAAAATACTAAGATAGTTTGGCTATGAATGATCATGTTAATGCAGCTGTTGTAAAGCAATTAATTAAACTATAGATACATTTAAACATTTCAAGCAAAGCCGTATTATCCTCAAAATCTTACAAAAATTAATAAACAGCACATGAAAAAGAAAACCTGTTTGAAACTAGCAGACATTTCCATGTCAAATTGGTTTTGTTGCTTTTGATTTTATCCCACAAATGCAGTTGAAAAGTGAAACGTGAAACATACAAGTGGTTGACATCAATATGTCTATTAATGCCAAAATATTCTTGGAAATGTGTTCAGATGTGCCAACCAAGCCTGACTTTCTATGTCAGAGGTTAGACACAATTTATAAGGTCTTAAAATATATAACTTCAGTTGCTCAAAACATTTACTTTTTTTTTTTTGCAGCATTTGTATGGAGGGCAAATTAGCAACCCTCCTTCTGCTCTGTATTTATTCATTCACCAAGTCAGAGAATAGTTCTGTTGAGATGGTTCTTCAACAGTTTTTTACAAAAAGGTTAAAGCATCTATGATTTACAAGAACTTACTTGACGAAAGTACTGTTCACATGGCACTAATATAAAAGAGACTGAGCCTAGACATGGTGCTGTGTGTTCTTTTAATCTGCTTTGAGGAGAAGACAGAACAGCTACTCAGCTGGAGCTTTGTAATTTGACCAAATTTTAAGTGAATAAACCAGATTTATTTGTTTTTTTATTTGTACTATGCATCATGAGTCTTTAAAGTTCTGTGCAGACAGACTTTTATGATTAAATAGTAGCTTGGTAAACCTTTTTCATTCTTAGCATGGGTTTCTGTATTCAATATAACAAAATGTATGCATTCACCTAATAAAAAAAAGTAAATGGACTGAATTTATCATGCTTTTTAAGTCATACAACACTGTCAAACACAGACACATACATGGAGTAATATGCAAATTGGTAGGCGAGGTTAAGGTTAAGTGCCTTGCCCAAAGGTACATCAACATGTGGCACTTTATGAGTGTGAATGTCTTCATCAAGAACAGATTCCAGTCTGCTAATTTTAACTGAACAAATAATTTTATTAATAATCGTAAAGTTTCTTATTTATGACCTAAAACTTTTAGGTCGTTTTTGTAACCTAAAATGAAAAATTTTGATTGATTTAATTAATAATGTCTATCATGACAGTGAAACATGTCTGTGAAACTAATGTGCCTTAGCTCTTAACTTTATAAACTTATTATATTCTTCATGCTAACCTTGTGTTTAAGGTTTTTCAATGTGCTAATTTTCATACAAAAACAACAAATTCTTCTCCTTTTGGCAGCAATCTGAGCTCAATCTAAAGCTGAACATGCTGTAATTAAATAAAGGCCTGAAATTTTAATGCACTAAATATAGACAATTCCAGTCAACCGGGGAACAGTAGGTGAATGACGCAAACATGCACAAATGGAGGAAATGAGTCTTTACCCCATTTTCTCTGGAACTAATTTTCTTGCTGTTGAGCAAGATTTAAAAAGCGAAGGAAGCCAAACATGTTTGTTTGCTCTTTTGGACTCATATCCTGAAAGTGAGCAGTTTTTATATGGTATATTTCTTCTGATGTTAATTGGGCAAAATGAACATGAACTGAGAAACAGTGAGGAGGGATGAGAAAAAGGTATCAAAAGGTAAAAAAGGAAGAAATATAAGGGAAGGAGATAAAAACTTAAAGATTGGAGATAAAAGCACAGAATAAGGTAAAATGAAATGAAGATGGTGTAGAACAGGTGGCTCAAACAGGAGATGGCAAAGTGCTGATATTACATGGCAGCAGTCCCACTGCATTACTTTGCTGTACTTTTATGAAAAATCAATTGTCCCTAAAACAGTGAACAGCTAAGACCAGCCTCTCCACAGCCTTTTTATTAAGTAAAAGACACAACAATGTTAACACCACTAACAGAGCTTTATTATCTTTATGAGCTCTTGTCTTTGTGGTAGTATTTATAGCCATTTTCAAATGGTTTTCCTTTTGGCAGTAATACAAATATTGCATTCTCCATGTTAGGATAAATGCCATCCATCACATTGTTTTTCCACTTCAACTTTTTTGTTAGAAAGTTTCATACTGAAGTAATTCTCTGGATTTAAAAATGATATTTAACATACCTAGAATATTGTAATTGTTGCCAAAAACATCTTGCTAAATAACTTAAAAAAAAAATCAAAACCAGAAAATTAAAATTAATTGAACTTTTTTCTCCGACAGCTTTTTTTGTGAGTTTGTGTCATCTACAGTGATATTTTTTGGATGTGGAGTGCCTCAGATGTCTATTCTAGGACCTGTTCTAGAATAGAAAAAGAATAAACTCTGGTTTTGCTGCCCTTTCATTTTGAGGACATCTGAATAAGATTCACTGTGTTTCAGTGTTATGCTGATGATTGTCAAGTGTACATTTGAAAAAACTAATGTCGACTGCCTGGAATGAGTGAAACTAAAGACTGAAGATCTAATTTCACTCAAACATGAAATTAAAATGATAAAATGTGGCCCTTGTGACATCCAACATTTGATTCTTGGCTATTTGACTATATTTACAATCCACTGCCACCAATCTGGGTAAAATCCAAGCATGATTTTCAAACAAACATTCAGATCTTTATTACCACATGCCTTAACTATTGTAACAATGCATTTTGGCATCAGACTGGCTGCACTCTCTTTGCCTTTGGCTTGTCCAAACGAGACTTGTTTCTAAGTTCAGATGACTGACTACTCTCGGATGTTTTAAAGACTAAGCTGAAAATCAGAGGTGATCAGGGTTTTAAGGTTGCTGCCCCTCAGTTATGGAACAATTTGCCTCTTTTAAATCCTTTTTGAGGACTTTTATCACTGGCATTCAACACAGTACGGGTTGTTTGTTCTTTCCATAACTTACCACACCAAAATATAAATGCTGCTTCCAGTCAGTTCCTTCAAATGAGAAAACACGCTGCTAAAATATGTGGTCTACCACAATAATTTGGAACACTGACTTTAATCTCATTATAGTCACCTTAGCAGCCACTCATTTTGGAAGAACTCCCTTCTGGTGTAAGAAATTTCCCTTCGAGCTATACCAGGAAATAAATCAGCTCTGGGTAAATACTGTTCTTTTAAAACTATAATTACGACATTGAATTTAGGTTAAATAAGCTCACGGTCAAAATTACAGGTTTGGCATGGCTTGCTTAGCCTGACACCACCTTGTTCACCAGCGTCATTGTTTCACTCATGCCCACATGGAAAGCCAAACTAGCTGAGGACATTTTTAGATGACTCCTAAGCAACTTGGCCAGTAAAAGAAAGGAATACAACTCTTGGGTTTGGCACCAATTGGTCACAAGAGAAAACTTACATGAGGTTTTAGTTTTCCCACATTTTAGACTAAGACAATAGCTGTAATTAAAGCTTTGGGGTCTTGGTCTTGTACACAATTTGGATTTCTCTCTGAAATGAGGACATAATTTCCCTTCGAGTCTCTTTACCATACAGCGTGCTATGACACTCTTTTGTTGATGCGAAGCCATTATTTGCCAAACTAGTGGATATTTGACTCTTTCAGTATTGAGAAAGTCATCTTATTTTCTGTATTTATTGCACATGGTAGTCTGTCAAAGATTAAATCCACTAAGAGTTTCTATAAAGAATTCAAACAGGTTGAAGCCAAAAGCAGACGGTGTTCGATCTTTAAGTGTGTTCACATGCAGTGACAGGTCAGTGCTCCTTGCAATGTACACAAGGAAATTATGTGTTTGCACTTGCACTCTGCACCACACTAGTAAGGCAGAACCATGCTTCCACAATTTGCCACTGCAGTAAGACTAACTTGTAACACAGATATCCAGCAGATGACATCTTGGCCCTTTATCAGTGAACTCTATTTGCAGGAAGTGATTTTACAAGACTGACATCCTCACAGCAGGCAACAGAACTTGCTGAATGAGGCATCAGAAGTTTGTCATCAAGCCATGAGCAGCAGCTGCACACAGCTTGGGGCCACTTTTTACTGGAAACCTAAAGGAAAGAGCAGGGAGATGGATGGATGAGACCACAGAGCACGCTTCAAAGCCAGGAGATGGATCTTCACATAGAGGAGGGGATGTGTGCATCTGTCTGCATAGCTTTTTAAAAATAGATTATTTCTGTCGTTGTGTGCATGTAAAAACAGTACATATTCTCAACAATATACTCAGAGCCTTTACAAATAAAAACACTGGCCTTTAATTTACTGGGAATGTAAAGTTTTGCCATAAGGAACCCACATTATTCTTTCATGAACAAACAGAGGTCACCAACTGCAATGGAATGAGTAATATTTATGCTCTTCAAATCTATTCCCACTGACTGAACTTTACCACAGATTTTAGCAGCACAGCCACAAACTGTGGATCTTATTCAGATTTTATAGATCAACCCAAAGTATGCATAACTGAAGCTGAAGGGAAATGTCATTATTTTTGCAAATACAAACCTGAAAAGTTTTTAATTGTTTCTTTGACATGACTTGAAAACTGATTTTTACAGTTTAAATAAAAATTGATTGGACAGTTTCCAATCAATCTGATTGAGCTTCAGCTGTGTTGCCATGAAGAATTGAGCTAAATACATTTACACAATAAAAAAATAAAAAAATGTCCGTTTCAATTTAAAATTGCTTTACTATGTTTTGGGATTACATTCAATGCATTATAATAAATTAAATGTAGAGTACCACATGTGAATTACAATAATAATAAAATGACAAGTTGACAATAATGTGACAAAGTTTGAAAATTAAATTGATTGCATGGTTGCCTTATGCATACAGTCCCACTGCAAAACTATTTTAGTTTTAGCATATTTTGCATATGTAAAATATGCAAAATATCCATTATGTATTACTTTCAGTTAAAAACGTTTTTGGTAGTATATCAACAGTGTATACCAAAACAAAATAGTGCTAGTCTTATATTGCTCAGAAAAGTAATAAAAAATAAAGTTAACTTCCGCAACAAGAATTACCTCTCCAACATAGACTTCATGATTCTTTAAGTTTCACATTTTCTGGACTCTGGATCCACCCCTTCAGCTATCCTTCTGTTTTTCCTATCTCTCCAGTGGTTTCAGTGCTGTGAGGTCTTATACGTGAAAATAAACCAAAGTGGTGGAGGTAAGCACACGGTCTTCATTGTTTTCTGACTTGAGATGGCTAGTACAATTTTTCCCTTTTTTTTCCCCCTGTCTGTGCACATCTGCCTCTGAACATCTGGTTATAGTCAGATTTTGGACATTTGGCTGAGTCATCACCATTCTTTTCCCTCACTTGTCTCCCCAAAGGAAAAAAAAACAGAAAAAACAAAGATAATCTACTTTAAAGTCAGACAACAAATCAACTTTAACCATGGATGATCGGAAACAAAATGCTTTATTAGATTCAGACGAGGAAACAAGGAGCAGAGTGGGAAGGTTTAACAGTAGAGGCTTAACTTGGAGCAGATGTAGAACATTTGTGAAAAAAGCAAGGTCCTGTAGAGGTAGATGAGTTGTGGCATAAAATGTCTCAAGAAATATGTTGTGGACATACTAAACAGTTCCTGGGAATCTTTTAAATATTTAAAACTTTTTGTTTTATTATTTTCACACGTATAGTTGTATTAAACTGATGATTGAACCATGTTTAAAGTAGAAACAAGGGACTTTCCTTTGCTCAAATTTAGTCAAACCATTTATAACAATAGCTAAAACTTAATGAGAAATGTATATTTAAAGTGCTACACACACACACACACATATATATAAATACACTTCAGAGTCAACATTAGCAGAATATGTGACGGGTTTCAATATCATCATTAGTGTTTTGCTTGTGTGCTTAATATTAAGTGTAGATTTGGTATATTTTCTAAACTGTCAACTGAAACAGTTCTGCAGCAATAAAGTGAAAACCCATTTACATTGGGCTAAACTGATATCAGCTTAAAATGAAACTGAAAAGTAGCACTGGCACTGAAAAATATAATTTTAACTATAATGAGCTGGGAAACTCTGGATCCAAAAATACTGCCAACACACATAATTGCCTGTTAAACAGTCTTTATTTAAAAGAATTATTGCAGTTCTAGACACTAGTTTGCTGGAACCGTTTAGAGATCCGGAACAGTGATGCGAGTGACTGAGGCATGACAGTTTAGCCACATCTTGCCCGGAATGGGAATGACCAACCTGTTGGGATTATTGCATATGTGATGGAGAAATCCCAGGGGAGATGTGGTTGAAGTAATGGTCCATGTTTGGAGACATGGGCGTCGCTGTTCAACGGGCTTAAAAATCCAGCAGGAAGAGAAGAGAAGAGTCAAAAATCAGAAGAGGTTCAAAATGAAAGAGCAAAACCTAACCAGACAAGAAGCCGGAAAAGAGCAGGAGTTCAGATGACAGGAAAAAGGGTCGACTTACTTTTAACTTGAAAAAGCTTAGTGCATGTAGGTTCTGATAATTTGGCACCAGTGCTGTGGCTGGGAGAGGCTTATATTCTGAAGAGCGCAGGTGGAGATAATAAGGCACAAATGAGCCGGGTTTGGAGTTGGGATTCAACAGTTCTGACCTCCTACTCAAAAAACTCAACTGGAATTTGACTTCCTATTGTGGGAGGAACTCAGTTTATCCCCACTCAGAATTTCTAAGCCCAACGTTGTGTTTCAATATGGCTGTTCTTCACATAAACATTAGTAATGTGTGAAGAAAGCATATTTATCTTGCAAGACAAACTTGTAAGAATCTGTCTAAAATTTAAGCTGCAGAAACATCTCAGGGATGATCAGTGGAAGCAGCTTAATTTTGAGCTCCATGGCAAAGGAATACTTATGTAGATGTTAATTCTCAGTCTTCCATTTTTAATAAGTTTGAAAAAAATCTCAAACATTTTTCACATTGTCATAATGGGGTATTTGTGTGTAGAATTTAGGGGAAAGATTAACTTAATACAATTCGAAATAAGGCTCTAATATAATAAATTGTGGAAAAAGTGAAGCACTTTGAATACTTTCCAGATGCACAGTCAAAAGCTTTGTTTGCATTTTTGGTATGTTCAATACAAAACCTGTGAGAGACTTTCCGATCAACACTGGAATGAAACATTAAAGTTGGCACAAGGCTCTTTAAATAAGTACATGGAAGAGTAGAATCTGTGTATCAGGAGATCTGTTTAATGGATACCTCACTCAGATCTTCGACAGGAAGCATATGCAAGCCCACCATCGTTGTTTGCAAAGAATAAAAACATAAATACATGTCGAACAGCCAGTGCTGTCGGCGTTTACATTCTTGTACATCAAATTCAAGAACAAAGTCAAAAGAGAATGATCAAAGCCATTCTTTCCCATGCTGCGAGTGAGGAAGTTGATATATAAAATCCATCTGAAGTTAGCAAATTAATACTTTTATTTTTGGTACTTTACTGTTTTTGGTCTTTATAGTGGAAGATGAGTGTAAAAGAAACTGAAGAAATGTCAACAAATGAGGCTTAATTTTATGCAAAGCACTGCACACTATTATGTTATCTGACATGCGGCAGTGCATATCTACTCTACATTACCAAAAAATATGAAATTACTGCATGTTAACAATGAAAAGGCTTCAATGACAATTTTTAATGTAAAGGTTAACAGGGTTTTGTTTTATTCTTCAGTCACAACTGCTGAAATTCTACGGTATTCAAATATTAGTACTGTGTTTATGGGATTATTTGACCATTTTCCCTGAGGAGTATTTGTGAGGTCAAACACTATTGTTGACCTCACAAAAACCGTTGGATGAGAAGGATGGTTCACAGTCCCAGTTTATTATTCAAATCTCTTCCAGGTTGAGATAAGATCTGCACATCTGTCAAATTCCTCCACACCATGTTCATTCATGTCCTTATGAATCTTGCTTTGTTCTTTTAGAACGGAAGGGGATCATCTCAGGAAACAGTCAAAAATGTCTTGATGTGCTGCTGCATTCTGAACTTCCACTGGAAATAAGCAGCTGAGCGAGCTTTTGAAAAGCAGCACCACACAGTGATGACTTTTGCATCAAACTTGACACAATGTAGTGAAACAGTTGCTGATCTGTTGAGACCTGCCAAATCCCAGACTTATTGCACAGGTGACATGATGATACCAGGCTGGAGTTCCTCAGAGTGGCCCATTCTTTCACAGAAAATGTGAAAGCTATGTTAATCTCATCATCAACATAGAGACTATCAGTTGTTGATGGTTCCAGCACAGTGTTGATGTGATAAACTTGTTGTCTTGGCCAGTAGCACCTGCGGCTGTACTCGCTTTGTGTAACTTTAGATTTTCCTTTGAGTAAAAAATATTGTAGGTATTGCATTTTTTACTTTCCCAATTTGCTATCAACACATTTTTGAAAAAAAAAAAAAGCCTTTTGCGTCAAAACATCCTGCACATAGACCACATCTTTTTTTGCGTCTGTGGGGGTGGGCAGAATATACTTCCTAAACCTAAACGCTATTGTTCAGTTTACTTCTGTTTATTTGGCAGCTTGGCGCTCTTTCTGTAAGCTAAATGTGAATGTCTAGCTGTAAGCGAATAAGCCAATTTTTACCCATATCACAGTTTTAAGAGAGGTCAGGTGGATCCCGCCTGAGCTTCTTACCCTGTAAGCGGCTCTAAATCGGCAAGGTTGCACTGAACTTGTGTGCACATTTTAGGGAACTGAAGAACTGACTGGACATCCACATCACTTCTCCATAGGCCGACCATGACAAGCAAACATCGTCTCAGACACACAATCTGAGCCTGGGAATCTCCATCCTTCTCCCTATGCATATCACACGGGTATGCTTTGCTTTCCTGACTTTGGTATTTAGTCTAACATGTAAAAGAAAGAAAAAATTACAGTAGACTGTGCAGGCTAATGTGTGTATGTGCTGCATTAAGCGCATTGGGCCTTCCACTGTTTTTGTTGTTGTGGCTTATTTGAGTGGTTTTGTGCACCACACACATGATGCATGTGTTGGAAATGGGGGTGGGGATATGCTCATGTGGGTCAGGTTCACAGATAGTTTTTGTGTAGCCGATAATATCCTGCAGGCGCCGCTGGTCATGGCATTGAGCCAGTATGGACAGTCCTGCTTCAAATTTTGTGATGACCAATTCATGTTTTGTTGAATGTTTGACTAGATGCAATAAGCTGCTACAATGGCAACTGGAGTGCAACATTCTCAAGATCTAAAAATAAATAAACTACTTCCTTACAAAAGTTTTGTACATCCTCAAACCAGCTGGAGAACTCGTGTTTAATTATGGGGCATGGGGAGAGCGCTCCATTTCTGATAAACCCCATAGAATCACATTCTAACAGATATTGATGCCTTAGAAAACCCTGAGCCCAGTGAGACAGGGCCTGGATTTTGAGGTTTATGTTCGTCATCAGTTGTTAAGAATAGCATTCTATAAAATAAAAAGTTTTTTTCTGTTTTGTTTTGCTTTTTTTCCCTGGAGTACATGTGAAATAAAGCACAGGAGCATTTGTGTAATCATTCATTTTTTTTGAAAATATTTTGTGAATTATTTATTATAAAAATATAAATGTTTTCACTACAAACCATTTTACATTAGTAGACAAGGCCATCTACATTTGCAGACAAACTCACACAGACACACGTCAGTCTTTAGACATAAAATTAGGGATTTGTATAGGGTCCGTAACAATATTGCTCTCTCAGATGTCTCAGGTTTATGAAGTTTGTGTTAAAATCATATCATCACAGACACATAATTTAATTTACGCTAAAAAAAACATTGTATAATGTTAACAAATAAATAATGTAATCATAATTGCCTTTTTTTGTAGAAAAAACTAACAAGTATGATTCAAAGTAGGATAAAATATAATACAGATGATTTTTTTCCTCAATTTTAATTAAAAATGTTGCACAATTTTTATTCAATCATTTACACATACAAACATTTGTACAAAAAAAATGGATGGCCATGTATATAGTGAGATCTGGAGTGCTAGTTGCTTTCTTTAAGATGGTTTTACATTATGTACATGCTAATTTCAAACACATATCAGCAACAGCAGCATCCACAGGTAGACCAAGTAAAGGAAGACAGAATTGATACACTGAACAGGGCTGGGTTTCCCAAAAGCACCAACAGCACCCCTGTGCTTTAATCAAGCTTAGTCTACAGCCAAGGCAAAAACGTTGTCATTCAAAGTGCTACAGTAATGTGTACCAAGTGCTTAAAGAGGCATAAAGACAGCATCTTCTTTGTAAATATCACGCGTTCAAGAGCACAAAGTACCAAAGTGCCAGTTCAAAAATACTGGGTAAGTGTTGCACTGAGGGACCAGCTGGGTGACATCGAAGCAGAAGACTAGCATCGTTAAATATGTACTCCATTTACATAGATATTTTAAGGTGCCTTTAGGAAATCCCATGATGGACGTGGCATATCAAGTTATTATTTCAGAAAGCAATAATTTATTGGATGTATTGCATTGTTATCAGAGCATTTTAATATTGAGTCAGACTGGGGCAATTGATGATTGAGCTATACTCTAAAGAAAACACAAGAAACACTTACTTTATTACATTAAACTAAAAGAAATGTTTTCTTGGTGATTCCACCATGATCAAGACCAACTACAGGAGGCACTCTATTTTTTTTTTTTTGCTTAGAAAACAACAAGATTTATTAGTTCAATGTTAGTTTTCTATATTTTTTTTAAGTGTAGTTCAAATTATTTGAAACGAAAATTTAAGAAGAGAGTTTTTCACATGGCTTTATTCGGTGAGTTATTGTGTAAAATCTTCAGATTGACCACCTTGTTTACTTACTTTGCCCATACAAAAAAAAATAAAAAATAAAAATCCGCTGTTTTGAAGTCTTGGCGCAAACCTGTCTTTCCCAAAGAAGAAACTTAATCTCAAAGTCATATTTAAATACAACTCTGCATCACAATAACATTTCATACAGACAATTGGGTTCTGGGTCTGTTCACCCCTTTGCCAATCTCTTACCTCTGCATTGCTACTTAGTTCTTTCTACTTCCAGTTCATACTTGTAAACAAACCATTTCTTATCCATAAAATTTAAATATTGCTTATCAGTATTTTTAGTAACATTTGTATGAGTTCTCCAGAATAATTAATCTTAACTGCATATTTTATGGCAAATATTTGTACTATGCCATATTCCCATTTATGTATGATACGGATGAACCCCATCCGTATCATGATGATCAACCCCGGATGATCAAACTGCAGTAGCCCTAACTAATCTCCTGCTGGGTGCCATTATAAAGTGAAGTCATAAGGGATCACTTTAAAGTAAAAAAAAAGTGAGTATTACTTAATGGATGATAGGTGCAAAGAGTCAAACAATAGGTATTGTGAACCCAGAACAACCACAGTTACAAAGGTATGAAATGGAACAGGGTGAAATGACCAGCAACCAACAGATCACTTGTTCTGTTTTTGGGCTCCTTCTTGCGTTTGCTTTGCTCCTAGTATTTCCTCTTTACGTTCATGTCATTAACTTCCTTCCATCTCAGTTTTCCACCAGTTCCCTGTTGTAGGAAAACATAGGATATACTCATCCTGAGATTCCACATGAAGGTGGTGGGTAATAGTACGTAACATTAACACATGGAACAAAGATGTCACAATAATGAAAATTCTGGGTGCGCAGTGTTATGGCCACTCTGTCTTCAAAGCACAGCATTTAATACATAACACATGTAACATACCCATGGCTTCACCACGATAAATGGATTTGATGGATTACAACCTTATTGCTTTTAGTGGCATGTCTACTGAATGCAAATGCTTTATGTTAGAGCTACAGAGTCAAACAATAGGTGAGTTCGGCCGTGTCTTGGACTGAGTACTGAATGTAGGTAGCTGCAACTCATATCCCAGCCTCAGACTTCATCAATTCAGAAGATGTCCACATGTAAGTCAGCTGAGGATGTCTGCCATGCTCTTCTACACATGGCATATCAGCTGTTCTCCTGCCTCCGGAAGACGCTGGCGTTAGCCAAGGACAGCTCCAGCATGTTGTCTGTCTCTGCTACGTTTTCCAAGAACGACCAGGCTTGCGTTCCTCATATTGTCTTTCTGACCTCCTTACCTTTTGTTTTCTCTCCCCCCTCTATTAGTCAGTAAGGCATCTCAATGTGGGCATGTAGGGAGAGGGGTGAGCCAGCCAGTTTACAAGGTGGCAGGTCAGTTCTGAACCCTTTCCCACTTCTCTGTTAGAACGCTTTCAACAATGCGTGAAAGACATCACATGAGACATTTCTCTTTTTTTTTTCATCCATTTGCATCTCTGTATTATTTAGATATGTAGCCACTGTGTTAGTGTGTGTAAACACAGACCAACAGAAAAGTCTCTGGTGGTTTTCATTTCTTGTTATTGTTTTTAAACAGGTACTGGACCGTTCTTGGTATGGGATTCTAGGGCTTTCAGGCTGCTCACAATCTTCTTTTGCGGTCCTGCAATAGTCACTCCAACCTTTTTCAGATCCCTGGTGTTTGAAGAACATTAAGAAAACAAAGAAAAAAAACAATCAGATCAAGAGAAGATGGAAAAGATTTATGTGTAGAATGCCTTGAAAATATAGTCATACCCTTCAAACTTTTCACATTTTATCTGACTTTCTAAGAGGTACTTTTTTGTCGATTGCATCATATTTAGCTTCATCCATCTTCAAGAGAAGCATCCCCTTTTTCCTTTAAATATTTGTACTTTAATTGTTGATCTTATGTATAATGAATACATAAAAGTTTGAGGTTGCAGCATAGCAAAATGTAAAATATTCAAAGGGTATGACTTGTGCTCTGTAAGAGATTGTGACTGCAGTAGTTGTTAAATTTGTTAACATGGCGGAGACGTCTGGTTAATACTTTCACAAGCAGTCTTTTGTTGCACATGCATTCAGTACAAGAACAATTATTGAAAAAATGTTTGGGCCACTTAGATTATAATTGTTAGGAGCGCTAAGTGGCATAGATCTGAAGAAAACAAACAGCTAATTGTTTTTAGCAAACTGTAGTGACTGGCAACATTTTTGAAATACACAAATTACTAAAACTACACAAACAAAACCATTAATGTGACTACAATACACACAAGGCACTGCTACATGTAAAAAAAAAAAGTGATTTTTTTATGTTTTCCGGATTAGGGCATTGCATTAGTAGAATCAGTGGAGTTGCATACAGAATTATTGCAGTACTTCAACACAAACTTTGCCATTATTAGATTGCAAGTTGTGAGTGGGAGCTCAGCAGCAGCTCTGGTGGTAAAGCTTTGCTCTCAGGCCTTAGTCCTTAACCCACCATCCAGAGCCTTTTTAGGGTGGAGAGGAACTGGGCGTTAGAGGGTGGTGATTCCCATTGATGGCTCCCATTCTGGGCATGTAGCTGGTGTGATGTGGACCTCCGTCAGAACCACTCTACTGAAAAATAGCCAGGCCCATCAACATGTTATACAAGATATCAATAAGAGTTGGAAAGTCCGGGGTAAAATCCAACATTTATGTAATTTAACAGATTTTGCAAGTGATTCATTTGAACTTGAAATGAGTTGATTGTTGTTGGATTTCCTCACATGATATTATAAACTATATTAAGTTTCAGTCACCCCTGGTAAAGGTGTGTAAATGTCTTAAAATTGATACAATTTAATTGTGGCCGAATGATCTCACATTTAAAATGTGGCGAGAATTCCAACATTGAATTTGAGTGCATTATAAATAGTATGAAGATATTTAAAACTAAGAAATTGTAAGCTTATTACTGGCTTTTGGTCCATTTAACAATCTTCATAACATACTTTTAACTTCTAACTGAAGGATAAAACCAACTAAATCAGAGCTAATTTGTGACTTTCTGTCTTCTCCACATATGAACATGACCTAAAACAAAAAGGGATTTTTTTCCTTAGACCTTTTCCAGAAGCCATATTTCGATTGCCATTAGGCACAGGAGGCAGGGTGGTGAAGAAGTAAAAAATATATTTCCTGAGAATTTAACTAGAACTGTGAATTACTCAAACTGGACTAAGATTTTTTTGGAACCAAAAACCTTTGGGTGGGTCGGGATCTATGAATTCTGGCGCCTGTTTTTCCTTCTAATGGCCTGGCAAGCTTAACATAAAGCATGGCATCATGAACTCTTTGAAATACCTGAACATTTGTCATACAAATCCATTAGTCTCTGGTATAAAAACATATGATAATTAGTCACTACAAGATAATAATACAAAATATATACTGGACTCAACACAGAAATGGTTTCTCCAAAAAAGTATCAACCTTCTTACATGACTCTTTCAACTTCTGCAAAGAAAAAATGGCAAGACAAATCACTCTTTCTGTGAAAAGTTATTGGAGAAGCATAGCTGATTGCTGTTCTATTGGGAAAAGGAGGTTGGACAGGATTGATCGGAGTGCCAATAACAATCCACCTCTAATCCTTTAATTCTTTTCATGATACAGGATTTCTTCCCTACTTAGTAGAGTAACACAAATTAATTAACAAGTTGATTTTATGATGTCTGAACGTTATCCCATTTATGGAAAACAATTTATTTTAGAACTTATTTTAGAAAAAAATGACATATCACTTTGCTATTTCATGTGCTGTGTAGTTTAGATAGATGTTTTTTCATACTGCAGTTTGCAGATGGAAAATATGCTATTACAAAGCCTACAGTATTTTCTCATTGGTCCATCCCATTTTCGAAAACGGATTAATCAATTACCGCTGCAGATGAGTCAGCACAGTGTGCAGGAGTATGACTGTTCATTTAAGGTCAGAGCATTGCCAAGCCTTGTGCTGAATGTCAAGGACTAGATTAAAACTGTACAAATCAATAGAGCAATCTATATTGAGCAATACATAATCTGAGCCAAGGCTATTAGCCTTGTAGCTGAGCTTGGTGTCTTAGGCGGAGTCTTCAGTGGATTAATACCAAACTGATCCAATTAAACATTTACCAACAGGAAAATCACTGAGGACCAATGCATTTTTCCTGTTTGACATTATTATTTCCACCCATTCCCAAACAAGATGATTGAAGAAAAAAAATAAATAAATTTTTTAACAAAATCCATTGAGTAGATGGATGAAACATGGCTATAGATAGTAAACCAATGTGTTTTTACAAAACATTGGAGATGGAGAAAAATAACAGATGAGACAAAAGGAAGATACAGAAGATTTCTTCAGAAGATGCCAATGTTGGCCAACTGGGGATCTCAGCTCCTCTAAACAACATTATTGAATTTGTTACAAACTTATTACATCTAACATGTTTAGTTCAACCCTAATGACTGCCTGTTTTTAGAAGCTGCTGCACTGATACCAGATTCTTTAAAACCCAGTTTGAGTACAAATACGTACATTTAAGTACTTGCAAATACCAAGTACTGACACAATTACTAATAAATTAAAATACACTCCTTACAATTATTTAATAAATTATTTATTTTTATATGTACAGTATTTTTGTATGTATTTTTATGTATTTTTATTTTTACAGGTTTCGTAAATCACAGACTTAGTATTAAATATTCTGCTACTAATATAAAGTTATCTAACGTGGATTTTTAAGTATTTTAGTTTGATTAAAGATATTGAATGTTGTGAAAAATTAGGTGTATTTGGCCTTTAGCCATTTCCCAAATGAGAAGCTACAGTCGCAGGCCAACTTCAGCTTTATGTAATGTTGTGTCTGTAGTGTGGTGACAGTAAGGAATCTCACATGTCAACATACACAATATCAAACAGATATTATAGTGACATCTGTGAATCCTTAGAGAAAAAAAAGACAAAGAAAAAAACTAAGAAAGAGCGAGGATCTGGGTAATGGCATTTACCTATATATTTCAGACCCTAAATGGACAAGAACCTGCTTAAGTTAGAGTTGTGAACCTCCAACTTGTTCACAGCTCTAAATATTTTGGTGATGAACTATGAAGATGAATCCATCCAGATAGTTTATCTGTTTGTTGGAATCTTACTCTGTAGACGTCTTGGCCAGGGTGTCACAGGAGCTGTAGCTGACCCCTGAGAAGGCCTCCTTGCAAGGTAAGGTTCTCATGGCATCCATCCAGTCACCCATCGTCCCCACCGAGGGAACTTCTGCACTGCTCCTGTCCAACAACAAGTTTGCTGGTCTAAGGGACAGGAGAGACAAAGGCAGATGACCAATTGAGAAACAAATGTACAAAAATGGCACATGATCTGCAAGTTTTCATAATATTAAATAACACAAGAATTTAGAGCATCGTTCAGGAAAACAGGTGGATAAGCATCACCTCGGTCATCAGCTGACCAACTGATTTACTGCCTGACAGGTGCTGTCTGCCTGCCATTCAACCACAACTTGTGCAAAGCAGCTTTTGCCATGTGATTTAAGTGTGTACATAGTTTATATTGCTGCCTTGGCTCCAAGCTTGTCCCGTAAAGCATGTGCCACGCAAGCAAATATTTGAGTGGGGTGTGATTAAAAAATATTTCCCCAAAGGGAAGTCGAAGTTCAAAGGTGAACACAACGGGAGCTCCTTGAAGGGTTTGTCTCAAATGCAGTCTCCCAGAATCTTACTGACACCTATCATATATTATCACAAAGCCACTGCAGGAGGTAGACAGATACCTCCGATATTTGATATTTTGACTGAGTAAATGCTTTAATTTTAAATCTACTTAGTTTGTTTAAAGTTTTCAGAGTTCATGTAAATTTTTGATGCAAGAGCATGGTATAGGAACAATAACTTACAGAGGATTAATGATGCTTTCAGAAACCCTTTAATGGCGCAAAGTTCTTGAAGCAAAAATCTATGATCCCTATATGAAACCAATTAAAGAACATATGAAATGCCAGTGCTTTCATGGAAGTTAACCAAGATATTTTACATTTTCCTTTACACAGCACTACATTACAGCTAAGAAAAACCTTCCATGATAAATAAACTGTTGTGCACGTGTGACTGTGTGTATGTGTGGGAGTCAATTATTTTCATTATATATATTTAGAGCCAAGATTGCCATCAAAACCAGCATCCGTTTCTGTTTAACTTCGTTACCACTTCCTGCTGAGCATGTACTCTGCAGCAGAATGCAAAATTGGATGTTATTACATTGGATGGTTCAAATTAGATCAAATGAAATGTACCATGTTAGCTGGAGCTCAGTAAAACAGCCAACTAACGGAAAGAGGAGAGGAAGCTAAAGATGAAAAATGAACGCAAGATGACAGGACATCATGTTTTCAATGTCACTCACGATGCTAAAGCTGTGTGGCTACGTTCGCAGTTGGGGAAACCGGATCACATCAACACAGTGAATATGAAACCAGGTCAATCTATCTAGAGATCAAAGTGGATCTAACGATAACAGCAGAGCACTTTGTGTCCTTTCTTACTTTTTAAGGACATGCTCCACCTGTCTTTCCAAAGACAGGTACCAAGACAGGACAAAAGAGAATAATGGAAAGAAGCAAAGCAAGTACAGCACCAGAGAAAGAGGTAGCATTCCCTGGTGGTGTGCTATTCATAGCAATGTAAACAAACTCATTAGAATACCAGGAAGTCCAACTCTTTCTGGCAGACATAATGCCGCTGAAGGGTTTGAGGCACTATCAGTGGTAGTTTGTGTGATCTGGGAGATGCAACTCAGAAATAAATGCAAGAATAGAGATCGTAATAGAAATGCTTGAAAAAGTTTTACATATTTTAATCAAAAGGGCTTTACGCAAAATGTGTTTAAGTTTTCATTCACTTTCAACAAGAACTCCCAACAATTAGGCATGTTCTCTGCAGTATGATTGATGCTGAAGTAAAATATAGTCAAGAGAAATTTACCAGTCTGCTATTAGACAACGCCGTCAAAAGCACCACACTGAGGCAAGGCAGTATATTGAGAAGAAAAGCGACATGGGATCTCTACAGAGACAGTAGGAGAGAAGAAAAAGGTGGAGGAAAAAAAAAAGATGCTCTTGAGGTGGTGGAGTGGGTGTTTTTACAATGATTGAGTCTTTTCCTGCCAGATCAGAGGCCTGTCAAAGTGCTGAGGGCCCCCCAGGACTCTCTGGAAACACTGGTTTGTCTGAAAGGGAGGGACTTTGTAGCTGGATAGAGGGGGTGGTTTGCTTTAGAGGGGAGAAAGACAAAAATGTGAATATTTAATTTAAAAAGTTTATTTGTCGTTATTTTTCTTGTCTTGTTTATTTTTATTTAACTAGATTGATTTTATGTTGTTTTATTCTGTGTAAAAAGCAACTCGGTTACAAATTATATACAAAATTCCACCAAATTTTAGTGTTATAAAGTCTGGAGCTTCATCTTTCTTGCAAGAATATTGATCTTTTTCTCCATCTTCCACCTGAACCGATTGCCTTCCTGCTCCTTTCTTCTCTTTCTATATTCTGCTTACATTTTCCCCTCTGCTGTGTCCACTGGGAAGTAAACTGCAAATGACCTTGTTTCCTCCCTCTTATCATTTTCTTTGTTTCCTATGTTGTTACATTTCTTGCGGCCACTCAAGAGACAAGATTATTGGTGAAGAAAGAGAATGATGTGATGCAAGGGGAAAAACAAAGAAAAAGGAAAAGAGAGCATATGTTTGATGCCAGAGGATGTTTTTAAAGCCTCTAGTGGATTTAACAGCATATAGAAATGCAGAAAAAGCCCCTGCTTGAGCAGAAGTAAGCATAAAAACACTGCAGAGAATTAGTCTGGCTCCTTTATTGGTGTCAGTTCTTGTGCTTTGTAGTCTATCTTTCAATTTTTCAGGCTTTCAAATACCATGGTCATGCAGCTTTTTATGGAGCTGGATGAGTGTAACTTTAACAGATAAAGTAAATGTGGAAAGGGCAATGAAGGGAGAAATGACCTCACAATGGGTAGCAGCGAAGGGAAATCTGAAAGTTCAGAGATTTTGGGCAGTTTCTGTACATAGATTTCTTGTGTGTTTCTCCCAATTAAATGAGACTGTGAGAGTTTACACTCCGTTATGTGGGAGTATTAGAAGTGATTTTTCAGTGATGTGCAACCAGAGCAATCTATTTAAGAGAATCTGAAACAACCAGCCTGACTTCAGTCATCTTAAAATCCCACCAGCATGGTGGCAATGAAGTATTTCTTGTAATACATCAACTGGTGCAGCTGCTATGCAGATTGTTTTGGTGTCCAAAAAGATATCCAAGCAATAGAATAGACAATCAACCAGACCCACTATTTATTTACAGAGCTATGCTTATTCCCTTGCAGAAAGAGATTGTTATGCTCTGGGTTAACCCCTTAACTGTCATGACATTGAGTCGCTTCCAACCATTCTTGCTACTGCTAGTCCGGAAGAGCTGATAGGTGGAGGTGCAGAAGAGGGCTGCTCTGTGAAGAGCTTTGTGAGAATAGGCGGCGCTTTGTGTGAAACAGGGCTTAGGCACCATTGAATGGCTCCCACGGGAGATTCAGGAATTCCTCAAACATGCAAGAAAAAAATTAAAGCAATTCTCCAGGTATGTTTTTGATTAGGCTATAACATTATAACATGATGTGAAATTAAAAAAAAATTAGTTTTTTGCTTTCTTTCTTTATTTTCTTTAATGCTTTCTCTGTAGACTCAATCCATGGTTCTTTTTTTATTTAGTAATCACTTCTGGACTTCTACAATCATTCCTTTTATATATGCTTTATGGAACAACTGCAGCAGATTCAAGGTGTCTTGGCGGTCTCGCTCAAACAGTGACGCAGAGCCATTTAAATGCTGAACTTTTCCAAAGTCAACATCTTAAAATACCAGCTGTTTCCACATAGTGTAAACAAAGCCTTAGGTTGGTTAACTACCTGAAATATTCGGCTTAAGAGAAAAAGCACCTGCAGAAAATATATAAATGCCTGAGGAGAGCATGCCAGACTACATAAAATGACATTTTAACATTTTATTTTCCTATGAGGGAGTATAGATATCGCACTACAACCTTTCAACCAATTGTATCAGTAGGGTAGGTTTTTTGCCACTGCCACACTTTTTTGATCGAAATGCCTTTTCTCAGAAAACCCAAAAACCTACAGTTTCATGTTTTAAACACCTTGAAAAGCAATTTTGACAGCGACCTCCAACCCTGATTGGACTCCTGTTGGCCTATAATTTGTCTCTGACAGCCAACCTTGGCCCAGTGACCCCCACTCTTTTTCCATCCGCATGCAGAGACAGTAAACTCTAACCAACTTCCACCTCCCAAGTCTCCAGATGCTCGACTCTGGTCGCAGGCTTCGGTCCGGGGTTGAGAGGGAGGGGGGCAGTACATTAGCCTGCCAGGACAGCCCTGAGACAAACGAGGTGTGTTGAGCTGAGAGCAGCTGCTCCTGCTGTGCAACTGCCGCTGCCACCACACACTCGCTCCCTTGCTTCCACATACACACAAACATATCCGCACTAGCAGTTCTAATAAATCACCAGGCAGGACTCAGTTGGCCAGGCCACGCTCACCCAGTGTTAAAAGCCAATCAAGAAAATTACATGCAAACTCCAAGGGACCTATTTTCACTTTCTTAAGAAATCATTAGTCAATGTTATGAGCTCTGACATCTCCATAATACCATTGCCGACTGCTGTAGACCCAACGCCCGTCTCTCTCCCCGCTCAGAACTGACAACTGTACATGTGCTGCCCTGCTTCCCCACGGCCCCCTGGGAGCATTGTCACCCAAACAATAGAGACGAGCCCAGTGGAAGAAGAAAATAAGAAGGAAAAAAAACACACAATGAGAACAGCAAAAGGGGGCAGGAGGAGGAAGAAATAAAGTGCTGTTAAAGTTAAACAAAAAAATGTGTTTATGGCAAAGCTTTTTTTTTTTTAAAGTTTTGGCAGTTGTTCTCCCAGTAGAGCAGTTCTTTAATTGAAGTTCTGCATTATGAACTTATTATATTATCACTGTCAAGTTGAAATAAATGCTTTTACTTTCACAAATTGTAACACCTTCTTTTGTATGCTTATATTAATTAAATGAACTTTCATTCACAAATAGTAAACTTGCAGTTACCATTAAAACTATTATTTCAATGCCGTTGAGTCTTCTTATAGGGGTTCTTAATGCATGTAGAGAAAAATCTATGATTCTGTACATTTAAGCTGTAGCAATAACATAGTTTACAAACAAGTTTGTTGCACATCAAAGCTGAAGAAGAAAATGAAGAGAAATATTTCCTTTGTTCAAACATGACTTTCACAATTCCCACAATTTACTCTCTTAGATGATTCTAAAAGATTATTTGTTTTGAAAGATCTGGCTTAGCAAATGATGGTATATCTTTTATTTATTGTTTGTTTTTCTGTGCTACTTCCGCCATGTGTAAAATCCAGAATGAAGAAAGTCAAAGCTTCAGTGTATTGCTGGTACCTGGATGTAGTGTTGGCTGTGATTTTGAGGCTGCAGGGGTTGCGGATGAGTTTGTCAAGGATACTGACAATTTGGTCAAACTTCGGACGGTTATTCCGCTCTTTCTGCCAGCAGTCCAACATCAGCTGATAGAGAGTGGCCGGGCAGTCCATGGGTGGCGGCAAGCGGTAACCCTCGTCTACAGCTTTTATTACCTGCAAGCAAGAATACACTACATTAGAATTCATTTATATAAAGTTTCTTTAAAAATTTAGATTTTAATTGTTCTGAATTAGAGATGGTTCAGTTATTAGGATCAACGTAAAATATATTCTTGTAGCACATCTGACAACAGCAAAAGTAGATCAGATAAAAAAAAACTGATTTATTTTTGCATATCAATAACTGGTTTATGTTTTAATACAAATATTCGTTGTTTTATTGTTTTTTGTTTCATATAAAACTCTCCAACTGTGGGAATGTAGGTCATTCAGTTTGTTTCACAAAACTAATCTTAATCTTTCAACAGGGATAGTTGGTTTTGAATCATTTAGTTTTTGCAAAGGTTCTGAAAAGGATGCAAGAGAATCTGGATGAAGCTTGAGCGAAGCTGCCAACCCTTTTGGTGTCACGGTTGCCCCACAACACACTAATAAGAGGTTTAGTTGTCTCCCCTTCTTAAAAAAAGAATAGAATATTGGCAACACTTACATCCTGATTGGACATCTCCCAGTATGGCCGTTCTCCATATGACATCACCTCCCAGAGAACGATGCCATAACTCCAAGCGTCGCTGGCTGATGTAAACTTCCTGTAGGCGATTGCCTCTGGGGCTGTCCACCGGATGGGGATTTTTCCTCCCTGTGATCAGAAAGAGAAATAATTATCATACGATATGATTTTGCCTTAATATTTTTTTTGTGGATGAATCCTACAAACATAACTCAGAAAGTACGTAATACAAAAAAAAATGTGTGTTGCAGGCATTGCTGGCTCTAGGGGGAGTCCTGGAATCAAATCTGGCACTTTAAAAGAGTGCTAGTTAAGTGTTGTTTCACGTAATTTGTGACCTTCATGTGTAAAGATAAATTACTTGATAGCAAGGCATAAATTATAGGGGTGAATTTTCCATCCAATGCTGGAAACTTATGCCACTCCTTTATCACTACTGTGTCTTTTGTTTCAGTGGTTCAGTGGTGTAGGAAGATATGCTGTATTAGATCAAAAAGCTCCATATTGAAAAGTTAAACAGGATGATTTCTACATGTATATAACACACGTGAATCACTGGTATCGCATTTACTTCTCTGCAACTCAAATATGGCGGAAATTGCCCAACAGCAACAATGCAACAATGTGCAAACACTCTGTCGGCGCTGATGAAGATTCAGTTGTCTTAGCATGCCAGATCCTTAAAATTAAATGTGAAACTGACAGGATGACTGTATCCTTCAGCTAATTATTATCTAAAAACTTAGATAGGGATACTCACACGGTATTAAGATTTACTTCCAAGCATGGAAACATTTATGCGTTAATGTGTCATAATACTGATACCCACTCACAATTTAAACCTGAAGCAGGTGAAAAGCAATACACATAAATTTAGCCATACTTGATGTTCCAAAAAAGATACCTTTTATCCCTCACATATAGACCAGTGTGGCGCAATGCACAATGGTAAATTTCATATTAGAGAACCTTTGAGATTTCTAAAGTTACTTTTCATTAATACAAGTGTACTCAA
The DNA here is from genome assembly GCA_902982915.1 of Phalloptychus januarius. Taxonomy (NCBI): domain Eukaryota; kingdom Metazoa; phylum Chordata; class Actinopteri; order Cyprinodontiformes; family Poeciliidae; genus Phalloptychus; species Phalloptychus januarius. The sequence continues at coordinate 14,285,538 of CADWAE010000230.1, read as the reverse complement.
ACTGGTTAAATGTAGAAGATGTCTGGATCTAAATTCATGATGAATCAAAGAGAAGCTAAAGCAAAATAAGGTTTATAAAAACTTGAAGCAAAAATATTGACTCACAGAATTAAATTATAACAAAAATATTTGAACAGATTTAGTCTTAATTGAGATTAATTCACATCAACATTAAAGAAAGGAAGGAAAATATAAACCAAATTATATTCCAATGTTTCCTTTGTGCAACAATTTTTTTTTTCTTCCTGAAAAGCAAGACAAATGAAGAAAGTAGTGCTAAGGAGAGGATGTTGACATTGGCCAATCGTAACAGAGACTGCCAAGTCAATCAGCCTTTGCTTTGGAAGGCAAAGTTATTACAGGCTGTTATCTAAAAGGATCTAAAATATTGTGCTGTCTACTGCAAATGGAAACACTGGAAAATGCATGACAGTGAAATCACAGACAAATGGTTGCATGAATAACCTTATAAATCTCGTAAATATGACATCTTCCTAAACATATGCTCTATTAAACTCTCAAGCTGCGGTGAAAAAAAAGTCTAAACAAGCATATTCGAAAATCTAAAGTTTATTCAAGCAGAGACAAAAAAACAATATAAAAAAAAAACTTCTAACAAGCCTTTGAATCTCCTGGATGATGGAGCTGTGAATCTGTGTTATTATTCCATTTTATGCATTTTCTGTGAGAAAGGCAAATGCCACACAGACTGTTTATTTGAAAGGCAATTCTCAACCAGCAAATTAAACCCTGTTTTAAAGAGTTGCATGCATAGTTTAGACCAGAAGATGCTATGCTGACCACTTATGCACATACACATATACACAGGAGAAAAAAAGACAGATGAACGTCTGGAACATGACATGGCTCCTGCTATGTTTCAGTTTTTGACAAGAGCATCTACTGCAGAAGTAAATCAAGAACACAAAACACAAAAATGCTAATGAGGTCAAGTCATTATTTTCATCACAAATCCTCTTTTATGTTGCTTTTCTGGATTAGCCTACATATTTGTAGTTTTTCTTGAAAAAAAATATAAATTCTGTCAACTGGAAAAATATTTTTGGGGTTTTATATTCAATGTTTCCTTTAGAAAGTGTCTGCATGTAGCACTTATACATCAGCAAATTTCCAGAGTAATCTTAAAACTCATTGTACTTTGAAGGAAACTGAACAAAGAAAAAATATATTGTCACATAATGTTTCACACAAGATACTTCAAAAGAAAAAAAAATCTGCTTCCAGAGAAGAAAATTCTGCTAAACCTTAGTGAGCAGTTTTGTGACAAACAAAAACACTACATTATATCTGTCCATACTATGATGTGCAAATATAAAAACTTAAGCTTTTGTTTTTCTAAGATCATTTTGCTATGATCTTGGCAAAGTTATTTTTATTTTAATAGGTACTGAACAAAGAAGAATAATGAGCCGCAGGACATTTCTCAGTGCAATAATTCATGTAGTTCATTGTGTTCTTGATTTGCCTTTTGTGGCCCAGCTTACCCTGGTAGTGTACGCAGCTTCTGGGTCGTCCTCCAGCACTCTGGACAAGCCAAAGTCTGACACTTTGCACACCAGATTGCTGTTGACCAGAATGTTTCGGGCTGCCAGGTCTCGGTGAACATAGCCCATGTCTGACAAGTATTTCATGCCCGAGGCGATACCACGCAGCATGCCGACCAGCTGGATTCCTGTAAACTGGGCATCATGTTTCTAAAAGAAAGAAAAGCAGGCAAGGGAGAAAGAGTTACAGGAAATAAATGTACAGAACTGCAAGCGCTGTACTTTTTGAATATAAATAAGAGAGGTGGAGTCTGACCTTTTCTCATTAGAACCTGCAAAATTTTCATTAACCTTTAAAAAAACACCTCTGACATTCCTGTACTCAATCTTAAGCTTAACTGTTGAATCCCAGGGCTATAAAAATGACTGGATGAAAGTTAGGCTACAAAAACCAGAGCAACTTGAAGAAATATTCATACCCCTTAAACTTGTTTGGCACAATACAACCACAACCATTATTTGGATTACAGATAATGAACCAATGGACCTCCACCCTTGGCATCCTATAGCTAGTACAAAGAAATGACCAAATAATCTATGAGAAGACCAAAAGTGTCCAACATTTCTTGTATGTCTCTGTTTTGTATCAGTGGTCATCTGTGGGTTTCCACTTGCTCTACTTTACCTTCGGCTTGTCAAACACCGCAAGGAGAACTAAGAGTAAGATGAGTTTGTATGATGAGCGTGTTTTTCTTTGAAAATCAATCAGACCCACTTCTTCTCTTATTTCATCCGGACCCTTTATAGGCCAGGCCACCTGGTTTAGTCACTTCAAAGCTTCGGTGGATGCAGTATGCTGACATAAGCTGTGATGCATAACACAGAGAACATGAATGCGCGTGTATTTGTATGTGCGCCCCCGTTCCTGGTGATGAAGAACAGGCCTCCGGGAAAACATGAGGAAATAACAGTTATAGCCGCCATGGGTATGTTTGGATACAGTACAGACGTGGAAAAAATGTGTAAAACAGGCATTGGCACTCATGCTTTCAAGCCAGTAATGCAACTTGGCTGATGTACTTTAACTAATTTCAGTGAGTGGATCAATTCTTCAGCAAACAACTGAGCCATGGCAACAGTGAAATTCCAGCTGAACTGGAAAAGCAATGAGAATACAACTTAAATACTGATATTTTATGAGACTGATGAAAAAAAAAATCATAGTTTCAAGTTTTCTTTTTCTTTTTTTAAGCTAAATGAACCTGTGTTGACCATTTAAAGTGAATGTGTGTGTGTGAAATATGGACAAGAACCTTATAAATGTATATAACAAATTACACAATAGCTATTTGTAATGTGATTTTCCAAATAGCAGAAAGGAAAAACAATTCCTTATGCAGTTTGCACTACAAAATCAAACTTGTGGTATATAATGTGTAAACCTCATCAGACAGAGGAATTAAACTGAAGGGAGTCTGACTTCATAAGTAGGTTTAAACATATTTTGTATACTAAATTGCTACATTTTTTTATAGCTTGTGCTTTGTTAATTAAAAAAAAAAAAAGACCTTAGATATAAATACTGAATTTCTAACTGGATGCCCCCACTCCTGATCCAGCAACAAATTCATTTAAAATAAAGAATAGCAAAATCCAACCGTTGTCATATGACTCCATTTTAATTTTTAGCAAGATTTTTTAAATGTCCAATAAGTTTTTGTATGATAATGGCAACTTGCATGAGCTTAGCCAGGGCTAGATTTTTTTTCTTTCGTAGCAGATGAACAGATCAGAAAGTGACATAGAAGAAAAAATAACTAAAATTGTTCTCAGTGGAAAATAAGTTGCTTCAATTAAACATATTGGATACATACTATATACTATTTTCTTTCCACAAAAAAAAAAGTAACATAAAGGAATTTGCCGGCCTGTCTGTTCTTTCTCAACAACTGTTCCGTCCATCAGCTTCAATTACAGCTGCTGTGCTGCCGTCATTCAGAAGAATGATGGTTTCATTTTTGGAATAGCACTGGAAGTTATTTAGAATGTTGTTAGAAACACAAACCATAGCTCAAACAATGGTCTTGTACATCAAAAACAATGTTTTAAAATGCCATCTTAGATGACCAACAGTACTCTGTCACTTTGTCCCTTAACTTGTCCACTTAGGTAAAATACAGACACGATGTGACGTGTTGCATTATTATTTTTGTTTAGTTTATTTCTATTGTGCAAATTCATAATATATGTAATATCCAGGTACTTTACAACAACTAAATAATTAACCTAAATATAAAACTTGATTTAGCCACTAAAATTCAAATTAAGTTCTATTTTGATTCTAAGGCTAATTCAATTCATAAAGTTTGATTAATCTGATTGAGTCAGGTCTATGACTTTACAGCACTACCACAGAATAAGGAAGTATGTGGTTACAGTGGAAAGAAACAACTTCCTTTCAACAGGAAGAGAACTTAAGCTAGTGTCATCTGCCATTAGATTGGGATTTTTAAAAGAACGCAGATGTAGACAACAAACTGTTGTACCTTTAAAACAAAGATATTGTTTCTTAATTTTCAGCAGTTTTATGATTCGTCCTTCTAACATGCATAATAAGTCATCCTCGACTCCAGTAAGTTTATGTAATTACTTACTCTTAGGAAACTGTCGAGGGATCCGTTCTCCATGTACTCAGTGACAATCATAACGGGCTTACCTGGAAAGAAAAACACTTCTGTTAATGGCCATAATTTCTACAAAGACAGACTGTCATGCTGCCATAAAACTTGCAGCAAAAATGCATTAGCAGAAATGGGAAAAGTTGAATTTATTCCACAGTGTAGTGAGTTAAAGTAAAGTAAAACTAAAAGCCCCATTATAGGGACTAGCCAATATTTTTTAATACAAGTATCGGTTGCATCTTGTCACAAGTTTCCTATAGGTCAGACGTTAAAATGGAACATGTTTACTTCTTTGGATCATCTGATTGTAAAACCATGCTTCCTTGTGTCATCTGTATTTGATCACTCATTGGCCAGGGAATGTTTGGGAATTGCAGGGAATGTAAAAAAAAATCTTCAGATTACCCAGATGTTGATTGAGGAGAGTCAGACGAAGGACTTGTTTGTGTCCCAGATACGTTCTCTGCACGTCACTCTTGACTTAACTGCGGTTTGTGCTTCTTCTCCAGTTTGATTCTGATTTATGTGCCCTCCTTCCCCCTGTACCTTTTTATTTCTGACCTACCTTTCCTTTATTACCCCATCCCTCGCTCTCTTCTCTAACCTTCTTTTCTATATTATTGAGAATATCTTTTTTTAAAGGACAAAAGTGGAGTCTTTGGTGTTCATTAAAATTTTTTTACTAAAATATGAATCTAAGAAAATCACTGTAACAACATTTAATCCAAATAAAGCAAAAACATCATACTTTGAGTATATTAATATTCTATTGAAAAATATTATTCAGATTAAATTGTATGTAGGGAAATTGATCTCTATCTACAAATTACTTCAAATTACTGTGGAATTATTAAATTGTACTTTTATTTATTTCCCATAAAATCCTTTTTAATCAGTCATTACATTTGTGTATTTTTGTTTCTGTGACTATTTAATTAAGAAGCAGGAATTTTCAAATCTTTCAATAACAATTATAGCAAAACATCTCATCATTCAACTGAACCTGGTGTAAAACAACGTCCGCCCACACCCACTTCCTAAAAGACTGTGATGGATTGTTCCCTTTACCAACAAATGACTTTTATATGGCCGACAGGAACACACACACTATCCTCCTGCTTGTCCTCCGCCCTCTTCCCTTCCCTCTTTCTCTCTATTCTCAACTTTGGCAGTAAAGATAAAGGCCCTAAGGCCCCTTTGTTCCGCCAGCTAAAGTGCGAGAGTATGTGTGCAAATGCAGATGTGTGTAGCGGTTTGAAAGTGAAGAAAGCACATGCGGGGGTGCGTGCGCGTGTGTGCGCGCTCGTGTCTGATCCTGCAAACATGCAGCCCATGGATCAGCCAAAAGCAGCAGCAAGGTAAATGGGGTGTGAAAGTCTCAGGATTATTAAGAATTAACAGGAGCAGCTTAATAAATCACCCTCCAGCTGTGTGTGTTTGGGCGTTTAGGTGTGTGTCTGCGCGGGAAGCATATCAAATGGACCCTCTAAAAGAAGGCCCTGCACTCGTGCTGCTCTGACTTATGCACATGTGTTCAGAACATCTTTACAAACGCCATATGCACACACACATGCGCCCGATGTGTCTTCTAGTCTTAGTGTAACAAATGAAACTAGTTGTGACAGAATTCAATGCTGGTTCATTAACTGCAGAAAGAGGGACATCATTCTCATCACACATTTGGTTTCAACTTAATACAAAGAGATCATCAAACATAAACATGTGTTTCAGTTAATTATAAATAATTTAAACATGTATATGTTTCAACAATTCAGTTAAAAATGCTCTTGTCAAAAACTGCTCTTTTCCCAAATATGAAAACCACACGATACCAATAAAAAGTATTTTTAATGTAGTAATGTTGTAATATTGCCTACACAATCATGGAGGAGACAGTTGATAGTTTTCCAGCAGACAGTCAGTGATACCCACCAGAAGCAGAGTAAGCCACAAACAGTTGTGGTTTGAGAATCTGGCTGTTCACAGTGTGCAGTACCTTAAAATGTTCATTGAAAATTGAATGGAAAAAAAAATATATATATATATTCCCATCTATGATTCTAAAGCAAACCTATTCAAGATTTCGGGGGCAGTTCACGAGCCACCAGTTCATCAAAATCCAGATGAGTTAAAGCCGACCACAGTAGCCTCACAAGCTTTGCAACTTTATGTCACATCACATTGAAGAGAGTGCATTTCTGTATTTAAGCACCCTTTTTATTAAATAAGGGAGTTTTTACCAAGTTTAACAGAATTGAACACTAATTTTTAACATTATTCTTGCAAAAACTAAATGCAGACGGAGATAAGAGTGATAAGAGTCAAGTACGTGAAATCGATTTCAAGAATCAGCTAAGGCACCAAGTTTTTTCTAGATATTGAAAATTAGGCAAAGTAAAAATAAGAAACAAATGTGAGATAAAAAATCTGAGAAAGTAAAGTCAGAGGAATTTCTTCAGGTATTTCAAGAAGAACTGCAGCGGTTGAACTACTTAACTAGGCAAGTGCCGGAGGGATAGTAAGAGGCCAGGTCTTTTTCTTAGCAGCAAAGTTCAGACTCATTATTTTCCTCTTTCTTCAGTCGTTCCCTTTTAAAGAGGCCTTGTGTGTGCTAATGATGGTCTTATAAAGAGACCCAGAGGGGTGCAAGCCAGAGATATGGATTTATGGATTTAATGCTTGTGCCTGACACAGACTTTGATCAGAGCACATTGATCTGCAGAGATTTATACCACAGCAGCTCAGTAAAAGTCGTTGCATTTTACACAGAAGTGTCAGGCATTTGTGGAGCCATTTGTCATAGGCAATTGCAAATCCACAATTGGTCTAAAACAATAACAGACCAAAAAACAATAATCCTATCCTCGTAAGGGAAATCTCGAAACCGTGTCATTTTTTGGTCAATGTGTTTTCTGTTTGCAAAATGTTTTTTTTTTTAAATAAAAACCAAAATTTAACTGACCTGAATTCTGGCTAATCCAACATGCTATACCTTTCAAAAGTAAGGAATATTTGTAAATTTTGTTACAATGCAACCACAAACTTTAAGTGTATTGTACTGGGATTTTTTGTGATGTATGAAAGTTGTGCATAACAGTGAAGTGGAAGGGAACAGGGTTCAGGTAAAATACAAATTACAATACAAATACAAATAAAACCCCCAAAAGTGTGACGTGCATAGATTCACCCAACCTTCTGTTGCAATTACAGCTGCAAGTGACAACATAGCCAGAGACTGACACTCTGATATTCATTGAACACAATTATTTTGCTGTAGTGACTGAGAAAATGAATCTTTCTGTGTCTATAAATGTTTAAATGGATCATGAATGCACTTACTGCGTGTCACTACACCCTCCAGCCTGATAATATTGGGGTGATCAAACTGTCCCATGATTGATGCTTCTGCAAGGAAGTCCCTCCTCTGCTTGTCTGTGTAACCTCCTTTGAGAGTCTTGATGGCCACACAGATCTCCTTCTTGCTGGGCAGTTTTAGGCGACCACTGCATACTTCTCCAAACTCACCTAAAGTTAAGATAACATAGACACAACATAAATCACTTGTTTGAATGATTTCATTTTTTATTTCAATCGTCAGATACATTTAACTTCTATCTGTCTGTCTGTCTTTTCACTAATATGATTTTTCCAACCTTTGTTCATCTGGAGTTAAATACTGTTATCAACATTTCAAGAGCTCACGGAGCTTTATTTGATCTTGAGGAGATGGCTGTGTTTTGTCCATCCTAAGATAAACTGAGAAGGCCTGTGGAGAATGTGTATGTTTTTGTAAGGGAGTGCAAGCGTTTTCGGGAGTCTAGCCACTTCATAGGCCCACGTGACAGACTCCTGGCTAGACTATACAACAACTGTAGTCTGGTCATACCTCTTTGTGTTGTGTTTGAATGTGTGTTGAGCCTAAATGCATGCACACCCTAAATAAGTTTACATGAGCTGATGTCAGAGCTGAGACGTGCAGATCTTTTTCTTAATCCAGCACACTTATATCCAAAAGCAGCTCTGGATCAGAGAGTGTGGGTCAAACAGTGGACGTGAAGCAACAGTCTGGAATGACTTAAACCAGAATAATTACAACCTGTCTAAATACCAAAAAGTGTTCCTGTTCTTTCCTGGTTTGCTTCATTCCCCTGGCCTTCAGCTATGCAAAGAAAAAAAAACAGAAAGAGGCACTTTCTTCATGTGGTCACTCTCAGAAAGGGGGTCCTGCTCTAATAAGGCTTAATTAGGAACACTCACTCCTTTCCTGTTTTAGGAGAACCACGGTGTTTAGATTTGATGCTCAGGTCTGACCTATCTAAGAGGACTGGCAAGCCGTGTTGTTCTTTCTTTATAACACAGATTCACAAGTTGCCAACAAGATCAAAGTCGACTTAACAATCAGAGGGGCTGAGGCAGAGTCAAAGAAATAATGTGTTTTGGTTTTTTGTCCTCATTAAAATCTCAAATTTGGATAGTAGGTAGGATACAGTTAATGGACAGCAGTGTTTGCATTTGGTAAATGTAGGGGTTCGGTTCAGATTTTAAGTTGTCAAAATGAAATACCAAAATCAAGCTCCACTTACTTTTTGTTAATGATTTGACAGTTACTGCACATATTTATTGGAGACTGTAAAGTTTAACTTAATGAGAAAAGTATTAAGTAGGTTCTTGATTTAATTCTTTAAAAGTATTACAACTTGAAGCACCCCTCTAAAATAAGAGCAGCTTTCCTGATTATGGTCCAGAGTCCCGTCAGGTACCATTTTCCCAGGTCATCCCCTCCGTTTTGCAGTGCGAAGGTCTGATGGGACTCTAGAAAGCAGTCTGAACTTGTGAGCTTGAGGCTGAATATATCTATTCTGACTGAACTCGACATGAATCATAATTGATCACTGTCCTGTTTCACTCCTGCTCAAGTTATCAGCTTTACCGTATGGGAAGTGATGAGGGCAAAAATAACAAGACAGGAATTTTGTTTTATTTCCAGAATAAGGTTGATGGTATTTGCTTACAGGTAGTTGACGGTCGCCTGACATTACTTTCTGTTTTCCTGTACTATAAGTAACAAGTAGAAAGATAGATGGAAGTTAAACCAAAACACAATGTTTCTTATTGTTGTATATAGCACAAATATAACTCATCCAGACAGTGCTTTGAAAATGTTGATACATGTAGAATTTAATTTATTCCTCAGCGTACTGCTGTGTCATGTAGATTAATTACAAAGAAGTAAGAAAACAAATGGCATTAATGGTGATGTAATATTGAGGACTTTTTCTGCATTATTAATCTTCATTTAATTGCTTCAATAGGTCATCTTGAAATCAGGGTCATGAGGAAATTTCTAAATAACACATTGGTACAATTAAAAATATTGGTGAGTACAAAGGAGGTATATTTTTACAAGTCTAATTAGAACCTAGGAGATGATTATATTCATTCTTCAACATAGTCTGGTATTACTAAAAACCTGTCCAAAACAACCCACATCTTGCATGTGTGACTAATGCAACAATGTGTTCCCTCAGTCCTACCTGCTCCCACGACTTTATCAATAGCAATGCAGGACGCGTCAAGCTCCTTGGCAAACTCATGAACAGCCTGGCTCGGGTCCTCATATGTGTGGGGATCCACATAAGTCCTGATTCCTGGCAGGCGCACTGTAGAAAAAATAAGAAGGAGGGATCAGGGATCAGCGATCAGTGAAAAAGGTAACTTAGGGAGAGGTCTTTAACTTTAGAAGAGGGTCACTATATATACAGCTCTAGAAAAAATTAAGAGACCACTGCACTGAACCCCATTGGTTATTCCACCAAATATTGACTTCTCAACTCTTGCAAAGTTAAAACATTGGTATTGTTGTTCTTAAATGAATATGAACTTGTTTTATATACCATATTTCGGACTATAGAGCGCACCTCACTATAAGCCGCACCCACAAAGGCTTTTAATTAAACTGGAAACGTACTGGATACCAGCAGCTTATAGCCGCACCGGGCTATAAGCTGCTGGTATCTCCGCCGCTCTCGGTTTTCCACAAGGACACATAAATCTGCTATTAAGGACGCAGCCCTGCGTCTCCAACGCCGAACCATGGATTCGTTCACGCAGAGTTTAAGTTCAGCGGCTCTATCGATCCGTACTGCCTGATCGATAATCTTCAACTTAAAAGCAGCATCATATAATCTTCGTGTGGCTTCCATGATGAGGGGGAATGAGTTTGAAAACATTTGCCCACCCTGCTGCTAGCATCTGCTAAATAAAAGTTAGCGCTTTCATCTTTGATTTCCAATCATTCACTTCCTGCTAGAGAGCCCCCTGGTGGTTGAAGAAAAATCCACAGAAAAGCCGCACCAGGCTATAAACCGCATGGTTCAAAGCGTGGGATATTTCCCCACAACTTGCCCATTGACTGCTGGAGATATGCACCAGCCCCCCTTGTGACCCTGCAGTGTTTGTGTTGTGTTTTAATAGTCTTGTCATGATGAAATTTATGTTTAGTAGCTGACCCAAACAAATTATTCACAATGTAGCGGAGTCTGTTTAGTGCCTGGGAAGTTAGTGGCTGATGCTTGGAGGAAGGTTAAAGGTGCAATAATGTCAAATAAATATTGTTGCTTTAAGACTCTATGAGAAGAACAAGGAGCAAAATGTAAAAAAACCCCTGAAAAAAGTACATTTTAGTTAACAAATGGTATTAAAAAAAACTTTATTAAAAGCTAAAATTTGCTAATTCTGGTAAAGAAAGAGGAAACTGTAACAGTTTTTTTAATTTATTGTGCTGTTTATGGACACAAAAAAACTTTTCCATTTTGTAAATGTATAACACATTTTCATAATAATATAAACACATCCTTTTCAACATGGCCCAGTTTTGTCAACATTTAAAATAGTTAAATGGAATCAAGTTGAGCTCAGCAACATCTGGCCTTAAGCCAGCATTGTCCGAGACGTAATTCTGCAGCTACATTTTCAAGTTCATGAAATGACAGAAAATGACATGAAGAAGACAGTGCACAGTGTACTTACAGTGGCCATTGCCAAAGTGAAGTCTTTTCTCATCAGGATGTTTGGATTTGCTGCGGCAACAAAACCTGCCAATTCAGAGAGAAAAATCCAACTAGAGCCACAATTTCCAGTAAGACTTCACCCAATGGCTCAGCCTGGAGGCTGGTGAGAGCTTTGTGTGTGTGAGAAATCAGGTCTTATAAGCCTAGTGAGGATAAGTAAGTCTTGTAATGTGCCATGGATTTACAGTGTGGTCTGTCTGAAGACTCCTGTCAGCCAACTTGAGCCACACATCTGCTTGCAACCACCACACATACCAATGCACACAATATATGGATAGCTTTGGCTGAAGCGCAGATGTTTTGAATATAAATTTGTAGTGTGTGATGCATCAGGTAAATTAATTATTTTAAAAACACTTATTCAATTAGTAATCATTTCCAACTGAAAGCAGAGAGTAAACAGACTGATGTGATTGAAGGAGAGTACAATTTAAAATCCAGATGACTGACTGGGGACAGACCTTCCAATCAGGATGTAGAGCAGCACAGTGAGCAGGATGATGGCCACCGCACAGGAAATGGCAATTAAGACAACCTGGCTGTTCTCACTGGAGATTGAGAAGGCTGCTGAAAGACAGTCAAGCACAACTTGTTTTCGGAACATCAAAACACATACAGTATACCCTCTGAAAAAAAAGTTACATAAACAGTGCATTGTGGAAGAGTTTTTCATATTTTGTTGCATCACAACCATAAACATCGATGTATTCTTATTTAGAGTTAGAGACCAACAGTTATGCAGTAAAAGAAAATTGTACTTGGATTTAATTTGTCTACAAATGAAAAATTCAAAGGTTTACTATCCATTTTTATCTGGTTTGCATTAGTCATTTTTTGTATAACTCTCTTGAATACAATAGTTCAAGCTTCACACATCTAGAAACTGAAATTCTTGCCCATTCTATGCAAGACAACTCAATCTGCCATATCTTTTGTTATTATTATTATTTTTTATTTGGGTAGAAATCTTACCATAGATTTTCAGTAGACATCAACTGAGCCGGCAAACACATCAGTATGATTTGATCTAAACCTCATTCCAGTTCCTGAAGTTCGTTCAGTATTATTTTCTTGCTGGAAGGTGAACCTCCACCAAAGTTTTAAGTCTTTTTCAGCTTCAAGCAAGTCTGTCTTGTTTTCTTGACACTTCCCAATATCTAGCTCTGTCTGTATTCTCTGACTTACAGATGCTTAAAGCGTAATGCTGCATCAACATGGTTGACTGTAGAAAATGTGTGTTCAAGGCGATCTCTAGTTTTAGCTTTTCACCTCATGTTGTATTTTAATTTGAAACCAAGATGCACAACCTGCTTATAGCTATTTCTTCAAAATGGTTGCCCTGTCCCCTGCATGCCTTGTGTCAAGCAGAGCTTCCGAGGGCTCTCCTGTAACAATGTTAACCTGTTGTCTTTCTTCCATAAACGGCAGATTTATGAAGCGCACAACCAATAGATTTCTTTTTTACTTGCCTTGCCATTTCTTGGTAGGTTTGCAAATATGTTCTAGACTTTAAATTACATAGTGGATTAGATTGGTATTGTTTTATAACCTAACCCTGCTTAATACTTTTCCACAACTTAATAAATTTCATGTTTGGTCTCCATGATGTTGATTGTTCTCCAATGTTCTCTAACAAATATTCAAGGTCTTCAAATAACAGCTGGATTTGCACAGCGATTAAATTACTATTTATTATCAAATACACAGTTGGTTTCACTGGATTTTACCTAGGAGTATCAAAGTGAAGAAGGCTAAATAAATGTGTCTGCCAAACAGACTTTTATTTGTAAATAAATAAATAAATAAACAACTTAACCATTTGCTTTCACCTCAAAATTACACACTACTTCATTTAGCCTGTAACTTAAAATGATGTGTTGTTAGTGGTAGTGACGCAACAGGAATTGAAGAAAATTATTCTTGCACAGCGCTAAGCTTACAGTCAGGGCTGGTTTCAAACTGGAAGCTGGGGCTGCTGGCTCCATATCCAGCGGCGGTGCGAGCTCTGATCTGGAGCAAGTAGGCTGTGTTGGGCTTCAGACCATTCAGGGTCACATTACAACCCCGAGCTCGAAGAATGGTATAGCTGGTCTCCTGTTCTTCCTGGAAGACAGTAGACAACAGTTGGAAATTCTGTATTTGTAATAATAATGTTCTATATTCTTGTTCTTTATGTTGGTGCCATAATGGAATATATGGTACCAATGTTTGGTACTGTATAGACCATATGCATACCCATTTTTGAATACATGCACATGTACACAGGAAAAGGGAGGGTAGAGGATTTGACAGCTTCCTTCTCAGGTTGATGAATTATCCTTTTTATATTTTATGACTTCTTTCCTACTGATCTCTAGTGATAGGACAACAGGTAGATTTACACACCAGGTCTGCATTCAATTCATTGTTTCCAGATGTGAAATGGAAGAAAGGACGGTGGAAAAAAAAGAGAACAGAGCAAAGGTTGGATGAGAAAGAGAGGATATACAGCATATCCATGTGTTTATTTTACTGAGTTTTCTTAAGGACAAGACAAGACTCAATGTAGCTGTTAGAAAAAGAAAATCGCTTTAGACTGAAACTATTTACAACGAAAAACCAAAAGTTCGTAATGCCCCAAAGGTTCAAATTCTTTAACTTTCTTTATGTCTAAGATTATGTTGTCAGTCCATGGCCAACACAAAATTGCAAACACACTATTGTTGACCCAGTTCTAAGCAATGAAACATGGCTTTACAGATAAAACACAGCACAAGCCTGACTTTAGCCCTAATAAAAATCTGTTGCCGATGACTTCATCATCAATCCCAAAACTGAGTTATGTTTGGAAATGTTGACAAACTCGTAAAAGTCAGTCGAGACCAGAACATGTCAAAGACTCTTTTTATTGACCCAATTTAATGCCAGATGTTTATTTGAACAGGCAGTCATCATAGGGCCTTCAAGACACACAGACATGAACACACGAGCCTATGCAGTCCAGAGGAAGCTTCACGCTTCTTCATGGGGAAGAGCTTTAATGGTACGCAAAGCTTTTCAAACATGTACGCGTCTGAGGAGGAAACTGATACACCAGACCTGCGCTGGAACGACTTTTCATCACGACTATAAATCTTAGGCAGTCTGTCACAGGGCAGTGATTGAGACAACATGTGATCCCCTGAAAATAAAACACAGGTGTGATGAAACAACAAGAGAGGGTGGGAGACTATTTGCATCACACAATATAGACGTTTCACTAAAATCCTGTTAGGTTTTAACAAGGCCCCTGTGTTCAGCTTTGCCTTGATAGTCCAAACAAAGCTGCAGCTAATTACAGCTCTTATGTGTGCATATGCAGTCATGGATGCACAACAGAAGTCTTGTAAATACCTTTTTCGACAGTCATTCTTTTTGTTTAAGGAGTCTTAAGACCAAATAAACAGCTTCAACTCGATTGGTATTTAAGTTATCTCTCGGCTTTTTGATTAGAAAGATAAAAAATGCAGAAGCAGTCAGCAAAGTATACCCCCACAAATTATATTTTCACAAAGTGCCCTTGTGAATATCTTAGTAGCTGCAGAGCGCCCCTTTTCGCCAGTGGAAGCGACAGGCAGATCATATAGATCATACAGCTCTCCTGAAGATGAAACACCTCTTTTCTTCTGGGAAGCTTTCTGCTTGGGAATTCCCAAGACTATCACCAGAGCTGTGTAGCTCTTGCTACATATGGGATAGGAAATGAACAACACGAGGGCCCTAACACTTAGGACATTTGAGCTGGTAGTTCCATAACTGTGTGACATATAAGTAAGGTCTGTAGGGTTGGAAGTTATTTTAGAAATTAAAACATGTCACAGAGTGATGCTTGGCCAGAAGGATACTGCTTTAAAGTTTGATGTCAGAAATTCCTGATTAAGTGTCTGCAGACCAGGAATGCAAATGCATAGTACTGCTACTTCATTAACTTTTCCACATTTTACCAAGTTAGAAGCACAATTTAATGCAATTTATTGGGATTTAGAATTCATCAACATTGCAACAGTGACATGGAGAGGCAATGATAAACGGCTTACAAATTCAAATTCAAATGAAGATCAGAAAATGATGGTATCTGTATTAGTTCTGCTTTGTGTTGGTTTTTCATGAAATATGTGGTGATAATGTTAAGATATTTTGGGATTGCACTACCTTTTGTCTATGCAAATTATTTTGTTTATTTTTTATCTAAAGATCATATACATACAGGTAAAGTTACATATTTGTGTAGATTAAAAAAAGAGACGTTTCAACTTTTTTCACAATATGACATGAATTTGGACAAAACCTTTCATGTTTTAGGTCATGCTATGATAATCAAAATTGTTGTTAAATGCTGAGTTACTTCAAAAAGATAAAGAGCAATCATCATTGCAATATTCTTATCACAAAGGACAGCTTAGAGTGCAATGAGCACAGGCAATAGCTGTATAGTCCCAGCCTTATGAGTTTGCATTTTACATGCTGATGAAATATTTAGCAGGTGGGCAGAGTCTGGCGGAAGCAGGTGCTCTTACCAGACACACATGACATTGCTCAAAATGCTAAATGACAGAGTGATGGAAGCATCACTCTCTATTTCTGTTTGCTGAAAACAGAGAGGAAATAAGGAAATAGGCACATATCGCACCTGATAACATCACAGTATTTAACAACATTATCAGATCACAAAATTATCTAATATCCAGCTACCTTAAGTAATGTGTTTTTAATCGATGACTGATTAACAGGCGTTTGCTGAACTGCAATCAGTTGAATCAGGCACATTCAATCAGGGAAACCTCTAAAACATATAGGACAGTGTGCCTTGAGGACCAGAACTGTTTTAGAGAGAGTCAAATAGCCCTGATCTCAATCTCAAATAATTTCTCAGAGTAACTTTAGATGGTATGAGAGAAAATAATAAACTTAACATGACTTTACATGACCTCAAAAATAAAACAGTACCAACTGCAATAAGGAAGGGCAAAAAAGCAAGCCAGCAATCAGAAGAAGCATGTTGCAGGATACCTAGCATGTTTGACTCAATCACACAGCTTAAAAGGCAATTCTAGAAGAAAATCAACACACTCTTCTGAATTTGAAGATTGTTAGAGCCAAAAAAGTGATCTTTCTTATTAAGTAGCCTAATTTCATGTTAAATATAAGGAAACAAAATACTTTTCCTTTTAATAGATGGAAACATATGATTTTCAGTTCTATATTTCTATAAACGTCAATGCTAAATGGTAGTATGATTTTTACAAAGACAACTTTGTGTTCAGATATGTGCACTGTGGGCCCTAATAGCTGATATGCTCTGTGAGAATCTGCATTTTACACAAAGGGGTTTCAGTGATCTAGGAGGAGTCTTGTCTTGTTGATTGAGTTCTGGTTTCTGCAAGGGAGAGTTTTTCGACAAGGGATTAAAATCCTTGGGTTGAATATTTATTTTTCTTGAAGGTTTTCAAATACTGGAAATCAGTGAAAAAGTGTCAAGATCCTCCATTCCATGTTCCTCTGTTCTGTTTTTAATTATCAAGCGTTTCCCATGGCAGAGCGCATGCTAGAATTTCAGCAATCCCGGTTTACAATTAGACATGCAAAGAGATTTTACCCTTTATTATTAACTTGTTTTAACATCTAAGAAAAAATATATCAAAGAGAACAGAGTTCAGGAAGCAAAGAGCTTCTGTCAGCTTACTAATCAAGACATAAAGGGCCACCATTGGCATTCAAGCAATATGATCTGAGTTACACTCATGCTCACACATACACATGCATTAATACACAGAGAATAGGCCAGGCTGATTAAACTTGCATCCAGGGCTAATTACACCATCAAATGTCAACCTAGCACAGCATCGGCGCTGAAAGCCAGTGTAATTCGTTCTGCACTAATTTCCCTCACAGAGAAATGAGGGGCCCCACAGATGCATTTACTGTCTGCCATAAAACTTGTCTCCATTAAGGAGCTAACTGCAGAGGAGAACAGCATGAGAGATTAAGGAAAAGACGGAAATGAAGGATGAAAAATAAAAATGTGTTCAATATAAGGGGAATGAGTATGAGAAATAAAAAAATAAAGGAGGGCACAAAAAAACTACCAAATATGGTAAGAAATTGGTTGTTTTAAAGTTTGAATTAAAATGCAGGATCTCTCTTTGAGCTGAAAGTATTTGGCTGGGTAGTGAGGCTGCCGAAGTGCGCCAAATATATTTCCACGCTCAAGTGCTGATACAAGACCCTTGAAGAGTACAGATTCAGCTTAATATTTAATAAAAAAATAGAAAAAGTACATTCCTTGACATGTGTTTTATGAATTTAGTTAAACTTTGGGGGATGGAAAACGCTGAGCATTAAACCTTTTTCAGACATTAATAATAAAAATCACTATATTAAAAAAAATTAAAAGATTTGACACAACAATTTCCCAAAGGACATAGCTTAAAATACTTCCATTAAATAAAGCTAGTACTGTTCAAGAATAACGTCCTGCTCTAATTGTGCTGTGTCTGCAGTGTTGTCTGCTTCACTTTCATCCACTTCCTCACTGAGTCACTCTTCTTGTCAAAAAGATTACATTCAGGAAGCTCTCTGTCTGTTTAATTATATTATGTCATTGCATCCTGTTAAAGACTTTTGTGTATCGATGGATAGACAAAGACATAGTCGCTTTTTGATCAGTATCTCATCTCTGTAAGCTGGCATCAAGTGGTGGTATTTGATATGGTGGATATTCACTCTGAGGACAGAACACCTTTCTATCATCATAAACGCTAAAAGAAACAACATAATATTTGTATCTCAATTTTTTGTATAGATTGTTTGTGTTGCTATTTGATATGATATAGAGTCAAAGTCAAAAAAATGGTGACCAACTTGAAAAAATTAAGCAAATTTATTATAATTAATCAAAGTCAATCAAACCTACATAAAGCAAGTTTGACTAACTTAATTCGATTAGATGCAACAAATTACTGTAACTCAATTTTTTAAAGTTGGGGCTTCGTTCTCTTTTTCCAGTGATGTTATGAGTATTTACGGTGTGCATGCTGTCATGCAATGTGTTTATGATCGTGTCTCATGGTGCTTCATGGCTGTTTTCTTGCGTTTGAAAACTCTTAATTTCTAAGCATAATTTTTAAAGCAATGTACACAAAAACAACACCTACAGGCTCAAAACTGGTCAACACACTTTTTCCTTTTTCACGTAGGGGTGTTTTCATACCTGAGGTGTTCAGGCTCCTTTAAACAAACTCTGGTTAGTTTCCCTCTTTGGTGCAGTTCATTTATATAGAAGTCACCACAGCAATAACATTAGGGTATGGAGAAAAACAACCATACCGGGATCGTTTGGATCAGTTCGGTTCCAGAGTTTAGAGAAGTTTGTTTGTGGTGTGAATGGGATCTAAATTCAGTCAAACACAGCTTCCAGGTGTAAACTGAAAACTTGAGTCAATGCAGTAGAATAAACAAACTTATAAACAATATCTGAATGTCTTTTTCTTAAAGCATGCTAGTATGTACTATATGGATTTAATTCTAACTCAGTTCTGAGTAAAAAAAATAATTTAGGTTATTTTTGAAAATGAGATCTAGCTCAACAGAGGGTCTATAGATCAGTCTTCCTTCTTTGAGGACACATGGACTAAAAGTTTATGTTATTATGACCCTTTAACTGTTTTCTCCACCAACCTTTTCGTAGTATTTAATCTCATAGTCCAGGATGATGCCGTTGGGTCTGTCTGGTTCCTGCCAGGACAATGAGACACTGTTTCGAGATGTCTTCTCCTTTCGGATCACTGTTACTGGAGAGGGAGCTGGGCCAGAGACATAGACAGACACAAGGTGTAGGAGGGAGAGAGAAGGTTCTGTTAATGTAAGGTTCAATGGAAGTTCAGGCCCTGGTGCTGAATACTGGAAACTCTCTATAGCTCCTATTAGCCTAATTCAGTTTGCTGAAACATGGACAGAATCAAGACTGACAGACAGACAATATAGATATATAGATAATTATATTAAAAGTTATTGTAGTTTGAAAAACAAAGAATGTAACTAATAGCTCTACTCACAGTGATGCAATTTGTCTTTTAGTATTTCCTAAGTACCCTTTTTTATATTAATATTGTTTCAACTGAGGGAACTTCAATAATATATGATAAAATTAATATGGCTTTAAAGACTCAAATCTACTTCCATACATTTTAGAAAAACAAATAACGTCAAAAACGCCAAAGATCCTGTTTTTAAGTCGCTCATTGTATTGTATAGTATAGTAAAAGATATTCATGGTCTCATAGACCAAACTTTAGCCCAAATGTCATAATTTGTCTGTCAGATTTTACCGCAGTTTCTATTCTTCCAACACATTTTTGGAGGGCTTGTGATATTTTTCTGTGGAAACATTGTGAACCTTTTACTTCCTTGTCTCCCTCCACTGTCCTCGTCTCTTGGTTTGTTGCTCTCTTCTCCTTGCCAATTTTCCTTGCCAATCCTTCACCCATGCATCGCCTTGCCTCAGGGAGTTCACATGGTCCCAATCTAGTGATTCTACACATCTCTCCCTTTATCAAGCATTGCTTTCCTCTCTCATTCTGCTACTCTATTTCTTTCTCTCTCTCTCCCTCTGTCTTCTCACTCCCTCTCTTATTTCCCTTTTTACTGCTCTCTAATTGCCAGGCAGCTTCGGGCCCAACTCAGCATCTGAGGCATTGACTTTTAATTTTATTAGACCACAGGAAAAAACATGTTTGTCTTTGAAATGTTCAAGCCTCTCTTGATTATGATTATATGGCCACAGAATGCGTCTGAGTGTGCATATGTATGCTTGTGTGTATTTCTGCGGGAAGTTATTTTTTCTCCTGTAATGAATCCAGATGGGTAGAATCTGTTTCTATACCCCCATGCGCCTCCTTTCCTCCTCCTCTCCCTTTGGCTCCGACAGCGGGGTGAGGCTGTGCTTTTTATTGGCTCTGTGGTTTATGGTGGTAATGATTTACTGAGTCTGGGTCGCTTGGAGGCAGCTTCAAGTTCCTCTCCTCCCTGTTTTTTTTTTTCCACACCCCTCTTCTATCTCTCTCTTAATGTCTATCGCCAAGCACTTAAATTCCTGTCACTCTCTTTTTCTGTCTAAGGCAAAACTGTAAAAGTGACACAGCACAGAAAGCACATAACGCTTTCAAAACTGACAATGGGTGTAATTCAGGTTAGGAAATAACATACAACAATCGGAGGCAGTGAATAATGATAGTTGGTTGTTGGTACTGTGACTTTTAAAAGTGTTGCTACCATTCTAACTTTTACATATTTTCTCATAATGATACCGTAGAAAAGTTGGCAGTGCAGGGTCTATAAGGCGCACTACATTATAAGGCGCACCTTCAATGAATAGCCTATTTTAAAACTTTTTTCATATATAAGGCGCACCACGAATAGAATAGACACTACAGTAGAGGCTGGGGTTACGTCTTGCATCTATTAGATGGAGCTGCACTAAACGGAATGTCAACAAAACAGTCAGGTCATTCTGACCAACGAGCGTTCTGACAACTCCGTTCACTCCCAAAACGAATAAACAGCTGTTTTATTCCCGTGTTCTTCTGTGTCTGATCGCCTTGAGTTTAAACTCTGCGTCGTAAGCGTGTCTCTTAATAAGAACCATTCTGGGGTCTTTACACAAACACACGAATGGGAATGAAACCGCACACTTCGCGCAGTCATATTTCCCAGCATGCATCACGCGCTTCGTCTTCTATGGGGGAAAATTAAGTCGACGGCTGCTTACCGTAGTTGCGAAACCTGTTGTGGCTCAATATTGGCCCATATATAAGGCGCACTGTCGGTACTTCATACATGTGAAATTAAATTAACTCTCTTTTTGCAAATAAACACCTGCAAAATGGGATGGTCATATTTGTTTGGCCTCTGTTTACTGTGGTACCCCTATAAGACATACTGTGCAAATGTAACCAAATGAGTAATTTATATGTGTGCAATTTATATCTCAGTATTTAAAAAATAGCTGTTCTTTAAAATCCTCAGAGGAAAAAGCAAGTAAACAGCTATGTGAAGATCAAGCAACATATAAGACAGGTCAGTGTTCGGTTATGCAATGACCATGATGGATTGTTCAACTGCACAATCCATCATGTGAAGAAAGATAAAAGTACAGCACATCTGCAAATCTATCAAAACGTGGCCATCTACCTAAACTGACTTGCTGGGTGAGGAAAGCATCAATCAGAAAAGGGGTTGAAAGACCCATAGTAACTCTAGAGGGGCTTCTGAAAACCGCAGCTCAGGTAAGAGAAAATGTCTGAGGATCTTTACCCTGTAAATGTGATCTTCGAGGTTGCGTGGCAAGCAGAAAGACAATGTTGAGGGAAATCTTTAGGAAGTGTTGTCCGGGACACAAACATGTAAGAAAAAATGCTTTGGCAACATGAGATCAAATTCAAACTATGTGTTAAGGAAGACAAATGCTAAACATTGTTCCAAACACACCAGAACTACGTTGAAACATGCGAGTGGAAGTATTATATTGTTGGAATGTTATTCAACTCCATGAACATGAAAGCTTGCCATATTTTTTGGAGTGATGAATGGAGACAAATACATGTCAATACTGGAATACCTGATAGAGACAACATCTGCTAGACTCTGTAAAAGACATGAAACTTAAGAGATGATTCACCTGTTATACTTTTTGATGGTATTTTCCAACAAATTTAAAATTGTGGTTGCAAAGTGACAAAACTTTGAAGGAATTTGATTTGCGAAGGTATTTTAAATGCTTAAGTAATCAATACAAAAACTGTGACACAAACAGCCATATTACATCAATATAGTAGTTAAAATGAGTTTTCAGCATGTATCAGTCCAAATATAATGCTCCCATGCTTCCTTGTAACATGGCAACTGCAGTTACATCTCACCAACTCTGTTCATGTGTTGTTAGCATACTTATGACTGCAAGTGGAGGGCAATGGAGGAGAAAGGAGGAGAACTATCTGACAGCACCTTGACAGGCCAGCCAGGACACACTGCTCCTTCCCAGGGAAACACCTAATCCAGCTTTTAACAGCTTTGGCATCTATAGTTGTGTGTGTGAGTGCATGTATGCGTGTGTATTTGAGAAAAACTAGCAGACGGATGGGGCTGGTGCCCTGACATACCTAATCCTTGTAAACTCTCAGGGTTGATGGAAGGTGTGCAGCTGCAGCCTGAGATATTTGTTAGAGCAAGAGGTCTGTGTGTGTCTGTTTTGAACCGTTGGCACAATGTGAAGGAGCGTGCTTTGTGTTTTTATGTATGTGCTGCCATGTAATTTAACTCTGTGTTTGCTAAGTACTGATAAAGGACCTGATCGCTCAAACATTGAGTTGGTGTTTAAAATTCCTAGCACATGCAGGCCTCTTAGTGGTGATAAGCCTTCTTCAAATCTAATATATATTCACATTGAGGAGAATACCCAGACTAACAACACGGATTATGAAGCTTGCTAAAGAAGGTTTTAAAGCTTTGCTAAATGACCTTATCGTCCTCAGTTGTATCGTCTTTTTGATACTTGCTTTTTAAACCCAGCTGACCTTTTTCCTTATACCAATAAATTGTTTGTCATTTCTTGACAAACAGACACTCTTTTTTTATATGACACAAAAGAACAGCTAATGGAAGACATATTATAGATCCACTTGTAGTGTAAACCATAAATATGAACTTTTACTCAATGTCAGCTGTACTGGGCATATAGTTTGTTATTGTTTATATATGAGACTGAGGGGAGGAGCAACAGACGTTTGCATGTGCAAACTTTTTTACGTTTTAAAAGGTTTGCTTAGTCTTTTACATTTTGTTATCAGGTAATTGAAAAATACAGTAACCTCAAATTTCTTCTATTAGTATGAAATAGCATGTCCTAAATTGCAACGAAGAGCTCCAAGGTCCTTCAGTGTATTGAGCTTTAAGAGGACCCAAATATAAAAACATAAAAATAATTAATCAATGTAATTACCACAGTTTATCTGTGATAGAATAGAGTAAAACCAAACTGATTCCGAGTTTTAAAGACATTTTGAACAGGGACAAAATGCCAGTCAGAAACTCATGAGATGATGATGAAGCAGAATATTCTGCATTCTGTTCTGAATACTTTCAGCCTCAAAATAAATCACAGGATAAATGTTATGATCGTCCCATGGGTGTTTTCATTATCTGCTATCAAACTGTTCTGCAGATGTTTCACACACATTGAAAAAGAAGCTAAAATTGAAACAAAAGCAAGACAAAAATAGTATTAAGCTTCAATGTAACCTTACTCTGTACATGCAGTTTTATATCTTGCCCTTTTCCAATAATTTTTATTGTGATGAGTCTGATGTCTGTGCATACCCGATCACCTGCTGATTGTTTCACAAAGAATACCTTTGTGAGAGAAATGTCTTTAACATGGCTCAAAAAACAAATGAATAAGAAAAAAATGGTTAGATGTGGTTTGGCTGTGCAGAGGGACAGTTAGAAAGAAAAATTACTTTGAACAAGGGAGGAACTTCACCAAGAAGAACCAGGGATGTGGGAGAATAAACTATCAAACTCCTGGCAGCACATTTAAAAACTGTCTGTACAGAAAGAGGGAAGAGGAAGTAAAAAGGAAATACAACGTAGCGAACTAGAGCTAAATCTTTATGCATTCCTTGCTCGAGTCAAGGATTTCTGAGGTTTGGCACTAGATTTATTTCATCCGCGGAATTTCACAACAATGGTTCTCTTTGCCTCCTTATTCTTCAAAGAATGTGGATAGAGAAAGATATTTGTATAAAAAGATTGATGGGATGGGAGATTTAGGAGGTCATCCTTATGGCATTAGAGTTTTTAAACAGAAAAGACAGTTCTTTAGAAAGGAAGGAGGTCATATGATGCTGGTCGTTAAACAAGAGAATTGCAGTTGGGAATCGGCTTGTAAATGTCCAGATCTGATGGCTTGAGTACATATGTTTGGGGCGTATCAAATTTAGGTTGTTATAATATGATAAGAATCATAGGATATATAGTGAAATGTTCTTCTGTTCAAATATGATGTCCTGCAGCTGTTGCACATTTCTTTGTTTTTTTATAGTTTCTAAGATCTTGTTTTGTTCTACTTTACAGGATTAAGATCAAATCCCAAAAAGTGTATCAGATACAGATTTCCTTATGAAATAATCAGCTGAGTGAGAAATCCTAATCTATAATATCATGGATTTAAAATGACAGTAAAGTCATCTTCTGACGCTTACGTCCAGCAGCATAATTCATTATGTCCCAAAGTTCACATCCTCTCAATTCGGCTTTTTGAACTTGACAATGAGTTCACTGTATTCCACTTGCTTCCATATTCTCAAAGATTTCACTTCACTAGATCAATCTGCAATGTGGTGGAAGAAAAAAATCTTAACATGGATTTGTAGCCGTCAAATATCTAGCAACTGCTTGATGCTTTCATGCCAACAAGGACCAAATTAAACACATTGTTAATTACATACCACAAATAATCTTTTTCAAAACTGACCCAGTTCTAATGGCAAAGGGAATCCAATGAGGTACTAGCAAAGTGTCCTTAATACAGTGACTGCTGAGTGGTTTCAAGAAATTAGTCAGGGTTTTTATCTGTCTGTTTAAACCATTCCTACCTGCTTGATTGGTGGTAATGGTGACAGCAGCATATTGTCTCATTTTGGGTGCCAGTGATGATACGCCGTTCTGTGCTTCAATCTCAAAGGTGTAATTAGTATGAGCCAATAGGTCACCCACGGTCACCGTGGTGTTGTGGAGACCAGCCGCTCTTGGCAGAAAGCGGACGTTGCTTCGACAAGGCTCGCAATTCAGAGTCCCAGTGGTGCTCCCATTGGCAGCAGCACCCCGGCAGCGTTTGCAGAGGACATTAAAAGTGATATCCCTACGTCCTCCTGTGTCCTCCGGCCAGGTCCAGTCCAGGATAACTGAGGTCTCGTTGATGGAGGAGATCACATTCCGGGGAGCGGAAGGGGGTCCTGGTGGACGGATAAAAGAAGAGAATAAAAGGTGGAGGCGTCAACTCGATTTACAGAAGGGAAGAAGAGTTTGGTGTAAAAAAAAATATTACAACAGCATGAGGGGAATAAAATTTTTTAGTATACATCAGCAATCTAACTATATAGAATAATGTTTCACTAGCAGTTTCATTTAAACAATGGTAATTAGATTTATGACTAATGCTATGGCAACACAAGAGATGACAATATTTTGTTTATATTTGTATGTCTTGGCCTTATTATTCACTTTTAAGATTTTGCTTTAAGACATATTATGTCTCTCTAATAAAAAATTAATATGTGTGCAATTAGTGTACAGTCATTTCAAGATTCCTCTTTGAAAGCCTGCCAAATATAGTTTATATTCATACTTCAAAATAAAGTATGAATATATAGTAGCAAACCCTTTAAAAAGATTTTTAAAGTGTGAATACAACAGAAGATAACTCATATCTTCCATCAGTTCAACTTATGCGCAATATGGAGTTGTGAGCATTTCTTGACAGTTGTGAGTCCTATTCAACAGTCAACCCAGCTTATCATCTCTCTGTGCAACATGCCTGAAGGTGGCATCTTGTTTGTCATGGAGTGTGGACAAGGATTTGAATTTGATTGTTCATTTCAGCTGGTTGATAAAATCCTTTTCCCATTTCAGCAGTGGTGGAAAGCAATGCTCAAAGGAGCTGAGCCTCCAAGTGCCTTACAATAAATTACTCAATCGCTGCAAACCTGATGTGAAAGGTATTGAAGCCTTGGAAGGAGGTCAACGTGGTCAGTTCTGTTTAAAATTCCCTAGAGACCTGTCCACAGCGGCTAACATCTGCTACCATGTGCTTTCACACCAGACCAAGGACATGACAAGACCCAGACTTTAAGGTTTAAATTTACGCTTTAAGTCTGGATTTAAATTAGCAGATATTTTGAAAAGATTTTTGGAATGCAACAGCCATGCTTCAGATGCATTAAATAAGCAAGCAAAAGTGTTTCACATTTTGTCTTTTGACTTAATACTGGTCAGTGTATTATTTCAGTTTGTGCCAGTTTCCTTCTCTGAAACTACAAGAAAAGAAGGGTATGTCACAGCATCTGTCAGAAAAAAAACACTCGTTCTTGAATCAAATATTGCCTGACATATAAAAGCACAATGTGTTATTACAAACAGATTTCCAGACCCTCAGATCAAAGCTGTGACCAATGCACAGAAGACAAAACAAGATTGACATATAACTCAGTTAAATAGTGTCCAGGCAGGGGAAGAAAAAAGAAGGAAATGAGACGTTTGGATTGTGACTTAAGATAAAGGCCTTTGTTTAAACCTTTTAAATAAATTCTGCGGCTAACTTCGGTTTCAGATAGTTTTTTTTCGATAGATTATTTTAAAGAAAACCTATAAAAGTTTAAAGTTTTGCTATATAAAAATCAAAGTGAGACTTTTCAGTATTTGCAAGTCTAAAAACAATAATTTGTGGTGTAAGTGTTACAGGAAGTCCAACATAAACAGGGAAAATATAAAAGCAGATTTCAAAAATGGAAATAACCAAACACTATTAAAAAGTGGCCAAGAAAGTCAGAGCCAAATATGCATAGTTTAGTTTGACACTAACATGCATATTTAAAGTAATGCAAAAAATAACAACTTTGGGTACAAAGCTTCTAAGACTGACATGCCTAATATGTCTGATATTAAATAATGAAGAATGGTACACTTTAGCATTTCTCCTCAACTGTCCGCACTAACAGTTTAATTTTCCCTCTGCCTCCAATTTTTTCTTCCAAGAATGTAAATTAAATTTCCCGAGTCAACTTGAAACAACCTCTAGAAGGCTGCTAACAGTAGACTTCCTCTCGTGAGATAATCATGATCATTATCTCCTAACAACTCATCAATTCATTTTCATCTCTTGCATTGCTCCAAGTGTCCCAGTGAGGTGAAATTTGCGTAGTTGACAAGATGATGTTGAGATAATCACAACAGGGACCTTGCGTGACTGTCTTTCTAATTAAGATTGTGTCTCTGACTGTAGGCTCTGATTTATACCTTCTACTGTTCTCTGAACAGCCCATTTTGTAACGGATGCATACATAATCTACCATCAGGGAATGGGGTGATTTATAGTTTTGAAGTGAAAGCATTTTGGAATGCCTGCAGGAGGCACCTGCATCTGCAAGCCAACCTCGGAAATTTCGATTTTAATTTCTCACTTAACTTGAAAATACTTGGATATTCTATGATATCACAAATCCATAAATGTCCAAGAAAAAAAATCCAATAGTCCAATAAAAGACACAGATTAATGATAAAAATATTGATAATGATTTAAAAAAACTGTTGTCTGACATTGTAAAGTCAGAAATTTGTAAGAAAGAAGCTCATACATTATGTTTTTTTTAGAAATAGATCATTTCTGAAATGGTTTACAGCTGGATTCTTTTTCTGTATCATCGCATTTCCCAGATATACATTTGATGAAGCCATGTTCCTTCTTCTCCCTCTCCGTCCAAGACATTCTGGATCCTGTTTGAGGCGTTGATGGCAAATGTTGATCTGATTCAGGAAAAGTGCCCAAATGGACCACTCGCCTGTAGAAGATGTCCAGATCCCAGCCAGCATACCTAGGTGGGCCCCATATGGGGAAAAGGAGGGCACACAATATGGGTCCCAAATGGGTTTGTCCGCGGTTTCCATGGTGGCCCCACACGGGTCTGCCCATGTAGGGCCACTGCCATGTAGGGCCCATGTAGGCGGTGCCCCTACCTGGGCAAACCCGTGTGGGGCCACCATGGAAACCTCGGACAAACCCATTTGGGACCCATATTGTCTGCCCTCCTTTTCCCCATATGGGGCCCACCTAGGTATGCTGGCTGGGATGTGCATTTTATAATTTTACCAGTTCAGTGTTACAGGACTTTCGGGATTAATCATCACAAATCTCTGACTTTCTAATTTCAATAAACTTCTAAGTGTAAAATTAAATTTCAGATTTTTCAATGTCAGAGAATACATTTTAATTAACTTTTAATATATATATTTTTTCACATTTCTGACTTTTTGACACCAGAGAATATGAAAGTGTTGTAATTATGTGAAATTAATCTAGAAATGTCAGAATTTTTTTTAGGCAGAAGTGTACATTTCTGTGTCCACTTTATTTCTGCTTTTATTTATAATAGCCCTTGCACTCCATCATATTGATGTATTTTATATTAATCAAAAATGTCTGAACACACACTTACGTGTACATGCCATGGAGGCAGGATCTCCTTCAGCTCGAAAATAATTTTTCTCACAGCCACAGTGCAATGACCCCTCATGGTGGGAGAAGCTATGAGGCGGACACTTTGAACACTCCATGTTGCCGTGGGTAGATTTGTAGAAGCCAGCCCTGCACACTGGAAACAAAAGAGCACAGACAAATACGTGAGCATCATGCTGAACCAGCACATCGACAGCTATATAATAGCCTGATTCTTCTT
This sequence comes from Phalloptychus januarius, assembly GCA_902982915.1. Taxonomy (NCBI): domain Eukaryota; kingdom Metazoa; phylum Chordata; class Actinopteri; order Cyprinodontiformes; family Poeciliidae; genus Phalloptychus; species Phalloptychus januarius. The sequence goes on along the minus strand of CADWAE010000230.1, from coordinate 14,256,760 downwards.
TGGGGCAACTACAACAATAGCAAGTGCAAAATGAAAGATGGGGAGTGTTTAATGCAGTTTGTCTGTCACACACGCGCACACGCACACAAACAAAGTGTGGGAAAAATACAGAATGTACTGTAAATCTGCCATTATTGTATCAGGAACCTGCTGAATCCTTGTAAAACAATATTTTTTCCGAAACATCTTTGTCTCTGTAGCTCTCAGAAGGCACAACATGAATAATGCAAATTGTTCCCTTAGATGAAAAGGATGTTCTCTTTAAATATCTGTGGTATTAAATTTGCACTCAGCAGCTCTTTTAACTCCTACTCAACAAAAATATGTTGCAATCCGCCCAACTGGGGTGACACTTCACCAACCTATATTGAATTTGAAATTATATGGGTGACGGTAGGAGGGAGAAATCAAGGGGAAAAAAATAAATCGGATGTTTTATTTCTTTTTTCCCTCTGTAAATTATTCTCCAGCTTGGTTTCTTCTTGTTCTCTGCTTCTTCTTCTCAAAGGATTTAAATCCCTATGATTCTATGTCGTCCCACTCTGAGATGAAGAACATTTGAACCAACAGAATTCTTCTTACTGACACACCTAAGCTCTGTATTAAGCCTCAAGCCTCTACTAAAACTTAAAAGCAGGCGAACAATCCTTTACAATAAAACCATGCTAAATCACTTAACGATTTAATAAAATTGCAGTGACTCAATGAAAAGTATGCAACAGCGTTGTATGTTGACAAACAAGCATGTTTTCCTTCTGTCTTTCTCACAAACACACACATACTCGTGTACCTGCACGCAATATTAAATAAATGGCTAACAGCAAAAGCAGCAAGCCAGCAGAATGTGTGGGCTCAGCAGAACAGCGCTGACAGATCCCAGTGGCAGACAGCGCAGTTCTGCAAAAACCAACACTGCTGATATTACTCCCATATCCATCACTGACACTGCCACGCCAAGGTCCCCGCGCTGCACTAAATACTCAACAACACATACATGTGCACGCCTGCGTGGCAGCAGGTATGCTCCAATGTGTGCAGGGTAACAGGAGTGGAGTTTAAATAGTTCTGTGTGCTCCAGCAACAACAAAGCTCCCTGACAAATGCAGGACAGACCACCCTGATTGGAACATACAGTGTGAAATTAAAAATGACAGCCAGCATTCCTGGCCAATCAGGTAGTAGAAACTGGGTTGTGGACTGTAATGTTCCTGGGATATGAAGAATAAATCAAAAGAAGAAGTCACAATGGATAAGTTCAATGTAACAAATATTCAGAAACAAAATCGGACATAACATAATAAGCGTGTCATCGCTGCGTATCGGCTAATCAAAATTGTCAAAGCTATTTTAATTAACCATAAACCACTGGATTTAGCTTCAACTAAACTTGTTGTAACACTACGATGTGAGGAAAAGCTGTGTTACCATAAAATAGGAGGTCGTGGGTGGAGAAAGAGCAGAACACTGAGAGGGAATAGCGTATTCTCCAGAGTTCTTATTCAAACTTTACGCTAACGGAACGTAACGCTTCGGCACGTGCCCTCATAAAAAAAACCAACGAAGAAGAAAGAAGCAGCTCCTCTTAAAGGCACAGCACAATTCTTTAGAAATGGGTCAAATTTAGTAAGTAACCGATCTTGTATGTAACCACATTAATTGAAAAGGAAAAAATAAATCATCTTACATTATCAACTAATTTAAACTTTTTTTGTAAAAAAAAAAAAAAAAAGGTAAGCCACTCAAATGGAAACATTAAGATTTAGATGTTAATGTTGATAAAAAAGTAATTCAGATTTGGTTTTACTTTCAAACACACATGGTAACGACCTAAATAAATGTGCATTTTTCCACTCCCGGTGTCTGTCAACCATCTGGTTTTAGCTCTGAAGCCAAACTTACTGGCTCCAATCTAAGTGGAAACATATCTAAACAGAAATGGTAGCATACGGAAAGACATGGCATATAGGAATATGATGCTATTGTCTCTGCTAAATTGTTACACTTTATAGGATATAAAAGTGTTTGGCTAAAAATAGTTAAAATGTATCTATACAACAGTTTGCTGCTTTTTCTCAATGCTAAACATTGGGAATAGAAGGTTGTCCCTTTCTCCCAACAATAGTTCTTAGAAGTGTGATTTGTTCCAAGAACGCCTCCTTTCCTAACACTTCAAACATGCCAAACTCACATAGTTTACACTTTTCAGTTGTTATTCTTGTATGCCTTTGTACTTTTTCTTTTGGAAATATAAAAAAACTGAAATGAAAACAAGTGTTTCTTTTTTTTTTTCTTAGTGAGCAGTAGTAGAAGTATTCATATTAACACTACCAGTTCTTTCGTTACATTACAACACCAGGCTTTTTCATATTTTATTAGGATTTTATGTGACAGGCCAACAGAAAGTCATCCATAGCCATCAAGTAGATGGGAAATATCTGGTTTTGAAATTTTATTTAAAAAAAAAAATAGAAAAGTCTGGCATGGATTTGAATTTCCTTTACTCTGAGGTTTGAATCAAATCCAATGCTTCTACAATTCATCCCTCTATAAAGTCCACATCTGTGGTCAATAAGGAGAAACTGTGGAGATCCACAACTCTGTTTACCAGACAACTATTAGTTGTGCATTCCGCAAATTCAGCCTTTACATTTGTGGAATACATTTGTGCATTCCACAGATGTATGCTCGGCAAACATTTTAGAGTTTGCTGAGCCATTTTGGTAGAAGAGCGGATGTGATGGATGGTGTTTTAGTCCAGTGAGATCAAAATAGAAATTTCTGGTCTTTATGCTGCGGATGAATGCAACATCCCAAGTGTCGAACATGATGGTGACAATATGGCCCATCTGTAAATCTAGCAATATCAGGACATCCTCACAGACTGATTGACTGTGCAAGAAGGTCACTTAAAAGAAGGCGTATCTTTAGTCAAATTGATTACTGCAAGAGTGTCTTCTCAGATTTGGTCAAATAGGCAATCAGACAGCTGCAGCTGATCCAGAATGCTGCTGCATTTACTTTCGAATTAATGGAAATTAAAATAGCATAAAGCATAGGAGAAAAAATATATTGTTTGAGCATTCAGATTACTTATAAAGTTGATAACCAAAACTGGACATTATTGTGGTGTATATGGATTTTCGTTACCACAGACCTGAATCTCTTTTTACAACTCTTGGAAATGGATATTATGGCTCAATTTAAAACAGTCAGGTTTGTCAGAGTAAAAAGACACTGACTTATGCTGATGGTAAAATCAGATTTTACTTCCATAAGGTTTACTCTTCATCTTGTGGAAAATCAAGATGCGTTGCCGTAACATAACAGTGTGGGGGAGTCTGAGCTGAGAGTATAATACCATTTACAGAGAGATTTTTTTTTGTGCGTGTGGCCCTCTTCATCATTAAATGTGACGATTTAAAATATGTTTATTTCTTCTTTATGTATGTGAAACCATTTGATGTAAATAGTCACAATATGGGAACTAGTCTTTTATGCAAAACTATTTTCAGTCTTCATGTCATGAACAAACAGGAAAATAAAAGAAAGTGAAAGCCAATATTACATGTGTGGAGTGTCTCACTGCCACTGCACATCCAGGAAGGCTATAACACAGTGATCGGTTACAAACTGTACAATATAACATGTAACATGATCGTTTCACTTAAATGTGTGATGTACAAACATATCTGAACACATGATATGGTGGTTGTAATATAACTCGGGTTGCAATTTGCTCAATCAATGACCTGGGACATAGAACACCCTATCAATAATTAACATTGCTGCTGGGTGCTTTAGTGGTAACATGAGGCCTCTCTTTTCAAGACATATAAGTGATGACCTAATCTAAAACAGTGATCCCCATGACACACAAAGCGCATTGTGTCTCTAAGTTGATGTTCCTCAACAGTTGTGATCATAAGTTTATATACAGTCAGCATCTGCATGAATATCAAATTAATTTTAATGAATATCAAATTAATTTTAAGCTTCGATTTTAAAAGCAACAATGTTAAGTGTTTTAATTTATTTTGTATTTGGTCTAATTTATGCACATACGTTTGGTAGCCATCAACAGGCTTCTGAAATAATTCTGGCTGGATATTTAATCATTCATTGCATAAGAAACAGCAAACCCCATGTTAATTGGTTATTTTCCTGATATGGATTTGGCTTTCTGCATCATCTTTAAATTTTTAATAGGGTTGAGGTAGGGACCATTCCAGAAGGGAGCCTGCTTTATGTATTATAAAACCTGTTTTGATGTGTTTGGGGTAATTATGAAAACTGAACTGAACCCATGTTTCAGCCATCTAAATGTTGACATGAGGAGAAGTTGATGAATTTGGAGGTAGTCCTCCTTTATTATGTTGTCCACTCTGAATGATCCACTTGCTGCAAAAATGACTGTCAAGAAGATCCTGTTGGTTAGATAGATTACTTGATTACTAAAATATTCATTTACAACAGCCCTAATCTAATTAGAAAACTGTCTAAACATTTTTTTAGCATAACCAGTAACAAGGGTCACATCAGCCCATTTACTCTCACGTGACTCTTGTCCATATGACCTCATCACTTGTTGACCGACTGATGATACTCTGTTCCTGATCCTGTTTGTATTTGCTTGAGTCACAGAGTCAGGCTTGGTCCGATTTTCTTTAAGTGCAAGAGGATTTAGCCTCATTAAAAAAAACTGTGCTAGAGTAAGACTAATTTCCTGCTTCCATCCCTCCTGCCTGTTTTCTCTTTCAACCCAGCAAGCTTGCTATGACTTTTTCACTTTCCTTCTCCGCCCCTTCTATTTCACTCCGTACCCACCTCCTCCTTATCCTGCTATCCCACTTCCACTTCTTTTTTGTTTGACTCCCCCTTCTCTTTATTTTGCTCCATCCTTCTTTTCCTAATTGAAATCACTCTCTTTGAAATGGAAAACCTATGTGCTTTGACAACTCAGTCTTTTGGCTGACACTCTTATCCGGAGCCACTTGTAGCGGTGCTGGAAACATGGCAACAGTAAACATCACACCCCCTGTAATGAAATCTCTGTTGGGGACAACCAGTGATCAGTTAAAGACATCTAAAAATACACATAGTTAACAAAGTTAATTTGTTCAAAACTTAAACAAAAACTTATATCTACACCCATAACAAGAGGCAATGTATCATTGAAATAAAATATTGTCACACTGAGATACTGGTGACTGATACATGATGACAGGACTCTACACACAAAGTGACACCGACATCCATTATGCTGAAGTACAATCAATTTGGTGAAGCTAATATGTCGACAACCCAATAAAATTATTTTAGATTTGTCAGAAGTACAAATGAAACCAATAATCAGAGGAGCTGGATTGTGTCTTGGGGCAAATACCCATGTTTCCATCTGAGTTACGTTCCATTATTATGTTATTTTCCATGACAATCAATCTGGAAACCCAGTAAACCCATGTGCCAATGTTAACTAAAGCAGACCAGAGCGCTCATGCCTGCCACTCACAGGAGAAAAGTTAGCCGCAAGAACCCTTTAAATCTTAAATCCATGTACTGGAGAAAACATTAAAATGTCCAAATTCAATCCTCAAGTTTCTTTTGATGAATGTTATGACAGCCAGTGAAGAAAATTGTAAAATATATAGTATGCTAAAAAAAATCTCACTTTTGATTTTGAGAATCTTATAAGAGAAAATGTTAAAAACAATCTTTTATTATATTTTTAATACATTTTTGCTTCCCAAGAGACAGACCTTTTTCATACAAGGCTTTTAAGTTTTGCTTCAGTTTGTATTTATGGAGATAAAAACTTATTACACACTTTTGAATGTTATAGCACAAATTATAACCCTCAATAATGAGTTCACTATAAAAATACATCCATATTCATCCGCTTTTAAATACTTTGACATGTTAGAACCAGAAACATCAACATATTTTATTGGATTTTCACATGAAAAACCAATAAAAAGCACATTGAGAAGTTAAAGTTTTCTTACAAATAAAAACCTGAAAACTGTGGCACGTAACATGTTTGTATTCAGTTTCCATTCTGAGAAATGCCCAGCATGGTGGGGATGCAAAGCTTCTGTGAACCTCCTCTGACTGCAGTATACATCATGAAGTTTTGGCAAAAACATCTGTGGTTTATAAGAGTATAGTAAACATAGTCATCATGGCAAAGAGAAACAACAATAATGAGTTCACAAGTTCAAAAATAATGATTGACCAGCTGATTTTTTTTTTCTTTAAATTTTATCAGAAGTCAGTAAAAAGATCTTCCGCTGCACCGAACCAGAACTGAGCAGGGGAAGTTTCCTGCTCAGTCCTGCTTGGTGTTTTGGGGATTGAGGGATTGGGGATTGAGAGCAGTACATCATCTTTTTTCGGGTGACTGACGCCTGTTTTAATGATCTCATTCGTTAGATTACCCCTTTCATCCAACTCACACCAACACACAGCATGCTTGTCTCTGCACCGGAGATGCTGGCAGCCACACTCTGTTTGTTAGCTTCAGGGAGCTGATAAACTGTGGAAGCTGATAGTTAAAAATTAGGAAAATAACTGAGCGCTGCATAAATAAACATCCATAAAATTCTGGCCAATCCCATAATAGTTTCACATTCTGAGGGAGGCAAAGTGTATGCCAGAAGTGTCGCATAAGAAGAGGTGGACGACACGAGGTTGAGAACAAAATTACACGATTTTCATCAAGTAAATGCAATAATGAGAACTAAATACAGCACATTGGCTAAACCACGCTGGGCTCTTTAGCTAACTGCAGACTAGCTATCCATCTAATTGAGTTTGTTTATCTTAACTGGTTTAAAGAAATGCTTCTGTTCCCTAAATGCCTTGTTTGTCTTAATGTGGGCCTGCAATGCAGACCTCCATTTGCTAATTGTCACCACAACACCGTCAACCGTTCCTTTCTGCCCAGGTGGGGGAAAAAAACCTTTCCATGAATATGTGAGTAGCCTGCGTTCCTTGTGCATCTGTGTGGGTGATTGTACACACAGACTGGCACAGTAAAGCTTAATTAAGTGGTCAGATCCAGCCCTGATTTCCATAATAAAGCAGCCTGATGAGGAGCATGCTGCAGAAAGAGGAGCCTAAAAGGAGGGAGAGGGAGATGAAAAGAGCTGGAGAAGAAGTGGGAATGTTGAAAGAGAAGGGAAGTAGGGAAAGAGGAAGAATTAAGTAGGGTCATCATCATTGACATGATAGAGACATGAAAGCAAGAGTCATGAGTGTTGTGGCAGTTAATGTGAAATAACAACAAACACAACACTGTTCTCACGTTTCTTCAAGAATACTGTTTGTGCATGCAGCCAGGCTTTCCAAATGTTAATAAAGGCTGTATTTTTAGCAAAAAATGTTGATGCAAAAAATTTATTATTATAAAACACAGAGTCCACAAAGGCAAAATAATTTTATATAACAGCAAATGTTGACCGTCATATGAACATCTAATTTGCATGTGGAGTAGCACTGGATGAAGTGGCAGACCTCCAATTTTTATTCTTTCCTTTTTATCAAAGCTCTCATGAGCTTAAGAGGAAATTACCAGAATCAACACAGCTGATCCTTATAAGAAAACAGACTGGCTGAAAAGATGTGCTACAGCAGTTGGCATCTCTCCAACATGGGAAGGACTAAACAAACTTTAAATCTGACATTTCAAACCCAAACATATGTCTTTTCTCTTTAAGCATTGCAAAATTTTACTTCTGAATGTGTCAAACTTCTTTTATTTTGTTTCTCTGCTTCGTCTTTGGATCTATACATGACATCACCTCCTTTTGCTTTTGTCCTTTTTTGTCCATCAGCAATATGTATGTACTAAGCTGACAAAGATAAAAAGAGAGAGAATGAAAGTGTGAATTCAAATGAGAATCATGTTAGTAGATCAGCTTTGCTACCTGCGCTGAATTAAGTATAAAGTTGTCACTACCATACAAGTTATGAAACTTTCTTCCATAAGTTTGTTGTCTTCCCTGCAAGCACTGTGACAAACTGAAAACAAAAAAACATAATTTTTTTTTGGGCTGTTTTCAGAATCGTTTTGTTTTTGCCATTCTTTCATAATGCTGATCGGATCAGTGCAAAACTAATAATCTTCATGTCAGTAGATTATTTCCACCTGAGTTTTGTATCTCCTCCTGAGTTATTGTGGGCCGCTTCGCTGCTTCTCTGATTAACTGTGTCTTGACCCGGTACATCAGTGTATGTGGAGAGCAACCTACTTATCCACTTTAATCCATATCTCTTATGGTAGCTGTAACAGTCAAATGTGTGATTAATGCTTCACTGAGATCAGGTACATTTGCTACCAAACTCAAACATGCTTGGGTATCATCGCTGCTCAAGAAACTTTCCCTCCATCTTACTCATGTGGTAAACTATCAAATCTCTCTCCTTCAAATCTCCTTTGAACTTCTTTCATACTTGAAAGGGCACTTCAAGCAGGTAACGTCATTCACCAAATAACCTCCTAGACATAAAATCTGGGTTTAAAAAGGCCTGTTCCAATTCTGTTGGCTGAGACAGAACCATTAAGAGAAACTATAGTGACAGCCTCAACTTATCAGCTGCTACATTGTCAAACGTCCTTTTGCTGCTTTCATCTCTTGATTGTGCAGCTTTGGATTATTAAGCATAAGAAAGAACAGGTTGTAACTAAGCTAACGTGCCACCCTGCTTCTGGTGTAATCTATGGTCATCTTATTCCTTGATTACTGGGACTCTTCTGACTTCCACCACGGTGTTCCACCTGGCACTCGTATCAAATCTATTAATGTTGGCCGACAGAGTGTTTCATGAAGAAAAACTACTGCAAAGGATTTTGACATGAGTCGGTCACTCTGGTCATCAGAGATGATGACATCAATTTCAATACAATTCAGACTCTTTTTGGAAGTTGCTCCACAATGATGCAATGCCTTACCAAGCTCTATCAGAACATTTTCTCCTATCTATCCTTAAGAAACACTTTGCCCTTGAGTGAGCATTGCCTACCCTAGCAGTTGTGTGTCTCAAACCCCTTTACTGCATGCTATATGCCTACACTATTTTCATGTTATCATTCCCTGTTACCTTTGGAAGAGCTTGAGAGGTAGACTTCCTTTTACATAGCGTAATGTTAGTTTTTATATTCCCTACATTGTTGTATCCTCCTTTATAAATCACTTTAAATTAAAATGCCTGTCAAATACATATACATAAATATGCTTGGTTCCATTTTTAAATGATGTGTTATGTGAAATGCATACCACTCCTTAACTGTCTGGTGACTACATTAGTCTTCCTAATGCTGTTTTCTCACTGATGTCCTCTAACAAATATCCGAGGCTTTGTCTTTATGCTTACCTGGCCTCTACTACTTTTTTTCTTTTTAGTTTTCAATAAAACAATGAATCAACTTAAATGCAACACCAATTTCTTTATTTCTCTAATTGAATACCTTCATAGAAAAAAAAAAAAACAGATGTGACCCTGCAAAACTAACCGAGAGTAGAAAGGTAAAAGCAGTAAAACAGCAAGCAAATGTCTGTGGGCATCTGTGTGCTGCTGTGGAGGACAATAAATTGGGACAAAAACATGGCAGGAACTGTGCACACACCTTACACAGATAAGCATGGATCAACTCCCTGCTGTACACATTAAGGATGCAATTACTGTTTCCTAAACACTTCACACTCCAGAGAGTAGCCAGGTCACTAATATCCAGGGCATCCAGCACACTAGTCCGAATTCACTTTTGGCAAACACACACACACAAGCTGGAAGACATCAAAATATATGGGACTACACTATAAAGACTAGGAAATGAAATCTGATGATTAGCACTATTTCCAAATAGAGAACAGGTCACTGGTTTATATATCCACTGAGGGCTTTTTATGTGAAGTTGCCATGTCCTCTCTATGAGTGCCTGGGATTCCTTGGGGTGCAACAGCTCTGCCCCAGAATCCAGAAACATGCTAGGTTAATTGGAAGCTCATTACTTGATTAAATGCATTGTTATCTGTCTCTGTCTCTGATACTCAACCTGCTCAGGGTGTAACCTTGTGTTGTCTATAGACCACTGGAATTTTCCACCCCAAGTTTTTCAAGTTTTTGGTTGATAATTTTAAAAACACTAATGATGCATTGCTATGCTTTGTTTTGTGCAAATTTGATTGTGAGAGAAAGCAACCTATAGAATGTTGAACATTACAAAACATCTACATCGTACTGATTTGCAATTGGTATATATATAAATATATATATATAAATATATACAAGCTGTCCCTGTAGAAAATCTCACACTAAGGCAAGCGGGACCCAAAGATATCTTTACATGCTACTGATCTGATACATTTAACATATATGAGCAGAAGTTCACACGAGAAACAATGTGTGTATTTCAAACATAGATCATTTCCATCTATGTTTGATTTAACATAATGTGATGTGATACGATACAAATATGATAAATATGAAAGAAACAAGAGAACATCTTGAAACTGAATTAGAATTTTTAAAACACTGTTTAACAAATTGCTTTGTATTTTAACACTGTAAAGAGGCTCATTGTAATACGAAGCCTTCCATACAATAGATGCACTCCACTGTCTTTTAGTAGTTCAGCAGCAATGTAAATAAAAAAAATGCAAACTATCAAAGAGAGGTGTTGATATCAGCTCAGGAATGGGAAAATGTGAACTTAGTTACATTGAAAGGATGCAAAAACGAGTCACACCTTTAAATCATAAATAGGAAGAATTTATACGCTTTACTCGTCACAGTAAACACTCAAACTACTTTCCACCAGATGGGTGACTTTGATTCACCCAGTTAGCAACTTTACATCGTATGTATTTGTGTGTAACACAAGTGCACACACATTTATTCACTGGCACAACACCCACTCTTCCCACTGAGTCACAGTTGCCTCACAAAGGAATTACTATGAAAATAGTAAAATACGTTGGGTGTGGTAAAGAATTGTAAAGGGACAGTGTTGTTTTTCCAGACACATAGTGCCAAAACCAGAATCAATATTCAGTTTTTATAAAAATGCTATTTATATAAAATTTGACTTTGTAATTTAATGCCTTTAAAATGGGCTTCTGTTTCTCCAAAATCTCCTGCTATTTCTGAAACTCCATCTTCAGGAAGTCATCACAACTTCTCTCCTCTATCAATCCTTCAATAATGTTTTCAGCAGAAGCTCGGAAGTTTGGAAGCTGCAGCTCCGAGGAAGAGCAGCGCCTCGAAGGCATTGCTAGGTCCACTCAGCCGTTTCGCAAAGCTGAATGGTTGCCACGGGAGAATAAAGGATTTCTTAAACATGCATGAAAGAATCAAGGCAACACTCCAGGTATGTTTTTGATGGGAGAATAACATAATAACAAGATGCAAAGCTAAAAAAAGTTGACTTTACGTAACATTGCCCCTTTAAAAAGACACTAAGCTTTTATAAACCTATTAGGACCTTGTGACAAGTCAGGACAATAGAGCTTTCATACTGCAAGCACTAGATATAAATCACATTCCATGAAGTATGGAATGTGATTTAAATATTAAGGGTACCTGTAATACCCTTAATATTTGATGAGATCATCAAATATTTTTTATGTTTGCTTTGCCACACCACTACAGTTCTCTTTCCAAACCTGGACACAGCGGGAATGTCGGTAGAAAAAAAAACAAGTTTGTTCATAGACATAATTTTCATCTGAATGGAATTTATTTTAGCATTGAACTCTTTTACGTCTGCATCTGGTCACAGCTGGCACACTCACGCTGTACATATAGATGTCCATAAATCTGTTTTGTACAAAGACGTGTCAATCTTCGCGTCTCTGCACCAACCCACTACCAGCAGCATTGTCTGTGTTGGAAACACATATTGTGTTGTGATTTTACTTAGCATTGTGAAGAAGCCACTGACATCTACTAGAACAATCACATTCCTGAATTTGAATCCCAGGAAACAGCACACAATCCAAACCGACGTTAAGCCTCTTTGCCCCTGTCAGTCTTTTACACATCCTTTATCTTTCTCTTTACACAACAGATAGCCAGTCGTGTACACAAGATGCCTTTTCACACAAGGACATTAGCTCCCTTCAAATTGATGATATAACAGCCCAGACCATTGCCCCATACTCCTATAGATGACAAAAGTAGCCAAAAGCAACCAGCTCTTGATCAGCTCATGCTGATATGAGAAACTAATAAGGATATATACTTTCCTAAATATTTCTTTTACATGCACACCTGCTTATTTGTAATAAAGTGTCAAAGGAGACATGTGAATATTATTTAGGACATTGATAAACCACATTCCATGCCAAGTGAATGTGGCATATGGCACTTTGCTCTGACATGGCAATGCATTCCTTCATGTTTATACCTTCATCATATCATAAAGAATTACGATATGATGGCTCTATCTGTACTTCTTTTGATATATTTTAGCATTTGTGCAGAAATAAAAAAGTGCTTAGAAATACATAAAGTATTTTGAACTTTCAAAAGTGCATTTGAAGGCAAATTTTACAGAGTTCCAGGTTTTTTTGTTGTTTAAATGATACATTTTCCTGAAATATTTTTCAATGGCTAAAAGTATTACAGCCATGTTTAAAATACATTAAACTATCAGAGTGTTATTAAATATAACAGGGCAACTTTTGAGGATTTATTTATCATTTCGGTTCTCATCTTAGAAGAGAGAACAAACTTGGGATTGAAGGTCAGAATGTTTTTGAGTGGCACACAGCTTAGATGGCTAATTGGATTTTCTGACAAGCCGCTGGGAATACAATGAGAGGCAATTTGATCATGGCCCCATGTAACTAAATAATATTAATAAAGTTCACAACTTCATGCCAGTTTGTAGTTTCCTACTCAGCTCAGTCAGAGCAAATACCTTTTTCCATTTTCTCATATTCAGGAAAGAAAAAAAAAACAAACAGAACGCAAATGATGTTGATTTTTGACTTGGCCTCATGTGTAAAAATAAATTAACTTCTATTTGTCCAACTGGTTAAGAATTATAATTTTTTGAAGACTGAAAAACATCTTTAAACAACAGAAAAGCAGATGTTGTATAAAGTTTTAGAGTTATTGAATTTGTTATTGTTCTATGAAGAGATCTCATGCTAACTCTGGCTGTCTGTGCACACCTCGAGGTTCTGACCAAAAACACCTTAAATTTAATCTGTTATTTCAATGTGCTTAAGTCCATTTCACTTTTACTTGAAGGCAATCATTTGGTGACTGCCAGGTGTGTGTTTTATCCTTTTATGCACATGTGTTTAGTAGGTAACCAATGTTATTAAACTATTTTTCCCTCACTTCCAACTTGATTTTGATAACTTCCTTTCTATAGCATTTTTTTGTACACAAGCGTTTTTCTATGCAGGTTCCTGCTGGAAGCCAGGGGTTACCAGGAGGGTATCTACACTTAATTTTACAAGAAATACATAAGTGCTTGACTTGAAGTGCATCCTTTCAGAGAAGTCATAATTGATTAAAATTTAAGATTATCATAAAAACACATAATTCAATTGGCTAGATTAAAATAAATGCTGTTTCTTGACTATTTTAGAAATTATCTTAACACTTAGCTGATGGAGTAGAAATACTGCAAGAACCATTATCCCAGAATAGGAGGACAAGCTGTGACATCAGTCCTCAAAAAAGTCAATGATGAAGTGTATTTGCTCTAAAAAGGATTAAGTGGCTCATAAAACTTCTGGAATGTATACCTAAATGCTTTAAACGCTGAACTGCAAAGCTTTGCTGAAACAGATAAATGGACTCTCATCTGCAGGGGAGTGATGCATGAGGTGGTTATAGTAGTGCTAAACTACTTTGTGCAAATGTGTCCATCACATGCGTGCGTCCTTGATGAGCAATGTGTGTGTACTTGTGTGTGCGGATGTCTATAGGAGAGAGAGCTGCAGGATTCCTAGGGCAGGTGTCTCAGCAGTGGTTAGGGCAAAACAGCACTAAATCACTCCTCAAATGACACACCTCTCCACGGGTGTCCTACCATGTGTTGCTGCTAAGAAAAAAACCCAGAGAGTTACTGTTTCATGCAACGACTGAGAGATATAAAACTCTCTATAAATCAGCACTTTGTGATTCTGGTGACAGGTACAGATTATGTATGAATATATGCTACCTTTGCCCTTGCTCAATGCAAGTGAGCGCACATTTCTCTCAGTTTATTTGTAAATGTGTGTGTGCGCACATGTGTTTATGTGTGTGTATGGATGACAGACTGGCGCAGGTGAACCACAGACAGGGCCAGACATCCTGGCACGATCCAAAGACACATCAAGCCTCTCGCCTTACGCCATGCTCCCTACCTTCTTGCTTGCTCCTCCTCCTAGAACTGAGATTGCCCACAGCAGCAGACGTGCACATGGAGGTGCTAAGGCAATTAAGGTACTGATTAATAGGAATTAAATTGCTGTTTGCATTTATCATTTATGATTCATGTTGAGAAAGTAATCCATATAAATTGCTCACAAGAAATTAAATTTAAAAAATGACACAAAGAAAAAGTGCAGATAAAAACAAAGGATTCCTTCAGGATGCATTTACAACATGGAGTCTGTCTATCCTCTGTTGTGTAATAACTCATCACTGATGACAGAACCATAGACACTATTCACATGGGTCAATTCAACATAAACTCCCTGAACTAACTTTAGGAAATGCCCAATCACCAGAGATCCATTATTGCATGGTGAAACAACAAAAGAGAAGCAAAATAATATAAACTCAGATGACTAAAATTAATATATGAATATAAAAGAATTGAAACAGAGATAAATGACATTTAAATACATATAAAAAGTAAAGCTGTCAAATTGTTGATATAATGATGTGGTGTAGTTCCACTGATATTACATTTTATCTTTATATTATACATTAGTTTCACACTTAAATTTTGAGAAGTAATAAAATGTATAAGTTGAAAAAAAGCCCTATAAGCAACCAATATTTTATCAAAATCTCAAATTGAAGCATATTCATAATAAAGCCACAGTTGCACAGCATTTTATCAGCAATAAAACCTTCCACTGTCCATGACCTTGCAGAGAAACATGTGTTTTCAGTGACTGTTTGTTTGGGACACCTAGAAAAGCACACATTCAGCAGAAGTTTATTTCCAGAGTAGAGCCCCGCAGAGCTAATGCTAGTGTAGTCATGTCTGAAACGTCCCAGCTCATTGTGGTGGAACAAAGACGCTAAATTATAGGGTTTCTTCTTGTCCTCGAGAAGCACCACTCACAGATTTCACTTAAACTTGTTCCAAGTGCAACCACCCATTGTTCTGCTGGCACAAGAGCCGCCTACACAGATGGACGAACTGATTCTCCCAACACAGTCACAATTAATCTAATTTGGTCCAAACTTCATTAAAATGGAATGCAAACCAGTCTTCAATTTACTTTAGGGTCCAATTACATGTAGCACAATTAAAAGCCATCCCTCAGTATGAGCAAGATGTCACTACAAAAGAGATGACATCACAAATTGTTTTCTTCTGCTTTGTGTCCTAAAAATGCTTGCATTTTTTACTCTGTGTGTGGCAAGATGCACTTGTGTCCATTTTTAAGTGCTGTAAACATTTTTATGACTAATTTTATTGTTTTGACATTAGAAAAGGACAAATGTCATGGAAAAACTTTTTTCATTCATTTTCTGAGCTCTGTATAAGCTTTATTCCTGGTTCTTTTGTCTCTCCCATTTTAAAGAGTTGCTAAAAGTCATTTCATACTTATGCCCCAGGAAAGCAAGTGGGAGATTGTAGTTTCTAGACTCTTTTGTTAACATAAAAAATACACACAATATATTTAAAAAAACACAATTGTCTTGTTAAGACTGCTAAAAATTTTGGCACAGATGTTTTTTTCTAAAAAAATCTGTTTAATAATCAGACTTTTCATCACCAATTAATTGAACATAAATCAAATAATCATTTTGTTTTTTAAACAAGCCTTTTTTTCCATTGTAGTAATTACATTTCATGAACCTTTTCCACATTATAATCAAGGGTTCCAGTAAATGTAACAGGCACTTTACATGGTATAAGAGCTGCAATATTAGTTTAGTTGTGTTTTGTTTTTATAATAATTAAATGTACACAGCATTTTCACATACTTTAAAGCAAAATTTCTCTCTTATAAATAAGAATCTGGTCTTGTTCTGGTCTTACTTCTTTCTCAACCGCAGTGAGTGAAACCAAACTTGATACTCTGTAAAAACCGCAATGAAACCTCCACCACTCTATTATAAAAAGAGTGTTATTGTCCCACAATGGTCTAAAAACACTTTTACAACATTTTTTTTTCTGCCCTAGGTGGAGTCGTTGGAGTTTTTCTTTTCTTTACAGGTGTATAAAACATCTTTATTAAATTGAAAGAAATCTTATAGGTTCTGGCATGCTAGTAAAGACCCACTATGCCCATGCCTCCCTGGGCGAGATATAAAAAAACAGAACAATTAGTCAAGCTCCTTTTTTTGCCCAGTTCACATAGTTTGTTGACACTGTCACTGTTATTAACTGTGAAACTGTCTATAAGAACCAGACACCAAAACATCCAATCAATTAAGTCTCACTCAAGGAAACTCTGTCCTCTTTGGAAACACTGGTTAGCATTAATTTAAGTTGTTGTTACGAGGAATGGCAAGAGCGAGAAAGGCTTTCACTGTCGTCATTCATCGCAGGAGAAAGTAGACATTCATCATTAGGGCTGCCAATGCATCTTGTAAAGAATGAGCTGCCGTGGCCCATTTAGGTTAAAACCACAATTTGAAATCCTTTGTGTATTATTTTAGTATTAGGCATCAATTATTAAGACCCAAGTGTATCTTCCCAGTTGGGAAATTATTTGCAATTAAAGTAAACGTGATATTTGGAAAATCACACAGCTCCATGGACGGCTTCTTTTTCTTTGTATCGCTTATAGATACGTTGGAGTTTCTCCCCAACACTGGAGCCAGTGTCAGGCTGAAAGGCGAGAGTGATGGATGGGCAGGGCTTAATCACCTTTAATCAGCTCTATCCCTGAATAATGATGAACAGCCCTTTTTATGCACACATAATGAAGAGAGAAAGAAAAGCTTTGAGAAGAGATGTGTATTGTGTATATTTTATTGGATTCGTGACCAGTGGCAGATGCCGTTCTCCTCCTCTGTTTTGTGGTTACTATGTTCTTCTACTTTGGAACCTCACACAAGAATCTGTCACACTGCAGATTTACTACTGATGTGTCGACCGGGATTGTTTTTTTTTTCCCACAAAGCCCACTTTGACTGAGTCCAATTAAAAGATCAATAGGTTTGAAGTAAGACAATCTATTACAACTTTTTTCAAGTTAATGATGTGTACAAGTAGAGTTCTAGAGAATAAAGTCACTTGTAAGATTAACAAAATAATGTGCAATTCTTTTAATATAGTTTCACAAATTTGGACCACAAAACTGGCCAGGAATTAAAGAAAGAAACAGAGCTAAATATCGCATGATTTATTGAGGTTGTGACAGGCAGTACCCAACATCTTTTAAAAATGCATGAAATGGACCCGACTCAAATTTTTTGGAGTTGGAGTGAATTTTTGGGAACCTCAAATCTTGTTCTCTGAGAATAATAAATGCCACCAGTTCTAAAAACGTTGTTGTATTGGGATAAAATCACATAATTTAATTTTACCAAATCAGGGTACATTGCTTTTCCAAAGTTGGTTTGATGCCAAAATTGATATTTTCCCCAAAATTTAAGAATCCCCTAAGACTCATAGCTTCCTTTGTTTGAGCTGGTACATTACATGCATCTCGGCCATGATGATTGGGAAAATCAGATTAAATCATTTCTCAATACTCAAAAGTCTGTACAAGGCAAGTGTAAATCAAGGTGCATAAATAAGGGTACTCACTGTTTAAAACTCTCAATGTCAAATACAAGCTAGCTGACAAACCAGTTATTACTGTGGATACCAACTATTTTATGATAAACGATTAGTAAATATTTTCTCTTCAAGCAGATTCTAGAGCATCTATTAACCTGGATACACTTTAATCCAGACTGTACAAAATATATTTCAGTAGCAATCAATGTTTGATTAGAAATTGTAAAATAGCATGTGTGTAAACAGCAAGTGACCACTTAACAGTGTTTGCTTCATCCCTGGCCCCATTTCCCCCATTCCTCCCACTCTCCAATCACCCACTGCAGCCTTGGTGTGGTTGACAGGCAGCTGAAGGGCAGCGCTGTCAGGGAGGCCAAAGGCTGGAGCGTGGGGGGCCTGGTGGGGTAGCTGAGCCCCAGCACAATGCCATTACAGTGGGAAGAGAGCTGAATGAATGACCTGAGGAAATCATGGGGCCAGCAGGAATGTTCCCCTGCTGAGCAAACACATGGTATTGCGCTCTGCGGCAGAGCGATAACCCTCACTCTCCCAACAAAGGGTAGTCCATCATCAAAAAGAAACCTGGTGAAGAGCTGTCATTGCAGGCAGATGTAGGACGTGTTGTGGTTACATGTAAACAAACAAACAAAAGTGGCGGAAAGTTCATGACCTTTGTGCTCATCAAACTTTAAGATGGACACATATCCATAGAATTCAGGCTCTTGGTTGTGCTGGCGCTTCCATGTTTGTTTTTTTCAAATATTCTTATATGATTTTGTAATGATTATATTATATAATTTCATATAACTCTGGCACTGTCCAAAGATTTCAATCTACAGCTTTCCTTTATATTATTTGTGTGGTTAACAATCAATGAAACATTCTCAGTTAGGTGGAAGTTGCAGCCAGTGTAACATAGTTTGCAGTAAGGGAGAAATACAACAAATCTCATTAGAACTTGATTCCCATGAGCAGGAATCTGCGACCAAATGCATAGCATGTAGCTAATGCCCTATATTATCTACTTGAATTGAATTAAATTAAAGAATATCACTGAAGAAAGTACATGCATATCCTGTTTTTTGACTGAGAACATGAGCGCAGCTGCTCCAGAGAAGGCTTTGAGATAGGTTTGTAGCTCTTTATTTGATAAACTCAGAGCATATGTAGGCATTGACACCTGTGTGCCAGGTGTCTACACTGCCAGTTCACAGCAGAGTTTCTGCTGCTGCTGAATACAATGGCAACTGAAAACAAATTATTATAATTTTTTTTTTTACCAATACTTCTTCAGCGGGGAAAACAATGAAGTGATGAGCATTAGCAGTCAGTGAAAACAGTAAGGTGAGCCTTTACACAGAGCGACAGAGCTTTGAAAGTGAGAAAACACCGTAGGAGCATATAGCTTCAAGCGTTTTTTCAACTCAAATCGCAGAGAAACAAACACATCCAGAAGATGAATTTAAAACTCAGCAAGTGCCATGAGACACTATGAGCCTGAAGAAGAGAAATGGCCATAAAAAGTTACATAAGACTGTGCTGCTCCTGCCAAACATAAAAATGCTTGGATCTTGAAAATGACTATATTCTTGCACATTGTTTCAAAATTTTTAAGAACATTGACAAATTATAAATATTTTGAATGCACCCTAACCAGTACCAACAGGGGTGACACTGGAGCAGAGCATCTGACCTTACATTCAGTTAGCAGAAGCTTTTATACAGAGCAGCTTGCAGGTGCTCAAATTAGTTGAAATTTAACAATAATAAGTTCATTCCTTCAAACATACAGACAGGATAAGCGTGTACGTACCATGGCATTCAAAGAGAAACTGAGAAGTATTGCCAATCCAGTCAATAACCACTACTGTCACTTTGTTGAAGCTGTATACCTGATATGATGCACTGCATTTAAAAGGCAAAACTACTGCAGTATTTTTTAAAATATATTTTCCTACACCTGGTGCATTTGGAAAAGAAAAAAATCAAGATGCCATCCATTCGACATGTTTCTTTTGTTTTTTTGGTCTTAGATAGCTTCATGTAGCTGCAATCAGAACTCAGATTTAGCATGATCTATATTATTTCAGAATGGCCAGTCACTAAAGATTTAAGAATGTTATGGTTTTACCAGGAATCTGACATATAATTATGAATATGACAGTTGTCAGTCACTGACTCACCTATAAAATTCTTAATTATTTTCCTCTTGAATAGAAGAGTCTGCTGCTTGGCAAACAATGCAAAAAAAGTAAAATAAAAATAAAAATAACAATAGCAATCATCTATTAATTTTACTGAATGTTTTTTCTGACACAGTCAGAAATTAGACCAGCTTAGATGTTAGCTGGTAATGACCAATAATCAGAAAAAAATCTCAATGAAGCTGCTACAGAGCACTTTTTGTTCACTTATTGGTGAAGAGATTGTTTTTACTTATACTGCAGAATTTTGGCTGCATTTAGATTAATTGAAAATTAGCAGGTGTATTCTGTGTGTGTTTTTAATCTGATGTCGAATGTACCTGATTTTAGAACTTGGAGAGAAATAAATTTAATTTATTTTTTTTACTATGACCTGATTTACGAAATGTAAGAGTGGAGGGAGAGCCTCCTTAATCTTTTCATGACTGTACATGAAACTGTTCACCAATGATAAACAGATGTCTGGGGTTGAGTGCAATTAACTGAAAGTGATGTGGTGCGCTCCCTCTAGTTCAACAAATCCTGAAGTCTCCCATGCATTGGAAGTATCGTTTGTGCCAGTAAAACCCTTCTTCTTTTTCCCCTATTGTTTTTATGGGACCATAAATAGCCCAGCCTAAATTAATGAGGCCACAGAGACAGTGATGGAGGAGTGAGGGGATAAAGGAATGAAGACATGAAAGAAATGATAGATTGCATCATTATAATGCAGCATATCTTACTTAACAGTAACTGTTAGCTTTGGAAGTTGCGTGTTTCAGCATGTGCTAGTTTCCGTCTCAAAATGCATGCAATTATATGCAGAGAAACACAAAGACAGACAATGTTTTTCATCACATCGCTTTGGTGTAACTTAAATATGCATTCACACATGAACACAACAGCTAACTCAAGTGCACAACAAAAGAGCCTGCTTTGTTTTAGATGCAACATCACCTGCAGCTACAAGAAATAAAAATAGAGTCAATTGTCCCCACCTGTGGACAATTTATTGAGTATCTCGTTTAGGCTAAAAGCAGCTGTAATTAACACTAAACCTCACTTAACTGACAGCAGATTGCTCACCACTCCACATTGTTTTACTTAAAAACCACATAGCCTTTCTGTGAATACAATAATGAGTTATTCTTTACCAGAGCATCCTCGAGCTTCATGGAAAACCTAAATTAGCACAGAATGAAAAGTAAAATACATTTAATATGATTGGCTTCACATTGGGTCCAAAGCATTTCGGTACCACTTTGAACTAACAGAGAAAAATAGCTTGAATCATTATAATGTTTTGACTTTTTTAATGAACTCTAAGAAAACTTTCCAAAATGTTTTTTGTTTTTACTTCAACATCTCATAGAACACAATTTACTGATGGCAGTTTCTCAGTGCAGAGTGCTCAGATATAACTTAGCAAGAAATTGACTGGTGACCAGAAACAGCTGAGATTATAGGCTCACAATTCCTCCTTATGAGGAATTACAAATCTGTGGACGGTTGTTATTTTTTCAGGATTTCCAGCAGCTTTCACCAACAAATCATCATAAGAGCCTTTAATGACAATGAAATAAAAAATGTATGAATAAAATGCAGCACTACAAAATCAACAAGACAAGAAAGAAATGCTGATGAAAGACATTTGGATCATAATTACATGTGTTCACCTGTGGTTGAGTTGTGGCATAGTAATTTACACCCTGTTTAACTGATAATGCAATGCAGTGCAATCTATCAACTAACAATCAAGCAGTCTGGAGATATATTTGTCACACAATCCATCACACCCCCACCCCTTAAAATCTTTATGTGTGTTGATTTGTCACTCAGAACAGCATTAGCATGGTAAGTACATGCAGATCCAAGCCACAACCAGTAACCTTTCAGGAACAATTTGCATGTAAATCGATGGATTAATTGGCTAAAGCTCATTAGAGTTGAGCTCTCATCAATACCTTACAGCTCAATTAACCCAGACTTTGAACTGTAATTCCCACCTGCCCACACATGTACACACACACACGCAAACACACCCCAGCAATACCAAGTAGAATTTATGACAGAGAAACCACAATGGATATATTTATTGGTAAACTTAATGCTGATGTTTTGAAAATACACATAGATTATTTTTATCTAAGTTAAATCCTTTTGCACCCACAAGTGACATAATTTACAACAAAAGTGCTGTTGTTTAATAAGTAGGGATTCAACCACACATTCAGTTTATTGGACAGAATTATATGGCTTTATGAGGAGAAGACTGCATTTAGTGATATTTTTGAGAAACCTAAAAAATTATTGTTTCTGATAACATTACTTTCTTGACAATTAGAAACTGTTTACATAATATGTAATGTGAATATTCCAGAATATCATAATCCGACTGCACAAAGTAGTAAAACAAACCAACATCCTCCTACCACTTCCTGTCATCTTCTTTGTCATTTTTGGCAGTAGTAACATCCAACTGTTGAGCATGTGACTCGTGTTGTGGAACAAGTGTTTCAACTGCAGTTTTGCAAAATATATCTATTTCTATATGGCTGAAAAAACGGCTCATCCTAGCACAAATAGTTTTTAATTAAAAAAAAAAAGCTTTTTTATCAATTTCTTTTGAAGGGGTGTGCATAAGACTGATATGATACAGTCATAAATATGTCAATATATGTCTTGGACATGAAGGAGCCTTCATAAATATTTATGACTGTTGTCATGAAGTGTCATTCAGTAAATAACATTTTCAATGGAAAGTTTACACGTTTAATGAATTTCTAATATAAGTTTTAACACAACTTTCCTCAATAGTGTCATCATTTACCAAATAATGCAAAGTTTATATTTTTAATGCAACTTTTAATGCAGCGTAAGAAAAACTTTTTACCAGATATTGGTTACACAAACAGAATCTATTGATTATAGCAAGACAAACCTATCTAAAGTGACTTTGAAAAACCAAAAAATTGGTAGTTGTGGAATTTTTAAAATTCGTTTTCTCAAGCATTTCTCAAGATTTTGCACTTTGACATCACCTTCAGGTTCTGAAATTGAACCCTAAGAGTGAAAAGCCAGCAGAGCGGAATGGATGGAAAAATCAGTGTGTTGTATCTCAGGGCGTGGGCCGAGCTACCTTCACCTTGAAGAATGTCTGCTGCCACCCATTTGAACAGATAGGGGAGGAGGGAAATGAATGAGCAAAGGTGGGAAATCTGTGGATGATGAGTACAGTAATCATGTCGGACACTGCTGTCTGCCATTTTGCCCGGCTAATCTTCTCACTGCCTCTAACCTGCCATGCATATTTGCGGGATGAATATGTGGATGTGTGTGTGTAATCCACAAGAAAGGTCAGTGCTCATCTGCGAAGCATCCTTCAACCTTTAAAGGTTGGGTCCTTTGTCCTGGTGGAAATGACACTTCATTCAAGCCGTTGTAAGAGGAGAGGCTGAGACAAAGACTGATATTGAGGGTTTGACAGAAGAAGCAATTTTGTCAGTGCAAATGCTTGCACCAAGGCTGCTATTAATGAAAATTAACCTTAAGGGCTGATGGGGTAACTAAAACTACTAACCTGAGTCAAATATAAAAGCATGTCAAGAAAAATAATATTATTTTTGCAATTCTTAGGACATGAATATAATTACAACATATGATTATCATTTTAAAATGTTTTTAAGGTTGTTTTTCAAAGCCAGGAAAGTAGTTGTCACCTTAGACGAACACAGAGGAAATATCAGAATAGGAAAATATGCATGCACAAACACATCTGCAGGACGTTTAGGTGGTCCACTGTGGTCTTAGGCTGGAATGTCCGTATTTGGCTCTACTGAGAATGTGAACGGTTGAGGAATGTACCGTGCAGGGAACACTAAAGGTTTGACTACTGAGGCCTGACTGCGTTTAATCAGCACTTGCAAACTGATACACACATACGTGTCCGCCCCCAGCAGAACATTTATCACATGTAAATAACCTACTCGTCTCTCACAGATTGTACACACGCAGACACACCGAACCGCATTTTGTTCCATCTGACATCATTTCAAAGTCAACCGACACAGATGAAGGTAAAATGTCACCATTTGGCTCCTTGTGGGTGGATAAGGATCGCTCAACTACTCCAAATATGAGTGCAGAGACCTTTTACTTCATCTCTATGAACTGTGTCAGCAGGCAGGATCACAGATGCATGGAATCAGAATCTATAGATCATCTTAGAAAGACCGGTTAAAATCTAGGAAATCACAGATGTTTGAAGGGGTAATATCTCATGTAAAATACAGTGTGACACGAGAAAAGGAAGTGGATTGTGTGTCTTAGCAATCAGTCAGCAAAAAGCAGCATTTTATTTTATTTTTTCAGGATTCTCTCACCGCCGAGAAAGCAGAGATACATTTCCCGTCTGATGCACAGTAAGTATAGTTCAAATTAGATTAAAGTTTTCAAAACCAGTTATCAAACCGTCATCTTTGAGATTATGTCAGACTTTTTTGTCATCCTCTTATTTTCTGATAAAATGCTTGTTACAGCAGGCATATTTACCGACAGTGACTCTTACCCAGAACTGCTTTTGTAGTGTGCATGGGCGTGCTCATTATTGCACGCAGCGTATTTATGGACCTGAAAGTCTGAAAAAATCAGTTGTGTAAAAGTGGCTTGTAAAGGCTTTTCTTTCTTTTGTCAAAATGTTCTCACGCCCACAAAGTGTTTGGATTTTATGTGACACACTAATACAAAGCGCTGGATTGTTGTGAAGTGGAAAGAAAATAAATACAATTTCTCTTGATTTTTTAGTAAATAAAAATCTGACATCATTCTACTCCTGTTAGTCCAGTGTAATCAGAACCAGTAGTTCTAATGTGACATGATGTCTCTTAATTAGTAAGCTGAGTCTAAACTCGGCTGCAAAATATTTGAGAATGAGAGGGGAGGTCAATAAAAAGCCAGGGTTGTGGCACAATGCTTAAAATCAAAGAAAAACTAGGTTTCAAAAGTGCTGAAAAAGTCTTTAGCGGAATTAAGCTGAGAACACTGGGAAAGACTTTAATATTGCTATTACCAGACAGTTGTAACACAACTTGAACTTATTTGCAAAGAAGAAAAAGTAAATATGTTAAGTCTTTACATATGCAAAGCAGGTAGAAACACCAAAAGACTCAAATAAGGCACCACAGAAATGGAATTTATTGTTTTCAATGCTAAAACAATATATCCCTTCCTTTTCAGTTCACACTTGTGTTCTACTTCGTGTTGGCCTGTCACATACAGTTACAGCAATAAAATACATTGTTCATTGTGAAAGCAATGTGACAAATCATATTGTGCATTTTCAACCTTTTTTATTTATGGACGTGTGTTTTTAAAATCTCACTTTCAGGCTTTCTGTACTTCTTGCTTCTTTGGATCTAGAGATTATTGGGTTTGACTAGATCTAGTCATATAGCAATAAGTAAGCAAAGTCTATAAGTATTAAAATTATACTTCTATTAAATGTCAAAGCAAATGTTAAAAAGATTCAGTATCAGAACATGCAATAACTATGGCTATCAAAAGTCAACAAGGAGCCCAGAACACCTGTCATTTCTAACAAATAAAGTGTAATACACCATATTAAAAAAGTGTCACTACAGCAAGACCAACAAATAAACCAGCAATGAAATGAACACATTTGCAATTGAGGATGTATTTTTTTAAGTACGTCAAGGCTAAAGAGTTAGAGCAAAACCCAAGTCAATGCTTCTGTTATTGAAACATAAATAAATGCATGACAGATGCATACTTTCACAGCAAAACATCGGCTGAATCGCAGACAACGGCCTCCGTTCTCTAATCATTACATCAGGTAAATCTCTTAGTAAGACTTGAGTTAGAAAAAAAGAGCATATTTGGTCAAGGCCTAAATTACTTCAATGAAACAAATAACATTGACTGTTTTTAATATATCAGTATGGGTCCAATAAGTAAAACTGGGCAGAAGTGAACAACCAATGTTTATTTAACATCTAAAAGTAAAGTAATTGGTTTTTCGGTTCTGTGGCCAATCCATAAATTTCAGTATTTAATGATTACAGAAGTATATTTAAATTTTCCTGTATTTATTTTGTTACTGCTTTAACATGTCACTTGTTGATAAACACAAACTAAAACATCATGTTAAACATTGTAAATGTTATTTTACTTTTTTACCCCCACCATATATTTTACGTTCAGTCCCACTTTAGTGAGCTTCCATCTGGCTTTAATAGTCACAGCTTTGTACCCTCTAAATTGCAAAAAGACCAGTGGAACCCTGTCTGTGTTGTAATTGTTGCAGCATTTCAACTGAAAAAAAAAATAGGATTTTGTTTTTCAAATAAAAAGCTTGTTAAACACTGACATCTGTAATGGATACAGGCGTTTTAAGAGACATTTAGGTGGTGACACAATGACTTTTCATGACTCTGCAAAGCCTCTTTTCACAGTGAGTCCATAATGATTCTGACAACCACACACATTATTATACATGCCTGTAGGGTGTGTTTAGATTAACTGAGACACTTGATAGCTGCAGCCCCTAGATGTGCCTAAGGTTACAGCTTGGGGCACCAGCCATTTACTTTACACCATATACTTTACAACATGTTGTAGTTCATAATAACTATTTTGTCTTAAATGCATTGTTGCACTAATTTACACTAAAAATGTCACAATCATTTTTGTCCAGAATTGTTACTAGGATGATATTCAGTTGTCTTTCTGTGCTGAAAGGAGAGATCACAGAGATCCAAACTAACTAAAACAGGCAAACATCATTATTCAATGAAACAGTCGTGATTAGAGGTGGATTTTCTGACTATATATTACAGTGTACTAAAGCATAGCAGACAAATAATAACAGTAATCAAACCAGTATTAGTAAGGAAGAATCAAAGCAGCAGAGAGACAAAGAACCCTTTTGATTCCCAATTCTCAGCAGATAAAGAGAACAAAAACCAGGATGAAGAGTTTCTTGAGTTGAGTCATTGGGTTTGAGTAGAAATGATGAAGTGTGTATCCTGGCTAACAGATGCAAATCTCATCAAAGTTAAAAAAAAATATGTTAGGAGAGTACATTTGCAATGATCTCCAAAGATAATCCACTGACCACATCTGACAGGCCAAATCTTTTATAAATCAAAGGGCATTTGCAAGGTAAACGTTTTTCTTTCATTGTCTAACAGTTAATTCCTGTGAGATAAATAAGATGAATCCCAGTATTAATATATCAATAAGGTTGCCAAAAAGAAAACCTTTCACAAAGTACCTGGTTTTCAGTAGGAGCAAAAAGACAGACATTTGTTTTGTTCTTTGCTCAGATCACGTCAACTTTTTCCTTCGTCTATTCAGCTTGCCTCCTCTCATTTATCACAAATGACAAACTAACTCCCATGTTCTGCTCCGACGTTTCTCCTTCCATGGCTCTTACATTACATGTGTATCCAAACATTCATTCTGTGACAAGCGAGACGTTTCCTACTGTTTTCATTCTCCTGTCCCTGTCTGTCGCAGAGCGTGAAGAGCCCAGTCTCAACAGAAAAGGTGCAGCAGTGTCAGATGCTAATGTTGTGATGGACATATTCTAGTGGCAGATCCCTGCCACAGAAATGTAGCAAGAAACATTGAGGTTTTTGTGTGTTTTACACAGTGGACCAATGTGGCTATCACCTGTTTCAGACGGAGACAAGCATCTTGAAGCACAAATGATTTCTTCAATATATGCTTAACTACGCAAACATAAACATGTTTATTCATATTGGACTTTTTCTCCCCTTTTTTAAAGTATTTTAAAGGTAGGGCATTATGTATTTTCCTGACACATTGTGCTAATTCATAACACAATAGAGTAACTATCTTCAGTTGTAAAAACTCTGTATAACCATAACTGTATAACTTTTGATCTCTTGAAATTGTTCTTACTTTTCCAACTATTTCAGCACTTTGTCACCACAGTGCTCCTCCATGATGCTGTTTACAACGGTTTTTAGGGGCAATGGACTGAAGGAGGCCTCATAAGGAGCTCAGCAGACTCACAGTTTGCTAATTGCTGCTGCCACTAGTCTTGAGGGGTTGAGTGGAGAAGACTGTGCTCTAAACTGAGGACTGCAGTTCCAAGGAAAAGCTATGTGGAAATATGCATTGCATTGCAACATTGCCATAGGAGATGCAAGAATTCCTCAAACATGCATGGAGGAAACAAAACAACACTCCAGGTATGTTTTTGAAGTGGGTATTTTACATAATACTCTCCTTCTCCCTTATTAAAGCTGAACCATAGACTGCTCATGTGGAGCTTCCATGCCTACATTGAGATATCCTCATGGGAAATAATTTTAAAAGCACAAACCTAACTTTTTCTCCATAGTTTCTGGAAGAAAATCTAGAAAACCCAGTTAATGTATTCATTTATTCCTCTTTTGCTTATGTTCAGAAATACTTGCTGAAACTTAATCACCAATGCCACAAGTTTTGGAAACCCTGCTGGTAATTATTTTCACAGAAAGGGCAGCACTTAGTCTTCTGACATATTTCACAAGGCTGAAGCACAGAAAGGGATGGATTGACTTTTCCTTGTTCTATTATTTCTCATATTTTCTCAAATCCAGAAGTCCTCTTTTGCTTATTTCCCCTCAGCGCACCCTACAGGTTTTCTGTAGTATTTTATTCTGGGTAATGAGGAAGTTTAGCAATCTTCAAAAGTGTAAAATTGCAATGGTAAGACAAAACAATTTTTCTTCCTGCTATTACCCCCAAACAACTGTTTTGTAGGGGAAAAGTGTTGCACGGCTGTGATGGAGACTTGGTGACCCCAACAGTGAACGTTAAAGATTTTGTTTTACCTTCTTCACCACCAGCCTCACTGTGTGTGGTGGCAAGATAAATGTGGGTCCTTGTCCTTTCTAGCAACTAGCAGCTAAGTGAAATATGCCTCTGTAATGCCGTATTTTTTCCCCAGGGAAACAGAAAGCTTTGCATTACCAATAAGTTCCTAGTATACGTTAAAATAATGTTTTTGTTACATTTCTTTTAAAAGGATTTGAGTGGTTAGGTGCCCCGTTTCATTGCATTTCATGTTTTTCCCACATCAAATAAACAGACACACATTAAAGGTTGGATTTCTCTAAATTTGTCTGTGTTCAGTTATGAGCTATTTCTTGTAAACAACTATAAAATGGGTGCCAATACAATTGCCTGTACGTATCAATTGATGATGCATACATTTAAAGAATCTACTGATGATATACATGCAATGACACAACACACGTACACATATAAACCTATAAATTACCTACTGTAAAGATGTTCAGTCAGCTAGCAGGGCCTCTCAAACAAACAAACAAACGCCCCATGCATTCAGACCTCCATCAGTCTCCTGGCATCATTCTGTTTCTGTGCATTGGTGTATGCGTGTGGGGGTGTGTTTGTGTGTGTGTGTGAGCCTCAGAGTTAAGTTGAATTCCTGAGCCTGTGGTTACCAACAGCTTTGAAGTCCCAGCAGCACCAGGGCCCCGGGGTGACAGGCTTTACCCGCTGCCCCCAGCCTGCATTGGAAGGCCCACAAAAGAGAAAAGCAAACAGGCAATAATACCCAGAATGAACAAACCTTTTCTGCGTCCCTGGGTACAGCTTCTTTTGCTATCCCATGCCAGAAACACATTCACACACACTCAGAAGCACTCACAAAATCCACTGATATGAGCCACTTTATGTGTGAAAACACACATGAAGAAGAACTTAGTAAGTTGAACATGTGATACATTAATCTCATGTTTTGTGGGGCTCAATTGTAATGGGTAGATTTCAATTTTCACTTACTAATGTACTATATTTGCTTTAAGAACATGTTAAATTATTGAAAAGTTTCCTAGTTTGGTGTGCACTGTACTAATTTAGGACGAATTTGAAAATAGCATATAATCATACTCTATTTTTTGGTTATTGGGATTTTTTCCTTTGGAAAGTACACATAACTCTGCTGCTGCTTTATGAAGATATTAAATCTGAATACTGCTGTGTTCTCAGCATGACATCCCTAGCTCCACTTTTATTTTATTTCCACACTATGGATGGACTTATATAAAAAGTTGGGGTTGGTTTTCATTTACAACCAATATCAACATGATCTTTCTTTATTGCAAACAATGGAATATAAGCAAAAACCTATGTTATAAAAAGTACCAATATAGAACTGTAAGCTATTTTAGCCACATTTGAAGAACTGCAAACTGGGTTTGTCACAACACAAACATTTCAAATGATACGAAGAAAAATCTATGCTCAATATGATTTCCAGTGCTGTAGGAAAATCTTTTGAAGACATAGGATTCCTTATATTTTAAGAGTAAAAAATATAATTACAGTCTATTTGGCTGTGTTGATTAAACACATTAGACTCCTAAGCCTCTATAACTACATTTAGGAGTATATATGTGTATATATATGTGTATATATATGTATATATATATATATAAATCTTACAATTCTAACAAATCCTGTTAGTTTTAGGGCAAAGTTGATCCAGGACACACTAGAGACAATATCGGTCAGTTCCATCAAATCGAATGATGTTTTCCTTTTTGTCTTTAGGTCAGTGAAATTCCACAAGGTTTATATTGATCAGCACTGATTTTAGGCCAATCAATTGGTGCTTCCTGACACGTTCAAGCCACTAAGACCAGGAAATAAAAGCATTAACAAAATATATGCTTAGACATAATTCCTAAATGGCCCTTTGATTAATTGCGTTTAGCTTTGGGCTTATAGAATCATGACTTTAATCTGCTTTATTTAACTATGAACATTATGGAAATTCAGTTTTCCTACTTTTCTGTCACATTACAGTTGAATCAATCAAAATGACAAATGCAATGACATTTAGGGGACTACAGGAAGTAAATAAATTAATTGGGTTACATAGCTTAGAATGATAGGAAGAGAACGTCAGTTTTGAATGTAAATCGAAGGAAGTATGGCAAAAGTTAAATTAATCGTTATTATAGGGAATTCATGTAAAATAATTTTTTTAGAACATAGACTAATAAAATATTTACAGCAGATTGTGTGATTTTTTCAGACTAATGATGCAACCATGTCATCCCAACATATTTATGAAACAATTATTCTTAAGTGTCCAAGCACAACATTTTTCTTGCACTTTCAGAATCAAGAAAATTAAATAAAATAAATCATGAACTAGATTATAATACAGGGCACGGATTTTTTTTTTCTATTACAAACTTTAAGGCTCGAAACAATTTTTGTTGCTAATCTAACCCCATAGCCCAGTTGTTTTCAAACCAGGAGGGTTTATAGTGTAAATAGATCCCCAGGTAACCTACCCAACTTTAGATACAGTATCATCACTCCTTATGTGATCATAAAAGTGACTTTTAAACTATGAGACATCTGACCAATGCTCTAAGTCTATAGAAAACTTCTCCAGAGTGTGTTCCAATAGTTATCTTTGCAAATCCACTGTAAAACCATTTCTGTAAAATTTATAGAAACTTTCTGGCAGCTGGATGCCAGTTAGTACTGCAGGTAATATTTTTTACATTAGTTTTACTTTAGGATGTTATACTTTAATGTAGATGTTTGCACATAGTTTCTGAGGGGGAAAAGGCTAAAGTTTTCCATTCATCCATTTTCTATACCAATCTAATCCTGTTCAGGGTCTCAGGGGGTTCTGAAGCCTTCCAGCGGTCAACGTGACAGTAGTGGAGCCCACCCTGGACAGATCACCAGTCTATTATAGCAAGAGGGTCCGGGTGTAGATTTGAATCTGGCAAATATACTGTTAACAATCTGGTTCAAGACCTTTCCTATGAGAACACTCAATTCAGGGCTTGTCCTTCTTTTCCCGCCTCTGTTCTCCTTTTCAGGTCCAAGAGGGCTAAATGCCAGGGAGCACACAGCCAAAGAGCTGCTGCAGCAAAAGCCTCCACTCTAAGCTAAACTGACAAGAGAAGAGGAGAGGAGACTTAAGCAACAGAACACCAGTGTTACAACAGAGCTCTGTACTGTATCCTTGGTTCACCCAAACAAGCACGCACAGGAAAGATTGAATTGATCTGACTGCCTGGATTCGGTTTAGAAATTTGTAGCGGAAGTGTATGATACTCAACCGTAAAGAGTGAAGGTGCCCTTTAACAGGGAATTTCCACTAGGAACAGGACTCTGGAGTGCCTGTCTTTCACCCATTGTGAGATAATATAGACAATGCAATAAAAAGGGTAGCAGCTCACACATCTAAATATACAGAATGCAAACACATGCTTGGGCATAGATATAAAGTAACTGAGTATTTTTCTTCAGTTCTGGACAAGAGGAAGACACTGCGCTTGCTGCAACTCATGGGGGACAGACAGCAGCACTGCTGTGTGTGTGTGTGGATTTCAAAGGGGTTTGTGAGTGTGTGTGGAACTGACGTGTTTTTGTGAGAGCCGGGTGGTTATATAATGGCCAACAAAAACAAACAGAGTCCTTCCAAGGGGACAAGAGGAGAGCCAGCAGCTCCATGTATTCACAGCACTCAATCTCAACAGTCTGGCAGACAAATATACAAAAAAATGTAGTTCAAAGAGCAATGTGTTTGATGAAAATCATGAGGAAAGAGTCAGCACAAATGTGGGAGCTCTGCAGTGACACATCATTTTAATTTATTTATTTGAGTAAAAAACACACCGTATTATATTGACGATATTTTCATATTTTATCCATTACTGTTAAACTATACTTTAGATCTCTAGAAAGGAACAGTGAGTACAGTAATAAAGAAATCTTTATTGAATCATAAAATAAAAGTGGAATTGTATAAATTTGATTACTTCAGACTCAAGAGCAAACTTTTTTTGAAACATCTGTGAGAAAGAGAGCAAAAAACTATCTGTGTGCTCTCACCAGGTTCTACGTAGAGGCAGACTCGCAGCCAC
Source organism: Phalloptychus januarius (assembly GCA_902982915.1). Taxonomy (NCBI): domain Eukaryota; kingdom Metazoa; phylum Chordata; class Actinopteri; order Cyprinodontiformes; family Poeciliidae; genus Phalloptychus; species Phalloptychus januarius. The sequence goes on along the minus strand of CADWAE010000230.1, from coordinate 14,223,701 downwards.
AATGTCATTACAGAAAATCATTTAATTCATTGCATGAGCGCACAATATTGCTGAACAGAGCTTTGGTTATTATTAAAAGCAAAAATAAATCAGCTCAGGCCCAGCCTAAGTATATGATTGGTCAAGTTGATGGAGGCTCGCGTGACAGCCTCAGTGGAAGATGTATAATGCGAGTTCAAAATGTCTGCTTGAGAGCGAAGCAATTCTGTGCACAAGGGCAGCCGCTAAATCACTTAAGCCGGAGAGTGAAGAGTGATATAAAACATTTGACGTGATATGGACCAAGTGCTTTGAACTAGGCAGCCAAGACCATCAGGCAGTGGGATGAGAAGAACGTGTGGGACGAAAGAGAAAGAGCAATCACCAGATATTTTTATTTGATTTTGGACATCTAGAAACTCACAGAAAAAAAAAAGTATTTATTGATTATTTTTATTTGTATTTATACCTATATAGCTAAAATGTGCACCAGAAAATTTTATAAATTCATATTAGTATTAATATTAATTAAGAGTTTTCTTTTTTTTTAGAATGAGTGTTACTTTTGAAGGGAAAAAAAGGATTAAAGCAAAGTACTTTGTATATGCAATATTTAATTTAATTTTATTAATTTTTTAAAATTATATTTCCTTTTTTATTGCTAAAAGGACAAAATTGTTAATCTGAACAACATTTCAAATTTATTACAGTTTAATCGGAATATTACTTGTAATTTATAATTGAATGAATTTAAAGGAAGTTATTGGTAAAGTCGCCATTTTTTATGAATGAAATAAATAGCATTGAATTGAATGATAATTATGTTATTCAATTTCCCAGGTAAAAGTCTTGTTGAAATTAAAATATATTTTTCAAGATTGACCTAGACTTAGTTGATATAATAAATAATGTCGAGGTTATACAGATTTATTGTTTAAGTCTAAGAGGACTAGGAAAATAGAACAATATTGAAAGCGGACAACTGACAAACAAGATGCTTGTGGCTAAAGCTACAGCCTTCAATTCAAATAAATGAATTAGCAACTCCAGGCAAGTGATGCAAATGAGTTTGAAGTAGGTTCGATCGTGTGTCTTTGTACAAAGATTTTTTCTCTGTAGCACAATGAGTGTTGTGGAGCTGGCTAGTTTTAGTGCTTTGTTTCTTGATAAATCCAGCAAGAATGTAAACCTGGATCTCCTCTCACCGTACAGCAGAACAGCTGCTTGCCCTTATGACACATAGACATACACACGGACACACAATCCTCTTGACACACACACGCACACACACCGTTTTCACAAACAGGCCGCCGTTAGCTGTTCTAGGATCAAATTAAGGTTGCAGGAATTTCACACTGATGGTAGATACGAGTAGGTTCACCTGCTCCATTCTGTTGTATTGACAGATGAAAGACGGACTTAGCGAGATTAGATCTGGCTTCACATTCGTGTGGAAAAGCTGAAGGCTTCTTGCAAAATATACAGTAATCCAGACGAGTGACACCACTATACATGTTGGACATTTCTGATTTCACTGCATCAGCGCTGAATTTCTACATGACGAATAAATCAATTGACACCAGCTGCTCTGATAAGGATCATATAACTAAAATATGTTCACATAAATACTCATTGAGTTGTTTTAGTAATGCATTCAGTCTTCCACACAAAAAAGTACATGTACTCTCATATATCTGCAGCTTGAATATGTACTCTCACGGCCTCACCCAGGCAGAGTGTGTGTTTTCTTTCAACGGCGCCACTGAAAAAACAGTCTGACATTTAACCAGCAACTCTGGCCTTACGCACAAGCAAACAAACACGGACACAAAATTACAGCCCAACAACACACTGATTATCTATTGCTACTGTGTACTCAAATAATTGAGTTAAACATACTTTAGAGTCTCTGGAAACAAAAACAACTATTCCCCACAATCCCACTAATAAAATATTTTACAGAAATAAAATAAACTACGTTAAAGTATTGCTGAAAATAAAAATAAAGTTTATTTTAATAATTTCACCACTCTTTAGTAAAGCTCTCTCATGTCTTCTTTCATTTTAAAATATACAGTGGTGTGAAAAGTATTTAAATCTTTCCAGATTTTTTCCATCTTTGTTGCCAGATTATATAAAAAAAAATCAAAGACACCATGAGTACAAAAACATTTTTTAAATTATGATTCTATTTAATCTAGGGGAACATTTGATTCAAACCAGCATGGCATTTTGTGAAAATATGAATGCACCATAAACCTAAAAGACATGCATTTGAATAAATGTGGGACATTTTTGATGAACTAAAAAAATCTCATGGAGTAGTTCTGGAGGGTCACTCTGTACAGATTTTTTTCTAATTGTAGATGATGGCTCTCACTGTATTTCTTTGAACTCCCAAAGCTTTAGAAAACGTATGACATGTGGCTCCATAAGATCATTTAGCCTACTTCATGTTGTCAGGGAGATTGTTTTGAATGATTCTTCAGCACAAATAGAAACCAGATCTGGGTGTGGCTAGTAAAGCTGAACATAAGCGTCCAAGAGATAAAAGTTAATTCACAAATTTAAAATGGGGGATTTTTTTTCTTTTTTTTTTTTTTGCAGTGGATAGCTTTTTTCTCTCTTAGCAAACAAAATGTAATTTGAAAATTTTACATAAAAAAACAGAAATCTAATGGTAATGGTGAAAGTAATTTTTCACAGCTGATTTTGCAGTTTTATCTCAGAAATGATAGACATAAACAAACAGACACAGACAGATTTCTCAATGTAAAATCACAGCAGATTGCATTAATACAATTAAAGGTGTTTAAAGGTACAATAAAATTTAAAACAGATCACAGACTAATGCGAGAAAGCTTCACAACATGTGCCGACTTGAGCATCTGTAACATGTGTATACTTGATAAACCATCCCTCACGCATCTGTTTCTATAATTTTTCTCCATGTGTGTAGCCTTGTAAATATGTTTTCCTCCTCTTTATGGTACCAGCATATATGGTGACCTAACGCCATTTGGCCATCTATCTGTTAACACAGAAGGCCTGGTGAGCGTGCGGCATGATGGGGGCCCCTGACGGCTGCTTGCAGGGGGCTGCAGGGGCCTCTTGGTGCAGCTGTCCCACTCCATAGTAACACAAGACCTTATTAGAGTCCATTAGAGCACTCTGAAACTAATAAGAGATTGTCAAATACATCCAAACATTCACACAATTCACAGAGACGCAGGAAGCGAATGGAGGGCGACAGTGAAGTGGGAGGGGGTTGCGTGTGTGTGTGGTTGTGTTGATGGGAGTACAACATATATTTCCATAACATCATTCCATTATTTCTATCAAACTTGTTCTTTAGTTACATTTTTGAGAAAAGCCTGAAGAACAGACAGAAAAATGCTACAAAAATATGATAAATGTATTTTTTCTAGCTTCTGAAACATATATTCATTTGTTCATTTATATATATTCCACTCCTGGTCTCTTGTTTATTATATTGTTTTATTCTGACTTTATCCAGCCATCCTGACTAAAATTATCCTTGCATCTGGGCGATAAGAAAATGCTTGTCTGGAGTCCAGAGTTCCAGAAAAAGAGCGTCCCCTGGCCTTGACAGCAGGGGCTTGACCTAGTAGACTGCCTTTGATCTTTAATTAACACCGGGCATGTCTCTGGAGAGAAAAGCACTGATGAACAAGGAACCGTTTGGGACAAGCTACAAAAACAGAGAATGCAAAATGGAATATTCTTTGCTGTAATCCTCAGTGTTGATCCTGCTTTAAAGCCATTGTAGGAAGTATTTACTGTCTTTCCACATCTAGAGACAGACATGTTATAAAAAGCTCAAAATCAGTAAGATTACATTCTCAAGTCTTTTGTAGCTCCTAACAGGTTTTCTCTCACAACTGCCCTCTTTTTAGCTCCATTTATCTTCCCATCAACTCTGACCAGTTTGCCTGTCCACTGAAAAATCCCCATAGCATAACATTGCAACTACCATTCTTCGCCCGGAGGATGGTGTAATTAGAGTTCTGTGTGGTTTGTTTCACACTCTACATAGCATTTGGTGTAAATGCCAAAGAAAATATGTCTAGATCACTAAACTAGGAAAGATATTTGAGCTATGTGGCTGTGACCTCTAGAAGTTTCTTCAAGGTTTCTTGTGTATCCTCCATGGATTGTGACAAAATGCAAACAAAACTTACTTTATGGCTTTCTTTCAAACGTGGCTTCTTATTAACATGCTTACAAAGACCGGTGTGTGAACCACATCTAATGACACTGCTCCAGAGTTTAAAACATTTCAAATTGATAAATTATGTTTTCCCACTTCACAACTACATTCTGGTTTGTGTTGGTCTGTAAGAAACCTTTGCAAGGACTACAACATGAACCAGTTCCCTTTCAAAACATGTGTGAAGATTGTGCAAGAACAGTCATGATGACCAGACAATGATATACAAAGATATTAGCATCAATCTCAGTTTAACCTCCTGCCTTACTTTCATCCGCACCCACAATCATCACCACAGCTATTCCATTGTAATCCACTCCAGTCTACTCCCTTTGTCGGACCTGTCTTTGCACTTCTTGCTAAAATCTTCCAAAGCTAATGATGTGTCAAAGAAAAAGCTACTTCCAAATCACTGCCGGCTGCACCCGCCTGCTGACGGACCTGGAGAACACATCGTCTACATGTAGAGAGATCCATACGTAAAGCTGGACAACCTATCCAGAGACACCTCGGGAGCCTTGGATTTGTTTGAAGGTTTCCGAAACAGAATGCATCCACAGTCAAAGACGTAATGTGCCCACAAAGACCAAGTATTTCACATTAAAGCCCTTAAACTGACAGATATGAAGTGTAGAAGTCTTTACATCAATATGTGTTTTTTCACAGCCTCTTGAAGGTCTTTGACTTATTTAGATCAGAGAAGTTCCACACACAGGAAGAGATGAGACATTGGACATCAGTGAATACAACATATATATATATATATATAAAAGTTTCTTACTTTGGCAGGTGCTGGCTCTCTCCTCATATCCGGGGTTACAGAGACACTTCCCAATAGGCACAAGCCACTCCCCCTCTGTGCTACAGTACATTCGTGGGGGTTCCTCCTCTTTCGAGTAATTGACACACAAGCCTTTGACCTCAACCAGGGACTGGGAGTCCATGGGCACAGTGTCAGGGAAGGAGGCCAGATTCTTGACAGTTTCTGGACACTTTTTAAAGTAAACTCTGACTGAGACTAAAGCCACGCAGGCGCCCACGTCCTGGAATGCCAGGTAGAAACCTTTCTTGCTCAAAGGGCCCACCTCCCGCACCTCGGTGTTGAGCTTGAGGATGCGATCTCCAAGGTCTGTTTGGGTAAAGCTCTCATCGGCAGCAATTGTGTCAATCTTCAGAAACTGATGCTCCCTGAAGTGGCTTCCCTGGTCATCGTCTGTCTCCAGGTAGAGGAGGTTAAAAGTCTCCTTGCACGTGCCAAGGACCAGTGGGATGGAGTTGCAGTCCCGCAGGGTGAACTTCAGCTCCACGTAGATCTTCTGCGCCGACTGGCGAGGGATCCAGTTGGTGCGAAGCCAGTTGTTCTGGCTGTACTCCATCACGTTGCAGACCTGGAAGGTCCTGATGGGGGTGTAGTGCTCGTCCACACCACTGATCTCCTCCCACTGCAACAAACGAAAAGAGGGAGGGGTCGAAAGGAGAAGCAGAGGGAAGCAGGAAGGAGTAAAAGAACAGAAATACAGCGAATAAAGAAAGTAATGAGAAAATTAGGAAGGAGAATGGGAGTAAAGATGGCGAAAAGAGAAGAAAACAGAGGCAAAGAGATTCATATAATGTTGAAGACAATTAGGGGTTTGGAATTAGAGAAAAAAAGAGGGAAGGAGGGGAGATAGAGAGAAAAATAGTTATCTCCACCCTGTAACCATTTAATGATGAATTATTTAGATCCAGATTCATTCTTTCTGAATACTAAACATCTAATAAACACTTAAGGGTGAAAAAAATCACACTACCAGATCTTTTGTAAATGATTCAAATTAATTAAAAGCAAACTTGCTGCCATAGCCAATTTTTCTCTATTAGGGTGCTGTGAAAATATCTCTAAGATAAGCCATGAAGTGTGATGTTTCCATCTCAGCTGCTCTAAATTTGTGTGAAGCTGCATAATTAATGTAAAATATTAACAAAAATCTCTTAGTGTTTTTTTTCCACCCTTACACTAACATGATCTCTTTAATTTCTCTAATAGTGAGGACTTTCAAGCTGTAGTCTTTGTTATTTGCATCACAGAACTACTTCTACTTAAAAAGAAAACGTGCTGAATCCACTAAATGAAACAAAAAGAAGCTACGAGGTATAGACAGATGTGAGTGTATACCAGGAACGTTCGTGTCTATCTTACATTTTCCCTCCACTGGGAGAAAGCAAAGAGAGGAGAGGAGAAAAAGAGAGCTGGGTCATTCCTTTTGAATTCAACACAGCGGGAAGACTCATTGATCATTCTCTTCGGCTCTCCGGGCAAATCAACATTGAGTCACAGCAATGAGGGATGGACACCTGTAACAGTGGGCTTATAATGGTTAAGATGAGATAATGGGTGTAAATGAGCAAATGGTTGTCCCTTTTCTTTTTGATGAAATTTTAATAGAAATGTGCTTAAGTTATAAGTCCCTCTGTTGTGTTCAGATATGAAAGAGTTCATTAATTCACAGAGACTTGAAAAATTATTAATACCGATGTAACTTTTTCACATTTTGGTGCTTTTCAATTAGACACTTTAGTGCATTTAAGATTTTATGCAATAGACCAACATAAAGAGAAACTATTTTTATACATTAATTATCTAATTCCCTCTTAATCATGATGTAAAACTACATTCCACATGCATCTATGGCTGCATGTGTTTTGGGGGTAAAGTCTGATATTTCTGTAGAAAAATGTTACAAGTAACTGGATTATGCCTGGACTTTGGCTAGGCCATTTTACCTCAACTCTATGCCTACATTTACACAATTTCAAATGGTAAATCTTGTTGTATACACCTTCCCTGAATTCATCTCCATCAAATGTTACATCAACTCTGAGCATTCAAATCCATATTGAGATTAAAATACATTCACAGGGACAGGATTTAATAGTTACGTAACCTCTGAAGGCAATTGGTTGAACTGGACTAAAGGTCATCAGAGTAAAGGGGTCAAAATACAAAATTACAAAACTGCTTTTGTTAAAAAAAAAAACAATAAAAACAAAACATGTTGAAAACTTTGCAACCTTTTTCTTTGCACTTCATAGTTGAATGTTGTGTTGGTCACGTCTCATAAAATCACAGTAAAATACACTGAAGCTTTTCAGGCAAAATAAAAAAAAATTAAGGGGTATGAATTTTTTGGAAGGCACTGTCAACAAAACTAAAAGCCTTAAAAAGTAAAAGCAGAAGTAGTAAAAGAGAGGGACATAATTAAAGGAAATCTCAGAAGGAGAGATTTCGTTTGTGTTTAGTCTCTCCCGTCATGGTTCCTTTGGCATCGCCTCATTCATCTGAGAGCAGTGAACACTCCCCGAAGCTCTTACAATAACAGGGAAATGAAGGGAGAATTCAAAGGAGTTAAATATAGAGGTGAAACTAAAGTTAACATTTCACCTGACTGTACTCACAGGTTTAAATGCTCAACTATAAATACAAGCACAAAATGATGAGATGACAAGCCAAAAAGTATTGCTGACAGACTTTAATAGAGCAGAAAACCAAAAGGAGGACCAGCTTTGTCACAGTGATTAGTGACTGCTGACATTGTGTTTGATAAGAAAATCTACTTGTGTGAACACTCTGGCAGATGTGCATGCTTGAATGCGTTTCTCCATTATCATTAAAGATTTTGGTGTTTGTTTGCATTTTTTCAACTTGCTGAAGTTTATTTACAGAGCTGCAGTTTTCCAATTTTTCCAGCAATTCACTAAAATATGTTTACTATGTCAAAAAGATATTGACATAAAGATATATATATATATATATATATATATATATAGTGTTGTATGTAGTAATGCAACTGTGCTTGCTTAAACTTTAAGCAAGAGTGTGGACATTTAAATATTTTATGATTTACTGGATTTTTTAGTTATTTTAACTCTGATTTTATGTGTTGAAGTTAAATTTGTGAACAGCTTGTTTTAGATGCATGTCACCCCTGCTTAAATATGTTGGTTCTGATTCATGAATTACTTTGTATAGCATGCAAACTTGAGTCTACATATTCACTAATATTGAAGAGAACCATTTTGATATTCATAGTATTGCACAACGTTGCTTTAAATAGATTTTCACCAACTATGGCCATTTAATAAATCAATGTTTCCAGTTGAAGGAGGTCCTATCCAGCTATTTTGATAAAAATTAAAGAAGTTCTAAGATAACTACATGAATCAAAGCATAACTTCTTCCATAGGGCTTCAACAGACTGTTACTGAATTTCAGACTTTATAATTTACAAACATGATAAAATTAGTTTGAAACTGCCTCCACAAAAAAGAAAGATTCACAATGAGTTCAATTTGACCACTACTTTGAAGAAATTAACTTGTTCTGCTGCATTCGGAGCATCTGTTTTTCTGTTTGAAATGCTCCCTGGATTTTCTACTCTGGCTTCCTCTGCATGTGTGCATTTGTAAAACATCACAACTGTGTGCTGAATCTACAGCTTTGACCTCAAGACCACATAAAGGACTTGTTTTTGACAGCATACTCTTACATTTCACTTCACTTTGCATGTCTTCATGCAGCAGTCCCACATTTTAAGACAGTCGACATTTCAATATGTTTATTGTGAAATAGCCGAGCGAGTTCAGACTTATACATGTATCTTCTCCTTTAGATAGGCCTATTCTGATTGACAAATGTTTGCAGAAGCATTTAAAACTTGTAAGATATTATTGCAGTAGCTTTATGACATAAAAAATAATTGCTCCCTTTTTTCAATGCTCTCTTTTTGTTACGGTGGCTCTGAAGTGGTTTGCACCTCAGGGCCACCAAACTTTTGTTTTCTAATGTTTTCAAGGGTAAGTTGTGTTGCAGATGCATGCATATGCAGATTTCTATGACAGTTCTCAAATGTTCTTTAATTGTGTGATTCAGTCACAATAATAAATGCCCTATTGTATATCCAGTAGATAATTGTATTGGAATCTACTTTAAATGCAGATTAATTAGTCCAACATGCTATAGGGGGTAGTGGTTGCACCGACTACTCGACTAATCAATTCTTTACTCTACAATTACTTTTGAGGAGGCCTGTCGACACATTTTTCCTAGAAAGTGAAAGAAGGCAAACTAGGTGAGTTTGTCAGACAGCTCAACTTGTATAACAATTTTAATTTACCAAAGAGAAACTAAAAATTCCAGCAAGAGTTACCGGAATAGGGGCATTGCGTGACGCCCCGCATATAGAGACTGGAGACCTTGGTGGTCCAGAGTCCGACTCCCGAAATCAGTTAGTTTGACCCCTTCCTCACTCCACCACTTCCCTCTCCCTGCCCCTTCCTGTCGGATTGCTATCAAATAAAGGCAATTAGTGCTGAACAAATTGTTCAAAAGCAGAGAGAGGAAAAATAGATTACCAGAGTAATGTGCGACAATAAGTCATGATGTCTGGCTTTTTTATCCATCCAACTGATCAGCGTCACCCTCTGTGTTGAAGCTAGTATGTAAAGCTGGCAGCTTTACATAGTCACTAAAGTTACTAACGATTTGGATTTATATTAATTGAAGACAAGAGTGAAGACTTAAATGTTATCGGTTGAAGGTAGTATATAAGGTTTTAACAGAACCTCAATTTAAAACTAAATCACTGGTTTAAACATCTTAGTGAGATGATGTAACTTTTGGACAGTTTCAGGTTGAGGAAATAGCATGATTAGTCATCTTTCTAAACTTTATCACTTTTATTACATTTGTCTTCAACATTTTTTTGGGGAAACTAAAGGTGGATTATTTGCTAATCAGGAGAAAAAAAGCCATCACCTTATATTTCCCCAGCGCAACTCTCCTCCTTGTTGTACTCTAATTGATATATAACAACACAGTGACCCTACACTAGTCTCTATGACCTCTGACCCTGACCCTTAATGGTCGCAGCTGGGGCACAGGTTGGTGTGATGCTGCCCTGGGTTCTCTGATCTACGCTGTAGGTGAGACAGTAATGAAATGTGGTAACTTGAGCTGATCAACACATATCTATGGCAACAGGCAGTCCTCAAAAGCACCTAGTCAGCGCTCTAATTCACCTAGTTCAAAGATGTTAGGGTCTTTGGTAGTTAAAGGGGGGCTATATAGGGTGACAAACCACTTAAATGTAACTGAGACTGACAGACTGAGGAAGCAAAATAGATCAACACCTGCCGGGAGTCTAACATCATCTTTTTTCAGAATTAACTTCATTATTGAAACCTGTTCCAGATTGGTGCTTTCAGATCTGAGTTTCCAATGTATTTTGATTAAATTGGCCGTGAACCAATATAGCGTTGAGTTTGAGGATGATCTGACGAAGGCTGTTCTTTTTATGGCTTAGGGTGAAAAAAGAGCCTGAGTCATGCATGCAGTTGGCAGCTCCATCAAAGACACAGCCTTGGCTCCAATGCAAGATTTGTGCAATCATATATGATATCACTAGTTCAGAAAACATAACCTGATGTGCCAGATGGTTTGCTTCACGGAACCATCTGGAAAGTTCTGCTGGAGTTTTAACTATGCTCAGAAAAAACATAATTGTAATCATTAGTAAAACAAACAATGCTGCGTGACTAAAGTATCAATTGCTGATACCGCCAGGGAGGAGTGATCTTAAAAGCTGAAATATCTATCACAGGTCTACACCTAAAACTGACAGCAGGGCAAATGCGAGGTCATTTCATTAGCCGAACCTTGAGACCTCTCTGTGGAAGTTAAAGTTTCTAGCTTTTAAAGGAAAAGGGAGCCCTCTAAAAGTGTGTGTTAAAACAGTTTTTGAAATATTTATATAAGTACCATCATTCTAAAACATTTGTGTTATTGTTTAAATTATTGTAGATTGACTATTGACTATTTTCCAAAGGCAACATGTATCTTTACTGTAGCAATAATACTAATAATAGAATTAAATTAAATATGGACATTCAAAAGGCCAAGAAGCAAGAATACATTAAATTTCTGTGCACTTTCACTCAAAAAGAAGTTCTGCCTTGTGGACAAGGTCTAAGGTTTCTCACCTTGACTCAGGTTTCTTACTGGGCCAATCAGTGAACAGAAGGAGAAGTTGTGAACAATGATGTCGATTGAAATGTTTTAGAAAAAAAACCATTCAGTCCATGTGGGTCTGAATTACCAGCAGCCGCACAGTCCAGATCGGCTCTTCTCTTTTTGCCGTGGACGATGGCTGTTTACAGTGCAGGCAATTTGTAGGAGAAAAAAGCTGATTTCTCATCTGATCTGACGAGAGCATCCCTTTTCCACATGTTTGATGGGTAACCCATGTGTGGCAAACTGAATAAGAAAATTTTTTGCTGCAGCTCCTCCTCACCAACTTGCCCAGCCTGCTGTAGCAGGTAGTCAACTATGTGTTAGTATGGGTGTAGTTTTTGCAGATACTAATGTATTGAACCAACATGTTGTTGGGTCCATATTTTTCAATAAAATAAATTTTAATTAAAGGACTTTTTTTTTCAAGGACATACTGTAACCTGTTTCTGTTGTATATTGTTGATCTGGTAGATTTGACTGTTGCGATGGTCACACATTAATTTGCTATGGCGTTATTTTCCTTCAGTTGGTTTAAAACTCACATTGTCCATTTTCACACCTAACCTGAAGTCTAGACTTGACTCTTTCTGACCTTGCTGACTTGTGACTTAATGCAAGAAAATGATGAAAACAAGGTGTATCCAAGAAACTTCCCTTTAAATTTCACTCCATGTTATGTCCTATCAAGAGAAGCTCCTCAAATGTAAAGCACATTTCTATCCCGCACTGCATATGTGAAAGCAGCTACCTAAACTTGCCTAAAACCAATTAATATTGGAAGCCATGAATGAAGATTTGAAATACTGCAGCAATAAGCCAAGTTCTGGCAAAGACGGCCACGTTGTATCCCCCGTTGCTTTGAAGACTGTACTTCACTTTGTATGTACCCATTAATTCTATTCTGCATGCAGAGCCGGTGTCTGGGGTGTTGGTTTGTTGCTGAAGAATGCTTTCAAAGCATGCGAGAATGTAATCTTTAACAGTCTTTAGTGATGGGTTAAGCCCCCCGGACACTGCAAAGCAATCAGCCTGCCTCCCAGACAGATAACAGTATATCTGGATCAAACACACTCAAACACAGACGCACAACCATCAGTCCATTCGGTGGCTCCCGAGTGAACATCCTGGGGAGGCTAAGCTCTTAATTTGTTCTGACCAGAGCACGTTGCGTCTCCGTAGGCCAATAGTTGGAGCCTCTCTATCAGTGTGAATGAGTTTGTATCTGCGTGTGTGTGTGAGGGAGGTAGAAAGGGTTCTCCGCCACAGCCACACATTATGAGAAATCATTTCTGAGCAGCGGTCTCCGAGGGGCATGCTGCTTATCAGAGCGAAGTCAGTGGATGACGTGAGTAATTACAGATGATTCACCTTGAGGACCTGATCATCAGCAATATTTATCTGTGTCTGTGACTTTCTCCCCTCTGAGCTTTTCCTGCTTTCTTCACAACCTGCCATTCACCCTCTTTGCTCATCTTTTTGATCTCTCTGTTACTCATTTCTCTTCCATTTTGAGGTCATTCTCAAGAATGAAGTTTCTCTGGTCAGATGAGAGAGGCAGCACCATCCTGTGGGAAGTCATTCTCATGAAAGAAGAATGGGTTTTATTCAAAAAAGATGAAAAGTGCTATATAAGATGGGGAAACTCACATTGAACATTCCCCTCAACAGATATCTAGTGCGTATCATGAAAGTGGAAAATATTTCACTATGTAAGCCTGATTATTACCAACATTTATCCGTCTATGTCTCTGTCATGTTCTCCCTCTCTCTCTTTCCTCTGCATTGTCAGCACCCCTCCATCTAGTTTTCTCCTCATCTTTTCAACCCTTAACTAATTCCCTGCTCATTCTGCTTGGAACGGTTCTATCTACGGGACCACTTTTACAAACTGGGTAACCACAAACCTTTTATCTAAACTAGTTCAAAGAAGAAATAAAACAGACATTTCTCTGCAAACTGCACAACCTCTGTCACACATTCCAATGGCCAGGGCTGTATCAAGTGCCCGTATCAGTGCACATTTTCCTAGTTGCTCACATGCAAATAACTTTAGCCAGCACAACATCCATCTCTTCTGTCATTTAGTCACACAGTTGCAATTGTGTAGTCTGCAATTGTCTGTAGACAAAATGGATTTTAAAGTGCATGCAGTTTTTTCTGTGATTTATTTTTTTTTCTCATTGCGGTTGATCCTCATTGGAGAAGCTCGGCATACTCCAACGCTGCCAGCGCTGTATACGGCCGAAGGAAACTAGGTTTGGCAGTCCAATGGAACAAATGACGGGATTACCTTAAGCCACTGCCAAAGAGTAATTCTAACACTTAATAAAGGAAAAACAGGGAATTGCGTATGTGGGTGTGTGTTTGTGTGTGTGTGAGAGAGGGGGAAGGGGTGTGTGAGTCTGTGTGAGAGAGAGTAAAAGAGAAGTGGGGGTGGTGGGTGACAGGAGGCCAACCCAGAGGCGCAGGAGTCTAACTAGTTAGACAAATAAACACTGAACAAGAGCCCACTGGAGGGCTTTGGTGGAGAAAGACAGACTCACAGATGATAGAGGCTGCATTTTCTTTTTATTTCACAGCTTTTTCCTATAAAATCTTCACATAAAGTGCTGCATTATTTACAAAAATGTGATATTTTTTGAATTTCGGGGGAGAAAAGAACAGTTCAAGTTTCTTTAACATATGTTCAAGCTGCAGAATGAGCAATATGCTATGTAAAATGTATTTTACTCTTATTTATATGTTGGTTTCATGATTGTAAACCAGAACTCACATTTTTAAGGGGTGACAATACATGTAAAAAAATGTTTTGAACCACGCAGAATTAAATAAGATTGTTGTTACTATTTTGTGGATGTTGCATTTAAATTAAACAAATTATTAAGAAAATATTTTATCGTTTCTCCTACTTGATTAGGAGTACCTTACATTGTCCAGATATTTTATTTTTATTATTTTATTAGGGCTAGATTAAGAATAAGCTCAGTTCACAATAAAAAACATACTTTTTTCAATTGTAAAAGCTTTTAAATAATAACATTTGAAGATACGTTTTGTTTTAAATTATGCGCTAAACCTTTTCCTACACATACAAATGTGGTGGAAGACAATAAACTTTTGATATGAAAATAGAAAACGCTGTGGTTTGAAGTAACTCAGATAATGTTCAACAAATGGGGCTGCTAAGTTTACATGCATTGTGTAAACACCATCAATGTTGTTCTTGTAACATTTTATTAGAGGTAGTCATTTTTATATCTCCTCTTACGAGGATCATTTGGGGCCAAGAACCTGAAGCCCGTTAATGTCTTAATCTCTCTTTAAACACACATATTCAAATACACAAACAAGGGCACATGAATGCCGTACAGTTTCAGCCATATGGCACACTGAATACTTAACCTTTGACCTGCAAGATGAAGAACAGGCAACATCGTCTGAGAAAGCGGGTTTATCTGCATTTGATTCTGTTGTTTAATAAGAGGATCGATGGAGTCTAAACATCATGATTTTTGTGGTTTACGTCTTCATGCAGTTCAGGCATGATTAAAGTGGTGAAGGTAACAAACTTAAAGATACTCACCCCATGTGACGGGTAGGAAATCCATCCCAGCTCCCCTTGGCTTGCTTTAGAGTCTAACAGGTTAACTGTGGAAGGAGAGAAAAGGAAAGACAGACAGCATATGAGTGACCAATTCTTGTTAGCCCCAATTAGCCTTCATTTAATCCCGAAGGAGAAATCTCCAACCTCAAGGACTGATTATTTACTCAGCTGCCACACACTCTGACTCACACAATGGCATTAAACGGTTCCATGGCTAACTTTGTGAAGACAGTGATTCAAATAAAGACTCTCTGTTTCTGCTTTAAATCTTTATTAGTTATTAGGTCCCTCACCTGGTCTGTAGCTTAACACTACAATCAGGCCTAATCTAATGTTGCCTAAAATAGTTTAGATTGTTGCTGACATCATCCTCGTTGTTGTTCCTTATGCCTGATAGCAGCTTGCAAAAGTGTGCATACCTGTTAAACTATTTCTGCTTTCTAACATGTCACCAAAAATGAGAAACTTAAAGTATTTTATTGAGATTTTATGTAAGCAACCAATACATGTGAAGTGGAAAACTTTCAAAACCTTTTACAAATCTTATGCTCCTAAATAAAATATAACAATGGTGAGAAGAAAGTCATTGAATGGAAATGATAAGTCATCGTTGAGACGGTATGGTGCTGCTGAATTGTTTTTTTCATTTGAATTGTGGTTAAACAGAGTTAATCGGAAGCTGGAAGAAGCTGTCAATTCAATCCAGCATCTGATCTCAGCCTATAATCTTTCCATTTTCAAACTGAACTGTTTGCCTTTCATGCATGATGCTCTAACATTTTTTCAACACACCATCCCCACAGAAAAAAACATGGTGTTGGCAGCATCATGATGTGGCGATGCAAGGACAGCCATTGGTTTAATACAATGAATGGAGCTAAATCTGTTTTACCTCATTAAATCTCAATAACATACAATAAAGTATGTTATGAAAAATTGGATGTTGTAATTTCATTATTTCAGTGAACTGCAACATAAACTTTATAAGGAATATTTAAAGTTTCTAAATGGATATGCCACTGCTAAAAGTTGACTTTCAACGCAATAGAACGCTCATACCTCCTAACCATGTGAAAGGCAGAACCTAATGCTTCAACCCTGCAGAATGTTTCAGCATACTGACAGAGCTACTGAGGTCTTAAGATTGGGTAAGCTTATCTTTAGTAACTATTATTAATGGTCTTGACTATTTGATGGTAAGCCTAGGATGGTAAGTTTGCATCTTATTTACCATAAGACTTTGTAAAATTCAGCAGGACTACTCAGATATGCTTCTGTCTCAATGGAGTTTAAGCCAATTAATACATTTTTCAACTAAAATAATCCTCCTTTGCCCATTTAAGGCAAATGCTGCATTTTTGTTTATATTAGCTGAATATGTTTTCTCAACTGTGAAAAAGGTTTATATTGCCTGGAAAACTACAAACGCCAGGCATAAGACACAGACAAACACAGAAAGCATATATTTCCTTGCAGGTATTTTGAAGGCAGTGAATAAAAAATACGGCCAGGATTTAAAAAAGCAAAGAGACAAGCTTAGTTTCAAAGAGTCATGCTTTTGACCCATTCAAGCACCGGCCTACCTTGCTGCACACTCATTCATGGTTACTGAAGTGAAACCAGGTAAAGCAAAAGTGCTTCAAATCAAAATTTAAATGCAATCACCACTTTCAGAAGTAGTCCAAAATTCCATTGGCCACACTATGACCAAAATATGAATCCATTTAGAGAGAATGGAAATGTAGCTTGCATATATGTGTGTGTGTGTGTGTGTGTGTGTGTCTGTGAGCTCAAGAAGCCTCTGTCAAGAACCAGTTCTGTTTTCAAACAGGCATTCAACAGCAGATAGAGTAAATCCATGTCTAACAGAGGAAATATGACATGGGACAAATAAGACAAGGAGCTCAGTGGTGCTATGATGCAAGCTGGGACACTGGAAAACACTTTTCTGTGGTGAGCTGAAGTCATACTCTTGTCAGTGGAACAGAGAAGCAGAGTTTTATTTTATTTTTTAAATTCTGCAGTGCTGATAGAAATTCTGACGAGCCGTGCAAGTAAATAGCACAATAGGAAAGTGTCGTTCCTGCTGATGGATATGTTGAACAAATTACCTCTGACATACAACATATTCCTTGAGCTCTGAATTGAATTGGAGCGTTTTCTGCTGTTGCAGAGTGAAAGATTGCTATTGAAGCAGGCTGTCAGTATGGATCACACAGAAAGAAGAATATTCAGACAGCTTATTTGCTTAACATAAGCCTGACTTCAGCAGGCAAACTGTCACAAGCAGAAACACAAACTTGAGATGCAAATCAAACATCCAAGTGTTGGACCTCCAGCCAGGAAGGAAAATTAATCCCACAATGCACTGCAGCAACCCACTTTGCTATTCAACAGGAAGAGGAGGAGTTTCAGGAAGAAAACTGTGCAGTTGAGGTCTATTGTACAAATTGGTAAAAGTCTATGATAAATGATCTCTCTCCCCTGCTACCTGAGAGGGCGATCATGGGGAGACAGTGGGCTACCTGAACCCCCTTCACTTCTTCTATAGGCAAAGAGAAGGGCCACTCCAGAAACCGCAGGAGCTCTGAGTCCAAAACTATGCAGGTGACTATACTGGCCCAACCAAAAGACAGAGCCTAAATCCTGGTTTCATTCAAAAGTCTGCAGAAAGAACCTTGTAATTGCCAGTTCCCCAAAATGGCTATTGATAACCCAATGAAGAAGAAACAGCCAATTCAGCTTCACTCCACAGCTCAGAATCACATCTATGCTGAATTCAATGCAAAAGAAAAACTCAATTTATAAGTTTCCCACAACTTTTAAAGCAGTTATAAGTTGCTTAACTACCAGGCTAAAGCCACAGATCACCATTTGTTAAAGCTTTACCATTGCTGGAAAGCCATGCCAGTCTGATGCTGAGCTGAAAACGCCACGTTGTGAGTCGGTAGTACAACTTGCTGCAGCTGCTGGCCGATATTTTTCAACATTTATTTCAAAAAAGTTTCCTCATTTATTCAGAAGCACAACTGAGTGCCTCATTTGAATCTGCCAGTGTCATGCAGAAGGCAGAACTCTAAGCTGTAACTCAGTTTGCTATTTCTTGGTTGAGAAAATACTCATTATTTTAATGTTTTTGTTAGTGAGCTAAACGACTTTCCAAAGCAGTTTTTTCATTACAAAGCCACAAAAGATCACAAAGCAAAAAAATTCCCTCACAGGTTACTCTTCCAACAAAACTGACTCGTCTCTATAGTTCATTTCCTTCCAAAAGCAAAGTGATTTAGATCCAAGCACGTACAAACAAGTAACTTGCCCACACTCATAGCAGAGTGAAGCAGCAGTGCAACTAGACCCTACAGCTGTGACCTCAAGCACTGCAAGCACATATTCCCTGGATTCTCCTGGTCAAGCTAGCATTCCCAATCCAGTGATGGTTCTTTCCCAAATGTTATCCCAGGATAGCTGGCAACAACCTAATATGGACTAATATAACAATTTTCTTTATAAATATCAGCAGATGTGGCAACAAAGGAGTTCAGAAAGGAAGAGGCACGCAGAGACTTATTATCTACTTCTGGGCTTTCAAAGCTACTAAGTCGAGCCACAGCAATGCAGCAGCACTCGGGCAGTTGAGTGGCAGAATACACATTACTATTAGAGTCTAATGAAGCTATCTGTTCATGTCAGATAATAGCAGCCCGCATCCAGACCCATTGCTGGCAATTTCCATTTCTCAACAAGCCAAGCCCACATCTCAAATTGAGCTGAGCGAAGGAATTTGAGTGCAGAAAATTAGACAGCTCTCATATCGCAGGAAGGGAAAAAGGGCCCTTCAGCTGCACTTGGCTTGAGGAATCAACACCGATGCATATACAAATAAACACAAAGAAATTTCCCCATCAAGGGAAACAATGGGGATACACAAATAGAGATGCACAGATAACAGCTGCAAAAATTCAATACAAATACAAATAAATAGGTAAAATGATGCACACGGCTGCATTGTTGTTGTATTATCGTGGGTCCTGTGTTGTCAGTCAGTTAGGCTCTGTTCAACAAAAGCCAATAAAAGTGAGATATTTCTCAAGTTGTTTGATTTACTTCAATGTCTGAGTCAAACGACAAAGTTGAAAGGATTTAAATATTAATATATATTTCACATTTGAAATTTGAATGGAAAAACTCATATTTCATACATTTTTCTCACTCAAAATTCTGTGTTTGAAGCTCTTCTCTGGTAACCTAAGCGCTTGCTGGAAATAATATATGGATTCACTCGTTCGCCTCCATGAGGGGTAGCATGGAGGCAATCAACTTGTGGTTCTGATGTGATGTTATGGAAGCCCAAGTTGTTCCAATAGTGGCTTTCAACTCCACTCAACTCCTCTGTATTGCTGGTTCTGGTATCTCTTATCTTCCTCTTCAAAAAACTTAACAGATTATAGGCTTAGGTGAAGTTCAATCAGGTTTTCTGGCCATTCAAATAAAGCTATAACATAGTTATTTAAGCTAGTGTCCGAATTTTGGCAGTGCCATCAAGTGTCAAGTCCTTCTTAAAAATAAATATCTGAAATCAAATCTGTCAGCATACGTGCTCATGAAATGCTTCTAAATGTTCTAGTTGGTAGCTGAGCTTACTTTGGACTTGATTATCCACAAATAATTATTAACTCCACAACTGTTCATTGGGTGTGCTTAAAATCTTTTTAAGACTGCAGTTATCCCTGGCCCTTGTGCACATTTGTCTACTCCTCTTCTTTCTTCCATTTTACTTTTTATTGATGTGCTTTGGTGCAGCTACCTGTGATTCTTTAGGTAGAATCTCAAGTCAGTTTTCTCCATATGATTGTGTTGGCCAAAATTAAGTTTTTAAAAATGTGTCATTATTATTTCTCTTATATACTGTTACTATTTTCCTAATAAATAGGATTTTTGGGCTTCATCACATGAAGCCCAAAAATCACATGAAGCCCAAAAATCATGAGCCATTGTTAAATTTAAACACACCGCTGTGGGTAACTCAAGCAGTGAGTTTCACTGCTTGAATTTGGTCATAAACGTAACATTGAGAAATATTGAAATGCACTAAAATGTACATGTAAATGTGTGAATTGTTACCATTGGCCATCAGGTACCACATATAGTTCAAAATTTATAAGGCGCATGTCATATGCAATGAACCCTCAAACTAACACAAAATAAGACTGTACACAAAGATTTGCTGACAGTCTTTACACACTCTCTCTTTCACATACACACACACACGGACCCACAGAGTCAGTAAGCAAGCTAACGTCAGCCAAGAATATGGCCCCTGCCCCATCAGGGAATGCTTCTAAACGGGAGTATTAATAGCAAACTCAGCCAGCCTGTCTGAGAGGGAGCAAAACATCAGAGGTGGAAACAGGTGAATCAATATATATAAAGCAAACCAAGACCACCATCTAAAAACCCACAATGTGTAAGTTGAACCTGACAAATGGAGGCAGTCAATGACACTAGATATATGATGATTGTGCATGCTGTATAATCATATATCTGGTATTGCCCGGTGTAGCATATGTTGAGCAGGGGAGCCCAGGCACGTAAAGGGGGAGAGGCAGTGCTCATTTTGATGTCTGTGTTCTCATAATTTACAGCTGCTGATTTTTCCAGCACGCATTTTAATTCGAGCTTCCCCTGCAACTAGTGCACAGCTGATGAAAATGCAGAGGCAGACTAACAGCATCAAGATGTTGATTGGGCACATAGAATAAGAATAGAATAGAATAGAATAGAATGTTTCTGTGTAGGATGCCTCTGTACATGTGAGAGCTGGCAGGCCGCACTGCAGGCAAAGCAAGGCGACTTGTGTCTGTGTTAAAGGGTGAAGTGTTCACCTCCCATTATGAATTATTCAAGAGCAAAGTCGCTCTGTCTGATGTTGCTGCTACTTGCCCAGCCCCTCTGTCCCCATTCTTTCTTTATTTCTTATTCTTTCTATCTTTCTTTCTCTTTCTTTCTTTCCTTCCATCTGTTTTCATACTTTATGCCTTACATTTTTGCCTGACTGTAAAAACAAAAACACTGGTGCTGACATAACTATGTTCCTCTGCATACTGTGTGCAGCATGGGAACATGTAGCTTCTACATAATCCTTAAGTTTTACTCTAAGCTAGTTGAAATCATGTTAAACTGACGTTGCCAGTCTTCCTCATTTGGTGAGCATGCAATGGCTAACAGCACATACAGAGAAGCTGGGATTTATTTATTATATATATATTTATTTATATATATATATATATATTTTATTATTATTTTGTGAGTGCACTAAAATTTCTTGCAGTTCTGAAAGGTACCATAGCTCACAAACGTTCATGTGTCCCAGAGGAACCGCAGCTCTGGGCTCTTCGGGGCGAGCAGCTAAAAATACCCGCGGCCTCCAGGCGTCCCGCAGCGGGCCTGCACCTCACACCACCTGAGAGGACGAGCAACTTTTTTTTTTTTTTGTACGTCCATCAATGATGAAAGAAAGAACCGCGACAATCAAATCCAGTCTATAACTTGCATTGTTGAAAAATAGATACATAAAACCTTGCAGCTCCGTCGAAAGGTTTCAACGAGATCGTCGTGACCTACTAAAGGCCAGACGAGTCCATGAAATGAAAAAAGAAAAAAGTTAAAAACGGTCGAGCCACAGCGGGACATGGGGAACGAAATGAGAAAAAACTTTAAATTTTCTCTCAATGAGGAGGAACTAAATAAATAGAAAAGTTTTCATTATCGTTTGCTTAACCTGTGATTACATGTGGCTTCCTGCAGAAACATTTGCATTTAATTTGGAGGCAATGCTGCAAAACTCTTGATAAAATCTGTAAAAAAATAAAAATAAATGATATTTTCTAAAAAAAAAAAATAAATAAATAAAAAAAAAGCAAATGTCCATCCCGTCTATATTTTTTAATAAAAAAAATATTTTTTTTTATTAAAAAATATATTTTCTACCAGCTAAATTGCACAGTGATGGAAAGATCTCAAAATCTTGCAGGATAGCAGGCATATTCAAATGAATATCCAATCTACTGCAAGATATGTAACTATCAGCGCGTTGACGATTGGAAAAAGATAAATAACTAACTGACCAAATAAATAAATACACAAAAGCTCTTACTCACAGGCATTGACAAGCACACGAAACAATAGAAAAGAAAAAAAAACTTTATGTTGTGATATGTCAAAAGTGAAATTTTAGAATTTCTTCATCATATACTTCAAAGTATTTATAAACAAGATTTATATTTTCTAAAATAATGCTGCTTTTGATATAAGATTTACAAAAGCTGCTCTTGGAGCACTTCCCCCTTACATCGCATATGGACACATGAGTAAAGTAAAGCAGCATGAAGTGGTTTTGTAGTGACTTTGGAACATGAACTTGGTGATTAATAATGTTAACTCAATGCTTATCGCGTGCTTTATAAATCAATGGTCTGCGTTCATCAGCTCTGCTCTGCGCTTTTGATCGTTGGGCAGAAGCCAGATCCGTCGCAATGATGGACGCTATTTTATATTGCAGTGCATTTTCACTCCTGCGAGCTGCTTATCGTGTTGAAAATGCGTTTCCACGCAGATCATAAGCTCTTGATATCTGCACGTATTTGTGTAAGGACGCAGCAGCTCCACGCTGACGCTCCCTGGCAGGTTTATCAGATAGAAAACTCTGTTAATTGACTTAATTGCCTAATTTCTGGCATGTTACGTTCTTAAATAGCCATATGAGTCTCTAAAGGAGATGATTTTGATGCCTTTGTGTGTATGACTTTTTTCATGAATGCCGAATCCCAAGAGTGTCTTCTCAGGAAAAAATAAATAAATAACACAAGCAGACGCACACACACTCACACTCCACTGTGATATATTTTTTTCTGTGAACTCTTTCAGTTTCACTAACATCTATCAGCAATACCTTTCATCCACACATTTCAGTTCTGATGTCTTGCACCACTGAATAAAGTTCTTCTCGCGGAGCCTGAGCTGTTTGCTGTAGGTCTGCGTAAGCGTTTGGTTTTTTATTCCATTTTGTCACGCAGCATATTCTCCTAACTCACGCCGTGAAGGAGCGACCATAAATTACATCTAATGCTCTCTCCTCTCCTGCACTGCTTTATACAAACGACCCAGAGTCCGATCGCCCCGGACTGCGGGAGCTAAAGCAGACAACTCTCTTCAGTATTTTCTTAAAAAGAAAAAGTTTAATGATATTGTTCAACAATATCATTAAAAGCGTTCAAAACCGAAATCAGTTTCAGCCAGATTCATCTGTCTTATAAACTGACCTGGGAGTTCATAACGAGACTTTTCCCAACTCTTGCAACGTAAATTTTCAAGTTCATTCACTTGGGAAGTCCCAACTAGGGACGCCACTGTGTGGCCTAAAACTTGTCGTGAGTTTTCAGAGAGCGGTGGCAGCTGAAAAATAAAACAGAATTTGTAAATGTCTCTAAATATGATTCATATATCTAATAAATTCGCTTTTTTGTCTTTGATCAACTACTTTCCTATAGAAGTTTAACCTATTTGCACTCATTTGAGACGTCAGTGAGTTTGTGCCCGACTAACTAAACAAAGCGTCATAAATACAGTTCATCATTACTGTAGTTATAAACTCTTAACCAGCTATTGTACGTTACTCTGCTTAGATTTCCGACTTTAATAGTGTTGCGAGTTGAGCATCTTCAATACTCGTCTGACTTTTGCTTCTCTGCTCGGCACCAACTCATACACATCGGACAGAAATAAAGCATTTTTGAGAATATACATTGTTTTAAGAATTCCATAAAGCTTGTCAATATAGTAAAAATTAATCGTTTAATTTTATTTTTGCTTATGAGTGTCGTTTTACTGATATGGGGAAGTGTCTGACTATAGGACGGTCTCATAACGGGCGAAAACGTCTCCTTAACTTTCACCTGGAACAACTGAGCATTAACGCCTTTGATGAGAGACACAATTCATGTGAACATTTAAATTGTCGCAAAGCCTTTTAGTATATTTTTGGGTCAAAATATGCGTCTATTTATTTCTTTTTCAAAAGAACAATCCTGTGCGTTTTTACGCGCTCTGCGTCTGTGCTCATCCTCTACTTATTGTCCTGAAATGAAGTTCGGCGCACAGTTGCCCTGTAACTGGGGCGTTTACCCCAAATGGATTAGTGGGCAGGCAGTAACCGACAGTTAGACAAGAAGACTTCCCTTGTATCTCCGTAACAACTCCCAAGGTGCGCATTGTGAGCGCTTTCAAAACTGACCTTCAATTCATGTAGATTTAAATAACTAATAGCAGTCCCAAATCTGGCTTTCACGCCCCCCTTGTCGCGATCTATGTTCAGTTTGAACGTCCTACTCAGTTTGCCAGTTAAATGACGTCTTGTGTCTGTTGATGCCACACTGTCACATCCGTGCGCTTCGGATCATCTTCCTATTGTCTTCGCAGTTATTTGAACAGTGATCCGCGACGGGCGCATGGCATGCTGAGATCAGTGCCGAGTGAAGCGCACCATTTAAACACACACACACTCCCCCTCTCTCTCCCTCTCACGCACGCACACACACAGAGACTGACTGACACACACAGAGTAGCGAGCGCTCACGTTGAATCAAATGTCCGCAGAGTTGTCTTACCTTCATTGGGGGGATAGATGATGAAGAAAGCAGGGACAACGCAGGACATTAGAAGGTGTAAAATGAAAAGAAGTGATCGCGGATTGCAATCCATGGCGGCGGATCAGAGGTACAGAACTCCATGAAGCCACTGACTGGTCTGGGAACGTCTTCTCTCCACTCAGCTTTCCCCCCTCTCTCCTGCTCCGTCTCGCTTCAGCAAGAGCAGTTTTCCGCTGGGTCCTACAGAGTCAAACTAACACCAAAACACGGCGCTCAAGTTCATCACAGGTCAAGCAGAAACTGGAGTCTGGCAGGAGCGTTTTTAGTTCTTGGTTCTATTTTACAATTTACCTTTATTTTGTATATCATGATTTTTAAAAACTGTTTGAATCGACCTAATAAGAAATGCGACCTGGGGATTCAGGGAAAAGCTAAAAAAAAGTGGAGTAGCATAAGGACTGCATGATGCTGTAGCAACCATTTAGTAAGATTAGTCAAATATTTAGTAATTCTAACTAGGCATTTATGTTATCTTACAGCTTAATGAGGTTAAAAAGGTTGAGGCACAGCTAAAGCTATAATATTTTGTGACAATGTGAAAAAAAGTCAACAGAATATTATAATGAAATGTATTAGTCTATAAACGTAATGTTCAATCTTCTGTATCACTTAAAAAAATTGCAAATAATAAATGTCAGCAGCATAACTGAACCCCTACGATTTTGGGGATGTGTTTTGGTGAATTTCTGCATGATTATTTGTGGCTACCATCTTTGGAAAATTAAGGACTTCAGAATCTTTCGATTTGATATAATAATATTTTAGTCTGGCCTCATCAAATACATTAAGCATGTAGCAATGCTTTTGATTTATAAATTAAGCTTATCAAACATTAAATCTGAACAGTCGGACCCTCTTTGGAAAGTGCAGTCAATGAGGTAATTGTTTGCACAGTAAACATTATCTGATTTACACATTAATACACATGACATGATTTTGCTCAAATATATTAGTTTGTGCTTGTAAGAATGATTAAATTCCAAAACGTTAGGCATGTTTCATAGAGAGTCAGTCGTTTATTTAAGTTTTTCTCAATTGACAGGAGAGAACATTTTATGAGTTATGCAGTTATTAATTTATTTTTATTAATTTACTTGTGTGTCTTAACATTCTTTTGGAGGTCTGTCACTCACCCTTTAAAATGAATTTCACTATTCAAGCACCATAATGAGTGTAATGGAAAAAAAAAAATCATATCAGCTTATTTGCGATACATACGCTCTGTCTTCATTTTCTCAATTGAAGGAACTTACCAACAGAACAACAATAAAAAGCTTTAATTAGTCTTAAACATGTTCTAGCTATTATCATTCATTGTGATAGATTCTCAG
Source organism: Phalloptychus januarius (assembly GCA_902982915.1). Lineage (NCBI taxonomy): Eukaryota > Metazoa > Chordata > Actinopteri > Cyprinodontiformes > Poeciliidae > Phalloptychus > Phalloptychus januarius. The sequence goes on along the minus strand of CADWAE010000230.1, from coordinate 14,197,804 downwards.
TGTGTGATAGTAAAACTAATATTAGCTTAGCAAAGGGGAGGACCTGTCATGAGATTAGTGGTTGATAACATTCCTGCATTATAGAAATAAGTTTAATTTGTAGCCAGCTCACCAGCAATGCCAACACTAGAAACAAACCTTGAAGTGGGTAATAAAGACATCTTTTCAGTGGTTACAGGAAGTTTGATAATATTTCAGTCCAAGTAAATGCTTTAACTTAGCAGCTATGCTACTATTACAGTTAAACTTACTAGCCAATAAGAATATTTTGTAGTCTGGGGGTCATTTAAAAGCACAGCAAAGCAACAGAAACAAACACAGGACAAAACTTAACATCGAAAGAACAACACATATTAGCCAATGAATAACACAACTTAGCTGCTGTAATGCTCATTTTTATTGAAATTTAGCTATTTCCTGTGTGTATTTTATCTGTTAAACATATTGATTCTAAGATGCACTTCAATTCCTGCATCATCAACAACAGAATTCATGGGGCAAAATCTTACGGTTTGTTATTTGCAGTGTCATCCAGCTGTCTGCTTTAAGGTTTTCAACACAAAACTTTAACTTATGTGCAGTTGAAGGTTAAAAATAAGTAAAATTTAATGAGTGGTTTAGGACTAATTTTAGGACTTTGTTTTAAAGATAAACCAATATGTTATAAAGTAACAGCATGAGAATAAAAGTGATCTCAAAATGTTTTGAATACATTTATTTACATCGTCATTTCATGAGATGTTCTGCTGTGTTGAATCTGTGGCCTGGAATAAATTAACAAAGTGAAGTTGATATTTAAATCTTGAGATTATATCTTTTTACTTGTCTTACTAATTTCATGAAGGGACAACATTTTATTCATTGCCATGTTGAAGGACATGTGATATGCATGTGGTCAGGTCTACTGTGGACAATTCTTTGAGAAGACCATTAGGGGCCCCCAACATCACAAAGCTTGTTGTATCCTGAAAGGCTTGGGTGGCAGTATAACGTCAGGGCCCTTGCTGAGACACCAGCTGTTGTGGTTGGGGGTTGGAACTGGAGGTTAAGGCAAGGCATGTGATATATGGGAAAAGTTAAAGGACACAGCACACTGTGAACACAACAATATAGCGCCATTTGGACTTTGAGAACTCACTCCAAAATTCTAATGATCTCATTAGCTTACACATGAGACTTGGCAAAGACCACAAGTCTAACCATATATTAATCAGTGTTACATAAAGAATATTTTAAGCTATATACATATAGCTTATGTTTATAGCTTTTAAGCTATAAACTTTAGCTTAAAGTTTAAGCTAATGTTAAGCTAATGAAATTTTTGAAGTTTAGCTTTCACATGTTTTGGGGGTTGGGATGTTCAAAAACCCTTTGGAGTTTTACAACATGCTTAATCAAAAAATGTTGGAACATGTGTAGCATAACTGTGTGATAGATGCAAACTACTCCATACATCTAATTATGCTACTACTAATATGATAACCATTATATTATAAATTAAGGCGTCATGCAAGTTCAAAAATGACATTTCTTGAAGATGATGGCTAAACCAATTACACAATTTCAAGTGAACAGTCCATGTTTTGAAAATTTCAGTTGTTTGTTCATTGTGAGGTCGACATGTTCAAGCACCATTTATGTTTAACTGCTGAATTTTTACAGTGTATTTACTGTAAATCTTTTAGACCATCTACGTTAACAACCAACAAAGAACACCAACTGTAAGATGCACAGCTCTTGAGCTTGTGATGAATGCAGAGAAGAATGATGCGAGTGCTCTCCTTGCTTCATTATTAAATGACTATGGCATGTGGATTTACAGCAGGTTTTAGACACTCCAGCATTTGTCATACATCATCCTCTACATCCTACTAATTCACTTATTACACAGAGAAAAAGATTAATATGAGAGGCCACACAGCTAACAATCAATTCAGAAGATTGACATTCTGGCAATGAAGGTGCAATGATTTATTTCTACAAATATATTATATATGTAAGCAGAGAACAGATCTCTGTGCAGCTGCAAAGAAAGCTATAGTGCTTTGTAAATAGTTTGACACTAAGTTTTTCACCAAATATTTGTTATTGCAATTAGATTATATTGCGTTCAGATTATTATTTTTTCTTTAGCTTTGAGATTACGCCTGCAGGCGAATGGTTATATTGGATTTTATTTAGTGGTATCAGAGTAACGGTGGACTGAATACAAATACACAGTCTTAAGTTTTTTAAAACATTTTTAAAAGAATCATTTATTGTTACATTAAAATGTTGCACTACTTTGTATTTTGTTCATAATAATGTAAATAAGCATATTTGTGTGATGTGTGGCTTTATTTTGTCAAAATGTGAACAAAGTTCAATCAGGTGTGATTACTATTTTGATTTAGTTTTTTCACAAATTTTACGGTTTAGAATCCCAAAAATCTGATGGTAGTTAATTAACTGACATTGTGATGAAAAATAATGTAGAACATCTTTTTTGTGACACAGTAGGAAAGATCATTTCTGATAATAACATATGAGTGACGTGGTATGGTGTTGCTTTGGGAAGAACTTTGAGCTGACAGCCAAAGATAATAAATTGTAATTGTTTTTCTTTGGTTGTCTGAGAAGCTATGTCAATGCTTTTAGTCAATAAACCAAGTCAGTCCCAACTAATTGCTGGAAATCTGTTTCTTATTGCGGTGAATTGGAAGAATGTGATGGGTCCCTCCCATCTACATTCACTCCAACGTTTTCTTTCTCTACTTTTCTTGTCCATCCTGATCTCCTGCCAGTGGAACAATCAAGTACGAAAAGGAGGAAAATATTGATTTAGAGCCACAATTCGAAGACGTGGTGTGTCCCGACAAGGCTGAATAGCGCTCCATACTCATGGAGCAGATGTTGTTTGGAAGCAGCTTTGAAGCTGCCATGTCCTGGCCCTCTTACACAGTAACGTGCAAACAAACAAACACATAAGCTGACTGTGTTTACTGCTCGCTGTCAGTGCTCTCTTCCTCCCTGCGGTTCTAAGGGCAGTGCATTCCTCCATACTTGCGGGGTTGTGAAGGAGGAGAAGCCTGCAGGCTGCTGGCATGTAACACTATCCCCCCACAGCAAACTTCGTACTCTTTCATATGTTTGCCAGCGCCACAACTCTTCATCCATTTTTCATCTTTTCTTTTCCTTAAAGCTCTATAGGAGATTCTGAATCTAAACAAAAGTGTAGAAGGCATTACACTGTTTTGGACTGGAACAATAAAACTGTTATAATGCTTTATGGGGTAATTTCACGGGAACATGTCTTGGTTAGATGAAAATACAAGTTTACTTCCATATGACATAATGTTCAATTTATCTTATTCAAAACGAGCTGGATCCAGTGTGACCGTTTATATGGAAGAAAATATTAAGTGCCCCTCTGTTTTCCATATTTGGACCGGTGATTAATTAGGTTATGGTTCATGAGCAAATCCCCCCAACTCAGTCACTGAGAGCTTGACAGGACTGACCAGCCAGCCATAACAGGGCCGGACACAGCCGACTCTTTTTCTGCAACATCTCGTCTCCCAAAACCACATCGTATTTTTACACCTCGACCAGATTTTAAAGTTATGGGATCATTACTATAATAACCAAAAGGTGACGGAATGGATTATCCTCTGGCAAAAAACAGTGAGTGTTTGGACCTTTTCTATTCAGTTAATTATTGGCTTCCTATGGCTCAGGAGATAAAACACTTGTTTACATCTTTGTTAATCACCATAAAATGTTATTTCATGTAAAAATATTTTTACCTATTTCGGTGCTGCTTTTTCATGACGTATTTATTACATGACTAACTTAAAACCAAATGTTAGAATTTCTAGCAACTTGAAGTTTGAATTTTTTGTTGTTGCTGTTTGTTTAATATTGGTTAGTTATTTACAGGTTCATATTTATTTTTAATATTCTAAAGAATATGTCTGATTAGGGGAATCAATTATACAACAAAAAGAATGCATTTTATGCTTGCCCAACCAGGGTGACAACCAGGCTTTTTGGTGGAATAATGTTAATTTCTCTTTATGAATGACCAGCATGAAACAGCATCAAAAAAAAAAAAAGAAAGAAAGAAAGAGAAACACAATTACAGCTTTTGTGGAATTTCTTTTATATGTTGCTATGGTAACGTTAAAAAGTTCTTCTATTTCTCTTCAATTTGAAAAGTTGGAATTTCTTTTGGTGTACTTTTGTTGAATTTTAATAGGGTGTTGTTCTACTGTAACTTGTTTGAAGAATAATAATCAGTAACACATCTTGAGAATAAATCCAGGGTAACATTTATCATTTTGCTGCTCTGGAACCAGGGGGACGCTGGTAAGGGCTACATGGCGCACAAACAAAGCAAACGACTCCCAGCCAACAAACCACAATTTCATTTTAGATTCCTGTGTGTGGTGAGGTTTAGGTAATAAAACTTTTTTAAATTATAAAAAGGAGACATGAATAAAAAAAATATTATAATAAAAATCCAAATAAAAAAATGTCCCTTGACGATCTGAATTTATAGAACACCGCCACTTAACCTCAACAAAGTTCTGCCAATAGTAAAGTGGAGCTATAAAAAATAGGCTCATTAATGGCTTATATGAGGAAGTGGGCAAAACACTGTAGTGCAGGGGTGTCAAAAGTTATTTTCATTTTGAGCCACATCAAGATCACGAACATTCTCAATGGGCTGGTTGTGGCAGAAAGTATTGATAAAACTACTTAAAACAAACTGTTAAAATGTCATAACTTTGTCTCCATTTAATGACCTTCTTAAAATTAAATACTTAAATCCTTTTCACACTGATATCATTTGGCATTACACAAATAAAAACTGATGTGATTTGACTGGTGAATTTATATCTAGGCACACAGCAGTTATCTTAAAGTTTATTTATGTGGCCTTCTAGACTCTCGAGAGCTGCATAAAGAGTTATGGTGGGCTGGATTTGGCCCGCAGGCCTTGAGTTTGGCACATGTGCTGTAATGTGAAATCATGTATTTCAAGCTATGAGAGGGAAAGCAAGACACATTATGAAATCTATTGCTTTTGAGTTACATAGGCTGAAAATGCTGGGAAAGATGAGTAAAAAAAGGTAAAGATGAGGTTGCAATTTTTAAAAAACCTTTTAAAAATTGCATTGTGTTGCATTAATGTATTTTCCCTTTTAAAAATCTCCACCAGCTTTCTACGAATAACAGACAGATGCTTTTAATATTGTGACTAAGCAAGTGGGAGACAGACTTCCCTTCCTTTGTGAGCCTAAATTCAAACCAATTAACCAGTGGGATGACAAACAATCTCCTTTATTCGTTGGAACACTTGATTAGAAGAAAAGCAGTCACAAATTCTGCTCACATTTATTTAAGGGTGCCAGAAAGGAGAGAATGAGTACATTTCCTCAATAAAATAACATACAGAAGACACTTACCATTTCATCCGGGAACACATTAGGCTAGCAAAGCCTTTAACTAAGGATTATTTGAACCTTAGTCAGACAAAAAGGTTCTTTTAGTGTGGTAAGCAAACCAATCTCAATCCCACCATAAGAGCTGGTAATTAGAGAGACAGGGGACAGCATTTGGTCTCCTTCATGGTATTGTGGCCAGAATTTACAAGCAAAACTACAAACATTTCAAAAGGAAGTCGTACTTTAACTTTCGTAGACTCACTTTTACACATGCAAACTCACGCAACCAAGGAAATTATAGTTTTGATACATTAATTAATTAACAAATTCTGTGTAAATTAATACAGCAACACAAAAAATTACCACAAACATTATTCTACTCTTTAATCACAAAGCTGTTTTCTCTTTATTTTAAATAAAACCAAATGAACCAGTAATTTGCATCTTGAAATGTAAAAGCATTGTTCTTTTTTGCCTAGAAATACAGTTGTTGTTTGAAGCAAATGGAAGATCATTAGTTTCCCTGCGTTTGTTTAGTAATTTTACAAATTTGTGATATGGGACTCCTGACCAAGTGCTCCTTGAGATAACCAGCAACAGCAGAATGAAGGCATTGTGTTGTGGTGAGGACGTTCTGCCTTCAAACACTGACGCATAATCACTTGTCATCCATCTTTGAAGGTTAGCCTCTATGCTCTGATCTCACCTCCTCTGCTGTTCCTGTTGCCAGGCTTGAGCTGGATTCATTCCTTCTGCGATAAGATTAAAATTATCCAGTCCACCCAGGCTTCAGAACAATATCTGACATATGAAATTATATATTTTTATACCCTATCACATTTCAAACCCAGTATGTTTGAGATCTAATAAAAAGCTGTCATAGACAAAAAAATACTTTTGATTTCTGATGACAATTACAGATATTTTTTTTAGATTTAATATAATGGGCTTCTTGCAAAATTTCATAAATTTTCAGATTTTTTACGTTGAAACCATAAATGTCAATGTGGTTAATTTAGACTTTATGTGGCAGACCAACAAAAAAATGGTTTTAATATATAAACGTTTTAATATATATAAGCTTTAATTTAAACCATTAAATTTAAATTTGAATGCTCTGGCCATATGCTAAGGCCTTTTCTTCTGCAAGACAGTGAATCTTTTCCCCAGTCTGTAGTGTTTTCCAGGTTTTCTTCTGTAGCAACCTTATATTAACTCCAAGCTTCAATCTTTCAGAGCACTTGTAAAGAAAAGTACACCCACACCATGATGCTGCCACCATCATGTTTGAATATGGGGGTGGTGTGTTCACAGTAATGTGAAGTAATAATGTTCTGTCACACACAGTGCAGAGCACCGCAAACATAGCTTGTACAAAATGGAAATTTGATATCTCGTAGATTTTTTTAGTAATGCTTCTGGATTTTAATTTTCCCACTGAGGAATTATAAAGGATATTTCTATTTTGTTCTATTCTATCCAAGGCCAAGTACAAAATCAAAATTTCTCCTGTTGACAGATTGTCCTAACTTAGCTCTTGATCTCTGCAGCTCCTCCAGAGTTATTATGGATCACTTGGTTGCTTCTTTGAAAACTGCAGTTTTATCCTATTTATCATTTTCAGAAGACAGATTAAACAATACTCTGTGATGGTCTCCAACAAACCAATGAGGCCTTCAGAGAGCAGCCATATTGGTTAGCTTCTTTGAAATAAGTGATTTCTTAATGTAGTTCAGTACAAAGAGGGTTAAATGCAAATGAATGCCACACATTTTTGATATCTGAAAAAATTTTGCAAACTATGGAAAGGTTGCAGTTTTTGTGCTCGACCAAGTAAAATCCTATTAAGATACAGTATCTTAATAGGATATTAATATATCCTATTAATTTAAGATGTCCTATAATTGAAAAAAAATTGAAGTTCAAAAAGGTGTGGATACATTTTTAAGGAAATATATCTGTATTTAAATTCCTTCTGTAAAATTGGATTTAAAACACCACTGGTACAAAATCATATGAAAATATAAGGTGGTATTAGGTGTCAAAAATCCCATAAACATAACAGCACTTTCTATGTTTTTTTTATCTATGAGGTGCATGATTGGGAAGGAGGCTGGGAGAGTTTTAAACACATTTAACTAAAATATTCAGAAGAAACACACCATAACTATACAGATAATGGAGTACAAGCCCTGAAGTAGTGTGTGTTAATATCACAGAGCTTCACATAAGCAGCCAACTGGCCAAAGGCTCCTTAGATCGCTCAGTCTCACTGGAAGCATCTGTTCTGACTTGACTGTTGCTGGTCTTTTCACCTATACATCCTCCTAAACATCAGCGCATATAACCAGACAAGCCGCATGTATGTTTATTTCCACATTCTGAATTTATGCTACATATTCTATATATACAGATATGTGTATATAAACACATCCAGATGAACAAAGTCTTTCCTTCTGGTCTTGCAGGAGAGGAAGACGACACAAAACAGAAGATGCTGTGAGTTCAGGAAGCACACAAACATACAAGCTCACAGACACACACACACAGGCAAACACGCAGTCACTGCCTGAACTTTGCTAAATGTACTGCATGAGATGTTCCTTTTCTATCAGTAATGGCTAGTTTGGGATTTACCTGGACAGATGTCAAGCTTTCGAGCAATAAAACACAGCCGCTACATTTGTTTCGGAGGATTTGGTGATTTCGGTCATGTTTGGATCATTTGTTTCTCTTGAACAACAAGGACACAAAAACAGCATTGGTTAGCAATAATATTATTCCTTCTACTGAGTCCGGCCGAATATCAACCAGGCCAATCAGCAAACAGGAGTTGTGAATGATGACATCAATTTCCTGCACTGCGTTAGAATTGTAGTCTGACTAAATGGGGATTGTAGTTTGGAAAAGGCAGCAGAGAAATTGAAGTACATGACATTAACCCAATTCTCAGTTAGTGTAGACCAAGGTTTCCAAATATTGAGGAATTTAAGTAAGAGCAAGAGGAAAGTAGAAGACATTTTATTGCTGGCAAAGATGTTGTGGGCTAACTCCCCAAGGGGTTCTTTACTGCGCACACAATTTCCTGTAATCTTCATCAAACTCACACATTACATACGTCACGACCAAACGTTAGCGACTGAGTAAAATCAAATCATATCATTTGAAACTTCAGATGAGTCCAAACCTCCAGCAAGCAATCAATTCTCAATAGCTGAGGGTCCATTCCCTGGGTATGAAGCAAAGGACTGGTTTTTATCAGGCTGAGAAATGTCAGCTTATGCTTAAGTGGGACGACTGGTACAGAATGTTGAGGTTTTTAACAAGACACAGAGCAAAGTATTAATTTACAAAAGTGAAATGGTGTCCTACATTTGTGGGAACTAAGGTCAGACATGTTTTCAGAAATTACAACTCAAATTGAAATGAACAAGCAAATATATTGTATATGAAATACAGTGAGATATATACAATTGATAACTTTTGACAATTGTTTTATAAAAGTTAGTTATTTAGGTCGGTTCATATAGCTTTTCAGTAATGTTTGTCACATCCTATTGCTATGTTGCAAGGTTTACTGTTGCAAGAAGGTAAAAGTTATATTTATAATTTTGTATCAAGTATATTCAGTACTTCATACAAATACATACCAAACCTGTCAATTGATTAAAAAAATTATATCAGCTTAATCACACTGTAGTACTGTGATTAATCAGGATTATGTTTAACTTTGTAATCTTGAATTGTAAAAAGGAAAATGTGTCATTATCTCAAACCAAGCATTTCAGTTTTGCAGGTTTTCATATTCAGGAAGTTTTGTAAAATATTTCATTTTGCTTAAACATAATTTATAAATGTTGCAAACATTTTGTGCTTCAGTGGATAGATATTTTATTGTTGCATCCATTTTTACACCCTTGTCCCTTACTGGGGTTGGGAGGGTTGCTGGTGCTTTTCTCCAGCTATTGTTTTGGGCGAGAGGCAGGGCAACACAGAGACACACAGGACAAACAAACATGCACTCACACCTAGGGACAATTTAGAGAGGCCAATTAACCTGACAGCCATGTTTTTCTCTCCGGAGTACCCGGAGAGAACCCACGCATGCACAGGGAGAACACGCAAACTCTATGCAGAAAGACCCGGGCCGGGAATCGAACCCAGAACTTCTAGCTGCAAGGCAACAGCTCTACCAGCTGTGCCACTGGGCAGCCCCCATTGCAGTGTTTTAAAGCAAAATCTTCCTCTGGACACACCAGTCTGATTGTCCTCGCTCATCTTTTCCCGACTCTGCATTGCTGAATGCAGTACATGATGATGTAGCACTCTGCTGTGAATTAGGTAACCCTCTGAGGGAGAGAGGTTTTTAGGTCAAAATAGGTAATGTAAATAATTTGCATTATGTAATTTTAATGTGTTAAACTTTTTAGATTAATCACATGCATTAAAATTGACAGCTGTATAAACTAAATGTGTGTTCAGCGAATGATTTGGCCCTTAGCAACAGTCAGGGTTACATATGTGGTCCTTTTGGGAATATAATTTCCCATCCTTGCTTTCCTTATTTTGCTCTAAGCATGTGTTGTTCACTGAAAGATCAAAGGCAGCACACCATTTCTATTGGAGCTCTGTGAAAATAACTACTCAATACAAATTAATAATAGTTTAAGATTAATAAAATAGTTTTTGTATCAACTTTAAAAATTTTGAGACTGAAAATGGTAGATTGTAGAAGTCTGCTTTGTTCTTCAAAGTTGGGCCTTCTGTTCTGAATTTATACTAAATTAAGACATAAAAAGTGTTGTCTACAACAGAAAATATAATAATAAAAATTCACAAATTGAAAAATATTTGAATGCAAAACAAATCATGATGAAAAATTAAAAACTGATGTATTTGTTAAAGTTCCCACTTGTTGATTTGAATTGCTCAGTCATTGCCTTTTGGTTCTGCTTTTGCAAGCTTCAAGCAATTCAGCAGACATGCTGAATAAAGAAAACCATGGGTGTGGTGCATTACTACCAGTCTAAATCTAAGTGCTTTAGTAAAACGCTCCATTGAAACACGCAGAGTGTGGGTTAAGCTCATGAAGGAAGTTTCATTCTCACTGGAATGCTGCTTTGTTTGCGGCAACACTCTTTAGGGTGCTGCTATGCAAATTATGAAAATTACAAGCACACTGAAAACACAACTAAGCATTTTCTACAATGCAGTTATTCATTAGTTACGTCGGGAATCAAAGTGTTCAGCCACAAGGCAGTTTAACTTTAAAACCATGCTCAAAAGTGTTTTCCTTTATATTATTTTTAAACTGACTCAATTAAGAACATTTTTTCTTTTTTTTATTGGCCAAACAACTGCAATTTGTATTTCTTAGGTATGAATGAACTGAAGTCTCAAAATGATACTTTTTACATAATGGGAGTAGCTATGAGTGCAGCAATAAATACAAATTTACAAGAAGCTTATGGAGCTTTAAAAGTTTATAGATACTGAAGTTGCTCATGGATAAGTAGGCAAGCCTCTGTGAGGGAGCTCACAAGAGGAAATGATCAAGAAAAGAGAAAAGCTGAACTGCTGATTTGAGCAAGAGAGCCTCTGTGTGCCTCTTAGACTTCACGTGATTGTGTTTGCTCAGTTGAAAATAATCGCATCAACTCATAATAAGAGGTTGTCACGCTAATTATTATACACTGTTGCTGATGTTCAAGATGCTTGCTCATCAAATTAACTTGCACACATAAACAAAAAGTAGCTAAAAAGAAAGGTAAGAGTATTTTGATGCTTTCCAAGATTTAGTGTAGTGAGATGTGTTCGCTGTCTTCTAGCCAAAGTAATGGCTAAGAATAACAAAGATTCAATAATTTTGTGTGTCTTAAGTGTCTTTAGGAAACTTTCAGGAAGAACCTGAACTTATTAATTTCATCATCATTCAAAAGAGTTAGAAAATAAATGGCCAAAATCATCTCAATAACAACACAGACACTGAAAAAAGCTAAAACAACCATGCAGTTACAAGTGTAGATGGAGCATGAACTGGGGTGTTGAGGGGGAATGGAAACTGGGACTGCAGGAAAAATAAGTGTTGAAAACAGTCACAGACAAACACGGATACAATTAATAATAATAACTAGAACCACAGAAATATAAAGAACAATAATTTGAAACACATTTTGGGTGATGGCCAGGAAATTGATCATGTCTTTATCCCAATAAGGTTCTATGAATGCTTAGCAAAAGACCAAAAAACTGCTGAAACTTCAAAGATATTGAAATCCTTAGTATTGAATTTCAAAATTCTATCGACACATTTGACAAAAAGACAGCACTCAAGCAGTACAGTTTGTGAGAAAACAAAAATTCCTTCAGCCTCAAAACTCTTGGATACAACTATTGTATTATGACAGTTTGCTTGTCTAGACGACTTAAAACATTAACAAAATTGTCCAGGATTACAACAGTTGTCTAAAGAAGGCAGCAGCGCTTGATCATTGCTCACCATTTCCAAACGTTGTTCCCATAAACCCGCATTGAACTCCATCATAGAAAAGGTATGTTGGCATTTATTAGCTCATTATTTGTCAGCATCGTCTGAGAACGAACATCCTCTGGAACACATGGATATAATTAGCACAATTCGGGCCACAAAACCACAGTGTTAGTCTAATCTCTAAATACCATGTATAATGGGCTGTGTGTCATTATGCTGCTTCCTTTTATGACACACGTAATGTCCACAAAACAGCAGTGTGATGAATTGTATGTTTACATAGAATCCAACCAAAACAGTGAATAACACAAACCTCATCAGGTGTCAGAGCGGGCGTCTTTCAAGCCAAGAGTATTTGATTCTTTTCCTAACATGTTTAAGACATTTTAAAACACACTTGAGAGGGATTCAAGAGTTTTTCTAAGAAGCGGAAGGCTCTCTGACAAACACTTTGATTTGTTCGTGTAGGTTGTAAGGTTGAGAAGCCTAGACATTTGGAACATTTTGATTATCCTGCCTTTAGCTGTCTTAATTTCTCTTTCTATGTGTCCCCCTCTCACTTTTGCTGCTATACAGGCTTCCTGAGAGCACAGGGATTACCTCCATTTGTCTTCATTAGCATATTAGCTAACAGGGTTTCATGCCAGAGCCCGTGGGAAACTGCTGTAATTGCTAAGATAGCTGTGGACTAAACCGCTGAGCTTGATTCAGTAATGGAGAGATTTTAGAGAAATGCTTTACCTCGATGCTTATGCCTCATGCTCTTTTCTGTTTTCTTTCCATGTTTGTTCTAAAGAACAGGGACGAAACGGCTGAGAAAGACACCAACTCAAGAAATTACTCTTTGCAGCCAGCTGATTCTGAATCTTGTCACAAGAATTCAACAAACATAATCAGGGTGCAACATTTTCATGAAGAGAGTCATCACAACTGTCAGCCATGCTTTTGAAATCAAGCTGGTTTATGATGAGTATTTTTAACCTTTCATTTCATTCAAGTGAATGGAGCAATAAATTATAGTGCAAATCTGAATGTCTTTTGGAGGAGACCCTGTTTGATCCGTTCTTACATATGGATGGTTTCAATACACCTTGATTGCTCTCACTTCAAAAACTTCCTATACAGCCAGATAGACTGCTGAGATGTTTTTAATTATGAGGCACAAACAAACATGAAAATTACAGCAACAGAGCCCAATTAGTGCATGCTTTTCCATCGCTTTCTATACTTTTACAGGTTATTATGTGCTTATTTAATTAATTAATCAGCACTGTGTAATCTGACATTTCAAAAGCTGGGGTCAGAAGTCAAGTTCTAAACTATGAAGTGAACCAAAATTTAAATGCTGTAACATTATGATCACATAGGCTATTTAAAAAAAAGGTTTCTTAATATCAATGATTGCATTGTGAAATTTTTTTTATTTTAAATTGTGAAAATTAGAAGTACTCTACATTACTAAACAGTTTTTTTTCCTGCCAAACCTCTTTTATTTGTGTGAACTTAATGTATTGTACTTTATGACACCGTACTGAATTCAATTATTAATACTGGATTTGAGCCAGGTAAGCTATTTTTTACACCAGTTTGACTATGCACAACATTTGTGTCTTCTTAATTGAAATAGGTCAGTGGAGAGTCTAATCAGCATCTGTGAGGGATTCTTTGCCAAAACTCATGTAGAGCTGGCATGTTTATGTAGCTCCACTAAAAAACAGAAATAAGTATTGGGACAACCCGAGACATCATTTTATCTAAACAAATAATTTAAAAGGGGACAGTGTCTGCTCACACATAAATGTCACAAATTGATAAATTCACTAGGTCATCAACAGTAGCGTAGACCATGGAAGTAAATTGAAAAGTGATTCAGTTCTAACATTGCTCCTGGTAATACACTTTGTGAAGAGGATCTGGACTCTCAGCTGTTGAGAAGTGATCACTTCTTGGAGGAAGGGACTCTGTTGAAGTTTTAAATGTTACTCAATCGCTAATGTATTGCAGATGTGTATGTAATGCATCAGTTAGACACTATGAAGCTTACCGAAAATGTGCTGTAAACAGTCATCACTGCAAATAGATTAGTGCCGAGCCAAACGAGGTAGTTGTTAACGGCACAGACTGAACTACAATTCTAAAACAGCATAGAAAATCAACGTCAATGTTCACAACTTCTCCTTCTGTTTGCAGATTAGAAAATGTACCTGATCCAAATCCAATTGAAGGGGAGAAAGCCCAGACTTAGCTGTAAGTGAGAACTAAATAAAGCAGAAAAGTGCAGGAAGGCAATAGCCAGGCTGGTTCTATCAGGTAAGAAACTAGTGGATAGAAATAATGTATTGAACTTACTATAGAGGACAGATTGAAAGTTAATGGATATGCCTGTCAATCTGCAACAGTCTTTAGGCATCATTTAGATTCTGCTCTAATTGCCAATATGTCCAAACTTGGACTTACTGTCCATCTCCTTGGTTACGGGGCATACCTAGATGGGCAATCGCAGAGAAAACATTGCAGTTGCACTAAACAAGAGAAGATTTTAATTAAACTGTCTATTTTTCTTTTTTTAAAAAAGCTAGTTTGTTAGTTAGACTATTCTTTTTATCACGTCTCTTTTGCTCTACCTTTTCAACCCTCCACAGTCTATTTGTCAAAGCCGCAGTCATTAGAAGACATGCCAGGTCAAAGAACTCTGCCGCCAGTCAGACACAACACTCCTGCAAACCTTTCCTCATGTTCTTTTCTGCCAGCCACTCACTCACCTCGTCGTCCCAGAGGCTTTCAGGGAAGCTAGTGCAAAGATGCCAAAATTTGCATCTTTACCCTCCTCAACTGCTGTTCCTCTTGAGATATTGAAAGCTTGAGGAGGTATTCCAGACAGATTATTTTACTTCTTACTCGAGTAATAAATCATATTATGGATCATGCAGAGGGAGAGCTGTACATATCTCGCTACTTCAAAATGACAGTCAATACAATTAGCTTCTCAAGGATTCAGTGGATTTTAAGCAGGAATGGGCTCTTATAAACATACAGAAAACAGTTCAGTAGGGATTTATTCACTTACCAATATAATGCAAAATAATTGTATTGTGCTTTACAGAAAAACAAAACA
The DNA here is from genome assembly GCA_902982915.1 of Phalloptychus januarius. Lineage (NCBI taxonomy): Eukaryota > Metazoa > Chordata > Actinopteri > Cyprinodontiformes > Poeciliidae > Phalloptychus > Phalloptychus januarius. The sequence goes on along the minus strand of CADWAE010000230.1, from coordinate 14,182,770 downwards.
TAAGCTTTTGCAAAAGTCAAATCTGAACTATCTCTGATTTCAGTCTTTCATCACAAACATTCACAGCACACATCCTGTAAGTGATCAGAGAAAAATAACAGGGCACAAACATACAAGTCAACAACACATGCTCTAAGGCAGTGGGTTAATCTTGTCGTTCTTCCAAATTCAAATTGATAGCCGCTCATTGAACTTGCCAAAAATTATGTTACAATGATCCAGGAGGCTGCACAGTGGCGCAGTTGGTAGAGCTTTGGCCTTGCAGCAAGAAGGTTCTGGGTTCGATTCCCGGCCTAAGGTCTTTCTGCATGTTCTCCCTGTGCATGATGATCCAGGATGATCAGAATCAAAATGGAAATTTTATCTCATTAAACTAGAACATAATTGAAAATATGGATTTGAAACCATATATCATATGTCAAATCAAAATACATAAAGAGTTACAGAAAGGTTTCAGAAAAATTTGGATTTGCCTGTTGCTCTGGTTGTACACTGTCTTTCCCTGTGGATGAATAAATGATAAACTAGTTATAAATCAATCATGACTTCCACTGATAAGAGCATTAGTATTCCACTTGGGTTCTTATATTTTTTGGTAGAGATTGTAAACATTTTTGTTTCAATTTTGCTTAGAATCATAATAATGAGAAATGTCAAGTACAATTGCTCTACCAACTGACCTTGTTTTTGGATTTGTTTAATAAAAATATTAACGTTGCCTAATGTTTTTGCAAACTCAAATCTATTCCAAAAATCTTTGCACTTGGTGCCAAAACAGTGGGTCAATATTTAGACAGTTTTCAACAATAAACTGCCTGACTCTCACCTTCACACTTCACAGCCATTGAAATTGTGTTTGCTTTTCTCTAACTCCTATAGATTTACAGTGAACCACCTGTGAAATGTACCAAGCAGACACACACACACACAGGGAGTGCCCTAACACACAAATACAACTAGCTGGAAAGGAGCAATGTTGCTGTAAAGGAAGTGTGATGATTGATGTCAAAACACAGGAACAAACGAAAGTAATCAAAACTAATCAAGAATGGCAGCTCGATTCAACAGAGTATGAGCAAACATACGGAACATTGCCGTAGGTTGACAAGGATGCAGCTACATCCTGATTACAGTTGTGGCATGTTGTACTGTATACAATCTGCTCTGCTGTTCGTCTCAGTTCAGAGCACAAATGTTTGCCTAGAGGAACAGTTAGCAAAGAATGACTTTGTGAGGAAAAAGTTCAACTATTACTAGAACTATTTATATGTACAATGGTGGCAGTGGCTGTAATAGATGCACAGCAATTCAAACTATTTTATTTTAAGAATAAAAACGAGGTAAATTTCCTTTTTTACTCCGAAACTACATTCTAGGTCGCCTTATGTATCAGAACTCTGGCATGAAACTGGCTGAATATTTAGCCACTTTTCACCTCTTTCTTTAGATTTAAATGGGTTGGTTTTCTGGCAACAGCCAGGCTTTTGAGCATAGTCCATTTCAGGAATAGAATCAAGGCTAGTTATTCCTAGAACAAATATTTAGAACTTCATAATGAGAACCATTGTTGTGATGACAGGCTGAGGAAACAGCTGGAGCTTTTTAGAAAGACGGGCCTATTTCAAACCATCAAAATATGAAGTCAAACTTTTTTTAAATCATATTTGCTATGTATGGCTTTTTTATAACAAGTGAAGGTAACAGAGTTTTGTGCAGTAAAAAGGCACCAAATGCCTAAAAAATTATATGCTTATTGCTTCAGCCAGAATACAGACACTGGATGCACAGAGTAATCTGAAGTTACTTTGGGTTCAGGGCTCCTTGGAGGAAGCATGTCTCTCTTCCTACCAGCAAAGACAGAGGTCCCTTGCCAGGCAGCAGAAGAGGGAACAGTTAACAGCGCTCTGCTAATGAGCTAATATTGAAGCCAGGTGTTCTGAAGCAGATGACATCTAAAAGCTGCAGCACACTGGCCCTGGAGAAATGGAGTTTGAGACCACTGTTGAGGAGTTATATACATCCTATGATGCCACAGAGTTTCTGCTCCTCAGTTTCCTCCTTTTCCTCCTTCTGGAACCAAAACTAGGTTAATGCAGTGTATTCTGGGATTCATAGTTTTTATACCAGACTCTTGCCCAACTCTCACAACTTTAAGATTTTCAACAGTCAGGATGAGTCAGGTGGAAATCATGACAATATCACACCAGGATTCAGGTCTACTAACCAAAGGAAATAGACGCATAATACAATGACAACATGCTGAGCTGCAACAGATTTTACAAGCAGATAATTTAGCTTCACTGCAGTGGACTGATCAAACGGGTATCCAGTAACTTGACTTAATGTATTTAATCTTGCCATAATCCACTGACAAAGGACTCATTGAAAGAATTTCACCCCCTAATCTTTCTGCAGTCTGTGCAGGTAATGACTGATGATCACATTTTTGTTCTCTGGAAACATTATAAATACATAGGCAAGATCAAACTTAAAAGTTAACCAAACCAAAGTAGTATACATTAGATTCAAAGCAGAAACAGGGAATTTTGCTGCAGTGTTAATTACACTTTAGGACTTTGTCCAATTTGCATTGTATGTAGCTTTTTCCTCCCATACAGAGCTCCACACATGTTGACAACAGATGTGCTTTGTCTCCCCCAGTTACTGGCATCACTAACTGGCAGTAAAAAAAATAAAATACATTCACAGCAACTGTACCATCAAAATTACTTTTGTGGTGAACTTAAACATACACACATAAACATTAACACATTACACTGGAGTCACTACACAGTCTTAATAAGGCCATGATGTTTACCTAAGTGGCCACAAAAAGGAAATTAAATTTTTTTTTCATGCTTTTCTGTCTGATATGCACATGCACCCACCCACCAGCTTCAAATACAAAAATACACACAAGTGACAATAAGGACAAACACATTCTGGTTTAATTTAGAAGTTCATCATAATCTGTCGTTAGACTAGGACACACATAGAGTACATACATATCATATTGCAACTACAACTGCAAATATTGGGGGCTAGGCCTCTACAAACTGGCTCAAGCTCTGACCAATTGAATGGAAAATGTCTTTGAACAGATAATTTTGAGTCTCTTTTCTTGCGTTGTTCCCTGTTGTGGAGACTATGGTGAAACCTGCCTCCTGGCTGTGTTTTTTCTGGCTGGGAGTGGAAGTGGTGTATATCTGCAGATGACAGTAGGGCCACAGCACGTAGATTTTTTTTCACAGGTTATCTGTTTCATATTATATTGTCAAGACAAAGTGATAAAGCTTTAAAAATTATGTAAAAATATCATTTATCAATAGATAAGAGCTATCTATTGGTGATCAGGAGTTTGTTTTCCACTTTCTAAAGGACCTTATTGCCAGAAAATTATCATTGTCATGAATCATTTTCCTTTGTCAGTGGACTTTTAAGGGCCTACAGTAGCAAAAAGACCCAGAGGAGCATGTCTGCTAAAAAACAAAACAGTCAATTGCACAAGTGTTGACATCAGATCACTCAGCAGATTTATGCTGTTCCATTGTTAACAAGGAGCTTTTCATACCAGGATGGGAGAACATTGACTGCTCTTCACACTGATGCCAGAGAAAGTGAAGCTATAAACAAGAGAAGACACAGTCCCACAGAAGTCAATACATCCAAAACAGAAAAATACAAACCCAATCATGTCGACAATCATTGTATTGAATTTTTCTCTAAACTGGCCTTTCGTCTGTTGCAGCCATGTTAAGTGATTACACAGTGTGAGGACGATGATGTGTCCCCGGGAGGTAGTAAAGAAGTAAATTGGAAGTGAAGTGAAGGGGTCTATGTCCACTGAGCATAGCAAAGGAAGGACAAACCCTGGGGTCTTCAGAGCCTTCGTTAGCAGACGGGCCTGCATGTTTTCATTTGCCGGCAAACTGCAGGAGGTCAATTGCCGCTAAATTACTAGCTTGGCTGGGAAAACAGCATGCAGATAATTAGTTCACTCTGCCCGTCCACACGATTGAGTTTTCTAAAAAACTGTCTAAATGATGATTCAGGGCACCGGTCCTGCAATTAGGCCAGTATTAGTCTAGCATTTGTGCTTGTATGTGTAGCTGAAGGGTGAGCGGCTAGGTTGAGAGAAAAACAACATCAAAGAGGAACTGGTGTTAAATTTAAACTGGTTTTCAAATTTACGTCAGGTTCTCCTCTCTCTCTGATGAAATTAATATGTTAATTTTCAATGGCACATTAGCTTAGGCAATTTTTGCTTAAAAACTGGGGGGACAACATTCAGTAAAGGTTAAAATGGATGAATCACTAGAAATCATCAGGAATTTAAGGCAGTCTGTTACATATTCTAAGTAACCGCACCTTCAAGCACATTGTGCTTCAGATAAAATTCCAAATGTAGGAGTTGAAGTTGAGGTAGTTGACAAATACCCCTTGTCTTGGATCTCTTGGATGAGTGGAGGACTCAACCAAGAAGAGACTGAGGTCACAACCGCAGACATTACTCTCCCCAGTGACATCCTCCAACTCTTAGCGTATCCCAAGATTTTCTCATACTAGACAAGAAATCTCAAGCAAATATTGCGTGGTCTTCTCCCAGTGGGGTGTGGCCACAAAATATGAACTGACTGTTTAACGTGGAAAACTTGTGATTCAATAACTTGAAGTCATTGAAGTTACTCACATCAATCCAGATATTGCTGTTGTTGCCCATGTGGTAATTGAAGACCCCAGGGGGTATTGGGTGGATCCGTTCCAGGACTCCATCCACAGACTAAAAACAGGGCGAGGAATCCGAACTGCTGCTTGGCGTATTAGCAGAAACAACAGCCAGAGTTTTAATCATCTATCTTGAAACTGGAGTCCAAAGAAGTAACAAGAATCAAGGCACATAGAAAGGGCCTTTGAGTATCTCCAACACCAAAGCTCAACCACATAAATCTACAGAAGGGTGCCCAAGTCTCACTTGAGTTCCTCTCTTAATGTTGTCCAGCCATGTTGTCTGCTTTCCTCAATGTGAATTGTTCTTACACTTCTTTGATTTCTAATTATCAGAGTCTCAAATACAAAAACATTCATAGTCAGCTTCTAAAGTACTCATAAATCAACAGTCAGTATTTGTGACACATGTTTTGTTTAACTATTGAGTGCATTGATCTATGTAATTGAGAAAAGATGTGGTCAGTCTTATTATCAGATCTTCTGTTGGCTAGCTCTCACAGAATTTTACAAAGTCCTATGTGAAAGCACATGCCAGAGGCTTGTGTTTATCGAACATGACAATTTATTTCATAATATACGTCCTGCAAATTCACAGGCAGTTAACCACCGTATTCACACGTCAATGGGTTTTTCCTAGCAACATCATGTCTTTGGTCTCAGGGCTCTAGTGTTCACCAAAAACAGTACAGTAAAGACAATTAAGTTTTGGGTCATGAGGCCCACAATGAACCCCAGTGACCTGGGATTACTTGGCATTGTCCTGGGTCTTCCCTCTGTGTTTCCTAAGCAACCAAAACATTCCAAGACAATTAGATCCTTAGACTCTGGCCTAGTTAAGGAGTATTGAAATTTCACACACAAGTCATTTTGTATGAAAATACAGTCCTTATGTGCAGAATTTACATCCTTTGCTCCAACTTCTCATGACGCACATTCAATGCCAAAATTGTGTGTAGAAAATAGTTTATCTGTTATTTGATTTTGTTTAGCCAGTGTTTATCACTGCTGAACTCGTAACAATTAGGATTTTTATATATACATATACAATTATTGCAACAACAGATTTGATTTAATAGAAGAAAATCACAGTCAATAAAAAATATTCAACCTAGCATCTCAGCCATGTCATCCAAGTCTAGGTTCTGGTATGTTTATACTGGTTATACTGGAATCCACTCCTGTTGTTTTCTCAAAGCATGAAGAGCTATTTTTTGTCCATTGTTCTGCAAATCATATCTGCAATACACAATCCCCAAAGTAACATAACCATCCACTCTTGTGAAAATTCTTGACACAATGACCATGACTTGTATGCCATGTTATGTCCAGTCAAACTCATGGAGTGTTATGTTGTCAGGCAGAATTGTCTTAAATGGTTAATGTCTAGGCTTGAAGTGATGCAGTTGTTAGCATTGCACTGATTTTCAGTCCTTTCTGCATGAGTTCCTTTCAGGTTGTTGTTAAATTAATCTGTAACTTTAATCTGCCTTTAGCTGTGAGTTTGACTGGTTAACTCACTCATTGCGAATGGTTATTTCTTCTCTGTCTCTGTGCTGCTTTGTGGTGGACAAGCGACCTATCCATGCTGCACCGCATATATTTATTTTTGTTTACACTCAACATAAAATAATTGTTCCCACTCCAAGAATGGTAAAAGTTTAGACTAATGTGGTGCTTCTGTGCTACTAATCTTGACTTTGAGCAGTTATGTAATGTCCCCAATCATTTCCTGTCTCGCTCTCTGAGGGTCTTTATTTTACATTCAGGAGTGCTTTCAGGTAACAGGTGAGCCAAGGCTTGTCATTAGGGAAACATGTCACTGCTGTAGGGATGGTATTGACAACACAGATGCTTAATTAGTCAGTCACACAATTAATCATTGAACTACACCCATGTGGCTATGAGAAAACATCTTCATCCATGTAGCAAAATATCACTCCAGATTGTTCAGCTTCCTGTGCCTACCTCCTCAGTATTTTTATGTAATTCAATAGAAAAAAGAGGACTAAAAATGTGAAAAAGAAGATGGAAAAGATTTGTAATAAAGTGAGGCACTGTAACAAGCACTCACTTTATACTAAATGGGAGGTTGAAGTCAAGTGTGCCAGAAACACACCAACAACTGCACACAGATGTTCCAGATAAGCTTAAATGAAAAATATTTCTACAGAAACACCCTCCCCTTTATGAACTGGAACTCCCACTCGGGTGAAAGAATTACCAAATCCACACCAATTTACCTTTCCCAATGTTATAAGCAGAGTCTTTTGTCAAACAATGGCAGAGAAAGTGATGCATTTTGTGATCAGAATCAACAAAACCCATCAAGAAAAGGAACTGAATAAGCTTTAAAGGTTGAAAAAAGATAAAGAGTTGTACCAGAAGTAATTGCAGAGGTTTGATGTCTGAATTGGTGGTAGACATTCTCTGCTAAAGAAATAGTTATGTTTCACTTAAATCACTTTAATTACAAATCTATTGTTCTTTGTTCCATTGTTTTGAGTTTTGAATATACAACCACAAACAAATGTTAGCATTTGAAACTGAATAAATAAGAAGATGGCTAAAGCAATACTGACAGCCTTCATAAGCAAACCTGTTATCTACAATTATCTGCATTATACAGACCACTGGGTAAACAAAAAGTAATATCTGGAATGTGTACACAAGGATTTCCTCCGTACGTGTGGCGATAGAGATGCAAACACAATTATCTGCTACACACTCAGTGCGCTACTGGCAAGCCGCACAGCTTTCAGTGCTGAACCGATCATTACCCATGCTGCACACACAACCCATCAGACTAAGCAAACACACTGGCATACTGAAATGGCTTGGTTTCTTACACCAAGTGTGCAAACAAATTGACTGTGTGGATTCATGCATGTTTGGAGCACAGGTGCATAAGCAAAGAAAAAAAGACATACTCAGCCCTCCATTTGAAATTCTAGTATGTCACCTTTTTCTGGTATCTCCATCATGCAGGCCCTCCGTGCCCCCAGAGGGGTCAACATTGGAAATTTGTTCTCTGACACAATGACCTTTGTTGAGGCTTGTATAGAAAACCCTCAAGGTTGAATTGTGTTCATCACATTACAGAGTTCAATGTAAATCATGGTAGTTCATGAGATAGACCAATACAAAATAGATTATAACTGTGATGTGAATGGAAAAATATAGATTTTTTATTTATTTTTTTTACAATTAAACATTTGAAATGTGGGGTTCACGTGTGTAAAACCTTCTTTTCAGATAAGCTTTCACTAAAATCTTTTGCAAGACACATGATTGGTAAATTAAGTAAACATAATAACAGCTTGGGCATCAGAGGTTTGTCAGAGACAATAAGTGAAGAAACAGCTTCACATTTGCCAAGGAAAACACCAGACAAGTAGTGTGTTCCTGTTGTGAATTTATTTAAAGAAGGGTTAGGTTATGAAATAATTTTCTAAGCTTGGAACATCTCAGAGCACTTTCTAGTCTATCATCTATGCACTTAGTCTCTGTGCAATTGTTTTTAAAATAAATAAGTAATAAGACTGTTAAAATATGTGTTTATGTTACTGACCTCTTGCCCAGGTCCCTTTTTTAAGAGGTTTTGAATTGGTTTATTTGAATAACTACATGAAATAGTCAAATAAATAAATAAATTGGAAAGGTCTGATCCAACTGTAATGCTTCCCAAGACATGGTCAACTACACTGACAGGCCAAGTAAAGAAAACACCATTCAAAGAAGCAGCTGGGAAGCTCATAATGACTCTAGAGGAGCTAAGAGATAATTTATTGACACAGAAACTCAACTAATCCAAACAGTCCTATTATATGGTCTTTATGGCCTTTAAATGGGACACATGGCAGATATATAGCAGAAGGTGCTCAAGTGAAATGAAAGCAAAAAATCTTTTTGTCTACATGCAAAACACCATATTAACAAAGCACCACACATTGCCCTGCACATTGCCCTGCACATTGCCCTGCACGTTGCCCTGCACGTTGCCCTGCACATTGCCCTGCACATTGCCCTGCACATTGCCCTGCACACTCCAGGCAAGTGGTGAGCCATGCTGGTTGCAATACCATGCCATGATGATGCTTATCTTTAGTAGAGAGATGAAAACTTATCAGTGTTGATAGGAAGATAGATGGCGCTTAACAGGGAAATCCTGAAAAAAAAAACCTGTGAGAGGTTGTAAAAACACTGGGGAAAGGATTTATGTTATAGAACGGCAACCCTAAGTGTACTGAGAGTTACAATAGAATGGCTCATATCAAAGCATAAATGTGTCAGAGTAGCCCAGTCAATGTCCAAAGTAGAAAAGGCTAGAAAATGGTTTTCAGAAATATTTTATGTTCAATCTGAGTTTGAGCTTCTCTGCATCAAAAACAAACCAAAAAACAAATGTTTCAGTCTACAGTTGTTCAAAGCTCATACCCCAAAGGACTTGTGCTATATACGCAGGTTGAGGTGGTTTTGCAAAAATACTGACATCTTTTTCCCTTCATTTGCACTACTTTGTGTTGGTCTATCACACCAAATTTCAATACCAACATTAATGTTTGTGGTTGTAACATAATAAGCTAAAATGCTTAACAGATATGATTACTATTGCTAGACACTTTATATGTTAATGGACATATTAATCCTAGTTTCAGTTTACTAACACACATGAAACCTAACTGAACAAAGTTCAGTACAAGATTTAATTTACTGTTTCCGTTGTTGTACATAACACATTAGTTTGCAGGAGTTCAGAAGACCAAAACATTTCCTTAATTGTATTAAAAACAGCGTAGTTTTGAACACATACATATTCTTGCATGTCATAACTACAGAAAAAGTAAAAAAGCTTATTTGCAAAAAACAAAAACAAAAAAACATGGCACGTGAACATTATGTTGTTTTTACATTTTAGTCATTATATTGTTAATAATGAAGACGGTGAGACTAAGTTAATAAGAAAAGCTTTCTGAACAATTAGTGACAAATGTGTCCCGAGTAAGATTTTTTCCTAGTCTGAAAGAAATAACTACTCTCTTTCTTACCATGCAAATCTGTAGGGCATCATTTCAAAATATCTTTTCTATAAGAGATTGGCTTCCAGTTAATCCACCTATTGTTATTCATTAGGCCTGTCTAGAATTCTAGCTTCATCTATGACCTTTGACTCCTCTGTCGAAGTAGATTAGCTCATCGACCCTGATTAGGACATCATCTGCCCACCCTGGGGGTCAAGTTCATTATGCATCATTCTAATTACAGATCTACCGAGCATGATAGGATTCGGATAAAAAAAAAAAAAACCTTAGATGGGATTAACAATCAAGATTAAGCGAGGTCTCTCAAAATTAGTGGAAGTTTTAAAATTGTGCCATCCTGTACAGATTTGCTCATTTTAGAAATGCAGTGCTAAGGTGGAGATTCTTTCCTAATATATATTTTCTATATCCCCAGAGAGGGCTGATGAGGCTGTAAGTATCATTAAGAAACGTTTCTGAGGCCGATCATGAAAATAATTGAACCGTTCTTGTTTTCTCTCATCTATTTCACATTCTCATTGCAAAGGTTCCTTTGTCCTGCCGGTAGATGTTGGAAGTGGCTATAACTCAAGCAGACGTAGTATGGATGAGAAAAGGGAAGAAATGGGCTCAGCTCTCAGATGTGAACAGTAAAGTGAAATACACACCTGATGTTCAAAGAAGGACATTTCTTTTTCCTGAATCCAGAGGATAGAAATTGAATTTATAATAAGGCTATATTTAGAGCTTAATAACATGACTGCACTGAGTAATGAAATACTGAAGGTGGGGATTCATTACCTACCTGCCACATTGTAATTTATTCAAACTGCATAGAATTTTATTAATTTTTGTCTGACCAAGCACTCCTTAATGGAAGGCCTTTTCATCTTCTTCAGTATATAAGGTCAGGGGATGTTGTGGGTTAATGTCTGAACGTTTACAGCGAGAACAAAAAATGTAAGCTGCTGTTATATTGGTTTCTGATTTTACCATGTACTCTGTGTTAGTGAAAAACATATCATACGCAGGTGCAGCAGCGAGGGACTGAAAAAGTGTTGTTAAAGTGTGTTACTGCTCTATGATTGTAGGTTTAAATGGACTGAGTGTAAGTAGATTTAAATCTGATTATATGAATGCAGTAGTAATAACTGGACTAATATTAAATACATTTGCATTGGGACTTTATAAATCAACTGAATTACATTTTCTTTTATAAGTGTTACATTTTTCACTTTGTAAATGCATCCTGTCTTAATTCAAATCTAAGTGAGTCTGAGTGACTCACTCCAGAAGCACACACACATTCAGACATTCAGACCAAAAGTTGAGAGTACAGAGCACAAACAATGTATGAGTATTGATTGATAAAATATATTTGCCACATAATTCAAAAATCCTGTGCCCAATGCAAAAGAAGGTGAAAAATAAAGAAACTGTAGTAGGTTTATGGCATGTAGTCATTGCAATCTGAATTCTAAAACAAAGTATCAAAAACCAGCACGGACAGCTTAGGCGTAGTTTGTCTTTGTGGTCTCTAGGGATGCAAAAGAAAGCAATATATTTTCATAGCTGAATGCTTTGCTGTATCCAAAATCCTGTTCTGGTCAAAGTTCTGCAGTTACTTGGCTGACCTTGAATGCGGAAATGTCTCTTTTATTTTAAATCATTTGCACAGCTACACATTAGATATGTATAGACATGAACATGTACTTAGCCAGTAGCTCCTTGTGAGGGTCAGTGGGGTTGTATGGAGGGAAACTGCAGGAAAATGGCTCTCAACTGTGATTATAATATCTTGTTTTTCAAAATGTTAACGTCGCAATGAAAAACATAAATTATAAACATTTTAAATCTAAAATGTTTTTGATGAACACTGAAATTTAACAGAAGATATCTCATGCACAACTCCTGATGATTGCAGAAAAACAACATTTTATGATCATTTAATGTAATGAGGTGGAAACAGAACCCGTCTGTTTTTATCAGGAGAAACAGTCATTCCTTATGTCTTCACTCAACAGAAAATTGTTGGAAAAATACTTCCCAGGGATTGTTCCAGCAAAGCAACATGAGCATTTTTTTCTCATGTCATTGTAACCTTAGAAGAATCTAAAAAGTATTTTTGCCAAAGATAAACTATTTCCATTGGCTGATAAAAATCATTGAATAACAAATTTGACTCAGGCTCAATGAATTTTGTTTATACATGCATTAAATTTAAACAAAATATATGGTTCTATTTACCTTTTCTTTCAAGAACATTGATAAATCTTGACTGCACTGATTCATGCTGTATTTTTTAAAATTCACCTTATGTGGATTCAGTATTCAAAGAGCTTTAAATAATAAGTTATCCAGTTGTATCAAAAGACTTTGTTCTTTTCCAAGTGCCAAGTAAATCCTGTTCTTGAGAAGATTATTTGATAATTCCACAGAGTCTGTTATGCTCTCTGTCACTGCTATAACTCATTGGGATGCACACTTTGCAAGGTAAACACTGTTCTAAAGGATCCTAAATGAGGTAATCCGGCTGTGGCCTCTCCTCCTCCTGCCTAAGGCAGGATTTTGAATGCGAGAACTGTTACACTCCCTCTTTTATGTTAATCTGCAAAATGAGAACCACATGTCTGGCAAAAAGTGCCACAGAGAGCACTGACAGAATGCTCTTTCACAGGGTGGATGTTATAGGACCTGACAGGGCAGCTAGCAGATTGGCTAAAAGGCAAGAGGCACGGAGTCTTGGCACGATCTTGTCGGATCTGGGGTGGTTAGATACAGTAATTTCATAAAGCTGACAGTTGGCAATCTTAATTAACTGGAACATGAGATGTAAGTGTGCTTAATAAGAATTTATGGTTGCACTTCAACGGTCATTCACTCAAATTTTCTCCAACTGATTTTCGTGTTGCATTAAAATGCTAACCGAAATCGTAATTTTATATGCTGTGGGTTGGGTCACAGCAAAAGATTTTAATGCAAGCTCTCATTGCTGCTAACATTTTAAGAGTAACAGTCAAGCATGAAGTTTGCCTTCAATTTGGGTTGAAACCTGGACACCATGAAAGAGTCGTTTTGGGAGAAAGGAATGAACCATAAATGCTACAATCAGACTGTGGTTCTAATCAGGAAATTTAGAAACTCAACTTTCAAAATCTGGTGCACTGTTTGTAGTTTTATGGCAGCTGTGCCTATTCAGTTCTGTGGCTAACACTGTAAACACATTTTGTGCAGACATGATTTTAAACAATGGCCTGCTGTCCCATGTGCAGCATGATAGACATTTTTGTTTCAATCTAATTGTTACCTCTAAAAACAAGTTTGTTTTTTTTTACTTTCTGAAATGACATTTGTATTGAAAGAAATATTGGGTTGGCTGCTGGATCTTCCTGCATCTATGGCCGTGCTTAGGAAACTCTCTGTGGGGATGAGCAGGACAAAGAGTGTCAAAACACAAGTTATAGAGTTTTAAAAGATTCAAAGCAAAATGCTAAGGTAAGCAATTTTGTCAACATATGATTAATTCCAATTGCATTAAAATAGAAAGTGACATAAATGAGTCGTGTCAAACCAGAGAATAAGCATGTAAATGTCTAGCAAACCAACAAACTGCAACGTTCACAGTATCATAAGAAAAAAATTATAAATTATGCACAATTAAGCTAACATGTTCCAATATTTTACATAAATATTTTTAAATTAAAGATAATTCCATGATGAAGTAACCTATTTAAATTGCACTGTAGAGACTCCAGTTAGGAAGAATTATCTGTTGGGTAAACTATGGGTGAGCTCCTGTATGTGTCATAATGATAAAATGTGTGATTTACAGACACTGCATTTCCAAACATATGTATCTGTTTTGGCCAGAAAAAAAAAGTCCAGATCATAGTTAGTCCAGTTTTTGTGAACGTCTCCAACATGGTATTAGATGGCTAAGTCAGCCCTGTTCCAAGGAAAGCTTATTATAATAACCAACATGGTTTATGACTGCACAGACAAATGGTGTTCCTTTTAATTCCTGTCGTGACTTTTTCAAGAATCAAAGCTCTTTAAGTTTGAGTTATTAAGAAAGGAATTAACTATGAATGCTGCAATCAGACTGGTCCCAATGAAGAAATTCAGAAACTCGACTTTCAAAATCTGGTGCACTGTTTGTGTTTTCCTGGCAGCTGTGTCTATTCAGTTCAGTTTGTCTAACACAGATTGGTAAATCCTACTGTGATTTCAAGATTTCAAATGCCAACTTTTTTTAAAAGAACAACAGTCTTGGACTTTCTCTTTGTCTACCTACCTCACCTTGTTTGTCAAGTTTTTTTAACACAGCTCTTCTGGTCAAAGCATCGATTTGCTGTCTGACTGCCTATTCTGCCACAGTCTTCTTAAAGCACCAATAAGCTCCCAGATGTGTTAGTCTAATTAAATCTATAGTGTGGTTTACTTCTTTGACAGCCCATTCTTTGACTTATCAATCTCACCCTTGAAGCATGCTTGTATTCACTCTGTGTAATTGAAAGATTTCTCTGGAGGTTCTCCAGACTTTAATGTGTCTGGTATTTGCAGCTCAGGGTTATTTGCCTATTTCTTTTGCACTTCTATTACATTAGCCTTGTTGTTGTGATTCATGGCAGTGATAGATCTTCTAAAAGGCCAAACAACCCACTATTACAGTTATTGTTTCCCTGAATACTGTGCAATTTCAGTTTAGCCTTTCAGACTGAAGATGGGAATAGGTTTATATACTTTTGAATGTGTGTGAAATCGACCCTAAATTTAAATTGTAACTGAGAACACCATTTAGTGCACATTAGATTAAGTACAATGGTTTTTTAGGGCAGCTTCTAAATAAACTTGACATTTTCTGTGTAAGTATTGGCAGTACATTCTCAGTGGGACAAATATTTCTTGTGGATGACAACTTTGAATACGATGAAAAACTTCCACAAATATTTCACTTTTCCTACTGATTACAGAAAAAAAGGTACATGTCCTTCTTTTAGACATAAATTGTTTATGATGATTTGCTAACACAAAAGAGAGACCAATGAGCAAGAACCCAATCCCACCATAAGCTTCTTCAACAATTCATATGACACAACATGAAAAGAAATGTTCACAATTTTGCATTTGGTAGTGAAAAAAAGAGTTTTTTTAAATTATTAAGTAATTCATGAATGGGAAAGAAAGCTTTTCCACAGCTTCTGTATAGAGCTTTATAGAAACTCTATGCCTTTGAGCTCCAGTAAGATTTTTTGAGCTGCAAAAAAAAGTATTAACTTATGATGGAGATTACCTGGATATTCATAACAATGATCAGACATCGGTTTACACACTTAAGCTCAAATGCAATCAAGTTACACTGTAGACAAGTGATAGAAAGTACAACAGAAAGTTTTAGCTCAAAAGAAAAAAAAAGACAGAGAGGCCTAGTCAAAGTCCAGTCAAATTCTATATACATGCAGTGGCATGACCTTTGACAGATAATTTATGCTGGAAAACCTTCCAATGCAGTTGAAGCAAACACTTCATAGCATTTACTGCTACAACAACCAGTTATCAGATTTAGAGGAAAATTACTTTTTTGGTTTGGTAGTGCTTTTTCTTCCCCCTAATGAATGAAAGAGTCACTTGAAAACTAGTTTTTGTATTTACTTAGGCTATATTTGTCTTATATTGAAATATGTTTAATTTGTTAAATGTGACAAAAAGGCCAAACAGAAGAAATACTTTGACACATATCTGTACCGACGTTTTGTAGAATTGTACCAATTTAAATTATCTCACTAAGTAGACAACTTTAAGCAATAGCCTCACTGCTGTTTATCTAACTATGTACCAACCACGACCAACTGCAAGTGCAGCAAATGAACAACCGGATGAGAGACGAGTCAAAACTAATTGAGGAAAGGTCCCCTAACGTGAGAGGGCAGCCAGTGGCTGGGTGTATACATGTGTAACCCATTTAACAGAGCCACACCATGGGAAACATTTACCGTACGCTTGGCTCCAATTTCCATAAGATGAATTCAGTATGAAATAATAACAAAACTGCAGCACTTGTTAACAGGATCATGTTTCTCCACTTATACATGTATGTCTATTAATAATACTAAAAAGGCTCAAGACCGAAATGTTTTCTTATAGCCGATCTTGTCCACAGAAAAGGTTGGTGCTTAAGAAGTTGTCTTGGATTCAAAATAAACCTTGCTTAAGCTCATAGGCCTCAATCTGCTTCAAAGAGTCATATGAGAGCATTGTTATCCTTTTGGGAAGGTAAAGTATATAGTGGATGGGTTTTTCATTTCCCCTTAATTTTTTTCCCATTACCTGTAATGCCTGCAAGCTGGCTGGCCAATGTCTTTGTCTGAATCTGGGTGGTCACCACAAGTGGCGGAAAAAGCAAAAATATATTTGCTTGGTCATAATCCCACTACCAAATGACGATTTTATCCATGCATGTCCACTTATGGTCAAGATATTTTGCTAAATTGCATGTAAGAAATGTTTTATAGTTCAAAGTTTTAAAACTTACATATGTGGTTAGGTGTTTAATTAATTACTGAAAACTGCAGAAAACAAGATTTATTTTTAATTGAAAAAAATATTATATTTTATGTATTTTGTATTCTTATCTAAATCTAATTATTTTCACTCACTGACTGATGATTGGTTAATATATGTAAAGTTACATACAGAAACAAAATTATTTACCAAAAATCTCACTATGAATTTAGTTATGAATCAGTAAGCTATATTACTCCTGGAATTTCAAAAGGAATTAAAAATATTATCTGTAATTTGCATTCTTAAAATTTTTATTCAGTTGATATATTTCCTCTTTATTTCAAAAAGTACTGACTGCATAAAAGCTTGAAATATGTTCTGACAAGGTAAATGTTTCAGGTCGCATTATGACCTTTTCACTTTGTCACTTCAGTTTTCTCTTTAGCCAATGTTATTTTCTGTTGATGTTTGTTTTTTAGTGCAATTTTGGTTTGATAATTTGTTTTACCTTGAGTCTGAATTTTAATATTTTGAGAAGTTTTAAATTTCTTCAGTGTAAGCAACAAAATGGTTCAAATATTTTCCAGATAGTTTTTGAAAAAAAAGCAAGCAATGACAAGCAATAATGCTGCTCATTGTAGCAATATAACTGGGGATAATAAGCAAATATTTAAACTTGATTGACATTTTTTGTTTTGGTCTATTGCACACAGAGTACAGCAAATTAACAGTAGCAGTTTATCCAAATTCTGGGAAAAAAAAGACAATATTTTAATCTCAAAAACATGGTTTTGTTACAAAGGATGCATGTGGCTGCATCTGTTATTTTAGAGAAACATCTGAGCTGCACAGAATATATCACTGGCATAAAGAGTGTAAGCTAATTTATATAACAGATTGTTTACCAAAGTCCAAGCTGTATTTTTAATCATTTTGTAAAAAGTACATAAGTAAGCTATAAAATACCTTGGCTGCTGAGCATTTTTACTAAAAAAACAAATGTTATCTTAAAGGATAAAACAACATAACCTTTTAAGAAATGCAAAACAGTGGGGACATATGTGTAGCATTTTGGAAGTCTTAAAAATGTTACCAATATTTAATATTTACACTTTAGTCCACGGTAGACATTCATAAATGTCAAGTACAGTGAATGGGATGGCATGACAATACAAAACTGATTATCAAAAGAACAAAAATGTTAATCTAAACCATGTAAATGAGGGAAAGCTTTTGTGTTTAACCTCAGATAAAAACACTTCAATCTAAAGTGAGGGGCTTGGGATGGTCTTAAAATTCAAAGGTCAAATCCATTTGAAACTTCAATAAAAATGTAGTCATGCAAATCTAATTTACACATGTTGACTCTTTAATGAGAATAATGAAGCTGGAAGTTTGCTCAGCCTTTACCCTTTCTGAACCCGTCTTCATTTACACTTCTACATCAGCGTGTATTGCACAGCCCCGACACTGCAGGTGTCTTTCTGTTTGCCTCCCTTCACTGTAGCTTGCTTTCCCAAAGATATTGTCCAGGCTCTTTAAGTATTTTTTCTCCCTGCCACTGTCACACAATGCCCTTATACCAACAACTGTGTTATGGTTGTTCAACTGTACAGGCACCTCTATGCCAGGACCGATTAAGACCATGCAATAGGAATTAGACACACACAAACACATACCAAGAAATGCATCCACACAAGCGCACACAAGTTGCACACATGCACACAAAGAAAAGTATGCTCTTAGTGCCAAGTGAATTGTCGGATTTGCATCTCATTTGACCGGTGTGTGTGCATTAGTTTTAGTGTGTGTGATTTTTTTTAATAGCTCCCTGAATACGTTGGTGCCACACAAAAGCTTTCTCTCATTTACTCCAGAAAGGCCTGAATCATTGCAGCAGGGAACAGATTTAGATGTGCAGTGACAGCTTAATAAACGGAATGCTTTCAGAAGCCTTGGTCTGTTGGGGTGGCAGGGGTGTCTGGGAGGTTCAGGGATCTGCTCTGGGTGCATCAATAGAAGGTGGATCTTGCTTTGGTGGTGGCAAGGCATGCACAAAGCCCACAGTGGCTGACCTACAAAATGGTGGTCAAGATGGGGCTTTATGTTTGGGGGACTGGCAGGGAGGAGAGGTCTGATTAGCAGGTTAGAGAGAGTTCAGTGGTTCTGTAAGGCTCTGGAAGACCTGCCGACTGGGGTTTGAATAGGCCTGGTGGCATGTAAACACTGTGAATAGGGATCCGAGGCAAAGGGAGTGGAGCAAATGCACAAGGTGGGAGGGGTAGCACTTGTCTGAGTTCAGGGAACCCTCACAGGAGTTGTGTAGAGGGCACTGGCCCTGGCTATGGGGCTCATTCAGGCAGATGCTCTGCAAAAATGGGGCACCATGGCGAGGTGTTAAACCAATCCCACTTCACAGCTAACCTTCCATTATTCATCATCAAAGAAGGCCCATGATCACAAGAGCCTTAGCATAAACTGGTCCACGGAATGAACATGCTCAGTATAAAAAATTAAGACATTTTTCTCGTTCTTTTCCTTCATTCAGTAGCTCTTAAGTTTACACACCACTGCTAAAATGCCAGTAAATTTTTTGTGAGGTAACTAATTTGAACACTTTCCCACAAGTAATGACATCAATCCAGCGCAATTCAACTCAAAACCAATTCAGAAGAAAATCATAAGAACAATAAAGTATATTGCAAATAGTTGCACAAGTGCATGCATCCATGAATTTATATCTAGTCACAGCAAATTTTGTCTTTGCTTCAGCATCTAGAGTTCTTTGAGTTCTCTCATAAAATGACTGTTTTGGATGCATGCTTGGAATCACCACAACAAAAAATGAAACTCTTCTTCATTTTCAGCTTTCTAGAGGAAAGTTATGTCTTTGTATTTGAAACTTCAGTTCCATTTTAAGAACTACCCCAAAGCATGATGTTGTGCTTTAGGTATATGAGGATATAATACCCCAAAGCACCCAAACTTAATAATTTCATTGTGGAGATGATATAATACATCATCCCCACAAATTTCATGGTAGGGATGATGTCATTTGGCCATGCAGAGTGTTGTTTTTGCCATTGTGTTGCCATTTAAAATTAGATCCCAAAAGTTTAAATTTTGCTTCATGATCCTAAAACCTTGTGGGAAATTTTAGCCTGGTCAGGTTATTTTCTTTGGAAGAAAGGAAAATACTTTCTTGCAGTCGTAGTCCTTATTCCAGACAAATAGAAAACACTGCAGACTGATGTCACATATGCAAGACCACCTGCACTTGTCACAGATTCCTGCAGCTTTTTTGTAGACTTCCTGTACAGTTTCAGTCTTTACCTTTCCAGTTTGGAGAAACGACTCTTTCAGATGAGTGCAGTTCCACATTTTCTAAAGTTACTCATGGATATTATGAACAGACAAACCACAAAATTATTTCTAAAAATGCAGACAGAGGGAGAGTCAAACTGCAATCAGAAGGAAAACAGTTTCACACAAATTTTCTCTCCTCGAATTTCTCATTACACATGGAGCTATATTTGGCCCACTGCCGCTCTTATAGCAGTACCTCCAGATTTGTTTTGTTTTCTTGGTTCACATAAGACTATTCCTTTCTGCTTAGCAGTTGAAAACAGAATAGACAGAGTTTGTTGATGTAATCTATAATCTCTCTATTTCCTGTCATAAATCAAGTTTTTTTTTGGACTATCCTGTTTCCTCAGCATTCTGTTATCATTTGCCTGCATGCAGAAACAGCACTAGGTCAGGCTTTAACTTGTATTCCTGCCACACTAAGTGATCACATGCTGTACTTCTGATGGCTAGAATAGGTCTAGGAATAAAATAGGCCTATAACCCTGATCCCCACAACACAAACATATTAAAGATCTAATGCATTATAAATCTCCATATCTAGCCTGCAGAGTTGACAACACAGCGACGTTCACATCAATGCTTTTCCAGTTTCCTATGCAAATTTTAACCTCAATTTTCTTTTCTAAGCTCTGGTATTCTGCTGTTGTAGCTTATCCACTTCAAGGTTTGACATGGATCGATGTATACCTTGGTTGTGGTTATTTGACCTACTGTTGCCTTTCTACCATCTCATGCAGGTCTGCCCATTCTCCTATAGGAGAAGGCATCTCCAAATCATTTTATGATTATATTTTTCTTAGTGGCTATTGATCCATTTTTGACCATTCTTTGTAAACCTGAATGACCTGGGTTGTGTGTAAATTTGCAACAAGTGTAATTGCACTTGAAGATAATAGTCTGCTTGGTAAGTACTAAGTTATCAAAAAAATCTTATTTTTTCTTTAATAAGATTAAAAAGCAGACATCCTTGTTCTCCATACTGACCTTGATAATTTGCTTTCATTACTTGTTTTTGTCTTCTAAACTGACTTAGTCATGTACATTCATTGCAGACATCTAGAAGCCAGACATATAGAAACCTAATCATTTTATTGGGTTTTGTGGGCAGCTGTCCTCTTTTCTTGATCCTTGAGCTATTCGAAGAGTTCAGCCCTAGTTCTTCCAACTCATTCGAAGTGAATTAGGGGAGCTGGAATGGGGAAAGGCTCAGTGCCTTCTGCACTGGTGTCCAGTAATTATGCTAATGTGGCTGAGTATGCAGAGCCCATAGCTATTGAGTGGACCACTCCCCATTCAAGTGCTTAACCCCAATCCAATGCTCCATTATACTTACAAAACCGTACCTTTTAGTCTGAATGCAAACTGTCTGCCTTTTTTGTGTGAAGAAAGATCAAGAGATTCAGCCTTTAATTTTCCAAATGGGATTGATTGACCAAGGGTCCCAAAGACTGGAATTAACAATGGGATCCAAACATCCAACTCTTTTAGGGAGCGTGCATGGATAGGTGCCAGGACGAACCAAAATTTTAAATGGAGGCTTTAGAGTAGAACAAAATAACAAATATTTTAATGAAACATTATTTTTCCCACAATGACATCAGTAAGGTGTTGCACATTATTTCAATGAACTGACTTACTTAGAGTATGTTGAGAAATCCCTTTAGAACAATACACCTTTGCTAAGGGGGGAATGAGGTAAAATTGACATTTTTGAGCTTTATATCATGTCACTTTGATTCTTTCATGCATGTTTGAGAAATCCTTGAGTCTCCCATAGCAGCCATTCGGACGTACCTTGTACGATGCACTGACTATTTACCCAAAGATCTGCATTGGACCTGTAGTGTCCAGCCAAACATCAAGCTTCAGCCACGTTTAGTTAAATCATTGCTTTGCTGGACCTGTACATTGTCTCGGATTTGAGTTAGCTTTACTTGTGAGTAGTACTTACTTACTTAAGGTCTGTCTTATAAGGAATAAGATGATTTAGTCGTCGCCCACTTTTATAAGTTGCTGATTGTATGCTGTAATGATTGTCATTGTCTTTGCCAATCTTGATGCTGTAAAGTTGCAATCTGTTTATAACAATTTGTATATAAAGCAGCTTGAAAAAAGCCCTAAAATCAAGCTGGGTGTTTACATCTGTGCCCTCTCATTCCATCTCCCTCACTATCCTTGTTATCCCTCATACTCATTTAACCTGTTGCCATACAGACACAGAGCTGGGCTGTTCTTTGTCCACCTCCGAACTCAACCTGAGCTAATTGTCAAGGTTTATGACCATTGTTCCAAAGTGGTAGATGAGTCTTTGTCTGGACAGCTTCTTCAGATCTGACTGACTTTCTCACCCTCTTTAGTTTCCACCACCTCACCCAACAGTGGTACTTTTAACATCTTTTAAATGCTGAAAGTAATTTAAAAAATCAATCAGGGCACCAAGATTCCAAATCATTAACTTTAGGTCAGAAACAATTGGTGTCATAGTCATGGGTCTTTTAGTCATTTTTCCTTTCAATTCGGAACATGTCAGTGTCATAAAGCTCTATGAAGAAAAAAAAACATACAATGAGTTGCTCCCTATATAGTACTTCCTCTGTTTGTTGGATTTTCATGAATATAATATCTTACCCTGTGTGGACACCTCTTAATGAGTCTATCTGGAGCTGTTTTCCCATAATAACCTTGAACGCTACCCAACACTATGACAACACTACTCTGAAGATTGTTCTGCAGAGGAGAAGCGAGTGGAAGCCATTATTAAATTCCAACAGAGATTCTCAAATTGCACCAGACTTGCCTCATTAAATTAAAATGAGGAGGGTCTTTGTTTGCTGCAACAACAGCAGAGCCTGCTAATTGCCTTTTTTCTGATATGTGGAGCTTTGGACTTAAAAATAAATTAGTCAGAATTTTTAAATAAGCTAAGGATACTGCAAGACACTGATTTTGAGGAACATTGTGGAAATTTTTTGCCATACTGAGAAAATTAATTTATTTTGAGTAGGAAAAAATAAATAAATGTTAGTGTTTTTGGATGCTGTGACTTTTTTTCTTTTTTTTTATAACAGGGTCTTACCATCACTAATTTCATATTATTTAATGTTACCAATATATAAAACTGAACAGAAAATCCTCTTCCTTTCACATTTAAAGAGGGCAAGAGATAATCCTTGCTGCTACACCAATGGAATATTCAAGTGTGATCATGCTGGTGAAAGCCTTGTTCCTACACGGCCTTTGTTTGTTTTAGACAAACTAGAGTTCACTACGGTTAAGATGAACCCTCTAGCCCACATTACTTGGCTTGGAGATGGCTCTTGTGTATGTGTGTGAGTGTGGAAGTGCATTTGTGCCTGGAAACAGGATTTATCTATCATGTTGTACAAAAGGCTGTGGTAACTGGCAATCTGGATGACCACAGTGGGAAACTAAACCTCACAATATTGAGTCTCTCTCTCTCTCTCTCTCTCTCTTTCACTACACACAAACACACACATGGAAAAAAAAATCTGTGAAAGATGCCAGAAAATCCTATTTGCTTGGTGCTTGGACATGGTATCCTAGACCAGTACAAATGCAATCCTAAAAACACTAAGCCAAAGCTCTATTGTTTTGTCATGGACATAAAATCCTGAACATATGCATGTATATATAGTGAAGGTAAAACGTACGCATATACTATTCAAATGTAAATTTTCTATGGGAATATAGGGTATCAGCACGTGAAGAAGTCTTTGAGTTAAATATAACAGCAAAAAAACATATTACATCCTGTCAATAATAATAAGTACAGCGTAGAATATTTTCTTTATCTCTTTCAGTACCAAAATAGATGTGAATACAATTGATTTCAAAGTGAAATGAAGGTGTGCCTATTGTATTAGCACACACAATAAGTGATAGTAATATTTATTAATAAATTATAATTAAAACTTTGAGTGACTACATTGTCATGTATATTATTAACACACAGGCTGATCTTTATAAATCTTTATTTCTGTTAAAAATTTTTGATTTTCTGTCTTAAAACACTTTAATCACACAGAATTGTTTTATTAAAAACCTCAAATATGTTTTGGCTTTTATCTTCACTAATGATACAGTCAGTATTTCTTTTTGTGTATTTAAAAAAAATTCTAGTGGAAATAAATAATGCATTCTGTTTCCCGTACTGAACATAAAACATCAAACTCATTATCATCAAAAACTATTTTATTCTTATTGTGGTATTTTCCTTGCATCCATTAGGCAGTCTAGTACAAACTGAACAATGTTTAGACTCCACTACCTCATTGAGTATTGTTGCCCATCCCTTAAAAGATAATGTCTGTCCATGTCAAAAAGCCAAAATCAATTTAGTATGATTTCTTGAAAATGACCATTTCAGTGCAGCTTCCAAAGTCAGGAAATAACAGATGAATATGGAACCTTTGACATGTACTAGAACAGTCTATTCACAATGAGGATTTTCTTTTTTAAGCGTCTCACTCTACCTACTTTCTCAGGAATGTTTGTAAAATAGGAAACGCAATGCTAAATGAACACAAATGACTGGAACGCAGAAGAACAGTTCTTTATGGAGCCTGACTGAAGTGAATAATGATCAATAAACCATGCAGATGGAAAAAAAGTGAAATGTATTGTGAATAAATAAAAATTTCGACCAAAAATGTTTTATTTCTCTCTTCTATAAATGCTCAGAGCACTCTCTTTACAATTCAAAAAATCTACATAATAAATTTTCAAAGAACCTTACGTGCAATCCCAGATTCCAGTTTAAAAAGTCTGCTTCAGAGTTCTTTGTGGTTTTATTTGTTCCCAAAGTTCCTTGTGGTTCTCTTTGTTTTTTAACGTTCAGCCGTGTCCTCCCAAGACTATAATCCAATCCGGAATAAATCAAAAGGGAAGAGAATAAAAGAAAAAGGTCCTACTAGCTCACCATTGGTTCAGTTCTGTTCAGTTTCCATTTGAAGGTAGAAAAAAAAACCCTGACCTGTAAAGTGCCAGAACAATAATCAACAATTCAAATACAATCATTAATTCAAATCAGTTTACTGGTAAACATTAATACTATAAACAGTTGAACTAAACAAGCAGTGCAGAAATCAGTTGGGGCTTTTAATGTGGTATTCTTTAGGAAAACTCGTCATTCTCAAAATGAGTCAAAAGTACAAAAATAAAATACAAAATCACATTACCCAGGTTCAATTTGAGTATAAAGCTTTAAATTAAGCTTGAATTTGAAAAAACATTTTCTCAATGGATTTCCGATGGATAATATTTAATTTCAAGAATGAACAAGTGTTTTCCCTCTTTCTATGTGGCTTCCTTCAGTGTCTGTGGCAGATTTGTGGAGTTTAGGAAGGAAAATAAACCTTAGAGAAAAACATGAAGCACTGTCTTACACAGTAAGAAGTAGTGTTGTTGACGATTTGCATGCATTGTTAATGCTTCAAAATGAATCATGGCCGCTGTCCTTGCCTTACTCCCCTGACCATACACACACTTGGAGACAAACAGAACCACAGAAAGCCCCTCTTTTTCTCAATTTCTCACTCTCCATTTATTTCTTCCTTCCTTAATTCTCTCTAAGGAAGAGACCATTACAACTGTCACACAGACAGTGAGGAACTATTAATCAGGCTGTTAGTCTTCTGGGACTTGTAGCCACACAGTTCAGAGCATGGCTAAAGAGAGGGTGGGCTGAACAAGCTGCACAATTAGCCCCAATAACAGATGGGAAGAACCACAGAGAAATACAAATAAACATCCAAAAATGATCAATTTAAGCCTTTCCAGATGGATAAAAAAAATCACAAACAAATACCCACAAGCATGCAAAAAGTATCAAACATTTCCTACAATATGTAAATTCAGTTTTCTTGTTTTGTTGATTTTCCCTTTAAATGTTTTCTGTAAGCCGGATTTTAAACAAAAATCCAAAATTAAATCCAGTAAAGATATCTATTCATTCATAAATCCTGTTTGAAGTGAATTAGGTTTGTCTTAATGGACATACCAAGCTTGACTTTTCATGTCTTTGTTTCTAATTTCTAAATGAACCGGAAAGAAACTATAAGATCATTCAATTTGATTGATACAGCTCCATCCTCCTCTACAAGACATGATGTAGGGCAAATCAGTATTAAAGGTCACAATAGTTTGATTAAAATCATGCGATGAAGAAGAACAAAATGAGAACTAAATGGCCTCTGTGATGGAGTAAGCCAAAATGCCATCAAGTGGTCAACTAATTGAGCAGTAATGACTCTCTCTGAGATCATAGTCGTAAGGATTAGGATTCACTGAGCTTTGCAGTATTTATTCATAATTCTTCATTTTTGATTTATTAACTGCCAGGTCAGATTCATACAAATATTCATCCATACACAACTTCCAATAAAGCGTCTGAGTTGTTGTCATTTAACTTGGAAGTACAAATGTATCATTCATTAGCAAATTTGTCCATATTATAAAAAAATAATCAGATATTTTTAAATCACTGTCCATGAATGTACTTATTTGAATTTTTTGACAGACATGTTAGTTTTTGGGGGGTTTGATGAATCCAAATTTAACACATAGAGTGAAGAGTTAGCTTAGGTTTTTGTCTGTGTTCTCTTTGTTGGACAAGATTTAGAAAATATGTGATCCATGGTTTTTAGACCCAATAAGGGAAATTGTTCAATTTTGATCTCTGACCAACTGATTGATCAATCTCTATATTTTCTCTTTCTATAGAGATTTTAAAATTAAAGGAGAGGATTGATGGCGATGGAAAGTTATTTTAGAAATTTCAGTGTCAAAGTCAGGAAGATTAAATATCTCATATGTATATAATTTTTTGTTTTCTTTTAATTCAATTGATTACTATCCTATTTTTCCTAAATATTTTATTTATTTTTTTGCCACTTAAAACCCTCAAAATCTCTTTCTTTCAGTCCTATTACTGATGCAGCATCTGCTTTCCTGTGCATATTATTGTCCCAGCTGGCAAACCTGAGGGTCATTTCAGGGTCTTATTTCAAGGGATGTAATTCCTCACTGCAGATGAAATTCACTAAGCTTCCCTCTGGAGGCTGAGGACAACACAAAGGAAAGGGCATCACTAGATTAGAAGGTAATGACTCCATTAATTAGAAGGTTTTTCAAAACTGTCTATGGCCTCAGCCACAGAGACTGACATGCAACCAAGCATAAAACCAAGGTTCAGAAAAGGTAACACAGGTGCCTGGTGTAATTCTAGTCTCCGATGATTTATACATCTTCCTGGTCAGCTCCAATGTGGGCCACATTATATTTGGTATTCTCCTCTGTGAGCAAATAAATTAAATTAAATGCATATGCACAACTGATGCAGGTTTCCAAATCAACAATAATTTATAGACAGTATTATATAACAATTCTTTAGTAGTAGATGTTGAAAACCAACAATGCTCACTCACTCTTCCCTTTTTATCCAGTAACTGGGGTTTCAGATTACACATGAACCTTCATATTTACCATCTGGTTGCTGTGCTTTGACTTATCTGCCTCAAATACAAGGGTTTGGCAATGTGTCTACATATTTGAGTAATTAGAGGATTAATGTGCACATCAATATCAAATCCAGTACCAATGTATACCCACACATAACAAATGTAGGGGAAATCGTTAAACTTCTCCAATTTATCCATGAAATTGTAGAGAAGAAATTATTGTATTGTATTAACAATATAATATATCATTATATTGTGAAAGATGGTATTAGAAATCATCTGTTCAAAGGGTCAAGCTCTTTCAACTCCTCCCAGTTCTACACTTGTCAGCTGCATAAATATGCCGCTTCTCGTTAAAAACAACTAGAGTCAAATTTTATGAAAAATAATTGAACTCTTACTTGAGTATGTTATTTTTGTACTTTTGTACTCTGGTTGTTAAGTGTATCAGCAGAGTGGTCAATGTGAAATCACTTAGCACAAAGGAATAAAACTAGCAAAATAAATAGTTCCCAACAAAATAGCACACATTATTGTCAATCTAGCCCCATTACATTCCCATGTGCTTTTGAATTGTATTGCTTTGTTGAATCATGCATTTCACTTTGTTTCACTTAACTTCAGTCTGATCTAAATCGCATTTTTAAAAAATTATGTGCATTTTTCATGTACAGTATGTAGTAAATAGGATATTTCTTATGCTTATTTAATTTTATTTCTGGAGCCATACTTCTCTTTTTCTCTACAAATGCAAGATTGAGAGATTGAAATCTGTCCTCTTGGGCCTTCTCCAGCACCACTAAGAGCTTCCACTTTGCAGGAACTGAATGGTGTCGCTGCATCCAGTGCTGCTCCTGTTGCCTCTACCTCCATGCATCAGAAATAAAGGCTGCACCAACGTACCCTGCTAACTGGCCATATTCTTTAACTGATCAGATTATTTTTAAGATTTTCTGTTTAATTACAATTTGTGTTTTGGTCAGCACTACATTTCTAAAAAATAAATCAAAGATAGTATTGAGTGGACGCATAAATTGGTGGAATGATGAGGAGAGGAGGCGGGTTGCCAAATAAAATCTCGCCTAGGGCCCCAAGGTGGCTATGGCGGACCATGCCAGTTAAATTACACACTCATGCAGAAATACACACTGCATCGATCACTCTGACATGCACTCAGGATGACATACTCTGATGATAATCAGCACAGAATGTGAAGAAGAACTTTCTGAAGAGGTCACCAGTTTATTATTGACTGTGGCCCATAGATGGACAGATTGACATACTGATGCATGAAGACAGGTAAAAAGATGAAAGCAAATTTGGGGGAAGACAAAGATCAGACGGGGCAACATGGAGACACATAAGCTTGACCGACAGAGTCTGCAGACAGAGAAGGTGGAAAATGATGCCTGCTGGCATTTCCCCCAATTGGTTGTGTCCTTCATCGGTGTATAGTTTCACACACTCTCTCACCCCCCTCTCTTCAACATACACATGCACACCCCGGCCAGCACTTATACATTCTCCCCCCAAAAAGACTGAGATTGGATTATTGATTGCATTGAGAGAGACAAGTCTCAAAGGAAAGCAGAGATCTCCTGTGGAAGGACCTCTTTTGCAATCGTCACAGCTAACAGGAAAACAATAGGTGACCTTAACTTTGGAATGATCAAATGATCACCTTCTCAGTTGTACTAAACTGAGGATGGTACAGACTTGTGACATCAGATTTAAAACAGAAATCAAATTATTGTATAGATAGTCTTTTCTGTTTGTTTTGGGAAGTTAAACTGAAAACAACT
Organism: Phalloptychus januarius; assembly: GCA_902982915.1. Lineage (NCBI taxonomy): Eukaryota > Metazoa > Chordata > Actinopteri > Cyprinodontiformes > Poeciliidae > Phalloptychus > Phalloptychus januarius. Next base: position 14,153,871 of record CADWAE010000230.1, on the reverse strand, counting down.
GTGCTTTATTCATCCACAGAAGAGCGCAGCTAAATCTCAAATAAATAATTTAAAATTTTAGCTCCATTGAATGGTTTTGTTGTTTGAAATCCAACATTCAAACTAAACTTCCAATATGAAGACATGGAGTGAAGAGAAAAGAAAAACACATTGAGCCGTTTTCTTCTTGCTCCACTTGCACTTTGCTAAGCTATTATTGAAGAGAGCATGCAATATAAAAAGGAATGGATATTAAAGTGCAGGTGAGTTTTACTTTAGCAGGTGAACTACATACATTAGAGTGCATTAGAAAGATTAAAATATCGAATGTACATTAGAGTATTGAGACCTTGATAGTTTAATAGCAGGTGATGTTCATTTGGACTTAAGGCGAGTTAGGTCAGAGGTGAAGGGATCTAACCATGTTCTTTTCTTTTTTAGATTTTCACTACATGGAGCTTCTGCATTTACAAGAAAAACATAGTTTAATTTAAGTAATTTAAGGTCTAAGCCATGCTTTTTTTATCCAAAAGTGATTTTTGCTGAAAAATAATCACGTCTTTATTGCCATAAAGGGATTTAGGCAAAAAAAAATTAAAAAAAATTGGCAAAAACGAGACTCAAACCATTATTTTAGGAATGTGATGGCTATATATCTATATGTATATATGTTAGCATTTTATGCACACTCATAAAATGCTAACCTATAGTTATTTGGTAGTATTAAAAACTATCTGTAAATCTGTACTCATTTAGCAAGTTAGCTTGAGCTGCTTAGCAATATTTTGTGGGTTTTTTTCTAAACACAGTCCCGACTTTCAACGCCAACTTTAATGATAAGCATGAAGATCTCTTGCACATATTTAGTGTTAGGACATAATATCCCAAAAATCTTAAAATTATAAGATTTAAGACAACATAAGACACATGAATAAAAACGGGAATATTAACATTGGGCGTCTGATGAAAGGGGAATGGTTTAAGAATAAATGTATATAGAAGGTATTGCTTCACAATTTGGTCTACAATAAAAGTTTACAATCAAAGAGGACATTCTGGACAGGAGGCGTTCTGTCTGCATCAACCAAATCCCTTAGAAATAACCACTCAGTCATTTTCACTTTTTCGATGCACAAAGTATTTTGCTGTTATTCCGTCTGACTTGACTTCTTGTCACTTGATTTTAAGCCCTTTCCATCACTGACTATGAAAAGCATAAGCAAATTGACAGAAGGATTTCTTGCCAGTGCAATTGACTAAAGTGGTCCATTGCTGCAAGAAACGTCATGCACAATGGTCATCATGCATGTACTGACAGGTTCAACTTTTCACTGCAGCAGAACTTTTTCAATACCATTGACCAAACAACATGGACTGAGAAAAGGCTGAGATTATATGTTTTTATACATTTTTTTCAACTCCAATGGTACTGTTTTGTTAGGCTGATTGAAGATGGTCAGTCCTTGTCTATATGCAGGTAAAAAAAGATGTCACAAATGTGACTTTTTGCAATTGACGTCTATACTCTGGACATCTTTTCACCTTTTGGCTTTCGGTCACATTTTCCCATAGTTTAAAGCTCATGTCAAACCTTTACTTTGGAAATAAATTATTTTTAAACCAAACATCAATAGAGAAATTAACTCCTCTCACCACTTGGTATTTCCCAGTCAATTGCATTAGCCTGAGGATATCTTCTTAACCCCTTGAATAAAAACCTTGACCTTCTACCAGAGTTCAGCAACCCCCTACGAAAACAAACCAGCATACAGATTATCTGATGTTAATGGGGCATTCATCATCATCCCTTGCTTGTGATGGAGCTCCATTTATCAGTACACCAGGAGACATTTCTTAATGTAGTAGCAACCAGATGCCTCTGTGAAACCTCTTTTCTTCCTTTCAGTTTCCCATCACATTGGTGTGAAGATGAGAAATAGGATGTGAAGATGCAGCGGAATAAGACATGCATTCCTGGGCTGAAGCCATGGCAGGTCTGTACAAACATGCTCCATGTGGTAAGAATGATTAGACTGCAAGAGGTCACTGTTTGGCTGTTCTCCCGCTGTTTGGACAGGAGTCCAAAAATCACACTGATCTCACCTCACATAGACAGTTAAACAATCGTCTTCCATGATAAACCTGCAACACGCATTTGTTAGGTATTACCGCGCCATAGAAAAGTCCCCAACCTTGTGCTGCATAAATATTTTGGAGAGCTTTGAGACAACTGGTGATCTCAAAGAACATATTGGATGAGTTTTAGGTTGTGTATTTTGTTCTGAAACTGTTGACCCAAGATCATGGAAAGATTGTCAATGAAATTTTTCAGTGCTCAGTCAGACATTCAGTAACTATATTCAGTTCAGGTCGTCATTATTTGATATATGAAGAAAGTTACTGGTTAAGGCCTTGGTTGTTATGATTATCTCTTCTTTCCTTTCATTACTTTGAATCCACAAGTTTTTAATCCTTACCTTTTTCCGTAGTTATTTTAATGTATTTAACATTTTGATGTAATTCTCTGTATTTATGTTGCTTTTTTCCCTCTAAAGGACTTTAAATTACCTTGCGTATGAATGGTACCACATAAATTAAGCTGACCTGTCTTGCACTACCTGTCATAGGGTAAGCATTAAAAGTTAAGAATTTTGTAAGCATTTCTTGGGAAGGTAACTCATAAAATCATGAAAATAATTTTTATCATTGGTCTGACCTTTCAAAAAGATGAATTAGCTTGAAGCAGAGTGAATCTATTTCTTTTTCAATTTGTTGAGCTCTATGCATGGAAACTTATCAAAACAAAACCAGCACTTATCATTGACCTTAACTATTTATTTTTGTTGTTTCTTTTTAAAGACTGTATTATGCTTTGCTTAAAGTGTTCAGGGATTTAAAGTAAGATTCTGTTCAGACTAGCAGTCATAAATTATCCACTGCTGTGGATAGCTCTCTTTGAATCTTCATAGAGTAAATGCAGATTAATTTTACTTAGAAGTTGAGGTTAGTCCAGGAGGAAGCAAGTCCATTGCAGACAGAGTCTCTATATGAAACTCGAAACCTTTATGTGCTGCTTGTAAGGGCAGTCATTGTAATTGAACAATCAAATACATCATGGCTTACTGACAACTGAAAAATGTGGTATTAATTTGAGTAAATACTTGTTTTTTTAGAAAGAAAGACTTATTTGTAATTTATTGTGTTTTTTCTGTATATGTTTTTTCAAGCTATTATCCCTGAGTTCATCTGACCTTTGATTGTAGTCAATAAAAATTGCACTATAATAAAAATTTGGCCAACATTTGGCCAAATTGGATTGTTCTACATGCATCATTCTCAGTACATTTCACAAAAGAACATCATTGGTGATGGACTGCCTCCTATCTCTGTTTCCTGTGTAAATAATAATTGACTAAATAGTTCTGGATATCTGACCACAGAGGTATTCTGAATAGACTTCACCAGGCTATAGATCTAACCAGGGAGGCTTAGGAGTGTGATCCTCTTGTAGTTAGAACCACTCTACAGGTCCCTTTTTTGAATTGGTCTGCCAATGCAGGAAAATGGCCCCCGATGTCCATGCAGTATTGCAAAGTCACATCAATCAACACAACCCTACAAAGTAGTCTAGCAATGAAGTGTTTGCATGAATTGTTTAGAGATTGGAGCTGCTTAGGACAAGTAGAAGTATGTTTTGTCTCGGTCCATTAACTAACAGTTAGGCTCAGCCTCTGCAACCAACTAAGCAGAATTTATGTGCAGGTGAGACATTAAGGGCTTGTACACATTAACAGGACCTCACTTAAAACAATGGAGCATCCCTTCAACATTAAAGGGAACAAAGCCCAGTAGAGATCTTTAATACCCAAGCATAGAAATAGGGTTTGACTGTGAAACATAAACTTCCCTTCAGGCAAATTCTCCCTCCACTATTTACTACAACACTTGCCTTCTTTGATTGTTTATACCCTCTCTTTTTCACATTACTCATCACTGTGTCTGGCTGCTCTTGGCCAATCACAACTCTCACTTTGTGCCAGGCACTAGCTCCCTCTCAGCCAAGGTACTTGGAGAGGAAGCTCATGAATCTATTTTACTGTTTCTATCTCCTGACAAAAAAAGGTGTGGATGGGTGATGAAGACTGGGAACCATCAGTGTCCTTATTCAACCATTCATCTGTGCCTGCAGCATCCACTATGTTCAGTCCAAAGACATACCCTGCACTGCTCAATGATTATCACCACATAGAAAATCCCCACCAAACAGAACACATGGGGGTGGAGGGATCTTTGTTTGCAGCAGGCCCTATGATGTCAGTGTTTATGTGTTAGAGTGGAAAACCACCAAAACAGACAGTTGACTGGAGAGAAAATTGCAAATAAGATTCTGGATTGCAGTCATTTTTTGGCCAAAGTAGAGGGAGGAATCTTTAATTAGAATGCGTTGAGAGATCATAGTTTCCCTTTGAGCTATCGGGCCTTTTCATGTTTATGTGATGCATATGCATGGACTGGAGCAATCATCTGAAACCAGATACCAAATTCCACATAGTGTGACTGAAAAATGTTTTACTTAGCAATACATTTGTGGACCTGAGACATTGAAAGGTGATGGCTAAGGTTTCAAACAGATGTGTAACATCTGATGTTCGATGGCATGCAATATCTATAAAATATGAACAACGTTCCCCCTGAAAACAGTGAAATCCATGTTATTGGAAACTGAATCATGGCAGAATGCAGGTTGAGATGAGAGCAATCCACACAACAGTGCTTTGTCTTTTAAGAGACAAGTAAATGTGCCGCCGCTGCTGTGAAAAAGCGCGTCATCTCAGAGCCACGAGCCTAAGAGCTTTGACGTTTGCAAGCATCGTCAGAATCAGAGCAAGTCCCCGCAGGCATTCTGACAGAGATCACAGTGAATTACTCCCACACCCTCTTCCTTCATCTGAACTAGCAATAATATGCTGCTGGATTAATTTTTGCCCCTTTTAGTAAGATATGAAGATGATGGAGAAAAAAAAATGCTTAGTGTCCAAAATAATGAAACATTCCATGACACGTCCTTATCAGCTAAATGAAAAAAATCACATTATCTTCAAAGGGAGTTTTAAATGCCTGCCCGCTCGTTTGCTCGCAACCTCAAGCTTCATGGGGAATATCAACTAAGAGACAGTAATTCGCTCAAGCGCTTAATATTCAGTTCTCAGCTATGTAATATGCAAATTTGTAGGGGTCAACCAGAAGTCATAAAGAAAAAAAATCCCTTTAACTTAATTTGAGAGGCAGTTCAAGATTTTTCTGAGAAAATCAGTCAGTTATGGATAAGGTTCAGTAGAAGTCAAACTGTCAGATTCCTCCAGAGTGCTGAAAGGTCCCTGCAGCCCTGACATGAGCTGATCTCCCAAGATTTACTGTGCATGTACTTTTAAACCCCACAGCCATCATATTAACACTGAGCATCTCCGTCAACTTCTGCATGAGAATCCTGAGCAGCAGTAAGTAGGATGTTACACAAAAGAGACCTTAGAGCTTTCAGACTTGCATGAGTGTTTTCACAAAACACACTCATGCACTTTGCAGCACGGACAAATTACTGTTTACATATGCTAAATCATCTGGAAACAGTTTGGCCATCCTATTGTTTATGCCTCCACAAACGTATACAAAGCGTATACACAGCACCTAACATGTTAACAGAAATAAAACAATACTCACAATATTGTATATACAGAATCTTGAACACTTATTCTTACTCCTTGAACTTTCTCACATTTTGTAATGTTACAGCATCAAACTTTAATGGATAGTATTTTATTTGATTTAAATTAATCCATTGTGACAAACTGTGGAAATGTTCAGGAGGTAAGAATACATTTTAAAAGTATTTCTTACCTGGGCATCTTAACAGGAATCTTACTTACAAACCCAAAGTAAAATGTACAAAAAAAAAATGTAAAACAAGCATCAATACTTGACAAAAATACCCAAGGTGTTGAACTGCCCACTGAGAGTCATGGCACTATTTAGCAACTCTCACAGTGGGATCTGTTAGTGGGTAAGAGTGATAGGGCCTGTTATAAACCCTGATACCTTTGAGAATTGGATATTGATCCATCTCCAACGGCTCCAGATATGTCATTTTGTTGTGGCTGCACATTTTGTAAGGTCTATTCTGGTGCGATATCACATGTCCGGCAACAAGAAGGAATTGCTGTTATGATGATAGCCCTGATCATGAGAAAATGGGCAGAAGAGGCTACGCCACAGGCCTTGCTTGTTGCTGCCAGAGAGGAAGAATTAGCCATTTGAAAACAGGCAGGACTGATAGAGGGATCATGAAGCTATTAACCTCTAAACAAGCTGCTGAGAGCCCAGCAGATGGCAGGGCTGATGGCAAGTGTGTGCCAGATTGGGCAGTAGGCAGAGCAAGAGCCCAGATTTCACATAGATGCTGATACCATAACTCGCCCTGGTTGCGCTTGCATGTGTTTGCACAATATGTGCATTTATGTTTATGTGAATGACTGCAGCAGTTTGGATGTATTTGCATACATCAATATATCAAAGTTTAGTTCATATAGACATATTTATGTCTCTTGTTTGCTGTTGTCCTGTAATTTATTGACGATATTTTATAGGACAATAATGTCTGCTGTATCTTATGTGTTGCAGTTTCAAATACGAAATCCTGGGCACGTGTGCTGATGTAAAAGATTGTATAAAACTTCCACATTCCCATTGTAATATTGTTAAACCACACATTTCTGGAAACTGTGCACATGACAACTGGGACCCCCCAACCTATAGTGTCACTGTGACTGTGTTTGACATTTGCCTGCGATTTGTATATTCATCATAGTGGAAAAAAGTGCTGAACTTGACAGTAAACCAAGCTGGAAAACCAAAAAAGCCTAGTATTTGACTCTGAGACAGACATGAAAGCTCAGTCAAGAGCTGTGTGGAAGACAATTTTTCCCAAATGAAGACTTCAAGCTGGAAGCTGTACGTGTGTTGTCTTCACTCTGTACCACAGAGCAAACATAAGCAAACATGAGCAAAGAGCAACTCTGAGCTATTAAGTGTTTGTTGCAGTGTGTTGGGATTCTAATTACTCTTCCTTTCTGATTTGGGAATTCTGTTTGTTGTCATGTGCAAGCACAGCCTTCATGTTATCCACAATACAGCATCTTCATAACAAGAAAATGTATTACATCCATTTAGTTTGCAAAGGATGCATACATTTCAATACAGAAGCACTGCATAAAGAAAAATAACTATAAAGTATTTTTTTCTTCAATTAAAAGAAAAGAGGGGTAATGAATTTAATAAAATAAAAGAAAAGGGTGTTCAGTAAACAGAACATTTGCCCACTGCATCAGCCCAGAACCAGGCAAGGTGTGTTCAGTGTTTTGGTCTAACAGTGCACATTTCCTCAAATGCTCCTCAGAGCTATCCATTCTGCTCTTTGGCTGATAAAATGGCTTCTGCAAGTTGAGTACTGCCTAAACAAACATGCCCAGGAAATTCCAACCAATCGCACAATAGTTCTGCATGCAGAGGGGGGCAAAAAGTTCACTAAAGGGTTGTAGCAAGAAGGGTGGACAACATGAGACTGAGAACAAAATGATGCAATTGTTGTCACACGACCACAGCAATAAGGACTGATGTTGTTACTTTGGCTCTCCTATGGTGGGCCCTTAAAAGTGGGTATTATGTAAAATTGACTTTTTTTAAGCTTTACATCATGTTATAATGTTATGTCATCAAAACATACCAGGAGTGTTGCCTGGATTTCTTCATGCATGTCTGAGAAATTCTTCGATCTCCCATGCATAAACACTTTCTCTCACCAAGTGTTGCCACACTCCTTCAGTTCCTTCAGACTAGTGCCAGCCGCAATTAGTAAACACCTATTGGTACTATGCATCTGACAGGCTGATCATACAAACTAATGCTCAGTGCAAACGCTCCTATGAATGTTGTTAAAGGCTTAATGGAGAAATGTGATGACGTGCTAAAGGTGGAGTGTGGTAAAAAGCAGAAACTTCTTAAAGACACAGAGGCCCAATTTCAAGGCGCTAAATTGCAAAAGTCATGGTTGATATGTGCAGCATTTTTAGAACAACAGGTAAAATAGTTGATTGTACAACAAAAAGGAAAACACATTATACTGCCCCTTTCAAACTTCTGTAGTGCCTCAGCCAGATGCCATGAGCAGTGCCTTCAGGTATTTGTGACAGTGGAGAAGTTAATACAGGTAAGTATTTTTAAAATTAAAAGCTCATACTGGGATTGCTCAGCAGGATTTGTAAAAGGTCATGGAACAAATGAATGGGTTAGAAAGGCAGAGAGTTAATTAGTTCATACTTACTTAATGCCATGTGTAGATCTTAATCATTTACATCCCTACTGAGCTCTGGCCAGTAGTGGTAATCCTCAGAATGGGAAAGTAAGCTACAAGTTAACACAGACATACACACAAGTTGTGATTCTGGAACTTTGTTTCCACTTGTCTTACCAATATTTTTAAAAAATATTTGCCAGAAGTGAGCACATGGTGAGAATAATAATAGTGAAAAGGTGGTTTCACCAGTTGCCTTTATGTTGGTTGTTTTTTCTTCACATCATACTCAAGCATATTTCAGCAAAAAGGCAGTTCTTGGACATTTTTGTTTTGCAAGTTGTGCCTCTCTTATTCCTGCTTTGATAAAACTACACTGGTCTAAAGTTTATTCTCCTGTTTTTGTTGGAGCGATGAAGTTTGTATGCAATGTGCGCACATAGTGTTCACTTTGAAAGTAAAATTGGTATTTCTGCTTGCCTCTAGTGGCTCTTCCCCACACAAGACAACTATCTTGGCAGAGTGTGACACAGCAGACAGGGAGCTGCAGCAGCAAGGAAAGTATTTATTTGACCATAATTGCTCAAAGGAATAAAGGTAAAAACCTAATCATGTGGGGAAACTCAGATTCAAATCACCAGTCCTTTCTGTAATACTAATTTTTAACCTTTGAATATGAAAAAAAAAATAGATGACTTTTAATTAGTCTCACAAATTACGACAGCACAACTCTTTTGGAGTCTGGCTTTCACAAAATCACAGGCAATACAACAGATATGAGAAGTTGAATTATCACATCAATCATTTAAAACTTAATTTCCAGAACATCCCACATCCAATGCTGGATTTTGTGCATTTACTACTTGTATAATTGAACAATCCAAGAGCTTCATCCATTGACTTGGTTTTTATACCCAATCAGTTTAGTTCACTGTGGCTGGAGGCTATTCCAGATTTCAGTGGGATAGAAGTGTGCCAGTGGAATGCTTTTATTTTTCAGTGTAATATTTTAACATAATCTTTCATGGAAAATATTAAATTACATAAATTACACATTGAATGATATATTTATCCGTGCAACTAAATGATCAAGACTGTCTTCATAACTTTTCCTTTATTATAAGTGTATGCTGGTGTTGGCCTACATAAAACATTCACAAGTATGTCTGTGTTCAGCCCTGTGGTTGCAAGCATGGCTTGCAAATTGGCAATAGAGTAAATATTGCTGTGGGTCGCTGTAGGGTAATGGTCCTGTTTATCAGGGTGGACCAAACCAGTTAACCGCTGACTTCACCAATAAGATTAAGATAGATTGAGGGGAAAAGGTGGAGAAGATAAAGCCTTATAGTTGGAGAAGGGGAACAAAACAGAGCACAGAGAATTATCTTTAAAAGCAAAGATAAATATCAGTATTTTGAGATGGTAAAAGTACATGAAAGACGTCTATGGAATGAGTCCTCCTACACTTTTGTAGTTGCTTTGAAATCATATTAGCTTCACCAGGAAAGGAAACAAATTCAATACCTCCAAAAGCCATTTTAGTAAGCTAGTAATATTTGCAAAGTATGACTAGAATAAAAATGTCCATTCAGATCAACTTGACAACAATAGGATTTTTGTATTCTACCATCAATGCACCTTGTAATTGCATGAAATGTTAAGTCATAGTAAAAAGAAACAAAAAAGGGGAGATAGGAAGGCTTGAAAAATCTGTTGTTTTTTTAAATACTTTTTTTGTAAATGCTAAACACTTCATAGGAAACACAATAGCCTCTTATGATGAAGTCCAATACAAGAGAAAACAGCAAATAAATGTTTCTCAACACACTGGGCAGTCGGACATCAAGGACTTTGTTCTCAAATTATCCATGTGCTGTCATTTAGGCTCTTTATTTGGTGCTGAGGCTGTGAAAAAGAGGCAACCTTCCCATCTATATAATTTAGTTCCTCTTCTACGAGGCAGTTCTTATGTGCTGGTAATAAAGTTTATAGAGTATTATGTGAAAACATTTACTGTGGAAAGTGATCGACATAAACAGCTTTCCGTGGGAAATGCAATATATTCACGTTTCATTGTGTCATGCCAAGTTTAAATTAATTATGTGTCAAATTAATCAACACCTTGTCAAACGAAGGGTAAAAACAGCAGTGGACAGAGTTGTTGCTTTGTATGTGCTGCTAATAATTATACTGTAAGGACATTTTATTGTTTGAACAGGCATGTCATGGAGACATCTTACATTACAAAGACTTAAAACCTGGTCTGGTTTCTGCTGTTGCATGTTTAAAGTCTGTTTGTGTCTGTATGTCTGTACAGTAGCTCAGTTTTTTAGCCAGGCTTTGTGAAGAGAGGCTTAAGTATCCCAGCTTTGAATATACTCTTTCTGGTTTGTCTGAAAAACACATCAAGTGCCAAACTGGGATCTGCCATTCTGTCCGCAGCTGTTTGTGTGACTGCATACTCCTTAATCTCAACAGAAGAGCTGCAGCTACTTTTTATGGAAAAGCCTGCTGACTCTGACGATTTTAGATATAGTTAGCTGGCACTGAGTTGAAAACAGAGCAGCCTAAATATAGTGTGTACCTAGAAATATCTTGTATAACCGTTTTGTCTTTCCATAACTGAATTACCATCCTTACTTTTCAATAGCCAGTTTTCTATGTTCTGGCAGCTCTTGTTCCCTATTGTCCTTTGCAGTTAACTTTGCTTTTTGTGCATCATTGTTCACCTCTGCCTGCAGCGTAGTTGCATGGTAATCGGTTGGAGGAGGGCTGGAAGGTGAGTTGGATTTAATCATCATGGGGGCTGACTGGATTGCTGCTGGAAGTTTGTCTACTGAGACTAATTGGAACAAAATGCTTTCCTGTTCTCAGAGAGGAAAAAGAGAAAGAGAGGGATAAAGACCAAACCATGTCTGAAAGGGCAGGTAATTAAAAGAATATGCTACAATTAGATCTAGAAAAAGCTAATATCGCAATACCCAAATTCTCTCCAAAATAGGTTTTTTTTAGGCTTTTGTGACCATTATCGAACAATAAATAGGGAGTAGAGAGAGATGGTCAGGACATAAAGCAAATGGCCCAAGACCGTGAATCGAACCCAGGACAACCACCTCGTGGACTACAGCCTCTGCATGTGCTGCGTCCACATAACACCAACTGATTGTTTTATTTTGCACATTCGAATGTGGTGTGCACATATTTCTTACTGAAAGATAGTTATAAGTCATGGTTCAGTCATTTTTTTTCTGAATTGTGCATTCCTCTTTTTTGTAGTGAATTACAAAAACTATAATATAGCAGAAAAGAAAAGAAAAAGAAAACAAGAAGAATATCGTTTATTGTCCCTAGTGGGAAAATCCAGAAGTGACAGCAGCTATTTAAAGTAAGTAATGCAAGTGAAAATAGTGAAAATTTATATATAAAAATAAGAATGAAAGACTGTCCATAAAGGACAAACATACAGCATAAGAAAAATAATACCAACCAGCTATTTTAAAAGTACTATATTCACATTAAAAGTAATGTGCTGCTGAGAAAGTTAATTTAATGAAGCAAAATGTACAGGATGTGCAAAGATGTATAATACCCCAAACACAAATGTGCAAATAAGAGCAGAGTTATAAAAAGTTAGATTTTTTGGGAACAGTGATGGTTATAAATCTTACAGCAAGTAATTTTTATTTTAAAAAAAAAATTAAAAATGTTTTTTTTTTATATATATTTGTTTAAGCAGTTACTGTGGCCTGACAGTTAATGAGTGAAAAAATAAGCTTCACTGGCTCCATCCAGTGATTCTACTGTTACAATAGTAACAAGGAATTAGTAATTGCATAACTATTAATTCTGTAACCACCAGTTACAGAACTTTAACTGTAACATTAGAACAATTAAAGACAAACTTACAGTAAACCAGCACCCACCAGTAGCTGGTTTCCAACCTCTTCAACAAATCTGTTTCCAACAGACATTCATTCAAAAAAATAAATAAATCTCAGTTTCATCTTGGCTTTGGAGTGAGACTGGACTATTGTTAGCCAATAAGAGCTAACGAGGCTAACAAGGTAGCTCTAATAGTGCTCCGCAAAAAAACTGAAGTTCAGTCTATTTACTCACTTCACGACTTCCAGCTTAGAAGTTGGATGATAAACAGCAATTTTATCTGCAAAAAGGTTTGTTTCAAGTTCGTATCTAGTATTTTTTCCGTCTTAACAACACAAACTCTCGCTGTATAGCTTAATGGTCTCCTCCCGCACACACAAACAATGTGGCAGACACGGGGAAGATGGGTGGGACCTACAGCGGCAATCTGCATTCTGATTGGTTTAAACACAATGGAAGCTAAATTTCCTATTGGCTAGGTAGGCTACCTAGCTTCCCTAACCTCTATTTCTTAAAGAGGCATCCCCATTTTATGTGGGTGACAAGTGACCATGTTTTGAAAAATAGTTTCTAGAATTAAAATGCAAACTTTCTTATCAGACCCTCAATTACAAGAAGAAACAATCCATCCAATTTCATGACATTGCGCCATGCGAGCAGACAGACATGCCTGAAAGTGACACATCAGCAAGCTTTCAGCTGGTAACCATGATTGAAGGTTGTGTACTTCTGTCCTTTCACAACTCCTTTCGGCTTTCTTCCACTGCTAACACTTCATCGTAAGATGTCACTCTTGTGTCAGTTTACCCTTGAAGATGTCTGCTAGTGGATTTTGATGAAGTGAAAAACACATGGGTGATCACTGAGTTGTGAAATTCTGTAAAGGACAAAGACTCCCATCTATACAATGGCAACAGACATCAGATCAGTTTGTCCCTTTAAAGTGCAATATAGCGAATGCCGTTATATTGTTTGGTGCTTTTCTTTGTTTCTCTTATGTCACTCATGGTCCATCTGGAAATTGTTTATGTAAGATTATCTTCCTTTGACTTCAAATAAAATAATCAATATTTATACCAATATTTATTGATTTACTTCCTGTTCACAATTATGGACTACTTTATATCAACCTATCATGTAAAATCCCATAATGGATTTAGCAATTTACATTAAATTGCACAAAGTGGTATTAATATTTTTGCAACTCACTCTTTTAAATTGACTTGTGGAAAAAAATCTGAGAATACTTCACAATAATCCTTTTTATTATTATTATTATTTATTTATTTATTTTTTTTTACAAATTTGAGCATTGTGGTACTAACAGTACTAGGTTTATAGGAAGTTCTGTTTCATGTTTACGTTGTTAGATTAGACAATGCCAAGCAAAAGGGTAAACCACAATCGTGTTAATGTTACATAAATATTATGATTAAATTTACAGATCTCAACAATATTTTTACACAGAATTCCTTCAAAGTAAAAACATGGACACATTTTTAAATGTCAGTAAGAACATTGGTGCTTCATTAAAGAAGAGTGTGAGAGCTTGTTCTCCGTGGTAATAGCTTGTTACTGGAGATCAAGCCTTATGACATGGGATTAAAGGTCTTAATTTTAGAGAAACAAAGAAAGGACTGTAGAGATTTATGTGACTTTTGAGAATTTCAGGATCTATGCCTGCTCTTTACTTGGCCTGGTAATAAAATCCAAATTAAATAAATTGTATTTTTAATCTAGTTGGGCTTAACTGACTGACCTAAAACAGATTAAGTTTTACTTGATTTAATGTCGGATACAAAGAGATATGTGTTATTTATCCAGTGCAGGTACGTGCTTTACTTGATCTGGATGGTATAGAAAGTCTAGAAGTAGCTTTATATTTCCCCCATGACCACTGACATGGCCACCTACAATCTCTGCCAGTCACCTGAAGCACTTCCCTTTTGTCACAGCTGTTCTTCAATCCTCAGTTGGCCTCACTTCAAATATCTCCCCATGCAGGGATTTGAAAACATAAACCAGCAAAATAGAAGCTAAAATGTGACGAGTCTCTCATGAGAGGTAATTTAATTTCTACACACATCTCCTCAATTAAGTGCTTGACATTCTCATGCGGGACACTTGGAAAACATGAGTCCTACTGCACCTGCTTGTATAGCTCAAGAGTTATATAAAAAAGAAAAAAGATGCAAACACACTACACAAACACATCATGAACCAATTCCAAATCTTACAGATGTTTGAGAAGGGGAAAACACTAAATTCAGCTCACAAGAAAAGACATGATTTTGGCTCCATGAGAGTAAGACAAGAATTTCTATAAACATTTTTTTAATCTATGAATTTTAGTTTTCCTAATCTTAAAGCTCCACAAATCATGAAGCAAACTTTAAATCTGTAATGAATGGAGAATATTTCAGTTAAGTTTAACTTCTGCATTTGTAGTCAAATATCTGGCTGCTCAGATCAGTTTCTGAACTGAAAGGTTCTTTCTTGGAATAAGAGCTTTAAGTTGACCCATCACTATAACACACTGATTTACCTCAGTAGATATTCTCCATCCATTACTACTGTGAACTGTAACAGGATATGATGTGAATGTGAGGAGGTGCACAAGTCTGTGAGGTCCATCTGATTGGAGAAATATTCTGTTTACAGAATTTGATTCAGATTGTCTGAATGGTTAGCATCAGCTTTGTTAGTATTCAAACCATTCAGTGCTTTCAAACAGTCCGCGTGTCATTGCAGGTCAGCCCTGCAAAGATTGACTGAGTTTTCCCGTCTCATCTTGTGCACATGTCTGATGTAAATGCTGCAAATTGTAAGCCACATCTTTTTGGTTCCCTAATCCCAGCTGCATATTCTGAAAGCACAGATGGTCCTTATGAATAGACTTGTATAATTTGAGAAGACAAAGTCATATATTGTGGGGATTTGTGGTTGCACAATTACAAAGTCAGATATGACAGCAACTATAATGCCTAAGGAGAACTACTTTGATGAGAAATATAGCTTTTTATTAATAATTTTGCACCCTTACAGACAACATGCTGGTTAAATTGTGTAAAATATTGAAGCAACATTTTATTCTAGTCCACCTGCATTGGAGCACCTTGAACACTGACATGACACAACGGTGAACTGTGTCACATCCTCTCACTGCTCATAATTGCTCTCCACTTGCCTTTAATTAAAAGACATAATCCCATTAACAAGCTGAAATAGGATTAATACTGCCTCAGAATCCAGCTGCCGCTCTGTAATGAGTGTGATCGTGTACATGCATGTGTGTGAGTGAATGTGTCTGGTCCCCAGAGTCAGAGATATCACTAATACCACATGGGTGATGTGGGCGAGAGGAAAGAAAGGAGGGTCAGTCAAAAACCAAAATGGGTGATTTTTTAGCTCAGTACATCAATGAAAAATCACGCAAACTTCACTTAATTGTCTATATATTGTTAATCTTTTTTCATTTTATTTTGTAGGGTTTGAAGAAAACCGATATTCAAAGTTCATTTTGGAAAACAGTTGCTCAAAATCTCTCTTTAAACAAAGTAGAAAGTGGATTAACATGAGGAGAATTAAAAACACAATTAAAAAGCGTGAGACAGAATGATTCAACGACAAACAACGAGAGGTCACGTCTTCCCCTCAGAGACGTTCCCTCTCTGTTGAGTCGAGGTGAGAAACAATGACCGTGAAAGGATGACATGCTCACACAACACCACTATTGTAAAAATAACAAAGACTGCTACTGAGCCACAAGGATAAGAGGACACAGTAACAGGGGAGCCTTCAATGTTCCTGAGTCGATTATGTCGTTGTTACCTCACAGTAATGCCGCCCTACATCTGTTATATTCTCTAATGTAACTCTTGTAAGCCATCTTTATTCCCATGCTGCTCTGGGATCAACACATTTTCTGCATCCCCCTACGGAGAGCCCATTATTCCTATCATTTGGGAAAAATATCAAAGACTTTATCTTCCTCCGGTGTAGGACAAGAGGCGAGGACTCAATTTTTATTATAGTTGAAACCTAGCTAGAAATTGTAAATGAGTGACATATCTGGAAAATCATACTCATATCAGCTACTCTTGCTTCTAACATGGTCATTTACCAAGTCCTTATCAAAACAATCACATCCTTTTAACCTTTTTTTTAGACATTGTTATACTAAAATCACAAACCAGATAGTGTGTGAAGGCTTGCTGTCCATTTTTATATGATAGAATAAGAAGTGCTCAATGATATTTTTAAAGTCTGGGAAACTGTTTCTACATAATTTTACAGGGATTGCTGTAAAGTCAATAACACAATGAGGACAATTGTGTTGCGCTGCGTGTTCATATGACCTGAACTTAATGCAGTTTGATAAGATCAACTGGAATGCATGTATGACTGGATTTAAATGTTTGTAAAGTGCTTTGAGACTATTGTAATCGGTGCTATATAAATAAACTAACTTGAATTAAATTGAGTTACTTCAATTACTTAAATAATTAATGCGCTAATTAAATAATTATTTTTTTATAACTGTGCACTAATTTGCTTTTGTTTATTCCATAAAAATAAAGGGAAATTGTTTGAAGTTCATATAATCAAACTTGAGAAACGTTAAAGTGGTAGAAATATTTTGCAAGGCACTGTAAGTAACTTCAAGGACTATTTTTTACTCCTGTAAATAAGGGTTGCAATATGGATTTACCTGCTTATCACATTAATACTTGCCATTATCTGCCTACCAAAAATAAAGATGAACTTGTAAAGAATTATGTTGCCAAGAAGCAAAAAAAAATGGATTTAGTATACGATGAAGGCTTGAAAATTTAAAACAAAATAAACAAGGGAAACATTTTTTTATTCCCTCTGATTATACATGACATATTCCATATAATAATGGGTTTATTAATATAATCTGCGGTTAATTTTTCAGGTAAAATGATGTGCAAAGGATAGCACAAATTGAGTGACCTTGATCACTTTCGATGGTCATCTGCTGGTCAGTTTTCTTGCAGCCAGCTCTGTCAGTCATGTGTTTGTAGGTGTGCGTGAGTATGTGTGTGTGTGCTTGATGTGTCAGGGTTTGAACCAGTGAGTGGTGGAGTTCAGAGGGCCTGTCTGAGCTTTCTCTGTGGGCTTCTCTCTGACAAGACAGTAATGTGACAGCGCCAACGAACGGACACATCACTGACATCTAAGGTTAAACTGATAAATGGAGCAAAAGCTGCTTTTCACATACATATCGGATACACCCAGCTACTGCTGCCTTCCACTTTTATGGTACGTGTGATTTATTGAGATTCATTGCAATGTATTATTGGCCAATTTACTCGTGTGAAATCTTTATGCTTTTTGAATACTAATTAATATTTGTTTAGGATATTGTGCCTTTAACCCATTTGTTTTTTTGTTTTTTTTTTAGAAATGCGATCATAAATTTCAAAATCTCAGTTATCAGCTGCAGGTCAGAAATCTTAGTATGTCTCTTCAGGCTTCAGGACATCAGTGGGCACCATGAAACCTGGGCGTCACAGGCGATCAAAAAGTCGCCATGTCTCTTCCCATGGAGAAGAGGGATCAGTGGTCAAACAACTTCTGAAACCAACCAAAACGTCATTCAAAGGCATCAGGACATCAGCCGTGCTAGACAGATTACCTGAAAAAACAAGTCATAAACAAGTTATTGACACTCTAAATGAGAAAACTTGATTTGGAAATGTATCTGATTGTCTTTGTTGCTTCATCTAGAGACAATGCTTATCATGAGTAACATGAGTTTTATTAATCAACGTCAGTTATAGGAGACTAACTGCAAGGAAAGGTGGCATTGAATTTGTAATAAAAATGCACAATTCAAATTGTGCATAAAACAAAAGTTTTGTGCACAATTTGAATGCACAAAGCTGTTCAAATTCTGGCTTGTAAAAATGTTGCAAACATTTACTTTATGGTAGACATGCATGCACTACATATTTTTATTTGTTTTTTTAATCAAATAACATTCTGATAAAATACACTGAAGTTGTTTTAAAATGAAGACCTCGAAGGTCCAAGGGGTATGAATACTTTTGCGATACAATGCAAGTAAGATTAAAAGGGTTTTGAAAAAACAAGAAATCCAGTGATGAAAAATTATTAAAATGAATTAGATTACCGGTAAGCAGAAATCATTTAACCAATCTGCCTGCATTCTAGCTTAAACCGATGAAAACATTCACAGAATTATTTTCCAAAGTCTCAGCTATAGTTAGGACTTTATAAATGAGACAAATTACCTTCTTTTGTTTTGAACTGTCACAAGATTAAGCCATTAACCTAAACACAGCTCCCATTTGTTTTGCCTTTTGTAAAAAAAAAATAAAACAGTTCAAGTTCAACACTTGTGTTAAAATGCATCAGATCATTATTTCCCATGCAGATGATCAATTACATGGCACACTTTTTATTACACTCCTTCAAAGACACTCAGCAATGTGGAGAAAGAGAGTTTCAGAGGTAACCTTGGATCCTGTTGTAAACAAACCTCAGTAAAAAGCCAATGCAAGCAATAAATCTCTGAGCACAAAGTGTCATAATTTATAAACTAAGAGCTATTACCAAACCTCAGTTAATAACAACAGGACAGAAGTATGTAACTTTGTTTAAAGAAACACTTTTAATCAAAGAGCCCAAGGTCAGCAAATACATTTAGTAGTGATAGTGAATAAAACCAAAGTGAGAATGTAAGCGTGCAGGAATTAAACTAAATAATCCAACATCAAATGTGCCTCTTGATTTAAATGTTGGGCCTTTCTGACTTGGACATCCACCAAAATAAACAAAATGGAAAAATGTGCATAAAATATAAACACTCTGTCCCAGAAAACTAACAGTGCACATCACTGTGAGGAACTCCTCAATGTGAAATGAAGATCTGGCAGCATCTTCACATCTTTAACAAGCTTAATAATCAATGGATTTAAATACAGAAACACCTGATGGAGACTTGCAAAGAGAAAGACTCACCTTCGAGCAAGAAAGTGACCCTAAGCATAAAGAAAGAGCTTAATTGAACTGGCTTAGATCAAAGCGTGTTCATGTATCAGAATGGTTATATAAAGCTCCAAACCTAAACTGTTTAGAAAATCTTTGACAAGATTTGAAAAATTGTGGTTACAGATGCTCTCCAACCCATATGACCGACTTTGACCTATTTTAAAAAAGATAAATAGGTTAAAATGTCAAAATGGAAAAGTAATGGGGTCATTCCAAAAGAGAAGATGTGAAGAACTTTGATACAATCCCTCCCCAAGACAACTAAGGGTAAATTCTGGCACTGGGTGCAACACAAAAACAATAACCACTAAACAATTGATGCCAGTAGCAAAGGATAGTTTATTTTACAATTTAGGTAAATTCTCGGTCACAAGAGACGAAAAACACAGGGAAGTTTTAAGCTTCAGGGTCTAAAAACACCCCCATTCAACTATAAAACAAAACCACAAAGTTCTAGAGGAGAACTGAAAAAGGTACTAATGCTGAACTCTCTGGCTGATAATAAAACAGAAGAAAAAAAAGCTGGGAACCCCTACCAGCTTCCACTGTGAATAGAAACACACACTTTTAGTTAAACACTTAATTCCTCACAATATTGCTCACAACAAGATCACTTAAATCCTCACAGACAGACAGACAAGATCACGTCTCTGGAATGGAGCGGCTGATGAGCTCCAACACATTTCACCTGTGGCAGCCAGGTAGAACTGAAACACAAAGATAGAGAGCTCGCTAATGAAGAGAGCCCCTAGAGGTCAGTGACAGAAACAAACTTTTATTTGTAAAAATCTCAGACAATCCTTCCTTATCTGTTAACCTCTAGTTGGTCTAGGATGCCAAATTCTAATATTTTGGCTTGTGATGTCACAAAATGTAAATACCCATCATCTTATTTTGTTTATATATTTTGTTAAAATGAATGAATGAAATAACTTAATAAAACCTTCATGCATAAGAAAATTACATTTATTGTCTTCCTGAAAGACTCTGCCTTTCCGTAAGTTATTCTATTATGTACGCCTAAATGGAATAAATGAATTTTGTCAGCTCAGTGCATTATGAACAACTCCAAGTCAATTATGAGCCGCTTTCATCTTAGATTGCTCTTCTTTTATATCACTTAAACGGACGTATCTGCTGTAAGTGGCACAATGGTATATATATTAGTGAATGTAATGCCCGAAATCCGAAATGGGGAAAGTGTCTGTCTGAATAGAAATGCAGCCCGACTGTAAGGCCTTGACACAGAGATTGCATAACACATCATACATAAAACATCCAGCTTTGCACATGCAACACACACAGGCAGGAAAGGCAGGCGGGCAGGCCAACATATGGTGAAACCTCCTATTCCCTTTTTCTGTCCAGCCAAAGAACCACAAGTCCATCATGGGACAGTGGGTGTGTGTGTGCTGTATGTGCCTGCGTGCATTCGTGTGTGTTGCAGGGCGCATAGCTCTTGTGAAGAGCCTCTAATTGGAAAAGTTTTTCTCCTTCACTTACCGTCTCCTTTATTCTCCCACTCACTTTTACTTTCCACCACCTCATCCTCTCTGCAGACCGGAGAGGAAGCCCACAGAGTCAGTTCCGCACATGTTCATCAAGCTAAGGTTTGTGGAGGACTCATAAGGGAAAGGATTAGGATTTAGCAGGCTGCAGTCCGGAGGCAACAAAGGAAAAAAGACACATCCAGGATCATGTTCCCTTTAAGCAAAGCATATGTGAGCTGATTAAAAATGAGGTGGGGAGTAGCACATTTAAAGCAGCTACGGTTTCCTTCAAGTGTTTTATATGAGTTACTTTGGTGTATCTTTCAAAGATAGCGATGGGACACAAAAGGCCAAGAGAAATTTAAAACTCCAGGCCAATCGAGCTGAAGTCTGTGATGAGGAGATGTGGAAAAGAGTGGCAATCCTCAAAAGAGAGAGAAACTTCAAAGTGAAACTTTTCCAAAAAGAAACTTCAAATAGTTTAGGGGACAATTATGAAACATAAGTGTGAAATTTCTCTTTTTTTCCCATCTCTTTGCTCCGCCTCATTGTCCCCAAATTCACCTCTCTGGCTTGTTTTTCCTCAAAACGACCTCCTTGTTACCTAGCTAATCCCAGCCACTGTCAAGATTTAAATGCTGCTTTCAGCATATGCCATATTTTCAGCATTCAGCATCATTTCCTAGAGCCTGACAGACAAGGAGAGAGAGAGTGAGAAGAAGGAGAAGGGAGATAAAGAGCTTCACTCTGTGGATTACACGTGCACATATACACATAAATATGCATATAAACATTGTGTGGGTCTCCGTTTAATTAGCCTGGCGGTTTATCAGGGTGATCAGGAGTTCAACACGGGAAAGTTTCCTGTGGATAAAACTGTTTAGGGAAGTTGGGCCTAATGAATACTGGAAAACAGAAAGGAGAACGAAGAGGAGGAGGAACAGGAAGAGAAAATGATGAGCAAAGAGGATGCTTCGGTTTAATTGCTTACCTGATACTTTCGCTTCCACCGGATCATCCCCCTTTATCCAATACATTGGATGAGAAAGTGGATTCTAACAGATGCATCTGACACATTCTTTTAACTGGGAGGAAAGGACCAGAGGATTTATGGTGACATCTTAACTGGGATGGTATAGAATCATTCCTATCTCCACTACTTAGACATTTAAGAGCGTTCTGTACTGCTGGATCGACCAGTGCAGCTTAATTGAAGCCAGTTTTATTCAAGAGAAATTCAATGTACTCTGGTTGTAGTAACACTTACAAGATTAAAATTTACTATACATATTTCTGTTATTTTTAATGTTACTTTGAAGCTTTACAGGTATTATTCTGTCGTTGTAGTTAGAGCAACCTGGTTTTAAAATCTGATTACCTACTCAATAATTTTTGTGAAATATTCTTTATTCCATTTATATTTTTCTGTAGTTACAATGAGCAATAGAGTCTCGCTGTCACTCGTTTTTCATTATGTACGTCATGGAGAAATTGGAAAACCTTTTGCATCGTACGAAAACACATTTATAAAATCAACATTCTTATTTTTACGGTATTCCAATTTTATGATAGAATGATTAATTTCTTCATTGCATGATTTAAACAGAGAGCTTTATAGTGAAAGTAGGATATGGCAAAATAATTTGAATACATGTTGCTTGTCAATTATATCATTTTTTGTGATTGTCTGGTGGTAAAAATGAAATACTTAGTCCTTCAAAATTATATTACAGCATTCAGCCTCTGCTTTCCAGCTGGACCCTTTCATTTGGTCGGCAAAACTTCCTGAGCCAACACATAACAGCGGTATGCTCAGTGAGAAATGTTGGCCCATTTCCTGAGCTTCTTTTCAATAAACTCATTCTTTTCTATGATCATCATAGTGGTCTAAATGCCAAAAGGTACTTTACATAATCAGAAAACATGAGACGTTTTTGATCTATGCAAACACTGTATTTACTGTGTAAATATCATCATATCTTCACACTGTCACTATCGTCCTAAAATTTTATTTAGAATTTAATAACGAGTAGGTGAGAAGACTGCATATACAATGAACATTTATAAGACATTATTATTTGTTGAATTAATTCTATCTATTTCTAATGTACATTTACACTTGTGTTTACATTTACTTCATACATGGAGACATCAGAATAAACTATTTGGCATTCAGGCTTGAGATCACTCCTCTGGTGAATGACCCATTTTGTTGCAAAGCTTCAGCTGTTGAGCAGACAGTCTCAAGTTTGACTATAAGTTACTTTGGTGTGCAGAGGAGATCATGGTCAGCTGAGTGACTTCAAAGTGCAAAAGTCTAATGGCTTTAAGTTCAATTCTTCATCCATTTACCATCATACTCTGAAGTTGGTATGAAGCATGTGCATGGGTTAGTTGTGTAACAACATCTTATTGCTCATTATCTCTCATTGGTGTTATCTGTTTGTTGGAGAATGTGCTTAAAAAATGGTGGTTCTCTCTGTAATTTGCTGCAAGTTATTTGTTCCATGGAACTCTGTTTACATTTATTAAACGATGACTCTCAGTCGAACTTGACGGAGAGGACTCGAAGAACTTGGCTTGCTGGATTAACAAATCATTGCTAAAAAATGGAGCTGCCATTATGCATTAGCTCAGACTATATATTCAATACAGGACTGATTTAATAGATAAACCTAAACAACAGCTTTCAAACCACTTGATGGTGGTGAAATTTGATGTGTCAAATGGATGTTGAATACTAATCTGAACTCTTAATAAAAACTTCAATGAGCAATAAATGGTGCGTTCATTTCAAATCTAAATAAATGTGGAAAGTGTTGTGTATTCTATCTAATATTTT
This sequence comes from Phalloptychus januarius, assembly GCA_902982915.1. Taxonomy (NCBI): domain Eukaryota; kingdom Metazoa; phylum Chordata; class Actinopteri; order Cyprinodontiformes; family Poeciliidae; genus Phalloptychus; species Phalloptychus januarius. The sequence goes on along the minus strand of CADWAE010000230.1, from coordinate 14,130,293 downwards.
GATTTTAATCTCAAAGTGTTTAGATGGTGTAAGTTTTGACAGAGTGTTGTGCAGCAAGTATATTTTTATTTGAGGTAGGAAAACATTTTTCAATACAGTCAGAATCTTTTAATCAAAAGTCAGGCCAGGTTCTCACATAACAAAATATAGTTTTATGTCAGCCTCAGTAACGTTATTAGTTTTAATTTTTGTGTTTGGTTAAGCAAAACATGCTGCCATTTGATATCAAATGAAATCACAGCCGATGTTTTGTTTTAAAGAAAATTAATTTAATAGGAGGTTATTAGTGGTACAACAACCACACAGTCTCACCCTTCCCAGCAAGTGGAATCAGTTTCTCCCAGTTAGAACACATTCATGTCTAATTAGGAAGGCTTCATCGTTCCAGCTGGGAGGGGAAGTGTTGTCTTACCTCCTTTCTATTTAACCTAGTTCCATGGTTCCCCCGTAGGCTTTGCTGGTGTTTTTCTTATTACAGCCCAAGAATTTCACTTTCCAGTCTGCCATTGACTGTCCAATCATTGTTTTCAATGTTCATGGGTGGGAAAATTTGGCCATATTTGCAGAAGAATGTTGGGTAAAAAAAAAATAAATAAAATTAGCGACAAATTGGCCAAATATTTATTTTGGCTCTACGTTTAAATTACCTCTTTTGTTTTCATTGTTTTCTTGAATTTTTGGTTACCACATTGTTTTTTGTACTTCCGTACCATAATATTGCAATACAGATTAATTGCAATAATATATGCTGGATGTTTTGTGGTCTCACATTTTGAAGAGGCCACTTACAACAATTTGAACTAATTCCTGATCCTAAACTGCAAGATTTTTCAGTTTCCTTCATTATAATGATTTTTTTAAACCTCTTCTTTGCAAAAAATAGTCAACAACACATGGTTTTTTTTATGCAAATAAAAAGTTACGCAGTGGTCTAAAAATTAAGAAAAAGAAAATGAATAAAAAACTGAAAAGAAAAAGAAAATGAAGGCAGTTGTCCATATCGTTTATAACATCCAATAAAAATCAATATCCGACAGAAATAAAACGACCTAATTTTCAAAGCAGCATGTAGAGCATATAAATATTAAAAACGTAGAAGAAAGAATGATAATACCATAGCCAGAAAATCTATTCGCAACAAAAAAATGGCATATTCACTTCAAAACCAGCGGTATATCATTGAGTTCTTTGATAAGCAGTTCACAGAAAGATCCTTGAAAGGCAGAGATTCATTTCAGAGGGAGAACTGACGAACAGAGCCTGGAGAGAGAGGCAGCCAACAGACACCATCTGGGTCCACCAGCTCAGGAGAAGGTAATGAGTGCATACATGTAAACAATAATGCACACACATGCACAAAATAACTCAGAGAAGCAAAACATAACAGTAATATGCATTCTTCAGTGATTAGCAATAGCTGGACAGCTTGTATGAAACATATCAACCAGAGCACATGCATTGTATTGCCTTCCTGCATTATTGATGTCCATCACTTCTCTGTTCTCACTACTCCACCACCATAGCCAATAGGGGTGGTGTTGGTGAGACTTTAGTGACCCCATCTGGCAGAGGATTGGTTAAAAGGCTTGAACCAAAGAGAGAGGAGCATGAAAGTACTCAGCCACCCATCAACAACAACAGTCGGGATTGGATAATCCCACAGCTCCACCTCACTCCTCTAAGTCATCGTCCTTGTTCCCAGAATGTGGCCTGTGTTGACTGAAGGTAGTCTTGGGGCACGTGGGCCAGAGTGTGTGGCAAAGAGGAAATTGAAAATTGCTAATCTGTGCGTGCGTGGCAAATAAAGAGCAGCAGTGTTACAGCAGGCTGTGTTCTTGGTTACACCACCCACCCTGACAGCTTTTTTCACATGTTTACATATGAAAAAAGGAAATTTGGACATGCTTGCGTATTTTTTTTCATTCATAGCTCATTTGTTTTGAATAGTAGTTCTGTCTCCTTAAACAAAATCCTGACCTAAATTGATAGCATAAAAAGAAAGGAAAACCTAAATATAAATCTTGTGACACAAATCGTTTGAGGCTGATCCCGTTTGTTAGGGTTTCTCTTCCTCTATCGTCAAGTATGACTTAGATTCCTAATTCCTGTTGCATAGATATATGTGAGATAAAATATGAGTATCAGTTTAAGCATTTATCAAGTCTACAGGAGATGTCAAAATACAGGTTTTTGTATTATCCCAGAATAAACATATCTATTTTTAATCATTTTATTTAGATTTAATTAACCTATTACTCTGACAGAAAAAGTATGTTGCATATTATTTAGTTAGTTCACAATCGCAGACTTGAAGGGCAAAAAGGAGGCAAATTGCAATTTATTTCCATTCCTCAATGAGTTTTAACAGGAACAAGTACAAACAATAATTGCATAGTTTTTTATGTAATGCATTTTAATGTGCTACTCTAATGTAGAGTAAATGTACCTACATTATGTACAATGTTGGACTCGTACTAATCATCAATATACTTCCAGTACGTTTAAATATTTTTATACTTAAAGTCCATTTTGAAACAACCACATTAAATATTTTAGAACGTTCTACATGATCAAAATCTTTTTTAAACAAAACACCTGACCTGTATTTTTCAAGGATGTTTGGTCAGGATTTAAGAATCAACAGGAAGTGATTATTCTTCATAAAGGATTGCCACATATCTAAGTGTAAATTAAGTGCTAACATGGAGGAGATGGGACAAACCAAGGAGAGAGGATTCACACCAAGTCTGCTAATATACTCAATCTAAATGTCCAACTGCAAATAAATCATATCTTACACTTGGGCAGAAAATCAGAACAAACGGTTTTATTATTGTTATAAAATATTTTAAACTGAAATTGCATGTGCTACCAAATTTAATACATTTCAACAGTTTAAATATTATTTTTCCAGGAGTTACTGCTTCAATATAATTTGGAAGTTAATTTGCAAGCACAATTTCTCCTCCTCATAGAATGTGAAATAAAGAGCTAAAAGGATATATGTATATTTTTTAAATGATGTCCTTTGTTGCTATTACTAATAGTTTCTTGTACGTGCAGCAGAGATGTCTCATATAGCTGTCAGTCTGTATAAAAGTCAAGAGTTGTGGATGTTTAACTACTTTACAGATGAATCTCTGGCTTGTTTTTTTTTTTTTTCTTTTCAAGGTGCTGCAGTTGTTTGTAAATCCCGCCAGACTGCAATTTGGGCACCTGTCTTCAATATGACTTTAGTGTAGAAGGAAGTGTTGTTTGGCTTAAAGAACAAAGATAAACTAAACAGTTTCCTCTGGAAGTGGGGATACTTAATAATTTGCTACTATAGCATTATGGCCCATAGATATAAATATATTCAGTTTGATGTGATTTAAATGGCAAAACAAGATTAGATGTTGTTTTATTTTGAATAAGATATTTGCCTTTCACACTTTCACAACAATACTCAAGTAAGTGATTAAAACACGACAGCATTTAACTTCAAATAATCTGAAATACCCAAGAATGAACTTTAAGGAGTGAAAGACTTAAACATTAAATGTATGTTTTTTAGTTTTTTTTTTCAGAAGACCCATGACAAATCTTTTGGACTAGTTCATAGAAATATGCAATGATGGTGTACTGTAGTAATTCTCAAAAAAGGCAATGAAAGTGAGAGGAAAAAAACGTTAATTGAGAGTGAACTCTGTGTTCTCACACTCATTTTTATTTCTTATAGTAGCCACGGGTCTTGATATATTCTATGTGCATATGTACTAGACGTATGCATTAGTATTAAATCTAAATTGTATGGTCTGTCCTGTCAGAGCAGTTAGCAGGCGCTGTGACTTTGCTGTGGATGAGGAAGGGTTGTCTGAAGGTAGAGGAAGGATTAGAGCACTTCAAAGCAATTCTCACTTCTAAGCTGTCTGATGCAAAATCCGCTTTGTGCAGATGGACAGCCAGCACTCCAATAAATTCCAAGCCTGGAGTCGAGGACAATTTGACTGTACCCTCAATATATTTATTCCTTAAAAGGAACTAACTTAATATTGTGAACAAAATGAGTTCTGATGTAGGATTTCTGAATTTAAATAATAATTAAAATTCAAATATGCCAAAAATACTGGTTGCAATATTAGTTGCTATAAGCTTTTAACATGTTTGAGCCTTTAAAAATGACATGAGCCCATGTTTGCTTACAAAATGATGAGTAACAAGCTGTTAATAAGTAACATAATGATCATTGCAACTTCTATGGGAAATTCTCAAAGCAAGAGAAAAGAGACATGAGTTGAGCTATTGGTTGTTCTGCAACATTACCATGTGGGTGGGTGATAGAATGGCCGTGGTCAGAGTACATTGGCCAGAAGGGCCACCTCAGTAAGTCCTAAATCACTGGAAAACCAGACTGCCTTAGTGATGTATGGGCATGGCAGCCCCAGGACAGAAACCCCACTATCTGTCTCGGAGATCTCTGATATATACACACACACAGTTGTTGGCATACTAACAAACATGAGCATAACAGTGCACAAAAATACACATACTGTAAAATGTGCCAGCAAGCAGAAGCAGAGATTTATATGGGAAGAGGTGCTGCGGTCAGGTGAATAGATGAGCTTGCTGGCAAGGTGGGTGGGTTCTATAACATCTGCGGCCAAAACAAACCTTCTAATCACTCCGAAAGATTGGTAGATTTATGCAGATAAATTATGGAGGACTCCAGCCTCAACAATGGCCTCAACAGCTCTGGCCAATTAAGAGATACCTACAGTAAAGTTTTAAGTGTTTGTACAAGAACAAATAAATAGGAATCCGAAGTATGAGTCTTGGAAGAAGAAAATTGCAATCTTTATTTTCCCTCATTTCTTAGTTCGAGTGAGAAAACTCTGACTCTGAGTCTGCTGACTCTGCTGGTTCGACCTCAATATATACATATTGAATTTTTTCTTCACTTTTTTTACGTAGCAGTTTTCTACAAGTTCTTTTTAGACTCTAGTTTTGAATTTTAAAATTTATGTGTATTTTAAGCACAAGAGCATCTGTTCTATAGTTTGTGGATAGGAAATATTTGCAATCAATGAATAAATATACAATAGAAATAGTATGTGGTGTTTAAATAGCTTAAAATAAAAAAAAATCTATATAAGATTCATGTTAGACATTTATCTTCTTTTGCTTCTTATTTATTTTAGTACAATAAAATGTGACTCTCTGCAGGCAACTTTTTGAATTTACATGACAATTACCTGCAGCTAAGCCTGGTGCTTATACAAGATCCATGGACATTCTCAGTTCTCTGTTGTCAGTAAAAATGTCCCAGTCCTAACTGAACACAGTTTTCCCCAAAAATAAACTTTCTGCCAGAAAAGCCTTAGCAGCTATTTTTTCTGATAATATTCTAACAAAAATAAACGAGAACGTCTTTGTACAGCAAACTACCCCAACCTGGCCCAGGAATGCTCCCATCATTAGCTTAAAACCACAACAAAAAGGTTCTCCACTGCACAAAAAATGTATTCTTTACCGCAACTGAATAATCATAGTTATCTTTATAGTGGTTCTCTCTCTAGCCACCATATTTTGTGATTAATAAACACATAAAATGAAACCATAATAACTTGACAAGCCTCTCATTAAATATAAAGGGAGAAATAATTCACAGGAAGTGATTTTGCAGGCATGAAAATGTTGTACCACAATGAACACAGCAATTAAGAGCCCAACACTTGAATTAATAGCTAGTAGGATTTTAACACTGCAGTATAAACCAGTATAAATATTTTAAGGTAAACACATAGCTGTAGTTACTACGTTATATTAGCAGCAGTCATCAAATTGTTGGTTTTCTGTTTCAAGTAAATTATATTTGATTATATAAATTTGGTTTACTGTGAAAGTGTTAGTTTTACCATACTGTGGAAATCTCTGTGTAATTTAAAACCTGTTTTAGTACTAAAAATGTGAGATCTGCTATTATAGCATCTACAATGCTATAATAGAGGGAAAGAGAAAAAGTTAGTTATAACATATTTTATAAAGAACACCTTTGAACCCTTTAACATAAAACTCATTTGGGTTGGGCAGTGTGTGTAATCGAACAGATTCCCCAATAACTCACTTATTCTCCACAGATTTATTTTGCTTGCTCTAAAACCTTTTGGAAAGTAGGGAACCACTTAAAATTTTTCAAATGCCAAATGTCACATCCAAGACAGTATATCAAAGACTGATTACACTAAATGTGACTTTAAATGGTTACAGATGTCACTTTGCATGATATTGATCCACGGTGCTGCTCAGTGCTCTCCGCCTCTGCCAGCAGGTAGGCAGCACCAGCCTTGCCCCGAGTCAGCATGTGCATGGCTGCATTGATTGGGTGTGACTATTCAGGTCAGGGGCCAATTTGGGCTAGCTAGAAGGGTCAAGCGTGTTGTCCAATATAACAGCGGGACCTCCAGACTGGATCCGGCCAGTATCCAGGCAACATGCAGCCCCCTACTCTCCGACCGCCCCCACCCAGAACCATGAAAGCACTTGTCCCGTGGTGATTGAAACTGCAGGATTCCATTCTCTTTTCATCAGCTTCACTTCATCTGCTCTTATAACTTGTACCAGATGAATTAACTTGAACAATAGAAACAAAGGGTCACTAAAGCGTCTGCCATTGTCAAAGGGAGCAATTAAACTAAGTGTTCAGTTTGTACCGTTTCAGGGTGAAAACAGTTTAAATGGCTACTCCTTTGAGTTTGCACTGAATGGCTCGAGAAAACAAAACTCAGCTAGGTTTTATTTGCTGCTAAATAGCGCAACTTGCACACAAATATATATGGTGCAATAACAAATACTAGTGGGCAGATTGTAAATCTATGAATTTCTCTTGGTCTGCTTGGTAATTTCAAACTTAAATGTCAATGGACTTAATGCATAAGGAGCCTGCAGTTCCTCATACGAGATTGCTAAGCAAGCACAGTGCTGCGCCATCAAACTGTCCCAATGATGTGTTTCAAAGACACACAAGTAAGTCATTATATTAGAATAACATGTGTGTTAGTATCTAATAATGTCAAGCGAATTACAAAGTGGTTTGAAATAAAAAGGAGTCAGCTATTCCAGGATTACATGCTCAGATGAATTCAATAAGCTGTTGAATACGGTAATAGGAAACCAAAGAAAAATCCATACTAAACACATCATCTGATAAAAATGTCTGCTCGCTGCTCTGCAGGATTCTGCTTTATCTATCACCTAATTCCAAAATAATGTGCTGGTCACCACATAACGATAACAGAAAAGGATAAACCATCATGTCCTTAAGAAATAGTTATTAACCACATCATATAACACAAGCCCTTTAAAGTATGTCTGCCGGGATTAAAATACAAGTAACAGAAAAAGGAGCAGCCTTCAATGGTATTTCCACACAGACGGCCGTAAAATTGGATAAAGCTTCAAGTTAAACTTCACATTCTCAACGTTGCACACATTTGAAATCAAATAAACTCTGCGGTCCACTGTGAATAAAGTATAAGCTGTGGAAACTCAATGACCAGTGTACAATATTGACTGTATTTATTGGATACATTTTTTCTTTATAAGTATATTTTGATTATCTCCTATTTTGTATTTTTCCATTTTGTGGTATCAGTCACTAAACTAAACTAAGACATGCTTATAAACAGTTTTAACTTAAACTAAGGAGATACTCTACAGTTTACATTGCATCTTTGCACGTGCAAAGGACAGCCAAGCTAGGTTATAGTGAAAATAAGTAGAGTTTTAAATCATGACCTAATTTGCTGGATTAGAGAAGAAACAAGAAAGAGTCTCATTGTTCTTTATATAGACCTTACAACATTCTGGTGATATTTTGTTGAAGCTTTTCCACAAAATAAAATAAGGAATATCACAATGACAAAACTAATAATAATCAAATCAGTGTCAGTGGGCGGCGGCAATGACTCTAGCTCACATTAATGAACAAGTTTAAATAGTTCAAATTATGGGTTGCGATGTTCAACATCAGGACCATTCCTCAATTTTTGTATTTTATTTTATTTTTGTTTTGAGTGTAGACGATAATATATTTGCAGGGAAATATCTCAAAAATATTTTAAAAACATTTAACGTTCAGTAGAGCTCAAGCACCCCTTAAAATTGCTTTTCCAGTCAGTCATTCCTTCTTTATGGCAAATCGGTTTAAAATCTGTTTCTGTGTGATTTAGTTGGTGTCTGGTAATTGGTAAAACAATTTGGTCAGATATCATATTTTTAAATAGTATTAATGTACTATTATTGGAGTAGATTGTGGGTTTTGGATGGGATCTTTCCAGTACTCTGTCTTCTGCCTAGCATCCAAAAATATCATTAAAATCATGCATAAGGTTGACTGGCCACTGAAAATGAGCAAAACATGGTTTAGCAGATAGTAGATTTAAACAAGGCAAGGACAAAGCAAAAATAAGTGATTGTTTAAGATTAAGGCTGCCCAAGACATGCATAAAAACAGAAAAATTCATAACCTCGATTGCTAAAAAAGAAAGTAATCTTTATTCAAAATGCAATTATTATTTTTATTTATTTGTCAATTTGTTATACTTTCTTTGTTCTTAGAGAATTGTAGGGGCCTGATAGATCTAGCAGTAAATAGGCAAGACGAACAATGATTATATGAAGTTAACCATATTAATGATATTTGATCCATAACTAGATTATCAAAACTGCCAAACGTTTAAAACAAAGCATTTTTAAGATCCTAAAAGAAGTACATTTATTTTTTTCTCCTTAGTTTTGTTTTTTCCATTTCAAAACTAAAAAAAATAAATAAATCTTAACAAACATTAGGCAACGTGCAGCATGGAGGTATGTCAAGTTTGTGAATTACTACACCCTTGTTGTGCGCTGCTGTTAATGGACTGTAACAAACAGTCCATAGTGAGCACTTCCAGAATCCCTCCAATGATGCCCAACCGAGTGCCCGTCCCAAATCTGCGCAATCATGAATGTCCATTTCCTGGATAATGATACTCAGGACTGTGATGTGTGCCAAGCAGTTTACACATGAGTAAAAATCAACTTATCCATGCAGTCCCTTCTTGCAAAACTCATCCGCAGCTGTACGGTTTTTCCTCCCTGGTGTCCCCTTGAAATCTCTGTAAGAGTGTGTGTGCGTTGGAAGAGTCACTGCGGTTTGCTGATCACAGTTCCAAATATTTGCCTTTCCCCATATCTGATTCAAAGATTAAGTCCTTGCATTTTTTCCCCCCAGACTGAGAAAAAGGCTTGCGTGACCAAGTCTGTAACATGCACATGTCTGAGTGTACGTCCATGCAAGCTTTAGTAATTGGGACAGCTATGCTCTCCCATGGAGCCCCCCGGATGTGAAAAAGAAGGGGAAAGAATCTCAACATGCCATTACATCCTCCTCCTCCTCTCTTCCTTCATTCAATCTGTCACACATCTCCTCATCCCCAAGTGCAGGAGAGCGAGGGGGTGCACCTGTGTGTGTGTGCTGTTTATGCGCTGAGGATGTGTTTGGTTGCGATTCTGTTTGGACTGTTATGAGCTGATGCATAGTGTACGTGTAGGAGGGTGTGTTTGTGTGCTTCTGTGCTTCTCATAATGAAGCCATATGGCTTGTCTGTTAGTATGCAAGCTGCCAGCACTGGGAGCTGTGACGCTGGCAAAAAGTACCGAGATGAGACGTGAGGGGCATACTCCTGTCTTTTTCTTCTTTGATTCTCTTGTATATCCTTTCTTCACCTCATTTTTTTATCCTCCAAAGGCTTTTTCATGCTCCTCCTTCTCCTCCCTGTTGTGTTTTTACCAAGTCTCTGACTTCATCTCGTCTTTTGTGACCTCTCCTTTCGCTTCTCATCCTCCATTCATCTTTGCTATTCCTGCTCTGCCCCACTTCTTCTTAAATTGACATCCTTCTTCCATCTTAATTCTCCTGTTGTCTTTTTTTTCTCGTGCTTTCCCTCACTTGTCAGTACTTCTCCTTCTTTTCGCTTTCTTGTTCTCCACATTAGTGACTTGTTTTTTTAGCTTTTCCCTCCCTCTCTCCCAATAAGATTAACTGGTGTGAAACGATCCATTTCCACATTTTTCCTGTGTAGCCGCGAGAGGAGAGTGCAGCCTGACCTAAATTTACATGTTAGCAAGAGAATCTAAATGACAGCACACGGAGGGAGTTGAAGAGCGAAAAGATCGAGGAGTAAGCGTTTGTCCGACTAAGTGAGAGATTTACTTTTGACAGTAAGAAAAGTTTCATGTTTTTTTTGGATTGGAAAATAAATAATTCCAGGTACTTTTCAAAAGTGTATTTTGCTTTAGGGATTTTATAGGATAGATAGATAGATAGATAGATAGATAGATAGATAGATAGATAGATAGATAGATAGATAGATAGATAGATAGATAGATAGATAGATAGATAGATAGATAGATAGATAGATAGATAGATAGATAGATAGAATTAATTTAAGTTATTCGCTGAATCTATTTAAAACCTAATAAAATTTTATTAAAACGCCAATAACTAAAATTGAAAAGAAAGTGTGACATTTCAGAATGTCTATAAGATATAAAATGGATTTTGGGAATTCATGTAGCCCCAATCCAAATGTAAACATATTCAGTGGAATATTAACAAAATAATAACTGTAAAGTAAGTAAACATTAGATATAATTTAAAAGCATTGAAACAAGCAGAAGTTTTCGAATAACATAAATAGAAATATTTTTTCAATCTTGAACTATATTTTTCTGTGTATAATAATTTAATAATGTGTCATTTGTAGTGATTGAATGTCTTCTCAAATTAGTGTAAATGTTATAAAAACAGTAAATCTTCACAATACAGACTGTTATGTTTCTTTCTACTGTACAGCAGCACATTTTACATGATGGCTAAGGGTAAATACTCTTAGGTTGCACCACTGTGTTCATAAAACAGTTTCTGATTTTACAAAAGCATAAAAAACTTAAAAATATACTTTGTTTTTCCTTATTGATTTTTATTAATAATAATTTTGTGATTGAAATAAATAAAGCCGAAGCAATTGCGGCACTAAAACAGACTATATGAAAGCAGAAATACTTTAATCAGGTTATTACTGCACTAAATATTTTTATTCTCTAAATCACAATAATTCATCATGAAAGGCCTCCTGGCTGCATCAGTTGCTTGCCAGCCTCTTTATAGCTTTTTAAAATGTAGAATATGGCATTTATTTATTTGAAATCCCAAACGACAACCTGCTTTTCATTATTTTATTTACTGTAAATATTTTTTTCTATGTTTAATTCTGCTGAAAAACAAAATTCTATTCCTTAATGAATAATGATAATTGTTACGGCACAATTGCAAAGATTAACTGATAAATTTAAGCTCACATATATATTATTACTTGTATTATTTTACAGCTAAATCTCAGACTCTAAAATCTGTTCATATTTATTTTTTTAGCATACTGGAAGCGATGCTTTAATTCAAAACTTGGAAACTTTATTCAGGAGCTCTTTCAGTGTCCTTACTCTTTTCATCCTGAGTGTTGACTCTTTCTCTATGTTACACTCCACATGGTGTGAGAGAAACATTCAACACCCTGTGCTTGCAGGGACATAAAAGTTAAAAGCTGACTTAGTATAAAGTGTGGTTGTGTGAAATGGTCTCACGCCATGGAGCAAGTCCCGCAGTCTTTCCAAAAAAGGGACTGGGACTTCCCCTATGTGTCTGCGTGAGTGTGTTCAGTATTTGTTTAGCAAGACAGTTCTTATGCATGCACGTGTGTGTTTTAGCATTTGATAGCATGAGTTAGCCCTATGTGTTCCTCCATGTGTTCCTCCATGTGGGACAGCAGCAGATTGCGTGATCGGAACAAAGCAAAAGAGCATGACAGAAAATCCCTCAATACCCGCCCTTTAAAAAATGCAGGAGGCCAACGCACGCAGAAGCATGTAAGGTAAATGTATAAATTATAGACCAAAAAGGTCTGCCTCAAAAAGAGGGAGAGATCCCCCACATGAGGCAAAAAACTTTACTGCATGTGAAGACGGAGCAGCTTCATCTGCTGGGAGCTTGCTGGATTTCCTTTCTCCGTTTTTAGGTAATGAGTGAGCACCTTTCTAATAAATGGAGCGTGCAGACCGCCGCTTCCAATTTTTGGCAACAAGCCAGGCTGGTTCCTGTATGCACAGGCCTGCATTTGGAGCCGAGCTGTCAACTCGCTCTTTCAATTTATAGTCTTCTTTTTTTTCATTTAACATTTCAAAGCTTCATTAGTTAACTCTTAGCCGCTGATTTATGTTGAAGAAAAATGAATGCTGAGAAGCTGACATAATCTAATAAATAACATCCATTATGATATTAAATGCAACTTCATTTACAATGTAAATATAGTAGCATTAAAAAGGAAAATATAACTAAAAAGAAGATAAAAATTTTCAGACATGTCAAAGAAAAATAACTCAAGTGAATAATATTTAATTTGGTGTTTTTTAATTCACTTTGCAATAGTTTTAATTACTTTTATAGGCAAATATTAGTTTGTGTTTTTCTTGCTTTTCAAATCTTTTGTTTTTATAAAAATACTTTGACTAAAATTATTACTAAAACTTTAGTTTTTCTAATTAAAAATAGTGAAAAACTACTTCATAATAATATAGATATAAAATATTTCTTATTTTGAGTCAAATAAGTTGACTCCCACTTAATAGCAGAAGTTTCCTTTTCACTTCATTGTTTTGATTGCTGTTAATTATAATTTTATAAGTTAATTTTCATTGTTTGGTTATTTACAATCACAGACTGTAACTTTATTAATCAACAGATAAAGAAAAAGGATTTTGTTTGTGTCAGGTAAAACTCCATCAATTACTAATGGTCTTAACTAAACACTAATAAAATGCAGGAATCTTTGCTAAATTCTGGTCAATTTTATGACAAAACTGCACATAATAATACTTGCACTTTCTAAAACTCAGACTGACTATAACTCTTAAGCAAGTCCAGGCCAATGCATCAAAAGCCACTGCCATCTTTAATGTATGAAAATCCGAAAATCACGGAGAGGCTTTTCTTTTATGCTCAGAGAGTCTGTGTTCTTTTTCCCGATATGTGAAAAAAAAGTATAACTTTTCCATGTGAGTTGGCTTGCGCATGTGCAGAAGGCAGGCTTCCAGGAGTCCTCTTTAAACTGTGCATCAAAGCATGACTAACGGCTCGACACACACACAAGTGGCTCCTTGTGCGCCGCAACACAGCAGCATCATCTCTGGGACTTATATTTCGCCTATCATCACTCAGATACGGTCTGAAAAAATGCCGCTTCTCTGAGTTTGCTTGTCGACATACTGCATGAATTTGCAGCTAGTATTGGCATCACTGGTGAAAATAATACTATAGCTGTTGAACTGGAAGCAAAGTAAAAGCAATCCATTGAACTGTTAGAAAATACAAATGATGACAAAAACACTCATTTTGGAATTATGGAATTTAGAAGCATTGGTCCTTTAGAAAAATCTGTCCTGTACGCAGTGGTCAGATCACACACAACCATCAGGGTAGGAGGATAATTTCTCTATCTCTAAGTAAATCTAACCAGTTATCTAAGTAGCAGCTATTTGCTGGTTCAAATTGCAAAATAAGTATTTATTTGATCCAAAAGTGATTGAATTATTTAAGATTTATTTAATAATGCAGAGCAGGGAGGACGGGAATCCGAAAACCATAGCAGTGAAAAACTGCTTGCGAGCGCCAGCCACAAATACAAAACATACCATATGTATTGAGCCGTTTGTTTCCCATTCGAAGCAAGTCTAGTCCTTCCTGACATACAGTCTTAATTTGAACTTTTACAGCTGCACATCTAATAAATGTCCTATTACAAAGGAAAGAAATTGACATATAATAATTTTGTATGTGAATTTCAATATGTTGTTTTTTTACAGGACATTGTAAGGATATCACTAGCATAATATATGCCACTGTGATATTAAGTGAGCAGATGTGTAAAAACGTGTGTGTGAACACGTAGTGGTACATGCTACTAAGCAGAAAAGGCCCAGGCACAGTAGACCTAAAGCAGAGACAATATAACGTCCCATGTCTCTTGCACACATGCCCACAGTGTACAGGGCTATCTGTTTAGGTGAGTCACCACTTCTTAAAGCAGCCGTGGGCGGTTATGGCAGCAGCTTTAAATAGCATACTGCACGAAGTCGATCTGAAGAGTAACAGAGACTGAGGAAGAGAGAGAGCGGGAGGGAGAGAGTGAGTCGGATGAAAAAATGGAGAGAGTTTCGAAGAGAGTGTGTGAGTTGTGCCGAGTGTGTCGTGCTGAGCTGGAGGGCTAAGAATCATCTCACATCCGTCATGGAGGCTGGTTGCAGGGTCAAACTCAGTGCTGTGGCGAATGGCCCTGTTATCACACAGCTTTACATTCGCTGCGCTGCCTCTTCTCAAAGGCAGCAAAACACGGCTGGAAGACAACCAAAAATAGAGACGCCCAATTAGAACTGTTCCCAAAGCTTTGATGGAATTAGCAGTGAAAGAAGGCTTGCATAACCCACCCTCTCAGTGAAACGACAAAATGAGGAGAAAGCATATGCAGCGCTTGTCCTATTTACAGGAAACAAGTTCAGGGTCACATTTTTGGTGTGTGGAAATGAAGAGAAAAACTTTTGAACAAACTATGCTAAGTGTTAGCTTTCCATTTTGTTGTTGCTAGACATGTGTTTTCTGACTTGTTGCATTATGTTATCCTTTTTTTGTTTGTTTATTTGCATGGGAACAAGTGTCACGTCTAAGCAAAAACAGAACACTATAACATTTACAGGCTTAGCTAATTTTCAGTGCATGTCCTCAGATGGGCCTTTAAAAGCATAAAACAATTTAAAAGATAATAAAACAGCACAGAAAGATAAAATGTCATACATAGCACAAATCCTAAAATTAACTTAAAACAGACCATAATGAAACAGGAGTCATCATGGAGCCATCATGAGCTGGCTGTTCACCATGACTTAAAGACTGGTATTTTTTAAGAAACTCCTTCAATCTAGAAATGTGCCAGTCTGGAATCAGTGTCTAGTTTGTAGGTAAATAATTCCACATAGAAAAAGCTATTTGGATGCACTACAAGTTCCCAAACCTACAGATCTAAGAGAAACGATGACGTCACTGAGCACCTGAAGGGACAGACCTTTTAAATATTTTAAAATTAATGATACATTACAATATTGAACTAAGTTGTCAAAGTTTATCATATTGAGAATATGGCATTAATGAAATCAAACAGGTTTTCTGTCAAAAAGGTTAATTGCTTTTATATCATCTTCAGAGTTTGTGAGTTGAGGTCATCAAACTTTTCTGGATTTCTTTGAGGTCTGACTTGCTAAATATAATTTTGACTGATTCAGATTTTGTTTGTTTGTCATGGGTGTAATAGATGAATAAAAAGAAAATGGAACTGTTTGCTTCAGAGCCACATGTGGTTTTCTAGCCCCTTAAGCTCACAATACTTTTGACCAAAAAATATGTAGAAAGAAGAAAAGGTTTTAGCACTTCTTCTGTCTGAACAGCTGCACAGAAACAATGACTAAAGGTAGAAGGAATGTGTGCATTTTTTTTTCTTTGTCATACTCCTACATGGAACTCCTTGTCTGAATGTAGAATAAGATTTTTTTTTTTTTGCATGATTGTGCAGTTTTACTCCCATTACAAAGGTTTGATTTTTTTTTTATCTGGATACTAAAAAAAAGTTTGAATGTTTGAAGCTCTGACTGGCTGACATTTGTTTTGAGAGATATAATATTGCATTTGTTTCATTAGATTTTTTTAAAATATCAATTATTGTTTGTACCTGCAGAAAATTTTATATTTTTACATCACATTACATTTTTGTGTCCACTCAAGAATTTATAGTTAGGATTTTTTAAGTTAGGCTTTCCTAAAAAAGAAAGAAAAAGAAGGAAAAAAGATATGTTCTTAACCTATTAATTGCTTAGTATAATAATAATAGTGCAAAATGTACATAACCAAAGACCTTGATGTGTCAAACCATTGATGAGAAAGAAACATGTAAAGTGACCAGCCTATAGTAGAGCAACTGCCTACTAAGGTAAGAACAAAGATCAGTAAAATACTGTTCAATCAAACCACAAACGTCTTGATCCTTTTTGCATTGTTATACTGTGTATCATATTCTACTTTCATTTCCCGTGTAAATAAACAGTTAAATAAAACCACCCAATGCAAGGACTTAAAGCTCCAAAAATTCTGTTTGCATAACTCATAAGCTTTTTTTACGTCAGTGTTAAAGTCTACTTTTGCCCCTCTCTAATAATTGAGACGTAGAACTGTATAACAATTGTCTTGTTTTTTGTAGCATGTGCCTGACCCTGCTCTCCTAGTGGCACAAGATGACATCTACTGGTGAATATACACCAATCACAAGTTTAAAAATGGAAAATAATTTTTTGTGGAGAAATATTGCTTTGTTCAACCAAACAACTATAGAAAATATGACTTTGTGCTTACATATGTCACTG
The DNA here is from genome assembly GCA_902982915.1 of Phalloptychus januarius. Taxonomy (NCBI): domain Eukaryota; kingdom Metazoa; phylum Chordata; class Actinopteri; order Cyprinodontiformes; family Poeciliidae; genus Phalloptychus; species Phalloptychus januarius. Next base: position 14,113,757 of record CADWAE010000230.1, on the reverse strand, counting down.
AACTGAAGTATAAATCGCAGAATAAGAAATAAAAGTATAAAAACAACACTAACGAGCACACTAGGGCAAATAATGGGTTAAGTCTGACAGGACTTTCCTGCTCAAGCACAAAAAGAGAGAGAGTAGTAAAAAATAGTTAAGGTTGTTGGGAACCTCATTCTACTCCTGTTATTAAATAGGAATCGAATGGGGCCGGGGGTGAAGCGAGTCAGGGGGAGGATGCTGCTGAGCATGGCTAATCAGACAGGACAGTTGCTGCCTATTATAGAACCAAGAACAGATAATAAAATCTGAAACAAGCTGTTAGCTGGGAATTGTTAGAGAAGCACCTGTTTTCTTTATTTTTAACATTGAGGAAACTTGCACAGAGGTTCAGATATCAGCAGTTTGTTTGGAAATATCTATTTAGTGAGCCAGCATGGTGCTAATCTGTGCAGGTGTGTGCAACTGCAGCGCCAGCTAATTACACCGGAGGCCTCACAAGACTGAGCTCTGCAGCAGAAAACACTCCACCGCCCTGCAACAACAATACACAAACTTTAAGAAACACTTTCACAACTTGGCACAATTGATTTCCTTCTCTCTTTCTGAAAGTGATCACAATGAAAACTTAATGTTCTTGCAGCTGGTAACTGGTTGCAAATGTGGAAGAACTAAAATACCCAAACATACAGTAGGAAGAATGATGTAAGGGAAAACCAAGGAGAATGTTGCCAGCTTATCTCTTTTCAAATTACACTCATATGCACATTGTCTGTATTTTGAGGAGGACATAATGCTTCCCGGATGGAGTTATTCATGTTGTGCATCCTAAATTTGTTCTGCCAAAGCCTCTGAATTGTTTGCACATGCAACATGATTTGTGGGAACTTTGGAGTGCTTATAATAAAATAACATGAAATACAAATCAAATTTACCAATTACTAAAATAGACGATTTGTGCATACCTCCATTGGATACCTTATATATTAACCATACCTGTTACTTTTTTTGTTAAACAAATATTAGATAGAATTACAGTCCACAGAAAAAGCTAATTTAAACATAAAGTAAGAATGAGCTCAATCATAGACTGCCTTAAAGAATATATTCTGCATAATCAAGTATTTTTTCATCATCACCAATATAAACTTATTTATGTTGGATATAATCTTTAAAATATGATTTTTTTTTTTTATTATGATGATGGACAAAGAAAATTTGATACGAGACGTTAAAGTATCTTTTAATACCACGGACAAATTTCTTTGCTTAACATAATTGTTGCAATAAAATACAAACCTATTAAAAATTGATAGGATTGCATTCTGCTTTAACCTGGCAGTTTTGGATTCATTTTCATTCATTCATTGTCTGAGTCGATATAAAACTACTCTCATCAAAGGGATAGTTCAGATATTTCAAAGTGACTCAAAGAAGTTATTAGTAATGACTTCATGTTAGAATCTGATGCCATTATAAAGTAATTTTGTTGAACAAAGAAGCAGCAGGACGGACTCTTTGTTTTAACAGATTTTAGCTATTTAACTTAGTTTATTTTAGGTGTTATATATATTTTTGACTGAAATCGTTTTACCTGTGCAGGAGCATTAATCAAAAAAGATGGTTTGTAGCAGGCTTTAGCTCATTGTGGTCATTTCAATCCAAAGTCCCTCAAACATACAGCAACATTACACATAAAAAGAGAAAACTTCACAGCAAAATTATTCATAGTAATATAACTCAAAATGGGGTAGAGCTGTTGCCTTGCAGCAAGAAGGTTCTGGGTTCGATTCCCAGCCCCAGTCTTTCTGCATGGAGTTTGCATGTTCTCCCTGTGCATGCGTGGGTTCTCTCCGGGTACTCCGGCTTCCTCCCACAGTCCAAAAACATGACTGTCAGGTTAATTGGCCTCTCTAAATTGTCCCTAGGTGTGAGTGTGTGTGTGCATGGTTGTTTGTCTTGTCTGTCTCTGTGTTGCCCTGCGACAGACTGGCGTCCTGTCCAGGGTGACCTCGCATCTCGCCCGGAACGTTAGCTGGAGATAGGCATTCCGACCCCAGTAGGAAATTGGATGGATGGATAACTCACAATGTCATGTTTGTAGCTCTGGGATATGCCATTTTAGACAAGATTACATGTAAACAAAATCACAACAAATTGCTGCTATTTTCTTAGCCAATCTATATCAATCTTACCTCATAAAGTTGTATTGGTCAAAGCTGCTTTTTAGATAAATCCATACTAGTTGTAATTCATCCGTCCACTCTAATTTCATCAAAAGTGAAGTAAACGTTTGGAGTTCGAGTCAGAGTCAATGTGACATTGAATGAGATTTTGTTCTATACATACTCCAAAGAAATGTGCTATTTCTTGGGCTGCAAGATCAAAATGACATCATTCTGTTCTTTCAGCTTGTTCTTAACACATCATCTGGGCAGAACTTTTTCTTGTGAGGTTTCTGGCAAATATCATACACAAATGCTACAATAGAGGAATCTATGAGTATTTATCAGGACTTGACTTAAATTCTTACTAATAATGTTTCGCCCAACTTAAATAAAGAACAAATTTGTTTGGTCAAAAAATGTGTGTTGTCCCTTAGATTTTCTCTTCCCATCGTTTTTTTTGGAAATGATCCTGGGGGACCTATGGTTTGCCAATCTTCACCTCAATATGCGACCAAGTATATTTATACAGCCTAAACCAATTAAATTTTGCATCATAATAAAATGTATGATTAAGAAAATAACCAAAAACATAACGTCATCCTCTAAAACTGTTGACATTTTTCACATTGTATCCCACAGATATGAAATGATTTTCTCTAAATTGTTTCAAATTGCTAAAATCTGCCATACTGGGAGGTCTAACTGACTATTAAATCCCCTCTCTTATTCCAACAACATACTTTAAAGAACCTCCCTTTAAATTGTCAAAAAAAAAAATGTTTGTCATATTTTACAACCTCATTGCCACATAGGCAATGCCTACATTCCCTTTATGATTTACAATTTAAAAAAAGATAATATTCACATGTTCGAGATGAATGTCCTGGTAACAGATGTGTGGAGGAACTCAACCACTTGACCTTTATTTTAAAAATTATAGACTAGAACAAGCAAACATACAATTAATTAGCACCAGCAGGGCTACCATAAAACAAGACAGATATGCTGCAGCTAATAAATCTACAAGTGGTTGTCCTCCTTGGAACTCCTCATGGAAGGAAACCTGAAAACAAATCATCTCTATGGCTGAGGGGAGTAAAAGTTACAGGAAAAACTCTGAGATTTGTGATGCCACCCACTGATCTGCAGCGCTATCCAAACAGAAACCGTCCGCCAGCCTGGGATCTGAAAGACAGTGAGTGACTTTCAAAGGACCGACTATTGCAAACATCATCAACAACCGAGTATCTTGCTAAAGAATACATTAGGCCCAGAAATGCAGTTCCCTCAATATTTGCCTGATGGATTGAGTGGCCATTCGTCTTCAGGCCACAAGCGAAAGTGTAGGAATAAATCAAACATCAAGAAGACTGAGAGAGATTTTACTCTAACGGGTGTGAGAAGACTATACTGCAAAAACATTAAAGTGCTTTGAACAGGATATGGCTTTTGACTTATCACACAGAATTGGCATAGTTAAAAGTTTCAGCGGAGCACTAGTTTGTAGTACTTGCTGTTCATTATTTGCTACACTAAACATGTTCCCTCAGCAGTACAAACAGTCAGAATTTTTTAAAGAACTCAATGTGTTTTGAATCACTAACTTAGTGTGGCCCAGAATTTATATTAGACTGACAAGGGGAAATTTTAAACAACAGAATAGTTGGTAAAATGCCAGAATTAGTCTGTATTTTTCCAAGGGACTTAGAATCAAATATTTATTTGTAAAACCATTTGAACACCAGCCCATATGAAGCTTTTATGTCAGCACTGCCCTTATTTAGCACTAATAATCTTTAAATCAATCCTGACTCACTTCTTATTCCTGCTGAAGAAGACTATTCCCACAGCATGATGGTGCCATGGTGTTTAGTAAAGGGCACTAAATATATGTACATGCCACACACATATATTTGAGCAAAATGTAAAGCATTTTTCATTTTCCTTCCACTTGATCATTAATTTGTAGTTATTTGTTACTAATCAAAGGACGTAACTAACTCTGGCTTCATAAAGCAGTTAATAAATGGTCTCGATACATTTATATTAATTAAGGTGGAGGCACTGTAAAAAGTGACGATAACAGTGGGATGCCACTAGACAAATATGTTGTTTTTTACAGAATGCCCCTAGAGCAATTCCTGTGGAAAACATATTGGAGACTTTATGCATGTTTATCCCACATATAAAGTCATTAGTTTCTTAAATGTGACACAGGCTGTTCTTTGTTCCATTCTCTTTAAAAAAAAGTAACACATTGCAGTTGCTTATTCATGGGAAGAAGATCATTTGGTAAATCGTGTATGTTCTCTGTTTGTGTTCTTGACTTTATGCAGGAAGGGGACTTTGTAGTAACCAAAGCTTTAGTTGTTTATTGTAGCGTGTCATGGATGGTTGGTTGGGTAAAGTTTCCCAGCATGCTCAACACAGCAGTTTGTTTGTTGATATGAGCTTGGGAGAACTGTTTGTAGTCCGTTGTGGCGTGTATACACTGTAACAAACGCAGTCACTGTTAACCAGTATACAGTGCACATTTGCTCTCGGCGGTAATTTATCAGCACAAGATGAAATCTGGAGGGACAAAATGACATGAGAGTAAAGATGAGTATCGGTTGTACAACACAGAGAAAAACAAAGAAATTAAGACATTATGTCATATTGTGGCATAACCAAAAATTCAGACTGGAGAACAGAATAGTGATTGAGTTCATAATTAATTAAACTGCAGGGAAACGGGATGGCAAAGTAACCACAGGGTGCAATGGACAGAACCAGTGGAGAATAATGAGACCAGGAAGGTTAATATACAGAGGAGGGAGTGAAAATAAATAACTAGTTACAGACAAAAGAAAGCAACTGGGGAAGGGAGCAGGTAAAGCTAATGAGGAGATTACTAACAGCTGCTAGGGGAGCAAATGGAAAGCTCATCATGCACTGTGGACTGGTGAAACTAAAGCTGCTGTGTTGGACCATAATGCAAACCTCAGAACAGTCTGAATTGTGCATGAAACATGAGGGAGGCAGAACCATTTTGTATTTTTGTTTTTTTAGCTCATCAACCAGGAAGTTAAAGCTTGTATGTAAATGTGTCTTCCAATAAGAAAATTGCCCTATGCACTTTGTTACTAATTTGTAACCAGTTTATATTTATATTATAAAATATGTTAACTAAAGTTTTGAGGAAAAATTGTAGATAGAGCTGAAAAGGTGTGTGTGAACACATCATTTCTGCCTGGAGGAATGGGCCAAATTTCCAGCAAACTATTGTGGGAAGCTTGTGAAAGGATGCACAAAAAGTTTGACTTGTGTCATACAGGCAAATACTTAAAGAATGCAAAGAAGTAAAGAAATAAATTGTCTCCTAAAATACATTTTTCTGACAAATTATTCTGGATTTTGCAACTGATTTAAAGCTGAAGAAATCTTGTGTTCTGTCATTCAAACAAAAAAGCTTAAGTGTTAATTTATACAGCATAGAAACATTTGTGCTGAAATTTACAGTTTGTTGCACAGGAGCAGCAACATTACAGACCAGAAAGAGTGGAATACATATTGCAGGAGGCTGTGGCCTCTTTTAACAGGATAATGTGTTTGACCACAAAGCAAAATTGTTGAGAAATGGGGGAGCTCAAAAACAAAACTGATGCATTGACTTTACCTTAGATCTCAATCTAATCAAGCTGCTGAGGGAAATTCTGGACAAACAAGATCCATCGAGGCCAGTCCTTGCAAAAGAGAAAATTAAATTATTTTATGATTTCCACACACAAATATATAAAATAAAAAAGCAAATATGCAGCATAGAATTAATGGCATAAGCAAAAAAACAAATCTCTGTAACATGACATTAGCAGAATTTATTTTTGGAGTAGAGATTAAGGGAAAATGTAATAAATTACATTGGGAGATTATCTGGTTTGGCTAGCAAAAGTTCCCTTTGCATTACATGACTTTTGTTTTCTCATATGTATAAAACAATTTCTATCAGCCAAATAAAGATGGGAAGGAATTAAAGCAAATATGAAGGAAGTAAGCCAGTTTTTCATCTCAATAAGTTCTCAGAAGACAAATTGAAAAGTGAGGGGCATTTTGTTGATGAATTAGGAAAGCAGTTTGTAGTTTCACTCTAATTAAAAGATACAATAAATCTTAACCGAGGTGAAATAGGAAGTAAGACATGATTAAAAAAAGAATTCACTTCCCTTGTTCCCTAATAAGAGAACAGAGCCTCCGAGACACAGGCAGATCCTTATCAACAAACTGTGTCCTGTCGCCATAATCACTGAAGATGTGATAACTGAATTATCTGTCTCCTCTGATCTTTCCATCTGATAGAAAAACTACACTTCCTTCTCTCCAGGGCACAATTCAACTCCAGTAAACTGCCATCATTTCCCTGGCTCACATCTGCAGCCCAGCAGATCGTATCTGCACAGTTCAGCAAGAGGAACATGCAAGATCACACAGAGTCAATTGCCTGTCATGATACATTGGTTGAGAGCCAGCCGTGAAGATCGGTGGTTGTAATTTGTATCATGGATCATAGGCAGCGCACGTTCGGAGTTACTCTGTGGTAAATGGTCTGAGATAAAAGCAGAGAGCATGAAAGACATAAACATGCTTTCAAGTTGTTTCAGTGGATGAACAAAAATAAATGAGGAATAGTTTTATGTATTACCTGAGTTGACAATGTGTGGAAACAGGCTTAATCAATAAGATTATGATAATGGGATTCATTGAGTCAATATGAAACCAGGTAGTCATGTATACAGTTCCATAAAAAAGGCTCATACCCCTTGATCTAATTTTATTTGGTCACCTTACAACTTTAAGCTTAATTATATTTAACTGTGCTTCTCTGTGATAGAAAATCAGAAGTATGTAGAATAACTATGAACTTGGAATAAAACAATATTTCTCAAATTAGTGATGTACACATGTATTCAGCTCCCTTTGCTTTCATACCCATAAAAAGTTACAGTGCAATTGTTTTCAGAAGTCACCTTTCATTTGGAGACTAAATACAAATGCATGCCACACTTTTCAGATATATATTTGTTAACGTTCCTGTAAAACCAATATCATGTATCATTTTCCTTCAGCTTTACAATTGTCCACTACTTTGTTTTGGTCTGTCTTATAAATTTCCTTTGAAACACGTGGAGGTTTCAAGATGTAATATAACAAACTGTTACAAGATGGGCATGAATTCAACTTTACGAATCTGGTCAAGGTGAAAAGAGTAAGACATTTTGACAAAGCATGGTCTCAGAAATGCGAATTTATTCAATGTAAAAGGAATCATGCGATGGTAATCACTCAATTGACCAGTTGTACTTCCTGATGTGATGAAAACAGTGAGGTCCTTCATGCATGAACTGAATGAACATATGCAGTCTATTTTATGATCAAATTTAAATAACAGAACCCATTTTTTTCAAGGATATGTTTATAACAGTTTTTATAACTTTGTTATTTACATATAACTGTGGTTAAAAGTCTTGTCATATTGCAAACTCCCTTTAATCTGCTTTGATCCAAACCTTTTATCACATATTACTGATCTAGGCCTAATATAAATGCCACTCTTGTGCTACAGGAAAATTGATTATTGCCAAATAGACCGCTACCTCAACCCTTCAAAAGAGAGCTGCTAAATAATAACAGATACCCAGTTAATGAAGCATGGATGATTAAAGAGCCCCGTCGGGAGAGGTTGTCAGACACTGCAGACAGTAAACCTTTTCCTCATCTTTCTTCAGTCACCCTCTTAACTTTTAGCTGCAGGCAGATGAAATCAGCACACCACATGAAACAAGAAAGGAGGGGGGTTTTGTCCTACAGGACAAACTTGAAAAAGACAAGGCATTTGAAAAAATAAGATGAAATCAGGTACTGAGCATAGATAAAATCTTCTTCCACAGTCCTCAGGAACTGATCAGTTGCTACTCAGATGTGAGACAATATCAGAACCTTTACAGATTTTGTCTTTGTTCTTGTCACACTTGTATGTTTCTTATCAAATCTGTTTTGATACCAGACAATGAGAACCCGAGTAAATATGAGGTGTAGTTTTTGAAAAAGGATTAATTTGTGGAAAAGCGGCATTTAGATCCATGACTTTATGTTAAAAAGTAGTCCCACTTGAACCTAATTACTTTTTGTGCCACTGTTTGTCTGCAACAGCTGCCACCAAAGCATTTGCAGAAGCTAGAAATTAATCTTTTAGAAATAACTCTGGACTTTGACTAGGTCACTTTGAATGTTTCATTTTGTTTTATGTTCCTCTTAGCAATACAGAGGTGGACAATATGGTGAAGAGAGAGAGAAAACTCTACAAAAAGTTTTGTCTTGTCAGTCCACAGAATATTTTTCCAAAAGTCACGATAACCAGAAAAAAAAAAGAAAACCTTTCTTTTTTTCTTTGCGATAGATCTTTATTAGCAGCTGTCCATTTTATCGCTGATATCTCCCAGATCTAAATAGGATATCAATTTCTACTTAGGTCATCTTTAATAGTTTATTTGAAACATTGAAGTATGTCAAAGCAAAAACAGACACAAATCTGTAAGGGAGGAAATATTTTTTAGTAGAGTTGTACATGAGCTTAAAAATATCCAAACAAATTATCATCTTCTCAACTTCTATGAACTCTTCATCCCCAGTGTTAAATGTATCACCCACAAGAATACACTATTAACTTGTCAGTATCTTAAGCACTCCTACACTGACTCAGCTCTGCAACCTTTCCCTTTACTTCATGTCTCCCCACACAACCCTCCTACTCTCACCCTTTCCTTTGATCATGAAACCTCAGTAAACAGGGGCAGGATTTACATGAGTGACAGCAAGCTGCTCTCATCACTTTCCCTTGGCACAGTTTTCCAACAGCAAAACATTTGAAGCAGCCAGCATTGTGGAGAATTACATCAGCTCTAAGATTGCAGATTTTTTGTCAGCCAGACTATGACTGCGTCTTAGAGCTAGTAAATAATCCTTAAGTGCTCCTTATTTGACCTCAGATTGATTCACTGGATATAAATCTCGTTACCGCACACAGAAAGTCAAACACCATAATGAAAGTGTGAAAACAGTCTGTTGTTGCATACCAAGATGGCCTCTGCCAGCAAATCAAACATGAAAAACATAAGCATGAATCAAACATTAAAAACATACATCACTCTAAACTGCTTTGCCCAGGTTTTTTTCATTTACGAAATGAATGTAATCTCCCAGTGATGCCTAAAGATTTCCTCTCATGTTCTGCATCAAACTGTAAGCTTGCGTATGCAACACATCATGTGGGTGTAACTTAAAGCCTCTTTAATCCCATCAGTGTTTATGATCTTATTCACTTTAAAAAATCATTAATTATGTAGAGTTGCAGACACTTTTCACAAGCTAAAGTGCCTTTATAGACAACACAGTTTCATGTTTTCTGGAGCCAACTTGAGCATTTCAGTTTTCACAAAGTTTTAAGTTTTCATTTTGGATCTCTATTTACAAGACATTACACTTTCTGCTGTACTAACACTGAACCTCAGAGCATGTGGTGAGAAGATAAAATATGGGTCAACTTACATCTGGCTTTGGCCTGACAACCAAAGTTATTAAGGAAATCATCTTGAATGTATCACACAGTATGAGCTCGATGTAGCAAAATTATCACATATTTCATCCACTTATTTGCAAAGGAAGTTGCTAAATTGAAAGGTTTGTTGCTCTAGCAGATTAGGATCAAACAGATTCAATCAGTGCATTAATAAATGGGCAGCTTGTTTGAGGTATGTATCCTGTTTTCATTAGACTCTGAAAAGAGAAGGATGCAGGATAAGAGACAAGTGAACACAAAAGATGAGGATAGGGATCAGACATCAACAGCAGCTGATGATCTGTATTATTTTTCATAGTTCGCCTTTGGTTTTGATTCTGACACCCAGAAATGTTCTTACATTTCTTTCAGATATCGTCTAAGACATGGGTGTGCAGGTTCAGTCTTCAGTGTTGTCCAATTTTAGATGTGTCTCTAATCCAACACAGCTGATTCAAATGGTCCGATTACCTCTTCAATGTTCTGGAGGGGCCTGCTAATGCACCATCATTTGATTCAGGTGATTTGAACCAGGGAAAACTCTAACACATGCAGGATATTGGCACTTTAAGACTGAATTTGGAGACCACTGACCATAGAAGAGATAACCTAGCTTTACTTGAATGTCTGCTCTTTTTTCCATCTCATTTTGAAGAGAGGCTAAGAGGAATTATGTCATGTTATCATTTACTCCTTTGGAAAACAACAAACACAGAAGCTGATTTCATACAAAAATTTTGTTGGAATTGTTTAGGGAACTTAACAACGGGGCCACTGGCCATTTTCCTAAAACTGCACACGTTTCCTGAACAACTTTGACAAAATAATCATGCAAGATTCTGTTTTGACAGAAAATAATGACTATTAGCTAGTTCTCAACAATTGTGTTTTTAACAAAAGGGTTCATCTCCTCCTTTGAATAAATTCTCTACTTCATCAGGAATGTTCAGAATGTGTTCTTAGCAGAGCAGATGGTTGCAATTCTGGCCGTTCTAACTGGTGCAGAGCGATTATGTGTGATGATAAGTTGCTTCCCAGTTGAAAGCCTACCATTAGAGCTTTAATTAAAGCAGTAGCCAAGGCGGGTGACACGTCTGTCACTGATTTCTCGTACCCATGGGAGAGGAAAGAGGGGTGTCTCACACTCGCTCTCTTTTTGTCAGAGCCACGTGGTGCACATGTGTGCGACATGAATCTCTTTTTTCTTGAGTAGCTGGGAAAAACAGATTAAGCTGTATGAACACACGCATATGGAAATATCTAAACTGAGGACAACCAGTGTCGCCTTGTGTGGTCAAACGTCTAGACTACTGTAAGTGTTATTTATAAAGGAGATGGTAGGGGGGAGAACAACACAGTAATGCAGATTAAAGCAACTTCTTAACCTTGTTTGGATGCAGGAATCCCTCAGACTATACATAAACTTTTTTTTGTGTAGCACAGCTGAAAACGCCACAATGAACTAATGTGATCTTACACAACAGAGACAATAGACCCGTTTGTGGGCTTTTTTCTTATCTTGCTCTTTGTCATCCAAAAGCAGTTCTTGTGAAAGTCTTGACCTTGATGCTCTAAATGGAGCAAAAGGTAACCTGTTACATTTATCTGAACGGGGGGAAAGAAAGAGTCTAAAAATAATATTATCACTAGAGGACACGTGGATAGTCTGGACTCTGGCCTATTTTTGGATGATGCAGAAAGATTAACAAAACATGCCAAGGAATATATGTCATATCCTAGACCTGATTGACAAGTCAGATAAGGACAATACCACCTTCAGAGGCATTTAATTTTATAGCTTAGAAGTCCTAAATATATTTATATATGTTTTCAAACTTTGAGGGATTGTTTCCTTTGAGTTTCAGTTGTGCAAATTATTACCAGGGTGAAGCTATGCAAATGTTGTGTTGGCCAACCTCATAAATTATTTTGCCACAATTTGATTCTATCCTGACTGCCCAGTGGCGCAGCTGGTAGAGCTGTTGCCTTGCAGCAAGAAGGTTCTGGGTTCGATTCCCGGCCCCGGTCTTTCTGCATGGAGTTTGCATGTTCTCCCTGTGCATGCGTGGGTTCTTTCCGGGTACTCCAGCTTCCTCCCACAGTCCAAAAACATGACTGGTGTGAGAGTGTGCGTGCATGTTTGTTTGTCCTGTGTGTCTCTGTGTTGCCCTGCGCCTCTCGCCCGAAACGATAGCTGGAGAAAGGCACCAGCAACCCTCCCGACCCCAGTAAGGGACAAGGGTGTAGGAAAATGGATGGATGATTCTATCCTTCCTTGTGCCTCCATGGGTAGAACAGTTACATTAAATACTCTTTGAAGCACCAGATATTGTATAAAGAATATTGTGCTGAACTTTCACTATGTCTTTGATAACCCTGAAGGGACGAATGTGTGTAGAGTACTGGTCTCCAACTGCAATCCTCAAATGTCAGAGTCCTGCGACTGTTAGATGTGTCTCTCATACAATACACATTTTAATTTATTACAAATTTTAATTTGTAATAAATTTAGGAAACTGTGCATCACTTCTTTTTGTCGATTTAGCTCTAAAATCCTCATAAATTACATTCTAATTCATGGATGACCTATTTTCCCATAGACGTGCTACAATAATTCCCAAACAGCTAGCACAAGTAAATGGAAATATGAAAAATTCAAGCTATTATATGCTGTTTTTCCTAATATATAATTACCTAATTGGAGTTTCTATAAAAAGCTCAATGGCCCTAGTGTCTCCTCATACAGAAGCAAACTTGTCTCCCCTCCTTCCAATGCAAGCGCAAAATGTGGTTTCTGAAAGTTCAATCATAATAAGTGATAACGTAAGTTAACATGATCCCTTATCAAAACAAAGTATGATTGATGGATGTCATTTCAGACAAGTAGGGTGTGTTTAGTTTGACTGGAGCGAGCTATCCAAACACTTTGAGCTGTTTGAATTAATGTTGTGTAGCACAATAACCACCAGGAGTAAATGAAGATGGATGAGGGAGCCTTGGAAAACATTCCTCTGTCAGAGGTCACATGTCACCCCACAAGCAGCAGCCTCCAACTAAGTCAACTCAGTGTTATAGTGCCACATTAAGTTTAAGGACTCTTCCACCAGTAATATGATACTGTATGGGACCAAAAGTCAAAATGTCAAACACAGCTGCACATGTTCAACCTGCAGTTAAAGCGTCTTCTGTGTCCTGGGCCCAAAGGACACTTTTATTTGTTTGCATCTCTAGAGAAGCAAGCCACATGTCCAAGAATGTTTCAAATCCAAAAACACTTATTGCATCTGTGATCTGTGTCTGGCTCTTTACTGCTGCTACTGAAATAAAATTTCAGAGCTACCCCGTTCCCTTGGCTGTGTGCACCTACAGCATACCTCAGAGAGGATACAGGCATTACAAAGCTTGCTCTGCACTCTATTTATATACAGAAATAATTCCTCATAATAATTGAGAAGGACTGGAAAATCAACATTATTGTACATTTTTTTTCATTTCTATTATTTGTCTTTGCATAAAAGAATAAAGTATGCACAACCCTTGAACCATTTTGGATTTTGCCACTCAAAAACCTTAAACATTTGTGCATTTTATGTGACAGATCAACACAAGGTGGTTTGTCATAGTCAAATAGAAGGAAGCTGATGCGTTGCTTATTATTTTACGGATGGAAGAGTCTGTCAACTCCGACCAGCTTCCCTGTTCCTCTTGTGCTGGTATAATACAGCCACCACCATACTTCACATGAGGTGTGGTGTTTTCAGAGTGATGTACAGCTTTTGTGTTTGGAGGATCAAAAGTTTGATCTTATCCAGTTTTTCATATTTGCTGTTTCCCCTGCATGGCCTTGTGGCGTTCTCTCAACAATCCCCACATTTATGAAGTGCAAAATCAAAACCTGTCCTGTCAAAAGGTTACCCCATCAAAGGTGTGGATCTCTCCTGTTCCTGCAGACAAGTCATGGAATTTTGATTGCTTCAATATTATGTTCTCTCTGCCCAGCTTGTTAGTGTAGGGGGGAAATTCTGTTTTGGTTCATAATTTGAACACAACTCCATAAAATGTTAAAACCTTGGGACATTATATGCTCCTTCTGATTTGGTTCATACTTTTGACAGTTGTAAATATGGCCTATCTGCTGGTCTGCAGAATGTTCTCTAACAAAACTTGGAGGTCTTCACATAGCAGCTGTATTTTTTTAAAAGATTAATGTAGATTAACATGGTCTTTTACGAGCTTGGTAAGTAGTTGGTTGCTCAAGATTTTTATTTAGACCAAGCAGAGCAAAGAGTGCAAATTACAAATACAAGCTACATTTTTTGATTGGTGTTTGTTCAGAAATAAATTAATGATGTATCCTTTTCCTTCCATTTCTTAATTATGCACTACTTTGTGTTAATCTAACATACAATACCAATAAAATACATTAACGTTTGTGATTAACATCAGAATGTGGGCTAGGAGCAGAGGGGAATCTAAAATGATGCAGACTTTTGCAAGAAATACTTTCCAAGTGGTAATGATCTTCTAATAATATGTTGGTTTTTACCACAAGTTTCAGGTGTAAATGAATCAGAAATACACAATTTTGCATGAATGTGTATGCTTGGTTTAAATGTGCTTGGTTTGCACCATTTAATAAGAACCTGTTCTTCTTAAAACTCTCTGTTTATACTGTATGTATCTGTACTTGCTCTTTAATGTCAGCTTCTCCTTAAGGATTTTACAGGGACATTTCTTTTCCTTTGGCAAAGAGGCGACTTATAAAACATTTCTTTATAGTCAAAAAATCACATTATCCCTTTCTAACTCCACTTACACAGATAAAGCTAAATAATTCATATAGGAAACATTTGTATTGAAAGTGTAAAATCCTATGAAATGGTCAGTTTATTCTCCAAAGCCACTATAACGGTTTTGTCAACACAGCCAGGTTGGACGAGAATTGCTTATGCGTGCTTGTATATAGCTTCACCCAGCAAAGAGTTCCCCTCTTAAACTAAACAAACGTTCCCCACGTGTCTGTTCATCATCACAAATAGCTCTCCACCACAAGATTGGGAGCACATCGTGAGGAGCTTGAGTGATGACCTACAGTGAAAATACAGAAAAGACAGTGCCCTGCAATGGATATTTAGTGGAAAGGAATAATAACAAAATGGAGACTGTTTTGCTGACACATCTGCAGCGGGTTATACAGGCTGCCAACTGGCAGCTATGACGATGATGACATATTGACAGTGGCTCTGCGGGGAAACTCCCTGCTCCATCACTTTGTGAAGCTAGGGGCAAGAAATTTCTTCTGTGGGGTTTCGTCGGGGGAAATTTCGACAGCCTTGATGACGCCTGCGGGCCTCTTGGATGAGGATGGATGAGGACATTTGGCTGTCAGTATTGAGGATCCCTATCTGGCTCTGTCAGAAGCCCACTGGGGAATGAGAAAACACCAGGGGCCTGGTCTCAACAGGCATATGTAGCCATGCTCTCATGCATTTCTCCCCATCATCCTTATCTCTCACGGGTCGGAATTTCTGCTACTTCTCACTTGTCTGCGAGTTGCTATCTTAATGCACAAATGCTTACATTTTTGGGAGAATTTAATCTTCTTCAGTCACTGCTTGTTACTTTAGTGCAGAGGAGCATATGAAAGAACACTCTATGGAGCTGAAGGGCTTGTAATGAATCAAGCTTTTTTTTTTCCAGTGGAGGTAGGTGCAAATAGAGGTGCCAAGAGAGCCACTTTAGATGATTGGGAAGAACCTACAAGAGCCTTTTTGTGAGACAGCCATTGATTTCACTGTCTTTCTCTGCCTGCCTGCATTGTTCAGGGCCTTCAGGCAACTGTCTGGTATCCCACAACAAACATGCTTTGGGGATTGAGTAAGTCACAGCACAATCCACAGGATACTTGATTATCAATCAATATGACCTTCTAAAGCACTGATTATTTTCCTACTTTTTTCTTCACTCTTCTGCATCTCTAGGCCTGCAGGCTGTCCTGCCCACTGGGTAATGAAGACTTTAAGCACCCACAGAGCTCAAGCATATTCAGAGTGTCCTTTAGAAAAGATCGCAGCAGGTAAATACGGTGGCCTGCAAACTTTTTTATCACAATTTTTCTAATTTGTTGTAACTACAACCACAACAGTTCCATGTATAACTCACAGGACAAGAAAACTGTTGGCACTCCACAAATTTAGGCATAAGAAATTAAATTTGAAGTTTCCCACAGCTCATGAAATGGACAGCAAACCCGGGGAAGAACATTATTTGGTCAGATGAGACGAAAATTGATGTTGATCCAAATGTCAATACCAAGGTTGGCACTGGCATCAGATCAATACTTTTGTTCACAGATTCTCTTTTACATGACCAGCAAATTAATCAAATTTCCTCACAGAGTTTATGTCAGTACATATGCAAGAATTAAAATATTAAGAGCTTTCATTTTCAATTTGAGACCAGGATTTCATACCTTTATGTTTGCTTTCAAAACATCTGCTTTCTCTCAAACACAATCTGTTTAATTCCTCCATAAGTGCAGCTTTACTCCAACATAGTCTGTGCAAACAGCGCACCCCTCTCTCTCGACTCGCTCTGCTTTCACTGTGTAATCTGTGATCAGATTTGAAATTTAGGAGGCCGATTAAACTATTGTTATCTATGCAGAGAGCTAAAAAAAACATCTTACTCCACTTGAAAATATACAATTTGCCTTATAACTGAAGTCAAAAAAACAAATGGTAATGGTAATGACATTTTGAGAAAAAATGTATATGTATTGGAAATGATATTGGTGTTACTGACCCTGTATTTAGTTGGTATAGAATCAATATCAACTTTCCCAGTATTGCACATCTCTGGGTTTTGGGAAACATGAAATTGATATGTGTGGCAGAAAAGCAACACTGCACATCACCCAAAACACAGCCTCCACGCAGTGGGGTGGTCACAGCCACACGCTGCTAAGATGCTTTTTTTCAACAGAAGAAAACAGGTTAAAGCCTAAAACAAGGCTGTTTCACCTTTTATCAGCAAAATGACTCTAAACAAGCTGCACGAGGGGCTTGAAATCTCAAACGCCAATGCTCTCCATCCAGTCTCAGTGAGCTTGAGCTCTTTTGCAATAAAAAATGTATATAAGAATCCATCATTGGTGGTTTAAAGCTGGTAGGAACATAAACCACAAGACTGACAGATGTAATTGCAGGAAAAGGTAGTCCTATGAAATATTGACTCGGTGGCTGTGTGAATACATATACATGCCACATTTTCTGATTTTCACTTATCACTTTTCTTACTCGACAATTATACAATTTGTTGGACTTTTCGCATAAAATCCTCCACAAAAAATACTGAAGACTGTATCTGCAAATGGACAAAACTGGAAAAAGGGAAAACAGAGAGCAGTGTATTCAAAAAATAAACATGTACAGTATGTGTAGCCCATTAGTGTGATATTACATTCTTGGGCAACTCCTTGGTGAACCACTTAAATCAGTCCACAAAATCTCAGGAAGAGTGTGAAAAAAATGAACTTGTGCTTAATAAACAATTACTACCGTCCTGGGAAATTGAGACCGGAATGTTTTCATTTTCTCCATCTCAGAACTGCTTCCCTAATTGGGTCACGTGGGCTCAGCAAGGAAGTTGTCAGGCTTCAGAGGCTTTTATGTATGCCTGGCCGCCACATCACAGTCCAGGGCAATGACCCTCACTGTGATGCCCCCATGAGGCTCTTTATGGTACAGCTGTTTGACAACTCAATCCAGAAGCTCCACTTTCCCAGAGAACCCTAAACTCTGAGGTGAAAAGGTGACAGACAGAAAAGGGCTACATAGCTTGAAATTATGGTAGTTTTACAACTCTCTATAGATCTACTTAGTGGCTGCTAAGAAGTAGCCATTTGGTATATCATTTTGAAAAAAGGAAGCTGAAAACAGTGCTGTAGATTAAATGTGCTGTCACACTGAAACATGCACCTGGATGCAGCAACATATTATGGAAAGCAGCAACATTATTAGTTTTTGTAAATTGTGCATGAGCTTCATATCCTAATTACCTTGTCTGGCTGCACCTGTGAAAGTGTGGATATATGGTGACATTTGCAAAGAATTTCACAACTCCGGAGAGCTGTGTGCTCATATGTTTATGGAGCATTCCTCAGTTTTTAAGTATTCAATACAACCCGTTTAGTTTCTGAATTATTCTCCACTCTCATGTGCTTCATATGCAAGGGGGCAAAACCATATTATTGTTCTGATTATCTAAAGCCTCTGATTTATATATTTTAGATAAATAAGTTGATTTATGTTTATAGGTCAAATTATGCCACACCTTTAGAAACTCAGTGTTGGTTTATGAACTCAAAAGAGGCGAGATTTATTTTTCTGTCCTAGCAATACTGACCCGATATATGAACCTTAAGAGGTCAGGCCACCATTCTGATCCAGATGTTGAGAATTTACCAGATGTGGCACACCTGCTGGGATGGGAAAGCTGATTAATGATGAGCAGCAGCAGAGAATTACTTTGGTTACTGTCTGTTTATCGACTGATAAAGGTAAATTTATCTGTGCAGAGTCATTCCCAAGTGTTTCAGAGAAAAAAAGAAATACATGAAAAAGAACTGCAAACGCTTTGAAATCTACCTCAGATGTTAAGATGATAATACACAATTACACATAAATTAAAAAAATACAAATGTGTACAATGTGTTTCATCTTAATGGTGACAACTGAATTCAGCATGTGTTTTCAAAGTATGTAAAATTTTGAAAGTGTCCAAAATAAAATTTGTGCTTGTAACTCACAGTGTGTTCACTCACACTGAGTTACAAGTACAAACTGTTCATAAAGCAGAACATAATATTCCATCAGCCCTGTAAATGTAGACTTTTCCTAATGAGCAAAATAGATCAAGCTGAGTTATCCCACTTTTCAAGTTTTATTACCAGCCCACATATGTATTTAGAGCTAGAGTTTGAGAGAACTATTTTGAGTTGCCATGGTGACAAGTGAATCTCCACATCAATTTCAAGAGTTTTTTCATGTTTAACTGATTCTCTTCCAGAATTGTCCTGCAGTGTTTAGTTCCTTGTATCTCCCTGTCCGTTCTGACCAGATTCCTTTTCTCTGCTGAAAAACATCTGCACAACATGATGCTGCCACTACCATGTTCCACTGTGGGGAAGGTGTGTTGTGCGTGTGATGTTTGTTTTCTTCTAGGTATGTTGTTTTGCCATTTTGTAGTTTTTGACAGTTTTCTCAGCGTAATAGTGCACCTTGACCCATGATTGCCTTCATAATTTGGTTTGATCACTTGCATCATCGAATAAGTCCTGAAGCCTTGACAGAACAGCTGGATTTACTCCATAGTAAGATTTTACACATTTTGCAGGTTGGCACAGTACACTGTTAATACATCTTACTTAGGGGTTCTTGACTAAATGGGGCTAAATACACCTGAACACCACATTTTTCAGAGTTTTCTTGAAAGCTCATTCTATTACCAAATTATGATCCTCTTCACGTGGGTCCATATAAAATTAAATAAAAACAAACACACCTTTCTGGTTGTACTGTAATGGCAGATTGTAAGGAATATGCACATAATCTGAAATAATTAGACAATCACATTTTGTAATATTAAATGTAAATGTACCTAAAGAAGAAAGAAAGAAACCACCGTTTCCACTCAGTCAACCCTGTTGTCAGGATATGCATGTAGCATCACACAGCTGCAAGTAAGGAAAATGAGTCACATCTGTTTTCAAACCTCTTTTCTAACCTGCCAATTTCAGACTCCTCCTTGTTGCTCTGTTTTGCATGTCAGATTTAACCCTTCTCTTGCTGTTCTTAATATATATATACATGTGAAAGGGTGTGTATTTGTGCTTGCCTTAAGGCAGCTCCGGTGGCAGTGGCTTCCGGGGGAATTGAAATTAATGACTGTAATCAGAAGCAAACAGCGAGCAATGCAAGGGCAATTAATACAAGCAATGTGAGCGGAGCTGGTGGTTCGGTCAGCCAGGCATGGCTGGAGCTGAAGAGATGGAGGATTAAGATGCAACCGCAGACAAATCCCACTGTTTTTTCTACACACAGCAGATGTCCACAGAAGGAAAGGCAGTGGGGGCCTGGCACGGACACGCATCCACCATTCCGGCCACTTGGTCGGCCCAGCCCAATGCAAGCTGACAACCTCCTGGCAGCTCTCAGATAACACCATCTTCACTGTTTAGTTTAAGAGCCAAGGGACGGAACTCACAGGGGCCCCTGCGTTGCATACGAAAGGGACCCATTGCAAAGCTTCACAGTGGAGCCACTATGTGTGAAAGCGAGAGATAGAGGGGGTAAATAAAGAGATGAAGAGAGAAGAGGGGGAGGGAGCTGTGTGCAAGCTCTTCTCAAGTACATCTCAATGTGAGAGAAATTTTTGTAACCCCATATTGTTGCATCCATGTTTTCTGTGAAAACCATCCCTGAATGCATGAAGTCCCTATAAATAAAAACCCTCGATCCAGTCGGTCCTCCCAAAAAGGAGGGCTCTGCTTGTTGTTTCCTTAAATTGACACTAAACGAGACTGTCACCGCCCAGGATCTTTTCAATCAGGCCCGTCTTTGTTGCTTTGAGTGGCGTCCGCTTCCCCGGCAGTCTCGTGTTTCCAGTGTTTACGTGAGATAATGATGCATGTGTAAGGAATACACCGGCAGGCACAGGGAGAGGCTGATTTCAGCTGCGGTGAATGCCTCACCGGTCCAAAACAATTTGCGTTAAACCGGATGATGTCAGCTCAGACAAAGGGAGCTGCAAGGAAAACAGATGCTGTAGGGTAAATCTGTGATGCACGTGCGTAATATATGCTCAGGCACGCATGAACCAAGTGACAAGAAGTTGAAACTGTCAAACAAACACAACGTTCTGTCAAGACTTCAGGAAACACTTGATAAAGAGGAAGATTTCATGTCTTTTAGCTGCAGCCAAAAAAATTTTTCTAATAAAATGCTGTTGATATGGGGGATGACTGATTTGCATTGAAGCACAGCTGTGATTAGGTTCAAACAAAAACCTTAAGGCGTGCCACAGATGTTAGTCAGCTACATTTTGAAGGAAGAAGGAAAAAAAGCAGCGAAAGTGTTAGGTTAGAGAGCTTTAACACCAAACACAGTTGACCTCGTTTCCTCATCAGTGGAGTTCCACTGCGTACAGGTTTATGAAACACTGCTGGGTTGGAGGGCAAGTCGAACAAAATGACAAAACAACTCTGTCAAACTTTGATTGAATTGTCCTATAACACATTTTTTTTTTGTCTTTCCTATCGGCAGAAGAAATATCACAAGCCATACTGACTGAATTGCTTCCCACCCATAAATCCCGCTCTTTGTTGTCTGGATAATGCAGCGTCTGGAGAACGTTGTGCTAAAGCTGCCTCTCACACCCTCAGCAACGCAGATAAATTACTGACACATTGGTAAGTTGTGAAATGCGCACTCTTGTGCTTACGGAAGCCAACAGTTTAACATGTCCGTCTTTAAGAACCCCCATTACTTTAATGGAGGACAATTCAAGCATGAAAAATTTACAGTTTTCCTCACGGACGTGCCCAGATAGAAATTGCCTGCTAACATCAGCTCACTGAGATCCCTCTTATAAATTGATGGGTTTCCTCAATAGTGTTAAAAGGTTTTTTTTCTTTCTTTTCTGTCTCTTTTTTTTTACAGATAGGGATCAAAGAGGTTGTTGTCTGTGGTGTAGTTTGTCTGCCCTCTTGTGGCGTCATGTTGTCAAAAGAGTCACATCAAGCTGACTCACTGTTGGCACAACACTAATATTAAATAAATTTCTCTGTTTATAACTTGACATGTCAAATTGTTAACAGTAAACAGTAAATGTCTATACACTGATGAAACAACTCATTGTACAATAAAACTGATAAAAATTATTTTCAGAAGTCTCACATGTAAAATCTTAATTAATGAATCATTCCAATTAATTCGAATCTAAATTAAGATAGAAATGTTACGGTTTCATTTTTTGTCAACATAGAAATCAGGAAAACTACAAAAAACAAAACTGATAAACTGAACCAGAAAATATACCTGTATACCTAGCAAATCATAGCTCTAGCAATCCTTTTAACAACAGTCTTTAAATACAATATTTAATATTTTAAGACCTTATTTGCTTTATTAAATATGCTGAAAAAAAAACTATATTACTAATAGACATCAAAAGTAACTCACTTCGTACTGACAAAATGTTACCTTTTGAATTCCACACCCTTGATCCCAATTCACCAACAATATTCTAACTGACAGAATATGACTTGATGTTCCAATCTGTGCCATTTTCTGACATTTCGACCTGTGTAACATACAAAGCATGCTAAGATGGAAAACAATGTCAGTAAAAACTCCCTAAAATACCAGAAACATAGTTCAACATCTGACTGTGTTATATTTACAGTCATGGTAAAATGAAAGTAGAACACTTTAGAGGGTTTTAAATATTTCATGTGCCATAAATATCATATATATTCTACTTTGTTTTTTTGCTAACTTTCCTCCACCTCGGATGTTTTCAGTTTTTACTATGACTGTGTTGCTTGATTTGATGCCCCCAAATCGATTTTCCGTGTACTTGGAGGTAGACGCTAATAGTAGAGGCATTATTCATACAAAATTTATTGTTGTTTTTCTTCTATTAAAAGACAGGTTTTTTTAACTGCTATTTCAGCCATGTTAAAATATTAAAAAGCAAATATATAAAGGTATCACACTGTCAGCATAAAGTGTTTAACAACCTCTCACTAATGGGAATTTTTTTTTTTTTTTACATCAAATCACACTAAAAATAGAGAAAAGTAGAAAAATATGTTTTTTTAAAATTATCCATCCTCTTTCCACGGTTCAACACCCTCAGCCCATTTCAAAGAGACATGAGTGCAAGTTTTAGGCACGTTTCTTAATGAGAAACACACTTCCCTATTAGGGGAAAGAAGAAAAAAAAGAATAATCTGAAGACAAAACCATGACCAGACGCCACTGCCGTGGTATTTTCGAATCCGTGCGTCAGCGCTGTGCCCATGCTCCAAACCGCTTATTAAAACTAAGAGAAGCCAAGTGCCATGAAGACAGAATGCAAGCAGCATGTTATTCTTTCGAAGAGGTGAACAGGCTGAGATCAATGGCGGCAGCGGTTTCCTCTCACCACAACTATGGTGCTGTAAAGCACAAGGAGGCGTGTGGCTCCGACCCACGGAGTCACAGAAATTAACTATTCCAGAGCCTTTTAAATGAGGCTGCCAAGAAAAATTTCCCACATGTAACAGCTCCCACAAAAGCCACAGAGGCATGCTGGCATACTGTACTCTCCACAGACCCTGCATGCCCTCCCTGGGGTGACTCAAGAGAATCAAAAAAAGTTCAATGCTGCTGCATCAATAAAAAGTGATGATAAAGCTTGTGAAACAAAGATGATTGTTTTTCTGTGTTACTTCATTGGCATATGTAGCTAAATAAATAACCTTCTGAATTCACCTAATTAATAAATAGGCTGCATCTGTGTCGCTCAATTCGTCGACCATGGATGTTGCATTCAATGGGAGTGATTTTCTTTAAAAGGAAAAGGGAAGCTGGTCAGAGCTGATGGAAAAATGGAGGGAGCCAAACAGAGAACAAGAAAGCCAGACGTTCAAAAATGCTTTTCATCCAAGCCGGATGTATGCTGGAAAATTTTCACATATCTAAATGTCCAAATCTGGTAGAAAATTGCTCCCCCCAAAATCTACTGCTTTAAATAAAAGCAACTGGTGGTTTTTAGTCTGCATTGACTCTGAGGGATGAATGCTAATGTAGGCCAAGTCATTCAGTTTTATTTGGGGCGGGGATAATGTGTCATTTCCGCCTCACTTTCACAATTATGCACTGCTTTGTGTTGGTTTATGACATAAAATCCCTCTCTACGTCATGAAACTTTGAGGTTTGAAAAATTTTTTAAAAGACTTTAGGGTTGTAAAGTTTCACATGACTCTGTAAATGTTATATGGTGTGAGTCACATATAACAGAAAAAGGTGTGATTGGAATATTTTTTTAAATCGAAGATTAATTAATTGACTTCATTGCTCAGTTGTTGTTCCGCTAAGAAGACAGAGTTAACGATGATGAGCTGGAGCATCCCCTGCCTCCTCCTACATTTATGACCCATTTACACCAGATTCAAGTGTCATGTCTGTTGCACCATGTGTGTTGACAACTGAGCTAATCCAGCCCAACAAATTTACATAATGGGAACTGCGTTATTAGCAGACTCTGAACCAAGAACAACATATGATACCAGGTATAATTGGGTCATCATTTTAACTCACATTTCTGATACTTCTCTCTTAAGTTTCAATATCTTGTGTTATTAGTTGATAATTCCAGAAATTATTCAGTTTAGCTCCTGATAATTTGGCTTCTTTCATTTATGCTACATGTGTTATCCAGTACTGTGCTGTGTCCTTGTGCTGTGTACTGTTGTACACTGTTTTGATTAATAAAGTTACCTTACCTTTACCACAAAAGTGTTGTATTACAGCAACAAAGACTGCTCCTGTAAGGGAAGCAGCAGAAAACATTAATTAATTGAAAACAAAATTTCAAACAAATTAATCTTGGTCTTAAGATGACAGCTCACATACCTTCAGAAAACAACAAAACAAATGGTTTACTTCAGTAACTGCTGGAGTCTAATAGAAGTCAAAGCTCTGCTATATTCATTGAAAAATTACCAAAACATGCAACCTGAAGCAAAGATCTATGGCGATATTAAAGACAAACCCTGTCAAACTTAGCAAACCAATGTGTTGTATCTTTCAGTTTAGGGCTGAACCGATTCCTCGACTGATTCGAGTACCTCGATTATTAAAATGTATGTGCCTCGAAGCTTCATTAAATTATATCGCGCACCGTGTTGCGGCCAGATCATTATTTGTGGCGCTCTTACTTCCGCCTCTGAGTTTTTCTTAAGTGCTTGCAGCATGGTGATGAATTGTGCGGCGTTTGGAGGACAAATAAGGATTGTTTAACTTTGCGGTGCGATGGTTGGACTACAACAGATTTTCTGGTCAGAATCGCGTCGTCACGGTTTTTGGAGCGAACGGTAGGAATGGCGCAGAGAGAGAGATTGAACATTTTTTCCATTACAGCACAACCGCAAACATTTTACATATTTGCATATTTCACTGCGACAGTTTGTGGCAGAATAATGCAACGTATCACATTGTTGTGAAGTAGATTAAACATTTGACATGGATTTGAAAACAATGTTTTGCAGTTGTATTTAGCCTGCTGAGTTATGTTTGTAAACTCACCTTTGGCTGCAATTGTAGCTGCAAATATTTTTGGGGTATGTTTCTACCAGCTTTGCACATCTGGCGATGGAAAATTGTTCACATAGCTATTTTTTTTTTTTTTACAAAATGTCTTAAGCACAATGAGCAGAGATGCAAAACAACAATTTTCCTACCTAAGAAATAATATATATCAGCTGTATTTAGTTCTAGGCTAGTCGAAAACATGAAGATGTTTAGTTTTCCTTTTCAGGTTGAAGGAGAAACTCTGCTGCAGTCCTCACTCTTTTGAAGGCTCTGACAGGTTTCTATTCTGAATTTTATTGGCCATCTGCTGCAAATGGTTGCTCTTAAATGTAGCTCAACAATAAGACTTTTACCGATTGCAGCAATAAAATAAAAGAATCTTAAAATAACAGTTTGGTCACAATGTGATTCCTCAATTATGCTGTACAGAAAAACATTTGGTGAATATATTTTAAAACTTGTCTGCATATCTAGCACACCTACTACAGTCCTTTGCATATGTCCAATTAATTTATTTATGTCTATATGTATGCCAACACAAGATCAACCTTTACTCATCAAAAGAAAGCAATAAAATGTTTTATTACATTATAATCAGCTTTGCCTGGGATTGCAATGTCATTGAGACAAAATAATCAAATTTGTAGGACTTCCTTCTAATTACAGTATAAATGTACACAAGTCAACTCTCTCTTATATATTACATATTTACAAAGGTATATTCAAGAGTGCATCCACAGAATATATTAAATAAGGCACAAGCTGTCAGAGAGCAACTTTACAGCAACATAACATTTACTTTAAAAAACTTCTAGCAGGAGAGCAACAGAATTGCTGTATTTGTAAAGGCAAAGAAGTACTCTAAAGAAAAACGTTCCTCTCAACAACCCCAATTCGGTATCTGATCTGAAATGTCTTTGTAAAGTGTTCGGGCATCTCAGCTAAGTGGATATTAACATACGCATGCCTAATCAAGTAAAACATCCCCTGGATAAAATAGTAAAAGATGTCCAGTGTTATGATGGCTTCCATCAGCTGCAAAGAAGCTGCAGTTCAGTGGAGTTGTAGTTTAAAGCAGGAGCTGCTATGTCTGTCCCTCCAATGGCGTCCTGTCCTCTGATCTTTAGGTTGACAAACTTTATCTTCCAGCTGTTTTCATTTAGGGGTGAGCGGATGAGGCCGAATATCTGCTCAAAGATGCCAAGACAGGACTGGTCTCTGTGGATGGTCCCAGCCACACCCACCAGAACCAAGCCATGGGGGGAGGCCACTGCCCTGAGGCCGTGAGGGTCCAGGTTGGGACTGAAGACAAGGTGCTCTCCACTGGTCAGGGCCAAGAGACGAAGGCTGACCAGTTCAGCCCCTAGGAACTCCTCCATCTGCTCAGTCGTAGCTCTGAAAAACACAGTAATCAATTTCCTTTAAAACGGATATCTTTTTTCCTCCTCATTGGTTTAATATTCCTACCTGGAAAGCAGCCGTAGTTTCACATCTGGCCAGAAATGCTGTGGCCCCCAGTCCTGAGGCTGTTGGCCCAGTGAAGGATTCTGACTGTTCAAGATCTGAAAGAACCACTGGCAGAACTGCTGTCCCAGGATCAGTGGATCAAAACCAACCTTGGTTTTTATGTCATTGGAATCAGATGTTGTGGGCTGTTGCTGCTTGGCTTCATCCACCTTCAATGAGTAACAGATTTTAGTCGTAGACCACACTTTATCCAGCAATACATATTTCAACTGTCAACTCTTTCTGTAAAAGAGACATTCAAAATAAAATAAAAAAAAATATTTGTGACTATAGGGATTTATGTAGAGACAAAACAGGAATCAAAGTGTCTAATTATAACATTTAAATTAATATACAATCAAAAAAATATTAGAACGATATTATTTCAAAGGTCACAATTGGTATGGCATGTAGCAAGAGATCAAAGTTTAAAATACAAGTATGCACACTTCAGACACTTTTTTTCTCATCACAGTTGTCATGTCAGCAGACATGTTACAGTGTGGGAAATAAGTATTCACACCCCTGGACATTTTCCACACTGATATGTTACAACAAAAGACTTTAGTGTGCTTCAATGGGATTTTTTGTACAGCTAAAAGTAATTTAAATCCTTAAAGGTTTACTAGAGAACATCTTTTGGAGCATTATTCAACACTTTTCAAAAATGTAAAGAATCTGGCAGACATGCAAACATAACACCAACATCCAACTAAAATGATAGACCAGGAAAGGAGAGCATGAATCAGAGAAGGAACCAAGAGACCCAGATTACATCTGGAGGAGCTGCTAGGATCGACAGATCAGGTGGGAGAATCTGTAGACATAATTATCAGTTTTGCAAACCACAAACCTGGCCTGAATAGCAAGAAGAAAGTCGTTGGTAAAAGCAAGACTTTCAATATGAGTTTCAAGTTTGTTGCAGCTCATGGAAGAGAAACAGCAACGTAAGAGGGAAAATGCATTGTGTCACATAGATGTGTCATGGTAAGGCAACAGCCAAGAACGCACAACAAGAGCAGAGTGGAATGTCTAGACTGTAGTTTTAAAAAGGATGATATTCTGTTAGTTTGTTCATCAGTTTAAATGTAGGAGGATGTTTTAAACATCATTATAGATGTGAAGTTTGCCAAAATTGGTTTATGTATACATTTTGCTTAGTCAGCAACTTATTTTGACTCTTGACTTTTATTACTGTATAAGTTATGTTACTCTTGACAAATGGTAGTTGCTATAACAATCAGTAACAGTGAGCTCACCTCCTACTTCAGTTCCTGTCTGTCACTGTGGCACGTATTAGGATCAGCTCTGCGTTTCATCACCAGTGTTATATTTTATCATGTATTTTGAATCAATGTAACACAAAGACTGTGTTTCATGTGTAATTTTGTCATGTTTTGCATATGTTCTTTACTGTTATAATTTATGTTGTTCATTTTAGTTGTGCCTTATTTTACAACTGTTAAGTGTTCTGTCAATTCTTCACTGTGGATCATTGCTCTGAAGTGTGTTTAGTTGTTTATTATTATTATTATTATTATTATTATTGTATTTTATTTAATCTATAGGTGCAGAAGCTGTTGGTTTGATGTTAACCACCATGTTAGGTATGTTTAAATGTTTTTGATACAAAGTGTGTTGGTCTGAATATTAAATATGTGTGTATATTTACTTTTCTAAATGTATATCAGCTGTTTACGTTAAAGACTAATTATATAGATTATTAGGAATTTGTGTGAAACACCACCATGCAATCACACTCAACTCATCTCCTTTTTCTTTTTTCAGTTTGTAACTGTGGAGCACAAGGTGCTGGATTGATATTTGTATTTCTTTTGTTAAAATAAATACAGTAAGTGGTGAAATCAACCTACTGGATCTGAAATAAATAAAGTAGAACTACATGAACAATTAGAACACTTTCCAATTTGATGACTTTGTTTAGAAAGTCAGAGAAAAGTGTTGTAGAGTTGTTTCAAGCAGCTGACAAGTAGCAACAACAGATAGATAAATTGAAATTTAATGGACTATCCCATCTGAAATGTTCCTAACCGTTCTAGGTGAAAAATAGCGTAATGGTTTTAATCACGTTCATTAAACTACGACTGTATAACCATGGAGACAGGTTAGCATCGCATGATCCCCTGTCCTACCGTTACTGACGACCACAGCTCCAGGGTCCTCTTCACCAGCTGGTGTTTCTCGCTGCTTGGCGGCATTGTCACCCCTTCTTTGGCGAGGTATTTAAATATGAGGTCACGGTGAACCTTTCTCCTCCTGAGGAGCTCCTCTGCACTTTTGGAGAAACTCAGAATTGTTTCCATAGCCTCTGTATGAAAGATTGAAAATGTGTAAGCAAACAGCAAAACAAATCTGATGTTATCCCATGCCAAAACATATTCAGGTGTTTTAAGTAGAGATATACAAGTTTATGACATTTTTAAGATCATTGTTTGTTAAGATTTTGAAGAGATTTAGGAATAATCGGGGAAGAGTATTCCTCTTTAGATGGAAGTCTTACCTGTCCCGTTTTCCACAACAATCATCTTATTTGTAACCGTGTCACTAAGTGACCTTAAGTCGACGTCTGTCATCGAGCTCAATATCTTTTTAAAGCCAACACGCTCCGTTTCTGAAATCCCAGACATTGTCACAAAATTAAATGTTGGGCTTTTCGCCCTTATGTGTCCTACTTGAACATGCGTCCGTGCAGAAACATTTACTTATGAGTCACTGTTCCTCCCATAGCAAATATTTTTATGGTAATGCTGGTTCTGTTTTTTTTAGTTAATTTATCCTATGTTTATACCCCAGGTGTAATTATTACTTCAATTTTTGCTTCAAGTGTTCATATGAATCCCTGCTGTGTTTACAAGAGTGTTGTACCGTGTTGTCTTTCAAAAGACTGTAGTAGGAATCCGAGTTCAAGTAAAAGCATCATGAAGGATAATTTGCGTTCCTTGTTGCTTGTCGAAATTTTAGCATTTCCCATCTTATTATTATGTGTTCTTTTCAAATTTAACATATGTAGTTGTTATGACAAGACATTTGGAACTCCTTATAAGTCCTAACTAATTTCTATGACTGCAAAGTAAATTATATCATATTGATGCCGTGCACTGACAATCATTGTCAAACTTAAAAGGAAAAGTACTGAAAATTCCAAGTTTACATTGAGTCTCTGAATGTATCATCAGAAGACAGGCGAAATGAGGAAGGACAAATCCGGAGCGTCCGGTCCGTTTTGGAACTCATTGCCATGTTGTTGCCATTTTGTGAGTGTCACTTTTTTTAACAGGTGTAAAGAGTGTCGGATCGTAAACCTCTTCCAAGATCTTGTCGACATTGTGCATATCTTTTTTTATTTAATTTTTCCATGGAAAACTTTATTCTTTATTATTATTATTATTATTATTATTATTATTATTATTATTATTATTATTATTAATAATTTGTACTAGTAGTAATAGTACAATTAATATTAAGACAATGTATTGTTTAAACTCTCACGATTCCTGCTCCTGTTCTCTGACTGAAGTGCCTAACTGAGACTGACTGACATGACTAACTGAGACTGGTAAAAAAAAAAAAACATATGACCACCCAAGTGCATGATGAGCTACCTAAAAACTATGTATTTATTCTGTGAAACACCCATGTCCCAAACTGAAATTAACTAACTAATTAAGTAAATTACTAGCCAAAGACTTATTCTAAATAACTAAAATAAACAAACATTCTAATTATAGATCAACTAGAAAATAAGCAAATAAAAATAAACTAAATAATCTCAATTATAAAATTTATCTGAAAATAGAAAAATAGCTCCTACAATTATTAAACATGATTGTTGGAGATCAACCCCCAATGACCCTGCAAGCGGTAGCTATAGACAATGGATGGACGGTTGTTCTAAATCAAAAATAGAAATTGACTACCATCTAAAAGACTTATAAAGAGTTTCTACTCCCCCTCACTTACCCATTTTAAATGGTCAATACAAGTTTACATTTTTAATTTAAAAAAGCTAAGCCATCAAGCAGTTCGGCATTTTTTCATAGGCAATCCACGCTAAATTTGAATGCAGTTAAATATGGTGTGTGTAGTATTGCTGTTCTCTGTTTCTTCTGGTGTTTATTTATTTATTTATTTATTATTATTATTATTTTTTTTTTTTACTATTATTATTTTATAAATATGAAGCATTTGTTTCAACGACTGTTTTCAGCAAAAGTTGAACGAAAACATTGCCTTTTTCCATGATGATATTGGTTATTTGTGAGAACATACTATGCCACTCATAATATGGCGGACACGCCGACGTACTGTTTTCACTTGGCAACGAAGCCAATGCGGCGTCTGCTCGGGAACTAGCAAGCAAAAAGCCTGCGGAAAGGGCGATGCGCCGTCAGGACAGGAAGAAAGCGTTTTAATTTGAGCTACAAATATTATTTAGTATGGTTTAGCTAACGTTGTTTAATACGGATTAATTGTGCAATTGTATATCATACTTCTGTGTTGACCATAGCAGGGAAACCAAGAAAGGTAACGTACTTCTATCGTTTACTAATAAGTCATACGCTTGTTATTCAATAATTTAGCTCAGCAATAAGAAAATATTTATGTACAACAAGGATCGGAAACTAACCTTTTCATTTTATTATCTGCTGATTTTGCAGGTTATGTTCTAACGTTGCCACAATGTAAACAACATTTAGGTCATTTAATTTAACGGCGCGTTTTATTTCAATATAAAATACATTTTCATTTGCACTATTTTTTAGGTAAACTGTTTATTTTATTTAAAGCTCCTTCAGTAGAGGGTTAGTGGTCAGTGTTGTTGAATAAAAACTTACATTCCAATTAAAGAAAAGGAAAATAAAGACGTTTTGAGAACATGCGTTTGGTGGTGGTTCAGTGCTGGACATCGGACCCCATTTACACAGTGGGATCATTATAAAGAGCCTACGTTCAACTCTTATTAGTTTAAGTAACGAGGAACTAATTCACATAACCATAACTTTGTGACATGTTTTCCACGCGGAAATGTCCAGAAATAGGGAGTAAAAACCTTGTCAATAATTTGTAAGAGACCGTTCTTTGCGTAGCAGTCTGTCCTGTTTAGTTATCCATTAAATAAGTTAGTAAATTATTTCTCGGCTTCCCTATGTGCCACACCGGATATTGCACATTTGTACACATGTTGGGCAAATTACCTTTGACTCACTAGCCTGGTAAAAACCAGCCCCTGTCTTACCCAGCTTCCGACAGTGATGGAAGCCAGAAGGTTTTTCGAGCTGATTTGGACAGGAGGCGATATTAACGCTCTACACCCACAATATAAAGTGGTGGCAGCATCAGGCTGGTTTCTTTTCTTGAAAAAATACAGGAAACTGGTGGGAGTTGAGACATTTTGCAAAGAAATAAAGCTGCTAGAGGTATACTACAAGAGCCTTACTGCTATCAGAGCAAGAAAAGATGGCTTTGCAAAGTATTGATTTGGGAGCTGAATTTATATGCTCAAAAAACTGTTGAAAATCTATATTTCAGTTTCCATCCAGATCAGAATGCTGCTGTTTTTGGTCTATTTCACACACGTATACAAAAAAATAATAAAATAAAGTGCTTTGAAGTTTTTGCTTGTAATCTGACAAACTGACAAAAATATCTTGTAGCATGCTTTTGCCAGGCACTGCAGATAGCATGCAGAGAACAAAGCTTCAAGGAGATTATATAGGATTAAGGATTATGAATCCACCTTCCTAAACCAGAGATTATAATTTATTTAGGATCAGATGTGTATACTGTATGTGACATGTATAAAGAGACCTTTAGTCATTTAAAGATGAATACCTTTTGTGTTATCCTGTTTCACTCAGTGTTGTTGAACTATAAAATAAAATGCCTTTGCACTGATTTGACAAATTGTAAATCTTATTTCTGTTGCAGATGGAGGGCTTTGACAGCAGTGCTCTTGGCCAGGTAACGGTATACTCTATCCAGGGATGTCCACATTGTGTACAGGCTAAAGCTACCCTCAGGTCGTTGGGAGTACCAGTATGTGAAGTGGATGTTGGCCTTCATTCAGAGCTAAGGGTGAAACTGAAGGAGCTTACAGGACTCAGCACCGTACCTCAAATCTTCTTTAATAGCGTCCATGTTGGGGGTAATGACGATCTCCAAAAACTGGTAAGTAGAACAGAAATGAATGATTATAGATTTAATTCTATGATCCCAAGAACTGTTCTTTTATTGAAGGAAGAACATGTAAAAGTCCAGGTTGGGTCACTTGATGTGTTTTACAATCATAGGCTACTGAGGAGCTTCAAAGACTGGTGACTCTGGTTAAAAAAGAGCCTCTTCCAGCAAATTCTCCACCGTTACCAGAAAATAATCCATTTGAGGCTCCAGATGGGGAGATTGATGGACGTAAGCAATTTCCTATCAATATATTTGTTTGTTTTTTTGAGATTATCATTTTACCAAAACAGCATTCTGTTGCAATTACGTTTTTTTTCCTTAATGCTTGGTGTGTTGAAATATTATTACACAATGCTTTCTTATTTTCAGAAGTGTAAGGAATAAGTTTAGTGCCAAAATCTGAGTCAAGTTTGTAAAAGCAAATGTATGACTGTTTCAGGAGACAGATTTTGCTGAGTCACCTCTGTTTGAGGATGTGTCTAAATCAGTCAGTAGTTATGAAATAGTGCTGGCTGATGGGAAGGACATGGTGATATTTTTATGTAACAGCAGCAGTGTTTGTGTAGGGCTTTTTTCGAGGCCAGACTTTGCTGTGCTTGTTAGCGGTGACATAGGATTCTATTTGATTCTGTACATGAGGCCTGCAGCACCTAGGAGTGCTGGCTGCTGAAGGGGAGCCGTTTAAGTCTTTGAATTAGGTATCCAACAGTTCAAATGGTCTTTTTAAACCAGCAGCGTTACTCAGATAAATTACGCTTCCTTTGGGATTTAAGTTTGCATTCGTAATTACTTTGATGTTGCATTTTATGAAGTTGCTTTTTTGAATTTCTCTTTGTCATCTAAGTTTTTTTTAAACCAAAAACACAATAAATTCACCAAATTCTGATGATGTGTTTTCCACCTGACACTAAGCTGAGATTGTTCATAGGAAACAGGCTTGGTCAGAAGCCTTCATTCCTTTTAGTATACACCTTCAGACATCTGTTTCTGTGTGTTTGTAAGTGGTTTTGGGATGTCGCTATTCACAGAACTCAGAGGTGAGAGAGATGAGTTTGCAGACTTGGTAGAGGACCTGAAGCATTCTGGTGTGATTGGCACTCAGAGGAGGGGACTGACCTTATGCAAAAAGAGCTTCTCAGGCGGTCAGCTGGTTGACTGGCTGCAAACAAAAAAGGGCATGGGTAAGTTGGGCAATAGAGATTTCTGACTTGCAACATGAAAACAATGAACTCCAAGTCAAAACACTTGCTTATATCAAGCTCTGCCAGCTCTTCACTGTGGACATGTCTGTGCTAGACAGGGCTGAGGCTTGTAATACAAGTCAGGCACTGCTGCAGAAGAAGTTCATGGTCAGTGTGGGAGGCAGTGGACTGGAGGATGGGTGTTTTGGAGAAGGAAAAGAAACCCTGGACAGACTATACAGGCTACTGGAAGATGACCTTCATTCACCTCTGAATGGAGGACAGACAGCGGCCTATTCTCCAAAACCGGGTAGGTCAGGAGAAGACCGGGATCCAGGCATATACGCTTTCTGAGATGATACAGATTCAGATTACTAACTCTCAACTTTCTCTAGTGTTTGTCTTTTCCTGCTGGCTTTGGTGTGTGATCCTTTTCGGTTCACTTAGGTTTGTGTGCTATGCATTGGATGTTTTAAAGCAGGGGTTACTGACGCATCTAATATTGACTTGCTGGAGAAATGAGTCAATTAGTCAGCTGTCAAATGTTTTTTTATGAAGTATCTCAAAATATGTGGAGCTGCAGAACAAATTCATATTCTATCACTCAATTAACACACAACTGTTCTTACAGTTGTGTGTTAATTGAGTGATAGAATATCACTCAGTTTTAACAAAATTAATGCAACATTTTGAGAAACTTTAGAAAATGTTTTTCTTTGAGACAATTCTGAGACCAGGCAGTAACAACTCCTGAGTTGTTGAAACTATATAAACAGTACAATTATGATTATGATACACTGATCAGGCTTTTCACTTTATATTTAGACAGATTCAGTTATTTTATGCTAAAGACTTTTGAAGGAGAAACATAAATCAGCTGTAGGATGTCTGACAGGGGTAGGAGTTTGAAGTAGAATTATCCACATTTACACATCATATAGAAGTATTTTCAAGCCTCTGTTTCATGTATTTGTTCTGCTTGCTAAATGAGTGAAAAATAATGTTTGCATTAATCCTCATTTTTTAATAAATAATAATTTTGCTGGTGGTGGTGTTTTGGTTTCTGTGCTGCTTTCTATTTTTTCCTGTACTTGACTGTTTCATGTTTAATCAATGAGAGTCTTTTAGTGTTCTGCACAGAAAGCTTTATGTTCATGGTGTTGGTCGGGTTGCTTTCTAATAATCTAATTTGTGCCACACAAAGCTTCGCACGACAACAATTGCAAGTTTTTGTTAAACACGGAGTTTAGCTTCTGTTCAGTGAACTTTTTTGTTAAGCTATAGTTTAAGTAGAATAAAAAGGTTTTTGCAGTGCAGATTTTTGGATGTTTCCATCAAAACTCTTTATCTGGTATACAGTACATTTTAACAATCTCGTTCTTTCTGCCTTCTAGCTGCTGAGCTTTCGTTGCTTTTACGAGAGTTGATTCTGAAGTTGTTCTCAGAGCATCTCTCTGCTGATGGCAAGGTAATGTTCTTAGTTCTCCAAGGCTTAATGGTTGTAATGTATCTGCATGGGTGCTTTTGGCTGTTTTCTAAGTTCTGTCTATGGACCCATATCATGCACTGTTATAGTAATGAAAGTACATTCATTACTATAACAGAGGCTAATACTCAACATTCTATTGCATATGTTTCCTTTTTTAAACCCTCTTTACATTTTCTGTTTATGTGTTTTGCAAAAAGATTGCATTGGTCCTTTGTGTTGCTCTTGCTTCTGCAGTCTGTGGACTATAAAGGGATGTCTGTGGACCCAGCATTTGAACGTTACTGTGAGCTGGCCATTCAGCTCCAGAGGGTGGAGTTGCTCTCACTGAGCCGGGAGGAGAAGCTGGCCTTCTTCATTAACATCTATAACGCCTTAGTCATCCATGGGTACCTGCGCCTGGGGGCCCCTACCAACATGTGGCAGAGATACAAAGTAGGATTACAAAGAAGATGCGCCTCAAAGCCTCTACGCCTATATATATTTTCTTTATGCAATATTTATTCATGCTGGGCTTTGCTAGTTACTTCCCAATACACACAATGCGCTGTTTTTTGAAGCATCAGCATCTGAGGGTTTTCCACGCTCTACATTATATGTAATGTTTAGATTTTACATTTTTCCTTAGATTTATAAATAATCTGTATCTGCCTATCTTTAATAAGTCAACATTTATGTCTGTTTTCACATTTTCTTATATTTGATGCAAATGTAAATTAATTTGCTTATGTTTATTTTTCGTAGTTTTTCAACTATGTTAGCTACCTTATTGGAGGTGAAGTCTTCACTTTACAAGACATTGAAAATGGCGTCCTACGAGGAAACAGAAAGGGAATTGCACAGCTCCTAAAGCCCTTCTCCAAAACGGATCCTCGACTGCAGGTCTCCACTCTCACTCACTATCAAAAGCCAGTTTTATATCTTACGCTTGCTTCATCAGTGTAACTAAATATCACTCCTTTTGTCATCCACTAGGTGGCGCTTCCAGATGCAGAGCCTCTGATTCACTTTGCTTTGAACTGCGGTGCAAAGGGCTGTCCCCCGATTAAAACCTACACACCTCAGGTATGTAGATGTCAGCTCTTGCTGGTGTCCTGCAGTTTGCAGTGATCTGTATTCATTCTGCGGGACGGTCCTGGAAGTAAAAGGAAACATTTCTGATTCAAACATAGGATATAGACAGCCAGCTCCTCACCGCGGCTGAAGCCTTTCTGGAGAATGATGATGCCTGTATGGTTGACTCTGGGAAAAACGAAGTGCATCTTAGTCAGATATTTAAGTGGTATAAGGCTGACTTTGGAGGCACAGATGAAAAGGTACATTTAAATACTTTACAGTCACATCTTTTGTTTTTGTTATTTTTTCACATTCACCTTCCCTTACAGCTGCTGAAGTGGGTACTAGATCATATGGGTGACTCTCCAAAGAAGACCAGCCTTCAGGATGTCCTTTCTGCTGGGAAAACTAAAGTCAGCTTCCTCCCTTATGACTGGAGCTCCAACAGCGCCCACTGACCATCCCCACTCTGTGGTTTTACGGCTTCTCATTTTGTCTACTCAGCTATGTGTCCTTGGATCCACCAGGGATGGAAGTTCGCACCAAAATAAGATACTAATATTTTAGCTGTTAGGACACATTTGTACTGTACATCTGATGCATACTTACATAGTACCCCTGTTCTTACTTGAGGGTTTTACTGATAGTTCCCACCCTTGATTATAGATGTCATATCATTTTGTGCAGCACATTAGAATGTGTGGGCTAACTAAATATTTGCAATCCTTTATACTCCATCAGGTTCATTATTAGCTTAAATAGCACAGTACACATTTTATTTTACTAACTTACTTATAAAACAAGTGTTACCTGTCTGCATCAGCAACTCAGGAGTAAAATATTACAACTACGATGAGTCCAGTTTAACACTTTCCACACTCATCATGTGGTTCATTTAATTCAAATTGACAAGCCATATCCAACAACAGTCTTTATATTTGCAGAAGTTATGTCTTAAATGTAGCAGATTTAAATGAATCAAACCTGCATTTTAATGCTACAGATATCTCAAGTATAAAAGAAGTAAATACTTTTCAATACAACATCGATTCTAATGTTGTATACTGTATCAAATGAGGGAGTATTTTTAAACTTGCTTTAAACAGCTTGATTTACAAACTATATCAGACGCTGCTGTTGTTTTTTCGATTAGTTGACTGGCTAAAGATTTGCAGCAAAATGTTGTTTTTTATACCTGCTTCCAGAAGTAACTGTTCATTCAATCATTAATCAAAAGTTAGAATTTCAAAATGCAATGTTTGGAAAACCAAATAGAAGCTCTCTGAAGTATCTCCAAGTTCAAATTAGAAAACAGCTGCCGACATAGCCATTGTCAAAGTAGCAGGAATCTCCTTTTACTGTGAATGCTTAGAATGGATGTTATTGCTTGTGCTGCTAAGAGAAGCTAGCATCTTAACAATTAGCAAATCCCTCTTCTTCACTGTCTGGCTTGCAGCTAGAAAACGCTCTAGTGTAACATTATTCCCAGATCCGACTTAAGCAGCGAGTTGAACACAGCATAAGCTTCTGCTTCTTATCCTCATACATGCCTTGATGACCTTCTCCTTGATCCAGGTCTTCCGTTGAAAATTGTAAAAGAGCTACTACTTTTTTTGTTTTAACTAAAGTGACAAAGCTTTAGTAAAAAAGTTGGAATGCACTCTGACACTTTGCATGCGGATTGCTAACTTTGAGACATGTTTACTATTTTTCCACAGATGATTCAGCCTCGTCCTACACGAGAACATTTAGATGTTTTTTCTGTAAATTTTTGCTGAAACAAAGACAAAGTCAGTATAATCTCACCAAGAAATTTTGATTACTTAATGAGATGTGTTTGTACTTTAATTTAATGTGTACATTTTAGATTTATTTTCAGTGATTTAACTTATTTAGGCATTTATTATACAAAATTGCAATCGCAGCATTTAATGTAATTTTTAAGCACCATATAATGTTTTTTTTTACCCCTTTGGATTTTATAATTTTTTTTACTTAGTATGTCATAATTCTTTTGCAATTGGATGCATATACAGTTGTGTTCAAAATAATAGCATCTTCAAGAAAGTGAAGTTAAAAATTCTTTTTAAAATTCTATTTTTATTCATTGCACACAAATGCACTGATGATACTTCACATTATATTAAAAAACAAAACATCACCAAAAACGCAAATGTATCGACCAGCAGAAATTATAAACTGATATTTTTTAGGTCGTAGGTCTGATTATGTTTACAAACTCAAATATTTACACTGCTGTTCACTGGTATGAATTAAATAATATTACTATGCTGCCCTGGACCCTAAATAAAGCCCAGTTGTTTGCTTTCTTTTATTGACTAAACTTCACAATCTTTTCAATTAATGATTCACTTACAATGAATCAGCAGGATGCTTGTCATGATTACAGAATCTGTTTATTTTTATTACTAAACATTGCCTACTGGTAAATAATTTGCCATGGAGAAATTTGCTTTCTTCCAAAAGCAGAG
The DNA here is from genome assembly GCA_902982915.1 of Phalloptychus januarius. Classification (NCBI taxonomy): domain Eukaryota; kingdom Metazoa; phylum Chordata; class Actinopteri; order Cyprinodontiformes; family Poeciliidae; genus Phalloptychus; species Phalloptychus januarius. Next base: position 14,074,735 of record CADWAE010000230.1, on the reverse strand, counting down.
ATCAATTTGGTTGGTGATGTTGGGCTATTTATTTTGAACACAACTCTACATAAGTTGCTAAGTTTCCTGATATAATTTATTCCTTCATTTAATTTTTCTCAGGTTGAACTAAATCTCAAACTGTATCTGGGCCCTTTATTATCAGTGCAATGAATGCTGCTTGTGTTGAAGTTTTTAAACTGGCTTGGTTTGACTGCAATACAGAAAATAATTATTTTTAAATTTTTCTGAAGAAGCGTAAGCACAGCCAAAGAAGATGGTTATTTTTGCATGTTATAAATCTGGAATGCCTTTATTGCATGGGATAACGGAAACCCCTCTAACCTTGAATGTTGGCCTGCAGCAGAACTGCTTGTCTCTGCTTTGTTCAGTGCCTGTCAACTCACCCTGAAGGGTCTGAATCTGAATTGTATTGATCTGATATTGGATAAGTATTGAACCAGTCATTACCCATCAGCATGAGGCATTATCGTGCTGAAGGATAGGTAATGGTTGAGAATTCAGTTCAATAAATGAAACTGAGCAGGAAACCTTGAGGGACAAAGAGAATCTCTGGCTTGCTCTGCAATCAGGTGACTGAGGTTACAGGATTTTGCAAAGAAAATAAGACAATGTATGTTTTTCCTTGTATTGATGTTTTTTGTATATCCTTAAATTACCTCATTTACCAGAACAATGTGATGCAAAAAATATTTTTAATAAGTGATCCCAATGTAAAAAAAAAAAAATCTTTGGTTACCCTTTCCAAAGGATTAACAATCAAGCAATATGTTGAACAGTAAATATGCAATGCTGAATTAAAAAATGTATTTACAAATGTCTGACTTTTTCATTTTACATAATTTACTCTGAGGTAAATGTTGTAATAGGTAGAAAACAAACATGTTTTGTGATTATATATTTTTACATCCAATGATTGGTTAAAGGTAACAATTGCTCAGATCTTCTGCTTCTATTTTCTCCTGCTATCTTTTTACATTCTCGAAATGAAATTTCACATTTTTAGGGTTTTAAATTTTAACCTTGATCTACTCTTGACATTTGAATGAGATTCCATCGGATGTGCCTGCATGTTCTCCAGCTGTATTTAGCATCGATTATTGACACACTGCTCCTCTTACATAATATGCCGCTGCACACTGCAAGTCAGCCTCCTGAAGGAAGGCTTCCCAACGCTGGTTTTGCTAATTGTGGTGTGAAAAGGAGTTCCACACTTCACCACATTAACGTAATGCTATTTAATAACTAGCTGGCAAACGATGCCCGTCAAGCAGCTAACAGCCTCTAACGAAAATAGTTTGCCAGCTATCTAATATTAGCTTATAGCACAATAAAAAGTATACTATGTATTTTTTATTCTTGTGGAAATAGTATATTTTTACTCAAGGTCATGCAAATCTCATACTAAGAGTGAGCATCACTCACTTTATTGAAGTGAATCAAAGAAAGCACAATTACTATTCTCATAGATTAACCATTCAGAATATTTCACCATCTGTTTATTTAAAGAAATTGAACCACGCTTTAAGAAAAATATATGGATCATTATTACATTTACAAAACAGCTATTCACATTTTTTACATATAAATAAGATTTAAATGCCGTCCTATTGAATCACACCATAAAAGGTTAACAGAAAAAAAAGTCTTTGTTTTAAATGTGAAGTCCTACAAAGTGAAGTCCACAAGAAAGAATCTGAGCCTCAACTTTAAAATAACATTGATTTCTACACCGACTCTCTGTTGGCACAAAGACAACTGGTTTTATTAATAAAAAAACTCAATTTATTCCTGTTGTAATCAGAAGACTACTCAACAAAAGTTACGACCTTCATGTACAACCATGGAAACACATTGTAGGTCTTTAAAATTTGCTGTATTTGGCAACAGTTTGAAGGATTTATCCATAGTCTACCCGCCTATCCATGCAGCATGGCGGGTGTGGTTGACGCCCGTCTCCTGTCTTCCTTAGGCGAGAGGCAGGACAGTTCACCAGTCCATCACAGGGCGACAGTGACACACAAGACAAACAAACATGCATGCACACACACTCATACCTAGGGACAGTTTTAGAAAATAAAACAGCCATGTTTTTGGATTGTTAGGGAGGAAGCTGGAGTTTTGGAGAAAACCCACACAGAGGGAAAAAACATGCAAGCTGTGTGCAGAAAGAAACATCTCTGGGATTCAAACCTGGGTCCTTATGTTGCAAGGAAACAGTAATACCAACTGTAATAGTTAAAAAATGTCAGATCAAGACATCAATGAGTCTTCAATTTAAATTAATAATGTTAAGAATGGGGCACAAATTCATGGAAGACATTTTCTTAGCCATTGGATATCTACACAGTGCCAGTGAGTTAAAAGACTACCAAACCCTTCCAATAAATCTGAATATCAATAAAATTGAATTTTGCTGACTTATGCTACACTTGAAGCAGAAATTAATACAAAAGGAGTTCTGACCAAATATTGACTGTATGTACAGAACTTTAAAATCCACCTACATTCCCAGTAGGTGGATGTTAAAGTATTAAAGAACTTATTTTAAAGTTGTAATATTCAAATCGATTAGCTGTAAGCCATAACTGTGAAGATTAACAGAAATGCACTTTCTGTAATAAATCTACATTACAGAAATATTAAATTACTTACATTTATAATTCATTGATATTTAAAATTAGTGAGCTGTACCCATCATTCAAAAACTCTCAAACAGGGCCTTCCTATGCTTGAAATGATTTTCTTTAAATTAATGTAGACTTTATACAATTACTATGCAAGTAATTATTTTGACAGTTTTACTTTGATACACTTTTTCAACTCCAAACTTTATCAACTTTAATACTTATTGAATGCAAGTATATCAGGTGATTTGTATATTTGTAATTAAGACGTGTATTCTCTTCCAGTGGTGTCTGCCTGAGTTACTCAGCTGTAAAAGCGTTCAGTGCTCAGAGACATAGCCAAGGTAAGGAAGTCTAGAAGCCGACCGCTGCTGTACAAGACGCTTAGGGTAAAATGTCGAGATGTGGTTAAGTAACGTCAAAAGACAGTGTTCTTTTTTTTTGTTTTATTTATTTTTAAGATTTTATGGACTGACAAGAGTGATAGCTCCACTTCAACTCCGACTGCAGCATGGCGGAGGTGGAATGCTGGCATGATTAAGGATGAGCTTTTTGCACCATTTCAGGTGGAGAACTTAATCATAATAAACTCCTAAAACTATTTAAAGTTTCTTCAAGAAAAGGAGCAGATAAAAGCAGATTTTGAAGAAAATAAAATTTTTATGCAGGACGATGCTCCACTGCTAAGTGGCTAACTGAGAAATAAAGATAAAAATAACAATATGGCTTCCTTCCTCACCTAAACTAAACACTTAGTTTCCACTTAGTAATGGACAGTTGTTCATTACTTTTGCCCTTTTAGTTTTTGAAGCACTCAGGATTGTAATTGTTCAAAATTCATACTAAGACTCAGAATTATAACTTGCATCATAATTGTAATTAGTATACATTAATTTAAACATTAAAATCAGCGTGCTGTTCAATAAAACATATATTAAATAATACAAGTACAGTAGCTGCGTCCATTAAATTATTGCTTGATTTAGAATTACCTAAACATTTTGTTGCTGATCTCCTATTGCAAATATGAAAATGAGACAAATGAAAATAATAATTCATAGCTCGTCTTCAAACGCAAACAATCTGTTTATGAATGGAGTTAAGAGGTTTTGTGCCATAATGTTCGGATCACTGAACCAATGAGGCTAACTTTCATCATCTGAATCAAAACCAAAGAGAGAGGAGCAAGAGTTGCGGTCTTCGTGCGTTTGTAATTCCTCCAGTGTGCTGAAGGAGGTCAGACATTTGCCGCAGCGATGTCGGACCTTGTGGTCCGGGACTACCACGTTCTCCTTTGCCTTTTCTGCAGCCAGTTCTCTCATCTTCTTCTTGTTGACATATTTTCTTACCGACTGCTGATCAGCGGAACTCCTCTTCCGCATTGAAAGCACCGATTCGTCCAAGTAGGTGGAGGGTGGCGGCCGGACAAAGGGGGTTTTTACGAACTGGGCATAGGCGGGATCTTCGGGTTTAAAGGTCTTGTGCTCCGTGATGTGCGGCTCTGCTATGTTCTTCTGGATTCCCTCAGCCAGCGTGGAAATATCTTGGTATTCTTTGATATTTATGGCGTCCCAGTTGATCGGTTTTTTTGGAGGTTTCTTCTTAGGGGGTTTTGCAGTACCTGTTGCAGCCTGGGATTCCTCTCGGGTAAGTTTGGTCACTTCCTCAAATCCATTGATTGTAGGTTTATCTTCCATGATTTCAGGGCTAAGTGCTGTTGTTGGATAGTTATCACAGCTGGCTAAATCCTCCACGCCAGTTGTTTCCCCATCTTCAGCTTCGATTCGATCAAGAATAGGACTCATTTGGCTTAGGGATTTTTTATTCTGAAGCCAAATTTCTTCAATTTTTACCCTCTGCTTCCATGGAGCTTCTTTGCTCACCTCGCCTTTCAGGTTGGCTCCAAGGTCAAGCTCTTTCCTCTGTGGCACTGGGATGTAGTGTCTCCATTCGTGGTCGGAAAGACCCTGAAAACACGAGAAGAGCTTCTCACAGTCTGGGTATGAACACTGAGGTCTGAAGGGCTGGTGGGTGTTGATGTGGTCCTTTAACTCTGGCTGCGTTGCAAAGCGCTGTTTACACTCTATGTGGTAACAGAAGAACGGCAGAGGATCATCATGGAGCTTCATGTGGTGCTTATACTGATCCAGAAACTGCATGTGCCTGTCAGAGGAAACAGACGTTTAAAAAACAAGAGAACATTTTGAGTCTGGAAATATTTGACATCTAAACATCTGAAAGTGAAGAATAAAGATTGTGCACAATGGAGTTTACCTCAAATAAATTACAGTTTTCATAAACACAATACTGTGAAAAACAGCTTTTAGATTTCAGATTTTTTCATCTTTGCATAATTTATTAATTGTTTTCACACAAATTTCAATGTTAGAGATTAAATGCTGAAAATACCTGTGAAAATCAATCTGGCTGTAGGTGATATGGCTGCATGATGTTTTTATCCAAAAAAAGGAGTCAGTGGGATTTTTTTCTTTTTTAGCAAACAAACTTTTAAGAAACCAACCTGTTAATTGGCATGTTAACAAATTTAGATCTTTTTTTTCTTATCAATATATAATGTTCTGATTTTGGTTCTTACCTGACACAGAAGCAGCACTTGTGTTTGGACCAAATGTACGTCTTCTCCAGAACCTTCTCTTCGCCAAGATGGCATTTGATGGCATGCCTCGTCAGCGAACTGTTCAGTTTCAAGAAAACTCGATCGCAGACGTCTGACGGGCACAAGGGATACGTGTAATCCACACTACAACCGTTCTCCCCCACTGGGGTCTGCTGGCCCTCGTCCCCTGGCTCCTCCTTTATCGAACCCACATTCTTTATTATCACCAGACCATCTGTAATGACAACTTGCTCATCTGTGAATTCTATCTGGTTAATCTGTGTGTTTGGGTGTTTGTTTCTTTTGTGAAACAAAGCCGTTTTTTTAAGCAGGATGCGGATATTTCTGATGATCCGTTCTTCCCTGTTCAGGATCAGCACCTGCTTTTTGGATTTGGATTTAGGTTTCTGTTCAGAAGGTTCGCTTTCGGCGACAGGCATCTCAACTTCTTTATCAGGAGGGTGCTCATTTTCCATGATTCCATTGGCAGGTGGATTTTCCTGCATTTGCTCCACATTTGGCTTATGATTTGACATTTCATTAATGTGCTCAAGTATGTGTTTTTTGGCCAAAGGCAGAAGCTTGAAGTGTTTTCCACAGAGAATGCATTTTAGTTTCCTACTCTTTAAATGTGAGAATGCGTGCCTCATCACATTCAAACCCTTGAACGTTTTATGGCAGATCTTGCAGGTATAACTTAAGTGGCCATATTGTTGAGTCCGCAGCAATTTCTCCCTCCATGTTTTTATGGGTTTTATCTGGACAAAGACACAAAGACGCAAAATGTTAAAAGGTCAATTATAATCTTATACAAAACAATATGAGAAGCTGCTACATCACCAAAACGTTTTGTTCAGTTTTCTCCCAACAGTACACAAAACAAGCCATATAATACACTCCAATGAACAAATTGATACAATTGCTGTTTTTGCCACTGGTTCACTGAAATGTCATTCTTACATTTCATATCTAAAAACAAACCACAATATACAAAACCACAATTGTATATTTAAACAATTGGATATCATATTTTCTATATAGAAAAGTCTTAGGAGTATTCAAATTTAATTAATAAACTTAATTTGATATTAATTTCTAAAAATTACTCCCTACTTTTCCTGTTAAAATATGACAAATGATGCCTTCTGACCAAATCTGAACAATTCAGAGCAACCACCACGTCATCAAACAACATTTCCTTATGATAGACAGTAGAAAAAAATAAATAAAAAATACTTCATCACCGCTCAAAGTAGGTATCCAGGCTTAATGTAGCAGAAAACTCTATTTTGTTCTTGGCGGTGGTCGAGTACCTCATGCAGTAAACCCTTTCCAGTGAGAGTCAGACCTGTTTCCTCCTCGCTCAGATTATAAATGAGCCTCACAAGCAAAAAGCTTCAAATGGCTGCAGCCAGAGCAGAAAATAAAGGACTGTGTTTCTGTGTACAATAAGAGTAACGCTAATTGTTTCACTGAAACTTAGGTTAGTAATGAAGGTTTCTAAGTTCTTAAGACCAAAGGCTTAAAAACACAATTTTAATACTTAAGAAAATAATGTGATTTCATAATAAAGCGACCCTATGCCAAGCTCATGGGAAAAATATCAAATGAAAAAAAGATATGTTGAATAAAAATAATAAAAATCAACATAAGAATGGTCAACTAGTCAAAATTAATTGCTGTTTAAGCAAAATCTAATCTTACACTGTCCAGTGTTGATTTCTGATTGTCTCATCTGACCTAAAGATTTTGACCGATACAAAACAAAGAGGAAAATTGTTATTTGATGGAATAAACTGAAAAGACAAAGTAGAGACTAGATCATCCCGATACACATAAAGCATATAATGCCAACCATCTAATTTTTATTACATTCAAAGTGAAAGCTGTTAATTAATTAACTAAAGTGAAAAATTAGATCTCATCAGAATCCAATCTGCCTGTCACCAATCAGAGCGTCTAATTGGTGATCAAGTGACTTTTGAATCTCTATTACTAGGTTATTATTTAGATTTGCAAAACTGGCAGCAATGTGGAGTGATGCAGTGTCACGGTAACAATTCCCTATTATTAGGATGAGTAAATAAAAAAACTGACCTCAGTTTCTGGTTCTTCTGTTTCCACATCTGACTCCTGCTTTATGTCACCATTAACCTCGTCAAACGGCTTCGATTCTGGAGGTTTTGGTTCTTCACTGTCAACAACTCTAGAAAGGAGGGAGTAACTGTGTAGCAACTCTACTGGATTATCCAATAACTCAAAGACAGGACCATCGAGCTCGGGGTTAGCTTCGACAGCAGCCAGTGGTTCACTTGGTAGATCATCAGAAAGTTTCGATTCCAAACATGTTTGAGGCTGTTCACCGAGACTGGAACCAATAACCATGCTCGAGTCTTTGTTGTTTTCCTTGATAAGTTCAGTCATATGCTGAACTACCTCTTCTGTGTGATTACCAAAGCTTGAAGAGTTCTTATCCAAATCAGGTACAACTTCCTGCTTGTCTTCTGTTTCCACCTCAACTCCACATGATTCCTTGGTGAGGTAAAGTTCATTATCGGGGAACGATAACTCCAGCTTCGGCAAAGGCTTTCTTCCTCGCTTTTTGCCACCGACTCTTATAACCGTAAACGTCTGGACTTGCTCCGTGTTTGGAAGACCCTGCAACCATCTCTTCTTCCGTCCCCTTCTTTTAAAAATCTGGTTCTTAACACTTCGGGACAAGTATTCTCTCTTGTGGATTGAAGGGAGAATCCCAGGGGCAGAACTCCCCACTTTTATTTGGGTGCATCTAAGAGAGTACATGGGTTTACTACTCAAAGAAGTAGGTTTGAGATTGTATTTAAATTCCGGATCGCCAACAAAGTCAAGCTCATCGTCTGACAAATGTTGCTTCAATCTCTTCCATTTCTTCCTCCTTAGATGAACATGACTTTGTGGAACACACTTGGTTTCTGATTTGACCACAACCGGAATTTCAGGAAGGTCTTTGCTCTCAGTTGGACCTGGAGAGCTCAGGCATGAATCAAGACAGAGGGTGCACGACTCATTCACACAGTTATTCGGTAAGAGATATTCACTGGATTCCTTTTCCTCTTCCGCCTTCATCTCGTCGAGAACAGCGTCTTTCATGACCTTATCGCTCATCAACTCTAAGCAGCGAGTCCTGAGAGTGAGCAGGTTCCAAAACTCAGGGTCAAAGCACAGGCGCTCCTTCAGCATCTGAAGAGGAAAAGATATTGTTAAAATGTCTTAATTACAAATATTTTGTAATTATATTGCTATAATTACAAAAATATTCCAATATTACAGTTTTCCTCAGTATTTAAATGATTAATTTATTCATTCATTGAGGAGAAAAAAAGCTGCGCAAAACAAAAAAAAAAGGAAACTTGATGGCAGCAAGAAGTGATGGTCAAACCATTTGTGGAGCCTTGCAATAAGACTAACATCAATGCAGAGCAACTTTCACCAATTGTTCTTTGCAGAAATCATTTTAAATAAGTCACATTTCAATGGTTTTTGAAAACAAACTTGATCCTTCAAACTTTAACAATATTTCTGAACCTTTGAGAAGAAGATGTGACATCTTTCTTTGGATCACTGTCCTGCAGCATAACTCAAGTGTCCTTGAGCTAAAGCTGAGTCTGACTTGTCTTGGAAGAAAGAGCAATGAACTGGGAATGGCATCACACCTGAGTTGACGCACTCACCTGTTATTGCTAGAAGTCAGAAAATAGTAGGATTTTCCATTTGCTTTAGTGCAAACTATTGTTAATTATGCATTTTAATAATATATTTATGTCCAGTTTATGCATTCAAAACACAAACATCAGCATGACCATAAAGCTTATGGTAAAAAGGAAACATGAAGTGTGCTCAAATTTTCTACTGGACGGCTACATTGACCGTAGATTCAGAAAACCCAGCGGACCAAAAATATGGCACCGCAAACCTCACTGCCTACAACGTGAATTATATGCCTCTTCTTCCTCCAAATGAAAAGTAAACTTTAGTTATAAGGTTTTAAAAGAACCTCTATGCAAAAGCCCAGTTCTTTCTCTCCTTAACCCAGATAGGATGAGGTAGATGGCTCATGACTCCATGAACTGCGTTTGAATCTCCCGCAAATTCTTAAAACAAATTTTCTTTACATTTCTTTCAAGCCTGCATCTACTGATACACCAGAGTTTAATATTTTACTTTTTCACAAGATTAAAATGTTCTGAAACAAAATTTTACGTTTTTATCACCTTTAAACCATAATTATCAAAATTAAAAGAAACAAAGGCTTGATATATTTCAGTTTGTGTGTGTAATGAAGTCATTTATGAAATGAGTAAAAAAAAATACTGTACTTTCTGAAAATGTAATAATGCCTTTAGATGTATGTCTTGTCGTTAATCTTTTAGATACTGACCTGCAGAATATGGAAGCGAACATTGGTCCGGAGAGGATTATTGTGAGGATGTTGCTCCTGATCAGGATGCCTGTAAAGAAGACACACTGTCCGGTATGCCTCCAGGCTTCGCTCCTGGCAGAAGACCAGCAGGGAACAGGCGCGACAGATCTCCAGGTCATGAGGCAGCAGGAAGGCGATGGTCTTGCAGACGAGTGAGCGGGTTACAGTGTCACTCTGCATATCACAGAGCTGCAATGCCCTGGCACAAAGTTCAACAGCAAGCTCAACTCCCTCATTGCCGAGCTACACAAATGAGAAGAAACAGCAGTGGAAGAAAGACGAGCCAAAAGTTAAATAAGAGAATCAAATGAGTCAGGACAAGATGGAAGAGTGTCAAAACTTTGTGTGAAAGTGTGGTAAGACTGGGGGAAAATTAAATATTCCTTATGGATCTAAGCTGATCCATAAGGAATATTCTCACCTCAGTGAGCAGCTTGATGAAGGGGAAGATGGCTCTGACGTTGGTGGCAGAGGAAGTAAGTTCTGAACACTCAGCCAGGAAGCCTTGCCGGGAGGGATGGGCCCTCAGGTGCAATCTACTCCAGATAAAGACCAGGTCCCTGCAGGAAGGTGAACATGGTCAACTACAGCTACTCCACGTATGCAGTCATGGACACACATTGGTACATATTTACAAATTAGCCTCATCTTACAGCTTATAGTACTTTGAGATTTTATACTCAAATCATGGCAGTGAAAGTGAACATTGCAACATTTGTAAGCCCAGTTCCTACCAAAGACTAGAGCAAGTTCAACAACATATTGACAGTAAATAATTTAGAAGGAACGTGGTTTGACTGTTAATGTGTTACAAATGAACAACTACAGTGAAACCTCAAAGTTCTATAAATATAAAAAAAGATCTGCTAATTAAAAAGTAATCCTACATGCAAGTATTAATGCTTCTTTCTGCTGGTTTCAAATAGAAGAAAGGACACGTTAATTTGCCAGAACATCAAAGCAGCAACAACTGTGGAAGATCAGAAGCTCCTAAGAATTCTGGAATCTGAAGATGTGTGAATATTAAAAAGATTTTAAATGAATTTATCAACAGAGAGTTTATGGCTAATTTTCAAGGGACAAAATGTCTTCTTGATGCTCCACATTACTTGCCTAAGAATGTCACACTTACCAGATGTAATACATGTCCCCTTTGTGCAACTGCCGAGTGAGGAAAGCTTTACACAGCGACAACAAAAGCTCATCTTTCTCCACACTCTCAGTGTTGCAGATTATCTCCACTGCATCACGGCCATCTATTTCTGCCATCTGGGAAACAACAAAACCATCGGATTCAGAAATGTAAAGCCATAGCTGATTACACTACAATGTATCATTTGTATTGTAATGCACAGAAACAAAATTCTCTGCTGGAAAAACTGCTTAAATAAACTTAAAATAATTTGAGTAATAAATACAAAACAAAAGGTTGACATTTCAGGCCAATAAAGTAAAAAAACAAAAAAAAAACAAGAGCTTTTGCCCTTATTCAACTGCTTCAAAGTGCAACAACAACCTTACCTCCTTCTGAAGGTTTTCATACAGAGAGGCCTTGTAGAGGCATGTCAGGTAGGCCTGATGGAAGTAAAGATGCTTTCCAGTCTCCTGATTTTCCAGACAGCTTTTAGAAAGAGCCATGGCCTCCTGCATCCGCTCACAGGCCTGCAGATATCGAACACGCAGCTCCAAAAAGATAGGCAATTCTGTATTGAAGTAGTCATCAACTGCACAGACAGAGAGCACATCAGTTAGATGGACTGTTTCTGTAACTATAACCAAAATGACACTTGATCCTGCTAAAACTTACAGAGATGTCCATAATTTTACAGATCCAACTTATTGAGTAAAACATAGTCAGATTCAAATCAACTCCCTTAGACAATATTCAGGTCAACACACATCTTTAATATTGTCAAGTTTTCATATACTTTGTTTGAAAGGTACAAAATGTCTCTTGACATCACAAGAAACAGAAGGAACTGCAGAATCATGATTGATATTAATGAGCATTTTGAACAGGACATATCAATGCCAGTATAATAATAAAATACAGTGTTTTATTGTACTGCACTTCAAAGCCAAAGAATATGAGCATATAAAGTTAATTTACTTTAATGTAGAACCAGGTTGGAGCAAATTCTTCATCTTGGGCCTAAAAAGTTTTGGATGGGGATATCACTAAATAAAGCAATATCTTTCCCCAGTAGTGACCACCATTGCCCCAGTAATCTATGTTAACTGAGAAAGTCTATCAAGGTCAGTCAGTTTTTACAACAGTTTGATTGGAGTCATTTTTAAAACATAATTTCACTTTCTAATGCAGTGTACGTCTACCTTCGCTCTGTGGCACTTCTCCCTCTTTCAAAATTCTCTGCAACACTGAATTCTCCCATGGACCTCCACCTTTGATAACCTGCTTCACATGATGAAGATAGATGTTCCTGTGCCTCAAAAGTTTCAAATGGCATTCCTACAACAACAACAACAAAAATCACTATAAGTCAGAGCACAACTCAATCTCATTTAAAAAGTTAGATGAGGTTTAGGTAGCTTTTCACAACCAACCTTTAGTTTAGGTTGGTTGTGTTGTTTTATGCTTGAAAAGAAGTGGCTGAAGCTGGATACTCTGGCTATTTACAGTGTGTAATAGCCAGAGCAATTGAGCAAATAAAGAAATCAGACTTTGTTTCGATACCTGAAAACAATCAAGGATGTTTTTCAAAGGCTCCTCCACAAATTCCTCCCTGCTAAAGAACAGCATCAGTTCAAAGAAGCTCCTGCAAGAGAAAAAGATTGACATAAGACCAACAATATAAACTACAAACTACTCAGCTTGGTTCATAGTTTGCACATTCCTCTGAATTTAAGTATGACACCTTTAATAACTGCAGTGTTTTTTTTTGGGTTTTTTTTGCTATGCAGTAAAGTTGCCCTTACAGTACAGTCTTTTATCTAACATTCTGTTGACATATTTTAACTTTGAGTGAATCTGCAGGCCTCAACTTGCCTGTCACTTAAACCGGAACCTTCCAATAAGGTCAATGGCTTTCACATGGACATCTTGTAGTGACAGTATCTAAAACAGATTCCAACAGTACTCACAAGGCCAGACTGCTGAGGACATACTGGACGTGTTGACAGTCATCAGGAAAGGCAGATGTGGCTTTGGTAAAATTGCAGAGAGCAGTCCGCAGCACCTTGAGTTGAGGCAGAGGAACATGCCACTGGGCTGTGAACTCCTCCACCAACTGTGCAGGAAGAACAAAGGTAATTAATCCACACCAAAAACACAGAAATGCCCGATTAGTTAACTTCAGCAACCATCTCTTTGGTATTCTCTCCTAGGTCTAACATTTCTCCATGAATATCTTGTAAACATTGACATAAGGTGCATGCTTATGTTTGTGCATAAATCTTATGTTTGTGCATAAGTATGCACAAACATAAGATTTACCATAGGCACATGGAGAACCACTGGTCAAAATAGCATCTAATAAAATATACTGATATGAAGTACAGTTAAGAGTGTAACTTCAAAGTTGTTGGGTTTTTTTTTTCCCAAATATGAGGCGTTTCTCTATTGTAGAACTGTAACAAATCACAAAGAGCATCACATTTGTCTTTATTCGGTGAAGGAAACCTGGTGCCTTCGGGTTGGGTAAAGATACTGAATATGTCGTTTCCGGTGATATTTGAAATATAAAGCTTTTATTTTGAATCTTCTTGGCTTTATTAATCATGACAGGTAACGTCAACTCATAACGTTCACCACGCTGTGTACACACAAACCCTGTTTCGCCTCTCACTCTCACTATTCTGTTAGCTTAGCTTAACTGAAAAGCTACACAGTAAAGCGTTTTCAAATGTCAAATGATTAACACTGTTTTTATACAGTTTCAAAAGCACAGTTCTGTTTTTATCTTTAGAAACTGGCTATTCGTGTGAGTTTCTGATTACATATGGCGATACAACTGCATAAATAGAGCTAGTCTGGAGGCTATCGGGAGCTACAAAAGCTAGGAGTGTTAGCACAAAACAAACTCTAATTTTGTCGAAACAGTTTTTTCCAACACACCTCACAAAATTCAGAGCAGTAGTCCTTGCTGTTTAGAGACGATTCGTCCCTGCAGTGTCTAAGACACAGTGAATCCAGAGCTAATTCAAGCCCGTCAGTTTCCAAATCACTTTCGTTGTCCGCCATACTGTATGCTTTATCCAGCGCATAGACAAGGTTGCCAGGTTTGTCCCGCATTATCCACCGCATGAGGTTTCCTCTTTACAGAGGCACTACGAATCTGGCAACAGACTTTATATTGTGAAAATGATGAGTAAACAATTAAGTGGTAAAAGATTTTGAACATTTGTTAGAACTGTTCATTTTCTACTTTCAGATACTCAGAAACAACATAAAGCCTCTATAAATAAATAAACTAAAATGTTGATAACACATGACCACTCACTCATACTACATTTTTAAAAATTATGGTTTGACTGGTTTTGTGATGTACAGGTGAACATTTTGTGATCTACAGGTGAACATTCACTCCATTATGTGCTTGAACTTTCCAACTTTTATGTATTGTTGCATACTTTCCATATGCATCAAACAGGAGTCGGGCCACTGTTAACGGTAATTCTGTGTTGAAATATGGGTTGCAGCATTGAAGATGGCAGCACCCAAGGAGGAGGCAGATACGAGGGAGGACGAAATAAGGTCAAAAAAGAGAGAAAGAAATTAAGTTGAAGAAGTATCTTTCTTAGCAAAAGGAAACCGATCCCCTGGGATTAGATGTAAAACCTCACTTAGGATGTAGATATGAATTAAAGCAGAACGTGGTCAGTGATTGTCATTTGATATTGGGTTTTAAAATACAAATGTTTCTGAAGTTTAGTTCTTTCGTGTAACATTTCAACTGTTCACTTTAATACTGGTTGAACTGTTGTGTGTAAAGACCTGAAAACAATGGTCTTTATCACCACAGTGTGATTTAATGCTACTAAAAATATAAAAAATAAAACTCAATAATAATCCTAAAACCTTTTAAAAATTTCCAGAAAAAAAAAATCTTGCATTTGGTCCATTATTGAATTCACTGATTCAATTACTGTTCTTGCAGGTTGGTTTATTGATCTTTTAAAAACACACCTGAAAAATATAAGAAAATTGTATATATATATATATATCTATATATAGATATATATATATGTACAATTGTAAATTCAGATCCTCGCGGAGACTCAGGTACATCAAAGGAAGTACTTTGTTACTTTTACCTGCTTATTGATTTAAAGTAAAGCAATTCCAAATAGGCAAAAGAGGGTAAGACTGGCAATTTTTGTAGCTCAAAATCACAGAATGGAATTAAGAGGAAATCACTAAACATGGATCTAATGTGGTCACTATGTAGGTGGGAAAAAAAAATACTTCTTTCCCTTGGAAATGTCTCTAAAGTTCAGAAAAAAAATGACTATTCAAAATCAGAGAAGAAGCAAAATTTCAACTGCCTTTATTTATTTTGATGAAGGAAGATAAATGAACCATATCACATAAATGTATTCATACATCTTTCTTTAGCAGCAAAGTTGCAGGTCATCACAACCAAGCGGGAAGTCTAAATTCTCTCTCTTAGCCACAAGAGGGCACCTTTGCACAATAATTTGAAACATTCTGTTAAATCACAATCTGTCAGCAGACTGAATACAGTTCACTGGTGAAAAATCATTATTCTTCCTATGTAGGAAGAATAACTGTACATTTACCATACATACAATGATACATTTTAACAACATATTTCCTGTTGTGCAATCTATGTTTTTGCCTTTTTTTGTAATTCAGACATGGACACTGCAAAAGAAATGTATGGTCACACTGGAAAAGATGTACGTAACCATATTCCACACATATTCTTATCTTATTTCAGTGGTATACAGTACACCTTCATACTTGACTCATCCACAATCATTCCTAACATATCACGTACTGTCTTCAAGACAGTAAAAAATAGGAGTCCTATTCCAAGTATTTGAGTGGGAGTAATATAATGAGGAATTCTACGCCAGTAACTCTGAGGCTTGATTAACCCTGTGCTGGCTACGGTGTGAAGGTTAAGCAGGCTGGGTTGTTTACAGTTTTCAGAAAATAGAGTTAAATAAATAAAATTAAAAATATCTGGGAAAATAGAATATGAAACGCTGCAGATGTTACAGTCTAAAAAAAAGGCAGTTTCTTACATAAATGGCACACTTACAATCATAAAATTTATAAATAATTACCTGATAATTACACACAGATTTCATATAACTGATGCATGACTGAAAGGCTCCTCAAAGAAAGGTATGGGAATGTTTTCTGTTTGATACTCCTAGCAAGATGTTATGCCAGTTTTTGAGTTTTACTGACATTGACAGGTGAGGTTTATGGCAGTTTTAGCTGCAGAGTTCAGACAAACATTTACCTTAAATATTTATTTGAAAAATATTATAAAAGGAGCAAATAAGTAGCATAGAAAATAATTTTATAATGAGCAGATATTACCTTGAGCCAGGGCTGCATGCTTAGCCCAGGGATGCACCCTTGGGTTTCATTCATTCTCAACACGTTCACCTACCTCTTTTGTCCTAGTATTTTTCAGTAAGTAGTGATCCACTATTATTGGTCCCTGTTAGACTTAGATTTGATCTAAGTACACACTTTTTTTTTTACTTCACATAAAGTCAATGTGCAGCCAAAAGCTCTGCAAAGCTCATAGATTTGTTTGTTTTTAGTCATTTTTTCTGCATTGTTTACCTTTTTTCTTTCCTAAAATTGACATTGCTTTCTATGGAGTCTTGGTGAAAGCAGTTTTGACTTGAGTTTAAGGACATAGTGATGATCTCATCTTCTGCAGTTCTTTGTCTGGAGCCTAAAATCTTTTCTTTTGGCACAGTGATGTCATCTTCAGCTTTCACCTTTGCACTCAAAGATCAAGACACTATATAAATAACGTAACCTCACTATGTCATTTTTAGACTTTTATGCTTGAGTTTACAGTTCACAGATGGTGTGATTTCAGATATAACACCAATGATATGAGGTGCATGCATTAAGAATTCACTGAAATATGCTACCACACCTGCTGCACTGTAGTACAGTTGTTAGCATTGTTGCCTTGCAGCAAGAGTGTTCTGGGATACAATCCCGCTGTGGCCTTTTGGAATGGACTTTGTGTGCTTGGGTTCTTTCTTCCCACAGTCCGGACCCATGACTATTAGATTGATTTACCTCTCTTCATTGCCATCAATCAGGAATGTGGGAATACAAGGTTGGTTGTCCTTTTTTGTCTCTGTGCTGCCGTGTGATGCATTTCAGGCTACACACGATTTCTTGCCCATTTACTGCAGGAGTAGGGTACCACCCCTTCTTTACGACCCATTAAGCTGGTATTTAAAAAGTGCGATGGTACTGATACTTAGGTTTAAAGGACTCATTGTCATGTAAACAACTGACCAAGTCATAAAATCAACATGTCATGGTTCTCTTTAGGAAACTAGTTGAGGTGCATATCTTAAACCCCTTTCTTAACTATGGAAGTTTCATTTCAGATAAGTAAGATTTGGCAAACCTGATTTAAATTGTGTGACTTAAAGATGATAATAATATTAGAAGTGGTATGCTGCAATTTTTATGCACAAAAATATATGGGCTGAGTATCCGACCACAATTCAACTTATTCAGCAAAAATTATTCTTTATACTAATTACAGCTCAGTTCATTAATCCAAAAAGAAAAAGAAAACACAACAATTAAAAGTATCTGTGTAATGAAACAGCTGGTGCACCCTTGGATTGACAGTCTTGTAGCCGAATGGAGCAGATGGGCTGAAATCCACATTCACCCTCCCTAGTATGACTCAAAAATACAGTCTAATGATAAGGTGTCTCATCAATTTATCTGATGCTGCTTTCAGGTGTCTGAAGATGCCAGACCTCAAAGGTCTTATCGCCTTTAAATTCTTAGAGCACTCTAAGCTTTCCTCAACTTTAAGTCAACTTTAGGAGCTCCAAATTTGGCCAGGAACCCTGAAATTTAGTTTTCAGAAAGAGAGAGAGAGATATTGAAGAAAAGATCTTTTAAGATAAATTTTATCCATTTATTTATAAATTAGTGCAACAAGGGTTAATTTGCTAATTAAGCTTGACAGTATATATATACTCTAATAATGAGACCAATTAGAATGTGAATGCATGAGGACAGTATCTACCATAAATAGCTTCATTGGGGCATCCATAGTTCTGAAAGCAGAGAATTACCCTTCAAATACTTTAGAAACATTTCTGAATGTTAACCTTTTCTCTTTAAAAACACAGGATGTTAGGATGCAGCATAATGAAGTTTATAAAACCCATAAAATATTTCCATTGCTATAAGACATTTTAAATTATTAAAGTCAGAACAACATGTTCAAATTTGTTCCAAGTTTTGGCAGAAAAAATATAACAAAAAGATATTCTTGATGATGAGAGTGAAAATGAGAAAAAAAAACATTTTTTTTAATACCATGACCATATAAAACAATGACTTGGTACGTTGTGGTATTTTACACATGACACATTTTAGCCAGCAGTGTCCAGCTGACAAAAGTGAATTTATTAGATGAACTGGACATGATGGTCAGCTATTTATAGACCTTTAAATAGGGCTAATCTCTAATGCTCAGAACCCAAACCTCAGAAATGTCAGCAATTGCCTTATATTTAAAAAACCAGCATGTCAACATCCTTTCACACACAGCAATTCACATTAGGGAGATATTGGGCTGCTCTATAAATAGCAGAGGCTGGACTCCAGTGTTGAACTTTAAACCAATACCCATCAGTGAGATGGGGTGCCATCTAGTTTGTTGAAGTAGTTAACATCAATTTTGAAAATGCGTTTATATTCTTTTTCCTGTGGTATATTGATTTAGTGTTCTGTTAGTATTCTCTGACTGAAGCCACTGCTTTTGTTCTTTTTTTGTTACATATGTTTGTTAAATGGTGTGTGAGCTTGATCATGCATGACTAAGCATCAGAGGTAATGACTGCATCTAATAAGTTTTTGGAAAGCTTTCTTAAAGTCCTCATTAAAGATGGTGTAGATGAGGGGATTGATCAGAGAGTTAAGGTAGCCCAACCATGTAAGAAAATCTGCCATTTCGATAGAAGTGTTGCAAGAACCACATGTGTTGACGATCACCTCCTTGACAAAAAATGGCAGCCAACAGATAACAAAGGCCCCTATTATTAACCCCAGTGTAGATGCCGCCTTTCTTTCCCGTGAACCTGAAATTCGGGGCGCTTGGTAAATTTGGCTTCGACGAGACTCACTCCTCGAGTCATGCCTGCGTGACTGGCTTTGGAAAACTTTTTTGGAGGCTCGCACCCGTTCACGTGGTGTTTCCTCAGTAGAAGGCTCAGAGAAGGACTTTTCTGGTGGGCTTATGGGCTCTGGACTCTGAGGACCACCATCGCCATCGCTGTCTCCAGGAGGATAGGATGAAGGAATCATGCTCCCATTGGTCATGCATGAGTGACGGCTAGCCCTGCTAGCCTCTCTGCGCATGTAAAGTGTCTGAGCAGCCTTGTAGATTTTGTAGTAGAGGATTAGAATGAGCATCAGAGGAATATAAAATGCCCCAAGTGTGGAATAAAGAGTGAAAGCCATGTGGTGGTGGATGATGATGCATTGATCCTTATGCTCTTCGTCATCGCTGTAGTGTCGCCAGAGTAGCGGAGGAAGTGAAATGAGAATGGACAAGAGCCACACTACTGCCACCATGGCACCAGCCCTGGCTCCTGTGCGCTTGCGTGAATACTCCACAGCATCTGTAATGGCCCTGTAGCGGTCAATGGCAATTGTAGCAAGATGTAGAATTGAGCAGGTGCAACACGCAATGTCTATGCTCAACCAAATGGTGCACACCACCTCACCCATGATCCATTTTTCATTCTGGATGTAGATTATGCTGAAGGGCATGACCAGAACGGCCACCAACAGGTCAGTCACAGCTAACGAGCAGATGAGGTAGTTGGCTGGGTGATGTAGCTTGCGGGTGACAGCAATAGCTGTGATCACCAGACAGTTAAAGAATGTAGTTAGTACGGCAACAATAGAAAGAGTTATTGTTAGGAGGATTTTACTGGGAGGGAGTGTTGCAGTCTCAAAGGAGTCATAACTGCTGCTGTTTGTAGCGAAGGCTCCTTCGGTCCAATTAAAGAAATCCATTCTGCAGAATTAAATGGAAAAAAAAAAGAGTCTGTCATTAGGCATACAATGAAGAAAGGCAAAAAACACCTAGGCACAACATTAAAAGTGTTTACGACTTGTGTAATCTCACCACAATCTGGTAAGGAAATTAAAATGTACAAGGTAAATCTCACTTTTCCAACATTCAAGGGCAGTTATTTGGGCTTTGGCACTGCATACAAAATAAATATCAAAGTGTCTGAAAAGAATCCTTTCATTCAAGAACATGCCATTAAACTCAAAAGACTGATTCTGCCCAAGGCCATGAAGCAACTCAAGCTATGAAAAAGCTTATCTTGCTCACAAAAGTTTGCCCTTGAAGCAATTGAAATAATCCAGTCCTACCTGTCTATCCTTCGATGTTTTGCTGCTTTTGGTCGGTTCAGTGTGCAGCAGACCATCTGCTGAGATCTGTGCTGCCTGCCAAATCTGCCATCACCTCACCACTATTGCTCAGTGCCTAGGAGAAAGTAAGAATGAGAGGAAAGATGTGAGAAAATACTTTAAAGTCTGAATTATAATTTACATTTGTTTTTTGGTCACATATAGCTGATGTATATACACATGCAAAAAGCAAGTGAAGAGATAAATATTGAAGAGAAATTGATACAGTTTACAAACTTTTATACAAATAGTCCCTTCTAATTGAAACAAAATCCAGTCCAACCAACTGCCTTCAGTAGTCACTTAATTATCAAATAGTGTGTAATTTATTTTCAGTATAAATATAGAAGTGCTGTTAAGGCCTCAGAGGTTTCACAGGGATTATTAGTCTAAAAAACAATAGTTAATACACCAGACAGATCTGAGGAAGAGTTATGAAGAACTCAAAAGCATGGCTAAAATATAAAGCAATATTTCAGTTTTTTCACAGAACACTGTTTGATCCATCATCAGAAAATGGAAATACTATGACAACACTGCAAACCTAACACAGGCATTACATTCACCTAAAATGACTGGCCAGGTAAGGAGAACATTAATCAGACAAGCAGCTAAGAGGCGCATGGCATCAATTATATCCAGGTCTTCTGGGAGAATCTGTTAACAAGACAATATTTAGTAATGCACTCCTCAGATCTAGCTTTTATAAAAAATAAAAAAGTAAAACAAATATTTTTAAGAAAAAGCAAAAAGAGGTGTTTGCAGTTTGACAAAAGCCATTCGGAAGAATAGGGTCAGGTACAATAAGAAAGGCACAAGACTATTTGCGTATGCTCTGTTGGTGGAATCCCAGAAGATGTGCAGCTGTAACAGTGGTGAAATGTGGTTGTAAAGTATTGACCATGACTCAAGGGCAAAGTACAAATACACTACACGTTATTTTTCTAGTTTTTTTTCTTCAAATACAATCCAGTAAAATATATTGAGATTCGCACCTGACTAACACAAATAATATATTGCAATGTGACTAATGTACCTCTTCTTCTTGTTATTGTGGTAAAATGGTTTGTTCTTCAAGCAGATGTTTTATTATAATCCCCCTGATGGATAAATTATGTTGTTATACCTAATTTCTAATGAGTATCAGGAGACTAAACCTAAAAATGTCACCATCTGCAGCTGCGTATGTCAAATACAGCTACTGGTTGTACAATAATGGATTCAGTCACTATCATTTAATCAGAGTGCAAAGAAATGAATGTCATTGTAGCTTCTACACATATTCACTGCATTGTTTAATATCCTGAAGACATGAGCGGAAACTGTTGCTATAGAAACCTAAGAAGTACAGTAATTTTAATAAATGTGATGATCTAGCAGAGGCGGCCAAAAGTCTGAGCCAAGGTCTCCAACAAGACTGTCCGATATCAAGGCGATGGGTTAAGATCTGGGTGGGTGGAGGATAGGGGGTAGTTTGGATTTCATTTCACTTAAGCCTAATATATGTACTTTATATACCAGCTGCAACAAGGGAAGACAGGAAAAGAGCTTTTGAACACAAGTCAAATTCTAAACAAATAGCTACCATGAAGTGAACTGGTTATTCTTTCCCCAACCCAATGATTATAGTCTTTAAAGACAATAAATTGTCTTACTCTGCATTACAATGCAATTCAACATTCTCTGCTCTGGAAGCAGCTTGACAGAAAATCCAACAGTATGCAGATTACTTTGTGCAGAAAGATAAATGATAATTACTGCTGCACTGATGCACTGTCAGCTGTGCACAAATGTGTTTCCAACTAAAATAAAGAGAAGAGCAGAGGGTGTCTTTAAACAAGTTACATGGTATGTGCATGTATGTAACTGCACTGACTGATGCATGCAATACTGTTAAACATTGTACACAGTATAAAAAAAAACATCTGCCTTCTTTCTGAAATGTTCTAAAGTGCAGCTTTTCTCCTCAAGGCCGTCTGAAGATAAGCTCTACTGAACCAGCATAAATCCAGTCGGTTCTGCTTTATTCTCTCCAAAAAGTGCATGAACATGGATTCAGCAAAATTGAAAGGCGGAATTACGGTCATATTGTTTTTAGAATTATCCAGCGAGTTGTTTGTGTGAATGTGTGTGTGTTGCTACATTTTCCACAGCCAATTATTTACATTCTTTACATCTGGCCATTGTGAATGATTTGATAAGATAAAGAAGTGACCAGTTTTTCCAAATCATTTGTAATTGTCTACATTCTCTAATAAAAGAAGATATGCCCAAAAGCAACAGCACTGTACAACAATTACTCAGCATTCTGCAACAGACTCATTCAGCATTTAATAAAAGTAAAGTAGAAGAGTAAAATGCATACTTTGAATTTTTTTTATTTTAAATCTACTGTCAGTCGATGATCAGACACACATCAGTGTGAAAGCACAAACCAAGAGCAGTATACTCCAATCATTTGTAACAGTATTATAACTAACATCTTTAGTTAATTCAGCATTTGCCAAATACTCAATATTTTGGGTAAAACTAAAAATGTAACCTTATTAAGTGAAGGTTTCAAAAATCAGCTTGAATGCCACTATACCTACAATTGAATTCAACATTTTAGTTTAGGTATAAACTAGTTTCATGACTCTCAAACTTCACTTTGAAGAATATCTGTTTTCTAGAATAATCCATTTCAGGTGTAAATAGTCTGAATATTATTTGAACAAAAGGACAGAAAGAACATCTGTCCAGAAACATCTGGGCAGAACGCGATAGCAGCTGAATGAATCATACAGCAAAGTGCTACTACAAAAAGTTTTCCTGGAGAATTTGGAATTGTAAGATGAAAAGTGTTGCTGCCTTTTTCTGTGTAAGCAGCTGGGCATGTATGTGTTTACATAAATGAACTACAGCATACACACAAATATAAGCTATAACAGAAATAACTGGGATTGTTGTCAAACGAAATATCCAGCTTCTGATACTTTGCTACTTTGCCCCCTCTATCCATTTTTGCTCTTACAAGAAGAGGATGTTGCATCTGTCATGTTGAGTAGAAGCTTTGAAACACACCTTGGCCCAGACAAGCTGTTGAGCTGCCAAATGCTGTTGTGAAAGAGGGGAGCTGTGAAATAGCTGATGATTGTGACTGGCAGCTCAGGAGCTTTCCAAAATAAATGACATGAGAAAACAGAAAATCCCATTTATTTACTAGTCTGTGTTTTTGTTTGTATTTTTCATCCACTGTCATATTTTATATTTATTTATGTCTATGACAAATCTGATGGTAGGAAAATGAGCTGCATAGAGTATTTTCTAAGATGCTAAAATGCTGTTTTAGTTTCTGCAATGAGTGGAACTAAATGTCATACTTTCTGGGTAATTTCTCCATATTCTTCACATATTTCAAAAATTCCTTTGTTTGTTTTATTTAGTGGCTGTGATTGTTGTTTTATATGATTTACACAGAAGTAAATAATCCAATGCACATATTCAGTTTGAAAAGCTACTATCAGAAAGCTACTACTGCTCTCTGTCCAAAGTTGTATAAAGACAACCAAACATCCAAATGCTGTGTGCTAATGCTCTAGCAATGTTTTTCTTAGCTTATATTATGATATGCAGCTGTTCTGTACAAATAAAGCTTGACCCACCCAGAATGCTGGAAAACAGGGGAAACTGAAACAGCAAATTACTCAACTCTTAAATATGTGACAACCTGTGCACTGAAGGTTTTAGATGAACATGTTTAAATGGTCATTTAACAAAAATGTAATAACTAAGTGACAGCATGCATAAGGAACCGACTCTATTCTTGTGCACTGTACATTTTATGCAGCTCATAAATGTATATAGGTGGTATATCATACACACACATAGTTGATATACAATAAAGGACTTGGTGTTTCTGATGTGCCCCTTTTTACAGCTGAACCCATGTCACAAAGTGTTTCTAGATGCAACTCCAGAAGTGCAGTCTGTAAAAATTTAATTTTCTAAAATGCCATAGTAAATATTTCTCAATATTTATTATGGTCATAAAATAATTTTATGTTTAATGACCAGCAGAAACCGGTTAAATTACTTTTAATACATTTATATATGTTAAATTAATATTTGCACAGTTTCAAAAATGTTTTTGTTAAAAAAAAATATAATGTATAAATCAGTACGTCTTCATGTAAACCACTTTTGCCTCTATTTTAACTTCTGAATAAAGTTATTATTTGCTTTAAGCAACAAAGTATCAAAATCAATTGTCATCTACCTTTAGCTTGAGATTAGAATGCTAAAGCTAGGTAGCTTTGCAATCTATCCATTTTGGTGAAATCCATCACTGTGTTCTTGGTGACTGTTGGCCTGCCTGTTTTATTAACCAAAAAGTCAGACTGAGTTACCCCTGCAGCCAACAGCAGCAGGCGGCGCTAATATAATAACTTGTCTGGCACAAACACCAAAAAGTAACAGTGAGTCATTAGTTGCTGGAACAATGGGAAGCAGAAGGCCAAGTTTCTGAAAAATGATCCATCAAAATGGGAAAATCTTGGCTGCAATCTATTCAACTATTAACTTCCAGCCACTGCAGAAATGAAAGTGCATCAACCAAGTAGGGCTGCTGCATACCGGGTGAAAGCTGAACCTGAAAACACCCACAAGGTGGTCAGAACAGGGGAAATCACCAGAAGCATAAAGTGATATATTTATTCAGTTTTTAATTGACCCTTCATTTAATTAGCTTCTATTAACTGATGATTAAAAAAATGTCTGTTTTCAGCATGTCAAAACAGACATGCTGAATTGCTAAAGAGTGACATTGTTTTGTGGTAAATTGATTTCTGTAGCTGGACAGAAGCTTGAATGAGATTTAAAAAAAAAAAAAAATAAAATAACGCACCCACTGCCACCACTCTAAACAGGCTGGTAGGAGCTGAATAAAACATTTAATCAACATGTTTTCTATTTGTTTGTTTTTTCCTTTGTCTTCTCTTTCATATGTCTTTAATGAGTAATTGTGGATGTGACACCAAACATATAAATCTGGAAATTGTTAGAAGCTTCATTTCTATGAGGAAATGAATAGTTAATTAGTCATAATTGACTAATTTGCTGGTTGGTTTATCAGCCTTTATAAAAAATGCTGTGAAAAAATATTACATTATCTGTCCTTTACCCTGTAATAAAAATATATTTTGAACATAGTCACACATAACCTACAACTCATTCTTTTAGCTATTTATTTACTTATGTAAGAAACAGTTCCATCCATGAGGGTCATGAAATATACAATCTGGACAAGCCATTAAATATTCTTTATTTTTCTTACTGGTAAATTTAAACAAATTTTCATATTTTTTAAAGAGTAAGAGTTTCCTTCATGCACATGTCTCAAAAGTTAAACTTGTGTTGTCTCTTTCTCATGGTAGGGTATCCAATTGTTTTCCATGTATCTGCAAGATACTAGGTGATAATTGGCATTATATGTGTATCTCACAGAGTAACAATCTTAGGAGTGATTGACAGGGTGATGTCATTCCAATTTTGCTGAGAGCGGCAAATTAAATGTTATGTCCACTTAACAGAAGTCTCAGTTCTCACTCACTGACCTGTGTCCTTCTTTTAAGCTCTTCTGTTTCACTTCATAAATCTAAGTTGTCTTTGTGACTGTCGGCGCTCCATACCTGCTTCGTGCTGACAGAAGCACTGACTGAAAAAAATATTTCAGGGAAAGTGGTTTGTGCTGATGGTTGTTACAATCAGTTGTTCTACAGAGTGATTGCTGTTATTAAAAGAATGCAATAAAATAATTACTTGTTTGAATGTTTGTCTTTGCACCCCTGTCAAAACCAAATGTACATGGGATATACTGAATCAGATTTATATTGCTAGGTATATTAATGTGTGTGACTTAGAAACTTAAAATGCTTGCAATGTGTTTCACTGGACAATGAAAACCCAACAACATGTAAAACATATATTTCTCCTTATTGCAAGTATTATTAGTATGCAGCCATCGTACAGCTGATTTATTCAAGTCTCCACACTCAATGCTTCAGACATGAAAGATTTTTTATAGTCAAAGCTCCCTGGAACTTAAGAGCATTATTTCCCTTCATTAGTGAGCACTTTTCACCCCCAAGAGTGATTTTATGCGGGGCTGAAAAAAATGCATCTAACCCACCTTCTTTATCTGTTTATGTATCTAATTTTCCCAGATGTCTCATCTGTTAAAGAAAGTTGGAGTAAAATCAAAATAAATCAGTATATAAAGCAAGAAAAAAAATAACCCTGCAAAATGGCCTTAGATGAAGAAATATTTACTACTTATAATGTTACTTTAGGATGTAGAAGTGGATCTGTTGTGATGCACCACAAGAAAATTAGGAACAAGTCGTCAGAGGAGAAACACTGAAAAACAAAAGATAAAACCCATCAATTTCTGAGAAAGTAGTGATTGACTTTTTTTTTTTTCCACAATATACTAGCTGAATTCATGAAGAATCCACCCCATTCTTTAAAAAGCAGTTCCTGAGATCTTAAAACAGCAAACTTTGTGTTTGAATTCAGCCTGTTTACAGAGTAACAGTATATGTATGTATAGTATATGATAACTTTTGCTGTGTGAATAAATGCTACAAGAGAGAAAAAGAGCCTATATATTAATTTTTAATGTAGCATGTGCTTAAACAAACATGTTGTCTGTTCTATTTTTTATTATTTTCCGTCTTTTGGTAGAAGCTGGGTATTGTATAACATGTTATAGTCTAGAAGTGAATGATTGCAGCAAGTTCTTAAACAAGAGCTGAGACATTTAACTTTTAACTGTATAAATAGTTAATTTCACTTTGGGATGAGAAAAAAATAATAAACTGATCTCTTAAGTGTTGTTTCTCAAAGTCAATCGGTGCAAAACTTCCCTTTTTAAAACAACAGAAAGAGCAGTAATGTGGCTGGGGAAAATACATGTTCTTAGTGCCAGAGCTACAAATCATTAGGGCCCAATCAGCCATAACTCATTAAATGGTGGGTGGTGAAAGGTTTTGTCACATAAGCTGCCATTTACTTTAAAGCCGTCTGTTTTCTCATGACAACTTCCAAAAATTAGCAAAATGTCTAAAGGCAAACTAATATTTAAAAGTGACATGGTATCACAATTTCATAAAGCTATGCATACTAAATATCTTTATAGGTTACCATTGGGGTCATACCAAAGGTTAATGAGTCCTAAAATCTTCCAAATCAAAATAAAGATTTTAAATAGTGAGTAAAAGTGTTAGATTTCTTCTGTTTGGTCACACTTGAAAGTTACAACACATTTACATATATATGTATATGTCAACCACATACCGGCCTGATATCTGCCAGGTAAATTAATTAGAACCTGTCTGACCACATGAAGCAGAAAATAAAATCTCAAAACAACACATGCCTGGATCTAAAATAAATTGAGAACAGATGTGAAGCAAAATTATAAATTACTACCAGCCAACGAGGGTCACACAGTTAAGACTTTGGAATTATTCCACAGTGAGAGCCGTTATCAACAAATAGAGAAGATAGCTGTAAACATCCCAAGGACTGACCAGCCTACCAAATTACTCCAAAAGTACATTAACAACTCATCCAGGAGATCATAAAAACAGAAACTTGTTTCAGTTCATGATTCAACAAGAAGACCAAAATGGCTTCCATGGCAACAGAAGGAAAATTCTCAAAAACACCATGGTGAAGGAACATGGTGAATGTGTAGGTAGTTGACAGTAAAAGTCAATGTTTTGTCACATTTTGTGCAACTATTTAGATTGGCTATGTGTGTAGAAAGATTCAAAACGTTTAGTGTTTGAATATTATAGACATGAGAGGCTGGTAACATACTGGTGGTGTCAAAGTCTAAGTGTGTTGTAATGACCTCTCTGGCAGGCTTAACAGTTGTAAAGAAATAAATAAAAGGAAAAAAGCTCAATTTTAGATAAACATCAAATATTTAAGATAAGCAAGGTTTGAGACTTGGCAACTTGGCAGCCTGCAGAAATGTACTTCCTTTATATGTCTTGCATCCTTCAGATGAAATGACAAGATGAAAGGTCTCATCTTTATCAAAATTTAACTAGAGTATTAATACAACATCAAGCAACACAAACAGAACTGTGGAAATACAGAGGCAAATTAAACAAACAAACTTTTAATATTGATCCAATTTAAACCTGAGTGTATTTAGATTATGTGGTATTTCAGATTACATTTAAATCAGAAGATGAGATTAGTTAAGAAGAGCATAATGTGTTAGGATTTTGTCACTATTCCTGCACAGAGGAAAGGAGGAACACTTAATTTGTAAAAGCTTGCAAGCTTTCACAACTCACACTGAGCTGTGACAATAACATTGTCAATATTTTATAAACTGTATGCAAAAAAACAAAAACATACCAAATATATTATATACCAAATATAAAATAACAAAAATTTGCACAAAGAGACAAAATGACCCAGAAAATTCAGGACGTTACATGTCTTGTTGGAATTACCTCTTTCAGTCTACATACAAATATAACATTTACATTTGCAGAGCCGTACAAGGGACTAATGCTCATAACACTGTGCCAGAAATATACCAGAGCACATTTCTCATTGCTGGAAAATGATTCATATCTACAACCCTAGAAGAAAGCAAGACTTAAGCATGTTCTGGACAATATAAAACATGCTTCATATGACATTGTAAAATAAAACAAAAACTAAGTAGTATACACCATTGCATCAGGTATTAAACACAGACAAAAATACATTTTTTAAAAATCATTATTTTTTCTCCCTGAAAAAGTGAATTTCTGGCTTTCTATCATATGGGTGAGTGAGTTTCAAGCCTAACTGTGCTGAAGCTCCCAATTTGAGAAGGATATCAAAGTAAGGCCTCCAGACAAATGGATGACTTTTTTTTTTAAAACAAATTAACATACTTTCTTTTGGTGCATGGTGCATATTTTTACTTACGGGACTAGGAAATATAGTTGTGTTTAAAATGGTTACATTTGACTTTTATAACTGAACTTCAACCAACCCAGGTAAAAATATTTACATTAAAAAATATCAAAATGCTCATCTATTTAACCAGGTCAGCACGTTTATAATATATTTTGATTACTCACAGACAGATATTTTTCAAGTGGTTATTGTTTTCAGTTTGATGGTTAAGCCAAATAGAACCCAAAACAGAAATGTTACGTAATATCCGTCTCATGACCTAGACAGTAATGGAGAACTTATGACTTGACAGCAGACAGTCTCTGGCACCTTCCACAAGAAAGATGGGCTGCAAAGGTTTATTGCTAAAGAAGCTGGATGTTCACAGAATGCTGTATCCAAGTATATTTATGGAAACATGAGTGGCAGAAATAAGTGGCAGAGAAAGATGCACAAACAACTGGGATAACCAGAGCCTTGAATGTAAAGCACAGCCCATTGAAAAGTATGAGGGAGAGACAGGATGTCGACTGCAGCTGGAGTCAGTGCTTCAAGAGTCAGAAGAAACAGACAAACATGAGACACAGTCTGCAATGTGTTAAAGGGGGTATAATGTGTTGCAACAGGCACATTTTGCCATTTTTAGCCAAGTCAAGCAAATACGTTACCTTCAGTTGTAATGAAAATGCTGCATATGCTGCATACATGATTGTGCTGTGAAATGACATGTGTGTCTGGACAATACATAATACCACCGTTTAAGATTCACTGCATAACCCATATTTAGAAAAGTTATTAATGTTCCAAATTAATGGGTAGATTTTAGTAAGTTTGAACTAATCATAAAGGGTTTAAAGTGCTTTATTTACACCAAACGTTTCAGAAAAATAATAATGCAGACATAACAGACAAACTGTTATGATCTGAGAGAGCAGGTCTGTCCATTGAAATCCTCCTAAATTGGTTCTATCTTCATATTTGTGGGAATCCTAATGCAGCAGAAGAAACCTAAGATCAACTATATGCTCACTTAATGGTAATGTATTTTGCAAAACACAAAATATTTAAATGTCTAACTTGTCATGGTGTGCCAATAGTTTTAAGTTACATTTACTGGAAAAGGTCTCTTCAGCCCACAGCAATCTCCAAATGGACAGGCTATTTTCTAAAGTGGAGAGGAGGATCTTCTGTCCCAATGGAGATAGGACGACATATAAGGCAGTGATTGATTGCTGCAGTTTTTCTGTCACAACACTCAGTATTAAGGAGGCAGCACACGTAAATTCAAATTATTTAAATAAAAAGAAATTGAACACAAGAAGGGCAGCCCTTTATTCAGCTTTCTTTCAGAGCTAAACAATACTTTGCAGTGACGATAAAGCACATTTGGAACACAGAAAGTTGTGCTGTTGTAATATAATTTGACAGTAAGTAAGCAGTACTAATTCAGGATGAAAAATCAATGATGTTCTCATCAAAAATGTTTGTGGTAAAAAAGATTAGATTTGCCTGGCCAGACATATGCCGAAAAGGCCGGCTTAATAGCTGCCTCCTGGAAATATATTCTATCTAAGTATGCATGGTTAAACAAGTAATTTATTAATATATCTAACTTCTTTTGTCAGTAAGCAAGTTCATAAAATGTTGCAATATGAAGGAGCTTATTAGAGCACAGGTTTGTTCACAAATTGTATCTGATGATGATTTTTTTTTATTTTTAAACTTGGATAAAACTTAAATCGTCTATTCAAATTCCTTACCATTTTTACTCCTTGGTTGTCTGCTGACATTACTGTTGAACAGGAAATAGGCTTATTTTATTCAAGAGCACGGCTGGTAGATTTACCACGGCTGGTAGCGACCATGTTCACATGCACATCAGTTCCTTTATGGAAGATGATATCTAACATCATTCATATTTGCAGTTTAAATCAGTAATTGTCCACCAATCATGCTTATGCACACACAACTACTTCTTTTCCATCAAAATGTGGGTCATTACTCGGGTTTCTTCATAACCCCTCAAGTCAGTTTCCTTTTTGAGAGCAAATGTCCAGTTTTGAATAAGATTGGTGACATGAGCAATTAAGAGCAAACTACTTTCTGAAAATGACAGCATCTCTAAACTGAAGGCAAAAGTTTAACACTTAAAACTTTGATAGAAAGATACAGAGTTGAAAAAGTCAAACTTAAATGTCGATAAATTAAACACAGGGTGATATTTTTCTAAGTATTTGCTTATTTTATTGATTAGCCTATGGCTTATGGGTAATGAAAACCCCAAACTCAGTTTCTTATAAAATTATATTGCATCAGACAAATATAAACATAGCCCAATTAGTCAACATTAGAAGATGTCCTCAAATCATCACTGAATGTGGAAACTTCTGACTGGACCTCAAACAATATGGATTTTGTGTCTCACTGCTCATCCTCTAGAAACCTTGATTTTCAAAGGAAATGAGACATTTACTTTTGAGAAGAGGAGTTTGATCCCTCAACAAATGCTCTGATTTCTCATTAGCCCAAGTAACATACTTCTCACATCTTTGATTCAACAGTGACTTATGCACCAATACATATTTGCATGGTAACTCTTGAGGCATTTACTCTTCCCATAGTCCATCCCTTATAAATTTTTAATGGTTTTTGTTTCACAATACTCTTAAGTCTTCGGTTTTCCCTGTTGCTTGCACACCTTTTCCCCCATTATTTTCCTTCCATTCAACTTTCCATTAATGTACTTGCATAACACACTGCGTGAACAGATAGTTTCTTTAACAATGACCTTTTGTGGCTCACTCTCAATTTGGAGAGTGTCAACGACTGTTGGTGGGATAGCAGTCAATCAGGCCTTAACATGACTGAAGTACAGGAATAAATGTTTTCCTGTGTTAATCTAATTTATTGAGATGTAAGATTTAAAACGTGACCTTTGCAAAAATACCAAAATAGCACTCTTAAAATGTGCCTTCAGGCTTCTTCAGTCCAAGGAGTTGGTTAATATAAACATCTGAGTGTTTATCAGCCTCACTTCAATTCTAAGACCTGAAGGAGAAAATTTCCACCCAGTCTGTTTCTAATGTGACTTATAAACATATCACAAACATGCTTAATGTTATTTTTGCAGAATTTCTTAAGTAGTGTTTTCTCACTGTGGGAACTGATAATGCTCATGCTCACACATACTGCATCACTTAAATGCACACGATATACTAATTCTGATGCAACGTTATCATGCCTACATCCACAACCCTCCCACATACACAGAGGCAAAACCTTTGAAAAGCAGCTGGAATAGGTCAGAGAGGTCAGAGTGATTTCTCAAAGGATGAAATTGTTTTTCTATTTTAAATATAAAATGGTCAGCTATAACATTTTCACTTCTCACAAGTAAAAAACATGTTAATATTAATTCAGAAAAATCTTCCTAGTATTTGCATGGAGGATAGACGCCACTAGGCCAAATGCATTTGGTAATAAATCATACATTATACATGCTCAGAGCACGTAAAAGAATATTTCACCAGCTGCTGTCATGATAACATCTCCACCTATCTTATTCAGATTCAACAAAAAACAAAACAAAAAAACAATGCATGGCTTTTTTCCTCATTTTTAAACATTCATAGTTCGAGCAGTCTTGTCCTTAGTGAACTATGAAAAAAAGAAAATTTACTGACATCCTCTGCTAAAATGAACGCTTATTGCAATTAATGGGAGACGAAATCAATACACCTTCTAACTGGATGTTGTTTTGACCTAAACTCAGAATAAAAAACTGGGAAATTTGTATTCAGACCTTGTGCGTTTCTAACTGAACAACAGGATAATTGTTTTAAAGTATGTTGGACTTACAGTACCTGAAATTCATGACTGGACTAAATGTCTTTCCATTTCTTTCCTTCTGAAATGCACTAATCAGATTAGATTAGATTTTTCTCCTCCTCTCCCAAGAATTTAAGCATTCAGGTTTTTGTATCTGCAGACAAAAGAGCAGCTTACACAGCCATCAATTCAAATGTGATAAAACTCGCTCAAAAATGACAAAAATTATTTTATTTTGTCTGTAAAACCCAAGGGAATATTTTAGAAGGATAATGCAAAAGGTCTGTGTTTACTAATCAAATTTCTACAAGAAAAAAATGACAGCTGTCAAGCTTCAAGCTGATTAGCAAAAATCAACCAAAAATAAAACATTTGACTCAAAATTACTATTGTGCTCATTCCAGACCAGCCTATGCTTGTCACAAATGGAGTGGCTGAAGTGTAGCATCATCCCAGATCACCACCCATGCAGACACTAATACTAATTAATTGCCAGTTTGAGACCATACAGTATTTCAAATTCAAAGGATGTGCATATGCATGCATTAGCAGATTTCTGGAACTCTTAGCTAGTTTGCTACTGTAAAAATGTTCTTATGTATATATATTTGCAAATAATTTTCAAAGAATGTAGATCCAGCAACTCCTCTCCTTGATTTATGCTTGCAAAAGCGGCATGGCACTGTAGATATTGAAACTCGACTAACCCTGCTATTTTGCAAACAGTGTTGACAGTTGGTTGAAGTATTACATGATAAATATGTCTAAGCTGCTAACAAGAGCATTTCTGTATTTATACAGCATCATTCCTTTGCCAACTGTAAAACTCTGATGTATTTCTCAAAAATAGATCAACAGCAGAGCCAAACTGAGAACACGCAGTAGTCCATGGAGGCCAAAGGTAACTAAGAATTTCACATAAATGTTAGAATAAAATTATAAAATTTTGCTGCACCTTTTGAATGATAGGCAAACTGATTTGAATTGGTTTGAATCTATGTTGAAATGATGGCATAGGGAAGAAAAGGAAAAAAAAAATGTCTCGAAATGAAATGTAGGGTAGTGAACATCATTTAATTTATTTAATAGAATTTAGAATTCTATTCTATTTAGTATTCTAAAAATACATCTCATAAAAAATATGTCACTGTCAAAAACATCATCTATATGAAACTTAAAGTTTTCATTCCTGCTTTGCTTTAAATGTTTACTGAGACTCGTAATTTCCATGCCACTCATGTCTATGTTTTTCACATTTCAGTCAGTATGAGAAAAATGCAACAACCTTATTTCAATTAACAACTGGACATTGCCTAGGAATGGGAGAGGCACATTATTCTCTTTATAGATAGTGAAAGTCAGTCACATTCTCAGGATCTTATTAAAATGGCTTTAAACTGCTGGAATAGTATGAGGGGAAAAAGTTAATCTGTTTTGAAACTGCTGCTTAGTGTACATTGAAAGTGTAAGTAAACGGTTAATTACTCACTTTATGCTAGACTGCAATGTAAAGTTAATCTTAAATAGCCAAAAAACTATGTAGACTGCATAATATAAATGGCAAGTTTTATTGAGAAAAATATCTTCTGCACTAATATAATTTGTAAATGTAACATTGCATGGAATATTACTGTTGCTAGGCAATTTTTCCAAATCAAATCATCCTTATTATTCCCAAATGATGAAAACAAAATCATCTTCTATAGTATCAGTTAGGAAATTTTAATCTTACATGGAAGAAAAAGTTTGGGAAATGTGAAAGATTTCAGCCTCACTAAAGGCTCATAAATGTGAGTTAGATATTTAATATTGCCAACCGTGTATGAACAGACACAGGATGGCTGTATAGACATTTACTCTGCTCTCCGCCCTCAAAACATGAAGCAGTACATACGGCTTTGTGACCATTAAATAAGAAAGTACTGGACATTATATCTACTCTCATTGTAATGGACATTAAAAGCTGTTGGTGCAACTAGAGGGGCTTTAAGCTTTTGCTCCATTAGGAGTCAATTTCATAAAAGCTGCCATGGGGGAAGACCATCTCTCAAGGCTTTGGACAAGGTCCACTTTACAGCATTACATATGGCCAGATGATTTATGACCTCTTCAAACCTGCCACCTTGGCGCCTAAAGGTTACTCACAGTGAGAAGTTCACCTTTACCGAGTCAGTTATTGTCTACTCGCCTGAATTGATTTCTGCTACTCATGCGAGCTGACAAATTACATGCACCTCCAACCTGCCTCTTCTTCTACTGCTGCTGTATTTCCCTCATCAGCACACAGACACACAAACTCAATGAATGGCTGATGTGGTTGTTTTGCTGTTTTTAGTCTGGTGTTAAAAGAGCCTTCAAAGGTCTTCAAATCCCAATGATGAAACAAGAATATTGTCTAGCATGTGGCTTCACTTGGCAGCTAGCCTTAATTTGAATTCTCATTTCCCATGGAATGGTGACAATTAATTAAATGCTAATTCCTCAAAGTTCTGGACTGTTTTTTTCATAATAGACAGCGCTAAAAAAAACCCAAATCTCTAAATACATATTTTCAGCGTCTGCCATCAAGAGATAAATATGGTGCATGTTTATAAAAAGCTGCACATCATGTTTCTCTACTGGTATGCAGCATAATATGTATTAACATTAACACCAAATTCAGTTAACTTAGTTCTTTCAAAATTGTATAAAACAAAATGCCTTAAGTATAATAATACAACGTCTATAATCTACAGCAAGATCACACTGTAGATTATAGACAGTGAAACACACAGTTCTAAGATTATCTCCTGTAATTCAGGTATTTTCCCTATACACTGTTTTTTTAAACAATCCTAATCAAAATCTCAAGAGTGGAAAAGATTTACCAGCATATAGAGCAAAAGAGAAAAAAAAACATTAGATGTATCATCAAAAACATTTAAGCGTCAACAGTCTGCTCATTTGCTTGTATTTTGAAGCTTCTTTTACAACCTCATTATGATCCACTTGCTCAAAAGACTGTAAAGATTTTGATCAGTTTGGTGACACTGAAAATCCAATTTTTACCATAATTGTCAATGTGAGCAAGTTGGACGAATGGCAAGATATGCTCATTAAGACAGTAAAAAAAAGATTAATATCAAGTGAAAGTAAAGTAATCTAAAATTAATTTTAAAAACTAAAGGAAAAAATCTTATTTCAAACAGAACAAACATGACTAAAAGGTTGTTCAATGAAAAGCGTACACCCACCGCAAAAGTCAGCTATGTCTTAAT
Organism: Phalloptychus januarius; assembly: GCA_902982915.1. Taxonomy (NCBI): domain Eukaryota; kingdom Metazoa; phylum Chordata; class Actinopteri; order Cyprinodontiformes; family Poeciliidae; genus Phalloptychus; species Phalloptychus januarius. The sequence goes on along the minus strand of CADWAE010000230.1, from coordinate 14,038,350 downwards.
GTTTGGTTTAATGTCTGGTTGGTCGATCCGAGTGCTGTTGTTGTAGCATAGTGGTCTAAAAGTTCCTAATAAGCAAGGTGGCATTGTAAACATTCAACAAGATAATTAAATTAATCTAGTAATGAACAGGAAGCCAATGAATGGAAACCAGAACTGGATTTATACGTTCCTGGTCTCCTGCTCCTGTTATTAGTAGTGGTTCCACTGCATCAAAAGAAATAAACTGAGGTATTCCTGGCATTAGATCAGGACAGCTAACTTTGAAGGTCTTCCAGGCACTTCTCATTGGAAGGACACCGCAGGGTAACTCTAGAAATCACTGAATGGACTCTAACTCCCTTGGATTGGGAACCATCAGGCCCTATGGACATACATTTTAATGTTAGAAGCTGAAAAGTTTGGAACCACTAGGAAAACGGACTTATACGTCCATCACAGGATCCACCCTAATGACTAAGGTTAATACAGTACTGAAAACAGGTAAACACACATTTATGCAAAGTTTAGTTTTGCTGGAGTACAACTTTTTTTGTTTATTCACTACAGAATAAACAAGAAAACGTGATGAATGTGTGTGATAAAGTGGGGTTTTTATGTTTAAAAAAAAAGTGAATAGCATCTCTCCTACACCCTCACTTTGACTCATCTGGTGTGTTTTTTTTTGCCAGCTTTCTTTCAGTGATTCATCTCTTGAAGTCAGTAAAATATTCTGTTAAGTAAAAATAACCATCATCATCTTAACAATTTGACCAGTGGCTTTTTGATGAGAACAGTTTGCCATCTAAAATTCTTAGCCTTTAAATTACAAATTCAGATTTTGTAGTAAGGATGCTTTCATCATTTCTTTTAGAAAGTATATGGATGAATCAGTCAAACTGAGAGCTATTGTGAATGTTTGACATGCGTTTCTCCCACTGCAATAACACCATTCTGTTTTATTCTGTTTGTTGTAATGCTCTTAGTTTCTGTCTCACAAGACATTTACTGTACAAAGACACATGAATCAGTCCTTATTACAACCAAAGTATATTTTGGCACACGTCCATAATACTTTGAAGTCCTTAAATAAGCTTTTCATCTTAGTTTGGGATTTGTAGCCAAATATTCCACCTCAATTTGTAATAATTACTTTATTTAAATATGATAGCTTAAGACAAAGTGACTGGTGAAAAGAAGGAAGAAAGAAACAACTAAACAAAAAGAAAGGACAAGCAGTAAGAAAAGAAAGAAAGCCTACAGAGTACCTAAAAGTGTTTCATGCTTCACTTTGTCAATCAATTTTATCACTTGGCTAAAAGCTCATTGGAATCTCCATGTTTGTGCAAAATGTGATAAATCTGATGCTTCTTAATCTTTGAAGTGTTTTTTGTAGACGACCAATTAAAAGTATGCACTATTTGGTAGACTCTTGGCTGCAAGTCCATGAAATGCAAATATTTACTTTTAAGTAAGTTGTCTGTTATGTGGTTACACAGCACAGGTGCAGTCTTTGTTTTGAGTTCTCTTTTATGCCTGCATTAGTCACAGGTCAGAGTTAAGCTGCTTAACAAATATCATGCCTTTAAAAAGAAAAAAAGTTCTGTAAGAGGTAGATGTTAAAGCGAGAAAGAAATCTGTTCATTCTCAAAGAAAAACTAAAGATGAGGTAGTTATTGCTCAATAATCACATGCAACTCTGTTAAAAAGTCTGAGTCCTTTCATGGTAGTTAAAAGTGCTTTTAAGACTCTTACCCTATTATGTGAGTTAGAGTGGAAAAAAGTAAAAATGCCATCGCTCCATCCTCTCCTGCTTATCAGAGTTCAAGGTCACAAAGGTAACAGTTCCAGGCCAAAAACCAAGACATGCAGTGCCACTCTCCAACTCATACAGAGAAATCCCAAGGCATTCAGAGTCCCAGGGATTTATAGTTGTTCCATTAATTTCTAGAGCTGCCCTGTGGTCTCCTTCCAGTGGGATGTGCATGGAAGATCTCCAAACGTAGGTGCCCGGGAGGCATCCTGATGTGTTGCCAGAAACACCTCTTATTTCTTTCAATGTGGAGGAGTTAAAGATGTATTCTACTCCATGGGTGAATTTGGCCACCTGACAGCAATAATAATACATATGTTTGCAAGCCAGTTTGTTTTCCACCAAGGAGTGCAGCTTCAAGCCACTTGAATGCTTAAAATAAACTTATCTTCCATCTCCCTCTCCCTTTATGTTTTAATTACAAAACAGTTTGGTAATACAATCTATACTTACATTTTGAAAGTAAGTATACTTTCTCTTGTGCAAAGAATTGAAAGAAACACATTCAGCAATAAATACTGCCGCAGCGCTCGCTTTTCCCGCCGTTCGCTTTGAACCAGCTGCTCCGGGAAGAGAAAGGATGCTCCAAGAATCGCGCCAGTCATTTAAAGGATGCTTATTGGTCCCCGAAAAACGATGAAAACCTGGGCATTATCAATCAATAAAATCCCCACCGGCCGAACTTTAAAATGAGACGTTATGCTATTAAAACTTATCTTTTGTCAACAACTCAGAGCCGGAAGTGAGAGCTCCGCACAATGCAAGTAAAGTCCCGGCCGAAACACGGTGCGCTAAGTAATAAAACATGAATTAACGAAGCTTCGAGGCAGGTCAATTTTCCTCGATTAATTATAATTATGGAGGTACCCTAATCACTCGAGAAATCGTTTCAGCCCTAATTGTTGTCCTTTATTTTTGTTTCCAACATAACTACTTCAGTGTAATTAAAAATCAGGAGTAAATATATTTCATTTTCACACAGAGTTCAACAACCTTCAATGCTTAAAATGATCAAGCAAGAGGGTCCTTAAAGTGCTATGGTAACATAGCTTCCTACAATTAAGTGTAGCATGGAAATATTTTTGACACCTTTTAAAAACTCCTGAATAAAACCCAGTGTCACCACTTGCCTTCAGAGGTCAGATGTTTTTAATTGAATTCCAGGATAAGTACAGCTTTTCTGTGAAGGCCTTAGAGATTTGTAAGAAAACGTTAGTGAAAAAACAGTTTCATAAGGAGAAATTAACACACCTGTTTGGTGTAGGGTTTTGAACCTCTCACACAGAACTTTTCAGTCCAAAAGCATGACATAACTACAGACTAGGGGTGCACCGATTGCAGTTTTCTTACCGATCTTTTAAAAAGCCTGACTTACCAATTCCAATTTTGGCCAATACCTTTTTTTTGTCTGAAATGTTGCTGAATTGTCAACAGTAGTGTGACTATGATTAATTGTGAATGTGCATGTGTTTGTCAGTCAAACCTCTCTGGTGGGAAGAAAGAAAAGCACAGTGGTTGAGTTTTAGACCTTTGCCAAGGTTGATAACATCGGTGGATAAGACCGGCTTCACCTTTTAAAAATCGTCCGCTCACTGATCTCGCAAAATTAAGGAAATTAGCACCGATAAATCGGCTGGCCAATAAATCGGTGCACCCCTACTAAATTATGGCCACATAAACATCAATGCCAGGAAAGAAGCACATTACTCAGAGGAGCAGCTAAGAGGCTAACGTTAGCTCTGACGGACCTGAAGAGATCTACAACTGAGGCTGGCGAATCTGTCAATACAACTGTTAGTTGTGCACTCCACAAACTTCCATGAAAGAGTGGTAAGAAGAAAGCCATTTTTTTTAAAGCAAATGTGGTAGAAATAATAAATGCAAAAAGGTGTTTGTTCAGTCAGATGATGCAAAAACATGTTCTTCACAAAAAGTACTATGCGAGATGATAAAGTACCAATGCATATAACTTTGATCACAGCATTATGGTGGCGGCTTAATATGGGTGATTTTTTAATTTAGTTTATTTTCCGGAGACAGAAACTCAGGGCGAGTTGATTGGAGAGAGCTAAATGCAAGGCAAATCTAGAGTAAGAGCTGCAAAAGCCTTGAAGCTGAGGTAGACGTTGTCCTTAAGCATACAGTCAAATCTGCATCAGAATATTTCAGATACAGCTGTGAAAATGTGTTAAAACAGTCCCATAAAGGTTCAGACCTAAATACAATTAAACATCTGCAGCAGAACTTAAAAACTAATGTTCAGAGATGCTCTCAAAAAAAATCTATTTGCAAGAGCAAATTTCTGTCTCTAGATGTGAAAAGCTGCTAGTGACATACCACCAAAGAACTGTAGGTGTAATTGACACAATGGCTGCTAAGAGTTGACACAGGAGGGATGAACAGAAATTCATGCCACACTTTTCAGAATTTGTCATCAACTTGGTCACCCAATTACATTTTCTGTCCACTTCCAAATTGTACGCTGCTTTGTGCAGGTGTTCCACATAACACATTTTTTGTTAAAATGCAACAAGTTATGGAAAGGTTTGGGGGTATTTTAACTTCTGCATGGCACTGAACAGCCTAGTCTATGCAGCCATAAAAATAACATTTTGTAGCTTATATTTTATAGCTGTTCTATCAGAGTAATTTTATTACTACAATGTGCAATAGCTCCCAGATGCAATAGTTTTACATGAAATTACATCAGAAACATTTGAAAGAAACTAAAATTGCGTTTTTTTTGTTTTTCTTTAATTATTAAAAAAAAATCTCCAACATCAAATTTTTGTTTTGGTGACTGGGTGGGATGCACATCCACAATGCTGAGCACACAGGTCCTCACAATTATGCAACAACCAAGTCTCTCAGCCCTTTGATTCCTCTGCTATCTCTATCTTGCCATCCAATTCCGACAGTAAAAGAATCCTGCAGCACATACAATTCTTTCACATGCAAACCTCTACCTATTCCATCACATGCACACGCCTACATGCCAAAGTTAATGCAGTGTTGTGGAGCTGATCTCTTAGGGGTCGCTCCTGAACAGAAAGTGAACCTTCTGTTTCTCAAAGAATCCAAACACTGCAGCTAAATGGATTCCCTCATGAATTCCAGAAAGTATTTGAAGGATGTGGTGCTATAAAAGTCTCCGTCAGATGGGAGTCTTATTCTGAGCAGATATTGCTCAATACATTCATTACAACCTTTCTCTTCCAATCAAACCCTCAGAACAAGAAAGGTCTTTTCATTAGTGCTCCATCTTAATTAAATCTGAGGGACTCAGTCAGTAAACTCCATACCTGCAGAAGGTATGTTTATTTATTTGGTCTCTTGCATAATTAAAGCCAGTGTTCAATTATGTTGTATGCTACAGTCAATATTTTTGATCTGAGAGGAAAAAGTGGGAAAAAAAAATAATTTAAATATATTTTGGCACAAATGTAAGGGTATGTGAACCAGAGGTCTTCGAAATTCGCCAATATGATACTTTATTGAACTGCATGGACGACTTGATTTATAAAGAAAATGTTTAGAAAATATTATTGGTGTAAATTTAGTACATGAAGGCGAGTAGAAAAATATAAACAGAACATCTACATCAGTTGAGCCAAATACACACCTACAGCTTTAAACCTGTCTGTGTCCAGAAAGTACTTCTTAAATTCGCTTCCTTAATTAATCAAAATACGCACCAGCCTGTGTCCCATTATGCGCAGAACTTGCCAGAAATTAACTTACCCGGCTTCCGAAGCAGAAATGAAATGGCCGAGGAAAACCATCCGGCGCGAAAAGCACATTAGATTCCACATTAATGTTCATTCACAGCTTCCCGACGTTCACGCCGACACCCAGTTAGTGAGCCGACAGAGGAGCGCGCTCAGGCGAGAGCGAGCCTCTTGGCCACAGACAGCGGAGAGAGGTGAGTCAGTGGAGAGGAGGTGTGAAGACAATATAATAGCAACAAAGTATAACAATAATAATAATAAGTATAACCTAAATTAGAAATTAAAAACTGGCACATTTAATGTCTGATATATAAAAATCCGCACCCAATTTTGCTCTGTGTCTATAGCAGTGTTTCTCAATTCCAGTCCTCACGCCCCCCTGCCCTGCATGTTTTAGGTGTTTCCCTGCTGCCACACACCTGGGTTGAATATTTGGGCAATTAACAGGCTTCTGCAGTACTTGATGGTCATGCAATCATTTGAATCAGCTGTTCTGGAATAGAGGAACATACATCTAAAACGTGCAGAGCAGGGGGGCCTGAGGACTGGAATTGAGAAGCACTGGTCTATAGTGTATATTCTATGTAATGCATGGCTGGCCAAAAGCATAAATGCACTAAGTAGCTGCTGAAAAAGATCCAAATTCAACAGGTGGCCTCTAAGTGCACTAGAATTCTCACACAATCAGGTTTACCGATTTGTTTGCTTTTCATATAACATAAATCAACCATAACTGTTGATTTTTTGGAATCAACAACTGCATGCCTTTCCCTTAAAACATTTGGATTATATATAAATTGTTGAAGTAAAATCTTCTGGACTCCAGAAATCAAAACTGAAAAAACATCCTATCCTATCAGTTGTTCAAATTTTTCAAGGCTACAACAAAACTTTATGAAATGTAAATAAAACGCTTTAAATATGTTTACAAATTAAAATGCAGAAAGCATTAGATGCATCTGGATTCAGTCCCTTTAAGTCAGTCCTATGTAACTATTTTTTGATGCAGTTAAAATTGGAAGTCCTTAGAGAAGATCTATAAATTTAGCTCTTTTCAAATTTAGCCTAATTTTGCAAAAAACACATTCTGGAGCTCTAGTGGGCTTTATAAAAAAGTGAACAAGGAGGAAATGGGCAGTCGGAGAAGGCACAAAGACTTGCAGCAAAGGTCCAAAGGTTGGCAACCATCCATGGTGATGCTGCTGCTAGAGCCCACCCTGCCTACCTCACCCTTCTTAAGTTTATTTCGTCAGAAAATGTGGAGTATTTTGTCAGTGGTAGTTTTCAAAGTGATGATGTGGTGATGCTTCAGGAACAAAAGCTCTGCTGGCCGAACTTCAGATGAACAGAAAAGATTTGATTACAAACTGCAGTCAAAGTCAGCACAACCGAATCATGAGGAAATCATAGTCGGATCATAGAGGATTCCTTGTTGTTCTCCAGACAGCATTGCTTTTATAGAGGACGATATATATACAGCATCATATCCTGGTTTTCTCCAACATATGCATTTTACAGAGTTATGATTACATGAATGCTTTCCACCTGAGCTCTTCTTCAGTATTGCCCACCTCAGCAAATGGACACTGGGTCCATTTGTTCAGACTGAGTGTCTCCATTCTTTGCCCATAATATCTTCACACCCAAAAGTCTTCTTGTATGGTCAAACACTACAACTGAAACATTTCTTATTAAACCAAATTGGTCACAGACTAGTCTTAACTGTGTGAAGATTCACACTACCGTTTGCGCTGCGAACATAAGAGATCTATTAATAAAAGTAAGATGATGTGTGAATTTATGGCAGCAGTATGTTCACTGTGGTTACATTTAAAAGTTCACATCATACCACAAAAAAACATTTACTTGTTTTACAAAGAAAGCGTAAAATCTATCTTAGTGTTGCACTTAGGTGACTGGCAGCAGAAAAGCCTTTAAGAAAAAGCAATGAGGGCTACATTAAGGGTTTGGATTCAAGTCCTAATTAAGAAACTGGAAAACATTGATTAGACAATGAGCTAGTGTGTGATTTGGAGGTGTTGTGTTACATTTTCTATCATTTTCTCAACTCACCTCCCTCTGAGTGCTGTAACACTGCTATTTATTAAGCTGGATGTTATGTAAATTTGTTCTCCTTGTGTTTCCTACATAAAGTCACTGATTGATGTCAAAATTCCTCCTATTGACTGCTGGATGTAGATGAGTTATAGCTATGCTGTGAAGATGTACAGTAATTCAGACAGTTTATTGTGATGTGTGGGCAGATGTGGGCTGAAACTTTATTTTTCTTGTTTTGATTAGAATAACATGAGTCTGAAAATTGAATTAAAGTGCATCACAAGCTGGCCTTTTTATCTGTGGCGCGGTCACTTGTTTGGCTGCAATGTTAAAGAAGCATCACAACCGCAGTCCACAAATCCAAGTTAGAGGAGCTGGAGGAGTTACAGGAGCTTGTTGCCAGCATAAGGTTGGCTGCAGATGAGGCAACACTTTCAAATAACACGCCAAACAATATTTGCAAGCTGGAAAACAATGTTTAAGATGTGACTGAAAAGAAATATTAGGTAATGCTGCAGCTGTATCACTGAATTTGCAGGCAGCAGATGGCTCTGGTGGAAAGTTTATATAGAATCACAATGGGCAACGATGTCATTAGTCTTTGTTGGTTTTGAACTTTTTGGGATGCATTTAAAGAGTTTCAACAACAAATTAATTGACTTTAGAAACAAGAAATAGGTGCATAAGTTTAAATGAATTGCAGGGTTGAGTTTGGTTTCTAAATCTTCACATGTTCAAAATTATACATACAGGCTCAAATATATACACTGCATTGATATGTCCATTAGGAAGCTGCAGAAAAACACTTTTTTGTAGACAGTAAGCTTACCATTTTTATTAATAAGGCTTAGTTAGGGCTACAATGTTTAATAGAGTTAAAGCCAGTGTCATTCCAGAGGCTGAATTTAATGTCATGATTTCCATTCTAAATATTACTTCTGATCCATCATTATTTTATACATCCCTTTTGTGTCATGTTTTGTTGGTTTAAACTCTCATCTTAACCATATATTTGTGAATTATTTGAGCATGAATGTGAAGCTTTCACCTTATTAATTAGCAAAAATTAAAACTTTACACCCAGCTTGTCTTTAGATGTGTCAGCTTTGAATTACCTGTGGCTTAGCAATGTGCACTTGCATCTTGAGAGGCCACACTTAACAATCAAAAATATTTATTTTAACACAAATTAAAATGTGTTACATCACATTATAAATGTCCAGGTCTTATCAAAAAATCTTGAAGGTGCTGGTGTTTTGAAAACTTGCTATTTCTGGTACTTCCAAAAAATGACAGAAACACAGTGATGCATTTTGCAAAGACTGCATGCCTTGGATCCCCATAATATAATTTAATAATCCATGTTTATGCAATGCTACAGGAGTCTCATGTTACGACATAATTCCTTACAAAGGGCAAGAATAAATGGCAAAAAGAAAAAAAAAACTACATGGAGCACTGAGGTTTTTGGATTCATGACAAGACTGCAGCCTGTATGTGGAATGATTATACCAAGTTGCCAGTCTGCTAGATTACAGGCTTTAAGTAAAAGTTTTAAGACCAGTAAATGCATCAAGTTGCATGTTATACCAGCTGAACAAAGTGAGGCTAGCATTTAGTAACTCTCACGTTGCGTTATAGGCAATCTAGACTCTAGGGTTTTAGTGAAATTGCCTATTTATCATAAACTGAAAGAAAACATTTTGATTTGGAGCCTCAGAAGTCCATTTTTTGTATCTTCAGGATTTAGCCTGAAGGATTAACATTCTGGCTCAAAGTGCTTTCAAGAAAAAAGCTGTGGCTTGTCGATAATGAAAACACACTTTGAAAACAGCTGTTTCTCAATCGATACCTATTGTTTGGTTCCTGTTTCTGGTTCTGAATTTGTTTAAGTCTCTTGTTTGACATCTATGGTAAGGCTTTACCATGTTAAACTCCAGCATAGAAGGCAGCAGTAAGAGGTGATTCAACAGAAAAAAAATACATAAATGTGCCACAAACTTTATATTAATTGGTCATCTGCAGGAGAAAACAATTAACCTCGACTCCAGGAGTTCCAAAGTTTTCTTATTTTCCAGACATGCAAGATTGTTAGACAGAAGCACATTAGGAGTTTCTGACGTCCTCCATCAGCTCTTTGGTTTTTGATGATGATGGCTGCAAAGGACTCACACTGGTCCACAAAATATCCACTTATACTCCACCCACCTGCAAAGCCTTTGGATAACCTTTGTAGGTGGCAGCTGTATCTTTTCAAATGCAATGCTTAAAGTGTAGTCAACTATCAGAACCTCTTCAGGTCCAACAGGGAAGCTGTATTCATATGCAAAGTGAGATTGAAGCTATACCATAGTATGAAAACCTGCTACTGGGGTGATATAAGCACCATTCATATGAAACCATTGGGAGTAGCATCCATGCTGGGTGGAGTGTACTTTACTGTCTTCCTTACCCTTGTTTCTAAGAGGTTGTTATTGCTGGGTGTTTGCAGATCAGTTTGAATGTGCATGCTAATGTGAAAAAATATATAAGAAGAAATGGTTCTGCTCTGTCAGTCTAACCACCATAAGACAGCTTGTTACCAGTGAACAGGCCCCTGCAGACATTACTGACTCTTCTGCAGCTGCCTCAGCTCTCGCTCAGTCGTGCCGATCTTTTTATTCCATTTTAAACTCACCAACAGGGATTTCCGGACCTTTATTCCTGTCTATTTGTCACCTCACTTGATTATCCTGTTCCTCTCAGTTAGAAGAGAAAAGAATGATGTCATTAAAAACACATTAAACCTGACTGAAAAACCTCCATTTTATTGCATTTGTCTAAAAGGGACTTGGCCAGAGAATTTACAACTTTCTCTAAAACTTTAGAACTATAAGGGAGTTTGGAAGCCTAAGATTTGCTGAAGCATTTGAGTGAACACCAAGTTTCGTAAAGTAGTGGCTGCCCCACAGCATGATTAAAACTTACAGGGACAATACCTGAAAGCAAACTGCTGTTTACAACAGAGAAAATAAATTGCTATATGTTTCGGAAAGCCTTCTTAAAGAGGTGAGGCGGAGCAGCATCATACGGAAAACTCAATGGCTTTATATGTGCAGCTATATCCTTTAAAATTATTAGATTCACTTGTTGGAATTGATCTAACACAGCTGGACAGGGGATCAAACACAGAAGATCACAAGCAGGTGCTTAGATGAGCAACAACCTTATCTAATGGAAAAGTGCATAAAGTCATTACAAGTTTCCTGGAACATTTTGCCTGGAACCTGCTTCCAGGCAAAATATATTTGTGTGTTTCAAATACACAAGTTAGGAATGATTTCAGTCTTAAAATGTGCAAAGCTGGTTTTTCCTCCCCAAAAACGTGGGGAGGAAAAACTTTTCACTAATCGTAGTGAAAAGTGAGTCTATAAAGTATTGACTTAGAGATCAATTCAAATTTTGGCCACACAAATCAGATTTTTATTTCTAACAAGTTTAAAAATACCATTTACCCTGCGCTTCACAGTAGTGTACATTGTGTTAGTCTATTATATGAAATCTCTTTGAAATATGGTGAAGTTGATGGTTTTAACATGACAAACTGTGAAAAAATTAATAATAATTAAAAACATGTAAAATAACTATAGTTTGAATTGAGTCAGAAAGTATTTCATTGGAACAGCTGGTTTTCAAGAATATGTTTACATTTTCACTGAAAAAGTGAAAAAGTGGGAAACCACTAATTGGAAAGTCAGATAAGAAACAAAAATACAAGTCCAGAACTGAGATCAAACTAAAAATGTTCCTTCTATTGATGCTGCAACTACAAAGAATTAATGTCATGTTTCAGACTTACACATTTCACACCTGTGAGAGTCAGAGCACTCGTCAAAATATTTGTGAGCAGAAGTCAAAGGGAGGGTAGATATCATATTAGATCAGTAAAAATGATGTGTAAGTTGTGATGAAACCCCTGCAGAGATTGCTGTGTCCCATGTGCCACAGCACAGCTCTAGTGGTGATTAGGGCTCTTTTGAATCATCAGTGTGTGTCTGTGTGTGTGTGCACCTCACGCCATGTTCCACCTATCTGTTGATTAAAAGGAGCCTGCGAAACAAATATCCCCTTTGCACATAATCATTTCTCTGTCCTCCACACTTTTTAACACCCACTGTGGGCTTTTGATGACTTTTAATGCTGTTCTTCTTCTTCAAGAATTGTAAATTAGAAGTCCAAGGCTAAAGAGCACTTGATAAATGGCTTTTCTTAAAAATAATTTATTTTGTTTTGTTTTACCAAACTGTAATCTATTATTTTCCAAACAAGCCATCTTTTCCACCACCTACACAATTGCATATCAAGAGCAACACAAATAAAATGAACCAAATGTTCAGTCCACAGCGTGGGAACTAAACGGAAGGTAGACGGTGTGAAACAGCCTTGGATCAACCTTGTATAACATGAGAGTAATTTTCTCCACCATCACTTATTAGTCACTTAAGGGAGACAGATGGATGGAACGGCTCCTTTAATGTCATTATCACATAATTGTTGCCTATCGATTTCCATCCTTGTTTGGTGTGAATAGCAAGTAGATTCTGTGTTAGGGAGTAAATAACATGCAACATAATTATATTTTTTGTCAGGGAAACAATGAATAGTATGTGAAGTTAAATAAAAAAGGTTGGTGTGATGTTTTGAGAAAGAATCCACTGGGAATTCATATCTGTGTGTCGCTTTCCTGAAAAGAGCCGTCGATCCAATTTCATTAGCTGAACAAATTTCATCCAAATTAGTAACCATAGAAGTCTGAAGACCAGCAAGGGAGATACACAATAGCTAGGGTTATTCAGACACAAAAAAATATCTAGGTAACTTAGAGTGTGCATTATGAAGGACAAGGTGTGCTTTGCAATAAGGCAGATCCATACCTGCATTGCAGCATTCATTCATAATACAGTAATACAAAGTTCTCTACAGAAAATCAAAGGGAAGGTAAAACATTCAAGGTTTGCTAAACAAAAAGAAAGAGAATGTCATATGTCAAATACTCTATAACAAAAATCAAAATATATAATCAAAACTTTGCCTTCAATGACTCATTAGTGTTCAGTCAAACGGCTAATTTCTGCAGTAAATACGTGTTTACAGACATGAACTAAAGAAGCATCTCAGGTCTTGAGTGAGGTTATTCCAGATCAGAGGAGAACTGTCAGCAGTCAGCATAATATTCCATACAAAAAACAATGCTGGGCACATTTATTCATAAATCCAGGCTGAATGCAGCTTTAATTATAATCCAGCTGGCAAAATATTGTTGCCTTTCATTTCTTTTTTCACAGATCATAAGGGAAACTAGCCCAGATATCTGGGATAGTTTGTACTTGTCCACTAGGATCTACATGACCACAGAAGTAAGATTTCAACATGATCATGCACATGTGCTCATTTAAAGTACCTCCAATTAATCCCAAAATTCAGCTAATCTTGTTTTCTGAAGTTTTCTTATCTTTTATTAAAAGCAAAGCTGCTAAGAAGATGTAGAGGGACTTTGTTGACGCTCATTTTGATCAGCAGTATTGTAAAAATAATTTTTAATGTCAGAGTGCATATATAGCACATATGGGGTAGCAAAATTTAATCCTTTCCTAATAAATGAAAACCTCTCATAAAAGTCTCACAAACGCATGTGGAAAAGTGTGTTTGATGAGACCAATAGAATGAGTCAGGGAAGTGGCAGCATCATGTTTGGGGTTGTTTTTCTTCACTGGAGCATCTGTCAAGATGGAGAAAATGCTGAACAGCTCAAGCTACCAGAGAATCGAAGAATCCTTCTGGTTCTGCTTGAAAAATTAAGATGAAGAAGAATTTCAACTACAAGCAAGCCATGCATCCAGGTTAAAAAAAAAAGTTTTACCAGACAAGATCAATGTTTTGGAGAGGCCAAGCCAGGCACAAAGCTGAAAATATGTAGCAATCTGCCTGTTCAACTTCTGTGAGGAGAGATTGGGAGCATTTGGCTAATAAGTTTGGGCAAATAGTGCAAAGTCAAGATGTGCTGGGCTGATAGGCTCCTATAAGAATGAGTGCTATAATTAAATGCAAATGTGTCTCAGCAGATGATTAGTGGACACTTACACAACCACATTATTCTAGTTGCGTATTTTCTATATTTGCCTCTAAAATCTTTTAGCTTCTTTGCAACAGAGTTTTTCATATTGTAGTTCACATTAAAGGTGAAAAAAAATGCAAAATAACCCAAAAAATTCTTTATCTTGATCTTTTATGAAGCAGAAATCAGGTAGTTGAACCAGGATATGTTGCCTTTACTCATTACTATGAATGTACCCTCCTGGAAGCAGGTACTTTTACTATGCACCTCTGTACAATGACAATCATTTACAAAGTCAGTGAAAGAAACATTATAAGTCAAACAGCAACAGATTATGAGATTGTTACGATTAATATAACTATGCGTTTCTCGGTTCAGCACAGTTCTACTGAATATGTTTCTGAGAAATTATTTTGAAGGAAATATATCTTTCTATTGCAATGCAAATGTCAATCCTTAGCAAAGCTGCATCACCCTCTGTTTGTATATTCATCCTGTAAGACGATGCTGTGTGTGTGAAACAAATAATGTGGTAATACGTGACAGCTTTGCAATCTGTTTGTTGGGAATTTCTGTTTTCTGAAACTGCACAAGATGAACCCAAGTCCTGTTATGTAATCAGCGGAAAACACTTAAATACTAGAATATAATCTTCTCTAGAAAATTGCTTTTTGCTAAACAAAAAACCAGAGAGAGAACAAAATAACCCTCAAGGCTGACAATTAAAATACCTCCTCTCCACGGTTCTACTGAAAAACCTGCAAAGAAAATTGAGAGAAGCAGTGCTTGTGTAAATTTAAATTAAATTTTTACAATGCAGGTTAGTAGTAACAGAATTTTGATTGTTTTTATAACTAGAACTTGTTTTAAACTTGTTTCATTGGATGCCTTTATATGCATGTTTTGCACACAGTATTAAAAATGAAAAATTCTGAAAATAATCTCTAACTCAATTCAATTACCAGAGCAAATGGAAGCTAGAATCTTTTCACGTCCTGATTATTCCCCCCCCAAAAAACCTGATGAACAAGTCGTAATTACAGTGAAGCAAAAACTTGTTAAAACAATCTCACAATTTCTGCTCAATAAACCTTTGTGGCTGATTCTGTGACCCTACAAAATAACATAAATCAAAACAAAAAGCAAATGGAGTTCATGACGAAAAAGTATGAACTCCAATCTTTATGCTTCAGCCTCTGAGGCCTTATATCTACACAATAAGTGAAATTATCATTCGTTATTACTTCACCCACATATTTACTCTGAGAAAGAACACATTAGCTGATTCTCCCTTGTTGGGACTCCAGAGTTGCTTACCAGGAACAAAGAGGCTAATGTAAAAACTTTTAAGAAAGAACTGCATTAATTCACTTTTGGTTACTGGAGGAAGATGAGGAAGAGTTTCAGGATAAGAAACACTCTGATGTCATGTGGATTATATAACTCCCTCTATATGTAAATCTTTCTCTCTCTCTGAAAATTACTTATCTGGTAGGTTTTTATAAGCAACAACAGAGTTAATAATATTTGACTATTATTTCCTGATTGTTAGTTGGTGCCCAGATGTGGTCATTTTGATCTAAATGACTTTTTTCAAACAACTGCCTTTGGAATTTAATGGTTATTTATACCCAAACCAAACCTCCTTTCTAAATATTGAGACAATGCTTTTAGAACAATAATATCATGACTCAGAGATTGTTTCAGACTGAAATGTTAAGTTGACCTTAACAGAATAATAGAACAGTAGCTTGATAAATGTGGGGATCTGAGAGGACAGCACAAAGCCAATTATACGCAAGATTTTCCACTAAGTTTTTTCCTCTTTGTTGCAATGCATGAGTTAGACACGTTTCGAATTTGAGTGTGCAATTTTTCATGAGCTCTGGGACCGTCAGAGAATAGGCTAATACCGGAGGAGCCTTCTGTGTAGAAAACATAGATGACTGTGTGGAGAGATGGTTGGCAGGTGGAGTACAGGAGGAAGACTGCTTAAAGAAGAAAGCTTTGTAATCTTTCATAGTCTAACCTAAGCAATTTTATATCAGTATAACAAAACATAAACTCAAATAAACAAAGGATTGTGACAGTTTTACTGGGAACATATTGACAAAATGTCCCAGAAGCTGCAGAATTCAACAGCAAAACAAATCAGGTCAAAATTGAAAAACCTTAATCCAACTTGGGACTAGAAATCATAACTGTTCTTCTAGCTGATTTATTTGTTATCTGGTACTACATCAGACTCCTTCCCAGAAGTTACATTTCATTTAATTTGTGAAATATCCTATCAAAAATGTTCAAAGCTTTGGCATCATCCCATAGCGATATTTGTTAAAAAATTTGTTAAAAGTGCTATAAGACTTCACCCCTTTAAAACATGAACTAAGATGCGATTTTTCACTTTAATGGTTAATAACTCTTCGACACACTGACCTAATTGTTATTTTTAAACCACAAACTTTCTGTTTGACATACAACAAAACTATCATGTCAGCAACAGTTGACAAATAATGGTCCTGGTAAAAATTGATTATAAATTAAATAGTTTAAATTGCCCTGAATTCATCAAGGAGATTTAAAAGCATCTGAAATATGCAGTTGAAACATACAGTTTCCTCAAAGCCACACCATCAAAAAAACTGTTATTTTCTTTTTTAAATAACTGCTGGCATTTTCTGCTAACTAGTAGTGACTGTGTGGGAGCTCTTATCGAAACGCGTGTCACTCTGCCTTATGTGGCTGCAGAAACCCATGTAAGCGTCTGCCCTCATTAGTCTGCTTTCCGCTTACATGTCGGAGTCCTTTGATGAAAAGCAGTTTCAGAGCTTTACTGTTCATCTTTGCATTCCTAGAGAAATTATTTTTGTATTTATTTTTTTAAAAAGTCAAGAGCAAAAACATCATGTGTTAAAAGAAATAAATGGCTTTGCAGTCTAAAAATTGACACAAGTATCAGGCAACTGGAAGCTCTTATCAGTTAGACCTTTTGTAGGTCCAAACCAGTCGACACATTGAAGCACAGACTTCAGCAGCATCCTGCTGGGTTCACCTGAATGATCCAAAGTCAGGAACAGATCGGAGGGTGGGTTCACGACTATGTACCAGAGGTTGCTGGTCAACATTATAAAAAAAATAAGTAAATCCTCAAAAATGGACACATTTGTGCACAAGCCAGCTCATCCACAAATAGGTGTCTTGCTGAATCACTCTTTGAATAGCAGCCACTCACATCTCAGCAGTGACTGATGTTGCAGCAGAAACTGTGTGGCCGATATTAGCAGCTGTTTCTGATGAACAGCGACGAGGGCTGCCATTAGAGTCCCATCCATACAGGTAGAGAGAAAATAAAAGCATCTAATGAGCAAAAGTTTAGATTTTCTCCGAGAGACGATGATTCCACAAAACACCTCCATGTCCTTTGGGTCGAGGTCCTCGCCAAAAATTGTAGTTGTCCTTGGAATGCACTTTACCACCAGCAAAATGATGAAACTGCTCACTGGAGCTTGTCATTGAATTAGGGAAAGTGAATTGTCTTTTTATTCCTTTTTACAAAATTTGCTCTGCCGTCACAATTTAGAGGCAAAGCTTTGATTTGGTCTGGCCCTCTGTGTGCTTGGTGTTTTCTTTCCTTCTTTACTCTTTCTTACTTTCTTTCTTTAACACAACTTGGAGCAACTCTGCAAATGTAATCTGTAAAATGTTTACTTAGATCAAATCTCTATTCCTAAGCAGTAAAGTAGAACACAAGGCTTTGCTTTTTACCAGCAAGCATTGCTGGGGAGGATTTACTTACAGTTCTGTCTAAACAACACATTATCTAAAGCTGCATCCTTAATTAGTGGAATAATCTTTTACATAAAGTATAAATGTGTATTTTGTCTACTTTAATGTACATTAATGCAACCTTTACTGGAAAAGTAAAGGTTTTGATCAGAGCATGTCATGGCATGAATTTTATATCTGTTTTATTAATTCATTTTGGATTCTTACTGACTACAGAATCTGAACTGGTCTTTTTTGTCTGTAGTCATATTGTTCTTTAGTATTCTCAGAGTACAGCAGCATGCTTTGGCACATTTCAAACAAGTAAAGAGAAGCAATGTTTTCGTGAATGCATTTTTTTCTATGTATGGTAAGGAAAGACATTTCCACCTCCTGGCTGTAAATTTTCTAGTTATGTGTCCCTGTTTATATTTGAGTTGTGGTGAAAAATAACAGCTGGGAGATCACCTTTAATCACGTTACCTCAATTTAACAAGGTAAGGAATAATATTTTCAAATAAAATCATCTTTTTAAAACTTTATTTTGAATAAATATATTTCTTCTGATATTAATATTTGCTTGAAGGTTTTAAATATGCATGACAATGAATTAAAAACATAAATATTGTAAGTGGAAAATGTGTTTTTAAGGGACTACATGTTCGCACCCTAATTTCAGCCTTGTTAACCCAGTTCTTGTTTTAATAACTAGCTAAAGGTGGAACCTAACAATATTCATGCCCAGGCTGAGTGATTGTAAACTTCTGACTGTGTTCTTAAAGATGAACCAAAGATGTGTTTTCTCCTGTTGTAAGGCTGAGCACCATGCAGCAAAACTGATTGCTGCTGTTAGAAAAATCAAAGGATTTGTTGCGGTACGTCTGGCCCAACAGGTGATTTTTCTTTTTTAACCCATTTAGTTTCTAAAGAGCTGATAAGACAAACAAATCTTTGAAGAAACTCTAAAGTAGATTTGATCTCCCTACATTTGACAGTCCCATTTTACACATGATCTACTTTGTTTACAAACTGTATAAAATGGTGCCATCCCATTCGGGTTTTGAGGGCCTGAGCTTATCGAGTTCTCATGTTGTTTTTTCCATACTGATTTATAAACAGTGGCTGATCACAGAAAAACATCCAGCAAAAATGATTTCTAATGGCCACTTTCATTTAACTCATATGCTTTCAAATACTGAAGCTGAATGTAAATCCCCAGTGAGCAGATAATTTGTTTGCTTTGTGCATTTGAAAATGTCATTGTTTCGCCTGATGCATGATAAATAAGCCTTTTCCAATCAAGCCATATTGAAGCCATAAACAAACCATGTCTTATCACTAACCCATGGCTGGATTCTTTGTTAATCCTTATTCATAACATGGTAAGAACCTCTTATTACTTACTTTTCTTTAATATTTTATAAGAGCATTTTCACTTGTTTTGCCTCAGTTCTTCTGATTAGGCAAGTTGAGGTGCAGTAGCTGCACTTCATTGCCAGCATAGCTTAAGAGGGATCTTTTCTATCCTAGTAAAATAATTGTGTTTTCCTCAACATAAGTACAAGCTGAGGGCAGAGGGAGAATGACTCAGGTTCTGAATAACATTATGTGAAACCCTTGTTGAACCAGTTGGAAAGCATCCAGCATTTGTGATGTTATTTTATGTTCTTACAGGCAGACGTGTTTTTCTGTTTTTGTTGGTAGAGAACAAATATATTCCAAACAAAGTAAGGATCTTTAAAACTGTTAACACATCTGGTTTCTGTAGTTGTTTTGAAAAATCATGAAAGTTTCATTTTATAAAAATTCACCCAGGTAGGACAAGGATAAGTCATGGTTAGATTATTTTTAAAGATACATTTCAAAGTGAAACAGTAAGAAAGTGCAGGTAAAAACTGAACCAATAAATGGTGGCAATGGTGTCATAAATTTATGCAACGATAAATTTATGCAACAATATCACTGTTTAATATGCACTGTGAAAGTTAAGAAACCAGGTTTACTTTAGCCTTGTAAAGAAACAAGGCCAAAGTAGTTTTCAATTATTTTAGAATACTTTTCTCTAGTATGAATTACTAACACAGCAACACAAGACATAAAATAACTCATACACTGATAGTAAAATTTATACTGCACTGTGATATTGTAGAGATCACAGTGCAGGGACAAGATGCCATTTTATAGCACAGTCAAGTAACTTTAGTTATTATTTAAAATAGCTTTGCAGAAGGTTGTAATGTTATTCCCTCATCAAACATACCTGGAGTCTTACTTTGATTCTTTCATGCATGTTGGAGAAATTCTTCTATCTTCTTTATAGTCATTCTGTTTGGACAAAGGTGGGGTGTGACTGAGCGCCGCCTTTTGCATGAACCTCCTTCAAGGCGAGTCTCCAAATCGAACGTCTGCATTACAGAGCAAACACAAACACCTTTTGGAATGCAGATGTTTGCAGTTCCAAAAGCTGCTTCTCAGTGCAAACGCTGGTAGAAACAATAAAGAGGAACATTGTCATAATGTTTTCAAGGTGGAGTAAAGGAAGGAGCAGGAGTTTCTTAAAGAGACAGAGCAAAATTTCAGAGTTAAATTGCAAAGCCTAATTCCTTTTCAGACACGTTTGACATATAGAGCATTTTTTATAACAACTGAATGTAAGACAGTTAATTGATTGTACTATAAGATGTTTTTATGTGCCTGGAATATTCTTAATCCTGTCCCTTTAAGAAGCTCCTTCTCTCTCTGATGTTCCACCTTCCACACATCATTACACCGATGTTTGTCCTTTATGCCACTTACAACCATTTTTAGGAGCGTTGGAGTGTATGATAAATCCAGCAGACACAGTTTGTTTGGTAATTGCTGCTGCCACCAGTCTGATGGAGCTGTGTGGTGAAGAGGAGCTCAGTAAGGCAGAAGCTTGGCTGGAAATTGCAGCTCCAACAAGAAGCCATTCTCCTTCATGGCCTTCGCAAATGGGATTTCTTTCATTACAGGTTTTCATTTAAATTCTTCTCATTATTATGCAGCTCTGAGTTTTCCAAGGCACTGTAATTTATTGTGGGCAAACTCTTAGAAGCCTTGAATTTGTCTTTGGACTGTCCCCACCTCAAACATTTAAAGGTGTAAATTATGTACAGAAAATTAATAGGACTGAGATCCCAAGGACACTGTACACGAAGTGCACTGTCAAGATCAAAGCACTTAACTGCCTAAAGCTTGGCGTTGAAATAATTAAGGAGGTTTAGATATTTCAGAATGTACCCTGCCAGCCATTTAATTTTGGACAAAGACCCACAGTAGCACAGCACTCTGTAAAATGAAGTCTCCCTTTAAAGTTGTTTGTACACTGTGAGCACATGAAACCAAAGTCAAAGTCCTTGTTTGTGCTTACAATCTTGGCCAGAGATTCTAATAAACACATATATTAAAAAAACAAACAAACAAAAAAAATCTGCTCTCTTTATAATCTATGACATGTTAATACTGCAGTTTGAGGGCTTGGCAAACAGAATATTAGCCACTTTTCAAACTGAAGCTTTTAGGATGTTTCCCTTTGTGAAGTCACAAATTACGCCAGTGCAGCTTACATGTTGCTCTTAGCAACAAACATGACACAGGCTTTTCCCTTGCTGAACGGCACAGATATGGAGGAAAATTAAATCAGTCTGTTTCCAAACACCAATGCTTTCTGGTGAATATAGATTCCTATTTTCAAATCTACAACCAGGATTCTATCAGAAAAAATATGAAAAGACACCACACCGATGAATCACTGTGGCATTGAATTCCTGAATGTTTTTCCTCCAAGGACGGTCAGTCATTGTGCAGCTGCTGAGTGGGTGGCCAAGGATTCTTTTATTGTTCATTACAAAGTAATTAGAGCTCAGAATACAGTAATTTAGTAGTCCCACAAGAGTGACTGTGGGAGAGTAAACCCCATGAATACCCACTTAACAGTCATATCCTCTAGAGTTTTAAATTTGTGCTTTTTATAATGTAGCACTGAATTGTAGGATATAGGGAAGGGAATTGTGGGATATATCCCTCGGTTAACATTAAGACGTTTATATGAGCTGATGAAATTCCTTTGTCTCAAAGCAGAATAAGATCTCCACATTGCATATAACTTCCGCCTATTTATACAAATAATGGCACAGTTTTAAGATGTCCATCCATCCATCCATTTTCTATATTCCCTTTTTCCCTTAATGGGGTTGGGAGGTGCTGGTGCCTATCTCCAGTAACGTTCCGGGCGAGAGGCGGGGTCACCCTGGAGAGGTCACCAGTCTGTCGCAGGGCAACAAAGAGACACTCAGGACAAACAACCATGCACACACACACCTAGGGACAATTTAGAGAGGCCAATTAACCTGACAGGCATGTTTTTGGACTGTGGGAGGAAGCCGGAGTACCCGGAGAGAACCCACCATGCACAGGGAGAACATGCAAACTCCATGCAGAAAGACCCTAGGCCGGGAATTGAACCCAGAACCTTCTTGCTGCAAGGCAACAGCTCTACCAGCTGCACCACTGGGCAGCCCTAGTTTTAAGATGTGACATCTTGAAAGAGATGCAACATTTTGAAATAATTTACGTTAGATTCTGAAGCTTTTTTCTAAAGATATATGACAGATGCAAAGGGAAATTATTCCCTCCTAATATTACGTGTAAAAAGCAAGGGAAATGCTCACCATCCGACACCTTTAAGCATAGAGGTTACAATGAGTGATTTAGACCCAATTTCAATTGTAAACTGGAATGACTCAGTCAAAGTCCAGATCCCAATCCAATTGAGAATTTGTAAAAACCTGAAATGTATGTTCATCAGCTTGAGCTTAATAGCAAAGCTCAATTTACCAAAGTTTTAATCTCTAGGTTCATAAAGTTGCTGGAGGCCTTCCATAAAATACGCACAGCTGAATCTGGCTGCATGTCTGCAGTAACATGGTGACTGATGCAGGAGGTGTTGTAATATTGCAGTTCATTGGTGAGTCCAGGGGTTCAGAGGAGGGACAGTGAGACAGAGAGCAGACAGACAGGCAGATGATGTGTGGAGAATGGAGCAATGTTTGGATTGGGTTGTGCTTGGAGCAGTTCTTTCTCATGGCAGGAGTCCAGCATTGAAGCAGTTTCTTCAGCCTGGGAGCATGAAAGGAAATCAGGTAAATAAAAATAAACTTCAGAATAATCAGAGATTTTAGTCTTTGCAAGGTAAAACACCTGAGACTACGACGAGTAAATGTTAATCATCAGACCCTGAACGGTTGTCCTGCAGCTCCTCATATCTCCAACAGCTTGATTAGGGAAATTGCCAACAAGTGTGTAGTCTGCATCCAGCTCACCAACAGAGATCCTCTGAATGACAGGATGACAGGATGATCATAGCTATGACCTTGCTATGACTCACAGCAAGGTCATAGCAAAAGTGCAACAAAGTTTGTGTTTTTAATAGGACAAAAGACAACGGAAGTGAATCCCTCTGAAAAATACTGAATACATTTTATTTGTCGCACAGCCAACAGTCTTTCGCTGCTTACAGAATTTCAATTCTGACTCTAAATCCCTTAACTTCTCTGGTTAGTGGTGCATTCATGCATCAAATCCATAGCAACAAACTTACACAAGCTCAATGCAAACGGCACAGCCACAGCAAACCTTTTTATTTATTTATTTTTTGAAGTAATCCACCACAACATGTGCACTCATGTTAATGTTAAAAATAGTAATCAGTCCACCAGAACTGGCCAGCCCATTAGGTCAGCTTGCTGACGACATTTCTTGGTATGTCTGTGGCTGTTTCTCTCACAGCACATCTGAAATTCAGAAAATTTCTACAAATTAAAAAAAAAGGGTCTCAGTGAGGAGCCAGTACGTTGAGATATCATGCAAGTTGATATAAGACTAATTAGACAAAAGACAAAAATAAAAACATATGGTTCTTCATGAAAACATGGGGTCACAACACCTGCCTAGAGGTCAACATATGTCTGAGTCAGTTTACTGCGAAACTGAAGAACCATTTGAATTGTTAAATGTTTTCTAAGGTTTCATTAGACCTTTAACAAGTTTTTTAAATATCTAGATTTGTCAGTTTTTGACTTGTTGATAACCAATCAGGAGCAAGGGAGTTGGTAATTCTAAAATTTGACCAATTATTCATTTCATCCATAGTCTACTGTCTAGTAGACTCAGAGCAAGGAACAAGAATAAATTGAAAATGCCAGCCAAAAGCTGTCAGTGAAGTATTTAAACACATGTTGCAAAATGGAATCTATCACAAAAGTGTGTTTTGACTAGAGAAACAAGTTTAGGATGAATGAATCTGGCCAAGTGGCAGAATCATTGATTCAGCTGCAAGACCAATGTTGGTATATTGCTTAGCTTCACTGGAATAGGCACTGGCACTGTGGTTTTCTAATGAGCACAGCAGAGTGGAGCTAACAACAAGTCATGCCATGGTTCATGCTGTCTTCGACAGCAAGCATGGTTTTTGGCCAATTAGAGTGTTTTCTGCAAAGAAATGAAATTCATTCGGATCTTTTTCTTTTTTGTCTTTTATTTTCTAACAAACAAAGCACACACACTAGATCCCCTCTGTAATCATGCATGCATGTGTTTAAATATAGTTTTGCTTCTGTGTCTGTGGAGAAAGTCAGTCTGCATTATCCAAACAGATATGAAAGTTTATCCAACCATGCAAATTTGCATGTGTTGCTCATTTTCCCCTGTCTGTGACTCCTACTTGATATTTAGGGAAACTGAAAATTGAAAAATACATGTGTGTAAATTTACTTTTGTAATTAAAAATGTTAGAGAATCTAAAAAAAATTGCATCATAGTCATGTTTCCTGGCTCATACAAATGCGTCCAAAAACAATTTTTTATCGTTCTCGGAGCAAGGAACAAGAATAAATGTCTCTTATCTCTTTTCAAAAAGTGTTATGCAACGGACAGCACTGTTGCAACTAGGCAACAATGGGAATTGCTTGCTGAAAACCAAGAATATCTTGCCACCACACTACCTTCAACCAGTCGAATGCAACTTTTTGTTGTTGATCCAAGTTGTTTCTTAGCCAAGCTCAGAGTTGTGCAGAGAATAATTTGCAGAATGTAAACCCCTAATGTGAATTCTGAACCTTTTGCACAGACATCGGTATGAAAGGGGTTGCTCTTTTTGTTTTCCGGCCTCTGAGGAATACACAAAAATAGTAAAAAATCCTGCCGTGCTCTCATATGTACAACAAATACATTTATTTTGCTATGAACACAGTGTAGAACATAAGTATTAAAACACAGCACTCCAGCACCACTGAGGATTTACACACTTTGAATTTGGTTACCCCAGACTAGACTCACAAATGAGTACCAAACTAAATCTATAACGCAGTCACATTTTCTGCTTATGCTTCTGGATTACAATATTTAAAGTGGGCCAGGAAAACAATATTATAACTCCTGACTGACATTTTGCATGAAACATGTTCTTATCAGAGCAGCAGAACATTTTGTTTAAATTACAATCACAAATTGCTGCCTGCATGCAACATTGAGAAAGCCTTTACATTTTAAGTACCACATATTTACTCTCTGGTATGAATAATATCTTTTGCCAACTGGATGTGCGCTCATTACCCACGATGCCCACACTTTATACTCGTCGGCTCACTTTATTAGGTACACCAGTTCAATCCCTTTTAAACAAACAGTAAATCAGCCAGTCAATTGGCAGCGGCTCAATATATTCAGTGGTCTAGCTGTGGTGAATATGAATTGCTGAAGTTCAAACCCAACATAAGGAAGGGCATGCTGATCTGAGTATTGAAAAAACTACTGATGTACTGGGATTTGCACTTACAACTCTGGCTTACAGAGAATTATCTCCAAAAGAAAAAAAAATAAAGAAAACCTTCAGTTCTGCTGCTACTTTGTGATGCTAAAATCTCTGACACCTTCTTGAATCTATGCCATGAAGAGGCTAAGTAAGGTGTATCTAATGAAGTGGACAGTTAGAGCAGATTTTAGTGACATAAATGCTGAAGCTCTTGGAAGGTGGCAGGGACAGATGATGATGGAAAAGAGAGAAAAGGGTGGATAAAATGTGGGTTAAATTGCAACTGATAATCAACATTTGTGCAAATCTTTCCTAATATTGATCAGTTCTAAATCTCTTATTTTATTCATTCATGGTATCAGAAATTTCTTTTTTTTTTTTTTTTCGCGGGATCTCGAGAAACTAAGTCGGGATCTCGAGATAATAACTCGGGATCTCGAGATAACTAAGTCGGGATCTCGAGATAATAACTCGGGATCTCGAGATCTCGACTTAGTTTCTCGGGATCTCGAGAAAGTAAGTCGGGATTTCGTTCCTTTTTTTTTTTTCTCCATGTCCCCTTAGGGGCTCCGTAGGAAAGCTCCCATAAAGTTTCCTGATATTTTATATATGCTAATATGGGATAAACTAACAGACAATCAGACCAGTGGTTCCCAATGTCGGCCCCAACATCCTGCATGGTTTAGACTCTCCCTGGTAGTAACAACTTTTTCAGCTTGTCAATGTTCTTCTCAGAGCTTCTAATGAGCCATCATTTGATCCAGGTGTGTTAAGCCAGGGAGAGAACTAAAACATGCAGGATGCCGGCCCACAAGGACTGACTTTGGGAACCACTGAATTAGACAGCAGACTGAAAGAGGAACAGATGGAAAGCACAATATGTCCTGCCTCTGACCATAGGGATGCATAAAAAAGCACACCTCACAGGCAGCTCTTCTTCTTTGCTTTGAAGCCTTTTCCCATAATAGCTTACTTGTATCATTGGGTTTCATGGTAAGAAATCCTGTGACAGTTATTACAGGGCCTTCAGGTGTTAGACTAGAACAGGAAGTCTCTCTTGAATCATTCTTCTGAATTAGTTTGAATGTAGAAATAGACTCTGTGTCTTTTCACGTGCATTTAACCAGGGTTTATTATGTCCCACAACGGAAGAATGTTTATTGTTTTTCACCACCAGGATCGTCAGAGTTCATATCTCTGCAATAATAAAAATAATTCATGGGAATATTCGATATATGTTACTTTTCATGTCTTGTGTCATGTGGCCATCCACTCACAAACATTTTCCCACCTGTGGCTGAATGAAAAGGCTATATTTTCTGTTGTTTGTGGAACATTAATGCCAGTTTGGCTCACAGTCACATTTAAGAAGCACAGCAGCCACCTTCCATCATGGCCATAAATCATAACAGATCCAAACACCACTGAACATTACAGTCAGCAAGTTGATAGAGATTTGAGAAAAACAAGAAGGAAACGCGCAACAAGATAAACTGTCTGGTTGATTTTTACACTGCCAATGTAATTGTTACACACTGGCCACATCTAAAAGAAAAAAAAAGCACATTATAGTCACATATTTCAGTATTGCCTCATAGACCAACACAAAGCAGCACATAATTATCAAATGCAAGGAAATCATACAGAAACTTTTTTCTAATTTAAAAAACAAAACTAGGACAATTGTGGTTTGGATTTTTGTTCAGCATTTTTGTGTCATTGTTATCTAGAACCACATTTTGCTACAATCACAGATTTAAGTGTCTTGGGTTTCTCTTCAATTGCTTTGCAGATTGTGGAGAATTATTTGTTCTCCATGCTGAGTTCGTGATGAATGAGGCTGAAAAAGTCAGTGAGTTGAATTCATGAATTCCATTTAACACCAAAGTACCAGCATAATGAATCAGCTGGTCATTATGACAGCTGGTCATTTGACTGTTAGCTTTAGCAGCTAACAGTCAAAATGGCATCCCACAAGAGTTTCCCATTCCCTTTGTCTCTCTGAGCTACGCCCCAAAGACTGCTTTACCTAGAATGTCATTCCTTACCCCGGCTCTCATTTGCATTTCCTAGCATGTGATTTCCTTTAGCTTTAGCTTAGCAACTAGCTAAAAGAGATAGAAGGAAAACACAGAATTATTTATTCCCAACAAGATCTAGAAATTTACATCACTGAGTGAGCATCAGTTTTTAAGTCCTGCAGCAGATTCTCACTTTGACTTTGGTAAACATTCAGCTGAAGCTCTGGCTTCATGTTGACATGGTGGTTTGTTTTTTTCTATGAAACCTCTCTGCCCCATACACAAAGCTGGAAGTTATCTAACAGTATTGGAAGAAAAAGGTCACATTTTTATGGTAGCCCTAAATGGACCTCCATCCATCTCCATGTACTGTCGAGCTTTTCTATTCCTGCTGGAGAAAATCATTCATACAGCACAGCATCATTCATAATGACTTTTTTGTTTCTTTTAGATGTCGAGCCACTGATCACCACAAGAAGGCTGTGATGTTTGAATTAGTCTTTTAACCTGAGGTCTTTTATGTACTTTTTTTTTGTATTATATCACATTTACATCCAATTAGAACCAATTCATTTCAACTCAGTCTAATGCAATGCAATCAAACGTCAATTGAGCACAAATTTAATAAATGTTTCAACCAAATTACACACATCTTAACTGAATGAATGAATCTTATTAGTACGAGTTTCAGGGATGTGTTTTTGGAGCTCTGTTTTTTTTTAGACTTTCTACCACTTAGGTTGCTGTGGGGAGAGTATTAAAATCATTCCTTATGAAACATAATTCACACTGTATCCTATTGACATGCTTTGACAACTATGTTCTCACAATTGCTTGTCTCACCCGGAGGCTGTTTCACATAAGTGTGACACAAACACAATTTGAGACAGCTGACTTCAAGACTTCATATTTACCAGCCCCTCTCTGCTTCATGACCCAAATAGTGTCCCCAAATTCTTCTTGCCCTAGCAGCTAGAGAGTTTGCAAGCTGTCATGTAAATATTAAATACAACCAAGTAGATCAATAGTTAATTTTACAAAAACATTTTAGGCTTTGTTTATTTTCATCATTCACTCTTACTGTTTCTGTCAAACAAGCATACATACTACAGTCAGTAGGACACTGATACAGAATTGGCTACACTAAAATGTTAACCTTGTAAAACATTGTTCAAAAATTTGTCTAAACATAAATGACAATATGACAATGATATTTTAGCATTTTAGAAATATATTTAGATTTCTTTCAAAGTCACCAAAAATAAGAACAGCTCATTATCTTGACCTCAAACACAACATCCAGCAAGGTAAAATAAAACAGTTCTTAGGAGAATTTCTAAGTAGATCAATAATTGAACATATTTAATTAGATTTTCTAATATAGCAAGTTATTCTTGTAAACCTTTTTGAAAAGCCACAAACTATCTAAATCTATCTGATAGGCACCAGCACCACCCATTACCTCACAGGGTGTACAGAAAATGGATGGATGGATAATCTCCATTTTTCAATTACTTGCTTTTTTCTTCAGTATAGGTAGATAATCCTAAAAATAACTTTTCTAAAAGGAAATAATGTTTTAAGTCACTACCACTAACGTGTAAAAGCAGCATCCTATACGCATGATGACATACCATCTAAAAGTGTCTCACATTAACCGTACATGTGTTTCTTTCTACAAATAAATTTTAAATGGAAAATTATCAAAAGGATATGTGGCTGTTTGCTGGCAACACAGAAAAATAATGGAATGAATGCTATGAAGATAATTTATTAAAGGAATGTTTCTGAGCTCTGTGGAAGTAAACAAAGATGGGAAAGAATGAATTTCTCCTCACCAACCACAAACAGTCTCTTTGTTGGAAACATTTGTTTTGTCCCAGGATTGTGAAACTACAGGATTTAAGGGATGGACCAACTCTCATCTGAGAGAAGAGAACACAACAGTGCTGGTCAAAGCGACAATAGACTGCTTGAGCAAGGACACAAAAACAATTGTTGGTGTTGTTTGTGAGCATAAATTGTACACAGACCAGAAGTTGCTACGTGGTTAAAGGTGTGTGATAGAAAGTGCCCTGGGAATAATGTGCTGACAGCTCTATTTATGAATTAATTTACCTTATCACAAGTGATAAACAGACTCATGATTTTGGAAAAAGTTTAACTTGCACAATCGTTGCCTCACTATAACTTAGAGCAGGTTATAGTTTGGGTTGTTTAAATTATTTCAGATGACACTTTCTGTCACAATTGGTGTTATAATCTTGTAACAAGACTTTAGTTGACGCATTAATGCATAACACAAGGCTCAACATTCCAAGTGTAACATCAGCACTTTTTTGCTACCATAGCTCTCAGTTCTTGGTTGCTTTTATCTTGTGTAATTTTTTTTTGCACTTTTGAAAATATATATATATTTTTTTGTCATTGAAATTAAGAATGTGAGCTGCAAGCCTAAAGAAAGTTCACAAAAACTCAAAAAAATTATTATACAGTGACATTTAACAAAACTTAATGTATATTCTCTAGACAATTTAAACTACTGTTACATGTATTTTTTATCCCCAAATTGCTATATTTGCAGGCTGTTTTCCAGATGGACCCAAGCAGATGGCTGAAGCTTCCAGTCATGTGATATAACGAGAGAAGGTTGCAGAATGAGATCCCTGAAGGAGAGATGGTGATGCATTTTAAATGTGTCATCATGTGGGAGAGACCATCGACTTACTGGTGTTTCTTTTCCTCATTCTCATTTTATGTCACAGCTGAAATGACACTTCAGGATCTGTGTGTGTGCGTCTGGGTACACCAGTGTATCATCCCACTGGGCCGGGAACATAGGAGCATTTCTATGTACTATATCTGCACCATTGGAGCCAAAAACCAACTGACTTTTTTCCCCCAAACTGTTTAAGATCACTTTGCTTTGTGTGAGACTGAGGTCAAACAATCAGGCCAACAGATGTTTTTTTTTATTCACTTTTATGATCTTTGCTTGTTAATTTAAGAAATTGGGAGCACCCTGTTAAGGTTTCCAACAACTGACAGTGCTCAGATTCTAATTCTGTATTGAGGACAGCTATAAAGATTCTTGGTCATGCAGATTGACAGTTGGAGGTCGATAAAACAAATGTGTGAAAGAGCGATGCCAGACAAGAAATAAATGGAAGAAGATTGTAAATGATAGAAGCTGACATGTTTTCTACAAGTCCAAATTACTGAGACATAAATACTTTTATTATAACACAAAAGTTGTCCAGTAAATAACATTTATCCTAAATTCAAAGCCTTCAGTTTGCAGTCGGACTACTTTCTGACACTCAACACTTACTCATTACCGTAAAAAATAGATCTCAGATACAAATGTAAGCAAAGCTCAGTTTTGTAGGAGTCAGAGATGGGATTGTCCTTCATCTGGGTGGAGATTAGAGGAGAGTTCCTGCTCTCCTGAATTGGGATGAGATCCCAGGGAACATCTGGAGATTGGATCTTGTTGGAGGGACATTATATCACTTCTTCTAAGTTATTTTGTGGGACATTACAAGGAATTACATTTATTTAGAGCAGGTTATTATTACATGAGTGAAAAGACTGTCTGGTCAACTCAGCAAAGTAAGCTCATAGTAACTCTCAGCAAAATTGATAAAAAGTTACAGGCATATTTTCTTTAAAAAACCCCACTCACACTAAAACTTTCTACAGTTTCAGCAGTGGATTTCTTGGCTGATTTTAGTTTAATCTCGTCTAAAGTCATTAAGGAATCAATCCATGAAATTAAATCGTCTGAACCAATTGTCTTGGTATTCAGCTGCTGAAGGATAACTCACACTCCCATCAAAAAGATGTTGTCAAATGTCAAGACAATAAGCCGCTGCTGTAATTGTTTTTTGTTTTGCCGTATTTCTATGGAGCACCAATCCTTTTGATTCAATGACTTCAAAGACTGAAAGGCTTTTTCTCAAGTACATCAACCTCTTTTTGTTCTTTTCTTTTATATCTGCTCCAATGTATGCCTTTTGGGCCTATAATATGAAATAGATTATTTATATTGTGCACTATCCTCTGCATATTATATTAAAGTGCTCTGGAGATTTTAGCAAAAGCTGATGACAAGCTTAGACATTCCCAAGAATTGGATAAACATACTTAAGTGCAAAACCAAGTAAATCAATGAAAGTTTACAAAAACAGTGAGAACTTTGATTGTAGTGATTTCAACAGTTAGTACTTGTGTTCATAACATTTAATGACTAGCTAAAGGAATATGTTAATTCAGTTTGATCCCTGTCACTCCACCTACATGCATTCCTTCTTTCTTTTATATTACTTTAGCAAATACAAAACAAGTTCTCGCGCATTACCATGGAAGCTACAATGTATGTCCCAGTGGCTCGGTTAACTTCAGAACGATATGTAATTAATAAGATTGTTCTGGTGGCAGCTGTCAGCCGTATGTCTGTCCACAGCATCATAAAATGTTCCGTCACGACTCCCTGCTACCACAAATCAATGCACAACGAAGCTTTTAACATTGACTGTGAAGCTTTTAGGTGTACATAATTAGGCTGTGCTTTATCTATGTCAATATATTTTTCTAGGCTAATATTGTAAAAGGATATTTTTGAAAGTAAACAGTAAATATTGCCTCAGGTATGAAAATTGTCAGCTTTGTCTTTTAGGGACCGGCAATTATTTTGTTCTGTCCTTCTAACATTCTGCTACCACTGCACAGCTGTAGATGCCAAACTGGTTTGTCGCTGCAGCAGAACAGAATCAAAACAGCGTCAACACCTTTATTCTTAGTTTGGTTCGCACACTGAACCTTGTGGTACTCCAGACGTAATTACATCATAAATATGATCTCAACTAATACAATGTGTTCAAGCTTTTGTAAGATGGTTGACTGAATGAAATGCAGCACTGAGTCAAGATAAGACAAGTATGGAAACACCCCATTATCTGAAGTTAACTCATGAGAATATCATGAGTGACTTTCTGCTGAGCTACTTGTGTGATGTGACAAGCTCTGACCTCTGATTAGAAACTATTTTATCCAACAATTCACCTAAAAATGGAGGAGTAGATTGAAGCATTCACATAAATATGCATGGGTATATGTGCATTTTCTCCCAAATTCATGCACAAACTCAGATTTCTAAATATTTGGCCTCCATAAAAGTACCAAAGTTTGAAGGTACATTGCAAAGTAAAAAAAAGTGTCTCTGGACAATGGCAACAGGTTGCTGGTTTTGAGCTATTTATATGTTGAGTGATATATTCTATTTCACTGAACCATAAGTTGCCCTCAAACCTTAAACTTAGCAACATTTAAAAACAAAAAACCCTGACAATTCAATAAAAAACAACAAAAAGAGTTTACTTCAGCACAAACACAAAAGCAGTTGATTTCTGCCCAGGGAAAGGACAAACAGAGCCAAAAAGGAAACGTGTGAGAAAAACAAAACCTAACCAACTAAAGTTACAAAGTAGTGAATTTGAAGTCAACATCGAGTTCATAATATTCCTTATAAGGTTTCTTCCTGCTGCATTGCAGGTGTGAAAGTTAAGGCACGTGGTAACTGGCCTTCAGCTGTTGAGACTCATTTCCCATAAAGGTACCTTGATTTGCCACAAAGAGACTAAAGTTCTGCCAGGTAAAGTGTAAGGAGAGGAATTTTTGATCAAATATTTATGCCTCTGCGGTTTATCCCTTTCATAAACATTTGAAGTGGAAGAAACTGCTTTCTAGATTAATTGAAATGGATAAATAGTCTGAGTATAATCAATAGCATAATATTGTATGTCTATATCCTCGCCCACCCTCAGGTTTAGACAGCTCTTTTCTATCTCATGCAGAAAAAATAAAAGTTTCTATCCATTTTGCTTTACAAAAAGGATAGAAACTTTGATTTACAATTTTTATTTTCCAATGATAGGAAAAACTGATAGTTGCAGCAATTAATGCTCTAGTCACACAAATATGTTCATGAATAAAATTTATGAGTAAGACACCTTTATTCTATAGGTGTCTTAGGTAATTTTATTTGTATAGCATATGTCAGCAACAGGGTATGGGGTGTAGCAGTGTAACCTAAAAATAAATACTACAAGGAACCGATATAATAGGCTAAAACATAACATTGATGTTTACCTTTTCTGGTTAAAACTGGTGGTTTCTTAGCACTTAGTCTTGCAATTGGTGTAAAATTAAAGAGATATATTATTGTTTCTAATAAATCTGAATTGCATGTTCAAGCAAACAATGTTGCAATGTAATTCATGTTGCATTCCTTGAAGTTCATAAAAATAAAAAACCTTTAAAAATATGAATATAAAAAAATATATCATTAACAATCTGAACTTTAAGTGTGTCACAAGTGATGAGAGCAAATATATACTCTGACCTAAGTGAATGTAAACAATATGGCAGGTCAGACAAGATGAACATAACTGGATGAAGACATTCAGTCATTGACAACTTTATTAGGAAAGAGTCTTTGACAGCTTATTAACACAAACACAACAGTGAAATAAAGGGTATTATTGGTGCCAGACAGGCTGGTCTAAGTATTTTAGAATTTGTTGATTTACAGAAATGTCCATCCCTTTCTGGCCATCTTATACCAATCCGTGGATGATTACTTCACTCAGCTCAAATCAGCACAATCCCAGTACTTTGTATGGTGGATATAGTGGTTAGCTCTAGCCTCTTGTGGGCAGGAGGTCCCTGGCTTGGACTCTTTCTCCATCTGAATGTGAATTTCTCCAGGTCCACTGGCTTCTTCCCAGAGTCCAAAACATGACAGGTTAGCTTCTAAATTGCCCTCAGGTGTTTGTGTTTGCATGGTTATCTGTTCTGTGTCTGTGTTGCCCTGTGAAGGACTAGCAGCTTGTCCAGAGTGTACCATGGCTCTCACCCAATGACCACTGGAGATTAACACCAGTCCTCCATAACCCTACACAGAAAAGCAGTTAAAGATTATGGATTAACTGATATGATGCAGGAATTGTTTTTTCCCTTTATTTCAGAATGCATCGGTTTAGGGTTCAAAAATCCTCTGATGTTTTCTATTATTCTTTTTTCAGCTCATTGCTATAATTATCTGTTCCTCCACTCATTTTCTGGCTCACTTCCTCTTCGTATTGCATCAGAGTCACTTTCCTTGTTGCTTCCCTCGTGCAATTTTGTCCATCTTCAAATATCACCCTTCCCCTCCAAATCTCCTTTACACTTCAAAGTCCTATGTAATCGTGCCACACACATTCTCTTCTTCAAGTACACTTAAATACTTCTCTGTTTGAGCATCAAATGTGCTGGAAATAATAACCACAAAGACTTATTTCAGCTTAACTAACTGTGTCAGGAAGCAAATCAGATGGAATTGTGTTTTTTTTCCACCAATAATATTTTTAGCCGTATTGCTAAAAATTTATATTTTTGAACTGGAGACATTTGAATTCATGGAGGAAGTTGACTCAAGATGGGGGAAAGCAGAAAATTTCAAATATAAAGCAACGAGTTTGTCAAGGATTTAACTGCGCCAAAATGCCTTACCTTTTTGTCAGACATAAAAAGTGGAATCACTAAAGGCATTAAAGGATTTCAAGTGCTGTCTTTCTAAAATATAATATTCTAGAGGATATTTGATATTGTTTCTCTTTTTTGTTTTTTTAAGAATCATTAAAGTTTTTTTTCACAGTTAATCCAATGTTACTCCCTATGTTTCTTTTTTTTGCACCTGTTCCTCAGTGGCAACTCATTTCCTAAACAAAATGAAACAACCTGTGAAATCCTGTGAAATGCCTAAACACCCGGTATTACCATCTCAGCATTTGTTCAATGCAAAACAGAACTAATCAGCTTCAGAAGACAAACTGTGCCTTCATGTAGGCGTGAAGTAAATGATTCCAGGGAAATGCAGCATGATAGAAGACAACTGAGCCATAGAAATACAACTGTGATCAGCTTTAACATTTTCACACCACCCGAAATGTGATGGGATTTTTCAGCAAAGTTTATGTAACTTTCCTCAAAATATAACATTATGTTAAAAATGCAAGCAAAGACGTTTAAACTTCCTAAAACAACCTTTCATTATGTGCCTGGCTATGCTTGACAGAAACACTCTCTTTTTAAGATATGAAACAAGTTGCACTTTACAGAGAATTATCACTTGTAGAAATTGTCTTAATCACTGTTTTACGGGATAATTTATTCAGAAACACATTTCAGTACATCGCTCTAGCAAATTCTAGAGTATTTTGAGAGGTTAGGTGAGTTGATCCCATTCTCATGTGGGAGGTTGGATACAATAGCTGTACCCTGTACATTTCTCATATCCATCACAGCGTTACCAATGAAAAACAGACACTGTAGGCACTCATTACTTAACTCCTCACAGTGAGGCTGTGACAAGAATAAATGGAAGAAAAATAATTGTGTGGACAGATTGGTAAAAAGTACTCAGCCACCTTTGGTGTGGCAAAGTCAAACCATGTTTTATGAGTAAGTGCAAAGTTTTATTTCACACCTCTTGCTTTGCAGCTTAAACACTGGATGCAGATGGGTTTCTGTACTCCTCTGTTCTGAAAGAGATGGCTGGAGGACATTGCAATTTATGTTGGTCAGGAGGGAAGAGAAACCATTACTTAACATTAGAGAAATCATCTATGGTTCACATTATTCCTACAGCTAATGTATAGCCACCAATTTTCGCCAGAAATGACAGTTGGGAAGTTTGTAGCTTTGATTGAAGTCACATTGACTTTACAAAACTCATGTTCTCATCACCAATCTTAACTTATGCTAACTTATGAATGCTGTGGTAAATGTAAATTATTTTAGTCAATGATTAATATGCCCCCTCTTTAGAGTATATAAACTGCTTGTTGACATAGTAACAAATTTCCTTTGTCTTGATAGTTCTTGGCAGTCCTTGCCAGCTAACAGTTGGATTGTCTTTGAAGAAACAATTGCTCTGCACAACAGCCCAAAAACACCATGCAAAAAGGGAAGTTAGCTGGTGGGAACTTCATGGGGTGGCTGTCTTAAAGAATAAAGCACTGTAGACTTCATATAATTGAAGTAAGGATAAATGGACCACTACTGGTTTAGCACTGGGTAATAGTTGTAAGTCCATCACAAGGTAACATAAAAGCAGCTTTAAATCTTACTATTAATGTGTCAGCAGCCTGTGTTTTGCACGCCTCTTTGATTAGCTGAAAGGGTCATCACAGACTGGGGGCTGAATTTAATCTACCGCTGTGATCCACCTCAGTAGGTAGCCACAGAGCCGTTATCAGGAATGAGATAAAAGGGTGAGCTGGAATCACTGAGTTAGATTTGATGCAAACGTTTGGCACCAGATTTTGATGCAGATGATAACATGTTGAGGATGATGAGCAACACCATGTGCAGCCACAAAGTTCCACCACTCTATTTTACCAAAAGGATTTTATTTGTTAATGTCGAAATCAGAGAAAATGGAGGTGAATAGAAGCCTGATTTTTTTAATTTTATGAGTCAAAATCTTTTAGCATTTTAATATCATCTTTTAAAATTACAATCTGGTTTGTGGTTGTCATGTTATTATTGACTCTGGTCAAGTACATAAACTGAAAATAGAGAGTAGATAATAAATATCATCCAATCTGGTTGGTTAGAAGGTTATTTTTAGTTTAGAAATGGTAAATCATTCTCTCAATATAAAAATAGCTACAAATAAGTCAAAGACAATTAGGTAAAACAAAAAAAAAAAGACTTATTGAGCTAATTTTATCCAGCTAAAATTATTGCAATTTTCCACTTGGTCTGGAACACAGGCGACTCAACCGGTCAAAGCCAAGAAAAACTTGGATCATCAGGCTTCCCATTCAAAGCTGCCAACACACCAGCTCTGCATGGCCCTTTGCCACCGAAAGAGACGGCATTCATTTAATCTAAGAGCTGAATAATGAAGCTTTGCCTCACATTTTTCCAGTAGGTAAAACAGCTTTTTGAATACAGTTAGGATGCTCAAAACAATGTCAGAAACCAGGAAATTGTGTTATGCATAAATAGCAACAGCTTAGAATAAGACTAAGGTTTTATAAAGTTTACACAAAATCTTCTTCATCTGTCAAGAATCAGTACAAAATTCAGTTCAGTCCTTAATGAGCCCCAGATCTGTTTGTTTTCACCGCTGAAAGCACTGGCTAGAACTGTAAAAGTAGCTCTACCTTGGCAGCAACTCTTTCCTGGACTGGCCTGTGGTGATGAAAGTGTTCAGAGCCACTTTCATCTGGTGCAGAGCAGAAACTGTGTGAGTAAAAATCCCAATTAATCTCCATTTTTGGGTCATCTTTTTAGCGTTTAAGGCTGATCAAGACTATGTTGCCAATTTCAAGCAAAACAGGTTATAGTTTAACACCAGCAATAACTTCTAGGAGTGTAGTTCTTGAACAGTGTTTTGTCTTTGCTGCAAATGTTACTTGTAAGAAAGATAAAAAAGAATTAGCTTGAAAATACCCAAGCAACAAGATATTTACATTTATTTGCCTGGAAAATCCCTCAATCGTTTGCATTTTCTACTTTATCCTATTGGACTTTGTACAACAGTTATAAGAAAACCTATAGATGCATAATAACATTTAAATCTTCAGAGAGATTTTATTCAGTTTTATTTTTATTAGAAGTATTCTCTCAGAGTATAACAGCAAATTAGGAAAAAATAATTTCTAATTCAATTTTTCTGAGATAAACATTTTAAACCCTTTAGTGATGTTCAAGACAGAAGTCAGGAAGTTGAAGGTTGGCTACTCCTCCAAATGGATGATGACCCAAAGTGGAGACTGAATTAGTTACAAGATGGCTTATGACAAAGTCTAGATTTTAATTTTGGCATCTTAAAGCCCTGATGTCAAACAGTGTGAATACAAGTGTCAGAGTTTGGGCCTGTTTATGTTTGTGTAGAGCTTTCTTTCAGTACTGTAGCACCGGCGCACCTGCTAATCTTCAAGCTCATCAAGCAGCTGGATAAGAGGAGCTGGCTGCCTGAGTGCTATTCTTTGCAATATCTCTAGCTTTCCATAGTTTCTCCTAGTGCCTCCATGTTTTTAGCTTTCACACTGACGCAGTGCTTTCCTCTCCAGAGTTACTTCCTCATGTGCTCTTCAGCTCTTACCTCCATGCTGCTTTCCGTCACCCACCATCTACAACTCCTGCTCCATTTGGATCTTATTACCACAACCACACCTTCAGACTCCTTTTTTCACCAATCATCCTCTCCAACCTGTCTGTCCTCCATTGTCTCCATGTTTCCTCGACTTCTCTGACCTGCAACAACCTCAGTTCCAGCTCCATAACACCGTCACCATTCAAACCAGCAACACAGGCTCTCCCCATTCCTTCCTGGCATTCTACATCACCAGCAACATTAACTCACTTTCTTCATCACAAAACGTTAATCTTCACTATCCCAACGCTCAGATCTCACTAGAGTCTGCTTACTCACTGCTGTCATTTCCCAAACCAAGAAAATGTTTTAATAAACCGTTTGAAACATTCTGTGGACCCCTGGGAGAACCGTGCATGTGGATCACAAGCCTGGAAACCGTGAAAAAAGGTTTTATGTCTTTTTATGCAGAGTTTGTGAAAATGTAGCATTAATTTATCTTTGAAGGAGTTTTCAATTTTGCAGTCTTTGGTTTTATTATTGTTAGTTAATTTTTCTTTTTTATATATATATAAGTCTGTGTTCAGAGAAAAACAGAGGCAGATAAAGTAAAAAATAAATGAGCCACTAAGATCCCCCAGCTGGATTTGAGGATACAATTAGTTTTGAATTCTTTGAAGAAATAATCTTAATTCAAGCAGAGTTTTGTTGAATGGTGAACCCCATAGCTTTTACATTTCATAGACTTTGTGAAATTATTTTAAATATATTGAAATGTAAATCTTTTCATGAGCTGCTTAAGTCTCTGCTTGACCACTGAAGATGAAGTGCTTTATGATTTGTCCACAACCCGGTTAGTCCAAGCAAATACAAAATCCTCAAGAGGATGACTTGAACAAATGTTTTGAATGACAAAAATCTGAAATTTACATACAAACAGCTGTTGTTTGTATGTATTATGATAATAGATAGCCACCAAAACAGATTGAATGTTGGAATTAAACCACAATCAAAGCCCTAATCCTTATAAATAACTGATCCCAAAACTATGTCACCTGAATGAAGGATTAGGTTATTATGGCGAATAAGTCACTAAGTACTTATTTGATGCCCCATCTGACTTTCACAGATATTAACATGACCCCAACAGTGAGTGTTGTTTTTTAACATTAGTTATTTCTGTAGCCTTGGTTGTTGTCGGTTGCTTTTGTGTGCTCTTACAGCTTTCCCCTTATCATCTGCTTTTCATTACATCAGATATGTTTGATTGACAAGTAATCTGCTGCTGTGCTATCTCTTGTTGCCATGGAGACACTTTAACTTCAGGCCTCATTTGTAAAAGTCTTTTTTTTCTGTTTTCCACACAGACATTTATTTGACCCTGAAAAGATATTTTATTATGTGATGTGTCGAGCGCAATGAGACATGGGGGAAGTGTTGGCACAGAGGTGCGATATCACAATAGGACCTGCAATTTCAAGGCAAGCTGCTATTCAAACATTTATTCTAGCTGCTTGTAGGAGCTGCACAAACCAACAGCACAGCACTAAACATTTAGTTTAGTGCATATTTGACATTTAGTCAAATCTGCGACACTGCATTTTCTTCAAAGGCTAAAAAATGATTTTTTTTCTGTGTTTTCTTGACAAGTGACCTTTTAGTGCAAAACCCTGGTCATGATGCATAAATGTTGAGTTTCTGATTATCATAGATGACACAGGGCCACTGCTTTTGTTCTGTAACACACATTTTTGAGATTGCTTTCAAACACAGTCTTACACAAAGTGGCTTGATGCATGCACTGAAACGTCAGTGAAATGATGCACATGGAAACTGTTGACTTTTCTTAGATATGTGAAAAAGATTTTTCCTTTCAGAACAAGGCCTACATAGGAAGGAGAATCTGCTCAGCAGCACAGAGTCTGCCTACAGCATATGATCAGTTTATGCTGAAACTGAGAATTTTAACTTTTCCATTCCCTGCATTCCTTCTTTTTCACTTATAGATCTTACAGCATTTGTGGTTTCGATGTGATGACCTGTTGCCATCTGCGAAGGTTTCTTGGAAGAAAAGAAAAAGTAACAGCACAGTTTATCTGCAGCTGACACATCGCTAAGCTGTCAGGCAAGACAGTAACAGCTCAGGGTTCACCAGCTTCACCTATATATGGTGTGATGTAAGTGTAGAGGCAATGGCCTATAACCAATAAGAATCCACCCCAACTCATTTATTATAGAGTTCAATTAGTGGATGGATTGTGGATGTCAGTATCAGTGGTGTAATGCAAATGCTTGGATGTGTTGAAATGCAAAAACAAAGACAAACTCAAATGTGCAAAAGGAGGGGAGCTGAGGCCGACAGCAGAGCACTACACGTATCAAGAGCAGAGTGGACACCCAAGGCGACCTGGAAGATGGGGACAGCCAGGCTTAAATATTTTGTGCTCTAAATCACCAGGACCAGCAACATCTGCAAATGGGAGGAGCACAAAGACAGACAAAAGCACCTGCAACCCAGGCCACAAGGCCCAGGGCTGTAACAAATACTCAATGAACATGGTGCACTTATGTGATGAGTTGCTAAAAATAAGTATGACAGAGGCATATTTTTTTATAATAATGGTTTATACTGCTGACAATTGTATATCTTAGAACAGGAGATGGCAGATTTTATACCTGGAGCTCTGTAAGGACAAAACTGAATATTTTCCAACTCTCAATTGGTAATGCATCAACACCCAGGAAACACTTTGAAAAGGCTACAGTCTTTGTTTTGCTCTTACTTTCAAAGTTTGCTTGTTTATATAATGAAAACAATGACTGGGCAGCCGTGTCCACAGCCACGGGCACCTTTGTTTTGCACAAATGTTCAGAACATATAATCTGTGTCTCTTGTCAACTATTGTTCCTAGAAAGGTTTACATCTTTCAGGTAGCATATTATTTGGTGCATCTGAATCAATATCAAATACTCAAATGCCAAAACATTTATTGTAGGTAATTTTATTTTGCATTGCAGTGGTTCAGCAGTTTGATGAAGAGTAATCCAAAATGTCACTTTTCTTTGATTTCCAAGAAAACTCAGAGCACTTCTCCTAAGGACAACCCATGCAAATCACGAGTGCAATGTACAAAAAAAACCTTCAGACCAAATTGACAACTGAATTTGCATTTGCTGTCTTAGGTGGGTTTTGCCACCACACACCTTTCAAAAGCATTCAAGGTTTGCATATTTTATCATTTTGCAAGCACCAATTTCAACAATGGTTTGGGGAAATTTTCTGGGATCCAAAAAAAATATAAATAAATTTCCTTATAAATTATAAAGTGGGAAGAAAAGAATACATTGATTTTAGTTTTAACCTTTTAAATATGAAGGGTTAGTCCCATTTGAACTTTTTATTCTGATTCATACAAGTAAATAAATTATTAAAGAGCTTAGAGCAAAAAATTTTACTTCAGTATTCTGGCAAAATACAAAAATAAATTTTTTTGTGAGAAACTTGGTGATGACAGCACCATGATGTTGGGGTCTCTTCAAAGCGTACACTAATGCTGGAGTTAATGGGAAAACAGACGGAGCCAAACACAAGGGATTTAGGAAAACCCACTAGAGGGTGAAAAGTCTTGAGACTGGTATGGAGGTTCATTTTCCAGTGGAAAAATAACTATACTATACAACTATATAACAACTATGCTGCAGTTTAGAACCAGTTACAGTTTAGATCAAAACACTCTTGAGTTCGAATGCCCCAGACAAAGTCCAGATCTAAGTCCTAGTTACAAAATGAGAGAACAATCAAAATTGGATTTTCACAGTGGAAGAGAAACAAACCTGAACACGCTAGCAGCTATAATGTGGATGCAATTGCTAGTGAGAACATTTTCAAAAACTTTGCTTCACAGTTGTCCCCTACTTTGTTTTAATGCACTACATAAAATCCCACTACAAAATATATTTAAGTCTCTTCATGTAATATGACAAAAAATAAAAAAGTTCAAGGGGTTTTGATACTTTTTGGAGTATTTGCAATTCCTGTTGCAATTGTTTAACAATGTTAAACGCATTCATGGTCATTTATTCCTTTAACTAGGATGGTGAAACCGAGAAATCTGGCATGAAGCTCACATTGAAGCTTGTAGGTGGATAATGTCCATGTGGAGGTTGGTGTGATGGTAAATAGACAATATGCAATCATTTAAAAGGGTAACCTTTGCACAGATTCATGTACCATGTTATAAATAGTTTCCTGCCGTCAGCCTGAGAACATGCAATATCAGGCTTCTAGCTCACTTCCACATAGCCAAGAATCAAGGTGATGGTTACAAAAGAAATGCAGTCGAAGTGAAGAATATAAGTCTGTCCCTAATAGGAAAAGATCTTCAAAGAGAAGCTGATTCAGATTAAGTTGCATTTTATCCCACAGTCCCGTCGGTGTTGCATTGAGCTGATCTGTGTGCGATCACAGAATTTGACCAGTGATCCAGAGTTCATGCTGCCAATCTTTGAAGTTTTTTCATTACGCTCTGAATCATCAGGGCAAATTATCCTTCATTTGTTCCTTCTCTCTGATCTCTGTGTCTCGTACCCTCCTCTCTCTATCAACCCTCAGAGACCTGCTCTTTTCATCACCACGACCGTTTGATCTGAGCCTCTGAGCTACGGTCTTTACCACATACAGAGACACTGAGAAAAAAAAAAAAGACCGAGAAGACTTATTGTTTTTAAATTCTGTTGTGTGGCCCATTTTCCCACTCATATTCATGTTATCTTTTCACAAATTCTTTTGTGTTCTCACCTGGGTAGTTATCAGTCTATTCAATTCACTTACATTGTTTCTTTTATCATATCAGGTCTTTGAATTGAGAAGAAAAAAAGCCAAAGCCACACAGAGAAGTAATGCTGTCTCCTTCTTCTTGTCCTCCTGTCACTACAGACAAGCCTTGGCCTGCATATTAAGACCAAAGCTGTCCAATACACTGGCTTTTCGGGTTCTTATCAGAGTACCAGTTGCAGACCCTTTGCCT
The DNA here is from genome assembly GCA_902982915.1 of Phalloptychus januarius. NCBI lineage: Eukaryota > Metazoa > Chordata > Actinopteri > Cyprinodontiformes > Poeciliidae > Phalloptychus > Phalloptychus januarius. Next base: position 13,994,885 of record CADWAE010000230.1, on the reverse strand, counting down.
GTCAGTGTCAGCCTTTTTATATTTAATCTACCCTTATGGCACCATCCAAGGCAGTCTGCACACAAATTTACAGACCCAGTGGCTCAGTTTTTGTTGTATGTCTGACGCTCCTTTGCTGGCACTTTTGCTGATACAGTCAGTTAAACGGAGACGAACGGAAATAAACTTTGAGTTTCCTGGTTAAGGAGAATTTACTTTAAAATGGATTGTTCTCTAGGCAGGTAAAGGATTAACAGGAGTTGAGCTGGCTTAATGGGTTAATTGTGGTGTTTTGAAGTGAGATTAATAATACTTCCTTTACTTTAAATAGAAAAATGTCATCAACTTTAGCTTATTGAACATGTACATACATTTTTCAAGCAATGACGCCCACAGCTAGATAAATACATGTTGTCTGTGTTAGCTGACTTTAGCTTTTTAAAACATCTTATTCTGAAAATATTGATATCATTGTAAAAGAGCTCAAGTTTGTAGATGTGTTTACTTTAAGAAGTTTCCCCACACCTTGAACTTTTTCACATTTTGCCTGCTTTATAATATAGTAATTGGTTTTATTGTCTAGAAAAAGACAAAATAACCCACAAGTGGAATTTATTTGCTAATTAAGTTAATCCAGGCAGTTGAATAGACCATCAATTTATAAGGGTATTACAGTAAAGCGGGTTGAATATAAATGAAAAACCAAACTTTTCAGGTTTTTCTAAGTAGTAGAAAAACTGATATATCACTTAACAACCAATATGTCACTTAAAATTCTATTTTGCAAGATCTGGGCTTTGATGTGCAGTTTCTTACTAAATGCAGTGTTAAAATAATGTTTACATTCCCAATGTTAAAATGGCGTTAATCAGTTGGGCTTAGTTTTATGTGCAAGCTGACATTTAAGAAAACACAAGGAAATCTAATCAATTAATATTCTTATATCCTTCCATTTAAACATCAAGTTCAGGTGAAATTACAATGTTTTTTTTATAAAACTGTTTATATTTATCTTAATACATTAACTGCAATGTCTTTCCTTACTTTCACTCATTTTCCTTCTCCCTTTTTTCCTCCTCTTTGCTCTGAAAACACAGGGCCATAAGATCAGCTTGCAATCTGCAGTGTAAAATAAGTGATGAACTTGAGAGTACTTATTCTCCCACAACTTCCACAATGTCATTTGTGTCTGCACTTGGCAGCTGTTTGCAGTTTAAACATTATAAAACCTAATTCACAAGAAAGTAGAGTAAGTTGCAGACCATGTGGAGGGCATATTGGGAAACTGAGCAGTTTCCAAACCAAATTCCTTCGAGATTTGTAGCTACATAAACTGGGACATGGCCTGATATGACACACTGTAATATCTCTTATGTGCTTGGCACATTTTTGTGTTTTTGTTTGCATTTTACAAGAAATTGTGTTGTACATTTGGTTTTTACCAGCTACAGCAGAATCTGTGTATAAGCTGTTTGCCCGATCACACTGAGAAAGTTGTTGAGATTGTACCTGTAGCTGTCTTTTATTGTATGTGAACAGCTGCCAGTGTGTTACATGCATGGATGACTGCAGATAAATAAACACCCAATGTGACGTTGACTACCTTATCAGTTAGACCACCAGGAGCCTTTCGTGATTCAAAATACATTCTGTGCAAACCTTCCTAGAATATTCAATGTATTGATCCAGCATAAGGTGTTTCCAAGTAACACCAGCTCTAATTTCTCTGCTAAGCTTCTTGCATATGAGCTCTGCAGCAGACAGGAACCCCTGCTGAATTTGCAGCTGTTGGTTAAGGGAGTAAAAAAAAGCTAATTATTTCTGTGCTTGCTGTGTCCTCCTGGTGGCCAGGTAAGGGAACAGCTCACATACGCAAATTTACAACTGCAGCCTTTAAATTATTATTTTAAATGCATATCATACCATAAACTTTATATTACAAACTACATCCATCCATCCATCCATCCTCTACCGCTTATCCGGGGTCGGGTCGCGGGGGCAGCAGCTTAAGGAGGGAGGCCCAGACTTCCCTCTCCCCAGCCACTTGGGCCAGCTCCTCCGGGGAATCCCGAGGCGTTCCCAGGCCAGCCGAGAGCATAGTCTCTCCAGCGTGTCCTGGGTCTTCCCCGGGGCCTCCTCCCGGTGGGACATGCCCGGAACACCTCACCAGGGAGGCGTCCAGGAGGCATCCTGACCAGATGCCCGAGCCACCTCAACTGGCTCCTCTCGATGCGGAGAAGCAGCGGCTCTACTCTGAGTCCCTCCCGGATGGCGAGCTTCTCACCCTATCTCTAAGGGAGAGCCCAGCCACCCTGCGGAGAAAACCCATTTCGGCCGCTTGTATCCGGGACCTCGTTCTTTCGGTCATGACCCAAAGCTCATGACCATAGATGAGGTAGGGACGTAGATCGACCGGTAAATCGAGCTTCGCTTTTGGCTCAGCTCTCTCTCACCACGACGGACCGGTACAGCGCCCGCTTCACTGCAGAGGCTGCACCAATCCGCCTGTCGATCTCCCGCTCCCTTCTTCCCTCATTCGTGAACAAGATCCCAAGATACTTAAACTCCTCCACTTGAGACAGAACACCCCCCCCGACCTGGAGTAGGCACTCCACCCTTTTCCGGCTCAAGACCATGGCCTCGGACTTGGAGGCACTGATTTCCATCCCGGCCGCTTCACACTCGGCTGCGAACCGCTCCAGTGAGAGCTGCAGATCACGCTCTGATGAAGCCAATAGGACCACATCATCCGCAAAAAGCAGAGATGCAATCCTAAGACCACCAAAACGGATCCCCTCAACACCCCGGCTGCGCCTAGAAATTCTGTCCATAAACGTAATGAACAGAATCGGTGACAAAGGGCAGCCCTGGCGGAGTCCAACTCTCACCGGGAACGAGCCCGACTTACTGCCGGCAATGCGGACCAGACTCTGGCACCGGTCGTACAGGGACCTGACAGCCCGTATCAAGGGCCCGGTACCCCATACTCCGGAGAACCCCCACAGGACTCCCGAGGGACGCGGTCGAACGCCTTCTCCAAGTCCACAAAACACATGTAGACCGGTTGGGCGAACTCCCACGCACCCTCCAGGACCCTGCTGAGGGTGTAGAGTTGGTCCAGCGTTCCACGGCCAGGACGAAAACCACACTGTTCCTCCTGAATCCGAGGTTCGACTATCCGACGGACCCTCCTCTCCAGGACCCCGAATAGACCTTGCCAGGAGGCTTAAGAGTGTGACCCCCTGTAATGGAGCACACCCTCCGGTCCCCTTTTGAACAGGGGGACCACCACCCCAGTCTGCCAATCCAGGGGAACTGCCCCGATGTCCATGCAATGCTGCAGAGTCGCGTCAGCCAACACAACCCTACAACATCCAGAGCCTTAAGGAACTCCGGCCGGATCTCATCACCCCGGGCCCTGCCACCGAGGAGCTTTTAACCACCTCGGTGACCTCGTCCCCAGAGATTGGAAAGCCCGACCCAGATTCCCCAGGCTCAGCTTCCTCAATGGAAGGCATGTTGGTGGGATTGGGGAGGTCTTCGAGTACTCTGCCCACCGGCCCAACGTCCCGAGTCGAGGTCAGCAGCACACCATCCCACTATACACAGTGTTGGTGCTGCACTGCTTCCCCCTCCTGAGACGCCGAATGGTGGACCAGAATCGCCTCGAAGCCGTGCGGAAGTCTTTCTCCATGGCCTCTCCGAACTCCTCCCACGCCCGAGTTTTTGCCTCTGCAACCACCAGAGCCGCATGCCGCTTCGCCCGCCGGTACCCGTCAGCTGCTTCCGGAGTCCCACAGGCCAAAAAGGCCCGGTAGGACTCCTTCTTCAGCTTGACGGCATCCCTCACCGAAGGGGTCCACCAACGGGTTCGAGGGTTGCCACCGCGACAGGCACCGACAACCTTACGGCCACAGCTCCGGTATGCCGCCTCGACAATGGAGGCACGGAACATGGTCCACTCAGACTCAATGTCCCCCACCTCCCGGAACGTGTTCAAAGTTCTGCCGGAGATGGGAGTTAAAGCTCCGCCTCACAGGGATTCCGCCAGGCGTTCCCAGCAGACCCTCACAACACGTTTGGGCCTGCCAGGTCTGACCGGCATCCTCCCCACCACCGGAGCCAACTCACCACCAGGTAGTGGTCGGTGTGCAGACTCCGCACCTCTCTTCACCCGAGTGTCCAAGACATACGGCCGCAGATCCAGATGAAATGATGACAAAGTCGATCATCGAACTGCGGCCTAGGGTGTCCTGGTGCCAAGTGCACATATGGACACCCTTTTTATGCCTGAACATGGTGTTCGTTATGGACAATCCGTGACGAGCACAGAAGTCCAACAACATAACACCACTGGATTCAGATCAGGGGGCTGTTCCTCCCAACCACGCCCTCCAGGTCTCACTGTCATTGCCCACATGAGCGTTGAAGTCCCCCAATAGAACGAGGGAGTCCCCAGGAGGGGCACTCTCCAGTACCCTCAAGGACTCCAAAAGGGTGGGTAATCCGAACTGCTGTTCGGCCCGTAAGTACAAACAACAGTCAGAACCCGTCCCCCCACCCGTAGGCGGAGGGAGGCTACCCTCTCGCTCACCGGGGTAAACCCCAACGTACAGGCGCCGAGATGGGGGGCAACAAGTATGCCCACTCCTGCCCGCGCCTCTCACCGCGGGCAACTCAGAGTGGAAGTATGTCCAGCCCTCTCAAGGAGACTGGTTCCAGAACCAGAGCCATGCGTCGAGGTGAGACCGACTATTTCTAATCGGAACCTCTCAGCCTCACACACCAGCTCCGGCTCCTTCCCCACCAGAGAGGTGACATTCCACGTCCCAAGAGCCAGCTTCTGCAACCGAGGATCGGACCGCCAGGGCCCCCTCTCCCGGCCACCACCCAGCACACAATGCACCCGACCCCTTTGGCCCCTCCCATAGGTGGTGAGCCCATTGGAGGGGGGACCCATGTATTCCTTTCGGGCTGAGCCCGGCCGGGCTCCATGGGAAAAAGCCCGGCCACCAGGCGCTCGCCATTTACAAACTACAATTAATCCCAAACGGTCTGCATTGTTCCTTAAATTTTAATTAATTAATTTAACTTGTATATAGAGATATAGCATGCATTGCAATACAAGGTTTCATGATGAAACATTTGAACTCTGAAAACATTTTTGTTCAATCAGAATGTAGATTTCAGATTAAATTAAAATCCCATATGTTTTATTATGCATACAGCATCATATAACCAAATGACTATGCATGTTCAGAGGACGATAGAGTTCAGTTTATCAGTTGAGTTTGACAGATTGACCGGAAGGGTCTTTGGTTGTTTCCGCATCATATTACAGAGTTTGTTGTCCTTTTTATGTGTATGAAATAAAAATGGTGGTTCACTTATTTTGTAATACAAAAAACTGCAATCATTTAAAAAATATTTTCAAGATGGGAGTATGACTTAGCAACCTACTATTAGTTTGGTATAGTTTTAGTTTAACTTGCTTGCACAATATAAACTTCAGATCATGATAATTGAGAAAAAAGGGAAGAACACTGATGAGATTCTGAATGTGTAGCTTTTGTATTATTATTCATCTTGTTTACTGGGATTTCTGGCTCTGTGCGGTTGTGCCATACTCACCGTATTTGCAGATGAAGGCTTGATCATTGCTCTGTGAAATGTTCATAGTTTGTGATAATCTTCCTAAGCAAACCCTGCATTTGAAAATATCCATCTCTTTTATCTCTGTTCTTTGATCTTAATGAAACAATTTGATTCCTACTATTCTCTATCAAACTTCTGAGGCCATCAATGAACAGCTGGGTTAATATTATGATTAAATTTCACGCAGGTGTACTAAAGTTTTAGTAATTAGGTGGCTTCTTAAGGTAATGTATTGCCTCTGATTTTACAAGAGATGAAAATCTTGTTCATTTTTTCCTCCACTTCACAATTATGAACTGCTTAGTGTTGCTCCAACTTAAAAACCTTGAAGTTTGTTGACGGAAGGAGAAAACATACAAGCTTTTTAAAATCTGTAAGGAGAGATTCATGACATGTTTAACAAGAATGTTTAACCTCATAGGTCAATGCGCAAAAGCAACATAAAATAAGTAACGTTAATTAACAATGTTTTCCTATTAGCTGTTACTGTTGACGTGTTGTTTTTTTTATAACTGGAAAAGATGAACAGGAACTCACAGGACTTGGCGCCTTATGAAGCAGATGAGTAAACTACGCTGTCTTCTTGTTGCTTGGTTACTGCCTGTTTGATTTTTCTTCTTTTATTTTTCTCATTTTTCAGTGGCAATGCAAAAGTCACAATTTTAAACAACCTGACTTAATTACATACATGCAAATATTCATATGCATGTGCTTATTCATGTATAGTAATTTTTCATGTCTTATTCTTTTTATGTATTTTCTTCTCTCCCCATTTGCTCAGCTGTCAGACTCATAAAATACCCAACCAAGCCCCCAAGAAAAGATGGTGAACTTTAGGTGTCGAGTGAAATTTCATATTTGATTTGATTTACTTTGAAGTCCTACCTCACCTCTATCAAGTGTTAATTCACCTGCACATTTCTAACTCAGGTGGATGTGTCTCATCCCTATACATGCTAAATGCACTTAGCACAACAGTGCTAAATAACTAATTTTATTCAGAATTAGTTGATTTTTACTGTTCATTCAGTATTAAATATTCTACATTTGTTCAGCAGATGTTCTTTGGAAACTACCAGAGAAATAAACTTTGATTTGACGCACTTTTAACAAAATTATCTCTCCAAGTAGTTTTTTCTTGTCTCTCGCAGCATTTTCTCATTCAAGCTGATTTGTCCTTCATACTGTCACCACTAAAGAAAGCAGAGGAGGAGACAGAAAGAGGAAAAAAAGCAGACAAAGAGCAGTGAGTAGCATCTGTAGAGTTGACTATGTAAAGGGCCGTGGGCGAAACTCAGCGAGCGCTACAACTGTATATGGATTGTAAAATAAAAGTCTCTTTAAACATGCAATACGCTGTGTAATAAATATATTTAGCAAGTCTAATAGCGTTAGTGTGTTTTTCAGAAGCAATGCTGAGAGAGCTCGTGGCAGAGGCTGTGGTTGGCTGTTAGGTTCAAGGGAAATGCAATGATCAGAGACCTCAGATGGAGTTTCACAGTAGGTCTATAACATTATTATCATTTTTGACATTGCTTTTGTGGCTTGCTGCTTTTGACTGCTTTCATTGCTCAGGCTTTTCAATGCAGTTTTGCAGAGAGATACTTGCACCTGTCTAGTTGTTTGCAAGGAAATGTAAATGCTTTGTCCATTTGATTGCAATGTGTGTCAGCAGATCAGACAAAGACAGATGAGACAAAGTTCTTTCCAATTGAAAGTGCTCTCCAGTTTTTCTCATCCAAGGACCGTAGGGTTAGTTTGCCAATATCAGTAGAAGTGTAAAAGACCTATTTTGCACCACCTTTTATTTTTAGGCAGGTCTAAGTCAGATTGGATTCTGGCTACAACAAATGTTTTAATTGTTAAAATCTCAATATATAGTGGAAAGTTCTTGGAAGCAAATCAGTGCTGTCCCTCAATGTTGAGCCAGAATCTCTAAATAACAACTGTTAAACTGTCATTTAGTTTGCAAATGTCTGAAGCTGACATTTGACTAATGAAGAGTGATAGTAATCTGCGAGAGCCAAGGAGAGCACATCCAGAACCCGCTCCAGTTTCCCGCTTTGCACGGTTAACCTTTGTGGTTCGAATGGGGTTTTTTGAATATGTTGATGAAATTAGCCCTCTGTGATACGTTCAAGGCGGAGTTTGTGAGTCAGGCTCAGCTCCAGGCAGATGGCAGCAGGAGCGCTGCAGAAGGTTTGCTTGATATTCATCAGGAGAGCTGACCTCTGCCATGATGTATTCTAGTGTCCAACAAACTTCCCTCTGTGTTCCCTTCTGCATAATGAATGGATGCAGAAAGTGAAAAACAGGCATCTCAGTTTCATCTTTGCCTCTCTGCAGTCACCGGTTGCCTGGGTAAAAGGGAAAGTGTAGAAAGTGTTGCAGAGTAAATCGATAAAGTTCATGTTGTATGATGAAAAGAAAATGTCCTCGATCTCACACTATAAAAAATTTCAGTAAATAAGTTTGTTTTCTTTTTGCTTTTAGAAATTTGGAGTTGTTAAGAGAAAATGCTTGACTTTACTATGTGGCAAAGGCTTAGAATTCAGCTTTTCATCAGAATTTTGTAAATACATCTATCAATAATATTATCTACACCTTGGCGTCTGAAGTCTACATAAACTATTTCATGCTCTGAATGTCAAATAAATATGTGCAAATAAGTGATTTACATAAATGCTGATATCTTTTTTTTTCCTCTGGTCCTTGAGTTACTCATTTCATGAATGGCCTCACTATATACCTGTTGAAACTGATTGTAATTGAGGTGTGTATTTGTGTATAGTCCCACTTAGGGAAATATCAAAAACTGATGTAAAAAAAAGATATCTATAATATCCATAATAATAAAAAAATAATATCCGTCTTACAAAATCTCGCAGAGAACTATTTAGTCTATTTCTATAAAATGAAAACTTGCACAGCACGGTTATAAACCTACCAAAATTTACCTGTCCAGCAATGCTGACAAGCCAGGCTAGGACAGGATCAATCAGACAAACAGCCAAGGATCCCATGCTGATTCTTGGATATTATCTGTGCACATTTGGACCTTTAGGCTTCCCATAAACTATTAATGGGAAACAGCAAATATTGAAGAATGGACTTTGTTCAGATAAGAGTAACAGTGTTTGTTTTTTTTCTAAAATGCTAATAACCATGAACAACACAATTTCCACAATGATTCCCATAATGATAATTTTGCTTACATTTTTTGTTGTTAAATGAACAACTATTTGACATTTTCCTATTCTTTATTGCATCACTGATCACAGAAATAATACAACTCATTATAATGTGACTATTTTCAGGTATATTGTTAGAAAAAATTCTTTATTCAGCGAATCTCCTCTTTGCCATACATGCACTGTCTGCTGAACATGTTATGATGCTGGCCATAAACATATTCATCTAGTCTTTTTCTGACATTGTTCTAAGGCTGGTACCATGCAAAGATGAATTAAAACTAACCCTGTGGCATGTTTATGATAACAGGAGGAGTTTAAGGCTGTTTTCTCCAAGCAGACAGCAGGCATACACAAGCACAGTGTCCTGCACATGCACACCAGAATGAACCCCGCTGGGCTGTGCCACCACATTTTGCAGCGAGCTCTGTTGTTGTCGCTCACATAGATGCGGGCAAACACACCTGGCACACTGTAAGCATGGATGTGATACCTGTGAGAATGTGTCACCCAGCACTGTTCCCACTGCAGTAGTGGGAGCAGTGAAAGGATATGTGCTTTCTTTTTTGTGACTTTGTATGTTTGGGTAGTGCAGAATAAATTTGTGTGCACCTCAGTTGATGCAGAATGGATAATATTTTTTATTTGTTTATTTGTAAATTGTTCATTTGTGAATGCTGAAAAATAATATTTGTGTGTGTAAGTGCATGCTCAAATGTGTGCATGTGCTTGTGTGTGTAAGTGAAGACGGGGGTGATATAGGACAGGTGCTTTAAGAGAACCCCTTTGACTCTTTGTCTCGTCACTAATTGGGTTTAGGGTCTGCATATGCACATGTGTGTGTGTGTGTGTTGGTTTGTGCAGAAGTGTATTCTTGCGTACTCATGGGAAAGCTTTGCCTTTTTTGAAATCCTATTCTTTGATTACCTGGGTTTTCCACCGTACCTCAGAATATTGTCTGAAATATATAAAGAAAATACTTTCTAGCTGTGGACACACATTTGTGACTTTTACAATGTTCACAGCATTTGCAAGATAAAAAGCCCCAAAACATTACATGTATGTAATCTTTGACCATTTTTTTTTCTAAAATATTTTGACCATGCCCTTTAAAATGATTATATTCCATAATCCACCTTGGACATATCTAGTACTAAAATAGAAAGATATTTTTAATAAGTTTGATCTGATTGAATTTTTTTTAAAACCAGGCTCTTTATAAATCTTACTGAAAATAAAATTACCATTCATCCACAAAGAGAGATGACAAGTCAGTACTATAAAAACAATTCACTTTCAACTTTCTGTGCCTCGTTTCCAATTTCAACACATTTAACCTGCCAATACAAATTTTGGGGTTATCCTTGAGTACTATAATACAGTAAAAATAAAAGAACATCTTCATAAAAATATTTTTCTAGTGCTCCTCCCAGTCAGGACTGATGAAGCTGAAAATTGTGAGATTTTGGTCACCAATCTCTTGATGCTCATATACGTCTACCACCCAAAACTTACTTATTACCTACTTATTACAGACTGTGAATGGTATTTTTTTTTTCTGTGAAAACTCATGTAAGAATTAGAATATAAGTTCTGCATAAAACTTGTTTAAAACAATGATGGTTTTCTCTGACAGTGTACAAATAGTGATGCATTCACCAGCTGGGACCTTGGTCTGCAGCCTGAGTGGGAGTTCTTGGCTTAGACAAAGAAGACAGAGAAAAATTATTTTAAGGATGATTCTGGTATTGGTGAGATATTTTTTGTATCACCATCACAGTCAGTTGTTTTTGTAATACTTTAGATTCAGCTTTGATTTATTCAAACATAGTGAGTTTTGTCTAAGTTGCTTTTAACATTTTAATGTTCTTGAATTAACTTAGGAGAAAAACAAACTATTGATATTATTGTTTAGTTTTTGGTTTTTGTAGTTAAATTCTGAAAATATTGGAGTTGAATAAAAATAAAAAAAAATCAGTGGCAAAAATGACTGTATTCCATATTTTCTTTGGTTGATACTTCCATTTATGGTCATTTTAAATTGTAATTTGAAGCAACACAAGTTAAGAGTTTCTCCCATTATTAATTTTGCTGATTTTGGGGGATTAAAAGGAAGAGTAAACTCATTAAATATAATTTGTGTCAGTTCCTATTCCCAGGAAGAACATTCTCTCTAAATTTGCATGCACTTAAGCAAGCTGAATCGTGCCTGCCACCCACTAGCTATTTTCCACCTGGTGCCCACCTACACCGACAATAGTGAAGCAGAGCTAAGGATAAACACAAACACAGACATAACAGAAAGCTCATGGTGGTCACACTCTTCAGATTAACCTCTATTCACACTGATGAGACCCTTTGTCTTTACCTAGAGCTCTCTGCATCCAGAGCACAACACATACACTGCTCTGCAACAATGGTAATTGTGACCTACCTTCTCGAACAGTAACTCTGTTTTGGTTTGGACTCTTTGAGGTCAGAACTCCAGGTCAGTTTGCATCAACCTGAAACAAAAACAGAGGCAATTAATGTCCCAAGACATGTCAAGGTGTGTAGTTAAAGGAACGTGTTCGTCAAAGTTGTTCAAAAACTGAACAAAAGTATTTCAAGGTAAATTGGCGATTAACTTTAGCTTTCACAGTTTCAAAAGTGGCAATCAAGACATTTGAATACTTGGATTGTAATTTCTTTGTAACAAGTCTTAAAGAATAATAGAATGATTGTCACCTGTATGTCAGGAACAGAATATCCTTGACTTTAACTTTTAAATCTGTCTGCATTTGCATGAAGTTCTTTTTCAAGGTTTATCTACAGATCTTACTCTATATTAATCTCACAAAAGGAAGGGAATATGACAAACACTTTGCCTGCACTTGCAGAGATAAATCATTAGGAACTTTGAGATGTGATTGAGATCATTATCCCCAAATGGGAGCCACACATGAGTCTTTTACACAGGTGTAGTGCTTGCTTCCACATTTTTGCAGTACATATTTTGCTTCTTAAAAATATCATCTAAAACCCTGGGTTATGTTAGCTAAAAAAGCTAGCATGAGAGCAGAGTAGAACTGCAGCTTTGCAGTGGACAGATCCTTTCTGAGAATAGTGTGCAATCGAATCCCATTCGATTGCACACTTGTAGGACTGATAAGGTTCAATCAGTCCTACAAGCTGCTTCTGAAAGCCCAAACTTGACCTTCATCGTTTGCATTAACTCTCTTTTTTAATTGCATTATGAATTCAGTCATAAAATCTACAGTATATCTGAGTGCTAAGCACCTACTTTGATGTTCCCATTAATGAAATTTAATGGAACGGGGTTGGAAGAGTTAAAGTACACTGAAAGGATAGAGACATTAATCATACTGCTTTAAACAAGACAAAACATCAAGATGCTACAGTGAAACTTTCAACATTTTCTCATATTAAGGGGACAAACCTTTGCGTACAATGTAATACTGCATATATGTGAAGTGGTGTGAAGGTAAGACATTGTCTTAAAAATTATATTAAGTAAAAACTGAAACTTGAGGTATGCCCCTGCATTCTGACGCCCCTAAGTTGTCTTGATTGTTATGAATTGTCTTCAGAAATTACCTTATTAATAAAAGAAAGTCTGCCTTTCTGTAATATAACCTCACAGTATATACAATTGTTCTGTGAGGTTCTCAGAATTTAGTTAAGAAAATTATGGAGAAAGTTGTTGTTGCTTCTCACTAGCAATTTAGGAAACATATTAACAGGCAAATCATCTGTTGTGATGATAGAGAAGGTGAAAGTAGACATCCAAACAACTGTCTGCAGAAGTGCTATGTGTGGCAAAACACTTTCCACATCATCTTGAAGACACCATCCTCATAAACATGGTGGTGGCAACATCATGCACAGAGAAGCAGGTCAAAGTTCATTAGAAATTGATGTAGATGGGGAGCTGTTGTGGTGCTGGGGCAACGCACAACCCATGTATTTAGGCCTTAGTCCTCGTGGCGGTGGTCACAGGTTCGATTCCCGGCCTGGGGACATTTGCTGCATGTCTTCCCCTTTCTCTCATTACCTACTTTCCTCTCATTAGACTACTTTCAAATTAAGGCCACTAGAGCCAACAAAAGCTTAAAAAAATAAAAAAATAAATTGATGGAAATGAACACAAAATGTTGCTTTTCATCTAATCTGACAGAATTGAGTCATTTTGCAAAGCAGTAGTGAAAATTCAGCACTTTGCTTTGGTCTATGCACATGAAGTAACAAATCACATTGACGACGGTGGCTGTCACAAATGTTTAGTGTATGAAAACTATTATGAGGCCATACTAATAAGGTCTGGGACTTTTTTTTAAAGAACTAAGAGTTCAGATCTTTAATTCTGAACAAGCTTTAGGTGGTCATGCTCTTCCTTTACTGGTATATGAAGATTGTTAGTTCCCAAACAAAACAAGTTGTAAATGATGCTCTGATTTAAGGTTTATATGTTCAGGGAACTGAATTCATCTCAAATACTACTACAATGGGTAGTAGAAATTTCAACCAATGTCATTTGCTAACTTGTATTTTCCAATAAACATTTAGAAAGCATAGAATTTTTTAGTACGTCTGAGTGTTTGCTTTACTTTGCTATTGTTTCTTCACAATCTTGTAATCATGGAGACAGAAAGAGACAGAGGTAAAGAGGCAGAGAGGAAGAGGAGATCAGGTTTCTCGGCAGCTCTGTACCCTAATCCTGGATTTGGAAACGGGATGAGAAGAACATAGGTAAGTACAAACAACAAGCAATTACAGCACTGACAGAATTGAAAGGTGGGGGGAGAGCAGCTAGACAGGAAACAGGGAATCTCATAGGTTGTGAGAGGGGTTGGTTAGATGTAGGTGGGATATAAATACCTGCAGTAGAGTAGGGCAGAAAAATGCTGAGGGCATGACAGATGCCGACTTCCATTGATCGACGAAGGTTAAAACAGACCAGCAGGGCTGCATTGTTTAGCTCTCATTAGGTGAGACTCACATTTCAGCAGGTTTAATAGTGATTTTAAATTGAACATGAACTGTTTTGGTATTCACATCGTTTGAGGGCAGAGTTCTGCTTAAAACTTTAAAGAGTTTTAGTGGAGTTGCTGAAAGGGGGGAAAAAAAAGGTAACCTCTCGCAGTTTTCTACCCTCATATTCCCAAGTGCCTCAAGGGAGATGCATGCTTGACTGAGCCAGAGAAAAAAGGACACGAAAAGAAGACGATACTCGAGGTGTAAGACAACTAACGCTACCAGAAACGAGAGAGGCCAAAGAAGACAAGACTGAATCCCAAGAAAGAAGGCAAGATGACAGATTTTAGGAATGCAATTTAGAGAAGAAAACGTCAATGGAAGACAAGACCAAATAAAGTGAGTTATTGTGCTTTAAAGAAAAGAAATCTTTTTAAGAGACAATCAGTTAGCAGTAAGACTGCCAAAGAAAGCCAAAGAAACATGGCATGTCAGGGATTTGGTGCTGATTCCTTCACCCCGCTGGCAGGCGACTCGCCCTTACCAATCCTCATGCACCATGGCTCCACCGGTGACTGTTTACCAGCCACATCCCATGCTCACAGTATGGTTTCTGCAGGTAAATCAAGTCCATAATGTTCTTCCTACTTGTTATGTGTTTTCTGTGAGATGATACTTCCATTGTTAGGTTTATTTCTAAATTCTTTTTACTCAATTGATGTCTTTGTCTTTTAAGCTTCTGTTATTTTTTAGACAAATAAAGCTTACAAAAACCTTTTGAAAGCGTAATTAACACGAATTTTAATCTGCATTGTGTTGTTGAGATGCTAAATCTCAGCTGGAGCGGTGAAGGCCAAGAACAATCACTCTAATCCTGCTCTTCCAGGAAAGATATGAACATTTGATTTCCTGAGCATCGACAGGATACAGGCATATTTAACTAGTCATAACTGTTATTACAGGTATATGTCGAGGTAAAAATAATTCCTATAGACCAGAGGTTATATGGCATTTTGTTCATTAAAGCCTATTAAGAAATAATAACAGATATGATTATTTACTGTAATAAAAGTTTATTGAATTTATTTGTCAATATTACTTAATTTAATTCTTAAATTCTCTATTGCCAATTTAAGACACACATAAATGTTAAAGTCTAATCAAAACATATTTCTTCTAGTAAATTAAATGAAACTTTGGTTTCCTTGAAGAATAAGAAAAGCTACAAATGATGCATATTTTTTGTCAAAATCTGAATCTAATCATGAAAAATGTCTCTAATAAGTTACTTTGGCTCAGCAATCTCCCCACACTCTTCCTCATGACGGAACATTGTGGAAAAACATTTTAGTTGTGATTGAAGCTCCTGGGATTGAAGATGGGATGAGATCATGCAGAACATGTTCATGCAGCAGATGCAGAAACGGAACATGTAAAATCATATGCAGGACAAACGCATATACTTAACAAGTAAGATCAGTCAGAAAGCCATGTTATGGTACCGTATTTAGTCTTTGTTGTCACTGAAACTCATTGCCATTAGTACTTTGTGTTGATCTTAACAATGGCAGTGAGCATTCATTAGTGCCTGGAGTGAGCTAAAAAAAATTGCCTGAAGATGAACCATGAATAATTATGCGGTTAGCAAGATCATTTACAGCGACATGCAAATCAGTGCTTTTGATAAAAGCCATTATCAAAGCATGTGTCTTGTTTTGTCATAATCTGTATTCCTCTGAGCATTATCCCACAGCAGTATAGGCAAAGAGTAATACATCAGTAAAACAGCTCAGAAATCCTTGCAATGCCTATTATTTCTGGAATAAGATAAACTGGACAACTTGTTAAAACAATTCCCTCCTCTTATCAGACAATTAGGACACATGGTATAATTATTATGACTAATAAATCTTGGCTTTAATTTGAATCCAGAGGGAAAACATGAGAAAAATTCAGTTTTTATGAAGTCACTGTTTGATACATTATTCAATCTTATTCAACATCACGTGAAAATGTAAGTTTAATGTATGTCTAAGTCAAACATTTCTATGTGTGTTGTAAATTATCAGACATCAGTGACATGGCGACATTTAGTGAGTGAGCTGAATGCTTCTATATTTAAAATCAGTGTTTTCTGTATGAGAAATAAAAAAGGGTTTTATTTTTTTCTTGGTTTTCTTCATCAGTATCGTCAGGCTTGTCCCTGGGTCAGCCCTCTAAGAGGTCACACATGCACCTGTCCACTTCCTCTCTTGGGAACGCCCTCAGTAACGCTCCTCCAAGTTTGCATTACCCAGTCACCCCCTGCCACTACAGCAACCAGCAAGCAACCTATGGCATGATGACAGGTGAGCAAATGAGGTCAAAGAGTTTTAAATTAGGGTTCTTGGTTAGTAAATCAGCAAAAACTGGAAACCGTTATTTTATATTTTATCCAAATGCAAAAATGGCCAATATGCAGTGTAACTACTCAGTTAGAGTAGTCATACTGTAAAGAAAGCTATGTACCAATCCAGTAAACAGTTAACTCAAATAAATACTTTTGTCAGAAGCAATAAATTGTATGATATTAGAAAGAAGTCAAAAAATTATAGCATATTGACACTCTCCACATTTCTTGGCCTTCAAGGCAAATATATTTGAAAAGTCTTGTCTTGACTCACGAGAAAATTTGACTGCATTTGTTTAGTGAATACATATTACATATATGTATTGCAAAAATACATATTAGTGGCTCAATTAGTGGAACCCAATAACCAGGCATTTATTTATCAATTTTATTTTATGTTTTTTTTAAACATTTTATTGGCTCTAGAGGCCAGGTCAATTCACCCTTTTGACAATTTGTACCCCAAATCTTGGGATTTTATTATCTTCCCTTCTACATCAACTTATACATCAACTATGAAAACAATAACTTTCTAAACATTTGTCGTATTTGTCTGTTTTTGAAATAGATTTCGATTAACCCAGATTACATTGATTTTATCCACTATTACATTGTATTAGTTCTAATAAGGTATTGTGTGCTTCTTTTCCTTGTAGCCCAGGAGATGCTTTCGGCCAGTATTTCTCAGACTCGTATCCTGCAGACCTGTGGCGTCCCTCACCCCAACATGGTGAGTGCTGCAAATCCATTACAAGGTAAAGAACAGATCCGCACTCTGCACACACTCGCACATTCACACGCATTCCCTCGCTTGCCAGCTAATTCCATTAAATTAGGCAGGAAATGTGTTTACTTTGTGATTAGTTTCGAGTTTGCTGTCAGATAAAATTAATTTAGAACTTTATTACCTTTTTTTGAACAATCTGGTGCTGCAGTTGACTAAAACTGACAAATGTCTTGCTAATTCCTTTTAATCCTGTCAGGAGCTGAGGTATTTATCTGTCAGCACAAGCAAAAGTTCCAATGCAGGTTTTAACTTTTTCTGTTCCTAGAGACAATGTTTCATTCAAATTTCTAAAGAAATTGATCAGTGGTTTTGATGCGTTTAGAGTATAACTTTTCATAATTTGTCAAACAATACTTTCATGCCCAAAGAAGCCCGTTCCCTGAAAATAATTTACATTTGTTGACAATGTTTTCTATTGCTTCTGACGTTACTTCCTAACCTAATGGCTTTAATTATTTGAGGTCTATCTTAGCAACATCCACTGGAACAATTTGACAATATTGATCCATGTATGCTGTCAAAGACTGTGCTTAAAGGACATTAAGAGGAAATTAAAGAAGCACACTTTCCATACCACTGGGAGGAAGGGAGACTAATTTGTCACTTCAATGATCTTAGATTTTCTTCAGGCAAGTGAATAAATGGTAAAATCAGGCCACTAAAGATAGGCCTGTGTGCAGATTGTGTTGTCAACTTTAAAGAAAGGAACAAAATGAAGGTGCTTGGATTAATACATGTCAGCACAAAACGATATTGATTCAAACGAGAAGAAAGAAGTATTAGGTGGACTGACAGGCCACATCATAAAGAAATATCAGTAAGGAATGCAATGAGATGAGAATGAAGCGTTAAAGTGGATAGTCACCTCACATGAATCACAAAATGAGGCTTATTCAATTTGCTCAAAAAGATTTATGGCTCAGAAAAGGATATAGAGTTGGTATTGTTGTAACTTGTGAAAAAAAATCTTTTTGATCTTTTTGAGCCTCAGACATGCTATGTTTCTTTTTTTTGCATTAACAATAGAAAAATTTAAGTATGTGAAGCACAAGTTGTCATAGAATACTAAGCAAGGTCATTTATTCCTCTTTCCCTGTTTTCTAGCTGTGCAGTTTTGTTCTGTCTGTGCTGATGAAGATTCAGTGATGCTGAATCTCTGGTGGTTCCAACTGACAGCATTCTGAGCTTTCTGCTGTTTGTTTCTGCTTTTAGGAACATGTAGAACATTGGATTTTCTTTCCATTATGGTCAGGCATTAGTTAGAAAATATGACAGTAATGTCATAAAAATGTAAGGTATGTTTGCAAATATGATACCATAAAGACACAAGAAATGACAGCAGCTTTAGTGTTACTTTATTTTGACCAGGGGTTATAGTTTGATAATGCTGAATTGACTCAATAGTAAATTGAACCACAATCAATGGGAGAAGGCTGTAATATCTTGTAAAAATCTTAATACAATTGAATTAAAATATGCATACGATTTAGGACATTTTCTAATTACAGTACTTAATCGAAGTGGATTACCAAGAAAATAAGACTATAAGTTATGGTGAAATATATGGGTTTAAATTGTTTCATTAGTAGTTATTAAATCAGTTGGCAAAAAGTAATACTGACTGGATGTTAAATGCAAGGATATTTGGATGTTTGAGAACTCAGAGCAGACCAACACTGAGAGCAAATCATTTCTAAATTCTTTCTGGAGATAAGATTTTAGCTCTTATGTCTTTTCAGATATTTTATATTAAAATTTTGGGCTTCAGCACCCTTACTCCAGTCTCTAAGCCTTTATAGCTCAGAAAAAATGTTCACCATGGTGCACCCAGTTTAGATATTTTCCTTTTTATTTGGAGGGTAGAGTTGTAATGCATATTATGCACTTTTCAGTGAACACGCACATGGTTCTATGCAGCAATTCTGCCTTAAGAGCTCGACTTCAGCCTTAAATTATTCATACACCTGGCAGATTTACATTTGAAATAATATGCATTAACCAAAAAGTTTTCTCTGGTTGGAAGTATAAATGAAAAGTTTCTACAGCTATCTCTACATTGTGCCATTCTGTCAACTCAAAAGTCTTATTGAGTTGACATGATGTGGCTGATTAGTAAAACAGAGCTGAAGAAAAAACAAAAGTTAAGCCTGATGCAAAGTACAACCAGTTTTTAGAATGATAACAAATAGGTATTGTTTGAAAAGGTAGTGGCTATAACAAAACAAAACCTTATTAAAAGAGAACTGCTGTGAATATGCAGTCAAGTGGAGCAGTTGCAATGCCTACTTTGTGGACTTTTCAATTTCTTTCTGCTTTTTTCCTTTGCTTAAGGAAAAGAGCAAATCTCTGGCAAGAAGGCTATGAAGGAGCCTTCATACAGCCAGTGAGTCCACTTGTGTAATGGTGGGAGGGCTTTGGGGAGTGTCTGCTGCCCGGTACATCTGCACAGCACACAAACAACTACCGTGCTCGCTGCATCATAGCTGTTTCCCCAGGGGACATCAGTGGATGCATTAGGTAGAGCCAAGGAAAGGTCCACTTTCTCTTACCAGCTCAAAGTGGGGTTGGGAGAAAATACGCTAAGGTGTGGTAACTAGAAAAAGTTATTTTTTATTCTCTGGGGTGAAAAAGAAAAGTTTCTCCTAAGAAAGGAAAGGACTATCTTCTTTGTGATGTTGCGCTCTGACTTCAGCTGAACAATGCAAAGAGCTGGTGAAAGCAACACGTTCTCTTTTGTTGAGCTCATTGCAAAGAGCAATTCAATGGGAGCAGCTTCTAAATTTAGTGTTTCAGTCATCATTACGAGTAGCAAATGCATACTTCTTTAACCTTTTCACATTTTATCAAGTAACAAGCACAAAAATGTAAAATATTTTCTTTGAAATGTTATATTGAAGATATGAATAGGGGACAAATGGGGAGTGGTAGAAAAATTTTTTAGATTGTCTTTAAAATTTATACAGATAAAAATTTCAAAAGGTTGGCATGTATTTGTATCTCTCCTTTCCCCTTTATTTTCATACCCCAGAATAAAATTAATTGTAACTAATTGCCCTCACAGGTCATGTAATTAGTAATTAAGTTAATCAGTAGTTGGCACAACTAAGTGGAGATTACAAATTGCCTGGATTGTATGAGTGGAAAATAGAAAAACTATCTGCGTCAGAAATCATCCATCCATCCATGAGTGTTGAGGTCATAAGGTCATAATGATCAGGATTAATTCTGATTAATCAAGCTGTCTAACATTCAGAATGCATGTAATATCATAAACTGTGTAAATGACAACAATTTTAACAGCACAAACAGTACATTTTGAAAGTGTGATATAAACACATTTGTCATGGTACAAAAGCACACCTTCATGAATAGATTATCTATTGCATACATTAGATGACACCTTTTAACAATGATCTTACAAGCAGGCATTGTTATGTGATGCCAGCATGCTGTCCAGGCAATATCCTGTCTCTCCCTGAATAGCTGCAGGGTTAGGCTGCTGTGTCTGAATGGAAAGAATTGATAAAAAATTTGGTAGGTGTCTATTTTTTACCAGGTGCATCTGCAGTGCCAGCCAGACATTTCCAAAATCAGCCGGATGTGTTTCTAACTTTGCATTTGAGCTTTTATTATTGATTTTTAGGGCTAATCTTTGATTAAATTCAGAGGTACACTATAAAAAAAGACATATCAGGATTGTTTGTGTATGTAGGGGTGTGTGTGTGTGTGTGTATATTTTTTTTTTCAAATAACTTTACTGATACTGTACTATAACATTGGTAATCATGTTGTAGTACATGGCAATCATTGCTACAATGATTACCAATGTTGGTACCAACTTAAAAATTGGTAGCCATTTTTTAAGTTAAACAAAAATAAAAAACTGATTTTATTAACAGCAAAGAACAGCTGTTGCTCAGACAGATGTTCTCTGCTGCAAAGAACAGCGCTGATGTGCTTCATAGACTATCTCACTCTGCCTTGTCCCCACTCATAATAAGGAACCCCCAACTAAGTTCATGTTTACCGAGCTGTTTTTGCTGTTATGTAACAATTTGCACTGTGTCCCTATTTGCACATGGGAGAAGTATTGCTTTGCTCACTGTGGGTGCTATAATGTTCAAGTGGTTCTGACAGGAATAAAAGTTAAACAATTGTTCCAGTAAGAATCAATCAAGCAGTGGTTTCATAATTGTTCTCATACAGACATCATGGAAGATGCCTGTCATTAATCTCTCATTCATAATTACCAGCAAGAGCCATCACCTCCATCCACTCTTAAGTACAGCTATGGTACAAATATTTAATAGAAGCAGTGGATTTTCTCGTTTTTATTTCATCAGAATGCGGAGTTTTAAAAGATAAGTGAAAGCAGGGAACTCATCTGTGCGTGGTAATCCTGAAGCCAAAGGTGAGTTTTGCTAAATTACCGGTAAACTTCAGCATATTGTGCTAAGTAACAGGGAAAAGAATAGCTATTCAGCAAGTCCCCTAAAAAATACATTGAGATTAATTTAGCACTCATGTCACAGACTACCTTGCTCAGACTCCGCACTCTGTTTTTATCAGTAAATTGAACTGGCTCAGCTGTCACCCAAGTGTGCAGCTTCAAAAAGAGAACCAATTTCGCACAACAAATATCTCCACAAGCACAGTGGTGGGTGCTGATTGTGTGTGTGTGCCTGTCTGTAGATGCAATAATGATAGCTTAAGTCTACATGCTGTTTCACGAAAAGAAGATGAAGAGGGAGGCGCTGATTAGGTTTAAACCTTCTATTCACTAAAGGGTGGAAATTGTCATTATGAGGTGTTTATCTAAAAAAACACATTCAATCAAACTCATAAAACTGCAATCATTCTTCACAGAGGTTTTGCAAAAGAAACTCAAGTCCTAGTTTCAAATAAAAGACGGTAAAGATACACAAACACTTAGGGGTCTAATAATTTTTTGGAGACACTGATAAAAAAGTAGCTTTCTTCAGAGCAATAGTGTAAAACCAGCATCATGGAGATCAAGGAGCACACCAAATAAAATTAGGCCTTTAGGCCTGCATGCAAAATTTTGTGCATGGGGGTGAAATCATTGAAAATCAGCCTAACAACACCATCCTTATGCTGAAACATGGCAGTGGCAGTTTCATTCTTAGTGTGTGTGCTTGTTCAGCAGAGACAGGAAAGTTTGCCAAAATGAAGGAGATAAATATAAGGTGTTGCAGGAGAAAAACCTGCCAGAGGCTGTCAATGTCCGTAGATCAATGTACTCATGTTTTAGAATGGCCTATTTAAAGTTCAAACCTGCTATTCAAAGAAACATTTTAAACAGACTGAGAATGACATATTTTTGCGATAAAGAATGAGCGAGACCTCGAAGGTGGCCTGTGGCTTAACAGCTTTCAGAAGCTTTCTGAAGTCTTTGGGCATCTCTAAGTGAAATACCTTCACTACATCATCTCTTTCTGTCATATTTTCCTCTCTCCAGGCTCTCTGACTCCTTGCATATATAAGTTTCCAGATCATGGACTCAGTAGCAGCTCTTGTGCTTTAAGCCACGGTTTTTCCTCGCTGCCGTCTACACTCCTTTCAGCCGATGAGGTCTCTGGGGGCCCCGGCGGAGAAGCGAAAGGTGACGCACAGCGGAAAGGGATGCGGGAGCAGGAAGAAGCTCCCCCTATGGACTCCCCACAGATACGAGAACTGGAAATGTTTGCTAATGACTTCAAAATACGCCGGATCAAGCTGGGTAAGTACAGCCTACAACAACCTGCTATGTCTCCATCTAAATTTTGCTTTGTTTTGTTCTGCACTTTTTTTTTCGTCAGGATGTTTTTTTTTTTCATCTTGCTTCCCCACTGCTGACTGCATTCTGTGAGGCATTGCTATTTCTATTTTATTTTGACCCCAGGCTACACTCAGACTAATGTAGGCGAGGCTCTTGCTGCAGTGCACGGCTCAGAGTTCAGCCAGACCACGATCTGCCGCTTTGAAAATTTGCAGCTGAGTTTTAAGAACGCCTGCAAACTCAAGGCCATTCTGGCAAAATGGCTTGACGAGGCTGAGCTGGCTGGTGGTGAGTCACACAAATCCACTCCATCATCCCCCATACAGTGTTTATTTACAGTAGGTGTCATCTTTATCCAGTAACATTAAACCTGCACCTTTGATTTGTTGCCATAGTATTTTATATAAGTGGTATTACTAGGATGGGGTGCTAAAAAAGTATGTTCTTGTTCCATTTTTACCAGTTGGCTTTATACAACATCTGAAATACAAGCTTAGTTTTCATTTGTGTAAAAGGATTATGCAACATCTCACAAGTATATATACACACAGTACCTTGCAAAAGTCTTCATGCCCCTCAAACTTTTGTTTATGTTGTCATGTTGTGGCAAATATGTTTGGTGTAGTATTTGAGACTTGATGTGATAGACCATCACAAAGTAATTCATATGTATGAAGTGGAAGCCAGTAATAACTTTTTTACTGAATAAAAATCTGGAAAGTATGCATTTAAAAAAACATTTAATTTGAGAAGCAGCAAAGTGGATGTCACTACAAACAGGGCAATCCTGAGAGGAAACAAATAGAAAATACAATAGACTTGAGACTAATGTCAGATCACAGTCCTTCAGAAAACAACCCAAAAAACAGTCAGAGCTACAATGAAGGCGGTATACATCAAACCATACTTGTATCACAATGCCCTAGTCAAAGTCTAAAGACTCAAAGTTATTATTGTTTCATTTCTGCTGTTGCTTGATTTCACATGAGTAATTTATTTATTTTACAGGATTTAAAAAATACCAATTATCTGTCGCTATTTGAGAGAACTAAGTCAATAGACATTTAATTAATTAAGACCAATTCAGTCAAAGTGAGAAGAAAAAAAAATTAATTAAGAAATTTACATGAACAAAGCTATGCTTGAATTTTGCAGCAGTTGCATGTTTTTTTTCAATCAGCTTCAATGACAAAACACTCTTTGACTTCTCTGTAGCGTTGTACAGTGATAAAACTGGAATGAATGAGCGGAAGAGGAAAAGGAGAACAACCATCAGGTATACTTTGTGAGGATGAAAAGTGTAAAACCATCCAATTCACTTTTAAGGTGTTTAAGGATTTTGCTTCCTGCTTTTTGTTCCCTGTTTGATTCTGCAGCCTGGGAGCAAAGGAGGCCCTGGAGCGAAGCTTTGTGGAGAAAACTAAGCCATCCTCTCAGGAAATAGCCCGGATAGCCAAAGGCCTCCATCTGGAGAAGGAGGTGGTCAGAGTCTGGTTTTGCAACCGACGCCAAAGAGAGAAACGTGTCAAAACAAGCCTGAGCCTGAGCTCCTGTTTGACCAAAATCAGTCCAAACTGTCTCACACAAATAAGTAAAACCCAAAGACCACTTACGTAAACTAAAGTGCTAAAGTGGTTTCTGAGCTAATGCGACGGAGCCTCTTTCATGACCACAACTTTTCAGACAGGTCCAAAAGTGATAAATAACAGCAACATGCAGGAATGGAGAAGCATTTACGAAAACTGTGTAAAAAAAGCATTCCTTGTGTTTCTTGTATTACATATGAATGTATGGAAATTTGTTAGAAATGAATTCAGTTAAACAGTCCCTTACAAAAATATTCATGCAACACGTTCTTCATCGAGAAAGAACATAAAAAAGTACCAAATTATGAAGTGGAAGAAAAATGACAAATGATATTCACACTTTCTAATAGTGGCATGTCTGAGTTTTTTGCTGTGTATCTTTTTTCAGCTTTACTGAGTTAATACTTTTGAGAACCAACTTTAATTGTTACAGCAGCAAATCTTTTCAGTTATGCCTCCATTGGATTTGTACACCTGAGGACTTTTCTTTATATTTATTTATTTTTTTTCAGTTGAAGTTCATTTGAATTGAACCCCATTGAACCACATTAAAAGTTAATCACCCAATGGGATTTTCTCTGTAGGCACCATGCCTTTAAAGATCAGCTGAGTGCCTTTCTGAAAGCTTTCATCTACCACACTGTCCTTCAGCTTGTGCTTATTTGTTCCAAGAAAAAGTGAAAGAAAAATTTATGTAATTTTCATTTAACTCTGTTTTTTTATATATGTTTATGTTCTTCATTCAGATTTTTTTGTTTTGCTGTATTTCAATCAAACTACTTGAAAAAATTATTAATTTCCAGAAGCTGAAGTTAAAACCAACTCTATAATATATATTTCAATTTTGACAACAACCTATTTATTTGAAAACTAATATATTTGCTGCAATTTGTTTATTTGATTGACAATTTAGAGTTAAATATCAAACTTTTAGACAGTGTAAATCTTTTTTGTCTGTTATTTCTGTGATTTTGGTGCTGCTTGTGTTGCTTTGACGTGTCATACAATGGGAGTCATCAGCCAGTGCTAACCCTGACCCTGTTAGACTGACTGATGTGAAATGTCTAAACAGATCGCCAGAGGACTCTGACAGTTTGGACCTCGTATTACAGTAACTACAACTTACAGAAAGTGCCAGTAACTGCTGTCTGGAACAGCTTGATCTTGATTTATGAGATCGATATATATGCTACATAAAATGTCAGCAAGACTGATAGACAGTTTCTTTATTCTTGCCAAAGATGGTAAAATGAACCAGCTGTCTGAGTTGTGGAAACTGGAATGTACTCTAGGTTCAAACAGTAAATTGAGTTTTATGATTAAATATTTCACCTGTGCCATGTCTTGTTTTTACAGCTCTATTATCAAATCAATGCACACATTAGGGAGACGGAGAGCGTGTTCATAAAATAAACCAGCCAACGCTTTAATTCAGGGACAAACTGTTTCCGTTGTGACTTATTGTGACTTGAGTGCTGCCAGGGGAATTAAATGTGGCTGGGTTACGTGCTGCCAGTGCACTTCTTACGGTGTGAAGAGTTAAAGACAAGTTATGCTTTAAAGAGACTTGGTGAAAAGCTTCTCTGGCAAGATTCAAAGTGCCTTTGTGTTATTGATGCTGGCTGTAAGGGTAATGTTACAAATTTAAAAGTTAGTCTTTGTGTCTCTTTTAACTTTCTATACATGTGAGATTGTGTGAAGAGTTAAAATGCAGGAAAGCTAAACTCAGCAAATTATTGACGGTATTACCTGTTTCTGTCACACCATGTAAATACCTAATACATGGTAAAGGAAACATCATAGTTGTCATGCATGTTTAAGCAACAAAATACTGTTTTACATTCATAATCTTGTTCAATAAAGAATGCAATTTTTTGTCAGTGCAAAACATTCTGGTGTCTTAGTTTTTTGCTTTTTTTCAGGAAGTTGTCTATAAAAAAACTCTAAAAGTCAAGTTATTGTGTGGCTGTGCAGTCATGATCAAAACCTTTAAGCCAAATGTAGATGTTCCAGATTTATGCTCTCAGTTTTGCTTAATCGTTTTTCCTTCAATGCTGTATGTTTATGGATAATAAACTATCAGTTCAAAAGGTTTTTATTAAGAAATGCATATGGTTTATACAAAGCATTGCAAGTTTCTCAGTGGGATTAAGATCTGAATAACGCCCCAGGAATGAACCACAATTTCTGTATTCGACCCTGAGCCACTGAGTTATCCATTTTTCCCTGGACCATGCTCCACCACCATGCTGGGGAAAAACTGTCCATCACCACTTTGCTCCTGGACCATGTTTTGATACCAGCCCTTGTTCATAGCAGTGTTTTTGGGTAAAATTGTGAGCCCACTCCCATAGAGGAGAGACAATCCCCAGACTAGAATGTGCTCAGGTACTTTACACAGCATGACACAAGATTCATGGTGAAGCTCAGTTTTCATCTCTGCAGTCCATTTCACATATGTTACAAGTCGCTTAAAGGATTTTTCTGGAGAAAGCACAACATTTAACCAGCCCTGGAGTTCAGTCCTGGCGTACCTTATATTTGAAATTAAGGTATGCAAAAATTATATTTGTGGAATATAATTTTCTTCTTGATGTTTCCGTTGGGTGGAAGTTGCATTGAGGTCCTGACACCACCCCAGCACCCAAAGGTTTGACCTTGAACAATCACCACTCTGCAGTAGAAATAATCACTTACTTGAATCCTTTTCGCAGTCTTAACATTTTCTCAACTTTCTTTGTTTGCTCTCTGCATTGCAAATTATGGTTTTAGAATTACTGGCATTCATTAACTTACTAAATAATTGCATTTCACCCATTTCTCCCCAGTTACATTGCTTGATAATGAATCTTTAAACTGCAATATTTTGCTTTCTAATGGCCCCATATGATGGAAATGTTGGTAAAGACAGAAATGAGCCAAAATCAATGGCTTGTCAGCATGCTTATAAGAAAACTTTTCTTTGTATAGAATAATGTGCAGATTTTATTTTGTAGGTATTTAGGCTTACAGCAGGGATACTTATTAAATTTGTATTTTTCTCAGCAAATTTCTAATAAGGGTTTCGACATAAAACTCACACTAGATGTCAGCAACAACCAAACTACAGTTTTTCTGAGTCGCTCAGTTCTCAGAACAGAATTGAAATTTTCAAAAGTACTAGTTCAATTTTCACATCAATTTGTCAACTTGTACACACAAAAAATCTGTTTCTTGTTCCTTTCAACAAATTGCAAAGCTTTTAGATATCACTACCTCAGTTTTCTGCTTCTTCCTACATTTCCAATTGCTTTTGTCATTTTAATCAAAATATACGGGTCTGTGTTAAATTGTCTTGACTTCCACAACATTTCAGCATAAATTCATTCCATGCAAAATGCTTGAGCAAGTTACTCTAATATGGTAATGTTACCATTAGATGTTTTTGTTTTCTAAATCTGTTCTGAACTGATAAATTATATTGGAGAATCCTGGGTTTCTCCAAGATAACGGTTTTGTTGGATAGTCGAACCAGACACTTTATTCTACCTTTATTGCACAATAGAGGTCATTGTGCAATAAATAAAGGCTTGCTTTACCTTTATTGTGGTAGAATAAAGTC
The DNA here is from genome assembly GCA_902982915.1 of Phalloptychus januarius. Lineage (NCBI taxonomy): Eukaryota > Metazoa > Chordata > Actinopteri > Cyprinodontiformes > Poeciliidae > Phalloptychus > Phalloptychus januarius. The sequence continues at coordinate 13,966,944 of CADWAE010000230.1, read as the reverse complement.
TGGTGAGATGCAATCATTTGAACACCTTGGATGTCATTTTAAATACAGTATTTGGAGAAGAAATAGAACCACAAATAACCACAAAAACATTTTCTGGGGTAATGCGGGGTGGTAGCATCACTGTTTTTGGAACTGACATCATGTAATCAAAGGAATGGTGCAAATAGAAATGTACTGAGGCATTCTGGGTAAGAAGCTGAAACTGAAATAAATCTAAGCAAAACAATGATGCCAAAAACAGTGAGGCAAACATTTTGTTTCTTGTAAGAACAATACAGCAAAAATACAAGTCTAGAGAATTTACTATCTAACGAGGCATCTTTGAACTCAGTCCAGCTACAGAAAACAAAGGTTGCAGGAAAAAAAGAACTTATTTTTAAATATGCCATTGGAAATTTAAATTTTTAAAGAACTTCAGTTTAATATTTGTGTGTTTTAAAATAAAGAAAAACACAGCTTTTGCAAAAAGAGGATGGACATTTTATTCCCTGTGATGTTATTATTGAAAAATGTAATAAAATTTACTTAAAAACAAATAATAGAAAAATAGATCTAAAAAAATACTTTTATTGTCATTCTGCTTTGGGAATCCTATGAAATGACAATGCAATTAAAGAACTAAAACCTACTAAAATCTTTCTAATCTTTTTAATAATTTTTAGCCAATGTTAGAGAAGAGTTTATATGCAGAGTCCAAAGAGCCACAAGTTGCTGAGACTTGATCTGGGAATCTCTTAAGACTTAGTCACTTATGAATATTACATTTTAAAGAGTCGAAGGAAGAAGCTCTTCTTCTCTGTTCTTAACCGATTCACTTCCATAGAAATGTACTACAGATATTAAATACATTTCACTTAGTATGTTCAATAGCCACCCTCTGTATTGATTCCCTTTACTGCACATTACCGGTGGATTAACTTGTTACAATTTCTTTCACATCTGGATCATTTTGGTTGAGACCGAAACCTGGTGCTATAAGAAAATTCAAAATTAACTTTCTCCCTCACACAAAGTATACTGACAGTAAGACCCTTCAGTTGGAAAAGCAGATGAGACCCAATCAGAATCATACCTGAGGAAACTTTATTCCTTATAAAAGCCATAAACCTTTTACAGAATCAATTTACGACAAAGAAGTAAACAAACATGAGTACGTATGTCTTTGAAAAACTCCCACCCAGGCAACGGCATTCATCAAAATCTGTTAAGACCCTAATTCTGTTTACAATTATGTTAGACTGGAGCATGATAGAGGAAGAAATAATGAGCAAAACCTCAATGGAGTATGTTGGGCTACATGTGTCACACGCGAGCAAGAATGACACATTCTTCATTTAGGCAGCAGGAACCGGTGTGGGATTAAACGGCCAGAGAGAGAAAGACACAATGTTTCATAGGACAGATATTACCGTCTCTCTCACAAAGCCTGAAACTGCTGACATTAGCAATTCACTTTGTTGGAAAGTCAGACATACAACATTTTAAATCACAGTGTCATTTCAACATACAGTTCCATTATTTTGTAGCTGTAGTGTGCATGTGTGTGTAGTTTCCTTTGTAAGAGCCAGTTGAAGATTCCTAAAGAACGTAACTGCACAGCAGCTGAGAGAGAAAAGAGACTGCAGAACCAGCACATTTCTGCAATCACTCATTAAATCAAACAACATAGAAGCCAAACAAAACCTTATTTAATTACTTTACATCAACAGACAATTAATTTAAAATCCTGCCAGTCTTCCATTAAGCCTGAATTAAACTTTAGCGGCAAAAGTTAGTGATGGTTATTCTAACACCTGGCTGTAAATGTCCTGTAAGCGATAACAAAAGAAAGCAAAATTGTCCACTGGGAGTTCTAATGGAGGCGGTTCCACTCAGAGAAAACGAGTCAGATGGGTTTAAATGAACCAAAAGCAACACAAACATCAGGTAAATGATCTGAGAAAAAGAAAGCAAGAACCGTTCTATTTTGACAACCCCAAAGCTGTTTTTAATCACCAAGTCTTGCATTAAAACTTCCTGGAGAAAGAGCATCCATCACTGATCACAGGACAAACTAAAGGCTGGCCAAACTGTCAAATGGGAAAGACATGTCCAAACTGCATTTCTAGCCCTTCCGAAGACAGATTATCATAGTTCTTTGGGCCAGATTGTGGCCTTTCCAGCATCATAATAAATATTTTCTCATAAAACACGTCCAATGAATTTTAAGGCAATATGCTTAAGAACATGAGAAATTCTGCCTTTTTGCCTTCGACTTTGAGTGTGTGTATAGAATAGTGTATGCAGCTTTTAAACAACGACAAAACTAGTGCATCCGACAGAGTCTGTATCAAACAGTTTTGAGTTGCACCAGCTTACAATCTGAACAATAACAACAGAGAACTAATCCACTCCCAGAGCTCGAAGTTGTCTCTCGATCTCATCGTCGGAAATGGTGGCTCCTTTGGAGGAGGCAGCGGTGGCACCGGGGGTGTTCTTTCCTGCTGCTGGTGCTCTGACCATCTGAAATCACAGATTGGCAGTAAATCCCGTTAGCAGGAAGAATGATTCAATAATCACACAGCCTTTTTTTAATCACAAAGTGTAAAGGATTGTTTTTTTCGCTCTACAAGAAGAATAAAAAAAGAAATACAATTGAAAATAGGTAAGCTATTTATGATCTCATATACAAAAAGACATTTATCTTTGACAGCTTCAGAGATTTTAGAAACCTAAGGTTTGAGAAGACGTAGCAACAACAGTGTCTTGCTAAAGTGTACATATGCCTTGAACTTTGTACAAAATAACCACAAATGTCGCCGTTTTTTAGAGCGGTTAAAGCCAATTCCATATATTCCAAATATTACAGCCAAATCTTTGATGGTAAACCATCCAGTGTTGCAGCCTTTTGTGACACAGAATACCTGGTATTATACTAGTGCTTTGACATTTTAAAGCATAAAATATGATGCAATGAAAATGAACAAAAAAAGGAGAAATAATTTTCTTGTATGAAGCACTCTTAGTACGTTTCTACTATTTTAACCTGAACATTTTGTTCTCTCCTTAATGAATTTTACACATTGCCAACGCTCTGATGAAAGACTTTTCCTTTCACTGTTTTATAGTTACCCCCTTCCAAGACAAAGAATAATATTATCAAGATGTCTCTATGTTAGCTGCAGCTGTGGGGACATTTATTGGACAATGTGTGCATTTCTGCAGTGTGCAGAGAGGTAATAATTCATGCAGCCCCCCAGGGGGAGCCAGACACACAGCAGACGGAAAGCCTGGCCGTTACAGTGCTAGAGCCTGCAGAGCTGTAGGCGAGCCCCACCATGCGGCAGCTGTTATGCATTTTAACAGCGGATAAAAGAAAAGCCATGTGGAGAGTTTATTGTTTTTGTAGCCAAGAGCTTTTGCCTCTTTTAGGAAAATAGGCCTGTAAAAATCAGCAGAAAGACATTTCTTTTTATCCTCCCAAAATGCTCACGATTCTCCTTTAGGTAATAATGAGAGTATAGAGTAAAGTCAGGTAGACAGCATCAGCATCGGTGTCTTACCTTCCCTGAGATCTCAATGCCGATCTCATCCAGGACCTGGTTGACAATGTCCTGAGATTCTTCTTCATCCCCAGATTCATCAAAAATGTCATCTAAAGTGTCGTTGACTGGACAGATAAAGATATAAGGAGGAGGGGAAAAAAAGACAAAAACAAACTTTTAAAGTCAAGTTGAAACTTTAAGGTAGTTTTTTTTATTCTTTCATCTGGGTTTTAATTTACTTGTTTCGATTACCAAGCATACATTCTCCTATTAATCCTCTAAATCCTTGTTAAAAGCTTATAAACACCAGATGTGTTTGTGCATCATGTGCACTTACTCATGTCCTCGGTCATCCCCATCTTCATGTTCTCCTTCTGGAAGTCCTGCATGGTTTTCAGCGTCTTCTGCGGATCCATTTTCTTATTCACGGCCTGCATCGTCTTTAAACAACAGAAAGGAAGTGAGAGAAAATCTTTTTCAGCTTTGTTGGAGGAGGAGTACAGACTGCAAGAACTGCATAAAAATACATTCATGCTTGGTTTGTTAGGATACTGGCCCAGCTGATCAAGCAGAAATGAGTTGTTTTAAAATTATAAATAAAGCCAGGAATTAAAATTATTAATCAATACATTTTCAGAAAAAATTGTGTGTTTTTTATAAAACCAGCTGTGACAGCAGCCAAAGCTTGGCATTAGAATCTCTTTGGTGGAAAACTACCGTATTTTATGAACTGTATTGCGTTCCAGAGTATAAGTTGCATCAATGAAGCGTCATGAAGTGAAAAAAAAAAAAAGTCGCAGGACCAGCCAACTTAGGAAAAATGTCTGACTTATAGTCAGGAAAATACAGTATTAGTTTGGTTTTAGATAAGTGGCTGTATGTCTTGTACTGCCTCCATTGTTGTAGAGATAAGAGCAGCAAGTAGGTCTAAACAGACTGATCATTTATTTCCAGGTCACACAAACATAAATGTGACCTACTTGGGTCACTGAGGATGACATCATTCCCAAGATCTGATCTCCTGCTCACTGACACACTTTTCCACTGGTTCAAATATTTCTCTTTCTTTCTATCATAGAGAACTGCACCCATATATTTGTGCCTAAATAAACCTAGTGCATATATTAAGCTGCTAATATTTTTGTCTTAAAGCGATCACACCTCGTCACGCTCCATTAGTCTGAAGCCTAATTATATTTAACCTGTCGGTGTGTGGTTGTGCAATACTTCGCTCTTGGCCATTAAGTGCGTGTCACACTTCATTAACAATGATGCTGGGCCTTCCCTTAAAACACAAGTAGCTTCTGTAATAAGCATTTTCTAATAATGTTTACATTATGACACCAAAAAAAAAAAGTCAGGACAAAAAAATAAATAAAATAAAATGCAATTATATTTCTGGGTGTTTATATGTACAATATGTAAGTGGAAGTAATTCCTAAACATTTAGCACATCTGACCTCAGAGCAACTTATATGTTATATATTATTTTACCTTGGCTGTGGTAGACATGGCACCAGCCATCTTCATTTGAGAGTTCATGACCTTAGTTTGCGTTGACATGGAGGTAACCTTGGAGCTCACAGCGTACGTCCGGTTCTTCTGCTTCCTAAGCTGAACTAGCTGCTTTGCAAGAATCTTACAAGCCTCCTTGTTGCCACTTTTAGCCATTTTCTTGATCTCCAACTCCTGGAGAGAAAAAATAATAAAAACACACACATGAGTCCAAGTGCAATCTTATTTTGTTTTTTGCTCAAACATGGTTTTCAATGGTTTTGACTGGAACTTTAAAGTTTTTGTTATTTGACTTTTCTTAATATTCTTGTCAAGTCCCTCAAGATATTAACTGTTGTTTCATAAATAAAATAAATATCTTCACTTCACATTTTAAATACATATATGTGTTTGTATTCATGAATCCCTACAGGCAGACAGAGATGTTTATAAATACAGACACCATAAACACCGTCTTTTAGATCAAATGCTCTTCGCTGGCAAGCCAAGCCAAGCATTTAGCTTCAGTAAACATGAGAAAATATGCTGCTGCCTTCAGGGATTGTCTGTGTGTGGGCCTGGCAGTGTGAGAGCATCCCAAAAGATGAGGCAGAAGCTGAGGGTTACAGTAAGCTAGACGGCCTCTCGGCTCCAGCGTGTATTGTTTATTTCTTGCATGCTGAAAGCATCCTCTACAGGAACTAATAATAAATTATTTATATTTGATACTGCCATAAAAAAATACTCAACTCAGCTATTTTCTTCGGCCTCTTAACACAAAACATTTATCAAATGCATTAAGTTCAGTTCATATTTGCTCATCTGTAAATAATTTAAATGCAAAGATTGGGGCTGAACTGTAAGGAAAGAAGCTGCATTACAAACTGCAATGTCATCAGAAAATCTCAACGTATCAACAAGAACAAAGTGGGGGAGAAAGTACTGTTGGTAGTATTGATTGGAGTCTCTGAATATCTACTTCCCCTGTAGATCTCAAGATGAGAGCTGTGTCTCGCTGCTCCCTTCTAGACATGATCTAATGCAGCACTCAGCTGAGAGGCTGTTATGCTTTTCCTATATACTGAAGCATGATTATATTTTTTTCTACTATCTGCAGAAAACATTAGTAAATGCTTTACATTTTTAAAAAGCTAAAACACTGTTGATGTTTGGAAACAGGCCTAAAAATAAGAGGTGCACCAAGCAGACTGAAGGTAACCATGTGGTCAGAAACTCAAAAATCCCATCTTTCTCCAGTCAGTGAATGCATCCAAGTGCTATCGACAACAACACATTTTGGCATAGAGGTTACTGGGTGAAGACTCAGCTATTTTTAGGATAACTGAGGTCTGTAGGAGGCATGTGGGCTGTTCAGCTCCAACAAAGAGCTAAACTTTGGTAGATGCTGACCAGTTCACTCCTTTGCCATGTCCGACATTTTACAGATGAAAAAATACATATTTAGTAGCTCCATGTTATCCTTAAACCATTGATACAGAAAGCAGAGGGGTTTTTAATCACTTAGATATCTACCATAAAAGATGAAGTGGTGTTTTCAATTTGTGGAAAAAGAGAGTTGTTCTCAGAAATCAAAACTGGAACTTAAATTATAAAAAAATAAAAAATAAAACAGCAAATTTTTTATCACTTTTTCTATATAAATAAATAGAAGGATTCAGTTGTCAGTATGGTTACATTTATTGTGCTATTGTAATGTATATTGCTCTCAGAAAAAGTTTATAATCAAATCCAAACTTGGTAATTTTGTGTTTAGTCAATTGTTTCGCATGTGACAACAGTCAGAGATGCAGAAAGAAATGACTACTCATCCCTAATAGATAATGCACAGAGAATGTTTATAGTTAGAAATGATAGCTGTACAAATTATGGTCATAATTTGATAAATTAATAAATGTATTAAATTCTCCTGTCTTTGTTTTAAATGAGTGAAACTCTACCATTACTCTCTGACAGACTCGCTGAATGACTCCTCTATTCCTAATCTAAATAATTAATGACAGTTCTTGGCTAAAAGGTGTGAATTAAACATTTTTGAACACTTGTCATACAGTTCTTAAAGACAAATGAAAATAGGGTAATTGGTTTTGGAAGATAATAGCTTTGCAAAAAGCGAACATTAGCTTCAAATCTGAAAAATAAGTTGTCCAGAAATAAACAAAGAGAACTGCTCAAACAGAATGTAAGTTCATCTGTCCCTCCTTAACTTTATGGCAAATAAAAAGCATTAAAATGGTTCACAGTATAAATCCCTCTCAATAAATAATAATATGCATATATATGAAGACTTTTACTTTGACTATAAAATTTGATTAATTTTAAGAAATCCATTTCATTTTGCTCTTATGTTCCCTTGTGTAAATGGAATATACATCACAATAAGACATACTTTGAATCTTTGGTTCTCTGCCACTTTTAATAAAGACTGTGCCTATAAATCTGACAGTCGGCACATTTTCTTATTGGAAGCACAGTGGGGGACCCTTATGATTGTGCTAACTTGCAGATTAAGGTAATTTTCATTTGTCAGCCAAGATCCTTTTAATTCAGGGTGTACAACAAAGCTTTTAAAGACCAGACTAATTAGCGTAAAGCATTAATGAAGAATAAAAATGGGGTTCCCCAGGGAGGTAATTATGTCCCACACGATATTTACTTAATACAGCTAAATGAGGAAGACACCCTCTGCTTCTTTCATCTTACTAAAACGGGAAATGTAACGTACGGCTTTAGCCTCATCGAGCGACTGAGTGCGTTTTGCTTGCCTGGAGCAAAGCCTCCACATCGGCTCATTCCCTTTTTTTCACTTAGATCCATGAGCCACTTAGGTTTAGTCCTTACTGGTGAAAGGGAGATTTAAACGGGTTTCTAGAACTTTTTCTGGAAGTATCATCTGCTGGAGATCCTCAAAGCTTTGATGCAACATGTAGAAATCTAACAGAAATGTTCTGCATGGACATCGTTTCTTACTTTTCTTTAACTTGATTGATTAGTATGTGTGAATTCTGACCATTTGTTTCTCTTGTTTCTCCAGCGCTGCTCGGTCCCTGGTGATCTGCCTCTGAGTGCTTCGTAGCTCCTTAGACTGTTCCTTGATGACATCTTTCGAAAATGTAAAAACAAGTAAGACAGAAGGGTTAATGCTTTATGTATCTATCAACAAATAAGGTTTTATTGGTAAGGCACTTTTCATACAATCAACTTTAACAATAGAACGCAAGCAATAATCACAAAAAATAAGACTTTTCAATAAAACTGAAGAAAATGTCTAGCAGAATTTAGAAAGAAAGGAAATATAAACACCATTTATAGATGTGGAAACTTTCCATATTAATGATTCATTATATTTATGAATGTTGCAAAAGTCACTAAATACTTTTGCTGACACAAAAGACAAAATACAAGATTCTTAATAAAAAAAATAAAAAATACTTTCACCATAATACAAAATATCACTAAAACTAAATATTTTATTTTATTTAAGATGAAATATAAAATGGTAATAAAATCTTAATTAATAAATAAATAATAAAAAGATCAAATGTAAAAAAATAAACTTGGTTGACCAGTCATTAAAGCTAATAGGATAAAAGTAAGGCAGAATTATTACAGTTAAAGCAAAAGCCAACATACAAAAATATGCACTTCACTTAATTTCACAAACAAATGCAAACCATCAAGCATTCTTTTGACAAAGATAAACACTCTTAAAATTAATATATGTTCCTTACATAAAAGTTAACTGTAAAAATAGGTAAATGAACCTAACATACTTCTTTCATAAAAAAAAGAAAAAGAAAATGGACAAAAAATAGAGAAAAGACAAAGCAAAGACTTCTCATCTCCTACAATAAAGTCAATGGCCTGCAGCATGGCTACTGAAAGAAATCTAAAGCACTGTAGTCTTAACCTTTGCAGTAGGCTTGTTTGATTGCCTTTGTCTATTGCAACCACAATACCACAACATGATCAGCAACACACTGAATACACACTGACAACTGTAGCAACTGCTCTGGCAGCTGACACTAATATTGAGTCAGTCAGCTCCAAGCAGCATCATGTGAAACCCTGCACGATCCTGAAGTCACACACTGAGAGCTGACTAACCAGAGCAAAACAATCAGGAGAATTCAGATGGAAAATAAGTTAAAATAAACAAACACAATTTTTTTTTGATATTGTCAATTCAAAACCTATGTTATTAAATTTTTAGCATTTTTTAGCATTTCTTAAAATATATGAATATGTACATTTAAAAAAAGAGAATTTTGTGCTTTTAAAAAATGAAAAAAATAAATAAATCAAGAACACGCCTAATAAACAGAACATTCGCTTTAGAATATAACTGCTGACCTTATCTTTTGTCATAAGAGCACCATCATATCAAAATATTACAATAGTTATTTCAATAAAAAAAACAATCACAAAATATAATTTAGGAGTATACAAGCAGAAAAGGCAGCTTTACACAAGTTTTAAAGATTTATTTCATAACTAAATGACATCCTTAGAAAACAGCCTTCAACAGCCAAATGAAGCCCATTCTTTCAAAGTCAGCAAACAATAAACTAGTTAGGATCACATCACTACAGTGGACCGCTCGTAGGGATGATGCATAAGTGCGTATAAGGTGACGTGCCACCAACGTATCAAAGTGGGAGGGATATCGTCCTACAAATATGTGCGATCTTTCCCCCCATCACCAACCATGGCAAGTAAATTTAAAAATCGACCAGAAACCACTCCAACGACCAGACACAGGGCAAGAAAAAAATCCAGAAACTGTCTGTCCGGGGAGTGACACGGTGAGGGAAGACTCAGCAAAGGTATAAGACAAGAAACGTCAAAAAAAAAAAAAAAAGAAAAGAAAAGAAAAGAAAAGCCACCGCTAAAGAAGATCTGTTGACTGCTCAACATACTGTGAAGGTAAGGCAGCTCAGTAAGTACAGTATGCAGATTAATGCTGTGGGTGAGGCTGGGATGACAGGGATGGGAGGAGTAAGTAAGCAGTGCAGTGGAAAGATTTTCCAACTCCAGCTATGACTTATTTTCCTTGAACCTGGTTCAATAATTAAATTCAGATTTTCATACATCATTTTTTTTTTAACAAAAAGTGAAGAGGTGGATATTAGATTTTTATGCCCTGAGAGTCATTATTTGGGAAAGAATAATTGATTTATACATTTCTAGGAAAAATGTGTTTCCATTTTAACTCTGAATGGCTGATTGTCTTCCCTGAAGAAAACACTCAAACAGTCATACTGTAAAGCTTTCCAGAATCGGGTTACTAAAATTAATAAGTTAGAGGATGACAGCATGCCTACACGTCATAGTTAAACAACCCTTCAAATTCATTACGCAATTACAATGTGATTTCCCCTGTCCTGTTTCTTATTGTAGTCCAAGTTTAAGCAGAATATTGAATAATAAATGTTTTGTCTGAAACAAAGACAGAAATGTAACCAAAAAGAGTTCAAAACATTCGACTGAGAACTATTTGTAAAAATCCAGTCTTTTGTCAATGAATATAATTTTAGTATATTCATCGACAATATACTAAAAGTAGATACGTTTAGTATATTTAATGACATTCATTGTGGGCCATTGATTTTGTATTTCAATTAATGTACATAAAATCACATTTTCTAAGTTTGAGTGACAATATAAACATACTCTTCGTACAACCTCAAGTAATAAGTTTACTTTTATTCCTCGGTTATGTGGTGAGAAACCCAGATGTTCTTTTACATTTTTAAGTCATGTGTTTGCATTTTAACTATCGCATTCCTATCCTAGGCTATTTCCTTTCATCCAGGTAGTCTGGGAGCCTCTCGACGCTTTCTCCAGGTTAGTAACGTGACCCGTGACTCAACAAGACCAACAACAGGTTCAACGAGTTATTTGGGGGCAGCTAATTCAAACGGGAAGAACACATAGGCTGAAAACAGACGGGCTAAAAACAAGTTAGCTAGCTATTTTTTTTAACAGAACAAACTTACCATCGACAGTCTTCTTCTTGAAGAGGGAAGCCATGTCGCTACTCTGTATATAACTAACTGTAGAAATTCAAACCGTGTACTTTAAACAGTACTAATTCCTTTCGTCTATACCGTCAGCCCAGGACGGTACGTCTGTTTTGTCAGTCTTCGTTTCCTGGTTGACTTCTGCTGTCGGGAGTTCCTCCCTCAGCTGGCGTCACCGCGGGACCTTCGTGCTGCTTTCAAGTGTACCGCGGAAAAAGTCTATGTCATGTCAATATGTTTGCTAAAAATGGCAAATAAAAAAATAAAAATAAATTCGAGCTATTTTTCGGTGGCAAAGATTAAACGAAACAATTTTTGTGTTGGTATCTTATCTCTACCTTTTGTACTAAAATTCAATTAGCCAAACCTTGGTGGTTTAAGCTTTATTGTTAATACCGTCAATTAATCGATAATTGACGGTATTAAAGCATCATAAGTAATTGAACAGAACAGTCAAGGGTACTATTTTCAGAATGACAAAGAATCATTGACAAATCCAGTCTGTTATTTTGGGTAAGTTTTCTTCATAATTCTCATTGAAAGCATACTCCATGTATCTCTTGAATGCAGCACATAGACGGAAGTCTGTTAATGATATAACAAAGAAATATGCTCATTCTTACCTGGATAAAAAGGCTAAGTAAACAAATGAAGTCATGTGACGTATGACCTTTTGGTTACAACCAAACAGGTAAATTTATTAATCTTCCCAATATGACCTTTGCAACTTTGTTTTTGCACCTTTTCTATATAAATAGAATTGACATAAATTCATATGTGGTGAACATTTTTGCATTCTGTCCAATTACAGCTCATCAGTGTGAAAGGGGGGGAATGATTTGTTGTTTTACTGTTACTTTTAAACATAGTGTAAAAAAGCTTAATGCATTTGTTTTCAGGCCTCAATATTTTGTAGAATCAAATTTCACAACTATTTAAGTACCAGTCTTGCACAATTAGATACAACAAATTGCCCTTTCTTCTTTTAAAAATACTTCAAGCTTAGACTAATTCCATAAAGAACATCTTTGAATAGCAATTTCCAAGTATTGTCTACTGGATTTAGATGTTTGACTGGAAAATACTAGTACATAAAGATACTTTTATCTATAGAAATTGTTTTGAATTCTGGCTGAATTTTTGGGGTTTGCTGTCCTGCAAGAAAGCAATTCTTTGCCCAGAATGTATAGTATTTGCCAGCCAGGTTTTCTTTCAGGATTTCCATATTCCTGCTGCCACGTCTCTGAAGAACGCTCTCCTTGTCTGACCAGTTTAGGTGAATGGAAATGTCTTGGTTAGTTTGTAGTTGTCCTCTTATAGATTTTGTATGGGAGAAAGTGGACTGAATAAAACTCACTACAATGTCTATACCACTGTCCTTGCAGGGTCGTAATTCTGGCGAGTGCCTAGACAGGTTCCCAGTCCATCACAAAGCATCCCTTAGATACTCAAGACAAATTACCATGCTCAGCAACTGACTCTTACCTAAGGGCAACTTAGAGAGGCTAATTAGCATAACAGGGATTTTTTTTTGGACTGTATAAGGAAGCTAGTTTCCTCATGCATGCAAAGGGAGAATACAGAAACTCCATCCAGAATGGCCCCAGGCCAGGATTCAAACTCAGGAACTTCTTGCTGCACTAAAAACTGATACCTGATACAGCCCTAAATAACCACAATTGTAAAATTTGTAATAAAAAGGACAGAAAATTTGAAATCAATATTGTTTTTCAATTTTTGTCCACATTTATGTGCTACTTTGTGACTATTACAATGCCTGTGACTTTAACAACAAAATGTGATAACATTCAAGGGATATAAATACAATTTATCTAGAAAATCCCAGCCAGTTACACACAAAAAGATAATACACTTAAAGTACATACTGTAGCTGGGCAGTGCTTAAATTCTGAGCTTTAGTCAGCAATGGGTGCAGATGAGTCGACAATAGTGAGAACAGGTTAAACAAGTTAAGTTTCAATAACTCAGTTCTGATGACATCAGTGCAACTAAAAATAATTAGCTGCTTTTTCCTACAGAGCATGTCTACATTAAATGTATTTGTATTTGAGCACAGAGCAGTGAAGTGGCTTCCCCTTTTGAAGAGGACAGTCCATGAAATTCCCTGTAGAGCAGTATCACATATTGCATTCCAAATTTAATTTCTAGCATTTTTATCCCCAGAAGAGAGCTAAGCTATCCAGTCTAGATTTTATTCATATATTCCTTTTTTCCTGTCTCATATTAACATTGAGAGGAAGTTTGTATGGGACAAATGGGACTCTTGAACCATAACCAACTCAATTGTGTGTTTTGGTTAGAACAGGAATGAATGCAAGAGACACAAGACAAGCTGTAAAAGCGTGTGGGGACGCATCCTGGACTGATGTGAGATGCCAAGAGAGAAGGGTGACTTTGAAAGAGGAAGATGGGTAGCCCTCAGCACTTTTCTCTGATCTCCAAGGAGGGGAGTATGTGTGAATGCACAGTTGCCTCTGTGCATCGGCATGTTGTCCTGAGGCATTACTCTTGTTAAGGTTATTAGAGAAGATGTTTAGCACTAATCAGTGGAGGGCCAAAGGGACCACCACTAAATGGCCTCATCATCACAGGGCCCTGGCGGTGATAAATCTAGCCCCAAGCATTGAGAGGTCTGGCTGAATGTGTAGGTGCAAAACAGTGCAATGTAAATCAGTACTTAGAAATTGAATTTGATCATTTGTATTTTTCTGCTTTGTGGACAAATTACCATTTTATCAAAACAATGAAGTGCTCAATCTTGAGTTTGCTTGATTAAATGGATGTGATTATTTTAATAAATTACTCTATTATTGAGGATCTTTTAGTTTTATTAAGCTTTTTCCTTTTTCAATGTTACAAAGGATAAAAAAAGAAACAATGGAAACACGAGGAAACGTGAGGAAACGCGTCCATCCTTATTTTTCTTTGTTCACTGTTTTTATAGATCGGATTGTTTCTTACTTTCTCCACTTAGTTTTTTCCAGTAAACCCATTCTCTTCCTTCACCGTGATCTAGCCCCGAGCAAACTAGAACGTAATGTTAAGGCACTAACTACAGTGTGTCTGCACACAGACCCAGCAGAGAGAAAGAAACAATCATGTGTGAAATTAGATTTTTCCACAAACAGGGGGGAGTCAGAGCCATAAAGTACACCAAGCTCTTTGGCTTTGAAGGATCAGCCAAAAATAAATAAATAAATAACAAATTGTACAAATACCTTCACTTGATGATTTTTGCAATTATTTTTCTGGCATTTCTTTTGCTTCTCTTTCCAGGTGAACACATTTACAGATGCTTAGATGTGAGCCCAATTATGTCCTAACAATTAAAAAAACTAAAACGTTTCAAACCACTTTAAATAGGATTGTTTTTAGGTGTAATCTGAGGACAATACTTGCACCAAACTTTAATTTTTTCCCCAAAGGTCTATTGCATGAGAGTTTATGCTTGTTGAACTTTTTCACATTTTATCATTTCACAAGTACAAACACCTGTTTTGATAAAAAAGAATGAAGTAGCCCATAATTGTGAAGTGGAAGAAAAATGATAGATTGTTCTCCAATGTTTACAAAAATCTATTCCAACCTAATCTATTTTGTGTCTTAATGCAATCAGCCGAGGTTTTCTCAGATAGAAGACATTTTGCCAACTAGAACAACACAGTGAACTGGTCTACATTGTTTGATAACTACGATTAAAATATAACCTTTATAATTGGCTTTAAATCTGTAAGTACCAAGAATTGAATATCTGCTGGGAACTGGGGCTGTGTAAATAAACTGAATTCAATCATTTGTACTCAGCCTGCCTTTCTGTTTCATTCCTAGATGAATTAAATGTACTGTTGTATATTTGACTAATTAAATAACAAAAAGGAGTCGGATGGAATTTTAGATCTTTAGTGAACAAAAATATACAACAGCTTATATTTTAGTCAGAAACTAAGTTAACAGCTCTTTCTGAAATAGACTCTCCATAACTGTTTTTTCTTTCTTCTTCTAGTTCTCATCCAAACATCATGGGATATGTAGTCAGTTCTGAACCAAATGCCATCCATCCATCCATCCATCCATCCATTTTCCTGCACCCTTTTCCCTTACTGGGGTCGGGAGGGTTGCTGGTGCCTATCTCCAGCTGTCATTTCGGGCGAGAGGCGGGGTTGAACCAAATGCATCTATCAAATCCTAACTAAATCTATTAAATAACAACTCAAATAATTACTTAATTAAATTATAATATCCCAAAACAAATTCTCAACATGTACAAATGTTGGAAGATCCTAAAAATATTGCTGATTTAAGTATGAGGAAAGGTATTTCTACATTTTCTCTTCACAAATATGTGGTATTTTGTTTTGGTCTATCTCTAAAAATTGTGATTTAATACATCATTATTCAAGACAAGTTTTTGATTTTATTATGACAAAATGCTGAAATTTTCTAGATACATTTATACTTTTTCAAGGCTCTGCATTTGTGCAATGATTTAATGGGGAGCAGTAGCAATATCTTCCAAACTAGTGCAGGACATCAGGCAATCTTGCTCCTGAGTTGCTTCCTTTTTATTGTAGCTGAGCTGGTGCCGCATTTCAGCAAAACAAAGGATTTGATCATATATCATGATTTATCATTTGCATTGGAATTTTATGAAATCCCCGACAGTCTCCTCAGTGTGTATCTCATTTTCTTGTTTCACAAACATACAATAAATCCTGAGTGATAACAGGGTAAAGGATATGAATATAAGTCATTTTATTCCTTTCACACCTGACAGGCAACTGCAGGCTGAAATATCCTTGTCTGCATGAACAGAGAGACAGAAGCTGCAATGGGAGATTTGGGATTTTAGAAGCCCCTGTTCACACTGATGGACACATGGTGAGCTCACCACTGATATGTCAGCAGAAAGATTGTCAAACAGAAGGACAATGCCTAGGTGGTTAGACAACATTTCTGAAGAGAAGAGAGAACTCAAGCTTAAGAGTTCTTGTGTTTTTTGGGCACAAGGATATATCAGCATCATGTGTGACAAACACACTGTCCCCTCTTCATTCTAACACAAACTGTACATTGCTTTTGTTTTCTCTATCACCCTCTAGAGGTATACAATTTATAATCCCCAAACAGTGCTTAAATTGTTCTTTTACATTCACTAGGACTTTTTGTTTTACTAGTTGGTGGTAATTCTGGTCATAATATAATTATTGGTACCGAAGCTGTTCACATTGCACTTCCCTTTTATTTCTACTAAGGCAGCACTTGTAACATTTTGTTTTGGTAATGACCTGATAATTTGACTCAGGTGTGTTCATGAATCAGAAACATATCTTGCAAGTTGCAGGACACCGTCCCTCGAGGACTGCAGTTGAAGACCACTACTCTAGATCGTCCATAGTTTCAAATAATCTCTTATACAATTTTCTGTTCAGACTGAGACTGAGATGGCAGTGGAGAAGCTGTATTTTGTTTGTGTTAAACCTTTTCTGTGGTGATTAGCCATATAATTTAATAACAAAAAAGCCACTAGATTTGAATTTAAATCCTCTTAAAAAGCAAATATTACATAATCACTTAAATTTGCATGGAAAATTTCTACTAGAACCAATTATTTCCCTTTTTCCCCCATTTATCACCCACTGAATAGAAGGAATACAAAACAAAGGTTATTATTTTCCAAAATTTCATTGTCAAACGGCGCTGTCTAGAAAGAAATTAACTTCTTTCAAGAATGTTTATGCATTTTTTCAGATTTATGGAATGAAGTATAAATTTAAAATAATTATATTCAACTTGTTTTGAGGCGTTTCCTTTTTACAACATAATTTTAGCTGATACTGCATGCACATTATGCTTTGGCACTACCTAAATAGGCATTTTTAATTAGAATTTTGCACATTTACTTAGTAAAATTGTTTCAGGTAAGCTACTTCTTGTTTAGCTGTATGCCTAAAAACAACGATTAAAGATTGTAAATAAATCCGAGAAGTAGAATAATTCTTTTTTTAAATTTAAGTAAGAGTGAGACCTGTTTATTTGATCATAAACAAAGTGATGGAGAGGAAACAGGGCATATGGAGGACAGCAGGTGTCTGAGAGAGCAGGAGGGAGGAAAAGGAAGCAGCGGGGAAGGCGCAGGGCTGGGGAATTTGGGATGGTCTAATAAATCGAGTGAGTGACTCCACTCTTCTTTGCCCGTGGGACAAATGTACTTGCGCTCACCGACGCAGCGCAGCGACAGGGAATAGCGGGTAATGAGAGATTATTTCACCCTGTAGTGTTTGCTCATCATCACTGCCACTCCCAGCTTCCCCAGCCTCCCATGACACACACACACCCACACACACATAGAACCACAGACAAGATAGAAGATGTAGTGCTTGGATGCAGTTGTGGAGTTACATACAAATTACCAGCAATGTGCCACAAAAATGCACACACATTCACATACACATCCTAAAGGCTTGCTGGTTTGGTGCGTAAGGTCAAACAGTAAGGTGTTATTGTTTAAATCTGCTGCTGGTACCTTTTTTGGATTTCACACTCAGTGGGGCACCCACTCGGTTATACCATTCACTGTTGTTTTTTTCTACAGGTTCTTTTTGCCTGGGGACGCCAATCTGTTTTAGAGTATGCCTACACGTGTCAAACCAGAACTCTTTTTTTTTTTTTAAACTCTCTTCCTTCTCTCTGATCCATGGTCCTTCTTGCCCCGGAGCCAGGCTGCAAACACAAGAAGTGGGCTGGTGGTCCCAGCAGGGGTCCAGGATCAGACGAACCATTAGCATGAGGGAATTAGAGTCATTAAGCCTGGAAGGGCAACAGAGGACGAGTCCTTCAGTCTGGAGAACAGGGATGAGGTTTACAAAGTTGGATGTGGGAGAGATGGATGAGAGGATTTAATAATAAGATAAACTGTACAAATTGCACATATTTAAAAACTAGTCACAGTTCCAAATCTTGATCAAACAATATTTGAAAGATCTTTAGGCTTTCACCAAGTTATACAATAGACCTATGCTATGCCTTTAAAAGTATTCAGACTCTTGGGATTTATTTCACACTTTGTCACATTACATCCAGAGTAAGAAAACATATTTATTTGCTGATTTTTTGCTGTATGAAAATGATAAATAATTTTAAAACTGTTTTACTAATACGGATCTGAAAAGTATAGTGTGGAAAAACTGTATATTTGGTTACTTTTACTCTTATACTGACCCTCAGAGTTTTTTAGAGGTTTGATGTTTGCTTTGTGGTTCATGGTAACAGACCTCTAATGCAAACAATCCCCACACAAAAATTTGGTCATGGCAGCATACAAATCTAGGGAGGCCTTTCTTTGGTGTATGGGGCTAAATATAGGGCAATGCTGAAAACAGCCACTTAGAAGCCACAAAAGATATTAGAATGGTTCACCTTGACATGTGCAACACTTGTGAATTTGTGTCTTTGAAATTGCTTTACACAGATGTTCTCCAAATAATAATGAACAGACAGTTCAGTGTTTACGTATGCAAACCTACCACAAAACGCTACATTTGTAATTGAAGGGAAAGGTAGTTCTTCAAGGTGTACACTCAGACATACAAATGCATGCCACACTTTTCAGATTTATGCTAGACTTTAAGACACAAGTCTAGTTTTCCTGCGTTCAACATGATATGATTGTTTATGTTGGTCTATCATATTAATTTCCAATAAATTGAGTCTCAGGATGTAATATGATGTTATAATACTTGTGACTGAGGCACAAAAACAAACTAATAGTACACTACTTATCATCCTCACACTATTGCCTACAAAAAAGGCTTCTGCATGTTTCCTTCTTGTTTTGTTTTTTCATTCAGACTGCATGCTGAATAGCACTTTATTACAGTCACACAAGATATCAACTCGTAATATGTCGGTCTTTTAAACTAAAAAAAAATCCATTAAAATTTTAAACACTCACGGTTACCCACAAAATCCTATTCGAAGTCAACTCATGATTAATTTCACACATATCAGGAGGATAAATTCAAATGTCTGGTGTAAACATGAACTTATTACTTAACATTTGCAGTGAACCGTCCTATTTAACTTTTAAATCCATGGTCAATTTGTTTAAAAGAAAACAGTTTCCCTAAAGTGACCCTCCGAAGTGGAGAAACATCAGTGAAGTGAGTTCTTCTCTATTGTGACCCTGCTTTTGAGTCTCCATCATTTCATTAACTTCTGGCTGGTAGCCTGAGCAGCTCCCATTATCTTTACACATGCAGAATGGGAACTAAAGCTGAAGGAAGGACTGTGTAATTATGCGCTTTTTAAACAAGGTCACCGTGGTGACTCTGAGCTTCATGTCCGATGGTGGCTCCAGAATGGCCAGATTTCATTGGTACCAACACATGAGCATACATAGTGTCAAAAAAGGATGTAGATTTCTTTTCCAGGGAACACAATTAAAAATCTCATTTACGTGTAGAAACTGTGCAAAAATGGTGAGAACAATAAAACCCAATCAGTGAGCTAATGGATACTCTGTAAGTGCTTTAGATTCCTCAGCTTGACATTTAAATTTTGTTTCCATTAACTTACAAATGACTTTTTTTTCATTAAAGTGCAAATGACACCACCAAGTTGTTGTATATATCAAACTCAATTACACATCAAGATTCATATTTAGTTCTTATAAAAGTGATTTTAGTGCTTAGGTTGGTGTTTTTTTGTGCAAACCTTTTTGAAGATAAATGAAATCCCAAAATTGGAAGTATTTTTGTTCTTCGAGATGCATTAATTGTTAGACTTCTCTCCGACCCAAACACAGGCACTGGGCAGAGTAATTTTAAAATGATTATTTAAAATTACATACTTGGAAAAAAATTACTTAGGATATACATTAAGAAGGCAGAAAAGACTCTAGCTCTCTGAATTCACTGTCCTGTACTTACGTATCTCTGTTTGAAACTCACAGCTTTGAGGTAATAAAAGATGATTAGACACCAATATTCCTAACTAATGTTTGTCTAGAAGCATTATTTGTGATCTTTACTCTGGGTAGAAGAAAATCTTCATGGTTTTAAAATGGTATCCCATAGATACCATTTTAAAACCATGAAGATTTTCAAGTAGTTTGCACAGAATCATCTGTGCAAACTACAAGGTTAAGAGGGTATAGATGGGTGGATGTTTTGAGGTATTGTTTCGTTTTTGCTGTCTTAAAGTAGCTTACCTATTCTCCTTAAGTTTAAAAGGTACTTTGTCCAAACGTCATCCAACTCCTGGATTATTAATTATTTTTGTACAATTCACTCTATGTGACTTTGAACATTGGCTGCTGGTGCCAGACAAGCTGCTCTCAGCTTTGCTGCTGATCTGATGGGATTGTCAGACACAACTATATCTCAAGGTTAAATCTTTTCTTCTTTAAGTAATTTAAATTTCAGAAAATTGTCCTCCTCACATGAAGATGCCTAAACTTGTTACCATAGGAATGGCTATTAATATTAGCAAGCAACTGAACAGGTGTCCCCAATGAAGTGGCTGGTTAGTGTTGTTATTTTATCATGTGTTTTAGTGCTTTCTTTTTTGCAGCTGATTTTTAAGGGGCTAGACATTTCACAGGTTTCTTCTGTCTTTCACGGGCCACGTAGTTTTGGAAATATGTGTTTACACAAACATGATCATTACCAAAAGACTTGAAGATAGCTTTAAGGCTTCAGATTTACTAAGCAAAGCTGTGCACAAACCACCAGTGTGCAAACTGTTTGCTCAAATCTTTCCCTTCCTTCTTTACAGCATCAACATTAATAGCTTGCTGTGATTCCTCTTTCAGGCACGATGCCATCTGGAGTCGAAAGTGCATCTGGGCTAATTTGTTGAAATCTCACACAACAGAAATGCATACAAAGTAACATAAGGGCCAGTCAGCGAGACAAATACAACCACTAACACCAAAAACTCTCAGCGTTTCCTTAGTAGATCCTTTAGTTAACTATTACTTCATATGTCTAATGTTTTAGATACAAATATTATGAATTGTTTTCTTTATGGAGGAGTTTTACACAAAAATACCAAAGGTGTTCTGGATGGGAAAATGGATAATGATAGCTTTCAAATAAATCAAAATTTCTTGTCACAATTTAAAAAACTTAAATCGAATGCTATTAGATATTGATCTGAGTTAAACCATCAGCTATACACAAAAGCAAGATATTGCTTTGCTCCAAACTGCAATGTTTTATATTTCTCCCCAGTTGAACTGATCTGCTCATTATAAATCAAATCCTCTTGGTATTGAAAACATAAACTTTGACATGATTTAGTTTTTCTCTTGAATTTTAAGTTGGTTGTGACTAAGATACTTCTTGTTACAGCAAACAGAACAGACCAATATTTTATTTGTCCATCAATGGAGACTGCACCAAAGACAAAGCACATAACATCCTAAAATAAGCAATAATAATAAAAATAGATGAAAAAACTGTACTAAATTAAATGGACAATTATATTAGGATTACACAAAACTGTACAAATTGTGCTTTTTTTATACTTGGGGTAAAACAGGCCACTTAGAACAATATACAAACCTGTTGAAAGACTGTCAGTAGTCTAACGCTCCTTTAAGCACAGAAGGCAGCAACCTGTCACTAAAGAAGCTCTCCAGTGCTCAAACACTGTCATGCATGGTAATAGGATACTTTATCTATGACTAATACTCTTTTCCCAATTTTACGTTTATGATAAATATAAACGATGAATCAATATATTGATTTTTTATCATTTCTTAATAACTTACCACTAAACATAGCCATTGAAAAATCTCCCTTATTGATGACAAAAGAGTGTCAATTTACAATATAGGAGCTATGTGCATATCTGAACATTGTTAATCATTTTCATCTCTTATTCATAATAAGTATTGTCATCATCATTATACTGTCATCTTGAGAGTAAACACAAGCAGGTGTACAATACACTGGACTCTCTGGGGCAAAAGAATCCGAGCAGCTACAGCACAAAATTCCTGATCCTGCAATTTGGCTAATGCGAGATGTAATCATCAACAGACCTCAGAGTTATTACACACCTGCTCATTAGGTATGAAGTATATGAGAGATTTTATTATTAAAACCAGCTTTACTTAGGGGGGAAACAGTGCTGTTATACTATTAAGAATAATGTTTTTGTTGTGACAGTTTCAAAGTGTGAAGATTCAAAGAATGGCATTGATCTTCTTTTACCTCTGAGAGTTACACTATATCTAGGACAAAACCCTTGAGAGCTGTTCTTTAGTTTCTTGGGATGGATCCCCAAAACCGGATCCTTGTTTCCTTCAAATGTGCCTGTGATCTGCTGAATAAAAGCAGAAAGTTTTTTTTAGATCTAAAAGCACTGGAGGTCTTTCTGACACTTTGATGGAAAAGCAAACAATTCCCTCTCTTTAATTCCAATCCTTTCCCTTTTCCTCCCTCTGCTTTTCCCTCTAAACCCACCACTAATAATCTTCTCTGTGCCTCATTAAGGAGCAACGGAGTGGAGGCGCTGACTGCTCCAGATGTTTTGTGGAAAGCCCCCTGAGGTCCAGAGGGTTGTCTCAGACAGTTTGTGCATATTTGTGTGCTGTAATGTGCACTGTGAACTTTACACAAGTTTGATACTTACTGCAGTTCTACTGTCCTACTTATGAATGAACTCCAGCAAAGTGATATGTTTCATCAAAATGTCTTCATTAGTTTAATATTTAATATTTTTGTCATACTTTTAATCCAGTTGTATAGACAATCTTTGTTCGCATTCAATACAAGACAGGTTTGTTTTTCCATTTTCCAGATTCTGAAAAATATCTGCTATTAGAATTATGTCTTGAATTTTTTCGTATTTTGTAACTACTGATAGTAAGCTGCCAGCTGGGGTGCTGGCTTCGTTCTACTTTGTGCTAATCTATTACATCCATTCAGTCATTGTTTATTCTTGCTTATCCAAGGATAAGCATCCTGGACAGGTCACCAGTCCTTCACAGGATAAAACAAAAACACATAGCAAACAGGTAAAAACGCAGCCATACCATCAGGCATGGCTGTGTGCATGCCTGATGGTATGCACACCTACAGTTAGAGAGAGCACTTAGCTAACAGTCATATTATTAGATTGTGAGAGGAAGCCTGAGTACCTGGATGGAACCAACACATGCACCAAGAGAACGTGCAAACTCTATGCAGAAAGAACTCAGGCTGGAATTCAACCCAGAACTTTCTTGCTGCAAGGCAACAGTGCTACCAACTTCTTCACCATACAGCCCATATTGCATACAGCCCCCAATAAAACACACAAAAGTTTGTAGCTGGAAGGTAGTAGTATGTTTAAAGAACGTGAATACATCTGCAAGGTAGTCAAAAACAAATTCAACACAAAACTATGATTTCACAGCTTTATCTCCTTCTGTTTAAATATTATTCAAATTACATTGCTTCAAACATATTTCTGTCTCTTTTTACAAGCATTTTTTTTCTGACAGTGACATCACACACTTTCAACATGTGGCCTGAATAATTCAGCTTTCCTCTGTGTCATCAAAGTGAATGAAACATAAGTGAAATTGATGAGATTGTTACTGTTCAAGTCCCAGAAGTGTCTTCACATCTGCTAACAAACGTGTCAACATTCATTGCAGTGCATGGGCTACATAAATAATAAATCTTCCTTTTGTGCTCCTTAAATATTAATCTTTCCTCAGATCCTATAGTGCACAGATAAAATGTAGATGAATGCAGCTGACAACAGAAAATGTATTTCTGTGATTTAGACAAGGAGCTCTTCTTTGAATAATGATGGAAAGGTAGGTCACATGTGTTTATTTATTCATTTATTTATTTATTTTCTGAAAAATATGTTCCCACTTTTTACTCTTATCTAAATTATTTCTCCTTATTTTCATTTTAGATTAAGTTTTAGTATCTTGGTAAGTTTGTTTGCTGGAATATTTAAAGAGGATAATTAATAGAACCATCTGCATTTTCCAGAAACTACAAAGAGTTGTCAATAAAAGCATGAGTTATTCATTTACTTTGTAAGTCTGGAGTTTCACTGAAGATAAAACAGTGAAGTCTTACAGTATGTATTTGACGAAGGTTGTGCTTGACCCAGAAATAACTTTATGTTTTATGTCGTGCAAATTACAGTTTTTGAGATCATTTAGTAAAACATATTTTATTTTCATTGCAATTTCACCTAATTTACAAGGTGCATAGTGAGCACATGGATTAAATTGATGAATTGTTATATAATGTCTCATCAATAGGTGGCAGCAGATAGTACAGCTCAGTAAATTAATGAGTCCAAACAAACATCAGCAACACACACGTTTTAAATTCATAGATGTTTCTGTATTTGATTTTGGTTGTGATTAGTTTAGATTAATACATGTAGTAATTGATTTTTGGAGTTTCTTGGACTTTTAGACTTTTACCCCAAGTACAATAAATTAACTTTCCCAAACCATAAAGCAGAAGGTTTTATGGATTGACAGCACTTTTTGGTTAAGGTAGTTCATGTTTTTACAAAGTTTAAAGTTGTGACAAAAATGATAGAGTTTGAAGGAAAATAGAAAATGTATTTTTGAACTATATACATGTGGGATATGTAAACAAATAATTTCCAAAACTTTTTGTTTTTCATTTTGATCAAGACAATTTTTGTTAAAAAAAACAAACAAACAAACAAACATTTACACAACATTTTGCTTCACAAGATTTAATGAAAAAGTAATTATTATTTGGAAAATTCTAACTTTGAGTCAAAATTTGACTTCACAGTTAAATATCCCTTAGGACACTTTAGTAGGTTTGTTTGTTTTTACAATGTTTCTGTAAAGACATGTGACTGGCTTATTATAAGTTTATAACTGTAAAGCTGGGTTTGAGGCCATTCCCAAGTGTTTTGGAGCTAAACATAGCGCAGTATAAATAGTTCACTACCAACAGTGATTTTCTTAACTACTGCTCACCTCAGTTCCTACTGAGAGTTAAATTCTCCGAGTGCCAGAGCCCTCTAGAAATCTAAACATATACATTTCTTAAGTGCTCCAACTTTTGTATGCCATAATCATCGAGTCTAACAGACTCAAAATATCTGCGTAATTAATCAGTTTAATAGGTTAGTTGCACTTTTTGATTTGTATTTATGAGATAAACTTTCTGAAAGTATTCTAACCAGTTGAGCTGCACCTGTCCACTTTGCTGACTGGAAACCTACAGTGTCAATACTAACAGTTTAGAGATTCTCTACCGCAGGCCCTTCCCCGGTGGGCGTGCGTCATGGCCACAGCCCTCTCTAAATATAACTCCCCTTCATAACACAAGGAAAGAAAAAGACAGAACGGAATTCTTTCTGGATCAAAAGCAATCTGGGAAGTTGTCAGGAAAGAATGTTCCCGGATATACTGTGAGTCTTACACCGTTTAGATTCATTTCATTGCCCCGGGTGGTGTTGGTGGAGCGCACAGCAGGGAGCCGCATTGTTTGTATGCAAACTGGACAGCATGGCCATTGAATGCGATTGGGCATATATGGAGCCGCTGCTGGCTCGGAGGACACCGCCCGTCTAAAGTCTCAAGGAGAGTTGTACTCGGCTCTTTTCTTGCTTTCATGTGACTTTCTCTGTCTTTCGAAAGTGATTGGCTTCCTCGCTATGAGTTGCCTGGATGTGATGTACCACCAAAGCTATGGAGCGCACTACCTCCCCGCAGCTGCGTACAAGGCGACATACTATAACCACCATCAGCAGCAACAACAGGTGAGACGCTTATACTTTTTTGCGCAACAGACAAGGGATTTTATTTACTTTCTCTCGGAGTTTTTATTCAGATTTAAGGAAATTATTATTTCCAGAAAAGCTATAGTAATGGGGATTTAAGATCTGAATTTTAAAGTCATGACTTTTAAGTTTTGAAAAGCTAAACTGAGAGTAATACAAGCAGCGTCTTCATATCTGTCGCCTTTGATTTGACTTTTCAATGATTAAATTCCAATCTAGGATTCAGTATTCACTTCAGGTCAGGCGTAATGACACAGAGCGATTAATCCTGCAGTCAAACAGTGATGTAATGACAGCCAGTCACTCACATAGGAATGTGGACCATAGCATGACAAATAGCTGGAATGCGGTTTGTGAATAAAAAAAAGTTATCTTCACACGACTCCTAGATTGCTTTCGTAAAACAAGTTGCTACTGGCAGACACTTTTCCAAAAAGTTTATGTAGGGGTGGTTAGAAGGCAGTCAGTGAAATGTGGCACCAAAACCAAAAGCTTCGACAGAATTTCAGAAGTTTATTTTAAAAATACACGTGATTGTCTTTAGAAGTTTTTAAAACATAAATTCATGTTTTCAAGTATATATATATGTAAAACTATGCTTTTCTGACGTGCAAATTTTAGTGTCAATCAGTTATAATTCTGTAGCTCTCCTAAATTTATAACATAAATAAGTGATCCTGTCATCTCTTAGGTGACAGACTAACAGCCACTGACATAAACGGGAATAATGCAGGACAAAAAAGAAAACATATTACATATTAACATAAATAAATAGATGTTGCCACTCACCAAAGTTTGTCTTTTTCTTTCTTTATTTAATGCTAACTCAAAACTGTCTTCCAGTGTGGAGGGAGAAGATAATTTATAGGAGTAGACATTAGGACTGCAGATTAAATCCCAAAATGTTAAAGACATTTTATTTAATACATAAGTTGATAATGCGCATCAGAATGTAATGTGTGTTAGAAATTAGGCTCAGCAGTTCATGCTTTACTTTTTAACAAGACATTCAGCCTGTTGAAGGAAGGGTCACTCCTGTAGATCCATAAATTATAGAATGTAACAACAACGATGCTAATGGTCAATGAAAGTATTGGAAACATTGTAATAATAGTTGAGATGCAAAGGTGTTACAGAAGTGTAAATGTTTTTCATGATGAAAAAAACATTGCAGTACGTTCCAATATTTGAAAACTTCACCATCACTTCAATTCCTAATATCATTAATTCATTGTGGGTTTTGCTCACCTGATCTCTAACTGGTGATGTGACTTGAATGTTTTACATTGGTAAAATATTCAAGTTCATTTTACTTGTATTACCACCACAGGACATTTTAAATCTATTCTGTCTATAGTTTCCAAGGTCTAGAACTAATTTGTTTATCTATGCATTTCTTTGTCTTTTTCTTGGTTCTTTCCTCCAGAGGAAGTTGAGTGCTTACAACAAGATGCAGGAGTGTACAGAGCAGCAGGAGCCACCTCAGGAAGGAATGAGAGGGATGTTGCAGAGAAATCAGGGTGTTCAGCAGGGTCCTGCAGCAGCAATTGCTGAATCAAGTCCTAGATCCTCTGCTGAATCAGATTTAAAGGACAGTACTCAACCAGCTGAGGCAGAATACTTGAGCTCGCGGTGTGTGTTGTTCACCTACTTTCAAGGCGACATTGGGGACGTTGTGGACGAACATTTCTCCCGTGCTCTCAGTCAACCCAGCTCCTTTACTGTTGAGAGCAAGCCCATTAGAGTGACTCAGGTCACTTCCACAGCCCCTAACAACCTTTGGAAAGGTAAGAATATAAAGTTTCTCACTGAACAAAAAGAAGATGAAATAAATCTTATGGCTTTGTGTAAAATTTTTTTTTTACTTTTTTAGATGGTGGTTCCCATCTTGATGGTCAGGGCACTTCCTCTTGGAGCAGTCCTTTCCCACCTCAAGTCAGTTCCTGTCTACCATCGGTTTCTGTCTCAGTTCACCCAGAGTTCTCCTCTAGCCCGGTTTCCTTCAGCCATCCAGATGGAGCGCTGTGGGCCAGCCATGTGCTTTCCCAAGCCAACATCCCATCTCCAGCTTCACTCTCTGACAGCTGGACCTACAGTCTGAGTCCCCAGGGCACAAGTGGCTATGCTAATGTTCATGATGTCTACCACTCACACCCACGGCCCCACCCCCACATCCACACCAGGCACCATCACTCCATGCTTCATTCGTACTCACCCCACAGCCCGGCTTTGGATCCCAGATTCAATGCATTGCTGCTGCCGGGTGTTAGGAGCCAAAGTCAAGCTGCCACCAGCGCTGGCAGCTCCCCACACAGTGAAGGGGGCAAAACAGAGCTAGATCTCAGTAGCAACAGCCCTATCTCTGCAGCCTCTGTATCCTGGACCCCTCCGGCCCTGCAGGGATCCTTGGAGACTTATGACTCAGGTAGTTTAAAACAGTTTATCTATTTAAAACATAATTTGGATTGTTAAAACAATCTGGTTAGCCTACCCTGCTCTGAGGTTACAATGCCACATTAGTGAATGTTAAATATTTGGAAACTTGCAAATTGTGTTGCTGCTTTCTTAGCCAAACATTATTCATGTTACTATATGGAGTCCCTTTGGTAAGGGTTGCTGACTTTATAAATTTGTCTTATTAGCTGCGAATTTTTATTCAACTTTGAATTCACTAAACCTTTGGATTTTGTGAGAGTCTAATTTGTGCAACAAAATAAAAGGGGGTTATTTCTAAAGATTGTCCAAGTCTCCTGTCAGATCTATCATTACTTGCCTGCTATTAATGTCATAAGCCAGACTTTGTTCAGCTCAGAATCATATAGGAAGTAATATGTGCAATTGGTGATGAAAAGTCAAACAAAAATTTCCCTTGTCTCGTCTCTTTTTCTCTGCAGCTATTGATCAGACCAAGGTGAAGACATCCATTTGGTTCTAGTGGATGATCTAAAGACGGACTATCTGCTCACACCAACAAAGGACTAACCATGTGACCTTATGGCTGCATGACCAGCACTGTAATGTAAAATGTAGATGAAGAACACTACCTACAGTTTCATTTATGTATGTGCCCTCACAGTCCTATTGAAAATGAACTCAGGCTTGTACTGGTGTGACAGTGATGCAGTGGCGACCTGTCACGACCCCTTAAATGATGACAAAAGACTACTAGCTGTAGGAAAAGAAAAACTTTTCCATTGGTGCAAATCTTTTTGGCTTTTAATTTAATGTGAGACCAAAGAGTTCTGTTTAAAGAGCTTGATTTTGATCCACCTTTTTGTTGCGTTGTTAATGTTTGTTACTGTAAATTTCTTGCTACGTGTGCATTGTTTACCATGCTAAACTGTTATTTGGGGAATGATATACGAAAACCATTGCTTAACCAATTTCTATGCTTATACGTCTTCAGAAATGTGTAATGTAAATACAGTTGCTTTATGTTGAGGTAATAAATTAATTAAAAACATAATTAGAAAACGAATCTGTCTTTACTTCAGTGAAGCTTAGAGAAACCCAACAGAATTCAAGAAACCCTGCCTATACTAGGCTAAATCAGTTAATTGCTGACAAACTCTCTTGCAGGGAGTTTGCTGCATTCCAAAGGCAGTTATTGTAGTGAAAACATCCACACACATTTCCAGACTGGGCACAGAAGAATGCATTTCCTGTCTGGATAGGAAGTTTGTTAGGCTGAAGCAGACTACTCATGTGCACAGACACAAACATTGAGCTAAGGTTGTTGACTTTGGTTGAAGTTAGCTTAATACATTACAATAATTCAGTATTAAAAAATCTGCATCCATGATCTTAGTCTGAAATGAAAGCCTAGACATTTTAAAATTACTACCGAAGTGTCAGACAGTGTTACTGTGTCAGTATAACCACTGAATGTCGAAAATGAAAAGTATTATATCTTCCTAAAAACACATTGCTTAAAACAATGTGAGTTTTTGCAAATTATTGAATACCCTCAGTCTATGATGATATTTTAGTATCTGAATAATGAAAATGTATTGCCCTGGTCAATAAAATATTGACCAGGGCAATACATTTTCCTGGGAATGTTGTCCCAGGATAAATTTCTCTATAACCTATTAGTTGATTTAGATGATAGACAACTTTTTGAGTCAGGAATCGAGAGATAGAGTGTGATTTCCCAGTAGAAAAATGATCAATAATCCAGAAGATATTATATTACCTAAGTCCCAAACAGCTCAATGTAAATCAATTTGATGTCCCCTGGTATGACTGAAGCACATCTACTGCATGTGTTTTCTTTTTCCATGAGTGGCCTGACCAGGTGGTATGACCAGTAGTACCAACCCACCAACATTCCAGCTTCAGCTCCCACGTATCTCATTCTTCATCTCCCCTAAACAGTGGGACTTTAAATCTGGAACACAGCAGCTGCATGTCCAGATGGAGAATCAACAAATCTTCATCCACTGAAAGGAAAAGACACAAAGCTGAGGGGAGAGGGCATATTTAAAAGTTAACTTTGTACTTTTCTGAATCCTC
This sequence comes from Phalloptychus januarius, assembly GCA_902982915.1. Lineage (NCBI taxonomy): Eukaryota > Metazoa > Chordata > Actinopteri > Cyprinodontiformes > Poeciliidae > Phalloptychus > Phalloptychus januarius. Next base: position 13,936,559 of record CADWAE010000230.1, on the reverse strand, counting down.
TTCATTTCTCAAGAATATTTTAATAATGTTGGTATTTATTTGTTATAACTCTCCCAAACACAAAGCATTAGGTAAAAAAACAACCACATGTGAGCAGTTAGTTAAAAACAGGAAACATAATTCCTTTATGGATGCAGCATGTGCAACAATGAAACACTGTTCATGTTTCAGTGAAGCATGTTTCTTCATGCTTTTGACAGACATACTTATTAAATGACAAAGAAAACCACTGGCACAAAATTGAACAGTAAATCAAGAAAAGCATAGACTTGATATAGATGTCCCTCGTTGTCTCATAGGAACATGTTTTGCTATAAAGAGGTTAAACTATATGGGCAGTGGGTAGAAGCAGCCAAAATGATACTTTTCTGCATGCTTTGGCTCCTCAAACAGTTTTATAAGAGTGTGTGGATGCATCAGGTTTTAATTTATTCACAATAAATAGCTTCTTAAATGTTCTTGTTCCACAAACGTATTGTATTTGTTTTCCTATGACATTCTTTTAACCAGGAAAGACAATACTCAGATTTTTCACTCCTATAAAAGACAAAATTTTACCACCTAAAAGAAAACAATATAGTAAACAGATAATAGTTTGTGAGTGTAAATGCAAATGGATCTATTAAGCATGACTGATAGTTGTTAGTTAATAAAGTTGACAAGATTGGATGGCAGTGGTGGTAAAGAAATCCTTTGCTCACATGTTTACAGGATCCATTATAGTGAGATTTTCAAAACAAAATGTAGTTCAAAACCCTTGAAGAAACAATTTGATTTAGAAATTGTAGTAGTCCAATAGTATGGAACATATCTCTTAAGTCTTATTATGTAAAAAAGAAACAACAATGGCCACTTTTCTTACTGTCTTTGTGAAGTTTGGTTGTCCAAAATGTGTTTCCCACCAATGTATGGGCTCATTCCAGGAGTATTTAAAAAGCTGCAGGCTTCAGGCTGGCACCTCATTAGCATTAGTCTGTAGCCTCTGAATCTGCATGTAGTGTACTAACATGCTGACAGGTATCCCACTGGCAGCCTTGCAGAATCACCACAGGGACTTCCACTGAAGGAAGACAGTACAAAACGCTCCTCGAAGATCTGCAAAACTATGTTCACATAATTAGAAAGATTAACAAGGAGGGAACTCTGTATGTTTAGCATAAACTTTTGATTAAACATCAAACAGTCATTGTTTTGTGCTGATTCTGAAATTCTTCAGAGCATTCTTAAATGCTTCGTTAAGCAGCTTATGATTTGGAAAACAACATAAAACATATGTGTTTGAATCACTTTCTCTTTTAACTGAGATTGTGTGGTCTTACAAACAAGTACATCCATACAAAATGTACTTTGCATTTTTTTCTCGTTGGCAATCAAGTTCAAAAGTTCTATTAAATCGGAAAAACTCAATTACAAACTGAGGTATACACAACCACATGCATCAATGTTGCACTGAACCTTAACAAAAGAGAAAAGTATAAACTCTGAGCCAATTTCTGGTTCCGGGTCCTCATCTCCTTGTTGACATAATTGCCTTTTCCATCAGTACCCTTCATGTAATTTCTATGACAAAGAGCTATATTTATTTTTAACAATAGCAGAAAATAGTTTAATTTTCTTGTTCATTTTTTAAAGCATAGATCTGCTTGTCAACAGCCACATATAAACTTAAACATTTTTGATACCACCTAAAACTAAACAATTTCCGTAAAAGAGTAAGCTAAAATTTACATTTTTCTAATTAGTTTTCTTCTATCCATCCGTCCATTTTCTGTACACCCTTGTCCCTTAGTGGGGTCAGGAGGGGTGATGGTTCCTATCTCCAGCTAACACTATGGGTGACCGTTCCTGGACAAGTCGCCAGACTATCGCAGGGCTAATTTGTCTTCTTATATCTGTTAATTTAGCTTATCAGTCTGATAAATCAAACAACAATATGGGCAACTACTAAACAGCTTAGCAGGATTAAGTGCTTTGCATGTGTTTTATTTGTATTATACTTGCTAAATATTTAATTCTCTTTAAACTCTGACATTTTGCCTCTTTATATCATATTATGACATAATGATAAGAAAACGATCACCTCTGCATGATGCCGTTAGTTTTCTGAAAGCTAATTTTTGGTCTCATTTGAATAAATTATTTTCTTCCACATGTTTGCTGTGTCTCTTACATAGCTTTTAGCAAACTGTGACAGATTCTCCCAATTGTGAATGTCAGCAGCTCAGTGTTTCTCTATGAGATCTTGAAAGCTTGAAATGTCGTTTGTGATATAACTTTATTCCTACCCTGGCTCTTGCATTCTTTGGTCATCCTGATGGTGTTTGTGCATTATGTTTCCACAAACCTGAATAAGATGTAATTATACACAAGTGAATCACAATTACTGATTAGGTAACCTCTGAAGACATTTGGTTGCACTGAATTTTAAATAGGTGCATCATAACAAAATGGGGTAAATCTAAATTGATGGCATGATTTTTAGATTTTTGTAGAAAATTAAGGAAAAGTATGTTTTTTGTTACTTTCTGTTGGTCAATGACCAATAAATTTCAACAATGTTTGTTTCTGTGACTTCAACAAATTATATATAAAACATGCATATTGAATTTATATAGATTCAAGGAGTGTAAATATTACTTCAAGACACTCTTTGCAGTAGCATTCAGTCACTCTGAGTAAATCTATCCGGTTGAGGATTTTTGAAATGTCTCAAATGTAACGTCTGACCAGAATATAATCAAGTAACTGCACTGCAAAATGAATTGAATGCAAAAGAATAGCAACGAACTGAGCTGAATTGAAGGCTGAAGAAATAAGAAAGAAAATGAAAGTTATAGAAAACAGATGTTTTGGCCAGCCAAATAAAGTCAGAGTTTAGAAAAAAAGGATGAAAAGCAAGAGTGAGAAAAAGAAAGCTGATCAGTCATAACAAGGCACAGCCTCACATTCCAGAGTAATTGAGCGGATGATTAGTTGAACAATCAGGAGCACAACTCCAGCTGTCTGAGCAAAAATCTTTATGTATACAGAGATCTGGATGAAGGAAAAGATAAAGATAAGCAAGAAGTGCATATGGCAGCCATTTCCATTCAATGTTATTCGTCCCAACTCCTGCAAGCTTACTTACAAATCACTGGGGTAATTAGCACAAATTTACCCTCCTTGTACATGTATTAAGGGTGTTAGGGGTATTAGTGAACGGCTCAGTTTTCAACACTGTGTTTTTGTCAACGGGGCAGCCTAATGAAGCGTTCAGGAACTGTCACAGAATACTTGCTTTGCTGATTGTGTGTGCTTTTCAAGGATACCTGATTCTTCCTAAATCAACAAAATGAGCACACCCAGGGAGTATATATATATATATGGCATTTGTTGTGAACTGAGGTGGTAAAAATAAACTGAACTGAACCCCATACGATTCAACTTTAATTTGTAGATCCTTTTCCCACACAAAGACATGTATCTGTTAGTGTTACAGGGCTAGCCAGAATATTTTGAGCAATTCTTTGATCATGGCTTCCCTTTGATTATTTTGGGATGTTTTGAGGGTGCAGTACAAAATGCAGGCATTTCAGCTACAAAGCTGGTGTTTATGTTTGCGGTCCCACGTGGAATGAGGAGTGAATGGCATGCATGACGCTTGCTAGAACTACCACTGTAAAGACGAGACAGTTAAATTAAAAACCAATACACAGTTACCCCACAGGAAAAGATCAACATTTTCACTGTTTACAATGTGCAACATGAACACCCGCCCCTAACACAGGCCAGTCACATTCCACTGCTTGCCCACATGCAGAGCAGTCAGAAAATATCATGCCTTCCCTTTTTAGTCTGTTACATCAAGTGGGAATTATTGGCAAAAAAGCTAATGCAAGTGACCTTAAATACTAAAAACTCAGACTGCAGCAAATCCTCCCATGATTAGCAACAGTTCCAACTCTTATTGTCAAATCAATGTACTGAAAGGAAAGTGTGATAGAAGAATTATTTAGTAGCAGAGGGAATAAAAAATATTGATATTCCTATTTTGTTAGAGACCACCCATTCATAAAGGTTTGTAGCATTAGTAGCAGGAGTAATCGGTTGTTTCTGTCAGACTCAGCCTGACTGCCAGGAACTACAGTGGAAACCAGTGCATAGCTGTCATTCCTGTGCTCAGTGAAAGCAAATTTAGCAGCCAACACCTGTTTCCCCTGCTCAGTCTTTTCTCTGGGCTGCTGCTCCACAGCTCTGCTTGGATAAAAAGGAGCAACAATTCAGCCACCAATATATTTTATAGTATTTATGCCATATTCGCAGTAATTGTTTGATCAGTTAGCATAGCAGCAAGCTGTTTGGGAAATCAAAGAAACGTGCTCCATGTTTCTTTGCTACTACCATGGGATGTGGGAGTAACATGTTGCTGCCAGAAATTTTGACAATGTTTTCCCCGTGACTGGAATGTTACCATGCTTGAGGAAATGTTTTTTTTTATTTTTTATTTTGCTATGTCAAGGGACTGCTGATGAACTCATGGCTCATATTTTTGGATCATTGAATGAAAAAGCAACTGCCAACTAGAAAAGTATTGTGCAAATATCATGCAGAACATTTTGGGAGTAAAATATTTATGTAGTACTTTTAAAGAATAAACAAGTCAGTTAATACTGTAATATCTGGTTCAGTTTTTTCTTAAAATGTTGCTAATATGACGATGATTCTTTGTGAGGTGCGTGCCAGTTGGGTGGAGATAGTAAATACATTCAAAGCTCTACTATATACTGTTTTAAATTGACAACCACTGAGCCACATTCACCAGAGAAAAGCTTCTCTTCCAACCAACTAAAATAATCCTTGTGGTGGAAGATGGTGATGATGTGTAGTTTGCTAAATCTGCTATAAGAGACTAAATTTTTGCATCCATCAAAATACAAAAACTGATTTAAAGTGAGGAACTGCTGCTTGCTAAATCCAATAAAGGTAGTTATAAAGGCATTAAAATATAAAAGTACCTAAATGTGGAGAGTTTTAATGCTTGTAATCTGACCTTAAAAAGAAACTAAAAACACTTAGCATTCAGGAATTCCTTACTCAGCCACCTGCTTGTCAATCATCGTGGTCTCTCCAATGTGACCCTACCTGCTGTTACTGTCCGTTGCTCCCTGTAAAGATCATACCATACATACCAGAGGCATTGAGCAGGCAGGCCCATTGACCCAGATTGTTCTCAGGCTTCATAGCTGTCACAGGAACCTGGTTTTTACCTACAAACGAAACAAATACCAGATGGTTCCATTAAAACCTTTTACATATTTGTTTAAGTGGCAGAAACTCCTAGAGAAGAACAATGTACATAAGCAAAATTATTTTCAATCTCATCTAAATTTAGTCTCATATGTCTTCACAGGCAAACAGTTCTAAGTTTTTGCCTTCTGATCTTTGTTTTTTTTTTCTAAGGGAATAAACATAGAAGAAGTCAAAACCTTATTCATGTTGTCTTGGTCAAATGCAATGCTTAAAAAAACAAAACAACCAGAAATATCAAAGTTATAAATGTCTGCAATATTCAGACAAATGGTAGCCCCTATATTTTTACCTGTTGCAATTTTTGTTTTTGTCACAAAAGGAATAATACCATTAAAATGTCACAAATCTAAGTTATGGTTTTAACTATTTGTAATGATATTCCATTCCAGATAAAATCTGTCGGTACACTAGTATTTTAATGCTTTTTTAAAATTTAATGTGGCTCTAATGCAATAAAAAACATCTATGTACCTTATTGTGTGATTCCACAATAATAAAGGCTTTATAAATCTCTATCTGTGTTTCAGTAAAGCTGTCTCGTGAAAATATTCTCAGATCTGACCCGTCGAAGTATTCCGTATTTCAGACCTGATCGAATCTACAAATCAAACGCCACATTTAGTTACATTTTTATTATTAACCAAACAATCAGCCATGTAAATTGTTAAAAAAAATTGTAATATCATGAGTGGCAATGGGGGTGTGCCTTTGAGTGTGTGTGTGATCATGTTGGCGGAGAGTGTAATCTGAGGGATAACATGAAGCTTATCGATCTGATCCCTCACCTCCCCGGGTTCTGACAGGTTGACACCCATCAGTCTTCACATTAACTTTGCCTAATTGGCAGGTAATTCTCTTATCTCCTGCTGACTGTTCGCTGTTGCTGCATTGTCCCTATGCTGAGTTACTACCTCTGTCTGGGTCTTTATCTACCAATCTGACCAGACCCTTCTTTTTGTGAAAAAGCCACTCAGTGGGACCTCTTGTCCAGGCTCAGAGACCCAGCGGGCCTTGTCACTGTAAGCTGGGGAAGTGAAGTTGGAAGCTTCCTCTGCGATGGTGACCCCCATGCTGGGAAGCCTTCCACGTGGCTGACAACATACCAGTTTCAGTAGGCTATCAGGAGAACTTTTGTCACATGAAATAGAACCTACATACTTGAATAACCTACTGTCTTTATTGCACATTATTTTTTAGATAAGGGTACTTTTATTATATGCCTGGTAGAGTAAATATTTCACAGAACAAACACCTACAAATAACAAAGTTCTGTTAATTTTCCTTTGTCTCTGACATGGCACAATGTATTACCTCCAAATCCTAAATCTTTCATGATTTCAGTTTCTCAGTATTTTTTTTTTTCTGCCATCTGAGCCAAGCAAACAGAGTAATTTCAGCTGTACTGTAGCCCTCATTCCTCAATGACATTGATTGACAGGTGTTTGCAGAGTCACTAGATATTCAGACATGGGGCATATGGAAGGCCCACCCTCCTGTCACGTCCACCTTCACATGGGTCCTTTGTGGCTGAGGTGGAGGTGGCAGGAGCAGTGAGGAGCTTGTCAGAGCAACAGGAAGAGACTAACACAGAATTACAGAAACAAACCTTGAACACTCTCACTGTCAGTACCCCCCGAGAGTGCGTCAGCTGTCATTAACTTACCACACTTCCAGTGATGCCGAGGCAGATTCCCTAGTTCCCGCCCCCTTGCAGGTGATTCTCACTGGGGGTTTGATACTCGGAAAGCCTGCCTCTCTGCAAGGAGTATCCCTCCTGCCAACACAGATGTTTAGGGCTTAAAAAAAAATGTGTGAATCTCAAAAAATTTGAATATTCTCAAGAAGTTTATTTGGCTAAGTGACAAAAACTGAAACTTATTACATGAAGGTTGAGTTTTAACAGAGACATACTAAGTATGTGCACCTGCTGCTCTACATCACCCAACACTTGGTTGGGGCTCCTTTTACATTCAGGAATGACCTCATTCATGCAGCGAAGCATGGTAGGAAGCCCAACTTACATAAATCTCATCTTCTTCTTGTCAATGCTCCACAGCTTCTATTCTGTGAATCCCTGCTCTTCTTCCAGACTCTGGGACCTTGATTTATGAATACAATAAAACTAATTAACTGCTGAACAACAGTTCAGTCCTTTTTCATCTTTAGCCCTGTTATAATCACTGACGTTGCCTCTGGTTCAGGGCTGGTTTAACACAAGGAATGTGGCATTTTTTGCCTGTTTCCTGGCTATTTGTGTGTGTGCTGGTTCTTAAAATCCTGATTCTCACTGCAGTCCAGACATTGTGTATCTCTCAAACTTTTTAATGGTCTTCCATTCATAATTGTTTTAATTATGTTTATCTTTGTTCCTTAAGCCCTCTTTCTTATCCCACTTCTGCCTTGCACCAAACTTTCAATTAATATGCTTTGGCACACCATTAAATGATTTTTTTTTACTAACCTTTTTTGAAGCTTTTGATTTTTGTGATTGTTTGTGAATAATGTATAGTGGCACAGTGTCAGCTGTCTAGTCAGCAGTCTTTTTCAAAACACTGTGCATGACATAGCATAGCAATAACATAGCTTTTTTGTGTGTTATAGATATATATTATATATGTAACATATATATATATTACATAATAAGTATCTATACTCTAAATATTGAAATATTTTTCTGTGTGTAAAGAATATCTTCTGTACGCAATTTTCACTTTTTCAAATGCGTTATTGTGATAAATTCACATTTTAATTGTATTCTAATTTGCTATATTACGCATTTGTGCAGACATATAAATACAAATTTATATGTATTATGTATAATATGTGAATTGATGTTATAGAGTTTCTAGAGGGTGTGTGTTTGAGTGTGCATGAAGATGTTGGAGATCAGTGAGTGTGGAATGTGTATGTAATATAAAGGCTCTGTCCTCATGACACAATGGTGTCTTTGACAGGCGGGAGAAGGGAAGGCTTTGTTTGGTGACACCACACAGTGTTGTGAATGCCCGGCATAGCTACCATTCCTCTCTCTGTGTCGTCCGCCAGGCCACTGGCTTATCAGGGATTCCTCTGCTTTCTGTCGGCCCACGCACACCCTCATCTGCGTATGCATGTTTGTGTGTGTGAGCCCGAGGGAAAAAGTTTATGATGCAGAGCAGCTACCACCAAGGGAAATCTTAAAAATCTGTGAGGAAAAAATGGTTTCTCTGTTAGGTTTCATATTCTGCCACAAGCAGGACAATTTGACCGCTAAATTTTTATACAATCTCAGTTCCTTGCATGGATTACTTAGAAAAGGTGCAGATGAAGTGGTTTAAGCTTAATTTTTTGATGCTGGTAGTAAATTAGAAATTACAATTCAGACTTATTTTATATAAATAAAAAAATTATATAAAATGCATTAGCATTGTACCAAGCAAATAAATAAAAAAATGTAATATATTCACAATTATCCAGAGTAATCCTGAAACTGTATAAGGGACTTTTTTAAATGCACCCATTCATTTTCAATACCAACTCAATCTTTGCAGGATTTCAGGGGGGCTTGCACCTGTCTCCAGAGGTGAAAGGACAGGATGCATAAGACTCCATGGACAGGTTTCCAGGCCTTATCACAGGGCATCACTGAAGAAAAACAATCATGCAAGCATGGACTCATCTCCAGTCACAATTTACAGTTGCCAGTTAACCTGCCTCCCACTGTCTAGTTCAGTGGACAGCTTTTTTTTTTTTTAGCAAAGTGAGCAGAGAACCTAATTTAAAAAAATGTGAGATCTGCTTCTCCCTCATACCAGCTGAGGAAAAATAGCTTATGCCTCAGAAAATATATATTTAGATTTTGATAAGGCAGTGAGCAGAGAAACAGTTTGTCCAATCTTTAATTTTAGTTTTCCAGACTCCATACTTGTTCTCATTTCCAATTCCCTCATTTTACTGTTTATTTGAAAGCTGTCCTGGTCCCTACAGCTCTGATGCTAACATCAGTTGTTAGAAGAAGTCTTTATCCCAAGTCAAATATGGCATCCACCTGTATGAAATTATCTGCTCAATTGTAAAACAAAATCCCATCTAGGCTACATCAGGAAGTGTGCTTTCAATCATAAGATATGTTTTCATATGTAGAGGTTTTTGATCTGATGGAGTTCAGAAGCAGCACCACATTAAGACACTTGTAAACTTGCTTGCTTGGTGTTGTCCCTTTTAGGTTTAATGCTAAAACAATATGATTTTTTAGTATATTGCTTATCTTATCATATGTAAAAGTCCTTTTAGAATACATTATTCTTCTACAGGCATTGTTCTCAGTAACACCTCTTCTCAGTTCTGTCAAATATTAAAACGCCACTAAACCTCGGTCAAGCTCAGTCTTTCAATCCCCACTAGTGTCCCCCCTTGGATGTGGGAGGCTTTGTTATCACTGTCAATTTCCAAACACTATGCCTTGGGGGAATAATTTGCTTCTTTTTAATCTTATTTCTTTTGTCTTATTTTATTTTGGTAGCTTATTTCATTGCACTCACTCCTCTGTGGCTCCTCCCTTTGAGACTAAATATATAGAAGCACACACAGGCTCTCACACACATACAAAGTTAATAATATGAACACACACGGTTCATTAATTCTTTTAGTTTCCCAGGATCTTCCTTCAGTTCAGTTGCAATCCCACATCACTGCTGTGGGAATAATATTATCACCAGAGAATTAGCTCCTCTATCTCTTTCTTTCATTCACCTTGGCACATGCAGAGTAAAAATGAAAGAGATCAAAGTATTTATTTGTCTGTACTGTCATTGTGTAGCCTGTGGCTACCTGTAGTTTGTGTCAGAGACGTACTTCCTGCTGTCTGGGCCAGTTCAAAATATGCAGCTACTATAACATGTATCTCTCTGTGCTTACAAATGGTCTCTGTGTCCTTCTTTTAGGCTGCTAAGGCAAATGGGAATGTTTCTGTAAGGTGTGTTTGGAAGCATGCCCCCTCCTTGTTTGTGCATGCATATGTCAATGGGTGAATGAGTGGGTGTGTTGCATACTGGCAGTCTTGCTGCTCCCATGTCCCTGGAAATGAGGCCAACAAGATTGGACAGACAGTTTATTTCCAAATACTAGCGTCTGGCCTGCTGCCTCACACACATTCCATTATTTCCAGACAGACTTTTAGAAGCAGGAATTAAAAGGCATTGGAGTTGTTAAAACATGACATTCCCAAAAAAGGATTGCTGGGCCCTGAGACTACCCAGAAACATCCCACATGACTCTACTCTGCAGGAATTACAGCACCGTCAGGGTTGCTGAAGAAGGTCCTCTCAGAGATACAGTCTTTGTATCTTGGCATTTCAGTCCTTCTGTCTTTGCTTTGTGATTGCCTTCAGACAATGCTCATTTAATAATAGAACTGCACCAAGGTATAATAATAGCATATACAAATCACTACATGGACCTTTTTGCTTGGCAACAGGTCAACTTGCAACTCAAATCCGATGCTAAAATAGAGCAATGCAAGACTTTAAAGTAAACAAGAGAATATAATTTGAATCCAATTGGATACTCTTGAGATTCCAGGTGCTGTATAAACACTTTAAGACTGAAAGCCGAGATGTAATTTATATGGCATAGGACTGGCACCACCTACAGGGCCGAGACTGGCCATTTGGGTGCCCTAAGTACAAATGCTTTATGGTGCACCAGTAAATGATGCAACTGATCAGGCTGCTTAAGTATGTTTATGCAACAAAAGTCATCATCAATAGAAGTAATAAATGATCCATTACAAAAAGCAATGAGATTAATATGTATTTATTTCTAGAATGAAAGCATTAACTCGCAAAGTGAAGTTCCTACAATTGGAGACGACAGCTGCATAATTCCTCGGATCCAACTTTTTCTACTCTGGGCTCTTATGTGCCTGATTTCAACCCACTGTAGTCAAATATGTCATATAATGTAAAACTCTGATTTCTATCATAGAGATATCCATGTAATTCAGTTCTTTATTAACAAAAAAAGAAGAAACATGTCCCAAAGAAGTCTTCATTAACACATTATATTTTGGTGTATTGTTGAGTTATGAAAAATGCTGAATGGTGCTCAATCAAACTCATAGCCACAAGCACACATGCAGGAAGAATGTTGTGTGTTTTCTGAGTGGGAGTTGAGGTCAAGCTTCACTATGGTGGCTTTTATCCATGTATTCAACTGTGAAGGGCTGCCTAAACGGCCTATCTGTTTGACAGTGGCCTGATTCATCTTGCCACCAAATGGGGTCACTTTCACTGAAAAGAGGGGAGAGGGACCTTGACGCAACATCAGTGACCATTTCAAAAATGGTGACGTCCAGAGTTTCCAAGCACAACTGTGCCAATTTAATTTTGTGGAGAAGTCCGTTCAGAATAGCATATAAGAAAACTGTATCAACAGTGGAAGCTGCTAGAATCCCATCAATAAACATAACACAGAAGCAGAATTAGATGTTTTTTTTGTCATATACATTGTGTTACAATAAGATCTTTCATCCATAGCATTCAGCTTTGACGAGCTGAATGCTATGGATGAAAGACATTGCACACTGTCCAATGTTGGTATTATATGGCAATCACGTTGCTATCGTGAAACTTCCGATTTTGGACAACTTCCCATAATTAATGGAGCCATGAATTATGCTTTACGGCAAAAAGGACAATACTATTTTGTAACCGAATAAGTTCAATTTTACTTGGGCTAAACGAAGACTTAGCAGTATCCTATAATTTACCTGAATTCCTGATTTGTATTTCAAAAGTAAATGTAAGAATTTTTGCCATTTGTTTTTTAACCTTTGTGGTCATTAAAATAAAGGTAATTTCTTCTTTTATGTGGTCTTCATACATCAATTTTAGTTTTCTTTTTTGGTCTTTTCAAGTTCAGATATCAATTTTAGTTCTTGACAATGTGCCACAATTGTATTATGTAAAGGCAAAGTTGCCAACCTGACCCCAAACCACATATGTGAAAGAAAAGTAGATTTGGTTAGACTTATAAGCTAATGATGCCATTGACTTTAATGAACATCTAAATTCACACACTTTAACAGAACTGTTTTATCTATAAATGTGAAGCTGGGTAATATTCTGGAAAATAAAAATCTACTTTTTGTGGCCAAAAAGATTTTCCACAAAGAGAGAGAGATGAATTATGCCTTCTGCCTTCTCAGACCAATTACCAGGAGAACAGTTATTCTTCTTTAGCGTTCATCCTGCAACCAGAATTATCCCTACCTACTTTATAATGATCAATAAATTTTTCTTTTTTATTTCTGGCACATAAAAATTAGACAAATCTAAAAGTTTAAATTATCCATGAATCCATGAATAATTAAAATATTTTTATCCATTTTTATTACCACAAAAGTGGCTTCCCCTGAAGTTAATTTACCAGTTTTCCTCTCCAAGTAGATTCCCTGAACGCAAAGGTCTTTTACAGTGGATAGGGGGTAAATATTAAAATATTCATGTATCAATTATATCTGAGGAAATCAATCTAATAAATATAATGTGGCAAACCTATCACAATGTCTTATACAGTAAGAGTTATTATTAGGATATTTAGGCCTGTTCTGGCTATAGACATTGATTTTGGTATGGCAGTTTGAAAGACAGAGATGATACAACTTGTGGTACAGATGGCTCATTTTAGTTTTATTGTGTCATTTATTTGACAGGTACATTATTAAGTCTTTAGATTTTTAATGCATTAAATTGTCTACAGATGACAGGTTTCAATGAATTTTTAATCAACCTTTTAAGCCTTTTAATTATCTTGAATAACAAATATATTGCTCTTCAAACTGTTTTTACATGCTATCATCGGTTTCTGTTGCCTTAAAGCACCAGACATTTCTCTTAATCTTTAAATCTTAGTCCTTTTCTGTTTATTCCAAATTTTTTATCTAACATGCTGTAAGTCAAATTTATTAGTGGTCCAAATCAGGCCAATTACAAGGTATTACAATTATTTTCATCAGATTGTAGATTGCCAGTTTGTAAATCGGTTTTCTTAATATGGAAGCCACCAGAAAGCCTCAGGTCTTTGGATCTGTCCCTTGTTCTAAATTAGCGAGTGGTGACAGTGGATAGAATGGACTTCCCTTTTCAGTAGGAAGAAAAGTCCAGCAGAAAAATATTATAGGTAGCCAAGTGTAACTATCTGGGATCAAGAAGACAAGACATTTAAACACCAAAAACGTACTCACATAAACTTACTTCTAAAATTTCAAACCATACGGTTTAATATTTGTTTAAAGAGTAGCCTTACACAACAAGCAGCAAAAAAGTCGTTCTGACATACATGAGCAATCCAGCACAGCTTGACATGACAGGAAGTTGGAATGCAGGGAACACATTTGTGGGATTATTCATGATCCAATTGTGTATTTCTGCCCTGTGGCAAGCATTTAGGCAAGTAATTATTGTAGATAATGCTGCAATATTTTTCTAGTCTATCATTACTCAGAATGTTGCTTATCATCAGTGATTAATTGCTACCGTGGAAAAAGGTTTCTGCAGCAATTAAAGGAGCTGCTAGTGTTTGGACAGACTTGTTGATGAGAGGCAAAATAGGAGATTGATCTACTCATTTGCTTTGTATGCTAATATTTATTTTCCTAAAAAAAAAAATAATAATAATAATGCAGAATTTGTAATAAGTCATCTGTATTGATCTCACATGCACCTTACTCTTGGACAAATAGCTAAGATGCAATTCAGGTGGAAAGCAAACTCTGGAACTTGAGTATATTATTAGATTGTCAGCTCAGCAGCATTGATAGAAGTTACTGCACTGTTGCACAATTTTGCCAGGTTTTCCATCATGAAAAAGATCCTGAACAAAATAGAAAGCAGCAATTTGGCTTCAGGTGTCACTGCTTTTTGCCATCCCCAGAAACAATTAAGCAGTTAAAACAAGTTTGTACTGACTAAGTCATAGTCTTGTACAAAAAACAAACACAGCTGCCTATGTGTCAATATTACTCAAGATAGCATTTTAGTTTTCTTGTAGAACAAAGATGTTAAAATATATTTTTAATATGTAAGAGCTCATTAAAATATCTTGCATTCCTACTCTTTGTTAGTCTCAGAGGCATAGTAATAGTTTAAGGTTGCCCCCACCGAACTGCAGAGCCGTCGTTACAGCTTGCATTAGCATACATAATACTGCTCTGTGGATTCAAGGAGTCATGCCAATTGAAAAGCAATCATTTTCACAGCGCAGCTCTGCCACTGCCATGTTAATTGAGTATAAGAGTACTTGAATGTTTTGGTGCATGGCTTTGTGTCATGAGACAGGAGATAATTGGTTGCGCAATGCAACATGGCAATATGCTGTTAATTCCATGATAGGACATGATTATTATTGTCTTCTTGTATCCCATGGGCAGGCACATGTGTTTGTGCTGTTTGTCAGAAAACAGAATGTGAAGACAGTAACTGCGCCCCCTCCTTTAGACCCATACTGGTGTATCTATTAGCATTTTTTTTCTTCTCTCAGAAGCAAACACACACAGTACAGTAGACATGGAGTGCAATGACAACTGTGCAAAGCATTAATTAGTTGAGCTCCATGCTAAAACAATAGCCTTAAGGGGCCATAAAGTCTGGAACAATAAAAAACTGAATTGCACTTCACATAAATGTCCCACTGTTTAGCAACAATCAGACTCAATTATCTCCTCGTGCCTGAATTGCTTTTGTGAAATTATGAAGTGGAAAAGCAGACATTACACATCTCAAGAATACAATGTTTTATTTATAATTTGTGCCTGTTTGAGTATTCTGGAAACTCAAAAAAACATTTTTATTTGCAAAATAATTCAGAAGGGAAGGTGTCTTGCCATTTATTATCTGATATCATCAGAAACTTGAACACTGAACATAACAAATCACAATGCATACAGAGTAGTGATTGTCTCTTTTTGACTTTAGATTGCCTTTGAAACATCAGTTAAAAAGTCAAAGTAAAAATCTCCCCACAAACTGGACAGAGTTTTTAAAAAGTCATATAAAGATCATCTGTGTTATTATGCTTGGTAGCTAATTTCTCTCGGTGTCAAGCAAAAGCCTGCAGGGACAAAGTGATCGAATCTTGCAAATGTATATTAATGGCAATAGTGGCTAATTATCCAACTGGGGACAGAGAACATTAATCTTCAATACTAGTTGTGAACTATCAAGTACAGAGCAAACATGGCTCTCTATGCCAAACCTAATGGTTAAAAAACATCTAAGTTATAGGAGACTACAGATTGCACAAGGTTAATCTTTTGATAAATTTGATAACATTAGACTCTATTGTCTTTGTTTATGGCAGCTCAGAAAATCTAGCTTATTACCACTTTTATGAACTTTTGTAGAGACATTGTGGTACTGGAATTTTTTAATCTTCTTTAAACTTATCGGTACAGTATTTATTGAAATGTATCAACACTAGTTTACTGAATAACTTGTGTAGATTTGGTTCATATAATACATTTGTTCAAAAAATTGCATTATAAAAAGAGAATCTGTGTCTTTTAGGTAAGGAGGTAACAAACCTGGTGAATGGAGCTCAGAGACTGTTGTGGTCTTCCATGAAACACTGCTGTCAAGTGGTGCATTGGTGTAATTACACGGCTGATGAAATGTGAGACAATTTCCAAGTCTCACATTTGATTAAATATATCTTGATACAAATGTGAGTATTTTAATCTAACAAATAAGTTAAATTTAATGTAAAATTTTGAGTGGATATTTGAATTAGTGTTGTAAGTTTTTGAAATCTGTAAATTAAAATGTTTTGGACATGAGTCTTGATTTGGGACTTGCATAGAAGTAGATCTGGAAGGTTCACATTTTCTTCATAAAAGAGAATAAAATGTCACTATACTACATATTAAGAGTATCTAAAAAGGATATTGCTAAAATGCTGTAACAGAAATTGGGCAACCTAACTCATAACTTGTCAGATGTAAAGTTCTTCAGTTGATCCATTGATTTTAAGGAAAAGTTCAGTCTAAGCTCTATAGAAATGATATCTGTGGTGCAAGATTGAATGCCTGAGTTATCCAGGAATTTCATTAAATGTACTAACAAAAGTTAATGGAAATAAATTGTGTGGCTTTATAACAATCTGCTTGAAATAGTGATCTAATTGCACCTAAAATAAACACATCAATTTAGAAATATTATAATTTAAAGCAACTGTAAGAGCCAAAGGACTGCCTGGCTACTTTGAAGTGAAATAACAAACAAATAAATAAATAAAAACATTATTGTTGAGAGATACAAGCTATACGAAGACCACATGTCAACAAAATATTGGTAGACTAACATTTCAAACAATAATATAACTGGGTGTAATTGATTTGTTAAGTTTTGTAGAGTGCCCTGGTTTCGGGCTTTGTCTGAGAAATGTTGGCTGCAGAATTGTATTATCAGAACGATCAAGAGGTTGGTGCTGACTTGTTCCGATAGAGGGCGCTGCTGGTTAAAGAAAAAAAACCTAAATAATACTTCCGCCAAGTTTGAATTGTTCTTCCTCTTCAAATTCAGGATAAACGACGCGTGTGATAACATGCTTATTACATACTTTAGATTTAAGACTAAAGAAATAATTTTAAAAGCATATTATTTTCTCAGAGTATTTATCTGTAGCTTATTCATAGGTTGGACAGCGTTTATTTTTTTAAAAGTATCACCGAAAATGCTCTTTCTTTACGTTCACCTGCCTTGACCGCTCTTGGATGTAAGTATTCAATCAATCCCGAATGATAAATAGCTTTGTGACAATAATGAACAACAAGTGGAGTAATTGCTTGGAGAGAATAACACAGATCAGTGTATATAAACAACAATAACAAACCTGTGGAATGGAATTTGTCTGTTTTTCAGTTGTGAGGTTTATTCTAAAAATATCACTACATTTTTAGAATGTAGTGATACATGTAAAACGTGCCCAATGAAAAGTTAGAAATGTTTGTGGGTTTCTTGAGCGGTATACTTTTTTTTTTCTTTAATTGTATGTATTTTACCCTAAAATGAAAAGTTTGTCTTTCAGTTACAGAAACTATGAAGTGAGTTTTATTGATTTTTCCATAGATCGATGATTGTAGAATTTTGAATATTACCCCAATTCAGCATATATTAATAATACTTTATGCATTAATATATTTAAGTAAGCTGAAATAGAGTTTTAAGAGAAAGGCACAGAGAATAAAATGCCCAGTTGCAGCTTTGACCTCCTAAAGAAGCAACATGACAAGATAAGGAAACAGGTGAGAAAGTTAAGATAATTATCTATTTTATATCTCATCTTTATAATTTCAGATTATCTTTATGAAATTAGACTGCATTATCTAAATAAGGGAGAATGGTGAAGGATAATGTTGTGAATTATATCAAGATGTGGATTTGAAATTCAAAGTAAAAATGTGGCATACAGAGTTTTCCATGCATCATGGGTTAAGTAAGCAGTAGCACACAGCTCCATAGGAGGGCACTGCAACATAATGCTGCTGGATTTCCACATTGTAGTGCTCTGCATATAGGAAACTTTTCACCCTGGAAACTGTTCTCTTCAGCTGGATTTATTTTTCAGCACACATTTTTTATGCTTTTTTTATTTGATTGTTACATTCTTGTTGTTGCTCTGGCAAACCTGTCGACATTAGATCTCATTGTGCCCGGTTTCCTGTGGAAGGTGTATTTAAATTGTCTTTAGTTTGTTGCTCTGGCTTGCTAAATTAAAATGTTTTCTTTACTAGACACATTTAAAATAACTCACCTCCCCTACAATTGTTTTTCCTATTGGAAAGTGGAATGAAAACAAATACAACATATTCTACAGCCAGAATGTAACTGTGTCTGTTTCATGTATAGAACTATCTTTGGCATGTATTTGTGCATTTTATAAAATTGCTTAAAAAAAGTACAACAATAAAGTAATTGATTATGCTCAGTAATGTATAACCATAATGCAAACTGCAGACGGTTACAGTTTTGAATAAAATGATCTTCCCAGCAGCAGACACATTCACTGACTATAATGACAGCAACAACTAGGCATTGTTTTCTAAATCTTGTATCATGCCCAAACTCGAATCCAGAGTTGAAAATATGTCAAACAGGGAGCTACAACAGGGTTGAAGGAGTCCAGTCTTACAGTGTAGATGTATCTTTAAGCCAATTTACAACACGGTCAAGAATGATGTATGAAATTGCTTCCATATATATTTTTTACAAGAAGGAGATAAAACATTCCAACTGTGAAGATGTTTTTCTCAGTTTAAAGGGGATTAATTGTAAAAGACACATACTTTAAAGATAACTTAATAAAATGCTTTCTTCACTATTTTTTGTTCAAAGATGAGATTTGAAGTTCAAGCCACATAAAAACAGATTTTAATCTGCCATCACCTTGTGATTAGGGTTATTTATTTAAAGGATTTACTGGAAGGGGATTTTAATAAACTTTATGGACTGCTCTTTTGTTTGTTCCCTTTTTTATGGCAGTGAAGGGGATTTAAAAGAAAAGACTTATTAACCATTTATTTAGAGGGTAGAAATAAACTTTTGCACTTTTTCAAAGCTTTCTAAACTTTCCTATATACTCTTCCTGAATCCCACCATTAAACTCCACTTGTGTTTTGTATTCATGTCTGATGGGATTCTGTGTGTTTAAACTTATTACCAATGAATCTGTTTTAGTTTTAAAAGACAAACTCCAAAGAAAAAAATCACAAAATAATGTTTTGATTTTCTTTTTTTTTTGCTTTGTAGATTGGTTTTGTCTGTTTTCTCAATCAATAGTTAACTCAAATCAGTGAAAGAAAGAGAGTTATTTACTTCCTTTAAAGCCCAACTTAAGAACACATAGTTGAAAACAGATATTCACATTCACTGCCATTGGAAAGTATTCACCCCCTTTTTGCATTTTTTCCTATTTTTTATGGTGCAGACCCATTCCTAATTAAATATATGGGTATTTTTTATAAGAAATTCACACAGAGTAGCCCATAATTACAATATATACCAGTAATCAATTTTTCATCCATTGCAAACATTTTGTAAAGTGTATCAGAGGAAATCCACGGAAAGTGTATAAGCAATACTTATGTCTCTGTTTATTTTTTAGAAAGTTATATTATTGAAAATATATTTTCACTTTTGGTATGGGATGTTTTCGTAAAAAATATTAACATGGAAAAAAGGGGTGTCAATATTTTCTGGGAACAGCATGATAAATCACATAATTGTTCTATATTAAGTCATATATTGAATTACTTATTCATTTGATGTGTTTTGTAATAAATACGAGCTTTGGTAATCAGCAATCGGCTGTCAGACAGGGAACGTTAACAATACAGAATGCATTAAACCTCCGATTAAGGAGAAAACTACAAGCAGTGGAAAAATCAGTAATGAGGTACTGCAGCAGTTCTGATGTGTGTGTTTGTTGTCCATCCAAATGAACCACCAGTCAACAGGATTTCAAGATTTGCTCTAATTACAGACCCAGTATTATTTTACCATTAAAGTCTTTACTGAGGAACAGCTCATTTAACATGGTTATAGAAATACTAACACACTGATTTACACATTGAGACTGGAGAGTGTACAACAGCGCCTCTCCACAAACCACACTGGCAGTGCCAAGTGACATGATAAATCACAGTTTGGGACTTGGTTAGGCTATGACTACAGCTGTTGATGAAGATGAATATACTGAGCTGAGAAATTTTTTGTATGCTAAATAACACAACGAGAAAATTCTTTAAAATATTTTAATTTTCTTCAAATTCAAAAATTTTCTGACTCATTATGTCAAGTTAAGTTACGCACATTTCAGCAACTAGGTACTTCAAAGTGATTTGCATAATAAAAGCTTGATGTAGTAAACAATTAAGAAACAAGCAATAAACATTACTTTTGTTATGCTATTATCAAAAATGATAACTGAATTGCTGAAATTTTACCTCATCCTTCTCACAGGACTGGTTTCAAACAACCTGTGATCAAATCTTTGTGATGGCCTCTCAAAAAGTAAAATTCTTGTAAACACAAAAAACAGTGTTCAGTGTTTGTCTTAATTATGCATCCACAGGTATGCCTACATTTAATGCAAATGTTATGAACTGAGCCTGTCAGAAGCATAAAAACTGTCCCCAATTGTGAGCCTGGCCATTGGCTTCCCATGCAATTCAATATGATTCTCATTTCCCTTCGGAGCTCCTTCAGTTCTTCCATTAAGCTTGATTACTCCAGTTGAATGTCAACTAGGCCCATCAACAAACAGAGAAAGTTATGAATGATGACTCAGATTTTGTGTTGTGTTTTAGAATTGAGGTTTGACTAAATGAGGTTGTAGTTTGGCAAGTTTTGAATTAAGCTTCCAAATATTGCATTATTGACATCCATCTTGTTCAGCCTAACTCTTGTCTCTTTGCAGTGGAGGATGGAAGTTAACAGAACGTGCAATTTCCTGTAAGCTTCATTGTGTCGAACTGGCGCATTACATACATTACAGCCAAGCATTAGCTATTGGGTAACATAGAAAATTTTAACAGAGTCCATGCTTTCAGCAAGCAATCATTTCGCAATTTCCAAGGGTACAGACCCTTTGTGGACAGCAAAGCATAGAACAAAGAGCTTTTTTTTTATCAGGATACCACTTTGTCTGAATTAAAAAAAATTGTTTGAATGCAGAGTAATTTTCATGCATGTAAATTTCTGAGGCTAAAGCAAGTAATAAAAAGATTATCGTTCATTATTCTGGAATTTATCAAATAGAGAGAATTTATCCTAACTGACCCTAAGCAGGAAAAATCTAGTCTGATTTAACGTCAGACTGAGCAAAAAGGGTTTGTATATATATGTAACATCTAACTCAATATCTGGTTTCATCCATAAATATTTTATTCATGTATAATTTCCATATCATCCAGATATTACAAGTGGGCTAAAGTCCACAGCTTACAAAGCTTCCTGTTTTTCTCCAAAGGCTGACATTAGTAATATTGTTGGATGTTTTTTCAGTTCACCCTTTGTTTTCAGTGCAGCTCATTTCCTGTCCAAATAAAGCTCCTGGACCTTCTGTTAAAATGAATACTTGAAGGAACCTCTCATACCAGGAAATGTGTTTGCCTCCAGAGGTTCAATTCAGCGAAAAATGCCTGAAACTTGTTTGTTCAGTGCAGTTATCAATTCAATTTTGAACTTTTATTGCAAAGCTATTCCAATATAAAGTCTTTTGAAGTCTTTTGTTGATGTCACAATTTCCCAAACAAGAGCAACAAATAAGCTGCACTGGGAAAAACTGACAAAAAATGAAAAAAATAAATAAAAAAATCAAATTCTGTTGATTTGTGCTACAAGGATTTACTGCAACAATAACCAGTGACAGTAGAAATGATTAGCTGGCTTTTTTGCATTTAAACAATTTAGATAATTGTATAAGTTGTCTGGTTGAAAATCTTTGTTGTTTTGATGAGAGCATTCCTTTTTTCTTTTTCCTTTCCCTGGTGGTTTTGTTGTAGAATTGCACCCTCCTTTGTCCACCCATGTGACCACCATACATCAGCATTTGTTGATTGAGGATGTTATGTTTTACAATTGTTTCCCAATTTTATAATTAAGGCTACATTGTAGTTTCTGTGCTGTTGTGAGGACCAAATGTTAGCATTCAGTCTATAACCTCCATACTGCACTTGTTTTTCATTATTCCAGTCTCTGTCATGGATTAGTGTCCAGATTTCTCCTGCTGCTCCAGGCCACAACCTATGTTTAGTCCTCTTCTGCAATCTGGAGGTTGTTTTTCAAGTTATGGCATTTCTCCCAAGGCTTGAGGTTAAACTCGAGTTATTTGCTTCCTTGTTGCTGCAATTTGTGTTCCTTTCAGTGATGAAAGCCAACCAGCACCAGGCCAAAATGCGTAAATGGAATAAGGAAGATGATTTTAGGTCAAAGGGCTTTTGGGAACCAGCTGGGGAAAAGGAAATGGAAGATGAAAAGTGGAATCTTGTTTATCTCCAAACCACCAGCGCCACGTTGCTTTGGAAATCCAGATCTCTTTGATAGTAGCTGTGGCTCAGTGGATTGTTTTATTAGCTTTGACAGTCTGACGAAGTCTCTTGTTGGCTTCCTCTCAGGTAAACTCATATTCCGAGTGGAGGTATTTTATGATTTTTGAAATGCCCTTGCTATTTTTTAAAGTTTATAGCAAAAGAAACAGAGCATAGAAGCCCTTTCCTGGATATTGCATTTGGTTTTTGTTTCCCATGCATTTCTGACATCACATATTACATTCTGCCACTCTGTGCCATATTGGAGAAGAATTGTTTACACCTACAGCAAAGCTAGATATGGTGTAGTCCAGCAATTAAAGCCTTTGGACCTTCCAGGACTTGCCGCCTTTCCCAGAGTGGTTGTCATGACCACGTATTCTTTCCAACCTAATTTTTTCTCACACATTCACAGAAGAAAACTTTGGATCAAACATTTCAATTTATGAAAGCTCTAATTTAAGTAGAGCTATGTGATTTCAGCTGTGATATTAGTGATTGTTGGCTATAGTGTTGCAAAATTGAGCCGGATTGTTACTTTAAAGTTCTGAACTATACATGAAAGAACTTTGGGTCATTTAAGTAGTAGGAGAGTATGTATTTTCCTCACAAAAATATGTAAAACAAAAGTAAACTTTGTTGTAAATCTTTTTTGTTATTAGATTTTTAGAAATAATGCAAATTATCTGCTCTTCACCAGGTTTCAAAGTAATTTAAATCAAAACTAAAACATACAACAAATTCCAGGCAATCATAATTAGTAAAACAAATTGGAAGAATGTTGACTGCAAAACCAAGTACCCCATTATTACTTCCATCTGATAAGTGCCAACCAGGTTCTCTTAATCAAGTGCACTTGATTTTCAAATCATCAGCAGGTGTGCATACTTCAGTAAAAGTAGGTGTTTGAGCAGATTTCTGCAGCCAGTTAGCAAGTCAGTTTTTAGACTGTCATAATTGTGCAGTATGTCTCTTGGTTTTAAAAATGCTTATAACTTTAGGGTTTCTTTCCCTTATCCTCTTTTCAGCATCTCACTAATAATAAGTAAAGAAAAAACATTAAAAACACACACGTTAACATGAAAGACTTGTTGGGAACTTTGTTAGACATAATGTGTGTTGACTCTTTCTGAAATTGACATTTCCAAAGGTTTGCCAGGAACTCTATGTTCTCATTGTTCCATAACAGACTGAAAGGCCAAAGGATAATACAGAGTAACTTTTCTGTACTTTTTATGGCTTTCTGTTAAAAGTGTCAGTCTCTCTCCTGGTTTGAATTTAGAATTCAAACCAATTGACCTCCAGAGATGTTGA
Source organism: Phalloptychus januarius (assembly GCA_902982915.1). Classification (NCBI taxonomy): domain Eukaryota; kingdom Metazoa; phylum Chordata; class Actinopteri; order Cyprinodontiformes; family Poeciliidae; genus Phalloptychus; species Phalloptychus januarius. The sequence goes on along the minus strand of CADWAE010000230.1, from coordinate 13,912,891 downwards.
AAACGTTGCAGACAGTACGGTTTCATGCAAAATAGCTTCTTTCATCATTTCCTTTTCCTTTAACTTCAGACACAGTTGTTTTTTGCAGTAACAACTTCCACACTGAAGAGCATTGTTGATAATGCTCCTTACATAGATATAGATAGATAGATAGATAGATAGATAGATAGATAGATAGATAGATAGATAGATAGATAGATAGATAGATAGATAGATAGAAAGCACGATATTTATATTTCTATAGTGCTTGTTTTATGCTTACGTTACCTAAACAAACTTGAATTTGAATACATTTATTGTGTACGAAGAATGTTTATTCTCAAATGAAGACACGTGTAAAGAGAAGAATTGTATCTTAAACCACTGAATTGTTGTCTTTAAAAAATAATGTACCATTGTACTTGTTTACTAACTTTAATTGTCTAAACTCCATATCAGTATATGGAGTTTAGACAATTAAAGTTAGTAAACAAGTAACGCAAAGGACTTGAATTCCCCTTTGAAAAATAGAAACAAAGGTCCAGAGGAGCTTTAAATCTGGAAAGGCTGTTTTGCAATGACAATTGCTCTTTTCATCTGTTGCACTTTGCTTCTGTATGGCTCGACTACTGTTAATATACACAGCTTATCATTGCCTACATTTAATTTCCTATGCCTCAACTGTTGTGTGGTTCTGTTAGTCATTTTGTTGGAAGGTCCAGAAAGAAATGTTTGACATAAAATTTCTACAGACAGGTTAATAAACAAAGCCTAACTAAGACCATGACCATGATAAACACACATGTTAAACATCAACATGCTGACACTGTAATTTGGAGCATATTGGAACACCCACTGTTGTACCGCCACAGTGTTTACACACTCACTATGGATCATCAAAATTAAAGTTTGGAAACTCACTAGTCCAAGAAAGACATCCCACAACTGCCAATATTGATTATGGTTTGAACTGATTATGGTTTGAACCCCAAAAATTATTTAAGTTGCTTGTTGTCCCTAAATTATCCTTAGGTGTGTGTGTGCGTGATTGATCTCCTGTGTATCTCTGTTATCATGGACCGGCGACCTGTCCAGGGGGCCCAAAGAGGGCAGGAAATAGGTACCAGACCATTTTATCCAATCCATACTCATCCATATACAATGAATAGATTGAAGGGTTTTATTCATGACCAGGCTAAAAGCCTTATTCAGCAGCTTGCATGCATTTAGATTTCAAGCCGTATCCCATTGTGAAATAGTGAAAAAAGGCAAAGTGTTTTTGGTTCAGATTTCTTTATCCTCCTTGTCTGCCTGCATTATAAATCTCAATTGACTCCTGTGATTCACCCTACACATCCTGACATATTTTATAGAGCCCTCTGCTGAAGTAATCTTCCATATGCTTCTAATATCTCTCTTGATATGTCTATATTGACTTCTTTTTTTTCTCGGGCTGCTTTTCAGGTTGCTCTGTTGTCCTCCTGAGGATTGACAACTAACTGAATGGGGTTTAATTTGGAGACGGTTGTGCTTCTTCTTATAAGCTGACTTTCTTAAATTAATGCCAGGTATAATTTTAAGATGAAGCTCAAGTTCACACCAAAATGAAAAACACAAAGTGAAGCTTTGCTTTATTACTTGTCATATACATAAATAAAGCTCCTCTGGATATTAGAGATATTCTGATTTATACAAAACAGGATAGGATTTTAATTCAAATAGGAGGCAGTAGGGAAATGGCAGCCATAAGAGGCAGAGTGTAAAGGAGAGGGATAAGATATCATGTGGATTAGTGGATGAGTAGCAGAGACGAGGAATTTGGAAGCTCTGTGCTCTTATAAATTTCACATAACGGCTCTCTTGGAGGTCCAGATGTACTGGTGCTCTCTGTTGTGTAGGTGGCTTCTTGCCTTTATATAAAAACAAAAAAAGAAAGAGACATGTTTGTGAGCACTGCCCTTTAACAATTTCTGCTGCCCAGCCTGAGCAAGTGAGACTTTCAGCAGAAAACATCGGAGTGAGTGGAGAGCAGCACATTTGCACTAATCCTTTGATCATTCAAACTTGATCTGTCATTGAACATCATTATGGTTAGAATCTACGTTGTCCTGGGAATATTCTACCAGCTTTGCTGGTTTTATAATTCTATCCACGCCAATTACTAAGATACAATCCTAAAGACAGCTTAAAATAAAAGTTCCTTAATCATTTTATCTCAGCTTTAAAACTACACTCTAACTGTTAGAAAACTCCTTAGATCTCACTTGTTTACCTAATGAAAAGCTGGTAACTAAAAGCAGAAAGATCTTATAACTCTCAAATGGAAAATGCAATTGGGTCTAGTTCAAAGAAAGTCTGATTTTATTAGCTTAAGAAATTGATTAAAGATCTCTAACTTTGAGGTGGCTGCCTCAATTTCTAGCTTTCTTGTTTTATTAGTACTTATTTTCAGCAGATACACAGTCTGCCATATTTTTGGACTTAAATTAAACATTTTAAGCCAGATCAACTGAAATACTAAGTTTAAGACAGATCCAAAGAAAAGATCTTTAAGCATATAATTTTCACCCCTTTCTGGCTGATGTATTGTCCAAAGAAATTGACAATCTTCAAAGAGACAAATGTTGAAGACTATTCATAAAGGGATTCAAGCACAACTTATCTTTATTCAACCTATTCAACAGTCTTGTAAGACTATTTTGTTCTATTAATAGTATTTTTTTCATGATTGTGAGTATAGGAACATTTAGTCTAATATAAGTACAGGTACTTATATTAGTACCTAATAGAATTAGGTACTAATTATATATTAGACTAATATATATTAGTCTAATATAAGTACAGGTACTTATATTAGACTAAATGTTCCTATACTCACAATCATGAAAAATATGAGATATTCAGCAGAGAAATTAGCCCTCAATTTGCTTCCAAAACCCACTAAACCAAAATATGCTTGAGACAGGGGTGGGCAACTCCAGGCCTCCAGAGCTGGTGTCCTGCAACTCTTAGATGTCTCCCTGGTCCAATACACTTCAATCAAACAGCTGAATCACCTCCTAAATGCAGTCAGGTACTCCAGAGTCCTGCTAAAGACCTCATTATTTAATTCAGGTGTGTTGAAGTAGAGACACATCTAAAAGTTGCAAGACACCGGCTCTCGAGGCCTGCAGTTGCCCACCCCTGGCTGAAACTGAAAAAAAAAAAACAGATAAAAAATTGGACGGAGTTACATGACAGTATTAAAATAGGTCTTTACTAAGAAAGAACTGAAAAGTACTCTAAAATGTGCAATTTCTCAAACTCTAAAATGCTGTACATGTTCTTGGGGGATAATAAACAAAATATAGATTGGAATAGAAATTTTTGTTTTTCATATGTTCTCAAATTTGAGAATTGCCATAAGATTTAAGAAGCAAAAATAGCAACTGTAATGTGTAACTATAATGTGACAAAATCTGAAAAAGTAACTAACTATGAGTACTTTTGCAAATCAATAACAGCTGCATTGGACTCATAACTAAGTAAACACAGTAACTGTTTGTCTAAGAAAACCTGCTTTGTTTGTAAATGATAATTGTAGTCATGCTAAAACAGCAACAGAACAGTGGAACCACTGAGAAAAATCCAGTTTTATGCAGATCTGCCACAGTTCCCTCAAATTGTGTGCTTCACTTTCCATGGGGAAATTGTTTGTGAGTGACATCGCCAATGTGTTCCCGATTGCACGTCAGATTTATTGACTGTCCTGACTATCACTATTTACTTCAATCAATCCCAGCCCCTTTACTGTTTCACTCTGGATCATCCCCACATGACAACCACATGTGATAAGTAAGGTTTCATTCGAACTCACATCAATCACAAGTGCTGGTCAGGCAAGAAGATTTGGAAGTTGGTGCCTTAAAACCTTGAACTTTTCCCTCTTTCTGCCTGTTTCATGGGAAGGCTTGACAGAGGTGGATGAGGTTGAGATGACATCTGCAGTTTGTTTTCATGCAAATTAGAGATCTGAAGGGTTATTAACCGTATCATTTTAACAGCTATATGTTAATGCAAATCCAAACCATATGCCAGAAGCGACTGGAGCTGCGTGTTTGTGTGTTTTAAAGTGAAATATAATAACAAGCTTTGGTAATTACTATGTTTTGCCAGTAGTAATGAGGGGGAAATTGGAAATGGTTGAGTAGCAAAGAGACAAAGACTAACACCTAAAGGCTTTCAATTCAACAGAACTCAAACTCTGTCTAAAACTACAAAATTATCTTTAGAAAGTCTGTAACACATTTCTTGTAAATTCTACATATTAACATCTAAAAAGGCAGTGGACAGCCCTGGCTAATACAGTGTCCTACCACTCTTGATTGATTCTTGGTAAACAATACCTCCCCTAACTGTGAAACTGCTTCCTGCTGCAGATTTGAATGCTGGACTTATTGAAACTGGCCTGTGTGTGTGTGTTTGTTTGCATTTTTTCCTGGCTTGCAACAGTAGAAACATCTTTGGTTTGTTATAATTATGGTGCAGACCTCCCTGAATTGATCATATCAGGCTTTCTAACTTTTTGTTTTATTTTTGATGAGTCCCACAACAGCCTATTGTTGCTTGTTTGTGTGTGTGTTCATTGGTCACATCCACATTGCCCTGAATGGGAAGAATTCAAAGGCCAAACAGGGTATGAGCACAATATAGCTGTAAAAGAAAATTTATGGAAAGATTGAACATTGTGGATACATTTTTGGATAAATAGAATATTTTTCTCACTCTTTTTCCACTTTATTAGTCATCAAAGCAATGTATGGATGACACTTCAACAACCATATATATCTTAATTTTATATTGATATGGTACAAATATTAACATCACTTCATTCCTAGTATGTTTCTATTAGCTTGGCACAATTGTTTTGAGGTATTACCATCCTTCCCTCATTAAGCTGAAGCTTAAGGTTCAGGATGGATATTCTGTCCAATTCGAGGCACTCTGAAGCAGATCTTCTTGAACAATTGCTCTACACTTTGCATCCTGCCATTTAAGTTGATTGCTGAGCCAATTACTGATGTAGAAAAACGTCCCCACAGTATCATGGTGACACCACCATGCATCACATTACAGATGCAGTACCTATTCTTCTCTACATGTATTTCTTGAAGTTCTTCCAAAAAATTAAATCTCGGGTTCAACAGAGTTTATTTTCTCCTGCTCTGACTATCTTTATCGTGTCATGTTCATTTGGGGATTCCAGATGAACACAGTGGGTTTGGAGATTCCCTTAGCATTGGTTGACCTGGGTCATTCTTCAATCTCAACAAACACTCAGCCCTTGGTTTCCTCTCTGACCAAGGTCCATTCTTTCCTGATTACTCAGTTGGCTCTGGAAGCAAAATCTTTTGAGATTACTATTTCCAAATATTGAATACAGACTGTTTTTTGGGACTGGTAATGTCGTCAAAATAGTTTTGCATTCTTACCCAAATATGATTCTTTTTCATTTCTACAGACATTTCCTTTGACATGCTTGGTTTACTCTTTTTTATATAAAAATACATAGACATGCAAAGTAATGTGACTAAATTAAGAAAAAGACAAAAATAAAAGTTAAACGTATTTCACTTGATTTTGTCCCCTGTGTCAAATGATTGATCTCAATAGTCCAATGTTGTGGAATCCATCAAATGATGGACAAATGCTCTGTGTTGTTGGAGGGTTGACCTCAATGGTTCATGGATATGAGAAATGGTTTACCTTCATTATTTCTATTTGTTTTGCTCAAGAAAAATATATACCCCACATTATTTTTATAATTTTTATTAATGGGCCAACCTTCAGTATTTTAAATAGCAATAAATGTATTTTAATTTATATTAACAGTTGTTAATTTCCATAGATTTAAAATAAAGAGAATTTTGCTACTCTGTAAGAAAGATGAGTGACTAAACTATTTTTGCTTCTTTATTATTTTATTCTTTTTCAACATTTTCTCCAGTCATTTTTTGTGATTTGCTGCTAACCAAGCTACTTTACCAGACCAAAGAGTCACCCTCTGTTCTTCTGAGCGTATTTTATCCCTGACAGGCCTGGGTTGGAGCAGGAGTAATTTATTTCTTAAAAGAGCAGGAATGTGACTTTAGCAGAAACAAATGTTTGTTTATGAGTAACTAAGTTTATTTGAAGGGTTCATAACCTCCACTCTTGCTGCGACTGATTTGAGAAATGCATCTACCATCTGTGTGGAATGTTGATGCTATCCGTCTTTTTTTATTCCTAAGAATGCATGTTTTTGAGCTTAGGATTTGTTGACAGAAAGGTCAAAGTTAGAATTGTGGAAAAACATCCAGGTCCAATTATTGCAACACTGATCAGACCATCTGTTGCATTCCTTTTACTCAGTTTGTCTGAAAAATTTGTCGAAAAATACGGATTTCTACAAATGGCTGACCCACGGCTGAAAAATGTAGATCTCTGTGGATAGAGTAGTTGTGTTGTGGTCACAAGGTTGTAGGTTCAATTCCAGCTTCTTCCTGCCGCATGTCATTGTGCTCCTGGGCACTTAACTGCAACTGGTGCTGTGTTTGTCAGAGCGAATGGGTGAATGTGACTCTAGTGTAAAGTGCTTTGAGTGGATATAATGATTGGAAGAGGTTCAGTCTATTTAGTGGTTGTAGAATACAGGGCTCTCAAACAGCTGGTTGGTTCATTTTTTCCTTTACTGAATTAATATACTCAAATTAAAGATTTAATTATCTAAGATTTCCAATATTTTAATATGCTCCTAATACACAAAAGATTACATAGTTTGAATTTGAATTCATAATTTTATGCACACAGTCTATAACTGAATACTCAATATCTTAATTCAAAAGATATTCAAATGTGTGACTGGTTGTATGTCTTTTCCCAAGTGCAGCCATTTGTTGTATAAACACTCTTCTCTTTTTCAGCAATAGCTAAATCAAAAAATTACCCCACACACTCATTTCCCTCCCTCAATCTCACATCCATCCTTCACAGCCTTGGATGACGTGTTTCTGCTCTGTGATTAATGCATGGCCTTGTTTTGTCAAATTACTTTTTTATTTTAAAGTATTATATTATAGAAATAAATTATATGCTGACAATTTAAATATTTTTCTTTGTGTTTGGTTCTAATTTACTATTTACTTACATTTTTGTGTCCTAGTTGAGTTTTTTTCTTCTGATTAAAATGCTTAAAAATGTTTCACAACTGCTTTTGGAAACTTTTTCATGGCAAAAATCTAAAGATCTTAAGATTGGATGGCATGTGAAGTGTTGAAAAACATATGTTTTTTATAAAGAAAAGGCTTCTTATTTATTTCTTCCAAAGCTTGTTTTATGGCAGTAATCATCTCAGTCTGAGACACGCTGCTGGTTGACGAACGAGATTAGAGGGCCTGGAGTTGATATTTAACTTGTTGAAGTTAGATTGTTCTCGGATGGCATATATTTGAAAGGGATGGATTCAGGTTCAGGTTTTTTTTAAGGTTACAAGTACATTGGCAAACTGAATACCTAAGTAAGCATCTGGTCAGAAAAGTCTGAGAACGATGACAGTTTATAAGAACTTTTTTATTTAAAATTCAATAAAACAGCTTGGTTTTTGATGGATTTCTTAATTGTTGAACATTTTACGCTTTTTCTTTTAATTATTAAATCTAAAATCGAGATCATATGAAACCATGCAGAGGAGACAACCTTTAGCTGGGTTGTCATGTCAACAGTGAACAACTTTTTAATTTATATTTCTGATTCAACTTCATAGTCTCAGTATCATCTACATCACAATCTTTAATTCAGAACATTTTAGTATGTGATGTTATTATTTGTAATAGTAAAAAAAAAGTTAATTTGAAGCATTTAAAATTGTACTTTTTAAAGAAAAAAAAATAAGAAAAAGAAAAAGAATAAGAAAAAAATAAGTTATTTTCTGACCTACCATTAAAAACATAAATGCCTATTTTTCTTAGCTCTGCGAGAACTTTTAACTGGAGTCTTGTAGTTTGGTCAGGTAAGATTAAAATTGGGATTTTCTGCAATAAAAACTTGCATTAAATTTGGTGTGAATAAATGACTGTATGTGTAGAAAGGCACTTCAAGCCCTCTGATGACTACAGTGGAGGATTTGTGATGCACTGGTCTGTTTATCCTCCAAAGGCTGTGGTAACCTTGTTAGTGTGCATTACCTCATGTGGTCTTCAAAATATCAAGACATTTTTAAATAAAATTCTGCTAGTCTCAGCCAGAAACCAGAAAAATAAATCATATGAAACAGCAATTATTCAGTGGAAACAAAATCAAAGTTCTTCCATAGCCATCTCAGTCCCCAGACTTGAGCTGTGGTGAGCTAGCACATTGCTGTAAATGATGTAAAGTGCCATTTATTTACAGAAATATATATTTTATAACATTTTTATAATCAGATGAACGTTTTCAGAGTAAGTTATGTGTAATAAATCTACAACGTTTTTATCTTTATCTGGAGGCTTTGGTGTATGTAGTTAAAGATCTGCCATGAAAAGTTCAGCCAAAGTAAATAAAAAACCTGCTTTAAATATTTGACTTACAAAGTGAAGCCATATTCTTTCAAACTGTTTGCATATGAAAATACAAGTTGCTTTGGATAAAAATGGAAACTTGTTAGATGTTTTAGATCATCGTACTAAACAAAAATAAGCTGCTGCACACTGTGTTTGGTTGATATTTACTTTTACCCCAAATCACTCGGCTTGTATTGTCTTCTGTTGTGCAAGAGATGCAAAAATAGGTAAAAGAACAATTCTAAAAATAATGTTTATGTAATACTTCCGTTTTGGTTCTTTATGGCCATAAATAAAAGGTCCCATGGGGAAAAGCATTATTTGCAAGAAAATAAAAAATAAAAAAAGAGAACACTGTTGTGGATGTCAACAGATGTTTTGTATAAGACAGATGTTGTTTTGTGACAGAAAACATAAAAATGAAACTATGAGGTGATAGTTTTCACTTTGATCCATATTTTTCTTACTTTATAGACTTTATGCTTACAAACAACAGCAATGGCTGCCACTGCCGCCTGGCTGATGACTCCATTAATTATTGACAGAGATATTTAGTATATGCCATATTGCTATCCAAATATGGTAATGTGGATTGTGCTTTTATACAGTCTTTCAAAAAGTCTAGTTAGAAAAGTGCATTCTAAATTTTATGCTAAAAGATAATAAAAACACCAATTAGGATTTATATAGGTTTCATACTTTTCATTTTTTTGATAATTTGTTGCTCTAACCTAAAATAACTTTCAATTTAAAATTTTAAAAAGGCCAAATTGGCTGTAGATTTGCTTGTTCTCATACTTTCTGGTCCTCACAGCTCTTAAAATGAGATAAGCAGAACCTCAGATATAAATAATGCATATTGTTGCTGTGTTGTTGTTTTTTCTTTAGCAAAATCTAAATAATAAAAAGCAACAAACTCTTCTACAAGGTTCTGTTCTACTCTGAATGGGGAGATATCCATCACAAATCAAATGCTTGATTAAGTGACCATCAAGTCTCCACCACCTTCTAGTTTTATTTTACACAGTAGGCCTTTGAAACAGACTTGTCTGTTTTGTGTCATCTAAATGAGGCGTTGTTACCGATGTGTCTCCTGCAGGAAATGAAATCAGTTGATTTATTTACTTTCATTGGTTAACTTGTGTCCAGACTGAAGCCTGCATGAATGTGTGTGGTATATGGTTTTTAATTGGGTTAAATCTGCCAGAGTATTCTGGACAGCATCGCAACGCAGTGGAATATGCTGATGTTGACTTCTTGCTTGGGTTTCCTGAGTCGACCAGATATTCTGAAAATTACTCTAAAGAGTCCCTCGTTTTGGTCTAACTGGTACCCTATTAAAATGTTATTAGGTAGTTGGGAGGGGTCTGACGACTGGAAACATTAACGCTTCCAGTTTAGTGAAACCATAAAGTAAAGTCAATCAGCAATCGCATATGGCAGACCACCGAATGTATATTATTTTCACCAGCCGCAATAGGGATAAATATGCCTTTTGAGTAATGCAATAAGCATGTAAAGGGTCTGTTAAAATACCTGGTTGTATATGAACAATTCTGTAATGGAGCTGAGTGGAACCAGCTGTTAGTGGTTTTATAGGGCAGAGAGGCCGGGAAATTCAACAGTTTCCATCTACAAGTATGTTTTCACTCCATTTTCCCAGTTTTTGTTTTTTTTCTGGTTTGAAATTGTTAAAGTGCCAGTCTTGATTTTAACCAGGGTACTTTCTTTATAATATAACCTATTTGATTCTCAAATTTCAGGTTATATAGGAATTATATTTTTCTCTTTTCCAACATTCTGTCATTCTGTGACTGGAGCTAGTTGGAACAAATTGATTTTATTTGTGGTTCATCAAACAATAAAAAAAAATTAAATCAGTAGCATTAACATCTAATCAAACAAATGCAGTTTTTAAAGTCTTCCTAAACAATAAACTTACACATTTTGTCACAGGAAAATACCTTAATGTCTTGTTTTTACGTAACAGCCCAACACAAATAGTGTTATTGCTCAGTATACAACTGACAAGTGTTTTGGTCTTTAGTCAGACAAGCAAATGCAGGAATTTTTTTTTGTACAGATAAAATAAATGCAAAAAAATATGATTTTGGGAAAGATATTATCAAATATGTTTCTTGACCTAATAACTTTGAAAGTAACTAGCAATCTCACGTAACTGAAAGAAACAACAGTCATAAAACAGCTGTTGTGGACTCAGACCTGAACCTTCAAAGACTACCACCCGAAGAACATTTCCAGTATTAAAAGACTAATGTCCCAGCAAGACATAGAGAAACTCATCCATGCATTTGTCTTTGGTTGCAGTGATTACTACAATAGCATCTTCAAAGGTCTGCCAAAAGAGTCAGACAGCTGCAGCTGTTCTCACGCACCCTCACTAAAACCAGAAAGATAGAGCGCATCACCCCAGCACTAAAGTCTTTACCCGGGCTCACAGAACAGACTTTAAAATTATTTTGTTAGTTTGTCAATCACTGAACAGCTTAGCACCAGCATATATTAACAACCTTTTGTTGTATGAATCCTTCACTCTAATCAGGTCCAAAAGAACCAAACACGAAGAAGCAGAATTCAGCTTCTGTACACCACAAAAAACAAACTTCCAGAAACCTGCAAAACAGCTGAAACACTGAGTTCTTTTAAATCTGCACTAAAAACCCACCTGTTTAAATTTGCCTTTTATTATGAGTAAGTCAAACATTGATCAACATATTTTATGTGTATTTGCTTGATGATTTTGATGGTGGCATTCGACAAAATGTAATGTTTATTTCTTATTTCATAATCAGTGTTTGTAAAGCACATCTGCCTTGTTGCTGGAACTGTTCTATAAACTTGATTTAACTTAACTGTTGTCTCACCACATAGACAAATATCTGATTAAAGTTTCCAGGTGGCACATAAATCAGCTTCTGGTTTCTCTGGGCTGATTGACTGACAGGAAGGGATTGTGTGGATATATGTGTTGCAGGCTGTCAGTTGTTTTTTTCTTTTCCAGGTTGACGCTCCTTGCTCCAAAGAGAACGTAACTTCATCCTAATTGTATAAAAGAGCACAAAGCCAGATTCTCATGAAGCAAAAAGCAGAGCCTGAAGACGTGTATGTTTTGTGAGCGTGCTTGCCAGGACTGACAAAACAGTTCAAGGGAGAAGAATTTCTTGTGGGCAATCTTTAGTGTTTGAAATTTGATGATCATCAATGCTGATTTGATGCCTCCCAGCATTGGCAAATGTTTTCTTTAGCACAAAGAGCTTTCTGAAGTAACTTTATTATACTGCTCACACACTTCATTGTTTAGTTAATGCTTTGGAAATTCTGGCAAAATTATAGTACACACCCTGCGGAGTGTGAAAACGGAATGACTAGGATCTGTCAAAGGTGACATCTGCCACTGGAGAAGCCATTAGTAAAAAGATTAGAGAGTGTAGAGGAATACCTCATGAAATCAGGAAGATTCATCCAGAATCAGAACAAAATCTGCAGAATTATCTTTTTTCTTTACATTAAACAGTAGCCCATACAACTACGTTTCATTTGATCTGTAATGGAATCTTTTACAAGTAAGGCAGTGAAATAAAAAAGTAGTTAGGTTTAATGTCATGTAGTAGCAAGTTAGTGAAAGAGTTCAAAGTGTGTTTGACGGGAAAACATAATGGGTAAAATAAATTGTAGTCTTCTAATCTTGCTTTGTACCATTTTTCCTATGAAGTCATCCTCAGTCTAGCAAACTATAATGATTAAAATGTCACATTTAGTACCCTTTAATTAAATGTTTGATTGAGTAGAGATTATCTAGCCATTAGTACTATCTGTGCCAGCAGTCATGATGGACAAATGTCAGTGATAAAAGACTGCATTTACCATGTGGAGATACTATAAAGGCTTGTCCCTCTTAAAGTGTCTTTGTGCTGCTGTTTAATTACATCATGAACATATTTATTATTTGGTCGTATCCAATCACTTTCTTATTAGATTTATGTGATGTTAATTACTGACATGCCAGTGAAATTAGCAAGAAATCGAGCAAACCAAGTCTAGAAAAAGCGTGCTTAGGATATAAACATTTGTATTCACTAAGCACCTCAGATCAACTACAGTTAAAGTCAAAAACTACAGGATACAAATCGATTATTTTTTTTTAACACAGGTGGCTTGTTTTCATGAACTGGTGATTCTGTGTTTAGCTCTGCCTCTTTCCTGGACATTGAAGTGTTCCCTGTTGAAGTGAACAGGATTCTCTGTTTTTCTTTCTCATAGAAAGATACTGTCGATTTTCAATGACATAGAAAAATCCCGCCTTGCTCAATGCATTGTTTTATCTGAGAATATTTACTTCAATCCACTAATTGAACTATTGCTTCCAGTAACCAGGCGTGATCTCTGGTTGTCTTTTACATAATAATTTACACTGGGCTTATTCTGTCTGTGTTTAGTCTTGTTCTTGAAAGAGTCATTGTTGGAGCTTTTCCTGCCATTAACCCTTTGTCATATTTTTGTAATAGACAGAGTGTTCTGCTCTGTTTTTCTTTCAGACTGAAAATATTTCTGATTTAATACCATTGTGTTTTGCTCTTATTCCTGGACAAACCGCAAACACTTCTAGATAAACAACCATAGATGGAGCTTGCTATCTTCTGTGTTTAGCCCTGGATCCTTCCTGGGAGCAGCAACTGATGGCAGAGTATAAATAAAAATGGACTGAATTGAAACAATACACATTCCACCATACATTTTTAATAAGGTATACTTTATATACAATAATAACTTATATATACACAGTTACAATTTGGTTCTGTGACAATTTTGTGTGCTTCTACACATTGTACAATGCTTTAAGTGCTACTGAGGAGGTAAGATATTCAGGAATGGCTTCTGTATAATATATCAGCATAAAATATGTCAGGCAAAATTTATGAGAATAAGCTCTAACAGGCAATGTTTTTCACAAATATGTGCAAAACATTAAGAGATAAAACCAAAATGATGTCCTGATGGCGCAGAATATTTCAACTGGAGCTTTAGATCAGAGACACAAACCTATATAGTTGATGTCCATGTGCAGTAATACGTACAGGAGTCCAGCCCCACATTGTAATGAGAGATACAGATGCAGAAAAAGAAAACCTCTGAGCAGAGCAGTAATAGGGGCATTATGTAGGCAACATCAGGGATCAGATTAAGATCTCTTCTATTTCAACAAACTGAGATCAAAGCAACTTTTGGCACTGCCTGGACTTTGGAACCGTTTGCTTGGTTTTTGACACAAAACTACTGAATAAATTAGCATTCATGATCTGCAGCTTCCTCAATGGTGGGCTGGTAAGTTTTAGAATGAACACTAACGTCTGGTCTGATGCTTATCAGAAGTGCAGTTTCTGGAACGTGCATACAACACCTAACCAGCTTCAGCTGCTTCTCAGAGTTCACACAATTGCATATTGTTCTTATTTAGTCTATTGGTCCCATAGGGGCGAGAGGAGCTAAAATCCTGTCTGAGCATGACTGGGCCAGACACTAAAGCCGAATGAGAGGAGACAGTCATATGAAATGTAACGCTACCTCTACCTCTAAACGTAGCAACCCTGGGGCCAGTGAGGCCACTCATCTGTCCTGGCATTGCTTTGCAGGAATTTTATAGCTGCTCTCTTGGGTGTTAAACAGTTAAGTGGCCCTAAATGCTTAATTAGGTGCTGGAAGTCACAGGCACTTTGCACCCGCTCTGCAAACCACAACACATCAGCTTATTAGGGGCATGGTGAGCCACACGCCAAATAATTAGGGATGGCGGCAATGCTAGACCGCAAGATTGGGCTATAAGTAGACTAAGGCAGTTAGGGGGAAAGGAGGGAGAGGGTCACTGCTAGGGTCACTGTTGAGGAAGTAGGTGTAGTAGGATAGTGTGTGAATGTGTGTTAGGATTGTAGACATGTGCTCCCAGGCAGAATGTTGTGTTCATCCAGGACACTTAAACGTTAAACTCGCCACCTAAAATGTATCCGTATGTTTTGAGGTTTTCTTTCCTTTTTTATGAGGTGGTCGGTTGAACTTTTCCATTCGCTACATCTGCGTGTCATCAGCGCCTCCACGCTTACCAGACGTATTGTATGTTAATCAGTGGATAAGTCCACAATTGTTTTAACGTAAACATCATCCCAAAGTCCTTGCTAGGTCTTAAAGCTGAACATATCTAATTACACTGTTGATGGTTTCTGCTTTTGCTTTTTTTTGTTGCAAGTAAAATTCAGCAACAGACACCTTGGCGTCAACAGATGCCCAAAGCAAATTTATCAAGCAAAAGCTGAGCTGAGTGATGTTTTAGCATTTCCATCTGGTCCCAGTGATGGGAAGAAGGAAAGCCATGTTTGCTACTCGCTTTGTGTGATGACAGTATGATCAATGGAGCAGTTATGAATTGGAACTGAGGATGTGGTCAAACTGGGTCGCTTTCTTTACATGGACAAACGCATCGAACTACATGAAGCACAATGTCTGTGTACAAATTCAAAAGCTTTTAGCAAAGGACACCTATGGTCAGTTCCAAATATCATTATTATTATTATTATTATTATTATGACGTCCTTTAATGAATGAAAGACCCTCAGAAAAACACATCAGTGGCTGGTGGAGAACCGGAGGTAAAGAAAGGTGCATCTTAACAAACTTGTAAATCATCAAAAAGTTATTTTAGCAATTCAACTGAAGAAGTAAAACCCATGTACTGCATAGATTTATTAGAGATATATTTGAAATGTGGGTTAATTTAGATGGTTTAAAGCCAGTGAAATCCTATAACATAGTTTAAATTTGATGATCAGTCATTACAAAAGAAACAGGCTGTTCTTAGTGAGTATTAACATCTCAATGTTTTGCTGCATTGAATCAGAAATTCAAGCAAAAGGAGCCCTGATTTAATACTGACTGCATATACTATAAGGATACACTTTGAGTAGACTGATAATTCATTATTAAAACATCCTGAATGTAATGTTTTGAACAGATTTCTTTGAGTGTAATTAATTTATGCAGTGTACAGGTTTACACTATATTTACTTATTAGAATTTGCTTACTGAAATAAATTAACTTTTTGTTGATATACTAATGTAGAGAGATGCACCTACATAAAAAAATGTATCTAATTCCTTAACTTTTAAAAATGGAAATGTCAAGTTGCGTCCAGCGCAAAGGAATTCTGGGTATTTGAAAATCATGCAATGCAATTATTTTGTGGAACACAACACGATTAAAAATCAGAAAGCAAATTACATGACTACATTCTTGCAACGCAGAACCAAAGTGAAATAGGAGATTTAACAACTTTTTTTAAACAAACATACATCTTTTTTCCCCTCTCACACTTTGCAGCAAAAAACATAGAAAAGTAATCTATTTTTGGTATTTGGAGTTTAACTTCTAAAAATATAAAGAAATGTGGACAAAACGCCCACTGGCATTCTTCATGTGATGGGGTCATTTTGTACACATGTATGTAATGTCTTACTCATCAGGGCAAAGGCTGTCCCTACATAAATGTGTACTTAAAGACCTCCTGAATATTCAGACACTGGCACAGCGTTGGGAGGGAGAGGAGCACTGGGAAGGACACACCAGCTGGCTGTGAAAGCTGTTGATACTCTGTCGTCCAGCCACTTCCACCACCTCGCTGGTTCCCAGCACATCCACGCACAGTGACTCTACAGCGTCCAGCCTCTCGATCTGCACCAGCCGAGTGAGGAGGTCAGGGATGCTGTAGCCGGCCGTGCTCACTCTTTCAAAGAGCTGTAGGCCGTCGCTCATTCCGCCGATCTCATCACGCTTCAGGCCGAAACTCTCTGCCAGGTGCCTCCATGTCTTCACCACAGCCGCCTCGCTGCTGTAGGAGGAACTCAGCATGCGGCTGGCCTTCTCCAGGCAGTCGAAGGGAAGCTCTGTAGGGCTTAGGCCTGAGGAGGGGACATGGATTTCAAAATAAAATGTCAAATTATTATGTTATACAGTACATTGCAAAAGTATTACTTTTTCAATATAAAAACGTGGTTTGTCACAGTAAATACCATGCACTTATAGCCTTTACTCACAAAAATTGAATCATATATAGGCAGAGTAAGAATGGAAGACAAGCATCAATGGTAAGGTCAGCTAATTCCTTCTGTATATGGGCCAACTATGTTGCCCCACACACTGTCCCACCAAAAGACTTTAAAGGGGCAGCAGTATGTATTTTCCCAGGTACAAAGTGGCATTTTATAACACACTCAAGTAACCAAGTCACCTTTAGTTGTCACAAAATATGAAAATGAGTTAAAAGAAATCTGGCTTGAAAAATTGGGACTCCCTTTAAAAACCATTTCATTTCATTTCATATAATTGACAACGAGCTTGTATAATGAGCTCAGGAAATGCGTAGTTCCACCTGGCGTTTGTTAACTGCTGAAGGAGTTGAGTGGGGGACCCAGAGGGTTAGGCAGCTTCGTGAGGCGTAAGCTCAGCTTGGAAACTGCAACTCCAAAGAGGAGATTAAAGGATTTCCCAATAAAAGGGTAAATTTTACTAACACTGCCTCTTTAAAAGACAGCTTTGTTTTCAACCAAACGCGGTCCAACAGAATATAATTCAGGGAGTATGAATTAAAGGCACATCACACTTGAGAGTTTCATTATGCAACACTTTGTTGGTCCATCACATAAAATCTCATTAAAAAACATCAAATTTTGTGATTGTAACCTGACAAAATATGAGAATAAACATGAAAGTTGTCATCCTTCTCAGATGATGCATCTGAAATCAATTACAAGGTTTGGTAGAAACTTTCTCTCCTGATTGACTTACCCTCAGTGACATTGCAGGTTCTAGCATACAGCTCTAGTATCTTTTTCCTTCGACTCTGTAGCATCTGTGTGGTATTCAAGAAAAAAAAAAAACATCTTTATGAGATTATAAAAGGATTCTAAGTTATAAAATCTGTTCAGAATCATATTCTGACTTCAGTACAGTCCTTAAAAAGCTCTGTCTTCCTACCCCTGGGGTTTTATTGTTGTTGATCCCGTTCATGCTGCTGATGTGGTTGCTGGAGGCAATGTGGTTAACACTGTTGATGTGGTTGGGACTCTGGATGTTAATGGTGTGGCTGGCTGCAACTATGGGGGCACCATTGGATGTGCGACCGCGGTCCAGGAGTCCCAAAGAGAGCAGAGAGAGGTTGGGTTTGTTGCCCAGGTCCACGAGGCACAAGTTGGGGTTTCGGGTCGCGCTCTCAACAGATCCCTGCTTGTCAGATGACGGCTCCTCATCGCTGTCGATGCTGCGGCTCAACAACTGCTCATTCTCAGATGATGCATCATTTTCACTGCATATACAAACAAAATAACACATGGTATACTTATTTATATGCATATCTATCACTCTCTCTCTACATATATGTATATGTACAGTATATATGCAAACATTTGGCATATGACAATTAGTCTAATTGAGCTAATATGTTGCTAATATAAAATGCTAAAGGCAGATTAAAACAATTTGTTATCATTTTATCTTTGTTTGAAATAGTAGTGAAAGTCTGTCTAACTACAAAGCTGTGTAACAATGACTGCAGTCTTACACAAGGCATGATATCATCTATGCTAATACAAACAATTACTGATCAGGACAGAAAGGCTGCATAGTCATGATAAATTAATAAATGATTTACCATCTGTTGACAATGAATCAGTTATTTCGTTTGGATTTTGCTTTTTATTCCAGCTGTTATTTATTTTGAATGAATATTTGTTGAAACAAAAGTTTTGAGTCGATAGATTTTGTGAACTTTTATATTTTTAGAGAAACGGTCTACAAAAGTAAACATTTAGAGGACAAGAGTCGGTCTTATCTGTCTTACTGGTCGCTTTGTTAAACATTTTCAAATCTCATTTCATAGACTGAAAGGCTTTTATTAAAATAATGCTTCAATTGTTGGCTATGAGTGTATTTTTTGCGTTTTTATGATGTAAAACACTTTGAACTGCCTTGTTGATGAAATATATATACAAATAAACTTGACTTGATTGGAACTACTAAGTGTCATGTGGTGGTAGAAAATCAGGACAAATTTTGCATGCCGAGTACATCAAGGCTCCATTCTAAATGCTGCTTTTAATCAGCATCTTTATGATCCCACCAGATTGTACAACATCTACTAATATTTGTGTGTTAGTATGAACCACAGTTCAGTAAAGTTACTGAGTCAGTATTGCCCAAACCTCCGTGGGTAGATGGGTCAGAACTGGCAACAAATCAATGCTAAAAAGGCAAAATCGTTGCTTTTGATTAAACAAATCCAAGTTAGAAATTTAAACTGAACTAAATATATTTGAGCTAAAGACCACAGTTAATGTAACTAACCTAACTGTTATCATGGACTTTAACAATGAAATCAAGTTCATAGTAAATCAGTCTATTACTCTTCTTGAAAATAATATCACAAGAAAAGCACATCAATGCTTTTATACTGATTCAAGCCTGGTGCCTTATCCTTTGTAGATATTTATAGTTGTTACAATTAACTGTAATCAAGGAGGAGATTTATAAAATCATACAGTCAGAAATCAGCCTGGAAATCATCGCTAACCTTTACGACATGTCTGTAAATCACAGGAGGATGCTATCTTGTTTCCACATTTCCTGATGTTTTTAAGCAGTTCCTGAAACAACGCTGCCTTTTACAACACAATCCCATATATTACAATTTTATCAACGAACCTCTCTCTTCCCATCTACTCTGGATTTTCTTGCAAAAGCACCTTGTTGACAGAGATGCACACTGAATGCTATTGTTTTCATGTCCTCTGCTCTTTCTTCCCAAACACACACAAGATGCCATTGTTTCCCAGATATCTAACACCCTTTCTGGCAACTAATGTAGTGAGTTAGCACATCCTCTGGCATCCAGCTTCAATGTGTTGTTGACTGCTGCTGCTGAATCTGTATCATCTCTTCTTTAATTTGTTGTTCTTCCATTAATATTAAAAGACAACAAATGAAAGCATACACACAAAAAGCATTTCAATAATTAAACAGATTGTTATACAGACATAAAAGTCTTCATGCTGCAACACTTCTCTCTGTGCACTCACCAGTGCCTATAGAGCATGATTGTCCTCTCATGAGGGTTAAGGGATATGCAGAGAGGAAGGAGAGAAAACCTTCACTCTTTTGTTGTCTGGGAAGACATGCTTTTCCCTGATGGTGCTTTTATGTGAAGATTGGAAAACTGTGCACCCTGACAACATTTCAGCATTTCTTATGCTTCGGGGCTCAAATGTGCTGCCTTACCTCATAGCCTGCACTAAAGCCACATAATTGGGCTTTCTGCTTTATTACTTAATTTTAAAAACCTCAGGTGATATTATTTTACACATACTGTAGTTACTCGCAGACACAAGAAGAAATGCCCAGAGGGCAACAACACAACTACTGCAAAGGCTGGTTTTGTGGCAGCTTAATTATGGGTAGATTGGGATAAATTATGTTGTGCTAAATATGTGTATCCAGTGTATCCAGATATACTCATTAATTTAGCATACGAGGAATCAAAAAACACACTCAGATTTAATTTGTTATAAATTGTATTTTAAATTGTATGAACTTTAATCTTTAATAATCAGAATAAACAAAATTTGGAAATCTATAGATTTTGCAGCATGATTGATGGTTGACATGCTTTATAGTTCTTCTGCATAGCACAGCAAAAAAAAAAAAAAAAGTAACCTATTATTACAAAGCAACATAAAGGAAAAAGAGTATATTTTGTCTTTCCCTTATATATAGCACTACAGTAGTCAAAACTTTTGTCTGGAAAGATTTTCACCAAACTACATGGGAAGTACTTTCAGAGGGAATGTAATTTTATTTTTGTCTCACTCAGAGAAAAAGAATGGGCTATTCCAAACCATATTTAACAAGTAAGAAGACAGATTGAAAATAGACTCACCAAAACAGACCATTTTTGTAGAAATAGTCTTTTGATTAATTAAACTAAGGGTGTTTGGAAATAAGGGGTAAAGTTACATATAAGGGAAAAATGGAAAGTTTTCAAGGCTGAGAAGTATGGGGTTATCATGTTGGTTTAAAAGACTGGTGCACTTAATACATTAGGCATCATTATGCATAATCTGAAGACATCAAATAGGATATTAAAGCTTGTTCCATAAATAGGTCGTCAAAATAAAAAAAAATTCTAAACTTACTGCAATATTAGCTTCAAAAAAGCTAATATTGCTTTTTGAAGACACTCACTTCTATTTTCTAAGCACTCACTTCTAAGCCCTGATCTCAGTTAGATCAAGAATTGTGTTCAAAGCAGAAAATGTGAACAAGGCTGCCTACAAACCCGCCTTGCTTTCACCAGTTCTGTCAGGAAGGAATGGGCCAAAATTCAAGAAAATTATTGTGAGACGTTTGCGGAAGGAGAACCAAAGCATTAGACAAAAACCAGGCAGTTTAAAATTCTACCCAATCCCAATGAAATATATGTAGACATATATTTATATACATTCCATTATGCCAGAATAATGAAATAATCAATAATTTTCTCTTTCATTATTCTGGCATTGAGAACATAGAAATACTTTTAGTTAACATACCTGATGTAAAACTACGGAGCCCCTAAGGGGACATGGAGAAAAAAAAAAATGGAACGAAATCCCGACTTACTTTCTCGAGATCCCGAGAAACTAAGTCGGAATCTCGAGATCCCGAGTTATTATCTCGAGATCCCGACTTTTTATCTCGAGATCCCGAGATCCCGACTTAGTTTCTCGAGATCCCGCGAAAAAAAAAAAAAAAAAAGTCGGGATCTTGAGATAATAAGTCGGGATTTCTTTCCTTTTTTTTTTTTCTCCATGTCCCCTTAGGGGCTCCGTATAAAACAAAGGATTTTCAATTTGATTCAATGTCAAGACAGTAACATGAAAAGGTTCTATGTCTTTTTATACACAATATCAAAGTATGTGGTTTCAATCTGAACATATCCTCCATCAGTAGGTATCTGAATGTGTGTTTGATTCAATAAGATGTTACAAGCTTGATTTCAGCCTTTTATTTGAAAAACATGACCAATGAGAAAATCTCTGGATGGTAGCATGTCGGACATTTCCTCACCTTTTCACCGTCTTCTGAGGAGCTGCTTTCAACTTGTCATACTCATCTTTCTCAGAAAAAATCACCACATTATCTGTGAGCATAAAAAGAAACAAAAGAACTTTTAAATTCAAAATAGAAAGACATGAACAAAAAGTAACACTATTTTGAATGAAACACACCCATCACATTAAAATTCAAGTAATTATTAGGATGAGTTAAAAGATGAAAAATAATTTATTCCTCAGGCTAAACCATTTTTACACTAAATAACATCAGTGGGATCAATGCATAAAATGATTAAGGTGAGTATTATGATAAATTACACTGACATAATGGCTACTGATAGGGGCAGACAGCCCATTGAATGGATCCGAGAAGAAGTAAAGGGTATGCATGTGTGTGTGTGTCTGTGTAGTTTGAGTTAAAGCGTCTGTGTCTTTCATCTCAAAGCGTGATTATGTCGGTGTCTACATGAGTGACAGCTAGCTCCGGTAGAGCTCCCAGCATTGGGCTACGCTCCCACATGCACACACCAAAGTGGATTCACAAACACACACAAGCACACACACAAAGGAAGTTATTTAGAGCAATGCTTGTAAATAATACAAACATCTAGCCATCAATAACAAAGCTAAAAAACAAACCACAACATTGCGTTACTTTTTCTCTTCCGTTTTTGAGTTATAATAAGTTTGTAGCTACATTAATTAGCATGTGTGTGTGTGTGTTTTCCTTCACACCACATGTAAGTGGTTAGTCAGTCAGTCTGCGAGTGAAATTGAACAGAGCATCATTGTGAGGAGAAATGGCGCCTAAAGCAACATATGGCTTTAGCTTTGGAAACTTCACATTCCATCACGATACACTCATCATGTCTGTCAGGATGCAGTACACACACATTCACACACACACCCCTGCATAAGGAAAGTGCAATTCCCACACACAGGCATTTGCAAACATTGTGAGAGAAAATACCAATAAAAACACAATGAAAAATAATTTTGGGGGCTATCTAACTTTAACCATTAAAATGACTTTAAACATGGTTCAAGCATCTTAGTTAGTACATGTAGTGCTCAATAATGCTTTATTTTGCTGCTTAATTATACTTGAATGACTTGATTAGACAATGCTGTTTAACTCAGCCATTGTGCTTGTTCATCAGGCTTACTGCCCAGCAGATATCAATGAGGCTGATATATCAGTGTTAACTCAATAATAGTGTAAAGCCCAAACTTACAGTTAAGTATGTCTTTGTATTGAAGCAAGAGTCTCTGTTTAGATTCTCCTTTTACAAGTTTAGCAACAGCAATACTGTCCATCTCAAAGATGCTAGAAAATTGAGCTGCTTAACTCTGATATGTTTACAGATACTAAATTATTCATGAGTAATTTAGTATCATGAATAATCTCAGTAAAACCTCCTAAATGTTTCCTTGAAAGAAGACAGCTATCAGTTTGTAAACATATTTATGATATTAATTACAGTTTATCTTGTTCCTATATTTTAAATTCAATTGACTTTAGTCGCAGTTTAAATCTCATCAGTTTTCATTATTTTGAAGGTGCAGCCTTTTAAACTACAAAAATTGTTTCTGATGTATATGATCTGTTGGATTTTAATAAATGCAATGGGCAGTGAGTTTAAAAAAGTAATCTCTATTATGTTATTATTATTTTGCTATCCATTGACATCAAAATTAAAAGGAAAGGAATTCATGGGTGGTCTTTCCAGAAATCAAAGCCAAATTTGTCGCTTGTCTTTTCTTTTTTCTCTTTCTTTCTTTTCTTCTCATATCCACAAACGGGGATTTTTCGCTTGTCAACCAGTTATTTAATATTAAAAGATGAACTGAGTTTTCTTTTTCTTTTTTCTTAATTGGGTAAATATCCCTCTCCTTTTATTTTCATTTTACAAAATATTGATGGACACAAAAGTACTCTGCTAGTGTTCAAGCTGAAGTCTGAATTGTTATGGCAGCATAACCACAAACCTGATTTTTTTTCTTATACTATGACTATTAAGGCTCACAAAATAATTTAGATACTCACAAATAAGAAATAACATATACAAATGGGCAAAACGCACTGGTTGTAAAATGACAAAAGATGTGAATATATTATAGCATTAAGATCCTTTAAATCCTAAAAAAAGTTATTCTAAGTTTATATTCTTTTAAAGTTACATTGAATTGAGTTGTAATTGTTTTTGCATTTAGACTTTTAGACATTTGAATTTGATCAAATTTTATAGTTTTTAATGTTAGTTAACATTATTTTAAATTCTTTAAAATTTGTACAAAAACAGCCTCCAAACTTAACTTAAAAGTCAGATCAACTGTGATAAATTGCATCTTTTTTAAACCTGTGAGAGGCCAAGTGCTCCTGGTGGTCCCCCCACTAGCCTTTAGCGGTAAATATTAACTTAGTTTTTATGCTTTGGTTGGCTGTGGTAGGACATGTCAAGTAAAAAGAATAATATGAAATATTTCAGTTGCAACCCAATGCATTGCTGTGGTCAAGTCACAGCATCATCTTAGCACAACTTTAAGAAAATTCTGTGTTATTGTGGAGAATTGATGAATGTCAAATGAACAGCATCACTGCAACAATCCACCCATGTTCCCATTTAGATTTTTTCTAATATATGAAAATAATAGATTTTCTCCACATGCACTAAATGGACCAATAAAGGTTAAACTTATAAAATTTAATATGCAGTGAAGAAACCTGCCAAATTAACATGTGATCATAAAAACAATGATCAAATATTCAAATGAAGATTCTGTCAGTCAAATCAATGAAAGGTACTTTTAGGAAACAGAGCAGATTTAGACAAACTTAATGATGTTGTAATGAGTACAAAATTGGCAGTGAGGGCAGAAATGTGGAAAAAGTTAAAATCATGAACACTTGTATATAATACGATTACTCTTTTTTCGTGTAAGCATGGCAAAGGATAATAAAAGCCAGGATGAGGTTTATAACCACAGCAGAAGTTTTCATGTAGGCAAGATTTTTTTTTTTTTTTACAACTGAAGACTTCCAATCAAGGCAAAAGAAAAACAATAAAAGAGTAAAAACACAGTCTGCCATTCATTCATGGGGATGTGTGTGTAGCCTGTCTCACCAGGAACATCTTTCTTGTCATCCTGTTTGATGGTTTGAGCCTCCACTGCTTTCACAACCTGGCCAGAACAACATGCTGCACACACAGAGAGCGAGAGGGAGAGGGAACGCCATAAAACACAAAAGCCTTAGATGTTAAACTGTGCAAATCTGCTTTTGCGCTTAACTCACCGTGGCCACCCGGCTTGGCCTTCAGGATATAAAACATGATGATGAGAACGATGGCGATAGCCATGATAAAAATGGTTGACATGGCGATAATAAGTGCTGTGGCTAAATGACCCTGTCCAGGTGATTCTAAAGAAGGCAGTCATGAAGAAGGGAGCAAGGCAAAATACATATAAATGAAATGAAATAACAAGAACATAGACTGATCGGAAAACAAACAAATGGAGAAAGATTTTGTCAAAGTGAGCTTGCGCATACCTTTGACTCGGTGAGGGAAGACTGTAGTGCTGCCAGGGTTAATTGGTAGTTTTTCTTTGGGTTTGCTGATTTGCATGCCTGTAAAACACATGTACACACAGATTAATGTTACATTCCCTGGAATGTGACAGTTTATGAACTATTTGAAATGTTTCAGGAGCCATTTGGCTGCTCAGGAGACTGGGACAACACCTGTGTAATGGATAACAGTGGTGCCAATTTGTAAGAGAGGGGACAGGAGAGTGGTTCCAACTATCAAGGAATCACTCTTTGTAACTTCTTCTAGAAGCTTCTTCAAGAAGCTACCAAGTGTAGCTTCTAGGAGTTGAAAATTATACTTTTTTCTTTGTTTTCTTCTAAGCACTTTGTTGGGCTGCTGCATGGGAATGGGGGCCTGCATTGATTTTATAGTGTGATTCTCATTACAGAGTTGAACTGGTTACTCAGTGTGGATTGGACCCTGGTGGTCCTGCACCCTATCACTGATTCTGTTTTCAGGGACAGGATCTTTTTGTATAGTCATGAAGACGAAAGTGTCAGTAAAATTATACACAATCTTTTTTTTAACCTCAGGTTATAACTTAATATTTGAAGTTGTTGTGGTTCTTTTGGCCTCTCCAAGGCATCACATTAGCATGCTGATTGTAACTCAATCTGGATTTGGTTCTGACATGGGAAAAGCTGTATTGCACTAAGTGCAGAGTCAGTTTTTGGCTCAAATGGATGTGCTCCAGTCTCTTGGTATCTTCCTCATGACTTATGGTAATATGCTAAATTATATACCCCCCACTCAAAACATTAATAGATTCATAAACTGGACTTATTCAGCTTATGAATAGATTCACATTGTTTGGCAATTTGGGTTAAGTTGTCTTGTCCCAGGACACATTGACATGTGGAGTATGGACGCATTCCAATTACCACATGACTGCTCTTCTGAATGAGTCATAGTGATAGTAAAGAGCTTGACAGATTGTGACCTCATCTGCAGTAATGTGAACCCCGTTCCAGTGTTTAGCAACTTTGTAGTGAAAATGGAGCTGCAGACTCTTCTTATGCTACCAACCGTTGAATACAGGTAGATTTTAAAATATAGCAACAGTGAAAGTTATGTGCCTCAGGCAAAGATATAAACTTCAAAGGGACATTGTTGGCATAAGGATTATCTCAAGACATTTGTGGCACTAAGGCATACCCAATCCTTTAGAGTAAGACTACCTCAGGCAAGCTTTCTATTATTATATGCCCGTATTTATATGTGTGGCAGAAAGGGGAAGAGCCAAAGGGAGTGTCTAATTTCACACGCTTTCATTACCACTACATCTGCAATGAAAACACACTATGTTAAAGTTATCCATTAACAAAATCCCTTCATGTTATAATCAAAGCTTCAACAAAGATGGATTTCTTTTTAAGAAAACAATTGTGTACTTATGAAAATAAAAGAAAATTCGGTGCAGTCAAATCCTAGGGCAATTCTCTATTTCCTTAAGTTCCTCTTTGACCTTAATCCCCCTTTCCCTACAATGCACTTCAGAAGATCGTGTATAATTTTCCTGACAATCAAACAAATGCATTTGTGGCAGAAATGTCTTCATGGCCAGATCAGGGATCATGAAGAATGTGAACTGAGAAAAGAATGTGGGAAGAGGGCCTCAGGCCTCTTGGTGGCCAGAAATCATGGGTCAGAGCACACCCACCTTCAAGTTATGCCTTCAATTTGCAGCTGTGTTTACGAACATTTGCAACTGCATTGAGACACAATACACAATGCTTCAGTTCTAACAGCTGGCATTTATGAAGCTTGTTTGGAATGACATTAACAAAATATGTTCATAACGGTGTGTATAAACTGCAGTCAGAATTGGAAATGAAATTTACAAACACTGATCTCATTTGCTACACTTTTAAATCCTACATGAAGGAAGTTGCATCTTGCTGACTTTACTCTGTTTTTTTATCATTTGTTCTCTCAAGCTGTTTATACTACATAGCTGAGCAAAAGTTTTCTCTTGTCATATAATTTTCAATAGAAAGACTAAACTATACTAACCTCGTCTGTTAAGCTATATTAACCTTGTCTAGTTTTATCTAGACTCTAAGAACTTCTGTGTATAGTGTGTTCAAAATCATTCCTCAATGTTTCTATAGTTTATTTGGATAAGCTGTAGTTTTAACAATGAATTACTCTGATAATCTAAAATTTCTGCCAATTGATTTGGTCAACACAGCATTTGTTGATGCTATTATGAACTCAACATTTTAAAGCCTTGCTGTCCTGTTCATCAATATATTTTCAGGTTGTGTTTATAAGCAGAATTTGCTTTCCAATGTTGTTCATTGTAAAATAGGATTACAGAGTTATATGTAATGTTGCTTCCAATATTGAATTTTACTGGACAACTTTAATTTTTCAGAATTTAAATATCAAGCACCTAGAAATCATAAGCAATTACATCTATTGCAATGTAATTTCTCTCAGATTCAGTTCAATAGTTTTTTTTCTGATATTTTAATAACTTATGCAACATTCTTCAAATCTCTTTGTGCATCTTTGCCAAGGGTTCCAATGATTGCAGAGCTAACTCTTTGGGCATCTGGGTTTAGCAAACACTGATTGATGCTGTAAGGTTTTGACAAGTAATAATGATAAAGTTAAATCAACAAGTAAATTCAACCTCTAGGACAAACTCAATGATTAGCACAACCAGAACAAAGGGAAAGTAGCTAAGAGAAAAAGTCTCAACTTTTGTTTTAAGAGAAATTTCAAGCTTACATATATGACATGGAGGTACTGATATGTTCAGCTTCAGGTTCTAGAAAAGTTAAAAAAAAAATTATAATTTGCTTCTTCTTGAGCCAGAGTTTGTTTTATCAATAGGCTCTGACTTATAATTCTTTACTTAAGCCAATTTAGTTGAAAACATGTTGTTTTTACAGACACAGGCAATAGATCTGACAGGGACATTAATATAAGAAAGATATTTAACCCACAATGTTCCCGAGTTCACATGCCAGAATTCCCTAACGATGGTATGTTAGCTTTGGCATTGCATTTAATTGACTTTTTTTTTCTAAATACCGCTGCCTGACATTATTTCACAACCAATAACAGTTCACAGAAGCAAATTATTGGCATTGGCAGCAGTTAGAGTTGATTTTTTATTGTGATACATTCTCCCATTGCAGAACACAAACTTTTTTATTGGGCAGTGTGGACAAAATGCAGACCTCACTGCTCCATCTGTCAATATATTGCTCCCAGTCCTCCCTTATTGTTGCCCTTCTTGAGTTTTCATCAGCTCAGCTCCTGCCTCTTTCCTAATAGAGCTGTAAACTCACAGCAGCTTATAAATCACGCCTTTTAATAAGTCTTTCATTTCACCAAGTTGATATACGGTTGGCCTCTTTGGCATGTGCCTCACCACTTCCCATAGTTTCAGGGCTTTGTGTTACCGCATACGCACATACAAATGTATACACCAGCGCCCTGTGGTTGAAGGCATCAACTTGGGGTATGTGTTTACACTTTTTTGAATGAGGACATGAGCCTGAACTGAGATTCTGTTCTCTCAGGCTGAAAAAGAACTGCAAAATTCTAAGTCTGCCAGGCAATACAGGTATGCCAATCAAAACAACCTGAAAGAAACTAAATAGCACTCAAGTGTAGGGCTAAAAAAACACTTAAAGGCAAAATATCATTTGGAGCAAGAACAGGTAGAATACTAACAAATCTTGATGACATTAATGTGAAACAAATCACAATCTTCAAAATGAATAAGTGGCTTTCATATATAAATATTACATCATAATCCCATCTTGAAGCCTGTCTCTACACATTTTTTTCAATATGAGTATGTTGAATGA
Organism: Phalloptychus januarius; assembly: GCA_902982915.1. Taxonomy (NCBI): domain Eukaryota; kingdom Metazoa; phylum Chordata; class Actinopteri; order Cyprinodontiformes; family Poeciliidae; genus Phalloptychus; species Phalloptychus januarius. The sequence goes on along the minus strand of CADWAE010000230.1, from coordinate 13,883,791 downwards.
ATATGTAGTCGCCTACTGGTGGCCACATATTCCTACAAATATGCCATACCCAGTGAATTACCAGGCATATAAATACAGCTACAAGCACAAACACAATTCAAATAGAAACATTGTCATACATAATTATGTATGCCTTTTCAGAAAAGATGAGGTTTATCTTTTTGATAGTAGGAAGCAAGACTTTGTAGAATAAGATTATATTGAGTATTGATGGTGAATTGCCTGTGTGTATTCAGCAATAAATCTGGACGTTGAAGGCCATAGAAAATAGAGGGAGAAGGTAGAAAATTAGTGGTGCCTACAGCTTTTTATCACAACCTGCCAAAGAGTAGCATCAAGGCAAGTAAAAACATGCTAATCATCCGTCTTTCTCATACCCGCCGAAATTTTAATTATCACACAAACCCAACTAGGCAGGAGCCAGGGTAATTTACAGATTACATGGCAAGTGTCAGCCTGCCATCACCCAAAGCAAATAAAACTCAGATCTCAGACAATTTTGTGGGTTTTTTTTAGGGGAATCGACCTTTGCTTTCTTAAGAGGATTTCAGTGTGGAAGTAAACAGGTAGTCCTCTCTTGGCTTTAACAGGAACATTTAAGGTGTTAATTGCAAGCTTTATTAAAAATAAACAAAAAAAATATTTTTTATTTACCTGCCTTGAAAACTCAACAGTAAGCTGTGGAAATGGTATGCAATTAAAATATGATGTATAGACCTTATGTACTAATGCTGTTGTGCAGCTGATTCTTCTTCCTTCTCTGCAGGCCCAGACCGCTTTTTGGGGTTTTCTTCTTTCAAAACGCACACATTAAATATGACACAAGAACAATGACATTTGTTTCCGGATTCTTTAATTACACAGCAAGGGGATTTGGAGCAGCTACAGGTCCATAAATATTGTTGCCAAAACAACCAGAAAAAAATGAAAGTGAGAAAATGCCATTTGCTCAATTTGGCAAATGGATGTAAGTAAAAATCTGGGCAACAAACAGAACAGAGAAACAAGGCAACCCCTCAAATTGTTTTTTTTATTTCTTTTGTCATTTCACAAAAAATTTATTGTATTCTCCCAGGAATTTATTTGAAAAACAAGACAAGAATTACGGCATGGAAGGAAAATGGTGTCTGCATTTCTAAAGTAATTTTTCAGCCACATTATTTCCAAGTTTGAAGCACGTTTATGTAGAACATTATATTAGAGTTAAATATAATTTTAAAAGATTTATTCATGCAACCTGCCCTGCATTAGGTGTTGCCAACCTGAAATGAATTAATAGGCATTTTGTGAGTACACAATTATCATAACATGGCCCTGAAAATATGAAATGTGTCCACAAATTCAAGAAAATTACATTAGTATACATTTTAGAAGCTTTAGCAAGTTTGTGCAACTCTTTAAAAGCCTGCAAGAACAATTTTGCTGGATTTTCACTCATGCGTATACACACAGATCCATGTGCAGATAGTGTGGAGGTATGCAGGATGATTAGTGAGACAGTGATGTTATCGATGAGCTGTCAAACACTCAAGAGGAACTAGAAAAACAGCAGCACCAGCAGAGAAGTGGTGTGTACACTCTTGTTACTGCAAGTCAAACTTGCCCACATGGTAGAGTAGTGTCTCCAGTGTCTGGAAAAACTCAGCACAACCTGCAACCTCCGGCTGGTTCTGTTTCTTAAAACGTAGTCAAGCGTTTCAGCATCTGCTTTCACCTAACCTGTCCTGTTTTATTTCCATTCCATGTGGCAGAAAAGATTCAGACTGAGTAGCTTCTAAAGGAGAGGAAGCCAAATTTGGATTTTGTAATATCAGTTAAGCTACTGAATTTGAAAGCACTAAAATTCCAACCAGCAGATAATGGTAGTAAGAGAATTTAAAAGACAAAAAAGAAATTGAGAAAATAATGCAAAGAATGGTAAATCTTACATTCTTTTGTGTTGCTCGGGGCATTTTGGCAGGAATGGCAAACCATCCCATAAGCGTTCCTGGGTTTGTTGTCCAACATATAGTACCTATAAAAGATAAACATGAAATCACATCAACAGACTGAAAAAAAAATACTGTTTTTTTCTGTATTTTATTTTACCTCCAAAGACAGAGAGATGAAAAAAAAATTTGTCAATAAGTACACTCAGCTGAAATGACCTCCCAACTTTCTGCACTTAGTGCAAAAGCATGGAGAAGCAGCCAAGGTGAAAACCTTGACTTTGTGAAGAAGTGCACATAATTGATGCCCTGCAGGCACTAAGGAACTGGCTTAGTACAGATACTGCCATCAGTCATAAAAAGATCACGCTGTACAGGGGAAAAAAGAAGAGGTAAGGGAGGTAAGAAAGATGACAACGCACCAAACAGATGAACATTATGAGATCATTTTATGCTCAGGGGCATGAGAACAGCTTTTCAGTTTGTATACAGCAGGCGTTCAGCCTGAAGGTAATCTGAAGTTAGCTGCAGGTGCACCATATAACAGAAGCACATCTCAGTGCAATCTGACATAAGTAAATCAAAACTGGTCACCCAACATAAAAGAGTTTGAACATTTGGATCAACCAACCGTGAGAACATATTGCGGCTAATTTCAATATAAAGTACACCATATAGGTTGTTTAAATTATATTTGCAAAGAAAAATAAAAAAAATCTTAAATGTTCTGCATACACTTTCCTCCCACTCTCCTTTAATTCACTAGATATACACTAGAATAACAGATTAAATCCCAAAAAATACATGAAATTCAAAATGTCTGGGTGTATTGCTTTCTTCTACATGAAGCAAGGGGAACCTGTATTTCTGATGTGGGGCTCTAGAACTCTTTGGCATTGAGAATTAGGCTGTGTTAGATTAATTCTCCCTAAACTATCCCCCAAGGTGTTCTGTTACATTTATCAAACTATAAAGTTGGCAAGATAAGAAACATATTTCTCCCTAATTGGCACATATTTAGTGAGTTTTCCTTTTGTTTTTTTTTGTAAATTATGATGATCCTGAAATATAAGTTCTCTGTCAGACCTCTGAAGACCAGAAATCCTTTATCAGCTAATGTTTTTACCAGACATTCTTGGCCGAATTCAGACCGAACGTGATCTGGAAGCCGTCTAATCAGAATAGATGGATGTTAAAGAATGTGCTTTCATCAACCATCAATGTTATGTCCATCAATGTTATGTTGAGTATTGAAGCATTTTGTTCTTTGTACATCAGCCATGAAGCTCAAATTCTCCATCCATTCTGATAAAAAATAAAATGAATACATTTAACGATACAGATTCAATATTAAAACCATTCACCAGCCGATTATTGAGTAGAATATGCAAACAGTGAACAGACCACCATATAATTTTAGAGGCAGGGCCCCTCCCACTTCTATTTGTGTTACTTGGAATCCTGACTTTTAACTTGAGTTGCAAGATTCTTTTGCGCACCAGATTTCATGAAGCCACTTTGAAGTCCGATAATCAAATTTTTCTGTCCCTCTGGGAATCATTTTCCACATAAGAAAATGATGGAGCCATGCAGATGGATACAGTCCATCTAAGTCATCCAGAAAGTTTTGGCACATAAAAAAAAAAAAAAATCTATGCTGATTTTCAACTGAAATGCCATGCAAAGAAGAAAAATCCATATGTTTCCAGTCTGTCAGATTTACAAAGTCATGTGTATGCATGAATCTCTTTTTAAATCTTTGCTTGCTTCACAAAAACAGTTGACCTTTTTCAAAGAAAAAAGAATGGGCAGGGGTAAAAAGCTGCAAGTAAAACAAAATGAGGGTTCTCAGATCAGTCCAGATGATTATCATGGGATCCTGGTTTTATGCAAGGATTTTTACGGCACCATAATCAACACGAGCCTCATGGGATCCTCCGATTATCCCATCATATCAGTTTAAACAATAATATCTGGATAGTTTTGCAGTTGCAAAAGTGTACTATACGAAGTTTATGGGTTTGTTGGCAATACCTTAAAAGTTTACGAGGTATAAATATGATGTAATAAAAAAATTCAAAATCTAAATCATATGGAATCTGTGTTGGCCTCCTCATCAAATCTACAATTCATTTGTAAGGCTTTTTCTAACACTCTAATTTGAATCCTCAGATTTCAAGACGATTCTGCATCAGTGCCATAGCTCAATCTGAATTAGTTGTTGGCGAGCAGGCCAGAGCATATCCTGTTAATAACTTCTTTAAAGTTATTATAACTTTATTAAAGTTATTAATCAGGACAAGTCACGTAAAAGGAAAGTAATGCCAGGGTGCTTTTAAAGTTTAAACTCTTAGGTGACTGTTACTGCTAAGTAGTGATTTTATTTATGAGTGGGTGATGAAATGGCTATAACTCAATGGTGACCTACAGATGGCACCAGTGTGCCAAGACACAAAAAGCAAGAAAGGTTGTTTACACAGCAATCCAAATATGTTTTTTTCCCCATTGTGCATGACCATATCTGACTTTTTCTTGGCTTTCTGAATGGCCCAATTCTGATCTTTTCAAACCCTCAAAAATGCAAATTGAGCCACTTCCATAGTGTGGCACTAAATCTGATGCATATCTGATTGTTTTCAAAGTGCCTGCAGTCTGAAAACTCATGTCACATTTTATCCAACTTTAATACCATTGATGTGAAGTTTGCATGTTAATTCTGATGATCATGATGATACCATGCATTGTAAATCTGGACAACAACAATGGCTGAAATATATAAATATGAAATTATTAAACAAATATGTATCAGTGAAGCACATCATATCATAATTCCATCACTCCTGGTCTGACCAAACCAGCTTCCCTACAGAGGTTGCAGTCAGTGCTCCACAAAAGCTGTCAGTTGTGCTTTTTATTGTGACAATACTGTTGGCTATGAATAACTTTAAAATTGATCCGTAAACAGATACATCCATTATTATTAAAGCGCTGCTGCATTATGTCAACGTTCTTTTACACAGGCCACGTTTTATGGGGGTATTTACAATAGGTCCCAATGTTTAATCTGTAACATTATTTCTGTATCAGTTCTTCTCTAACCATGTTTTAAAATCCCAAAGTCACAGAGACTCAAAATATAAAATATAGGTCCTGCAAAGCAAGCAGAAGCTATAAAAACTGTTTGTTAACTAGCTACTTTCTTCATCTGCAGTAAAGGAAATAACAGGTGGCAGGAACAGCAGTGGACATAAACAACTTTCAAAAAGAGTTGGCTTTGGGTTTGGAGAGCAACCTTTTACAGATGTTAGAATCATAAAATACCTGTCTCCTGTGAAGAAATATATGAATAACCAGGACCTACATGGGAGAAATTACACATATTTTCCTTTACCTGAATCTGCCACTTAAAAGTTCAATTCATAAATGGGTTTGTTTTTGGAGAAAATGGATTTCAATATGATGAAAAGTAAAGAAGTGCATGGATTGTGCATTGATAATATATTGCTCCTAGCAGAACACTGAAAATGTTAATGTTGGTGGAAGAAATGGTTTGAAAAATATACAAATTCACAGTGAAATATATACAAGAGCCTGAGTACAAAAAATATGGGAATAAATCTACAGGAGGCTTTTGGGAAAAAAAAATAGAATGCATAGCTCACAAATCTTAAAGCTTGAGTGGGAGTAAAAGCAAAAGAAAATAAAACAAGAAACAAATGTGTAGTGGGGTTACAACATTTTTATACACTATGTGAATTCCAGATGTGACCAGGTAAATGTTACAGACTTTTGGCGTCGTTTTGTTTTCTTAAACAGTGGAAAGATACATGTAAGAAGCTGTAATTCACTTTTACAGTTACAGGTACATATATTTTAAAACTGAAATGATAATTCATTTTTACATAGTGTTGCACCAGTTACTTGAACAAAGATCAGAATCTGTTTGGGTTTGGGTTTCCCTTCTTAGGCTGCTGCCCTCACAACCCGGCACAGAATAAGTAGACAACAATGGATGGATGAAGATCAGAATCAGTTTGTTAACCCATAATTGATTCTGATTGGTAGTTGAGAATTATTGTAAGATCTGAATTATTATTTTTTCTGTTCATTGAAGAAAGTAAGAAGTCCAATTAGTTTATGTTAGTGTATGTCCATAAATGCACCAACAAACAGCAGGTATTCTTTAAGTTTAATAAAATTAATAAAACTGTTAGGGACATGCTTTGATGTATAAATTGTAATATTAATGTGATTCTTTCATTTTCTGTTGAATTCAAAACTGCTACCGCTCTTGTAGAACTTCTTCTATGGTGATTATAAAGAGTAACCTGTCTAAATCAGATTTGGAAGGTCAGAACTCAAAGAAATCTGGAAATGAGTATCTGCCAGGAAAATAGATGTATATATTTGTGTTAAACCTACAGCTTCTTCGTCGATTGTCCCAAATCTAAAATAAAAGTGAACAAACACTTCACATGGATATTGAAATCGTTGCAAACTGCAGAGCGATTTGTATGCCTCACCCTGGTAAACATGGGCCACACTCGGCGTCACTTTCAGCAGTTCCTGCTACACGGACAGTGGCTTTGTAGAGAGCATCGCAGTCCTTGTGGCGCCTGCAGATCTCGTACTTTCCTTTGGAGTATTTCCCCTGCGAGCACGGTATACAGGCAAAGTCCTCATCCTTCATGCCGTAACCACAGTTCTGCAAAACACATCCGTATTTTAAATACACACAGACATCCTAAATCATTTAGCAATAAAAATGAATTCCTACATCATTCTAAATGTGCTTTTCTCATCAATGGAATTATTCATGACTGTGATGTGGACACACAAATTCAGTTGCACACTGTAAACACTTAAAAACACCCATCTGTTTCCAGAACTGTCTTTAGCACAAATCTGGCTTTGCTCTTTTGAGATGACAGGAGAGAAATCTGATTGGTCACAGAGGTCCTCTGTGTGTGTGTACGGTTTTCCATGCATGGTAGTGTTTAAGATGACCAAGTCATCGCATTGTTTTTTTACATCCATCTTCTTCAAATGGTGCTTCCTCTCTGTGGGGAGGCCGGATGGCCCACACACAAAATCACACATGCTCACATTTATGAAAACATACTCTTTCTCTCTTCTTTGCCCCCTCTTTCATCTTTAATTTCCCTCTTACTTTCATCTGTCTATTAAACAGGCCTGTGCCTCCCAGACCAAGGGTACAGTAGGGTGGCTGTAAAAGAAATTCAATATTCTCGCCCTTTCTGTTTGACATCCGCTACTTTGAACGTGATTGTTTAATGGGAAAGTTCACTGAGCTATCAGCAGGATTGTGTCAGTTTGGGTTAAAGCTAAACTTGGATCTTTTGTCTGCAGGCTTACTGTGACTCTGCTTCTGTTCATTGCCTTAAAGCAGTTCCAGGGTGATTGAAAGCCTTCTTCTTTTCAAAGCACATTTGTGGGCATTTTGAATGCTTCTTGGAGTTTGGGAGATAGACAAAACCCAGCAAGCAAATCCCTTTGTGAAATTATTTTATATGTTTTCAACGTTGGCCTTGAAAGAACATAACATAAAATCATCATGAGGGAAATGACTTATAACTTGTAAGAAAGATCACAGGTGGAATTGAAGAAAAGGTGCAGTGCAGCTAAAACTTTCAGGTAACAAGGGAGATAGGCAAGGACTTCTAAAAGTAATCATCTGAAGTGAACTTTTCACGTTTGTCATGATACATCCACAAACTTGAATCTATTTAAATGGGATTGTCTTTAAGTAGCCCATAATTGTTATACATGCATTTTTAAAATCTAAAGCCGAATGTCCTGTGTGCCTTTGTATTGCCATATGATGGACTGCCAAACTGTACAAAGCGCACCCTGCTTTCATCCATTGACCATTGAACATAGGAACCAGTACAACCTGGATCTTGCACGGATAAATGGGTATAGACAATGATAAAGGGACAAATCTAAAGCCTGTTGCAATCATATATGTATATGTTGAAGAAATCTAACACAGAAAATCCACTTGAACATTTAATCCAATGATGAAACACAGTGGCAGAAATATCATGCTGTAGGAAGGACAGTTTAAATCAGTGGCCTCAAACTGTGTTCTTTGGGGGCCAAAGTCCTGTATGTCCTAGATCTGTCCCTTGACCACATGCTTGAACTAGATGGCAAAACAGCCTCACTAGCATGCAGTCAAGCTCCACAAAGATCTGCTAATGGGCTGATATTGGAGGGAGATGTGCTGAAACAGAGACAGATCTAAAGGTTGCAGGACAACAGCCTCTAAAACTAATTAATCTGGGGCAAAACTTAAAAAAGGTTATTCACACATCTGGCTGAGCTTGAGCTATTTTGCAATGTGGAATTAGCTAAATTTTCTCTAGATGTGCAAAACTGCAGGTAGCAAATCCGAAAACTGCAACAAGTGACATTTCTAAATGTGTTTACTATTGACCGTTGAATCCAACTTTTTATATTTGTTTGTAAATAAATGTGAAAAACATCTATCTAGTTCCTCCACTTAACAGTAACAGTCTGTGTTTAACAGTAACTAAATAAAATACATTGAGGTTTGTGGTTGTAATTTGACAAAATGTGCAAGATAATGAGAATACTTTGAAAGTTCTGATGTTGAGTAGTTTTAATACAGCGTGCCACCTGACATTTGTCACTCACTAAATTAAGAGAAGAGGACATGTTGCCATGAACTATGCATTCATCCATGTAAACAAACACCAAAAGGTGGCTGCAAGCAACCCTTTGAAAGCGGGACTTCAGTGGCTTTGTCACTGTGTGATGCATCACTCTAAGGGTGTGTGGGCATGTTCTTTGTGAGGTTTCTGCTGTGAGGATGGTTGTTCCTTGATTAAAAGCATGTCATAACACACTCTCACCCACATGCAAGGAAACCTCAGGGAAATGAAAGCACATGTGAATTACAGGCTGTTCCACCCGGGGGACCAGAACGGCGCAGGAGAAAGTGTGAGGGGGGACAAGGAGGGCTCTCATGATTTAGGCTTTTTATAGGAAGATTTCACTTACAAATGGCTACATTACTTTTTATCAAAGGCTTCTCTGCTTAACACATTTCTCCAAAGAGACAAGTGGATCTTTATGTTGGAACTCATCAAGTTGTTGAGGGAAACTAAATATAGGTATACAAGAAAAAACAAGAGAGAAAGAAAAGAAAAACATGTTTATACATGATTGATGTAGGACTGCATGGTTGAAGGAGAAAGGAAATTGAGGTTCAAAAAGCAACACATTTTTCCCCCACTGCAAAGCCAACATAAAAATAAAACTGAAGTCCACTTTGAGGTATGGAAACGATGTGTGCAAATCTGAGAACCACTTCATGAGTTAAGTTACAAACATTCAACATCCATAAAACTTGATGGTGTTTATTTCTGTGCCAGTACTTGATTATTCACCAAGAGCCAATAGAGATGCAAGTTCAAGTTTATTTTGATAATACTTGTTTAATAACTTACTTTCACATTTGTGATTTTAATTTAAATTCTTTGGAGAGAGAATATGTCTGATCTGCCAATGTAATTCCATCCATCCATTTTCTAACACTCTTGTCCCTAGTGGGATTGGGTGCTGGTCCCTGTCTCCAGCTAATGTTTCGGGCGAGAGGCAGGGTACACCCAGAACAGGTAGCCAGTCTGTCGCAGGGCAATCACTCTGCGACTCTAATGTGCAAACAACCATGCACACTAGGGAGATTTTTTTTTTTAGTGAGACCAATTAACCTGGCAGTCATGTTTTTGTACGATGGCAGGAAGCCGGAGTACCCGGAAAGAACCCATATACAGGGAGAACATGCAAACTCCATGCAAAAAGACCCAGGGCTGGAAATCGAACCCAGGACTTTCTTGCTGCAAGGCAATGGCCCTACCAACTGTGCCAATGCAACTGTCAAACACAATTAAGAACATTAAATATTATGTTTTTTGGATGGCAAAAATTTAGCCACACATGTCAATGTGTGTTATTGGATGTCTCTTAGAAGATAAATAAATTATTGAATGTTTCTTTTCTTTTATTTTTATTTTTTAAAAAGGTACCATGCATGTTTTGCAGTAAGACAGCCTGCACAGGCATGTGCACTTTACTAATATTCCAACTTTTCAAAATCTCCATCATTTTTTTTTTTTTTAATTAACCAGTTTCATTTCTTAGGTGCCAATTTATATGATTCCATACATGATTTTTGGTTATTTAACTCAACAATTTTAAAGTAGCTACACCGTGGAGCTACTTGCCTCCTCACATTAGATTCAGTTTACAGATCCTTAAATATCTGCACATTTGTGTGTCATGAAAAGACATAACTACATAAAACATCTGAAATTAAAGAAATTATGATAAATTTCCAGTGTCCAAATAATTATACATCTCTATGTTCACTTTTGACTGTCTCTTTGAGGAGGGTGTGGCACCCTGGGGTTCTCAATGAAGCATTTACCTGCTCTGTGTTTACTTTGGCTGTCTGCAGACTGACTGACGAGCCCTAAATCACTGTGTGACTACTGCAAATCATTCAGCGTAATGCATGCCTTCAAATTGGAGTAAATGGGAGCAATAAACCATAAGGAAATTGTGCATTTGAATTAAAGCACCCTTCACTGTGCAGCTAAGAGTGTGTGTGCATCTGGGTGTCTATTGTGGGTGGTCTGAGCAAAGCTGATACACGCTGGGGTCATAATTTCCATATTTCTGGTATTTATGAGTTTAAATTTCGGTCACCTTACGGAAATACTTTGGATTTAAACTGGAGATTCTAAACACATGAAAAAACAAACAAATGGAACACAACAAGCCCAGAAAATTATTCCCTATATCATATGTGTGTGTGTGAGAATGCCCTCACCATATGCGGTTCTTGCCCTGGCTGGCACTGAGGACAGGCCTGGCAGCTGTTGCTGGTCTGGTTGAAGAACTCGTACTCTCCGCAGCTGGAGTACTCGGCACTAACAAACAGACGAGACACCTGGGGGGACACAGAGACAGGCAGGTGGAGAGCAGGGTAAGTGAAGACAAATGTGAAAACTGCAAAACAGAGCTTGTGAAGACAAAAATGAGACATTCCTATTAATGCGGTCACACTGACAGAATAATAACTGACAAGAACTTCACCACCTAAGGCTGGTCTTGGAGATGATTAGATCTTCATTAGTGGCTCAGCTAACCTGCTATATAAGTTAATACTTGATGATGTATTGCGATCACTTAGACTTGAGCTGAATCTGATTTTATGAGGTGGTTTTAGATCCTGCTAATTGTATATTGGTGGTGCACTATTATACAGAATAAACAGAGTACTTTTTCATTATATAAATAAAAAGAATAGATTAGATCAAATGTTGTATCATATGTTCTGTTATGTGGATATTTATTTGATTGTTCTTAATGATTCTCTTTATACTTTACTGACACCTCTGCTATTTGCACATCCATGATCTTTGCACATATTTTCCAATTCTTATAATTAGGTCCTTTTTTATTCACATAATTTTGTTCCTATTGTTCAGTCTCTTTTCCAGATTTGTTTTATTTTTACCTTTGTGTAAATATGCATGTTCCCACTTACCTTAACTTGCTGCAATATTCAGCAGATGTGTAAAAATGACTTAATAGTGATGCATCAATTTAAAAATGTTTGTTTCCTCCCCATGCTATTTAAATCACAACGGACAACACCTGTTACCTACAGTTAATAAATGCATTAACCATCAAACAGCATGTTCTTCATTTCACCTTTTTTTAAGTTTCATAAACATTGAGAAAGTCATAGAACTGTGTAACAATACTGGTTATGATGGTTAGCACATATATTGCATTATTTAACTTATTTTTAAAATATTTTTCAGGGCAGTGTTCTCTAGATCATAGGGATGCATATCACATTTTACAGATGAACATAAAGTTTTCCAGTTTCTGCCTTTATGTATTCAGGGTTCACCAATTCCTCCTTCTGCATATATTTTCAAACATTTATTTACCTACAAGTGCCTATAATATTGGAGTTCTCTGTAGTTATCATGCAACACATTTGCTTTATAAAACTACAACGTTCATAAGATAAGCATAACAAAGAAACATTTTTCACTAGAATCAGCATAATTTACCAATTCAATTTCGATAGCCAATATCTGAAACAAAAGATTACATTTGAGACGTTTTTCATCTCAAATTATGAAGCTTATCTGCGCATAAAACAAAGATTCAACACAAACCTTGTGCTAACTACTATTTTTGCTATTGTGTGATTTCATAATGAATAAAAATCTCTATTAGTGTGAAGAGTTTTTCTCTAAGATAAGTTGAACATTACATAGACTAGATTATGAGCAACACTGAAAGCACAGGATGAAACATTTAATATCCAGTAGAACTGGAGCCTTAATCAAAAAAACTTAAATGGCATAAAATTTAAATAGCAAAGAAAATAAAATAAAAAAACAATAAAATGATATCCCGAGGTGATATTTACCTTTGTAAAGATCAATTTAAATGTCTACTTTGTGACTTATATGACAAGATTGTGCAATATCGTAATTTTTTTGTGTGTAAGCACTTTGTGGGGTCTCGTCATGGAGAAATGGATGTTTTCATGCTGTTGTATGGTGGGAATAATACAACATTTGGAGGCAAAACATCCTCTAAAACAATAATCTTTAACTTCCATGTGAAGATTGGATGATAAAGGTTGGGTTTTGGGGTTAAGGTTGCGGTCAGAATAGGTTTATGCAAGTTGTGGCTTTGGTTAGAGTTGGGGTACATTTTCGGAAAATTTAAGTTAATGAAATGTCCCCTGCAGTATTGGAAATGTGACTGGAAGTGTATGTGTGTGTGGGGTGAGACGTGTGGTATTGTGTCATTGTGGCTCAATGTAATAAGTAGCAGCTGGTATTTATAGCTTTTCCAGCATACTTTGTCCTTTTCCAAACAAACTAACTGACTTTTAACAATCATCTGCTGTCCAGAAAATGATAGAGGGAAAATAAATGAGTCCATGACTAAGACTCTCCGTCTTTTTCTCTGTTGTTTTAATAACATCTCCCTCTTTCTCGGCTGTTCCTCCCAACCATATCCTGTCAGTGAGCTGAAGACCTGTTTGAACAAGTGCTCATTTATGTATATGAGCCCATTCCTCTCTGGCCAGATAACCTGATAATAATATAAACCAAATCCAGAACAGATTGACCCATTGTTTACATGCCTGGAGTGCAGTTGGTGTAAATACAGCTTCATGAGCAATAAAACAATAAAGTGAGAATTGGTGGCATCTGGTGGCGCTGCAGCAGATTGCGGCTGGAAGAATGTACTTCATCTCCCCATATGTTTCTGTCTATAAATTGTGATAAAATTTGATAAATGCAAGATGTAAAAAAAAGCTAGAAAGTAGAAAGCTGTGAAAAGCAAAAAAAGAAAGAATTTCACTTTTCCCACTTTTTGTTGTGAATTAGTTCTAAGCCAGATTTGATATCAACACAGATCTCTGCTTTTTTTTTTACCTGGCGTGCCGGTCTAACCTTCTTCCTCAAACTTTTTCAAAGTTGGAAATTCCTGTCTTCTTCTTGTCATCTTTGCACATGTCAGAAGTTCTGGAATATATCCATTTAGACAACAAAAATAAACTATATTTCTGTACATAAGTAGTCCCATGAAGCCCTGTTCAGGCTTCATGGGATTTTGCTGCAAACAAGAGGATACTAGAGGAGGGAAGAAGGGAGTGCGAATCCAAGGGGCCTTTTGGGAGTCCTGCCAATGGATTTCAACATTGAAACAAGTAGAGCATCAAAGAATTTAAAGATAGTTGCTCCCTACAAAACTCAGTGATTAACTAATTGCTACAAGTGTCTAAGAATAATGGATTCTGTTGGAACAAAAACGCCACAAAGTCTGGATGATAAAAGTGCTAACTGTGGAGTCAACTTTAGATATGATCAAACAAGCATTTCTACCGCCCAAAGCCTGACAAACCAAGAGGAGAATGTAAGATGGAAGTGAACATCAGAGCACAGGATACAAGAGTAACAGTGGGAGGAGTAGGAGAAAGGTGATTAAATGCACGTTCAAGTGCTGGAAGGGAGGGAGGGAGAAACTTACCAATATTAACGACAGGAAAACAAACTTCTTCTGACCTCTGCTCTGTGACATTTTGTGTCTAATCCCTGAAAGACAAGAGAAATGCATAAAATGACAGCAAATGCTCATTTTTCTTCATAAACTTTTAATGAACTTTTTTCTGCCTTCAGCCTCCTGCACTTTAACTGCAATTATCAATCAGTAAAGTCATGAATTGAAACATTGGAGCCAACAGAAGCGTTGTCAGCAGGGATGTTGTGCATGTGTGTGGCCAAATGAACTGAACGGCTCACTAGCATCACATCACTGCCAATAAACAAGTAATAGCAGTAGAGCAACCCATGGCATACTTCTGAGTCATAAGTATGAGCACATATGACCTCTGGCCAATCTTTGGTATACGTCAGAATAAATGCAGGTCATATAATTTCTCAGCATTTAAAAATACCTGATTAGTCACCAATATGTTATATGGTTGACCTTGATTATGAATTGTCTATTTTTAGATATGCATATTTTTGTGGAAAAAAGTCCTTGCTTGAAAGCTATTTTTAATCTACATAGCAATACATTGTGACATAACAATGATGTTAAATAGATATCCCCTAACTGCAAATATCTTTTAGAATAGCATATTATCATATATAGAAAAGTTATTCTGTGTCAACTGAAAGTCTGATCATGTTTTTTCAAGCTTGTATGAAAAAGCATCTTCTCTACAACCAGCCACTTCGCCTTTTAAATCAATACTGAAATGCTGGGCTGCATATTATTAAAAACCTGAAATGACATCAGTTCCAAAATTTACTGTGAATTCTTTCCACCTTGTCCACTGTCATTTGTATCCGGACAGAAATATTTGCCTTAACAGTGAGCCATTCAATTATTTCAAAGTTTTCTTAAAAGTTCACATTTTGCATCAGCGAGCTCTCTTAGGATTAGCATGGCCATTGCCTTCCTGTGCAATTCTACTCGAATTCTGCTTGTCTATAGATCATCTCTGGTCTTTCATCTTCATTGTAGTTTGCCTGTAGTTTTAACAATGGCAGCAGAGGATTTCTGTCCATGTTGGCCAAACTTCCAAATATCAAATTAACATTAACAGCCACCTCTCTTTGCAGTGGAGGATGGTTGTTTACAGTGCAGGCAATTTCCGGTAAGCTTCATAGCATCAAACTGGCACATGACATACATCATGACAAATGTTAGCGATGGGTTAAATTGTTAGCATGAGTCAACACACAGGTAGATGATAATGGAGGTAATCAAAGAGAGAAAGACAGTAGTTGACTTCAAGAGAAAACATTATTTTTTCGTGAGGAAAAACACCCATTCAGATTTGCATGCAGAAGTAACACTGACTCGTTTTTTAATTACAAATTCTCTAATCCTTTCTGCCAGCGCATTGTTAACATCTAATTGGCTCACAGTGTGGAACAAGATGATCATGTAAAGGTACACTAAGTAGTAGCCTTCCTATGCAATTCTACTTGATTCTCATCTCCCTCCAGTGGGATTTCTCCCAGTGAGCTGGATTGTGCCAGATGAACTTCAACTGTTTTCCATTTAGTGGAATGTAACCTCTTAACAAAACCTACTTCAAAATAATCTGAACAACTGCTATATAAGACACTGTACAACTGTGCACCACTGACAGCTCATTAAGTTCATTCAAGCTGTAAGGAAATTACATTATTGGCATATTGTAACTGTGCATAATTTATTTTCTCTAGAAATTACAATTTAAAAGTATGTATAAATAATATTTTATTGTTATTAATCTAATCATAAATTATTTAGAACTATACTAAAAATAGTTTAGGTATACAAAAGAACAACGAGCCATGTAGACTTATTTATCATTGACTTGCAGAAAACAAAACAAAATGTTTGCAACGCGTTGCCCCCTGGTGGCTGTGGCATACAGTGCAGTTTTAAACTGCATTCACCTCATAATTTTCTCATACAATCTTGTTTTTTTTCTTTTTTTAAATAGCTATCTCTAACACAATTTTTATATAGCATAGTAAAACAAATGATGATACCCTAATTGTACAATTCTACTGGGGAAAATTAAACCAGTGTACTATTTTTATTTTAAAAGTTCCAGTGAAATGTTTTTAGAAGTAAGCTGAAGTTTGAGGTATCCACCAGATCTCTCACTAAATTTGAATCACATTGTTCCATGACAGCTTCTTAAGTGTCAAATTATCTAGTTAGGGTGTTATGTTGATGGTATGTATGCTTGGGAAAGCTATGCAATCTCTTCCTCACCGTCAAGAAAAAGTAAATTTTTTCCAGCCAAATTCAGAACATCTGGATTTACAAAGGCTGATATAACGGTATAAAACTGTCAATTGTATTATGGATGCATCCTTAGGTAAAATTAGCTCACATCGACAGTGCAACTCTAAATCCATCCTAAGTTGTGTTGAACATGTGCGTGTGCATGGGACGGGAGCGTGCGTGGATGTGTGTGTGCTGCAATTAAGCAAGATCAAACCACTAGAGTTGGAGAATTAGCCATCAGAGAAGATCTGAAGTTTCCGACATGGAAGAGTGAAATCCGAGGTCTGGAGCCAGACAGACAGATTTTGACCTCAGATTGGAAATAATTGCGTCTTTCCCCCTTTTGTGTCTCAAGAAACACACACGCAAAATCAAGCACACATATTAACACATTGACTGTACATGCAAGCAACATTCACTTCTGAGGGCAAAATAGGCTTAATTGTGCAAAACCTTGTGGTAAGACCACAACCGGTATGTACTGTGTGAGTGCGTGCCTGTGTATGTATTTTTGTGTCACTGCTGAAGAGATAAAAGACTTGATTATGTTTTGTTTTTTTCTTAAATCAGGAAATGAAGAGCTGCCAAATGGCTATGGACCCCCTCAAGGCTACTCATTATGGGGTTAAAGTGATGAACACACAAACTCGTGCGCACACGAACACACACATACCACTTAACTGCGTTTGAAGACGATCTGTGTCTTCTGACAGTCTGCTTACTTCTTTCAACCCTGTCTCTCTAACCTCAGCTCTCTCTGTTGGGGCAGGTTTGAGATGAAAGTCAGCCTGAGCCTTTTTAGCCTCCCAAGGGGTATTAATCTTCTAACGATTGTATAATCTCCAATAAATAACCTGTCTGTTTTTAGCTGTGCCCCTAACAGGTTTGTGTGTGTCATTTGAGCAAGCGTACTGCACAGTTCGCAGCATAGTAGTTTGTTTATTTTAGGATTCTGTTTTTACTTCACATTTGTTAGACTGAATCAAATCGGAGACATCTTTGGAACCCCTGTCTCTTCGTTAGCTGTGGTTTCAAATGTGTTTTTAATTTGCTTGGGTTTAATTACAGAAGAATAAATCCAGAATGAAATGGCGCATAGCAATGGGGTGACAATTTACTCTTTGAATCACAAAAACTACACAGGAAAAGCTTGTAGACCACAAAAATGTAAGCAGCAAAAAAAAAACAAAAAAAAACTATAAAAACGCCTAAAATCATCTTTGACTTAATGTGTTACAATGTAGGAATCTGTCATATATTGGCATTTTAACTGGATGGACGTATGGACAAAAGGCAGAAGACATGGCAAAATTAGTATAAAAATTAATTTTAATGCATAATTGATATGCAATACAGGCAAACTATTCATCCCTAAATAAGTAAAAACACAAATAAGCAGCTCATATTTATATATTGCAAGTTTATTCTATGAACTTAGATAGTCCTATCTGATCCTAATTTGGCATTATTTAATTTGTTTATATTTGAGCTTTTAATTAAACTCATCGCATGATCCCTGTTACATAATTTGTGCATAAATAAATGTACAAGTTATGCATGCAAAAATATCTTTACACAACAATTTCTTGTGTAAATTATTAATGTTGTGTAAAACAATTTTTAAGTAAATTTTAAGTTTTTACACAAGAATTCTAAATAGAAAGTATAGCATGGCCCATTTTATTGATTTAAACAAACTAGAGAATAATCAATTGCTAAATTGATTAGCAGTGTTCATGCCTGTCATTATTTAATTATTATCACATCTTTTTTTCCCATTTTGCTTTTATTAAACTTTGAAAAGTGTAAGAAGGTAATATAACTTGGTTAATTCGTAGAATCTTTGGTAGCCATCCTACAATCAACTAATGAACAGACATGCCACTCCTACTTTGTCCACTGTAACTTTCATTGTTAAATAAGCCCTTTCAGATCGTCCCTGCAATCTGTGATTTACACATGTGCTTTATTTTGTTCAAGCAATTGCAAATCAGAATGGGGGATTGAAGCCAATCCGCCAATAGTATTTTCCTGATTGTGTCAAAAACCACTTTGAATTGGCTTACACTGACTTACATTTACACTAACTCTGTATAGCTTAGATAATAGACTTTAAAATACTTCTGTTAGTTTATAAATCACTGAATTGTTGAAATGTACTTTACAAAATATTTTATTGATTGATTGATCTGGATTGATGTGGAATTGTGCTACAATATAAAAGACTATTTCAGTTCCAGCACAAGTCTGAGAAGTACTTTAATCTGCAGAATCTTATGCAGATAAATACATGTTGAAGATGATGTGCAACAACTTCTTGTAATTAAATTTCTAAATTCAATTGGACAGCCTTCATAAGGATCAGTAAACAGAGCTCTGCCCTGTGGGGAAATTCCTCTAACATGTCCTACTCCTACTGCCCAAGTGAATGCTGCAAGCAGCAAGCTACACCCATCTGGTTCACTAATCCTGGCTGTATGCTCTGAAAGCACACAGGGATCATGATCACTGCATAATGATCAGTATGTTGTGAAAAAAACAGGTTCATAATATGGAGTTCCAAACTATTTGAAAGAGGCTTTACGTTCAACAAGGTCTCAGAAAATTAATTAATTTAAACAGGCAGTTGCTGTAGATTTGTCTCTTGTTCATGTTTTATATTGTTTTTTTTTACATCATTTCTGCTCCTACCATGTAAATGTTGCGGATAAAAACAAGACTCATCATACCAAGCAACACCTGTTATTGTCCAATTAGGATGGGCCTTGTGAACTGGAGCCTTAGTTTCCCTGTTTATCCCTGTAAATCTGCAGTTTCTGAAATACTCAGAGCAACCATCTAACATTAGCAACTAAAGCCATGTTCAGTCACCTAAGTGCAGTTTTCTCTCAGTTCTGTTTTTATTTCAGCTGCACATCTAGATAACCAGATGTGGTGACCTGATTGTCTGATTCCGTATGTATTAACAAGCCAATGAACAGATGTGTTTAATAAAGCGGGTAGTGAGTGTACGTGGCATTAACTTTGAACAGCATCAGGTTGGGAATCAATCTCATCAAATACCAATATTATAAATGTACAAATAAAGAACTAATAATTTTGATTAAGAATCCATTGTTCACTAAAACTTTTCCAATCAAATAACAATTGGTTATAAATATCTTTTTAATGTCTTTTTCAGTAGATTTTTCTTTACACCAGCTTCGTTGGTTACACACTAATGTTTGAATGTAGCAAATAATTTAAGAGGTCTGCTTGTTCAGACTAGCAGACCTGTAACTTTTCCATGTTTAAGTTTCATTCTCCCAGGCTCTCAGTTGTAATTCACTTCATCAGTTCTTGTGGGAAAAAAAATTCTCTGCATCTCACTATCTACCATTAGAAATTGTTTCAGATTAATTGTGTGGGAAACGGCTTTTCCCATCATTGCTTAATTGTATAAAAGGTCTTTATTACAGAGCCAAACAATGACTTGAGTAGCTATTAGGCCAGAGAAGCCATCCAAGAAACAGTACGGCATAGATGATAAAAAAAAATGTTGTTAGAGTATTTTATTTGATCGCATATGAAGCACTTAATTTCTGATGACAATTCTGTTAGCAGAATAGAGTCACATCTTTTTAATCATTTTGGATTTTGGTACGTCTGAAGAAAAATGTCTGTTTCTTATCAACAATGTTTTCTTGCTTTTCTTCTTGCTTTTTTCCTCCCCATTGTTCTCCGTTCTTGCTATCACACATGACAATTAAACTGGACCTTAAAATGAACAGAACTTGCAACATGCAGCAACTGAAAATACACGACAGGTCTAAATTAACATACCATAGACCTGAACTGAGAAAGCTGAACATTTTTCTACATGAGTGAGATTTTACAATGCCCATTTAGATCAATTACTGAATTCAGCTTACTCAACAACAATGATACTCTCAATTTTACCACTGGTATTTCTACTTCACCAGATCGACATGAGTGTACCCTGTCACAAACACAATCTTACACACATACAAAAATAATCCATTCCAGCCATACCTGGGTCCTGAAGTTAATCAGTGCACTGGTAAGGAGCTCAAACCCTAAAAAGGCAATTACTTTATCCCTTTACAGACTAGAACTCAAATCTGCACAAGATCTCAAACAGATGTCGAGCAGTTTGACAACGCTTAAGCCCTGCCTGTTTTTCTGTGCATGCACAACACTCCAAAAACCAATATGTCTGAGCTGGTGACAAAAGATGAAATGTCACTATCACCTCTCAACACGTCTAAGAAAACATTTTCCTAGTATTCAGTGTATGTTTATTTAACTAAATCCCACTTCATTCTAGTTAAACCCTGCACGGTGTTGTAAGAGTGCACAGTATAAACTGTAGTTGTGAAATATTACGCAGGTTAATTATCTGAATTTTCACCGGCAATAAAACTTCAATGAAGTGGGTTTGGAGCTAAAAAGGAAAGAAGCCACAAACTTTATGGATTTCCCCTACATCAAGTTCTTGCAGTCTGTCATCTAAACCTGGTTCTGGGAAACAACACATCAGGAAAGGTATAAAAAAAAACTATTTATCTCTTTAATTGCAGACGTTGGTTCCTGTGTGATACATGAAGAAAGGGAGTCTTCAATACACATACAGTAGGGAAAAAAGTATTTAGTCAGTCACCAATTGTGCACATTCTCCCACTTAAAAAGGTGAGAGGCCTGTAATTGGCATCATAGGTAGACCTCAACTATGAGAGACAATGTGATTTTCTAAAAACATTTAGAAAATCACATTGTCTGAATTTTAAAGAATGTATTTGCAAATAAGGGTGGAAAATAAGTCACCTACAAACAAGCCAGATTTCTGTCTGTCACAGACCTGTAACTTCTTCCTTAAGAGTCTCCTCTGTCCTCCACTCATTACCTGTATCAGTGGCACCTGTTTGAACTTGTTAACGGTATAAAAGACACCTGCCCACAACCTCAAACAGTCACATTCCAAGTTCCACTATGGTGAAGACCAAAGACTGTCGAAGGACACCAGAACGAGAATTGTAGACCTGCACCAGGCTGGGAATACTGAATCTGCAATAGGCAAGCAGCTTGCTGTGAAGAAATCTACTGTGGGAATGATAATCAGAAAATGTAAGACCTACAAGACCACTGCTAATCTTTCTTTATGGGCTGCATGATGGCACAGTTAATAGCAAGTTTCCCCCCATGCATGTGTGAGTTCTTTCAGGGTTCTCCAGCTTCTTTCCATGTCATACTGTGGGTTCATTTAAGTACCTTTACCATTAGGGTGTTGCCTTCTGGCCCTGTATGTCTTTGTTGGTTTGTAAGGGACTGGTAAGTGGCAACCAGCACGAGGGTTTACCCCACGTCTCGCCCAATGACCACGGGAGACCTCTTTCCAGCAAGTATAGCTTCCAGGTTAGAAGTTGAAAAAATATCAACAAAAAAAGAGTGAATTTAAGTCAGAAAAGTTGCATTCTCACCATCCCTAACTTCAAATTCTAATATGATTGTCGTCTGTAAGTAGCAGTGGTAATAAAAGTTTATTCACATTTGTGACATTTTGCAAGATCACTTGAAAGAAAAAATTTAGAGAAATATATTCCATATGTTTTTTACCATCCTGTTCACTGAGCTAATCATCAAATCCAACTGGTTCTTCAGTATGGAACTGAAACAAAAGCTATGCTTAAACTTTAGAGCTAACTTCACCACAGCAAATGTTCTTTCGAGTACATGTTCTTTGTAATGTCTTCTCCTTTGAGAAGATCCTAATGGAACAACAATTAATAAATCTACATTACAGTTAATTTTTGTTTGTATTTTAAATTCTAAAAATATTTCTGCCCACCCCCCCCAAGTACCACCGATGGTGTTTTAAGGGTTTAATAGACAAAGGTTTCACTACTCTATTCACTTTAATACCGTGTTATTACCTCCATAATGGTAATAATCATCTCCCCGTCCTCCTAATTGCTAATAATATTCCAAACATTATCCACATTATGACTGAGTGTAAGAATATAGCCAGTCCAATCTCATTACAACTGCCCTTGCTGTCTTTTGATGTGAGACAGGTAAAGGAGGAATGTGCTGCAGGCTTTCTGTCTCTCTACTATGATTTGAAGTCAGTTGGATTGTAAATGAAGGGTTGGTGGGGTGGCAGGCCTGTCTGTCAACCGCTTTCACCTTCAGTTGAGTCAAACTACAAGCACGTCTCAAAACCTTCTCAAATAGAGTTTACTGATTGGGACAAACGATCTAAGGAGGAACAGGGCTGTGTATGTTTCAGAAAAGCAATCCTCTGTTTTTGAAAGACCCACAGGAAGTCAAAGCTCACTGTAGTGCCCATGGCTCACTTATAAGGAGCTTAATGAGCTCTAAATAAATATATCTGATTTGCTCCATGATGTTTAATCTGAAAATAAACCCACAATTAAAGGTGACTTCCATTGCTGGAGACAGAGCCAAACCTCAGACAGCAGCTGGCCCTTGCTAAATATCAATTTACTCCCATACCACCCAGACACATCGCAAAGCTTTAAATGGCCGAGCTCAACTCTTCAAGGAATTAGATGATGCATTGATTAACCTTGAATTTGCCCAAACAAATCATTCTGGAACATTTGCTCTCAAGGTTTTTTTTAAAAAAAGTACCACTTCGGGAAATATTAAAACTTCCTATTTCCACAAGACTGTCGCACATTTTGGGAAAAAAAGAAGAAAAAAAATCAGTACAGCTGGAACTGTTTTTGCTAAGTACAATTTCCAAGTTTTAATTTGCAATTAAGCAGAAAGAATTGAAGTTGCAATTCAAAACATATGAAGTCAAAATTTTTTCCATTAGCCCTGACCTGAAGATATAATATGACTGAAACCTGTTTAAAATTTAGGAGTAGCTAAGTATATAATGATTTAGCTACTCAAAGCAGAATGGCTAAGCAAAAATACTTTCAACACTTTTTTACATCTTGAAGCTTTACAAAACAAGTCGGACTGGAAATCTACACAAAAGTCTGGTCAAAGCAGCTCTAAGTAAAAATCAGCAATGCTCAAAATCCTCAAACGTCTTAAACGTCTACTTTATTATAGTAGACATTTTCTCCCTTACACCTCACCTTTTTGTGGTTTTTGTACCTTATCTTTATGGAAATATGTATTTTTTTTCTTATGAGAGAAAAACACCACGCATAATAATTTCCATGCCCTAAATGAAACAAATGCTTTTGCACGAGACTGTCTGATGTTTTTTCGTATCTTTTTATCTTTTAATTGCTTTAATTACAGACTTACTGTCAGCTTTTCTCTCAGTGCTCAGGAAAAAAACAAACCCTTAAGGAGCATGAAAAGAAAAAACTAGTGCCTACGCAGACTGCCTCTCATTCTGTCTCATATCGTACACCTATGGCAGTTCCAGTCAGTCAGCAGGCTCTTTGATTCTCTGCCTGCTGGTGATCAGTCTTTCATCGTCTCCTCTCCTTGATCCCTTGTTTCTCTCTTTAGCTCAGCTGGGGCAGAACGTCTCTCTCCTTGTCTCCTCGCCTGTCTCTGTTTGTTTTGCACTAACTGTAGGTGGGAAGCCTAAACTGTAACCTGGAATTCATCTGGATTTATGACTCCTTTTCTCTAGCTAACACCTACAGTACAGCAATTGGAGAAATAATGCAGATCTTTCAGCCAACGCAATTACGTTGTGGATCATATATCCTTCATAATATATTCAAAGAAAATAACTTTTTAGTAGTGGTACACAAAATTAACCAGCTTGTTGTTTGCTTCTGCTTGTTTGCACTGGACATATTCATCTTGATTCACCACAGGTGTGCAGTTTCACACCTCCTCTAACAACCCTGAAGGTTTTCCAATTGCTTGTCATTGGAGGGTATAATTTAAGTCCCTTAAGCGGTCATGATGGATGGATGTACATGCAAAGGAAGGAGAATCTTCAAAGCTAAACTCTAAGTCAATCTATAAAAAAGTAAAGACTTTTAAGAGTTTAAGTAGAAAACCATTAAAAGCATCAACTGCATTGTTTAACCTGCCATCAGGAGCTTAACTGCAGAGATCTGAAACTCATTATTTTGAGACCAGATTCTACATCTGTGCATATCCCTCATCTGGGAGCAACAGTAACTGTATCCCTTGATTGTTTCCAAACCCACCAACTGTCTCACCGCATGATCGATTTAACCTCGTCTTAAGCTCTGAAGTTACTTATCTCTCCATTATTAAAAACCTCTATCAATTTTCATTTTTTGAGCAGTGGCTGTAAAGCAGGGATTTACTGGTATTTGTAACCAAAGACATATTTGTTACAGAGTCAGTGTTTTGGATGTCTTTAGGATCCTGTACTAGTGAGTTAGTCATATTAGTCCTGTTAGCATTATGGAAAACATCAGTCAAATATTCACTCTGATATTCTCAAAAATCTGTCAAAAAGGTCCCAATCAAGCATGTTCTGTAACAAGCAGAGGTATTTTTTTTTCAGTAAAGTCTACATGTTGCATTTCATTTTAAAGCAATGTAAATTCCATGCAGAATTGGTATTACACCAAAAGGTGGTGTTGAAGTTGATATTAAAATTAAACTGAAGAAAATCCTGTGTGTGATTAAATCAGTGCTGGACTAGATAATCTCCTAGAACTCCTGCTTTATTAGACTGTGTTTACGCTTTCTTGTCAGTCATTAACTTTAGGTCACATTTCATGTTAGAAACAGAGTAAGTACAGATGGACAAATTTGGAGTAATTCATTAGAAACTGCTCCACTGTTGTTGAGCTTTGCATCACAAAATGCACATATAAACACTGCACACATGCAAAACTGGCCAGTGTGGTAACAGGTTTTATAATCACTAGGTATCCAGCTGTTCTTTTCCCAAACAGAGGGGCAAACGACTCGTAAAATATTAGTTTCACAAAAAATGTGGGCTAGTGTAGATAAAGCCACCGATGAAATGCATTGAGTTTTTGTTGTATTTGTGGAAGTTGGTCGACTGTTATTGTCAATTAAATAAAATGATAAACTCCAGCTCAAATCCAGCTCCCTGATGGGCAGCCTTTGTGTCAACATTGCAAATACAATTTTACCTTACTTATTCTGAAAATACCTTAGCGAGTCTTTTCTCCTCAGTAACAACTTCTACTGTCACTGTAACTTGGCAGTGCTTACATTTAGTGTTTTCGCTGATCAGAAAAATTATAAATTTTGGAGTTTCCAACCTGTCAGGGGTGGTGAAGCTGAAAACCAGAAAATTTTAATCAAAAAAATTTTTTTTGGTGAATCTATAAATATAGTCCGAATGACTCCCACTGCTAGTTATGCTTTAAGTGTGACGCATTTCATTATGGAACATAAAAGGCAACAAATCCTGGCCTACAGCGCCAATGTTCTGCACATTTCATGGGTGAAGTGATAAATAAATCTTCTCAGAAAGCCATGAATTGGCTTACCTACAAAGAAAATCTAAAATGAAAATATCACAGCACTATGACTCCATCCTGCTTTACATTCATGGAGAAACAGTTACCCTCCATATGTTAATGTAGGTTTCTGCTGACAGTTTATTATCTGTATTATCTGCATAAAAGTTAGCAAACATTAAGATGTTTTCAAGTTAATGCATAGCGACTACTACCGGCATTGCAGTTTAGGAAGCTTTACTGTATAATGCTTTGCTGGAATCACGAAACATAAATCAGAAATTAATGAAATGCAGTTATCCCCCATGTTTTCATGAGACTTCCTGGAAGCCCCTGAGGGAGCTCAATGAAGAATCACTGCTCTATCTGGAGCTGTTACCAACTGTAAACTGAGAATAATGAAAGTTTAGACCCAGCCAAGGAAACAAAACACATCTATGTGGGTTTTTGACAGCTTTAGCTAAACATGCATTAATATTGTAGTATATTCAAACAATGAAAAAAATGGAAATGGCTGCTTTATTCCAGTCACAAAAGAAAAGCACTTACAAATCAAGTGGTGATGATATGTGAGAAACTTAGCTTGAAATAAATAAGTGCTTAATTCAAACCTTTGTTGCTAACCAAGTAGTTTCCATCACTCATTCAAAAAACTAGCAAACCATAAATTGAACAATAATAAATAACAGTGTCAAGGTAAAACAAAAATAATAGCCAAACTCTTAAGTAAAAATTAAGTTTCACGCAGCAGCCCAAATCAGAATGCTGACTATGTTAAATTATACATGCAACTTCCAAGCAGATTTTCAGACATTCAGCAGTCAGAAAATGTCAATCTTCTCCTTTCTTTTCAAATATCCAAATAGCTAATACCTAAAGGATCTGCTTAAAAAAAAAACAATGTTTTGACCTCCCACTCTGATCCATAGGTTATTGTGAGAGACTCAGATTCAGAATCCCAACGTTTTATGTTCAACAAGCCAATCCCTCCGCTCCACAGGGTGAGGCTCGTCAGAACTTGCAATCGGATACAAATTAACAGCAACAGATTATCATCTGATTGCTAACGTAAGCGTAAAGACTGCAGAGGAGAGTGGGTAAGTGCAGCCAGATGAGAAGTTTTGACAAAGACTGAACTTACTTCCACACTGATGACTGTTCAGGTCCAAATAAATGAGGCTAATTGGTTCTAAAAACACCTTTCTTTAATTTTAATTACTTTTGATTAGAAATGGTTTGTGCTGATTTTCATCTGATATTCTAAGCACACACCCAAATGTTCACAAACTGAAAGTAATTTCTTTACAGAAAATGTGTGTATTTTCTCCTATATTTGATAACATGTAATTTATTAATGCAAAAGCCTCTTTGTTAATTTATCTTCTGTAATTTCCAAATGAAACTACAAAATGCAAGTAGCACTTTGCAAAACTATTCACATTAACAGAACTTTGATTGTCACTTTGCAAACATAGTCTTCAGTATATCTTAGTGGGGTTTTGCATTATAAATAACATACATTATTGTGTAAAGGAAGGAAATTATATTTGCTTTCCATTTTTTTCCCTAAAGATAAAACCTGAAAATATTGTGCTGTGCATTTGTGTGCAGTACCTTTACTGTGACACCCCCAAAATAAAACCCAACCAATAGTTTTCAGCAGTCACTTAAACAGTAATTAGGATCAACCTGTAACTATAAATGAAGCTGTTCTATGAAAGTCTCAGAGATTTATTAGAGTACATTAGTGAATAACCTACATCAAGAAGACCAGGAAAAAAGGCAGTTGTGGAGGAGAAGGGTCGGTTTATAAAAAAACTATCACAAGCATCATCAAAAACAATGTTAATCCAAAAATGGGATGAGTGTTATACAACTAAAATGCAAGAAAGAGATAGTCATGAACTAGGAAAGCGTTTATCAATAAAGCAGCCAAGAGACCAATGGTGACTCTGGAGGAACAACAGAGATCCATAACTCAGTTGGGAAACTCTATGGACAGTGTGAATTTTGTCCATAAACTCCACCATAATCTTTCATAGAAGAGTGACAAGAAAAAAAAAATTACAAATAAAGCATCCCACTTCCCACTAGCTACATTGTAAAGATGCAGAAGAATGTTATCAGATAACAACAAACTTAAGCTTTTTTGCCATAGAAAGAAAAATAAGTTCAGAGAAGAATTAGCTCACCCAAACACTTTCATCCAAGCAATGAAATAATATGGTGGCAGTATCATGCTATTGAAAAGCTTTTAGATAGCAGGAACAGAGATTATGAGGAAAAAATGAGAGCTAGATAAAGGACATCTTCAGCAATGTCCTTTGTTGGGACCAGGGAAGCATTTGCAACTCCACTGCCCCCCTCATTTGTTTATAGCAGGAAGGAAAGCCTGAAAATTGAGATTGTAGTGTGACAAAATTTGAAGCAGTTCATAGAGTATATTTTTTACAAGCCACCATAACTAATATGAACATTAATGTAACTTGTCAGGATTATCCACAAAATGATCTTCATGTTTTGATCCCATTTGGGCACAAGCGCCAATCAAATAGCAATAGAAGCAATACATTTCTCTATTGAACTGAAATAACTTTACCTCCGCAAATAATCGTTGTATGATGTGTTAAGCGGAAACTTCCTCTGAGATGTGTCAAGCATTACAAAAATATTTAACCCCAGCAGGCCCCCAGAGCTCCAGTTTTTCCATGGGATAAATGAACACAGTGACTTGGATTAAAATCAGCTGTGATCCAACATAAATCTCAACATTCACTTTCACAAGAAAAAACACCCCAAAATAAACAGAGCTATTGTGTGAATTCCAACACTGAGCAGCGTTTAGTGATGGAGTGGCGAGTAAGTAAACACATTATCAGTTCACTTCTGTCTGGTGGTATTGGATGATCATGACTACAGGCACCGGCTTTGTTAGCTCTCCTCCCTTCATCCCTTTAATCCCCAGAAACCATATTAACGTCTTTTGAAGATGAGTTACACTCCCTCCTGTTTTTTTTTTTCCTTTCCTCTGTCTCCTTTTGGCTTTCTACTCGTGAACTTGAAAGATCATTGTGGCAGCAGTGACGGGCTGCGCTGGGGGGGAGCCAGAGGAGTCGGTGAGGCAGCGTGGATAGAGACGGATTGATTTCCTCCTCCAGGAGCTCCAGTTCAAAGCCAAGCAAGCGAGCAGACTTCAGAAGTGCAGCAGGACCTGACATGTCCCCCAGCCGGCTTGAGCTGCCTGTCTGCGGGCAGGACTTCCCCCGGGGGGCCCGGGGCCCGGGACAGTCAGGCGGCACCAAGAAAACAATTATGTAGAAAGAGCAGAAAGCTGTGCAACTGGCTCAAATGCATAATCTTAAAAAAGTTTAAAAAAAAAAGAAACTAATAAAACAGTTACAACTTCATGTATACCAAAAAAAGAGATTATTAAAATCACTTTCTAACAAACCAAGAAACAAAGATAACATCTAGCTCTATATTTTAGGATCTTAAATCACAACCTTGTCACAAAGTCAATGAGGCCTATAAACTATACAACTAGTGATGTGAAAATTATTCTACCTCCTTGGGCTAAGACTTTTGTACCAACATGCACCCTCCACATACTTCAGAAGTGTTTAGGATGCTTGCTTCACACTTTTCAAAAGATTTGCTGTGGATGATATTGAACAAAGAAAAACACTGGAAATTAATTTCTGTATTGACTTTACAACAAAGGCTCTTCATATTTTACTTCACATTTACAGACAGAACCAGAACTTTAAATAATTGGATAAATTGTCCTTTTGAGGTTGTTGCTGTTTTATCAGAGTTGATCAGTATTCTGATCATTTACTAGTTTGCTCTAATGTATTTGTTTTCTATGAGGTCATTTTACACTAAAGCACATGTTTATCTGGCATAAAAAAGTGTTGCTCAGGAATTTCCCCTTAGTCTTGCAGCAATCTGTCCGTGCATTCCTCAGAGTGGAGTTCTTACCTGGAGCTGCGTGGCTTTCGGGGCACCGGCGTGGTTTCTCCTGCTGCTCTGCTCTATCAGCGGACCTGATGATCGGTGTTTAATCTCCTGCGTGGCGTCGGGTGAGCATCGCCGACGGACTGGTTGTGTTCATAGGAGTTAAACTCCGTGCAGCGACAATGCAGCGTCTCAGCCTCCACTTTGGCGCATGTCGGCGTGTCTTCAAGCTCCTCCTTGGTGAGCAAAAAAAAAAAAAAACAGAGTTTGTGATTTGTTTTCTCCGCCCTGAAAGAGAAACCGATTAACGTGTGCCAGGTAGACCGTCAATTAGCATGGTGCGGGTTACGATTCGACTCTGCCATCTAGTGTCCGTATGACCGAACTGGTGTGGAAGGAAATAAATTCAGGGAAAAACATTTTGCATTGGATACAATCTATAGCAATGCAACTTCTTTAGCAATGGTCTTTTGTGATTGTGAAGGGAGTCTGAGCAGTCACGCAGTCTTCTCCATGATGGTTTATGTCAAAATATTTCTGGTTTAAAAAACCCTTCTGTTGGGTTTACCTAATATTCTTTTTTCGGTTTTCTTAGCTGTGAGCCATAATCATCGAGATAACCAGAAATAAACACTTGCAATCTGTCACTATGTTGTCATACATCTAAAACATGATTTAAGATGCACACCGAAGACCAGGAGAAGCTTCATTCTAACAGCTAGTGTCATTTATTGTAATTTAATAACAGCATTGGTTCAGTTCATGTTTATTTTACTCCAACAGCAGTACTGCATCCTGAGGTTATTACTGTTTATAAACAGCAAAGCATGACAGGACCCAGCTGTGTGTCGCAGGATAAACAATAATCACAACATTTTTCATGCATTATCACCATTTAAGTGCTTTACGTGAATCACCTTCCCATCCACTTAAAGACTCACCTTCAGATGATGAATGTCTTTCAAACAGAAGGCATCAATTAGTTTGAGCGAGTCTTTGATGCTGCCGACCCGGTGCCTGGTGTTTGAATTGGACTAAAGCTTGGACTTTACTCTTCCTCCTCCTCCTCATCCTTCACACCACTTCCTCTTTTCTCATCCACAGGAAGAATTAGATAAAAGGAGGACTTTGAAAGCACTGGGAGTCCTATAATTACTTACTCTTTCTCTTTGTGTGTGTCAGTCACCTTCTTTCCTTTTGCTCTGACTTTTTGTTTTTATTTTTTCTCTTCTCAAACGATTCATTTTTTTTTTTTACTGACAATACTTCACTCTCAGTTTCAATCTTCTCTCTTCTAAGATTTTCTCCATCTTTCTCTCTTCCCCCTCCTGTTGAGCCCTATTGAAGTAAATCCTGGGCTTCCTTACTAAAAACGATAAGAGAAGCGAAGACAAGACGAAAAGAGAGGATGAGCAGAGGATGACACGAGAGATGAGTTCCTCTTTGGGAGGGGATGTCTGAAAGCTGGACAAAAACACACATTAACATGCAAACTTTAATAACAATGATTGATGGTACTGCAACACCATTATTAGGCTTCAGAGAAGAATGTGAAAGAAGGAGTTTGTATGGAGACCAAGTGATACAATTCACAAACAACAATGAAAGAGACACAATTAAAGACTTGTGCCAGTTTTGATCCTGTTTATAGTTGGACCCCACTGATCCTTCACCATCCTCCAACATCCTGCCTTCTCCATTCCTCCAGCTGCACCTTTTTAGCACTGACCACCAGAGATATTATTGAACACCGCCTTATGAAAGCATGCACGGCTTTTGAGATATTTTTAAATTTCATAATGTTGCGACCACATACGCAAACAGAATTTATGTAGATTTATGTGCCAGGTCAATAAAAAAATGCAACAAACAGTTGTGTAATGGAAGGAGAAGGGCTTAAAGTTTTAAAAGGATTACACAAAAATTCTGAAAAGGTGTGGCATGGATTTGTATTCAGCCCTTTGAACTGAATCTTTTCAACTTCTGTTTCAACTAGAAGCCTTCTTGGTATGTTACTTTACACATCTTGTTTGATCATTTTTCTTTGCAATATATGCTTGCTACACATATTTTCAAGTGAAATTAGGTTTAGACTTTGACTGTGTCGTTCCAACACAGAGATATACATTCACACTATTTTTAAATTTAGCAGTGCTTTGTCAGATAATCAAAGCTTTCCTTGAACTTTACAATCATGTTTATCCACCAAGGTTCTCTTACAAATGTGTAAAGAGTTATATTAGATAATTGGATGATGCCTTAAAGCAGTTACGTAAAGGGATTTTTCTTTTTTATTTATCACAGTGAGGGTAAAAAATATAAATCTGTCAAACTTCCCCAGTTTTCTCTGTAAATAATTTTGAAAACCCATGCTTCATGTTCTTTTCATGATCTGTAGGTATTTGGGTTTTGGTTTCATTTTTGTTTGTGTTTTGATAATTCCCCCTTTGTTCATTTATGTTCTACAGGATTGGTCTTTCTCCCATTGGTTTGGAGATACACTTCAGACTTTGTTCAGCTCCCTTTGTGTTAATTAGTTTCTCTCCCTGAGATGTCTCGCTTTCCTTCTGGCACAACTCTTTGTAATTTTCCACCTTTGCCCGAGTAATTAGGCTCCAGGTTTTTCATTCATTGCCCCACTCATTCATTACTCTACCCTTCATGCCGTGTTCACCATGTTCCAATTTTCTAAGTTGCTTATTTTTGTTTGTATTATTATTTTTAAGGGGATCTGTGATAAGTTGTAATAATAGAGTTTATAATATTTAATTTGTAAGAATAATACTGTAATAAAACTGTAGCCTGTTTATACATTTTAATAAAATATTGTTATATTTTTAGTTATACACTAGGATTTATACAGAACAACATCAAAGTTTTGCACAAAGAACATAGCAGCGGCTTTTGAATGGGTGCTGCAGGTCAACATTAACAAAAGTCTTTGGTAAATGTGGTCTACCACATCCAATTCTCCACAGCCAGTGATTCAGAATTAGAGTGTTGCTATGATGAGAGGTGAACAACAAAAAATATTACGGGATGAAAATTCCCTTTAGTCCATTTCAGCGAAAGTAAGGAACAGGATTCCCATATGATGCAATGCAAATAAATCAATGCATACTGTTTAACTGGCACACATGTTGAGTTTGGACCAACATCTGTTGTTAATGCACTTATTATGATTTAATGGTACGGATGCACTGAACATAATGTTCTATAACAAAGAATTCTTTAACATTTTATTATGATAAATCAATGCAGCACTGGATAAATAGGAAGTTTCGGTTTTCCCCAAAACAACAAGATGTTTTTCTTGTTGTGTCAGAAAACACAATAAGAAGAGCATCCCTCAGCCAGTCTTCCACAGACTCTGTGACCTTGTTATTACTCTCTTTAAGACCAGGCCACACAAAGACTGCCTGTAAGAACACACACACGCACACACACCCCCACACACACACGTACAGCCTCTAACTACCCTTCAAAGTGGAAGCAAAAAAGTGGTTGCCATGGAAACTGTCGTGTCACCTAACCTACTTTTGTATGAACGAAAGACATTGGCGAATGAAAGAGAGGAGGTGTGTGGTGTTGGCACCTGAAAACGGGACCCCTCCCATCCCTGCCCTTCCGTAGTTATCACACACATGCACATTCTATTAATGTGTTATGCAGTTAATTTTTCCCAAACTCTGTAATGAAACTGATATGGGGTAATAAAACAATTGGATACATAAAGACAAAGACAGATGGACATAAAAAGTGTATTTTTTAGGAAAAGAGAGCTTTTACCTCTTCTCTTCTTACATGCATAGGTTTCTACTAATATTTTTCCTTTGTATATTTCTTGGTGTTTGATATGTATTTTTCTTGGTATTAACTTTTGAACAAAAGCTTCAGTACAACTGACGAATAGCATTAGATATTCTTGTTAATCTTCTCTAACAATTATTTCCCAAAGGAAACCTGGCATCTGACGAATAATGAGCAGTTGTACAAACAATGATGCCATTTCAGTCCATTAAGCAACACAGTTTGGAACAGAAGTCTTAAAACTCATGAGACTACAACTTTATTATCTTGCCAACAGTAGAGGACTATGTGCAGCACTCATTAATCACACTACAAGATGAAGGAGAATAAAATTAAACTTGAAATATTTTAGCATTTTCAGTAGCAAAAGTGACACTCATTCATTGTTTTGACCGGCAATGGCGAGTTTCAAGGAGTTCACCTGGTAACTGGTGGGTTGCTGGTTTGATTCCTGCTCTGTCTGCCTCTGCTGGGTAAGACACTTCACCCACCTTGCCTGCTGGAGTTGGCCAAAAGGGCCGATGCTGCGATATGGCAGCCTCTGCAGTTCCTGTCAGTCTAAATTTTACTTTGGTGTATCGGATTTTTGAGGGAAAACTAAAACTTCCTATTTATCCAGTGCTGCATTGATTTATCATGATAAAATGTTAAAGAATTCTTTGTTATAGAACATTATGTTCAGTGCATCCGTACCATTAAATCATAATAAGTGCATTAACAACAGATGTTGGTCCAAACTCAACATGTGTGCCAGTTAAACAGTATGCATTGATTTATTTGCATTGCATCCTATGGGAATCCTGTTCTTTACTTTCGCTGAAATGGACTAAAGGGAATTTTCATCCAGCAATATATTTGGTTGTTCACCGTTCATCATAGCTGCACTCTAATTCTGAATCACTGGCTGTGGAGAATTGTATTAGGCAGATGAAACACGGTGAGTGCAAAGACATGAGTGGGAATGATAAAGAGAGCGAATAGAGGAGAGCGATGCACAGCGTGAGTGTGGGCCTGCTGCCAGCGCTTGTGGGCCGCTGCAGCAGTGAGCGTTCAACAGCGAGCTCTGACAACAGTAACTCACATGGCTTTAATGGATGATTTGTTGTCATGTTGCTATGTGATGCAGATAAAAATAAAACAAAATCCCCCCAACAAAAATGACTGGTTCTGCAGATAAAATAAGAAAGCTGCTTTTCTTCCAGGTGAGATGGAAAAGTTAAAGGAATATTTAAGTTAACCCTTACCACCACTGGCTCTAGCACTGTAATACATTCATAAATCCAGTCCCTGCCTGGTTGTTCTGTAATTACGCCTCAGCATTGATGAGAACTTAACCTATTTAAGTTCAGAACTGAAATAAAGGTAAAACAAGTATCTAAAAAGAGGTTGAGCATGTGTTTAGGCACCTCAATCACACTGAATTACAGACTGAGTAAGCTACTTGAAAACCTTTTTTTTAAGCCAATCAGAGATGGATGTTCTGGTATGCTTGTGGATCATCATTTTGCTGTATAATCCAAGTTTGGTCTAGTTTTATGGCATTGTAACAGTTTCCAGACTGATAGAAACCAAATACCTTTTTTGTCATTTCTTTTTGAGATCTTTCAGCATTTTAATCTACTTCAATTTGTCAGGTAGGTTTTATTCAAGTGATTTTATTCTGTGAGTCAGGCAATAATTAAGCCTAGGTGTGGTCAGCAAAACGTAACCATAGGAATGTGCAAATAACAAGCAATTTGCGGTTTAATAAAGGGTAAATTACGCTATATTTTCACACTGAGACAAGTTGGGTTGGATAGCTATAGTTCCTTAAAAATGAAGTCAGAATTTGGAAACCTGTTTTTTTGTTGTTTGTGTCTTTTTAAATAAGTTTGACGATCTAAAACATCTACGTGTGACAACAAAGAAAAAGAGAAGGTATCTGTGAGAGTAAGGACATATTTCACCGTAATGTAGTAGTAAAACGTGTCATTATAGCATCAGTCAACAAAACTTTAAAAACACTTGGCTTTAGTGCAGACCGTCGCCTCTTTTGTATACATAAGCTCCAGTGCGTAATCAACAGACAAGCTCCCTTCTCACTGTATGACTAAAGCAGTCCACCCTCGGATTTTCATCGTGGGTGGTAAATAGCGGGCCCACCCCTCAACCAGGAAGGCGTCTTTATAAGTCTCTTTCTGTCTCTCTCACAGACACACACACACTCAGACACACATACACAGACAGACATTTGCCCTGATTAGTCCCTACCCCTCCTAAATATGGGAGCATTGCAAGTCTGAACAGGTGGACGAGCAAAGCAGGGATATAGTCATGACTGTAAACCAACCAACACACACACACTGTCTTTTTCCCAACACATTAGAGTACATTACTTCAACTTAATATCACTCTCATAATCTGCCAACAATAATTTCTTAATTTTAGTAGCAACACGATTATATTGTGAAATGTAGAGCTTTACCTTATTGAGACGTATGAACTGGCAGTGATTTCTTTTTTAATACCTCTAGTTTTTTTGTTGTAAACATCCCTTGAATTCTTTAAGCGTCACCATTTAAATTGAGTTTGTTATGCTTGTCATCTTTTGTTGCGTTTCATGACAGAGCAAGTTTTTTTGTTCTCTTTTGGATTATTGTGACCCAAAACGTCAACACATGTACATGAATGCCTTCAGGTATTTCTGATGAAAAATAAGTAAAAACACTGAAGAATGAAATAAGACAACAAGGGAGAAAACAATAGTTTAATTTGGTATATTTAACAACTATAGTACCCTCAACAATAAATAGCAACCAACATAATAAAATGTTGAAAAGCCTTGAAATATTTTATTTTTGTGTAGATTTTGGGACCTCAAACATGCCAATATTTGGTGTACCTCAGACATGTTTTACCTCTCTTACTAATTATTTGCTTGATAATCCTTTCTATAGATACGAGGAAGTTTAGGTTGTTATTTCTATTTTCTGACTTACGTCCAGCTTTTTTTAGTAATTTTTTTGTCCACTTTCCCATTTCAAGGAGTAGCTAAAAGAAAGTGACCTCTGTTAGTGTCATCTCATATAGCCCAGAAAAGCCATACGATTAGGGTTAGCTCAGTAAGGTTACCTTCATAGGATTTGTTAGGGGTGCCAACACATGTAACATCAGAACTTTTGTTAAAAGAAAAAAAAGTACTTTAATCTGACCTCCACACAGAAATGGTAAAGATTGCACAACTTTAATAAGTGATTCATCTGGTGAACACATTTAACAGATCTTTATCAGGGATGCCAATGTTTTATTGATACTCCTGTTCAACATTTTGCTCTGTTCACGCGTTAATAATCCTTAAACAGGCTTGCAGTCCTTGAATGGAGATTAAGTTCTGTTCTTATCATCCTTTTTTTAAAGTAATGGTGCATCATTTAAATGGCACTTCAAAGTGGGAGAATATCGCTATTATGAAAGAATATAAATAGTGTGTATGGTTATTTTTTTCCATCCATCCCTTTTGTGGGTTTTATATTTTGATTCTGACCACTGCAGAAATATTCACGATACTTTCGCTGTGTAGTCTTATAATTCCATCTGAAAATGGAATGAAAGGACCTTTAAATTTGGGGAAGAAGAAAATGCTTAGGGACCATGAAGGATGTCCGCCAGGTGGCGCAACAAACCACTCTTTTCGTCGAAGTCGTCAGTTGGTTTTGGTTACTAAGGTAATCAATAGGATGTCATCTTCTGTCACACAGTAAAAAGGAAGAAGGCTTAAACCGTAATTGAAACTAAATCCTTTAATGTTACTTATTTTAATACACATGGTGCATCTAGCTCGGTGCTGTTAGGCACTGCACATTTTATTCACATTTTCCTGCAAATATCTGAAGACTGCATGTGTTATGGTCAGATTGCCACTGTGAGCAGGTGAAGACTCGTCTTGTTGGACAGTTTTGTGCGCAAAACCATCAATTGGCGTTAATCACTGATGGGCTGTGGAGCTGCCCGCCGCAAGCATGCGAGTGATGGTTTTAGGGCTTTCTGCCTCGGGTGCATGAGCGCGCACGCCGCAATTGTTGATGGGCGCGCGGAAAATGATGATGAGAGCGTGACCTCACCGCTTTCTGCACAGCTGCTGGAGAGAAGAGGAGGAGGAGGCAGCGAGAAACAGAAACACGCTGAGGAAAACAGACGGAGACCCCGAACAGCGGAGA
Organism: Phalloptychus januarius; assembly: GCA_902982915.1. Lineage (NCBI taxonomy): Eukaryota > Metazoa > Chordata > Actinopteri > Cyprinodontiformes > Poeciliidae > Phalloptychus > Phalloptychus januarius. Next base: position 13,846,093 of record CADWAE010000230.1, on the reverse strand, counting down.
GCACTCAAAACACACCAGGAGCTGCGTATTGGCAATAAAAGGGGGCTGGACAACATCGCGGTGCGTCCGTGGGCACCTTCCACACCACCCGGGTTCACCTCCCAGAATGTTCTGTTTTCCCCAGAAAAAGTCCCTGCGGCGCATCCACGCACACTGAAGCCCAGATGCTCACCCTCTCAGCCGACATGGACGACTCTTCGTCGCTACTGGATCTGCTGGAGTGCTCGGTGTGCCTGGAGCGCCTGGACACCACGGCCAAGGTGCTGCCGTGCCAGCACACCTTCTGCCGCCGTTGCCTGGAGAACATCGTCAGCTCCAGGAACGAGCTCCGCTGCCCCGAGTGCCGCATCCTGGTGGACTGCGGGGTGGACGACCTGCCGGCCAACATCCTTCTGGTTCGCCTCCTGGACGGGATTAAGCAGCGGCCGCAGCGAGGGAGCGCAGGCGGAGGAGGTGGCAGGCAGTCTCTAGCCGGAGGTTCGCTGCAGGGGTACGCAGCCGGGATATCCGCCTCCCCTCCGGGAACTGCAATTAGAGAGCTGCCGGTGGCCACCAGGAGCTCCCCTGTCAAGGTTGGTCACTTTCCGTTCATGCACGAAATCTGCTGGTTTGACGAATGCAGGATATCTTGTACTTTTAATTCTTTGCACAACTAAAACACGAAACCCAACTTTATGGACTTCACACTGTAGCAGCAGAATTCAGTTGAACAAACTTTTTGAACAAGGAAATCCGTCATTGGTATAAGCAGCAATTGCTGCAGAGTGTCTCTCAAGTATGTTGAAAAATAGAAGTTCACGAGAGACTTCAACTTGAAAAACTGTGACTGTGGGAAAGATGGAAAACTCATTGTCTTGCAAAACACATCATAGACCTCTACATTGTTTATATGTTGCTACATTACAAAAACGTTCAGTGTGTGCCACTGAGATTTTATAGAATGGATCATGTGCTTAGCTGTGTAGTGTGAGGAAAAGGACACATACTTTTTGACCTAAATGTGAAGAATAGGTGAAAAACATCATGTTGAGAGGGAAACCTATGCTACACATCTCTCTGAACACATCAGTCAGGCATGATGGCAGCATCATGCTGAGGGGATGGCAGAGAAGCTGATCACAGCCAATAGGATGATGGGCGATACAGGGAAAGACTGGAAGAAAACCCATTAGAGGCTACAAAACACTAGAAACTGCTTCAAAAAAACTAAGAGAAACAAAAATATCACCATCACATAACTAAATGAAACAGTATATTTGTCTCCTAAGCATGTAACAATTACCTCATTATTCAATTCAGATATGTTTAAGCAGGGAAATATTCATTTATGTTGGTCCTTTCAAGATATAGATCACAAACTGCTGGGCAGAGGAAAACAAAAGATTAGTGGAAATCCAATGAAGATGTTGATGGTCCATTCAAAGTCCAGATCTAAATCCATTTGGGAATTTATGACAAGATTTGAAGATTGCTGTTTACAGATCCCTTACATCCAATGTTTTTGAGCTTAAGCTGTCTTATAAAGAATGGTACAAAATTCAAGTTTTTGAAATGCAAAGATGATAAAGACGTAAACCAAAATACCTGCAGCTGTAATTGCATAAATGTATTGACTTGTGAAGGCCGACTGGAAATGCAAGACACATTTAAAAAAATATTCATATAAAAAAAAAAGAAAAAAAAAAGAAAATATAAAAGCATGTAGCATTTTTCTTCGCATTACAACATTATTTTGCCTGGAAGAAACTGAACTAGCCTGAAAATGAGAATAAGGCTTTTCTGTAAGGAAGGACTGAAAAGGTCAGTGTGAGGTTTCATTTCCCACACTCAGAGTGGAGTGGGAGTCATGTTTACTTCCTGTGCAGTGCAGCCAGCATATTGTCTTGTGGCTGTGGCATATTGGAAAATGTGGCATGTTGAAGAATGTGGCTGCAATGTGGCAATGAGACAGCACGATGTAATGCAAGCTGCATTAAGCTGCAAAAATGTTGATTGCTATTTTATCTTTAAGAACAAGTCAGGTTCTTGCGATGAGGTAGAAATACTTCTGGCCATTGGTTGAATTTGCCAGTGGCAATAATGGCCTCTGATATAAAGCTACAAGGAGAAGAAGATGATACATTTCTGACTCCAACAGTGGAAGCTTTGCAATTTGTAAATAGTGATTTACTGATCAATTGGATTGTCCAATTTTTCCCATCATTGAAGATCACCAGGTCAAATCCAGAAAATTCTGATTTTTTTAGTAATAAAAATCCCAGAATTTTCAGAATGTGAATGCAATAGCATGTACTTTGGTTATTTATTTTTTATTTCAATAGAAATCTCTTAAAAGTCAAACGTTAAGCAACATACATTTCAAAGCATATGTTAGGTTAATGTTGGATTACTGGCTGTGCCAAGGAACTTATGTCACATCTTTTATCTCTTTGTGTTGAAGAAATGAGCCAATGAAAACCAAAGTTGGCATAAAATTTGATTTAAAGAAAACTGGAAGCCAGAAAAACCTGATCTGTGTGTTGTTTCTTGAACAACAACAAAAAAATCATTAGATAAATAGCATTCCAGAAAGACCACTAAGTTTTTGTTGTGATCCAGTGAGTAGGAAATGAACTGTTTGCCAAGTAAAGGGATTGCCTCTAGCTTTCTTACCTCTGACTCCTGCTCTGTAGCAGTCTTATCAGGCATGCCAGTCATTGACTGAAGCAGTGTAGTGCTTTAGTATGATGAGGTGCAGCAGGAAGAGTCATTCATTCATCACAGTGGACAGGAATCCAAACAGAATTTTAGTTTTGTTCATAAAAGAAAAAGAAAATGGAAAACAATCTTTGATAAGGTTTTAGCTGTTGATGCATTCTTCTTTTGACTTTCAATCACATTGAATATACAGTTAAGTGTTATTAAGTGTTATTGTGTAACTGTTACAATGTATTTCAGACTTGAGCTGTTGTAAGATGGTAGAGGTCCAGTTAGCTAGGAGCTAGAATTGTTGGATCTGGATTTATATTAGGAAGATAATATAGGAGTAGTTTACTATATGAAAGATAATAAGTACGCATAGCCTTTTAACATAACCTTACTTCAACAACTTTAAACTTTCCTGATCATACATGTAAGTAACAAAATCTACTTAATGCAGATTGATGTCTTCGTTGGCCTGTTCTTACTTTAGGGCCTCTTTGGGAAGCACTCCGGTCTGGACTTAGATTTTATTGCTTCACTCACAAGTGTACACACATGCCTATAACCCAGTAACCCATCTGCAAAGGCCTGCAGTGCCTTTTCCCAAGTCTTCTCCAGGCACTCTCAGGACCAAAGTTTCATGATAAAAGTGTAAATTATTCTCTCCTTAAGTGTGGAGTGTGTGTGGCTATGCATTCTGGTTTGTAGATCCCTTTACACACAAAGAGCAGGTATCTTTTTACAGGCGTTAACTCTGTTGTTGTGTGAAACATTCATCTAATGTGGTTGTGTATACAGGCATAGTTCGTGAAGGAGTCAGACAGGTGAAAAACAGAGCACTCTGAATCAAGCATGAATGTTTATAGATGAGAATGGATGTGTTGCCATGGAAAGGGAAGCAGAGGAAAGGCATGCTGAGTCAGCAGCGTGAGCAGCAATTCCTCCAGCAGTGCTCTTTTACCCTCTACTGCAGATGCTGTGCTTTGACCAGTTAAAGCAGCTAAAATAAAGATACCAATTTTACATGGTTGATTTTGAATTTAATCTAGTCTGTTTAATGTCAGGTAGTAGGTTCACTCATGTGCTTTGCTAAGTCAAGTTTGTAGTCTTAGATGATCATTAAAATACCTTCCGTAGATTTTTCAATTACTAATTTTCTTATTGATGTTGCGTGTGAACTTTTCTCTTATTTTAATGTGAAGTTCCAGTATATTGCATTTATGGTCTGCAGTCCAGATGATATATTTAACTTGTTATACAGTCAACCTTTTATACAAGCAAGAAAGAATTGAAGTGGTGCTAAGTAGAGTTGTCAGATGCTTATCCTTGAGAGGATGGACTGTATGAGCTCTTTTCTTGTTGTTCTTTCATATAGAATCTCACTAAAGTACATTAAAGTTTGTTAAAGTGAGAGGAATTATGGATAGTTTTTCAAGGTGCATGGCGGCAACATCATCCGCTTGTCTTTTCCAAAAAAAGATTTTGTTCAGTTCTATTCAGCACAAGGTATTTTGTCAGTCTCAGTATTCCTAGGGGCAACACTTAGTTTTTGTTAACAGATGGGGCTTTATGTTATTCTGATGCCAGCAGTTCATTGTTTTTATTTCTGGCAGCCTGGGGGTTTGTTTGTTTGTTTGTGTCTTAGCTGTCAAGCCTGAAAACCTGTTACTGGATTTTAGTAAAATTTGATTAGGTATTAACCCACAATCTTGTGATGAAGTTATTTTAGGTGGAGCGTGTTTCAGCATTTTGTCTGCCTCTTTTTCCTATATGACTCAGTCCTCTGTGTCTACTGCTCACATGGTTTCTGTCGGCAAACTGTTAAATATTTAGCACTGACATAACACATTTCAAGACCAATAACTTCAACAAAGGTGGATACTTTCAAAGCTCTTTCCGGTTTGTGGATTTGTTTGGAGAAATCCTGTCATTGGCTGGCCTCTGACAGCCAATGACAGAGGCATTTCCTCTGTATTTATATGTATTTATAGAATCAGTGTACACTGTCATGATCTAACTTATTATACATTATACATCTTTAATACCAATATTAATATAAAAGATCCCTGTTGGGCAGAGACTCTTGGAGTTTTAAAACAACTATTTCAGTAAATAAAAAAGTGTTCAAGTACTACGATGTTGGCAGATAATTTAAAACAGATATAGTGCAAGAGCTGTATGGAGCTTGTCATGATTTTGGGAGAAAAGGAAATACATTTTTTTCTCAGAAGTCAAACCACAATTTTTTAATTTGGAAGGTGAATATAGGAAAAATTAACTGAATGTACTGTCATGATCTGAGAGGAGAAACCTAAAGTTTCTCATCAAATCCAACTTCAAACTTCAAAATGGTTGTTGCATGTTTACAGCCTACTGATAGATGTATATTATGAAAAGTCTTAGATTCAACAATTTTGCATTGGAAGAAATATTTCAGCAGCTAATGTGATCATAAATTCAGAAGACAGAGCATATCCAGACCACCTTAATGTATCTTTTCTCACTGACAGCAAAAATCTGTATTTGTAGATCTATTCACTGGCACCCACAAGTAATAATTTGCAAATCTTCCATCTTACAGCAATCATGTCATCCCTCATCTCAGTATCAGTGGGGAAGATAAAGGGATTGATTCCTGAGACGTAAACACACTTTTGTCAACCAATCAATGTGACAGACAAAGTATTATTGTGAAGTGTTCAACCTGTTTTTCAGTTCATTTTACAATACAGCAGTTTGTCACAGAGATCCCCTTGATCTTCTCCCATACCTGTATTTACCTGAGGTTGACATGGCAACGCCTGAGGTAGCCACAGCAGTGATGACGCCACCTGCTTTCATCTCCGGAGTGAGACATGGCTTTGCACTGTCATTCGCAGTGATTAGGCGGGGGTTGTAAAGTGGACATAGTCTGCTTCAGATCCCTGTAACAATCCTTTGAACCTAGTGTATTGTAGTTCAGGCACAATACAGAAGGAGACGCAAAGCCTATCCCCAACTCGTGATTAACTATATCCTCGTGAGCATAAGCTGTTTTCATTAAATATCAACATCCTCAACACAATCTGTGCTACTACAAACATTTTTCTTCTTCTTTATCGCCGTAGACACAGATTCCCATTTGAAATCTGCTTGCACATTCATTCACCTTCATTAGTGTCACAAGCTGTAGATCTCTCCAGTAAACAACTCAATATTTTTTTTGTCACCGCCTTTGCACTATTTGCTCACTTTATGACTTTTTTCACACCTTGGACACAAACCTGAATAAACAGACACAATTATTTTGGCTTTTCACACATTATTCACTCCAACACACAAAGCACATACAAATGAGCACATATTTTTGTAAACTCATGCTCTTCGCTTACTTTACACATCCTCTTTCTCTTTCCAAGTGCAGGAATGTTTTTAATTTTAGTGTGACCACATAATGATCTCCTCCAACACACATCTTCCTCAGTCACTTTCAGTCACACACATGATTATGTGTTTGCTGCCATTTAAAAATTGTTTTGTGCCGCTTGGGACACCAATGTTGTTTTCTTTTATGTGCATTTGTAAAATCTGTAAGTGTTGGTGTTCTAGTAAAAATTCCTCCCTTTCCATGCTCATACATTTGTTTCCCAGTCCTCTGATTTTGTGTTTTAAATTTTGTGTTTCCTGAGCATGAAGCTGCTCAAGAACAATATTTAGCTTTATGAAACCAAAAAAATATATACCAGAATAACTAGTTTAGAGACATTTCCCTTAAAAGAATGGAGCCAATTTCCTATGTAAATGTTTTTATAAAGCTTTGTACTGCCAATACTGACTGTTGTCAATTACAATACGTTGAATAACTGGTTTTAAAACATTCTTTTTATTTCTGGACTGTTCTTAGCATCTTACCTTGGAGAATAGCATAGTAATCGCATTTAGCATGGTCAGCATATCTAGTATTACTAAACATTTGCCTTCTTGTGTGTTTTATAGAGAACGTAGCCTCTTGATTTAACTGTAGGATTTCCAAAAGGTTTCCAACATTTTAATGTATCAAGATGTTCAATAACAGGCTGAGGCTGAGCATCTCTGCTGTCATACATCTTCTTTCATCTTCTGAAGTTGGATGTGGGTCAATATGCCCTATTAAAAATGTTGCCTAATTTTCTCCAGGTGGGAAAAAATCCACAACCTGTGGAAGATTTATCTGAAAACGTGGGGTTCAAAATGACTCCAAATGTGCAAAAAGGCAAAGAAAAGGCAAAGAAACAAAATGACCAGAACCAAAATACAGGGTGAAGTTCTTTGTTGGGGCAGCCTGGAATAAAAGACAACATAACTGTATAGAGGAATCAGTTTACTTTCATGCCTTATTTTCTTTGTCTGACTCAATTTCTAACAACCTAATTGATCTAAAATTAGCTAACTTTGGAGTCTTCTTCCTTCTGTAACAACCTCAGTTGGATCGCTATTAGAGTGATCTGTTATGGCTTAGTTGTAGTGCATTCACTGAATTCGCTGAATAGAAAAATATATGATTTTCTGTCCAGTTGCCTCATCACTGGTCAGGGCAACTTGAAAAACAGATGACATTAATGTGATGCTGCTGCAATTAACCTCCACAGAGAAAACCACTATGAGATGATTTCAGTAAAATGATTTAGTCCTGCAACTTTGAGATGCGTCTGTCGTTTTGTGGCATGAGGTTTCTTCAGTTTGTTTGCGTCTAATTCTGCATCGATCACCTAACTAATGTAGGTATGAAACTGGACAGAGGTGGATTAGATAGGAAGCAGGGTGGTGGATAAAGACAGATCTGTGGGCAAGAAGAAGGTGTAATGATTTTGTGTGTCTAGTCTTGGGGGTTGGTGTCCAATAGGTGTTAAAATCTAAACAAGCTTTCAAGCTTGACTGCTATTCCCACGGGTGGACCCAGTTGCACAAATACACACATGACCACACACAAACACATTAGGTTAGGGGTTAACAACCCCCCAGCCTTCACTCCATGTCTTTTGGTTACTGTGGAGATAGAGGTGAGAAGTCACTGGTCAGTAGTCAAACCAATATTTGACAGACAAAATGTGTCATGATTAGATATACAACAAACAGCTTTTTACTGGCAGATTTTAAGGTCTGATTTAGTCATTTTTGTATTGTTAAAAGGTTATGAACTGATCTTATAATTGAATATTTTGCATACATTGAAACAAAAAATATGTGTTGGTCAAATGATAGAGGTCGTAGTTTAAGTGTTTGCCATTAGTTTACCATTAGTTCTACAATGTCAAGTTACTCGGATGTTCATACAAAGAAGCATATTAACATCTGACCACCTATTTATCATTCTTGGGAAATCTTGCATTAAAAATTCAGCATTTATTTGTACTTTTGTTCTTCATATAATTGCACGGCTATTGTAAAAAATATGAAATCCTGACCATTTTCTTTTCATGAGTGAGATTCAATTTGTGATCCTTAAAATACTCACATATTTGGAAATGTTTCTATGGAATATTACTCCAAATTAACATGTTTTTTTGTTTTTTTTTCTCATAAAGCATGTCTAAAATATTCAAAAGAAAGTGCACCTTGGGATGCTGAAATACCTGAGTGCAATGGTACTTGACATGTAATCCGCTGGTATTTGCAAAGAAACCATTTTAGGACTGTCATTAATTTCCTAGGCACTGATTGGCTGAACCCGAAAGAGCAGGGGTGAGGAAGATTATACATGTTAGCTACTGCAATTTTGTGAGGTTAAAAACTGTTGTTGGACTTGCAGGCCTTGCTCACAGTCTCTGTATGTCATGTTCTACACCACAAACCTGCATATCCATATCTATTGACTGTGTACGCTGGTGCTGTAATGTTGAACATGAAGGGGCCGTCCCCAAACAGTTCCCATTAGGAGTGGGTGATATAGACTTAGGTTGAGCAGTGAATACTATGGTTAGTATTCAATTTCATAATTTAGGTAATAGATGCAGCTGCTTCACCATAAAAACCCATTCAATGATGCACACTACGCTTTGCCCCTGAGCAAATCTCAAATCTGCATGAAATCTGGAGGTTTGTAGATATTTACTGTATAAAGCTAGTGACCTCAGCGCATTGTCAGCCTTATGATCTGCTAACACCCCTCTGAGATGTTATATGGCTTCCCAATTTGAGGCTGAGCTGCTTTCATTCCTCCTTGCTTCCACTTTGTTATAATACCACTAACATTGCACAGACGGCATCTAATCATGGTACTATGTTGGCATTAACTGGACTTCTGAGAGTGTCCCATTATTTCACTGATGTTTTCTGAGGCAGCCTTCATGCTAAGGTGCTGGGCTTTATAATCTTCTGTTCATGTAAATAAATACAACTCCTGAATTTAAGAGATTAGATGGGTGACCCAAGACTTTTGGGCGTGTCAATGAAAAAACATAGTACTTACATAACAGGAGGGAGCTTTTGTTGTGAGTCTAAGTTCTTCCTACTGGCATTGGAGGCTGTCACACTGTAAAATTATCCCAGTTGGTCTGAAAACAGTCTGTTACAGCATGGGAAAGGTGTTACAAGATATACTTTGTGACCACAGTATTTTTTCCATGCTGCAAAGGCTCTTGTAACTCCTAAAGCACCATGCAGCGAAATGTGTGCGTAACAACAGATGAAGTTCCACTCGTGCAGCGCTCGAAGAAGTGGAACGGTTCTCTCGGGAGAGAGGTGTCGTAGAAACTCAAGGTGTTTCTCCAGGTGTCACGCAGCGCAGCAGTATGTGCGTGTTTGTGCAGTCGTACCTCTCTCTGGTAATGTATTTCAATTCCTTTCTCTCATATAGAAGAAGTGTCTCTTCCACCTCCTCCTCATCTTTCTCTGCTATGGAGAGATGTTGAAATGCGCCCACTTTAGATTTGGCAGGAGACAGACTCTTGGCTAGAGCTGAGTAGAGATATCCTGTTCGCACACACATGCACACACGTACGCACACACTCCCACACACACATATGAAGAAAATTACAACATGGCAACAAACACAGTTCTTCTGTTTCATAAACCTGCTTTTCACACTTATCAATCTAAATTTCAGTTCATGAAGTTTTGTTTTTATAGGCAGTTGTGCAATCAATTATTGCTCCTTTTTAAATATAAACATATTGTTGTAAAAAAGTGAAGTGATGAAACCTTAAGCTGATGAAAGCAAAATTTTAAATATAAGCTATAAAATTATTGAATAAATCATGCACTTATTCACAGAGTGAATCAGTCAAGTGTGTTGCAAGATTAGTCCTGTGCAAGACTAGGTCATAATTTTAGTTTCTATTAAGCGAATAAATGGTGATATTTTCTCAAATGTTTATGGCATTCATAAAAATTACCTGCAGCTTGCGTAAAAACATTTGCAGTTATTGTAGGACAATACAATACTGTTGTGTCTGCAGCACAGCTGTGATCGGTTTCCCTCCTTTCTGGCATTTCTGTATGTTTTTTGTATGCGTAAATGTTACACGTGCATATTTTCATTGGCATGCATATGCGTGCATATGTAGTGTTTGGTGGGTTAGTGGTAGTATGTCTGTGCACAAAGGAGGATGTGTGTAAATGCTTGTGTGCAAGGCTGTGTGAATTTCCCTGCCTTTAAGAACCATGAATCCATGTGGCTAAAATCATAAAAACATAAATTTCCGGAGAAGGAAAGGATGAAAGCGCGCTTGTTTTTATGTGGTGAATTTTTTGGCTTCGGCTTTGCTATGGGTGTGTGTTTCTGTGTTAGAGGGATCTGGCAGTTTTCTCCCTTCAGGATACAGATTATGTAAGCAGAGAGAAGTGAGGTCAAACACCATCCTCCCTATGGCTGCGCTCTGTTTAGACTGGAAACAATGGGAGCAAGGGTATGAACAAACTCCTCTGCTCCTTAATAAAAAAAAAACCTTTACACTCTACAGAGACTCTCAGCTGACTGCTGTTTTTCCAGCCAGTAGAGAGGCATCTGTTTTTTCTCAGCCCCATAGAGCTGACATTTTGCTTGCTTATTAAGCATCACTTTATTAAACAGAGATAGAGGAAGAAGGAAAGGGAAAGGAGATTTGACTTCCTGGACAAGAAATAGAATATGATATAAAAAATGTATTTCAGTAATTCCATACTGAAACACTTTTATACTGTCTAGATTGATTGCAGATATCCCAAATGTTTTTAATCTGTGAATTGACACTGTCAATTTACAGACAGTGTGAATTGACATTCCCTTATTGGCTTACAGAAGGGATTGTAAGCCAAGAGAGGTCAGTGGTCTACCCAAACATATTAATGGAAAGTTGGGTTGAAGGAAGAAATGTGGTAGAAAAAGATGCACAAGCAACTGGGACATGTGTCGCTTTGAAAAGATAGCCAAGCCCATTCATAACAGTGTGGATTGTGTTTTTTTTAGTTGGGTTTTAATTTATTTAATTGAAATTATATTTTGATTTGTAATTTATTGAACTACACCAGTATTATTTTTATTTAGCACTAATTTCTTCTTTAAAAAACATCTTAATGGTTCTTCTTTAATTAGTAGTATATAGCTGAGTAGCTTACAATTAAACTTATATGAGAGAACAACATTAAATATTCTCCAAATAAGAATAAAATAAAGCATTTATTAATTTGGAACTAAGGCCCGTATAATAACAGTTTTAATGGTCTTCTGTCTTCGGAGACAGTTTTGCATAAGTGTCCATGAGTTTCTCATTTTATCAAGGTAAAGAAAAAATCTGTAAGTTCTCAATGGGCAGCTCTGAAAAATAGTACAGGGCGAGGGCAAGGTGTATTTATCTGGCTCTTACTGTGACTCATTCATCAAGTCCACCTGCTGGAAACACTTAAGTTATTATGTGTGGGTATTATGAACAGCACAACTGAACACTGGCTGTGGTCCTGCGGCTGATTTTTATTGGTGCTGGTCTTAAAAAAAAGAACATTTATAACATTGCTCTTGGCTGGAGGTGACTCAGACTTCATCATGTCGAATGCAGGCTTCTATTTTGTGCTTTTGTAATATAACTGATCAGCCTCCGCAACATGATATTGGATAAGTGGAAGACAGTGGTTATATGGATAAATTGAGTGGATTGAGTGGAGGATTAAAAAATGGTGACATCAGTTTTGATGCTAATTTTATTCCTGACCTGATATAGTGGGGAGAAATGCAAAACGTTGCATTATATGGGGAGTTGGAAGCGGTTATGTGGTTTACATTCATGCTGCCCATATGTCAACATAGTTGATCACCAGAACGTTCTCAGAAGACAGAGCCAACTCCCCTGCCACAAATACCCCAAGGGTATTTGGTAGCATTTCCTTTGAACTGACTTGGGTCAAAAGTTTTGGATATCCTCCCACAAGCTTCTCACAATTGTTTGCTGGAGTTACAACCCATTCCTCCTGATAGAAGTGGTGGAACTGAATCCATTTTTTAGGCTGGGTTGCTCACACATGAGCTACTTTGTAACTTTTTGGCTGTAGGCTTAGGGTTATTGTCCATTTGGAATACCTATTTGTGTGCAAGATTCAACCTCCTGGCAAATGTTTTTGGATATTGCTCCTATTTCTCTGCATTTTCTTTCCTCTTGAAGGAATATCTTTTATTAAGTGTACCAGATCCTCCTGTAGCAAAACAGCCCACAATATGATACTGTCACCCCATTTTTTATCTTTTAATTTTTTTGTTGGGGTGATGGCTTCCTCCTTGCTGAGTGGCCTTTCAGGTCACGACAGTATTGCACATGTTTCACTGTGGATAATGACACTTCAGCCAGCATCTGTACAAAATCTACATTACTTTTTGAACAGATGAACAGTACCTTCAAGCATTTAGAAATTGTCCCCAAGGCTCATCCCTTGCAATTCCTCAACTCTCTTCCTGATGTCTTGTCTGATTGAGTTTGACTTTCTCATTGTGTCAAATAAGAAAGCAGTGTGTTCAAGATATGACCTTAAACATATCTACAGGTTTACTTAACATATTAGACGAATTATATGAGAATAAATATTTCTGTGTTTTCCTTCTGTCACTAATAGTTAGTTGCAAAGCTAAAGCTAAAGGAAATGACATGTTAGGAAACACCTTCAAAGCTAAGATTAAAGAATATGACACACTAGGGAACGCCCTTTTGAGGGCGTAGCTTAGATGGAGGCTAATAAAGAGAATGGAAAACTTTTGTTCGATGCCAGGCATGAAGTATGGACCAGCTGCATTTGAATTAAACTCACTGACTCTTCTTCAACCTCATACATCACGAACTTAGCATGAATAAATGTTTACAAAGTCATGATATAATCATTTAGGATTTTATTCATTGTTTTAAAAATATATAGTAGTAATTCTGTACTTCAATGTCTGACTCTGAAGATATTAAGAAAGAGATCATATTCTATTTGTTGGAAATAGATCACTGTATTACCTTTTTTAGATGAGAGAACAATTAAGTTTTTCCACCTCTGCCCTTCATGTAGCCACATTCTAGCTGTTTTGTCCTTATGGCGCCATGGTAAATCTCTGCAAGAGCACACTGTTGGACAGAACTAGGACTATCATTGCCTGAAGAGGAACTTGAATAAATAGCTTAGTAATTAATTAGTCACAAAGTACTTGGCAAGTGAAATATTGTCAGTGAAGCACCTTATATGCTGAATTATTTATAAACCCAACTGCACAAAGTCTGCATGTGTCCAGAAGCACCCTTTATAAGTAGATGCTAATTTTATAAGACGCACTGATTTTCCATTAAATCTTAACATCTGTATAGTGATAATTCATCACATTGGGACTAATATTGACAACCTTTAAATTGAAAGTTATTACTCTCTCTGCTGAAGCATTGCTCTGTCCTGGTTTATCACTGTCACATCTCTGGTGCTTTCTTTTCTATTTTTCTGAGCTCACTTTATCATTTCTCTAATCGTTGCCTTTGACTGATGTTTGTCCACTTGGAGAGGGACTTCCTCAGAATGATTGCAGCCACTTCTCCACTCATCTCACCATTCATTCCTTTCAGCCTTCCTCTGAGAGTTTGGCCGCAGCCCAGTCTCATTTCTGGCTCCCTTTGCCCAGTCGTGCCAGCTCTATTAAAACATTGTAGGTCATCATGTGGTTCTCTGGCAAAAGTTGCACATTGCTACCAATGGAAAATCTCTTAGTTTGCCATGTATCACCCCTGTGTTGATAAAATAGTCTTGTAATGTGACTATTTTGTAGCATAAAATAGATAGGTTTTAAATTTAATATTAATAGAAATAATGCTTAGGTTTTTTTGTTAGGCTCTATTTTTATTTGGAGCCGTGAGTCATCTTGACTGTGACCTCATTTGTTGTTCTACTATAAAGCATGTATTGCTCCATTGCTCTGCTTTACTCATTTATTCTAGCTCTGCATGGGTTGTAGTTTTATCAGAAGTTCTTTGTCAGAAAGCTGAAAGTTGAATTATTAGAACTTGCATTATTAAATTATTGTCCCTTAAAAACTAAAGGCTTAAAAAACCACAGAAGAGTTTAAAATTTGTAAAGTCAAAGGGCATATGTAAACTTTTTTGTGAAGAAAAAAAATTTACAACTTATATTTTTTGGTTCTGTTCAGGGTTTTAGTTAACAATAGCAATAAAATAGTAGTCAGCACCAAGTCGCTGCTGGCATGTCTCAGTGTTTGTGCTCCTGTTCTGACCGGCATTGCTACTCTTATACATACAAATTGCTTTCTGTTTAGAATAGCCTACATTATATTAGTGAGCTATGCAACATTTGTGCAAATCTAATTTTTCTCCACATATTTATATCATCTGTTGAATTTTAGTGAACTTCAGTAGTTTATTTTTTTTTATTTTTTTACAGGGCAATATCTCTAATGCTTCTAAAACTCTACAAGTCCAACTGTGGCTAGTTTTCTTACAATGTTTATCCTTAAAACTTTATGATGTCCTAAAAAAATTAATCCTGCTTTCCCATCAGGGAATCAACTATCATTTGGCTCTGACACACAGAAAAAACAAGTTACAGAATTGTGTTCTGAGTTAAGAACCTGTCTTTAAAAAAAATTTTCCCATCAGAATTGACTGAGAAGGACAGACAATTTACAATGTTTGTCGTTTTATTTTTTGCAAAATAAAATGACAGGAGCTATTAGTAAACCATTGTAAGAGTTTATCATTCCTGGTATACTCTGCAATAATTTCCTGGCTGAATAAAGCTGTAGTTCCACCAAGTGCCATCATGTCCCAGAACCTTTTATCTCAGGCAATCAAGACTAAAACTAGGGTAAAACTGGGAGCAATGACGAACAGAAATTGTATGTGGACCATCCTAACTACTATGCATTTTCTCCTCCAAGTCTTCAAAGAGACTTGCGATGGTTGTGATGGTGGCATTAATCAAGTGGGTGAAAGTGTGCTCAACAGCCACAGGAGATAGAGGCAGTGTAAAAAAACTGGGACAGTATTAAACCCCGCAGCCATAGCTTTCCCCTTTTCTTCCATAAAAAAAAAAAAACATTCTCTCATACATTAACCCCATTTCGCTCCTCATCAACACTCCCTGCCTTTCTTTCACACCGTCTTTTGAATTTCTGTTTTCCATCATTTCTCCAGTGCGCCCTGTGCCGCAGCTCAGTTCGTCTCGGCACAGCAGTGCTGCTTGGTAACGTCACTGCCGTCGAAGTGTTAATTGCACATTATATTGGCAAACCCCTTGGAAAGGATTTAAAAAAAAAAGTTGCACTGACAGAAGATGGAAACAGCAGAAGCAATTTACACAAGTAATTAGCTGGAAGATTACATGCTGGAAGACAATTCAACATGATAATGCAAAATGACAGTGCATTATAAAATATGATCAAAGCTTAATAAAATTTCTATTTTATTAACAAAATATAGGCGTCATAGGGATAGCTATGGCACTCTGTTAGGTCAAATGAAGCCACTAAAATATCCTATCACACACTCATGGAAATAAAGCTTGCCTATTGCCAAATAAATTACAATTGCTGGAATTGCATTTGAAGGCAGGCCTAGTATAATTATGCTATATTTCTACTGTAACACACAGGAACTGTGCATGGTTAGGAGGTAGTTTCATTAGGGTGTAAATTGGTTTGGAGAGGGGAATTGAAATCTGCTGTTATGGATTTATCCTGTTAGTGGTACTCTTTGCTTCCTTAAAAATGTTTTTGTCGATGTTAAAAGTGGCAAGTGTATATTTTGTGGTAGTTTAACAGTGAAAAATTGGTGGCTTGTACATAGTGATTTAGGCTATAGGGTGATGTAATGGTTTACACTGTTGCCTTGTAGCACAAAGGTCTCATTTGAATCTTGGCTTTTTTGGCTGTTTCCGTTTGAATTATCTTCCTTTGCCTCGTTACTCCAAAAACAAGCATACTTGATTGGTTAGTGATTCTAAGTGGGCTTTTAATTATTAATGTACTGGCCACTTTGTTAGATACACACAGTCATTTTCTTGTTTACCCAAATAGTGAATAAAAAGAAAATTAACTAGGAACAGGAAACTGAGGCTACAGTTAACAAAGAGTCACTAAAACTCAACAGTAGCAGATTGGAAAATTTTTTCCATCTCAGATGATTCTCATTTTCAGTTGCAGCATTCAGATATGATAGCCAAAATGTGATGGTGGAAAAGCCCATAAACAGAAAGTGGTCTTCCATGTGGCCATTCTAGGTTCAATTCCCCAACGTGAGAACTTTGTTGCATGTTTCCCCTCCCTCTACTAGTAGCATTTGTCTTAAAAGAAAAAACCCAAAAGGCTTTGTTTTAGTTTATGCCAGGAAGAATGAACATAATCAATAAATGGGGTCTAATTCAATACCAGCAAAGCTTTACCTAATAAAATGGTCTGTTTTCTTGGGTTGGCATTTGTCCTCAGGGTGTTTACTTTTATCATCTCATGGATCAAGGTCAAGATTTTTCCTTTCTATTCTCTTGTGCAGCTGCACTGGTTTTCATTTCCTTTGTTCAGCTCTCTTTAAAAAACTCCTCACACTGTACTCGCATCTGTGTCGTCAGTGATGCTACGTCCAAGTCCCAAGAGAGGCGAGTCTCACCTTCTGGCATCTATCCTGGAAATGTTTTGTGGCTAACATGGCCAGCTGTCCATCTAAATCACTGGCTAGTGACTTATAGCAGCTCTGTCTGTGGTCTATAGTAAATGCAACTAAGCCACAATAACATCCGATGAAAACTCTTGTGACAAAATAAGGCTTAAATTTTTCTTTCCCACAGTTTAATGTCCTGCTTTTCATGTAAAACTTTTATTCAACAACTCAAAAAGCTTAAATTACCAGCTTTTCTGTTCTAGATACTGCAGTCATTTATATTGACATTTATGCCATTTTGTCATATTAAAACCTCCAATTTCAATGCCTTTTATACAAGTTTTATGTGACAGGTCAACACAAGGTAAAATTTATGACTCGACCCAAAACTCAGACCGGGTCTGACCAAAATTATATGCTTCATGGTCGGGTAAGGTTAAACTTGGGCTTCTGTGGCACGTTTTTAATAAGCCTACAGAAGATATAGCACAGAGAAAACTGAACAAGAGCACAATATAAAGCTATATCAATCTACCTCTTTGTAGTCTAAATAGAGGTGTAGGTCATTTATAATGCTGAGGAAAGAAAGAAATGTTCATAGATTAACAAGCACAGCACGCTGCACAACTAATGTTCACATGCTGCTCTTCTATCAATCACACATCAGAAGATTTGTACTTAACTCAACCTGCAGTTACAAGCAACATATTGGGTTTACATTGGGCTCTGATTAGAGTTAGTGTTGGTTCATGCTTGGACTGGGTCAGATTGGAATTTTTTATGCCCAGTCTAAACAATAACACAAGTTTGGGCATTATTGTGTAGAGTAAAAGATTCCTGTTTTTTACGTTTTTTATAGATAAATATACTTCAATGTCTAATCTAACATCTATATATAAGATATTGTGAAACCAATTGCCTTCAGAAGTTACCTAATGAGTAAGAGTAATTATTATTATTATTATTTACAGCTGTTCTTTTGAACTCTTAGTTTAATTTTAAAACCCTTTAACTGTCATGAAGACACTGGTGTCTTCATGAACACATGGAATAATATGCAAGCATTTTCAGGTTGACAGTTAAGGGGTCAAAACAGGGTTAGGTTATAAATAAACATCCCAAATCAAATCATTCCTTTACGGAAGAGCCAAGAAATCATTTTTGCAGTGTGCCAGCACAATGTGTAAGAAAGTGCTCTGATCAAAATACCTTTTCGTGTTTACATACAAAACCAGACCATGAACACATACCCCTATATTGAAACAACGGTGGTGGTGTCATGATGTGGGGATGCTGTTTTTCAGCCGGGACAGTAAAGCTGGTCAGTTAATTGAGCTAAACGCCAGGCAATACGGAAAGAAAACCTGTTAGCTCCCAAAAAGCTTTTTTGACTGTGTTGGAGGGTCACCTTGTAGGAAGGAGGACCTGGAGCACAACCTTGTACTTATTTTGCAAAGAAATGTGGGCACAAATATTCTCTAGATGTTGGAAGCTAGTAGAAATAAAGCACAACACACTTGCAGATGTAACTGCAGCTGTCTGTTGTTCTACAAAGTATCAGCTTGATTCAATATGCGTAAAACACCTTCTAGATTTTTAAATATAGCTTTGTAAACTGTGCTTTTTTTTCATACACTTCATCATTTTGCAATACTTTGGCTCAGTCTATCATGTATAAAATCATAATAAAATATTGTAAACTTTGCAGTTATAACATGACAAAAAAGAGAAAAAAAGTTTATTTGCCATGAATATATTTTGCAGGCACTGTTTATTTCACTTTTTGGCACCAAGTTAGCATATCAAGAACAGGGGCTGGAAACATGCCATACAGCTGTCATATTTGACTTTACAGAATACACTCATAAATTTCCACTCGGGCTACTTTGAGCTTTGAGTGGCAGGTCTGCCGTCTGCATCCAGATACGGCTGTCTTGATAGGACTGTAAGCTTCAAGTAAAGCTTGTGTCTATAATTAGTGATGCTACATTTACAGTTTTACTTATTAATGGGCAGTCCAGCAACAGTTTGGTGCCTTTATGTAAGATTAATACTAGAAGAATACAAATGAATTAAAAACTAAAAAAAAAGAACTTTGTGAATGACTTTGCTTGTGTTAATCCCCCTTTGATTTATTTCTTCTTTCTTCCTTTTTTGTCCTCTTTCTTCTCTGTGCTTCTTTGCTCAGTATCCTCTTTCCCTCAGGTTTTGAGTGACACTACAGTCTTCCTTTTATATCTGCTGAATTCAGCTGCTGCAGCTCTGCACATTCATGTGTGCATGGCACGCACACACAATCACACACTTTTTAAGACATAAAACAATGTCAGCAGGAAGGATTTTCCTGGCGGCCTGCTCTTCTGTGTATTGTATGATCTTGGATGTATTAAAAGGAAACCTCTGCAGTCACACCTATTTAGTCGCGCTCTCACTTCCTTTTCTATCACCACAAGAAAATTGAATTTCTATCGCTGTTGTTTCCTGTGATGTCCCTGTCCCAGATAAGTCACTCATGTCCCTCAGTGCATGTAGGCTAAGACACACTCATGAATGCACACCAATAAGACTGTTTGTTGGGTAATTGTTAATAGCTGGTGTTTTACTTCATTCAAGCTGTCTTTTTTTATTTTAAACGAAGAAAGAGACTGTTTTAAAAAGATAAATAGTACACTTTACATTGTAACTGTTTTTAATTTCTGACCTATTCATTATTGAAGATAAATACTGTATTAAATTTCACACATAGTTTTGCATTTGAATGATTTTTGTCAGTGGAAGCACTAATGGTGTACCAGCAAAGGACACCAGCACTTTGCTGGTACACCAGGAAAACCAGCTGGCACATGTTTTGCAGCAATACCAGAAAACCTTGAACCATGCTTCAAGGTCCTTTTTGTATAAAAAAGCATGAGGTTTATGCAAAAATGAACATATATAAAACAGAACTAAGGATAAAATACTGTACATATTAATTGTTTTATTATATTTTATAATTAAACTAAATGTAATTCATTGAAATATCTACATTATTCAACTTTTTACACTTTGTGTCCAAATTTACCATTTTTGTCACCTGTAACTTATACAGCCAGCTGCTGAAACTGACCTCTTGTCCACTATGGTTATTTTGAAAGTGGAAGGCCGACCAATGATAAGAAATGAATAATAAATCCATATCATATATGCATCCCCTACGTAATGTTTAATGATTGCAAATATCACAGCAGCCCTGAAAACTGCTTTGCTATCAACCTCCCCACCTAAATGTCCTATTTGAGGGCTGTGGGGTGGGAGGCCGTCCCAGCTGTCATCGATTGAGTGACAAAGAAGAGCCAGAGCTTTCCAGTGCTCTCTGAGCTCTTCTTAACTTTTTCCAAGTCAATCGAAGTCTTCCGACGGTATTTGAGTTTAACACTCTGCATTTTTCAAGAACATCTTCTAACTGACTAAATGTGTTGCCACAAAACTGCGCACGCGTCACATACACATAATGGGATGGCAATGACTTAATCTGAAGTTATGTGACATTCACACTCACACACATCAGGCGGTTTGAGCAGTCGGTAACAGATGGCTCTAAACCGCGCAGATGTTTGTGTGCGTGCAGCATTTGTCATTTGTGAATAAAGATCTCTTGTTTTTCTTAATTGAATCTTATGATGTGAATGGCTCATGGGACAGAGCAACACTTGCTCACACACACACACACACACACACACACACACCCCCACACCCAGATTTGTATTTATTTCCACAGTGTATTTGTGTTTCAGTATGCTCTGAGAGACACTGAGCCATTAGCCGCTGGTGGTCTGTCAGTGGGCAGGTGGGGCAGTCTGGTGCCTCACTGGTGGTGCACAGACATCTGTGCGCCTGAGTGTGTTACAGTGAGAGACGTTTGGAGCCGGTATGCTGTGAGCCAGGAGGGCTCAGCCTTCCCTGTATTTGGTATCTGAGTCCCATGTGTGTGATTGAGAGTTTGCCCATGTGTGCCTCTGTGTTTGCTGCTTTGGTTATCTTTGACCTTCCGTCTGAATGAGGAATTTCACAGAATTGTTCTAAAAGAGCACAGTAGAGCGTAATGCACTGAACTAATTAATGTGAGATAATAATTAGCTGCTTTGTTTATCCCTGTGGGGAACTTGTGAGTTCTTCAGAGGTCAGAGATGGAAAAAAAAGCTGTGGTTAATGATCCTGCCCCTGGACTCTTGCAAACAGAGATGACTCCAAATGGGTGAATTTGTACTCAGAAAATATTCAATAAAGCAAACAGTCTCATGTTTTGAATCTATATTTAATTATTGTTAGAGGGATGTTGGACTTTTAGTGTATATTCATGTTGCAGTTCATGATCTCATGTTTGAATTATTTCAAAGATGAGGTCACCATTTATGATAAAATGGCCTGTGGCTGAATGATCATGTTCCATTGCTGTATGAAGTCAGGCAAAAGCAAAGGCCAAGGTAACCCATATATTTAGGGTGTACCTATGTTCTGCTGACAGATTACCACAAATTGACTGTGATGTCACAGGAAACAACCCGAAAATTACACAACTTAGGACAAATATTTGACTCATACCAGTAATGTGTCACAGTGCATTCAAAACTTATTTCTAAAATGAAAAACATTAATTGCATTACATGTCACATGAGTTGTTTTACTGTTCTTCAGCTTCAAGTGAGCTAAAGTGTTGCCCATTGCAGTGTGAACTTCGAGTCTTGAACTGATTCCTCTGTGGTCAAAGTTCAGTTTATGTATGTCTTTGACCTTGATGTAGTGTGAGGTGTACTCTACAACCAACAGATACAATATATCTATCAAAATGTTCTCTACTAACCTTAAAGTGACTTACCATGTGGAAACTCAATTATAAGTCCCTCTTTGCTCTCTGAATGGTAACTTGTTATCACAGCTCCGTCACACGTTAAGTTTCTCTTCTGTCTCTATTAAGGATGGTGTTGGTTTTCAGATGAGACAAATGATCGTTTGTGATTCCACTGCAGCTTTCTAGGTGAAGCTTAACTATTATCAGCTTATATTGAAGATTCCACCTTTTTGCAATGTGCACCATAGAAAATAAAAGATGAACTGGTTGTGGAGTAAGGAATTTACCTCTGAACCCAGCAGGGGTCTCTGTGTAAGCTACATAAAACTAAGTGATGATAAAGTTCTACAAGAGAATAGGGAAACCTTTTATTCTCATTCTCTCTTTCGACCTTGACATCTAAAACGGAGAGTTTGGAAAGTCTGACGTATTATGTGTTTAAACTCTGAGCTGTGGATTTGCCCCAATTTCCTGATGTTTTAATAATGTTGGATTTTCTCCAATCCAGTTTAGTAGTGAAATGGGAAAGAAATATTTCTTTTGGCTGCACCTTTTGAACTGTTCATTAGTTGAGCTTCCTGAATTATTTTTTACATTTCGCTAACCAGTCATTTGTCTAACAATGTTAGTTATATACTAATTTAAGTTATTGTCTCTACCTTGTAACAGATATTGCAAGAGGAAGTTGAATTGCTCTTGTTTCATTTTAATATGAGCTCTGCTGTCTTCTGTTACAATTATTTAGGGCAACTGCTTTGCAAGCAATCCATTTTATATCAAACTTATAGGTACCTGAGGAGATATCGGAAGTGATATTCTCCAAATAATCCAAACCTAATTTTTAGGGTTTGTAGCCCAGCATCTCCCTCATTACTTAGACAAGACATTCAAATAAGATTTGTTTTAGTGAAATCTGATTTTATCTACTTTAATTCACCAAGATTCATCCCTATTGCCCCCTCTATACTCTTTATCTGTTTAGTTTAATCCAGTTTCCAATAAGCTACTAATTCAGTATAAGCAGTTTTATACCCACATGATCCAGTTCAGTACAGTGTAATCCCATTTCAATCTGGTTTTATCAGGTCTTGAGCAGCTCAGTTCACACTGAGAGTGAATTTGTTCTTAGTCGCGGTTAGAGACTTGATCCTGCATCTCCATCTTTCTCTGCGGGAAGGCTGTTGCAATTGACCCATAAAGTGGACAGATGGAGACGGGTTTGTCTGTGTCCGCATGAATCTGTCTGTACCAGCAGTAGCTTCCTCTGGCCTTGTAGTTTTGGCCAGACATCTTCCTTCCACACACACTTGCACTTATACAGGCACTTTGTATACACAAAACCACACACACTACCATTACCTTAAATTGAATCTGATAATACTCTAATTTAAAACCACGTCTTTGTGTTGACGTCTATTGAATGCTAATGCTTTTATTCCTCAATTTCTTATTTATGTGTTCAAAAAAGATAATCTAAGTGCACCTTGGAATGCATAAAACCAAATTATTT
The DNA here is from genome assembly GCA_902982915.1 of Phalloptychus januarius. Taxonomy (NCBI): domain Eukaryota; kingdom Metazoa; phylum Chordata; class Actinopteri; order Cyprinodontiformes; family Poeciliidae; genus Phalloptychus; species Phalloptychus januarius. Next base: position 13,823,022 of record CADWAE010000230.1, on the reverse strand, counting down.
ATACTATTTGCTCTCAAAGTGGCATTTTTTACTAAAATACTGTTAAAGTTTGTTTCAGAATTGTATTGCAGTTATCTCATTCAGTAGTTGTGGGGACTGCAGAGAGATTCAAGGCAAAACAGGGAGATGAAAGTGACTGAGATAGACTTGGCAGTTTGGTTTGATGACCTAAACTTCACTCTGTCTCTGGAGCCTTGCAGCTGCTCTTCGCTGTCCTGTGTGTAATGATGTCAATAAGCAGCTGCAGTTAAGTAACGATACTGACAACCTCTGACTGTCCAAGAAGGACACCCACTGACTCATACTCATTCATATTTATCAGGCATGTTTTGTTGGCCAATTACAACAAATTGTTTTAGGCTAACAGATACAAGAGCAATGTGGAAATGTTTTTATTCTCCATGGACAACTAAGGGATCCACATTTAATTTCCAGTTATGTTGATCTTTTTGTTGGTTATTCAGCAAATGAAACCTGTAAAATATGATAATCCTTCTTTTACTTTAATTCTGGATTCTATGTGGATATGATTGAATGGTTGTATTAAGTAAGCCATACAGTTATTTTACAATCCTTGGTGATTTATAAAGTTTTATTGGATATTGAAGAGTGCTGGAAAGGAAAAAAATGTGACTAAAATGCTCAATCTTCAATTTTTTTTTTTTTTGTGGAAAAACGACCTGTGAAAGATATCCTGAGCTTATTTTACGGAATATTACTGCAGTCACAAATTTTGTTTTGGGTTATGGAATTTCTTATTGATTTTTGTGGAAGATACTTGTCAAAGTATCAGTAACTCCAGGAGAGCCCTACAGATCCAAAGCTCAGGTGGAAGAATCTATCAGCGGAATAACGATTAATAATTTCTCCACATATCTGGCCTTTTTGGATCCTTTCGCAGATGCACTCCAGTCATGCTAACTTAGATTGAGATATTTGGTGAAGAAAAAAGGCAAAAATGTAAAGTTCAAAGCAAGAGAGAAATGTCCAAAGACCTACAGCTGTACTAGCAGCAAAAGGTTGTTTTTATGGGATAATACAGTATGTATTGCCAATAAAGCATATGTAATAAACAGAAAAGGAAATATTGATTGTTTTCTATCAGAAAGTTTGTGTTAAAAGTGTCTCAGTTTGCAGCAGCTTTTCTTTCCCAAGCAAAATGCTGATATCATTAAAGCTTTGTTCATTTTTAGTTCACCAGGTAAAAATAGCTGCTCTAACTACAAAGTTGTCCAGAAATGCATTTCCATTTATGAGTGTGCACATAAACATGCATGAACACTGCTGGATGATCCGCTCTACCAAATCAAGTGTCTAATATCTCTGTCACTTTTTTTCTTTTGGATCCCTTTCACCCTCTTAGCATTCCTTCTTAGACCACATGGGCAGTGCCATTTTCTCAGTCCCTTGAACTTCATCAAAGTCCATCATCTGCCAACAATTTCTTGTAATAACTATAATAACCAGTCCAACATGTTGAAGACTTCCTAAGTAAAGGCCAATGTCAGCAGATTCACAGCTGTTCTTGTGATTTCAGTGATAATTTCACCTCAATCAAGATGAAACCATGGATTTGGGGAACTGATTTGAATCATTATCTCAGTTCTTGCCATCTTGCTCACTAAACATACAATCAAATTGCTTTCCTTGTGAATAATGCAAAGTTTCTGCTTGATCAGCTTGAGATCAAGTTGTGAGTTTCAAAAAAGGCATAAGGCATCAAAAGTATGAGGAATATTACATCACATACTTTGAAATTTGGCTATAGATTTGTGTCTAAAATTGCAACAGAAATATTTTAAAATGAATTCAAGAAGCAGGCACTTGTTAATGTTTAGCTACTCAAAGTGCTTAGATTTGTATCTTTGTTTGTTTTCTACCATGTTTTAACATAAAATATTTTATGTCATGGTCTTAATTGTTTCTTAAAACTAGATTTCACCAATTTATCGGGTTCCGCTACATTGTAATATAAACTATTACTTTTTGCCATTATTTTGGATTCAAACAAGGTAATGAAAACAAGTCTGTTGAGGGCATTTCAGACACTTGCATCAGATTTACTTGACAACTGGACTGACAACTACATGGAAAAAATGAAGAAACACATGGAGACTCGGATGCAAAGCAAATAAAAACAACCAGTTTCTTTTGTAGACCAATCAACTTTGAAGAGTGTGAAGTATGAGGAGAGGATACTGCAGCTCTTTGACTGGCTTTTCAAAGGGTGTGTGTGTTTTTCTGGATTTAAACTTTGAAGATCCAGTCCTATACCAAGACCGATTGTAACTCCACCCTCTAACCATCTGGCTTTCCATCTGACACCACAGCTTGGTTCTTTCCGTTTTAATCGACTTTATTTTTCACTTATGTAGCTAACTCATGGCCTCCTCTTTATTACCAAACTTCCTCCCTGCTGCAGTGATCTCTTCTCTATTAGATCTTTCTACATTGCCCCACAGTTGAAATACATTCTGGGGTATTTTTCTTTGTTGCCTCTACTCCATACCAGATGCACTTATTTTTAGTTTCCCATGTAGAAGAACATTTTCTTATTAGCTCATTTTTGACCATTACTGAGGTAATGAAGGGTGAAAGAGGTTCTGAGCCTTCATGTTTTTTTTTTCTATGAAGTAGGAAAAATCAGAAATCATGTTGCTCTAAGACAAGAATATTTCAGTTAACTTCACTTTTTTTCTTGTACTTTCTCTGACAATTTTATTACGGGCTTGACAAAACACCTTATATACAAAACAAGCTGTTTTAATATTTTAATCCTAATAATGTCTTGCTTTGTAATTGGTTATCAGCTTGCAATGAAAACAAAGTCAGTCAATGATTTAGGTATTAGGCCTTTGCCTAAATCACTGTGATACCACTAAAGTGGCACAGTGTTCATAAATGGCTTCTTGTATGGACCAAAGGATTAAAAAGTTTGTATTTTGTGGTAATTCAATGCTTTGTGGTGGAATACATTCTTTCTTCTTTTTTTAATTATTGACTCATTTTTTAAACAATTTTAATTTCAACATTTACTTAAAGAAATAACATGATAATTGAACAACCCTATTCATGTACCCACACCAAATCTTAATATGCCCTTGTGCAAGGCACTTAACTTCAAATTGCCCACCAACCTACGCCAACCTACGTATTTGTGTGTGAGTGATGAGATTGCCAATGTAGGGTAAAAGTGCGTTGAGTGGTCAGCATGAATAGAAAAGCTCAGTCTGTTTATCATAACAGCAAAAACATCATTCAGGGCTTTTGCAAATATTTCCACCACAGATGCCAATAGACACAGAGGCCACTCTATGAAAACAGTGTAATGACATCATGAACATATTCACAAAAACAAACTTGACACTAGGCTCAGTGATTTAATGATAATGTTATCTCTGTCAGTTGGTTTTCATATGAATTTCTGAACACAATATAACATTTATGATCATTTGACACTGTATCTGTTAGTGATAGGTTTGAGCTTGAGATGTGCAATGTGGGTGTCATTCATTTGATGCAATGCCATTGTGTTGCATCCTAAATTACTATGACAGCAGCTGAATCCACCCGTCACTCCTTTAATCTTATTGTTTTTCACTCAGTTGAATGCTTCTTATCTACTTCCTCCTGAATGCAGTTTTTTTCTTTATTATAAATTCTTATCTAATTGATTTAATTAACTAACCATGACTCTTATCTTCTTCCTAGTATCACAGATTTCTTCCATAGAAAATGAAAGATACCAAATGTCACAGTTCTGCAGCCGACTGCCCCCAGGGTTTGGGCCCTGCTGTTAAAGCTCTGTCATATGTGCATCTGTCTTTTCTATGTACCAGCTCTGTTACAGATTTTACAAGCTCCACTTGAGCTGGAATTATTGACTACACTGGTAAAGTTGCTCCCGCCAATGATAGTTGGCCCTCTGGGGCTACATGGAGTTACAAACTGTGAAAAATGTGGAAATAGAGTAAGAACTGACTGGCTTTGAACACGATGAAGTGAATATGCACCCCTAATGCACGGGGCGCTTTCCCCTGTGATGGAGGGGTTTTGTATTGCTGACCTGCCAGAGGATGGCTGACATCTGCAAGCTTGACTGGGAAATTCAGTGACTCCATTGAAGAGTGGGAGGAAGCTAAAAATATTCATTTGTGTAAAAAAGAAATGAAGAATTTAATTTCAAAATAATGTCAATACAACCTTTAACTCCAACCCATCATATACAAAAATATATATAAATATGTGGTATTTTTTAATGTAAAACTGGACACACAAAATGGACCCAATCAGCATTGACAATAACACACCATAATGACTGAGAGCTGTGAACTTCTAGAACATCTGCTTTAATCATGAACACTTTTTGATGATCGGTTTATCATAGCATCTGATGAAAGCTGCTAATTGCTTTTCTAATTTCTGTGAAGACAATAAGAGTTTATTTGTTTTTAACATTCTTGGTCTACATTCCTGCATATAAAATACTGAGTTCTTCTTGAGTCCCAGGTTATAATATATTGATCTAATTCCAAGGTGGGTATTTCAGAAGGCTGTTTTTGTTTTTGTCTCTTTCTCCATCCCTGATGCATTATCTGACCCACTATTGCTTGTTACAGCTGTCCTATTTGCCCATTCTCCACGGTTGTTGTCATTCCTCCATCCCTCCCATGTGGCCCACTTCCCAATCCCACTTTCCTACAGCACATGTGTGTGTATCTAAGACGGATCATTTCTGAGTAAGATGTTTGCCAAATTAGAGGCTTAATCTCCTTTATAGAGAATTATAACCCAGGCACAGACACATGCACTTAGAGGTAATCTGCATCTTATCTTCACAAAATCCATCTATTTGAGAGAAATGAATCGACCAATCACTTGGGCAATTTCAGCTAAGACCAGCTAAACTAAAGATATTGTCTTATAAGGCCTGTTGTTCTGGATTGAAATACATACTGTGTTCTTCAGTTAATTTATTTTCATCTCTTGGTTGGAAATCAGAATGGATCAAGCAGCTCTGTTTGCTTCTCATCTACAAGGAATGACAAATGAATGCATAAGTCTGTGTCCATTTATTTGGAGTGTTGGCGAATAGAGAGTCCCAATCTGACGCTTCAATATTTTTTAAAAATGAAGAATAGCAAAGAAACCGTTCCAGGATGTTCTTCATTTTATATTTTATCCACCTTATTTATCATTTAATGGAACACTGAAGCAGTGTGAATGTTGCACTTATTTTGGTGCAACATTCACAGTTGCACAGTTTTACAGTTTCAGTAAAAACAAGCAAACAAACAAAAAAAACAAAACATTATTTTTATATCATATATAATCCAGAGCAGGATCATTGGCAGTTTTGTTTGTTGATTTATTTTATGTTTTTTCTGGTCAAAGGTAGATTTGTTGGTGTGCTGCCTGCTGCATAAGCCATGGACATTTTAGTTTAAGGCCACACACTGGTGCATTTTTCATTGAATTTTCCGATAAGAGAGCAGAATTATGGCTCCATCCATGCATTACAGCAAGTTGTCAAATCAATTTTGGTAAGTCTGTTGCTTTGGGATATGTTCACCATTTTTTCATGTCTTCTTGACTTGTGCATAATAAGTCACTGTGGTTAATTCAGTCCAACAGATATGACTTCTTAACCCTTACTTTCTCTCATCTGTCTTTTAATTTCTCCTACTTTTAGAGCATGAGTTGAGGCCCATGTATTATCTTCTAGCCTACTTCATGTTGTCAGACTAGTCTTGATTAAGTGATTTCTGGATTCTGCAAGTCAAGTTTTTTAACCCTTACAGGAAATCAGTAAGGAGTGAGAAAAAACTTTCTCACAGCACTGTTGATTAATCCCAACAGTTCTCTTATTTCTTCTCATTTTTTGAGAAAACTTCCTGCAAGATAGAAAATTAAAACATTAAAATTATGTAAATCAGCATGTTGCAGCATGATTTGAAGATTTATTTATGAATTGAGGATAGAGGAAAGCATCAAACTCAATCTTGTTTTTGTAGTTTTATGCAGTGAATCCCTGTGAAACTAAAACCCTGTCTCTATTTTTTTTTCTTCATTTCATTGAGCCAGTGCTGAAAAAGAGTCATCCAGCTCCTGTTCTTGAAAAGGCAAATACTCTAAATATTTTATGATTAATATATATAATTCAAATCCCTATGTGATGAATTATTCATGGTCTGGTGGGATTTTGTGGATACTTGTCTTTGTTACTGATAGCCTGCTGTTTCATCTCAGTGACAGCCTGTACTGCCTGTGTGTATACGTGATTTTTTTTATTTTTTGCCAGAGGATGAGCGTCTCGGACTCATCAGTCTGATAATCATCAATCATATATTTCGCTGCAAGCCCTGCCTTCCACACCTCTTATTGGCAGAGAGGAAAAAGAGTATTTAATAAGAACATTAAAAGTTGAATAAACTGCAGTTGGTCAGTGCGAGAGAATGACCTCTAGGCAGGTTGATGGAGTGATGCTGAAGTGAAGCTGTAAGGTCAGTCAGCCGGCAAAAACTAAACAAGCACAGCAGCTGAGAATAAGAGTGTGCATTCACAAAGATATGGTCTGCTAATGATTAAGGTCAGAACCAGATGAAGCAACAGAACATCATATGGAAAACCATCTTTACGCACATTTTAGATCATCTTTATTTTCAGGGGGTGTTTGAGTGACAGAAAACCTGAAGTCTCTTCTTGCCTGTTTCATATTATGGCTTTGCTGTGCATAGTGCAACTGTGACAACTGTCTGTACTGGGCTAGAGTGTGTACATGTGTGCTCACAGCACACCGTTGGCCCACCCACCTAATATGCCACCTGATCCAGAGCACCCGGACGCCCCAAAGTCATTACACAATGCTACCCAATCCCTCAGTGCCTCCCTCTGAGCTCTCTGGGGTCTCAAAGCTGTGCAGACCCACCAAGCACAAGCAAACACACACACGTGCACCCGTGTGTGTTTGCACGTGTTCAAACACTCACTTCAATTATTCAATTATTGTTCACACCACTGATAAACTGTCATAAGAAGATGATGCAGAGGTCAAACCAAAATCCCATTGGTTTTTTTGTTGTCAGTAAGTGTTTTGGTGTAATTGTTTAAATGGGGTGGTGGGTTGTGCCGTCTGTCATATATAGTAAATTTTGGGTCTTTTTTAGGTGCTGACATAGTGAAAAAGATCCTAGGAGGACACTGAGCTCACATGATTAGCTGATGTACAATATCTGGCTCACAGGAACAGCACAAGACAAAGTTGTAACCGTATTTCTATAAAAACAGAGAATCATGTTATTGTTTCTCTTTTTCAAAAAGAAAATAATGTTTCACTAAATATTTGTGTGATTTTTATAATACAATTTATTCCATGCTTTATTAGTATCTTCTTTTGGTTTCACAAACAGAGGAAATATTTTACAGATCAGAAACTGTTTTGTAAATGTAAATATAATCTCTGCTGATAATTTGTAGAAAAATCTACAAGGCATGATAGTTGTTGGAAAAAATATTCTAACTAAACTAGTGGAAATAGGTTAACACCAATTATTCCTTCTTCTTTGTACTGACTCTAACTAAGCAGTGAGAGGATGGGATATTTCAGTGTTATTTTTGAAGGACATCTGTGTGGTCATTATCATAATGCTACTATGAACATGAACAGATTGTTATGAACCAATAAGAGCCACGGTCTTCAAATGCCCTCAGTTAATAAATCAAACACACTTTTAACAATAATCTCTGTTATATATACTGTATATATGATATGACTAGAAAGGGTGCAACAGATTATGTCTGTTTATTTAATTCTTTAGTTTACATGGTCGCAATTTATAATTTTAAAACCATTTCCAGACACAAAGTGCCACAAGAAAAGAGGTTACACTGTGAATATTCATAATGCATCAGTTACATCATATCACACTGCACAACCTTTTACCCTTCTTCATGTTGCCAGACAGATTTTATAATAACAATTCTATAACAAAAGTCTTCTTTAAGGGGTCAATTTTTTCACAGGAGAGTAAGTTACACTTGTTCTAAAAAACCCCTTAGTTATGTGTTGAGTTTTGTTTCTACATATTTTACTGCACCATCACAACACTTTTCCTACCTGGTTTATGAAAATGACATGCAAAATTAGCAGAACAACTGTTTGCGCTGACTGTCTTTCTCTGCAGGAGCTTGTGTAAATTTTGTTACAGGATAATGGGAGTTGCTAAGCAACGCCGTTCAAATATTCTACCTGCAGGTTAGTGTAAATTGCCAGCTGTGTTTACACTGTCAGTCGGAATAGTCTTCTTTATCAAGGCCAAAAAATGTAAGTTTGTTCATAAAAATAATTGTTCTGTAATTCTTTACATTGTCAAAGTATTATTTGAAGTTCAGCAGGAACATAGAAAGGAAGAACTGTGCTGTTCTATATGGTATGCTCCATTACCTTCATGTCATTTTATACAATGTCAGAATAAAAAAAAAAACACTGAACAGGCTAGAGTGAATGTAATTATTACAGTAATTTAATATAAATGGAAGTGAACTGTAGCAGAAAATTCAATAACATTTAATTTTCATATGACATTTTTTTCTGTGACCAAGTCACATTGAAGCTCTTTAAAAGGATGTTAAGGTCCGTACTTCTGCAAAAGAAGTGGCATAATATGCATCTTTAGTATATAGAAAGTGTTTTCTTAATTAACTCCCTAGGTGAAAAATGTGGAATGCTTTTTTTTTTTTAAATGCTTTCCGTTTCTCCTTGGTTTTACTTTTAGCCATATGACTTAATGCAGCACATCATAGAGCACTTCAATCAGATTTTGATTCTACAACTTTACTATCTCTTCCCCCACGGATGCATATTCTGTAAACCTTCTTGTTTTCCCAACTGCCACATCCATCCTCCCTCCTCTCCTTTACTATTCACTGTCATCTCCTGTGGCGCTTCCCCTTCATCTGACTGCCAAGAGGGACCCAGAACACGCAGTATCACAACCGCACACGCAGCATGGAAAAGTCCTCAAACTGAATGGATAAACGCTGATATAGAGTCAATACAGAAAGGGAAAAATTGGGCACAGTGGTAACAAAGATGTTAGTGAAACAGAGTTTGTACTCAAGTGCTTTCTCAGGAGGTGTTAAATCACTCACAGAGACCAAAAGAAAGAGAGACCTTGTTATAAAAAGATAACGCATAGCAGATCAGTTATCATTTGAGGAACAATTTGGATGCTTGTGTGATTTGTAAAATGTATCTGCATTCAAGTCAAATGAAATGGGAACTCTCAGCTTGGATATTGTTCATTCATTACATAGATATGATCTGGCTGCACTGAAAATTTGGGAACATTATATTCCCAAAGGCTAATATACTTAAAACTGTAGTAATCTGTGCTCTGCACCAAATTTAAGACTGTAGTCTTAAGTATATTAGACTCATAACTTAAAAAAAATCTTATCTAATTAGTTTTGTGACTCGTCAAAAGAATTAAAGCATGACTTTGACCTTTCCACTAAGAAGCAAAGATCAGCTTATACTTTAAGGATTAATATTCACTACAGATTTACTAAAACATGAAGAAAACATAAAGAGATGAACATCTAGTCTATAAGACAAACAGATGTACTTAAAAGCACTGTTTACCGTGGAAGAGTTAATAGAAAGATTATTTCCTAATGCAACTAAAGCTGGTTAAAGACTCAGAAATGATCAAGAACCTGTTTGACTCTCAAATGCCAAGAGAAATGTTATTTTAAGAATCAGACTTTCATTATGTATCTAATTTAGGAGAAGAGATTAAAATTCATTCTGTTCATTCATCTAGGAACCAAGGAAAAGGACCAAGGGGTTTCATAATGGATGCTTACAGAGTCAGAGAGCTACAATACTCTCAGTCTGTTGCTTACAGTAAAGCAAGTTGTAACCACACCTTGATGTTAACCATTCCGCTTTTCATCATTATGTATCTTATTTGCTTTTAATTTGCTTTTCATACCTTTCCCTGTCAGATGGCTTTAAAAAGGGAGACATGTAATGAGGTGACCATACCAGCTCAGTTCACAGATTGTGACTTTAATTCACCAAAATGGGTTTCAACTAACTGCTCTATCTATTCATTTGACATGTGTTCTCTTTATGGTATGTTGTTTCATCCCATAGCATTTATTTTCATAGAACTGTATATTCAGGTCGGCGTCTGTTGTGAGGATCCGTTTTCACATCCGTCAAGTTGGGTGCAGAGTATGGGTGAAGTCTGACCTTCACAGCTAAGCGGATTGAGTTGCTTTTCCACACACCCTGGCTGATATTTCTTTGAAATTCTTGTTTTTTATTTCTTTTATGAAGCGCCCATCTTGATTCATAACAGACTAAGGTTTTTGAATGGTTTTGCTTTTTCGGATGTTTGTCAGAATCTGCAATTGTATGAACTGTTTGTTTCATTTGTGTTTTAGTTCTGATATAATCTTTATTGTTTATTTCTTATATCTTTTTGATTTGCCCCTTATGTCGGTTTGTTTAGGCTCATTCTTTATGTTAGGGATTTCTCTTTAGATTTGTGTTTCTTTATGTTTATTGTTTGTATCAAGTTCAGGACTCTTTCACACTTTTCATATCTCTTACTTGCTTACTTTCACCTCACCTTCTGTAATTCTGCTCCCATTTTCCAGCTGTTAATCATTTCCTTGTTTTCCCGGCTGCATCCAGTCACCTGTAATTAGCCGTTGCAGCTCCTCTTTCATTTCCACATCCTCCTCAGTGTATTCAAGCACCAGGGTTTCATTATTCTCCTCTGGCTCATCCATTTCTTGTTTCCTGGATCCTCCTCTGTCTGCATTATTTTGCTCTGCTGCTCCCTGCCTGGCTCTGTTTTTGTAAGTTCTCAATTTTGTTCATATGTGTATATGTTTTATTTATATCTATTTGACTCTCCAGTCTGTGCTTTGGTCTGTCTTTAAATGCACCCATTGTGACAGTGTTTGCTGGTCAGATGTTGGTTAGTGTTAAGTGTTTGTGGCTGTTGAATTGGATCTCTTGTTAAACTGGCTTTTCAGAAAGTTCTCCAGACTTGGTTACTCAATCCTAATGACGGTGACATCTTTTTGGTGATGATGATATTTTTTTGAGATCAAAAAGATGCTTGGTCAAGTCAGAAGACAGCTTTTAAAACAAACCACGTGTACAGTCTTGTCTTTTGCTCTGGCTTTTGATTCAGAACCAGAGCAATTTTTGCAAACATTTTGAAAATTTAAACACTTTTGAAATGTAAAAATGTAATAATAGCCTTAGGATGTAAAATAAACATCTAGTGAATCTGCAGCCTGCAAAGGTCAATCGAGCCTCTCGGCTGGGCATGCTCCAGCTCCTTTGTCTGTGTCTTCCAACGCAGCACAGCCTCTCTGCAGCAAAACCCTCTGGGATAGGAGTTGTCAGGAGAAACTGATCAGCTAGTCAGAAGTGGAAAACATGGTGTAACTACAGCAATAAGTTGGTGAGGGAGGAAATAACATATTGTCAAATTTTGCTCTCCCTTATGGCATCTACCACAGAAAACAATGACCTGAGTCACAATAATGGGGATTTTCTTATAAATGTCAGACTAGAAGACCAAAAACATTCATTGTCTTGGGTAACTGACTTAATTTTTAAAATGCTGAAAAGATAAATACCCATTTTGTGGCCAGCTGAAGTGGGCAGACCAGTAAAGTGTCTTTGTTACTTAAGGTCAAAATTCAAAGGTTGCTTCAAGCTTCTTAATTTGATTGGTTTCCTTCATTTTTCATCAGGTCTTTCTGAAACACGCACTCTTTTTACTTGTAATACATATCACCACTTACTGAAAGGATGATCTAACACCCCACAAAAGCACTGGCTTTCAAAGGTCAATCCCCGCCCCGTGTTAAATGTGAAGATGCCACTTTGTGGCACTCATGCATGTTTGATGTAGCCTGCATGGGTCATGGCCTTTTTTTTAAAGTAGCCACTTTATGTGTGTGCTTGGGGTGAGAGGTTACTTACATTGTTTATACTCTCCAAAGACCTGAATATTTTTGCTCCTGTGATGATTCATTTAAACATTTTTGTGTTTTGCTAATATACTAATATTTCATTAAATGTCAAGGAGACTTTGGTGCTTGATTATTAATTTATTGCAGTATTGTGAGGCAATTTGTTATCTTCATTAAACACTTTTAGACATATTTCATAGATTTTATATATGCTTGTTTTGTAAACTCAGTATTGCCCTTTTTTATTCATCCCAAAAGGTTTTGATGTGTTTGATGTATTTCGTTAAAAAATTCAAGTGTGTCCAAGTTTCAACTTGGGAAGATTTCTTTCATCTTCCTCAAATGAAAGAAATCATAAACTAGATGAGTCTGAAAAACCAGTGTTGCTGTCCTGAAAGAGTCTATTTTACTTTCCTGTCTTACAATGCCATCTTGAGAAAAGAATTTTGCAGTTGGACAAGAAAAACATTGACCACTTTGGCCACAAAAATACAAATATTTTATAAGACAAAATGAGACTTTTAAACGTAGGAACGCTTTACCTACAGGTCAAGCATGGTTGTGGCTAAGGATATATTTAGCTCATATTGACATTGTGCAGAAGGTAAAATTATGAACACAGATGACTTGGTCCGAGTTCCTCAACTTTACTTCAAGTCAACATATTTTAATATTTTTAAGATTCAACCTTCTGCTCTAATTGAAAAAATGGTCAAATATTTTCTCACAATTATGCCAGAAGGTTGTTCATGGCTACAAATTCCCTTTTTATTTAAATAATTTCTAAGGGAAAAAAACTAACAAAACATTGATTCTGTTAATTGTATGTAAGCTTTTCATCAGCTCTGTAGTTTTGTACATGTAGCAAATGGAATAAGTGAGAACTGAACAATGCAGGTGTAGTATGTAGTTTACATATTACATCTGTAGTATGTGAATCTCACTCTCATACAATCATACCACCTTTTCATAACTGAGCTACAACTATCATTAGCATTTCAAAGTAGCAAGGTGCAAGGAGTCACAAAATTATGCTTTTTTTTTGTGCACTTTGAAATGGAAATTTGCAGAAGAAAGAGGAAAATACTGTTTTCTGCAAAGAAGATTGGAAATGGTGTTTCTCACTTCTGCCATACACTCACTAATTCATACAGGTCACAGGAAGAGAACTGATCATAATGTGGTTTATAGTTAGGTAATGTTGACTGGCAGTATTTGTTTTCATTTGCATTTAAAAATCCCTTTTCAATTTCACCTCTCAAACTTCACATCCGGCTTCATTCACATCTGAAAATGTAGATATCCTTTTCTCTTCTTTGTGTTTATGATTTTTTCTTTTCTTTTTTGCTCACCGTAGGGGCAAAAGAATGATGTGGGATCTTACAACTTTATTATAACTTTTATTAGATATAAGTATGCTGCAGTTTATGTTGCTGGATTGTAAACTTTCATTTTTTCACACAAAAAGTCTCTTCAAATGTAGCAATATAATTAGGTAGCAGTTTATTTCTGAATAAATTTCAAGTGACATACTAGTTCCCTAATTTCTTTAGATTGAATGCATTGTGCTCTCTGACAGCAGATTCCTTTCTCTTTCTTGTTTTTTTCTTTTGGCTATTTTGTTATTCTAGTGAGTCTGACACGTCAGGCTCTCAGTCAGACATGGTTGAGGTTGACACTGCTGTGTCTGTCAGCTATGCCTTTTAAGTTCTAATGTCAAATAAATATTGACATTAGAACCTAATAAAAATTCACAGCTACATATTTGCTGTCACACTTTGATCTGCAGATGTATGCCTGGGTTTGAGAATCATGATAATCATGTTTTTTTTATGATAACCAGTTTTTGCATGGGTCGACTCCTTAACTGCTTTTAGATGGAGTATATGCTGTGGTCCATTTATTAACTGTACAGCATTTGAATTGTTAGGATATTTTCCAAATCCATCATGTATCTTATTTTAAGTTTTGTCAATCTCACAAAAATCCAGGTTACTCTCATGTCAAATGAATTGGCTCGTTTTCATTCTCCACAGAGTAAGTCATGCCAAATACAAGAACATGTCTCCTTTATCAAATTAATATTGGTTTGGGGCTTTTCCATCCATCCATTTTCTATACTCCCTTGTCCCTTACTGGGGTCGGGAGGGTTGCTTATGCCTATCTCCAGCTAACATTCCGGGCGAGAGGCGGGGTCACCCTGGACAGGTCGCCAGTCTGTCGCAGGGCAACACAAAGACAAACAGGACAAACAACCATGCACACACACACACACCTAGGGAGACTTTGGAAAAGCCAATTAACCTGACAGTCATGTTTTTGGACTGTGGGAGGAAGCCGGAGTACCCGGAGAGAACCCACGCATGCACAGGGAGAACATGCAAACTCCATGCAGAAAGACCGGGGCTGGGAATCGAACCCAGAACCTTCTTGCTGCAAGGCAACAGCTCTACCAACTGCGCCACTGGGCAGCCGGTTTGGGGCTTTTAGTGAAGCATTTGGATTTTTTTTAGGGAGATGGTAATTGTATTATTCAACAACCAACTGCTTTGATTATTTTTAAAACAGGACTCTAAAAATCTAAATTGTCCTGGCAGACCTCAAAGATACACAGACACTCTGCACTCATAAAAGTGACTAATTATATGAACTCAATTACATTTTGGTCAGGTTTCCCATTTAATCAATGTGTTTCTACAATTGAAATAAATGCAACGTAATTTTTCTCTGGTGGTGTGAATTAAACATTATCCATTGATCGCACATAAGTTAAAATTGAGTTTGAGCAACTCAGTTTTATCTAATGCAACTTTAATTAGATACATTAATGTTTCTATAACTCGAAGTATTTTACTCAGCTATGTATAATACATATTCATTGACCTAATGAAATCCATTATCTCCTTTCCAAAATCAATGTTTCCAAATCAATTATTTGTCATGGCTGCAAGCCTTGTGAGATTGAATGTCAACACACTTTGACTTTACTTGCACTTCAGCGACTGCTCAGAACTTCTAGAAGGCAGCTGTATTAACTCTGCACAGAATAAATGGTGCAAGTCACTAAGCACAGCACATTTTTAACTCTTGGTGCTGAATAGGCATTTAAATGCAACACAGTTTGAACAATAAGCAGCATTTTGGCATGTGCTTCACACATTCCATTCCAATCTCAATGAACAAATTAGGAAATTAAAAAGAATCAGTTTTTTTTTTAACTTTAAAACAAAAGTTGCCACATCATGTTCCTGCTTAAGCAAAAAACTGGTAAGAACAGCTGCTATCAACCCAGATATTTAAAGGAAAGGACAAGCATTATTCAATCAAAACTTTTTAGAGGAGTCGGAAATCCACCCCTGACTCTTACAGCGGTCTGCAGCCTTCTCAATTGTTACATTGTGTCATCTGTAAAACATTTAAACATTTTAAATATTTATAGTTTTTTAGCCAATTACTTTAAGTATGATAAATGGTAATAAAATCAACCAGTTCTAAGTGGAGCTAGTTTCTGTTTTATTAGTATTCCCAAAATGTAAGTAAAGTCCCGATGCCAGGATTGGAGAAGCCACACACTTTTACAAGCATCAACATGGTGCAGGCATGATTCTGGTAGAAATTTGGGCAGTTCAGGGCAAATTCAAATGCTAACCTGATTTATTCCTAAACCAGTTTTAAAGTTTGCTTGGATCATTGTGCAGTAAGAATAATTAAATGTGTCAGTTTTATTAATCTGACCCAAAACTTCACCTGCTGCAGGTGGTTAGAATGACCAGAAACAACATGAATCATAAAGGCCCAAGCCGGTCAAAACTTTAAAAATGCTGGAACACCATGTTCTTTGTCCACAGTGAAGTAGGTGTAAAATCACAATGAACTGGAAGGCTGCTATCCAAGCAAGAAATGAATGTTTCCAAACTGACAGAGTCAAGCATGACTGAAATGTGCAGCAGATGGACAAGCCAAAAGTTGTGGTTAGAGGTGATAAAAACTAAAGTTTTTGGTCATAGTGAAAATAATTTTTTGGAGGAGTAAGTTGTTTTCCTGAACCTTGAAAAATAAATCAAGTGATTGAAAACCCAGATTTAAGACTTTGTGTCCTTGATCTGCTTATGCCTTCTGACTGGTGCTACATGTATTTGGAAAAGACGTATAAATGGAATTTTGAATGCGACAGGTTTCAGTAATATCAGCAGAACATTAACATTATTAAAAATATTAGGTAAAACTTTAAATACCACCTGTTTGGTTCAAACCAGTTTAAAAACCTCATGGGTGTTTTGTTGTGGATAGATTGGATGCCAAGGGAACAGAAACTGGCATTTGTTGATGACTTCATCTGCAACATGTTGCAAAATAACAATTTGGAAGCAAAAACAGCAAGAGCTGAGTGAAACTGATGCTTTGCATACAGAACTTCTGGTGATTTCATTTGTTATGCAGGAAACTCATAGTCACAGTCATTTTCATATCGCAGAATTTCTTTCAACATGACAGATGTTGCATCAGGAGTGTCTCTTTCTGCTTAAAATTCAAAGCAGAAAATAGTAGTTAATGAACATGTTTTTTTTTTTTTGTTTCATAAGCTGCACTGATTAACATGTATTGCAGAATATTTTAAGGAACTGGCCTTGCATTGAAACTGCATAATGTGGTGGGATTTCAATTACAATATCTTTTGTTTAAACTGCTGTTGTCATATACATACAAAGCAAAAACATAAGTCAGAAATATTTTAACTCAGAGCACACATACCATACAAGGGCGATTTCCGAATAGTATTGCTGCTTTTTTTTCCTATGGACATTTTTTCACATTGTCATCATTAAAGATATATTTTGGGTTATTTCTCTGTGATTATGAATAATTAGTATCTTACCTGCACTTAGTGGCTGCCCTTGGCTCTAGTCTGACTAGCTGTTTACTTGAGTGCATGGTCTGAATTTCTTGCGAAGGAAATTTTACCACATAATAACAGCACATTTTATCAAAAGTAATTTCTTTATTCACACAGAGGGAAAAATAAGAATTCCTCTTGATCCAACACAGAGGGAAGAAAGCCTCCTTCTAAGAGACCTCCAGCAAAAACACTCCGAGAGGCGGGTAGCTATCTACCTTACCCTGCTGGGTGATTTATTGAATGAACGTTTGTTTTCCAACACCGTAGACAGCGGGCTATGAAAACCAGTGTGTTACCTTGCAAACAGCTGGATTTGTTTTTCATCCGTTTTATGAGATCAGAAGCACGGTAAATTGCATCTTCAATTTTTTAGGTTGTCAGTTTGTATCCAAAACATGAAAGTTATGACTCAGTGTCTCACTGGGAGACGGGGGCAGATTTTAGCTGTGACACCAATCGGCTGTGACAGCTCATTTTCACTGTCTGAGTATGTTTGGTTTAACTTGGTTTATCTATTTAGCTTAAGTTCACGTTTGACATTGATGGACAGGTGCTTCATCCAATCAGCTGTTGAATATCATTTGAAATGTCCTGCCTTTTCTGTCTCTTGAAGAAATCTCTGTTGGTTTTTCTAAACAAGCAGTCTGCCTTGTGAGGGTGCCTACTTGTAGGGCAGCATGCTGTAGCATACGTTTTTATACCTTTAAACAATTTCACACTTTAAAATCACAAGCACAAACATCAATGCATTTTTTGGGGGCACTGACAGATCAACATAAAGTTTTGCATAACTGAATTGGGTGTATGGTTTTCAATTTTACTTTACAAATAAAAAAATGTGGTTGGAATTTGTATTCAGCCAGTCAGAACTTCTAATTAAAAGAATTTTTTATTCCTTTGAAAGCCAAAATATTTACAAATGGATTCCACCTGTGTGTGGTTGGATCTCATTTAAACTAAACTACTTTGAGTAACATCACAAAAGAAGCTCGCTAGAGATTTGAACCCATAAATATTAAACATATGTATTATCAAGCAAGTCTAGATGTTTTTAGTCATATTTGGAGCTTTTTAGCACTAAAATTTGAGCAGGTAGACATTCCGGACAAAATAATCCAAGTATGGTTAAAATCTTTAACAGCAGCCTTTTCAAAAAGATCTAGAGAAAAATTGCTAACAATTGAGCTCATGCAGTTTTCTACATAAAGGATGTTGGCTTGATCCACCTAGTGCCAAGACATTCAATGAATCTCCTCTTCGTCTGGCATTGGATATAAAAAGTGCATTTAATCAGAGATCTAAAAAGTCTTTTAGAATCTACCAAAGAACCTTAAGAATTTTGCAATTTCTGAAACGTGTGTATATATACCTTGTTTCTACACAGTACAAATTTGCAAAGCAGAGCCTGAAGACTTTTTGATAAGTCCGTTTTGAGAGTACACATCTGACAATATGAGCAAGGGAGTTTCTGAGCCAGGAAGCCCGAACAGCAAGAACGAGATCAGATTAGCAGAGACAGCCAGAGACAGGAGGAGGAAAAGATGTGACATGTGACAGGACAGACTACCTGGTGGAAATGTAAGGAATTGGTGGATATAATAGTAGAGACATTCTGCTGTTAGATGGAGGCATGCATCTACGAGGGGTATGTGAGGAGGTGGGGGGGCTCTGTCTTCAGCAAGACAGCAGCAATAAGCTTTGGGGAAAAGAAATGTTTGATTTAGTATGCTGTACATGCGAGTTTATTTTTGCAAAATTGGAAAACGTGGTTCAAATACTCTCTTTTGTAGGTTGGCAATAAAGTATTAGCCTTTTTTTTTGTGAACTTGCATTCATTGTCCTGTCTTGGTTGCATTGGTGTATTTCTTTTGTGTCCATCAACATGCAGATTTAAATCACACTTGCATATCTGACAGCTAAGCTCAGTCTTATACCTCTTTTATGCTTCTCTCAACTTTATCCAAGATTTGCATGTTGTTTATTTACATATATACTGTATATATAAAGTAGAGATGAAAAAATGATGATTTCTTGTTTCCGATATGCCCAAGCCAATTTAAGCCAATCCTAGTTTCTCTTTTATTTCTCTAGTATGAAAATACATGCCATGAGCTGTCATGAATAATTTTTATTATACAGAGTTTATGCTGTAAATGTTTCAATGTATGGTAGATAGGAAAATTATTGCTGTAAAATGGTAATTGAATGTAATGTAAATATCACTTTATTCATATTCTACAACAAAAAAAAGCAAAATAGAATCAACTTCTTTCTGCAAGTTTTTTCATACAAACAAGGAATATGACTTTGGTTAGATGATAAATAAAGCATATCGCCATTGGAAACCTAGGAGAAACTTCATGACATTAATTTAAAGTCCTCAAATATTGTTTTACCAAAATAAGAGTATAATTTCTTGTCTAATCATAATTTAAGTCTTTTGCTTATTTTGTGTTTTCTTTTTTTTTTAAAAGCTCTATCTGTAAAGTGTTTGGATGTTTGAATTGCAAAGACCAGCAAATCTTCAGCATCCTCCTTTTGAAAGACAGCTTTGGATGTTAAAGTATAGCATTCAAGTTATAAAATCAAAATGTTTTGTTTAATAAATCATAGCAGCATGGATTACTTTTTTTCACAAATTTGAATAGCTTTACACATTATTAATCAAGATAAATACTATTGTTTTTATTAAGTTCTCTAAAATGCTAGAACGGAAAGAAGTTGTAATTTTCTACCTTTCTACTTCATTTAAGTTACTGTCTGTACATAACCCCCCTTTCAAACATCTTTGTTTTTTTCCTTTGCCTTTTTTCCCCCATCATATTGTGCTCTTGGAAGCAGCATGGATTGTTTGGTTGCTGCACAGTGTCAGGGCAGATTTGTTACACCAAAGGTTGAGAATGAGATATTCCCATCGTTGTGTAACTGACTTTACTGAACTTTTCACTTCAAACAATGTTTACAGTCTGTTTCTTCTAAGCAGGGACTTCAGTCACCCTTCCTGGTAATTTGAAACATTTATTTTGCCTTGGATTTTCAAGGTCTTCCAGGCACAACTCTGTTTTAGATGACAGAAAAATTCCCCTTCATGCATTATAGTTATTTAATTCTTTGCTAAGATAGTCGCCATAATAAAAATTGCAGATGTTGCTCATATTGGCCAAAATCTGACGAATACCTATTTTTTGTAGTCAAAGCACTTTCTCACTCTGGTTTTGGTTTTCTTGGCCAGGGCTGTATCCTTTTGAAGCCTCTGTGACTATGATTGACACATTTAGTCTTCCTATCAACCGGTGACACGCCTCAGCAACCATCTGTCACTCATCGCCTCCTGTCGCCACAGTAACGGGAAGAGGGAACGGGGCGATACAATGGGCACCTCCATGACATCCCATCACTTCGTGCAACTGTACTTTCCACTGGCTTATCTTACTGTCCTCTGTTGTTACTTTCAGGTTGGATTCATTTAGGGCTAGTTTGGTGTTAATGGCTCTCCAAAAAGTTAATCTCAGAGAAAATGCATTTGCTGTAGATGTTCCAGCGCTGAATGGGTGAGTCAGCACTCGAGCAATGCTGAACATGAGGGTAGCTACTTGATTCCCAGCGGTAAGCTGCGGAAAAGAGCAGCTTCATTATTAAAGCACAACAGGAGACCCTAGTGCTAATGATAAAGGACACTAACAAGGTTGTTAATCACATATTCCTGCTACACCTCTGACCCAGTGGGCTCAACTTTGTTTTATTGAAAGGACAAATACCACAGCCGGTTTACAGGCACCGGAGATGACAAGGTGACATGTTGCTAACTATGGGAGGTGGGGTAGAGAAAATTCACAGCAAAGCAGGAACACATTTTTCAGGTTTTCACTAATCACATCAGTAACAAAAGTAATTAAATTAATGATTAGGCTATATCTTTATATTAGATTGTAATAGATTGTTTTTTTTTTTTTTTTTTTGGAGGGGGGTTGATAAAAAAATGCACAGGCAATGATATCAAAAAATAAACATACAATAGTCTTAATTTTAGAAGGAATCAATTAGGAGGCATATACAATTCTACTCGCTTAGTTACATTTTTTGCATTCAGAAAGTAAAGATCATTCAATCAGATGCAGGATTTCTTTTTGAGTTGATCTTAAGATGAGGCTACATCAAATGAAAAAGTTTCCTCATTTACACAGGAGGCACTTGCAGCTTTTCTGGCAGCTGAGTGAGATTTTCAAACTTTTTTTTCTTGAGTGCATGTATGTATGTAGTTGTCATGTTTTGATCTGATTTCTGACAGTTCATCGAATGTTAAAGTTGATTTAGTCTGAAAAACTGATTTGTCTCTCTTTTCTGTTTTGACTCTCATGCTGTCCCTCCATGACATCTCTGGCTTCATCACTCTGGATACTTTATCAGGTAAGACATCCATCCACTTTGCAACTCCACTGCGCAGCTTGCATAGTTGAAAGGTTCTGCTGTGAGTGTATGTGTTCTTTCAGACGGTGTCTTTTTCTCACAGCTCAGATGAAAATGAGCCTTATGAATATGCATGCAGTCCCTGAGCTCTTTGCACTAAACCTTACTGTCTCTTCTGCTTCATATCTTCAGCTGTGTTTCTTTTTTTTCTGTCACTGCTTCTTTATTATTCGTTCACTCAGTCAAATAACCTCCATGTTGGAGCCTGACTTGAAGTCATCAATGACATTCATAAGGAATATTCAATGAGAAGATGAAAGTTTCAATGACATTGTACAAATTTCTCAAGGCAGAATAGAGACAACTGGGCATAGAGATGTCTGAATATACTTGAGCAGTGGTTTATGTCTATAAAGAGTTTAACAGTTTCAGACTTTTGAGTGTGGATTGATTATTTTAAGATAATGTTCTGTTTTGAGTGACTTTAATGATAAACAGGAGTACTGAGAGTGGTCATTCACCACCTATTTAAATCCCAGTCGTTTATCTTTAATGAAAGGGGTTGATAATCTTCAACAACATGCTATGGATTTCTTCCAACAAATCACAATTTAATTTTTTGTTTTTATTTTAAACTGGGGTGTCTAGGTAGTTCCCAAAAACCAGATATTGCTCTTATCGCAGGATTACGAGTTGCAATAGGTTTCATTTCTTTTTTTTCAGGCTTTCTGCTCTTTGAAATAGCTATTGGGTGTCTATCAACAGCTTGCAGAAATGGTCAAAAGATATGTAATGCATTCAAAGAAACTCATACCCCCTCATTATTATCTCCTCTTGTCACACCGCATACAACAAAAATTATGTTGTTAGGACTTCATGAAATGGGCCAACATAAAGTAACAACTGTAGAAATGAAAGAAAAATAATGTACTGCTTTCAAATATAGGGACATCTGTAAAGCATGGTATTCATTTATTTTCAATTCTACTGAGTCAATAGTTTTGCAGAATAGTAGAACAATCTCTCACTGCAAGTCTTTCGGGGTTTGTCTGTAGCAGAACTGCCTGTTGCTTTTGTTGGATCCCATCTGTCCATCAGTCTCCCATCACTAGACATGCTCTCATTCGCGGATACATGACAGTAGTCTCTTGTGAGATTATTAAAGACTAAACAATGCAGGCCTGACAAATGTCACGTTTCATTTGATGATGTTGGAGTGCTCATCTTGGGCTCTGCCTTGACATTAAATAGTAGTATAGAAAAAGTAATTATAAATTCCTGGATATGCAAAAAGTACAAGTCAACAAAAATAAATCTATTTAATGTTTCATTGGAAAAGGTAAAATGAATGGTTATTGTTTTAAATAGACATCTGGTAACTTTGGAGGATCTGGAGAGGTAATAGTATGAAGAAATGTTCAGTTCATTCACTTCACTAGATGGGCATTTAAAGCAGGGTGGCAAGTAGAAACCTTTTGTTGAAAGAAAGCCATACGAAGATTTGTTTGCAGTTTGAATGAAGCCCTGTCCTGGCCCAGGCTGACAGAGCTCCTCATCCTGTCTTTAAGGCTGGCTCCAACCACTTCACAGTGGAAGCCTGTTTCCAGCAATGGTATCTTGGTTCTTATTCTTTTGATCATAACTACCGGTGAGGGCCGGAAAGTAAGATGTACCAGTAGAATCTAGAGCTTTACCTTTCAGCCCAGCTCTTTCATCACTGTGACAGACCAGAGAAGCACCCACATTGCTGCAGACGAGGCGTCCAATGCATCTATCCATCTCACCTATCTAGCGGTCATTAATGAACTCCTCTATGATGGGGTGGGGGAGTTTGATAAATGTCATTTTGTGAGATTGGATTAAAGTTATGGACTTTTCATCTCAGACAGAGATGGTTTCCTGCAGATAAAAAAAGAGAGAGGACAAAGTGGAGGATGAATGAAAGGGTAAAGGAGGTGTGGCACAGGAGCTTAGTGACGTCCTGGAATAAAAGTGTAGCAGGGAGGTAAGGGAATGGTATGAATGATTATGCTGCTCCTTCTGGGAAAACCATAGTGTGTATCACGTTTTAATTTTTTTTTCCCTTTGTTCCCTTTTGCTGCTGTGCAAAAGTTCAGTCGCAGAGAGCAGCGTTGTTTTTCTTGTCTTTATTTTCAGAAACTGCCAGTTTGTATGAGAGTATCTTCTTAAACTGAGGTGTGTGCTCATTCATGAATTATAAATAGAAACTGAATCAATAGAGCACTGAACTACTGTGAACTGTGTTTGTGTAGGTCTGTTTCTGAATGAATTTATATTTACACAAGTTTGACTGTGTGACTCAATCTACCTTATTTTTTGCATAAAAGTGCAAAAAATATGTGCCTTTGGATTCAGTAGCAACATTTTTACTTTTGCCTGGGTGAATTAAGACCTTAAATTCATATGGCACTGGTCTTTTTCCCCCTACAATGAACATTTAAACCAAAAGGCAATCCTTTTTCATCAATGCATGGTGTGTGTTTGTGTTGTGCACCAATAAAACTGTGTTCCAAGACAGAATGTTGCCCTCACAGCAGAGGGGGGAAAAACACCTCTGCAGATTTACTGTGATGTTATCACACACACCTACACAATTTCTCCTACACCAACACACACACACATGCTCACAGAGTATGGGGGGAAAAACAAATTGTAATGGGCCTGTGCTTCTCCAAGGACTAGTGAGCGGGAGAGGACTGGGCAGAGTAATCACAGTTAAAGAGTGTGTGTGTCTTTAGGGAAGTGAATGAATACACTATGGGGGGACAGAATGGTTTGGTGCTGGAAAAATGGATGAGGTTATGAGTAGAGTGGAACATCCTGTCCCATATACAATCCCTCACACGCTGGCTTGGCGTGGGAAAGTTAGTGCTGCTGAGCAATGAGGAGGAGACAGATGAGTGAATCCAGAATGCAGAATATGTCCCCAGAGTCCAAACAACGGCACTTATTCCATTGCACTTTTTTATTATCCTCACAGTCTCCTTAACCTAAAATCTCTCTGCATGCTCAGTATGCAAATGTTGCTACTAAAGTGAAACATCAAAATAGATTGTCAGTTCTTAGTACTCGCAGAGTATGCATCATTCTAGTATCCATGCAATGCACTGAAATGCTAAGTTGTCTGGTCTGAATTTTTTTTATCCATGTATATTTTATAATGTAAGGTAACGTTTTATGACCAGACGGACTATTTTTTTCAATGCAGTCAGGATGCTCAGCACAGTGGTCTTAAATTTGGGAAAGAGTTGAGGTTTTAAATGAAGAAAAAAGTGGAGCAGAAAATCAAGTGGCAGATTGGTGTGGTTATGTTCTGGTCAATGTAGGGAAGAGAGAACTGAGCCAAATTGCTGATCTACCGCTACCTTTATCTATGTTTGTAAGATCTGGGTACCAACTGAAAGAATGAGATCATGGATGCAAGTGGCTGAAATTAGCTTCCTCCACAGGGTCCGCCTCTGCGACCCAACCCCTCATTAACTGAAAGATAGACGAATGGATGAACATTTCGTATTAGACTTTTTTTTAAATGTAAAAGAATAGTATAGTATATTTTCAATGTATTCTCTTCTCATTATGGAAAAAATGCCAGATTTTTACTAAGAATCTCGGCTATAATACTGTAACAGAACACCTGAGTGTTATCTATCATTTGCTTTTTTTCTGTTTATTGCAGCTGAATTGATCAGCTTTGAACCCCTGTAAACGCAAATTCAGTTGCTGTCATCGTCGTTAGAAACTGTACCTCAACAACATTCTTGGAAAACATATTAGTCTCCTGGAGGTTTGCATCTGCTGCTCTGCATTTTCCTGGGCCATTAGTTTTCTCATGAAAAACCAGATTGGAATCCAGAACAAGTTAATGTGTCATAGAAGGGCAAGCAAGGCTGTCATTGCCAGTGAATATAGTGAATAAGGTTTTCGCTCATATTTGTATGTGATAATATACAGTCCAGTCATGTCCTTTGGAGTCATCTGACCAGATCCCGGGTGTATGGATTGTTGCAAACTTATTTTACATTTCTTTCACAATGATTTCCCTCGTACCTCTTTTCCCTAAAGGCCATGGACTGAAACAATAGTTTTTGGTCAAGTTTTAGGAAATGATATCAGTCAAGAAACACTTTACTGTGCAGTTTATAGCAGCAGAAGGCCATAATTTGCAGCTTGCTGGATCATCACTGTAGAAGCAATTAGATAACCTCCCAGCTGGAGGTTATCTAATTGCCAAAGTAGGCAGTGTGATTTCTGCTGTGAACTCCATTGTGTGGTCACAGAGGAAGCCTGTTCCAGGCTTTTGGTTCGCCACTTTAATGGTGGCATCCCAGAACTGTTGACCTAATAACGGTGCTAGTTCATGCCACTTCTGAAATCCACTGAGAAACTTCCACTTGAGCTGATGCTAGCATGCCTGTGTCAGAGGTCACTTTGATGATTTTATATTGATGAGGTTTTCATATTTTCTCTCTTTACCTAATAGTTCCTAAGGTGCAGTGAGATACTAAAACCTTTTGGGCCACAACCAGAAAATGTCTTCCTGAACTGTGTTCTCTTGTAAAGCCTGAAAAGTGTTTTACTTACAATATACGCAGTAAGTACTTACTTGTAAAGTAACTGAGCTGTGTAATACAGTGTACAAGTTCAAGTTCATCTGGTTCACTGCACCAGCTTCATCTCTCATCAGACATGTATCTCTTTTCCTCTGGGGACCGGCACCAGCGACGAGGCAGTTTCCAGTTTTAGAAGTCAGATGCTTGTTAAAAGCAGGGCACTCCACTAACTGCTGACACCCCTCCAGAGGCAATTGCACTGTGGTTTTCAGTTCACTTTTTCATGGTTCAGGTTACCGGATGTAATATTGTAACCACCTTTTGGTGATTACAATATAGATGTTGTTCACTTCCTCTGTATTTTAAATTTAATAAAGAAAGGCAGAACGGAAATGGAAATGCTTTTGTGTTGTTTTTCATGTGGGTCAAAGTCAACATGAAGTGTCATGTTGACTTTTATTGCTGTAGTTTGGGATAAAGAGTGTAAAAAAATTATGCACTAGTTACATTTTGATGTAATGTCAGTCGCTCCTTTTCCAGTTTCGGCTGAAAGTTTAATTCTTTGTACCAGGGGTGCACAATATTGTCAAAGACATGCAGTATTAGATAATGTTGGTGAAATAATGTGACTTACTCTACAGTCCTATCTGATTCACAGTCTCTGAGGGTGTCAAAGTATTTGAGTTTAATTTCTCTAAAAAAGGAAGTCCAAGTCCACGTCATCTCAGCCACTCCAACAATTCAACAAGCCAAGTAATTCATACTGCATAATGTAGCATACTGTAAATACTGTCATCAGATCTTTGCTACATCTGAAATCTGTGGCAGCTTGGCTTAGCTGGTGATCATATTACTGTGTTATAGCATAGCAAACATACATAGGCAATGTTAAAATGTCATAGTTTTTTTATAACACTCTACGTAGCAGCAAAACAAGTGCATTTTTTTTATTTAGTCATTGATTTGTACATTTGCTCCAGATTAACACAAAAGGTAATGCTATATGCCACTTTGCAAGCTCTTATTTTGTGTTGTCTGCAGAACATGATTCTAACCCTTTTAAAGGCTGAATCTAAATGTTGCTACGTTGTTTCCCAGAATATGTCTCTTAACTCAAGTGGAGAAACTTTTTGCTGGCGTTTCATTTTGCTGTCTGGTTCCATCCTGCTGAAGCATAGAGGAGGCAGCTAAATACTTTAAAACATTTACTCTTCTTTAGCAAGGGGTAACAAGCACAATTTGTTTGGTAACTGGTTAACCTGTAATGTGCTGTATTGTTTCTTGGAGGCAGTGCATGCTTGTATCTCTCACTCCTCCCATCTTCACTATGTCAAACATAAATCTTAACTGCAGTGTATGCCCAGAAAGAGGAATGTTTAAGCCTGTAGCAATGTGTTGAGGTCATGTTTTGAAAAGTCAGCACAAGTAAAAGATGGCATAAAGAGAAGATGAGGACTAGCAATACTGTGGATTTGCAGACACAGTTGCAGATCAAAAACCCATGACTTGTAAGATTTGCCTTTAGGAATAGGTTGCAAGGTGCTCCTCTATGGATGCGTAATCGAGGCAAGAAACGGTAACATCAGCTTTTGGATGTCTCCTCTGCATCTTCCAGTTGGCAGCTGCAACAAGAAAATGACAAAGATGATCCATCATAATCTCTGAAGCCAGCTACTCCCTGCTGTGCAGTATGTCTGCTGCTCCGCTTGAGATGGTGGCTGGTTGTTTTTGTCTTTAGCCAGATTTGTCAAGGATCCCGGTTCTTAAATGTGCAATCCTATCCTTCTTTTGGTATATACATGTTTTATATCAGGTTGAGTATTACGTGAGTGTATTTTTAGAGTGTATATGATCTGGTATGTTTAAAAGCTGCAGCATAAGCCTGTTGGCAATGTCACAGGCTCTTATTAACTCTTTCCTACATCCAGTTCATCCCCAGTAATTGTTTCTGGTATGAGAATGTCTTCCGTGTTGAATTTGCTGTGCATCCCTGTGCTGCAGAGTTAAATTTACTGAAATCTTCCAGTTATTTAAATCGCCTCACACATTCATTCAGCAAAGAGAAGAGCCCTCAAGAGACCCAAAATATGTAAATGTTTCATTGTTATTTACACAGCTGACTGGGAACTGACATTTAACCAGCGTGTTTGCAGAGAAGAAATAGATAAATAACAGTTAGATACTGTAAACGAAATGCATACATCAAAGTTATTGTTTTTATAATGAGCCTCCCATGGGAAGTGTTTTAGATCTGGAGGCTACGTAAAAATTGTGGCTCTCATGTGTGACATTAACTCTCTCCAAAGTGCAGTCCAGTGCCAGCATTTGTGTCTGCTAATGTGAAATTTATAACTTGATGCGGTTGTATTACACTTAATGTATTGTTATTCTCACATGTGTTGACTTATCCTTCCAAAAGTGCAACAACACACACATTTTCTTAATTATTTCTGTGAAATTACAGCCACAATCTTGAATGTTTTTGTTGACACATTTTTGTGTGGCAGACCAACACACTGCAGTGCAAAACTATGTAGTGGAAAGCAAATTAATGAGGGTTTTCAGCTTCTGTACAGCAAAAATTCAGAAAAGTGGAAGTGAACACTTTTTCTCTTTACTGCAATTTCAGATTCAAATCTTTTATCTGAGTGTGATCCATTGACACAGTCAAAGATTAACATTAGGAAATAGCTCAAGCTCAGTTCGGAGGAAGAGAATCTATCTCCAGCTATTTTTAAGTATTGCCACAGATTCCCATTTGGATTAAAATCTGCATTTTTCCTGGGCCCTTATAACCTTCTGTTGCAATTCTGGCTCGGGTTGCAGGCCTGCACAAAGGTAAACCTCTCACCAGTGGTGAGTCTTTTACAGCCTCTGAGATGGTTTTCTTTGAGGTATGCCCTGTAGCTCCATTCGTCTTCTAATTAACTCTGACTAGCTTCCCTGTCTCCACTGAATGCAAGCACCAGTATAGTATGATGCTTGCATGTAGGCCTAAAGGTTATGTTTTAGTCATTTCTACCCAGAGTGCCTCCTTCCAAGTTTGCTCTGTCTATATCGGGTCTGCAACCCGATATAGTCAGGATTTCAGACTATACCTGTCTATATCAACAGCAGCAAGCAGCTCTTTCAAGCATCCACAACGGCTCTTAATAACTTAAGCAAAACAATAAACAAGGTTGTGTTTTATATATAGACAAGAAATTAACGTTTTTAAAAGTTCTTCATTTTTTTTCCTCCAATATTTCCACACAGAATGATATCAATAGGAATATATGTGCTTCGTTTATTTTATACGATTTTCCATCCTACAGAAAAAAAATAAAAACTATCCAGTGTTTATCTTTATTATAAATCTTAAAAATGGAGATAAAATGGTGGGTCTTAAAAAAAATTACAATACAGTTTCTAAAGCACATGTTTATCTAAATTTGTTATTCAATTCAAAAATACTTGATCCTAAAAGGGAAGTGCTGCTGTAAACAAATCATTTTTTTCTTTTTTGGCTGGCCCGAGAGCAAAATGAGCTTATGGAAAAAACTATGGAACTCTGTGATGGCTCCATATAGAGTAAGTCGGAGTGTGCACAATAACTAAAAGTTGTCAAGGCATCAGATTCTCCCACCTGAGCAATGTATGACTGAAGCTCCTCCAGAGTCACTATTGATGTCTTGGCGTTTTCTCTAGTTAATCCTGTCCTTATCTGTTGTAGCATTACATAGAGAATTATTAAAAGGTTCTAATTGTATTTGTGTTAGTTATGCAGATGTAATGAAAAAAAAAATTACCTCTTGTAAACTGTAAAATATGTTGCAGATCACAAATCCTTAGTTGAGATCCTTTAAACATGAAATAAATTTGAATGCGTTTGATTTATGCAGATGTACAGAAACGCACCAGCTCTGTGGGGACGTGTTACAGCAGAAAGAGAAATGTTTGCATCACATGTTATGTTTTTCTTTTCTCTTCCTTCTAATCTAGTTCTGTTTCTACTTCAGAAGATTAATCCCAACAGTGTGTTAATATCCATGACTCAAATGAATATCTTTTTAAAGAGCTTTTTATACATGTCTTTACATTAATTTGTTTACAGGAATATCTCTTTATTTGCTTTATATTTCAACTTATCTGATTCAAAACGTCTTTTAGACAAAACACCCAGCTATTGTTGTTTTTTTTTTTGTTTTTTTTTTTTTAGAATAAAAATCGAAGACTAATTCTTATAATACCCTCCAGACACTGTTGGTACTTGTATGCACAACATTACATTTGAAGTCAATAAATGTGATCTTTATACACTGTCAGCTTTCCTTGTGTTGACTGACCTTTTTTTATAATATTTGCATAAATCGAGTCAATGAAATCGTTTGAAGGACAAGAGCATTCTATTGTTGAAGCAAATCAATTGACTCTCTGTTGATTTCATACAAATCTGAATTAATTTGATCATTTAAATAACACCAAGTGTAAGCAGGGTGAACACAGCTCGGCTTTTGTGTAGCAGATTTGATACTCACAGTGGAACCCAAAGTGCTCACCTAAAACCGCAGCGCTCAAAAAACAAGTACTGAAATATAGCAAGGTGTAAACTAAACATTTTAAATGGCAACCAGCTATAGCAGTAAAGTATTATGAGGCATATCTAATAGAAAACTGTGCTCTGTGTTCAAGTGCCTTTGTAAAACTCTGACCTACTGATTCTAATTTCAGATTAGTCCTATTTTGCTCTAAGTACTGATCTCACCTATTTCTTTTGGTTGTATTTTTCCCTGAATGCCATTGGCTAAGGTATTCTTTTGAGAGCACAGTTGGCTTTTTTGGTCCACATCAGAGTTTGATTGTGCATTCACACCTCCCCAAATGAATCAAACGTTTTAGGCAAGCAAAACTGGAACTTGATTAAAGTTGGCTGAACAGGGTGGGAGTGAATGCACTCTGAATTTACATAAACTACATGGCAACCACAATTTTGCTCATAGAACTTTGGGCTCCTAATGTGTAGCATTTAAAATTATTTCATTATTTTGTTCATAGTCCAGAATAAATATTATGTATAAGGAAACAATGTTACCATACTTGTATTCATTACATTTGATTGTTTTATTGAATTATAGAAACAGAACAAAATTCAGTTATTAGATTTTTTCAAAAATGAAAAGCCAGCCATTGATCCACGTCAAGCTGCTGTGCATACACTTGTCTCTGTTTTTGTCCAACAGGGACCTGGCTGAATGAGGCAGTTGGTCCCATGTTGGACCAGTCACCTCTTTGCACCTTATGGCTACAGAAGACACACTGAGAGACTTGACAGATGGGCCTCTCAGCAGTTGCTGATGGAGGGACACTTGCATTTATATTATATCCCTAAGGGCAGCTCTCACACAGAGAACACTCTCATACCCCTACGGTGCAGTAATTACTGTTCGTTGATTTATGTAATGGATAGAAGAAGTGTGTTTGTGTGTGAGAGCTTTGACTAATGATAATGCTGTGGAGGGAAAAAAAATTCTTCTCACACTTAAAAGGTGTACGGCCTCAGATCCAGGAATTATGCCACGGCTTTTAACATCACGCCGTTCTGGATTTTTCACGCATGAAATGAGTGACAACTTAGAATTATTTTTTCTGTTATATTTGTGTCAGTGTTGCTGGAAGGCTTATTCTTCTCTCACAACAAGCTTCAGTTGTGATTTCAAGGTTTATCTTCTCTACTCAGTTCTTAATGTTTTTTTCATATATAAAATATGAAGAATAAGACAGAGATACATATTTGAAATCGGAACAAGGGCTTTTCAACTTTTATTATGTTTTTGCAGTACTACTTTGCTCATAATTTTAGTTTTTCTGAGTTTCCATGCTGTAAATTGAAGAATAAATTACCATAAAGTTTTAGGCTTGAAGCAGTAAAATTAATCAAAAACTTATTCTCATGAAGCTCTTCCACAAAGTCCAAGCACTCTATTATTTTATTTTAAGTGTACACACATTAAAGTATGGATGCACCAACCAGGCTTTACCTGGTTCGTAGAAAATTCCACTTTTCCATAAAGTAAAAAAAAAAATCTGTTATTTTAGTGTTTGACCTGCTGATTCTCCAATCAGAGCCCTTTCTGACCTCCAGCTGATTGAACTGGAGGTCTAAATAAAATGCTATTAAGCTGTTATTAGGTGTTATCTTTCTTATTCAATTGTCCTTCATAATCTACTGCTCTAAATTCAAAACTACAATTTTAAATCTATCACAATACTGTTTTTATGCTCCGAATTCAGATAATTACCTCTTGGTGGTGACGGAAGTCAAGATGCTTGTTTAAATGTTTTATGTTCTTTGTTGAGCCAAAAGGCTGAGTTAAAAATGCTTCTTACACTCAGAAAATGATTAAACTTATTTATACAGCACACTTTATCTGCCAGATGACTTTTATAGCACTGCAGAGACACTAAGAAAAAGACCAGTATGTTTCAGCTGCAACAATCAGACAGCATGTAGCACAAAGGAGTTACAGGAGCGGTAGAAAATATCTTCACATAAGAAAAAAGAAATAAAAAACAGGATTGTTGATCTTTAAAGGTTACAAAACAGCAGCAGCGCTGCAAACGCTCAGATATTAAAACATACTATAATTTGAATGTTCAATAGTTTCTGCATGGTTCTGCAAAAATTATGATATGCTTTTGTCTTGCAAAACATAAAACTGCCATAAAATTCTTGTCAAACCAATGTTGATTTTAGTGAAAAGAATAAAGTTTCAGTAAATGCATTGTGATATAAATGAAAACAATTATAATTTTTTTGCGTTGCATAAACTCCAGGTTTTACTTTCTTTGCAAGACTGCCATAATTACTGCACCTTATGGCTATAGAAGCCACATAGGCCTTAAGAGCAAGCAGTCAATTTACAAAAACATACTGA
Source organism: Phalloptychus januarius (assembly GCA_902982915.1). Lineage (NCBI taxonomy): Eukaryota > Metazoa > Chordata > Actinopteri > Cyprinodontiformes > Poeciliidae > Phalloptychus > Phalloptychus januarius. The sequence goes on along the minus strand of CADWAE010000230.1, from coordinate 13,790,227 downwards.
AAAATACAAAAACAACTGCAGTAAGTCTCAGATTCAGGATGGAGCTGGATAATATTTAATATTTATAAACATCTGTGCCGCTGAACTTAAATGGTTGTTTCCTTTTAGAGGTAACCTTGTAAATGAAAAGGGTGACCGTGTTTTTGAAATGTAAAAATAGACTAACAGAGTCAGATTGTCTTTAGGTAAGATACTGAATCCCAGATTGGCTCATATGGTAATCAGACTTCCAGTCTATAGTTGTAGATTAAAACATAAGCATCATATAACACATATAGTACTACATAATCAGTTTCTGAAATATTTATCAATCAAATAAACATTTTTAGCTTATTTGCAGAGGCTACAGCAAGTCAGTAGGTGTTAAAATTATTGTTCCAGACAGTTCACTTATTAAAATGTTGCAGACTTTTGTGACAGCCTGAAGTTTTTGAAATCTTTAAGACACATACTGAGTGAGACTTTCATAAGAATAACAATGATATTATCGCATGGTATTCAGCCAAAACATTCTTTAAACTCAGATTGGGTTTTTCTGGTTTCAAAATCTAAAACTAATGCATGTAGCACAACTCTTCTGCTTCAGGCTCTGGGAGGAAAAACCCAGCAGCCTTCCTGTAGTTTTAGATGATCCCCACAGCCGAGAGAGAACACTGCAGCCTCCTTTGTCCCAGCGCCAAGCAGCAAACAGAGAAGTTCCCTGATGAGACCCTGGAGGAGCCTCTACCACTCCACTTTGTTAGCCAGGGGAGCAGAAATAAAGACGGAACAAAGAGACAGAAAAGTATCAGAAGGGGGAGGGAAAAGAATGGTTAAAAGACAAAATAGAGGCAAAAGCTATAAATGCACAAAAAACTATGCATATGTGCAAGCATAAAACCTCCTACCAGTAGCTACGACAAAACATTATCATGTTCTATTGCATTATTGTATTAATACAGGTTTACAGAACAAACTTTTATTAACTGTATTCTAAACCCATAATTACTCACTTGAACCTACAAAATAGGGACATTGCCTATTAATAGTACAACTTTTTTGCACATATTTAATCGGTCTCTTTATTGCATTTACTTTGCATAATGTCTAGTTTTTTGTGCATGCTTGTCACTACTCTTCCCAAACACAGGTGTCATAGATCTAATGTACCTAAATGTGCCCTGCGTAGGCACAGATGGAGCAGCGCCTGCTCACAGCACTTCACAGCTCCAGAACATCTCTTTCTTGTGACATGTGAAAGCCTTTGTACACAAAGAAATGTCTCTACAGAAATGTTTTTTTTTTTTTTCTGGAAGAACTTGAAGTCACTCTATAGGGTCCTCAAATTATTTCAGTGTGAACTTTTTGGACGGGTTGGCATTGACAGTAAGAATGGCTCCAGACATCAAAATGTTTTTGACAGCCTTAAATGCTAAGCAAAGCAGTTGAAGTTGGGAACTAATGTGCAGAGGGATAAGTTCTTGGACATACAAAGCTAAGAAATTTGATTTTGTGGTGCAGTGTGTGCAATTGATAACATCAAAAGCATTATAAATCTGTGTTTTCTCATTTTTTTTACTATTTCCTCTCATTGCGTCAACATTGATCTCATTCAGGGATTGAATCCTCTGGTTGTTCTTTTCGGTGCAACATAAGGGAGTATTAACCTGTATGTGTCTCTGAAATAAGGAAGCGTTTGGGTGTGCATGCAGGGGTGTGTGTGTGTGTGTGTGTATATAATGTGTGTTGTATTTATTCTCTCTGAGAGAAGATAAATGGTTTTTCATGTCCTTTTTGTTGCACTCTGTTGTTTGTTTACCCGAATCTTGTTTATGATAACCTACCTTCCTGCACTAGTTGCCTTTAAAAACATGTTGGGTATATAGAGTCTGTGCTGAGCTGCGTGGTTTTAGTCTGGTTGTTTGTGGTGAGTGAGATGTATTGAGATTCTATATGTCACTGTTTCTATAGCTTTTATCTCAGCTGTAGAACAAGAAACAGCCTCTTCTATTATGGAGAATAATGGTAGCAAGTTTGTGTGACTACATTCCCTCTTGATGGAAAATTCTAAATACCAACTAGTGAACTCATGTGTTGTTAATGAATTTATTGCTTTTCTTGTGATTCCCCTTCTTTGTGTGTCACATATGTTGAGCAGAGACAACAGCAGGCTTGCCACACATACTCAACATGTTTTTTTTTTAGAGAATAGTGCCGTGATTTTGCACAGATGTACACAAAAGCAAGCTTATAATTTCAAAGCTGTCTGTTTCAGGAAGGCCATTTTAATGCTTACCAGTTGTTCTATTAGCCAGAAAACAAACAACATTTGTGCAATGGCTGCTGTCACGGTATTCTAGCCTCAACAGAGCTGGATCTCACATAAATCTGATGTGCATGTTTCACAATATGAGATACAGACAGTTAGGCGGACAATTCTAGCTCAGCATGGTTGGGATCTTTTAGTTGTAATTAATCACGACACATATACAAATTATTTCCCCCTGTTGTGTTTATGAGGTTGCTTACATCATATAAATGCCCATCATACATTTGCCCATGTATGATGGGCAAATTCTAATTCTGAAACATGAACAAATTTAATTTCTATCAAAATATTCTTCTTGCACTTAAAATACTCAAAATAAGTGATAACTTTTTCAGAATCTTCAATTTCTTAATGTCTGCAACATTGCCCTAGCAATGCACCAATCAGACTTTTCCTGCGTTAATCAGGCTTAGATTTGTCTTTAAATTATGACTCTCTAAACATGATTTTGCAGTTATTTTTGTTAAGATGACAGTGCAGTAAAAATGGAAGTATGCTGCAGGTTCTTTGCTAGAGATGGTAATTGTGTCTTATTATTGGAATAAACTGGTGCAGATCCTGATTCCAGTGTGATGTTATTGAGCCTTTTGACAACTGTTACACAGACAACAATTTTAGTGTTGGTTAGTAGATTTTCAACTCAAATTCACTTTGTGGCCATTTTTTTTATTTATGATGTCAGATATCTGTTAGGGTGGGGCGATAAATGGAGCGGTGCCTGTCAGTCCAGGACATGTGATAAGTGACACACTGCAGACCCCATTTTGATGAAACCCCGAGACAGTCATGCTTCACCCAGCTTTGGCATTTTCAAAATTACTATGTTTGGCCCAAGGTGGGAGCAGCAATTACCTGGCAAACATTTTAATAACCAGTCATATCTCACTCACTACTGAGGGGAATATCCAACTATCCATGCTCTACAAATTAGTCTCCAGGGCTAACACTTTAAAACACAATCCATTTGCCACTGTTTTCAGTTACCCCAAACCTGTTTGCTACCAGGCTTTTGGTTATGTTTTGGTCTAATTTACAGATGAAGGCGTCATCTATATGTATACTGTACATTCTCAGCTTTAAAGTGATGCTAAGACCCAAAATCTCATATCTAATAAACCACATTACTGCCTTTGTGACAGGTAATTACCACTGATGATGTCAAACCAATGGTACTAATGACAGACATCAGAGCTTTTAATTATCAGAGCTATCAAAATGGGCCCAGTGCTGCTTTAAGCAACACTTTAATGTCAAAGGCACACCTGTCACCTTGCGCTCTTAATTAATAACTATGTCAGACAGAAGCACCAAAAAGCAACTCCTTTCAGGTTGAAAACTGTAGTCACAATACGCAACCTCAAGATTGAAAATAGGAATATTTTTCCAACTTTTTAGTTTTCAATTATACTAATTTCAATTGCTCAAGCATATAAAAAAAATAAAATGTGAAAGCGACAACTGTCACCAGGAGTACCATGCAGCGACTTGCAGACTTGAAGGTTTTACTTTTCTCCACATAATCATGATTTACTTGTGGAGGTTTAGCTGCACTATAGTGACGTAGCTGTCAAAATATGAATTGATTTTCTATGTATCCCTGGTTATAGGGAATACTTTTCGAGAATATATTTAGTTTGGCTTCATCTTTGTCTAATAAATAATATGGTGTGATAAATCTGTGGTGCTATTTGCATGCTCAACCTTCCCACTGTCACTTAGATGGGGTCATTTAGACCCCACATTTTTTTATTTTTTTTACTCTTTGCTTGATCTGGTGGGGTCGCACTGACCCGGTGTACGCTTTTACGAGATTTTTGTGTGTGTGCTTTTGGGAACTGATGGTCTGATGGGACAACTCCCCCTTTTCCCTGCTGTCCAACTGTGTCCTCTTGAGTGCTATAACCGTTCCGTCCCATTACTGTACTTATGTAATAGAAATTAAATTATAACTGGAGTGGTTGAACTCATCTCCTCAGGGGATAGCATATTATCCTGTACTTGTCAATACATAGAAAGTATAAAAAAAGATTTACAGAAAAGACAACAACATAAGTAAGCTTGTCAAGCATGAGCACTATGTGAAAATGTATCAAAATCTTAGCAAAACTATATGAAAAAAGCCCACTGTCTCTCATACCTCTCTATTTCTACGTACATTTACTTCTTTTCATAACATGTTTTGTTTAAAGGGTTCCTTTATGTCAATGCTACACATGTCTTTGTTGAAAGAATGGTGTAAATAGTCAGATGGTATCTGTAGTCAGATGTTCTCTTCGTCTGTACTCGGACACAAGGAAAACGAGTCACTTCTGCAATTTTCTTTATGGATAAACACACAGAAGGAGCAGCGAGAGCTTTGTGATTAGTTTTTTTAAAGTGATCCACAAAAAACATCAGATATTTTGCATTTATAGGAAGCGTGTAACAAGTTGAGACTTTTGTAAAAGCACATATTTTCTAACCAGATAAATATTATGTCCACAACAGCAGCAGTCACCTTGGTAATCTGGCTGGTCACTCCCCACTCAGGCGAATTGTAGTAGCTGTGAAATCAATGTGGACTGCCTTCTTCCCTCCTCTTGGCTTGAAGATTCAAGTTGTAAGATAATCCGGGGACAGAAGGGATTTCCAGCAGAGAAATCCGACCTGGTCACCTGTTTACTTCCATGTAGCTCATTTACTTTTCTTGTGTAGCTGATCTTTGTAGCAAATGTTCTCTCTATATCCTTTTTCTGTTGCTCCCATTTAAAAAAAACAGGCCATGATCAGCTTCAAGATGGTGTTGATAAAGACATGATGTCCTCATCTTTGCATGAAAGCGCTTCTGTTTTAGGATGCAGGATATAAAGGGCTATTTTGTTTGTCATAATGTAAAGATTCATAGGTTTTCTGATACTAAAATATGATATTTTTCTTTTCCTTTAAGTGATTTTTTTTCTGAAAGAATCAACTTCTCACACTAACCTGAAAAGTTTGGATTTCAGTCTGTCTCCAGGCCAATACAAAACAATTTTAACGCCATGAAGCAACATGTTGGCCATCAATACAATCAAGTAATAAAAGCACATTTACTGTCTGGTTTTGATGTCTGTTCAAGAGGTTGTTTGAATAAAAGGTGTGTTTATGTGTTTATATTTTACAGAATATCCCAGCACTGCCTTGCGGTAAAGCACTCTATTCATATGAAGGCAAGGAACCAGGCGACTTACAGTTTTCCAAGGGTGATATTATAATCCTGCGGCGCAAGGTGGATGACAACTGGTACCACGGGGAGCTTAACGGTTGCCATGGCTTCTTGCCAGCTAGCTACATCCAGCTACTACGTCCCCTGAGTCAAACTCCACCTCAGGGCAAAGCTTTGTACGACTTTGAGGTCAAAGACAAAGACCAGGATAAAGACTGCCTGGCCTTCAGCAAGGTAACACACAAATGCACACTTTACACATCCACCTGTAGGGCGATGGTATTTCATAAGGCAACCAGATGAATATATGTGGCTTATATTGATAAATCAAAGAGGACATTTTAGGGAATGATGTGCAAGATTATAGAAGCAAACATTTACCTGCGGAGTTTATCCAGGCTGGTTGATTGTTTGTTTGATGAATAATTTATTAGATGTGACTCTGTGCTTCAGAAGCCTCTTCAGAGTGAAAGAACCCGATTTGCTGGCTAGCAATTGGAATTCATACACTGTAGATTATTAGTCTAAAACAAACTTGGAAATGTATCCATAGACCTTGAACTTTCCCAGATTGTGTCACACTTAAATCACAACGTTGTGTGCATTTAGACATCTCTAATTTCTTTCTACAAATACATGTCTCTGAAGTGTAGTTTGGATTTGTATTTAGCTCCGCTGAGACAGTATTTTGTTAACTGCCTTTTCATGCGGTTTCAGCAGCAAAAGGCAGTGAGGGCTGTGGAAAGCCCTCATCCCTGCAGAATGTCTTCTTTGCAAAATACTCAGTTTCAAGGTGCCTAATTACAGATTCAAATTCTGTTTAAGTCATGATTGATATATATAGCACCTTTATAACAACTTGAGGTAACACAGTTACTTGATTGTGCCATAAAATGGCACTATGTGTTCAGAAAACACATAACATTACCTCTATAAGGAATGGTCCATTTTTAGCTCAATCCAACCCATCATCTACTGTGCTTTCCTGCCCTTATTAAAGAGAGACATTCCATGCTATGCATTATGTTGTAATTACCTTGTTTCATTGCGGGTATGGTGTTCAGAGATTTGCAGGGTCTCGAATATACAGGCTGTATAGCCTCTATGTAGGCCAGGAAATTCTGCTTTGTTTTTTCTGACCTGAGGATCTTTTTCCATATGTTTGCTGTACCCCTCATGTTGTGTGTCGTAACATGCAAACAGAAATAAGAAGTGCACAACTAATAGTTGTCCTTTTGAAACACTCTGCCACCAGATCTTTGTAGGTCCTTTGGAGTCAACCTATGCCTTATAACTCTGCTTTATGATATATTAGCTGCTTAATTATGGAAAAAAATATATATTTTTGTCAAAGTTTTAAAAAGTTTCAATATTATTGTAACTAGTATTAGACAGAATTTTACAGTGATACGTTTGCCATGAAGTATTTGGTATCTGAAGAAAAAATCACTAAGGAGGCAGCTGCTCTTCGCCACGCTCCAAAAGGATTTGGCTGAAGCTGATTTTAAGACAGACTTTGATGTTTTGGAGAGAGATTCTGGCAGCTGATTTACTCTATCCTCATCTTTAAATAGTTTATATTTACATTTACATGCCAAAACTGTACCAGCCTCATAATAAGACTTAAAAATACGGAAAAATCTTTTGCCCTGTCCAATTTTTGGTCTATTTAGTGGAATGAATAATACTACCTTGGACTGTATGATAATATTATATATTATTTGAAAAATAAGGCCATGTGCACTACCTTAAAAACACACATTATAATGGACGCCTTTAGAAAAGTTGAAATGAAAGTGCTGGTTCTTACTATTTTTACCACACCCCCAAAATTAATTATTTGATTTTCATTCATTATTTTCTCACAGTATAAAGTTTTTTTGGGTAAAAAATTTGATAGATAATTTATAGATGTGTCATTTAGAATATTATTTGCAGTAGGATCAGATTGTATCATTTTTCTAATACTGTCGTGGATTCCTGCATAGAAAGCCTTGTGATGTTTAATAGCTAGTGTATATAATATAGTGAATTTTGACTCTTCCTTATACATTTTTAGCATTTCTTATTTAGATTGAAGCTGCAACAAACAACATTTTTTTCTTGAAATTGTATCAATGAAAATTCGGCCAAACAGTGATTAGTGGCTTTCAGATGTTTACATCGTTATTTTTGCTTCTTTTTTTTTTTCAAACATAATGTGACATTTATTCTGTCTAAGTCATCCAACAAATCTGACATTGGGAAAGTAAACATTGAGAAGGAATAAAATAAAATCAAAACAGGGCTTGGGAAGAGAAATGCAGTCCTTCAGTACTATTATGTTAAATCTTGAAAAGTATAACACAATATGAATGCGCTCCTCAAAGCTTACTTTGTTCCTGTTCTGTGAACAAGCTTCATGCACTCCGTTTTAGAGCTTGACGAGAAGAAGCAGGTTAATAAATTACAGCATTTATTGACTCCTGTGTGGTTGAATTGAGACAATTCCTATCCAGATTAAGTGATAACAATGAGCCATCAATAGTTCACACCATTTCTCATTTTAGGGTTAAGCTAATCAACAAGTTTATGACTGAATATTACATTAAACCCATAAACTCACTCAGAGACACATGGTGTGCTATATTTGTGTTGTCATGCAGAACCATTGAGTGTGATATTGTTTTCTCAGTGTGAGAGGTAATTACTCAGAATGACTAATATACAGCCATTTAACAGCATTATCACAGCCATCCTGTAATGGCCTTACCAGGGCCTTGACGTTAGGAGAGAAAGCAGCACTATGTGGGTGTGTGTTGGGAAACAATGAATGCAATCTATTCCTGAGATTAAGTAAGCGTAAAGGAAAGCTAATCGAAATCTTACAGGTTGAGATCTTACACAGTTTCCACACTGTGTACAAAAGAAGTGATTGATATCTTGACTTGATAAAAACAATATGTGTCATTGTCATAGCTGGCAGGAGTGTTGATCTGTGTTAGATTTGTGAATAAATACCTTGTTTTGTTTGATCTGCTTTGAAAAGGAAGAAGAAAATACTGAGTGAGGAGTTACCTGTTTTTTATGCATGCTATGATTATCTTCAAGACTTTTGGGTAGATTTTCTTTGAACTGGCAAGAAAAAAAAGTGGTGCATAGTGGAAATCATGCATACCACTACACTTTGAGTACTAACAGTCAAACTCTTTGGTGGCTTCATTATGGTCTAGGGCTATTTGCTGCGTCAGGATCCAAACAATTTCCCGAGAGAACTCTAAATTGTGCTTTTTGCCAGACATTCCTGAAGGTGAATGTCTGGTAATCAGTTTATGACTTTAAGCTAATTAGCACTTGGATGATGCACCCATGATTCAAGCACATATTTGGTCTAGAGTTGGTAAACACATTAAACAACAAAGCACATTCATGACCGCAACTTCCTTCGAAGCAGCATGTTACGCTCCAACCAGTAAGGCACAAGGAAAAAGGCATATATAACAAAATATTTTCTATTTATTTTTCCAAAAAAGTCTTAACAAAGGGTTTTCAACAACAAATCTCACAAATATAGCAAAATGGGCCCAAAAGAAATCAACTAAGGCAAACCTAACTCAGGATAACAAATTAAAACTGACCTCATGCAATGAACACACAGGGGAATTTATACACAAAGACCAGCCTACACAAACGAGGTGGGGACGGAGACAAAGGCAAACAATGCAAAAACATAAACAACTAATTCAAACCAACATTTTGACTACAACACAACTGTAAAAAACAAAATAACTTAACGTCAAAACTGTTTTAGCAGTTATGCTATTAGTAGGGAGAGACAGATTGTTTAACATCAAGTCCCCTGCTTCATCAAGGCGTTTACTAAATGTGTGCATCCATAATAGTAAACAACCCAATGCAATAACCACCACAAAAAGAGTGAAATTATAAATATTTTGTGTGAAAAATTCTAAATATATTATGTAAAAACATTTAAATAAATACTACCCGTGGGAAGAAGATGGAGGAACCGCCACACGGGGCAACACTGAATTTCTTTGCTTTCACATTTTATCCACATATCCCTGCAGAGTTGTTAGAGGGCTGCTGCCTATCTCCAGCAATCACTGGGCAGTTTGCTAGTTCATCATGCATCAGCACAGAGAACAGATTGCACTCTTGTTCCTAATGGCAATTTATAGATCTCAGTGCAACTAGCAGTCATGTTTTTGGGTGATGAGAGGAACTCAGAATACCCAGAGAGAACTCACACATGCATGGAGAACATGGAAATTTCATGCATAAAGACTATAGGTTAAGTGCAGGACCTTCTCGCTGCTAGGCAACAGTGCTACCAACTACAGCACTGTGCATCCATCTGAAGCAAAATTCATGAGTATCTTCTTCCAAATGGGAGGAGAGTTTAAGGCCTTCTTATCTTTCTTTGTTGAGAAGTCCCCCTTTTTTTAGACTGTGCAGGACTTTCTCTTCTGCTTCAAATCCAACAGAATGTCTATTTGCTTTAAAAAAAAATCACCATTGCTGGACATTTTCCTCTGGCTGTGAAGAAAACAGTGAAGGCTCTCATTTTTTGAGCATTGTTAAATGTCAGTCATACTGTGGGTAAAAGGGTTAAGTGTGAACTCATCTGTCACCATCTTTTCTGCCAACCTATGCCAGAAAGGCTCACAGAAAAGAAAACTAAAATTTAGCACAAAATTATTCTATCTGGAAAAGAACAGCTATGCTTCAAAATTAGTTTTGACATTCATTCACACCATCAATAGTTGTGTTTAAACTTTTGATTGCCTGAAATTTGAATTGCATATTATTTTATTGAAGATGGTCTACTGATGCAACCAGTTCCGTTTCTATAACAAAACCCCCCAAAAAAAAAAGTTGCAGACCAAGAGATGGCACATAATAAAAACATCTTCTGGTTCCATCATATAGATATAAGAAAGAAAATTTGGCATGAAAATACATCTACTGCTTTAACATGTGACCTTTTTTTCACCTTTTAATGCAAATTTTTAATACATCCATTATTATATAATAATTTGTAAGACATGAGAGACATATTCTGAAACATATATTGTTGGTGCAATCGTGGTTACCGTCAGTGTGCATGTTTGTATGTACATATGCTGTCACTCTTTTCCTTTCTCTCCAGGACGAGGTTCTGACAGTAATCAGACGCGTAGATGAGAACTGGGCAGAAGGCATGCTGGGAGACAAGATTGGCATCTTCCCCATTCTTTATGTTGAGGTAAACTGAGTCACAAAGGAGCTGTGAAAGCATCAGTAACACTGCAGCAGAAAACCTGTTCCACTCTGTATTTATCATCATTTATCTGCCTGCTAAAAAAAACACACATTTCTCCTGTAATCTTTGATTGCACTAAACTAAATGGCCTCAGGTGGGCTGTATCAGCTGTGTTTGGGTTTCTGCTAAATGTGGAAAAGAGAATGCCTAATGGTTCAGATTTATCAAAAACAAGAGGATTCGGCAAAGGAATCATCATGATGATGAATAATGAAAACAAAACTTATTTCTACTCTAAAACTCTTGTTACCCCTAGATATGACAGAAAACACATAACATTGGTATTGTTTCCAAAAGTGAACAGAGTAATTTCACTCAGACTGCTTAGTGACAGCAGTGCTGGTGAGAAGTTTACATACCCAATCAGCATGTAGTTCAGGTATTAATGAGAGGCTTTTGATTAGAATTTTTTTCTCCACGTGATATAATTTGATATGAGCTCTGGTTTAATGTTATTGTGGATTATTTTTACTCAACACAGGGTCAGAATTATACACAGAGACTCAAATATGTAAACACATAACATCCAAATTAATTTTGCTTAGGAATTTTTGCTTTACATGTGACAACTTTTCTTATTACAAATTTTAGACTTCAGTTGAATAGTTCAATTAACTCCTACATATTTGACTTTTAAACCCAGCCCATACATATTCTGTAGAGGTTTCTTTACAAATTCCTCAGGGACATTTATCCAAAGGTTTGTGGGGGTGTATGTAAATATTTGAGCATGTATGCTTAATTTAGACTAGGTGTAAATAGGATAAAACTAGCATTAAATTAAAACTTGTGCATCCAGTTACAATTGAATGTTTTATAATTCATCCATCTTGGAAAAAGAAAATTTTTCCTGCATTATTAAAAGCCCTGAATTGATATGACATTCATGCCAACGACAAGTATGTAAATTACTGTCACTGCATGCGCTCAGAAATGTGTTAATGTATGCTTCTTAGTCAGTTAAATTGAGGCATCTAAAACTAAACCGTAATCTAAATGCAACCAAATGCAATTAGTCCGAAAAATGCAAATAGAATTAGCAAATACTGCCTGACATTTTGCAGTTATAGAGCTTTTCCTAAAAGGATGTCTTCACTGTGAATGAATAAAAAACTTGTAAAACCTGAAAGCATTTTACCTCCTCTCTTCACCCCATGCCTGTCAAAAGAGAAATATAGTTTACGTTAATCCATGAGCAGCTGAAGAAATATCATTCACGGTTTGAAGCAGGATCTCATTTAAGGCTCTTAAGCAGTATTAAAAAGACGCTGGTGAAAAATGTGTTTCCTTCTTTTCTCTCCCCATCAACACAAATGAGGAAAAATTCTGACTTTCCCAAACCCTGTCAAAGGGAAGTAATGGAAGCTTCAGAACTCAATGACAATACAGTCAAAGGGAAAAATGTTTTAGTCTGTTTGATTTCTATCTGGTGTCTGGGGGTCATTTCCAGTTAAACTGATGCATAAAGCAGTATTTTTGTAAAATCTAATAAAGTAGTAATTCTGTATTGAAGCTTTTCCTTTAGAAATAAATATTTGAAAGTGTGTATTGATGCCATCTCAGCTGTTGATGGACTCTATGATAAAAAAAAAGAGTCCCACCATCACTTTTCCACACTATTGGTGTGGAAAACACTAGAAGTATTGCCTCTATGTGCATTAAAATCTGCTATGCACTTTTATTGGCTGGTCCAGATGCCAATCAAAATTACAAATGTAAACTTGATAAACTTTGTTAAATGTATACTTGATCAGTAAGCAATCTGGGGTTAAGTGCCTTGCCCAGGGGCACATCAACATATGACAGAGGACAGCTTAAGTCAAACCTAAAATCTTGCAATTCCAAGACAACTTCTCTTCCAAAGAGTCACAGTTGCACATTTTTAATACTTTGTTAAAACAAATTGATATACTAATAACAAATGGAGAACCTTACCTACTCCCTTAGATTTAAAAAAAGCAGACTGCAATCTCTGGTGAGAGACTCATACAGAAAAATAACTATTGAGATATTTTAGATTTGTGTTTTCACTTTTACTTAGTTCCACCAATAGTCTGAAATGCATCTTTCAAACTCGGCAACGAATAAAACAAGAGTGAACTCATTGAAAAAGAACCAAGAGATTGATGAATTTGTTGCTGGGACTGAAGTGAAATTAAGCTCCTGCATTATAACATATTCAGCCAAAAGTTTCACTTTTTATTTCAGTGTAATGAAGATGTAAAGAAAATCCCAGTTTTGAACTCTTAAATCAAAACTGATTTGATTTAAGAACAAACTTCTTCTTTGAACAAACTTCTTAATCTTCCTTGGATTGCTGATGGCTCTCACTTAGGATCTGGACCACCCAATCAAGTACCCAAAATTAGCTGGTCGACCAAACTACTCTCTCAGGGATTAAGCTACGGTCGGAGCAAGGTTGGGACTAACACTCACACAGACACACAAGGGATCCCATTAAATGGAGATGCATCAATAATTTAGACCTCTCCATCACTGTGACACAGCAGAGGTACAGGGGTCTGTGTTAGGATCGGTATATGTGTATATGCAGTAAGAAGCTAATGAGGGAGCTCAGCTGGAACCTCTCCTGATCTGCATGTATGTGTATGTGCGTGCATGTAGATGCAACGTATCATGATATTATCTGTGTTAATATTTTATACACTTGCAAAAATAACAGGGTAAGTTTGTGTTATGGCTGGCAATTTGGGAACATTATCCTGAGCTGCAGTAAAACTGGGAAAGAAAAAGCAAAGGGTTGTCTGTCAGAGAAATGTTTCTGAAACTGGATGGTGATATGCCAAACCAGGACACAACAATACACAACACTGTATGCGGAATAATTGCAATGATTTTCTCTTCACCAGGCACACAAAGAAAATATAGCAAAAAATCATGAGAACAAGTTTTGGCTCTCTAGCTGTACTCTAGTACAGAAACAATGTCTAGAAACAATGACAGCATCTCAAAAGTTTTTCATACAAAATTAATATTTTCCTTTTTTTTCTGCTGTTTTGTGAATTTGAGTCACCAATAGTTATTTTAAACATCTAAAATAAATTGAGTGATGAGATTAATATATACCATTTCTGTAGTTTAATTAAAAAAAACTGTTCATTGCCTTATTTTACACAGCTTGACCAATATGAACTGATTATGAATTTTGACTTAACCTACTTTAACTGAAGCAAAAAAATATGTATATATATATGCTCACTGAATTGTTTTGGAACATAGGCTGCAAAAAAGAAGATCTATCCGTCTTCTTTCATCAGTTTACGGCAGGGATGGTTCCTATCTCTAGGGTCATGATAGAACTGTTGAGATGTGTACATATAGTCCAATGAAAATATTTATACTTATGTGTTTTTTAATCTGGTCAGTTGCAACTTTTTTAACACAAACTGAATAGGAATATAAATACTAACGTATAGACAGCTTTTTGAGGAAGACCTGGGGCTGTACTCAAATACGCAAAGGGAATTGCTGCCAGGTGCCAATACACTGCCTTTTTATTGTGGTCATCATTATAAAGTGGGACAAGCACTGAAAAAGTCAGTTGTAACCCAGATTGGAGATCAACATAATAGTTTGCACAGCCTGCAATACAGCAATACAGCCTGTTCACAGAAAAGTATGCTGACATTTTTTTTATTGTCTTTATCATGCCTCAGTTGCTTCAACAAATTTTGCGACGTTAAAATTGATGAAAGGTCTTAATTGTTATACCACAGAATTATTTCATTTTTTGTTCTTACACAAATGGTTGTTTAATTGCAGAAATGTGACCCTTTGTTTTCTTCTATAATAGTTCGCAGTTTGTTTATGTGTATTCTGTTGACCAGCCCAGCCACACGCAGGGACAACTGATGCTTTTTGTTGTGGTTCTTGTGGTAATCCTCTGCATTAGGTTACCTCATTTGACAGTGCAAAGTTTGCTTTGAAATTAGATGCAGTGCCAGGAACCATCTTCAAATGAACCAAAGCTATTTGAAACATGAGATGTCCAAAACAGCTGCAAAGCCGTGAGCATGTAAACGATGCAAGTAGACAGTGTCGGAATTATCCTTTATTATTTCTGGTAAGAGAGCATACTGTAAAAATAATTATTGTATGAAGACGCATTGAAAGCTTCTGTAACAGCAGGTAGCCCTGTGTCTTATCTTACCTGTAGACACAAACACAAAGGGATAAGGAGGAGAGAACAGTAATGAATTAAATTATCCAGCTGCAGGCTTTGTACAATTGAATTTGAGATTACTTTGATTTAGTTATGAGAGTAGGGGGATATATTGAGTGTGAACTTGGTTTGAGTTCAGGGTGTCCCAGTCTGTTAATGCATATGTAAAGGTATAGCTGGACCTGGTGTTTGGGTGGGTGTAGTGAGTGGGTTGGATCCTGTTGTATAAGTTTAGGAGGTCTGTAAAGAAGCAAGGTTAGCGTAGGTGGATTTGTGTTTTGTGGCTGTGGCTTTTGGGCTGATTCATCCTGACTGGAAATTAGCCTGGGACATGCGTGCTTGGTTTTGTTTTCCCTTTGATGTGGACTCGTATTGCATGAACTCAGGTCTTAGTTCTTTGTGCAACAGCCTGTAAAAATATTTATATTTTCATCATGTTGCAACTGTGGAATTCTTATGTGATGCACATGAATTAGTGTAGAACTTTAAGGTGGAAGGATATGTAGATTAGATGCTGTTTTTTATAAATAAAAATTCTAAAGTTTTACCATAAATTTGCTTATGTCAACATTTCTTGTAGTTGGAATTGTTGTTCATTTGGGATATGTTGACCAGCTAGTTCAGAGTGAACTATTCAAGTCTTACTACATACTCTGAGTAGGATTGGAAATCTGGACTTTGACTGGGACATTCTGGCAATTGATTGCTTTATATTAAATCTGCTGCAGCTCAGACTGCATGCTCAGGTTTCTTCTTCTTGAACGTTTGCTCTAGTTTTCTTTAAGAATTCTCCTGTACTTTTTCCCACTGATGAAATGAGATAATGCCACCTCCAGGTTTTATTATGGGAATTATGTTTTCAGGATTACATGTTCAACAAGTTTTTCCTTATAAGTCTTGTTTGGCAAACTGTGAACAAGACTTATCACTTTTTTTCAATATTAGATTTCTTGCCCCTCTCCCAGAAAGACCTGATTCATGGAGTTGGAAGACAGTTGCGTCATGCTTTTTCGCTAAACTTAACAGTGCTCTTTGAGATGTTCAAAGCTTAGGATATTGTTTTATGTCCTAATCTTGTTTCAGACCTCTGCACAGCTTTATCCTTGACATGTCTGCTTGGACTTCGAATAAACATCTGGGGCTGTCACAGAGCTGCTAGATGTATACTGTGATTAAAATACACAATTCAAGTGGTACCAATACTTTTTTCAAGGCACTGGATCTGTTCAGGAAGGGGATTGTTTGCAAAAGCATGTGTGTTTGTTGCCGGATTTTCCTTTTCTTAGCGCAGCTATCAACTCATCGGCTCATCACAGTATTACGTTGCGATAACACTCAACACATAAATCGGTGCAGCTTGCTCAACACATGGAAACGGATTACCTTGGATTATTTATTCAGCAGGAAGAACCACGAAAAAATCTCTCTCTCAGACATACCCCTTCATGTGCTTTGCACATAACGGGCACATCAATACCTAGAGAAAGACTGAAACACCAGTGATTTGTGCATGGGTGAGTGTGTGTGTGAGGGGGAGATGCAGGGGTCCATGTGTGTTTGCAACATACTTACTGGATGCATTGGGGGATTCCAACTGGATTGTAAGTTACTCTAAAAGATGTGTGGCCTTATTGACCTGTGTGTGTGCATGTGTGTGTCTGATGTGGTTGGTGGGGGTGTGTGTGTGTTTGTATTAGCCTCATGAGAGTTACATCTCAGTTATATCTGCAACATCAATCCATCATGCTCATTACCATATGATTTGGCTTTGATTAGCATTTCTATTAATATGGAAATGCAGCATCACCAACACTGAACCCAGACGAGCCAGGCTTGTACACTGCCTCTTACTCGTACGTACACCCGCACACACGCACCTAATAATAAAAATTGAAGGAAACTCTTGAGTTTCTCTCAAGGGACTGTTCAGGGGTTTAAAGACTGGTAAGCAGACATGATTGGAATGTAAAGTTGTTGTGGTGTCAAAGTTCTTTTTGCTGGCTTGTTATTTAGAGCTTAAATTTTCAGTGAGCTAGTGTGAAATAACCTTAATGTAAGAGTAAGACATCTGAAAGGTCACACTTAAGCTGGATATTAATTTCAAGTACGGATATAGCTACTTGAACATATGTTATGTTCTTCATTGTAATAAGTGTTGAAAACATCATACTAGTGACAAAATTGCTAACTCTTGTGTACCAATTTAGCTCATGTAGCACCTTCCACTTCTGAGTGCATTTCAGCTTAAAGGTGTTTTAAAAACTGTCAGTGAACTAATGACATGTTGCTGCCATCACCTCTTTGAATAAATAGATTTTTTGTTAGAAAAAACTTCAACATTAAATAAAAATCCCAGCTTCCTGAAACTATTTTAAATATGCATTGCTGTTGAAAAACAACAAACTATAGTCATGTTTTTCTATTGAAATTAGCAGTTATTTTTACCCCCCCATCTCCTGAGCCACTATATGAACAGTAGAGAATCGCAGAATTCATTGAGGCTGTGACCCCCAGCACCTGCGAAATACAGATGGTCCACTCTGCTATGAAGTGCATGAACATATTTTCAAATGGTTTGAAATTTTTGAATTGAAAACCTTTTTTAATTGGTTTTAGGCAATATTGTAATTTTCTTAAACACTGGGTTTTATTTAGCTAATTAAATTAAGAAGTCAAATTAATAGAAATAAACACATAAGACAATTTCAAATAGATCCCAATTTATTGAGATTCAACCGTGTGCTAGTAATGTGAGTTAGTAGAAATAGTTACACATATAGTGATATATTGAAGATAGATCTGTGTGTGCACCTACAACATTTGATCTCTTTTTCTCAGTTTCCAACTTCAGAAAATATGCTTCTCCTGCAGAAAATGAAGTCATGTGAACAGACATCTCTCTAGGGCTTAGGCCTATATACGAGATCTTCGAGAGCCTTCTGGCCACTTGGAAAACATATCTACATGCTTACACTTCCTGTTCATAACCTCAGGAAACCTATGTGGGCAGAAACAGAACAAAAGAGTGTGAAATTTGAGAAGCAGCAAGATGTTTTGTGGTTGTGAAGGTGTTGTGAAGATCCTGTTTCATCTTCCTCTATTTTATCTGGTTCTGTTTGATTATGCTGTGACTTCATTCAGCGATTAATTGTAGCCTCTCATGAATTCCAGGCAAATGTTAGATTATTAAATTGTATCCGTTTCTCCTCCTGCATACAGGTGACTTCATATGTATTTGCTGTAACCTGGCTGCTGTAAACATTAACAAATCACACTGCAAGATTCTTTCGTTGAAAAACAGTTGCCTGTGCAAATAATTTCTTCTAAAATGTGGGAATTGATTTTGACCTGATGGATGCTACACCACAGCAGCCAAGGCTAGTCATGGCAAATGATTATTATGTTGTAAGATTTAACAGCTGCCAACAAGAACAAGCCAGTAAAGGTCAGATTAATACTCTTGCGTATGTTGGAGATGTGCATGAACCACTCAGGTCTGACACCTAACATCTGAGCTGTTTCTCTCTTAACCCTTCCTCCCCCCATTTCTTATCCCCATCTGCCCTTTCCTCTTCTCAGTTAAATGAAACAGCGAAGCAGCTGATGGAGATTGACAAACCTATGCCAGCGAATGCACCAGGTCCCAGCTCTGAGCCAGCCCCCCTGGGTCCCTGCACTCCCGGTCCCTCCCCCAGTGCCTCGCCGTCTAATGGAAATGGCTCTGGCCACAGGAGAGGCGAAGGGAAGAAAAACGCAAAGAAGCGGCATTCTTTCTCCGCACTCTCTGTCAGCCAGAGGGCTGCCCAGCTCAACAACAGACACAGCATGGAGATCTCACACCCCGTCCTCATCAGCTCTTCTGACCCCAGAGCAGCTGCTCGCATTCAGGTATCTCCACATACTGGGATGTGCACAAAACATAAATTAGCTAAGGGAACACACCTGGGCTATACAGCTGAAACCAGATATTTACATACAAATAAAAAACCACAAACACATTACTTGACCCACTTCAGTGGAGCAAAAAGCAAATGTATAGCAGGTCAGATGGGTCTTGTGAGATCAAAACGGGGATCAAATGGGTGTGCTATGGTGCCTCAGGGGTTAAGCACAACCCACATATGGAGGCCTTAGTCCTCGACGCGGCTGTCGCGGGTTCGATTCCCGGCCTGGCGACCTTTGCCGCATGTCTTCCCATTCTCTCATGACCCTATTTCCTGTCAATTAACTGTCAAATGAAGGCCAGTAGAGCCAATAAATCTTTAAAAAAAGAAAAAACTGGGATCAAAGCATAATACTGCCTCTGCCATGTTTCACAATGAGCAAGGTTGTGTGCAGTGTTATCTTTCTGCCACATAGCAGTTTTACTTGAAAATGTCCATTTTTGACCACTTTTTACATTAGAATAGAAATATCCTTTATTGTCCCGTTCTGGTAGATCAGCTGTACGCTAAAGGTAAATACAAGCCTGCATATTCAAACTAAAGTATTAAGTATAAAAACAGAAATGTGTAAAGAGACTTTACACATAAGAAAAAATTACCATTTCTAAAGTACATCAATCCCTCTGCTGCTCTGCATTTTGCGATGAGTCCTCTGTCACCTACTTGTTTCAACCAAAAAAAAATTATAATAATAATTTCTCACTTTGAAGGCTGCTTGGAGTCATGTTGCTTTTACTGTTATGGCTTCTGGCTGCATTTCTCACTAAGTTCAAAGTGTTTTTGCTGTTTGTAAATAGTTCCCAGGATGCTTAAAAGCCTACAAGCACATTTTTTAGGTAACAGTTTACATTACACAGATGTTTTTCTGTGTGCTGTATCTTCCTGTAGGATGCATCTCCTCCAGGTCCCTCTCCATCCTCAATGGGGATACCGCTTCCCCCCAAAGTGGCGTCTCTTACCTCTGAGCTGTTGGCCCATGCCAAGGTGCAGCTGCCGCTCAACATGTGAGTGCTTCAGGCTTCTTCTCACTTGCCTGTTGTATATGTGCCAGATGTACAAGCAAGATTTCGCAAACTACTTACTGACATTGTTAGAAATGTTGACTCTGTTGTGCCCAGAGCTATTGGCCATGTTCCACCACCTCTGCAACCACATTTACTCCTTCACCGGTCAAGGATGAAATCCCCCTTCAGAAAGGAAAAACACAGTTCACTAAGCTGTGTGTGGCTTGGATTTTTAACAAGCTTTACCATTTCTAAAAATTAAGACACCAAGAGCTCTGACAGTGGACTGGTCATGGGTTTTTTTCTAGTGTTACTGGCAGACCTCTGGAGTAGTGTGGAGATAAGAAATTACACATTGGACAAAACTAGGCGCATCTTAATACGATTGAAAAGTAATCTTCTTTCTTTAATTTAATTTCAGAGTTTATATACATTGTTGTGAAAATGTACCTGTATGTAATATGTAATTATTATAGTGCCATCCTTGTTAGACCCACCTGCTGTCAGGCATTTCCAATAACAAGCAATGAGTCTATTACTGCACTGTGTAGGGATGTTGGCCCCCTTAACGTTGCAGAATTGTGTTAATTCTGCTACAATTCGGGGTTTTCAAGCACAATAGCATAGTTTGACCTTGTAAATGCGTTTCAGTGAGATTCAAGTCCAGACTTTGACTAGGCCACTGCCATCTGCCATATTATCTTGAGATGGCTTTCTTTTCCTGTAGTTGTATGCCAGAAGTATGTTTTAGAAGTGCACAGCTTTTAAAGAATCAACTTATATTTAATCAGAATTTCTTTCTTTAAATCTTCAGCAATAGTTTGGGGAAAAATCAGAAACAAATTTATTCTCTTCTTGAGTTGTTTAGATCATTACATGATGTTTTGCATTTCAAGGTCTTTTAACCTTCTCATGTTCTTAGAGATGTTCTATTTAAGTGATTTCCTCACAATTGTTGTGACTTTAAGCTTAAATGTAGCCAGCTTGGTTTGGGTTTTTATCTTGATAATCTTCATAATCTTTTATCTTGATAAATAAACCCAAAACCACTTCTTTTAGGTTATACTATTTAAATCCCATTTGCTGATTAGACACTTTTACTAAGCACTTGCAAACCCTTATGATCATAAACAAAGGTGTTTTTTTTTTGTTTTTTTTTAGATTTAGCTTCAAGGTTTGTTTCACTGAATGCATAAAAGCCCATACTATGAGATCTGTGAGTCTACAATATCATCACCATCGTTCGGACGGGATGTGAGTCAAATCCAGCAGCATTGTCAGCTTTAATAATATCACCTTCCCAGTAGCTTAATATGAACACAAGCACACACACACACACACACACACATATGCCAAAACAGAATGGCTTTGTCCCACTGATGAGGTCCTACGTTTTCATCTTGACCTGGCAACTATTCCTGTTGCCAAGGGGAGACGGGAGACAGTCCCTACATCTGTTGCCATGGTAACGAGGAGGCATGTATGGCTTGTTTACTCTGCGATCTCATCCAGTCTGGCGCTATGGACTATAAATGTCTCCCGGAGACAGGTCCATGAGCTCATTTATATCTTTACACAGGGGGCAATTACTAACTTAGTCATATCTATCCAAGAACAAAAGGATATAAATATATTTGAACTACATTTATCTTCTGAACCGGTAAAAGAGCACTTATTGATAAGGCATGCATTTATAGCAAGCCTTCCCATTCAGAAAGCAAAACCACTCAGTCAGCCTCAAGTGATCACACACAGAGACATGACCTGAATGCTGGATTGGTTTGTTATTTTTAAGTGGAAACTGACAGCTTTCATTCTTAACCTAAGTTGAAGAATATGACCCTCTGCTGTTGTTCTTTAAATATGGATTTTTAGATGCAACAGAAGTCCAAATAGAGTTATTTCCCCAGTATATTTGTCAAGTATATTCAAGAATGGATTTTATCTTTCTTTTCTAACTAAAAAAATATATATGTACATTAATATACTCGTGAACATCGGAGCAACAGACAGGAACTATTTTATCACAATCAACAATAATTGGTGGGAGGTTCTAACCGAAATGTTTGTCTTTGTATACTGACAAAGATCCAGTTGCGGCTGAGAATGTCTTTGTGAGCATCACAAAGGCGAATTCATTCAGGAGAGACAGACAATCAGTGGAGCTTGTATTGCTTGACTTTGAACTCTACGATGAACTATTGATAATAATGTACTTGTAAAGCTGCTAGATTTGTAAAATAATTAGTCATGATAATTTTTTTTCATTATTGAAATCCTGAAAATTAACTAAAATGTCTCCTTAAGCTTAGAAATGCATTCATAAGTATTTATCAGCAATGCCTATATTGTGCTTATAAAGGATAAATGTAAATTTTCTCCAAACTTTGCTTTTCTATTTATAGTTTTCTGAATTGTTTATTTGATAATGTAGGCCTACACCTTAAAAATGTCTAATTATGTAATGAATGCCAACCAAGCCCCTAGGCTCTGGGCAGCCATTTCAGCCAAAAATTAAATAAAAAAACATATGGGGAAAATACACTAGTAAAAAAAATAACAAATGGGTACAATAAGTAAATAAATAAGTAAAAAATAAATGGGTAAAAAATAAATAAATATTTTTTTCACTTTCCCTTTGTCATTTATTTATTTTTTCGTTTATCCCTTTTCTATTTATCTCTTTCTCGTTTACCTATTTTTCATTCATCTCTTTTTCATTTTTCTCTTTTTTATTTCATTAATTCATTCATTTTTTCAGATGAATGAAAAAATGAATGAATTTTTCATTCATCTCTTTTTCATTTTTCTCTTTTTCATTAATCTCTTTTTCATTTCTTTCTTTTTTTTTTTCCCTTTTAAATTTTTTTTTTTTAATTTTTTTCAATTTTCTTTTTTTCTTTTGTCCCCAGTTTCTCCAGAACTGGGGAAAAAAGGAAAATAAATATATGCTAATGTGGAGGGGCAGCAGCATCAGGCTACAGCTGGTTGGTTAGCATCACACTGCTTCAAGAAAGATGGCGACCTACCACCGGCTTATCAGTGAGCTGACGCTCAGCAACATCATTAGAAAATAGTGTTATGACTCATGACTATATTTTTCGTGTGGATGCTCAGACAAGAACGTGTTTCAGTTTGCGGCTCAAAGCTTCACTGTTGGGCGTTTCATAGTTTGGACGAAGCGGGCACTGAAGTTGGCTTACTATTGAAGCTTCAGGCCGTAGCTACCAGTTGTGATCCAACTATAAGGTGCAGACTTTTCTGTACTTCTTAAGAGGGCTGCAATATTTAGAAGTAGTTTTATGAAAAAGAGAAAAATTAAAAAGGGATTAATGAAAAGGGATAAATAAATAAATGAAATTGGGAAAATGAATTTATTTTTATTTTACCCATTTATTTATTTTTTTACTCATTTATTTATTTATTTTCTCTATATATTTATTTATTTAATTTTGGCTGAAATGGCTCTCCATAATAGGCTACCAAAGACTTGCACTGCCAGCCTGGTTTTATGCCCGGGTTGTGCGTCTTTGTCTTATCTCTCAGCTTTTTTATGTTTTTCGGGGGTTTTTTTGGAGCCAAAAATCTGAATAAAAAATTAATTTCAATTAGTTGCATGGTCCTTGCTCTCATTATTGCATAACTCATTAACAAATACTTCTCGTCTTATTTTGGATGTTGGCAAAAATAGAGATTTCTTTTTTTCTTTTTGAGATTATGTTCCCGTTTTCTTTGAGCCATCCTGATGATACCACAAACTGCTTAAGCTTGCATGTGTTTTTCCTAATTCTGGCAATCAGATTTTAATCAGATCATTAGATATAGATGCATGATTTCAGATGCCCGCAAAGAGATTTGCAAAAATTGATGAATCCTTCAGCGTTTTTACTCAATTTTACATAAAATTTACATCCTACTGCCTTTCTTGTCCAGATATTTAGCTCTATACGCCTACAAGCCCCAGAAAGCTGACGAGCTGGAACTAAGGAAGGGGGAGATGTACCGAGTGACAGAGAAGTGTCAGGATGGATGGTTCAAAGGCACCTCACTAAGAACTGCCGCCTCTGGAGTCTTTCCAGGAAACTACGTCACTCCCGTGTCCAGGTTAGTGGAGGTTAGACAATACAGCAGCGATATTTTGTCTTTATGACATAGAGATAAAACAGAAATAGTTTTGATAATTGAAGCCTAACATTCAGTATTTCTGATTATTTTGCCCGTCTTGAGTGGAAATGGTCGGCTCAAAAGAAGTTTAAGAAAAAAGACCATTCCTAAAATTGGCCTTGGACAAATAATTGTACCTATTGTTTTTTTTTTTCATATTTATTGTAATTCCACTTACAATAAATTAGCTTACAATGGATAAGCTTAAAATCCAGTCTTTGACAAGACTTGAATATTGCTGTTTACTGATGTTTTTGAACCAGTTTGATCAATTTACTTTTCCTTCCACTTTCCTCTCATGCACGACTCGCTGTTGGCTCATTACATGAAATTAGAATAAAATATATTGAAGTTTTATATTGAAACCTCTCAAAATGTAAGGACTTGTCTTATGCAAGAAATTGTGACACATCCAAGCTTAAAGAATAGTTAAGGTGTTTTGTTTAAAGGTGATACATTTAAAGGTGGTCATTGTAAATAGGAAAAAGCACAGGGAAAAGAGATAAAGGTAAAATGTGGTTGTGAAGTGTAAAATTGGAGATAGCTGAAAGAGAAAACAATACAGCTTGGAGAAGAAGAAGAGGTAAAAAACAAAACAATCATACAAAGAGAGAAAACTGCAGCCAGAACAGGAGGTTTACTTCTCAAGTGTGTATGAATGGCTGCTTCACATTCGGCGCTTATGCAATCTCAGAGCGAGAAAGAAAGAGAGAGAGGCAAGATGAACGCATAATCAAATGAGAGGCAATTTGTTATTTTTTACGCAAGCATACTCTCTTCTCCTCCTCCCACTCCTCCTTCCTTACTACCCCCTCCTTTGTCTGCAGTGCAGCTCAGAAATTTCTCTGTATGATAATGAGAGGCTTTCAAAATTGCTCACACACAGGAAAAGACTTAAGCGCAAATTTGTGTGTACGACAGTCTGATTTCATAGAAGGACACACAAATGGTTTTGAACTACTAGCAACAAGAGTCTTCCGCAGAAATGTATCGTCATGTTTATGGCCACAAGCTGGAGTTAAAGCATCTGCAGGGATCTCTGGAAGCATTCTGTGCCAAGCATGCAGAAGAACCAGATGCATGTAGTGACTATTTGATATCCAAACGGAATCTGAAATCAAATAATCTGGGAATAAATCAGTTGTCTTTTGTTTGAAAGACACACACACTCACATGTACACGCATAGAAAGCCATAACTCTGTATGTGTCTGACGGGAAGTCGATGGGAAGCCAAAGGAGTGTGAATACCGCTGCGTCAATAATGTTCAGTTCACTGTTCTGCCATTCAGCACTCTGCAGACAGAAACATGAGCAGCCTGCAGCAGCATATATGATGCAGCAGGACACTACATCGTGCTGATCCACCAGTCAGACAATAATAGTGACATTACTCACTCTGACAGAGCTTACTAGTACTGTTTGTGGCATCTCGTCTGCTATCATGAACTAAAACCTGCATCAGAGTTAATATTTTGTGCCCAACAAGCAGGAGAGTACCTATAGCAATGCTTGCAGCAAAATGTGGTGCTCTGAGCTAAATTTTAATATTGGATGAGAATAGCTCTCTTCTGTTCTCTTTCCCCCTTTTTTTTTGAAGGGTACCTTTTTGTTTCAAATTAGCATTGTTTTTCTTATGCACCCAGTCTTGAATCATTTCTTCTTGATGTCAGTGAATGTATTTCTTGAGGACGGATTGCTGATGCCAAAAAAGATTCTGGCTATTCTTCACAGCATCCACATTCAGCAGCAATAAAACAAAGAATGAATTAATGAGATGGCAAAAATTAGCATGGAGCTATTTGAGGTAAGATTGCATGGTGGTGAAACTGGCACTATGATTTTATGATGAGAAGAAAAATGCTGGTAGAAAAGGAACAAAAAAGGGAAGAAAAACGCTGCTTCCACTACATGTGTAACATTTGTCTTGGTTGGACACACTTTTACTCAGAAGTGTTCTTTTTGTCCTGGTGTTGTAAGCAGACATGAAAAACTTAACAGACAATGCCTATACTTCTGCAATACCTGGCCATATCTTTAGTATTGATGTTTGGAACTGATCCCTGTAGTATCTATAAGCTACATAATAATAGTACAACATAAGGTTGTATTGTTTCTGATGAATATTGAAATAATATTGGCTGTTGTCAACTCTTGGACTGAAAATGTATGTAAAACGACAAAAGCCCTCCCTACTTTTTTTCTCCTGTTAACGCTCATTATTATTAATAATAATAATAATAATGAGCTCATAATAATGAGCTGAGCAATAGCCATTTTGTAAATAAAACTTTGAGAAACGGTGCGCCAAAAAGCTTTCTAATCAAAGCCAGGAACATATGAAAACCACATTTTTAAAACTGTTTTAAAAAAACGTTATTTAAAGTTTAAGCAATCTGTCAAATCTAAAACACATTTGCTTACAGACAATGTATGAGAATGCTATGAATATATAATTTCAGTATATAGGAAAGTTTTTGGCTGACAGCTTAAACATCAAGTTTAAAATCTGTTTAAATTTGTGCTGCATTTATCTCAGCCTGATATCCAACTGAGGAATGACACCAGCTCTGTTACCAACACAAGATCAAATTCGCCCCATATCTAGACTTAATTAAATATTCAAATTCAAATTCTGTATTTTTTTTTAATGGTTGTTTATTTTTAACTTTGTAAAAAAAAACTGTATTGTAAAATAATATAGCAATAATTTTCCTGTTAAAATCACCATCTCACAATTGTGGTTGGTAGGTTGCTTAAATGTCACTTGATGTTATATAATTACCATTTCCATGACACACAAGTTAAGTAAATGCTAAATGAATTATGTTAATGTTACCTATTTTATTTTGGTGGGTAAATTTTGTAAAAATAAGTCTTTTGGATGTGATTTTAAAAGCATAAAAAGAAGCATAACCCTAACCCTAACCCATTCGGTAAAGTGATAAATCGGCGTGTTTCTCTTGTCTCTTTTTCAAAGGGCTCCATTTGGACTTGTCTCTCCTCGAGGTTCGAGTTTGTCCAGTCCAGTTGGAGGAGGGGGAAGTGGCTGCAGTCAAGGGGCGGGTAAAATCTCAGACCCTTCCTCCCCTGGATCTCCAGGCCCTTCGTCGTCTCGTCTTGCCACTCCGCTTGTGACCTCGGCAAACTGCGTCAACAGTGTCAGCCCTGCATCCTCGCCGCAAACTGCCACCGTCCAGCTGAAGAACTGCCTGCGTTCCAGCCAGCATGTGGCCAATCAGGCTCGCACTTCAATGCAGCTGGGTAAGCAGAAATATGTATGCAAGATGTTTATTTTTGAGTTAAAGCAACAAATTTCAGCTTGGCTCTGTAAAAGCTGTTTTTAGATAGATCTAATTCACATGACTCATTTGGACACATTAAAATGATAGAAATTCAACCTTTTTCATTTGTGAACTGAACAACAACTTGTATATTTGCAGCATAATTAAATTTTCTGAGAAGATGTCAAGGAGGAAGCGATCCTTCCCGCTGAATATTTAATTAACAAATTAATAGAAATAAAAGGGATTAATTAAAGATGTCTTTTTTTAATACTGTTTGCACAGTTTCAACTCAGGCTACTGACTCCAAGCAGCAGAGTTCGTATCATTTAGGACCTTGGAGCATTTTAGCCCCTTTTGTTCTTGATTAGAAAAGAATGGAATATCGAACAGTCATTAATTCAGGTACCTACTAGAGGAGGCACAGGGCCAGTTAACATCCTCTTTCTTTAATTGTCTTTCTCTTGCACATTTGTCTTGTTTTTTTTTTTTGGTTTTTTTTTTTTAATGTTTCTCATTTTTACAGTCGCCAGTCAAATAGAAATGAGCATCATGTAACGACAAAATGGACTGTATGTGCAATCCAGCAATTAAGATTGAACTTCTGCAAATGTGAAAACTGGCCAACAACACAAATCTTATTAATATGGCAAGAAATTAACCAGGAACAAAAACATAAATGTTATCTTTTAGTTTGAATTCATTTTTCCATTAACTAAGATTAAAATGTAGATGTTTTGGATTTGTAATAGAAAATAACAACTCCAGTGCCTTTCAGTCAACAGATGCTTGTTTATTTTTACAGCAGCTTACTTCAAAACATGCTGTATAACAGTGACTGTGAGCATTTTGCTTCAATAAATGCAGCAATATAAAAACTTGAGCTGATATTGATATTGGATATTATTTTTGTTATTATGGCTGATAAGCAGTATTTTTATAATATAAATATATTTCTGCATGTTTATGTACCTGTATTTATTATCCCCTACCATAGTGAAGAAATGACCACACCACTGACATTGCACCACTGAATCATTATCTCTGTCACATGCCCAAAAAATGCCACATGGACAACCACTCTGCCTCCCAAAACACTCAGACAGTAACAAGATAAAGACGAACACTGATTATTGATATTGGCCTGGTTTTCCTTTTTGAGACCGAAACCAATTTGCTAAAAAATGACTAAAATCAGCCAAGACTGATAATGGCAATATATTGTGCATCCCTAATCTGAGTTAACAAATGTTCTGCTTTGTTAGTACAAAGCAGAACATTTGTTTAGGTTTTAGCACTTACTGGAGACACTGAGTTTAGGTTTTTCCCCTCGTTTATGCACCAAGAACCATTTAGTACACTAATGTGACTCGATCTGTTTAAAATATGTTTGAGAAACACGTTGCAGCACAGGATGATTTAGCAACACTCCAGTGTTAGTCTATCCAAGCAAACATGCAAGCTAACCCCATATGTGAAAAACACTGAAATACTGTGCTCTGATCTTTCAGTGTTACTATTTGTGCTACAAGCAATCACACTCACATATACACGCACGCGTATACACACACACACTGTTGCACTGGTACAAGGTCTAGATCATATCCACCTTGCTTTCCACTCAGAGTCTATTCATCTCTTCAATACCCCTTTCTCTCCTCCTCTTTGTGTCGTTTCTTTCTCCCTCTGAGAAAATAATGCTGAAGGTCTCTTTGGGAAGGCTGAAGAGTACACACTCAGAGACTACTGCCAAGATTAACACACACACACACACACCCACACACACACACACCCACGCGCACCCCCACACGCCGACATGTGCACACCCACATTCATACACGCACACAAGTGAACTCACAAACTGACAAGCACATAGCTGAATGACATCACTGTGCTTTTTGTTTTATGGAGGCGTAATGACAGAGCTCCTCGTTTCTCTCCCCATTTTTTTCCACTTTTTTTCTCCCTTTTCTCTTGTTGCTTTGTGTCTTTCTCTCTCTCTCTCTTTCTCTCTCTCTCTCACACACACACGCCGAGACACACATCTGGTCTCGATTACAAAATAAAGTATGTGCATAGTTCTGGCATTTAGTGGTTTTATCACATGACCAGCTCACCTCTCTGAAGGATTTTTTTAGTTGCCTGCTGCAGTGTAGCAGAGCAGGTGGCTGGAAAATCCAACTGTTTGCCATTATCTTTATATGGATTTTTCTTTTTGGATGACCTATTTAAGATTTTACAATTTAAGGGTTTAGATTTGTCTTTTAAATTAGAGATGTTAGTAATAAGGGAATTTGACTAGGACACTTTTGACCAGTTGGTTCAGCTTCTGAGAATCTTTGATAGTTCTTAGGTAGTTCTTTGTTTTTCTTTTTGCGAATTTGTTTGGAAGTCTTTAAATATGAACTAAAATACAGAAAAAAATGCATTGTAAGCACTGTACCAACGTTTAACCATGGTGTTGGTGGAATGATGTTATGGTTTTATTGCACTGACACATTTTTAAGTAAATTTGTTTGGCTTTAAAGGTAGCAAGTTTAGTTAAATTAGTTCAAATTAAACTTCCGCAAATGTGAAAACTGGTCAACACCACAAATCTTATTAACATTCCAAGAAATTAACCAGGAACAAAAAAAAGGAAATGTTATCTTTTAGTTTCAACTCGTTTGAAACTAATCATATAGTCCTTTCCTGACTATCTGATTGAAACCTTATTTTTGTTTTCCTGGCATTGTTGGTCACTACAACACCTCTTACCTAAATGCACAGCAAATGTCCATAGAAGTAGTGCTAATATAAAGGTAATGCATTCGTAGTGATTGTATCAGCAGATTACTAGTCAGATCATTGAAAATGATTATTTCAAACATTATTTTCCTGATTTCAGTCATGTTAGTGTAACCCATGCATTTGTTTTTGTTTTAGTCCATAGTCCACCTGCTGGAAGTCCAGAGCGCCCCACTGTGTCCATCTCCCCGCTGCGTCCTCAGAACTCCTCTCCCTCACGCAGCGCTGGCCAGTCGGGTCGTCCCCTCTCCATGGTGTCTCCAGGACCCAGCTTAGGCCCCTCCCCGCTCTCCTCCCCAGCTTCACGGCCCATCCTCACCTTCTCCTCCCCTCTCTCCTGCCTCACTCCTCCCAACGTCTCTGCCGTGTTTCTCAACGGTGAGCCGGCCAGTCCGCTGCAGCCGCCTTCTCCTGGTCCCTCCCACGCTCCCACCCAGGGCGCTCTAGCACCCAAAGTGGAGAAGGTAGGACTTCTGGCCGCTTGCAATTAAAAGACAACTTCTCAGAATTATATAAGTTATTGATTTTTCTTTTTGCCAGCAGCTAAGGGAAAGATTATTAAATATTGTTCTTGAAAAAAATATCAAAATCTAAAATTGTTTCTTTTTTTTACCCACATTCATTCATTACTGGCTTGAAAGTCCACTAATGTGAATGTAGAAGAACAGTATTTAAAAAGGTGCTAATGTGACTTTTTTGACTCCAGAGATTGTATTTCTCCTTCATATACTGCCTCTTGTGATTCAATTAACTTGCAAAAGTCAGCTTAGAAAAGAATTTCATCAAATGTCACCTCATCCTCCTTGTTTTTGTAGGTCTGTATTGTACAAGTTTTACATCTGCATGTGTGTATGCACTGCGTGTGCAGACTTGCTTAGTGTCATTTGCCCAGGGCTTTGCTACTACTGCTCAGCGGACCCTTGTGTACCAGCAGTGAAGGATGCCGCCGAAAGCTTGCATTTGTCTCAGCTCCATTTGTTTCACTGTTGGCTTCATGCTCTGGGACAGCTAATCTAACTACATGGCTGCATAACAAACAGCTCATTGACTGTGGAACAGCATGCAGAGGCTTTGTTTACATCAGAGATGGCCTGGAATCTTCTTGTAAAAGCTTGACTCAGAGTTTTGTCCCAAATTTTGATCATATTAAAAAATAAAATAAATTACATTGGCAATTCTCTAATCACTTGAGTTCAACACACAGGAGTCAGGAAAGGTCTGGAACTTTAGTATTTTTTCTGTAAACATTTGGAAGAAAGGGATTAATGTTTCCAGACTTTATTTCTTATTCCACTGTCATAAAGATATATCCATATCCATCCATCCAGATTTCCCTTCGTCCATCTAGCCATCATTGTTTGTTCATCTGTCTATTCATTTATGTGTTTGTCCATCCATCTACCCATTCCAGGACCTTCTTTATCCAGTCAACAGTGCAACAACATGTACCGCTGTGCAGCCCTTATTAAGAAGTCTTGAATTCAAACTTGAAATATGAATTTTGCCTCTACCAAATCTCCCCAAGAATGCTATAATTATAAGACTAACAGGTGTGCAAGTCAAACTCTTACAGTCCAGTTCATATTTTTGCTAGTTTGAGCAAAGAAAGACAGAGATAATAGGTCTGAAGTCATATTTCACTCACGAGAAAATGACAAAGCAGCTATGCCAACAGAGTTTAGGTTAAATCTGTTTTGACATGCTGTCTGAAGCGCAGCTGCCGCTACAGACCATATCGGTCTGGATGCTGCACTAGTTTCCAAAAAGACTGTACTCACAGGGCAGCTGCCAAGGAAAAAAGCTGTCGAGAGTGCTCAGAGGATTTCAGGTCCTGAAAAGTGCAGGACACGCCAAGAAATATATTGGAGATGGTTTAGATATTACTGGCCTTAGTTTCTATTTAAACAGAACTCTGTTGAACATATGTTTCCCCCTTCAAGTTTTCTGTTTTGTCCAATTTAACTCAAAAATAGTTGTGAAATGCCGCCATCTTGGTCTTAAGACTTGTTAAGACACGAGGTTATCATAATCCACTGAAATGGATCAGTTCTTTAGATTTTTCCCATTGTACTCCTGGATTTCATTTGGATTTCATGTCTTTATCCAGCATCCGTTGCACTAATTGTATCAACCCTGAGCTGTTTTCTCTAGAATCCCAAACACGAAGGTGAAACTTAATCTTGTTTGATGGAAAATTCAAACCAATCCCTGTGGCACTGTTTTTAGCCACATGTCACAATGTGTGCCTTGCTTATGCATGAAAGAAAACACAGAAACAAACAGATGAAGCTGAATGATGGTGGGATAAATTACATGTGAGTGAATGCTGCTCTCTGGTGGTTTATTTGGAAACAACACTCATGGGTCTGTGTGTGCTCTCTATAAATATATGTCCATAAACAGACATTTATAGAGAAGCGCACTGAATCACAAGAGGCAGATTAAGCCTTTAAGCCAGCAGATGAAAGAAGAGAGGAAGTGATTATTCACATTTTTGCCATTTCAATCTACCTCCCTCCTTCTTTTTCTCTTCCCTTCTGCTTGTCTCCTTTCTTGCCCCAAAAATCCCTCTTTCAATATTAAATCCAGCTCCCATCTTACCATTTTCTCCTTGTTTAGTGTTGTTTATTTCACTGTCCTGTCCTCCATCTCTGAAATTAGCGTTCAGTCTGTTATTTTTGCAGGAGGATGTGTGCTACCAAAGCACTGAGCGATTATTGTGTGTGTGTGTGTGTGTGTGTGCATGTTTTACTACCTTGCCACACTCTTAACAGCTGCTCATTATTCCGACTGTGAGCTATAAAAGATTTATGTTTGATAAAGAGACTAAAGATAGGAAACACTAAAATGTCCATATTTGGAGCAAAGCACGTATTTTTGGAGGGAATGCTCTTCAAAGATAGCAGAGAAAGCTATCTTTGGAGAGCAGGGGATGCAGTTGGCTTTTGGTAGTAATCCTGCTGAGTCTAAATGTTTTCACACTCTCTCTTAGTGCTTTGTTGAGCGCTTGTTTCTGTGCCATCCCTCCTCTGTGCTAAGGCTGCACTTGAGGAATGTGGCTTGTTTGCAGTGATGCTTTTTGTTTTGGTTTTCATCAGCCTTGCTGTGTGGGTTGTTTTAACAGGAACTTTGGGAGAATGCCAAGTCCTGACATCAGAGTAGTTGATATGGTTGTTTGTTCTGTGTCTGACAGATGAATGTATCAGCTAATTTGGCTTCAATAATTGTTACCATGACTGTGTAATGAATGTCAGTCAAAGAAATGGTCTGTAAAATGTTGTTTGGGAGATCATCAAGCTAAAATATTTCTGCAAAAATTTACCCTGGTCACTCTGGTCACCAGCCAGCCACAATAAACCTATTTGTGCTTGTAGACAGATTTCATATTGTATAGTTTCCTGTTTTGCTGTTTTTATGAAAGAATGAATTGAGACTAGAGAGGCATTCCTTTCCATGCATTTCCAATGTTTCTGAAAAGTTTTAACATACTGGCTCTGTTTGTATCATATCCCCATGCCTTCTTAATTTTTTTGTTGTAACTCAAAAAACCAAATTATTTTGAGAAGTCAATGTAAACTGGCACTGTTAGCAACCAGCATGACTAACATTATCCTGTGTATTCCTACAAAACACAGATCATTTTATAAAAGGAAGTCAGCATTTCTAAATCCAGTATCTGCCATCATACTAATTAAAAGCTCAAAATAATTAACATCTACAGTTGAAACCAGAAGTTTGCATACATCAAATTAAACAACAAAGACTTTCTTTTCTCACTGCCTGAAATTACATCAAACCAAACTCCTTTTGTTTGGAGTCAGTTAAAATTACCAAGATTATTTCTACTTACTGAATTCCACAATAATAAGAGAGAATCTGTCAGAAATGTATTAATTAATGTCTTCAAAATCAGAAGTTTACACATATTTCCCCGTATTTAGTGCAATTGTCTTTGAATTGAAAGATTCGGGTGGAACATTTTAGGTTTCTTCCCATAAGCTTCTCGAAATAGTTTGCTGGAGTTCTGTCTCATTCCTCCTCTCAGAATTGCAGTAACTAAGTCAGGTTGCTTACCTGTCTGCCCTCCACCGCAGCCTCTTCGTCGATCTAGCAAAAATTCTCCACCAGAACCAAACCCTGGTAACTTCAGTGATTCTCCCCCAGACAAGACCAATCCCACTAAACGCTCCAGGATTGGAGCTCCAAGATTTTCCCCCAGGACCTGATTGTTGATCATTATTTTGTGCTTAAAATAAACCAATTTAACTGATTTTTGTTGTCCGTTTGGTGTTCTGCATGTGGGTTAGGAAATTAGAATCCACCATGACAGTTTGCTATTTACAATAATGTTTTAAAAATAATTTTAAATATTTATGTAATATACCAAGTGTTCTCTAATTAGTTTTTATCTCATAATTATTATTTCAGGATCTTTGTGTAAAGCTTCCACCTCTTACTGTATATTTCCCTCTATTTGTCCTTATCTGTCCATCCTCAGAAGGAGAGAAAAGCAGCAGGTTTGCTAAAGCTCTTGTCGGGGGCTGCGGCCAAAAAGAAACCACGCTCACCCCCGTCCTCTCCACCCACACACGACTCCTCGCTGGCAGGCCAGGGGGCCGGGGCCACAGAGCCAACCCACCACCCACACCACCTTCACCACCATGGCCGCTCGGGCTCCTGTCCGATGGCATCGCAGGGCCGAGCCGGCTCGTGCCCAATGAGAGTGATATGCCAGGGGCAATAGGGTTGGAGCCGTTGCACAGGAAGTCCGGTTCCCTGGATACCAACTTCCCCATGTCACCCCCAGCAACACGTGCTGGCAGCGCTCTCATGGTCCTCCGGCCTGAGCCCAAACCTTTGTCAAGAGAGAGGTAGGTCTTTTATAGATGCAGGTACTACCAGCTTAGCTGCATTGTTTTTAAAAACTTGCTCATGAGCCCACATTTGCAAACAAAGAAATAGTTTCTGAAAGTCTTGTAGAATTTTTGGTTGGAGGAATTTGGCAGGAGGATGTAAAGTAGTCCTGAGAGAGTGAATAATCACTAAAGTATGAGCAATGGCTCTGAAAACAATCTCAGCCACACAGAGGCATGTCTAGGACCAATAACTCTTCTGTCTAGATTAAAAATATGACTAAGGTTTTCTGGATGGGACAGCTTTAAATTGCCTTGGAAATGCATTTCTTCTACTTGGATTTTTCATTTTTGTCAAGTTTTAAAGTCCTATGCATTTTTATGGTATTTCTTAGTTATGCATGAACACAAAAAAGTGCATACTTGTAAGGTGACAAGTTGTGAAGTGAAAAATCATTCAATACTTTGTTGCACAGCCTTTGATTGAAAGCACAGCTGCAAGTCTTTTGTTTTCACCAGGTTTTCACAGTTTGTTTTCACACACTCACCCTGATATGAATATGCTTTGATCTAAATCATCATCATGCTTTGTCCTTGTATAAGATGAACTTCAACATGGTGTCTTCCGATTCGCTAGTATTTAACTTCTCTCATCTCTACAACCAACAAGCTTTACTCTTCCTGCTCAAGAGAACCCTACCTTAAACATTGTCCTGTTTCACTATACACAGAGTTCTGTTACAGAAAGTTGCATTTTGGTCTTTTTCACAAGTTTTTGTCTGTTATATGGTCTGTTACTTTATAATTGCTTAGTTTTCAACAACAGCTTTTTTCATCCAATTCTTATATAAATAGAAGATGCACAAGCAGGTGCTAAATGTACAAGTGTGGGCACATTTAGCACATTTAATGTACAAGTGTGTGCACATTTAGCACATTTTGGTGATCAAAGTCAAATATCAGAAAATACTTTGGTGGGAATATTACACCAAAACTAGTTGGAACATTTTAATCGTAGTAAAAACATGTATGTACTAATTTAGTCCTTGAAAAAGACTAAACTTGAAAAAGTTTTGTTTTGCCTTGGCAGGTATCGTGTGGTCGTTCCTTACCCGCCTCAGAGTGAG
The DNA here is from genome assembly GCA_902982915.1 of Phalloptychus januarius. Taxonomy (NCBI): domain Eukaryota; kingdom Metazoa; phylum Chordata; class Actinopteri; order Cyprinodontiformes; family Poeciliidae; genus Phalloptychus; species Phalloptychus januarius. The sequence continues at coordinate 13,754,089 of CADWAE010000230.1, read as the reverse complement.
GCGGAGATTGAACTGCGGGAAGGGGATGTGGTGTTTGTTCATAAGAAGAGGGAAGACGGGTGGTACAAAGGCACCCTGCAGAGGACTGGACAGACCGGCTTGTTTCCCGGCAGCTTCGTCGAGAGCTTCTAAGCTCCAAGAGTGGGACAAAAGAGTCTAACCCTGTCTCTGAGTCACATGCAGAAAAATATTTTACACAAAATACAAGCAGCATCTTCACCGAGGTTGGGCTGATATTGATTTCACAGATTCTTTTATTTCTTTACTCAATCAAAATTCATGAAATTTTGTGTTTCATTTTCTAACCTGCCTTAAGAAACTCTCTCTTCAACAATAGAAGGAAAAAAAATCTAAATTTTCTGTTTTTAAACATGTCGAGCAATGTACAAGTCTTAAATTAATTCATGTTTGAAGCAGCCACAAATCACAGCTGCTGTCTACAATTTTCTGAAATCCATATTTGTCCAACCAATTCACACACACTTCACTAAGCACAAACAGCCCCTTACACAATTATTAGGACCCCTGGTGTAACATGTAGAAAGTCTTAAAATGAATCTATTGTTACTGCAGAAGCATAATCTCACACCGAAAGATTTACCTGAATTAGAGCACATTTACTCCGTTTATTGATCACACAAACATGTGCAACAACCATTTCTACAGATAGTTTGTAAAAAACTGTCCTCAATATTTCTTGCTAGATCTTAGCTGAAAAACAGTTTGTCTCTCTATTACAAATTTAACCTGGGTACCTGTTCAGAAAACTTAAAATGTCACATTTGAGCAGTTTAAAAAGATATTGCTAAATCAACACAGAAATAGTTAACCTCTCTTTTTCTTGCTATCCCCGTCTCCAGAGCAGATAGGTTTTTATTTTACTCTATAAAAATATCTACCCATAACTAAAGATTGGCTTTTCAGAAAATGTAATTGTGAGATGATCCTACTGCAACAAAAAATAAATTTATTTAAAGGCTTAATACACTTATTTACGGAGGGATGCCAATAATTGTGTAGGTCACTGTAGGACATGGCTTTAAACCAGCCCAGCCTCCTGGATGGAGTTTACCTTCAACTCGTGCTCCAAAGCTACTGAAGGCACAGACTCTAAGAGCACAGAATGATGAGCCATGCCTCCCAGATCTCCTGTTTGGCGTTGTCCACCAGCAAAAATTAGCACAAAAATTATTAGCTCTGTTTTTCCACTGAGACCTCAGAACTTGAATCCGGGTGCTTTCTTCGTTTGAGGAGTAAACATTTACAGCCAGGCGAGGAGGGAAGTACGCCAGCCTGTACTCCAGGATCCTCTTGTCTACTCTGTGGCAGTGAGCACACTTTTGGTTTCAGCCCAGTATATGTTGACAATGCATGTAGCATTATTATGTTTCTTTTTTATATGTTGTAATAGGTGTTTGTGTTGTCCTGCTGTGATGATCTGTCACAACATTTTATTTAAAGAAAAAAGGCAGAATTAGGACATCCATTTTTCTATTTATATGTCTTACATGACTGAGAAAATATTTAACTTTTATTACTTTTTGGCTCTCAAACTTAAATTTAATTTGAACTAACTGGCTTGTTGAATGTAAAAAGAAAGAGGAAGTCAAAGAAACAGGAAGTCACAACAAAATGCTTATACAGAAAAAATTGTTTTTGAACTTTGGTATGAGAATAGACACAAAAGAAATACACTTGGTAATATTTTGTTACATCTTGCCTCCATACTTGCATATACAGTATTTTAACACATCGAGTGTTTTTTTTATTTTTATTTCTTGTCATTTTAAGCAAGATTTTTCTACAAGCAGGCACAAAGTAGTTGGGTACAATAACAAAGGTTTAGATACTCTAAATTCAACTTTCAAACTACTTGGAAAATCACCCCTAGAATCATTGATAATTGAAAAGTAAATTTGTTTAGTGATTATTTTCAAAAAGGGAAAAAAAATGCACCATAGAGACTCATTAAATATGGAATGGTGTTTACTGTTTATTTTGATGTTATTGGCTTACAACAATCACAATACTGAATAAGTTGTGGCCTATTCAATAATGGGGTGATTTCACCCTTTTCTATCAGACAGTCATTAACATCCTGCACAAGGAGCCACAAATGCTTGTTTCTGAAGAAGCTAGCAGTTCACATGGTGCTGTCTCCAAGCACAGCAAAGAAAAAAACTGCAAAATAAAATCTTATTCTAAAACCCAGAGTTTCATCAATGTTGCTTTTTACATTAGAAATGGTTAACACACAAATGTAAGCCTTCTATGATGTATGTTAATGCACCGTACAGTAAGAGTAAATACCTGGTCGGATGCTCTTCTGCTTTAATTACTGTGTTGTATCCTATTGGTGTTGTGTCCTGATCACACAACACCAATAGCATAAGAAATATTTATGAAGCTTAGGTCAGGTCCTTCCACTGAACTTTCTATTTAAATGTTTGGATGTAGTATTCTGTGAACATTCATTTTCTTTAGCAAGGAGCTTTTGTGGCTTTAACTCCCTTGGCGGGTCTCAGTGAATATCTGTTATCAATGGTCTGGTGTATTATTCAATCTTCTAATAAACCTACTTTGGGTTTTTTATTAGTTTTAGCCATCATAATGAAAATGAAAGTGAAACAAAACAATTTAAATGTCAGCTTGTCTGACACAAGTCCATATAATATGAATTTTACCTCAATAATATTAATGATTCTCTAATTTATTGAAATTCATCCATAGGACATACCTTTCCTTGAAAACCTTTTAACATTTTAATCTGACTACAGCAACATTATGATTTTTAGAAGGCACACATGTTTCAACATAATGAGAGAAGAACCTGGATCTTGTCTGGTTTCCATTTTATTCATCTTAAGCCTTTTCTTCCTGTTTGTGAAAGCACAGCAAAGCTCTGGCTGTGAGTGTGAACAACAGATTGAGAGGTCAGCAGCTAAATTGTTGGATTTTTTATTTTTTCATCTGAACTACAAACAGCTATCAGACAAGTGCACAAGTAGAAAGCTGTTTTTCTGACAAGATAAGCACACAATGGTCTAACTGACACTATCCAGATCAACAGATTGGTTTATATCGCATAGAAAAGTTGAAAGAAAGTTACTTTTGGCTGTTATTTTTTACATACATTTCCTGCATTTTTAAGATATTTTAAGTGTTTTGTGTGTTATTTGTGAAATGTTGTAGAACTGACCAAACTTTAAAGACTTTTTTGTTATATTTTTTTTATTTATTTTTTTTTTCAAAGCACATATTTCAAATTGAGTTCTCGGTTTAAGCCGTTGCTTCCACTCGCTTTGTCTATAGATCATTTCCAGTAAGTTAACTTTAACCCAGATGTGTGTGATTTTTAGTCACCTTATTTGTCTGTTTCACATGTAAACAGATTTAACAAATTTATTAGATCAGTTAAATTATTGTCAAGTCTGCTTACCTTACAATCTCCATCACATCCAAAATTTTCATTTTAACTTTTTGTCCAAAGCTTTCTAAGGAATATTAAAATTTTTCCAGAAGCTCTGAAGAGCAGCTGAACTAAAACACAGCGTCCTTCAAGTTTTCACAATAAGAGCCTTAAACCTGCATTCTTATCTTGTCACATAAAGATAAAGTAAATCCCCTTCAGGCTGTATGCTAAATTATACACAAAAGAATTATGATAAAGTTTTTTGCGATATTAAATTCTTGTTTACATTACCTTGCATGAGATATGACAATGTGACTTTTAATGTGTGTGTGAAGGATTTGTGAAACATTTGGGTGCACCTAAATGTTGCCGATGGTGATGCATGTGGCTAATTGTTAGGTGCACATTTAAGCACAGTTTAGAAGGCGAGACTTTGGCTCTGACTTTGTATCGAACAAATTCATAAATGCTGAAACCAACCAACAGCACATGGACAAGCCTTACAAAAGCAAGCACAAAGCAAAAACAGCACAGATGAAGAAAAATCCTAAGCTAAAAGAACATTTTTAAAATGAAAACTGATTGATTGGAATCCACAAGAAAATGATTCATCTAGATGTTCCCATGCATGGAATCCTCAGAGGAAAACGGACAATATTCTTAAGATTTAATTATTTTCCTGCAGCTAGGCGTGGACTGTTTATGGCCAATGTTTTCAAAAAGGATAAAAATGTTCATGAAATTTTATCCACACTTCTATCCATTATATTCCGCTTAGCAAAGATCAGGGCGCACAGCTAACAGGCCCACAAGGGAAACCCAGACATCTCTTGACCTACAGACACTCTCCAGGCCCCTCCTGGGACCCCCAGGCATTTCCAGCCCAGAGGACATGTAAGGTATGCAATCCATCCAGCAAGTTTGGGTTATGCTCTGGGGACCCATTACATATCCCAGTGGGTTGTCCCAAACAGAGACACCCAGGAGACATCCTGGTACGATAATCAAGCAACCTGAGCTGACTCCTTTCAATGCAGAGGGACAGCGTCTGTCCTAATAGCACTTTTTCACCTGTCGCTAAGCTTGAGTTTAATGACCTTATGCAGGAAGATAATTTCAGCTGCTTCTGTCTAGAATTTCTTTCTGTTGAGCAGGATCCACCTCATGACAATGGGAAGCATAAACAGTCTGAGTGCTTCCCTTTTTGACTCAACAGTTTTCTCCAACCCAACAGACCACAGCGTTGCCTGCACATGAGGTCAAAATCTGTCTGTCCCTCTTACAATCCATCCATCCATTTTCCTACACCCTTGTCCCTCACTGGGGTCGGGAGGGTTGCTGGTGCCTATCTCCAGCTATCATTTCGGGCAGGTCACCCTGCACAGGTCGCCAGTCTGTCGCAGGGCAACACAGAGACACGCAAGACAAACAACCATGCACACACACCTAGGGACAATTTAGAGAGGCCAATTAACCTAACAGTCATGTTTTTGGACTGTGGGAGGAAGCCGGAGTACCCAGAGAGAACCCACGCATGCACAGGGAGAACATGCAAACTCCATGCAGAAAGACCGGAGCCGGGAATCGAACCTGGAACCTTCTTGCTGCAAGGCAACAGCTCTACCAGCTGCACCACTGGGCTGCCATAATTTATGAAGAAACCTTTTTTCAAAGCATATGAAATGTTCCATTGGTGCAAAGCTATCTTAATGAAGTACTAGAAAACGCTTTGAAGGGAACAAAGTTTTCTCTGGCTGTATGGCGCACAGAGGAATGCAGACTTGTACAGTTTTCCATCGCTTACAAGAAATGCAAATTCTTCATTTCTTGAAATATTTATTGTCACAGAAACATGAGCAGTCATGGTATGGAAACTAAAAGAGCTGCACCCAGTTTTACTGTTAGTAAGCTATGAGTGACACATCCAGAAGGCCTGATCAGATAGCCTGACTAATTTACCAGCAAGTTTAAATGAAGTGGCCAATTTCAAAAAGATATATTCTGTCCAATTGATATTCTCAATATATAAACAGTATTAAATGTTTAACGTTACTTTAATAACACTACAATAGCAGCAGCAAGAACATCTGTTTTCTAGGTTTCAAAGAAAAGCCATTCGACCATGTTGAGACACTCTTGTTTGTGTGTTAACATTGCAGTATTGTTACTCAAGGCTATCATACTGTGAGAACCTCGTACCGGCCCATCCCTATGTGTAACAGGTCCCAGCTGGTATGTATCTGCACTGCATTCAACTTTTACATTTGGCATTGAATTTATCCACTGTTAAATTAAGTTTAATATGTTTTTATTGCACAAGCTCAAATTTGTTATTTGTATGAGTGTCAGTAGGGTTTTTTTGGTCAGTGAGTAAAATGGTGCATATTTATCTTTATGAAATGAGCAAAGAGAGAGTCACCATAAAACTTTTGAGCATCGGTTCTTGGAAAAGTCGGACTTAACATATCCCCATTGGCCTTTGAAACCTGTCAGTCAAACCTTAGTGCCTACAAATGTCACACAAATACATGGTGTTTATTCTAGGCAAACCAGTGCCCTCTTTCCACGCTTCTTTGTATATAAGTGTCAGTAAGGTGAGCCTGCGGGTTAATTTGTAGTCCTCTCTGTTTTGTTGGGCCCTATCACAGCAACCAGCAGATCCCAGAACAGCTCTGCACTGGTCTCACATGAGCTTTTCTTTGTCTCTTTGTGGGCTTGCTGACTCAAGAACTCAAAAATATATTATTTCCAATTAAAAAAAAAGCAGTCTCTTATTTGTGTTGGAGATCATAGAATCTCAGATGTGTGTGTTTTATTTCTATTTCTGTTGGGGTCGATTTTCTTTGGGGAAAAAAAAAACGTTTACAGCTGTCAAAATGTCAGGAATTAAACCACTGCACAGTGGTCACTTTAGATATAATAACTTGAAGCGCCAGTTTTTCAAAAGTTTCTGTGTGTGTGTGTATGTTTGTATTTTAATTATGTGATCTAAGGTTGTCATTCGCCTCAGCTTCCTGGTTGTGTAAGTTAACTAGCTGAAAATTGCAGTGAGGGCTTCAGAAATGAAATTAAGCAGTGAAGTGTTATGGTCATTCTTTCGAGGTGTAAGCATTATTTACCTTGACTGAGGCACAATGCTAGCGCTCATTGTCTTGGAGCACTATTCACACCAATGAAAACTCAAACAAACAGTGGATTTTATTGAGATTTCATGCGATTTATTAATACAAAATAATACAAATACATGTATACATGTATTTGCAGAACCACTTTAGGCTATAATTACAGCTGCAACACCTTTCTGATTTATATTTGTAAAAACCACTTATCATTAGCCTTCAACTTCATATTTACGTACAATTTTGTCTGGATGCATCACAAAAAATCCCAATAAGAAACAGAAATGTTTGTGGTTGTGGGAACCTGAATATGTTTTCTGATAACCATTTTGAGCCCAAACGCTTTTTTTGATGCTGTCAAGTTATCTACCAGGAAGCTCGAGTTCCCGATCTGCCATTTTGTATTAAATGCCATATTTGTTCTTACAGATACTTGAGAGAACCTGTGCGTGTGTGTGAATGCAAAGCGGGAGGACTGAGGCTTCTGTATGTAGCTCTTTACACTAAAAAGAAACTCTATGACAAAGCGTGGTGCAACATGGACACTCATGCCTCTTCAGGACTGACTCGTGGTGAAAACTGTTGGTACTGTGGGTGAAACAGAGAGAACAACAAAAAAAAAGATTATAAAAAAAAAGATTATATATATTCTATATTGTCCAGAATATTTATAGGCCTTTTGTGCCATTGCAGTCATGCTCTGGACTGGCACCGTCCAGCGCTTTCTACCATGTGATCATTATACATTGTCTTGTACTGATGACCCGTGGTTGATATGATTGTTTTTTCATGTCAAGTGCATTTTTCGCAATAAATGCCTTTGTTTTCAAATTTATCTCCCTTGTGTTTGTGTGTTTTTGCTACTTTAACCGCCTGCAGCTATTTAAAATGCAGTATGATTTGAAGCAAACCTCATTTGTGTGCTCCGATATAAAACAAACACATTACCTGTATTGCGCCGTTTGAGTTTGCCCCTCCAAGGATTAATCTTGAGGATCATATCCTGCTCTAATTAGAATCATCTCCACTCACAATGAGCTTGTTATGAGCAACACTGCAGGTATGGTTGTTTCACAGAGTGTTATTGTCCTCATCAGTGCAGACATGCTGGTGATGGATGTCTGTTTTCACCCCCTCCCCTCTGTCTATATCCTCCCTGTGTCTTATCGCCCCTCTTTTTCTCCAACCAAACACTGACATGGATGAGGTGTGTAATTGGCAATTTCAGAGCATCTCCAGCACAACCCCCTCATGACATGACAACCTCATCTACCTACAAGTCAAGGCCGTCTTCGATCATCACCTCCATTTGCATTTAGAGTGACTGGCGAAAAGGTTGCCGGGGTTCGTGTGTGGGAATGTGCGCCTGGATTTATGCTCATTCAGAAAAACTTGACTTTAACGCAGATATTTTATATTTGAGGTGAGCGGGTGGCTAATTTTGATTTTCTGCAGAGCTGAGATAGTGTTCGCCTTCTCCTGGAATAAAACTTGCGCTCTTACTGACAAACAGGCCTGTGCTGTGCTTTTGGCTCAGAGAAAAGCTTCTCCTCTGGGTGTCCTCTTCTCTGCCTAACAATAATAGCAGGGTTGCCACAGGCTCCTGCAGGGAATCAATCAGCGTTCCTCAGCTTTACGCCAAGCCCGTCTGTCCACCTGTCTACTTGCTGGCATTTAAGTCATTTGAAGGGCTACAGAGCCAGAGGGTGAGACACTGCAGCGTACAAAACCTAACACACAAAACAAGATAATCCTTCTGTAAATGCGTGTGCTCATAAAAAAGTGAAGAGGTGGGAAGGGGAAAGCTTCTTTAGCCATTTACAGCAAAAGGAAAACCAAGAATCCTACTAGCACATGCAGGGCATGTCAGCTTTCCAAATAACTTTTCTTTTTTTCTCTTATGATTTTCTGTCAGTGACAACCTGACGGAAAATCTGATTTGTATTTATAAAAATGTAAATCAGATTTATATTTTATCCCAAATATCCCAGCATCGTTTTCTCCCAAAGGATGCTGTATATCCCTTGGGATAAATACTATGTAACTAACTTTGTAATTTAATTCTTTATAATCTTGTTTTTTTTTTTTTTTTTTTTTAAACCGACACAGTTATAGACTCCATTTTTTATATGTCTGCAACAGTTTTTTTTTATGACATTTATGTAAGATCTGGGATAAAACGTTGACCTTCTAGGGAGGCATGTGTCGTTATTGGGTTTTATCATTTGTCAAGAAAAGATGACATGGAAGTTAGCATCCGAGTTGGGAGTGTGGTTAAGTGCCAGTTTGATGGATTTCTTTTTGGATTCTGGACGAATCATCAGTTCTGTTTTCAAAGAATTCAAGACCAGAATAGACCTACAGCAAATAGATTCTTTGCGAGGACGGCCTGACCTTGGCAGATTTACATACTCCTTCCACTTCTTGATATTGGATTAATCTGAACTCCAGAGAATGTTCAATGCCTTAGAGATTTTTTGTATCCATCCCCTGATTTATACTTTTCAGTAACCTTTTCACTGATTTCCTTGGAGTGTTCTTATATCTTCATGCTGTAATGGTAGCTGGTGGTTAATCAAACCACAGGTGTCTATGGGATTCACTGCACTCAGGTCATTTCCAATCCGATTATTGCGATACCACTAGCCTCAAGTCAGTCATTCCAAAGGAGGTGAAAATGTATGCAATCACATATTTTAATTACTAGTTTTCAATATGGAATCCAATGTAAAATTATTTGTCAAAAAGCCTAATTTTGTTTATCATACCTGTTTTGTACAAATAATAAAAAGAGTAAAACAGAAGGGGATGAACACTTTTTACAGACACTGTAGTACGAATAATTCAACACTTTGTATGTAAATCCAATACTATCCCAGAATCAATCATTTCTACACACATTAAATATCTTTTGTTGTATAAATGATAAAAAATGTTATAAATTACATATTTTAAGTAATTAAAACATCACACATATAAATGTATGATGTTTCCAGCTTAACTTAAATCAAATTAAAGTTGGCATTGATTTACCCAAACTTTTACCAAGGTGGAAAAAACAGGCAAAAACAATGTGTCATGACAAAAATACAAGGATTTATTTAAAAAGAAAAAAGAATCCAAATAATACTGTTTACTCCTTAAAAACAAGTGTAGTAAACTGATGTTTGTGGCAGTGTGTGGGTAGTGTATTTCTACATTTCATACACTTAAGGCACTAATATTTGTAAGCACAATTGCCAGAAGAAGTGTCAGTAAAAGTGAGTTACACCAGTCTTCGTTGGAAACCAGCACCACAGTGTTCTGTTTTAGATTTACAGTACATAGTAAAATATGGATAAAAAGGAAAAACACAATCCTTCTATTAGTTTTGCTCCCTCAACAATGATACAATATAATGCATAGTTTACTCATGATTTGCAGCAAAAATCCACTGTTTGTGGCAGTGGAAAAAGGGAGTGAAAGAAATATGTTCATAAATAGATCCTGTAATATCTTCCAAATCAAAAAATAAACTTTAGCAATCCTAGTTTCAGAAAATCTTAGTATCTATAAATGCACAGAAATGGGGAAAAGCCACTTCCCTTTAGAAACAACTACAGGAGGACAAACGTTGCAGAATACAAAAGATTTTTACACAAAACCCAAAGCAAAAAACATAATGAATGCCCTTTGACCTAATTTTTAAAGATGGATGTAGAAAAACGTCTTTTGGAGAAGGTATTGGAGTTTAAACCCTTTTAAAGACATATTTCAAAGATTATGGGGAAATATAATTCAGGAACAAATGTATGATGTCTCCAGCTTAACTTAAAATTTTTGCATTAAAAAAATCAAAAACAAAGAAAAATGACGTGGTTGTAATGATTTTCAAATGATGTGTTAGCTGGATTGTTAACGTACTGGCAAGGGAAGAACTCTAGAAAATCTGAAAAGGACACAGTGGGACATAAGAGGGAGATTAAGCAAATTATGAAGAAAAAATTTCAAAAATGAATTTTTGTACCAGTCTAAGTGATTTGTAAACAACATTTAAAATGGTTTTTCTTTAGCCTGGACAAAAAAAAAGAGGATAAATACAAAAACAAAGCAAAATCCCCCCAAAGAAACTTACAAAAGAGATTACAAATACCTCAGAAGATAGAGTACATAGGAAACTGTGTTGAAACTTTGGCAGCTCAAGCTAAAACACGGTACAGCCCTGTGTGCTGTGTTTTTCTTGTTAGTGTCGTAGACTGGCTTAAAAGAATGCGGACGAAAGGCCACTGGTTACATTGGTCATAATGATGTGCACTTCAGACCTCTTATATCTTCACATGAAGCCAGAACTGAAAGACAGAATAAAAGAGACGGATTAAGATAAAAACAGTTCAAAATTCAGCATCAGTGCCTACAAATGCTGAGCCATAAGGAATAAGCAGAAGAGTTCCACCCACTTCTTCCGGTCCTTGTCTTTCTTCCCATTGACCGTGAAGCCCGGGGGCTGAAGCAGTGCAGCCGCAGTTTTTCTATTCCCGAAAGAAGTCAGGTCGTTGTCCAGAAGACGCTTCTTCTCCTCAAGAGCTGCTTTCTCGTCCGCATGCAGACGCTTCAGCTGCTCAAAACGACCCTGCAGCTAAAATGCAATAAAATAAGCAACCCAGAATACATATTTTAGAAGCATGGAAATATGTAAATGGAGCAAAAGTAAAATTTTGTTCTTGATTGAAAAAGCAAAAAGAAGCTTAATTTTATTAGCCAATTCAGCAGGAACAAATTTCCAGACAGCTTGTGAGGCTTTTTCCTAATCTAAACAAAAGAGATGCCCACCGATATAAGTTTAAACCACAAACTTTCTAGCCATTATTCAGCCTATGGAAGGATTTGTGTTTAAACATTTGGCCATTATTATCAGAAATTGTGCAACTCTCTTGAATTGGTTAATTTCCTAAAATAAAATCAGCTTTTAAAAATAACCCAGACATTTTTGACATAGTTGCAAACAGGCCAATCAACATACTTCGTGTCAGTTATGTTTGTCATCTCATTTCACAACTTAGTTCTGAAGTAACTATGTTTGTCCACGATTCAACCATTTAGTAGTTAAGCTGTGCTGAAGTTATACAAAGTAAAAGTAATCCTCCTTCATTACTCCACCCACTTTGTCCGATTAATCAGTATCATTTGCAGCAAGAACACCCAACAGAATGATGCTGCCACTTCCGTACTTGACAGTTAACATATTTTCACCTTGACTCCTCCAAACAACACAATCTGTTTTCACTGACATTCATACAAATACAAAATGGAGTGTCTGTATACATATACATGCTGGATAATCTGTATTAAAGCCAAACCCATGGACCGAATGTTTTCCTATTATTCAAAAAGTTGCCAGTTGAAAAATAATTTGAATCTGTAAAAACGGTCTAAAAGGGTCATTTAAAGCCCCACATTTATGCAATATCGATGATAAAATCTTTAGTTACCACAACCTAAACTCAAAAGGTAAATAACAGATAGTTGAAATTATATTAATGGGCAGTCATGAAAGATGGAAAACATTTTGCCTACCATCATATATTTACATACCTCTCTCTCAGCCTCCTTCAGCTCCGCTTCCTTCTCCTTCACCCTCTGCACAAAAACCTGCCTCATCTCATCCTCCCTCTTCTGCAGCTCAGCCAGGAACTCCTGACGCTTGGCCTCATACGTCTGCTGTAAACTGTGAAAACAAAATGTGTTTGGCCGCTGCCAGCAGACGGGGGTGTGCTGGAGCGTGTGGGCTGCTCACCTGACAGGTTTGCACTCCGGGTCTGTGTCCTTAAATCCCATCTCCTCTAATTTGCAGCGCCGGTAAAGCTCATAATGGCGTGTGTGGGTTTGCTCTCTCAAGTCTTCCATGTTTACACAAATGAGCATCTCCCTCAGTTTCACAAAGTCACAATGGTGCTCATTTTCCACTAGAACATTTTTAAAATGAAATTATTTTTTTTTAGCTGGATTAAAACAGAAAATGGGTGGAATGACTCAGTCTTGTTTCGTTGTGGCTGATTCTACCTTGAACAACGCCCCATGGATACTGGCGAGCTTTCACCATCTTATTGCCAACACACACTTCTTCTGTGCTGCCTACGACAGCAAATGGAAGATGGCCCTGAAAGAATGAATAAATTATTTTAAACAACAAACTGAACAAACTTGTGCCTTAATAAATTAACTTAACCTGCAAATGTGTTGCATAAGAACATTTGGATCCAGGTAAGTTATTCACCAATGCACTGACTTACATTCATGCTGGTGTTGACCTTCGCCACGGTCTCATCGTCAAGCGGGAACTGGTAGATCTGAACGCCGTTGCTGACCAGTTCGCTCATGATTTTGATCTTGAACTTGTGCAGCTCGCTCTTACTGATGGTGTCCGCCTTGGCAATGACTGGAATTATGTTCACCTAAAGCAAGAGAGGGAGCTGTTGTGAATTAAAAACAACAACAAAAAATATTCTTGCTTTCTTTATGTATTGCAAAAATCTACAACTTTTGAACAAGTCGTTCCAGACAGTCAAAAAACTTCACAGAAATCAAAATCAAAGCAACATGTCAGTCCCAGACCAAAATGCGGTTCAGTAATGGACTAAAATCAAGGACAAATAATAGCATTTAAATCGTAATTAATGTAAAAACCACTGAATTTTATTGAGGAGTGTTACATTTTGTCCTTAAGAAAACTGAAGACAAAAAGAGTTTGCAAAATCAACAATTTTTCATATTTAGTTTTATTCTGTTTTGTCTACATAGAGACTCTTTGGACTGTCTGCAGTGGCTCTTAGTGGCAAGATGTAATAAAGAACCGGCTAATGTATTTAAACGAAGATAATACATAACACCAAATGTAGGGAAGCAGTTCTTCAGCAGTTTCCTCTATTGCAATAGACTAATTCCAATAAATATCCACAAAAGAATGACTCCAAAAGTACCAGTAATATTCTTTTAGATATTATTGGTTCTAACTTTAGAGGAAACATTTTTTAGAGGATTTTCTACAAAATTAACACCCCACAGATGTCATTGCAAAGATGTTGGTCTTTTTTTTTGTTTGTTTGTTTTGACACCTAAAAATAGACATAAAGTGATGGTTCTTTTAACACAAGAACATGTTGTCTGTACTGAATGTTTATCAAAAATGATAAACTGTTTTTATTTCAATTGACATCCCTAAACATGTCTTATTTAACTGGACTGAAGGCAAAAATGACTTTTGTTTACAAAAGGTTGCAGAACCCTGGCATAGATAAATATATTGAAGACCACTTTAACTTATAAGTAGACCACTTTAACTACATGTAAACAAACTACCTTATTCATGGCTTGAGTGTAAACAAAACCTAATGTTTCTTTCTAAATCTGTTTTAAGATGTGTGTAATATAAACCATGTATTACATGTTATTTCAGGCCCACCCGTTCAATCACCCCACATTCCTCTCTGTCATCTCACCGTCCCATAGAGGCTTGGAATGGGTTTCTGCCACCGGCCGAGCTTCTGGGTCAGACCACACAGCCGTACACACGCATGTAGAACACACACTGCTCCCAGAGGAGAAAACAAAACGATGCTAGATCTGTTCCAACAGCTGTCTGAGTGACTGACTGACTGTCACTGCAGCAGACTCAACAATTGGCTCTGTGTGTATCCGTACAGTGACACAAAAGGACAACTCGAGTGTGTGTGCGTGGCACACAGCATTCCCCCTCGCTCTTTCTATTCCTTTCACACGCAAATCCAGAGTTACTGCCACTCTGGATCAACGAAACCACACAAAAACTCACAGACGTAGCGACACATACAGAGAGAGAGAAAGAGCAGGGGAGCGAATGAGAGCATGGGAAAGTTTCTGACCACTTAAAGAGGGATGGGGAGGGATAGAAAGGCTGATAGTGAAGCTCTCCCAACTTTCACACAATAAAACCACCACAGCATAGTTTCTTCTTAAACCATTTCCTCTTTTCTCTGAGGCATGTTGGTCCTCAGGAAGCATTTTATTACAATTTCAATCTTTATAAAAAGGTTTAGGTTTGTTTATCTACAGGAAATATTCATTTGCCAGAAAATCTTGCTGCTCACTGATTAAAACAAACACAGGGTTCCAGATGGATTCACTTAAATCAAGTTCAACAACTGTTTCAGCTTCCATTTAAAGCCTTTTCATTTATTACTTTCCTCCAGAGTTCAGAATTTTATTCCCCCTAATCATCTTTTTTATATATAAAACATGTCTAGTTAAATAGATCATTTGACTGACAGTTTGACCAATTCATGTTCATCAACGCATTTCTATCTCACTTTCTGCTAAAGCAAAACCAACTGAGTGTTTGTCCTACTACGAAGCCTGCATGCGCTTGCAGCATCAATATTAATTATACCGCCTGCTCCTAGTGTTCTGAAGCCGAAACGATGAATTACTGAATGACAGGTGATATGATGCTCTCATCTTTTCAGATGGAGTTTATTATGGCGCCCATGGCTAAACAATCTGTGTTTAATGGTCGCTTTCAATCACCACAGCATGTTTGTGTAATTTAATCTGCTGGAAAAACAGACCCTAGGCAACAGGAGATAAAAACCACTTCATTCTGTCTCTGTCCCCAGAGATGTGGTTTTACAGGAATGACCACAGGTTAGGCACGAAACACTTCCTCTAAAGTCTTCTGGATTTCTACAGTTTTACTTTCAAAATGTTATACTTTTAGACTTTCTGACATTGAGATATTACACCTTATTTCTGGATTTTATTTGTTAAAATTCAAAAGTTAAAGCCCAAAATGTTAGATGCATAGAATTTGGTTGTTTTCATCTATTTTGTTTGGAGATACTGGATCCAGTTTCTGTATGTCAAACTCTCTTCTTACAGTTTGTTAGCTATAGAACATAATGGTGGGTTTTTTTTGTATTTGTTCATTTAAAAGCAAATCTCAAGTCAGTTCTATAGAGATAACTTTTTATTATCTTCTCTTGACTGAAGCAAATGAAGAATGTACATTTGCTTACATTGGTGACTGAAACCAAAGTACACAAAAATCATGACTTTTGTGTACATTACACTTCATGGGTCTTCGTTTCTCTCATTTTCCTTTTTGATTAAATTCTATAATTTGGTTGTATTTACTAATTTCTCCTGATCAACTCAGTTCTTGTTTCCTTTTTGATGCCACTGATCCAAATATGCAGAGATTAGACGTCTTCTGCGCTGTGCTTTTTAAAAACTTAGAACATTGTGAAGTTCTGCACCATCTATATGTTGTTGCCCTGTTGTGTTTAATGATCAGCATGTATTTAATAGCAAAAATTAGTTAATGGATTAATTAACACACCACAGACATGTAATGTAGCATAAAGATAGTAAATGTTGTTCCTCTCCTGTGTAACACTTATTTTTTTTCATTTTGGCTTTGAGTTGGATGAAATAAAAAGCATAATGTTACATCTCCTGCTAGACTTCTCTAGATCTAAACTTTTCTAATGCCTAATTTGTAATAATTCATATCCAAGCGACTGCCTGTACTGAAAGAAAGAAATTTCCAATCACAATTGCTGTAAGATTTGTACTTTAACAGAAATAATCTCAAAATTAAGCTTTCCCAAAAAAATAATTCCTGTACTTTTCCTACCTTGCTGTCCAGCTTCTTCATTGTGACAAGGTCCAAGGATTTGAGTGAATGACCCGAGGGAGAGATGAAGTACAGGCAGGCATGCACTCGTGAGTCATGGTAGTTGTGCAAAGAGCGCTTGATTTTCAGTTCTTCCTGCAGGTAAGTCTCAAATTGCTTGTCAATGTAATCCACCACCGGCTGATAGCTACAGGACAAAACAACAAACACCAGTGAAAGACTGCATACACAAGTTCAATCACATGGTTACTACATTAAAGTGATATTCCCTGAGTGACAAACATCTTAGTTGAGAGCCCCAAGCAGTTCTTAGTCAGACCTTTCTTGTTTGTTCATTTGGTCCCCAAAGCCAACAGTGTTGACCACAGTGAGACGGAGCCTGACGTTACTCTCCTGCAGGTCATAGGTTTGAGCTCGCAGCTTCACCTGAGGCTCAAAGTGGGACGACTCAAAGTTCTCAAAGTTGGTGTTAAACAGTGTGTCCATCAATGTAGACTTGCCAATACCAGTCTCCCCTGGAGAAAAAATTAATGATTTTTCACTTTTTTAAATTGATGAATGCTTTATTTTTCTTACTATGATATGTATTCTCAACTATTTATATTGTTAAATTAGTAAATTAAGTAATTACTGGCAAATGTATGACTAAAGTAGATAAATATGACAAGGTACCGATGCAGAGAATGTTGAAGCAGAAGCCCTGACTGATGGACTTGTTGACAAGCTGATCTGGGAGACTGTCAAAGCCGACATGGCCAGCGAGAGACAAGGGCCGGGCTCCTTTATCCTGTAGAATAAATTACATAGAAAAAGATCATTAAAAAGCTCATACAACTATGTCATCTCAAAAATTATATTTACATATATTTGCACAGATAGTCTGGTAACCGCTGCCTGCTGCAAAGTTATAATTTGAGTCCATATCTGCTCACCCATCTGTGACAAATGCCAAAGATAAAAACTTGACATATAAAAAAGGTCATTTGTAGCTAAATAATTGGCAAATCCATTAATGATGTACATTGTGAAAACTAAAAGACAAAAAGGCAGGTACACCATCCAATCTACATCAGATGATCAATATTTAATATGGAGGACATAACAAAATAGTTATTGTAAAGTCAAACTGCATTGCCACTGACATTTAGGTGAATGAAAAGAAAATTAATTTCTGGCTTGTTGCAAAACGCCAAAAAGACAGTAGAAAAAAAACACACAAGAATCAATACATTGCCCTAAAAACTGGCAAGTTGGCAAAGTGTTTAAGAGTTTGATGTCAAAACATTATTGAATGTGATGTAACTAAAGCAACCCATCAAATGATAATGTTATCAAGTATCCAAGTAAAAAGATTAAAGAGGTGAATAGTTTTTGATGTCACGGACATTACAATTTTGGGGGTATTAAAGTCAAATTAGTTAATTTGAGGCATATCAGAAGTTAAAATTAAATAAACTACAGGTCATAGGAATATAACAAATGGTCATATTAAGATATGTGCATGCTTATTACATTTGAGATATGTTGCAGTTTTTAAGATCCCTGTTAACATAAAAGAATATCCCCCATATTATTATTATGTTTATAAAATGCATTTCAAAATGTTGGCAGCTTGAAAACTTCCTTTAGCAGTCGCCTTTGACCTGAGATTCCCCGATGATAAATTTCATTCAGAACTGTTTCTTTATACAGTTCTACTGCCTATACAAATACCGTAACTAAGATCACTTTTAAAAGTTTGTAAATGTAAACTTTTCTTGATCTATGTGTCATTTACTGCAATACGTCGCAGTAAATGCATATCAGTCAATATCTCGGAACATCAGTAGCTGCTATTTGCTTACACTTCAATGTTATGCTAACTAGCTAGCTCTTTCTTTGGTAAAAAAGGAAAAAGCGACAACTACTTTATTGTAAAACAGATGCAAATAAATAGTTCAACACTATATATGGTAAACTGTAGTATAATTACATTGCTATATACCACATTAAACTTTCAAAAACTTTAGGAACGTTGTAATGTTAGCTTTAGCTAACTTAATGATAGCCGCAGGACACTCCCTGCTCAACTGTCAAGAACAATCTTCTTTAAAACGCAAAGTAAATGAATGCTCACCGGCTGTCGAGCTACATCCGAGGAAGCCATAATTTTAGCAGAACTTAAACAGCCTGAATTATTTCAACAAAACTAGAAGAAAGCAACTTTTCAACCCCTCAGATTCTTTTCCAGGACCGTCTACACTCGACAACTAGACAGACGAGACCAATCAAAACAATGTGGGGATTTGAAAATGTTTTGTTGTACAGTTGTTTTAAAAGATACAGCTTTGCTGAAATATTTATAATTTATTGCTATAATGCACATTAGGTAGATATTTAAATTAGATCAAAATTTAATTATGCGCTAAAAATGTGAAATTACTTTATGAAATCTAACCTTCTTGTGAAGTGGTACAGTCCAGCTTAATTTTCCCAGGCGCTCCCTGTTCTTGTGCTATATTGCGAAAAAAAGAATCTGACCTGAAATTTGCAGGTTTAAACAGTGAATCTATATAAAACAGTTATCTGAATAATGACAGTAACAATAGCAAAAATAACTTTTTAAATTAATATTATTGTTGATATCTAAAAAAACCACAGAGTTTAAAAAAGAAAAAACAAGAAAATAGATTTAACACCCATCTCAAAAAATGTGTTTGTGTGTGCGTGTTTTAAACAAAATAATAAAATAATAATGGCTCAATTTTGCAGTACGTATTTTCGGACGGAAGATAAGTTTAAACTGACTATTTTTTTAACTTTTCTCTTTGGCCTTTGATCCTGTAAAAATTGTTAATTTGTTTTTTTCTTTATGTTTTTGTCATGTTTTCTTGTTAATTTTTCTTGTATGTTATTGTACATTTTAATTTTATAAGACATTTATTTTATTTTAATTATAATTATTAATTAATTTATTTCAATATTTACAAAATCACGTGTCTGTTGGTTTAAAGTACTTTTGTAAATAAAGCACGCTTCTGTGGCATACTATTTTAACTTGCAGACACTATCAATATATGTCTCTATTAGTACAATTACTCCTACTGAAATGCATAGAAGATAAAAGTATGCAACAATTATTAATCAAAATTAGTTTAACGTAGATCGGTGTTCTTTCTACACGGTAACGAAGCCAATGTTACGGATTTAAAAAAAATGCAACAGCAGACAGAACTTTCCTATTTTCTGGAAGCCTGATCTGCAAGGAGCACGCAAACGCAGCATTCTCCATGTATGTCCAAGCGCCCTCTATTGACCAGAGTTTGGCATACAGGTCCTAGCAATTAAAATGAGAGGGAGGAGGAGATGCTGTCATCCGCTGTGGCTGAATCGACAAAATTAGAAAGACCATGGGTGCATTTGGAAAATCTGTTATGCCGCTAATCCATTTGTAACTGCGGTCACCCGGAGACGTTCATGAGGATGATGGCGTCCCAGCAGTGCACTATGCAAGCCGTGCACGAGTTCCTGTTGGAGAAAGGAGGGAGGGTCCGACAGATGGAGCTGATCGATCATTTCACAGCTCCGTGTGGCTGTAATGACCAGCAGAAAGAAGGGGCGGGATGGGAGCTGCTGAGGGGCATTGTTGACAGCGTGGGTTTCGTGGAAGTGGAGGACGGGGTGAAATTTGTGTGCTTAAATGGCGAGGGTTGCGAGGAGTCGGTGATGCGTAAGTACCCAGACGGCCACGTTGATGCGGAGTGCAACGGGAACATCCAAGAGACGCTGGACAACAAACAAGTGAACGGCAACCCTGATGAGGACGGAGAACCAGCAGGTGAGGGGGACGCGATATGATTTAAATGCGCCTATTATGTATTTATTTTTGTTGTATGACCTCTAAATACGTGGGAGATTGCTTATTTAACTTGGAGTTATTATTTTAAGCTCAGGAAAATGTAACGTATTTATTGAATATTTAAAATTAATCAATATTTTCTCGATTAAAAAAAAACCTTGCAAAGAAATTAAAGGAATAATTCAAATGAATAAAAATCTCATTAAAATTTATTCTCAGTGAGGTGCAAAAGCAGTTTTACTACTGTAACTTTTTACATTTATGACCATAAACCAGTGAGATCACATTAGATGTGATGGACCATTACAACGTGGGGCAAACAATATAAATTGGAAGGTTATGGTTTCATAAATAAAAATCTTAAAAGTGTTGTGTGAATTTTCCTTGATGTCCCTAAAACATAGTACAAACAAATCCATTTGGGGTACACTTAATTTGTCAAGTACAGCTAAGTATAAATACTTTTTATTTCTTCTGTTATATTTAAAATACATTATTAATCTGAGGGAGATTAAGTATTGTTGATGACTTTGTGTAGGAAAGATTCTCCTGTAGTAGTCTCTGCTACAACGTCATAGAAGAAGCTTCTGACTGCAGACACTGTTGTTGTTTTGCTGTATCATAAAGAGGAGGCTTAAGTCTGTCAAATATATCTTTCATTTTATAAAGCATTCCTTTTTCCAGCGGTTCATCATCCAAAACAGAAAGAATATGGTACAGATGTAAACTTACAATGACAAGCTCACAACAAAGTGTATAATGTGACAAAACGCAAACAAAAGGGCACTGTGTGCGCAAGCCATTCAATTTTTTCAGTTTAATAACACATTGTGATTGTCCTACAGAAGCATCATCCTCAACCAGTCTGGACAATGACCAACAGTCAAATGGCAATGAGCAACTTGCAGGACAGGCCGAGGGTGTCACCGAATCAGGTACTCCTACCCCTGCTGGAGGAGGAGAGGTGAGGCTGAGGGACAGAAGGAGGCGAGAGTCTGCGCCAGCTATCGGGACACATGACCTAGACCAGGCCCATGCTGCTGGCTCCCACAGCCATGTGGTGAGAGGAACACGTCGGGTGTCTAAAGGATCCCAGCGAGCCATGCTGATCAGCTGCCTGTCTGAAGACAGCGCACTGGAGGGGCTGGAGTCTGTGGGGGAAATACAAACACCAAAAGGAAGCCGCAGGAACTTCATAGAGCTGATGATGAGTAGTTCACCTCATGTAAGACATGCAGAAATAATGTTAACATTTTACTGGTGTTGCATTCACTGTATTTGTATGTTTTAAATGAAAGCGTCTAAAGAGAACTTCCTGTACGTGACAGGTTCGGAGGTCTCTGATCAACCGTGGCTCACGCATCCGAGACTCTGTGCGGAGCGATGGCGACTCATCGTCTGTCTTCTCTTCGGCCACAGACGAGGACAGCTCTTCTGTCACCCTGGACCCCCTGGAACATGAATGGATGCTCTGCGCCTCAGATGGCCTGTGGGAGAGCCTGCAACCCCTGTTGGCTGTTGAACCGAGTCTGGTTGCCAAAAGAGATTTTGTGACCGGCTTCACCTGCTTCCACTGGGCTGCGAAGCACGGCAAGGCTGAGCTGCTTTCCCAGCTGCTGGGCTTTGCCAAGGAGAACACAATACCTGTAAATGTGAATGCAAGATCAAGTGCGGGCTACACGCCGCTACACCTGGCTGCCATGCATGGACACACACAGGTGGGTAGCAGGCAGCGAGGTATCATGTGTTTCATTGCCTCAGTGTAGCTGCACATAATTACCAACATTCTGCTCAGTTAGAATTAGTGCCTTGTAATGGCAATGGATTTCTTCTTGCCACCACTATTCTATGAATCTCTCATGTAGAGTTGCCATGTGACTCTTGGCCATTTTCTGATTAATCTTCTTTTTGCCTGGCCAAAGTGGACAATCATATTTTGGTAAAGTTGCATTTGTTTCTGTACTCCTTACAATTTTGGATGATGGATTTGAAGTTTGTCCAAATGTTGTTTTTACCTTGACTTTGCTTTGAACTAAACTCTCGCTGACCTTCTAATGTGTTCTTTGGTCTTCATGAGACCAGATCTCTGTAGGATTAGTTACAAACAAGTGGACTTGATTTACCAAGACGGATGAATTCTGGAGTTACCAGATTTCATTGAAGTTGACTGAATACAAATACATGGCATTATTTATCTTTTTAATTTGTGGAAGAAAAAGAAAACATGTATCTATTTTTGCCTAGTTCAGTTATATGTGTTGGTCTATCCCATTAACTTGCACTGAAATTTTGGGATTCTGATGTGAACATTTTTGTAAAAATTGTATGCGGTTGGAATACTTTTACAAGGACTAATGAAGATGTTTTATTGGCAGGTGGTTCGTGTCCTCCTCTCTGACTGGGAAGCGGACCCTGAAGCTCGGGATTACAGCGGGAGGCGAGCCATCCAGTACCTCTCCCCACTGCTGGCTGCTGACCTGGAAAGGGAGGGGTTGGTAACCTCACCTGGACCAGAGTCAGATACCGAAAACGCCAATGGTGGCAGCAGCAGAACACGAGGCTGGAGGTTGCCCAAAGTCCTCCAGGGTAACCTGAAATCACTGCGACTGCTGACTTCACCGCCAGAGACGTCGGAGGAGTCGGAGAAGACCAAGGGGGGCTTGCAGAGGAAGTCGTCCCTGAGCCGACTGAATGCCCGGCTGCATCGTGGGCGCCACAGAGCCCAGATCATCCACAGTGCCTCCTTCAGGGAAACCGGGGAGGTAGGAAGAGGAGAAGAGCTGCCCGGGAGTCCTCTGAGAGCCAGACCACTGTCCAACCTGTTTGGATAAAATTCTACCAGCAATACAGACCGAGCTTCACACATTTAAGATTTATACTTGCATTTAAAATCTGACGGGTCAGATCTCAAAATAATAAGACATAGAACATTTTTGTTTCTATTGCAGAAATTAACAGAAATAATAAAAATATGTTGAATTAGTCAATTTTGTTCATAATGCAGTGGTTTCTGTTGAGCACTATTGTGACAGAGCACAGAACATGTAGCATTTTATTGCACTTGGCAATTTTTTACTTTAACTAAAAAACTGTTTTTGTTTTTCTCATTTTTTAAAAGGACTGTTTAGGACCAGCTAAGAAGCATCACACAAGCCAACATTTTACACTTCCAGCAGGTTTATCTCAAAAGTAGAGAAATAAAAGAAATATAGTGGATTGACTCCACTATGTTCTCTAAAACTATATCTCTGTTTTCAAAGTAATATATTTTAAGGGTGGAGTTTCTACATTCCAACTGGATGGTGCTCAAGTTTTCTTGTACAATTCTATAATGTTTTTAACGTAGCAGATTTTAATATTCAAACTTTTACAGTCACCTTGTTTGCACTCGTCACTTTGAAGTTATTGGGGTTTTTGGAACAAACTGAAATACCTGAAATGTGTTTCAGGTTTTAAGTCTTATCTTTAAATTAAAATAATACCTCTATCCCACTGTATGCATAAAAGGACAACTGATTATGTAACTTTTCCCATTTATCTTCACTTTAAGTTAATTATAGTAATAATAGTTTCTACCAAATAAAAAGCAAACAGAGATTGACATTCCTTTTCTTTTTGGCTGTTGCTGTATGGTTTCAGTGTGGAAATGCACAGAGCACAAAGTACATATTTTCTAACAAATATGTATCTTGCATTCACTGATATTGGTTCCCTTTTTCTTTAGTGACTCTTTAGTTGTGTCTTAATAGCTATTTAAGTTTTTGGGTACTACAAGTGGTCACCATTGAGAGATTTTTTTGGCCCTTCAATTCTTCATTTGTTCAAATTTTAAAATTCTGTTATTTCACATATTTGCAGCTTCATGTTCAATCAATCAATACATTTTGCAGAACGACTATTTAGATTATTCTGATTCTCAAACAGATAAGTGATTCATGAAAGAGGCTTTATACTGAAACAGTGCTCTCGAGGTCTTCTATCTCTTGTCAATGAAATCTTGCATTTTCACAATTGATTATTATGTATTTATTCGCTGTATATTGATGAGTAGCACTGAGAAGACCTCCGGATTGGTTTCCCAAATATGTGAACCCTAATTGCTCAGTGAGGCAACCCAGATTTCTTGAATGTTTTCTTTGTATTTTGTAGCATTTGTACTAAAATCATAGGACTCTGTGTTTTTGTTTTTTCATTTAGAAATGCATAAACTAAGGTTGGTTCTCGGCTGCATGAAGTTTAAGTGCTGCTCAGTCCTTTTTCAATTGTGAATAGTTGTCAGTCTTGTTGGTGATATACTGTGAAGTTTTTCAGTGTTGTGTGATCATTGTTAAAGAGCTACTATGTCATTCTTGTTGTGTTTGACTGGTAAATGTGAAATAAAGCAATATTTGTTTACATTAATGCACAAGTTTGGAGTCACTTGTGAAATATATTCTGTTGTCATCTCTACAGCTAACACTGTTAAATCAGATATTTGTCATGTACAGCTCTGATAAGGAGACTGAGAGAAAGAGAGAGAAGCTGGTTTTACCTGGAAGTAGTCAGAGATGTGGCATGGAAAAGCCCTATATTTCCAAAAGAATGACCCATCTTATCTGCTTTGACTGCTGGCTGCCACTTATTGTTTTTGTGTTGTGGTGCTGAAGAATTGATGATCTGCTGACACCCTGGGTCAGCTTTGGAGCTACACATACAGTAAATCCACAGCTTCCTGTCTGTGAGTTGCACAGCAGCAGACATTTTCACAGCAATCTTTTACTCTGCCTTTTTAGAGTGTTTACATCTATCTGTTGTTCTGTTTTTGCAAATAATGTTGTATGCTGCTTTACATATCTTGAGATTGAAGGGATGTTATTTTTTGTTTTTGTATGCCAAATCCAGAAATGACTTCCAGGGATCATGAAAAGAGCCTGTGGAATCCTGGGTAACCCTGAGCAGCCTATCTGTTCAATGATGACTGCTGATTGGGGCAGAACAGAGAGGCTGTCTGACTGCAGCTACTGACCTAAATACACACACTGAAGGGGAGTAATGCCTGTTATGTAAATTCCTCTGCCATCTTTTCAGGGAAACTGTGCCAACTTTTTTGCCTAGGGTTTTTTTTAGGACTAATCCATGTCCAGCACATCCACTCCTCTGGTTTTTGGCTGAACAAGTCACCACAGTGATCATGACATTATACAAAGCTTAATGTGTGAATGGTCGTCTAGTGAGACAAATGCTCACTTAGGATTCCATTTGTCACCTGACCTACAATGCTGTAAAAAGATAATTAGGGATTTATGAAAACAATTAAAAAAATTATTCTGATTAATTATGAACCGTAAATATATGAGACACACAGGAACATATTTTTGATATTCAGATATCTTCATGTACCTTACACGTTTTTACATTTTACTAGTGCTTTTCTCAGACTTTATGTGACAGAGGAACATAATATAACACATAATCCAGAAGCGAGAGAAAAGTTAAAGCCAAGGAAGGTTTTTTAAACATAAAAATCCACTCTGCGTACTACACTTACAGTCCTTTGAACATTTCTCAGAGAACCGTTCAAATCATTGTCTAAAATTAGAAAAAGTATGGCACAACTGCAACCCTACAAAGCGAGCAGGTGGTCACCGCTATAAAAAAAATCCTGATTGTTGCCATGGTTACACATAGAAACAACAAGTGCCATCAAAAATTGTTTGAAAGTAAACAATTAAAAGCAAGAATCCTTTCACCTGAAGAGCATCCAAATCCAGAGGGAATTGTAAAGTGCTATAAGATGGGGTTAAATTTGTGACACAAATGGATATATATATATATATATATATATATATATAAATCTGCGTGTGTTATATTTTATGTCACATTCTTTTAATTTGTGATTTATTACTTCTCTTTCTTTATGGTAGTTTTTGTACCCCTTTATGACACAAATGTCAGTAACTGAAAAGGACAGAATGTGCGGTCTAGGAAATGTTTAGCTACTTCTGTAGCACCATACCAGGTGGTGTCGCTGTTTCTAAACACAGTCGCCGTGACAGCGCTGTTAGACGTTGTTTCGGCGGAAGGTTAAAGTGCGCTGCATTCATTTTGGTGCTGTGTTTGAGTCTCTATGGGTGATTTCTGTTCTGCGGTGTTTGGCTTTCTGTGCTGCATTACAGTAACATCGCCACTATTTTAGCAGAGTGTAGCTGATGTTTGGTAGGTTGCACTTTTAAATAGTTACGGCTAACTTTATACACCGTAATATAAAAATAAACCGAGGGTTCTAAAGCTAGTTACAAAACAAGAAGCTAACTAGCTCCGGTGTCAGCAAGTACCAACTCCTTTTGTTAAAACACTAACCATCTTCACAACTAACTCAAAACATTTTTAAATACTTAAATGTTTTAGTAAGTTTTCGTATAAGAGTCACAGTTGTTTAAATTTTTAACCCTCGAGTTTGTCTGGATTAGCTAAAGCTACATTTTAGCTAATCTTGTTCGGCAAGTTAGGTTATAGAATTATTTTATATGAAAATGCGAGTTAGCTTGATTTTCCTGCTCTGCGTTTGACCCATGTTTACTCGTTAAATTACATATTTTTTTAGTAGTTCGGAGCCTTTTGCATTTAACCTGAAACTCAGCATTTGCAGCTATCCGCAGCAATGACCACCACCATCGTGCATGACACCACGGAGGCGGTGTGCCTGTCTGCAGAGCATAACCTGTATCTGAAGCCCATCGCCAAAATGACCATCAGCGTGGCTCTGCCGCAGCTCAAGCTGCCGGGCAAGAGCATCTCCAACTGGGAGGTGATGGAGAGAGTGAAGGCCATGGTGGCTCCGGAGCAGTTTTCAGCTCTCCGGATCTCCAAGAGCACCCTGGACTACATCCGCTTTGAGGGGGAGGTGGAAAACAAAACCGTGGTAAAGAGCCTGTTGACTCGTCTGGATGGAAAATCCATCAAACTCAGCGGGTTTACTGACGTTCTCAAGGTAGGGTTGACACTTTTTGCGTCAATAAAGCCCTCAGTTTTCTACAGTTTCTTATAAAGCCGTGCTTTGATGTTCTGCTTGCAATTTTTCGTAATTTTTGTTTATATCTGCAAAAAAAAAGGTTGGTGAAATATGGAACACGTGATATTTTAAATGTGATATTTTTGTAAACCCACAGTAATGGCTACTGAAGTCAAATGTTTTTCGTTTACTTTTTGCAGCGCTTTGTGATCTATGTCTTTCATGCTGCTACATAAATAAAGTTTTATATGACCTAAATCATTACAAGCTTTTCAAAACTTACTTTAATCTGTTTCACTAGTCATCCAACCATCCATCTAGCCATCCTTCTGTCTTTTTTATACACACATACACTGTGGGAACTTATGTGATGCTGTGATGCTGCTATTACACCAGAATTTCCCCACTGTGGGACAGTAAAGGCTGTTTCTTTTCTGTCTACTCGTTCATCCATATGTTTGCCCATCCAACTGTAACTCAGCCCATCCATCTATTCATCTGCCTGCAATCCATTCATCAAACTGTCAGTCTGTCCTCTGTCCCCAGCTGTTCAACCGTATGTCAGTCTGTCTACCCATCTATCCTTTTGGCTCCCGTCTACTTACCTACCAGATATTCATCTATCCATTCATTTGTTTATTCAATGAGTCTTCATCCATCCAACCTACCATCTAGATGTCCATCTATCTGTCTGTCAATCTACTCAAATGTCCATCCATCACAAATGGATTGACATTTAAAAACATTTAGAACTCTGTAAATTTGAATCACGGAGTGAGAAGTGTGTAGAAACACTTGACATCTGTATCTGCTTCTCTCGGCTCAGGTTCGTGCAGTAGAAAATAAGGTGGATTTCCCCACACGTCATGACTGGGACTCCTTTTTTCGTGACGCCAAGGACATGAATGAGACTCTGCCGGGAGAAAGGCCAGATACCATCCACTTGGAAGGGCTCCCATGTCGCTGGTTTAGCCAGAAAAACAGCCAGTTTCCGGACCGGCCGTCTGAAGCGGTCCTCACTGCTGTATTCCAGGCATTTGGCAAGGTGGAGATTGTTTCATTTATGAACTAAAAGCATTTTCAAATGAAACATTTTATCAAGTTTTATTGAAACAATATATATGTCAATATTGTTTTTAGGTTCGGCATGTCGACATCCCCATGCTGGATCCGTACAGGGAGGAGATGCTGGACAAGAACTTCAGTACTTTCAGCTTCGGGGGTCACCTGAACTTTGAGGCTTATGTTCAGTATCAGGAATACTGCGGTTTCACCAAGGCTATGGACTCTCTGCGAGGCATGAAGCTGATGCTGAAAGGAGACGACGGAAAAGCCGTGGCCTGCAACATTAAGGTACTGGAAGAGATCCAATGAGTATTTGGTAGTCAATTGAACTGCAATGCACAATTCTTCTTTATAAGCTGTAACATAAGAATAACATTGGGTGTATTTTTGACCCTTTTTACTACTAACAGTCATTTATGTCAAGAAAAAAGTCACACTTTGTGAGATACCAGTTAAACAAGGATGACTTTTTCTTTTAAAGCAAATAAAGATAATTGTGGCGTCAACATTTTAAAATCAGTTTTGCACTTTTTTATATTAAAAAGTCTCATCTTTAGGCATATTTACATCTGGTGGTTATTTAATCATAAAAATCTCTGTAAGCTCTTTTGTCTGCATGGCTTTTTTCAAATCCTGACGATTAGCTTCCTCTTCTTTCCTCGTCTCAGTCATCCTTAAGAAAGTGAGAGCATTGTGAATGTTTCTTCCATCAACAGCAATCTCCTCTAAGGTCATAAATGTGACTTTCTTGTCTTTTTGCATTCACTAAACTGTTTCTGAATTGTTGTAATGACATTACAGCCAAATAGGGTTTAGTAATGTGATTGTGCCAGTCAGGCACAAAGTAGCGTTGAGACCTTTTAAGGCAATGAGACGGAAAGCTGCATCATCAGTATTTCCAAGTTAATGAACATCAGATTAGGCAAGTCTTCTAATCCATAACCTAAAGCTGAATAATCTAAAGAAGGATGAGAACAAAACAGAAAACCCCTCTTAATGATTTTATTAATCTTCTGTGTCCAATAGTAGCTCCTTGCTGATTATAGCGGTTAAATTGAGTAAAAGTATTTAAAAGCAGCACAAACTAGCTGGGAAGATGCTACATTTCAGCTGGAAAATAAATGTAGTTGATGAAGCTTTCTTGTTTTCTGTTTTTTTTCTCAATTAGGTTATATTTGACACCAGCAAGCACCTGAGCGACGCATCCATCAAGAGAAGAAACCAGGAGAGGCTGAAGCTGCAGGAGCTGGAGAGACAGAGGGAGGAGCAGAAACGAAAGGAGAAAGAAGAGGAGGAACGGCGGAAGGAGGAAGAGAGGTACGACAGAAATAAAGGAGGATGTTCATCAAGATTAAGAACTACAAAAAAAAAAGACCCACAAAATTATTTATTCTGCTTCAGAGATGCTGGGAAAATGTATTACAATGTAGACATTGACAGGACTACAGAAAACCTAAAGAAAGTTGAAAATTGTACATATAGAAGAATTTGTATATATATTTTAACTTCTTTAGTGAACATGGAAACTTTGGGTAAACATTTTTTTTCCTAAATTGTTTATTATTAACAGCAGTGTTATTGTTTTTATGATTGTATTTATTTTCCTTTGAGTCACAGCTAAAAATACTTCCAGCTGTGATTATTTTCTGTGCAAAACATGGACATTTGATCATCTGTCCAGGAAACAGAGGGAAATGGAAGAGGAGGAGAAGGAGAGAAAGAAAGAGGAGAGGATCCGGAAGCGAGAGCAGAAGCTGCGGGAGAAGGAGGAGCGGAGGAATCTGAAGAAGGTGAAGAGGCAGCAAGAGCAGGAGCAGAAGAAGCTGCAGGTCAAGATCGCCATGGAGGAGAGAAGGCTACTGCTGGCTCAGCGGAACCTGGAATCAATACGGCTCATTGCTGAGCTGCTCGCCCGAGCCAAGGTACTAAATGAACGCAGCACAGCTCTCAGTTCCTGTCCACCTGGTTACACTGCAGCTGCTGAAGTGTGAAACATTGTAATTAACCCTAGAAAGGACAGAGTTCATTTCTTAATGCTCAGAACTACTACAGTAAGAAATGGGCACATTATATTCTGCTGTATTGTCCAGCTGCAGTAACAATTATTCTAGTAATCTCGTACAATTTTGCTTATTTAAAAAAAAAAATATAAAGACATTGGATTCTGCAGATTTTTTATTTAACCGCTTAAGCTTTTTTATATTAGAAATACATTAAAAATGCAAATAAACAAATGATTCAATTCCTTTTTTATATGAGAAAATAAACATTTTATTGCCTGAGATATAATAACATGACATTCTTGTAGTGAGCGCTTGATCATTTTTAGCAGAGGATGCACCTGCAGCTAAAAAAATAGTTTTAAAATCAACATGTGAAAAGCTCAGCCCAACACAGATCAGTGTATTGCTGATCTGTTCGCAATTTTTTCAATGAACTAATTAATTTCTGAGTAGAAAAAGGTACTTAATAGTTTTTTTTTTGTACAGAATGTGAACCAGGCTAGGCTAAATCTGACACCTGAGATTTTCTGGGTAGGATATATTCATAGAGTTATATATATAACTATATTTTTTGTAAGGTTTTGGTTTAACCACTGCTCTGTTTTTTTTTCTCTAAGCAAATTTTTTTAAGTTAACGATTAATCGATTACTAAGTTAGTTGACGATTATTTTGATAATTAATCATGATTAATCGATCCAGACCTACTGTATTGTATGGATTTGTCTTTTAAGGATGCAGTTTCAGAGTACAATTAGAGCTGCTTTACTTTGGCCAACAGCTGGATGGTGCTTTATGACTTGCCCAAATATTCAAACATGATCAACTGTCACATTCCTGTTTCTGATTTCACTGTGTTTGCGATGGATTATTCCCAGATCCTGAAGCAGCAACAGCAGGAGAAGGAGATGGCTGAACGCAAAGAGCAGGAGAAGCTGGAGCAAGAGCGTCAGAAGGAGGAGCTGGCCCGTCTCCAGCAGCTGGAAGCCTGTCGGCAAAGGCAGGAGCAGGAGCTGCAGCGGGTGGAGGTGGAGAAGCAGAGGGCGCTGGAGCTCCAGCGGAAAGAGAACGAGCTGAGGGAGAGGCTGCTTTGCAACCTTATCAAGAAAAGCACAGTGGCTGCAGAGCCGCAGGATCTGGCCGGCTCCCCGACAAAAGAAGAAGCTCCAGATCTTAGCGATGTGATGCTCGGGGTCCTGGGTCGGGTCAACGGGGTGAAGACAGATGAAGGCAAAGAAAAACCAGTGTCTAGATCCGTGCAATCTCAATTTCTGGAGAAAAAACAATCAAAGGAAAGACGAGGAAGGGATGAAAAGAAGGAGGAGTTTGTTCGAAGCTCACACAGCGGGGAACGAGGCTGTGAAAGGAGCTCGCACAGCCGAGGGGGAAGGAGGCGTTCCCAAAGTTCCAGTAGGAAGAGGCGGAGCTCGAGCCGGCGAAGGAGGAGTCACAGGACAAGTGATGGCCATCACCGGGGAAGGAGGCGCAGCAGCAGGAGCTCCAGCAGGGGGAGGAGCCTAAGCAGCAGTGGGAGGAGCCACAGCAGGGGGAGGAGCCAAGGGCGTAGTCACCGCAGGTACAGCAGACGAAGGAGTAAGGACTACAGGAGTCACAGTCACCACAGCCGGCGATACCGAAGGCACAGCGACAGCAGGGGGCGGAGCCACTCCAGAGGACACTGAACGCAGCGGAGGAGCTTCACTCACGACTTCCATCTCTCTGAAGTTCAGCAAGCTTCAGAGGGAACGCAAGAACTTAAAATATGTAGAGAAAATAGTTTTATTTCATAGGAAAAACTTGAAACTTCATCACCAAAATGTTACCAGTTCAAATCAGTCTTTGTTGTTCATTCACCATTTTTTATTTTGTACATTTGTGTTGTTTATTTTGTTGGTTTGAGATTTCCTTCAAAATTTTCAAATAAGAAAACCTAGAAGAGTGTTATAATTTAACAGTGTCATAACTTCTATAAAAGATACAAATTCAACTCAAATTCATCGGGTCTCCAAAACACTTTATTTAATTTCTCATGTATTTCTTTTTTCCTTATTGCCTAACTGTGGAAAATAAACCAATGGATTCATAAGACTCAGTTTCAAATTCTCATTTAAATCACTTTATGCATTTGGCTCATCTACACGTTTTTCCTCCTTCAGGCGCTCTGCTGCAAACAAATGTTTCAGAAATGGCAAGTTTATATTTTAAAATGTATGCAACATCAGCTTTTGTGTTAAAGTAGAGCATGACTGTTTTCTTAAAGGTGTGAGCTTAAAACAAAAAACTAATGCAGACTGCTGCTAAAATGAATGAATTAAGAGAAAGATTCTGCATCTTTTAAGTGATTTTTAGAAAAGACTCATTCAGGTGACTTTAGTTCTTGTCCAAATCAAAAGTTAATCAGTTTTACTGGGGATAAATCCACTACAAGCAACAGATGTTTAAGTGGCTGCCTTCTGAAGTGTAAAATGAACAAACGCAGACAGAAAAGTGATTTCATTCTTTCTTTGACCTATAAACATTGTGTTATATACATTTCTTAGCTGGTCTTTCAGCTGAACTTGAAGAAACTGGATGTTTGTTTTGCTGACATTGTCATGGAAAGAGAGTTCAATATGTGCTTGTTGCTCACCCTGAACATGTCTTGCACACACTGGAAGTAGTAAAAATAAAGATTTGAATTTGACAAACTTCAGCAAAAGTTGTTTTCTTTACTGGAAGGTAGTTAAAAATGTCAGACATTTTGGATACCCTTTCACATTTTGAACAACTAGGTAACCACAAAGTAGTTGTGAGGTAGAAAGAAAATTATTTATATATTTTCCCACATCTTAATTTTTTAATTCGGCCTTCTTCCTTAATTTGCACAATCACCTTTTGATGCAGTTACTATTTGGCACAAATTTGGCTCCAGCAAATTGAACTGATACAGAGAGACTTATTTAGGATGAAATTTTAAAAAATCTATACCTTTTTAACTGGACAATGCCAAGTACAACAGTTATTTGCTTTCATTTTAACATAAGTGACCAAAGGCAGGTAAATAATAAAGACAAGTCTGAGATCCTTATTCAGACCTAAAATGTATTGTCTACTTGGTTTTATTAAAATATTGCATGTCTATTGAATAATAGAGCAGAAAAAAGAAAATTCACAAGAAAAATAATTTGACCACAAATAATATTACATGTGGGCCTAAAAGGCCTGGTCTGATCTCATCTTACCAGATTTTCTATAGTTCCAAATAAGATTTCATGTATTTCTTAGCTGTATTTTGTGAAAATAAATAAATAATAATAAAAAAATGGAGTCCACAGCTAATAATCATCCAGATTCTCCCATTGATCTGTGGCAGAGTTAAAACAAGATTCTGGACTGTTTCTCTAATTGTCGCTCTCACTGGGATGTCCTGCTTGATATGTCATAGAATATTTGTCAGGGAATATGATTTGGCAGGATTGCTGTTAAACATATTTATGGGAGCATATATTTTTTGAAGAGACAGAGTCCTGGTCTCACGTAGGGTTATATAAACTCAGTAAAACGTGGCTTTGGTATGTGACTACCAAAGCCACAGTGGGCGAGTGATTATGAACAAGAGAGCAGTGTTTTCACAGAGTTGTTTCTTTGTCTACCAGACTGAGCCCGTGGTCTAATCTGGGTTATCTGGCTGTAATCAGCTTAGCCCACTGCTACTCTCACTGCTACTGCTGCAGGGTGGGCACTTTGTTTGCTTTCAATCCGCTTCTGTCATCTACTAACATAAACGTCTACTGAGGAGCAAAGCTGACTGACCAGTGGAGATCAGCTCACCAGCAGAGACACAAAGCACTCCATCTACCTGGGAGGATGGCTGAGCTTCCAGATGCAGGTCCCACCAAAGGGGGACCAACTACACCAGCTGCAAAAGTGTACCCTAGAAAAATACTGGAGTACATGGAAGGCTTTCTTATCTCCAAGGTAACAGTCATGTTGCAGCTTTTAGATAGACGTTTCTTTTGTCAATACAATGCATGTGCAAGCTGCATTGAACTGAAAAATTACATATTGAAAACTTGTTAATCTATAATGTATCTGTTACTTGTACTATTGATTGAACACAGTGATTTTTATTTTCATGTTTATTTTGTCTATCTATGTTGCTCTGAATTATTTTTTATACCACCCGAAGTTTTTTTTCTTGCTACAATACAAATGCGACTTCCTGGGATTATATGAGTATAAACCGTACAATCTAACTGTGAAGTGGAAGAAATTTTTAAAAAAATGTTTTACACATGCATGATGTCACAAATTTGGTGTGCTCAGGATATTAAGAAATCGCATGACAATAACTGACCTTTTCACCTCCATGATAGTTGAACATCAAACTTGCACAATTGTCAACAATGTAAGATTGTCAGCACATCTCAGAAAGAAAATCTCAGTAACATGATTACAAATGCTACAGTCACATACAACTAGCAATGTCCCCTTATATTTCCTGATATAAATGAAATTGATGAATTACATCAGTGTCTTGGCTGTTTCTCCTCTCTGACCTAGACGGTGTTCACATCCTGCGAACTGGGTGTGTTTGATGTGTTGCTGGCTGCAGAGCGTCCGCTGTCAGCAGAGGAGATCAGTCAGGCGGTGGGAGCCAGTCTGGACGGGACGCAGCGGCTGCTGGCTGCCTGCACAGGCCTGCAGCTCCTCAACACACACTGGGACAACGGGCAAGGTCAGGAGAAACTAAAGCATGATTCATACTGAGTTCTAGTTCTGAGTGTTTCGCTATAAATTTAGGTTTGGCATTTGAGTGTACGCTTGATGTTGATTTACAATAAATGGACAGAAGTAGTCATATATTTTGAACTTTTACACATTCTGTGACATCACAATCACAAACTTTATAGTATTGCTTTGGGAGCCTTTTGTGAAGTGGATGGAAATGTTTAAGTTTTATTACAGAAAGAAATCTGAAAAATGTGGTGTGCATTTGTAATGCAATACTTTGGAGAAATATCGCTTACTGCAGTTACAGTTGTAAGTCTTTTGGAAACTGACATTTATGCCCATTATTCCTCTTCTGTCTTGTTCTTGGTTCTATGATTTGATCTAATTCATTCCAGTTTCCAAAGCTGAGTATTCCGGACTGCTGGGTTTTTAACTTGGGTTTCCTTTGTATATTTTACATTTATTATTGTTAACTCCCTCAACTGCATCCACCTCCACAGACACATCTCTCATGTGTCTGTGCAACACAAGTGTCAAAATATTTTTTCATACCTGCAATCTTTGATTAATTCATTATTTTCCATGTTTCTCCTTCCTCTTCAGTTTTTTACAGTAACACAGAACAGTCCAGAGTCTTCCTCACACGTTCCAGTCCTTTGTCTCTCTGCCAGTCCATCCAGTACAGCTCCAGGACCATCTACCTCTGCTGGCATTATCTCACAGATGCTGTTAGGTCAGTAAACAGAACAGCAGTTGCTTTTATATAAGTAGCTTGGATGTTTTTTTTTCCCTCCAACAGGTAAATTTTTAATGTGCAGCGGAACTTGAACTTAAAATTCAAGACGTCAACTATGCTTTCTGTTAAGTCTAACAAGAAAAACATATCAGGTCAGGAGCTCCTCAGTGTCATGTTCAGTGTGCAGGACTCTGTGGTTTTGTTTCATTGGATTTCCATCAGGCTACTTCCAAATCTGTTTTCAGGAGCTGATGTTATAGTTACCTAACTTATAAATGTTCTCAGAGAATGAATAATCTGGCTGCCCAATATAAAAAATCATACGTGGCCTTTACATGTTGCACTTTTGGGACTCCTGATAAATGTCAGCTTGCGTTGGGTTCGGAGTAAGATCGAGTTTTTATGGAGGTAAGCTTTGGTATGGGGAGAACTAAAGGGCTGTGGCTGTGACTGTAGGAGAAACAAAGAGCTGAACAGAACTCAGAAAACAACAACTTTTAATAGTTTTGCTGAAAAACTCAAACCAGTTAAATTTCAACCACTGCAGGTAAACATACAGCAATCTTCCTAAATTAATAATCAGGACAGGGACCAAAACAAAGAGAAACTTCGCTCTAATCCTCTGGTTTCTTCAGCTAAATAATGCAATGTGAGGTGATATTTTAAAAATACTGCACGTAACAGCAGAACACAATAGAAATCTGGTCTTGGTGGACAACTGCTAGAAGAATGCTATGGTTAAAAGGTTTGCCACAAGCTGTGGCAGCAGCATGAACTGCTTTTTTTCAGCAGTTATGGGAAAGATGAAGAGACTTAGGACAAATTAAAGTTAAATGAAAATAAATGTATTTTCTTTTTGTAAAAAAAAAAAACCAAAAAAAAAACACCACCTATCCTTTTTTATTCCACTTCACTTCATTCCATCCAATGAAATCATTATTCAATATAATAAGATTTCACACTGCTGAAAATGAGACATTTTGAAAATGCTGTCTAGTACTTTTGTAGACAAAAATAAAGGTTGTCTTGTAAAACTGAACATTTTATCAACGTGGATGGCATGAAGTCAACCACAGGTGGGCAGTGATGAGCTATGAGAGATGCAGGTTCAGCTGTCAGCGCACAGTGTGCAGACGTTGGTCACCTTCTCCTGTTTGAACTCTGTCTTTTGATGTTCTGAGAGGCAGCAGCCAGCAGCTCTCTCACTGTGGCTGACCAGTGAAGTCTGAGAAGAAAAAATAGATAAAAGAAAAAAAATACCATGAAATATGATACAACTGCCTTTTTTTGGCTGCCTGTTATTGACATACATTTTGTTTTTCTTTGCATTTTCTCAGAGAAGGAAGAAATCAGTATGAAAAGGCTTTTGGAGTCAGCTCTAAGGACCTGTTTGAAGCTCTGTACAGGTAAAAAGCTTTCTTAGTGTTGAGAGTTCAGCTGAACAGATCAACAGTCTCATTTACATCTTTTCACCTTCTGTTTGTTTTAAGCTCATTTCCCATGATTTCTCTTGAAAAAATCTGACATGTTGTATTCTTTGGGATACAGGAAATGTGAAATTAAATGAGAAAGTGGGAAATAATGAGAGGGCGTGGCCAGTGAGGTGAGGAAGTCAGAGCTATAGATAGAAAAAGAAAAAGAAAGATGCCACTGTCCAAGAGGTCTGATGTGTTTATACATCCAGTGTCCACAGTTTTAACGCATCACTGATCTGCTGGTCAGCAATTTTCAGGGGTCATCACACACACAACACGATTTGATAGCTAAAAGATTTTGATCAGGCCTCCTGAGGGCCTGTTACATTAACACCAGCAGACCCAGAGGACGGGAATTCATCCAAAGTGAGACGCAGAGGAATAAAGCACAAAAACATCCTTCTTCTCACCAGCACGGGCTTAAATGCACCTCTCAGGTTTCAATATTATTCTGCTTCAGAGGCACTGGAATATTACACTGTCTGCTTTTATGAATTACTTAGTCTTAAACTTATAAGCATTTGTAATAATTGAACTTAAGACACTTCCTAGCAGCAGTATTTTTCATCAAACTTGAAACAACTGGAAAATCCGACGGATGGACAAAGACAGATAGAAACGATATTTCTATTTAAGACGGATGGACAAGGTCCATCCGTCTTAAATAGAAATATCGTTTTTCATATTTTGTTTTCTAGACCTTTTAGGAATGAGAATAGGAACCCTGTTGGCTTTCCATTTTCCTTCTGCTGTTTGTTTAGACTTCTGAAGTAGAAGTTGGTTTTCCTTCGTTGCAGATGGAAATCTTTTTAGTCATGCCTACATTTCAAAAGCAGCTGACAATTTTAATAGAAAACGCATCACCGCTTTAGATGAATGCAAAGCAAGAATAACCCAGCCATGCACCATGTAAACAAACTGTGGCATGACAGTTTTCAGTTGAATTTGCAAATCAGTATCAATGCGTCAAAATTTATTTGCCGAACAAAGAACAGTCTCAGCACCTGTGCTCAGCTGATTTGATATGGAGAAGCATTTGTTGGTTCCTGCTGATTTCCCCTGTGAATACGGCAGAGAAATTAGCAAGGGAAAACAAATGCTGAAGTCATTCAATGCGTTCTCTGAGCTCTGCAGCGGGAGCAGCAGGATTCGAAGCTGGCTGGATGACTCAGACTCCTGTTTACCCATCGCCATTTAACCAGTCATGTACTGCAGCTGAATAATTTACAGCCAAGGTCCTTTTTTCAGCTCTTAACCTTGAGGAATCGGGTAGGAGTTGGAAAGGGAAAAAACAGGCAGAGGGATGTGGAATTCATAAACATGCAGCATCACATAGGGTAAGACTTTAGTACAACTTTTAAAAATTTGTGGGGATTTTTACCTGATTAAAAGAGATGTTCAAAACATGAAAACTTAAATTTAAGGCACATTCAGCGGAAATTTTGAGAAACTTTAACCTTTTGCTATTTTCCTGAAATCGAATGCAATTTTAAAAATAAAAAAAGGAAGATTTCCAAACAACAAATTTATTTATTTTTCTTAAAATGTATATCCCAATTTATTTATTTTTTTTCATTTTTAACTCATGAGGATTCATCTGCCTGAAAAGGCTTTCTCCTCACCTGTACATGAAAAGACTGAAATGTTTTCAAAGTCTTTCAATATGATGATTAAACCCCAAAAAATTGTTAAAATGACAAATTTTCATTTCATTTTAGGGTGCCCAAAGAGTGGGTTAAAAAAAATCTCTTAATTTAAATACAAAGGCTTCTAAATTATCTTCCACACCAAACTCACTTTTAAGTCCTGATGGACTTTACTTTATGCACTGGTGTTCAGCCACGCTGGAAGAGAAGCTTTGTTTCGCTGGTCCGCAGAACAAAAACATATTTAAATCCGGTCAGGTGAATTAAGAGGAGAGGAAAGAGAGAAGAATCTAGAGAAACAAGAGGAATAGTAAAAGATAACTTTCTGTATGCGTCAATCAGAAAGTTTGACATAATAAAGGCTGTCCTGTTGGCAAGAGGAAATTTGACAACACAGCTAATATTAGTGCGGCATCAGTACTTTTATAAAATGCAACATGGTTTTATTTTCCCAATGAATGAGTGAATGGATGTTGAAAACTGTAAACAGAATCAATCAGCTATAAATTCTAGTACAAAGGATTATCAGGTTTCAAGGCTATCTCACTAAAACTAAAATTGGATGTCATAGATTACTATTTTTTTCTTTTTTTTTCACTGTACTTTGTTATTCTCCCACCTCTCCCCCGCAAAAAATTAAGTTGTCGTTACAGGGCTTATAGGATCTTTTGCCCTTGACGTGTTCAGATTACAGATGACAGTCTTCTGTTTGGCCTCAGAGTCTTTTTTTTTTTTTTTGTCGTTTCACATCATCTGCAGTCAGAGTCTGAGGCCAACAATGGCCCAACTTCTTCTGGATGTCATTGTGTCATACAAAGTTGCTTTGAGAATTAGATGGATGAGTATTTTGCTAGAGAAGTTTGGACAAGTAGAAAGCAGCATCACATAAGAAAGGGGGTGTGTATGTGAGTGTGTGTGTGGGCCTCATTGTGGTGCTGCTTGATGAGGTGGAGATTTCTCAGAGCAGCAGCACTCACCACAGGCTCTTCTGTTCTGCCGCACCCTGTCTGCCTCACACACACACACACACCCCCACACACACAAGCAGCCGCTGGGAGAAACTTTCTAAATGAGGAATGTGTGTCTGTTTGCACTTCAGCCCTTGGGTGACAGTTCAGAGAAGATGATAAAGAGGCTTATGCTTCCATGAAGGGAGGCATGAGTGAAAAAGGACTAATAAAAATAACTTTTCTCTCTTTGTGGTTGTCTGTTCAGGTCTGATGAGGAAATGGTCAAATTCATGCACTTGATGAACTCCATCTGGAACATCTGCGGCAGAGACGTGGTCACGGCCTTTGATCTTACGCCTTTTAAGCTCATCTGTGACCTGGGAGGTGAGTTTTCCTGGCTTTTCCAGTTGAAACAAACAGACTTTACCAAACTCACATTTCCACATATGTCTGCGGATGCTACGGTCGGTTTTGCCATCTAAGAATAAACATTTGGGAGTGAACTTCTTGTACGCTCCAAGCTGTAAACAAAATCTGTTTAATCTCTGGAGACTTTTCCAACCACATCAGTTTGTAACTGGAAAATAATGATTCTGTACAACCAAGCAGCACGGAGGAAAATGAATGGAACTCCTGGATTGGCCGATATTTAAAAGCCAGCGAATAGTGTAAGTAGCATTGCGCTGAAGTATTTCAGCTTCTCAAACGACATTTTATTTCTAATATTTTATAAAAATCAACAAAAGTTACATTTACATTTAAAATTTATCCTCCACAGAAACATCTGCAAATAGTTGAATCTGTGAATACTGAACTACAAATAAATAAATAAGTGTGGGTCCACTGTAATGATTTTTTTTATGTCATTGTCCTCATTTTAACCTAAATCAGATCTGAAATGACCATTACTTGGTTTTTGTCAGCAGAAACTAAAGCAAACTCACTATGTATCCAATAGTTTTAACAAGAAAGAACTTTAGTGCCAAATGAGCCCAAACGTTTCATCAATATTAAGCATTATAACTAAATTATTTAGTTGGTGAGGATCACTTGTTAAAGCAAAATATAAATTAGTTAGTTCCAGTGTTCTTATTTTAGAGCTGCAATTCAGATGTTTCTGCAACCTGACTAAACTCCTGGCTGCTTTGTGCTTTATACAAGTAATGCATTTTAATAGTAAGAACTACGGTGGCACTGAGGTGTAAAGCACAACAACATTAACCAAAACACAACAACATTAAAGAAAACACTACAACATTAAGGAAAACACTACATTAACAAAACGTCCCAGTGGGAGACCTAAGAACTCGCTGATTGGACGACAGTTCGTTTTACTTTTAACCGGAAGTTATTCTGACTTTAACATGTTT
Organism: Phalloptychus januarius; assembly: GCA_902982915.1. Classification (NCBI taxonomy): domain Eukaryota; kingdom Metazoa; phylum Chordata; class Actinopteri; order Cyprinodontiformes; family Poeciliidae; genus Phalloptychus; species Phalloptychus januarius. The sequence goes on along the minus strand of CADWAE010000230.1, from coordinate 13,713,127 downwards.
TTTTTTAAACGTGAACGTTCTCAGTGATACAAACGTTACTACAAAAAATGATAAAATCAATTACACTTCACATTGTTCATTCTTAGTTTATTCAGAAAAGCATTAGATTTTATTCCTGCACTATTAGAGAAGAACTTTGCAACAATTACATGAACCACAGCTCTTAGTGAAATTAAACTTGATTGTTAAGTAAAATGGAGGGCTTTGTTCACTTGTCTCTGCTCCTTTGTCTAGCCAGATTTATCTCTAAAAGCATCTTTGAAGAGTTGCTTTACATGACAAGCAAATGGCACAAAGATGAAAAAGTGCTGGCAGAGCAAAGATTAAACAGACATGACATAAATGATGGAGGCAGAAAGCTTCTAATGAACTGCAGAAGCACAACTGAGGAATGAAGGATGTTATGAAACCAAGAACAGCGTTTGTGAAAAAGATAATGGGCTTTTCCTTTTTATTCCAGTCTCTTTTTAATTCAAGTGAATTTAACAGATGAACATTCACTCCAGGCATGTTCAGACAGGATCATAAAAGGTGTAAAAAAATATATAGGTATTTCAGAACAAATGTCTCCAGTTGTGAATGTTTAATCTGCAGTTTTGTTCACTTGCTCAAAGATGGGCTTTAGTTCAGTATTAACACGAATAGCAATCCGCACAAGAGCCCCTTTGTGATAAAAGTGTCTCATCTCCCGCTCATGCCATTTCTGCAGCTTGAAATTGTCCACAGGTGGGCCACGTGTAGCATGTGCTACCTCAGCTGACCACACAGGGGAGCTGTGGAGCCACAAAACGCATCTTACATCGATCCTGGTCTTTTTCGGCTCCTGAGACTTTCTTCACATGAGGTTGTCTGTTCATGCTTATGCATGAAGCTGATATCCAAAAAGTGTGAGCATCTGAGCATCAGGAGAGTGAAGGGCAGCACTGCAGTGTCCCATATAGGCCATGTCTCTGACACGGCATCTGTTGAGTCTGTGTGCACCTGCTGCTCAAGACTCGTCTCTTTGTCTGCTAGACCCTGCCAATGATTGGCTCTCTGCGGTGAATATGGCATCCATACATCCATACACCCATGCTGGAATGATCATTTATTGAGAAGTGCCCAAGGTTGAAAGGATTTTTTTTCTGTTTGAATTTGTTCTCATGACCTCTCTGCAAAGAAATCAGTGAAGTGCACTTGTGAGTCACAACAGAATAAGTCTGGATAAATTCCTTGGCACATTCTCAAGACATTTTCCAAGATCCTGTGACTAAAATAAAATATTCACATCCCTTGACACTATTTACATTGTGTCACATTGCAGACACAAATTTAAGTATGCACCAATATATGCTTGTGTACCTCAAAATGCAGTATGCCTGATTGCCTTCACAAACTAATGTGAGTTTGTGTGTGTTTAATCTTTGAACAAAAAACATCAGGAAGAACAGACCAGGGAGAAGAGTCAAGGATAAATTCTGGAGCGGTTTAAATCTGAGTCAGGTTTTAAAATGATACTCTAAGCGTACTGCACAAAACCAAAACATGCCCATCCACCTAAACTGAGAGGCAACAACATGCTGTGGAAATGCTTTTCTTCAGCAGGTGAAGAGGTGTTGGTCAGAATTGATAGAAAGCAAATGATATGAAAACATGTGCGTTGTATTTAGTTCTGTTGTGAGCTGCTGCTATTTCGCCTAGTCCACCTTTGCAATTTTGATTTTAAGTTAAATTGGTTCTCTGTAAACAAAAACAAGCAAAGCAAATACAAATGTTTAGGTGTAACTAAATGAGCAAAAGTTCAACACTGTATATGAGCAAAGGCTAAATCTAGATACAATATGAAGATGAAAACCAAACAGTTTTGGATGTGACTCTTTGAGACTGCCGGTTTAGCCAAACAGTGTGCTGTGAGTGTCATTTCTCTCTTCATCGTGGCTCTTTGATTCTCCTCCTCCGCTGACCCCTGTTTGATGTGAGAGCTACCTAGCATCTATGTGTGCAGAAGAGGCAGAGCTGATATGGTCATGTTAGAGGATAGCTGGGAGGAAATCTCGCCATGTATGCACACACATAGACAAACACACATCTGACTGGGTTTTATGGGTTTGTCAAAGTGACATCCTTTGAAGCTGTACTCTGTCTCACTGCGACACTCTAGCTTTCTCTTTTTTTTCCCCCCAGTCTCTGACTCTATTGTTGTCTTCCACTTTTTCTTACATTCCCTATTTTGCATTCACCTTTCTTTCTAAGGCGTGGAGAATTTAAATAATGCTGCTAAAGCATCAAACTGAAAGAATCCCATTTTCACATTGTATTTCTGTTTTTCTTTTATGAACGTGTGTGTGTGGGGGTGTGTGTGTGTGTGTGTGCTGCTCAAATCCCACTTGTATAACCTCCAAGATTTACCTTCATAGAACGTACATATCAAGCGCAAATAAAGCGCACAACTTCACAATTACTCATAAATCATAATTTTAAAAAATCACATTGAATATATAGTGACTTCTGTTGGAGCTTGGAAATGTTGTACAGGAAGTGAAATGTCACTCATTGAGGTTCTCAGCTGTAGAAGTGGAAAAATGAGAGTTAAGGTCTGAGCATTTGACAGAATGATTGTACAAACTCAGAGCCCCTGTTGTGCTGTAGTTAGTATTTAAATGGCTCAATGAATGACAACTGGTAAATTAGTGGCAGAGTGACATGCGGTCTGGGCTTATTAATGCAGCTGGAGGGTGATGACTGGTTCATGTGGTAGAGAGAAGACTTGCTGGAAGAAAATATGGCTGATGCAAGAAAATATGATGGAGAGATGTCAGATTAGTCTGTGTTTGTTTTACTGTGAAATACTGTTGCACTTATTCATTTTTTCTTTAGGTTCTGTTCACTGCTCTGTAACTCAAAATGTGGTGCAGGTTTTGGATATGGTGTTGTATGAGCTAATATGAGCCAGCTACTTCCTTTTTTCACTTTTTGTTATATTTACATTTACTGTATATGTACTTATGTTTCAGAATCAGACCTAACTCAAGGATCAACTTCTTAAATTACGTTTTCAATCTAAAAAACCTTGCACTGAAAATGTCTAATATTTTCAGCCTAATTAAACTGAAAATGTAATTAAAATATTAATTAACATTAAATTTAATTTGAATAAAATGTATTTTGCTTCACAGCTGGGATGGTGTTCCCAGGCTTGCAAACGTCCCCCTCCAATGTTACGGTTCTGACATGCAAATTTCAAACCTAAACCTTTTTTTTGAAAGGTAACAACAAATTTAGATTTCTTAAAAACAGAAAAAGGGCTAGGGTGAAAAAATGAAGTTTGCAAAGAGATTTATATGATATTTTCTTTTCTTTTTGCCATTTTTAAACCAATGTTCTCAAGTCAAGGCTAAGTTTTATAAATTCAAAAAAATCTAATTTGGTTAAATTTAAAATTAGTTTTAACTTGGTTTAAATGTCTTCATGTCTATATATATTTCCAAGTTCACATTGCTATTTTCAAACATAACCAAAGAGGACAGTTGTGCATGATGCTGTCATAACAGTCAAAATAGATTTAAAAGTTATAAGTTTCAGATTAAGGGCTAACAATTAAATGCTATTAGCATCAGCTTAAAAATGCAACTTTACTCCAAACATCTACTTGTGTCACATAGAGTAGCCTCTTCTGTCTACATTATGTTAATCTATCTCTGGAATTAAAGTATTAATGTTACATAAACATCCTCCCCAAAGCAGCAAAATGAATACAAATCAAGCTGATAAATAATGTGGTGTACCTGAAAGCATCATGAACCCTTGTGTAATGGTGATCTGAAAGCAGGTTTGTGTGTAGTGAAGATCCACTTTGTTTTCAATCAAGGTTATTTGTTTACTGTTCCGTAACTAAATGCAATTCTATCCTTCTCTTCAGGCTGCAGTGGAGCATTAGCCAAGCAATGCACGTTGGCCTACCCAGAATGCACTGTGACAATCTTTGACCTCCCCAAGGTAGTGCGTGTGTCAGGGGAACACTTTGTCACCGAGGCTGACCAGAGGATCAGCTTCCATGAGGGTAACATTATTACATTTCTGCATTCTCCTGACAATCAAAGTATCTGCTCTAAGTGCAACGTTCATACGTATTAGTGACAACGCAGACACACAAAAGACATGTTGGTTTTTCAAATCTCTATAAAGCCTGTTGTATTTGCTACTGATTCATCTTTAACTGATTTATTTGACCTTTTGTGCTTAAAGGTAGCGCAGATAAGCATTCTTACTCTCATTAGAGGTAATCAGGCACCAAGTGCACATCAGGACGATGAAAGTGAATTAATACAAAATTAAGATCAATGTTTAATTTATAAGATGGAAGCACGTGTCAATGTTTTGCTGTTCAAATACAATGCGATCAAGCCTTAAATGAGCTTGTGGAGGCAGGGTCAAATAAAAGAGAATACCATCAAAAAATATATTTTGTGTCCTTAAAATTTGAGGGTGTGGCAATGGTGCACTGGCTACGGAGTGCTACAAATGTAAGGTGTCCTTAGTCCTTGATGCGGCTGTTGAGGGTTCGAGTCTCGCGTTCCTTCGAAGACCTTTACCGCATGTCTTCTTCCCTCTTTCATTAACCAATTCATTAATAATTTTACAGCCTTAAATTCAACATAAATTTAGGTCAATAAATTTGGTCACAATAAAGTCAAACCACCACAATGTTACCCTTTAGTACAATGTTGGTTCTATTTCAGTTACATAAGCTGACAAAATCTTCAATCATGAAAGTTAGATTCATTTCTGGTGTTCAGTTACCCATAAGACGGTCAAAGAGTTTAAAGATGCCTCAACCCTGCATGGATTTGCTTCTTCTCTCATTCATAAACAACAATGAAAAAATGAAAGTATGAAACAAACCGGCTAGCATAAAACACCAGGACAAATGATTTAGAATGATATTTACTATGTTATTATTAATGTAAAAAAACGGGGAAAGGTCTGATCATGCATGTTTGCTTTCACTCAAACAGGGACTCTGTGAAAGGGCAGAACATCTTGACAAAAACAGCTGCAGCACTGATCTCTTTTGTGCTGAAGGGAACTGAATACATCATGAATAGCATTACTGAGCATGCAGACTACTGAGAAAAATGAAAGTTTTGAATGTCAGTGAAGAAAACTGTACTGGAGCCTCTGGTTTTAAGCTGAAAAGAAACTCCAGCTAATATATTTAGAAATAACCTGGTCATGTATTTTACATCATATGTAATTTCAACGGAAAACAATCCTTTATAGTTATGACCCATCATTTCTTATTCAAACCTTGCTACCCAAAGTTAATGTGCAACAAAATTGAATATGACTGTAGGTGAAAACATAAAGAGACATCATTGATATTGGCAGCTATTAACCTCATTATCCTCTTGACTGACTTCTGTTAGGGTGAAATCGTTGTGTACAAAACTATCAATTTGTGCCTCACACTTTCTTTGTTTCGTTGCTCCTCCACTGCAGCAGCAGCTGAAAGTCTCAGCAGCAGGTAACCGCAAGAACCTGAGGAGAAAGTCAATCCCTTCCTACACTGCTGTTCACACAGCCATGTGACAGGTGCGGCTGCATGAGGCCTCTAAATTTACTTTAGCTCAATGTTATGAATTTATATCAAATAGACATCACAGAAGACCTGAAAGGAAATGATTGACTCTTTAAGCAAGCTTCATGCAAAAGAGAAATCAACAACAACTGAATGTTGGACAGAGGGTGGAAATTTGATGTAATCAATCTGGGTCAAAAGCATTTAGAATAATTCAATTACAACAGACATCAACCATTTGCAGCAATTATATTTAAGCGTGTAAATCACTAATCAAGTCGCATCAGTATTATGCAAGCTTGTCAACAGAATTAATAATTACGCAAAATAATTAAATCAGATAAATTGAAGCCTGTGAACCATGTAAGGCAGCCCAGTTTGAGTCCTCAGCATCGCCCTTATAACAAACTGCTCACACTACAGATTGCACCCATCCCTCTTCTGCTGATTTTGATATGACCAGCATCAACATCACTGCAGTATTACCTGGAGGAGTCTGAGGAAGAAGTTGTTGGAATTGTTGCTTTTCTATTACATGCTGAGAATCTCACATCCTGGATGAAAATCTTACATATTCATTCAGTTTTCCATAAATATGAAGTGTTTTTGTCTCTTTCTAAAGGTGATTTCTTCAAGGACTCTCTGCCAGTCGCAGATCTCTATATTCTTGCCAGAATCCTCCATGACTGGACAGATGAGCGCTGCATAGAGCTCCTCTGCAGAATCTATAAGGCCTGTAAACCAGGTCTGTGTGTGTGTGTGTGTCTGGGTGTGAAAGGAATGAGTGTTTTTTTTCTTCTTTTGCTTGAAATGAGATCGCAGATTGTACCCCACAATGCAGCTGATCCCAGGAAAGTCTGTCCTTCTGGTTTTGATCAAAGTCAGACTGCAGACAAAAATTAGACAAAATAAGGGAATGGTGAATAAAGGAGGGAGAGACAGCAGATTAAAAAGAACAGGTATATTATTTGACTAAACAGGACATTGCATTAAAGAAAAGTTGGAGTTATTTCTATTAAAGCAACCAAACACCATTGTCCAGTTGATTTATACGAGCAATCAGTGGTAAATTGTGAGCCAGTATTATAATTTCATCCTCTAAATTTGAAATCATTTATTGATAGTTTAGTAACATCAATAATAAAAACATTAAAAAGACACTTGATTTGTAATAAAAATTTATACAAATCTAAAAAGCTTTCTTTTAATGCTCCTTGTAAACAACTAGATTTAGAATTCATCTATAAGAGTAAACAGAGTTGATTGGATCAGAAATTATTAGAGAACCTTTATCACTGAACAAACAGCAGCATGTGGTGGCAGCATCATGCTTTGGGTCAGTGAATCTTTTCAGATTCAGATAAGAACTGAGATTGGGACAATAGTTCACCTTCTAGCAGACTAAGACCTAGACATACCAATAGAGCTAAAATATAGTCACTATATCACTTTATTTATGTGTTAGAAGAAAGGCACTGGGCTGCACTGTGGCGTAGTTGGTACAGCTGTTGCCTTGCAGCAAGAAGGTTCTGGGTTTGATTCCAGAATTCCTTTCTGCATGGAGTTTGCATGTTCTCCTGGTGCATGTGTGGGTTCTTTCCGGGTACTCCAGCTTCCTCCCACAGTCCAAAAACATGCCTGTCAGGTTAATTGGCCTCTCCAAATTGTCCCTTGGTGTGAGTGTGTGTGTGCATGGTTGTTTGTCCTGTCTGTCTCTGTGTTGCCCTGCAACAGACTGGTGACCTGCCCCGCCTCTCGCCCAGAACGTTAGCTGGAGATAGGCACCAGCACCTCCCGACCCCACTAAGGGAAAAGGGAGTATAGAAAATGGATGGATGGAAGAAAGGCAGTGCATATTTCACAAAATTAAACCTGATCATGATCCATTAAAGAAGTATATTTCTGTTGTTTGTGATGTAGGAGGTGCCGTGCTGCTGGTGGAAGCACTGCTAAATGAAGACGGGTCTGGTCCACTGACAGCACAGCTCTACTCCCTGAACATGCTGGTGCAGACAGAGGGCAGAGAGAGGACAGGTGCTCAGTATGCTGCCCTGCTGGCTGCCAGCGGCTTCTCCAACATCCAGCACCGCCTCACTGGAAAAATCTATGATACCGTTCTGGGTCACAAACAGACATGAGAAATAAAGAAAAATTATGCTACCATGTGTGTAGCAAAATGTAAGGGAAAAAAAAATCTATATTTGTTTTAAAACGCATTGAAGTATATGTAAAATGCTGTCTTGAGTTGTATCAAAGAAAATATATATGTATTCATGTAAATTGTTTCACCACTGTAAAACTGAGAAAAAGGTGACCTCTACAACACAATAAGCTCCTATCTTGTTTTCTGTAAACCAGGTAGGCAACATAAACCGAAGTCGTTTTTCAGGCTATTGCAAACTGCTTATCTTCTATAAAGTGTGGTCCAATTATTTACAATTTACAAATGTGGTTTACCATTATTATAGTTGTCCAATACACATCTTAACACAAATGAAAAGAGACTGCCTTCACCCCCTGCTTTGAGAGATTTATTGCAAAAAATATGTTTCTAACAAAAAGCTAAACAAATGTGAAAACAAAGGTGAAATAGAAATAACTGGATGGTACATCTTTAAGTAATGGATAGATTTGTATCCTTTTATTAGATTTGTTTAGAATAAAATGTGAGGAAGACAGGTTTATATGCCCACATACATAACATATTCATTTATTATACAGAGAAAATTGAAGGGAAGAAAATACAAGTGAGAAAATCCCAACACCTTTATGCCAACTTTAACTGACGAAGTATTACGGCTGATGTCAGCTGAATGAGAAATAATCTCAAGGATATACTTTGGGATAGAATTTGGATTAGGGAAGAGCCAAAGTCACTCCTGTTGCCAGGCAACATTATCAAAGGTTTTCCTAATATTCTTCTTCAAGAAGCCTATGTAAGCAGGCTGCAGCAGACATTGGTAATATTTTAAGATGTTTCAGCCTTGCCTCCATTCACCACCCACCACAACTTTAAAATAATAATTAGAGAAGGAAATATTTTTTAATCACATGCGAACCTCGGCTATAGCTGATTTATCTCCATCATAATCCTTGGGAAAGCACAGTTTTACTCATAAAAAAATAAATGAAACCTCAGACATCAAAGGACAATCATAGACGAATTATATTTAAAATGTACAGTATTTTGCTTGTACTAAGTAATATTTTTGAGGCACAACTTCTACCCCCAAGGATGACAATAACATGAGAAATCTGACAAGATCTGACAAGCAGAGCGAGTAAGTAAATACCTACCTGTAAGTGGAGGCTAGAAGTGTTAATGAAAATCTTCTCCAAAGTCTTCAAGAGACTCTTAAAGTCATAGAGTTAAACGCTGATCTGAAACAGCTTCATCAACACTTGTGAAACTGCAAGTATAAACAGTCTGAAGTGACTGTCATATGCAGGGAGAAGGCGGTACCAGCAGACAGGAACACAGCGATCAAGAAAGAGTTCGAGTATGTATGACTTAATTAATTGTGTAACCTCTCTTGGAGTTCCAGAAGATTAGTATATAATGCTGAGCTAATGTTGCATCTGCAAAATCAGCAAGCATCTCTTATTGTGGACGAAAAAAAAGGGATTAAAAATACATTAACTTTTCAAAGGAGATTGAAGCTTTTGTTTAAAATTTACACCTTTCTCCTCTGCCTGTTATTGTGTCACTCTCCATTAGCAATATCCGCTTCAGTCCCAAAGAACCCCGAGGGCTGAACCATGTCCCAGCAGACATTGGGTTAGAGGTGAGGTACACAGGGCTAATGCAAAGAGACAGAAAGCCTTGCACGCTCACACCGACGGCCAATTTATAATAAACCACCACCCACATCTTTTGACATGCAAACAAAGAGGGAAACATGCAGACTCCAGACAGAGAGGATGTGGCCAACCAGCAGGTTGAAAGAAAAGGACACATTGCATATTATGAATGTGATTAATGGAAAATCAGCAAGACATGTGTATAGGTAGGAGGAGGTTAACCAGATTTTGTGATATTGAAAAGTCAAAAGAAAAATCCGTCTTTCAAGATATGGCAAAATGAAAAATCAGGGTTTTTTTTTTTCCATAAAAAAGGTTTTATGAATTAACTCTCCTCTACATCAGTAACTCCAGAACTACTTCCTGGCAAATTCAAAGCACCATGCCTAGATTCTTAATAATAGCTTGGACTAAAAAAACAATTACTAAGAGATTGCTTCACAGGACGGACATTGATGAGAAATACTGTGACGTATCAATATTGTGAGATTTCATATCCTGTTACTGTTAATTAACCAGCATATTCCCATTTTAATAGACGAGGTCACCATTAGAATTTGCACTGTGCTGCCGATGCTTCTGAAAAGATCAAATAATTTCTATATTACCAATTCCTGTCATGCAACATCAAGGCAGCGTCTGATCCTTATTCTGTGCTGTTCTTCACAACCTCTTTGTGTTGTGTTCTTTGTGAAAATGGACATGACTTAATGAATCTTCTCCACAATAGAGGGGGGTGGGATCTTGAATTTCGCTGCCACTCTACTTTGTAAGTCAGTTTTGTTCGCTGCATCGTTCTTTTCTCTCAAAATGCCGCCCCTCATTGTGCTCCAATTCAGATCTGGTACAGCACTCCTGAAAAAATGTACCGAGCGGCACCGGTTGTGAATGGAAAGACTGAATCTGATAGGCATTTTTAGATTTCTCACAAGTGTTTAATAACATGGTTTCTTTTTTACATGCACTGATACCAAAATGTCTTTTATTTCTGCAGAAAAAAGCCATGCCAAAATGAGTTTCCACTATATCAACCACTGCCTATTGCAGCTGAAAAAAGATCATTACAGGCTGTCTACAACCATCGTTACAAAAAGGTTCTTTCCTTCAAATGATTACCTTACCACTGATCATTTTTGTCTAACTTGTATTTTTCTGTCTCAGACTCAGTATGTAATACATTCGACTCTTTCTTTTTTTACTCTGTAGTTGCAAATTTATCAGGACACATACAGAATCTATCTAATTAAGGAAAATAAATGACTGTGGAAGTATAATGTTGCCAACATTATTTTATGGTGGTCAGCTTGTACCTTGTGCCACTTTATTATGCCGATAAAAGTTCCTGAAGTGCTAATGTAATGCCCATTCTGTGCAGTGTTCCAACACCAAGGGACGACAGAATGACACAATCATTTTCAACCTTAAATTGGCAGGTTTTTGTCAAAGTTATACACAATTATATACTCACCTAAAAATGTTCTTACTCTAATATTTTCACCATTTGGAATACAACACTTTGGTGAAAAAGTTTGCGTTCTTTAGAGATTTTTCAGACTTTTTTCTCTGGCCCACACATGCATGTTTCAGAATGCATTTAAATATAGCAAAAGACACCGAGTAACTACAAAAAACTGTTTTCAAATTATGTTTTTCTTTTTGTTTATTGATGGAAAAGCTATTTGAACCAAACTAAACCTGAAGCGAAAAGCCTTCTCATTTGCTCAAAAATATCTTTATGAAATATTGATATTTTCAGTTATAAAAGTTATTTTCTTATCTACAAAGAAAAAAAAACTTCATTACAATAACTAGGTGTATCCACATCAATAAACCTCTCTTTTTAATCCACTGCTGTAGGCTTAGTAAGAAATCCTGCAACAGAAATCTGATAAAGCAAAGAAAAGGTTTTGGGTCAAATACTGGATTAGAAAATTACATGGAGTGGATCCTGATAGGAAAATGATAAATAGTGAACAGGATGGATATTTGTTTGAATTTGAATTCAATAATTGTTGTATCATAATTTTACTCAGTAAGGTTTATTTGCTCTTATTCTCACTGAAAGTTGATACAATTTCCCTGGGTAGTGTCCTTGCTGTTTCGTATTTCAAAGCAAAACAAAACATTGGAAATATGCAGTTTCTCTTTGCCTTTAACATATCTGCACTGGGGAATGTTTTTTATGACAGGGAAAGCAGAAGTACTTTATGTGCCACCTCTCTACAGTGTTTCTTCTTGAAAATTCTTGAAAATCAGAGGCGGAATGGGAGAGACTCTGCCTTTAAGTAAGTTCCCCCCACTTTTCTTCAATGATTTAGACCCAGGTCAATGTTTTCCACTTCACCAGAGAACTGTGCATACATTTGTCTTTTCCCTCTCTACTTTCAGTTCTATTTACTGCTTCATCTCATGAGGCTATTATTGTGCCGGTCTAGTGTTCAACCTGAGTGGGTTTTATGGATGCTTCTAGGAACCTGGAGAGCTCTGAAGATAAAAGAGAACAAGGGACAGCCCTTTTACTTCTCTTGTCCACCTAGAATCTGACAAGAATGATTCGAGCAGAGATGTCTCTCCATCTCTAGATATATACAACAAAAATCAAAATAGAATGGTGGTGTTATGTGCAGATAATTGTGATCCCAAAGGTGGGATTTTAGTCTCTCTTGGCAGTTTATTATAAAGGACCAAACCTGCCAATTTTATGATTGAATACAGAAATAAAGAAATGGAACCAAAATAAGTCCCAAAATATGAGGGGCTTTAAATAATGATTGCACTTTACAATGTCATATAAATAAATGTTTATATTTTATTTTTTTAAGTAAGCCATGCGTTATTATTCCACATTAATCTAAGAATAAATAAGTGAAAATAAATAGAAATAATGAACAAAGCATAAAATAATTTTAGAGAAGGAAACATTTAGCACAAGGGAAAACTATAGAGAATTAAATGTCTTAAATATAAAATAATTCAAGAAATAATAAGAAACATCTTAAAAATATTGTTCAACTGCATAACACAATAAACCTTAAACCTCTTTTTTTGACATTTTTTGTTACTTGTATACTACATTGCAACATTTTTTCTGTATTAATGTTTAATGTTGACAGGTTTTGGCCTCCATATCTGAGGATGTTGTCAGAGTAACTGGAGGTAAACAAGCACAAGTTAAAACACACACACACACACACACACACCCCAACAACCTTCTTTAAAAAGGATATATGTATTTATGAATTTAATCCAACTAGCTCATAGTCGTTGTCCTTCTGGAGAAAAGATAAAAAGCCAAACTGATAAAAACATGTAATCTCAGGAGAATCTTTTAATTATGGAACAGTAATTAAAATGTACGACTCGTGGCTATGTGTGAGTATATTTATGTGTGTCTATGTGACTGTTTATGCATCTCTCAGTGCCAGCAGTTGCAATAAATTTTATGTCCTGAATATTTTGGGTTTACCTGTGTTTCTGTGCTCTCTGTGTGTGAGCATGCTGCTGTGCAACACAACATTTGTTGACTCTCTAAATCTGCTCCACAAGTCACGCAGCATCCCTCCCCCAAGCTCCAGGATGCCACTTTAAGATAACAACTTCAGGGCATTATGAGGGGAGCACACTCAGTTTATCCCTGGGACTGCGTGTGCTTGTTTGTGTGTTTGTGCTTATAAGAGCTGTTGTCTCCTTTGGTGATAAAGCTTGTAGTTATGTTTTTTTTTCTTCCTCCCCCTAAAGTTTTCAAAGGATAATGGAAAGTTAAGACCTGTTTTTCTTTCTCATTTCAAACTTCAACAGGCTTTTTTTAATTCCTTACTTTAAAAAGAAACAATTCACTTACCCATTCAAATGAGTAGATTGGCTGATTACTGATTTCATGTTAAATTTATCATTGATTATATTTAGGGGCGGGGCAAAATTTGCAGCTGATGAGAGAATGCTATATATTGAGTCCATGAGAATATGTACTAAGCTAAAAATCTAATTTTAATTTTCAAAAAAGAGTAACAATTTCTTGGGTTACACAACTGCATTTTTATTTTTATTTTTTAATTTAGATTCAACTTGTCCAATTAATGCAAATTGTTTCTCCTATGGTTTTTAGTGATAGAAAGGCATTGAAATGCCACTGGTTTTACAAAAAAAAAACAATTATAAATCTCAAAACAATCTTTCAGTGTTGAAGTCGAATTTTGAATAAACGGTGCATTTCGTTTCATACCACAGAAACCTCACACACACAACTGCATTGTTCAACAAATATTCACTGATATTTTCATGTGAAGACATCTGCTGAATGCTAGGCTATTTATAATTTGTTCACTCTGTGTTTTGATAATTATCAATTGTCTCTTTCAGTATTTATTGTTTTCCTAATGTTACTTTTTGTTCCTTGGTTTGCTCTGTGCCTTTGCTCAGCAGCAGGGTTCCCTGCTCTCCCCAGGTGTATCTCATCAGCTCAATAACTCACATGTCTGACATTCCAGGAATCAAGCCGCAGCATAAATAGTGTCCGTCAGTCTTGATGTCAGACCTTCTGCTGTTGCCACAGGTCTGTGTTGTTGGTTACCTGAGTTTATTTACCATTAAAATCAGCTGAGCCCTGATTTATGTGGACATCACTAAAAGTGAAAGCTGCAGCAGCCTAAACCATCTTTATTTTTTGTGAAACTAAAAGGCGGGATTTGTAGGTCAATTAAATGTCCACATGCTACATTGCAGTTTGCAAGACCTCCAAAATTTGGTCACTGTTTAAAAATGTTCTGTGCAGAACTCTGTTGATGGCTGTCTATATTAATGCAACTAACAAAAGATGACAGACATCAGCAAGAGGAATCAGAAGCTTTTTGTTGAAAATCCCTCACAGCACTTTGAATTAAATCTATAATATCACATTTGCATATAAGGCCTTTAATGTTAACGAATTACTTAAGGTTTTTTCCTTCTTATTTTACCACAGGAACCTCATGTTAAGTTTTGTAGCACAAAACAGTCTCGTCTAAATATGGCTTGTGTTACATTACCTCTTTGTTTAGTATATGAGGCAAGTGTTTTTAAGCAAGCAAATATCCAATTTACATGCAGTCATGAAAGTAAAAATAAATAGAAACAAGATTATACTGACTAACTCCAGTTTCAGCAGTATATGGGTAAACTGAAAGAAACCTCTGTCATGCTAAAGCATTGCTTTGTTGTTGGAACTGGCTATTAGAAAAAGACAGAAAACCAGGGGATGTGAGCGAAGTGATGACCTCAATAGAAGCACTGAGGGAACATGAAGACAAGGAAAGAGATCCGTGTTTTTTTCATCAGGACCCTGGTGAGGGGGCTTCAGACGAACAGAATTGCAGACACTCATGCACATGCACACACTAGCACACATCCATCATGTCTCACAACTCAATAAAAGTGTCTCTACCCTTTAAGCTGTACTTTGTCACTTCCAAACACCTCCATAATTCATGGGCCAGTGACAGCACTATTGAACTGAGGACAAAGATGTCTGCCCTGTAGGCTACAGGCACAGAGTCGGAAAGAGGGCAAAAAATAAGGCTGAGGAGGATTTGCATGGACTTCGTACACAAAAAACCACGATGTATTTCTACTGAGAAAGTTCTCAGTACGTTGTGTAAGGTCTGTTACTTACATTGTTTTTTTGTGGTTGCATAAACCAAGACTTATAGGTGGTTTCCCTGTTTATTGTCAGAGCATGTCTAACATATTAATGTATGGCCTTCATGGGAGCACTGAAGATATGATGAAATCTCCATTTGCAGTGGCAAATCTTTTTACTCTGGAGCATCAGATCGGATTGTAGACAGAACATTCTTCACAAACAGAGACAATAATGGAGTCTCTGTTGGTATTTTGCAACAAGATGTCAAAAATGCAATTATCTCCATCTTAACTGAAGTCAAGATGAATGAAGAACCCTATCTTCACTTACTCCTAATGTCAGAGATATTTTACCAATAAGACGGTGTTTCTATCCAACCCTGGTCATGTCATATCAACATGTTGAACAGTAAAGGACACATTCATACACAGTTGAAGCCAATCTTATTACCCATCACATAAAAATGTCACTTTGCAAGTATTTCCTAAGCAATATTCAAGTATTTAAGGTTTATTTTGAATGCTTATATTATTTGAAGTTGCAACAGAAATGTAATTGTTTCAGAAAATCCCAAACAAAACTGATACATAACTATGAATCCTTTTGTATCATGAATCCCTTCTTGCTGGATAACAGCCTGCAGTACATTTTGCTTTGCAGGCAAATCTCTCAAGATCTCTTTGTCTCTGCCAAGGCTGCCCTTTGTCATCAATTCTGGTCATTACTTTCATGAACAGAATTTCTAGGTGCAGCCAAGGTGTTGATTGGATCCATTCTGGTGGCCTTATGATTGCATCTCTGCTTTTCGTGGATAATATGGCCCTATTGGCTTCATCAGGTTGTAATCCTCTGCTCCTTCACATTGAGAGGAGCCAGTTGAGGTGGATCGGGCATCTGGTCAGGATGTCTCCTGGACGCCTCCCTGGTGAGGTGTTCCGGGCACGTCCCACCGGGAAGAGGCCCCGGGAAGACCCAAGACACGTTGGAGGGACTATGTTTCTCGGCTGGCCTTGGAACGCCTCGGGATTCCCCCGGAGGAGCTGGAACAAGTGGCTGGGGAGAGGGAAGTCTGGGCCTCCCTTCATAGGCTGCTACCCCCGCGACCCGACCCCGGATAAGCAGAAGAAGATGGATGGATGGATAGTTTCTTGTAATGTTGGAAGACAATGATTAAAGTGGCCCTGACCCAGATTTGTTGCTGGCTGCTTTAGATTTCCCTTCACATCCTTCTTTCTACATAATTCTTTCTGTCCATATGAAATGAACTGTACAAAATTACAGTGGAGACGATATTATTTGAGCTTATACGTCTCTTCCCTCTTTATCCAATCATAGACAAGCATTTGAGTCTGCTTATCGTGTTGTAGTGTTTTTATTTCTGTCACCAATTGATGTACTTGTACTGATGTAGTTTTGTAAGTGTTTGCTACATTCAGGAGGTGTAAGTTTGGGCATGACAGAGTGATGGTAAACATGGGCAGACAATCTCCTAATAGTTAAAATCCTAACCGAATAATAGATTTTTCTCAAATAATGGGGCCAAAATGATGACCTCTTGGAATATTTTATATAAAAAAATTATGAGGTGTCTGACACACAACACAAATGTAAGTTGGGTTTCAGAAATCAGGGAACCTCTTGAATTTCATTACTCTTGAGACTGCAGCTAATCAGCTGTTAAAAAAGCTAATTAGCTTTTACATAAGGACTGTTGCTCCCTGGAGTGAAGCATTGGTAATGAAAACCGGAAATATGGCATAATAAGCCTTTACACGTCATTGCCCTGATAGTTTAATCTTGAGAGAGTACACATTTAAACATTTTTTACACAGTCAGCTGGCACACATGGACTGGCACATCCAGAAATACAGGGACTGTGTCTGAACATGGATTCTCTTTCATTCAACCATGCAGGGAGTTCTTTCCTTTTAACAAGGAAAGAACTCTTTTTGTGTTAGGAGTTATATTAGCCTGGTAGTGTAGTGAGAGCCAGGTATGACTAATTAGAACAGTTTAGGGCATTGGGGGGAAGAACTGAGCTCACTAACAAATACTGAAGAAACTAACAAGTCAAAACCATATAATTTAAAATAAATTTTAGGTGTTCGGTTAAAGTAATTAAAATAAAACGAGAAGGGGAGCTACATTTGCATTGTGAGTTTATACTACACTTAAACCGGATTAATTCATTTAAAGGTTTTTCTGTCAGTGCAGATAATTTCTGTGGGGCAGCTGTAGTGTAAATGTTCAGATATGAGTTTGTAGTTTTTACTTATGTGATTTGTAATTAAGAAATCATTTTAGAAAATCGTATTTTATTGAGCTGGTGTTTGAAAATCCACAGTAGAAGTAATAAACGATAGGCATGATATGGATTTGTTCCACATCTTGTGTGCAGTATAATGAAAATAGGTGAGCTTGATGTCCTCTGAAATGATAGCTGTGGATGTGCATGTGTAGGTGTGAGTGTGTGTGTATGCGGCATCGCTCCACTTTATGACTAATTGTTATGTTTTTGCACTCCCTTCTTTCTGTCACTTATAGTTGCTTCTGTTTTTTATTTTTGTATCCTTGTCCTGCCCCACAGCGTGACTAAATACAATCTGTCTCACACATATTCACATGCACCCCTTCACACACACGCAGCAGGACGTTGCGACTGCCCCGCAGACATATTTCAGCCAGAAGGCTGTCACTTCTGCTCCCAGGCCACATGTCACCAACCAACTGCTGCCAACCTAAAAATAAAAAAAAGACAGAGACAAATACATCTCTGTCCTGGTGTTGACATCACCCTCTTTCCTCTACAAAGTTAGACCCAGAAATACACAGCAGACTCTTTCCCATTTTTCATCGTACAGATGTTTATCTTGCCAACATAGAGGGGAAGAGCACGACAGGCGGGAATGCTTCGTTTATATGTGTGACACATATATGGCGTCTCAGTTTCATCAAGGTGAAATTGAAATTTGCATCAAAAGACAAACTGTCGCAAAAGGTTGTTTCTCATATAGACTATTGAGGTCCTGATCTGCCATTTACGTGACTGTGTTCAATAAGTAACTGCTATAGATGAAGCCAACTCACTTCTGCACAACTGAGCTGCCTTGTGGAACAATTTATGATTACCAGTAATAAACAAATCTATAAGCAGAAAGTACAGGAATAAATTACACATTTCTAGGTTTAAGTTCTAAAGGTTCCAGAGCAGAAGATAAAAAATATATATCTTGTGGTGTAAAAATTCAACATACATTATGGCTTTATTAGTGTGATATCCATGTCATTCTGCGATGCTATGCTATTGTTTGAGCCAACACACTAAAGGTTTTCCCTGGAGATCCAAACAGTCACATTCTTTTCCATGTTATTTGTTTTCTCCTTCTGCTGTTGCTATAAAACTGTGTTTTCTGCCTGCTTTTGCTCTGACCTGTTTGTTCTTGTGGCTCTCACACCATGCACTTTGAGTTAATAAACCTGTCTTACTCATTTTCACCTAACAGTGGTTGGTAATGAAATCTACTCTTCCGCCCATCCATCCATCCATCCATCCATCTATCCAGCTGTATTCCTTCATGTAAATAAACTATTCTTATTATTCATGCAACTTGCTTGTACTTGTTGCTTACACCAGAGTCTAAGTTGTGCTTTCTATCATGACAATTATTTGTTTTTATGACTATATCAACTGAATATTTTGCCCAAGATAAAATGATCAGTTTTTGTATTTTGTTGGAAGAACTAAGAAAACCAGCTGAGGTTGACCTTTGTTCTGTCAAATACTCAGATACAAACAACTCTATAGTATCTGTGCTCTGCTTTGTCCTAATAAACAGATTTTATAAACTGTGAGGAGGCCTTATGACTGTGTTAGCTTGCTTTATATAAACAGCCATAATCTTTATAGGTAAATGGTTTCCACTGCCACAGGTCATTACTCAATTGAGCATCTGGCCTTTTTGAAAGAGCATAGTTTGTTTCCGCCAACGACAGCTGAGGATATTAACATATTTACTGTGATTGTTTTTGCTGCAGTGCAAATGCCAAGGTCTCTGTTTCATTGCAGCTCAAAGCAGGAAAATGACTTTGTCCAACAGCCATGTGAATGATTGTGACCCACTAAGATCTATTTGTAGTTGCCACACAAAGCCAAACTTCACATGCAGAAGCCTGGTCTTAGTCTTCGCCTTATCTTACGACAGAGTCAGTGCTCTGTATCACACTGTCAAGTTGACATCTACACGGGCAGTTGACTCATAGGCATTTAATTCCTGAGATTATCAGCCGTCCCTGCTCATGTTGATTCAGTGCTTCAGTCTGAGCAGTGGGACATGACTTAAGACTCAGCTCTGCTGCAGAGTTCTGTCACTTTATTTCTCACCAAGGCAAGAAAAAAACTATATTTTTATAAACTAGCTTTCATTTGAAAGCTTTTAAAGGTGAATCAAGCACAGTATATGGAAAATTTATGTCAATAACACAGCAAGGGGGAGAAGTTAACATTTTTGCCAAATCGAAACATTCTTTCTTCATCCTATTTTACCCTCCTCGTTTCTTTCTACTTTCCTTTGTGATTGGTTTTGTGTGGTTCTATTTGTAGTTTGAGGAACAAACTGGCCCTTTTTGTTCTCGGTTCAATATGTTTGTCACCATTCTAGCATGGACTCCCAAAAGTACCCACCTTTCAGCTTGTAGAAAAAGGAATTGCATTCAAAGAGCTGACTGAGATGTGGGCTGAATGAAACAGAACAGCCTGTTAGTCTAATATTACATGACATATTTGTGTCATGCTTTAAGTTTGAATGCAGAACTCTTTCATTTGTTGTGATGATGCAGTAAATCCTATTTTACAAACAACACAGATCTTGATGATGAAACTTTAATATGCTCTGACACACTTGGGTAATATTGTATTTGAGATTTTGCAAACAGATTGGAATAATATCCCAGGTAGCATTTGTCTATCATGCTTTTCATTCTGCTTGTCATAATGTAAGAAGATTAACCTTCAAAATAGATGATATGTTTATAAAATATATATAAAAAAACACGATATTTTAACCCTGGCATTGAAAGAGACAACCATATATGCAGCTTCTTCAAACTAAGTGACACTGTGGGTATGGAGGTAGAAAAAAGGCAGAAAATAAATTAATCTCTTATTACAGAAGCATAATTTCCAACCCTAATATATCCTATGGAATGCTACAGACTTAATGAACCTAAAGCATTGGTAAAATATATGCTTTCATTGAAAGGTAACAAGAACGGTTTAAAACTTTGAACAAGTCCTCAATGACATCCTGCAATACTTTGATAAAAAAACATAATGTAACACATTGACTCATTTCTATTATGTGCTCTTCAAAATGAGAAAGATGAAATCAACTCATTTAATTAATATAGAAATGTGTTTATCTCCAAATGCCAGGAAATGTCAACAAGAAAAAATTCACTAGCTTATGCTCTTTGGTATCTAGATTCAGTTTGCACACAGCAGCATGAAAAACATGTTTATCTCACTGTCATTTACAGTAGAGGATGCATAGGACGCTTAAGGAAATAAATAAAATCTCCAAAGCTTGAACAGCTCCAGCTGGCAGTGGCATTTTAGGGCCACCAAGCCTCTATAAAAAAAACAAAAACAAAACAATACACATACACAGTCAAGCTTAATGTATCCATGCTTCCTGTGCAGCAAGGGTCATTTGCTTCTTCCAAATCAGTTCTGAAACCTACCATTTCTAAAGAAAAGCCACAGCAACACTATAGTTAGTTAGTGATAGTGGCCGTGACAAGAGCATTACTCTGCTACCATTGACCTGTCGGCCACATCAGAACCATTTATCTTTGAAGCTCATGCATTAAGTCAGACAAATACATGGAGCAATCTATTCCTTATGTGTGTCTTCATCATATGGGAACTGCAATGTTATAATCTCTGTTCATAGTAGGGCTCAGCAAAGCCTCAATTTGGGTTAAAATCATGTCATTTTTCATGTGTGAAAGTAAAAACAATGGAACAGTCATAAATGTCAGAGTAATTTGAAAGGAAGCCAATCAAGATGAGCCTATAATGAGGTACTAAATGAGTCTGATTCACACTCTAGTTTGCACACAGACACAAGGCAGCGATGCTGAACTTTCTAGTTCCATCCATCGACTTACAGATGCTTATACCTCTTTCAAATACCAACAATTACTGTTACAATCTGTAGATGTTTGGTCCTTTTTGTTTCTGGTTTTGATAATTTTTTATTATCTTGATCTGGTTTTAGCTTATTCCCTTATTAGTTATTCTGTTTTTTTTAATCTATGTGAACATAGACTGTTTACCATTTGTGTTAGTTACATTTTCCCCTTTAGTTCTATGTTTTTCCTTTCTCGGCTCTCACCTTTGTCATTTTTTCTCTTCCCTTTGCCATTCTCATTGCCTGCTCTCTTCTCTGGCTCCTATTGCTCTTCTCTGATTTTATTGATACACAAGCTGCCTCAAAGTCCTTCACGTCTTCTTCCCTGACCTTTTGCTGTGCTCCTCAGTCTTCATGATGCTGTTTTTCATTAATACACATCTGAGGCCTTCAGGTAACAGGAGTATTTATCCTGAGATTTAACAACACACATATAGACCCTTTATTTAATTAGATGCCTTCCTGAAGCCACCTGATTGCACTCGATTGTATTTTAGGGTATCTGATAAATGGTCTAAATATGCATAATGCATTTCAGATTTTTATTTGTAAAACTCCAGAAACCTATATGTAATTTTCCATCTACTTCAGATTTGTGCACTATTTTGTTTTGGTGTATCTCCTAAAATCCCCAAATGATGCAGTAATTCTTGTGTTGTTAAAATGACAAACGCAAAAACGTAAATCGAAGCCTCATTATCACCACACCCTCACTACACTCCTCCCTTTTCTCTAAACTAAAGTGACCTTCACTGGCGGCTCAATATGCCGGAAAAATCAAAATGCATGCAGAGTGGCAGAGAGCAACACGAAAGAGGGAAAAATATATGGAAAATGAACAGAATGAGGAGTGCAAGGAGAGATGAGATGGAATGAAATGAGATCACTGGACACAAATGAAGAAACAAAAGCTGAACGGGCTGAAGAATGAGACAAAGAGTGGCGCAGTGTGAAGAATTGAGGTGAGCTCTCATTAAATCCAGGGTCTTGTTGTGTGCTGCTGATCCGTCTTCAGTCAGATACATTAGCTTGGATTCATTCAAATATCGGTGGGCGGCAACTTTGTAGGACGTTTATGATCAAATGCATTTTGCAAACAAAGGCAACTTGAGGAGGAGCGGGATCTCATGCGTCTGGGGTGTCAGAAATTAGATTAACTGCATCCATGTGTGTTTGACCTCTTTAACCTAGTTTAACTTGATTCACTGCAATGGTGATGAACAGAAAAGAGGAGGAGGAGAGAGAACCTGAAAAAAGTGGAAAGTGTGTCCCTGCAGTGCTGCAGGCTTCACTGCCTAAATGCTTTTTTTCTTCTCTGACTCATCGCAGAGTCATGAAACGTTCACTAAAGCTGGTAAAGGGAGATTAATTAAAAGCTATCCTATGCATTCAGTATCAATCCTCGACTGTGAAACCCTGCGAAACACCCACAAAGATATAAAAAATCTCTTCCTCTGATTTACCGTTTCTATCTCAGTCTTTTATTCTCTATCTTGCTCTTCCGCTCTGTATAATCTCCAACTCATTAGCATTTCAAAAATCATATCCTTATGAGTCATGCATTGCAGGCATTCTGGTGAGTTTGTCATTAGTTGGTTATAAAACCGAGGCAACTCAGCCTCCCTGTGCAAGACCCAGTTGAAGGTTGTCGGAAGGCTCTTTGCATGCCACAAAATCACAGAAACTGACAGAGAGACGTGCTGCAGAGTGAACGTTGAAGGATGTGTGCAAGAAAATAAGAGGTTGAAAAAAAAATGCATTAATCTTTTGGGAGAAACTGGGTCACTGCTGCAGGATTTGGCTGGAAATAAAGAAGTAAAAATAAAACAGATGACAGATTTAGAGTGAAGAGCAGCAGTGTCAAAATGTCAAGAAGATTTTGCATCAACAGGTAATGAACTATGACTGAGCAAAATGCTGGCAGTTGAAGCAAATTGAGTGGAGGAGAGATGGGGAGGCGCTGCTGAATGTAGGAAATTCACAGAATGATGCAGAAACTTGATGAAGCTTAATGGTTTTAGTGCTTCACCCCAGTCAAGCATATTTATTATGGATGGTGCTCTGCATGAATTATCCCAAACTGTGCTTTCTTTTAATTATTTCATATTATCATAGTGAATTATTTAGCAAATCAGGATGGGAGTATTTCAAAAAATAAAGACAAATTAATAGTTATCTCACCTACCACAGTCTTCAGTGATTACACCTCTTCCTCCTCAACTCCTCTGCAAAACCGGCAAGCTCATTGAAGGTTTTCTCTCCTCCTTCTCTTTTCTCTCCTCTGCCTCAGGAAGAGGATTTAAAGTGTACCAGTGTCCAGGTGACAAGTTGCTCCTGGAAGCAGTAATAGTTTCTAATCTGCCAGACCATCTGCAATATGGAAAGGAAACATTGATGGGGCTGAAGAGCAGGCATGGAAGAATTTTTAATAGACTTAACTAAGTGTGTTCACATGTTCTCTGTCCAATTTGCAAAAATGTTTTTGGAAACAAAAAAAATGGGACCCCAGGCAGACCCACAACTTGTTGGGAAGACAGTCTGTCCTCTTTGTCTTCCTAATGCATTGGGATCTCCCAGAAGGAGGTGGAGTTTGCCTCTGTGTAGAGAGAAGTCTGGATGCGTGGGTGGATGGATGAAATGGAGGTGTGAGCGTGTTCTCCTCACGGCTGTGTGGGCTCTTTCCAAACGGTTCTCCCAGTGTTCAAAGACGTGCATGTTAATCTGCCCTACATACAGTACATCCCATTCTAAATTGTTGGTGGGAGTGCATGTGTCTCTGTTCTGTATAATGATGAATGGAGACCTAGAGAAAATGTTGCCTGGTTCTTCAGATAAGCTCTGTCTTCTCCTCCTTATTGTATGTAGCTGTTTTGCTCTATATTTGTATTTTCTCTCTCGCAGGTTCTTGGTTGTTTGATGTACTAAAAGGTTTTGGATCTACAAAAAGTTTGTAATTCACACAGAGATGAGCTGAGACAATGCAAAGTTTCCTTTTTAAATAATATTTTAATTGATTAAGGAGGAAAAAGCTGCATAAACTAACCCCGGTCTGTGTGAAAAAATATTTCTCCCTATGCCTAGTATTTCTTCCTTCCTTCACCACAGCAACTGCGATCAAGCTGGAAAAGAGTCATCAGCACAGTCGAGGAATTCTGGCCCACTTTTCTCACACAATTGGTTGAATTTAGTCACATTTGAAGGGTTTTAAAAATAAACTCTCAATAGAACAGTGTCGTTCACAATTTTCTTGAGAACAGAATTTATGGTTCCACCAATTACGCTAAGTCGTCCAAGTCCTGAACAAGCAAAATAACCCAGAACCATCAATCTACCACCACCAGGTCTGAATGTTTGGTTTATGTCAATTACAACAGGACGCCAGCCTAACAAAAAGTTACACTTTTTTCTAACCACTCAACCAGAAATTATTTTCCCAAAAGTTTTGGAAATCATAAAGATGTTTCTTGGTCAATGTGAGAAAAGGTTTGGTGTCCTTTTTTTTGTCAGCAGTGGTTTTTTCTTGCTTAGAAGACATTTATGCTCAATCTCTGTCTGCTTGTTAAGTTATGACAATTAGACTTAATTTAATTGTCTAACTAACTTAAACAATTAACTTAATTAACTGACTCAGGTTAGTGTCAAGTTAAAATTGCAAATAGTAGAGCTTTGAATGTATTTACTATCTCCACCCAACTGGCACGCCCCTCAGAAAGAATCAAACGCACCCATCCCTTTCCAATCTCAAGCTCAGCAGCAAATCTATAGGATAGGATAACTTGGCCCACCTGTGCTCACAATGACCTCTTTTCAAACAAAGAACCTCACCTGAAAGCTTCCTCCAAGACACCACTGGTAGGAATGGAAATTATGTTTCCAAATTATGTCTTTTGATGTAATGGTTTTCATGTTTGTAAACAAATTAATTGCACTGTTGCAATATAGTTTATTCATTGACTGTCAACTTGTAAGTAATTTATGAAATCATTGAGAAACTTGTTAAGCAGTCACTGGTAAAAGGAACTCATTTTGATATGTAATTAGTATCTCTTCTATCTGTTTGTAGGTTTTCAACCTACTTTGTCTACTCTTTGTCAACTCTGTGTTCACATGGTGTTGATGAGATTCATCTAAAGAAAAATAAAAAATAAAAGATGTCACTGAGATGAGCTGGTCCTGCGTTTCTTTGGAGGAAGCAAGCCTTTCCAAGTTTGGGCAAAGGTTGAGGTGACTGAAGAGGGCAAACAATTGACAGTCAGTGAGGCCTGGAAAGCATTAAATATTGTTTTAGGTTCTTCTGTGACGTACTGGATGAGCTTTTGAAGTGCTGATGGAGTAATGTTGGTAGGCTGCTCACTTCTGGATAGTTTTAACTCGGTTCCATGTTTTCTCTATTTGTAGATAATGGCCCTCTCTGTGGTTCACTTAAGACCCAAAAGCTTAGAACTGGTTCAGTTTTATTTAAACACCTCAGTAGTCCCAAAGGAAAATGGAAATCTTTTAGAACTCATATTTTCCAAGTTTCTTCCTCATACATTTGATCTATTTGTGCTTTTCTTGACATTTAGTGTGACTAAAAAATTAAAACAGACACAATATCAAGACACAATAGCAATAAACATAAAAATAGATTTTAAATAGTACATTGTAGTTGTGTAATAGTCTGTCTTCAATGGATCTGAAGGAGTCTCCAACTGAAAATACTTGGTTGTTTTACAATAGTCTCATGAAGAGGATGCACCGGGGTTTCTATAAGATTTGTGAGCTTGTTCCTGAACTGAATCTTGCTTTTGGGTGACTATTTAAAAGTCAAGATAGAAGTCAAGGACTTTTTTGCTCATCTATTCTTGACTGTCTTTAGTTTTATGGGCGATGCGCCACTTTTCCAGACAGAAAAAGCAGCGTGGATCTATTTAAGTGATTTCCTAATTCTTAATGTCTGGCTGTAATCAGGCCTGGCTGTGGCTTTAGGAATTGTCTGGAGAAAGCTGTCCAAAAAATGTCTTAATCAGAGCTATTTTGTGACTTCACAAAGAGAGTTTTATAGCTTTTTTTCCACTGACACGTGAAGTTATCTCTTCAATACTGCATTTTGCATTTCCCTTGGCAATATCTGCCTGGTATTAAAATGTGCTTAATGATCTGAAACATTTAAATGTGACAAAAATGCAGAAACATAAGAAATCTACAAATGGGGGAAATGCTGTTTCACGGCATTGTTTATGTTGTGTTGAGTAAATTCGTAGCTGTTTGCATATCTGTCTGATTCAAGCTGAAAATCCACAGAATTCTCAAACAGCAAAAGCTAAAATGACATTAGTAGTGGATTAAGTATGCATACAAAAACATTTCATCTCTTGCACCAGTTTGCCTCACACATTTTAAAACATCAGTGTGTAAAGCATTCTGGTGGCTCGCGCGGCTATAATCCAGTGCCGGCAGATTGCCTGGAAATTATGAATGCAACAGAACTTGAAAGGTTTATTTTTCTGCCACATTTAAATTTTCCCAAATCAGTGAAGACAGACAGGCTCTTTTTAACTGCAGTATTTGAAACACCACTATGAGACTCCATCTACTATACTACAGAGATGGAAGGTATTAAGATTCATGCTGGGAATTTTAGTCTTGATATTGTTGCAGCAATTTTTTTAAGGTCATAAAAATAACAGTAGGTTTGTGTATTGTGTTTTAAAACCCCTAATATCAAGTTCAGGGCGGCTTTACCTTTAATTTATAGCAGAGGTTCCCAAACGGGGGTCGCCATACCATTGCAGTACGGCAGGGGAATGGATGAATGAAATAAACGATGAACGCTGTACATGCTCGCTGGGGGGGTGGAAGTGTTTAACAGGGAGTCTCAAGTCTAGGAGTCTCTCTCCCCCCCACTGGGCACACATTGTATAACAGGAAGCGTCAAACAGGGAGTCTCTCGAATGTGGGTTAAAGGTGAGTTTTTCCTTTCCACTGTCGCTCTATGCATGCTAAGTTTGAGGGATTGCTGTGAAATCAATGACATGGCACCAGCGATTGTCTACCACTTGCCCATCCAGGAAGCATGAATGATGCAAGTAAGACTGTAGTCCTTGGATGGAAAACTTTTAAATTTATTTGAGTAACAGACTGAGCTTAATTCAGTTTCAGTTAGATCACTTGGAATGTAAGTGTGATTGAATTGAAATTACATTTTTGTAAAGTGCATTGAGACATTTGTTGTGCAATGACAATTGAATTATTTCTACATTAAAACTTTTATTCACATACTTGAAACATGCCTGTTTGTGCAGCCTTCAAAGTTATATTCTCCTCACAAAGCAATGACAGTGATGCTTCCCCAGGACAGATTGGAAGGTAACGAAATGGAGCAGAAAATTATTATTTTCTCTTATGTCTGCAATCAGCACATTTTCCCAGAGGCTTTATCAAAAATAATGAAAAAGGGAGAACTAACTTTGAACTCGCATCGTAAATTTGCA
Organism: Phalloptychus januarius; assembly: GCA_902982915.1. NCBI lineage: Eukaryota > Metazoa > Chordata > Actinopteri > Cyprinodontiformes > Poeciliidae > Phalloptychus > Phalloptychus januarius. Next base: position 13,685,488 of record CADWAE010000230.1, on the reverse strand, counting down.
AATCTGCCCGTGAGATTGCAAATTGACTAAAAATGTTTCTACAGATAATGTCCTTTTAGACATGATCTCTGTAATTTACCTAGTTTTTGATGCTTGAAGCCCCTGAGATGCCCATAAAAGCTAAAGTGTGCTTCATGGTTTTATGCTGAAAATTATGCAGCATTTCTGCTTTCAAAAGCAGAAACATATTTTTCCTGAGTTGCACAGAGAGAAACATAACTTTATGCACTGTGTCACTAAGGCAAACTTTTCTGAATATAAAAAAAGCACCACTTCAGTATTCCCTCTGCAGACATCCTGTGAATTTTTATGTTTATGCATATGTGTCTATGTAATGGTAAACAGAACATAAGATTTTCAGGTCATTTTCTCCACTTTAACTCAGTGTTGCATCATTCGTATCCACCGCCTTGGCTGAATGCTAAAATTTTACTTGTTTAAAATGATGCAATAGTGATGCCTGTGCTGCTTGATATCAAATATCGATTCTTTTAATGGAGACATTTTGGAGATTTAGAACAAAAAAAACTGTGAGAATAGAATTTAAGATATCTGGGGTATTTTATCATGACCCCTAATAATGTGACTAAGCCCCTTCCATTAGTGCAAATTCCCAAGTTTACTCTATAAAGACTCAACAGTGCTCAATAACGCATAAAGCAAACAGCAAAAGTGTCAGGAATAAAAATTTGAATGATTTTCAATCAATTATACAATGGAAAAACTCAAAAACAATTATTGCTGGCCTAAAATTGACAGATTATTTTCTCAATAACCCCTAAAGCTAGATGAATTTATCAAATATACATGTTTTTACTTTGTGGAGAGGGAATATTTTTAAAAACATAAACACTGCTGTGCATAGTAAGACAGTACAAATTTGTTGTGACATCAAAGACTGTTCTTAAAAATGACTTTCTCCAGTAAGAATTCATTGGAAATCTCCCTAGAAGTAAGAAAGGAAGCATAAAAACAGTTTGAGGCAGTGAATAACACAGCAGGATGAGATGAATATGAGGATGAGATGAATATCAGCAGTTTAACATCAACAGCCAGACATTCTCTAAATGTGTCCCTCAGAAACACGATGTGATTCATTCTGAATTCAAACAGTGATCATTATGTGTGTGAATCCCACTGCTCAATGTCTCGTACAGTAAATGCAGCAGTTCAAGAAATAAAATGACTCCAAGATTCTACAAACCAATATTCTTATTATGCTATTGTGATCAAATAAAATTATACTTATTTTACACTTCTTAAACTTTTGCACATTTTGTTGACTTTGCTGTATTTTAATGGGATTTTAAGTGATAGATCAAACCAAAGTAGTGAAGATAAAGAATCATTAATTTGACAAATGTTTTTATATTTCTGTAGTCATTATTAATTTATTTTATTACACTCAATGAGACATGTAGAATAATGTACTTGTCACAATAGAAAATAATCTCTAGATCTGCAATGATTGCATTTTATAACAAAAGCCTTAATACCTAAATACATGCATGTTCAAGCCAATCTTTTTGTTATAGGCCATTTTACCTGCCGCTATTGTCACACCTGTGACAAAAGGTATGACATAGGTATGGTGTATGACATTTAGATATGACGACATATATGACATAGATATGATGTATATGTATGATGTCATACCTATGTACTTATTACATGATAGGTATGGTGTCATAACTGTGATGCCAAAGATATCATAGGTACGTCATACCTACAATGTCATAGGAATGATACCTACATCGTATTTAGATATCATGCAATGTAGGTATCGTTTTCTGCTCCAGAAGCAGAAAAAAAATTCTGCTTTCCAACTTAAAGTAAAGAAGAACCCACAAGAGGAAACATCCTCAGCCTCCACCTGTCATTCACAATCACGTGCCATCTTGTTTCTTTGTTTATTCTATTACCAGCTGCCCCATTTAATGACATTATAGTCCAGAATGCATTGTACAGCCACACATCAGCCGAAGGCCATTTGCATTGATCCCCTTCTCAATGTCTAAACAGGTCAGAGCTCTTTTGACGGATAAGAAGCGTCTCCACACAAAACGTTAGCTGGTTCAACAATGTGGCTGATTGGCTAATCCACCTATTGTTTAGTGTTTTACTTTTTTAGAAAAGCTTTGACCAGATGTATTGAAGGCACATGGTATTTTTCTTCATTAGTGCTCTGACTCTGCCCTATAGGGACAGGATGTTCACACCGCCACCTTCCTCAAACACCATCATCACTGAGCTGTGCCAACACATTTGATGAAACACATTTTATGAAGATCACAGTGAGCCATGGGCCAGAGAGGCTGAAGAGATGAAACACATGAGAGATGAGGCACTGACCTTGTAACAGGCATCATCATCATCATCGTCACATCTCTTTTGTGTCCAATTTTTGTTGCTGACTTTGACATAATATTTCTCCATTTTTGTTCGAAAATGTTCAAAGGAATGAGCTTTTGATGTGAAGAGTTGAGAGGTTTACTCTCAGTTTCCCTCATGAGGGTTTAATTCGGACTGGGAATGTGAGAAAACTCCATCCGGTGTGCAGAGAGGCTGCCGTCTCTCGCTTTCCCATAATCGTGTCCAGATATGAACCTGCAGTGCAAGCACACATACACACATGCACCACACACGCACGTGGACAAAACCATGTGTATAAAATGTGAAAAGCTTTTCCCCACAAAACCCATCTGATATCTGTTATTACCATAATATTTGGTGCTCCACTGCACAGAGTAAAACTCTGGTGTACTTGGATAGAATAATAACTCGTGTAGCAAGGCAAAGCATCATAACAAGTCTAATACTTAGAGGAGATGACTCCCTTTCCTCTTACACTGGAGATTTGATTATGCTGTGAAATTCTGCCTTATACATATTAGTCAAGAACAGATGCCTGAAGATGAGTGTTAGGAAAACCTGCTTCCACTTATAAATACAGTATACATTTTCCAGTGTGGCTCCACTGTGAGCAACATACCAGTTCATGGTTTGTGCTCCTGCTTTCCTGCATGACATCCATACAAAATCTATATCTAATGGAGATTTCTTTTGCTGCCATATATAATTAAATGTCATACACCATAACACAGGTTTCCTCCGCTTGTTTCCACAGAAAAACCACAAGATGGCTTTGCTGTCTCTTTCTGTTTCCTACAATTGCCTTTCTTCAAATGTGCAGAATCTGCCAGGTGCAAGGTGTTTGGAAAATCGGTTTTCTCAGATTATGAAATTGTGAGTGTGGATTTGCAATCCATTCCCCAGAGTTTGGCTAATCCATGTGAGCAGATTTGCAAACATTCAACATTGCCCAAAACCTGCAGGTTTCAAATTTGGTCATTTTAGTAACACTAACAGGAAAAATAAAACACAGTTCCTTTGCAAAAGTATTCATACCCCTTTGAAACCTCAAACTGTAGTGTATATTGGAATGTGCATAATAAAAAAAACACAAAATGGAGCAAAACTTTGATGTACAAAATATTTTTTAATAAATAATCTGTGTGTGTGTGTTTATGAGCTACCCTTAGATAAGCTTGCTAAAAAATTGGACTGTGTGTTTAAGGTCATTGCCCATGTGGAAGATTTAATCTATTATATTAAATTCCAAATAAAACATTATAATGCTTGTGGTTGTAAGATCACAGTGAAAATGTTTGAGAATATGAAAATTTTTGCAAATCATTGAATTATTCAAATTATTTATTTGTTCAGATTAATTACCGTAGTCTTATCAGCGTCATGTTGCCCACTCATTCTCTAAGCTGGATGAAACAGATCATACAAGTGTAGGATAAAATCAGTCATCTGATGTCAGGGCAGGTTTTCTCCACATCTTCCATATTTACCTTTATTAGTAATTGTGGGAGAACTATAACCTGCTAATTGACTGTAGATTTATTCAGATTTATCATTGAACTCTCCCAAATCTCATCCTTCTCACTTCTTGTCGCCTCAATTTATCATGACCTTCCCAAAGCTCTGTCTAGCCGATCGTCTCATTATTGCACGATGGGGGGCTGAGACACATTCGCCCAGATGGTGAAATATGTACACACACAAATCTCAGATAATTAATGAAAGAATACCCTCTGAAACACACGAGCCAATCTGCTGAATAAAAAGACAATGTGCGAATACCGGGTCTGGCTTCGCCTTGTTACCGTATGCGTATCGCACACATACACACCACCTGCAGAGGATGGGTGAGTGACAGGAAAACTCCAGAGAGAAAAGGAAAAAAGGCCTCAGAAGTGAGAGAGCGTGAAGACTTCACAGATTTATGCAGACACACACTCAAAGTTGTACACACAGCACACACCAAGACACAAAACCCGAAGAAAAACTATGGTTAAATAAACAGAAAATCTCAGGGCAAACAGTGGGGCTTATGTGGGCTTTGAGAATAGGGTGGTTGTTTGTGGTCATAAACCTCCAGCTGGGGCTTTATTAGGCTCAAAATTATGATCAGGCCTTTTGCTCCTCTATTCTGCTTCCTTTTGTCTGTCAGTGTATACATATAATCAACAAAGAGCTTAAACTATTTGTATGTTTCTACCAGTGGTGTTTCAACTCTGAATCTGTTTTAAAAACTAAAATCAGACTTTCACAGTTTTAAGCTTCAACTCTGGACATATGATGAGCAGTGTGATGAATTTTGCATCAGCAAAATCCAGACCAAAACAAACTGAGAGATCACTGACATTATTGGACTTTTCGTGTCTAGGGGGTGTAAAGTTTTTTTTTTTTTTTGCTGTCTAACAAAAATATGAAGACCAGAGTGAAGATTTTTCAGAGAGAATACAAAGACCAAGACTTCTGTAAAAATGTATTTTGGAGAAATGAGTCACAATTGTATTAATAGGAGACCAGAACAGTAGATATGTTTGACATAAACCATAATAAAGAACCAAATATTTAATTAATGAGATGTCCTATTTTTTTTTTGTATGGCTGTATGTCCTAGAAATCAGAAAAATGTCAGAGATGTAAAAACATTACTAGCACCTAATAGCTGAGACTAAATCCAAAGAGGAGTGACGCAAATAACTTTTTGTCAAAATGCTGATTGGTCGATAGAAAAGGTAAATTTAGTGTTTATAAATGTTTTATCAAAATGCCAAGGAAAAACATAAAAAGAATAGAAGCAGATGTAGTCGAAAAACGTATCTGCATGCGCACCCACTCTCACTTTGTGAAAATGTTCTTGACAACTACCTTCTCTGCTCTCATACATAAGCACCTCCAGACATTATCTTCACTTTGCACAGAGTTAGGAGGATAAACTTCAAAAAAGCGCTCACCTCGTTGCTGCAAACATTTGCATACTCATGCAGTTCACCTCATGTCAGTTTGAGGCTGCAGTTAATGCAAAAAAATGAGAGCATAACGGGAGTAAATGGAGACGGATCGCTCCTGGATCCCCGAAAAATGTGGTTTCTTTGTTGGAGGGAAATCTAGATTTTGACCCCAGTTTCTAATGGGGGCAACCAATTTCTAATGAATCTATATGCATTCACAAGACTTCAAAAAGCTTAGGGTTTTGGAATTAGAATATATATATATATAGGATAAATCATTGTCAAAGTTTTATACTTTTAATTTGGGATATCTCTTACATAATCCAACTGGAAAATAATCAAAAATAATATTTAAGATGCAACAATCTAGTTACATAGGTGTCCAGCTTTCCAATTAAATTTTTTAGAAGAATATTTTGATTCTGTAAAATATTTTGGTCTAATTAGAAATCATTCAACATTATCTTGTCTTAGCATGTTTACCCACTCTTGTGGCATTCCCAAAAATTGTCAAACTATGAAATGCCTCTTTGCAGATCTGTTAAAATCACTCCTGAGGTCGTCTGTTAGTTCAATAATCAAAATTCACCAAAAGGTTTTTAGTTTGGATGCCAGCAACACTGTAAATATCACAGTGACTCTGTTTCTTGTCCAATGGCAGCTCTGTCTCCTGGAAATTCAGCTTAAAGGACTAATGCTTTAATTTATAATAATTATAACTTTGCTCGTCCTGGACCACAAATAATGTTTCAGACTTTTAGAATAAAAAAGGTGCTTCTGTTGAGCATTTGCCTATAGTTGTTTTCAATTTTTCTACATCAATAGACTCAACTTCAATGAAGGACACAAACACCTAGAGACTCTCATTTAAATGCATTGCAAAGACATGAAGTATAAAAAATAAAATAGAACAAAGACGTGAGAATATTAGGAGCAGCAGTCCTAAGGGTGTTTTATCAGTGTGTGTGTGTCCCAGTCAGAGGGAGAGCTCATGTTTACACAATGACAGATTGTCTCTCTAGCCTGCTGTGTGTTCATGCGGTGTCACTCATTTGTCTCCCACCACCGCTCACATACACACAAACACAAGCATTTTTAAGATCTCTAGACATCCTTGCTAGTGTTTGGTTGAACGACTATAATCTAATGGCTTTATTGACCTCAAGCCCAAGGACTCCAAAGCACTGTCCTCCCACAGAAAGGGTTGAGTAAATGAAAGTCTTTCTCCTGCTCCTCATCTCATCTTTAGTCTTCGCTTTTCTTCTTCTTCCCATCTACATACCACCTACCTCTTCCTTTTGTCATTGTCTCTCTTCTTCGTCATCTTCTCAGTCTCACTGCAATCTTGTGCTCCTCTCTAAAAGTCAGCAGGTGAGGTAAAGAAACGAGAATGAAAAAAAATCCCACACAAATTCAATGTCATGTATGCACTGCCTATGTGAAACTGATGTCTGGTAATAGTCCACACAAGCAACTGTACTGTTTGCATGGACAGCATTTGGTCCAATAAACTAAAACAAATGCTCTTTTAATCGAGGTGTGGATTTCTGTCCTATCAAATCATTTAAAGGTGTATCTCCTATTTATTGTTGTAATTGAACACCATTCATATGTAACTGTTTGCTCATTGAGAACTTGATACACAGAGTTATGCAGGCAAATTAACAGCAATCTGTACAGATAAAACTTAAGAAATTATGTATTTCTTGTATGCAAGTTCATTTATGACAGTAATTTAATTTGAAATTATAATATTTATATAACAAATTCATTACACACACATTAAAATACACACAGCTCTAACATTGCATTTGTTTGCTCTATCTTACAGCTCTGCACAGAAAAAAAGTTTCTTTTTAATTTATTTCTCTTACTCACTTGAAAGGAAACTCAGGTCTTCTCACTTGTCTAAGCATCGCATTACAAAACCACCTGAGGGAAAATAGTTATCCGCTGTCCTTACAAACTGTTAATTAATCTCAGAATGGGGTTTAATCACTTAAGTCTCTTGGGTACATCCACTTGCCTGCACTCTTGCTCAAGTAATAAAACTCTCGTGGAGGTGTGACGAATCTCTGAGGTGTTTTTGGTCCCCTAATAACTTCCTGTTTGGTTTTCTTGTGAGTTTTTTTTTTTTTTTTTTTTGTCTTGAACCAATGTTTTCCACCGGCACAAATCTGATTTGTGTTATCGCGCTGCATTCAAGAGTCACATTGACAAGTTAGCAGCGGAAAGGAGGGAATATTTGGATGCACACTTTGGAGGGCATGAAAGTCAGGTGATTAAAAATTGATTATCTGATTCTGTGTAGGATGTTGAGGAAAGAGATTAATTTAATACAATTTGGGATGACACTTTGGAAGAAATTTAACGGAAAGTTGAAAAACTGTTGATGCTTTCCAGGTGGACTATATAAAAAAAACCTGTGGCTCTGTGCATATTAGCTGAACTTACTTAGATTGCTCTTTTTTAGCACCTGACTTTAAATAATAAATAATAAATAAACTTGTATTTAAGGCATTTTGAACTGAATCTCCTAATATGAGGGGTCTCACTGGAATGAATTGTTGTGATCTGAACTGAGTTTAAAATTTACTGAACATTTTTATTTAGAGTATCTATTGTTTGTTTTATTTTCTGCACTGCATTTGTCAAATTGCATCTGGTATAAAATGTATATTTTCTTAAGTCTCTCTGATCTCTATACATTTTCCTTAGTTTTCTTCAGTTGCAATAAACCACATTCTACAATGAGCAATACGGCAGACTGTTTAACAGAACTAATTTTTACTGTAAAATGGACCTTGACTTGTAAATGTTTCATTTTAAAAGTTGCTTCCAGCATATTACTGACTCTGTTGGGATATATCATACAAGCTTGTTTCAGAAAAGATGGATTGCCATCTGTGCACCCACCCAGAGTGGTTTATGTAATGCGGTGGGTTTCAAGGACATAGAGGGCAGCAATTTCTTTTTTTTTTTTAACACATAATTAAAAAAAAAGAAGAAAAAAGCAGAAAAGAGGATCCACCAACCACCTGAGTGAGGGTGTGAGATTGTCATTCAGCAGGCGTCTGATGGCTGTCAGGCATTTCTCCTCTACTGCAGATATGACGCAAACACATTCTCCTCTTTCGTTTTCTCCGCTGTGTCGTCCTTCTCCCCCTTTTCTTTTTCATTTCTCCTTCTTATATCCTCCTTGTTTACATCTCCTACTTTTCTCGGATTGCTCTGCATGTTTCCACTTTACCCTTCCTTCCCCCTTTTTTTTACACTAAAGATTTTTGCCCCTTGTTTCCTCCATCCTCCCAGTGGAGATGAGTGGGTGGAGTGAAACATTGTGCCCTGGAGATTGTTGTGCCATCCGCTTTTCAGATGTTATGGCCTTTTTGTGTGCCTATATAACAAAGACAAGAAAAATTTACTTTCAAAGGAAAAATCAAGGATATTAGACAATAAGTCTAACAGAGATATTAATCTTATTTAAAAATTGACAGCTTATTTTTTTTATTCCCGCTTTCCCTTCTCTCTCTTTTTATTTTATTTTCGCTTTGATCATATTTACCATTTCGTTTCCATTTCTCAAGTTTCTGAGGATATATCCCCCTCTGCTTTTTCTTTGTGTGGCAGCTGAGAGGGGAAAATGTGGGCGTCCTCTCTCAGAATTTTAAAGTATCTTCTCACTTACTTTGCTTCATCTTCACTCCGCCTCTCTGCTCTTTGGCCATTTTTAGAGAGAAAATCCCATCCTCTCCCACAGAACATCTGAGTGCCTGAGTTTATGCAAGTGTGTAGAAGTGTGTGCAGTAACACACACACACACACACACCCACCCCCTCAAGGGTATATGAGAAACAGAAGAAACTGACTAACTCTGCCTTTTTACTACAGATTCCTGAAAACACCGACTGGCATCAGGTGATGCATTGATGTAATAAAACAATTTGTGGATTTGACATTTATTTATAAGCTGTACATAAAATTTGTATTATTTTTCTTTTGTCTTCCTGAATGACTGTTGACACAGCCAGTTAAGATGCAATGAAACCAGCTGATGTCCTACTAGTGTTTGAAAAGTTCAGTAATTGTTTTGTTTAACATGTGGAATAACAGAATCCCATCATGAAATAAGGACGTTTCCATAATTACTTGCTGCTCATACTGGACAGCTTCACGTGATGATGTCCCAAACAAGCAGCTGATGTAACTACATCATCCAAGTTGTGGCAGAAATGAATGTTTTGGCTTCACAAATCATGTAGATAATGTAGAAAAGCAAATTACTCTCATGTCCAAGATCTACATCTGCAAACCTCAAAGTTTTCATTTCCAAGGAAAGATTAAAGATACCCATCAACAAACCTGAGTCACTGAACCACTTTAAGATGTAAAAAGAGTCCTATCTTCTACATTGTGTCCAAACATGATGTATCTGATGCTGAATGCTCTTACAGAAGCTTCACTTATGGACCCAAACCACATCTGAGTCCATTTATGTCATTACTGTCTTTGGTGCAGACCCATTAGCGACCCAACCTTTGACCTCTTGTGCTGTATTTTAAAGTGTATCTACATTTGTGTCCTTTCGTCCATCCATCTATCCTGCCATCGGACAAGGTCCATGTTTCACGGAGCCCTGTGCTGTTAGCCTGCGTGAGACAAGATTAATGTCTGCCTTATTCTCAGGCTAACAGATACTAACAGGGGAGTCTGCAGATAAAGACGGAGACATCTGAAAGCTCATTTTGACAGATTCTTTCACTTGTTTTATTGTTATCCTGAAGTTAGATGACACATTTATGATTAAGATGCTAATATTTGTCTGTATGTTACCCCTGCATCGTACAAGTGTTACCATTCGTTGTATTTGTTCCACACATCAAGTAAAGGTCATTTTCTTTTTTTCCCGCTGAGAAATCTGTTCAGTGCATCTGTTAAACACATCTGTTCAGCACACTGACTTCAGATCTGTGCTAAAAAAGACCTTCAGTAAATCATGAGCACATGTTAGGGGAATGGAGGTGAACATTTCAATGTTGGTAGTTTGTATCTCTATATATACATTGGAAAGTAGGGAATTACTAAGTCTTTCATTCCTATACTTGCTAAATCAATGTAAAAACAGTTTTCTGCTCTGAGGAAGTGAGTAAAAGAACATTGTACCTTCTCAGAAACAAAGGGATAACTTTTTAGTCTGAGCTGATCCTCTTTGAGAAGCTCATTTTAAATCCATTTCAAACAGTCTTGTTTTCAGTTCATCTAATGACTTCATTTGGAAACATCCTCAATGTTTAATCCAAGGCTTACAGCTTTTAATTAATTAATTAATTATTATTATTATTATTATTCATTTAACACAAGATTATCTGATGCAACTTCATCCATTATTAATCTGGTAACAATTTAGTACTTCTTACAACTCTTCTCCTTTTCTCTCCACACCATTGGCTCATAATTGCTTTGTCTAGTTAGGATGTGTGAAAGGCTGTAAAATGAATTAAATGTGTCTTTGCAGTTCTATAATCTGACATTGAGAAGTAAATGTTGCTACACTTAATGGTGTCCACAGAAATCCATTTGAAATTAATAATTGTCTTCATAATTTCAACTGATCAGATTTTCTGTAGAAACCTGAAATTATAAATCTATGACCACATGCTTCCTTGGAGTAAAAGAACAGTTCCTTGAATTGCTCTTCAAGTTTAAAACAACTGAATCTGTAACAAAGAGCCGAGTTTACATGTGTGCTGAGTTTATCTTGCTGAGTTTACTTCACCTAAATCCAAATCTTTTGGGCAGGATGAAATAGAAACCAAGCTTTTCTGAAACAAGTACTTCAAGTGGATCTGGAACAAATGAGTGTGGGGGAAAAGCACCTCTTCACTGTTAGGTTTTTCCATGTTCTAAATTTTCATTATTACAGAAAGCTTCACCGATAAAAGATTCAATTTAAGACATTTTTACATGTCTTTACTAGACTGAATAAAGTCTGGAGTGTGTTTCATATGTGTGCCCTCCGCGTCAATTATATTAGTCGTTTACTGCCTTGTGAAATAATGTCTTCACTTCCCTGTCTTTGTCAACACCTGTCTATAGGTAACTCGATATGAAATAACTTATTCTTGGCTCTGGTTTCTGTTTCAAACCCAGGGAACCAGGAATGCTCAGTTGTCTCTCTCTAACTCCATAAGAAAACCCCAAACCCCAACATGACTGTTATTGCTTTGTGCAACAAAAATTAAACTGAAATGAAATAAACTGAACTCTAATATAAGCTATATGCATCACGAGGCTTTTGGCGGTAATTACATAAAGAAAGGTCCCTGTTCGTGGGACAGTATACTGTGAGCTAATTATGTATCCATAAGGATTTCATGCAGAAAGAAACTCAATTTAATGAGTAAGAATTATTAAGTATGATGCCACAACAGATTATATAATTCATGTTAATCCACAATCTGTCCAAAACACTTATGCATCAATTGTGCAGTCATTAATGAGGATGCTTCCATTCTCATTTTTAATCTCATTTCCTTCACATGTTCTTTTTGAATGAGTTGATACTGTAGTCAACTAAATGTAGAGAAGCTTTATATTCTTACATTCCTGTGGTGAAAAGTTACTGTCTTTTTATGCCAATTATGTAAAAGAGTGACACACACACACAGGATGTAGCTTCCTTCCTTTGCTTGTTAGATATGCCTTGGTTGAGTTGTCAGGTTGTTGAGTCTTTTTGGTCCCTGGCTCTGATGCTGCTGCCCCAACATTACTGGGCTAAGGTGTTTATTTTGATATATTTTTATTTCTTTACAAAACAGAAACAATTAAAACCTCCTTAATTGAATAGGTTCCATGGCAGAGCAGCTAAAGATTTATATTTAGTACTTTTATTAACTTTGTCAGGATTTTAAATAAATATGTTTCACTCAATAAGCAAACAAATTCAGGGAATTATGCACAATTGCAATCTAATAATGATCTCCATGCATTTTCAATGTCCTCTACCAACATTGTTGATGGTGTCTATTTTTCTCCCTGTGAAATCACAGATTCTTGACTGTGAAAGGGCAAAATTAGTCAATATTGAAGATACAAGGTTCTTTGGGTAGATGCCCAGCAGACATAAGTTTGTATCACTCCCACAATATCCAAAATGGTGCAAACTACCATCTTTCAGCATCTCTGAAAATTTGGGGCAGCCTTAGTGAAACAAGGTGCTGTTACTTTCTGAACAATAAAAACATATCTACAGTGTCATTGCAACATTTGCTCAATTTTCCAGATGTACTGAATGTTCGAAATAACCACTTATATTGAAATAGTTTCAGTGTTGTACTAATCAATTGTTTCTGATTTTAAATCAGTTTAACCAATAAAATCCTTGCTTGAGGGAAGATATTTATGACACAGAAAAACAATGTCTACCTCTGTCCCACCATCAGATCTAAACCAGAAAACACTGGTTTGGTCTCAAAATTCATCTTTCATTTTATCCTCATTTGAACAGCCAGGTATGTGAGTCATTTATCTAGAGGAAATGGCAGCATGCTGTCTTATGTTAAGAAAACAACATTTTGGGTCAGTGTGATGCTCTTGGCAATATTCTGCTAACCAAATTTAGGTTGTGCTGCTTATTCACAACCTTATAGAGGAAGATTTTTCTTAGCCGAAGAGCAATTTGACCACAGTGTAAATTGATGGATAATCTGTTCGAATATCTTTTATGAGTATCAATTTAAGCCAAACCTTTTTCTATGCAGGCTATAATTATATATGGATTTTTTTCCCACATTTTCATAAAATAATAAATAATCTGCAGATAGAATACATTTTTTTTACTATATTTTATACTAGGGTTAAAATAAGACAAATGTAATAGACAAAACAGAAAATCTATCCAAGGAAATGTTGTGTCTTCTGAAATGATGGAAACATGCCAGTGTGTGTTTCACATATGGATCTGAGAATGTCTCAAAAGTTCAGACTTTGCTTGAGGCTGGCAGTCTCATTCTGAGCATATTCAGGCTGACAGATTCTCGATGAGACGGTGCAAAGAGATTGAGAGCGAGTGGCACAATGATATGTTTATTGAGAGGCTTTGGATAATAGAAAAAATAGGGGTGGCTGCTGCTGGAATGTTACAAGTGTAGACAGGAAACATGGACATCAATTCCCTTAACTAAACAAACACTTACTCACGCATACAGGCACATGTAACCAAACAGTCTCCATCCGATTGCTCAAGAGAAAAAAACTTACGGCAATGCACGGGACAAGACGGTATCACGGTTACTATTAGTTCAGTTCTACATGAGAAAATTCACAGTCACATAAGAGGGAGTTCTTTTTTTTCTTATTAGGCACAGAAAAAGCAATAAGATGTGCATCTCAACAACAGCAAAAATTATGAGAAAAGTAAAACACATTTTCATAAAACCTCAAAGGACCGAGATGAACTGAGTTTTTACCATGATTCTGTGGTAGGAAAATGTTTTTTGTTGAGTCTCAAAAATGCAAGCCTGGCGTTAGAACAAGTACACGGTTTCCATGCTTTAGGTGAACAGGGAGAACAAACATATTTTCTTATACTTTAATTGTCCCAAAGTAAGGACTCAGTTCATCTGGCTCCCCTTTTATACTCAGTTCTTCATATACATATACACAGTTAGGATTTTGCAAAACATGGGACTAGAACATTTAATATAAATGTAATCCCAGGTCAGTCAAAGGAATGGCTATTAAAGCATTTTCAATCTATACATACCTCCACTGGTCTCCTCCAGTGTTTTAAATAATCAAATACAAGGTAATCACATAGACGAAACCACTGACAAATACTTACTGGAGCCGTTTTAGCTCCTTTTCTAAATTTGCAGTTTAAGTTCAGACAGTTCACTTGCTTGTTCATGCCTCTGTCAAAGGCTCACTCTTTGGATAACCTTGTGCTCAGATGAAAGAGTCTGAAGCTCTCTTCTTGGTCCCCTCCGCCTCACTCCTCTCCTTTAAATACACTTAGTTCAGCAGCTGGACTGAGAAAAACTAGATAGCTCTTTGACAGGATGTAGCACACATTTGTAGCCTTGCACTCTATAGAAGAGCAGAGCTGAGTTGTAAGCTGGTGTTTTTTCATTTGTGTCACAGGAAGCAAGCACATTTGTTTCAGTGGGAATATGTGTGTTATTTACTCCAGTAGCCTAAGGGAGCCACAATCAAACAAGGAAGCACTGAGGCAGTTTCCGAGTATTGTGTGACAACACTGAGAAGGCAGAAAACTAAATTCATCCGAACACTGAGAAATATTGCTGGCATTGAGTAGTCAGTCCTCACACAATTATGAGCCTACAAAAAAAAAACATCTAATGATTTGTTTGCTTCATAATTGAAGAAATGACAAATTGTCTTGAAGCAATGACACAAAACTGTTGTGACTGGTCAAGGTGGAGATAACTCATTTACTGGACTTCTGATGCATTTGTATAGCCAAATCAAATTATTAATAAATCATATTTGGACTTGGAGAAATTGCAAAAGCATCATGACTCAACATTTTGTTGTATTTACAAACAAACCTGATGAACATTGCAAAGGGTCTGAAAGTCTGTTCAAGTGTTTTGCAAGTGTTCTCTTAAACTTTTCACAAATATCAAAGCAGATGATCTGATAGCAACAGCTTAATCTCATGCTATGCTATGCATGCGCTCAGTATGCACCAAGGAAGTGAAAAACACACCAAGACTGTGTTTTTCTTAGCTAATGGAAATATTCTGTGACAAATGTATCTTTCTTGTAAGCAAGTAAAAAATATTATAGTTTTCTTTCAGCCAGCTAACCAGCAATGTGCAGCAACTTATTTTTGTGTTTGAGGGAGCCCCTTTGTTCTATTAATTGGGGGATAAACCCTGGTGCTCCATGATTTCATCCGATCTCCTATCAAAACTTTAAATCTTAGCAGTTTTGAAACAATATATTTTTTTAAATGACTATCTAGCAGCGCATATTAGCAGTTATTGTAATCATTGAACAAACTATACAGACCTCTCTGTGTCCTACGACTCCTGATCTTCACAATTAAACATTTCTTTACCATGAATCTAAAACTGAACATTCCCTTTGTAGAAAGCAGTTGCTGACAGACAAAAATGCAGGATACTACAGGTTTAAGTAAAAAATCTGATAAACTTTAACAAAAACAACAGGCCAGTAAAATGAAGTCCTCCACCTACCTTTAGCTGTCCAAATAAATTAATAGGAAAAGGACAGAACGGGTTATCTATGCTCTTATTTAGGGAGGAGTAACAGATTCGGTTTGACCTCACAGTTTTCTGGAGGAGACATTGTGAGCTGCATCCCTAAAAGGATCCAGACACCTGCTTAAGAAAAGGCAAAACCTTTAAATGCAGCTACTCTAAAAAAACATAAGACTAAAAATGTCTTCATTAAACATCTTTGTACATGTAGACAGAGAAATTTCATATGACTCATATATTGGGAACTTCTCTGCTTCTATTCTGAATGTCTGTGCCAGTAGCAAAATTAGCTACCACAGTGATAGTATTGCTTTATATACAGCAAATTAAGATAAGAGGCTGACTTCTAAATGGCAAAGAATTTAGCCTAAGAATGTCAATTTGAGATAAACGTTTGATCTTCAATGCTAAAATGCATTAATCACAGTGGAGAGGGCATTATGGCGCATCTTGTGTGAGGGTGTAGCCCTGCATGAGAGACAGCTGTGTTTGTTTGCTGG
The DNA here is from genome assembly GCA_902982915.1 of Phalloptychus januarius. Taxonomy (NCBI): domain Eukaryota; kingdom Metazoa; phylum Chordata; class Actinopteri; order Cyprinodontiformes; family Poeciliidae; genus Phalloptychus; species Phalloptychus januarius. Next base: position 13,669,429 of record CADWAE010000230.1, on the reverse strand, counting down.
ATAAGCCTTCGCCTGGATGTGCTGCTTCCAGTGTTTTCCGAGTGAGCGTCTGTGTCAGCTCACCAGAGAGAGTTTTATTCTCATCATGGAGATTTTTCCATCCCACAATGCACTGGGAGTGGAGCCAAATAATGAAGTGGCATTAGCTGCAGCTGAGGGGAACCAATCACAGTTGTGCGCTAGAAAAAAACAAAGAAAAAAAGTGCATTTTCTTTCCCCCCCTTCCTCCAAGACTGATTATTGTTTTGTTCCCCGTCTACATTTATTGGGTCTACAAGAGTTCATCATGGACTTCTGTGCATACTGCGCATATGTCCCCGATGCAAAACAAACACAGATCACAAAGGAAAACCGGTGACCAATTTTTCCTTTTTGTGTCTGAAGTGATGGAGAAAAAGAAACATACAGAAACCCTGGATTTGCAATAAATTATTTTTCAAATGTTCAATCATTCACAGATTGAGGGAAAATTGTTCCAAGTTCAAGTCTGTTGAAGTATATGCTTCCAGATCATTTTCTAAGCAATGTCTTTGAAGTAAGCAAAATCTTGACAACCTGTCTTATTAAACAGTAAAAGCTCTAGAATGGGAGAAAAAATAAAGTGCTTTCAGTGAAAAAAATTGATTTATGTATTAATAACAGTAGTTGCAACTTTTCTATACATCCCAGACTTGAAACTTTAATTTTACTAATGTGTACCTTTTCATTATCACTTAACCCAAAAATCTGCTGAAAAAAAAGTAATTGTATATCATATAGATGCAGCAATTTTTAGATGGCCAATTATTGATATCCAAGAACAAATCCACTGATTACAGAAATCAGGTTAGTGATTCTGCTGGATGACACAAATTTATGTATGTCTGCATATATTGTTTGCTTAGAAAGAAATATAAATAAAACAACATAATATTCATTTTAGCCCTTCATAAGCAGGTCTGGAACAACAGCTTGCCAAACTCTACGCAACCAATCACAGTTCTTTCTGTGCAACCAACGCCTTCACATGAGATTTGGAAAATAATTTTAAAAAGGGTCAGAAATAATGTAAGCCCAAGTTTAAGGTCTTTTTGTGATGCTTTCAAATAGATTTAGTCCTCTTAGTCATCTTTAGAGTACCAGGTTACTGTAATCCCAGCAACTGGAGGCTGATTTCCCATAAACTCAATGGAAGCTGAGAGTCAAATGTGGGCGGGGTTATCATCTCCCTTCGCCCATTGGCCCAGTAGCCTCCGCCAGAATCCTCATCCAGGGCTGGTGACAAAGTAGCTGACAGTACAGTGGCAGCGCCCTCTGCAGGAGTCTATGGAAAATACAAATACATGCAAAATAGTTTGAGATTCCAAGAAGCTATTTTTGCACACGTATCTAAAGCAAAAGCATGGGCAAAAAACATGGCAGTAGAAATAGCATGAAAAGTATTTACTGTGCTTGAAAGCAGAATGACTGCTGTCACTGCAGGTTAAAATGAGGAAGAAAGGTTAGGCTCAAACAAAGTGTGAGTTTGTTCCAGATGTAAGTGCTGGATATAGTGTTGTTGAAATTTTAAGAAAATATTTTTACATGCCTCCTAAAAGCATGAAAAGCATTGATCTGTGATAAGCATTATGTACAAGTCATATCGGTTCACAGTATTTACAAAATTAATTTTCATTTGTTCTTTTATAGGGCTGTTTTTACGTCAAGAGCTTTGACCACCAACAATAGATTCTGAGAAGAAATGTAAACCTAAGTACAAACATTATTTAGTTTACACATAATAAAGTGGAATGGCACAAGGAATATGTGTCACACATATAAAGGGAGTTGGAACATGGCATAGAAAGACAAGACGTTAAAGCATTTCTGCTCTCCAACCATTGATCTATTGGCTTAGTGCAAATTGATGACCTACAAAAAAGGTTTCTTGTTACCATGGTATTGCACAAGCAGCTGGTGATGGGTAAAAGAAGAGAGCTCTCTCAAAACCCTCTCAGCCTGAGTTTTGCAAAACATACTGAATGCACTGGCTGCATGTGAAAATCTCAGCTTCCGAAGCGACCACGATGCAAAATGAAGAAGTGCTAAGAACTTTATTTTGCTATTAGTTAGCCACAACCAGGTGTTCCTGACAGGATTTTTTAAATAGAGTATCACTCACTTCACAAAGAGGAGGTACGAGTATTGTTTTGTTTTTTTTGTTCCATTAAAACACAAGCAATCCAAAATGTCAAGGGTTTGTTTTTCTCCTTAAAAACACACATATATATATTTAGAAAACATAGAACATTTACCCTGAACAGGATCCGAGCAATTAGACGTTGTGCCAAATGTAGAGGTGTGCAGAGATGTTTATATAGAGCCGTATCCACCATGCCTGGATCTACGGCACAGGAGACCACTGGAAAACCTTCTCTTTGCATCTCCTGGTGAAGGTGGAAACTGAACAGCACCTGGGCCAGTTTACTTCCACAGTAAGCAGCATGAGCTGAATAATGTTGGCTGAAGAAACAGAAAATACAACAGCACTTTAGACTTTAACAATGACCCTAAATAACGAGTTCAGCTGTATGTTATTAATTGAAATCAGCAATCTGAATTATCAATAGTATTCTCTGATTAGTCAGTCTATGATTTTAGCTTTTAATGTGAAAGCTTAGACTGATTTTATGATAACTTTTATGATATGCAGTTGTGATATCATTGACAGCTCACAAAGCAGGAACCCTAAAATAACCCCTTTTGTTCTTTCAAAAGACTTCAGAATTGACACGGTGCTCCCTTTGATCCTCAACAATAAATCTGTCAAGTTTGATGCAGATCAGATAAAAACAACTGATGACAAAAGAAAACAAATGTCAAGCTACCATTTATTTATCAGAAGGATCAAAAGTTCCTCATGTTTCCAATAAAAAAATAAAATGATTCCATATAATGGTATCTTCATATGCCAATGCCACATTAATGATGAAGCAAAACAAAGCGACAGCCTGTTTCTAAACAGATCTGCATCTCACATTCATTACAAGCGCAACACAAAATTACAAGAAAAGTCCTGTTAGATCTTTCTTTACGTTACAGATGGTTATCTCTATCACAAGTGCTTTGCCTGGAAGACTTCAGAGCCACGAATGAAAGTTAAAGAACATCAGTTATAACCCATGGACATGCAAATGAGCAAAAAGAATGAAGATTCTAAGCTGCTAATACTTCCTGACAGCAGTGATAAGAGCTGAGACGGTAATGAGACACGTGAAGCCATTTTCTTCTCATCAATGCCAAAACAAACTAAAACAACTAATGATAATGCAAGCACCAAGACATCGAGTAAAACATCTGGTATGAAATTGTTTTCTGAACGAGGAAAAAATGCCACAATCATTCCTTAAGCAGAAAGTATAACATTTTCAGGGCTTGTCAAGGCAGATGCACGGTAATTGTTAGACAGGACTTTTAAATGTTGTACTATTCAATTAACATTTGAATGGTAGCTGTTGCTACTAGAATAGCACTTTGTGAAGGTCTGTCATCAAAATCCTCCACCACTAGTAACGTGACAAAATGTGTAGAAATTTCATGAAAGTGGAAGAAGTGTGTACAAACCAGCTGTTTAAGTCATTCAGTCTGATTTCCCCGATGGAATGAGCCGATGACGAAACATTGACCACACAGGAGACGTGACTGGACTTCCCAGAATCCTTCAGTGTATCCAGGAGGAACCAGGTCAGCAGAAAGTGGCCTAGGTAGTTCACACCAAAGTGCTGCTCAAACCCATCCTCAGTTCGGCCCTCGGGAACCAGCATCACACCGGCTTCAGATAAACAAAAGTCAACATATCTGTTATTACTAGCTTCATAAGCGAAAACCCGCCACATCCAATCATAATAAACACAGCACTCAACTTTTTATTAGATTTGGAGGAATGCTTGAATAAAGGAAAATACTCCAGATTTTGCTTGGGGAACACATCTTTGTTGGTGTTCAGCTGTGCTGGTGTTCAGTCTAATGCTACATATTCTTGTTTACTGCATTATAATGGTTTATCTCTCACCGTTCATTCAAAGTACTTTAAAAAAGAAAGCTTTGTTAGGACGAAGGACCTTCAAAACAACTTGCAAACGTGTAAACCGACTTCCAGCTTTCTAACAAGGAACGTCAACCTCAAGTTAATAGGATCTGATAGCGATTTTACAGCTAGAACTTGTCATGTGTGAGGGCCTGGTGACCAAGCCAGGGTGTACCTCGTGTCTCAGCCATTGAAATTGAACTTGTAGTGAAAAATGTTTCGTGTTTAGGAGCGATCAAAATGACAAACAAGAAGGGACTGCTTGTGACACGTCGATTTAGTCATTACCTTTCTGTCGTCACTGCCACCTCTTGTTCCGATCAGAAATTCTTTATGCTATGAGCAATCTCACTTTCTGACCAACCTGACAGTGATTTAAAATGTCAACAGTGCAGGCGTCATGTTGTGCCCGGAAACGACAAAGGTGACAGACATTGGCAACCTTCCTAAAAGCTGACTGCTTCCTCAGCGTACCAGGAAAGGGCCTTTGGATACAACAACCATTCACAGCAAAACTCCAAGAAAGAGAATGGTGTGCTGCACCAATGAACCCTATCTATCACCGGTAAACAACCATTTAATTTAATATAAGGTCTGTGAGCCATCAGTCACCCAGAGTCTCACATCGTCTCCCTATCCAATTTCATATGAAAAACTATTGGGATAAACATGATTTAGAGAAATTGTTTAAATTTATGTCATAGATGCTTGTCTGCAAGCCTAAATAGACCATTTTAGTGAAGCTACCAGCTGCAATCAGCAGGAAGTTACAAGACCTTGACAAGTTTGAAATGAGATAATAGGACTTTTAGCATCAATTAATCATTCATTTATGTCAGTGGATTTTCATTTCCAAAGCTATTTGTAATTTTGACCTAAAGACAATCACGGAAATCTCATTATAAATTAAAACCTATCCACTCTGAGACTTTTTTAAAGCTTCTGTACTGCGAGAAAAGCCCTGCTCAGATTAATGTCTCAAAGTTTAGCAATGACATTCATGACGGACAGAGGGAGGAACAGAAAGCACAACAAAACTGAATAATTCAGTAACTTAAATGTTAATATCACGTGTCATTTCTACCTCTAAAGTAGAGTTTAATGCGGAGGAAAGAGGTGCTTGAGTTCAATTTCTATGTATATGTGTAAAATGTTTCTCTCAACGGTGCAACTGAGATTTAAATCCTCTGCACAGAATTTAGGTTTTGACACTGTTGACAACCTTAAAACTACACTGCAGTACTGAGGATTTAAAACTTGTGCTGAATACATTAAGTAATGAACATGCAGAGCCTTGCATAGGTATTAATACTGCTTTAACTTTTTCCACATTTCTCCGTGTTATAAACACAAGCCTCATTGAATTTTAATGGAATTTTACTTGTCCACAGATAAGCAGTGCAAGATTATGAAGTCAGGAGAAAATTTTATGGGTTTTTTTTGCTATTAAGAATAAAGCAATAAAGAAATACATATCTAAAAAGGATTGGGCCTGCATTTTCAGTTTTGCTGCAATTACAGCAGCATAGCTTTTGAGACATTGCCAACAGCTTTAAACCTCAGAGTGAAAGATTTAAATATATTTGCAAAAAAGTTCAAGCTCTGTCAGATTAAGTGGAGAGCATTCATGAGTATCAAGGTTTTGCATCAGACTCTCAATTTTATTTTAGTCTAAACCATTCTAGCCCATATGCTTTGAACTAAACCAATCCATTGTAGTTCTGGCTGAATGTTTTCATAGTTGTACTGCTTGGAGGTGAACATTCGGCACCGTTTCTCCTCCAGAAAAACCATCCACATGGTTCACCCTGACAGAGAGCATTTTCACCTGTTTATCTCTTTCTTTCACTTCATGCCCATGAAATACTATGTGCTAATCTATCACATAAAACCCATAAAATTACATTGAATTCTGTGCTTGTAATCAGACATAATGTGGAAAAGGCCAAACAGGTATGAAGATGTTTGCAGGAACTTCATGTAATGACTACAACACAGATTAAGACAATATATCCTTACCTACCATTATTTACCAAAATATTAAGTGGCAGGTTCCTCTTCTTGAAGCTCTCAGCAAATTGTTGGATTGACTGCAATGACGCAAGGTCCAATTTCTCAAACTCCACTGGAATGGACAGAAACACACACACACAAGCGATTGTAAGTGGATTATACCTTCAAGCACTTTTGCTAGTAAAACATCAAAGAGAGTATTAATCATCTCATATAGTGGGCTCTCCCACTGCTCTGTCTTAGTCCATCATTTCATATCTTAAATTACTAATTTTGTCAGAATCCATCATAGCTTAAGACTTTGCTATCTGAGCTTTAAGTGCCTGATAAGATAGAGGTAGGAGAACCCTACAAAGGAGCCAAGATGGCTCTGCGTTTTGGTAATGGTTCCTGCACATTTGTCATGTCAAGTTCATTTCTGAAATGGAAAATGGAAAAGATAGCCATGAATTTACTGCTAGAGCCGAGTTCATATTTTAAGTTCTTAGATATCTCTCAAAACTACAGATAATAACAGCAAGAGCAAGCAAGAAAGACACCATGAAAGAAACAAAAACAAGAAAGTATAGAAAATAAAGCAAAGGAGAAAAATGGAAGCAAAAACAAGTTCTTGCTTTGTTTGGACAGGAAGAAAGTAATGAATGAAGGAAAATAATTATTTTATTTTCATAATTATTAAACACCTAATGTGTTAAAAAATGAAATGACACCTCTGGACACAATTTAAATGACTACCAGTCATCATTCACAGAAAGTTTCCTGCATAGTTACATTAAATGAATAATTGCTTTAACAATGTAACGTAACCTTAGGTTTGAAGTTTGTTTTTCTCAGAAAATATGAAGCTGCAAAAGATTAAAGGAGACAGAAATTTCTTCTTTTGCAAGAAAGTAAAAAAAAAAATTCTACATTCTGGAAACGTGTATTTTTTGATAACTGGAGATTTAAAATGTGTCACAAAACTAATGCAGTTTTTCCCAAAATCAAAAGGAGAAAAAGGAGAAATAAAACATTACATGTTTTTCTTTTTCAACCCCCTCTCCCCAAAAAATGTCGGCAAATTTTATTGAGCTCTTGTTTCTGTTTTGTTCTTCATTTACTATTTAAATAAATAAAAACATTGATGGGCAATAGCGTTTTTCTCCAATGGCTCTCGAGAAGCAAAATGTCCCTTCCGTTGCGGTCATGAATGCAGAGTCATTTCAAATCTCCAGCAGCAAATTGAAAACTCATCTCATGAAGAAATGGTTTAGATTCTCTGTCCACGATCCATCCACCTCTAGATTTATTACAGCGTTAAATTTCAAGCATTACAAGCACACAATAAAAACTACATTGGATCTTTTTGGTTCTCTTTTCTACTTTAGCTGAGAGATTCATACAAACACTTAAAATGTCTGTCGGGATGCATCATGAAAATATGTCATGTGTTCCCTCTTTTAAATTGCTTCATAATTTGCATAATAACATGACAGTGAAATATAATGTATGCCTCACAGTTTTAGAAAGAATACTGCCTTACTACAGTAAAAATGTAAAAGAGAGGAACTTAGAGTTCAATCGGTTTGATAAATATACCTTAAACAACATAGAAGCAGTTTTATAATCAAGTCCACTTTCAAGGCTTTAATCCAAACCTCCCTTTATTTCCCAAATCTGAATAAATAAAGGTCTTGGCCTAGTCTTTTTTTTTTGCTTTCTCTCCAACACAACACAAACAAACAGATCAGGACTTTCTAACAGAAGGCAATAATATATTATTCCTCTGTATAACCCATACATGTCTGAAGAGGTTCACATGTAATGGACAAAGACAGAAAGAGGACTGAGAGGGAAACAGAGGAGAGGAGATTTGATGGGACTGATAAAAAAAGGCTGCAGAGACGGTGAGAGTGCAGCTGTCCCTGATTCGAGATCTGATAGCAGACTTATCTCCAGACCTTGCCATTCACCTCTTTCTGACTGCACGTGTGAGACGGAGAGATTGAAAGGGCGCACAGAGAAAATAATGAAAAATGAGAGTGTTTGTATTTGAATGGCTCTGAGCATGTATTTGCTTCCTTTTGGGGATGGATTTGCATTTTCCAGAAAACAGGGAAATTTATATACGTCTCTGTGAATGCAGAATTAATCATTTGTTTGAATTATCATGGACTTTAGTAAAAATACAATAGTTCTATAGTATAGTGTAAACAAAGATGTATTTATTCCATGATCTGCATTCATTCGCACACCAGATGCAACAGAAGTTGAAAGAAAATTTCTATATTCTTCTCAGTCTACTGAAAGGAAATGTGTTGTTCAACTTAATTAAATCTATGGTTACTCAGTCATAAGCGGCCATAATTAACAATATTTTATCACATCTGGTCCAGAGATCAGAGATTTGAACAGGTTCATAACTACATGATTTAATGAAACAGCCAAAGTGACATGACATGGTCTCTCTGAAACAGTTGTGCAGTGAAATAATGGATCCACCTTTTAAATTAACAACCAATAGCAGTAAAAACTGACACATCTTTATTTGACTGGTGACAGAAAAGCTGCCGGGGGAAAAGTTAAACAAAGACGAGCAAATAGAATTTGCCATATGACAGACTTCAGGTAAAAGATTTTTTTTTTACTTCCCCCAGAAACAATTCCTAAATTTAAGCAAACAGTCAGTAGACATGTTGTCAAGCTAAACAGACTTGACCTGAATAAACTAATCAGTGCAGAGAAACCTGCACTGATTGGAATGTTGTGGCTGATTCCGATCTCGATATCTTATAAAGTGTTTCCTTGATTCCAAAACAAATCAAATTCAACAATCAGAGCTATAACAAGAGAAATAATAAAATATTTACTATCATTTTAAAACAAAGACAAATTGACCACATCAACCTGCACACTTAGCATAGCAAAAACGCCATTCTCCATCTGTACAACCTGTAGAATGTAGAGCAAGGCTCTGGCAAAGAGACTGAAAGCCCAAAAGGATAAAACTGAGCATGTTTACTGAACTCTGATAAGCCTTGCTGCTATCTACTAAAAGTCTTGATCTCTTGCAATCTAAGAGCCTGAGCAAAATGCAAATAGTATCTCTTCAGAAATCCTTCCTTAGAATGGAAGTAGGTAACTTTTGAGTTTTCTTCCCACTGTAACAGCTTCCAGCTCAGTTACATTGTATGATGTGTTCAGCGATCAAGAAAAGCTGAAAAAGATCAGATTTTTGATTTGATGCTGGATGTTAAATATACCCAGAGTACAGAACATTTTGGAAATGATGCTGAAAAAATATTTCATCTTGCAGCTGAAGGTTTTATGAACAATATTTTCATCTTCAGAATTTCAAATGAAGAAAAAAAAAATCAGTAAATTGCTTGGAGGGCAGCGTTTTCTAGCCCTAGCTAAGACCTCGTCTACCATCATGTTTTCATGTCGTCTCTGCAACAAAAATAGCTTTGGTTTGAATCCCAATCGGATGCTCTTTGTGTCGCATATGGAAGAGAAAATAGTTCCAAGTTTAACCTTTTTTTTTAACTTGGCACACGATATCTGTACATAAATAGTTAATGAGAGCACAAAAGCAGTACAACATCAAACAGACAAAAATAAAGGCCACTCATAAAACTAACAATATTTTAATCTCGGTTTAACAATTCAGATACAAAGGATGGATGCTTTGATAGAGAAAAAGTAATATATGTTGCTTCAATTTTCAATACAACATTGCATAACTTAAGTAGAGGAAGTACCATTCATTTAATCAAATAAAATAATGAATAAACACCCTTTAAAGTTATATCCATTAAAATGATGAACTTGAAAGAAAAGAGATTAGATAAGTTCTCGCAAAGTTGCCAGTGCAGAAAGTTAAAATCATGTTCTTTTTTAACACTAATGGCTAGTTCTGCTTTAAAAAACATAACCCTATCTCATCTGTGGCAATCCAGGTTTCCAGCAGTGTGAGAAACAAAAATTGTAAAATGTTCTTAAATTTTTCAAGCCCAGTTTCTGAACAGGATCTTCCACCATGTTTTCTATGGAAAGTTCTGCTGAACACCTATTTTCGTCATAGAAACCATAAACTACCACTACCATTTTGAAAATGGACAAATTAACACGTGGTAAGAAAGAGGTGATGATAAAATCTGCAAAAAGCAGAGTAGTTAGAATAAAGAAATGACAGGAGTGCATCCAGATTCTCATAAATCCCCATTTCCACCTGGCTTTAACATGCTAGTATTCCGACTCAGACCACAGTAAATATAATTAAGACGGATTACACCTAAATCTGATATTAAAATGCATTGCTGTTAAACACATTAAAATCCTCCCCTGGCTGCCAAGAGACCAGAGACACTGCATTACTCATTAAAGGTGTCGGTAAATATCCCTGTGAGAACGGGATGATTTAGCTTTATCCTCTGACCTGATTTAGTGATTGATTTTTGGCCTTAAAATAACACAGTTTGACCCGGACAAAGGCAATAAGATTTGTCATTTAATTACAACTCTGAAAACTACCACTTGATTTAGGAGTAAAAAATGCACAATGAATGAACCAGTATCTCTGAACGGGCTCTCGGAGACAGCAATATAAATAGATTCACTTTGAGCTGTCTGATAAAACAGTGGAATCCAAGAATATTAGCTCTGGGCAGCATGCCAGTGTCAGCTCCTCCACAGATGTTCTTTATTCAGCTGCTGTAAGGGAGAGGAGGCTGGCTGGTGTTCAGTCAACTCCAGTCTGTACCATTCATGTGATGCTGCAACCACCAGAGTAAAGACAGTTGCAAACTCAAACATGTATATACTTTCTTCATCATAAAAACAAGAACGTTTGATAGTCATGCATATATTTCTCTTCACTTTAAGATATTTGTGATCTCAGAGCTTGACGAAAACAAACAACAACAAAAAAAACTCGGCCACTTTTGAGTTAGGTGAAAGATGAAAGAAATTTAATGCGTGTTAACCACACACACTTACACAGCTTGCCTTGCTTCACGCTCTTAATTTAGGTCTATGGTTTGAGGCACATTGTGCTACTTTCAATGCACCGTGACTAAAGTTAGTGGACAGACAGAACTGCCTGCAGCAAATATACAGAAACGGCCGGTGTGTTTATGTACACGTTCATAATTTAAGGTAAAATGCCCTAACTTCATGGACTAGCACTCAATTGTGGTCTAAAGTCCTTATCATACATCCGCAGGACTGTTTTAAGGTTTTCTGGGGACAGAGGCTGTTTTTAAACCAGGCGATACACTGAAAACTGATGTCAGATAGAGCAAAGAGGTCATACTTCTGCTTTGAAAAATACCTGAAACCCACCCTGCATGAAAAAATAAATATTTAAAGCATTATTTGAACTAATGTGCTTTGGAAAAGTATTTATATCCCTTGCCTTTTTTTATAAGCATACATTTTGTCGCTTTCACACCACAAACTTTAATGTATTTTGCTGGTGTTTTATGTGATAGTCCAATAAAAATCATAATTCTGCTCCCTTGAACCATTACATTCAAGAACAGGGGGCATAAACCTTTTTGCAACTGAGAACTACTTCATGGGTACCAAGTACTACAAAGGGCTACCAGTCTGATACACAAAATTTACTTTTAATTACATAACTTATTAATTAATGATTTATCTATCCTTGAAACAGCTCCAAAAGCAATTCATATGTCTTCAGGGGCAACCTAGAGCCCGAAGGCCTCGTGTTAGTGACCCCTGTTCTGGAACAATGTTTAAATGCAATGACATTTACAAATCTTTTGCTGTTTACTTCTGCACATTTGAGACCAATATTTTTTTTCCATTGTTCTTCACAAAACAACTCAAGCTCAGTCAGAGAATATCAATTTGTAGTTTTTGACACAGATTATACATTGAACTATGTCTGGACTTTGACTGGGCTGTCCAAACAGATCGGCATGCCTGGATCTAAACCATCCCATCAAAGCTCTGTCTGTATTTTACGTTTATTGTCCTGCTGAAACGTGAACTCCTGGCCCGGCCTCAGGATTTTATCAGCCTCTCCTGTTTATCAGCTTTTCTTCTAAGATTGCCATGTATTTATCTTCAACTTCACATCAACTCTGTCCCTCCACACACCATGATCCTGCCACCACAGTGTTTCACCATTGGGATAGCATGTACATGGTTATGCATAGTTAATTTTCCCACAAGAGCACCGTTTTTAAAAAAAACTTTTTGTTGTGTCCAATAAATAACTTGTGGCAACAGGAAATTGGGATATCTTTAACATTTGCTCCAAAAGGTGAACAACTAAAAGAAAAGTGTTAACAGATTATTCCCAGGTGTGGATCTCTGCAGCTCCTCCAGACTTACCAGGGCGATCTTGGAAAGCCTCTTGGAGAGACCCACAAGTCTGTGGACTTGTGGATTTGCAGTTGTGCCATGTTATATATTTTTGGATAATAGAATAATGTTGTTTCAGTACTAAATGAGAGGTTTGGTCTGATTTATCTTCAGACAGTGAGAAAAAAGATGTGTGTGTCTTCTTATTTGGTGAAATCTTCTAGTTTCAACTGTATTTGCAAGTTTGAGACTAAAAGATAAATGATGCATGAAAGAAACTAGAACATACAAAGACATTCAGCATTGAAGTGGATTTTCTTTCCACTGGTGACACCATGAAGTGATCAGATGAAACTACCTTTGAAACCCACATGTCTATTATAAACTGTCGCCAATTTCTCCCAACAGACGAATGTGCACAAACTGGGAAGGATGCCAAAGGCCTTTTGGACAGAGATGTTTAAGGCTGTTGCCTCACATACTAATGAGAATCCATTACTGTCTCGCTCTACACACCCGAACACACGCACATCAACACATTCGCATTCAGCGCACAAGCAGCTGGCTGTAGACACCCCCATGTCCCTTCTGTCTCAGTGTCTGCCAATTACAAAATAAGTAATCAATTCTACCATGGCCGCATCCAGGGAAATCGACTTCAATGACACCGGCTACATGCCTGCTGTCTAAGTACCTGACACCCTAGGCCCTCTGCGGCCTTCCACCACAAGGCCAAAAGACACATGCCAAAGTCGTGCTCAATAACTGGCAACGCTCTATTGAGAACTGGTCTACCCAAATAAACAAAATGAGTTGTATTCAACATTTTTATAAAAATATGACTGTAATTTGCAAGGATAGGTGATGCAACACAATGGTAATCAACAAATCCAGAAGCTTTTTAGACATGTTTCTGGCCTTAAATTTAAATCAGAACTGTTATCAAAATAAGAAACGTGCAAACAAGCAAAATTTAACTTTTGCTTTGTGGCGTCTTTGAACTTTTCTAATCCATTGGCATGTTTGATATTTTTTCAGCTCTTTTCATTTCATACATTCGTTTTTTCAGATTGAAATTTCAGATGGAGAAAATAGTCAGTTAAAGCATTTTGTTGACCACACATGGATAACTCAATTTCATAGGTGCCCCAAAATATTTTTTTTAGAATTATTATTATTATTACAACAACACATAAAATGAACTTTGAACCCCCCACATTGACAAGAAAATGACAAGAAAATGGTAGGTAGTGAAACAAAATGTGTTGACTGAAAAAACTAAAGTTGCTGCTTTTGGAAGATCCAAACTCCCAAACAATAACCATCAAATAAAAAAGATGTACAATTTGCCAGTAAATAATAATTAAGGAGGAACTAGAATTGGCTAAATTGACCTGTAGATTTCCAGGTCAAAACCTTGGAAATCTATAGAGATAGGAAATCTATTTCAAAATTCTGACTGGTGCAGCTCTTAATTCAAAAAACTAAAAATCCCACATATTTGAATTATTGCTTGATATAACAGGGAAAAGTAAACATAAAGCTTACTAGTGATGTTTTACATAAAAATTACCAATAAATTCAAGTTAAATATAGTTTGATTTGAAATTCAAGTCAAGCATAACTTAATTTGCAATGGAAATACAATGTAGTTCAAACTCAAGGCCTCTTCAGCAGAGAAAGGAATAAGTTATGACATCCTTGTCATGACACTGGTGGAATTGATGGTGCTTTGAAGGTCAGCAGATTTAATTTCTCAACACTGGAGTTAGAGAACACTGTAAGCTTTCGTCGATGAAGTGATAAATTTCAGCTATCAATTGTCTCTTCTTATCTCCATCACCTCCTCTGCGGCTTCATTTCTTTTCCTGCCGCCTTTCTAGAAACGGTTTTTTTCATTTATCTTTTGTCACGATGTCCTCTTTTTTTCTGCCTTGGTGCAGCACATCTTTCACTGGAAAACCATGTCTGCGTTCAAATTCATCAAGATGGCAGCACAAATCTGAATGGTTGCCAGGTTCCGGGTTTACAGCTGTTGGTCAGCCTGGGTTCTGAATGTAGCGGGAAAACAACTGAAAGTGTAGTGTTTGTATTCTTTGTACTCCTGCAGTATTTTTATGTCTTTGTTCATCATGGCCACTCCAAGTAGTTCAGAATAGATTCATTAAAGCTTCTGTTTATGTGCCGGCAGGTGTGCAAATCTTTTTAGATTCTAAAAACAAAGCTTAGACAATCTTTACTCACATTTTCCACAAAATGTTTCATTGCTAAATTAAGTCTGCTTTTCTAGACATGTTTGTGTGAATGCTAACGTGTTTACAATGCTACCTCTGGCCTCCTTGTCCTCTTCACAAATCCTTTTGATGGCAGCAAGACCCCTCTGCTCATCCCTTCCACCTAAAATAGAGACACACAGAGACACAGATGAACATTATGTCTGACAAGGCCTTCAAGGCTTTTTAAAAGAGAAATACATGCAGCTTTTCTGTTATGCAAGTCTTCTATTTCTTCATTTTACAAAACCATATTTCCAAGACGGGTCCTTCAAATTAAATGAAGACTGGATGAAAGCTCCCCAGGGTTAAGATGTACCTGTTAAAGATTTTATAAACATCTTTTTTAACTTGTTGAAATCTTGATGCAGACTGCAACATTTTTTAAAAAGTTAAGACATGTTAATAAAGAGTTTTAAGGCAAAGTGTAACATTCCTTTACAATCTGGGCCCAATAAACAGCTCTTTTCATGTAAATGGACCATTATTAGAATGATTAGACAAAATTTAGCTAAAGCATGTCATCTCTTCAGATTCCTTCAGTTGAAAGATGTCTCGGATAACACAGATTGACAAGCATAAAATAGTGTTTTTGCACCAATTTAGTAGGTTCCAAGGAGCTATTAGTCAAACACCTGGTATTTCTTGGCATGGGCAACACTGTCCTTAAAAGATTTGAATGGAGAACACAAGTAGGAAAAGCTTTAGAAAAACGGGATAAAACAACACTGTTCATATGCTAATTTCTGAATTGTACAACCCTGAAAAATAAGATAAATCCAAAGCACTGAATATGAATGATGCATCTGGCTTTTGAAGTAATCCAGACACTTTACAAGAAAGATGGATCAGAAATGTTTTAATAAAGGGGAGGTACTCACAAGAACCTTTAAGAAGAGTGAAATTAGAAACTGAAAATTATAGGGCGCTTTTGCAAATTTAAAACAAATTTAAAATGTTTATGTAATATGTGCTTTTATGACAAGTGGATGGATTAATGTCTCACTATTTAAAAAGATTTAAACTGACAAATGAACAACTCCATATTTTCTATGACATTAATGCTGAATTTATAACACAGTAGAATAACAAATTACCCAAAACTCACCAAAAATCCCTATATCATGAGCCTGCAATAAAAAAATATCATTTGAAAAATATACAGTCCTTCTATGTGGTTGAAGAAAAATCTTGCATTTTGAATTTTAAACTAAAAATATATATTTCAGTAATGCTGAGATAACTTTATCAGCCTCTGACTGTAGCTTAATGAAAAACTGACCTAATAAAAAGTAAAAGCACTAATATACATTTCTGTTTTTATCTTTAATTATGTCAGCTTAACATGAAATGGAAGTGGAAAATTTTTGGATTAACTAAGAGGTCTTACATATGCCTCTTCAACACAACAAAATAAAAAAGTAAAAAAGAAATCCCCAAAGTAAAAAGATGCAGAGACAAAGACAAAAAGGAGTGAGATGGGTGTCACCTGTTGGACTATAACAGAGGAAAAATGCATTACGACATAACGCAACTCAAAACATTAGAAACAAAACTAAGTATGAAAAACATCCTAAGTCTGCAAAACAATTACAAGCCCCAGGAAATAATCATTTAACAAAATGTAAAAATATCTGAATATTTAATTTGATGGAAGAATTTGCCACATAACTGACAAATAAACTCATGTATAAACACACACACACACACAAACAGTTTCACTTAAACCTTTACAAGGCAACACACACATTCACATTTCCTCTCTGACACACTAATCTTGGATTATTACACTTGGCTTTTCAAGGGCACAGCATTATTTGCCCCGATGCACTGTGGTTCAGTCCAGGCTCAAGCATGCGGCTTCTCTGCATGAAATGGCACAAGGGTCACACAAACACACAGGTAGCAGTCAGCAGAAGGTCGGACTCTTTCAGTCCTTTATTTTTATTCTTTTTGACAATCACTTAAACGGCACATTAATAGGCAGATGTTACACTACAGAAAAAAAATCGACTGAATTGTTTCCAGACAAAGCTGCTGAATAAACATCTGTGCAACCATTTTTGTTCAGAAGTTGCATAATAAACAAATCAGTCTACTAGCTTTGCAGAACACGGAGACCAAAACAGAACATTTTTGAAGCACATTCACATTGTTTTGTTACTCACAGGACCCTGAACACACCATTACAATAGTGTAAAATGGTGGTGGCAGCATCCTGCCACTGGAATGCTGCCCTTCATAAGTTACCAGAAACAGTGATGAAAAGAAATACATGGAAATCCTAAAAGTTAGAACTTGCAAAAGGTTCACTTTCCAGTAGTACTCAGCAATTAAATGTTTATTTGTAATAATATATTTGAAAATCATTTATAAATGTCTTACATTACAGGATTACACAATATCTTGTGCCCTGTCATATAAAATCCCTTTAGCGTACTTTGAAGTGTATAGCCGTTCTGCGACAAAATGTGAAAATGTTTAAAAGGTATGAAGATTATTGGAATGCACTATAGATAAGCTCTGCCATGACACAGAAAAAAATGGGCCATTAGAAAGATTGTTTTTGTAACCATAAAACTAATGCATGTCACCTTGTTAGACTTCTGATTGCCATTAGAGTTAAGAAAAAGGAGAAAAAGATATATGAGCTGGATTTATGGTAAGTGCTCAGCATATTCTTTACCTGGTTGTCAGAATACAAAAACTATCAGGTTTTATTACTTAGCTGTAATGGAATGTTAATAAATAAAGGTATGATCTCTGTTTCTTTTGCTGTTAACAATATATTTGCAATATTGACAGAGGTGCTCTGTTTCAGACAGAAACATTTACAAATGGGGGTTTTTAAAACAAATTGTGCAGACAGATTTATGAAGTTCTGACAAGTGCAATCTGCTGGCAGTGACATTATTATTCATCAAAGATGAGTCTTAAATGTGTGCATAAAGTACCTGCGAGAGGCTTTGCGAGATAAGGAGAATTTATCAGGGAGAAGAAAAGAAGGAAACATGTTTATAGGGACTACAAAGATATTTTGTCCGATACGAATGCAGGACATATTTTTTAAACTGAGTTCCTTAACCATGAAAAATAACTGCAATCACTTGTTTTTTTATTTTTTTTATTTTAAAATCACCACATTATCACTTCTATGTGTGATTTCTGTTCCTGTTATCACCTGCAGTGTTAGTGGTCTTTTGAATATTAACAACAAAATTGCCAATGGGATGAATGCTGATATTTACATTAAGGAATTTTGGGTATTTTCCATGATAGGTGAAAATGAAATTAGGTCATTAAAGATTATGTTCATTTACATTCACTTTTCCTTTTAATTTTTTATTAATACACAGGGATTTAATGAAAACCCTACCAGACTTTTAAATTGGTTGTCAACAAAAAATAGGTAAGGAGTAAACAAATAATTGACTAACTTCCATTTTTTTAAGTGAATTAATTAAGTAAACTGTGTATTGTTTCTGGATAAAACAGAATCCTTTTGAAACCCCATACTAATTTATTCATCAAAATAAATCAATGTTTTATCTTTTCCCCAAGTTAAAGAGAAAAATATGATCAAGTGTTTGAAATGCAGTAAGTTAAATGTTGTGTTTTTGTGGTTAAACACAAGTCCACAAGCCGAATGAAAAATTACTTAAGCCTGTGGGTGTAACATGACAAAATGTGGAAAAGTTCAAGGAGTAATTTTATATTAGCGAGGCACTCTACTGCAGGCAGAGGCTCAAAACAAACTCACCTCCTCCTAACACAAGCACTATGCTAACACTCTACCTGAAATATGCATCCACTCCATTATCAGAGCGGGATCCACTTTACCATAAATATTCACACTTCATGAATTCAGTTGGCGGATTTGCAATGGAGATACGTGCGCCGTGATCAGATGTGGGATTAATCTAAAAATCACAAGGGATTGTCCGAAGCCGGAATAGACACTTGACTGAGTTCTTGTGTGATTTATTTATTCATCCGTAGCACTCTTCTACGTGGCAAATCTCATTATTGTACAACTAGAATTCTAACAAACACTGAGAGTCTAAACATAGTAGTGAATGCTGCTGATCTTGCAGCAATGTGAAGTCTCTGTGATTGAGAGATGTTTACAAAAAAACAGCAACAATGCTACAAACCTCTGAAGAAAGGTTCATTACTTATTTGTTTTAGGAAATTGAAACTAAATTCACTGTTTTTACATATGGCACACAAATAGGAATTTGCATTTTTACTGCAATCAGTATTTCTTTGTGGGAGTTTATTTTTTTTTTGCCACTAAAAATGTTGAACTACAAATACAAATTTTGATTGCGTCCATATGTGTGCCTGTTAAGAGGCCAGCTTAACCACTTTGCACCACATTGCTAATTTAAATTTAGACACAAATTGCCCCTAATGATACCTAAACTAGGTAATGCAGAATAAGAGATACACAATACACAAAACTGAATAGAAAACTATTTCTTAGACCCTCATATTTTCGTTGTGTGCAGCGCAGCTATTGAGAGTGGCTCCTGATTTCCCTTTTAGGAGCAATCTTGCTGCGAGTCATAAATTGAACTGGCTCAGGTTGGGGAGACACCTGAGGGCAGATAGGAGATGCTAAAATAACCAAAAGATGAGCCAGCAGGTAGGAGATGAGCGAAAATCACCTTCGATTTTCACTTTTATGTAGACGCTCATGAAGCTGTAGGAGTGCAGTCATTCACCTGTGGCTTGTTTTAGGTTTCTAGTTTTAATGGTATTTGTGATAGTTTTGTGATTTTATTTGTGTGGTTCAGTGATTTGAGTAGTCATCATGCAATCACAAGATTGAAGGTTCGGCTCCAGCTTCTTCCTGTCACGTGTCAATGTAAAAGTGCTTTAAGTGGTAAGTCTAAGTGATCTGTTAGGTGTCATGTGTCTAAAGAAAGAAATAATATGGCTAGCAATATGACAATGAAAATACTTCATAAAACAATAGAAAACTAGCTATAATTCAAAATGTATCCAGTCTTAAAATATTTTTCCATATTCAAAATTTTTCACTTTCTGTAGCATTTTTTAAAATATTCTAACTCCATTCTTAAAATAATAAAAAAAACTCTTATTATGAACATAATAAAACTCTATTAAAACTGTTAACTCTTTTACAACCAAAAAAAGTTGAACCTATACTCCTTTGTATAAATGTGTTTGCATCTTCGTCTGAGTGATGTGGTGCTTGATACTGTACCTATGATAACATGTGCTCCCAGTCTGGCCAAATGCCGGACCACCTCATAGCCGATTCCCCTGCCTCCTCCTGTCACTATGGCAACCTTGCCATCTTGTCTGGGCATCACTGGTAAAGTCAGAAGAGGACACATACATCAGAGAGAATATAATTTCATGTAGGAATTTCTTAGAACTAAATTAACCCATACATTAACTAAATTATGGTCTATATTTAAATATATATATATTATTGATGTATTGCCAACTCAAAATAAACATCACTTTCTGTAGTATTTTTTAAAATATTCTAACTCCATTCTAAAGAACAAATAAGGGACAGATATTCATTTTTATAGAATAACTTGCAATCCAACTCCATGAACTCCAGATCATCAATGCCAATCTGTAAAAATGTATCTTGGTACCCAGGGCAGAGCTACACAATCTCTCTCATTGCAATATCGGTGTGTGAAATATTGCAATCACAGAGGAATGCTTGGATGCAGATTTTCCTGATATTGTGGACCGCTAATATATTTTAATGATATATGTCATGATACTTTTTCATAGAATAATCACATAATGTGCTGCTTTCACATATTAAACGTGAGCAAATTAAACCAAAGGTGAATGTGGACAAGCGTAATCTTGGATGGAGGATTTCAACTTCTCTAAACCAAACTGCATTTTCAAAATTTACTATTTAAACGCAAATCCCGCTGGGACAAATAAATACACTTCGAATAGCAAATTTCTATATTAAGTGTAATTAATAGGTAATCCCGGAAAATTCGGCAACATAATCAACCCAAGAAAACATTTTAAAGCAGTGTTTTCAGCCTTTTGTATAACCTAGCTAGCATGCTTACTTTAGCATAACACGGTCATTTTCGTGACGAAACAACAAAGTTAACAGCTCACTCACTGAATTAGAATGAGCCGGGCAGCTGCTGTGTGTGCATGCATCCTCCCGTTAACTATGGCTACTCTGCATTGCTTCTAGGAGTCGAAACAACGCTGAATAACCAACAACTTGTCTGCAATAACTAAAATAAAAATGAACTAACCTGGAAGTTTTAAAGGTTT
This sequence comes from Phalloptychus januarius, assembly GCA_902982915.1. NCBI lineage: Eukaryota > Metazoa > Chordata > Actinopteri > Cyprinodontiformes > Poeciliidae > Phalloptychus > Phalloptychus januarius. Next base: position 13,648,486 of record CADWAE010000230.1, on the reverse strand, counting down.
GTTTAGTAGCTGATCCAGCAGGACCTTAACCCCAAGCAGGTACAGCTTGATAGCAGGTAGAAGACGAAACCGAAGGGCAGCCCACATCCTGGGCAGTGTGTGTAAAAGCAGCAGTAATCAGTCAATCTAGACAGGCAGAGCGACGCAAGCCTGTGGGACACATTCCAATACGACGTGTGTGCATCCTCGCCTCCTTGCAATTCTGCATGACACACACAATTTGAACCCTGGTTAACTTTGCCAATGTGTTCTAAAAACATATTATGCCTTCAACTCTTCCACAACTTGGCCGGACAGCTTGAAAACTGTGACATACAGAGGAGTCTTCGCTTCTGTTTGTAGTTCTCTGTAGTTCTTGCATATTGCCTCTTTCAGCTCACTGACTACCTCATTAACTGCTGTCAGAGAGGTCACACACTTCTGAAGCAACAGCCATTTGACACTCCAGTCTGATCCATAATTTCCCCAGACAGGCTTTAAGAGCGTGTGTCTAGAGCTGAAGGAGCCTCTGTCCGCAGCGCTGCTGGACTTTTGACTGACTGATGGTCTGGCAGTGAGCTCTGCCTCTCCTGGGATCATTTCAGTCTGTCACAACCGTCTGCTCTTACTGGAAACTGCCACGATGACCGTTAAATAAAACCTCAAGCAAGCACAGTGCCTGTTTTCAACATGTTGCAAAAATTTGATGTTTTAAATCATAAAATGAGGTGCTTCGTTGAATGTTTTATTTTTCTTACAAATAAAAGTTTGAACAATGTGATATTTATTGCTGCAATTTCCACTTCAATTCATTAGCTTTATGCAATAATAACCAAAGATTTGGTACAGATTTGAAAGTTTAGGTAAAAATCTGAAAAGTGTGGCATGCATGCATATTTATCCCTTTTGATTCAAATGCTTCAAATGCTCATATAGAGCCTGTACTAAACAGAATAATCAATTGAAGGTCAGCTTAAAGTAACTTTGGGGAACAATTGAATGGCTGTATAAAGACATGATGCATCCTTATTACCAATAAACTAAAGAAGATTGTTTGCAGAGGTTTGGTAAAAAATTCTTACAATGAAGATAGCAAAATAAGGAGATGCATGATGACCTGATTTCTAAGTCATTTTTGTTTATCACTTTTCTTTGTTAAGTAACAGAAAAGAAAAAGAGTAAGAAGCCATCATGTCATAAAAATTATCATTTGCAAGTATCCTTATTTGAAAAAATGTTTTCCTAAGTAATGGAAGAATCTCTCAGTCCATATTTGGAGGATGTGAGTTATTCCCCATGCAAAAGCTTCCTACTGCTATGAAAATCATTTTATTTCTTGTACTGCTTTTATTCAGTCCCATCACTAGTGATGTTAAAGGCTGTTTTAACCATCCATGCCCAACGTTTATAATGTCTTCCCTGTACAACGTTGACTATGGTTAATGATGTGAGCTAAGGATCATTACCTTAAAATGGAAGCCATCCTTTTTTCACCTTTTGAATTTAAATAGCAATAACCCAGGATTTAAATCCCTTCTTCCTTGAAAATTACTTCTGAAATTCTACATTGAATATAAATGTTTTGGTTTCCTCTTTTCTTTCTTTAAACAGCATATGAAGACAAATAATCTTTCAGACTTAAACTTAACTATTGGAGTAACAAAACACAAAAAATAAATTAGTGGCTGCTCCAGCTCCTCCCACTTGTATGTTGGCACTTTTTTACGTCCTTCTCCTTTATTTCAGCATGTTGAAATTTATTGAAAACACTTGTGTATATTTATTTTTTTAAAGAAATACACATCAACAAGATAATTTTAGAAAATTGTTTGTAAGAAAACACACTAACAGTTCCCATAAAATAAATAACATTTGCATTTTTGCACTTTGTATTCGGTGTAATTTCATTTGATCTGAGTATCATTCGCAAATATTATATTATTACCATTATTGTGCAAGAAAAAGAATTAAAATTTGTTGGAAAAATGGTCAAATCATGTGCAAACAAAATTGTTGGTATTGTTTCATTAGAGCGTATATTTAGATATAAATTTGATACCATTATTGTATGTTGTTCAGCTGTTGTACCACTTTATAGGAATTGTAAACAAGTTTATTTGATAACAAGTAATGCTGTTATTAATAGGAGATGACACAGATGTCAGTTTCCCTTAGCTGTCTTTCCTCAAGCTGGAAAAGACAGGAGAACATAGCACTCAGATAAGGAAGATGTGTGTTTAAGAACTCCAGTAAGTCTATAACTGCAACTCACAATGTGAACAAAAATAAATCAATCAAAACCAATATGACACCCATGACAAAACATGTAGAGACAGACTGCTATAACGATGGCCCACGATTGGCTAAATCGTTCTAGACATCTAAGTGATCAGTGGAATTCAAAGCAGGTCAGCCAAGCTCTCCCTCATTTCAATATAATTACAATCATTTCCACTAAAGACAGGCTTGGGGCTTTCACTGTATGAAGCGGCCTTTTTTCCCCTGACAGGGAAATAATCAGTATTAAGTTGTGTCTTGCCTACAGTCCAATAGTTAAGTTCGAGGCAGAACAGCATCACTGACAAGCAGTTAGCCTCAGTTATTAAAGTCTGCTCTGGAAGGCAGATAAATAAGCAGCAACATAAAGAGAATGTGCAATCATGAGTCTGCAGATGGAGGCTGCATGTACATTTAAATATGTGTGCACTGCTGCTAAGGCGGGCTAAAAGGGTGTGTTTCTCTATCTGGTCGTGTACACATGCTAGTGTTTGTTCTGCAGCCTGAGAGGTTCAGGAGGTCAGCAAAGCGAACTGGCCTTCCATTGTCTAAAGGAAATCGCATCTCACGCATGACTGTAGGATGATTATTTAGGATGATGGGGCATCAGGGAGCACACAGACACACACACACACACACACACACAACAGGATGAAGACACATAGGAGACAAGCTGGGAACAGTACATGACAGGAGGGTGTGTGATGTAAATAACATGTGAACACCATCAAAATAGCTCCAAACGACAGCCACCCAGTCCTTTATGACGGCTACAGGCTGACTGTAAAGCACAACTTGTCTTACTTAGGAATCCAGGCTGACAACAGCTCAGTGGGATTTTGGGATCTGCGCGTTTGCTCTGACAGTTAAAATGTAATTTTTACTTCATGACTTGCTTGCATATCTGGGTAAGAAAAGAACATTTTTCAAGAACTTTTTTCAGAAAATAATTTCTTATGTGTTGTTCTTTTTAATACATTTGTTTTTGTGTAAAAAAAAAAAAGAAGAAAAAAGAAACCCCAAGGAAGATGGGAGGGGAAGTGCCATATCTGCAAGAAGGGAATTTGTTTGGGTGTGTCATGGGCAATTTGATCTTAGGAGTGCAACAGCCTGTGTGAATCAATGCCGCCTTTTCTGGCTGTTTGAGCTGCATATTGTGCAGCTTTTCTTCAGAAGCTTCCTTCGCTTGAGAAGCAGAGAATCAAGGTTAGGCTCAAAAAGCTCTGGCTTTGACAGACAAAGCTGCAGGCTACGTGGTGCTTAGCCAATAATGATACTGTGCATGTGCATATGCAGGGAAGACTAGTCTCTATCAAGGGGCATCCTTGCCTGTAAACTAAAGAACAATGTCTATGTGTATTTATGTCGGACTTAGTCTGTCTTGTGCCTTAAACAAAAGTATAAAAGAAAGGTAACAGCATGGAAGCAGTTTTATCAGTGTTATAATAATAATAAAATCACAGTATAACTTGTTTTATTATTTTTACTTTACACCTGTTTTGCAAAATGAATCATACATTTGGAACTTTTCCACATATTTCCATGTCCCAGCCGAAAAATTTAATGTTTCTCATCCGGATTTTAAGGAATTTCCAAACACAAATGGCTGCATAATTGGGAAATGACGAGACAGTGATTAATATAATTAAAGATCTAAAAGATGCATTGTGCATATGTTTTCAGCCCTCTGTCCTTTAGTACTCAGAGCAAGCCAGTCGCCTTCACTAGTCACCAAATAAGTTCATGTGCAATTTAAACTTAATAATGTCACAGTGGCTTCAGAGGTTTCAGAGAACATTGGTGAACAAACAGCATAATGAAGATCAAGGAACTGGGATAAATATTTGGACAAGGGGTCCAGACAGAGTGTATTGCAAATGGATTGAGCTAAATACAGAACAATCCTGGAAGAAAAACTGCTTGCTGCAAAGGAGAAGGTGAACTTTCCCCATAAACATAAAATTTATGACCTGGTGTAGTTTCTCCATCACCAGTTGATCTCTCCCTGGGATGACAGAGTAAAACCCAATCACCATAAACATGATACGCTAGTATGTCTTATGTTTTTTGCAGTGATGTTTTTGTCCCCCAATCAGCAGACTGCGTTGTGTGATGCCAGTAGCTCCACCCTAACCTACCATACTGTTGTCCTATGGAACTACATCTGAAGGTTGTTGTATGGACCACTTTTACAACTCAAACAGACAAAATGGCATACAGAACTGCACCAACCCATGCCCTAAGACTTAGTAGAAACAAGGCAAAACATAAACAACCAGTCAATCTTAGTCTATAGATGTGTACAACTTAAAAAAAAAACATTAAAGTTGAGTTCTATGAAATATTGTGTCAGTTGTCCAAATATAAATCCATGGCACATTTTTAGTGTGAAAGTAGAAAAAAATCACGTATTACTTCCTTTATGTGTGTCTGTTGCATATAATGATAATAAAATAGGCAGAGAGCAAACCTACACATAGAGCCAGAAGTACAATGAAATTGTACTTCAAATAATAATGTCTTATAAACTTGTAGAATATAGCTGTAACTATACTAAAGAAAGCTTGAAGATTGTCTATTTGTTTAGTTTAATGAACTATTTAGAAAACTAGTGCATTTGTGTGCAATGTCAAGGTCATAATAAAGACAATAATCTCTTGCACTTAGTAACAGAAAGAGGATGTTTTTTTTCATTTACATATATGTACATGTATTATTTTTGTTTACTGCTTATTTTATGATAAATTGTATTTATGGTATTATTGTACACATTCTTTTGAAGCTCTTTTGAACAATCCACCGTCAATTAAAGTGTCTGAGTTGTTAAATCAACCCAGAGCAGATTTGGTTTTATTTTATGTCTTAGGTAAAACAAGAGAAGTCCATAAAAAAGTAGAAACAGAAAATCTTAGATGATAAAGAACTATGGGAATCCCTCAAAAGGAGATCCAGGGCAATATTTCTGCTCCTAAGATGTCTGAGAGTTCACCAGAACACGTGGGTGGACTCCTGGAGAGCCCATTTGGAAGGTTTTGTGTCATCTGAGGCTGCTGCCTCTATAACGTTTCCAGAGGGAGAGAAGCCAAAGGCCAGCTTGTAAACACTGAAAGTGAAACTGAAATTCTTGCATGTGGGAGACCCTTCAACACTGCAATCAAATGCAGCATGAAACCTGGGTCTAATATTATATAACAGAGTTTATTAGCAGCAACAGTTCTATTATCTGTAGTAGTAATAGTAAGATGGCATCACCTTGAGCTTTCCAGAAATTTGAAAGCACTCAGGGGAGTTTGTGGCAAACAGCTAGGCAGACAGATTGTTTAGCTGACTTTTGCAATAAAAAAATTATTCAAAATGGAAATGTAACTTCATAGGGAAACAGCATCGTGGTAACGGATATTAATAGTCCACAACTTCACAACATACCAATGTCACATTTTGTACTATTTTCTTTCTTTTTTCAACTGAATAATGTCTATTTCTATGTGGAGTTACTTTAATTAAGCATTGATTCATCTGTTACTTTCCAGTGATATTTTTGATTTTCCATATATGTCTTGCCTCTGTTATTCTTGCTGCACTTAAGTGATTTACTCTCCTTCCCTGCTACTCAGTCACTAGATGGTCACTCATGCTGAACCTGGTTCTTTTGGTGGTTTCTTTCTGTTAAAAATGCCTCTTTCTTTTCCACTGTTGCTACATTCTTGCTTTCTTGCTCAGTATGAAAGATTGCTGCAAAAATCTATTTGGTGCAGTAAACATCCTTATATAAAGCACCCATCTTCATTAAATTATTAACCGGATTTAATAATGTGCTGTATGATAGTTTGTGTTGAACTCGATTGTGTATAAATTATTCTCATGGAACTGTATTGGAATGAATTGGATTGATCAGGATGTGATTTGGAATTAATTGGATTTTATATCATTAGGATATTGATTGTTAAAATGCATTGAGATTAACTGTTGACTAACTGTTTAGAGCTTTTTTTTATTTGTATGTTTCAAAATGTTCCTACCGGTACGTAACTATCAAGATAAAATTTCTTCTACCTGCCTTCAGTGGATTTTATCTTTCCTTAAACTACATGTTTTTCTCTTCAGGTTTCAGATTGAAAAAAAATAAAAAACTGCTTTGGAAATGTCAGATGTATCCAAAACCTTTCAACAGTTTCCTGAAATACACCTGGGGCAAGGTGATGATCTAACTTCAAATATGTCCTCCACTCATATATAGCTTAAAAATAAAACAAAAGGCAGGATGGACACAAATGAGGACAAAAAAATCAATATAGCAATTCTCATTTTAGGAACCTTTTACAATTCAAACGGAGTTGAGTTGACAATTTTCATATTGTCCTATGATTTTGTTTTGTGTGCTAATGATTTTGGACTTAAAAACATCTTAGGCCTACTTCATCAGGCACATACCACTACATTTTCCCCCTAAATGTCATAAGGGAGTGGATGTCTTTCTATTAGTAGATGTAGAATGAGAAGCAGTGGGAGGGATATTTGCTTGGACCAATTAAGTCTGTCATTAACTCCCAACGACACACGCACACACACACACCCGCACGCACAGGAAAAGGTACACACACACTATTTAACACATTTAATTTAACACTCTGTTAGTCTCTGTTTGTGGGTGTGTGTGTGCCTCTTCCTGTGTGAAACCTGTTGGCACTGTAACAGGACTGTGGGGAAGATCCTTCGATCTTCTGCTTTCGTCCCTTCTGTTTCTTACTTTAGGATTAGTTGAACACTGAGAATTGATATGGTGGTGTGTGTGTATGTGTGAGTCTTCAGCTTCAAGGCCTTCATCTTTTTCAGTGTTTCTGCTCAGTCATGCAGCTTCAAGCACCGACACATTTTAGCTTTATCATGTCAGAGCAATATTCAGTGTCCCTCTGATTTGTGTAATGTGTAATATAAATGACAAGCTGTTGGTCAAACTCAAAACCTTTTCAAAACAGCATCATTTGACTTATGCACATTTAATAGAGCCCAGAAACAATACTTAATGATGTTTAATTGGGACATTAATATAATTGAGCAATTTTAACGACAGATCAAATCCCAGTTGCACTTAAAAATGCAAATACCCTCAACTTGGGGTTAAGTGCCTTGCCCAGTGGAACACCAACATGTGGCAGGAGGAAGCTGGAATCTACCACAACTTTCAGATCGTAAGACGACTACTCTGCTTGTTAGGCTGAAGCCCCACTAAATTAAATTAAAATAAATGGAAAGGATGTAATGCTTTTTGTTCAGAAAGTTTTCAGAAACTAATATAAAATTGAATTCTGGGATATTAGAGTCTTTATGAGTATTTTTCATCATAATTTGCAAAAAAAATAACTGAATATCAAGACAAATGGAGTAATGCACAATACGTAGTGGATTTTTCCCAGGTACAAAAGGAAAAAAGGAAGGAATGAAATGGTAAGGTGTAGATTTGGAACAAGGGTGAGCATTTAAGAAGTGGAAAATTGACTTGCAGTCCTTTTATACAACTGAAGTTCTCTGCTTTATAGATCTACCCACATAGATCAAAAATTGGTATCTTAGAATGTCAACTTTAAAAAGGTAATCTAAAAATCCCATCAAAAAGGCTATTCACATGTGCTTAAGAACTACAAACACGCCAGATTGCTTCCAGAAAGTGTATTGAAGCTTGCAAAAGTCCCTGGGCGAATGCTTAAATAACCACAGGGCATATTGCATTGCATATTGTACATCAGTATTTTTTACCAGATAAAACTTTAATCTAGCATTTGTATTCATCTATGTTTTGGTGAGTGATGACAAAGTCAATTGACTTGCTTAGCAAATATAATTTTTAGATGAAAATATCCATCATGCTCTGGTTTCAAGTCCTGCAATGCTCCCTCTAACTTTTCCCATTGGGTTATCTACCTGGCCAAAGGGGCTGTGGATATGATTCATGTCTAACTCAAAGTCTGCATCCCAGTCCTCTCTAATCCTTATTATGTGCTGTGTTTGGGCTGGAGGGAGTCCATTACGCTGACTGTATCACATCTTTGTCCAATGGGGGGCCCGCACAAAGACTCTGAGAGGAAGGAAGAGCAAAGACGGATGGAATAGTGTCTCCCGGGCAGATTCCAGGGAAGAGTGTGTGTATGGATGCATGAGTGTGCAGTGAAACTCGGACACAGCAGACATGTGTCACCTCAGTTCTCGCGCCATCAAGCTAAACTGACATAAACAGCCCCGGGCGGCCCTATCAGAGATGGACTTTACATAACGACTGAGTCACTCACAATCTATTTTTATGGCTTTGAGGTGTGTGTGCAGTTGTGAGTGTTGAAGAGCTTTATCTTCTTGAGAGCATATTTAAGACCCTCAGTGTGAGGACAAAACATATGTGGTGCTGGGTCATCTTGACCCGGTTTCACTGCTTTCAGGGATGATATGAGCAGGGGTGAGATTCAGCGCTGGCAGGCATGCAGGTTTAAACGAAGTGTGGGACAGTTGCTCGTCCATATGACAGATATGATAGTGGGAGAAGAAAGAGGCAAAAAAGTGATGGATAACAGCATGTCCCAATACCAGGGACTACGTCCAAACAGAAGCTTTCTTGTAAAAGGAAATAGTGACACATAAAAGTCAGTTCTGCCTTTTTAGAAATACAACTTCAATGTGTGTCATTCTTTGACCTTGATTTGATTTGAAGTATTTGTACCTGCATGATTCGTAGAAAATAATGGACAAAAACAGAAAAGCTTTCTGACGCATGAATATTTGTGATCCTTCACTCTGACACTGGAGTTGCTTTGTGTCTTAATCAAACAACACAGTTTGTGTTGTTATTTTGATACTTTTAAGAGTTTAGATTTTTAAATCAAAACCTTTTTGCATGAAGGTTTTGATGTAAACCTTCATCCAAACATCAATGATTTTTAACAAGCTGAACAACAAGCTGAACACCATCCAATTATTTCACTTCTGACCATTTTCTCAAGGTCTGTCAATGATCTCCAATCTGAGATGCTGTCATTTCCATCTTCTCTACCTGGGTGCAAAATGTGGTATTTTTCTAGAGTGCTCCTCATTATTGGTTTCTGTATCCTAAAATCACATGAAATTGTTGCCATCCTCTGCGTCCACGCTGCCACCAGTGGGCGCCCTCAGCCCTCCTCTGACGCTCCACCTTTCCAATCTTGTCCTAAATGTTTGTCTCTGCGTCTCAGGTTAACCGAGCCCGGAGACCAGACCTAATCCAGGATCTGTTAAACCCGCTGGCTGGATCCCCAAGCACCACGTTCTGACGCCGCAGGCTTCACCCGATCGACGCCCAGTTCTCTGACTTCCCCAGGCCTCTTGCCCTGGACCCCAGTCTCAGCCCGGACATTCCCCCGACCAACAGCCATTTACTGATTCCTCGGATTGCATTATCTCCCTTACAAATAAATCCTTCTTTTCTCCAATCCTCCTGAGTGTTTCTCTGCATGTGGGTCCGAAATATTCCTAAAACCATGACAGAAATTGAGATTACAAACAAAAAAGTTTGCAAAAGTGAAATAATAACATAATTTTTAAATGTAGCTGGTAAACAGATCTTAATTTTTTGCTTCAGCAACAACAGCTGGCACTGTCACACATTCTTAGTTCCTTTCCACAATCAGTGGAGATCCGAAGAATGTCCACCTGGTCAACTACAGTGCAGTAGTGAATCAGAATTAAAACAAATATCACTACAGTGTTCACATTGTTTTAACTGTTTTGTACTGGCCAATAAAATAGAAATGTTTCTATTTACAAGTTGCAATGCATGAAAACGGAAAATATTATTGGGAAGATTCCCTTGCAGGAAACATTTTCCGACATTTTGGATAAGATCATGAAGATACATTTTAATGTAAAAAGAAAATAACTATATGCAAATGTGGCAAAGAAGAATTCGACTGCATCCAGGGCCTTGTAAAAGTATTCAGATTCGTCTCAAAGTAGCACGAAATTTTGTCGCAAAATAGACAAAAGTTTTAATGTAACTTATTGATATTTTTTGTAGCAAACCTAAAGCTGTAGTCCCTGCCAGTTTTATAAATCTAGAGGTTGAATTTTACTCAAACTCTTTGGAAAATTCTGAAGAAAAGCATGCCCCCAGCATGATGCTGTCATCACCAGTGGGGATGGTGTTTTCAGGTGGATGTACACTACTAGTCAACTAGTGCTCTGCCACATGTACAATTTTGCAAGTAAGCCACTAAATTCAATTTAAACAAAGCACCTTCTTTCATCTAAGTACAAATGAATCCTACACTTTTCAAATTTTTATGTACAAATTGTAAACACCACGTATCATTATCCTTCTACTTTGAAGTTGCACACAACTTTATGTGGTTCATAAAATCCCATTAGAAATAAATGAGAACCGTTATGATTCAATGTTAGAAGTTTAAAGCATTGTGCCACCTTTGTTTTTCTGTTATTCTCCATTATAACAGTGTCCAAATAGTTGACATGTCACATATGTATTTAATGATGAATACCATTTTCAATAAACTTGAGTGAATTTGATGCTGTAAAGGTGCAAATCCAGGCACATTTACACACTTTCACACATGCATACACACACAGCTGACTCCCTTGCCGAGTCCCGCTGAGCCTTTCCTGCTCCACTTTTATCAGTAATTCTGGAGCATGTCAGTGTTTAACTCCCTCCCACACTGTCACACATGCTGCCTTTCTTCCTTAACAAACTGGACAGCCATCCATAGTCACCCAAACACAGTTTTTTTTCCCCTGTCGTTCCTTAACGCACTCGGACAAAGGTCCAGGACACCAGATTAGACAGCAACAGCTGCAGCAGCAGTTGTCACACACCTCCCTGCTCCCTCGTCATGTCATTACTGGATAGGCACACGGCAGTCACTTATGCAGCGTGCAAATCAGTGTGCATTGTGTATGTATGTGTTTAAAAGGGGCAAGTCCGGCTTGTTGCATTCCCACTCAAGTGTGGCAAAAATCATTTTGTGGTCCAATCCAGCAGGATTCTCCTTGTCTCGGCAGGAGAGTCCTTCTAACATTTTAGGGAGACTGCGGGATTTCTTTCTCATGGCTGCATCCAGCTCAGAGTGGAAAGCACTTACAGCTCCAAAATAAGACATTTTTAAAATGTTCAAACCTCAACCCCCACACTCCAAACACACACACACACACAGCCGCCCCTTTGGGCACAGAAAGATGCCTGGCTGTAGCAATCCTCTCATGAGTTTGTGGTGTTAACATGAAAAAATGAAGTGGGTTAAGTACAGAGTGAGCTGCAGCCAGTCATTATCACTCAGTAATTACCAGTCAGAGATGTTTCACAGGGGACGGGGGCATCCATTCCCCCACATTTTCCCTTTAGTTCCATTAAGAGGAGCAGTGTGAATTTATGCCCCAAAGATTCGCAGAAAGGTGAAAAGATAAACTCTGAATCCCTTCTCACAATGCTCAAATTAAAGAAAGAAAAGAAAACATGCCCTTGATTTGTCCTTGCAATCTCGACTTTAATTTGAGCGAAATTAGTTCGTTTTTCTAATCATGACTGAAGAAAATTAAAATTGGCATCCATGCCACTCATGCAAAAGCTACCACATTCAGGGGTAATACAGAGGAGAATCCCCTTTCAGTAACGCAGTGCGCTTGTTTGCGTGCACAGGTGCGGGTTTTGAAAGTGAATCAAGTGAGACTGAACACAGTGAGTCGAAACAAGTTCACTGTTTCGTCTAGTGGGAATGAATTTGCCTATGCGTAAAAAAAAAAAGCTTTAGCGGAGCATTTGCGATAAAGGCGCAAAACATGGCACAAGGCAGATTAGGAAGAAGACGCACATGGAACCGGTGGAGATAATCCCGTTATCTCGTTGGACGTGCGATGCCAGCGTGAAAGCATCCTTCAGAGACCGAGCTGAACTGAACACGAACTAATGCAGCGGGTATATATAAACCGAGGAGGGGATGGTGGTGGTGCTGGGAACACGAGGTAAACACTGTTGTTCTTGACCTTAAGGGACACGCACGTCTTTTACCGCAATGTCACAGGCGCTCTACACCTTCTTCTCTGATTAAAAGCCCGCACACATATAACCTCCTCATGACATTGTGCCACCTTTGTTTTTCTTTTATTCTCCGTTATAACAGCGTGTTCCATTGCACAAGGCGTCGGTGATGGATGACTGCTGTCAAGTTAAACGGGGCGGGAATCAGGGGCTCTCCTCAGGTCTGTGATACCGGGCGCACGCTGCTTTTCACCTTTTCACATTACGCGTGAAAGGAGTGCGCGTGTGCACACAAACACAGACATATGTAGAAGTATCCCCAAATTACGCACGACTTAAGTGCAAAGATAAAAAGACAGGACAGCACTTACTGGATGAGACAGGACTCTTTGGGCTCCTCTGTGCGCCCCATTGTTGATTTCCCGTTATTTTCCCGCTTAAACGGAATCCTCAAATTCCGTGGTCGCAGTCCACGTCCCTACAGATGTACCAGAGGATCACATAGAGGATCAGCAGGATGGCGAAGATGAAGAGCGCAACTAGGATGGCTTTGGTCACCGGAGAAATGAGCGACTGCATGTCAGGAGCAGAGCCGGGCGTTGCGGCGTCCGTCCGGTCCTCAGTCTGCCGTCTCCCTCTCTCTCCCTCTTTCTGGTGGCAACTGTTGAGGACGGAGTCCGAGGGCTTCCTTTTGAACACACACACGTGTAAGTGCGCCGCGCGTGTGCACACGCGCAGCCGGGTGAGAGAACGTGAATATAAATATATAAATGTAAAGCCCCCCCGTGATCCAGGCGCACAACGCGTGGGGGGCTTCCCTCGCTAGAGGTGGCGTAGTAGTGAGCTGTCTCTTCCTAGATACAATCTGTCCAGCGGCTTGTCGCACATCAAAAAAAAAAAAAGAACGATCCAAGGAGACTAAAGTGGAAACAACCAGCTCACGGTTCAGTCAGAGAGAGATGCACATTTCGCACACATTTTATTAACGATGCGCTGACAGAGACGTGTTAGTGCGTGCTGAATGAAAAAGTTGCGCACCGAGCCGCCTGCTGCACTTGACGGCAAACAGGTTGATTAGTATTCCTCACAGCGCCGTCTGTGCGTGCGTTTGTGTGTGAGAGCGCGATGGCTGGCGTGGCAGGCAGGGTATCATCTTATCTCTCCCATCCCCATCTGCTTTTTTAGCAAAGGTGTCAGCCGAAATAGAATTAGATGAGTTTCACTGCTTATTAGAATAAAATAGTTTACACTTGAGCGCTTTTTGTTCTTATTGATTTGTTACGCAATTATAGCAAGACGTTGTCAGGGAACTCTAGTTAGCTGTAATATGGATGAGGTGGCCTTGAATACTATGTGCCACATTAAAACAAAGTATTGCTCAGATGTGTGGAATGGGGAAAAACTGTTTTAGCAAACAAATGAAAAAGTGTGGCATGCTTTTTATATTTCACCTCCTATACCCTAAACTGTAATCTTGTCAGTCTCATACTTGTTAGACATTAGAGAACAAACGGCATCATGTATCATGTGCTCTCCACAAATCTGGCCTTTATAAAAACGGGTGTATAAAAAAGTGTTTTAGAAAGAAATCCACAAGAACCCTAATTTGCAGCTTGCAACAGTCCAGTAAACAGGTGGAAGAAGGTGCTCTGAGACCAGAAAGTTAGTTAAAAAAAATATTTTAGCTTACATGCAAAACCTAATGGGTGTCAAATGCTAACGCTGTTAATCATGCTCCAGATCCACGCTTACACATTAGCATGGTGGAGGCAAAATCACACTGCGGGGATGTTTTTTATTTAGTTTTTATTATTATTATTATTATTATTATTATTATTATTATTATTATTATTATTATTATTAGGGAAAGTGGATCTAAAGATAAGGCAAGCCTGTAACCTGTTTGGGGCATGAAAACATTTGAGAGTTGAGCAAAAAAATAAATAAATCACCTATTATGTACTTTAGTTCCATTCGAATGAGTTACATGTTGGCATACTTTGCTCTGGTACTTTTCTTTGGTAAAATATTCTGTCTTTTGTTCAGTTCATATTTCATACATGGGGGGAAAATAATGCTTCCAATGGAGACTTGAATTAACGAATCAGTGATCCCGTCTACATAATTAAAATATCGCGGTAGATCACAGCATAATGAGTGCACGAACCACTGTCCTCCACTAGATGGCGACAAACAGGCATCATCCAGGTCTTCATCAAACGTGATGGTGTGAAAGATTATTCCGTGCAGTGCTTTGGAGTTGTGCCCAACAGTGATGACAGTTAAACGGCTTTAACGCACAGAGGTGAGTATAAATATTGCAGTACTGAGGGCTGGTGTGTCGTATATGACCGTTTGGGGTTTATTAATAAGCCTACTGTTTGTCGTAGTGGCGAGCTAGCAGAAGTTAGCTTTGCTAGCAGGAAATATCGTATCAAGTGAAGTGGAGCTATGGAGAAGCCAATCTCTGCTGTTTAGTGTAGGCAAAGTATTTAACTAATGTGTCGCACACTGTCGGCTAAGAGTTACATAAAACACAAGAAATGTGAGGGTGCAGTTAGTATTTGGATAATTACACGAAATTACAGTAAGATTAACAAACTGCTTGCAATGCTAGCGGCTATTTACTTAGCTTCAAACAGGCCAGAAAGATGTCAAGTCTTTCAAAGCAGTTGTTTCTTCCTGTTACATTATTCAGATTAAAAGACTCTTTTAGACGGATCTTAACATTTCTGTATACGAATGTATGCGCAAATAAACATCTTTATTTTGATGTTTTAAGCGCTTTATGAAGCAATTAGCACATTAAAGATGTAATTGTGCCAATAAGTTTTAGGATGTATTTGGAAATGTACAGCAAAATATGCCATGTGCAATTCTTTTTTTTTTTTTTTTTGCATTTAAAGTGTTTTAAAAAAAATTTCTAAATAAATGTATTTTACTTTACTATCCACATTTTCCCATTTTTTTAAGTAACGAAATCTGAGTCTTTACGTTCTAATATATTGTCCATGTAGAATTTTTAGTTTTTTGTTTTATGGAAAGGCGCCATATGGTAGAACGATCTGGAAATTAGGCTTATTTTAAATCCATTGAAAAAAAAAAAGTGAGAATTAGCAACTTTCGGGCGTCTGCAGCAAAAATAAATAACTGCAACTCGTCGGAGGAAGTTGAAAAAGTGCTTTTATTTTGAAAAGGAGAAGCCCTCTTCTTGTTGTTTCTGTAGCTGGTCGTACCAGTGCAATGTAGCAGATTTGATGAGCGCGGTGAGCTAGTTGGCTAACTGGGGTTTCAGGCCATTTAACCTGAGTGACACAGTGAGTGTGTTTACATTGACTGCAGTTGTTTTTTATTGTCGTGGCTAAAATTTTCTGCCGGGCCTGTGTCCATTCGCTGTAGTCCTGCAAAACCCTGATAAAAACATTCACAAATGCTACGTTAGCTAAGCCTTACGGAGCTGAATTCAAGCCATTGCTAACGCTACTTGTTATGTTTTTTGTTTTTTTATAAAACCTTGTGTTGAAATTTCAAGCTGTTCTACCAGTTCAGTAAAATTTAATAATATAGAAATCTCATGCTATTTATATCGATTTTCAGTTTACTTTCCTTAAACAGATATAATCTAGTTAAGCATGTTTGCCATCAGAATAACTAAACATCTGTTTCTGCATATTAAGTTAATCGATTTTTATTGTTCAGAGTTTATTTTCTGTGTTTTACAGTTGTTTTCACAGTAGGGTTTGTTTTTAGGATAAGATTAGGGAAGAAATTGCTGACCTAGTTGCAAAAGTTGACACTTTCCTAGAAACAGACATTGTTGATATTGGATCTAACTTTGTGTTGATATTAGATATCTAACTTTGTGCTACCTGTTTGTATTTCTTATTTTCACTATTTATATGATCACTGTACATTTAAATGTAACACAATGATAACAATATGACCAGCAAAGTGACCAGTTTATACTTTGTGAAAGAATTTAAAACTAACATATGAGCTGTGCTAATGTGTCTTTTCTTTCTGTGGTGACCTTCAAGTGTTTTTATTTTGGATTTATTACGTTAAAATTTTGACCTAATCTCGTTCTAACGCCTCATTTTACTACCTACAGGAGTACTTGATGTAAGATGAACTCTGAGGACAAGTTGGATGGGATGCTGCTGAAGTGCAGCAGCGGAGGAATAGATGGAGGCGGGAGAGTGTGTCTGGGTGCGGGAGGAGGACTGGTGGTGATGACCCTCGGGGAGCGATCGTTGGCAAACCAGCCTCTTTTGGCTGAGGATGACGATGACGACGAAGAGGATGAGGACTTGACTGGAAGTTCGCTGGTTACTCATGACCTGGTCCCTCCAGAACAGCTGATGATGCAGGAGGAGCTGACAAAGAACAGCGCAGAAGGACTGGAAGAGGAGGGAGGAGGCGAGGTTGGAGTGCATTTCCCCCTAAAACTCACCAGTAAATTGCCGTTTTCACTTCAGATGCCAGTGAGTTCATTTTTTTTATTGGTTTATTCGGGTCGACTTTTATTTGTAGATGCCGCTGTCTGTTGGAGACAGAAATTGATCCCAGAAGAGTTGAGTTTTTATAGAGAGGAGAGTGTTTAATATTTTTATTGGTTGAATATTTCCTAAATATTTTTTCTTTGACGGTACAAAGTCCATGATAGTTTATATATGCTGTTAACTTGTACACAGAGTAAATAGTATTTTCGTTTGCAAATTCAGAATATAAACCCTTTGACTCATGATTCAAATCAATCTTTTAGATTCTTAAAACCAGATAACCCAAATGAAAATGCTATTGTGGAAATTTGCTTTAAGAATTTCTTATCAAAACATTTTTAGAGACTTAAACTGTCTGTGTATTTTATGTTACAAGACACAAACTAAATCATTACATCTTCCCATGATTATGCATCTAGAACTGATTTTAAATCAGACAAGTCGAGGTGCGAGAAAGTTTATCCTTTAAGACACAACCATCAGACTTTAGTTGTTATAAAACTTTAAATCTTTCAATTTCCTTTGCTTTTGGAAGGATGCTATTTGTGTTTCACAGTGTAACCGCTGTGAAATTATCACTATGTCTTGAAAATATTGGGTTGTAATATTGAACAGAACTCTCTAATCTCTACTTTGTTGCACTTCAAAAACTAGCAGCCTTAACATCAAATTCTGTGTTTGAAAATAGCAACAATTATTTGTCACCGACACACTGTTTAACGAAGTTTGGAATGACTTTATGTAAGTTATAAAGAGGAATTATTATGGTTATAGTTTTATGACTGAAAATCTGCAATAGGAGTCATTTTTTCCTCACTTCTGCACTCTGAGCTTCAACAAGATGTCAGTTCAATGTCAGTTCTGGTTACTAATTTCCACAAAATGTGGAGTTATTTTTCTTACCTTCTCATTTTTGTATGACATAATCTGAGGCCAATTTTGTGATGCTTTTTGTCTGCTGTCTAACTGCATTCTGGACTCCTTCCTTTTGATTCCTCCCCCGCAGTAATGACTGAATAACATTTTCAAGCGCTAGTTTTCCTCCTGCGAAGTTGTCGTTTAGCAGATTAGCAGGAAATTGCAGGCTGTGTTTGACCTTGTAGTCTTACTATGTGACCAGAAGCAGTGATACTCCTTGCAGTGGGATATCGCCCATGTTGATATCTTTGGTATGTGTAAGCTTGTTTTTGGAGTATGAGGTCAACCCTGTATTAGATAGCATTCAATAAAACATTTCCTTCATAATGACAAAGAGAAGAGGTGACCTCTTAAGACTCACCTTCTCCGCTGCACAGAAGATAAACAAAATATTAAAATATTCTGCAGAAGCTCATAAACTGATATGAACGTTTGTTCAACTTGTGACCTGTCTTCAGCCACTCACAAAATATGCAAACGTCCTCCAAGGCCAGCTGCCATGTAATTTCTCTTCACGTAGACGGTGACTCCAGGTTGCCCTCTCGACTGCAGAGCCTGAGGCTTCCTCGTGTTGAGGTTTCCTTTTCTTTGTTTTGCCTGTTTCCACCTGCCAGACCTGCATAAACCGCCAGCTTGCCTGGTAGCCCATAAAGTAGGTCATGTGCCATATTAAATGTCTTGACTATGTATGGTCCCGCTTTTCCAGCTGAGCATCAAGCAGGAGCTGAAGCTGTCTGATCCTGCAGTCCATGTAAAGAAAGACAAAAAGGCACCTAAGGACATGACTGTGTACCCCAAGAAGAAAAAGAGGAAGCAGCGCTCCCCGGCAAAGGTACAAATGAGTTCCCCTCAACAAATGGCTTCAATTTATTTAGCTTTTTATTGTTGAATGTTTGAATGAAAATAAAACATCTCTTCTTTGATCTTTTCGCTGTTGTAGATCCTCGGCATGAATGATGATGGATCTGTGGCTATACCTAACCCAAAGTGTCATGTTTGTGCTCACTGCAATGCTGCATTCAGAACCAATTACCATTTGCAGAGACATGTCTTCATTCATACGGGTACAAATGACTTTTACTTAATATTTCTTTAGTTGCACATTATTATCCAGCATAACCCTGGCAGTGCTGGTAGAGATTTGCAACTCCTGGCGTACCAGCAGCTGAAAAGCGTCTTGTTTTGGGATGGTTTAAAGTAACTGGTTAGCTTTTCAAATAGTTTTTTTTTTCCATCTATTTACAATAATCTTCACGCACCCTTTTCTTTTGTGGATATTCACAAACCTATGGCTAGTCTTTACTATTTGCACTGGAACCTTTTTAATAACACAGTGCTGACAGCAGATCAGGCATGAGCTTAAGTTTTAGAAATAACAAGTGAGATTGCTGCCTCCTTTTCATGATAAGCAATCATTTAGCAGTGCATGACATCCTGTTAACTCATCCTCAACTTGTAACACAAAAATTACAATTCAAAAATAGTTAAAGCACATGGCTCAGTGATAGATCTGCATGTCTTCTCCTTCTTTCTCTGTGCTTCTTCCTGTCCAGCTACTAATTAATAAAACGCTGCAAAACCATTTGAAAGCGTCAAAACTCCACCATTTTACTCTGTGATTTTAAAATGTCAAATCAATTCAGAGATAGGGTGGATAGTGCTTCACATGTAAGTTCAAACATACTTCATTCAAGGTGTCACTATTTTATATAATTTTTGTTCATTAATTTGTAGGTGAGAAACCATTTCAATGCAGCCAGTGTGACATGCGTTTCATTCAGAAGTATCTACTGCAGAGACACGAGAAGATCCACACTGGTGAGCAACAGATTGTTAAAATAAACGTTGATAAGGATTCTGTCTTCCCTTAGTCGTCACCTATTTTTTGTTGTTCTTCAGGTGAGAAGCCTTTCCGCTGTGATGAATGTGGGATGAGGTTTATTCAAAAGTATCACATGGAGAGACACAAGAGAACTCACAGTGGAGAGAAACCCTACCAGTGTGACTACTGTCACCAGGTACAATGCTGCTGTGAGAATTCAAACTAATTCATTTTAAGCAGAGTAAAGTTGTACATTTATTTATAGAGAACTTCCAAAGCTGGAGTTCAGTATTTCCTACCTGGAATTATTTGTTCCAGGTAGGAACATATAAATTGCACTGGAAATTATTCATAGGAGTCTTGATTATTTTCAAAGCATGAGATGGATCTTAAAGATTTAAATCAGTTTTATATATTGATTTATATGCAAATAAAATTCTTGATCAATGATTTGGCACATCAAAACTTGTTTTGTCTCCCAACTAATTGATTGTTGAAGTTTTTGAGTTGCTGGCAGAATTCTGACATATATATAATGTCTTTAATGACTGCATAGTCATTATATACTCCTTTTGGCTTTGAGATCCTCAATGATTATTCCTTTCTACTTTCTATTTTTGGTGGTGTGGCTTACATGTATTCAAACTTTTTTTCCCTGGAAAAAAAAAGTAAAATTAAAGATTTTACTTTTTTTTTAATGACTGCATAGTCATTAAAGACAACAGAGGGCATTTTCTTAAATTTTTTGCCCACAGACCCTCTTTTAAAGGGATTTTTAACTGGACTTGTGGTTCTTAACTTTAGTCTGGTTCCATCATAAGGTTTTATCCTATTATTTTTTATTGTTTCCAAACTAAATACAGGAATCACAAATTAGTGGTATTTTTAGAAATCTGAATTTATTGTAGAATAATCTGGTAAAAAAAAGCTAAATCAATTTGTTGTCTTTAAATGTTTAAAACAGTACAGTTTTAAACATTGGTATATTTATAAAAACAGTGTTTGGACTACAACAGTATAAACTTTTATTTTATTTTATTTTTTTAACAAAATCTTGCCTAAAATTTCTTACTGTTTTCTGTCCGCAGTACTTCTCCAGAACAGACCGGGTTTTAAAACACAGGCGAATGTGTCACGAAAACAGAGAGAGGAAAACAAACAAGACCGCTGGTAAAATCGGACCTTTGCATGACACAGATTCTTCAGGGTCCCCCTTCCTTTCCAAAGAGTGCTCTCTACCCAAGAAAAAGCGCCAAAAAGGTGCAGAAAAGAGTTCAGGCTCTTGCATCACGGTCCTGACAGGAGGGCACACTTTTGCTGTCGAAGAAACAGAAGAGAAGGAAGGGCAGAGTCGGGATAAAATCGAAACTCCATGTATATTCGCTGTATCATCCAAGGTCAAACATGAGTATGTGATTCCTGACTACTCAGTGGAACTTCCTGAGGAAACAGCAAGCCAACACGAAGATGACGACGTATCATCAGAGGATACAACCCCTCCAAAAATAGTCCTGAAGAAAGTCCCCAAGAGGAGCCTCAAACAGCCCAGCGAGCAAACCCCTCCCTGCTTGTCTTCCTCGCTGTCCTCCTATGATGAAGCCGATAAAGTGGCGCAGTATACGTTTGAAATTGTGGACAAGCAGGGCCTTTTAGACGTCGAGAGCAACACTGACCTGGAATCAGTCGAAACTCTTCAAGGAGGAACGACTAAACCAGCGGCAAGTAGCACAAACTACGACGACGCCATGCAGTTTCTCAAAAAGAAGCGTTACCTTCATGCTGCAATGGCCAACAACAGCCGGGACTTCGGGCTCAGCACGAGCGGCATGTCCTCTCAGCCGTCGGTTACGCAAACCGTGGTGTCGACCGTCATTGATGAAACTGTCCCCGCCACCATCCTGGAGCCCCAGCCCATCAACGCAGAGATAAAGGCAGCTCATGAGAAAAACGTTTTCCCTGATGAGGTTCTTCAAACGCTGCTGGAGCACTACTCTACCAAAGCTAATGGGCAATCAGACATTTCCTTCAGTGTCGCTGATACAGAAGTGACTTCAAGCATATCTATAAACTCCTCCGATGTTTCAGACAGTAGCCCCGTAGAGAGCATTGGATCCTCTGGTGCCCAGGCTCAACCCCCTACCGAGAAGGTCAGCCTCCTGCAGGAATACTCCAAATTCCTCCAACAGGCTCTGGAGAGGACCAGTCAGAACGACAGCTACTTAACGAGTCAGAGCCTCAGCTTAGTCTCTGAAAACCCCACGTTAGCCGGACAACCTTTGTTCTCTAATGAGAAACAGTTCTCCTCACCCAGCAGGTTCAAATCAGGAATGAGCTCTCCGTTGAGGTCCACTTTGGAAAAGCCTCACTTCGCATTATTGGTCGGAGACTCCCAGCACTCGTTTTCATTTTCAGGTGATGAGACGACTCCGCCCTCAGCGGTGTCTCCAGCTGATGAGGACTTCCTGGAACAGGTTTCACCCTCGAAGAAGTCTGATTCTACACAGGGGATACTGCAGACGTTCCAGATCAACTCCTTTGATCAAAACTTCAAGTCACATTTCCAGGCGACGAGATCCGCATCGTCCTCGCAGTTCACCGTCACCAACGGACAAGTAGGCGTCAGAGGACACGGCGCGGACTTCTCCGAGTTCCCTTTAGTTCGAGTCACTGAGACCAGGGTTCAATTGAACTCGTCCCCTGATGTTTCAACCAGCGAATCTTTTGGCTGAAGGAAAAAACAGGGAAAGAATTTTTTTTTATTTTAGCAGCACTTTATTTCACTGTCTTGTTTTGCCAAAACTATTCACAACACAATCATGTTTTCTTAAAGCGGTTTGAATAATGGTCATGTTGTGTTTTATACTCAAACCTTTCATAAGATACTAATAATAATAATAACTCATGAAATCATACTACGGTATAAAAAGCATTTCTCTATTGGATTCAAAGCAGTTCTTGTTCTGGAATGTACACTAGGAGGTTAAGAGACCAAAGTGTAATTATTCTCATGTCTTTGCCGCCAGAGAGTTTATGTTTAATGGGAGTGTCGGTTTGCCTTGCTCAAAAAATAATCAACTCACTCTTGCTGCTTAATGCAATATTTCCACTTTTTACACACCAATCAGCCATTAAATTATGACTTCCAGACGATAGATCCTTGAAGCGCCATTGATTGTTGGGTGTTTTTCGTGGACCCTGCCCTGGATACCTCAGATCACTTGTCTTCTTCTGGTGGAGGAATATTTAGCAACACAGTGGTGCATCTCAATATCATTAAAATTATAGCTGAAAAGTTAATTGACTTCTGTAATTCAGTTCAAACCCAAACTCAAAAGTAAATCATTTGTGACTGAAGGATTTTAGGCGTTTTTCTGTGTAGACATAATTATGGCTTACAGTTAATGAAAATCCCCAAATCATTTTTTTTATTACAGTTTTATATAAAGCTAATCTAAAAAAATTATTAAAGAAATATCAGCTTTTTTAGAAGTACAGTCTATACACCCGATACAGCATTGGTCCTGCTTTTGTCCCCATTTAATACACCGATCCATCAATTACAATTTTTAGGAATGCACCTAAATGAAAACTTGAGCTGATATCCAATATTTACATTACTGTTATATATACCGTATATATTTCAACAATGGAAAAAAAAAATACTCTCCACTACTACATGACCAACTTCACCCAGAAACAAATTTCAACAATATAGAAATAAATATGGGTAGTTAAATTTGGCCCACTTTTATTTATCAGAGCAATACCGATGTAGTAAGAATGCCTAATATTGACTGATGTTTCTGCTGATTTATCATGAATCCCTAATAACTTTGCCAGAATTACTGTTTCAATATGGCGGCACCAGTGGCCTTGCCTGATGATCTTCTTTTGACTTCTTTTGATCCCTGTTGCCTGGGAACGTTTTTTACTAAGCTCTTTTTCTTCCACTAAACTTTCAGATGAACTGAATTACTTAAATAAATTAACTTCTAAATTATCTCCTAATTTACTGAGATGTGCCTGAGTTTTACTGTAACTAGATATGTGCTGTTACCCATGTAAGCTTTTGGGGTACATAATATTATGGCTGATTGCTGTAAAGCTGTAATAAATGTATGCCTCTTGTTTTCTTTCTTACCTACCTCCCCTTGGTGTTTGTAAAAAAAAATCTTTATTCTAACTCTTGAAATAATCACAACAGCACAATCATTCTTTATGTTGAAGTCACTTTATTCTCACCTAGCATGTATGTGGGTAACTAATGGTACAGGACTGATTGTATGCTTGTGACTTACTTCATTTCCTGTTTAAAATTAAGTCCAATTTGATTGGTTTGCAGCCAAATGTAAAATTCTGGTGAAATTTGAGGAGATTTTAAGAGTCATATGAATTTTTGTAGCACGTGTACTAAAACGACACATTTTGATAAAAAAGTTTTTGTCTCACTTTAAAAAATGATTTGAGCTTCACAGAGCTGCACCCGTAAAAATGGTTGCAGGATAATTCTTATTTAGGTTTCAAACTAGGTTCACTTTAGGTTTGTGCTTGGTGTACGGTCTGTTTGCACATTCTTTCTGCAAGGAATGTAGATGTACAGTCACTGTCAACAGCTACCTTTTAATGAGACCTAGTGAAAACATTCGCCACATTTAGTTTATTTGTTCAAATATATTATTCTCTTTGTGTCACTTAAAAGATTATAGATGTTTAGCGTTAAGTTGTGTCGAAGTAAATTGGGGTTTTGGGATTTGGCAATTTTCTTTCACTGAACGTTATGTTATACAGCACAAGCTTGGTGTTATGTTTTCTTCTGTGCCTTTCTGTTCTTTTTTTTTTAGCACTTCTTTTTACTTATTTGTGTAAAACTTATTTTTTGTCTTTTCACTCAGCCTATGCTATAAGGCTGCAAATTCCTCTTGCACAATATTCGTAAATACATAAGCTATCAATTTGTTTATTTTTACTGTAATTATGATGAACTTGGAGCTTTATTTAATTTTGCCTTTTATGTTTTGTTGCTTTTAAGTTTATGAAAAAAAAAAACAGAATTTAATGTCTCAGACAAGACAAGAAATTTCATTTTATTCACTGTTTTTGTAGATTTTATTGGTTCCACAGGTTTAGCTAGAAATCAATCTTTCAGGTCTTATTGAAAACATGCAATTACAAATGGGTGACTTATCATGAGCTCGATCCCTTATGTACTCAATCATGCTGTTAATTGTACATAAATGTGTTTTCTTGATCAGCTGTACGGGCTCCATCCAGTTTGGGATGGTTTTAAAACTCCCTCTTGTTACATTTTCACCGACAATCAGGGACAGATGGCGCCACGTTAGTCATTCAATTCTTTTTTCTTTTTTTTTCCCTTTCAGTTGATTTCCTCAAGAATGTATAGAAAATATCCTGCTGTAAATATGTTGTGTATATTTTTATGTTCTTCAAAGTACTGTTTATGAGAAAGGAGAAAAGGTGCGTGCAAGAGACACTTTTTGTCAGTGGAAGGCATTGTTAGTTTTCAAGCATTTCATGGATACTGCAATGACATGGATGCACCGCCAGAGTTGAGTTTAGTCAGAGATGACTAAAATAACAATTCTACCGAATTGTTTGTAGTTGAGAGAGACTCTTCCTAAAAGTTGTGATCAATGTCAGATATTTAACCTGAGCAGTTAAAGTAGATTTAGGTTGGATTATGACTGCAAGCTTAAGCCAGTTTCTAGTTCTCCACAAGTTATAAGCAATCTTCAAAAGCACAGTGCAGATGGGTTCAGCAAATTCAAGCCTGTTCTGCTTCTGGAAAATTCTAGTACATGCCATTCATTTCCTCTATCATCAATGTTAAAGCTTAGGGTTTTTTTCCCTTTTGTCTACCTATGTCTGTCTTCTGGCCATAAGTGTCCTTGTATAAGCTAGAAAAAATGTGTTTTGTGTAAAAAGATCTGTATTATAGATTTTTTATAAATAATATTTTTGAAACATGTCATCTAAAGCACTGATGTGTAAATGATACACTCTTGCTACCATCCTTTAGCTCTTTACTAGCTCCTGTTGAGACCTTTTCGATTACAAAATGGGAATCCAAACATTAGCATTTTTTACTTTTTTGAAAAAAAATGGACAAAGAAGCTTCCTGCTTCCCTTTAGGGTTAATGAGATTTTAGCTTAATTTGCATGGTTGTTGGGTTGGATTAATTATTTTTTTTTTCATATAATGTGCAGCTTTAATTGTAACTAATTAATCAGTCAACTTAACCCCGTTTAATTAGAGCTTTGCTAAAAATCATGATTTGTAGGCAAACTGATTAAATTGTTTTGATTGTTGTGTGTACTGTCCTTATGAATAAAATTATTCACATAATGTGACTTTGAAGAATTGTTTAATATTGCTGATGTTTGTTGTCATTTACCATTCAAGAAATTCGTTAAAATGTGTTCTCACCAGGTACTTATCCATCCACTGTCTGTACTCGCTTGTTCATGGGAGGGTTGGTTCCTGTCTCATCAGGCGAAAGGTGGGATAAAGTCTGTGATCTAGTTTTTGTTTGTTTTGTTTTTTCCCAGTGGAAATTTAAGCATAAAAAATTAAAATGTTATTGATTTTAAAATTATTAAGAAGTTTTCTTCTATAAATTTCTTGATTGGTAAATTTCCTGTTTTAAATTGTAAAAAGTATCACTTATAGAAACACAAACACAGCAACTCTTGCAGGCTAGGTTGTCTCATTCTTAACTTCAGATTTCCTTCATGTAGGGTAAAAAATTGTTTTTAATTTAAGATTTGGTTGTTGGCTTGATTTAATCCATATAAAAAATAGGGATATGTTAAAGCTATAGCCATACTTATCTGTAAACTCGAAGTCACTTTAGATCTGAGCTGAAAACAATGAGGCAAAAATGCTGTGGTCAGTATTTTATTTTGCTCTTTAGTTGTACATTATTTACAACTAAATTTTTTAAACAAAAAAGTTGACGTCACATAAGGCAACTGATAAAAAAAATTTAAAATGGCGATTCTCTTTTTTTTTAAGCACTATTACTCTATTTTTAAAAAAATTCAAATTCCACTATCAGAAGTGCTTATTTTTGTTCTATGGCTGCATTAAAACCTTTGAGCGACATGTGCATATAATAATAATGCATTCTCAGTCGCCAAAAAGTTTGCTCTTTAAGAAATATATTTTGTACATTTAGAAAACTTGAAGCAGAAATCCAACCTTCATGTTGCTGTCATCCATTTCTTTGAGAATGCACGACTAATACTTTCAAATAGATGAAGTGTTTGGGTTTTTCGAGCTTTAATCATTAATCAACCTTGCACGTCTGGGCTTATTGCCAAGACTAACACAGGATCCTAAACGCTTCCAACACGCCCTGGAAAGGTAAGCAGAGGCCTGAAGACAGTCCACCTGCTGACACGCTGCCACTGCTGACTGGATTCATCGGTCAGGATTTTCATTTGGATCTTTTCCTTTTTTCGAATAAACGAATGGAAATGTGAAAGGTAATATTTAGCTACATTAACACTGAGGAAAATACAAGAGATTTTAAAATATTGAAAAACTACAAAATTCGGTAAAAGTTTATTTTTAACACACAAGCTAAACAAATATAAACCCGATTATGGTTTTACTTTTTGCATTTATTGTTGCTCATGTAAATATTTTATATTTAAGCTTGTGAGAATAGTCTCATTTTTACCTGTGTCATATAAAAACGTTAAAGCTTCAATTTTAAGCTCAGTAAATTTTCAGAGAGCGAAACTCCTGTAACAAAACTGTTGGTCTCCGCTGAGTTTCAGGTAAACCCGTGAATGAACCGTCAGCGCACACCCAGCTACATCCGGGTGACCTCCTGCTGCACCTGCTGCTGTTTTACAGGGAAAGGCGGCGGCGCCGGTTGCCTCCTGTCAGCTTCCACGCAGACCGGCTTCAGACATGCATATGTTTTGATAAGACAAGAAAACAAGCGAGAAACACGAGGCCCACGTTTCATGTCAGTCAAGGACCTTTTCAGGTGGCAATGGAGACCCTTCCAGTCGGTCGGCTTGTGCACACCTGGGGCCAGGAGGGCGATGGGACCAAGCTGCTGACGGAGGGACCTGCTGACACCAACAAACACACACATGTTAACGATCTGTTTCATGAAGACGCACAGGTATTATATGTTTTATCAGCTCAATATTTTAAGAGTGTATGATTTCCAGAATAAGAATACCCCTTGAACTTCGTGATGTAGTTATTATGGGCCTCTTGACTGCTTTCATTGGCCAACCTGTCAGTTTAGGCGAACAGCTGCTGCTCAATAGGTTTGCAGTCATACTGACTACAAATCCATGCCACACCTTTAAGATTTTTACAAAATAAATTTGAAAATGATGTAGTTTCCCACTGCAGTTTTGTGTTGGTCTGACAGAAATCAGAACAAGATAAATTGAAGTTTTGTTGTTTTAACATGCAAAATTGTGAACAATTTTAAGTGGTGTTAATGCTTTTGAAAGGCATTACAGTAAAATTTGCTGTTTGTGGTATTAGAGATGGATTTCAGTTAAAATCTGAAAACTAGAAGAGGGGGTCGGTTTTCAAAACAAATGCTTTGGGAGATAAGAAAAGCTTCATAACTTAACTGTCTTTAATGTGCAGCGTTTCCACCAGCTTAGCCAGCCATGGTGGAGGATCAAGCTGTTCGTGTGGGAGCCGGTGCTGTTTGGGACGTGGGATGGCGTTTTCACCACCTGCATGATCAATATCTTTGGGGTAGTTCTGTTTCTGCGCACCGGATACCTGGTGGTAAGTGTGCAACGGTTGCATCATATCAAGATGAAAACCGTATTTCTCCAGCATTTGACCAAAGGGATTCAAAACGGTAAAAAAAGCATCAGTCATTTGAAGAAGAATTGTAATTGTTCAAGGTCAAAGTAAAGGGAATTACAATAATTCAACCTCGAGGTGATGAAAGCATCCCTGCTTTTATCCAGGTTTGGTTTTGATGAGGGAACAACAGTGTATCATGATATAAGACTCAAAGAAGTGAATTTTACATAATACTCCCATTTACATCAGAGTAGGACCAAAACTAGACCATTGGGGTAAAACACAACAAATGAGTACTAATGAAGAGAAGCATCCCTGAGTACATCCAGAAATAGAAAACAAAACACTCCAAGCAAAAGAAAGTTTTTTAACTGTGCTAAAGGCTGCTTTTAGTTTTATTGGGACCTTGAGTCAACAGTTTAACAGAAATGAATAAAACACCTTTAAAAAATCACTACATCAGTATAGTGAGCTTTAAATCAGCGTAAATTAAGCCTTTACAAGTTCTTGAACATAGAAGGCAGTCAACATGTAGGACTCTAACATATTGACTGAATATTTTGATTAAACTATCTCAGCATGTTTAAAAGCAGCTGGTACAAAGCGCTGGCCGTCAAGGAAGTGTTTTGTAACTATATTTGCCGCTTGCCAAGAGATATTACTGTTGACAATGCAAAGATTAGTGTTTACATTTGTTTGGCAATTAGATGCAGCCACAAAGACACGCTGACTTTTAACACCTACATGCTCGTCAATGTCTGACAGCTTAGATGTAGTTTTCTAGATAGAAGACAATGTTTCTCATTGACAATGACGTGCATCTTATCTGACAGAAATGATATGGCCGTTTATGTGTAACGGGAAACTTTGGTGCATGACTGATGGCTCAGCACCTGCTCACCATGTACTGCTTGCAGTTTTTATATAGGAGCTGCAGTGATATAATATCTAGCTAAGGAATAGAGAAATACTGAATGACATTTTTCTTTCATTCAAATACCAGTTGCATTTCTGCACAAACAATATTGAAAATTGAAAAAAAAAACATAGTATAAAACATTTATTAGTTCAAAATGACATACATGCTATATATTGTAATGTCTAACTTCATCATCAGGGAAACACCGGCGTGCTCTTGGGGTTGCTGCTCGTCTCCGTGGTGGTTTTGGTTGCTTTAGTGACAGTCATGTCAGGGATCGGAGTGGGTGAGCACTGTGGAGTTGGGAGCGGAGGAGTCTACTCCATGATCTCCAACGTGTTGGGAGGCAGAATTGGGGGTACTGTTGGCCTCCTCTACGTCTTTGGACAGGTGAGTTCAAGCTGCACTCCCTCCTTTAATGTAACTTAAAGATTCTTTGGGGTGACTGCTCTCCTGCCGCCTTCTTCTCCGCAGTGTGTTGCCGGCGCCATGTACCTCACGGGCTTCTCCGAGTCCGTGGCCGAGCTTTTGGGCCTGCAGAGTCAGTGGGTGGTGCGCTGCATGTCGGCAGCTGTCCTCCTAGCGTTGCTTGGGATCAACCTGGCAGGTGTGAAGTGGATCGTCAGACTGCAGCTGCTGCTGCTGGCTGTGTTGGCAATCTCTACTCTGGACTTTGTTATTGGCACCTACACACACCTCGATCCAGGTACGGCTCAGTGGTTGTGACTGTTAAAAAAAAATGCTTGTTTTTAAAATGGAAAGGAAAGAAGCAGCTGGGCAGAGTGGATGGGATGGGAAGATTGGTGAACATAAATGCTGGAAAATCCTGGAGGAAATATTTAACTATAATGGCAAAAGTCTTGAAGTTTCATTCTTCAGATAATTATTAAACATTCAGTGAGAGATGGAGTGAAATTCATTAGACCTAAGCACATTTATGTGTTTGAAGGGTTTATTCCAAGTCCAGTTGTGATTCTCTCAGTTTTTAAGAACTGCAGGTAGGCCACTTTTGCTACTTCTTGCGTATGTAAAATAAAAAATCATTTATTCTTTCTCTTCCACTTCACAAATATGAATTTCTTTGAGTTTCTGTTACCCCCTGCTGCTGTAATATCTTTGACTCTGCTTGCTTGTTTTATTATGTGATTGAAGTCACTGATGAGAATCAGCTCATCCATGTTGAGAGCTATAAATATAAAACAAAGCCAAGAAACACTTTGTGTAAAATGTGTTGTTTTTCAGAACATTTCTATATTGAACAAACTTCAATCACATTCGGCTTTTAAAATTTTACACGCTGTAGAAACAGACATATTCTGTTAAATAAATAACATCCATCATAGACATCAATGTAGTGAATTGTTAGTGGTTGTTAAACCTTAAAGTAATTTAAATTAGCTTAAATTAAGTTCGTTTTTTATTTTTATTATTTACCTTATAGGAGAAGACCACCCAATTCATTCATTCATTCATTCATTCATTCAGTTATGCAATGCAAGTCCTTATTTGATGGTGTTTTCAGGCCAGTAGGTGGTGCTCCAATGTTATTTTTTGCAGTTGATTGTGTCATATTATTATTATTTATTTCTAAACTCTTTTCTCCCGCTTCTGTCAAGAACAACGTAAAGTTGTCTTTTTTTATTTCTTTATTTTTTAGTTATGTTGAGACTCTGCTGTTAGGAGTTTTCTTTAGTTGACTAGATTGTTTCCTTTTGTTGGCCTGCAGGAAGTCCTGCCCTACATTTCCTGTTCTCAGTGGTTATCAACTTCCTTTGCAGTGGGAAGAGAAAACTGCTCCAAAATTCAAAACAGTAACTGAAGAACAGTCCTCCTCCCACCTAAACATGAACTTATGACACTGCATAGTCAGTAGATGTCAGTCTGTGCAAAGCTCCTTTTTATTATCCCATTAAAACCTGACACTTGTCTGCTATCAGTGACCTCTTGACCCTTTTGTTTGTTTTATAACACGATTATTAGAGACCATATTGCAGCTGTGAAGAACCGTGGGAGAACCACCCACAACTACTGCTCCAGGTTGTTCCAATTCAAATGCTGCTTTGTCTGTAGTGATGATGATTTCATTATTGGCTGAGGACCAACAGGTCCCTTAACAAAGTGAAACAGCCCAGATTAGTTTAAACTCAGTGAACGCTGGAGCACATCCTAAAGGAAGTGGGAGACACCGGCAAAATGATGTGGTCATGGTTTGATAACATGTCCGCTTGGCAAGTTCTCCCGTTAAGGCAGTTGCATAAAAAATAAAAAAAACTTCATAGGCCACCTCTGTACAGGAGGCAGGTTATGCAAAACAAATGTTATGCTAAGCAAATATTTCACATTTTAATTAAACTAAATGTAACTTCTCAGTATTTTTAGCTTCTGATATGATATAAAGAATCAAGTATTCCAGCCCTTCAAGCATTTTGCCACACTTCACTATTTTATGGGTGGATTAAATTACAGACCAACACAGAGAAGCACATAATTGTGAAGTGGAAATAGAATAAAACATGGTTTATAAAATGTTTTTAGAAACAAAAAAAATGTTAAAACTGCATTTGTATTTAATCCTATTTATTGCAGATAAATGGGCCGGATCTTTTGGGATATCATCTCTATTCTAGCTTCACAAATTTTGAGCCTGAAAATAGCTCAGCTCAGTTAGAATAACTCATGAGTGTCTCTGATCAACAATGTTTAATTTTTGCTGCAGTTACAATGTTGGTTTTAGATCAGGACTTTGACAGAATCATTCTCACATCAATATGCTTTCATCTAACCATTTCACTGTAACCCTGGTTGCATATTTAAGCATTCAAGTCTTTTGCAGCCTCTTAATTATTCCTTCTGATTTTCCCTGCTTCAAGCACTGCTGTTATTGACTTGCCATACTGTGTGAATCTTTGTTCAGTCTTAAGGTTTTTTTTTTTTGTAGTTTTTGTCATCAAGTCTGCACAATTTTCCTGTCATAATGCTGCCACTGCCTAGTTTCCCAATGGTCATGGTTTGGTCCAGGTGGCATATCAGGGCTGGTTCTATGTATTAATTGGATTAATTCTCAGGGAATTTAGTTGTATTGGATGGTGGCTTAAAACAAATACATGCTGCATTCTTTATATTTAGTGATTTATTTGCAAGAAAGTTAAAAACCATAAATCATTTTTCTTTTCCTTTACAAATATGTGCTTCTTTGTGATGGTATATTATGTAAAATCTCAATAAAATACAATGAAGTCTTTAGCAATAAGGTGACAAAGGTGCTCACGGTGTATGAAAACATACTTTTCAAGGCATCGTCATTTTTTCTTTTCATTGATGTGCTTCTGCCTAAATAGCAACAAATACTAAACTGTTGGCTGTTCAATGTATTTTTCAAACTAGGAAAATGTTTGACTTTTTATATTTTCACTATCTGATAGAAACCAAATTTGATGCTATTGTTTATTACACTGCATCAATACTTTGACATTTACAAAGTCAGACCAAACTGGTGGAGTTGAACATGAAAACTCTCTGAACTGTGAGGGCTTATAATTATTTTGTCATATAAAAGATTATCCATTTCCCTCTTTAAGTGCAGTAAATTACTAGAATTTAGTCAATAAAGTTGCCAGTGTATTGTCTCTGTGACCAAGCATCTCAACCACAAACTCCTCCGACTGTGATCCAGAGATGAATTACAGCTCAGCACGCCTCACCCTGTCCCAGTTGAAGCCTGTTCCCCCTACAGAGCAGGAAGCCGTAATGGGCTCCTTGGGTCTGGGGTTTAGGGTGTTAACCAGACTCACCCACATTTTTGGAAGATGAGAAACGGAGATTGACAGCAAAAAGATCTAAAGGGTCTTTTCACTCCAGGGACTGCCACTTTTTTTCCCCATTATTGTTTTGTAGTCCGAACTGTAATATATGGTTTTCAGTCGTCCCTCTGGGACCTGCTCCACCTTGGTAGAATCACAGCCTGCTGTGTACTCAGTGCAGTCCATACTTGTTCGGGTGGGAGAGTAGGAGGTCAGTTCAGCAGAGGGAGAGGCCTCGGATGCTCATGTAATCCGACTACACATTCCAGTGTGCATCAGAAGAATGCTGCGCTTGGTGAAGAACCCCACACATATGCTTGTTACAGAAAAAGTGGAACTTTCTTAGATTTCACATTAAAATACAGTTGATAACTTAAAGTATAAAAAAAACAAAGGCGCTCTCTCGCTTCACCCATCTCATATCTAGGTCAAGTTCATCAGAAAACCAAATGAAAACCTGTGATTTGGTCAGGGGTGAAGAGGGAAAGAAGCAGGTAAACATGTAGAAGGTCTTTCTGATAAAGTGCCTGTCCTTGTTTCATATAGTTGATTGAGGCAAATGTGACCATGGCTACATTCAAGGTCCACATATAGTTTGTTTTTCACAGTTTTTCTAGGCAATATAACTCAGGTTAATCTAAAAAAAAGTAAATATTGTGAAAAAGTATTTGTTGCTCTTTTCAGAACGTGGTTCATAACAGAGAAAGTGAAAGATATCAAGCTTTCCTTTCTTGCAATTTTGATGATCATGGAGAATAAAAACCCAAAATTAAGTCTTGAAGAAAATGTTAACATTTGGAAAAGATAAACATTAGAAACTCATGATGTCATAGCTTGATTGGCCTGCATTGATGCAGCAGTTCCAGCAAAAGAAAGCCCAACCTCGTATTGAGTGCTTGGACATGAACACACTTTTCAGAAGACTGACATTTCTGTTTTAAATATCCTTTTTTATTGATTTCAGGCAACATTTAAATTTTCTGAGTCACTGAATTTTGAGTTGTCATTTTTGCAAGCTGTAGTGATTTTTAAAGAAAATTAAGTGTGCAGTAGCTTTAATTATTTAATTTTCCTCCTCTTCTGACATTCCTCCCTTTGTTATTCTTCTGATATTCTTCTTTTTCTGACATTCTCCTCTGATATCCTTTAGAGTCAAATAAAACTGAGCATGTTTACCAACAAACACCTCGCCTAACACTGTGTATAAGCTTTCTAGGTTTTAGGTGATAGAATTTGAACATGTGAACACCCTTTGAAACAGAGTTCAGTAGTCAGAGCAGGCGCCGTCAGACTCTCTTGGATGTTGGAGTGGGATGTTGTAATATGGGTGTAGAGCTCTTGTTGTGAACACAGACACAGTGGATTTATTAGGTCCTGATTGTTTAGACACGCTGATCTCAGTGGGGCACAGAGCGAGCAAGAGTTTAACGCTCCTTAAATACATCTCATCGAGATCACGAGTCCTTAAAACAAAGGCATTTCCTAAAGAGAAAAGGAGAAAAAGCACGCTCACTCCCTCTCTCGCTAACTTTGATTCTTTTTCCAAAACTTGGAAGCTGCTAAGCTTCTGAAAAGGGTGGCGACTTCCTTTAGGATAAACATGTCATTAATCTGAGAGAACACATTCTTTCCCATCGCAAGATAACCAAAGGGGGGAAATGTCCGGTGTTGTAATGCAGGCAGGTTCTCCAGGCTGTGCGGTTTTTATGGGCCCCCACCAGCGCAGAATGACCTTCAGTCGCTCCTTTGACAGACCAGTCCAGACTGAACTGACCTACCCTGCCTGGAAAGGGCTGCACTACCTGCTGTTGCCATTTACTTTGCCCATTCATTCACTCACATTAGTCTAAATGTCGTCTGTGTTTTATGGAACTATGCAGACTGTACAGTTGCAATGCAAAATCTTTGAAGTCATATATATGATATGATTAACCTTTCTTTTTGCAACATCAAATACAATATTCATCAAAGAGATGGTAAAATGTGTATGTTTACATATTCTGTATTTGTTTTATGAAGTAACAGAAGGAAAGTAAATAGAGCAGCAAGTCTATTTTAGTCCTGATCCTAACTCAGGACACAACATGAGATAAATAAATTTGCCAAGTTAAATAAATCCTCATCATTCTGTGAAAAAGGAGTTGGCTTTCCTAAATATGTCTTTGCCTTTTTGTCTCCTTCTCAATGTTTCAAAGATAATCTTAGTAAATACAAAAAGCTGGTTTTAAATAATTTGTTGTATTAAGGTAAAAAAGCTGTCCAAACCCACCCAACTCTATGTGAAAAACAAATTGTCCCTTAGCCTATCAATTGGCATCAAGCATTGGCAATAATTGGTAATAGGTTTCATACAAAGCAGTGGGGAAACTTTGGCCCATTTGTCTTTGTAGAATCATTTTAATTCAGTTACATTGAGGATGACTTCAAACAAGAATGGCCTGTTTTGTCAAACCTTGTTTTTACTAGTGTGACTAAATGCAGATTTTCAGGAAAGGAAAATGTGTGTTGTCACAGATATTTTTTATTCAGCATGTTGGGGGATTCATTTTTTGACACAGGCTTGTGTAAAAACAATTTGGTAGTTTTGGTCCCCCAGAAAAATAATTTTTCATATTGTATAAGTCTATATATTCACAATTTTGTTATTGAACATTATTTCTAAGGGACAGAAATAATGTAGAAATAAACAAACATCAAAATACTTTATAGTCTGGAACACTTGAAATTGATTTTCATATGTTTCATTATTATGGAAGCCCATTTCCGCCATGAAAGAAAAAATAAAAGACCAACAGGAAGTCATAATTTCGACTTTTAAAGTCATAATTATGAGATTCAAAGTCATAATTTTGACTTCCAAAGTCATAATTATGAGATTCAAAGACATAAGTCATAACACAAAATAACTCAAAGACAAGTTAAGATGAGTACATATTCTAATACAAAATCATAATTTCGACTTTCCAAAGCAGCCAATTTTGTCTTTTTTCAGTAGATATGCTGTCTTGTAGGAGATTTAAAGAGTATTCCATCTGATCGGTCTAACCAGTAAAACACTGATTTTTCTCCTTTTAACGGATTATAAACAAATTGAGGAGGTTTTCAGATGCGGTTAAACCAATGATGAAATTCTATTTTGTGTTCCTAATTTACTTTGAAAGGTATATATGCGTGTTCTGTATCCTGTCACATTATGTTTATGTGCATGTTGTACTGCTGTTGTCCACTGGGGGCAATGTGAGTGAGTTCTTGTGTGTAAGCAGCACAGTTGTATGAGAAGAGAATAAGTTGAGAAGCTGACCGTTAGCAATAAAGAAATCACGGCTATCTGACGAAAAGAAGTTTATTAACATGAGTACTGAACAAGAAAACGCAACATTTTGAATCTCATAATAAAGTCAAAATTATGACTTTGTATCTCATAATTATGACTTTAAAAGTCGAAATTATTACTTCCTGTTGGTCTTTTATTTTTTCTTTCATGGCGGAAATGGGCTTCCATACATTATAGATCAGATCAGAGAAACATTTTTGCAGTCTTTTTATATCTTTCTTTGGGTATTGGTTGCTCATTTATTCCCAAACTGACTTCCAAAGGAATGGGTTAGGATTTGGGGGCATGAAAATGTGTCTATATTTTAGCCTGTAACCAAAACAGCCTTTTCACTGGGCTTCATTAGACCCCTGAAGATGTGCTGTGGTATCTGGCACCAATCTGTAAGCAGCAGATCCTTTGAGTCCTGTAAGTTGCAGGATGGGCCTCTGGATGTGATATTTTACATATTTCTGTAACATATCCCACAGACGCTCTATTGGAGTTCAATCTTGAGGCAAAGTCAACACCTCAAACTCTTGTCTTCTGCAAACAAGGGAATGCTTTTAAGCATCTTCAGTTTTGCCTTTTGTTTCTTTCAGAGCATGGCTTCGTGGGTTACTCAGCCGAGCTT
This sequence comes from Phalloptychus januarius, assembly GCA_902982915.1. Classification (NCBI taxonomy): domain Eukaryota; kingdom Metazoa; phylum Chordata; class Actinopteri; order Cyprinodontiformes; family Poeciliidae; genus Phalloptychus; species Phalloptychus januarius. The sequence continues at coordinate 13,611,498 of CADWAE010000230.1, read as the reverse complement.
CTCAGAAATAACACCATACCAGATTATAGCCCAGGAGAAAACTTCTTCACAGTATTTGGGGTCTTCTTCCCCACTGCTACAGGTGCGTGCTCTCCCACCCCTCCTGCCTTCTTTTAGATAACAAGATTCATTTATCACACACAGAATGTTAACAACTTTACTCCCCATTTGTTGTTTTTTTAGCTACAAACTCCATGACTCTAACATTTTGCATGGTGACTGTTTGTGTGTGCTGTGTGTGTTCATGCTTAGGGGTCATGGCAGGATTCAACATGAGCTCAGACCTGCAGCGGCCAGAGCACAACATCCCCGTGGGAACCTTAGCAGCTGTTTTTACTTCGTACGGCTGCAGCTGAATTCACCCTACCGAAAAAATACGATGCACAAAAACACAGTAGATTTATACTTTAGCTGTCCAGGTGGATCCACACAAGTTAGAATATCATTAAAAAGTTGACATAGTTCATGTTATAAAGATTGACGACACACTGAGTGATATATTTCAGGTGTTTATTTGTGTTGATTTTTAAGATGATCATTTAAAGTTTATGAAAATCAAAAATTACATCAGATCAGCAAATGTTTTAATGCAGAATTATTTTGCTTAGCTATGTTTTATGTTTTAAGAGACACCACACAGCTCAAATTTCCAGGCTACGAACTTCAGTAGATGAATTCTTTGTGTAAAATCATTTCTGGAGCAGAGACAAGAAGAGTAGCAGACTGCTGCTCAGTAGTCCAAAGTCCTCATTTCAAATAAATAGATTTTGCGCTTCAAATTTAAAGACCTGGCGGAAGAGTAGAGAGGCACAATATTCAAGTTGATTGAACTTTTGTGTAAAGCTTCAAAAACCAGTGATATTCTGGTCAACCATCTCATCTGTTGGTGTTGGTCCACAGGTGAAAGGTCAGAGCAACCGTCTACCAGGAAATGTTAGTGCTTCATGCTTCCCTATGCTGACAAGCTTTATGGAGATGACGATTTCACTTTCCAGCAAGACACCTGCCATCACTGTTATAAATACCAGTATCTGCTGGTCCAATAATAGTGGTCTCACTTTGCTTGATTAGCCAGAAAACTGGCCTGAGCCAAAATCCACAGAGAATCCATACAGTATTATTTAGAGGAAGATGAGAAATATTTTAGATTATCTGAAGGTCCATATTAAAGCAATCTGGGCTTCTTTAACTCCTTAAAATAAATGTTTTTCAATGATATTCTAATTTATAAAGATATGCTTGTACATCTAACAGAATGATAGGAATTGCTGTCCACATGGGAAATTTACAAAACCACAGATGTTATTTTCCCTGCCTACTGTGGTGTTTTTGTAAAAGGTCAAATCTTTCCTGTTTCAGTGGAGAGAACAAGCAAACCTACATTCCTGGCACTAACCTATCAGATATATGGTGACATTATTCTGTCTGACTTTTTGTATTAATAGGGAGAAGGGCTGTTGTTTATAATTTGGTGTGGTGTACTGTCTGTGACCTGCAGGTGGTTCCTGTATCTGGTCTTTGTCTTCCTCCTGGGGGCCATTTGCACCAGAGAAGCCCTCCGCTATGACTTCTTGATAGCAGAGAAGGTAAACTCCTCTCTGTTTCCATCCAGCCATGTAACACAGGCCTTCCAGCTGAAGAGGCATGGTTTGGGGATTTCCCACCATGGCTCACTTTGTTGATATGCTGTGGTTGGTTCCACCTCCGATGGTGTGTACTTTAGAAATGGTTGTAGATTTTGCTATGTTGCAAAATATTCATATTTAACTATTTTCTGTATTGCCAGTGAGTTTTTTGACTGGTGTCTCTCAACTGGAGGTGACAAAGAACCCACAGAAGTTTTGACACCCAGCTAACTCACAAACTAGCATGGCATTCTCTAAATTTCTTTCCATTTGTGTAATTTATTCTCAGTGTAAATAAAACTGTTCAGCCTCTGCTCCTTGAAGGCCCACAAATAACTTGCAACTGTATCTGCAGCAGCAAGTTGTTCTACAAAACCACTGATTCAAGAAGGTTATATAAATTCACATCACACTTTGTATATTGTTGGTGGTAAAACTGTTTAAAAGCCATTAATCATTTTCCTCACATTCTACTGTCCAGTGGTATTTTGTAGTGTTCTGTCACGCAAAATTCCCATAAAATACGTAGCATTTTGTGCATGACAGGATTTGAACATGTTTATTGTAAAATATGACTGTTTGGGAAAAAATATGTGAACTTCTCAATTGAAAAAGCAAGTAATTTTACTTGAATCAAGTGCAGAAGTCCTTGACTTCTCCATCAGTGATTAGTGCTCATTGTTTTTGCAAAGGGCCGACTGCAGCGGAACTGACTTGGGCGTAGCTTTCATGAGATCTCAACCCCACCTCATCCTTTTCACCCTGTGTTTGTTTTCCGTCTTCCTCCAGGTCTCCTTGGTGGGTTTCCTCTTTCTGCTGGGACTTTACATCTCCTCCCTGGCTTCCTGCATGGGTGGCTTGTATGGAGCACCCAGGATCCTCCAGTGCATTGCTGAAGAGAGGGTCATCCCCTCGCTGACCTTCCTAGCAAGAGGGGTGGGTGGTTAGAAGGTTGAGGGAATGACCTTCAATTAGCATGACAAAGCTTGAGATTATTTTATTATCTCTGTGTGCTGTTGGAGCTTTTACTTCAATCTACAATTGACGTTTAAGTGTATATAAAAAAAAAAATTAAAAAATTAAGGTTTATCCATAGGTAAAAAACACCTCGGTTCATTCTGTTGTTTTTTTTTTTTTTTAAAGATGTCTCGCCTCTCAATCAACATGCTTCTTCAGTTCTCCAAAACTAATTTTCAGCTTGACTAAAACTCCAGTTCAGTCTGAAGACAAGCAACCTTTCAATATGTCTCATGATAAACAACAAACAGTGAATAATCTTGTTTTCTTTTTTAAATATAAAGTAAGGAATTAAATGAAAGTAGTTCTGTTTCTATGATCTCCAAGTTCATCATGTAGCCATAGCTTATTTATTTAACACCAAAAAGCCCAAATTTTCTTATTACTTCTCAAAGTGTTTATGTACACAATGCCTTCACCCCAACTGAAAGTAAATTATGAACTTCATTGCAAAATTCATTAAGAGCTGTGAAGGTAGCAAGCCATTGCAAAAATAAACTATACAGACAGTAACAATAAAAATGGCTATTATGGATTTATTTCTAATTGCAGTCATCTACTGAGGAAATAAAAGCATGAAATAAGTAGAGCTTCAAGTCATGTGTGCAGGAAGTTAATATCATTGCAGCTTTGCATATATTGAAATTAATCTGTCAACAAACAGATTGATTGTGAATGGCATATTGTAACCTGTTAAGTGTGTAGCCTGGATATATAGGGGGTGTGGTGCTCAGTCTCGGCAGGAAGCCGTTTCTGAGCTGCCTAATTATAGTTTGGGCTCCAAAAAGTAGAAGTGAGTGAACTGACCTCAGCAGAGCAGTGTTACAACATGCTGCTGCTGCACGCTTGGTGGACAGTCACGTTGACGTTGTGACCTCTTTGACCCCAGGCTTCCCTGTATGGCAGCGCTGCTCGACCTCTCTCTGCAGGCTGGAATTAGGCCTGAGACATCTTGGCCCAAATCAAAGCCTCAGAACAAACGCAGGAAGGGCGACGGGCAGGGCCCTGCTCTGCTGTGTGCTCTGGAGGCCCGCCAGGCGCATAACAGTCCTCCTGTAACTGTGCAACAAGACGAAGTTAAAGAGGTTGCTGTTTGGTGACAGATTCAGGCAGTTTGTGGCATTTTCTTTGAAAGTTAAAGTGAAAGTAAAACTCAAATTTAGACATAAATAAATTGGTTATTTGTGTGTTTATTTAAACGTGTTTGGGGCATATTAATAGAACTATTGCTATAAAATGGAGGCTTCACTTTCAAAGCTGTCATGTTAGACGAGGAAAAATTCTATTTGAGATTAAAGCCATGTATTGTTTTTTAAAAAAAAGCACAATTACAATAATCGATTGTAACTGTGACATTTTAATCTAGTTATAAATTTGCTATTTCAAGCTTGAAGGAAGAAAATAAAATAAACATCAGAGGATTGTTATTTAACACCTAAAACACAAAAAATATGTAATTATATATAAGTTCATGTTTCATTGGAAGTTGTATTGCATTTATCAATTTTCTTTTAATCATTTGTTTTGCATTGATAAATGTCATCTTTTTTCAAGAATGGTTCACGAAATCTTAAAAGGCGTAGACTTGTTTTCTTTCATTTAAAATTCAGATATACAGTAGAAAAACAGCAGCAAAATATACAGCTATTGACATTAAAATGATAGAAAGCGAGTACCTTCAGATGCCACTTTGTATGTACTGAAATGCTTGCGTTTCTGTGTCAGTTGGCTTGTTCATGGACAACTTTAGTTTGCTTTGCTTTTTGCTAACCAACTCATAAGAGAATCAGTTTTATTCCTTAAGTTCTATAGTTCATGGTAGAAAAGTTAAGCAGTAACTTTATTAAAACTACTTGCTTTGCTAACCATGCTGTGTAATTTTTGTCTTGTTGGCAGAAAGGCCCAAACCGGACCCCTGTGGCAGCCATTTGTCTAACCAGCATGCTGACCATGGCATTCATTTTCATTGGTCGGTCAATGTGCTGGCGCCAATTGTCACCATCAACTTCATGCTCACCTACAGCTTCATTGACTACTCCTACTTTTGTGTGGCCATGACCTTCCAGCTTCAAACGAAACAGAAGAGACAGACCTTCATTTCAGGAAGGAGAAGCAGGTGCAGGTCGACCATGCAAAGCTCTATGCCTCTGATTGAATCCCCTGCCCCCAACTATGGGAGCGGAGGCGAAAGTCCACAGGGAAAAGGGACTCTGTTGGAGTTCAATCGGGATATGGACCAGATCTTCCCACCTGTCTCCAAACTTAATCCTGAACCAGAGAGGATGTCTTTCAGGCATGATCTGTGCAGCAAATCTCAGAGTAGGAAGGCTGCCACCAAGCAGAGACTGATGCACAGCTTTGGTCTGGATCTGAACAGCAACATGTTCTCAAATGAAAATGGAGGGGAGCAGAGCTCAGCTCCACTCGAGGAGGGAAATGAAGGGCAAAGTGGAGATGTGGAGTTCGGGGCTGAAGATCAATATCACACAGGAATGTGTGACGCCCTGCAAGATTCACCTGCAGAGACTCATCTTTACAATGCAGGTAATTCACTGAGACCAAGTTTTAACACCGATGTGACCTTATCCTACTTGTACTGACTTTAATCTTTCAGGTAATGAGGAAAAACCAGAGCAGCAACACTTTGAAATTCAACCCATGCGTGATGCCTTCTACACAAAGTTATGTAACCACTGGATTGCCCTCATTGGGGTAAATTACGCAACATATGCAGCTAATTACAGTTTTCCTATTCTCATAATCTGTTTTCAGATGACTTTACAATTAACGATGATTAATCTGAACATTTTCTTTTCCAGGCAATGAGTTCAATATTGATTATGTTTATCATTGAGTGGGCTTATGCTTTAGCCAACATTCTGGTTGCATTGCTGCTCTTCTTCTACATCGGGAAAACAAGTCCTGGATTACCTACAGGTAATTTCTGCAAGCTCATGTATCTGTAGTAAGTCTCCATATTTGTGTCAGGTTTTGTGACTGTATGCATGTTGCATGACTAGTAAAGACATGGAACCAGCCTGAACAAAATTAATATTTTTATTTCAGTGGTAATCTTGTATAGAAATCTTTCGAGATTCCAATTTTAGAGCATTTATTTGTACAACAGGGAAACTGAAGGTTATATTTTAGGAGTTCTTATAAACTCTGATCAATTGAAAAAAGTAAAATAATGTGTCTTAATTGCATTTAATTCAAAGAATGCAGAAAGACATTTTTTAACCGTAGGATTCTTTTTCCATATTTAATAAATGTACGCCATTTAGACTTTCCTAAAATCAGAGATTATGCTATTGCAATTAAAATCAATCCAGTTTTTTAAATTTGCTTTTTACATGTTTTTCACAAAGAGTGTCAACAGATTTAGCCATTGGGATTTCAAATGAGTCCTTTGGTTTGATTTAATATATTTTTTACTTATGAGTCTAAAAAGGTCAGTTATTGATATGTTGCTTAAAATTAGGATATTTTGTAATGTTCAAAACACTTATATTTTTAACTTGAGGGAAAACTGGATGCATTTAAAATGGTTACTCCATGTTCAGTTAATATTTATCTATACCAACAGTCTCTGGTTTTAGGCTTCCCTTGCAGTCTCTCCCTACAGCAGCTTTGCAGCTGTTGTGGCTTAGGATTTCTCCAAAAGCTGTCTGTGCAGTGCAACACGTGTTGGCTAACTGACTACACACATTTTCAAGCTTCAGTGTCAAGATTTGTCCCACAGGTGGATGATGAAAATCAGCTCATCCCAGAACTGTGACTGCAGTTTTCTAGAACACTTTGAAGTTCAGTAAATCTCATAACTGAGGTCCAAAAAGTTATTTCCCTCAAGGCAAAGTTGAACCATTCCTACTTTGATTTATTTGCAGGTATTGCAGCTCAGTTCAGCTTTTTCAGATGGCTGAAGTCAATTCTTGGTCACTTGTGCAGGTATTGTATAGTTTTACTGTTGACTTACAAATGTTTACTCTTAAATTTGTGAAAAGCTAAATTAAAGAAACATGTTTTGTTTTATTTTAAGAAATTTTGTTGAATAGTGGATTTCAGCAATGTTGTATTTTTTTAGTCAAACGTATTCCTGATTTGTTTAAGAAAAATCTCTTGAGGCTTATAAAACATTAGATTTTTATGTATTTTTGTGTAGGAGTTATAACTAAAAGCAAAAAATAAGTAGCTAAGTAATTTCAGTAGTTTTTTGTTTTTTTTGTGGAAGATTTAGTAAGGTAAAGCCTTTTTATATAGAGCATGATGTTTCATTGATTTGACAAATTGCTAATAGATATTTTATAGACGGGCTACATGAACATTTCTGTTAGGTCTTACATGACTTCCTCATTTGGAAGTAATTTACTCCAGTAAAGAAGTGCAAAAATAAAATAAATTGATCTTTTTGTGCAACAGTATTCATTCACCTACACACTAATGCACTCATGCATGCACAAATCCATCCATCCAAACAACAAAGACTTTCTTTTCTCCCACAACACCTCCACCTCTTTCTGGGTTATCCCAGACTAAACAAGACACGTGATACCTTAAAGCGGTTTCCTATGGGATGTGCCTGGATCATCTTTAAAGGGAGGTAATCACAAGGCATTCTGTCAAGATGCATGACTCCTTTCGATGCAGAGGAGCAGCAACTCTACTCAGTGCTCTCGGCAGATGATTGAGTTCCTCGATCTGGCAACTTACAGATGCTTAATTCCTCTATTTGTATATCAGATCATCTCTGATTCATACCTTATGCCCGTTGGTGAAGATTTTTATGTACTTGTTGAACCAAATCTTCACTTTTTCCTTTACAAAGACAAACCTCAGCAATGTCTGAATTATAGGAGATGACACATGTTCCATCCATCAAGCTTCTGCTTCTAGCATCTCTGTTAGCATGACGTAAGATGCCTTAACTGTTGACAAGACACCAGGGTACACAAACTCCTGGGTCTGAGGCAGAAGTTGTTGACAACACCACAAACGGGAAACTGCAGGAGTCCAACCCGCAATGGAAAAAGACTGGAATTTGTGCCAAGAACATCACAGTCCTTGTACCTTATACACTCACCCCTTGATAATCAGAAATTGCTTCAGAAAAAGTAATTTAAACCTACCTTGTCACTGCCGTTGTGTGGACCCACAACATGCTTAGTGTTCAACACATCACTAACAAGCTCCAGATGTTAATGAACAAATGTTTTTGATACATTCTTCATATCAGGTGGCCTCAAATAGTGACTTTTGAGCAAACCTTGAGCAAACGTCTGACCTGGATGTAAAAGAACTGTTTGGCTGGATTGAAGCTGTCCTATGTAAATCACCGGCTATTATTTGAAGAAGAAGAGATAGAGGGGAACTCTCAAGGAAGGAGAAATTTAGGAGGTCAAAACAGACTGGGAGAAGAATATTTGAGAGTGAGGTCAAAGTATCCAGATAGGTGAAGAGGGATGTCCAGAGCTGACTTCTTTGGTGCAATGAGAGTGCAGCTCATTGCTGCCCAATGGACTAAAAGAAGAAACCACAAACTACTATTTAAAGTTATGCATATCTGCAGTCAGAGCATTAATTAAAAACGTTGAAACTACCGGAACTGTGACAAACAAGGGTTGACAGAGACTCAAGTTTATTTTCCAGCTCCCTCAGGGAGAAGGATGGTAAAAATCTCAAAACCTCACTGCAGAAGAACCACAGCAAAGACTGAGGTCTCAGGCTTAGCATGTCTTTAAATAACAAGCTTATTTTGTGGTTCTTTAAACATCTTTACAAGGAGTGCAAGAGGGAGCAGTATATCAGAGAGTGTTAATTAACACTTCAGATGTCAGTGAATTTAGTTATTCCTTTCTTCAAAATATTTTCAAGTTTTAAAGTCTCATTTTCCTATCTTCCAGGAAGAGAGAATCTCCCCGGGATGAGGTGGTGGTGACTCCGTCTCTCTCTGGAATCGGGCTCAAAACCAAGCAACTGACTGAGGAAAATACTGACTTTTCCTCTCGCCACCGCTTTCACCAATCTTGGTTCATCCAAGCTGACACAATGGTGCAACCACCGTACCAGTGACACACTTGAACTCTAACTTAGTTCTATGTCATGACTGAAAACCTCAAACCACAACGTGTGCCTCATGCTGCTGCATTTTGCATATTTCCTATGTAGCAAAGACTTGAAGCGCCTCAGGTCATTTTTGATTAGTGTTGGAAGACTAGCTCAGCTTTTCTTAGAATTGCACAAAAGGTGAGGGAGTAATAGATACCTCAGTGCTCAAAGTCACATTTATTCATTGATTTGAAGTTAAGTTTACATAAAAATTTATTTTCTTCAAAATTGTGATGTTTGATATTCCCAACATAATGTTTTTGTGACATTACAATAAATGTGTTACAAAAGATGGGTTGAATATCATATTCAGATTATTCATAGCAAGATGCATTTTATTTTGAAAAGCCACATGTTTTTTTTCACTCTATAGTTACTTTACAAAGAGCACAAAAATCGTATTATATTCAACTTGCTTCTTCATAAAAATCAGGTTACTTTAGGACACATGGATTAATTTAGACAAAAAAAAAATACAAATACCAACCACAATCTTCTGCTTACACATTATGAACACATACAAGAACATGAATGCTTTCTGATGATATTCTACATATTTGCTCACGTTGCATAATGTGGTTGAGGTAGATCTTGAGCTGCAGTGCTGGTAGAGGTATATTACCTCACCTCTTCCTTCTTCTTGTCATATTTAGTCTCAACAGCAGCCACATGATGACCTATGAGCACAGTAATGCCTTATTACATGTAATCTTGGGAGTAAATATTTAGTTCCTGTTGTTTTTGAGATGTTTGGCTGCTTGTTGTTCCAGCTTGCTTTGACGATAGTGTTGTTGCAGCTGGGGCCCCATCTCTATCCAACACGTCGGTTTGCACACCTTTAAACCACAGGATGTTTGCTCTCAGTGTTGTCAGATGAGATAGCTGCTGTATTTTATACTTTAAAAGAAAGTGTTATTTAAATTTTCTTACACCAACTATATTTTTTTCCATTTAAGCTGTAAGACCTGATATAGTGTCAGAAATGCGTCAACATTACGTTTGAGAACACTTGGAAAAAAAGGATGACTATTTTGTTATTCTTGTTTTGGTCTTTAACAGTCTGCTCTTGATCAGAATCGAATCATAACAGATTCTTCAGAATCAAGGTCCTGCTCAATGAGCAAGACCTTCATTTGTTAAATTTGTTACATTTTGTCCTGTTACAACCACACAATTCAATGTATTTTATTAGGTTTTTATGTGATAGACCATCACAAAGTTAAGTGGAAGGAAAATGATAGAACATTTTATCAGTTTTGCAAATTATTATTTTAACAGGGTTTGATTCAGCAGCTGTGAGGCAGGAGCTTTTGCTACAATTACAGCTTTTGGGAATGTCTCTACCAGCTCTGCTCATTTGGAGTCTAAAATGTAGCTCAGGCTTAGTTAGACTGGACCACCAGAGTCTTTCCGAAGGCTGTCAGTTGAATTTATATCTGAACTTTGAGATATTCTAACAGATTAATATGCTTTATTAATCTGCAGCATTATTGCAGATCTGGTTGTTTATTAGAGCTGGACTGTTCCAACACAAAATTCTGTAATTTAAATATTGAAAGTAAGATTGTATGGTTAGGCCTGTGTCCAGCTAGAGTTTTTATAAATCAAATAAAATAGAATTTTTTAACACTTAAGTAAATCCCAAAAATTAGGGGTTTTAATGAAATACTTTTCTTTTTAGTTTAGCCTTATTACCCAGGAAATTATGTATCATAGAGCAGCGTTTATGTGTTGCCTTCAAGTGAGTAGGCACCCACAAATGGCTGTCATGGGAGATTTTCAAACATGCTTGAAAGAATTAAAATAGCACTCCAGGTATGAGGGGATAACATTATATCATGACATAAAGCTCAAAAAAGGTGATTTTACTTAACATCCTTCAACGCATTTTGATCTTGATCCTATTTGAACTGTTAGCTTTAGCCTTCAGATCCAACTTATCTGGTTTTGTGCTAAAAGAGGACACCAAGGTGGCTCTCAGTAAGATATTCACTGCTTATAATGTCTTAATAGAACCTCACTTCAGATATCCAGAACTATACCTTCAGGGCTTGTAAAATTAGATGCTTTCATTTTTTCACACTTTGTCTTCAATATAACTATTGAAACATTGACTCTAAAGTGTAATCCTGCAGCACTCACTTTCATCACTTATTAGGAATCATTCGAGGGTATTACTTCTAACACCTGCAGGCAGCTCAGTAATCAGACTTAGATTTGTTGGTGTGTATGTGGAGGAAGAGGAGGAGGAGGAGGAGCCCGGGCTCCTCCGCCGTGATAACAGGCTGCAGCTCCGGTTCTCTTATCTTCCGCTCCCCGCCAGTAGAACCACGGATCTCCTCCGGACCTCCAGCAGGAGTCATACATTTCCCATCTAAACTTTCCCCAACAGCAGGAGCGCTCGTCCCATGGTGTCCCCGGTGGAGGACTCCCGGGCGCCAACTCGTGTTTGCGGAATCGATCTGCGGCCGCTACTTTGGGGGTCTTACAAAAAAAAGTCATGGAAACGTGGTTTTTGAATCAAGTCCTCCTGTGCTCTCTGTCGGTGCTGGGTCTGGGTCTGCCGGGGCCCCTCTGGGCAGGGACCCCCGGCTACAACAGCACGCATTCGGTAACGGACGGGTTGTATTACTCAGCGACCACAGATGAACCCAGCAACACCGAAAACGGCGAGACTTCAACTTCATATTCCAGCGAGAGTTTATCACCATCACAGAGGGACCTCCTGCTCACACACACGGCTGGAGCCGACGCTGCTACCGCTGGGCACCTCGGTAAGATCACAGGACGAGAGTCCGGCGGATAATAGTTAGTTTGTCCTGCAAAGTGTTAGACCATATTGCATAATGCATATTTTAATTTAGACGTAAACGCGATCAGTAAGCTTGAGGATGCAGCATGAGAGCGTGTTGCTTCCAGGTTGAACCACTAAACACGTGATAAATGGTAGTTATCCTGTTGTAACAATGAGGTTGTTTCAGACCTAAATAAATAAAAACAGAGCCATTAGATTTTTTTTTGTCCCCACGCTGTTTTTGAAATGTTTTAAAAATCCGAATGAATTGAATTTAAAGCTGCCTTTTATGTAGAAAACAGAACTAAAACCGTAAATAGTGAGTAATGATGGCATAGTCTAAGCTGGATCCAGTTCTATTTGTGTTGTCCACAAAGAAACTCGGAAAACAAAAACATCTTTAACTTCATATTCCAGCTAAGACATAACTAACCAGCTATGTCTTAGCTGATTAGGTGGTTCTTAATTCGCTCTTATTTAATAATTTTTTCTAAATAAAAACTTTTAGAAGTCATATAAAAAAAATAGTCAAAATTTTTTTCCGTATACCTTGTAAATCTAATGTTTAATAATGGGTAAATTAGCCACATTGTTTTAATAAGATATTTAACAAAAATTGTGGTTAGAATTGAACTATGTTCGTTCAGTCACCTGTTGGTGTCCAACAGAATGGTGTGCCTGATTTGCCTGTGTGTAGATTGTTAAATACATGAAAAGTTTTTAATATTCTTTATCCAATGTAGCAGCAAATCTGAAGTCAAACTTGCTATCAAGCTAATTACCTAATTGAATTAGTTAAGAGGGGAGTTACTTGTTAACTATACATATCTTCTGTACCAACATGAACTGAAAGGTCACTCAGAGGAATATCCTGCTACCCCAAAACTACATGTAACATATATTATATATATGAATGAATGCTGTTATGTTTTGCCAATGCACTCAGAAATATTTATTAAATGTTTTGAAGTAAAATATATGCAAACTGTTGAGCCCTATTATTAGTTAAATGCAGGAATTTTGTTTTGCATTTAACTAATAAAGTATCTATTTGTGAAAGTAGATCCTTTCAGCTGTCTTAAGTTAATTTGATGAAGTTCATCCAATATAAAGAAAATGCAGACAGAGCTGAAACTCAATTATGACATCATGAATATGCCAAGCAGCATCCTCAGATGACTCCACTCTGGGCAGCACACTCTAATTTTAAATTAGACTAAACTTCACCAGTTTTATTTTAGGAATGCCAAACTTAATTTTATTTAGAGAATAATGAGAGAAATACATTTTTGGTGATTTTTTTAAAGCTTTATTCAAAGTCTGAAGTGTATAGACATCTAATTAATTTTAAAACTAAAGACTTGGATCAAATATTTTGTGTACCTTTGCACAAGCTGCAAACAATAATTTGCTGGATGTTTAGTCCATTGTTGCTGACAAAAACTGACTCAGGTTGTAAACTGCTTCATTCACATATCTTTTTAGCTCTACTCGGAAACTTTCTAAAAGAAAACTTTGCAAAAAAACAAGGCCCTCATCAAAAAAAAATACATGTAAGATGATCAAACTTTAACTGTCCAGCTGATATCGTGAGATGTTGCTTTGATATTGATCCACAAACTTTCCTTTCTTGTGGTAGCATCCATTTTTAAATGTGCAACAATCCCTCTTGTAGAAAATTACACTATAATGTTGCCAATCCCATATTTCACATATGGAATCTTGTTCTGCAACTTGTATATTTCCTATTTTTTCCTCCAAATGTCACAATGGTGATTATGTCCAAACACTTCAGCTCTACTTGAACCAGGCCACTACACAGGTCTTCCTCTCTGAGTGGACTTTCACTCAGCTGCACCTTCAGCCAACATCTTCATAAGGTCTTTCATGCATTTCGTGCTGAACAGGATTTCTATCTGCGACACACAACCTGTCTGTTGAATGGTGTGATGGCTGGACATTACACTTGCTTAAAAGGTCTTGAACAGATAAAACTGGTACCTTCAGAGTTATGGAGGTTCACAAAGTCCTCCTGGTATCATGGCCGATTTTGATTTTTCAATGATGTCACACAGGAAGCAGAGCTCTTGAGGTGTGCCTTCATTTTAACTAAAATGTTTTGAATCAATTCACCAAAAGCAAACAAAGCCCTGAAAACTGGCTTTCCAAGGTTGCATTAAGGCATAATAATCTCTTGAATTAAAGATAGTGGTAGAAGGTTTTCTAGAGAGTAGAAGAATCTGAGACAATATCCCATATTTGTTTTATTAGTCTGAAAACTAACTTTGAGCTAGATTATATAATAAATGCCCAGTGGTTTGTGTGCAGGAAATATATCCCCAGTTCTCTCAAAAGCAAAATAAATATATATATTTTTTTAAATAATGATATGACTACATCTTCTGCATGTATAAAAGCAAAAAACTCTTCATAAATATCTTCTTGTATTAGTCTTGTCTCTGCCAATTGACAGTACATAAACTGCAGGAAATTAGACATTGTCAAAAATGTCTTCGCAATAAACCTTATCATTAATATCTGGTTTCAGTTGTACATTTCTCCCAGATTACATAAAAAAACAACTTTCCTCACAAGGATTTTCTGTATTTATAACTAGAAAACAAGACAATTAGAACTGTGTTATCTATAGTATTAAAATGCAACTACTTTTGCAATTTGAATGTAGGCAATATTTTAATCACAAAGACAGCATTAACATAATACTGGGTGTATTGTATTTCAAGAGCCATAAGTTCATGCTGCATGTTAGTAATATATTTGTCCAAGTGTATGGACTATGCTTGTTCTTGATGTCCACGCCTAGTGTTAAAGTTTTGTAGCAATAGGGGAATAAATATGATGAAAATTAAAAACCAGAGAAGATTCAGGGAAAGATGGCTTAAATTAAACCTCATATGTATTAAAAATTGCAGAAATTCCTAACATAGAACAGTGATCTAGCCTGATTGTGCAGCAAAAATAGTGCTGAAATCTGGATGCCTTTGTTATTTATATATATATTTAATATTGTATTTTATTTTAGGTAATATTTCTTAATAGGCTAAACACATTGATGTCTTTTTACAGCATTTTTTATTATTATTTGTGCTCTTTGAGACGGGGTAATTAGGATGATGTGTTTCTAGTTTTATTTGGCCTGTGTGGGTTTGGCGAGATATTTCGGACATTCCCACCAACACCCTGTTTGATTCATGCATTTACACTCGGTCCAAGTGGGAGCCGTCCCAAAACGTTTCATAACACCACAATGCCCTCAGTCTGAGCTGGGCTTGAAGGCATGGATGCTGCAAGGAAGGAGAAGACTAAAATGACTAACACAGCCTCAAGGTCATGGTCATATTGCAGCTAACCATCAAAATTTGCAGCTTTCTGGTCGCAGCTAAACCACCTGACAACAAAACGTATGCACAATTTAGATTAACTTGTTTATTCAGAGCACTTTTAATAATTTGTCACTTAGGAAAATGGACATGCTAAACCATAGAGAAGGGTTTCTGAAGCATATCAGATGTGAAGACACAACACTGACAACTGTGTTAACAGCTAGGAGATAAACAGCAGAGTGATCTGTGAGTGTCCTTCACTTTCTGCCAGCACCACGATCCAGTCTTAGTTTTGTTTCCCAGAATGGATCCAGAGAGAGACAAAAAAAATGAATTATTGAGAGAAAGGAGGAACTAAGAGGGAAAAACAGTCTGTCTGATGACCCCTTTTCTCATCCCAATAGCTTCCCACCAGACAGGAAGTTCTGCTGCTGAATCCACCTTTTATATAAGTTTTGTATGGGAGCCGTTTGTGGCACCATCGCTAACCCTATTCTCAGTCCTGGAGAGAGGCCAGATGAAAGGCTGTCAGACCACACAAGACCAGAGAGATAAGCAGAGGAAGAAATGTCACTCACACCAGGCCACTAACTGTGTTTAGTTGTTACCACAAGGAGAAAATATATTGGAAAATCCTGTATTAGATTAATCTTTTGCAGCAGCACAATCTCATACTCAAGAATTTGATGCAGTTTTCTCAAGTGACCCTTTCCAGCCATTTTGTCTTCCTTGGTTCAGCTCAGTTTATTTATACAGCATAGATGTACAAATAAAATTTTATCTCAAAGTGAGCTTAGGCAAGTAGCTATTTTCATGCATATCATTTCCTAATTATATGCATTCTAATTTTTAATGCAGGATTTATAGAGATAAATCCTTAAACAAATTAAAATGTATTTATTTCATAGGGAATGTTGGGGTGTACCACTAATCATAGGAAAAATAAAGGCTGGAATACGATGCAGCAATAAAAGATTCATTTATTTTGATGGTTGCTACACTTCTTTAACAGGGGTGCCAATAATTGTGGAGCATTTGATGGACAATGTAATGTAGTTAGTAAATGTTATAACAGATAAATGCTAATTGACATGTCAGTCATATGAGATGTTAAGGTTCCATTTTTACTATATTATTTCAGCTGGAAATAATTACATCCTAAACAAAATGTAATTTACAGCTCATCTTTCGTTCTGAACAAACAAAGTAATGAATAAACTGAATGTCAACACCATAATGTCAGAGTATGCTATGAGAGTCATGTAATTTATATACAACATGGAACAATGTTTCTAGGTGGGGACCTTTGCTGCATACCGTTCCTCTTCATGCCGCCCTTGATTCTCAGCTGTCAGCTTCAGAATGCCACAAAAATGTCCCCAAATTGGCAATGGTGTCTCTGTCGTCACATTCTTTTCGTTTCTGGTTGTGTGCAGGGAGTTTATATGTGACCAAACCATTTTTAACCAGTCTAAAAGAGATCTTTGAACAATGAAAACACGCCCAGATCCATGCTTTGCCAGTTTCTGCCAATCGCCCTGTGCTCACTCAGCTTTAGGAAGGAAATGGCAGATTCCCAGCAGAGACAGTCACTTCCATATTTAGGACTTCAAGCCATTGTTAGGAGCAGACAAACTGACTGCCAGTTGTTCTCCACCCAAAATTTACTGCCCATACAAAAAGTTTTGTTCACCCAGACAGCATCTTCTTACTGTCTGCACCCTGCACAGGTTCCAGGCTTCCTGGTGAGCGCCCTCTATTGGGCACTATTAAATAATTGTGAAACCAAAATTTCAAGGATTTTATTAAATCATGACAGTATTTCTATGAATTCATTTTAGTGAATTCAGGTTTCTTTGAAAAAGCTGCAGTCTAATTTACATATTTTAGAAGTTTGACTAACAATAATAAAAAAATTATAAAAGAGAAATGTATTATGAAAAAATATTAAATTTACTTGATAATTTGATAAAAATAGATCTGAAAATATGCTGCTCCATTTTAAATTTTTTTTTAGAAATAGTATATGCCAGTCTATTTAACCAGCCGTCAATTCATCTATTGACTAAATCATTTATTCATTCATTCAACATCCATGTTGCCAGCTTATGACATTTAGCTGTGGTTTATTCACTTTATTTGGCTACTTTACAGAGTACTGAAAGTGCTTACCTAATTAAGAAAAATAAATAAATAAATAAAACCACTTTTTTCTTCAGATATTGAATAAGTTACTCAGATTATCAAACCTGGTGCAGCTTAGTCTTTACGAGTTCATGCCGTACTGTTTCAGAAAGCACACAAAGAGAAAATTAATCTTTGGTTTTGCTTTTCTTCTTTTGGGATTTGCAGACGGGGAGCAGACAGAAGCCTTCACAGAAACAAGCAGCAGGTTTCCTGAGATCACAAATCTGTCCACAAATCCACTTACCTCCTCCTTTATAACCGCCACTGTGTTCGGTATCAGCAGCAGTAGTAGTAGTAGTACTAGTAGTGGTAGTAGCAGCAGTAGTAGTAGTAGTAGTACTAGTAGTGGCAGCAGCAGCACCAGCAATAGTAATGATAGTAGTAACATCAGCAGCAGTAGTACTAGTAGCAGTAGCATTGCCAGTAATAGCAGTGGCTTTACTAACACAAACCAGATGCCAGTAATCTCCCACTCCATGTCCACGGAGGACAAACCCTGGTTGTTTCCCGAGGATGAAACCATGTCCCAGGACAGTCCGGATACGACGCTCCGTTTGGGAGACGCTACGTCTTCGGTGTCGCAGACCGGCACACTCACTGACAGAACCTACACAACAACTGTAAGCCGTGCCGGGGAAAGAACCCTGCTCTCTGTTACCACCTGTAACAACAGCACCTCTTCAGCATTTACGGAGGACTCAAGCTCCCGTCAGCCTCCGTCCACCAGGGGTGTCCCTCCCAGGCCTGTGGAAACTGAGGGTTATACTCAAAGCGCCCCGTCTACAAGGACTGATGGGAGAGAAACTACAGAGCAGAGAGTGACTGGGAGTTTTTCTGAATCTAGTGGTCCAGCCAGCGGAACCCCAGGTTTAACTGGACAACCTAACGCCACAAAGCATCAGCTTTCTTTAACATCTCAGGAGATATCTAACTCAACTCCACCTCTCAGGGTGACAGAGCACAGCACTGATCAGTCAGACACACCTGTTTCCTCCACTCCTCCTTTCACTTCACACTCAGAGGGTCCTGTAAATGCCTCTGGGATGGATCAGGATTCTGGCAGCAGTGTTGGATTGTCCACAGAAATGACCACTGGAGCCCAGAGCCCCAATACTCAGAACCAGGAAGGAACAGAAGGGGTTTCACCCCAAACCAATGAGGATAGTGTGGGTTCAGGTTTGACTACAGTGCCTTCAACAATCAGCAGTTCATCTGAAATGGATGACTCTCAGACAAACATGCCAGGAACTGTTACCAGAGTCTTCCTCACTACTACACCAGTCATTTCCACAGAGAGGTAAACATTTTAACTTTTTTTGCCAATTGGTTCTTGCAGAAGCCAATCCATTTAATTTAGCATTTGCGCCCCCTGCTGGTGGTAGACAAACAGTAGTGTATAGTAAAATGGAAGGAAATGATGCATGGTGTACACATTATTTCAGATGTAAAAAAATATTTTAAAAAGTGTTGTATTGTATTCAGGTTTCTCTACTTTGATGCACCTAATTCAGTCACCTTAAAAATAATATGTAAAAGGAGACATAACTGTGTTAAATTTAATCTCTGTATAAATACAGCTGGTCTTTGAAGGCCTCAGAGGTTTCTTAGAGTACATCAGTAAAGAAAAAATTAAGTGCTATAAATATTTTTTGCAAGATACTGCATGTATTTAAAATGTGGTTAACTCAGAGATCAATCTACTTTGAGGTTTAATCAATTTTCTCTTCATTTTAAACAGACCACAGACAACAGAAGAAAACACCTTCAGGTCCACTGCTTTTACCACCACCAGGATGGCTTCCACTGTCCCTTCCCTACCAGCAGCATCAGCAGCAACCCTGAGCAGCAGCTCTAGTAGTTATACTACAGAATCCATTATAGAGACCACTGTCCCATCCACTTCACCTTCCTCCACAGCCCCCACCCCGACCCTGCAGACCTCTGCAGCACTCCCAGTCCAAACGCAGAGGTCTTCAACTAAGATGGTCCTTCCTACAAAAGCAGCAACCACACAGGTAGAAACAAGCACAGGGACCCAAACACTCACCACAACGCAAAGTCATTACAGCAAAACCACCGACAGTCACAGCACTCCTGCCAGGACTACAGAGGTTGTACACACCACCAAGAAACAGACGAACAGAGGGGCCACAGAGCTGGAAGTGACGGCCGTGCCCACCGCGGTCCAAACTGCCAGACTGCCACACAGTGAGTAACTGGCCTTATTCACGCTCACTCTTTGATGTTATTAGGTTCCCTGATGTGATCTTTGCATCTTATGTTCTTATCCTTACTGACTGAAAGAAAAATCAGGTCTTGTGTGTTATAGAGGGTAACATTAAAAGTGCAAATGTTTCACATATATATATATATATATATATTAGAACAGCTGAAAAGCTTGGATTTTTTTTGTAATTGTAAGAAACTGGTTGTAGGTAAGATATTCCTTAAGAATAATTATCATGCATTTGAGTTTTATAGATGACACCTATTGTAAATGCATGACAAAATGACTAGAATTTTTTTTTAAATATACATTTTTCATAAACTGAAGCAAAGTTGTTTTATTTTTAAATATGAGTAACTGTCGATTTTAACTCCTGAGGTTAAAGTGATCCAATTTCCTAAATTAACTCGGGTTCGTCTTTGTAGGTTTTTAGCGACGTCCTGTGGTGAAAGCACGTATTGCAGGCAGTTTGCCTTACATTTTAAACATGTAGGGGAAGGACTAACAAGGATTACATTTTTATCTGTATATTCCCAAATATTGCACAGTAAATACTGCACTTATTCATAAAACATAACAACCAAAAAACATAAAAATCAAACCAATCAATTTTAAATGTCTAAAACTTTTACTTATTATGAAAATATTTTGCTAATCATTATTTTAAATAATTTTTGCTAGAATTCAGTCGCTTAAATTACAGGCGCATACATGTAGATAGATTGGAAAATTATTTCATTACCAGGCTAAAATAAGAAATAACCACTCTTACTTCACAATGTATGTTTTTGTGAGGTACACCACTTTGAACTTTTTATAAATCTATGAGTTTGCTTTTGAATGCCGGCATAAGGTCACATGACCTGTTGTGAATTTTCTTTTTGATTCCAACAGTTGTCTTACTTGCAAGTATACAAAAAGCAAAGCAGGTTTGTTGATATTATCTGCCAAAGATCTAGTAAATCCAACACTGAAGCTTCTGATGCAATGCTATAAAGAACTGTGCTGTGCAGACCTTTTCCAATGCAGTCTCAGTGGTTTAATGTGGTTTAATAGGTCTGAAATAGCAGACCTATTAGAACAGAAAAGAATAATTAGAAAGCTGCTACATTTAATTTATTATAACTATATTTTAGAAGAAACATCCTAAAAATAGGACTGACATCCTTTGTGCACATAGATAGATATGATGTGCTCTGCTTTACAGCAGAAAAAGATTTGGTGTAAGAAAAGACAATAATATTTTGATGATATTATACTTTTTGACCTCCCTGACTGCCAGGAAATCCCTGTGTGTCGAACCCTTGCATGAACGGAGGAATGTGTGTGAGCTATAAGGGACCAGAGTTCATCTGTCAGTGTCAGAAGGCCTGGACAGGACCCACTTGCAACCAAGGTGATGTCATGTTTACATGATCAAAACAAATTTGCAGAGTACGAAGAAAATGATTGATATTTGCAGGTCAGAAAGAGTTCCTCTTATATTCTTTTTGCATCCACTGTGTTCAGATATGGATGAGTGTAAGCAGAACCCCTGCCCAACTGGCTCCAAGTGCTTAAACACAAATGGCTCCTTCAACTGTGAATGTCCACTCGGCTATTTTCTTGAGGATGGACGGACGTGCACCAGAGGTGATCCTGAAGTACAAATCAGTCCAGCTTATGTCAAAGTTATTCCAGCACGCTCACTGCAGGCTTTTCTTTTTTCCTTCTATAGTAAAGACATTTCTGGGAACTTTCAGTTTTAACAAACATGATCATATCAAAAACCCCGCAATGTATGAGAGAGAGATCATACAGCTGGTAAGTCTCGCTCTGCAATGCAAGATAATGTGACAAAATATAAAATATTATTAAGGTAAATACAATATACAAGGCTATACATAGTTTTGCAAGACACTTTAACGTGCTTATATCTTCATATAGTTGATGCTTAATGTATTTCATTCAGCTCAACGTGTCACTGTCGGTCCTCCAAGGTTATATTCGCTCGACACTGAGGAACAAGTAAGCCTGCAGCACACTTCAACTTTTACATGCATATTCTGTTTATGATACTTATTTAAAAATACTTTAATTTGCTCAAAAAGAAAGTTTAACAAATAAAGCCGTGCGATTGTTGTCCATAGGGAGCAGGGTGGGGTTCGTATCTTGGCTGTCAACATGTTTTCCATATCCACTGATGTGACGACAACTGAAGTGTACAACAGCATCCAGATGTCTCTGAGCAACTGCAGCTCCTCATTGACCCACTGCAGAATGGTCCTGCAGCATCAGCTCTCCTACCACAGTGAGTTCATTAGCATGAACATCACCGTCATCAAGATCAATAAGCTTTACTTTCTTCTCTTTCTTTCTGGGATGTGTTGGAAGATTTGCTTTGGGCGGTTGATCAAATCTAGCAGTGTACATATGAATAGAAGCCAGGAGGCAGAGTTTATCCAAAAACATTTACCATTCTCAACAGATAGCGTTCAAACCACTCTCTTGGTGAAGAATCACAGATTATCTAAATTAGAAAAAAATGACTTCTAACATTCTCCATTACAGATATAAATGATTTAGACACGGACTTTTAATTTAACTTCCATAATGACTCTTAACTGTGTTCCAGTGGAGAGCTTATGTGAAGCTCAGAAGACTCAGTGTGATGCCGAGCGCTCAACCTGCACTGACAGCAGTGGCACGGCCTACTGCCAGTGTCTCCAGGGATATTACAAACACAACCCAGAAGACTTGTCCTGCCTAGGTAAGCTCTCTTCCTCATCACTGAATAATGACAGAGAAATAAATTGCTCGCTTGAAGAAGAACAACAGAATATTAAGTTTGATTTGTTTAAATGATTAAAAATATAATGCCAATTTTGTCTTATTTCAGAATGCAGGGATGGATACAGGCTGGAAAATGGCACATGTGTCGCGTAAGTCAAACTTTCTTTATTTTTTCTATAAAACTAGTAAAATTTTTTAATGTTTAAAATTCTAAAGTAGTTTTTGTTTCTGCTTTTCAGTTGCACTTTTGGATTTGGGGGCTTCAATTGTGCCAATTGTAAGTAGATCTACCTGACCAATAATGTTCAGTCTGTTTGTAAAAAAAAAATTCATGTGATATCAGTAACTGCAATCTCTTTCTCATTTTAACATTACAGTTTATAAGCTGATTGCAGTTGTGGTGGCACCTGCAGGAGGCGCTCTCCTCATTATCCTCATCATTGCTCTAATTGTCACTTGCTGCAAGTAAGATGGCACTCCTTGTTAGAGATCGAAAGATATGTATATGTATATAAATCTAAATATATATATATATTTAAATTAATTTAGATTAATTTAATTAGTTTTATCTGGCTATTATTGGTGATAAACTTTGCTGTAAGTTTTACTTTTAAAAAATTTCAACCTTTCAGGAAAGACAAAAATGACATCAATAAGATCATCTTCAAGAGTGGAGACATGCAGATGTCACCGTATGCAGACTTTCACAAAAATAATCGAATATCTATGGAGTGGGGCAGGGAGACCATAGAGATGCAGGAAAATGGCAGCACAAAAAACTTACTGCAGATGACTGACATTTACTATTCGGTAAGTAGATATTTTATGCTCATTTTACAATATTAAAACCTTTCCTGGGGATACAAGGTTTCAAGGTTCAAGGTTTGTTTTTTTTGTTTTTAGGCACATTCACTTCTTTGGTACAGTTGAAAATATCAACAAGATCAAATATTTAAAGTATTTTATGTATTGTTTCACACAGCCTGCATTGCGTAATTCCGACCTGGAGAGAAATGGCCTGTATCCGTTCACAGGCCTGCCGGGCTCGCGCCACTCATGCATTTACCCCGCCCAGCTGAACCCTTCGTTCATAAGTGATGATTCTCGGAGAAGAGACTACTTCTGAAAATACCTTCCTCTGACTATTACTGTACTGCATCATGATGGTTTTATTGTCACTATGGGAAGGTCTATGAGCAAAAACGTTTGGCTATCTGAAATCAGAGTTCAACACAGAAACCTGTGAGCTTCTGTTTGTGCCTGCATCTTTAAAAACAACTATTTTGCAAGTTAAATCTTTTTCCCTGTGACCATTTCAGTGTTTTTGCATGTTTTGAATCATTTAGTTCAGCTTCTACAGGCCTCTGTAAATGGAGCGATTTATCCCTTGTTCTAATGCAAAGGTGAATGGTCCATGACAGTTTTTGTCTGCATCTTGTGTTCAGTTATTGCTGCCTGCTGATACACAGTGAAACTTAAAACCATTTTTCTTTATACAACTTTAGAAAAGTGAAACAGACATCAGCAAAATGGTCCAAAACATCTATAAATATGAATAATGCAGAATCTGAAATACAAGTCCACAACACTGCTGTAATAAGAAATCTGTTTTTATAAATCTTGAAAAAATTGTGGAGCTTAACAAATAACTAAAAGATTAGTCAGTATATCTCCAAGGATTGGAGGTATACTGACTGAATAAGGATTTTGTAACCTGATGCTAGCTGTTATTTATTCCAAGTATGTCCAAGTTGTCCACATGAAGCACAATGGTTATCTCAATCATACACACTGACTGACTCCAAAGGGATGAACCTGTGGCTTTATGTGTGTGAAAGTGTTTGCATGTGCACACAAAGATGAGGGTGAAGTGTTCATGTATGCGTGTGCGTGTGTGTGCATGTGTGGGGGTGTGCATGTGTGTGTAGGTGGGTGCAAAATAATAATTACCAGAAAATATTATAACTCTCCATAAGTGTTTGAATGTAAAGATGTGCCATAATTTGCTGTTGCTGACATGGATTATTATTTTTATGAGAGTTTTCTGCTGATTTTGTGTGTTTAAATGCTGTGTTGATTCTGGCGTTTTAGTCAGAAGTGTTTATTTAAATAAAAAATACCAAAATGACTTATTTTTGTCTGTAATTTCTTCCTGATTTTAATTAATTAAAATACTCGAAAAATTATTTTCTCAATTCACAGATTTGACACATGAGACAATGGAGCCTGGGGATGCATAATAATTATTATTGACAAGAGAAAAATATGTTCAATTAACTATCTGTTAAAGTGGGAGACATTAGTACTAAGTTATTTTTTTAACATAAAACATCTACATTTGCCTACACATGACATACAGAGAAATGAAACATCAAGGGTGAGAACAATGACGATGCATTTAAAGCGATGAACACTGAAGACGATCTTTTTCACAGGTAATTTCAAACTGATGAGAATAATTTTCATAATCTGTTTGCATAATATGTAAATATGTCAGATTTGTTCCATTGCACATTTGATGTCATTGTCTAGTTGATAAGAGCGGGACTCTTCACAGAGAAGACAGAAAAACCTACACAAAAATAGAAGAAACACATAACAAAGAGATGAACTACCTAACCTGGGCCCTGGTCAACGGGCCAGTCGGTGTAATCAACTTCGTAATTAATGCCTTTTACATCTTCTGCATTATGTGTCCGCTCCACGGAGAAAGGATAAAGCAACCTCTGAAGCTACTTCTGGGCTCCTTGGTTGTCAGCACCTTTGTTTATTTCTTAACAGTTTTTAGGATGTTTTCTTCGGAGAAAGCTGCTGACAGGATCACTGAAATATATCTTGTGATCACACTTTGCTGTTTGTACAGCAGTGTTTCCTCCTCTGTCTGGCTGAACTTCTTCGATTACACTCAGATTGTTCCTGCACAGAGAGCCATCTTCGTCTGGATTAAGAAGAACATCAAATCAATCATCTTCTTCATTTTGCTTTTAGAAAACATTTATGGTTTACTGGATTTAATCTTGGTTATTATGGCTTCCTATTCTACTGAACCTGAACTCAACATGACTTTTACAGTGGAACAGGCATCCATCTCGATACCTTTGGAAGAGTTGCTGAAATAGACTATGGATATATATGCTGTTATGGCTATCGTAAAGAAGGGTCATTTTTATCTTTCTTTTGTTGTGATAATGACATCTAGTTGTATTACTGTAGTCTATCTAGGAAGGCACATTCGCCGCATGGTTATAAATGGACAGAACCTTTCCAGTGCTCAACTCAGTAGCCAGTTGAGAGTCACCATCACTGGCATCATTCAGGGCTTCCTGTATTTTTCCTTTGCTGTCTGGCAGGAGTACCTGTTTACTTCTCAGCAAAATCTGTCTGCTTTCATAAGTCCTTATGTAAGATCAACAGCGGTCAGTTTCCACATGTTGGGCACCACATTTAACCTGGGAGCTGGTCAGTCTGTGTTCAGGCAGAGAGCAGCAGATATGTGGAGCAGAGCAGGTTGGTGGTGTAAAAGCTAGCTGCAAAGAAAAAGCATTCTAGTGTAAAATATTTAAGAAAAGCAGGAAAATGCTTTAAGGAATAATAGTTTGATGCATGAGGTGTTTTAACTTTGTCCTGAAAGTAAGAACTGCATATTCTGACTGTCTTTCTATTCTTAGTTTATGACTCCATGAGCTTCAAAAAATTAACTTTTTCACAATATTCAAATTTTCTGCGACACTGAATTTTGTGTTTTCATGTTTGTTAAGCAAAATCAAATATTATAAGAAATAAAGGCTTGAAATATTCATTATGCATAATTAATTTATTTTAGATTTATTTCATTTTCTGAAATGACTGAGATAAATATCAAGCTTTTTCCCAACATTTAAAACCATACATCTTTTGCACATCACAAAGGAAACATCAAGACTGATCATGATGACAATATAAGCAAATATTAAAACCACTGAAGAAGATATGCTTTTTTTCACAGGTCATTTCAAACTAGCAAAAGACATTTGCATATTATGCAAAAGTTGTATAAGTTTTACTCTGCACAAAATTGCATCTCATCACTGTCTCTGGCTGGTAGGAGCAGATCTTTAAAAAGAAGAAAAAAAGAGGACAGGAGGACCTGAAAATAGAAATAATACAAAGATGAATTACCTGATCTGGGTTTTAATCAATGTGCCTCTTGGTTTTTTCATCTTCACATTTAATGCATTTTACTTCTTCTGCATGGTGTGTCCTCTCCATGGAAAAAAGATTAAGCAACCTCTGAAGTTTCTTCTGAACTCCTTAGTAGCCAGTACCACTGTTTACCTACTGACAAGTTTTGGAATGTTTCTTTCTCTGGAAATTAAGGAACATAGCAACATTGCTCAAATTTGTCTACTGATCTCACTTGGCTATTTGTCCGTCAGCATTTCCTCCTCTGTCTGGCTGAACTTCTTCTATTACACCCAGATTGTTCCTGCACACAGAACCCTATGTGTCTGGATAAAGAAGAACATTAGACCAATCATCATATGCGTTATGCCGGTCGAAAACAGTTTCAGTTTGTTGGATGTATTCTTGAGCTTTCTAAATTTCCATCTTCATGACTTTGAACTCAACACAACTTCTACTTTGGGTCAGGCATTTATTACTCTGCCTATGGAAGACTTCCTGAACCAACCTGTGGATATGCATGTCATTAGGATGCATACAGAGGTCTCATTTTTGTATCTCTTTTGTTGTGATGATTTCATCTGGTGGTGTCACTGTAGTGTACCTGGGAAGGCACATTCGGCGTATGCTTATAAATGGACAGTCCCTTTCCAGTGCACAGCTCAGTAGCCAGGTGAGAGTCACCATCACTGGCATCATTCAGGGTCTCCTGTATTTGTGCTTCGCTGTATGGAGGGAGTATGCATCCGTTTCTGGGTCCCATCAGTCTGCTTTCATAAGTCCTTATATACGATCAACAGTGGCCAGCTTCTACATGTCAGGCACCACATTTAACCTGGGAGCTGGTCAGTCTGTGTTCAGGCAGAGAGCAGCAGATATGTGGAGCAGAGCAAGTCGGTGGTTTAACAGCTGGCAGCAGAAATAAGGAGAACTGGTGTAAAACATATATGACCTGCAGAAAAATTTGATATTTACAGCAGTTTTTTTTTCCCTGCAAAAATATTTTATTGTTTAATGTACTTTTAGTTTATTGCTTAATGTACTTTTAGTTATTTTTTGTGTCTTCATGAAATGATTTAAATTTTAAAAAACTGCCACATTGTGGTATGTGTGTAAGCAATTACTACTGTACAGAAATATTCCACTCTATTATTTTCCCTGTTTAACTCCTGTGGTATAGATTGTCTAATGTTTGAATGGAAAAAAATGTCTATATTAAAATAGAGAAAATGAACACAAATAGCAGAAATGTTATTTAACAACATAATTTTTGTAAGTTTAATGATGACTAATGATATTAAAAGAAAAAAAACTTCTTTTCTTAAACATAATTTATTTCATAAATATGTAAAATATTTTATATCTCCAACTCCTTACAATACATGCCATTTTAAATGCACAATCTTATAAGATAAAATTGTTTTTCTTCTGAATGTTGCTTTAAGGCAACATTAGCCTGCACATTTTGGAACACCCCATTTTCTTTAATATTTATTACAAGCTAACAAGATTGGATGTTGGTTGTAATAAAGTAAAGTACAGACTTTTCAAATGCTATGCAGACTGCAAAACAGTGAACTCTGTCAACTTTATTTGCTAATATTTCCACACAGAATAAATTCAGTCTCATTCTAGTACCTTTGAGAAAGAGCATTTATTTTTTATTTTTTTAATATTGTTGGTGTTGTCTAGTTTCTTCTTTTGATTCTCTGCGTGCATTCTATAGATTATTATATTTGTTTTAACATATTATTCATGTTAGCAAGGCGAGGTGTGAAAAGAGTGTCCCATTTCTCTTTACAAATATTTAAAGCGTGAAATAAGCAGCCAATCGATGACGGAATTGAAATATGTTATATTAACGACGTGTGGAGCGTTTGCTCCTTCGTTTTCACGTTGCCTTGTCCTTGAAATATTTTATTGCACAAAAGAGAAACGATATTTCCAGAGAATGAGATGAGTCGCAGGGAGTAGTGACAGCTCCGAGCTTTCGAACAGACCGTGAAGGCAGCAGAGGACTGGCTCAGCCCCTCGTCGATCAGATCCTACTATCTTGCTTTTTCTGCCTGCAGTTGGCCAGAGGAGATCTGGGGAGCGGATGCTGGCAGGAGGGAGCAGGATGGGACAAACCTCCTCAAGGGAAAAACGTATTGTTTTCATAGTCCATATTTAATAACAGTGTGAGTCAGAACCTCGACCTTCATCAATAAACGCCATCCAGACTGCTGTGTTTTGATTCACAAACCCTCGGAAAGCTTCGGGGGTTTCACGGTTAGACCTCTAACCGTGAAACATACGATGTCCGATGAGCGGTCAGGTGAGTAGCTGAACACTTTAAACAGACTTTAAGGAGTGTTCATATTTTTCGCAATGCATGGCTCTACCTAACAGCCGGGACAGTTAGGTGTTTATTTATTGGTAAAACTACAGTACCGCTCAGTTTGGACTTGTCCAGGAGTTGAAGTGCACGACTCTAACGTTTAGTTTTCATAAGTTAGACCGTCGGTTTAGCCGTTTGGGGTAAAGCTTAATTAGCTTGAGGGAAAAGTTGGATTTGTTGACGAATCCGTTAAAAATAGTGAAACCCGCTGAATGTAAAGGCTGGTAGGTAACTCGGATTTTCTTAGGGTGTCTTGAAATAACTGTTCTTTAACCGTTAACCACCGTTGAGGAATTTTATTGCAGTTTATTTACGTTGTATCTGGTTGCCATTGGATCTTTGGCAGGGGCGGGCAGAGACTTAAAGGGGCAGATGCTTGAAGTTTCAAAAAGCGGGGCGTGGGGGTCAATGAGAGCAACGTTTTAAAAGACAGAACACATGCAAACACATACATTACAGAGGAAATGTATTTATTATAGTAAGATCAGTTCCAGATTAAACTTACACATTCGTGCTTGCTATATTTCAAGTGTTCATTTCTGTTCGTTTCGATGATTATGGCTCACACATTAAAAAATTTGTTTTTCAGAATGTTAGAACATTACATCAGACCATTAATAGACAAAACAAATCTGTGGCTCTTTGAAGCTCTCAAAACTTTTGGCTTAAAATGTTCTTCATGTTTTTTTTTGTGTGGGATAATTGCTTTAGGTTTCCACAAATGAATGACATTAAAAGTACCATTAGTATTTTTAGAACGTTTTTGTCTTGTCATTAGGTTGGAAACTATGCAATTTTGTTTTTCTTCATTTTCCACGAATATCAATATACCACATGATAAAATATATCATCCTCTTTTTGAAAAAAGATAGATGTTATTTATTTTAAACCCTAACACTTTTAAAGCCTACTGGTTTAGGCTTTAAATGTACTGGTTTAAAGCCTAAACCAGTAGGCTGAACACTTTAAACAGACTTTAAAGTGTCTAAAGCCTAAACCAGTACATTTAGGCTGGTAAAATGTACTGGCTAAATAGTGATAGATTACAAGTTGTGGCTCAAATAAGGCTTTATTAAACTGCAATGAGGGCAAAAATTAGTCTTTGAAATCTGAAGGTTGCAGACCCCCGGTCTACACAGCAATGTGGAAGACTGCTGACTTGACAGCTGACCAGCAGACGGTCATCACAAGTTCACTCTTAAAGAAACTGGTAATTTACTGACTGCTGTAGTCAGGGAGATTTATGGAAAGTTGAGTAGGAGGAAAAAAGTGTATAAGAAAAAGATCCAAAAGCAGCAAGGATAGCCACAACAATTAGAGGATTGTAAGTCAAAAACCTTTTCAACAGTTTCACAAGTTGTGGACAGTGGCTGGGGCCAGAGCTTCAAGAGCTGCCACACACAGACATAGGGAGGACATATTCTGCAGCTGCCACATTCCTTGTGGGATGGAACAGATGGAAAAAACGCTTTATTCCCATTTTACGGACATGAAAAGGTCCCACTGTTTCTAATGTTGTCAGGCGTCACTATCCTCATGCTTTGAATGCATCTATTAAGTTGTCATGGTTGCTAGACAATGTAGCGGCTATCTAGCCACTAGCAGACCTATTGATGTAAAAAGAGGTACCACTCTGGTCAGAGGTGGTCTGTCCACACAGAAGCTCAGTTTAGAGTAAATATGAATATAAGGGAGCATGAGGTTTTTCCCTACACACACACTTAAATGCTGAATCTTTATTTTAACTTTTTACGTCAATGTATTCTTACACTTAAATTAGGATTTCAAAATTAAAATAGATACATTATTTTTAAAAATTACAAAAATAAAAAATTTTTCTTTTGTTTTTGTTTCTTCCATCCCTTCATGTGTTTTCTCCATGGTATAGTCTTACTGTCTTTGAAATCCGAATATGTTTATCATTTGAGGTTAACAAGCGCACTGCTCTGTGTCAGATCCTTCAGGGCGTGCCCGGTGAAGCCTCCTGCCTGGCTCTGAAAGGGGAATGGCCCCGGCCCTGACCAAGATCCTGAAAAATGACCACGGCATCCACCTCTCCTCTCCTCCCGCCTCTGTCGCCGTGGACTCGGATGCGAGCGCCATCCTGTGCACTGTAGAGCTCGAGCCTCACCTGAGACCTGCAGATGACGGCGACCTGCAGAAAATCAGCTTGAATCTTTGCTCACTCGGCTACCTGGACCCCGTAGACCCTCCCACCAACCCTGATCCTTTCGCGTGCGGCCCTGCGTGTCGCGGTCAGGGTGAGATGGTGGCCCGGCCTGCTCCAGGTTTACTCGTCAGCTTGCCCTGCTTCAGTAAATGCCAGAGGGAATCTGGTCAAGTGGCCACAGTCTTCCCAGGTGCAACAGACATGTTTTTAATCCCTCTTCCAGAGCACAATAGCCAGGAGGCCTTGCTGCTGCACGGACAAAGTGTTCAGCCTGAATGTGGGCCAGATGGTGGTGATGTGCTCCACTCCTCTCTCATTTTTCCTAGTGTTTGTCCCTCCTATTCCCACGGCGAGCAAGCCTCTCAGAATCTCACTTCCATGTACGCGACCCAGCCTAAGATGATGTATGAGGAATTAGAGAAACTCTGTCCTCCTCCTACTGCGACTCTTAGGCAGTTCGGGACTGGCTTTGTGAACCCTGAGCGGCTGGAATCAAGAAATCCACTTGAGAACGCAGCAAAGGAGCAGCTCTCTCGCCATGCGGAGCTTCAAGGTCGAGCCTGCAGGCTGCAAAGGAGACTTCAAGCCCTGCTGGGTGAGCACGCTTTGAAGCACTGCAGCCAGCAGCTGGAGGGCCTGAAGAAGCATTTCCAACTTGAAGATGTTCCTCTTCTGGACTCTGCTACGCCGCCACAAAGCTGCAGCAATCCCTGTTTTCCCTGGGAAGAGTCGATTGCAGCCTCGGCTTTTTTTGCCGAGGTGGCGGATTTCTGCGAGTCCAACCAGATGGTTCTCAGAGGCTTGCAGGAAGCCTTGGACTCAGAGGCCACAGGCAGCAGCAGCTCTGATGACGAGTCAGAGGAAGACATGCTTTCACCTTTGTGAGTATCATCAAGTTGGTAATCTGTTAGTTTGTTATTTATATTATCATATTGCCTAGATTGGCTTTGAATGACTCAAACAACCAGGTGGACTAATGTGAATTCACTGGGAAGCATCAAAATTATACATGCAGCGTGAATTATGTACAAACCTCGCTAATATTTGGTTCAGTATTCCTTAGAAAATCATAGAGAAACTTTTTGCAGTCATTGACAAGGTCTTGGTTTCCTGGCACTGCCTCAGCTTTAAACATGTTCCTTTTATTCCCAGTAGGGTCAAAGTGACGGCCATTCCAGAAGCCTGAATCCTGCCCTGCTTTATCTGGGTTAAAGCTGGTTTTGATGTGTGTTTGTGTTCAAGTCTCAACCATTAACTGAGAGGTCTTCAACCTCTGGCTCTGGGGCTGCATGTGGCTCTTTAACGTCTAGTAAACTAAACAATGCTATGAAGTAAACACAGTAAAATTGACTACTTGTTCCAGATTTTTGTTTCTTCATGCAATGTCACAGTAAAAGGAATCATTTCTTGTGGTTAGGCTTCAACCTGCTTTTCATTTTTTACCTTTTATGAATAGAAAGCTTTCTTTTATATATGTTTGCTTGTTCTGAAAGCTAAAGATACAAACAACAGTGTGATTATTTATCTACAATACAAATGCACTTTAACTATTTTTTCTTGTGGATCAGTGACAGTTTAAATTGATCCATTTTTAATTCTCAAAGATGGTCTGCTTCTAATCATTCCAACTTGAAAGAAGAAAAACCTGCTTTACCACTGGCGTATGAAAACTTCTGGTCTGCAATGTGTTAAAAAGCGTGGACTTTAACACATTTAACACATCCTTTCTCTGGAGGACTTTAACGTAAGCTCTAGTGTGTTTGTGTATAAAGGGCCACTGTGAGTATCTTGCTTGTGCAGCTGGTCCGTGCAGCTAAATAAACCAGCTCGGTCTCCCAGACGCTGGAAATCCATTGAAGCCTAAAATTTGATCATTTCAGTGTCAGATGTGAAGTTAACTACTCATGCTGAAGAACAGTCGGAGTGCAGAGGATTTGGATGCAGGAATGGAGCCCATGTTTTCAGTTCAGATCTGTGGAAAGTTCACATAGGTGTTGTCTCACTTTATTTCAGGGGCTGGAAGGCAGCCAGTAAGAAAAAAAACAAACAAAAAAAGCTAAGTGGGGTTTGATTAGAGAATTTCTGAAACAAACAGCTAACACAAATTTTGATGTTGTAGAAATTCTGATGTCAAGTTTTGGGAATTTGTGAATATGCAGCCCCAGTGCTGCTTGCATGTTTAACTTGGCCTTCAGAGATATTCACGCTCTGGCTGTCATAAGTACATGTTTTGTGCTCTCTGCTGTGGTGGGTGTTCTGACGGTTTTTTTTTTCTCAGCTAAGCGCTCACACATAGTTGTTTCTTTCCATGCGGCAGTCATAACAGATCCATCTGACGAGCCAGCTCCCTCTCTACCCACAGGCTAGGAAATAAACACGGGCTTGCCAGCGAGCCAGTAGCGTTCCACCCAGACTCTGCCATCATGCCCCGGCTCTTCACTGTTTCTAGTTGAGGATGTGCATCTCAGTGTTTACTGTGAATGCTGGAAGTGCTGTCATTATTTCGTCCCTGCATCCTGTACATCCTGGCAGAAAAGGTTGATCGCTAAGCAGAATTATGCTTTTCAGGTGGTCCAGAGTTCGCTTTTTTGGTCCGCATCAGAGTTTGATTGTTTTTTCACACTTCCCCAAACAATCCAGACTTTCTAGACAAACAAACTAGTTTGATTAAAGTGGACTAAACAGGGCTGGTAAAATTGAACCTTCAGATTGGCAGTGTTGAATCCCACGATGTCACTCTTGGGATTCTACAAAAGTCTACAAGAACTTTGTAGATTTTTTCATGATGGTGTTACCACAGTCCAGCCTTGTTTATCACAGTTACAATTTGCTTTTTCAGTGTAATTTTCTGTTTTTATTATGTAAAGCACCTTGAACTCCCTCGCTGCTGTAAAGAAACTTGATTGATTGATTGTTACTGTGACCTGAAATATGGGCAGATTTAGGTAAATCTCTGTTTTCTTTGACCCATAAAAATCTGTTCCCATCTGCCTTATTTGAATGCCATGTGTCCTTGTCTGTCCCCTGGTAGAGAGTGGCTCAGTGAAATGGGCCTCTGTTCTGTGCCTTGTCATATTTTTACCCCAGGGAAAATGGATTGAGACCATGATCTAAGCAAAAAAGATTAAAATCATATTAGACATGCACTGATGAGAGTTTCGTGGCTTTTCTCCAATCTCCAGTTTTTGGAAAACTTTGATTTACGGACACTGACTTTAGCTGATTTCTGGGTTTTGTGGGTTTGACATTTTGACCTGACATTAGCAGCCTATATTGATGTTTGCACAGCCAGCATTACTAAAACATGGTTAACATAATGTGTGTATTCCCTGGAGAATGTAGATCCTTATGTAAACTCTGGAATTTCCACAAGACAATCCTGAGGGCCACAGCTGCTGCTCTGCTGAATGCTTTTACAAAACACTTTGATCAAACTGGAAACTTGTAAATATGATCATCCTAGCTCATTATGTAAAGGAATTAGCAAACTTGAGAAATCACACACACAAAAAAGTCATTTTTGCAAGTGGAGACCAATATATTCATATTTGTGTGTTGGGTTGTGGGTTTGTGTTTCTTTCCAGATTCAAAGTGTCAACCAGTTCCTTTTTCCCGCAGTTCTTCCTGGTATGGAGCAGTTCCCTGTGATTTAGCTCTAAACCTCCACTTTACGGCTTTCATAGCTTGGTCCTTCTCTAAGTGGTTTGCTTGTTTGTTGTGAGGAAATGGATCAATACAGTCCATTCAAAAAAAAAAAGAAAAGAAAATGTGGAAGTACTTAACTCTGCATTCACAGTGTGGGAACAGTTGAAGCACTGATGGGATGCAGCTTTAAAAGTGTAATCGGTTAAGTTATGCATTTGTAGCTGGAGCTTGTTTACCCAGTTTGTTAGTTCCAGTGCCTTACAGAACTGTTCATACTCCTTGATCTCAGGTTTGGACATGTTTCAACCATAAACATCGCCTTATTTTTGTTGGTTCCTTTTGATCGACCAGAATGGAGGAAAACAAATCCACCACATCTTATCTAGCTTTACACATCTGGAGATAGAAAGTATTGCCTTCTTTTCTTAACCAGAGAGACTTTGTAGAAAGTGTGAAAAAAATCTAGGAGTTTTCAATACCTAATTGATTACATATTCTTTGTGGTTAGAAGATTCTTTGACAATCTTTAAGTTTGATTGCACCATTTCCTTTGCATGAGCCAAGAGACTCAAATGACATAAAGCCTCTTGTTTCAGCTTGATGCATCACTTTAGCTGTGAGAACCCCAAGCGTTCTCTGTCTGACTTGCATTCACAGAATGTCAGCTAATATTTTACTTGGTTTCATTGTCTTTGTGATAAGTACACAGTTTGGGGGACATTCCCAGAAAGAGGAGCAAAGGAGTTATTCCTCCTTTGTTCACTCCCCTTCTCCTCCAGCCAGCGCTTGGCAAAAATTCCTGGAATTTCCTCATTATACTGGTGGAAAGCAAAAAAGGGCAAGCTGAGACTGGGTATTGTCTGTGTTTGGGAAGGGGCAATTAGCCGCTTAACAATCAGACTTCACTGAAGCACACTGACAGGGTGGCTTTCACTGATATTTTCTTTTCTGTATGATTTAATCTGTCTTTAGGTATTTAATTAAATTGAATTTAATTGGGGGAAAGAAAACAGCCTATTATATCAAAGAGTACAGAGAAGTGTGCAGTCTGTAGCTTTATGCTGGGAAACCTAACCTTTCCCTCTGGATCAGAGTGTTTGAAGTAGGGGAGTCCCTGCAAGTCAAGGTCCAAGAGCACTGCCATGGCAACTGCTGTGGTACTGAACTCAGCCTCATGACCACACACAAACACACACACTTGCTCCTATTGTAACCTTTTTACGCAGTCGGTTTTATTGCACACATTTGTTCATTCAGAGTGCGCCCTTTAAAATAATCGCTTCCTGTCAGGTTGCCTGCTTGTTTTCACAAAGGTGAAGTTGACACAGTGGGAAATGAGATTAAAACAACCATCTATCTCTCACCTTGTGCCAGCAGCAGCAGCAGCGAGATGCAGTGGCTGGAAGAACGAGCGGAGCTGAGCAGCAGATGGATCTGGCTGCAGCTCCGTATGTCCGAACTGGATGGGAGAATAGAGCAACTGGTGGAGCTCCACAAGCACATACGCTCCACCAAGGTATGATGGAAATTAGAGATGCACAGAGAATCAGCTGGTGAACAGAATAGGATGGTAGTCAGCTTGCTCAACCCCAACCAGTGATGAACTCAAAAGTCAGACCTTTTTCCAAAACCTAAACCAAAACCCTTTGGGTGTGAATCTAGCTCCTAATTGAAAAACACTGACAGATAGCCATGTTTTATACCAGTGAAGTGTTTAAAACTGAAGCTTAGAGATTGAAAAAACTATATTGAGGTTGTACTCAATATACCCATATCTGTGGGTCAATCGGTCTACAAGAAAGCGAGACATTCAGCAGGTAATAGCTAGGTCAACATGTTACAGCAAAACTGTTCTGTTTTTTCATAATTTTTATTTAAAAAAATGTAAATTTAGCTTTATGGCAACTGCTTTCACGCATTGTGACATCTCTCCTTTTCGTTATATAAATAATTAGTGACCCTGGAGGCAGGAGTTAAAAAAACACCATTTATATCCTGCTTTTATATCCTCTAATATTATTTGAGAAAATTCTGAATTAAATCACACTCAGCAGGTCCAGTTTCTTCTAAAACCTAAAAACAGAATTCGACCACACAATTCTGATATTTGCATCTGTCCTGACTGAGAGTACATGCAATGGAATTGTAGAAAAAAGGTTATTTAAATCAGTAAGTAAAACATAGGATACCATATAACATGTCTTTTTGCATCTATGCTCTTCTGTGTGCGTTTTAGGGCAGGGTGGTTCTTTCGCAATCCCAGCCGCTGACAGACAGGCAGATTCAGCAGACCCTGATGAGAGAAATGGCCGGCCTCTCCTGCACAGCCTCAGATCCCGACGCAGAGCCCTGCAGTCCCACGCGCCTTCTGTACAACATTGAGAGACAGGTACGATGGCTGAACTCTGTCTTGTCTGGAGCGTTGTGTTCCGGTGTCAGCCTGTGAGGATTTGACTCATCACTTACACAGTGCTCACTATTCAACCTGTGTGCTGCTATGGTAAATTAGTAGCTGCAGGTGGAGGGAATAAATTGCTTCTGCTTGATGATGTCAGGTGGTTCTAATTATCCCAGGAGGGAGAAAGAGCATGTTAATTGTTACAGCGGTGGAGGCAGATGTAGAACTGCATATTAATATGACACAGTATGCATTCCCTGTCCTAATGGAAGTAGAAGTTGTATGTAATTTTGATGTTGAATGTTCATTAAAGTGTATATTTATGGAAACATTACAGAGGAGCATCATTTCTGGGTGATTCCTTAGTATTTTCTGTTTCATTTTGAATTAAAGCTGCAGTAGGTAACGTTTATAAATAATATATGTATTTTAACATATTTGTTAAATATTTCACTATGTCCTGACAAAGAAAGATAAAATGTGAATTAATGAAGCTTCTCTGCCTCCTCCTTGTTGCCCTTCTGCCATTTGGAGAAATTTACCACTTGGTCAGAATCAACCAATCAGAGCCAGAGGGTCTTACCACTGCCAATCACCCTAATGTACATGCTGCTCTCAACCTCCCCCTTGCTCTCTGCTATGCTGCATCTCCTTCCCTATAGAATTAACTGCTGTGAATGCGCAGACTATTTGAGCTCATTACTTTTCACAGATGATCTGTCTCATGCTATATTGTCATGACAGTGAACGTTTTAAAGAAATATGTAAAAAAAATAAACATACTTATAAAAGCTACCTACTGCAGCTTTGATAGTCTTATGGCAGCACAGGCTTTAATGTCAGCAGTTTCTGTTGATATGAAATATGAGATACAAGTTTCCAAGCAGTTGAATAAAGCCTCGGTTTCATTTTGTTCCTGGGTTAACCTGATTTCTGTGTTTTCTTCTCTGCAGAGTGCCCAGCTCAGCCAGATTGTAAACAGCCTGATGCTTCCCCTGAGTTTTTCACCTCTCTCTAAACAGCCTTCAAAGGAAAGGGGAACCTTCACAAGGTGTGTAGAATTCCTGTTCTTATTCGGGCTGCTCTTCAGTTGCAGTTAATGGATACCCTATTCTTCAAATCACCCTGTAAACACTTTGAGAAAATCTGCCTGTTCATTGTCTGTTTTGACAGCTGCATATTCATCCTGCTTCAGCCTCTATGCTATGGGTGGAGATTAGAGTTTGGGTGGAGTTTGTTACAACAGCTCTGGGGCATATTTTTTTTAGTCTTGAAATGGTGTATTAGGTTATAATAGTTGCTCTGTCGCATTCTAACATGATTAATCAACCAACAAAGATAAAACTGGCTTCATTTGAGAGACATTATTCAGAACGTCAGGCCTCCCAGCCTCCCGAGATTATTCTTGAGTCTTTTGGAGCTCTGATTTTATAGAGGAGGCCTTGCAGACAAAACATGTTGCACACATTTTGAAAATGAATGTTTAAAATATATCAATAGAAGAAAAAAAATGCAAGACAGAAGTTGTGTGTTTGCTGGGTTAGAGCCGTGGAAGTTATGTCACACTGTTACAGTGGTATACCGTCTCAGGAGAGCACTTCAGAGCGCAACATGAAAACAACAAACAGCTACAGTAGAAACTGGAAGGAATGCAGAATGTTGCTGTTTTTGCTTTTCATGTTAGAACTCCATGTCTATCTGACATGGAGAATAAAGGAATTTAAAAGTTGGAAAACAACGAGACGGGACCATGAAATTTAATCCTATACTTCCAAATCTGTCTACCACCTGGAAAATAAAAGAAATGCCACAGTTGACTCCAGATGCTAATTACACTAGAAGCACTAATTGCAAATTCTTGTTATTTCTCTATTTTTTGCATATATAATGTAACTTCACTTCAGCTCATGAATAATTTTTGTTTGCAGCAGAAAGGTTCATTAATTTAAATTATGTGGTGGCATGTAATGACCGCTTTGACTGTTTTGCTGCCATTTTACGACATAGTTATGAGTATTTTTTCAAGCTTGAGGTCTGGTGTGCCCCTGACGTGTCTCTTTCCTTTTTGTCTCAACTCTTGTGCTGATAGCAATTAAAATACAGCCATAAAAGGATGACTCCAGCTTATTATGTAATCTTACAAATATAAATACAATTAGGTTTACATTCAAGATCACAGCAACACTAACTGTTTCAGTAAAGGCATTCAAGATTAAAAAAGTATCTCAATATAGTGTTGAGTATTTGAGCATTGAGTATTATGAGTATTTGAAGCATTTATATTACAACAAAATTCACTTTACTCACCAGGATGTAACTCTAAAAGGACATTAGGTAAATATCACCATAAATGGTGAAACATAATGTATCACAACTTAACATTCCCATCTATTTAGAGCAAAACTGAAATTCAGAAGCAGATGGTTGATAAACTTCTTCTGAACAATTTTTTTTTTACTTTTTAGGATTTCTCTGACTTTTGTATGAACTTCCAGGCCTGCCCCTTTCTTGAACAAAAACCAGCTGTATAGTTTTCCACTTGTGAATGATCTTTCTGGCTGTGTAGGAATGTAGGCCAGGCTGTTTGGAAATGGCATTATAAACTAGCCTAATGGTGACCAAGAGCTGCAAAATATGATTTCCTTGCTTAATGCATTATTATACACTCTAATGTTTCAGATTGTTAAACTGTGGAAACTTTTGCTTTTCTAAAATATTGACCTGTTAATGATTAGCTAATCATTGCCAAAGATCAAAATCCACTAATTAACTGCCCGTTGACTGGATTGCCCAAAAAAAAGAAAAAAGTGTAACATTTTAGGATGAAATGTTGGAAGAATCAAATACGAGTTGTGATAATTTAAACCTTAGAAGTGGAGAAGTGTGTTCTCTCTGTTTACTTTGTATTCACAAACAGCTGCTCAATCAGCATTAATAATGACACAGGCAATTCCAGCACATACAAAGATCCAAAATGACATAAAGCTGTGGCAGGCAGTAGGGGAAACAGAAGGTAAGGCACCATGTGGCTGCAGAGTCAGGATTTCAAGTCTTAATCTAATGTTGCAGATCAAATAGTTTTAATCACTGAGTCTTAAATCTTTTGTAATTTGCTGACGCCTGCATGCTTGCGGTGGTGCTGTAATCCCGAGCTCAGTAGTTTTTCTGACTTGGCTGAGAGAAACATTTTAAATGTCAGTTCTGTGCTGCTTTTCTGTTATTTAACGGGCCATAACTTTGGGTAAGAAAAGCAGTGAAACGTTTTTCTTTTTCTCCAGCCAGACAGGAATAATTTCTTCTGGCTCTCTTACCAGTCAACCTCAGTAAGAATGAAAAGCATGTGTTATTTGAAAGCTCAGAACTATTATTTTTTTTTCAGTTTGTAATCATGAGCCATAATAAAAATGCAACAGTGGTAGTATTTTTGAATTGTTAGGGATAATCACATGTTGCACATCAAAGATTTCGATCATTGAGTTTTAGGTGTACAGTATTTTGCCAGTATATATTTAACGACTTACTTTAAATTCTTTTAGGAAAATAGGCAAAGTGTTTCTTTTCTGATGTTCTAACATTTATGGTCTGGGTTATACCTTTTTGTCATTGGAGCAACCAAACAGCTTTCTCTAGTCTGACTGCCTGGTTGTCTTTTTTAAACCTCCTTGTGAGTGAAAATAAAAGCCTTGTGTTTATGAAACTGGTATATTGATTTTTATTAATTGGAAAGTAACAAGAGGATCTACATGAGTATCAGTTACTCATGTTATTACCAGTGACACACATCTGTTCTGACAGCAGCTTGAAAAAAAATGTCCTGTTTTAGTGCATGAGTCATAACTGTGGCATCTTCATGATCTCATCTGATCTCATTCCCACAGTGCTCCTGGAGGAGATGATGTTTTCCTAACTGGGACCACTAAGGGAAGGAGGCTGAAAGGCAGAAGGCTCTTCAGAGTGGATGCATCGTGTGTGTGCGCCCGCACCCGGCCCATGGTCTCTTGCCACAAACGCAGATTGTTCTCTGTCACCTCTTGCTACACCACCAGTTCACCGGTACGCCCAATGCAGGCTCCTCCTTTTCTTGGTCTTTCTTGCTGCAGATGTACCGTACGCATATGCATATTGATTTGGTCATTTTTTATATGACAAAGACATCCTCCTTGTATCTGTCTTCATATTAATAAAATAATTGAAGAGCGTCCACAGGCTACATATTAAGATTATATTGCTGCAAATGCACTTTTTTGACTCAGTGTTGTAGTTGACATATCTACTTTAAATGCGAAAGCTAATTACTCATGTGAAAACTGTATGCTATTTACTTGCTAGCAGAATGAGGTAAAATCTATTTTTCCCTTCTTTCGTTTTATTTTTGTTCCAGAAATCAAGACAGCCAGTATCTACTCACTT
Organism: Phalloptychus januarius; assembly: GCA_902982915.1. NCBI lineage: Eukaryota > Metazoa > Chordata > Actinopteri > Cyprinodontiformes > Poeciliidae > Phalloptychus > Phalloptychus januarius. The sequence continues at coordinate 13,570,263 of CADWAE010000230.1, read as the reverse complement.
CCCCACGTGTAACTCTTGTGATTCTGTGTGTTTGTGCTCGAAACCTGACTGCAGCTGCAGGTCAAGACTTCACCCTTTGGTGCCTCTTTCATCTGGTAAAACTTCCAATTAAGTTTTTTTCTCATATGGAAATTATTCTGAATTGTTTTCATTTTACCATTCATCTGTGCTATAGGGTTACCTTTAAGGTGTATGTCGTCATTGCTGTGAAGTATGCACCACTTTTGATTCGCCCCAGTTTACATCAGTTTTCTCTACCATCTTGGTAGCAAAGTTCAGTGTTCTATTCGTAGTATGTAAAGAGTTTCTATAGATCTGATATTAGCAGTGAATGGACAGGAAAGAGGGAAATGAGAGAGGGGGAAGACATGCAGCAAAGGTCGCCAGGCCGGGAATGGAACCTGAGATGGCTGCTTCGAGGACTAAGGCCTCCATATATGGGTTGTGCTAAGCCCCTGCGCCACCACAGCACCCCTAGATCTGGTATTAGATATTGGTTTAACTCAATTATTTGAAAATCTGGAGCCAATCCAAGCATTCTGCATTATTTTTTACATTTTTAGTCAGAAATTATTGGTGAAATGTTTCATTGTCACAAGATCTTTGCCACAGTGTCAGATTCATCTGAAGGTAATGCTTAGGTGTTTACCTACACCTGTCTGTCTTCCAATACTGAAGAGTAATACAAACTTAGCAACAGTATAATTTAGTTCCTGTTCAATTTTTGACCTGTTTGATATCTCATACAATGTAGCACATTTTGACCCTGGCCTACCTCGTCTTTTTAAAGTTGTAGCCTCTCCATGTTCAAAGAATAGATACATTTTTTCTTGGCCTATTGAGAATTGTAAGTGATCAGACATCTTTGATTCCTGTGACTGTTTTATTTTCACAAACTTCTTAAAGATTGTATTCTCTCCTCTCAGGCATTACTACAAGTCATCATTTTCAGAAATTTAAAGCCAGAGAAGAATGGATTCAGAGACCTTTAATTATCAATTCTAGATTGCCCAATCCGTCAAACTATGGGAGAGTCAGCTCCACACCAAGGCACAAGAGTAAGATCCTTCTGAAGGGAATGTGTTCACATGACAGTTTGTTCCCTATTTTACATGTTGAATCAAAAATCATTCATTCTGCTTTACTTTGGCACTGAGAGAAAAAAACAACTATTTTCTTTAAGATGGCAGTGTGATCAGGGCAAAAGATTACCTGAAATCTACTGTACAAACTCAGGTATCTAAAGAATTACAGAACTTGCCACACTTATTTGAACCTGTAACAACTCTTACGAAGTAAACAATGAGCTGACTGGCTGCTGTAAAGATGAGCAGATGTGCTTGGCATCACTGTTTTCTTGCTTTCACGATATTTACTTCAAAAGACCAATTTGCAGCTGTTATTGCTCTAAATAAAAATAACCTCACAAGTTAACAAATTGCTATCAATTTGCTGTGAACAAATTGACAGCAATTTTTTGCTGTCAATTTGCCAATTGCCACAAATTGGTGAAATAACCAATTTACTAATTGATTCTTTAAAAAAAAAGTTATTTAATTTTTGAGTATTCAAAACAAATGTCTCAAAGCACTTTACAAAACAAATGGATCTAACTTGTATCTAGAAATATTGTAAATTCAGTCAAATCATACAGAAAGACCTGATTACAGCAGCATTGACTTACTACTGTCAGATTTGATCCTGTTATAGAATACTGCAGTTTAAAGAATAGAAGTAGAGAGCGTACTAAAATAAAGCAGTATAATAACCAGACATAATAACCACTATTCTAAGTCTACAACTATAGTGTAAGCTTACTGTGGCTTAAGCAACTCTAATGACAAACCTTGTCAAAAAGTTTTAAGCTTAGACTTTAAACTTGTTACACTTCCTGAAAAAGTGTAAAGAACCACAGTAATCTGTCCTTGAACCAATAAATGCATGGATTAGATTTACTGCATAACTGAAATAATCCTTTAGTGCATCTTTACCCACAGTGAGATGAAATTTTTTTTTACACTGGCAGCTTTGTGACAAGAGGAACAGCAAAGAAACCACTTTTTTTTATTAGAAATGCTTAAAGTACTGACTGAATTCCAATACAGTCCAATTCTGGGATTGTGGGTTACTACAGACTCTGCCAAAAACACTGCCTCAGAAGAACTGGGCAACCAGAACATAACAATAAAATGTTGGAAGAGTTTTTAAAAAATTTCCCAGATTTTAACTCCTTTAGGAGATTGTGGTCAAATTCTCAAAAGTTAAGTGGGAGAAGCAGAAACCAACGCCCAACAGTAACAAGACAAGAATGAATCAGCATCAGTCAAAAACCAAATAAAAAGTTATGACAGAGCATGCCATGGGAAACTACAGAAGTTTAAAGAAAAACAATGAGCAGTGGAAATCTTCTTACTAAAAATGCTAAAACTCCTGTGTAGTTTGATCCAAGAACTAAACTGTTTCTAAATAACAAATATAATCCAAGGACTAAACTGTCTCTAAATAATGAATATTACATAACCGTAATAACTTGATATTTCAACTTGGATCTTTCTCAGTTCCACCCTTGTTTTTATTCATGTCAGATGTTCCACTAAACCTGCATGAAATTGTGTGACATATCACCAGTGTTAGAATATGTTCATGCGCTTCTGTAGTTTCTATAAATTAGGATTTTATTTCTGCTTTTCCTTCCTAAGATCACAATGGGATTTTAATGTAGCAATGGTTATTTTTAGTGTATAGTAGAGCAATAAAGACAGGACAAAATGGAGATGACAGAGTGCAGCTAGTAGGCACAAAGGAACCTGATTGGATATACAGTAGATAAAAACGTCACATGCACAGCTCACTGCTGATTTCGTGTCGGTTTAAATGATCCCATTCTCTTTAGTCAATAGCAGCGGAAGGCAGTATGTCAGTGGTAAATTACCCAAAAATTACAGCCCGACATAAATATACATATACATATGTATCATTGTAGCTGAAATTGAATAGGATCTATAGTGGGGTAAATGTAAGTAACATGTGAAAATCTAATGTGATAAGAAAAAACGAATCTAAAAACTGATTTGGTTCTGATCTAAAAATGTATTAGAAGAGTAGGATGAAAACCACATTACACATCTAATTTATGCCATGTGTGCTCTTCTAGGTAGGAAATGCAAGCAACATGCGCAGCGTCAGAAAAGGGGAGTTTTGAGTCTTTCACCAATCAGGTCGCCAGGATCTGCTTGGAGTCAGCGCCGACGATCCAATAAGAGAAAAAGGAAGAGAGGACGGCGCTGCAGACTGACTAAAGGTGGGTTTCATTATGTGTCTAACGCTTCTTCAGTAACTGGATGAACTGAAAAAGTTCCCACAGTAAGACAAAGTGTGATATTGCTGTATTTAAACCACAATTTCTAACATAATTTAAGGCTTTGCCATTTTAAAAGTAAAACAAGAATTACTCCCACTGAAACAAAAACTTTAAAATAATATACTGATTTCTCAGGTTTTAAACATGTGATCGTGCCTGTAACAAACACTATTTAGTGAAAGATGTAACAGTTTTCTGTCACTTTTAAGTTAGAAAACGAGGATTTTTTGTTTTAAAAATCTGATCAAAGAAATAGTGAGATGAAATTAGCTCATGGCTACATATTGTTGATCATTTAGCATCTACTTAGTTATATTTTTTATCACATTTTTAAGTTGTGAGCTACACTGTAATCCGCATCTGTGTCCTTGATATAGTCTTACTTTCAGAGTGTGTTATATGTTTGTTTCTAGATGATCAGGATGTCCTGTACCAGCTGTGTGACCTTGGAGACAGTTCAAATGACATGCTGGAGGAGAACTATGGCCAGTTCACACTCAGCCGGGGCTCACGGGTAACATACTCAGTATCATTCAATTGTTTGTCAATCTGTAAATAAGTAAGTGAATAATGTCATAACTATTGGCTACCAACAAGTGTTAGGAAAGCAAAATTCATACTTTAAGAACAAACCTTTTTTTTTTTTTTAGTTAAATCTATCAAGCTACCAAACTTCTGTCAGTTGGAATGGAGAAGAAGTTAATGATTTCCCGCCTGCTTGTGTATATTTGTTATTTATTATGGGGCATAGTGTCACATGCCTTTAAATTAACCTTAATTATTTTATGCAAGCACAAAATTAAAATGTTGAAAATAAACTTACAGATGTGCATGTATAGTGTTAACATGATGAAACACAGTAAATGAAAAGTCTTCATTGTGGATCTCGGATCACTTTTAATTTAGATCCTCATACTCAGTAATAACTGATGGATGCTGATCCAGTTAATATTGGGTTGGTGCTGAAATATTCCAGATATCCTATTGTTTCAGTACCATACTTCATGTTTGAAAGGAAAGCAAGTGCAAAACCAAATGTTTTAAAAAAATGACAACTGAAGTGAAAGACAAGAAGCAGCCCAAAGTCAATAACTTCATTATCAGTATCAAAGCAATTGTTCTTTATTTAATGCCCCACTTCTTCATTTCAATGCGTCCAAATACTCTTTTTTTCCCGAGGGACCTGGTTTTTATTATGCAGCCAGTCAATTATAGAGATTTTCTATTTTGCTGTGTAAATGCCATGTTATTTGTGGTCGCAGCATAATTATATTTCTAATTCTACTGCAGCTGATTCCAGAAACAGAGTCCCTATAGATGGTGATTCATATCTACAGGACATGGTGGATATAGTTCATTTAATGCAACTTTCCGATGAATAATTGCCCCGTTTCCGAAAACATGCAGGTTTATGTCAGATGAAATAATTGCAAATGTCGTGCGGAACATTGTTATCTTCACACACAAATAGAAATACTAACCCTCTGTAATATGTAAACATTTGTAAATATTAGCTGTAGTGTTAACTCTGCTTAGACAGTAACATATTTTGCCTATTTTTAGGGCTTCCTTCGCAAACACCACAGAGGCCGAGTGTACAACATTGATGACATTGTCATTCCCGTCATTCCTCCTCTTTCTAAAGTGGAAAAACTGCAGTACAAAGATATCCTGACGCCGAGGTAAACAATTCAAGTGCTGCCATAGGAGTTTAAAACAAGTTCAGTTTAAATGTAATGTTCATTGTAAAAATAAAGGTAATTTTATTTATATAGCACATTTTGAGCAACAAGGCAATACAAAGTTCTTTACAGGAATTAAAAGGAAATACAAACAAAATAACAAACCAAAGGAAAGAGCAAAAGAAGAAAAAGAATCTAATGTTGATCTAAAGTATGTAAACTAGGTGCTCCTGTTCAGGGTGGCTAAATATCCTCTGGTCTAATTCCATTTATGGGTTGGGAGAATAGGAGACTGAAAAATAAACTAATGATTGACTAATCTAATGCATTTTCTGGGTTAAAAGTGAGTACGCCACAGTTTCTAAATAATGAGCTAAGTTCTAAGTTTGTTCTAAATCCTTTTCCTGGTTAAAAGGATTTACTGATTGTATTGACTTGAATTGATTGAAGAGGCACACATAAGATTCTTTTACCCCATTCATAAAATGTAGAAATAAGACAATCATATAAATCATAAAAATAATGTACAGTATCTACCTTTCATTTAGGTGGCGGGTGGTCGACATCCAGGGTTTGACCCCTAAAATGGGAGAAGAGAATCATAAGGTAAAGTTCAATCTTCCTGGCACAAATATATCATTGTTATTCTTGAATTCAACTTCTGGTGTGTTCTGTGTTGTGTACAGATTGAGGATCTCTGTGATGAAGTTTTTGCTCGGAGGCACCAGGCTTTGGAGCAGAAGGAAAAGCGCCGCTGGTCATCCTGGGAAAAGAGGAAGTGTTGGAGACGTTCGACAAGGTGCCTGCACACAAACAGACTCGCTTACAAATCTGTATATAAAAACAATCTGCGTGAAAGCCGAGTGTAGAAAAATATTCTTGCTGGATGGCTTACGTTTTTCTTCTCTCTTCTCTCTTCTCTTCAGATCTGGCAGCAGGCTATCGAGCAGCGGGGGCGGGATGTGCACATCAGGAGACGAGAGCTCAGTGGAGTGGAGTTGTGCTCAGCTGGATTCTGATGAGCAGCCGCGGGTGGAGGAGTGGCTGGTATAATCTCAAGCTTCTGGTCCTGAAACGACAAATCTTCAAAGAAAATGGAGAATATAATAGTATTCACTGAGAAAGGGCAAATCTCAAACTGTATATTCTGGTTTTTTAAGTGGTTGAAACAAATTTTTGTTTCCTTTCTGTCACTAAAGTGTATTTTTTTTGTTCTTACAGTTAAATTGATTATTATGCAGTTTATTCATTCCAGTATTTATCAGTGAGCAGAGCTAACCTGTCCCACTGGACAAATAAATAACTGATATTTTAAATAACGAGACTGCAATCGGCTTGTTTTTAAACTCCTAATTTTCTTTTTAATGCTCAACATTACTTGAAATGTGTTTTCGATAACATCCATATCAATGATAAGATGTTATTTACCCTGTGGCACAGGACAGGAATATAAATCAGCAGTAATGAGTCTAATATCCTCAGCCTTTTCCAGACACACTTAGGCGAGCTGTGAAGCCTCGATGGCTTCTTGAGAGTCTCCACAGATTCTTGTCTCCACTTGTTTCCCCCGATCCTGCTTTGATTGTAGGACTCTCTACTTCTTTGCTGTGATTGGAGAGGAAACAAGCCGCTACTTATCCAGGCTTTCTAATCAGCTTTCTCATCGCCACAACTCTGCCTCATGTTCTTCAGCACCCAAACAAACCGCGATTAATGCTGAAACCCCGAGCTTCACCGAAACCAAACAGACGTCAAAGAATTAAGTGAAGGGACTGGTCGGGAGAAAGCATTTAGCGGATTTATTTTATAGCTGCGAGAGATGAAAGCGTTTCATACTCAGTTTATTGCATTTAATAAATTGTACTAAAAAGATTTGAGTTGTCAGCAAACAGACAAAAACCACATTATTTGCTCTGTATTTCCTGCAGCCTCAGGCACCTTGGGAGTCCCGAGTCTTTCCTCTGGATGAGCATGAGGAAGCAACTCTGCTTTCTGATGAAGTGAAAATCCCATCTGGGTGGACAGAATCCAGTTGTCTTTCCATCTCTTCAAAGCCTTCCAACTCCCAACTGTCCCCAACTCAGTCAGCCTGCACTGCACTGCCCTCTTATGGACAGAACAAGAGCTGTGCATCCAGCGGTAGCTGAGTTTACAGTGATGACATCTTCATCGGTAAGTAAGGTGGCATTTTATATTATTATACATAATATAAATATAATATAATATAAAATTTAAAGTTTGATTACTTGCAGATATTTCTGCCATAGGGTATTTTACTTAACAACTATATTGTAATAGGCTCTAGATTATGTCATTTCAGTCTATAAAAAGAAAAGTAATTTCATAAAACTGCTGAAACTTAGAATTAATGGTGGAAAGAAACTTTTGTAAGTATTTCCTTTGTTTTTCAGCTCTCCTTACATCAGGGACCACAAGCCAAAACAAGTCCACAGGAAACCTTTGCAGGGATACTGGACAGGGTCACTGGACTGGGTCAATGCTAATTTTTCATTCAATGTATTGATCTGAATACTTTGATGCGAATGTCATTTTGGTATGTGCCTTTTTTTGGCTCTTCCTGCAGTTTTGGGTTTTAATGTAAATGTGGGAGCTGTCTGTATTGTGATGTAGAGCAGCAGTTTACAGGTGTCACACGCTATTTATTCTCAAAGATGTCTCTTAAAAATGTACAGATTTAAAGAGCCAAGTAGATACATTTATTTATATAATCTGATTGTTTTTACATGTTTTTTTTTATCTTCATATGTGCTATAATTCTTTCAATTTTTTTTTTATGAAACCAGTAAATATTGATATTAGTAAATATTGTGGGTTTAATGTTTTATTACATGTTTCATGTGCATGTTTCTTTTCTGGTTCTCAGAGATTGCTCATACATTTATAAACACAACAGATGCAATTTGTTTAAATATCAGAGCAATAATAAAATAATCTCATTATTTTTAATGACGACCTGGAACAGCATGAAATTTGACTTGAGCACTTTGCAGGTCTTAATATGGAAAAAGAAGATGGAGTATGCAAACTTATTTCCTGGTGACTGTCTTCTTGTGAAACATCTGAATTTCTAAAAATAAGTTGCTTCAATCAACTTACTTTTATGTTGTTGTTTTTTTATAAAGATTGCTCATCCATCTGTTCATTAATTAATCCATCAGCTAATCCGTCCATATGACCGTCCACCATGTCTGGTGGATCATCATCTCAGTAATCTGAAAATATGTAACTGAACAAATGCTGTATATACATAAAAAATCTGCAAACATTCTGCGATGAGTAGATCCAAATATCCCTTTTTCATCGTGCTAACCCTGAAAAAGGTAGTTTGTAGAAAACATTCATGGAATCAGCTAAGATATAAGGCAAAAAAATATTTTAGAATAAAATTAAATTGGGGAAAAGAATCTACAATTATGGAATAGTAGAACATGGAGCATTTCAAGGGTTTTGTTTTTATTAGATCTCCACTGTAATTATACATTACAGGAAACATCTCCTGTTTTCAAAAGTCTGATCTGTTTTTTTATGTTTTTATATGAAGTATGCTGCCAACATTTAAAATATGCATTTATTGCATAAAAACTAATAGTTGCATCAAATACTGTGAGCTCCCATAGTGTTAAGATATAACTAACATGTATCAAAGTCACTGCTCTTCGGGCCACAGTTGGAGTCAAGCAGCTTGTGCTTCAGTCTTGAATGCATAATGCCCACTTATAATTTCCTTGACAACCACTGACAGGCCAGATGTGCAGATGGCTGAGGTCACCCCTCTAATTTAAATGAATTTATGTATCTAACTTTACACCAAGGACTTGGTACATGACCTTAGGAGTTATAAACTCAGTTTCATCTAACTTTTGTTAGGAGTTATGATTGACAGACCAGGCCTTCTGATGAAAAGACAAAGGTTTTACTCTTAAGTTCATCTTATCTCTCGCTGCATTGGTAAAAAACACTCCCAAATAGTCTGAAATACAAAGAGAACCACTGCTGGCCAGAAGAGGTGCCCAATGCTTCTCAAATCAGAGGCGAAACAAAATGAATCTAATAACATGCACTTTAACCTTAGTGCTTATTTGACCTAACTAAAATAGAAAGAAAAACCTAACGGTAACGGTGTTAATGCAGAGAGGCTTTAACATATAATAATAATAGCGTTAACAATCAGCTTTTCCTATGTTTATGTATTTTCACAGTTGAACACTAGGGGGCGTCCTTCTATCAAAGTTTGACAAAAATGGCTTACCACCTGCCAAGGACTTGCATCACATTAATCAAGATATTTTTGTTGCGCCTCTAAGTTACCATATTTATAGTAAAAACAGTGCTTCGGAATAGTTTTGTATCCTCATATGTCAAAATGTTAATATTAAAAATCAAGGAAATAACTGTCAAAACATACTTTCATTTTTAACAGTGCATTAAATGCATTACTTTAATATTTTAATCTTATATAGGGCTGAATTAAGGTATATTTTTCAAAATTAAAAAAGTAAATGTATTTATTGTCTTGTGCCGTTCATTTGTGTATTTTGTCAGTATTATTTCAACATAATGAAAAAAGTCTGATTACCATCATCATCATTAAATTTCTCAAGACAAACAGCTACTTTAGTTCCCATTTTTTCCACCATCAACGAGGCTATGACGCACCTGCCGACACAAGAAGCGCCACTTTTATGGTCACAAAAATGTTTAAGCTGCTGTCAGCATTATCACATTTTATTTGCGCATGGAGCTGAATCGGCCGGCGGTGTTTACTGTCTTTCTAGCTTTCATTTACATTACAATTTTACTATTTACTTTCTGTTTTTCTCATACTACCGAAAATGAAAACGGAGACATTTTTTTAATTCAACCACTATGGTAGTTTCTAGCAAGAAGGTTCCTCCAGAGCGCCGTAGTAACCGGTATAAACAGGAACCGGCACGCCTAGTTCCAGTATTACGGTAACTGAAAGGCTGCGGTGCCTCTGTGTCCGACAGACGGGTGTTTTACTGGAAGACGCCGAGCCGAACAGGTAAAGATTTTATACTTCCTTTATTCACTACCAGCGTTGTAATGCAGCAGAAAAAGCAATTTGTAACTCAATTTAAAAGCCTAAGACATTGACAGCCACTGGTAATCTTACCATCAGGCAATAAGTGGATGTTTTAAGGAGCCCAACCTCTTTGATGAGGTGGAAAAAATGAGGCATTGTTCGTGCATAACAGAACTGGATCTCGGTTCTTGTGAATGGATGTGTGGTGGTTCTTTGGTGCCATTCAGCTTTTAAAGGGACGATTCTGCGGCTTTAATCCGATGTGAAATCACTGCTGAGCAACAGATCTAGAAACCCAGATTCTGAGGTGGGAGAGACCTGCTGATTGACCTAATTGTCCTGTGTCTTACTGGTCCAATTAGACGCACTATTTCTATGTGAGGAAATTAAATGATAAAAAAAAATGTCTGCATTGGGCTTTGGAAAGGCTTCACCTACTGCGGTGCCTGCAGGAACTTGGCTGGCTGCACAGGCGCTGAATGACCATCAGGCTCCAGAGATTATATATCACATTACACAAACATACAGTATAGAGTGACTGTGGATGTTAAAACAAGTGCTTAAATATAGTTGCTTGCTATAATTTTTTTCTAATGACAGAGAAGAGAGAGAGGGAGAGAGTTGCAAAAACCAGTGCTGAGTCATATTGGCGTGCCCCATTGATTAATAATCTGCATTTCTGCTATTGAGATTTTCCATTCCATGTTAAACATCAGTAATATATAGCCTAATATTGTCAACATAATCCACTTCATTCTGAAATAAAATATGACATTTTCATACATTGCTCCATTGTAAATCTAATGTAACAAAATAAGGTAAGAAAGCCTGTAATTTATCCCGTCTGAGGTCAAATTGCTCCCTCTGAATGGATATTTGGTTAGCTCATACAAGATGGATTTCTCACTTGGAGCATGCTGGCTTCAGTCACATCTCATTTACATATTGGGGGCTGGGGGTTGGATATCGATTTCCCTTTGTGGAGTCCACTTGCTCCAGTGTCTGCACATACATTTAGATGCCTCATGCATTCAAGATGAGGGTGGGATTCATGGAGTCCTACAGATTGCAGAGCGCACCATGAAGGAATTTGTCAAGGAGATTCTGGCTGAGTGTTCCACCTGCTTTCGTTTTTTGTGCTGGCTGCAGTTCATCTAGGATTTTTTTTTTATTTTGCATGTTACACAATGCCATTAACATGAAGGATCACAGCAAGTGGGTGTGATTTGCATCATGACCTGCATTAGTAGCCCCATTATTCAGTGTGCATTTATGTTTTATATGTATAAAAAAATACTCTTCGGCAATGCAGTTAGATAAGAACTTAGTGAAATTCTGTGTGCGAACCCAGTCAGGGCTTGTTTACTGTTTGTTTTTGCCTAAGTCCTAGAGGGGAACTGGATCTTTAAGATGTGCATGCTAGTTTTTACAATGGATTACAAGGTAGTCATACCCTTAGAATTTTTCATACTCGTCACATTGCATCCATGAATTTGTGTTTTAATAGGATTTTAGATATAGGACCAACACAAAATGGCACATAGGCGTGAAATGCAAAGAACCTCATGCATGGTTTTCAGAATTGTTCACTTACTATGTCTGAAAAGTGTGTCCATCTTCATCCCTGCTGTGGAGAAGTTCAGAGCAGAGTTAGGCTATAAAACAGGGGTGCCCAAAATAGAAGGTAAGATAGTTCTTGCTGTGCTACAGACTGTTCGCTAAGCAAAGGCATTTGTTTTTTGCCCTTCAAGTTCTGAGCCAGACACTGAATATCCAATATCTAAACATTATCTGCTTTATAGCACAACCTCCTTGATCATCTTCTCTCAGTGGAAAACAGGATTCTATAAAGATGTCCTTAAGACCATTGCACAATATTTAGCCATTATTTCTAGCATGAATGCATAAATATATATATATTTTGGTCAAATTCCACAAATTGAAAGATTTACTATTTGACACTAAGTTCAGTATCGCAAAATTACATTGGATGAGTTGATTTTTAGCTTGCTACACATCCCAAACCAAAGTTACTGGAATGAAAATATTCATTCCATTATTTGTTTTCTAATTTTCAGTATTGTAAAAATCATCGTTAGATGTTTGTATTTTCCATTAAGGAGTCATAACTTATTCAAATTCTCAAAAGATTTGTAAACATTAGTCCAGATCTTCTGAAAATTTTCTGAAAAATGTTACGCTTTTACTCATTGTGTAAAATAACCGAAACCAGACTTTACATGTGTTTAGTTAATAAACCTAAAATTCTAAACAAACTGGATGATAATTAACTGCAACTTTAAAGGAACAAGTGTCCATTTTGGTTATTTTCCAGACAGTACAAAAGGAAAACCTACAGTGGAGTTCTAGACTTTGATTAAATAATCTAGTAAGAACCTAAGCTGTCCAGTTACTGCGTCACCCTGAATCATCATTGTCATTAGCTCAGTCAGTTGTTGGAGTCAGCAGTCCGGGAAGAGGTGCCAGCTTGGTGTGGTGGACGTGCTGTCTGCCTGTTCACACTCAAGTAGTGGTAGAGCTTTACGTAAGATTGGTGTGTGAATAAGGCAACTTAATCCTAATTCCCAGTGATATGAATGACATAAAATCTGCCGGAAGACAGAGAGAGACACAGACAGTCACATGCACACATGGCTCTTGTTTGTCACGTCTTGACACAATGCTGCATGTGCAGTTATCTCTGTGTGTAAGACAGAAGAAAGTGGGAAACAAATCTCTGTATAATAAAGAGAGGCTTTCAGTGGCAGCAGTACCAACACATTTTGTCACGCAACTAACATGTCTGCCACCTACCTGCTGGTCATTTACTATTGCTGCCTTTCTGGCTCAAAAATGTGTTTTTTGTTGTTGTTTTTTTCTGTTTTTATCACAATGGTCAGTGTGGCTATGCAAGTAATGAGGTTACATTTCAAGGCTTCTTCACTGTGAGAATGCAGTTGTATCCTTTATTGACAAATAATACTTTAATTTCAAAATATTACGAAGATAATATGCCTTGCAAACACATTCATAATTCTTTAGTTTTTTATATTCTACAACTACAAAATTAAATGTTCTGCTTTGAGATTTAATGCAATGGATCAACACAGAGCAGCACATAATAGTCAAGCGAAAGAAAAAATGCCATAAAGCTTCGTTTACTTATACAACACCAGAGTCAATCCTTTGCAGAACCAATCTTAAATAGGATGGTGAGACGGTGAACATAAATTTTCAAGCCTCATCATCACTTATCTTCAACTGTTTTAAGATCCAGACTTATTGGCTATACAGTAAATACAACTGGGTAAAAGATATCAAACAAATTGTTATTTATCATTTCAGCCTTGTTGTCTCTGCTAATGAAATGTGTTATTGTCTCTTGGACCTCATCGTCTCTTCTTGAATGTTCTGCTGTTTGGAAGAATAGTGTGCTTCTATAACTTCTATCAATATCTTCTTTGTTGCTTGTCATTTTGGACCTAAATGTTGTTGCTTTGAATTTCGTTTGGCTTTCAAGACAGTGCTGAATTCTAATTTCAGCCTTTGGATTTTGGCAGAACAGCTTTTTTTCATTTGCTCACTAGTGAAGCAAAGTTAATTATTATTTCTCTATCATCCTCCCTCCCTCACTTGCATATGTTTCATTTTGGGTCGTATTCTGCACCCAACTCTCTCAAAATGGTCTTAACTGCAGAGCTAAAATCCAGGATTATCTCTCACACTAGGCACCAAAGTAAATCTACCTTGTGTTCAAGGACAGAACATCCTAAAACAAAGTGGAAGGAGGAAGGGTAAAACTGAGATGATGGGAATGGGTGCAGGACAGGGATTCATACATTCATCACAGTAATTTAATGCGTTGGCCAAAAAAAAAACAGGAAGACTATGGTTAGTATGCAGGAGGTGTTTTGATGAGGCAGTTTAATTTGGCTGTGATGTAATAAACTGATTTGTACATTTTGAGGTTGGGGTTAGTTTAACTGGAATGCGATCTGAAAGGCAATGTGTCAACTAAGATCACCCCAAATGTTCATGAATAACTATTAAAATTTCTATGAAAGCTTGGTGCAGAATGCTGGTCACTCATGTATGTTATACGTAGATTTAAAACAACTATTTTTATATTCTAGATAATATTGCATATTTAATTCTTTAGAAATGTCATATAGGTAAGCAAATTACGCCTACCTGATCAACACAGAAAATGGATGGCATTAGTAGTGATCTTAAATTTTGATACAATGGAGAATGTTGACTTAATTTGTGGTGTTATTATCAGCCCTATCAGGGAAATTACCTGTCTAAGAACAGGGTCATTCTTTCTTTTATGACTTGTGGCATACAATTGTCCATACGGCAAGATAAACAAAGGATAGTATGTCAAACTGGCTAGGGTATTGCTGCTTTTTATTTTATTTCTTTCAGTGGAACAGCTGGGTTTAAGCCATCTGAGATCAGTTGTCAGGTCCCCTAAAATAAGTCCATAGTTTTGTATAGAACTGTTCTCAAATACTTTAGTGCAGTTTTCACTCTTTGTCTATTTTCTTCATTTCTTTTCCCACACTCTGCAACCATGTTTTTGAAATTTTGGGTAATGTCATTTGCTGCCGTGATGCTCTGTCAATTGGTTAACAGTTACATTTATATGTAAAATGCATGTTCATAGCACTTGTTTTTGCTGGTTTTGTGGAATTTTATAAGGGCTGTTGAAGAATGTGTGGGTGTAGAAATGCAGATAAATGGCCAGCCACTTTAACAATAACCCACAGAGGGTTGAAAATTGAGGAAAATCTCACGACTGCAAATGGTTTACAATAATCACCCTAGTTACACAGAATGTACCTCAAGATTTTTATTTTGGCAGTTTTAATGCACCAAAAGGACTTCAAAAATATGTACTGTATGTTGAAAGCAAGCAAGCAAAATTTAAGTTTAAACACTTTGACAGTGTGCTATCTATATTCAGTTAAAAATCCAACACCTAGTAAACTATGAGGAGGTTTAACCAAAAAGAACATTCAAATTAATATGATGGTACATATCAAAATGCAAATCAAATCAAATTAAAATGTATCCTGTTCACTGCTGTGTTATGCAACATTCTCACACATCAAAGACCCAACACTCCTGAGATGAGTTCAAAACAAGCCAGATTCCTTTTGAGCCAAAGAAATTCCCACAACCTTCTACATCCTTGTTAGCAAGTGTTTACCAGCTAAATAGATATCAGTCATGTACAGAGGGATGAATATTCCCCAGCCAGGCTTCCTTTCATCTCAGTCAAAATGACCAATTTTCACTCCGGTCTCTTGGTAAAATGTTGCCATACACTTACAGAAATCAAAAAAGATGTGGGGATAGGTTGAAAACTTGGGCTTATTTATAGGTATGAAATGAAAGAGCATTTGCACAGTGTGAATTCTGTCAGTTCCTAACGCTGAATATTTGCCTTTTATGGAATCGCAATCAGATAGTTTATAATCAGACGTATCTATTTGTCTGTCAGTTTGTCTGAGAAAGAATGCAGATGGACATCCTGCTTGTGCTGATTCTGAATATTAACAAGCTTACATAAACTGCTCGGGCTACACATTCTGTCAGCCTAATTGCATTTCACATCAGTTTAGTGAAGAGCTTTAATATTACTGCTCCTCTTAATGGCTTTTCTTGATGGAGCACAGAGGTTGATGGTGACGCCCCCCAAGGTCTGCAACGTAGACCAGACATGGAAGCTGCTAAATGAAGGCACTGCACTGCAATAAAATCTTTATTTTTTTTTCTTCCAGCAGAGTAAACAAAGCATAGAGCACTTAACTGAACAGCACATTAAGGGCTTTTTGTCCATTTGCATTAACACATCCTGAATAAGGCCTCTTTTACAAAAAGACTGTTTGACAGATGAAAAATAAACAAAGATATCTAAGACTCTTTCAATCAGGATGAGTTAGAAATCCATTTAATTCAAATCACAACTTGATTAAAATTACAAATTAATATGAAATGTCAATTTTCTTAGACATTATATTAAAGCAAGAATAGAACATATATTTTAAAAAGAAAACCTCTCTTTCAAATTTTGAGTAGACATAAAATGTAGTGCAACTAAATGCATCCTTTAACCAGTCTGGCAATGCCAACAAACAGAAATGATTTGTTTGTTTTTATACCCCAAGAAACTGAAAAAGTCCAAGTTTTGATTTGAACCAATTTAAGAATGTCTGTCAATATGGAGCTAGTTGGAAAAACTTAGCACTTTCCAAATTGATAGATCTTTTAAAGAAGTTTTAGAGCTACTTTCCTAAGTCAATTTGACTCTTGCTGATGTGGCGTTATAATAAAATAATATTATAAAGCCACATCTATAAAGCCGGGTCAATTTGTTGTTCATCACAGACAGACACAGACATTTACTGTAAAATTTTCACAGTAAATGAAAATTTTATTACATTTATCACGCAGTATTGTCTCAGCTGTTATCCATTTTTCGTTTTTGTTTGTTTTTTTTCCGTTGTGTTTTGTTCCAGCTTTCCCAGATTCCCACCATATTGTCGATATCGTCACCAGACACTTTGCAGCTTGTGTGATCTGCAGTTTTGAGCTTCTTGAGGATCTATGGGAATTCCAGACGGAAAAGCTTGCAAGTTAGACATGAGAGGAGAACATGAATAATTCTTGAAATGTTTTGAAGTGTTGCATTTTTATCTGCTCGACTGTCGTCTTTGGGGAAGCAAGTCGTTCCTTTCCCAGTTATATCACAAACGGTTGAGGAAATCCTGCACACAAAGTGAAAGCAGACATCTACACAAATTAGCACATTTACATACAAATAGAAACACGTACACATAACCTGACAGGCAACTGAAGTATCTGAAGATTCCCATTTGTATTTTATTTTTTTGTTTGCTCTTGCTCAAATTTCAACAGGCTTTTTCTCATCCTTTTAATCAGATATTGATTAAAAACAAATGCATAATTATTTTTAAAAGATCTAAAAGAAAAGCAGATTTGAAAAGCAATTATCACCAGCTTATTTTTTAAATGAGTCAAATCTCGGTACGAAGTAAAAACAAACAAAACTTGTTCCAACACCGTCGAGGTGCAACATCCTGGAAAGAACGATCACGTCAAAGTTTATATCTGGTCCTTTGGATTGCAAGTAGATTTCTTTTTGGGTATTTGAAAGTTGTGGTATGTGGATTTAAGACTTCAATAAAGCAAGAACGCTCTTCTGCTTGTTCCAGTTAAAAGTCTTGCTGTTGAGTTTTGGTCCAACTGAAGGCAAGCAAAGTTTTAATTTTATTTTTGTTGATACTTGTGAAAAGTGCATAGCAGTTTTGATCACGGTAAATGGGAGCAGAAATACCCCTCAAGTTTTTGAGTGACACCAGCCTTCTTAGATTGAAACTATTTCTCAAATGATAAAACACTATCATTATTTTGAGATATTTATTGGCATTTACAATCCGACATCTACAGAATTTGGCTTGACAACTGAGTTCAAAAATCTAGTCTTTGTGATCAGTCATCTCAGTTTAATGAAGGGAGTTACTTTATTAACAATTTGTAATTTACATTGTGCTCAAGTAATTGAGCATCTATAAGTGATACTATGAAGTTTATTAACGATTGGTCCATGTGTACCACAGCTAAATGGAGCTATGATTGTTTGGCTGAGAGGCGTCTTAGATGGGTTTGTAAAGAATGACTTCAGAGAATGAGAGTTGTAGGAGGATTCAAGTAAAATGATACTTTGTTTCTTCATAACTTTCAGAAAAGGTTGGGTGGATATCAACTGGACTTGAAGAAAGTTTTCTGTTTTTTAAAATGATGCTGATGTCCTTGAACTCTAGTGTGAAGGACAGACATGACTTAGAAGATGGTGAGACAGATAAAGAGAAAATTGCTGGAGGTTAAGAATTAGCAGTAAGATTTCAATCTTAAAGGATGCCAGAAAATTGTTGCATTCAGACTTTGATAATGCAGATATGCGATGAGCTTGTGAAGAAACAATTGTGTGAAACAAAAGCTTTGAGGGGTTTTTGAAAGGAGGAATCAGCAGAATTTTTCTAAAGCTACATAACTGCTGTCTACATACAGTAATTAAGCCACGGTTTGAAAGAGAAGCAGATGTTGTATTCCATTTAAAATAAATAAACTTTTTATGATCAATCCTCTATTGGTAAACTGCATCAAGCAAAATGCTCAACAGTCATCTAGAGGACCATAAAGGCCACAAGAGAAGGTCACTGGTGAGCTTTTCACACCAATTTTGATTACACAACTGGGTGTTTTTACCATTGTTCCAATGTGTACATGGCCATTCTTCAGTATTCTGACAATATTACCAACTACCCTGCAAATGTGTTTAAATTGGTTCACTTCATCTTTTTACCATCTGTCTGCATACAATTATTTTTCTTTAGTGTCAAAGGACCTCTGGGATATTAAAGGGATTTAATACTGATGCTGATATCCTGCAAGCCTATTCTAGATTTAACTGAGATATGACTGAAGATCTGGTGAAGACATGAAAATAAACAAAAAAACAAAACAAAAAAACAACTTTATAGCTTCACAAACAAATCCACCCTCTAATTTCAGTAGATTTATTTAGCTGGGAGAGAAAAATATGTTAGTAACAAAATCCCCGTTGGCACATCTTGCTGTCAGTACTTTCTGCAGCTCTAGTTTACCAATAAAACAACATTTAGTCTCTGACCACTACTTTTTGCACAGCTAATCGAACTGAGAGGTGTCAAACTCAACCCTCAAGGACCAGTGTCCTGCATCACACCTCAATCCTGCATTACCTCCTCATGAAGTCAATCTCTCCCGATTCCTGCAAGCGATCTAATTATTCAGTTGTGCTGACGCAGAGATGCATATAGACGTTGCATGACGCCGGAGGACTGGAATTTGCCGCTTGCGATCTAAATAATCCAGACTCCTGGGCGTTCTCTTATAATCTCTTCTCTTGACTCATGCCACAGATTTTCTCTAGGTTTTTAAGTCTATGGATTGATATGGTAGTGGTAGAAGGCTGGCTTTGTTTATGATCAACTGTTTCTGTATTGATTTGGCCATCATTGGAATCATTATCTTGCCAAAAGACCCAGTCAGGGTTGACTTTCACTTTCATAACAAAGGCCTATATTTTTCCTCATATTTCAAATAGCTCTGTAGGATAAATATCAAAGCAATTCATCCTTTTTTGAAAGAAAGAAAAAGCTCAGTCTCAGTAATTACAATAATTTACATTGTAAGTACTTTTATATTGCAGTGATAATTCATTTAGTATTATGTCCCTCTACGATTTCATTTCCTCATTTATATTTTCTCTATGGTTTTTTAAAATAAAATGTTTGAAGAGGTAACTACTTTTCACTTATTGGGGTTTCTGCATTTTAATATCTAAATATAATTAGAGTATGGGTTAAAACAGATTAGTTCTAAATAGAAAGTAGCAAAAACAGACTGAAAAATATGTACAAAGAAAAGATAAAAAATAGAATAGTTATTAGATTAGGATTAGTAGGTAGTTTTATGTGATTAAGTGTGAGAGGGAAATACCCATTCTGCAGGAAATCACAGGATTACAAGAGGAAAAGAATGGGTGGGATTACTGTACTGGCACACACAGAGACACATGAATGGAGGTCTTATCCCAGAAAGATAGAGAGAAGAAAAAAAAGTATTTTCATATATATTTTAACTAATCCCAAAGATTAACAATTAATTTAGCAAAATTTTATTTTGCTGTTTTCAACAAAAACCTGCTTAGCTGTGATACCAGATTAATCCAGACAGCTCCGCTAAGTATTTAGACCAAATGCCACAATTTGAAGCCAGACTTGTCAACTTCCACCCCACTCTGACTCGTCCCTTCTAATTCTGTAATGAGCCTAACACCATGAGGTTTAGATTAGTTGCTAGCGTTGTACACTAAGTCTTGCTGCTGCTCCCAGTGGAAGCCATTAAGTCTTACCACCCACCATTCTAACACACGCAGAGAACAAACTCTGCTTTTTTATGGCCTCCAGTCCATGTTGAATCCAGTGCCTTTTCTATGATTTGCATATTACAGTAAAAGAGCACGGTACAGTGGAATATTGCTGGAATAAAGGTATTTTATAAACGGCACCCTTGCTGTTAAAAGTGTAGAAAAATGTGTGCTTTTTTCATTCTGCTTTGTTTGCCTCATTATAATGCGTTGGATAAATTTATCATGACACACATTTTATTTTTTTGTTTTTTTCCATAGTAACCTGTCCCTGTACGTGGACATATCAATAATTATCGGGCCCCACTGGGGGATTTGTCTTTGTGCAACACCTTCAAAAGGTATTATGGTGTTAAACAGATAATGTCTGACAAGGTCTGACAAACTGATGTCTTTACCAGGGATGCCAGTAGCATGGACAGCATCATGCATATTGTGATTTGTTTTTGTTTTCGGAATTGATTCACATATTAACACTCATTTTTCTTTTATTTCTGCTGTTTATTTCCAAATTCTGACATTCAGTGTCTGAACAAATAATTTAAAATCTACAAAGATTCAAAATGTTGAATTTCCCGTCGTCTCATTTATCTTGTGATATGGATTTTGTAATGTTCATACCTTGCTAGCCAAATAATTTAAAAACATAACTTACTTTTGTGCACAATATGGCTAAAGTATATTGTCTTAATACCAATGAGTACATTGCTAATGTAGCAACGTTTTTGAAATGCAATATTGTATCAGTGCATTTTCTTAATTTTATGAATGAATGCTTTTCATGGCTGTTATTCATTCAATTTCTTCAACAGAATCTCACTGCGGTAGCTGCTCACACAAGATACATGTGATAGTGCTGTGAGGTCATTTAAGAATGTGGAAAACATGGTAATGACTGATATTATTGTTGTGCTCAATGATAATATCACACTTGCTTGGATTTCCAATTTCGTTCTTCCCTGCTGTTCACTGCATTCCTGCATCTTTTCCTCCCCTTTTTCCCTTTGGTGGGAAAGAAAGAGGACAGGAAAACCACGTGTGTCCAAACAACTGATTTTGCTTCTTATTTTTTCAATGTTAGATGTGGCAAATATCACCATGATTAAAAGCCAAAGTCAAACTTTTGTGCTAAATATATAGAAGGCTAAGTTTTTCTTTTGGTTAGGTAACTGTACAGAAATGATCTTGGTCAAGGTGCAGCATTGCTGAACGGATACTGTCAAACTTAAGAGACGTTATTTTTTTTTTTTTATCATTATCTGGGGATGTGTTGGATTTTAGACATTGGGTTGCATCGGTCATCTTAATTTCTACAATTTTACCTCCTGGACACAAGACTTTGTTGCCATTTTTACAAGTGCATCTTAGCAAGACAGAATATCTTACAAGATAACTTATTCAGACAATTGAGTTAAAAAATTAGGATTTAGTAAACACAACATGATATATTAATAGCTTGCATTTCAGTTTTTTTTTATGATTATGGCTTATATTTAATAAAATCCTGAAATATAACTTCTCAGGAAATTAGACGGTTTACCTTGTGCATTTAATCAGATATATAAATTAAATGTTTGATATTTGATCTAACAGTTATAGATAATCATTAAATCTGTCAACTCCTTAGTCATCTTTAAATACCTCATAATTCTTTATGGTTCTTTGGTTTTTCAATGAAGTCGGGCTGCAGGAAAATATGGAAGCTGTCAGCAGAAAATGTCATTGTGTCTGAATATTTTGTCCACTTGCTTCAGATGTTTAGATTATTACATTTTGCCTCATAGGAGTCCCAAAACTCCACAATCCACCCTTCTGTCACTGTTTACCTCTAACCACCCTTCTTGAAAAAGAAAAGGGGAAAAAAATCTATTGCCCTCCCTCTGACATGAACCTTTACTTAGGCTGAATCAGCTAATGCTGTTATCTGTTGCCATGGAGACTGTCGGAGTTAGAATGTTGCTGTGGAAACGGAGCGACTGCTCATTACCACCCACAGCAACCTTCCACACTCCCCTGAGCAGCACCTCACAAACACACAAACGCACACACACACTGATCCACACAGACCCGTGAAACCCCCAAAAGGTACAGCCTTGTATCGTATCAGCTGTGTTTATATTAGACATGGTGTATGATTTTATTTTCAACTCTAAGAGACAGCGACACCTTTTTTATGCCTGTATAAACCGAGGACAATCTGCATTGGTGTAACGAATGAAGCTCTAAACTGAAACGATACAAGAGGGGAATTTATTGGTGAAAGCATTGTTGCCTTAACCTTCAATGTTTCGGACAACGGGAGGAGTGGGTTAGGAGACTGAGAGTTTCAATTTTGATGATATTATGAATGTTCTTAAATTGCAAGTGGAGAATTGAGCAGTGGTCCATTTAGCACCAATGCTGAAATGTTTCCACATTGTATGAAGGTATTCAACAGCTCAGTACGGTTTAATTCGATTCAGCCAATTAAAGATTAAAGGCAGTTAAAGAGTAAATTACCACCCCACCAATCACTCTCTCTCGCTGCAATCACCAGTGTTGTTGGTTTGCTTCTCTAAAATATATTTTAGATTATTATTATATATATATATTTGTGTGTTTTTATAGATGAACTGTCAGACTCAATCACATAATAGATATGCTAATTGACAAACTACATGCATTTACCATCAATTGCATTACAGTGGAGCCCAGCCAGTCTGGGTTCAGTGTTCTTGGATTTATTTACCTATTCAAAAAGTGAATCACGTTGCATCTGGACATGGTGAAGGTGACCTGCTGAAGTTCAAACTGAACATCAGAAAGAAAAGGAAGGTAATTTATGAGACATGGTATTTCAACATGGCATGATTGTTGGTGCCAATTGAGCCATTTTGGGTATTTCAAAATCTCCTAATCTTCTGGAAGTGTTTATATAACTTTTTCAGGTTTTCTGTGGTCTAAAAAAACGAGCCTATCCAGTGAGTGGATTTATGTGAAAGAACATGCCTTTTTGATGTTAGAGTAGAGTTTCCATCTGATGCGAGATGATTGAAAGACGCACAATATGTTAACCCTTAATGCCAATGAGCAGATTACCACACCCGGTGCCCGCTTAAGAGCTGAAAACCAGAAATGGATTCTACAGTTTGCACATGCCTGCGCAAATTGGACAATAATCGCTAAACCCAACAAGTTCTACCGAATACTGTGGCTAGTCACTATATATAAAGAAATTTGTTTCATAAGAATGAACATGAATATATTTCACTCTCCAGTGGAATATTTAATATTTTCTTTTGACTTTGTATGAAGTGCCAGAATGTAGTAGTAGGAGTAATGTCATGGTCACACTAGCAGATGGGATTTGGCCAGAGCCAACACATTTGACAACAATAATTGTAATTTTTACTGATTCATCAGTTCTACTTTGATTATTAACCTTTAGTGATGAAAAATAAATTCTTAGAAAAGAAAACATGTTGTGATTATTAGTTTGTTTTTTGACACGTTGAGAAGTTGATAGTTCCCCCAGAATGAAACCACTGAATCACTTCCAGGTGAGTCAAGGCCACACTGACTCTTTTGTTTGCGTCCAAACATTAAATTAGATGAGCAATTTCAGATATAAGAAAAAGATTCATTTTTGAACATCAGAAGTTCTTCCTTAATTTAAAAAATATCTCTTAAAATATATTCGTCTTAAAGTTTAAGCCTGGATATGTTTGCTGCAAATAAAAAAAAAGTTCTGAATTATTTTTTTATTTAATAAAGTTCAGGCTGTAGTAAAACCCAACCTATGCTATTCCTCCTTTGGGCTCTTTCATAATTCAGCCCTAGCAGAAGCAGAGCTGCCTGGTGTGGCTCACTATTTCACTTCTCCCCTGAAAGTTGGCCGTGTGATACTGGTACTTAAACACAATCAGATATCATACTCTATCTGAGAGGGCATTTGGCCTTGAATAGAAATCTACAGCACCAGGTAGATTTATTGGCACCTGTGGAAAAATGTGTAAAAACACATCCTAAAATAAATGTATCTTTTATCGCAGTAGAATGATCTTGGACTGAGAATTTTCGAACAGATGTTTGTTCACATCGGATTTAATTTAATCTCTAAATATAATTTTTTTTAGTTTGCAATGCCATGCATTTTGACAATGTTTCTATAACTTTTGGAACAGAAAAAGGTGCAGCGCATCACCTTAAAAGAGAGGGAATAAGTTGCTTGTCAACATTTTCTTCATTTTTTCACACCTAGCCCACTTGTGTTTGTTTTTAAAAAGCTCATAAAGCTCAATGTATATCTCCTAAAGCACTAAAGTAAGCTCCTAAAATTTATTTTTGTGACAATGATTTTTTTCTGGCATTCTCCTTGACCAACTGGTTAGAGTGTAGATGTGGTCAAATGGAGACTTTGTAACCCAAGATGCCACTTCTTGTTGCAGTTATCTAACAGTGAGCTTTAGATAAGAACCCCTTACAAATAGGTTCACCGATAAATATAAATCCTAATTGAGCTCAGTGGCATGTGGCTAAGAAAATGGGCTTCTTTGTCAATTCAAAATTTATACCGTAAAGAAACAATTAAAAACTTTGTTTAAGCTGTTTTTTTTATTTTATTTAGTTTATTTTATGTTTAACAGGATTTTTTTTTACCTCGTTGAATAAATGCAATAAAAATAAAGGTTGGATTAAAAAATTCAATAAACATGCTGTTAGATTATGCTACTGTGAGATGCTGTAGCATCTTAAGGTGTTTCACACACAAGGGCCACTAAAAATGTGATCAGCATTGTAAACTATATGCTAATTTCTGCAAGATATTATAAACACTGGACCAAGTTCAAATGCTTTAGTACTTTAGCATTCAATGTTTTCCAAGTTGCATTGACAAAAACATTAAAATTCTGGTAGAAAAATGACAGATTGGAAAACATTTACAGTATTATCATTTATGTTTGAAGACCCTTTTCATTGTGCTTGTGAACATCTTCTCACATCTCTTCTTGTCTTATTTTACTATTGGTATAGTTTAAAGTGCATGCCAACATATGCAATGCATAACATTTTTATCATCTAATCTTGTATTTTTTGTTTTTTTATAATTATATAGTTTCCATTTCACATGCATAGTGCTAGACGTATAATGTCAGATTTAAATGAATTTGCATAGAAGTGACCATGAATCGGCTTAGTTCTTAGTTATTTTTACTTCTTGTGAGACCTAAGGTGTCATGTTATGCAAGGACTTAAGCAGGTTAAGTCTTAATGACTGAAACAAACAAAAAAATGTGAGCATGCTGTAGTAGTGTCAGTGAATTATCACATACAGTTGGTAGGTTTCACACTTCCAGACTTGAAAACTTTGGAGCATTTGTTGTACCAAAGCACTAACCGGTGAGGGAGGAGGTTAGGAGTCAAATAGAAAAGGGAAAAATAACATTTTAGATATATAATGTGTCGTTTATTATGTGAAGCCTTTATTACTTTTACTGTCTTCCTGTTATACACAGCCAATTGCACTTAACAGGAAACAGACTGGTAGAGAAAGTGCTCTAATACTGGGAGTGAAAGCAACTTGTTTGCAAAGGGGATTTTCTTTTCCTTTTTATCCCTGAGGGGAAATAAAATTTTATTCATATACAGGATTCACACATTAAATACTGGGTTTTTGGAAAATTAGAATTAACTATGTGATATAAACTATGGCTTTGGACAAGCACATAAACACAAGCTGATATCCATCTTAGAAGTAATTTATAGATCAGTACCAGGTTTGGCCACCAGGGAGCTCAGAGCTAATGGCCTTTAGCTCATTGAAGGTGATTATTTTTCTTTCCATTTCTTGTAGTTTTTTTCTTTCTTACTGCTAAATTATTTTTCTTTCCAACCAAATCCTTTGCACCCTCTGCTGGCTGAAGGACAAAATGAAAATCAAATTTGAAAATAGGAAAGATTGTTTAGAGCAAATACAGTTGTGTCTAATTGAAACTCTACTAATGTAAATGAAAAACGCACACAGTCAGTATGTTAAGCTGTTGTCAGTTGAAAATGAGGATAATATGTATATCTAAATATTGTGCCACTGAGATATGTGGCAGAGAAGTAAGCCATGCTGTGGCCTGAATAAAACAAAAGGCCATGTTAATGCCAGACAACATGTTAAATGTTTGTCATGTGATCATTAATCCAGGTGATTGTTGAGGCCTCAACTTGTGTCTTCTGGAGTATTTGATAAAACATATCAGCCTGAATTGTTTAAGATGCAATAAAGAAATCAAAGAATATAATCCTCTCAGTGCTGCCTGCTTTTTGTGATTGACCTGTGTAGTAAACATTTCAGATGGGGCCCATAATTAATGAGCAATAATTATGTAGAAAAGCACTTCATGCCATGTTGTTTTGGTGGAGGATCTGTTATCTGTGGGCCAGTTTCTTTTTAGTCTCTATAGCTTCATGAACAGTTTGAAATCCAAAAACATTGTAAAGAAAAACCTTTGTGAGTATACAAGTAAATTGAAAATGGGTCGACACCGGATCTGTCAGCAGGTTGCTAATCCAAACCTAAAAACAATTAAAGACAGAAATGGCTCACCTGACAAATGATCAACTTTGATCCTTCACCACAGGTTTTAAAACCTAAATTCTTCAGAAACCTTTTGGACTCAGCTGAAGAAAAGAGACCAGATTAGAGGACTCATAGGACTGGATGACCTAGAGTTAAGAGTTAAATGTATTTTTCTTTGTGTCCTTCAACCTTAAGAAGTGTTACTTGTAGACTGTGCTGCAAACAAGACTTGTGAAAAATATCAACAGCAGTGGCTAATCTGAGATTTTATTCTTCCACTGACTGATAATGAAAATGCCAATTAATTTTAACAGTTTTTACTAATCTTCATCAGGTGTATCTTCAAATTTCTTTGTAAGACAAAGTTTTAATGTATGTTTTTTTATATATACAAGTATATCACTATTTGTTAAATTCATATGTCTATTCGGTGTTTTAACCAGAAATATTAAAGATTTTTTTTTGCTCAGTATAGCCTGGTTTAGTTTTATGTTCTATAGATCCTTTTAGCTCCTAAATGCTGAGTATTTCATCAAACGGTTCTTTTTATTTTCCTTCTTGCTGGTTCGTGGTGCCACAAGGCCAGAATGAGGCCAAATGACCGTTAGTATTTTTAATGAAGTCTGAAGGGATTGCTGTCAGTGTGCTCCCTTTGTCTTCTCTTTCATGACGTTGGTGTTAGTACATTATAAGATGTTTCTTTTGAATCATGCCAACATCTATTTAGCTTCAGTGTTGCCTAGCAACATGGATGACACAGAGTGTGCGTCCAAAAGCCTGCTGAGGATTCTGCTGTGAAAGCATCTCTGGAAAGAAGTTTTGGTTGGACTGCAGCTCTTAGTGAATTAAAATATGACGTTTCTCCCTACTTTGTAGAAGTGGTCTTTTAAAATCATTGAGGAAATTGTTGAGCTAGAGGCTGCAAATGTTCACGGTTTTTATTAGCAAAATGTTTTATGCTGAAATAAACTGTTACTGTAATTTTACTGGTTGAAATTGGGAAAACATGCTCCAGTCAAGCAAAATCGAATATAATGTTTAGCAGGAACTGGGCAAGTACTCTCATTTCATCCTCAGAACATCCCCCAATTCCCTAGATGACTCTGCTACTGTCTGGCTTTTAGCGTGTTGGGAAATTATAGTTATTTCACAGCTGGAGCACCAGAGTTGCCTCACAACCTCTTGTTAAAAACACAGTAAATTTGGGGCTCCCTTTCTTGAAGAAAGCAAACAAGACATATATCACACACCCTGCTGCTGTAGAAAACCACCACAGCCTCTTTTTTAGAGCTAATGCTTAGTATTAAATTGTCTGCTAGGATTGCTTCATCTATATTTCACATATTCCAGCTTAATAAACTGAAAGATTGGGACGTGGCTACAAAAAGCGAAAATGAATAAAACATTATTGAATGTATTGAAGCTAATTTACGCACAGGGTTACCAAAGCAAGATTAAAAAGGTAGAGGGAGTCAAAGCAGCACTACAAATCCATGTAAAAGTGATGTCATCACTGTGTCAATGCCGGTTAGGACTGCCACTTATCAAGTAACATAAAGGGTGCCTACAAGGATCCTTGCAAATGTTATGATTCACATTTAATATTTAAAGTGATTGATTACCAAGGACAAAGGTCGTATTCAAGATAACTCAGAAAGACAGATCATCCTATACTCATTTTTAAAACAGAACACACCGTTTCATTTTTGGACTAAGGGGCAAGTTCATATTTTTCAGCATCTTTGGCTAACCCAGTGCTGGTTGTGCTGTCTGCATAAATATATACTTTTAATGTAAGAAAAAAATAATAAAAAAATCTAAGACCATGGATGGGTTCAGCCAGTGTGTTTGTTTGGAATCCATTTCCAGTCAAGTTGCATTTGATCTGATAAAGAATGTCTCTTGTTTTTAACTGAACAACAGGCAGAAAACGGTGGAGGGCAACCTATCGATTTCTTGAGAGAGGGGTGACTGTTAAGGTTAATGCAGGTGCAGGAAGAGGGGCTGCCACCAGTTCAGCACAGCGTTCTGTTAGCCATTGTACTGCATGAATAATCCAGAGCATTGATATATCCCCACAGGCCTGGAATAAATACCTAATTCCTTAACTGCAAGAGATGCCACTAAAGTGCCTTCCATCTATACATTTAGAGTACATTTTGGAAAAGAATACTAAAACCAATTTTGTAGAAATTTGCTGTACCTTGCAAAATTTATTTTCAGCAAAAGTAAAGTTAACTTTGCTTATTGTTTCATCGTAGGTCTTGCCATTATTGTTACAAATGTGTTGCCATACCACTTAATTCCTATCTGTCTAGTTTCTTCTTTTTTTTTTTGTACATTGGAATTCATTTCCTTATTATTTTCCCTTTTGGTTTGAACTGTTATTCTGCATTATTGCTACTTACATTTAAATCTTAGTTTACATTGACTGTTGCTTAGATTCCCAATAATCGGACTTTTTAGATTTGTGACATCCCTCTTGTCTCTACAGTGACCCACAGCCTTCATTATCCATAAAATCTGACCAATGGGAGTTAAACTAAAGCCACTTATATTGTATCTGCTCTCATTTTCATCTGTGTTTTTATAAATGAACCATGTCGTTCTCATCCTTTCATGAGCAACTTCACTGTGTGTGAGAAAGGAGGATAGCGAGGAAGTGAGGAGGCCTTTTTTTGTCATTGTGGCTGCAGTCGAATGAATGCTGCAGATGTGGCTTTAACAGACGCAAACACCCACTCTCACTGATAAGCTTCTCTTTCCTACTGTCACATCATCCCTTTCTTCTTTTGTGTCCTGTTCCCAGCCAGAACACGACTTCTTTTCACACCTTGGTAGAATTCTAACCAGTGTTGGTCTTACCCTCCCACATGAACCTCCGCTCACCCTTTTTCTCTCACCTGTGCATCTACAACTACTTCTTTTTCATCAAATTGCCTGGTGTACGTGTGTGTGTTTATGTGTTTCCTGAATTGTCACCTTACACTGCACTCCCAAAGTACTTCCAGCCAAGTCTAATCTCTCCTGTTTTTTCTCCCCCCTCCCTGCTGTTTATTGCCTTCATCCCTGTTCGTTCTCTCAGGTCTCAGATGTTATCCTCTCCGCCGAGACACGGACATCACTTAAACTAGCCAGGTGAGCTTTAAAACCTCTGCCTCTCTCTTTTGGTCTAGTGTTTTGCCTATTTCTCCTCACTACATATGCCCTTGGATGCTGCTGCAAAGATGCTGCGTCACTGTGTGCCCGTCTTCATATTGACTCAGTTGTTGTCTCGTTCAGAACCAGCAGCAGAAGAAAACATGCAACTACCTCGAGTCACACCTGTTTCCTTCAGTCACCCTGACTGAGACAAAAGTCTGTTTGAATACCTGAAAACACAACTATAAAATTTGATATGTTGAGAACTATAGGATTCTCTGTTTATTCAGTCATTCACTATTTTAACAATGACATAAGCACTTGGATCACAAAGAAACATTTCCTAATAATAATACAATGGGTATGTCAGAGGCTTTCATTTACTCAGGATTGAGATCTTGATGTTGTTTTTATTTGATGTCGGCAGCAACCTAAAGCACTGTAAGGAAACTAAGATCTATAGCCATAGTTCTCAAAGTTTTTTTATGTGTATCTCTGATGTTGCTCATGATTCCTTGTGCGGGGTCAACTAAATTGCAAGACTAATTTACCACTGTAAGTTGTTATTTGAAGCTAACCTGTAGGGCTAACCAGAGTCTAACCATTGTGGCTTAACCATATTCTGTTCTCAGCTTCAAATGAAAGTTACTGTTTTTTTTTCTGATTGCGACAAAAATAGCAGACTGGGGCAAATCTCGAGGACAGCTGTGGAAGATGAAGTGAGCAACTGAGAGCAAGTGTCAGTCCATATGGGACTTGTTTGGAACAAAATGACCAAAATTGTGAAGAAATGCATTTAGAGTTTTTTTAATGTGCATTCATCTGTTGCAGGGAGACAAAAAGCAGTAATGAATGTGCAAAACCCAAAGCAGACTAAACTGCTTACTCTTAACTAACACGCAGGGCTGCCAGACAAAAATGCATTCTTTCATGGAGAAAACAGATACTTAAAAACGTTGAGGTTATGCTGTTCTATTTGAAACCGTCACTGTTATGGTGAAGTACTTTTTATATTTCCAGTGAGCCACAAAACCTAATTTACTGATTGGAAATTCAACAACTACAGGAAGTGATGGATGTTGAGCAGGTCTGATAAGCACAATTCACCTTCATGTTGTTTGGTTACCTTAATGCTGCACTTTTAAATGTGAACCAACCTACCTAGACATGCAGTTACCACACATTCAGCAGCACAGACTGGGGGGGAGGGGGAGAAACATGCATAGCAACAAATAATTCAAGAAAAAAACACCACTTGTATGCACTTTTGCAGTTTCTTGTTTTATCTTCAAACTTAATTGTTGTTTTCATACTGGGTCCTACCCGCAAGTGGAGTGATGCTCACCTTCATGTGGACCAGAGTTTGTTTGTTTGGCCCATGCTAAAGTTCTGATGAGCTTAATTTTGTCCTGAAACAGTCAAATGTGCTAATCTTGCTTCTTTAACCTTGGCTGCTGATTGTAGTTTGATGGGAAGCTGATTGAGATCTTTGGAAACCTACAACAAGAATGCTATAAATTGGTAAAATTCATAGTTTTAACTTGAAGCAGCTTTTCTTATCATTGATTGTGTCTTATGCTTTTTTTTTATTCCTTAAAAGTCTGTGATTCTAAAACTAATATTGGTCATTCAGATGCCTCCAGCCTAGCAGCCATTTTTCTTGCACAATTCAAACACAATGGGAGTATTTGATGTGAAAACTGTCCCATGTCTCTTTTCCCCACTGTCTTCATGGAGGAAAAACGTTTGTGGCATTTCCCAGCAGGTCTGTTTGACCTTTTCCTCTCTGTTTAATCCCTCCTTTTCTCCTCACCCTCCATCAAACAAGCTGGTTGCTGAACCTGAAAGCCAAATGCTCTTGACCTTGATCTGCTGCACTCTTGATACTGTAAATCTTAATTATTATAAAGATAAAAATGGCGGGGGAGCAAGGAAGGCAGGCAGGGAGGCTGATAGTATCTTATTGTTAAATTCAGCAATCTGGCAGATTGTCAAAAAAAGCCAGGGAAGATTTATTGCTCAGTGTTAAGTCAGATAAAGATCAGGTGGGTCAGGTAGATGTCAGGGATCTGTCACATCTGAAAGTACAATGATGGGGAGAGACAGACAAATAAAGCAAAAACACTGGAAGGGGGGGAGAAAAACAAAACAGAAGCTACTGGATAAAATCATGGGTGAAATGTGCAAACATTTGATCTTTCTGTCATGTCTGAGCAATGCAAGATTGACTGAAGAATGTGCTTTGTTTTTACAACAGCTTATATTTTGGGTATTACCATGACGATGATAGTTCTGGATAATCTTTTAAACCGTTACTTTTAAAAGGAGAATCACATTTCCGTTTGATTATTGAAGAGGGTCTTAAAGATTATGCTATGGCTACTTTGTTTTAACCCTATACAATATGTTTTAGACATTATTCAAATATAAAAAGATGAGAAATGTGAAGCCTTTTCTTTCCCCTTTGTTTTCCTACATAATAAAGATTAAATATTACACAGAAAAGCTACCATATTACTTCTTATTCACACTTATTAATAGTCACAGTAAATGGATGATGTTTGGAAGATGTTTGCTTCTTATAGATTTCTTCTATTTTTGTTTTTATGTACCAAACATAGTTGTTGGTTTCATTCATTCAGGCAGAAAACCTATGAAAACCAAGTGGGCCCTGTGAAAAACAAATTATTTCCATTTTTAAATCATGAATTAACTGAGATTAAAGATGATCTCAACTTCACAAGCCAAACCCAGGCCTGATAATTACCTGATCTGGAGATATAATAAATCTTTTAAACAGAAGTTCTATGAGTTTTGAAAGATTGTAAAAACAACCATCATCTGGAAATATTTAAAATACAGTAGAAAAGCAAAGTCACTGACAATCAATTAGTTTGGAAAAGGCCAGGTAAGAAATTTCTAATACTTTTGGACAACAGTGAACCAAAGTGAGGTGTAAGTGATGAACCTTCCCAGGAGAGAGGAAAGTCAACCAAAAAGTGACGACAGTGTTGAAGATTTAACAATAAAAAACACTCAATAACAATGGAATGCATGGGAGTGTTCCACTGCTGATCCATTTACAGAAAAATATCCTGATGATATTAAAGTCTAATGTCCATAAGACTTTAAGGAATATATTTTGTGGACTGCCAACACAAAACCTCAACTGTTTCTCAGGTGTAGACCATCTAACATCTGACCTTAAACTTACACAGCCTTTCAGAAAGAGACAGTTATACTGACAGTCAACCATGGTGGAGGTGGTGGTAGAGTGATGGTCTGGGTCTGCTTTTCATTTCCCCAAGTCCCAAATCCTCATAATCAGTGCAATCAGAAATGTTTGTTTAATCTGAAACATTAAAGTGACAAAACAGCAAAAAAATGGAGGGAATATTTACAGAGTCCTACCCATTTTCACAGCACTGTAAATGTTATTCACTGCTGGTGTCTGAGGACACAGAGAGAGAGAAAAAGAGAGAGAGCTAGGGAGGGGAAAAGGGATGTTTGTCAGCCACTGCAGCAGTGATGTAATGGCCCAGACTCCCCCCAGTCCTCAGGCTAGACTCTTTTGTTGTCCATGTTCCGTCCTGGTTCTCTTTTCTCCAATATCTCATCTGAATGGTTTGCCACCTTTTTTTAACCTTTTCTTTATTTTGGCATGCATATCATGCATATAAACATACATACAAAATATACTATATTGCCAAATGTAGCTGCTTGTTTGTCTTTGCGCACATTCATTTGAGTGACATCTTATAATCAGCCAAACTCTCTCAACTATAATACTTGCAACTCTTCAGGGAAGGCTTTGCACAAGATTTAGAAGTGTTTCCTATGATTTTTTAAAATTATTTTTGTAAAGGCATTGTTATTTGAAATTAGCTTTTGTCTTTTACCTAGAAGGTGATACTGAAGAACTGCTTATTGAGCATTTCAAATATAAATAGGTCTGTTCACATAAAGGATGTTGGTTTCATTTGTGACATGATAAATAAACATGTTTGCATAATCAACTCTGCCCTCATAGTAAGAGCAACTAAAATTAATCACTTTTATTTAACTAAACTAAACTTTATTTAACTAAAGCTAACCTGTGAAAAGGTCAAATCCACGCACTTTGCTTTTAGAAAGAACACTATTAGTAAACTTTTTTCATATCCACAATTAATTTGAAGGTTTTTACTTTTGTCAAATACAATATCAAAAATATTTCAAGAATCTTTTGGTAGCTTTCACATATTACTTCATTTTGATTTCTTATTGGCATTTTCCACATTCATGTTATTACTAGTTTTAATTTAACAATGCCTTTCAAGTGTCCCACCAGTGACCAAGTATGTTCACACGGAAGTGCAATATGTGCACAGTTTGAATTGAAACATTAAGCTAACAGTTTTATATGAATGTGATTGGCTGATGGGGTTTAATGAGAAAATGGATGATACATTTGAGGTCAAGAGGATGCACACACTTCATACATCTTTAAAATAATAGAATTAGTCGATCTAATTGGACAGTCCAGAGTAGAATGGTGTAAAAGGTGGGGTTACCACATGCTGAACAAGGCTCTCCATGAAGGCTTGCATTATATGCAGCAGGTAAACATGCTATCAGTGACACTGGAAACTTTCCTGTGACTAATATCTTTGTGCTTTTTGTCATACACAAAGTTTTGAACAATTCTAATGTTGACCTAGGTTTGGCACTGGGTGAAATGTCAAAGCAGGTCACCGTAAGGGTAAAATTCATCGACCAAACAAATATCACAGCAATCCTTCCAGTGACTGGAGCAATGTGTGACTAAAAACCTAAATGTCAGCCCTCGTAGGAAAGGTCAAGGGGTGATCCAAATCGGGTTACTTAAAATGAATAGTATTCAAAAAACGTACAGATTCCAAGTAGCTAAGAAGAAAGTGTAAAAATGTGATACCCCTGCAGAGTGTTCAAAATGGTTGTATTTCTCAGAATATGTGTGCAGTCATGCTAAAGATAGATAACTTTAAACTGCAGCATCATATAGGTGGAGGTGAAGGCACATATTCATTAATAATTACTACGTGATTCTCACATAAAATATTCTATATAAGCTACTTTCATAGTACTGAATAATCTAAAACTTTATTTTCCCACAGTCATCAAGAGATCAGCACAAAATACCTCTCTGTGTAGGTTCATTCACAAAACATGAGGTGGCTGCATTTTCACAGCAAGCAAAGCTTGATCACTAGAAAGACATCGACACACACGCACACACACACACATGTGCCACCTTTACAGACTACATTAAATGTGGGCTGACAGGTGACTGCAAGATGTGCAGTCTCAGGAGACACAATAAAGCACTTTCTCTGTCCGTGTGCGCTTAATCAGGATGTGTGTATACTCAGCATCACATCTCTGTGTGTTTGTGTGTTGCATAAGAGAAATACAGCATTGCCAATCTTGCCATAAGTATGGAGAGGATCCTAAATGGTACATATAACACCTTTACTGTGCCTAGTGAGCTGTAAAAATGCATTGTGGTAATAGATTATTAATAAATTAACCAAGATAGAATAAAGTAAATTTGTGCATTTTGTTACCAAAGACATTAATTTGGTAACAAAATGAACAAATTTACTTTATTCTATCTTGGTTTCAATAAGGACTCTCTCCTATTGCATATTTGTAAGAAATTGCGATAGGCGATTATGAGGTTAAATTTTATTATTTATGATGATATGTATAAAAGTGATTATAAAAAATTATTCAAAAATTACTATAACATTCAGGACCTCACAAATACAAATATTGCTTTCAGAATGAAACCACTTATTAAATAGCCGACTACTAATTAATTCAATATCTTGCTGTTTGAACACAAAAATAGTTCAAGCGGCATGCAACCAGCCCAGCCAGTTTTTGGGTTTACAAACATCATAAAGTAGAGCTTTAATGATATCACTAAGAATGGATGGGTAAACTATATTAGGTGTGGAGGTTTTTGTAAGAAATAGCATTTTACGGTCGGTTATAAAAAAACATTTTAGTTGTTTTTTAGGATTAATCAGAAAGACAGCATGTTGAAAGAAAACCAAAAAAAGTAAAGCCCAGGATCATAATACTTGTAAATAGGCAAAAACTGGAAATTTAAATATATGTAAAAAAAGACTAAACCGCATGTTGCATAGAATGTATGTATTTCCTGTGTTACAGATGTTTATTTTGTTTGTCGTCCCACACTTTGTACAGTGGAGGATGATTTATTGTTATTATTCAGAAAAGCTGGGTTATTTTTTGCAATGAGGAAAATATTTAAACTAGCTATCTGAGTCATACTATTGGAAACTGAGGAGTACAGGAAACATTTACAAAAGCACAAAAGACATGAGACTACAGGAAAAATATATATATTCTCCACATATTCAGATATAATCGATATTGGTGACAGTGATCATGTGGTGGGTTTCGTGTTTCTATTTCCATTCTGTTCACCTCTGTCATGTTCTTGGGCAAGACACTTCATCTGTGCTGCTGGTAGTGGTCAGTCTGTGGCTGCCATGCCTCCATCAGTGTCCCCAAGGGCAGCTGTGGCTACAATCCAGTAGCTTGATGATTGCCACCATCACCATGCATACTGAGGATGGCAATGAATAGAGGAATAACTGACTGAGGATGAGAGTTCACAGGCGCTGCTTTAAATTGCTATAACATGTTTGTTTCAAATACTTCTGCTGTTTCTGATTGTTTCTATAGGTTTCTGATTGTTTTTTATAATCACAGTGAGGCTACTCTCCCATCTTATAAATGTTATAAAAGTAACTAAAAATGCAGTTATGAGGTGACAGATGAAGTATCATAAGTTGTCTATGGTATTTTGTCTCCTGTGGTAGTGCATGCTGTGTGGGCAGCAAGCTGCAGGAAATAAATGCCTGTCCAAGGCCTCTGTCTAATGTGTGACTCACAAGTGACCCTGAGCTCATCTAGAGCTGAAGCAATAACAAAAAAAAAAATCTGTCTTCTCCTCCGATTATTTGCATCTCTGAGCTGTAGGCTGGCGCTGGTTTCCTTTTAGTTAATTCATGGCTCCTATTATTTGTGAAGGGTGCTCATATATGGAAGAAATAGTGGAGGAAGTTCTTGCTAACTGTGGAAAACCTGACTCTCATTGTTACACTTATCATACGGAAACTGTCAGACTTCATTAGCTAAAT
This sequence comes from Phalloptychus januarius, assembly GCA_902982915.1. Taxonomy (NCBI): domain Eukaryota; kingdom Metazoa; phylum Chordata; class Actinopteri; order Cyprinodontiformes; family Poeciliidae; genus Phalloptychus; species Phalloptychus januarius. The sequence continues at coordinate 13,533,265 of CADWAE010000230.1, read as the reverse complement.
AATAATGTCAATAGAATTCACTCAAATTAGAGGGAGGGGAGCAGTAAATTATTCACTCAGGCAGTTTTGTTGTTGTTTTTTGTTTTGGACTGGTAACTCATGGTGCAGTTAACTAGTGCTATTGATTAAAAATACTTTTCAACGTTGAAGCCTTTTGGTTTAAAGGCTAAACATCTTCCAAGTAATGAGAAAAAGTCCAGTTGCTTCTAATTAAGCACTTAGAGGTGGACCTTTTCAATAACACTTTGTTGATGAGATGGATATAACGAAAAAAAAAGTTTCCCCAGTGGCTGGATACTCAAATTTACTTTTGATGAGTAAATTATTTACTCATTATTGTTGCAACATTCACTAATACTGCACTTTGTATGTCTTTATATTGTCGTGCAGCCTTGGAGAAAACCAATGACTACATACATATAATTTAGAAATGCTGGGCAGGTCACATTTTAGACTGCCTCTCTTATTATGCCAGACATGCTTACTGATTAAAAAGTTACTTTGAAATTTGAGTAAGTCTTTTTGTCGCAAAACTATTCAGTGGATAACAATTTTAATTTAAACTGGGAGAAACATTGCATCAAATTTAGTCTTCAATCTTACTTTCTTTAATAATGCCAACTGGGCATTATCTATTTTGTCTTCTTGGTTTTCTTCAATGTTTTTTTATACAATTTTTTATTTTTATCAAGCAGAGATATTTTTTTTTCTGTCATGCTCCTTCACTTTCTTCTCATCACAGTCTTATTGTTAAGAAGCTACATGAATTTCACGTTCAATACAGAACTTTTCAGCACTTTTAATATTCCCGTATCTCAGTAAAATTAGTGGCTATTTAAAAAAAGTGTTTAGTGTAGACTTGGATATAAAGCTTTTTTTGCACGTTTGTAAATTAACCATCCAGTGCTTCCAACTATATCTTCCTTTCATTTATCCTTCAGAACATCCATTTATCCAGAGCGATATGAGAACATTAAGAGACATTTTCTAATAAACGGACAAAAAGGCTCTTGGCAACGCTGACTCCCTCAGCAACGCTCATCAGAATATGAAGTCTATGCTAATAAAGATCTATCATGGAGTACATTTTATAATGTCTCTGATGTACTAATATCTGTGAATATCAGAGTGGAGAAAATGTTCATATCAGTCTGTTAGTTGTATGCTGTTTCTTTTTTTAAAGGAAATATTTGCAAATCAAAGCATGAAATCAAAAGTGCAGAAGTCCATTTTAGAATTTAGAATTTTTCTTAACATTTTTGGATGGATTATTTTTTACACATCCATCCTCAGTGTAACTACACTGGCATGCACTTAATGAGAAAATGTTTTAAAATCCTTTGAGACTTGAAACTTCAGTTGGAGAATGACATGATCTTGAAATAATAATAATAAAACCAAAAAAATGTTTTTTTTTTGTCATTATTAACAGGTAAAACTTGGAGTCTTTATCACTTGGATTTTTTGAGAACTTCAATTCCCACGTTGTGATATTTTGGGGCAACAGAAATTCCTTGGATTCATCTTCACTCATCCTCCAAAGTCCCTGACCACATAAGGACATAAAGAGGTAAGAACTCAACTTTCTTTACAGTCACAGTCAATAAGTTTTCACCAAAAAATCAAATCAGGTTATCGATTACTCTCAGTAAAATAGCCTGACAGAAATGACGTTTCATATCTCATCATGCTGGCAGCAATATGGAATTTATGGGATAAAAAGTCAAGCTCAAACCTTTTACTGCATCAAACTAATTCTGCTCAGACTCACATTTATCTGTCCTGAAGCTCTGAGATGTTATGAATATATGTCAGAGAGGGAAAAAAGTAACATTTAACGTGAGAGAAAGAGAAACAGAGAAACAAAGAATGACTGCTACCTCCACAGATGAAATGGCTGTGTGGGTGGATGTACATGTGAGTGCAGGCTGCTGGGAGCTATGAGTGGGAAGCGGGTACTGAGTGGGAAGAGGAGAGCTGCTTTAGTGAGACAATCAACACCAAGACCCACTGAAAGGCAGTCACGCTCTCATAGCTTACGTGTTTTGCGAACCTGTAGAATGACAGCAGGTATTCAGGTTGGATCAGATTCTTGAAGATTAGCAGCTGAATGAGGATCTGTAAACGTGGGTTTCTTTCTATTATTCACAAAATACAAAATGATGATTCAGATTATTACAAAGTTTTATTAATAAACAAAACAGCCTGGTTTACATTTGATACAACATTTTGTGGTCAAGTCAAAAGATAAAACAAACAGTCAGAAGAACTTTTCTTTTGTGACAAAAACAAAAGCATCAAGATTTTTCAACTGGCAACATAAATATAGTTGCATGATGTAGAAAGACTACCCTGCCCTGTAATGTGTGTGATTGTCTCTGGACATTTGGTCACATTTCAACCCCAAGCTTTTGTATTTTTACCATTTTTTTTGCAAGCAAGATAAGTAGGATGAAAATGATTAATTAATTTTGCTTTTTAAATTAAAATATGAAATGATGGCCAGCATTCAGTCTCCATTTGTCAATACTTTGTGGAACCACATTTTACTGCAGCCATAGCTGCAGGTATTTTGGGATATGTGTTTAGCAGCTTTGTACATCTGCACACTGACATGTTTGCCAATTTTTAAATGCCAAAAAACTTAAGCTTTGTCTGTAAGGAAAGTCTTGACACAGATCCCGAAGTCTTTATTGCCTCAAAAAGTTCAGAAATAAATGGATCAGAAATGATCCATTTATTTTTTTCCATTTATTTTTTTTTCCATCCATTTATTTTTTTCAGGAAACATCTTTAGTTTTCACCACTGGGTGCATTTAGATAGATGTACACTGTTAGTTTTCCAACACATATAGTGTTTTGCTTGTAAACTAAAAAAACTCAACAATGTGCTCTCTTTTGACCAAAGTGCCTTACTTATAAGTCATGTTTGATGACTTTCTAACATGCATTTTTTTGCCATTGGCACAAGCCTTAGATACTGGTAATTTTGCAAGGCAATGCACATTTTATGACTGCCAAAGCATTTGAAATAGTGTTATTACTTGTCAAGTAAATGTTGAAATTATGTTGAGAAGATTTAAAAAGACAATGTCTCCTACATTTAGTCTAATAAGATAGGAAAAAATAATTAAGAAAGTAAAACTAAATGTTGCCATCATGTAATGAAAATTGCAACAGAAGATAAATATAAATGAGAAACAATGCTTAGTGTGCATGTGTGTTAATTTCATTCTGGAAACATTGGGTTTAATCTTAGGTGGGAAATTTGTTTTCAGAATCTGTTCCATCTGGGGAAATATGGTCCAAGTCCCTCTAAAGTCTGTCCTTGTTTACTCTTCTTCATCCTCCCTGTTTGCTTATACTTTGGCAACAATGAGCTTGGGTATTGAAATCCATTTTTGATTTTTTTTTTTGGACTGCGAGAGGTAGTTAGAGAATTCATGCATGCAGGGAGAGAACATGCATCTCTATGGAGGAAAAACCTTGCATGCTGGGATTTGATCTTTTCGCTGCAAGGCAATGGTTGCTAACACAGCGTGACCGTGTCATTCAGTACTAAAATCATTTGGTAAATTTTAAACAAAAAGGATATCTCTAGATTAGGCATATTACTGAATTAGATTGCTCAGAGTTGCACTTTATTACTGCTTTAAAAGTTTTACCACTTTATGTCAAAATTCATTTATTTATTGGATGTAAATTTGCTGAAGCAGCATTGCATTTCACTTATAGCTGCAGAAAAAAATCTGCTCTCACAAACTGAAAATGTATTGAAAAGTCTTAAAAGTCTGAGTTGTTTATTCCAGGTAATGTAAAAATTCTTATATTTACCATTTTCACACATTTTGAGAGAGACCAGTTAAGAAGTTACCATGTCGGGATGAAAATTACTGGCTATAGCATAAGTCAGTGATAAGCTAATTCTTTTCAATTATAAAGCAGTCGAGGGTTTTTAAAAATATTCTTAAAGAAAACAAATCATGACTGTTATGATTTGTCATGATTGCTTATCAAATTATGACAAGCAATCATATATTTATCACCCCATGAGGTGAATATTAAGTAATTGTACAACACAAAACCTGACTTGCAAGCATTGAATATTCTCTGATTCTAAAACTTATGCTGAAATCTTTCAGCAAAACCACAAATATGGCACATCACCCTACTCAAACCTCATGCTAAAACAAGATGCTGGTGGCGCTGTGCTGCAGGCTCTTTATTTAGCAAGTACAGGGAGGCTGGTTACAGTTGATAGAAAGATGCATTGAGCTAAACTAAGAGCTATAATGGAAGAAAATTTGTGAGACTGTAAACGACTGGAAGAGTTTCACCTTCCAGCAGAGCAATATCCATAAACACAACGAGAGCCACAGTAAAATTTAAATCAGGGGTTCCAAGAGTCACTAACCTTTTACTTCACATTTACTTTTAGTCTATCACGTTGGTGCACAAGTCCAGCCCTATAGCTATTATTCTGCAACTGTTAGAGGAATCCCTAAATTCAGTGAATAAAATGACTGAATTTCCTCATTAACATGTCATTTAGCTCTGCAGAGGTCTGGCAATGAGCCATTTATTTAATCCAGGTGTGTTGGAGAGTTGCAGGATAGAAGCTCTGAAGGACTGGACTAAGATGCTAGGATGTGCTACTGCATGAACTCGTATAGGTTTGTGGTGGTGAAAGTGTGAAAATGAAGAAATAAAAACATTTTTCCAAGGCATTATAATTTAACATACTTGTGCTAGTTCCTTATAGACACTATGTGCTCATATACAGTAACAAACCTGAAGCATTCCTCTTTAAAATTCACGTTTGACGAGTGCATGAGCACATTCACAGTTACACTCCAAGGTACAATAACTTGTATCCCTTGCCTCTCTGACTCCTGCAGCGGTAGGGCCCTCACAAGAGAGCCCTGCAATGCAGCATCTGTGTGACGTGCATGCGCGTGGACACACCAACACACACGCACAAACACGCATGCACACACATTCAGCAAGATGGCAGCATGTAAAGTGCTCAGCTCGTAGGAGGGAGATGAGGCAACGGAGAGAGCGGTTACAAGAGTGCTGAAGCCTGATGAAAGGTGGAGGAGTGAGTAGGCGGAACAAAGGTGGTAGGAGGAGGAGGCAGGTGAGGATGAGGAAGAAATAACAGGTGGGAAGAAGCTCTCTAAGTGTTCGGGAAGAGAAGGAAGCAAGTAAGATTGATGGTCATGAAAAATTTATTTCTTTATCAGCTCAGTCGTTACATTGTCTGGAAAATCGTCTAGCAAGAAATTTTAGTAAGGCTGACAATTTATCAACTTCATTTCTTGATGATGGACAGTTTTTGTGTCTGTGCTGCACAGACATGGCAGAAAATACTTTAAAAATCCCTGGAAATGAACCGCCAGAAAATCCAGCTTACATAATAACCCTAAGGGACCCTTTTGACAGCTGCATAATGTCACCATTAGAATTAGCTTTACTAATTGCTATAATTATATTGAAGAGATGTTATAAAAGGACAAACAGCATGTGATTAGTCTACTGATAGTTTGTTGATCAAAGATAATTTATGTTAATTTTTGTAAAAACGGCAATAGAATACAAACTGCATCTGTAACAATAGCTTCTTTTGCTTGCTTTCTGAAGGATTTTACAGCTTTAGTTATTAAATTAAGTTAATATTATAGTTGAAGTTCAAGTTTGAAAAGTTGACTGTGTTTTAAACTTGTATTCTTTAACAGTGATCACAAAGGTAGACCTTTTACTTTAGCATTTCAAAAACATGCCTTTCTACTTTACTGAGTTCGTCTGAGAGGTGCCAAATGCAAACCAAATCAAATATATATTCAGATTCTCCCTCCAAATGGTCTGCCCACTTTTATTTTGAGGCAGTGGACATAATAAAAAACATGAGTGCATGTTTTGTCTAGACTGCACTTTTAATGGTGTGTCTGCAATGTATCTTCTTTTGACAGCAGTTCTGTTTTTGCATGGATTGTGCTTCATTGGATAAGATGTGTCTGCAGCTCTCACTTGTAATGCAGCCCAGGGACTTGACAATATTGGGGCAGCCAATGAGATAATATCTTTACAGTCAAGTAGAATATCATAAAAGCTTATTTATTTCAGGAATTTACTAAAAAAAAACTGAAATGGATGTATTTTACAGATTGATTACACATAGTTATATATTTCAAGCATTTCTTGCTATTCATTTTGGTGCCAGTACAGTCAATAAAAAGTTCTTAGTCCATCTCCGACTGGAAACTTGTAAAATAAACTGAGTTCAAGTGACTTCTGTTGATTTTCAGAAGTCATACCAAATGGCTTCTCGCTAAAACCCATTTCTACAGTCACAGCAATGTCCTTCACCTATAAAACTACAGGAACAATTCAAAAGGATCTTGGAGGAGGCCGTCGATTTATTTTGCTCCACATACAATGACAAAATAATGAGAGGCAAAGGAGAAATCTAAAATCACTGCTAGAGAACTGTCCAAGTACAGACAAACCACCTACTGTATCTCCATCAACCAACCCATCTGGCCAGGTGCCACTGGCTTTTTGCCAGTTACAACCAACCTGCTGTCTACTGGGAAATCTATCACATTAGCATTTTACAAAGCCTCAGTTATATAGGAGACTGCATGTTCTGAATATTAACTTTGTTATAGTTTTTCTTTCATGGTTTGTTTTTTGTTATTACCAGAATTGTGATGTGCTATACCAGTCTGTGTTGTTTTGTATCAGACTTTGCTTCCTTATGATTCTCTTACTTTATTACAAAATGTAAACCATATTGTATACAAAATATCTTGTGCAGAACTCTGCTGATTTTCAGAAAACCACATCATTGTGCTTCCTCCCCCATTCACACTCTGATCCTGGCCACCATTCACAGTGATCTTCATGGATCTGGAAATTAGCCAGAGTTCAAAGTGACCTTCATCACCAGACAGACGGCACACATTCAGAGCACCAGAACGGCTTCTTTAAGTCTGTATTTTGTACCACTTCCAATCTGTGAAGTGCTTTTCAAATGTGGATTTGCCATGGATGCAGTGGCAAGCATATAAGACAGCATACAAGGAACTATAGAGATGACGCATGAACTCAATGACAGGAAAAACATACACTTTCGTAAAGCTTGTCAGCATGTGCAGTGTTTTAAAAGTCAACTAAGGTTTCATTACAGCTGTTCTATACTTGTTGCATTTGTTTCTTAGTTGTAAAGGCATTAAAATAAATGTCTTCCAACTAAAGCTTGGATTTTTATTTTTCATTTTTGCACTTTGTGGGGAAATTATGCCCTTTAATAGCATATGCTACCAATGATATGAATGTGGAGGACGTACAACATCAACTTGGCGCTTAAGACTTTCAAAATATTTCAATATAATCACTATTATTCTGGACAAAACATTATTACTTTGTCAAATGAATTCTGGCCTGTTTCTTCCAAAAGGTTTTTCTGTTCTCGTCGACTAATTGCGTTTTAGAAAGTGTCAGTTCCAGTGTATTATGTTAACAACTATACAATTTATAACGGAATAAACAATATTTTCATTTTATTTACACTATAAATTATTATAAAAAATGTGTGCAGACCCTTATTTTCACTCTTATCATAGATACCAGCACCATTCTCTTCTTTGCTGGTTGCAGTTCCATTCTACTAGGTAATCTGTGAGCAGACGTTAATCAGGAGTATGGTTTGTACAGTGAGTAGTGCTCACTGTAGCATCGCCTTGTGTTCAGGCTGCAGTTATTGACTCCTGTTTTCTCCATTAGGCTTCCCTTCACTCTCAGGATCTCTGTGGACTGCAGAGCTAAATGACAAATTACCTCAACACAAACGCTTATACACAGCTCAGGTACTACCAGCCACTTATCTTTCTGTAAAACCCACCACTGCGCCCTTTGTTTATCTCTACTTCAGCCCTTTTACTGTTAGACTGCACTAAATTGAATGTGCTTCTTGTGTCGCCTGAGACTGGAACTGTTAAAAACTAGGACAACAGTGAAAAAAATTGTAAATAAGAAAAAAAAAAACAGAAACATCTGTTTTTTAACTTTTATCATTCTCACATGTGATAAAGACACGTTGAGAACCTCAGCTTTATTTATTGCTTGCTACATGGCATTTCTCTAAATCATTCCTTTATCTTGTCTTTGATTACGCAGACTCATCAGTGTTTTCTGCATTGGTCGTTGATCAGTTTTGATCAGCAATGAGAGGGTTTCTGTGTACATGTAAAGTATAAAGTTTAAGTTACTGCAAGCTAAACTTATATTGCACTATCAGAATTCCTATGAATTTGATTTTATGCAAGTCTGATTAAGTAAGGAAAAAAATAAGGGCGAAAAATTGTCTGAATTTATGAATTTGTTCTGAATGATATTATTTAAAAGAATAAAAACATTCTGAAAAAGAAAGTGTTTTTACATTAATTTTATTTTGAAATATTTTGTTTTCCACATCAAAGCTTTTTGACCTAATGTTAAAGAACATTTTGTTTATATTTCTATTTTTTGGGACTTACTGTGATTTAAAGGATTGTATTTAACTTCAGTCCATATATATTTTAAGTTAGTTTTAAACTGCTCTAAGTTTCTCCAGATGGTAAATGGAAACCACCTGGCAAAATAGGAAACCAGCTACAGCAACATGTTCATGACGTAAAACAAAACAAAGAAAAAAAAAACATTAACATTTGACTAAGTTAATTTATTGTACTCAAATGTCCATTACATAATGAAAAACTGATAATAAATTTGTAGAAAATCAAGTCTGCAAAAACATGCAATTTTAAAATGTAAAAGTAAAACATTTGCTACTTCGTGTCTTGGCTGCTTTGTTCATTTTTTAATACTGACTACCTGGAGCCCACTTTGCTCGACTGATCAAAGTCTCTCTTACATCAGCCCTCTTTGAATGCCTAAAACTCAGTATCTCCTCTGTTCAGTTTTACCAGTTGTTTATTCCACCTGACCAACTAACTGCATGAGTCATTACACACCGCACATGGAAATCAATATTGTTTTTTTACAGAGGTTGTCATCTGCCAGCCAAGAGCCAAACCCAACCACTCACCACCTGCAAACAAATTCACAAGTGCATATCCATAGTTAGATAAATGTTGACAGTGAAGCGGTGGTGCTGGGACCGGGATTATGACTGACAAAAAGAGATTTGTGAATGTTACTGATGTCCTAGAGCCGGAGACTGTTCATTCTCCTTTATGTATCACCAACATTGCAGCTCTTACCTCAGTCCTGAATCTCCTCTTGTCTCTCACCCAGAAATTGAGATTCCCAACCCTTTGCCTGGTCTTGCCAGCTGCTATTTAGCAACAGCATGGCAGACAGTCGACAGCCAGAAGATGGCGCCCCCCAGTGGGACCCATCAGGGGGACAAGAACCTGGTGGCACCCATGGAGCAAACAGCTACTCTTCATCAGCCTACCGGACCTGCCAGCCTGGAGGGGCCCACATGACCACAGCTCCTTACACTGCAAGGGAGAATGGATTTAATGGCGAACTAGCTGGAGCTCCTGCTATCACTGCAGGTAAAATGCCCTCAGATTTCCTTTGTTTACATTCATCTCTCGAACTTCACTTCTTTTTCTTTTTTGAGCATAAACTTTGGAAATATTTTAAACTGCAAAAGAGTATGAGGTAAGATATAGGCCTTGAGCATTGGGCCAGGAGTGTCCATCAATCCCTTGCTTGAAAAAGTCCCTGGTTACAGCACAAAACAATCAGGTCAGAAGCACTGTTTTGATTCATGACAGCAAGAATTACTGCTGGGTAGATTAACATTTGTTAATATGCCAGTTTGGTTTTAGTTTTTATTTTAATTATTTTGACACATTGATTTGGTGCAATATGTTAATCCTTTTATGATGTCATGTTTTGGTCCTTCTAAAATCTGTGGATATACATTAGCTATCCAGGTATGGTTTTTTGACTTTGTTTGCATCTTGTTTTTGCTGTAGCTTTATATGTGTGTTTAAATAAGGGAGCACTATCATTAATTCTTGATTTTGACTTAAACTAATTTTCCCTTTGGGATTGATAAAGTAGTTTTAAACTGAAGTGAATAAGCTGAATTGAAAGCGTTCTCAGTCTTTAAAAAAGCTATGTACTGTGCTACATCCAGTATGGAACCTTTTCAATGTTTTTGAGCTGATACTTTGGATTGTATCTGCAGTGAGTGGGTTTGCTATACTTACTAGGATACATGCTGTTATTAACAATGCTGTAATTAACACAAAGTATTTCTCTGTTCTGGCCAAACCCTGTCTTCACTCACACCCAGAAGACCAGACTGGCAACCAGTGGTGCCAGTAGTGTAACTATGGCAACATTTCCTCTACCATTCTCTCAAAGCTTTTGTTCCTTTTAACTCCAGCTTACCACAGACAAAGGAATTTAGTAACTGCTGACAAAGAGCTAATTTTACATCTCTGGTCTCCATTATTGGGGTTTTTACAGATACCAGCTCTTAATGATGATTACAGTGTTTCAGAGAGTAACCGTTTAGTAATGGTTACTCTCTGAGATCAATTGCTTCATAAAGACCAGATTTGTCTAGTGCACAGCTAAAAGGTTGCATCTCTGAATAATACTTTAATACTCTAACAGTTAATTTATGTAGATGCCAATATCTTTACAGATTATTTTGTAAAATACATTCAAGTTTGTGGCTGTAACATAAAATGTTAAAGCCACAACATCTTTGCAAGGTGTTGCAAATGACTGCTTACAAATAACTTCAGTTTCAAAACAAAGTCTTTCATCTTTCACATTAAATTATCTGTAATAATAGTTTTAAGCTGTATATCAACATTATATGAGTAACATTTACACACCACTTCAGCAGCGGCATGTGAAGCTGTTTGTCTGCTTTGCATCTTGTCGCATTTCATTAGCATCTCCTCAGAGCAGGGCAGAGCGAGGGCTAAGTGGGGCAGAGCGGGTGACAGAAGGGTTGATGTTGGTTCTCACTAGGCCCTCTCTCCCCCTGAAAAGCTCCTCAGTCGCCGTGAGAACCAGTGAAGCACAAAATTGTCCTTTTGACTTTCCTTTGAAAGAAAGTTGAAAAAGTCAGTCAGCCATGTTATGAGTGGCCAGGGGAAAAAAAAGGTGAAAAGACGGAAGAAGAAACAGAGTAAGTTAATGAGAAAGAAGAACAGCTAGAGAGAGTTTGGGGTGCATGAAGGATTTACTGACATCTATGTGATTTAGTTAATGTAAGCATGTGCAATCTTAATATTTCTAAAAAAAATCTATTGATATCTTACTTAAAATATATATGATCTGTTTGTTCATTTTGGTATGTTGATGGACATCTAACACTGGGGATTTGCCTTGTCCATACAAGGTCAATGTTATCAATGCTGTCAATGTTGTGAAGCGGTTTTGAAAGTATTTGCATAATCAGGCAAAACATTGAAACATACATTTTGTTTCATATGCTAAGTACAAACAAAATGCCTGCATTTCAATAACCAAAAAAAACTAAATTAGTATTTTATATATACATATATATATATTTTTTTTATTAATTTATTTTTTTAAATATATATGCCCATAAGCATTATACATCCTGTGACATGTATCTTGCCTCTGAATAACAGATGGACCTGAGACGGTGACTCTGGTCTGTTGCTATAGAAACCAGTAGGCCTGTACATGTCGGCTGCCTGCTGCTATCAAACCTGAGATCACTCATGTTCTCTCTGTGCCCTTGCAGACCTTGAATGTGGATTTGAGCGTACGTTTTGTGTGGTGATTGCTGACTCAGAGCTTCCAGTGATGTTTTAAGCTGTTCAGTTCCCCGGAAGTAAATGTAAATACATTGTGTTTATACACTGCTGTCTTTGTTCACTGACATAATGTGATACGTGAGTCAAAAAAGAAGCTGATTTTGACAGTCGTTTTAAAAAACCTCATCAGGCCAAACCCTGTGATATGCAATTGGCTGTTTTGACATAACTTCTGGAACTGGTGGGGCAGAAAATTAGGGCTTGCTTTTCTAGACAACTTTATGAATTTGCATCTCTTGTCTCCATTGACCGCTTATGTTGTCTATCTTTCAGTTATTATCAAACCACTGGAGCTAAATCAACATAAATAACCTTTGCATTTTTATAAAAGTGATAGCTGCTGGCTGTACTTTGAGACTATATCATTTTTCAGAGAATGGAAACTGAAAGGCAGTGATCATACTGTCTTTCAGTTTGTTGTAGAGTGTGGAGCTGGCTTTATTTTATACTACTGTATTTTCCAGTCACACTTTTTTCATAGTTTGCCTGGTCCAGCAACTTATAGTCGGGCGTGATTTTTTTTTTCTAGGCTTATGTTTTTTTTTATATTTTATAATATTTTAACCTTTGACTGACTGTCACCTAGATAAACCTCTACATCATTCGGTGTACAATACAATGGTTTAGTTTAAACAACGGGGGAATAATTCTTCAAACAGAAGCAAACTACTGATCATAAACTGCAAATTCAAGTTTAGAAAAAACAGGGAAAGAAACAAATATAAAAGAAAGAAAAACAACTCACACAAATCTGCTTTTTAAACCCTGTGTAAAATCAGACTTAAAAACAATTTGTCTATTATTAGAACAAAGGATTTTTCCCTGGAAAAACTAAAAATGTATTTTTTGCTGCTATTGATAATGTGGAGCTGGCTGCTTTGAGTTGGTGAGTGGGCAACATTACATGCTTCCGGAAAAAGTGTGTGCGTGTGTAATAGTGGGAGTGTGTATGGCTGCCAGATTGTGTGGTGTGTGGGTGATGCTGAATAGAAAAAGATTCTGAAACAGCAGCATTTTAAAGCTATCACATCAAACACTCTGTCCTATAACCACTCCACATCAAGGCTGTTTGCATGATTTTTTTAAACATGCACAAAGGCATTTATCATCATAAATCCAAAGATGTTTCGACTTTGTTGTAAGCTGCCTCAGTTTCTTTCACAATTTCCAAAAGAAGGATTTATGAAATGTTGTGTATATCGTTGCACTTCTTTCTGGAACTGCATTAGTCAAAAACAATTCTGATGTTTAAATTGCTTGTACAATAAAAAAATATAGCTACCCAACTGTGATGACAAAAGTAAAAGCAGAAGAAATCCATAGAGGCACCAATATTGTGCCTCTTATCTGTCATTTCCATGTCAGCTTGTCATCCATCCATATCTTCATTTTTATAACCTTTGGACAAGTGGCACTTGTCAGACAGACACCCTCATTTTTACAAATATTTATTTGGTTGAATATGAGCTGAGATCAAACTTTGTTGTTAGAATTTCTTATGAAGAATGTACTTCCTCTATAGATTACGCTTCTACTGCCAGTTGCTGAGTACATGCATATTTTCTGTGCACCAGCATCTACTGTTTATTCTGAGAACTGCAGTGAGTTTTGTGTGCCTAAAGGAAAGCTGTAAAAAGAAACCCATAAGATTATTTTTCACTAACCTACCAGTAGTTTTAATATTTTTCCTGATCAGAGCAAATACTTATTGGTGTTTTATTAAAGATGTAAAATAACACATTCTTTCGTTTGATTTTACCTTTTGTTCCATGCTGGAAAGCAAAACAGTAATATTTCTTATAATTAAGATAAACAAAATCCAAAATAAATTTGGTTTGGGACATTACAAATCTTATCTTGATTCCCTTTCTTTGAATATGATGGTTCTACATTATTACACCAAGAGGACTTTTCCTACTAAAACAAGGTTATTTTAGCCTTTTTTTTACATTCCCCATCTCTAAGATTCACTGTTATTAGATTAAATAACACCCTTTCCATCTATGAAAGGATTCTTGTAAGTTGTCCAGCTAGAAACTGCCAAATACAATATTAAGGTTTTAATATCTCAGTTTTATTTTTTCATCTCTACCTATTCATTCCACTATATATATTTAATTACATTTTAATCACATTGTGGGTTTGTGTGATTGTCTCTTTTCAGAGCAAGTTTCAGCACGGATTGTGCAGGAAGTGACGGCAGAGGCAATGGCGGTGCTAAAGGGAGAACAGGAGACTCAGCGGCTGCCGTCAGGTGAGATGCAAATCCCAATACTGGTATAAGTGCTACATCGAAGTAGCAAGAGGGGGAAAGAAAAAAATCTTGTGTACTTGATTACAGAACTGGAGTCTATGCTAGTTAGCGGTGAGTAAGGGTTAGGATACACTGCCAGCAACTATCCAGGGATTCACAGACCTACTGAGGCAGCTTTGAGTCAGCAGTTTTCACACCTGAAGTTCAAAGGTTCATCTACAATATGTTGTAGTAGAATCTTTTTCAGTGCTTTGCTGAGCGCTCCCTGTTTTTTCTCATTACAACTACAAGCTTTTAATAAATTTACTGGGATTTGATGTAATAGACTGAAAATATAGTGAAGTAGAAAGAAAGTGATACACAGTTTACAAGCTGTTTGTAAATTAAATTTTGAAAGGTATAGAACCATTTTTACAATTGCAAGCTTTTTTCTTGTTTTTCCTGAGACTGTTTTTCTGTTTTGCAAAATAATGTCTGCTCAGTTGGATTTAATCAGGGACTGGACTTTGGCCCAGTTCTGACTCATGATTCTGCTTTGATCTCAACCTCTTTTGAATCTCTGTTCATAAACATCGATAGGTTTTCTTTCAGCAATGCCCTGAATTTAACTCCATCCATCTTTTCTCAATTCCTCCCTATCCCTGTTAATAAAAAGCATCCTGGAGTTTTGCTCAGGTTGATATGCAGTGTTATATTTTTAACCACACACAACACTTTACATGTATTCTAAAAGTTTCATTTTGGTTTCATCTGACACTTTTCACATGACTGCTCTGTACCCTATATGAGTCAATTTGTTATGGATTTCTTTTCGTAGTGTCTTTCTACTCCCCATTCTTCCATGACGAACAAACTTATAGAGTTCACATCTAATAGCGCCCCTGTTAACAAGTTATCCCATCTGAGCTGTGAATCTCTGCAGCTCCTACAAACATTTCTGGCTGCTTCTCTGAGTAATGTGTAGGAGGATGGGCATATATGATGTTTTGAGATGAGTATACTGCAAGTTCAAAGTTTGGGATATTGTTTTAGAAACCTAAACTTGGTTTAAATGTTTCCATCACTTAATTCTTGACCTATTCAGTGTGTTTTTGGTTCATGATGCCTCTTGCTGAATAATAAAATCAGAAAAATGTTTAAGGCTTTCGTACCAGTTCTTTAAATTGTTTCCTTCCCTTTCTATCACTTCAAAGCTAAACATAATGCATTGAAACGTGCGTATGTATTTTGTCAAAACTGGACAAAGGTTCAGGACCTACATACACTTTTGCAAGGTATTGTTCATGCCATCTTAGAATCTTATTATTAGGATACTATTCATGTACAATCCCTTACAAAAAAATCACATGAAAATCACATGTTTTCACATGTGATTCCCATTTCCCACATGTGGGTCAGATAATCACATCATTCACACATGTAAAAAGTGGTGTGAACCACATGTAATCACATGTGAAAGTCACAATTTCATGGGATTTCTTTGTAAGGGATGTAAACAATCATCCATTTTAAGCACCTAACTTTGAAAGGAAGTTAAAAATCTGCTTTTTACTTGCCATAGGTCAGTATGTCCTGCATTTATATAAATGAGCTTATTCTTTCAATGTATCATCTTCATTGGATTTATGTACTTGTGTGCTTGACTCATCTTCTCAAAATGCCTCTTTACAGTTGAAGATACCACCAATTTGCCTCCCTCTCCTCCCCCTTCACCTGCAGCTGAACACTTTGGTCCCTTGGAGCAAGGTAGGCCAAGAATAAAGAGTGTATACTTTTATTAAACTAGAGTGTGGTCTCCTTCTTTTCTGTTGACTGTACCTGTTGGGGTTGTGTATATGCGCTACGCCTCACACAAGGGTTTCTCCCAGTTTCCAATGGGACAAACAACACTATGATGTGTGTTAAGTAAGCCGAAACCGAGCTGCGAAAAGCGACATCATGCTCTTTTTTCTCCTGTCATACATTTCCTGTAATATCTTACCACCTCTCCACCATCCTATGCCTGGAACATAGTCATCCTGAAAACCTTCATTATTGCCATCGTCCATCCAGAGTGAAAGAGACTTCCACCTGCATGTAGACTGTGTTGGTACAGGTATAGTCTTTTTATATGATCCTCTTCATCCAAAGCCCATTTTTTAAGCTCTACATGTCAGTCTTCCAATACACTAAAATCAACCATATTAGAAAACCCTTCAACTTCCTGTTATTAATTAATTTATGTTTTGCACGTCTTTGGCCATTGGATTTTCTGCTCATTGTCTTTTGTCTGACTTATTTTTTTCTGTGTGTTTGGCTTTAGTTTATAAGTCAGAGATTAGCTCTCTAGTTAACAAAAAGATCCAATATAAACCTAAATATCTAAAGGAATAACTGAACTGATGGTATAAAAATTGTCAAACAAAATTAAATCAATGCTTATGTTTTAAATTGTAGTTCCTGCTGTTGGAATATAAGGAAAACTGTTGTCAAAAAAGTAAATGCAATTAAATTAAGTGCTATTATTAGCTGTTCTCTTTCCACTTTGACACATAGACCAGTGAGGGTATGCTTATTTTTGTGACACTAAAAAGTGCTCCTAAAACTTGAAAGATTGCTGATAAATGATTAAAAGACATAAAATTACTGCACAGGTGCATCTCAATAAATTAGAATTTAATGAGATGGTAGAATAAAATAGTGAAATTTTATTCAATTAAAAAAAAAAATAAGAATATTAAATAAGAGCTGAGAAAAAAGTATTTTTAACACAGAAGGGTCAACCTTTTAAGAGGTCAGTCTGGTTACATGCATTAAATACATTATAGGAGCTCCTCTTAAATTACTGCCTCAGTGAGTCATGGCCTAGATGTGATCATTTTCTGACAACATCTAATGTGTTCAGAAAGCTTCAACAGGAGCTTTGTACAATTCTTCATATCTTCTCTGTGGGGTTTAGGTCATGCAAGTTTGCTGGCCAGTCAGGCACACTAATACAGCAGAGCTTCCTTCTGCTGACAAGCAGGAAGCACAAAGTGGTAAAATATACTGTGGTGCTGACTCTAGACTAAAGGAAATACAGATGATCAGAAGATGACAGGACTCTCAAAAATCAGCACTGACAGCGGAAACCTCATTAGATTTCAAAGCAAGTCTGATTCAGTCCCCCCCTCTCTTCTTCTATGATCGGAGACATGGATATTCTGAATGAGTTAAAATGCTTCTCCCCTTGTCTTGTTCAGAATCTGATTACATAAGAACTATGATGGTTCATATAACAGTGTGATTGCTCTTGAAGGGCTGACTCCAGCTGCTGCCCACATTGTGAATCATCTTCAGTACAAACTCTTGAATGGCCTTTTCTGTACAAATCTCTCAAGGTTACAGTTGCCCCTATTGCATGCATATTTTTTTCTAGAACAGTGTTTCCATCCACTCAATTTTCCAATGGATATGACACACTTTAAATAATCAGCTTCTTTAGTGAGGGTATTTTACCTTCATTGTGGGAGGTGTCAGTGATTATTGGCTGGCAACTATCAAGTCAGCCGTCTTACCCATAGTTGAGGAAACCATAAGAAAATATTTCTGTTTAAAAAAAATCTATTTATTGGTACGATATTATATTATCCAATTATCTGAGAAACAACATTTTAATGTATCATTATCCACGATTATCAAAACAGATTATGATGTTTCATTTTAAAATTAAAATACTGAAAATAAATTTACATTTTGCACCCTAATTTATTCAGATGCACCTGTTGGTGACAGTTTTTGACTGGTTTAAAAAAATACCAAAGTTTAGAATCTGAAAAGGTGTTGTGTTCATTTTACAGCTGTGACTGAAGGCCTTTTTTCCTGGTTATATGTCCTTCACTGAATAATGAAATCTCTGTTGCTGATAATGTTGACTGTCTTCCATTTGTGTTCTATAATAATAGAAAGGAGCAGATGTCTCCATCTA
The DNA here is from genome assembly GCA_902982915.1 of Phalloptychus januarius. Classification (NCBI taxonomy): domain Eukaryota; kingdom Metazoa; phylum Chordata; class Actinopteri; order Cyprinodontiformes; family Poeciliidae; genus Phalloptychus; species Phalloptychus januarius. The sequence goes on along the minus strand of CADWAE010000230.1, from coordinate 13,515,237 downwards.
ATGTTGCCTTTTATGATAGTCTTAGCTAGATAAAGGCTGGCCCCCAAAGCTTTGATTCATTTGAGTTGCTTGTCCACTTGTTGCTGTGTGTATGTGTCTGTTCCTCTCTACCAACCAAGCTTTGTCTTACATTCTTTTCTTCTACTAAATATTTTCTTTTTCTAAATATCTTTCTTTTTTGTTTTATTCTGAAGCTTTTTTGTCTGCAAAAAATGTCCATCTTAAAACAAGAACAAGTTAAGTCCTCTGTAAAAAATATCTAAATGTCCACAGTTTGCCCAAGTTAAACAATTTAGCACAACCTATTACTCAGCCTTATGGATGTCTTTATTTCCTATTACAGATATAGGTCAATTAAAGATTAACTTAGTTACTGAATTTTGCTGTAAAATCATATAAGGTGAAGAACTTATTTTCCATTTGAACAACTTTTGGCCCATCACTTGCTTAGCATTTTAGTCTGTGGAAAAGGATATTGTTTGGCTAATAGCACAATCCTTACTCTTCTTCTACACCTTTTGACAATGTGCTTTGCATCAATGTCACATTATGAAAACCATTGACAACACATTTTCAGTTTCCAGGCAGAGTCCACCTGGTATTTGGCTTTCAAAGACTTCCTGATGCTTTATATATGAACACAATTGCCTGGACTTTGGAAGAGAAAGAGGCCATCACAGATATCTATCTGTAGACTTCACAAGATTTTTTTTTAATATTCATCTTTCATTCAACACCAGACCCAGTTTATGTGTTGCTGTAAACTCAGTCTGTGTTTCAGCTTACGACAGCACACGATTCAAGCTAAAGTCCAACATCTACAGTTGGAATAGTGAGATAGAAAATAACTTCATGGCATCACCAAATAACCATTAAATAACATTATTATTGTGAATTGGAAACACTCCATGCCACAAGGCTGCCAATATGTGGCACCTGTTTTTTTTTGTCTTTGCATGAGATTTTTCCCAACTAAATAAAAATAGGAGGACTTTTATAAAAGTTTTGGTGCTTGCCTGTACTGCAAGTGGTGCAGAAAAGTATTTATAGTTAGCAAAACCATCTGGACTTTGAAATTAAGTCATTTAATAAAATCCCTTTAAGATGGTCATTCTTTGTGTGTTTCTGTCATTTTCTTTTATCTTTTCCTCCTTTTCACTGTATCTCTTTCAGTCTGTGTGTCCAAATTTCCCTGCAGTTCTTCTCCTTGTGTCTGTCTTGTTTGTAGATGTAGGGGATGAGGAGGAGGCGGGCCCTCTCCGCCGCTTCCAAAATTCTCGGGAGAGGTGCAAGTTCCTCGCCCCCTCCATCTCAGTTTCCGTGCCCGAGGACGACCCCTACCACTCCGACGAGGAGTACTATGAGCACCCATTGTTCAGCCCAGAGTGGACGCACTCGGGCTCTCGCCCCACAGGGCACGCTGTGGCCTTTAGACAGATTGAAGGTGAACCACGCATGGTTCCTCTTTGCCATTCTCCCCTCATCTCCTCCCTCCTTCGTTGTTTTCCTTTTGTGATACTACCTCCTTCCTTCATTCCTGCCCTCTTTTTGTCCTTCCGTCTCTCCGTCCTTCCGTTCGTCTTTCCGTCTGTCTCGGTGTGATGTTTGTGTGTCCTTTGTGATGTGTATCCACTCAAAATCTGACATTTTTATTTACCAGTCATACTTTTTCTTGTCATTCATTTTAACCGAAACAGTTGCTGGCTGTGGTTGCCCCGCCGTTTACTCTAGTACATAGCAGTGATGTGTATAAAGTACGACAATGTGTTTTTGTGAGCCACTCAGTGAACATTTTCATCAGTAACATTGTTGCTCACAAAGCTGACTCTCAGGACATGACTTAAGCTCCATTGCTCCCATAACTGTCTGAGAAACTGTGCATATCCTCTATGCACACACCCCTTCCTTCCTTTCCAAACATGTTCCAGTCTTGTGCTGTAGTCCATTCCTTGAGATTACCCCAGTTTGTTTCACTGTGGTGTACTGTGCATACATACATATCACAAAGATTAACACTTACGGTGTGGCAACAAGAAAGACTTTCAGCTCCATCATGCTCACATGCACTTCAGACGTAGCTCAAAATCTGAGACTGTTGTTGCATCTGGCTCAGAATTTGAATCTTTCCCTACAACAGCTTAAAGATGAGTGGTAGTATAAAATCTGACCTTTCTGTAATTTTTTTAAAATAATGTCTAACTGGCTCTTTTAAATGTTAGCAATACATAGAATTTATTACAATTAGTCATTCACCCATTTCTATATATACACACACCCAAAGTACCTGCGTGTGAATGAATGAGTGAATGACTGATTGTATTATAAAGCACTTTGGAGTTTGTTTTTTTAACTTACTTACTACCTTACATAAAGGGGAAACATTGCAAGGTTTTAGTAGTCAATTTGTTTTTATCACATTGGTTTACAGTACCTATAAATAAACATAAGCACGCCACCTAAACAGCTGCAAATTATCTCCTGTTGTATTTCTTTAAAATTGCTAGTTAAATAATAAACCTCGGAATAATCCTTTGAATGACTAGACTGAAATCTTCATTGGATATTGAGTTATTAAATCTGATGACTGATGAAAGGAGGACTATATAGACCTTTACAATGGAATAGTAGCTCAAAAGAAGCGTCTGCTTCACTTATGCGGCTCTATAGGTGTGTAAAGTTTTGGAAAGAAAACAATTGTGAGATAGCAATGGTCCCATCTCTAACATTTTTTCACAAGTATCATTGATAATTAGTGTATTACCATCACTCACTGTACCAGCAGCAACACCAACTGTGTTGATATCTATGTTTCAAATAGTTCTATGAACACAATTTTCAAGTTTTATATCCAGTAAATAAAACTAGGTTTTCAAAGGTGTTTTGAAAAAAGTTAATTTTTGCAGAGGTGTTGTAGAGGGACTTCCTGCCACAAAGATTCAGTCATAGATTCTGGAGCTGACTAAACTAAAAGTAAAGAAGCATTATTATTTTCTAACTATTTATAAATAGTGCAATTACAAAAATTGAAATTATCACAGGGTAAATATTTTTTTGCAGATGTTATCATCCCTCTCAAATGGACAGGGAATCCCTTTTAACCTACAAACGTGATGAAGGTCCACAAAATGAAAATCAATTACACAATCCACTTTAAATATAAATTATTAAATGGTTATTCATTCATGCCAAATTTTTTTTTGTACTGTCAGGTACATTAATAAAAATGAACCTGATTCTAATTTGATGTGTAATTTGACCAATTAGATGGCAATTTATTTAAAGGGACACTCTGACAGTTTTCACTTATTTCATGATGGATTGCAAATCATAAACAACAAAACTGTTAAATTTTTGAAGGAGTTGTGAGCTTGATTATTTCACAATATCTTACATAATTAGATATATTGAAATATGTAATTCACAATGTTTATACATGTAAAAATATCTGGGCTTATTTATAAATTGGATTGTGGCATTTTTAGTTTTACTTTAGTTTCCTTTTTATGTAAAAACAAGTCACAAATTATGTGATAAAATAGTTAATTAATTTTAAACACTCTCTCAGATCCCTCTAAATTAAAACTCTCTGTTCTCACTGTTTTTGTGTGAAAAAGCTAACTGTTTGGGTCACCTTCTTACAGAGCTGAAAGTATCCCCTCATAAGTTATGTTCTTACATAACCCAAGTCTGTGTTGCCTGTAGTCTTATTGTGTCCCCCCTTTCACCCTGTTTTTGAGAAGAAGAGACCATGGAGGCTCTTACAGCTGAATACGAGGAAGAGGAGGAAGAGGTGGAAGAGGAGGAGGAAGAGAGTGCAGACGCAGCAATGTCTGAAGCAGCTCTTGATGAGCAGCAGTGGAGTGGGGAAGAGCCCGAGCTGGACAGCCCCAAAGCTGAACTCTTAGATCAGACAGAGGCCTTAGACGAGGCACAGGATGTAGACCTGGGGCAGACTGAGGCAGCTAGTGCTGCCACAGAAAGCTCTGTGGACAAAGAGGAGGAGGATGATGAGGAGGATGCAGAGGGTGAGGAAAGCCATGAGACAGGTGTGTCCTGCCCTCTGCTCTCCCTGCCTGCATGTTACTGCATTTGCCACTCTATTACAACGCGAGATGTGTCAGAAAGGAAGCAAAAATATAAGCATTATTATTCTACTGGAATGGCAAGTAATCCTCTGCGCTCTGCTGCGGCTGCAAGGCAACACAGGCTTGTTGGTGAAAAGAGTCACATTGTTCAAATTAACCTGGTTTTCTTGTGTGGTGTCTTTGTTTGTGTTATTTTATTTATTTTATTTTTTTTACTTGTTGTAGTTTTTGGGGCCGGCCATTTCGTGTTGGTATAATGATGTGAAGTGACGCTAAACATAACCGTGCTTTTTCTTTTTAATTTTCCCAGCTTATAAGCTTACTAGTCTCTCATTATGTTCAGACATAATGGCTTGGTGCTGGTATGCCAGTGCTGCACATTTAATGTTACCATGAGTCGCTGTAGATAGAACATGCATTGCATTTTTAATCATCAGTCTCAGTACAGAGAGTTTATAAGGGAGCTGTGTTTGGTGTGTTTTGCTCAGTGTGATACAGGTGTTTGTTGAACCATATGTATATTTGCAAATATATCATCATCAAAAAAGCAAAAATATCTTAATTTGCTTTTTTCCCTCTCCATTTGTGAGTGGCATATAGCATTTCTCTGTCATTCTTGGAATGCTTGTTTGTTAGATGAGAAAATTACATTAAGCTATCAAAGTTCCATGAGATGCTCTCACAGATTTATGATTTATAACTTCTAACTTAAAGTGTAGAAATGATTTTCAATGAATGACAGAAATGCTGTGTCCTGTATAGTTGGTTTTGATGCATGGGTACTCCACCCATCTCTTATAACTGTTTTTCCATAAATCAGCATTACAGTTGCCTCACGCCGACTCCGTCACACTCCATCTCATGTCTTTCATCCATCTGACATGGTGGGCCCTTAATCTTGCCGTACCTCTTCAGTGATGGCTGTATTTGTGCTGTAAGTTTCCAAAGGAGAGCTTTGCCTGGTTGTGTGCAAGCTTTCCCAATGACCGGCTTATAAACGATCCCTGTTCATAGCATGCTAAAGCAATATTTTTTCTCTTGTGATAGAAACAGTCAACTTACAGATATCTTTACAGCTTTGAAGATGGATGCAGACAAGCAGGACAGTGAGTCGATGAGCCCTGACAGCATTGGCTCAGAAAAGCGCTCTGAGGAGTTTTTTGAGCCTCAGATGCAAGGTTTCTTTGCTGGTGAACGAGTTGTACCGGAGAGCCCCACCATGGATATGCCATCTTTTGTGCCTCCAGATGTTCAAATCCAAGCCAAAGAACCAGTCAGATCTCTCACACTTCAGCCCACATATGGAGAGCCAATCACAGTGTCAGAAAAACAGCCATCAGTGGAGGTGGTGGAATTCAGCAGCATCACTGCTCCTTCTGACTTCTCTTCGATGGGAGTTAAAGTTCAGGCAGGAGACACAACTACAGAAGCCAGAGACAAATCGGGCATGTCGGCATACTTTGAAACCTCAAATATGGAGGCTGAGGAAGGTACAGAATGTAAGGGTGAGGGTTATTATGAACTGAGTCGATCTGGTGAAAAGACAAATGAAGATGATTCCAAGTCCCAAGAAGTCAGCTACAGCACACTCGCAGAAGCTAAGGATAAACCTGGAACAAAAAAGGCTCCACCTGGAGATACCGACATGTTTGCAATTCCTGATAGAAGTAATGAATGCAGGCTTTCACCCGGAAAGCTTGCCTTAGACCAAAGGAGTTACTCACTCAACATCACCATTGGAACAACAGATCAAAGTGGACAAGGCAAGCAAAGAAACTTCACCCCGCTGGCCACAGACATCATGTCATATACAAGTGGAAGTCTTGACGAGTCAGCTGACTACCTTCCAGTTTCTACACCCTGTGTAGATAAGCCTCCATCATTCCCCCCTCTCATCCTGGAGACTGCTGCTTCTGTCACATCAGATTCCTCTTCCCCTCCAAGAACCGCTGAACCACCGTTAAAGATCAGTCCAGAACCTGAATCTCCTGAATCACCTGAACCAAATAAAGGCCCTTACAAAAATGGATCAGTGATGACACAGGACTTGCCGGAGATGCTAGACCTTGCTGGTACCCGGTCCAGACTGGCTTCAGAAAACACAGACCCTGAAATAATCCAGAAGAAGTCACTCAAAGATGATATTCCTGTCTTCACTGATGATCCTCTCGCTCGTATGACTTCAGGGGAACTGAGTCCCAGTGTAAGAAAAAGCGATAGTCAACTGGAAGAGATGGGGTATTGTGTATTCAGTGAATATTCAGGGCCTATGCCATCCCCTGCAGATGTCATCAGCCCTACGAACACCTGCCAACAAGCCTTTACCCCTTCTGTCTTGGAGGAGAAAGTGGCTGAACAGGCAAGAAAATTAGCTGTAAGAGATACGTCCTTGGAAGACAAGACTTTGTCATTTGGAGGTGCCGATGTTTATGAGAGGGATGACCAAAGTCAAGGGGAAAGAAATGATTCACTTGAAGAAAGCAGCAAATACGATTCAAGTGATCATCCAGCAAAATATGTAAGTGAGGCACCTTTTGGTCAGCTTAGTGAGCCCTTTGTGACACCAACTGTCACTGTGACTCTAGAGGAAGGAGAGAGGTCAGCAAGTGAGACCGAACGCCAAGCCAGTGGCGAAGCTTCAGTATCAGAAACCGAGATTGCCGATTATGAGAGGCAGATCCGCAAGCTGGAGATGGAGGACAGGCCTCTAAGTCTGGAGGAGGAGCGGGAACTCCAGGAGCTCCGGGAGAAAGTGAAGCTGGTGCACCAAGAGGCCTACGAAGAGGTGGATGCTGAGGATGTTTACCAGCTGACTGGCATGGCCAAGGACCGCATTGCCAGGCCTGTGAAAACATCACCTACATCATCTGTAGAGAGCAACATTGATGATGACAAACTGCTTTCCCCAGTACTTTCACCCTCCAAACTTAAACAAAGAGAATTGTATGGTTCACCCAAAAGAGCAGCTTCACTTGTGTCAGGAATAAACAAAGATGAAAGGGATGAACAAGAGAGGAAAATGAAGGAAGACCAAGAGAGGGAAGCCGCTGAACGAGTAAAGAAAGAAGAGGAAGAAAGAAGAAGGAAGGAGGAAGCAGAATTCAAAGAAAGAGAGGAACAAGAGAGAAGAGAGAAAGAAGAGGCAGGAAGGAAACTGAAGGAAGAAACAGAAAGGCATGAAAAAGAGCTGAGAGAAAGACTGGAGAAAGAACATAAAGAGAGAGAGAGGAAGGAGAAAGAAGAAAAGGAGAGGGAAGAAAAAGAGAAACAACAAATGGAGCAAGAGGAAAGAGAAAGGAATGAAAGAATGGAAAAAGAGAGAGCAGAGCAGGAACTTAAAGAGAAGATGGAAAAGGAAAAGACAGAGAGGGAAATAAGAGAAAAGGAGGAGAAGGAAAAGATGGAGATGGAGCTCAACAAAGAAAAAGAACAAGAGAAACTGGCTGAAATGGACAAAATAGTTTCAGACCAGACAGTAGAGGCCAAAGGAATTCAGCAGACAGAAAATGTCTCCATAAATCTTGCTGAAGGAAATCTGCCTAAAAAGGAGAATACAGAAGCAGAAGGAACGAAAGAGATACCAGAGACCCACGCTGTAATTGAATCTGTGGTGATGGTTGAAGACGATTTCATCACAGTGGTGCAAACCATCGATGAGGCTGAAGAACCTGGTCACAGTGTTCGTTTCTCTGCTCCACCTGAGGCTGAAGCCCTGTGTGTTGGTGCACGGAAAGAAGAAGAAGAGGCAGAAGAGGATGAATCTATAGAGTTGGCTGAGGAAGCAGATCTGGAGGCAGCCAGCCTTGAGGAGGTGGGAGAAGTTCCTGAAACCCCTGTCTCCCCAGCACAGGAAGCTCAGACCAGAGAAACAGAGGGACGGTCAGAAAGCTACGATAGAGATGAAACTACAGTTGATGACTCCATCCTTGACAGTTCCTGGGTAGACACACAAGGTAATATCATTTAAAATATATATCCTATTATACCATTAACCCAGTCCCTTTTCTTGCTGCTATTTCTAATTAAGTACTGTTTTATTTTTTTCCCCTTGTCTTGTATACTAGATGATGATAGGAGTATGGCAACGGAGCAGATTGAGCTTTTACCCAAGGTGGCCACTCCAGTTAAGAAACCGACTGTTGTGCAGAGTAGTCTGACAAAACAACGAAGTACGGAAAAACAAGAAAAGTCTGTCAAACCCAAAACTAAAGGAGGGCGAGCTAAAGGACGCATCTCCACGCCTGAACGCAAACCTGTTCGCAAAGAGCCCATCTACATACCCAGAGAAGAGATCAAAAAGAAAAAAGGTCTTTTTTTAATATTCATTATTTTTTCAGTAATCATTCAAATTATTTTCTAATCATACTAAAGAATGGATAATATTGTTTATCTCCAAATTTAATCTCCAAATTACCCTTCTTCCTAAAATTAATATCACTTAATTTTAGGAAGATTATTCCTAAAATTTTTTTTCAACTGGTTATTTCATGTAAACAGTAAAAAAAAAAGTTTTTATTTGTAAGTGCCACACTACATTGCAGTGTGAAACAGTGAGTGTTTCCATGTCCTAAACTATAATCAATAAATACTAATAGCAGCAATATGGGACGCTTGGTGATAATGTGTCCCCTTAAGGGGTTTCAGTGTTTTGAGTCACTTGCTTTGTTTCTTTGAATTTTGTAGCCATCATAAAGAAGACTGAGTTCAACAAAAAAGTGGAGACTCAGACTCTATCTCCATCCAAGCGGAGCGCCATGAAGCCAGCAGTCCGTCATACCAGGCCGATCCAGCATCACTCCTGCCCAAGAAGGAGACCCATAGGTGAAATATGGGCTTGATCTGTCACGCAGTTTCCTTGGCATTTAACAGAACAGCTGTTTCCATCATATCTGTCATGCCATGTCAGGGTACTCTTATACAAGAGTATTTATTTTATTGATTACAATTATTTGTTTGGTTTCCTGGTTTTCTGTTTATGTAATCAGAATTAAACAGATCAAAATAAATGTTTCATCTGTTTCATTTAGAAAAAGATATGGCCCTTCGTACATTAATTCGTACAGGTTTTTGTACACGAGAACTACTGTATTTTCCTCACTATAAGGCACGCCGCATTATAAAGCGCACATTCAATGAATGGCCTATTTTAAAACTTTTTTCATATATAAGGCGAATGGAATAAACACTACAGTAGAGCCTGGGGTTACATTATGCATCCATTAGATGGAGATGCGCCAAACGGAATATCAACAAAACAGTCAGATCATTCTGACCAACGAGTATTCTGACAACTCCGTTCACTCCCAAAATAAATAAACAGCTGTTTTATTCCCGTGTTCTTCTGCGTGTCTGATCGCCTTCAGTTTAAACTGTGTGTCGTAAGCGTGTCTCTTAATAAGAACCATTCTGGGGTCTTTACACAAACACACGAATGGAAATGAAACCGCCCGCTTCGTGCAGTCATATTTCCCAGCATGCACTGCGCGCTTCTTCTTCTACGGGGGAAAAAGAAGTCGACGGCTGCTTACCATAGTTGCGAGACCTGTTGTGGCTAAATATTGGCCCATATGTAAGGTGCACTGTCAGCTTTTTAGAAAATTGAATGTTTTTAGGTGCGCCTTATAGTATGGAAAATACGGTAGGTTGTAAAGCTTTTGTACTGTTGTCACTTTAGTTTTCCACTTAATTCTTGCACTTGCTTTGAACTATTAGTGATCTGTTCATTATAGTCATACATTTTCATTGTAATTGGCCGGCAAATACTGAAGCTGTTATAGTTTTTAAACCATAGTATAAATGCTCTTTTCCACTTTCAAATGTATGATTGCTACCAAGCTACTAATCTATGTTTTGTTCCATAAGCAGTCTCCAATGCTGTTCTGTCCCAGAGGCAGTTTGCACCTAATTTCCCCCTGATGGACTGAATTCTGTGTCACCAATGATAAAAGCTCAGCTTACTGCTGCATTGCCCCAATTAGATTATAGAAATCCTTCACTCTGTATGATTTAATGCCAAGTCTTTGAAGAGCAACGCTCTCAACGGAGCAGCAACCTACTCCCATTGCACATTTGATTCATAACCTATGAAGCCATAGATGTTTTTATTTATAGCGTACCACACATGCAAGCTCTTGCCTTCTTCCTATAGTGCACATTGGTGCTATATGTTCCCCAGATTAGTAACACACACACCCCAGGACATCCACATGGTGTAAAATGAAGCCCATCACTGGTTTTTCCACCAGTATTACCCTCTCTTGTATAACTTCCAATACACTGACTAATGCAGACAGGAATTATAAGAGCTGTAGTTTCAGAGATCCTCTGACCACAACTTGATCCTTGTTTAAGTCCCCTGCTTTTCTCCAATCTAACACATACAATTCCAGTGTAAGTGTGTGTTACAAACGATATAATTGACAAAGTAGATCATTTCAAGTACTTCTACTATAGCTTAATTGTATTTGAATTAGATATGTCCTGCCTAATTTTCCCTCCTTTCTGTGTTTTAGAAGCCCTTTCAGACAGTCGCCACCCTCTTAGTGTTGCCAGACAATCTCGAGACAGAGCATCAGTAAGTATAAAATGTAAAGCCAACTCTGATGTAACATTTTCCATCAAAATCAGTTAAAGGAATAACAAAAAAAAAAACATAGCAACTACAGATGAGTGCATAACAGAACATATATTAATAGATGGATATGTTTGAGATCAGGGTCCTAAAAGTAAGTCATGCAATCACTTTCTTGCCACTGCCAGCAAACAAGTTCACAGGCTAAAAAATTATTTTTGATGTAATAATAAGGTGAGGTAACTGTATCACATGTTTTGTCTCATTATGGCATTATTTGTAGGCAACTATCACAATGTAAAGCACATGGTTGCAAACCTTCTTATATTCAATGAAGTTAGAAATATTAGAGAATGAAAGATTTTCAAGATATAAATAATACAAGATATAAAGAAGAAGAATAACAGAAACAAATATTTTTCTCTTTTAATTTAAAAAAACAATGGCAATGCTGGCTTTCCATACAGGACTAAACTGTTACATTACTGGTTCTTTTTGCACAGATAGTGAAGACACCTATTTGGAGTGTTTATTATACTGAGTGGGTGTAGAGTCACCCTGTGACATTTCCCCATCGGCTGGCGTGGTCGTGACTCCATTTTCCTCCTCCACCATGCTAATGACAGTTATCGTGTCTAAAATAACACAGTTTCTGCATCCCTTAAATGTCATGTCATTTTCAGCATACTGTAAATGTCTTCTAATACATCTATTAATGTGTGGCCGGTTACTGTTGCCAAAGCTGAACATGATGTTCGATGCTCCACCTTTTTTATGTTGATCGATACCTTTGTATATATTTTCTAAAGAATCAAACAAATGTAATGCATCTGATGAATGCTCCTCAGAAGTACTTATGTCACATGTGGATATAAAAACCAGATAGTGGAAGAAGACAAGTTGAAGAAAAATATATATAATGCTGTTTGAGCGCATTTACACATAAAATGCCCCTACAAACACCTGCCCAATCATACAACACAGTGTACAGAGCTCTATGCGAATTAGCTTGACCTGCTGTGTCTGGTGTCGAGTACGGTATGAGAACGCCTCCCTTCAAGCAAGATATTAATCATGCAACTACATCAATGAGAATTTATTTCCATATTTTATTTAAAGTATGGGAGAGCTTTAAGCATAGTACCAGAGCTACAATGGAATGGATTATTTCATAGCCTATTTAGTGGAGTGGCTTAATCAGAGTCAATACTGACTGAAATACAAGCTGGAATTTGTGACAAGCATTTGAAATTGATTTTCAAAGATCCTATCCATTTAATCTGTCTGAGTTCAAGGTATTTTGCAAAGAAGAAGATTTATATTTTCAAGATAGTAGTGACATTACACCTGTAATTGCAGAAAAAGTGATCCTGCAAAGTATTTCATAAATATGCACTACTTTGTGTTGATTAATTACAAAAAATCTTTTGAGCTGGTAATGCAACAAAATTTGGAAAAGTTTAAGGTTATAATTATATATTTTTTCCCCTGCTTATATTTTCATGCATTACACTATATTAACAGAAAATCACCAAATGTAAATTATTTCAATTATCAGTGAGATAATCACCAATAAAAACTTTTATCAGTGATTTTGAAAGACTCATGATATCAAGTGTGATAACTGTTCACTTTAAACTGCTGTTCACATCACTGCTTTGTCACTGTGTTGTTTATATTCACATACTGTGTCACATCGTTGTTCCATTTTAGTGTCCTGCTCGCCATTTGTTACAGCGATTCCCTCCTAGATGTCCAGAGTAGCTGCCTCATTTGACCACAGAGCTCATCAGAATCTCAGTCTTACAGTTAAGATGGGTGAACGTTTTTTGGGAGGGTAGCTCCACAAATTGTGAATGTACAGATTTGTTATGTAATTACAAGAAGTCAACAATCACATGTTACTATTTAAGCTGATGTTATAATGAGTTTCTTCCGTCAGGATGGTGGGTCACGGAGCCCAGCAAAAAGATCATCTGCACCACGCCATGCCTCTATACTGGGTCGCCGGGGCTACCACGAACACGAGGAGAGTTCTACCTCCATCACCAGCTCTGGATCGACTGCTCCCCGCAGACCCACATGTAGGCTGATCACTTCACTTCTCAGAGGCATCAGGCTCCTAACAGTTGTCAGAATGAGTCGCAGAAATCTTTGTTCTCATATCAATATTGCTCAGTTGGGTTTTACTTCCAAATTGAAAGCACTTTCTGAAAAGGTAACAAATATTGTCAGGATTAATTTGAAAAATTTAACAATGTTCTTTTCAAAAGAGGAATATAGGAATTCTTCATGTTGGGTATATTTGATATGTACAGATTAGGCTCTTTTTGATTCTTGTAGTATTTACAAGAATCAGATCAGGTTTAGGATATAACATATAGATTTATTTTTCTAATCTTTGTTTTAAATGTAACCACAATTAAAGGTGACAAACATTGACCGTAATAAAAAAATGAATGCAGCCTCATTTTCAACTCTCACTATGTAAAATGAAGAATTATGAAGAGCAACTAAGTCTTTTAAAACATGACCTACACTTAATTTCTTCATGTTTAGATGCATATAACACACTTATCTATATTTTATTTACTTTCCCTTTTTACAGCATTTCGCACTGAAATGAGAGCAGAGCATAGGATAGGACGAGCCCCTAGCATGGCAGGTAAACAGAATTTCAAATGTAATGTGAAATGTTTTTTTTCACATCTCAACTCATCTCAAATGACTTGAGATGAGTTGTATTCATGTTTGCATTTTACAAAATTTGCCAAATTTTTTAGGATTATAACTCATCCCCTAAATTCTCCTATCTTCATTTGTTTGATCCATGTATTCTTTAGTTACAGAATCGGTACGTTCCTGTTCAGCTCGCAGTGGGCACTCCACCCCTCGAACTCCCGGCTCCACAGCCATCACTCCAGGAACCCCTCCCAGCTACTCGTCATCTTCAAGAACCCCCGGGACCCCACGCTCCCTTAGTTTGATTTCCCAGGAGAGGAAAGTGGCAGTGGTCCGCACCCCACCAAAGTCACCCGCAACCACTCCCAAGCAGCTGCGCATCATCAACCAGCCACTGCCTGACTTCAAGAATGTCAAGTCCAAGATTGGGTCAACAGAGAATATCAAATACCAGCCAAAAGGAGGACAGGTGACATGTCATGCCTTACAATTTCACAATCAAAACCTGAAGCCCTTTGTATTGTTTCCTTCATTCATGCATATCTCTTTTTTTTTCCTGACGGTTAGTTTTGTTTTCCTTGTATCTTTTTTTATGTCGTCATTGATTTATTATTTTAATACACTCATTAAGACAAAACTATGGGCATAAGTTGATTTCACATACATTCCATCCACATTGGTTGAAAGTTTTTGTAGTGCATCAACTAAATTAGAAAAAATGTATCATGTATATGAAAGTAGGGCTCATAACTAAGTAAAATCATTCTAAAGAGTTTCATATACAGCTTTCCACATCACAAAATGTTCTGGGTTTAATGGCAATATGCAGAGGTGACACCAGTGCCTTGCAAACTGTGTTTTTCAAACAAGTTCTCACCTTTCTTGTCCTGAATATATCCTAAAGCCTCTTTTCTAAATTGTGTTCACAGTCGGTGTTGTTTTGTTGTCTTTGTGATGGATTAGGTTTTTAGAAAAACTAGTTGACTTTCACAGTTTATTGGGTGTTTTCCAGTTCACTGAAAACAATTGTTGAGCTGTTACTGAGATGAACTACTCTGTGCGACTTAATTTCATCATTGTGTTTCAACATGTTAAACATGTTAATGTTTCTTTCATTATTTTTGGCCTATCCCTGAATTAGCAGGTCAGAAACTCCAGATTTTAGCATGCAGATGTATTTGACATCTCATTGGGGATTCTCTCCTGAGGTTTTCCACCAGGCTTTGTTTGTAAGCATAAACGTGCATACACATTTCAAATTATGTTTTCTGATCCTCAGGAGACCTTGAATTTGAGTATATACACCTCCCTCCCTAGAGTTGTCAAGGTTTTTTGTCTTGTCTAGATTTCACCCTGCAACTAAAACAGCAGTGCTGCAGCATCAAACAAAGTGATGAAAACAGCAGTATGTGTCTGTAGCTATCAGCTTATACAAGGCTGCACTGATGACCTGATTAGGAGTCTGAGCTTTTGCCTGATGTGTTTATGACTTTTGCAGGTCTCTGAGCTGCTTAGTGCAGTCAACTATGGAGGAATCATGTTCCAAACGATAGCCTGTCATCCGCTGAAAAAAATGAATGCTTTGTTTTTCATTGCATGCATGTCTCTTTGTCCAAGATGGCTTGATTGGTTATGATTAATGACATGGTTATTTTTCCTACTGATAACATTTATTTACTTCACCCATTCCAAACTGGAGAAGTTTCAGAAGTAATCTTGTGGATGTGGAAGTGAATGCATTTTTAGTCCGATGCAGAGATCACACTTCTTAGCTTCTGTTTGTTTATGATACAGATTTCCAAATTAACTCTGTAGGAGTTGTGTCCAAACTTGGTGAGAACACCATATTACTAATGGGCTTGTTTACACTTAGAAATATTATGATTTAAAGCAAGGTTTCTCCTGATTTCATTACAATTATTTTTGTTGCTTCCAACACAAGGTGATTCATTTTGGGAATTCTCTGTCTTATTACTAAAGGATGTCAGCTTTGGGTAGCTTACTTAAAAAATTTTTTTTATCAGAACTAGGGGGAAACTTTACATTTTCCAACCACTTTATTCAGCAAAGATAACATTTAATCTGCTCCTCTAGGCAGAAAATCTAAGCTTGAAAGATAGCTTAGTGAGGTTAAGATTCAATACTTTTGGAGATTCAGTTTTTTCTGATTGCCTACATATTCTTTTAATGGCCAAAGGGGGATTTTGTACATTTACTGTTGTTATAGAGGCAGAAGAACCAGTACACATACCATCAGTAGCAAAGCATAGAGGTTGTTTGATCTGGAAGTCAATGCTGCTCTTGTATACGTTACTGTTTGTTTGTTGGTGACACACTGTGTGACCTGGACTCATGGCCTGCTGCTACATATCCTCACTGGATAGTTGTATCACACTATCCAGTAGAGGTGTTTACTCAAGAGTAAATGTTATTTTTGATAGCATGAACTGAATGTATTTGTTGCTGCAGATTAAATGAAAGTAAAATAAAAATTTGATTTTCCCTTTCACATTAAAACATGTCAATCCATAGTCAACAATTTAAACAGTTTGAGTAACAGCTTTTGTTTGTTTTATCATTCTCATTTTTCTTCTAACTAATCCATATGTCTCTGTATTCATCAGCAAATTCAGATTTTAATCAATAAGCTGAACTTCTGTCACTTTTTGTTGATAAAATTCAATGTCTGACAGATTCTCCCTTTATTGTGACATGTAATAAACAGAAATAATTTTTGTAATTGACCTAAACAAAAGAGGTTTTGTCACAGTTGATAAACATGTCTTGATTCAATGCATGTAAACTTCTGGTTTCAGCTGTATGCACCATTACAGCTAGTTAACTCTAGTTAGACAAGGACAAATTTTCTTGACTTAGTGCTTCTTTGTATAAAATTGGTTTTGTGGTGAATAGAATTTGCTTTTCCACTGCACTCTGTTAGCTTTTGGTTTCACTATTGTAAAGCAGTCATAAACACTAAATATCAGAGAAAATGTCACTATTTTCTTTGTTTTTCTTTCATACCAAATACAGAGGCAAGGAGAATTTAGTCCAATCAGGTTCCGGCAAAAACATGTCAGTTTACAAGTCTGACATTTAATTAAAATAATTCAAATCTGTCTGTGTATGAGGGTTAAAGGCTTTTTATATTACATCTGACAGATAAGAAGAGAGTAGCCAATACCAGTGGCAGGATGAGATATGGGGAAAGTGGCTCACATCCCAGGATGACATCATCCCAGAGGGCTTAATGAGCACTCACCAAAATATTTAGCTAGACAGAATCTTGCAAAAGTATTGCAGCTGCAAAGTATCATAGTGGATGATTGAAAAGTGGATAATGGGTATGTCTTTTTTTTAAAATAAAAAATTAGAAATATTTAGAAAGTATTTATGCTAAACTCCTTTCAATCATTTTATTCTGTTTTGTACTGGATGTTTTGTTTGTTTGAGAGCATGGTTTTAGAATATTAATAAGTGAATGGGAGGAAGATGACCATTGCATGGTGTAAAGGAGACCACTGAACACATCCGACACGTCAGTGGTAAAGTTTAAAGTAGGGTTATTTTCTAAAACAATACTAAAACTAAGCATCTCAGGTAGCCTTTGTTTGTAGTTTTCATTTAAAGAAGTTATACTTTTTACAACAGTTGAAGTGTAAAAATCAAAATTCACAAGAGTGATAAATATAAATTTAAATTTAAATATTTTTTAACACAACTCAAAGATTATCAGGCACAGAAAGAGAAAGGGAAGCTAACAGAAAATGCCTGTATTTGATTTTTCAACTTTGGTGTCAGTTTCTTTTTGCTTTAAGGTTCTTAGTCTGCTCTTACCACAAAAACATTTTGTATTAATCAAACATTTTTCATGGTAAGTAAAACAAAAGAAAAAATATATTTTGGGAAGCCTGTTAATTTTTCTCTCCACAACTGAAGCACATTTTCTGTCAAAGTGATAGTTCATATCACTTCGTGCAAAAATCTCACATGCTTTTCTGAGACAAAAGTTAAACATAAATGCTGAAAAATGTATCACATGTAATTATTCCTCTTGTTCCAAGTTTTCTTAAACACTCAAAAGAAAATAATAAAAGAGTAACTGATCTTTCAAACATTATGACATCTAATCTGTCCTATTATTCAGGAATATCACTTTAATTCTGCCACACTTGTAGGACAAAAGCATGGGTGGCTTGAGTATTATTATTTCAACCATGAAAAACTTTAAGCTTCTCGTCATGCAAAAGTTTTACTTACAAATGGAGCTCATTTTAAGGGAAAGTAAACAGGCTTCACAAACATATCTGCTTTCACTTTATACATTTTTTTAATGCATTTACCTTTGTTTTAAAGAAATATACAGTTTTTAATTTTATTTAAAGCACAATGGACAATTATTGAATAAAATTACTTATTCATCCTGGAATTTAACCACAAAGCTCAAGGCCAAATGCCTGCTATTGTTCAGTCATGTCCTTTCCTGCAAAAACCACCTAAAAATATGTTTGTACAATTGAATGGCTTTTTTATTTCCCTTCCAATTGCTGCATGAAATGTCGCTATTTTTATTGTTAATTTTTGGCATTGAGTTGACTGCATCTGCATCTCACTCCTGCTTCTTCTCTTTGCAGCTGCTGCGAGTGATTAATTGTCACAGTACATTCTATTTTTCACCTTTGCATGCAGCTTAAACTGAGGTCCCAATTTAAGATGGCCGTAATTTGCCTCCATTTTTACGTCAAGGTCCC
The DNA here is from genome assembly GCA_902982915.1 of Phalloptychus januarius. Classification (NCBI taxonomy): domain Eukaryota; kingdom Metazoa; phylum Chordata; class Actinopteri; order Cyprinodontiformes; family Poeciliidae; genus Phalloptychus; species Phalloptychus januarius. The sequence continues at coordinate 13,497,148 of CADWAE010000230.1, read as the reverse complement.
TCTGAAGAATGTTCCTTTCTGCCACAATCAAGTTGAGAGAACTGCATCTTTAAATCAGAAGTATTGGATTACAGTTTATGCCTCCCACTCTCATTGGTGTTAAAGCCTTCAGAGTATGGAACGGAAAGTATGAGGTCAGGGCTTCAGTCATGCAGCCTATTTGTCTGAGTCTTGTGTTTTTAAATTGTTCACTTTATTTATTGATCAGCTCATTCCAAGGTCAGAATAGTGTCTTTTGTTCTACCCTACTGTAGATGTGTTTCCTAATGTATGCTTGTCCAAGGCTGCAGAGGAACTGTGAGAGCCAGAACTATCGTTCAAAAGTATTAAATGACTAGTTGATAGAAACTGTTTACAAGATTTGTTAAAGGGTCGAAGTATTTCCCCCACTTCATTGCTCGCCTCCGCCCCTGCAGGTCCTCATCCCCAGTGTTAAACTGGACTATAGCCATGTTCAGTCTAGGTGTGGGTCCTTGGACAGGAGGGGTCACTCAGCAGGAGGTGGAAACGTGAGTCTTGTCCTGCAAACCATTCTGAGTGTTACATTATCAGTGCATTTTGTGGTGTGTTGTGCTGTGCTTTTGCTGCTTCCCTTTTCAACTTATTGTTCTGTATGTCACAGATATCACAGAGCTGTGGAGATATTTGCCAACATGCTTTTCTATGGAAACTCGTTTTTCTGTCATTTTGATTTGCTTTTTGCAAATTGTAATTTTAAAGGTTTAAACATTCACATTCTTGTACTTTTCTGAACAGTACTGCCACTTCAATAATATGTTTTCTAGCACGAGGTGAAATGGTTTGTAAAAATAAAACTTTAAAACAAATGTTGCTAACATTGGACATTGGATTCAGGACTCTAGGATCATCTAAAGAGCCTGTGTAGACCAGGGAGGTCAAAGACTTTTCTCTCTGCATGCTCCAAGCTTATGAAATATTGAACAAAAAGAACAAAAAAAAGTCACAAATTTTTGTCAATTCTAATTAGCAAAAGAGTGTTTTGAAAAAATTGATAACAGTGATACATGCTTTGCTACTTGAGATTTGTTACAAACAAATATCAAATTTTAATTTTCTCTAGTGAATAAGTTCACTTACAATAAAGATTCATTCGTTGTTAGGATTATGCCAGCGGATTAAAATATGTATTTATTTCAAACCTATTTATAAATCTTTATCAGTGATTGCCATTTAATGCAACTTCATATTTCATATTTAATGCAACATTAAATATGAAATATTAAAGCATTTGAAAGACATTCCAGAAACCACAAAATATTATAGTTTTGTTTGATTTCCTGTTTTGATGTACAGTTAAAAATCTGTCTCAACAAATCTAAAGGGTTTTTGACTAGACAATTTTCCAATCATCTAAGGCCTTCCCCATTGACCTTTATGTGCAATATGTAGCATATTTCATAAAACAGTTGATTAAGTCTAATTGGAGCCATCAGCAGGTACAATGTCTGCTCCATCTGTGGTTTCTGATTTGGCTGATGCATATTATCAATGCACCATAACACAAGCCTCAGAACAGTGGAACAATTAAAAGTTTCCCTGACTTTATAGCCCTGGACTAGGTCTGTTAACATTAAACCTATTTTTGTTTAATGAATTCAGGTATTCAGCATGACATTACCAAAGTACCTTGGCAAACAGCTGTGCTTAAACAACAATAACAAAAATTTACTGCCGCCTGTGGCAAAGCAGTTAATAGCAGTTCATAGGACCGCATTGTGCTCAGTTAAGTGTTGCCTGGAATATTTTCTTTACACACTCAGTTGGATATTTTATTTTTATTTTGCTTTTTCTTCATGCCTACAATTTTGACTTATGTTATTACTCATTTGGAAATAATAATACATAGAAAATAAAAAAGGAACTGATTCTCTTAAAAACAAAACAAAAAGAAATACAATAATAAGGTAACAAAGGGAAGTGTTCCACAATTCCTACAATGTAATGTGTGGAATTTTTTACGTTCTATAGGAAGATCAAATATGGCACAGCAAAAGTTATAGATTTTATTTACAACAAGGGGAACATGGTTCAACAGCTTCTTTGGTACTTTTATACCAAAAAATATACTTTTTAAAGCCTTTGCAGATTATTTGCCAATGTCTGAAGAAAGTGATATAAGAGTTTGTGAGACTTCATAGTGTAGAACTGCTTTTTATCATCCTCACAGAGTGTTTTTCAAAAATGCATAAAGATTTGGAATTGCCTTTCATATCACAACCCAACAGGAATAATTGAATGGTCTGTCAAAGGATTGAAATACTTGATGCTCCAATTCAATACTTACAAAGCACAATACATTCTTTTGACTTTGTGTTCATGTTATTTGTTTTCATACCAGTGAAGCTTCTTTATAATTCACCGATGCACAACTTTTCAAGCCAACATTATTGTCCTTGTAGGTGCACAAACAGCTGTACCACGTAGTCTGCATCTCATTATCTTCATTGTTTATTGTCTGACTTCTGTTGACATGTTCATAACAAAGCTTCTGTTTCCCGGAATAATCATTGAAAAACCTGAACTATGTCGGTGACCTTACATGTTGCAGTGATTCATTTCAGCATGTGTTGTTTCTCTCCTTACTCATTGTGCTATGCCTAGAGGTTTATTACTCCTTTCTGTTTGCTGTCTCATAGTTTAGAAGTAGTACTGTAGTAGTCCTGGTTTGAATCTTTGGAGAGAGCTGAACATGAGGATGATTTTCTACAGGAATCTTTCTATTGATGTAAATCAAAAACATTTTTATATTCTCCTTCAAAAGGCTTTTTCACCTAGTATTTTTTTTGCCTATTCAAGAATTTGTCTATTATTTTCATAAGAAAAAAAGATCTGGGCACAGAAAACATTAAATGTAAGACTGGTCAAGGGAATAAATATTATTGGACATAACCGCAAGGATTGATAGTCGCATATATTTGGAGAAATGTCCTAGAGGATTACCAACAAATTTCAACATCTCATTTTAAGCTATTTTAACTTTGATTCCCAGAGTCTCTTGGAACCAAGGCAATCACCCCCAAATTTGAGGCCTCTGGGGTTAAGGTTGAATTATTTTCTTTATTAAAAAGATGCATGGTGGATTTGCATATCATACAGTACACTATCTGCTGTAACTCAGAGAAATTTGGTATTTTTTGAACATGATTTAGAGTCTCAAAATGTTGACTTTATTATTTCTCAACTTTGTCTTTTCCAGGTACAAATACAGTATAAGAAGATTGACCTGAGCCATGTGACCTCCAAGTGTGGTTCTCTCGACAACATTCATCATCGACCAGGTATAAAGCTCCATGCATAGTTGGTGATACAAAGCGAGTCAGGGGTGATATGAATGACAGCAGCTGTGGGTGTTTTGCCTTATTCACTTTTACAGCCCCATCCACACCTGTTGTAAACATGAGTGAAAGGTTTGAATTGATCTTCCATTGCAGGAGTATAATCTTTTGCTGTAAAATTAATAAAATCCAGTCTTGCCTATGCATACAGAAATAATTATCTTTGACATCCATGGTATTTATTACTAAAACATGTTTTATAGTTATTATTCACTTTTAAAAATAACATGACATATAAATCCATACCTATTAGCCAATGGCATTAAGGCTGAATATTTAACATACTGCCACACAGCTTTTAAAGAGGTGCACCAGACAGCAGCAATCTGGGTTCATCGGGTCTCCATAACAACCATCTACATGCCATTTTGGAAGGCATGCCAGGAAAAAGGCCTTTTCTGTCCAACTGTTACATAGGTAACAGTTTAGAGCCAGGTGAATAAGGGGATGGAGACTTTTCATTGAAACGTTGACTTTTGATGAGATGGGTTTAGTCCAAAACAAAGAGAAATTATCATTATTGTACAAAGTTGGCGATCTGTCATGTTGTGGGCTTGTTTCTCTTACAATGGCTATGCACATCTTATTAGAAAGCTTCACTAGCTCTTTGACATGCCAGAACATTTTAGGTAAAAATATGAGCAATCTACTAGAAAAATAATAGAATCTGTTATTAGTACTTCCTTCATTACGATAAGAGTTTAAAGCCATTCGGTCAAATTGAGCAAGAAATGAGTCATCTCAGATGGAACAGAAAAATCCCTGACATAAAACATGCAAAAATATCCAGCAGTTAGCTGTGGGTAAGATGGGTAATTGCAGTAGTTTTATGCAATCTGTTATATTTAGATATAGAACATTGAAGATATTGCTCTGACTGATTTGCTTCTCAGACACTAAATAACAAATCCATTTCATCATAAATAATGGTTGTTTTGTAGCTTATATAAATCTCCGAAATAACCCGTCAATCACTGTGGGTTGCTGAACTCTTCAGTGTCCTGATGTGCTGGAGGAACAGCAGCTGAACTGAGGCATGAACTGCATTTGGATTGACAGCTTGATGGATCTGTCCACAGGCAGTGGACTGTAGGAGGTGTTTCTCGGGTCCCTGGCAAACCTTACTGCAGTTGCTTTAATTCTTTCTGGAAAATGAGTGTGAAACAAGATGTTGAGAGCTGCATTGGATCACCACTCGGCTGGCTCAATCCACAAGCATTGGAAGTCTCAGTTCTGGCCTCTACAAGAAATGATAAATACTTTAAGGGTTACACTGCTTTTTTTAGCTTGGACATATGATATGTTCTAAACCGCTGCATAGTCTCGAATGTTAAACACTTAATAGTTGTAGTGAATGGTTAGACCTTACATCCATTTTTGGCCATACGTGACTGTTATTTTGGTTCTCTGTGTTTAAGATGCCACATTAAAACTCTTCCACTATTTCAGCAGTTGTATGTTGCCATTCTAGCTCCCTCTGCTGGCATCTTTTTGTCACAGTTATTCTTGCTGCTCTTTATTATTTGGGGCTTTATGTGCAGGTTTCACCCCAGTGCCATCCCTAAGGCTCATTCCCAATGGTGGCTCGGTTTATTTTTATTTTTATTTTTATTTAACCTTTATTTAAACAGGCTATTCCCACTGAGCCCAAAGACCTCTTTTACAAATATGCTCACAGAACACACTCACACACAGACAATGTGTACTCCAAAGATATCACCATATTTTTAAAGCCCTTCAATGTGCCAAAGATTTGAGGTTGAAGCATATAAATTATAAGTTGTTCCAGGCATGAGGTGCCGAAAACCTTAAAGCTGTTTTGTCCACTTTAATTTGAACTTTGGGGAACTGTAGCAGAACATCCATACATCTAAAATAACCCACAATAGCTGAAACTGTTAAAATTGGATGCAAAATGTCAGTAAACATCAGTTTTCTAATTTTGCCCCAGACTCTTATTTGGATCAAGATCTGAAATTTGACTAGACCATTCTGACATGATTGTGCTTTTATCGAAACAAGTTGTTGTAAAGTGAATCTCCACCCCAGACTAGAGTCTTTCTCAACCTCAAACAGATTGTTTTCTAGGATTGATTTGTACTACTCATTACCTTAGATCAACATTTAGCATTTAACATTTAATATCGGAGCAAGACTTAGAGAAACTCCTGTTAGTTTATAGATCTAGAACAAACTTAGAAAGTACCATGTACCTTACAGAATCAAACATGGAGTTTTATACCGAACTGATATTACCAAACTAATCTTACCAAATGTAAAGAACCGACATTTAGTTTTTTCAGAACAAGAATCCAGAGAAACCTCTATAAATTACAGACTATTTATTCTTCTTATTAAACATGGGTAACCAATATGTTTACCTTTCTGTTTTTCTTTTGGTTTGTTGTTTTGTTTGTATTTCATTCTAATTCATGTAAAGCACTTTGAACTGCCTTATTGCTGAAAATATGCTACATAAATAAATTTACCTTACCTGGATAGCTTCGCCCATCTTACCATCTATTCTGATCTGTGTTTATGTCCCTACTGAAGGAAGTCCTTCCAGTTCAGTTCATTTCAGCTTTATGAATATCCTAAAGGGAAATGAATCATCAGACATCATAGCTACAAACACAAAAGGACACAGAGTTACATAAAACATCAACAGTCAGTCCCTTTGTACACATTTATCTCCACAGTATAAGCTGCCATCACCATAAGGCACCATGCGGAAGCAGTAATTTTTCAGCTGCATATAGTGTTTTGCATGTTGGGCTAAAAGCTCAATTTTGATTCCATCTAAACAGAACCACTTCTTAAATATATTTTCTATATCTAGGTGGCTTGTGAAAAAGTCTATACAAGATCCCCTTTTGCTTTTTAAAAACAATGGTTTCCTTTTTCCAAATCAGGTCACGAAGGCAGTAGGTGTCAGGGATTGTATTTAAAGTTACTAAAGAAAAAGCAGCTTAAAACAAATGCAAGACACTTTCAGGTATTTATTTGAAAAACATTTGGAAAAGAATGCGATCTTTTTCTTTCCCTTTACTCTATATGCTTTTTTATGTTGCACCATCGCATAAAACCTGATAAAATGCAAGGAAGTATATACAAAATAGTACAATGGTTAATCCCTTGTACTTTAGCAAGGCACTGTGTTTTTTTGTAATTCTTCTTCTTCTGCTCAGGTGGCGGTAATGTGCGAATAGAGAGTGTGAAGTTGGATTTCAAAGACAAAGCTCAAGCCAAGGTGGGTTCACTGGAGAATGCACATCATATTCCTGGTGGAGGTCGCATTATGGTGAGTGTTTAAATGCTAAATGCTTCTACGCCTCAATGAAGGGAAGAGAATTTGTTTGAGACGTCAAATATCTACAAAAACTTGTTTTGACTGACTACTCACACATCAAAGTCTAGTTTTTTTATATATATATATTTGAGAAGTTTCTTTAACCTCTTCTCATGGTATTTTCTGCATTTAACAGATTGAAAGCCACAGGTTGACATTTCGTGAGCATGCAAAGGCCCGTGTTGACCATGGAGCTGAGATCATCATCCAGTCACCTGGTCTGTCAGGCTCCGTCTCTCCCCAGCATCAGAAGGAAAGCCAGCTGTCGTCCTCTGGCAGTCTCAACATAATGGAGTCTCCACAGTTAGCAACCTTGGCCAAGGATGTAAGTGATGCCTTAGCCAAGCAGGGCTTGTGAACACTGGATCTCTAGACTGCTGCTGTGCATCCAAGACATCCTCACTTTTAAGAACTCTTCTGCCCTCTCTCGCCATCATGAAACAAAGTGATTACCATTGATGCTCAGCGCACAGAGGTCTCCTTAACATCTTCATCGCAACATCCATCACTAAACTCTAAGCAGAGACTAGACTTAGAAGCTACTGTGTTTTGGTCTTCTATTTTTAACCTTAAACATGTGTTTTTTCTGATTTGTTTTGTGGATATTCCTTTATGTTTTGAAACAATGTTTTGCATAGTTAGACTGGGCGTTTGCTCTGATTAAGTGGTATATCTGTCAACACTGGCTTTACTGGTCTTGGATCAACGTATCGAAGAAGCGACAGCCTTTTTTCTACTCTTAGCAACTAAAGACATGGCCTATACACCATGCCACCCTTTTTGTTCTTGCTCAGCAAACATGCATGATTGCCAGATCCCCTAACAATAAACATCCTTATCGTGAGTCATTGTTGACTCAATACATGATCTGTTTAAAATTAATAATATAGAGATCTCTATAGGACACAAACTCTTTCCCATTCACATGTCTCACATTTTAAAAGGAAGCAAAAATATGGCTATAAGATATTACTTTACAATGGCATATATGCAAGAATCACATCATGTTATGACAAGCATGTATGAATCAAATATGAAAAGAGGCTCTTTTGTATTGAAGAAAAAAAAATAAATTTTAGTAAATAATTTCCTCATTTATTGGATAAAGATAAACAAGTTCATGTTTTGTAGTTAATAGATGTTTTACAGTGTAATGCTTGGTGACAATGTCCAAGACTGATTTGGTGTTGCTGAGGGATGCATCTCCGTCTTGTCAAACAGCCTTACTCACTTAAACCTGCTCAGCAGATCTATATAGACGCCTGCTTAAACACTTGGAGCTCATTCCACAAATATCTGCCCAGAAGGAAATTCTTTGAGGAGGAACCAAAGGTTGAAGTTTAAAGTTGATAATGATTGCTGTCTGAGCCACTGAAGAATAGATGCTACTGCAGATGATGCCATTTCTCCAAAATGTATGTATGTGTGTGTGCGAATGCATGTGGGTGTGTGTATGCATTTGGTGCAGATCCCATGCCGTTTTATGGAGGGACGCCGCTGTTTTTGGGTTGTTTGTCGTGATGTGTAGGGAGACAAAATTGTTAAAGGTAAAAAACTTTTTAAAAGCCTTAAATAAAAAAAATAAAATACTGGGAGGAAGAACTTGGTCAGCTCCTGATTTATCTGTTTGGACAAAATGTTTGGGTGATCTAGATTTTTTTTTTTTTCTCCAGACACTGTTTGTGGTATGACCCGCTTCCTGCCCACTTACTGCCCCCAACTGCAACTGTTTGTTTGCTTCTGTGTTTATTCTGCATCCCCCATCTCCGTGTGCCTCTCCCCCACCTCTTGCTCCACCCTGCAGCAACTCTTAATGTATTTAAAAGGTCAAGTAGATGTATGCAGTTTTTCTCCTGTTGATATGACACCAATTATGATAATTAATGACAATAAAAATAACAAAAAGTGACACGCTTCTTGTTTTCTTTTCAAATTATCAAAAATATGTTGACATTGTTAGAAGTACACAACAATGATTAAGCAGAGGTTTATTTATTTACAATAAGTAACTCAACACACTGCATTTAGAAACTATGTTATCTGTTTGATTGATTTGGTTGATAATATTTTTTGTGTTATATAGTGCTTTGCTAAAGTAACAATCCCGTTTAAAGTTTTGCACATTTTGTCTCAACACAAGTTATCATTTGGTTTTTAGTCTGGACCTTTCTAATCCTTCAATATGCTTTGATGTAAAACATTAAGCTTCAGCTCTGGCTCTATAGTTATGATTATTGTCTCGCTGGAAGGCTAAACTTTCGCCAGCCTCAGGTTATTTTTAGCATTTACCAGGATTTATTTGATGTTTGCACTATATTTAACTCCATCCATCTTCTCATCAGATTTGATCTGCTATGTTGTTCCTCCTGAAGAAGAAAAGCATCCCAACAGCATGATGCTGGCATCATCATGTTTCACAGTGAGTGTTCTGGGTGAGCTGCATTAATTTTATACCAAACATAGGGGTTTTTTTAATACACTATAAACAGAAAAAATCCATTTTGAAGCATCAATTCCCCTATATGCATTGTTCTTCTGTTCCTTTTAACTTTACTTCTAGAATTAAGGTTTACTATGACAACTAAATGTTGCTTCCAATTTAGAAAACGGAAAATGTTATGGCACTATAAAAATCATTCCTAAAAAGATATGTTTATTTAGACTTACCTTTAAGGTCTTCCGTAAGCTGAAACATTTTGTTTAACAAAAAGTGTGTCATACAAACATTACTTTGCTTATATGCACACTTTAAATTAGATGCTAATCACTCCAGTATGTGCATCTATTTCTCCAGGACTTTGAAATGCAGCACCTTAAACTTTGATGAGTAGCTCACTAGCAGAATATTATTAAAAATTGCACAAAAATAGAGGCAAATATTCTGGAATAAAATGGGAGTGTGAAAAGTTTATTGTGAAATGGCAGAGGATACAATAGCTTAAGACTCAGGGATGGATTGAGTAAAGGGTGGATGGATTTTGATGGCCAGTCCTGGGCCAAACCAGTCACCTACATGGCAGATAGACGGCCAGCCAAACAATGAGTGGGAGGAAATGATCATTGGTATTCCACCTCCCCCTCCATCATTATTCCTCTGTAATAACAAAAACCCCAATGAGACCACGGGACCTGAATGAAGATGAAGGAAGAAACACTTCTTCTGCAATCGTTACTGCTTTCCAAGTAGCAGGAGGAGGAAGAGAGAAATGAAAAATAATAATAAAGCACCATTTGGACAAAAGAGGAAAAAAAGTAAGATTTAACAAAACAGGGTTCAGGAAATGACATCTTTTAGTCCTTTGTTCCCCCTGCTTCCACAAGATGATTCAGGAAACAGCGAGTGGATGTCGTGACACCATGGGGTCGTCTGCACCAGTCGATGTTCACCACAGCAGTGGCAGGGTCCTTACACAGACATGATGTGCTTGACAAAGGCTGCAGATGAAGACCAGGGCAATATACAGAAAGAACAGAGTGGAAAAAATAATGAGGAGACAAAAACCTGACAACATGACATAAGTTAATGAACTCGTAATAGTGTAGCAAGCACCACAGACACAGTAGCACTGTATCAGACTTCAAGAATGTTCAATGACCTGCTGTTTCAAACATTAAGGTAGCCATGTCATAAGAATGCATCCTATTTAATGAACAGTAGAGGGAGACTGAAAGCACATTTAAAGGGATAATTCAGGATTTTGGAAGGGAGGTTTCGCTAATAGGTTATAAGAAATTAATATTTTACCTGCAGTAAATAATTCTCTTGGGATCTCCATTTAATATAAATGTAAATTAATTACCTCCAGAGGCTGAAGATAATGGCTAGGTCAAGAACAAAGAGGTCTTCCATCACCTTAAAACACCTTCAATCCAAAAATGTCATCATGACTCATACAAACAATATTTTATGAACCATAAATCTGAAAACACTGTACCAAGGGGAATTTATTTTACAGAGAAGCCAAAGGTTATCTATGTGGTGAAGTGGGAGGTGTTGTGTCACCAGTGTTTCCCTATATAAAACACAGAGTGTAAATGGAACATTCTGATAATAAAAAAAACATGAATGTAATAGTACACAGGAGATATTTTGGTGCTCTCAGCTAATTCGAACAATCTTCTTTTATTCTGTTTATGCTTTAAGCCAAATCTGATTTTAAAGGCAAATCAAAAACTCCTAACATAAGCTACAAAAATCTGCTCAACTGAGTCAAGCTTTAACCCATATGATTTTTTGCAAACTGCTTGGTGTAGTTGCACAATCATTTCATTTTAGTAAGTTTATATTTTAGTGTGTTTGCATAGACCAATCAGTAATCTTTCATTTTACAAGTGACAGGGAGAGGCCTCAATCATAGATTTTAGATGTGATCCATTCATCCATTCGTTGCCATCTGGTGGCAACAAATGGACACAGAAGGCAGAACAATCCAAATGTGTCTCTTATTTGGACAGTCCTGGCTAAAACAAGAGAATTGGCAGTCCTACCCGCCAGCTCTCATCTAAAAAGTAACGATTGACTTCATTGTAAACAACAGCATAATGTCATTGTTATAACATCTAAAAAGTTCATAAACTAACATTCACAAAAAACACTATTATTTGAGAGAGGAGTTGTTGGTCTTGTTTTTAGTCAGCAGAAAGCTGCTTTGGTCTTGGCACCTCTTTGACTGACTATTTTGGATTTGTAGTGAATGAGGATGCCAAGTAAGAAATAACTCGACATGTAAAGGATTAACTGCCTGGTTTAACATAGTTCCATTGTGTAGCTCAGTTCTGTAGTAGTGGTAGCAGTAGCAGAAATAGTGTTACAGTAATTTTTGGCTCACCCTCATAATTGACGCAGCCATTCTCATCCTCCTGTCCTGCCATAAGGGCATCGATTTCAGCCTCAGTCATCTTCTCTCCTGCAGGGGTCACAGAACACATTCAGTGTTGAAAACACATAAAGTAGCGTGGGGACTGCCATATAAATCACCAGAGCCCAGTTCAAACCTACCAAGTGTTGACAGGACAATACGGAGCTCAGCGCCCATGACTGTGCCGTTTCCCTCCTTGTCAAAGACACGCAGACCCTCAACATAGTCCTCAAATCCTGCCTTGTTTGGGCTGTTGATGATTGTCTGAAGCATGGGCAAGAAACCTTCAAACTCTACTCTCTTGTTGGCCATATCTGTGGAAGAAGAAATAAAAAAATGCAATAGATATTTTGCTAGTGTAGCTCAAACAGCTCAATAAACAGATTAAATTGAGTTAGATATAATGTGCTGCCCTCCATCGCTGCTACAGATTTTTGAGTAGGTACTCACGAACCTGCTTTTATTTTTTGCAAAACACATTAGTATATAGTTACTATGCTTTCTCAACCCACTGACCTGCACAGTAATTAGTACCTTTGAAGAGATGTACAAAAGTGTTAAAATAAGTATTTCTGGAAACCTGGTGTCACAAAGACACTGCTCTTTGCAGTAATTGAATAGAAATAAACTTTATAGTTTTCCATTAAAATCTTCCTGACTGTCTGAGGTGCTGAAATAAATTTGACACTGAAATCCAGCTTTGTTTATCATAATTTCAGTTATTTTTGCTTTTACTGTAGATTTTTTCAATTACTGCATAACTATTATCTTGCAGCCATAAATTGCAGAATAGTGACTGCTAAGTCAGAACTGCCAAAATGTTTCATTTACATATATCTGACATGAATTTTTCAGGTATGAATGTTTCTGGTACTGGTAACTTAAGGGTAAATTAAAGGCAGGATGTGTTTCATTTTATTTTCAGTGTGAGATTGTGACATTAGAATAAAAGCTTAATATCCATGAAAGGTCATAAATTGAATTAATGATCCTAGAAGTTTTTTTTTTGCTTTATGTAAACTTCATCAGTGGCACTTTCAAAAGTATTTTTTTTATGTTAACAAAGTTTATGATTGACGTCTGATGCATATGTTTTTAACTACTGTAGATTGCACCACAGCGCCCTCTTGTGATAAGAGGTTCAAATTTGCTTCATGTTCATGCTCTTCTGTTTTTCTTGCTTTTTTGAGCAGCATTGTTTTCGTCATTACTGAAAAATATATGTTCTAGTATTTAAAATGATTTCAAAACCACTTCAGGCATGTCCAAAGCACTACCACAATGTCGATTTGACTTCTTTTAACTGGTAAACTGAATATTTGTCTGCTGAAAAACACTGTTGCTGCATTTTAAGGTTCTGAATAAATATAATCAAAATGCAACGATTGAGCTGATGTCATAAATGATTGATGCTGACTGTAAGTCTGTTTTCAAACTGTGCCATTTTATAACACAATCAAGTAACTGTGTTATTTCAGATGTAGTAAATATGCTATTTATTCATAATATGACTTAAAACAAATTTGATTTCATAATTTAATGTCTTGAAATTGGGTCGCTGTCTCTTAGAAAACTCCTGCCTTTTCTAAAACTCTGCCTTCAGGAAGTCTTCACAACATTGCTCCTCTATTAACCCTTTAACAAAGTTTTTACCATCACTGTGAAGTAATTCATATAATTCGCTCCACTGGTACGCAGTGTCATCAGGTGTTTGCTAATTCGGCTAGTCTGTATGAGCTGAGGGGGGTAATCGCAGGACAGGGATGCAGGACATAACCTTGGAAATTGTAGCTCCGAGGAGCAGCTGTGTCTTGAAGTCGGAGCTAGGTCCACCCAGACCGCCACCCGAAATTAAAGGATTTCTCAAACATGCATGGAAGATTGACTGCAACAGTCCAAGTATGTATTTGATGGGAGAATAACATTATAACAGGGTGCAAAGCTTAAAAAAGTCAATTTCATGTAAAACTAATACTATAAAATGAAAACACAAAACTTGAGTTAGTGAATGGTTCTCTTACCCTCAGGTGAGGGGTTTCCCAGCAGTTTGCTGACCTCCTTGTTGGTGGGGTTCTGTCCCAGAGCGCGCATGATGTCAGCGATCTGGTTATATGCCACTTTATTGTCACCCATCCTGTCAAACAAGCCGAAGGCCTCTCTGTAGTCTGTTGAATGCAGTGAGGACAGAATATCATCACCTAAATGCTCCAATGCATTTGTTTAAATCATGAGTTATTTTGCATATGTATGAAGGAGCTGTTAGAGTTTTTAATACATAAATTTTGCTCTGTGGAGCTTTTTATCTTGCACGCCTTAAATTTTCTCTCCCCTAAAAGTTTTAAACTACTCAGGAATAACAAATACGACAGAAATTTATAATAGTGGCATTATTTTATACAGTTTCTGCAACCATTTTTCTGTTAATGTGAAAGTGTCATATTTTGGACATTTTTCTTCAATCGTATTGTCAATCAATCGTATTAATTGTTTTCAGAATCTGTCTAATTGCTACATTTCTGAAGCTTCTAATGCTTTAAAATCAGTTCAAATGTAGTGTAAAAGTAATGTGTTTTCATCAGCGGTTTATTTCTCATAAAGTGCAGCTGTTGCAAAACTACCAGCAGGTGGAAGTAGTTACTCTGCTAACTGACAAGGGAAAAGCACAAGTGCAAGACGTCCAAGGAGGCTGCAGTGTTCCTGGCTGAATGGACCGACTGCTGCCGAGCTCCATCACCCCTCACACTATTTCTGTCTCAGCTGTCTCCTTCTGTCACAGCGGGTCTCTTTTAAAAGACCACCTTGGAATTGATAAACATAGCTGAGAACATGAGCCCCTCCTTTTAAAGGCAAGACCCTCTGTGGGTGAGAGCAGAGTAAAAGAAGGGAGTGCTGACTTTAGTATAACAAGCAGCCTAGTGGTCTAGTCCTGTGGTGACCAGTGCTGCCTAGCAGCCCACAGGCGCTTCTTTTTGTCAAAGTCATAGCATTTCTTTATCCTTCCTGTGGCTGGTACTCTTTCTGAGTAGTTTCATTTAAAAAGATCTGGAAATAGTATAATAAAAGAAGCAAAGAAGAAACATCTTAAGTTGATACCACAGTTCACTGGTCATTAATGAGTTCTGTGCTTTATGTTATTATGTATTGTGAGCTAGTAATTTTTTAATCTGACACTAACTTATTTTTGTTTGCTGTTCTGCAGCTGTAGGTTAAAGTTAAATTATTATGCAGAAGTTATTTATTTTATTTTAAAGAGACTTATTTACATTTTTCCTTACAAAACCTGTTGATTCCCACAGTATCCACTATAATACAATGTGTTTATTCAAAAGACTTGAATTTAGTTTCAAAATTGCACCATGTGTTTGCTGCACATATTGGATGAATGGTTGAAATATGTTTTTGAGAGATCATTAAATCTTCATAATTAACTACCTACAATAAGCATTCTCCTTCTTAGCTAGTCTTAAGTTTCACTTGGTATGTGATATTTCTGTGGATTGGCAAAACACAGAAATGATTGGGGTGATCACCTGACCTATCACAAGTATTGCAACACCTGTTGCTGATTCTTGTACAGGTTTGCTCTGACTTATTCTCATTCAAAAGTTCTTCCGCTAACTAATCTGTCAGGCTTTGTAGATTTAAGATAGTGTCAGATTGATTTACTAGTATGCAAAGGGAAATCTGAGACAGATCAGAGTTTACAGACAGATGAACTATTTACAATGTGATATTCTGTCTTGTGGCTGCAAAACAGGGCGGAAGTTTACTTACCATCAACCTGATCTGCGCTGAATTCAATCTACAAGCCAAATAAAAAGCAATAGTGTAAGTTTCAAAAGCAAATACATGGCATGAAAGATTTTTAATGAAATCATTCATGCACAAATGAATTCCCATAAGATAATTATTTTCCCCAGCTGCCAGATTTTCTTAATTTGTTTTGCCATGTGATTGCACCTGATCTGTGGGAGTCCATCTTTAGCCACATTAAGATGTCCACATTTGGAGACGCTGTAGATTGCCATCAAGCATTACTCATCACTCTGAATCCAATCCGGAAGCAGCTGGGCGTGGTCTGAAACCACGGTGAGCTATCTATCCATGGTTCTGCATCCCCATTCATAGCTGAGAATGTTCTTCTAAACCTAGACCTCAAATTACTCTCAAGATCTTTTCATAAACTTGCTTTATAAATGCTTTACCAGTGTAATTATTGTGACTGCGTCAGTCACTTGACTAGAATAAGCCTAAGCATGAAATAACTCACAATGCTTAATATTTTCATTCAAAAGTATCAAGGATAATGTTCCTATGTTGCAAATAAAATAGGTTTTATTAACCAATGCAGATAAATATGTAATACAATCCTTAGTTTAATCTGAAGTTGCTGCTCATCCCAAACCGTGTGCATCCCATTCTAATCCTTCCTGCTGCATATCAGGTCATGTGTTTATTGTCATGGTACCTTGACGGAAGACAGGTCAACAGCAGGGGCTGCTGCGGGAGCTGGCGCTGGCTCGGGTGCCGGTGCGGGTGCAGGTGCAGGTTCGGCCTTCTTGGCAGGAGCTTTAGGGTCCTTCTTGGGAGCCATTGCTGCTTATAGTTAAAAAGCAACTACCTTTTTCCCCTGAAGCACTCACAATTCCCGGTCCGGGTGGCACACAACGAGTGCAGCACAGAATGGAGGAGACTCAGAGGAAGAAATCCCTGTTTGGGCGTTTATATATCAGGCTATTTTCCGTGTGACCCCCGCCGATTCTGCCCTCCTCTGAGGATTGGATGGCGGAGGGGAGGGTGTGTGAGAGAGTGATGGGCTTCTCTCTAAACATGGAATATAGGATTACAGGCCAGAGAAAGTTTATCCATTCCTCTCATCACAAACACACTACACACTGTTGGAAAAGTTTGCATGCATAAAATGTTCGTTAAAGACAATTTTAAGCACGTGTTGTTTCATTGCACACTCACTGAGGGCTGGCCCAAGGCTTTATGGGGCCTTGAGCAAGAGTTGATTTGGGAACCGTCCGTCTCCTCCTGTTAAGAGCATTACACCATTCCAACACAGATCTGGATAATTAATTATCATTACTCTTGTAAGTAATGGTTTGTACTTACAAGAGTAAGTACAAACTTACTCTTGTAAGAAATATTAAAGCATTTTTTATATACTTTATAAAACAATAAAACATAGGAACAGAAAATTACCCTTCACCATTTCTTTCAATCAGTACGTGCTCTTTCTAATAAATCCAGTATTTTTTTCTTATGTTATAAATTGTCTTGTTATTTTTACTATTATATATTTACTAATTGTATTTCTATTTTCTGATGTTTATTTCATAAATCTTACTTAAACACAGAAACATTTAAAGTCATAGCACTAGAGTGTCACTATATTAACACAACAATAAAACAATGAAGACTGTGTAAGTAAATATTCTGGTTCTTTTACATTTTAAATTAAAAATTGAAAGAATTTAAAAATATTTTAAGTTATTTATGCTTATACCAAAATCTTAAATGGTATTCTCAAATAATAAAATAGTATGTGCACATCTAGGTTCTTGATTACATGCAACTTTTACCATGGGAGATATGAGAACACTTGGAATAAATAATTTGAATGGCTAAGATATTTTTTTTGTTTATCATTGTTGTAGAAGAGAATAAATCACCACTGGTTTGACTAAAAGAATAGCCTATGAAAATGGTTTAAGATATTTTAAATAACTATTACCTCTGTATATTCTTAATTTTCCAAGTATTTCATATTGCTAGACAGGTCTACAACAATTATAGTGCTTTTTAAAAATTTATTTGGTTTTGTTTTTGTGTAGGCAAAAAAGAAGAAACTTAATATGGGAATGCTGGACAGATAATTTAGAAATTGAAATTTCAAAGTTTGGAAAGGGTTTGGTTATGAGTTTATAACAGAGCCCAATTTCAAAACAGTAAAACAAACAAAAACAAATGATAAATTGTAAAATTAGTTTTACAAAGAATCCTTCACATCTATGATACTATGCAACCTTTATTTAACATGAGGAGAGAGTGTACATACAAAACCTAAAACTATACATGACTACGTTGTATTTTTAATAGTAGCTGACTTGCTCACTGAGCACATCGAGTAACAAATCCCACAACTTAGTCAAAGCTGTGGGTCATTTATTGATGTCACCCCCAAAATTAATGTTTTATCTTGAATACAGCAGAAAGGAAGGAGTATCTGCTCCTTATTTACTTCCATCCATTACATCACATTCCACTAGTGATACCAAACTGCTCTCATATGTCAAAGGCAGGTGAAATGCTCATGCAGTTGAAATCAGAAGTTTAAATACACATAATAAAAAGGCAGTTAAACATGTTTTTTTTTCTTACTCTCTTCAGTTATATTAAAGCAAATTTTTATTGTTTTACGCCAGTTAGCATTAAAGAATATTTTATTTTTCCCTAAGTGCCACAACAATGAAAGAATGTGTCAGAGGTTTATTTCTGAATGTCTTCTCTTTAAAAATAAATGAGGAAAAGCCCCAGATGATGATGTCATTACTTTGGTAACTTCTGATAGGTTAACTGAGACAACTGAGTTAAATGGAGGCACAGCAACCTTTAAAATACTTATATCATTTACATTCCATGTCACAGTGATTTGCCTTTGTGCGATCACCTGGAATGCATTAGTTTTTTGGTTGTTCCATGGCAAATTGTGAAAAAGTTAATGGGGTGTGAATACTTTTGCTATGGACTGATCTTTTGGCTCTGCTAATGATCAGCTGTTTATTTGTGCGCACTGACTGTGACCATTTGGCAGAGCAGGACATCTGTGAGCGTCACCAGCAGCCTTACGGTGTATGTGACGTAAAAGCACAGAGACTGAGATGTGGAGCAGCTTTCAGCTGCTGGTGCCAGTAACAGAGACAAGGCCAAGAGTGCAAATTCTGTCTCCTTAATTCTCATCTATATCTGTCTCTTAGCCCCAGTAGTGGAGCCCTGCCCCCACCATCAAGACGGGGGTGAGGCTGGTGACGAAGGAAGTTCATGAAATCCTCTTACCCTGCACCCCTTGGCCTGCACTCACTTGCTTTCACTGACCCCATCTCCATGAGGGAAAGCCAGAGAAAGCCCAGTCCCTCAGCTGTCATCCTGGCTCACCCCTGGCACTCTACTGCGTCTTCTGTGTCGAACTTCCCTTTCCTCCCTCCCCCTATAGAAACCCAGCCCACAGCTTGCACCTGTGCTGCAGTCCAATCTCAGCTCCACTATAGAAGCTTAATGGATTCAGCAGGATGTTGGTGGAGCTGAGCTTTATTAAGATGTGCTGCCAGGTCAACTTATGGAATGGGGAAAGAAATGTTTTCTGGGTATATTTAGCTATGTTTTGCATAATTGTCAACACAAAAATTTTTGTGTTGACAATTATGCAAAACATAGCTAAATATACCCAGAAAACATAAAAGTAAATAAAATTTAGCTTGTGATTGTTTCCAATTCAATAGCATGACTCCAACAACAAATACTACAATTGGTGTCATTAAACTTTTTTTACACATTATTTGACTTCTGAAATGCAAGAAGATTTATAGATGCAGTATCCTGTTACAAACAAGCACACAAAACATCACATTAGTGAATAAATGCAATCCTCCTGTATCAAAATATATTTATACTTATCATCAATGGAAAGGTTCTTTAAAATTCCCATATTGGAGACATGAACTCAGATATTCAAGTAGAACAACTATGTAAAAGGCCTAAAATACTTTTTAGGGTTCAAAATAACAAATGACATGAAAAGGAGGAATGGAACTACAGTTCAAAGTGTAATAATGCTTAATGACTTTCATTGGTTTTCATTTTGTGACAGTATTGGATTTCAGGTGGCTTTGTAAGGTAGAAGTTATGTGGTGATTTTGGACAATGGACAAAACTATCTTTTTTTTCTTTTTTTTTAAAATGTATTTTCTCAGAGATATAACGTTTGGGGAAAAACATAAAGCTCTTTCATCATATGGATTGCTTTCCCCAGCTTTGCAAGTTGCGCACCCAGAGGCATTATATTAAATCCTGCACCTCTATAAACTTCATAAAATCCACCCAAGACACATACATGACTAATGAAACTTACATTTTGTTTCTGCAACTGCAGCAGCTTTGAAAAAGTCTTTTTAAACCACACCAACCAACAGACAGTTGAACAGATAGGTTTATCCTTTCTGCCTTTTGCTTTATTCTGATAATGTTTGCTGCTCTGTATCGGTAACTGCCATCATGTTTTGTTTGTTTGTTTTAATGATTTTACTGTTATGAAGGAAGTAAAAAAATGTGTTTAACACATCTTTCCATTCATTTGTTCTATTTCAGGCTTGGCATGCTTGTTGTGGTTGACCTGAAGAAATGCAGTATGTTTTGACAGATTTGGACAAATCTTCTGTTCAGAGTCGTTGTAATTGTAGTCCTTAATCTTCAGTGTTTCCTATTGATAAAGAATAGATAAGAAGGTAGCAATCCTCCTCTTTTCTGGTTAACTTCAACAGACTGAAATCTTTTGGGACATTTAATTTTATTTGCCATTTGTTTGTTACTTTCACTTTGAAAACCATTAATGACCCATATAGAAAAAGCAGAGGAATGATAATGTTTTTGAAAATAGCATGAACAATTTGAGAGGTAAGTGAGGAGTGAATAATTTAGAAGAAAATAAGAACATGGAGGCAGGATTTGAACAACATTGTTGAGATTGTATTGAACATTCAAGTGGGAGATTTAGACCAATGGTATAAACGGTCAGAGATATTAGTGATACCTGGGAGCTGAAAACTGTAAATTAGCTGACAAGGAAGACTTAACACTGGGCAATTGACGTTGGTTTGAACTCCTTGCAAACGTATATTGGGATCTGAGCCATGATGAACTCAACTACACACAAAGAATGAAGAGTCTGGTAGAAAACTCTGAATCTCAGAATACACTGCATTATATAACGCCATGCTGTTTGAGACTGATAACTAATATTTGCTGATAATCAGGTGGTGTCCCAACTTGGTAATTTTAAATTACGCATTTTATCAATAGTTTTTCATAGCCAAACCAAACCTACAATTGTATTGAACTCCAAGTAGAGCCATGAATTTGGATTTATGAATTTCTAATATATGAAGCTACACAAAAGAATATGTAAGAAGAAGTGAGGTCTGTTATGGACAGTGGCAGCTACATCTGTGAAACAATACTTATCTATAAATAAATATCCTAGTTAGGGCAATGATGGAGACACTCAGTGGAGCAGTTAGAAAAGAGTCTCTACACAGCTGATGATCCTTATTAGGCAGTCTGGTCTGTCAGTAGACCAACTTAATTTTTAACATCAAATCTGAACAGGATTTTATTTATCTTTAGAGGAACTATGATCCACCCGTAAGTCCACATTACATCATGCTGCAGTTTGTGCTCACAATATTTCTTAAGCTATCTGGCATCAATCCTCCTGCAAAACTACTGTTAAGACATGGCCTTAATGTTGGTTCTGATAAAACAAGCTCAGATAATTGCTGACTTCAAAGAAATATTTTCAAATAGTCTCAGTAAAACAAAAACACAAGTGTGCTTTAGGATATTATTAAATAAATCGCACAGATTAAATTACAGTACACCAACACGAGAGACATTTTCATTCATTGGGGCATTCATTCTTTTTCAGTTAAAAGTATTAGACTAAATCATGAGGGCATCCAGTTGAACCTTTAACCACTCTGACTATTCAATTAAAGATCAACAAATACACTCTACATTCCTTGCCAACAAATGCTAGATTGACTAAATATGAAACCAATAAGCAATGGCAAAAATCAATCAAGACTCAACTGACAGTGAACTTATTTTTTTTATCTATCAGAAGCACATGTTGAAATCACAAACGAGTGCTTATCACCACATGTACTAAAAAACATTGACAGTGTTTAGATAGAACCTCTGTTTAAGTTCTGCCCCAAACCCAATAACAAATGAATATAACGTTTGTCATGGCAAGCAAAGACAGATTTTCATCAGGTGCTTTTTGATTGAAGCTTGTAATTGCAGAAAGGGTTTTTATCAAAACAGCATGCTTTGGGTGAGTTTTTTTTTCTTGTCAGTTCCTAAGTTTCCAACTTTGCCCTTGTGTAGGTGAGATTTGAATGTAACACATTCTATAATTTCATTCTTAACATTTGAAGAGGATTATAAGTCTCACTCAGACTGATGGAAGCTTAGAGTGAAGTGCTGAGACCTGTTCAATTATGCAGTTCAAAGTATTTTGTATTCAAATTTCCGTATGGGAATCCCATTGGCAGTGTTGCAAGCATACGGAATAACGCTTCAACCATGAAACAGTGAAAGGTGCCCTCAGGATTTTGTGAAGGAGCAAAAACACAGGTTTTGATTTCAACATGCAGCACCTGTCCTGGCCCTGGGAGCACTCCTGCGTTAAGCATGATTAATGAAATGTGAAGAACTTGAGCTCAAGAGAAATCATGCGATGAGTGCAGTGTGGTGTGAGATTCTAAAGATGATACAACCTCCCTGGTCACTGACATTTTGCTAACATTAAGAAATTTGTTGTTCTGAATGGATAGGTTAAGCACATGAGCGTACTTCCTCTGCCGCAAGGCATTCGGCACTGGTCCCGGAGCCATGTGTGATGAGTAGAGTAGATTTTGGACTTTGGTCCCATGCACTGCCTCCTCCTTTTTAAACCCTGAGTGCTTCCTTCCCGATACTCTGTGGCCGTGCCAAAAGGAATGAGGCTGTAACTGAGCCTGTGGGGACAGATGGTGCCTATTTATAGGACCTGAATTGAGGTGTGAAGTTTCTTGGGATTTCTAAGAGTCGAAGCCCTGGCTCCTTAAAGGGGCTGATGCAGGCTCTGTGGCCCACACTCTAAAAGGTCTCTCAATGGGATTAGATGGACACAAGCCTAAACAAAGCAACCCAATGCCCTTTCCTACAAGGGTCACAAAATAGTACCATGGATAGATGAACAATGGCACCAAAAATGATGTATTGTCTGCCTTCTGTCATGTGGGATATTAACTTCTTTAAACAATAATTCCATCCATCCATCCATCCATCCATCCATCCATCCATCCATCCATCCATCCATCCATCCATCCATCCATCCATCCATCCATCCATCCATCCATCCATCCATCCATCCAAGTATGTCAGCACATTGTTTCCAAAATATCTTACTGTTTAGAAATTAGAGACATATCAAAAAATATAAAGTCTAAAGCATATATTCAATTCTGATTCATACAGGCATCTGGAGCCAATGGGTTTTTCATATAGTATATTGTAAATTACCTACAGCTTTATAGACAATGGACAAGTACAGTTGTTGGGGCTCAGAATAAAGGCCAGTGTCTTTGAACGTGTTAGTCATGCCCTAATCTATACAAATATTATAATTCAACCTTGAAACCATCTCATATTTTATTTCAGTCATCCAATGACCAAGACTTTGTTTGGAAACCTGGCACATAGAGAATAGCAAGGGGGCCTGCCTGCCTATTTACGTCCTCCCTTAAGCTCGGTCACCACGTGAAACTCACACTTGAGACTGCAGACAATGTGGGATCCCTTTGCCGAGGACACACACTGGGCCTTGTTACAGAGCTCCAGATTTTGGAGGGCATCTAATGATTAGCCTTACAGCAATAAACGGCTACAGTGTGTGCTTCACAGGCTTATTGTGTTCTTTACGTAACGTAATTATTGGTACGTTCTACTTTATAATTAACAATTGAGGATTGCAAACCTTTGTTGAATACTTCAAAAAACGTACCTCCTCTACATAAAAAAATCTCACTAAAAATACTTTATCAACTATTTTCATTGTCAAAAGTCACCTGCATAGACAGCATTTTATATAGCGACTGCTCTATAGCACTCTGCTCCATCATTACATAATTTTAAAGACAATGTCACCTAAAGAAACATTTCAGTAAAGGTGTCAGGCTGATTGTAAAGCTGTTAAAGCTTCTACTATGTGCAGCATGCAAAAGGACACCAGTGTTCTTCCTTTTGTAGCCAGTGTAGATCTCCAGTGTTATCTACTGCTTCTGTGATTTTCATATATATTGCAAGTAAGAGTTCTCAAGAGGACACAACCAACTAGCTATTTTTTATTCGACTGCGATACTCATAAAGCAGTTACCAACCATGGTTAACAGTAGTAAACAATGGTTGGAAAAAATGTGCAAATTTCTTAAGTCAAAATTAAGTCAAAATGGTCAAAATGTAAGTATATACAGTATATGGAGAATCTGCAGAGATCCACAGCTCAGGTGGAAAAATTTGTCAACATGACAATTGTTAATGGAGCCCTTAGCAAAACTGTTTTCTACACAGAACAGTGGCAAGAAGAGAGTCATTGCTAAAAGAGTCATAATTTAGAAAATTTATGTAGGGAACACACAGAGATGTTGATGTGGGGAGTGTGAAATTTTAGCTTTTCTGGTAGACATGCAAGATATTATATATGTCCAAAAATGAACATTACATAACACACACCATCCTCACTGTAAAACAAGATGAGTGCAGCAAAGAATGAATTCAAATGCAACTCACACTTTTCTAATTTAATTCATGAAACCCTTTTAAAGTTATTCATCAATTCCCTTCCATGTCACACTTATGTACTACTTATGTGATGCACAGGTGGTCACGTGTGAAATTATGCGCGTCACATATACAAACACAAGTATATGTGTGGATTTGGAACATCAACACTATTAAATAAAATAAGGTGTGACGTGAGAAAAATATGAGATGCTGTATGGATGGGGTGATCATGCAGAAAATCTAAAGTAACACATTATTTAGCAAAGAAATTATTAACATAAAGTCACAACCTAAAAAGTAACTAAAACTTGAAGAAAATTAATCCAAGCAAACTAATTCAAATGCATGTCTTTAAAGCTGGGTGTTCATGTGCAACAAACTCAGTCCTCAAAGGCCAGTATTCTGCATGTCTTACTTTTCTCCCACAGGGTAGCTACTACCACCTCAGCATGTCAATGTTCTGCAGAGGCTTGGTAACAGTAATTCACTCTAGGTATGTTGAAGCAGCTAAAACATACAGCATACTTAAAACGCATCAAATTTTGATCTCTCAGTGGAAGCTGAATAAAATAATTATATGATTAGGACAGTTTGGGCCCTCTTAAGTTATAATTCAGCTCTCCCCTTGAAGATGCATAAAAAACATGAGGCGGATGTATGTATGTGTATGCAAAATTTTATTTGTCTTTTTCTCTGCATAATACTGTACAAATTGTTACATTTTACTAAACAACTAAATAAATAAGGAAAAAAATGAAAGGAAAAAGTTGCAAACAGTGAAAGCATCCAAATAAAGTGCATGCCTGCTCTCCATGGCCAACTGAGCCTCTGCTGAGGAGATTTGCCACTGGATGTCAGCAGAGATCCACACAGCCCAGGCTCAGATTAGATAAGAGATATACTTCTGCATGATTAACAAGTAGAATGAGTTTAGTCAAATGTAAAAAACCCTAAACAATATCCAAATAAGGGCTTAGACATATAGGGTATGTTTCCAGCTAATTACTTTACACAACTTGCATGGAGATAGCCAGCAGCCCCCCTCACGACCATGCAGGGATAAGCGTGTTAGATAATGGATGGATGGATGGATGGATGGACACAACTTGCACTCTTTTAGCACTACATGACATTTACTGACTTTACTTTTTTTAAATCTTTGATTATTACAATCTGAGCCCAATCTGTTCATGTTCTAATGCTTACAAGTATTCCCCAATCTGTTCAGGTCCTGATGCTCACACTCACATTGTTCAGACTGCTGAACGCAGCAGAGTGGCAGTCAGACAGCCTTCTCCACAGAGGACCAGTCTTGCAGCCATCAGCAAATACACAGACCACTCTAATCCCACCGCCATGCAGCTTGTCTGTGGATGGTTTCCTTTTTATTTTTTTCTTTGCAGGCAATTTGCCTCAAAGAAAAGGCTTTAAAGAGTTTGTTGCACATGAAGCACTCTCTACAAGTTTGCCATAAGGGGTGCAGTCATTCCCAGTGGGCAGGTGTTTTGTGTTTGTTCCAAGCACAAAAATGCTGAACGTGTACCTAATAACTCCTTAGTCTTGTATTTTTCTCCCTTTATAGACCAAAATACATCTGAAAAGATCAATAAAATAACTTGGCGTATTTTATTGGTGTGTTTTATGCTCACCCATATAAAGAGTTCATGGTCAACTGATAACTAGATAAATAGAGTATTAAAGGTACAGTTTCACCTGCAAAACAACAAAAAAACATCCAACGTCTTAATTAATACCAACAACAAATATATAAATAGATATCTAGTATTTGCTGTTACGTTTGATATAAAAGTGGGCGTTTTTCTTTTCTTTTTTGCATGGAGGCCAACCTAAACACCGTCCGCTTCATGTGTTCAGAACAGCAAATCTCCGGCGACCAATCCGCTGCAGTGTTTCAAGCGCCCGCTTGAACTGTCAGTCTGTGGCCACTCAATACACGAGGAGAAAGAAGCTCGTAACTATTTTCTCAACATTTAAGATATTTTAAATAGCATTCGTTTTTACGCATTTTCGTTCAGACTTTTCCTCCCGTGCCATTTTATTAACGGTGTGTCTTTAGGTTACTATGACCAAAATCTTGTTGGCTTGCGGCGTGGTCAAATCTCTGAGACAAGGATGGATGGTTTCCAGGAAAGTGAGGAACACGTCAGGCTGGCCGCGGCTTCAATCTGCCAGACTTTTTAGTGTCAAGGTAAGAAAACGGCTCGTTAGTGAAACCATAGCTGCTGTGACCTTTTAGTTTAAAGACACATTCACTCAGAAGCGCTGCAAACTCGATGGCGTCTTGGTCATGCATATCTGTTTAAGCGTTTGAAAAGTAGCCACTCCTCCCAAGCAGAAAAATAGTTGCAAGAGTGTCGTTCAACGAAGACCTGACTTTCTTGTGAAATAAAATCAAACGCAGATCATTTTTGTTTTATACTTTAAACATTTTGTGTGACTTAGTATTTCCCCCCACCTTTTATAAAGTCTGTATACCGTCAGTCCTGCTTCCTTAGAAGGGATGCTGTTTGTGGCTGAGATTTTCTGACAGCTGTCTGTGCAGCTGCTGGACTTGAACGCATCACATGTGTAAATCACACTATTGCATCATAGTTGCACTGGTTGCTCTGTACACCTCATTCACATATAGAACACCATGCAAAGTTAATTTGGTTAAATAACTTGTTTACCTCAAAAATAAATACTTATTGATATATTAAAAAGTATATATCAATAAGTATTATTTATGTTAATTTTGAGTATTGATTACAGCTGATGAAAACTCAAAAATAGTTTCTCAAAAATATGCAAATAACATGACAGAAAACTATTCACATGCACACATTCAGAGCTTAGGTCAATTTAGAGTGGTCATTTAGCATAGCAGTCATGTCTTTTAATTGATGGAGGAATATATTAAGACAACCAGTGAATTCACTATAGAGCCTTGATTTCCATAATGAAAGCAACATTTTCTTTCATCTTAGAAAAGGACTGCCATTGAGCAATAGTTTGTGTTGTTACTCCTTAGACTAGGTAAGACACCTGTGACTTTTTTTTTGGTCAGGGAGTGACTCAGCACAACTCCATGTCCTGAATATGTCTGTGTGTTGACGTTTAGAGCACTGACTCCAGCGGCTCAATTTGCTTAACAATCCAGCCAACAGTTATTTCTGTTATCTGTTTATGTTTTCAACTTTCCAGTAGAATTAGTATTAAGCCACACTCATCAATAATAGATTAAATAAATGCTTGAAACATAACTGCTTGTGTGCAATGAATCAATGTGAGTTTTATCATTTGAACTGAACTATTAAGTGTATTTATATCCTGGAGCATGCTGTCATAGTGTATTACAAGCAAGAATTAATTAAACTTTAAAGCAAATTTTAGGCTTTTAGTGGGTCATCACTACCAATATGTCAGTATTTTAGATGTTCTCTTTCAGAGAAAAAAAAACATTAATCACTCATTGTTCCATTTGTATTCATGTTGGCGTTTGCTGACACTGCTCCACAGTGGGTATCACCAACCTTTACATTCATATATTTATCTCCCTCGATCTCTCCTCTCTCCTGCTCTAACGCCGACCCGCTCTCTCTTCAACTTACGCTCACAACAGTTGAAGAGATTTGTCGTCTCAGCATTCGCAGCACATTTCTCAATGACCTGCAGTTTCAGCACAAAGTCCCAGTGGCTCACTGACTGCCATATCCCTCCTACACTCAAAATCTACAGGCCATCTTATTTCAAAGTTTTGCCTTTGGTCTGTCCAAACTGGGTTTAGAAAAAGAGAATACATTACTCCTGGGTGAGATTTCACTTGTCATCTGTCTTCCTTCTTTTAACTGCCAGGCACAGACAGCTCACCTGGTCTTGGAGGATGGTACCAGGATGAAAGCGTTTTCCTTTGGGCACAATGGCTCTGTAGCTGGGGAACTTGTCTTCAATACTGGCCTGGTGGGGTAAGAAAGAAACTTAGTCTTTTGTTTTTACACCATTCGATCTTAAACAAAACTGTACTCTGCAACAAATGTCTGGCTGACAAAAAAAAATAAGACTAAAAAGAAAGTGGGTTCTCAGAAACACTTGTGGAAAATCTAGGACACTCCAGTACATTTTCAAATCTTTATTAACCAATGTTCTGATATTGCCTCCTGTCATTTCTGAATAACTGAAAAAGAAAGTGATTCTTAATCCTGCTCAAACCGCACAGACAAAAAATGTTTGACTTACTGCAAAAATATCCAGAAAATGTGTTTTATAACAAAGGAAAAGGTTAGGACACATCACTTCCTAATTGCTAGTGTTACCTTTTTTGGCTGAAATAGCTTCAGTGAAAAACTTCCTGTAGCCTTTTAATAGTCTTTGACATCGATCTGAGGAAAAACTTGCCTCACCCCTCATTTTCACCTGAGAGGTTGCTTGCATTTATTGCCTGTTACAATTCACACCACAGCACGACTGTTGGATCTACTGCAATTCTTTAGGTAATTATATGTTTTGGTTTTGTTTCTTCTTTCGTGTTAATTAATTTTTACAGATGGTCTTGCATTTTAATTAAATGTTGTAACAAACTAAGTGTTTTAAGGAGTTGTTTTGGATAGCCATAGCTGAGCACAAGGAGAATCTCCTGTAGGGGTCTGTTTTACAACAGATCTGAAGAGTCTGACTGAAGACCATCTGTTGCTCAGGGTCATCCGTTATTGTCTTAAAGCTTACTTTTTGGCACAGTCAGATCAAGAGCAGTTCTTTATGAATTTATTATGCATTCCCAGTGACTCACTCTGATGATCATACCCCAAATGATATTAGCAGAATAGACTGTTCTCTTCACAACAGGCTAGTATAAAATCTGCAGCATCTTGCTGCAAACCCTGAAGGACCCAAGTCTTCTCAGGAAGTACAGTCTGTTCAGTTCCCTCTTCTATATAACTTTGTTGTTGCCTCTGCATATGCCTGCTTTTCTTAATCACCCTCCAACACTTGGTAGAGTTCATGATGAACTCTATGATGGTTTTCTGGCAGAGTGTTACTGAAGCAAACAATCTTCAAACCATGCTATTTCCAGCTCCATGCTGCAGAGTTATGACGAATAGC
Organism: Phalloptychus januarius; assembly: GCA_902982915.1. NCBI lineage: Eukaryota > Metazoa > Chordata > Actinopteri > Cyprinodontiformes > Poeciliidae > Phalloptychus > Phalloptychus januarius. Next base: position 13,467,875 of record CADWAE010000230.1, on the reverse strand, counting down.
CATTCAACCGTTCAGTTTTACTCCTCTGTTCAAACAACATTATTCCAGAATTATTGGCCTAGGTTCTCTGTGGAAACCATTTTGTCTGATCTTTATTTTTTCTTCTGGAGGAAATCTTTCCTCCTTGCATGCATCTCATGAAAGTTATGATTGCAAAGCCTCTATCTCTTCCATTTCAACAGTAACAATAGTGTGTTTTGGGTCCCATAATGACTTTTTAGGGTTTTATGAGACTTACTTAAGCATCTTTTTCAGTGTGAACTGTATGCTTGTAAAACTTTTATTATATGGTATTGTTAAAATGGATCTTCAATATCAGAATGTACAAAACATATTCCTAAAATCTACAGGTGTCCTAATTCTTTCACATAACTATGCATTGTAATAAATGTTGCTTTGAACTAAATAACTTCATATATTAAGATTATAAGTACATAGACACATTTTTAAAAGATACAGCCTCACACCGAGTTTAAGTAATACCTCACAGCAATGTGAATTGACTGGTTTAGGTACCCTGAGGCTCTAACTGACCCCAGCTACAAAGGTCAAATCCTGACCTTGACATACCCCATTGTTGGAAACTATGGCGTACCTAACACCCAGGAGCTGGATGAGCTTGGCCTGAGGAAACACGTGGAGTCGGCAAACATCCAGGTATTACAGGAAGGAGAGGATGAACAGTTTCAGGAATTCTGTTCTGAATATTAAACTATAAAAAATTCTTACTCTGTGAGATTTTAGTGTAAGCTTTTACTGTTGTGATACTAGTAAACATAAAACAATATTTGATTACTTAAATATTCCCTTTCACATATTTTAATTGCATGTCTTGTTATATAAAGTTAGTATTCAGTATATATATATATTTAAGTGCTATGCTCTTTTTGCTGTCTTGCCTTGCCTATATAATTAAATATAGCAATAGGTAATTTTTGTGGTTGCCAGGTCAGCCATTTGTTTGCTGAATGTTTTATGTTATGATAAAAGAGCTACAACAAGCAATCTCCACTATTCATCAAAATCACATTTGTTGCTCCTCTGCAAAATCTATTGGCCAAGTTTGGGGTGTAAAAAGAGATGTGCCTGTCTGTTCTAGATAACATTTGGATTTGGAGTTAATGTAGTACAGTTTTTGATAGTCTGTGGTTCTACTATCACTATTTGGTTCTTAACCAAACTGTGGTTCAGGTCCAAAGACAACACCCAATCACTCTGTCTTATGTGGAACAGTTCAAAAGATAAAAACAGTGCATTTACTCTTTATCAAAGTAGCTTAGATGGACCCACAGAGCTTCATAATTCTTTACTGTTTTAGAGTATTATATGCGCTTAATTTGTGTTTATTGTTGAAGCACAGGGAGAATTTACAGATCAATAAAACAATTTTTCCTCCAGAAGGATTGGTCAAACTGGTTCGACCTTAGATGTTTTTTGACCTCGACAAGCACCTCTCAATATTTAATATATTCTCTTTATAGCACCTTTTGACCTTTGTTCACACTGTGACTGTTTAAGTGACCTTGAGAGACTTGAAAGATTCTTGTAAATAAAATGTTTTATTATTAAAAATTAATTAAAAAGTGGAAATGAAACTTGAGAAAGGAAACATAAACAACATGCAAACTTAAATAAATAATACTCATCTGTTTACAGTGGATAAATACTAAAACAGAAATAAACATATTCCCACCTCTGCATAATTAAAGGTTCTGAATCAGCAGATTTAACATTTACGTCCACATTCGACTGTGGGAGGCTGAATGTGCACAAACAAACCAAAGAGATTGAGAGAGATTATTATTGTGTGAGTTTTGTTGAAATCTACTTCTGTATGCCTTTAAATCCTCATGATTCCTTTGATCCTTTAGAAGAAACAGCATTTATATGCAGGTCCACAATTTATAACAGGAATGCTTTGTTTTTGATTTGTTATAGCTTAAAAATAGCATTGAAATTATTTAGTGTTGTGTAGATATTGTTGTTCCTGAGATAATGGGGCTTACCTTACCGTCATTCTTGTAATCTTCTAGCATTTAATGCAAATGTTGCACTTGTTTACATCACACTCTTTTGAAAAATCCATCAAACAGACTCAAGGTCTTATTAACTCAAACTTTACTTAAGGGTAATATTTTACTTTGATGCCATTAGGTGTCTGGTCTTCTTGTTCAAGACTACAGCCATGAATATAGCCACTGGAATTCTGTCAAGTCTTTGGGTCAGTGGCTACAAGAAGAGAAGGTTGGTTTTCAAATTACCAAGCACATGGAGTAGCTCCACAGGTGAATAGGACACTTTTTGGAAATTAACTCTCCCTTCTACTATAAAGGTCCCTGCACTGTTCGGAATAGACACCAGGATGCTGACCAAGATCATCAGAGACAAGGTCTTGTAAATTTTAAGGTTAGCCCCTATTGCATGGGATAAACAGAGTAGCTGATTGTTCACTGATTTGTTTTTGTTCCTCCTCAGGGCACTGTTTTAGCAAAGATTGAATTTGATGGACAACCTATAGAGATATCTGATCCCAACCAGAAAAATCTTATAGCAGAAGTTTCAACCAAGGTGGAAACAGCAAGGCATTTTTGTTTTCATTACTATTAAGAAATAGCTGCAAAGATTTTCATTTGCCATGTCACCGATTCCATTAGGAAATCCAAGTTTTTGGAAAAGGAAACCCAATCAAAGTTGTGGCTGTTGACTGTGGCATTAAGCATAATATAATCCGGCTGCTGGTTAAGGTAGGAATAGCAAAATGCTAAATTTGTTCACTGTAAATTCCCTTTACCTGTCATTGGTGCTATACGTTTGCACATGAAAGTGTAAAACTTGTGTAATTTTGAGTCTTTTCCTTATAACATGTTACATAGTTATCAATTTCACTGCTATTTTTCTTAACTTTATGAAAAAAAATAGACACATAATCTCTAATCCATTGCATGTATCTCTGTGAATGCAGCGAGGCACAGAGGTCCACCTTGTACCATGGGACCACGACTTGCTGAGCTTAAACTATGATGGCTTGTTTATATCAAATGGACCAGGTGACCCCTCTCTGGCTGAAACACTCATCACCAATGTCCGTAAGGTATGAATTTGATGCACTGAAAAATGTTTGCGATGACTTAAAGAAGAAAATTGTTGAAAAAAAATGTTAGACACCATTAGGTTGACTTTTTAAAGAGAAATCAGAATCAGCCAAATAGACCACACATTTCTGATCAGTGCCTTGATAATAATCTTAATGTTGTAAATTAGGTTTACATCCAATTTGTAACTGAATTTGTTCTTTTAAGGTGCTTGAGAGTGATCGGCCTCAGCCAGTGTTTGGGATCTGCATGGGCAATCAGATCACGGCTCTGGCAGCAGGAGCAAAGTCATATAAACTGCCAATGGGTAACAGGTGAATAACTCCTTTTATATAAAAAAAAAAAACACATGATTAACACGATACCCAGTCATTAAAAGATGACTGGGTATCTTTTACTGTTTTTAATAAACAATTTTTTTTAGTACCTCCCTTAGCAGAAAAAGAATAAAAATTTTTATAAATGATGCATACCTGTCATCCTCCAGGGGCCAGAACCAGCCAGTGCTGAATGTGATGACAGGACAGGCATTCATTACAGCACAAAACCATGGTTACGGCATAGACAGCAAGTCCCTTCCAGAAGGCTGGAGCCCACTTTTTGTCAATGCTAATGACGGCACCAATGAGGTTAATTTCACTCTACCTGCCTGTCAATACAGATGCATATTTATTTTATTTGTGTTGTACAGTTTCTTAAAAGTTAGCATTCAAACAGAATACAAAGAGTCTTTGTTTCCAAAAAACAGTTTTTAAAAGACTCTTGTTTCTTGACTGCTATCAGTAGTTTTTGTTTTATTTCTTCATGTATAACATGCATATTTTCCAGGGCATCATGCACAACACTAAGCCTGTTTTCACGGCCCAGTTCCATCCGGAGGCTAAGGGTGGTCCCACTGACACTGAGGTAATTAAAGACTTTGATGGTGCTGCATAAAGTACCTGAATTCTATACTGCAACTAATTAAAGGTTTATTCAGAGGATTCAACCAAGGTAAAATTCCACATATTCTGCCAAAATAGGACTTGCATAGATGGTGGCCTAGAAAGTGAAGCAGTTAAACAGTGGAGTTTACAAATTAGAAATAGAAAGAATGAATATATATTTTTTTGTCTCTTTTGTTGTTAGCAGTTAGTAGGTTTTGGTTCTCTGGTGAAAAAGAAAAAGCTGTTGGCATGACATTAATGCAACAATGAAAGGTTTGGATTCAAGTTTTTATTGATAATAAATAAATATTTGTTTTGAGACTTTCTACATTCAGTGCTTTGTAAAATGATTCATACCAAATCAATGAGGGCTTTCACATTATGTCACATTACAGTTGATACTGACATTTTCAGCTGGTGCATATCTAGTTTATAACAGGTGAGAAGTTAATATTTGAAGTTGCAGATTTAAGGGGACCCAGAAAAATAATCTTCTTTACTACAAATTTAAGAAAAAATGACCTTCCACCTGCACTAACAAGATGAATGAAGAGAGCTTTATTCAGAAAAGCAGCTAAAAGGCTCATGTTAACTCTGGAAGAGCTGCAGGATAGGACCCAGGAAAAATAAGATATCAAATAGACAAAGAGTCTGATCTTATGGAAAAACAACAATATATTAAAAGCTGTTGTTGAAAGAAAACTGGAATAAACCTAGTTTGCAACAGGTCACAGCAAACATGTAGGAAAGTGCTCAGACTATTTTGCCCTAGATATAATAAAAGTAGTAGTGCAAATACAACACTGTGTATCACCCTGAATATACCACTCCTGTGGTGAAACACATTGTTTGCAGCATCATGCTGCTGTTATGCTTGCACTGAGCAGGTGCAGGGAAGTTTCTAAGAGTTTATAGGAACAGGGACAGGACAAACCACAAAATGACAGCAAATGCCCCGTGGCAGAACAAAAATGGAATCGTTTAGACTGAGAAAGCATACTGAGGACATAGCGTGACCCAGTCAAAATCTGGATCTCAATCCAAATCTGAAACTGTGGCAAGAGATGAACATTTTAAAATGTGCTTCTTCCGGTCTTACTAAGTTTTGCCTTTCTTCAAAACAGAACTGGCAGAAATACCAGCTTTTAATCCCCTGCACAAAATATCAACCTACACTTTTGAGATTTGTATGTATAGAAAAATCTTTAGACTTGAAATCCTTTTCCAACCTCTTCACAAACATGCTCTCCCCTGTGTGGTCTTTCAGTTAAAATCCCATATAAAAATAAGACATAAAATATTTATACTATACAAAACTTTGTATAACCACAAAGTTTGTGCAAGTCTGAAATAAAGATTCAAATCTGTCCGGGCAGCAGAATGTATTGCATCAGTCTCTGGGTCATTTAGAAAAATACTGATAGTGCCCACTCTTCTGCAGGAGAGTGCTGGTGGTTCTGTGTGATTGTCCTTATTTTCTTTCTTGTTTAACCTTGCCAAAAAAGAGATTTTTTTTTTACTCTTTTTCTTATAACCTTATTCATAACATGCATTCAACGGGCATCTACTTTTTGCAAAGCTCAAACAATTTCTATTTTATTGCAAACACAAACTCAAAACACAAAATTTACTTTACTAATTTTGTCTATTTGTCTAATGAAAAAACTGTGTTTGCAGTCACATCAATAATGTTTAGGACCCAAGATATTTACCTTCCCCTGCTATCTGTGCCTAATTTGCATTGTGTAGAGATTTTCACTTCTTAACGTCAGACTTCTTGAGGTTAGTTTTTTTTTATTCGCTGGTGCACAGTGATGTTTTATATCTCAGAAATACTATAACTGTATTCAGATTGCATAAAGCAGAATTTTAACTTTGAAGACTGCTTTGATTCATCCTCCTCTTCCCTGTAATCATTTGGTTCACTTAGTGTATCATGCTTTAGTTTTTGTAGTTAATGTGCAGTTTTTGTTTCGTTATTCTGCTTGTAGTCAAAGTTAATAATCCTATTGTAGGCTAATATGACAAATCCTGCACTTTAATGTTCTCATCTTAAAAGTAATGATATTAAAGTCAACCTGTACATTTTATTATTTATTTTTCATAATAAGTGCTTTATTTACACTTGTTCGATGGGATTTATGACTTCGATGAGGAATTAAATTTGATCTTTTTTTAACAACATTTTTCTGTATAGTCAGTCCATCTAACTTCTTAGGTAATGTTCAATCAATCAGTCAATCAGTCAGAAAGTCTGGTTGTTTCCATATGTATCACCATCTCTTTAATAGAGCCTAAAGATTTCTTTATATTTTCTTACTAGGATATCATTCAGTATATTTCAGAATATTATTTTTATGATTAAAATGTCTTTGTATCCACAGTTTCTATTTGATGCTTTCATATCCTTGATAAAACATGGAAAGGACACTAACATTGTGTCAGTGATGCCCAAGAAACCCTGCATCCCCCCCAGAGCACAGGTACATCAAGTGCTTTGCATTTCAATGCAATATTGGTGCATGTAAAAGCTAAGAGAATGCACCAAACAAAACAATGTATTTTGAAATATATCAGAACATAAAGAATATATCTGGACTTGCTAAACACTCAGAAATAGCCAAGGATACTGATGTTAGATTACAGAAAGGTAACTAAAACTTTTTGCAGGAGTTGCACATTAATGAACTGAAATAATTCAGTTTTTCTCCATTGCAAAAGGAATGTTTGCTTTTAGTAAGCATGACGCTTTTCACTATTTGCTCTATTTACAGTTAGTTTTTTGTCATAATGTAGGTTTCAAAGGTGCTGGTTCTGGGGTCAGGTGGTCTGTCCATAGGCCAGGCTGGCGAGTTTGACTATTCTGGATCTCAAGCTATTAAGGCCATGAAGGTAAGAGGATCATGATGCCTCTTGTTGGTGTACAGATTGTAATTGTTAGCAGTGCCAGTGAAAATATATTAAAAATGCACTTGCACCTAAATATAACACAATTATCAATCCATTTTCCTACACCCTTGTCCCTTACTGGGGTCGGGAGGGTTGCTGGTGCCTATCTCCAGCCGTCGTTTCGGGCGAGAGGCAGGGTCACCCTGGACAGGTCGCCAGTCTGTCACAGGGCAACACAGAGACACACAGGACAAACAACCATGCACACACACACTCACACCTAGGGACAATTTAGAGAGGCCAATTAACCTGACAGTCATGTTTTTGGACTGTGGGAGGAAGCCGGAGTACCCGGAGAGAACCCATGCATGCACAGGGAGAACATGCAAACTCCATGCAGAAAGACTGGGGCCGGGAATCGAACCCAGAACCTTCGTGCTGCAAGGCAACAGCTCTACTAGCTGCGCCACTGGGCAGCCCATGAAAGGATTCATTCATGAATATTTTCCTGACATTAAGCTCCATTTAAATGTTCTACCTGAGTATTGTTACCGACTATGACTTGTTCGTACCATGTGAGAACCATCTTCTGATGGAATAACATTATTCTGTTATTCAACAGAATAATGCACTACACTATAGAGTTTAAATATATCTTGAAAACAACAATATTTCAACTGCACTCTAATGAAATAACAGTCACCAGATCCTGATGCAGCAAAGCACCTTTGGGATATTGTGGATTGGGAGATTAATATGATTTGTGTGCAACCAATAAATATGTGGCAACTGCATATTGCTGTCAGGGCAATAAAAACCAATATGTCTGAGGAATGTTTTGGACAACTTGGTAAATCTACAGTATAGCAACAAGATTAAGAGCTATCAGTCCATCTGGGATTTATCCCACTGAAGTCGATTTCTCAGGATGCATCTCTTCTTAGCCAATCACCTGTTACTTTTACTCTGCACACTGACTTTAGGAAAATAATGTTATACTAGTGACTTCAGCGGATTGTGGGTTTTCTCATGCGAGCTGCTTGCTTCAGGTTGTTTAGTTATAAAACTTTACACATTCATTTAATTAAGGAAGATACAAGTCAGCTGGCTCCTCTCTGGATGATTTATCTAGAAAAATCAAGGTCAGGCATGCTCTAAAACAATTACCCATTCTGGGTAGAATCAGGCAATGCATTGAAACTGGGACTCAGTTTTACAATACAAATGATGTATCAACAAGATTACAATGGTTGGTCAGTTCAGAACATGACATGTTGTTTACTTGTTCTAAATGGACATATTGATGATTACATAGAATCCATTACATAATTGATCTGTGTCCCAAATAAGAATTCCATCGACACACTTCCTTATCAATTAGAATTATCCTGACAGTGATCTGAACAATATGCAAAGAGAGATCTATACTTTTTTTGTCCATGTCAGTGTGTGAGTATGAACTGGCCAGAGTGTCTTATCTGTCCAGTTAGGTCTGACCCAACTGTATTTATCTAGATGTTGTCTCATGCTGATTTTTCACATATTCCTGTCACCTTAATCTGGGAATTAAAGAGGTATTTATAACCCTCTCAGAGGTATCCAGACCCCCTCTGAATGATACTTTTTCTACCTCAGCAAGGTGTCAGAAGTCTCTGTTTAATTGGCCTAAGCAGGGCTTACCCTGAGCTTTTATTGGGTACAACTTTGTGTTTTAGGTTGTTGCCTCACAAGCGTGACCTACTTTTCTTTTTAGATTCAATTAATGAGACAGATACCCTGAAGTGTTCCTTTCAAAATGCAGATGCTTCAGAAGTGTTTTGCATCCCTGTGACACCCTTTCTGACTTCTTCACAATTTTTCCATATTCACGTTATGACGCAGTATGTTTCAAAGATATTTATTTTGTGACATTACAACTGCAAAGTTAAAGTATTATAATGGGATTTAAGTAAAGATCACATAACATCCAATTATGAAAAGAGAAATTAAGCTTTTAATTTTTTTACAGATAGAAATTACAGATGAAAAATGTGGTTTGTATTTAGTTCTATTTAACTGGAGTAGTTCAAATAAACAATTTATCCACTTTATACAAAATTTCATGGAAAGAGGAGGAAGAAGAAATCTATTTTAGGTTGTGAGAAATCTGGCTTGCAGTTTTCCAGAGAGCCAAACACAATAAAGATGATCGGACATGCAATACTAAACAAGGTAAAAAACTGATACCCCAAAGTACATAAGTACTAAATATATCACCTTTTAGAATAACATATTCAGTAGCTCAGTGTGCAAACCAAAACTCGTATGCATGAAGTTTATGACGTTTCTGTCATCTAGTACAAGTAAACTAGATTCCCAGAAAAAATAGCTTGAACCACTGCTTTATGGGCTCACATTTTGGTTTCCTCTCACACATCCTTTTTTTTTTTTTTTTTTGGCAAAATGAAATAGCTGTAAAAGATCATATTGGTTCCTTCTCATGTTTTCAAATGGCTCTTCATTTATTATTATTAATGTTATTTTTATTTAGGAGGAAAACTTGAAGACAGTGCTCATGAACCCTAACATAGCATCTGTTCAAACCAATGAAGTGGGCTCCAAGCAGGCAGATTCTGTCTACTTCCTGCCAGTGACGCCACAGTTTGTAACGGAAGTGATTAAAACCGAGCGCCCTGACGGCATTCTGCTTTCTATGGGTGGACAGACTGCACTTAACTGCGGTATGATGTGTTTGCAGTTGAAAATCCACTTTTTAAAACTTTTATTGCAACTAATTCTATTTCCTTTGCTTGAGCAGTTTCAACATGTTTTAATTACATGCACATAAATAAATTTCTGTTTAGGAGTGGAGTTATTTCAGCGTGGCATTTTGGAGCAGTATGGGGTGAAAGTCCTTGGGACCCCAGTGGAATCCATCATGGCCACAGAGGACAGGCAACTTTTTGCTGATAAACTCATGGAGATCAATGAGAAGATTGCACCCAGCATTGCTGTGGAGTCAGTAAGTATCCAAATTAGGTTGGTAGGATCCCAAATGTAATTTGTACAGTTTATTTACAGCTTTAATATGTAAGATGATTTTTGTATACAGATATTCTGAGAGAAATTGTGGTCTTAAACGATTCATGTGCATCTTTCAGGTGTCTGATGCCTTGAAAGCAGCAGAGAAAATTGGGTATCCGGTGATGTTACGCTCAGCCTATGCCCTGGGAGGTCTGGGGTCTGGTCTGTGTGCTACCAAAGAAAAATTGGAGGAAACTGCCCAGAAGGTGTAGTGTATAATCTAGGTGAAGTTGTCCAAACTTTTTAAAGTTATCATCATTATGAAGGTTGGGACTTTAACACATAATAATATAGGTTAATTAATTACATCAATTTTAATGAGTTAAAAAATTTTATGCAATTAATAAAATTTTCCTTATGTTTTTGCCTGTTTCATAAGATTGTGTTTATATTGTAGGCCCTGGCCATGAGCAGTCAGATTCTGGTGGAGAAGTCTTTACTCGGTTGGAAGGAGGTAGAATATGAGGTTGTGAGAGATGTGGCAGATAACTGTGTTACGGTTTGCAACATGGAGAATTTTGATCCACTGGGCATTCACACAGGTACACACACACACACCAGTTTCTTATTCTTATTGAAGAGGCTTTAATATGGTATTGGCTCCTCCTTTGTGGATATAACATCTTTAACTACTTTGAGAAGTTTGCTAACAAGGTTTGAAGTTTGTTAATTGATGTATCTTAAGATTTTTGAGGTCAGGCATTGATGTTGGACGTAAAAAGTTGACACTTGAGTGTCATAAAAAGAAATAGAAAAAATAGAGGGTTTAATTTGGATTTGATTTGTTGTGATTTGTTTTATCTTCATATGTTTTAGATTAGCTCATAATTATTTTTGCTCAAATATTATTTTAATATTACATTTTTCCATTGATTCAAGCCCGCAGAATTTTTAGATCTTCACAACCTCCTCTTCACTTATTTTGTAGGCGACTCCATAGTCGTAGCACCAAGTCAAACATTGTCCAATGAGGAGTACCACATGCTCCGTGAGACGGCTATTAAGGTGGTGCGTCACCTTGGAATTGTGGGCGAGTGCAACATCCAATATGCTCTCCATCCATCATCGTTGGAGTACTGCATCATTGAGGTTAATGCCCGACTCTCAAGAAGCTCAGCTTTAGCATCCAAAGCTACTGGGTGAGAACATTTATGTGTGAAGCTTCGTAAAATGTGATTTAATTGTGTAACTAGAAATAAGATGACAACCCATCTACAACAATTTCAGTACTAATCAGGAATCAGGAAGTGCTAAGATTTCCCCCCATTACTCATGACAATGTTTCCCTCAAATTAGAAATGTTGCACTTTTGTGCAAATTAAAATAATGTCTTATGGAGGAATAAAAACCTACCCAAATCTTACTTGTTTGGAAAAGAAAATATGTCACCATCTTAAACTTTACTCCAAATTCTTGTCAGTTTTTGTTGTCTATAAACAGACCTGAAGCATAATGTTGGCATAATAGCACACTACTGTTGTGTCTATGTTGAATTATTGATGAAGGATGCTGGTCTGGTGCCACACACACAGTTTTGCTTACACTTTTGTTGGCTGCTTGTTTGGTAATGCCATTACTTAAAGGTGTTGCAGCACCTTTCTCAAGCTTATTGAAGCTTTAAAAAAAAGTTTATATTGAGAAAAATGAAAACTATTTACATTTTCACCAACTTCAGTAAATACAGAAAGACCAAGGCCTCATACTTTTGTTGACACTGTGTCAGTATTTATTGTTCAACAGTTTCGTAAATGAATTTCAAATTGAAGGGAGAGGATGAAAACAACATTAAACACAGAGAGAGACGTTTGGGTGTGAAAATTGCTTTCCAGCTTATTTCTTTACAGATTTTATTTACCTCATAATTTGTGCCTTTTTCAGTGAGAACAATTTTATGCCAAAAATCAATTGTTCATTACAATGAACAAGCCAAACATAAATGTAATCCAGATTTCTTTCATGTCTTCTTCAATATGGGTTTGATGAGAAATGTTTGCAGACTTTAGGCAAGGCAAGGCAAGGAAAGGCAAGGCAACTTTATTTATATAGCACCTTTCAGCCAAAGACAATTCAAAGTCTTTGGCTGAAAGACTTTAGCACCTTTCACATATCTATCCATTTAGTACAAAACTGTATGCATTTAGATAACATGTTGTTTTGCTTAGAAATTGAAATAAAAATGGCAAGAGGAGGATCACACTGCATATGTAAAGAGAACATATGCTGTCTGGAGTATGTGACTCTGTAGGATTATTGTTTAAACTGATACATGTGTTTTTGTTGCAAAACATATGCAAGGAGATAGGATTTTCTGCAAAAAGTTATGATTAGGGAAACAAAAAAAACAGCACAAATAAAACTAAAGACAAGGTTTCTAATGATAGATTACTCTCATGACATCAAATTTCAGTAAATTTTAGGAAAACTGCAATTTTTTTTACTTTTGCCAGAAACATGAAGGTTTAAGAAGTCCTGAATTCTTAGTGACGGATGCAATGCATACAATGCAATGCATACAATGTACTGAAATGACCAATCCATATGTTCTGGTCCTATGCCTATGCCTATAAATGCATTGCAAGTGTACTTATTTTTTTCCCATATGTTAGTGAGATGAATGTGAGCTGGTTTAAACATCGCAAAAAAAAAAAAAAAAGAAATGCGCTTTTGTGGTTATGTAAAGTGTTTGTATTTGCCTACATAATGTTGTAGAGCAATATAACATTTTTTAGCTTGATTTTCTTTCTTTTTTTTTATTTCTAAAATCAGGTCAATGAAGAGTGCTTTCTGACTAGCTGTTGGCCTTTCTCTACTCTAAAAATTTATTTGTTTTCCAGAAATTTCCTTTGGATTTACATTTGCCTGCAAGGCAATTTTTGGATAGCTCATTTTCAGCGACAGCCAATAAAAATTGTTTTACATGATTCGAAGGTGAATAAAACAATCAACACTCAAAACAAAAAGTAAATAAAACACATTGCTGTGGAGAAGCAAAGGGGATATGGTGACAGGTTGAAAGGCAGACCACACATTATGATGTTCTGGTAGTCAATAATCAAAGGCAGCTCTAAAGAAATGGGTTTTTAGCATTGATTTAAACGTTAAAGTGTTTCAGTGTTTCAGCATTTTTGCAGTTTTCTGAAAGTTTGGTCCAGATTAGAGAAGTTTAAGAACTCAAAGTTGCTTCTCCAGGGTTCTGAGGATTCAGAGGAGACTTGAACCAAACGACATAAGGTTAATACAACAGCAAGAGATCCTTAGTGTATTTTGGTGTTAAGCCATTTAGTGATTTATAAATGAACAAAAGTAGTTTTGGTTTTAGTGAGCTATAGGAACCAATTCTGATAAGATATTTGCATAATCTCATTTAAGAAAATCAGAACTATCCTTTTGAAGCACTCGCCTTCATATTCTGCTCCATGGTAATGACCTCCACTTAACTCACCAGATGAGAACCTGCGCGCACATATAGATTTAATTTGTGCTTTGCAAGACAAGCTTCCTTTAGATGGGAAATATTTTGCATTGTAAAATCCTGAGATCTGGAGCCACATTTCTTAAATTGTTCAAATAACATGATTAAAAAAGCCCTTAAATTGCCTCCAATTTAAATTTAACATTATCACAGTTTTTATCACAGTGACAACACTTTCAAAATTACTCTATATGTTACAACATTAATATTGTAGAGCATTATGTGGACAACATGACAAAGATAAATTTACATTATTTTTCTTGTACAAATAGAGTAGTCTAATCACTTCTTGCTGTGTTTCCCCAAAGTTGTTATTGGTCCTGCTGTTTCCTGTGGTTCACAGTTACCCCTTGGCATTTGTAGCTGCTAAGTTAGCTCTGGGAATCCCTTTGCCAGACATCAGAAACGCTGTATCAGAGAAGACCACAGCCTGCTTTGAACCAAGTTTAGACTACATTGTCACCAAGATTCCCCGCTGGGACCTGGACCGCTTTCAGGGCATGTCATTGGAAATAGGCAGTGCCATGAAAAGTGTTGGAGAGGTGGGTAGGACATATATAATTAAGCACTTCCTAACTTACGTACTCACTTAGTCACTAACCTTCCCCTCTTGTGGATTCAGGTGATGGCGGTGGGTCGAACGTTTGAGGAGAGTGTGCAGAAGGCCTTGAGGATGTGTCATCCATCTGTGGATGGCTTTGTTCCCAGACTGCCACTCAAGAAAGCCTGGGGCAACACACAGAACCTTCAGCAGGAGCTGGCTGTGCCCTCCAGCACCCGCATCTTCTCCCTTGCCAAGGTGTGAAGATCCTTTAAAATATTAATAATAAATTAGACTGACTACCGTTTGCTCATTAAAACCACATTTTGAAGTGTTAATGAAATTTATTTTCCCTCGCCTTCTGCATGAGTAGCAATGAATGATTAATTATTTGGAAAACCTTGTCTTTGAAGGCTTGTCTTTTGCGGATTACATGAACAGCAAGAGGAAAACACAAAAAACACTGATTGTCTGACAATGTGGCTTTTTGAATTATGTTATGGAGATTAATCTAAATTGCATAATATCTTTAAATGTTTGTCCTTTATCCATTTCTATGTCTGATTGTAGTGAATTGCGAGTGAATTGCTTTTAGTCTGCATAGTTTTTAAAGGTGAAATGAGAAGCAGCTTAAGTTTGCAGGGTCAATCTTTTTTATTCAAACACAGAGAAGAGTTATTGCAAATTGGAAACCTTGCAAATATTTACCACTTCAGTTGTTTTAATCAACAGCTGTGAAAGAAGCAAAATGAGGTTGTCACTGTCAAAACTTCCAAGGCTCAGGTAGAGGTGCACATTTCCTGTATAAGAGAGTACTAGAGTTAGTAACATTGTTCAAAATGTAAAATCATGATCATATTTCTGTTATAGAATATACAAGGCCTTCAAAAATATTCCCCTGAAGTTCTTAAAATTTTGTTGCTGCACAACCAAAAACTCTTGTTTTTAGGGCATTGCATTTGATATACTAAAACACAAGAGTGGGAAAAAAGTTAAACCTGTTGTCAAAACCTTATAAGTGAAATTCTGTAAAATGTGATGCACGTTTGTTTTCAGTCCACATTACTCTTGTACCCTATAAAATTCCATTACTGCCAGATGTTGACAAATTAGTAAATAGCATTCCTATGCATGTATTTTAATTTCCACTGTGAAAACTACAACATAGTTATTCATAGTGAATAGCTAATCATAAATCTAAGGCACAAATCATAAAAATAATGTAATTCTCAGTCCATTACTAAATTCATAGTTATTCACATATAAAGCAACAGCATAAGCAATGCACTTGCTTGTGCATGGGATGTTTTGACTAAAATCCTTCCACATTATTGAGGCTATTTTGTTTGTCAGGCATCTAATAAAAAAATATTTATTGTCTGCTGTCGGAGCACAACCTCTGTTATATTATATGTTGATGACACAAGGTGTTTAAACAACATTTCTTAATGAAATGCCAATGTAATATATTTCTCCTGCAATATATATGTCACCTGAAGCAGTCCTTGAAGGAGGAATGGACAACAGCATGTTATTTATGTTAACTGTCCACTAGTCTTCATTTGAAATCAGTGGATGTTCATCATCAGCTGAAACCTTCTGAATGCCAGCTTTCAGGGGAGTAAATGAATAGGGTGATGATGAAAAATTAAAATTGATACTCGGTCTCTTTCATATGTTTTATTTTTCAGGCGCTGCATAACGGTATGAGTGTTGATCAGATTCATCAGCTCACGGCCATAGATAAGTGGTTCCTCCACAAACTTCGCAGAATAACACAGTTGGAGCAAAACCTTGGAAACTATAACAGGTAACACCAATGGAGAGTAAATACCCGTTGGGGCCTCTGGGCACAAGAGCTTGTGGGTTTCTATGCACTGATGTTCAGGGACATAGTCTTAATTACATTCACAGATTCTAGTTCTTATAAAAGTTTAACATTTTTTCCTGATCAGGAAAAATCTACATCAACAGATCATATCCAGTTTTTGTTGTGCCAACTTATTTACAACAACAATCAGTTCGATCATTTCATGTCACAGTTTGACTCTCAGTTTGAGTCTGGCAAGTTTCACAGTATTTTTAATAAAAACCAAAGACATCCCATGACTTATCACTTCATTATTAGTGCAGGAAGTCTTTACGTCTATTTTTAGAAATACATCCATGGTATTTCAGATTTCAAGAAAGTGTTTATTTATTTAACATAATTAAAGTGCAGTTGGAAGGGTTGAAGAGAAGTGCATCACAAAAAGTCTAGATATGTATAAAATGCAATAGACAACTTACAAAGGATGCATTTGTTTCTTCATCATGGTTGTTACCGGTTCACAAAAAATCAAAAATATAAAAGTCTGGGACTTTTATACAGAACTTGAAATCCCATATGAAATGATTACCTTGCAACAACAGAAAACACAGTAATGGTGCATTGCAGAGTAAAATAACAGCAAAACATAGCACAAGTAATATAATAAATACAATAATTTTAGTAGTTCCTCCTGACCATAGTTTTCTGCCAAAATGAAATGTACCAGGTGAGATCACTTTGTATACAAAGAATGCAGTCAAATCATAAAAATCATCATGTAATTCTCAACCCAAACATTTTAAAACTCTAGTTTAAAATAAATGTAATGTATATCTTTGCAAAGAATTATCTGACTGAAACTAATAGCAGGTCCAAGTTACTGTAACATTGAGGATAAATTGAGCAGAGCTGGATGTATTTTAATACAAAGCAGAAAAGATAAAAACAAGCTTTGCTGAAAGGAAAATTGATATCCAGTGATAAAACCTACAATTAAGTTTCAACATCCGAAAGGCATTGTTTACCTAAATTGTGAAAAAGATTTTTGCAAACACCCGTCAAGTTTTACTGCATTTATTTTCACTTAAGTCTTAGGTATATAATTAGAAATAATTGGCACTTGTTTAGTGCAGATAACCTTTTTTCATAGTTTTCACCTTCCTAAATCCAAATATCTGCTTTATAAAATGAAATCGTTCAGACAGAAAATTTGTCCTCAACTTTAATTGCGTCTCTCCAGTAGTATTATGTCTTCAGAACTGACAGAACTTTGAAAATATTATAAAATAAGTCAAATTTTGACAATATAAAAGATTAAAAAAACAATGACTAAACTGTGCTTACATTTAAAAAATATATTTTTTTACTCAATTTATCACAATTTATCTGTATCTCACCATTTTCTTTAACTATTAAGGTTTGAACAACAACCTTGTTGCTGCATAGCCCCAAATCATGTATGCATTTTTCTCTACATCCTGCTATCAATAAAGAACAAATCACCATATTGCTGAACTCTTCCTGCTGATGCAGAGTTTTACCTTAACACCCTGCTTCTGCTTGGAAACCAGAACTTAAGACTGAAGACCTAGTGATTTTATTAAATTATTCCAATAATTGATTCATTTGCATTTATTTTTGTCCTGAATTCCACATTTGAAACCCAAGGCACAGCTAAGGATTGCGCATAAACAGTTCTTCAATGGCACTTCTAGGAATCACAAATGGGTAAATATGATAAAATCAAGGTAAAAACAAAAAACTTTGGTCTTTATAAATTTTCAGTTATATTCTTTCAAAGGGTTCACATTCACTTTCCTGTCTTTCTCTCTGTTGCACTCCTTTGCCCCTCCGCCTCTTTCCCGAACGGCTTAAATCAAAGAAATGATGAATTATTATGGATCAGACAAGGGTGACCTCTTGCTTTCTTTTGCTGGTTGAAATTTAATGGCCAGTCATCCGGTGGGCAACCTGATACACGGTGGAATGTTGTAATTGTTGCTACCTCCAGTAGTGTTGGGGACTTTTGGATGAACATAGAACATCTGGCTGTTGTCAGACTAATGAAGCATAGAGCTGAGTGAAGGTGGGATCAAGCTCTATTGCACATTAGACACTACACATTAAACTTTGTCTGTAATTTGTAGTGAATAACAATCATGCACATATTGTGGAAATAAAGTAGTTTTTTTTTCTACAAGACTTTAATGTTATCCTATGTACTGCACAAAACTGTAATGAACCTCACTATTAATCAAAACGTTTTATCTCATCAATGATGTGTATCTTGAAAGCAAATGCATTTATTGATTACAAGGAATTTCATGGGTTAGCTGCATGTCAACAACCTCATCATTCCTGCATTAGGCTGATGGCATTGTAAATTAACATTGAGGCTCAATGCAGTGCCAACTCCGCTGTGCATTCAAATCTATTCATTTGTACAGCATGCTTAACACTACAGTGGTTTTGATCTGTGCAAAGTGCAGGTAGAGTTTAGTTCCCACCTCGGGATCTAGGGGTGCAGAGCTAAATTAAGCTTGTGCTGCATTCAAATCAAAGTTAGATTTTGTTTATTCTTGACTGTTGTTCATGGTGATAGAAATTCTGTCACCACCACAGACAAGAGATTTGTCAAACTGCTTGAAATAAACAGCAGCTGGTCAGAATGGAAAAAAAAAAAAAGAGCTCCTTCACAAGGCACATGCTGTTCTCTAGAATCATAGAGTGCTATTAAAATTAGAATATTGCAGAGGCTCAATAGAAAAGCATATTTTAAAAAGAAATCCCTGGTGGCTTACAAAAGATATGTTCATTTCTATAAATTTAAAACTTAGTTGGGCCTCTTGCATCAATCAATGTGGCATAAAAGCGATGACCCTGTGCCACTATAATGGAAGCCCGGGCTGTTTTTATGAAAGTGAAATCAGCATTTCTATAAAGCTTGTGAGTAGAAGGATATATTAAGTGCTCTTACATTTCCTGGTAGATGGCTGTGTTCTATATGTTCTTCAGAAAATGCAGTCAACCAACTCATCGGAATTACAAGAAAACAAGACTTAAAATATTCCAGTCAGTGCTTACGAAGCTATAATATGAATCTCACTTTTTTCTCACTGAGAAAAAGTTTTGAACATTTTCACAATATTCTCATTTTTGAACTTTATAGGCATTTCTGTTGCACAAGAAGAATTTGCATCTTTACAGAAAACAGCATGTTTTCTTTAAAGTGTTTGGATGAACAGAACGTTGCAGGATTTTTTTTTTTCCATTTAGCTCCTATTGACAATGGACTTAAACATAAGGCTCAGTAAATTATGCATTCACTCTGCAATTTATCAGCTAAATTATTATATTTTTTAAATAGGGATATTATGTGCACCTACTGGCATTTTATATCAAAGTCAACAGTTTATGATACCTACAATTGCTTTTAAAATGCTGTATATATCAAAATAACATATTTATTTGAGTTCAGCTAAGGACTGAAACTCCAAGGCAGAGCTTTGGGTAGATAGACGTCTTAATGCTTGAGCAAGCGCTTAGGTAACCCCGAATGGCTGCCGTGGGAGATTCAAGGATTTTTCAAACATGCATAAAAAATCCAAGCAATAGTCCAGGTATGTTTTTGATGAGGAAATAACATTATAACACGATATAATGCTCATAAAAGATAATTTGCATAATTTCCCCCTTTAAAGCTATCTAAAAGGCGCACTTTTGTAGTGATGAGGTAGGAAGAGGAGGAGAAAGCACTGCCATTCTTGAACAAGACTCTACATATTTTGTATTTTTTCTTTATTGTTCATTCCCTTTGTGTTCGTCATAGCCTGCACTTTCTTTTATCTGAGCACATATGTACGACTAGTATTTTATTTGTGTGATACACCTTTGCTTTTAAGATCAAAAGCTGTGAATGATCCTCCTTCTCCTTTTTAAGTGCTTAATATTCTGCTGAAGGCAATAAATCTCTTAAACACAAAAATGCACTACAGTGCTTTTGGTCTTCCAGGCTGCTCTCATTTTGTTGTTTCTGGGGCTTATTGCACAGCACTTGTTGCACTGGGAATTTAAAACAGATTTGATATTTTCCAATATAGTTATGCTGTGAAATGATAAATAATTCATTCATAGGAAGACGGAAGAGCAGCTTGGGCTTCAGCAACGTAATTCCACCCCTTTGGTCTTTACCTTTAGTTCAAGCGATTCTAGTGCATTATGGAAAAAATACTGGATCTGTTTATGGTAGCAAGACTATACTAGTTTTAGTAGTTTATATATTTAGTTTATTGTGGAACTGAGTAGAACAAGCAATTGCTTACTTCTTTTGAATGAACTATTTTACAAGTAGATATTTTAATAAAAAATATATTGAGCTAAATTATTTATGGCGATTAATATAATTTGTTTTAATATATATCTTGCATTTTTAAGGACAATTTCCATTGTAATTTCAAAAGAAGTTGACATTTCAACAAGATTTTTAACCTAGCTGTAGAAAAGAAATGTTTTTTCTCATTTGGCTTTGGCACAGCAGCTGCTTTTTTCACTCTTCTTTAAGCAGAATTTTTCAGAGCAGACTCTTTTAGGGGCTCAGTTGTCGTACTTTTGGGTTACAGGGGTCGGATAGTTGTTCTCTGCACTCCTGACTCTGCACTTTCTTATCTTCAGATTTTCATCATAACCTTTCACAATCCCAAATCTTGGCAACTGTTAGAAAGTCTTTTTTGGAAAAAATGTCTGCTGAACAGAACATGTGTGTCTGAGATACCTGTGGAACCATAGCTGTTCAAAAGAAAGAAATTTACAAAGCAATTCAGCCCGTCAGAGTGCAACAGGGCATTGCTGAATCATTACTCTTGTTTTTTTCTCTCTGCCAAACTAAGATTAGTTCAATTCTGTTGGTGATATTCAAAAAAAAACTTGCATTGTCTTTTTTCCTTCTGCAGAACAAATTGTGTATTTATTCCTACCAATGCATTTTTTTAATGTACTATAAATTTGGACAATTTGTAATAAAATAGAATTCAATGGATCAGTTCTAAATATTCTGTATTTTATTTACAGCCAATACAAATCTTTATAATCCCTCTTTAGAAAGTCAAGTTTAGGTTCTAATGGAGGAGATTAAGTAAATGACAGACTGTCAGACTGGTGCCTATTCTGGGACAGATTTCAAGTAGATTGAAAAATAAAACTTTATAAATTGCAGATTGTTTTGAGGTTTGCTGCTATTACAGTACTAAAAGATATTGCTGTAAAATGTTTTTATGCTTTCAAGGAAAATCCACATTACATTATGTATTCTATTAAGAGTTTGGTATTTTTATTTTTATATTTTTTCATCATATATGCCATATGTATTTGCTCAGTAACATAAATGTTGATTTTTATACCTCTGGAGAATTCTCTGGAATATTACCTTTGTTTTGATACCAGAATCAAATACAGCTTGTTCCTGAAATATATGGAATTTATTTTGGGGGTGCCATTTTTGAGAACTCTCAAAAAATCTCCAAAATATAGTCTTGTTGTTCAAGAGGTTAATCATCTCAATAGACTTCAGTCCTCATAAATACTTTTTAGAAATGCCTTTTGCTTCCACTTGTTATCTTCTGGAGTAACATGACAAAATGTGAAAAGGCTCAAGAGTTAATCTTTCAGGTGTTATTCGTGTTTTTTATAATAACATCTAAACTATTAGTGATGTATAATTGCCACCTGTTGTTGTCTTTTCACCAGAGATACAGTACCCAAGGAGCTGTTATTGAAAGCCAAGCAGGATGGCTTCTCAGACCAGCAGGTCGGTCAGATTCTTGGCTGCAATGAAGCAGCTGCCAGAGAGCTGAGGGTCAGTAATGACATTAGACCCTGGGTAAAACAGGTGAGTGGCCTCAGACTTCAAGTTCAGATTCAGATTTAATTGTCTGTACCTTGTAAATAAATACAATATTTTGTGTCTCTTTTCATTTGGCCTGACAGAAGTAGAAATTTATGACTTTAATGACATGAAATTAAATAGTAATGAAAATAGCAAACATGTAACTGTTCCTAATTTTTAGGTAGAATATTTGTTAGTCAGGCCACTTTATAAAACTTACCCACTACCAGTGTTGCATTGCTTAAGAATGGTACTGTGTGTGGATTGAGCAAATTGTTTTTGCACAAATCTGATACAATATTGACTAACATTACATAAAATGAATTCTTAAAACTATTTGGTACAAGAAACAATTCCTCACATTTAAAGTGAAACACATTTGACTTCAGTCAATTGGACCAAACTTTATAGTATAAATGCATGATAAAGGGTTTTTATATACAGTATGGTGTGGAAATATTTTCAAGCTAATTTTGAACAGTAGCTAAAATTGAAATATAATCTTTACCATAGATATTTTTTATCCAAACTAGAGGATACCATAGAGTAAAATCTGAATTTACTCAGGTTGGAGTTTACTCAGGTCAAACTCATTTTCATTTCAGGCCACATCAAGTTAATGAATGTCCTCAAATGGCCCATTGGGGCAGAATATTAAAATAAAACAACTTATAAACAAAAATATTATAGCTGTCTGCATTCAATTAATACTTATTAAAATTCAATAAGATCTAGCATCAAATTACATTAATGTAATTTGACCTTACACAAATTAAAACTAAATTGATTTGACTGATAATATCTTAGTCTTAGTGTTTTACTTCTGTGACCCGCTAGAGTTCAAAGGGCCAAAGAAACACTTATTGTGGCCTGGATTTGGTTTGTGGGCCTTGACTTTGACACATGTGGGTTAGAGGATTCATTACCAACTTATTTGATAGGATTTGTCATTTTAATGCCACCTGTAATTAATAATGCACTGCAGTTTATCAGCCAAGATGGTTCCATATCAATAATATTATGCATCCCTATATCCTAGTTATTGGGTTCCTAACAGTCTGCAAGTGTGGAAAAGTATGGACTTTGATGTAAGTACTTTCCATGTTTGGATAAATATCAGGAAATAAAAAGGACAATGAAAGAAAAATCAGAATTTATCCATCCATCCATCCTTTCATCCATCTGTCCATCCATCCAGTTTCTTACCTGTTTACATATTTTAAGTCTGACCCTCTGTATTAATTTTTGCATATTATTTTCTAAATTCAAGCATGCTTTTTATAAAGCAAACTTAATTGCATGTTTGCTGGGTTCAAACTTTGAGGTCTCTTGACTGACATTTAACCTGCTTGAAAATAGGGTAAATAGGGGACTGTTGCCATTTTCCAGCAGTCAATGAGCAAGAGAAAGATTACACCATGACACAGATAACAAACAATTATGCCCCCAAACACTGACAGCTAAAGGCAATTTAGAAAGGCCAATTAACATACCAACAGTCATGCTATTAGACAGTAGGAGGAAATCCATATGGAGAACATACTAGCCCCATGCAGAAAGACCCCAGGTCAGAATCTGAACCCAGAACCAAAAGAGAAGAGATAGAGAAAAAATAAATTACACAGAGCATATTATTGTTTATTTACTTGAACTGTTGTAGATTGTACCTTTCCGATTCTGGTGAAATCAACATGTTTTTTAATCATATCCTGGCCAGTTGAGGCTAAATTACCCTTATTATTTAGCCTTTGCAATGTTAGGTCCCAGTTGTCCTCTTTTTTTTCTCTCTTTTTTGCTTCCTCTGACAGCTGTTTCAGGCCAGAAGAAAAACATTTAGACTTTATACTCAGTGCTCGCAGTGTAAGCTGTCAGGGTCAAAGAGAATATTCAGAGAAAACGAGATCAAAAGGTTGCCAGTAGTAATCTTGTGACTTCAAGAACAGACTACAAAACATCAGAAAAAAAACTCAAACTGAGTCCACCTTGAGGTGTACACCCACACCTACAAATCATTATTTTACATCATATCTCTAGTGAGACAATGGACAGCAGAAGAATAGAGCAGAATACGTTTTTTTTTGTCATTATAAATGTAACATATTTTCTTTTATTACAGATTGACACATTAGCAGCTGAGTACCCAGCAATGACCAACTACTTGTACTGCACATACCATGGTCAGGTATGCAATCCAGGTGGTGTCTTTCTACATGCATACTGTCTATACTTTTATTATGTTATGAAAAATAATCGTCGTTTAATTCATCTCTCTAGGAGCACGATCTGGAATTTAAAGATCAGGGCATTATGGTTCTTGGTTGTGGACCTTATCACATTGGTAGGTATCTCACTAAACTTTGAAGTCACTGTGATCTTATAGGTGTGTTTATAGGGTGCTTTGTGGGATAGCTGTTTATTTTCAGTCACTGTATTTTTAGGAAATTTGGTTACTAGATGTTGTTCTAATATTTAAATTTATTAATATACTACTCCCAATATTAATAGTTTTATGGATCGAGCTATGCAGAAAACTGCTACAAATTGGAGAGTTGTTTCTTTACTGTTATCCTGTAACAAGTTACTGTTTAATTTCTAAGATAATCATTATAAAAAATCTTCCAGGTTAGTAGTAAATTGAATTCCAAGTTGAATAGAAAGCAGATAACAGTTAAGCAGCTACTTTATTGCTGTGATGAATTCACATTATGTCCAACATGTCCATTTCTGCCCGCTTTATCATCTACTAGGTAGCAGTGTTGAGTTTGACTGGTGTGCAGTGTCCTGTATCAGGGCCTTGAGACAAATTGGAAAAAAGACGGTTGTGGTCAACCACAACCCCGAGACTGTCAGCACTGACTTTGATGAGTGTGATCGTCTTTACTTTGAAGAGTTGACCCTGGAGCGCATCCTTGATATCACCCGGCAGGAGGTAGCATTACTAACATGCCTTCTATTGGAAATGCATGAATATTTGGTTTTGTTTGTGTTTAATTTAGGAATTTTGGAAGAATTGCATACATGTTTATTGCAGATAGATTTCCCTCAGTGTATTAAAACCAAAACACTGTTCAAATGATCTTGTTTACTATCCTTTTCCACACATGAGAAGATGTTTGTTGTTTAATAACACCAGATTATACATGCATGCATTCATTACATAACACACACAGCAGTGTGTTGAATTTCAGATATCATAGTAGTTTCACTATTAATAAGAGTGCTGGGTGATGCTTGTTCATTTTCCACATTATGATTAATCCTTTTTTTGCAACTGGAAACTGCCTAATTAGTTTTTCTTATAAGTGATATAAAATTGTGGTAGCCGTCTTTCAGCCAGCTGATGGACAGTCTGTAGAAACAGCTGCTCTCCACTCAGTCAGATAAATTTCCAGTCCTTCTGGCATTTTCTCATGTATCTCATTAATAAAAATTTAATTCTAGCAATAATATCGTGGGTATTTTTGTGGTTTTAAAACCATAATTCTTTTAACCTATTGTCGCTTTCCTATGTATTTTGGAAGATATCTATATACAATTATAGGAACCATCTTTTTTTTTAAAATCTTGGTATGGCTTGTAATATCAGTGATCCTAATTATGTCAAAACATATTCAAAGGTGTTATTATCGTGACCTTTTTCTGTGTTTGGATTTGCAGGTGCCTATGTATTTACGTGCTTTGACATACTAATGTCTGCTGATGTTCCCCTGCAGAGGAATTGTAATCCAGTTAAAGTTGTGATGGGATCACAGTGTGATTAGGTGTTTGTTTGTTCAGGGATGTAGCCTTACCATCAATCCCTCTCTTGCAGATAGTCTCACTCTTTGCAGTTCTATATGTACGTGTTTGCGTGTGCGTGTGTGCGGATATGTGAGAGAGAGATAAATACGGCATTAGAGCATGGTGATAACCCCTGGACAGGAGCAAGAGAGCAGGTCCATGAATAATGAAGAGATACAACCTGGCATTGCCATGGAAACAACATCCCCTTTGGATCACCTAGACAGGAAAAAGGGCTGCATGCAGTTATTAAAAAGCACATTCGCAATTTTTCTCTCTTATTCATAGAGTTGTTTCCATGACTTCAGAGGGCATAACATTTGCTCATATTTATTTCCGAGAGACACGCAACATTAACAAGTGTTGTTACTTACCTGACTCTAATTAGATGTACCTATGACATGGTATTAGTCATATCTGTCATTTTCTGGAGATTGCTCAGTTTACAGAGTCAAATAAAGTGCATTGCAAATTATCATTACCCTTTCAACTTGTTCACTTTTTTTAGAATTACAATATTAAATTTCAAGGTATGTTATAGTGATGGTTTCACAAAATATTGCAGCTCCCTTTGACATAACATCTTGTAAAATCACTTCCCACTGCAAGTACAGTTGCAAACCTCTTGGTTTTAGTTTTGAACATGTAGGGACTGAATTATTGCCCATTCTTCTTTACATAATGGCTTAAGATCAGTTAAACTGCTTTAGTAATAATTTGTGAACAACACCTATTCCTCTTTTGGTAAAGGTGAAAAAATATTCAACATCATTCCTCTGTAGCTGTATTTAGTGTTCTTTTCCTGAAAAAAGTTGCTCCTATTCCCCATATACAAGTATATGTAATAGGTTTTCTTGTGGTACTGCTCAGTATCAAACTGCATCCATTGTTCAATGAACTCTGATCAGATTCCTGGTTGCTACTAAGCAAAAGCCGGAACAGCATGATACTCCCACCACCACATCTCACTATAGAAATGGTCAGTTCACAGTGATGTGCAACTTTAATTTTTCACCACATTAAGCATTTCAGTTCAATTCAATTATTTGATGGGGACAGATGCATGTTAACATCCATCCATCCATCCATTTTCCTGCATCCTTGTCCCTTACTGGGGTCGGGAGGGTTGCTGGTGCCTATCTCCAGCTATCGTTTCGGGCGAGAGGCGGGGTACACCCTGGACAGGACGCCAGTCTGTCGCAGGGCAACACAGAGACAGACAGGACAAACAAACATGCACACACACACTCACACCTAGGGACAATTTAGAGAGGCCAATTAACCTGACAGTCATGTTTTTGGACTGTGGGAGGAAGCCGGAGAACCTGGAGAGAACCCATGCATGCACAGGGAGAACATGCAAACTCCATGCAGAAAGACCCGGGCCGGGAATCGAACCCAGAACCTTCTTGCTGCAAGGCAACAGCTCTACCAGCTGCGCCACCGGGCAGCCCGCATATTAACATAGACAAACTAAATGAAATTGCAATCATATGCTGGTAGTGCCACCTAATTTGCAGCACTTGTCCCTGCATGGGCTTTTCTAAACAATATGTATACAAGGGTAAAGAAGTCCAATGGTAATAATAAATTTTAAATAACAAAACATGATTTTGACAACATGTGGAAAATCACACATGTAGAGCAAGAAAATAAAAAAAACAAGAGACACATTTAAATATGGTTACAGTTCTGTTTTTGATGTAGTCAGTTTTATCTGTTATTTCTGTTTTGGTTTATTTCTTGCGTAAACCAAAAAGGTTAATTTTAGCTTAATCTTGTCAGATATGTCTCCCTCTCCTACATGTAGTGTGGAAAACTGAAAACTTTTCTAATTAGATGACTTTCAATAGCATTTAATTTCACTAGATTTCAGGGTATCTGAATAAGGGGGTGTCAACACATGCACAAGCTGCAGTTTACATATTTTTATGTGAAAAACATTGGACTAATAAACTCATGATGTAAATTATGATGTATCCTTTTGCCTTCTTGCTGCTGTTTCCACTATTTCCTAATAAAATAGTTCTTCACTCTTTCATAGGAGTGTTCTGGTAGTATTGTGTCTGTGGGAGGTCAGATCCCCAACAACTTGGCCATCCCTTTGCACAAGAGTGGAGTGAAGATTCTGGGGACGAGCCCCCTGCAGATTGATCGCGCTGAGGAACGTTCTGTCTTCTCCAGCATCCTTGACGATCTTGAAGTTGCCCAAGCTCCATGGAGGGCACTCAGTTCACTGGTGAGAAAATATTAAAACTTTTATTGTTGAAAAATATATATATTTTTGAGCAGGCTCTTATTTTTGTGCTTTGCTTCACGACCAACATGTTGTTGCTGTTTTCCAAATGGTATCTACAGATATGTCTTTTGGTTGTTTAAAGTTCCTCAAAAGTTGTCAATTTAGTTCTTGGGCATTTATGGAGGAATGCATTTTCATCATTTAATTTCAGAAACATTCAGCATATAAATTCTGCATGTCAGAGTTTATATGTTAGGGGAAAAAATAGAATAGCAATGAATCAACTTAGATTTTCTCTCATTATTAAAACTTAAGTAATTTTTTTTTTAAATCTTAACTTATCCTCGGTTCAATATTATTGAAGCATACATGAAATACTAGTTTCTAAAGTGCTAGATGACTAAAGTTTATTTCCAGTGTTTTGGTTGCATTATTAAGGTACCACTTAAGAGTGATTTATCCTGTGAAAACATACAGAATCTCGATAGTATATATCTCACATATCCTATTTCTGTGTTGATCTTTAAAAGGTAGTTTACTTTTAATAGGCTACAGCAGCTCTAGCTTTGCTGTGGGGGGGATGATTCTCGTGTTTTTCTCAAGCTATTTTGTGTTTATAAATGGTACCTCACCTGGTGAGGAAACTGTGGGTAATGACTGAGAGAAAACTGCCAAACTGAAGGAGAGACGGAAGCGAGGAGAAAGAAAGGTAATGATAATGATGACGAGGAGGAGTAGGGCATACAGTCTTTCTCTAACTACCAGACTATTTCCACAGTTCCTACTCTTAATTCTTTCATTTTTTTGTATAAGCTGTGTGGGTGGATGGAAAAAAGTAAAAATGTGACATGGATTGAAAAGTACTTATATTCTCACTTTTGGATTTTCTGTGTTCTTGGAAAAAATGGGAGGACAGCTTTAATTCATAGGGGTTTTTCTGAATATATCTGGTCATGCAGCAGGATAATTTCACACTGAAAAATACAAACTTGGACTTGACTAAATTTATGTTTTAAAAGAAAAAAATCCCTCATTAGGAAGATAGATTTTTATATTAAATTATGCGCACCAGATTTTTTGGCCCTCTTTGAGTTAATAATTTGTACAAAAACCCTTTTGCCAGGAGGACAGCACTTAATCTTTAATACTTCATTAGGTTAGAACATACAAAGTGAGGGGTGTTGGATCATTTTTGCTTGCACAATCTCTTTACGTTGTACAGAGCGATTGGTCTTCTCTTACTCGTTCCCCTTGAGATGACCTTATGATTTTTTTTATCTTGTTTAAGTCTGGGAGCTGAAATGGTTGTGCAAGACTGGTTTTGATATTGTATCTGGTAGCCCATTTATGTGTAAATTTAGTCACATGGTTTGGGTCACTGACCTTTTAAGAGACCCAATGATGGCCTAGTTTTCAGTTTTATGCAAGAAATAGCCTAATGTTTTTAAAATATCTCTTGGTATTTCAAATATTACCATTCACAATTTGAGATTATGAATGATAAAGATCTCTTCGAATACTACAAAATCTATTTTATTTAATTAATGCAAGCCCGTTGCATCTATTGTACAAATAAAACCAACAGAGAAAAAAAAAAAAAACATCCCAAAATGATTGTGTCCAATCATGTGAAAATGATTGGACACAACCAAAATGAGTTCATGTAAGAGCTTTACAGTTCCAGGGAAATTATTCCTCTGGTGAGCATGCAAGTGGAAAACAAGTAAAACACTTATGAGTTCTAACAATTCGAATTGTAATACTTTCATGTGGTTGTTAATGACCTCCTACATCATCACTGGTGGATTTACTTCAAATTTGCATAATGTAATCAGTTGAAACATACTTCTATAATGGGGGAAAAACTTTAGTTGACATACAAACATCAGAATAAATGCCAAGAAAAATGTGATTTAATGCAAAAACAGTATTTATTATTCCTGCCTGTATACCTGTTTCTGAGCAGCTATTTAACATCATTTGCTCATCAAGCTGTAAAGCCTCCATAAATGGTGGTTCAAGCTGTTTATAACCGCTGAGTGTCCTTTCTCATCCACTTCATTCTACCAAAATGTCTGAAGTACACTATGATGCATCTAAGCTCACACTCTGTTTGAGCTTACAGAGTCTGTTCTGCTCTGACAGAAAGAGACCCTATGCTTTTTATATATAAATGTTTAACATTTAAGTTACTTTGTATTTTTCTGTGAGATAATTAGATTTTGATTATGCAGAAGTGCTGGGTAACTCTCTACACAAACACACCTCAAAATTAATCTATAACAAACTTATTGGTGTCTACAGATATTTGAAGTTTGAAGCAGAACAAATGAATGACAACAACAGACAGGCGACATGGTTAGAGTAATTGTTCTACTGAATTCTTTCACTTCATTTAATCATTTAATACCATTTACATATTTAGATATGTTATTGCAAAATGTGCAATATTAATACAGCTACAGAAGGAATAAATGTTTCAAGATTTACAGGTAAATTCTCAAAACTAAATGCCTTGTCAGTGTAAGCTTCATTTTTTTTGTTACGGTAAGAGACACTGCATTGCATGATATTAAAATTATACTTGTCAGAGATTTGTGGCTGATTCCCAATATTAGTTATTTTAAAATTTGTGATTTCCTAACCTTTGACCTTTAAGTGGGTTTAGACGATGAATGGATGGATAAATTCCTGATACAGATTTTTGGTGATCCCAATTTCTTTTTAACTGTAACACAATTATCTTAAAAACAATAGATTTCTATCCTTTAATAATTTCCTGTATCTGAAAAGCAGAGACCATCTAACAGACACAGTTATTTGTGGGTAGGTGTGCAGTCTTTTTAAAACATAATCTTACGAAATAAAACAATGCAAAAGTGATTGTATTGCTATCATTTTTAAATTCTGTCACTGATTAGCATACGCGTGATTAATATAGTTACATTTTTAACTGTCTTGACAACACCAGTGTCATCATGGATTGTATGTCTGACTTGTATGCATTTTGGAGTCGGCAGTTAAAAGGTAAATCTTACCTTAACAAAATGATACCTATATTTCTAAATACAGCTTGTTCGATGATCAGTGATCAGTAATTTAGTCCGTTCACTACTTCAATAAAATATCCGCAGGGGAGAAGTACATTAAAGGCCTGACGGCTCTAGAAAATCCCAGAATTAAATGACCAAAACTGGATTAAATGACCTACAAGCAAATGATCAGCAACCACAGTACAAATAGTATAAATAGTATAAGTAGCTCTTTGTTTTAGCAACTTAAATCAACAGTCAACCTTTCAGCCAACCAGATGATGCATGTTTCATTTAAACATCTTCTTCCTTCTTTTGTACTTCCTCTGGCTTTATTCTTAACACCTAATTTTGCTGAAAATACCTAAAATTGAATCTTCCCACAGTAACAACAAAGTATTTTGGTCAACTAATTTCTCAGTTAATTTCAATCCAAAATATGTGTCTGTGTCTCTGGCAGCTTTATACCTTCATGCATCTTCTATGTGTTTATGTTTTACAGGAAGATGCCTTTGCATTTGCCAACCGGGTGGGTTACCCTTGTTTACTTCGGCCCTCATATGTTCTTAGGTGAGTTTTAATACCCAGCAGTCATGTATTATAGTTTCTAAAACAGTACAGTATTTTTCTACACCTATAAGCAGCCTTTTACTCTTAAAATGTTTGTGCCTTCAGACAGAAACTCACTTACTAATTCCTGCTTAGTTATTTCTTTCACTTGGTAATTTGTCATCTTTGTTTTAAGTGTTTGAAAGGTAAAAACGATTTGAACACATTTCTAATGTTTTTATCATTAAATACAAGCTGTGGACAGTTATGCATAGTCCTTCACATTTGATTAGTAATTATCTAACTGGTTATTAAACCATTAAAGGACCTTTTTATTTATGATAATTAACGAGTTGAGCAGTCACAAATATTCCTTTAACTATGCAGTAAAATGTCTGCCCAGTAGATGTCAGGAAGACACCCTGAAAAAGAACTGTGGGCATCACTGAGACCGTTGCATAATTGAGGCTGTGCTGGTTTCGTAGTTGTAGTTGTTTTTGAGGTTCTGGAAGATGCAATGTTCTTTTAAAATGAATCTGTCTAAGTAACAAAAGGAAAATAAGTAAGCACCAAAGTGTTCAGCAGTAGGTAACAATGAACACTCTTCTAAATGTCAAAGCAAGTGAAGTCAGTGAAGAGGTGTTTGCCAATAATTAAATTTGACATTAAAAGTAATAATCAAGTCTCTGACTATGGCCAAAAACTGTTTAAATGAAAGCTTGTGCATTTTTTACTTGGGTACTAGAGGTCTATGCACAACCTGACCTACATTTACACAAAAACACATTATATCCTGTTATAGTCATGCTTGCAAAGAACCCTCAAAACTCGTTTTAGAGTGTTCCCAAATTAACGGCATCTTATTAGCATGTTTAATTTTTGTTAGTATAGCTTCTCCCTTTGGCTGTGAAACCATTTGATCTGTATGGGTGATATGTGCAAGTGGTGCTTGACTGAGAACAACGAGACCAGCTTTTAGAAACATTTCACTTTTTTATAATTGAGACAATCTTCAAGGTTTGAGTGCATAGACATGTTGGCATATTTTAACTGATACCAAAATCATTGCTGACAAGATATTAATTGATTAGACCTTAGATATTTGTGAAAATAAGGTGCATATTTGTGTGGATTAACTGTTTTAGTAATTTGAACTAGGAAAGAAATGAAAGAAAATCATTAATGGGGCGACTATACAGGACTCGTCCCAAAACAAGGGGGTTGACGGCTCCAAACCAAGCTCCGTCTTTCTCATTCACTGCAACTTTGGGCAAGAGACTTCCCTGTCTTGCCTTCCTTCTGGTGGTCGTCAGAGGGCCTGAAGTGTTTGTGGAAACATGTCTGTTTTGAGTGGCCATTTTAGCAACCAATATTGGCAATTAACACAACCAGGAATACCAACTCAAAATAGCATTTTCAGTCTGTAATATCTAGAAAATGTACACATAAGCAACTGTGTTTCAACAGAGTGGTAAAGTGTGCCACAATCACTGATGAAATCACATTAACCACAGGACTGCAAAAATAAAAATGTTCATTCAGTAAGCAGACAGGCTTCATGGCTATTATGAGGGGCAAAAGCCTCACCACATCCTCGTGGTGACACTGGAATACAAGGAACAAGGTGCAGCTTCTTTCAAAGTTCTTAACAATTTCCTCTTTAGATCACCGCACTTACCAGTTTCTCTAAAATGTCTAAAAGGCTGCCAGCATGTCAAATCCAGTGAATTTCACAACAGAGGTTGAGCGCTGGAAAGATAAAACACAGCAATTTTGCTGTAATACGTTAAGCCATGTCCAGATATGACATGTCATTTTCAACTATGCGTATTCCTGCTCTTCCTCTGACTTCCAATTTTTGAATTTGACGCTGACACTGAAAAAAACAGCTAAATCCTCTTTCTCTCATGAAAATAAGACAGTACTGTTGTTGCTGCAGCTTGGTGGTACTTGCCTATGGTGTGTTTGAAGTTAGCTTGTAACCATCAGGCTAACTTCAGGATAAACACAGTCTAATTATGGTCATGAACAATTCTTTTGGTGCATTGCTAGCATTATTTGTACACTTATGCTATAACACTTAGCTTTTAACATGCAAAATATTGAAATCTTTGTTTTACTTTGTTTGATTATTCACTCTAAATCAGAGAACACTGATGCTGAAACTATGTGTCATCCATGCCAAAGATGTGCCTTCATTTGAATGCATTCTAAATCTTCTATCTCCTTTATTCAAATTGAGGGTCAGTATTCTTTAGGGGGTTAGACATATGTCTGCCTCTGAGCCACAGACAGCTGAGGAATAAAGATCTGACTGAAGCCTGTGGCCTTACTTCATCCTGTTTCTCTCAAACTCTCCATTTCAAACAGGATGATAACCCAGCTAAAATCACAAACAACCACCACAACAAAACTAGCCTAAATCTGTTGTTTTTTTAATGATGAAGTTCTGAACTCATTTTCAAGAGCCTGAAGTGCTTTTCGACCTAAATAGCTGTTCTTCGCTGTTACTCTCTCCCGCTCTTCATTTTGACTGTTTCCAGACCTTGTTCCCTATGGTAATAGTGATGCAATAGAGAGATAATGAGTGTTTTGAACAATCATTTGAAGCTTGTATGTTCTCCTGTTGGCTTGCTTCTCTTCATCTTCCGTGCCCTCATGCTTTCTCTCCTTTTACTCTTTCTCTCCCTCCTTCTGCTGCTTTATCTCACTAGTGGCTCTGCAATGAATGTTGTCTACGGGGAGGAAGAAATGAAACGCTTCTTAGAAGAGGCTACACAGGTTTCCCAGGTGAGATGACTGTTAAAGCTAAGTGTACATGTCTGCACAAGTGAGACAGACCTTCTGCCACAGGTCTCTTTCCTCATGTATTCCCTGTAATTTTCGTTCTTTGAATTACACTGAAGCAACATTTTATTGGGTATATGATGTCACCCAAACTAATACACACATGGAACAACTTTGAGAGGATGTTTGTGTTGTGATTTCCCTCTGCTTTCAATTAAAACTCATGCTGCCAACATGCTGCTGGTTAGTGCTGTGCGCCACCTCCACTTCACTAAACACCAAGGTTGCTTGGGGGTGACTAGCAGCTCCATAGGCCTCTACGTGGGGCTAGAAGAAAATACATATGCTCATTCAAAGCTCCAGACAAGCATTTTTTAACATGCTTGTCTGGAGCATGTTTAAAAACCTGTTTGAAATGTCTGGAGCAATTCAAACGGGTTTAAAGTAAAACCAGGTTCTGTATTTTTCACTTCACGGAATCGTGTATGTGACCTGTGATTCCAGGACAATAAACAATTTCATACAAAGCAGTGCAATGTCTCTGACATCTTCTGAAATAGCAGAGGAATATTTTGATATGTAGTTATTTTATTTACTGAATGTAGTGATTTATTTGCTGGACATGAAAATAATTGGAAAGTACAATATGTCATAAAAAATACCAACTTGTAGTGAAGTAACACTTCTGGGAAGTTTTTCCCAGAAAAACTTCAAGACAAGATATTTTTAGTACATATTCTATTTTCCTCTTTTCTGCTTGTTTTCATGAGTGAAATGTGAAAAAAACAATTTGTGTCACATGTTCTAATGTCCACTATAACTTGATCCCACACTTGAGGAAATCTTTTTGTTCATTTATGGAAATAGTAGTATTTTTTTATTTTTTACTTTCTATTTTTTCTTGGCAAGATGATTAGAAGTAAGAGTCATATCAGTTTCATGTCAGTCTATACATTGGTTTCAACAAAACCATAACATTCCCATTTTATTATAAATTACAAATTTGTAGATCTATTTACACAGCTCCTTATAGGTGCCATAGGCTTGTCTGCAGAATCAAACTGGTTGATCAGTTCTGGTTCACACTGGTTCTGTGTGTCGTTGTTGTTGTGTGAAACTGCAGTCTCTTAACTTTTGAGAACCAGTATTTTAGGCTAGAATAAATCGAGACTATTCAAAGTTTGCTTACAATAATTTAAAAAAGGGAGACCTTTACATCAGTGGTCATCTTCAATGTATATTTTTCTTTCATCTTTTTGCAAATTGTCAGAGCTGACAAAATATCGTTGCAACAATGTCTTATCCCCACGGCTGATTACTCCACATCAAGTGATTTTATGTTTATACTTTTGTTTTGTCTCCCTTTTCTGTTTCCTCCAGGAGCATCCAGTTGTCATCACAAAGTTCATATGTGGTGCCAGGGAGGTAGAAGTGGATGCTGTAGCTAACAATGGCAAGGTATCTATTGTTATTATTATTATTGTAAAATATTATTTTTATTATCATCATCAATATTTTTATTAATGATATTTTTGTTGAACTTACTATTATACATTTAAATACATCAACATTAAATTTACTTCTGTTAAAATGTCTTGCTATTTTGCATTTTTTGCATGATGCAACATAGTTGCTCAAAGTTTCAGTTTAGAAAGTGACATTATTTGTCAGACTGGTATTTGTATTTCTTCCACGTTTGAACAGGTTTTCTTTCAGAAAATGTTATTCATCTCTATACCTCAACATTATTCATTCTGTCATTATTCTTTGTTTGATGCAGACCGATATTGTCTGCAGTCGACAAATAAAGTGGCTGAATAATGTTGGCATAACTTTTAAATACTCCTAAAGCCGTACTTGCAGCATAAGTTGCAGTGATTTCTTCTGAATGTCCTGTTATTTCTTTTTTGCTATTGTTTAGCCTGCAAGAGTCATTTCAAGGGTGTCAGTTTGTACGTGGGCTATCCAGTTCTACGGTAGATTTTCTCCCTCTGTCTTCTCTGAATACAGCTCCTCCTTTATCTTCAGTATCACATTAACAAGCCATCCACTCAGAGAATACCAAACACCCCTCATAACTTGTGTGTATGTGCACAGGAGAGTGAAAAAGTTGGAGATAATACGTATTAATTACAGGCTGTATCTGAAGAGTGCTAATGAATGCTGTGGTAAGCAGCAGTTCAAATGAGCTAATGACACAGCAGCTCATTTTCAGACACATTCTTGCTCAGAGTTGGTGGCTGATTCATATCTTTTCTCCTTTGGGTGGAACATGCAGAGTTATTCTTTTGACTCTAATTTTTTCATTGACATTGTTTCTTTAATAGGGTCAAAGATAAGTTAAATATGTGAATTTTGTTGTAAACACTATCAAGGTAAAAAAAAATTACAATATTCTCATTATGGGATAAAATACATTTAGAAAACTGAGTAAATGTAGAATATTTTATATATAATAAATATAAGTTAAATGCTGTGGACCTCTCTTTGTTCTGGTGCTCAGTAGCAAGTGCATGATTTTTTCTAAAGATTATGTGATGACCTTATTAAATTTAATGTCAAATTCCCCAAATGTTAACGTCTAATATGTGTTTTGTTCATTGAATAAGCATAAATACATTGATTTTGGAGAATTGTCAAAGCTGACAGACAATTTTGGAATTATAATACCAAAGCTGTGAAAATATGAATATTGATGTGTAGGCCTCTATTTGACATAGAGGCACTGTGTTCCTAATATAATCACTTATCTTTTCAGGTCCTTGTCCATGCCATAACAGAGCATGTAGAAGAAGCCGGTGTCCACTCAGGAGATGCCACCTTAATGCTCCCCACCCAAACCATCAGCCAGGGAGCTCTAGAGAAAGTTAGTACATCATAATGCAACCATATGCTACAACATGCAATCTCTTATTGCAGGGATTTTCAAACTGTGGGAGAGCTAACCCTTCCCTTAAAGAGCAAATAGGCAAACAACTCATCCCCTTATGTTTGTGCAAACAAAAGAGGGTTGTTACACTGGATGTTCTATTCAAACATGGCTATCTGATTCTGTGGGACTTTACCTGTTTTAGCTACGCATTGCACTACATGATGTTATGCTTTAGTTGCTTTGACATTTAAAGTGCTAAAAGTATGAACTACTTTGCTGTGACCACAGCTAATTTACCCTGTGAAAAAACTCCTGGGGTTTGGTCCTCAAAGTGGGGAGTTTGTCTCAATACAACATTCACTAGCACCTCTTGGTAGACTACACTATGACTTTAGGTACAAAAACCTATCAGTTTTGTGACTTGCATAGCTTTGATGAAATTGGCTTATTGTCTGCAGTTACTTGTTCTGGTTATTTTTTCTTGCCTGCGTCGCACTTCCCAGAAGAACTCCAACCACCAATACAGCACAAAAGGCAAAAAAAGCCATGTCTTAGTGTATTGCATAATTTCTCCACCATTAACAAGGGCTTGTTTAATTCCCAGTAGTGCTAGATTAACACTTCCCTGGTCTTCAGGACCTCCATCATGGCAGATTTGGAAACTTTGTCAAGCCAAGCTTCACACTATTGCACCTTTAAAAACAAAATATGTTTTTAAATATCTTGAAAATAATTTCCCCAGCTGGTGTAAATGTTTCTGAGTATTGGCCAGTCTGCAAGATGATGTCATGTAAATCCTTTTCATGCTTGCAAAAACCCCCACCAGCTTTAGTTTGGATGCATTTTTTTTTACAGAGATGTTTTTTTTTACAGAGAAGTATTAGGCCTTGACCTTGATGAAATAAAGCACATTACAGAATGAATAGCACTCTAATAAAGGACTGAGATGAATCTATTCTCATCATCTACTTTATAAGGTACACATGTTTAACTGGTTGTAAACATAAGTAGCTAATCTTTCAGACACATTGAAGCAATCTAGTGAATTTGGGAATCTTGATGCAGTGAAGGCAACTTGCTGGACTTTAAAATGGACAGATAGGCTTGTCTAAGTGTTTTGTAAGCGTTCTTTAAGTCTACCTTATTTTAGATTTAAATCTACCATATTGTACATCCAATATATAAATATACCATCTCTATGTAAATGACAAAACTTAAAGCAGAACTAGGCAGTAAAATTCAGATGGCAAAATCAGAATTTTGAATAAATAATGTCAAATCACAAAATCATCACTTTAGACCCATTTCTACCACCTAAGTTGTATAAATGTCTCGATGCTCACATTCCCTCAAAATGGTTTCCTAAACTACATAATGACTTAACTGTACTCCAGCAGCCTTTAATTTGATGTGATGGAATTACTGATTTGGATAATCAGTAACAAATCCTGAACAATTAAGTGATGTTGTCTTTTGAACTGCAACCAAAACTCTCCAAATAAGTTTTTCAAAAATTTGTCGAATCCAGGTAAATTCTGAAGACAAAACAAATCCTGTATTTAAAGGTGTAGCTAGTAAGGTGATTGGTAATTTTATAGAAAATGCAAACACACTCAAATTAAATTAAAGCTGCGAGCAGCCTCGAACGGCCCTCGCAGCTAAGCGCCGCTCTGGTCTATTGGCCACCGCCTGGGTTCCCGCACTGCGGACACTCTCGCGAAGTTCCCCCGCCTGTCTGCCACGCGATACACATCCACGAGCACTCCCCGACGAAGCACCCAAAATCTGGTGCAGATCAGACAATGCAGAGAGGAGATGTAGCTGATGGATTAACCTAGAGGGCGCAGTGGAGTAAAATCGCAACTTAATGCTGTAGGACTCTGCAGAAAGTCACAAGCGTCAACCCTAACAAGTCTGGTTCAAATCGGATGATGCATGAGACGATCGTATGCAAACGGCGAGGGTTTGAAATTCACAGCTCAGCTGCCCCCATGCTGTTTAGTCAGCAGCCAGCATTGACAGAGTTCATCATCATGTCATTTTATGTTAGTTGGCACAGGATTAAACCCATGTGAATCATAGAGTAAAAGCAAGACATCCAGCAGAAAAAAACAGGTAACTTCCTGTTGGAAGGGGGCGGGGCTAAGGTGATGTCATCAATTGACCACGTGAATGTGATCATGGCTGGTCTGTAATGAGACATGGAAAGTCTGATGCAGTTGTGACCTTGCTTGTGGAAGTTATTGCACCTTGATATTTCATGGCGAATAGCCAAAGTTTGACACTTAGCCACGCCCAAATGCTTTGATGTAGAAAAAATTCTTTGATAACTTTTGACCTACTATGCCTCAAGTGTGTGCTGAGTGATTTTGAAGTCTGTAGGTCAAACGCTGTAAGAGGTGTTCGATCAGATACGACGTCAATAAAATGGACATGGTGGCGAATTTGATCCAAAATGGCCGACTTTCTGTTGGGTTTGGACCATGACTCCAGGAGACTTTTTTGTAGGTCCTGACAAGATACACATGTGTACTAAGTTTCATAATTGTGGGATAAAGCATGACTTAGGGCTATTTTTTTTAAATGTTCTAGGGGGCGCTGTGGAGGAATAATAAGAAAAACAAAGAAAAAGAAATCCTGCATTACAATAGGCCTTCGCCAGCGCTCGGGCCTAATAAGAAACGCTATGAAAACAATAGGCCTTCACAGCGCTTAGCTGCTTGGGCCTAATAATTTTTCTTTGAAAAACAATAGGCCTTTGCACAGCTTAGCTGTTCGAGCCTAACAATTCAAAAAAAATGGGACAAAAACAAAATCAACACTTCAAAATAAAAAATGGGTCAAAATCATGATATGATAACTTGATTTCTGATATGAACATGATAACTCAACACTATGAATGGCTTGGTTAGCTCAGCTGGTCAGCACATAGTGCCAATAATCTTGAAGTCCTGGGTTCAATCCCCATCCAGTCCTGTTGAAATCTAAAAATGTTCAACAGGAAGATTAAAATTGGCACTTAGAAAATAAAAATTTTGAGTTTGAAAAAACTTTAGAATATGAGCACTTTTCTTAAATCTAGATTGTGGTAAGATCATGTAAGGTTTTCTTAAATCGAGGCTCAACATTTTGCAAGGTAAGTTGGCTGAGCTGGTTAGAACGTGGTGCTTCTAACACCAAGGTCATGGGTTCGAAACCCCATAAAGGTCACTTCAAATCTAAAGTCTAACAGACAATCAACACTTCAAAAATAAAAAATGGGTCAAAATCAACACTACAAAATAAAAAAAAATGGGTCAAAATAACACTTCAAAATAAAAAATGGGTCAAAATAACATTCAAAATAAAAAATGGGTCAAAAACAAAATCAACACTTCAAGATGAAAGACGACTGGACAATACATCTCTTTGCACGTTGATTTTGAAATATATTAGAATACGAGCACTTTTGTCAAAATCTTCTAAGTGTAAATTTAATTGGTAGAAACTCAGCATTATGTATGTCCCGGTTAGCTCAGCTGATTAGAGCGTGGTGATAACAATCCTAAGGTCATGGGTTTGATTCCCAATACAGGGGATTTGAAATTTAAAGTCTTTCAGAAAATCAACACTTCAAATTAGCAGAAGGCTTTAAATTAAACCACTATGCATGTTGATTTTGAAAAACATTAGAAGATGAGCACTAACCTCAAATTTTCATTGGGATAAGATCATATAAGTTTTTCATAAGTTGATGAAAACTCAGCACTATGTAGGAACCGGTTAGCTCAGCTGGACAGAACATGGTACCAATAATCCTAAGGTTGTGGGTTCAATTCCCATCCAATTGAAATCTAAAGACTTCAGAAAATGTACACCGAAAGAATAAAACTAAGAAAATAAACATTTAAGTTTTGAAAAACATTAGAATATGTGCATTTTTGTCAAAATCTTCTAAGTGTAAATGAAATTGGTGTAATCTCAGCATTATGTATGTCCTGGTTAGCTCAGCTGGCGAAAGAGTGGTGCTAACTATCCTAAGGTCATGGGTTCGATTTCCAATACAGGGCAATTGAAATTTGAAGTCTTTCAGAAAATCAACACTTCAAATTAGCAGAAGGATTTAAATTAAACCACTATGCATGTTGATTTTGAAAAACATTAGAATATGAGCACTTTTCTTAAATTTTCATTGTCGTAAGATCATGATAACTCAACACTATGAATGG
Organism: Phalloptychus januarius; assembly: GCA_902982915.1. Taxonomy (NCBI): domain Eukaryota; kingdom Metazoa; phylum Chordata; class Actinopteri; order Cyprinodontiformes; family Poeciliidae; genus Phalloptychus; species Phalloptychus januarius. Next base: position 13,426,734 of record CADWAE010000230.1, on the reverse strand, counting down.
CTCGGTTAGCTCAGCTGGTCAGCACTTAGTGCCAATAATCTTGAAGTCCTGGGTTCAATCCCCATCCAGTCCTGTTAAAATCTAAAGACATCAAAAAATGTTCAACAGGAAGACTAAAATTGGCACTTAGAAAATAAACATTTTGAGTTTGAAAAAAACTTTAGAATATGAGCACTTTTCTTAAATCTACATTGTGGTAAGATCATGTAAGGTTTTCTTAAATCGAGGCTCAACATTTTGCAAGGTAGGTTGGCTGAACTGGTTAGAACGTGGTGCTTCTAACACCAAGGTCATGGGTTCGAAACCCCATAAAGGTCACTTCAAATCTAAAGTCTAACAGACAATCAACACTTCAAAATAAAAAAATGGGTCAAAATCAACACTTCAAAATAAAAAATGGGTCAAAAACAAAACTTCAAAATAAAAAATGGGTCAAAATCAACTATTCAAAATAAAAAATGGGTCAAAAACAAAATCAACACTTCAAGATGAAAGACGACTGGACAATACATCTCTTTGCACGTTGATTTTGAAATATATTAGAATACGAGCACTTTTGTCAAAATCTTCTAAGTGTAAATTTAATTGGTAGAAACTCAGCATTATGTATGTCCCGGTTAGCTCAGCTGATTAGAGCGTGGTGATAACAATCCTAAGGTCATGGGTTTGATTCCCAATACAGGGGATTTGAAATTTAAAGTCTTTCAGAAAATCAACACTTCAAATTAGCAGAAGGCTTTAAATTAAACCACTATGCATGTTGATTTTGAAAAACATTAGAAGATGAGCACTAAACTCAAATTTTCATTGGGATAAGATCATATAAGTTTTTCATAAATTGATGAAAACTCAACACTATGTAGGATCTGGTTAGCTCAGTGGGTTAGAACATGCTGCCAATAATCTTAAGGTTGTGGGTTCAATCCCCATCCAGTCCAATTGAAATCTTGAAAATCAGCACTTAAAAATAATAAAGGTGTGACGGAGGAACCGTCACGATCTGAGAACTAATTACATGTCTGCATAACCATTCATTTTTTGTTGCAGTCTACACATACCCAGTTCATCGTGGGTGTACACACGGTGTCCCGGCCCAACTTGTTTGTTTGTTTTTTTTGCAGTTCCAAACATTTTCACAAACAGTTTCCCTTAAGGTTGGTTCTGGGCTGTGACGCGCCAGGAGAGAGTCGCATGTCATGGCGAATCACGGCGGAGTGATCGCAAATTACGGAGTGTTTATTAAATTGAGTATTATTTATTTTGATCACATGTTTAGTTAGTTATTTATCTTTTCCCCTTTATATTATTTATTATTACTTTGTTTACTTTAAGAGGTTATTTGAGCTAGAAGCAATTGTTTAGTTGTTTTTGCTCATTCTTTCTGTGGGAGGAGCCAGTGGCTTTAAAAGCAGGGCTCTGCACCGCATTTGGAGTCGGTAGCTAGACTCGGGGAAAGTCACATCGGAGGTGAAGGACTCAAAAACTGAAGGTACTACTGCGGTTGGTTCAACTCGTTCTACATGTCCTCTGTACATGTTTTGTATTATTGGACTGGTTCACCTGAAAAGAAACCCTGAAGAAAACCTGAATAAAAATGCACAAAAGTGATGTCCGGCTTTGGCTGTCATTAATTTGACCGAGTCATAATAAGAACCCCGTCACAAAAGGGCAAGGGAATAAAATTGGCGATTCAAAGAAAGGCTTTAAATATAATCATTCCTGGGAAATAAATGAGTCCAGTAAAATAAAAGCATGATTTGAATCATTTTTGCTACATGAATACAAAAACGTGTTAGAGCTCCTGGTGTAAACAAACACAAACTGACTCATTATGAAATGTAAAAAAAAAACTTAATTTAATCAGTGGTAATAATCAGCCACACACAATCATAAGAGAGATGCTGCATGCTCATTCTAGATTTTTTTTCTGGAAAAAAAATAGCCAAAGTAGAGCAATATGAATCATATGAAATTCAAACTAAGAGTCCGAAAAGCTTTGGAGTCGTCACTCTCCAAAACACAACTGTTTAAGCTGCAGTTTCAGTCTTAAAACCATCCACTAGCATCTTGATAGAGTCTATGAGCTCTGACCACACCAGCTAATGGTGAGTTAAACACTGCAAGGCAGTGATCCTCTGAGGACCAATGACCATTTCCCCCCCATTACTTTTTTTTTAAATCTTGTGGTTTGAAGCATAAAAGCAACTTTTCAATTTAATCCCTTTATAAGATTGCAGTCACTTTGGGTCATTTTCTGCCACCTGCCTTCTTGTGCATCTCATAACATTGGAGCTATTGCTGATATTGCCATTTCTGGGGCATTGTGCCAGTAGTATTACAAATTATGCAATATAATTCTGTCTGTGGTGTTTCTGCATAACCCTAATTATGGTCACCAAATTGTACTAGGGGAGTGTAATTAAAAATCAGTGCAAAAAACCTAAAGAAGAAATGTTAGTGCTTTCTTGGTTCGCCTTGAGACCTTAAAGGTAATGTAACAGCCTGAATGAGAGCAGAAGAAAATATTGTTCCTAGTCAAAAAAAAGTAAGAACAACATGACAAAATAGAAGATTGGTTTGCTTACTTTGGATTTTAAACCATAATAATTCAATGCACCCTTCTTAGGTTATCAGGGAATCAAAAGTCTTTGCTTCTTATCGTATTTGTTTTTGTCATTTGTTTTTTTTTTACTCAAAATATCCCTAATTACACTTCATATGTGATGAAACTCTGAAAGACAACCTCATATTTTTTCTGAATATATGTTCTCCTTTTTTTGCTGCTTTCAGGTCAAAATTGCCACCCGGAAAATTGCACAAGCATTTGAAATTTCAGGGCCCTTTAACACTCAATTTCTGGTTAAAGGCAATGATGTCATGGTAGGTGATATGTCCGCTGGTATGATCAAATGACAGATTGACATTTTCAGATCATGCTGCAGCAAATGCAATTCACTTACAAATTGAAATCACTTCATGTTCAGAATGATTTGTCAAGCTGGAGAGATTTAGTGATCAGTAAAGCTTTCATCTTTGATGTTTCAGCTCCAGTGCACATACTGTATATATCCTATGTGTGTGTGTGTGTGTGTGTGTGTATAAGTGTAGTATGGCTCTGAATTAATTTAGTGTAGCTCTCCAAATTTAACATTTATGCTACTCTGAAGTATGCAGTAGGCTGGAATCATTTCTTACTTTTTCTAATGAAGGTTGTGTATATTCTGTTCCCCTTGTAGGTGATAGAGTGCAATCTGCGGGCGTCACGATCATTTCCTTTTGTATCAAAAACGATTGGTGTGGACTTTATCAATGTGGCAACAAAAGTGATGGTGGGAGAGCCTTTAAACGAGTCTCGCCTGCCTTCACTGGAGAAACCAATCATTCCGGTAGACTATGTAGGAATCAAGGTAAGGTGTGAATCCTGCAAAGATTTCTTGAAATATTCTGTATTTTGTTACGCCACAAATTGTCACATTATTAGGATTTTATAATGAATGATAATACATCAGATACTATACATAAATGTGTAAATGTTAAACTTTACATTTGCTACACATAAATTTAAAGCTTCATAAAAAAATCTTGGTATAAAAGAGCAAATTCAGGCTCATTATGGAGTTTAAAAGCAGAATTTAATTTGTCCTTTTAATCAGCCACTTAATCATGAAAACCAACTCTGAATGCTTATCAATTTTTCCCTGAAAAAAAATCAAATTGCACAATATGATGCATGTTAAATTCAAAATCAAAGAGTTTAGAAAACCTTTGCAGCTATGAATGTCCCACTAAAACACAGCAGTTTCTTTCTGCAATCTCAGATCAGGACCATGGTAACTCTTCCATCGATCGTCTTCCACTTATGCGGGATCCAGCAATGGAAAAACTGTTTATACTGGCATTGCTCATCATAAGGAGTCTTTGCCTGATTCCTCACCTTGGACCCTTTTGCCTTTGGTGACCCTGCCAGGGGCACGAGACCCCTGATAGTGCATCTGAGGACCCATTGGGACACTGTAGGACGATAGAGGAGTGCCAGGGACAGATAACTGTTAACAGAAGTAAATACAGGGTGATCTTAAAGAAAAGCAACAGTTTGTTGATTTAGATCAAATTGATAAAAATGAAACAGTAATTAAAATAATAATCCTGCTGGCATCTTTATTAAAAACTACGAAAACAACTTGTGATCGCAAATAAATTATATATATTTGGAAACTCTCATAGCACTAGAGTATTTATCTAAGTGAAAAGTACATTTCAGATAATTTATAGTTCGGAATGGACACATTGACAAGTGCACACTGCAGGAACAGGCCAGTTCTGTAATCATAGTTTATTCGTTGTCCTATTTGTGTCCCAGGCAGTGAAGCACTCTTGGTCCCCATCCAGCTTAAACAAAGCCTTAAAAAAGTTGTGTGATAGGTCAGAATGCTCTGTTTCTGCCCCTCTTCTTTTCTTTTTTTTTTCAAAAATTGCCTGCACTACATTTTACTTTGGTTAGTATGAGATACAGCTGTCATCAAGTCATCAAGTGTTCCTCTGCAGAGTCAGTTGACATATTTTCAGCCACATTGCCTTTGTAGCGAGCCGTGGTGGTTTTTATAGTGAGCCCTAAGTAGTAATCATCTTTAAGTGCCCTTTCACATGTCCCATTTGACTCTGCTTTTGGTCTAAGAGGCTGTTATTTAAAGGGCCATGTTGACCATTGCACTTCTCCGACTTATGAAAGTCTTGTTCTTTTGGGGGGAAAAAATGTCCTTACACTCTGGAATAGGAGCTTTCTCTGCTTTAAGTGTTTCTGCCCTTGATTAGGACCAACGCTTACATCTCATAAAGATGGGTGAGAAAAACGCTGATCATATTGGTGGATAAATTATGTGTGAGGGTTTGGAAAGGGGACAGTTGTCCTTATAGTTAAATACTGAAATGTATTTTTTGTTAAAATAAAATATCTTTGGATAGACTGGTGACCTGTGTATGCTGTACTCCCTCTCTTGCACAATCGCGGTTGAATCCTGGACTTTGAAGAAGATAACAGCAGGAAGTTCTAGTTGAGCTGCAGCGATCCGTAGATCAGGTGGGAGAATCTGTCAACAAGACAATTGAGTTATCCACTCCACAAATCCATCCTTTATGACAAAATGGTGAGAATGAAACTCAAAGAGTCATATTTGCTGCAAACCTCCTAAGGGATTCTACAAACATGGGGAATAAAAACATTTGGTCACAGAAAAATGTAATCTTAATTTTTTGACTGATATGGAAAATGTTATGCATACCTTAAAATCAACATTTCACAATATCCTCAACACATCATGCCTTCAGTGAATTACAATGTGGCAGCATCATGCTTTGGGGATGTTTTCATGAGCAAGGGCAAAAAGACTGGTTAGACTTAATAAGAAGATTAATTAAGATGAATGCTGAAGCTAAATACAGGAATAAAATCCATAAGAAATGGTAAAAGACTGCAATCTCAATCATTAGATTGAGATTGGATCTCAATTTTGCCTGATGATTTTTAGCAGGAAAATCATCACCTAAAAAGTCAATGCTATAATAGAATGGGTTTTAAAACCTATTCAGGGGTTACAATGGTCCAGTCAAAGTTCAGACCTAATTTAAATTTAGAATCTATGACAAGACTTGAAAAAATGTAAGGCTAAGTTCTGAGAAGTTGCAAAAGGGGGCAATTTCAATATATTGGCAATGTTTTGTAATGAGCAATGTTTACAAATGAGCAATTGGGGCTCCGACCAGATTTCATGGAAGGACTGAGCCTTTCCTACTTTAATCTTCAAGTACTTGCGATTGCACCATATTGCAAAGCTCTGTGGTCCTTTTCACAAATGTGATTATCGGTTTAAGGTAACAGCTGCTTTTATAAAAATGTATTTGCGCTTGCTTTAAAAGTCTCTAACTGTTTTGCATAACTTCATGTCAGTTCAGAATATTTTTTGGAAATGGTGGAAGATGAGTTTTTACATGTATGATGTGTTAATGGCTACTGTGTGTTCCACTAAAACAGCTTCAGCTTGATCACATAACAAAAGACTACTGCCACGGTATTGCTAATTACCGCTACATCCCTCTCCATAGCTCTGACGAGGGGAGAAGTGTGCACATTTCTCTTTCTGAATGGGAGTCTTGCGTTGCTTTGGTATGGGAGAGATTACTTCTCCCCAGCTGCTCTAAAGCAATTTTTTCATCAAAAATAATTTCTCAGTCTAATTACAACAGAGCTGCTGTAACAATGGTTGTAGTTTGGAGCCAATCATGCAGTTACAATCCCAAACCCCCACACCCTCAGACCAAAAGTTTTCAATTTCCATTCTGCACATTGGTGAGGAATATTAATAGAAGCACTAAGTTCTCCAGGTGCTTGACTGAAAAGCCTTCTAGAGTTTACACAAAGTCAGTGATACATACTTCATACGCTCAACCGATGAGCACTTTGCTAGAAACCCCGGCACAACGTATTAGAGCTGTTGAACAAAATAATTCTAATTTCTCTTTTGTTAAGCACATTATGAGTGCTATAACATCAGGAAGGCACTGTAAACACTCTGCAATGTCACTATTGTAAATAGCCAGAAGTGTGCTTGATCAATATTTAATCTCTCACAGCGTTCATTCTCACTGTGTCCTCTCAAGCCACAAGTTATCGCCATCCCGAGCGATTATTCTCGTTTGTCTGCCCTATTCCCTAATAACCTCTGTGTTGCTGCCCATTTTCTCTCACTGTGACATTGGCTTTTACAAAGCTTCATTCTTTTCATTTCCACTAACAAGTCCCTGTTGTGTGACTTCAACCTATTTCTACATTTACTTGACAGGTTAAATGATTTGATCTTCTAAACAGAGTCACTCAAAGTTAAAAGAAATCTGCATAAAAAGTAAACCTGGATGGCATTACTTTACAAATCTGTTTGTGTGCTGTTGTCTTGTCTCCAAGTTTTCATTAAAAATATATTTACATTCAGTAAAAAGTATGCAATATTTGCTTTTTTAATCAAGCAATGAACCAGTTTTACATTTGACAACCCTGGCAAATAAAACTTGAACTTAGCTACGCTATAAAATAACAGTTTCTTTTATTACATCATCAACAGTCTCTACAACCAGTGATTTAAAGTAAATCTCTGTAATCTCCTTATACTATAATGTTAAAAAATCTGGCTCCTCACCAAATTAACAATCCGTGTTAATTTGGTGAGGAGCCTGAATCACAGATTATTCAGGCACCTCACCAGTCAACTAGTCTAATTTGGGTTTTCAGAAGCACAATCAGTGGAAGTAGGGCTACATGCTGTTGTAATGTAATTAATGTTACTGATTCACTCTGTTTTACATTTGCATTTTAAACTTTCAATATATTTTAGATGCAAATAAAATCTATAAAAGCGATTTAGATTAAATATTTAATAGTTTTGGATTCAAAACTATCCAATTAAAAAAATATATTTTCTATAAAATAGTATGTCAATATTAACATGAGATGTACCTTGTGTATTAACCTCACCTGTTAATATTAAAAAATAAATACGAAAAGAGATAGAAGCTCTCAAAAAATTATTTACTGTGAATTTAAATTGTTTGGTAGATTACATTTGAGTATTTTTATGGTTGTATGTTATTATAATTATGTGAAAAAAAAACAGGATTAAAATACCATACCTTTATATTTTCCATACTTATCAACACAAATGGAGGCATAGGAAATTTTCATTTAGTGTGAATATTGAGAGATTTGAACTGCTACTACTCCCACCTCCAACATGCATTGAACAATAATGCTCTGTTCATTAGCACATCTGGTGTCCCATGATAACATTGTGCAGTCTTTGAAGCCTCTTGGTAATGCTCAGGAGAGGCCAGTCAGCATGGAATTGGGGAATTAGGAAGCCCTGCTTATATGTGCTGGTGTGGCTTGATGTTTTGGTGTAAAAGTCTTGGTTATTGTGACAGAAAATCATGTAATTTCCTAAGTGCATATTTGTTACTGAAGCACAAACAATTTAAAAAGTAAGAAAGCTTTCACTCAAACTGGCATGACAGATGCAAGTGACTCATTGCTCTATCTGGTCCTCGGACTTTTTTCTGCATGTCTTTTTGTGCATTTGCACTTTCACATTTTTACTGAAGGCTATATTTTTGTTTTAATGACTGAGAAGAGCCTCCTGTAAATTTGGTTCCCAGGTTATTGTGGTGGTTAGCTAGTAAGGATGGTTATATATGTCCTTTTGTCAACCTTTTTCACTTTCATTTGCTGTTAAGCTTTAAAAGAAAGTTCACGCTCATTGTTATTCCCTCTGTACTTGTTCATCCCCCTGTTTCATTTCCTTTCTTCTTTACATGCCCGCCTGTCTCTGACTCTTTAAACAAAGGCATGATAAGCTGTTCTGGTTCCCTGTGTGCATTCCCTTTGCTTTTCTTCGCCTCTTTTTGCATTAGCATGCTAACATTACATTTACTGATTAGATAGCCTGCTTCAAGGATGAATCTCCTCCAGTGGCCTGTGTGTCCGTCTATCCCTCCCTCTTTGTGTGTATGCGTGCGTGTGGTGGGGCGTGTGTGTGTGTATGTAAATGGACACTTAAATCACACGACGCCACACCACCTTTTGCTCTCTTCAAGGTAATAAGGGTTCTGCAATTTTTAAATGGAGCAATAAGAATGGCTTCCCAAATGACATTCGACTTTTCCTACTTTTTTTTGTATAATACAATAGCGAGAGTTTGCTGTTGCTTCTTTCTGCACTTTTCTGTTCTTTGTGCTCTTCTTCTGATCTTATCTTATATTGCCACAATTTTATCTTCTTCCCTTCCTTCTCTTTATTCCTCTTTCTCCTCCCCTGCTCCCTTTCCTTTTCAATCTCTTTTCAATTATTCCTGTTCGTCTGTTGTCTTTCTCGCTCATTCTCTTCACTTGCTTTGTTTTAATCATTATACAGAAGTTTTTTTTTGTTCTATTCATTTCTTTTTAAACACTTTTAAAGCGTAGATCTCAATTTACCTCTGCTTTACCAAACCTTTAAATTCAAATGCAGTTGGACTTTTGAACTGCTTTTAACTCTTTTCTTTTGGAAGACAACATCCTGAAAAACAAAGTGATCTGTCATATTACTTCAAATACATTAAAATGTTATTTCAAACTGGAACTGCAAGCAGTTATGAAATGAATTTAGTCCCTCTTTAGCAAGTATGCCTCTTCCTTTCCACCTTCTGGTGAGCATGCTCTTTAGCTTTCATAGTCATGCACTATTCTGGTGTTAAATCTTTCTGGTGTGAAATCAACTTTCTTTATATCAATATACTAGACAATCAAAATATAATAATTACCCTGGTTGTCTTTTTATTTTCAAACCGATATTTGACAAAAAATTATAAAATTGTCCTCTTGATTTTTGCAACAATTAATCATTGCAAGATTATATTGAAAGGTATGATGGGAATTTAAACTTACTCCTTGTATAACCCAGCCCATGCATTTTAAATGTTTTAACCTGGAGATCACAAAGTAAATAATTGGCCCATTAAATTTGCCTTTCGACAGCGAATCCTGACACTCACATTAATCTACAACACATAAGATGCTCCTCCAAATGAGACAGCCACGCACTGTGATACTTTTAAAGTTACATTGCTACAACACCACACACTTCAACCTCCAGCAATTGACACAGCAAGTGTCAAGTAGAATGAATAGATGATTTTAAAGAGCTATACGAACTTAAAAACGGAAATTGTTTTTTTGATTTCTGAATTGTATGTTCTTAGAATGAAAATCTTAGAAAATTGCTTTTGTACTGCCCTACTTTAAGTATTCCTGCTGACCAAACTTTTTTTGTTATAAGTCAAAAAGAACATATTTCAAAAGCGGCAATCAAGCATAACAGTGGCTCACATGCTGGGACATCCTATTTCTTCAAATTGAATGCATCTGCTTTTTCCAGGCACCAATGTTCTCTTGGCCGCGACTGAGGGATGCAGACCCTGTCCTTCGTTGTGAGATGGCTTCCACTGGAGAAGTAAGCAAGCTGGAGTTATCCAACCTGATTCTATTGTTATTATTCTTTTGGAAAAAAAACATTTGTTCCTTATTGCTATGACAAATTTTAAAATCAGTCATTCTAACAGTTCTGAAATGGCTCCATTTCTGTCTTAATCTAGGTAGCTTGTTTTGGACCAAACATTTATTCAGCCTTTCTGAAGGCCATCCTCTCCACAGGCTTTAAGCTGCCACAGAGGGGCATCCTGATTGGAATTCAGGTAACAATACAGCCTCAATGCACCTTGACATTAAAATCAAGGTGTGTGAACTTTGCGCAGGTGGTCTAAAACTTTTAGGCTATCAGTGCTAGCTCTGCATTCTTATTTTAATTTTTTATGTATGAAATAATTACTCATGTGTAACTCAACTTTGACTGGGACGAAATCCGAACTAAATCTTGCCATGACACATGGTCTAAAGGTTTTGAAACATCTAAGGTGGTAAACGACATGATCGATTTGAGTACAAAAACAACTATTTATGCTTTTTTCAAGCTACAATATTTTAGGCTAATAAACTAGACACTGCAGAAGCCCTGCTGTGACTTTTAAATTGAAAAAGATTTTAAGGAAATGGATTAGGCCTGCATAGTGGAGCAGTCGGTAGCATTGTTGCCCCACAGGAAGAAGATCCTGGATTTGAATCCCTGCCTGTGGTCAGAAAACTGAGAAGCTTACAGGCATCCTCATTTAAAGCATTACAGGACTTTTGTGTGAATTTTTAATTGATTTGAATAACTTTCAAAGCATGAAGTATTATTTCAAATAAACTTTGTAAATTGTTTGTAAATCTTATTTAAAAAAAAAAAAATCTGGTCTTTCCTTTCAGCAATCTTTCCGACCGAATTTCCTTGCCACAGCACATCAGCTGAAAGAAGAAGGCTTCAAGGTGAGATCTGACAATTTGTCTGTGTAAAACCCAGCTGACAAGACATTTGCTGAAAATCAGACATTACTTCACTTATTGAACACTAGTTGGTTAGGAGATTAGTAACATAAACAAAAAAAAACATTTTAATTTTGTTGAATTGTCCATCCAGCTCTATGCTACCGAAGCCACCTCAGCCTGGTTGTGTGCCAATGATGTACCTGCCATTCCAGTAGCCTGGCCATCTGAAAAAGAAGGAAACACAACATTGCCCAGTATAAAAAGGTTGGAATATATTTTCTTTTATATTTACTTTATATAGAATGTTGTTATTATACCAATACATATGTGTGTCGCTCATCTCCGTTGGTAAAAAAAGTCCTAAAATGCATTTTTTTAAGTCAAACTTTTAACTTGGATAATATTCAGTGGGCAAAAATCTAAGTGAGAAATATTTGTGGGTGCTGTGGTGGCGCAGGGGTTTAACACAACCCACATACAGAGGCCTTAGTCATCGACACGGCCGTCGCAGGTTCAATTCCCAGCCTAGCGACCTTTGCCGCATGTCTTCCCCCTCTTTCCTGTCCATTCACTGTTAAATAAAGGCTGCCAGAGCCAATAAAACCTTGACAAAAAAGAAAAATTTGTTTCTAACAAAATGAAAGCTGGTAAAATTATTGGTTGCCCTGATGGCAATACTTGTATCTTGTATGGCCAACTGAGCAGCAGTTTGTCACCTACAACATTTCTTTAGGTTTAAGAAAACGGGGGTAGCACTGCCATTGCCTTTTGAAGGGCAGCAGAATTTTATAAAAACTCTCCTGGTATTTCAAATAGTTTATGATGCTATGCACTGTTACAATCTTCCAAGGTCTTTAGGAAGACAAACCAGTCCACGGCATTGTAATGGTAAATATGGCATCCTCTACCTTACGTAATGTAAGGTAATTTGCAAACATTTTTTAAACCCTGTCAGGAATTGGTAGTCACCTGGTTCAATCTTAGGTTCTGACCAAAGCATATGTTTCTAAGTAAAGTAGCAGTACAGTTGATTATATTCTACATACTGAAATGTTCATCAGTAGGACAAAGTAGGACAAAGATCTTTTTTTTTTTTGGTATCATTCACTAACAAGCACTAGTATGTAGATGGTGTTTAATGGTTGTTAAGGAGACTTGGTGCCTTTTTTTCTTTAGTTTTTTAAACATTGAGCTTTGTTGCATTTTTTTTTTATTTCTTTCACCATCCTGCTCCCTGTGTGTAATGGTGTGTAGCAGCAACATAAACCCAAGACCTTGTCTAACCTATTGGCCTGTGGCTAAAAGAAATGGATGTCTATGTCATGTATTTATCCTTCAGGGAAATATAAAGTCATAGATTGTGCTTCCTATGATTTTGTTACAAACAAGCATATTCTGTCATTCCTTTTTTACTATTTACTAATTGTACAGACAATAAATATTCATGTTTTTGAAAAATTTCAATCTAAAATAATGGCACGCTTTCTGTACAGAACAGTTAATCTGCAGTCAGCTTGATTTTTGCTAATTTGTTGGCCTTTTCGGTGAGTCATATAGTATTTTTTTGTTTGTTTGTTTAAACTTGTATGTAAAAGCTGCATAGGGATCTCCTGTTTGTAGCTGACACAATACCTTTTGCATTAAGGATTTATGTGCAGGAAATAATTAACTGATGTGATTTCTTTCAAAGCAACTATAGTTCAGTTTGTCTATTACTTCAACATAAAATGATTTAGGTTTTATGTAATGTGAAACTGACATTTCATCGAAACACAGCCTTTCATAATGTAAATGATACCAATGTATCATGTATATCCATGAAGTACAAATTGGCTAAAAATAATATCTCTCTATTCACTGCATTTTCATTTTAAGTGTTTCTTCTTTTATTACTGAGAGTTTTTGTACCCGTTTATAGATTGATCAGTCAGGGTCAGATTGACCTGGTTGTGAACTTGCCCAATAACAACACGCGGCATCTGAAGGATAATTTCCTGATACGCAGAATGGCTGTTGATCATGGCGTTCCCCTCATCACAAATTATCAGGTCAGTTAAAACGATGCCATCAGAGAAGGGATATTATATTTAACTTGTTTTCTGTCATGGTTTTCAAGATTATGCTCATTTTCTGTTCCGTAGGTGGTCAAGTTGTTTGCTGAAGCTATTCGTTATGCAGGCGATCTTGATACAACAAGCCTCTTCCATTACCGACGGAAGGAAAGCCAACCAAAAGGGGCCAGTCAGCGAGGATAGAGCCTCCTTCCTTTGAGTACATCTTTAATTTAGCTTTAAAAAAAGCTTAGTTGAGATCGTTCCCATCTTAATGACACTACAGAAACCCAAAATACATAGATTAGAATAACATAACACCAGGATCAGATAAGTTCTTTAAATCATAATAATATGTAGTACTAAATCTGGTGATTTGGATCAGATTGCCTAAATTAACATTTTTAGAAATGTCCTCAAATAGAATGATCTTTCTTTTATCAAGAAAGCCCATTATAACATTTACATTGTGCATTTGTTACTCTGACATACATTGATAGTGGGGCAAATGTTTCCCTGTTATTTCTCAAAAGCCTAATCATGAATGTTTCAAAGAAATCAAATGTTACGGTTGATTAAAGTTGTGATCCATTGTTCAGAAAACCAAAATTTGGTAGATTTTCAAGGGTTAATTAATTAATTTAGTATTGATTCTTATTCATTAGAGAAAATTGACAAATTTGTAGTCCTGGAGAATATTACTTAAAAAAATACTAATGAAAACACTCAAGTCTTAATGATTCACATTTTCCTAAACTACTGAATTAAGTATGTTTCTTTTTAAGACTTAATTTTTTAAATCTTGTTTATGATTTTTTTGTGTGAGATGATACAATCACTGTGTGCATGCTTTTTTTGTTATTATTTTATCCCAATATAATCAATTACAGGAAGATCATTTACATTTTAAGGAATTCTATCCCTGTGATTTTGAATTTTAAAATTTGGTTAAATATTTAGATGTGGTTTGTGTATAGAATTTATTAAATTTTTATTTTATTTATAAAATGACATGTTATGTAAACAAAATTCAATACATTTAAATTCCCACAAATAAGCAATGATACTTGAGTTATTAATTAATGTGTTTGTTTTCTTCACCGTTTGTGTGTTTGACCACAAAATAATTTCTCACATTCTCAAATTTCCATCTTTAAAACTGAGACTGTTTGGGAGAAAATGAATATGGATTAAAATGTGATTACTTTCCCTCCCACCCTATTTTGTGTCTGTTTTAAATAGTTCTTCTTTTCTTCCTCTTCTTCATAATTGTCAAAATTATTATAAAAAAACTGGATGCTCTTGAGAAAGATACTATACAGAGAGAGAGAACAATTTCTCTCGTCTTGTATGTGCGTCATCAATCTAATTTTGAATATTTAAACAATTTACATATCTGACCATCTGGTCTAGATGTGCAGATATTTTCAACTTTCTGTGTAGAATAACTGCATTAGCTGCCAATCAATCAATCAATCAATCAATCAAAAAAAAAAAATCTCATCTGAGTATCATCTCTGACCAAGACAGTGAACTCAGTGCTGAAGCCCTGGTGCAAAGGGAGCTGAAGCAAAAGCCTGCTGGATTAGAAAAACACTTGTTCCAACTTCTCGTCATTTCAGTTGGAGAGAAGTTCCCTGATTTCAAAGCTTTGGCAGAAGTGACGGCTGTAATTCCAGTTTTCAAACCGGACGTTAATTTAACAGAATAAAAATTAAGTGTAGTTGAAGATAAATAATTGACATCATTTAAAAAATTTATGGAAAAAATAGATGGACATTTTTTTTTACACTGTCAGTTAAAATGACAGACACTGCAAAAGTCTAGTCAGTGCAACAATACATTCACAAACATCTCCTGTGCTGACGACAGACTCTTGATGAAGGCATTATGTTATAGGAAAACATCAACTTAATATCTTTTTCATGGCTGAAATAAAATGATTTAATGTTTTATTGTCTTTAATAAACTCAGCCCTCACTGTAAATACCTCAAAGATCCAGTTTACCACTGGACAGGTTGCTCTGTATTTCTTGTATTTCTGTATTGGATATTTACTATCCAATACATCTGTAATATGTATTGGATTGGTTATTAATCGCTGTGATTAATAACAAGATAAAGCACCGATTTAATGATTGCTACATTTTATGTTTTACTCCAACAGTTTTGACAGCTATGGCTGTGCCCACATTCTCCATCTCTTGAAGACATAAATAAGTTAATTAAGGTCTCCTTAAGCAGCAATGTATTTCTTTTTTTCAATTCTTCCTTCGTTGAACTAATTCTACCTGAGCAGCCCAGGGCCCTTAGAGTCATGATTCACTGCAGGCATAGTTACTAAGCAACATGGCTGTTTGCTGACAACAACTCGCTGATAGAAGCTTATGTCTCTATCATGATGTTTGCAAATCCACCTTTGATTAAAGTGTGGCCTGGTTAAATCTAATCATATTCTGTTATTATTAGCAAACACAGAAAGGTTTTGTTATGTGTGCCACAGCTTTGAAACCCCCCAGAAGTGAATCAATGTATTGTGGAATTAAAAAAAATGTGGACAAAATGAAACCTTTCAATTTAAGCAAACAAAAAAATATATTTTTTCTATGAAACCAAAGATTTTGGAAATATTTGTTACCTCAAAGCTGGTCTTAATGTTCTTAAAATGGGGGAATAAAAAGGAAAGTTCTCCCTGCTGTGTAACAAACACCTCCAAACCAGCAGCAATTCCACTGGTCTTTATAAATATGAAAACAAAACTTAAACCATGAAAGTGGCATAATCATAACAAATTAGGAAAGTTTAAAGTATTTGAGAGGGTTTTGGCTGATTTCCTAGTGTTAAGAACTTTTATACTACTAAACATTAGCAGGGGGTTGCTTGGCTGGACAAATCATATTTAATTTATCTGCCGTTGGTCAGAAATATGCACACACAAACTGACATTTTGTCATGCAGGTAACTTATAACAGTAATAAAATTGAAAAGTGCATCTAATAAATCTCAGTGGACATGAACAAAATAATGAATTAAAACCAAAACACACATATTATTCTCCACTTCTAATTAAAAGTAACAAACATCAGTAATTAGTAGAAATAAAAGGAATTGCATCCACAACTTTGAATTTACATGATTAAATAATATTTTTGATGAATAGAATAACATGAATTTCTCTAATTGAAAAAGCAAAATTATACATACGGCTTCAAATGTGTACATTCAATCGAAGTCAGCCCAAAAGCATTTAAATATTTTTTTAGGTTTTTGCACCTTGAACATTTTTGTTTTGTAACATCTTCTTCATCTTCTCAAGTATTCGTGGAACTGTGCATTTTTGAATCTGTGTGTATAGTTTTGATTGTGTGGATCAAGAAAATACACAATGACTTCAAACTCAAACACAAATTCTAGTTTTTAAAGGATACTAAGAAATGTTCTTTAAAATCCCAAGTCAATATAATATCCACACCTAGGCTAAGTGCATGTATAGTTCTCTCTGGCACTCTAGGAAATATTTTTTCATCAAAACTGTGTTTTTGGCAGAAGAGGCTAAATAGATGTAAGCATAAGCAGAACATCTTTAAATTCCTTTCTTTAATGACTGATGAAATTAGAAAACTTTTTATATTTTAGTACTGTGACAACATTAAAGACTCACTGTTTTGTGTTAACCTATATGAAAGAGTATATGCTGGTTACAGAAAACAGTTTTTATTTTTAAATTCAAGAAACATCAAACAGAACTGAGTTGAGGGGAAAGGATGGCACTTTTGACAGCACATGGAAAAGGAGCATTGTATATTGTATGGTACGATTCCTTCTGAAAGACTGTCCAGTGCTCAGTGTATGCTTTTCAGATTATTTTTCATTATTATTCTTTGTTTCCTCCCTTGCACTCATAACATTTCTGTTCCAAATACCTTGCTTTTTAAGGTTGATCACAGCAGAAGCAGTGTTGCTGACATTCCATCCTCAGACAGATAGGAAAAATTACATTCGGTAATTATTTTTTGAAACGAGTGAAGATATGTGAAACATAGTGCTCACAAAGAGGTGCTGAAAACTAAATTCAGTGACAGAAATAATAACACAGCAGGTAAACCTTGAGTCTATCCTTGCTAAAAATGAAAAAAAGAAAAAATCTGTTCAAATCAAAGAGAATAACTAACATTGTCCCTTTGTTCCTTTTTAAAAGACGAATGAGGCCATGTAGTCTGAGCAGTCATGACCAGAAATGCTAAATAATGCACTGTTTCACCACATAACTCCTTTGGTTGGCATGAAGAGAGAGACCCGCTGCTTTTCATTTGAGAAAAAAAATAAACCTGGCTAATTGACATGGGTTTTTCATGCTGCTCTGAATGAATAATTTATGGTGGTGAGGAGCAAGTGGGGCTTCGAAGACAGAGCATAACTGTGATGAGTCACATTGTTGTCTGAAGCCTAAAGACATACAAAAAACGTTAAAAACTATGACAAATGTATAACTGATGACTTTGTTATAATTCGGAAAAAGCACGTATTTCAGATTTCACTTCAGCACGTTGTACGTTTTTTTTCTTTTTTATAATTCCCAAAGCTTCTCAATCAGCCATGACACAGAAGAGGTTTTTTAAAAAAGGAAAAATATGCTGTTGTAACAGGTAGAGCAACAGACTGGGATAGGACATTCCTCTGAGAAGAATGAAAAAGCACTCATTCAACTTGATCTATTTCACATTTTGCAATGTTGCAAACTTTAATGTATTTGAATGGAAATCGTGTCTGGTGGAGTAATTGAAGAATTGGTTTGCATTTATATTCTTCCCCCTTTACACTGAAACCCCAATTAAAATCATTTTCAAAAAAGCTAGCTTAAAGAGTATGAGTACAATTGCAAGACTCTAGATGATTTATTACAGACCTATGAATTGATCTTGCAGGATTGAGGTGTAAGAGGAAGATTTCATGTGACTGTCTAGCGGAAGACGTTTGTCCTAAATATTAAACCATTCTTCATTATTTAGACAGATTTCATCAGCCTCCCATACTAATTACTCTAACCTTGAATTGCATCAAATTCCCAAACATGAAAGCTTGCTTGATGAGTCCACATTCGAATTAGTTCCTTGTTAGCACACAATTAGGAACACTTTGCGAGAGAAAATGCAGTGATAGCAAATTCTCCTTTGTTTTTCCCCTCAGGTTTCAAGGGAGGACTTAAAAGTGCCTTAAAGAGTGCATTTGGCAATCTGCATTAAAAAAACAACTTCCATTGAGCTCAATCACAGCTCTTGTTTAACAAGATGGGTAGAAGCAATTAAATGTCAAGGAGGAGTGGTGTTAGTATTCTGTTGATGTCGGAGAGATTTCCCTGAACACGGTGTGAAGGCTATAACTGAAGCTTTGTCCAGAATTTCAAAGATCCATAACGTGCGCACTCACACCTGGGCAGTCTGAGAAGAACCGTAGTTTGCTAAAACTCACAATGAAGCTCTAAAATATACTCGAGGGAAAAGTTCTACTCACATTATCATAGCATTATGCTTGCAAGCTTCTCACCACTTGGCACCACAGCATGTGTTCACTAATACTTGAAGCAGTCAGAGCAGATATGGAGCAGTTCAAGATGTGGGGTTTACACATAAAACAAGTTAAAGTTTTGTATTGGAATGCATTACCATGTAAATCTGTGCCAGCAGTGGTGCTTTTAACAAATAAGTATTCTAATAACTTTTATTTTTGAAACCACTTGTTCAGTCTTATTTTGTCATCTTGATTGTTATGTAGATTAAATTTACTCTGCAATAATAATTATTGTCTCCATCAAATAATAACTGAATATTTAGTTTTAGTGGTTGGAAAACAAGAGAACTATGAAAACTATCAATCACAGTTGATGAGACATCCAAATCATCTTTCTTCCTTCCTTCCTTCAAAATGTATTTCTACATTTTGATTTCTGTTATATTCACAAGTTGCAAATGGCACAAGCTTCTCTTTTAATAGCAAGATTGAAGATTGAAGTGCATGATTGCAGATTATTGTGGACAATGTTAAACTCAGAACAAAGACTGGCACAACAAAAGCCCATTTTACACTGCAGATTCTGCTAAGCTGCATTTCCTAAGGCAGTGGTTCTCAAAGTCGGTCCTCGTGGGCCGGCATTCTGCATTTTCTAATTCTCTCCCTGGTTTAACACACCTGGATCAAATGATGGCTCATTAGAAGGTCTAAGAAGAAGATCAACAAGCTGAAAAGTTGCTACTACCACCAGGGAGAAACTAAAACATGCAGGACTTTGTGAACCACTGCCTTAGGAGAAACAGCTTTGCAATTCCCAATGCAACTCTTTCACTTTATCTTTAGTGGCACAGATGTAGCTCAGTAAAAAGAAAAAAGGTCTAAAAACACAAAAAGCCTCTCATAAATATGATAGATTTTGTCAGATTATTAGACCCATCACAAGGTTTGTAACCAGTGGGGTCTCTCCCTGTTTTATTTGAGTTTTTCTCTCACTGGCCTTGGGCTGCAAATCTAGAAAAGTGCAGTGTGGGTCCCCTAAAGTGTAGGGCTTTAAAACAGGCTCCACGAATAGATAGTTACTAATTAAAAAGACATACAAACAATGGGTTAATGAAGTTCATATTACAGAACCTCTCGAACTGGGAAAGGCCTTGTTAATGCATGGAGGAAGACTTCAAACTTATCAAGCAGCTATAGCAGTAAATGATTCACAGCATAATTAAGACAAGCAAAAAACACAAAACATGTGAAGTCAATCAGCATATAGGAGTAACAGAGGATAAACACTGGTCTCATGTTATCAGTCTGTTTATATTCAGAGGACAACAACCATGTTGCACATGAATAAAGCCTAAAAAACATGTTTAAACTCAGCAAATGTATATGAAAACAGAATGATGAGCTCATTTAAAGAAGGGTGTAGGCCCATCTCGTGTGGTTCACAACAACACAACATTAAACATTTAACTCCGGTTTGGTTTTCATAACTGTGTTTCTTTAAGCTCATTAGATATGAATCTAGGCCAAGTAAATATTTCACCACAGGCTACTGTTAAATCTGCTCCCTAGCTTCTCCTCTGTTTCTTTGGCACACTGAATACATCCCTCAACCTCGTTTAGCAGGACTTGCATTGTGCAAATATTCTAAAAAAGCTCTAGATGAGTTGCTACATTTAAACCAGGCCATGTTAAGCATCTTTAGAGTTTATCTCAGCTCATTACAACTCTTCTAATTTAATTTCAAAACTCTTGCTGATGACAAAATCAGCACATCTTTGTTGCCTGCTTCATGAACATTTACAACAATTAGAGATAGCATTAAGACCACAGTTAGATTAAGTGAACAGCACTGATCTGTTCATCATAACTTCTAGAGGCTGGCATGTTAGTCTGCAGTCGAACATTTGTCTTCAAAAGTTGGACAAGCTTTATTCTGTCTCATAAAAGCCAAATTGTGGTGACTGACTGGAGTCAGAAAGTTTCCATGTGAAGAAAACAGGTCAGTGATGTTGGTTTTTGGTTTTTCCCATAGCTCACTAAGATCCTATTACTGTTTCTCAACTTTTCAAGATTCAGTTGTACCCCTGGGGCAGGAACCTTGGCGTCATTTGAGATTCCAATCTGAGTTTCTCAAAACATCATATCATACTGTTAAGACTGCCTTTATCAGAATAGGATTTTTTCCAAAATAAGATTGATTTCCCAAAAAACATTTTTCTCATGCTCAACCTCTTTTTTGTCTCTTGTCATCAATTCTCTATTTGTTGGTCTGCCTCAAAAATCCCTCAGTGATCTCCAATTAGTTCAGAACACAGCAGCTAGAGTCTTCAGCAGAACCCACTGCTGAAGTGGGTCCATGTTACTCCAATTTTTGTTCTTTCCACCAGTTACCTGTGGTATTCAGTTTATTTAAAGATTTTGTTAGTTTTTAAATAAATGAATGGGCTTACTCCACTTTATATTACTGAGCTATACACCCTCTGTGACCTCTGCGATCATATGTTCAGTCGCTACTTTTTGTGCCCAGAGGAAGATTAAAAACAAAGATTAATTCCTGAAAAGAATTCAAGATATAAAATGAATAATTTGAAGAGCAAAACAATGACTTTGAGTTGTTGATATCAAGTATCTAAACAAACAGGTGTGATCCACAGCAGCCCTGCATCACAATCCTCAGGGGGTAAAGGATTTACTGCTAAGATCTCGATGGATACCCCCAACATCATGCATTCTGTTCACAACTACTTATTCCTTTACAGGAATAAGTGTTGGCACATGTTTTTAAAATAGATGAGCTCTAAACCATGCCAGGTAAATGGTTTGGCTTCGCAGCTTTCCTATCCAAGCACAGCCCAACATGTGTCTCCAATTACTGAGAAATGGCAAACACACCCATATATATATATATATATATATATATATATATGTATATATACGTATATGTGTGTGTGTTCTTTTCAAAGATATAAGATTGTCATACATAAAATACTCTTCAAGTCTGCACAAAAATATAATAAAAAAAAGCACTTAGGATGATATTTTGGTACTCTCCCTCCACTCAGTGGCCCCCTGCTACCAACTACTTCAGCTTATTTTCTTCTCATGCAAAGATGTTCTGCTTGCTGTTAATTATGGTGGACGACTCTTCAAAGCAGCAATAAGTCGGCCCACCTTCAATTAATGCTAGTGAATTCACATTATATAGAGGCTGTGCAAAGTAGCTGTACCTGAAACTAGCACAGATCTCAAGTAAGCTTCATACTACCCAGAAAAAAAACATGTTTTTGAGTAAAATAACTACCACCAAAGTGAGATAAACATATTATCATCCAGTAAAATCTTTTAGCCGTAGAATTCAGCCAGTAATAGACATGGACTGCAAAATGAATCAAATGCACAGTCAATTTCAGACAACGAGGCGTATATTAAAGATGGCTACATGTATTATTTAGTGGACAAAACTGTCTATCAATACTCTTAGCCTGGAAGTGTTTTACAAGATCAACAGCAAGCTTAATTGAAGTTAGGACAGTGTTCAATTGTGTCACAACTGTAGGGCCTCTTCCAGAGAAGCCAAAAATTGTACTAATGTAAGAGTAAAAAAAGGATCTGGTTACACGTATACACAGTAGCTAATGGATCATAACATCTGTTTATTTCATGAATATTCTGACAATAACAATTGTCACAACTATTACTTTGTGTTTAAATGCTCATTTTGTAAAGAATAAAATGAAAATCAGATAACATTTTCTGAGGAACCTGGGGGTGCACCTGTAGAAAGTTATCCAATGACCACTTAGCACAGGGTCCACACAAATTGTACTCAACTAAGAGTGGCACTACTTTATTATGACATCACTCAACCAGAAGTTGAAAGTATGATGCTGCTACGGTACTTTTAGAAGTATTAAAGGCAAAATGAACACAATAAATGCACTAGAGGAAACATAACTAGATACTACGGACCTCACATGTCAAATCCTAAATTGGCTTTGAAATGGGATAATTTTCCACATCAGAGCACAGTTTTAAAAATAACTCCTTAAATCTACTTTTCTGCCAAAGTTGTGTTTAAAATTTTATTATGTCTGTTACATAAATGACGATGTGGAGTTCTCATTTAGACTCCAATTTGGGATTGAATTTTCACTCAGCTCAACTTTTACTTACCTTCTGTACTTACCAATATTCATTGTAAACTGTTAGGTTTTATAAACTCTGTGTGTTCATCTAATTAAGAAGGACATGAATCAGTGAGTTCCTTTATTTAAAGCAATTAAGGAAGGTCATCAAGCTCAAAAGAAGACTTGATTTAAAGAAATTGTTTTCTTTTTTTTTTTTCTGGAAGTTTGTTCCACATATGTAGTGCATAAAAACTGAATACTGCTTCTCCGTATTTGGTTCTGGTTAAGGAAATGCAAAGTAGACTTGAATTAAACCAAACAAAGAGAAGCAGCAATATATTTTTTATGCATTTGTGCAGTATGCAGTTGAACGTAACTAGAAAAAGAAAATCTGGAGTGGAACTTTTACGGTCTAAGTATTCTCCTTTTAATCAAGTGGAATGTTTTCTTATATAGAGTAATATAATTGATTAAAGGAAAGTAATAAAATTGTTACAATTTCCCTGAGGGCCAATCCCAAAGGGAATAATAACGTTTCCATTTATCTAGAAACAAACCTGGGGGAAGTGATGTTTTATTTTAAATGTGAAGGATGGGGTGAGGGGACATATTTTTCAAATGTGAGGGAACACTTTCCTTCACACATAATTATAGCAACACCCACAGTTTGGCTTAAAATGTAACTTGGCCTTAGTTTATTGTGGCCTGATAAATTGTCATTATCATATAAAAAAAAGTGCAAGCTCATTTTGTTTCTGTTTGGCTAATGTTGGTGGCCATATTATGTGTGGTTCTCTAAACAATTTAAATGTTCTGAATTTCATTTCTGACAGTCATTTAGCATAAGACCTTAGTATCTATCTCAGCCATTTAGATGTTTCACCAGAGTAATTACACACATCCACAGGTCCTGTTCTAACCCTTTCTGGTTTTGAAGTGATTGTTAGAATAATCAATCACTTCAATCATTGGAACTGGATTTGCAGGTTTTTAACAAAATTAAACAACTTTGTCAGCTTGTTAAATAAGAGGACTCAAATTATTTAAAGCATTCATGCATTTTAAGTTAATCTCAGTTAAAATCTTGCACAGATAGTGAACTAACAAACTGTATTGATTACCTACTCTTAGGACAATTAGGCCACAATCATTTAATTAATTGTTACCCAAGAAGTAGATTTGTGTGAAGGGTAATTAAGTGCACACAAAAGTTCAATATTTACCTCTAAAACACTGAGCAGTCATTAATAGGAGTTTTGTTTGAAAACAAAGTCTTTTTGTAATTAAGAGGTTATGACCCAAACAGTACCTCCAAACAATATAAGTTTCTGCTTTGCACAGTTTTGATTTCATAAGTTGTACAAAATTATCAAGAAGCTCTTTAATGAGTACTGGAACAGCAAGAAAATGACCAATCAGTATGTAACACCACTGATAGCAAAGACATTTAGATAAGAACCCATTTTATCTAAGTCACGATTGACCCACTTTCCTGGAACAGATTGTTCTAAATATGGTGCAACCGCAGTGGAAAGTTGCCGCTTTGAAGCCATAAAAAAGACAAAATAAAACATGGCTTCGGGGTCAAGCAAAGAGATAATGCTGTTTCTGGTTTACAGGAGAGAATGCAAACCACTGAGGTCAGCCTTAGAGGCTGCAGGCTTCAAACTTGAAGGTTCCTCAGTTGTTTTGACTCACCTTGATGTTGCAGCTTCTCTCCTCAATAGCAGGCATTCAGCCTCTCTGTATCTGAGCACTGCTAAAATTTCATTTTTTTTTTTACTCCACTGAGGTTTTGAGTTTATTTTGGAGAAAAATAGGTCCTGGATGATAAGAATACACTTTTTTTTAGCATTTCCTTCTTGAATTAATTGGTGCATAATACACTGTGATACTTAAAAAAGCTATTTGCAGATAATTGTCAACTGCTTTCTGAATAATCTGAAAGAAATCAGCCACCCATCAAGGTTGATAAGGCAAAGCATGAAGTGCTCTAAAATGTTCTGTTAGACAAATACATGGATGTTGACTTGATGAAACTGTGGACCAATACCAGCAGACAACATGGAGCCAAAGTCATCACTAGTAGAGGAAATTGGCTTGCACACCTTGTTCTACCACACATTTTCTGTATACAGAACTTTCCAAAAGTGTGCTTGGTTACAGCACTCTGAAAATGGTTTAGCATTAGCCTGTTGTGGTTGTCTCTCCTTGTGGACAGTGTCAATGAAAGTTGACTGGACAACTGTCAATCATGTATGTATTTACAGTGGTTTTCCTGTAAATACATGCAGTTCATGAATATATTTTTTGTGTGGATGGTAATAACTAAGTCTTTGACATGTTCTTTCTTTCATTATTCTGGCACTAAGCAAATAGAAATAATGTAGGTATTTATAACTCACCTAAAACATGATAGGTTTGGTCTAATTCAACTTGAAGCAGTAACCAGAAAACATCTTTTGCTGCTTTACTAAGTTTTATGTTTAAACTCAAGAACTACTTTCTTACTTCATGTGTTAGTCATGTCAGGAATTGATAATAGTTTGTCATACTCACCAGTCTTACAGAAACAATGTAGATCATTATGATACAACTTTACATTTGTAAGAAATATTGGAGTGTTTTCAAATTTTACTTTGTAGGTGAGCAGTTTCTGAAACACTCATCAACTATTCTTGCACTAAAATCTGCCATGACACATTCAAAGTCACAAACCCATCAATTGTTTGAACATGGACAATTTTTAAAAATCAAAGCTACTATCTTAAATGCAATGAACGTCTGCCTAGTAATTGGCTGCACAGATAAATAAGAAGCTGAAAAGGTGTGACTAATTAAGATTCTTGTGAGTTTAGTAAACAGACAAAATGGGTCTTTTTTTTGGACAACAAGTAAACACCAGTATTGATAGCTGACACATTCTATAACTAATCACACTTCCTCCATTAGCTGTTGTTTGGATTTTGAGTGAAAGAGTCATTCATTGTACTTCTAATTAAACTGTTTAAAAATACAACTTAATATGCTTAAGCCCATGCCACACACTCCAGCTATCACTTAAGAGGGGCACTCAGGCACAGACTTGTTGTTTATGGTTTTGTGTATTCCTCTAAAAGCTAGTCAAGCATGGCTAAAAGTAGGACCCGTACTCCATATTTATGAAATTGGCTCTGTGTGAAATTGGTTTTTGCCTAATGGATCCCTGCATGGGTGCACCGTCTGATACCTCTGCCTCAGCTTATTGGCACCAGAGTCACACCGAGGACAGAGAGACCAGACAGAAAGAGGACCAATGTAAATGTACAAAGACAAATAACATGAACATGAAGATATCCAACACCACCAAAAAATAATTCTCCCTCCTAAAATATATTTTATAATTTATTAAAACAATACATTTTGTTTTAATAAATTAAAACAAAATGTACTTACCTTACTTTTAATGCATAGATTTGTTGCTGTGTGTCAATGTTATCATAAGTTTATGACTGTTAGGGAAAGTAAGTAAAACTTAGTATTGAAGCACAGCATCAAACTCAACAGAAAAAAAAAAAGATTCTCACAGGATGACAGCTATGACAAAAAACGTATTTACCCCCTTACAGATATCCCTAGGCTGGTAAAAATCAGCCTCTTCTTCTATGCTGTGTTTAGTATGGAAGGTCAGGATCATTGACTCTTTGAAATGATTGGTTGCAGGAGGTGTAAACTCTGTTGAAGTTTTAAATTTTACCCAATCACTAACATTTTGCTGTGAGATATGTAATGCGCCAAATCAATTACAAGAAGCTTTTCACAAATTGCATCCAGTGTAAAGAACCATCCCCCACTGTGAATGAGTGAAGTGCCAAGTTCATTAAAGAGACATTAACGAGATGACTGTTAATGTCAATATTTGGAAGAGTGTCTTCATTCACCTCTTCCTCTGCTGTTGCCAAATTAAATGAGTATAAAGAGGTCAGCCGATGGTCTTCTGGGCAAATTTTAGGATTCTCTGGAAACTTTTTCTTCATGCTGCTGTGAAGCACATAGAGGCAACAAGAGACAATGATGTCTCAGTATAAAAACACCAACTGTTTTTGAGAGATGTTTCTTCTAAGGACTCTCAGAAATAAGTCCCTTGCTGTGCTTTTTTTCCCATTTCTGTTGTGTTTACATTACAACCAAGTTTTTAATAATGTAGACTTCCAGGAAACAGATGTTTGACACTGTCCTCCCAGTCCCCACAGGTGAATGGTCGCTGAATATCTACTGAACTCTTTGGTCTTTAGCTGTGTTTTGATCAAGTTGTTGTCCGTGTCCCATGCTGAGTCACTCAACTTTGTCCTGGAGGCAAAGATCAGTTTGACAATCTGAAAGATTTAGGTGTTTAATAAAAGCATAAAGAGAAAAAAAATTAAGGAGACAAATAGCTTTTATAGTGATGTGCTTCTTATTTTCTTGCTCAGGAAAAGTAATAATAATCTTGCTACACAATGTAGTTTGATGTTGAAGTTTGTATTAAGACAAAAGACAGCAATTTTTCAAAAAGCTAGTGCCACTGAACATGTAATGTTAAACAAAAAATGTTTGATCATTGTGTTATTATATTCAGTCTCTGTGTTGTACACCTCAAATGATGACAAAAGGAGCCAAAGCCGTTCTGCAGAAACTTATTCTCTTCATTATGTGGCAGGATTAGGGATACAAAACCTTCACAGTCAGTTATATGTGAGTCAGGGTCTGCACAAAGTGATAAAGGCTAACTAGAGCAAGGCCATGTTAAAAGCACACAGTCTTTGTAGAATTTGGCAAATGTAGTGCTATTACAGACTGATGTCTGCTATGTTGCATCAACAGATAATATTGGCAAAAGTTTGCATCATTAAGTCAAACGTCCAATAAGTGTCATGCAAACTATACAGAGTAAAATTCTTCATTGTGGTGTCTAAAAATGTAATGCCTTTAAAGAAACTAAATAATATTTGAGTCCAAACTGATTTTTGTGACTCATGTTATTTTCAATAAAAAAAAGTAGAAACATTAACAGCAATGAAAATCCTTAAAGCAGAATATTAGGAAAATGGTAAAACAAGAAAACAGTATTCTAAATTATTAGATGACTATGTTGATCACTAATGTGTGGATCTGTGCTTCTGCTGCCCTCATTATATGAACTAATTCACAGTGCAATGTTGGTAAAACCGTTACGTTATTAAAGCATTACTTGAAAATTGCAATTAACAATCACTCCTAATCCAGTCTGACAGAGCTGGAGATATAGCAGAAAGAAAAGCTGTTAGAAAGTTAGTCTCTAGAGATGATCAAAGCTGTAATTACAACAAAAGATAGTTCATCAAAGTATTGACTCAGAAGGCAGCTACATGCTACACATGCAACATGTATCAGGGTGTCAAACACAATCACAAAAGAGACCAAAACTTTAAATATAGACTGTTACAGGCCAAACAGGATGCATATTTATTTGTATAATTACCTCAGGTCTGCTTTTATTAGAAAGTTAAACTTGGTGAAATAGGTTGATGTATAAAATCATAGTTCCAAATGTATAAAAAAATATCAGTTCCCTGTTTCAAACTTTACTAAACAAATAACCTACACAAAGAGAATCTTTGCATCTTTCTGACTCCTAATCATGATCTTAGGAGTCAGAAACTTATCAAGAAATGTCAAGGCGTAAGCAGAACTTATAATTCTGATAAACAACACTAAACTGTACATGACTAACCACCAAAGTAGCAACAAACATACATTGGCAAAAAGGACAAAGCACCTCAGAAAAAGGTCTTTCACTAAAATCGGTCTTAGGAAAAGACAATAGTAAAAAAAACAAATAAAAAAATTGTGTCTCAAAGCAGAATCCAAGTCATCGCATGAAAACTTAAAACCACAGTGTTCCTTCTTCTCATGACAAGGGGAAATAATTTGAAATTTGATTTTAGAACTTGTGTTTTGAATTGCTGAAGACTGTGACAACAAATTTCCTGCTATGTTACAAACTCAGAACTGACACATTTATTCTTTTGCTTTGATATGAAATGTTCTGAATATAATCTAGAGGTCTTGAATTATAATGTAATTAGTTTTTTTGTGTTGTATTTTCACAGAGAGACTTTCAACCTTATTGCACTTAACATTTTACCAGTTTTCAGAACCATGGTCAAAAACATGCAAAACAAGGAGAGCAGGTTGGATGGATGGATGAATGGATGGATGGATGAATGGAGGATGAAGGCTGACTGAAACTGTCAGTCTCATCGCTTTCCTGTCTTCCCTCATCCATCCTCACCATCTTGACAGCAGCCTTCCAAGCAGAACAGTGTCTGCCTGCCAGGTAATTCATATTCCCTACCTGCACAGCTACTACCACCACCGACATAAGGCAACAGACATACGGTGAAGGACTGGTGAGAGATAAAAAACAGCACTGGGAAAAAGAAGGGGTGGGGATTTTTAGAGTTTTTCCAAAACATAAAGTATTGCTCAGGAGCAATGTTCCCTATAAAGTAAGAAGGTAAAAAAAGACTAATGATAACAGAGATGACTAGTTGATTTTGTGCTGCAGCCTTGCTTTCTCAACTGCACAAATGTCCACACTTTGTTTTCACTGGGCTTGGCAGGAGCACCGTTGTTAACAAATTACCCACGGCTTTATCCTCCCACTCACAGAATGGCTGAACAAAAACACATAGTTCAATATCAGTGTAAACAATGTCTAAGCCGTTTCACCCTGCTAATTACATGTTATAACATTTGTCAGGATCACTGAACTTTTACCTTACGCGTTTCGCCTCCTTAAGAAAGCCCTGCTCTTTGTTAACTACATTTAAAAATTATATGTTCAGCTAATACACACAAGGTTGAGCATGTTTCCTTTGATGTCCTTGAATAACAGATCAATGTATTTCAGATAAAGGTCAGTACTTTAACTAATGGGATGAGCATAAAGCATGACAGGGGCCAATTCAGTGAATTTGAGCAGAAGGCTCACCGATGAATCTGCAGTAGGAGTAATTTACCTGTCGTTTAGGGAAGAAGAAGTACACATTTCTCTTGCCTTCAAATATTTGGAAAACCTGGGAGATAAAATTATGCACTATCCTGTGATCACTTTCCAGTAAATCCTCCTGATGTTAGGTACCTCATTTACATGAGATCAATAAGTCAGTATTGGCGTATGGAAGAACAGACTTTTGAACACCTACTACCTGGAAACACAGTTTCCTATACACTAATATGTAAAAAGTGACAAATTGCATGAATACATTCCCCAATATGGCTAACTTACTGCAGCCTTTTTTATTGTTTTGTAAAAAGGTAACAAGAAGCCACTGAAATGTGCATGAATGGTCCTTTAAAATTGACAAGGAGGCGTCTCCCTATACTGGGAGAGTAAAGAGCTTCTCTGTGGCTCCAGAGAAGCTCTTTAGATCAGTTATATTAGTTATTTACATACATTTTACTTTTTAAGTACAAAGTCTATATTAAATGCTGGTAGCTATAGTAATTCTTCAAATGTTTTTAAACTTTGGACACTTTGTAACACTAGTGTTACAAATAATTGTTGTTTTGCTCAGAACTTACAATGCACACACTGTGTCCTTTATTCTTTTTGGTGGGTTAACTATTGTTAGGCACCAATAGATACAAACAGAGCTACATTTTTTTACTCTTGTATGATTTAAGTTGGTTTTGCAGCTCTAAACGCACTATGCAGCAGGATTTAAAGCAAAAATGCTTCTTTGAACTTGAAAAGCACACTAGCCTAGGGTGTACTGTCCCTCCTAAATGCACAGAAATCAGCTGGCTGACTTGAAATAATGTGTCTTACCTATGAGACAGAAAGAGTTACATAGTAAATATGTTTCCTTGTAATATTTTTAGAGAATTTTTTTCTGTTATATTGCCTTACCCAAGCAGACTTAGTGACCTAAATATTTTTATGTTATTGCACATTTTAGAATTTTTTTACATTCTCTTAAAATGTCCAGAACTTCCTGCCACATCATTAAGTTTCCACATCATAGGAAACTTTAATTAAAAACTTTGATAATTAGTCCTAAAATGGTGTGGAACATAAAAGAAACTACTATTCTTCTGAGTGTCTGGTTCTTGAACTCTCCACTCTCTCCGATTTGTCCTTTGCAATTCAAGACACATCACAAAGAAATCTCAGCCATCGGATGAGGACAGATTGCGAGCCTCTGTAGCTTGGCGTAACTGATAGGTGATTGGATTGAGAATAATTCCTCCTAATGACAAAGCCGGCTCAAGGCTGTTAGTGGTAATGAGAACATGGTACGTGCACAGAAGCAGACATAGCTTTTCTTCCCAGCAGACCACTGGAGACCAGGAAACTCACACACATACACAGGCAAAAACACATAAAGGGGCGCATTAGGATCCAGATACAAGGACATGCACTCATTGACGCATCTTGTTAAATCTTTCATTCTGAACTGAGGCAATAATACATGGAAACATCTAATAAAAAAAGAGTACAAGTCACAGTACATTTAAAATACTTGTATAAAAATAGACTATAAAAAGTGCAATTCTCTGGTTTTCATTTAGTGTTTTTGAATATCCCTCAGAAAATCCTATTTGGATTTGTGAAGGACATTCACTTCCACTTACTGATGGCTGTTTCTCTGCCCTGAATAAGCCCCATAGTGTTGGCAGGAGATTGGCATGGCTCCCCTCTGATGCCTGGTGCTACTAACTGGCAAATAATGTTGGTATGTTGCACACCGCCTGCCAGGCACACATGTTACATGTATGTTGCCAAGAACGGCATTTCCGCACCCCTGCTGTACGTAGTGTCAACGCAGCAGAGCGTCCCTCTGTTTACCTGTGTCTCCACCTTCCAGTTTCTCCATGCACACATTTGGACACACACCTGCAAACCACCAATGCACATGCACACTTATGGAAAAAAAAAGTTATAGTCATGGACACCGAAAGGGTTTGCATTATCTGAAGCCTGCAAGAAGATCTTCATTCAGAGCTCCAGTTTAGACATATTGCAGAACCATATAGTTATTTTCAGCAAGACCCTATGACTTATAATCCTGCTTCTACAGTCATACAAGTGATCTTGCTGTTGGTGAGTCACAATAAAGGCAATCCAAAAGGAGCAATTTTCATTGGACAGCACCAGATGCTGAGTAGAATAGAGCTGATCACTGTTGAGACTTATCATAAGATTCTCTGATTTCCTTCTATTCCATTGGTTTGAATATGATCAGTGTAATATTTCACAGAGTTTCTCTGCTCTCCAGAGCTCAGTGAGCAGACAGGTATTCATGTCTGTATCACTGCATAAATCCTGTATGGTTGCAGCATAGCTAAATGTAAATGTAATGAGTTCAAGTCAAGAGTGATGGATTTCCCGTGTAATGTATCTGAAATATTTGAAGTTGTAAACTATTTCCACATCCGACTTTTAACAGAATGGCTGTCTGCTCTGGAAGGAGAAACGTGCACTTTGCTTTGAGAGAGACGATTGGCCAAACAGTTGCGTAACAATTGTGTAAAGACTCACTGCTGACACACCTGTGTACAAGAGTACTTTGTAACAATAGAAATGCTAAAAAGTTAAGAGAAAAATGTAGAAATGTCAGAATGTCCCTCAAATGTGCTGTGAGTCAGCACCAAACATAATTTGAGTGCCACTTTGTAGGTCCATTGTGCCTCTCCTTTCTTTTTATTACATGAAAGGCTCCAGAGATGCATATATAAATGCAGATGTTGTGAATGGAACTAAAGTCAAGGTCTTGGCTTTCAATTTTTAGAAAGAGATTGGCTTTTGTCATGTGGCTTGCTGAAAGTCTCTTTATAAATGTTTACCAAAGAAAATGATTTATTTTAAGGATATTCATATTTTAGATAATATTGTTTGTTTGATATAGAGAACAAATAGCTCTAACCATACCTTCCAGAATGTAAAATTTTCAAACGAAAAAATTTCGATGATGGAGTTACAGTTCATATTTTGCAGAGTAAACGCTGAAAATGTTACATAAAATACCTGCTTAACGAAGACCAAATCCCAAATGGAAACTTCCCCTTATACTTGCTCTGTCAGCATGACAATATACCCAAACACACAAGAAAATAGATGTAAAAACTGCTTAAGAGAAACAGCTTGAAAAAACCTTAAAAAAAAAGAAAACATGACCTAGGGCCCCAGGAGTAAACAAGGCATTAGAGAAAACAAATTACAAGCATTACCAAAGGATTCTTCTTGTTCCTGAAGCTTTATTTGTCTGCCATTAGATGATAAAAATTAATTCACAATTATGAATGCTGCTTATCATCCATCTACCTGCTGTGACAATGATGAGCCTGAGGATGCTACCCATAGTTATATTTAGTAAACATATGATGAATGCTTTATGGGAGGCAAATTGTGACAATGAAAATACACTCAGCTTGCTGTCATGTCTTTTTGAGGAATTTGAATAAACTTTTCTGTTTCGTAAACAACTACACTAACAATATTAGCATAATGTTTTAAACATGTACACCAATCAAACATAACTTAATGACCATCAACTGCTGAAGTGAATAACGCTGAATATTAATATTATACGTTTTTTTATGGTGCCTGTTTATGGGTTGGGCATATTTGACAGCAAGAGAAATGTCGGCCTTTAAAGTATTAGAAGCCCTCCCGACCCCACTAGGGACAATGATGTTAGAAAATGGATGGATGAATGGATGGATGGATGGAAGTATTAGAAGCAGGATAAATGTTTAAGTTCAAGAACTGAAGCAAGTTTGACAAGAGTGAAATTATGAGCTATCTGAGTCAGAGCAACCACACCTATTGAGGGTTATTTGAGGTGTGCATTTATCAGTAACTATTAAAAGCTGTCTAAGAAAGAACCAATGTGTAAGGATTGGCAGGATGTTTAACAAATAGTAGGGAAATCGTGTAGATCTTCACACTGTGCGATTACTGACCATTTCAGCTAAAATCTAACAATGTCAAAGAATATCTGGTCATGAGCTTCAATTTGTGGTCTTCCATTGTTCCAGATCATCACACAGACAGACAGTCAATTTAGAGCTCCTGTGTACTGAAAAAAATACCAAGCTGAGTCTAATAATTTCTGAGAAAATTGTGCAGTGGGACTGCTGCTACCGACATCTGATTCTTGTCCTCTTTTGTCCTGACATGTCTCCATTTCTCCTTATCCCCTCCTCCTCACAGGGTGTGATTCTAGCAATAAGCATATTAGCAACTCTAACTGGCTGCTCATTGATTGACTGATTTGTCTTTTGAACCTCTCTGATCTGATTGTGTTACAGCAACTAGTCTGGCATCTTACATCATGCTGTATCTGACTGAAGCAAAAATAATACCTCACTTGCACAGTATGACACCTTCAAGTCCTGTACAATTTTTGAAATTGGGTTGCATGCTGAGCTTAAGCCAAGATTGTTAGCCCACACATCTGGAGTAAGCAACAGGAACATTTCTCTAATACTGAAAGTATCTAAAGGCACTGCAGTGTCTTATTGTTAAATGGAAGAATTTTGGAACCGTCAGCAGATTTCATTGATGTGGTTGATCAGTCAAGCAGAGAAATGTGAGAAAAGAACCTTCAACAGACATGTAGCTGAAAGTCAAATGGTTATGAGGAATGAAGAGGACTTTTCAGTTCAGTGATTTGCCAATCCACGCATTTGTGCCTGCCTGAATTCACTTTGCGTTAAAAGCCATGTGGCTGAAAGTTTATCAAAAGTTCATTTAACCACGAGAAGCATTGTGTCTAGGCTGCTGTGAAACATTACTTTTCAGGAAGGCAGCACTAAAAACTGTATTGCATGTGTATCTTCAAGAAAAAGTACTAGTGTGATTAGGCCAGAACCCAGCAGAGCATCTGCGAAAAAAACTTCCCAAAGGTTTGTGAGTTCCTCCCTAGTGACTCATTGAAAAGTATCACTGAAAAACAATTTCCAAACCTTTGTGAAGGTACAACAACAACAGCAAAAAACCTGATTGCCTTTATTCATCGCCACTCCCTCACATTAAAATGAAACCAAATAATTTTAGATAATAACACATGCAATAAAGCTCTGATAATAAAACAATGTTTATTTCAGTAAATAACATCAATCATTTTCCAATCCCACTTTGTTCTCTTAAGGTTTGCGATCTGCTGGAACAATCATCTGCAAAAGGTGGAGCACAACATTAACAAATCATTAGTTGTTCACAGAATGAGAAATCGGATAAAATTAACTCTAGCTTCCTTTTTATGAGGCTAAATGACCAAGGAAAATGAGCCTAGCTTAATCTTTTACCTCACATCTTCCCCATTGTAGTAAAATTAGTTTACGATCTACTCTAGATAAAAGAACACACATATGGGCCTGGCAGTAGCAGAAGTACTAGGCACTCGACCCATGTAGGGAGGCTTCACTCCGCGACGCAGCCGTAACGGATTTGAGTCCTAGCCCGTGGATCTTTGCTGCATGTCTTCTCCCTCTCTCACAATCCACTTTCCTGTCAATCTACTGTGAAATAAAGGCCACTGGAGCCAAAAAACCCACATACTTAACCTTTGCAGCACCGTATTCATCTTTTAAATACAATTCTGTAAATCACTACTTGTTAAATACTTTCATCCAACTAATGCTTATCCATTGAAAGCATGCGACAAAGGAAATATCAGAATTTTAGAAGAAATCTTTAGTGACAAATTTTTCATCTTTGTTGGATAAAAAGAACTCTGTGGATGATGCTTGTCAATCACCTTTCAATCTCTTTCAGCTTCCTTTACAAAGCTGTCAACAATGACAATACACAGCACCCAAGTGTTTTTTCGTCCAGTGTGTGTACAGAATAAAAAAGTGTATATATTCATTAAACTGGAATGAACACCAAGTCAGCGCAGCACTTTATTTAAATGAATAGAACTGTGTGCAGAGTAAACATGTACACAAATATACAAATAAATGTAATCCCGCTGGCTGCTTTATGAGATACACCAGTTAAATTGGTTGTTTATTGAGACCAATTTTATGTTTATTATGGCGATTTACAATTACAGTGTTGTCTCAAGCTAATTTATAAAACAAGAGAAGGTGGATTTTTAAACAGAAATATAGCTGATTCAGGCTAGTCAGAATGATTGAAAGTTAATTAAACACATTGCAATTCAAATCAAGTGAAATGTTTCCCATTTGGGGAGATCCAAGACATTGTGTCAAATCTCTGACATTCCAATTAAATATTTTTATCAATATTATAATTGTTTAAAGTACAGGTAGCTAATACTGCACCTTTAACTAAACTAATTTGTCCTATTGAGAAAGCTAGGACAAACTCTAGCTTCATTCGCTGAATGAATTTGAGTCTCCTTCATATTTACCATTTCATTTATTTGAAATGGTGCCTGTTTTTCAGTAATTTGAATTAATTGACCACCTACCCTGTAAAATGAGCTTGCAGTGTTGGACAAAACCATCCCATGAAGTATTTTACTGTATCTTTTCAGATCCACTGACATAAGTGCTCAGATAGTGGAAGAACCTTGTACATAAGAAAAATAAATAAGTTGTCTGCCAGGGATTCTCTCCTGGAAATTATGAGTAAAGCTCCCAAAATTTGTTTTATTAGACCCATTCTTTCACTTTGACTGTGCATGTGCTGAGGTTTTGGGATTTTATATGACACATGCTACACAAATACATTTGTACTGAAAAATCCAGCAGTTCAGAAAGTGTAGCTGAGACATGGTGTGGTGGAGACAGACAGAAACTCATTAAAGATTTACCTAAGTTCTTCAAGCAATTAAATGCTCCTATTACTTATGATGTAGCCACCGAGATTGTGAAGCTCTCCTCCCCCATTATTTCAAGATTGCAAAGGTGCTGTGTACATATCCCAAAAACAAGTTTCTTACTTGCTTAAAAGCTCATATTTAGGCTTTTCAGAACTCACTCAATTTTGATGATATTTTAAAAAATGGAAGATGAGGTTTCAACAGAAAAAGAAATGAGAACAAAATCGCAAAATTATTGCTTATCATTGAAACAAGAGAGATAATTAACATTTGTGGGTAAACACATGCTTGCACAAACATCTGAGCTTCAGGTGTTTTCCAGTATACTGAAATCTTCCTGTCTAAGCTCAGCACAAGATGGCATTTTTATGTTAATTACCCATTTTCTGCTGCATTGTTATGCTCTGAGCGCTTTGTTAGAGTTGCTTGTTTTGCTCTCAACCACCTGTCACAGCAAAGAAGATGAAAAGATGGAAAAGGGGTTTTGGGGGAAGGGAGGGTAGTTGCTCTTTCTGCATCCTTTTTTGCCTTTTTATTGGAGTTACCTCAGCTGTCAGTTCCATCTTGGTGTACAAGCTGGGAAGATTACCAGCAAAGTCTTCACTTGGCCAAAGTAAGTGAAGATGCTTACTTCGACACAAGGATACAAAAAGAGACTCTACTGCAGGAGGTGTTGCAAGAAAATCAGTAATGACCTCATCCTCTTTTTCAGATGAACCCTCATAAATATTTCAAAATGTTGGATGTGTATGTTAGCTTTGAAGAAATATGCAGCCTTTTTCAATCATTCAATGGTGGGAAAAAGGGGTTCATGATTGGAAGCTTTGATAAAAACGTTGGGGAATTAAATAAAAGAGTGAAATAATGGCCCAAAATGGAGTCCTTACTCACACATAAACAGCACAGCAGCAGCACTTTGGCTGCACTGAGAGGATAGATGTGAAGTGGTTAAAAAGACCTGGAAGAGGAAGAAAGCCAGGAAAATATGTAGCTGCTAGTGTCCCTGTCATTACCCCTTCACTTTGCACGGTGCCAAGCACATTACTTAATTTCCCTTGTTGTCTGTCACTGGGACATAGGTTTGAGTGAGTTAAAAGCAAACCTGCCGAGACAACCAGAAAACTATGATGAAAACGACTAATCAAACAAGATCAAATCTGAAACATGATTAGAGAAGGTGCTTGCTGTTGGATGCAACCATTCAGTAGAATTTGTTTGAAATGCATCACAGGAGTAATCACATTTATAGATATGCGTAAAATGTTCTAGCAACATCACATCTTATATACTGAAACTGTTCTCAGCAGTTTCAAGAAAGTGCCGCCGTGGCCTTTAGAGATTTGTGAGCTTATTTGCAGGCACATTAAAGCTGCACTCACTCCAGCTGAAAAATGTCTTAGTGTTTTGACAATTTTTTATTTGGAAGTGTGAAACTCATTTCAGTGGTTGACACTTGTGTATGAATATAAAACATTAACATTTGGAGAGGAACCAGTGCGTGGAAGTAAGGTATGTCACAGAAGTGGAAGTGCAAGCATTTTTGGTGCAGCTTGTCAAAAGGAAATGGAATAAAAATATGTGATTTTGCTGTAATGATATAAAATGTTCATCATTTGACACCAAGGGAGAGAATAATCTTATGGGATTTTCTGATATTTTAAGCACATTTTTACATTTTGGCTTTGACACAAATTGTATTCATTTATTTATTTATTTTTTAATCAGACATTACTTTTCCAGATAAACCAAGAAACCTCTGATGTGTGCTTTTGTTGTTACTATAACCATTTTATATGACTACTTAACCAGCTCCACATCTGGTTTGTCTAAACCAGATATGGATCTGGATCTGATGTGTGTGCATGTGTTGGTTTGGTGCATCAAGTTTTTCTCTCTTTTTGAACATGAGGTGTCTTTATTACTTAAGTTAAAATGTTACAGATACATCTCATTTCCTGCTTTCTTGCTGTGTTACTTTAGTGACTTTAATATGTAAAATGTGTCCATTTGTTAATATTGTAGTCTCCTGAACTGAGTTTCATAAATAATGCATTTCTATGTTGCCTGCATTACACTGACAATCTGAATCAATACATTTAGTACCACAGTACATTATAGAGGGCTACTGTGCATCCACTCACTCCCTTTGACACTCAGAAGAACCTCCATCTCCCACTCAATTCTCATTGCTTTTGGAGATCAGGAAGAGCTGCATGCGTTATGTCACTGACTTACTTTATTTCCTGCTTGAGACTGGGACACAATCTCTGCTGATGGTAAACACCAATTTAATGTGTCTGCTGGCTGGGAAGAGCCACAGCTGCTGTGGGGAAGACAGCATGTATAAAAAATGAACAACAGGAATGTGTCAGACACAAACAAAAGGCAACGACAAGGGAAAAGTGGCAGCATGGCAAATTTCTGGTACTAAAAAAAGGGCTAAGAAGTATGACAGGGTGCTGGTGTGAGCTCTTGCAGCTCCCCAAGGGTGTAAAAACTGTATGCTGAATGGTTTGTGCAGGCCCAGTTAGCAAGTCTCACACCGTGATACAGACTTAGAGGCTTGCTGAATGTCTTAATGGTAGGATACATACAGGTAAATTTTTCTGAATGCCCTATAAGAGTTTCACAAAATAAAGCATGGCAATATATATAAATGCATGAGACAGATGTATATAATGATGCAAAGCACACATTACGTCAGCTACAGTACTTTGCAGAAGTATTCATGGCTCTTAAACCTCTATAGTCTATTTTACGCATTTTCTGAAAATACAAGTATGAACAGCATTTGTTGGTGGTGTGTTCTGGGTGATATACAGTACTAGTTTTACTTGACCCAAAACATTTTGTATGCAGCCTTAAAACTTTAACTTTGGTGTCATCTGATCAGCACTTCATCCTCCAAGTGTTCTTATACAACAATTGAGCTATGTTTCAACAGCCCAGTTGAAACATAGCCTGCCAGCTTTCATAATTGTATACAATCTGCAAACATTATATGCAGATTGTATGCAGCTCCTCCAGAGTTACCATAAGCCTTTAGACTGGTTTTCTGAATGATGCTCTTTTTGCTTGGTTGTCATTTTAGGTAAACTCTCAAGCCTTGGTTAGTTTGCACTTGTGCCATTATTGGATAAGAGCTTATTTAGGGGTATCACAGTTGATGTAATGCAAATGCATCCCTGCAGTTTTTAGAGATTTTAAATCAAGGTTTTTTATTCTTCACAATGTGCAATACTTTGTGGTGGTCTGCCAAATAAAATCTATATGAAATAAGTTGGGGTTTGTGGGTTTTAACATGACAAAGAACAGAAAAGTTCAGGAATTAAGGCTCATGCATAATTCCTGAACTATGCAGAAATTATAGTTCCTGCATAGTTAATTTGTTAAAAACAAATTAATATTCTTATTAATTTTAGACAAAGCAATAAAAATCACACTATTTCGGGGTGAATAATGTGCAAAAGAGCAAGAGATTGCATCCATTGGAGATTTGTAATTGCATGCCTACTGAAGAGGGTTGCTTGGTGTAAAACACAAGTGTTTATAAGTCACCATTGTAAAGCAATTCTGATGTTAACAACCAAAATAAACCAGGACAGTAACATGCATTATAAGTAACAGCTTCGACATAAAATATTGCTGCTACTAAAATAAAACTCAGAGAGCACTTACCCCATTTTGTGTCGTGTGTGTGATGTTTTATGATGATTTACATCATACAGAAGCATTCTCAAGTAGGGAGTACTCTGTGGAAGAGCTTAACTAACACGATGACAGCATTCGTTAGCTAGAGTCCCATCATGGCATGTAATGTATTTTTATAGAGGGAGCTGCTACGTGGTGATACTGGCATGTTGGCTTGTCCTGTCTTTTCCATTTTGCCACGTGGTATTTGCAAGAAGCCGGGTGTCATTACGATCCTTACAGGTTTACACAGTCCAAGGTAAAAGGGAAAAGTCAAAGAAACAAACTTAAACAATGAGTATATTTTGAGGAGTAATGGAAATTTAATTAAAGTCAATAAAGTCGGATATGATGGCTTGATGGAATTTGTTATTTAGAGCGCTAATCCTCAGCAATTCTGTCCAAATAAAAGTGAGGGCAGAATGAGCTCTTGGCTTTAAGGCTAATGAGATACTAGCCAAATCCTCTTAGCTAAACTATTTTGTGAGGGTTCAGTGAGTGATTGCTTTACTGCGTTAAAAGAAATAAACAAACATGATCTTGTTAAGCCTGACTAAAAGTAACTTAATTTGAGAGCAGTAGTTATCTGCTATAGAAACCTTGGGGAGAAAATAGGAATATGCAAAAAATTCAAAGTGTATTTGGACCCAGAACTTTACATTCAAAACAAAATATTTTTTTTTATGTGTTTTGTCTTTTGTGCTGTCTCCTATTTCTAATATTGCATTCCTTGTTCAGATCTTACCAATACTCCGAGAAGCAAAATAAAAGCCAGCTTTCAAAACAAGATTATTTTTCACACTTACTCTTATTGGCTAAAATCCTCAGTGCTTCACTTGTTAATACTTTATTTTCTTTTCTCCTTGGCTGCTGGTGTAAACCAGAATGCCAGAGTTTATAAATACTAGTGTGACAATCTATTTAAAAACAAACCAAAATATGTCTACAGTCTATTTCACCCAAACCAAGAGGTATTGTAACAAAATAGCAGATGCACACTAGTGAAGAAAATGGGTGCAAAAAAAATTAAAATTGGGAGATGGAGGCATTAGTTAAATCTCATAGCTTTGAACAAACTGGCACCTTTAAAATTGCCCTATTTTCTCCCCAAAGATCTAATTCTTCCAATTAGGAATGGAAGACTTCCTAAATGGGAGTCCTAATAGTTGACTATTAGCACTGCTATGAATTTATTTAGCAAATGGAGAAAGAAAATGCAAGGACAAAAAGACTTCTGAAATATTGTAAAATGATTGCATTTTGGATTCCAGATTTGGGGAAAAAGGTTTTTTGTAAAATAGCGGACTATTTTAATGTGGGGACATTGATGTTTTTTTAAGAAATTGTTTGACATACCAAAAAAGAAAAAAATATTTTCTTTTTTTTTTTTGGAATTAAGAATTATTTCCTCATTAACTCACAACCAATCATTTCACATGCCACTGTTAGCATCCCTAGAGGTATTGGTGAAAAATTTTGCTTCCAATTTCATTATTTTATAGCTGGCTCTTAACTGGTTCTCCAGAAACAACATTGTCCAGGCTTGAGTTGTGGAAAGTGGATTAGAACGAGCACATTTCAGAAGATGAATGGAAAATAATACCATAAAATAGTTGGACAATGCAACCAGATATAACTCAGGGGAAGCCGAACAAATATAACGGAATATCTGACACTTATTTCAATGTAGAGTTGCAAGAGGGACACTTGCCATAGTGCTTCAGAGCGTGATATAGCTAGATTTCTGAAAGGAGATGATAAGCAAAGTTGAAATCATTTATTTCAATAAATATATTATTAGATGCGAAAATTATATTATTGCAATTACTGTGCAATTTAAAAGTTTGTTTATCTCTTCATCAATTAGATTGTTAAATAAAGTAGGAATATCATGTTTTGCTGCTGATGCTTTGGTCTGATTTGTTGGTTCCTTCACTTGCTGGAATATATGCAGGAATGTGCAATATGTGTTTTTATTGAGCAATATGGGGTTTTTGATTTTATTGTGATGTTTACGTGATTTTTATTGCTTGTAGTGGATTCAATTGTGGAAGAGGCTTTGCTTAGCATACAATGCCCAAAACAAATTTCCCTTTGGGGACAATAAAGTATACATCATCATTATCACATCATCATCATCTGCTCACTTCCTCTAGCACCCTGAAAACTTCCATCACTCACTCAAACCTGTTTGCTTTCAGCTTCCAGAGAGAACTGCAAGTGTTATTTTTCTATTTCCTTTTTTTAATTTTCCAATTATTTACAAAAAACACTTGACACAATTCTTCTTGTGTCAACTGAGACAAAACAGTATAATTATCAACTGCAAAGATACAACCAACAGTTTCAGCTGAAAGTCTTAAATGCTCAGGGCTTATTTAAGGTGTAAAGCTAATGCAGGGGGACGTTAACACATTATCATGTCACTACAGGGAGCAATCTATTCTAGGTAACACTTTTCTTTCTGTGCTCTGTATGCTAATGAATGCTAAGGGCAACAAAAAGGTTGATTTACAAGTTGACCCCACATCTCAAACATTGTCAGAAATAGTTCTTATTTTCTTGCACCTAAACATCAGGGAAGACAAAGAGGGCAATCATATTCACATACAGTCAGACTCATTGCGCATATGCCTGGTGTGGCAGAGAAACTGCAGGGGTTGTGTGCTCACTGAATGAAATGTGAATAAATAACAGAGGGAGAGAGAGCCAGAGAGAGAAAAGAGGCATGAACATTAATTTCCCACCTTCATTCACATTCACACGGTGGGGCCATTGCTCTTGGATGTGTGATCTTAAACAGATTTCTTGGAGCTCACCCTCATCAGTGCATTTTCTCCGTCATGTATCAAAGCTGTCTTATATGTGAATAAAGCCCGAACCCTAACGTCACATCCTGCCTGAGCCAAAGTGATATGCTGTGAATGGGGTGGGAGAGAGTCAGTGAGGACCCGCCGCACATTGCAGAGATCATGGCAGGAGACGACACTATACATCAGTGGGGACATAGGCTGTCAGAGCGTGAATGGGTTTTGTCATGAATGAATAACTACCACAAATGTGCATCGAGGGGAAGAGGAGAGCTTTACTTGCCTAAGCCTTTTCATCTCCCATGATCCACACTTCAGATTTAGAGCGAGGGGCGGAGAGGGTAGGTGGGTAGTGTTGGGGGATGTTGTTGCTTTGGGCTTGTTGAAATAAACTGATTCCTTGGCAGAGGAGGATGAGAAGGGGAAAGGCTTCTTGTTCACAATATAGGAAAAAGAGACAGAGCAGAAGGTGCAATGGATCTAGTACAGCCAACATAAATGGAACATGTCCTGTCTGTGTCAGCACTGCATTTTATACTTGTGAACTGTCACCTCAGGCTTTTACCATCTGAATGTCTCAACGCTTTTGTTTCGGAGTTAAGAGCTAATTTCCCACACACTGGGTGCTCTGTCACAAGAAATATGCAACAACCAAAAAGGCTCACTGGATTTCTTTCCTCATGTCACTCACACCATGTCATCATTTCAGGCCCTGTAGAAGTCTCCTAGCTTTTTGGAGCTAAATTGCCCTATGATGGAGGTATTTGAAAGAACACAAACTACCATGAAATTGTAATGAAAAATGTTTTATTTGCTCTGGGCTATATGGAAAAAAAAAGATAAATGTTGACAGCTCAAAAAGGAAAAAAAAAACATAGGCCCTCCTGTGGGATGAAACAGTCCATACTGTGCGGAGGTGGATAAGACTGTGAAGGTGAGGGAAGTGGGCTTAAGTGGGAGAAGTGGAGAGGGAATACTGAGTCTTTCCCACCACACTGTGTCTGTACTTTACCGGCACTTTCCCAGAATACCGCCTGCTGATTTGCCATCTGCCATGGCACTGGCTCTGAAGGCAGCTGGCGTCCCTTTGCCATTTTTCTCTATTTCAGGCATGACAACAATGGATGAACTGAGGCACAGGCAATGTCAATACTTTACTACCTTCCCAATTCAGAGTTTTGGTGATCCTGTCACCCTTGTGCCTTTTCTTTTTTAATCGATGTGGGCTAAACCAGGTGATTTTACTTCCCTCATCATACCTTTTGGGGAATAAAACTGAATGGTACACTTTTCGGATCCACATGTGCAAAGTTTTATAAACTCTATCTTTTTCTTGCATTCATAAATTTATTTGCACCACTGTGTTAGTCAAGCACATTAAATATCAATCTAAACCATTAAAGCTTCTGCTCATATTGTGACAAAATATAAAAGTGTTCAAGGAAAATGATCACTTTTGCAAGGCACCAGATGTTGATCTTCCCATTAGCGAAACATT
Organism: Phalloptychus januarius; assembly: GCA_902982915.1. Lineage (NCBI taxonomy): Eukaryota > Metazoa > Chordata > Actinopteri > Cyprinodontiformes > Poeciliidae > Phalloptychus > Phalloptychus januarius. Next base: position 13,382,307 of record CADWAE010000230.1, on the reverse strand, counting down.
TTGAAGAGCTTTCACACGACAGCACTTAAGAGGTTTTAAAATGAGGATATAAAAATGTTGACAATTCTATAAATTTGTCATGTTTGTTTCATCACTGTCCCACTTCCTCCAGCAACTAGACACACACATTCCTCTGTATTGTCCACTGTACCCTTGACTAAATGATTTATGTATTTAGGAGGACAGTGACCAATGAAAAACATGTACTAGATGTCATGTTCTTCATAGTTCATGATCAAGGTTAAAGAAAGGCGTTTAAACATTTGAGGGTTTGCATGTTTTTTTTTTTTTCCAATCCCCAAAGGCCAAGCAGCTTCCCTTGACTAAATGTGTAATCGATCATAAAATATGCTGAATAGCTTAGTCTGGATAAGAGACAAGAATTCAGTGCTGTACAAGGGACATTGACTGAGTTAATGGTGGTTCGTGTGATGGCGTGTGCGTCAGCTACTTTATGGTCACTGGAATGAGCTCAGTCACCCAGGGATATTTTGCAGGATGGAAATGTAATTCGTTCTTGGTTGAATAGGTTATTCCATTCTGTGTCTTGAAGAAGTTGAAACCTTTTGTAAATATGTCCACAAAGGTGTGCTGCAATTTTAAAAAAGAAAAAAAGGTTATATTTACTTAAATATTTTATTTAAAAAATGCATTTTGATTTATTCATTTTTTTATGTGGAAATTGTCAACTATATATTTATTTTTTTCATTATGCTTTTTTTTTTTACAACTAATAAGCCCACTCAAAGCATTAGATGAACTCATTTTATTATCAGCTGTAACCAGACAGATGCAACTTGTGTTTCTTTGTTTGCTTTGAAAAAAATGATCTATTACAGTAGGTATCAATCATAAGACTTTACTGTCTCCTGTAGTTTTCCTCTTTTAGCAAGTTCAGATATTTGCTGTAAGCTCTGATGTTTCCTATTCACCTATTTTTAATTCTTATTGCTTTGTATGCTCCACCAAAGCTTTCCCCAATGCCTGTTTCCATGACAAATAATTTTTTTCACAACTTCTTTTCACCCACATAACATCCAACCAGACTTTGTGTCCTTCATTTTTTCTCCTGGGCTTAATCGTTGATTTCTCCGTTATTTCCCACTAATAACCTTATAGACCTGACGTAGGACTAGTTAGAGAATTTTCTTGCCTGTTGTCTTTGTGTTGGTTTATAAGACAAAAATGACTCAAAAAATGTCTCGGGTAATGCATAATAACAGTTGGCTTGTCGGAGGACAGCTCTACTTCCACAAAGGGGCGGGACCAGCGTTATGTAAATTATATATTACCATTACAAGACCTGAGAAAATGGTAAATGGCCTGTTCTTGTATAATCCTTCGTCAAGTCTAAAAGGACCCCAAAGCATTGTTCACCACATTCACACACTGATAGTTCGAAGTTAGTGAACTGAAGCCATAGATGCCCTGGGCTTGTCAGTCAGGGTAACCCGAAACACATTACTTTGTTGTCAATCAGTTTTTTAGTACATCCTGATTATATTCAATTGGTTCCTGGTTTATTATCAGTAAACTAGGTGATCTTCAACGATTCTAAAATATCTGTTACTACATTTAATTTTACACCACTTTCCTCTGAGATATTATCAGCAGACAACTTTCCTCATATGCTTCCCAGTCGGGAATGTTTGTGATCACAGGGCAGATTGCTCTGGAGCATGAATGAAATGGGTATCACTGGCAAATCCAAAGGCTGCCCAGTGGTGCAGCTGGTAGAGCTGTTGCCTTGCAGCAGAAGGTTCTGGGTTCGATTCCCGGCCCCGGTCTTTCTGCATGGAGTTTGAATGTTCTCCCTGGGCATGCGTGGGTTCTCTCCGGTCGGCTTCCTCCCAGTCCAAAACATGACTGTTGGGTTAATTGGCTTCTCTAATTGTCCCTAGTGTGAGTGTGTGTGCATGTTTGTTTGTCCTGTATGTCTCTGTGTTGCTCTGCGACAGACTGGCGACCTGTCCAGGGTGACCCTGCCTCTCGCCCGAAACGATAGCTGGAGATAGGCACCAGCAACCCTCCCGACCCCAGTAAGGGAAAAGGGTGCAGGAAAATGGATGGATGGATGGATGGATGGCAAATCCAAATACATGAGATAACTCACTTGTCCTTACAAAAAATATAAACTCAAGATTTAAGGTAAACTTCAATACATTTTTGAACAAGTTGTCCATCAGTTATTTTATAAAGTCATTAAGTCCTTTCAATTTTTTCTTTAGATGACTTAGTTTTGAAAGCAAGCTTGGGAACTGAACTGGATAGCATTCATAGGAAACTCTGATTTATTTGCTTTTGTTTTGTCATGAACTCTAAATATATCAAATAAATTTCAAATGTATCCCAAATTAGAAATTATTTATTCAGATGTCATGTATCTAAATCCCTATAATATTTCAAATGTTGACATTTGAAATCATTATAGATGCCTTATCTAGATCCCATATCAAATTGTATTTCAATTTGAAGCAAAGTCAAAATGCATTAACAAGCTCTACATTAGTATTATTATTTACATGATGAGCGTATGTAAATAAAAACTAAGGCAAGCAGTTTTAGAAAGCAGGTCATGTATTAGAACAAATGTTATCAAGATTTATCAGGAGTTAATTCAGCATCATGCAGAGAAAGTCCTCCAACTTTAATTTAAAAGGACTTCTAGTGCATGCAGTTATTTTGCTTAGACTTGCTTCAGACCTCAAACCTAATCTCCCTGCACAGCAGTCACTGAACCTCACAACAGTAATCCAAGGGTGTTGAAATCTATTAAAAAGAATCAGTTGGTCTAAGTAGCTCATCCTAACTAAGGAAAAAAGGTTTTGTGGATCAGAGGGTGTTTTGTGATTAAAACCATAGGAGCTTAGAAACTGAAAGGAGGTAATAAAATCATCCTAGTGATGATTTCTCTTTTATGCTCTATTGGGTACTCTCGCATATTTTTAATTTATTTTGACAGGTACTGACAACAAAAAAATGTAAGAGTTTGAAGAAAAATATGTCAACACTAAAACAAGCAGTGCATAAAAAGTGGCACAATTTTATGACAGTTCAATACACGTTTTACAATACAATCTGCAACATGTCAATAAAAAATCAATCAAAAATATGCATGTATACCCACACTCAGTTGGGAATACATAATTCAGTATTTTGCATCTACATGCACCTAACCTTTTGCATTTGACTTTCTACATTCCTCTGACTTTAGCAAGAAATGTCATACAAAATATAATACAAGGCACTTTGAAAACACTGACACTTATTTTAAGGAGCTTTAGATAGTCAGGAGAAAATTTTAACAGCCTAATAAATATTCAGTGTACATTAACTGCATCTTTTTTTTCTCTAGTAAGGAAAGGGAATTGCACTTAACAAAGTTAACTTTACTTAGTAAACAAAAGACATTAACAAAATCCACTTTCTTGCTAAAGTAAAGAGATGGGACATCCTAACACTTGACCCAGAAAACTTCAATGAGACACTTCCTATAGCACTTTACTCATCTCTGACATTAATCTGAAGAAAGTTCGCCTTATTCCTCACTTTCATCTGTGAGGAGTTTGAGGGGTTTCTTACATGTGCAGCCTGTTTTAAGCCACCCCATAGATTCTCAGAAGGATATCGATGTGACCTGTGACTTGTAGTTTTTAAGAGTTCAGGTTGAAATTGATGGAATTAATTCTACAGCTCTGTGATAGGCGTTAAAGCTGAAAATACAACACAATCTTGAAAATGCGTTAAGAGCTGGAAGAATTAAAACAAAAAAAAATTACATACAGACAAATACTCTACTGAGATAGTGAGAATCACAAAATCAAGCTGTGCATCCTTCCCCAATCTAGACTGAATGGGGCCTGTAATACAACAACTCATCCCTTGTGGTAGACCTCAGTTTGTCTTTTATCTCCCAGGGACTATTTACTCCCAGTAATTAGTTAATTCATCACCCTAATGGGAACATCCCCCTCCACTAAATAACTTCTCTTTTCCTGGAGCAGGCTCACAATTCTGGCACAGCTTCCTGGAAAGGAGGTAAGACTGCTTCCTGAGCGCAGAGTCAAGGTTGTGCGGGATGTCCAATCTGTCAGTATTTCTTAAAGGAAGTCCATTTATCACCCACTTTGGACGAAGGCAGGTTGTCAGGCAACGTTAGAATGTTAGGCAAGATTAAAGAAAGTATAAGTTCAAATGCAGACATTTCTGTATCTGATTAGGCTTTTTTGATGATATATGCAAATAGAATGTTGAGAAAAAACACATCGACTTTATTTACAGCTATGGTCTGAAGTGTATCAACTCATCTTGGTTATAAACCTCACCAGAGGTATTTTTAGGGCTGAAGTAGCCCTCTGCCATAAAACCAATGCATTTAAGCAAGACATACATTTGCAGTTATCAATATAAATAAACCAAATGCCTCTGGGAAACACTTATAAGATTAGACTATACAAAGATTGAGCTATTTGGCAACAATAAAAGTAGAAAGGCTTTCAAAATTAAGATTGTACTAACTGTCATTTCAACACATGGCAGCATGACAGCATGAGACTACAGTTGTACTGATGCATTTCTCAAACTAAGGGAAATTATGAAGAAAACAGAATAGATCCAACTTAGACCAACAGTTGATCTAAGTTGAAACAGGACAAGATTTGCTGTTTCAAAAATCACAGATGGTCATTCCAAGTAGATAAAGCAGGGAAACGTGTTTTATCATCAGTCAATCCACAAAAAAGAGCTGTTCAAATAAATTATCAAAACACCAAAAGGAACACAACATTTATAGCAATGAATGGAGGTAAACTCACAACATGCTTTCTGTGTGACAGAGGCTGGTAGCAATTACAATGATAAGTAAGAATTTATCCACATATTTTTCTGCTATGAAACATTTCATCGTTGGCCTTGCAAGTATATATATTAAAATGTGGGTTTGTAATCATGTAGAGATTCTAATCGTTTCTAAAACATGTCAGATGCTTTTTAACAATCCACTGCTTCTGTCAATAAGCAGTGTGAAAGCTCCAGTGAGTTCTAAATAAAACATACTTGAAACAATAAGATAAAATAATAATCTAAAGAAATGCTGCTAAAGTAAATTAGCAGGAGACTCTTATTTAGAGTCTTTAGATCAGTAGTCAGTTACTACATCTTAATCCCCAATTGTCTTCATAATATTTAAACTCTGCTGTTTTGCCTAGATACGATTGTGATTCTTAAAACCCTGTGGCATCTGACAAGAACAAAGACAACAAAAGTCAAAGACATTATCTTGGCTGTGATTTTGAATATATTTACACAATAATTACCAAAAGAAAATGTTAGAGGGGACAGAATCTCTGGATTGCATTCTTAAAAAGCCCACATTCTTTTTAGGCACTACAAGAACAAAGATGCACACAAGGAAACAGTTTGCAGGGCTCTAACTGTCCCCTTTTCTGATATAAATTAAATGAAAAGTATTTACAACTAATATTTTTTCATATTATCGTCTTCAGATGCCCTTTTTTAAAATTAATATAGATCCTAGGCTTGATCTAACAATGGTCCTGACAGGACCAATGAGAGCGAGAACAGCTTAAGGGAGCGTTCATCTTCAGTGGACGACAGTAGAACCAGAAAATTATTTCTCATTTCCCCCTCAGGGAACTGTACTTTACTAGAGTGAACAGAATCATATGTGGAAATTACACATGCTTCAGACAAAGAAGAGATTGAGGAGTATATTAACAAAACACTATTGGAAATGTTCCTGATGAGAGATTAGTAAGTTGATGGGCTCTGGACTGCTTTCATTTCATTCAGCCTGCTCTTCCATAGGATGAAGCCAAAAGACTTGTCTTGTCCACCTAGGAATCAGTGGATAGGCTGGAATCCTCATCTACCTTTCTGATCACCACTCACCTCTCAGTGGGTGCCTTTGTGTTCTGTCTCTCTTCATTAAGATAGGATTTAATGGACTTTCTGTAAGATTCTCTGCTTGCAGGGAGGGATGAATTAGTGAGATGTAAAAAGGGTCATAAGAATGAATGTCTTTCCGTGTCCCCTGCACAACTGGTTCAACAGACTGAAAGGAAACATTTAAAGTGGTTTCTCTTTTGATACTTGGTCACAAAGATAAAAACATGAAATCAGGAGAAAAATTGAATAGTTTTCTGGGATGATACTGTAGAAAATTCTAATTTAGGGTACTTGTCACATTATTTCTGAATCATGAAACAATTTTTGTTGCAGAATGTGAAGGATTGTGAAATCGGCTCCAGTTCCAGAAATTGTCAAAATAGGACAACTCTGTAGAATGATCTGCATAAATATAACACCAAAAGAACAATTGTGACATAGAGTTAATTTCACGAGAGCATGTTTGAGATCTTATTCAATTCTAAGTTTACTTCAAAGTTACATTAAGTCTTCTGTCAATTTAATCGAGCTGTGTCCTTATGCTGTTGAATGGTAAAATAATAAGCTTAAAAGTAATACAAATGATTTGATTTGTGACCCTGGCTGCACTTCTGGCCAGAGTCTTTCTTCTTCAGAAGACTGGATTAGTTTTGGATTTGACTTGACCTGTACTGTCTCAATTCAACATGTGTTATTGTACCTTTTACTCCCCATCCAAAAGGTTAAAGTTGCGTTTACTTTCTTTCCATAAGTAGTATGTGAAGTGCGGACTGACATGACTGCTATAAAGATTAATAAGAAGCATGCTTTGCTATTAATTTATCAGCAGAAGCTAAACTAGTCCTTACAGTCTATCAACAAACAGTTTGATAGATTTTAGCAAAACTTCCAGAGCCTCCTTGATGTGCAGTGAGAACTTACAGAGACCGTCGTCACGACCGGAGAGCCCCTGACTTTTGTACATCAAGAATGTTGAAATGTGACTTTGAGAAGCCAGTTGTCATCAATACGGCCCACCGCTGTTTATGTTTGAAGCCATATGAAGGATCCTAACCTCTTCCACTGACTGCATGGGTACATCATGCATGAGATGAAGCAAAAAAGTGTTTAACTAAGCAGCTACATATCAATAAATTATGACAGTCAGCAAATCTTTATCTATCTGGCTTACATTGCAAAGGTTATAGGACAGCAACAGAGCTTCTGCAAAGTGCTTCATATGTAGCTGCCACTTAATTATCATGGGCAACTAAAATATTTATCAACCCATTGGATGCAGAGACATTATAGAGCAATAACTCTGATCAGTCTCCCAAAATAGGGGGGCATTTTTAATAAATACCAAAATAGGGGGGCATTTTTAACACTAATGTCTAACATTACGACGTAATTGACATATTGAAGTTGCCTAACGCAAAGAACAAGTGCCTAGTATTAATTATTATGTCACTTGTGTTTTATTCTTGTTCCTTCTGTTGGTCCCAGAAGAGAAAAAAAGGGTCACTGCATTTCCTCTGGGGGAAGCATTTGGTGAGGACTTGAGTACACATTTCTGTACGTTAAGAGGGAGGAAGTCTGTTCTGTGTTATTGGCTATCACATATTATGCTTTACTGATGTTTAAACAAACTGAAGACAGTTGTACTGTGTTCAAGTATGGAATGTATTATACTTAGTAATCACTTAAGAGTAATTGTATAGATTTTTATCTTTGATCTTCCGGAATGTTCTTTATATTAAACTTGGTAAAGTATTCTCTTATCTCATAATTTTAAACATAAAATCTTACACAGGAGTGGAGTGGAGAAGTAAAGCTAAGTGGAATATAACAAATAGGGCATTTATAATATCTGGACCTGCTCTGCCTCAGCACCTAATATTATGTGCACACATAATCTTAACAGTTTAATTGTTAAACATTTGGAGGTTGGGGCATCCAACTGATTATTATTCACTCTGTTCCCACATGCACAAATCATACACATACATTGATTTTTCATACACTTCCAAATGATATCCTGATTTAGCAATTTCAGATGTTACAACATAGTCATTTTGGATTATAGCCCAGCGCCTACTTCCATGAAAATCTATCTGCCAAAACAAGCAGATAGAACTAAAAACCTGCAGGTTCTTTAATTATCTTTTATTATCTGATCTGGCCTTAAATATATAATGTGTGTTTATATATATATATATTATATTATATTATATTACATATCTTCCAATCTCTGGAGAGCAATGATAAAGGCGAGGTTAGCAAATCTGTGAAACTTTTAAAACATATCTTGAAAGCAAATAATCTTGTATGACTCTTCAATAAACTAAATAAACTCAAAAGAACGGAAGAGATTGAGGGTGAATTAATAACTGTAGAGCAGGTTTACAAAAGCTGGCTTCTCCAATAAGCCTACATGAAAATTCTTAGACTTAAATCTGAATACATTTCCATCTAGGGGGAACAGATTGGCAATGTGTTATTAAGGATGAAGCAAAAACATTTGGAACTGGGGGGCAAGTCTCAAACTACTGACTCTACAATTAAAGGGAGCGGAAACAAAACGGGACGTAAACAAAATAAGATCAGAATTGGGCCTTTTGATCACAGATTTCACAGATATAATGGATGTTCTAAGAAGTTTTCCTTTTAGTAGATTTTAGATGCAGGCTGATATAATCCGAGACTCACTTTTTGACTGAAATTGGACATAAATCTAATATCAATATCAGATATGGACACTCATTGATGTTATCATAATCAAGATTAAATCTGCTCCATTGCATGTATTTTTGCTAATAAAATAGTCAAAATGTTCAATATTTATCTTCCCTGCTATGAGTTAAAATAAACTCTTCAGGTCTGTCTGGCTACATGTAACATAAATGTTTGGCTTACATTTATTATCTCAATTAAGGAACCCATTCACTGTTATTTATTTAAACAGATTATTGTATTGTAAATGTATGTTTCTGTCAAATCAACAAAGTTACAGTCCGTGAGTAAACACATCTACCAGACCACATTTAAAAGCAACCGCCATAAAAAGCATGACTAATTTTGTTTATGAGGAACATAAAGCTTTTTATCTCGTCATGGCCCACAGCTACTGTCAAATGTGGGTTCTGCATCCAGCGAAGGGTCGCTCTCATTAGTCAAACCCCTGTATCACACATTAATGAATTACATAAGGTGGCTCATTAGTGAGCAACAGGAAGATAGAGCATATGCCTTTTCTACTTTCACCACATATGAGTTGTTGCTTTGCTGTTCACCTTTGAATGTTTTACAGGCGGAAATAAAATCGATTTTTATGCACCAGGTCTTAAAATCTGGAAATATTAGCTCCCTCGTTACCAGTGAAGATACAACAAAATAAAATATTTTTTTCTCGAGTTATCCCATATCTACTATTAAAACTAAAACATACATATTGCCAGTAGGCTATGTACTATTTCATTTGACTGAAAGTCTGCTGAATTCTGAAATTAAGTGTAAATAGGATAGTTTCAACAAAAATTGCCCTGAATTTGGCTCCATCCATCAACACTGACCATCTTCCATGTCTCTGCTGAAGAGAAGTATCCCATAATGTTGCCACTACCATGTTTGACAGTGGGGATGGTGTGTTCAGAGTGATGTGCAGTGTTATGCACACTGCAGCCTGAAGTGACCCAATTCCGATTTTTTTGACATAGTGCAACCTCTATCTGATCTTTTCATAACAGTCTGTATGCATTTACTTAATTAATGAATGGATATCATGTTTTTTGTTTGTTTTTTTCTCTGGTTTTGACACAATCTGACTATCTCTAAATATATGCAAACTTACCCAATATATTTTCGGCCATAGTGTGAAGTTGAATTGACTTGTCCATATAAAGGGCAGAAAATTCAATCTTTGAGTGTTGGAGCATGCAGGCAAGCACAGCTGAGGCCCTGTTTACTTCATAAGAGAGACAGACAGAAGTGGAGAGAGACTTTCATGCTGTTGGAGATTTCTGCACTTCACATGTTTACCATTTCCAATAAAAAAAGAGCTCTTTTTTTTCTTACAAACACACATCAGCAGCCACATAAGCACTCACCAGTCACGTCACAAGGACAAAATGTTCTGTAATCAGTTGTGAGTATCCATTATGTTATAAAGGAGGGAAAGTGATTGATGCACATTTGAATTAAAGTTCAATTGAAGGACAGAGCTCCCAGTTATGGCAGCTATTCATCAATTAGATCCAGAAACACCCCCTACAAAGAGGAAAAGATGGTTCTTTAATGTTATATTTTTTCTGGATAGAAAGTACAAAAAATGGTTTCTTTTAACAACACTTTTGAAAGTTACTGGGAAAAAAATTAATTATTATGCAAGCTAACACACTAAAGCAAACTCAATCAAAGTTTCATTTTAAAACCATTTGCAATTACATTTGTTTTTAGAGAGAGAAACCCTGCTAGCATTTCAGCCAGCGTAATTATTAAACTAGGAAATATGTTTTTTTTTTAATTGGAGAAATCAAGAAGATGTCATTTGAGTCAGAAAAGTCAGATTATGATGACTTTTAATACTTCATTAGTTTGAGTTTTTTGTTAATTTGTGAAAATTAACTTCCATTCTCTTTTGAAACTGGTGTTGCAAGTATCCTTATACTACCAAATTTTGCACATTTTGAGTTTTAGCTGAAGGAAGCAATGAGAGAAGACAATTGTTTAATGTTCCATGGGACAAGAGCCATAGGTGTTATGGGTGCTATACCATCTGTTTCTTCCACATACCCTGGATCTGAGAACAAATTGTAGTTGAATAATTTAGAAAAATACTTTGCTTTCTTAATTTGTAGTTGTGCTTAGTTAATGTGTTTTTCAATTTGTTGATGTGGTTTGCATGTCTGGGCCATCTTGTCTAAACAGAGACAGCAAACAACCTTTGCAAAGGTTATTTGCCATTTAATAAGCTGTGTCCCCCCATGAATTCGGTACCTTGGGAGACAAGAAACGCTATTTTTGAAACTGGTGCATACATTTCACAATATCTGTCTCATGTATGGCCATGAGCGCCATATCTTTTTTTAAGTGATAATGTCAAAGCTCACTCTGACAAATAACAAATGTGTCGCCATTCTGTGTTTTTTGTGTTGCTCTCTGGCAGTGTTACAGCGCCACCAATATGCCTGGCATGTCTACTGCAACATTTTCAGTCATGCATCTTGTCTTGTGAACGCACATTGTTTTTCTTAATTCACTTGAATTTTGGGACAGTTTCAAAAGCTAACTCTGACAAAAAAATAACATTGTCATATAAAAGCAATAACCACAGTATGTCACAGATAATGTTTTATGGATTGTCTATGAACGCATAAAAGTAAAAAAATTTTTTTACAAATTACAGCATGATGTGGTCACATGGTAAAATTGAACTTGAAGCAATATTTTCAACTGTTTTTATTTTGAGTTTCTTGATTAATCACTGAAAGAATAACAATTAAAGCTGCGAGCAGCCTCGAACGGCCCTCGCAGCCAAGCGCCGCTCCGGCTTAACCTTGCGACCGCAGGGGTTCCCGCACCGCAGATACTCTCGCACCGCTGACGCTCTCCCGCAGTTCCCCCGTCCGTCCGCCAGAGGACACGCATCTACACATTCGGCAGCATTCCCCGACAAAGCACACAAAATCTGGTGCAGATCGGCCAATGTAGAGAGGAGATATAGCTGATGGATTAACCTAGGGGGCGCAGTGGAGTCAATTTTCAATGTAATGTTATCGGGCTCTGCAGAGATTCAAAAGTCAATCTCAAAAAGTTTGGTGCAAATCAGATTATGCATGCGTGATCTACAGCCGACCCTATGCAAACGGCAAAGGTTTGAATTTGGCAGGTTTTCAGCTTGGTCAAAACATGTGCAATTTAGAGGCAAACGTATGTCAATGGCGTTACAGGTGACTTCACCACGCTGCCATGCTCCATTGAAGCCAGTCGGGGTTGTAATCCACATTACACCAACATGTTTTCTGTCTCTGGACACAGTTTCATGTTGATTAGGTCAAAAGGGTCAGATACAGACCGTTCAGATTAAGAAATGACACTTCCTGTTCTCAGGGGGCGTGGCTTAAGTGATGTCTTCAGTTGACCATTGTGTATTGTAGGGGACCCGATGATGATCAATCATGGAAACTTTGGTGCCTCTGTGAGTTTTTGTGTAGGAGATACAACTATTTTGTTTTTCATGACGAGTAGGTGAACTTTGACCCCAGTAAACCCCCTTCAGCAAGGGGTTTTTGATTATAAATGATCAATTATAATCGGCAAGGCCTCATGAACAATCTGAGCAAATTTGAAGCCGATCGATCGAAATCCCTAGGAGGAGTTTGATCAAATGCGAGGGCTGTTTTCGGCCAAAATGGGGTCAAAATCAGACCTTCAATCCAAAATGACCGACTTCCTGTTGGACTTGCACTATGACATTAATTGTATTTTCTGATTAATATTTTCTTGATTAATATGGGTTGTTGCTATGTTGTTCAGTGTTTTAAGATCTTGTTCAATGTGCCCTTTTTTAACTTTGAGCCCCTCCAAAGGTCTCTGCACAGCTCTGGTCAATCAGTTCGGCCGAGCTGCATTTCAGCCATGAAGGTTGTTTTTATTCAAACTTCAGCAGTTTTCTAGTTGTTCTGCTGAGGTAGTGATATCAATTTGTGACATCATGCAAACTGATGTCACAGTGAGTGATCACAAAGCTGCACTTTTGGATTCTACAGTCATTACCTTTGCAGTAGTCAGAGAGTAACGATTGTATTCTAAACGAGAGATTGTTTTCAATCAGTTTTTGGATTTATTCAGTAAGGAGTAAGGATTGTATTCTAAACGAAAGTTTTTTTCAATCTGTATTTGGATTTGTCCAGATAAATAAGATTAACAATGAGTCACACCAGCAAGCCGTCGTTTTCTGATTCCGTTAAACAGAAAATACAACAGAGCTTAGACAAAAAGGCACAGAAGAACCAGGGTCTCCTCAAAGAAGTCAGCATGATTACCACTGAGAGACAGACTCTGAAGAGAGAAATTGAGGAGCTCAAGATTAAAGTTATGACCTTAGAACAAGCTGCACTTAAAAAAGACAATCTCATTCAGGAGAAAGACAAGGAATTTAAAAAACTGTGTGACGTAAACACAACTTTAAAGAACGATAACAAGACCCTGGAGCAGAACATGACCAACCTGGGGCAGAAAAACACTGCCCTGCAAAAGGAAAACAAAGCTCTGAACCAGAAAAACACCGTGCTGGAGCAGAAACGAACCACCCTGGAGAAAGAAAAGACCACCCTTCAGAATGAAAAGACCGCTCTGGCGCAGAGAAACACAGCCCTAGAGAAAAAAAGCAAAGCTCTGGAAAAGAAATACAGCACGCTTAAAACCCCTTGACAGAAGAAAAAGACCTCCCTGGGCAGAAAACACAGCTCTGGAAGAGAAAAACAAAGCTCTGGAACAAAAAAACAACGTCCTGCAAAAGAAAGACAAAGGTCTGAACCAGAAAAACACAGTCCTGGAGAAGAAAAGATCCACCTTGGAGAAGGTGGAGGCGTTTTTCTGGCCCAGAGGCCAGAAAAACACAGCTCTGGAGAAAGAAAAGACCACCCTTGAGAATGAAAAGACCGCTCTGTCGCAGAAAAACACATCTCTGGAGAAGGAAAAGACCATCCTTGAGAATGAAAAGGCCACCCTTGAGAAGGAAAAGGCCACTTGCGGCAGAAAAATGCAGCTCTAGAAATGGAAAAGACAACCCTTGAAATAGAAAAGACACCCTTGAAAATGAAAAGACCACCCTTGAGAAGGAAAAGACCTCCCTAGGGAGAAAAGTACAGCTCTGGAAGAGAAAAACAAAGCTCTGGAACAAAAAAACAATGCCCTGCAAAAGGAAGACAAAGCTCTGAACCAGAAAAACACCATGCTGGAGCAGAAAAGATCCACATTAGAGAAGGAAAAGACCCTTGAGAAGAAAAGGCCACCCTTGAGAATGAAAAGGCCACCCTTGAAAAGGAAAAGGCCACTCTGGGAAAAAGAAATGGAAAAGACAACCCTTGAAATAGAAAAGACCACCCTTGAAAATGAAAAGACCACCCTTGAGAATGAAAAAACCACTCTGGCGCAGAGAAACACAGCCCTAGGGAAAAAAAGCAAAACTCTTGAAAAGAAATACAGCACGCTTGAGCAGAAAAGATCCACTTTGGAGAAGGAAAAGACCTCCCTGGGGGAGAAAAGTACAGCTCTGGAAGAGAAAAACACATCTCTGGAACAGAAAAACCAAGCCCTGCAAAAAGAAATCAAAGCTCTGAGCCAGAAAAACACCACCCTGAAAAAGGAAAACAAAGCTCTCAACCTGAAAATTACAGTGCTGGATGAGAAAAGATCCACCTGGGAGAAGGAAAAGACTGCTCTGGGGCAGAAAAACACAGCTCTAGAGAAGGATAAGACCACCCTTCAGGATGAAAAGACCATTCTTGAGAATGAAAAGACCACTCTGGAGCAAAGAAACGCAACTCTGGAGAGTGAAAAGACCATCCTTGACAATGAAAAGACCACCCTTGAGAATGAAAAGACCACGCTTGAGAATGAAAAGACCGCTCTGGCGCAGAGAAATACAGCCCTAGAGAGAAAAAGCAAAGCTCTGGAAAAGAAAAACAGCACTCTTAAGCAGAAAAGATCCACATTAGAGAAGGAACAGACCACCCTTGAGAAAGAAAAGACAACCCTTGAGAAAGAAAAGACCACTGTTGAGAAAGAAAAGACCACTTTGGCAAAGAAAAATGCAGCTCTTAAGAAAGAAAACACTGCCTTGGGGCATATAAACACCGACCTGCAGCTTGAACTGGAACAGCTGAAAAGAAAGCTGAGGGACAATGAGGGGCAGCAGAACCAGCAGCCATCTAAAGAGGAAACCCATGAAGAAAGCCAGCCGGTTTCAGACCAGCCACAGAAGCAGCCGCCTGCCTCTGGACTTGCGGCTGAAGGCTTATTAAATATACTTCTGAAAATGTATCAAGCAGGCACTTTCAGGAACTATCAGTCTCCGGAACGACCATCTATCTGGGCTGATAGAGGGTTCTTCTCAATAAGAAGTGTCATGAGCTTCATGCTTGATTATCGGTGGCAGACAAGCTTGAGAACCGCAGGACTGCGGTGTCAGGGGAGCTTGACACTTGGGGCTGATGGCAGAAGAACTTAACGCTTGAAAGATGTTGGCAGCGTCCCCCAAGGTTTCTACTCTGGCCTGGCGATGAAGTCTGATGGCCTTCATCGCCAGACTTCATCTAGTTTGTTTTTGTTTTAGTTCTGGCCCTCCTTCCTAGACCCCCTCCACCAACCCGTGATGGGTTGTGTTTTGTTTCAGTTTTTTTATGGCACCTGATGTCTGCCTTGAGGAGGGGGTAATGTTAGGATCTGGGGTCGTTTGAGTTTGGATTTCCATGTTCTCCCAATACATGCGTGGGTTCTCTCCGGGTGCTCCGGCTTCCTCCCCAAAAAAAAAGTATTAATTGATTTCGCTAAACCCATCCTTAGGAAAGGATGTGTGCATGCATGGTTGTTTTGTCTTGTCTGTATCTGTGTTGCTAGCGACGTGTCCAGGGTGTACGCCGCCTCTCGCTGGACATAGGCACCAGCACCTCTCCTGATGCCACAAGGGGACAAGGTGTAAGAAAATGGATCGATGGATAATCCCAGGTCTTTTCTCAAGCTCACAACCTCAAATGTCAATATTTTATTCGTAATAGAACATAGATGACATATCAAAAGTTTAATCTTAGTAAATGTAACATTTTAAAGGAAAAATATGTTTGCTTCAAAATTTCACAGTGTCTACAAATCCCAAAAAGTTTGGGACATGTAGCAATAAGTGGAAGAAAAAAGGAAATTAAGCATTTAACGATCCGCTGGAAGACCAATTAACCCTAATTAAGTCAATTGACAACAGGATTGGGTATAAAAAAATCTTCTCAGAGTGTCAGTGTCTCTCTGAAGCCAAGATGGCAAGAGGATCACCAATTCCACCATTGTTGCACAGAAAGATAGTGCAGCAATACCTGAATGGTGTTACCCAGCGTAAGGTCTTTGTGTAAAATAGCAAAGACTTTTATGTTATCATCAACCGTGCATAACATCATCAAAAGATTCAGAGAATCTGGACCAATTGCTGTGCGTAAGGATCAAGGCCGTAAAACTCTACTGGATGCTCGTGATCTCCGGGCCCTTAAACGTCACTGCACCTCAAACAAAAATGTCACTGTCAAGGAAATAGCATAATGGGCTCAGGAATACTTACAGCATTGTCAGTGAACACAGTCCACCGTGCCATCCGCCATTGCCAGCTGAAACTCTACAGTGCAGAGAAGAAGCTATTTCTAAGCAAGCTTCACAAGCTCAGCCGCTTGCACTGGGCCAGGGGTAATTTAAAATGGAGTGTGGCAAAATAGAAGACTGTTCTGTGGTCAGATGAGTCAGTTCTTTATGAAACACTGGGACGCCATATCCTTGGGCTGCCACCTTATCGCGGTGGAGGGGTTTGAGTGTCCCAATGATTCTAGGAGCTATGCTGTCTGGGGCTTTACGTCCCTGGTAGGGTCACCCAAGGCAGACAGGTCCTAGGTGAGGGACCAGACAAAGTGCAGCCCGAAGACCCCTGATCACTGATAAAAACTTTTGAACGTGGTGTTCCCTCGCCCGGACGCGGGTCACCGGGGCCTCTCCCTGGAGCCAGGCCTGGAGGGTGGGCATGATGGTGAGCGCCTGGTGGCCGGGCTTTTGCCCATGGAGCCCGGCCGGGCTCAGCCCGAAGGGAGAACATGGGTCCCCCCTCCAATGGGCTCACCACCTATGGGAGGGACCACAGGGGTCGGGTGCAATGTGGGCTAGGTGGCGGCTGAGGGAAGGGGCCCTGGCGGTCTGATCTTCGGTTGCAGAAGCTGGCTCTCGGGACGTGGAATGTCACCTCTCTGGTGGGGAAGGAGCCGGAGCTGGTGTGTGAGGCTCAGAGGTTCTGACTAGAAATAGTCGGTCTCGCCTCGACGCATGGCTCTGGTTCTGGAACCAGTCTCCTTGAGAGGGGCTGGACATACTTCCACTCTGGAGTTGCCTGCGGGTAACCTCCCTCCGCCTAAGGGTGGGGGGACGGGTTCTGACTGCTGTTTGCGCTTACGGTCCGAACAACAGTTCGGATTACCCACCCTTTTTGGAGTCCTTGGAGGGGGTAATGGAGAGTGCCCCTCCTGAGGACTTCCTTGTTCTGCTGGCAGACTTCAATGCTCATGTGGGCAATGACAGTGAGACCTGGAGGGGCGTGGTTGGGAGGAACGGCCCCCACGATATGAACCTGAGTGGTGTTATGTTGTTGGACTTCTGTGCTCGTCATGGATTGTCCATAACAAACACCATGTTCAGGCATAAGAGTGTCCATGTGTGCACTTGGTACCAGGACACCCTAGGCCGCAGTTCGATGCGGCCTAACGATGATCTGGATTGGCAGATCATCGTTTCATCTGATCTGCGGCCGTATGTCTTGGACACTCGGGTGAAGAGAGGTGCGGAGCTCTCCACTGACCACTACCTGGTGGTGAGTTGGCTCTGGTGGTGGGTGAGGATGAGGTGGGTGAGACCTGGCAGGCCCAAACATGTTGTGAGGGTCTGCTGGGAACGTCTGGCGGAGTCCCCTGTGAGGCGGAGCTTTAACTCCCATCTCCGGCAGAACTTTGAACACGTTCCGGGGGAGGCAGGGGACATTGAGTTTGAGTGGACTATGTTCCGTGTCTCCATTGTCGAGGCGGCATACCGGAGTTGCAGCCATAAGGCTGTCGGTGCCTGTTGCGGTGGCAACCCTCGAACCCGTTGGTGGACACCTTCGGTGAGGGATGCTGTCAAGCTGAAGAAGGAGTCCTATTGGGCCTTTTTGGCCTGTGGGACTCCGGAAGCAGCTGACGGGTACTGGTGGGCGAAGCGGCATGCAGCTCAGGTGGTTGTTGAGGCAAAAACTCGGGCGTGGGAGGAGTTCGGAGAGGCCATGGAGAAAGACTTCCATACGGCTTCGAGGCAATTCTGGTCCGCCATCTGGCGTCTCAGGAGGGGGAAACAGTGCAGCACCAACACTGTGTATAGTGGGGATGGTGTGCTGCTGACCTCGACTCGGGACCTCCTCAATCCCACCAACATGCCTTCCACTGAGGAAGGCATGTTGGTGCCTGGGGACTCTGGGTCGGGCTCTCCAATCTCTGGGGACGAGGTCGCCAAGGTGGTTAAAAAGCTCCTCGGTGGCAGGGCCCCGGGGGTGGATGAGATCCGGCCGGAGTTCCTTAAGGCTCTGGATGTTGTAGGGTTGTGTTGGCTGACGCGACTCTGCAGCATCGCATGGACATCGGGGGGCAGTTCCCCTGGATTGGCAGACTGGGGTGGTGGTCCCCCTGTTCAAAAAGGGGGACCGGAGGGTGTGCTCCAATTACAGGGGGGTCACACTCTTAAGCCTCCCTGACAAGGTCTATTCAGGGGTCCTGGAGAGGAGGGTCCATCGGATAGTCGAACCTCGGATTCAGGAAGAGCAGTGTGGTTTTTGTCCTGGTCATGGAACACTGGACCAGTTCTACACCCTCAGCAGGAGGGTGCGTGGTGGGAGTTCGCCCAACCGGTCTACATGTGTTTTGTGGACTTGGAGAAGGCGTTTGACCGCGACCCTCGAGGAGTCCTGTGGGGGGTTCTCCGGGAGTATGGGGTACCGGGCCCGTTGATACGGGCTGTCAGGTCCCTGTACGACCGGTGCCAGAGTCTGGTCCGCATTGCCGGCAATAAGTCGGGCTCGTTCCCGGTCAGAGTTGGACTCCGCCAGGGCTGCCCTTTGTCACCGATTCTGTTCATTACTTTTATGGACAGAATTTCTAGGCGCAGCCAGGGTGTTGAGGAGATCCGTTTTGGTGGCCTTAGGATCGCATCTCTGCTTTTCGCAGATGATGGGGTGCTGTTGGCTTCATCGGGGCTCTCGCTGGAGCGGTTCGCAGCCGAGTGTGAAGTGGCCGGGATGGGGATCAGTGCCTCCAAATCCGAGGCCATGGTCTGCAGTAAAGCGGGCGCTGTACCGGTCCGTCGTGGTGAAGAGGGAGCTGAGCCAAAAAGCGAAGCTCTTGATTTACCGGTCGATCTACGTTCCTACCCTCATCAATGGTCATGAGCTTTGGGTCATGACCGAAAAAACGAGGTCCCAGATACAAGCGGCCGAAATGGGTTTTCTCCGCAGGGTGGCTGGGCTCTCCTTTAGAGATAGGGTGAGAAGCTCGGTCATCCGGGAGGGACTCAGAGTAGAGCCGCTGCTCCTCCGCGTCGAGAGGAGGCAGTTGAGGTGGCTCGGGCATCTGGTCAGGATGCCTCCTGGACGCCTCCCTGGTGAGGCCACCAGGAGGAGGCCCTGGGGAAGACCCAGGACACGCTGACCACATTCTGCAGCAATCACAACATCCTGGCTACATAGAAGGATCCTGGTACTGCAATGGCCAACCTGCAGTCCAGATCTTTCACCTACAGAAAACATTTGGTGCATCATAAAGAGGAAGGTGCGACAAAGAAGACCCAAGATGATTGAACAGTTAGAGGCCTGTATTAGACATGAATGGGAGAGCATTCCTATTTTTAAACTTGAGAAACTGGTCTCCTCTGTCCCCAAATGTCTGTTGAATGTTGTAAGAAGAAGGGGGAATGCCACACAGTGGTAAAAATGGCCTTGTCCCAACTTTTTTGGGATTTGTTGATGCCATGAAATTTTGAAACAACATATTTTTCCCTGAAAATGATACATTCTCTAAGTTTAAACTTTTGATCTATGATTTGTGTTCTATTCCGAATAAAATGTTAGATGTTGGCACCTCCACCTCATTGCATTCAGTTTTCATTCACAATTTGTTTAGTGTCGCAACTTTTTTGGAATCTGGTTTGTAAAATTAGAGGTTCTGTTAGTGCAGTTTGGTGCTGACGGGTCTGTTCTGCCACTGCAGATAGCAGAAGTAAGTCGGCAGGATAGCAGGACTCTGAACCGAGACAAAATGACTGAAGTGATGGGTTTAACACTGGAACAGGGCCGACCTGCTGCTACGCCTCCAGAACCGCATGTCCTGAACCTCAGGAGAACTCGGCTGCAGGTAGAGCCATCCGGCACGTCCACTTATTTCTGAGGGTAGACCACAATTACTGGGCCGACCCGCCCCGCCATTCTGGAGTGTTTGACTGAACGCTTCTCCCAGCCAGAGCAGAATAAACTTCCACCACCTGGTGGTCGAATCTTTTACCCACGTAATTACAGTTGTTCAGGTCACAGAGATGGATTCATATATAAACAATATTACAATATTAAGTATATATGTCATTAAGTATTATATGTCAATAAATGTGGGTCTAATGACATAGATTTTTTCACAAAAATATGTCTTAGCCACGAGACGAGACAAGCAGAGAGGGAAATACGTGTTGAACTATTAAAAAAAAAAACTTCCAAAGTAAACTCAGATGACCGAGCTTTTACTAGCATGTGAACGCACCATCTACACACAAATCAGGGAGGTAGAAATGAGTCTCAAATGTAGTTGTGCACTCGTAACTGGATCTGTACGTAACTGCAGTTTTGTGTATGTGTATCTGGCGACTGGTGAACTTTCTCAGCATTTGTAGGCATAGGAAAAGATTTATTTTCTTTTCAAGGCTTACTGTCCTGTAAACTGGCGCATTTCTGCCATCTGTTGGACTTTTAGGGAGCTGCTTTATTTTTCCGTTATTTAGCCAGTTTGGTTGTTTGCGAGCTGTAGAGCAGATGAACGTTACATGCAGTACAATCGCCGCAGTCCAGGTCAAGTTCTTAGAAGCAATGCCTGTAGGTAGCAGCTTATACGGCTATAAACTCAAATGTTGTCGTTTATGTTGACATATGGAAAATATGTAACTTGTTTATTGACTTTATTTATGTTCAGTTTTAGAAATACTTGCGGACAATTTGATTGTTCATTAACTAGTAGGCCGTTAACGTTGCTGGGGCCGTTATGTAGCAATGCAGTTCCTTATTGATGTAACATTGTTGCCGCACTTCCGATGTGCGATTGAATTTGAAACATTTATATTAGCTGTTCTGAACTCATCCTGAGTTGTTTGTGTTTTGGGAGTTTCATTCCATTCTACATGGAAATAAAGAAAGAATTAAAGCTGCTAGCATCCTCGAACGGCCCTCGCAGCCAAGCGCCGCTCTGGCCTAACCTGGCGACCGCGGGTGTTCCCACGCCGCAGACGCTCTTGTGCCGCAGACGCTCAGTTCCCCCGCCCGTCCACCAGGCGACAAGCATCCACGCATTCGGCAGCGCTCCCCAACAAAGCACACAAAATGTGGTGCAGATCGGCCAATGTAAAGAGGAGATATAGCCGATGGATTAACTTAGGGGGCGCAGTGGAGTCAAGTGTCAATGTAATGCTATTGGGCTCTACAGAGATTCACAAGAGTCAATCTTAAGTTTGGTGCAAATTGGATGATGCATGTGTGATCTGGAGAGGAGCATATGCAAACGGCTCATTTCTGAGTCAAGCCAAGATTTGAGGGTTTGACGCTGGTCTCTGTGCCATTTGTGGAAAAAAAACTGCAGGTTTACTTTTATTACCTGGATGATGAATAGTGAGATTTGATGCTCAGCCACAGCCACACGCTTTGATGTACAATAATTATTTTCATACATTGTGACAATGTATTCCTCTAGAATGTGCTGAGTGATTTTGACATCTGTAGGTCAAAAGCTGTAGGAGTAATTCGATCAGATACAACGTCAATAAAAAGGACATGACGGCGGCTTTAATCCAAAATAACCTGTTGGGTGTGGACCATGGATCCAAGAGACTTTTTTGTAGGTCCTGAGAAGATACACATGTGTACCAAGTTTCATAAGTGTAGGTTAAAGCATGGCTTGGGGCTGATTTATTAAAATATTCTAGAGGGTGCTATAGAGAAATTAGGCCACGCCCATCAATGACTGTTATGGATTCCTGTTGGGGGGTGGATAAGCATACATCCTAGTGACTTTGTTTGAGACACTTGGGGATTTAGAGGCAAACGAATGGCAATGGCGTGACCTCTGATTCGCCGCACTGCCATGGCCACGCCCTCCATGGCCATGTCTCCATTGAAAACTCTTGGCGCTTTAAAGCAAGTGACACCAACCTCTTATCTGTCATCCAGCATAGAATCATGTTGATTAGGTCAAGAGAGCCAGAGATGGAGCTTTCCAAGTAAAAAAAAGCACTTCCTGTTCTGAGGGGGCCGGGCTTAGATGACATCAGACTATGACACTATAGCATCGTCAGGCATCCAACTAGGGTGAGTCATGCCATGTTTGGTTCAGCTTGGTCAAAACATGTGCAATTTAGAGGCAAACGTATGTCAATGACTTCACCACGCTGCTACGCCCACCTGCTCCATTGAAGCCAGTCGGGGTTGTAATCCACATTACACCAACATGTTTTCTGTCTCTGGACACAGTTTCATGTTGATTAGGTCAAAAGGGTCAGATACAGACCTTTCAGATTAAAACATGACACATCCTGTTCTCAGGGGACGTGGCTTAAGTGATGTCATCAGTTGACCATTGAGTATTGCAGGTGACCCGATGATGATCAATCATGGAAACTTTGGTGCCTCTGTGAGGCTTTGGCGCCTCTGTGAGGCCTCGTCATGAAAAACAAAATGGTTTTTCATGACGAGTAGGTGAACTTTGACCCCAGTAAACCCCCTTCAGCAAGGGAGTTTTGATTATAAATGATCAATTATAATTGGCAAGGCCTTCTGAATAATCTGAGCAAGTTTGAAGCCGATCGATCGAAATCCCTAGGAGGAGTTCGATCAAATGCGAGGGCTGTTTTCGGCCAAAATGGGGTCAAAATCAGACCTTCAATCCAAAATGGTCGACTTCCTGTTGGACTTGCACTATGACATTAATTGCATTTTCTGTGCGTCTTGGGGAGCTCTACAAGTGTACTAAATTTCATGTCTCTATGACAAAGTAAGGTCATAGCAGAGGGTCTTTTGAAAGTTGCTATTTGGCGCTGTTGAGCCGTTTCTTTTGCGCTTTTTGCATCGACCTTAAAATACGTAATTTTCATGCAGACTTGACACGTCCGCCAAGTTTGGTGAGTTTTTGAATATGAAAAAGCCTCCAAAAAGCCAATTTATTTGGCGGAAGCATAATAACGAATAATAATAATAAACAGTACAAAAACAATAGGCCTTCGCTGTCGGGCCTAATAATAATAAACACTATGATTACAATAGGCCTTCGCAGCGCTTAGCTGCTCGGGCCTAAATATGTTTATAACCCTTAAGAAATGTCCGATATTTTAACATTCCGTATTTTATCCTTTATATTATGACATGCTAATTTAGCTGCTGAGTTTTGGAATTAAGCACCTTTGTCATCAAGTAAAATGGCAAAAACCTTGTAAGGTTAACTTTTCAGAGCTCAGTCGTACTAGAAGACAGCTACATCTTCTAACCTTTTCCAAAGTCCTCACATGATTTTCATTTACTTTAGCTGTAGTTTTTTTTTATTATAATTTTCACAATTTTCAACATTTAAGCCGAAGAACAATCAGGATCAAGATTACTTGACATTTTGCAGCTTTACCTATGCCAATTCTACCATATATTGCTTCTGGGCACGGTAATCCGTGACACAGAGCTTTGATCAGGAACTTGTTTATGGTGCTGGAATCTGAGGCCTTAATCTGCCTGAGAGATATCGGATAGTGTCATCCCTTGGTGGTGTTGAGTGGATGGTAGAGTGTCTGGCCGTGACTCTATGTGCATTGGAGGGGATTAACTGAGAACCAAAGAAGGAGAAAAGCAGCAAAACAGACTACAGTGACAAAATGACAACCATGCACATGTTTTAACAGGCTCCTACACACATTAATTAAAATGTGCTGCAGAAACTTTTTTAAGTTAGTGTGTGATTGTTGAGTTGGCTGCATAAACTGAAAATCTGAAAGAGCGCTATTAGGTTTTCACAATGTTTATATGAATCCATGTTAGGTGTATATCAAAAACTTTGGAATTTTTAGCTCAGTATGTTTATATTTTCGGATATGTTTGCAGTAATGCTCGAGTCTCATTGTTCAATGACAAATGGAGATACGCAGCTTTAGGTAAATGCTGCAGCATTCTTCTCTGAATACTTAATACTGCAGCATGCATAAACTGATTTCCAACTATGACCGGCCGCCTTGGATATTTACTGACATTTTCAAATAATTTTTTGTTATGAACATTATAACTTAGACGCTACACATATATATCACACAAATACTGCTCCTTCTTTAGATTGGTTATTATTCCTACTCAGATGTCGCAGCAGTGACCCAATACTTTACATTATGCAGGAGCTTCATCTCTGCCTGTTGGGTGCTTGAAAAGACTCCAGCAGGAGAGCAGTATGACCTAAATTCTTATTTCAAATAATTATTATTTTAACGCTTGCTGGCAATTATAGACTATATATCCTGTACATCTGGTTTGATGGTAACATCATCATCAAACCTGTATTTACTGTATAAATTTTGACTTATGTACATCCATTTAACTTTAATTTATCAGAATAACTTCTATGCTGGCTTGCATATATCAATAAGCGAAATGTCAATGCCATAGCAACTTAATATATGTTTTCAAAAAAAAAGTATCCTTTTTCTTGCATATAAGAAAACCTGTAAAAAGCAAGTTTATTATTTTCAATAAGGGGTTTCTCATGCAGATCAAAATACAATACTGACTAAATATGTAAATTCTAATAAAAGTTATCAAGACATTATTAGATGCTTTGTTTATAATGATAAATGGGAAAATCATTTTACAATTAACTTTTTAACAGTGGGTTACAGAAGGGAAGCAAAATATATATTGAAACATATGAAATATTAATATTTAGACCTTAAATATCAGGGTCTAAATACTCCTCTGTAAATTTATAGATTTCACTTTTGCACAGAACCTATCTGTGACAAGAAGCACATGCACAAGAGCCATGGTTAAATTAAAAATGAAACTTGCATTTTGATGGTTGTTTAGAAAAAGGTAAGCTAACACATATACAATAAAAAAGGTTACCTCAATATGACAATTCACTTCTTCACAAACTAAACAAGAGGAATGGCATATTCACATTTATGCACACATTTTGCATCCACTGAGTCTTTCAGTGTAGAAGTGCATTAGTAGAAGCTATTGTATTGTAGCAGGGGAATTACATCTCTCATTATGCATTGCCATGCCACCATGCAAGCAAAAGAGAGATTAGAGTGCTGATTAGTGAAACTCCATTATTCTATGTCTCAAATGGTTTTAGAATCGATGGTCCAGCCCAAGAATGTAATTTTTATTGCAATACTGGCACTTCAACAACAGATTACTGAAGAAATGCACCCTTAATCAAATTCTAGTCACCAACATTGTGCATATGGCAAAAGGCATGATTTAATATTACTGTCCTGTCTAATAAAATAATGATTATATTTTAGAAAAATAAATGCAGAGTTTCAACAGATCACCTACCTTTCATAATAGAAGCAGCTCTGTAATGCAGAGACATTTATCATTCAACCCAACACATGAAGTTATGTTTTGTAGATGATATAGAAAATGTGCTATATAAATAAAATTACCTTATCTTACTTTATAAGTGCAGGTGAATATAAAACTGGGCAAAATATTTCATGTCTCTTTTACAAAAATATCAGAAATACCACTGATACCATGTTTGTAAAAATTAACACAATGATTAAGCTTAATCCCTTCTATGAATATCACAAAGTAGTTGCTATTCAAAGTATTTTTGTTTTTTTATGTGATGTTGCTTTTCAAAACACTAAATTCTGTACATTAACCTACTAGTCACATTCACTTTTATTGTGAAGGTCCTCCAGACGCAAATGTCAGTTTTACATCTTTATCAGCAGTAGAGCAGCTCTGTGTATAATCATGTAGCAAACAATCTAAGCCAGAAAAAGGCTAAAACTTTGCAGTTTTCCAAATAAAAGGAGCAAGCTGAGTAACGTTGTTGGATGCAGATCATGTTTTCTAAATGATCACTGATTAGTCCATACCTATATATTACGTTAAGCTAACAAAAATACTAATGTTGTTGTCACAGAAGGTGGGTAGTAACTAGTTACACTTACTTTTTGGAAAAGCTATACTTTTGTGATTGTTTTTACTCCCTTGCACTTTTACCTGAGTAATATTATGAGTGACTGCCACTCTATTTGAGAAAAACTTTTGGATAGTATATCCAACATAAGCTACTTCACTGAAGAAAGAACAAACATATTTTAACCAAAAATGTACGACACACAGACACACACTAACAGGCCTCTTGTTTTTAGTTCACAAAAACCTGATTAATAAACATCAAGGCAGTTGTTAAAGGCTAGAAATTGGTTTAATAGCTGTGGGAAAACTTCAGAGGAGAGTGACTCAATAATTACTTGTAAAAGGTCATGAGTAAAAACATCTGAGATCTTTAAGAATAAACTGGTAGGTAGAATATAGAGGGAACAGATGGATGATTTCCATTCCTCTAGATGAACAGTATAATCCAAATCTAGTTGAGTAAACTGATAAAACAGAGAATTATTAAGAGACATGGATGATATAAAAAAAACTTTCTTGCTCTCTATGAATTTAAAATTCAAAGCTGGTCTTTATAGATGTCCAATTGAGCTTGTAAATTACTTTTACTTCTCTGACGTTCAGCTTTTTGGCGCTCTCTTTTTCTTGTCCAGCTGACTCAAACTCTCTCTGAGAAAGTTTACATTTTCTAGAGATTACTTATGTTGTATTGGGATTATCAATAATAATCAATAAGTGCTTGCTCCATAACAAATTCAGCTCATCATCAGTCTATGCATTTTTCCCAAAATGAAACCAGTTAAATAAGAAAACCAACGGCTCTTTGAGAACATTCAACCACCTAAGCTACAGACTGACTCCCCTGACGCTATTTACACAGAGCAGGAACCAGAATAAGCTTATCTACACAATATACTTCAACTAATTCGATGTTTACAAAAAGGCTTTGTGATAGTAAGTTAATTAACCCATATAAACTAAGACAATTAAACAGCTGTGTGAACTAAACTGCAGCTACTATCCATGAAAAGAGTATTTACCTGAGGGTTTTCTTGGTGTCGATCCGTTTTGCAGAGTGAGGTGGACAGATCTACCACTGTAGGTCATCATGATGGACAAGCAGCTGTCTATTGTAGCCACACATCTACACCCACTAGAAGGGAACAATTACTGTGGGACAATACTTCTTGATCTGAGAGCGAGTGAGAAGAATGTGCAGGCGAGGAAGAGAGGTTTATGTGTGCAGATTTTATCGGCGGAGAAAATGTTTGTGCATGAGGAACACAAGAAGCATAAAATCTGAGCAAAGATTTGAAGAAAAACAGAGAATATTTGAAAGAGAACACAAATGTTAAGTGTGAGCATGACATGTTTTGAGAACAAAGCGATGAAATCCTGCTTCAAATGGAAAATTAAAGTTTTTGACTTTAATATGGGGTAAAATTAAAATTAAAATTTGTTGGTAAACCTCTTGAGCATGTTATGTTACAAACTGTGTCAGAAACTAAGGAAACTACTCAGGAACTTTTGATGTTCCTTACTGTTTCAGAATAAAGAGCAACATCCTTCAGGGAGACTTGGACCACAAAATTGTAAAATTCAAGACCATTTCATACACAATAGAACAACACTGAAAACTGAAGATATAATGGGAATTAGTTGACAGAGAAAGAGAAAGCCAGAGGGTGAAAAAAAAGCCAATCATTTTTCAAAACTATGTTTTCCTCAGGACAAGACTGGGAGGAGGATGGAGACACTGAAAAATTAGGAAAAAAATCATATTAGGAAATGCTAATTTACAATGAAATTAATTAAATGATGTCAAGTCTGATTTTATCTGACATGGAGGTAATTTGTCTCTCTTTGGCTGCCCGAGGACCGTGATTGTGTATAGGGGTGCGCGTGTGGGTGCGTGTGTTTGCATGTGCTAGATTGGTAATTGCTTTGAGCCAATGGGGCACATATTCTGCATTTTAAAAATCTGTAATGTAACCCTTTCTTAGTTTGGAAAAGCTTTTCTATGAGAGATGTCAGTTAAATGGCGTGGGCAAAGGACACTCAGTAATAGACCAATTCAGATTAACTGTGTCCTAGTATTGCGTACAATAGGAAATTCTTATCACAAATACATACTGTAATAAAATAAGCCTATTAATTGTTTTAATATTATAGTAATCATTTTTTTCAATGTCAGAGACTTTTTTTATGATGTGTTTTCAGCCACAAGCTAAAAGGATGTGTACAACCCTTAGAGCTTTGGTAGGGGAGGGGAGACTCTTATATAAACAAGCAGTGGGTCACACATTGCAGTGACAACCCCAATATTAAAGCACCTTAAACATACTGTCTGCATTTATTGCCCCCATTGGTGGTGGTGTTTCAGGGAACGTCTCAGGGTGGTGAGCTCCATTCCAATAGAACAACCAATAATTTATTTGAACTGCTTCCAAAGCTGCATAGCATTCTGAGGGACTTGGGCAGAAGAAAGGCTTTAGACGCTCAACCTCTCATGGCCTGCTATGCAAAGTTGGAGGCAGTGCATTGTGGGACTAAAAGTTCTTATACAAAGCCCCTTTAGATTCATCCTGTCATTCATACCAGAAGGCACAAGGACGATAAGTCTACCATTAAATGATATTTGAAATACATTATTGAAATCTGAAACTAATGTGAAACTAATGAGAGTGATGCATGGATATTGTTTTGTTTCACAATACTGTCAAATAAGACCATAAAACACATTCAATGACATTTTCTACTGCTATTTGTTAACATACATGAATGGTGGAAGCATTATTATTATCAGATTTGGTTTGACAAGCTGTTGTTTAATCATGTTCCTACTTGAAGGAAGCCATGTAGTGCTGCACTATATGAAACATCCCTCTGTACAAAGAGCTAGAAAGAAAGAGCAACAAAGAAAATACAAACATACAAAGTTCCCATTAATCATGCCTGTTCTTTGCAAAAAATAGCTCTGAAAAGTGCCTTCATTCTTTTAAAGGCCAAAGGCTGCTGGGATCTTTTGTTGCATCTCTCCATCTCTAAGTGGACATTGGAAAGAAAAAGAAAAACACTCAAAGAAGAGCACTCTACCAAGGCCAAATAACCTAGCAAGGCCTACTTCATTCAGCATGCTACCAAGAATTATCCTAGTCTAGTTGTGCTGCCACATTTTCAAAACAACTTCTTTTCTATCGGGTACATGAATATGATCAGAAAAATATGCATCCTGGTTATTCAATATTCTCATTAAAAAGCAGAGTGACAGCGTTTGATGAAAAATAGATCACAAATTCTTCCAACACCGAAAGATTTGTACTAATCAGACAGAAAATATAAATACCAATATGCTGAACAGATCACTGTAATTCTGACCTCTAAAAGCATTGTTACCACAAAAAAGTGCATCAGGAAAAAAGACCACTTCATTCAGAACCACTGAAAAACTGAAACCTTGTTGTAGTGAGCTACAAAGTTAGAGCTAAGGTTGTGCA
This sequence comes from Phalloptychus januarius, assembly GCA_902982915.1. Taxonomy (NCBI): domain Eukaryota; kingdom Metazoa; phylum Chordata; class Actinopteri; order Cyprinodontiformes; family Poeciliidae; genus Phalloptychus; species Phalloptychus januarius. Next base: position 13,352,742 of record CADWAE010000230.1, on the reverse strand, counting down.
TGCAGTAGTTTCATTGTTTCATGTTTCATTACATGCTGAAATAAAGATAAAATAATAATAAAAAAGTGATCAATCATACTTATCATAACTCAAAATAATGGGAGGTATTTTAAAAGGCAAACAATGACATGCAATCTTTTAGCTAAATATTTGCAAACCCTGTAGATTTCTTTTTTTCATAAAGATATCAAAAGTATCAGTTTTTATGAAAACAGACTATAAAGTTAGAGATATTCACTGCCTTTATTCAAACTATTTGAAATGTTTCACTTTTATCACAAATCAAAGACAATTTGCAATGTATTTAAACAATATTTTATGTGATTGAACAACACAACATAGCATGCATTTGAGATGGGATGTAGATTCTAAACAGTTTTCCTCTTTTGGTTTTCCAAATGAAATCTTTGACCCTCAAGTCAATACTTTCTATAAAACAGACAACACTTTTTACTACAAGGGAAGTACGTGTAAACCAAATTTGCCACATTTACCATGTGATGCAGGACACACCACTAATGTAGTGGAAAACGAACAATTCCTCAAACTTTGGTAGCACAACTTTTGAAGAAACAACCCCAAAGTAGATGATTGTTTCTAGATCTGGTGTACTAAAATAAAAGAACTAAATATTTCTCTTTTTTTCACATGAGAAAAATAAATATTGTGATATTGCACACTTTTAAGAATATTTTAAATAATAATCAAATTTTATTTTAGTTTGAAGGAAGTTTTTCACAAGAAAAATCATGTAGTAGCAACAGAATTAACTCAAAAGTTCAACCTTTGCCTTATAAAAAATTAGTGTTATTTAGAGTTGTAGAAAATTGAGATGTGCCATTTTTCATGTGCAAAAGGACACAATTATACCTCCACTGTAAGCCAACAAAGGACTGTCATCAAGCCATTATGTTACACATGAATAGAGCGGCATAATTGCAATAGAGATTTGACTTTAACAATGACGCCTCCTCACTTAAGACCGCTGCTTAATTAAAATGCAGTGTTGCCCACAATTGGTCTCATTTATCACTGTGCTCACATATTATTAGTATATTCCATGAGTGGAAGTCATTTTAAAATCTCACTTCATTACCATTAACTTTGCAGATGCGAGGAAATGCTTGTTTTCCTGCTATGCCCTTGATTAATTTTTCAAGTGAGTAATAGGATGCTCTTACACAAAGTTTAATTAGCAAGCATTGCCAATGTGATATAGCAACTTTTCATATTTAGGAAGGTTGTACACTTCATTGTTTTTGTTTTTTGCAAATAATTTACCAAATGTTATAAATACTAAGAAAACAAAACTTGCAAAACTTAAGCTTCAGTTAAGATTCAAATATAAAATTCTTACTAGATCTCCTCTTTCAAATTAGCATGACATAAACAGAAACAATGACTGATTAAGAAGAGGGAATAATATCCCCTGCTTTGGATGGTTAACCCTAAGTAAGGCATTGCAAAACTCATCAACTTTCAGTACCTCTGTTGACTGAAGCAGCGGTTTTCCACCAGTGTCTCGTTTACACATGTGTTCTGTCTAGCTTCTACTACCTATTACTATTATTCTTTGCTCCTCTAATTCTTCTCCATGGTCAGCTCCTTACTGTCACAACAGTTTACAATGTTGTCTGCAAACATAGCAGTGCATAGCCTCATTGACTTCACTTGTCAACCTATCCATCACTGCTATTTCTCTGATCTTATTTAAGCATCTTCAACAATACTGTTTATGATTTTACTAAATTTTCCATCTGTTGACCTTATACCATAGTATAAAATCTACTATGGTACCTTGCTCAGACCTGGGCTGTCTTTCTCACCATTTCAGCCATCCGTTTTTTTTTAAATCATTACACCATCTGTTAATCAAGGTGTATAGCTATATGATTAAGGCATTCCAAGTTATTTAATTTGGAAAGTTGGTTCATAGTGTAATTTTAGAGATGTGGAAACTGACACCTGCATAGCACAGACTGGAACTGGTGAGAATGGAGCCATTAGCGAGTAGAAGACTGCACCCACAAAGACTGTTAACGACTGACTTTTTGAAACTCTATAGAGAAAAAGGCTACTCAAAAAACCACTTAGTACATGTTGAATACATGCAAGATTACATAGATCTTCCTAATTGCTCATTAAGTAAGTGATATGGTAGAACAGAAAACAACAGAGGTAGCAGTGTGCTAGAAGTCTAGTGTGTAGAAGCTACATCAAATAAATTGCAAACACAATGTAAAATCAACCATTGAAGGTCAAATTTTCATGATGTTTTGTTACAGCTTGGAGTGGGAAACAAAATGAAATGTGAGAAGAAGAATAAAGATTTGGATGGGGTTATGGATTTATTAAATGCTACGTGCCCAGAAAAGGCAACTCTCTAGAGACATTGAATTTTACAAAAAAAAATTAAAAAGACACATTTTTAAATGTAAAGTCCCAATTTAGTTTCAGTGGGGGCTCAGTGTGAGGATTGCTTTGCCTAACAAAGCAAGTGATAAACACTAAATGCTGAGCTGCTCATATTCATCACTAATCAGATGAGCTGTATTTCACAGGCAGTATGCAAATTACCAATGGGATTGTGGCATTAATCTTAATGTTTGTGTTGTCAAACAGCACTTAGTTTAATGCTTGATAGTTTTAGGTTCTCTCAAGCTTGAAATGATAATATCTGAATGCAGCCAAAATAGAACAGCTTGTGCAAATCTTAGATAAATGCTAACATAATTCTGATGAGTACAATAAATCCTTCACCTGGAGTAGTATGAAACTACCTACAGTAACTAGTGACTCGTTCATTGTTTTTGAGAAATACTTAAAAGTTAAGCAATGGCTGATGTTTTTTGTTAGAAGTAAATTCAGAATAAGACTCACATGTTCAGTTTTTTTGGTAAAGGAAAAGAATGCATTAAAAACAAATCTGTATATAGATGTCCATAACTAACAACCACTTAGCAAGACCAATTAACGTCTTAACTGTGGCGGGAAACTCGAGTACCTGATTAGGACCATCTTTTCACTGGCAGAGAATACAAACTGTATTAAGATCCCGGCCAGGATTTCAGTCCAAAACCTTTTTACAAGACAACATTTCTGATCCAAGACATTTGCTTTGGTATCTTACTCCACTCTAAGTTCCCTTAAATTTCAGCAATATATTCCAATTTTTATTCCCTACGGAATAGTACATCAGTCCTTGTCTGCTACCTAAAATAGTATTATGTTATTGAAAACATGAACCTATATTATTTGAAACTGAAACTTTAAAAAAAGAATTTGCCTCTCGTTAGAACATAATTTCTTAACCTAAGGTGTATTTTACGAATCCACTGTAAACATAAAGGTTACACTACACCCTGTCACACAGAAATCAAGTAAAGCAAAAATCTGCCTGGATTTACATTTGGTTTCCTGTATGATGCTTTGTATATGTGTGAGTGTGTGTTTTCAGACCATGTCCTCTCAAGAAAGACAGCCTGTGAGGAGAGTCCAATATGCTAGTTATAATGAAAGCTCCCAAGGGGGATCGCAGCACCGCTTAGTAGGCTTTGTGCAGTCCATTCAATCAAAGGCTTCCAACATGCAGGGATTTACAGGCTGCCACCCTCAGCAGTAACTCTGAGAGAAAGAGATAACAATGGCAAAAAATTCTGAAAACAACAGAAACAAGTTATATAGCTTTACTGCCGTCGTTTTACTCCATAAACTGCTGTCATTGCATCAATTAATCTTTTCTACCAGAAATTGTCTCATGCTAAAAAGTGACCACATTTATCTGTAATATATCCACTAGATGAATCAAGGATGGACATCTAGTAGCACACTTAAAATGCCATGAAAAAGTATTTTCCACCGTACAGATTTACTGTTTATGTTTAAATGTTTCAGCTCATCAGACCTATTTTAACGTCATACAAATATTAAGTAATTTCCAAGTGATGAATTAATTTATGAAAAGAAAGAAAAAGCACTATCCAGATCAAACTGGCATATGTGAAAAAATAATCAACCTGTTTGTAAAATCATAAGTTTAACCCCATTTTTGGAGGGATCAATAGAAAGTTGTTTTACTGTCAGACCTTTGAAGTCAAGAAATCAAATAGAACATTTATGACAACATGAAGTAGGCTAAACGACCCCAAAAAGCAAGGGAGAAAACATGAGAAAAAAAATCAGTTTGGAAATGGCTACAAAGTCATTCATACAGGCTCTATTGGGGCATTTCAAAGCCAAAATAATTACTAACTAACATTAAAGATTTAGTTAGTAGCCCATCCTGCTTCCCAGATTTACATGAGCTGTTCTAAGATATGGGGGTAACTACTTTTAGTTAGATTGGTTCAATTATCTTTTCCCCCTAAATTAAATCTCAGTTTGAAAACTTTATTTTGTATTTACTGAATTTATATCAGATTTTTTTCAAAGTATTAAACACCACATGCACAATTGTTAACTTTTATATATTAGCAGATTTGCTACAATTTAACTACAATGAATGATCAGATAGAAGTGAAAAATTATATTCTGTCACACTGGTCTCTCACTTTTACTTGCTGAGGGGCATCGATCGATTCACATGAAGACATCTGAGATAATTTATACTCAACTGCTCTGATCGTTGCTCATATCAGATACAAATCAGTACAGTTTGTCAGGGGAGCTGCCATGTGAAATTGAGAGGACAGGCAATGACAGATTGTTTCAATCACACTCTATTACCATCTTAAGGCAGGTGATCTGACTTTTCATAGGGCGAGAGCTCCGAGATGCTAATCTTGTTATTGGATTTCTGATGATAATGCCATAAAATGTCATCAGCTCAAAAACAGATGCATCTATCATGCAGAAGCAAGTGTCAGAGTGGTGACACTTTATTATTGCTGCTCTTGCGTGATTATATGACAAGTTTGTGAGCATGTTTACGAGAAAGAGAAAAACTGCTTTAAAGGTCTAGAGAGAAAAAAAGAAAGAAAACATCCAATATTGGAAGCCTTGTTGAAGGAATTTCTGTCTAGTCTAATGAGATAATCTTCTGAATGGTAAGAGAAGTCTGCAGTTTCATACGGCTAGAAGGAAGACAGCATGCTGTGACTACAGGATACACCACACTCTAATGTGTCTGGGTGAACCCCTTGAGTATGAACTGACATTTTAAGTCAGGCAATGTGTAGGGCACTCAAAATTACAGGGCTGAATTGGTAATATTACATAGACAAAAAAAAAAGAAAAAAAAGAAACTTTTTTTAGTTGGAGCTATTTCCTAAGTCCGTTAGGAAATAGCTCCAACTTAGCTAGTGACCTGAAATTAAATGAACAAGATCACATTTAATTAAGGACCAATGTGAAATTGTTCTGTTGTTCATAAAGAAAAGAGAACTTGATAAAGAAGATAAGAAATAATAATAAAAGCTACAGCTATATGCTCATATAAAAGGAACAAAAAACAACCTCTTATTGTAATCTCTTAATAGCTGAGTTGAATAATATAATTTAAATATTTCAGTGCTTTGCATATCATTTGAAATATTTAAACACCACCTCAATATTCACACTAAACATTTGTTCTAGTTATGCAAAGATTCTTAACTTGATGCTTTTTCTATTTTGTATCAATGCGATTAAACGAGGACCAATCCAAGTAAAAGTTACAATGCTTTTCAAAAGTATTTAAAATCCTTTGAACTTTTCTACTTTTGTTATATTGCAGCAACGACTTTCAATGCATTTTCTGAGATTTTATGTGACATCCAATACAAAACAATGATCAATGTGTAGTGGAAAGAAATCAGTTCTTGGTTTTCCATTTAATTACAACTAAACGTAAACATAGTGGGCATTTGGGTTCCTAAATCAATACTATATAGACAATGATTCACTGCAACTACAGCTGCAAGTCTTTTCAATGTAATTTTAGCCCATTCTTCCTCGGATAATAGGTTAAGCCAAGTCATATTTAACCGAGAATATCTGTAAATGCTAATTTGCAAGTCTTGTCATCCTCGAAGGACTTATGTGTGGACTTTGATTGAGCTATTGTGACACATGAATATACTATGATCTCAAACATTCCATTGCAGCACTGGCTGCATGTTTGGGATTGTTGTCTTTGTGGAAGCTATTTCTCTGTAAAAAAATAAATACATAGAAGACAGAAAGAAAAACAACATCTTTGTTGCAGTCTCTGATGTTTGTTCAGCCTTTAGCAGGTTTTCTCAAGCTGTAGCTTCATTTATCTATCCACCCACTTTGCCCACAACCTGGTCCTTCTGAAATAAAGCATCCCCACAGAATGGTGCTGCCACCACCATGCTTCATACATAGCCTCGGCATAAAGATTATTTCTAAACTGGCTCAAGCTGCCTTCTGTGGTCCCTACATGACTCATGGCAAATGACAGATAAACTACTTAAAGCTTTATTAATTTTGCCAATCTCCCATAAAGATTTTTCAATTAGTTTACAATTCTCCCATCTGTAGCTGTAAATCTTCAACTTCTCCCAAATTACCACAGGCCGCTTGGTGGCTTGCTCTGCCTAATTAATGTTCCACTTTCCTAGCCTATTTTGTTAGGTTAGAAGTTGTCCCACACCTTTTACATACTCAGATGGACTATAACTACACTGTTAGGATATCTATAGCTGTTTTATATTCCTCCCAATTCACGGTTGTGGGATAAATTGTGTTCTCTATCACATTAAATTAAATTCGATCTCATAAGGCATTTGGAATTGCTCCTTCAATGGTTTATTGACAAAAAACATTTGAGTAGCTAGTGGTAAATATATCATTTCAGCCACATGACAGGTGGGTTTTTACTGTTGATCCTCAAATTCAATGTGAAAGGATTTAATTTCAGTAATGAAGTTGCAGACACTGTGACCAACAGGGCTTCAAATAAAGAGGTAAACCCAGAAAATGAACACACAAATGATGTTTAAATATTGACAGATCTTTATTCATATTGAATTAAAAATATACTTTTGACAGAATCATGTAACAAAACAAAGGGAATATGTATTTAAATGTTCTAGCTGAGGAGAAAAGATCAATTAATAGTATCACACAAAATGTTAAGATGACAAAGTACACCCTATAAAACTTCTCCATCAGCCTAATCAGCAAATACAAAGAATTAATGACACTGAAAGTTCCTCCCTCAAAGCTCATCGCTGAACAGATAAAATAAGATTCAATGAGCTTCCCCACCCCTGCATACACATTTAAATACTGAAAATTGGAAAATGATGTAGTTGCCACCAAAATCATCGAGTGCACAAGCCAGGGTACTTTCTAATCCTACCTGTACAAAAAGCTCAAAGTATTTCGCAAGAAAGACTTAAATATAAAAATCAGCATGATAAATATTAACAGAATCCAAAATTTACAAAGGATGGAATTCTGATCTATAACAGAAAACAACATCTCAATGCTCAATATTTGTAAAACAAACGTGACCAGAAAACACAAAAAGCGGTATAAATAAAATACATTTTCTTCAAGTGTGTTGCAGTACAGACATGTAATTTCATTAGTCTAATCCTTAAATGTCTGTTCTGCAATTTAATTTACATAATGAACCCTAGCAAAGCTTGTAGCTTCAGCTACTGTAAAAAACTATTGGCATAAAACTTCTGACACACCAGCTGATTACTAAAAATGTACTAGCTTCAACAGCCCAAATGGTTATTTGTGATGATTTTGGTGGCAGTTTCCCTTCAGATGGTTGAATATAGGCCTCAAATATGCTGAAACTCCAGTTTGGTATAAAAGAGGGAGTTCAGAAAAAGAGAAACGTTCTGTTGAAGCCACAATTGTACTTCAATGAACAATCGGCCATGCAAAAAAAAAAAAGATTCCTCATTGTTTTCTGATAACAAACCATTCTTAGGTTTGATATTGCTACACCATTCAATCAGTATTGCCCTCTTAGTTAAAAACAAGAAAAAACATGACAAAGCTAATTAAATATCAAAAGTAATTGAGAAGATACTTTACTATGTTTTAGGTCCTCAACATTTATATTGTAAAGTGACACTGGTGGATTAATAACAGTTGTTACAAATACCATATATGGATATCCCTAGCATTGTAACAGTATTAATTGTACAAAATTATAAAGACCTCAAGAGGTCAGGTTACTGGGAAAATCTGAAGAGTTATGTAGTGGTGATGTAAAATATATTCAGTAAAAACAGGAAAGATGTCAGTCCTAAAAAAAGGCAATATCATAGGTTGAAACACAAATTTCACTTAGCTGTGCTGAAAACACGATCACAAAATCACAGGAGCATTGATGGCTGGTGTGTGACCAAATGAACCTTTGTAGCTTCACAGCTTGCTCTTAGAATTGCATTTACAGATATATATATTCACTGAATGTATATATAGCTATGTACATAAAGAAAAAAAAATGAAAATTAGAAAACAAACTAAAAATGCAATGGTGTAATGAGGAAAAAAAACAATTATCTTGTTAAAAGCATGTCTAGAGCAATGCTCTATTTACACCTGACTTTTTCTCTCTTATAAAAATATCTTCTTGTTTTTATAATGGTTTTTATTTTTAGTAAAATCTTTAAGCAATCTATTTTAGAGCAAAAGATAATTGTTATTTCCAATATCACAATTGTTTTAACACCAGTTTATTAGAGTGTAGACTGTGCTTTCCTAACCACTCTCTTTTATTCTGGTTGTAGTGCTGGTTCTCAGAGCACTTGACAATGCACATACTGAGTTTGACACCGTGCCAGAATTGCACCATGAACATCTCCGGTTTATTAAACCATCGTTGCAAAATATGTTTTGCCAACTGGTTTTTTTATTTAAAGATTTTTTTTTTAAATGCAGACAGAACAAAAATGTTTCTGCTTTTTTGATGGTGGTCTTTGTAATAATATGTGTCAACCACAGTATATTTTTGCTTTACAAAAGTTCTAATATGAAAATGAAGTTATGAAGAACTCACTGTATAAAAACAGTCAGTGACCCAGTTCAGCAGTTCAAACTTCATTTCTAGACTACAGTTGTAAATGAAAGATGAGGAGTGTCTCATATAAAAGCTTCAACAAAATATGACACAAACAAGCAAGACAACTTTTGTGTAGATAACAGAGGCTGTATGGCAACTTGAATATAATTTCACTTGGGGTCCCTTCCAATTCCATTGCTGGACTTAGCAGCTTAGACAATGTTTATAATTTTCTGGATTTTAATGTCTGCATATTATACTCATACAAATAGCAAAAATAACAGGGGAAAACAATTAAGTAAATAAAGAAAAGTGAAAGATTGCAAAGGTTGCACAACTGAATCAATCTATCCATTGACTGGGCCCACTTATCTATGTATGGGGAGGCTGGTGCTTTTATCCAGAGGTCACTGAACAGGGGGTAATGTACACCCAGGCCAGATGCCAGTCTATCACAGGGAAAACACAACAGCACACACACTTTACAAGGGTAATTTAGAGTAATCAATTAGCCTGTCATGTTTTTAGTCTATGTGAGGAAGCCAAAGAAACCAGAGAGAACCTGGACATTCAGGGGAGAACGTGCAAACTCCATGCAGAAAGATTTTAACCTCTGACCTTTTTGCCTCCAGACAACAGAGGTAGCATCTACATCACCATGCAGCCCACAACTGAATCCACATTGCTAACATACAGCACTTGGTATAGAATGTCTGTTTTGAAAAATGAAATTAAATGCATTTGCTTGTTGCCATTTTCAGAAAGAAAATTATATGGCTTCATGTATTAATAGAGAAGATAATACTGGCGACGCAAAATCATTTCACAGAAAGCTCCCTTTACAGAAATTATACTGAAGTGTTGCTTGAATATTTATAAACTTGACTTCTCTGACAATTCTGTTGCTTATGGGAACCCCCTGCTGGTGCAATGGTCCAAGTAGCTGCCTAATTTGCTTGGATTTTGTGTCTGATAGCAACTGTAGTAACAACTTTATCATTGCAAACCATCGATATATGAGTCGATATATGAGTGGCAAAATCCCTTTTAAACCTAAATTGTGAAAAAACCTTTACTCACTGAAGAAGTATCTACAGCAGGGTTTGAAAGGTTGGCGGTAGAAGAGGCGGCACCAATATCTGATCATGTACTGTATGGTCAACATAAACTTTGTAAGAGGAGGCATATTCAAATTACATTAGCAAAGAAGAATTGTGTTACTTAAACTTTTAAACAGTTGATGGTTTATGTGCCTGTCAGAAGTCCAATAAGTGTTTCTGTGGAAACTTGACAAAACAGTTCAGAAGTTAGATGTTGAAAAAACCTTCTTTGACGGTGTTGCTCACATTTTACAAAGGCAAAGATTTAGCAATAAACAGTTACAGGTTTATGAGGAATACCTGAAGATATCTATTACAATGTATAGTACATTTTTCAGCAAATATTTTTGGGTATGGACTTGAGTTGCTATAAACGACAAAATATAACAGCAATGCAGTATTTTCAACAAAGATGATGCAGGTGGACACGAAAAATTTATAAGACGTTGGAGTGCAAATGAGAGGAAAAACAAGACAAAACACCCCACAAAACATGTAATTACTGACTATTAAAATATGCTCAACACTGACACAGACCAACAAGAAAGCATATTTTAAATAAATAAAAGGATTATCATATACTCCATGTAGTCAATAAGTAAGTATTTATTATTAGCCATTTAAAGATGTTCATTTGGCCCCAGGTGTGGCTAATTTGACTGCAATTATCCTATTTTTCACATTTCTGCTTTCTAGTATTTTCAGCCCAATGTTTGCTACATATAATCAACAGTCACTTCTGAAGAGACATAAACAGTGGCATTTTAACTCTGCTAGTTTCATTGCAGTCACACCTCCTAGCCTCCTGGCTTTTGTAATACTGATGCATTGGTTGGGTACATTTCTTGAATGCCAATGCCATAGTTTTAACCTCGCTGCAAGATTACAACCAATTGCCTGTTGTCCAGGGCTTCTCAGCTGGTGCACTGAGTGAGTTGTTGGGTAACATGATTTCCCCATAGAACAACAAGGAGAAAGTAGATAAATTAGCATTCAAAAAGCTAAAAGCCCCTGCGATGGCTGCCAGCTGAGAGCGCCAGCAGCTTTTCTCTTTCATAGATTGGCTTTATTTTTCTCAAGAGAACCATTTCTATCCCTAATGGTGACTCTTTACTGCTCTTATTGCTCTTACATGCACGGTCATACACAAGCTCTGCTACGAATGCCTCATAGATGATAAGCTTACAAAATAGAATTTTCAACACAGAGAGGATATTACTATACAAATCATTTACACAATAATTTAGGCAAAGGTGATTGTTTTTATAAAGTAAGTAGAATAATCATAACCTACGAAAACTAATTAGCAGATATAGAACAGATCAATGGGTAGAGGAGCAATACGTTAATTAATGCTTTGAAATTCACCATTAAATTCACATTGCCATTGGGTTACACAAGTCAACAGAAATGTATTCATCTAGTGGGGTATTATGGCACCAATCTATCTTCCAATATACTTTTATTTCAATTGGTTTAACATCCTTTCATGATCTGGCAACGTGGTCTCAGCTGGAGCTCAAATAGATGATTATTATTCCCCCATAAAACCTGAGAGGCAAAGAAACGATTCTGCCAGGGAAACATCTGTGCTTGGTACAGTAGTAAATCACCCTTGCTGCTTATCTGAATCTTTAATATAGAGGCACAGGTTGTGTAACAGTGCTTGTACTTTGTTGTATAGCAATAAAAAGTTCATCAGGCTAGTTTGCATGGTTACATACATATTATCTTTAAATGGGACAAGCTAATTAGTAAAGTATACTTACTCTTCAAAACATCCTAAATGGAAACTTGTCAAGTCCCAGTAGACATTTTCAATCTGCAGAGTTTGATGGTTTGCATGTGATGTCATTTTGATAACACCCAGTGATTAGCAAAACATCACTATTTACAGACTATAAGCTCTGTGTCAGTTCACCCCCATAACTATGCATTGAAATTGTATTCCTTACTATTTCAGTTTCTTTTTGTGACTATAATTTTTTTTTGTGTATGCAAACCATAGCTCATTTTTATTACTGGACTTCCAGTTTTTAATTATGCTTTAGACGGTTCTCAACCAAGTTTTAGTAGTTTCTGCAATCTCCTTTGTTTTCTTTCCTTGATGCCAATAATTTGACTGTTTCTAAATAGACTAACATCCTTTCTATGACCACAAAATGTGTCTTTCCTCATTCAGAAACAAGAAGATACTCATTGCATCAGCTGGGGTTGAATAACTTGTTGCCAGCTGGAACACAAGTCTCTCTGAAGTAACTATCCAAAAGGAAGCTCATCCCTACTTGCTCAGTTAAATTCAGTTGGCACATTTTTTTGGGGGGTCAGACAGTATATGATTACAACACAAAAGCAACACAAAGTAATTAATTATAAGTGACTTTCTGTTTGCTGATAGATATTATTATGAACTGGAGTCATATATCTACATTGCCTTATAAGGTTGGCTTTAATATACATAAGTGTTAAAGCAGCTGTAAAATCTCCCTATGCTGCATACAGATCAAAACTTGCTCAATATAAAATGTTCATTGGCAGAAATGCACTATTTGAAATTCAAAAAGTCAGGTACAAAATGATGCATACTGCAAGGGTCCTAAATGGCAAAAGCTAAAATGTCCAGCACTGAATTGGCTTAGAAAGAAGCAAAGAAATATTCACTATTATTTAATCAAATTGTGCAATTAGGATAAATGTATTTGTCTTGCAAATGTGCTCACATTGATGGGTTCAGCAATGAGTCACGTAATAAAGTCCAGTTTTCACTTGGGATGCCCCAATACAAGACTAGAGCCTTGTATTGGCTCTAGTCCAGATCACAGCTTCTATTAATCATCATAAGGAGTCACAAAAACTCAAGCTGTTGGTGGTCTGTCTTTTATTTTAATAGGTACACTCAACAGGATGCATAGCCTCACTTTTGCAGATATTTATTTAGATCTTGCATTCATCTGCACAGCTCGCAAAACTGTAATAGACCTAATACATAGTTTTTCTTCCCTCAAATGTGTTTTTGTCGCTCAGAAGCTGATTATTTTTAGACGTGTCATGTCTTGGAGTCTGTGTTGCATATAACCTTCTCTTCATATTGTGCTTAGATATGTTAACTGTTTCCCCAGTCAAAGAGTGCTTGAAATATATCCAGTTCAAATTAATAAACTTTGTATTTATATACTGTGTACTGAAAAGATTTACTTACTGCTCATAGTGTGATGTCCATTTCTTAATGTCTATTAGGTGAGTGGAAATGTGTTGTTAAGATAATGTACATTGATTATGTAGTAAACACAACAAAAGCTAAAATATGATAAAATGTGTTTAATAAAGAAGTATAATAATTGAGAAAAAGGGGTTTCTGTTTTGGTGGAGTGACCCTACACTAACAAAACTCAGCCATCCACCCACATTACAAAAAGTGCAATGATAGAAACCAAATAACTTATTTAATACAGTGAATTAAACAGCTCATTTTTCTGATTGAAATTGTGTCTCTTATTTTTATATAACATTACTACACCTCAAAAGTGCTAAAACTTAATTAGCAAAATGCTGATGAAATGAAAATAGTAGTAATGCTAAATTATACTTGCATCATATAAAAACATATGCATGAATTTCCTTCAGAGCAAGAAGAACATTAGTTATTTAGCTGTCCCAGAACATTAAGCACATTTTAATTAACAACTGTGCCAAAGAAAGGATTCAAAGTCTTTTTGATAATAAATACTACTGGTCTTGATCAGAGTTTTATGTGGCATCCAGCAGTATAATTACAAAAAGTCTGTTGTGAATAATAATAATAAAAACATCTAAACTGAAGTCATTCACTGTCAATGTAAAAAAAGAGAGAAAAAAATAGTCAACTCTTGAGTTCATTTCAGTTTTTCTGAAAACACAGTAGTGCAAAAACCTGCTGTAGTTGTCTTTGATGTACTTTCACATCTCTTCATAAAAGGATTGGTTCATATAGTCTTTTTTTCCCTCTGTATAGTAATGATGTCTAATTGGTTCATTATTACAGCTCTTAAGAAAAATATTCACAGACTTTTTTGGTTGTTGACTATTCAGGGCTTTTTCCACCTTTGTCATTTAAATAAAGAACATAACACATTTTGGTTTAATAAACAAAAACTAGCCTAGTAAATGTTTTACTAATATGTCAGAGTTAAAAGCTTCCCCAAAATCAACCTCCTTTGTCCCCTATTAAAGTAATCATTCATGCATGGCACCAAATCAAACATTTCATTTGGTTGGTTTGAGTCCCTATTTGCTGGATATATTTGTATAATAGAGAGGAAACTTAACGTAAAATAACATAAAGAAATAAAGGGAAGTTTTCTTTTAAAATCCCAACACAGCTGGCATATCTGATCACAAATCATTGCTACACTATTTGGGATAACATGTTAAAATTCTAGTTTTTCTTCTGTTTTTGACAAAATCCATGTCTAGGCAAACTGTGTGGTTCAATCAGCGTCAATGTAAGTTATGTCATGCCGGCAGGTAACGTCAATGCCAGCAACAATGAAGCTAACATTCTCTAGACAAACTCCAAAAGCAGTGCTAGGGTAAAGATTCTCCCCAAATATTATGGAATGGGATGTTAACATCACATGGGAGCACACCTTGCACATCTGGGAGGTGCTCATTACTATGGTGATGGTGAAGAAATTACATTACCCCACAAAGGTTTTACCAATGCCTAAAGTTTGAACAGCTTGTCTCCTAAAAATGATTTGAAAGTCATGTAAATTTGAAATAAGTCAAACAAATGTAGATTCTATCCGTGTCTTATGTAAATTACTTATATTAGTTCTAATGTGCATAAATATGTGCTCTGTAAACAAAGATGACACACAACTGCCTTTTATAGTGTTGTTTTTGAGACAAATGAAACAATTTCAAGAATTTCAGCAGAAATGTACGTATGCAAGAAAAATCCAAACACTCTTTATCCATAAGCTGGTATTTGCTTCTTATGTATGTGGATGTAAACGCCTTATTTTGTGTCTTAGAATAAATACAACAGTCCTTCCATGTGTTTTCTTTTTCCTGTTGGTGGGTCTCACCCTGCATGTATTCTGCTGTTGACTGGAGTTGACAGTAAGCCTCCAATGTTCCCAGAATGCAATGCAGTACCCCTGCTGTAGATTGTGCTTTTGTGATCACTCGATGACCTTTCCTCTTACTCATTAACTTTATGAGCTTGCATTAAAAGGTTAAATCAAGCAGAATCAGAATAACGCAAGACAGATGTGAGGGGGTAGAAGAAAAAAAAAAAAACAGCTGCAGTATTGTTGGAGACAGAGTGAAGTTTTTAAACATTTCCATTGTGGAAAATGTTCATTTAAAAAATTCTAAAAACATATTAATATTATTCTGGACCAAAAGCTCAAAACAATGTTATTGAGCATTTTGTTGAACTCTTCCCTTCTTCTGCTCTGCACAACTGCCTGCTTTCTGCTGTTTCAGTAAAAGATCAAACTGCTCCAGAATACATTTCAAGTGGTAGCAGGTCTACATGTTGATGTGTTTACGTGTGAACAAATTTATGGTTTCTGTTGTTGTGCCAGGCCTTCGGGCTTGTCCCAGGTCTGACATGCTGAACTGTTTTAAGAAAGGGACAGACAAAGAAGTGAGTTTGTGGGAATAAACACTACTTTAGGTATTCTCAGCATAACTTCGGTTTGGTTGGTAAATCAAGATTCTAACCTGAATGCATGTTTCACATTATAACCTAAACCCAATGTAAAAAGTCTGTTCAAACAAAACCATGTACACATCTAGTTTGATTAAAAATATATATAAAACAGACAGAAGAATGATTTATGGTTTCATTAACAATCTCACAGTGTCAATGAAAATACTCCTTGTCTGACTACCTAATTTAATTAGCCTAATTAGGTTATTTCTTCTTTTTAAAGTAACATATTGATGTAATCTTTCCTTGGATTGCTTTTGTTCTGTTGTTAAAGATGCCAGAACATTTTTCTGAAGGTCAAACCAGATCCCTCTGTGAAGGAGGTCCTCTAGTTTAGGAGTCATGTTTAAAAAGGATGGTTAAGTCTTAGATGAAGCCGTCACTGACAGCTATTGTAGGTCTGTCACAGAAAGGCAGATTCAAACACTGAGAATAGAAGACTTCCAAATAGAATGATTATGACAAGTTTCCAGAAAAGGTGCAAGGACGACCCAGGAGGGCAAGTACGGCATTGAAAAGACATGATTTTAATCTCCAGATGCTACAGGTGGGTCACTACACCACAGTGTTCCTTTGCCTGTATGGAGGTGGTGGCAACACATTGCCAGCTTTCATAGCAGCCTCAGACAAGTATTCCTGGTTTTCTGCCACAGCAGGGCGAATGCGTCCATTCTGCCGGTAGAAGAAGCGTGTGCTGCAGTCCTGCAGGTACTCGGGATTGTGCAATGTGGACTTCGGAGGGAGACTGTGCTGCCAATACTCAGGATTGTCAAAAGTTGCTTTCTTGGCTTTCTTATCAAATGCCATTGTGCTACTGCTGATGCCTGAGTGTAAAGTGTGTCCTGAATGCCCTGGATGCAAGGTATGTGATGGATATGTTGGGTGGGGGAGTAAGCCAGGAGTTACCACATATCCAGTGGAGGAAACGATGTGGCTTGATGTGGATGGGTTTGCTGTCTGCAGGACTGATTGTGCAGTAGAGGACGAAGAACCAGAGATGGAAATGGCACCAGCTAATCCATTTTTGTCCCCAGGGCTAAGGAATGTATTCAGGTAGAGTGGCTCATTGATGTACTCATCGTCTCCATGGGCAGACTGGCCTTTTGGGGCTGCGGCAGCGCCAGCTATGTGCAAGGTGTGGCAACTTGCTCCATCTATCACTACGTGTGCATCACCGTTCCTACGACGTGTGACAAAAGGGTTTTCCTCAACAGGATGGAGGTGATCTGTAAGTAAAAAAGGGGATTAAAGTTATATCTGTTTGTACTCCCCAGTGTTAGAAGCCACCAGTTAAATGTGTAAATATATAAATATAGGCAATTACAGCAATTAAAACATAAATCCTGCAATATAAAATGTTGCATAAAAACATTTTGTCTGTTAAATTATGCATTGCTCTCTTTTAAAGCTGTTAATTTAACCTGAGGTGTTCTTGTTTCTCATTGAAGCCATGTAGCCATCTTTGTCTCCCTTTTCACCTCGTTCTGATAAAAGACCAGTAGGATCCGCACTGTAGCGCTGTCCGCTTGTCTCTTCTCCTCCACCTTGGGAAGCAAACAAGGAAAGAAGCAAAGATTGATATTATATTCAATATAGGGACTGAGATAGAGAAGAGAGTTATTGTTGAACCTGACCCCAACCCTTTCATGCAAGGACATTTTTCCCACCAGAAAACAACAAATGTTTTAAAAAGAAGTTCATTCTCGTTCATGACATTGCTTTTTCTTTGTCATTACAGACAAACTATTGTTAAGCAGTCTGTTTTCTCTGATTTTTCTCTCCATCAATAACCTGTACAGCACCTGAATGTATTAATTTATGTACTATTTCTTCACTTGTATCATTAATTTATGAATAAGTTGTAGTTCAGTCAAACATGGAGAGTTGATCATTTTATATGCACAACTATTAACTAAATTCAAATACGACATCATTTTACTAAGCGTCGTGGTGGTTTACTTGATGGGTAAACCATGGCATATTTCAGCTGTCAATCCCAATTTAATGATCTCTTTCTTTAAATCACAGCAACACATTTATGAGAAACTATCATGAGTAACCATATACTGCTTGCATAATGTAGATTAATGACATATATTCAGTACTATACCAACACAATTTTTTGCTGTATTGCAAATGAACAAATAGAAATATATAAGAGTATCATATGCAGCTTTGAACTTAACTAAAAAGTCTGTGTATTTTTAAAAACAACAGTTTCTACAAGGTGCTAACACAACACATAAAAAAAACAAACAACTGTCTTCTTCAGAATACAAATGACTCGTAGCTGTGTGTCCTCTGGTCCACTCTGCTTAAGAGTCTATATTTTAAGATGTTCAAAACATTTTGCTGTTTGTAAGCAGTGGGATGGCAGGCGTTTTACACCAAGCTTTACCTTGTCCTGCAGTATGAGCTGAACCAAGGGTGTTTGACCTTGGGGAGGCCTGCTTCCTTAGGGTACCATTACAGCGAGGGTCATCTTGGTTGCCACGACTAAATCCACCACTAATCTGGGCCCCTGCAGCGAGTTCCTGTGAAGGGAGGCTGCTTCCAGACATAGATTGACCCACTCTAGGCAGAGTGGCCAGCATGTCCCCCATGGTAAAAGTTGGATCCTGACAGCCAAATTGATTCTGGATAGAAATAATAATAATTAAAAACTTTTGTTTACACTTGTTCACATAATGTGCAAACAAATAAACCGACACTATAAAAGGAAACAAGGCTTGCAAGACAGAAGCAAATACAAAAAGTAATTTTGCTTTTACTTCAGCCGTAGCACTCACTGTTTTATTAGAGATTTTGACTAATTCATCTAAAATATTTAAACTGTTATTTTCTTCTGGTTTGTTTTATAAATCCAAGTAAATAAAAGTGAAAATAAAAAAATGAATGAATGACTAATCTAATTAGTCTAATGCTAAGACTGATATCTAATTTTTTACAAACACAGAACAGGAACAAAAAACCTTGAATAACAATGATATGGGAGTTGAAGACCATTGGCAATTTAATTAACATAATTTTAATTAAAAACTTAAAGTAGCCATATCAGCTGAGGCCCGCTGCGTACATTTCTATCTGTGCTCATAACAATTTATTTTTTTCTTTTTTACAAAATCTCTTCACATCAATTTATCTCTCAGCTCCTTCATTTTCATCAAAGGTTTGACTTGCTCAATTTTATTTTCATTCGTATTTTTCAAAGGCTGAGGCTTTTTAATGTCTGGGATCATAATAACAAGAGTATTTGCACACATAGATTGGAAGCAATGGTCAAGTGGAATTTCCAATTTAGGATTTTATTGGACTAATCAATTAAGATGAAGATTTTTATTCTACTTCTGATCAACATTTCTTAGCAGCCCATGTTGAACAAGTATAATATAATATGGCATTTGGCCTCTACAAGACAATTTATTACAGATGATGCATATGCTATTCATTCACAGCTCTGTTTTCTTCATGAGGGTTTAGAGGTTTCAACCACTCTTACTGTCCAAATTAATCTGTTATGTAAACCAATTTTTTTTGCCATACATTTTAACATAATCAAAGCATTCTGTTACTTTTTTTATACATGTACTTTATTCTAGGATTTACAGTTTCGCATGTGACATAAAAAATGTTTTTCTTTTTGATATTTTGTATTATGTCATCCATGCATATGCACACAACTTACATATTTACCATACAAAAATAAGAATGCTAACAAATTTATTTAAAATAAAAATTTAAAAGCAAACAAGTATTTCCAGACTTGTTGCAAGACAACACAGTAATATTCATGTTTTAAGCAAACTGACAAAACTATGTACTACTGTAATGTAATTATTCTAAACATATGGAAAACATCCTACAGCAAGCAAATCCTAAAAGTAATACTGGGAAGTGAAAACAAACCTTTAACTTTAGGAAGAGTTCAATTTAAAAGACACTGTATTGAAAAAGTATTTTTCGCAGTCATTTTTACCTTTTGAACTTCCTTTTTTTTCACTTTGCAACAACAGACTTTAATAAGGACCATGGCACACAGCAGGCAGGTCAGGGATACAATAATGAAGAAGTTCAAAGTAGTGTTTAATTATGAAACAATAGCCCGCTTTAAGCATCTGTCAAAGCATTTCAGTCCATCATTGAAAATGAAAAGAAAACAGCACAACTCCAAACCTACAAAGACTTAGTTAAATTGACAGGCTGGACTGGGAGAGAATTAAACAGAAAGCTAGACAGTATGGCAGAGTAACTCTAGAGTTCCACATCTCAGATGGGGGAATCTTTTTAGACTCAAAACAACCTTTCTCTATGCAACTGTGCACTTTGTAGATCTTCCCACTGTGGAAGAGTAGCTGGAAGAAAACAGTTATTGGAAGAAATCCACAAGAAATTGTGGTAGTACCACAAGCCACACACAGCAAACATGTTAAGGAAGGTGACCTGATCAGATCAAAATTGAACTTGCAGGGCAACAAGCAGGGTTCATCATCTGAAGGCATTGCAACCATTGAATTTTGTTGTTGTAAAAGTGACAAACTGTGGGAAAGTTCAAGATTTGAAATACTGTGAGCCAATGTTTTTTTTGACACAATGACAGAAGATTATAGGACTACAGTATGGCTGAATCTAGGCAATTTGATCAGTCTGAAGTTTTAGGTAAGAAAATCAGCATCTAAATTGTTATAAAACTAACATCTATTCTTCCCAAATAGAATAGGGAAAAGATCTAGCATCCGAGACAGGAAGATAGAAGAAGAAAAAAAGAACAATATTAGGAAATCTAACAAAGGCATGTATGAATATGCAAAGCCTGTAAAGGCTTTAAAATAGAGATTAAAACTAGTCACTGCTTTGCCTTAAGGAAACTGTGTTAATCTTTTTGCCTAAAATGTGCAGATCCTTTTTCCTCGGAGGAGTCTGCACATCCCTAAAATAATTTACCTTGCTGGAGTCCATGCGTGTGCGAGGAGTGTATGCCAGTGGTGGAATGTTAAAGGAGTGAGGAACCAAATACTCCTCGGCATCCATCAGGTCCTCCAGCTCGTCTTCCTCTAACAGGTTCTGGAAAAACTTGCTGTCATTGGGGCTGGGCAACTTCATGCGGTCATCACCCTATTAAAACATGAGGGTTGATGTGTTTCATTCACAGGCTCACTTTGTACCCACAAAATGAATATAGTGAATAATAATGTAGTGCATTACTTAATAGTTCTCTGACTTTGCATAGACGTTTTCCAGATTGCTAAATTTCCTCTGTGGTAAGATTTCTCTTATACCCTTACCTTCTAATGAAATACAAACTAAGTGTTCAAACAAGCTTGTAATATGACTGTTTTTTGTTCATATTATTTTGTTAAAATTTACTGGGAACCTACCTGGATGACTAGGTATCGCTGGGGATCACGAGCCATCCGTGTGAACTCTGCACCTAGTTCCTTGAACTTGGGTCGACTGTCTGCATCAATCATCCAGCCTGAAAAAAATGTTTTTGTATTACATACTGACCACTGGAATTAAATATACATACTGAAGATATTAATCTTTAATTTTTCATGGGATAATGAATCCGTTAGCCCCTGACTTCAAGTTTGACCCTAGTAGATAGTATGCTTATTTAATGCTTTTCTCAGCAGCATTTGCAACAGACATAAAGATGAACTTACTCTTTATAAGTCATGTGTAAAACATTTTTCACATTCTGCTGTGTCCAACATGAACAAGCACCACGATTCCTGTTAAAGTTCCTTATCCCTCTAACTATTTTGATATTATGTCACATTGCCTCCAAAGTCAATGTATTTCTTTAGGATTTTATGTGACCAGATCAGCCTAAAGTAGTGCATTATAGTAAAGCACGGGAAATA
Organism: Phalloptychus januarius; assembly: GCA_902982915.1. Classification (NCBI taxonomy): domain Eukaryota; kingdom Metazoa; phylum Chordata; class Actinopteri; order Cyprinodontiformes; family Poeciliidae; genus Phalloptychus; species Phalloptychus januarius. Next base: position 13,331,103 of record CADWAE010000230.1, on the reverse strand, counting down.
TTATTATTTTATTTTCCTATTTTACCTAAACAAGGAAGGAGTTGTAGAGATATGCAGCTCAGGTGGGAAAATGTCAAAAGAGCAATTATCAATAATCACGCCACGTATGACCTTTATAGAAGAGTGGCAAACAATTAGAAATGATTCCAGTTTTGCCTGAGCATGGATGGCATACTCTGTATGAAGATGTTCTGATCACATGAAACCAAAATGTACCTTTTTGGCCTATGTGCAAACCTCTGTTTGTGGTGGAAAACTATTGCTAAATGTCATTCTGAACAAACTTTTCTCATTGTGAAACAGTGTAGTAGCAGCATCATGCTGAGTGGATTTCTTTCTTCCACAAGTCAGGATTTCTATTAAGATAGATGGGCCCTAAATATAGCTGGACATTTAGAAAACAAATACACAAGAGGCTGCAAACAACACTGGCAATTTGGAAATGTCCAAGTGGTATGAATACTTTTTAAAAATTACTGTTATATTACCTTTAAAAAAGTGTTTTTACTTTAATATTTTAAATTTTACATAGCATATAACATCATTTATTAAATAGATAGACATGTTCTGTCTATAGATATGTTGTTGCTCCAGTTGACCATTTAACTTGCTTAAGTGACATTAAATATTTTCCTCTAAAGGCCATGTTTTTATTTGTGTAAAAATGAGCAACTATGTATTTTCTATTTAAACATGTCTTTACATGTAGTCACTTTTTCAGCCTAAATATAAATACTCTTTCATCACTAGAACGGCCATCTGGAGAAATGTGCTCTTCTGCCAGTTTTACTGTTGGACACATGGATACGACACCAAAGCAATCATGTGACTCGACCTCATCTGTGCATCAAGGGAAATAACATGAAATGAATACAGAAGTAATACAGTTTAGGCAAGAAGTGATGGAAATTAACTGTTTAAGAGGGATTGGCCATTCCTTTGTCAGCACGTTTCACATATGTGTAGTTTGAGCAAAACACTGTGCTAAAAGAAAGAAAACAATAGTGCAGTGACATGGATATTTCTCCCCTCTCTACTGCTTGCCAGGTTGGCGCAAGTTCAGGGTGGCAGGAAAAGTCAAGGTGGCAATGACAGCCAGAGGCTTCATGTCACTGAGCAGTGGACAGGGCCAGTCTGTAACTGGCAGCAAGTATTTTCCTGGCCACAGTAACCAGATGTTATAGATTGCCTGATGACATTCCATGAGTATCTGGCAAATAATGCCAACAAGCTGGTGCTACCATTACGTCAGTGGGAAGGCAAAACTTGAATTTATCCTTCTTAGGTGGCTGTGAACTTAACTTTCTCTTATTTATTTATTAATAGACATATTTGCATTATTGTGTTGCATCAATGCATCAAATATATTGCATATATTTGTTTACATTGTTTTGTTTGCACATACATTTGACCATGACCATATAGACATCGATGGTACAGATGGGTGGCTGGGGAAGACGTTCTCCTTTCTCCAGTAGATCTGGAATATCTCTAGTCGGAATGCCATCATACGGTTTCCCTCCAAAGGTCATAAGTTCCCATATGGTCACACCTTTGAAGACAAAGATGGTTGAAGAAGGAATATTTGATAGAAAATGCTCTATGCACATGACACTGACAGTGTCTTGTGTTGGAGTTAAACTAACAGGTACGTAAAAATAGCCCTCACAGCTACTGCAGACTGTAAAAGCGGCTTACCATAACTCCAAACATCACTCTGGTGGGTAAATTTCCTGTAATGGATACACTCCAGGGCCATCCACTTGATTGGCATCTGCAGTGTAGGAACATGTGTTATTGGTGTATACATGTACACATTAACAATAAAATATGCTAAAACTAAACCTTCTAGATGGGAAAAAAGAAAATAAAATTTCCACGATGTACATATACCTGACGGTTTCAGCCATGTTGCAGAGTAAAATGTGATGGCAGATTAAAAGGAAACAAGGTTTGGGTAAATCAACATTAAGAAGGAATGTTCACACACACAATATCAATCTAAACACCAGCCGACAGAAAAAGACACACTCAGACTAAGATGTAGTAAATTAAGAAGAGAAGAGACATAAACAAGCTTAACACTTTGATTAGATTTGAAGGCCAGTTCCATTGATTACAGCGATAAAGGTTGAGAAGAGAGGAGATGTGGAAGGTTAGTGTGCCTTTTGTTTAACAGCTACAGCGATAAATGGGTAACACTGATCACTGACAGAAACAACAATAAGCATAAAAAGATTAGGAGCGAGAGAGGAGGAATATCCTTGCTTGTGAAAAAAATGGTTTGAGAACAAATCAGAAGTCAGGGAAAGGATAAACAAAGATTAGAAAAGGTCAGAGACCTGTGCTCACACAGCCCCAAGGGCAGATTTATTCACTACGTTTACAGGGTTTTGAGATCTCTTCCCCCCGAAGGTAAATAAAACGGTTCAGTAGAGCAGAAGAGTATTTTACGCTGAGAAAAAGCATCCTTTGTGATTGTTGATGCTCCTCCCGGAGGCTATGAAACCCTTATTAATGTTAATGCCTATTGTTTCATTTTATGACTTGTCAATGCCACAGTCTAAATAAATAGTCTAATATTTTCTTTCCAAAACCAAATATGTATAACTACAGACAATAAAATATGGTAATGGGGTCTAATTACAGAAAACTTAAATAGACCATCCTTGAACTATATACATTTACCTCTAAATGCTTATAGGAATCATATGCAGCAGAGAAGACCCACAAGCATTGTACAGCATTGATATGAACTTCACAACTTGCATTCTTTTCACATAAGAATGAAACAAATATAATTCTGAGCTCTGAGAAAAAAATAAGGGGAAGCGGTGCCAATGTGTGATTTTGCAAAGTCCTTTTTTATGTTGTCTTTGAAAGAAGATAAATAAATAAAGCCCGGAATGCAAAGCACTGCATTCCAGGCTGCAGTGTTTTGAGAAGACGAATAAATATTCCATCCAAGGTTCTTCGCATTTGAATGACCCAGTATTTCATTGGGTCATTCAAACAATTAAAGATTACAACAATTAAAGATACTAATTAACAGGGAACATTATGGTAAGTGTTGAATTAATTGTGAGGTGTTGCAAATGTTTGTGAAAAAGACGCTGAAGTTCACCTTTCCCCCATCAGCATTATATTCTTTTTCATTGACGTCCAGCAGCCGAGCCAGCCCAAAGTCGGTGATTTTGATGTGGTTCGGAGATTTGACCAGAACATTCCGGGCTGCAAGATCTCGGTGGACAAGCCTTCGCTCCTCCAGGTACATCATTCCCTGAAATGCAGATATTCAAGCCCATGTTTACAGATAATAATTATACATTCCTATAATATTTATTTGCAAAGAAAACAAACTGTATCAGCATTCAGATATGTGCTTTGATAAACAGGAAAAGGCACAATATACCAACTATAAAGTTGCTACAAGCAAAATTTTAGTACATATTTTAGTCTCACCAAAGTTTCTCAATTGGACTTGGTTGTAAAAGTTTAACCGTCGTTCTTATACATAAATGTGTATAATATATAAGTAATGAGTGCTACTCCACTCATCCAACTTTGAGATGTGTTCTTAGTCCAATACACTATATCACATAGATGAATTGCCTCCGTAGAATGCAGTCTAGTTTTATAGAGTCTCCATAATAACCTAATAACTATATGAAGTTGTGATGAACTACAGACACAAGTAATAGTTGCAGGACACTGGCACTCAGTGACTTACTTTTGCCACTTGTGATCCACAGCATCTTATTCTAACTTTGGGTGAATGATTTAGTTTTGTCCTGCTGAAAAGCCAGTCTTTTTCCTTTTTTAAGGTTTTGTTGGTTGTAGTGGCCTTTATTTGAAAGTAATCTGACAGGAAAGTGAGTAATGAGAGAAGGGGGAAGACATGCGGCAAATGTCGCAAGGCCGGGAATCGAACCTGCGATCATCACCACGAGGATTAAGGCTTCAATACGTGGGACGTGCGTTGCCCTAGCACCACAACAGCACCCCCGAGGGAAGAAAAAAAAAAAAAAGTCTTTGAAATTGTCTTAATTTGTTGCAAGCACAATTTTCTTTTACATATAAATGCCCTGTATTTAACTCATTTCATCCTCCCAAAAGCTCTGGCCAGCTTATTTTTCCCTTTTGAAGAAAGACATTCTGAAATCATGTTCTTTTCACCAACATGTTTAACAGTGAGGTTGGTGTATTTAGAGTGATGCCCCTGACTTAGATCTTTGCCACATACAAGATTTACATGTAGACCATAATATTCACTAATCTGAGCACACCAACTTCTTGCATATGGGTTCACTCTGTCCCTTTCCAGGCTCCTGGCAAACTGCTTCTGATGGCTTTCTTTTGACAATGACTTTCTCCTCACCACACTTCCAAACAAGCCTTTTAAAATGTGATCCCAATTGAGAAGTGGATCTCTGCACATCCTTCAAAATGATCATAATTCTTTCGGTTGCTTTTCTCAGTAACAATTATCTTGTCCAGCCTGTCCGTTTAATTAGGCAGCCATGTCTATTTAGGTTTGCAGTTGCGCAATATTCTTTTCATTTTTTGGATGATGGATGATTTTTACTTTTACTTCCAAATTATGCTCAGCAATAATCCATGTTTGTCTATCCTGTAGAATATGAATACAGAAATTTGAGGAATTGTTAAATGAGAATGTAATCATTTTTGCATGGTGCTGTACAATAATATACAGTGTATATGTACATGGAAGTCTGACTCTGCTTGTAACTCCATTTTCTTTAATCATTATCAACCGTACTATTATCATTACCAACATCAAACCCATATTAGATTTTTGATACCTCTTTGTGTCATTATCATTACAACTATATTGTTATTTCATAGTGAAAACTCCCAGCAACAACTACAATAAAAGACCTTCTGATTGCCAAAGGCCTACATTGGTAATAAAACCATCATCCACAAGCATCAACAGATCCCGTATGAGTGAAAAGTGTTGGAGGGAAACACTTCTCTCAATAAATGTTTAAAGTCATTAAGAAACCAAGCCTGCAATCTTCCTTTCTTTTCAAATTTAATTATTGTTTTAAGATTCTGAGATTGTTCTTTTTTTCTCACAAACTTTATTTGAAAATAGAGGGCATGCAGGCTACTTTTTCCAGCAAGAACCTTTCCAACAAAACAGTACTAAACCAAGCATTTACGGTATTATACTGGGGAATTTCTAGGATCTTTTCTCAGGAAGTTGAAAAAAATACAAGTTTTTCCTAAAACTTTCCACATAATTATTTGTGACTAGCCCCAGTATATATATTTTTTTGCAAAAAGTACTGTAGGCTCAAACGGCAAAAGATTTGTGTCCTGTGACTTGTAAAACCAAACCTTCTCCCCCATATGCAGTGTTTTCTTGCTACAATAACATGTTTATTTCCTTTTGCCAAACATTTATGTATTGTCAGCACAAATACATTAATAGAGATGATTGACCAAATGTGCCAATATTAATCTATTTTTAAGATGCATTTACACTCGCACACATAAACAAATAAATACAGTGTGAATGAGTCTGGCATAATTGATCTGGTAATTTTGACAAAAAATTCCAATGAAGTCTTCAAGGTACAAAAACATAATTCCTGTGCATTCATTCAAATGCTCTTGAACTCCTACAATACATGCTGTGCCACATATTTAAAGTCTTTACTGCCAATTACAGATCATTGCAAGCGTAGACTTGAAGAAAATGAGAAATGGGTGGTTGATGGGAGCAGTGGAAACAATGTCAAATTGGACAAGCAATAACAGGAACCACTTTGTTTGAAGTGGCAGAAAGACTGAAAACCCAGGTCTTATTTGGAGCCATAACAAATTGCATTTAGCAAGAATGGGATGAAATGAAAAGAGGAGTCAAGGGGGGGTTGGGCAGGCTGAAAGTAGCCGAGTAGTCAAAGTTGGGGCTGTGCTAGAGCACTCTAAAATGTGAGATTACACTGGTGGGGCTGCAATCACCCTGCCTCATTTGGCTCCCTCTCAAAGAGGAGTGGGTAGTTTCAGTGCACACCTGCACATTTGCATACAAGCTCCAATGCAACTGCAGATCTGCGACTCACACAATGATGTCTTCACATGTTGCAGGACATTATTGACATTATTAAGAGATCACTGCAATATATTAAACATATATATTCAACAAAAGCCATAAACACAAACTTCCAAGCTATTAGGTCATAGAAATGCAGTACGTATTTTACAATTTACATTAACTCCCTTTGGTTTGATCCCATTTTTTGCAACAACTGACCATTAAAACCTTATATGTAATAAATGTAAAAAGCACTAACTTAGTCAGATCAGGCTGTTTAAATGTAAAGCACACTGATGAGATTTTGTTTGCAATAATTTAACTGGTAATTTCTTTTGTTTAAAGTGCTTTGTCAAAAGTGCTGTAGTAAAGTAAAATCTGAATATGATGGTGTGGGTTTCATAAAGTTCATAAATCATCAACACTATGGCTGTTTGTCTGTCATAGTGTATTCTGCCAGATTTTTGACATATTCTTATTTATACGTAAAGCACCCAGTAATCCCCTCAATTTTCAAGACAATTAAGCAGTGGAGGAAGAACGGAGGCTTGGCAACCCGTGAATTTTAATTTACCAGCACAATGAGATTGAGAAAGGGGAGTTGATGGTGTGTGCAGACTGCGAAGTTGCAGCAGACACGCAGAAGAAATAAACTTTTTTTTTTTGCTTTTTGCTTGGTTGCTTTCATTTACAACCCTCCCACGTGGGCGTGATGAGAACAACTGACTGCCCAAGGTTTGTACTTGCAGTAAACTGGGATGCATCACCCACCCTGAAGCCAGCAGGGGAGCATGTATTTCAGGTGAGCCTGGCACCAAAAAGAAATCCCTAGGTTTTAGACAGACTGTTATAATCACACCTTCAGAAAAGTGCTGCCAACCAAGCCACAGGGACCTCGCCTATGCCCCAAACCCTGCATAGTTATTTTATGAGGGGAAGAAAGCAAAGGAAGGACAGCAAACACGCAGAACGTTTAAGCCACTGCGTTCAAGACCAGCAGAATTTTTTTCCCAAAATTCCAAGTGGAAGTAGTTCAGCTTGACACACCTGGTACCATCACCAGTTACCAGCCTATCGCAGAGTGACATAAAAGAGATACACAGAGATACAGGCACACTCCCATACCTGAGGGAAATTTGAAGAGATCAGTCAACCTAATAATCATGCTTTTGGACTGTGGAACTTGTAGAAAACCCATGCATGCATGGGGTGGACGTACATACTGTAGCAAGACATACGAGCGTTCTTCGAACCTAGAATCTTCTTAGTGCATGGCTAAAGTGCAACCAAGTCCATAAAAATGACTAGCGGGACTCAAATGGATTCACTGAATGCAACCAGACATGTACAGTATCTGTCTTTATGCAACATGCCCAAAGAGTAATTTCTGTACTCATCTAATACTTTAAAAATAAAGTAGCATTAAACTAGAACAGTATCTAGTCATTCTCTGAGTTTAATAGGCAAAAACAGAATGCAAACAATGCAAGTTATACAGGTGTTATGCACTGTTGAAAAATTACCTCTGTGAAGTCAAAAGAAATTAAACTCCATAAAACATGTGTGCATCCCATTTTGGTTATTTATGCTTCAGTCAGATTCAATTTCCTTCCCAAGTAAACAGACTTGTCTTCAGATGTGTTTTCTGAGGACAGATTTGGCAGCAAGTTAAAAAGAAAAAAATCAATAAGGATGAGCGTGAGGAGAATTGGTGGCCATTTTTCACTAACATAGAGGACTCTTGAGTTGTTTATTATGACAACACACTCAGATGCTCACATAGGAAACTGTCAACTCACTCATCTTCCATAAACAGATATCCTGATTCAAATGAACATTTTTTATGAGAGTGTTCATCTAGCACATCCTGTGTTCACTCCTTGTAATTTCTCTGATCTGTCTACTCATCAAGATGATAAACTTAACCCGAGGACAAACTACTTTTTCAGTCTTTGCAGATTTTGAAAAGAGTTGGAGATCACAGTCCTGGACTGGTTTCAGATGCTAGATGTATGAATAACTGGAGATCACATGCTTAACCACTGCACCTGCTGAGAGATCACAGACTACAGGGTAGAAGATATACAAGTATATTTCTGATCCGCTCATCAATTTTAAAACATTATTTTACAAGGGAATTTGATTTTTGTAGTTTTGACAATGTTTTGTGATACTCATAGAGTTTGAAACACTTATTCCTTTATGTTGGGTTGTTAGTGGGTATTGAAGTGACTTCAGGTGTTGGGTTGATTCTAAAATAAACTGGTAACCAAACAAGCAAAAATATGTTTGACATGGATTTTGTAAAAGATCATTTTAAATGTATGCTAAACTGCATAATATAATATTATATGTAATATTTTATGCAGTAAATATTTATATTTTACTAAAATAAAATATTTTATTTAGAAATGTCAATTCTTGAAATCAAACTACAACTAGACCACATTATTTTACAGATCACTGAGGTGACTGAAATCCGAGTATCCCTGTCTTTCATGTTTTGTTTGTTTCCTTTCTATCGCCATATGATGGAAATTAAAAGTTTTTAGCAGGGCCACTGTTTTAAGGTTATGTTCATAATGAATAATGGAGTGTTGTTTTGTCTCCAGTACTTTTGTTTTAAAACTAAATCAGAAAAATAACAATTGTAAAAATGTATTTGTAAATGAAACATTAAAGATTATTTCCAATTAATTTTAAGTAAGATCGTAAATATTTTCTTCTGGGAGTAAATAAACCTACTCTGCCTATACTCTACTTATAAATAGAAAATGTATTTATTTTACACATTTGCACCATGTCCTGCGTCTACTTTTTACATAGATACTGTTCGGGTCAATTTGACCCGGCAGTCAAGTTGAAGTGTAAAAAAAGATAAAAAATGTCCAGCTCTATATGTTTCTTTGCAGCTATGAACCACATTTCACACCACACACACATAAGCCCACTTTCTCACTATTCTCTTTACTTCACTAGGAAACTGTGAGAAAGCAGGTGTTCATAAAATTTTTCACGGGAACATTTTCTGTTCCAGTGGGCAAACTCCACCCACACTGAGTGGACACTCAGCAGAAGTGGAGGGAAAACATAAATACTCTCTGCATGACTCACTTATCTTAATTTTAATCAGCAGGTCAATTTGACCCTGAACAGTATGTGTGTCTCAAGTTCAATTATAAATATCACCCATTGGAAAAAAAAATCAAAATGTAATGTAGAAAAATTTACAAAAGATCAATTTCAAGGAAATGATTGTTTTTTTTTTCAGTGGACATAAAAATGTAAATTCCGTGTTTTATGTCCAAATGAGTAAATTGTTGTTGTTGACCCTTTATTTGTGATGAATAAAAAAATCATAATTGCACAAATATTGATTGAAATGGTTAGTATTGGAGTTAATAATCAGATACAAAAATGTTTTGTAGGATTGTTTTGGTTTCTGACACTATTGCATGATGAAACACTCCTTGGGTCAAATTGACCCACAAACATTATTGCTGTACCTCAGAATCAAACATAACATGAGGGATAAGCATTAATAAAAGGGGTTGAAGAAGCTGCTCAAAGAGTTTAAGTCAAGTCAAGCGCTTTACTCACTCAGTCACCTATAATATCTATTTTTTGACCCGTGCTTTTACTGAGGCAGAGAAAGGACGCTGTGATGATAAATGATAAAAGATGGGTTCAAATAAATATTGCTCCATACCTCACTATATATATCTGCTATGACCTCACCATAGTTTTAGATGGATCTTATGAATTTCTTTCAAAACGAATTGATAAAAGTTTAGTTAGAGAAAGAAAGACACCAGATAAGCTTAGGCTTCTATAAGTAAAGATGAACAGACAGAATTGTAGAAAAAAAGCAAGAAATACAAAAATATTAATACAAAATACAAGATTCTGTCAGATGCTCTCCAATTGATGGTAGTGGAATACAGATTACCTTAAAATTCAAGCCATCACATGACTAAAACTAAACACATATAGCGATAGATTAGATTAGCGATAGACACAACACCTCAACTCCTGCTCATCCAGTTGATTTACCTAGATTTTGGATGGAAAAGTGAATAATATTTGGTTCTGAGGGAGAAATGGTGGGTATTTGTTGCTGTGAGACTGTCAAGCAGTCATCACTCCAAATAAGATGAAACTGTTTTGCAGCAACTGCCTCTGTATCAGCTGAGCAGGCAATGACCTTACTTCTCTATGCTGGTGGATTTATTTTTGCGCCAACAACTCCAATGTTATGGAAATAACAGCCTTGGAGCAATGAAAGCTCATGAATGTTATTAAATAGTTTGACTGGAATAAATTGCTTGTTGTAACAATTTTTAGAACAATTTTTCTGACCTTTTGATACCACTGTGAGAAAAAAGACAATGTCAAGGTTACATGTCATTGGCTTCTTAAAAGTGGAAAGAATGGATAGTTGTCTTCCTCTGCCATAGCCTGATTAGAAGTTTGATTTCTTGCCCTGTGCCTAAGCGCCTATAGGCAAAGCACTGTTTTCCTCATTGGTCCCAGGGTACTTCCTGGTCTATTAATTTTGTCTTGTTTAAGGTTTATGTCCTCCTTGCTCTTAAAATAGAACTGTCTATCTTTATTCAGACTTTATTCTTTAACATACCCATCAGAATTTCTAATTTTGTTTTGGAAAACAGAAGTAATTGGACACATCAACATAAGTTTCAGTAAGTGACATAAACAAACCATAAAAACAACAAAAGAGTAAGAGCTCTGTTCTTGAGAAAACGGTAAGCTAATACTTTTGAAGTCCTTCATGCAGCTGGCTCTTATGAATGAATGTATGAAGGGTATCTCTTGACCTTACCACCCACTGAGGGAGGGGCAGACAAAAATGCTCAGGCAGTGAAAGATGAAAAAAAAAAAAAAGAAAAAAAAATCTGCCTACCCATGCAAATAAAGTACACAGTTTAAGCTTTTAAAAAAGGGGCTGTGTGCATGAGACAAAGTGAGAGAGAGAGAAAGTGAGTGGGAGAAAAATCCTCTGGCCTATTTTCAATCTGTGAATTAAAAACCTATATGTAATCAGTGAATTAAAAACATTTTGCAATAATGTCTAGGCTAGACATTAAGAATAAAAAAAACTATTATAACTTCCATCTTACAACCTAGAATAAATACACTGTCTAATGCAAAATGGCCTAAGTGAATGCAATTTCTGCATAAGTCACTTTTATTTGTTATGCAATCAATGTTGTGTCTTACTTTGTTTGGAAATTTTCTGACAGAATATCAATACAAAATGGCAATGTGTTTGCTACAAAAAATTGTTTTTTGTAGTTTTACAAAAACATTAAAATATGACTTGGGCAATTATGCTACTAGGCCAATCTAGATGTTTACTCTAGAATAGCAATATGTGAATTTTGAGCTCCAGTCATCTTCTTAAACACATATTTCAATCATAACTATAGATTAATGAGTTTTTTCACCATTTAATTATTTTTTGTTAAATCATCCTAGCAATGGGATGAAATTAACGAGCTCAAAATATTAAGTCATAGCCATTCTGACTGAGAGTGAAACATTAAAAGTTAGCCATGAATGAAATATTAAATATTCCTAGAATTAAAGTGAAAGCAAACAAAGAGAAAGAAAGTTCTCTGAAGTTGCCTAATTTAAAGTGCAGCATTGAGAGTTTGGTACAGATTATAGATGAGATCTCTACAATTGTAGCTTCTCTGTTTTAGCTACATATTAAATTACAAATTAAATTTAAACATTTCTTATTTAAAGGAGCTTCTATTGTTACTTTAGAAATTTCCTTCAACTTAATGTGACTGTTTTGAACTTTGGCAGAAACATTTGGATTTAATTTGTTTATGAAACTATGGTGCTTGATATTGATTGTTCCACAAGTTTTTCCTACTAACAGATAATGTCATTTCTTTTGACGGAAATAACCTAATAACTATTCAAGCATATATAGAAATGAACAGGCATTTTTCTGTCGACTGCTTTTCATCTTTCCCTTTTGAGTTTTTGTTTAGACGGCAAGCAAAGACAACCTTTTTTGTGTCTTCGAAAAAATTTTGCTTGAGGAGAAAGGCTGGCAGAGTGATGAAACTTTATCATCAGCATCAATCAGCATGCTTCAGGCCTTTGATAGAACTGAGAAATAGAGTGCAGAGTTGCACCAATAAAAGCTAAAAACCAAAAAAGAAAAAAACAGATCTGTATAAGAAGGGAGCCTTGGAACTACATCAGCCTAAATGTAATTATGATATGCTGCGGTTTTTATAATGTGCATGTGATGCTTTCCCTTATTAACAGCATCGATTGAAGGGAATGCAGAATTAATCCATAAAACATTAGGAAGTATATTTTCCGTGTTTTTTTGTGGTGTTTTCGTCTTTTAATATTTTATTAATCAGTATTTCAGAATAATTGCAAATGGTAATTTTAGGCGCATCAGTTTTTAATGTCTATATCTCTGATACATAAGGCATAGATCACAGAGTATGGTACTGTACTACACACCTGGCTTCCTTTGATCCAAATAAAATGTGACAAAGAGTGCAGGGACCGTCATTGCTTGCAGCAAATCCCTTTTAAAATAACATCACATTTTCGATGCTGTGCCATTAAAAGTTGATTTCATAGTGATGGAGCAAGACAAGAACAAACAGGAAGATCAGTTACAGTGACAAAAGGAGAGGGGAACAAGAAAGGTGTTCCTTTTTGTGTTTGACCCAAATTGCACCATCCGTTCTTTCATCCTAGTGGTTTACCTTCACAGAATCTCTCCTGCCACCCTGCCAGCATGTTGTGTGTGCCAGGTCCCTACAGGCATCTTTGGGATCAGGTGGCAAATTCATAACATACGCCAACAACATGACCTTGTCCTGGCCGAACCCACTCAAGCCCAGTGAAATTGGCAACAGGGGCCAATGGGGTGCGTGAGAATAAGAGAAGAATGAGACACCAGATGGATATGTTAATGTATTTGGCATGCTTTAATCTGCTTCTGTCTGTCTCTGTCATGCTCTTTCTCCTTGTCAATGAGGACAAACAGAAGGAAATGTCATTCTCAAAGATTTACAAGAGGCTGGTCAGGCTCTCTTAGGAACCATGGACCTTCTGTAGCTACAAATAATCATGGTTGTGGCAGAGAATAGCTTAATTTGTGTCCCCTTGTATTACCATTTGCAGAAATGGTGAACGTTTAAAGAAGGAGGCTGGCACAGGAATCAAATCAGATATTTAGCCAAACATCTGACAGTGTTATCATTATAACATATAGAATTTAATAACCAGCAGAACTTATATTTTGCTCTGAATCAATGTGTGAAGATAAATCTCAACATTTTAATAAATAAGAACCACGTTACAACGCAGAACTAAAGTGAGTGTTGCTACAGGTGTCTTGCATCTGCAACTTAAAACCATGACCACTAAAATAGTTGTTTTTGCTTCATGCACAAGCCAAACTAATTTTCACATCAAACCTGCACAGTTTTTGCTTGTCGTCTTGACAGTTTCATTATTTGCTGACGTTTGCAGAATAAGGGCTTATGTTCCCTGGTAACTTTTGTTCTTTAAGAGATTGATGTTTTCAGAAAAAAACACTAATCAGGCATAACATTCTGACCACTAACAAGTCAAGTGAACAACACCGATTAACATATAATCTGTTAGTAAGTTAGATTGGAATTAAGGAACAAGTGAACATTACATAATCAAAGCTGATTTGTTACAAGCAGGAAAAATGAGCAACTGTAAGGATTTGAAGGACTCAGATTGTGAAGACAATTGTTCCAGAAGAATCCCTTGAGATTCAGCTGCTGAAAATTTAAAGTTGGTTCTGCGGTATATGTTAAAGTACACAATGTAACCCAGCACCTCCTCCCTGCCACAGCAAAAAGTTATTCATGATGGGTTTGAGCAGCACATCATAACATTAGGATCTTGACGTATTCTCATATCTTCCCAGATCTTAAAACAATCAATCATCTGTGAGATTTGCTGAACAAACAAGTATGATCCATGGATATCTCACTATGACACTTTAAGTTCTTAAAGGGTCTTCTGCTAATATATTTGGGGCAAATACCAAACCACACTTTTGGGAGGTTAGTGCTAATTCTCACTTAAAAAAAAAAAAAAAATCATCTGTAATGTCGGTTGTCCCTAAGGCTGTTATCCTTCTTGCTATTTATTCTATATACAAAAAGCTGTACTAGTGCTCATCCTGGCAGGTACCTAATTAAGTTTGCTGATGATAAGGTCCTAGTCCACCTTCTCCAGAATAATGAGCAGGAACATGGTCCGGTGTGGTATTTTTTTATTTTTTATTTTTCATAATGTATCTGTGTGAATACTCTCTTAAAAACATGTCAAAGAAAAAAACATGTTGATCAATTTTAGACATCAAGTCTGACAACTATCAGAGGGAATCATATACAGACTATTAATGAGTACAAGTATCTCAGAATCGGATAACAGATGAAATACACAGAGGAAACAGAATAGATTTTACTTCCTAAATAACAAGAGCTGCTTTCATTTGATGCTAACTGTAAAATGCTGATGATATACAATGGTTTTGTGTAGAGTGTTTAACAACTTGTATTACATGCTGCTTTGGTTGCACGATGGAAGCAGAAAAGAACACGCTAAGGGAAATAGTGGCCATTGTCATTAAGATGCTGGGGATTAATTTGGAAAACTTAGAATACATCTATAAACAGAGATACCTTAATAAAAACGTATCCATAATAACCACAAGTATTCATCTGTTTCTGCTGTTAAATGTCTGCCCTTTGGGTTGGCTCTCCAGTCCATTCACAAACGGAACAAAACTGTCCCTTGTACCAAAACATAATGAAACAATGGTCTTTTTAAAAACTTTTTCAAAGTCAACATGTCCAAACTTGCTTTACATTTGTTTCTTATACAAGAAAATTGTTTCTTTACTTATGTGGTTGTTGTTCTTGTCATTATTTTTCAGAGACTGTCAATCCTGACACATGATTAAGTAGTATACAAAAAAGCAATGAGCTGCAGAATATGTTATTGACCATCTTTAAATTGTTTGTGGTTGTGTCTAATGGAGATTGTGTGCATTGTATATGTAGTGATGCTGCTTTTAGTCATTAGTCAGACACAAAGCAGTTGCACTGAATGTAACTGAAAGAGCAGCTCTCTAGAGCTGTATTTACACAGAATTCCTTATCTAATCCCTTACAGCAAAGACCTCCCATCTAGTATGTTTTACATTTGCCTTTGCTTAAACACAAGTAACCTGATATGTTGTGCTTTCCATTGGAGGGCCTTTAGATTACAGTTGTAGGTTGTTTGCAAAGAGATAAGTGTATTGAACCACATTGGTGAACCACCTCTTGTGTATTTTATGTAAACATCACCAGTGCCTAATTCGAACAACACTGTTGACTACAGGAAAGGCTTTTTTCAAAACCCACAATATTAGAAGGATTTTGTTTTGTTTTGTTGTTTTTTGGCAATTTACCCATACAAAATGTAGGCTTTTGTAAATAGTCAGAGTCAAACAATGGCAATTATTTAGTAGTTAGCAGGTTACTAGTTAGGTCTAAATTAAGTGTTTGTTGAAATAGACTCATAAAATTTACACATTCCCCTAAGATTAATTCATATTATTAAAACAAATTTCTTTGCAAAGATAATAAAAAACATGCTTTAGCATAGTTTTTTAGACTGTTGTAGGTCTGATTTTCAAAAACTTTACAAATAATATAAATGAAAAAACAAACAAAAATAAACTAATTGTATGCTTGTGTTAGTTAGTCCTACAGGCGTGAAGTATTCCCTATACCCTCTGTTTTTCATTAAGTTCTAAAGTAGTTCAAACCCCAATCGGCCAGACTTACTCGATCTGGTCAAGCTGCCTGTGAGCCTTTTCAACACTAAAACAACTTTAGAGAAAAGAGAAAACAGACTGTAACTACACTCCTGCCAGTCAATAAATAGAATAACTGACACTTCTGCCATTATACCATCCCTTTTCAGCTCTGAAGTAATGAACTGTAATAGAGAAATGATAATAATGATGATAGCCATAATTAGTGAGATAATAACAGGGTAATCACAGTGTGCCGTAACGGGAGACATTAGCCGTGATCTATGATTGATCTGTTGCAAGGGTTGCAGCTTGGTAATCGAGCAGGAAATCCCTGCAATGGGGAGATGGAAAAAACCTTCCAGGGTTCAAGGATTTGTTGATTATTAAACATCTCATAATATATGTCTTGCATTAATACAAATGAAGCCTGTGTTTTATAGATTAGAACTCTTATAGGAAAATAAATCACATTTTGTTAGACAGGTGTTTTACTATTTTCTGCTAACTGAATGTATTCATGCTGAATATTAGTGGACAAAGTTGTCCTCAGGCTCTTGACCCCAACTCCTTCTCTTAATAGAGCATTTGTTCTATTTCATAAAAATATTCAATGACATATGCTAAGCAATGTGTCTAAATCTAAATTGTAAGGGGCAAATTTGTGTGTGAGCACATTATTCAAATAAAACTCACTCAAAAATGTGAGTTTTATTTGAAATTGGCATTTCAAATAAAACTTGAAATGTGAGTACATATTGACTATTATAATATGTATTTAGATACGTATTCAAACACAAGACTTTATTATTCATGTAAATTAACCATCCATCATCTACGAACATACAGAAAGTTATGGCATCATAATGACAGGAATCAAATAATAGCAAGCACTATGAATCTAATCATTTGTCAATGAATCCATCAGTTGTTTTACTTCTCAATTTTTCCTATTCACATATCACACCCTTTAATGAGAAAGAGAAGGAATTTTACTCCAACCTCATCTGACTAACTCTAAGGCAGCCTTCACACATGATTAAGATCACCCTACAGTCTCCATGACCTCAGTGACTCAGTGGAACCTGCCTTGATGGGAGCAAGTTTGGTAAACGTTCTCAGTGTCAGAAAATCACGGATATTTGCTCTTCTCAGTTGTTTCTACCATTATCCTATGACACAGTATAATGTTATATACTGTGTAAAGATACATACATCCAACACAATATTTGTGCATGTTTTAAACATTCTCAATATGAGAACAGTGGTGGTTTTAAACAGAGTCAGACTATAACAATGAACAAAAATGTTTAAAATATTTTTGCTCTTTTACTGCAAGGCACCACCAGCTTTTGGGACGTTATGTACTTAATGCATGTAATCAAATAAGTATTTTTAATTGTTGCATTTGCAGTTTTTATGTCTGTACTTCATTCAACAATGTGAAAGTGTGGGTGTCCAGAAGTCACTCATTAGTGTTGACCTGTCTCCCAGAACCACCAGTCTCATCCATTGTGTAGGCTGCCTGCAGTCATCCATTTCCCCCCCATCACCCTTCTTGGCCATATCCGCCTCTGCCCAGTCACACACTTTTCAAACTGTGTCACTGCTGTAAGTGTGTGTGTGTGTAAGAGAGGGAGATTGAGTAGGAGGCAAAGACAGAAAAATGGGAAAGAAAGAACGGCTTCCTCTTGGCTTGATGGAATAGTTGATAGACACAATGGCAAACGGTGAGTTAGTGTAGGCCAAATCCTCTTTCTCTATCCGACTCTCTTGGCTGCTTTTTATCTGTCAGCTGCCTGAGGGTTTGTGACTTTACATTAAGAGGTCATTCTAGTTGGCCAAGTTTCATTACAAGCATTCTTTATGTGCTTTGCAGATAAAAGCAAAAACAATTCTCATTTGCCTGTCAGACAACATGGTAATCCAGCTGTACATTTCACATCTGTACTTTTTTATCTGCTTTGGCTCTTGCTGGTAGCTGAATGAGCAAGGTGGCACACATCTCATTAATCTTCCTTCTTAACCAAATTCTCTTTGAAAAATTGTAATGTTGTTACTTTCTCTACCCAGTTGACACGATCCCAATAAGCTGGAATATCAGAGAAAAGTAATTCAATTTTATGGTAAATGGACTGAACTTGTATAGCGTTTTTCCAATCATTTTTGACCAGTCAAAGCACTTTACATTAGAGTCACATTCACACGTTTTCACTCACAAGCACACACACATTTATACACCAATATGCAGATCGGTAGGCAATTTGGCGATAAGTGCCTTGCCCAGGGGCACATTAACATGCGGCAGGAGGAAGCTGGAATCGAACCTACAACCTTCCAATCGCAAGATAACTACTCTACCCATAGAGCCACAGTCGCCCCCCATATATGAATTTATTACACACAAAATTATATTTTTAACTCATTTTGATTGTGACTTGCAGGTGATGTAAATTAGAATATTTTATAAAACCAATTACTAAGAATTTTTAATGTCAGCCTAGTGAAATGTATGTCTATGTACTGCGCAGTGTATGAACTCAATACTTGAGTGGGGCATCCTTTGTGATAAGGCAATGGGCTTTGTTGTAAGTAAGGTCACCCATTGGAGGAACTGGTATCCCTCATCTCTCTCTGCACCATAACCCCTAGAATCTTTATAGGTGTTGGGTCAGGTGAGCTTTCAGGCCAATCAAACACAGTGATCCAGGTTTAGCTTCATATTGTGACCCCCCAAATCTTTACCACACCCTCTCCTACATCCAGGAGATCTCTTTGGAGCTAACTTTACTGTTTTAAAAGTAAGGAATTACTTCAGATATATAAATAATAGTCACATTTTTATTTGGCACATAATCATTATTTAACTATTTGTAATCAAGCGTCTTACAGAAGTTAGCAACTATAAATACATGCCTTTTGTCTTTGGGCCTTACACTATTAGTCAAAGTGTTTATACTTTATTTTTAATCATATTAAACATAGGAATACAAACTGCTCAAACAACCTAATTTGACGCAGTGTAATTTGGTTTAGTGGCTTCATAGTGCCACTGGTGAAAAATAAGTTATCTCTTCCACTGAACTCTGACCCAGTGTTTAGATTGCAGTAAATGCAAAGGCAGGAAACAAAATGCAAACAAATTAGTCCATGGCACAAAATTTAGCTGTACAGAGATCAATAGATATATAGATATAAAAGAGTTTAAGTGATTTCTCAAAGCAATCTAAATGCCACTAAGTGTTCGTTGTAACATTAAGCATTTCTTTGAAAAATTATATTATATAATAAGACCATGGACTAGAACAAAATGCTGTATTTGACATACTTTATTATGGCATTTTCTAGTGCGAAGTATTATTTCTTTTGTCACTTCTGACTCTGCTACCCAATATACTAGCATAAGTGCGATGTGGTTCAATATCCCAATACATAAAAATTCAAAAATACATTAATTCAAATAAACTAATTCAGCTATTCAGTTGCTGGAATTCCAGCATACAGCTGCTTCTATAATAAATGAAATATTTACCCATAGGGATGGAGGCATTCTGGTCGCCAACACAGAATATATACTAATGCTGTAATGAAAGACCCCGATAGAAATGCTTCAGAATTAATTAGTACACACATGAAAGAGAGGCAGACAGCAAGAGCCAGAAATTGAGGAGAAGGAAGATAGGCGGACACTTGTTGACATTTCTAAGGGTTGGGATAATCAAAGGCTTGATTCCTGTGATCTACTTCTTGCTCTGTGTCTTAAAATCTAGTCTCAGAGCAGGGATGTTATGTGCCATGGATGGCAGGAATCAAACATAGGAAAGAAATGTTTTCTCTAAGAGTGCGTATAAAAATAGAATTATGTTCATTAGCTTGAAGAATATGTTAACATTGCTTAGTAACATTTAGAACATGGAAAGTAGGACACGGATATGTACAAACATTTCACAATTTGGGGTGTTTATCTGAGGTCAGTCGCAAGTGCATTTGAGTCATTATGATAAGGGCTGTCAATTTTTGGGAGCTTTTCCTCTTTATTTTGGCAACCACGGCAACAATAATTTAAAAAAAGTCACTCCCTTAACCATGATGGCAATATTACTCATTTGAAGGCACTTCTTCAGGGATATTAATGCTAAATAAAAAGCAGTGTGATGTAAAATAAAGTTCTTGTAATGGCTCTAGGATGATTAGAGAAGGAAACAATTAGACACAATTTAGGGAGAGTTCAAATTTAACATTTTTATTTGACAAAAAAACATTTTAAAATTGATCCTGTAAGCAAGTCAGCCAATGAGGTTTGTTGCCCTTTTATAACAAGTGCAACAAAACTTTAAGTTTAAAAAATAAAAATGTACACAAATGGTTAAAACATTTCTTTGCTACTTTTTGCTATGTTTATGGTCATTGGCCAGCTGAAAGGTGAACTGGCACCTCAGTCTCCAATCTTTTGAAACTTTCAATAGACTTTTTTCTGAGACTGTCTAAAAAAAAGAAAGATTAGCACATCATGGTTCTGTCACCACTATGTGTCGCTGTAAAGACTGTGTGCTTCTGGGAACAGACAGTTTACTTTTACCCAGATGTGGCATTTTACATAGAAGCCTAAAAGGTCAGTTTTGGTTTAATCCAACTAGTGCAACTTCTTCTACATTTTTATTGTGTCCCTCTAAATGGCTTCTGGCCAAATGCAAACAACACTGACTTTCTACTCTTGGAGAAAATCCCATATTTGTGGAGTGTATGAATAGTAGCTGTTGAGCAGATTTCCCACCTGACCTGTGAATCTTTGCCACTAGACTATTTTTCCTCAACTTCACAATTGTGTACTACTTTAAGTTGGTCTAAAAAATAAAATCTCAATAAAATACACTAAAGTTTGTAGATGTAATTTGACAAAATATGGCCTTCATAGACGAATGAGGAAGAATTGTTGATAGACATAAATAAATAGAAAAACCTTTGACCTATTTCACAATTATCATTCAAGCACTAGTTTAGACTGCCCACAAAAACACGTGATATAAAGGGAAAAAAGGAACAGTTGGTCAGTGGGTAGATTAACTGAAATATTTATATACAAGAAAATAAAATCAGCTCTGATAACAGCATGGCGGTAGTACAGCATGTGTAATAATAGAGGAACAAAACATAAAAAATGTTCATGGGGCTATGGTATATTCCTCATGCTTTAATGTACAGAGAGGGGAAAACAAGTATTGAACAAGCTAAAATAACAATAAAAACAAAGCAGAGAAGCAAGTGGGAATAGAGACAGAGTGGAAAGGGAATTGGAGTGATGTGAGTTTTCATGGGAACCCTAGGGATGTCTGTAATGAGCTGGAGGGAGGCATGTTTTCCTTGCTTGGTTTACAAAGAGATATGACCCGGTGATATACACAGTGGGGCTTTTTAACCACTCCCACACACATTCATATAATACTGGACTCAAAGGAAACCCAAGGCAGTCATCCTGATGAAGACAGAGTTACCAAGAATGAGATTTTGCAACAGTATAATGGAGGCTTCTTAAATGTGTGGCACTGAAAGAGGACAGTTCAGAGCAACATCATGAAGTAGGTCCCACAGGTAGCAGAACAGCAGCTTGTCCTTCCATGGCAAAATACTAATGGTTCAGAATAGCAGAACATCTAACAGTATGTATGTACATTACAACTACACACATTCAAGAACAGCTCAAACTACAGTTTCAGTTTTAATAGCTTCCGTCTGGTTATGATTGGCTAATTTTGACAGGGAATTATGTATTCCTGCAGATTGTAGCTCAGGAAGGAGTTTTTTAATGTTTTTTTATAGAAGTTATATACTGCAGCACATGTAAACTCCAAAATTTTAATTTAACAAAATAAACAAACCTCAAGCACATCTGTCACTCAACATTTTGTCATTCAGCTAATAGAGAAAAGCTGATAATGTCAGTAGAGGAACTGTCTCTAGATTTATCCGTTTGTCCATCTCCACCCATCCTTGCAGGATACCAGGGGGAGGTGCCACCTATCTCCAGCTGTCAGAGGCCAGTGCATCCTGGAAAGGTCGCCAGTACATCACAGGGCAGGTACTAGGTATTATGATTAATTTAATCCAGGTGATGAACAGGCAACATGTCCAGGGTGTTCTCTGCCTCTCACCCAATGGTCGCTTGAAATAGGCAGTAAATCGCGTATACCCCCTAACCCTGCATTGATATTTGGATTTAGGCAACGGATGGATGATTAATTTGATATTTGCTGTAGGCCACATATTCACTTTAGTCCTCAAATCGTGCCTCTTTAAATCCCAAAAGTTAAACTCCCAGAAGCTGTTGTCACACTGAGCCCAAAAGCAGGGAATTGAGTGCATGTTGTGGCAAATTGTGTTTCACGCTGTCTCTTTTGGGGCTTAAGTGATGCCCCCCAAGCACCTTCCCCTGTTGTCTGACAGGGATGTTTATCTCATGAAAGACCACAAAGGATGTACAAATAACAAGCATTTATGCTTTGTGTGTTTCTTTGAATGTCTATAATGTTTACATACTGCATTGTAAAACAATATATATATATATATATATATATATATATATATATAAATGCTTTTATATTTAAGAATACTCTACCAACTGTCAAAAATGGAAGTAGAAACATAATGCTGAGGGTCTGTTTCACTAACAAATGTACTGGTACATTCCAGAAGGTAAATGGAAAATTTTAATTGGACTTTCACTGAAGTTTTTAACTTCAATTCAAATAAACAATTAGATAGTTGAATTTGATACAATTGGGTCTCCCAGCAGGACAATAATTTCAAACACACCTCAAAGCCATTACTGGAAAACTCAACGCTTCCAAACAATAAAGCTCATCGAATGGCCTCTACAATATTCATACTAAAAGTGGGTCAGCTGTGGTGAAAAGACAGATCAACCAGAAAACCAACCAGTTTAAATTAGCTCTTCTTTTTACGACAAAATGTGTTCAAATGTTCAGGAAAATTGTGCCATGGACTTTGTTGATGTATATGATTTCTGTGCAACTTCCTAATGGCTGCATAATAGTGAAATACACAAACTCTTTAAAAGGGTGGTGCATTCACTCAACCACAAAATTAATCCTCAGAAATATAATTACCATAATAATTGTGCATGAGTATACAAGAAAAAAAGTGTGCTATCTAGGAGATTTACAGACTTGACATAATGAGAAGGAAGTGACAGTTTGTTATGGTCAAAATAAACATAAAAACAGACACAAAAACCACAGTATGATAAGGCATTTGCAGTAAGCCAAATAAGCTGATCATTCATATGATTTTCAAAGCAGATCAGTTATTAATTCAGAATGGCTGTGAAGGTGGTCTTGATGCAGAGAAGACCACATAGATGGTGTTTCAGAGTGATCTCTACAGACCCTTTGGGACTGAAGGCACACATACATGATAATAAAAACAAAAAATAATAATAACAATGAACCAAAAACGTTTTCACAATGACGTCTAACAAATTAATCAGCACTTAATGCAGGGACATAAGTCTACCAATTTACCTTTTCAATAAAACAGATATTAGAACAAAGTACATTTTGTATTTGTTTTTGTCATAAAGTAAAAAATACTTTCAATCTGTTCAGGAGTGCCACAAATATGTGCAGTCACAGTGTATAAAGTTCAAAGAGTGATTTTATTATTCAAGTCCATAAAACATATATATATACATATATATATATATCCTTTTCAGCATTGACAACTATCCAGCATGGCAAGTCTCACTGCCAGATGGAATCGCCTTTGATAAGAATTAAGAGGAAAAAAAAAGAAAGAAAAAACATTATGTGGAGGATGATAAGTGTGTCCCAAATTTAGATGATGATTTAATATTTCCCTTGGAAACTCACTGGAGAACAGCCAGCTTTGATTTAGCCAAAAACAGCAACAGCAGTATTTGTATAAGATATTAAAACTGAGGCTGCATGTGTTCCCAAGTCATTTCCATTCTCCGTTCTCTTTCTTATGACTCATTACATTTCTCTCAGTTTAAAACACTGTATGCAGTCAATCAGAAAAACGCACCACGCTTGTGAATATTCAATTGTTAAACTATGGGATATAAACATTGTTTTATTTTGTGCTATTTCACACAAAAAGGACAGACAAATTCACTATATCTAATTAAAATTCCTTCCTCTAATCATACTCCAGTAACAGAGTTCCTCACCGACATTTACTCCACAAAGCCGAGCAGGTCTGTGAATTATTGAGCTCAATTTTTTAGGAATATTGGAAAACCTAAAGCAGGCTAAAAACTGCCAAATCTAAAGCCTCTGAGGTATCTTGTGGATTTAAAGGCTCAAATGTATTATTTCATTTGATGTATCTGAGTACAGACAGTTACTCAGTTCATAATTTATCTAACTTATTATCAAATCAATTAAGCATTACAGCAGACACTTCACTACAATGTGTACTACTTCTTACCTTGGCAATCTGGACGCACCAGTTGAGCAGCAGCTGTGATCCGATGTTGTCCTTGTGCTCGTGGACGTAGTCAAGCAGACAGCCATGAGGCATCAGTTGTGTCACCAGCTGGATAGTCGGACTCAGGCAGACACCCAACAGCCGGACAAGGTGAGGGTGCTCCATGCTAGCCATTATTAAAGCCTCCTGAAAAAGAGACACATTTACACTCAGGAATAAGGGATGTTGCAGGCATGGGTAGTCAAAGCTTGCTTTAAAACACGCAAATTAAATTACTTGCATATATATGGCCAGTGATAAAGAATGTGTTTACAAAACAATGGTTGGTTTTAATTCAGTTTTAATAGTGTGTAAAAAATGTGCTGTGTTTATGAGTCAGATACATTTGATTGACCTTCATCTAGTTCTATTTTAAGTCTGTGTAAACATCAAACATTTGGAATTGGTTTGATGTGCTTTATCAATTAATTCCTAACCCCCCCCCCCCCCACCCCACCCCACCAAAAAAGCATAGCAGTTTGAACATCTGCACACAATGATGTACAAAGGAGGATATCTTTATTTTACGCTCTATATGCCTCCAAAAGAATTTTAGGCAGGAAAAAGTGGCTTAGTTCTTTAGAAAAGCAGTGTAATGAAAGACTTCAGGTAAATGTAAATAACCACCAATATTTAGTAGGTTTTGAAAAGTGTTCAATTTATGGTTATATGACACTTGTAACACATTTTATTTAAACTCAGAACTACTTATTTGATTAATTTAGTAATGTAATCAAAAACATATAAAATAAGAGGCTACATGTTTCATTAATATTTGACACCACAGATGATTTCAAGGGAATTGTGTATTTACAAACCATTTGACATATTATAATGACCTAGATGAAAAAAGAAATTCCATAAATTCTTGTTAAAAAAACAAACAAAACAAAATAAAGAGTTTTATTCCCACATCTCAAGTCGAAGAAAACTGATAACATTTAACCTCTTGGAATCACCACCTTGATGAAAGTTCCTTTTACAGAGAAACACATTTTGATAGCAAATAAGAAAAAATGAAGTCAGTCAGTTATGCCAGTTAAAATGTTTTCAGGTAAACCCTAATCAGAAAAAGGGATAAACCTTACTCTTGAAATGTCATATTGTGCAAAGATAGTTTTCCTGTTAATGTCAAAGGACAAATGCTCAAACATTCTCACACTCCTGAAGCGTTCATCATGTCTACTATTGTAGACTGTACTGTCGGAGATCACAGGGCCTCTTATTCTCTTTAAGGCTGAAGTTCCTCTTGAAGTGAGCAGCAACGATCCGCTCAGTCAAAAACAGTTGAATCCTATTCAGTGCAAAGATCAAAGTGACTTGCTACTTCAAGACATTTTGTGGTCTTCATAGCAAAATAAAGATGTGGTAAATACAGCAAGGGGTGTTGCTGTAAATCATTAATACCAGCCAGGAAAATTTAACAAAAATGGTTTCTTTCTAGTTGTTTACTTCACACTGTGGATGTCTTGTATCCACAGTGTGGATGTGCCAGAGATTTGCATTCCAGAGAAATGCAAATCTCTGGCATGCAACATTGCATGTGATCAAGGTAGGATATCCTTCAACATTTCTTTTTAAATAAAATAATGCTAAAGGCAAGAATATAATTAAAATGGATTGAAAACTGCACATACACAACCTGATACGTGTAAATGTTTGAGTCAATGTGACAATTATTGAATAAATAGCTGTGCAGCAAAGTACACAAGTCAGAAGGATTACATGGTCAGAAAAATAGAAACTCACCAGGTTTCAATATTTCTCCCCTTTCCTTTTTTTAAATTAAAGCTGCAGTAAACATATTTTCTTTATTAAAGAATTGTACATATTGTATTTAAATTTGACTTCTTTGTTAAATCTGTCACTACTTCCTGACAAAATGTGACAGATAATCTATGAAACAATGTCATTGCTTATTCAGAAACAGCCAATCAGAGCCAGGAGGAGGGTCTTAGCACTGTCAATCATTCTTGTGTATGTACACTTCACACGCTTCCCTTTGCTTTACAACAGCAACTTCCTTACAGTGGAGCCTACCAGTCTGGTTTGCTTTACCACCGATGACGGTGGATAAAGAGTGTTCCTGTAATATCAAGTTGTTTCACTTCCAGCTGGAGACTTGAATTGCAAGCACCACTTCATCCTAAGTTTTGAAATCAGAGAACATTTATCTGATAGAAGTGATCAAAAGTCTGGAAGACTTTCTGAACGAAGGGTTTCCTGATCCTGCAAACTCTTGCTTCCGCAGGAAAAAAATCCCACATCATGCTCCTTCTGCACCAGTGGTACAGCTGTCCGATGCTTTCCAAAGCTTTCTGTCCATAACTCCTCAACATGCTCTCAGTTCCTATATAGCAGGATGCATTGAATT
The DNA here is from genome assembly GCA_902982915.1 of Phalloptychus januarius. Classification (NCBI taxonomy): domain Eukaryota; kingdom Metazoa; phylum Chordata; class Actinopteri; order Cyprinodontiformes; family Poeciliidae; genus Phalloptychus; species Phalloptychus januarius. The sequence continues at coordinate 13,304,310 of CADWAE010000230.1, read as the reverse complement.
CAGTGTCTAATCCAGAGAAGATACTCAGAATGTTTGTTTTTTTTTCTTTTTGGATTGATTTAGTTAACTTTGCGGGCTGCCCAATGGCGCAGCTGGTAGAGTTGTTGCCTTGCAGCAAGAAGGTTCTGGGTTCGATTCCCGGCCCCGGTCTTTCTGCATGGAGTTTGCATGTTCTCCCTGTGCATGCGTGGGTTCTCTCTGGGTACTCTGGCTTCCTCCCACAGTCCAAAAACATGACTGTGACAGATAGTCTTCAGATTTTTCCATTATTGTTTAAAAAAAATATCAAAGGAGTAAAATATTCTGTTAATGCCACATCTGGGTGAAATGAAGTGGTGGTAAAGTTATCAGGAAGAACTTAATCCAAGGACCAAACTATAGTTGGTTAGTTAACTCCGAATAAGATTTTAAACTAATCTACAAAACTTTATAAATGATTCTAACTGGATATAGTAAAAGTCACAATATCGTTTCTGACCAGAAACACAAGATATCTGAGAAAATGACCCGTATCAGTGATCCACAACCACGTACAGGTGAAACCAAATATTTACATACACTGTTTAAATAGACCAGCGATTTTTGTTCTAATTCTGACTTTACAAAGATCAACTAATGTAAAAAATATATAAAAATAAAAATATCAAATGCTAAATTATTAGATTTCTCTCAATAAAGAGAAAAGTAAATATCTTTTATTTCCACATTCATGTTATTAACTGTAGTTTCCTTTTTGCAAGGCTGTGTTTCGCTAACAATAATCAGGTGAAAAGAACTAAGGACATTAGTCATTTTGCAAGGAAAATGAACAGAATTTATTTATTTTTTGAAGGACAGACCAGGTTATCATGCAAATTTATTCTGCTGTAAGAAAGACAAGCCCTCAAGCAGAAATTTGGCTTCAAAAGTAAATATATTTTATAGTGATCTTCTCTCTATATAGCAACATTTTCTATTGCAAAACATACATTTATTATGCACATTGTTAATGCACACATTTGAAAATGTGCATACAAAATGCTAGTAGTCCTAATAAATTCTTGTCTTGCCATCTAAACATGGCAGTTTGGCAGCCCAACAATGTTTTAAGGCCTACAAAAACCCATTCATTCATTTTCTTTACACTGGTAACATAGCAAACTCTAAACAAGACCCTGTTTACAAATCCAAACTAAAAATCAATAAATCCTCAGATTTTTTACTAATTTAGTGAAAATAGGCTTAAATCAGCAACAAAGAGAAACCAATCTACAATTAACTTTCTTTAGTTATCCATTATGACTCAGTTGGAGACCACAAAGCCTCCAAATGGCTGGATTGAAATCCCACAGATGCCTTCTTTGATCAAGACCTGGGGCATGTGAATGTGAAGAAAACACCTCAAATTCTCAATGTGTTTCTCAAAGGATTCCTATCCACTTTGCATTGTGGTGAGGAGCAGTATTCTACTGAAAGAGGTCACAGTTATCATGGAAGTTTTGAAAATTCTTTGTTTCATGGAAACAATAATTATAATTTAAAGTACTAAAAAACATTCCAAATTGCCATTCAAAACAGGAAAGATGAACATCAACCAACATTGAGTGTAATGTTTGGGAACTACAGACTACATATTTGGACATGGAAGAGATTAGGTAGGTCTTTGTTTTCATTTGTCTTTGTTTTTGCTACTGGTATGTAGCATTATCAGTATTTGCAAGCAACTATTTTATTTATTTATTTATTTCATTTTTGAAGATACAAAAATGCATTTAATAATAATGTTCAGCTTCTTTGAAGCTAAACATTATTTCGACTTCTCTGCTATGCCTTGGGCAACAAGAAAAATAAAGTTTTCCTGTTGCCTGTGATTTTGCTCAACCATTTGAGTGTTTCACTATCCTTTACAGTTTGAGCTTTAATTATTTTTTCTTTTCTTTTTTTTTTTTTTTTGCTATGATTTTCAGATTTTGGAGTTCTTTGAAAACATTTGTCAGCTAAAGATAATGAACTGAAATTGGGACATAAAATGAAAGCGCATTCTCCAAAGCATTACACTGCCACTGCCAATTTGTGTTCAGGTAAGAAATGCACAAGACATTAATGCCAAGTTGAAGAATGCACAATTCATCAAAAAGGGCCATCTTCTTCCGTTGCTTGAAGGAAAAAAAAAAAAAATTCCCTCCAAGCTGACTAATATATTCCTTTCAGTAGCGAAGATAATCAAATTACTTACTTTAACTGTCAGTGGACATAATATGTCACATTTTGATAATAAGCCCTGTTTTTGTATTTTATATTTCCATAACACCAATTCACACAGTAAATGACACAATTTTCCTTTTTCAATCACCTACTAGTTGTATCTATATGTAACCTTCAGCTGTGACAGGTACGTCACTCTGATTTTCTGGTTATTCGACAAGCCCCCAAAGAACGCAGGGCATAAAATTAACCACACATGGGAAATTCATCAAAGCCATCATGACAAAAATAGTAATTCTAACACTCAAACACTCTTCTTTTTGACTGTCAAACGAAGTGCAAAACATGAGTTCAAGTGGGTCGCTTTCCGTGCGTGTGTGTTGATGAGAGTTATTTCATCTGCATTGCATCATGATAGTGTAATAATTTAGATTTTTTTCCTTTTCCCTTTTCAGATGAGCCAAGTTGTGAATGTTTTATAAATGTGACCGTGTGCTCTGTGCTGTGAGTCTCTTGTATGAAATGTGTGTATGTCTGCATAGGTAAGGCTCTTAGGGACTCCTGACTGTGACTTATGGGGCTCCAGCTTTTTGTTCTTACTAGCTTCAGAGCTTCATTTGACTTGTGTTTTGTATCATAAAGCCATTTTCTGGTGTTTGCATTTAAGATGGCAATTTTCTGGCAGTAAAAGTGTCTTGAGATTGTGGAATAGATCAACTAGGATCCTTCCTAGAATGTCTTAGGCAAATTTTATTCCGATTAAATAGATTTTAATATGAACAGTAACTAGTTTTAAAGCATGTGCTCCTATAGTTCAGGCTACAAAAGACTTGAAACTGGTGCACTGGTTCAGATTCCAGGCAGACAAATACACGGTTAATATCTCAAACACATTCAAAGTCCAGATCTAAGCCAAACTGAACATCTATGACAAAACTTGAACACTACTATTCAAATATCCTCTTCATACAATCTGACTGAGCTTGAGTAGAAATCATACAAAATGTAAGACTCTAGATGTGCAATGATTTTGGAGATAGAGAGATGAGATTGGAATCTGCAAAATATGATGTGATTTTTATCTCTGCACATGTGTCCAAGCATGACTTGAAATACAGAACACTAGACTTGAGAAATGGTTATGTAAGACTTGAGTTTGAAATGAAAAATAAATGGTTTTATTCCACAGGCAACTAGAAATAGATCATTTTCAAGATACTCACGTCCATGAACTCCACATTTGCCTTGGGTCCAGTGGCTTCATTAAGGATTTTGATGGCCACAGGAATTTTTACACTTTCACCCTCTGGGACCCAAATACCCTAAAGAGGAAAGAGAAGTACAAACAAGTTTGACTCATTACACTGATTACAAACTCACATTACTGAGTGAAGCTATGTTAAAAAAAATGTGCTATAGATCTTGGAAGAACAAGAGGAATCTCTATTAAAAATGTAGCGTTTCTCACCCTTCCAACTGCTTCATATTCTCACTGGCAGAGTATGAAAATGTTCGGCCTGCTGGATTAATAAGGAAATGTTGCCCTTGGAAGAGGCTGAGGTAAGATGACCCAATCTTGTTGAACAATCTAATTTCAGATTGGATTAGTGTGATTTAGCAACCAAACCATCTAAAGGGTGTGTGAAAACATTAACCTCTTAACTCCTCATAGTATCATTAATTTTTCACCTTTGTTCTACAGAAACGTGACTGTACTTCAAAAATACCTGGTATCATGTAGTAGAAACAAGATTTAAGTTTATCACCAGCTTTGTTTTATATATTTTACCCTATTTTTAACAATGTGTTTTTCAAAACACTGTCAATATGCTGTTATTGAACAAATAAACATGAAATATTAAAGTTAATTGCAATCTCCTCAATTGTTGGCATATTTTTTAAAATTGAATGAATCGCTTTTTGTCGGTAAAACATCTGGAATCATACAATTTTTGAAAAGAAGTTAACCTTTAATTTAAGTGCATGAATCCAGTAATAAGAAGCTATATAGGTAAAGATAATTGTTCTTTTTCAAAATCTCTGGTTCTACAACTAGAACTGACCCAAACATTTCACTAAGATGTTAGGGTGAGCCATTTTTCATATTTATCTTTTTAAAGTTTTTTAGCTTTTTAAAGCTGACTGTCTATAAATTATTATTGACTTTCGGTTTTTCTGTGGTATAAATACAACAAGACATTGAAGCAAATTCCGTTCACGTAAGGAAAGACAGATGAATGTTGATCTTTCTATCAAAGAAACTGGCCATGATATTATAATAAATCATCAAAAATAACGATGATAAAGGATGGCAGAAAAAAATATGTTTGCATATTCAAACAAATGTATAAGTTTCTTTTATGCTTGTAGTTTACTCACATTTCAAACTGTGATTATACTTTAGAAAATGTGTGCATGTGGATCAAAACACTATGGAAATGTATGTAGTAGTGCCTAGAGCAGCAGAAAGAGACCATTTGTAGCATTTTACTCCAGCCTTAATTGTGCAACTTAAAGTCACAGTAAAAAAAATAAATAAATAAAATCTTCTGTCAATTTCAGAGGCACTATCAAATTTACAGTCTTTTGAAGGTTCCAGTTTATTTATTTAATTCTAACCTAAGTGTACTGTTCTCACACCAAAAACTTTATGTTGTCAGCATTCATCACATAATTACATGTTAGTTGACTTACCATTAAAACCTCCATTGTGCAATATAGCTGATGCAACAATCAGAGTAGTGAACAACACTGATCCCAGATTTCCTTTAAAAATTATTTTAAATACTTAGGTGCATATATGAGAAATAAATAACAAAGCTTTCTGATTACATAAAGATAGTTATATGTTATAAAATTGTAAACAGGTTTGTAATTTGCTATATGGCTTATACTGAAGTACAACATATTTCCACCAGAATACAATGAAGACTTTCTAATTTTAGCTGTGTTTTTTGCTTGAATCTCTCATCCAGCATTGCACTGGCAATGACCTCAGCTCCCTCTTATTTCATTGTCTCCGCAGGGCTCCCAGTGTCACCTATTACTTATTCTTTTTATTTTACACCCCCAAGCTTTTCATCAAATATGCTGTCATTAATGAATCTGATATCCATCTATTCTGCCCATCATTACGTGTGACTGTCTGGCATCACATGAGATACATGTGCTATATGACCTCTCACTTACGTATGAGCCAGTTTGTAGACTGAAATCCTCAGGCAAAGTGCTCTTTATCTGTTTCCAAGGGTTTGGTGGAGCAATTGAGGGGACAAATCATTTGTAGTCTAAACCCCAAAAGAATAAAATTAGCCAACCGAAGAAATGAGGTAATTTTCGACTTCTTTTTACCTGATCATGTTTTTACACACCTGAGTTCATATCTGTCTGAGATTTTTCAAGATCTTTGCAATATATATTTATATAATTGCTTAATATAAAATGATTTTCAAAACCCAAATTGTAATTGCATATTTTAAAAGTCCCCAAAATTCATGTTTTACCTTGTATACAGTTCCAAAGGCTCCAGAACCAAGGATCTTGACTCGTTTAAGTTCTGTTTCTTTCAGGATGCGAAGCTGGGCTTGATTCGGAGCTGTTCCACTGGGAGTCAGAGGTTCCACCAACTAAAAGCACATATCCCAAAAACACAAAACACTCAGTGTTGTAATTTAAACTCATGGAATTAAATCAAAACACAAAATAGATCAAAAAAACATGAACATGTAGTATGCTTTTGCGTCATACTTACTATTTTGAAATATTTGTCAGATATGCTGTTGATAACTAAAAAATCGAATTGATGTGAAAGAAAAGCTTCATCCCCATGTTAGAATTACTCTGAGCTTGATAAAATTATTCTAAAAACTTTATTAACCCAAAATTATATTTGAGTTTGCACACATTGCAGTGTGTTTGACTTAGAAGAGTTTCCTCCAACTACCCGACTGTCACAAAAGGTTTGCAGTGGGTCCAATGCATTTCATAAATTAAAATTACAACATGGATCAGAAGGTTGCAGATGTTGCTCTCCATCTCTATGCTGATGATACAGTTGTTTTTATCATGCAGACATCTACCCTGCTGTTTGATCAACTGCCAAATGACACAATCGGATCCCATTTTATCACTTAAACTTGACGCTAGATATTGAAAAGAAATTGTAATATTACTGGTGTTTTTTCAGCACACATCTTACCACTATTGATTTGCTTGTTCTTATATGTATATTAGCATTTTAATTTTGGTTATGATATTACACATTTAAAAAAAAAATCTGAAATTAAGTTAAAATGTTATATTATAGATATCAACATTATATTGGAATAAAATAATGGAACAATTATGCTCCAGATGATCAATAAAGTCTTATATTGTGGTAGGTGAATTTTGTCCCAACAATAAAACTAGAGGAATGAATAAATGAAACAATAAAAAAAGAAGAAACATAACATCTGGGAAAGGATGGACTAAAAACGATGCAGGAACAACAACAAGACTTTGAAATGAGAAGCAAAGAGCTAAATTAGTTAGGAGGTGCTAAACCATGTGAGGGAGCAATATGAAGGGAATTACAGAACATGTTGGAAGATTAGAGAGGGAGGGCAAGCACGCACAGGAAAACAGAGGAAGCATCTATCAGCCTAGCTGAGGTCTACAGCTACTGTCCCTCTGGCTCATGGGTTACCATTTGATTAAAAACAATAGCCATTTTTCATTTAAATGGAAGAACAAATCAGCTTAAGCTGTGTGAAACAAGAGGGGTGGTGCACCACAAATAGAGAACATAACATAGATGTTTTTATAGCGATTGGTCCAGCAAACAAAGACAGATTTCTATTTCACAGTGCTGGGAGCTGTCCAGCAATAGAGGTGCTGAATATGCTGTGCCTTTGCAGTTTTTGAAACAGAAAGCATCTTCTGCAACCCAAAACAGAAAATAAAGCAAAACTGCACTGTAAAACAACACAATATTTGACTGTCTACTAACCACAGGAGACATCTCAAAGTAATAGTTCATCTAGCTCATCTAAGGATTTAAATGTTACTGCTCTTTTATTTTGCTGCATTATTGCGTAGAAATAAACTATTTATATACAACACAAATACACAGGACATCAGGGTGACAGAGAGGCATGTAAAATGTTTTCCTGCAGAGACTCCTTTATGTTCCAAGGATCATAAATGATCCTTGGGGCATTTTTAGAAAAAATAAATAAATAAGGGGGAGAACTTGCTTTTTGGCATAATTGTACTTCACAGTAAATCAGTAAATAGAATAGCTGTAAAATTAGTTAAAAAGGGGGTGAAAAGTTGAAGAGAAAGTCAACCAATTGGAACTCCCTGTCTTTAAATAGTTCATGTCGGTAGACATTAAGAAAGAATGCAAAACATTTACATTCTCAATTCTTGCACGATCAATAGGTTGATACCTGCAGAATGCTCCTCTCACTGATGATTGTTTATTAGAGTTATTTAGTTTTTTTAAATCAAACACTTGCTTTCTCATGTTTCCCCTCACTCCCTGAATATTGCTATTTCATCTTAATTTGTATTTTTTTTTAATTTTGTATATTGTATTTAAAAACAGGGTCAAAATCCACAGTACCTTAAAACATTTACATTTTTGTCAAAACATATCTAAAATTATAGTGCCTTAAAAATGCCATTGGTTTGCCAACTTTACAACAAAGGAAGGGCAATGCAATTATTTTCTGGTTGTTGAATTCATTAAAAAAATAATATTTAATAATAATAATAATAAAATACAGATATATATATATATATATATATATATATATATATATATATATATAGGTCACTCTTGACTACAAGCCGTGAGTGTCCATGTTATACAATAAAAAAAACAACGTTTTATTATAATTATCTGACTTTTTATTGTTTTGTTTTTTTTTATCTCATCATTAACAAAATTGTGAAAAAATGTATTTTGTGTCAAAGCGTGTATAAGCATCTACATACATATGTGCATGACTGTAGTCGTGGGTGCACTAACATCCCAAACAAAAATTAGTTAACTTTCCTTTAATTGGTGACCGGTTCATTTTCCATAAGCTAAATGTGATTTTGCAGTGTTGCTAGCTAAAAAATAGCAAAATGTTGTTCAAAACAGTTGCCAAAACAAATAGTAATTGAATTCCTTTTGGTGATGTGTGTGTCAAATGCCCTGTCCATTTGCGCTAAACGCATTGTGTTTGCTTGTCAAGTTTGTGTCGATCTGAAACGGTGCCATATCGCTCTCTTTGTGTCATGTGCATCGCATGCATGTGGCCTGTTTTTGTGTGTGTCAGATGCACTGTGCTGCTTTCATGTGCATGATGCTTATTGGGGTTATGGTTGTCTTCATGTGGGTCAGTCATCTTAATGGTTTTTGTGGGTGTCTTCCGACAATACCCAATGCCTCACACACACTTACATAAACTCTCTACGAAAAAGTAGGGGCTTATTGAGACTACAGTATCTTTTAAAAGCAAAATTTTATTTCATGCTACCAGAAAAAAAAATACTTGCTTGCAATCTATTTGGAATGACTGAAAGTGATTATTAAGACTAATTTGCATTACGACTTCAACAAGTCTTTTCCTCCAGTAATTTTAATAACCTGTTTTTTCTGACAGTTTAATAACTATACATCGTCTCATAAGTGTTTTAACGTTCCAGTTGTTATTATATATATGTAAATCTAAAAAAGAAACCTTTTTAAGTTAATGCTGCACTGATGGAAGAACTACAATAAAATCTTGCCAAAGCTTTTTCGAGACACTTTAGTGATACTTGTCAATCCAGAAGAGATAAAAAGCTGTGAAATAAGACCTTATTTTCAATGTGGACACATAAGTGACTTTTATGACGGTTTTAACAAAGAGCAAGAGTGTGTTCTCTTATTTTAATGGTATACTTCGCTATCTCCTCCTAAAAGAAGTGTCCTCTCCAACATACTATGCCAAAGTCAAGAGCTGAACAAAGTTTCTGAAACTTTCTTAACTTCTGAAATCCCCATTAGAAAACATAGTGTCTCCCTTTTCCCTGTCTTTTCTCCAGCCTGTTCCTTTTTTCTACATCAGTGGATGTTGCGTGTTCATTCAGCTTTTCCTCACCAAACAAGCAAACAAACTTTCAAAAGTATATGATGGAGCAAACAAAACACAATAAAAAATGGGATAAAACTATTTTTTCTCTGTATTGATCTACCTCTTCTTATAAAGCAATGAACAATTTGAGCAAACCATAACAGTCAAATAGAATTCTGCCTAATTCTGAATTATTTTGAAATTGGGTCACAGGGGCTTACAGAGTAACTGTGCAGACTTACTTTAGACATACTTAATCCAATTACATATTGGGCAACGGTTAATTTTTCCCTCTTTTAACTTCAACTACTTTCTTTTTTTTTTACCTCAGTCTCCAGAAATCGACGAAGGGCCCTCTTCTTCTTGATGTTCTTCCGCCGCACAGACACTGCTACGCTCAAGACCATGATCACCACCATGAAGAGGCCGCCAATCACTCCAGCAGCAATCAGAGGGGTTCTGAAGACAAGAAGATAGGATGGGGAAAGGGGAAAATGAGTGGATTAAGAGCAAGAAGCAAGCAATCTCATGGAGTGAAAGTCTTGCTTAGCAGTAGCATGGAGGATGGAGGCACAAATTTAAATTAATTTATTATTTATCAAAATGGACAAAAAACAAACGTCAGATCATGCAGGATATTTCAAAGGTATATGCCTATAAAAGTGAATGAAAACCTGTTGGCCCATTATTTAGGGATAAACATCATCTTCGTCCATCTTAGTTAAACTGTATTTAAATAAATAGGAGTTAAATTAAAACTGTATTTGAATAAAGAGTAAAATAAAACGTATTATCAAAGTTAATTCTTAAAAATGAAGTAAAAAAAAATAATAAAATAAAATTCCTGCATTGAGCTAGTTCTTCCTAAAAAGCAAAAACCTAAACATAACTTTCAAAATGGATTCTGCCTATAATTCTAAGTTACATAGAAATCAGGTTCAAGGTATTTATAGAGTAATTGTGGTCATTGTATTTCACTAATTCTCATATTGTTAAATATATTGTTACTTGTTAATTTGGTGTTTTTTTTTTATTTCTTTATCACAGATTGAAAGTTTAAGTGCTATGGACAGTGTCTGAGAGCCACCATGTGGTTTTGTAATTTGGCAAATAGGCTGGCCTGACTTCCCATTGCCGTTATAGATTCAATGTGATTTTAACGTCACTTCTCTCTCAACTGATAATTCAGTCATTCCCCCAAATATGCAAAGCTTTTCTGCACCACAAAGAAAAGTAGCCCACTTTTCCCTCATAATGTTAATCACTCATGTTAAACTCAAACTGTCATAATGAAGACATATAATTAAATTGTTCTTCCATTAGTTTGTCGACTTTAATTTTAGGACGATATCTAAACTACAATTTGAACTTTAATTTAGACATTCCCAATTTTATAATGGATTACCCACTTAAACTTTGCAGTTTATAGCATATCTAAAAACTTGTGTACAGCTTAGACATGAATACAGCTATCAACTAAAGTACCTGTTTGACCTTTTTCACATATTCCCATGTTATAATCAAAAGAATCAGTATTTTTGCTGTGGGATTTTATGTGCTACACCAACATAACATAGTGCATAAGACTAGAGTAGATTTATGATTTTTATGTTTTTTGATTTAAAAAAAAATCTGAAACTATGGAGATAAGCACATTTAAAGCATGCTAAAGATATGCCTTTATTTAAACCATTCTAATGCTGTTTTTAGGGTTGTTGTCCTGCTAGATGGTGATGCTTCATCCACATCTCAAGTTTTTTACTACTTGCAGGTTGCATATAAATAAATGCATAAAGTGTACTGCAACTTATCTCTTCCTATAAACAGAAATTCCTTTGAGCATATTTCGCTTTTTGTATTATAATTTCTTGTTTTTTGTGAGTAGATGAATAAATAAGCACAACAAACAAATTGGGGAATTTTGAATTGCCAAGTGGGAGATGAGATGTCATATGAGTCATTACTAATAGAGTTTAAAGTAAATCAAAAAGATTAATCCATCCAAAGCAGAGAGGCACACAATCCCCAGACAAGATGTGAGTTAATACTAGGATGAACAATGGCTGCAGAAATGTTTTGTGTAATCACATATTTCTGATAAGACATGGCAACAGGTAGCAGATTTGTGTAACAGCTCAATCTAACAGCAATGGCAAAGACACAACTGCATGTTAACAGGAACTCTCGGGGATCTGATAAGAGCTGCTCTCTTTTCTAGGTTAGCAGATAGCCATGTTCCCATAGCAGCTACAAAGCTCTTTCATCCTATTGGCAGTGTCTCCAATGCAAAGACATAGTGCCTTGCAATTGTTTTTACAACCACTGATTTGATTTTTGTTTTAGTATTTTGTAATATTACTTCAATACAGCTGTTCTGTGAAGGCTTCTGAGATTTGTTTGAGAACATGGATGAGTAAATGAACAAATGATAAAAGATAAGAACCACTAGAAGAACTAAGAGTTGTTGCGGAAGTGAGCCAAAGATTGGGGTGTGTTTGGGTGTGTGGGGGCGTGTGTGTGTGTGTTTTTTTTTTTTTTTTTATCTATCCCCTTTTCTTTAATATTTCCAAAATGTGATGCCAGCAGTTTTAATTCTAAAGTCAGGAATCTATTTGTAGGAAACTGGGAACAGCTTTTGCTTTCCTTTTCTCCCCGATCGCCTCAAAACAAATGCTAAATTGCGATCAATTCATCAGGAACTGCATAAAATCACAAGGACACACACATACACGGCAGCACGCTTAGAGAGGCACTAAGGATACTCGCAGGGACAGTGTGGCTCAGAGCAATCCATTAATCAGAGACTTTGCTTACTGCTATTCTTTTGTGCATCCGTGTGTGCTGCTGTGTGGTAATGTTTTAATATTAGAATGTGAAAGCACTCTTTAGAAAATAACATCATACCTGTCCATCCAGCCGATGCAGTCTTGTAGTCTTGGTCCAATGCACCTTTATAGGACACAACACAAAATGTGGAAACAATGCTCAGACTTAAAATAAACAAACACATAAATAATTAACAAGCATTAGGAATAATGAGAAGAATTTAATATTGACATTTTCTTTCAGGATAGTTTGCTTTACTGACCGCCAACTACATGTGAATATAGATTTATGCCAAGTTCAAATTTCCAAAAAATATTTATTCTTGCTTGATTTAATTTCCCCTAATTCTGAAAGGATTTAAGACTAACAATCCAAAGCTTTTCCATCTTCTAATGAAAATTATTTGGAAATTTCTTCAGCTATACTGTATTAAGCAATAAAAAATTTGGAATGTGGTTGGTGCTCTGGTTGTATAAAACATTTGTTTCTTCCCCACACAGTGAGTCTCAGTTCTTTCATTTTCCCTCCCTCCCATCAGCTTGTTTTTTTTATGAGAAACCTACCTGCATGTGAGGTTGTACCTGTGACAAAGAGTCAGCCTAGTGTTTTCCATTTACGACTAAATTGTTATGCTCAAGCAAGCTGGAGACTGTCACTCAGGAGAAGAAAAATAACACAGAGAGGCTGTGACATAAACCCCCTGCGGAGTTAAATACAAAATGATGTCTTTCCAAACCCGGTTGAATATTACATTGAGCAGTAAGTGGCTTGAGAGCAGCGGAGAGTGGCAGGTTACTACATTGAATCCTCTCACTATGATGTGTTTTTGCTTCTTGCTTATTTTCCGCTCCTTGCCTTTATTTTAACTCATTTCTATAAACTGATGTTTAGATTATACATTTACATGTGAATTATTTGGATTGTAGGGCATTTGTAACTACGTACCAATGAACATCTAGTCATGTAAAAATGAATGAATGAGAGACAAAAAAAAAATTCTAAAAAATTCTTGACTTGGTGTCTTACAAACCAATTTCAATTGGTTTGTTGACAACCATCATTCCATTAACTTTAACATATTGGTATTATGTATGTGCAATGCATAAACAGTTGCTTTCAAAAGCCCATAGCCCATTCAGTGGAGACCTAGATCATTTTTCAAAACTTTCTCCTGAACATAATGACAACATGACCTCTTCAAGCCAAGTGAGAATTACACTAATATATTAAAAATAACTTGACTTAAAAATACTTAATAATCCTGTGTTGTAGATAAATCCCCTTTCTTTTCAATTTCATCAGTGGGTGTTGGTAGGTTCACACCTGCTATCAGGAATAGTGATTCTGATTAAAATGAGATAAATTTTAGCTGTTGTAAAATGATTTGAATTTCAGTTGCTTCCTCTCGTTTGTACAAAAGTTAAGAAGGAACAAAGATATTTCATTGTACAAAAATATAAGTCAGAAACAGGGCGGGATAAGGTGGAGCATATATTCACCAAAATAGCACAGTGAAGGCAGTCACCAATGATTGGTGAATGAATGGGTAACAGAGACGTTACAAAAACTGAAGGTTGGACCAAGAAAGGCTCCTCAGACGCAAACACTAACACTGAAGGATCAAATGTTAGGAAGTGGATTGTAAAATACTATGTAGGTAAACAATTTAAGAAGAGGTAAAATAAAACTTTTTTTGTGTGTCCATCACAAAGTTTTAAATACAAGACTTTTACATCTAGGTTGGTAAGAAACAAATGAGCTTCCCAATTGGAATTATGCTCTTTAATAACTTATTGCTGTTTTTTTCAAACGCAAACATGCAAACTTTAACTTTTAAGAAAATGTATAGTTAAACTACATCCTTACTCTATCAAGCCTTAAAATATAACAAAACAAAATAAATAGACAAAGTCCTGTTATGCTGTTTTGCATGAAGTTTGACAATAATTGTACTACATTCTAACAAAAAATGGCAATAAAGAAGCATCTCTGTTTTTTTGCTTTTTATTTCTTGTTGACAAATTGTAATAAAGTGAGACATATTAGAAAAAAACTAGAATGTCTTGTTTATTGCAGAGAAAAGACCATTTAAACGCAGCACTCTGATGTGTCCTCGGACAGACTGCTCTTACCCTTGGGTGCAGTTGGCATGGCAGGGATGGCATTCGTTGTTTACTTCGGCATATTTGAAGATGAAGCTGTTGGCACCTTGTAAGCCATCAGGACATTTTTCCACACAGTTCGGACCGTCCTTGAAATGAAGGCATTTCACACAATGTTCTGGGCCCTGTGGGTTATGGCAAAAAGAAAAAGGAAAAGCATTCATCTTTTAGATGCTTATTTCTGAAAACAATCATCTTTGAAAGAGTTCAAACAATACATTTTCTAGTACAATAGTAATAGTAATTTCAGTGTAAAAAACAATTGGTTTTCTATTTGGTTGTTTTGAGGCTTGTAGCTAGAGGCAGCCATTAAAACTACTTCCAATATTAGTGAGTTGAATTTCATGAAAACTGACAGGTGTATTTATAGAAAACATATGCAGGTAAACCTAATACCTGCAAATTCGAATGGAAAGGAAATGTATTGTCACCGTTCTTGTTATAAATCTTCGTCAAAGTTTGTTTGCTGGAAGAAACCTATATTACCAATAATGTATGCACCTTACAGCATTGAATTGTGAAATGTTAGAGAGGTTTTCCATTACTGGGATGATTTTACATTTTTTTGCTTTATTTAATCAGCTGCTAAGATAGTACATACATATAGTTTAGCTGCATATGAGTTTTATCTTTTGTTGCTCATGGTTAAACCATAAATTGTAGAGATGCATCTGTCCACTTTCACAAATCGGATGCTTGGCAACAAGTCCCCTTAAACCTTCAATTATGCAATCATACAACTCACTGTGATGAAACATTATAGCACTTTTCCGCACAAGGAGCACAAAATATTAGAATGTTAAATGTTGTGTTCAGATAGCTCTCTTTCTCAATGCCGTCTGCTGAAAGCTTATTTTCTGGCCTGCAAGCTCTTTGCCAAAACAGTTAATTAATTTTTGTTTAAAGACAGTAACCCTGGTTTCCCAGCAGCTTCCTGATCATAGCAGAACTATCTGCGTTCTGTCTTGCTCTATGCTAGCCAATATTTTATCCTTTAACTTTGCTTATGGACAATATTTCAGCTTCTTATGCAGATTTAATGGGTATAGCTTAGTCAATAATCCTTGATGGTATTGTTGTTTAAAGTGATCTCAAAATGGTTTACCTAAAAATGCAAGGACTCTTTAGTAGCTCTGTACTGAGCTCCATGAACACATCAGCTATGTTTTGTGTGGCTTTGTCTAATGAGCACCATCATACAAACGTTTTCATACTGGGATGAAAGAGGCACCTGTAGCCATAAGGCTTAAAGTTTTAAACATGACTATGAACATCAGAGTCACTGAAGCAATTTCCTTTTGCTACTGATTGTACAAAATATGGATTACAGATCATACATATATATTTTAAAGTAAAATGTAATCATTTAATTTAATTCAATCCATATAATCAGCTAGATTGTCTCCGAAAGTCTCTGAATAGCACTTTTCAACACATTTTTACAAATTATTCTAACATATGTACATTGGCCTAAATGTTTCCATTGTAGCTCTGACTTTGTGTTGTGGTTTTATTTCTTCTAACAAGGTGAAGATCAATCCCAAGCTTAGAATTTTGGAGCCTCCTGTAATGGTTTTCCTTCCAGTATAGCTCTGTGTCTGCCTGCATCCATCTTCCCTTCAATTGAAAGTAGAAGTGCATTGATGATTTTCAGGGTTTTATTTGTGAAATGTAATTTTGTGATGAAGACATACAGAAATGACCAAATAGAACATATGATTTTGCAAGCCACTGATGGTTTTTGTTAGACTTAACTCAGAAATTTACATTTATAAAAATGTATAGTGAAGAAATAAATGAATGATCTAATGTGTGTTAGCACTACATGCAGATCAGACTTAATAAATTACTGTTGTGCTCATGTCTGCATGGGGACAGAAAGGCATGAGTGGGGGAGAGATAACTAAGGTGAAACAAATAATGCAAGAGTGGTGTTGTGGGGAAGAGAAATATAAAATAAAAATAGGTAGTGCACACTAATAAGTGAAGAGAAGCAGAGAGGGTGGAGATGGATGTATTACAACCAAGTAGAGGAGAGAGACAGTCTAAGAAGTCTAATAAGGAAAAAAGAGAGAATAAGAAGAGAAAAAATGGAGAAAACAGGCGAGACCGTAAAGCAGCACGAGCAGAGCAGGCAGATAATAACCATCGCTCACAGCACACACAATGACCATAACAATTCGACTAGAATAGGATTTATGGAGCTAATATAGGCGCGAGAAGGGATAGAAGAGGGAAGGAGGAGTGGTGACGAGGTCTCAGACAGGCCTCGTAACATCAGCAGGCCTAAATAATGTCTTCTGACAGACACACACGCAAACACACATATGGTCACGCAGACATTTACTTTTCACATACATCAGCAATGTGGAAGTTCCTCATAATGCATACATTATCACCAATGACGTGTGAAAAATACTTTAGAGAAATAAACAAACACTTGTATTACTCTCTCAAAGCTTTCAGAGATGATGCGTGTTACTAGGAAGATAAATTAGTTTAAATAAATGAGTGCTCATAAATCGCTCAGGCAACGTTTTCTAAGGGCCTGTTGAATGTGTGAATGAGTTTCTCAGAAATATGTGCTCTTGCACCTTGTGTGTCAAATTATGTAAATTGAAAGTGTTGCTTTTGAAGCTTTTAGATTTTGCCCAACATTTTGAATACCTGTTATCACCCACGAAAAAAAAGAGAGAAAGAGTGAATATGTATATATGTGTGTGTACAAAGACTCTGTCACACAATGCTTGCATTATCATCAACATGTTTTATGTATATTTTGAAGTATCAAATTAGAACAGCATGATGGAAACAGTCAAATTTAATTTTCCTTTTTTTTCTTATTTTTTATTTAATGTTAAAGATGGTAAAAACATTTGAAGAGTTCACTGGTGGGTTTGTGAATGAACCACCAGTGTGGATGGGAGCTCTTTCTTCAAACATGCAATAAAAGTTATGATTACATTCTGGCACTACGAACGGCTGTTCTTAGCTATAATCGGCTCACAAACTTAGTAAGTCTATTTAAACATTTCAAACCTACAATGTTTAATCCAGCACTCTGCAAATTTAGGGGACGTGTCAAGAAGATAATAATTATTTAAAAATAGCCAGAAGAAGAAGCCATCTTTTGGACACAGTAATGCAAAAGAAGGTGCTCAGGTCAGATAAGACAAAATTGTATTACTGAAAATTAAAATGGATGTTTAAAAATGCTCTTTATCTAAAAGACATAATGCCAAAACATGCGTTTACATGCATCTATAATGCATACATGCACTAATTTGTGGTGATTTATTTTTTAAAGTCACAGCAAAGTACATTGAAGTTAGTAGTTTTAACATGCAAGAAAGTTCAAAGATTATAAATTATTTTGAAAGTTTCTGTCTCAAAGTGCTTTATCTACAGTGACTTTTTTATGTTTTATTACTACTGTGGGTCAACCCACACATATTGCCCCACTCAATTATGGTACTGGCATTTTGATAAAAATGTAAAAGAGTCTAAGAAAACCAACAAAAAACCTCAACAGTAAACAGGCTTTCTCAAGATAAAAGGAGTAAATGTCAAGGAATCCTCCATCACTAGCAGCATAGGTCCTTTTCATGCATTTTATATCTCCATACTATATAGAAACCATTTAGCCAATAAAAGTCACTGTATATAAACTATAAAACAATTGTAATGGGCTCCATTGTTATACCATGGTTGCTGTGATTGATTTGTACATCGGGACTGTAAAAGCCACCTTTACACAAGATAAGTATATATATAGGTTTACATACATTTATTTGTGAATTAATACAATTGCCATACAAAATTTACAATATGATTTAGTTTGATTGTTTTAGCTATAATCTAAAACAGTAGATTTTAGATTATGACTACAATGTAATACCTAATATAATATCTATAATCTATTTCCAGCTTTTGTTGGAAGCTCCTTCCACAAGCCTCCCTCAATAGGGAATACTGGAATTCTGGCCAGTTCCTCTGTAAAGAACTGGGTTTGCTTTGTAGACTTCTTTGACAAACTTTTTAAAAGTCTTATTATAAAGGATGAAAATTAGTTCTTAAATGGCTTTGTATCGAAAAAATCAAGAACTAAAGATTGATTGGCTGGCAAACAGATTGAAAACATTGGTCTTAAAATGTAGTAACACTTAAGACCAATGAAATGATCATAAAATGCAACGGGCTAATCATTACTTAAGGATTTTACAGCAAGCTAACACTTTTCTGTCCACTCCATAATCTGCTTGGCCTACATCAAGTCCAAAGTGGACAATTCCTCACTGTACACTTTGTACAATTTATAACAAAGTTCAGTGAAAACACAAAAGGAAACATTTATAATGCTTATTGTTTATGGACACATTTAGAACCCAGAAACAATTAGAATACATTTTTATGTGAGTAACCAGGTTGTATCATTAGTATGAGCATAACTATGAACGCATTTTCACTTGAAGCATTACACATAAGGAGGGGATTGAGGATAGTGTTGTGAATGTCCCTGCATAATCATAACATTTTTAAATCTATATTGGTATTTGTAATGCTCTTTTACTTTTATTTGTTATTCACATTCTCATCACACCTGCAGGAAAAATACAACTATAACACATCTTTTTCTCACCGAGTACCATATAGTATTAGTGTTTAATGATCAGATAACAACCAGTGTATACAAATATCTCTGTTCTCTACTTATATAAAGCGCAGCCATCTATGAAATGATTGCTTCCGTATTCTTATCGGTCAGAGCAAGCTTACTGGGCCGTGGCAGGTTAAAGAGTCATCGTCTGCTCTTTCACACTGGGCATCACACTCCACACACATTGAACCATTGGCATACTCTCGAATATCCCTGTGAAACAGGAAAGTAAAAAGAGAGAAGGGGCAAAGTATTATTAAACAATAAATGTTTAAGATAAAACAGAAGTCATAGTGGCAGTAATGCCTAAGAGCTGTGAAGTTATTTTCTTATAAACAATAAGGTTTGTTCAAAAATCCCATGGTTAAAAGAACAAAAATAAACATTAGAACTGTACTACAGTATTTGTATTGTAATAAAAAATGCTGTGCAGCAGAATATTCATTTCAAGAGCCTAATTCACAAGTGAACATAGTTTGTAAAAAATCGTTTTCAATCAATCTTGCCCAAATTAATCCAGAGTGAAACTGACGGGGTTTGGGAGAGTAAGGGGGATCGTAACCCAAGAGGTCGACACAGTTGAGAGGTGCAGGATGTGGGGGAATGGCTGATGTTTTCAAAGTCAATTCAATTATGTTGGTGTTATTCAATTTCTGCTATCCACATATAATGGTAGAGTAGCAGAGTAGTTCAAAAAGTCATTAAATTTGACCAAACTGCAACTGAGTTGGCACTTTGCCTTTGTTAAAGGAAAATTAAACCGGTGTTATTGTCTTTTGCTCAGTGATAAAAAAAGCACTAGAAGGAAAAAGTCCTGAGGTCCAACAGAACCAATGCTGTGGTTCTTCCACAATCTGTATTTATGCAAATGTTGACACTTATAGGAGGGCTGTCTCAGTACAGTGGAAAACACAGAAACCGGACTGAAAGACGCCAGTCCAGCTGATCATTGAAGTTATTTAGCTATTGAAACACAGCTTTTTCAATAAATTTGCTGATGAATGAAAGATTGGAGCCTGACCTGTAATTCTGCAGTAGTGATTTGTCTGGATTGTTCTATTTTTTAATTGTTTCTAAAGCCTGGGTGAAAACACCCATAAAGAGGAACCGGTTTACTATTGTAATCGGATCAGATGCAATTACAGGTAGGACTTTCCTAAGGAAGGTTGTAGGCAGTGTTTGCATCTACAAGCTAGATTGTAGACTCTTGCTGAACCCTTGCTAGATTGAAGCTTGCTTAACTTTAAAAACTTACAGCATTGTATTGTTACAAAATCCTATTCTACAAAAGCCATGCCGTCAACACCTCTGAAATACAAGGCAAGGTAAGCACATCAAAGCACAAACTAAAGAAAGACTGAAATACATCATGTATTAGAAATTACATGGTAAAGTAAGGGGCTAGGGTTTTATTCATGGCTGCTTTGGCTGGATGATGTGTCAATGATACAGACTCTGAGACTGGCACAGACGTGTAGGCAGACAGGTAGGCAGGGCGTGGCCCCGTGCGCAAGCAGTGACTGTGACACGCAGTGACACGCCTAGCCCTCCTGCCCTAACAACATCTCAAGGTCCTGACTCTTCTCCAAAGAGGCCTCCCGAACTTTTGTAACCAGGTTGTATTTCTGAACTCAAAAGGAGCTTTCATGTAATTCTCTGTTAACAAAGACAAGTCTGTACAAAAAAACCCCGTAAAATGTCATTAAAAAATCTTCCCAGGGTGCATGTTTTCTCACTTTTTAAAGTGGAGGAAGATAACATCAAGGGATTCCTAATGTTATGAGGTCTCTGCAGGGGTGCACCTTGTTCCCAATGCTTTTTAAATTGTACTCTTCCCCCAGTTCCTAAAACAATCTTGTACAAGAAGGAAAATTAAACAAAACTGGAAAACCCAGATAAAATACTTTGTGTTTTTTTTTTTCTTGTAAACTTTTCAGGCACAGTGAGTGAAAGTCATACTACTTAAAATTATTACACACATATTAATGTAGTGAAAGTCTGTGTTGTATCTGATTCAGGAGTGGCTTAACAAAGCAAATGCAACAGTTACAGTCTATCATCTGGATAAACCTGCATGTGGTGAACCAGCTTGCAGTCCACACATTTTGAATGTGCCTAAATCTATTAAATGGTCTTTGATTCATAATAAAGTAAAAGCTGTAGCTATCAACATTGCTTGTACACCATTCTCTACCACATATTCTCTATGTTAACTGAGTATTTTTCAAACCAGGCAGATGTATTCAGGGAGATTCAAGTTAAAAAGTTTTAAGAGTCTCTAGTGAAGTACAGTCCTGCTCCTCTTAAACGGTTAAACGGTGTGGGTTTAGATTAGATTTGAGAAGAACATATCTGTTGCCATGTTACTTAATTAAAGGCATTTCAATGAGACATGTAATATGTCTAAGCTAAAACATGTTGTGAGAGCCCAGGCTCATTACTATCTGAACCTTACATCCTGCTATACTTTGATGTTGTGTCAGAATCACCAGTCCAATTTGCTGTTTACTTATCCCTTAATAAAACAACAGAACAAATTAACCAACTTTTTTATTCAAGTGTTTATTGTCAAGAAAAGCCTTCTCTTGTATAACACTACACTTTGATATGTGATCTGCATTTAAAACATTAAATTATGAAGTATATTTTGTTACGGTTGGGTTAAAATATCTCACGTGTACATCTATTTATTTCTAAAAGAATAATTATATTTTAAACCTAAAATACAAATGATTCCCATGTATTCCTATTTCTAACAGTTTCAGCTATTTCATTTATAAATGTTAAAATGTATTTTTTTTTTCCTTTCATAGGTGAGAGATCCATCTCTGGTAATCTACACACTGCTGAAGTGAATTTGATTTGCTTTTGGCATTTGCAGGACTGTCATATTTTCCTTTACGCTTCCAGCTGCAGGGTTTTCTCCCCTCCACTTCAAATGCTGATATTCAGTTACCATAGAGCCTTGACTGACATGTTCTCTAGCTGGAGCTGTAAAATCCTGAGATCTGTCAGTGACCATATACATTGCTGCTGGGAGACTGAGAGGGAGCTTCAATAAGTGCAAGACTGTTACAACAAACAACAGAATAATAAGTCATTGTTTTTGTTTACAATAATTAACGCAGCATATGGAAATATCCAGTTTACAGATGTGGGTGTTTATGTTTCCATTCACACATCTAGGTTATCACTTTAATGTGATTCTAATCATGTATAGTTTGTGGTTAAAGGCTAAAGGATATAAATAGGTTTAATAACTTTGTATCACTCTGTGCCTCCGGAATAAAGCATTAATGACCTTAATTGAGGCTTAAAGATCATGTATGCAGCTAATCTGAGATGAATTTATGCAAGAGTATTAACATGTTTTTATGGGGTCTAGAAATACAAGCCAAAACAACCTTTACCAATTACAAACTTACTTTAATGGAAGTTGCATTTTTTTTTATTTGATTAATAAATACACTTAATTAAATAAAATAGCCAAATCAATAAAATGTAAACATCTGGCAAATCTGTTTCACAATAAATTACTTCTTGTCCATACTTTACAGTAAATGTGCAAAAATATTAACCAATGTTCTGCAACATTTGAAAAAAATAAAAAGCAAATATAAAAATACAAACACCATGTAGTGCTTAAGATACTATTAAAATAATCTAAATGCAATAAAAAAAGATTATATATATATATATATGAATTAAATATATAATTGTTTCTTGGACTAAGGTTGTACTATATTAAATATTGTATAAGTGTTCAATTTTATGATGGTGACATCAGTTGCAATAAATCCACATAACCATTATTCCTTTCTTTCTCATTAATCACAATGCTTCCAGCTCTCTCTGTGACCTTTACTGTCTTGAGGGCTATTGCAGCTGTCAGTATGTGCTGCAGCACAACTCAAGCAAAAAGACTGCATATACGTATGCCTAGCAATACGATCTGTTTATAGTATTATTAGGCAAAACTAGGCACGGAACTTGTTGATTACTTCAATAATCAACAAGCGTTTGATGATTAATCTATGCTATATAGAATAATCAACAATTATTGATGCACTCTATACAGTCATCTGTGACATTAACAATCCACAAACGTTTTTACTCAGCGCATGGTCCGGCTGGTAGAAATGACCACATGTGCTCTTTTATGAGGTTCTTTTTTTGTGTGGTCTCAGAAATGGACCGTTTGACGGGACAGTACTCTTATGCACTATCTATGCATGTATAGAAATGCACAACTTACCCTTCGTATAGGTTACAGGTGTCTACACAGGTTCGTCCCCGGCTGAAGTAGCGGCAGGACAGGCACTGGTCCGGGCCAGGACCCCAACATCCAGCATCAGAACACAATGTGTCACACACCATGTGGTCCTTGGCTGCTCAGGACAAACGATCAAAAAGACAGTGAAATGACAAAAATGTTGCTTTCATGCATTTCTGAATGGATGATGTAACAACAATGTATTTGTTAAGTCATCCATAGTTTGGTTTAAAAATAGCAACAAAATAATAACATCACTTATGATAAGACATAGGGTTAAATGTCTCAAGGCACAAGATATTCTGAACATTAAATGTTTCTATTCCCTCATGACAAGTGCATATTTGTGTTGGCCTCTAAAATCTATTTTTCATAGCAACAGATATCTTAAGCCAAGACTGGGATAAATAAAGTAAGGCAGATGGGTGAGTGGCTGAGGGACTAAATTATTTCTCTTCCGGAAACAAGAAAGTGTCAAACAATAGACACCAAGACGTCTGGATAATTATCCCTTTTGGATCAAATGGTTGACAACACAAACACTGTTGTGCTCCAAACTGTGTGAATGTATAAACTGTGTGTATGATAATTAATCTTTATGCATAAAGTGTGTATTACTATTACATGTTTTTGTGCAGTTAGCACAGTAGGGATCTGTGCTGCTTCATTATCTAAATGCTGAGCAAACAATGGCAAACCACAGATGAGACACAGAAAGAACTTGCAGATGCCACACAGATTTGTTGATATAATTTAGGCTAACAGCCAAAAGACTAGAAAAAATGCTGTTAGGTCTTGTTTTTTTTATGCACTACCGATCAACCCAAAATATCTCATCTGCTCTGCTTTATAGATCTGTCTTTGTTCTTTGTCTCATGTTCCCCCGCAACACACTTCTCTAAAAGTTATGACACATGGAAGCACAATGTTAAAATACTGAATCAACACTCTTCACTAAACATAAGGTTAGTTTTGCTTTTGGCCACTTGTAGGACACATAACCTTGATGTCTTACTGTGTTATGCTATTTTAACAGAATGTTGCAGTTGTTCAAAGAAGACTGAAACTCAAAATCAGTTGTATGCTTTTAGGGAAGAATGTAAAAGCTTTGGCTTTTACAGCACAAAACCACCTCTATAGGTAATCTGGTGTCACGTGTAAACTGACCAGGCAGAGGAAATAACAACAATAAGAGTGGTTGGGGGCTGACAAAACACATTAGCTGTGCTGCAAGATCAAAAAAAGCAACTTGAAATGTGTCTAAAATGCTTGAAAAAACCCTACCATTAGGAAGAAAGAACAGCCTATTGCAATGAGTGTGATAATGTTTTTAAAAGGAAGGAAGAATGTGACAAAAATGTAAATAATGTAAAAACACATTTACTAAATAGTGAACATGTGAATGTGACACCACTGCATTTTCTGATCAGATCTCATCCATTGGTTCCTGGTAGCAATCACTATTGAATGACTCTTGAAATATGTTAGAGGTCTACTGATTAAGTGTGATGTACTTCCAATGAGTTGCGCAATATTGTATTCCCTTGTAGTCCATGCTTGCACATTATTTAATTGATTTAATCTGACCATTCTGACCACAATATTACATTCACATTAAGAGGAAGAGGTTAATAGTTGCTGTTTATGACATGTGACCTGCTCTTCACTGATTCTTGTTCACCCACATATCCACATGTAGGACAAAGTGCTCTGTGGGACATAGTTGAAATTCTACGTTTATGCAAGTCTGGTGTATGCATGACTGTGATACAGTATATGTATATGGGTTGTGTCATTCAGAGTAAACATGTTAAAGCTAGTATTCTTTGCTTTTTCTAATTTTTTTACAGGTTCAAAGTCTTATTATTGGTAAGTGACTATTTTTTACAGAGGTTTATGGCTTGGTGTCTTTGAAAACTGCTCTATTATTGCCTGTACAGAAAACTTTCTGCAGGCGCAGATTGTGCATTCCCTATGATCAGGGTATGCACGCACACAATAGGCCTCTTGTTCGAACCATCAAATGCAAGCAATAAACAGCTGAAGTTGGATTTCTCCTTTGTAATTCTATTCTTTGTATTGTAAAATATTTTGTGCTAAAGAAGCTTTTTACAGGTTGAATAAATTGTACTTGCAAAAACACCTGCTCATGAATCTGGGTCAAGCTTTGAAGCGATTATGCAAAATGAAACAGACAGTGTATAAAACAAATTATCAAGATGCAATGCCCTAAAATATGAAGCACACCAATCTAGGCATTGTAACAATGTAATATGTAGACAATTTGCACCAATACAACCAGATATTTTGTGGAATCTGTCAGAACTTTGAAACTCCGGAAGCATGGTATGCTGTAGAGGTATACACAACTAACTGAATGCAAATAATAAAGCTAAATAACTTCTTTGTCATAACATATTTCTGGTTTGGAACCCTGCTTAGCCAAAACTTCACATTGAAACCATATAAAACTTATAAGTGATGACATGATCTAAAGACTGTGAAAGTTGGGTTACTGGAATTAAGTGTTGACAAGGACACAAAAATGTACATTTGAGTTGTTTACACTAAACTTTTGAATTAAAAATAACAAAGACTGAGCAGAAATAAGTTGCTTAACCATTTTCCTACTTCAAAGCTAAACAACCTATTCAGCATTTATAATATGTCTTGGTTTCTCTAGCTATTTTTTGTTTTCCATAATGTAATATATTCACTTTATTCTTGTACATATTTGGGCAGTTTCAACCTTGGTTGTATAATTGGTATGCAGAGTGAACTCAAAATAAAAAAAGGGACAAATAAATGTATTTCCGTAATAAAATGTTGCGTTGGATGCTAGTTCATAATATAATTTTGTATCATGAATATGTGTACAGTTTTGATATTTTTACATATGGGATTTGAGAATTTCCTCACCAGCAGTTCTGTTACTTTGTAGAAATAATTTGCTCATGAAGCTAAATGTGATCAAGAAAATAACAGTAAATTACAAGCTAATTTGATAAATTAAAAAAAAAATCACCTTTTTATGTTGTAACTAACTGGTATTTTATTTGATGTAAGAGAAGTCTATTACTGCAAACATGATTTTGTTTGACCACAGCAGTTATTTTGCTACAGCAATGTAACTGATACTAATGAGCTTCAGCAGCAATAAACAAACACATTTGGATATAATACAATGACTTGATGATCTTCTGTGCCCTTTCCAAAGAAACTAAACATAAATTGTCTTTTTTTGCCACTGAAACCGCTTCAACTTTTGCTTGCCATTTTTATGAAAGTAATAAATGTGAACGTCACTGTGGTTTGTGTAGTTTTGAGACAAATGGTTATTAACTTATTCTGCTCTTAAACACCAAGAACTTTTGAAATAGCAAATGTCACAAATAACACTATCAGAAAAACAAGAACAGCAGCAGTTCAGAGAGAGAAGCCACAATTGTGAATAGGCATAGTTGGCCACTGAAATGAAAACAGTCACAATAATTCAAAACCTTGTTAAAAACAAGAATCTTTGAATAAATTGAAAAAATTAATGTAAGCTATTAAAACACTCTTATTTTGAAAATTGATTGTTTAATACAAATACTTTCTCATTAATAAATTTATGACATTAAAGAACATTTCTGAGCACTTTTGCCAGAGATACAAAATAGTGACTGTTTTGTTTTTGGGAGAAATAGTAATTGAATAATGTTTGTGTATTTTGGTGAAAGCTTCTTGTCTAAACTGTCCTGACGGTAAATATATTATTGTATGTAATTATCAGCTTTATAAATGAATGGGACATTTCGTTCATGCAAAAAAACAGAGCAATGGAAAGATTGCTTGAGCTTTGCATCACTTCCAGTGCCTGGGAAAATAATTCATAACCAATCAACTTCCTTTTCATTTTGTATCATTGGAAATACGAACATATGTGCATTTTATTGGGAATTTATGTGACAGACCAACCTAAAGTACTGCATAACTGTTAAGGCAAAGAAAATTAAATCTAATATTCAAACATTTTTTCACAAAGAAATGCAGTGTGTTTTTGTGCTTACACCCTCTCTCCTGCCTTACTCTGAAACACCCAGATAAAATCCAGCACAAGTTGCTTTGAAATAGAGTTTAGCTGTTATAACATAAAATGATCCAGTGCTGAATAATTTACCTTAAGATAACAGTTTCTTTCAAATAATAAAACAAAAAATTGTCAACAGGAAATCTTTAACAAGATGACATTGTCATATATTAGTTTTAATATTTTTCTGACAGTTGCAGTTTAGTCTAATTGCTGAAATTATATGTATCTTTCGTAGGCAATGACTTTTCAATTTTATTTTAATTGACACAAAACATTTCTTAACATGTAACTATAAACTTACCACATTCTTGTGGGCTTCTGTTGCTGCGGATAAGGACATTTTGGTTACCAGCGCGAAAGAGTCTCGTCCAGTTCACAGTGCTGTAGTAGCAGAGTTGGCTGTTCTCTGCAATGTGGACATTCCCAGCACTGATCTCTCTCAGGGACTGAAGCTGCAACGATGAGATGCCCTGCTGTTTTAACACCAACAGAGAAATCCCACTGAGAGGGCAGAATAGGTGGAGGTGAGAGAAAGACATGGCCAAGCAGGAACAGGGGGAATATGAGAAGAGAGGGAGAAAAGTTGAGGTTGAATACAGAATGGAAAGGGGAAAAAGAGAAAGAGAAAACAGGACAATTTACTGAAGATAAGTTAATTTTATTCAGTTAGCATTTGTTGGAGCCCAAGGCAGAAGTTGCACAAAGCACATTTTAATGAGCATCTCCAATCCAAACAAGTGCCCCAAAAAGCACAATAAAACATTTAAGATTCACTAGTTTTTAAAGTGTCCCTTTTCCGATCAGAAAAAGGGACAAAGTAAGCCTCTTCCATATATCTCATATGAGGGGATGTTGTAAGTGCTTATAAAATATTTTTCTAAACCAGATAAACTCGGTACATTATATGAATCCCTGAGATGTTTTATATTCTGCATCATTACAATAAGATTTTTTGTCTTTCACTACCATTTGTAAAATGGGATTGTGTGTTCCTAATTTATTAGATTACATAAATGGACAAAGCAATGTGTTCCCTATCTCAAAACATGTTTCAAAAAAATTGTTGGGGCAATAAATTGCCTGTTTTATCGTAGAAAAGGCACACTGTTCTATTGTATTCTATTACACACAATAAAAGCAAATTATGGCTCTGAATTTTTACTCTTCTTTGCTTATTTATATATTGATACATCAATAAATAAAAACTACTGTGGAGTGTGTTCACTTTAAAATAATTCTACTTTTAAAATGTTAAAGCAAGATTATGTTTGTCATTGTCAAATAACATATATGAATCGGTTTTAGCCAATTTTCCAATAATATATTTTATAAGTAGCACTCAACAAAACAATCATAGTCCATGTACCCATATTGCCACAGAAAACTCTGTGGAAAAGTAAAAGGGGACCGACAAGCATGATGGAGATACTGAAGGAACAAATTGAATAGAAATATAATCATTTCATGAACTTAAAAAAATTGAATTTATTTATATGTATATATAGTAGGGATCAAAACACCAACCCACTGATCACAGGGCAAACCCCTACCACTGTTGCCACCATATTGTCTAAAGTGCAATTAAATGACCACAATGTGAAGTAGTTAAACAACCTCTCTTCCTTTCTTTACTTTTGTTTTTAAAAGTTTCCCCCCATATTTTGTTCCTATTGCTCCACTTATAGTTGAAATATGACAGAAAAGCAGCAGGGAGTCAGAGCCATCAGACAGACCGAGTACGCAGGATCAAGTACAGGGCAAAGGTGAGAGGCAGACTATTATTTCTCCTGCTGTTTTCATCTGCATGCAGGTGCACAGCACATAACCACACTTTTAAAAAGACACACACACCCAGTTTGCAGTATATAATCAGACATAACTTACAATATTACCATCCAAATGTCACTACACATTTCCAAGCACCTTTGCAAAAGGCAATGAAAAGTAAGTGATAAATAATTATGTTCCATCAGATGGGTTAAAACTACTTGAGTTTCCAAATGTCAAAACAAAATCATGACCAAGACCATTTCTAAGTAATTTTCTTTGTAAGTGATAATTAGACCTGGAAAAATCAGAGGAAACGAATGACCTATGTATAAAAAAATTAAAATGTATGAATCAAGCTACATTAAATGCCTATTGCTACTTGATGCAAATGATAATTGACACATTTATAAGTATTTCAATGTTGTTAAGTGTTCATTTTCCAACAATACAATTTTGGAAACTATTGAGCTGATCCTAGTTCATCCAATTTTGCAAAAAATAGTTCATATTATAGTTGGACAAACAAAAAGCAAACTGACATGAAGCCTTACACAACCACAACCAAACAAGTATTTTATTGCTAATCTCAATCCAACACTTTTGGGTCAGTGTTGAACAATTGTAATTAGAATTTATAAGCAAAGTGATATTTTTATTCTCAGCCTCAATATAATCAAAACATCCTTGTCACTTTGCTGCTGGTACACCTGAATTTTCCTACTGAGGGACAATAAAATATATTTCTACTCTATTCTATTCTATTAGTTCATAAAAATTTGGTTAAACACATATTCCACAGTGCAAATACTGGCATATTCACAACACATTTGTTTCATCAGGTACCTGTACAGCGCTCTTCCCCCAATAGTTACTAGGTTGGAGAAAACACTCAAGTCAGTCATGTTGTCAGGCCAAGACTGGATGTTAAGGTAGCCTAAATAGAGAGAAATGCAAACACAGACACGTAGATTATACGTCTAAGGCACAAAGATTCTGACATATTTTCAGAGGTAGCAACAGACTTCAAGCAGTTCCAACATTAACTGAGCGTTGACATGGAAACACCACAGATCTTTGACTCAAATACATGCTATAGGATTACCATATAGAAAGAGGATTTTCATGCCAATGCAAAGTCTGACATGTCAATATATATATATATATATTTTTTTTGCATTTCCTCCTGCTTCTCCTTTGTTGAATCATTTAAAGGATTAAATGAAAAGCTGGAATGATGGCTGTGGCTCATTTATAATTTTCAATAATGGATTCAGAAATATGAAATATTTAATAGAAGAACAGTGGGTGAGTACAATCCCCAAGCCAACACCAGAAGACAAACAAAACTATGGGCTAGGGAAACAAAACCAAGGCTAAATCCACAATGAGGAGATAGTACAGTCAAGAGAGGATGAAGAGAATGGAAGGAATTAATTTCTTAGCAAATATAAAAAAGGCTATAATTAACAGCAATTATTTTAACACAAGAAGAAGAAAACATAAAGGGCACAAGCTGCATAAATCACCAAGTAGAACCAGCAGAAGGTGGTGGACAGCAATTAAAAAAGAAAAAACAACAATCTGTGCCTTAGGATTTATAGCACATTCTTCAATCAATAAATAGTATTTGATATCATCATATTACGGTGTGTGATTTCCTCCCACTGGGTGCATAATATTGTTTATCCAAAAGCAGCTTGTTGAAAACAGAGAGCAATAACCTTGAACAGCCTCTTTATCAGTTTGAAGACATTATTTGATTTGTAATGTCAATCCCAGCTGCATTGGGAAAATGTTTGTAAACAGTGTTTACAGACCAGAACCAGAAGACCTGAGTGGTCTGGGAGGTTGATACAACAACAGCAAATCTTTAATGTATTGTGATGCTAAAATGTTCAGTGATTTATAAACTAACGTATTTCAAAGTCTATTCTCTGAGCTATGGGGAGTCATTGTAAGGCTTTTAAAACTGGGGTGATGTGCTCTATCTTCCTGATTTTAGTGGGAACCAGACCAGCAGAGTTCTGGATCAGCTGCAGCTGCAGGATTGATTTTTTTTAGCCAGACCTCTGAGGACATTGTTGTAGTAATCAAAGATAAATGCATGGATGGGTTTCTCCAGATCTTGGTGAGACATTAGTCCTTTTACCCTGGAAATGTTCTTCAAGTGACAGATGGCTGACGTCTTTCTCTGAATATGTCAACAAAGAGGTTTTATTTATTAATTAATCTGCTGAGCCCAGGTGTGAGTCCAACATTTGCCTTCAATCCAGCCACCATATTTTGAAGTAAACACACATAAAAGGCACAGACACACCCTGTCTGTATTTCATTGAAAATAGTAAGTTGATTTAAATCAGCTGTCATCAAATTACTAACAACACTCACTTTTAGTAAGTTACTTGAAATTTGTGGTTGAAAAGTCTCCAACTCTCTCTACTTTAACTGGATTAATTAAGAAAGAGCAAGTTTTTTTTATAATTGTGCTGTGTTAGAAAGCACTTTGACTCAGTAATACATGCTTCCAAATGCATATGCTTTACTTGAGTTTTTATGCAAACTCATTGCCTCAAAAAGCAATGTAAGCTTTAGATTAGTAAAAAAAACTTCAATTGTTTTAAGCAAGCAGTCCTAAACAAAGTCCTACAATCAACATAAAAAAAGTAAGTTCATGTAATTCATTTGGTGCTACTTTACAGTAAAAAATATATAATTTACAGCAAAAGAAAGCAAAAATAAATTTGTAATTTCCTGCACCTTCCTTTTAATTCTGTTAACATTTTCTATGTCTACTAGAGCCAAAGTTGTATTATGCTTACAACAGTTAGTTGCACTGGCCTGACCACCACCAGCTGCAGACTTGTCAGGCATAACTAATTGGTATATGATCATGAAGATAAATTATATGAATGCCTCGTATCTTGAACGCCAATTGACCTTTTAGATCCAAAGGAAGATACTTCTTCATCTGCATCCTCCATAATGTAGTAAAAATTGAGTTTCATTCTATATTATTAATGAAATGATAATAAACCATTTGTTGCTTATTTAAGATTGTGAATGTACGCGAGTAGAACTAAAGAACAAATAAAAACTGTGACACTGGGTAACCCCACAGTTAGATTAAAGGATGGTATGTTAATAAAGGTATTTACATTTGACATAATCTATTAATCAGCACATTTTCAAATCCAGTGATGAACTCTAAATATTTGTTAAGATACCACATGGAAGCCAAAGCAGTTGTTGAATCTGACTCATCCCCCTAATTGGCACTTAAATACAGTGATTTATATACGACTAATTGCTATCACCCTGTCCTGATGTGCACATTGTGTAATAGTAGTAGACACACAATCTTATGTCAGTATCATCTAATAGATCTGTCCTTTTCTCATCTCCTCAGCTTTGACAGTGTTTGATTTTGCAAGATGAAGAAGTAGCTCATGTTATGCTGAGAGCCACATTAAAAACACACCAGACCACACAGCAAATTGCTCTGTGGAGGCTCTTAGCAAAGAGGACCAGGAGCTCACAACTAAAGGTCAAGATGGCTTAAGTTGTGGTGATTACAGTTCTGAGTCAAAACATTGATAAACCCTTATGGAAAATTGTGCAACTTGATTACTCTCTTGTTGCCCTCTTTAAATAAGGCCTGACCTGGTGAGACGTATTTAGAGATTCATTGAAATACGGTTCAAAGGGAAAACAATGAATAGTAAAAGGTGAAGATGTGAGTGTGGATGGTAACAGATGTCTTCCTATCCTACTCATTTGAAAGCTAAGGCGGTGTTATTGTGACCTAAGGGTCAGAAAGCCAGGTTGACTTCTTCTGTCAGATGCCATATTTTCTTGACAGCTCAGGGAGACAACAAGTTGTGCTGACACAAATGTCTAAGTACATGGCCACAGGTTTATGCCCCATCAACTGCTCTCAACCAGCCATCACTCACCAAAAAAGGAAAAGAAATAACATTAAGGATAAATAAATGAACACACCTTTAATATAAATACATTAACAATCTGGTTGCCACTATTATAAAGTCTCAAAATATTATGTTTTAATATCAATTCAATTCAAGCACATTTATGCCATGGGTATAATAGTCATAATCCGAGTGTCCTAAATTATCAGGTAACGTTTGCTGTCAATCCCCCTTTTTGCCAACAGGGCAGCACTTATTCTCCGATAACATTTCAAAGTGATGGAGCATACACTGAGAGGATCACTTAACTATTTTACTTTGCACAAATCCCTAAATCACCAATCCAAAGTGCTGCCAAGGTACCACTGCTGGCTCTTTGGAGGGTCATGTGTAGCAATTAATCACAATTGAAGAATGTAAGTAACTTGGCCTGCAAACACAGATGATTAATGAAGATTGACAATAAAACATTTTAGAGCAAGATTTTCACAAATTGTTGTTTTGAAAAATGTTAAAATGCTCTATATCAAATATGTCAAATTCAAAGTTCAGGGCAGTTGTTTATCTGTCAATTTTCAATGTACTTGGTCTCATTTTCAGTTCTCAAGCGCCACAATTATAATGTAAACAATGTCCAAACCATTCTGTTCTCGTGTTTGACTGTGTAATCTTCATGAAAAATGACGTTCTGAACGTTCTTTAAAGCTTAACCCTCAAAAGCCTAGTCGACTTTAGAACCAAATTTAACATCTGACTTACTGTCAGATATTGTCACTTACTTTCCTGGCCTACCTATTATGTGCTTGAGAGTTATTTAATTGAACTTCTCTTGTTATACACTTGTATGATAGATGAAAAACATTACTAAGAATATACGAGATCTGTTGCCACATATGTGTTTTTATTTTAGGAAGGAAGGTGGCATCACAGATACAGGCTGTAATGTTCTGCTGGCACTGCTGCGTGTCTGGGCTGGAAAAATGACAGCAAACACAAAGCTCAAAAGTGGCAGCGGCGCAGGAGAGCTGGACAATTACCGATGCACACCGCATGTTCTGGATCTTTTCTTCATAGTGCGTGAAGGGAGAGTAGGGACTGAGGGACTCAAGGCTAGAGAGCCCCCAAGGGAGAAGCGGAGGAGAGACAGAAGAGATTGAAAGTCTCATATAATATTCATCTTATGCTGCATTGTCTGTCCTTGGGGTGGACAGTCTCAAGAGAAGGGAGAGGGTTGACTTGAGCAAACAAACACATACACACAAACCCAGCTGAACTGCATACATCCTAAAAATGCCATAAATGGTAAGGCTAAAAGAATAACATGAGAGTGATGAAGTCGGCATATTGTTATGCAAAGATGAATATGTACTAACCTGTGATTTCCCGAACAGTCCGGAACACACTGAGTTTTTCTGGATCTAAAGGTCCAATGTTGTGATAGACATCCCTATGAGAGGCAATTATATGTTAAAATATTTTTTAAATGACAGAATAGAAAAAGACAAAACAATAAAGAAGAAATTACTACCTTAATATATTGTAGTACAAAAATCACACACATGAACAAGTAATGCAAAGTCGTTGTCCATGTGTGTGATTTTATGCTTCTATGATGTTTGAAATAAAATAAATAATTGGTTACTTAAAATTGTGTTCACCACCAGATTTTAACAACCATACAGAAAGTGGATTGCTTGCACAGTCAGATTTGAAATATTGAGAGAATATTGAGAGAAATCAGATAAAAAAAAGAGAAAACAATGTCAAATACTTTTGAAGTCCTATGCACTTCAAAAGTGCATAGGTTTCACTGCAGTGAAACTTGGTGGCAAACCCAGTTGGGAGGAAATAATATGAAGAGTGAAAATAGAAATATTTGTTTATTTTCCTTTAGAAGTAGATGTTTGTTGATTTATACACCCTAATATTATTTCTTACCATTAGTTAGAAGCCAAGTTTCTCAGTTAATATGGTTAATTGTTATAACTGTTTCATAAAAGAGTTAGTGATTGTTTTAGATTTATTACTTTTTTTTAGATATTACCAATTCAATGCTTGTCGACAAACAACTAATGTGTAATTGGTTCCACATTATGTTCACTGTGTTGGTTGAAGTGATGTGGGTGGACTGGAGTGGGATCATTTTCTCAATTTTCTACAACTACCATCACCATTTTAAAGACGAACTTCAGTACCAAATGGTGCATCTGGGACTTTTAACAACTCTAAATATTGTTTAATAGAATGAATCACCTCACCCTTTAATCCCAGTAATAAGGAAAACCAGGTTGCCATTGATTTTGGTGCAGTTGACAAAGTTGTCAATATTGCTCGAGTCCACTGTCTGAGCTGTCTGGAGGCTGGCTGTGCCTATTCCATCACATGCTGCACAATACAGAGATAAAAAACAAGTTTCATTATATTGAATATTTTATTACTTATGTAAATATACAATAATATAGATTTATAGTTTGTTAATGTGAATTTTGAAACCAAGTTCCAACAGAGTTCCTATGTAGAAACATGTCATTGGATTATTTGAAATGCTAACTAATAACCATTAGTCATTGAAAAAAATCCTATTCAACTATTGATTAATAAATAATTGAAATGTAAATTTCCTTTGCCTTAATAATGTTCCTTTGAAATGTGTTTGTTTTTAAGTTGAGAAATTGCTAAATAAATACTGTAGAGACATGACAAATTTTTACTTACCTCTATCTGTAATGATTACAACTTTTGCTATTTCTCTTATTTTACCTTTTGGGCAGATATCCGTGCAAGGGATGCACATCTTAATGCGGTTCTCCTCCACCTCCATCTTGTTACTAGGGCATGCTCTCACACAGGAGCTGTGATCCACCACAAAGTTATCTGGGAAAAAAAAATAAGTCACTGGAAATGTCAAATACAAATGGCTGCTGTTTGTCACACAAGAACGCATGGTAAAATAAGTGGTAGAGGAGTCTAGGTAATCACACTGCAGAAAAGTCACTTTGGTTTACTTTCTCCAGGAATGGAAAACTGAACTTTCAGGAATGTGGAAAAAAAGAAAAGGCAAAAGGCAGAACAGTTGTTCAAATCTTATTATTTCAATATTTTTTTTCATTAAAACAATTAAAGTGAATCCCTTGAAAAAAATAGAATAAATAAATACAAGAGCTTTTTTGAAGTAATACCTCAGCTTTTGTTGACGCTCACAGAACAAATACTGATAAGAGTATTTAATATAACCATATTAAAACAAGATTCTAAGGACTTCTGATCTAAATACTCTTCATTTTAGAGCATATTTTATAAAGTAGATATTGAAGTAAATTTTTATTTCCACACCCGACAAACATGATTTTCTGACATTTGACAGTTGGTTGTGGTTAGCAGGCCTAACAATTCAAATACAAAATTTATTCATTGATCCCATAGGGGAATTAAACAAAAATTACAATCTTGTTTTTATTGTATATAAGAAAATAAAATGTAATAATCAGGCATATTTTTATTGTTCTAAATATTTTAACAATTGGATGTAATATGCATTTGTGCCAAAACACTTTGCACTAAGTCACATTCCACACCTGCTGGTTGGCCTTTTCACTCATGCTGTGAGCACTGTTAGTCGCTCACAATTAACTGTGGGCTCAGTAACTGGACAATGGCTACCAGGGCTGCGTATGCAATGAAAACACTGCGAGCTGATGTCATAATGATACATATTAAAAATATTACCATTCATAGATTTTTTCAGAATAAGATAGCTTCTTGGTTAACAATAAGATATTTTTTTATATAGTTGTAAGAAGGAAATTGATTAATAGCAGTACTGTCTTGATTGCAAAAGCCACACAGAGAGTGAAGTAATTATAAAAGGATATTTTGTTCAGTGATAATGCGTAGCCTGTATTTCTACTGATCCTCCGCCCCGTTTCTCTGCCCAGTTTCTCTGCCCCTAGCATGGTGCTGCCAGCACTACTAGTTTTCTTTCTTACAGCGATGCAAGCCAGAACATAATTTCACCAGACCGCCTTCTTCCAAATATTTTCTGTTTCCCTTCATGGCTTTATGGCGAGCTTTAAATATGACTTATTTTGCCTCTTATTAGATCACGGCTATCATCTTGAAACTATTTCATGGAGCCCAGAATTGTGAAGTGCATAATTAATAGTTATCTTGCAACTATTAATTGCAAGACAACTATTATTGTGCAATAATAGTTATCTTTCCTTTGAGCTACAGGTCTCTCCAGCTTTGATAATGTTAACACTACTCTGAAGAATGCTTTCTCTTCACACCTATCATGTTAGGGTTGAAAGATTTGTTATGGTAGACTTGGAGCACTTTAACTTAATGTTTGTAGTTACCCAAGTTTATCTCTGTCCAGTCTGGTATGTTTCTTTTTTTTTTTGTTTTTGTAATGTTTTTTCTTCACCAGTGTTCTCTGTCAAACCTTTGACTCTTACACAAAACAGCTGAATTTAAAGTGAGAGTAAAGAATACACAGGCAGACTCTAATTAACTGATCAGGGAGACTTTGGTTGCACTAAGTTTTATTTCGGGATGCTAGAGGGGTGGAGGATACAGATACAGGCCACATATTAGGATGTTTATTTGCAAAATGTTATATTATTTTCACACAGTTTCAAAATTACACACTACTTTGCCTTGGTCTACCAGCTCAAATCCCAATTAACACATTAAGGTTATTGATAGTGATGTCACAAATTGGGAACATTTTCAATTGTATGAATAAGTTTGCAAGGCACAGCAGACATCCATTTGTATAGTCGGGTGGAGGAACTTACGAGGACACTTCTTGACACAGAAGGCTCCATAGGTGTACTTTGCCCTCGGGTTGTGTTCGAGTTGGAACGTGGTGGGATTGTAGACAAATGGCTGAGGGCACTGTGTAACACACGCTCCACTGTCATTGAAGTTTGTGCAGGCCTGTAAATATAAAGACTTAGCTACCTCACCTAAACATTATTTAATTTACATTTCATTAAAAGACACAAATCTTCATGGTTTTGCATTCATATGGTAGTGCTGCAGCACACTGCATGAAATAGGATTTGCAACTGGTTACAGGATTGTTGCAGCATGTTAATAAATATGTGAAAGTGTGGTTAAACATGAAGGTATTTCAGAAATCTCAAATTTATATTAACTGCATCACATGTGAATATCAGTTTCCCTCTGGAGAGTGGAAAAGCGTTATCAAACGGCAAAGACTGAGCTACTCGCCCTTAAACTGAGCAAATTAGTTTTAATAAAACAAAATCTGACTTTTTGCAGCAGTTAAAGGATGTCAGAATTTTTACAGTTTTTGTTTTTTGGGGTTATTTTGGAATTTTACACACATATTTCTTGTTGATGTTATGGTATTTTATGGCCATCTTCACCAGCTTAAGATGATATGAATAAAGGATCAACTTGTACAGCTAAATCCAAGCCTGTCTTGATTAGAAATTCAATTAAAATCTTCTCCATTCAGCTTGTTTATAAAGGGTTAATTAATATAAATAGATGCATAAATTATTTCTACATATAGATATAGATTTACATTTTTACTGTCTTTTATTATGCATTGTAACAACTTTTGTTTTTATCTTTCCAATAAACTTATTTCTGCAGATAAAGTCACAGGAACACAAGTGGTGAAATAATTGTTTCTGCAAATCAGACAATAAAATGTTATTTAGACACTACCAAAATAAAGTTTTGATACTGCTAAGATAAAACCATCATATAGATATAAGTGGTAATACATAAATTTGGACATACACTGAGACTACTTCAAATACTTTGCTTGAGGAACAAGAGAGGCTTGATAAGTCATCCCAAAACTGCAGTGCATACAAAAGAAAGCTTTAAAATCTGATTTACCATGCAAGGAAAATAAGACTGGATGGTTTACTATAGTGAACTCTATACAGAATTTAGCTTTGAGAAATGATAAATAAATGTATTCCTATGCATTTACCATACAAGTGACAATTATTGCAAGCTAAAAAAGTTGAGGAAGATTTTTGTCTTTGAGGTTAATGCTGAAAAAATGCAATGTGGTGAATTATTTGGTTTACTGTGTCAACCGATCTTTTTGTTTACCCCCAATTCTCAGAATGATTGAAAGTGATAGGCTTTAATCAATGTAAAACTCCACTTACAAAACAGTCTGTGTCCTTTGGGCCAAAGCAGCCACCTGCACACTCACGATGGCAGCAGTCACTTACATAGGGACCAAAGCAGCGACCGTCACACTGTTCAGCACACACTGTCTTAGTTACTGTGAAACCACAAAAGTAGGAAAGACTTAGAAAATATACTCCATTGGATTTAGACCACAACCTGTTGTAAACACAATCCTTCCTGCACAAGTATGAGTTAAATGACAATGTCAGATATCTATAATTTGTTCCGTGAAAATTTCAGCCAGTAGTGAAAGAAGCTTAACATACCAATTTCTCTTCTCTGACATTCACATACATTAAATAAGGCCATTGGTAAAAACTTTATTTACACTGAAAAACACTCTGAAAGGTGAATTGACAACCATATTTGAGCAGGTGCTAGATACACTGCTCAAATGAATGGCACAATGCTCAAGTCTTCTTGCTGCTATTGCTGGCAAAACTTTATAAGGATTAGTGTTTATGTGTTTGCATCTGTGATTTTTTTTCCCTTAGCAAGCTATATTCTGTCATGTTCAACCATATTTTCCTCTTCCTGTAAGCACACCTGAGGGTGTATCGCTGAATGTGACAGAGATGTAGTGATTGCCATTTAACAAGGTGCATTGCTGTCACAATGGAGAGATGCCCGTCCCTTTCCTCATGTGCCTTTTGCAATCATATGGGCTACCGTATGGCTGCGTTCCTCTCTTACAAACAGCCATATGTCAATGCACATTGAACATGCTGCAGACAAAGATAAGTAGTAACGGGTGCAGCTTAAATTTTGAGTTTTTGGACTTGTGAGAGATCAGGGAAAAAAAAAACAACAGAATAAAGTAATAATAATAAAAATACACAAGAAAAGTTCCTGCAATGAATGGGTAAACTTGTGTTTGAGGATATGAATTTTATACTTTTTTCTGCATAGATAAATAGGTTAATTCTTTACATGTAATTATTGAATTATATTTACTAGTTTGCATTTCTGTCTTTTTTCTGCATTTCTGTGTTTTCAAGTTTTAATCAAGAACTTGAAAACTTTTCATAAAACACTCATTAATAAATTATAAAAAAACTAAATAATTTTTAAATTTAGTATTTAACTTCTTTTTGATTTTCTCTGATCAATATTGGGTTAAAAAACTATACACGCTAACTCAAACATATTTAATCACCCCCCTATATTTAACTAAAAGCACCTCAAATAACCAAACACCTCGGGGATAATTCTTGTTAGACGTCTGAGCATTCTTCTGGCAAAAAAGGTAAAATGTATTCAACTGACCAGCTTTCTGACAGGGGCCCTCCTTTTAAGAATACACATTTTAATTCAGATTTCAGACTTCCTAGAAACTCAACATTGGCATGACTATCGCAAAACCTGATTTAATGTGTTTAATGTTGCAACGGTCAGTTTGCTCGATTTTCAATCATCTTTGCTGTTGATTTGAGTTTTCAGTTGCAGAATATTGATGTCATGTTCTTTAAGTTTTATTTCTATATTCTTCAAAAATATTACTATACAAAACTAAAAATTGCATGCTTCAGTTTTGACAATACAAAACTAGAAAGTATAATTCTCTGCATTTTAGAATGCAAGCTCAAGATGTTTTGTTGGATGCTCCATTTCTCTTTCACCGTTACTCTGACGAGATACTATCAGGGTGATGGATACCCACACCGGAAAAGTCACCAAAACGAAAAATGTGACCAGGAGCACACACTTCACCCCACACCGAACGTACCATCAGCGTCATTCTATTAACGGTGCCTGGGCTAAAATGAAATGGCCTGCTTTATTTAAAGACACTCCGTCAAACAAATGACCTTGCCAGAGAGAAGAAAGCGAAAGAGAGCAAGAATAAGACTAAGAGATGCAATGTTGTTTATCAATTTAGCTTTAAAACTTCCACTTTAAGAAAAAAAAAAAAAGGAAAAAAGAAATAGTGCCTGGTGACAACAAATACCGAAAGAATCCATCTCATGAAATATGCCTGGAAGCTTCCATTTGAACAGACTGTGGACAGCAGCATCAGTCACAGGAGCCAGTGCCTTTCAGCTGCTATTTACATGAGCAAAATTTTCCTTGCTTTTTTTCCCACTTCTGCAGTAAAACAAAAAAAAAACATATATATATATTTTTTTGTCATAAACATAAATGTTCCAAATATAAAAGATTTAAGTTAACCACATTTTGTAGTTAACACTGTCTTTTTGTAATAAAATATCCTGTTCAATTTTTATTTGAATTAAAGCTTAATGTCCTTCTACTGAATGAGTATACAATATAGATCAAATACTGTTGGTAATACTTCAACCCTCCTTGAAGTAAAGGGCTTAAGCAGTGCAGCTAGCAGTTACCTCATACTTGCAATCAGCCTGATTGTATTTCAGTTACACAGAAAACTATCACATTTATCTAACAAATAAAGCTTAAAAATTATTAATAAATGATTAAAACTGTTTAATTGGAACAGTTTGAAAAACAGCTATAATCTGTATTGTTTTTAACTGGATGTCTTAAAAGGAATATGTAGAAAGTTTGCATGTTACTTTATACAATTCAAAAACATGCATATGACTTAACCATTTGATTGGAATCGGTGTTTGCTTATATTTTCGCTTTTTGTTTCAGCTCCGCTAAGAACCTAGTGTATTTATTAGACAATTGCCTGGATCAAGGTATAACATTTCTTCAATGAAGTTAAGATTTTAAAACCACCAGAAAGTGGTTTTAACTCGTGGACGGAGTTTTGTCTGGCTGTGTGTATCAGAGTTTTACAGCACTTCCCCTCCCCCACCTGTTTGCTGCACTTTGACGTCAACTACAGTTTTGTTTTTTGTTATGAGAAACACAAATTTAGGCTGTATGGAAATACTTCCATATACAAAAACAAAGTCATTGTTTGGACAATAACAGAGTGCTACCTGTTATTCATGCTGTTTTAAACATACAGCTGCAATGCTCAGAGCACACATCTCAATATAGGGGAAGAATGCAGGCTGGCATATATAATTTGACTAAAGAATCAGCTGCTATCAGCTTGTCACACCCAAAGTATAACAATGAAAAGCAGAAAGGTGCTTTAATTTGAAAAGCAGAATGTAAATTTACCAACCGCTTATTAAATACCAGCTACGAACTTGTCCAAGGTGAACCAGCCCCTTCTCACCCCGTGAATAATGTAAGGTTAATGACCCCGTTTTCAAGGTCAATTTAAGTGTTGATGTTTTTCAAAGAAAGCCAAAATGAAAGTAATTTTTATAATTCAACAAGCTCACAATTAATTTATTATTTCTAATTGGACATAGAACATGTAAAGACTTTGTGGAAAGCAATGAAAGAAGACTGGATAATGACATGCGGAGAATGTAAAGCTGCAGACAGGAGGTAAACTGTGATAACAGGTAACCACCCACAGAAAGACAGAACCGGGGCTTATCTGGACCTAGTCAGTGATGTTCTGTCAACCTTATATAGTGAAATAGTTTACTCCTAACTATCGTAATGAGATCACAGCCGCAGAACAAACTCCTGTCAGAATAGAAAAGCATAAATGAAGATGTCAGACGAAGGAGTGATTGGAAGAAGGAAACTTTTTTTCAAGAAAAGTATTTTAATTTCCACTAGAATTGCTTGCAAACATAAAGAGAAGAAAGTGAATAATTTGACCTGTCGAAATTGGGGACCTCTGCTTGGTTCCTGTTTAGCTTATCACATTTTTATGCAATTTGAAAAAAATGCTTTTTGTGGAAACTACTGCATATGAAGTGTTAAAAGTTTATTAGTTGTTTATTAGCATGGTACATATATTTTAAGGTTATAATAACATATAATAAGGTTTAGGACCCCCCCCCCTGCTTGTCATTTATTTGAGATTAAGGATTAATAGTACCCAGAAAGTTATGCAAGTCAGAGTAAAACAATTGAGAATGAAGTTGTGTTCTATAAATAAATGTTTTTTCTGGTGTATTACAAGAAATAATCTATTGCATTTGTGTTTGTTTTGTTTTATTTTATAAAAAAAGCTTTAGCTTTAGCAAAAGCACATTCTGGCCACGTTTAACAGTAAAGACAAATATTAATGGCTTTATTATTTCAACGACTCATAATATGGATTTTTGTGTGATTACAGTGAGAGGAAGTTTAATTTAAAAAACAGGATGAAGATCAAAATCAAAAAAGCAAAAGTTAGGTTACATTGTATTCTGAATTATAGTTGAGCCCCAGATGTTTTATATGACTGGTAGATTCTGATTTGCATGTGTGTCCTTTAGCCAAAACAAGATATGCATCTCTTAAGAGAAAAGGCATGAGAATAATAAAAGTTATTATCAACAATCAGAGCACAAAGCTATCTATTGTTATAACAGCAATCAAACAATTCTTAAAATTTCTGACTGGCTTCTTGCACTGTTATTTTGATGATTGATCCATGGTGATGAGCACCAAATCTTTGAAGGACTCAATTTGAATTGAGAATCCAGCAGAGGCTCTTCAAAACATTAATGATACTTCCAAAATCCCAGCCCTACTTTTAGTCTAAATCTACCATTACCATGAAATAGGATAGTCTTAAACATTACCAAGAAATACAGAGTGTTTATTTGGTGTCAAACAATAACTGGATTCTGTCCACCTTCTTTTTTCCGCTTAGTCTGGTGAACTTGCACATGTATTTGCACACGTGAGAATAAACATAAGGAATCATTTCTATTTTTGCAGCAGTGAGTAATTGGGGTACACCAAATCTCAATTTCGTTTTTGCCCTTGACAGATATGTAAATTAATTATTTAAATGAAAGCAGCATTTTTTCTTTCATTACACTTTGAGGCACAGCTGGTCTTTATTTGCTCCTTAACATGAAAGTGAGCTAAAGCTATGCCTGTCTTTTACTGTACTGAACTTACAGCTTTGACAGTGGTCCTCCTTTGGGCCCCAGCAGCGCCCAGTACAGGAACGATGACACTTTTGAC
This sequence comes from Phalloptychus januarius, assembly GCA_902982915.1. Classification (NCBI taxonomy): domain Eukaryota; kingdom Metazoa; phylum Chordata; class Actinopteri; order Cyprinodontiformes; family Poeciliidae; genus Phalloptychus; species Phalloptychus januarius. Next base: position 13,260,201 of record CADWAE010000230.1, on the reverse strand, counting down.
CTGCAAGAAAGAAGAATAAGAAAAAAAAAGAAATCATAAAAAAGAAAAACATTAGCTAAACTTTTAGAAACTATGATCTGGAGTCTGTGAACTGTGACTATAAGTATAACTGGCTGTTTTTTTGTTTTTACTTGAGAGCGTGAGTGTTTTATGAAACAAAGTTTTAATTAGCTGAACTCTAGTTTTTTTGTTGTTTTTTTTACTTCAAGATTCATTGCTTTGGTGTAAAGGAATTTTCAGCATTCTGAAATAATTTTGTGATAATTTTGTTAAATTCAAATTTGTAAATATGCACTGCTTACAAGAAATAAACAGCTACAAGGAGTTGTGAGAACTTGAATGTATGATTATATGACAAATAGCTTTTTTAGTCATTCCTGACTATTAAAACACTACCTATTCACCAATTTATACCTGCTGTTTTTAAAAGTACTTTATGAAATTGTAGCATTTGGTTGTTTTGTAAAAATAGGTGTATTTAGTAAACAGCCATAAATAAGCCCAATGAGGCAGCAGCAAACAGCAGACAGATTAAAGCAATGGACAACCAAAAGAAGTCAGTCAATCAATCAAGTTTACTTGTGTAGCACATTTCAGCAGCAGTTCAAAGTGCTTCACATTATAAAAATACAATAATAAGAAGTCATAAAAACAACATACAGCCAACAGCACTGAAAAATATCCTCAGTGCTGCAACTGGATTTCTCAGTTTTTAAGGACTTAATTGACTTTCGAGTAATTGACTAACTGTGGGAGGTGAGCCTGAATGAGAGTAAAAGTGCTGCCCTATGTCCATCAGCCTCTTCAGATGAGAGCTATTAGCATTTGATGGACTCCAGTGCCCATCCTGTGCCCACCGTGTGCCTCTCCATTCTCTACTTGCTACTCCCTGAGCCTTTCTGCAATATTTTCATTTCTTTCATTTGAAGTTTACCTATCTTTGATTAAATCAGTTTCCCTCCGTATCTCTGTGTCTTCTCCCCAACCTCGGTTTTAGTGTCTGTTTTATTCTATGTTTCAGAGAAAGGTTGTCAGCCCATATTATCAATGCTGGAATTTTGAATCAAGCTCTTTTCTTATAAAGAAACCAAAAGACAAAATATTGGCACGGCTAGGATAAACATTGTAACAACATAAAGCTTTTGTGCCCTCAAAGAATAACATGAAGATAATGTTCTCAATGGTGGATTAGAAGTCTGGAGACCCTTGATCTTTTGGATGGGGTAGATGACTTACATGGGAGTCGGGGTCGTTCCGAGGCTAACAGGGCTGCAGGGAGGAGGGGGATTGAGCAGAATATCAATGCCATGAGTAGTTAATATGCATTGGAAGTCTCCAGCAAGTGTTGTGAAAAGAAACTCAAGGACATGTGCCTACTGTCTTTGTATTTTGTTTCAAAAATGGTAATGCATTTTATTTTGTGATTTGACAAGAAGATTTAAATGTCAAACAGTGGGAGCACTGCATTAATAAAACCGAAAGTGTATTAAGAGGCTCAATGAGCAAAATAAATGGGGCAGAGGAGGTGACTTAATTTATTCTTGCTGACAATCACATCAGGCATCAACCGCCCCCCTTCTACCTGACAGAGTATTGTTTTTTTTTTCCCTCTTTACTTCGATATATCCCATTAAATCTCAATGTGTTCATTAACATGTCTTACAGCAGGTTATAGTTGGGCATTAAAGGGATTTGAATAAGTGGAGATTATGATTTATAATAGCAAGCACAATAAAAGAATGAAGTCAAAGGTGGGTGTTTCCATGTTCCCATAGCAAATTCAAAATGGACTTTGGAATTGAAAATGTTTATTTGTCAGTACATGATTTTTGATTCAAATGTGATAAATTGTGATTCACCAATGGTGGCCCCTGCAGTTAACTTAATAAAAAATATTGAGTCCCACCACTAATTTGTTTTGTCTTAATAGCATTATTCCATGTTGGGCTATTACCAGGGGACAAAATATGCTGGTTTTAAAGAGGGGTGAAAACTTTTGCAAAACATCATATGAGAAGAATGAGTTTAAAAGGATGTAATTAATAAAATGAATTGGTTACATATTGGATGTTTAAGAAACATAACAACAACAAAAAACAACAAATAAACAAAACAAAAAAAACAGAATTAAGTTAAATTCCTAAACCCATCTGTGATTCAACCAAAAAATGAGATTGTTTGGTCTAAACACATATCACTGAAAAAACTGATCTCTGCTAAGTTTAAGTTCTAAAGCAGGAAGTAAGACATCTGTTCAGCACTTCAGAAGTCTGAAGTAGTTAGAAGTTGTGTTAATGCCAGCAGCACAACATGTGTTCACTCTCCAACTACAGTCTTTGTGCTATAACTAATATTGTGGGGTATCTAGCTCTTGCAAACAATGAGAAATCACAAGGAAAAATAAGATACATCTGGTTCTGAGTATGGATGTTTTTAATAATCAATCATGCAACCAACAGTGTTATTGAAGCACAATGTAAAATCAATGCAGTATCCTATTAAGCCCAAGCATTGGAGTGTAATGATTAACCTGTGGTTATACTATGCATCCTACAGTGTAAATCAATATAGCTGTGTTTATGTGGGATAAGAGTGTCTCGGGGGGGAAAAACACCCTTTAATCTTATGAAACCTTGAACCGAGCAGAAAATACACGGTACATTTTAGTTGCATCACTGTTTTATTAGATGGCCTGCCTTTATAGTTACTTACATATAACACTGCTGTTAGTGGGTACCACTATAGGATGGATCCTTGGATACTTGACAATGTCCTGCCAGTGGATTGTGTCTGCGTGGCAGAGGAACTTGTTTTGGTCAACATACACACCTCCTTTGAGAATCTCTGTGGACGAAAGAAAGACAACACAGTCAGCTGTGACTTTCTGGATTCTCAACCATTTTTGCCCGCAATGTGCTCAAAGTACAGCTTTTATTTTGCTCAACTGCAGAAATCTTTCAACAATCAACTCAATATAATTAACCAGTTTCAGCACCAGCACTATTAATGATATTTTCTTTTCTTTGAGTGCAAAAGAGCTCAACATTTATGGGAGTGCACTTTACTGCATCCGATTGAACCGGAATTGCCCTATTTTACACTTGACCAGCCCTGTCAGGTCATGAAGTCAGAGGAAGTACAAAACGTGCAAGCAACTTCGAGAAAGGAAACTGTATTTTAGAGATATTTTTGAAAGGTTTTTTAAAGATAGTGGAACCTTCACAAATAACAAAAAGGTAACAGAAATGCTGCGCTTTATTCTTTTGGAGAATCCATTTTAGTGATGATAGATTCTGTATACAAATTGACAGTTTTTTGACATTCTCAAAGTTGGATGGGTTCTACTGACACAGATATGACAAAGCTAAATACCTTCTGAGCACAAATAGAAAATGTTAAATGTTTTGAAACAAACAAGAAGCAGACAGCTAAAGCACTGTCTGCTTTTATTCTGCTCCTAATATAAATAAGGACAAATCACAGCGGAAAAACTGCTTCAGGTAAACAAAACAAAAAAATGTGATTTAAGAATCTAACACACAGCAGTAAACAAAATCTTTTACTAATGAGGTGCATAAATTTCTTCATTATTTAAAGTTCTATTCCAGCATGAACTCTAAGATGTTGAAACATAGCAAATTTTTACATTCAGGAGTGTGAAAAACAAAAGTGAATACATTAAAACCTATGAAATGAATAAAGCATGCTGTAGTTCTTTTTTAGTTGGTATTTTACTGATGTCTCTGTTCCACAACTTCTAGGAGTTTAGTGTATTTATAGATTTTCAGGGATCACTAAATAGACAGCTCTGTATCCTTTTTTTAAACCAAAATCTTTCAGAAATGTACATTTTCATTTTATTCATTAACTAAAATAAAGTTGTTATTTGTGAGCATTACAAAATCAATTATCAAAAATTTGGCATGCAATCACTAACTGGTGCATCTCGAGATGTAAACAGTTGTTTTCAAAAGGCTGAGAGAAGAATGCTCTATTAAACTAATGATGTTACCATCTTTTAACATTTTCCACTATGAACACACAAAGTGTATTATCTTCCACTATTACCACGTCACCAATTCATTTGTGATTCAAACCTCTAGCAAGGTTTAAAGGGATCCAAATTTAGTTGAACATGTTGGCCTAAATATGTTGTAATTTTCCTATCAACTAAAAAAATGCTGTTTGTGATACGCTGAAGCTCATAATTATTTTTTAAAAATGTATAATTTTTGTTATATTTTTCACCCGTGGAGGTTCCTGTTTTTCACTTTGCTGGGTTAATGTTGTTGTTGGGTCAGTTCTGTACTGAAGTCTACAGAATAAACACAGGAGGATTATCTTTAACTGAGTTGTTTTTTACCGAATTATGTTTGGTGTAAATTTAGTCAATGCCACACTGCATCACAGTTGGCAGTAATTTAAAAGAAAAAATAAACAAAATAGCAAGGTGAGTCTGGATGGCCTCCTACAAAAAGAGGAGTGCAGTGGGAAAGAGCTGAACACAACTTCTGAAGGACCAACATTTGTGCCCTCTATGTTTCTCTCCAGAAGACTTTGAGTCATTTGTACAAACAAAACTGACAAAAGATCTAACCGGTGGTAATACCATCACAAGCTAAAACCAAATGCTGCGCCAACAGTTTTTATCCACAAAACGCCTAAACCCCACTGCTGGTTAGCAATGGAAACACACAGGCTCTTTTAAATGATAATGGAGCTATTCTTACTTTCACCCATACTGAATGTGAAACCAAGAACATGACGTTGGATCTAAGACTGGACTTTAAACAGGTGTTACCGGACTAGACAAAGCGCTGCTAACCGGATCACACAGTCCGACAGAATCTTCCGTCACTAAAATGGAAAGGTACGTGTCACACATTGTTTCATTCACAAAGCTGAAGGTGGCAGCAGCTCAAACACCAGCTTCTTCAGCCAACTCTGTCCTCTTCCTCCATTTGGTCCTCATTATTTTCATTAATATTTGAGATTTCTACATTCCTATCAATCCCAACACGCTCCATTTCAAACTGAAAAGGCGTAATGTTACTCATAGCTGTTTTGGCTGGATGGAGCTAGCGTAATCGGACCAAGTATATGTTTTTACCCAGAATCCATTGCATTGTAAACAACATGGCGATATTCATGTGACTTTTTTTTTATTTAGAAAAACAATATGCAGTATTATTACTGTATTGTTTTTACATTTAAAATACATATTTGTCAATTAAAGTCTTTTTTTTTGCCACTAATCATGGATGCTTTTAAGAAATTTATAAAATGTACATTTTATTCAAGTGGTGATGCTCATGTACCTATGATTTGCACTTCTTTATCAAACCAAGGTTTGATTCCTTGGTCACACATGCATAAATATACCCAAACATTCATGAATATACTTGGTGGTTTACATTATTTTTGTGCCTAAGTTTACAACTGCAATATCCATTTTTTTATTTGAGCTAGATAGAGCATAAAAGAGAGAGAAAACAAATGAAGATGGCAGAAGGCAGCAGAGACAGACGATGAAAAAGAAACACAAAGTAAAGCCTAAAACCAGATTTTTATTATTTACAGAGCTTGTGTGTTCTCCATCTCCATGCAAACAGCTTACTGACACGGGGCTAAAACCAATGAGACCCATAATCTTACATAAGGCGTCCTGCCAGTACCACACAGTACTGCCCAAATACTCTCACAAAATTTTGATTAAATTATGCTTCTTGGGAGGGGTGGTGTTGGTCCAGTTCCACAGGTTTCCATCTCCCGACTTTAGTTCTTCATGTTCATCCCACTACATGTGCAGTGGGGTTAGGGAAAGAAATACATTCTGCTTCTCACCATAGGAGGGCTATCACTCATTCGTGAGGATTCCATGTCACAAAAATCTAATTGTCCTCACAATAGGATACAGCTGTCAAAGAAGGGCGATGGACAAGCCAAAAAAACAAAGCAAAGTAGTTATGTCAAAACTGCCAGGAGGGTCTCGCAATCTTACTCTTGTATCAAGCATCCACTGTACACCATCCAACTATTATGAGAATCATGGTTGGTTGCTTGAGAATATGGACCAAAATACAATAAATGTTGCTGTAAACATGTCAACGGCACAAGTGGCCGTATGTGATGAGTAAAACAAGTATCTTCATTTACAGTTCAAATTAGAGGTTTACATACACCAAATAAAAAGACACAAAGTTTTTCTCACTGTTTTAAGTTAAATCAGACTACACTTCACTCACGTCAGTCAGAATTACCAAAAGCATTTCTATTTTCTAAATGCCACAATGACAAGAGAGAGAACACATTAGAAATTGTTTAGTAATGTCCAGTAATGTTTACAAGCGTCCTGTTTGGTATACAATACGCTACTTTCTGAAAATAATGTAGTGCATTTAGATATGAGGCACCAAAAAGTACTGCAAGTCATATCTCTCCCTGACACTTTGAAAGCCAACACAAAAAGCAACTGGTTTTTTTTGTTGTTTTTTTCACTACGCCTGCATTATCTGAAGTTGACTGAAAGCAGAGACAAACTCATCTCTGGATGACAAAGCTAAAACAAAGGATTAGTTGCCAAAATTGTGGTTAAATAAAGATTTGAAAATGCAAGTAGTAAAACACAATTATAGATATTTGTGCAGAAAAAGAAACAAGAAACAGCTCACAAAATAAATCAGTGACAAAAATGTATATCCAACAGTATTTAAATGGCATTGTTCCCTTATAACTGGCTCTTTATTGTTTAACTGTTTATAGCAATTGTGCACTCACTCTTATGTCAAGAAAATAAAAACAAATAAATATTACATAGGACTCCTGATAACATACTAAACCCATGTTGGCTTTGTTTTTATAAGAAGGACTACTTTGCTTACTCGGTATGCAGCAAGACGCCAGAGGGAGATCAGTGGTTAAATCTTGTTGTAGGATGGGGAAAATGTCCTAATTAGTTTTTCCCAGACAGTGATAGTGAAACTCACTATCTGAAATGGCACTGTGTGTCTGGAAAATATGTAATATTCACCATTTAAACTAGCAGGTATGATAAATCTGAGATGCCATTTCCCTTTGTCTCATTCAGAGATTCTGAACTTCATTGGAACATAGCTTCAAGAAGCTTTTCAAATAACAGGACATCTGTCTTTATCTGAAGTAAATCTAAAATGATGTCATCACTGGGACATGTACAGAATAGTGATCCAACCTAAAGACCCATAAAAATTTAAATATAATCATAATTGTATTTTCTTAATTTGTGTGATAATCAATGTGGAAAGATTCATTTATCTCACAGTTTGCAAATATTGCATATTTTAATGTTTTTTAACCTGTTCCAAATAGTTTCTGCAGAAGACCTTCTGGAGTGTTCTGTTTTTAACAAACCATCTGGCACATTAGACTGAGGCACAGTTGCAAGAGCAAACACAGACAATCAAACTGTTAGACAGAAAGAATCTAGAGATATAGAAATACACTCAGCCCTGCAATTACATTAGATAGACAGGCATATATTTCAAATACAGACATTTCTTCTTTGTTTCTTATTTGCTCTAGCAGTCAAACCAATGACTCAGTCTGGGGTTTCTTCTTTGCTGTCTCAATGAGATTTAGCATTGTTTCTTTCAGTAAAGCTTTCAGTTCAGTTGAACAGCAGTGAGAAACTGAGGAATTTCAGAATGATGCTAAAGATGCTAAAGTATTGGACTCATAAAGTATTATGAGTCCAAGAAACTAAATGCTTAGACACAGTCCCAACTGGACCGGCAGCAGAGATGGAAAGCTCAAAGAATTGATAGGCTGCTCTCAAAAGTCAGACCAGCCAATATCTGTAAAAATACAGATATTTTTACACTGTAAGTGTTTGCTCAAGCAAACACACACATAGGTCAGATACCTTAGTAATGAGAACCTCATTACAATACATGCCTTGAGCATCAATTAAATTACTAGTTTGCTTCATCTGTAGGCCTGTAACCAGGGGGATAGTCATTTTAATTTCTACCTAAGAGCTGAGGAAATGTGGGCAGATAATGTCAGCAAGGCTTGACTGCCCCTTTGCAATTCTGGTTACAAATCGATTTTTAAAAACAATACAAACAGAAATTTCACTGCAATATTTTATAGTCAAAGCACTGAAAAAATGGTGCTGATCTCTAAGATAAAGCTTAGAGAAACAGCTTCAGAAAATATTAAGCCATTGCTTACAAATTTGTTTTACTATCTTTACAGTATGTGTACCGTTAAATAGAGTTGCATGTTTTCCCTGGGCTACTAGCTTACACAGTAAATTTTGGGTTGTTAGAGACCAAAGTCAACATAAATAATAGATATAGGTGCAATTGTGAGTTTGTTTTTTATACCTGATTCTGTTATGATCTAGATTTTGGTCTAGGGTGTGGTTGAACAATCATGGTAAGAATTCACTCAAGTCCTGATATTGGTCTGAAAATAAATAAGTGGTTATGGATAATAGATGCTAAAGCTTTGGGAATGGAATCAACTGAAGTTGTGAGTCAATCAGTTTTTTTTGCACAGCATGCAAAATCTAGCTTAGTGATTGTCTTCCCCTGCAATTCCCCTTGAAAAACATTCTTGCTTCCAGCACAGTATGGGCTTACTCCCCTTGACTCACTGCAATACTGTATATACTGTATTTGTAGCTGCCGTATGGATAAAAGTCTGTGCAAAGAAAAAGGAAATATTGCCTGGGAGAAAAAACTTACAGCACTGACAAACAGCAAACCTAGCAACAAGGATTTTTTTAAAGTAGATTCCCAATGCTCATTTTGCCACACCCAACTATGTCATTCACTTTGGTTTGAGCTGTTCGTTTGTTCACAATATGTCAGCAAATCCCTGACTTTGCTCTGCAAATAGGTGATCTCTCCTCCTATCCATCATCTGCTTGTACCACACAGTCTTTATCCTCTTGCTGCTAAAATTCAGCAAGAAAATACACATGTGAATTGCAAATGCATGCATACATCTATTATAATTAAACTATTATATGCATTATGTGGAAAGCGCCTCTCCAAATCCTGCAGTCTAAGGCTTTTTTGAGGTGAATATTAGACTAATACAATGTGGGTTTTCAATTGAAATTAGTAATGTTTAAATAATGTTTAGGAAAAGCTATTCAACATTTGTATTTTTATTATACATACAATTATAATTAAATAGAGTATAAATGCATCAGTTATCAGATTTGTGATGTCATGTTTTGGTAAAGAGACCAAAAGAAGAGCCCATCTGGGCTAATCAAGTTTAATATACTTTATTATGCTAATTTCTGTTATTTCTAAGTAAAACAAGAGCAAAGAATTATTTTAACCAAATGATCACCATTTCAATGAAAATCCTCATCAAACAGTGTTTCTATCTTCCAAATCAAAGTATGAATGGCCCAGTTTTTATACAGGTCCTCTGAATTTAATTTCCCACATGGGTAACGCTTCAATAACACTAAATTTCATATTTCCCACTGCTACCACTGCTTCCTTTGAGACCCTGTTCATCCAACCTTCAATCCCTAACAAAAATAACATTGATAATACAATGGCTGGGTAATTCTTTGACAATATCATTTTAGTGATGCAATTGATAGTGAAAGTACCATTTGCACTCCACATTGAGATCTGTCTTCATTTACATTGTGTAAGAACGTCCCACAATTCCTCATTAACCACACTGGTGTTACTTAGAAAACTGAGGCACAGAGCAAAACTGGCAGTCATTTTAGATTGAGTAAGAAATATGCTCAACCCACTGGCAAGAAACCACTTCATTTTAAATAGAACTAGGATTCAAGTGAGATATATCCCTAAATCTAATAACTTATTTCTAATATATATATTTTTTCCAGTTTGGTGCTTCAACATGAAATCTACCTAACAGTTAAATAACCTGTAATGAAAGAGACATTCAGAATTGGATTGAATAATGAGTTTCTTGATATTAGTTCCATTGTGTGACATGTATGACACCAATGCATCACAAATTTCATATCTTCTGTAAAGTTGGTGAATGACGCACCTCCCACAGGAAGAGCATGCAATTTTAACACTGTACCTTAGTTCACATTTGCAATGGTGCTACCCATTCATGTGTAATTGCACTTTTATGGGTTTAACTATTGACCTGAAAAGAACAACTGCATTAATTTGAACACATAAAAGTGCTTTACAAGAGGCTCACCAGAGAGATAGCAAGCAAGGGTTTGATGTCTCTGAGCACTTTGCGGTCAGGAGGAGCAGTGTGGGCTGTGTCTATGCGTGCGTGAGTGAGTGAGTGAATGTATGTATTTGTGGATGTCACAGAGAAGAGAAATGAAAATGTGAAACTGAAAAAAACAGAATGACTGGAAAAGAATGCTATTAAAGATAGACCACAGGCAAACACAAATTAGTTTTTAACTTTAGAAGTACATGCAGCACATGCTCTACATACAGATGCAGTCCCATCTGTGGTTAAAGGCACCAGACATTGAAGGCATAGTTAATTTAACATGCCAAACACCATTCATGCCTGCAGAGCTGTTTCAGTTCTCAAAATCATTTTTATGGTGTTTTAGGGCACAATGATTTTAAGTATAACAAGCATCTTTCACTTCTGCAGCTTCTATTTCACTGCAAAATTACGCCAGATTTAAATTATTGTTTTACTTTCATTTACCTTAAAATTTACTTCGGTCTAATTTCATTCTTTTATTTTTTCTCCACATTTATTAATTTTATTAAAAATCTGCTAATGAAATAGTAGCACAAAAAAAGTATATTCTTAGGAGGCACAATGACCAAGTCAAAGATTATGAAAATCAATTTAATAGAGGGCAAGGGACAAAGGAAAAAAAAACTATTTTGAAAAAAGTAGAGTTAATGTTGTATGAAGCATCAAACATACCATAATTTCTGGACCACAAGCCATTACTTTTTTCTCACAATTTGCAGGCTGCAATGTGGCAAATATACAACTTTTTACCAAACGGTTTCAAAAGGCTAGACTACTGCGTGATGGAGAGGACAACACAAGCTCAAGAGGGAGACGAAAATAACATTGAGAGACAAAAGAAGTGATTATGATACTAGGAATGCCTGCAGGATTTTATTGCATGGCACACACAAAAAACATCACCGCACCTGACCCATACAAACATAACCACATCTTCAACACCCACACCAGTTGGCTGTGTGTGACATATGGCGAATAAAACAGCATGTGACCCAGACAAAGCCCAAAGCACACAATGCAAATATGTATGCCTGCATATCCTATTTCTTACTAATTTCACTAAATAATACTAAGGGGAAAAAAAGCCCTCTATTTATGCTGGTCCCCAGGTTCAGATACGATGTCTGTGACATGCAGAGAAGGGTGAATAGGTGAAGTGACAATATTTGCAATATTTACTCTTTTTGAAAAATATTTTAATGAAACTGTTGAAAAGCCTCTTTGCTCATCTTTAGATAGTGTTATAATCAAGACCAACTAACCCAAGACCAAGTAAAGACCAAGACCAGAGTGTATCACGACTGAGATACCAAGTCAAGACTCAGACCGAGAGAGGTCAAGACCAGGTCAAGAACAAGACCAGCGCCCCACGTTACATAACACAATACAATTGGAAGTATGACCAAAATTGCTTCTTAAATTATTCCGAAAGATCCACATTCCCATAAAACACACCTATATATTAAACGCTTACAGCTGAAATACATTTAACCAATATCATTATGAATTTTGTTTTGCTTCCATCTATGTCCCACACTCCACGGAGGTCTTGTGCCATCCCTAAAAAGATAAAGCCCTGGGTGGTTGTCCATACTGCCCATGTCAGAAACCACCTATTAAATTAGCTACTAGCATAAGCTAAAGTTAATAAGCCACAAAGTTTAAAGAAAGTAAAACTCACCTTCGTATATGTGGACGTATCAAGAGGCGTAAATCTTACAACTTTTCTCCAGATTACTTGTTGGGGCTTTGCGTCGATGTACATCGTTAATTGTTACCTTTGCCAAGCCCTGAAAGCAATGTAAAATGCCATTTTCAATAGACCGGAAGTGACCGAGCCACTTATCCCCGAACACGGAAGCTGACGTGCAAAGAGCCTATTCTGCAAAAAGCAGTAACAGCTTTTTCCATACAATTTGTCCCCGCAGAGTTAGCTTTGCTAACATCACGTCCACATAGCTTACCTTTCTTTTAGCTTCTTTTCTAAGTGAGGATAAAAGTTAGACGTAGTCCCCACCGTCTGTGGAAGCGAAGCCCTGCTGAATTTACTTGGTGCCATCGGCTTTCTGATGATTTATGTAGCGGGATTCTATTACTGACGATTAGACAGACATCTGCTGCTCAGAGAAAACCACTGCGCATATAAATGTAAATTTTTGAGGAAAAAACCAGACTTTTCAGTTTTTTTAATTGAACTTAAACATTATATATTTACAATTCAACCTTCAATTAATCGAAAAGCAAAAACAACAATAAGGACTTGCAATCAACTTGGAATTTTGGATTATCTCCTATGTTAATTCACTGATTCTGGCACATATTCTACAATTTGTACTTTTTTCTTTATGCAAAATTATCATTTTCTTGTCACTATTGTACTTCATGTTCCCCCTGGCAATTATATTTGTCTTGTTTTTATTCTGTATTGTTTTGTGTGTCTGATATGTACACAGCATAGTTGTACTTTGTTGTTTATAAGAAATAAAGTTTATTAAAAAAAAAAAAAAAAAAGAAAACCACTGCGCATGTCTTGGAGTGTCGCATGATAGTGAAAGGGGGAGGCGAAACACATGTAATTAGTAAATCACGTTATTGCTTGGATTTTAATCGGTATGTTTTGCATAGATTTTAACAAGTAAATTGAACAATATGCTGGCAATTTAGTGATAATTTTATAATTGTGGTCTTGAAATAAAATCTTGATTCCTCAAAGCGAGATAACACTAGCTTGAGAGTCATATTTAGCTTATGGAAAAAAATAACCCAAATAGACAAAAGTATGTAGCCTCCACAAACACAAAGATGTACATATAGGGTTTTTTGACACAAAACACAATTTATCTTTTTCCATAATTTTGATAATAATAATAATACAGTAGAAAAATGGAAAAGTTCAAATAATTATACTAAAATGTTTGTTTTTTTTACTCAAAGGAAAAGCAAAGTATGCACAACACAAGCAGCTTTGGCTTATAGATATTTAATTATATAAGTAATTTTTTTTGTCCCTTTGCAAAGTGAGTGAGTGCAGCTTATGTTCATGTGTGCTCAGGTCAGGAATTTATGGTTTAAAAACTATTTATTTCTTTGTTTAATAATAGCAATTATTTCTGCACTTGCACATTGGCCACCAAAAGGTGTGCTACAAGTTGAATATATTTTCTCTTAAAAGGTATGGTTGCAGAGTGCCTTATCAACTGTTGCTCATTGGTGTGCATATTTTGACATTACACTGTTGACAACTCAGTAGTGGAGCTCCTAAGACTTCAGTTGGGTATATTCTTGAAACAAAATAACAGGCAACAAATGCACTCTGATGCAAATGATAGAAAATATGAATTCTTAACATTTGAAAGCCTTACCTTAAAAAATATTTGATTGGCATATGCTCAGTGAGTAACACAGAGCAAGAAGCCGCAGAGCAGCTGGCAGATGTGAACATGGGTGTCAGAGCAGAAAAACAGACATTCTTTACAAGGGGATCGGGGTTTAGTACTGTTGGCTATTAAAATAAGATGATCACAGCTTGTACAATTTTTTATTTTCTGAGAAATGTCCGTTTAACACGCACACACATATTTATATATATATGGTACCAAGATGTGAGCAGTGGATTCTTTAAGTGTTGGATTTTAATGGGTTGCCTTCGCCGGGTCAGACTACCTTGTTCATCCAGCAAATACTAGTCTGGTTTGAGATCTGGTAAATTTGAAGGTCAAGTCTACAACTCAAACTCCTTGTTGTACTCCTCAAACTATTCTCCATGTATTTTTGAATTGTGTCAGAGTGCATTAGCTTGCTGAAAAGGCAAAAGCTGCAAGAGTACACCACTGCAGTGAAAGGGGGAACATGGTCTGCAGTAATGAATAGATATGTATGTATGGAAGATACATACATATGGTCCATAACATTGCATTGGCTTTGCAAGTTTGCCGTCTTATCACAGTACATCTTGGTGCATTTATTAGCAAAGCAATGCACACAAAACATGCCATTTAAGGGATACAAAATAAAAATGTGCCTTCTTCCATTGCTCTGCAGGCCATTTCTGGTGCCTTTATATTCTTTGTTGGAACTATTGGGGACTGGTATGGGTATTCTGACTGGCTATGCAGCCTCATATGCAATAACATTGCAACACATTGTGGAGTCGTACACATTTATGTTAGAAACAATATTAACTTCTTCAGCAATGTGAGCTATAGAAGCTCATTTGCTGGATTGGACTGCAAGGGCAAGCCTTTGTTTCCTATGTCCAGCAATGAGCCTTTGCTCCCTATAACCTTCTCACCATACATTAGTGGACCTTTAGAACCAGCAGTCCTTACAATTTGTTCTTAAAAATCCTTACACTTGTCCATTTTTTATGCTTCTAGCACATCAACCTTGAAGACAAAGTAATCACTTGCAGAAGCAATATTGAATAGATGGTCAGATGTATTAATTCAAGCTCTCAGTGGTCATAAAGCTATGCCTAATAATTCCAGACTCATCTTAAACTGGGGGTTGGAAACTCTAACATTTACTTTTTTAGTAATAAAGCAATATTGCACTTTTTCAGAGATATAGCAGATGTCATGGTGGTGTTGGCCCAGGCCCCCATCCCCCAAACACATGCCTCCTCTCCTCTGAGAGAATTTCAGTCATGGACTGTTGATTACATTTGGCCCAACCCTGCTGCAATTATTTCCAAGAGTCTTTATGAAAAATGGCAAAGATCTGGGGATTATGGAATTATGCCTGAGCAAGGCAAACCATGTGCTTATATACAAGAAGTGGAAAAGATCAAATTAAGACAGACTATTTGCGGAGAGAAGAGGTTGCATCGGTGTTTATTTCAAACATAAGCTGTGATAAAATCCTGGTAATCTGAGCTTTATGGATAAGATGGAGGAAGAGGGAGAGAAAATTATTAAAATACCCCATGATAAAGGAAATATGTAAGTGAGAAAGAAAAACACAACTCACAAAATGTAGAAAGAGGCAGAAAAGCAAAACACCAAGATTATTAAGCTATATATGATTGAGTGATTTACAAAAAAAGAGTAAAGGGACCTCTAATAGCTGCTGCTGAGGGCCACTTAGCGTATCAAGGCTGATGCGTGCTCAGCCTGCCAGCTGAATTAAAATGAAGCAAAGCGTCTGGAATGGACAAACAAACCAGGGTCTGAGAGAAGCAAAGGAAAAAGAGAAGAGGGAGACTAAAGGGAGTGCATGTATCTTATCACAAGCATACAAACTATGTTGGTTTTACCAAAGAGAAAGCTGGATTCACTCTGGGCATGGTTTGAATAAAATGAGGCCTTGTTTTTTCAGGTTGACTAAAACACCGCAAGTAACACTCTGCAGACCAACGTTCTCACTTTGTTAACACATCTGAAGTATGTGGTAAGCATAACGCAAAGGTTCACACAGAGACGATGAAGAGTATTTAAAGACTAACAATAGTACATTTAGCAAGTAAACATCTTTCCCGGGCTGAAGGCAGTCATCTGAATACACACTCTTGGAAAGTGACTTAGAGACTGATGGATTAGGGCTCATGTCACCTCAGGCTAAATAGAAGCCAGTAGCTCCTGAAACCACATTTAAAAACAGTAAATAGAAAGGTTATCTGTACATTCTCCAACTGTAAGCTTATCTTGAACAGCTTTTTAATAAGTTCTTTCCCAAAGCTAAAATTGCCAACACTCACACCAACTTCTTAGTGGCTAGGCAATTATATTATAATAAGAAAAGGATTTATGGTTAGAACCATTTTACCAAGGTCTTTTTTGTTTACACAACGTTTTCTGGCACTTTGTGTATGTGCAGCCAAGTGCAACACTTTCAATGCCTCACGGGGAAGATTGCCTGAAACACTGTGCCACCTTCCTTTATTCAGTGGCTGCAATGTCTCCTTCCTCCCTGTAAAGATTGTGAGCTTTATTCGGCATTCAACAGAAGTACTTGGAACAAGCATCTCACCTGCTTTTGAGATTTGTATTGCCAAACCTTGTATCACTTATTAGAAGAATGAATGGGGAATGGGCAACAAGCTTGCAAATAAATTACATACTCTCTCTGGACACTTTATTAGGTACATTTGTTTTTAATCCAAATCCATTTTTCATGAAGCACATAAAAAAAGTGTTTTGCACAACTAAGATGATTAAAAGAACAAGAATACTAATATTTATTTATTTATTACATTGGGTATATTTTAATAGAACAAATAAATGCAAAGTAAATTATTTCAGTCAATAGCAGTGACTAAGCTAACCATAGCTTCAATTTGATTTGACAGTTTTTTTGCCTTGAACTGTACATCGATTTAATAAGGCAAAGATTACTGTGTGACTGAGCCTGAAGTGACATAATACAGCCATGAAGATGAACTTAAAATTATTTCTTAATGTCCCTTTGCCCAACATCACCCACTTCAATAGCTGTTCTACTTAATCAAGGCTGCAACCCAAAAATAAGCATATTAATTATTAAAATACCAAGAGAGGAAGAGGAGTGGTACCATTTAAGGGTTGAAGGGCAATGTCGGGGTGTGTGTGCAGGTGTGTGAGAATATGCCTGTGGCAGGGTGGGAGGGATGCACATATTCAATCCCCTGCTGAAGTTTACTTACATGTGAACAACAGAAAAAAACTTTAATTTTATTGTAATGCATAATGTTGAGCAATAAAATACTACAATTCCAGAAAAAAATACATTATAAAGTTTAATGCGACCTTCCACTTGAACTATTTAAAGATTTTCCAGTTTTAAAATATTCCAAGTTGAAACATTCCTTGTGTAATATTTTTTTGAAGCTGCTGGCAAAATGACAGTGATATAGTGGTATTGCGCTATATCACTGTATTGTTTCTACTTTAGGCAAAAGTCTCACATCTGTGCAGAAGACTTTGTTCCTGAAGACTAGTAGTTCACGCAGGCAAAACTTTACAAACTTTTCCAAGACATGCTTTTATTTTTCAAAGATGGTTTTTCCAAGATTCAATTTCAAACAAGTCAAATTTGTATTAGTTTTCTGTCATAAACAGATATTGTACATGCAAAATAAAGCTGAGTCTGAAATTATGCTTTTAATTCAACAGAATTTCTCTCATCAATGCACAGTCTCACCTTTGAGTGAATGTGCTTGAACATTCACTGCTGGAGAGATGGACAATGGCCTAAAGAGTTTTCCAATTTTTCTTGAGCATTTCCACTGTAATGCTAATAAAAATAACATTTTATTAACTTAGAATTACATTATAACCCTCCTCAGATTAGTAGGAATGAGGCTGATGAGTTGCTGATGTCTTCTCACCTTGAGATTGTGGTACTTTCATACTTTTCACAAAGAACATCAGCAGTTGCTTCTACCATGGAAGCAGCATGGATCTACTTTTTTTTTCTTCCATGACAGTGACTTCACTTGTTGGTATGCAATATTGCTAACTATACCACTATAAAAAACTTGTTGAAATCCACATCAAGTTTGAAATTCTTTTATCATGTCCGTTTAGGCCATGTAAATAAATGGATATAGAGTGACAGATTTTACAAAGCCTTTTGAGACCCCCAGAGCTGCCAATCAACTCCCTCTTTATTTGCTTTCCTCTTCATTTTGTTCTTCCTCTGAGATGAGCAGAGTGTCTCTGACATCAAAAGCCTGTTTTAAACATCATGTTGCCCTCTGAATCAAAGTAAAAACTTTATGTGAAGGCCGCACGTCTGTGCAGTGACATATTAGATCTGCAGTGACAGGCAGTCAGTGACAGAAGCTGAACATGGCAGACAGTGTGATCAAATACCATCATATTGGTGAAATGTTTTTCAACAAATTATAATAAAAATCCATGATGAACCTTTGACACATAATTGAAACAGTACAAAACCCTTCAGTGTAGTCCCGTTCATGCACAACAAACTGGTGTTTAAGTTGTTTTAAGGAGACTTTCTAAATGCTTGTCCATTGAGAAATTATTGCGAGTCAGCTAAAAAACTTATAGCTGATATAGGGTTCAGCTAAAAAACTTGAACCCTATATCTTCAAATATATTCAAAATGACTTAAAGTGAACTTTGATGACGTGACCATATCTCTTCAGTACATAAGTACTTCACTTTTTTAAAAAGTTGATACAATTTTACAGGTGTCAATATTAATGCATACTATTAATCAAAATTTTTTTGATGTGTTAATATTACATAATGCAACTAAGTTGCACTACCTAAAAGCTTCTCTCCCACGGATAGTTACCTCGTCCACAGCAGTTCATTGATGACCCGGCATGTGAAGCGACGAACGACCGCGAAAGATGAAAGTTTCCCACGACAGCAAGAAAAGTGGAAAATACTTCAACTTTCTTGTCAATTATGATTAATTACTGAGAGTGATTGAGAGTGTGATTAGTCTGATTCAGTTTTTTTAATGATTGACAGCACTAATTTCATAGAACTGATTAAATATTTATGTTTATTTCAGTACCATCTTGATGGAGGTATGTAAATTAGATAAGTCATATAACATTAATATAATCACAATATTTATCTTGAGGTTTGCAAACAAATGTAACACATTTTTTGATTCCCCCTTAAGAAAGGAAAAGTTTTATTTGAAAAATCCGTTGACATCCAGAAGGTTTTGAACTTCTGTCACCTTTGTCATGCAATTTTTGATGTGGCCATAGTTTGAGTGAATTCTGACCGTTAGGAGTCACCATACTGTGGAAATTTTAGCATCAATAATTTCACTGCAGTCCTGACAATTTTTTATGTACAAATCTGGTCTGCACATTATTTTGTAGGAGACAGCTCACAACCTACTTGTGAGCTACATGAATTATAAAGTTCATAATTTTGGTTTGTCGTCGTCAAAAGACGACCTTCCCAGGTCCTGAGGTTTGCTAAGACAATGTCTTTATTACTAAATATTATATTAACTCATGCACTCTTTCTTCCTGAGCTGGCAGTGTTTTGCGTGAACGATGACACCAGAATAAACTCGACATGAAGTAGTTCCTGTGTAAAAAATTATTTTACTTTGATTCATAATGGTATGTTTATTCTTTAGAATTTTGGGATAGATTACAATACTTCCATTTAACTAATTAAATAAATTTGACTCCGTCACACAAAGATTGTGTTATGCTTCGAGACCTGTGCTGATTTAAAGAAGCAGCGATTTAATTTGTGTTAATATATGATGACAAAAACATCATGAGGCAGCGCTACTTATGGGGTCTGACATTAGCATCTAAGCATTATCTAAGCAAGAAATCTGATGAGATTTTAACAAATAAAATATATCTCATTCATTTTATAAAATTTTACATATGCATGGGAGCTCATCAGTCTAATCTATGTCTTTGCCTTGAAGGAAGGAAAAGCATGAGAGAGACTTGGGAGTGTTTTTGATTATTAATTGGCATTAAAATTCCTTCCATGCCTCCTTTAACTTTTAATGAGGTTAAAGTCCACTCTTACTTCCAGCAGACCACCAAGGTTCAGTTTTTAATGGAATGAATGTATATTTAGGTAGCAGTATGAGCTGGTAAAAAAAAGGTTAAACTTATGTTAAAGTATAAGGAGCTATTTTTCTTAATCAGTGTCCTAATCTTGGTTTTGATGCAGATATAGGCATACTGTAAGTAATGTAAAGTTGTTTTGAATAAATTAGAAAATGTATGAAAAGTTCATATATTTCAGTAGCTCAGGTTACAAGTAAATCAGATTATATAGATTAATTACACAGACTGATGTTTTAAAACCTTTATTCCTGCTAATGATGATGATGTCTTACTTACAGCTAATAAAAACATGACATTTAATGTAGAAATATTAAATCAGACCAAGAGAAAAAAATTATTTTTAATGCAGAAATATGGGTTTAATGTTGGATACCTGTTTAAAAGTTATTACTTTCAAATAATTCTTATTGCTTAATCTGACAAACAAATCACAAGCTGATTGGGGTTATATTTTACAACATGGTTTGGGTTGACAGGATCTGTGTGTCTGCTCTCTCATATCAATGTGTTTCAACGCTTCTAATATGTCTTTATACCTGCCCCCTTATATACACAAATGCAATCGCAAGTAAAAAGTCAATAATTATGTATCCCTAATGTGGCAACCTATTACAAACTACTTTGACATTTTGATAATTACAAAAGGATAATATTTTGGTATTTTTTATAAACTTTTAAGTGTACCCAAACATAGTGAATAAATGATATCCCAGGTTGTGTCATATTTGCTTTAAGTCAGTAGTTTCTGTCACTGTGTCAGCAAGTGGTATTACACAGCAATCAATTAACAGGAAGTACCTCTGATGCCTGTTCCATACTTCAATTTAACATGTCCGTCCTTACAATCCACATTAGGGCCCCACAATTGTGACAGTATGAATCTCGTCCTTCAAAAAAGAACTCCCACTTGCCCCCTTCCTGGAGCGGTGAAATATTGAGTGTGACACGGGAGTAATTGCATGGGAAGTAATCAATTAAACACACAATTGAAGGAGACCTGAGGTCTGTGGGCTGCCAGGCAAGAAGCTCAACTGAATTCTGGTGACATGCACCAAACCAATCTAGCCTGCCTCCTTTGGTAGATTTGCTCATTCATTTTCTAATAGCAAGTGGATGAATAAAAGATATAGGGTTCAAAGAAAGGGACTAATTTTATGCCCCCTCATTAAACTGTCCTTATATTGGGGGAAACACACCAACTTGAATCATCACTTTCACCTTACACCCTAAACAGTCCTTTCTATGGTTTCCTTTTGTACTGCTGTCATCCAGCAGCAAACTGGAAAAGCTCAGCATATGATGCCAAAACTGCACAAGCACTTGCAGGGTGCAGAAAGTCCCAATCTTTGTAAGAGTTTTGTAAACAGTGACGAGCCATCCAAACATGACATTGTTTGCTTTTTTGCTAAAGCCTTCAATGAGACAAATTAAGACGTCTATCTGAAATATGGTGGAGAGAGAAAGAGGGATAAAGAAGTGGAAGACAGACAAAAAATGGAAGAGATAAAGAGAGAGCAGATGGGCCATGAAGAAGTGGATAACGCCTTGGCGTAAAACACAGGCTTGTGTACATGCATGCAATGAGAGAAGATCATTCAGCAGATGGGGCCTTAGATTGGATGCTTCATTTTAGACAGACGCGGTGCAGACATGGTGTGGTTCAAAGAAAAAAAAAAGAATCAACAACACAAAACAAATGAGGAAAAAATAGACACAGGGTGCAATGGGGAAATGGAGGGGAGGCATTAGCAGTAAAATGTGTTAAATCAGAAAACTCATCTGTGTTGTGGTCCTTATTGTGGCTGTTAATATTTTGCCAAGGAAACAGGCTGTAATTACAAAGTGAGAGAACAAAAGCTTTCCAAGGTTCATGTAAATCCAGAGAGAAGAACTAGAAATGTCTGCCTGAGCATGAAAGACAACACTCTGTATCAGCATGAATCAAAATAAAGATTAGGAACTTTTGCAAATGTCAGCAGGCAGCACTGTATGACCTTTATCTTGCTTAGATGCTCAGGCGAAAGAGGTATGAGAAGAAAGTATTTTAAACAGAGCATTCTTGTCTATATTTGTCATATTAGAATAAAACATTATTCTAATGTTTTAGAATAATGTTCTAAAACATTATTCTAAAACATTTTACTAAAGCCAGATAACATCGGTCTGCAAATGGCTCAATTAAATAAAGAAACAAATATATCAGGTCAAATACAAAGTTGCATACAAATTTGTCATTCCTACTTGACTAGGCATGGCATATCTGCAAACCTATGAAGACCCAGAAACGCATCTAAATGGGCAAGTCGAACAAGGAGAGCATCCAAGCCTAAATGAGCTGTTCAATGAATTTCATAAGATAAACCAAAGTTAAACAGCTTAGCCTGTATGCCAAGTGCAATGTGTGGAGAAAAAAACAACTCAGCAAATCACCATTCACAGAGTGAAACAAGGTGAGATCGCTTTTTTCAACATGGAAGTTGGAAAGAGTTGACAAGATGATGGATGAATCTAAACACAAGGAAACATTGGACAGCTATTTTATACTGGTTTCAAAATTGAGTCCTCAATGTCTGGTGATGTGCATCTTTTACATGCGACACCCAAATCAAATAAATCAATTAATAGCAGCACTTTTTAGAACTGAACTGACTGCTGAAAAGATAATTCAGCCAATTCAATTTAGTAAAAAGTTAAAGGACAATGCCCGGAAACACAGGACTTTAAGATACCTGGTTTAGATAAAACACATGCTTATTTATTTTTCACAATTTGTCAATTCCATTCCTACATACAATTGAGAATTAATGACAACATTTGATAAGTGCTAGTCAGAGATGCTATTATCAAATCTGATGTTGAGCTGTTTTACATAGCAGACTAAGAAAAGAAGTCAGTTTCTAAATGTGTGAAGCTGCACAAAAGATATGCAGATGTAATTGTTATCATGGGATTGAATGCAAACACATACCCCACTTTTTCTTTGTATTTGTAAAAGATTTAAAAAACATGTATTTTTTTTTCTCTTCAGAATTGTACACAACTGTGTATTGAACTATTCCATAAAATCCAGATGAAATCAAAGGATAAACCTTTTTAAGAAAATGTAAAAGGTTTTGTTGTAAAATAAATGTGCTTAACCTTTCTCTGGGTTTCAGAAAGTAATGTCAAACAAACAACTAAACTTCTCACACTTGGAAAAAGGGTCTTTTATATTTATTATTCTACACACCCCTGTGCACGCAAACACAATCCCTAAACTTTTCCCAGCTTTGCAGTGACTTATATTTCATATTCATGAGGATAACTTAGCTAAGCTTGATTGAAAGGTGCATCAGAGGGAGTCCTATCCCTGCTCAGCCAAAGACCTCCCTCCATCCCACCCAGTTCCTTTAAACCCAGAAAGTCCATTCACAGCGAGCAGAGTGCACCTAAAAAAAATCAATAAGTGGAATGCTGCAATATTGTACCGACAAATTGATTTCATCCCAAGGCAATTTTTACCCAAGTGGAAATACATATGGGGTTCAACAACTGAGGGGGCCTTTAGCTGTGCCTTTTCTCGATTACCCTCTTATGGTCTTAATAAGTTTTATCCTCTTTTATGTGTTGCTTATAGATGATATCGATCATTTTACACTTCTCCTGGGAGCTATAGCTACGGGAGCAATGGACTAATGTGACAGCAACATCAAAGGCCTTATAATAAATGAGACATCTAGGCTTCAACTCACTAAGGCATTCACATGAAGGAAGGAGTTTGATCTACTGCAAAGGACTAAGACTTATTTTCTTCCTCAGTCCAATGTTGTGTGATGACAACTGCACACAACTCTAGCACCCCAATGATTTGGCTTAATCCCCAAGAGCTGCTCTCCCAGTTAGCTCCATGTATGTAAAAAGCATAGACAAGGACCTGCTAAAACAAGCTTCTTGTTGTTGTTTTTGCTTTAAATCTATGAAGACTTATGATATTTTCCAAAACATAAAAGGTGGAACAAACATTTCAGCATACCTTGTATGACAAGAGATTCTTCAGGTTCAGCAATTTATTAAATGTCTTGTAAAGCTAGGTTAGTGTTTCAGCTTTTGAGCTCTGTGGAGATCTTTGGGAAGTGTACATCTGAATGGAGAAACTTGTTTTTGCAACTCTTTTAGGAATATGTGGAACAGTCCAAGCTGCAACTAGTTTGTTTTGTTGTAATTTATGATCTTGTTGTTTTTGATCTGTAATAAAAGAGACAGAACAGGGATATGCTTTTTGGCACAACCCAGTTCAGATGTTGTTTTTTTCGCTTACTTTCTTTGAAAGTATGAAATTATTAAATTTTGGGAGAAGGGTCACACTGAAAGCACTCAAATTTGCATGCATTTCACAGCATCAATGAGCCTCACTCCATAGCTCTTACGTGTTAAATTCTTACACCCTGTCGCTTCCATAAACCTCTGTTTTTCACCATTGCTTAAGGAGGGACATGGGCTCCAGCAAAAGATTGATGGAGTATACAACCCCAACTTGTTTACAGCATCTAACTTGTTTACGGAAATATGGAGTCTGTTTTAACCTTGTAGCTTATCCTTAGAATACCGTCACAAACTGTGGAAGGTTGTTATAGCCCAATTCTCTGCTTTTAGCCTGTAAGCATACAAAAATGAAATGAAGGTAACATAGTATAACTTTTGATGGCTTTGGGTTAATTGCTAATACATACTAAATTTAGTTAACAACCCATAATCCTATACTTTGTAACAAAGATGGAGGCTGTGGTGTATGACTTAGATTCAAATGTTGACATGAATTGCCATTTAACTTGAAAAAACTACAATTTCAGACTTTCTCTGTACTCACGCTCCAAAGACTTATGACTCAACATGGGCTCAAGTTGGCTTCAAGTCTTTGTCTCGTCTAATCAGGGTTGATTGTAACTGGCAAGAGTAGATCATTTGAGTAAATGATTTCTTGTCCTCTCTGTTACTGGTGTGCATACAAATGGCTTTATGCCATGGCAACATTACACAAAACATCCTAGTACTCTCTATAATGTTTCTAAACAGCAGGTGTCAGTAAAAAGAGTTAAAAGTAATTTCCTTTTTTTAAAAAAAAAAAACTGTAACAGCATTATTAAAGATGTTAAAGTAATGTGCAGACTACAACTCTAAAAGAAATGTGCATTTACTTTTAAAGGTGAGATTAAATTGTTAACCAGGTTTTTTTTTTTAGAATGTGGCAAAATTATGGTTAATAACCCCTTCATGGTCCGTGTAGCTTTATAAAAATTAACATATGTATATCTCTCACAGTCAGTTCTATAATCAACATCCTTAAGTATTCTGAGTTTTTATACCAAAAGCTTTTTGATGCTTTTGGACATAGCTTTCTATTAATCTGGTAAACACTTTGATTTCAAGTAAGGAGCAAAAAGAATTGTAAATTCTAATGCACTACCTAGTAGGGAAGTGGAGAGGTTGCACGTGGAGGTTTTCAGGATGCCGACAACAGTCCTTCAAAACAAAAGCACTTCTTGCTTGATTCATTCAGAAGAGAGGTTGCTGTATTAAATTCTGTTTAGCAATAATAATTTGAATTCAAAGGCCACAACACCTCTGTATTTTAGTCACGCTGGATGGCATGAATGTGTGAATATACATTTTTTATTGATAATCCAGAGGAATTTCATGACTTGACTTGGACCTATATCCAAAGAACTGAGGGTTCAACTAGGACTGGGAAAAATGACTCAAAACATCTGTAGACAATAAACAGACTGCACAACCAGTCCTTGAAAAAAATGCATTTTTATTTTATTTGCTTGGATCTTAAAAATTGGAAGAAATCAAAAATATTTTAAGTTTTACCCTTAAGTTAACTTAAGTTCACTTAAAAACCCAGGAAATACACAACTAAATGTGATGTGACTATGATCTGGTTAGGATAGGTAAAAGTTAAAATTCTCAATTATGTTAATTAGAGTTTGACACAAAACAGTGATTCAATGAAATGGCTTCCTTTGAGGAGGAGAAAAATCTTGGCCTTAAACAATTGCATTGTTTTCCCTGTATACACTCTCTTCAGTAAGAGACAAATTGATGAAGTAGAGCAGTTGCAGACCAGTGCTTTTGTACATAACTTCCCCCGCTCTTAATGGCTTAAGGCCATGGATGGCAGATCAAACAGCCTCTTCTCACAAAGTCCAGCCCCAACTCCCAGAACACTGCCTTCAACTTGGCACCTAACTGAAAAAAGCTGGTTTGGCTGCTATTTGTGACAGACAACTGCTATTCCCTAAAAATGGTGGAAAATGTAAGAAAATATACTGCATTGTGATGTAACACAAAAATATATACTGCCTTAGTCTACAAAGCCTGATCGGGCTGTGTTACATTCTTCAACTCTGGGGAATCACTGAGAAGAAACAGAGAATGGACAGAATGATAGACGATTAAATAATTTAAAAATAAGGTTCAAAAGAGAATCAGAATGGGGTTCGGTGCCATGTCTCGGTCTAAAAACACTAAAATAAACATCTGTTATTATAAAATGTTATTGTAATCTAACTATGATCTGTTTCACTTTGGATGCAACTCATTACTGTTGCCTTTCACATAAAAAGTGGGATTTTTTTTCAGTTTTAAATTTCCATATGAATTTCCATGGAAGTTCAGACGACCGGCTGTTTGGATAAATTTGCATGTTTCTCTGGACTGTGTATTAATTTTGTTATGCCCAAATAATATTTTTTTTGTTACAGTCATTTGAGTTACTTGCCAATAGTGATTCCCCCTCGGCTCTTAAATAACCCATCTGTGAATGGAAAATATTAAGGAAAACTTAATAAGTAAAACTATTTTCCAGAGTGTCTTTTTGTACAAAAGTATTTTAACATTTAATTTTCTGACAAACTGTTATTTTTAACTGATTGCTTAAAAGACACAGCAGGAAGTAGCAGGAAGCAGCCCATATGACAATAACGGACTTAAGAAACTGCAGATAAGTTACTAGTATAGACTGTAGAAGTGGTTGCATTTCTCTTGAATTTAAATTGGATTCCAGAATAAAAGAATTTAAATTATGTGATAGCTTCTTATTGCTCATAAGCTGCAATTTGTTTCCCTTTTATAAGCTTTAGTAAGCATTAAATCAAATACATTGAACTAAATAATTTCTATTTGGACATCTTTGCTTGGTGCCATTTAACACAGTTTTCTATTTTGTACATCAACATTGACTTGGAAAGATCTAGAGATTGAATTTAACTTAAGAATAAATAGATCATACTTTGATCCTGTATTAGGACTTGGGCTCTCTGTGGTACGCCATTCTTAACCCTGAAGTAAAAAGCTCCTCATGTTGTTTACGAGACAAGAACTTTATTTAATATTGACCTCAAGGTCATGATTCCCAAAGAAAACAGCACAATGATCTGCTGTTCACAAAACAACAGAGCCACCCACACAATAGTGTATTTTATCATTCAGTCACATATAATGTCCTCTCAACTTCAAGTTAAACACCCTATGGTTGATTGACAAGTGGATTGTTAATCATGAAAAAATATATGTGTGTGAGCATTTGGTGTAAATGAATTAAATTAAGTCCTACTGGTTAGGTCCATGCAGAAACAGCAGATGCAAATGTACAGATGCACAACTTGGTAAATTATTTGTGGGTCCTTTGCCTATTAGCACTAGGACGATTGTTACCGGTATGCTGATGGTTGGATACGTTTCAGTGCACAACAATGCACTGATTAAATAATTTATAAAAAAAAAAATAAAAGCAAATCAACAATAAAATAAGTGTTCTGTCCTCACACAGGCGTGTGCTAGACTGCGCTAGACAGATAGCGAACAAAGAAAACTCCAAACGTTGGGCTGAAGTAAGCCTGAGGTTTAATAAGATTTCTTTCCATGTAAAACTGAAAATAAGCATAGAAAACAATACATGAACAGCTTGCACGTGTCAAATACACACATTGTACAAAGACACATTTTAACCACGTAGTGCCAGAAGGCTCAACACATTTAACTTCGTTAAACATTACACAAAAACTTACACTAGTAGACAACCTCTGTCACAACATTTGAGTGCACTAACACACTACTTATGGACAAAGATACTTCAGGCTTGAAAGGTTCAGACACTGTCGTCTGACACGTTGCAGGTGAAAACGCTGGACAGACTGAATTTTAACGAAAACAAACCTAACACATCCTGCCACAAGGTAGTAAAACTACAAAAATAAGATACTAAGAAATCTGAGTATTACAATACAATAAGTGTACATTGAAAAAAATATACTAATTTTAACCATCTTATACATTTAATCTTTCTGCCAATATGAAGAAGAGGAAGTGTCTGACCACACAAGAAGATTTTAGTGAGCTTGGAAGATATTCTGGACAAAGTCTGAACAAATGGATTCCAGCACATGAGGAGATAGGCAATACCAGGTGCTGAATAAGAGCTGAGGGGAAAGTATGCAAGTGATAATAGTTTTGTAATTTGCATACATAGAGGAAAACCCAGATATAGTGCTGTAAACTGTATGTGTTGACCTCTGCCCCTGCAAAGCTGTCCACAATACAGCAGGGAATCCCCTGCAATTAAGCCAAGATTTCCTCATGATTCAGTTGTGCTGACTTTGGCTGCAGTTTGTAGTAAAATCTTTACTGTTCAACTGAAGTTTGACCTGTGGAGCTTTTCTTCCTGAAGCATCACCACATCAGCCCTTTCAAGACTGCTAATGATGAAGTACACCACAAAGATTTAAAGCAAACAAGTAGACAACTGATATTATTGTATACATTGTGTGATCACCAACTAGGTGGCCACTAATTTGTCAAAACTGTCGTAGTATAAGAATCATCACTCAGAAATGTACTGTAAATACACACCATTGTATTTGCAGGCATTACAGTAAAGACCAAACAATTCTATGCATGATCGGACTGCTTCACTTACCCTTTTTGAAACAACAGACCAAAACTATGGAATCCATCATATATTCAAATATATCAAAATTAAATATCCAGCCACATCAATTTAGCCACTTGCCTGTGAGGTTTTTCAGACCCAGCTGTCGAAGGCCAAAGTTTCCATCCCGTCTGTAATTCAGAAAGATTGCAAGTGAGTAGCGGTCTTCATAAAGCTTGGTTCCTC
This sequence comes from Phalloptychus januarius, assembly GCA_902982915.1. NCBI lineage: Eukaryota > Metazoa > Chordata > Actinopteri > Cyprinodontiformes > Poeciliidae > Phalloptychus > Phalloptychus januarius. The sequence goes on along the minus strand of CADWAE010000230.1, from coordinate 13,231,303 downwards.
GAATGATCCTCAAGTTCTCCAAAGGCAGGTAGTCGAACTGGTTCAGAGCCACCAACACGTAGCCAGTCACTTCTCGTATGGACTGTAAACAGAGTTATAGAATGTTAATGTTAATGTTTTTTTAGCATTGTGTGGCAAAAAAAGTGGCACTGAAACAACCAATTTGTTTTTTAATAGTCAAGACACACTTCAGTAATAATGAAAAACTAAGAAACTGGTGATTTTATTGTGCAATATTGACAGTGAATATTTCTGAGAATGACAAAAATGAACATTTCTACGTTATATATTTGGTGGAGTTGTGCTGAATTTTGTTATTCCTATACCAAAATAAAGTACTGTACAACAACAAGGTCTGATTATTCTTATTAATTTTAAGTAAATAAATACACAAAACCAGTAAAAATAGAAAAAAAGGTGCAAACTGTTAAACAGTAATGAAAAGAAAATGCCCACATCAAATCATTGGTAGACCAAGGATTCAAGGTCACTTTCCACATTTTCAATCATGCCAGGGAGTTGAGTTACAGCATTGAAGGCAGGAGATTTTGCTTCAGGGTTTGTGGCCTCACTACAAAACCTGGCTCAGGGTTCAGTGCTCATAGCCGGGTCTCGGCCTGGGGTGACTGAGTCACAAGGACAACCATTGCTTCACACTTTAAATGTCATTTAGGGAGGGTATAACGACTGTTGAGACATTGGCAAGGAGCCACTCATTCAGAGCTGCTGTAGCGTGAATCAAAGTGACAGCATGTGTCCTTTTTCTCCCTTCCACCCATCCGTGGTGGCTGTCATTAGTAGACAAGCAGTCAAAAAAGTCTTTCCATGCTTGCCCAACTTATTCTGATAATCAACAAGTCTGTATGTGAAGTGCTGCTGCAACTTGTGCACTGAGCTGAAATAAGTGAGGAAAAAAAAACCTAATAGTTTAGTGACAGTGACTGACAGCTGACAAATGGTGTGATCATCAGTCAATAGCAAACAAACGACAATCTCAGCTCAGCTGATGGCCATATGCAAAAAAAATTGCAAGTCCAGATTGTATTTGGCTGTTTTTAACGTAAGGGAATTTGTATGCTTTTGTGCATGCATTTTATGCTCAATATTGTCAGTCCATGCAGCTATTGGTTTCAAGTAGAAGAACAAGTTAGATGGCTTGTGTTATTTAGGATGTGATGAAATAATAATTTTGTGTGTATGCATTCATCACAAATCTACACTCCATGGTCTGTGCTGTTATGGGTGAAGTTTTGAGTGATTTTACATAGGAAGTTAAACCTTACAGCCAGTCCACTGTTTTATACTGACAGAAGTTATACACAGCGATTTGTCATCTGAAACAGATATTTCATATAAATACATGCTTATGTCAGATTTGCAAGGAATGATTAACTGAGTGAGCAGATCTAATCAATTTACCATTGGACGGTCCGATGGCTTCAGATTGAGTAAACTTGGAGATCATCACTTTAATTACCTATATTATGTACTGAGAAAGATACTGAATGTTGCAAGATTCTATGTGTTAAATATCTAGAATAGTAAAAGTTGTGTTGGACAATTAATGTAATACTACCTTTTTATATAGAGCTTTTGCAGAAAAAGAATGTACTGCTGTATCAATATAAGCTAAGCAGAGGAGTTCAAACAGTTTCTCAGATTATCTGTGTTGTATTGGACTTTCATGACATGATGACAGGTTTAACATATTCAGTCAAGGTTGGCCCACATTTCATAGGGGCTTTATACATTTTTTTCCTTCTTTTTCTGGGACTGTTTATTACAGCATTCGCACAGTTGTTGGTTTGTTATTTTTCAGCTCCCAAATCAATACTTTACCAAGTGAAGTCTTGCAGAGGGAAATAAAACAAGGGAGAAAGAAGATGGCAGATGCATACTTTTTAACCCACACATTATTTGTTTGATAATAAAATGCATGGAAAAAGAGAAACAACTTGTAGTGATTACCAGCCCTTCCCTGAGCTAATGGCTAAATCTGCCCTGTTCATGGCCACTTTTATTAAACACAAAACATCAAGCCCCTCCATCAGGTTGGAAGGGCCTGATGTGGCCTAAATGCAAAGTATAGCCTCTTGAGAAAAACATGCATCTGGATTATAGCAGGATTATATATATTCATTCTGATGTGTAGTTTTGTGATGTAGCCTTTTACATGTCGACCAGAAAGGTCCCATCTGATTAGAGCATATATTTCCACACATTATGTATGTTCCCCGCATGGGTTGTGGTAAACGTCATGTAGCTTTCTTTCAATAACATATATTTTTTCTGCTTCTCAGACTTTCATATGTGCCATATTTGTAAAAGCGGTCCTGCTGAAAGCCTCTAAAACTTTAACTGCTGCCTATTCAGTTACCATGAACCTATGAGGTGTTTGACCTGTTATTTAATTTGATTGCCATGTCTAAGGTAAGTGCCACATGGTTTTTGAATGATGAAGTAATATGGTTCATGAGAGGTTTAATCAAATTCTGCTTTGAACCATTTCACAACTTTACCGTGACCTATCTGGCGTGTTCCAGGATTCATAAGTATGATTATTCACTAATATTTTCTTACAAATCCACATTAAGTGTCATCTGAATGCATCTTTTGGAATGTATGTTATTTATGGGCCTAAATACATAATGCATAATATTTTTTGAGACTTATGTCTTTAAATATAATTAAAGCATGGATCCCTGTCTTTCCGCTTCAAAATTATGCACGCCTTTCAGTTGGTCTGTCAGATAAAATTATGATTAAATGCATTAAAATTTGTGATTGCGACATCTCTAACATAGAAGGTTCAAGTGGGTTCCTAATTTTAAAGGCACTGTATGAACACAGTAAACTTACAGTCAAACTTAAAAGCAAATTTTTTGTAGCAAAAATTTTGAAAAACTTAAAACAGGTGTCTGAAGTACATGGGAGGACCAGCCAGCCACACAAAAAACAAGTTTATACAGAGAAGATTTTAAGTTAAAGTATTGTAAGTAAAATTAAATATGATTATTGTATGGGACCCCTCACTGCTGTCATCCAACTTTACATGAATTCCTAAAGGTCAATGAATAAGTATCTCAGCAACAGTGAACAAAGGAGATGGTGAGAGCCAGATTCAGTAGATTAACAAGGATTTCTCCCGTTTTCAACCCAAGCAGAAGCATTTGTGAGCGGAAGTGTGGCAGCGGAACAAACCCCTCACTTGAGTCACTGAGACGTGCACCGTTTTGAAATTGAGTCCTTCAATCCTTGAGCTCTGAAGGAAGAAGAGAGGAAGGTTTTGACTAAAATCAGTGAAGGAAGGACAAAGAATTGGGGAAGAAAGGAACCTTGAAGAGCAAAAGATTGGCAACAGATGACAGGTTAGGAGTTTGGGTTGTGTTTTAATTAATTTTCAAGGCATAATTAATACCATGTTTGAGAAGAAAAACAACATAAACAAAAGGTTTGGGGCAGATATTATGTTATAAAGGTTGGGGAATGGGCATGATTAAAATTTTTGAAGAAAAAAAAAACTTTGACAATGGTATGATTCCTTCTCATTTCCATACATATTGAGGCAAGCAAATGTTCTAGGCAGAGATGCAGCCATTGAAGACAAATACACAGTCCTGGTGTACTGGGAGGGCTTAGGGTTTCCTTCACTAAGCTCGCTGCCTTTATTTCCGTATTGCATCAATAAATCCTCTGCCTGAGCTCACTTTCACATCTGTAAGCAGGCACAGAAGCCGGATAAAGTGTCCATAAGTGTAACTAAGAAAATCCCCCTGAGTTCTCTCAGAGATCATTCTCAATGTAAATGACATCCCAATTAAAATATTAAGTCAGGTGCAAATGTAGAATGTTTGAAACTGTGGGCCAGACATTCATTTTCAAAACAAAAACTTTATAAACAAGATTGGACGGTTCTTTAAAAAGATGTAAAAGTGTAAATATCCACTCATTCATTCATGGTGCTTGTTTCTCCATTTCAATATTGGGCAAGTTTGGGTGTGGGTTCAAATTATTAATGTTTATTACTTTTTCTTTGTTTCAATAGAAAATATTTGTTTCCATCCAAGCAGCCATCTCTTAATGAGATGGATGCTTTTTTGAGACTAAAAAGCTTCATCTATAGTTTCAAAACTTCAAATAGTCCAGATTGGGATCTGAGTAAAACAGTGAATTATTCACATTTTGCTTCTTCTCTTTCAGTCAACAACTGTGCCCTTTGAATTGGGGCACTAGTGTCTTAGAAGATAAAGGTCATCACTCACAACAACTTTGTGCTAATTTGAAGTGGCCTTCCCTTTACGGGTACAAATATTCCTAAACCCTGCCAGCAAGATGTCCCTTGTAGCACACCATAGCCACTAGATACCCTAATTGCAGAGGTCAAAGTTTTACATTTTCCTTGAATGTTTCCCCGATGTTTGCAACATCCAAATATTATAGTGGTATATTTCAGTCTTACGTACTCCTTTTGGCATTTTGGCTAATACAATGACAAAATGTGTATATAATCTCTCTTCAGTCTTGACATTCTTGGTTCACTTCTACTGGAAAGTCTTAGGATATCACATGCACCTATGTCTTAAGTGTCTTCAGAACTCCTCTATTGAATAGGGTCAAATTCTGAACTGCATGAATTTACACAAACTTGCTGATATCATTTTGGCCAAACTTCAAGTAGCATGTCTGAAGAAAATTAAATTATTTTCACTAATAAAATAGATTTTATAACATCATACCTAAGATTAAAATATGACTCAAAAATTAAACCTGTTGAAATTGGGCCTATCTATAGTCTATCTATCTAGCACTTCAGGCCTTCAGGGCATCATCACAAAGCACTCCTCTATTAACCCTTTAACAACATTTTTACCAGTGTTGCATGAAGAAGTAACTTGTATGATAAGCTCAGCAGATGCACAATTCCACCAGGTGTTAATTACTAATTACTGCTGGTGTGTTTCATTGTTTGAGAACGCAGTTTAGGTGTTTGAAGCTGATTCTCGTGTTTCTATGAGTGGTGAGGAGCAACACACAACACTGTCTGCATTTCACTACTCTAAGCTACTCTGTTACAGATTGGTCACTGGTCTAAACTGCTGCAGCTGAGAAAAGTTCAGAATTGTGGGGAGTGAGAAAAACCAGGAAAAAATATTAAATTTGAAACGTTTACTGATAATTAATTAATTTTACCTTTCCTGTTTGTTACTATCAGACTGGATTGAAGCAAGCCATTAAAATAAAGATGTTATTTGTAACAAGATCTGAAAAAATTAAGAAATCAAACAACAAAAAGAAAACAAGATAAGACACCAATGCCATGCCCAGTGAAGTGACCAGTAAGCATGATGATACTCCACTGCACTCACACACACATAGTGACACTGGCCTCCATGCCATCTTCCACTGCCTATCTTCCTGCAGCTCATTCCTATTCCAGCTCCTGACAGTTTCAGAATTAAACTTAAAAGATCCATAATTGAGACAAACTCTGCCACCAGCAGGAAAACAAATGAGGCAGTGTCCATCCCATGCATTGCTGTGAGTAGCAATAATACAAATGGTGATACTAAATCTTTCTTTGCTTTGTTGCCGCCTGCACTCTATAAACATCATTTAATAAACATAATCAGTGTTAAAATCTCTTCAATTCTAAAATATTTACTAAATTTTACACAATAAAGTCAATGCTATGTACAACAATATATATATTTTCCTTAACCAATATCTATAATAAACCATGAAACTTGCATTTAAAGTTTTTTAATGAAGGTTTTGCTTAAAGTTAACCTAATCAGCATGACTGTAGCAGCTGTTCCAAATGATGACACTCATTAGCTACCTTTTAAAGAGAGGGGACTTCATTAGATCCAATTAGCTTCACATTATCTTGTACCTGGACATTGTTTGTAATCTAGACCTCAGAAACTGACATTTGCAATGGTATACCAAAACAACCTCAGTTTTGTCATTTGTCTTACCTTCAGAAGACGGATAAAGAAGGATACAAAAGGAGAACAGTAAAGTGACACTCCTTCCCTTGAGAAGAACTTGCAACTCCATCAGAGCACTAGTAATGAGTGGACTCCTGTGGGGAATTCTCCAAATTGACTAATTTGTAATTGATTCAGTGCATTAATTACCAGCCTGGTTACGCATGTGTCATGGTTAATATTGGGCCAATCTGACGAGGCTGCGAGTCTCGTCTGCGTTGGGACTGTTCGGGTGAGGCAGCCATTATTTAATTATGCCACACATATATCTGCGGAGAGGCAAGTCTTAATTCGAGAGTAATCACTTCTGCACGTTCCCCTACAATGAGCTGATGTGTGGGTAGAAAAAACTGAAGCAGTAAGAGGACCTGGATCAATGTAGCCCATGGTTAGCTCCTTAATCAGGCCTGGGAAACAATTCCCATGGTGTACAGAATCCTTCCAGTTTAAGAACATTGTGACTGTCTTGAAAGTTTACTATGTCGCCAAGGGTCTTACTTTACATTGTGCTGGTGTGCCTGTGTGTGTTAGAGCTCTTGTTATACATCTATAAAAAAACAGTTGACAAACAGCAACTTGTTAATGTGTCAAAGTAGCATTAAAAAATGTCAACTTCAGCAGTTACCTAATCAGTACACAGTATCCATTAAAATGTATTTTGATCTCAGTATAAATACAGCTGTATCTTAAAAGCGTCACAGGCTTGTTAAAGGCCAATGGTAACTCTGGAGAAGTTGCAGAGAATCCCAGCACAGATGTGAGAAACCATCGATAGGACAACTGTTAGCTGTGCAATCCAGAAATATGTCCCTTATGAAACAGAGGCAAGAAGAAAACATTCCAGATTTGTTTAAGGCATTTTAGAGAACTTCTAACATTCACTTTCAATGTTACAAATACGTGAAATACTCTGGGTTGGCTTATCTCATGAAATTTTATTTAGATAGATTTATTTAACACTCCATGAAAGTATAAAATATATATTTTTTCAGAACACTGCTTTTGGATAACTAGTCAATGACAACTGGCCATCTCTCTGTGTTGTGCACAGTATAAACAATATAAGATTTTAAGTTCTGGTCCACTAATGATGCTTAAGTTGACATCTAATGCAGATTCTTGTTTTCTGAGTCCAATATAGTTTGTTGTCTCCAAATGTATTGTCAAACCTAAGTCACTTGATTCCCCTCTCTCACCTCCAATCAATTTTTTTTCTTCAGATTTCTACTTAAGAAACAAAGAGCGTATTGACTGTAAACTTCTGTTTTCCCCTCAGCAACTTTTAATTCAGCAACAGTTTGCTTTCAGCCCTGAGCAGAGAGGGAAGATAATAGAGGACTTTCTCTCTCATTTAATTGAATATTTTTCTACTTTGATCAACAACAGGCATGTGCTGGCCATTCTCCAAGTGTTTTGACCTTGCACAAAACACTTGGAGAATAAGAAAAACAATGCTATCTAGATTTTACTGTGCCTGATTTAAATGTGGCAATCTGAGCAGCGCCAGCAGGAGCAGCATAAAATTACAGGGTGTTCTTTATGTGGTACATTTGCTAGTTATTTTGACAAATCATAAAGAAACAGATAAGAGACATTCTAAAACTTTGTCTCTGACATCTTTAGACAGTCAGCACTTTCCCCTAAGCTATAACTTTTTTAGACACAAACCACAAAAATAGGGGGAAAACATGCTTCCTTCTCAATTATTGTAGCTTTAGGATTAGGACAATATTTTACTATGTGTCGTATTTGCCTTTTTTGTTGACTTGGAGTCTCATACCAATCACCCCCTGGGAGTGTTATCCTGGTCTTAGCAATGTCAAATTAGAAGTCTGCTCAGACCCTCTGTAGCTAGAGGGGAGGTTGTCACACTGTGGCCCGGTTACTTCTGTCCTCCAGCAGTACACCACCGAGACTGCAAAGTGCTGCTGTGAGGCAGTCTCAACCACTCTTAATGGTCCTAAAAGTATTATTAGCTAATAAAGGCTGATAGGTCTCATGGACCTATACATTTTAAAGGACAAACAAAAATAGAGCTTGTGACTGTTTTAGTCTTAGTCTAAGATTTGTATGTCCACTGACTAAGATTTTTGGAAAATTCTGCATGGGAAAGGATGAGATTTGGTTCTGCAGAAGACAACATCAAATCTTGGCAGTGAATGTCGAGCTTTGATATCAACGTTGTATTGATTAAATTATCAAAAAGCAAATTTAATCAAGTTGAAAATGGAAACTCACATTATTAGTTTTATTTCTGTTCATATTAAAACCCAAATTTCAGCTATTATGAAAATAGCAATATTACATAAAACCAATTAAAAACAGATTTTGATGAACACAATATTGGCCTGATGTGGGAGCATGTCCGTACTGTGCCATCTACGCATTCAATACTTGGTTGCTTGTTTTGGGACTTTTTGCAGATTGGGCAGTAATATAGCCAATCAAGCACTGCAATATCATGGTGATTAAATCAGGTCTGATTAGTCCAGTCTTTGTAGACAGTTCTGCAGGAAAGTTCTGCAGGAAACTGACATGTTTCCAGAAAACTGAAAAAAAAGAAGTGCTCTAAAATTTCCAAATAGACAACTGCACTGACTTTTTCTACAGATAACACAAATCCCCAAACCGTCATTGTAGTATCTTCATCTTGTACCTAAATCAACTTAGAGTCTGACTCCCCTTTCATTTACCAAACTTTACTTTTTGTGTTTTCTTTCTTCTTTTATCTGAAAAGAGCACTTTACATTGAGCAACAGTTCAGCAGCTTTTTCTCTTTGGCTCAGGTTTTAAACTTCTCACTGAAGCACCAACTAGAGTCACATTCCACACCTTGCTCAGCTCCCCAAATCTCAACAATATGCTTTAATCCACTTTCTTGTTAAGGCTGGGGTTATCCCTGTTACATGTGTGCCATTTTCTAACAGTCTTTCTTTCCACTCCGCAGTCTTTTCCATTACTGTGTGGGTCACAACATGGCCATAGTATAAACTGTCTATACTAAAAAGTCCTTCTGAGAAACAGAATTACATGCACAATCAACAAAATTACACTCAAACAAACATCTGAAATAGCTTGGTATGTAAAATGACTATAACTTAGTAATATCTTTTTGAAATTATTCTAATTTCTTGAGAGGTTCTGACCTGCAAAACATGGCACATTATCTTATTCACTCAAGGCTGTATGCCTAAGCCATGGTATTTTATAGTGAGTAATTTAGAATATGCCTGTCGTTATGATCAACACTTTATATAAATCATCAGTATAGTATGTAAATGAAATAAAAACATCATCATAAAATAAAAACACCTTCATGATTGGGTTGAGAATGAAAAGGTTGTAAAAGCAATACATCTGCCCAAGATGGATGTAAAAATGTCCACCTTCTATCTTCTCTTGTCTAAGGTAAGTGATGGCCCAGTAAAATGAAAAAGTGGTGGAGAGAAGAAGAAATAGGTGATGTAGCCTCCTGTTCTGACCACAGAGGAAATCTCTGAAATTGAAGATAAAGGTCTTGCTGTCTCCACAGGGAACCAAGAAATCAGTTTTCTGACCCACTTGGCTCTGCACATGCTCCCTCTTCCACACACACACACACACACACTTCCACACAAACACCGAGTGGCTGCAAAGTCCAAGGGGACTTATTTGGCAGCGAGACCCAGTTGCAGTTTTAAGAATTAAACAAACCCAGAAAACAATCATGTTTAATTAAGATGGTATTCTAAAGTCTTCTGGAGGAATTAGAACAGAACACTTTGACCTAATGTGATTTTTTTGCATATTGCTTTGAGATCATGCTCAGCAATAAACACAAAGCGGAATATTTGATTTTAGCTTCAAGAAAAAGGACACATCCATAAAAGACCATTATGATGGATGTGAGTAACTCCCCTTTCTCTTTGGCATCAATAAGCAATGAAAGTTTTTACACGTTTTTTGTAAAGCTCTATCAAACACAAAACGTTTCATGTACATGGATTACACTGCCTTGTAAAATAATATATTCACAAGTAATAGTATATTTTTAAATTAATTGAAACAATAATTTAAAATTAATTGTAATCTTTCTTGTTCAGCAAGAACTGTTCCAATCCATCATCCAGAAATGGAAAAATATATCTCACAACTGAAAACCTATGAAACTGAAAGTGACAGGAGACCATTACCCAGAGAAGGATTAATGATGTTGAAAGAAAATCATTAGGGTCCCTATGCTTACCGCAAATCATTTGGGGCTAGCAAACAATTAGAAGGTGGTGCTCAAAACAAATGAGATCAAAATAATTTTTTTTTTGCCTATATGTACAATAAAAGGGCATGGGTGCAGCACATAACATTGATCACACTATCTGAACAGTGAAATATTGTGGTAATAGGACCATACTGTGAGTACGTCCCAATGTTCCTCAGGCGACCTATGGACATAAGAAAGTTTTGATGAGATTAAATAGAATAAAGAAATTTTCAATGTCAGAAAAAGTTGCCATTTCTCATCCAAGTATAGTGTAAATGAGCCAGAGTTTTGGTGAGGAGGCTCTTTGTATGTCCCACGATGTGGAGGCATTCATGTTTAACCTTATTGCTGTTTTATCAACCATACAACAGCAATAATTACAGAAAATTAACAACATATATCAAAATCTGCCTTTTTTCCCCAAGTATTTTTTTAAAATGTATTTTCATTCAGCTTTGCAGTCATCTTGGTCTTTCATTACCACAACTCATTTGCCCAATCTTTTTTGGGCCAAGGGGTGATAGCCCTTTTACTGCCGATGTTAAAGAAGGAAACAAAAAAGTCGGAGCAATTTTGGGTTCCAAGATAGTTGTGCACTGGGCTAGACAAAAGCCTATGTAATTACAGTACTAGTCACTGGTCCATTAGTGATAAAGACTTAGTGGCTCACATGGGTGGAGCTGGCACTGTCAGTGCATTTATTTCATGGTAAAAGGTGCAATTATACCAAAAGATACTCTGTATAAGTGTGTGGGCTTTATGTTTCTTTTTCATTCATGGTTATATACATTCTCTTCTCTTACAATCTTTCTTCTGTTCCTTTATCTGCACTTTGTCACTTTTCTACATGGGGATATTATCTGAATATAACAGTGTCATCAACTCAATGAGCAATTAAGGTATTCTCTCATCTATTTAGAGGGATAATAAGACTCATTGTGGACAGAACAGGAACTAACACCTGCACATGCACACCCACAGAGAAACACATACATTTTCATCAGCTTTTATTGGCTTCTTCTGTTTCCTCAGAAAACAGCAGTAACTTTGAAAGTGGTAAGAAGAAGAAAGTTTGTTTTTGCAGAGGGTTTAAGGAGGATAGATTGATCATATGTACCTTATCACTGCTTAAACTTGAATGAAAACAATATCTGGGGTACTTGATCTATCCTTACATTAAATATGTTTAATGTAACATATTTATATTATTTTTTGGTATTCAAAAATACCAGCTGTTTTTCTGCCTCTCTTCATCTACAATACATTAACACCTTTGTGAAATACAGGAATATGTATTTGTATGTATTGGGAAAAACTCATAGCAGAGCTCAGAAAACATCGTTAGACGTAGCTGCCAAATTAATTCTCAGTGTTTTACATGGCGTTTGTCATGTAAATGTGTTTGTCAACTCATTTCATGCATTTTATTGACACAACAAGGTTTACGGTTAACTAAACTTCAGAGGATATTGGTGCATGTAAAATTACAAAAGATGAAGAAATAAAAACATTTTGCTTGTCAAGGCCTGCTGATCAATGTATCCTTGTTTGCAAGAGAGAGAAAGATAGAACCTTTAGCTTTTATTCCAAGTCACTTTTCTGATTGTAATTAGTAAGAAGAATGTTAATTTCATGCAACCTGGAGGCTGAAAATCAGGCATACATTTTTGGAAAGAAGGTAAGACACACTTATTTGTCTTTTAAGACTTTACTGCCATCCTTCCCAAGTTAATTTAGCTTGTATGGGTCAGAGACCTTGACCGAAACACCCTCCAAGGCCACACATTAGCCAGACTATTCTCTCTTGACCATTTATTCCCCAAACCCGCTGGTAACATTGGTTGATGGCTAATCAACTTTCAGCGCCTCCGAGTGTGTTATTACATAGCAATTGATGGATGGTACAATTACACCCTGTGTCACTTAGCTAAATGGCTATGTAATTCTAATGAGATTTTATTCAAACACTGACCGTAAGGAGAGCTGGAGGTGGGATGCTGAAGGAATCGGGGGTAGAAATGCAAAAGGCAACAACATAAGCAATTGAAGCAAAAAAGAGAGATGGAACATGAGGACTTTAAGGACAAAATTATACTCAGGTAACAGGATTAATATGTTTTTATCTTGTCATTTGAAAGTATTAAAAAAACAGCTGTAGGTAGTCACATGTAGGTAGTAACTAGTTTCATTTACTCAGTGACACTGGAATAACATTTTTTGGGGAAAACACTTTTAAGAGTAACACTGTACTATTTTTTTAGTAATATTATTACTCAACTTTGTATGTTTAATTATAATGATTTTGCACTTAGAGGTAATACAAACTATACATTTTAAATTAGAATATTACACCAGACCAATAAAAAAATAACACTGAAATTTTTTCTTTACAAAAATAATTGTAAAAATAATGCTCCAAAATGTTCATATTTAAAAGGTATTTCTATTCTGACAGTCATTGAAATTCATATTCATATCATAATGTTTTGAATATACATGCCTGTTATGTCAGGTAGAGATTTTACAAAACAGAGAAGGTGAGTAAATAGCATGATCTCAGACAGAACTCACAGCTGGAGAGATGAAAGAAACCCTCTAGAGAGGACTAAGCTAGCCAAAACCACAAGGTTCCTTATTATTATGCATGGAACTACAAGCACAAGTTGAATTTAAAAAAAAATTTTAAAAAGCCAGAGGGGATTATAGTTGCAAGTGTTTTCAATAGGTTCAGCTATCAATGATGATTTGGTAATGGGAATGATAAAATGTGGTTCCAGAGGAGCAATTCTGCTTGGGAGTTAAGCCTAAACACACGCCATTCTTAGAAAGGACTCCCTCAAGTCACATTGCATGCAAGAAGTGAACTGAAATCTTACTCCATATCATTCACATTTCTTTTATTCATATATTTATTGATTCATTTTTTTCAGGCTACAGAAGAAGCAAGATATGAAGTCTAAATGCAAACTGAGAAGCAGGGTGGTCTGTTCTTTTTACAGCTCTGCTCAGTTTTGCCTTTCAATATCTCTTTACATCCCACATTTCTTCATGCAGTCTGGCTTAGTCATACCTGTTTTACAATAACAATTTATTTACAAATATGCAAAACCAGCAATTATTAACTTCATAATCTCTACCAACCAATTTCATTTGAACACCTTTCAAATGACTTTTCAGTTTGCTTTTAAAACATATTTTAAACCACAACTTTAGAACTTGGCATGAACAATATGAAAGCATGCACCTGTCCTTCCTAGGGGGAAATAGCTGAGTTTGGTGATGATTGTCAAACATTGTGGGGGAAGGTTTTTTGAGATACTTGAATCCCCTAGAAGAATTGCTATTTTGTTGGAGTAATTTTATCTTTTTGAAAATGAGAAGTAGTTTACAATACTCCAATGGTCTCTTTAGTTACCAAATCTCAATCCAAAGAAACACCTTTGTGCTAAATTCATGATGTAAATCTCCAATTTACATCATGGACGTGCACAAATTAAATATTAAACTAAATTAGAATTTAAAAAGGTTTGGAATGCAAAAGGTTCAGTTGAATACTACCTAAGTGAACCAAATGAAGAGGCCAGGAGAAGTAGAAGAACTTCCAAAGTTGCAGATATGCACAGTCTAAATATGTATTTGATAGATGGGGATTTGAGAGAAGTGTTGCCATGGCTAAGAGAAACTTCTCTAGTGCCATATTTCACATAACGTCCCATGCATATCCATGCATACACAAATAAAAGTGTTTGTCAAAACACACACATACACATCCCTCCAAACTTGACACAGTCATATTTTGACTATCATTTACTGCTTCTTTTTGATGCAAAAATGGAGAGTCATTCATTTTCAAGTGTGGCTGTCCCCATATCTATCACATTTGTCTTTTTCACACACGTTGACATGCTATATATTTGGTAACTGCTGGAGGTGAAAGAGGAAACCTGGAAAGTCAAATGCTGTTATTTGGGGGGAACATATTAAATGAATAATATCTCAAATGTCAAAGCCAGGAACATGACAATGCAGAGAAGGCTACAACCTTGCCCTGTCATCAAGGTCTATATGATAATTGATATCACAAACCTAAGAAACTATGCGAGCCCAGTCGGAGAGTATAAACTAAACTGTGCAGAATGAGAAGCACTATCTGAGAAAAGAATGAGTAAACATTTAGTGCAAGGTGAAAAATGCACCATTATTTCAGTGCAAAAGTCAAACTTCTGCTCACTATCCATTCTCCTCAGGACTTCTCTCAATGGTGTCAGTGGTGTCCAACCCCACACTGTCCTTCTTCGTGTCAAATTAAAGTGATGGAAATGAACTTGAGGAGACACTAATTGCAACTGTCAATCCAATCTAGGTTAGGGCTGAAAGACAGGGGCTCCCTAGCACTTCATCAGTCTTCATTAATATTGAAGGAGTTTGCTGAGGAGCATGGGGCCAACGTAATCTGCGCTCATCTAACAGTGCATCAGAAATTAGGGAGCTGGGGAGGGCAGTGATGGTACCCAAGGGACAAATATGCCAGTCAAAGAGAAATATGAAGCGAGATATCAGGAGACAGCAATGGTGTGCAAGAAAAGTGCCTCTAAATTTTTTTGGGGAAAAGGAAAATAAAATACCTATTAAGCATTTTTTAGATCTCATGAGTACAAATGGTACTTTGCCTGAGATCATTTCCTACAACTGTAGGCATTTGCATCAGATTTGCAGAAAATACCTACTAAATTGGGTTCCATCTTGGGAGTAATTACTTTTCTCTGAATATTGATGAAATAGAACAAATTCTATTAAGTGACTCAGTAAAATAATTATGTGTATTTTTCCAATGTAAAGCAATGAAAACTTATGATATATTTGTTGTACAAATATGTATCTTTCTGCTAAACCTCTGGCCAGTATTGGGTACCCATAACAATCAATTCTTATTCTGATTCCCCTCATGACCTCAGTGATTATTTATGAAACATAAGTTTTTGTATTGGGAAGTTTAAACTTGTTTGCAGTTTCAGAGTATTGCCAAAGGAATGTTGGGGTGCAAAAAAAATACCAGAGAAAGTGTGATATCTTTTTAACACTAACATAAAAAAAATAATCCTGGAAATTTTGTTTAAATTTTTTTTGGAGGGTTTTGTAAAACTAACAATCTGGTCTTACTGGCAACTATGTATTTTACAGTGCAACATACCAAAGAAAACAGATAAAGTAAAAACATATATGTTTTTACTTTACGAAGTTAATATGACATTGAAAACAGATATGAATTGATAGATTATTGACAGATTTAATTCCAAAGAGGTGATTCAACCAGATCATTGTACCCTGCAATACAAGAGTAGTGAAAGCAAATTAGATTGTACAAATTTACATAATGAGAAAAAAAAAACCTCACTTTCAGATGTCTCTAAATTTTGTGGAAAAAGGAGTATATAATTAGTTGTTTTTCCATTATTACTATTCTACTACTTATATTAATAATGCAACTTGAATCTAGACAGAAAAGAAAAACAGTAATCTACAAGAATAAATACAGTATTTATCTTTGTACTGATGATACTCCTATCTATAAAACTTTAAATAAATAATTTTAAATAAATAATATGACAGACTACTCTCATCTAAGTAAATTGACCTCAGAGAGAGGCTGCCACAGACTTTCTGGAGATGTCAAAACTTTTTGTCCATGAGCATTGCAACTCAGACACCATGTACAATGCAAATGAAGTTTAAACCATGTATTTATACACCAAATAAAAAGACTGGTGCACATTTTTATCACTGTCTGAAGTTAAATCAGACATAGTTTCTTGTGTTTTAGGTCAGCTAGAATAACCAAAATTTATTTATAATTATACTGTATGACTTGGGTCAAATCTTTTGGGGTTCCTTCCACAATTCTCTAATATATTAAATGACCCAATTAAGAGAGTCCTGACACAGATGGAAACAGGAGGATGTGCTTTACTGATCACCATGCTGCGTTCATGGGCCCACAAATAAATAGAAATGTGGCTGCAGTCAGAGCTCTGTGTTCTTTCAGTTAATAAATGCAGCAGTATTTTGAGATATACACTCTCTCAATTAATATATTCTCTGTCGAAATGTAATTATTAAGAATGTTAAGTCATGTAATTTCTTTACACTTAGACCAAACAGAGAAATGTTTTAGATTTGTCAAAATTCACTTTGTGACAACAGCTTTATTAAATGTTATCAGTATGTTTCTCAAATTTCTAAATTTCCTCAAACATTGTAAGGCATTGAATAATTAGACATAATTAGTATCTCTAATTATACAAATTAAACAAACCAAGCCATAACCTGAGTAATATGTCTGAGTGTTATATATAATGTAATATCTGAGCCATAACCATGCTTTATTGAGACCAATAAAGTATTTTTGATTTGAATTTATAGCCACAGTGTTTATGCTTAAATGTGAGTAATATAGAGATCATGCTTTCCAAACTTATCTTGATTGCATTATGGGTAGAAACAAAGGTTAAAGGTTGCTGTAGATGCCACTACCATAACATTCAAGATCAAAATGGGGCTTTTGGAAAATTACGGTCTTTGTCTCTTAATGCTGCCCTTAGTGACTCTTCAATGAATTGTGCACTTGACCTTACACTTGTTCAAATAACTCCCAGCTGTCATAGTGATGCTCACCAGATGGAGAGCACAATGTGCGCGCCAGTGAGCAGGAATAGACTAATCGGCAACTAAAGGTTAAAGACATCTTATAACTTCAGTCAGGAACAACCTACATAGTTAAAATTGATCGGTTGATGTCTACATGACTGGTATTGTGTTTATACTGTCCTCTTTGGTCATTTTCAGTGGGAATCACAGAGCAGGGTACTTCATATAAAAGTAATGTAAGCAGTAAAAATATCCTTCCATCCTGCACTTTCAGTCCCAGCTGACTTGACCTTTTCAGAGAAGGGTCCATCTATGAGTTAATAGTAATGGATGCTTCAGGAGTGAGCAAACATTTTGCTCAAGGGAATCACATATTCATATTAAAACCAAGCAAAATAAACAAATAAAAGCAGAAACAGAAGAATCAAAATTTGTATTCACCCTTTGTGGCTGAAAGGACATTAACTAAACCTCCATCAAAGATATAAATGAAACAAATGTTTTTCTCCCTTAATCCTAAGAAAATATTAATAAAAAAAGCATTTATGTTTTTTAAACAAAACAAAATTTGTGATGAAGGTAATATGACTTTACGTTTGCAATATTAACTATAAATTAATTAATAGTAAAACATCTTATTACATGTATGTGTCTCTTCATACAAAGTTATTTTAAGTTTGCACCACTTTATTTCTGATTTCTTGTGTAAAGATACAATTTGTACTGTTTAAATGACCTGGAATGTTTAAAACATAGTATGTCATATTTACATTCATTGAGTGCAATTGGATGATTAATTTTTTTTATTTAATTGACAGCTTGCATAATTTATTACAACTTACTAAACTACATATGTTTATGCTTCTCATAAGTTAGTGATGCCTAAATATATAAACTCTTGTTTAGCCAAATGTTTTGCACGTGGGCATTTTATTTCAGCATGCTAATTATGAGATGTCCTGGTTTTCGGTACATTCTTAGCTAAGAAGTAAACTTTCTCAAGATATTGAGACTACACAAGCTAGTATATAATCTTATTGCAAATGTCTGTCAACATCACAGATTTAAGCTAAAAATATAATAGGCAGTGTTTCTGTCAAATCAGCTCTATTAAGAAATAAAACAGGTAGAGCTAGTAAAACTGCAATTAAGTGTATGTTACGAGTATTAACCATAATTGAGGGAAGAAGAGACAAAAATTGGGTGGAAATGGTTAAAAACTATTTTGTTAAAGCAGAAGACACCAACAGGAGGAAAGTAAACAAAAGTATTCTTCTTGTAGACTGATTCAAAGGGACATTGAAAAAAAAAAGATAATACCTAGCTACCATTCCTTTTGTCTTTTTCTGCCATCTGCCACATAAAAAGGTATGCTTAGGTTGGAATTTCCAATTTTTATATGCAAATGCTTTCTATGCATAAAATATGGAACATATTCAAAGAAGTAAGGATATGGATTCTTACATGCTGTACATATGGTTAAAGCTGACTGTGGGAGTCTTTGTAACAATGTGCATATGTGTGAGGGAATAAAAGCCTGTGTGCTGAAATGCAGTTATTAATCACTGTGAAACCGTTGATTCATCTGTCGTGGTGGCAGTTTGGAAGATGGACTCTGTTTACTGCTAAAGCTGTTTGAGGGGCTTTGGGAGGCAGCCATCAATCTTTTGGCTATCTTCAAAAGAAGCCAATGCACAAGCATCAGTTTCAATCACCTCCCAAGGCAGGTGGTATGGTAAGCTCCAGCACAATAGTTTTCTTTTTTTTCCCCCTTCACTTCTTTTCTACCTCAAGGTTATTTTTTCCCTCCCAGGGGAGCAATGTTATTAATGTGTCTTATCATAATAATAATAATATTTCCTAAAAATACATACTGCACCTTGCCCTTTGGCTCCCTTGCTGTTTGGCACCTCATGTTTCTAATTAGCATCTTCAATTAACCCATTTTAATTGCCCACCATGAAAAGGTGGAGAACCCTGGCAAGTTGGTGCCACAGGGAGATGTTTTGTAAATGACTAGCATAATGTCAGCATCTAAAGAAAGGCTTGTACTAATGGACTTTCAACCTCATCCTGCAAATGTGCCCTTTATATAACATAGCTGGTGCAGGTTACGCAGTTAAAAGGGATAAGATAAAGCATAGGTGAGCATGTTTCATAGTTCAAATTGGGTCTGTGCCGCTGGACTACAATCAGATTTTATTTTCCCCTCCTCAAACACATAACAAAATAAACACAGACCCCTACCACCTTTTTTTAATCTAAGTCAGTGGGATCGGGTGTCTCTTTAGAAGTCTAGTGGTAGCAGTTAACCATCCATTGCTCCCTCTTCCTTAATATAATCTCAGTTTTTCCTTTAATAACTGTGTTGTTCTGATGTTTTTGGTCAGTCTAGATATGTTAGTTAACACAAAGATAGAAGGATATGTCTTAGCCCATTTCTTCTACCAAAAACAAACCATTCTTCTTTATTAACTTTTAATTACTGATGTAGACACAAATACAAGAACATTACTTGATTTTTGGTTGAGACTTGCTTTCTTTGCAAAGCCTCAGTAGCCCAGTTCATTCTCACAGCAATATTGTACCAATAATGCAGTCAGCACTTTAGTGTAACACCACGGGAGCTCCCATG
The DNA here is from genome assembly GCA_902982915.1 of Phalloptychus januarius. Taxonomy (NCBI): domain Eukaryota; kingdom Metazoa; phylum Chordata; class Actinopteri; order Cyprinodontiformes; family Poeciliidae; genus Phalloptychus; species Phalloptychus januarius. The sequence goes on along the minus strand of CADWAE010000230.1, from coordinate 13,211,793 downwards.
CCCTCCAGAAAGATTGAAATCAATCGGAGTTGGATGGTGCTGGCAGTGCAGAGTACAGGCAGCACAGTCCAGGGCTCTGTTTGTTAGCAGGAGAGGTCTGAGAGGTCAATGTGAGCAGCTGATTTCCCCAAAGCTGTATAGACTGTGGTTTCTTTATTCTCAAAATTCCGACTGAAGGCCACCTACCCCGTCGTTTGCATGAAGTTACAGCTCAGATAAACTTTTAAATGAAAATATTAACTAATTTCAAGTTTGAAAGAAACAAATTATATTGTATGTGTTGGGTTAAGGTTACTTTCGGTTCAATAAAAAAAAAAATTTATTGGTATGGATTGCATATGAGTATAACCAGATTTTCTTTCAGTATTGAAGTGTAAGTCCTGGAAGAAGATACTGCAGAACACTGAGTTATAATCCCCAGTGTAAACCCCACTCTGCCTTGAGGAGGTACAGAAGAAGTCTTAGTTGACAAGATCAATTTAAAATGAGTTGCAGGTACAAATTTCCACTAGATTTTGGCATTGTTTGAATTTGAACAATTCTGATTTCGGGTCTGATGCCTTGTTTCAATTCCAATTCTTAATGAGTCTCAATTCTATTTAGACATGGGGTCAAGAAAGTCTAAATGGTTTAAATTAGCAAGCTAACCATAATGGTCTCAGATTTTCAATAAATTTGAATGTTATAAACTTTTTACATTTTATGAGTTTTACATTAAAATTTTTGACCAAACTTTTTCCAACAAGAATATAAATATCAAGCATAGCATATTTATATCTAACTGAAAGACGACTCTACAAAGCCACAGGCTTCAACTCTGCATTAGATCCATATTTCAACACGTCAAAACGTTTCATTTACAGCATCTTATTGTTTTGTCCTTACTCTGAGGAAGGTCAGATCTCGACTACGGTCAATGCTTGTAATCTCAAGGTTGCCCATGACGACTTCACAGTTCTCGTAGTATTTTCTCAAGGTGCGATACTGCTGCTCCAGGTCCGACAGAGTGCTTAGCTTGTTCTCCGTGCCAGCACAGACTAGAAAACATAAGACATGAACAAAAAGATAATATGTCAACTACATTATACTTTGCATGTACGGTTTGATTTGTCATGAAAATGTAAAATAATAAAGTTGTGGGTAGATTCTTACTTGTACAAAAATATATATTTGAAAAGGAAATACTACGGAGCCCCTAAGAGGACATGGAGAAAAAAAAAAAAGGAAAGAAATCCAGAGTTATTATCTCGAGATCCCGACTTATTATCTCGAGATCCTGACTTTTTATCTCGAGATCTCGACTTAGTTTCTCGGGATCTCGAGAAAGTAAGTCGGGATTTCGTTCCTTTTTTTTTTTCTCCATTCCTTTTTTTTATCTCTCCATGTCCCCTTAGGGGCTTCGTAAAATACAAACAGCAGCATAAGAAAAAAAACATCCATTCAACTGAGTGATACAGTGATAGATTAGATTGGAGGAAAAAAAACTCTTGGATCAGAATAATACATCTAATGTGAACATAAGTGAAGCACACAGTGACTGTTTAGTCATGAAAGATGTCCCTCTGGCCCCTAGCAGCGTACCTTGGCACCTCAAGATAGATAGAATCTCTTTAATGACCAACTGGGTTGCTCATCTGACAAGTAATTAAACAGAAGCAGTTACACCCATCAGACACCTTGCACACCCACAACACAATCCATCTGCCCCCTCAGCTGGCAATACAATGTCTTGTGTAAAAATTAATATTTGCACAACATATTCAGACACACGGTTTTTTTTTTCATTCTGTCTGAAAAAAAGCATACAGAAGCTAAAGTATGACTAAAGCCAAGCAAATTATTTCAAAGCAAGAAAAAGTATAATGCATTAAAAAACTTCCACATTGCTTAATGGTTTAGAAAGAATGTTTCTTTATGGAAGGCAAATAGTTTTCCGAGAGTTTTCAGGAGATCCTCAAAAGTGTTCTCTGCCACGAGTGTTTTTTTTTTCCCAGTAGCATGTTTCATGAACTCACTGAGCTGTAGGCTAGGTATGTCGGCTAGATAGAGTTATGCAGTGTCATGACGTAAAATTTTCATTTGCATTGCTGTGGCAGGGTGCTTCCTCCCATACACAGTCTCATGGTTGACAGCGAAGCCTGCACTGAGGCAGAGGGGTGACGGGCCTTTCCATGAGTCTTGTCACAGTGTCACCTTTGAGCTTTTACTCCTCTCTTTGAACACCTCCACCTTGAAAGATCTTTACTGATGCTTTGCATTTTATACCAGATCCATTCTAAATGCTACCATGAACTATGTAGAGCTCTCAATATTTATTATTCTCTTTCAGTTCAAGATGAGTGCGTATTATCCTTGCACTTGCAATAATGCAGACCAAACCCATTTCACCGTTTTACTCAAAGACACATACACGCACACAAGCAATGTGGCAAAAAAGTATATATATTTTCAATTCCATTTGGTTTTCCCTTCGCAATTACACAATAGATGCATGTGGGGGGAAATAAGAAGATTCAGCCTTGGTGTAACTAAGGCTGTAAAGACAAATGGGATTGTGTTTAAATACTTCCACAATGAAACAGATATTAGATAAGTGGAGCCAGTCCAATGTGACCTGAACAATACCCATATGAACAGGTACTGATTGGCTTTGTTGTGCATAGCCTACCATGGTGCTCAGGAATGATATATGGCAGACCAGGGTGTTTTCAATAACAGTTAGCGTGGGCTAGAAGGGGAGCGGGTGGAGGTAGAGAAGGGTCATAAAGCGAGGATAGGTGTAATAAACTGTTATTGCACCCTTGGGGCAGGCCACAGAAATTAGAGGAAAGGGGCATTGTGGCATGTGATGTCTGCTGAAATTTACTTTTTACACCCATATGCTTCCACTAGTATGCCCTTAAATGACCATTCCACCTATATGAAATATGAATATGGAATTAATGTTTATGTATAACAAACAAGAGTGGATATTTCATGTCAAATGTCCCTGTTTAGTCAAATATTTCTAAACTACTCCACGTACCATTTAAACGTAAGTTGAACTATAAAGTTTTTATTTTTTGTGAAATCTTAGTAAATAGCAGATTAATTTTGATGGTAAAATTGATGGAGTTTACAAAAAATCTGCTTTCATATTTTCATACAATTTATGTCATTTTTTGTTTTCTTTCTTATAAAGTCTGTTTTACAGCAGAATAAATCTGTCTTAATACAGATGATACCAGTGTTCCTGGAGAGGTCTTCAGTCACTTAATAGAACAAATTTAATATTAGACAATTGTATATTTTATTGGAGGGGGTTTTCTTGAATGATCATCGACAAGTGATACTTTGGGAAAAAATTCAATTTTTTAAGCCAACATCTCTGTTTATCCTGACATTCAGAATTGACAGGTCCAATTATACAAATGTGAGCTTTGTGGGGGGAAAGGAGACTTCTTTAAGTTTCTGTGTTGAGACTGCAGCCGAATGTATATTTTTTTCCCATGTTCAAAGTTTACCTTTATGATTTAGAACTGTTAATACAAGGTTTCTAACAAAAAGGTAGTCCAAAGAGGTTGTCACTGGGGATGCAACAGGATATTCTGCCAGTCAACAGCTGTTGAGTTCAAACTGGATGAAAAAAAAACTGAAATGTTTTTAACTTTGAAGTGAAGTTACAAGTAGACGATTCTCCCTTGCTGTGCAAAGTCTCCTGCCTTATGGCAGGCTCACTGTCCAAGGTGAAAGGTTTGTTTTGTGTTTCTGATTTAAATAAAAAAAAAAGAATAAAGTTAGCGCTGTATTTGTTTTCTTCTTTTGAACCAAAGCTATGTAAGTATATGAAGCCAAACTACTGTGACTTATCCTTAAGTTGTCATGCAAGCCTTGAGCATTTTCAAAGTAAAGTTCACAGATGCACTGGCGTATTTACTGGGATGTCTTTCTTTGTTTTTACAAATTAAAAATAGAAGTGTCACTAAACCTGAATAAGTGCAAATTAGCTGGCATTTGAGAAACTTTAACATTTGCAACCAATCTGAGGCTCATTATTTAAACATTATCATAAAACAGAAAAATATGTGTGGTTTTCAATGTGTAATTCTGCCATTTCCAAAAAAACTCTAAAACCTAAGTCGGCCAAACTTGAATCCAGGTGAAAACGTCATACCCAACTATGTTTCCCTTTCATCAGAAATGCAACTGGATCTGCTTACTATACTGAAAGACAGAGCTAACTACACTTAGCAAGATAATGATTTTATGGACTATTCTAAGACAACAATGACAGTAGTATAAGACATATAATAATAAAGTCTAACAAAACAGAATTACCTGCAAAAACACAATCTACCATGACCTCTGCATTCAAACATAGTAGCATGTCACCACAGTTTACAAACTGAATTAAATATCAATTACTGAAGCCACAAATAAACTGTGTATTGTTGCAGTTAACACTACCTGCAATATGTGTGGCAGCCATAAATAATTTTAAAGATTGACCAGGTAAAGAGCTTGGAAAAACACAAAAGCAATTCACCATACATCTTTAAATAAGTTCTTTTTCATTTTCCTTGTAGTTTTGTTTTTTAGTTTTAAATACACTGAGAAAGTGACTGAGGTTAGGTGAAGAAATGCTCTTTATTTCATTTAGCTAAAAAAAAGGCATTTGTGGTGACTGAAACTTATGTATGGAATTAAAGATGTATGAACTGTTACAGATTTACTGCAAACTTTATAGTCCTGACTCTTAAATGTCTGCTTCTAAGTCACTAAAAATGGATAAGCTGTAAATAAAAGAGCTCAAGCTGTATTTCCCCCCTTCTTAGTGCATGATGAAATCAATTTGTTTCCATGCTCAGTATGTTAAACCTGAGCATGTACATCATGGTAAGCGTTGTATGAAACATGGTCTCTACCGTTTATAATGTTCAGCTTGATGACTGAAGATGACGGAGTGCTTCAAGACCCTGAGTCATCAGATGTTTAACATATTGCAGAGGATGCAGGAACAGGCATCAAGAACAAATGAATCTTCACATATAAAACCTGTAGTTGTCCCATAAAATAAAATCTATCTCATTCGTTTGTTTGATTCCACTCTTTCCTGGAACATTTAAACCTAGTAATTTCAATGAGAAGCATTGACTTTGTACTTAAAAGATTTGCAAGACTGGAAAATTGTCTTAAAGTGTATATAGAGAATATTATCCAAGAGGCAATAGATTCAGACACTGAATATTAATAGCTCAAGAATTTTCAGTGGTTGTAGTTAATGAGATTCAGAGTCATCAGGTTAAAAAGCATCTAAGTGAATTTATTTTCTCTAGGACATAAAACTTTTTTTGGCGAAAGTGCTTTGACGTAGACAGCTTGTGAGAAGGGAGATAATGCAAATTGCATATTTATCATATTGACAGATAATTAGAGTGATAGCTCCCATATATTTCCAACAGATAGCCACTATAAACGACCAAAATGCATCTATCACTTTCTCTGACACTGTCACTAGACGCAGGCTGTTCTTTGTGTAAAATAAATAAAAGCTTGCAAGACTACTAGAGTGGCCCTGAGCCGCATTTTCATCAATTTTAATTTCAGAAATATCTTTATCAAGATTGCATAGGCAGTACATTGTCCGGATCTGTGGTCACAGACAACAACTCCATCAATACTGCCTTGTGTGATTATTGAGTGGCTATAAAACTGGCAAGTCTCTGAGGTTTATAAGCGCCAGCCTGTGAAGCCAGTAAAAGGTCATCCCAATCGCTGGTAACTGACTGAATTAAATAAAGTTGCAAATGTCACTTACATAAGTAAACAGTGTCAATAGATGAGTTTGGATAACGGCCCAATAAAGCAGAAGGGTCTTGTTAAAATCAGGCTGAATCATTTTTATGCATAGGTGTAAATGCCATAATTTTTTGTCTGGCATGCTGGAAACAGTGTTTGAGGTCAGAGCAGTCCATTGTCCCCTAATGTCCTCCAGATGAGCTTTGGTTGGTAAGTATGAGTTACAAGCCACTGCCTCTGATGGTAATCATGCCCCAGATTATTGTCCATCTGTTGAGGAGCTTAATAAGCATCAAAAACAATAACTAGATGACTGTTCATAATGATAGCATGGTCCAATAACACTAACCTCTTGCTGCCCTCTGAGCTCCAGTCACCTACTAACATTGCTGTGGCTGCCTCCATATGGTCTACCACAAATTAGCATTCAAAGCCTTACTTATGCAAACACTCCCAACACCTTGTGACAGTTTTTCACTGAAGATAACTTTGTTCATTCAAGGTTTGCATAACTTAATTGCATAATGTGTATCTGATGTATTTCAAGCTATTAAAGCTGGCCGTCGGTATGCTCAGCTGATGGTGAATGCCACAGTTTCATCTCACTTCTCTACAAACTACAGTGACAGCACATGAGCTCGATAAATAAAACATATGGTACCAGTTAAACACCAAAAGACTGAATGAAAAGCTTTAGCTTGATAAGGTTATCTAAATATTTGATAGGCAAAGTTCAGAATATTAGAGAAACTGACAGCTTCTGAATGAATCAAAACAGTTTTTTTATTTTGTGCTATTACAGTTCTTTGCAAAATTATTCATATATTTTCACATTACAAACCCAAACTTCTTTATAGCAATATAAGACAAACCAGCACATTAAGAAATGCATAAAGTAAATGTAGTGGAAATACACTTTTCAATTCTCACTGAGAGACAATAATTTGGGACAAAAAAATGTGAACCAACATTTAACATGGGTACAGACATGAAAAAATGAAGACACCCTATTAAATAAGTGCTATATTCAGATATTTTCCTTAAGTTGAATTTTGGTTTTAATCTGTATTTTCATCACTTCAGATTGATTCTTCATTATTCTTTAAAGGATCTTGCCATAAACAGTTAATTTCTCTGTGTTCATTTTTGTAAGAAAGGTGTTGCCATAATAGTTTATTCCCTTGTATTTAGTTTCCCACTTATTATTATTATTATTATTATTATTATTTATGTGTCTGGTTTTGCATAATAAAAATCAAAGCAACAGTAACAGTTCTCATCCTGGTCAAGCATGTGGCAACAGTGGAGGGGACATTTGAAATGTCATAAAAAAATATGCATTTGCAGCTTTTTTTTTTTTTTTTTCCAGAATCCACAGTAGGAAAGACAGTGAACAAAAAAAAAAAAGCAATTTTGACATAATAAGCTCAATGAGTTTGGAACACATTTCCCATAAGGATATAAGTGACAGAAAATGCCTCTTTTAATCTTGGCATTGATATTTTGATGTCTGTAATTTTAAGGTATCTGCTAAATATGTTATGTAAGAAATATTTCCTAAACATCAACTTCAAGTTATGTAGTCTGACTCAGGACTCTGTCTTCCAGTTTGATTTATGAATCTCACTTATAGGCAGGATAAGAGTACATGTTCACATACTCTGTCAATGTCAGGCCCCACAAAACTGTTAATGCTTTTTCTAATTGAGACAGATAGACAAATCAAGCAGGAGGAAATCTCCTGAGATATGATAATTACTAATAATAATAAAAAAATAGGCAGAACGTGTTTTCCCTCTTTGGACACACCTTGGTTGGTACCATGATCTTATTCCAGCTGCATGTATGTGACATCTCTTACGTCGCGTTTTCCTTATTTTTCTTCTGAATTCAAAGAGGCCAACTGAAAAGGCTGAGAGGTGTTTCTTCTATGATCAAAAACCTGTTTGCAATATAGAACAAAAGTGCAGCATTTCTCTGCACTGCATTGCTCAAAGAAAACTGTTCTGTGATGCAGTAAAATCTGTACAGCATTTTATGGCACTTAACCTAAAGCTGCCATCAACTGCTATGCATTGCATGTTGCTGTATTGAAAACAGAGTACAGTTATAAACATGAGAAAATAAAGCAGATTTTGTGGAACATGAATTTCTATCAGAACTTTAAAGCATGTATGTTGGTTTTGATGAACTTCTGGATTGACAATACTGCTGTGATCAGGAGTGTGGAATTCACAGAGTGCAACTGTATCAGAATTGGGTAAATTGAATAGTTGTATAATTAGCATAATTTAATTTAACTTGATTTCAAATCTGTAGATCAAATAACCATTTGGGAATAAAATTGAAGAGTTCCATAAGTTCCCCCACGAGTTCAGCATATAATTATCTAATCAAATGGTTAGATAATTATATGGAGAGTAATCAATATCCCATTCAGTTTCAAGAATCTGGGATGCCATGGTGAGTAGTTCTTTGTCATGTTTGTGATGTCTACTGGACTGCAATTAGTAGTACTTGTGAAAATAAATTGCTTGCTTAAACAAAATGCATTTGTATTTAGAGGTTCTGCTAAAGCTTTAACTTTGCTAATAAAAACAAGAAACTTGATGTTTTATTCTCTAATCGTTATTTTATTTGTGGTTCATGCTCCAAGCTCAAGATCACCAAGGATCTCGTCATAATTAGAAGTCTAGTCAGGTCCTCAAAGGAAAATATTTTACTATTGTCCAAGTGTTATCACAATGACCATACATTGTTTAAATATAATTCTTATTTTTATTGCTCTTTCTGCAATTTTCATATGGTTATTTTATGATGACTTTTCAGCCCAAGACCCTCCAAACATGCCCAGAAAGAAAGAGAGAAAGAAAGAAGGAAAGAAAAACTCTTGTTTAAATCAGAAGTTATTGTATGTTTTAGGAAAAACAGATTGACTGCATTCTCTTTCCTTGTATCAACTATCCACACAAACAGTTGCATTCACTGCAGGAGCTATATACTGTACAGTGTAAGAACTAAGAGGCTTCACCACCTTGCTGAAAGGCCCCCCAAGGGAAGTGGATGATGAGTGGAAGAGTGCAACTCCCAGACTTTATTTTGCCTCCAGCTTGTTTCCAGCCAGTCTGAGGATAAGAACTGGTAACCCCCCACAAACCTTCTTTTCTTGCCCTGGGCTCCAACTATATATTTTTTTCCTCAATCTCTTTCTCTCCTATATGTCATCCAAGCTTTTTTGTCCCTCTGTCACTCTTCGTTTGGGTCACGGTTTAGAGGCCTCAATTCTATGCTGTTTGAAAAAAATAACTAATTTCATCACTGCACTATGATGACACTTTATCAATTATGCTAGCAGGCCATTCAAAATTTTGCCCCATACCCTTCATGCCTCTAGCGCTGAAGAGTTTCAGTCCCCCATGTGTGGTCCTACACATGAATCTTAATCTTCTTCCCAAACAGTTGCCATCAATTATCCTGCCTGCTTCTGCTAACTCTTCCCCTGCCTCCCATTTTTCCACATTAAAAGAAAACCTTTTTCCTGCTTCCTTGTTCAGACCGAATATCTTCTGTCGTTTTCCTCGGAAATGATTTCTCAGAAAACTTACAGTCCCTTCGCTTTTCATATGTTAAACATATGAATACAGGCATATCTATGTCTGTTTTGCAAATGTGCATTTTAGTTTGCATATAGTGCTTTCTATTGTGAAGGGCTGACTGTACAGTGGGTGGTTAAAATCAAGTTTTACCAATGGAGAAAATAATAATTGAAAGTGTCACGTCACATTATGAGGAATAAAACCAATATATCAATTTAAGAATGAAAGGGATGTATTGGTATTGGTCTTTGAATATCATTATCACAGTGATATTCAAAGTTTGTCTTTGAATATATATGACTTAGGACAAATAATGAAACATGCAACCAATTCTGTAGCTAGAATAGAGATTCCAAAACATAACCAGTTCACAGGGCATAATATCAACTCTGTTAAATCTCAGAATATCATCTGAGACCCTCACCTGCTCCATTTCAATAGCTTATTCTAAAAGTAGATACGACTAATGATATGCCGGTCAAAACAGGTCCATTATGTGGAGCAGGCCACTGTAATTCCTTTTGCATCAAGTTGGAGTTGTCCTAATTCTTCTTAATATGGCCTTCTTATACAACAATACCCCATAACTTCCATGGTGCTGGTGCATGCAAATTTGAGACACCCAAAGAGCAAGACCAACATCAGATTTTATCAAGGAGGAAAATAACTGTGACGGCCTCAACCACACTTCAGTAAAATCAGTCTACACTCTCACTGCATTATTTTATTTTGCAGTTAAAAGATGTATTTTAGCAATGTAATTAACTTATGTAATTATAGCTTACAGTGATATTATGTAGCACATGTACAATACCAACATGTGGTTTTTAAAATGTTGTAAGCTGTATTGTTTGTCTTTGTTTAAGTTACAAGGTTTGGGGAGTTGGCTGCTTCCTTTCTGGCCAAGAGGTATTGCCAAGAGCTGAAGACTTTAAAAGCACAATTTCATTTCTGCAGGATCAACCATGTACCTTCAACGGGGGTATTTTAGGCTTAGTACAATTAAATCTAAAAATTATTTGGGATGAAATGGAAACAACATCTTACTTTTAAAAAAATGTTTTGTGACACCAGTTGCCTTTATTCAACAGGAGATGGACAAGAAGAAGCCGCTGGGATAAAAGGGACAGACATGTAACAAATGGCCCGGGTTTGGTGAATCAAACCAGCGGTGAGGATTGTAGTCTTAGTATTTGGTGTTTATGCCATCAGCATAAATCAATATTTGAAAATGCAAAACAAGTGATTGTGCAAGGGTTATAACTTTAACATTCCCTGTAACATGTCCATAAAAGTCCATTTCACAACATCTGCAACTTCAATTAAAGCGTGTTTTTTCCACAGGCACATCTGTTTCTTTTCTTTTTTCAGCCAGTGATAATCACAATAACTGTCATTGAGAAGAGCACATGTACGCAGACAGGTTTGTGTCAACCTACCAGCACAGACAGGATAGTTTATTCTATAAATCTTCTAGAACACATGCCAACAAGAGATATTCAGCCTTAACACGACAAGGACAGACTGCTGTAATCATAATTTTTCATGTATAAAATAAAACTTTGTTGATATTGAGCACAGTCTGTGTGCTTGACAAGGAACACATACAATGAATTATCAATGCAGCGCTTCAAACTACTGAACATTTAGAAACCTGAGCTAATGTGTTGAGCCTCTCTGTGAGGATTTCAGCAGATTTTGCTGCCTAGAGGCACTGCTCGCGGGCAAAGCTTGTGAAAACACAGAGATTCGAGTTGTTAAAGCTCAAATAACCCTAAGCACCTACAAACCCTTTGTTGAAAGTGTGTCTGAAATCAAATCCACTGTTTTATTATTAATTCATTCATTTTGCTGTTTGTTAAGACATGCTATTTGAAATGTTTATTGACCTAGAAGCTTTATAGCTGTGTCACATTTTAGGATAAGAGTTTTAATAAAATAGTATTTCAGAAGTAGGAAAAACTAATTCCATTGTGAATAATAAGTAATTACTCAAAAGGATCTACAGAGTGTCATGACACCCCGTTTCTGTACCATAGCACACCACATAATAGACCAAAAATGCACCTGAAATGATTGTATCTTTTTTAAAAATTATATTTATCCACAGATTTTTTTTTTCTTTATTAAGAGTCCTCAGGAAAAATGAGGAGCAAATTAACATCTATGTTCTTTCAGGGAGTCTTTGCACCATTCATTTTAAGTTTAATAATTTTTAATGCACATATGTTTTAATAATACCCAACTACTGTCTTTGTCACCTTACTCTGCTGTATTTGCAGCAGAACTCCTCATCTCATCATGACCTTATTCAATGGCTATTGAATTTAATGCTTAGCAGATGACTGAAAGACATGCACAAAACACAGGGAAAAATATATGGGTGAAAACAGCCAGCTGGAGAATACAACAATTCCAGCACAAAATTTTTTATCTATGGTCTTATTTCAGGAACGTGAAAACATGAATTGTATTTGAAAAAGATCAGTGCAAGAAAAATTAATGCAAGGAATTTTAAGGTAAAACTGAAGATACGAGTATACATACACTTCAATTAAAAAATATATATTTTCCGTTACATTTTTCCCTGCATACATTTTAAAACATAATACGCAGTTATATTTAATACTATTTGTATGCATGTGCAGTGGAGTAAATTTCCCTATTAGAATCTGGGAAACTGCATTGTCTCCTTTCTGCTGAAAAACAAAGCAATCTGATAATTCCTTGCATTTTAATTGGTTGGTCTGCAGCAGAAGGAGGGGCTTTCCCAGGGCATCATTCCCACAACAGCCACAACTGCTTGTATTTATATTTCAAGTTTACAAAGTTAGGCACAGTGATTAATTACGATTAATTATGATTAATGATAGTGCTAGTGTAATTAATCAGATTACATTCTTAATTGATCGACAGCCCTAATACTCATTTTTTTTCCTTTCATAATTCCTGTTTAAATATTTCTGAAAGGATAATTGAAAACAGGCAGAGCCCCCTTACAAAGAGTTGCAATTGTGTAATTCTGAAGCAAGGAAGGTGTGAATGATTAAACTTAAAGAGACAAACATCAAGTTTAAACATAATTCAATTTTGCATAGATTCAGCAATTATTGTTTCAAATGACTGCTTATTGTTTTATCAAAATTGAGATCTAAATCTGCAATAACTCAAGACTTGTTGACCACCAGCTGCAGAAAAGAAGTGCTAATCATAAAGCCATTTTGCACTTAAGAGTTTTTAATAATGTCATTGAAAATAAAAATCTCTTCTAGAAATAGCACAACTTTCAGTGATTAATTCAATTTTTACCCTACAGACTCAGAAACAGCAACTTTTAAATAATGTAGAGATTTGTTACAAAGTTTTGCTTTCTAAATTACTAGTTTGAATATAGAAATATATTTTATTATATTTGTATTTAACTATACACTTTAATTGAAAAATGATTTAACTCTTCACTATTAATTAATTATTAATTTTAACTTTAATATGCTAAGGCAGCCAGGGCAAAATGTGAGACTTTTAAACTGTAATTAATAATGCATATAACAGATAAATATGAGCTTTTCTGCTTAAGTTTTAAAAACAGCTCAAACACAACAAACTACTAGATCAATACTAGATAAATCCTTCCTCAGACAAAATCTTAGTGCACACCAGTTTTAATAAATTAATATATGAGTTAACAGCCAATTTATCAGACAAGTCAATGAAATGCATATTGCTATTTCCACATGTAATTTTTTGGCTCTGAAGAGGGACGTCCTGCAGTCTACGATAATAAAAGCAATGCAACAATGACAAACCAAGTAAGTCCCTTTCCTCTTCTTACTCTAATCGTGTCATTTATTAGTAGCTAGTGAGCCAAGAAGAAGCCATTGCTATTGCTAATGTGCTAATGTTTGACTACACTGTTGAATCTATATATAATGAAATAAAAACATAAAAATATTAAAAGAGAACAAAAGCATGGAAAAGTGCAATTATGTAGTGCTGAATTTAAAAATGTAGAAAAATGTACTCTAAGTGCTTCATAAGATTCATATGAGTGCTCATGGTAACTAAAATATGGAAATGTAGAACTAATTTCCTCTTTTAAGATAAAAGCTGATGTCAAAAGCTTCAACTTTCCACCATTTCAGCAACAAAGTATAATCTCAAGTTGTATAACTCAGGTGGGAAACTCTGGCCTTAATGAAAGAGCAGCAAAGAAACTCAAATTAAAAAATTTACGTTTTAAATTCTGTATTCTATTATTTTGTCTTCAAAACCATGCACTATCACTATTTGTCTATTACAAAAAAATAATAATACAATAATGTTTTAGGTTGTGTGATGGCCGGATCAATGTTAGAGTATTTTGTCCAGGTACCTGAAGGGAGGTTATCTGACCACCATGTGGCGGTTCGAGGATTCCCGGATGGCATAAAAATGGCCTCTGCCACACCCACAGATAGACTCTCCTTATCAGTGACTCCAGGACATACAGCAGCATGCCTGGGTTGCCATCCACATCCTCCTGACATTTATTTTTGTAATAAATGCTTCTCGCAGGGCTTAAAATGGCTGCTCGTTTAGTATCTCCCAAGTCTTTGTTATGATCTTCCAACCAGGATGTATCAGGTTGCAACATAATTGATTTCGTATGGCACAGTAGGGAGGAAAAACTAACCTCTGTCCTGGTTGTGAATGATTCAAACCAAAATATATTCTGTCAAGAAAAAAAATAAATCTTAAAGTTGTTACATGCAACTTTTAAAATAAATGTTTTTTTTTTCATATTTCTTAAAATAAAATTGGTTGTTTCTTACTGGGAGTCGTGTATTTCTGCACATGGCAGTAGGACCACTGGGAGAAGTCAAAGAAGCTTGATTTTTCTTCCCACAGATTTTCTCTCATATTATAATGTCAAAACATTGTGACAGTAGATGAATATGTAAAAAATATATTTATAGAAGCTACATGCCACAGCTTCAGAGCCAACTGTAATGTCTTTATATGTATCCTTTTGACAAAAGGAGAAAAACATATTTAAAAAAGCTAAATTATTGTTGTTTGCATCTAAAAACAAATATTTTCTAACCTAAATACATGTCACAAGAATTATATCTATTTATAGCTTTTCAATAAAAATAAAAAAAAAAGTTTTGTTGGCTCTAGTGGCCTTTATTTGAGCGTGGTCAGACAGGAAAGTGGGTAGTGAGAGAGGGGGAAGACACATGGCAAAGGTTACCAGGCTAGGACTCAAACCCACGACGTATGCGTCGAGGGCTAAGGCCTCCTTTTATGGGTTGTGCTCTACCACCACAGCGCCCCAAAACAGCATAATACCCAATTCAGACACTAATTGAAACATATTTGTTTTCACGCCTAGTGTATTTTGCAGAATATTTTAATTAGCAATCACAAAGATATAGGCAACTGTGTAAACAGAGGACACAGAAGAGTGGAGAGATGAAAATGATGGATTTTAAACAACAGGGTCTATCTGCATAAACTGCACTGTCCACTGAACTCAAATAAATACACTCCTACACCCTCAGTACAATTTTTAATTGTTTGTATCACTAGCAGGTCTATGTATTTTTTGTTAGAATGTGTACACAAGGCATCACCTCAGTCATTCATTATTTAAGCTCTGCTGGGCCGTTGGGAAATTGTTTCTACCACCCCAATGGAAGTTGCTGCCTAAGAGAGCTTGGTATTAATTTTCACCAGCCGCAGCTAAGGGACTGCATGTGAATTCCCATGGCAAACATATTTGGCAGTCACACTCATCTGCAGCACCTTACAAGACTTATTGAATATTAAAATGCTTTTATTTTTATATTATTTTCTCTCTGCTAGCTCTTGTTGAAGTACTTGGCATTGATTTGAATACAAAAGAAAAACCAGAGAAAATAAAAAAAAAGTCAAAACACTCAAGAAGTTTGTTACAAAGCAGATTTTTTTCTGAATAACAGGCTACAGCAACAATCAGTTCTAATTGTGCTAAAACAAAATTAACTCAAACATCTTTTTACTTTTTTATAGGGCTTACTACTGCCCAAACATTTTTCACAGCGTTATGAATTATTATTAATTGTCATTCTTATTAATTTATAAAATATTTAAAATCTAAGGGTGTGTGAAGAAGAAGTTGAACAGAAGTGAACCCTGCACGGTAACTGCCCTAAAACCCAGTGAATCCACCAAGCATGTCTGAGCATTAAGAAACAGACAGTAATAGGCCAAGTCAAAATTCACATCTTGCTCACTGAAATACTGTGAGGTTTCTATTTCTTAAAACTGTGGTGGGACAAGAAAAATGACAGCCACAGGATACTCAGACTTGTGAATTACTAGTTTGGGGTTAAACTAAACTAATTGGTCTTGGGGTAGTTTTAAAAAAAGGACAACGTTTTATAGGAGCAGAGGTCAGTATTTCTTCTTCTTGATTACTCTTCTGACCCTGACGTCTCCAATTATAGATGAATCTGATCCCCTCTGAATGGCTTAATTCCCCCTACTCTGTTCCCTTTTTGTTTCTCATTGTCTGCCTATCATCCATCTGCTGTGATTTCCTTTTGTACACTTTCCATCTTAAGTCCCCTATAAGTGAAAAGGGAGCAAGAGAGAAGATCAATTCTTTCTCCCCATCAACAGTCAATATCCAGTCAATGCCAGGAAAGAAGAGGAGGCAAATATACTGATGTTCAAGGACATATCACACCTGAATCTCTCTTTATGTTTCACTCACCTGTGATAACATTGATATTTATATGAACTTGCCTGAACTAGCTCATCCAATGAAAGAGGATGTAGATGAATTAAAGGACATTATATGTATGAATTGTTTCTGCTGTGAGGTCATGCAGCAATTCCGCACTGTCAATGTTAAAATGCCCTTAGCAAAAAAGCTAAATCAAATAAAGATACTTGTCTTTATGTAAATGTAACATACATGCAAGTGCATAGAGTTAAGAACTGTTCTTTTTTAAAGTACTTGTATGAAACGTATCATAAAGATAGAGATTGTATTTTAAGCACTATTGCATTCAATATTTATACTTAATTTTTATTTGTATCAAGCTCATCTTATGCATCTTTTGCATTAAAATAAAAAAACTATAAGGCAGGCAGGCAGGCTGGCTGGCTGGCAAATGCAATTCCCCAGATTCTGACTTATTTTCTCGAGATCCCGACTTTTTTTTTTCTTTTTGCAGGATCTCGAGACACTAAGTTGGGATCTCGAGATAATAAGTCGGGATCTCGAGATCTCGAGATCACGACTTAGTTTCTCGGGATCTCGAGAAAGTAAGTCGGGATTTCTTTCCTTTTTCTTTTTCTCCATGTCCCCTTAGGGGCTCCGCAGAATTCTAGTAATAAAAGTTGAGGTGGAATAAAACTTTTGTGAACACAAAAATGCTGAGCTATTTGGATTCTAATCAGATTTATTATGAACAAAAAGGGCTTCATAATCACTGTTTTGAAGCATTGTATAAAGCCTAACAAATGTTTATTATTTTCTTTTCACCAGAAACATTAACAATAGTAATATCAAATTTGCTTTTGTGAAGGTAAATAAAGCCTCAACACAAAATGCTTTTCCAGGGGTAAAAATCACAGTGAAAACCGTCAAAATGTGTCCATCAGGTGCATGGAATTAGTTTGGCAGACTTTGTAAGACAAACACAGACCCACTGATGCAAGACAGAGAGCTTGTTGAGTAATAACTGCACAACAGCACATACAAGTTATGCTTCCTGACACATAATTTGATTTTAATGAACAACAAGTCACAAAGAATGAAGCTCAAAAAGCTTGTTTGCATCAGCGTCCATCTGCAGGGCTGGGCTAATAAAGAGCCTGGCACATAGCACCTGGGCAGGCAGAGGAGACAAACATGCATTTAGTTTAATTCAAGCACACAGCTCCCTCTAAAAACCAGACGCACGTGCAAGTATGATAAATGCTACATGTCTATTAAAACCAGTAAAAAAAAAAGGTGTTACAAGCCAAAGAACAAAACTAATTATGAAATTACATCTGTCCTTTAGACTCAGTTTTTCTTTCAATCATGATTATCACTGAGTTTTTATTTTTAAAAATCCATATAATCCTTTGATATGTAGTAACAAAACAGTATTAGATGCTTATATTAACTCATGCAACTCTGATACAGAAGAACGTTAAACTAGTAGGAAATATATATCAACATCAACAACAAATCAAATACGATTCTGGTTAGAGTAGGGCTATGAGAGGTTTTGTATAGAGCATTTAAAAATAATGTGAGGTGAACATCTATATTTTTCTTTTTTACTTGAAATCTGCTCATAGTCAGCTCAAATCGCACCAGCTCATTATAAGTATATTTAAACAGAGTATACTAGTCCAAATTATCATGATAACGGTGACCAATGAAAATATATGTAATGTAAAGTGTTAAAAAAAAAAATTAAAATCTGATATCTGAGAAATTCTACGATTGTTTTAGATTATTTCAGAAATGTACTAAGTAATAGCTTTTTTCTGACATTCATACTACACACTGTCATCATCCATCCATCTACCTGGTTCACAGGGGAAAAAGAATTACATTAAATAATATACAGCAACGTCATGTCACCCTACAAAGTGTACAAATATTTGAGATCCATTAGGTATTTTCACAGATGTTACCTACGTTATCTTTTCTATCCATTTGAGTTTTAGCAACTTATTTATCAGAACAGACAATAGATTGCTCAAATAATTGCACTTGTCTGCAGATGCAATGATACATAGATAATTAGTGCTATTTAATTTAGCTATGGAGGGTCATAATTTTATTCATGATTATACATATATTTATCTTTTCATTACTTCAAATGTAAAAGCACACAGAAAAACCACTACCGATTTTAGAAAGGCTACTGTTAAAACTTTGATTTTACCGTCCTGAAAAATGAAACCAGGTGGGCAGTATCCGCCCCCTGTTGAAATGTCTGATTAAATGAGATTGATGAAGAAAAGGGTAGAGAGTAAACAAGAGGAAGAAATGCAGCCAAACCACTCATATGATTCTGCCAAGTCAGCCCAGCCAAGCTGTCAGAGGCTGGATAGTGTTTTCCGTGAAGTGTAACAAACACCATCCTAAGAATCCTGCGTGCCATTCTGTGTGTATTCATGCATATGTGTTTATGTGACTGTAGAAGTCATGTTGCTGGGACAAAAATCCGTTCATGGTTTGCATTGGATTGGCATTTTTTTTCTCCTAATGAGAGGATAAACTCATTGTGATCCTTACAATTTTTTTTATATTCAGATCTGATTTAAGTTAAAGTAAGTAGCTGCCATAAACCAAGTTAACGTTTGATGGAAGGGAGTGTGCTGTGAAGTGGTAGAAACATGCCTGTGTTGGGATGCGTGTTATCCACTTTCATTGTCAAAGACTGTCAGACGTTACCAATCGCATATCTGAGTCACTATTTACATTTCCACATATGTAAGCGGACTCAAAAACACACTTGTCTCCTAAAAACACACTTTCCACCTGCCACACAATCTCTGCTCCCCAATCATTCACCCTCCTTCTGCTGCCGGTGAAGTCTGTTTTGTCTCTCTCACTCCCAACCCAAACACCCCCACACAGTATGTACACAGAACCAAACAGTACTGTACTGCATGCAATCACCCAAAGTGACAGTTTTTCTGATTATAACATGATTCGACTGCTACAGTTCCAGACCTGAGCTTGTATATTTTTGACAGATGACAACTCGCACATAAATTCAGGTCCAAGATCTCTTTTACCAGCTGGATGCAAGTTTGATTTAATTATGACTTCAGCAGAGATTAGGACTTTGTAACCTAAATGGTCATAATGGTTCATTCTAATAATATTTTCATAGGTATTTATCTATTGCAGAAATCAGAAAAAAACAGCAAAAATATAAACTAAGAAATTATTAAATGAAGTAAAATTTAAATTGCCTGCAGTTAATTGAATTATTTTTTAAACTTCGAGAGCTATTTTCTCAGAAATTTTATTCTCAGATGTTTGACATTGTGCTTAAAAAATGTCATGGAAAGACATTGGGATCTGAATAAAAAGGAAACTGAGTACTACCTTACGTGTTTGACTTAAATTGTACACTTTTTATTTTATTTTTAGCAATAACAGAGACTGAGCTACTTCACTGGTTTCCTGATCATCAGAAAATGACAAATTAACAATTAATTACATTTACAAGTAGAACACTAATATGATTGATATCATCCAATAATTTTTGTTGCAAAAGATCTACAGGAACAGGTAAGCAAAATAGTTTTCATGCAAACACAAGCACTGAGGACAAAAGGACATTCCACCAGATGCAGAACTTTCAGTGCAGAGGATGACATGAGATTGTGCTGCCTATTTTACATGCATAAAGAGGAGAATGGAAAGCCATCCCTCCCGCAACAGAGGTGGTGGTGTGTAACTGTGGGTGTGGCATTTGATTATGTGGCAAAGCTGTCATGTTGCTTTCCCATTTAAATTGCATCTCCTCAGGGGGAAACACTTGTTCGTGTGTCTGCTGCGTACAGTCACGGCATGGCAACCTCGATCTCATCAGACAGACGGGCAAAGGGAACCGAAAGAGAAATGGGTGATTCTAGCCAGTGTAGGGCTGCGTAAGTGGGATTGTTCAGGTTTTTTTTCCTCGGTTCTGGTGTGTGCTGATGCATGCCTTTTGCATAAACGCCCAAAATACACCAGTGAGTGTGTGATCAATGAAAGTTTAATAAAACCAACTCCCAGCATATGATTGCAATACATCATGTTGCTGTGCTTTCAGCAAGTTTCTCCGTTCTTGAGTCAGTGTGGAAAGGTTCAGGTACATATCACAAAAAGTATTGACCTTTCTCCCCGAACGCTGTCAGAACTGATAATCATGGAATTAAGTGAATTAGAGGCTGGCAAGGGCATTTAAAATGGTTGAGGGATGAATATGTGAAAGAGACTGTAATGAAGTCAATGATGCGAGAGTAATGCCCCATCACCCGGCACCAACAGCACCTCTGCCACACACACCACCTAACTCCTCCCAGCTCGCTGCAGTACTTCTGGGCAATGTGGCAGAAGACATAAAACAATGCAGCACACCCTTTTCAAGGACAATTAGACCTTTTACCCGGTTGGTATTCTTATTTACAGATCTATACAGATTGCACTGAATCAGATTTAGAAAAATATGGTACACACAACCATTATTTTACCATGCTTTGCATTTCCATTTTCTTCCATCATACACAAAAATATGCCTTCCTGCCACAATAAACAGGTCATGATTCCTCTTTAAAACATTTACTGCTGATATGAAAATCAATGTTAACACTAATTCAAAAACATAGAGTAGTTCTCCAACATGCTGAGGTATGTGACCTGTACAACGTACCATCAACTCTGATTTATGGGAAGGCTATAAGTACCATACAGCCTGTGGCATCCTTCTAATGACAGTGCTGAAAACATTTTTAAGTATGTTCAAATGAGCGGAAAAAATAGTGTCAAAGAAATGCGGGGGTTATGGCCAGAGAATGGGTTTACTGGATATGTGTAAAATCAGAGGTTTGAGGAGCCCTATGTTAAATGTAACCGGTCGCTAAACAAGACACTAGTAATTTTAAGATATTGTGTGAATACCACATTACTAGCTAATGATGCTAAAGTTAGCCTCTGATAAGCTTCCTAATACAACTAAGCTGAAAAGCTCTTTATTTTAAAATTTGATCTGGACTGCAGCAATGCAACATTAGCTCAAAATTAAATATTTACATCTCAAACGTGAACTGGTTTATTCTTCACTTCTTTAAATGACACTGGGGATTTTATAAAATAGTTGTGCTATCTGTTAAAAGACAAAAGGCTTAGCATCAGAACTACATTTTAATCATGGGAAAAAAAATCTAACTTGTCAAGTGTGGTCTGAACGATTATTTACTTTGTACACATTGCTTAAAAAAATATACCTTTATAAACATTCATCTCATTTCATGAATCCATGCATTGTTTTGTCCCATTAACTGAAATTGTTGCCAAACCCATGGTATATTTGTATATTAGGAATTATTTTGTTCACAAGAAATGATACAACCCACAAGGGAACAAAAAAGAAGGTGACAATATTTGTGTTACATTTTCAAACACTCCCATATTTGTTTTTGTTTTAGCATGAAGTGAAAATTGAAACCTTTTATTTATTTTTGCTTTGTTTTGGAATTTCTTATTTAAACATAAGAAACAAATATGATATGATGTTTTAATTAAAATTATGATGCAGGATCAAACAGAATGCCCAAAGCCAGGCAGCAACTGTAAATTATTCCACTAAATTTTCATAAGAGAAGACAAGAACTGAGAGACATAAGTGATTCATACATTCTCATTGAGTTTGTGTACTCTGCTGTGATATATAAAATGCATTAGAAACTTTCAAATTCTTTTGAAAATTAGGCTACACAAGTTAGAATGTCACTCAGACATGCATTATATGTTAAACACCCATGAAAGCCAGATGTTTCTGGAAGCGCTTCTCAACGATGAATAACATTTATCAGGTCTGTTCTATGTCAAAAGATTAAATAGAAAGCAAGAATGTGTAACATCCACCAGACTATTATGCAAATTCCACCTTTGCTGCTGTTACACGTGTTGAAACTTAATGTTCACTATTTGTTCAATTGTTCCTTTGTGGCCAGACTGACCTAAGCCAGATTAATGAACAGCCTCAACAAATCTAGTATAATAAAAATAGAAAGAGAGTTAAAGATTTTTTGTCCTTGTACTGTGGTCTAGACTGAAAGCATCTCTGTCATCTCTCAGAATATTTGATCACTTGAAAACATTGCGCTTGTCCTTTTAACTACCGAAAGTAATCATGTGGAGCCACAAGAAATAATTCTCTTTACAACAAATATTTGAGGGAGAGAAGTGCTGCCTTTTGGGCCACCTTCTGTCTTAAGAAACTTTATGTTTAGCTACTCTCTCAGCAAAGTTTCATCATGGCCCCGAAAGAGAAGAAAAACCCATGGAGCTCAGAGAATGGAATAGAAAGTGGTGACGAATGAATCAGCCTTTCCCTTGGTGGGAGCAGCTTGTTTTTTTTAAGCTCCGTCTAATTGGATTAGCATGTAACCTTCCCCTTCCTGACTTCTCCTAGTTTTCTTTGTTAAAAGTAGTGCTTGATTCATGTGCCACTTCTTGCTTTGCAAAGGGCATTCCAACTCACCACAGGACGTTTTTGTTCAGCTTCATTCTAAAACAGAACCACTTTAACACTGCAAACGAAACATGGCTGAGAACCAGAGATCATTTCAAAGATTACATAAAGAACAATCCTTATGCGTTCAGTATATCTTGCTGTTTTATAATTGTGTATCTGTTGAATACTGCTCATTTGGTTCTTTTCTATTGATTGAGAAAACAGGTCTAGTATTTTTGATCTTTTTGGTTAAGACTCAAGTTGGTATGCAAACCAGGTAGTAAACTTACAGATGCATTGCTGTGAAACATTTAGTTTAATAAATTAAATATGTTTGCTCTGCTCTTATATACCTATTTGTTTACCACTCAACACAATTTAAGTTCTCACAAATTCCCTAATTATAAAAAGTAGTTTGTTTTCCTCTGCTACAGTTACATCACAAATAGAGGAGACACAAGATCATATCATAAGTAAGTTTGACATATAAAAGAAAAATAAATCTACATATTAAAGCTACCAATGATGCAAATATATTGTCTTTAATGAGGATGCTCAGCAACAGAGATACACCAATTTCTATTGGTGTATATCATTGAGGAATCATTAATAAAACAATGACCAATAAAAGACATACCTTGCTTCAAAAGTGTTTGACTAAACAATGCACTTACTGATCTATTTTCAGATACGGCCAAAGGTTTACAAACTATGCCCACTCTTGGTAAGGTGCTAGAATATGTGCCCTTTTCTTTCAGGCAGTGGGGGAGTTGACCATTTTGCCGATGTGACTAGAGATACATGACTTTTTCTGGCAACGCTATACCTGGTTTCTCTTCTTGCAGGGACTGGATACAAATCTAGATCTTAATTCCAAGGTTCTTCTTTAAAGGTTCAATTATTTTCACTCACTTTTGACTGCATAATGGTTTGTTTGCCATGGAAAGCAATCGCAGTGTTCAACTTGACTAACTTAGTTTATTTTTTGGCACAATATATAGAATGACTTTAGAACCATGTTTTTCATTATTAGTAACTACCATCACAGCCATACCACTGTGTACTATGCAAGGCAGACTTAGGGTTGATAAAAATGTTGTGAATCTATTACGTAAATATCCTGTGCTTTATGATCTTCTTATTGATAACCTTAACCATTTTGTTCTGTTCATCTCTTATCCACTCACTGTAGGCCAGACTGATGAAATTGCAGGTGAATGAGGCTGGCAGTGGGTACTGATCCCAAAGCTAAAACTGATTTCCTAGTGCTAAGGTCAACTGGCTGTAGCAAGTGGTGTCAGGGATGGAGCGGGAACGTGCTGTGTTGTATTTGAGGACACACATAAACAGATGCCTCTGAGCTTACAGTATAAGGTTGCCAGTGCCCTAAAGATTAATGGGCTGTTTCATGTCCACCTTTAGTTGTGGCCAACATTACAGAGCAGGCCACATATTACTTTTGAAGCTCTCCGAGCCAAAACAACCTCCTGTATGGTGAGATACAACTTTCTCATTCAGGTGATTGACTCTTCTGGCCCTCCACTGGTGGTGTTTAAAAGGAGAGTATGTGAGGAAACCACAGTGATGAAAACATACAGATACAGAAAAAAGTGAAAGCAAAAGAAGAACAAAGTAAAAGAAAAATGTTGATAAAGTCCTCCATAAATCTATAATTTGTCTCTGGAATGCTGCTGAGGAATTATTAATCTATCACTGCAAAGAAATGCCTATAGCTGGATGCCACTAACAAATAATGGACTGCCTTTGGTAAAAGAGATAAAGGAACAAACAATCTTCTTTGTAGAGTCACAGACAGTAACTTTTCCTGTCTAGTTTTGACTCCAAGAAAATTGCTTAAACAATCTTTAAACACAGTGGGAATAAAAGGTGAATTTAAAATATTAATTTGATATTTTTTATTTATACTTTATTTTACAGAAGTTTAAGTTAAAAAAAATACTTCTGAATTTATTTAGATGAAATGTCCATATAAATTCTATGTGCATGCAGACTTACAAACACACATACACAAACATATGTTCAGTCTTTCCTTATTTAGCCTGAAGGGTAGGATGTGTTGCCAATATGTAATTTTCTTCCCTCTGCTTACCTCACAACCATATCTATGATGAATACTTTTGAAGAATACAAACTACTTTTTTCCTCCTTTGACCATTGAAAATTGTGTTTTATCGGACAGTTTTCAATATTAACTTTCCCCTCCAGACAAACTGTAACATTTTCACTTTAAAAAGTGTCCAAAATCAAAACAATAACAAAAAAACAACTATCCTAACCAATCAAGCAGGGTTCTACTGGCCCTTTAAGGTTGAGTAAGTACTTGCTTATAAGCAAGCAAGTGCAGGTTTTGCATACCATTATAAAACAAAAGCTCTATTTCTGTGTGCAGCTTATATACTGTTGTGTAAGTAACTGGTACATAAATTATGAAAAAAGGGCAAAGAAGCTATCTTTAAAGGTCTATCCAGCCAGCTTTTGCGTTGGGTTATGATCAAAACTGTGAGCTACAAAGCACTTTTTGGCTTTCATTGCATCCGTGAAGTTATGAAACAGCTACCGGTACTCCAGGCTGTGAAGCTTTTTTTTTCTTCCAAAAAGGACACCATTGCAAGCTTTTCAGTTTTTTGCAGACTTAATATCAGTCACTTAGCTCAGCCTGAGACTTAACAAAAAATCTATTGTTTAACTTAAAATGAGTGACAAATGGTTGGCAGAAGCATAACGAACTAACAAGGAAAAACAAGAAAGTAAATGACAACAGACAGCTCTTTCCATCACATTAAGAACTCAAAAGTTTCCAAATACATTTTGACATTGTTTCTCTCAAACACCTTTGATGACCCACAAAGGCTGAATTTAACATCCATACTCATTTATCTATCATTTTGAAAACTCTTTTGTTAAACAAAATGCTTTTGAAATCTGTGCAACAAGTAAAACCTAATCAGATGTTGTCACTATAAAAATATTTATATATATATATATATATAACATATGTAATTTATTCTTATATTACATATTCTTTTATTTTTCTTATGCTATATGGAATTGATCAAAGCAGAAATAAAAAAAAGCTTTCATCAGCTTGAAATTGAAATATAAGCGTGCATTTTGGATTTATATATGTGATTCACTATAGGAGTCAGTGAATCACAGTCATGAGCCTCAACACACGTCACTGACCCACAACCACTTGATCCAATCAGTGGTGTTGGAATAGGTGGCATGGATAAGGGAGAACTACACAGCTCTCATCATTTATATTGATTTCGATTCTGGTCTCTTTTAGAGTTAGCCAAAATATCTGTGGTCTTATCCACAGTACCATGAAAATATCATCAGAAAGAGAAATGCCAAAGATCTTCTTTTCTTTTATTGTAGTAAATGTCAAGATCGCAATCATTTGTTGTTGCAGCACAAGTATTACAGCATATTTGATTGACATGGCACTCTGCTCAAATGTATTCATAAAAAACATGAAAGTAAAATTATTAAAACTGCAAAAGTATGATTTGGCAAATGGGTAAAATAATTGACAACTGACTAAACTAGCATTTGCTGTTTTTTATATGTTTTTAACATGAGGGAATTGCTTTTATTAATAAAACTTGAGAACTGTCAACAACAATTTACCAACAGATTATATTCATAATAAATATTGCTATAGGTTTTATAGCACTATTTATCATGCTATATATTTATTGAGTTATTTGAGGATTTTTTTTATATTTGCACACATTTAACTTATTTTGCTGTCAAGGAAACTGTTAAGTTGTTGTTTTTAAGATGAACTCGTTTTGCATTAAATAGAGAAACAAACTGCCTTGAGAAGCACAGACATTTAAATTGCAATCTATCGCACCATCTGAAGCAACATGAGTTGCCAGGTTGAGATGAGGTCACAAATGTTCTACGGTCCAATCAGCAGACCAATGCCTCTGCGTCATGGCTCTAACAGTAAAGCACACACACACACATGCTGCCTGGTACTGGCAGCATAAAGGAATGCTCTCATTCAGCAGAGGGACAACGGAAATCTGTCAGAATGAAACCGCCTACTGGGCCATGTGCTAATGTAACTGCCACAGTGTTGGCAATGTTAAGGTTTGCATTTCAGTCATAAACAAACTGACAGACACAAATACAGACATAATGAAATGTGAAAAAAGTCTGATACAGTAGATATTTCCTTGTTATTCCAAGCTATTCAGTTAGGAATTCTATCAATCTAGTGCAGACAGAAATGGAATATTATGCAATTTAGATTTTTTCCACAATTCTCCTCTGTTCAAACACCACTTATTTATCTCCCTTAGGCATCATCGTTTATTTGGATGAGAGGTGCAGGTTGGAGATGCACTGACTGACAAAACTACATCTTGAGCCGTAAATGAGAGTTTATGTGTTCATAGCAGGGATATTTACAACAGTTAACAAACACCCCTCAGGGAGAGAGGAAGCCTCAGATAGAGTGAAAAGAGTGGTGAAGAAATAAACTTCATCAAAATCAAAGACCAACAAAGACCCTCGACTACAAACTGCATAATGCAACAAAAGAAAGGGATGATGTTTGTGTCAGAGTACTTTCTAATATTCATAAGTTACATTTTCCAACTTAATTGGAATCTGTCAGGGCACATTGGCCGTGAGTGGCATCACAGCAGCAGCTGTGCTGTTTCCCCATGGCTGGTGAGATGCAATAAAAAGAGAGAGAGATAGAAAGAAATAAAGAAGGAAGGGAATTGCAGATTGAATGAACTGCAATTCAGAGTCAATGGGAATCAAAAACGCATCACTGCAAGTGGTATGAGTAAATGTCTAAAAGCAGGGCTGTTAGAGACAAATACTTCCAGCAGTTCAAACTCTTCAATCGTTTCCTGAGGGAGCATGCATCTCATATTTTTCCATTTCTATATCTTTGTTTATCCGGTCTCATCAGCATCCCAACCATGAAGCCCTGGAGATGCTCCAACAAAAAGAAACCCCTGTTTGGCTGCTTTCCTTTCTCGTGGTGAGTGAAAGCACATTATATGATTTTTAGAGACACTGGTACTCAACACTGAAAAGTTTATCTAGTGTGCTACTATCATAGATGAAAGAAGAACTACCACTTAAAATACTCAAGTCATTTTTCTCAACGTCATATCAAGCCTAAAGTTTTAGAGGGCCAGGTCCAAGTAAGTCCCCACAGTGTTGTCAAAGGTTCAGTCAGGTTTCTCGTTTTTGAAGGTGAGGTCCAGGTTGAATCTCATCTCTCAAGACAATGAGTATGCATGAATGAAATAAATCAACTTTATCATATCAGATGTATCCCACTTAGCCTAACTGAAACAAATAATTGTTGCAACATTCTTGAAGTTTAAATAAACAGATGAACATGCAACATCCTTATATTTTATATTTTTTCAGGATACTTAATGCAACATAAAAAAAAACTGTATTTAACTGGTGTGAATTGTATAAAAAATGAAGGTGTAACATTTACCCCACTTGGAATATAAATATGCATTTTTGCTAAATAAATACATAATACATTCTCTTTATTTTACAATGTATTATGTAGCTATAAAGGACATTATTTAGACTACCTATTTACATCCACTGATATTACCTGCTTAAACCTTTTATGTTATGTAGGTTGGTTTGTTTTTATGACTAAGTGGTTGCATTTTGGACTCAACCATGAAGGACTGAATACAGAGAAAAAGCCAGAACCAGAGGAGACTGAGGGTAAACCTGAGTTCAGGCTATCAGTGATTCAAACTATTCAAGCTTAATTACAATAAATGGAAATAGTCTGTTTCCCGTCTTCTCAGTAAATTACATGAACATTTTAAAACATGCTAAATGGTGTCGGTTGTCTTAGCAACTAATGTTGAGCTGAGGTAGTTATTGTTGGTGCTGTTGTTCAGGTTGGTTCTCCTCTCATACTTGCAGATTCCAGTCTTCTCACGCTGACAGATTTTTGTGCCAAATCGCCCTGCTGACTAACTGCAATTAGTGCAGATTGATGCAGATTTTCCCGTATTGGAAATCAGGCGTAAAATTGTACAAAATATATCATGTAGCGTGCCCCCAGTTTCAGTTGCAAAAAAATTAAGGCAAGGATGGAGGTAAAATGGTTCAGTATGTCAATATATAGAAAGGCAGAAGATTTTTGTGCTGAAGAATTATGTTCCTAATCATTCTTCATAATAAACATTAATAACTCAACAAGACAATTTGATTCCTTCTGACTTGCAGGATAAGAAGAAAATAGTGTTTTATGCTTTAAAATGCTTTTTGTATTTAAAAGATCCTTCTGAAGAACTCAAAGGACAAATTCCTTAAGATGAACATGAGACAACAAAGGATGAAAGCGTATTTTCACATGGAGAATTCTCAAAAGTATTTGCATATGATCACAGCCACACATCCGTAGGTAAAATTAATCTACACACATACATGGACAAACACACCAGCCTAGAGCTGAGAACATCTGGAGTGGAAGTCAACTGGAAGTCAAACTACAAAACTGGCTCCCAACCAAAGCAGAGGAGCACAGTCACAGCTATCTCCAGTACTTTTAAAATTTACCACAGTGACTTTGACAAAGAGTCACCAGAACTCTGTACGAGCACAGGCAGGACTCCAAAGCTCATGTCTCTAATAAAAACTTATCTTAGTAAGATCAATTCAGAAATGTTGTTTGGTGATGTGTGAAAAGCAGCAGTTTTTGTTTCTTTGCATTTGAAATTGTACTTTAAAACATTTCTGCATACTCCTTCACATAGTCTACGCTGCAAAATATATAATCAGGCAGTTTTTGAGTTTGAATAAGAAGTGGAAACACATAGTATGAAGTAGAGCTGCTAATACAGTAATGTTACAGGAGACAGAAAAACTGAGACACGTTCAAATGCATTAGCAACTTTAGATCATAATTATTGTAAATGTCACAAAGGAGAGGGCAAAAAAGGGCTTCTGATGGACTCACATGTTCTGTTTCTCTACCCGAGTTATTTTTTTCCCTACCTCTTCTCACTCATATAGTTACATAATATGATAAAGAAAAAAAAATACAATACAGCAATACACCATAAAAGTATTTATAAAAGAGGCATATTTCAACAATTTAATTTTTCACTTAACGTTTCATCTTGCCTGATTGACTGATGAGCCAGAGTGAAGGAATGTGGGCTTAATTTAAAAAAGTAAATAAAAGTAGTGATATTCAGCAATTAAAATGAACTGATGATACTGACACAGCAACTCTACATTAGAGTAAAAACAAACTTGGTAGCAATCCAAGTGACATTTTTTTATAAAGAGAATTTCAAGAAATTTTCTTGAAAACATCCATGTTATTTCACTTCTGGATGGGAGAGAAGAAAAGACAGCAGGGAAAATTTGTGTCAATATTTTAATGAAAGACGAAATATTATCCAGCAAATGATGCTAGCACTCATTAAGGATAAACTACATTCAGTAATATCAACAAACTGACTATCATGTGTACAGGACAAAAGCAAAGAAAAAATCCTTGCATTGGCGAGATGATAGAGTTAATTTTGTCCAGTCAAAACTTCCCTTACATCTCCACCTATAGTTCTTCCACAGAGCTATATTTCTCTCAGGTCAGAGGCCAAACCTCTCAAGGTGTGTTATCATTTAGTCAAGTGAAGAATGTTTCTGCTATCGAATTGATTATGTGGGTTGAAGGCTACCTGTCTCTTCAACATCCACCAACAAGCCCCACCACACTAAACCTGATTCATTTGTGCCCACATATTATCTGTTCTGATCCCAAAAATGTAAAGGGTGAGCAGGAAAAGCATTCTTCGAAGGAGTGTGAAAGTCTTCTTAAAATAAAAAGAAGTAGAGCCTTCAATCTCACTCTTTTTTTTTCTTCATCCCTAGAATGTGCATTGCTCACAAAGGCAGCAGACAGGCAGGTGGAAATCAATTCCATGGAGCCAATGGATGAAAGTAAGGAAGAAAAGAGCAATGAGACACAGGGAAGCTGTATGAAGATTTCACCAGGCAAAAAGTAAAAATAACCAGTGGTTTTGCGTGTTTGTCCTCCACCTGAGTTTACTCATATGCACCATACAAACACAGGATCACCATGGTAGGTGGAGGAACAGACTTGTCTTACAAAACAGATTAATCCGTTTTTATATAAAAATGGCACTGATTAGCAAAGCACTTTTGCACTATTTCCTAAATATTTGTTTAAACAATCAGCAGCTGAACCGATTAACAAATGAGCCTTGATCAGAGTATCTACTCTGTTGATGTTTTTTAAGTAAATTAACATTGAGCTGAAAACAGTGCTAGTGGACTGCCAAGTTTGGAACCTGATTACTAAACAGGCGGCAAGATTCTACAGTCAAGCAAAAGCCTGTCAGGACACATCAAGCCCAGCTAACAGGCTATCAGTTAACAGGTATAGTCATCAAGTCCACCTAACAGGCTCCACTGTTAGCTACCATATCCAACCATCAGCTACTAGGCCCAGTCACCAGGCCAGAACCAGGAATCATAATTATCATGCAGTCTACAGTCGCAATAAACAATATATCAATTGATCGCATGATACATTAAAACAGCCTCAATAATTTCCATTTGCATGATGTATCATTTTTCTCTTTCTTTCTACCAAAAAAACTGGGTGATGAAAGTCTTGATTCCGTTGTACTAGTCTCAATTAGCCTCCTTTTGAAGGACAATTTTGCTTACAGAAACTTAAGCGTCCATTAATTTGTATTTTTTTTTTGTTTTGTTCATATCTTTTTGATACTTATAATGTATGTATAAAGAAATTATTTGTGAATAGCTGAGAGCCCAGACCATATGTATGAAGCAAACAGCATAGGACAAGGGGCTGGTTTTAACAGGCCAATATCAAAAATTATTCAAAAGAAATTTGACCTCTGACCCCGTCCTTTTAAGAAGCTCCTACTCTTTCTGACGCTCTGCCTTCAGTATGCCATTACAACATTGAGTCTCATTATACCTTTAACAATAGTTGTAAGGAACATATGACATGATAAATAGCTCATATGATAAGCTCAGCAGTCGCCCAATGGTAACATGGTATAAAGCTCTAAAAAGTTGACTTTACATAATACACCTTTTTTAAGGTCAACATTATTCATAAAGTAAAATATGATATACTGTGAGATTATGTCCTTCTTTGTTGTCTTTATATTTGAGTCAAGCTTTATTTGGTTATGCCACAGTTGTGCAAAAGCACAGTATACATGGAGATAGCTGGCATGCAGATGGAAGAGAATTGTATGAAATGTCCAAGATCTCAGGCCATCAGGCTTCTGTGATCGAACTTCCAAAGGCATGCATTTGAAATTAATGTTGTGCTTAGTGTTCTCTTTAAATCTGGGTTTAGGAAAACCTTTAAAGCAAAGATGACAAACTGAATTTAATTTCCCTTTGGGCTCAATGAAGTATTTTGCATTTGAATAGGTTAAGTTCTGAGGTTTGGTATTTTCTCGTTTGTTTTAAAACATGTGAATAAAATGAGTGAAAGAAAAAGCACTGCTGTACTTCTTTGTTATTTTTTGTCCTTTAAAAAGAAACACAAACTCAAATCCCATCATTATTCTACCACCATGCTAAATTTCTGATTGGAAAACAAGTCATAAAAACAGCAGCTTCCATTTGTTTAACCTTCAAATATTAACTGTGTCTCTACAGATAGTTTCTCATTAAGGTGCTCTGGAATTACATAAAAGACAATGTTATACTTTGTCAGGTAAGGAGAAAAAATCATTTTACATTGACCCCAGACACAGCCTCTTTCAAATCATTTGTATACCTTATCTGAGTGTCATGCACAAAAATTACACAGAACCACCAGAAGAACAGATCATATGCAGCTTCAAGTTGAACAAAATCCCGAACGGCCCACTTACAGGCAAGCTTTTGGATTCATCAACAGTTTACCTCATTGCTACTTCATGTGAACACATGTGTATTTGTAGGCATGCAATCTCACCTATAAGTGCCAAAATGTCTTCATCAGATTAAAAATCAACCAACCGAGTAATCTTGCCAAAACAAATGTGAGAATGAAGAACAGAAGAGAGAGAAATTAGAATCTCGCCTACAATGTAAGGAGGGAGGAGGAGGTAAATAAACACTTTTAGGAAAGCCAAATAAGAGGGGGTGTGCATGTAGGTGTGTATGAGTGGGAGGATAAGTAAGTTGGGGGAGGAAAGGAGACACACCACCCACTCATAAACCAATCATGACAGATGGATCTTAACATCATCCAGACGATACAATGCACTGTATATGTTTAAGTGGGTGTGATTCACCTCATCGGAGACCATTTCAGATCCCCCTGTGCTCTTCATTCATGGTAATTTTGTGTATGAAAAACATTTCAAGATAGAGATAGAGATAATGAGAAAGAAAGAGTGCATGTAATGATTCTACTGTTTATTTCCTGTGATTGCTGTGTGTTTGTTCATGCAGATTCGCTTGAATTGATTTGTTTGGCTTGTGCAGTGAGTAAAAGGCATATGAACCATGGATAAACTTTTTGTCAGTTCTATTAACAAAAATCACAAGAGCAATTTTCAATGTATTTTATACAGATTTAATGGGGGTATGAGGTCCACAATTTAATCAAATTGTGAGTTGGAGGAGAAATAACACCTGCTTTCTCAATCTCTTTTCCAAAATAAAAAGGAAAATAGTGTTTAAATCTGCTCTGAATCATCAAAATAAAATTGAGTGCAACCCATTTCCTTCAGGAGTCAACTTGTTGGAAAATAAAGTCCCCCAGCTGTAATTTTATTTCAGTATAAATAAAATATTAAATAGTTTCGTGAAGGCTTCACCATGTTGTCATTTTTGGAGGGATGGGGAAGGAGTATGTGGGGAGATAGTGGGCAGTTTATTTATCTTAGTGAAACTAAAGGACACCACAGGCAAGACAGGTATACAAATTAATGAAGACATTTAAATAAAGGGAAATTTAAAAAGCAATTCCCCAGTATTTGAACATCTCACAGAGCTATGCTCAAACTATTATTTGGGTATATAAAAATCATGGAAGAACTCCAAAACTACAATGTCCATTTACTTAAACTGACATGCTGGGCAATAATAGCAGGCAAAAAGTCCAATGGCATCTTTGGACGAGCTGCAGAGCCACAGCGGAACAAGTGGAATAATTATCAAGTGGAGTGAACATCTTGTCTCCACAAAAATGTGCCCTCCACTAATCTTTCCATTACAGAAGGATGATATGGAAAAAATATATTGTTGAAAGAAAGAATAAAGAAACCATCTAGGAGACACAAGCATGGGTCAGATTGTGCCCTGGCCAAAAGTGACCATAACTGAATGTTTTAATCCCTATGTCTTAGTTTAGTCTGGTGAGAAAAAACAACAACAAAAAAACATTGAGAATTACCTTTAACGCATCATTATAATGGAAAAATAAGCTGGTGGCAACATCGTGCTGTGGGATGCTTTTTCTTCAGCAGGGAAAAGGAAGCTGCTCTTAAGAAAGTGGATGGAGTTAAATTCTGCTCATAAAGCCCCAGTTCACAACTAAATTAGATGGAGTTTGTGGGAACACTTGAAAAATGTTGTCTTTAGACAATATTGATCAAATCCAGGCCAATGTTTGAGCAAATTTGTAAATGTGAACTGTGGAGCTGCTTTATTTTATGTTTGTGACATGTGTTGGAAACAGATCTGTGGTCTCAATGAATAAAAATTTGTTGAGGAAGAAAACGAATACATTTGGAAGGCACTGTTCCCACAGCAAATATTCTAGCTCTTTTTCTGAGCTACTGGGTGTTTCCATGAGTACATGAGATATATATTCTCTGTTTAGATTTATTATTCTGTTTTATCATCTCTTTGATTCGGAGCACCTAATCCAATATTTCCTTTAGCTGTTCTTTGAACGTACCAGCACGAAAAAAGAAAGCGTCACATCACGACCAAAGCCGCAGATTTGAGTTGACAAGATATCATTGGATTACAAAGCTCATTTCACTGTGAGTGCAACGGTTGACACACCAGTGACTGGGTTGGTCAGGCATGCAGAGGCAGATGGAGATGGAGAGGGGCTTCTCTTCTGCCCATCATTGTCTTTGGCATTTACAAAGGCCACTTACAGGAAGCCTCAGACGTGACGAGCTCTGGCTCTATCTGAATCCTATGATTGCTCTGTGGGCTGAATATAATGGATGATTTCGAAAGCACTGGAGTGACTGTACACTTTAACGACCGTTCCGTGAAAGTTACACTCAGGCAAAAATAAATAAATAAATAAAAAAACACCATTAGTGTGGTTGCTGTAATACTTTTTCTTTGTCGCCCACATTTTCGTCTATTAGAGGAGTTCACTTGCTGCCTGGAGGTCTGGCCTTTTGAAATAATAATTAAACAAAAAGAAACACACCCATTCAAGCAAGATAAAACAAAGAACATGGCTGAGGAAAAGGCAAGGGAATGCATCAAAGCTTGATGAACTAAACCTTACAAGCAAGCCCTACTTTCCAGTTAAACTCCGTAGGTCTCACTGAGAACTCCAGAGCCACTCATTCGCCCCAACATCTACTGTTACAAAGAGAGAAAACTTGTGTTCACCTTCATGGTACATGTGTACAGCTGATGTGCATAGGGGACTGCAATGTTCCTGATGACAAGCCCAAGTGATTTGTCAAGGATGATGGTACATCTGCAGAAGACAGTATTAATGATGCACTGGCCACAGTTACAAGCTCCCCAAGTGCCGAACACCCCCCACCCCATCACTGAAATGTAGATAGAATGTTACACAGGAGATGCATGCACTCACAGATAACATTTGTAATCTTTTAGAGTAAGCAGCTGTGGAGCTTTTCTATCTTGTTAACATCACTTAAAAATCCTTTCACTGCAACCTTCATCAAAGCACGAGGAAGAGATGACAAGTCTTTTGGCTGTCTAAATACCACAAAAGAGAGGGGTATGGTTTTTCTTTTCCTTTTTGCAAATGTACAAGGACATGCAGGTACTTCAGATGCTGCATGATAATATGAAAAAGAAAAAAAACTTGATTAGACAGTTAAACCTTGAGACACCATTGCTCTTTTGTAAATTGCGACTGTTGAGTGGAGGCCAGCAATTATGGACAGACAGGACAGAAAGAGTAGGCAGAGCAGCACAAAGAGTGAAACACAACCCAGAACACCGGGAGGTTATGGAAGGCTGTACTGAGCCAGTGCGGAGGATAAGAGGGTGGTAGGAAGGCTGGGGGCATCTGTCTACTGTTTAATTTGCCATCTGTGAGGCATACTGCTGCCAGGGTCCCTAATCAGGCAATCCATCACACCCCCATGGAAAAGGCGTCAATTATCTTGCATCCCAAGGCTAACGACAGCCTTCATGTCATTCAAAAAAGTAAAAAGCCATTGACTTCTTACACAATGTGTTCTGTCATTGTGGGTGTTTTCTCTATTTTTTGTTTTTCTTTGTTTTTTTTTTTTATTTTAAACTTGGGCACCAATCTAGATAGATCAGCATCACCCAAGTTAATATTTTGTCTTGTTTCCTGAGAATTTTAATATGAGATCCCCTGGTTCTACAGTTGGTGCACATTGTGCTTTCAGTGGTCTTTTAATATTAGTGAGTATACTACTTTTTGTAAAATGAACATGCCTTACAGAAAGAAGGTTCAGAAAGACCCTAGTGATTCCTGAACCAGGGTCTTTCTGCATGGAGTTTGCATGTTCTCCCTGTGCATGATGGGTTCTCTCCGGGTACTCCGGCTTCCTCCCACAGTCCAAAAACATGACTGTCAGGTTAATTGGCCTCTCTAAATTGTCCCTAGGTGTGAGTGTGTGTGTGCATGGTTGATTGTCCTGTCTGTCTCCGTGTTTCCCTGCGACAGACTGGCGACCTGTCCAGGGTGACCCCGCCTCTCACCCGGAACATTAGCTGGGGAGAGGCACCAGCAACCCTCCCGACCCCACTAAGGGACAAGGGTATACAGAAAATGGATGGATGGTTTCTCGGAATCAGTAGTTTAAAAAGCTACAAGATATGAATAACCCCAAAGTTTTTTAAAATAAGTATAAACGATAAATAGACTGGGACTCTGTATCTAACATGGTGGAATATGTATGTTCTTTAGGCTAAGACTTCCATCATGATTTTAAGTGCTGGTTTCCCTCATGTCTGTTATGCAATCCAGCTCTTCGGGGCCTTTTAGTTTCTCGTCTTTCAGAGGTTGTCAGTTGAACTATTATTAAAGTGACCTGAGACAAAATTGACCCGAACCCAATATTTTCACATTTAATGTGTAAAGCAACTTAATGCTCTTTTGGTATTCAAGACTTAAAAGTACTGCAAACATCATCAAGAATTTAGTTACAATGCAAAGCAAATTCAATCAATTATACTGTCATCACCTGACTGCAATCACTGCGTCCACAGCAGGACACTGTTCTGGAAAAGCCCCAGGTTATATTACATTGGGCCCAGATTTCTTACCAATTTTCCATATTCCCTTGATCCCAAGGCAATCCAGCACTGCAACTGCTATCCATAGTCTTCCTAACCTTGAACTCATAAGACTCAAAGGACGTGCCCCAATAAATAGCGGGTGGTTTTATTCTACAAATACAAACCTACTCTTATGGACAGATGGATGTGAATAATATAGCCTGGCTCAATTTCAACCAGTGTTCCTCTGTGTCAATCTTCAACCATATTTCCAAATTTTTCTGAAGAAGGTGGGCTTTTCTACTTCACTTGTTAATTTTTTTAGATTTAAAGAGAAAAAAAACCTAATTTGATATCTGATTTAAAGTGTTTTAATATATTGCATTAATATCATTGTATTATAGCATATTAGTTATTTTTCTTGCATATTATAAGTTCTCAATTTTTGGACTCCAGGTCCTAAAGAGTTATTGTTTATATGAGAAAATAGTGGGACATATTACACTGATTAATAAAATGTATATTTAAGTTTTGGAATACTTAAATATACTTGCAGTCAGACTAGTCATTAGTATATGTCATGTATGTTTGAAAGTTTTTACACTTACGTTTCCTATTTTGGAGCTGCTTTATTTGTTAGAATATTGACAAAATATTAGTTATTCTAAAGGCATTTCAAAAACATTAAAGTTGCTATTGTTTTTTATATAGGTTGCATAAATTTTGAGGAAGAGAACCGCTTGTTTTGCCAGTCCTTCATACCTTACTCCCACACAAAGAGCCTTCCCAAACCTCCCACCCACAGCACTACTACCCCCCTCTTTTCCCCTTTGCCTGCTCTGCAGATCAAAGTGGATGATGTGAATAGGGCCTTCCGGCATCTGAGTGGGAAGAAAACTCCAGGTCCTGATGGAGTCTCCCATCTTTGTCTAAAAATCCATGCTGAAAAACTTAGCCCCATCTTCACCCATATCTTAATGTCTCTCAAACTTTGTGAGGTACCATCATCCTGATTCCCAAGAAACACACCATCTAAGAATTTATAGACTACAGGCCTATTGCTCTAAAGTCAGTGGTCATAAAATCCTTTAAGCACCAGGTCATTCAGATGTCCTTCAGATACAACCTGAAGGACATGACAGGCCCCTTGCTCGAACCCAGTAGTTTGCTTACTGGCCCAACAGATCAGCAAAGGATGCACAACTTGGACCTACTCTTCATCCTGCTCCACCGCGGCCATCCAGGAAAATATGCCCGGATCCTGTTTGCAGACTCCAGTTCTGCCTTCAACACTTTCAATCCAGACATCCTCCACCATAAAATCAAAGTGCCAGCCTCCATTTGCCAGTGGATCACCAACTTCCTCATGGATCAGCAGCAGGTAAAGCTTCACACTTCACATATTGCTATCTCACCAATGCCTTTTGTGCTCACACTTCAACAAGTTCGATTCATTGTTGTACATTTTAATAAACAAGAATAACTTTCAGATTTTTAGCAAATATTTTTTATTATGAAAGTACAATTCTGTAAAACATTAGACAAAAAAGCCTTACTAGAAAAAGTACCAGAATCTGCCAATATTCTTCACAAGTCCATCCTTAACAAAATGCTGATAAACATCTTTCTGTCTCATGATTTGAACCAGAAGTTCATCTTACATCAGTGGTGCCCTAAAAGAGAACTCTTGTTCTTTTATTTGTTGTTTTTATTTATTAATTTTTTTGCTTCTCTTGATTCACTACGTTCACATTTTCCTACAAAAAGCTTTCAAATGACTTTTTTTGTTTGTTTTTTTAACAACTTCAAATTGCGGTTGAGATTCATGAGAATCTAAAATCTGTGTTTGAGATTATCAAACACAGTCCAGAATCTTTAGAAAGAAATAGCAAACTATAAATGCAATACTAAACTGGAAGTCGTGAATCAGATACATCAGAGTCATTAGCCAGCTGTTACATCCCAGCAGAATCATGCTCTGGGCAGTTAGCCATATCACCCAAATCAAACACTGCCACTGATCCAAAGTCAGTATATCAAAGATAAGTTATGAACCTCTGAAATCCACCAACAGGTATATGTCTGATGCTGTTGAGTGACAGTGGTATACTTTTTTATCCCCTCTTCCCTTTATTTATTTATCTTTTTTCATTTATAGATGCAAACCAGTTTAATTTGGAAGCCATCAGCTTGCTTAATGCACTCTACCTCTCTCCTGCTCTGAGGTCACATAGCCCACTGAGCACACTCATAAACAAATTAATTGGCTTGCCAACACAATTTATGTCCTCTGCACACACTACTATATGCACACTCCTCTAACTCCCTCTGATGGGTACACTTTGCTCTGAGCAGTGAATAGGTGTTGTACATCTTTGTAAATAAATAACATTCAACAAAGGGAAAGCATTACTGGCTCCTTCTTAAATAAAATGTTGTTGATAAATATTTAAAATAAATGTATTTATTTTTTTTTATTTCAGTATAAAATTAATGCATTACAGAAATGTGGTCAGAAAATATTTAGCATAATTAATTGCTAAGATAATAGAGCTTCATATGGAAAGACAACACAATATATTTGGAATCAACAAATTCAATGAGAAATAAATGAATAAATAAATGTCGATTTTTAGGGAACCTTAAAATTGGACTCCACAATAATTTAAAATTGTCATAGCTCATTATCATAATGTAAACAACTAAAGCTTGGTCTATTCTTGATGCATCCACAACATCTGCAGTGACACACAGTCAAATTACGTCATTTCAGCAGCAAACCTCTCTAACTATAACCAATATTGGTCAGACTGGTTTTAGGTGAGTATCTGTCCACTGTGACAGATACTCTGCCGAAAAACATGGCAGACAAGCAAGAGCTCCTCCTGGCGGAGATTCGCAAATAACGCAAAAAACATCATTGTCATATTTTGTTGTGACTATATTAGACAAGAGATGAATCGATGGATCCATTTATTTATTTTCTGTACACCCTTGTCCCTTAGTGGGGTCGGGAGGTGCTGGTGCCTATCTCCAGCTCTGGGCGAGAGGTGGGGTCACCCTGGACAGGTCGCCAGTCTGTTGCAGGGCAACATGGAGACAGACAGGACAAACAACCATGCACACACCCACTAACACCTAGGGAGAATTTGGAAAGGCCAATTAACCTGACAGTCATGTTTTTGGACTGTGGGAGGAAGCCGGAGTACCCGGAGGGAACCCACCATGCACAGGGAGAACATGCAAACTCCATTCAGAAAGACCCTAGGCCGGGAATTGAACCCAGAACCTTCTTGCTGTGCCTCTGTGCAGCCCACAATCACTAAAAGAATTAAATATTAACTACCCAGTTTAAGTTTGTTTTAGATTTAATATTATTAAAATGAAAAATAAAGACTTTCTGTTTTTGAAAAACACTAATGTTTTATCAGGAATTTGTTTTTTTAGTTAATTTCCTGTCCAATGGTTGGGGTAATGTATCACACATTCAGTTTACCTTTCACAGTTGCAGATTGTTTTAACTAGTCCTTTGTTTAATGTTACTGTGCATTGAACCACTAAGACATTCCACTGTGCAAACAAAGGTAGGCACACTCATCTCCCATATTAGTCAACACTATACAAATGTATGCACTTATACACTGGTGCACACAGAGTTAAAGGATAAACCTGCACATTGCAGATTTAAATAAACTGTTGCACTTTTCTGGTGCACACACAACACACACAAAACTTTCACACATCAACCTGTCAGCCTGAGGCAAAATGGTTTACATAAATCCTCAATTCTCTGTTGGCACACACTTTCTAGATGGGTGCTTGCTTGGGCTTGCTGGAGCAGAGATTGAAAAAAAACAGCTTGATCAGAAGAGGAGAATACAAACAGCATGTTGTCTGTGCAACTCAAGAGGAAGAAGGTGTGGACACATTTCTTAAGAGTTCACAGAGGTGGTTCGACAAGCCTACAAGCCTGAGGTCTGGAGGAGCCAGGTATTGAGATTTAGAGTGTTACACATCATTTACAGAAAATATTTTAATTTGAAATTTTGGACTTTTGTTTCCTATTTTTAGTATTTGGCTACAAATGCTCAAAATCTATCTATGACACATTTTCCTTTTTTGACATTCATAGTAGCACAGGCTTTGGATAACACCAGAAAAAAAATTAATGAAATAAAAAATATAAAGCAACAATGCTTTCTTCTCCAAAGTAGTGTTATTTTGATTACAGTTTTGCATATTTTTATATCACTATAAAGGTACCAAACATAAAACTAATCTTAAATAATTATGAGATCGGTGACCCTTGAAAAAAACTTAATGATTTTAGTTTTTGACTAATACGAGTGTAGGGATATCTCAACTTGTTTTCATGTTTTCTGAAACTCAATATAAATATTGAATTTCTAAATAAATATTAAATATTTGAACTAAATATGCTACTTCAGTAATTAGTGACTCTGTGTTCTATGTCATGTATCTGCTGCCCAGACTTTATAGAATGGCATTAGCAGTTTCTTAACATGATCAAGTCTTTCAAGTACTAAATAAACTATGCCAATATCGCAACACGATTCAGTTTAGAATAGAGGACATTGCAGCAGTTGTTCTACACCATGTGCACATAAAAAAGAGAAAGATTTGAGGTAGATGTGATAGGAAAGAAGAATAAACTGCAGCAATAAAGTGTTGAATCAGTGAGTAATGATGTTACCATGAAGGTAGAGAGGAATCAAAGACCCAATGTTGTCTAAATTGTTGTTTTTTATATAATAAAAGGTTTTGTGTGAATGTCTAGATGACCCACAAACCTGTCTTTGAATGCGTTTGAATAATTTATAGATCTTCTGAAGAAAACAGTTAGAGAAATGAGGGCATTTTCAGGGTTCTCCAGACTAAGAGAAAACGTGACAAGAATCGCCTCAACACATAGATCACCACAATATAAGATTGTAAAGCATAAACTCTGAATAGATGCACTGCACCTTATCTTTCCAAGACCTGTTTACTTATGTGGATTCAGAAAACCACTACCCACTCTCCAAAAGTACTCCTATTATGGAAGTTAAAATACTAAGTCTCATATTCATTATAATGATGCAGGTACACAAGCACTGCTGTCCCCTGCACTGCCCTAAACATCGCAAACCTATTTATCACCATTCACAAATTCATAACTGAACCAGTTAGCATTATTCTTCATTACTGCCTTCACTGGTATGATCAGGAAATGAAGACTAATGTATAAACATGTAGACACAAAGCCATTGAGTATTAATGCTACCCTCCTGCAGGCTTAAGATACAGAGCCACAAGTCTTTTACTGTGTGCGTGATCCTGGTGGGGTCTGACGGGACAACCCCCCCCCCCCGCTTTCCCACTGTCCAACTGTGACATTTTCCGTGCTCCCCTTGAGCGTCACACAAAGATCATGGGAGGGTCTTTAACCCTCCCACAAAGACCATGGGAGGGTTAAAAAAAGCAAAAAGCATTTGAGCACCACTCATAAATATGCATAAATAGACTAAGACAGCTGATTGTATAATTCAATATGATTCGTACTCACAAGGAAGAAGAAAAGAAGGGCTCTCATCCATCAGTAATAAATCAATCTCAACATGAAAAAGAAAGACATGAGACACAGGGCACAATCAAGCCCTTTACCCAAAGTCACCTATTCAAAGTAATGCTCTCATTTGACTTAATGAAAATTTTGACAAACCAGTATGCACATTGGATACGTGTGTTTTGGCTGATAAGAACTATGCACGTCATATTATTCCACAATGAAAAGGAAAAGATGGTTTAGTCTTGAATTATCAATCATTCTAAGGTTTGCCAAGCTTTGTTTGCTCTGTGAGATCAGAGGGAGGATAATGATGACACAGAGATTATGAACTAGTTTTTAATGCATTTCACAAGGGGTCCACAAGAATATCAATGTGTTCAGTTTAATTCCTCTGTTCACAGTTTAAGCACGACACCCTTCTCCCAGTGATGCCCTTTGTGGCCTGTTCACCTTTTGTCAGGATTCTGTGTTGAAGAAACATTACACACTCAAGAATTTTTTCTAATTCATCCCCCATGAAAAGCCATTTTATTTACACAGTTTATGGAGGTAGAATTTGAATGTATGTTCTCTCTCTGAGTGAGTCTGAGGTTATTCCATGTTAGTCAGTAAACATCTGACTAATATGAAAAGCAAGGAATACAGGGATGAAGATGTGAAGTTTAAAGAACAGTAAGATTTTTTAAAGATGTTGAGCTTGACTCATCTCACAAAGATGTTAAAATCATCTAAAATGGAAAGAGACAAAGAACAAAACCACTGTTAAAAGACAGGTATCA
Source organism: Phalloptychus januarius (assembly GCA_902982915.1). Taxonomy (NCBI): domain Eukaryota; kingdom Metazoa; phylum Chordata; class Actinopteri; order Cyprinodontiformes; family Poeciliidae; genus Phalloptychus; species Phalloptychus januarius. Next base: position 13,168,385 of record CADWAE010000230.1, on the reverse strand, counting down.
CTTATGGTTGGAAGGTTGCTACAAGTCATGCAGATGTCACATTAAGAATGTGGATGAATATGATCTGATTAAATTAAATAAAAATGATAGTTTTTGCCCTGCATTGTCATTCTGGTTTGCTTTGTGTGATAAAAAAGTAACATAACACATCCATCTAAAAATGCTCTTATCTACAGGGTAAACACAGTAGTGCCAGCATCAAGCTGTGGTAATTCTCTTCTCTATCAAGAACATGAAAACTAGTTAAAGTAAATGCAAGAATGAATGAAGCTAAATATGGAGGTTTCCTAAATTAAAATCCACTTTAATGGAAAGGATTTGTGTCAGGGTCTGTGATGCTCTCATCCAACATGCAAATGATCTTTAAAGTTTGTGGTGTAATGTGGGAAAAAAAAGAAGAAAAAAAAGGATAATTTTGTAAGGTCCCAGTTAAAAACAAGTTAAGGTTTAGGAGGTAAATTGGTATATTTGATTCCTTTAATGTGTAATCAGTTACATTAACCCAATACACCCACATTCTTAGAAAAGAGAAACATTTATTTATTTTTTTTCTGATAGGAATTCACAGTAAGCCTTTATACATTCAGTATAAACGACAACCTTAAACCAAGGTTGATTATGAAAAAGAAAAAATTTAATTGAAACCCAGATTTGAAAACAGGGTCAAGGCAAATATAAATGAAAGAGGAGCTTTTAGTTTCTTGTTCTTTCTCAGACAGCCCTCAGAAGTGTCCAGAGAAGGAGGTATTCAAGTGCTAAATCCCTTTAATCTCACACATCCAAAAGCAACCTATATACTGTACATCTCTTGAGTGTCTATAACTACTGAAATAACCGTGGACCTGCAACATTATCTTACAAAAGATCTATAAATTTCTCCAAAAATGAGGTTTGTCCTTGTTGACACAGTATGCGTATACATTTATTGACTAACGTTTTGCTTTATATAAATTTAGCAGATTTTTTTTTGCACCAACAATTAGTTAAATGTTTTAAATCCTCTGAATATACTTTATGATCAAAAAAAGCTGCAAGCTGTTTACTAATATTTTTACGATCAAAATTCACCTTTCTTACTGCAGATGAAACAATAGCAGGTGAGAGAAAAAAGGCTGTTTGTTGCAGACAATACGGGTGCAACTCAGCTTTTGTGAAACAGTGCAGTGACACAAAAGGATAAATTGGTGTCACTGCTCCTGTCCACCTTCCCATTGGGGGTTATCTCCCCTTCGCATCACACCACCATGCATCTTGTTTGATGGCTGCAGGATACCATTCATGTCAACACAGACCTGTAGTTTTATGCTTCTGACCTCACGGAACAGCTCTCTTGTGAACACTGCCGGAAGAAATACAAAGTTCAAACCATGCATGCATGCACCAGTGCACTCATCTTAACACATTTAGGCACAAACAGCAACTAGTCACCTGAAAAAAATAAAAATCCAGACCTGATACCATGCCTTATTACACAGACATCTGTGATTACATTTTAGAAAGGTTGCTCAATCAAACCATGAGCTCATCCTGTTTGTCCACATGAGCACTGTCAATGCTTAGCAGTCCATGGAAAGTGAAAGTCAGGCAATGTTAAAAATAAGATGGGGTAGGCATGTTTTTATAAAAAAAGTGTAAAGAAATTAAATCACAGTTGTGAGTTTTGGAGCACAAATCTATAAAAGAAAGCACATCTTTTTTTCAGCGAGGCATCAGAAATGTTGATCCATATTAATATAGTAACATCACACAGTGGATGCAGATTTCTAAGCAGGACATCCATGACAAGTCGTCCATATACTGCATCCCAGTGAAGAGCACTAAAAACAGTGTTATTCATTCATATCATACCAATATGTACCTCTATTAGAAAGGCTGCATTATCATGCTCAAAATAGTCAATTGAAGAGAGACACACTGTCCTCATGGTCAGCAACAGCAGGCTGTCTGGTTTGAACAAAGGTCAGCAGGTACTACAGGGTCCTGAGTGTGCTGAGAAAAACCCACAGACTATTACAGATAGTTAGATCAGGCTTTCTCCAACCAATAAACAAAGCTGCACTCAAAGTTACTTAAATTAACTATCTTCTACTATCCGACAATTAGTTTGAAATTCAGTAAATTGTATTTCACATGCCTAGATGTCTGATTGTTGCCTTGCAGGAAGAGGTCACCTTTCATGTTCTCTCTGTGCATTCATTGGTCCTCTCGATGTTATCCAGATTCCTCCAGCAGTCCAAAGACATGACTGGTTAATTAGTTATTCTAGACCGCCTTCAGGTGTGAGTCTGTACATGCATGAATATACGTTGCTCTGAAATGGACTGGCAAGTTGTTCAGGGTGTTTCCCCCCCCCACAACTTTGCAAGGACAAGCAAGTATAGACAGTGAATATAAACAATGTTATCAATTATTGCAAAACCCCAACTGCCACTTTATTCATGCGCTTGACTGCAAGTGTAAGTGTAAACTGAAATGTATTTACAGATAGCACCCCAAGCTGAAGGTGTTTTGTACAGGTCAGCACTGAGAATCATTCTATTTCACAGTTTTCCCTTTTCATATCGCAAATGCTGAGTGAAGAAATATACCAAAAGATGTTTGCAGTGGTCTTTTTGTAATGAATTAGGTGCCAGGAAAGATTCACTTTAGGATGGTCTTTCAAAGCAAAAGGGTCCCGTGGTAAACAATCATATTTGCTTTAAAGCCTTATGAAGGTCAGAAAAAAAATATCGTGGAAATGAAATTGCTAAACAAAAAGAAGAAAAATAAAAAACTAACTTCAAAACAAGAACAAGAATGCCAAAGGAAATTAAGAGCAATTCTAGAAAAGCATTACATGTGAGGAAAAAAACCCTGCAGAAAAAAAACTTCAGAACCTTGAATCTGAGATCATCAGTAACTTCAGTTTGTTTTCATCAGCCTGCACCCATTCTGTCTTAAATCAAGTGACACAGCCTATTGTTTGAACCCATTAAAGAAGAGAAGTGAGGATATCCTTGTTCAGGTGACGTACCATCTGTTGTGATGTAGCTAAACATATCTCTCCCTATGACGACAAACAACTATAAACAAATGGTTTTTTTTTTCGGTTTTTAAGAACCAGTTCAGGCAAGTATTAGATTTTGCAAAGTACAATAACAGGGGTTTTACAAAAGCTCTTTTATTGTAGTTTTTGGTAGAAATAAAAATCTTGCAAAGTTTCGCTTAAAGTTTTTGTGTTACTTATGTGATGCCATGAAGCCAGAGTATTTCTAATCAAGACTGTGATACTGTTCAAATTTCTTACTAGCCCCTGCCTAATGCAAACCATTTCAGCCTGATTAAATTTCAGTGTGTGTATAATAAATCTAACAATTTGATGCTTGCCAATTTCATATGTGTATATGCAAAGAAAAATGATCACTACCCAAGCATGACAAGCATACTTTGGTAATGCAAATGAGAAGAGTGTGTACACAGCCATGTGCAGATAAATTCATTCTAAGACAGCAAGGTGAACGATTAAAAGGCAAACTAGAAGGGAAAAGTCTACAGGGATGTTGGAAAGTATAATGTGTTTACTTCGATAATCATTTATGTCAATTCCCGGCTTCTGTTTTTGAGATACTAAACATTTCATCATCACTGTTCAGACCTTCTTTAATTAACCTTTTTTTCCTAATCTTAAATGTGCATTACATTTTTTTTACACAAGCATTCTCACAAGCTTTTTGCAAATCTGAAATTTATTTTTAAAAATTCTGGAAAAATTTGAAAGGAAAACAATATTCTCAACTCCAGATTAATATAATATTGATTCAAAGGACCCTATTTTTGGTTTTGTAGATAAAAAGTTTTAAACAAGAAAAGATGCAAAAAAAGTGCAAAATAAGATATTGACCCACAATATCTATATTTTGGGTCATTAAGCCAAGCATTATAATTGTTCTTACAGCAAAACAATTAATAGTTTATTGTGAGATTACACAGGCTGTTTTCTTTCTTAGTTTTTAAATAATGAATGAGCGATCAAGTGAAAATGTTAAGTATATTTCAGATGAGTTATAATAAATTAGCTTACCCTTAAAATGCCAGTATTTTAATTGCGTACCACTGTCATAAAATGTTTAGTAGTTTAGTTTTTGTTTGTTTTTAAAATGCACATGTTGATGTGGTTTTGCATTCAATATTGCGAGAAGTGGTCACTGGCCCCTATATAAACCAATATATATTTTCTCTGTTTTTATATGTACCTACATGTTAAAAGTAGAACAAATTTACTATCTTATGCCAGCAGAGAAAGTAAATACATGTCTTTCCCAGAATGTTAGACTATTTCACTTTAAAATCTATTCTTGTTACATATCCATTTTTTTTCCAGCATGTGTTTGTAATATACAAATATTGAATTTCATTTATATCTGCAGGGTTCTTTCATGGTAGTTCAACAGAGTTTTGCACACAGTTACAAAATCAGAATGTATGCAGTCCACACATTAAGCTGTCGTTTCTGATATATTTCGCAGAGCTTTTTTTGTGTACAACCCTGTATAGCAGTTAGATATTGCTTTTCTACTTCTTTCTAAAGAAGAGTGTCACACACATTCTTTTGTAGATTAATTATGTAATTTGTCTAGTTTTGTTAATTTGATTCCACTTATATTTAATTGTGTTTATAGTTGAATTACATTGAATCATTTGGAGTTGTGTGGCAGGTGTCTCTTTCACCTGCCACTGTCCCCTTACATAATTATTTAGTCCAGGCAGATACACAACATCCTGCCTCTGGGGTCACAGCCTCTCCTTTCACCTTCACACCTGCCATCCATGGGTCGGTACTAATGAGTAGCAGGTCAGTTGAAAGGGAGGCTAGGTCAGCTCAATGACCTTCTGACCCTAAGTTATGAGACACGCAACTCTGCACAGGCTGATCTCCTGACTGAAGCAGACACAGAACTTTGATGTTGTGACCATTTAAGGTAGTAAGAAAATAAATGAAACAGAAAACTTCTACCAAAAAGTTGAATGGAAGTCATTTTTTGGGCACAGATATTTCATATATCACACTCGAGTCATGAAATGTAAAATGTGTATCACTCTGAAAACTTAAACTTTTTTCAACCAAGAAATCAAACAGCATGCTTAAAGTTCTGCTATTGTTTATGTTAAATTAGTTTATCTGCCCTCAGAAAATTGATCCATTATTATTTTATGCTTTATAGAAGCTAGTACTTACATTTTGTCAGAGAACTTGAACAAGGAAGTGAAATAATAATAATAACAATAATAATAATTATAATTGAAAGCAGTTCTGTCTCAACCAGAACTCTTTATTCTCAATATTGATCTGATTTATTATTCATGTTTAAATCGTATTGAACTAAGTCTAGGCAATAGCCAGTCAAGTGTCACAGTTCATCTTTTCATTAAAATTAGAAAATCAATCCAATGCATTTAAACTCAACAGTTATAAAGCATAGCAAAAATAATATACTACATGTTATTAGTATTACAGTAAACACTTATTTGTGGTTCTGCAATTTCTCTTTTGCATGGTTGTAAAAGAGTTTTTGATCTGAGTTTCTGCAGCTGAATCCATCACTTACTCAATGCAGTGCGGTTTCCTTTAGTGCTTGGTTAACTTTAGTAAATATTATCAGTTTTTCACTGGCTTAGAGAAAATTTGGCTAGTCACATGTTTGTTGTTGTTCCAGTTAATCATATGTGGACAATGTTTCTGTGTTGCTCTTTTGTCATTTCTTCCTTGTCCTTTATCTCAAAATTATTTAAAAATCTCCAACATGGAAAGAGGGGTTAAAGATAACAGACCAATTTTGCACCGATGAACCACATTGAAGGTTTTTAAATGAGTAAACATCGTGGATTGTAAGAGGTCATTTGGGATAAAGACTGACATATGTACACTGTTGAAAATGCAGCAGCAGCACAGTATGCAAGGGCATATAAATCAGATACATGATATCATCATCCTGTATCAATGTGTTCTCAGGAAAATGCTAATTAGCAGAATCTGATGCAGATAATGATATGTTGAGGATGGCATAAAACAACTTTGCTAACTTCGCTTGTTAAATTTAAAGCATTGAATTAATCTGAACAGCCTGGCTACAAAAGGATCATGAGACAGAGATTGATATGTCAGGTTTAATCTTTTGCAGATGAATACTGCAAGTTGTAATTAATGCCCTTTTGGTTCCTTGCAGCATGATATAAAAGTACTGACAGCCTGTGGTTTTGGCAGCTCAACTTGTATACTGTACAAATACTACACAATCAGCATTGGTCTTCTGCGTCCCTCAAACGGAATGTCATTGTCAGGCTTTTATTCAAAGTGGAAAACCTAGACTTGATCAAATAAATGGTGTGCAAAAGATATACCACAGTTTTGTAGGAACTACACTAAAAATCAAGCTATGTGAACATCATTGAAGTTCACACCTCACTTAGTCAAGTTTAGTTGGTACCAACCATTGAAGAAAGTTGTGACTAAAGCCCTGATCAAAACCATAGATTGGATTAATTCTCCCCATTTGCCTACCTGTTAGACAGAATGTGGACTCTGTGTTGGAAAATCCATGAGTGAAAACATCCCATGTCACCTATATATATATATCTGAACATGCTTCGTCTTTTTTATTAAAAGCAAGTCACTTGTGTTCACACTATATACACTTCTGAAGATCGATCTTGTGGCATTCAATGACTCACAAGGGCTTTGCACTGTGGATCTGCCAAGGCTGAGTGGCAAACAGTCCCAAACCAATTTAACCGCCAAGTACAAGGACTTGTTTGATTTTACAACCAAGCAAATCTTAATAATACTGCAAAAATGACTATGTTCCCTTTGTTTTAAAATCCTTCTACCAGTTTTTATGTTATCTTATGCTTTCTTTATGCCAAGAAGTAGTTTCTCTACATATAATTTCCCCCTCAAGTTTTGCATAGCAATGAACTCATTTATTCCAGAATTGCACTTAAATCCTCAAGGCTCTTCCACTGTTTCCAGAACGTACAAGCCTCCAATGACATTAAATCGTCATCAGAAATGTGGTATGTCACTATGTTGTGAAACACAGCCAATATTTGTATATTTACATTTGGAATAAATTAACTAAAACAAAAATTTTTGTCATATTTTTCAAATAAGGTATTTTGCTACAATAGCAGTTGCAAACATTTTGGATATGGTTGTATGAGTTTACAGACCGAAAATTGTATTCATTCCTCATAGAAAAAGAAGTTAAGCTCATTTAGGTTGTAAATAGCTAATTTCAAGTTTTACTCTTTACTCTTTACCCAGTAGCTTTTGTGTGTTTATCAAAAAGATCCTTTATGGTTTAACTACAGTATGACTTTCAAATCTTGGCAAAAAAAAGTCAAGTCCTAAACTTTTGAGGAGCAAATCTTAGCCAAATCTCAAGTCCGTGAGGGACCAGTCTCAAGATTTTATTTCATTATTTAGTAGCAAATGGAGCTGTCTGCTGATGGACATTTGCTTCCATTAATTTGTTCTACCGCAGGGTTAGGGTTGGAAAATGAAACTTTGTGCTATGTTTACTCAGCACCAAATTTGTTCCTGGGAAAGCACATCTGAAAGGGGAAACTTAGACTAACTCACATTGGAGCTTTATTGACCATTTTAAATTGCTTTCAGAAAGACTGATTGTTGTAGTGTTAGCACAACTTGCATCCGAGTTTTTGGGAAACCTTTGGCTTTTCCTGTCCAACTGTCTCATAGGCCAAGAACCTCCCAACTACACTTCTATTGCTTCATGGGCTAAAGATGGAACCACAAGTTCTGTTTCGGATGTACTTTACATGTTATCAGAGTTTTTATCACCCAGCTTGCTGTTATATTATCAGCCAAGATTGTTCACTGTGCAGAAGACAGGAGTTTAGAGTCATCCCATCACTGAGGTCTTAAAAAGGCAACTTCAGAGAACAAAATTGGGTTCATTTCTGTGAATGTTGAACTAAATGAGTAATGTTTAACTAAACATATGTTTTTCTCTATTCTATCTAAATATCAATTATTTTGACAACCATACTCCAAGATATTTATGCACTATTTGTGCCTGTTGAATGCTTGAAATCTGAATAACATGCATAGAATTGTATCATCATAATGTAACAAAGTATCAAAGTTTAAAAGGTATGAATATTTTGCCAGCTACTTCTAAGATGTTAAAATTTAAGAAGGATGTGTGGAAAGAATGATCAACATTCATGCAATGTTTGTTTTTTTTAATGCATTTCATATTTACCTGACACCTTACTGTCATAGCCATTTCTAACCCTACATTTATCCCTGCTGTAGGGCCCACACAGAAATCTCTCCTCAGCTTATGCTCCTGAAAATGAGGGACATGTAATAACTTCATACACTATTAAAAGTTACAGGAACTGAAAAAATACTGATAGCACAAGACTCACAAAGCTGGCTTAGTCATAGATAGTTTCGTCCTGAGGCAATGGCTTTTCAGGTCTGATAAGCGACAGAGTAAATATTAGTGTCAGGTTATAGATCATACTTATTTTACCCATAAAGAGAGGTTGGGTGGTGCAGAATAGGAGAAGGAATCAAAATGTTGACCCTTATACAAGTAAATTTATTTCAAAGTATTGGCACATACTTGTTTATGATCAAAATCACTTATTTGCATTTGACTTAATGTGTGATTAGTTTCCATCCATAAGTGACCCTGGTTCATTGTTTGAGTCTTCAATTTAAAGGGGAGCACTTTGCTTTGTTAAATTCTGATGTGAACCCATCGACAGCCAACTACAGTTTAATAGCAAACTTACTCATGTGTCTGAATTACTGCGTGGAATCCACACTAAGTGAAAATACAGAACTAAAAAGGGGGAAAATCATGGAACAACTTAACATAAAATAGTAACTGAAAATTCTAGGATGTTCTGCATTGAAGATGTGTGGCTCACATGAAAAAACACCACACAAAACAAGGAATGTATGTCTATCCAGCAACGGGTCTTGCAGCTTATTTTTTCTCAATATAAAATTGCATTTCTAAGTTACAAGTAGGTTTCTAGTCCTACATTTTTGCAACCATAATATGGAGCTAATATGTTTCATAATCTAGAATTTACCATACACATTGTGCAATAATTACAATGTTGACTATAAAACTTTTGTAAATGTCTTTAAAATGTTTTCTTATTCCTGTCATCTTCTTTCATCTTTTTTTCTTCATATAAAGCTCAACCCAATCACCCAGCCTGTCTACCTCCACCTACAGTCAATTTCTGTACATACAGCTGCAGGTATGTTGAGCTGCACCTACACATTGCAATATAGATAGAAACAAGAAAGCAAATCTCCCCTGTGACCCCATTGAATAACCTATTTTTCTTGCACTGTATCTTGGAAATACAGTTCCAACTTTGAAAAGTTACAATTACTTATATATGCTTAGAAAAGCTTCTGAGCCACTGAGCATGAACACGATAAAAAGAAAATGAGATCAAAGTCACAAGCAGCCTACAAATCTGGAGGCCAAAGAAAGTCAAGTGAGGTACATTTTCTGTTCAACTACTCAAACTACTTAGAAATGCAAAAAACCTGCCTTAATATGTCTCTCATGTCCTTATTACTAGACTAATTATAGAATTTAAAAATAACAAAAATCAGGCTCATGTTTGAGCTTGATTATTTTGTTTACTGAAGTAAATAATTAGGCCTTCTTAAGTATTTTTTGACTGTACACAAGAAAAAAATGGAAAAACAGAGTGTCTGAAAAAGTAAATAAAATATGCTTGTCTGTGTAGACAGCTGCTAATTATCACTGCTTTTAAGCAAACAATAAATCAGGCAGTCTTCAGGTGACGAACAAACAGATGTACAAAAATATAACGGTCATATCAACATAATATTTAGTATATAATGTAAATACTGAATGCAAGCATGTACAAATAACCATTGAGGTCAATCATTTCCATGTGGCAAAGTGCATCAGTACTTGAAATGAGTCCAGACATGGTGCATGTACATCTACTGTGCATCCATTTTCTTCATTGAAATTTGTGTGCATGGATTCAGAAAGAATGCTTCGGTTTGTCATCACTTTTCAGTTCTAATTAAAACAGAGCTGCAGTACTCATCAGATATGGCCGTCACTGATGAAATGGGATGACGAAGTCAGGATGTTACCTGAAAGACAGAGGGAAAGACAAGATTAGGTAGATCAAGTGTGAGTCAATACCTTTGATAATATTCCATCATAGAAACATATCATTGAATTTTATTCATTGTAAAAATGCATGAACAATTTTCAATCTTTACTATTGTGTCTGAAAGACACAGTTCTAACTTTAAATTTGATTTGAATTTGAGCAGAGTGTCATAAAAAGAGGGACTAAATACTCTGAAAGTTGTCTTAAGGATGAGGTTGAGTCTGCTTTTCTCTGTCATTGTTGTTGTTATGCGCTACCTTTCTTTTGTCCTCAGATTCCTCTTTTACCAGACAGACTGGTTGCCTATTTGGTTTGGCAGCAGCAGCTAAACGTAATCTCACTAGAACAGAGGTCCCGGTGATGTTTAACCCTTTCAAGGTAGCAAGATGGGGAAATCAATCACTACTTGTGTGGAAAAAAATATCCCCATCCTGTTAGCTGCTCACTTAACACCTATTCCTGTGCTGGCTGCCGTGGAAAGGGAAACCCAAGGGAAGACGAAAGAGGTCAAACTCATTTGGGCAATCATGACAAAAAATGGGAAAATGTCACAAAAAACAGCAACTTCAAATGACAGTGCTGTTGAGCCTTGTAAAGAAGTACTGCAAACATTATGCAATCAAATAAAAATAAAAATATTTAACCTGTTGCTTAAGTTTTAAACCATTTCCAGGAAATACTGTGAACAGAAGAACAACCAAATAGATTGGTCCATAATTGCTTTACCCAAACACAGAAACAGAAAGGTTCATAATCAATTTCAGACAATCTGCTCAAAACTAGTGTAGACCATAAAGGCATCATAATCAAGATGGACTACCTAAAGTTGGACAGCAAGCCACCTTTTAATTCAATGGACGGATTGATAACCGCTCTACTGAAATGATCAATGTCTACCTAATATTCACTATAATCCTAAAAGAAATTAATCTAGTATAAAAAAATGTATATATATATATATTTTAAGACAAAAAAAGATTTTCCAAGGAGAACAAAATATCTGAATAATTGTAAATTATGGGTTGTGAGCTAAAAATATGAATACATCTTTTTTATATTTCGCTGCACAATAGTGTCTATCCCCATCTGTGTATTGTGATTTTGTTATGTCGTGTATATCTCTGTAAGAATGTTTACTTTCAAGTTCCATAAGTTAGCTGGAAAAAGTACTAAATATGGACTTTAGTCTTGTCAATTTTCAAAGGCACCATCTCAGTAGCCAGTAGCTGCAATTAAAAACTCTCTTGTGCAAGTATTTGGCTGTCATGTTGCTCAAGTGCCAGGGGATGCTACCTTCTGGTGAATTCTGGCCTTGAAAATTGTTCGAGGTTATCAAAATAGAGTGTTTGAAGCACTGTCACAGTCACCAGGGAGCTGAATCAATGATTGCTCACACTTGAAAAATGGTCACCAACTGAAAATAAAGTGGGAATGTCAGGAACAACACAACAGAGACCAGCCGCACCACCTCTCTGCTGAAGTTCAAAATTCTGTTTATGATCCAAGTTTGCTCATTTGCTCTTTTCTCTTTCATCTCTATCTCTTCTCTTCTTTTTGACACAAAAACTGTACATGCAGCGCAGAGTTGATGCCCCTTGCAGTGATAATTAATTGTGACTCAGGGCCAAGAAACAAGCCTCTTCATTTGAAGATCAAGCAACCCAGTGTCCAGCACTTAGTGCTCTTGGTTTTAATGAGCCTCCCCCCAACCCCCACCTCCAACTCTAGTTTTCTTCTCTGTTCTGGCTCTTTTCTACCTTTCATTTTTTCAAAGGGGGACTCTGCCAATAGGTGTCCTGTCCTGTTGCTTTCCAAAAATACAAATAAATAAGGCATGTCTTATTTGATGGCACCAACAGCGGGTTGACAACGTTTAAGTGCTGTTTGCTTTGGGCCATATGACTACAAACAAATACATTTGACCACAGAGTTTAAAACTTTTAGCACAGCATAATGTTGACCTTCTGAAATATGTTCATGGTGAGAACTGACAAGTATCAGATGACACCCTCTGTCCTTGTAACACTGTTTTTGCCCTAGATCCAGCACCCACTTTGTCTTATTGAGGGTCTTTAAGTGTTACATCCCATCTCAAATATGCTAAGCCATCTAATCATTGCATAAGTTAAACTTGATGGTGTGGTTCCTACTGTACTTCGCAGACGAGAGGTGGAACAGTGACAGGCTGTCTTTAATTCCCCTTGCCACCTCTGTTCTTTCAGAAATAAGAGATGAAGAGCTGAAATGTCTTTTCCTCCTGAGTTTATTGTCCTAGCAGTCTTCAATTTACATTGGCAGCTTTTTGGGTTCATTTCCACAGTGGGGTTCAAAATGGTACGATTCATGTTACTTTTATCCACGAATACCGAGCGGGTCACTCATTTCCACAACACAAGTGTCACCGTGTTCTGGTACTGACTGCTGCAGAGACTCTTCACAAAGATTAAAAGCAAAGATTTTCAGTAATAAAACCAAACAAAACAAATAATTTTGTCATGGTGATTTGACTAGTAACTTAGATAAATGTCAAAATCGGATTCAGCAGAAGCACCCCCTCTGTAGCTGAAACAAACGGTTTGGAAATTTAGCAGAAGTGAAGTGAGAAAGCGCTGGTCTCAAAACGTGTGGCTCTTTCACAAATGTTTAATGTATGAGATGGATTTAAAAATCCCCCAAAATAAGCAAACATTCTCATTTTTTTATATTTACACTATGCAAAATGTGTTCCAGGAGAACATCAACCACAAACATGCACATGAAGCAGAGCTAAGGTTTTACCCAAAGTGCTTCAGTCATTCACCCATTCACACACTGATGAGGCAAGTTTGTGATTGGAAGGTGGGTGAAGTGTCTTGGCCAAACACAAAACAAAAGAGGCAGACGGAGAGATGATTGAACAGGCATCCCACCCCCTGCTGTAAAGAATCCATAGAGGTTGCTTTGTATTTGTGCCCCAGAAGAAATAATTTTTAAATTATCTTCATTACGATTTTTCAGGAGTCTCTTTATTCTCAAACTGTCTGCAATGATTCAAAATCACAAAAACTTATTTTGCGAAGACAAGCTTAAACTGAGGTAAGTTATAATGCTGAACATTTTCAACCAAATTACTTAGAACTGTCACTCAACTCCAAACCAGGACCTTTTTCTTGGGTAAAGGTCTACCAATATAATTTATTTTTGATCTGGTAAAGGCAGTGGACACAGAAAGAAGGAAAATAATGGTGCCAAGACACTACTTGGTTCTTAGAAAAGGCTCCTGCTGTCAAAACATTTTCTGAATCAGGCAGTTGCAGTTCATCATTATCAGCCACATGTGCACACTAATGGAGACACAGTAGCATAGAAGCAGAATGAACTTCAGTTGATAGAATAAGAGTAAGCCATAATAAAAAAGAACATTTTCAAGGCTCAGTAAAAATAATTTGGAAAATGTTTTTAATAACTAGCCTTTGTCATAAGTAGGTAATTTAAATAGCAATAAGTTAAAAGAATTGTCTGTTAAAAATGGCCTTTATTTAACAGTAACTAGGCCAGAAGAAAAACAGACAGAAGAGGAAGACATGAAGTAAGTGACCCCTGGCCAGAAATCAAACTGTGGACAAGAACTGTTGCCTCTGTAAATGGAGTCCCTGTCTACCACTTAGCCATGTGGTACTGCAGCTTAGTAGGAGGTGTTTAAGTCCCACAACAAGTTGTTAAAACATGTTACCTCCCTCAACCAGTTAGTCCTCCAGAGTAGAGTAGCAAAACTCATTACTCTTAATTATTGGGTCACAAGGACAGGCAACCTCTCAAATCACTTCAAGAAATTGTCAGTTCTTATCTGTCAAGCAACAAATTTGAATGTGGACATGAAAGTGCTGATTTAACTCATCAGTATGAACTCACCAACAACTCTGACATTGGTGATAGCTATGAGCATAGCTATTTTACAAAAAAAATTACACTGAGTAATCCATATATACATTTATATAATCCATATTAATTCAATTGTGCTGAACAATGCCTAAAATCCCCTTCTTTGACACTATTGTACAGCTGCTTCTGGGTATGCAAAATGCACAATTTCGACTTCAGGGATTTGGATAACTGAACAAAACAGAGGTCTCAAGGGGGAGTCTGAGCAGCAACATTCTGCCTAATGAAGATGCATTAATAAATACCAAATAACACAGGTCATTAAATGCCATGTGATACCCTGTAAAGCTTAAAAAATACAAGAAATGCTGATGAATAAATGTCTATTGATGATGCAAGGAACTGAAAGCTTGTTGTTGTGCTTTATAAAAGTACCCAGTAAAGAAAGAAGTGTCTCATTTCATAATGCAAAGATATGAAAAAAGGCACCTGTTCATTTCAGAGTATCAAACAAAATTTTAGTTGTATGGCACATTTCAGCAAGAAGACATTTCAAGTGTTTTACTTCATAAAAAACAAAAAAAACTTAGTCATACAACACAGAATCAACAATCAAAACATTACATTTAATCAAGTGCCATCGTTAATGGCACTTGATTAACGAGAATAATCAATTATTATTCTTGTATATTCATAATAAAAAAAATGGTTTACCCAGTCAGTAAGTGTAAAGCTGCTTTGATTTGGGTATAGTTTGGAAGTTTGAAAGGCATACTTAAGAAAAGCCCCCAGGAAAACATCGGGCAGTAATTTCCTCTACCATCTTTTCCACAGAGGGCAGCTTTTGGCTTCCATTCTTCCTCACCTTCTTTCTCACTTTACACAACGAAGACAGCCAATATATGCCAGAGCGACATATCCTTCCCCCCGATAATGGAATTGCCCGGCTGTAATAATAATTTGAATTTCACACCCTGCTGCTTCAGTGTGGAGGGATTGCTGGAGCAGCAGCATAAATTAGCCTCCGTGCACAGGGCTGATCGATGAGTGCCCCATTCACCACCTATTGATTTGGGACAACTCTTGGGCATGCAAGTGTACCTTGCATGTTTGCAGTTCCATGCAGGCCATTTTTACTTTTTTAACTTTACGGGAAACAACTAAATCTGTATTTTGGCTGCCAAAAGTAACAAGATCTGGTTTAATGACAAGAGCAGTACTATGCTCGCTACGTTAGACAAGAGGTCGGATCGAAATTCCATAGAAAATCTATGGAACATTGTCAAGAGAAGGCTGACAAGAGGAAACAAGGAGCTGAAGGACACCATTAAAGAAATTCTGGATTTCTTTAACAGTAACAAAGGCTTTTTGCTTGAAGTTACAATTGAAGTAGTCTAGAAGAAGCCTAAACCAAGTACTGAGTGCATATACTGTAGATCACATGGGCCTAATATTTCAGTGTTTTGTTTTTGTAGAATATCATCTACAAATATTTGCACTTTTTCTGTTAAACTTGATTTTTGGGTTTGCATTACCTCTAAGCCATCATTATCATAATTAACATAGACACATGGTTACAACGCAGCACTCTGTAAGTCATTTAACTACAAATTATGAGTTTAATTGGTTGAATTTAATTGATGATATTCAAATTTATTGAGATGCACCTGCATACACTATGCACCACACATTTTCACTATGCATTTCATTTAATTTACATTTCACCTTATACATGTGAAATATGCAAGCTCAAAATGTATTCACAAACAAATACAATACAGCTTTCCAAAGTATCACTGCTGCAGAATGGGCACATCTGAGTCCATACTCAAAGAATCAATTTACAGTTGGGCCAGAAGCCAGAATAAAAAGCATATGAGTGCTCCTCTCAGATGGAAAACACACCCTGACCAAAATACAATGCTGAAATATTGAAAAATTCATCAAATTCACAAATCAATAGGTCCACAAGCACCAAAATCCTTCAGCGTAAAGAGACAGAAGAGGTAATTTCTCTGACCTTTCTACTATAGGGTTGTGACTGTTGGTGCAGTGGGGAGATTGGAGCCAATAATGATGAGAATCAATTCTCAGTTTGTGTCGTTTTTCCTCAGTGTGAGGGTGTTGAGAAATTAATGAGTGTCCTAACCCCCCCCCCCCACACACACACATCACCCTGCCACCATGACAAGGCAAGCGCGGTGCTCACAAGTGTCCACACGTTACAACAGGGTTGCATTAACAGATTCAGATCAGGCTTGTCCTGAGGCAAGGTTGTGTGGCATTGCACTGCTGACACAGCTTTCTGGGACTGGCTCATTAAAACAAAATAAACAAAAGTATTATAAATAAATAAAATTATTTTTATTGCATTTATGAAGTCAGCCTGTGGCAAAGAACAGCTCTAACACAGACTATGAATATATTTTTTGTCAAATTGACTGTTGAGATGTCCAAACATTATTATGGGGATCATTAAAAATATAACCTATTTATATTTAAAGCTGGAGCACCACAAGAACTCAGAGGAAAATACTCTGAATTACAACATTAAATGAAAAATATGTTGTTTTTAAATAGTTCATGTAGCTGACAGAGTAACACGTCGCAAAAAATACAAAAGGGAGGTCATTTAGACCTTCCACATAACATTTCCCCTCTTTGCTACCAAAATCAGAGGATTGTTGGCACCAAACTGAAATAGTTGAAAAGATCTGGAACTGTAAAAAATTAAAACAAACAATTTTAGGACAGACTACTTGTTTCTGTTTCGAAGTAGTGCATTGTATTCAGGATACAAGCTTAAAATTTACTAATCAGATAATTGTGAAGAATTTCAGATATTTGGTTTCTGTAAACTGTTGACTTGGCCTTTTTAGTTTATTTCATTTTATTTTTGAAACTGTAGGAAGATAAAATAATTGTATTCAAAATGGTTTTTAAAGCATTCTGCTGTGACCGATATTAGAAAAAGAAACAACTTTAGGGCACAGTTCTGAGCGAGAGCAGTTGTGATAAAACAGGATTTAAAAAAATATTGCAGAATTAATGCTTAAAAGCACCTTGAGCATTTTATATAAATGCTGTGCACAATTAACATAATTAGCTTGAGTAAGGTTAGGCTTAGGCATTATGTTTGATTGGCACAGTGTGAATAAACTTCTGTCTCTGTCGCCCATATATAATGTAGAGCTGACCTCACTCTACACAAATGTACAATTTTCAAAAGAAACCTCAATGTTGCAGAGATGTAACAGAGCAATTTTGTTGTTCTCCATTCAATCTTCCTTTTGTGTGCTTGGAGGTTTGTTTTCACTTGCTCTCACAGCATAAATTAACCATAGACACGCCTTAAGATGAAAGAAGATATTGTTTCCTTTTATATTTGTCTTGCATTTCTGTTCTTTCTCTGATTTCATTTTAAAACACTAATTGACATGAAAGAAAATCTAACTTTGAGTCTTCTTTACTCTAACAGAATTCAAAAACAAGACTGTTGTTGTCAAGTATGCCTGCGTAGTTTAATGTCACGGTGAGTTCATAGATAGAAAAAAGGATTGGATTTTTGTGTTTCTACCTGGCCAGATACCAGTCAGAGAAAATCCTGATAATTGGTCAATTCTGTTCACTGGTTGATGTTTTGCTGCATCTTTAGTTGACATAAAACTGTCTATGCATGATTACTGAACTTACTCTTAAGTTTGGTATGCTAAAGTCACCTAATATAATTAAGACCCAAGAAAAAAAAATGTCTTATCAACTAGTTGCCTTTTCTTTAGGTTTTTGTGTTATACAATTGTTAAAAATGCTCATAAATACAGTAGAACCCCACTGTTTGCAGTTTATTTCTACAACATAGTGTCATTGTGTATCAAAAGAGAAGCATTGCTGCACTTATTGTTATGTAGACATTATGCTGGACATATTTGTCCTATTACTGTGCAAAAATAATAAACATCTAAAAGGCATGGATTCTGTTAAGAATTATTTTTTAACCTCTCGGCTGTACTAAGTATTCTCGATTTTCCTCAGAAACAGCAGAATCACAGGCTCTTGCTATTGCAAAAAATGCAGTCAGAAATCAAGTAAAAAACATTCTGTAACACTGTAGAGCACTTTCAAGTATTCTGAAAAGCAACTCTAGTTTACAAAATTGTATTCTTCTCCCTTCCTTCATCCTCCCAAATTACCAGCTATCAAGGTGTGATATTGTATCAGGGACACACCGTCCTTAACCTTACATCTACCTGGGTAATCAAATCATGGATGACTTCAGTTCAGTCTGATATTACATGGTTCAGTTGTACAATGGAACAACATCTCACCTGTGATTTCCTGGCATCCAAAAAAAAAGAAAAAGCATAAGCTCAAAGAGATCGTTTTGGGAAAATACAAGACTTTTCATTTCAGGCAGTATATCAAAAGCTTTCTGGTTGTAAAAACAATAATTTGTAATATTCACTCTACTATTACTCCCTCCTTATCTACTAATTTTATTAAATCCTCCCAATTTTTAATTAAACTATTTATCAAAGTGGGAATAAAAAGTACTTTTAACAACAAGCATTTAATCAACTATGGAAAAACCACACAATGGTGGTTTCCAAATTACTAAAATGTGCACCCTGTTGCAGTCCTCAGTTCACTGGCTTACAGACTTTTGTGTGGTGTTACCATATGGTGTTTTCTAATGAGGAGCTTTTTGGGTGCTGGTAACAGTGTTCCACTCTCACTTCCTCTCCCCACAGGAAGAAGTTCCCTCCCAACTCATAAGAAATTCACTGCACATTGTTGGCCCACTTTGTTAACGAAAGTCTTCTTGAATCATTGAAGCTGCGAGTCTCTGTTTCAGTCAATCCTCTGTGCACTGTGGGAAGCTTATTAGCCAAGCCAAGGCATTACAAAAGGATTTTAGAAAGAGAGAAGCAATTTTCTAAAGCTCTGTACAAGGTCCTGGTTTATTATCCAACTAACCCTAACCCTTAAACTTAAGCCAAGCGCATGTGCTGATAAGAAGAGGTATTAAACTCTCTCTCATTTTTGTTGCATCTCTGTGAAATAGAATTTACAGTACCCAAACCATGCAGGCCCTCATACACAACAGCTGCACATTTACACAAGTGAGTGAGATGTAATGCAGGTAATAGCAACAAAGACATCATCCAGATTCATATCCTTTTTAACTAATGTCATCTTATGTAGGAGCAATAAAATACCAGCTTTTCAGAGGAAAATTCAAAGGAATTCTATTTCTGTTCTTGAATTAATTTTTGGTTGTGTCATCACTGTTTGCAAACAGCAAACTGAGTTATTGATACTCTGAAAGGATCAATAACTTTCAGATTATCAAAGCTATTGATACTCTGAACATTTTTCATTTTTCTCAGCTTTTCAACTGTAAACTTTAATGTATTTTTGTCAGAATTCTGTGTGATAGATCAACATGAAGCAGAGGAAAATTGCGAAGAGGACATCAGTCCATTCATGGATTTAAATGTTGAAAAAGATTTCTTTTAGTTTGTTTTTTTAATTGCCCCTACCTATAAACATCTAGAAAATACATTTTTTGCCAAATCACTTTGCTGAATAGCTTAAATTGAGCTAGAAATTACACATAGCACATTTCAAGTTTTTTTTTTTTTAGATGGTATAACTTTTAAAATATAAATCAAATATATTTAAGCTTGTGGTACGAGCGTGATATTGTTAAAGCTTCAGGGATATTCATACTTTTACAAACCACCAAAAGTTACAATTATAGAACTAAAGTTAGTGCATATATAGCACAAGTAAAAACATACATTTTCAATTGGGGTTGAAACTTACCTATATTTGTCAAGTGTTCAATAAAATATTAGAAGAAATAAAAATGTGTAATAACTGCCTCTGAAAATATATTTTTTATTATGTATTAATACATTAACGAATGTGTGTATTAAGAATTTTAAAGGGTTAGTGCTAACATTTAAATTCATCTTGATAATAAAAGCTTGCCCAGTACTTATCTAGAATGAGTAACATCAGAACAAAATCTACTCCCCAGTCTCCTGGCTGTTATCTCCTAACAAGATGACCCTAAAAAGGTGCGCCTCACCTTCTGAAAAGGGCAAGTGATAAACATTTTCCCCTACCTTTTGCTCATAAATAAGCTAGTTGAATAAATTACCCCTTTCATTTGACGTTTAACCAATTAATTATGTAGTGCGCAGTAGAGAGCTTGAGAGCAGGGCAGTTCCATTTTTGGCTCGTCCAATGGGCTGCTAACCCACCCATGACATTGAGCACTCCTCATCAATCTTAATGAGACCGGCATCACCACTGGACTTAACAATGGCACTAACTCATGCATATGCAAAGACATGAGTAAAAACCCATATACTCATACTGAGAAAATGCCACTTGGCTACTAGAAGCATGCTCAGTTCAAAATCAGTGTGCTTAAAAAAAAATTCACAACTCTTTATACTCCTTTACTCCAAAAATGAGCTCCCTACAGAGGCTGAGCCCAGATAGAAAAGAGGTAAGTTACATATAGTAAATGTTTAAATAAGTCTAACTTAAAAAAATGATAACATTAACAAAAAGGTATGTGCATGTTATGAAATACTACAATCCTTAAAACAATGAATCAAAATCAACATATAGTAATTTAAGCCCATTTATAAATTAAAATATGACTGACGTTATCCAAAGCTGCAAAAAATCATTCAGAACGTGGGGCTTGATGGTCCCTGCAGAGGGTACACTGCCACAAAGCTAAATAAAATAAATAAATAAATAATAATAAGAAGAAGAAATCCAACCAGTCTGAAGAATAGGAAGGTTCTTCCTTCCCCTCTGGCCCACAATAGCTGATGAAGACATAACTGAATGTCATTTGTCTGGCAACCATGTGAGATGCTTCAGTGGTGGGAATTTGACAAAGAATGCTTCCCTGCGTGGTCAGAGCTTGCAAGGTTCATTTTGAGTGTAGCTGCGTCCAGTGCAAGAGTATCCAATATATGGTCTAAAGTCATTTCTTAGCACTGCTGGGGTCTTTGCCTTAATAGATTGTATTACCCTTTCAATGCACCTTAGGAGTTGGTGACATTGTGCCAAAACCATACGATTTTGGATTTCAGCTATTACCCTCTTAAAATGTAATGGAAATGAATAAACTGTCCTCACACCCTTTTCCATTACATTGTCAGCAACATGATAACTTATTTCATTCAGGCTGGCAATCATAAATAAATCAAGAAATCAGAAGCTGACAATGTGAAAGCAAAAATAAACTCATACTTGTGGAGTACGGCTGTATTGCATTTTTATAAAGTAGACTTTTTTTTGACCCACTGTCACCCAGGCACAATTTTCCTCAACTATGATGTTGCTCTTGTCTTATTCACCTACAAATTCTAAATAATGGAAGCAGAGAGAGAGTGGATACACTATCCAATTTGGCATTTCACGAGCTGAGTAGACAACTTGTGCCTATTTACTTGGGCAGGGGTGCTGGACTTGCTTGCTGACAAGCAAGTAAGAAACAGAATGCATCAGGGAATTGTTTTCTTTGTCTGCTTTTTTTCTTGCAACAAAATAAGACACAGGCAGAGATTGTCTAATGTAAGTAAAAACAGAATGCTTATTTGACAGAATTGTACCTTGAAAAATAAATCCAGTTTAAAAATAAAATTAAGGCATAATAGAGAATAGAAATACATGACATGCTTTTAGGCATTTAGATGTGACTTGAAGATGTTCAAACTAAGCTTTAGAATGAGGACGAAAAATTATGTAAGTAACTTTGAACATGTCATAGGTTTTGGTGTAAGGCGAGCAGGTTTGACTATTTTTGGAACTGCTGACCTACTGAAAATTTCAGCCACCACCATCTCTTGAGTTCACCCAGTGAGTGGCAGATGTCCTTGTTCACCGAGGGATAGTGGGTAGTCTGGTCTGAGACAAATAGTGAATTGTAAAAAAACGTGTGGTCTGCAGACTCTCTTTAATTGGTGTTACATTGAGATGGTGAGGTAGGAATTTGGAATGAACAACATGAAACTCTTAGGATTGCTAACCAGCTTTTCTCAACTTTATACCAGTATTTTGGCAATCAGTCTGTATGATATCCGAGTCTCGGAGGCTGGAAGACCTCCTTGTTGTCATCATTTAGCTCCATATGCAGGAGATTCAAGTTGGGACTCTGACTGCAGCACTCGAAAAAGCATGTCAATGATGTTATTTTTAGTCATAAAATAAACAAAAAAACATCTTGGTAAAATTTTGAATATTTTATTGAGGGGTTGATAGAATTTTGGCCACATCTGTAAAGAGTAAAAATCTGTTCTCAAAATAAAGGCCTTTTAAATGAGGCTTGTCCATAGCAAACTTTAGTTGAATCTACCACATACTAAAACATATTTCCACCCACGCAAACACAAGCAGGCACAGAGGGTGTGTGACCGTGTGTATTACATGTGCTTGGAGCAAATCGCTTTCAACTGCAGCAGGTTGACATTGTTCAGCACCAAATGTGAACAAATTAAATGAGGCAATTAAAGAGTGAATAAGCCAGCGTTGATAATTACGACCTGATATGCCAGCAGCAATCATAATGAAGCTGCCAGTCTGCTCAGCTGGTTTAGAAATGTTCCACAAGCAACCATAATATAGTGTGTGTCTCTGTGTGTGGAGAGTGAGCTGTTTAGCTGAAACTTCAACTTTGGTCTCAACAAACACTTATTCCTACCATCAACAGGAGAGTTTCATGCACTTTCATCTGGACTTGACACACATGGTGTAAGTTTTGGAGTTCTTAGTTTGCATAAAGTCTGATAAATACAAAAAGTGAGGAGAAAAGTGTTAGACAACATGAACTGAGCTGAAAATCTGAATTACAGAAGAGGATGTGATAATCAGAGTAAGAGAGAGGCAGGCACACACACAAAGGTGAAAAAAGATGAGTGGAGGCAGCCTGGCAGAAAATTGAGACGGTCGGCCATTTTCGAGTCTCCCTCATCCCTCTGGGTTTATGGCCCGTGAAGCCTCTTGTCATTGCAGCTCACCAGAGAGCCAAGTTAACAGGGCCTGTCCTTGCCTCACCAGTATAAGAGATATTCCTCTTCATCATTAACCCATCTTAGAGACACCTTAGAACACAACTTAGGTTTTAATGGTAGCTCTAGAGCTACCATTAAAACAACAGAACAAAAGCTGTAGTTGTAGCTGCATTGCTGAAATACTAAACAAGCCACTTTATATTTTCACCAATATTTCAAAAACATTTTTAATTTAAAAAAATGAGTGATCGACAAAAATATGAGATAGTATTTTACTATATCAAGAAACAAAATGCTAAGTTGAGACATTTTAAATAAACATTGGTGGCTTTAATACTATTAACTCTTATTCTTGGGAAAAATACAAATAAAAAAAAAAAATTCCTGAAGTATTTTTGAGTCCAGCTCTATAAATGCAGTAAAGAAAGCAGAGAACCTCTGGGCCTCCCTTTCTGCATTAACTTCCCCCAGCTCCATATGGAATACTGTAGGTAATATATCCAGTGAGTTTTGGCTTGATCTCAAAACTCTTGCCAAGAAGGCAGGAATCAAATAAAGAAAATGCACCATAGGCATCATTTACAGGTGGCAAAGTGTACGTGTTGACAACATTATTCTAATATTTGTTGACATTTATTTTAAAAACTGGTGGAGCAAAGCATGTTTAAGGAAATTAGATCTTTACCATCCTGCCCACTGTTAGAAAGAAAGATTTTCAGTAATTATTTTATGCTTTAGGTGATTCAAAACATTTCAGCTTAGTCTTTAATACTAAGTTGCGTTTCTTGGTGGATGTAAGATAGTAAACCTAATTTCTTAAGGTGCTATCTGACTTCTTTGACCAGCTGCCGCAACACAGCCACAGTTAAATTAAACATGGTTATTTGTGTAATTGGCTTTCCAGGGAGGGATTTGTTAAACATGTCAGAGGACAGAGTGATATAGGCAATCGACAATTTCTGACTGCCTTTTAAAAGTCCTCCTCACATTTTAATACATCTCTCCTATATCATTTGTTCTTTGATGTCTTCTTGAAACTCTTTGTGCTTGAGTCTCCAACTTTCACATACAACCTTCTTCATGTCACAAAGAATTCATGAATTTAGTGCTGGCCAACCACCATAGAGTCCAAGTATTTCTGTCTGTAATATGTCCCTGCCTTTCCATTGCAGGGACATATTGAATTCAATCTTTCTGCCTAAAGAAGGATAGGGTCGCTGGCCTGACAAACATCTATTTGTCAGTAAAGTGAAAGTGGTGGTGTGGTTCAATATGTTGTTGAGCCTATGATCAGTTTGGTAATTACTGATGGAAGAGAAACAATGTGTAGGAGAGACAGAAAAAAGCAGATAAAGGGAAGGTAGTGCACTTGTTCATTATATAATAAAGGAATGGATGCATCGATCGAGAAGGATTTCTTAGGCTAAACCTAGTGCTGTACTTTAAAAGTTGTAAACTTAGTATTGAAGATTGGTCTGCATAGAACATTCATATACAGACAGCAGTCTAGGAAAATGCATAGAAATGACATTTAAAATTTGACTCTACCTTTAATTTATTTTATGAAATTGTAGTTTTCTTTTTACTACTCTAAGTTTCCATTATTAGAACAAAAAGGATCCACATTCATTACTTATGAAATTTCATTGGATCATGTGATTCTGATCAAACGTGACTGACAGTAGCATATGGTTTATATTACTGTCTATATCACAAGAGTTATTGCTAAAGATTATGTTAAACAGCAGCATCTGATATATATAAAAGAAAGACAAAAATGAAAAGAATGTATTTTTTACAACATATCATTAAATTATACAAGTTTGTTAATCTCACCTAATTGTCATTTTTGTGTCTATGCATATTGATAATTAAGTAATAATAATTCATTTTGCTTGTAAGTTTACTCATCGAAGATCTCAATATTGCAAGGCATACCGGTAAAATGATTCTATAGATAGAAACTTTCAACACAACAGGGGACACAATATATAAAGGCATACATCGTTTATCCACAGTGAAGCAACACTGACAAAAAAAATTTAATTACACTCTACTTAAAGGCATTAGTAAGCAGGTTTCTCATAATCTGTAAGGAGGACTGTCAGATGCAAGTATGTAAAAGCCTCATTGGAACTTATCTCAGTGTGACATCTTTTATAAAATGTCCAGCATAGCAGAAGATTAGTGTGTGAAATGAGTTGTGTGTGCTTGTTTGTGAAGAAGGATAAATGTAATTGTTGGTTTGGCCCTTTCCTTATCTGTTTATGTATTTTTATGTTACACATAAGTTGAGTGTTCGACCATCACAAGGCAGCAGAGGTAGGTTTATGACTTTGGCCTTCACAATTCTTTTGCCAATGGCAGCATTATAGGCAGTGAGCATCAATAATTAGCTCACTATGGACAGTCAATATGCGGCCATGAGATTTAAGAGCCTATAATAAAAGGCTCTGTGATTGCTAACCTTGCTGGCAGAGTTCAAGCAGGTACATAAATTATTTTTCACAGAATTCTAGAGTGATGTATACATGGAGATTTAGACACTACATGTGGACTAAATTGATTGATATATATATATATATATAGATATTTATTTTTTTTAATTATTTTATTTTATTTTTTTTAAAGTAAGACTTTCAAAATGTAATAAACCAAAACCCTTAAAGGAATGAAACTGTACTTTCCTTGCACTGTGTTCACATTTTACAAATACAAATTGACTTTTTCTTAGTGACAAAATATTTGTAAAAATATATAGCTGATCTGAATACAGCAGACACTTATATACATTTTGAAAAAAAAAGTAACATAAGAGGTTACAAGTAAAGCATGTTAACTCCCACTCTTAGACAAGCAGAACCCATTTATTAATCTCAAGTTCAAGTAGTAATCATTGTAGCAAGATACCACTCAATCAATAGTAGCTCACTATTTTTAACAGGATAATAAGCAGCTTTTAGCCTACGGTTTGCATGAGGCAGAAAAACATCTATTCAGTCAATGTAAGGGTTGCTGGATTTGAAAAACTGGAGAAGTCATGATACAGTGATAAGAAGAGAATTACAAGATAACCTTTTCTGACTTTACAATGTTGTAGGAAAGTAAGATGTTATCTCCTAATTTTAGACAACTTAGCACAAAATATCAAAATGAAAAGTGATAAGAAATGATGAGCTGTAAAGAGACAATAATAAAAAAGTAAAGAAAATAAATAAAAGAACACTACAAAAATAAATGTTAAATGAAAGATGAGAAACAGTGTAATTCATAAGAAAAATGGAGAAATCAATTATACTAACAATTATGACCTAATCTAGTTTCAGCTCCAGAAACTGTTTAAAATAAATTACATACTTGTGTCCATTTCTCATTATTACATTTTGACATACTGCAAGGATGCTTTGTGTCTCAAAAAAATCTTTCCATTGGAAAAAACAACAACAAATGCTTTGATAATAAAATTCAAGTACTTCTAAATCAAGTCAAATTCAACCATAAACTCTAAATCAACTGCAAAATATATGCCACATTATAAAGTGAACTCTAAATAAGAAGTCAGACATGCGTACAACAGGAATCAAAATCAGGTCACTCACAGTAATTCATTCATTATTTAAGAGATTTAAATTAGAACTGAGCTTTGCGTCTTCATTACTGATCCATCAGGATTAAGAGTCTGACAAATTATTTCTACAGTTGTAAACTCTTGAAAATACACTGGCAAGAAATGTAAAAAAAAAGGACAACTGAAACAGTCTTTCTGCAAACAGCTGATGTGGCAAAATATGACGGCCCCCAAAGAGATGGCAGGAAGGCCTCACAATCCAGACTGCAAAGAAATATGTTTTTCTTTTTTGTGCGTAGTGTTTCTCAAAAATATATATAAAAAATAGCTTGGGGAGTGATATTTCAAAGTTTTCAGAGCTAAGACAGACATTTGCTGCGTTTGTCTGACATTGAGGTTGCAAAATAATAAATTCACATTTAGTAAAATGCTCATTGATATTTAGATCCCAAGGAACCTGATCTGATGATGCCCTATGGTAAAAACTTAACTCCTTTCAACTCTGAGAATATCAACAATCTTTAAACACCATTATCAAATATTCATCTTTGGCAAACAATATCTGAATTAATCTTCTGGCAGACAGCATTCAGCATTTACCCTTTACATTTATGATAAAACTTATTTTTACATATATGTATATATTTATAAAACTTAAGTTTATTTTTTGAGACTAGGGCATGGAACTAAGGCTGGGGTTTGAGCTGTGGTCTTTTCTGATTATATCCAAGTTTTCTTTTGCATTTTGGAAACATCGCAGTGAGTCCGCTCGGAAAACTTTGGACAGTGTTCTGATATAAAACAGCGGTATTCATGCAGACAGTTCTTTGACAAGTACTGACTGTGTTCCCATAACATAGTCTGTACTTTTTCCCATAAAGGTCAACTTATCAAGTAACTGCGAGTCCTAGAAAACAAGTTGGATCCACTGAGGCTCCACCTTGCTAAGTACAAATATAAAAGTCTGCTGCTATGCTATGTTTCCAGTGCCAATATACCATAATATATGCCAATATACCATCAGGAGACAGCACCACTGCTTGTGTGGAGTTCATATCTGAGCAGGCCAGAGTTTATTGTTCTTGTTCTAGGTGGCTCACACAACTGTACATACATAATGTAATGTATTTACATAATGCACACAGAGACAAATTTATTGGTACAAAAACAGCTCTCTTTGAAATAAGTTGAATGTAGGAATTTTCTTTTTCTTTTTTTTATTCTCTGACACAAATGTAAAAAATGAAAATGGTACTCCTAATTTAGTGTTTTTCAGTATCACCTTTTGCAGTTACCACTGCCAACATATGATTTCTGTACTTTACAACCATATGTTGGCATTTCCTGGCAAGTTTGGCCCTAAACTGTTCAATCCATGTTAGGTTTGCACTGTGACATCTACACCTGTAACTATCCTATCTTTTTACTGATGTTTAAGGCCTATTCAAGAATTGTCACCTTTTAGGGTTATTTTCTGAGTCATTACGAAGCAATTTTCTATGTCATTTTCCTTTTGAAGAAACAGTGATTTGTGATGTGGGCTGAGCTGTCTCATATAAGAATGTATAGTCCAGGATGACTATTCAAATACTGAACATCTATGTATATATTTTGTTTTGTGGCATTTCAGGCTGGCCAGTCAAAAGTACAACTTTTTTAGTACAAAGTTCCTGTCTCATTTTAACCTAAACAAATGTTTAGGTGGAATAAGTAAATAAATGTATTTTAATTATTGTATTACTCCAATTCAAAACCAGTTACTCTATTGTTGGTGATAATCTTATCTCTGGTGAAAAAAAAGGCACTTTTACAAAAATATACTGAAATGCTTATGTAGAAAGTTTTTGAAAAGCAAAAGTAAAAAAAAAACAACTTGCAAAGTTATCAGTCAAGCTGTTTATCATGCTGATATCAGTCATGCTTTCCTTCCTTCAAGTACAAATAAAACTGACACCATGACTCATTAGCAGCTCTCTCTAATGAGAGCCAACAATCCACAATCCTTATAATGATTAACTCTAGCAGAAATATTAGCTCCCTATTGTGTCTGGGAAAAGCTATGGCATTTAGAAGTTAAACCCAAAAGCTCCATCAATCACAAAACAGCCATGGTTAAGTTAAGACTTTGGGGAGCAATGAAAGGTTAAAAATTCAGGTAAACAACCAAAAGGAGAAATGGGGTGCCTTCAGTGTATGTGACTGTGCATTTTTATTGACAGCTCTTAACAATGTGGATGTCTGTGAGCCTCTGTCTGACTTCCCAAGGCAGAAATAGAAATCTTAATAGTTTCCACCCTCATTTACGTATCTTATTATTGGTATGCTAAGTGATGGTGGCAAGCTCTGAAAGAAGAAGTTGGAATAAAGGGCATGAAGTTGCAGGCAATCATCTGCAGCAGAGTAAGGTGCAGATGAATGAAGCACCATCATTTTATAACACATATTGAGCATGTGATGCTTTTCACTTAAATTAAAGCAATGCAATGTATAGATATTATTTTTTATGTTTGTCTATTTAAATCTCTCAAAATACAAAATATGTCTATTTAGCTACACATAAATATTTAATTCTGATTAAAATATCTTGTCATTTGAAACACACTTGACATGGAAAATGGATTTACCTCATTTTGAAAGTATAGAATTATTAACTAAACTTAAACTAGAGAGAAAAAAAAGTACTAAATGTGAAAAAATTAAGTAGTCGCTCTAGCTAGCATGTAAACAGAAATTAGATCTCAAATTAACTACAGTTTAATTTATTTTATCGAATTTAATATAAAGTGTGTGCTAGTTGAATGTGCATTTAGGGAAATAATCAAATGACAAGTTGCGAGGTGTAATGTCACAGAAATAAAAAAAAACAAAACAAAAAAAAAACATAGCCAGTAAATAAAAAATATAGAGAGTAACAGATATTTAAAGCTTTACTGAACATAACTACTGTGCCCTGTGGGGTTGTGCAGTGAAAGACATTGATAACACACACACTAATTCATGCAGGCACATACAGGCTTTACTGTAGAACCAGAGCAAGCAAATGCAGACACAAATAAATCAGAGCATGTCAAACAGAAAGTGCAGCATCTCAAGGATCATGGTCTTATTGAGCCATTCAGCAACACACAATAAGACTCACTGTTGGGAGTAATCGTGAATAGACGATTATCATAATGAGAATCTAACAGCTGTCTTGTTTTCTGATAGTTTCTAACTCAGCTTAGATAAATTGAATGCCCTGATAGTCAAATATTCTGTTGCATCAAAAACAAATAAAACATTAAAAGTTCCTATTGATGGGTGAGTTGCAGTAAATGTTTAGACTCAGAGAACATCAACAACTTTGTTATCAATAATTTGCAGCGGGATTTTTGTTTTGTTTTTGTCTGAAAAAGCTCTCTATGCTTTAACAGTATTTGGATATTTCTTGATTTTAACCTTATTTTTAGTTTCTACTTTCTATTTATACAGCAGCCTGTACAGATGCTTTCTCAAACTATGCCATTTAACAAGGGATTGATCTCTTTACATTTCCTCTGATGCTCCTCAAAGATCTGAAAATCTTATCTGCGCTGTTTTAAAACCACCATCAGAACACAACGTTACCTATGAGTCTAGTCTTGCATTGAGGCTTTGTTGTCATACCATATCTATAATTCTAGAATGCGCCAGAAGTGAGTTATTTTTGCTTTTACTTTCAAAGCTTTCAGGAAACAAGCTTACTTTTACAACAATTTCATAGCCAAGGTAACTTTGGCAGATCTTAGAAAGTGCAGGATAGCATCTGCTACCAAAACTGTGACGTTTTCTCTTAACACTTTACAAAAACATGCTGGTACTGTAATGGGAATATCTAAAAGTAAGCATTACGTGGTCACTACAGTGTATAACTGAACATCAAGTTCAGCTGCACACTTCAGGCTGGCTGTACAGTGTCTGCTTTTTTCATATACTAAAAGGATAGCCAAAACAATGTGCAAAGGCAGCTGCACACAGTCTAGACAGCACATCCACAGAGGAAAAGAAAGCTTACTGTCTAAAACAAATTGTGACAAATAACTTTGCCCTAGACAATGGGGAAAAAGCAATATAAGCTTTGATAACTGTGAAGGTTGCGGAGAAGTCGCAGGTGAATTATAACAAAAAGTCACTGAAGGGGTTTGTTTCCATGAGGATGGGTCACTTCCTCAAAAAAAGAGGTACAATGTGCACAATGTGCGTTTTCATGGCAAATGGTTGATCATGAAAGTATTGTGTATTAATATTATTAACACTCTATCTTAGTCAGGTGCTTGCATACTCAGACGGAAAACCTTGCTGCCAGAAACAACCAAGAGTACACCAAGCACTCAATGGGATTTTCCTCCCTAAGGATCTTGGTCACAGGCTGTGTTGGTGTGGCGGCCAGAGCCTAGTGGGCTGGTTTACTGAATCAATCCCTCACCAACCCTACCTCTTTCTCTGCCATCTGGAGTGTCATCTGCTCCACTATTCCAACACACGTCCAACACTCAGTGAATAACTACTCAGCC
Source organism: Phalloptychus januarius (assembly GCA_902982915.1). Lineage (NCBI taxonomy): Eukaryota > Metazoa > Chordata > Actinopteri > Cyprinodontiformes > Poeciliidae > Phalloptychus > Phalloptychus januarius. Next base: position 13,137,189 of record CADWAE010000230.1, on the reverse strand, counting down.
CTCCTTGGAGATTTCATGATGCGACAGTCCTAATACTTATGCATGACATAAAAAGGCACTCAGTGGAAAAGGCAATGAGTTTTTCTGTAATAAAACCCCTTAAGCATTGCATTCTGTTTTATATAGCACTGTATAACTGTGCTTGAAAAAGTCAATTTAAAAAGTTGGAAAAAGGATTACTAGCAGTCACTGTCTGTTAGTTGCTGAGTTGACCAAGACTATGTGATGTATCTGCCATAAAATAATTGCCTCCAACAGAAAAAAAATAAGTGAAATAGTAAATGATTCAGACCAATACAACTTCTTTAAATTGCTCAATTCATCAAATGGACTATACTTCCCATATTCACACTATTATGTCTAACTTGTATTTGTAGTCTTTGAATGGCACTTTTAGTTAGTTTATATATAATGATTATTATAGTAAATTGTGGCAGAAGGTGCAATAAATCTAGTTCATGTGACCAGATGACACATATTATTTTCACAGAATCAAGGTTTTTGATATATTCTGGTAGTTTTTGCTAATATTACCCAACATTACTTATTTCTCAGGTATATAGAGGCTTAGGAATGTTGGACTCAAACGTAGCCTGTATGATGAGCTCAGCAGGCCAACAATTCCAACAGGAGTTTGCTAATTCTATTCCAATTATTTATAATGGTATATGTATATCAATTACTAAAAACATTCTTGTGTGAATATAAATTAATATGAATGTGTTAATTTAAATAGTTCTTTGTGCATGTATAGCTCACCTGCATTACTGTTTCTGTGCTTTTGGTCTGCATATATGTGCTACAACATTTGATTACTTTTCCCAGGGAAAAGAAGAATGGGCACATGGCTGACATGATGGTGAATGATGAAGAGGAGGCCCACACATTGCCAGCGCTGATGTTTGCATTCTTGGTACTCATAGTAAATGAATTAGAATATTAATGAATAGTTCATGTATTTCAGAAACTCAGCTCACAAGTAAAACACATTATGTAGATTAATTGTAGACTGACTTATTGAAGCTTTTATTTATGTTCATAGTAATGATTTCTTGTTCACAGCTAATGAAAACGTTACATTCAAAACCAGAATATTACATCAGACGAATAAAAAAAAATTATACTCTTAGTGTAGAAGGGTCTAGTGACCTTTGATCTTTGTAAGTTATACAGAAATGTTCAGTTTTTGCAAACACTCCATCCAGTTATGTCTTTGGCTTGCCATTGTGTATGTGGAACACAATACCTCTGTGGAAATCTAACTAGCTAAATTTAAAAAGAGGAATGAAGTAAATGAAGTATTGGCTTAAAATATCAGGTTATTAAGATGTTTTAATAGTTTTCTAAAAAAAATTGTTTTGCATTTTATTGTACAGGATGTGCACTACAAAGGTGCAAATTAGACTTGAAATGAATTTTACTTCTCATTTTTGCTACCAACAAATTTAAGATTGTACAAAAAGTGTGTATGCTTTTTAGTGTTAGTACACTGTATTATGTAACCTTATAAGTTTGTTCTTCTCTTTTTACTTCATCAGTTTTGCATTAGAGTGATATCCAAACCCCCAAAGGAGAAAAAAAACAACAAAAAATCCCCCACTTCAGACAATTTGAGTGCACAATAGAAAAAAGTGCACAATAAATAATTTTGTCTAAATTGTAAGTCTTAAAAGGTTTTATACATTATCCCTCTCCTTGCCCTTTAGTAAAGTGATACAACTTTACAAAATAAAGTTGTATCACTTTATTAGGTGAATAGACTGATAAGGTTTTTATACATGTCTATGTGGTAGAGATAAGCTATTGGCTCTCACTCAGGCACAGAAGAACAGCTTGCCATTGTAACAGAGACTGAGATTCATGTTGGCATTCCCATCTGTAGCTGGAATAACTTTGAGGAAAACACACTCTCTCTTGGCCCTTAAGGGAACTGGGCACAAAACACTGATAGAAAGATTTGTGTGGGACTCTGTCCATAAAGTTACACCAACCCCATTCTCTCATCCCGAATATGTTAAAGTCATTAAGACATCTTAATAGAGCACAGACTATGTAGGTCTGCATGTCTTAAATTCTGAAGAGACAATAATGCAGGAGTTAATTATTGGTTAAGTGTGCTTGGATATGCTGTGGATGGCCCACAGCAGCAGTGGAACTGGGCAGTGTAAGAAAGCTGTAGGTTTGCATGCGTGTATGCGTGGAGGGATGGGGAAAGGTGTGAGGGCAGGGTTAAGACAAGCAAAATAAAATAAAAATAAAAAATGGAGAATCTAGTTATCTCTTAGTTGCACCCTTAGAAGGGACTGCACATCATTTTAACTTCCCCTTTTCATGACAACCTGGATAGGTTTCTGTAGGTGTTTATCACAATGGAAGCAGCAGCACAGAGCAAGAAATGTAGCAATAAAACGAATACAAGAAATAGCCTGACTTGTAGACCTGTTGGTATTAATTAACTGTGTGCTCAATTCAGCTTCGGGGAATAGTTATATGAGATTAAACATCGCCCTCCTCCCCCAATCACAGTCCAGTATTTGCAGATTCATTTGTTAACAGATTCTTCTGTGGAACATCACTCTAAAATACTCGTGGAAGATTCACCTATACACAGATTTTTCTGTAGAGCACATATAAAACATTTGAAAGAAAATGCTGTTTGGGAAGATGGAATAAGTAGATGTGGTGTTACTTGACTCAGACTGGCATTTTCAAAGCACCCAGGCACAAATTATATTCCTTGGCACTGATTGGCTATACCACCAAGAGTAGAGAAGGAATACCATTGATGTTTGAACTCCAGCAGTTCAAACAGTTCAAATACCTTAGCATTTCTTCATATTAAGAAATGCTAAGGTATATTTGGTGTTTGAACTACTAAAATAGGCAATTAAAAGGTTTTTAGAGGGTCTCAGATACTTGTACAATTTAACTACTCGGATATCTGTGGTGGTACCTAACCCCTGGGAATACCAAGGATCCACTGTATATCAGCTTGTTTGTGATATTATGAAGCTGTTGTTCATAATATTACAGAGTTGCTTACCATTAGTCTGCTGTCTTAATTGTAATATTTAATAGTGCAGAAGAGGAGTTTTGCTTCTGTCAAGCAACTCAAGTTCATTTCTTCCTCTACTCTACTGTTACATTTTCCCTTTTATTGTGTCAACGGAATAAAATGTCTTGTCTGAGAAAAAGATATATTTTCAAAATCTATCTTTTTAACAGGTCTTTTGAAGTGAATATATCCTGAACATTATGTTTTTTTCAAAGAGTGATAAGTCCCATCACTAGGCAATCTGAATGATCTCATGGATGTGTGGCCAGATTGTGATCATGGTTAGTGTTAATCAAATAAACATACTGCTTGAACAAGCCAAGGAAGCCATCAGTTAAACTCATCATTGTCTGGCAACATATTTTAGCTGGCATATCATTGCCAGATAGATTGAATCATCATTCAAATTCGCAAATTTAATAAAAGCTGTTGACAGCTGGTGTTTTTCTTAACCTGCTGTGCTTTTCCGAAGAACGGAAAAGCAAATTAACCAACATCAACAGCAAGCCTTCGGATTTCCATCACATCTCATCTGTACATGGGTTATGACTGGTTTCATGCTTTCTGTGCATATGGCTCTTGGGCATAAATCAACAATCCTTTTGGATATATAACTAAGGACAAAAAATAAATGCAGCCAAGATGAGCAAGTAACAAGGCAGTAGGTGGGTAGCACACTAACAAGGGGAATTATATCCAAGATCAATTTAGCCTCCTTAGTGAGGCTTTGGAATATAAAACCACATGGTAAAGTGCTCTGACTACAGATCTAAGGACTTAGCACTTTTTACTCACCCAAATTAGGTCTGCCAGGTATGAGTGGGTTGGGGGGGCAAAAAAAAAGTCTGACAATACCTTGGATAGAAAATGGGAAAGCATATCTGTAACTTTTTTGCCTTTCTGGCTAAATGAAGATTCTGCAGATGAGCAGGTTAAGGTAATTTCATTCATGATCCTGAAAAGCTTTAGTTTTTTTGATTTATACATCCTAACTGGGATTATTTTAACATTTCATGGTCCCTGGTGCTAAATATTTATATGTTTTCTGAGAACAAAAATGAGCAGCCATGGACAATTAACCACTGAGTTAAAAGATGATAATGATCTGTTATCCCTCTGGAACTAATTTAACTACATAAATAAATGGTTAATGATGTTTGGAAAATATTTTCCTCCTCTGAATAGTAAGAATAAAAAAAGATGAGTCAATCAAATGTTGGGTTTTGTGCGGAGTCATGGTGATCATCTCATAGATTGTCAAAATTCATTTTCCAAATATCAGATTTCTAGAAGGTCAAAATGTCCAAACAACTAGTGAAAAGTAAATAAAAGTTTACTGCATTTGCTGACAAGTAACCAACAAAAATTGCACTTTACAGTGGTCGTTTGTAAATCCTTTAAAGGGTCTTTAGATAATAACATGGTACGGTGTCATTACAATTCTCTCTGCTGCTCATCCATGTAAAATCACTTACAGAAATAACATACTTTAAAAAAAACCATTTTATTTATCAGACTGATATGAACAATAGCTGGAGCTATTGCAATTACTATGCAATATTTGTATATTGGTTAATGTATATTGTGTTTAGATGGATTTTGTTTGCAGAAATATAGGTGTGTGTGTGGTGAGCAACACTGTTATAGTTTCTAATGTTAAATGACCTGCATTAGTATTGTGCTTTATCAAGTTCAGAGAACCCCAAAGTGATTCACCCTACATTCAGTCATTCCCCCATTCATGCACATATTCACATGCTGACGGTGACAAGCTACTGGATTGTAGCCACAGCTGCCCTGGGGCAGCCTGACAGTGAGGATGCCATGCATCAGCACCACCAGGCCCTCTGACAATACCAGAGGGTATTGTCCCTCTGGTACAATACCAGAGGGACAATGGAAACCTTGAACATGTTTCCATATTCAAGGCAACAACGACTGAGAGACGGAGTGGGGATTCGAACCGGCAACCCCCTGATTATGGTACAAGCAAATTTCAGTTTCCTTACACTTTTGAAATCTTATCTCAATTTGTCTTGATGCCAGATCTAATCAAATCCATCTAAAAGTCAGGTTCTGTGCTATCATTGGTTAATTTAAAATATATATGTATATTTAAACTTAGACAACTACCTGCTGTGATGAAGAAGTACGATCTTTTATGAGAATTACAGAAAAACAAATGCAATTTCAACCATTTTGGTATTGTTAGAATACAGGCAACTGGTTTTCTGAAGGACCAATTTCCAATCATTCATTATAATTGCTGTGAAATTGTGCAAAAACTACAAACCATTACGGTTTTAGTTGATTAATAAGCTTCCATCAACATACTGTATCAATAGTGTCTTTCCAGAGCAGCTGACCTAAAAAAACTAAAGTAAATGTCTCGCGAGTTTAACTGTGCTTCATTTAATTTAAGGATGGTTTGGGGAAACCGGTGTGCTCATATGGTCTCTGTGGGCCAACTGATAATCCTTTCACTCATATCCGCTGCACACATGCTAGAACACACATGGTAACTAACACTGCCAAATAACACGTATTACCTCATATCTGATTTCATATGGCAAACTCCCTATGACGTTCAACACCCAGTTCTAATACTGAAGTGTGCCAATTAGAGTTTGCAGAATTTGAATACAAATTCCCCTTTTGCAGATGCAACATTAACACTGACATAAAAATATCTGATATATAAATTTATTCATTTTAGCCTTCACAGCCTAGACCTTTTAGAGAGATCGGCTCAACATTACATGCCCAAACTGAATGTATTATTTCTCAGGAGAAACATGGTTTATTTCTATTATTCTGGTATAAAGTAAGGATAAGACTGCAGGGAATACCCTAGAGGGCCCAGCATTGTCAGACCAAAGTTAACACGGTCACATGGTTTTCAGATGTTCGTCTTTGCACCAATCCCCCACAGTCCACAAGACGCTCCGAGCCGAACTCCCCATCCAGCTGCAGTGTACATCATGGTATTTTGTCATGTGTGATTTACAACATAGTAAAAAATTGATCATGGCAGGGAGGAATGACTATGACGAGTTCACAAGTTCGGAGAGAAATACGTGTTATTTTTTTCACATTATCAAAAAGACAAAAAGACGTCAGTAATACGTTTTCCCTATGTACTGAGCCAGAACTAAGCAGGGGGAGTTTAATATTTCAATATATACTTCCTCACACTTTTGAACAACTTCTCCTCAAAATCTGCACTCTGATTGAAAAATTGATGTTGACTATTTGTACCATCTGATGATCCATCCTGCTTTGCACACATGGCCAGAACAGCAACTCATTGTGCTGTTTTTTGCATAAATAAACACAATCATAAAAATCAAACCAATCACACAATAGGATTGCAACCCCCTTTGCAAAAAGTTTGCAAAGGGGGTTGGTTGTGGTGGATGACATGAAACTGAGAACAAAATTATGCAATTTCCATCACATGACAATGAGAGCTGATTTCAGCAAATTGGCTAGACCATCTAGAGCCCTTAAAGGACTTAAAAGCCAAAACTCATGGTACTAAGTAACGGTATATTAAGATACCACACAGTGGGAAAAAAAAAGGAAAAAAGATTCCCCCAAAACACGTTGTGATGTGGATATCCCATGCTGCACCAATAAATCATTAACCCGGTTATGCTTTTATAAATGGCAGACATAATTCATCACACAGATTGGGCATGTATATTGTGTTCTATTATTGGGTGAAAGACAAATATAAACTTCCATATGTGTGGACAATTAAGCATTTGGATTCATATTTGTATTCTTATTAATACAAATATGAATATGTGAGTTAGCTTCAATTTAGCTTAGAAATACTAATGCAAAGAAATTAAATGATAATTTCCCTTAAGAGTATGTATACATTTGTGCAAGGTGGGCTTCAGCACTGACACCCCTGTAGTCAGGTAAAAAGGTGACTGATCTTATTGTTGTTCTATAGGCAACAAACTGTTTTTTCAACCAACCCATTCGTGGCTCAGACAGACTCTGCCTCTAAAGCCAAAAGACAGCACATATCACATCTCACAAGGACACACACAGGAATCTACACACACACACTTTGAGACTTTCATCATTTCACTGACTTGCATTAATTTCCAAGAGATTAAGTTTACTTTGAACCACAAGTCCTACTTGCTCTACCATAACACTTTCTGTAAAGTTAAATCAATGGTACTTGCTAAATTTAATCCCATCATCAAAACCACAAATAATACAAGTTCACATAGACACTATTACTTATTGCTGCCAGGACACCAGTTGCTGTGGTAACGGTGCATTTCTCCCATTGGCCCTGACTGAGCCTTACACCAGAGAAAAACCCAAGTCTATCTTCACTGATCTGGAAGTGTTACAGAGGGCAGTGATGACATCTAAGATAAGAAGAAAACCTCTTACCTGGTGTACAGCAGGGTAGACACACCAGCTTTGCACATTTGATGGACACGTAACTATTCAGACAAGAAAGGGCAAGCAATGTACTTTTCTTCAGAAACCTTACAGCAGTAAATGGTTTTACCACACTGGCCATTTTGAGCTAGTCTTATTCATTTACCCTTTTCCTAATCATCAGCTAATATGGTGGAATAAATACAAAAAAAATAAAGCAGATCCTGTAGGTGTTCAAGTTCTAACTATGTTAAAATTTTGAATTAAATGCAATTCAACCTACTACTGCATTGGCATAATAGCAAACTGAATTGTGCTGGTCAATTTATATGAATTATTTAAGTGATTTAAAATAATTCTGCCATTAAAAATAAATCTAATGCTCTGGCAAAGAAACATTTCAGTAGTTTTGGGAATGCTTGCAGTCATTACCTTGAAATATTTAAATAAATTAAAGTAAGGCACTGAATCTAATTTGAGGATTCCTTCCTGACACTGTCCTCAATGAATCCTCTGTTCCTAATGTGGCCTATAAAGCTCTGTAAGGCACATTCGCCTCCCCTTTTCCATCTTTTGTGACATTGTCCTGACATCTATACAACTAAAGTGTCCGACTGCCCTCTGTGTGACCCTCCAGTGCTGGTCTATATGGCTCATAAACCTTCATGTCTCTCACCCCTCACTTCAAGTCCTATCACCCACCCAACACCACCATGGATGCACCAATGGCCATGGACTCTCCAGCACAACTGAGTGACAAAACTCAATTACATGTCCCATTTATCTCTGCTGGGGCCGCCTAGACCCGTGGCTCCAGTGTAAATCTCTGGTCCCAGTCAATAATCTATTCTCAAACTCGTCCAATGGCCCTCCATTGTCAGACATCCTTTTGGCAGAGGATGGATGAATGGGAGGTACAGAACAGAAAAGGGAGAAAGCAAAGTGGTGGGAGGTGATGGGACTTAGGAACCAGAGGCCATCCATCTAGCCAATGACTTCTGGTCACAGTTCATTATGGGCCGTAATGCACCAGTTTCGCAAACAGCCAATGCCAAGCCTCACACTGCTTTAGTGAAAGTCAAATTAGGGCCCCTTTTCTGCCATAATACACAGCAGGGAAAATAGGTGCTGAACATGTTGCTGTTTTTTTTTAATAAACATGCCTACTGACAAGAAATGTATACCTGAAAATTGTAATATTCTAAATAATCCACACATACAAAAAAGTCAAGACGGTGTAGTTAATAATTAAATGTAAAAGTGGAATGCTTCAAGGAGTAAGTATTGAGCACATGAAAAAAGGCAGCTACAGAAAGCAATAGAAAGTTAAGTAAATTATTGACATTTAACAGCATTTAGTGAACCAGTGCAAAATAATCCCAGCTGGTCTTGTTTAAATTGGGAGGCTGAAAAAAAACCTTTTGGATTGCCAGATGATTACTCTTTTAGTGATCCACAGTCACCTGTGTGTGTGGATCATATAGCATTTTATCAACATCTAATTTGAAGTTCATGCAATGCCCATAGCATATATTAACTAAGAAAAGTGTTGACAAGTCAAAAAAATTATTTTCCATGATAAGAATTTTCAAACCAGTGGAGAATAAAATGTGTGGGCTTCTTTGATAATTACCATTTATTGCAGTTTTTGTGATTGATTCCATTAAAGGTACTTACATAATTCCATTACATTTCAAAAGACACAACTACATTTGAGTTTCTCAATATGCAGGGTATAAAAAGCATTCCAACTACAGGAGCCATTTTTCATGCAATTTTCAAGAAAATTTGATGTGAACTTTTGTACTTTCACTGAAGAGAAAACGTGCATCAGAGCACTTTAAGAAAATGTAGGTAATGTAAGTCAATGTGGCTTTAAATGGAATGAAAAGAAAGACTTGTTTAAAAATCGTTGTAAACCGAGTATGTTGCAATTATTCTCCCTTTTAAGTGGTTATTGATCATGATAAAACAGCTCACTTTTTCATTTGTCTATTGTTTGTATTGTATGAAACATCAGAACAGTCTTGCATTTTTAATGTTAGAGACAACTTAAAATAAGAGACTATTTTTAAGATACTACAATGAAACAGCAACAGCAAAAACCTCTTTCTTTGTTTATTTCTTTGCTCTCATCTCAATCAACTTTTTAAAATGTGTAACTGGTATATAAAATAATATACAAACCAAAGCTAATAACAGCCACAAAACTCACCAATTAACAGCCAAACAAAGAGCATGCCTGTCAAAAAGTACATGTGAGAATACAAGAGCACCAAACATGAAGTCAATGATAACCAACAGCGCTATCGAATGTCAAACTAAAGATGTCACTTTAGATAGATAATTACAGCTGATATAGCCGTGTTGGCTGCTGTTGCGCTCTCTCACAAACTCTAGGCAAAGCGATGTAATTAAATGATGAGAGGGCATATTCATCCTGTTGTCTGAGAGTCCACTAGTGATGGATGGGATAATGAGTTTCCTGAAGAGCAGCAGACTGGGATAATGAGTTTTATCCAGGAGAGGCTCATGGAGTGCTCAAGGAGGGCTACAGCATCCCAAGCTTGCTGACAAACAACCCAAGACATTTTGTTGAGTGTGCTTGCCATAGAGGAAATGGCATCGTAACCGTTGGCCAGTGCAGCCCATTATTCAGTGTGACTGCTGTTGGGAATGAAAACTGTCAGACGTGTTGGCATAGCAATCTCTGAGGGCGATAATTCTGCATGATGGGGAGGCTGGCCTTTGGTATCAGGCACAGACAGATTAAATGATGGTTCATTCTCAGCGTGTCCTTAGTACTCTGAAGCATAAGTCTGTTTTTCTTGTCACAGCTCATCACAGCAGAATAACGGTGTCCTTTTTCTTGATAGTAAACTGAATGTGTTCAAGGTTTTAGTATCCTGGTGAAGGGAACGGCTGTCAAAGAATAAAAGATTAGTTTTTCTTTTTTTTTACATTAGTTCAATGCATTTAATGGGATTTAGTTTTCTAGACTAACACAAAGTTGTGCACTGCTTTTCCACTTGTAGAACCATCTTCATTGGTTGTTTCGGATGTAAAATTTATCTAGAACAGGAGGGGGCAATTATTATTATTTTTTTTCTAGGGGGCAAATGAGAAACTTATTTAATATTAAAGGGCATAATTTCCACAAAACAGCAATTAGAACTCCCTGCAATATTTAATCAACTTAATGTAACATATTAATCTTTCACCTAAAGAGTACAAACAAAATTATTGCTCTATTTAAAGCTGCAGTAGGTAACATTTTTTTTATAAAAAAAATGTTTTCTTTAAATTCATTAAAACTGTGTAATGTAAGACATATGACCTAAGAACAAGCTGATCTGGCTCCTCCCAGTGGTCCAGAGTATTTGTAGTTGCAGAAATGCACCACCTCAATGTCAATCAGGCTCGTGTACTCTTCCCCCTTTCAGTGAGTATTATTATTCCAGTTAAAGATTGCCATTTTGTGCTGCAGATGTGTAAATGATGGAGAGACCATCTAAAGTTACAGGACAACTATCGTTTTCTCAAATTCTTGTCCGGCTCCGCAGTGGGCGAGTAGCAGTGGAGAGAGGGTTTTAACGAAGCAGCGAGGAAGGGGGAGGAACGTGGAAGGTATGCTTGTTCAAACTCTTCAGGTAAGCCCACGGTTTTCTCAGAAATTCCTTCTGCAGCTTTAATATCCATAAAAATAATTTAGGAAATGTGAATGTAATTTAAATAGTATGAGAACTTAAGTAATTTTCAAATACCAACATCACATCAACTTTATGGAAATGAAAAACTGCAGCGCATGAGTTTTTATTGGCTAAACTCAGTTCTTCTAGAGTTCAGTGAGAACACTTGGTTAATTTATTAGTGCAGTTATATCAACAGAAAAGGCCAGATTTGCCACCCAGTGTGAATCTGTGAGCTCTGGGATACTCCTGTCTTTCTTCTCACAAAAGTCCTGAATTTGCTTTCCGGTTCTACTGCCTTTTCAACACCTTATCCAAGCTTAGCCATCTCACAGTTGTATGGTAGTCTATCTGCATTTCACCTGATGAAATTAACTATTTTAGTTACAACATGGCTAGGTTTTGGCACAGATTTGCACATCTCCTGATGAATGACACAATGCAAAAAGATCAGCTTCTGTTCAGAGTTAACTTACGTCACTTTATTGTGCATCAGTTTCAAAAGTCTGACTTTTTTTTCTGTCAAATTTGGACAGTCATCAGTTGCAACATCTACCAGTTTGTCTGCATCACTCCCTGTTGTAATGTTTTTCATCTCAGGATGAGTGAAGTGTTGCAAAAAAATCCTTGTCGCATTCTCAGTCTAGCCAGTAAGTCTTCTGATGCTCATGCTCGCTCAGCATCTATCAAACTATCTGTGGCATGAATGAAGAAAACTGAACTTAAATTTTTGTTCTTTTTTAGTTCCTCTCATTAGGCAAGTAAAATTTTCATCATTTAACAACGCTAACCACACAGCTATGGGGTTGATTTCAAGTATTGAAGATTATGTCTGATGGAAAAATACAATTCATACAAAACTTTACATTCAGCTTAAAATTATTTTTAAAGTTATCTGGCTCTAGTGACCATTATCGACCTTTATCAGACAGGAAATCTGCAAAGAGAGAAGGAGAAGACATCCAGCAAAGGTCTCAAGGTCAAGAATCAAACCCAGGATGGCCACGTCACAATTATAGCCTCTGCATATGGGGCAACTTTCTTCCCCCACAGGACAATGCTGCCATCAACAGGGTTCAGGGCAATAGTAATTAGCTGGTGAATTATTGGCACATTTATGAGGTGCCAAATTATATGTTTTCCTATAAATAGATTATCATACCTGAGCTGTAAATTTCTGCATTTTATCCACTCAGAGACCTTCATGGCTCACTGAGTGAGCCATGAGTGAGTAAAAACTTTGGAGGTCGGGGATTTTCTACTCATAAAACAAACATCTAAATCACTTCTGCTGTGACTAAATTACACACAAGCAGTTGCTTGTATTAGCTTTTATTAGGAGTTATTACACTGAACGGGACTAATTACACACTAAATGCACACCATACTTTTTAGAATTAAATTATTCCTGATCATAAAATTCTTCCACTACATGAATATGTACTACTTTGTGTCGGTTTATCGCATAAAATCCAAATAAAGGACATTAAGTTTTGTGTCTATAACATGACAGAAAGTGGAAAAGTTTAAAGTCATTTAGCATGTAGAAAAATTAGTTTGACTGAGATTTGTGTTTGTGCTTAAGCACTGTAAGTGCTTTTTGCGACACAAAATCAAAACTGACAACATGAATCCTGAAATAGATGAAAATTCAGCATTGAATATTTTTTAAACTTCAAATGCTTAATTATATAGGGCCTTTATTTCACAACCAGCCCTGTTTCACTGCTGTGTTTTAATGCACTTCTGTCTTCATTGCTATTCTACTACCTAATGTCTTTATCCAGTGCAGCTGGCAAAAAAATTTTGAATGCCAACTGTTTGGACTTTGTCACAAGAACTGCAGACTTGATCTATACTGCCTCAGGCATTTCAGCAAGACAGGGTGAAGCAAAGCTGAGCATATCTTTACAGTGGTCATAAAGGCACAATGAAGAGACTTCTGAAGGCAGCTCTATGTCAGCTGGCAGCTGCTGTTCGTTCCATCGGGCGCAAGTTACGGGGAAGCACAATAAACAACAGCATGAGAAACAAAGTATGCATTTGTGCTTCTGTTTGAGTGATCACTTCTGTGCATCAGTATGTATTAAGTTGTGCACATGCGTTAAGTAAAAAAAGCTCATTTAGATTTCTGCACTGCCAGAGCTGAAGTTATCTTAACAAATGTGGAATAGAATGGCATGTTGAGTGAAACATAAATGCTGCAGATTCATCAAAGAACATGGAGTTAAAAAGATTGAAAATGTTTCCAACATATAATCTGAGAATTTTCAGTTTATCAGCCATGAGTTGGTTTAGAAGGATCGTTGTTTTCTGTTGAGGAAAGGGTCAGTGATCAGGAAAATCTGATTTTACGATCATTGTTTTCATGTTTTGTCGCTTGCAGGTAATGAGGTAGATGTTAATTCTCAACTGTATAGGTGACTTGATCACATGCGATTGTTGCACATGTTTGCCGTGGCCTTCGTCTGGCTGACAAATTCACTGCACACATATTTAATCTCTCTGTACCACGTTGCCTTCAGTTCAAATTAATTACTGGTACACTGGTTTCATCTTCATTATCTTGAAATCTAATGGTGACAGACTAGGCCTGGATGTCTGGGCGAAAGCCCTGCAGGCTTTCTGAAAACTAATAAAGCTCAGAACACGAGAAATATATTAATAAAAGCTGCTATATTATGAAAATACAATAGGTCTATGAATGTTTAATTTGAAAACATGAAATGTTGGCTCAAAATTAAACTGAGCGTATGTTTGTGTTTGCTTGCATTTCATCCAAGAAATATTTCACAACACACAAAAAACTATTAAAATGATCAATTGTTGTTAATGGTGTGTTGGATTTTTTTTTCTTTTTTTGACAACTTCTATAAAAAGCTATTTTGAATAAAAGTAGATTTTAATTTATCTATTTCACTTGTGTGTTTTTTTTACCTTTTATTTAATTATGATCTAATTTAATCATTTGTAATTAAAAAAAAATTCCATTTTTATTCATAGTGTATTAGCATCATAAGTAAGGCTAACTTCTTCACATTTTCATGCCAACGTTACTTCTGTTATCAGCACATTTTAGCTTAGTTTTGTTCTGGTAATTATTGCTTTGTTTTGTAGTTATTAGTAGCACTCAGTTTGCAGTAAAATTGCTATATAAGTTATTTTCTAATACAGGTAGGTACAGGTGAACATGAAGGAGATGAAATTGCCTCTGTGACAAAGTAATGATGTTTAAGCTAAGAGTGTGTGTAGGACCAGGCAATCTACATCATGTTTATAAAAGTTATTTCCTAATATTTCTTCCCCACTGGAACACTTTTAGCAAAAAGAAAATGAGAAAATAAGGTATTCTAATCATAAAAATGTAGAATTTGCAGGACCTTCATGAAGTAATCCATAAAACTCTCCACTCGTCATTGGCCTGTGTATAGCAATCATTCAACTTTGTGGTCATTATTGTTTTCACAAAAGACTAAAAAACATAATTCACAGGCATTAAAGAAACAGACAAAAAGAATAAAATATAAAAAATAGGAAATTGGAAAGTAGAGAAAATGATGGCTCAAATGATCAATAACAGTATTGATCTGGAGGGTGGAGAAGGAAAACAGAAATAAGTACAAAGAGTAAAAAATAAAGAAAAAAAGAGAGCATTTCTGTGTTGAATTAGTCATAATAATCCTCCTATCTCTTACCTGGCATTTTCTGTTATCTTCAGGGTTATGTATTCAAAGCATTTAATAATTTTTTTAATAATTTTTTGATGCTGCATTTTGTCCACAAGGGATTTTATGTGACTTGGAATATGGAGGCAACAATCGTTATGCTTGGATGATTTTAAAGGAATAAAATTAACCAATAAAATTTAGT
Source organism: Phalloptychus januarius (assembly GCA_902982915.1). Taxonomy (NCBI): domain Eukaryota; kingdom Metazoa; phylum Chordata; class Actinopteri; order Cyprinodontiformes; family Poeciliidae; genus Phalloptychus; species Phalloptychus januarius. The sequence continues at coordinate 13,122,162 of CADWAE010000230.1, read as the reverse complement.
TTGTGCAGTAAAATTTGTTCAAAAAACGATAAAACAATTTGAAAATTTAGTAAGATTTGAAATATCCATCTTAAAATAATAGCCAACACTATTGCTGACTGTATGAACTAAATAGATTTTTACAGGAGTTATTAGAAAAAATATCTCTATTACCTTTACATTGAGACAATTTTGTGCAAAACAAGCGTTTCTGCCCACATTTGTTTGAATAATTGTTCTTCTAAAATATATAGGTACATATTCTAGGGAACAATCAGCTGATCAACTGGAAATATCTACGACTTAACACTCAGTTTAAAACTAATATAATTTAAATGTTCTTTCTATTGTGTCTTGTTCATTTAATTTAATATTGCAAATGAAGCTATACACAGTCTATTGTACTAGACATTGAACGACTCAAAGCACAATTAAGCCCCATTTTTTCTGCAATTTGTTTCCAGCTCCATATTGACAGAGTGTATGCAGAAATATAATAATTATACAAATGTCTTTTTCTCATTTTTAAACAATTATTAGTTGAAGGAAGAAAAAAAAGTCAATTCACCAGTTTCCATTCTTTTTGTTTTCCTTTAAAAAGAAAGCTGCATGAAGGGGTGCTGCGGTGGCGCAGAGGTTAAACACAACCCACATATGGAGGCCTTAGTCCTTGACGCGGCCATTTCAGGTTCGATTCCTGGCCTGTTGACCTTTGCCACATGTCTTCACCTTCTCACATTAACCCTAACCCTCTCAATTCACTATCAGATAAAGGCCACTAGAGCCAATAAAACCTTAAAAAAAAAAGGAAGCTGCATGAAGGCATTCCTATAATTGTTGAAAATTAGTCTTTAAATCATAACTACACTTTTTCAAAGTATAATGCGTGTTGGTAACTTTAACTCCACTTTATGAGAACAGGGACCATAAATCACAATTTGTTTCTAGTTTACGGCTATTTGCACAAAACCTTGAGAAGGAGCTTTTGTAGAAGAATCTAATTAGATAAAAACTTTGAGATGTTGACTCATTCCATATGTTTACAAAAAATGTAAACATCTTTTTGTTAACTGTCATTTGCCAAAAATATTCAATGATGCCCACTAACTGCATCAGTAATAAAACCCCATGCAGAGTTTGTCGTCTCTGCTTGGTGCTAGATTGTGCTGGAGTCGGGAGCAAATTGGAGGAAAGGTTTGGTTTGTACAGCAATTATGTTATTGATTGGACACTAGCACCTCCAGCATATTGTAGCTGCACAAATGCAGCCAACAGAAACCTCACTACATAAAATCAGATAAACTGCTGCTATCACTGGCAGATTTTTATGCTGTTCATACTTTAAGGAGGATTACAAGAACATGAACATTAAAACACATATTCTACTCATGCAACACTTCAAAAAGTGTTGCATGAGTAAAAATATAATTTTCTGCATCTAAAAGGGCAATAAAATTACATGCAACTGTGTGCATTGCCCACATAATTAATATACAGTGTTTGACATAAGTACTAAAAGTAAAAGCTAAACTGATGGCACATTTGAACATTTTACATATTTCAACCATGTACTACACTGTACATAGTGGGTTTTTGATTTTAAAGGCCAAAATAAAATACAATTGTGAAAGGAAATTCATACATGGTTTTCATTTTTACAAAAAATAATAAAAGAAAATCTGACAACTGTTGTGTGATTGTGATCAGTGAACCCGAGTTAGGAGTCACTGTTAGCTGCAGGTCCACGGTTTTACAGATATTTACTAACTTTGTGGATCTGAAAGCTGAGATTTTTTTGACTTTATCAGACTAAAACAGGCTAAATGTAAAAGCACACCACTCTTTCCAAATATTAATTAGTGAAATATTTGTCTGTATACAAATCCACAATTCACCTTTAATTTAACTTAATTAAAGTAATTAAAAAAACATCATGTTATCTTTTAACAATAATGTCCTTGTTTGTTCATCTTTTCCAATCTTAGAAAAAGATAAGTTTGTCGTTGTACAATGATAAAATATATGAAAATCCTACAAGGGCAAAAAATGCTATATTGATTCTGCTTTGGAGGTATTTCACAGAAAATAATCTAATGTACTGAAACAATTATAAATATAAACATGTGTCAGTAAAGCATAAGACAGTTGCTAAAAAAAAAGTTCCACCTGTTGTAGGACTATACAAGTGAGTTGTACCAAAAGTAGCATCAAAGCACTGCATATTCTATGTGCTAATTCTGAATGCAGTACAAAGTGTGCAGAGAAACTGCTCTTTGGAGAACAAAATTTAATTGAAACAGTTTTTTAATTACTCAAAATTGAAATCAGAGAATGATAGACAAACATTCACATTTGCACAAGATGGAATAAAGGCTTTCTCAAGAATAAAAGGAAAACAAGTGTGTGAAAGTCTGTTGTTGGCAGATGATGTGAGGTTTCTGCAGTGAAATTGGCTTTCTGAATGAAAGACACAAAATACATGTTGCATGTTTCTAATTAAAATTATTATTAAAACTCAGGTACCTGTGTTTTAAAACAGTAGTGCATCCTTTAATATTGGTGCTGTGAAAGTATTTATTTTAACTTACACAGCAAGTATAATGTTCACATACTCGCATGCAGAGCAAAATTCTAAAGCCTTGGAGGGTTTAAAGGGAATAAGGCATGAATGTTTTAAGCCAGGTATTAAAAAAAGAAAGCAAAGGACACAATAAAAGAAGTTGAATCCATGATCTCTCCATCTCATCTTAAGAAACGCACCACCTGCCGTGCAGCCCAGAAATTGCAAAAAATCAGGAGGACAAAACATTTGAAGCAATGTCTATCTGACAGAATGCCCTCGGGCCTCAGTGGTGTCTGGAAGTGTACGAAGGCACAGAGTAGAGAAAGGCTGTTTTTTTTTTTTTTTTGCCAAAACGGTGCCTCTGTCAACTTACTATGAAATGTTATACAGAGAAGACAGTAAAGAACTGTTTTTGAGGAAAATGTACAACAGCAGAGTGCTTACAACATGATTAGAATATAAGGCAAATATATTACTGCAATTTTGATCCATAGAAATTATCAATGAAACAAGAAATGATGAGAAAATGTGTACCTCCAAAGAAGTAAATCACAGTGGTTATAGCAAACACAATACTCTGCTATAAGTGCTATAAAATGACATTTAAGATCAGCTTTTTGAACCACACAGCTCCAAAAGCAGATGCACATGTGCTATAGTTCTCAATGCAGTTGTCCAAAGTTCATTTCCTGACCCCAGACCATTTACTACATGTCTTCCCCTTCTCTCTCTGCCCTTCTCCCTGTCAAGTTACTAATAAATACAGGCCACTACAGGCACAAAACCTTTAAAAAATAAATTTCTTGCTTTCTTTTATGCTTGAATGATTTATATTTCAATGTCTGGTGGCCTAACAACAAAATGAAATATTCCTTTCAAAATGTTCAGGATCAAAGACAAGAAAAGAATAATACTAGCTAGTTTCCAAAGAAAAACACCAACATAACTTTAGAAGCCCAAGAACTTTATCCACCCATCCATTATGTATACCAGTTTATCCTTGCAGGATAGTGAAGATCCACTGACTACACACTGGAGAGGTTGTTTGCTCATCACAAGACGACAGAGACAGGCAGGACAAACAGCCATGCATGACCACTTTCACTCCTAATGATACCAATTAAAAATACAGTCATGCTTTTGGACAATAAGAGGAAACTAGAATGCCTGGAATAAATCCACAAAAGCCCAAGGAAGACATGCAACTCCGTACAAAAAGAACCTAAGCTGAGATTTGAGCCCAGTACCCTCTTGTTATGAGGTCCACCCATCTGAATTTTTATGAAATATTACAAAACTCCTTCCAAACTTGATGTTTCAGTTCCAAGAGGAAGGAACTGAAACATTTACATCTTCATAGAAGTTAAATGTTCAAAAAGCAGTCACACCTGTTTTTTCAACATTAGCCAACCAAAGGTCTTGGATTTGGACAATGTCCTACAGAAAAATATATTTTCACTAACACTATACAAAATACAGAAAATTTAGTGTGAGTATGCCTTTCTTTCAACAACTGTTTAAAATGACAAGTGAATCATTTGAAAAACTATTTTCTTTGCTAGCTGAGATTAATATTTTACGCTCTACTACTGTGTTGGGATTCAACACTGTGTTGTCTTTTGTCACTGTGGGATGTGGCTATAATCTATAACTATAATATAACTACAAAGATAAAAGAAAAAGCTACACTGTTTGTGGAAGTCTGCCACGAACCCTGTGGAGTTAGACGAAAAAAGGCCCAGACAGTGCCGAGCTCTGCTGATCCACAGCAGAAAACAGTGCAAATAAGTTGAAGTTTTCAAAGTAACAAAAAAACAATAGCTGCATTTTATGTGCAATATTTTCTCATGCTAAAACAACCTCTAGACGTAAACAAGCTACAGTGAGACTACAAGGAAAAGAAAAAAATAATGGAAAAGGAAATTAGGCGAAGATGCTGTGATGCAGAAAGCAGTTTGGGGCTTGTGAAATTTCTCTTTTCACACTGAAAGTCTGCTTTCTGCTCAGCTCATTTTTATGTATAGACCTGTGAGTACTGGCTAAGTATTTGCCATAGAGCACTGGCGTCACAGGAAAATAATTTTCAACTTTGATCACAGTTCATTTCCAAAGATGCACTCTGAGCACCACTTATGCTCGACTCAGCACAACATAATAACACTGCTATGTGTTGCACATTGTATGCAATGGATAAATGAGCTTCCAGAGGTTAGCACAGTATTTCTGGAATGAAAGGCCCATAGGAGTTTGTTGAGTCACTTCAGACTCTTGGTATCAATATTTATTTAAAATATGACATGGCCTTTGCCTTTGGGCATGTTATGAATAGTTCCTAACTTTTGTACAACATAAAAATATCTTGAAAAACATATGGCCAACAGTGCACATCTTTGGATTCATTACTATTTGTAATAATTAACTAAATTTACATAAATAAAACACAAACGGTATGTTTCATGTTTTGTAATATGGTATTAAATATTTTGGTCAGAGTTAAACTTATAAAAAAAGAAAACCTCCAGTCTGTCTTTTAATAAATGCATTTCTAAATCTTTGTAATGTATAGCAAATCAGAATCATCTCAGCATGTCATAAATTGTCATTGCATGGAGAAAAATGCCTGCACAGTTGAGGCTTTGTCTCAGTGTGTCATCCTATGATCTCTGTGTCGTTAAAGCTGCACGTTAGCATGTCTTCTCTATCTTCTTCACCCGTACATCTGTCCATCTGTCCATGCATCACCCTCCTTCTCTCGGAGGAGATGGTAATGGGATCTTAGAAGAAGTCTGATTAAAAGGACATTTCCTCCTTTGAGACCACCAAACAGAATCACTTTTTTCTTCTTTTCTCTTCCTTAGAGCAGAAGAGACCTTGGATTTTGAAGCATCGTGGCCCAATAGCAAGCTCATGCAGTGAAGGCTAATTAAATTAGGCAAAGTGAACCTAAAGCCTTTATTCCAATTCTATCATCAAAGGAAGAGTAAAAAAAGAAGGAAAAAAAAAGACAAGAAATGTGAAACATACAACCTGGAGTTATGAATTGCTTCATGTTACATACTACCACTGAGATATATTCAAGGGTCACTTGGGGAAGGAAAAAAGAAAATGTATTATTGCTTTAAGGAGTCAGAGAGTTTATGGCATGATTTAGATCAGATATAATCTACATTATTGTGGACACTTGCAACTTTTTATCACCAGTTTGTCCATTTTTTTTGATAGATACAAAAATACCAAATTATGTGCATGGACAATAGACAAGTTTATGTTAAATACAATCCTTACACTCATCTAAAAATCTGTCATCAGTGAAGACTTGATTATTGCAGTACTGATTACACTTCAAAGGATTCTTTACAAACATCCTGAAAATATAATGAGAAAACAACCAAATAGAGAATAAAATACCCAGAACTGTCTTCTCACTAGTAAGTATTTAATTGAGACTTACAGATCAATAGTAGATTAATTAAAACGTATAATTCAGTAGTTTTCATTTCAAATAGGAAAATACCCCTTTATCTTTTGCACAGCCATTTCAATAATTCAGTCTGTCACTGTACGTGTTGAAAGAGGAAATTAAAAAATACTGCAGTGGGCCAAAGAGCAAGTATAGAAAATGAATGATTATTAACAGATTTAATATCCATTTGAGGTGAATTAAACGTCAGTTGTTTAAAAAAATGACATTTCAAAAATGTGTCAATTTTGATTGCTTATTAAAGATTTCCAAGTATTGTGTATCACGTTGCATTAGGTTAGCAGAAGTTGTGACATCAGTCGTGAAATAGAAGAAAGTGCGTTTCTGCTTTTGTTCAACAGGCCAAAGTTGGAAAACCAGAGTAAAACAGAAAGAAAGAAAAAATAAGGAGGGGGGAAAGCCTCTCATCCTCATTATGTAAACGAGGTGCATGACTGTTCAGTGGGTCCCTCGAGAGTTAATTACCAGTGGCTTCTCAGCCTAATTGGCTGAAACTAAAGAATTTGCCATTTCTTATTCCCATGTTCCCTTTCCCCTCGTCCCCTCTCTCTCTTTTCCTGTATTTCTCTTTGTTTCTTTCCCTTTCTCACAAGCACATTTTCTATCTTTCACTTTTCAACCTGTTTTCTTGTTTGCCCCTTCTCCTCCTCCACAGAACTGGCCTTCCAGCTTAGCTTCATGCCAGCTAAAAGCTGGCTCTGATGCTTAATTTGAGCATCTGCTCCAGCTGGCAGGATAAGAAGATTTTTACATTGCTAATTCCAGCTATTTGGCTAGACTAATCACTACTAGATAAAGAAGAGAACGGGGTTGCCCATCACTTAGAAACAAAAAACAGATACCAAGAACTGGCATCTCATCTTTCTAAATGGATGCAAATTAAATTCATAAAGACGGGGATAACAAGTTGGAAATAAGAATAAAAGTGGGCAACACTGTGGGGAAATATTAATAAATCAAGAAAGGCAGAAGGAAGAACATGGGGATCCAGAAGGCTTTGATTTATTGGAAGGGCAAAGTAACCAAAAGAGCTTTCTGTGTCTCTGTGTCCTCACTTTCATATTTATTTTTCAAGATTTTTTTTTAGATAATTTGTTTCTATAAGCACTCAGGAGAAAAAGGGAAGAAAAACATCTTTGAGAATGTGATTTAGGTGATGAAAATACAGATGCACAGAGGTGTGAAAAGTGTTTGCTCCATTCCTGACTTACTGCTTTTTTCATGTTATTCACTTCTGTTTCAGAATATTAAACCAATTTAAGTAACAGTCAATTTCAGTAAACACAAGTAATCACTAAATGCAGTTGCTAACAGCCTTTTTAAGGTCATGACACGGCATTTCAATAGGAATTCCGGTGAAGATTTGACTAGGCCATTCAAAGGTCTTCATTTTGTTTTTCTTCAGTCAAGCAGAGGTGAACTTCCTGCTGTGCTTTGAATTGTTGTCCTGCTGCATAACCCAAGTTGGTTTCAGCTTGAGACCACAAACAGATGAATTTTACACCACAGCAACACTGAAGCTGAAGCTGTGAGCTTGAAAGTTCACAGCTTTCAAAACTGGGAGTTGTGTGAAAAAAGCCTAAAAAAACAAGTTAAGGAAAAATATGTTTTTTAGATCTCAAGAAATAAACAAACTATAGAATCACTAACATTAGATTAAATAAAAACACTGTCAATTATAAAAAATATATATATTTAATGTGCACTTAGAGATGTTTCATTTAAAGCTAAATTTATTTTTGAAAAGTGGAGATAAATATTTAAATAGGAAACCTATGGCAGAACAAAGAGCACGACTCTAGCAATTACGTTTTTTTCTTTAATTTTTTTTGATTAGCTATCCTGCAGAGAAATGATGAGGTTTTTATGTTGTGCCTTTATTAAGTTAGCATCCTGATAAAAACAGTATTATGCAGTTCCGCCTTAATCTTTGCTTTGTCTACAGACACACTTTTGAGACATTGTGGAAGGTATTGTTTCTCACAGTTAATATAGTGGAGCAAAAGCAAGTAATCATTCCTGGTTGGTGGGAAAGGTACAGATAACAGCAAAACAAATAACAAATGATGTAAAATGATTTTTTTTTTAAAGAAAAAAGCAATAAAAGTAAAATAAAATAGTCCCACTAAACACAGTTGGACATCAGTCAATTTGATGTTCCTCTATTTTCTTAAGAAAATAGGCATCCAAACAAAAACACAAAAGGACTTACACCACTTTTGTATTATATAAACAGTGATCAGGCCACGCCAGTGTTTTGGACCAGATATGATTAGCTATGCTTGTAGTTCAAAAGCCCAGCACATATTCTAGTTACTCTGTGGAGGCATATCTGCACGTTCACAGCTGTGTGTTTAAAGATAAACTGCTATATTCCGCATGCAGGGAAATGCTATTTATTCGGTGTAATGAGCAGATATTAAGGAAAAATGAGAAAGTACAAAACAGAAGGACAGAGAGGAAAATAATAGAAAGTGATGATAAAGGTAGAAGGAGGAAGAAAAATAAGGACAATAAAATTACAAAATAGGCAGTTTTTTTTTTCCTTTCTTTCTCAATTAAAAAAAGATCATTAGGGAATTTCTCTATCAAAAAAGCGTAAAGACAGCTTCAAATTTATTTCAGGTGTAGAACAAACAAACACTTATCTGTCAATAACACCAAAGAAATCAGTTTTAAATTTAAAAATGGTTTTATGTTCGGCATAATACAGATGCATTTGTGCAGAAATGGAAGGCAAGTTTTAGGAAAATATGATCCGCTATGGAAAAACTTCAATCTGTTTAACTTGGATTTTTTTTTCTCTTTTGTAAATAAAAAAAAAAAAGAAAGAAGGCCTTGATTGGGGATTTTTTTTTTTTTCTAAGAATGCCTACTGCCTGTTTCTGAGTTACTGGTGACAACTCTTGACTTTGGAAAAATACAAATGCACAAAACATACTTTTAGAACTGGTGAAACTGGATATCCAACAAACAGTGAAGCTATGTAAAGACCAGAAAACTAAAAAGCCAGCAAATGACAAAGGAATTAATTAATACTTTTTTCCTACGACTTTGTAAAGAAGTCACTGCTTCTTCAACATAAAAGCTGTCATTTTGCACAGCAAAACAGAACCGATAGCCAAATCTTCAATTCTACACTGACAAAGCTCTGCATAGCAAAGGCTGTGCCAAATTCTATGGATACCAAGCATGCAGCCAATACGAAACTGGGCAAAAACATTGTCAGTTTGCATTTGACTTATCAGAACTAAGCCTTCTTTTGTTAAGTGATTGATGATTTTTGAGTTGGATTCAAGTCTTAAAGTTTATTACTTTGCAATGGCTTACATGTACCAGAAGTTTTACACAATCATTTTTGTTTCCAACATGACTCTGCTTGTCAGTAAAAACTACAAGTGTAATTTGACTGTCTAACTGTAAGTAGAACCAGGGAGAAGAAAAAAAGCCCAAGTCATACAGAGAAGTAAATTGGACACAAGACCTCCATAAAAATAAAAACAAACTTGCATTGACTTTTCTGTGTCCTATAAATTTTGCCATTAGCACTTTGCAAAAGTAGCTGTTCCTTTTGAATTTGCTTTACATTTTGTCTCATTGCAACCACAAACTTGCATGTTACTGGGATTTTCTGTGCCAACACAAACTTTCACATAAATAGAAAAATGTTTTTTTTTATGTTTTTCGCAAAACATTAATCCATAATTCAAAAAGGAATGATGCAAGACACCTACCTGAGCAGACAGACAAGCAGACAAGAAAGTGAAACGAGAATCAGACAAGCAACCATAACCAACGTCACCATGCTCTAACCAATTAGAGCATGATAACTGAAGAAATCCATGGCTTGGGTGAGAGAATTTGGGAAAATTATCAATCTTGAATTTCCTGGCCTACTTGCAAAATGTAGGCAAGGAAAACTAAGATTGCAGATCAGTTTCTCACTGAGCAAACTATTCCAGGGTGAAATTTGGTGGTGACAAGATCGTACAGTGCGGATGCATTTCTTTAGGAGGATCACAGAATCTGGTAAGAACTGGTGGGAAAAGGGTTGGTTGAAAAAGCAGGGCCGTCCTTTGAACTCATGAGTTAGTGTAAGTGAAAGAAAAAAAAAGAAAAAGTGACAATGAAACCTACCTTACAGCAGGTCAATATATAAAAAAAAAATCTACATTAGCTAATATGTAATGATGTAAAATGTAGCTCTAATAATTTACAAACATTGACCAGTGAAGGTCAAGAACAAATTTTAAGTGTGAAATTGAGGAAGTACTTTGATGGTTGATGTTAACTTATGTTTCCCACCCAGTTTGAATGGGTTTTCTAGAGAGGAAAAGGTTTCTAAATATGAAAGGTCATCCAGACATACCAAAAGTGTTTCAGCTGTAATCGATGTCAATGGTGGATAAAAAAATATTAGGGTGAGTTAAGGGGGATTATAACTCATGCATGCCACACTTTTTAGGTTTGTATTATTTTCCTTGCACTTCACCATCCTGCAGTTCTCTTATTTGGTCGGTGTGATAAAATCTCAAAATACACAGACTTTTGTGGCTGTAACATAAATAGTTTTAGTAATTTAGAAGAATTACTAGAATTTAGAAGATAAAATTATGCTGCTGAGCTTAGAGCAGGATATGAATCATTTGTCTTTATGCAAATTTGATAGGCTTCAATAAGGGATGATATACAAGTTACTTTGAGGATGACTCGGATGTCTCAGAGTTGTGATCCTGCTATGCCGTTGCAATATGTACTTGCATGCCCTCCTGTTTTTCCTCTGTAACTTTGCCTCTTCTTCCTTTCTCAAACTCCTGAGAACAGTACCAGCACACTGGATATTGCCTCCACTAGTGATAAGGGCTGGCATTCTGAAACAGACACCTCTCTTCCAGCTCCCTCACACTCCACCTATTACAGCGATTAACAATGCTGTCAGTCTGAGTACCCCCAGCCATACACCCCTCCACACATCACATCTCATCGCCACTGTCCCCCTCTCCTGCATCCCAAAGGGGTTTTTATGATCGACGGACAGAGCGTTCTTATGAGTTGGGAGGAAACTGAGGCTGACAGGGGTAGGAAGTGGAAGTTTCTCAACATCTGAATGGGAAAGGAAACGCATCTTGGGAGAAGTGAAGAGGCCCTGTTGCTGTCACTTTCTGTCAATAGTCTGATGATACAGTATGGACGGGCTCAACGGATCATCGGAAGAAGTGATGATTTATGTTGTCATCGACTGTCTGCTGGGCTGAACAGGCATGTCACTGCAACAAATGAAACGATGCGAGAAAGTTGTATTCATATTTATTTACCAAGATTTTCTGAGGTGTGTAGACTACCAAAATGTTTACTCAAATAAAAGCAGAACTTCAACAAATTCCTGCACAAGTATAAAGTAGCATAACTGATCAACACAGCTTGATTTGCACTGTACCTCAAGTACGTCATAAAATCTTTCCATACATAAACAAGTGTGGAATTTGGGAGGAAAATGAGTAGATGGAAGGATAGAGGGAGGGATGATTGAAGGCTTTTGTACAAACAAGTATTACTAACAAAAGCTGTTTATGTCTGGTGCCTCTTTGGTTAAAACATGCCAGTTCTTGATTCAGTAAAGTTTAGGGCATTAAAGCCTAAGGTTTCTAGAACAAAACTGAAGATGAAGACATTTTATTTTTTAGCATCAAGTGAGTCTAATCATCCATCCACATCAACTAAACAATGAGTTCACAAATAAAAGATCAGTTTTAAAGCTAAGTAGCCAGTTTAGAAATGTACCCAACAGAAAATCTGTGGTACCACTTAAAGAGGGCTACGTGTGAGAAATAATAGAAGATCTTTTGCAAAGAAAAGTGTCAGTTCAAGATGTGGCATGCTGATAGGCCTTGACCAAAAAGGAGTGAATGCTGACATTGAATATAATTTTTCTTCAAAGGAAGGTTAAGTCTGGAAGTTTGTGAAAGCATGTTATTGCACCTATTTTTCTTTTTTACTGCCCTCCAATCAAATGTTTTTAGGGTTAAAAATGGTCAAGAAGTCACACTGGTTGTGGATAAAAAAGGGGGATCTTATTGTTTTTACAACTTAAAAATCTGGCTTTTTAACAGGGCTGTATATGTTTTTGAGAGAATATATAAACAAAAATACATAAACAAAAACAGATGGATAGAGACATTTTTTTTTCCAGAGAAAAGGACACAACATTAGCACTACATTAGACCTAATTGTGCTTTCTGCACAGAAACTACTTGCATCTCTGTGTGCACCACATTTTAGGTTAAAATTACACTCAAATTTTCTTTACCCCTTTTTTGTAAAGCATCTGTTCCGGCACATCATTAATCCCTGTTACTGGACCAAAGAAGCGCTAAAATAAATGGCCATCTAGAAACCTTTGATCTTTTGTTCTTGCTTATGCCATTAGTGTGAAGAGCCACAGACAGTGGCTCGCTGCCAGGAGTTTGTTAGATCTAAGCTAACAAGGATGGCTCAGGTAGTCCTAATAGAATCTTTCCTGCCCTTATCTGTATTGACTTCAAACAGTGTGGGAAGCACGAATGGAAAACAGTCGGGGTTTAATTCCGAGGGTGAGGTTGAAGCATACTCTCAGGTTTGGGCTTTTACCACAGGCACGGCTATGGCTATCTTCACTGTTCAGATCAAAGTTAATTCCCCCTCTTAATTAAGATGAAATTGGATGAGAGCCGGCAGAGACTTGCTTTTGTTTTTCTTTGTGCCAAACATTGCAAGCTGCATCTCAGGGTGAGGGTGTATCCGTGAGTGGAACAATTTCTTGTAACTTTACTCATAAGACATATATTAGTACATCCTTTTAAACAATTTGTGAAAAAACGCACAAGGGTACAAGAGGTGCTTCTTTGATCTCTCTTGATGACCAATCTTTCTACATGTGGACAGCCAGTGCCCTGTAATGAGACTTGTTCTGCCACTGTCTTTTTCATGGCTGTGTCCCTTGTTGTGATGCTAATAAGCCCTTGTTACCACATACACACACCCCTTAATTGTCCTCTTTGATCTTGTACTAATTCTGCTAATTAGCAGCCCAATTTCCAAAAGTTAAACATTTTGCCTTCATTGCCCAGGATGAAGGCAAAATGTGACCATATCCACAAGTGAAGAGATAAGAAGAGTTGGCAAAACTTTACAAAATTGTCCCAACTCTGTTTCTTGGTGAAGTTTGCATTAGAGGACTTTTTTGAATAACAATAAAACAAGACATTTTGCCATCGTGTTGCTTCACTAATTTAGACCGTTAATGCATGTACAACTCAGCAGTTGAACAGCAAGCTGTCATAACATCATGCTCCTGACAAATGCAAAGGAATCAAATTATTTCTACCCAAATGTTTTGGTCTCCAATTGTTGCATACACACATTATGCACACGCATAGACAAATTAATGTACTGTGTGAGCAAGTTAAGCTTTAAACATGGCAGCAAAGAGTCACTGAAACAAACAAAGCAACCATTTTGTCCATCAATTTTTTTTGCTGTACTCCATCACACATAATTCTTAATAAGCATAAACACAAGTGTGGGCAAAATAGCTTCAGGTAATATGTCTCACTATATCCATCTTTTCCTCAAGAATTTACGGTGAGCTTTTGGTTTTCACTTTTTACTTTCTTGTGCATCAGAAGTTTTATTTTGTATTATTTTTTAATTGGAATGAACTCCAGGCTTAAACATTTTGGAGTGGAAAGCATACATCAATTATTTCCACAAGTGTCTGGGGGGGGGGGAAAAAAAGCAAACAAAAAGAATAATTAAGTCATAATCTAAAACTGTTAAATGGATGCTCTTTTTCAGGCAATTGTCATGAATTGTATTTCCAAAAACATTTAGAGATTTGTAAACATAAAAATGGTGGAAAACGTACACCGTTTTGGTAAAGACGGTCAATGTTCAGTTTTAATAAAAGCAATTCTGTGTCTACAAAACCATAGGTTTTTTTTACTGATTTTGACTATATCCTCAGCCAGTTTCAGATTTTTTGGATCTGACTACTCACAGAGTTCATCATTAACCAATGATGCTGGACAGAATTACAACCCAGGCATATGGTCAATGTGGGTAGAGGTCCCCCTCCCTGATTGATCCAAGCAGCCATTTAACATATGTACAAGGTGATGCACCATTTTAAATGGTGCACAAACTCTGTTTACTCAACACATTTCTGTTTGTGCTAGCTTTTACATTTGCTCACCCACTGAACATGAAACAGACTAGAGAAGCAAGCAACAGACAAAGGATGATCCAACACATGGTTGGAATTATCAACAAAACAACAAAAGAGCATAACATAAGGTGATATATATTTGCATATGATGTTTTGTCAGGTTTAATAGTTTTTTTTTAAATGCATTTGCCAAAGAAAAAAGATGACTAATAATTTGAAATAGTAATGTTTAATCCACTTGTAAAGCCCTATAAGTACACGATAAATAAAAAAAAAAAAAAAAGTAATGTATCTATATATAAACAATATTTTTCATATACACGTTATAAACCTCTGGAATTATCTTCTAACTAAAACTAAAACATATCTGTCTGTATTATGTTAGGATGTTAGAATTGTAATCAGTGTCCTAGTGTTGCGTATAAACTCATGCATTAAAATAGAAAATATCAGAATCCAAGAATATTAGTTCATCAATGAAATATTTTTTTTAATTGTGGTTCTATATACCAACCGATCTTATGGCCATCATTCCTTGTCCTCCACCCTTTCAGAGGTATATAATTGACCCCTTCCAATATCTGTATATTTTCTAAAAAAAATGATAAAACCATAACATTTTATACTTCAAAAATATGAAAGATTGATTAACACAATTAACCCCTAAATACAAGGTGTCTATAAAAATTGCTGTAATTTTTTAGAATGCTGATAACACAGAGAAAAGAGGAGGAGAGGATAAGCTAAGGCCGAATACAGTAGAGCCAGGGGATCCGATGCCTATCGGAGCATGGCCTTTTAGCGGAGTACACTGACAGAGACGCCAGTTTGATGTACAGCAAACCCCCCCAACCGGTCTCCCTCCAAGTGACATTTCTCCAGGGCAGAGAAGAGGGGACAAGTGTTGGATATAAAAGGTTGTTAGAAGGTGATAGTGTAAAATGTACAAGAGGTCTTCCTTATAACATAAAAGGAATGGGGTTAAATGGCAATTATTTTTTAGATATTCCATGTAATTTCTAAAGGTTTTTAATATAAAAGGTCTTTATTTACTAATTAATTAGTGTCATTTTGATTAAAACCATCTTAGCACTATGTGTGTAAAAGACTGCTTTTCAATTATTCTTCCAATATGCTTCTAAATGCATCCACAAGGCTTTCTTTCATTACAAATTGTCTTTCTTTACCTAAAAGCAAAAAGAAACACATTTTGATTAATTAGAAATTTTAATGAGTTTTCCAAAATTGACGTTTTAGCCATTCAGTGTTATTTCTGGCAGCAGGGGCTGAATTCACCTCATTGTACTTGTAAGGTTATCAAACAGACAAGATAGGAGTTTAGAGGTGAGGTGACGGCAAGGGGGTGCTTGTTTATTGGCTAGGAGGTCATTAGCATCCCATACATTAGTGGAATGCCAACCTCGCTGCCCCACTCCATCACTCAGTCCTCAGAGACAGACTGGCTGTCAGAGCCGAGAAGCAGCCAACAGGCCTTAGACACACTGAGCAAACACACCAACTGCCAATTTTTGGTCCGTCTTTATTCATCTATCTGCTGTTTGAAGTGGAAGTGGAGAAGACCTGTCAGCACATGGAGAAGAAAACTACTGTAAAAGGTTGTGCAGTCATAGAATAGCTTAACCTACTAGCCTATTATTTGAGACTTTGACAGGAATCTTCTTTATATTTCTTTAAGAAACCTGAAAAGTATAAAACTAACGAGTGCATAACTAACTTTTAGTTTTTTATCTTATTTTTTTCTTACTATTTGATTCTGGAAAGCTGTTTGAAGGTTAAGCTTTTTTTTTATTTACAATTCTATCCAAACAATAAGCTAGTGATAATAAGTTTGTTCCAGAGAAGTATTTAAGATAGAAGAAATCTATCTTAATTCAAAAATTCAAGACTTTTCCAAGGCACTGTGATTACTGTTTACATTACATTATTTTATGTCTATAGTCACTATTGTAGATAAACTTTAAATTAACTTACATAGCAGAGTTTCTTACATCCAGGTGCACTGAGACTGTAGAAGTGCATACAGCCTTACTTTGTATTAACAAGCTAGAAGAGGCAAATATTTATGGGAATAGCTGTGATGCACTGCTTGAATATTGGTGGAAAAAGTAGGTGCTCTTCAGTATGTTTCTTTTCCACTCTTCTAATCAAATCATTCAGGTGATGCCAATGCAAATGATTTATCACAGTGAACTATTTTGACATATGCACCCGACTTCAGTGAAACAATTAATCAAAGTATGTCACTCTGACACCAAAATGGCAGATGAGCTTAGCAGACAAGGATATTGCTGTTGCGAACCCATTTGCCTTAATACAGCTCTCTTCTGGAGCTAGTTCTGCGTAGGATTTAAAATTCTCTTCATCCTCACAGTTGCACACATGAAAAACAATGACTGAATAAAATGATTGTCATGTATATATTTAATTTGTGGTTTGTTATAATAGTACATAGACCTACACAAAAAATGGGAAATGGGAACCAAAAACAAATAAACAAAAAAATCCTTCTGATAACACAAGGACTAGTGGGAATGTAATGTATGTTTTCTAGGGATTTTTTTGTGGTTATGAAAGTCATCTCAAACCTCCAGCATATTTGGATTCAAGCAACAAAACAACATTTTAAACAAACATTTCTTACCGTTGACTCTTCTTTTTTTTAAATGTTAACAGCAAAGTTGTGACAGAAGGAGACGGCAACCGGAAGAAAGTAGAAAATATACGCCACACTAGAAGACAAGACTAGTTGGTCAAATCCTCTGTTATTGTTTTGCTTGCTTTGTTTGATTTCTACATCCCTTCCTATTTTACAGTACCTCAAGTGCGTACTTAGTGGGGACATAGACTTTATTGGTTGTTGCGCTGTTTAATAAAGATTGTTGATAGCAATATACACACAGAAACTTTAAGCTGTATAGTTTGAATAAAGTAATTAAAAAGAACTCCAGTGCACACATTTATGTACAGCCAGACACACTCCAACTGTCTTGTGTCTGGACCACCTGGCTGATGTTAAAATTGCAGTATGCTGGTGTGTGTGTGTGTTTGTATAAGTCCTGGTCGGCACCAGGGAGAAAGTCAGACTAGCCTGTCAGGCCCCCGAGGGCCCTCGTTGGTTGAGTGTCCATTAGCCTGATGAGGTTTGGCAGCTCATGTTGCTGGAGTTACTGTTAAGTTTCAACCCTCCTCGTGGCTAGGCCTAATTAAACCTAGACCTCAGACCTAATTCAAAGCTAATTAGCTGTAGGGGTTAGCTATCACCACCGCAGGCTGTGATGGGTGTTGTGTAATATGTGTAGTAAGGCGTGTTAAATGGCAGTTATTCAGTGGGAGACCAGCTGAATTAAATGAACTCACCGTATGCAGTTTACATTATGTTTTTTAAGCAAAGCAGTTAAAAGTCTGAGCAGCAGCGCGAGTGGAAAGAAATTCATATGCTTAGAAAAGCCCTGGTGAGCCCTGAATATCTAGATTTTCCAGTAAGAGTATATCTCTAGCAAACATGCAGGAGGATGATATTATGGTGAGCTCGAGTAAGTCAAGAGTTTGTGCATTTTCAGTGCACAAAGAAACCAACTGGCCTGACTGAATTTTTGTAGAAGGTACACAATAAACTGTCCGACCCCTGGGAAAGGTCCTATGGTTTCCCATTAAGCTGTACTGACAGCTTGACATTTCCCAGGGTAGAGGGTTCTGATTCAGGTATGTTTTATTCATCCTATTGACTTTACATTGCTGCCAACCCGAACAGAGAGCAAAAGCTTGAAGTGTAGTAGGCGGCAGTGAAAGGGAGAGCAGAAGACACCTGTTGTTGTTGTTGTGCTTACTGCTCAGATAGCCAGGTACATCTCTGAGACAACCAGGTGACATATACACAATGCTCATCAACATGCAGACAGAGATTGGAAGATTTTGCCTGAACAGAAGGTATAAATCTCCTTCTTTACTAGGAAGACTTCCAGCATTGGTATTGTGGAAGTGTGGCAAAGGCATTTACTAGAAGCATCACACGCGTCTGATTCACACTTTAAGAAACTGAAATATAGCTGAATTAATTAAGCTAAACTGTGACTCGCTAAACTTAAGCTTAAAAACATTTATTTTCTGGACACATACGCTGTGCCAACTCAAACTTGCATGAGTTACTAATGTCCTCCCTTTTTTCTTTATTTAGAACTCCCTACAATAGGTAAAAATAATAAATTTGAGGGTATCTCATTTCTCCTTACAATACTGCTTAGACTGTACATAAAAATAATTATTTATGGTATTAAATATAGGCGTGATGCCATCCTGCATTGAGATTTCTGTTCAGTTTAACCTCAAACCCCTGTCAATTAAATTGGCTGTAACTTTAACTACTAACATGCCATAGTCAGCTGATCCAAAACACAACAAATAAATAAATATCAAAATTATTTTTCTTTAGCCTCTCCTTCAGGTTTCTAAAATTCATTGTGTCTGATTTTTTATTAGTTTCATCAGGGGAAAGGACTTGATCATTTTTTCAATGTATGCTGAATTGGGACCTTTAAATCAACTGCCTTGCATAGGGCTGCTCATCTTGTATAATGAGGGCCTGTTTGTTTGACATTTTTTGCTCAAGCACAGCTGCAGGTGACATCTGAACTCAGAAATAATCGTGTAGTTCATGTTCTATGAATTGCCGGACTGAATATAATTAATTGTAACCTACTTCATATAGTTTACCTTTTAACTCTGAAACGAGAAAAAAAATAAGTCATGACATGTTATTCTGTCAAAATCATGTCATGCAGAGCTGGCTTTGTAAGATTTAGATGGTGATTAGAGTAAAAAATAGTGACTTATCTCATATTTCTTGCTCTTTGGCAGTCATTTCCAGTGAACAGGTAATTGATTCCAGTGGAACTTAACTTAGAGAGGGCCTAGTTTAATGTTGTGTTCACAAGCAATCGGGGAAACAAAAAGTCAGAACTTTTACAGTTACTTAAATTATTGGAGAAATATAACCCCTGCGTGAGCACATGAAGCTTTTTGTTTTTATTAGCCCAAATATATGATGCATATACCTTTCTCTTGGGGCCTCCACAGCTCAGCTGGGGGCTCTGAGTTGGTGTTTAACCTGTTAGTATCCCTGCCCGGCCCCGCACGTTGCATTTATATCGTTCTTTTAAGTAGCTATAGTAGGTTTATTTATTTATTGTGCTTCATAAAAGAGATGGATGATTTCTGATTTCTAAAACTCCAGCTTCCCTGGATCCTAAAAAATCTTGTCCATGATCTTTATGTTTCCAAACGTTCCAGAAATCCTTCCACAATGCTTGCAAATAAGCCTGAAGCTACAGTTGTACTGAATATAATTTAAAATGTTTTTGATTATATTCTAATTAAATCAAAATTTATGACAAAAAGCACTTCATTATTTTATACTTAATGCCAGCTTGGTAGGCTTTAGAAAAAAAATAAAATAAAATCACATCAATAGGCAGTTTCTGTAAAATATTAAAATTATAGGCTGTTTCTGAAGCTAGACAGATAGACTTTTGTGTGACTTTCAGGTCAGTGTAAGAAGCAACATGAATCTTCTTTTGGGAATATTTTCCTGACATATTCTGGACATAACACAATTCAGAAAGCGCTCCCCCTCATCTCCAGGCATGTCACGTGGGTTCGGTAGCCTGGAGCCGTGGCAGAAGCCTCCTACTGGACAAAGCACTTGGAGCAGGGGAGACACTGTGGGCCTTGTTCCCTTTCTGCCGGCTCCATGTCAAATGGGTGTTTGCTTTCTGGGAGGACGAAGATCCCCCCTGGAAGGGTAGCAGCACGCAGCTTGCACTCAATTCAAAGTAGCGACACAGAAAACCTGGATTTAGTTTGGACATATTAGGGATCAGACTTTGCCTTTCAGTGGCTAGACATGGTTTCATTTTAAAAAAATTAAAATGAGACGAACGGTTCAGGATTTTAGAAAAAAGTTTAGGTTAAAGGGTTTTAAGCAATTTACATTTTACTTGCAGTAGTTAATTCCTTTGGTGCCTTACTCTAGTTTTAAAGTGTATTCATATCAACTTGTAGTAAAGCAATTGTAGCAAAACTGCTTTAGTGCAACATCCGCTATCTTTCTGGAAGTTGATTCACAATCAGTCAGGAACTATCACATTATACATTGGTTTCAACCTCCATGGCCAACTAATCTGGCTTTCTCTCCCCTGACAGCTGCCCAAAGAACAAAGCAGATCATGACCGTCTTAAAATATGGGACAGTTCTCGTTATAACACAGGACATTTATGGGAAAATACTAACATGAGAGCACAGCTCTCACGGTAAAACGGTAAAATAGTTTCCCAGCCAAAACGGGAGTCTTGACATTTAAGTGTTTGTATTTAAGTGTTTTGATTGGATATCGGCGGATGAGGAATAAAAAGAAAATTATTATTTAAGTTTATTTGAAAGGGACAGACACACATCGACATAGACAAACTGAACAGAGCTGCAGTCCCATTTTTGTGTCACAGTGCTTATAATAACAGCTAATTCACAGCACTTGTCCCTAGATGGGCTTTTAAACAGTGCCTCTTGAGACTAGTAAAGATTGAAGTAATAATCATTTAAAATAGCACAACATAATGTTGACAACATATACAAAATCATCCATATAAAATGGTGAAATATACAACGTTAAGTATGGATACAGTTCTGTTTTTGACATAGCCAGAGTTTTGTTTGTTTTTTGAATGTACTAAAACTGGTTGCAGACTTTAAATGAACAGGAAGTCAATTCCAAACCGCACTTTGAGCAAATGTGGTTCTTTGCAAAGGTACCTTACAATTTCCATTTAAAGCCCTAGTAGATCTCTAGTAGATATGAAGTGAAAATAATCTAAAGTGAAAAGTGACTACTGAAAATCCTGAATGCTTGCTTATTTCACTCTTAACCAAAGGGGGAAAAAATAAGATGAAACTCCAAAACTTTTTGCAGCTGGGCCACGACACACAGGGCACACAAGAGAAACCACAGCTTCTGAAAACGATTAACATAACCACTAAAAGCAGATGGAAGCAGATTTTAGGATTCTGAAAAGAAAAAAAACTATAGTGTTACATCTTTTTATGACAAGTTTCCCCTTTTGTGACCACATTCAAAAATGTTATTCTGTTAAAAACTATAAAATATTTTACAATATTTCTAAATATGCACATAATCTGCTCTTTACAAAAGATATCAGTGATCAGATCAATAATTTTGCATTTTGCTGTATAAGAGATTGTTTGTTTACAAGTAAGAATATTGGTCCACACTTCAAGTTCATCACTCAAAGCATTGCTATAGAAATAAGATGAATACTAAGTGAAGACAACTTTAGCAGGTAAGACAGTAACTATATAATTTTAACTACTTAGAAATTAACTTCAAGTCACAGGTCTTATTTGAGCTGAATGTAAAAAAACAACAACTTGTGAATACACAAAAATAAATATAAAATATTTAACACCTGTTACATGGTTACAGAAGTTGCCAAAGCGATTGAACCAAAGTCTAACAGAAAATACTAACCCTTGACAAATTCTGCCAAGACAGGATGTTCAGAAGTGTTGAGTGCACTCTCTTTCCTGTCTTGCCTATCTGAATGTCCCCAGCGTCTGTCTCAGTCTCACCAGTGTCCTTGCTAGCGCCCTCGGGTGAACCAAGCCATGTCAAACCTAAATCCATCAATCACTCAGCGCCAGCCATGGGGGGGACAGAGGAGCAGGCAGAGATGGAGGGATGAAGGCAGTGAAGAAGGGGGTAATGGGAAAGGTAAAGTAGAGCCAGCAGTTCACCCTTTCAGATGCTTCTTCCTAGCTGCTGCCTCCCTCCATCCACAGCCTTAAGAAATCCCAGACTCCGAAAGAGTTTGGAGACACTTGTCAGGTCAAAAAAAGGCATTCACAACTGATTCTAATCAAAAGACTCACAGACCTAAGCACATGTTTGAGGAGATGAAAGGCAGTAAAAATAGGAGGCAAACATAGAAAACTGACATGACTGGAAAAAAAATAAAGAGAAGAAATTGAAAAAGGGAGATGAGAAGAAGAAAATGCAGTGAAAAGGAGAAAATAAGATAGTAAGAACAAAAGGCAACAGAAAGAGGTGAAGTGGATGAGCCAGCAGGTATATGTGTGTCCAGCAGAATGAAGTGGCACTGTCATAGCCTTAACGTCCCCCACAGGGTGCCTCTGATTAATTGTCCATTCAGCTCCTGTGATGGCGACTACTTTAACCAAGGCTCCCAAGACACTCACTCATATCCCGTATTCCAATAGAGCCGCTTCGCTCTTCTCCCCTGTACCATCCCGGCTGGCTGCCCTTCTTTGGCTATAATTAGTAGATTTATTTTTTATTTTTTACTTTTAACCCCTCCATCCACTTTTTTTCCCCGTCATTCTCCTTCTACTACAAATAACCTTACATCAGCACCCCTTTCACCTTGCCATCGGGGGATAATGTCTCTCTACGGGAGAAAGATTTTGGAACAAAAGCAGGGAGGCTGAAAACAGCATGATATGCAGTGTGCTCCCCCTTGTGTGTTTACACATGCTCTGGTGACTGGCTGAGATAAAGCACCCCTGTCACAGGTAAACACTAAAGCACAGCAAAGCAAAATGGCAAGGTTGACTTTAGACCTGCTTTGCACTTACTCAGCTCTTTTCCCGTTTGATATTGTCTCATATCATCAAACACATTCTTTTATTCAAGAAGCACCCACTTATGTAAAGTAAAGCTTTTTACTGTTATTTATAGTTGTGCCAAAAAAAGACAATTAAAAATACAAATTATTTATTTTTCCCATAAAGAAGAAATTGCTTGCGTTACACTAAATTAAATGTTTGGAATAAATTATAGCTTCCCTATAAGCAATACAATTGTCCATTCATTCTCTCTTTCTGCGGCAGAACCGTGGCATTCAACTGGATGGCTTTATACCAGCTCCCAAAAGCAGCCAAGGTCAATTGCCTTCCTGGTCCTCTCATCTTGTGCTTTATGTACCTTCACATCCAGGGAAAAAGAGCTGCGCTATTTCTGCTCTGCTGCAAGGTGACTGCTGCTTCGCAGGAATGATAGTCACACTAATGCACCTGGCTGGAAGTAGTGCATCTGTCAAGGTTCCCTTATATGTAAAACATAAATAAATTGCTAGAAAATATGTAAAGTTAGACATAAATGCTCTCTGTTATTTTTTTTTTTGCTGATTACAGTCGTACCTGTTCTGACTCTGATCTAAAAGTTCTTAATGGAGCTGTTGACTTGAAACAATTTTCCAAGGCTAAACAGAGCCTGACAAATGTTTTCCTGTTTCCTGACATTTCACATTTTGCTGCTATCATAAACCTGGATGTTGTTGTTTTTAAACAGTTCAACACAAATTGTTGCATTGTTGTGAATTGAGGACGAATTTAAAAAAAAACATGCCTGAAGATAAAAAGAAATTTCCCTATAAAGAAAATCAGAAATAAAATACGGCTCAATTTCTTTGAGTTTGAAGCACTACGCCTGTGAATAACACAGTATATGCTTAATGTCATTGTCCTAGTGGAAAGTAAACATCTGACGGGTATAACAGGTTTTCTTCCAGCACTGCCCTGACTTTAGCTCCATCTCCCAAACAATTCAAACCAGCTTCCCTATCTCTGCTGTAGAAATCATACCCTCAGCATAACGTTGCCGTCATTTCACTGTAGGGACAGTGTATCCAGGAAGATGGGCAGTGTTAGTTTCTGCCACACAGTGTTCTGCTTATAGAGTTCACTTTAGGCTCATCTTACTGGGGCATCTTCAACCGCATTTGCTTCATATTTTTTGCAGTGTGTGAAAAACTGCCATAAATATTTCTTGCAACAATGCCCTTTTTTTCTTCAAAAAAATTTTCCCAACCTTTTTGGCACATTTTTTTCTTTCCGATTATTTCTAAAATATTCTCTGACAAAACTCTGAGGCCTTCACAGAACAACTCAAATGTAATTATACCCAGGTATTTACTACTGAACTCTGTGATTTCTGAGGGCAATTTTTTTAACTCGATTTTATTTAAGGGTATGTGAGTGAGGGGTGCTGAATACAAACTGCATGGCACTGTAGTAGCATTGATGGATTTCAAAAGCTGTGATTGGCCACAATTTGTAAAAGCTATGGATCAACACTTTCACATAAATCTTTGCTCCACCAAAAAATGAGATTTGGGGATTTTTAGGTTTGTATGTTCTCTTTTTGGAACTAAATCAATATTCTCGCTAAAATTGATTTAAAACATCTCAAACAAATCTCTGAGAAACAAATTGATATTTTCTTTATCATCTGCGATCAACATTTTGTAAAAAGATTTAAGGAAGGGTGAAACCAAAATCTTTTCCAGCTGGAAAGCTGGAAAACATGCACCCAGTAAAAGATGAAAATTAAAGAATACAGTTTGTGCTTTCTGAATATTTTTTTTCCTCGGCTTTGTGGTTTCGGCATATTTCACAGTGTGTCTTATCTTTCCTTGCAATATTTGATTCTTCACATAAAAAAAAAGATAAATACTGACTTACTTGAAATCATCAGATAAAAAATTCATTTTGTTCAGCAATTCTTCTCTACATTTGTCTAGAATATTGAGGTATGTAATTATTCTGGTCTTTGGTGGCACCTTAGGGCTATTATCTATACCATCATCTTTAAGGTATAACATTTTCCCTCCCTGTGGTAAATCCCAAAAATATTTCAAAGATTTCTGTTATTTCATTACACAAGCAATAGCATGTTTGGTGCAGTCATTTTTCATCTGTGCATAGATAAACTGTTTTCCAACCAAGTCTGAAAATTACCCCCCACTTCCATCTCACACTTGCTCCCAAATGCCTCCTTACAGCTGCTATGACTGACTGCAAACTCATTTATTACAGGTCACAAACACCAAGTGCTTCATTTGAAAAAGGACATTCCACCTCACCCCACCCCACTCTCGTACAAGTGAAAAATTGACCTGCGACAATAGCATGCAGGGCACACCGGCCCATTAATTGGAGACCAGTAGCACCCAAAACATGGCATTGGGGATATAAGCCATGGGGGTGAAGCAGAAAGACACATGGAGCACTTCGGTCACATCTTTTATTCTACGACAGTTATAATAGTTTATGCAAGATATGGTGAAATTAGGAATATGCAACATGTCAAAACTTTGCAGAATCACATTTTACTGCAATTAAAGCAGCCCATCTTGCTATGTGGCAAATCTCCACTAGATTTTTATATTTCAAAACGTCTGACTGAACATTCAAAGCTCAGTCAGATTGGACCACCTAAAAACATCCCATTCCCATATGGATTTAGGGCTAAACTTTGACTAGGCCATTTTAGCACATGACTATGATTTGATCTACTTCCATTGCAGCAGATTGCAAGCAGATTACATTTTCTGCAACAAAGCACTTACAAAGCACTTTGTTGTTTCAATAAGTTTCATTTTGGAGTCATCTGGGAGCAACAACATTTTCAACATTTAGCTTGTATCAAATTCTAAACAGGATCTGTTTTGGCTTTTGCTGAACTATGACTTTCTACTTGCCATTCTTACATAAAAGCCAGATTTGTGTCATGTACACCAGTACTTATGTCAACATATTGTTCTAATTGAGCTGATGATTTCTGCAGATCCTCCAGTGAAATGTGGGTCTCTTGGGTGGTTCACTAAATATTCCTCTGCCAGCCTCATCTCTTCTTTTTTTTTTGGTATGCATGTCTTATTAGGTCTGCAAGTATGCTCCACAGTTTTCTGACAATAGATTTAACAGTTCTGTGACATACATAATGCAAAGGATATCATTTTAAAATCTCATTCTGCTGTAAACTGAACAGATACACAGACTATTTAGTAATGAGGTAATTTCTTATTGGTATAGTGGGCTTATATTTGACAGTGTAGGAAGTGAATTCATGTTAAACTTTTTGAGCTTTCATGTGTTAAAAGAAGAAAATTGTGCGGAATTGTCTATTTCAAAATTATGCTGTACTTTGTGTTTTTCCTACAATAAAAACAATTATTTGATTGTGATGTCATAAATGTAAAAAGCTAGGATGTGTGAACAAGTTTGCAAGGCACTGTACATACACTGTTTTACTGTAATAAGACTGAAAAACCTTAGAAACAGTTACTAATATATTTCCTTTGCTTTTACTTAGTTCTAAGCCATTTAAAAGCAGCAAAAGTATTTTGCCGATGCACAAAATACTAAATCAAGATTTAACATGAAGCTTACATTCCGCTGGCCATATCATTCAAATCTGTCTGTAATTACATTGTACATGCAGATTAGCCATGAATATTTTAAAGGAGGATTACTGAAAGCGGAAAGAGACAGAGAAGGAAGGAGTTGAGAGAAATCAGCCCTCTAACATACACCCACATACGGAACTGCATGAAAAGCTCGTTTGAAGGTGGAGCTAGTCTTTCATGCCCAAGTTGTCAGCCTATTATCATCCTTTCATATATTTGCCACCATTATTAACTGTGAGCGGGAATAGAAAAAAAAAAGAAAAAACAACAAAAAGTGAGAATAAAACACATCACTCCAATATGTCAGACTGTCTCTTCAGAAGGAAGGTAGGAAAAAAAACAAAAAAAACAGCAGACCAACTCTTATCATCAAACTCTCATTCCGAGCCATGGCGGTAATGAGTGTGTCTTAACAAAGATTAGCCATAATTTCCATTGTCATTTTAATGCTCCCACATTATGTGGAGGCTTACAAAGCCAAAGATGAAGGAAGAGGGTGGGCGGAGGAAGACGAACAGGCAGACAGTGGAGCAGAGAAAGAGTCTCTGGAGCTTGCTTGGTCTGTCAATTACCCCCCTCCCCTCCAACCAAGCCTTCACATGCACACCGTTGGACACAATCAGTTCACACACAGACAAGCGTTCATGTACGTTGTTCACGCATGTTGTCACCTCATTTTGAATCTCTCAAAATATGGTTGTCAAAAAGGGTCGGTGCCTGAAAGCCTCCTGCAGTCCTCCGGCAGGATAGACGGGCGTATTGTTAAAAGAGTAGCAGCAACAACAAAAGGGATCAAAAGCTTTGCAAGCTGACAGACATACATGGCATGTTCAGTCTGCAGACAACTATATTGTTTAGCGAACATGCAACTGAAGCTTTCAAAGGTCTAGAACATGCCCATTTGCTCCAACTATGTAGTGAAAGCTCAGGGTGACGGCAGGGTGTGTGGGTATATGTGTAAATGTGTGGGAGAGCCTTGTGTTTGCCAATGTATGACGCGAGTTGGCATCAGTTAGCCCTGACAGCTTTAAGTGGATTCAGTTTGAAACAATGTAGTGTAGTATGGTTATTATTTTTACAGTTTTAATTATTAAATGTTTAATGTTCAAAAGACACAAGGAAGAAATAGGCAAAAAAAGAAGAAATGTGAAATCTATAAAATGTAACGGTGTAAACTATGTAAAGGGGATTCAACATTAAATCGAGATCACCAGAATCGTTCAGATGTTTTGAGGTGAGTTTCTGTCAGTAATAGTTTCCTTATTTGTAGTAAAAAGATTTCAGATTTCAGTGAGTTTGTGACACACAGCATTTTAACTGATTTTAACCAATTCAAACTGAAAATGTCTACTTCAAGGGAAGAAAAGTAATTTGCGGTTAGCGCCAACATTTAAAATCTATTATTACTGCATTATTTCCCACAATCATGAATATTTTAGATATATTTGAGTTTAATTGTCTGAGCAAAACAGGGTAAAAAAGCTGTACTTTTGAATCTGGTTTCTTAACATATACGTTCTTGAGTTAAATTTGTAGTTTGTGTTCACTGTAATCCTCAGTCTTCCTGATAAAAATGAGCATTTTTGTCATCATGTTACTCATCTAGGTTGTGCTTTTCAGATGTCAATATGGCTTCTTTTTTGGGGTGTTGTTATAGTGAATAGCGAATCCTTGAAAAGTCTCTTGATAAGTTCAAGATTTTAATGGTTTGTAAAAAGATTTAACCAGATGTTTTAGTTACAACATTTAATTCAAATGAAAACAGAATTATGCAAATTAAGTTCACCTTAAATTCTATATAATGAATGCTTATATACATATAGTCTCTCCCAACATAATTTCCCAAGTTAATTTCAGCAAAGTAATCGACTTAAAGCAATTTGACTGTGCTGTAGACTAATTAGTACTTAGGCTGTATGAAGCTGAATATGTGTTTGGATTTTATAGGGGGAAAAAAATCTGATCTTTTAAAAATTAATTTGGAGTAATTTGGGTTCCAATTTCTGTCCAATTATAATTGCAAATGAGTTTGATCTGTTTGTGTTGTAAAGTACTGGGAATTGGTGCAACATAAATACAATGAACAAGTCTTAAAAATTTAGAAGTATGGTTGTGCTTTTTCTTTGAATGACCTCCTTAGAGAGTAAGAAGGAACCTTGCAGCAACAGTCATGCAGGGATAACAAACTTTCTCAGAGAAAATGCATGTATCCATAGATTCTACATGACACTTTTTATTATTTGGCTTAACTTCTTGGATTTCCACTCGCATGGATTATATTGCAACACAGATAAAAGGCCTACATCATTGCAGAAGCTCTACATTGCTCTTTTTCAAACTCCCCTTGTAGGCCAGATGCACATATACCAACCTAATTAAAGTGCAACTGATGTATATTGTAAAACATATCCAGTAAGACTTTGTTAACAATGTATGTGCACATGAGAGCTTGCTGCACTACCTTGTTAATGAAGGACTTCCGTTGTTGTGTATTTAGAACTCCTGAGCCAGAGTTGTGCAGAGACTATCAGTCTATTTGCATTTCTCATGTGTTTTTAGCTTTCTTTTTTTCTTTCACACAGAAAGACTCAAGCTTACTCATTCTGCAGTCAACAAAAATAGGAAGCATTATATGAGCTGCAATAAGAAAGAGAAAATACACATTTGATTTCTAATGCGATTTAATCTAACTGTGTTAGAGACACACTTGAAATACATTTTGAATTCCAACATGGCCCAATTAAACATATTCACAACATTGGTGATGCATTGCTCCTTCTTTGACATCCCTCACTGAAAGCATGTTTAATAGCCAAGCTGACAATGATGCATGGCAAAACACATGCACATGTATGGCACATTCATAACTGCAGGTGATAAATGAGGGTGCACGAGTTGGTAAAGGTCAGAGAGGATCTGATCCAATCATTTCTGCTGGCCGCAGACAGTCTGGTTATGAGCCCATCAACAAGTCAAATTGAAAAACTGTCTTCATTCTCATCCTCAGAAAAAAATAGGACAACTGTGTTAAAACAACACATTATGCAAGTAAGTAGAAAAAACATGAGCAAAACATTGCAGTAAATTAATCAGTGGTGCACACACAAAAAAAACAGCATCTATGCATTGCAAGTCACAAAAGCACTTTTGAGTAAAACTGCAAACACTTCAGTTTCTGGAACAAATCCAGTTTTGGTCATTTCATACCAGGCATTTTTTTTCGGTAAATAACGTAGAAATCGACTCCGACCTGGACTGCCTTTGATGATCCTCATAAGAAATATATTTCTTCTATAAGCCATTTGTGAAAAAATTTCAAAAATAATTCACAACACAAAATATTAATTGCTCGTTGATATATATGCAAGAGTTAGTCAGACGCAACTGTCAAGACGTCAAACAAAAACGTTTACAGGGCCTGAAATCTGCTGCAGGATTATGGGTATTGCGCATTAAATTATTGATTCTTGCAAATCTAGTTTTTATAAGGTTGAAAATTCCACAGTAACAGGGACGTGAAATAATGTAAACGTTTGCATCGGTGCCACTAAATAAAACAAAGAACACTTCTAGCGGTCTATCCTCTATAAAAAAAAAAAATTAAATAAAATAACTGTTGGTTTTGCTAGCACATTCGATGAAAGATAATAAAAACATGGAATACTCATCAAAATGCATACTTAGCTGAAAGAGAGACTGCAGCCAAAAAGCACCATAAAACACAATGCTGCAGGGAGTGATGGCAGTGAGGTCGATAATGACTCAAATACTTGGAACCTCCAACAGGCACTGATCAGGTAGCATCAAAGAAAGATAAGCAACTCAAAGACAATTGTCTTCCTAACTGAAGCAGAATATATCTGAGGCTTAAACAACAGTGATTGAATAATCTGTTCCATTTAAATAACTAAAGATTCTACAAAATATAATTTTCTCTGTGCATCTCAGATGATGTCTCTCACAGAGTAGTGGTGTAAAAGAAACTTGAGGACAATTCAAAAAGAAAAAAATGATCTTTAAAGCAACTGAAGACATGCAGATACAGTGTGAAGAGTCAATGTACGGAGGTTTGAACCTGCCAAAGTTGGCAATGAATATAAAGATGGCAGTTTTTAAGCCATAGATAAATGGCTTAAAAACTGTGGTAAATATTCCATCCAAAATATAAAATTTTCCAAATTTAGTTGATGATATCAAATAATATTTGTTTTTCATTTAACAGTATCAATTTATCACAATTATTTATATTCCATTTCTATTTTTTTTTGTTTTACTAATCAAGTTTCCTTTTTATTTATTTTCTCGTTTTATAGAATCCTGCATTTAATTAATTCATTTTAATTCATTCTCATATTTCTTTTTTGTTCCCCACATAGTTTGCTTTTTTAAATCTAGAATAGCTTTTTTAAACATACATCAATGAATTATCTTGCTTTTCTTTAATTATACTCTTGTTTTTAATCCCTCTGTTTGGAAGCAATAAACTGGCAAAAAGTTTTTTGCCAGCCTGGTTGCCTGGTTGTTGGGCATTTACAGTCAGCTTCTCTTCAACTGGTCAAAATAAAGATACAAACTGTATGTTGGGGAAAATATACTGATTTCATTTTCATTGCCAGTTTTGGCAGGTTCAGTCCTCCATAGATAAAATGAGCTTCAACAAATGAGCTGATTTATTGCAGAAGCAATTATTCTGGAAAGATATGAAAAAGAGACAAAGTAGGGGAAATGATTAGAGGTGTAACCCAAAAAGTTAGAGAAAGAGGCAATAAATTACAGCAATATAAATAGTTTAGATTATTTCTGATGGCTGATCAGCAATGATGTGTCAGGTGAACATTTTAACTATTTAAGATCCAATTTAAATAACAACCTAAAATAACAACTAGGAAGTTAAAACGAGACAACAAATTAGAGCTGTGTATTAGACAACATAAGACCAGCAGTCAAGCTCATAAGTAATATCACCCACCGTCCCAATGCGCATAAATCCCCCCTAGTGTGAAGCAAATTTAAAAAGTGAATTTTAACCTGCTCTGGTTTAATAGAGACCTTTGCTCTTTGAAAATATATTGCAGAATGATTATTCTTGGATAATTTTGTAAATTTAGAGGTGGTAACTTTTTAAACCCAGTGTCTTAAAGTAGAACCAGTGGTCTACTTTTAAAAACAAGAGGTCAAAATCTGCCATGTTTAATTTGAGATGACTGGCTCAAAACAACAGAAGTGTCAAAACCACTTATGTGGTAAAATGGGGAATAAAAACTCTAAATATGATAATCAGGAGGGAAATAAATTGAGAATTTTGTTAACCAGAGAAAGGCTGTTGGATAATGGCTATAAAAGAAAGTA
The DNA here is from genome assembly GCA_902982915.1 of Phalloptychus januarius. NCBI lineage: Eukaryota > Metazoa > Chordata > Actinopteri > Cyprinodontiformes > Poeciliidae > Phalloptychus > Phalloptychus januarius. The sequence goes on along the minus strand of CADWAE010000230.1, from coordinate 13,090,290 downwards.
AGCTGAAAGCTCCTGTGGTGTTATTATTGATACCAGTGATTTAATAATATTGAACTTAAAATTATATCTACACATTAAATCAAACTCCCATAAGAAAATGTTATTGACATAGAAACGTTTTCACCTTCCCTGAACTTCAGACTATCAAACTGGGTATTCAACAATCGTTTTTTTATACAGTGAGGATTTACAGAGAACCCTGCGGTTTTCACCATTCTCACATTGAATCCTGTGTGGGTTATTCATCCAGAAAGAAGTTTTTTTTCATTTTATCTGGCTGAAGAGTGAAGTCCCCAGAGGAGACTAACAATAAATTACAGTCTGTCTTAGTTGTGTCATTCTTGTAAAGAAGAAAAGTCGACAAATGCTCAGCAATGAAAAGTAAAAATCCAAAGGCTTATATTTAATATGCTTTTCACACATTCTAAATAATAACATCTTGTCAGCCATGAGGTGTTAACAGGATTTTTTTTTTAACCGGAAGGAGAAGGTTTCGATCAAATTAAGAAGAAAATCTCTTTATAAAAAGGACCAACTGCCAGATGTTCCTCCTCATATTTAATATAAGGGGCAAAAAAACAAAGGTTCACATTGCTTTTTTCAACAAATGGAAGTGAATTGGTACCTAATCAAAGACTGCCATTCTTCTAATATAAAGCCCAGTGTCAGCACAGGGTCAAAGCTCCTTTAACAAGCGACAGCAGATATGACTGTAAGAGGGCTTTGTGACATAGTCGAGCTGTGTAGGCCGCTAAATGTGTCATCGTTCTTTTGCCTGGCAGTAACTGGGAGAAGAAAACACACAAAACAGAAAAGTATACAAGACGCCTCAGTCTTTGTTGTGGGACCAGAAAAACTGAGAAGAGGGAAAAGAAAAGAGTAAAAGTCTTCCGTTTCCCCCCATTTTTGCTCTGTTCAAACCTTCCAAACATTTTTACATAAAATGGATCCAAATAGTGGAAATGCCTTGTCAATTTCTGTCCGACAACCTGTGAGTGCAGCCATCAGGTAATCGCTGAAACAACTGAAAGGTTCTTCATCTACATTGCCCATCCACCTTTTCAGTCAACTGAAGGAAATATAAATTGGCTGAAGGCTGTCAGTGAAAAGGATTTAAAAATAACAGTTTGTCTATATTGATTTGATTACATGGGTAATCAAATCAATATAGCAATGCACACACCTGGAGACTTGCAAATGCACCTTTATGTGTGTTGTATAGATATTCATACACACAGAAAACTTTTTTTTCAGAATGAGGCTATATGGTTTAGAAAATGGCAGTTATATGCATTCCCGAGTTCCTATAGTTCCAGTTTACAGCTGCAGTCAAATGAAGAGACCCATGTGGTATGTTCAGCATACTGCAGACACAGTCCTCTGCTGTCACCTACCACCAGAAAACAGGGCTGGTCACAGACTCTGGCCCTACTTAAGCTTCTTCCTTGCCCAAGGGCCACAAGACATCTTGCCAGGACATATAGATTTACAACCATACCAGTTTTGCTCATACTATATGTAAAAAATGGCATAATTTAATCTGGATGTCTTGACTATTTTAGTTATTTCAGTCGTAAAGTGAAATCCCCAAATTATATTATATTTATGACACAGAGTGCTATTTTTCAAGCGCTTTTATGTCATTTTGAGCATTACCCTATACTAATGATAACTTAAGTTATCATTAGATAAGTTGAAAATTGTGCAGTAGGAAAACGTAGTGAAGAAAAGCTTCACAAACAACATGGATAAGAAGTTTTTAAAACAGTCATTTCAACAGGATTGAACTGTTGCTCATAACACTAAACACTTCATATGCAAGTAAATTTAGCATTTCATTCAGAAAGAAGAGTGGAGAGGTGCAGAACCAGCATCGATGTGATGCTTCTAGAGTGAGTGATGATCTATTGAGCCAGATGAAAACTGAGTTTTGTCAGGTTTTAAGACACCAAAGCTATCTACCAGGAAATCTGTGGTTTATGCTTTTGTTCACAAAATCTAGAGACATGTCAATTTCATTTCACATCATAACTTTGCACCTGCCCACACTGCAATATCTGATTCAAGTACCATAGTATCACTGTGCTTGATTGGCTAGCTAACTTAGCCAACCTGAAATCCACAACTTAGCTGTAGAAGTGTCAGACAACTCAAAACTTTACCTCTAATGTAAAGTCAAATTACTGGTCTTACGGTACGCTTTAGGTTTTAAAAAGATAGACTTTTAAACCCACTAAAATCTTCCGTCATACTATTCCTGTGGTGTGATGTTTTTTCTAATGCTATGCCAGAAGGTCTGATTTACTTTGTGTCCCTTTATGGAACATATAGTAAAGCAACACTGCCCCTCCCCAATGAGTTGCTTTATAAAGCATTCCAGATTCAAAAAAGGCAATCAGAATTTCCTCATCTTACAGAAAAAACTATTTGGCCATTTTGATATATTACTGGTCACAAAAACTTGGACAATGCATTTTGCATTTTACTTTTTTTTCCTAGTCTTAGCACACAGGAGCTTTATTGAGTTGCAATAAACAACATAAATATAGCAAAAGGAAAGGAAAAAGTTATTAAAAAGTATGGTACTTTATCGAAAGTTCATTTATTGTAACAGACTTGACTATTTTGATCGTCAAGTAAAATATATTCCATCATGTACATACTTGTACAATAAATCAGGCAAAGGCCATGTAAGAAGTCTGAAAGAAATTCTGCCCAGGACCCCACATAGATAAATGCATATGCATTTAACACCAGCTACAAACGGAAGTCCATAAAAAGGTGGCACTTTGAAGACAAGAAACACTAAAGCAACATAAATGGCGAAGGATTTTTACATTAATTTGTCATTATGGCTCATTAAAAAAGACAAAGGCTTTCATTAAAATAAAACCTCAAAAAATGAAAGAAAGAAAAAAAAACATTTGTGAGACGGGCGCGTGAGCATGCAGTTCAGCACACTCGTAAGAAGTCGTTCGCGCGCGTTCTGCTCAAACTCACGCACGGGCGCACACTAAAGGAAATTGCCTTCTCCTTTTTTCCAACAGACAGAAGTTAATCCGCGTTTATGCCAATTCTCGCACTGATATTTGTATAATCCGTTCTTCCCGCATTTGTTTGCAGTTCTCTTTTGTGTCGCCCTTACTGCTTTTTTGCAAAGCACATTTACATAATTTGGAGTTCTGCTGGCGGAATGGCATAGAGTTTTTGCTTTACCGTGAAAGTGAATTACTCTCGTCTTCTCCCTCCTAATCCGGGGTTCCGCTGCTGGAACACGGGTGGGAGAAGTTCCGCACTCTTCCACTTATCCAAATTTAATATGTGCCTTACTCCATTTGTTTGTACACAAAAACCACATTGAGAAAATGCAAGACGTATAAAAGAATATATATACTTGGGTTTAAAGATATGGGTCCAGCCAACGTCATTATTTTCCTACAAAACTTAATCAACATCGCGTAGAAATTGACATTATTGCAACTAAATGCGAGCAAAAAAGCAGCTTAGTGCAAACTTGCGAGGATTACTTGTTACTTTCACTCCTTAAATTTAACGATGCGAAAATGTAAATGGTTTAAAAGTTTAAAATTGTAAACTTACTTGAAGAACAAGGGTATACAATTTCAATGAATAAATAAAAATCACAAGAACAAATTAGGAGGTTGGCGTTGCAGGATCAATTATATAAAACTATGCTCTGATTAATCAGTCGAATGGATGGACAGTTGTTTTTGTGTATTTAGCGTATTATTTAATTATGAATTTTCATTCTTAATTAATTCCTACTAAATAGTAAATCAACAAGCAGGAAGCGGAAAGAAGCAAATGTACTTGCACTCCTGTTTAACACAAGTATTTCATTCCAATCCGAGCTTGATTTTCTCGTTTTTTGTGGAAAAACCAAAATATGATTATGCATTATGATGATCATGATTATGATGGCGCGTTAGCCTATTTCATCTCCATCAGGAGGACATCACCGAGTGCACCTCATGCCGCCCTGTGCGTAAAGAGCGTCATTGCACTGTACAAACAGTACTTCCACTGTCAAGAGTGGAAGCCCTGCATGTGCGCGGAAATACTGGCTGTCAACATAATGCCTGAAGGAAGCGACAGGGAGGAAGAAAAAAAGAACTGATTTTTCCCAGCTTAGTTTCTTTTCTTACGCCGGTTAAAAGACTGCATATGGGTAGGCGGGTTACACAGCATAACACTAACACAACATGGGACTCATGAGAGGCAATCAATGCAGAAGTAAGTTGCGGATGTCCTTTGTCTGACAAAGCTTGCTGAGCAAAAATCTGCTACATGTGAAACCTGCTTTCTTGCAAACCTTGCTCCATTTAATTAGGAAACAAAAAAGGATGCCTCGCACCCAATTATATGGGACAAATCAATCTGGAAGGGTAGAAAACAACAGAGTATCAAAGCAACTTTCGCGACAGTTGCGCATTTGACAGCCTGTTTATCCACAGGAGCAGCAGCAACTTTGTCCGTTGCTGCGCATTTACTTCGCGTAAATGACATCAAATGCCCTCATTTCAACGGTGTAGCTTTGTAAAAGAACAGCAAGTCACTCGATTAGGTTCATCACAAGTAGCTCAAAGCTACGACCTGCCATCTGCTCAGACCAACAGACGCGCTTCAGCGGAGCAGAGACTCTAGTTGCTGTTGTTTCAGATCAAACGAATACATGAACACAGTGTTGCTTATGTATAACAAGAAACTGCACTGATAAAGAGAGAAAAAGTAAGCACGTTTCTGCTGCTGCTGCACTCGATTCGCACCTACCAGCCCCAATGAGACACCGGGAAGGGGGGGGGGGGCAAGCACTTGGCTTTTACTCACCTGATTGTGGAGAGACGACCCCAAACAAGACGTTCGTCAGGAGAAAGCCGAGGGAACACTGGACAGACGTTGGCTTCATTGTTGTGCTTGGCAGGTATCTCCTTTTAAATTCACATGTCCAGCGAAGTATCCCTCATTCACAGCAAGAAAGGATGAGTCGCTTTGCGTTTTTGACGGCTCCTCAGACTGCGAGTTTGTGAGCACTTTGTGGCTGCTTCTGCACAAGTTTACAGTTTGTCCAACTGTTCTTTGCGTCGTCTCTTTTGTGCCTTCTGGCTTAATTTGTGACTGACGCAAGACCAGAAATTGTGGAAAATCAGCTTCTAACTCACGCACTGAAAACCAAAAGCTTGCCAAAAAATTGCGTAAAGCACTGTATTCATACCATTACTCCGCGTCTTAGACACAATATGCAGCTGCAGACTCGCATTCTCGAGACACACCTCCAAGTCCCCTGAACCCCTCCCACCCGCGCCCTGATTGGCACAGGTGCCCGACCATCACCCCAAACTCCACTAGACTCTAGCATGGTGCGCCGTCCCATTGGTTGGCACAAGACGCCCGAGACCCCCTTTGAGTTCGTGCTTCGGCTGTGTTGCACCTGTCACCCTGAAAACAGCAGAGATAAATTCTGAGATTTATTGGTATCATAAGTAAAATAGAGCTGACTACTACTTATTGGTGGCTTCCTTGGACCTGGACAGACCTCATCAGGATCCGATAAGATATAGTTTCATTTTGGAAGTGTCGGTATGCTGTTGTGCTTTGCTTGTGGGGCAGTGAAATTATACAGAACTAGAACAGATTTAATTAACAGTCTTGCTTTATTTATGTGCAGCTCTTTGGGAATCACTTTCCTCTTCATTAATTTTCCTCATTTAAAGGCTGATGTCAAGAAGTACATTTTGACTGCAGCATTTTGAACCTGTTTTCGTTCTAGCAAAGTAAAAATTATAAGCAATGTCAATACGTTTATGGTATAAACAAATAAGACTCATAATTGCAAAAACTTAAATATTGCTTGTATCCCCATTCTAGCAAATGACTTTAAAATAAAATTGGATGTTGCTGTAGACTGATTAGTGTGGATTAAGATTTACTGAAGACATTTAAGCGAGCAAATAAATCAGAAAAATGTGAGCTATCTTTGTTGAAATAGCTCACCATATTTAATCACAAGTAAACACAAAATATATTTTTTTGAGGGTAGGATGAAATGTTTGTGGTATTTCAATATGCTTGCAGTTCATCCAGACTATTTGTTTTCAGTTGTAGATTTTATCTATAGTCAATAACACTAAAAAAAAAGAGAGAAAAAAAATACCATAGAACACCTCATATTAGACCCCCACATTCACCATACTGCCAACTAGTGGTTGAATGTTTGATTTTATGAAGAAAACACATATCCCATTTGATCCCAGAGTAGCAGATTTAAAAGGTATCATATATAATATGTTATATAATGGGAAAATTAAAGTTTAAGAAAAACATTGTTTTAATTTCCATCTGGGCAGAGGGTCATATTTGAAGAGTTTTTGTTTTTTTAACTGTAATGCTGCGAAGAGAAGTGAAGTAGCCATTTTTAACCTTGACAAAACCATGGCGTCTGGAAATCTCATTCCATTAACATAAACACGGGGAAAAATATTGAGAATAAAGTAATTAACATTATTCCATTTGGACCCGTAGTGGTTCCAGGGTTATTTGGTCTTAAAAATTTTGCACCAATTCAACTAAAAGTGAAAGTTGTTTTATCAGATAATGGAACATTCAAAATATCATCGAAACATGGATTGTCTAACTCCTCTCCTCACGTGTTCCTGCTGCAGCACCATTTATTCAAATGGCAGAATTTGGTCCTCATTATTAAGTTTTGCTTAATTCTTATTTCATCCAGTTGTATTTAACCAGAGAAACATCTAAAACATCCACGACATTGACCCCCAACACTGAACTCTACTGACCTAAATAGAAGATCTCTAATCATTCTAGTAAATTAAATTATAGTTTCACATTCAGGGTTTAACAAGTTAGCCAGTATTTCAAAGTACAACTTGAGGATTACTTCCAACATGTTAGACAATCTTCCTGATAGGGGTCATTACAAAGTTTAGGTCAAGATACTATTGCGCTTGCTGTGCTTCTTGCTTTATACAAAAAAGTAGTGACTTTGTGGTGACTGAGAGTTAACTAAGAGTAAGCAAAACAATGAGACAAAAGGTTATTGCTTTCACCAGCTGGTGCTTACTTTTTGCTCTTTGGGAGCAGGTTAAATGCCTCCTGGAGTTAAAATATGCCCACACATCTGGGACAATTTGCAACTGCATGCCCAACTCCTCTTCTCCTCTAGCTTCCAGTCCAACTTTGTTTGACTCATGCAAAAGACATGAAGACACATTGAAAAGTTGTATCAGTCTCAAAATAGTTTTTAAGGCCCAGGGGAAGTTGTATATATATATATAACTTAAGCAATCCTATGAAACTAGAATTTAGGGCAAAAATGTAAATTGATTGCAGATTTTTCTTTTCTAATTAGCAAAGTGGCAAAATTTTAAAACATATTAAGAGACGACCAGCTAATAATTTTAGATGGAATTCAAAACATGCCCACAGTTTAATGGTTCCAACACTATGCTTGACACTTGGTACTGTGTCAAGCATAGTACCAAAAGCTTGACAAGGTTTATCTTGAAAACCTTTCCTTAATTCCTTCAAACATTGTTCTTATCATTGTGGCAAATCATTCAATCTTTGTCTCTTCTTGCCATAAAAGAGGGGTGTCAAACTCCAGACCTTAAGAGATGCTGTCCTGCAGTTTTTAGATGTGCCACATTTACAAAACACTGGAATCAAATGGCTTAATTACCTCCTTGTGTAGATAAGTTCTCCAGTGTCCTGCTAATGAGCTAATTATTCTATTCAGGTGTGGTACAACAGAGGCACATCTAAAGGTTTCAGGGCAGTGGCAATGCTATGACACACTTCTTTCTGGACGCAGACAATGGTCTTCCACTAGTTTCAATTTCATGCTCAACTTAAGCCTCAGTGGTTCCTGGGCCAGTGTTTAGCATTTTGACCAATTTCCTTTCATCAGTGGATGACAATTTATGATTGAAATATGGCCACAACCAGGTGTTCTGACAGGACAATGATGCCAAATAAACAAGACAACAAATTTTAGAAAGTTTATGCCAGCCATCTGACAAAGACATTTCATAATATATTTGAAGCTTTGCATCCAGTTCTTATAATTAACATTAATATAACCTGAAATACATAAATATGACTTCATGAAGTTTAACTTCACACCACAATCGGAATAGAACTGTTCAAATATAATATATCTATTGAAGCTTTCCAATTAAATAAATGTTATTTTTATAGCATCAATGAGTAAATGTCATCTCAATGCATATTCCAGAAAAGGAAAATATATCCAACTTATATGCAAAAATCTATTATCAATTCAATCCTGCAGACTACATGGAATATAGGCTGTTGAACTTTAAGTCCATTTAAGCAAAGGTCAGCACTCCTATAAAGGACCAAAGGTTAATATTGGTATTCATTTTAAACTAAGATAGCCATACTTAGACTGAAGAAAGCAGAGTAACTCCCATTTCATTTTCCCTTCACAGCGTGTAGTATCAGCACTAATGTATTTATTTATTTAAACATTTATCTCCTAGCTGTCATCAGGTCACTCCTCCCCAGAGACCACTGAGTACTTTAAATAGGAAGTTACACAATTCTCCCATGTACATCCCTTACCTCATTCGTTGCTTTTCTGTTCTGCTATCAGAAAAATCTGCCAATGCAAAGCAACACTTTTGTCAAAACAGGTTGCAGTCAGATTCAGTTTTTACTTTGAGGAAAGTCAAAATGCTCTGCTGTTGGATGCAATATGAATAGTGCACTGAAGTGTGAGAGACACTTCTTAAACCTTTGCTGCAGTATTGACCCCTTTCCAGTGGGGGGCAGTCCGTATCTTCTCACCCAGGTCACAGGACCAGCCAGTGTCACAGTGGGAGGGGAGCGGGAAGGTGGACTATTCAACCTACCACCAACTTGCTTCCTGTCGGTCTGTTTGACATTGGCTTCCTATCACACACAAGCTTTATTAAATATTCCTTCACAGAAACGAGCTTTTAATATTACTGACACCACAAATGTATTAAGAAATATGGAAAAATTAGATCTAGCAGTGTGCTATGAGAAGAGGCTTCACTCTAAATATGCCCCAAATGGCTGCCATTTATCATTTTTAATACCAAAAATACAATTTAGCAACACTGTGCATTTTCATTATGCATTATACATTACACTTTAAGAGCTACCCTCTGACGGTGTCAACCTAATGCTGTCAATTAGGTGTTTTATTCCAGGGATTATGGGAAGGAATAAGACGGCGGTTTCATGTGTTGTTCTCGCCGTTCCCCAGCGCCCGCTGTACAGCTAATCTAATACATAACCCCCTGATTTGTTTAATGGATGAGACTTTGCTGCTGCAAGAAGGACGCCAATAAAAGCCAGGCCCTCCAGAGGCTATTGTGCCTCATAATGATGCCAGACACACAATATGAGCGTTATGAAGCAATTTTTTATCATGCGGCGCATTGTTTTGCTCTGGTGGAGCCGTGCAAGTAAAGGCAATCTCTCCCTGCAGCATAACGCGCCTCCCGCACACTTAGATAAACCTTCAGTGTGATAAACTGTCCCAGCTACATGTTGTAGAGAAAAAAAGAAGTTTGGGATAGAATTGCCATGATGATGTGAGTCAGATGTGGGCTTTTTATTAGCTTATGTTTTCTTTCTCACTCAGTTATTTCTCCCTTTTGTTTTTGTAGGAAGGGGTAATTACAAAAAGGAAATCATATTTTCAATTTATGGAATTTTAAACCGTACATAAACCAAAAACAAAATTATTTTTAACACACAAATGTTGGGCTACAAAAGTAATAGTAGGGCAAGCATACACTGCACATACAATCAGCACTAGTTAGGGATCTTTTGTATGAATTACTGCATTAATGCAGCACGGTACGGAGATGATCTGCCTGCAGTGTGAAGGAAGCTGAAATTGTTCTAACAACCGACTTTGTCTGTATTTTTGAGTTTGGGGTCTTTCATTCCACTCTTGATTAAACTCTGCAAAAAATGTTTCGGTTTCGGATTTGACAAGTTTGCTTGCCAATCAGTGGTACCATGGCAATTAAAGAAGGTGTTTGAACTTTTAGCAGTGTGAGCTAGTGCTGCAGGGAAATGGCATGGGCATCTTCATAAAACTGGTCAGTAGAAGGAAGCAAAAGATCTCCTGTAACACAGTGGTGCAGACTTAAAACTAGTGGAAACAAAGTTGACCAACAATCAGCAGATGGCAAGACTCCCATATAATCAGATTGTGGAGGTGTCAAACTGAACCTTAAGCAACTTTGATTCATTCCTTGACCTTTGTTTCCAAATGAATTACAAAACATATAGTTCAAAAGAGGACTTTGGACCACTGAGCAACAATCGAGTACTTTTTTTTCATGGCCCAGGTCAAACATTTTTAACATTGTTGTGGTACAAGGAGTTGTTTAACACTAAGCTTTTTTGTGGTATTTTGGTCTATTGAAGTGAATCGGTAAAAGAAATAATACGAAACACCAAGTTAGATCAGTCATCGTCAATGGATTCCAGAACACAAAAAAAATGTTCAAAGCAAGAATTGTGGGAGAAAATGCTCAATTATATTTAAAAAATAGCAGCTATTTAAATATTAATCTAAATCTATACAAAAGACCGTATGGCAGATGCTGCAGTATGATAGGGCCTCCTTGCATGTCTTTTGCCTGCCTTATTGCAAAAAGAGAGGCAAGAAGGAGAATTGTTTTTCTTTCTTGGAAAAATAATATAAGAGAAAGAAATTTAGAAGCAACTTCTGGTTCTGTGATGCCTTTGGTGAAAAATGAGAGGCATTTTGTTGTCCAAAAAGGAAAAAAAAAGTTTGTTGAATAGATGGCACTAAAGTTATCTGTTGAATAAAATAGCTAGAAAACATCTCAGAAGGTTTAAGACATTTCTCTACACCATTGGAATGTTAATGCAGTTCCAGGGAGGCTATTTCCAATAATCAGTTCATACACAGCTCAATAAAGCCGTCACATCCCAACTCAGTCCTTTTATTTCTCATTTTAATTCATTTGCAGTACATATGCTTCACTTCTTGGTGTAGGTACCTAAAGAATTGATAATCACACTGGATCATAAGTGGGTATGAGACTGACTGTCATTTTTATAAACAGAAGGATAAACAGAAATAATGAGAATTTTTCAAGCATAGATTGCCATTGATTATGCCAGTTGACATTTCACGCTGTAGGCTGTTGTCAAGTCTCACAAGATAAACAGCAGTGATGCATCATTTGACATGTTGACTGATAAAAATTCAATCAGCAGCCACCTCCACCATTGTGCTGCTCTTTATGATTACTCATTGTTAATGGACACGTTTTTTTTTCTTTTTTTCTTCTTTTTTTTGTCCAAATACAAGAGATGAACTCTGAACAACTGTGCTTTGCAAATGTGAGATATCAATTTTTTTTTACGTTTGAGAAATTCATTTGGTTCTGATAAATTGTAAATTTCTGTTGACAGAAATTGACTCCAATACTTTATATAAAAATAGGAATAAAAATGCATTGTGCCAGTCTCACTAAAACTGTAAAGGGCTGCATGTATAGTGTTTCATATCAATTTAACTGTATTTTTTGTCCAATCTGTGTGGTTTCACTCATCCACAAAACAGAACAAGGCCAGATCGCAACAAAAGATTAGGTCTGCAAAGAGGACCATCAGGCTGACTTTTCCTACCTCAAGAGTTTGTCCATGTCCAGAGTTAGTCTAGTTGTCTCTGCAGACTCCGCACAAACTGGACATAACTGTTTAAACTTTTACTTCCACAGCTACAGAGAGCTATTTGTAAAAAACAAAACAAAAAAAACTGCAAAATGGCAAGAGCTCAACTGAAGTAAAAATACAATTGATTACTGTAGGGAAAAAAATCTAAAGGAAATAAATATTTAGGAAGGGGAACACAACAATGAACTATAAAATATAGTATAAACTTGAATAAACTACCCACAAGAAACAATCAAACCAAAAGTCAAAAACCCAAACAACAGTTGTGACACAACAATGAATGTTCAAACATCCAAGTCAACTAGAGTTGATGTTCTTTTTTAAATCAACTGATGACAGAAGGACATACAGACAGACACTACATTTGTCAGATAAGCATAGATAATATTGCTGAAGTGCCCAGGGTTTGTTGAGAGTGGGCCTAATATTGTAATAGATTTTACATAAAATAATAGTAATAAGGGACATATCACTTCTTTATGTTTTTAGGGAACTTTTATTTAATATTTTCATGTCAACGCCCTGAGTGTCTCCATGACAGTCTGAGCATTAATCATGTAGATTTGATTTAGAACTGAGTTTGTTCTTCTGTTCCTTGTAATTTGTATATAGTAAAACTATTAGACTTCTAGATTTATATAAAATATCACCCATGTTTCTTTCCTATTTGTATGACACTAACAGGAGTACCGGGACTTATTATTACTGATCTGAACTCAAATTTTATTCAAGTAAATCCAAGTTTCAGGAGTACTAAACTCATCCTTAGCATCTCTGTGTGATCACAACACAAAACCTAAAAATAAAATTAAAGTAGCTGCATGGTATACAAGTACTGAGATATTTATATAAGTAATCCAAACAGACATAAATCCTAAAAATTGCCTGTTTCCTTTCTAAACTTGCCTGCTGTCACACTCCTGAAAAAGAGCCTGCATAGGAGATTATTTTTCTTTATGAGGGACTTATGTGCAGCCATCTAAATGAAAAAGAAAGAAGTTAACATGAATGATATTGCTCTGATTATGCATGTTTTATCCTCAAAGCCTCCACACTCCACATATTTTCTGTCACCAGACTCGTATAGTGGCTAAAGAGGCAACTGAAGCTCCGACTAAGCCCACATGAGCTTGACTCAGTGAGCAATCAGCAGCGTTAGCGCATTACACACACATGATTACGTGGCCATTTCCTCCATGAATGAGTCTCATCAGAAGTCACTGAAGAATCCACTGAGTGTGTAATTGTTTCCCATTAGGGGAAATGTTGACTGCCATTGAGTCGCATCTCACTGCAGAGTTTGCTGACGAATGCACTCTGTCCACTGAGTGAAGCGGGCTAATTCGGCTCTGAGTGGTGATGGAATTACTCAAAATCCCCAAACCACCAGAACAGTGAGGGTGGTGCTGAATTTTTCCTTTTTCGCATTTCTTATACTGCACTGCAGGGGCAAAAGCTCAAATGTTTCTTTGTTCGCTGAAGTGACTTGAGTCGCAGAGAGTAAACACCTGTAATATAGTGGGATCTCCTGATGCAGCTTCTGTTCCTCTCCCTGTATCCACGTATGTTCTTAAGTTCATATAAAAACAGATTATGTTTTGATATGAATATGCAGCACCACTATTACTATGGAACATGCTCTTCAAAGGTGAATAATTGTCAGCATACGTCCATTTGAAGTTGTAAATTTGCTCACTCTCTGCGGATAATAGGTGGTCAAAAGTTCAACTAAGGCCAGCTTTGTCAGGTTAAATCTAAAGATGAAGTGAAGAGAGAACTTTTTCCTGATACATTAAACTGAGGCTCCTGCAGCAACAGCAGTTTTCAGGTTCTCTTTACGATGCTGCCATCTACAGGACAATTCTTAGAACTGCTTCACTAAGCATAGTTTTGCTGAAACTCAGCAGAAAGGTCTTATCAACATTTTTGTGATGCTTGCATAGCATTTAAATTGAGTTTAAATTAAATGGATTTTCATCTAAAACATAAAGTTTTTGTTTTATCTGTGACAAAAATTTTTAAAAATTTTTCAACTAAAATATTTTTTTTTTTTTTACATTCATATAATTAACTTGTTTTATAGTAGAATATTATTTCGGGATTTTTTTTTTTTAAAGGGAAAGCAATTTTTTACAACATGCTTCTCTCTTCTTTTTTTGTGCCAGAAAAGGACTGACACTTGTCTCATAAATGTCAAGTATTTTAATGTTTTTTTTTTTATATAAATAGAAATGTTAAACAGACATTGCTTCAATAAAACAAGCAAAACAAATCAGTTCCAATAATTTTCTCAGCAAAATTACTCTCATGTCCTTTTAAGCAAAAACAAGCTCAAAATCAAAATTTAGATACAAAAAAAACTGTATGTTTGATAATATAATCTATCAGGACAACATGAACATCTATGAACCATTTAAGATAATAATATGTATTTTACCAGTGGTGTTTTTCAGATTTCCCAGGGAGCATCATTGTGTTTATGTGTGTCTGACACAGATGTTTCTGGTCAAAATAAAAGTTCACTTCCCCTCTCCTGCACGTAGCGTCTCAGCTTTACAAGTCCTCTGAGAAAGTTCTTCTTCTTGTGTTTTAATGGTGGTTAGCAATCAATGTTTTGGTGCATTACCACCACCAACTGGTATGGAGTGGAGTTTGAGCTATTAAGTTGTCACAGAAAAAACAACCTAAAAATAAGATAAATGAAATTATTATATAATGAGAAAAAGATAACATATTTTCACTCTAAGAAATTAATGTTGTCAAGGTACCTGAGTAAAAAGAATTACATATCAAAACCTTTGTCAAAAGGTCTTGCAGTCGCAATTTGTTATTTTGTAAATCTCAGACCAGTTCTAGTCTGTCAACAGAAATGTTGGAAAAAAATAAAACTTGTTCTTCTATTTCTTCTTGAAAACAAAAGTTATATTTCCCTGCATAACATTTAAAACTCAACATTCATCAATTATTTTATGAGTATGAGCAATGTTATTTTCAGGTAGGTTTTTCATCCAACAACTTACACAAAAACCTGCATTGTTTTATTTATTCCATGTCGTGACTATAACTTGCATCTAAGAATCTTGGCAAAAACAATTAAATTATTCATATTTCTCAATTGTCTTTTGGAAAAATGAACTGCAATTTTTCTAGTCGTTGGTTTTTGTCATTATCAATACTGTTTCTGTTAAATTATTAAGTAATAATTTTATTTCTATTTTATTTAATTCTCACTTTTTTCAGGTTGAGTTGTTAGTTAACAACTTATGTTGTGAAAAACAAAGTTGTTCCCCATATGTGAAGGTGTCTACAGTGGCCCTGAAGTGCAAAACACTTCAACATATGCTATATAGTTGCTAGAGTGAAAGTTTCTAAAAAAATGTTGGTTGCATTTGTAAAAAAAACAAAACAAAAAAACCCCATAAAATATATATATCAATAAGTCACCACTAGATGGCAGGAGGAGAAAACCTCTGAACAGTCTTGAAAACAAAAGAACTGGTACTTGATAATAACCTAAAACAAAACATAGAGATATCCTTATTTGTGTGTTTTTATGTGAATATCAGTTGTTTTCTACCAAAGAAAGAAAGAATTAGCATAACAATAGTCTGGCAAAAAGACAATAGATCTTTAGTGTTAGTTTTGCACATTCTGAGTGGCACAGTCCTTTCATTTTGTTTCATTTCATTTTTTTCCTCATTTAACATGCTTAAGTGCTGCTTCAGAGTGTGTCAATTTTTCCGTCTCCCTCACTCTCCTCTTGACCTAAGAGACTGCAACCACAACAAAAGCGCTGACATTTCAACAAAAAAAAGAAAAAACAAACCTAAAGGCAAGAAGCATGACAGAAATACTTGCTGTAACATGAGAAAACATTAAAACTTTTTGGATTTAATTTTTGGCATTTTCCTGAGCTGCCAGAAAGTCCTTCAAGTAAGTAAAAAACAAATCAGTAGAAAGTATATCAAGCAGTGTCCCCACACTCTGCAGATCTTCCTGTTAGTTTATTACATGTTATGTAGTAAAGTCATTCATAATTGTGAAACAAGATATTGGTACATAATTTTCCAAATGTGTTGAAGAAATTATCATTTAAACAGTAAGGTGTGCATATTCTTTCAGCCTAATTAAGTCATTTTTTCCCACCATATTTTGCTGTTATTACAGCTGCATCCGTCTATTTCTACAAGCTTTTCACTGATGTTTTTAGCTCATTCTGCTTTGACCGGACCGTTCTGCTTGGTCAGTCAGCAGTGCAGCAGTGCATTTCCTAGAAAAATGCTTTGGTCTAGACCATTTTATGTTGTTCTAGCTGTATGTTTAAGGAGTTAGCTTGCTGGAAGGCAAACCTTTACCCAAGCCTCTGACAGGTTTTCTTTTAGGATTTCCTAAATTGCTTTTCATTCATCTTTTTTGCTAACTTTGACTAACTTGTATGTCTGGTCAAGAAATCTATCCCCACAACACGAGGCTGACCTTAATTATACTTCATGAAATAGTGTGTTGATGGAAAAGTTTAATTTTCCAGCACTCATGCCTTCTTAGAATGCATCAACTTCTTTGACCTGTGTCTTCTGTCCTTAGCATGACTTAGCACAAACTCTCAATAGAATGTCTGATGGATTTCTTTCAGCAGTGGCTTTTTTTTATTACAATTCTCCTTAAGATATTGTTTTAAAACCTAACCCTGCTTTTTCCACAATTTAATTCTTCGCCTGTTTGGTGTGTCCATTGAACCCCATAATTTTTGGCACTTAATGTCCTCTGATGACCCTGCCTCTCATCCAGTGACTGCTGGAGATGCACCCTCACCCCACACACCTCACACCTTCAACCTTGCAAGGATAATGATGGATTTGGATGGATGTTTTCTAACACACGTCTGATGCAGCCATGAAGAAAACTGTGTTTAAATAAAGATGAAATTACACACAGATTGCCTCCGTTTAGCACTTAGGTAACTTTTAAAGACATAATATTGGACTACCTTTTACTTAGGGTTATCCGAGTTATTAGGGATAAACACTCTTGTATGCTACAGCTTTTGGTGCTTTTAAGTGTAAAAGAAAATGCTGAAAATACTGTATAATTTTCCTCACATTTCACAGTTATGATATACCTTGTGTATCAAAACACACAAGGTATATCACGTTAGCTATAGACTAAAGTCTGTAGCTGCAACATGAAACATTTAGAAAAGTTCAAGAGGTCTGAAAACCTTTTCAGTGTTTATATGTAAAGAACGTTGTGTAAGTTTTTGTAACCTGCATGTTGTAATAGCAAGATTAAAAGTGTCAAATACAATATTTCAGTCTGAGTAACCAGCCTTGTCACTATTCTTTTCTGAGAAGAACAAAAAAGCCAAACATCTCCAGTTTTCTGGCAGCTTCTGGCAATTCCTCAGTACCATGTCAACACACAACCCTGTGTGTGATCCTCTGTGTTGATACCTTACAAGTTAGCTACAAAGTAGAACAAGAAAGTGCCTATTATTCAAAACCAGATTTCATGTTGAGTGTTACCACTCAGTTGAAAACATGCTAGTAGAAAAGTTACTCACTCCTGGGACTCAGTTCAATTCAGTCAATGCATGTAACTGATTGATGACAATGAGCAGAGACATAAAGAGAGTGTAACACGATGTCTCCCAAGCCACGTCAAATGGAGCAACCTCAAAACTGACATTTCTTTGTTTTTGCACTTAATGGTTTACAGTATGTGAAGGTGCCCTTTAAATTCCTTGTAATTTCTTGATAATTTTGAACCTGACTCTTTCTGCTGACCCCTTTTAGGTCCCACCCCCAGCAATCTGCTTCTGCACTGTGCAGTGGAAAAGCAGATTCATCATAGTCAAAGTGAAAATGGTTTGAAAAAAACTGTCCAGGCTTATTTATTCTTGGACATTTCAGTGGTTACATGTGCTTCTCTGTCTGTTGTGTGACATTCAGATTAGACTGGATTTAGCCCTGAACTGATGAAACTTCCTTCTCTTTTATTCTTGTGTGAAAAAATACAAGTTTTAACTTCACCTTTATTTCCTGTTTTCAGTTCAGCTCTTAGCAGCTGTGTATCCATTTATGTCAAACCACCAAGTGTTTGTAATCCCCACATCCCAGTCTCCTGCAGTGAACCTGTGGCTGCCTGCTGCATGACAGCCCTTATACCCTATCTTCTATCCCAATGTGTGTTTTTTCTGAGTTCGGGCTGATCCGCAGGTGTGCGCTGCTACATAAACCCCAGCTTTCTCTCTTTCTGTCACATTTTCTATCTTCCTGTGTCAGATGCAGATTCATCCCTCTTTGTCTCAGTTTCTCTGTTGTTGTTTCTCACTATGTCTTTCCCACTCTCTCAGTCTGACTTCCCAAGAAGCAAACAGTGCAAGCCCTGCAATGTTTTCAGTGCTAACTTTGCAAACTCTTCCTTCCTGCTTGTGCTCCTTCTTTTTACCTATTCTGCTCTTTGTCTGCCTCTCACACAGTGAAGCATACCTGCAAAATTTTACTTTTGACTTTATTTAGTTGTCTAAAAAGCCTCTTTCAAGTAGTCAATTTTTTTTTGCACCTCACAACCCTCGTCACCAGACTTGACTGCACAAAGCGGGTAAAAAAGTGGAAGTTCCCTTCCTCCCCACATAACATATAGACCTCGGTCTTTGACCACAAACCAGCCCACCATTACCCATAAACCTTTGCACCAAGACACCAAGTCTCAGTAATGTGCTGCCTGCACAAGGTGTAAAAATGTTGGCCTCAGAAATTCAAACTTGGGCGTTTGCTTTTTACTCTTCTGCAAGAGTATTTTTATTTAGAATTATATTATATTTATTCTGCTAATTTGCATGAGAAAATAGTCACAAAAAGCACAAAAAATAAGTAAGCTCTATGCATCTGCTCTAACTATTGTCTTACCTCTTGGGGTTGTAGCACATATCTTAGACCAATCATCATGCATGTTTTCCCAGTTACTCACATTACAACCAATGCAATAAGCTACTGCACAAGATATCATTTTCTACCATGCTCAATCTAGCTTTGTTAACTTCTTAAAATATGGGTGTGTAACAGAAACTAACTAGGATTGTGGGCTGTTATTTTGTGTGTGTGCATTTCCGTACATGTCTTCACTGGTGTGAGTGCAGGTTTAAGGCCTGCCCAAACATCCACCTGGCAGGAAAAACAGGAATGGGACACATCATCAGGCAGTTGTGCAACCGTGCCGAGGATTCACACTGCATAATGAAAAAGAGAGAGAGAGAAAATAAAAGAATTCAGAGCTGCTTTGTTACATTAAAATCCTGAGTAAAGGTTGTGCTGCTTAAGGACGAAACCCATCTCTTCATACAGTTTTTTCAATGTACTTAAATGTCACTAGAATTGCTCTGACTTATGTTTACATTTTGTACGCTCCAGAATGTTAGTCACACGAGAGGCACGAGTTTGAAACTAATCTAAGTGTCTAGGCATGGATGTCGGTAGTTTCCAGTGGCGTTTGCTGCCTCCATGGCTTTTGTTGTCTAACAGGAGCTGTAAAAAGAAATAGCATGACCAGTGGAAACCAAGGGAGGAAGTCTTGTCTAACCACCAATCTGCTGCTGCTGTTTGCACTACTGTTTTCTAAGACTGACTTATAAGTTCCCATCACCATCATGTATTAATTCATCTCTAATAATGTTCCCAATTTTATGTTCCAGGTGATTTTTAAATTGTTTGAGCAGAATGTCAATATCTAAAATGTTTAATGTTTTGCAGCGTAGGATGAAATGGTTGCGCTGTTTCAGTGTTTCTACTGTATTTTTTATATTTACTGAGATATGCTAATTTATTATGATTTAATTCAGTTATTTGACTTGCCTTTGAGAGTTGCTGTTTTATAAATTCTGTTATACTTTCTGACAATAAAAGGAATTCTGATTGTGATTCTTTATGATGTAGTTCGTGTTCCTATTTTTTTATTGGTACACATAATAGGAAACATAAAAAATGAAAGCCAAAAGACAGTGTTAAAGTATTTTATTTAATATTAATTGTTTTGCAAAAGTATTGGAGTCCTCTTGATCAAAGTTTAAAGATTTTTTTTAATAACTGTTTTAATTCACCAATGTTATACTCGTCTTTGATTCCTCCACAAACAAAATGTTGTTTGAGAATTATTTGCACAGGCAGGTGCATCACTCCTGTTCTGAAAGTGTGACTCAAACAGAGATAAGATCGAGATGGGAGCAAACAATCAACTGACAGGCAGGTAAATAGTGGAATCTGAAGATAAAACGATACAGTTTGGGGTCTGCTTAGGCTTTTACACCTCTCGGTTTTGCTACCGCCTTCAGGCAGCTTTGATTTTGTGTGTTTCTTGCTTGGTGAATATGTGCAGGGGTGTGTATGTGTGTGTGCACCACATAGATTAAAGAAGCAAGGGGGTGAAGGAGACAGCTCTGACATTTAGAAACATCAGCAGGCTCTAGCGCCCACCTGTTCATAGACAAAGACTGAGGAGGAACAAACACCAGTCATTACATTGTAAACTGAGGCAATCCTCCGATGCTGCACCGTATAGGGGGTGACGGACTTGCTGGACTTTGAGAAGTTATTTTTTTTAATAAAGACCGGAGACCTAAAAAACTTTAACAGTCATGTAGCTACAAAACCATTTATTGTGTTTTTTGATTTTATGTCAACATGTTCTTAACAGATTTTTATATCTTTGAACAATAACTTTTCAGTAATAAAAATATTAAACTGAATGGAGGAAAGTGATCCAATGATCAATTATGGATTGTATGGAAACATTTGCAACTACTTTAACATCCGATTTCCTCTATTAGGTCACTTTCAGATTGTCACTGTAGAATTCAAATATTTTGTCTTTTTGTTAGTTTTTTTATTATTTTTTTCTGTCAAGCTACCCCAGGGCAGCTATGGCCACAATGCAGCTTCCTACAATTAGTGTGTGAATGCCTGTGTGAATGAGTGAATGACTGAATATATTATGAAGCGCTTTGACGTCCTCTGGACTTGATAAAGCACCATACAAGTACAGGCCATTTGTCTTCATTTGTCTTGTTTCTGGGCAATCAGCACAACATGTTTAAAATTTATATTTATCAGTATCGTTATGACAAATTATGTTTACTAGGTAGACATCACAGGCAGACGACTTTCTACAAAAATAAGCTTAACTTTGAAGGACAATGATTGATTCATCAAAATATTAGAAATGTTTTTATGGGTCAGCCTGGCATGATTTAACAACTCACCCATGTTAGTACTATAGTTTGAGCCTCTTTTTTTATTGCTAACTATGAGCCAGGTTAGTAACAGGACAAATGTATGTAGTGTTTAATGACATGAAGCCACCAGAATAGAAGTGCCTTAAAGTTAGAACAAGCCCTAGACATAGCAGAAATAGACAAAAACTTAAAAAAACATAAACCCCTCAAACTCAGAGAAGGCCCCCAAGAATACAAAAATAGTTACTTAAGAAAGATCTATAAACGCATATAGTTCTTGCATACATATGATATATTGACAGTCACAACTTATAAGAGTCCATTGACCACAGATTTTATGAATTTGTCTTTTATGTTATTTAAGCATTTTGTCAAATGTTGCAGCTGTTTTCCTCTTTCTGTATGTGTCTGTGGTTTGTAGGGGTGCATGTGTGCGTGTGTGTATGTGCGTATACACACTCAACAGACGCCAACTGGGTTTGGAGCTAATCAGTGGCTGACTATGCTACTGTCTATGTACAACATAGCAGATAAGCTGACTGGTTTACCATGAAATGAGCTATACATTTCTGAAAGGTTATGGTGGTCTAAACTTTGGGTGTACTTCTAAGTAGATGGCTATAAGCATGCGGTTTAGATGCAAGGGTTCCTTGGGAAACACGAAAAACAAGCAACATGCATAATGATCAGTTGACAAGGTGACACTCAGATGTTACAGATAAGTCAGACCAAAAAATTAGTAGCCAACTCTAAATTTTTCAAAGTTCTTACTGGACACTGTTGCTGAACATCTCTGCCAGGTTTTCTCATAAATAATCTTTATGAAAATTCTTGGCTCCTATGTGTCAATTTAAAAACATTGTGCACCTGAAGATATCTATGTATTCAGTTTGTTTTTATTAAATTTAATTCTCCAAGCAAAGCAAATATCTAAATGGATCAGAATTAATCTCTATAAATAGCATATGCAGTTAATAAATTGAAGCAATTAGTAAGTTAGTCTTATGCATAACTGCTTTTGCTTTATGGTTGTACTGATAACTGAATCAAGACCCATTTGCATTTATTTATTTTAGTCACAATAAATACATAAGTAATCAGGGCTTCATTTTGTTCAATTTTGAGGAGGTATTTATACATGTATTATTATTATTATTATTTTACCACATTTTCATTAAAATATGTTTTTTTATTTATTTTTTATGAAACCCTTGTGTGCATATTATTTATGGAATAAATAAGGTTAATGAAAATGGGGATAGCGACTAAGGTGCATTCTATGAAATCATTTATATCCTCTCTTCAAAACAATGCAATTTTTGAGCTCTAGACAACAAACAGAGCTCTACTCAAGTATCCAAAATACAGGAAATACTTACCAGTTGTGAAGTATAATAACTTCATGTTGGATGTGCAATGCAAAAATCAGATATGAAATGAATATAAGATGAGCTTATATTGAGTCCCTGTTTGGACCTTGGAATTCACAATCACCAAAAACAAATTACATTCAGAAAAATCAACTGAATTTATGGAGATACACATTTCCCAAAATGCTGTTTTTTTCTGCAAAAAATATGTCCTTAAAATATACATTCTAACTTCAAAAAATGAAATTTTATGAACTGTGGAACGAAATAAGAAAAACATGTAATCTTTTTTCAAAATTCACAACACAAGTGAAGCAGTAAAACCATTTCTTTAATTAAAGGAAATCATGCCTTAAAATGTACACTGCAATGTTCACAGCTGTGTGTCTTCATATAATCAATGATGTGAAGTAAAAATAAAGACAATGAGGATAAAAAAGAGCATCGAAAGAAAATACAGGGCTGAACAACTTCCTTCACCACTTTGAGTGTTAAGAGGCATCAGAGAAACTGAAATCTCTGCGCATCTTTCTCGATAAATAAACTACATAAAAAATACAAGGCCTATTCAAATTCCTGAGAGCCCTTACATTAGAAAGTCTGTCAATATGAAAACTCATCAGTCGGCACACATTCCTGAATCATTTCAATATTCAGTGCACCCAGAACCACTCCTTGTACAATCTTGTAAACATTTGTTAAACTTCAAAACCATACAAAGTTCACAAAACTATTTGTATTAACATTTCAGCAGAAAAATAGACATTTACTAGGCTCGTCATCAAAACTTACAAAAAACACAACATGTAGCATTAGCAATGATTAGAATTTTCAAGTAAAGTCCTCAGTTACACAGAGGGTGAAAGAAGACTTTTTTGTTTTTTGTTTATATGGCTGCTTGGATAAGACAGACAGGTAGAGTTGTATTATACCTACAAATTGAGCTTAAAAACAAAGAAAATGCAATTAGCAATACATTAAAAGCTTGTTTTTTCCATAATAACCCCTTTCTAAAACATAAACATTTGCAGAAACGAAATATATACAGTGGTAAATTGACAAAATAATGAAAAGATATAATATAAAAGCTGCAAGGTGTAAACAATTTCCAATACCAAAACCTTACCATGAGTTCTTATGCTAAGAGGCAGCATGTAAACAAGAAAAAAGCTGCCTTTTGATTTTATGAATACAAGAAACCTAAAGGATTGGGTTTTTTTTTTTAAGTTGTGTGAATCAAATAATGCTTATATCTTGCAGAATTTCTTACATAAAAAAAACAAAAAAACAAACAAGCATATTCATAGCATAAGATATCAGAAAAAAACCCCCCCACAAAGTTTTGCCTTTTTTACGCTGCTCCATGATTGTTCTAAGAATAAACTGCATTGTTTTCTGTTATGCCTGCATTAAAATAGCATTGCTTAGACAGATACATAAAGTGCATGACCATGATCTACAGTACCGACCACAGTCCCGAGAAGCTATGAAAGGATCAGCTCTTAAACCTAAATTTGCTCTGCTTCAACGGACTACAGTAAAAAGTTTTAATACATATTACCTAGATGATGAAGGGTATAAAAGTTGATATGCTGTAGTTTTTGGAAGTTCCTTTAGATTAGTCCTATTGTACGTAGGGAAACCACACTTATCCCCTAGCTCATACTGCTCCTTTCTTGATCTTTGCTGTTAAAGGTCATACATGATTGTAATGGCAAATAGCAAGTGAGCAAAACAAGATTCAAAGTGAAGGAAACTAACATACATTAGTGTGTACTTGCTTGTTCGTGAAATGAGGGTTGAAGAGGAGAAGATAAAAGAGCAGCCCCATTAGAGAAAGACAGGCCTAATAAAACCGCAGATGAAAACCAACACAGTGCAACACTTTAGTAAACTGTTTCTCTGCAATGGAGATAATCCACCAAAAGGACAAACAGTGCAACCTGCATGTATCTGCTATGCAACAAAAATACACATTTTATTGAAACTAAGTCATATGGTTTAAATCCAAAAAGATTAGAAAGTGAGTTACATCAGAAAGGGTGTCTGTATCTTTGTAATATATTTTTGTTGCCAGTGGTTTAAATCCCTCTCTTACAAGGTATGTGGCCTTTGCATTTAATTTACTAGCATGTTCAAAAGTAATTTCCCTGCATGCAATGAACTGTGTCATGCTTATTAGGAAGCCATGTTATATTTATATATTTAAAACATTTGATTTTAAGTATAATTTGATCTTTAAATATCTGGTGTCAAATATTTAGACATTGATGTAAAGTCTAAACAGTAAACTTGTTCCAAGGCACCCTGTCACATGTAGTGAGTAAACGAGAGAAAATGTATAATTTCTGAATGAACAGAAGAGGAAATACATTTATTTTGAAAAGCTGGAAATAAAGATACTCCTGATGAAATAATAAAAATGTTGCTAACACCACACATCTAAATAAGTCTTAAGTCTTCAAAGTTAAGTTTGAAGTCTTTGTTTTTGCAACCAAATTGTGACTATGTTCAAGTCTGAAACTTGGATCATCACCTGTGCCAACAACAAAATATTATTGTGGCTGAGAGTTAGTGGATTTTTATAATAGGATGTATTTAAAAAGATGATAATTGTTCATGCTTATGAATCTAGTGCTGTGCTGGAGTTGCAGGAATCAAAAAGGGAAACAAATACATTTATGCATATTTGTGGAGTATTTGGAATGTTGCAGAAAAGACTGAAAAGCATACGTCTGAGACTTGATATGAATATGAACAATAAGGCAGCAATCTGGGTAATGTTTACCTTTCATTATGCTTATCTTCATAGTCTGCAACTCGATCTGGTACGTGCATATGTCCAAAAATTCTGTTTTTATATTTTTACAGCATAACTACACGTTTGGAATGATGAGATTTGGAACCATGAATACCTTGATAATTGGATTTGCACATCACAAACCAGTAAAAATATATATTTTTATATATATATTTGTTTTAAAAGTATTGAATTGAAAGACAAGCTGTTTTTGAGGTCATGAAGGGTAAAACAGAAATAAAAACTTGGTATTAATGTGTAAAAAAGAACAGCACCTCCCAATGTCAGCATACAATGATTAAAAATATGGTGCCTCCACAGGATTATCAACAATTTAGTCAAGCTTTTATTTTAAAGGTCAACTAAATTTCTTCCTAACTTTTTAGACCAAATAAAATATATAAAAAAATCCTCATTTTAACATATTTTGAATAAAAATTGCACTTGTTTGTTATTGTCGTTATTCTTTAAGAAGCACATCCAATTACCAAAGGATCCATGGATTAATTCAGATTGACACTGATGTACATGTATAACAGAATATCCTTTTGACATCTCTTGTATAATTTAGAAAACATTATATTTTCACTTCTAAAATGTATTCGCGTGTAAAACTAGCTTGACATTGTGTGGCCATTGTGTTGCCAGTAGGACTGACATGTCTCCTCTGATCTTAATTGAATTAAATTACACCTTTCGCTTTTTGTTCATCCTAAATTTCCACAGTCAATTCAATAATGCACTAGTGAGATTGTTCTAAGCTACTTTCCATTTTTTGTTACATTTTTTTGAGCCTACATAACTATGCAACTGTGAGTTTCGCAGCTGAACAAAGTTTAAAACTCAAAAGCTACAAGAAAGATAATTCCATGTAAAATTAAATGAAGAACCGGCTAAAAGCTGGCAGCTGCTCTCATAAACAATTAATTGGTTAGCAAAGAGGAAAAGAAAAACTTCTTTGTTCTAAGTTAGTTAAATAAGTACAAAATATGTCTTTGGGCCATACCTTCATGTGATTGTTCAACAGCTCCAATTTAAAACCATTAGCTTAAAAAGTAGTCTTTGATTGTGCTACACTTGCCAACAGTGCCACTGTTTTCTGCACTTTCACAGAAAAGGGATGGATAGCAGGTTAATGCTTGTCTTATTCCCAAAGCTTCCCGCTTGCTTCCGTTTTGTCCCTTTTAATGGAAAGTGTGCTCCCCTCGAACTATGTGCGAAGAGAACTCATATCGGTCTTTGCTTCGGTGACCGCAGATGTTGCACTCCAGGGGATCTCTGTAACCGTGGCAACCCATGTGGATGGTGTACATGACGTGGTCCAGAAAAAGCAGTCGACAGTGCTCACACTGAAAGGCTCGCAGCTCATGGCCGTCTCGAGCGAACACCCGGACCCCTTCATGGCCCACAGGCCGCTCTGTTACCACACGCATCATCCCTGTTCCCACTCCTGTTCCACTCCTGGGTGATGCATCAACAACTCGCTCACCAGAGCTCACAGCTGGACTGGCTCGTGACCTGAGGCCTGGAGCTGTACTGGTGTTCAGGTATCCCTGCCTCTCCTGAGGGCTGCTTCGAGCCGAGTCAGCCGAGTCAACACCGCTGTTGCTTGCTGATTCCTCCTGTGATGCCTGAGGTTGCTTGTTCTGCCGAGTTAAGGAAGTACGGCCATTCGAAGTGGGGTGGCTGGGAAACTCTTGGGATTGGGTCGGATGTGGTGGAAGTGTTTCGCAGTTTCCTGGACGCTCTGGTTGCTGGCTAAATGGTAGAACATGGTGATAAAGGGGGTTGACAATGGGAACAACCTCAGCCATAGATACAGATGGACCTGGATGGTGGAGCATCGGACGGAGGGCATCTGATCCCAAGAACGTCATGGCATTGTTGATAGCCTGGTCCATCATGTGGGGTGGTATCAATTCAGGATGATTTTCATATTTCAAGCGCATCTCATGATAGCCTATATCAGGGTAGCTGTAGCGAAGCTTTTCTCCTGCAAATAAATACATAATTTAAAATTAACTTTAACAACAACTGACACATACAGAAATAAAAACATAAATTAAGGGAAGTTTTCCCTTAAATGACAATCTGGAAAGCCAAACAGTTAGCAAAAATCTGGGTATGGTTTGATATTTCCTTTCTAGACCATCAAACCTGTGTTATGTTGCTACTTCACCTCTTGTTTTTCACGTTTTGTGCTATATGTTGTCATCTAATGAGGTGGAAAGCCCCATCCTTCTACTATTGCACTGTTTAACCCCTCCAGAACAGGGATGCGGTAAGCTGTTTTCACTTGATAAGAACAATGTTATAAGTTACAGGTGTATCTAACCACAGAGTGAAAAACATTTCCTTGCCTTTGAGCCTTTTGCTTGCTCTAGCTTGCTCAATCTCTTCCTCTAATAGTGGGGCAAATAAAAAGAAAACGAAAAAAGAAAACATCTCATGTAGATAGGGCTCATAGTTGCTGTGAGTTATAAGGATATGATGCAAAACAGAAACTGTTTGAAAGAGAGGGAATAATCTCTTTCAAAATAAATACATATATATATATTAAGATGATATTATTACTACCTTATTTACCAAAAGTGAAATTAGGTGAATAAGAATAAACACATATTTAAATACATTTCAATAATTCTGACAAACAAAAGCTTAACTGAGTGTGCACAACAATTAAAAAAACTATTTAACATCACAATTTCAATATATGTTTGTGTTTCAACAATAAAAATGTTTAATGTGTAACTACTCTTGAAGTGAAAAAAATATTGTCATGCAAGTTGATAGCAGCTAATTGAATGCAAAAGGATGACATTTATAAAACAGTTCCTCTAAAATAAGCACCACAAATCAAGCTGCTGATATCTGACCTATATACAAAATACCCACCCACAAATTTTTGAGGTGTAGTGCTCTTCCTCTTGCCAACGTTAGTGGGCAGTCTTTCAATGACAGGCGGCCGATCGAAGGCTGGCATGCTGCAGCCCTCAGCCATGCCCCCTTTTGAAACTTCACCTAAACATTTCAGAGAGATTAAACAGAGGGACCTTTTAAGTGTGAAATAATTAGGTCACATCTTTTCTAATTTTACTTTAAAAAATCTAATTTGTGTTAATGGATATAATAAATCACAACATAGGAGATTTAAATTAAAAAATCTTTCATTTACATTCATTTTCATTTACAAAATTCTCTGCAAGTTACATTGTATATATATATTTGTTTTCTTTGTCTATTACAAAGGACACTTTCACAACACACTTTTTTATTCGGTGCAATTCAATTTCACAAGGAACGTTTGAAAATGTATCAGCTTCCGTGCATAAGATCAAATGCACATCTCATGTGGATTTCATTAATAGATATAAAAGATGAAATATAATATAATAAATAGAATATAATTTAAAAAAATTACTAAGTTCTGTTCAGTTCCTGTGTTATTTACTGAATGTCTTGCTCTCCCTCACTCTCTCATAGCCTGAATGAATTGCAGATGAGTAAACATGTTAAAATATAGTATCCTTGTAAATAGCTTCTTACATCTGTGTGCTTCCTTTCACTGCATTTTCAAAAACCTCACTCATTCCTCATTCGGCAAAAGCTGACTGAACAAGATAGCACTTAGAAAGGGTTTATTAACTTATTAGAAATAGAAATGAGCTTTTTCAGTTTCAACCCGACTGGACACCAGATCAGAATAAACACATGTCAATTCTGGTCACTGTGCAACTCTAACATTTACCTGTGTAAGGGCCTGTGTTGGCACCAGGATCCATACTGAGGTAACTGTGGCAACGCTCTTTGTGCTCCTCCAGGGATGTCCGTTGTTTATAACTCCGTCCACAGAAGTTGCACTTGTGTGGTTTGCCAACTAAAACAATGGGTGATCAATAGAGAAAATATTTGTTTCAGTTACAGCTGCATAGAGTGTAGAGTCTGGAGCTGCAGCAACAAAGGTATGCGTAATAGTAATACAACTTGTGAATTGTTGGCAGTACAAACCAAGCAAAAATAAGCTTCTGAAGTCATGGAGGCTCCACTACTAGCTGCTAGACTGAAACAGAGGCTGTGGGCGACATCAGTAGTTGCGCCATGTAGTCTCTATTTCAAAACACTTTGGTCTGTGCCACACAAAGCAAACTCCCACTGCTGTGGCAGTGCATGAGTAAACAACGGAGTTCATCACGCATGGTAGGAAAGTAACTCCAAGTTAAACTGCTACGGAGGTGGAGTGTGATTCATTATACCACTTTTGTTGTATTCAGTTCATTCAAATGGAAAGATGAGGACACATACTTTACATCTTTTTCAGTCAAGCTATCTACATCGTTTTAACACATAATGTTTTAACCAGATAGGCATTAAATGGTGCGCTTACTTGAAAGTCAAATGCATCATTTGCTTAAATGTTCCGTTGTAAATCCTTCTTAAAAACTCAGCACAAAAACACAGCGTAAAGCGGAATCTCATCAAGACGAAGACTGCTGAGGCAATAGTTCTGTGTCCTGTATTAGAGTACTGACTCATAAAGAGAGTCAGTGAGTGAAGTAGAGGCCACATAAGTCTACTACTAAGAACCAGACACTATGATTGGCTGTAACATACATTCCCTGGTATAGTTTTTACAGCTACTACTAGAAAATGATGTATGGGTGATCTAGTACTGTGAGAACAGAGAAACCAAACACGTTTCAGTCTGAGACATTAAGGCAGTAACACACACACCCCTACGCGTGCGCTTGCACACACACACACACACCACATCACATATGCTTGGAGGCAGATTCACCTATTGTCATAGGAGCTTTTTTTGTGAAGCAGAAAGGTGTGTTTACTAAAATAAAAATATGATGTAAAGGAAGTGAGTAAGAACTGCGTATTACTCTTACAGTAAATCATATTTCTGTTTTTCCCAGATAAATGTCTAGATGGTGGATTTTTTTTTTTGTAAAAATAAAGCCCACTTGTTACAAAATGACAAAACCATACTATCATTGTTAGTGTTACATAAGCACATGTGTTTTATTCTATTCCTACTGCAGCACAAACTATTCAGCACCATTACAGACAAACAATAGTGTCTGTAATTGTTTGTCTGTGAGGTCAATCTCAGAAATTGGCCACACAGTGTCACTGCAGTATTAATATTTTAAAATAATGAGCTACTTCAAAATGAAAGGTTATCATGGAAATAATTTTCTTTTCTGTCTATCACAAGAACTTAAAAAAATATAAAAGTTTTGCACATTATACATCCTTTATTCTTAGAGTTCTTTTCTTCTCATATTTATATGACCACCCACACACAACCTTGTCCAAATGTTGGAAGGATCTGAAAAACTCACATTTACCTGCTGTTCTTATTTATGCAAATGCTTTAAGCTCAGACTTACTAGACTGAGAAATACATGGGAAATTGTTGGTACGTAGTTGCTAATGAAAAACTGCTTCCCTCTCAATACACAGTGTTCTGTTATTGTCTCACAACGACATTCTTACTGTGAAAAAAGCCACCTTGCAGTGTAACACCATGTTCAGTCTTCAGTTTCCCTGTTTCACTGAATGTCACTCTCTTAACTTTTTCCTCAACTGACTACTCTGTTTTTCTCTCGCTCTCCTTCTTTTTTTTTTTTTTTTGGCTAAACCTGTTCTTGCTGGCTAGGAACCAAGTCAGAGCTGTCACCTTTACAAGCCTTTAAAACTAAGCCTGGATAAAGAAAGGATTCAGGATAAATATGGGGAAAGACTCTTACGATTACACCTCTGGTGATATGCAAGAGTAATACCTTGTGAACTTACATGTTACAACCAAAAATCTCAAAGTAGATTATGTGAATGACCAACATTATTACAGTAGGGAAAAGATATGCAGTATTTAAAATTAAAAATAACAATTAAAATCTGAATCCTAAATAAAATCCAGATCAAAGCAAGAAACCGCCTTACGAAGTTTCCAACTAATAAATAAAGTCAACATATGTGAGAGTTAATCTTGTTTTTTCATGGGTCCAGAGGTTAATTAACCAACACCAGACCTTTGATTAATCTTGGATAAAGCTGCTGAGAAATTAAAGCAGTGTTATGATATAAAACATAATCTCCAGACATGAACATCTCATGGTGCACTGTTGAATTCATCATGCGAATATGGAAAGAATATAACAAAATGGCAGATCTTCATAGGGATAGCCTTCCACCTAACCGACAGACTGGAGAGGGAAAGCATTAAGCAGCGATGAGACACATGGTAGAAGAGCTGCAGAAATCCCACAATCTGTCAACAAAACGGTCCCTTACGGAATTGCAGTGCCAATGCAAAAGAAAAGCAACACACACATTGTTAAAAGAAAGTCGTAAGAGTTGATAAGGAAGAAACAAGGGGCTAACTACTGGGGAATCCTTTAGAGGATGCAGCAGAATTGAAATTGGGTTAAACCTCCTGCAGACCAATGACCCTGAACATACAATAATAACTGCACTTATGGTTTTGACCAAAGCATATTCATGTGTATGAATAGTCCAGTCAAAGCACAGGCTTATATGCCAAGAGTTGAAAATGTGTGTTTACAAATGTTCTCTATCAGATCTGACAGAACCTGAGCTATTTGGCAAGTAAGAGTAAGTTATCAAAAGATTCATTCCCCAAAAATTTAATAGCTTCAAAAGGTGTATTTTTGACTCATTGAGACCGAATACAAATTCAATCAACACTTTCCTGATTCTTATTTGCAAAATGCATAATTGTTTTCAACATCACAATAATATGTGACTTTGTCTCGGTGTACACTCAGAAAAAATACTTTCTAGTTGGTGGTTTGAAACCAAAATGTGAGATAATTCAAACAAAATACAAAAAATATAAAATAAAAATATACAAACTTGTATTGGCACAGACACAGAAACAAATGTTGCCTCCATCTAATAGGAGGACTTTGTATGAGTAACCCCCGTGCGGGCATCACAGGCAGAAATGACGGTATTGTCTGACCTTGATTTCAAAGGCGCAATGGAGGGGAGAACACGTCCTCTGATAGGAAAGTGGGTTACAGTTGAGAGAGACTGCTACCACTCTACATATGTTTCTCAACAGTTTCCTCTGTCTATAGAAAAGTAACTGAGAAACAGCATGTCCTTGGAACCTAACCACAAAGCACTCACAACGTCTATAATGTGGACATGAAAAACACAGGTCTTTAACCTGCACATGCCTGTAAGTCTAATGTATAAGAAGAACATGTGAGGAATGCAAACAAAGATTGAAAATAAAACAGATGCCTTCTTTTTCCAAAAACAACTGGGACAACTAATCTGATGCTCACTAAAATGATTGTACTATACATAAAAAAAGACCTAAATGTAGGGGTGAAATATTCACATTAGTCTCTCTAAATATAAAACAACTTCTTCTTTTGTTTATCTTCATAGCACTTCTTGTGACACAGCAACAGTCTCTTCTAGGTAGCAGACATGGTTTGGTGAAAAAAGAGAAGCACGCCGGGTGAGAACAAAGCTTACCAGCGTGAGTACGAAGATGGCCAGTGAGGGCATCACGGCGCCGGCAAGCATAGCTGCAGAAGGGGCACTTGAAGGGTTTTTCACCTGTGTGCAGCTTAATGTGTCGCAGCAGGTTCCCCTTCTGGGTGAACGATACACCACACTGGTTGCACTGGAAAGGCCTGTCACCTGAATGAAGATGGTACAGGAAGTCATTACCAGAGTTACTATTAGCAGATTCTACCAAGAGAGCAAAGGTCATTTTTCTACTTTATATAGAATAATGTACCTTATGCAACAGCTGAAAATTGACTTTCTCTATGTGTTACCAAGAGCAACTGCTTTATTCTTCTTATTTTAGAAGCTAAGCATTTCATCAGCTCCTTTGACAATATATTTAATTTCCCAGTAAAATCCTGAAGATTTCTAAAATGAAATAAAGAGAAAAATATGTGGTGGCGAACACCTTTGAACTTACAGAATATTAAAAGTAAATGTTTTAACGCTCTTCACTGATCCCATTGACTATAGAATTTGGCTGAAGCGACAAATAACATTATGGATAGCTAGTGGTAACTAATAGGACTATATCTTTATGTCATAATTAAGCTTGATACTTCACAAAACTGAACTTTATAGAACAGCGGAGAAAAAAAACGCCATAGAAAAAAGTTTACAGTTGCCACAAGTCATGTTGTTGAAGAAGATATTCTGGTAAGATTACATCCAAACTGGTCATTTTGACACACAAAATGCTATGTGCAGCTGAGAACTAACACTACACATCACCCTGAGCACACCAGCCCATTGAGAAACATGATGGTGACAGTTCCATGCTGTGGGCAAACTTGGCGGGACAGAGAGAAAAGCTGCTACAAGCTGTAAAGAACTTGAAACTTCCAGCCTTCCAAAGGAGCAATGGCTGTAAACATAAAACCAGCAACACAATAGGATGTCTTGATCAAACTACCGGTTGCACATTCATCCATTACATTAACCCAGTCAAAGCCCAGATTTAAATCAAACTTAGAATCTCTGAGAAGACTTGCTAAGAGATGTTCACAAACGCTCTTCATCTGCGTTGAATGACCTTTAGAGATTGTGCAACAATGGGCAAAAAGCTCAATTTGTAGATGTGCACTGCTGATAAAGAATCCCCCAAAACTTGCAGATGTAAGACATTTAATGGTGAAAAATGTTGAAAACCATGCCTCAACTTTGTTCCACTTCAAAATTAAGTGCTATGGAATAGTACATGTGCAGGTTCACAACAGCTGTGGCATTAGAGTGTTTTCAGCAACATGTTTTAAGGTAAATAGACTATAAATATTCACCTCAAGTCATCTTCCCTAACATATCCCTAACATGATAAGCTTATTTTTTTGTTATAAAAATAAAGTCTAAATATGGAATAGAAGTAATTCAAAAGTAGTTCTTGTTAATAAGATTAAGATAAACTGATGCTCATATCAATATTGCCTTCTCTGATAATTGTATTTTAATTCCAATCCGTATTTTAAGCTTGTAGCTTTACTGCTTTATAGCTATAATCTTGTATTAAATATTTTTTATTGGACTGACCATCTATTACAATAACTCAGTCAAAGCCCAAATTTAAACATAGAATCTTTGACAAGACTTCATAAGAGACAAAATAAAAGACTATAGACTCGACTTGTGGCCTAAAAAACAAGAGATGTGACTGGTCTGTAGTCTAGCACTCAAGTTTTATTAGAAGTTTTTATCTTGTGTAATAAAGAGTGAAAGGAAGTGAGCGTGAGAGCTACAGACTGCAGCTGCTGCACCTGTTTTACAGTCGAACGATGCACTTGATTATTAGCCAGTGCTATTTTGTTGATGATGGGATTTTAATTACAAATAACAACCTGCTCATGTTAGCTGTGACTTCACAATAATGTCCATATAAAGGTCTCCTTAATTTAAGACTTTTTTAAATGGCCTGGATCAGAATTTCAGAACAAAGTAAATTTTACTCAACTCTGACTGACATATTGCTTCAACTGCATTAGCAGCAACACTACAAAGACACTTGCAGCTGATAATATCAAAATTAAATTATTTCCTGTTTCATTAATTCAGGATTTCAACACTCATTTATTTACCTACTGAACTTTTCCTCATTTATTATGTCATAATTTAAACCTTACATTTAAGCATTTATTAAACAGCAAAGATGTTTAAAGCTTTTAAATTTAGACTTACAGAATTGCTTCTGATATTTAAAAACATTCTCCAACAAAAACCAATGAGACGAGAACTGCTCAAACGCTGGATTAGAGCAATATCTAATGAAGGAGTGGGCAATATGAAACAGCCATAAGCTGGTGTTAACTGACTCATTACAAACACAAAAAGTACTTTGTTTTGATTCATTCAGAAATTTTTCATTAACATGTTTTAGTTTTCTTAGAGAATAAATGCCTATTTTTGCTTCTAACAGGATGAATGTCCCACATGTATTCGACGAAACTGTTTGGCGTGGTCAGTTTATTGTCTTGTGCTAGTTGTAAATCTTTTGATCTGAAGCCAGTTGGAAAAAGAGAAATCTGACTTAAATGAGATGACAACCAGAAGAGTCACGGCGTCAGTTGGAAACAGGTTGCGGAAGATTCCAAGGATTTTTTTTTTTCCTTGCTAATCATTTCAAAGCAAAACTGTTGTGTTCAGAAAAAAAGAAGAAAGAAAACTCCACCCACTGTTGAGGAACAAAAAAAAATATATAAAAGAAAAGGCATATGACTCACTGTCACAAGTTAACTACAAAATCTCCTGCCGAAACCTACAATTTTTTTATAAAAACATCTGAATCATACCACACATCCGTATATGCAAGTGCTTTTATTACATTTAGAAACAATGCATACCATTTTGTTGTCGAAGCCCTGAATCTGATGGCGCATGTGGTCCAGATCCGTCTTGTCCATTGTGTGGGCTGCTAGTTGTAGATTCCTCCAGTGTTGCTCCTTCATCTCCTGGGTGACCCATTTCTTCAGGTGCTGTGCTGCTGTTGTCACCATCTTCCACCAGATCTTCCTCTTGCTTTATAGCCACTTCTGTAAAAATTAAAATATGTGATTCTCTTGACCTGCGGAGTCCGTAATATGATGTGATCATGCAATAATTACAAGAATAATTTACATTATCTCACAAATTGGGCCTTTTATAACGTCATTTGATAGGTTAGAGAACTCTAAATGGCCAAATGAGAGAATAAGTCTAATGGTTTAAAGTTTTTGTGCTGATGTGATAAAACTGATTTAATAATATACAGTAAGTGTTTAAGGGGGCATAATAATATGCATTAATGTACAGAATAGGATGAGCTGATACCAAGAATGGAGAAGACTGAGACAAAAAAAGAGAAAAAAAAAACAGGATGATCTGGTTTCAAGCTGTCCCTGAGGAGAAAAGGAGTGTCAGAGGCACATTGCTGGCTGCTGCTGACTACCAATGGGAGATACAATGGAAGACAAGGGCAAAAGATTGTGCAATACAGTTAGTGCTTGTGCGCAAATGCGTGTGTTCAAAAATTTGTTCCAGTTTTGGGCTATTACAGCTTGCATTAATTGATACTTCTGAAGATTCCAGCCATGATCCAAATATTTAAACAAATATGAACAAATCTGAAATTCTTGTTTCATTTGATCCTCCATTTTGATCCTCATAAATAAACCGATAAACAAATAATATACAACAGTTTTTCAGAATATTACATTTGGCTCCTGTTCATATCTTTGTTTCAGTTTCAGAGTGGTAAAAACATTCCTGTACAGACATTTTTAGTTTTGATCTATTGATTTTAGTATTTGTGAAAAACCCTGGAGCCAAAAGTGATTTTCCCAGTATAACATAACTTGATGATCTGTCTCATCAAGTAGATCTGACTTTGTTCCAATACTACAAAGTTCCCATGTTCTGGTGTAACTGAATATTTAGGGGGTTTTTTTTAAGTGTAAGTGTTGTCTGTTTTAAAATATGAAATGAACCCTACATTTCAAAGAAAAAAAAAACTCAAGCACACTCCAACCGCACCTTACTGATCCTGACAATCCTGTTTTGGGATTTTACAGGGCAAATAATCACAGTGAGAGTCTGTGTAGCTGTTGTTTCATTAAATCCTTCCATTTGCCTGCTTTCATCAACCGACCTCTCAGTCTGTGAAGAAAAATCCTGGCAACTTGATGCTTAGCAGAAGAAATGTACAAATTAGGGGATTCTAATTTTATATACTGTGGAAATTTGTTTCATTATGAAGTAATATCCTCCAAGCTTTAATTGTATGTTTCACTTATCCCAGTGCCCAAGTTGAAACTGAGCCTTGTCTTTGACAGCTGTATCCTGGCAACACGGACAAGACCTAAACGTCCTTGCTACTCAGCTCTGTGTGTCTACATCCGTTTTTCCATTGTGGTAGATTGGAATGTACAGAGCAGTCAGGAGAAGAAATAATTTTGATTTCATTAGATGTGACAAAAAGAAGTAAGTAAATTATCATACATTTAATTAATTCTTTTAGTTACAATATTGTATTGTTGACGTTTTACATGAGTTTCTAATCATTTATCTCTAAAGAACAGGAAGGGTGATCATTATTGATTGAGTGACTGACTGACAGCATCAAAACATTATGGATAAAGAAGACATTCTGTCACCATTGCCTTCCAATCTGTCATCCACCCTAAAGGCTGTAAATTTACTCTTCTCCTCATCAGTAAGCGAAGGGCAGAATATATAATTGTCACAGAGGCTCTGTTTAAGCTTGCAAGTTTGGCACTGAGTCTTTTTTTTTTATCTGTTGCTGACTGTGTGTATAATGTTTTCTACCAAAACTTCAAATGTCAAAACATTCTAGGCAGCATTCAAAATAACAAAAACATCTTGGGAATCCTTATTTCAGGTAGCCTAAAAGTAAAAGACTTGTGGGAAAATGTTCTGTTATATGTCCACAGTTGCTTCATTTCACTTTGTTTCCCCTTTCCTTAATTTGCTTGTTCACAGTGACATTGCTAGAGATAATCTAGGTTTTTTGGTCAGTACGCTAACGGGAACCAAGAGACTCTCTGGACTATACTTTACACTGAGGCTCAGTATCGTATACTTTTGCACAGAAACTGTTTTCATAACGCTTACTGCATCCATGCTAAATTGTAAATATTATGTAACTGTAGTTCATTATCTGAGATATTATGAACAATGGCACATTTTTGTTCTGTGAGGTTTAGTGCAACACTATTTGCTGTAATCATTTATGTTTGCCTTATATTTTATTTGAACTAAGCAGCCTTGCCCATTGTGTAAAGAGACATTACTTGAATATTTTTGTTTTTATATTTTTCATACATTTCATATGTTTCCTTTTCTGTTATGTTATTTTCTGCTTACATCTAATGAAAGCATGATATTTAACTTATTTGAATATTAGAATATTACATCATACATCATCTTTCAAGTGGGCTGGATGGACAGATGACTGAGATGAACATGTAAATAAAAATATGTAAAAACATACATATTTTTCTTTTGCATTTTGTCATGTTAAAATCACAAACTCAATGTATTTCATGCATAGATTAAAAGATTTTAGTAAAATAAAAATCTGAAAACTAAGCCCCTCTCATCATCTTGAATAAAACCCAGTGAAGTCAACAGCAGGAAGCCGGGGGATGAGATCTTGAGCATGTGACGCCAAGCTTCATTGTACATATAAATGATTAGTTGTTATTTGTATGTGCAGGAAGAATAATCTTCAAAGTATTGCCTCAATGGGACTAAGTATAAGTTCACACAAAACTTTTTCGATCTTTGAAGACTGGTTAACACTTTCTTTAAACCTTCCATTTATACTCTAGATTGTGTTGATCTATCAAGCAACAATCGCAATAAATGAATTTACATTTCATGTTAAAACAATGTACACAAATTCAAGGGGTATTAATACCTTTAAGAGGTGCCATACAGTTTACAATGACATAATCCAAGGTAAACTGCAACACATCTGTTGAACCTGGAAACTATTTTTCATTTATTTTTTTGCCATGTTGATATTTTTGAAAATGATGCAGATTATCTAGTCAGCACTATTAAGCCTACATATGAAAAACAACAATAGCAATGACAATAAGTAGAATGCATTTGGATTGTGGAGTGGCTCTGGAAGAATGTAGTACTATTATTTATCTATATATATATTTACTAACCATTGGGGGAATTAGGACCCTGGGGAAGTGCTGGTACATTAGGTGGTGACATATCCACCGCCATTCTCGAGTCCTCCTTGCCGGAAGAGCATTGGCCGTTACCTGGGAAACAAAGAGAAAGCAATCTTTACCAAGCATTGAAACAAGGCACACATTTTTAAAAAAAAAGAAGGAAAAGAGACCTCAGTGCTTTGTGATAAACAAATCCATGTTATATGTTAAAGTGAGAATTCAGGGTCCTGAAAAAGGCCTGCATTATTATGAAACACATTTTGAGTCTTTAGAAGCTGAGAATACAGTTTTTTAAGGATGAGATTTTTATTCACTGTTACCTAAACAATTCCAATTAATTTGTTATTGTGAAAACAATTCAACTAATAACACAATCAAGTAAAGTGTCTACGTAATAATGTGTTAGGGAGCACATTCTCCTACACACAGGTTGAGTGCTTGTAAAATTTCTCTATTTGTCTAATAATTCCTCATTCTTACCAGATCTCCCTCAGAGTCTACGTGGCACACCAGTGTACACAACTATACTGTTTTTATGCAACAATACAATCCCGATGTCCATCAAACGCAGATCAGATTGCATCCTCTCAGCAGTCTGTACAGAACCCTGGCTATGGATAGCCCAGTGTCCACTCAGAGGGAGAGCACACCAATCCCTTATCCCCTTACACCCCGGCCCTGTCAGGGTCACTTGAACAATACAGTGGCAAGAGGTGAACACTATCTCTGACCCAGGTGTCAAATCCCAAAGGAAGCATGGTTAGCCCATCGGTTTTTAGGCCTGACTTAGGAGAGAGGTCTAAAATATAGAAAACACGTGATAAAAAGAAAAAAGAAAGTGAAATACAGGAGCCAGTGTCTTTTTTTGAAAGGGTGCCTTCTACTACCTCAATGGTCTATTTCTGAATTTATTAATTTCATAAGAACAAAAAGAATCTGCACTAAGTTATCTCTCTAGTAATGGCCGGTCATATTTGCTCTCCATGTCTTTTGTGATCTTGGTGCACTCTAACAACAGTCTCACTGAGTGGGGCATACTGGGAGACCTTGTCCATGATACAATCCCTCAGCCTAAGCTCGGGTTGCACAGTTTGGGGTTGGAGGAAATCTCAGGTGACCAACCCTGGCTATCCCTTGGCAATGCTGTCCTCGAGTGGCCCAGATTTGTCAAGATGGATTTTCCACTAGCTTATGGTAACAGATGCTGACAGATGCTCATAGGCAAGTCTAAGCTCTATAGTAACAGCTTTGGGATGTTAGAGATCAGCATGGAAAATAAAAATCTGTTTTATTTTTACTACACAACTATAAGAAGGAACATGTTAAGACTCATGTCCCCAGAACATCAAAAGTAATATTTCATTTAATCATTTAATTTATACGGTGTTGTGAATTATAGCACAACCTCTTTTAGATTTTCTTCTTTTTTCGTTTCTTGAGATACACTTACATTTTAAAATCATTAAATACGTTTGGACAGCAAGACAAAAATAAAAACCCAGTATTTAAAAAATATTTTTCTAATTACAGAAAAAGCTATTGCAACCAACCTAGTTATATGTAGAGAAGTAATTGCCCCAAAAACCTAATAAATGGTTACGTTACCCCTGTGGGCAACATCTGCCATTGACATTTACAATAAATAGCAGTGAAACTTTGACAGTACTATAGAGGAATTGAGGACCACTTCCTTAGCAGAATTACTTTAATTCAGCCGCAAGTTACGGTTGTGAATGTTCACATGCAATGTGAGCCTTCCAAAGCACAGCAGCATTATTGACCTGATGCTAGTCAATGATCAGCTTCAGACAAAATGGTCTTCAGCTTAGGGTGACATACTTATAGACCTCCTTCAGGATTTTTTTTTTTTTTTTGAGGAATTAATTCTTCCTTCAACTGCAGCAAGTTGTGCAGAAATGTCCTGAAATAGCAAAGTCTAATGAATGCTAATGTTTAATTTCTTCAGATTGGGGCATGGTTTTTCTCTATTTCATGCAATCAGAGAAGTTCTGTATAGGTGACTTCTTAATTTGCCAGGTCTTACAGGAATCAAGTCTTGATAAAGTTTTTGAAATTGAACTAAAAAAAGAGTCAATAACTGAGATTATATTTTCATAAAGGCTTATGTATTTCCCTTGTTAAAAAGGAATAATTTGAAAACCACTTACTGAATTTACTCAGTTTGTTTTCTGATATTAAACTTTGATCATTTAAATCAATACGAGATCAAAATCAGAAGAAATCTGTAAGCGGAAAAGTACTTGGTCACAGCACGTAAAAGCTTTATCTGCTTCACTGTCTGAAGATAAAATGGGATTAAAAAATTAACAGCCCACAAGCTTAAGGTTTCATGGACTGACTCAAAAGGTTGCGTTGGTGTCCTGCATTTGCTGAGTCAAACCTAAAAGAACCATAAGATCAGAATAACAAAGAGATAAGGCCTGCTGGGGAAAAGGTTATTTGAGTAATGCACTAAATTTGGACGATTTTTTGTGTAAACGGAAAGGAAACATTGTATACACGCGAAACTTGTAGGCGTAATTTTTGCTGACTTCATTACTGACACCAAATAGTAAGTCCAGTCATCCTTTCAGAAACCTAGGAAGAGCAAAGACATCTACTTTTCAAAATCATGCATCTGTACAAGTATGTCTATGAACCATAGGCATCTTTTGGAAATATGTCGCTCTATACCTGCTTAGAAGATGCTAGGAAAATGGCTCAAAACCACAAACATATCAACAAGAACACCATCTATCTGATTCTTTTCCATAGCAACAAGAGCATCCGATTTGATGGAACGTAGCAGTTGTTTTGCTCTTTCTGGAACAAACTGAATCTGTGTATGAGACTAGACCTAGAAACCTCCTACTGTTCACCTTAAAATGTTATTTTAACCTATTATTAAAGAGGTCATGTCATGATTTTAGGGTATTTCCCCTTTTCACTGTTTCATAAATAGACTGTGCACCTGTAAAAGCCAAGCAACCATGAAACCCAAAGTCCACATCAAAGGGGGTTGATATATATATTTTCAACAGCAAATTTTAAACTTTTCAGGTCCATTACACACATCTATTGGAAAACACTGTTTTTTTAATGAATCTTTCACATTTATAGCTTGGGTATGGTTTTATATTATTATTTTTCTTATTTAAATTTAATTTCTGAAGATGATCTCAAAACCTCACACTTGATTCCAAAAGCAGTGGAACTTAGCAACATGAAAACTACTGTCAAAGCTTTGCTTCATAAATATGTCAACACGGTTTGGTAACCGTCCTCCTGAGCCACATTTCCATTTGTCAAAAAAAACTATTAATGTTCTTTACTCATGTCTGAATATGTGTCAAATGATTAATGGATCTAATAATTGCAAAAAAGGAAAGTAAACAAATTTATCCGAAATACAGTTAAAAGTGTAAGTAATTTTCACGGGTAATAAGAATTGCGAAAAAAAGTGAACGAAAGAACAATACTGTAAGTCAGCTACAGCCTGTTCATGTAATAGCAATCTTTACACTTGTTTTTTTCCTTCTTCTT
This sequence comes from Phalloptychus januarius, assembly GCA_902982915.1. Classification (NCBI taxonomy): domain Eukaryota; kingdom Metazoa; phylum Chordata; class Actinopteri; order Cyprinodontiformes; family Poeciliidae; genus Phalloptychus; species Phalloptychus januarius. The sequence continues at coordinate 13,047,867 of CADWAE010000230.1, read as the reverse complement.
TTTATCTTTATGTACATCTTCTACACGTATATAAGGCCATCAGAAATTGAAACCAAAAATGATGAGTCCCATATCTGAATATTCACTGTCTGGTTGCATGTCTCATACTGCTACTCTGACTCATAGATAATGTTACCATCACTTACATAAAGATAAAAAAAAAACATACAAATTTCCACTCTGTTGACCTCACATGGGTTTGATTCGATTCTTGAACTCCAAACATGACATGTCACAGTGTGGTAGGATGTGTCTTCCAGTCAACTGTAAACGTAAGTACAGAACCAAGCATAGCATGGTTCTGAACTGTACAATATGTCTTACTGTTGTGCAAATAAAAAAAATATTTCCTACTTTTCAGCAAAACTCAATTGAACATAGAATCAATTGATTCTACAAATGTAAAGTTCCATTTGTCAAATTTCCTTTTTTTCTTCTTTTTACGTGTTGGTAAACAGTACGGTAGGTCGGTCTGCCTTACAGTGTCAGGGAGATTTTGCTCTACAAAGTGGGAAAATCAAATGTTCCCACTGTTCAACATTAGAGTTTACTGATTTAGTGGCCTGTTATGCCTTGCCTGATTCAGGTAAAAATTGGACAGGCACCAAGAAACTCATAAAAAGGTTTGCTGTTTTAATTACTTTTTCCGCTGTTGGTTCCATATGAATATCAATAAAAGAATGGAGACAACATGCAGTGTTAGATGTAAAGCCAACAATTTTAAAATAATTGTTAATTATTACATGTATTATTATTGCATTAAAACTACACAATGTTTAGCACAGGGTTGATGGCAGCACTGCACCCAAATAGGGTTACCAGTTGATCAATATTCAGATCTACAGTTGTACCCATTGCTGGTTTGTAAGTTTGAGATTTTGGTGAGCTCTTTTTTATTACGTATTATGATTTCCACATCTGTGGTCAATATAGATTATTTTGTCATTATACTGTAATAAAATTGTATGTCTATACTGCACATCCCTATGGTAATTAAATGAGGAATAGTGTCAAAATAAATACAACATATATAATAAATTATTACAATGTTTGAGGTCAATATAAAGATAGAGATGCAATAACTAAAAATATGCAGTTTTTTGAGAATTGCTGCAAAACAGATTTGCAGCAATTCTCAGCACAACATTCAGATGTCAGATCCATTTCGCACCAAATTTCACCTCTCAACTGTTGTGATGAAATAGTTACGTATGTGTTTAATTGGTTAATAAAATATCGAACAGTGAAGATGAAATTAATGAGTTACCATTTCTTTTTGAGGCTATCTACTTTGTCCCACTTTGTTTCCATAGCTAATATGGAAGAGAGATTTAGCTACACTAAGACACTTGGACCATGTCCACACATCAATCTTGAAAAGTTAACATGTAGCTTGTTAAATTTAATGTAGAACTGAAAAAACTCTGTATGTCTCAAGGTATTTGTGTGTAGGAAAACAGTAGTGACGTAAAATAAAATGTCACGTTTGACATATTAAGTTCAATAAACAAAGGCAGTGTACTGTGTACTGAGAATCCAAAATACTGGGCTCCTAATAAAAGTATGCTACAATCCAGCAACATGCTACATGTTCCATGTTTAACAATCAACCCACAGATGGATAAAGAAAGGAAGAGGCTCCATTTCTCCTTCCACCTCCACTGGCCCGCCTGCCAAGTGTTCCTACAAGCACAAACCCCCAATGGAGACCCAAAAGTCCCCACTGATGTCATCAACAAGATGCTACCTGTTTTTGAAAAATGCACACCAAAGCAAAAATCAAGGGGGGGGGGGGAGAAATTCAGAGACCTACCCAAAGGAAACCAACAAAGGGCAATGGAGTACCACAAAGCGCATATCCAGCATCTGCTGCATTCAACAGGATGTGCTAATGCATCATTTTCTCTACCTTTAGGGCTGAACAGGAAAAAGCCTGCACTTAGGGGAAAATCCCTTAAAATGTTTGTCGTGTTGTGATTGCAAATATATTTTGTTCTTATTTTCAAACCAGCACTGTATCAGAATAATTTACATAAAGGATAATAGATATTTAAATAGAATCATGTATAACCTTTGCATGTTTAACGTGTTATGTAAATGATTTACGGACTTACTGGTAGAATAGTCTTCAGAAGTTTCCATTTCCATTTCTTCAGAGGTTCTGTAAGATAATAAACAATTAAATATTTGATCATTTTTACAAAAATGCAATTGGTACTTTTTGCAAGAATGAAAAACTATTTGTTTAGAATACAAATATTGCATACAAAGATCATGCATATGCAATTTTTATAGATCTAATTTCTAGGTCAATTCAGTTTGTTTATAAAGTTCCAATTCATGAGAAATGCAATCTCAAAGGACATCAAAAAATTAACAGGCTCAACTCATTTTCATAAATATATAATTAAATCAATCCAATACAATCCAAATTCATACATTCTGGCCCCGTCCTTTTTATAGTGCAATGCTGCAGATTTTGCAGTAACAGATGTATCAATTCCACTAATCTCCAGCGTAAATGAAGAGCAGGAGGATTGTTCATTTCTTGCGGTAGAGAGGCGATAATACACGTTAATAATGAAGTATTGTCTGAACTACATCAAAATTGAAAAAAAAAATATACATCATATATCCTGTTTGTTCCTCAAAAATATGTCCTTAGTTAAATTATTAGTTTGAACATATGACGGTTTCTGCACATTTCCATGAATGCACACACAAAGCGTCACTGCTAAACATCTGATCCACTTCTGAGATTAAAATGCAGATGAAGATGCATTAAACTTTACAAATACGGATAACTGATGAATAACTGTGTAACAAGCAGAAAAAAAGGTGAAAAACAATGTTGCTTTTCCGAATACGGAATTCTTATTTAGCAACAGGTGAAGGAAAGTCATAAAATCTTTTGAGTTTAGCTTTATCATGCTATCAACAACATTAACAAAATCATTTTAAAACATTTGAAATTGAATTGGTTTGAAGAAGGTCTCTCTGTACTTAATTACAACAAGTTTTACAAATTAATTACTCCAAACATCACTTGTAGAATTTGTTAGGAAAAACTGTATATACATCATTAGCCTCACAAAAATGCTATTGCTTTTTGGTAATAAATTGTAAAATTTAAAGTTAGTTCAAGAAATACACTAATCCCTCAGCTCTTACAGTGAGGAAACCAGGCGAACGCGTTGATAAGAATTTCCTCACACAGGCATCATAAGAAAGTAGTTTTTCGTAATTATAATTTTTCTGGCCTCCATAACCAATTTGTATTGCATCAGAGAATTACTACTGGCTTCCTTGAAGGCCATACAAAGTTAACCCTTTATTAATTAGAAGAAAACAACATGACGACATCTAAGTAAGGACTGAATGATTCACAACTTACACATTTTCTCACTTTTCTAATAGTAGTCTTATGTTTGACACAGATGAACCATTTGTCATTTTTCTCATAGTTTGAGAGAGTTTCACATAAAGAGCGACGCTGTATAGTGAAAGCACCAATTTAGCAAATAAACAGTTTCAGATTCGATGTATTTCTGTACATGAAACGCCTATATGACAGGAAAACTGAAAGTTTAAAGCAGAAGCATGCAATAAATAATAAAGAGTTGGATTCACAGGGTTACGTTCACGTAAGTGGCTCCACTATGCACAAAAAAAAGTAATTCAGAGAAGGATAGAGGGAGGGGTGGTGGTATGTTGTCTCCACCTCCCTACAAATGAATAAAAATAAGAATAAATTTTTAAAGTTCAACTTTACCTAATTTATCCAGGGAGGTTTCGGGAAGATATAGAAACTTTTTTCCTCCAGATCAACATGTAACCATCCGATAAGAAAACAGCTCTAATGCTGAAGCTCAGAAAGGCAGCGAAAAGTTCAGGAGGTGCGCATCTGCAGTCTCCTTCAGGTGACTGTCGCTGTGTGAGAGCCTCTAAAGTGCGTGCCCCCTCCTCCCTGTCGAGTTTTCCACTTTAAAAGCGACACCAACGCCGTCTTATCGAGATGTACATTCAACTCAGCTCGAACCTCAGCAGGTCGTTAAAAAAAAAAGTGACGCGGCTTATGACCGAACGTTACATGGCGAACGTTTACAGCAAGAACAAAGAAAAGGGAAGACTCGTCAAGTTGGTTAAGGGAGCGAAAGAGAGAGGGATGGATCAAACTGGATCCACCGGTTCCTAAGGAATTAGCCATAGCGACAGGGAGCAGCCAAGCTATTTTCAACAACCGAGGCACTGGAAATCCGTGGGCAGGCAATGCTGAAAAGCTGCTGTGGAGATGTGACTCAAGGTCGAACCGGTAGAGTCACAAGCATTTTAATTGCTACTGAAGAGAGAATGTGATGTAGCCTAATGGCAGTATAACTCGTGGACATCACTTTTGAAAACATCACAGTCAAAAAGCAACTAACTTTCCCATCACACAACAATAAAAATGATTTATCTTTCCTTTCCTAATTGAAGACTATAGGCCTATGCCACTTACAATTTCCTGTGAATGGTGCTTATAGAAAGCCAATCACAATCAACAATTTTATCAACGGGAAAAAATAATAATAATCATGATGCATAGCCATTCTTGAACGATGTTCAAGCATAAATATTAAGGACAGAATTTGTTTACCTGAAGAAAAGCTCTTTAGCTACCAGCAGCGAATAAGGCCACTTTTGTTGCCATTGAGGTAACGCGTGTTTCTCCTGTTAAATGATTTTTTCTTTCTTTCTGCCTGTGATTCCTGCATGACTTGGGAGCTGACTGACAGCTGCAGTTCAACAGGTTATCCGATCACCGCTGTCTTACAGCAGAGCCAGTCTGCTTTTCCATTCATCACACAGACGCTCCTTGTCTGCCTTTTTTGCTGCAGACATGCGCCGCCAGCAGCTCTCAAGCGTCTGTGGCCAATAATACAGTCGCAAGATAGACACTGAATGGACAGGCGAGTACGTACTCCGTTTAAAGCAGGAAACCGATACGCGCTCCTAATTGTCTATAGCTTTGTTTGTTTGTTTGTTTTTTGTTTTCTTTTATTAAATTACCTTAAATAGGAAGGACTTTTTTAAATATTCCCGTGGACTGGCACTCTGATCCACAATGACTGTCTAAAATAGAATTTATTCTTGTCCGATATTCACCATGCCGCCCGGACTGAGAGGTAGTTGGTTCCGCAGCAGCAGCAGAAGCAGCAAAAGCAACAGTTGTTAAATCCACCACTTCCTCCTCCATCTCCTCGCTCGGTGGCCGCACGCGTTGCTATTCTGGGATGTTGGTCTAACACATAGAAACGGATCACACCGTGTGGACAGTCTGCCTCTGCGCTCTTCTCGCCAGTCGATCAGGTTACAAGTGCTCTCTCTCTTTTTTTTTTTTTTTAGTTTATGTTTGTCCACAAAATGATGCTTTGTGTTTTAATGTCACCCCCACCCCAGCAGTCGATATTTTGATGTTAAACTCTTTTTTATTAAGAAATACTGGCAAATAAATAAATAAATTGGCGAATATCGTCTGAAATTAATTGAAATTTAATTGAAATTGATAATGTAGGTGATAAATAGTGATGTATTGGTCAATTTTTATTTTTCATATAATGAGTCTGTATATAAGTGTCTTCTTATATCTTCTGTTATGTCTTCTGAAATCAGTTATGCGAGCAGGTTTAAGAATTAACCAATGTCACCCATCTTTTTTATTACTCTGAACCAACTCTTGAAGAAAGAATATTATTGAGTATGGCGCTGTGAAAACATATGTCCCACCTTACAAAATTTCCCCAAATTCTTTTCTCTTTTTTTTGTCACATCCAACCTAATTGTTTTCAGACAATTATTGATTACTGCCAAACCTGTCGCTTAAATAAAACCTGTGAATGAATTGGGGATCAATAAAATAACGTCTTATGCCTGGAAATAAAAAGTCACTGATATCTGTTTGCCTAGAAAAGGGTTTGGGAATGCCACCAAGCGAAAGTAAGAGCTGTTTTTACAGTTATGGCCTGTCCCAGGAATCAATGGCAGATCAAAAATGTCACATGAACACACTAATGAATCATTCAGAGGGTCACTAAAGAATCCAAGACAACATCTCAAGCACTGCAGGTCTTACTGTATTTATGATTCCACAAGAAGGAGGAGGCAAAAATGGCATCCATGGGAAATTTCCAATTCAAGAACTATTGTTGACCTTCATTTTTTTCAAAACAATTTTGATTCTCCCCAAGACCTACAGGAAAATCTATTGTAACCTAATGAGACAGAGGGATGAATATAACTATATGTATATATTGGAAGACTGGTTTCCTCTTAGCACTTAAAAAAAGAATAACAGCAGTCAAACAATAAGGGTGGTGTCATGGTCTAAGGCTACTTTGGTGCTTCAGGAAAAAACTCAAGCACACTTAGGGTTATGCAGGTCGATTTTCTGAGGGGTCCAGCAAGTACCTCAAAATGACTCAAGAAAGGATGCTTTTGGTCTCCCCACAACAGCGGGAGGTCTTGGCTTTCTGTTCTCTCCTAGCCAGAAAGCCAGGAGAGTAAAAGGCCCTGTATTTTACTCTTCTGGAAATCTCCTACACCTCCATCTACATCACAATGGCTTAACACTGTAAGATCATTCTTGAAGATAGAAACAACTTTGTTAACATTTCAGCAAAATGTACTCATAAGTGGGCACCATTTATAATATACATAACATCTCTGCCTTCATAATGCGTAGACTGATGTGATTGACTCATTACATCATCATGTGACTAATTTTTTAAGAATAAATAAATAGGTAAAGTACAGTTACATTTTAGCTTCTCAATGCCACCCCGCCCCCCTTTCCTTTATTTTTTATTTTATTTATTTATCTATTTTGTTTATTATTTTGTATTTGCATTTATTTTGTCTTGTGTTTGTTATGTCAGTTTGGTGATTTATGTTTGATATGGGGAAAAAAAATTGAAGAAGTTGTGTAATTTTTGCAAAATGTATGTAAGATCAATGGGTATATGTTCTCCTAATAAACAAATGAAAAAAAAAGGATACTTTTGGAGTAGCCTAGTCAAAGTCTGAACTTAGATTTAATTATAATGCTCTGGGGTTAACTTAAACATGCCAATAATGTTGACAAACTGTCAACTGCTGCTAATTTAAAATTAATTATAATTTAAAAATTTGTTAAAAAGAAAAAAAAGAAGAATGGTGCAAAATTTCCTACACAGTGATGTAAAAGACTGATTGTTATCACAAATATTGATGGGAGTCTTTCTCACTAAGCGTGGCTAAAAATTCCCTACCTGGATTTGTCTAAGAACCATAGAAGTTACAAAACTTGACTTAATAAAAGCCTCAGTCTAAATTCACATTAAAAATACACTTCATTGATCCCAAGGGGAAAACAAATACCTTCTACTTTTTAGACTCCTTCAGAAGTTGAAGACTAGAAATGGGAAAAGTAATAACCATTATTGTATCCTGGGGGGATATCTCAAAATGTATGTTACCTTATTAAAAAGTATAATTGAACATAATTTTTGTTTAATTCCTGTTCAAAACAAAACAATTACGAACCTATTCAGAAAAACCCCCCAAAACAATCAGTTGGCCTCTGATATCTTATTGTCTCACGGTTAATCTAACCACATCACTATAAAAATAACATCCTGTGCATTAAAATAAAAATAGCTCCCATCCTCTCGCTCATTATTTTTGTCATTTGTGTCATACCTCAGAAAATGGTTATTCTTCAAACTCAAAGTTTGAAGAATAATGAAGGTCAAACTCAGAATAAACAAAGTTATATACAAATAAAATACATTTAAAACAAAAGCAAATAAAAGACAAGGAAACCAAAGATGAAAAGTAGTAAAGTATATTTCCACATTCAAATGAATGGGTAGAAGTATGAACTTATTTTTACACCTACCCCAAAGATTACATAAATCTAGGCAGATTTATGTAGCACTGTGTAAAGTGAAGAAGTGGATAATAATGAATCTAAGCATGTGGGTCCATCCACCCATTATCTGTCCTTGTATTATCTGGTGCCTACCTCCAGCAGTCATTGGATGGGAGACTGGATACACCCTGGACAGGTCGACAGTCCATCACAGGGCATGGAGGTCCTTATATGACATGACATGTAAATTAGCCTTAAGGTAAAAAAGGTTTTTGATCATTTTTGACTGTGAAGCCATCAAGACCTTAAAGTACTGAATGTATTGTATGCATTTATTTATCTATCTTTAAATTGGTAAACATTCAAATTAAATAGAAATATTTAACTATTTAAGTTTACCTCATGCACAATGCTGTTGCTGATCTGGAGAGCCCCTTCAGTGACAGACTGTTGCTTCCTAGGTGCACAAAAGAGTGGTGTCGTAGATCCTTCCTCCCAGAAGCTGTAAGACTTTATAAACATCACTGCTCCCAGCAAACTGAATAAGTATTCACATATACATGTATTTATGTTGACATCTTTTCTTGTTTTTATGCTTATCATTTATTCTGTTTTTATATTCCATCTTTGTGTGAACCTACTTGCTTTGATTTCTATGTAGCTAGTGCTACATAGAAACTCCCCCATTGTAAAATAGTTATGAAATGTCTATTCTAACATAGAAATGACCAAATTTCTATGACCATGGATGTATACATTTATATTTATACAGCCATTGGTGTTTACACAATAGGTTAGAGACCACAAGACATATATCCCTCACTACAACTTTTTCAGTTGCTGTTTATTAGTACAACACTTTGCATTAAAGGAATGTCATATACTGTAAAAAAAATATTTCTGAATGCCATTTCATCCACAAAGCCTGGAACAGTCTTAGCATAAGAACAAACAGCTGTTGGACTTTTGGATGGTATGATCCAAGTCACTTTGTGAAGCAAAATGTTAGGTCTTCATGTAGAAGTTCTAGTATTTCCTTATATAGATATACAGTATATTGATAGTAAGATAAAACGTCACAGCACACAGTGTATGTTGTGTATTTCCTAAGGATTTTATGTGATAGACTAACTCAAAGTACAGCGTAATTGCGAAGAGCAAGAACAAGGATTTCAATTTCTTATACAAGTAACAATCAGAAAATTGTTTTGCATCATGTATCTTTCCCCAGTGACTTGGTTTATAGATACACCTTTACACAGCAATCACAAATGGATGCCCTTGAGGCAGTGGTGCCCAAAGTCGGTCCTTGAGGGCCAGCATGTTTTAGTTCTCTCCCTGGTGGTAGTAACAACTTTTCAGCATTTCAATGTTCTGAGCAGGAATTGCATCCCGGTGTGTTAAACCAGGAAGAAAACTAAAACATGCAGGATGCCAGCCCACAAGGACCTTACGGTACACCAAGATTCTAGATGGGGGCGATTTGCCCATATGTCTTTGTGAAAAAAATTCAAACTCAGTCAGACTGAATAGAGAGGATCCGTGAACAGTATTGTTCAAATCTTACCACATATTCTGTGGAATATGGGACTTAGGTTGGGACTTTGATTTGGACATTCCAACACAATAATGCGTTTGGATCTAAAACATTTAACTATGGAAAATTGACACTGCACATCACTGAACACAATATCTCCATCTTTCACAATAGGGATAGTGTGTTTAAGGTGATGTGCAGTTTTAGTTTTTGCCACACTGCATTTTGCATGCATGTTATATTGTAAACTTTATGTCTCATCTGGGGATGCCCAGTGGCGCAGCTGGTAGAGCTGTTGCCTTGCAGCAAGAAGGTTCTGGGTTCGATTCCCGGCCCCGGTCTTTATGCATGGAGTTTGCATGTTCTCCCTGTGCATGCGTGGGTTCTCTCTGGGTACTCCGGCTTCCTCCCACAGTCCAAAAACATGACTGTCAGGTTAATTGGCCTCTCTAAATTCTCCCTAGGTGTGAGTGTGTGTGTGCATGGTTGTTTGTCCTGTATGTCTCTGTGTTGCCCTGCGACAGACTAGCGACATGTCCAGGGTGACCCCGCCTCTCGTCCGAAATGACAGCTGGAGATAGGCACCAGCAACCCTCCCGACCCCAGTAAGGGAAAAAAAGGTGCAGGAAAATGGATGGATGGATGGATGTCTCATCTGACCAGAACATCTTCCACTTGTTTACTTTGTTCACTATAAGCTTGTGCCAAACCTCAATCTCACACAAATGCCAGAACTATACTTTTTATATGTTCTTGTAAAATATAATTTTTAAAATTGTAATTTCATCAACAGAGTTTTGAATTCAACTTTCAATTGTTTTAAAACTGTTTGCAATTTTCTAATGTAGTGCTATAATACTTCACATTATCTTCCCTTTGCTGTAGCTCCCTCCTGTGGTAAAATCAATCTTTATATAGAGCCAAGTCTGCAGTGTTTATTTTCTAAACAAGCAAACTTAACAAAGAATAATTATTTTTAAAACACTGCAATATTATATATTATATATATACAAACTGATGTAACATGAATGCCTAACTATCAGTTCACATGAAGAGCAGCTTTGCATCAGTCATTTGCTTGAATTTCCTAAATCACATTACCATAAAAGTGGCTGAATGCTTCCCCCTGGTGTTGGTGAAATGTTTGAACATTCAATGGTCATAATGAAACAGTCCATCATAATGGAGACAGATCATCACACACATGAAACTTTTGTTACTAACAAAGAATCTTATGTCATCTAGAGCAGTGTTTTGAGATTTTTTTTTTCACGTCACTAAAAACAGGAGCTTTAATTTCCCAAAGACATAATCTCCTCTATTGCTCATACCCACCTACACACACCACCAACAGTAATATTGAAAGAGCCCTTTACATTTTACACATTTTCTCAAAGTATTGCATGAGTTCAAAGTGAACAAATCTGATCTTAGTCATTTCAGTGAGCATGCAATGTACACAAATTGTAACCGGTGCTGAAATACAGCCCCTATTTATTGTAATTACTTACGTATGTGGTTTTCCGGCTTCAACATGTCTCTCATGGTGTTAGCTTAGAAGTTTTCCGATAGCTGTCACGGAGAATAAGATTTTTAGCAGCATATTTAGGGTTTTTTGTATATAATAAAAGAACCAAGAAATGTCACACCTCAACATGTCAACACTGTAAAACACCAACAGGACCTGTCTGTGTAACTATGCTTCACCTCCTGCATGTTACACACTATTTCATGCTTTAATTACATATCTGACACTGTAAAGAATTTGTATTGACATTTAGTTTTGTTTTTGTCACCCACTCATGACATATATTGTGCCATAAATGCAGAAAACATCCTACTAAGGAATTACTTAGTAGGATGCAATTCCTGTAGCATTCACTTTGTGAGTCTGCAGTATTTTATGTTATTATTACCACTTAAAATTTGTTTTGTTATAAAAAAATATTTAAGAATGATTTATATTATCCCAAAGAAAGATTTATATTTTTGAAAAAAAGTTATCTTACACTTTTCAAGTTAAGAACATATATTTTTTTTGTCCTATTCACTATGTTTTCCGGATTTACTTCTTTGAAGTTGGACATAAGACGATGTATACGGCAGTGTAATCTAACATGAGACAAAAAGCAATGCATGACAGAAAATGAAGTGAACCCAGACTGGAAAATGTCTCGCACAGAGCAAAGAAAGATATCATCAAATCTAAAAGGTGCTTGCTTCTTTTTCCCACAATGAGTTTTCAGTTTCACACACATGAGCAATTGCTAATAACTGTCCCCAAGACCCTTTTACCTCAAAATGAGCCCACTGCACAAACACCCACAAGGTTTGGCTATTGCATGACTCTGTGGTAAATTGTCACATCCTCACATCTGAAACTACAAAATCCCCTACATGTAGACATGTGCAAAAGTTGAGGAGGGTTAGCTAGTAGTCTTTCAAATGTACTCACAAAAAGCACTTTTACTGTACAGTTTCCAAGCAGCAAAAATGCATTGATATTTTAAAAAGTGTCACTTTTTAAAAGTATCAGTTAAAATGTGCAATATCCTGGCTAATGCTGACAGAGGGCACTAGTGGTCCATGAAATGTTTTCCACAAAAGGCTATTTAACTGTGCTGAACTTAAACAACTCAGTAGCAGACTGAAACAGCACATAACAATAATAGAAAAATGAAAATTTTAAGGTATATGCAATATACACTATACTATTATATGACCTATAATAGTGTATAGATTTCCAACTGTGGTCATACATTGATTTGTACAATGTCACTTTCACACCATGTATCTTGTCAAATGTTACAACTTTCACAGTTTTAAAGTGCCTCTCCATTTAATCAGATTGTCAATGAGCTGTTATTCAGTATGAAAGATCATCAGATAAGATTTTCAACAAGATTTTTCTGTTGTGTGTAGGTGTGTGATGGTTTGCGTAGGAAGAGTGAGAGAGTGAAATGGTGAATGGCTAATACTTGTATAACGCTTTATTAAGTCTGTGTGCTCCAAAATGCTTTACACTACAATCGGTCATGGTGGAAAGCTACGCTGTAGCCAGTACTACCACAGAGTAGACTGACAGGAGTAAGGATGCCATTCAATCGGCGCCAGGGGGCCCTGTGACCACCAGCAATGTGTTTGTCAAGCCCAAGGACACAATGCCAAAATAACTTGGACACAGAGAGCAGGAGTTTGAACCGGCAATTCACTGGTTACGGGACAAATCCCTACTTCCTGAGCCACTGCTGTCCCACTTGAATGCCTGTGAGTCACACAGTAAAGAGTAAGTCTAACAGCTGCTGATGCACAATATTTCATGCTAAAATAAGAGTGAAATCATTGATATTTTTGCTGATCAATGCAGATCAATCATCTCTTTACTGAGTAACTCCCACACATTCAAGTTGGATTTATAAGGTTATTGCTCTAGTTATTGAGGCTTACTTAACTCCCTGCCCTCGTTACTTCTTGCACTGAATTAACTTTACAGGATTTGAAATATTGAAAAAGCTTTAAATACATTATTGGTACAAACATGGTGAGATATTTTTCTTGTAGTTTTGTTTAGTTAATGAAGTAGGTTAATGTTGAAATAAAAAAAAATATTTGTAAAAGTGTTTCTTCTGCTAACAATTTGTTATTTTGTATTTGTGTTTTTTTCCCCTCTGTTTTGTCTTTAAAATACAAGAATTTGTCCCTATCTTTAGTTTTTTTTTTGTGTTCTAATCACATAATTTCCAAAATATCAAATGAAATATTGTGATCAGTTACTCAGTACTCAGTACTTTGAATACAACTACAATGAAGTACTCCTGAAAAACTGAGCACAGTTCCTCTACCCACTTCTGATTGTTGTTCATTCAAAACTGAAGTTATCACAGCACAAACGGGTATTATTCAAATCAAACTTTATGCAGTCCAAATTATTTCAATTCATGAGGTTAGGACCCATTTAGGACATAAAGAATTCAAAGCAATCACAATTAAATCCAAATCCAAATGCTCGGAACCCTGGTCAGGCAAAATGACCCAAATTCAGTGCATCATCGATTAGTTCTGTAAAAATTTGAGTAAATCCAATACAGTCAGAATAATTTATATTCAATTATAAAATATTTCTATGTACTTTAAACAGAATATTGTAAAGTCATTTGCTAAGGCAGGCAATACATGGCGACTTCAAAATCTTTCTGGATGGATGTAGTGAAAAAATAAAAACTCTGACAGGGTGGCCATCTGCCAAGACTTTCTGAATATAGGAGGGAAGGAAAGAAACAGAAACATCTGGTCAATGATTGCTGTTTCCATTAAAGTTGAAAAGAAACTAGTTGAGGATGGCCCAAGCCAGTCTTAACCAGAAGATTGTATATCCAAAAGGACAGTTTTATGGATTGTGCTAAAAGTAGGGAGTCAATCTCCTAAACCCAAACTGAGGTCTGGTTTAAAAATAATGTCCCTGCTGAATACTCAGGTTCTAATGCTAATTTAAACCATAGGTAAGCCTGCAATGTGAGACCAAAGAGCATTCCCTTGGGAAATAAAGGATTGAAAGATATTTAAGATAGGATGAAGGGGTAATTTTATGTGAGTGAAATTTTAAATACTACATATTACAGGTAGTGGAAAAAAGCTGTATCCATAAGATCTCATCAGAACTCTTACTGCAGGATTTTTCTCCCACAGAGGCTTACTGGAGAATTGTTGACATGCATCTGTCAGTGACATGATGTTCCTGTCGTTGCAATTTCACATAGAGGAAAATATGAAACTCGAAAAATGCTCTTCATTTGCAAGTTTTGCTTGGAATTGCAAACTTGATCTTATTATTAATTTTATTAGTAAATTGCTGACATTTGTTGTTTACACTATGAGGATTTCTTTAAGTTCTTTGTCTTAGATTAAAAAAAAACAACTGTCAGCTTTGGAGCAACAGCATCTGTTATCCTCAAGACAAAAACAAAATGTTGAAAACAGTCAAAAGAGAGATATGTTTCTTACTCACCCAAAAAATGTGGAAATAAATTCACTGGTCAGATGATATCAAAAGTACACTTTTTAACATTTGTACATGCATAACATTATGTATGCCCATGAATTAACACCAGAACACTCTGAATCCACTAAGAAGCAGCATATTGGCAGCTTCATCGTGTGGGAATGCTTTCCTTCAACAATGAAGCTGGTCAGAGGTGGTTGAATAGGGGATGAAGATGATTACAGTGCGACCTGGGAAGGAAAAGTTTTAGGAGCTGCTAACCATTTGAGATTATGATTTGAGTTCCCTTCAAGTGTGACAATTCTAAATAATAGCAAGTGCAAAGTATTTTTGTCTATTAAAGATTTGCTAAAGTTTAACGTTGTAAAATGACAAAGTGAGAAAATGTTCAAGGGATAAGACTTCTTTTGAAAGCACTTTAAAAGACTGATAGACCAAAATCTTTTTGAATGGGATAAATAGAAAACATCTACATTTCACCTTATTTAAGCAAGATCCTGATATATTGCTTTCATATCACTGTTCTCTGAAGTCTCCTGAATAAACAATAACAAGAGATTTATCATCCTAATCTGCTTTTCAATTTGCATCCAACATGTCCAGCTACCTTTGTGCCCAGTGATTAATTTTTCTTGCGCAATTGCAAGCCATTTTAAAACTGGGTGAAGACAAAACAGAGTCAATAGAGTGCTTAAATCATTTTTTATGCCTGTAGTACCCGGAACTCTGAAATTACAGCACAGAAAAAAACTCATTAGAGAGTCCTGGAAAACATCAAGAGACCACATCTGCCTGCAGAGTGTCCTTGCACTGCTCCCCTTCCCTCCTGCACATTTATGCTGTTTGCTGTTGTGCTTCTGAGCACCAAGGTGTTTGAGCTGTTGCTCTGTGCAGTGACTCCTTGTGCACAGACATCAGTCATCCTTCCTTGACCTTGCAAGAAAAGAGATTTAAAGGTGTGAAATATCCCTTTGTTCTCTTCTGCATCACACTTAAATTACATGAAGCCTCGGTGCACTGTCGTTTGGATTTGTTATGGGGCTTTGATGCTCACTATTTGCACTATATTTATAACCATGAGTTCAGTGTCCCACAAGAACTGCCAGTGGCAGAAAATATCATGCAGCAAAATCAGGGAAATGCTGTGCATTGGAAAAGTATATATACCTCTTTTCCCTATTGTTTATGATAATCACAAACTACAATGTACTTTATGGGGATTCTATGTGATAGGCCCATTCAACCTAGTCCACAACTGTGAAGTGATAGGAAAGTGATACATTGTTTTCTCAATTAATGCTTGAAAGATCAAACTTTGTTACAATTACAACTGCAAGTATTATGGGGTATTCCTCAATCAAGATTGCAAACCTGAATATATGTTCTTTATCATTCATTGCAAAAAATCTCAACTTCAGTCAGATTAGATGGAGAATGTCTGTGAATTCCAAATTTTCCATCTTGCTATAGACTATATATTATCAACACTACTTAGTCGCAAAGGAATACAAAGTGCTTCCAATACAAGACTTAAAGCAAAATAAAACAAAGCATTGTAATGTGTGCATTCATCTTCCCATAAGGTGTGATCAGCTTCCCTATACTTGTTGAAGAATCCCCACATGAGAAAACAGCGATTTCTTCCACACATGCCATTTAATATCTGTTCTCAACAGAGGACCTTTCTTTATATACTTGGAGTGTACAAATCTACATGGTTTGTGGCAAACTTTAAAAAGGCCTATGGCAGAGCTCAGTGAGTGGCTTAAAAACAAAGAACCACTTTCCATCTTTCTCAAACCCACTGAGAGAGAAATTACTGTGTTGTAGTTGTCAGGGCTTTAGATGGCAACCAGTGGTGTCACATTGATGGCATATTTGTCTCCTGAGACAATACAATCTTTTAATTTCTGATATTGCAGCTTTTCCAACTTAGAGAGCATGACCTTTAAAGAACGCCCAAAAAACATTGACACATAACTATTATAACTTCTTGTTAAAGCGCAAGAAAATGCTCACCAGTAACTGAACATTGTTTTCATAATGTATGAATTAAAATCATTATTTGTTTAATTTTTACAGCAGTCCTCTGTTATATTTTTAATATAGCAATTATGCAAAACCCACCATGTCCACTAAAATAACTCTTCCGACTCAAGAGCAACTCTGTTTCATTGAAGGCTTTAAAAAGATATGCACCAACAATACAATTTTCTGTCACAGTGAAGGAAATGTATTTTGAATGGTTGGGAGAAAAATCTCATTTGGCACACACAAGTCAGCTGCAATAGCTGAAGGCCATGGGATGAGCGATGTCATTACTCTAGCATTGTGAATCTGATTGGTCACAGCATTTATGAGTCAAAACGACCTCCACTGGTTTGTGGTAGGTCTAAAGGGGATCAATGCAGTCTCTAACTGAATACGGCCCTATGTAATAATAATAAAAAAAGAGCACAAAATATAATTAGGTCTTTAAGGTAATTTAGATTTCACAAAAGTGCTGTGAAATACACTTCTTTTTTCCTAATCATGTTTTTAAAAATGGTAATACTCCTTTTACTGTCAAAACAGGGTCAAAAGTGTAGCAACATTTCTGCATGCCTCCACTTTGATAAATCATACTCAATCATTAACCACTAAAACCATTATGGAAATTTTATGAAGTGGGGGTGTTTACAGTCTATGTACCCCTTTCCCCATACAGTCTCTGACAACTTTTACTACTATAGAAATGGAAGATATAGCGTGATAACAAGTGAAACCTTCTCACGTTGGCTTCTCTTGAAAAGCCAAAACGGTTTTGCAGCATAACAATTTTATCTGAAAATCTGATGAAAACTGCCTCTGCTCATAAAAGAGGTTTTGTGGTCTGGAGGCAGTTGCATGTGTGAAGGCGAGAGGTTGCCACAGGCAGATGTGAAATGTGAAAAATACACACACACGCACACCTATATATATATATACACTATATATTAATATATATATTTATATAGTAGATATAGTATTTCTGGTCCCTGTACATGTAGAGTTTATCTTTCACATTTTTGCAAATAAAGAGGAAAAAAGTAACCATTTTAATTATTAAATAAATATATATTTTTTCTTTTTACTGTTGGTCCTATGCTTCATAACATACCAAAGCAGTTACTGTGATGTGAGCAATGCAGCACCTTGGTCTCACATCGGTGTACACCCTCCGCCTCTTTTATCCTAGTCACACAGAATATTTGCCCGTGTCTGGTGTACCTTTCTCCCCACTGCACTGTCAGCTATAGTAATTGACTCTTGTAGTCTCCACTGAGGTGTCCTCTACATGGTCTCTTAGGCTCCACACCCAATTAAAGGCTGCAGCTCCCTGATGGGCTGAGTTAACTGTCTTGGGGGAAGTGAGATCTGTCTTTGATGTGGAACTGAATGTCAGGTAGACACCCATGGGGAATCCGACACATTGCTCCCATACCGCTGTAAAGCTATTAACTCATTAAGTTAATACAGCTGACATAATGTTAAAACAAGCCTCTAGACTTACACAGTAGGCTATCATCACATTTTACTGAATAACTTGTTTAGTCAGTAAGTTGATTCACCATTGTACAAATGCGATATAATTTCTTTTTATCCATCATGAAGTTGGCAGATAAATAAATTACACATAAAATTTATTTTTGAAATATTTCGTTTTTTAACCGAGCAGACAGTGAATGCAAAGGTGAGAATACATAGATACCTGGAGATTCAATTTGCAGCAACTCTATGTTAACTGCAAATATATGAGATGTTGAAGTACTGTGACTGTTAGGTCTAACTATTATAACCAACGTCGAAGCAAGTTACCAATTCAATACTTTTCTGAGAATTGTGTCTGATATCCTCAAAGCAAATTTGTTTGACTACACATTAAGCTTTTTATCTTAGTCCTACTAAATATCAAAAAGGTTTCCACTGTAATCTTCAATGAGATTACAGTGAAGACCGTAAGAGTCTCCACTGATTGTTCAACCACAAGTCCAACACAGCAACAGATAAAAAGAAAAGGTCAAAACATCAGGATTCCAACCTAAACACCAGTCAACCATGCAGCCCATTTCAGTTCATACAACTTTTATCAAATTCAATAAATTATTAACAAAATAACTTTCTTTGGCAGCCTCGCTTTAATTATATATATATTTTTAGAAAACTTTGTGTTTCAAATTTTGGATTGGAATTCACACAATAGTAATGACCCACTGTCAAATAAAGGCAAAATAAATCAGGAAATATGCTCTTTGTCAAGAAAACCCCAGAGTCATTGAGCTAAAACACTCAGAGCAAAGAGCTTTCTAAATCATTGAACACTTCAAGTTATTCTTCACTGACCGCACAAGAAAACTAAATTCAAGTGCAGGCTCTACAAAAAGTTCAAGAGATTCTAGAGCAAAACACTTTTATTACCACCCAGCTCACAGACTGCGGATAAAGTGAAAACACCAACACACACTAACACGCAAACACAAACACTCCACAGTGGCAATCATCTTCTATTCAATAGAAAGTCCTATGAATATATTCTAAATGTCTTCAGTATCTCCAGACGTTGAAAGACTGCAAGAGGAGTTATTGTTTAAAAGAAAAGCCTTACACTGGCATAGCTCTTCTGTGTTGTTTGAAAAACATGTTTGTAGCTGGGTTCCATATCTTTTTCAGTATATTTCATATCCAGTTACACCTAACTCACAAACATGAAGCCAAAGCCTTATTAGATGGTAGCATAATTACGGAAAAAATAAATAAACAAGACCAATGCTTTAAAGAATCAGTTGTGTTCAAGCTTTCAACTTGTGAGACGCAAAGATTAACTCAAAGTGATTACGTCTCCCTGAACTATCCCAGCTGCCTTCTTTATCTATTTCAAGGACCCAGAGAGAAAGAGATGATATATGACAAGTTCCGTTTTGAAACTTAATGGTCCATCTGCAATGTGCAGAAACCAATTAGCCTGGCTGACCTCAGAGATTTGGTGTCAAAATGTCAATCTCGAGGAAACCAGGGCAAAACGTAACTCTAATCTATGCAAAACAGCTAAAAATGCCAGATCAGAAGATACAGGAAAAAAGAGAGCAAGCAGAGGATGTTATTGATGGTGGAGTCTGGTAGAGTGGAAAGGAATTACATCTAGTAAAAACTATGGGTTTAACATAGTTTTTACTAGAACTATGTCCTAGTAAAAACATTATTACTATTATGTGAGCATAACAGAGCATTGTTTTGCTGATGGGAAGATTCTTAAATAACCATCATATTTGTAGCATTTAGTGATCTAAACAAGATCAAAATAGATATGTTTATTAACAGTTGTCATTTTTTTCTTTAAAAGATCATTCACTTGGATGTTATTACACAATCACAAATTCATAAATGGGTTATAAATAAATCACAATAATCTTGACTGGCAGCTATTTAAAACTTATCAATTCTTCATTACTAAATTACCATAAAAGGCCATAACAAGAACATATATACAGGCATCATATTACAGATGCCTGTAATATGACTTAAATATCTAAACACCATTTTCTCAAATACAATCAATGAAATACATACTATATATATCTTCAGTAAATTTCAAAACAATGTTTTTCTTTTTTATTTTGGACAGTGATAATTTCCCTTTAATAATTAGTAACAGAATTCATAACAAGGAATAATGCACCTGAATTAAATATAATATATTTTTGAGAAACATTTATAGAGATATTGTTCAGGTATCTAAAATTTTATAATGCTATTTTTTTATTTGTTTGCTTTTATATATTCTCAAAATACCATTATTCATATCATACTAGTGGTTAATGTGGGGACCAATATATGATGTTATTTGCTCTGCCTCATGCGTTGTGTTCTCTAAAAAGAACATGCAGTAAAACTTCAACTAGAATAAAACTTACTAATACTTACACTTTGGTCATTTCCTCTGGTGAGAATCAACACAATGTTATATACTATTGGCTCTTATCACTGGGTGGATTATTATCAGCAGGCCTTCTAATAGACTTCTGTGCTGAAGAATGTGCACTTTGCTCCAGTTTTACCTTGAATTCAAAGTCAAATCACTGGAACAGCAAAATTACTTTTTACGTTCCCTGCATTAAATGTGATTGTCCAGAACTGAATAACCAAGTTAAGGTTGATTTAAAATATATGAAAATAATGGATTGTGTATTTGAAGGCCTATTTGAGGTGAAGGGCATGGACATATTTAAAGGTGTCAGTAGGGGGCAAACTTGGTCTAGTATTTTGGAGTTACTGACCTCACACCAACTGAGGGAAATACCCACTGGAGTAGAAGGCATATAGAAAAGTTAGCAAAAATAATATACATCCATTTTTCCCCTCATTGATGAGGTCTGTAGTGGACTCTCTGGGGTAGCTTAAAATCATTTCTCCATTGTTCGCCCTAATCATGGTACTTTATTCACTAAAGTGAAGGACACCTTTTCCTTTGTGAAATTGTCAGAAATTGCAGCATGTCAATTGCAGGATTTTCTTTTCCTCTTTAGCTATACAAATGATAACCTTCTTATTTTTGAGCACCTCTTTTTACCACAGTGAAAAATAATATTTAAAGATGACAGACAGACGAAAAAATAAAGCAAAGCTAAATTCCAGTTAGCATACATCTCTGATGAAGAACATGATGTCATGTTTTCAATTTGCCAGTTAGCCATGACGATGTGTCTGCTCCACTCCTTGAACTTGTTCCTCAACATGTAAACATGAAACATTGAACATTGAATTCAAGACCCCACAGGTGAATGCTGGAGTGTGGGCTCTGGAAGGGGACGAAACAAAAAACAGCTGCTTGTCAGAGATTGATAGATTAATATTCGCCTCTTAACCAGACCAGACCTCTTAAACTGGAAGCAGCAGCCTAACTCGACTAGACTGACTGAACCTATAGCTCACATATATCAATTCACTCAGACAACTTTATAGATATCTTTATTGATCAATATGGTTGAAGTACAAGCAACTATATTTATGTTGTTTACATGTTTATATTTGGGCTGCACAGTGGGGCAGTTGGTAGAGCTGTTGCCTTGCAGCAAGAAGGTTCTGGGTTCGATTCCCAGCACCGATCTTTCTGCATGGAGTCTGCATGTTCTCTTTGCATGTTCTCCCTGTGCATGCGTAGGTTCTCTCCGGGTACTTCGGCTTCCTCCCACAGTCCAAAAACATGACTGTCAGGTTAATTGGGCTTTCCAAATTCTCCCTAGGTGTGTGTGTGTGCATGGTTGTTTGTCTTATGTGTCTCTGGTTTGCCCTGCGACAGACTGGCGACCTGTCCAGGGTGTACCCTGCCTCTCGCCTGGAACTTTAGCTGGGGATAGGCACCATCACCTCCTGACCTCACTGATGGATGGATGGATCTGTGTTTCAAAGCCTTTTTTATTGTCTCTGATTTTAATCATTAATTGTTGCATTGAGTTTTCATTACCAGTGTTCCCATTGTATTAAATAAAAGAGGGGTTTTTTAACCTACTTGCTTGAAGATGATCCTAACAAAACCAAAACAAAATATTACATTTAATTTTTTTTTTATTTGGATATCTATAAACTTCCCCCAGTGATGACAAACACAGTTAATGTGTTGCTTTATACTATGTGAAAAAAAGAAAACCTGCTGTTTTTAATGCATTTTAAGCAGTTTTTAAAGCTTTGTTTCCTGACTAAATTGAACCATATTTTAAAATGTGTTTTTATGTGGCTTTTGCAATCAGCAGTTTGTATTAAAAGTGCTAGGGATGAACACATTGCTCCAATTGCTCATTCTGAATTCCCTTTGCATTTGTGATCCACAGAAGGGCGAACAGCAATTTTTCTCCATTATATCTCTTGGAGTATGACTGCCTTTTCAGACCAGGGAATTTTTAACCTTCCTTAACACAAAAAGATTCTGCCCTCTTTGGCCTCTATAGGTTCAGAGTTGTGAACATTCACCTTTGGAGCCAATTCTGAAACAGCATAATGGAAGACATTTATACTTGTATTTTTGACCATGTGCAGTTGTACAGTATGACCCTCTCTTTAATTGGATAAAAAAGAATTACATTGGAAAAGAGGATGTTTGTAGCCTATAAGCAGAAAAAAAATACAAATTCAACAAATAGACAGGGATAACTTTTTAATAAATTATTTCTTTATTATAGAAGGAATATATATATTCCATATATTCTTCTATATATATTATAGAAGCCAAGATAAATGAAATGGAACTGAATTTATACATACGCTTGTAAAAAAAGACAAAGATGATTGCTTTGTCATGCAATTATCTTGAAATGTTTTCATATATTAAAAAGCTTAAAAATATAATACATGGATCTCACTGGTCATACCAGGCCCATGTTTTATAATCAATTTTCCTTTCACTTTACAATTTCTACTTTAACTTAATGGTTTAAACTTTATGCTTTTTTTAGATAGAAGTACATTTAGCCATGTTGAACTACTTAGCTGAACTATTGCTGTTATTTTGAACCATTCAAAATTGTAAGAAGAGAACCTAGGCTACATTTTGACTTACATCTTATATTAATAAATAAAATACCTTGTACAAAGACAATTCTTTAAGCCAGTTACCACAAGAAACACCCTGTTCATCGAGATTGATATTTTACTGTCATGCTGAAAGACAATACTAATAAGCACTTGTAAGCTGGACTGTTAAAGTGAGCAAATCCATGACCAAATCCAAAGATTGCAGGTAAAGAATGTCAACTGTGGAAACATCATTGCTGCTTACTTGAGATTCTCTGTAGTTAAAAATAAAAATGTTTATGTTATGTATGTGCCTCAAGGTGTTTGTGCCTACGGCTGCTGGAGTATGGAGTTACTTTGATGCTTTTAAGGGCAATCCAGTCCTTTTATACCTAAAGCAAGAGCTGTGTCAGCTTTCTCCATGTAAAGCTGAGCTTGCTTCCAATACAAGTTGATCTCTGCAAAGGCAGTTCCTTGTCTCCTATTGGTGGTGCTACTGGAAAGAGTCTCAAGGTGCTATATTGGAGAACAGGGTGTCAGATTTGGGAACATTTCAGATTTTTGCAAATTATGCACTTCTGCCAGCTTGACTGAAGCAATGAATTTAAGGATGCACTAGTTACATTTGGAGTTCAGCGGCAATTGGCCAGGATGACGATCCACTCCATTAGGTCTGGGCTCCCTATGAGTCAGAGGTCAATCTCTATTTTGTTTGTTCGTAACTGATGGATGAAGGTGGAAATGGATAGATGAATTGGGGCCTTGTCTGACACAATGAACAAATTGATCTAGTCTACGGTGATTGAGAAAAGTACTTTGCAAACCTCAAAATATACAGAGCAATCACCTCTATAATCCAAGCCACACTGCTCTTGAGACATGTAGCATGACATAAAAGGCAGGACTGTGAATCCAAGCGGCCAAAAAAGGTCATCACTGAAGGGGAGCTCTGTAACGTGGGGTTAGCTTAGTGTAGAGCACCTGCTCTTCCATGTTGAAAGGGGTCAAGTTTGATCATGATCCTTACTGGATGCTTCTACTCTGAATTTTCCCATGCTCATGCCACTTGAAGAAGACCCTTCAGCGTGCCCTGCACCCTCTGCGATGACTGTGGAGATTTTCTTGCCTGGTAACATTAGTTTGCCACACAATGGGCCAGACATTGCTGCTGTAGAGAGGGGTTTCCTTGTTTCCTTCCAATTACACCTGCCAGTTTAACTTTAAAAAAATGGACGAAATGGTGTAGAGATTTGACAATTTAATTTGAATTTTTTTTTTCATTTGTTTAGTTGTACTTCTAAGACTGTGGATGGAAAGAGATGTTAACATGTACAATTATGTATATTCTTGACCACTTTGATTTATCTGTCAACATTAAAGTGGAACTTTAATCAGTCAGATTGAATAGATCATTTAATGTTTTACTGTAGCAGCTGATGCCATATATTTTAAGACAATGTTGAACAAAATGATCCTTATTTTTAGGACACAAACATAAAAAAAGAGACATGCCTAGTTAGGAAATGCTCAACACACTTAAACTAATACACTTAATCGTATGTACTTAATCTTATGTGTTCTACCTTCAGCTAAGTCTCATTTACTTCACCTTTTATGACGACAGAAAGTGCATGGGCAGTAAAACTTTGTGGCAGAAGGCATTTAAAAAAATCCCTCTAGAAGAAGAGATACAAATAAAAAAGGAAAGTGCTAGATGCTCCTTGAGTTAGTTGTGTTGGAATATCATCCCTTTGTGTTTTTCTTCTCTGAGGTTGTATTCTGTAAGACAGGACAAAGTATAGGATTGGGTACAGATGAACAGAGGGATTATCCAGGTTTTGTGTCAAAGGTAGGATAATGCCGGTATAAATAAGATTCTCTTTGATCCCAAAGAACCAGGTGGGTTGCTTCTTTGGAGAGAGGTGAGGTACAGAGAAACTTTAGAGTAAATTATTCTTTGCTGTGTCATTGTGTATGTTAAGTATCATCACAAAGGAAAAATTGTCATGCAAAGACTTTGTATTTTTGAGAAACAGTTAATCTAAATTCATAATTAATTTACTTTGTGCATTGCGGAAGTATTTGTTGTCACCTTATTGAAGCATGTTGCTGAAGTGATCCATGAAAACAATAAAAAGATAAGCGCGGGGTTTAAAACAATGTTTTATTTCAAGACAATATAAAATATTGTCGTCTCTTATCACTGGAATATGCATTTTCATATACAAGATGCAAATTTCCAATTAAATACTTTAATTGGAATGTGTTCAGTAGAATTAGAATATGTTAAATTATGGAGAACAGTGAGTAAGGGAAAGATTCTTGTTAAAAGATAATGTGTAAATGACTGTCGTTATGAAAAGGAAAGTTACTTTCATATTCTGTACCACTCATCCATTTTAAGTAGATACAAAAAAAAGATACAATTTAATGATTCAGTGTAAATTTCAAGGCATGTTTGGACCAACCTCTCCCAGACATGCCTTGCTATATTTCATACTTTTACCTTTTTTTGCATGAGCATTTACTGTCCTAGCCATTTATGTGGAACCATTTGCATAAAAATGATATTGGCAGCCATGCCCGGACAGCTGGACATTGCTGTTACCCAGAAATCCCTGCTATACCTAGTTTAGGGGCAATAACAATTTCAGTTTCCTTGGAATAATATTCAGAACGAATTAGTCTGGCTCCTCCAAGCTAGAGACACGCCAGAGCAAACTATAAATGAGACTGAAAGGGCCCGTGTTCTGGAGCGGTGAGGCGGATATGTGAATAGTTAATGACATTGTTTTTATATAGAGATTACTGTCTGCATATGGTCTGCATAGTCCTGCAATTCATCACAGTCAGCAAAAGGAAACTGTATATTTCTGATTCTCTGAAACAGGTTTTTTCTCCTTTTTTCAATCACACACCCACTAATTATATTAATGTAGTACTTGGGTTCTTGTCAGTGTTTTTACGGTGTTATTAATTAATATAAGTTAGGTAAGCAATTGTATTCTGGAGACTTTCCAGTGATTCATGTCTGCAGTCTTCGATTCAGAGAATTTGAGATTTACTGATAATTGTTTATGTGTGTGAAGTCGGGGAGGTTCCAGTTTCTGGCCATTTAGCATTCCTGTTACTATCACAACATGATATCAATTAATGCTATGCACCTTAGAGTAAAGATCACTGGAGGGTCTCATTTTCCAATACACTGGAGATGTAAGGATTTTACTTAAAGTCGTCCTAATCTGTCTACAGCTGACGGTCCTCACAATCTGAGTGACTGAAGCAAGCAGTAGACCCGCAAGGGAAGCCACCCGGGCAACTACAGCTACTTTGGAGGAGTTAAAAACTTTATTGACTCAGATTGTCTGGGTTCTTCGCCAGTGCAAGCTGTATGGGTGGGAGGCATATGTCAATATGTCAATGGGACATTTACCAACATATCTAATGTCTACTGATGAGTTTAACTGCAGCAAATAACAAAATACAGTGTCTCTAACTAGTTTTCACAATTGTCGACTGTATGATGTGTCTGTGATGAGTTTATGTTTTTATGATGTAAAGCACTTGGAACTGTATTGTATTGAGAATTGAGAATTTGTAGCTACACTGAAAGCAAACTGCTCAGGCCTTATCCCAAGGCAAACTAAGAGAGATTTTGTTGTTTTAAAAGAAAGACAGTAGAAAAAATTCAGTATTCAGATGTGCCAACCTGAGACACAAAGAATAAGAGCTGTGATTGGAGCCAAAGGTGGGTCTAATAAATGCAGGACTGAACACTGAAATAATTTCCATTTGTTTATTTTGTCTTTCATAGATTTAATTAGCTGACGCAATTTTGTAAGTTTTACTTTTGGTGTTAAAAAGGCTAATGTTTTTGCAAAATCTTGTACAAAAAAAAAACAATTAATATTAACTACGATACGTCATTTATAAAGAAAGCTAAAGAGTGAAAAGTACAAGCCAGTGAGGATAAATGCTTGTCACAGGAGTTGAGTAAGATGCAGCTTTTTCTTGACAGTGACAAATATTTTATAACATCAGGGACTTCTGCAGGACAACCTTATGTTTCCAAACGTATGTCTGGTTTGACACACTGGCATGGTTAGTTTCTTGCTACTCAACATTGTGCTGACAAACTCATATGTCATCTCTCAGCATATTTTAAATCCAGTTAATTATGTACGAACAAAAATTACAGAAAACTTAATGCATAGCTATGAATGTTGAACTCTGCATAACACTACCCAACAGGAAGAGAGGTATGAGAACAGCATGCAGACAGATCACATGACACAGACAGACAGGAAGCAGCAGGTATTTAGCTTGGCACCACTTTGACGGTGAACAGTATTGTAAAGGGTGAAAAACGCTTCACACCAGAGCAGTCTAGGGAACTCACTAAAAAATGTCACACTTTTGAAAGTGGAGCAAACTACTTTGACATCATACAGTAACAAATGAAGCACATATGACTCTGTATCACAATAAGCTCCAAAATATGAGCAAGGAAATGAGCTATCACATGTTTACATATTTCCAGATATACATAATAAATGTATGATTCATGTTCAAATCTAGTTTATTTTTAAAGCACACGTAAAAACTGTATGTCCAGAGTGCTATGTAGAACAGGATAAATTGAATAAGTAAAATCCAGACATAAAACACACATAATGATTTAATTGATTGCAATTGCAGAAAAAATACACCAGAGAACAAGAGACTACAAGAAGGTGAAGTTGTTATATAGCCAAGTGTTTTCAAACCACAATCATTTATATAAATTATACATTACTTTCCCTAATTGGTTCACTTTCTTTCTTTAGTTTTTGATAGTCCAGGGGTTGCTTGCAAGTAGCCAGTTGTTTTCAGGTGAAGCATTTGCAACACCAGAGTTCACCAATCATTATTCTTCTTTATTATTAGCTACAAATCAGGAAGCACACTTCAGAATATGAATCTCAAATATGCCAAGCCTACAGCTTTCACTTTCACATACTGACAACTTGATAGCATCATACAGAACTCACCTTGGGGAGAACCTGTGTTTTAAGTGGACATATACAAAATCCACTTTTTCAGGCCTTAAATACATTTTAAGGGCTGAAAACCAACTGTAATTCGATGAATTCAGAGTTTTTCACAAAATCTTCTCAGAAGATTGTTTTGGTACACTTTCTGTTTAAATTCCCTTAAGATTGAAGTCACTTAGATCAATTTATCTTCTTAATGAGGCCCGGATTAATGGGCTTGGTCATTAGTAGCAAATTAACAACCTGTTGTTTCTTTTGAACTTACGATGATGGAGTGCAAAGTCTCCACAGCAACATTTTTGTTATGATCGCCAAAATGGCAGTACTTTATACATGTTAGGGTTTCTCCAATATAGATCTCTGAGCCCCCAAACATTGTCAGTTTTGGTCCGTGTACAGTCTACTTTGGGAGCGTCATTAAGCTGACATTGATCGATGACTTCATTTGAGGCCCTGAATAGCTTGCAGATCTGAGGAACTTTCAGAGCGTGCAGACTGTGTAATCTTTCCACTGAACTCTCAGACACTAAAGTCAAGAAATGTTCACTCTTTGTTAACATTTGTTCATTTGCATGTCTTTATTTTTGCTACTCTCCCATGGTTGTTGACACCTCTGAATGGTGAACCATATTTTAAATAATTTTTTTCCCAATAGTGTTTCTTTATATCTGGGCAGAAACCTTAGGAGCAAGGGAAAACAAAGAGCTGAGTGACCAGCTGCTGGTGAATATTATGTTTAAACCGGCAGTGTGAGTATCTGCTGGAGCACATCACAGTCAAAGTTCAGCAAATGACAATTTTGACCCGACAGCAAAACCAGACCGAGGTTGGAGTTCACTCCACAGATGTAAAGCTGTTGTGCAGAGCGCAGAATAGAAACCAAAGGAATTTAAGGTGCAGTTTAGCTGGTGCAGCATTTAGACGTGATGACCACTTTGTGTCATCAAACAGTACTAAAAGTACACTTTTTTAATGTTAACTATTAGTTTGTTTTAAAAACCTGAGAGAGTCAAAGTTTGCCTATACTCTTCTAAAAGAATGCTTCTATAAGAGTAAAGTTTTAGAGTAAAGCCATGGTTTATTATTTCTAGAAAGAATAACATTTACAATCTAAGCCCAGAGACAATCTAAGGTTTAATGAGGCACTCAAATGAGATGAGAGGGGGGAAAAAACTGCTGAATATGTATTGATGTTGTTGTACAAAACATTTGGCTAATCCAGATGTTGCATTTATTTTGTTGCCTCTTGGTTCAGGGTGAGGTGTTGAGAAAAATACTTAATATTTAGAAGGTTAACTACGTAATTTCTACTAAATTGTAATGAGTGTCAAGAGAGCCAACAAGCATTTTCTGAAATGTAGGGTCTTGAGGTGTTACTTACTGATTTCCATGAATAAAATTGTGGTTTTCCTTACTACTCATTAGTTTTTTTCATTCTTTACGTCTCTGGCAAAATGAGCTGGCAAGAAATTGTGAAAATATAATATAATTTGTGATTCCCTTCAACTACATGCATTTAAGTCAAGAAAACTGAACTCACAAAATGGAAATATTCAGCTGTCTAGTGCATGTCATTATAGGTCAAAGTAATTAAGATTTTCCTGTGTTGAACTTTGTGAAAACCTGCAGTGCCTACAATTCACTTTTCTCAAGATCTTGGTACTTCAGGTTAACTTTTAGTTGGTCTTAGGCATCTGAGAAAGTACAAATGTCTCTTCCATCTCAAAGTCAGACAGACTGACTGATAAAAGGCTTTTCAAGCTGTGAAGAGTGTCGGCCTTCGCATCAGAATTGAGCCCTCCCCGGAGGACTCATTGGTGTTTTTGAAGTGCAGCACAGCTTGTCAATGATGTCAAATTGCATTTTCCCCTCAATCAAGTGAATCCAGGTCATCATTCAAAAAAGCATGCTTGAAAATCTTTAGAACAATTTAATTGTACGCTTATGTCACATTTAGATTATTGAGCACAAATAAACATTAGCATTTTTTCTATTCTTACTCATTAATAAAGCATCTGGCCTCAGGTTTATAAAACTGTGTGTTATGCTTTCCTGTTGCCACAGTATTAATTGGATTTGTCTGACTAATGAGAAGTATTATTGATCTATGTAACCCTGGAAAGGCATTTTCACTTTTTAAATACCCCTCGACTGCCACCACAAATATATTTTATCCAAGCTCTGAAAAAAATATGATCCAGAAATAGTAATATGCATATTATTTCACTCAGTTGATTTCAAGAGCCCAAACTCTGTAGAACAGTTTTAAAATTCACTGTGGGAAAATTCAGCAAATAAGACAAACAGAATTGTTAAGAATAAGAGAGATGTGGGCAAAATAAGAGTTAAAATACTCTGAAGTTATGAATTCAGTTATGAGTATAGTTTTAATAAAACGCTATGGGTATAAACATAGTTCTGAAATAGAACAAACTGTTTTTTTAACTTCATTAGGTATTTCATCCTCAATTTCTTTATCAGTGAAGTATACAGAACCCTCTATAAAAGTGTAAAAGATCCAAAGATCAATTGATTTATTTGGGTTATTGCAGCCAGCTAAAAATAGTGGACAACTTCCTTTGTGATACTCTAACATCTAAAAGAAGTAGTTTATCTATGATGCTTTGCTTTAACTGCCATGCATCTTAAGGTTTAAATATGACTAGAGGCAGCTCTATTGATGTAATTAACCTCTGAACCAGTTTGGGGCACCTGTCATCATATAAACATCTAGGCCTGGCCTCTTTTTTGCACATACTGAATATAGAGACATAAACCTGACTACAGTGAGATAGCATCATTCAGCAATACACCATTATCCCTCTTTACCATTCTTTCCCTTGACTCCTCTAGACTTTAATCATTTATTAATTTCCCTTGTGGTCTGAGGGGAGGCATCATGGACTGAATTTAAACTGGCAAGATCAGAGTATTGGGATGTCACTTTCTCATATAAGAAAGAATATGGAATGTGATGCTTTCATCATAGCAATGAGCCAAATCCACCATGGACGAGCATGTCAATTCAGCAGTGAGCGACTGTCTGTGGGAAATTACCTGAAGTAATTCTTAAACATCATAAATGTTGAAATATTTTTGGTAAGGCTTCACTCTTCAACTGGATACATTGAAAACATTTGTAGTTATTTTAGTAAATGTATGCAATTAATTTTGTTTTGGTGCATAAATATTCAAATAGATCTGCATGTCAGGACAACGTATTCAACCAGATTAACTTTTTTTTTTATTGCATTAGATATAAAGGTGAGGTAGTCTGACATAAATATATTTTGGCTACGTGACCACAATGATCTCTGAGTCAGTCATCCTTGGTGGGGGACGAAATCTTAAGAAATTATTTCAGGACAAATATCCACAACGTCCAGCTATTTCTAAGTGATGGAACTGACAGGCTGCACCATGTAAGGAAAACATGCAATGTATAATATTGGTGAATATCACAATATGTCATATAATATATTAATTGCAAACAAACCCACCACCTACTTTCTTCGGACAGTATTATGTATTTTCCAGACACATGGTGCACAGTCAATTGACTATATAAGTTACCTTCAGTTGTTATAAAATAGCTGTATATATATTAGATATGACTTAAAAAAATTTTGACTTCGTAATTCAATGCCTTGTCTCTTTATGAAGCTCCTTTTCTTCCGGGCACTGTGCTTCCAGCATGTCATAACAGCGAGGAATGCTCTTTGGGGCAGAAACTCAGCGTGGAGACTACGGCTCTGTGGACAAGCTGTGAGAAATGGGCGGTGCTTGGTGAGAGCAAACACTTAAGCACCCCTGAATGGCTGCCATGGGAGATTCAAGGATTTCTCAAACATATATAAAATAATAAAGGTGTGTTGTTCATGAGGTATAAACATTATAACATCAGTTAAAGCTCAAAAGGGTTAATTTTAGATAAGACCTCTATTTAATGTTTTTACCACTTTGCACCATGTCTATATTTTGTAGAAATAACTCTTCACTTTATATCAATCATTATGATTGATTTGTAAAGACAGCAGAAACGGTAAAACAACAAAAAAAAAAATCTGTTCTATGCCCCAAGTGGGCAAAATAGTAAAAGCTTTTAAAATAGCAAAAGTTTGCATGGATCTGAAATATCAAGCTTTTAAGGAGATAAAATAATAATAAGTAATATATCAGTTTTGAATTGTGTAATATAATTGGACTGGACTTGCACAGCAACTATAAATATTAGATATCACAGGATAAACAATCCTTTGGGGAGCTCTGCAGTGCAAATAAATGAACATAAACATTACACTGGGCTGCAAGAAAAAAATACAAAGGAAAGCAAAAATAGTTTCACTTGTATGGCTTTCTGTCTTTTTGACCTCACAAATAATATAACAATAATTTCTGAGGCAGCTGTATTGCTAAATATAAATCATTTGACTAGCAGCAATTATCTTTTCATTGACTTCAATCGATTGGGACTCATCCTAATGTTTGATGTAGATTTAAAAGTTAAAGTCAGTTTGAATGAGTGAGAGGGGATGAAGGGAGGGTGAGTAAAGACCACATACCATCAGCATCTAATTTCTACCTTCATTTCTGTATGATCTAATATTAAATCAAATTCTGATGTAATTCATAACCAGTCATTCATCACCAATTAACAGAATGACAAAGTAAAATAATATCAGGAGATAGCAGATAAATTAAGAACTATAATACTTAATTTGTTATGAATATACAAACTGTTCAATTTAAAATGTTTTGTTCATATGTCTAAACATCTGTAACCTACCACATGCTGTTTTTTTTAAGCTTTTTCACATTTTGTTATATTACAACCAAAAACATTAATGCGTCTTACTGGAATTTAATTTTTAAGTTAAACCCAAAGTTACTCATAACAGTGAATTTCAAGAAATATGACGCAAGTTTGACATGCTAAAACATTTTGACATATAATATTTTTTTTCTTTACCGTTGGTTTTTTGATTTTTATATTCAAACATACAAAAGTCCAGAGCTGGAACTTTTGGTTTCTGGTATACCTATAAATCTGACAGACAGGCAACTTCTACAAACAGCAGCAATGGAGGACAAACCTGCTTTTCTTGGCAAACTGGATGTTAATTTGTCCTTCAAAAAACAATCTAATGAGACACTGGTTAAGTCTGGTGCATGCAGAAAGGAGTTGGCCTATCACTGAAACTATTCAAGCCCAAAAGACCATCTAAACGTTACACATGTTACAGCATCACAGATGTCCCTGTCAACATCTACAATCCACATTTCTAAAGAAGCACTTTTCTCAAATAAGTTACATAAATGATCAGGGGTTCTTAAACACTTAAAAGCTGATTAGGTATAATAACACTTTGCATTAATCTGATGGTTGAGGAACCAAAATAGTAGATTTAAAACAATGCATATCTTTAAGCTCATATAAATATTCCACAAAGTAGTGGCAAAAAGGGGCTTCGAACAGAAAACGTTGCTTGTCTACATACAATTTTAGCTCACAGTGTGATAAATTGTGATTAGTTGCAGACCCTTCAATTAACTCTATTAAAATTTGTAATTGAATCCTACCACTAGCACTTCAGAATAGGCTTACACTTATTCTGATGTGTAAGCGTCAAACAGATCACTCTTCAATCCATTATCCAAAGATAGAAAGAAAAGAGTTGTAGCATTGCACAACTGCAAAGCTATTACAACTTATTTTAGGTAGACCACCAAAAGTAAAAGAGAAGTTACCAACATATGTATGGAGCTGCAAAGATCCACAGCTCATGAGGGAGAATCTGTTGCCAGGACAACTATTGGTTTATTTAATTATTTAATTGTTTATTTATGATAAGAAGTTCCATTTGCATGTAGACAAAACAGCACATGTGGAAAAAACTGCTCTGGTCATGTGAGACAAAATGCTAACTTTTCAACCAACATTACAGTTGTTGCATTTTTTGGTTGTAGAATATTAATACTTCACATTACCACATACCATACCCCCAAGGAAACAGGGTTGCAGCAGCATCATGTGGTGGAGATAATTCTCTTTGGCAGGGATAAGATAGACATTCTAGAAGGAAATGAATCAGAACCTACTAAAAAATCAAGACTGGATTGAAGGTTCAACGGCAGGCATCGAAAATTGCTGTTCACAGACTCTCCAGATTCAGTTTGAACTTGGACAAGAGGAGAAAAATGTTCTTTGAATGATGGCCAGGACAAATCCCAAAAGAATACTTTCACAAAGAACTGTAGCTACAATAATGCCAGAGTCCTGCTGAGGCATATATTTTCAGATCTTTTCAGTGTTCTACTCAAATCACAGCTACAATCAGAATTTAGTTTGAACAATATCATATTGTAAAATTCTATGACGAAAATCTAGAAGTCTAAAATAACATTTCATATCTTCTCTCTTACACACTGAATAATAATGACTTCCAACCTTTTCTTTTATTTCTAAAAGTGATTAATGGCAAATTTCTTTTCAAATAAAGTTCCACATTTAATTTTGATTTGGAGAATACAGACTTTACTTTATTAGTTACTGTATATAGATTTTTTCCCCAAATGTAAACACTTTTATATAACACTTGCGAAGATCACATTCACCTCTTCGAAAATAATTTGCAAAAAATATGACCATCATTTATGTAGGCATTGTGAATAACAACAGGAGGTGAAGCTTAAGAGGCAATGTGTTTGTTTTTTTTATCTCATTTCTTATTTATTTCAACATACCCCCATTAAAACTACAGCACTACAAATCTCCTCAATTTTTTAAAAGTGACAGAGTAAATGTGTGATTTAAAAGAATGTTCTACATCAACACTGCTCCATAAGGGAATCTACTGTCTGTTCTCAAGCCCTGACTGAATTAAGTTTTCATGAGGCCAATGGTTATTGATGAGCTGCTGCTTTTTCCAAAGTCATTTTAAGTCATGTAAGAGGAACAGAGATGGAGTCACAGACTTTACAGTAATCAAATAGTGACATACACATAGACTCAGGATACAAAAGTAAGGGTAATTTGGCAATGTCATAAACACAGTTTGCTATCCATGAATGATGGAAACGATAAAACAAAAATACCAAATTACCTGTTTCACATTTACTTAAAGTAAAATCTGATTATTTTATTTTTTCCAGAAGATTTTCAGTCATCTTTTGGGGAAAACAAAATAAATCTGCCAAGCTCCATATGCGAGTCCAGGATTTTATTTAAGGACCTATAAATTATAAATCTGATATCAAAGCAATTACTGCAGCTCAGTCAAAACACACATGCCTCCTTAGGAAACAAATAAAAACTGATAACAATAATTTGATACAATGGTCTTGAATTGATCTGCAGAATATAAAAATAAGGAATAAAAGGAAACCCAGTGTATTGTGTTTCAGTGTACAATGCACAAAAGAAGAGGATAACAAACCGCTCTGCCATGTCAGTCAATTTGAGTTTGTCAAACAGCAGACATCAGAGAAAACTGGACGTCCTTGGTGTTGCACTGTGATTGATGACAAACAGTGTGTGAAAGTAAATGCATGTCCCTCTGAGTCTGAGTGCATTGGATTCCATAAATCTGAGGAGAAGGCTTGCATGATTTCAAGGACTACTTCAGCGCATGTATCCAAGTTTCATTTTGAGTTTTATAGTGAAGATAAACATTTGCACATCTTAAAATGAACCTTCTTTTTTCTGGACTATCGCCTTCCTGAAATATATGTCTGTAGGTGCCAAAAAAATTAGAGGATGAAGACATTTGGATCCGTAATAACTGCAGAGATGACCAATCTTAGATTTATCTCTTCTGTCTGGTCGGTATTGTTTTTTTTTTTTTTGGGGTGGGGGGGGGGGGGGGGGGGGTTTGGGAAAGGTTCTAGATGATATTCTTTCTTTAGAAAGCTGATACACAGAAACAATCTGGACTCCTTTCAGCAGCCATGGCTTTAGCACTCATATGTTTGAATTTTTCAACATAGCCAAAAGATTTTATGACAGTCTAGTTTTGCTGATGATAATTTTAATGTGTTCAGAAGTGTCAAATATATAGTAAGTTATTGCTGGAGATTATTTTCTGATGCAGTCATGTTTTCCTGCACCACTGAAACTAAAGGCTGATACGCAATATTGTGATGGGGGTAATCAGAACTGCTCACTTGTCTTCTATAACCATCTTATTGCATGTTTCATTTTTAGATCTATCCAGCCTATCAGTCCATCTGCACTTCCTGCCATTTATCCATGTATGCCTGCAAATAGGATAGTAATTGGACAAGTCCGAGTGGCAGCTGACAAGCCTTGCTTGGCAGATGTGAACAGGAAAGATTAACACACTAGGTCCAATTCAAAAGAATAGGGGTCTTTTCACAGGCACAGATGGAGCCCTTCAGTAAAAAAGGAAATGATTCAACAGAATGGATGGCAGAAAAAAAAAGTCCATTGCATAAATGGCCTTTTGTTTGGAAGCTGTACAGAAGGAAAAAGTTGAAGCTTTTTCATTTGCTAAAGAAACTATTGCCAGCTGAAATGCTTGAAGTATACTGGATAAGCACTGACTCAATGAAAAGTAAATTTTATAATTTAGAAATTTTTGATATATAAAAAAAGTATACTTCGTATTCCTCAATGTACTCAAAACTACAGTGCGTTGTAATTCTTTGCTTTGGAAAAAAGCTGTCATTTTAAGCTAAATGGGCAGGCACTGTAGCTCTGGCTGACACTCTATCATCTAAAGTTAACCACATGTTAGGGGCTACGATGGGATCGTTCTATGATATAATGGAAAAATGACAGCCGAAAGCTTCGGCACATAGCTCAAAAACTCTTGAGACATTCAGAGTCTTTTTTAACCTCTTAACTGTGACCCTCAATTTTTACATGTCGTCCAAAGGGTCCATGAGAACAGCAGCGTCTTTATGACAGGTAAGTCGTTTTAACCTACTTACAAGTCCTAATGAGGGAAAACAAAATGAGCACATGATATTAATGATAAAAACTTTTTGTAATTTATGTAAAACTCAGCACACCTCTATCAGTGGTTCTTCATATGTTTTCGCAATTTGTTACACCCTTAAAATGATTTTGTCTTCAGATGATTGATTAATTTAATGATGGCATTTGACTGAATGTAATGTTTTGATTATTGAGTCTATGCTGCAAAATAATATAAAAAAAACAGATTCGGTGTTATTACAGTTGAGTTGTTAATAACACTGTTGTTAGAAATGCCTTCTTCAAAGAAAATGAAACTGCTTGAAATTGCACAGCAGCATTTATATCACATTTGGGTCTTCTTTTATATATGTTTACTCTATAATTTATGAAGACCTGTCCTACTTTGGTTTTGAGTTGAGAGGAAGAAACTAGGACTACTCCAGTCACAGCTTCTCCATGCAGGATAAAAGCGCACCTTTGTTAACTGTAACCCATATGAAGTAAAGTCTAGGTTGGGAACAGGCCCTTCATTTCATTCAGATTTTATTTATTGCAAAGAGGTGCACTTTTGGATATATCGCTGTTGGAAATAAAGTGTCATATGTTCAATAGATTGATGGATGTTCAATTAACTACTGCTCTGGTGAGGGTTACTCTCACTGCTGCTCAATGAACAAAGGTGGATATATCTTCATTAAACTACTCTTATTTAGGTACAGAGGTGCTACTTACCACAAAATCTACAATTTCTATTCAGAGACCCCAATGTAGCTTAAAAAATTTAACCTATTTATTTTAAAGGAGCGCACCGGTTATGATGATCTTATGATCTTATTTCTTAATAAAATTATCAAAATGTTTAAATAATGGTCAAAATGCATACAACACACACAAATGGCTTTGGTCTATGTAAAAATATATGTATATATTACATTTGTGAAAATGTCTTCATTTGCACAATGAATAAAGAATTTCATTCACTGCTAACAGCAACTATTTGTACAGCTGTGAGAAATAAAGTATTTAGTACAGAAAATGATTGTTACAGTGAGTGAAGAATATTTATGCTTCTAAGAGTATTTGATACCTGTATAAGTGTGTAAGACTCAACACAATAAGAATTAACCATACATAAAAAAATATACATTAAGAATGGTTTGTTCTATAGTTAGAATCCTATCAAACTAGTTCCAACATTAAGTCTCAATTTTCCTGTTTAAAATTACACTTAAGATATACTTTTTTTATTAAGATGTGTCTGAACAGTCAGCTTTCATTGTGTTTAAATATATCTTACTTCAACATGAAAAACTCTCTTGATAACTTATCACCTCATACTATTCCTGTATTTGTGCTATTTTTGCATATTTGTGTTTCAGTCTTTGAAATATATCGAGTCTGCACAGTGCCTTCTTCAGGTTTTATTTCATCAGAGCATTATTCTCAGACTAAAAGATAGTCAGTAAACTACAGCGTAAAATAAATAAGAAAAATACCTGTTCTGGCCTCTGCTTATTTTCAAAGTGAACATTGTTTTTAAAGACAAATCTATGAAATGGTTCATCCATATCATCAGTGTATCATTTGTCATGATTGCCTTGCATCATACAAAATATACTTTTGTTTCAGAACACATCGTGTGTTCCATTTAACAGCAATAGGAGCTGAACGCATAAAAAACTTAGACGTGTTTCTTTGTTGTCAAATTATAAAGGTAGAAGTTATTTATATATGCCACATAGTGATTTTTAGTATTTAAATATTTTCATAATGTGCCTCTTTTAGTGCATCTGCTGAAGAAGCATAAGGTACTGTTGGTAAAATGTGACAAATATAATGCCAGACAGGTTTCTGTAACCCTTCTGCTCAATCTTTCATAAAACCCAGCATTAGCATGTTATGCATGTTGTGTCTTTGCATTTAAAGCAGATGATCTCTGCAGGAGTGCAGAGACTGATTAAGCAACGGCATGCAGGGTGTTAAGATGGGGCTTTGGGGAATTAGATCAAAATAACACTAAACCAAGTAAAATACAGTACATGGATTCAGTGTGTGAATGTAACCACTGCCAGGCAATCCTTAGGCTACAAAGCATTTGGTGAATATTAAAATATTGCAGATTTTCAAAACAGAATGATGCAACAGATTGTGAAAGTAAGTTTCACAAGTGTGCAGAGGTTAAAAATAAGTTATTTAGTTGTACTATAGAATACAACAGTATTTCTAATTCTCTTTGGTTTGATTGATCTTTTGCTTCAAAGCTTTTGGCCCCATCCCTTGCAGCAAAAACTTTTTCCTTACGTCTCCCATGGCACCGACATAAAACTTTTTTATTTATTTTTTTTAATTCTTTATACAGCATTTTTCAAGAACATTTTTAAGCTCAGTTTGAACAAGACACATTTTTACAGATGAGAATGCAGACTGTTAGGCAACAACTATAATACATATGTCTACAAGATACTTTAATGACACATTAAGGGCAAAAACAGAAGCAATAGAGAAAAAAAAACTCTGTCTTGTTTTCTAAATAAAGGTAATAAAATACTTCCAGAGCAAATCAAAACAAACTTCTTCCACGATAGAATAAGTAAACTACTATATAAAGCTAACATAAAATTTCAAGAGATAATCTAAGTCTAAAGTATTGTCCTTGCCACACTACTATCTTATTATGTCTGTTTTGGTCTTCATATCCGTGTTGTAGCAACAAAGGAAGGAGCTCCTTCACTGACATTAAAACAATAATGTCGTACTATAATCATCTTTTATTTTATGTGTTGCAAAGATTCGTTAAGACTCAATGAATCTGTAAGAACCTAAGGATAATATAAGAGTACTTCTAAACAGCACAAAGGAAAAACTTGTTCATATTTATGACTTTGTTGCTGACCATTGTTCTCACTTAGCCCATTTCGGAGCTTTGAATTATTCATGTTCATTTCCAGCCTCTACATCCCTTTCCTTTGAGCCTGGAATACATCATAGTAGATAACTTTGAAAATGTTGAAAATTTGGAACTTTTCCATCTACAACAGAAATATGATACTCATGTATAATGCAGCAGGTATGATGAATTATTTTGGCGTTTTTATGTCTTTTATTTTACGTGAAACAAAATGTGAAATTATTAATTGTATGCTGCTTTTTGGAGAGAAGCTCTCCAGGCAGAGTCACCACTATTAATCCAGGAATCTATGCTGGGGTTTTGCTGAAATATGGTAATTGGTCCTTCACATAAATCTGTAATAGATGGCCATTAATCAAGTTGCTGAAGTGCTTTATAGTGCAGAGGGTGAAAGATGTTTGCCATTGTTTTCACTTCGAATTCAACAAAAAGACAAATCAATATCAAAACTGTGGTCAGGGGAAGAGTGTGCAACAAATGCAAGCTAAAGGCTCTCATCACCCAGAGAGGGATGAAAAATCCAATTACTTTGGTTAACAAGCTGACCTTCGTACGTATAATGCCACTGTGTCCCTTGGCTTATTTTCTTGGCAGAGCATGCACACTCCAGGGGCTCAACAAACCTCTAACTACTGCAGTGATTGCACTCAAAAGTAATGTCCACTGAGTAGGTCTGATAAAGCGCAGAGGACAAAGTCCCTGATAGAACAAGCTAATGAAGATTTAGCAATGTTTTTTTTTTTACTTGCATATGTAAACCCAGATCTGTAAGGGGATTCTACTCACAGTATTAATTTGCCTAGTAGGGATTTTAGCCTGAAGGATGGCTGGAATATAAAGTGGAAATGATTATAAAACTATAGAGTAACGTCTAAAGATAGATTTAAATAAAGCAATATCACTTTGTGTTACCTCTTCTGATATAAAGTTGAATTAAAAGCTCTGTTGAATCCCTGATTAAATCCATTATGAAATTCAAGCCATATCCATTTTATTGCTTCATGTGAACATTTCCTGATCATTATATATATATATAAAAAATAAAAAAAAGATCCAGTTGATCCTCAATAGCTTAGCTGGAGTGTTTATCCACAATATCAGTAAACAAAGGTGGGATGGTACTTTTGTGGGGAAATGCATGCCTGTCTCAAATAAAATGAGCCTGTCTCTTCCAATCTCATGTTTAACCAACAGTCTTTGCTTCCAAAACCCAAACCTATTAGCATAATTGGATAATTTTCACCACAACAGAAAAGAGCAAACTATATCAGTCTGCAGAATAATGTTCTGGCTTGTGCATTAGCATTATAACCCTGTGCCATAACCATTCTTTGGATAAACAATGTTAGTTATTGAGCTTCTCAAGATGATGAGTTACTGTAAGTCACAGGGATGGCCACAGAGTTTCACTGAGACAAATAAAACTAAGATTTATGAAGGTTAAATGAACCTTCCTAAGATAAATTGAGCTCTCAGATGAGCTATGCAGTGACTGGTTATTTTATATATAGCAGCATGAAAGACTTTAAAGGAACAGTATTGTGTTTTCCAGACAGATAATGTCATTTTATAGCACAAGCAACTATGTGCTAAGTAAATATGTTACCCTTCAGTTGTTGTAAAAATAACTGTATATATCAAATATAATTTAAAAGATAATTGACTTCATAATTTAACGCCTTGAATTTGGGCCTTTGCGGCTTTAAGAAAGCCCTGTTCTTTCCATAACTCCCCCTTTGGGAAGTCATCACAACATCGCTCTACCGTTAAGCCTTTAACAACATTTTTACTATCGTTGCACTGAGAAGTAGCTCATATAATCAGCTCAGAAGATGAGCCAGTTCCACTATGTGTTTGCTAATTGCTACTGGCTAGTTTGATGGATTTGAGTCATGGAGCAGTGTTGTTCTGTGAGGCGGAAGCTCAGAAACTCCAGCTTGAAGGAAGCGTTCAGTTCCCCCCAGCATTTTGCACAACTGAATGGTTGCCATGGGAGATTAAAGTATTTCTCAAACATGCGTAAAAAGAATCAAGGCAAAACTTCATGTATGTTTTTGATGAGGGAATAACATTATAACAAAAGTTTATTTTACATAATAATGCCCCTTTAAACTTTTAAAATGCTCATGATTACATAACAGAATGATCTCAAATTATGCACCATCTATTTAAAGTGATAGTGCAATATTGATGAAAATCCAGAAAGTGTGATGTCCATTTGTTTTCAACCACATTGAGAAAATCTACTATAAAATCACAATTTTTGAAGTTGTTCTTTAAATTTGCAGCATAACTCCAAAATAAGTATATACATCTTTTTTATGCAGCATATTAAAGTTTGTAATCCAGCATCATGAATACATTCTTCTGATAGATGCCTGGAAAACAATACTGTTTATTTATTATATTCTAAACCTGACTCTGTGCTTTACATCATAAGTGGCTCTATCCCCGCAAATCATTATTTCATATTACCTGAAAAGCCATCTTGTACCACTGGCATAAATCAAGTGCAATACACTGAATGAAGTTGATACAGCGATCGCAGTGAATTCCATCACTCTGAAAACAAGAACAGTTTTGTTAAAACAAAACCTGCTTTATTTGTTCTGATTGTCATTTTAAAACAACTTGCAGCCACTAAAGTAAAATCCATGTTTCTCCTTCTGATGAACTTGCTTTCTGTGATAGACAGATGC
Source organism: Phalloptychus januarius (assembly GCA_902982915.1). NCBI lineage: Eukaryota > Metazoa > Chordata > Actinopteri > Cyprinodontiformes > Poeciliidae > Phalloptychus > Phalloptychus januarius. The sequence continues at coordinate 13,005,339 of CADWAE010000230.1, read as the reverse complement.
GCATTGTGCATCATCTGCACCGATAGGCACCTCAGGGATAGCAACATGCTGATAGGTGCTGGGAGCAGACAGCTGTCAGACTGTTGCTCTGCATTTCAAATAGCCTCCCCTTCAACGAGCACTACAAAAGAAACGGGGCTGATCCAGACCTACTGGTGTCAAATGCACCAGATTTCTTCTATTATCCCTGCCATAGGAAGCCTACACCTAGACGTCCAAGGTCAAGCTTTTGTATTGCATCCTTTTGAAAGTGATTATGTCTAGATATAGACATAAATCTTTCATAAAGACATATACATTTTTATTCTACATTTGTAGAATGCACTAAAGGAAATTAAAGCAAAACATTTGAAGTGTTACCATACATATATGCACTAATGAGATTTGTAAATAACATAGCTCTCATAAATATAATTAAATATAGAAGCTCCTGTAAGATTGTCAGTTACCTGATCTGTAATTAACACATGTTGAATCAACTAAGGTGTCCACATAGAATGGGGTTGAAGTTGATCCACCTGTTTTGGTTCTGGTTACCTTTGGTAGTAGAGCAGCTATGAACATAAAATTAATAAGTGAGGAGCATCAATAAGATAAAAAGCAACCGCAGTTTGAGACACAGCAATGATCCTCCACCATGTGTAATTTGAAAATGCGTTATTCCACAGAATAAGTTGTAGGTTGCAATTTAAAAGTTGTGCCTGTATATGAAACTGCAGGCCAGTCAGGCGGCCCATACTCATCCCTGAGCCAAAAGGGAAAACCAATAAAGACCACTTGAATATCAGAATAGGGTCATTGAGGAATGGAAAAAGGCAGCCTGGTCTGATCAATCACTTTTCTTTAACATTGCAGGCATGGCCTATCATGTGTGCATCATTTTTTGAGAAACATAGAGAAAAAAGGTGTAATATGTGAATAAGGCAAGCTGTAAGAAGCAGTGTAAGCTGTAGGGAACCTTTGTATCATAGTTTTGATAGATGTTTCCCAGCGCTGACATTTAAGAGGTATAAAGACACGCTATTAAGGGGTACCATACAATAACATAAAAGTCAGCAAAATTAATCCATCAAACACTGAAAGACACACCATGTGTAATAATCACTGTACTATATGGCCATATAATTTTTTTTCATATCATAATCACACTAATTAAATCCCTAGTAAACAGAGGTTATGGTAGCTCAAAAACTGAATCAAAATTAAGCAAGGGGATTTACCAGTGAGCCCACAGTCTGGCAGGTAGAAAAGCTAGAGGCAACACTGTTGATGGGAGAGAGATGAAAAATAGGCTTCCTCTCATCATGCCTTCATCACCATGGCACCGTAGGTTGCCAAGGGGAGCCAAGAGTTATGGCAGACAGAGGGAAAGCAAATCTTCTAGACCTGTTGCCATTTAGGCTCCCACTTCTACCTATTAATTTTTATCAGAAGTGAGAATGGCTTGTGCACATGTTAGCAATCGGGAGACATGAGAATGGCTTGTGCACATGTTAGCAATCGGGAGACATGAGAATGGCTTGTGCACATGTTAGCTGAAGCAGCTCCACTGTATGGAGCTGCATTAGGGTAATGTTCTATGCTTAGATGTGGACAAAACAAATATGAAGTTTCAAATTCAGATCTTTTCTGAATTTTGAAATGATTGTTTTAAATTGATTTTTCAATCAATTTAAACAACTCTTCCACAGCTGCTATGTAAATATTTAACCTTACACACATTGCGCTGTCAAACACTGTGTAAAAATATTCAGACTATTTCAACGATCCACATCATATATTTGATATATAGTAAAACTAGAGAGAGATAAAGGTGTCATTAATTGTAAAAATGTTTTTCCTTGATATGAATAATTTGTTTGAAAAGCATTCTTGAAATGTTTTTGCATCAGATACAGCAGGGTTTTCTGTCTTCGCTACAAAGCAAATCCTAACATGTGCCCCACAATGTGTTTGTTTCTGAGGCTTTTTAACTTCAAATTACAAACTATATAAGCACAATAGTTTATGCAAATCATTGACAAACATAGAACTTAATTGTGTACATGTCTTCTAAAATTCTTTATTAATTTCTGAATGTGTCGCAAGATGATTGGAGACACTTCCCCTGCAGGATGACATTTGTTTAAACATGAGTATGCACAACAGACAGCAGACTTAGGTAGAAGCTGAGATTAAAATGAAAACTTGTTCAAAGATTTTTGTTGACAAGATGTGGGCAGAGCACTGATAATGTAGCAGTTAACCTACTTGTAATGCTCACTGTTTTTTAAAGTTCAAGATTTCTTCCAAACAACTGAATAAAAGCATGTTATGTCTCTGGGGTTAAGTTTGGACATTTCCCATGCTACTCAGCCATTTAAATGAAGTTATTTTCTGTTTAAACCTCGGACTGCTCTGGCTGAAGTGAGACTGAATATCTCAGTTTCAACAAAAGAGCTCCCCGATACTGCCAGGGAAAGGTTGAAGCAGTGCAAGAGGGAAAGGGCTCAAAAGAATTTGAAGTCAGCCATTTTGTTCCATTGAAAACTGTCCACTTGTGGTGCATATTCAAAACAACTGTTCAAGCAGGCTCACCGTTAATGCAGACTGGGTCAGGTAAATTAAACAAAGTTTCCGAAGACCCTAAAATTTCACCTCTGACTTACAGGAGGTTTTTGCTCCAGTTGATGTTTTATTGGGTATGGTACAATCAAAAAGAGTCAGCACAAGTTTAACTCCCATCCAAACACTTTGGATGGGAGTGTCCTTAAAATATTTACATTTTTTCTATAAGAAGTTATCATTGCTGTGTCGGCCTAGTAGCACTTAACAGTGAAAGTCATGTTGGGTGTGATTGGGCTGTTGATAACCTTGGATCCATCCACGCTGATAATGCGATAGCTGTTGCGTGTGCTGTCGTAAAAATAAGAGACGGTGGCGGCCTGCTTGCTGGCAGGAACCCAGTTCTTCTTGGTGCTTGGATCAGTTTGGAACACGTGGGCCCTGGTGGTGTAGATCGGCTGCTCCATGTTTATAATGCTGAATTCCTGGAGTTGAGATCCGTTATACAGTCAGATGGAAAACTAATCTGAATATTTGTTAAAATGCATCTCCATAACCGGACTTGCACAAGTTTAACTCCCACAAGTTCAGGGTGAGACCCTTTCTCTGACAAGACAAATCAGCCAGATGAAAGCTTGAGAGGATGTAGACAAAGTCTAAAATAGAATCATTTAGACACCACATTGCAGAACATGGTTTGCATACACAAAATACACAGTTTTAGGGATAGAGCCTCATTCCAAAAGGGAATGCAGAACTAAGCATTCTATAAAAGTTAACATTTATAGAATGACCAATAGAGTCTGTCATGTCTTAGTGGGTACTGCAAGATAAAAGAAATTAAGTTAAGTATAACTCAACCTTGCAAAATGACAGTGACCCAAAACATACCAGCAAAGCCTTCAAGGATTGGATTAATACTTGGAAAGTCTGAGGTGAGTCAAAGCCCAGCTCTTGATTACATTAAGATTGTGGGTTGTGGACTAACTTGAAAGGTTCTGTAAATGCAGGAAGCCCCCAAAATATCTCAGAGCTTAAAGCGTTACGAGGATTGATGTGAAAGAGGGATGGAAGGAAATAAGAAACACCTCACTGTAGTTATTTCAGCACACTAAGGTAAGAGTACAGTAACTATTAAAGGGTATGATGTCCTAGCCTTTTCTTTGTTTTGAAAGAACCCTTAGGCAACCCGAAAGATTTTTGACACTATATTTTACCTTTGTAAAAGCTACACCATATGAATATAGTTTACATTGACAAGACGAGATTTATTCTGGCAAAAGTTGTGAAGAGTGTGCGGGGGAAAGTGATCTAATTACATTGTCTACAATAAGGACTTTTTTCCTCTGTCTGGAGGTTGACAGAATAGTCAAATCTCAGACTTTGTAGAGTTTCTATTTTAATAAGAAGTTTCAAAGCCATTTTCTTCCTCTTCAAAATTATGCAGTTCATTGTGTTTGTCTCTATGCCACAAAATCGCAAAAAAAATATATATATATATCTAGTGATTAAAAAAACAGATAATGATGTGTATAGTGTAAATTGGCAGCGATTTGAAAAGTACAGAGCTTGTCCATAATCTTGGAAAGTGATATATATTTGGTTGGAGATGACATTTTTATTTTTTCTGCATATTTGTGGGTATTTTGATGGTACTATTCTGATAATAACCATAACTCCTCATTTCCTACTGGGTTCTATTCAGTGGGTGTAAACGGAAATACTATGTCTTTCCTTAGTGTTTTACTCATTGTGTTTAATGAGCTTAAATTTATTTTCTGTATATCTAGAGGACAATGTATTAACTTTTTTTAAGTTTATTAGTAAAGGCGGGAGCATTTTTATTGAGTCTCTCAGCTGAAAGTCTTCCTTTTCTTTTTCAAACGCATGCTTACCTTCTAGGTAAGGAAAAGAAACCATACATCACCTGTTTTAATTAAACATACCCTCATAGTGAAGTAGTGACAGCTGCAGAGAAATGAGACAAGAGAGAGATCAATTACCATGAGAGAGATGAAAAGAGTTAGAATGGAGAGTGAGAACAGAGAGTGACATTAGTGAAGATGGAGAGAGCAGTCACTGTGACAGAACACAGCAAGGATGTGGAAAAAAAAATCAGTGGTGGTTATAAGTCAGGTGTCCTGCCTGATGGGCCAAGCCCTCTACCTGGGCTGGGAAAAGAGAGACTCCTCTCCAGGGTGCCTGACAGCCCTGCCGTAGTCTATTTCTTTAACAACATGCAGTCCATTTTCTGTTATACAAAGGTCTGATGGAAGCTATGTGTCACAGCAACTCAGAGTTTGTGATGATATGACCTCACAACAGGTTGGATATTGATTTTAGTAGAAACCCTTGATTTCAAAATGTTTTTGTTCACAGACTAGTTAGAGAGTTGAAGCACATTCAGAGGTGTATGTCCTATTAATTTTAATGTCCCTTGTGTTTTATTGCAGCATTTTCAGGTAAGAGCATTCTGTAAACAACAACTGACCAAAACTGAGTAATAGGGCACATTTTACTGCCCTATTACTTTAAAAAATAATGATTATTGTGAAATTTGTGACTTAATCTAATCATGGCAAGTAGAAAAATACACATTGGCCAAGGAGAATGGCTGGAGATTACCTATGTACTCTGTTCAGTTGCGCATAATCTTCAACACATATTAAGTGTGCATCATAATAAAACCAAAGCTTTAGATCTAAAAACATAGGGGTTCACTCCAGTTGGTAAATGATGCCAATGTTTGAAGCTAACTATAGGACTAGTTTATAACAAGAATGTGTAATCTTCTGTCATTTTGGCTTCAAATTTAAGAAACTTGGGATGCAAAAACCTAAAACAAGACTTTCTTTAAGGCACAGTTTGTGTAAAAAAATGAAACATTGTCAAATATGAGCTTGGAATACAGCATGTGTTGTCTTTGGAATATTTACATTAGGCTATTTTTTATTTATCTTTAGATGTGAAACACTGTTTCAATATGCTTTACAATGTAACAATAAATGGGATTTTGAAAAATATATTTTGCAATGTTTTGTGTAGCTTAGAGAGATACTTTATAATTAGGTCAAACTTTTAACTGGGACAGACCTTGCATTAGATGTTTTATGGCATGCATGATCTCTTTCTAATAAGGCTGCGGGGCAGCACTGTTCTCCCCCTACTGTTTTTAGCACTTTTGTAGGAAGTGCTAAGAATTATGCTGTATTAACATGTTGCCAACACCAAAATTATAATTTAGAATTATAATTATTTAGAATTTAGAATTATAAATATATAATTTAGAAATTATATATTTTTTGCCATGGAACTAACGAATCTCAACAAAATTTTAGATGTTCACCACATCTAGAGTTAGTTATGCATTAACTCTAATCAAGATTAAAAGAGAAATGTTAGTCTCAGATGTAACTGAGAAAAAAAACTTCAGCATGACCTTTTCCAATATGCAGCACAATTTTAAATCCAAAGACAATGTCCAGTTGAATTTGCTTTGATGCACTGTCCATACTTAAAAGAACTGGGTTTATTGGCCTTTAAGCAATGACTCATAAGTCAGAAAGATCCCTTCCTGTACACAAAACAAGGGCGTAAATCCCATCTCATTATTGGGGGGCAAAAACAGGGATATAGATATATTTTAAGAGCAATTTTCAACACAATCATTTTGTTCTCAGAAATCACCTAAAACTTATACTTGTATAAAGTTGCATGAAAAAAGTATAACAAGCAACAGACTTACAAAATATGGTACTTCCAAAAAACAACTAAAAGGAGGATATCTTCTCCCTCATGTGCGCAGTGCTCTTTGGGTGAAAAGCAGGTTCACTCTCGGGACATCACCAGCTGATCAAAGGACATGCATAGATTAGGTGTAAGTTCAACCATTTTTGAACCAATCTTGAAGGTGTTTTCTTTGAGACCTTTCTAAGACTCTTCATATGTTTCACCATGACCACATAAAAAAAAATAAACAGATGAGGAGTTTTCATGCAGGTTTAAATTAAACTCGTTTCTCAGCTTAAGGACATTAAAACATTTGATATCAAACTGGAAATCAGATGTGTTTGCTTGTTTATGCCAGAGGGGTCAAACTCCAGTCCTCAAGTCCTGCAACTTTTAGATGTGCCTCTGCTGCACCTGAATATAATAATTAGGTCATTAGTAGGACTTTGGAGAACTTATCTACACAAGGAGGAGGTAATTAAGCCATTTGATTCCAGTGTTTTGCATCTGTGGCACATCTAAAAACTGCAAGACAGTGGCCCTTGAGGACCGGAGTTTGACACCCCTGGTTGCATCACATAAAATGCTTACTAAAACATGTTGAAAATACTAGTAATTCTGAATACACTTTTATAACAGTTAAAATATTTCCACTAGTGCATATATTTTCATAATCTTGATTTATTTTGCTGAACAAGTGAGATTGTGTGTGTAACAGCGTGTGTATACAAATACAGCAGAGAAAGGATAAACCCAGCATGGCTCATATCAAATCAGTGTGAGGGATTGCTATGTTCGGTGTTTAAATTTGTATTTCAGCTTGGCCGAACAAACACGTCTCTCTGATATCTCAGTATCATGCTTTGACACATTCTGCTATTCCAAGCAGAACCAAAAAATTGAGGAGATAAGCTGACCTTGAAGTACAACATGTATCAGTGATGCACACAGTGGAGCAAAACTACTATCAACACAACAGTCCACTTACTATCGTAGGGATATTATCATTGTAATAAATGTTTTATTCTGAGAGAAAAGAAAAGTGTATTTTTTAAGTAAAAATGCTGCACCTGCTGTTGTGATATGTACAGCACTTTACTTAAAGTTCACCCTGATTATTTCCATGTTACAACCACAAACCTTGTGCATTTTGTGAGATTTTATGTTATAAACCAAAATAAAGATGCACATCTTTTTGAGTGAGTAGTAAGATTATGCAGGGCAGTCATATTTTTTGCAAATAAACCTCTGGAAAGGCTGACCGAGTATATATTCAGCACATTTTGAGAGAAGTTACCTAACTACTAAACAGAGACCATCTATGAGTATTTTAGAAGTTCAGCGGTTCTCTAAACTCTTCTGAGGTCTGTGAAAGACCATCTTTAAAAAATTATGAGAAAGTCCAATGTATAAACCAGAAGGTAGAAGACAAATTGTGACAACAAACTAAAATCACAGCATCACATAGTGGCAACTACGGTGAATTTTAAACCGAGACACAATGACTTCCAAATGTTGAACATTTTCCTAATCAACATACCAGCAGTTTTCAGATGGCATCTAAAACACTGAGCCTTAGGGGTTTAACATATGGGAGGCAACTTCATTCATCTCCTATGGAACTTATACAATGAGTTAACAAGCATTTACCCTCCTACTGTCAAACAGCGAACCAAACTCTTGAGAATTTGTTTCCACATTTAAAATTGATGTTCACAAAACCTCTCTATCGTATCTAAAAAACTCTACAATTTTACAAAAATGAATGGGCAAAATGTTAATTCTCCAGACTAGAAGCTGTAATTGTGCTAAAAGGATGTTTTTTGAAGCATTGACTCAGGGGTCGAATTTGAATACACACCATTTTTCACATTCTGCAACTAAAAAAAGTTTACAAGCCATGTATTCATTTTCTTCCACTTGACAATTGTGTCGTAATTGCTGTGTTAATCTGTAACACGAGTGTATGTGAGTGTGTGTAGATGTAGATAGAGTCTGTTATTCTAATGTTATAATTTGTGGATAGTTAAAAAGGTATGGATATTGTTAGAAAATATTAACCTAGTTGATTTTCTTATTTTTTAAATAATTTATTTTAATTTTTTTAAATATAATTACTATGCTACCATTCTGCTTTCCGCTCCTATTGCATCATTTTACCCACAGTTTCAACTTAAAACAAAGACATGTTAAAAAAAAAAACTATCCAATGTTCTTTTACGGTCTTTCTACAGACTTGTCAAAAGTCCTCTGCAAACTGTCTCTTTCAGCATGAGAGTTCCCCAGAGACAGGAAAGAAGATTATTTCACATACACTCCTGAACTTCAAGCTGACTCCAAACCAAATAGCATCAGTTGTTTCATCTCCTCTCCTGGCTCTTGGTCATAAAGAAGGTAGCTCATTGTCTATAAAATAATTTCAGCCTCTGAGGAGGAGATGGCCAGTTCCAGTACTTGCTTCTCTCTGCTGCTAAATATAAAACATTCCTGACACACAGTATACAGTATTTTGATAAAGCAGGGGCACAGCAATTTGCATTAGAAATGCAAATTGACCACAATGCTGAATCACAAAAGAGGAAGTAGAGTGCAAAATCAACCAGAGTTTATTTACAATATTACAAGGAGTAATTGATATAAATATATTATTATTATTTTATTTTTTTTACTTTACTTTTTTGAGGCCATGGTTCTGCAGCATCTTACATATGAATGCACTATTTAGACTGGGGAAGTTATAATTACTGGCTCAGGATAGAAGGATAACATTGAAGTAGAAATGCTGATCCTTGAGCTGGAATGGAGAATTGATATGGATTGTTGTCCAGAGGTGATTTTGTTGGAGGCAGACAAGATAAGTTTCAGGAAGCAGTTGAACAGAGGATCACCCAAAAAGCATGCATAAGCTCAAGATTGTCGTTTCCCCAAAGCTGTGTTATTAAAAAACAAAAAAACAACTCAACATTACAAGAAAACGGTTTGTCTGCCATCATAGATGGCCATGCAAACTAGCCTGCACATTCACAGCAGCTTCTGCACTGTAGAGCACTGCAGCACAGTAGAGCACAAAGTGGAGGATGTGACCAGCACATACAGAGCGTGATTGACAGCGCTAAGACATTTGTCCTGGCTCTGGTTGTTTCCAACTGAGAGTGGTGTACTTCTGCAGAGAGAGTAGCTTCATTTTCCACAGGTTACCTATCTCTATTTTAACAAATATATATATTAAAAAAACATACTTACATAAAAGTGTACTGCAGCTTTAAAGCCTGACAGTTATTGAACTCCAATATCAAAATATAGCAGTATTTGAATGCACAATAGCCAATTATCCATTGCTTTCATAATACCGAGGAGCAGAAAATGGGTAAGAGAGACTCGTCACATCAGTGAATTGTTGATGCTTAGTCAGTAAAACTCCTTGCTGGATTATTAGACAAATCCCATTTAATCAGACACGACTGTTCTACACAGATACCATGGTGACAGAGGCCCAATTCTTTCTGTTCAACTGATAACATATTTGATAAACTGCGTCAGAACAGCAGCAGAAGCATCTCCCTCTGCCTTTATCTAGAAATTAAGCACCATACTTTACTGTTAAGTTACACCAAGTATTGGTTGGCCATAATACATAATACGTCAGCCTTACATGTTTAACATGTACAAGTAACATAAGCGTGATAAGCAATGAGATGGTTACATAAAGCTGCATACTCCATGTGACATAGGAACAGAGTGCAGAACTGCAATAGTGTGATAGGGGTGTAATTAGTATTAGTTTAACTCTGAAATATATTTTGTGGTTGTTAATGTCTTTTTAAAAAGTAACATTTCTTCACTGAGAGGTTATCCGCCTCAGACATGACCTTCATGTGTGATTTTTTTTTGGAGTAACCTGGCAGGCATTTTAAAGCTCCTGCTAGGAAGTGAATGTTATAGTGATACATTGCAAAGACTCACAACATCTCAAACTGATTTGAATGTTTTAAAGGTTATCATTGTTTTATGAGGAAAGCATTTGCTTCTCTGTTGGGCATCTAAGTGTTAAATCTTGTCTGAGGGTTTGGGGGAAAGTAGAAGTTTATGCCACAATGCAGGCTTCTCCATTATAGGACTAGCAGAGATACAGAGATAGGCAAAAATAACAATCTTGCACACATTAAGTCACATTGAGAATATTTAGAGTAACACAGAAACCAAGCAGACATTTTGATACATGAGAACAAACCACAGTACCCAAAGAAAACACAGAGAGGGTACGTACTCAACACATAGGAAATATTATATTACATAACTTTTTCTTCCCAGTCTTACAACAGGAGTCCTTACAAAGTTACTTGCCTGCCCAAGTAAGCAGATAGTGGACATTTTTAGTTTATTTCTAGTTTTGTTTTGTGAAGATTAAAAGAGTCAATCGTCTCAGAGCGGAGAAACTGCATGGCTCTCATCTCAAGCACTGAGGGTGAGATTCAGTCTATTCACACTTTTCACACACACTCATACTATGATATCCATCTTCTCCCACAGAAAAAAAAACAACGTCCCAACGGATGACATTGTGCCATAGAAAAGGAGACCAACACTCTTCATTCAACCCATATAGCAAAAGCATTGTTTTTCTATGCCCGGGCGAAATTGATAAAAATAAATAAATAAAAAAGCTGTAGGTTCTCTACCACATGCTTTTTGTTAAAAGACCCAGCAAAATGTTTAACAGAATAAAGAAACAACACAGTATTGTTTTAGGTCAAATTTAGCTTAACTTATTTTTCTTAAAAAGTTAATTAAAAGTGGATGATACTTAACCTGTAGCTGTTAATTACGTACAGCATCCCACATAAGTATTAGTATTTCTGGTAAGGGTAAGTATAAAGTATTAAAATAAGTTAGCTTTCTGTTTAGTATCATAACCCTCCAACCCTGCCATCCTTCAGTGGGCTGGACTCTTCTTGTTGTTGAGAAATAACACTTTTTTTAAAAACCCGGGTGCCACTTTCTAGCACATGCAGGTGTTCCGTTAAAATTAAAATGTAACCAAGACACTTTTTAGAAATTGCACTTTACTTTTTCAGTTGATCAGAGTAAAAAAACTTGTCTTTATCAATCTATGAATCACTGTTTTCTGTGTTGATTCTTGGTGTGCTTGACATAACATTTTAAGCCAAAGCCTAAAATGAGTGATCAGATAAAAAAAAACATGAGGAGACAGTTGAAACCAGGAAATGGTTATGCATGGAAAGTGTGCATATAGAAAAAGTCTATAAGTCGGGGACCGCAAAATAGGATATTATATAAAGTGTTGTGCGAAGCCCTTTAAAAGAGGCTGTGTCTAGAGATCAAGAGGGATTTCTACAACTGGACCAAGATTTCCACATGATTCAGTTGTTTTGATAGGTTTGAAGTTTTAAAAGAAAAATCCTTACTGTTCAAACAAAGTCCTGTGTACAGAGACTTCCTTTCTGAACCATCAGCATTTTGCAGACAACCACTTACGCCACAAGTTTAATTTTAAACCATGTGCATCCTTCTCATTTCCTACCAACGAGATGGAATTACTCTTAGAGGACTTCAGTACAGAGACTGCACATGGAATCAATAGTTATCAAAGCAATAGTAATATGTTATGGCTTTCTACACATCTTTAAACATGCAAATTGCTGGTGAAGTCACTACAATACCACAGCAGTTCAACTTCTACTGTTAAAAATACACTGAAAATAAAAAGACAGACAGCAAAACCAACAGTGAAATTGTTTTTTTCCAATGGAAAAAGCTTTCTTTTATTACTTCATTAAATTGTATTTTTAATGTAGACATTATCTGTAAATGCAATCTATCTGGACTGTATGGTCATCACTAACATTCATGTGTGGCCATACCTTCTGCCAGAACAACAAAAAGCTAAAACAAGACACAGCATCTGTTTTTTGTAGGGTATAAGCCAAAAACAAACATTTTAACTGTCTTTTGCCAATAAAACAGAGGGCAGCTACCAAATGTTTACTCCCACACAAATTCATTATCTTGTTGACAATATTATTGTCTGAAAATGCACTACACTGAAATCATCGGTCCGCCAAAAACCATTTGACTATTCAATGAACTGTAAAACAAAGCATGCAGAAGCAGAAATACAAAGTAAACTCAGTCAGCTTCAGTCTGAACCATAGAAAAAAACATTCTTGTTAGGATTATGTTAACATTTTGATTGGAAAATTTTAGTGTTTATGAAAGACTTTTTTGTTTTTACATAAACTGCTGCCTGGATATTGTTTACTTAATATTTCATTCATGTTTTATAGTAAAATTTACAAATTTAGTCAGTGGTTTGTTCCATGTTTGACAAATTGTAAACATTTTAGACCTTTGCTCTCTTTTTTTTATACCAAGCATTTTATAGTTTTGGAGAAATTACATGTTGTTGAAATAAAAATACTCACAAAAGAAATCTATAATTCTTTTTTCTCACTGTGACGTTAAATGTAAAACTTATCTTACATTTAAGTCCTTTAAGTTTGCAAAACATACTACCAAAAAAAAGTAAACTAACACTACCCCGTTATTTAAATAAGCAAATTGAATCCCCTCATTACTCTTGCTTTAGGCAAACAAAAATAATTTTAGAATTTTGGTAAGCAACTACAAGAGGAAAATGTTTATTTAGTGTCAGACAGTAATGTCAAAAGATTGGGTATGTTTATATAGAGGGGCTGTACTGTAAATAGCAATTTTCAACTGTAATTTGAATATTCAAATACAACAGTCCTACATCTCACTCTAACAATTTAAAAGTAAAATAGATGAATCCTCCCAGTCTCAATGGGAACTCTCCTTCCCAACCATCTGAGCAAAGGACTATTTTTTTCTTGGAGCCAGCTTGTCAAATGTGACATTCTGTGCACGTCATACCTTGAAGATAGAAAAATTATCACAGACAGCACTGATTTACCTCTGAAAAACTGTAAGCACTGCACATGAGATGCTAGGGGGGCCCACAGGGAATGACATCACATCAAGTTTTCTTTCGATTGCAGCTGTCGGTGAGAATGAGCAATGTAAAATCCCAGTGTCAAAAAGCCCTGTGTTTAGCTTGTCCATTCTGACAGGTTAGGAAATGGAGCGTGCTACCTGCCCAGCATAAAATAATGGCTGCCCTCCAGTGCAGCTACAGTCACATCTGCAGCTTCACGATAAACAAGTTTTTGCACTGTCAATCACCAACTCTTTTTTTTCCACCTACCCTTCACTCTCTCCCTTAGGGCCTCAGGCAGTTATTTTTTAATTAAGCAATACAGTCTTGTTATTTATTCATTATAGAATATTCCAGTTTTGACTTTTCAAATGTAAAGTACTGACAACATTATGTTGCAAAAGTAGGGTATGCATCCATATTTTTGTAATTGCAGTATGTAGCAACTTCATTTACTTTGATGCAATCAATAATATGCATTCAAAACTTATTTCAAAGGCGTTATGCAAGTGCCTTGGAAGTGGTAAAGCTAATTTGTATTGCCTTACCACTACATAACATTATTTTTGCTGGTGTGGAACCACGATGTTGATTTCTTATTGTTCCTTGAATCACCTGTTGCAAGTTTTTTTTTTCTTTTTTGTTGCAAGGGAAATTGGCATAATCAAACAAATTCATGACCACTGGTATACAATAGGCCCAAAGTCATTGAATGTGAAACAGCCCATAGCATAAAATCTGATCGTACTGTTATTTGGGATCGTATGATACACTGCAGGCCCCTAGACCACCCACCAAACATCTTGGGCTTGAACTGTGACAAATAAAAGCAGAAAATAACCCAAGTTGAACTTGCCATGGGATTGATAAGTGAGATTTTAAAAGATCTCCAAAACTCAAGTGTTTCAGAACTGTAACAAAAAAAGGCATCTTGAATTTAAAAACCCTCCATAAGTACAATGTCATTTTTTTTTAGGATTTCAAGCATGTTTACACTTTGAATAGGATTTATGCATCTTCCTAATTCCAGCTAAAGACATATGTATTATCTAAATTGCAATCATTTACTATTATCATGAAAATTATATACCATCTGTCAGTAAAGACCAATAATCCCGGTGACCTGTGTCACACTTTCATCTCGGAGGATTTGGGAGGTTTCCGTCTTACGGATGCAGCAGCCCCTCTTCACTGTGCTTTTTAAAAACCACCAGGGGAGAAATGAAAGGTGGATATTTTGAAATGATTAAAACCCCAAACATCAGCCATACCATATACTCTATTCTTGAGGGGGCTGAAATAAAACATTGTTATGTTAACATTTTGCAATAATAAGGCAGTTTTATGAGGACCACTGATAAACACTTTTATTGTTATAATTTCGAGCTTGGGTTTATGAGGTCTGCGACAGACTGGCAATCTGTCCAGGATGTACACTGCCTCTCACCCAGAAAGTTAGCTGGAGATAGGTACAAGCACCTCCCGACCCCACTAGGGGCAAGGGCGTATAGAAAATGGATGAATGGAGGATGGATGGCTAGATGGACGGACAGATGGATGATTTCCGAGGTGGGATAGAAGGCTGATTTATAGAAGGTCACTAACAACATTAGGAACTAATAAGGTAAAAGTGCAAATAAAAACTTTTTAGACAGTTACATTTTGGTAGCTCTTTAACAGCTACAGCTTGGAATGCTATGATTATTGTCAAATAAATTCAAATAATTAAAGTTACTCTACTGTGCCACATCTTGTAGGGAATAACATCTGGATAAAGTAGCCTTGTAAATTTCACACCTCAGTGCTTGTGAAATGTCCACAAACAAATGAACCCACTAAACATTCATTGGCTATTACAGAAAAGTGTCTCCAAGCAGGCACAAGCAAACAATTGTAGTACTATTAGAAGATATGAGTTCATTAAATTCACACATGGCAATGCTTGAAGGTCTAAATAGGTAAGATAGATGAAGTCACAATAAACTTATTATGGTCGAGGTCAAACTTTAAATGGGACAACAAAAATTTCCCATTTTATTTAATAACAGTTTAACTTTATCTAGCTGATAAAGTTCTATGCTTGACCAATGTCTATACTATGAGAGACTAACTGTCATTTACATCGTTGCCATCTCTGGTGCACTTCCAGAAAAAAAAAAAGTATTGCACTTCTGGTAAAATATGATTGCAGCACTATATCCATTTATATCTCTTGACAGTACCTCCTGTAATATCTCCCAAATCAAATAAATGTCACCATTCATCACACAGCCAAGTCTCTTCTGATTTGAGAGACACTGGACAATTCAATTCACTTTGACTTGACATCCATATGTCAGGCTCATATACTCTAATTGAAGTCTAAGGTTTATATTTTTGGTTGCTGTATTATGTTTTTTGCTGCAGCCAATACGCTTCATGTAATTTTAAGACAGTCAATATTGGTCATACCTTCAAAAAGAAGACAAAGACTAATTTCTTCCAACAAACATTGAAGTAGAGGCAAGAAAAAAAAAAAACAATTCTGCTGCCAGCTTAAAAAAAGACTGTTTTGCATTTGCTCAAATTAACAAAAATAAAAAATAAATAGACAACATAATATGGGTTTTATCTGCAAGGTATTTTGCTAAACATCTTAAATCAAAGCAGAAATAATATAAAGTAAAGTAGGGGTGTTGAAAATTATTATTTCAATAATGATTGAGTGATTAATTAAATTATTATTATTTATAGAATAATCTTTGTGGGTGCAACCTGATGGGTTACATTATTCTATGATTTCTGTATCTATACAGACACACCTGTTGTCAAACATCTGAGTGACATGTTTCATTGCAGTTATGAATAACAACATTTATGTTCTAAAAATTAAGAGCACATAGAGCCTTAAAGCATGAGCTGCCTTGGTTCTTTCATACATAAAACATGTTAAAACAGAAATCTAGGGTTGGTGTTTATTTTTACTTTACAAAGGAAAATTACAGTATTAAAAACAACATGATGTATTTGTCATGAAATCTCATTGTTTTCACAGAAAATTGAAGGTGAAAGTCAGCTATTAATTTAAATGAAAAGAAATTTGCATCAAGTTAGTGTTTAATTTTGCCATTATTTTAAACTTTAATTGCTATAAATCAATGTGATATTCTGCACAAGTCACTGTACTTGTTTTCCCACAAAATATTAGACACAATTTATTTTACAAATTATAATATTATGGGCAATAAAACCCAATAAATAGAATATCAAACCAGAAAAAAATGCTTAAAATTTAATTCACTAAAGACTCAGGTGAGCTTAAGAAGTATTTCTTTCCAACAGGGGCTATGTCTGGTGAAAAAGGTTTTACCCTGGTAATCTGAGCCAACCCTGGTTCATCTTGTGAAAATCAAGCAGTTACAGAGAGGTTGCATAAAGAAAAAAAAGTCCCTTATTCTGAAAGGTTTACAAGGTGGAAAGAGACAGCATATTTTACTCTTTCAGAAAAAAAAAATTCTACTCAGGAAATTCCTGCTATTTTCTAAAATCTTCACATATATTGAATTAAATCAAAATGGAAAAACTGAACAAAATGATTACATTTTGATTGTGATAATTCTATTTGCTTTATAACACCAGGCTGAGTTGCTTTGTGCACTTTTTAAAATAAAATTTTGTTTTAGGTGTTTTTTTCTAACATAAGACATTTGACATTGACAACCAAACAACATTTAGCACTTGAATTTATAAAAACAAAATGGGGAAAAAAGGACATAGAAAAGCTTAGCTGACTTCATGGCAATAAAGATGGACAGGCCAGAAAAATATATTCCTGGATATTGTGCAAATATAATAAATGTTGGCTTAAGTCAGCCTGTTTTTTTTCTGTACAAACATTGTTGTGTATTTTTTATTCAAATTCCTTATATTTGAATGGGATTTGAAAAGTTGATAAGTTATGTTTGCTTCTTATCCTGCTAATGGATCTGATCTTTCAAGCATCTATTTTTGTTTTTTAGCTATGACATAATTGATCATTCTTTCAGTAAAATAAATAACTACAGAGAACAAGATGAGTTAGTCTATCACAGTCATGCACTGGTGTTAGTTGTTCTCTGGTTCAGTGGGTTTTACATAAATTCCACAGTATGTATCCATGTGAAAGGGTTCATTTTGGGCTCTTCAGCTGCTGTGTACAAATCAATGAAGCAGAAAGAGCAGCATAAATAGCTTCTCTCAAAATGAAAAGACAGCTTCAGCAAGTCATGTCTAAAGCCTGCATAAAAAAGCTAAAGTAATATTTTGTATTGATATAAACAAAACAAACTGTGCTTTTTGTTTATTTATTTTTTATGTGAGAATGTGATAATCAGATTGTCTGGATGAGACGACCAAAACCAATCTCTTCTGTTTATTGGTTTATATTTCAAATTGTCTCAAAATCAGATATCGTCTATTGCTTTAGTTTGATGGTGTAGATTTTCTTAACCAGTGCAGCCAACAATATCTCTATTTTCTCTGCCATAGGATTGATGCTGCACTCAGCGCACTGCAGTTCCCCTCTGTTGTCATAGGCACAGACAGAAGAGCCAATGGTGCAGAAAGGTTCTGGGCTGATGAACAAGCACACAGCCATCTGATTACAGTAGTGCTTTCTCTATTCAAGCCTTTGTGTCACTCAGAGACACAATTAGTCTTGACGAGGAAAGAGCCCCCTTGAGGCTGCCTTTTACCTGCTCCCGTTCCTGTCCCTTAATTCAATTTACAAGTAGCAAATATGATTGCTATGTGGATTCCAGACAAAAGCGATCATGTGGGTCCTTTGTCGTCTTCTTGTAATTGAGTCACAGCTGAGTGACTGCCCCCCCCCCACATGCAATTTACAGTAAATACACTTTAGATACTGGCCTGATACAACAAAGTCATGCATCTATGAGTAAAAAAACAAAACAAAACATGAGTTTATTTTCTGTTTATTTAAATTATAGTACATATTAAATTGGTTCTCCATTAGGAGTATATACTGCATTATTTTAAGATGCATACGACCAACAGATCCTTGTTTTAATTTGTTTGGCATTAATGAGGTTACAAAAGCAACAAGAAGCAAACAACCAGTGACCAGAAGGCTGAGTAGAGCCTTAATTGAGTTTAATAAAATAGCAAACAAAACTTACACAGATGGAATAAAATCCAAAAACCAACATGAGTTCACACACTCACACACAGAGAATTTCTTAATATCCCTCGTCAATGTAGCTCACAAGTAGCACAAAAAAGTGTTACAGAAAATCAGAAATATATGGTTTAAGTACAGCCATAGTATATAAATCAGAATATTAGAAGTACTTTGTCAGAATGTTAATGTTTAAGAAGATATTAATCATACTTTTTATAAGCCTACATTTCTGTATAAAAAATGTCCTGTTTTATTCTAACCTTAATTCTTGCATTTCCATTAGTTGTGAGCAGAAAGTCATAATGAATAATTAAGAAAGGGTTAAACATACATGAAACAAGCTGATAATTACATCTTCCTCTGTACTCTTTGGAATCCAAAGATCCTGATTCTATTTTGGGGTAATCCATTTCCAAATAATTCCATAATCTAAAAGAAAACTATTTTTGTGAGACAGCATTGTTATTTCTTTGTTAAAATAGACAAGTACTAAAGTCTTAAAACTGTTCTTTAGTTTGAAAAATATCCTGGAACAGTTGAAAGATTTGTTGCTTCAAATACATTTTTCCAAGTCAGTCTTCAAAGGCCAATGTCCTGCCACTTTTTGTTGTGTCAACACAGCTGATTTAAATGGTCCAATCATCAATATGATCTTATTTATAGATATCACTTTTTAGGGCATTGCATTTTTTGCAGGATACATAAAATAAGTATGAGCACTGTGGCAAAATGCCAATGTTTGTGGCGTTTTGCTCATTTCCTTCGGTCTGTTATGTAGAGTTGATAAACCACAACACATAAATAAATCTGTGTTTTAGAATAACTATACTGCTTTTCAGGAATTAGATTGCCAGTTCAATGGCTATTATTCCTTTAAATCTAATGCCCCTTTTTACAGATATAGAGTGCTTAATTCCAATTTGTATATTTCAAGCATATTTTTCCAAGAATTGGTGAAGAATTGCTAGTTGAAGGGGCAAATACCACAGGGTCAGAGAACTCTGCTCACACCATAAGCCGACACAACCTGGTCATGATTATGATGGCCTCATTTCCATAAATCTAACATCATGACAACAGGAGGCAGAGTTGACTGATTGTAATCTCAAAGAATCTGGGACTATTATCAAAAATGGCAGGTCAAAATGCCAGCCAAAAACACCAAAACTGTGGTCTCATTTCTTCAAATAATTGTTTTCACCTGCTTCGTTAAAATTGCAGTACATGACAAGTAAGACTAAGTCTTTGTTTGAGTTGAGTGAAAATTTTCAATAGCAGTAAATGCATTTTCCTATAACTCTCTAAAGACATCTGTACATCTCAAAATGAACAAATAGCTCCATTAACACATAGTGGTGATTAAGAAATACCCAATCACTCATTAAGAGTCATGTCTTTGTGATACTTGCAGTGACCATTAGCTTTACATTGCAAATAAAATGCTTGTTGACAACTATGCATGCAACAGGAGTAATGGATCTGTGAACTACACCCTTAAAGGGACATGATGAAAAATGCAGTTTAAATAATGGATTCCAGGGAGACACTTGGTGTTAGCAAAGACAGCTGCTGCAGATTGCAGCACAGCATGTCTGATCCAACATGGTGCACAAAACAAATCATGTTTACATAAATTCAGTTGCACAAAAATGATTTTCCACAACAAAGGGATTTTGTTACACAATGTTTTATTATATGAAAATGTTTGTACAAGACATGGTTCTGTTTGTACAGCTGTCATGCAGTGGAAAAAGGAACATATTATTTTCTGTTAATTTAGATGATATACCTCACTGCCATATGTACATTAATGTTAAAACCATTTAGAGATTTAGACATTTTTTTGGTTTTGCCTAATTTAAATCAAATGTTTTAAGGTCTGAAAAAACAACCTAAGCAGATACAAAATGTGGTTTTCAATTTGTGATTTCAATTAATGAATAAAAAGTCTAAATCGGCATGTGTGCAATAGAGACACATGACATATGATTTATTTATTTACATGATTTATAAAAGACTAGTTTTGCTGTGGTATTTGTTAGGCAGATGACTTACCCCTGTCTCTTCCTCTGCAGTGTGTTCAGGTTTAAATATTCCCCAGGAGCCCCAGCACATTTTAAAGGTTCCAGAAGAGAAGGGGTAAAAAAGATTTTAGGATTTAATATTGTAGACTGAAATATGTTTTTAGATATTTTCCAGTGGCAGATAACATTTGTTAAATTGCATAAGTAGATGTATTAATCATGTTGCAGATGCTTGTTAGTGCATTAGTATTTTTCATAAAACAGTTTCCTGGTAAGGTTGCTCATTTGCCAGTGTAGTAAGTTATAAAAGGTTGCCTCAAGATCATTGCCAGCAGCTGGAGAGGATTTTTCCACCTGATGTAAATCTGTTCAATGTTGGTGAATAAACAAATATGTGATTGTTCTATACCTTATCTCTACCTCAAGTTCCCTACTTAATCCAGCCACTAAAAGCTTCTGCAGTGTTATAAAAAAAAACAATAAAACTTGAATCTTATTTGAGGGCAGTTGCTACTGCCAAGGTAATAATTGTCATACAGTGCTACTGATTAATTTAAATTCTTTGCAGCTTGTTTTTGAGCAGAGACTGTTTTAGTTCATTTCACAATGTTCAATTCCACTGAATATTTTCCCAAAGATAGTCATCTTTTTTTTTGTCAAATATATTTTCCTCGTGGCCAGTAGTGGGTTTCGCCTTGAACTCCTCTCTCAGTACTATTGTGATCCCAGTCCTTTTCTTGATATCAAACTATAAAGACGGACCATAACTGAAACAGCGTGGGTACAATGTGATTAAAATGTTGCTCTGGGTTTGCTTGAGCTTGTGACCTCCTAGATTACTCACTGATGAAATCTTACAGTAATTCCTTTTCACAAAAGGCCTGGAAAAGAGTAATCTAGGTAATAACCTACAATGAGTATAATTTGCCAATACCCTTAATACTGAAGCATTTATATGTTCAGACAAGGAGTCAATGGTTATTTGTCATTTCTTGCATTTTTCACTCAGCTTGGAAGGAAAAAGATTTGAGTCACAGTTGTGACACAAAGTGAGATTTATGGAAGTATATCAAATTAAACTGTGGCCAGCAGAAGCAGCAAGGAGATGGGTGCATTAAATTAATTCACTCACAGTACATAATGTTTGATATGCTGCTACTGCCAAAACCTTTGTTAGTCTATTGCTGCTCAGGCAGTTGCTCAACAAGATAATAAAATGTCTCACTCTAGATTTGGATGAAAGTCAATATACTTTTCAGTAAACTGAAATAGGAAATTAGATAAATCATCTGTACTTTACAGTATGCTGTATATGTCTAGAGTATCCCAATAAAACACTCCACCCAAAAACAAACGATAGATAGATAGATAGATAGATAGATAGATAGATAGATAGATAGATAGATAGATAGATAGATAGATAGATAGATAGATAGATAGATAGATAATGAAAAGAGGCCCTTAAAGCCCTTTACAAAAGAAAAAAAACTCAAGTTGAAGTCAATGCACACTTTCCAATTTGAGCCTAGTTATCAAGGCTCAAATGAATCAAGGTAGATATTAAAATTAGTAAAAAAAATATATTTTCTGTCCAAAGAAACTCAGCAGATTGCATTGTTACTGACTTCCAGTATTCAGTCCTCCTGGATGAGTATGCAGGAACCATGGACAGTAGCTTACAATAGCTTTGAACAACTAGGAAAAACCATGATGATGATGATGTGACATAGATTTCTGGGCTTTTGATTAATTGATTCATTCACAACATTTCAGGTACATTAACGCACGCCTATTTTGAGGCACATTTAAAAAATTCGGCATTCATGAAAAACATCAAAATAAATTGCCCAAAATTCCCTTTGTTAAAGCTGTCTAAAGAGTTTTGTGGTTCATTCTCTTTTTTAGGTTACTTTAATTTAAATTATCATCCTAATTGTTGCAGTTGAAGAAAATCATATCTTGCTGCATCCTATTAAGACACTGGAAATGCCATTCATAAGTGTTGCTAATCTAATAATCTATGTAATGATCCTAACTTTCCTGTGCAAGGTTAACTGTTCACCTTTAGTTATAATTGACTCACAAATTACATTTTTTTTTCTTCTTTATGTTTTTTAGAATGGATTTTCTTGAGGACGTCCATCTTCTACTTCATGCATATTCTGTGCTTTTAAACCTGATGTACAAGTGAGAACTAAGTCTTTGGTCTCAACCTATTTAAGGTGTATCCTATCTCACATTAAATGTCTGGAGACATTAAGCAGGCTGCAGCTTGCCAGAATCCTCTTAGATACTGCAGTTTAAGATAATAGGTAGAAAGAAATTGTAGAAAAGTATATCCACAAAGGCCTTGAATAGGTTTATTGATTTTTTATTCAAGAGTTTCATTTATTGTGTGCTCTCAGACTAAAACATAAAACAAAAAAACAGATCTCAAAGTAACTATGCTGCCAACCACTGCTTTATTTAATTTTCTCTTTAGCTAAAATACTGTGATTGCCTTTTTATATTTCTTCTCTTTTTTGGGACTGACCCCATTTGATCCTGACAGATGGCTCATCTGAGCCAGATTCTGCTGGAAGTTTGTTCTTTTTAATGCAGTGGATTTTTTTTCTGCTGTTGCTAAGCACATGCTCAAGATGAGGGACTGCTGCAAAATCAATGACACAATGCAAGCGACTGTCCGCTGTCATGGCTTGCTCATCCAGGAGGAATGAATGCTTTTAGTCAGCGACTTACTGCAAACTCAGGGTATTCTTGCATTGAAATCTTTTTTAACCAATTTGAAATATGGATTAAAGTTGACTGATAACCAAGATAGATTTTATAATACATGTACTTCACTTGAACCTATCCGTACGATTCGTTGGAACTGACTTTTTTGTGGAGTATTGTGAATTGGCATTATATGAAAAATTCCCATTAAATTCAGTCAGTTCTTTCTGAGACTGAGATTTATAGATTTTGTGTGATGGAAAATAGTTTTGAGTTGAACATAAATTTAAATAAATTTGTCAAGTAACATATAAAGTGGAGGAAAACACACACTAGTTATAATTAATGTCAGAAATGTATTAATCATTCAAAATAACTTTTTCATTTTGCAAAGAAAAGTAAAAGTTATTTATATTTGTGTTTTACCGTTGTTATTTATTTATTTGTCAGAATTAACTTACACTTTCAGAGTGAAGTATCCATATTTACCACCCACTCGTTCACGACTGCTGCTGGGAGGCATTTCTAACTCTGACATTTGCATTGTTTAACCTTTGAATTCAAAGGAACTTCCTTTACAAGCATAAAGGAAGTTCAGTTGAACAGTAATGATTAGCATCTATTTAAACAACCACTTGAATATCAACGATTCTAAACGTTGCCCAATTGTTTTGACCAAAAAATATATACCAAATTGAATGAAAACATAATTGTTTCAAGGAAATGACTGAAGAAACAGTTTTTGTCAGTAGACTTCTAAAAGCTGTTCTTATTTGATTAAATATAAAACTATACAGCCACACGCAGTGTGCATCGCTTGAAGTCAAATCTGTCTGTTTGCATGGAAAGTCTTTGGCTAAGGGGCACTGACATTCCAAGTAGATTCATCCAACTTTAAGTAATTTTATTTGCTTATTTGCTATGCTTGAAGCCTCATAATTTCAAAAACCAGCAACTGGAAGGAGGCATCTGTTCTTGGATCTTTGCAGTCTTCATAACAAACTTTAGAAATTTGCAAATTGCTCATGGCATAACAGAACTCCCAAACTCATTTTAATTTTACTTCTGGATTGGAAGAAAAAACAGAAATTCTTAAGATTCTTCAGAACGTATGAAAGTAACACATGCAGTGTTACTTTCTTGTATTTCAATGCCTTTGGTATCAATCACGTTGCCCTTATTAAAAAACACAAATACATATATATGCATATTAAGTCTACATCTGTTGTGACTTGGTCCAACTCACTGCCTTTGATAAAACATGAAGTCAGAAGGAAACCTCTCTGAGAAAAGGCTGACCGCTAAAAACAGAGTGAAATGGATTAAATGATTTATTCATCTGTCTATTTCTGGAAAAATACAGTTAAAAATAGATTCATACTTTGATACTTTACACGAAGTATACTAAATGTTTAATGAAGATCGCATCTCTAAACCCTATGATGCAACAACAAATTTTCAGTTGTGCAAGAGAAAAACAGGTCATGCAACTGTACTGAGAAAATTAAATAGTTTCTTGTGTTATAGTTCCTAGAGTTAAACTAGCTGACCAAACCAGAATTTAGAAATGCTAAATTGTTCAGATTTACCCTGGACAGATTACCATGCCTTGCAAAAAGGTATCCATGAAGATTTCAAAATTTTTTCATTTCAATACTATGAATTCCAATGTAGCTTTTGGGATTTCATGTGGTGGACCAACAATGTTGGACCATCAGATTGAGAAAACACATCTGGCAGCTTCTTTTAAACTTCAGTGATGAAATAATTGCCTGCCTGTGCGCCGGCAGCAGCGTGTCGGGAAACGCCTACTTGCCGGGTCATGCCAAAGGAGCAGTGAACCACACTCATACAAACACACACATAGAGCCACATGATGTGACTATTTCAGAACATGACACAAAAAGCAATTTTCTTTAAAGAGGTCCATTTTTAATTAAGTTGTAAGAACAGAAATTAAACTAATCTAATGAGTTGTCAGTCAGTTAAGGACAGTCAGATTCAGATTTCAAAACAATTATGAACAGTTCAGCTGAATTAATTACCATCTGCAGCATTCAAATTAAAAAGAGTTAAAACCAGGTGTTAGGTAATAGCAAGAAGACTTACAGTTCAATTTTCCATGATGAAGTTGGCAAGCTCTGTGCATGAGTGCATTTGCTACAGGTATGTCAGCTTTTCTGTTCAAGTGAACACATGCATGACACATTCATAAATTATTCTAAATGGCTCTTTAATATGATTGTGTTTGTGCATGCACAGCTATATATCCTGTGTGTCTCTCTGTTGTAATATGACCAGGATGTACTTAGACAGGTCACTTCTGACACATTGGGAGTTGAAGATAGACCAATTAAAGCCTGCAAGAAAAATTAAAATGAATGGATGAAATACAATTAAATACAATAAGCTGGAGTAATAAATCAACATATATTAAAAATGACTAAAAAAGCATATTTAAAGAAGACTAAAAAATTAGGAAAGGTGGGCTATGCAGAACTAAAATAGAAAAATGGTGAGTTAGGACTCTTGCTCAGGACTGTACTTACAAAAATAGATGCAAATGATGAAGGTGTGTTTGCACTGTCAAAGGGCCGAACAATTTAATTTTGAATGTGTAGCTCATTTAGTCCATTCGAAATGATTTTGCTCTCAGAAAGGAAACCTTTGCAAATAATTGTTTTAATGCCAGAAAGCAGTATTGAGACATTTAATATTTAAACTCTGCTCTTTGCTTAAATGTCAAAATAAAATACCCTGGTATACTCTAGGCTTAGTCAGCGAAGCAGGGATATTTGAGGTGACATCATCCTTCCCTTTATACAACCTTTAACAGCTGAGAGAGCAACAATAGCTCTAAGCTGCTTTCGATAGTGTCTGACTCTGTAGGACACATGAAAGTCTATAAGGACATCACTTTCTAGGACTTAAGCCTCACAAAGAGATTTCTTAGTCTCTATTATCTCCCCTACTTGTCCCATATGAGACTTACCAGAGCTAAGCAATTCCCTCCCATAGGTGGCTCTGTGGTGACATCAAAATCTTAAACTTAGTACTCTGCAATTCATCCTAATAAGTGCAGTCAAGTTTCTAACACAAAACACATGTTTACTAAAAATGTGTTACATTATAGATTGGCCTGCATTGATGACTGATAGGTACAATATTGACCAAGATGTGATGAAGTTTGTAATCAAGAAGTTGGAAAATGCTTTTACAGCAAAATAAAGGCTAAAAGTCATTCAGAACTGAAAGACTGCAGGAATGTCTTGATACTACTGATTGTGTTATATTTTCTAAAACCTGAAAAAGCCAGGATGTTCAATGAACTTTGTCAACATGATTGATCTGGTTTCACCATTGGACAACATCATACTTTTTCATTTCCCAGTATTTCATTGTAAATGTAGCTCTAAATTGGGATTTTGCCATCTTTACTTAGGAATTTTGCATCTGTTTTGGTTATTTCCTTTTGCATTGTCCGATCAGAATTACCTTGGTTATGCTTTCATTATACATTTTGTTGGATCCAGTTATAATGCCACAATAGCAAATGGTTTCCCACACCTCAAATTACACAAGTCGGAATACTTTTAATTAAATACCTTCACACAACACTACTCTTTCTCTCTGCTGTGCTATCTCTAATGTGTGTGTGTGCAGTCTCACATCTATAGTCACAAGACAGCATATAGTGAAACAGAGCAATCAGGAGGAGGAAAAAGAGGGAAGTCTTGATTTGCATTAAAGATATATGTATGGAAGTCAAAACTATGATGCACCATTAAATAAAAAGGCTGAAAAGTGCCTATTTGAATTTTGCACAGGATCTAAGGTGAATTTGTATCTGATCTACATATAGATTAGAGCATCAATTATTGGGTAATGTAAAAGCACCCAGAACATCAAGATACCTATCCAAGGTCAGAAAGTTATAATGCACAATAGGACACTGCTACAGAACTGGGGATAGCATGGGTTTAGTTCAAGTTGTCATTTCATTTCTTCACTTTTCTTTTTCATGAAAAACTCTTACATATAAGATTTTTTCCAACGCTTATATATCTAACCCCTAACTATCATTCAAAAACAGTCACCAATCCAAAATTCCGAAGATGTTTGTGCCGACATAAGTACTGCCCAGGCTTTAAAAAAGTACACTCCATAATTTAACAGCTGGTAGGGCCACTTCTTGCAATAACTTGGAATAATCGGTTTTCTATTTGACCTTTATGTAAGAAATCTGGCTGACTCAACTTGCTGTAACTTTCATTCATTAATTTATACACAGCTCCACTACAATAACCCAACTGAGGCTTATTTTTGACTCCAAGACCTGATGTACAGACGGGTCCATGGTTGGCTTAATGCCTAAAAGGTTTCAAGTTCCCATAGCTGTATAAACTCAACAGTTCTGTGAGCTATTTGTGCAAACATTATGCCAATAATCACAGGGCTGCACTGCACTTTTAACCTGACCGGTGCGTTGGCATTTTCTTTCCAAGTATTTATTTATTTATTTTTTTTTTTTTTTGACATGGTATATGACACCTCACAAGTAAACTTAAAAGGATATGACATTATTCTGTCATACACACATTTTTTTTTTTATGTTTTGATTTTTTTTTTACAAATTTTCAAAACAATAACCAAATTTTTTTCTTACACTCAGTGTTTCACTAAGTGAAGAAATAAATCTACTTCCCTGAAGACCTACGGCTAGTCTTAAAGATTTACACACATGTTTGATCAACTTTCTACAATCTTCACTATAATCACAGAGTGGAGTACACATTATCAGCAACAAGCTCATGAATTTTCCTAAACTGTATTACTGTAGTCTGCTTTATACGCACCTTCATTTCTCCTCTGTCATTTCACCTGATTAAAGCTCTCTCTGCAGCTTCGGGAGCAGTCATTCATGTCATTGCCGAGGACAATCG
This sequence comes from Phalloptychus januarius, assembly GCA_902982915.1. Classification (NCBI taxonomy): domain Eukaryota; kingdom Metazoa; phylum Chordata; class Actinopteri; order Cyprinodontiformes; family Poeciliidae; genus Phalloptychus; species Phalloptychus januarius. Next base: position 12,977,253 of record CADWAE010000230.1, on the reverse strand, counting down.
TGTGATTTCCCAGTGGTGCCTGCAGCCATGGACAATGGTCTGCTTAACAATTTCTCAGATAGATCAATTTACCAGCTGAAACCTGAAATGGTTTTACAATGCTGAGCAACTGATTTGGGACCTGAAAGAAATAACATACCTGTAAGATGAAATATCATTGCGTGATAATAGAAGTGGTCTCATTTCTGAGACAAATTGTAAGAGTGATTTATGATGTTGACCTAAGCCTTTAAAGTTTGTAATTTTGAGATTTTGGTTCACCTCCTATAATGGTATTATTCTGTACCTGCAGTGCTTTGCTAAAGTATTTATACACTTAGAACTTTTCCACATGTCATGCTGCAGCCACTAACTTCAATGTATTGTGGAGGAGGGTATATAACATAACAAAAGAAGTAGTGCATGATTGTAAGGTGGAATAAATCGGATTTATGGTAAAAATCCATTCACCCTCTTTACAAATTTAAAAAAAGGCGATTTGGGACTGCTTAGACCTGCTACTTCATACTTTGCATGGCCACTTTATCTTTGAATAAAAATTTTAAATTGCGTTGGAATATTAAGACATTATCTACATGAATGCAGAGTATTTCCCAGTGCTTTACATTGCCTCACAAATACTACCCTTAGCACTCTCCACTGTGAATTTTATGCCACAAAGCAGGAGTCAACTGGCTATATTCATTAATAAGGCTGCCTTGGTACGGCAATATTTGCTTTGTCTCCTGTCTCCAATCACGGGTGGATTCAATATCCACTCATCACATCGTCTCCTATTTAGTGTTCCCAAGGTTTCCCCAGTACTTGGTGAAAAAGATGTATATTCTTCGGCTCCATTTTAGTCCTGGAATAATTTATTAAAACATCAACAATTTATCCCATAAAAACATTTTTAACTCTCCTTAAAAACTATAAAACTAAAATTTAAATAGTTTAATTTTTAAAACCCCTTTAAATTGTTTTATTAAGTTTAAATCTTACACTCTATTCTTGTAAGTTTTTGATTAGTTTTTATGTAAGTAAATTTTATTAGGTTTTAACTAAGTGTACAGTTTAGTTATTATTTTGGTAATTTACAATGGTGCATGCTTCTTGCCAGGACTCCTTTGAAAAAGATTTTATTTTAAATAACTTCCGTTTTAAATACACAAATAATAATAAACTCTCAGTTTGTATTTGGTTTACAGTTCCCTTTTTTCTAAGATCTTCTGGGTTTTATTCTGTTTTCCTTTTTGAAGCCATTTTGCATCCTGAGATGTTTGGTGGGCTCTATCTTCTCATCTAACACTCAGGCAGGGAGGCGGCCTCCACAAACTGACCTTGCTTGTGTGGTTCTTGCTTGAAAGGGCAAGCACTGCTCAAATAGCAACCGTGTCATGATGGATTAACTTCTACCAAAAGCCTTGAGAAAATTACTCTTTCCACACTCATTATAAATTATTACCTGAGACTGACTAACTCTCAATAATCATCCCTTGTTTTCAAGTGTTCACATTTGGCATATTTTTTTTTTCTGGCATTTGACTTTGATGTTTTTTGCACCGCATTTTTTCATTTTATGTAACACTACATATGTTTTACCATGCATACCCTACATAACATAAATAAATAAATCGACAAAAGCATTGCCTCTTTAGAATTGCCTTACTCAGCTTTTTTATCTACTGGGTATTCTGCATGTTTAAAGAAACAAGTCTTTGATTAATCATGTATGCAGGTGATGTTCATCAGCAGTTCAGTGTGATATGAGAAAGTGTCAACAGGAGAACACCATTCCAGTTGAATTAATGGTATAATTGAAGAATTAGAAACATTTTTTTTTATGATCAGCTTTCTTCATATCTTCAAAAGTGTTTCCATAGACTTGTTTATAATTCAGTTATCTTTAGTCTACCATCTAGAGATTTTTTTATATATGCTTTCCCCTCTTAACATTGTATTATTAATAACTCAGACAAGAAAGGCTCCTACACTAAAGGGATGGACCAGCATAGGTACTACTTAGTAAATAAACTTAAAAATGAGATTGTTGGTTACAGGGGGTCAGGATCCTATGGTGCTTGTTGTTATCACTGTTCCTTTCTTCCTCATATTCCTACCTCATGTGCTTCTGCATTGCAACTTGATCAATATCTTAAATTTCTTTTGTCATGATGTCAAACTAATGCACCAGCCTACCAATTCCCTCTAAGGATAAGTCGGTAAAGGTGTGGATAATGTCTAATATGAGAACTAAGGTAAAACTAATTAGGATAATGCAGAGCAACCCTGCATTATCCTGCTCTGAAAAATATCTATTATTTTGTGTTCTTAGAAACAAAACACAACGCAAAAGCTGAGCAGTGGAGACAACTTAAAAAAAAGAAGAGAAACCACAGAAAGTTACAACCTTACATATTTTGTAGTCTGAGTCTAAGAGTTAATAAATGCTTGAGATGTTATTATTATTATTATGTTAATGGTTCTGATTAACATGCCTCATCTCAGAGTGGACACGGCATGTTAAAAAGTTAAGTGGGATGGATTCCAAAATAAACTTCTTCCACCCATTAATCAAGTTTGTGTGTACATACATTGAATTTGACTTTGGTTTCCGTTGCCCACATCAAAATCAAAGTACAGTCACAGACATAACGCTACAATAAATAACAAAAGCACTTAGTAAGAACTAGGAGATAAATAATGACAAAAGACAGTGTGAGTGTGGCCTCGGATGCACTGACAGCAACATCCAAAGTAAAAAAATATTCCGTCTTTATTTTGGATGTTGCAGAACTCTGATAGGAGAAGAAAAACTACTGACATTAAGGCAAAATGGAGGATGCAGGTGAGGAAGAATACAGATGTTGGAATACATCTGTTAGTCCTCACAGTCCTACATATCTTGCATTGTTTCTCTCCTTCAACACATCATATTTAAATTGATAGGTAATTAACCACTTTCTGCTGAACTACATGACGAGGTATTGATGGATGGCTGTTTTGGAGGGCTGACATGTATGACATGCAGTTCAGAGTCACTCAAGGAGCAGGGTTGGAAAACACTGGTATACACAGCACTTGTCACAGGGAAATGACATGAAGTGAAGTACTTACTTATAGTTTAATGGGAGTCATAAAATCTGAAAGGGTGCTGTGATAGATTTACTGTCTTCTATAAAATAAGACCCCCCAAATTGGCCACTGTGATTGAGATCAATCAGAACTGACTATTGCAGTCATATTCTACCAGTGAACATGTAGAGAATATATTGTGTTCTTTCTGTGTGTGCATGTGTTAAGCTTTAACATTATTAGTTGTCTCTGCAAGGATCAACTTATATTTTTGTGTTGTTTAATTTAATACATAATCTGAAACAATATGTTGTTTTAGCAAGTGAATGCACAAGCACAATTACCAATTGTTTATCATAATTAGAGGTAATGGTCTGAACATCTCTCAAATGATAATGAATTAACTGTGCAAGGGGCAGCATGTTGGTCAGCAACAAGAACATTGAGTTTCCTGGTCTATAATGTCCGCAATTAATCTTAGTCAGCTCTTGACTTAGTCTGTAATGAAGAGGTCACTTACAGGAGCTTACAATAGCAGACTCATCCAATTCTAATCCTTGCCTTCTTTTTTGATTTATGGTTTCCAGTTAGAATGATGTTTCCCTAAATCAAAGTCAAGAAAACAGCTGAAACAAAAGGTGTAATTTTTGGTTGTAATTCTATAAAATAGATGAATTAGTTCCAGAAAACATTAAATATGTTTCAGACAGTTAGTGATGTGATTTCAACTTTAAGATCCGGGGCTTATACTATTTTTAGGTCTATTTTCAGTGTCAGGCAACTTTGATAAGTCTATTTCTTTGACAGGAAGTCATTTCATAGGTCCTTATATCGGATCACTTTTTAATTTGTCTTCATTTATACCATCCTCTAACAAAAACTTTTGTGGGATAAGTCATGATACAGTTTTACACTGATTCAGATCAAGTCACAATAAAGTTCTAAGTTTGATACTAACCCTGTATGAAATCAAAGTCAGTAGTAATGTTGTTTTAAGAGGCCATAACTGCAGGAATGAAAAATATGTTGGAAAGACGCAGTTAACAGAAACATAAAACAAAAAATGATTTAAAAAATTCAGCTGGAGACATTATACCTTATAAAATTTCAGAAGATTTGAGTCAAAATTGAATCTGAATCCTTTCATAATGTATTTCATTATTCTACAGGGGTCCATCAAAAGCAGCCAAGACAATGTCATTTGAAACTGATCTCTTTGACTTATTCTTGAAAAGCCTGAGGACTGCAAAGCTATTTTCACAATTGATAGCATAAAAACAGTCACAACAAAATAACTTTCAGTGAATGAATATATTTGTGAAAGAAAAACAATCAAGTTTCTCCTTTCTTGTGTGTTCATGGCAGTATTGTGTACATATCAAAAACTTTCAAAACAATAACCTCAGGTTTGAAAATATCTAACCCTAAGTCTAACTTCCCTTTAGGGTATTTATTTTCTGAGTTTTGTTACTACTAAGACCATTTTCCACACTGTAGTGTCAAAGAGAAGTTTGAGAAGCTGGAGGATGTTAAGGCCATTCGTATTCATTGAAGATAGTGATGTGAAGTGCATTATTAAACAGAGTTGATCCTGAGATTGGTGATTCAGCACTGTGCTTGTCTCTATCAGATAAGATGACCGACTAATATTGATAGTTTTTGTCCTTGCTCAGGCTCATACTGTACATCACACACAGGTGTAAGGACACGGCAGTCCCATAGGAATTCTCCTTGGCTTTGAAGCATGGATAGAATGACAGCCAGTCTCTCCAGAAAGAAAATGCTCTAATAACAAAATAGAAATTGGCATTGAGAATTTTTGCAAAAAATTTGTCTATTCTATTTGAGGTACAAAACAGAAAGCGCTTTTTTATTTAGCTTTTGACAAAATGCCCCATACCATGAGAAGGTATAGGAACAGTGCGAAATCTGTGATCTGATTATGTTTGGTTTACTCAATGCCAACAAAATAATTCAACAGTTTACCCATGTGCTGCAAACATGGGCAACAGATTGGAACCTTTTTTTAAATTAATGCCTTTGCTTTTTCATAAAGGAAAATATCCTAATCTTAAAGGTTGTATACTGTATACATTAGATTGAAAACAATGAAGCTGCAAACAAATGTCAGTATGTTAAAGACTTACTGGTGTTTTGTCCAAATACTGTTCAGAAGCCCTGTGGGAGTAAACAGGAACACAAAGGCAAAGGGGACTTGGGTAATTAATGGGATGCTGAAAATGCAATCTGCACTCACCAAGAACTCTCCAATTAAATTGCTGAATATCTAATTTCAGTGCGTCTGATTCTGACCAAAAACATTTTTCTTGAAATGTAATGGCATTTAAAAGTAAAATATTTGCTTCCCATACAGCAATCATGGAACAAGAAGCAGTACATAGCAGAGAATCCAATATGTCTTCCAATAAGAGCCACTGAAAAGCCATTAGATCGACTGTGCTCCTTCTATCAAAAACTCTAATGACCTTCTGCTTGGGACAGGTGCTCCACAAATTGCTTCCTCTAAATGATTAATGAGTGAAGATTTATAAGAGCGGTAGTCCTACTGTGTGGGCTGTATGTGAGAAGCGTGTTTAGACCTGAACATGGAGGTAGTCAAGTTGTGCTAACACACAATCAGAGTGAGTCACGTTTCCAATACTACATGCCTAACAAGATTATATGAAGCTTAGCATCACATTAATCATGTAAGAGAACAGAAACTTTTTAAAAATATATTTAGTTTATGCAGTGTATGTCACATTTTACGGTAAGAGATGGTGAAGATATATGCAGAGACCCAGGTTGTGATGAGAAATGTTGAATTTAATGAGGATGTCAGAATACAAAGGTCCAGGCAGGACAGATGAGCAAAAGGCTAAGAGCTCAATAGCTGGTAGCAACTCGTACAAAGACACTGACAACAATGACAAGACTCAGACGGACATCAATGACTCATGACTGGGACCCAACAAGGAACAGGGAACACAGGTGGGAATAAATACACAAGGAAGGTAATCAACGAGGAAATGAGGGACAGCTGGGGACAATCAAGGGCAGATGGGACAACATAGAGACACAACTGAACACAGAAACCTAAATAGACACACCAAAACCAAATCCTCACAGAGTGCACAGGCATGTTACAGGAAAATAATAAGGATAAACAAAAGTGCAAGTTTCTAAAAGCATTCTAATACATTCTGAATAAACAAAATGAAGAATACAAAGTAATTGTGTAAGTCACATAGCATTCTGCAGCCTGACTTTTTAACATACTAATTTGCATTATCTTTACAGCGTAGCAGTTAGAATCCAATCAAATATGCATTAACATGTTTGTAGGTTTTTACGACAATGGGATAGTGACCTTACATCATACCAGAAAAATTAGATATCTCAATCATGCTGCATCATGCTCCGGTTCACAACATGATGCTGTTAGAATTATTCTCACATGAATGGTGTATCCAGGGTGTTGTGCAGTGTTAATATTTCTGTCACATTACTTTACATGTAGGCTACAAAGTTCCATTTTTGGTCTCATCTTACTTTTATAAGTTTTATGTGTGCCCTCCATAGTTTTGTATCTTTAAATCTGGGATTTTATCCATAGTGACAAAGAAAGAAAAGTTCTCTCTGACACAAGAGTAAAACTCTCTGAAAATGCGTATAGATACCACCCACTTCAGCATACTTCATTGCACTGCTACAAGCTCTCTGAATCTTTAGTTGTTGAATACCACACAAAATAAAGGTTCCGAAAATATAGTGTGTGGAAAAAGAAGCTTCAAGAACAACTAAAAGATAGCTTTGAAAAAAAAGGATAACATACCTTTTTTGCAGCCTTGGGAGAAAGTTATTTGTTATTACATACTATGTAGGCCTTTATGGAAAATTATTCAAAGACACGTGGTTTTCTTTCAACAATGGTTTTCTTTTGGTCATTTTTTATAAAGGTCAGATTTGTGGACTGAATAATTAATAGGTCTGGTGTTCTCTCACCTGAGCAGTGAATATCTTCAGGTCTTCTACAGACATGATTTGCAACATATCACGTTGCAGATATTATTTATATTGTTTGATCTCTCCTTTGCCTTGCAATTCTACACTTCAGGGCATTTATTTTCTTCACAAAATGGCAGCATTTTTTCAAACACTTTTTTGCACTCGGTGTTTTATTTAGATTGGAAATGTTGAGTTAATTACACATCTCAGTGGTTTTGTTCTCCAACTTGTGATTGTGTTGTAGAAACTCCACTCTACGCTTTGCTTTTTTTGACGTATTTGCTTAAATAACTTAATTTGTTGGGGTTTTTTCTTGATTTTATTTTTTTACTCAATCTTGCTGAGAGGCAAATCAGCTAATTGTGTCCTGGCTTGACTGCTGTCTCTCCTCCGGTGAGGAGTTTTTATGACCAAGAATTTATTTTCAAGCAGCTGTTTGGCAGCAAATCAGGAAATTATTAAACAGCAAGAGCAAAAAACAAATGTCTGAAAAAAAGCCAAATTGTCATCTCCTTACCAGGTTGCCAGAGGTCCTAAGACTTGATCTAATCACTACACTCCTTCTCTGTTTTAACTTTGTTAATCCCAACAGTAAATTAAATATTGTTGTAACTCAAGGTTCTTCAAGGAATTATTGCATATTGTGATGGCTTTGGGCAGAGAGGATCTCCTATAGCAGTCTGTTGTATAATAGTACTAAAGAAGCCTCTGCCTTAAAATGCCTGTTCTTCTATGACAGTCTCATGAAGAGGATGCTCAGGTTTGTCCATAATTTTCTTTATTTTATGAAGATTTCTTCTTTGCACCATCAAATCCAGGTGTTCCGCAGTCGCCCACAGAACAAAGCCAGCCATTTTTATCTGGTTAAAGAGCCTTTTTAAGTCCCTGGTTCTCATGCAGCTACCCTAACAGATGATAGTAAAATAGATTACACTTATCCCAACAGACTGAAGGACGCTTGCTTCCTCAAGAAGTACAGTTTGCTTTATGAAGTATTCATTGATCCAGACGATGGTTGAGTGTTTTTGAATTGTGTTAAATACGCTGGAGAAAACAAAGAATATGATTCCCAAAGTAATTTGTCCAATGACAGTGAGTTTGCAAGGGGTCCTGATATGTGCTTGTGTTTTTGCTCAGATGGGCCCATAGGAGTCTTTCTAAGACCTCCAACATGTAGGACATTAGAGCAACAGGCCAATAGCTGATGATGAATCCCAAAAATCCTAAAATCTCTTTGGTAAGAAAACCTGAATCTGAAGTCAGATTTAATTCAGCCCTTCTGAAATAATTTATTTCTTGCAATGCTTTTAGGCTTATGCTTTTTTTTTCATTAGATGTACTTTGAAGCACTTTAGAATGCTTTGTGTATAAATGGTGATAGGTAAACAAACTTGTCTTCACTTGCTGATATGTAGCACTCCTGCTGAAGATTATGAATATAAAGTTGTATACTGCAACCAAATCTTTGCACCTGCAACACCTGCTGCTGAGAAAGATGACAAGATAATACGGACACATAGAGGAGTGGATTTGAAAAGGTGGATGTTCTCCATACAAACTTTGACCAATTTCTGGCAGGAAGACAATGAAAAATAACTTCACTGTGCCTCACTGCATGATACTCCAACAAAGAAAACCGTGCTATCACTAGTGGCAGAGTTTCTGACAAGTCTGACAGAAAACGGTTCCAAAGGTTAAAATTTTCAGTAAAACAACCTCTTTCTGAAAGTAACACTCTTGGCTGCTGGCACTAGAATCTGTCTAAATTGACCACAAACTGTCTGCAGCCAGAATAAGCAGAATAGCTGGCCAAAAAAAGTCTTGTGAATTGATTTTTATGCCCCTGTTTATATTAGTATAGCAAACACTAGTTTAATACAACCTGGCAATGTTTGGATCAAGTTTGACATAAGGGTTATTGCATTTGCCAATAAACATGACAAAGCACAAGATGATCCAGAGTTTATGAAGTTTTATATTTTGGAAAATTTTTTTTAAAAAAGACAGCTTTCTGACTTTGATGTCCCAATTGAGTCGTTCACAATTTGTGCAACTTATTAATGCTTTTGCAGTGCTCTGAATGTCTGATAAAGCATGTGCTCACAGCCAGAGGCACCTCTTATCAATTCTTTTAAAGGACATAAAGAATATTTGTAAAGATTTTGTTTTATAAAGTCAAAAAAATAAAATAAAATAAGTCCTAAAAAGGGCTGCCCAGTGGCGCAGCTGGTAGAGCTGTTGCCTTGCAGCAAGAAGGTTCTGGGTTCGATTCCCGGCCCCAGTCTTTCTGCATGGAGTTTGCATGTTCTCCCTGTGCATGCGTGGGTTCTCTCCGGGTACTCCGGCTTCCTCCCACAGTCCAAAAACATGACTGTCAGGTTAATTGGCCTCTCTAAATTGTCCCTAGGTGTGAGTGTGTGTGTGCATGGTTGTTTGTCCTGTCTGTCTCTGTGTTGCCCTGCGACAGACTGGCGACCTGTTCAGGTGACCACGCCTCTCGACCGAAATTATAGCTGCGGGGATGGATGGATGGATGGATGGACGGACGGACGGACGGACGGATGGACGGACGGACGGACGGACGGACGGACGGACGGATGGATGGATGGATGGATGGATGCTAAAAAGGCTCTCATACTGGTCGGACTTTGGTTTGAAGTGAGATATTACAACCTTTAACAAATGATGCTAGATAATATAATGTTTTAATGGCTTTACACCTCACAATGTCACAATGCCAGTGGATACATGCTTTGGGTTCAAATGAAATTAAACAAGACAAGATGTTTGTAAAATTTTGAGGAAAACTGAAACTACAAATTTTGAAAAACACAAATGTTGTAAAGTTATCTGCAATATGTATGGCAAAATCTATAAGGCTTACTTGTTTTCTAAGATAAGCACAGTGAAAGGAACCCTGAAGTTGCCCTCAATTCTGCATTACATTTTATTTCAAACCTTTGCTGAAACATCTATTGTTTCTTTTTGACAAACTAACTACTCACATTTCTTTACACCTCTATGACATACACTTCAGAAAATTAGGCAGTGTCTAAGATGCTTGATTCAGAAGAAATTTCCACAAGATATATGCCCTTAATCTTTATTGGCTCATGAGAAATGGTTGATTTTGTAATTTCAAATGTATGTAGCTTTTCAATACTTTTATAATGCAATATTCTTTATACATTGGCACCTGAAAAACAACTTTGTTTTTTTGTTTCTGCTTGCCCTTCAATTTGTTGAGTTTCTACCAAATGCCTTTTCATTAATTAATAATTGTCACTGGTGTTCCAATACAGTTTCTGTTTTTGGTCCTTTACATAAAGGACCAAAAATTCCTGTAGTTTACATAGAACTACAGGAATGAAAAAAATAATTTATGATATACAAGTAACAGATCCATACTTAATGACTTGAGAAGACTAACATGTTCAGAGAAAAGTAATGCTGACTAATGGTTGCCTTGAGCAGCACAAAGGTCTGATTGAATGGCTTTGATAGCCCCTATTGATCCTTCTATACTGTGGCTGTTTTATCAGAAGACAAATAGCTTCTGCAGACAAACCAGGAGACTCAGGTGTGGTTGTGGTTTCAGAGGCATCCCTGGACAATGAATCCATCTTTTTCCAAACATAGGGCTACAGTAGATCTGCAAATGTTTCATTCTAAAATATATAAATTGCAAGCATCACTGTTCTTGTACGTCCATATGTATGCTAGCAAGATAGCCAATTCTGAGTTTTGTGACCTTGAAATATTAAAGTTTCTAGGTCACAAAACTGTGATGAAGATATATAAATATACTCAATATATTTAAGGCAACACATTTCAAGCATTATTATTAATTAGATTTGACTATGTTTGTATTTGAGTTATAGTTAGCTAATTAAACCACTTACAGTTACTAATTTAAATTAAGTATAACAAAATTGTAAATATAAATGAATTATAATTGAAAGAAACAAACTGGACAAAATACAATCCTTTAAATTTATACAAATTAATCATACAACTGAATTTAATTCAATGAATTCACTGATAAAGGACTGAGGTATGTTAATCAATTGATTAGTTTATTCATTGTAATCATTCATCCAGAAACACCGATACCAAATGTTCTATCTTATATTTCAACATAATAATTACTTGAAAGTTGAACTACATGTTTAGTTATTTGAGTTTCATAATGCTTTCATGATTTTTGCTAATAAAAACCATGAAAAATGGTGGGTCTTATCTAAGTTGTCCCTATGTCTGTGCTCTTATGGGCAGAGATTGTTCCTTGAATTTGGTGCAAGATCTGCTGCACCAAATACTAATACTAAATACTAATACAAATAATAGTAAATACTATTTAGTATTTAGTAATTACTAAATACTAGTAATTACTAAATACTAGTAATTACAATTACTAACAGTAATTACTATTACTAAATAGTAATAGTAATTATTATACTATAGTAAATGGTAAATAGTAAATGGTAATTATTTACTATTTTGATTGTTCTATAACATAAAAATCTATTGAAGTTTATGATGTTAGTTTAATGTGTTTGTAAATCAGTCATTGTTATTTTAAGGCTTACCACACTGAAAGTACCACATTTTATACACACTGAAAATACTATACACTATACTATACAATAAATAAGGCATCTATTTGTTTGCCCACAATCATATAATTAAATGAAATAAGTGATTCTGGTTAAGTGGACCAGTTATTATAATGCAATTGTAAAATGTTTACATAATTAACTGAAACATATATTGCTACTCAAATGCTAACACTTTCAAAGCCACTAATGTATCATCAGTATGACTGTGAAGTTGTCTTATATTTTGGAAAAAAAAATGCAAGAGCAGCCTTGAGCTAAATTGGCAGAAAATGAATCATTTGTGTGGGTCCATGAATCATCCACACCCAAGACCCTCATTTTCGGAGTCACTTCTATGCTGAGCTGCGATGGGTCATTTGTTTGACAGTCATTAAACATAACAAACTTCCTCTGTTTTATCTGCATTTGTGGTATCTCCAGAAGAAAGAATGACTGTGTGTGGATATGATGTTTGTGGAAAAACAATAGAAAACAAGATGGAAGAAAGAAAATTTGGATAAAAGTATAGTTGTAGCATGGCAACATAGGCAACATCTGTTTGAATTCCCTCAATATGGTGACACTAGGGTCAGTCAAATTACACATGATCCAAAATTCAGGCTGTATAGAGATGCTCTTGAATCAACTTGTAGTAGCATAGTGCAAGATTCATTTGACCCCATAACTAAGGGTGGGGGATTGGGTGGACTCAAAGTGAGAAACCACCAAGAATTATTGAATTAGATGGCGCTAAGATCCAGGGGGACTTCCAGGTCCAGATTTATAAAAAGGTGATAGCAGACTGCAGAGAGTTTGTGGAGGTAGCCAAAGAAAAAAAAAGACATAAATGTTTGACATATATTTCCCAAGTGACGGCAACATCAAGAGAAGGAAAGATGAGAAGGTAGAGAAATACCAATAACTTGAAAGTGGAAAGTCAAAGCTGTGGTAGAACCAGGGGACATGGGTATATTTGGGATTATGACCCACAAGGTCATACTATTACTATTTAGTTACTAGTAATTAGTAAATACTAGTTAATTACTAGTATTTACTAATTAAATACTATTAGTATTTAGTATTTACTAGTAAATACTAATTACTAAATACTATTTAGTAATTAGTAATTACTAGTATTTAGTAATTACTAAATACTAAATAATATTTAGATACAATTCTAAATGGTTTATTCTTTTAAGAAAGTGGTGTGAATTTTTCATTTAATCCCCCTTACTCTAATATCAACAAATAAAGCAGGTGTAATAAATTGTTGTTAGGCAAAGACAGCATTATTTTGGGAAGCAGCAATGAGCCAAATTGTCACATTGGGGAAGCTGAAGATTCACAGCTTTTACATTGTAAGTATAACTTTTGCAACTCACCTACTAGTTAAAGGAAATCTGTGGTCGAGAAATAGCTAATTTTGCCAAAATGAGACGGTACACTTGTGAAAAAATAAAAGCTCTGTTTTACATTCTATTCCTATGTGATAACGCATATAATTGAATAGTTTTGAATTGCATGTTGTATTCATGTTTTGTTTCATTTTATGACTGTAACAACTTGTTTTCTGCAGCACTATATTCACAAAATAGAAAAGGAAAACAATTGTAAATATATTTTATTGGGGGATTTCCATATTTATGAAGCATGATTTAACATTATGACAGCACTAACAATTATACTGTGTATATTAAGTACCACTATGTGAATATTAACTAATAAATATAGAGATATCTCTTTAATTTAGGCAGCTAGTAATTTGTACAATAATGTTGTGCTTTTATATTAGTCTTTCCATTAAACTACTTGCATGTGTGTGTTTTTCCAAACCCTTGAAATAAAGCAAATTATTTAACAAAAGGATAAGAGCTTTATAGAAAACTGAACCTAAATTAAATTTTTAAATGCAACTGAATCAATGCAAAACACTTTAATAATGCAATATTTGCTCATTCTAAAGACATTTTAATATTTCTTTAACCTGCAGATATCTTTTGAAACACCCAATATCTGTTGCTACCAGAGCACTAAAATGGTTTACATTAGCATGTCTGCCCAAGTGAACAGACGATTTTCCAGGAGCTTTTGTTTTCAGCTGACAAATATGTCTATTCCATTCTGATGGATGCATCATTGTGCACCAGAGGACGGAATGAACTGGAGGTTGTTGCGGAGAGTGATGACTTTTAAAGGATCGTAAAGAACCTCCAGGGAACAGCTGTGTGAGGGATTATTCAAAGGCGCTTTAATTTATTGGGTAATTCCAAAGAAAGAACTGTCCTTATCAATGAAATGGCTTGAGTTTGAATGTGAGTCTTCTGACATTTTATTCTGTATCTCTAAAATGGCTCATTTTTAAGTAAGAGTAAGACATATTCTTCAAAGTGATTTTGCCAATATAAACACTCTAACATATTCAGTGGGTGTGTGGCTAAATAATGTCCCTTGGGAGGTTTCTTTCTTATTAGTAATTAACATAAAATTCTTTGATTATGTGACAGGGTGGCTAACTTCCCTTAACAAAGTGGAGTGATATTTTCCTTGCATATTAAAGAGTGAAATTAATGTGGATGTGAGGTGAACTGAAACTTCTAAAAAAATGAAAAAGCTCAGTTTAATTACCAAAATCCCTGTGCTTGCATTCCATGAGACGTTTGAGCCCAGCTCCATAGAACTAAATTTCAAGCATAAAAAAGATGCAGTTTCACTTGGCCATTCTAACACAAATATGTGTTGGTCCAGAAGAAAGTCTCAAACTGATTTTCTTCCAGGAAATGCTACAGAAAAGCTATGATTATATTTGTATAGCATTGCTAATAGGATCTCTACAGCTGCTTTAAAGTTATCTGCTTATAATTGATGCTATCCATATTATGCCTTTTAGTTTACGCAGCTAGTCAAAGGATAACCTTTTTCTCCCTACTTTGTCCAGATGAACTGCTGATCTTTTTTAACCTGTAGAAGCATAGAAGCTTTACTTTCTTTGCACAAAAATTCTGAACTACATCAAATAATCCCAGCAATACACATTTTACATGCAAAACTCATCATGGAGTCAAACTTGTCAATAGTTCTTTGTTGTTGATGGAGGTTCTTTCATCATTGGACACAAAACTTTATCCTAATTTTGGAGCTGTAAATTATTAAGTTCTATCAATAGACTATTTAAGAAACATTTATTTCAGATTTAAAAACAATACATTTGAAATATGGCAGTGAAATTACTGCTGGCTGTGTAGTTTTCATAAATTTAGGTAAAATATTATCACATGGATGTCACCATGTTGATTACGCTTCATTGCATCTTGGGTAGATGACATATGCCTGGTGCATATCTTTACCACTTTTATTTTGAACTGCAGCTCATTGGAATGAAAGGAAATGCAGAAATGACAGGGGGAAATGAAAACGAGGACCAAACGGATGAAGAGAGTCGGCCAAAAAAGCGGGTGCTAATATATTTTCTCAAATATCTTAGAAGGGTTTGCTACGAAGACAAATAGGTGCTTCATTGTGGCTTTAAACATCCATTCATCTTCTTCCAATATATTTAGATTTTGAGATAGTTTTTGCTGATAGTAAACAGTAGATCAAAAGCCTATCACATTAACTTGTTTTTACAGAAATCTTACGTATAACGGCACATGAAAACTTTGGGGCTGTTTGCCCCAATCCTCACTTTTTGTGGGTTGGCCTCCTCAACTTCCAAAGCCGTAAAGTTTTGTCTTTTGTTTATAGGTTCAGATCCACTATGACCTACCTGTGTCATCAGCCCAACATGGCAACGGCAAAAGAAAAATATTGTAAAGACATTTGAAGTAATTTGGACTTACTCGTTATGGATACCCTTCGCAAATATTCCCCAGCATTATTTTTGAATGATGCACACCTTGTCCTCTGCAGAGATAGGTGACAACTACCCCATTCAGTGGTTTGAAACTCAAACCACTGAATTCTCAAGAAGGTGGTGACTCCTTTACCCCTAACTCAGTTTTGAAGAACTTTATCTGTTCTATCTCATTAATATTTCACATTCTATCTGTCAATCAGATATTAAATGGACGAAGGGAGAACATTTCCTGTGATGTGGCACTAACTGTGTCTTTAGTGTCATAAATGCTTTCATATTCAGTGGGTGACTGACAGTGACCTTGCCACAGCAGAGACAAGTGATACACCACTCAGAATGAGAATGTCCATCACTGTCCTAATTAGAGAAGGACAGATGACAACTGTGTAGGAGAGGTCACTTTAGTGGATAACGGCTATACAGGGCATTACTAAGTGGTTAGTTCTTCAGCAGAGTTCAGTCCCCAGAAAAATATCTCTTTACCTTTTATCAATAAAGGTGAATTCTTTGCCAACCTTTGACCTGTTATATATGTTATCCCAATAAGTGATGAACTAATAGTTTGGTGACAACTACATTTGCTTGTTGTATGATCATTTTTTTTCTTGCTTAGTATGCAACCAAATCAGTAAACCTGATTAAAATGTGAAAAAATAAATATTTGAGGCATAATTTCCTCAGGTATGCATGCTTTTTTTGGCATTGCATTGCTTGTTGTCAAGCATTCAATCCTTGGAGGTGTTAAGACAGATGAGTGCACCAACTCACTCCAAAGAAGCATCTGCACAGCAGGCAAAGATTGCCGGGGGCACAGGCCTACAAGAAAAATAAGCCCTAGAGCTTTTGGGATGAAAGAAAAGACTAGTTAATGAGCAGCTACCTGAATCTTCCCAGCTCACTAAAGTTGCATGATTTGTTTGTCTACATCGGTCTCACAGCATTTTCAAAAAGAAGCCTGACAGTGATTGAAACACTTTCACAACTCACTTGTATTCCAATTTAGAGTTATACCCACATTATGCTAAAATCAAGCTTGTTCAGACTAGGTATTTTGTGTTAATTCTTGAATAAGAAGACCTTCAAAACCATGTGATTATTATATCCCCTTGGGTTTAACAAAGCCTTACTTAGTAATTTCTATAAATTAAATGTTATTGAATTTCCAACCATACTGTTATTCATCCTATCTTGTGGAAAACAAGAAACC
This sequence comes from Phalloptychus januarius, assembly GCA_902982915.1. Classification (NCBI taxonomy): domain Eukaryota; kingdom Metazoa; phylum Chordata; class Actinopteri; order Cyprinodontiformes; family Poeciliidae; genus Phalloptychus; species Phalloptychus januarius. Next base: position 12,960,533 of record CADWAE010000230.1, on the reverse strand, counting down.
TATAAATGACTGGACACAAAGGCATTAAAAATGAAAAGAGCTTTGTAATTATGCCTTGAGATTGCAGTACGCTTGAAGATAATTACGTAATTAATCCTGTATCGGCCTCTAGAGAGCTCCACTTTCGGTCTTGTCTTACATTTCCAAGGCTGCGTTTAGAGATACATAAGAGCTGTATGCACAAGGAGCCAGGGTTAATCAGTTTTAGCTCAGCAGGGTTGCAGATGAAGAAATTCTTGCTCATAAAAATATATCAGGACATCTTCCAACTTTTGTGGCAATATATTTCCAGAAAACTTTAAATATACTTATCTACTTATAGGTGCACAATTTATGATTAATTTTCTAATGTTGAGGTTTTCCTGCTATATGTAAAACAAGCTTTATTTTGTTTCTAACATGAGTCAGCTCAAAATGTATGGACTCTAGGGCTAAGACAAATAAGAAATGAACCAATCCGTAGCAGAAACTGAGTGCATTTAGGCAAGTAGACATGATAAGGAAGACTCACTGAAGTTGACATTGGTTTTACATCTGTGGATAACTGAGGGGAGATGTACTGCTGAGCTGTGCTGCACATAATCTATCAGACCATTAATGGCACACACTCTTTAGTTTATTCATTTTGTTTGTGGATAGGAATTTCAATGAAAAATCCATTATGTGGGGAAGAATTTTAGATGTTTCTGTCTTGCAGATAGATTTCTTGGGCATACATGACTATGTCTGCATTCATTTATTAAAGTATTTCAGTATTTATGAATTTGCTGCCATCATTTCGTATGATTTGCCCTCAACACAAAGTTGTTTTTCTTGATTTATTTTATTTTATTTGCAAGGCAGACTACACTTGCATTGTCTTTAAGGGGAACATTGATGACATTAAGAGAATGAGAGTAATGAGAAAAAACATTTTTAGTTATTGTCATTTAACACTCTGAATTCTGAATTCTCACTTATTCACAACACATTTTTAGTTGAGCCAAAGTAAATGTATTTGCTTTCTGAATGATCATTATGGTCTCAAAGTGTTACTGATGTCAGTGATTGCACTTGTCACAGTAGGAGGACTAATTTAAAATGCATGACAAATTTTCAAACCAAGGGTCACTCCACAAAATTTCTCTTCTGAAATAAAAGCATCCTAAAGGCTCTCTTGTCACTCTGCCTTAAGGGCAAAGCTTTAACAGACCAGCTTTTTAAGCACACTGTGGAAGCCCCTAAAGGCAACCAACCAGGTTTCAGGGACCATTTTAGAGCAGAGGTAAGGACTGATCTTAGCTGAAGGTGCTGACCTAAGCTCTCCCTAACCTTTCCTCCATTAGCAGCTCAGATATCTCTTAGCATTTACTATTCAGGAGTTGCTCTGGGGTTGGTGCATAAATTTAGAGATGGTGGATGTTTGCTCTAATTAGATTTATGCATAGGAAATGTTTGGAGAAGCAAGACAGCACTGTTTTACTATTAAACTTGGATTCAGGTCAGATGAAATGAGCAGCAGGGAAACGCACTTTGATATTCATGAGCTCTGAAAGCAGCACATGGTACTGAGCTGTAAAAACCAAGGGTATACAGTCATTTTTCTTCCTTGTTTTGGAATTAATTGAAATAAACTATCGTCTCAGGGGCTTTTTTTTACCAAACTGGCTCCAGTGCTTACGAAGCACCATTACTCTGTGTTTCTACAGAGTCAAAACCCTGGCCTTTGCTATGAAAACCAGAGCTATCACAGCTACAATTTCTTTTGAACCAGTATGAAAAAAAAAAATAACAAAGCAAAAAAAAAAAAAAAAGACTTTTGGAATGAGATAGAGATGGGTTCATCCGGAACAGCAGCAGCCAATCAAAACATTGTGAGTGCCATGTTTAAAATTCCAGAGCTTAGTTTCACTTTTGATCAGTCAAATATAAAAACAGTAAAATAAAGACAGTGTGCCAATAATAATAACAACAAAATCAAGATAACATTAGAATGACTGAAGAGGGCTGTCTCTAATCATCCTACAATTTATTTTAAAATACACACATTATGGATTGTAAGTCAGTGCTCTGCTTAGCTTTGGTCACAGCTGATTGTTTTCCATGAATGAATAAATGTTATTTCTTACTCAGTTCTTTAATACTGGATGGTCTTTAAATACTTCCTGCTGGTGTCAATAAATTGTGGTCTAAAAGCTGTGCTGAACTCCAGTTTTCTAGCTGCTGGTGTGAATGAGAGATCAGCTGATTAGGATTGTGAATCATTCCCTTGCACTGAATTTCACAAACACCGCTGGTTGTTTAAAACAGTGTTAATAAGGTTGTGGCAATATTGTATCCATTTTAAAGGATAATGGGGTAAGTAATATTATTACTCTTGTGGTAATGTTAACATGCTCTAATATCATTCACAAAACAAGAATTAAATGGGGAAGAATAAATGAATAAGACATTTACAATGATATCATGGGTGTAACTTCGTTGGTGGGAAAGCAAACCACCACTTTTATAGAACTAGTTAAGAACTGACTGCAGAACTAATGTTAGTAATACACAGAGGCACAATAACATACATACAGGAATATCCAATCAGAGATCAGAGGCTGCTTTGTTCTGACCATGAATAAGCTGTAAATATTAGACTGACTGAAATGAACGAGCTGATATTAATTTCCATTGCTAGGGGCCAGGAGTGCTTCTGGCATACTGACAGATTTTAACGGGTTTCTTGGCTTCCCATACATTTTCTATCTCCTTTTTGTTCAGTACTCACTGCATTTTTCATTCAGCTTTGTCAAACTATCTTTATAGACAAATATATTTAGATTTTCTGTGGAATACATGGGTTGTTTCTGATACCTGGAGTGAATTTATTGACAATAAACAACACAGAATCATATTTATTGAGAAAAACAATATGCTTGACACCTATTTCCTGTGCAGTGTTTTCCTTTCAGTTGTGCACCATAATAAAACTTTTTGTCTCCTATTATGGGTACTTCTTGTCAGAACCAATGCAAACATTCTGTCAAGGTTCACATTTCCTACTGTGGCATGCACTGTAAGCTCTTTTATAAGATAAACATTGATAAGCAATTCATTAATACAGTTTGATAGCCTCTAATTTGTGATAACATGATGTCAATTTTCTCACCGTATCAACATGAGGCACTGTTTACTGAGTAGATTGAATCAGAATTACAAGAGTCCCACCTGGCCCTTTGTAAAACTCTGAGGAGTCAGCTAATTGAATAAACCAAACTCTCCAATTGAGTCGTTCAATGTGACCTCATGCAGTCCACAGCACATCCATTAAGATTCCATCTGCTCCGAATTAAGGATGCACACATCCTCATTTCCGTCCCGGCTGCGCCAAGCAAAACAACCACTGTTGATCAGAATCACAAGAGTGCTGCCAACTGTATGAATTAGCTAGGAACAGCTGACAGAGACCTGCAGGTTGGATATGGCCACAAACAGAGCTTCACATGTCATTCAAATGTGCGCTTATGTGTTTGACAATCTACTCTAGGAAACAGCAGTGAAAACACATGTCTCAAATGCTAGAAAATGTCAAGCCATTTAAAAACTGAACTGAAGTAAAGGAAATAAGAAATTCACATTTAACTTGATCAGCTAGAATATTGCTCAGGGTAAAGGCTGACATATTTTCTTCCTTCTTGTAAAAGGAAGAAAAAGAAAAGCAAAAAAATGGGTGGTCCCATTGTGTGGACAGCATGAACACTACGGTACATCATTTTTGATGGATTATTACTTTGCAGTCCATTTATCTTGTCTATGTTAACCAATTCAAAACTAATCAATAGATTTAAACACATTTACACTGGACTCTGTTGCATGTAATGGTGTACCATACTAATGTTTATGTGGAAAATACGAGTTTATGAGTTGGATTTTTGCACCAACTACAAATAAAACCATTGCCATCAATAATACAGTATACTATTAAGGTCTGAAAAACAAATTGACTGTTTCATGTCAGATGCTATTATATATGACTATGAGTATGTTGGTTCAACGCTGCAATCAATCATTTCTCCCTCTAAGTATCGCAGTTTCGACCTTGGTATTATAGACTTTAGTTTTTCTCTTCTCAGAGCTCAGTGCACAAAGCCTGATTACCATTATGCTATGAATTATAAATGACCACAGAGCTTTATATAAAGGCAAATGTTTTCCGTGAACTGTATTATTAATCAGAAAACTGTTTTGCATGTCAGGCTGAAACAAGGGAGTCGCTGATTGCTTTAACTTTCAGCAATAGCTTAGCTATCCATACACTTTTATATAGTTTGCAGAATGAGAACCATCCTCTGTGGACCGAGCAGCACACCTGCTTGTCCAGCGAAATGCTCAATGCAGCTGTTTGCAGAACAATTCAATTGTTCTTAAACCAACCATCAGGAATTCGTATTATAACAAAACAACTGGAGTCTAATAGGTTTTCAGGCTATTCACAGCTTTTGACTGGAATTATTTTTCTTTCCCAGTGATTTGTTGAATTTGTTAATCATACACAAAGTATTCTATACCATTTTCTGAACCATGTGCTTCTGAAGTCACCAAAGAATAGCTTCACTGAAGCACAAAAGTGCAGTATGAATGCACCAACAACCACTGAGGCTTTTAAAATTTTATGGAGCAAACAAAAAATTATTGTTAGTTGTAACAGATAAACATAAGGTACCTGATATGTGTACAGGCTAACATTCCCAGAGTGAAACATAGTGTTGGCAACATCACGCTTTTTCATACTCATCTTCAGCATGTTCAAGGAGCTGAGTTTATAAGAGCATCTACCGAATTAATACTTTGCAAGCCCGAAAGAAAATATCTCATAAGGCGCAGAACACTTGAAAGAATTGTAGCAGCAACAGTAAAAACAGATCTAAACAGTTTAGATCAAAACTTATCCATGCCTTACAATAACCCTGTTTGTCCAGACCTACAACCAATGTACAGTTTTAGGAATGGTAAAAATCTAATCCCAGAACAGATCACTAATTCCTGGTTCCAAACTAGAATGTTGATCCCTAATCAGTTGCCTGAGTTAAATCTCCCAGAACTCTTTAGCAAGATCTCAGCAGAAGAAGAAATCACGCAGCAAAGTATATCCAAAATGCCAAATTTCTTATTGTAAAGAATAACATAACAGTGCGCAGTCTGTAGCATAATACAGATGTGATCACACGGTGCTTTCTTTCAAGAGCAGATAGTTCACATCTGAATCTGAAGGTAAACAGGCAACAAATCTTAATTGTAAAAGACAGTTTACCAAGAAAAAAAACTTTACTCTTCAGTCTAAGACCATAAACCATTTGTAGGTTTGAAAGACCTCGAGAAAACTCATGCAGCCTATCACAAAGATATATTTTACAATAATATTCCTGTTAGCAACTCATGCCCTTTATAATTTAATTTCATAATTTTTCAACCTCAGTATTCATTTATCTTTCATGGCAGAGGATATTAACAGACCAATTGCCATTGTTACAACCCTTGGACTGAATCTGGGGGAGGGCTGAGAAACAGCTCACATTGGTATTTCAGTGACTTATTTTTCTACTGGCGCCTGACTTTACAAACAGACAAGAAAGAGCTTCAGGGTTTCTAAAGCCAAAACAAAGAAAAACACACCCTTCAGGCTGCAAATAACAAATCAACTCTTATTTGAAATTTTAAAAAAACAAACATGTAGTACAATTCTCGATCTCCCTGGCTGGCCACAAAACAAAGAAAAATAGTTTAAGCAAAATGGTGGACAACCTGATTTTAGAAGCTAAAGAAGCTTCTGAGCAAGCTACTTCAAAGATCAAATCATTGTTGCTAAAAACACTTGGCACACAGAGTTCAGTCAATCACATCACAACAATACCCATGAGGGAAAAGGTGTGCCATTGGACCACTGAAGCTTTAATGTAGTCCTCTGATGAGCAGGAAATGGTTCCAGGTGCATCTTGGTGCAACCTCCAAACAATCTAGAGGTTAGAAAAGGTGGTCCTCCAGTAGGAGGGCCCTAGTGGTCAGTGGGTGTAACAGCTGTCATTTCTTTTCTTGTCCTTGAAACAAAACTGACTTCTGTGTTTGTTTCTGCTGTCAGTTATTCCTCACAGTAAGCCAATAATGGATGTTTTTTTTAAAAAAGGAGTGCTTACTTGAAGTTGATTCCATTTAATTAAAGATTAGCTGAAATCTGTTTTTTTTTTTGTTTTACTCAAAAGTGCCACAAAATAAGTTTCCACATGCAACTTATTTTGCAAATTAGAATAATTTAAACTGATTTGGTTCTGATCTAAAAAAAATGACTCATTGATGAACAAACATATAATCTAGCAGAGTTAAAATGTAAATATTGAGCTAAATATCAACATTCAATAATTTGGTCGAATGAGTAGGAGGGTTTTTGTAAGTTGACCCAGCCTTCAACAACTGAGTGTAATTTAGTTTGTGAACTAAGTTTGACTGTAAATGAAGCCTTTTTTCTTTTTTGGATGCTGGATATAAACAGTCCCTCTTTTTGACTTCTCATATCAGGGGAGATAAAAGGCACTTTATAAACTTTAAGCTGCTTCATGTCAAGATTTTTTAAGTTGTTGATACATCAAGATGCTTTAAAGATATCTGAGGGCTCTTTGGGGAGCCTTAAAGATATGCAAAGCATTTGCACAACAAATAAAAGTAAGAAGCAAAATGGCTGTACAGATGGAAATAAAGAACAGACATTAAAGTTTCTTAAAGTTAACAAGCAAGTCTAGAAGTGCAATGCTCATTGCAAAGTTATAGACCCACTTTAATCTTTCAGAGTCACACAAAATGACTTTTATTCTAATTGTTGTTAACAAAAAAGGAGGTGGAAAGGGAGAAGTACACATATTTTCTTTTTTTTTTGACTCAGCAATAGAAAATGGCTTTGCATTCTTAAGCAAAATACTCTTCTAAACTGTTTAAAAATGTATAAGGTGGTCAATGACAATTTACTTTTGACTTTAACATGCTTGACTTGTTTATTTTTATCATGAAGTCTTCAGAAGTTGTAAAATGCAACTTTGTGAATTGGGGACCTTCTTTCGCAGGCAATTAAAGATTTACAGGAATTCAACTCTGTTAACACATTTGTTCACTCTTTTATCTTCAACCTCAGTCTCCAGGGTCTTTTTATCTAGTCACTCTTCAGCTTTAAATTCCAAAAGCATGACACCGTACTTTCCAGTCAGATACATGTCATTGTCTGGTGTGAGATTTACAAATTCACCTGCTGTTCATGTATATAACAATGGCATTACAAAAATGTTTTATCTGAAAACAGAGAGAACCCAAAACTAGAAAAGTATAATTCCATCCTCCCTTCTATAAAATAATGATGACTAACAATTAATTTATTGTATTTTTTTTTTTACAAACCAATGCAAATTAAAATTTTATTTATCTTGTCTAGAAAATACATGTTACTACGTTCAGCAGTCCTTCAGTGTGTTCAATCACATTTTCTTACTTTAATGTGGAAGTGCGACACCATCTCTCCATTACCTGTAAGAATAAATAGGTAATTAAATTAAAAGGTTTAATAATCTTTCTCTCATTGCATCTTTAAAACATTTATATGGGTGTCCAAGAGAAAATAAATATTTGGAGAAACCAGCAAACCTCTGCCCTGATTTTGACTTTCAGTATACTGATTTTTTTTGTCCTTATTTGATTAGTTTGGCTAGTTGGATGCCTAAGTCGTGCAGCTTTTCTTTTACACTCAGCTAAACATGTTGCTACATTGAAAGGCAGAAAACAGAAAATGTACATTTACAGATATTTTCATAAGTTGTTCAAAACTGACTCTCATGATTCAACGCTTTGTCATGTTCTGGAAATACCACAAGCCGACAGGTGCCCAAAAGCAAGAATGCTATTATATTTAAATCCTTGAGAGGGATGAGTTGAGAGTGGCACGTTCAGATGACAGCACTTTTGAGTAATGACAGAGGCATCAAGCAGCAGTCAGTGCAGTTACGCTTCAGTGATTTGCAGTAAACAAGAATAAGTGAAATTTGTTTCCCTCGCACTGTGAGGTGACTGGGCAAAAATTTTAAGATAATCCGGACCTATGGCATGACTAATTATGCATTAACTCTAAAATTATGCACACTGGAATTTGTTTTCATCAAGATTTCAAGGACATTTTGAACCATTATGCATTTCATGCGTGAGCTTAGTTGTACTTTAGTGAAATAAAAATAAATATTATTGGTTTCAAATAGAACATTGAAAGTGTATTGAGGTAAATAAACTGCACTAAATAGCTTCTGATCCAAACATTTATTCATGTATTGGTGACACTATAAACTATGGATAAATATTAAGCTGTAACATGTTTGTGTATAATTCTTAAACAGAAGTAGGGGAGTTAAAAACAGACATAATCTCCGGATCGAGCCTTATAAGGCAAAGACTCATATGAAGCGACATGCCCATGTGGTCTGCGTCAACAAAGTATTGGGCAGTTGAATATATCACACACAGACATACACAAAGTGTGTGTTTATAAAATAAATAAACCTTTTTTTTTTCTTGAAGATATTGACAGTAATCTGTGAGACAACAATGACACAGACCATGCAGACTCTTGTATAAAATGAAGCCAGCATATGGGATTGTCATTGTATTTTACTGACAAAACTAATTTAAACTTGTGAAATAAGACATTTTTGCTGAAAGATACATGGAGATCCCAAAGCCATAAACACATAAGTGCATGTAGGACTAAACTGATTACAAAAGTAATCAGTTTACAAAAGTAATCAGTTTAGCTAACTTCAGATATTTTCTATATAATTAAGCTCAAAGATAAATTAGATGTTGTAATAGCTCATCTTCTGATAAATTAAGTTTATTTAAAGGCCATTATAGGTGGTTATGGCTGTTAACTGGAAGGATGTCTTGTAGAGACTTGTGTCACAATAAATCAGAAGATTCCTATAACCTAAGATACTTACTGTTGAATTGTAAAGAAGATGCTCAAGGCTTTCTCTTGTGTTTGAAAGCTAAGCTAGAATAGGATTGGACTCATGGAAAGAGAGAGTTGGGGGATTGTGTTTTACTAGAGGCAAAGGAAGAGGATGCTAAGCTAAACCTTAGAATGTTTTTATGCTATTGGCTCTGTCAATACTTTCATTTATCAGATCCTCCTGCTGAAAGCGTGAGATTGTCTTTATTTCTTATGGGATATCTCTTACATTATCCCACTGGCGCCTGCTGTCCATCTTTTTCCTGTAAGCCTCCGTGTTGTTTCTAATCTTGACTTTGAATTCCTTTTGTACTGTACACTCCTCAATAATTTTCTGTCTACCCTGCCAAAGGCATTTTTCGTCAAATAAAGATTGTGTTATTTCATGTGAATGCATGCGGGGGCATGTCTCTGTATGAAAAGGGATTTGGGTACTAATTTAGCAAAGCTACAGTTGCTATGATAAATAATTTTGCAGATCATAATTACTTTTTCCTAATCTATATTTAATGTATATATTGAATGTGAGGTTTGAAAGCTCACTTAAACAAAAAGAAAATGATGAATAATACGATGGGTAACTAGTTTGCTGTTTTTGGATCACATCACTGCAAACCTTTTCCCTGAGGCTGCATGTTTTTACAGACAAGCCACTGTAGACCGAGTAATGTATTACACTGGAAAAGTTCAGCATAAAATGCTAGACTTGCTGGATTTCACCCACTAAAGAACCTCAGGTGGCAGAACTCATGGAGGCTTTGGGAGGATTTCATCTGTAAACTTGCCTTCTCAGCACTCCGACCCGTATCCATCACATTCTACCACTGTTGTTTTATTCACAGGTCCATCATTTCTGGGCAGATTCAGGCACACGTTTTTTGCAATCCTAGGACAAAATACATTGAGGACAATGTTGAGTTTTGAAAATGTAAATAACTTTAATCTCTTATTGCATATCAATAAAGAAATCTTTATTTATGTGCTGTTTTTATTTGTTCAGCGACACAGCTACAAACATCCCTGTTGCCATCTTTTTCTCGCTATATATTTGTCTGTAGTTGTTTTTTAATTCTCTCCTCCTCGGTAACAATTCTGTGTGATTTTCCTGCTGCCTGCTGAGATTTGTGTACAGACCTCAGTAGTTCTGATCATCAGCCTTTAATTCAAACGCTTCTTTGATGTTCCCCAGGCATCTTGGACCCTGCCTCAAAAAGAGGAGAACAAACAGCTGAATCAGATGACTTGTGCCTCTGTGGTTCTTAAAGGAGGCTGAGGAAATGTCACTGCAATTTAAATTACGCATGATCTGATAAAGGGAGCTGCTTTGTTGACATTTCTGCCGTCTTTTATTTGGATTTCGCTCTTTTTCCAACAGAATGGCAACCCTGTTTCTAAGTAGTGGAAGCGTGGTACATAGTTCATCCCTGGCAAAAGCCCTTCCAGCTCAATGCTTCTTAGAGGCTGACTAATAAAGCAGAGAAGCTGGATTTTATATGATGTCAGTCTTATGTAGAAAGACCACCAGGAGTGCAGTCCAAATTATTAATGAGTTTCACTGCCTTTTTCAAAAATGCCAATTTTAAGTCTTAATATGATATCTATAGCATACGCAGATGTGCATAACATGAATTCTGCAAGGAGCGAAAAGAGATATTGAGCACATCAATCTTTTATTCACATACTGATGTGAATTAAATATTAAATATATTTCTTCTGAGGCTATTGACATTAAATTTACAATGGATATCAGTAATAATCCAAGAAATCCCTGCATACAGAGATATCGAAACAGATTACTACATAACATCTTCTGTGTAATCAATTAGAATAACTTATTTAGATAAGAACTTACTGGAATTATTTTCTCTCTCAGGAGAAAATCTTTTCTTATAGCGTAATGTTATTTCTGCTTGGAAAACTAGTCACATTCACTGCAGGTCTGATTTTTCCACATCTTCTTTTCATTCTGACCAATGCTCAGTTTTGAATATTTTACAAAACTAATCAAAGTCCCCAAGTCTGTTGACTGGGTACTTTCTAGTACGTTTGTTTCATTTCTCTGGAACCAAGTAGGAGTGTTTACGGCTGTGTGTGAAAGATAATTGCTTTTATAAAAAATATATTTATTTCATCTTGAGATTTTCCTCAGGAGTCTATTGATTCTTGCATCAGTTATGTAAGAGGATCCATTTCCGATCTCCAAAATCTATTGACCAAAAGCTTTCAGAAGCATCCCTGGTTTAACACACCTTAATCAGAGCTTTCTTGAAATCCTGGTCCTCTCAGCCCAAGAGTACAGACTTAAACTGGTTTGTTGATAAATATTTATTTTCTTCCTATAAATGAAATTGGAAATTTGGTTCAGTAATTCATTTATATTCAGATCTTGTGCTCCAGTATGACTTTATGTATAGCAGCACCCCTGTGTCAGGCCAACAGCAGGAGCAGAAAAGCAGGACTGGCATCGCCAGTCAACATCTATATTGTGATTTCCAACTTAAAAAGAAATAAACCATACCAGACACATGAAAATGTACCGGAGTACATTAATAGATGCACAAGGGACATTTAATTTACTGAAACACATCCATATCTGACAGGAGCATCAACACTTTCTCCCGACCCAGGAGCATTTTCTGCTTCTGAATTTCTCTTACAAGCCATGCAGCCAACTGAGGAGCGAGTGTTGTTTTGATTATTAACTTGGGATAATTTGGTGCAAAATGATAGCGCTGGTAGAAGCCTGTAGAGAACTGTGCAGTTGATTCTGGGATAATAGTCAGCTTATCCACTTACTGTATTATGATATCCTTCAGAAAGCACAGATGATTAAGATCAATATGATGAGTTTGTTTTCAATAAATCAAGCCTAAAGTGACTACGCTGAGCACAGAGGTTGTCCCGATTTACTGAATTGTGTTTGACTCTACGTAGTGCAGGTGCTGACAATATGTAGAAGGAACTTATTTATATCCAAAGAAAGCAGTTCTCGTCAAGCAGACATACATTATGTGATTAATAAAAAGTATGATAATTGATGTCTTACATATTCAATGTCCTTACCATACCAGTTTACTTAACTTTATAAAATTAGCTGGCTAAATTTGATCATGCTAAAGTAAATATTTCACCGAAAGTAGAAAAAAAAAAAAAAAAGTTTTTTGGGGGTCTTTTTTACTTGGGAATAATAACAATGCTGGACCAGTGTTGACAAGTCTTTTGTAAAAAAAAAATTTCTTTTTTCTTACACAAGTTTCTGCTACTGTCTTTAGCAGCCAGTAATCACAATATTTCTAAGAATCTCATGTTTTGCCCAAATAAAAGTTCAAAGATATGGGCTAACTATGTTTTTCAACCCTGGTCCTCAAGGCACACTGCCCTGGCTTTTTCAAGCATTTCTCTGCTTCAGCACACATGGTTTTAATTGGTGACTGATTAACAGGCTTTTGCTGAATTGCAATCATCTGAATGTGGGGTGTGTTGAAGCAGGGAAACATCTAAAAGCAGGTCAGGGTGCCTTGAGGACCAGGGCTGGGAAACACTGGGTTAACTAATGCAGAAATACCTTTAAAATCTCTCATATTATGCATGATATGCTTTCAAGAAAAACTAAAAAAGGCTCTCCAGAAAAATGTCGACATAAAAATGTCAATACACAAGCAATTTAGACAAATAAACACAGCTGGCTGTCGCTGCGCAGCGAAGAACAGTGATGTGACCATTAAAGACTGTAGAGACAGCTTGTGTCTGTAAGATAAAACCCCTGCCAAAGAGGAATGACAGCATTTACAAAACCCCTACGTTTGAGAACAGACACACACATAAAAAGGGGTAATGGTCAGAGTACGCCCTCCTGTTACTGCAGAAATTGAGGTGTTGAGGACAGCAGGAGATGACAGCCATTAGACGAGGAAAACACATCAGCTCTTGGAGTAAGAGAACTGAATTGAAATATATTTATGGGCTCCAAGAACTCATAGACAAATTTAAAAGAAGCAACATTTTATGAAGCTTTTTTATTATTATTTAAGAAGCGCTGTTAGGGATATGATAGCTTGAAGGGTTATGTGTTCTTAAATCAAACATTGAGCAGCACTATGTTGTCCCCAAATGTTTTAAAGGAGAAACTCCAATTCATTCTTATTCAAACACATCAAAACATGCTGTTTAGTTTAGTTAGTGTCAACATTGTGATGCACTTACAGCTGAAATATAATGCCAAAAATAAACAGTGAAATAAGAGAATATTACTTTAAAATCCAGATTTGTCTTTTATGAGACTTTCTATTTAGATTAATTTAATTACTGACTTCTTTTTTTATTTGTTAATAACCCTTGAATTGAAGATTTCTTTTAGTCATGTTCCCTCCTTGTTAAGGACCAGGTAACAAGAAATATGCTGTTGCAACAATACATTTAATTCTTATAAATTATTCATCTGAGATGTACTTTTCACAAAGGTACATGTGCATTATGAAAAAGATGCATCTTCTAATGATAGCTGGTGTCGGTGGACTGGGGGTTAAGCTGCAGAACATGATGGAGGAAGCACTGGTGTGAATTTTTATTTTTTGCTTTGAATTTTTATGAATTTGTGTGTTTTTGCAGATGAACATGAATTATTGCTGCTCTTTTGGAAGCAAGTTATAGTGACGCCTAAAACAGACATACAAGAATAATATTGAAATCTCCCAGAACTATCCATCAACTTCTAATGCAGGGTGCTGGAGAAGATGGCAAGCGGTAGAGACAACTAACACACAAGAATGATGTTCAAACTACAGTTACCAATTAGTCCAATATAAATTTATTTCAGACGTGTTGCATAAAAAGCATTCTTGCTTTGAACAGACAGAGATAACTGCTGCACTTCTGTGCCTTCCACCTTTTAAAACAAATTATGTATTAAAGCTTAATTTGTGTCGAAATGCATTTAAATTATTATTCAAAGCAATATTTTGCCTTTTGAATGAAAATGTACAATTGAACGATTAGAGACATAAGAGAAAGAATAGGGAAAATAATTATGGTATTTTAAAGAGGGGACAGTATTTTAATTATGATGTTCCAGCTTTCATTTAAATATTTTTCCGGTTCTGGTATCATCCAGCATTCTGCTGTTCTCCCAGCATAAAAAAATCTTAATTTTAATGTCAAAAATCCATAGTTTCCAACACTTTAGTTTGCAAAACTTTAAATACAAAACTTTACTAAGAGTCACCAGCATATATATCTGCAGAAGTCAGGCTTCAAATAGAGAATGTGCAAAAAACAGACTATAAGAAAACAAGAAACAAGATCTAAAAGAACAAATATTTTTAGCTTCGCTACATCATTTTTCTCTACTTTTTGCAATCTAGAAATTACTTAAAATTTATACTGTGAATATATGAATGATGAGTACCTTTTCTGTACGGTGACTCCCTCAGAATATAAAGGTTCTGATATTAAGCTTCTAGCTGTCAGATTCTAGTCTGCAGTTGTTTTCTTGCTTTTCAAATGTCAACTTATTTTCTTTTTGCTATATCATGCTCAACCTCAGCTGTTTGATTCATGCTGTTGAAATTCCAGTCTTTGCGGTGTCCTTGGTTCTGTTTTAAGTAAGAATTCTCATTCCCTCTGTAACTTTGTTTGACTTTGGGTCCTATAGGAGCATCCTCTGTTTTTAAAGGCATCACTGAGACAACATATGACAAGGCTGAGCAATTTCAGACTAAAGCAGGCACATTCACACAGATAATGTTTGACTGATCATGTTTTACAGGAACACTCACTACAGTGGCATCAGTAGTTAAAAAAAGCAAAACTATATATCTATATATATATAGATATATAAAGACAGTACAGTGCTTGATATGCTGACAGTGCATTTGTCAGCAACTCAAGGAAAATAAATATACAAAAAAAGAAGCATTGCTTATCCATATGTGTGTTAGTGTGGAACCTGATAAATTAAGTCAACATGAGGAGTCCATTGGTTACACAAAGAGGAATTTTCAGGACATATAGCCCTCATTACACAGAACATGTGATAGTGAAATAATGGTTGGTAAAAAGTCATCCTTCATATATTCAGCTGGTGAGTAAGTGTACATGCAGCCCTTTGCTGTTTATTCACCAATATTCTATAATAAATCTCAAAAGGTCTGGAAGAACAGATATGTTTATACACATTAAAATACACACTGCTGTGCCCATTAACTAATAATTTCTCTTCTGTAGACCTTTTTGTTGCACTGGACATACAGCTTGGTTACGCACAGACTCTGATGCATGCACTAGTCTGAATGTCTTTTCCTTTTCTGCTCTAAATATTTAACATTTCTCAATGTTTCCAACATTAAAAATCCATCTTTTTTTTCTTTCATTTTTTTTTACCTTAAGTGACTTGTCATCTCTGCTTGGATTACAGCTCTGCCAAACGAACCATAACGTCGCACTTTTTATGACATTGCACATCAGACAAGTTTTGAAATTGTGCCTGCTATTTATGTTTAGCATCACTGGCAGTATTAAGAAAGATGGGATAAGAAAGTTTAGAGAAAAATAAGTAAAAAAGAGAGGAGAAACAGCCCACAGAAAATGGACAGAAATGCCATATTGGAACTTTAGCAATGCTAAATGTCACCCATAATCCCACATCCATTGACTTAGTTTATTTGTTTGAATATATTGTTTGAAATGTTAGGAACATTTATTGTTTTGTTCAGAGGTAATTCTTCTCAATTGTTCAAAGAAATATTCACATTTTTTCACAGTATTAAATTTTTACCTGTACTAAATGCAAACCCTAATATACAACGGCTAAGAATGAGCACCTGGCAAAATCTGAAAGGTTGCAGACCCTGGTGTGTCAGGTCACCAGTCCAATGCGATAAACTTTCTAAAAACCCATTTAATATTGGATGTTGCCTCTGCAGAGTGCTGAAATCCCAATACAACCCAATAGTGTGCGGGAGCCAATTTGCAACAGAAATTTGGTTTCTGACAACAAAAGAAACAGTCTGAAGACTGCTGCAATGGGGCTATTGATAACCGGACAATAGATCTACAACAGAGTAAAATCTGGACTTAATGGCAAATCAGTGAAAGAAGTATTTCACTGATTTAAGGTGCAGCACAATGTTTTATGGAGTAGTACAGAATTAACCATAATTTTAACCAGTATTGTTCAGAAAAGTGTAACATATGAGCTGAAATGATCAGAAGTGCAATGTTCAGTATGTGCACTTATCTTAAAAATGAAACTATTTAACATTCAAGTCACAAAAAGGAACCTAATGACAAGGCCATCTTAGAGCAGTTTGGCTGTTATTTAACAATAATGTCACTAATGAATCCACACAGTAATGGCAGACCTTTTTGCTCTTGAGTGCACTGCTGACAGTAATACACGATGCAAACATAAGTCCAAAGCGAGCCTTAGGAATTAACGGCTATGCAGATATGTCAGTGTCATATTTTCGGCGATGTCCCTTTCTGTATAACCAGACCTATCATCTCTCTGGCAGCAATGCAGGGGCTCCACAGATTCCTGGGGGAAGGGATATTAATTCAACAGCCTCTGCACTCCCAGCTTGTCATTAATCTCCGTGCAGCACCAACATTGTGGTATCAAACTTTTATCGCTTTTGCATCAAATTTGGAATCCCAAAGAAATTTGATGCTAGTGCCAGAGCTCAAGTAAAAAAATAAAATAAAATAAAACTATTTTTTCAGACATATTTAGAGAGGTGCTGGAGCTGAGAATCTTGTCATTCAGCATATTTAATAGGTAGGAATTCGATTTATGATTTTTGATTCTGATTTTTTAAATAACTTTAGTGTGAATTAGGTAGTGTTCTTTGACATTTTGGCCAGTAAAATAATACAATCATGGTGTTGTATTGCAGAAGTAAACATAGTAGAATATGTCTGTTCTGATTACTGTTCAGGTCTATAGATGAAAACTACCAAAACTCAAAGCGACAGACTGTTTTATATACTTTAATAATATCAGGATATACTTTTACACATAAAACAATCTCATATAATCTAAATTTCTCACATTAATTGTTTTGAGCAATTTCTTTTTATGATAATTGTCCCACTTTTGCTATTAAACATAAAATCATTTTACATTAGAACAATAAATTCTATGTTTTTCTTTTATTGCTTTGCAATAATAAGGCACAATGTCAGCATTTTGTACCTTAATATGTGTAAGATTGGGATTACACCACCCATATTTCATTTCTGTAAAGCTCTGAAATTTCCCCAGCATTGAGTTCCTATAGTATCATTCCAATTATTAAACAGGACATGTATAGCAGCAATTTCATCCTTTGCTCCACTCATTAGTCTTTTCATCAGAACTTGATAATGAATGTAGTGGGGGGAAGGCAAGGTTGCTGCAAGTCAAAACGATAATTTAGTGAACCTCCTCACAGCTCTAACCGGAGTTGTTTGGAGAACATTTTTTGAAGCTAAATGAACAAAGTTGATGCAAACTGGCAGGCAATCGTGTAACTGGTTTCTGCATATTTGACTGACAGACAGTTTTATTTTTTCTAAATATATCTTTATAGTTATAAGGTACGACTATGTATACATTTAAACTGTTTACCATTTGAAGATGCGTTGGGCAGGAGATGTCAAGAGGGAAGAAGAAAGTGATTTGATGATGTCTATTATTTATCAACATGGATCATTTCAATTTAAACTTCGATGATTCATAAATCTCCTGGACACTCATAAATTATGTTATCATATTTTTCGTTAAGCGATCCATCTGGACTTCCCTGTTTCCTTAAGTATTGCACCACCACGCATATAATAAAAATTCATGAACCTAGTAGATGTGATTTATTAAATTATCATTCAGAGTTAATAATTCCAAGTAAGAAAGTAAGACATAGAATTTCACTCGTCCTACAACTGTATGGTGTAATATATGCATGGGTTTCCTTCGCAAGGTCAAAAAATAAAATGTTGCAATGTGAAGGTCTTAAGGATAATCACAGCAGGGTGGAGGAGCTCCAGACACACAATGATGTGATTTCTAATAAGGGCTGTATGAAGTCAGCCCCTTACTTAGCGCAGAGATGCTGCAGGATAAGATGTAGTGGTTTGACACAATATAAACAAGGCGATTTTCTTTGACAGAACTTCCATCTCTACATGAGTCAAATCAGGCCTGATGGCACTGAAGCACAAGAATGTTAATATATTTGAAGGCATTCAATTGAAAAGGTGATGATGCAAGATTGGCACAACGAATGGCATTGTAAATATGTCAGACACCAACCACTCCAGCTGTGAAATGAATTTAGACTCTGAATCCAACAACTATGGTGATATGCTGCAAAGCTGTTCTGTTTTTTTAGGCATTTATGGGTTCAGCCTTTTTCTTGTTTCTTTTAGGTTGATGTAATAATAATCATTTATTCATCTGTAATATCGTCGCTGGCCTTGGCTTGTTTCCTCCTTTAGATGTTCTGCACAAGTTTTGTAATTTTGTCACGTTTTTGGGGCGATTTACTGTGATCAACTCCCACGGAACAGTGTGTAATTGTGGTAAAAGGAAAATAATTGTTTTTTTTTCCATTTTATTTTACTAATGGAAATTAAACTAATTGTTGTGCACTTGCACACAGTCCTTCATTGGCATTTCCTTGAAGAATTAGATTTTATTGCAACTAAAAGCAGCACGTGGGACAGCAATCTGCAAAAGGTTGACCCTTTCTTCTTTACAAACTAGTCAATCAGAGTGAAATAGGACTGGTAGCACGTGTGAACAGCAAATTGCTGATTGTTTCACAGATTATCAGTTGGATTTTAATTGGGGCATGCTAACTCACATGGTTTCATCTACATCATTCCATATCATCTATGTCATACAGGGCCGAATTTAGGAGGGCGCGGGCCCCTGGGCTAGAGCCAAGGTGGGGGCCCCTACAAATCATCATTATACAGTTGCATATATATATATATATATATATATATTTCCCTTTGGGGGGCCGGCGTTTGGCCGTCACTTACTTCTGGAACTGATCCTATCCAAACCTTATCTAGCAACAAGGTCACAACAATCAACCACCATGAGAGAGGCTGATGGACAGTCCCAGCCACCAGGCCATCTCTCCATGCCAGGTTTACAAAAGTCACTCCATGATTGACAACTTTTTGCTATATTTTTCACACAAACGCACAAAAAAATTTCAGCAAGACATATTTTTAAAGATCAGTGATAAGCCAGAAATTTGCTAACGGTGCACCTTTAATGAATGTAAAGATCATTACTACAAACAAAATATATGCAGTAGTTATGAAAGAAATACTTGAACATCTTGAATATGTCTATTCAACAGAACATTTGACTATGTTCCCTATCCATCCGCTATGCATAATATTTATTTATCTTCTTCATTTCTATCTTTATCTGTCTCTCTCCCTCTTTCAATTTTTTTCAACTGTATTTTTCTCTATAATTATCAGGTTTATTTCCTTATCAACTTAAGACAGTCAGGTTATTTCCCTGCCAAACCTGGTCAGAACCTTTATTCAATGATGACTGGACTGTAGCTGCTGTCAGGGCAGGGCGGGAGCTAAGCTCATCTGTCAGTCGGACCCTTCCATAGTGACATTCCTGCCGCCGCTGGATCTCTCAGCTAGTGAACTAAGCTAGTTCCTCCCGCTGCTAGCTGGAAACTAAAGCTAGTTCCTCCCGCCGCTGCTAGCTGGAAACTAAAGCTAGTTCCTCCCGCCGCTGCTAGCTGGAAGCTAAAGCTAGTTCCGCTTTTTAACTTCGCATTGAGTGAGCAGAGCAGTCGTATTACTTTTCCTGTAACTTTAGCTGTTTTCTTTCTCTTTGAATGTTTCTGTTGTTTTTTTCCACCCCCGGAAACCCGTTTCAAAGCTTCACTGACTTTTATCATCGTTTCAAATACAAACACAGCCGCGGTGGATGGAGGAGAACTCAGCTGTGTTTGGATGTACTCACCACTTGGAGCTAGCTTTCAAAACGCGACCTGGAGAAGAATCGTTTCTGGTGTTTGTAAAGATGTTCCGATGCATTCAAATTAACATCCATATTTTCTGCTTCTTGCTCAGCCCAGTAAGCTGTTTTTACCCAAAGCGCAGGATCAGTCCTGTACAGATTATCCGTGGTCATCGCTCCACCTGGAGAAGTTCGCCCTGCCGCCGCCTCCGACTCCCCGGGCATCGAATCAGTCCAGGTTCTGGCGGACCATAGAACCGCTGTTAGCAATGAGAAGCGGAGAGGGACAACGATGGTTCTGTTCCATGTCCAATATGAGTTTTTAAAAACTCTGATAGCTTGGATATTTTCTTCATCACCTCTCGGTCGCGCTCTTCTTTTTCTTTCGTTCCTGCGCTTCGCTGTCATTCATTCTGTTGCGACCATCGTGAGAAATCTCCCCCTGAAGCTCCGCCCCAAAGCGTAAGAAGCGTCCAATTTGGACCAATAAGAATCAAGCATTCATGATGGACGTTTGCCAGAACAAATCAGACAGTTTTTTCAACAACACCGCCAAAATCGGTCTTTATTCTTTCACAAAAATACAAAGCATATTTCGGGGCCCCCGAAGCGCCGGGGCCCCGGGCTGCAGCCCCGGTAAGCCCCTGCGAAAATCCGGCCTTGATGTCATACAGTATACGTACAGTAAACGTATGCTTACTTTTACTTTATGTAAAAGTAAACATACAGTAGCTCTGGCTGCGTGTTTAGGGTAGCTGTCCTGCTGGAAGCTGAACTGTCTTCTACAGTCATTGTTAGGTTTTATTCCAAGATGTTTTTGTATTATAATCCATCCTGAACTTTGTCCTTGTGGCTGCTGAAGAAGGACTGCACCATAATGCTGCCATGAACATTTTTCACAGAGTTAGGTTTTTACCACTCCTAATATTTTGCATGACTGACAAAATTAAAAAAGTATACCAAGAGGTGCAAGACACTAAGCAGTTACAGTTTTCAAAAGGCAACTCAGTGAGAAGGTGTTGTGTTTGACAAGCATAACGAGCAAGTTATGTTTCAAAGTGCAAAGTGCAAAAAATCCAGCTGTTTCCCTAACTGAGAAGAGAACAGTTTAAACTGGAAATGATCATGTTTATAATGTTTTAAAAATATTCACTTACTGTCATATTGTGCGTAGGTTTCTCTTTACTGTGTCTCAGGAAATACATACCCATCCAAGAACACGTCCCTCAACAATGATTTCAGCCTCATCAAAGTGCAATAAGTGGGTTTTTGGGAACATTCAGGAAAATGTTGCTTCTGCACGAAGATACAGGATGAGGTATGGAGTTGTTTACTGAATGTATCCATATCATGCCACCAAATGGCTGCTGTTAGACTGAGAACAGCCATTATTTCTTTCAACAGACATGAAAGCACAACCTGATGATGGTACCACACAGGCAGTTTTCAGTGTTGTTGCATTTGGGTCTGCCTCCTTAAAGAAGCTTTCACTGGATTCCTAATAGCTTTGAAATCCCAGTGTATTTTGATGAAGATGGGATCATTATTACAACAGAATCCTACCAGCCTAGCAAAAGTAAAACTATGAAATCAACAACTTGTCAGGTGAAATCCTTTATCCATGGCTTTTGCCTGGTAATGAAGTATGTCCTCCCTTCAGTTAGCCCATCTCAGGGCTAACAGAGAGAGATGGAAACTCATACTTCTGCTACAGTCAGCTCTGGAATCAGTAATTGATCTAATAACCTATTACTTTGACACGCAGGCATTTTGGATTTTGAGAGGAAGCCTTATTACCCGAAGAGGAGCTGAATAAACACAAGAACTAACAGCTAACTCACAAAGGTATAGTTAATGAGTAATTTTGTATTTGGTGGTTTCAAAGTGCTACCTGTCATCCCTTTTATGCTTTGAATTTAAATGACTGAAGAGAATTTGAAAAGCAAAACTTTGTAAAAAACTAAAACAAAAACAAGTTCTTGATAAATAATCCCCATAAAAACGACAAAGTAGTTCAAACAGCCACCAGAAAGTCAAAGTCAAAAACATAACTAGACAAATACAAAGTGGCTGTGTTGTAGTGCTTTTTTTAATGTTGTAGTGCTTTGCACCTCAGGGCCACCGTAGGATGTCCCCCTTGCATTCGACTTCATGCAGTCAGTTTTGATTCCAAAATTGACTGCATGAAAATTATTTAAAACAGAACAGTGACCAAATAAGTTACCAGGGAATCTAAGAAAATAATAAATGTGGCAAAAAAGTCAGGTTCACTTTATCTTAAAACAGGACTAAAATTAACAGACCATAGTTATGAGTTTTGAGTCAAAAACTGAGTTTCAATTTTCCTTGTAGGTTGCAGTGTGCAAAACATACTGATTAAACTTTATGTCAAATATCTGAAATGCTTTTTATTTTTTCAAATTTCAAAATAAGAATAATTTTAATTATTTAATAAAATGTAGATTTTCAACTTTCCATATTAGTCGTATATGTTACATTACAAGAGACATATATTGCACTGATTTATCTGGTAACATAATTAGACACCAGGAACAGGAATAAAGGAGGTATTGTGCACCATGTATTCATAGCTGGGCAGTCCTGCTGACAGAATTGCAAGGCTGTGATTGTCATCTATTCACTTCCTGGGACAGATTCAGAGTCAATCACTGACCCTTTCAAACAGAAACTCAGAACTGAATGAGGCAGGATTAGCTTTGCCCGCCATTGCCTTGTTTGCTGCATATAACTGAGAACCAAAAAAAAGCATAAAGCCATTAATGGCAGCATACAATTTTCTCCACTACTGTAGCCCCTAGTGAAGCAATGACTTTCATTTCCTGTTCTGTCTCTTGACAAAAATCCAATCAACCACAGATTGTAATTTATTCACACATTCTAAGACAAACCACTCTGAGTATATGAAGACATCTCATTATTTCAGCACATACACACAATCAAAGCTTACCTCATTGTCTTAACAAAGGGTAGAACAAAGGGTCTGTTTTGTTTTGTTTTTTCAACTTGACTGACAGGGGGAGCCTGCCAACAAGAAGACATTTATTAATTTTGTACAATTAGAAAAATAATGGTTGTCCTTTTGTTTGTCATTCAACCGAAACACAATCAACTTTTGCTACCTAGTGGCTAGCAAGAGAAGAGGATGCTCATGTTGAGCACAACAATTTGGGAAATAATGAGAATGTTTAGAAACTTGTCACATATTCTCCACACTGGAGTTTGTTTCAATGACTAAGTTTCATGAGAATAGATATTTTATAGTCATGAATACACATCAATTACCCACTTCTTCATTTTGCTTTTATTGTGATAGATTTAAAACTAATCTTAATTTTTCACTGAAATCCAGCCAAAACATAATTTGTAATATATGATTTGACGAGGCTGACTTGTCAAATTAAATCTATTAAGAATAGTACCTCTTAACCAGATTTTAAGCATACTTCCATCAAGCCCACATGTCTATATTAAAAATGATTTATTATTATTGGTTTGATGTAATATCCCAGTCTTGAATATTGTGTTTTCATTAGCTGCAAACACAAAATCATCATAATTAACAGAAATAGACTTGAAAAAAGCTATCTGAAATTTTCATCTCCATAAGGCACTTAGTGAAATGAGTTGCTAAAATCAATAAACTTCTCAATAATATTCTAATTTATTGAACATGACCATGTAGTACATCAGCGTTCAATTGTAATCAAGCCAAAAATCATGTACTAAGGCCAACCACTTCAGATGAGCTTAATCACCTGCTGAAACAAAACAGACTATCTAAAGATAAGAGCATTTAAACAGTGCTGAAATTGAAATCATCCAAATAGCTGAATGAAATAACATGTACACACCTTAAAAATCAAGAGTTTGTAAAAACGTAAAGGCTGTGACGGTGGACATGCTTTACTCAAAGTGGAAATAAAATGCATGTCATCATGTTAGCAAATGTAGCATTTTTTTGTCCTCTTTGCCAAACTAGGCTAAGAAAGTTATTTGCTTCTTTTCCTTTCATCTCTCTCCCTCTCCCTCTAGAACCCGAGTTGCTCATCAGAATGAATAATGACGTGTATGTGTTTGATAAGTGCGCTCACCGCACCTCTGGAATTAAAAAACCAACTGAAGCATGAAATAAACAAAAGAGAGACTGTGATATGGCTTCTCTTTTCCAGCAATTACCAGACGATGAAATGTAACATTTAAAATCACATAGATGCTAACACACATCACCAACCGTCCGTGTCTTAAGCTCCCCAACAACTTGTCAGGAATAAAAAGTTCAGCAGAGAAATTTAATGCCCTGAGACACGTTAGCACACAGATGAAGTATCTCAGATTAGTGCTTGTGTTTTTCATTTTAGCTAAAAGAAAATGAAAAACAGTTCTATTAACTACTCAAACAAGAGTTTTGAATTTATACCACACAGAAAATTACAATAGAACATAGCAGGAGGAATATCCTTTGAATATGTCAATAATTTCCTCAGTAAATATATTTTAACGAGGCGACTAATATGGAATTCACATCAGATATTATTTGCAACCTAAGTTGCCACACATGTGCAGCTTAATCCATCCATTCAGTTATTAAGTGTGTGACATAAAATGGAATGATAGTGAATACGTATCAATCACATTTTCTGAATTGTATTCAAAACTCAAATTTCTGGTAGTGACAACTGCAAGATAACTCCTTTATAACGACATTAGTTCTTGCAATGCCCACTTGTGGCTTTGAGCCATGCTTTTCACACAAACTGTCATGAAGGCAGTGGGGGGCCTTGGCTGTGGACTTTAATCTTCAGAGGATATTGACTTGTGAAATGTAACATTTAAAATCACACAGATGATTCAGAAGGCTAAAAATACAGAAAATTAGATTACAAA
Organism: Phalloptychus januarius; assembly: GCA_902982915.1. Taxonomy (NCBI): domain Eukaryota; kingdom Metazoa; phylum Chordata; class Actinopteri; order Cyprinodontiformes; family Poeciliidae; genus Phalloptychus; species Phalloptychus januarius. Next base: position 12,935,655 of record CADWAE010000230.1, on the reverse strand, counting down.
AGAGTTTGCTTCTCTTGCTTGCATGATTTAGGTTTTTTTTGTACAATACCTTCATAATGAGAAAACTTTTTATAGGCTATTATTTAGAATTAAATGGTATGGCATGAATTTGCACTGATAAGAGCAGGAGTGCTTTCAGAATAATTATACCTTTCATTTGGTTTCCTGCCTTTTATTGCTTCTTGCACATCATTTTACTCTTGTGCTTAACACTTATTTTGTGTCATTCAGCCTTTATTATAACTGACTTGATTTATGTATCATTGTCATTTGTATGCATGGATTTTCTGGGTGGTTATTGACATCTAGTTTGAAATTCATTATTTAATTTACGAAGAGCTGTGGTTTAAGTAGGCTGGTATCAATCATTTCACAGTGCCACCATTTCTAAATGTTACCTCTCAGCATGTGAGGTCTTTTGTTCAGTGTGCGGTGCATACTGGGACTTTTTCTAGAATTAGTTAAGTTAGTTTGCTTTTCTCCATCGATATGCTCCTGAACTGATGAAGTGATAAAATCATGTGTACTTGTTCCCAGTCCATCAACAGAGGACTCTGTTTTCACACAGAGGGACCGTGTGACAGCAGCCTCTCAAGCTTTGTGGTGAACAGACAAAACCAATGAGCTGACAACCACTAATGAGAGGCATTAGTGAGAATTTTAATAAGCAAAACTTATAACATTTAGGTACAGAAAGAACAGAAAAAGGAACTGGTTGTGAATCAGCGAAATGGTGAATTCAGCGCAGAACAAGAAAAAATCAAGAGCTTATACGAGGCAGCACAGGAGAATGTCATGAGTGAAAACTGGCATATAACACAAATCTAAGAAAGCTAAATAGAAATCCACAAAGAACAAAATGCAAGAATAAACTAAGTAACTAAATTCAAAGGAATACACTTATATGCCAAGACTTTTTGAGCAATAATTCATAAAGAGAGGTGAATAGAATATGGTAAGAACTGAATTGAGGTAGAAAAATAGCAGATAATGATTGTGGAAAAAAAACAAAAAACTAAAGGAAATAAATATTCAGGAAGGGGAATGCAACAAGATCAGTCAAACCAAAAGCCAAAAACCCCAGAACCGCTAACTATGAAAGCTCAAGCATCTTGTTTTGGCAAAGTCAACTCAAGGAATTGGTTTTTCATCAGATCAACTGTTCTATAGACAGAAAGGCAGGCAGAATCGTATTGATTTGACTTCCAATTAGTTTTGTTCTTTGTCATTTCTGTACAGTTAATCTACTGATCTATAAATTGACAGATTCATATAAAAAATATTACCTAAATTTCTGCCCCATAGTTGTATAACCTTGAGAAGCCCTGACTTAGAATAGTGTTGAAATTAACACGTCTCCAATTGCATTCACAGATTCAAAAATGTCTTTGCTGTCAAAAAGAACACTCTAGGTCTTGTTGCGCTATCAACAAGTACATAGTGAAATATGTGGCAATACCTCTACAATCAAATTGTGTCGTTCCTTTGAGCTATGACACGGATGGAAAGGAAACTGAAAACAGCTTAGGCTCACACCTCAGAATTGATTTATTCTTTATTGCTTGAGATTTATGAATTATTGTGAATCTGATGTTGTCTCTCATAATGCTGCCATAGGCTTTTTAAATCAAGCTGACAGGCTTATTATTGAGGTTTGGCAGACTAGCCAGTGTAGCTTGGAGGAATGTACCATCCCTGATCGTGGAGGAGAAAATATTACCCAACATTTTTCATGAGTTGCTGCATCAATACTGCTGCAGGTTTTCATGCAGTTGTAATTGGTCTTGATCACTTATATCAATAAATTTGGTATCGATCATGTTGTAAAAACATTTTTATCATGAATTAGTTTTACTAATTTGATATAAAGAAATAAATGGTATAATAACAGTACCACATTTTTCACTAAAATGAACATTTCTAGAAATGGTTCAAAAGGATTATAGTAATGAACCGCTTTTTGTCTTCTGAACCTTCTTTGTTATTCATAGTATTAATATGAATAACAATATTAATATGAATATGTTTTGGGTACCAGCCAGGTACCCAAAACTTCCAAAGACAAGTTGACCTTTGCAACATTTCATGCTTGAAGTCACCATCACAATGTATAAACATTGTGGTGATAAAAGGCTGAACATGTTTGGCAATGACACCCATGTTGGTGGTGGTTTTATACAAATACTGAGTTTTTACTAAGGAGCCTAAAGTGAGCCAAGAAAATATCCCCCACATAGTTACAGCACCTCTAAAAGTCTGAAACATTGATCCAAGGGAGGATGGATTCATGCTTTCGAGTTCTGACCATACCATTAAATTACTCCTGCTGCACAAACCAGGAACCTTTTTCCCGGTTTGTTATTGTCCAAATATGGTATAGCTTTGTCAATAGTTGCCCAGGTTTCCTACTGTTAGCTGACAGGAGTGGAACCTGGTTTGGTCTCCTTTGACTGCAGTCAGATTTAATGTGTTGTGTGTTCAAAGGCTGCTGTCTGCCCTTTTTGATTTGACCTCTGACATCAGCAAGTTGTTTTTCTACAACACAAATGCTGTTCACCATATATTGTATCTTTCTGATTATGTTCTGTAAACTTGAGTAGCTATTTGAAAGCCCCAGTAGATCAGTAAATGTGGAACCATCAACCGCAGTAAAGGAAGCTCACTGCAACTTAAATCTTCCTTCATCTCCATTTTGATACTATGAGTGAATGTAAGGAAATAGTCTTAACCACATAATGATGTCCAGTGGATCCAGTTCCTGCTATGACATTGGTTAAGTCATTACATTAATAAGTAATAAAACAGGTATATAGAATAAAGTGGATTTTGAGTGGACAGACAGACAATTTCACCTTTTCACTCTACTTCACAAAGCACCAATCAACAAATGCAGTCTGCTGTCAATCAAATCATTTCAGCGCAATACACGGCTTGATGTGGCTTGTGCTACTCCTGAAGTGAGTATGAAAAATGGAGAAGAGTCGCACAGAGCAGTACAGGATCTGCTATGGAGATGAATTTGGCCGTGGTGCATTGGGCAGAACCGGTTAAAGTGGCTTTATTTAACATAACTAGAATTAAGTGTCAAAGATTATAGTTTTAACACAAGATGCGATGTGTTGTTTGCTGTATTTCGCAGTGGAACTGATCAAAGCATTAACCCATTTACTGAAAGGCCACCTTTTCCCATCAATAAACTTTTTTTTCTGTGGGTCAGTAATTTTTTATTGTGTCAGCCATAGTGCTGGGGATAGAACTGCTAAATGCTGATGGTATGAAGCAGTGGCTGCAATCCCATTTGAGCAGTCAACGGTACTTTGCCTTAAATGCTTTTCAATCTGCTGGAGATCGCATTAGTTGCCTGCTTCTTATCGACTCATCTAAAGAGTTTATGTCTTCATCTAATTAAGGGCAGTGCTTCCTTAATAGCTCTATGCTTAGGCTGAGTTATTTCATAAGTGGATATCTTGGCTCCTGGTCCACTATCTTTTACTTCACTGTCAGTTTTAGATCTTATTCCAATACTTATTCTGGTTTGTCTTGTATTATCACGATAACCATGGTTACTGTTGCTGCAAACTGTTAAATAATCAGCATTATTAAACCATATCTCCTTATTGAATCCAAATCATTTTTATTCAATGTAGAGTAATGCAGAAAACAGGTTGTATATGCTTTATTTAATGCACTGTACGTCTAAATTATTGAACGTCAGCCTCTTGATATATTTCATCCCCTACCTGGGAGGCTTAGCAAAGTTGACAGGAGCAGAGTTCAGGCATATATTAGATGGATCCAAGGTGTCCACTGCCAAGGCCTGCCAGCTCAGCCTGTTCCCATGCTGCTCTGTGTGTCATGAGGCCAAGCTTCCTATTTAGACAAGGGAATGAAAGATGGGCCAGGGATGTATTATGCATGTAAATGCACCAGAGAGGTAGGCAGCTGCTCTAACAAGCTAAGTCACTTTCCCAGCCCTGTCTTCCCTTCACAAATATAGAATGGACCTCTGAAGCTAATGGAGTTACCTCAAAGCACTGCAGCGAATCTTTCCTAATTCATTAGGTATGGAATAAATTTCTAGATTTTGAACATGACCATAAACTTCTTTAAACCAACAATAAATATGACAATAAATATCACTTTACCAGTGCAGCAGTTCACAGTTGGTCATATTATGTTTTTTGTTTTTTTTCAAGCAGGATTCGTCTTTATAGGCAAGGCCGGATTTTCGCAGGGGCTTACCGGGGCTGCAGCCCGGGGCCACGGCGTTTCGGGGGACCCGAAAGATGCTTTGTATTTTTGTGAAAGAATAAAGACCGATTTTGGCGGTGTTGTTGAAAAAACTGTCTGATTTGTTCTGGCAAACGTCCATCATGAATGCTTGATTCTTATTGGTCCAAATTGGACGCTTCTTACGCTTTGGGGCGGAGCTTCAGGGGGAGATTTCTCACGATGGTCGCAACAGAATGAATGACAGCGAATGACAGCTGATTCGATGCCCGCGGAGTCGGAGGCGGCGGCAGGGCGAACTTCTCCAGGTGGAGCGATGACCACGGATAATCTGTACAGGACTGATCCTGCGCATTGGGTAAAAACAGCTTACTGGGCTGAGCAAGAAGCAGAAAATATGGATGCTAATTTGAAAGCATCGGAATATCTTTACAAACACCAGAAACGATTCTTCTCCAGGTCGCGTTTTCCGGGAGTGGAAAAAAACAACAGAAACATTCAAAGAGAAAGAAAACAGCTAAAGTTACAGGAAAAGTAATATGACTGCTCTGCTCTGCTCACTCAATGCGAAGTTAAAAAGCGGAACTAGCTTTAGTTTCCAGCTAGCTGCAGTGGGAGGAACTAGCTTTAGCTTCCAGCTAGCAGCGGCGGGAGGAACTAGCTTTAGCTTCCAGCTAGCAGCGGCGGGAGGAACTAGCTTTAGCTTCCAGCTAGCAGCGGCGGGAGGAACTAGCTTTAGCTTCCAGCTAGCAGCGGCGGGAGGAACTAGCTTTAGCTTCCAGCTAGCAGCGGCGGAGGAACTAGCTTTAGCTTCCAGCTAGCAGCGGCGGGAGGAACTAGCTTTAGCTTCCAGCTAGCAGCGGCGGGAGGAACTAGCTTTAGTTTCCAGCTAGCAGCGGCGGGAGGAACTAGCTTTAGCTTCCAGCTAGCAGCGGCGGGAGGAACTAGCTTTAGCTTCCAGCTAGCAGCGGCGGGAGGAACTAGCTTTAGTTCCAGCTAGCAGCGGCGGGAGGAACTAGCTTTAGTTCCAGCTAGCAGCGGCAGGAGGAACTAGCTTTAGCTTCCAGCTAGCAGGAGCGGGAGGAAATGTCCAATCCTATGGTGAAGGGCCGACTGGACAGATGAGCTTGAGCTTCCCGCCCTGCCCTGACAGCAGCTACAGTCCAGTCATCATTGAATAAAGGTTCTGACCAGGTTTGGCAGGGAAATAACCTGACTGTCTGAAGTTGATAAGGAAATAAACCTGATAATTATAGAGAAAAATACAGTTGAAAAAAATTGAAAGAGGGAGAGAGACAGATAAAGATAGAAATGAAGAAGATAAATAAATATTATGCATAGCGGATGGATAGGGAACATAGTCAAATGTTCTGTTGAATAGACATATTCAAGATGTTCAAGTATTTCTTTCATAACTACTGCGTATATTTTGTTTGTAGTAATGATCTTTACATTCATTAAAGGTGCACCGTTAGCAAATTTCTGGCTTATCACTGATCTTTAAAAATCTGACTTGCTGAAATTTTTTTGTGCGTTTGTGTGAAAAATATAGCAAAAAGTTGTCAATCATGGAGTGACTTTTGTAAACCTGGCATGGAGAGATGGCCTGGTGGCTGGGACTGTCCATCAGCCTCTCTCATGGTGGTTGATTATCGTGACCTTGTTGCTAGATAAGGTTTGGATAGGATCAGTTCCAGAAGTAAGTGACGGCCAAACGCCGGCCCCCCAAAGGGAAATATATATATATATGTATGCAACTGTATAATGATGATTTGTAGGGGCCCCCATCTTGGCTCAAGCCCAGGGGCCCACGCCCTCCTAAATCCGGCCCTGTTTATAGGGATGATATATTCAACACTGGAATGTGCATGTGGCATTTAGCTGCAACTGTCTTTTTTGAGCATCACCCACAAATAAATCTTCAACTAATAAGAAAACATGTTAGCCCTATCTGAGCTTGCTTATAGAATGACTGCCTTCAGTGAACAAATTTAAGTGATCCACCTCATCCAATGAAACAATGGCTGAATTTCCTTTCCATCAGAACTTGCCTGGGCATGACAAAAGTATAACTCATAGACCTGAGTTCAATTTAGGAAAAGGCATGTCTAACAAACACTGTTAAGATTATAAAGAAATAATAACTAAATCTGCTTCTCATGAGGAAATTATGCAGAAGGTAAAAAAAGAAGCAAATCTTGGCACATTTCTTGTTGCATTGATTGGGTTTTTATTATGTTGTGGGCTCAATTAGTCCAGTGCAGCTTAACCTCTGGGAAACCACATTTGTTTGTGTTTGATCCTGTTCCAACCTGTAACAAAATAATTATGGGAAAGCTTTACTGCTTAAAAATAAGATGGCTCACTTGGGGATTGAGCTTCTATTAATTTTGTTATTATTCACATCAAGTGTCTGAAACAGGAAAATCTAAAATGATTATACAGTGCCCAATGAATGTTTCAACCTTCATATTGCTTTTAAAAATCAAGCATGGTCAACACAATTGGGCTTTTTTTTGACAAAAAGCATAGCACAAGGTGCTGTTTTTTCCCCCCAAAACTATGTTTATTTAGGATATGTAAAGTAATCAAAAAATATAGTACAAATTAAAATTACACAGGCCAAAAAATTTTAAGTACTTAAAGAAAAAAAACACATGTAAAATAATACCACAGGATATAATAGAAAAATATCCACTAAACGTTTTTGACATTTTAAATGAACTATCATCTAACATCATCACCTTGTTTTCGCCCAAAGAATAAACATGGTAACAAACAGCAATATAAATCCAAAAGCTGCAGCAGCAATCCCAAAAAGTTGTGTCGATATCTTTGACAAATATTCTATCAAGGCAGCTGTAAAGCAGAAATTTTATTTTAAAAGTTGGAATTATGGGTTTATAAGTTGATAATTAGCATGCAGCAAACAGTTCTAAACTAAGCTGGTAATAAATTTGCTTTATTTAATTACCGTGGTGTGCTACCACATCAGCATCCAAAATTTTGGGGCATTCAGTGTTTGCAAAAAAATATAAATGCTATTTCACTTTCTTTTTTTTTTTTACTTCAAAACTAAGATATTTTTAATAGCTTTGTTTCAATATTTTATTACAGTATGAAAGTGCTTGATGGAAGGACAGCTTATAATGTTTTTTTAAACAATGTGTTTCTTTTAATTATGCATAATTCATTTATTTTCAATACTTTCATGATGAAGGGGCACTGGAAACATTTTTAACTTTTGGGTAAAAAACAGCCTCTCTCTTGTTTTTGAACACTGATAATCATTTCAACCATCTTCATAACATTTGACCGGCCCTCTTCACAAGCAGACCTTATGTTAGCCGCTTTTTAACGATTCCACATCAATTTATTAAGAACAAACACAAGACCACTGGAATGCAAAGTAGGCATTAATTTGGAAAATAATGGTGATCCAAATTAGGGCAGATGTCTATTCCAAAATTAAATGGAATGTTGTTACTTTTTGACCTTGTAACATAAATAGTTAAAAATAATAACTGTGCACTGTGTCATTACGATGGTTAGACAAATACAATTTGACATTTGTTTGCATAGATAGATAGATACATAGATATTTTTGCAACTTGATATTTTACAAGCACATTCATGTCAGATAATGCCCAAGCAATCATGCACATTTGGAAATATCCAAACAGTACATACCATCAGTCTAACTTTAAGATGGTGTCTTATTTGTATGAAGATCACACACTCAACTTGTGCCTTCTGCCTCACGCACGGGTAAATGCATGTAGAAGGATTATGTACTGCTCTTCATTTTAGTAGCAAATGTCAAGAGGTTAGTGACTCATATAGTCACTGAATAAATCATCATGATACACTGTAACCCCTCCCCTGAGGTCTTTGCGGAAGCATTAACTGTTAATCACAATCAACTTAAAAACCCCAATAGGAAAATCAAACTGTCAGAATGGTATTATTAGAACACAATCTATATTGAAGCTTTCCCCAAGACAAAAACCATAAAGGTCACAATGTGCTCCAGCAGACACTGTAAATCATGCAATATAACTTACATTAAGACCTTTATCTTTGATCTGACAGTAAAAAACGTATTCAGAATACTGCCCACTGCACTTCTCTGGAAGTTCTACGGAATAGTAAAAATCTTCATTTCAAATACATTCAGTCAGAAAAGCGAGATGGTCTGAAATACAAACCAACAAAAAAAATATTTTAGAATCCTTCTAAAATATTTGACATATCCATTTTTAAACCTTGCTTTCATTTGCCCTATTCTGTCATTTACTGTGGGTCATATCTACAAAAAAACTTTAAACAGGAGATATCTTTCCTGCAGATTCACCTTCTGAGGTTATTACCATGTGTTCAACAAATTTTATTTGTTGAACACTGAAAAATGCACACACACGCACACACACCCGAATCTGTGTAATTATAATGAGTGAAATAACAGAATTAATGAGAAATTGTGGATGAAAGGGACAAACTATTTGGCAAATGTTCTATGAAAAGCATCCACATTTAGCATTACATGATTGTGCAAACATGTAGCAATTATTGAGAATTTATTTTAAAACAATTACCCTCATTGTTCTGAACACAGAGTTTGACTTTCAGGGAAATCATTTATAAGTCATTGCTTTTGGGTATTCTTACCAATCAATTAGTCAACAACTAAAACACTCTGTATGTTTATCTTCCTAAAGTACTATACAAAATCTAGAAGGGCATTTATATTAAAAGCCCGCCAGATGTTAGGCCTGCTGCACCTTTCATATACTTAGTTAAATGGGTTTGCATTTCATCCACAATTCTTTTATAAATGCATGTTTCTGTCAGTGAAACACCTGGTCCTATTAGTGTAGCGCACCAATCAACATTCTGCCATCTGCATCACTGATGCCAGCACCTCAGTGGGTTACTATTCCCACTACGACATCTCTTGGAATCAGTGATAGATGGAAGAAAGAAAGCTGATGATGAAGTAGGTAATGAAAATGAGAGAGGCAAAAAAAAATCCCATGTGGTGAGATCCCTTGAGAATAAGTCTGTGAGCGCCAGAAAGCAGGAGGACTCAGAGGGACCATGTACAGTAAATCTTTCCTTTTGGTAATCTTCTTAAACCACCTGTCTGCATCTGTATCATTGTGCAGAACTTTGGTGGATATTAATTCTGCTACAAAAAAACAAACAAAAAAAACCCAACAAAAATCTACCTTTGGCACAAAGAAATCTTGAAACTTTACACCTTAAAATGTTTATTACTGGGTAAAATGAGTGATACTGAATAAAAGTGATACAGAAAGAGGAGTTTTTGAGAAACCTCCTCATGTGAACTTTGTGTATCTGTTTGTGTTTTTGGAAATCCAAATGCAGATGAAAGAGGAGGACTACTTTTAATGATAAGTAGAACTCCAGGGATTAGGATTTGAGAGGTGACAGCAACAGATGATCTGACAAAGAAGTGAGTAAACCATAGAGTATAATTGCAGGATGCTATACAGCCGAGTAAAGGAACAGATAAGCAACAGCTATGGGAGAATACAAAACTAAGGTACTAATAGGGCTGAGTAACCAAGGGGAACACACAAAAAAAAAAAAAAAAAAACCATAGGGGAACACAACAAACCTGAATAAACTAAGATTACATAACTCCAACAGAGACAGGAGCACCAGGGATATTATTTGAAATCAACTTTTTAGACCTTTCTATAGTGCTATAAATGTTATTCCCTCAAAAAACACATACCCAGAGAGTCTTTGACTCATTTGTTTGAGGAATCCTTGAATATCCTGTGGCAGTCACTTGGGGGTGCCTGCAATTTGTTGCCTATTTCCCCCCCATACAGACTAGCAGCTGAGCTTATCAGCTCAAACTAAAATGCTCCAAAGAACTGTTATAAATGGCATCAATGGATGGCATGGAGAAGCATTGTTATAATGTCATGTTGAAGGGGGAATGTCAGAAAGGGAAGAAGGTCGATATTATAGGTGCAGCTATGATGCAAAGTCACATTTCTCTTAAGTTGTTTTTGATACACCATTTTCAGAACAATGAAGGTAACATAGTTACTTGATTATTCTATAAAATGGCACTATATGCCTAGAAAATACAACTACTTTGTTGCTCAATTTCAACAAAGTAGTTTAAGTCTTCTAAGTGAAGTATGCTTCAAATGTACAAGACGCTAAAAGAGAACTTTTACAAATAACATTTTCAATATATGCTAATACACCAAATAGTTGAATACAGCATATAATTTATCAACTGAAAGCTACAATAACTTACCTAGTTTTGAATTACTTGACATTGATTTGAGTTCTCTCATACACATACACATTCTGAATATTATAGAAAATTGCTATTAATACTTTGCCCTTAATTAAAATACCTTTATTAATTTTTTGTGAACTTGTTTGTGAAAACAAGAAATATAGTGGTTTCACAAAGCTTATAATTCAGTGGTTTGCTTTCTTTGTCCGTGATAAATGATGATGATCAGATGTGACTAAATTACCCTCATGACCGACACCCCTCCATTGAACTGGCAATCAGGGTAACTGAGGAAGACAGGAATCACCATACATTGACTTGTGCCTCCTCAGAAAAGCATAGAAAAAGAGGAAGCTGCTATTGTCTCAAACCTTGTTGTCAATGTAAGACTGAGTTAGAGCACAATTATGTGACGCCTGCAGAAAGCAATTACTGAAACATCAGCAAGGAGGAACCCTTGTTGTTTGGTAAACACCAGAACCAAATCTACCCCCAATTAACTGGCCTCTAGTGTGAATATAATAGATAAAAGTCTGCACAGTTTTTAGTGTGTGATAGTTTTAGCATACTGTTTCAATTAAACATTTACACTTGACCTTCTGCAAGATAAATATGCCATCAATCATAACAAGTCATACAGGGATATTTAGATATTTACTCTTAAAGCCCTGTCTTTGTGCGCCTTCCTGCGAAAGACTATTTTCTCCAAGAGCTGCAACAAAGTATTCCGGATGCTTTTTTTTCCAGTCTGTTGTCGAAAGCCCTATCAAAAACAGAGCATAATGTTCTTGTGAAATGTTATTTTGGGAAATCACAAAACAACGTATTGCAACTTTTCTTGTGATTGATTCTAAAAATTCCAACATTTTTTTTGCTCTCTTAATGTGGTATTTGCAATTATTTTGGTTCTTTTAGTGGAAAAAGAAAAAGAAAACTACATTTTCCCAAGAACCATTCTCAACCTCCTGCATAGTTAAACTGATCAGAGAAAATTTTAAAAATATTTTCTTTTTTCATGCAGTGGTTTTACCAGCATGCCTGTGTGCTATTTTCTGTCAGTACAAAGCATGTCTCACATGCTTGCAGGGTATGAATGAGTTTGGCCTCTGAAGACCTCTTGCACACAGCTGTTAGTTCTCCTAAAGTGCAAAACTAAAATCTTTGGCGAGGCAGTTCTTAGCTTTTGTGCCCTGGGCTGCTGAAGGAGTCCAACAGACCTGAGAGCAGCTGGAAACACTAAAAAACCTGCAGAGCTACACTCTACAATAGCATCTGCAGCAGGGCTTTTATTTATGGTTTACAGATTGTTTTCAACCAGTCTTAACTTGTGTCATTGTTTTGGTGTTGCAGAATAATAAAACAAACACAGCGACTATTTTAAGGTTCATAAAGTATCATTTGAATAAACTGATATGACATTTTTGAGAAAGGAAGTTATTTTAATAATCTTAGACCCTTTCCAGCTGGATGTTTTCTCAGGTATGACTAATATGAATGTAAACTAAATGAGGAGTTATTCACTGCAAGTTAGATATTAACTGGCATGATATCTTACTTCAAATTTCTGGACTATCCCTTTAAGAGCATGAAATGATATTGCATGAGACGAAGATGATGACTACCGCTTGTAGGTTGATGGAATAATTATGGTACGATACCATTCATGATGAGTACTACTTTTGTTGGCATTCAATAAAGATATTCCATTCATTCACCCTCATGAATCAGTCCTATATTAAAGCCTTAAAACTTGGAATATTGCATTTTATTCACATATCACAGTGTCCCTTCAGGCCCTCTCTCCACTTCAGTGCTATTTGCATGTCTAAACCAGCAGAGTCATTAAAAGGCAACCAACCACAGCGGCAGAGTCTCCATGCTGAGTGCCTTCCTGAAGCTGCTGAAGCATCGTCAGCCTTCGGAGAAAGAGAATCAGAGAGCCTCTACAGGTCCCCTCTGGGAAGAGAAAAGAGCTCTTATTCTAACTCGGTGGAAAATGCCAGCACCCACAGGGGCACTGTTACACACAGCTGGGATAATAAGCATCACAGGGAGACCCACAATCCACCAGCAAACTGAAACCAGCACAAGCATTTTCTCCCTAATCCACCACTGCCACAGAGCTATCTCATCCCCAAAAGCCAATGAATCTCCTCGTCCTTGCCATAGCAGGACTATTTTAGTGTCTGAATCAGTGTGGTGTGTAATATAGGATGGGGTTTATAGGCCTGCAGGGGTATAGGGGATGCAGTGAGACAATGAGGGACGAGACGCACTGTCAGACTCAACCTGAAAGCCTTATAGCATGCAATTTACACAGCACATAGTATTCAAGTAACTGGGAATCTTTAATCTAATTAGTTTTAAACATTCTTGGACCACTTCAGACACAACATAATTCAGCTGCAGTTTCTTATTCAAATCTTACAACCAGTATTTTAATAATACTATTATTATGCATACTAATAATCTTTAGATATGCGAGAGAAGTGGGGAAGCTGATATGTGAACTAATATTTTCATGATAAGGTGACTACACTGATTTACAACTCAAGCTCCGGATACTTTTTGAGCTAACGCATGGATCAGAGAAAGATGAGGATTTGTATTGTTATTCAGTTTAATCATCTGGGGATTGCAGGAGCTCTATCCATGGATTAAATTTTTAAAAGTCAAATTGTACAACTATCATTAGTTTTGAGCCATTAAACATAAAACTGACTGAATTGTTACATGTCAAATTCACTACATTTTTAAGGAATACATTTCCAACTGAGACCTTATCAAAAAAGTCTCAACATTCTCATGCACAGCTCTTATTTCTTTGCAAAGGGGAAAATATAGATGCCAGGCACAACAGCCTTGATTCATCTTAGGTTTTCTCCCCTGCTGTTAGTTCCTACTTGTGTGTTTTCTGCTCTCACACTTTCTCACTCAGCTTCCTCCCTCCCATGTATTCAGCTTAATAAGTTAGCATGAATGGCCACATCCAAATATAATGCCTGGGACCTGCTGGCGGGCTTTAAATGTGCCCCTAATAGCTAAACCATTATACTGCTTGGTACATACTCAGAGTGTACTGAACATGTTGCTTTGGGAGAACTGAGATGGTGGCAGGAGGTGGCAGTGGAGGTTGGCGGGGAGAGTAAAGAGCTGCCTTTCCATTAGCTGATTGAATTGGAACCTATTCTTGTTTGCTGGCACTTGTTTGCTTCACATTAAATAAGCCCAAGATGTAAACAACTCTGTTATGCCGCTCAAGAAAATCTCACAGGAAAGCCATGTCACACCAGCAAGACTTTCGCCTTCTCAGCCAGCAGTAAAACACAGGTTGTGTGCCGGTAGAAGTGGCTGCCTTAGTACATTTCTCGGTTCTGCTGATGCTTTGTATTAGCCACTCCATGTTTTGCGTGAGCCAGAGTGAAGGCCTAATGGACCATGGCGTGCTGAAGTGGTTGGCCGGCTGTCTCAGACAACATATCACACATTAGGATCCAACATTTACCCAAGTGCAATGTCAGATTTAATAAATGATATATATACACTTGTGGTGGCTCTATTGCAAAAGGGTGGTGAGAGGAAAGAAGATGACAGGCTTCACAAGCCATAAGTGTTCCTTTTTTCCTTTAGAACCAGGTCAACACACAAGATGTCTCTGTACAGAGAATACAGGAGGTAGGAGGTATTGCTCTGCATAGTTAAGGGGATGGTGTATTACATGCTGCATAGTATATTGTTGCCTCCAGGATAATAGTGGATGTTTTTTGACATTGTTAAAGAAGAAACATGTATTATTTGGTGTTGCTTGCACTTTCTACTTATGTTCAGACCCATGTAGTTCCAGCATGACTCCAAATTCCAAACTCTACTAAAAAAAATGTCTGAATTAGAAAAAAGGTAAATATAGTCAGAGATTTACTGCCCTCACACATTTTAGTGAAGTTAAATGTAAATTGAATAAAAAAAATATCAGAAGATAGAATCAAAAAATCATATTAAACATTGCCTTCCCCATTCCTGCTTTTGGAATAAGGGAAAGTTAATTGTGCCCCTCAATTGGTCCTTGCGCATTTGCCTGTTAAATGATTTTGCTGTCACAGTTCTTATCCACTTTGCCCTTGTTACCTTGAGTTTGACAAGTTCCCACCTGCCACAGTTTTTTTGTGATCGCAACTTTGCTGTTATCTGCATTTCAAAGACCTGCCAACATTTTAGAGATAACTAACCTCGCACAATCCCTGTCAATGGATCTACCCGCGCCGTCTCACAGCCTGAGTGACTGAGTGCAGTGCCCAGAAGCTGTTACTTGATCTAATCATTGCAATCATAGACAGTATATATTATGAATCATTTTCAAGCCTTTTGCTTCCCTATCATTAGGAAATATTATGGAGAGCTGCACTGACAGAAGTTGGCTATTTCAACACTCTTTAGAAAGAGTTTTATTTGGATGTTGTGTATTGCCAAGCCTGAAGCTAATGGGGCATATACTTAAGTAATATTAACAGGGGGTAGACTCGCTTTCTGCAGCTCAGACTCAAATACAGATGAGAAGAAAGTTACTTAAACACAAGAAGTACTACATATTGAAGACACCCAACTGATTTGCTTCTATCCAAACTTGAATTTAACATTTCCTGTCATTTTCATATGCTCTTTCTGATTATTATTTAGTCTGTGACAATTGAACGTATAATGCAGATCACAATAAGAAATGTATTCAAAGTGTAATTTCATCAGAGAAACATAGATTCCTCGCTAGCTCATAGTTTAATGCAAAAGAGCATCTGCTGATATATTTGTTTTCTTTCAACCACAATCTATGCTTTCATGGGTTTTAATGAAGTGACAACTGGTTTGGTTGTAGTTTCAGTAGGGGGAATATTTGTTGTCTGTACGGACATTAATGTTTAAATTTCACATGAGGAAAGATTCAGAAAATGCAGTGAAATGATTTCACCAACTTTAACCTGTAAAAGTCTCCGTCTTTATTTTTATTAAATAAACCCAGTCTTGCAAAAGTATTCGTACCCATTGATCTCTGTTCACATTTAGTCATGTTGCAAACACATAGTTCAATGTATTGAATTAGAAAGTAGTGAGCACAAATCAAGATCTGATCATCACAATCTGCATTTGGACTGAACATCTCTACCACAAGTGTAATTCTTTGTCATTCTTATTTGGAAGATGGGTCAGGTTCATTTATTATATTTCATGTTATTTTTTTCAGTTTTGACATCATGCCTTTTTCTTACTGTTCTCTGATAAAGGTCATTTTTTAAAAATGGTCTAATAGTTGTTCTTAATAGATTTTCCCATTGTAGGTGTTGATCTGTGCAAATGTTCCAGAGCTACTTTGGGCTTTTTGTCTTCTTCTCTGATTAATAAAAATAAACTTTTAAACAAACAATAAAGTTGCACACATGTACAGTCTATTTACCTTTAATTGAGTGACTTTTTTAGACAACTAGGTCTACAGAATTTATTTTATAGCAGTATGGGAGCAAGATGTTAACCCATATGTTGCCCGCTGTTTTCATTTTTCTGTAATTTTCTTTCTTCATAATTTTGATACTATTTTGTGTTCAATTCTTAAAATCCCTGTAAAATTGATACAATATTAAAGTTTGATGTTGTAACATGGCTAAAAGTGAAACGTTCAAAAGGTGTGAAAACTTTTGTCAGGCACAGTATGGAGTCAGAATAATTTTGCTGTGCAGGATCCCCCTCCTGTGAGCCACATAGTTGGAGTAGTTAAATATTCATGATTTCTCATAGGAATATTTAATTAACTGATGGTGCTCTGGGCTCTCTCTCTCAGTCATGTGCTTGGGCTGAACGCAGTTAGGCAGTGGCCCCTATGGGCTAGCTTCTGTAAAACAAAGCCCAGACTGCCGCAGAATCTTACTGTATTTTTTTTTCTTCTTTTGCTGTGGGGGCAGAGAAAGTCTGACTCCCCTCTGTGTGATGCACGGCAGAATACAAATAGGTCGCTGTGAAAATGTGCTGCAAATTATGGGTGACTCAGGGGAACATGCTGCAGGTCATGTGTAAAGACAGGAGCAGAGATGCACACAAGTGCGTGTACAAAGACTTATGTGTAGTTAGTACCTCATTATGAGACAAGCATGCACCGAGGCGCACCAGTTCACAGAAGCAATAGTGAACTATCACGCATCCATAAACTGTAGTCTACCTGCTCAGTCTACGGGTTGAAATCTGACTTTTTTTTATATTATTATTGTCTGACTTTGTTTTTAGTCCTTGTGTTTTGCAAGGCATTCCCCCAGAAATGTAGTGGTAGTTTTTCTGTGGTTGTGAGATGTGTGTTGTGACTGTGGCTGACAAGACACAGGAGGTGGACGGAGTGGAGCTGGGGGGCGCTCTGTTCTGCTCAGAGCAGGACGCAGGAGACGGTCGCTCTCCAAGGTTCTGAAAGTGGGGAGCGCTTTCCTCCTCCGATTAAAGCAAACCTCAACTGCAAAATCCTCTAATGACTGCCTTTATTCAGAAGTGCTTTGCTTTTTCTCTTTTTTGCATAATCTTTCGTCTTAGTCATATGGATTTTTGTTTTACAATGCAACCGCTGGATGTACGCTCGCATATATGCGCAACAAGACCGACAGCCTCTGTCCAACCTGCATCATTCGGATATACTGACTATACTGTGGATTCTCAAGGAACACTAAACGGAGGATCTTAAGCAGTTTTCTCTTTTCTTTCCTTTTTGTAGCTCTGTGCGTCTGTGCCGCATGCTGTTGGACGTGAACTGCGATATAGTCTCAGAAAGGTGAGTCGGATGAGGGGAATGATGAAACAGACCTACTTTTTCGTGAATGTCACCGTCTTTGCATTTGGAAAGAGCGAAGAAAAAAAAAAGGCTGATCACTACTTGCTTTTAAACCCATAATCCACGAGGAAGGAAGGGAACAATAATGTTACAGGGAGCCTTGTGAATCTACTGCGTGGATGAGAGTTAAGTTTCCTATGGGCAAGGCGAGTATCTGAGATTGTTCCAGCAATCCGAGCTCTGGATTTTCTTGGCTAGAGGATATCAAGATTTTTATTTATTTTTTTTAAACCACGGTGAGTTTGCCTTATCGCTTACCGTGCGCCACTGCTGTCCCTGAAATCCGTCTGGCATGGAGAAACACGAAGCTCTAAATGCATAGGGATAGTTTTTCAGCCTATATTCAGCTGTTCTACTGCTTCTTTATAAAAAATAAAGAGGGTGGCTGATTTTAAAATCTATGACTGCATTTCTGGAAGTGCTGATTTAGTTTACTATTAAATCTAATACGAGCAAATACATTTTACATTTGAGAAATAAAACTATCTGTTGTTATATAAAGTTCTCTTTTTTTTTTTTTTTACCTCAATTTGGTTTACAGAATTTTGAAAACAAAGCACTCCACCCACTTCAGTAATGAATATCAAAAGCCCTTATCTCTGTTGTTCTATTGCTGCTCTTGGACCTGCATCTGCTGCTGCACTATATAACAAACCTGTTGAACAGTATACGCTGCCAGACAACCGAAACGAAACGGCTTTTCATCGTGCAAAATAATCTCTTTGATAAAACTTGTTGCAGGAAAAAAAAAGTACATCGCAAGGTGAGACAGGGTTGTGAGAATGCGCAAAACAGCAGCAGTGAAATCACCACCCCATGCCATGATTATTATCTGTGTATTTATTTATTTAATTTCTTTGTTATTCCACTGCAGAACATCTCTTTCCGATACGCGATGACAGCAGCGATAACGATGATAGCAACGATAAAGACCTGGTCGGATCCGGAGAGAATACCCGGAGCTTAGAGATGACATCCACGCAGTCGTGTTGAATGTGGATGTTAACGCCGCGGGGAAGGATGGGCCCTCTCCTCTCGGCCGCCTCCGTCCTCCTCCTGTGTCTCCTCCTGGCCCTGAGCTTTGCGTCTCCGGCCACGGTTGGCAACCCCGAGGATTACGTCGCCGACGAGGCAGAGCGGACCGCCACGGATAACATCGTCTTTGACGACTACAGGGGAAAAGGGTGCGTGGATGACAGCGGGTTCGTGTACAAGCTGGGGGAGCGTTTCTATCCGGGACACTCAAACTGCCCGTGCGTGTGCACGGAGGACGGGCCCGTGTGCGACCAGCCCGAGTGCCCAAAACTGCACCCGAAGTGCACGAAAGTAGAGCACAATGGATGCTGCCCCGAGTGCAAGGAGGTTAAAAACTTTTGCGAGTACCGAGGGAAAACGTATAAAATCCTGGAAGAATTCAAGGTAGGCCATTATTGTTTGAGTTTGTCTGTTCTTACACACATCCATAAGGTGAACTGTTGCATTTTCAAGCACAGAACTTGGATGCATTTTGTTTGCGTAGATTTAAATAACTTATGCAAATCAGATACACGGATCTGGTATAATATTATGGCCACCTGTGTGCAACTCTGACTCATTGAGGCATGGACTCTAATGACCCCTTGAATGTTTATTATGATACATGATACCGAGGTATTAACAGCAGATGTTTTAGGTCTTGTAAGCTGAGAGGCAGAGTCTTCATGGCTTGATCTTGTTTGACCAGGACATCCTTCAGATGCTCAATGGGATTATAGTCTTGGGAATTCGGAAGACCTATTGCCTTTGAGGCACATTGTCACTGCACGACCATCAGATAAAACCGTTTCTGTTGAAGGACGTAAGCCTACATGGTCTCCAACAAAGCTCAGCATGCAATAGGCTGGGGATTTTCAACCTTTCCCCATCCAAAGAGCAATTTCCACCCATAATCCAGCTAAATGACCTTCACTTAGAGCTGCAAAAGTTGCATGACTCTTTTGAAAAGAAATAACTTTTCAATTTTTATAAAAATCTACAGTAGAACATTTTATTTATGTTTTTAGGTTTTAATAAAAAATAAAGAGGATGAAAACCTTTTCTTCTATGGTATATTTTTGGAGACACGGTGACAAGGAAAAACGTGAAAAAATTCCTTGAAATATTTGTCTCATTCTGTTGTGGAAAGTCTTTACAAATGTGTCATGAAAACACAAAGAAAATCAGCCAAAATCAGCCTTATTATTACCACTATATTTAAAGATATAGTTTTTGCCATTCCGTGCACTATTGCACCAACAAATATATTTCCCGCTTTGTCTAAGTTGAAATATAAATCTATCACCCTCATTATTCTCCACTGGACATGACACAAGATGAATGACGACCAACAGTTGACCCAACATCTTCAATTAAAATTTAATAACATGTTTAGGTAGAATTTATTACCAAAATAATTTATTAGTGCTGTTACAATTTCTTATTAATATTTACAAACTATATATGCTAAGTATAATGGCTAATATTCAATAACCCCTAAAATTCAGTTTCTTTTAATTCTGAATGTCACATTAAAAGTAAAGCCTGATTCTGTCTCCAAACACCCAAAGACATAATCATAGTATTTAGAGAGCAGAGAGTTAAGTTTCTTTCTGAATATGTGCTGCAGTGTTTTAGATCTGATTTATACACTATCATCTGATAGATTTACTCATTCATAGAGCTAAACTTAAATATAAATACCTCTAATGATGATTGTGTCAGTTTTACTGCAAACAATATGAACTAATAAGCTATTAGTGAACTAAGCTATTTCTAACACAAACAGGTAATACTTGTCATATTAATTTTATAACAGCCGCTGTGTTATCAGAGAATATTATTAGTGTGTATTCATTTTCAGTGTTTTTGTTTTACAACTTGTTCACAGAAGTTCCACCTCCATCAACCACACACTGGACCATCGTTGCCACACCGACAGGTCCTAAAACAGTATTTTCATACGCTGTTGTGTGGACACTGAGTCATCGCTCTTGCAGCAGGTCTCTACCCATTACACCAGTGTCTCTGCAGTTGCTATGGAGCATGACAGCACAGTCTGATTAAAAATGACACCAGGGGTATGACAACTACAGTCTGTGTTAAAACTGTTGCTGCCCATGAGGAGACCTCCTAGTTTAAGCTCCCCGCAAGTGCATCCAGGCTGGGTATGACTGAAATAAGATATGACACAACATGGCCCAAACAACAAGCTCCATAGCTAATCGCAGATTTTAGTCATGTCTGAGCAAACAAATCAGTGCTCAGAGATAAGATTAGTGCATCTCTTCCAGTTCACTCAGCCAAATACAGCAAGCAAACAATGGGAATAAAACTTTTTTCCCCCCAACATTGTTGTAATCTGAATTTATATCATGTAATTAAGATGATTGATGACTGTTTTTCTCAAAATTGTCTCGTTAATTTTCCACACACTTTAACTTTAAAATCGCTCAGTTATGACAAGTACAACATCATGTACAACTTTAAACGATTGTTTTAGTGGATAGATATGAATAGACATCATTTCCAAAAATAATTGAATCTGGCATAAAGTTTTTATACTATAAGTCAGATTAGAAGAATGCTTTTCAACATCATGTTGTTGGCTATCAACTCAAAGTAATATGTATCCTTTGTCTATATCTCTAAAGAGCTCAGAGAGTAAAGTGGGGAAGCAGCTCTTATCCTCTGAATGAAACCAAAGCTAAGTGAGTGCTCGTAGCGTGGATATATTATTGAAGAGCATCTAACAACTAGTGATATTTGGGGAACATGTTCTCTTGTTCACGTAAAATAGGGACACAAGTTCCAGCAAAGCGGATTTGTGAATATTTTATGAATGTTTTAAACTCTATACAATGTTAAAAAAAATAACAACACCCCCAAAAAAACGGAATAGGAAAAAGAGATTAAAATTGTGTACATACACCCTTCTTTATTTGATCATTAATCTGGAAAAATTGTTCATTTTCTTACTTGTGTGAATGAACACACATTGCTGACCTTTACTTATATTCTGTTTGATATTTTAATGATAAAAGTAGCTGAAAATAAATACAAAAGTTTTCATCCATTTTCCACTTCAGCCTGAAGAATCTTATTCTGTTCCTCAACACAGACTGAAGTAGGTTGGTTAGATACAAGAAAATGCTCTGTTTGATCTATTTTTGCTGCATCTTGACCTTTCCAAAACAATTATGTTATTGGCTTTTTCTGTGGTGGAACAAAATACATTTGTTTATTTTTTTTTTTATGGAACATGATGATTTTTTTTTTTATCGGAAATATAGCAACTTATTCAATTGTTTTCTGGTTGTAATTCATAATAGATTTATTTTAATTTTGTGTTGGTTGGGGGTCTGGGGAAATCTTACAGGTAAAAGGCCTTTATCACTGAAAACACCACTTGTTTTAACAGGTCCCACTTGATTTGGAACGGATGAGCGTTCTCTGTTGAAGCACTGGATAAAAGTGTTTACATCATTTCCATCAGAAAGCAGAGAATTGTGAAACATGACAATGAACCTGTCAGAAGAGTTCACAGTTATCATGAAACTTTGGGGGTTTAATTTCAAGACAATTGTAATCTCTCAATTGTACATCCTACACAGATATGTTCGTAATGCTCAAGGTCAAACAAAGGAGAAGGTAAAAGCCATGACCTTTATTACGTGGGTTGGCCCAGAAACATGTCAGACAAAATCAAAAGAATCAAAGATAGATACAAATTTCATCTGCTGATGAGGAAACACCAGTACACATGTTAAAGTCCCCATGAATTTGAGTACTCTCCAACTTAATCATACAAGACAACAAATCCGTAAAATGTTTAAAAACACAGTAGCAGGGCCAGGAGAAGGATCAAATAAGACAGGAGGAGTGAATGGTCATAAATATGAACAGCAGATGTACTATAGTTAAGGGTTAGGGCTCACATCACAGCATGGAACACAAAAACAATTAATTACAATCGTCTCAATCACAGTCAGGCAATGGCTAAGCCCAGCACAAGCGCCATTTTGCCTTTCTAGTATTCTATATCTTTACAGCACACTGCTGAACAGCAAGGAGTTTCTTTTTGTAAGGAAGTGGATTTTCATTATAGCCTTCATTGCAGCACACCACTATTGTTTACTGCTCTCTTAAGGGATAAACTTATGAATAACATCACTGGGAAAGATTTGATACCTTTCAGCTGCTTCAAACCTGTGTGGAGTAGTAAAACAATAGTTTTACTTATTCTATATTTGTACACTCTTTGTCTGACTAGTACAAAATATCTGAGTTCAAACTGTCTTCATGTGTTCCTTCCTACAGGTACCAGCAGCCATACAGAGACATGTTATTAGACATTATCATTTACCAAAATAGAATATTTTCAAAAGATCAGACCTTTGGCAGAGGTAATTTCTTTTTTTAAAATAACCGACAGATTCAGTACCGTTAATTATTTATTATTTTTTCCAAAATGAACATATCTTTGAGAAAGCACTACCAAGAAAAATTGTAAGCTGAAAAGGGGCCAATAGTTACACAAGAAGATAATTTTGTTTAAATACATTTTTAGTCACATTCTTATGTTTTAGGTTTAAGCAGTCCATTTCAGTGTAACCAAAGTGTCCAAAGAAAAGACTGACTGATAAACATATTGTATTTCAACTTTGCAAGCTAATTGCAAAGTATTTTACCCAAAAATACTTTGCATGTTCATGTTAATGTTCAAAAATACATTAATTGTTCTTGCGACATTAAGTTATTACTAATGTCACAAGTTTATTTTGTTGTTCGAACCTGAATGAGTAAAAAGCTATCACAATTGCATGGATGCATTGCTAAAAAAATACTTCTTGAATTAGCCAAGCTCACTACAAGCACAGAGGAATCTGGATTATTTTTGAAAAAATCAAAGCCTTGTTTTTGATCACAAAAAACAAATATGTGTTTGAGATTGGATATAAAATTAACATAAATAAAGCCAACAGAAAAATACATGCATTATAGAGAATAACAAAAAGCAAAGGACAAGAATATCACTGATAATCTCAGAAAGTAGAATAGATAAGCATATAAAATCATGGCTAAATAGTCTAAAATGTATCTCTGTTGATCAACGTTGCACTATATTTGTCACACAAACCACAAGCAGAACATTTCATAACATCTTTGACTTCCATTCAATCAAAGATGAAATTAGGCCAAAGCTAGAAACCCTCTGAAGATGCTCAAACATTTTTCATTAATGAAATTTTCTTTGCATTACATGGCACTGAAACAAACTGAAGCAGGCATGTGCGTGCACTCAAAATTCAGCTAAATAGGTCAGTAGAAAAGCATCATTATTCACAATGTTCCGACTTTTTATTAGCAGTCATGCATTTTTTTAAAGTAGGCCAGAGTTTATTCTCTACTTTATTAACTTGTTTTTGATATTTTTCTTAAAAAGTATTATTTTTCTTCTCCTAGACTATCATTGATAGCTCTATTAACAATTATTGCCCATGGCCTTCAATTGTTGATGACTTATTTTGCTTCAATTTGAGCTCACTTTGCAAAGCAATTACTAGGTATTTCCAAAATATTTAAATGTATTTGAATGATACATAATTAAATTATTTATTCAAAAAATGACTAATACCTTTGGGTAAAATAAGTAATGGATCAAGCTCTCATTAGAATGTTAGCTTTGTTAAAAGGTGTGTGGCATCAACCTCTTTAAAATCAATGTGCCTAATCTGTACCGACTAGTGTGTTAGTGTGTCAAACTAAATCCAGCTCAGCCCTGCAGATGCAGGGCTTCAGATTTTATAAGTACATAAGATCCCCATTTTCATGTGAGATCAAGTCCATCAATAGTGCATTTCACCTCCATGTTAACCTTGACCAACGGCCCACAGAATGAAAGAATCCTTCAACACATTAAGGGTTAAAAACTGTTTTTCATTGATTGCAGTTCAGTTGCCATGAGGAAAATAAAGAGCAATCATGTACAATTTTTATGTTATACCAAAAACTGCAGCATCTCAAGAAGGCAGGGTGTGTTTAGTGAGAGAATGAAAGTCTTAGAACCCCAGTGTTAAAGGAAAGAGCATTAGTCTCTACTAAGGAGACTCCTGTTTAGGGAGCGCGTAAGGTTATGCTTTGTTGGTCTTATTAGCCTTTCTTTATTGTAACTAGGCTGTGTTTTGCATATCATAAAAAAAAGAGTTTTTGAAAATCTTAAGTCAGATTTATGGTATTTATTGATGGCCTCGTGTTTACCATCTCATTGCAAAGATAATGCAATCAGGGTGTGTGCTGTTGGGATTTTTTTTTTCACATCCTCATTTCGTAAGATTGTCATATGTGATGACTAATATGGTTCGAATATAAATGGTGCTGGTACGAACAGCGCAATAAACGTGAAAACAGCCACGAATGAACATCTCCATAAAATTGTGCAACTAAACGCCATAATAATAATTAATATTAAGATAAGTGTCACAAATCTGTGCAGAAAGATATCTGGGTTCAGCAGTAGGAGCGCTGTGCGCTGCACTCTGACAACAAACGCAGGGCCGTAACGCAGAACTTGGAGGCTGGGGCAAGGAGCTTTAAAATCCTTTGAGTTCTCCAGACAATAGTGGAATATACAAAAACACACACAAATTACTATTTTTTTTGTGCAGTTGAATACATATTCATAAATATTATCAAGTCTACCTCTTCAGGAAATCATTTATCATTTATTTAACCAGCGGAGAGCTAAAAGTTACCTAATTGTTGAACAAATATCTCTATGGTTTTGTATGTAGTTTCCCTGATTAAATGTTCACTATACAAAAAAAGTTTAGTTCTATGGTTTAGAATGTATAAAGTATAAAACGGCTAAAAATAAATCACAGTTTATAGATCTTATACATTCATGTTCAATAGATTTGAGCATTATGGGTTTTTTTTTTACATTGATTTTATCTTGCATCCCTCTTTTGGCCTACAGTCTCAAAATCCACTGCAGTGGAGATAAAGATAAATATGTAGTGTCATTATATATTAAATAAGCATCTTTTAGAAGCGTATTTGTGTACAGAGATAAAACACTTGCTGCTGTATGTCTTTTGAAGTTTTGCTTAATCTAGCAAAACTTGTAAAATTCAGCGCAACCTAGATCAGCCTTGCTCTTTCACAAGATGTTTTACTTTCACCTGACTGAATTTGATCATTCGAAATACAAGAAAATAGTAGCCTTTTTGTGATATTGTTTTTCTTCATAGTTGTTCTAAGGACAACAAAGCTTTTCTGTGCTTATATAGTACTTAAAATTCAACACATACAGTTATAAGCATACATTAAAAACAGAAGCCATACACCCACATGGAGATGTGCACACTCATCACACACGCCGGTCGTTAGTAACTCTTGTTTATCAAAAACATTTGCGAGAGTACATCCATAAAGGATGTACAAATGATTGCTGAAATTGATTTTCCTCTCCAATTTGCCAGAGGCAACAATAGTGCCAATAAGTGCAAAACAATTTTGTCACAAAGAATAGTTTGCTTGAAATTTTGGCACCTGTAGTCAGTGTTCAGTGTTTTTGGGAAAAAATTTGTCATGTTTCAAGTCATTCTACCTCTTTCCATGCATCCATAGAAACTGTAAAATCTATTTTTAAATACACACAATGAAAGCAAGCTGTTTAACTGTCAAACTGTCACTCCTATTAAATGCATGAGTAAGCTGTGACTTTGCTGTCCAGCTTAAAAGTTTGACCATTGCCATTAACATTTGCCCCGCACTGAAATTTATTAGACCTATTGCCTTGCAGCCCTGCTCCCATTTGTCTAAGTGTGGAATGGAAAGCATGACAGCCAATTCGCTCTAATACCCAGCCAATAAAAGTGGGAACAACAGACGTGTTTTTTTCACCTCAACATCTGGCTGCATTTCTAAATTTGGTGCAACTGCTCCATTTTCCTTTGTGTGTCTGGGCTTAGGCATGACTGATCCTCTTCACGGTAGACCTCATACAATAGGACTTGCTGAAAGCATCAGACGCCAGAGACTACCGACAGGGATTTTCTCCAATGTTTTATAGGAACACAAAGTAGTGCTGATCCATCTTTCATGTTCAATTCCCTATGAAGCATCTGCAGGCTTCTACCTGAGCTGTTTGACACACCAATTTGCCAGATTAATCTACAAAGAAAATGTCACTGTTTTAAGCAAGTTTGATGCATGATTTTTAAAGACCACTCATGATATGAAAGAAACAATGTTTTTCTTCAATGGGAGTTGAGTCGTTTTTTCTTTTATAAAACACGATTAAACCTGTGGATTACTACGGACATATCAGGATGAAACAAAACCCTCTAATCATGGCTCATCTGTGCTGATGCAGAGGAAACCATCCTCAAAATGTCCTTTTAAGTTTGAATTGAAACTAGTAAAGTTGATCTTTTTATTAATATCAAGCTTTTAAAAATGCCCCTGGTGACCTTAATCAGTCCAGCTAACTTATTCCATGCCACTCTCATTCTTGCTCTGAGGAAATTCTTTGAGCATTTGAAATTATTTAATTCTCCTTGTAGCTGATGTAATTCAGCTAATTTTAACTTCCCTTGTCAACAATGATAAAATATGACAACAGGGATTCATTGAATCGAACTGTTTTGCAAGATTTCCGTGAACATTAGCATATTGTTGAGATTCATCTCCCTTCTCGTTTGTTTGTTTGACCGACCTCCCACATCTCAAGCACAGCAGTTTTCTGCCTACACAAGAGTTTGTTCACAAACTATGAAAAATGTTTGTGCTTAGAGGTTTGAAATATCTCTTAAAATTGAAATACATCAGACTCACCAGAAAAAAAAAATAGTCCATATAATCTTAATACAAGCTATGCAAAATATAAAGCAGTGTTTATCTTATGTTACAGTGAAACAGCATAGCAGCTGTTAGGTATTTGTCTTTAGTTTTGGGTTAATTGACAGTTTCACCAGAAGCTTGAATTTACTCTTGTTTTGATAATGTTACAATTCTAAGACAGACCTGGCTTAGAAATGCTTGTGCAGATACTGGTATTATAAGATGGAGCGGAGATAATTTTTTATTCTTCTTTGTTCAATTCAGCTGGCAGCTTATGGTTTTTCTTACATTTCAATTATGCAAATAGAGGATGTTTTTTAAGGTATTTTTTTATCCTGTCTTATAAGTGGCTGATTAAAAAAAAACATGCCGTGCATTCAATTCAATTCAAAAATACAACATCTATACCAAAGGGAAATTAAATGTTGTCGTATCTCATATGATCCAGTTATGTTTCAAGAGTCGTTGTAGATTGTGATGAAATGGTCCCCAGTAGCAGTCAGTCTTGAAAAAATCTGAAGTCTCACTGAGTACTGCTGCTGTATAATAGTCACATGACTGTCATGACATGCAATAGCTCAATTCCCGGGTAGCAAAGGCAATATTATTTTACAGTAACGTGTCCAGGATGACACAATCAGTTACTGGCAAACAGTCATTTTATCTAATTTGCTTTTGCCATTCATTTTTAAGTCTCTCTGGCCATATGCTTAGAAAGCCTGGCAGAGATACTCCGGCCATTATGATGGATGGAAGAGATGGTCGTAGTTCAGGAATTATTTGTGCTTCAGAGATGTTAATCAGCTGCTCCCAGTTGTAAAAACAATGTGTTGTTGCCAAAGTTGTGCATCACAAGTTTCAAAGAAAAAAAAAAAAGTGTAAGAGCAAAAATGTTTCCAGTTGCACAGCATCTAAAGCCAGAGGGAATAGTTGTTTAAAAGACCAATGCATCAACCAAGAAAAGAAATCACAAGCCAAAGTCTACAACAAGAACAAATCCAAACAAACATAACAAAGACACTTCAAGTTGCTCCCACCATGAGTAGCACAATTCTAGAAAAAACATTGGTCCAAATGCATAGAAATAAAGTGTATTTTAGCATGCCAGCTGTACCTGAAAACAGCAAGCACAGCTGGTGGGAAAATCCTCTCTTATCTAAGAGGATTCCTCCTCTTCTGAGCTAATTGAATGGTGCAGATTGCAATGTGGACATCAGTTGATTTTTTTCAAGTACCAGAGATACATTCACCTCCAAGTAGTTCCAGGTGAGTTATTCAGTTAAGCGCAGAGTAAGCAATTTACTATGGCTGCTGAAGGATCCATAAGCTACATAAAGTTGGTTCAGCCCTCCTTACAGCCCATGAAAATCCTAATGTTCCTAAAAAGCAGAGTTAATTGATATCTGGGAGTCTTCCCAGTCACTGTCTTTCCTGGTTAGATATCAAAGTTTTTTTTATGTCACTAAAGCACAAACTTCATTCAGTGAGCAAACATTCATGTGGTCTTAGAAAATTACTTTTCTAACCAAAAACTTCACCTGGGCAACCTGGGCTTTGTACTAAGTATGCTTTCAGTCTTTACAATAGATTTTGTACTATGAAGGAGAAGCAACATGTAATGGCAACCAAAGGAAGCAGAAGTGAAATGCAGTTAAGAGCAAAGGTGTCGTCTTGGATTATACATAATAACTGAAATTTGATCAGACTTTTCAGTGATATGGAAAACTAATATAAAAGTACCCCAGAGTGCACAAGTTATTGCCGTTTAAAAGCATAAATTGAAGGAAATCATCTGAGAAGCTAAAATAAGGAGTTGTATGAACTGGAAAATTAAAGGGAGGAGGTGTGGGACAAGAAAGACCAAAGCAAAGAATAGTAATTTCAGAAGCAATATCTGTGACTGACAATGATAGTGTATTTTTATTACACTATGAGAGAAGATAACCGGTGCAGTTTTTAGCACTTTAGCACAAACAATAATTTGTTTCAAAAAGCTGTTTTCTTACAGTTATTTTAATATCTGCTTTACATGTATTTCAATATGTCTCTTGTCCTTGCTTATTTTACTTTTATATTGTCTTTTACTAAGAGTAACAATGTTTATACAGCTGCAATAGTCTTAAAGATAATGTCAAAACTTCAAATAAAGGGAACATATTTCAATTCAACAGTGACTAAACGTCTTAATTTCTCTTTGCTTTATGTGCCACATCAAGGTTATGGTAGGAAACACAAACCCAATGTGCAGATTAAAATGTAAAATAATTTCTTTTCAACTAAGATGTTTATTTCTGAGAGGAAATGAAACAGGCATATCTCAAAAGAAAAATGAACAATGTAAAAGGATTATTCCCAGGGCTTATTAATAAAGTGATTTATGTGTTTCAATTTACATTGTATTCAAAAATGACATGAAATAAATAGAAGCACTTTGTTGGCATTTCAGCAATCACACCATTCTGGCATGTTGCTGACCAGCTTTTTGCTTTTTCCATTAGTATTTCTGACAATTAATATTTGGTGATGAGCTCCAGTTTTGAGGTTGGAAGGCCCCACTTGCTATCGACAAATTCTTTAGCTTCATCCACAGATTCTTTAATCAGAAAGTCAGGATTCTGTCTCGGCCTCTCCAAAATTGGTAATATTATTTCTAGTCAGAAAAAAACACACTGGTGAAATGAAAAGTTTATCCTCCTCAATTCATTGGCCACACCCAAGCATGATGACTCCAAGACAACATGTTGAATCAAGAAATCATTAATAGAACCAGAAAAAATGAAGTAGGCGGCATAACTCACAAAACCAGACATTATGTCCCAATGGATGTCTAAGAAATCCAAGAACAGATGAGAAAAAAAGTCACCAATATCTATTGGTCTGAGAAGGGTTACAAAGATATTTAAAATCCAATGGTTTGTTGGCGACATAGATAATGTCTCCAACAAACCATTATCTATGCATAGAGAAAACATGCAACACTGACTCATCCAAGAGATCAAAGTACCAAGAAAAATATATCTAAGGCACTGCATGCCAAACTTTCCTAAATTAAAGTCAGTGCTCATGACTTTGCCGCCCATTAGAGAATCAAGGCAAAAAATGCTCTGACCAAAAGGAACACAAAAGCCTAGCTCACATTTTCCAAAATAATCATCTTGATAATCCCTAAAACTTTTGGAAAAATATTCTGCAGACTTCTAATTTAAACACAGTATTTCAGAGAAAAAGAACATCATACCTAAAGTAAAACATGATGTTGGCAGTGTGATGATTTGGGGCTGCTTTGGTGCTTCAGAACAAACAACACTTATGAATAGCTAAAGAAAAACAAAATTAAAATAACACGATATACATTAAGTATAGTAAATAAAATGAAAATTCTTGTATTTTCCAGGCAGTTGACAGTACTGTAAGTCACACTACTTTGGAGCCATATAACAGCCATCGCCTTATTATATCTCCCGTGGGCTTCTGGATGTCTTCTTCAGAAATGAGCTGAGCTTAAGAGCAGAAACTATGGTTACACTGTGGCTTGGGACATCAATTTTCACCGTATGGTTGGACAACAACCACTGGTTTAGAAATGTCTGTCTTTCACCTTTTATTTCTTCAAACAAAATAGAGGGCTTTTTAAGTTCATATCAGTTAAAGGTCCGTGACTGACAGTTCTATAAAATAGAAAATCTCTTACGAGCCATGAAATTGGCTTGTAGTGACATAGGAGTACATTTCTGTTTAGGCTGGTTTCAGCGCACTGGAGACAGTATAGCATCTCTCTGTGACAGAGATGCTATCCCTTTTGTGGAAGACATTTCTTTGTACACTTTAAATTATAGTTCTATTGTTTATTTTTTCTTTGTCTTTTCATATATTCCTTTGATTTTATTTTATTTTTTTAGCCATTGAGTTCTAGCTTGTATTCTTTCCAGAGATCTTGTCTATAACAGTGAATTAAACCAAAAAAGGTCGTTATTTTGCTGTAAGGTCGACTAAAGTTCAAGTCGTATTTCTCAAGCCTTTTACAGCACCTTTTTTTTCCTCCAGGATTGGTTTGTATTTATTTACATCCACTTCCCCAGTAACTCTGTCCAGTTTTCCTATTTCTGCCAAAGAAAAGCCTCCCCAGAGCAAGATATTGACACCACTGTGCCTTATGATGGGGATGGTGTTTGGTCAATGTGTTATAAAATGCTCATTTTCTGTCACTCATAGCACCTTTGGTCTTATTTGACCAGAGTGCCTTCTTCTGCATGTTGCTGTGTCCTCTACATGGTTCAAACTACACTGCAAACAGGACCTTTGTTTTAACAGCTGCTTTCTTCCAGCCAAATTTCTATAAAGGCAAATTTGTGGACAGATTCCCCACATGAGCTGTGGATGTCTGCACATCCTGGAGAGTCATCTTGCTTCTTTGATTAATACACTCTGTACCGTTTCTATCATTTTACTGTTATACTCTGTACATTACAATATTGTTGAAAGGTTCATTCATTTCTGTAATTAGATTTATGAAAGAAATATTTGGTAGATTAATTACACAGACTGAGGTTATCTGGCCCCTTAAATGTTACTTATGATTTTTATTCTTATAGCTAATGGAAACATAATATTTGAGATATGACTTTTACATCCAGAAAAAAGTTAAATTTTTAATACAGAAAGATGGGCTTAATAAAAAGTAAGTTTAATACCTGTTTAAAGGTTGTCATTTGCAAACTTTAAACTGAAAAATGATCTTCATTGGAACGCATATTATAACTTATCAAATACAAGAGTTGGTGGACAGCAAGGTTTAAGTAGATTTGCTGCCTTAGAAGGCAGGGAATCCAGACTGTAAAAGATAAAAGTACCTGGGAAAACTAAGAATAAAAAAAATAAATAAATCAATCACTAACCTCAGCATAACAAAGAGGTAAAGCAGAAAGCAAAGGAATCTAGGCCAAGGTGGGTGACAAATGAAGAAGTAGGAAGCAATTGGAAACCCTGGTGTGTACAGTTAGTGTAAGATTCCAAATTCCAATTAGTTTTTTCACAAATTCCACTTTTCCATTTTTATTTTTAGAATTTCATTTTTTCATCTTTACCCTATTTATTAACTCAAAAAGTATGTAATCATAGCATGAAAGAAATTTGAAAATAGCTAGAGGTCAACATTTACTGTTATTGTGTTTTATAAATATAACAGACTGCTGTGGCCAAGCCAGAACCCTAACTGGAAAACACCAAAAAGTCTTTAGATTGCAGTAAAAGGTTAGAAATTATACTAATCTCATATACAATCAGAAAACAACTTGTTGGTTGACTAAAATCAAATCTCAATCAGCCAGAGATATGAGTAACATTGGCCTTCACTCCATGTTTGACATTAGCAGGACAAAATACCAAGCACAATATATTAGAGCTACAAGGATATACATCTAATGTAAAATATAAGCAGAACATAAAACTGGTGTTCACAAAAGCAAAGAAGCAAGACCTTACAAAGATTTTTTTTTCCAACAAAAAGATGACTTTAGACTTATAAATAAACCCAGACAATGACAGTCATAATGCACAAGGACATAAAGAGCTAATAAAGTCTCATTGAAACATTAAATCACTTATTTACATAAACCTGTGCTGTGCAGCTGTTGTTGCAGTTGCTTGCAGATTTAGTAATTTTATGGGAGTTACAGCATCTGACATAGATGATGACATAAACAAAATGAATAACCCATCAATCCCAAAGCGCAGTGTCAGTGCTGCAACATGGTCATTTTCTTGCCAAAGGAGTTCATGTTGCCAAAGCTAGCAGCTGTTTACCCTATGATGACTGTAAATAGGAGCAAGAACAAGCCTTTAACTGCAATAATTCATACCTACACATTTAAGATTAATTTATTTATTGTATTTGTTTTTTCTTCTTTTAAGTTTATGTGCAGCTGTTATCTGAAACTTAATTGAATATAGTCACAATTTTCTCATTAAACCATTTTCTACTGCAGTAAGTATTTGTGTGGAAGAGCAGCAGTTTGCTGCCATGTACATCATTTGCAGTTTCTTGTAAAAAGTATCCCCTCTTGACCTTTTCCCCATTTTTCCAGATTCAAACAAAAAACTTAAAATCCAGTTAAATACATTTTAAGAAGTAGACCGAGACAAATATAATGGCTAAGTGGAAGAATACAGTTTTTTTTTCACTTGCTTCAGCCTATTTTTGAAAACAGGGCCTGGTTTTTCATAACACTTCACACAATTAGCACAACAGTGCAGATTATTAGCAAAATAGAACATTTCAGTCAATACTGCAATTTCTGACAAAAACCTTATTTTCTTATCAAAACATCCAATATATGATTTGACTCTGTTTGATTCAGTTGAACATTCCTTTGTCTATCTTAAAGCACCTTTAATATTTATACATGGGAAGTGAAAAAATAATTTCACCAACCCCACTTGACACCGGTTGTATAGACCAGGGAATTTATTTATCGCACAGTTTTCTGTATTGGCCCAAGTCCAGAAAAATATGACAATAAGATCTGCATCTATCCACCTAGTTGGCCACAGCTTGACAACTTTACAGGCAATGTTTTCATTAGTAAGGCTAAGTCCCTTTGGTTTGCAGCAGTCATAATGCAGTACAGTCTGTTCAAAAATGTAAGAATGAGGTCAATGTTGTAAGGACCAACGTTGGCATGACAATGGCTGTTTAGCTTGAGAGGTGAAAGGGATGGGTGTGCTTGATTCTTTGTGAGGTGCATGCCAATTGTGTGGAGTTGGTAAATATGTTCAAAAGTGTACCATTTGCTGTTTTAACTTGACAGTGGAAATAATACTCTTAAAAGTACATAATTAGCATTTAACTCTACTAGAGAATATTTAAATAATCAGTTTTTTGCTATAGATTCTCAACTGGATTTGACTGAGTCATTTTAGCACATGATTATGCCTTGATCTAAATTATTCTATTGTAGAGTTGACTGCATGTTTTGGGTTATTCACCTTTTGGAAAGGCAACATCAGCCTCAGTCTTAAGTCTGTTAGTATTTCTGTTTTTTTTCCAGTAACACACCGTATTTGTTTCTGAACCGTATTCTTTTTGAACAAAGGCATTCTCACATTGTTAAGACTCCCACATACATGAATTTATACATTAAACAAACAATATCAGATACTTGTGATGTGCAAGAGAAATTATATTTTTTGTTGTGCAAACTTAAAAAAGTGATATGCCCATATGTATTTCGCCATCTTTACTCTGAAACTAAAATGAAAAAAATTAGTGCAACCAGTTGTTTTCATATGTCACCTAATTTATTCTACTTCCTAGTTATGCTCTAACTTGTATTTATTTAATTAGTAATGTGTAATTTATTCTTAGTTTAAATTCTGCTGTTCTTTGAAGGCCTTGGGGCAACCTGTCAACAGGAAATCTCTTTACTGTGTCTGCAGCACTCCAAAATTCTGGCCTTGATGAAAAGGTTGCCATTGTTAAAATAACATAGTAATTTCCTTTTTGCAATCTTCCACACATGCAGGAAACACAAATGTTGAAGAAGGTAGTGTGGTCAGATGAGATCAGAACTACCTAGAAAATGGAAAGTGTGGTGAAAAACTAATACTACACATTATCCTGAAAGCATAATTCCTAAAATGAAATGTGGTGGTGGTGTTATCATGCAATAAAAATGCTCAAAGTATACAGCCAAAATAAATATATGTGCATTTCCTGAAGGTTGTTTTACAAGGTACTGACTAATGTGTGCAGCATACATGTACATTTCACATTTGTATGTATCTTTTTCCTTCCGTTTCATAATCATGTACAATAAAAAATTCAAATTTCTTATGTGAAAAATGCAAAAATGTTCAGTGGGGTGAACATTGAATGTTTTTGAACAAAGCAGAAACTTTCTTGATCCAAAATGACATTTTAAATTACATTGAGTTTGTTGAAAATAGATCCTTGACTATAAATTGTCATGCCAGACAATCAAATGTTATTTCAAGACGTTGCTTCTCCGATTTCTACTGTTGCAGAAAGAAGTAACACAAAAAGTGAGACACAAAAAAAACTACAAATTTTTCCATACTTGTTTTTCAGGGCTGAACAAAAGAATTATAAATTTTACTTGAGTATTCTTTTCTTAATTTATCATTTGCCTTTCAGAGTTCAGCAACCTTAGTTTTAATTGTAGCACACACTCACGTATGGAAAAACACATTCATTAAGATAAAACCAAATGAATCATCTGACCCAGATTTCTTCTCTCTTCCTCTGCCCACAGCCGTCGCCCTGTGAATGGTGCCGCTGCGAACCAAATAACGAGGTACACTGTGTGGTGTCCGACTGCGCTGTCCCAGAGTGTGTCAACCCTGTTTATGAGCCGGAGCAGTGCTGCCCCATCTGTAAACATGGTAAACATTTATCTTGACATTCACAGGAAATCGGTGTGCATTAGATTCCTTCAGAGTTATTAGGTTTTTATTAAACTAGTGAGAGCAAGTTTATCTACAGAGCCACCAGATGATGGTATGCCCTTAGAAGATGAGGACGTAATTGATGTTTTATGTATTAAAATTATTACCTTTGGCCCGCAAGACACTAATGAGCGGTACTAGTTTTAATTATAAATGACACACTAAGCAGAGTAAACATTAGCCCATTGATTAAAGGCGATGGTACGAAGGACTAATGGGTCCTTGGAGGGCTTTCTATCTGCAAGCGTCCAGGCGCCCTTGTCACATACAGCCAATCTCTAAATTAGAATTATAGGATTCCAATGGTTCATTGACTATTTGCAAGGCGAGGTCGGTGGCTTCCCTTAGCAAGTTCCAATTCCTGAGGGACAGATGGAACTTTATGACTAAAGTCAAGCTGTTTGAAACATCGCACGCAAAGGGCACTTTGGGTAATATCAAATTCATAGCCTGAACACAATGCTGCATTCATAAAGGGAATGCATTTGGAACTAAAATACATACAGGTGCATTTGAAAACCAATGCTTCCATAGTAAATGACCTGCATTTCATCAAGAGAATCCACATTTCCTTTTACACTCAGTCTTTTATGTCCATTGTATTTAGTGATAATCCAACACATCTTTTCTCACACAAAACACCTACAGTAACAAGGCTGCCGAAGCTGCTTGAGGAGATCTAATTCAGCCTGACAGGACACAATGACACCCTTGGCATTTCAGGGAGGGCCTGCTGTTTGCAGGTGCCCCAAGGGTGTTTGGTCAGACTCTGGGATACACATAAATCTCAATACAAGTGGAAGGCTTGGGGATGTGAAGAGAGGACAAAGAGGGGGTGATGTTAAGCTCTCACTTATGGGCAGAGAACAAACAAGTGGGATGAAGACATGCTTGAGTCAAACCACCTGTCAGGGTGAGGCATGCATTTCTCTAAATAATTACACTGCTGTGCAAAAGAGCTCTGTAAGCATTTTCTTATTTATTAATTTATGTATTTGGCAGAGTGGAGCAAGACGCTCTTGTATTATTTTTCCTTTTTTGTTGTTCTGAGCAATATTTATGCATCCTTTACTATGGAAGAATTTTACCTTCTAGTTTGAGACTAGAGTCTGAAATTTTCCAAGTATTTTTTAATTAAATGTTTGCTTGTCAGAATGTTACTCTTGGCTTTGTGGCTTCTGAAGAGGCAAGAGCAGCAAAGGATTCTCATAATACAATAACCTGTATACTATACATGGACAAGAAAGTAAAAATTTGTAACATTATATAATAGCTTTTGTATAATAGAAAGCAAGTAACATTTTGTGAGATTGATGTGTAATCCTCCTTTAGTTTCCACATCATAACTGCCCACATTTTTTTGCTAAGCTTGATTATTTCAAAACATGTAACTTTGTCTTTTTTGTAAGTTATGGAAACGTGT
This sequence comes from Phalloptychus januarius, assembly GCA_902982915.1. NCBI lineage: Eukaryota > Metazoa > Chordata > Actinopteri > Cyprinodontiformes > Poeciliidae > Phalloptychus > Phalloptychus januarius. The sequence goes on along the minus strand of CADWAE010000230.1, from coordinate 12,898,539 downwards.
TGGGCCTTTTTTTAGCCAGTTGACTTGCTTGGACAAGTGGAAATGTGAAAAGTGAGAAGATTTCCACAGGCTTTTACGGAAGCCTGTGGAAATCATAAACATTCAGACTCTGGTCCTTTAAAGAAAAGAAACGTAAATTGTGTCAGTAGTTTAACCCATTGGTGTGATTATAAGACAGCAGTGGGTCCAAAAATCATCCTTGTGGGACCCCTCTGCTACTAATGATGCTGAATGATTAGAGACAAGTAGTTTCAGAAAAAAAAAGCTTTCTGTCATATTTTCAGTGAGATAAAAATAATAAATAATGTTATAAAACAACAGTGTGTGTTTTTAAACGTCTATTTAATCACTTACATCAGATAATACTGTGAAGAAAATGTTGAAATGAGCTCAAGGCAACAAGGTTAAACCATGGGTTGTTTTAGAACTGAATGTTACCATATATCAAAAGCTTTATGACAAAATCTTTAATGGATATGTTAGTTAACGTGACAGTACTTGGCAGCCTCACAGAACTCACTTGCATATTTTTATATTGTAGTTAGGTGAATAAACTCTGCTTTTAATTATTAAAACTCATACTGGGATGTTGACATGGCACCAATTGCTCCATTGGTTTTGGGGCGGCAGCCATCACAGAAAAGCTGTTAGTGTTGTGAGGCAATGGAGAAGAGAGACTATATTCAAGCTAGACATCAGAGGTGACATCGGTCAAAGATAACAATCCGTAAAACAATGAGAACAGAATTCGGTAACAGAACAGACTGCACAATGCAAAAGGTGTAAAAAATAACCTGTAAAAAGCTGGAACTTTATTTACCCTCAGCGAGTAAAGGACAGATCCAGGGCAGGTGTGACAGTTAGCAAATTGGAACAAATTAGGTGTGAAGGGGGAGCAAAAAGCAAGAGCAACATGAAAGAAAAGCAGGGAACATGTAATAAAAATGAAGAGCGATGACAAATAAAAGTGAAATAAAAAGAATTTCACCAAAACAAATCTGGACAAAACACAATTAATTAAACAAATTTACAAGAATTAATATGACATGGGGGTGGTAACCAAAACATGCAAAACAAATACATTTCCTCTACTTTTCACTCAAAATAAAGAAGAAAATATGTTGGCATTAGTAAATATTAGAACAAGAAGTGGGGTATTTAGATTGCTGTAATCCTACTTTATCTTTAATTTATAAAACAATACATCCATGCTTGCAAGTGTCACTCTATCGTCAAGGCTTTGATTATTAAGAATGAGAGTTTGAGCATATCTTTTATGGTTTCTTCGTTAAGAAAAATGACTCGTCATTGTATAATAGGAAATATTAATTCATATAACAATTCAATAGTAATATAGGGGTGGACATTCAGCAAACAAGTTATGTATATTTGCAATTATTCTTTTCTCACAATTGGCAACAACTGATGAGCACTTAAGACCAGCAATCAAACATCCTTTGTGGAGGAAAACAGGAAGCTGAAACTCTGTTCTTGTGTCTCTAAGCCTGTCTGGCTGTAAAATTTTAACACTTGGCAGCAGAACTGGTCACACTCATCCCACATCAACCTCAACTGAGTTTGTCCTGTAACCTGTGCCAGCTGTCTAGAGGTAGATCAATGGGAGTTAAGACTTGGCAAGCACTTTCAGTGTCTCCTCTAAGCTCAGATCAAAGGGACCTTTACAGGGTCAACATCCTCCACCCAACCACCGAAGAAGATTGAAATTATCTATGCTAAGTCATATGAGGAAGATGAGAATTTCTGGTAGACATTGTGTTCTCCTGGCTTACTGTTCAGGGATATTTACTTCATTTCCACCTACTTTTTCCAAATATTACTTTAGTTTGAGGGAAACTACTGTACTGTTAGACTGCAAAAGTCTCATATTTCTTAAACCAACTATTAAAAACATTTAGGAGAAAGTTCAAACACAACATTTTTGTCTAAAAATATACAAGGACTAAAAGCCTTGAAGTTTATTTGTGGCTAACAAATAAACTATCAAATAGTGGATCTTGTGTGTTCAGGGCACCAAAACTGACTCTAGCCTATGGGTCAAAATGATTTTAAATGGGCAATGTATTACCCAGTGTTGAGAATAAATAATTCTGTGTTTTCCTTCTATCTCTGTTAGCTAGTTGCTAAGCTAAAGCTAAAAGAAATGGCATGTTAGGAAACACCCTCAAAGCTAAGATTACAGGATATTAGGAGCAAAGTAATGCCCTCTTTGGGGCGTAACTTAGATAGAGGCTAACAAAGGAGATCACAACCTCTTCTGGGATGCCATTTTGTCTGTTACCTCTTAAAGGTGGTAGGTCATAGTGGACCAGCTGTATTTTGGTATTAATAAATAGAATTCATGAATTAACTCACTGACTCTTCTGTAACCTCATACATCAAGAACTCAGCATGGAGAACGGATAATTACACCAGGCACATAGTGCCACTTTATAGCACTATCAAGTAACCATGTTACCTACAACTACAAATAGACTTAGACAAATAGACTGATCACTTTGTTAGGTATACCTTTTTAACGGCTTGAATCAGCCAATCATGGCACTTCAACTCAATGCATCTTGCTGGTGCCAGCTGACCGGTCAAAGTTTTTAGGAAATGCCAAATCTATATTCTATATATCGATATTTATGCACAGCGATCTCTCAGTTTACAGAAAATGACCCACAAAATAGCATTGGTTTTAATGCACCAATGATGTCAGAGGAGAATAAACAGATGCTAGGCTCCAGATGGTAAAAAGGTAAAACCTGTTCAAAGAACCACTCCTTAGAGCTAAGGTCTGCAGTTCACCATCTCTGAACACATGATGTGTTAAACCTTAAAGCAGATGGGCTGCAGTAGCAGCAAAAGATAACACCAGGTGCCTTCTTTTTTGCTAACCTGAGGAAACCGAGGGCACAATTCGCTCACGCTCATCAGAATTCAACAGATATGAAAAAATTGTTTCAAAGTTCAACTAGTCTTGATGTTGGTAGGGTCAGAGTTTGGCCAAAAAACATGAAAGCAATGATCCATCCTGCCTTGTCAACACTGTGATGGTGATGGTGGGGAATATTTTCTTGGCACACTTTTGGCTCCTTAGTATCATCTGAGCATTGTTTAAGAACCAGAACAGCTGCAGTACTTAGGGAGTCCCTCCATTTATGTTCAAAGCTTACCCATATTCCAAAGGCTTCAGGAGTGTCATACACTATGTCTCAGCAATCAAAAAAACTAAAACTAATTTCATGAATATTTAATAAAGTCTCCATTAACTGCCACCGTCACCACATTATAGTCCAAAAAAATACTTTCTTCAGAAGAATATTTCTGACACCTGGTTTAATGTAAACCAGAACTAATTAAGGCACTTTTGAAGTTAAAGTAGGGTCCAACATGGTATTAGCAAGATGAGGCTAATAAAGTCTCTGGTGAGTGAAAATCTTTATGTTTTTCTAAAATGGTTGAAAATTTCTCCTCCAATTTCCAGATAGGTGGCAGGTACACGGTCAGGAACCATGTAACTTTTCCAGCTGACAGTCATTTACACCTCTCACATTAGATTATCTCACACTAAATCAGTTTTATAGGGACACTAAAATGACTACTGGCCCTGAAAGAGACTCTGTCTTCAAGAGTTATGAGACATTTTGGTTTTTTTATAGCAAGTTGTAGAGGAGTCTTCAGTCATGCAGGTTGTACAGAGCTGAATGCTGAGAGCAATCTCAAGTGATTGTCACGCCAATTGAGCTGTTGATTACTTTGTTGAAATGAGTAAAACTAGGCAAATTCTGCACACCTTCTACTTATTTTATCTCAAGAGGGTTGGGGGAGAGATACCTTCAGTTGTCCTTTAGGAATAGAAAAAAAATAAAACAAATAAAATGAAAACTGCTTGTTTTTAACCTGTAACATCATGCAGGTTGCAATAGATTAAGCCTACAAGAAAACATTGTAATCTTTAAACACCATCTGCCTCTGTACCAGCTCAGATTACCAAATACATGGGAATGATGTGTGTTCCAGTACACAAGCACATTTTAAAAAGGAAACCTATCAACAAGATGGAATCCACAAAGGTAAATCCTACTGAGCTTTAAGGATAACTCAGATGTCAAAATTAATCTGAGTACTTTATTGCCTTGCAAGTCTGTTCTTGCATTTGTAGGAGGAAAAAAGAAAACTATAAGGAATTCTGTGGCTCTTTCATACAGAAGTGAAGTGATTAACACCAACCCTCCCTCTGCCCTCTCAAAGCAGCTTTCTCTCTCTTCCTCTGCCTCTCTTTGTGCACTCCAGCCTCTCAATGCTGCCAAGCCAGCGCCTGGCAGGCTCCTCTGCTCGTGGCACATTAGGATGCAAAGCGCTCCATGTCGAGGGAGAAGGGGAGACTAACAAAAGCGCTTTAGTGTTGCAAAAACAAGCCCATCGGTGCGTGCCTGTGAAAAGATCTGTGCGTCTGCTCCGACTCCCCTAACTCCCCCCAGTTCTCTGCATCACTCCACCACCCCTTCTGCAAAGAGAAAGCTCTCGGGGGAGATGCATCCATTTCTTGTTGTTCTCACTCCTCGTTTCCTGTGTTTCTACCTTCCTTTTCCCTCCCCCGCCCTATTCTTTCTCATGCGGCAGGTCCAAATTGCTTTGCCGGAACGACGATCATCCCAGCCGGAAAGGAAGTAAAGGTGGACGACTGCACCATCTGCCGCTGCCACAACGGAGACTGGTGGAAGCCGGCGCAGTGCTTGCGGCGGGAATGTCTCAACGGCCAGTCTTCATAAAGAGAGACTCCACCACGGATGGTGGATAAACTCAGGCGAAGCTCTGCCTACTGCGCCATTTTATATGATTGACAGGGCATGAGCACAATTCCTACAAAAATACCCAAAAAACAAAAAGAGTAAAAAGAAATCCAGAGACTGTAGAATTGGAGAGATGCTCTCACGAACTTCACACAAATACAAAATTTTTGCCAGTGAGGAGATAATGGAACTTGTCTCACGGCTGTTCCCGCCCTGCAGTTTTACTCGGCCTATATATTTTCAAAAGTTGACTCTGCTGCTTTCTCTCAGAAACTTTCTAAGCTTCTTGAACTCTTTCCTATCCACCGGCAATGTTGAACTGCTCATGTCAAGTTTCTGTATGTATGTCATCAGCTTGTTGTTACTATATGTTCTTCACGGCCACGCTGGTGTTGTAAAGTTCGAACAGCAGGAAAAAAAACAGAAGAAAATAATTGAAAGCACACTTTACTGAGCTTTTTTATGTTCTCCTGGTTATACTAGGATTACCACTGCAGATAAACTTGAGCTCCCCAACTTCCCTCTGAGAGCTTGTTTACAAAAGGCACATTAACGTTTGTCTTCATAAGACTTTTTAAAATCAATGTGGCTGTTGCTCATCTCTACCCTGCCACTGTCATATTTCATAAACCACAAAAATCCTGACAAATTGTTTTTTTTTTCTTTATAAGTATCCCATTGCTTTGTGCCATGTCTCTGTGTAAGAGCAGCACAAACTGAGGAGGTCAGCATTACCACGTGTAGCTGAGGCGCAAGCAAGATGGCAGCCACTGCAACCACTTTGATGAGCAGAAACTATAGCCCTTCCTAACCAACTGGTTTCATTGTTTGTTTTTTTCTCTGAGGTCCAGATCCGCCAACTAAACTAGCGGCTTGAACTTGTTATCAAAGCACTTAGTGAGCCAAGAGCAGCCCGCTTTAATTTTCCTTAATCAGGAGTATTCTGTAATAAATCATCCAGCTGGGTGCTTGGCAAAGCCTGCTTGCTGGGCACATTTAGCACGAACTGGCACACAAAGCGGGGGAATCTGCACATGGTGAAGCGCTTTTAGGTAGCATTCACAAGTGTGATGTCCTTGTGACGATACAGACGTGTCATTCATCCACTGTCTCAAGACAGTTTGTTGCTCTGCAGTCACTCAGGCACATAAACTGCATGCAAGATACAGAGCTCTAAAACGTAACACTGATTATGTCACAGATTTTCACTCTGCTCTCTCTTAAATGCACCAGAATGTCTCAGCCGGTGTAGAGCAGCTGTGTGGCCATCGCTATAATAAACAGCAAGGCTAATATATTGAAGCGCCTTACCAATCACCATAAACATAAAATCTTTCACTTGATAAATACTACTCATTAATCCAAAGGTGATTTTCCATATGCTCCCGCCATTCATCACAAGGATTTTTTTTCCACGTTTCAAGAAAATCTGTTTCCGTTAACCTTTTAGACCCCATTCCTGTGCAGTGATGGATGAGTTGCTTAATAGCAGCTTCTAGCCCTCTGCAATGAGACAGCAATGAACAGAGGATTAAAGACCTGTGACTAAAGAGCTATATCACCTTAAAAGGCATTAAAACTAATTTTAGAAGGATCCCAAAGTATGAATATCTGCTGCATGTCTTGAAAAGTAAATTGGGTAAAGTTCAGTTTTAAAGAGGTTGTTACGAATTTTTGAAATTTATGTTAAATAATTTTGGGCAGTTAATGTCTTACAGCAAATAAATATATTTGCATTGTCATTTAGTGTAAACTCATATTTTTCGGTCACAGAGACTGAAGTTAACAAGAGACCAAAGATCAAATTAGATCACCTTCTTATAAAAAATGTCAAAAAACTCACTGCAGTTTATGTAAATGTTATTTTATGAAACTTTAAATTATCATCATCATCACTCTTGCATTAAATGGTTATTTTCACAAAAGCCAATGAGTATTTATGCAGGAAATAAAATAAAGAAATTCGGTATCACCAATAATGTTCCTACATGAAATGTAATAAAACAAAAATATTTCTGGTCTTGAGTAATTATGTAATGTAAAGCAAGTCCTAAAAATATTCACTTAAATTTTTATGTTTTAGACTTTTACTGTAGTTCGTTAACCTTTTATAAAATAGCACACAAATTACTATAAGGGTGACGTTGCTTTAGTGTTGGCCTGTCGAGTACTAGCCATTACCCTGAGCCTTTGTGACTAACTAATCTGGGTTTACACTAAATGAAGTTAACGTGAGTGTTAACGTCTGCTCATAACCTAATAAAAGAACCCTATTTCAAAACTCCGGGTTATCAACTTAAATAGATAAGAGATTTTAAGTAAAATTCTGTGAAGAGATCATCAGACTTTCGTTACCTGTAAGAGCCCAACAAGATATTGCAGTGATTTTGCTGCAGAATTATAATTCCTTAGTGATGGTATGCTAACAGCTCTTCAAACAACCTATAGTGTCTTCACCTACTGTAAAGCAATAAAATGTCATATTATGAAGACAAATAAAAGAACATTAAAGTTTAATTAGGTGGAGTCAATAAAATTATTTTCTAAAGGGATTTCAAAAAAGGGAATGGAAAAGGTCAAGTTTTATATATATATAAAATCCCTTAGAGTTACTTAACCCACTCCTACAGCATGAGAACCAACATATCTTTAAAAATACAGAACAAACAACTTACAATATGCCATATGCCATTATATTCACCTCTTAATACTTTTTTCTTGAAGTAATTAAGTCCTCTGTGATGTTAAATTCCTCACAGCTGTACCACAGGGGATTAATATAGTTATCTAATCCCATCATCTCAAGTTGCACTTAATTTTTGATTGTGAGGCATCGGTTCAGTTGGTCTATGCAGCATTTTCCAATTATCCTTGTTGCTGCACTGTCTCCTTTGTTCACAAATGCAGACATCCATGGAAATTAACTAGCTGGTGAATATGCTGTTTCTCTAAATTTCCAAGTCTGTTGGAGCTTAAGGTAGTGGTTTGTTACATGTTAACTTGCTAATATAAAGCCTTCACTGATATCTACAGTCACTGTATGACAAACATCCCCCACTGTCATGCATTTTTAACATTTAAATCAAAACGCAGTACATCATCTCAATTTGAAAAACTGGGAAAAAGTCTAAAATGCTGTCATTTTATACAGTTACATTAAAAATGGCTAAGAACACTTATAAATACTCCCTAGTGAAACAGTATATAGTAAATATCCACTAAAGTACCCTAGTGTTATATCCTAACATTAACAATGCATTTAAACTGTTCCATTTCAAGAATCAGCTAAAATGGCAGACTGATTTCTTTTTTAGAAACTCTCACAACAATCTGTAGGACTTTAGATAACAATACTAACACATAGCTTCACACACCTTTACTTTTTAAAAATACCATACTATCTAAGAGCAACAACAGAGTTTGCATCATTTTCATCTTTTAGCTGCTTTGATTTAGCATCTTTCGTTGTGCACAGACAGAGCTCATCTATCTGGCGAGAGGTCTGCAGGCACATAAAGCAACACTGACACGAATGGTTTATCAGCTGCAGCCTCTGTGCTCAAGACATTTCAGAATTATGAAGAGATTCATTCATCATAATTACTTTAAATGCCATCTAATTATTCAGCTTTTCGATGTATCCGAAACAGGGAAAGAAAAAAATGCTAGAATTACAGGTCAAAGCCGAGGCTGACTGAACAGAAAGAAATAGAGTTCAAACTGACAGCACCACATACTGTATGGACAGGACTCAAAGGCTACGCTGCCACCACAGATGCCTTATTGCTACTGTTCCAGATAAGATTCACAAAGTATGGCCTTTGGCAATCACACAGACTGAACAGCTCTGGACTTTTCTAAGTGCTGGCCTGTACCATTCCTCCTTGCTGTGATTTACTGTTAGATTTTACCCCCAAAACTATTCGCTGTTTTATCCTCCAACGTTCTAGAAACAGCCAGTGGGTTCAACACGAGTACAAGGACAAGAGCAGTTCATTCCCAGCCGAAACTCAAGAGGCTGGATCTAAAAATACACAGGCATTTGATAAAGGTAAAAAAAAGAAAGAGAAAAATAGAGAGAGAGAGAGAGAGAGAGAGGAAAAGAAAAACAGAGAGGGAAGATGCAAAAGTGGTGGATATGATTTGCACAGGAAAGCTACTTGATCCTTATTGCAATGTGACATTGTAGCTCACTGTAGTGCTTGCTCTCACAAATGCATTTCCAACGCCTCTGAAGCGCACAGCTTTTAGCAAACTAAATTGGATGAACAATGGTTTCTCATTTTCTTGATTTGGTGAGCTGCTCTCATTGCCTGAGCTGGAAAGTAGAACGACAGAAGGTGAAGTGGTTGTCAACAGAAAGTAAAACAGCCTAGACTTTAGATCAAGGGTTGCTGCAAGGGTTGGAGCAGAGTTGTTATTCAGGTTGCTCTCAGAGAGCAAATCAATCAGGAAACTGTAAATTTATAGCTGCATTTATGCTTCATTGCAGTAGACTGGATGCAGGCATGCAACAGCGCTGCAATGCTGCATATGTTCCTTTTCCTTTGTTTGCATTTAAAGTAAAATCACTTGTTAATCAGTAGATTATCCCAGTGGCTTTCTTAAAGAAATGACATGGTTAAGCATACAGCCGTAGGCTTTAGAAAAACAAGAGACAAGAGAAAAAAGCAGCACACATCTGCTGTTCTCCTAGCCTCTCATTACTATTCTCCTTGAAAATACGTGGAAGGGCGGATCGGCTGCTCTGTCTTTGTGGACTTTCTTGCAAGAAAGTTGAGTCTTTTTGTACGTTTGCAAATGTTTTGTTCAAACAATTCCATCTGTCCTGTCTTCAAACTGCAGGCTTGTACATCGGCATTTTGTACAGGTTCCCCCTTTTTGCTTTTTCCATGAGACACCGACTTACTGTAGCTGGAAGTTATCAACGATTGTGTTTTTTTCCCCTTATTATTTTATTCTGCAACAAAACTGTTAAATGAAGTGTGCCTGAAAACCAACACAGATGTGGTAAAGAAAGATTAAAACACTGTTACTATACAATCAATTGTATTACTTTTTAGAGACCGGCGGGGCAAGCACTAAGGATTTGTTGATAGTGGACTCAGATCATAGGAACATTTTAACTCATGAGCATATTTGATTGTATTTGAATACATGCTCACACAAGTTCAATTGAAACTTAAAAACAGAGTCCAAATTTCAAAGCAATCCTTGGTGCTCCACGAGTTGTTTATATGTAAATATCTTCAAAAGTAAAATGTGTATTCTCAAATCTCAGCTGGAGTAAAAAAAGAAATGTCATCAGAAATTACAAAATATGTATTATTCATTTAGACAACAAAATATTTTGTTAAATAGACATAAAAAGAAGTGTTATTCAAAGCATGTGTGTCAGTTCTTTTTTCGGTTGTGTTCAGCCAGTTATTTTTATTTATTTTTTTTAAATCAGGGGGAAGTTTTGCAATTTGTTGCCCCAGATCACCTTGAGAGTCACGAAAGCACCTCCAAATAGCTAAAAAAAAAATAAATAAGAAAAAACATGACTTGGAGGATGCTTTCTGGACAAATCCTACTCAATTCTTTTTATTTTTGCTAAACACAACGACTGGTTCAGTGAACCAGAAAGCAGCAAAACCCTAAGGTATTACGTTTCCAAGGCAGAGGATATCCGAATAAATACAAAAATAAAAATAAAACACACAGTCCTGCTGGCTCATGGTTGTAGGAGATGAAGAATAGGGACATACCAGTGCTTAGTGGTTTTCTAATGCTCTCTGAGTTCAAGGGCATTACTCACTGGTTCGTTCTTCCATTCCATTTCATTACAAGCCAGTCCAGGCTTCTATCTCGTCCTCCCTGCTAATTGCCCTCCTTAACTTCCCACCATGAACAAAAAAGGGGGAAGCAATTTTATGCAGCACATTGCAATCAATAGCAATTAGGCGTGTCCCTTACTAATCCCGCTGAAAATGGCATCTTGGGAAATGGCCAGCAGAGGGTATTTAAAGTGCACATACCTGAACGTCTTTTTGAGTGCCAGGGCTTTATTTTCCTGTTGTACATATAACATTGACTTTCTGTCGGGTTTCTGGGGACCTATTGACTGTTATATACTAAGTAGACATTCTCAATTAGATAATTATCTATTTCTCTTATATTCATTTGCAATGAGAAAAAATAATCACACTAAAGAATAACATGCACGCACACAAATGCACACCTATGCACACAAGTACCCCGCCTCTCGTCTGAAACGTTTGCTGGAATTAGGCACAGCACCCCTCCTGACCCCACTAGGGACAAGAGCGAACAGAAAATGGGTGTATGGATGGACATGCACACACACCCACAACATTGATTGTACATGGAAACAAACAAAACAGCCTGCCGAGTAGAATTTTGAGCAACAGATGAAAGTGCTCGAATTGAACTGCAGATCGACGGGCGCTGATGCTGAGCCTGTGCCGGAGTGTTGTTGTCAAGAGGTGGCAAATTATGATCTAATTCAATCCAATTTCAGCTGATCTAACTGCAGACCTCAACCCAGATCCACGAACCTTCTCTGCAGGGTAGTTCAGCTCACCCATACAAGATAACTTGGAGCCCATTCAGCAACTTTACATTGGACTGCTATTTCATTGTTACTGTTTCACCACCTCTTTAGGATTAGATCTGGATCTCTAACCTCTTTAAAGTTTACAGGTGAGAACAAAAAATACCAGAGAGAGCCTATGTTAGAGGGATTAATATATTTACTGTGGCCTGGATATATTGGACTTTATCTTTCAGCTGCTGTGAACCCTGCCTGGAAAGTTTTACTGGGGAGAAGGGTTTCATAGCATTTCATTCTATATGGAGAAGTTGGTTGCCTGCATGTGATGATGCAAATTTCCTCAAGGAAAGGGGTATTTTCAAGATAGTATCCTAATTGTGTGATTAACTGTATTAAATCAAGACTGCAAGCAACATCAAAGTGCATGTTGGTGTAAAGTTCAAGTACGTTTGATCTTCAACCATTTGGATTATTTGTGGTTGTGTGTTGGGTTTGGTGCTTCAGCAAGTATAAATAAGTGTGTATGGTTAGTGGGTGTACGTATGCAAGTGGGTTTGTCACATTGGGGTGATTGTTTGTTACAGTGGTGAGAATGGTAGAAGCCCTGCAACAGACAGCTCCCAAGAGCAATGGAGGACAGGTGGACAGCAGCCTCAGGCACAGAGACACAAGGCACACCCCCAGGGTAGCCATATACCCTGCACAGAGGCAGGTCATCAGTGAAGCACAGGAGCAGCTGACCCCAGGCCAAAGAAGCACAGAATGCTGGGTCATGGGACCCAGCACAACCCCCACAGGCCTAGGACCCACAACAACCCCAGCAGCAAGACTTCACACCAAGCAGGGACAATACGTCCCTTGTAGCCGTTGGTCATGCAACAGATATGAAAATTCATAGATCTGAGTCAGCAAACAGCCTTCATTTCCACCTAGTACAACACCACAACAAAATGGCCATCTGTTCTACAAACATTAAGATATCAAGCAAACATCAACATTATAGCAGCAGCAGAAGCTCAAAAAAATGCAACAGGAGCATCATGATTAACAATCTTTAAAAGAGAAATCTGGGGCTGCAAAATGGGGCAGCTGGTAGCACTTTTGCCTTGCAGCAAGAAGGTTCTGGGTTCGATTCCCGGCCCTGGGTCTTTCTGCATGGAGTTTGCATGTTGTCCCTGTGCATGTGTGGGTTCTCTCTGGGTACTCTCGCTTCCTCCCATTATGCTAACCGGAGCAAAACGCTCATGTAAATCCTAGCAAAGTTCGATGAACAGCAAAGCACAATTGCAATCAGCTGGTGAACAGAGAAAGTACAGCGGGAAAGAGCCGAGCAACATGGTAGTTAAGACCAAAAAACATGCTGAACAATCAAAATAGTTTATCTTCCATTTGGAAAATCCTCCATTATCAAGATGGAGAATTCAATTAGTTCTAAGCTTTCGCTTCATTGAAGATCTTCTCGCCAAAATCAACTTAATCACCAGACCCTAAACTTTCACACATTTTCACCACATGTGGTGCCAAGTAGCATCACATTAATTTCAGTGATCCTGATTGACCAAATATTGTTTTAATTTTCCCCAGCAACCTTATACAACTGGTTATTTAGTTCCATTTCGGAGGCGCTGTAGTCTAGCACCACGAAAAAGTTATGAAAGATGTCTGTGGCGATGGAAATGTGTAAATAAATTACAATTTTCTTACACATTTATAGTGTGTGCCAACATTTTAGGTCGGCACACACTTTAAAGGAAAATTGTAATTTATTTATACAGACTCTTCCTTTGATATATGAGGGTAGTGCTCCTATGGACCAGCCGGCACTAGGACTGCCATGTCCCCCAAGACCAGCGTAAAAAAAGGAGACCAGCTAACCAAAAGGCCTCTTTCCCTGCTTTCACTCACACAAACGTAGTGTCAAAAAAATGCCAGTTGATGAGAAATCAACCAAACTGTCAGGGGTGAATACCTCTAGCGTAATTAATGACATTTCAGCCAAACATTCATGTTAGATGTATCAGAATAAAAAAAATGTGATACTTCTATGTTTCTCCTTGAGTGTAACGGTGAACTGACCTAAATTATGGTTTTGTTGAAATGACTTCTTTATCTGAGGGTCTTTCAGCCTACGCCAGTAATAGACTTGTTTTATGATGGATAATGATACTTCTTTACTAGCTGGGAGGCACCTTTAGATCTCTGGGACACAGAGCCCTTTTCCTCCGTGAAGGCTGGACATTCCCATTGTTTACACTTGCAAATATTTGAACAGATAAATGTGGCACCTGCAGGCATATGGATATCAAAAGTGCCCTGAAACAATAAATATTGACTGACTTGTTAAGAAAAACAAAATATTTATTATATGTAAGTATGGTTCCAATCCAATAAACTTAAATATTGAAATTTTATTTTAGTAACTTTTTCAGCAAGTTACACAGACGGCATTCATTAGACTGGTGTTTTAAAGCGTTCATTTCTGGTCATTTTGAAAATGTTCTAACAGCTATTGAAATACAACTTTTAAAATTAGAATATTAAATCAGAGAAATATGATAAGAAAACTACCAGAGATACTTTGAATGTGATAAGCCTGATCAGAACGCGTGAGTATTAGTTTACTGAGTAGGACTGCATGTAGTGTTGACGTATTTGCCTCCTCACATAATTCTTCTGTTTCCAGGTTCCCAAGCAAACGTACATGACAAATAAACAGAGAATTGTTTCCACATTTTGTCTTATGACAACCGCAAACTAAGAACCAATCCCATTTTGTTGACGAAGCTCAAATCATAATGGTAAAGTCCTGAATTTTACCTTTTTAGATCTCGTTTCTTTAACGGCTAGTTTAGGAGTCCAAAAATGATTACATTTCTACTAGCAGTCTCTACACAAAATATACTGAAGAATATTTTTAATTCAGAGAAACAGAATTACACAGCTACTCCACAAAAAATAGACACATTTTCTGAAAACATAAACGTGTTGGATTTATATTTTTTTATTTCCATTTTAGATATTTCAGTCTTGTGAGCCACTGAAAGCAAACATTGGTTAATAATATGTCTAAAAAGAACAGGTTCATTAGGATTTGTGTCATTTTTTAAAATGAAACATAATTGTTTTAGTTTGCTAAGGAATTGGTTGTGATAGAAAACAACCAACGTACCACAAGCTAAAAAGCATCCAGATGAGTAAAATTCAGAAAAAAATTTATTCATGGTAAATTAAAAAAAAGAAAGAAAAACAAGAGTGATTTAATGCTGAGGCACAGGGAGGAGGCTGAAGGCTGCAATGCAGTCGATGATCCAGGTTGAGGGAGCGGACCACACTTTCCCTCGTCTGACAACCACCGGCTTGTAGGTTCCCTGTGGGTCGTAGATGATGTACTGGGTGCAGAGGGCCTGGTCAGAGCCTGGCTCTGCATGGTAGGCTGCTGCATTCAGAGTCTGTGTAACATCGCTGTCCGGCTTTGGCTGCCGGCTCAGAAGTTGGCCGCCTGCTTCTCGCAACAGCTTGGCGAGCTCGTCTTTAGTCGTCCCCTTAAAGGAGCCGAGGAGGAAGAAGAAGCAGCCATCGAAAAGCGGTGGGAGCTGGAGAAACAAAACTCTAGTTAATGTGTTATTCGGGTTTTTGTCATGCTTGCATGGCTCCTAATTCCAGATGAATAATAATTATTATTCCATCAAAAGAGTATCTCAGAAAACATGAAACAGATAAAACAGATTTGACGCTCTTGTGTTCTCAAAGCAAAATGATTCTCCAAAAGATTTAATTAAATCTCTATGAAATGGTAAATGATGTCAAATTTACTGTAGAAGTGCTTAACTTGGATACTTTTTGCATTTATTCTCTGCCAATAAGAGATTTTCAAAAACCTCACCCTCAAAAGAAACTGACTAGTGTTGCTGTTAAAAGCAGCACTGAATTAGAGAACTGTTCAAAGTAACTCAAGCATCATAGAGTTCAAAGGGATAACATTTCAAATAATGATGTTCTTTAATTATACTTTAAATTAAGTTCCCTTGTTATCTTAAGTGCATGAGTGCCTTTATTACTATTTCTCGTATCACATTAAAGTTTTAACTTTTTGCAAAAAAATAATTTAAAAAAGAAAAGCACTGTCCTATCATTTGTAAAGCAAAGAGCTACTCATATTTACATTATTTAATGACAATAGAAATTTGCATAGATAGTAGTTTTTCATGCTGAAACATCTTTTTTCCCCCAACATTACTACCAATAATCTAAAGCTACACTAAAATGTAATTCTGGTGGCAAATGCAGCCTGCAGACAGAAAGTTCAGCTTTATTTTCTATCAAGCTCTCTCAATCCATCTGCTGTCTGGTGAGCAAGCAGCAATTTTCAAGCCTTGCAACAAATTCTTGTTTGGTCTGAGGTCATGACTCCGACTTGGCCAGTGCAAAGTGTTTGTCTCACCATTTGAGGATAGTTTGAGCTGTTGTTTCAGCTCTTTTCGTTTTGACCTCTCAAAATCAGACAAAAAGAAAAACCCAAAAGCTGTTTAGGATGCATAACTATGTGTATACTGAATTCAAATATATTAAACCCAAATGAGACTCTGAACTAAGCATGCATTTGTTGATTTTGTTTTCTTTTTACTCTGTATTTCTGTGTCTAAAGTTTACCAAACTACATCTGTTGATGCGACTGCGCTGAGGGCCTTCTCCCGCTTCATGCTCAGCTTCAGGCAGCCACTTTCCCGCCTGCAGACATGCTTTCACCCCTGCCGACAAACAAATAAAGCAAATAAAATTAAGCTTGCAGCTGATTATGCTGACATGAAAGATTGCGACAAGTTTTGAGAGGATGACAAAGCTCATGTCTACTCTGTTACAAGCTAGAAATTTCAAGGATTGCCAAAGCTGTTGACAGAGAAATGCTTCCAGAGTTATGGAGTTAACGAAGCAACCATCTTTGTAAATATTTGACAAAACTTGAACACAGTCCAACTGAAACAGTGACAGCCAGTATGATAAGCATATGCAATTTCTTTTAAAGAGTAGAATACAAATGTCCCAAAGTGGCTGGACAAATTTAGCCACTGTTAGAACAGCAAGTTATGGTAAAAATGGGATTATGCATTTTGTATGCGTATCAAGAGATGATACATGTAAAAAAAAAATTAGCGAACAACCCATGAATCAAAGTTCTCTGTTTAATGGCTATCATGTTATGGGAATTGTGAGATAGATGTTATGTTTTTCATAGGTTCTTTTAAACACACAAGCATTACAAGGTATGGATGCACTTTCTGTGAAGTTTTCTAACTTCACAGAGGTGAAGTCATCTAACTTCACCTCTAAATAACCAATAACCATTATTGGTTATCTACCAGGCAAACAACTATTTAGAAAGCAAAAAAGGGAAAGCCTGTTCTGTTAATGCTCTCAAACGTAAACAAAGTTTGCTGAACTCTACAGGGACTTTAACAGGAACAATGTTATTTACCCTATGATTAGGTTTTTCTGCAACTAATTTTCTAGGTCATTCTCACATAAAACTAAAAGAGACATTAAAAAGAAGGAAAATTATGTCCACCGTTGGGATAATCTGGAGGATGTCATAATGAAATCTTTAAAAAGCCAGGACATCTGGCCTATACATATGGCTCATGTAACAGTCGAAAACAAACAAACAATGACAGTATGTATACTGAAGTCAAATTTGATACCTTCACTGAGTAAAAGTACTCAAAGGTTAGATTTTTCCCAATTGCTACATCTTTAACATGGGTAAATAAATCACTGTCATTGATGTCTCAAGGAATGATGAATGGCTGACGGTTCCTAGTGTTAACATTTTACTGATGGAAAGTTTTGAGACAAAGAAAATGCCTTGAGCATTTAAACACAAAGGTTCTTCATCCAAATATTGGAAGGTGTTGATGTTAACTATGTCAGGGGAGGTTGTGTGTTTGATATATCTGCTGCTCTATGACTCACTGCTTTTTAATAAATCACTAACAAAACAGAACCATTCTCTAACCATCCACATTTACGTCTATCCCCGAAAATTAATTCATAGTTTACGACTCAGTGACGGAAACAATTTTAATCAGCATTGTATCCATGGAAACACTTGCCCGGCATATACGTTTCACCTCACAACCACCTCCACAATCATTCGACAGCATCTTTATTTTCTGGAACGTTTCTCCCAGCTGTTCGGCAAAATGAGAAATTAGTGTAAATGTGTGCAAGTGAAAAACTCTGCCACAATAAAGCAAATTACATACATTCATACATGCATATCTGTAGGAAGCAGTAAATGGTGTGGCACAGTGATTACATTTCTTCAACCCACTTAATTATAGCTTTGTTTCCTGCAGGGGAGCTGGGCTAAAGAAAAGGAGCAGAGATACTGAGGTTAATCGCTGTGGACGATTGTGCTCAGTGCTGAGGACTTATTAGCATATTTATTTATGTTCAGTTCAACTTCTAACCTCCAACCTTTGTGAGTCACTGAATGAGTGAGTGGCAAGATAAATGCTCCCCACTGATTAAACATTAAACCAACTGCAGCTCATTATGACACATGGATCAGGTCAGGAGGAGTTTAATCCTCAAACAAAATGACCTTGAAGAGACGCCCTGAGGTGCAATATGGGCAATTAGGAGTAACAAGAAGGGACAGAACGTCAGTAATAAAAGAAAGTAGTCACGGGTACATGGTTAAATACACATGTCCAAACCAAACTTTAAAAAAAAAAAAAACAATATTCAAAAACATGAATTTGATATAAAATACAATATAAAACTGCAATGTCCTTGTAAGTGCATTTTTTAAAGCTTTGGTATATCCTCATATTAACCAGTCCAATTTTTAATAAATACCTCCGAACAACTTGCAGAAAAAACAGGTTTTATTTGACTGTGTTGTGGCCAATAAGTTTCTCACATGATTGTAATTCTCTTATCGAAATCTGTGTAGATTATTCAGATTGGTTGGTTTTCCGGCAAGATCGTAACTTTTAAAGATGAGATAATAAAAGGCAGAAGAATACCCAAGTTCTATAAAGAGATGGACAATAACATTTTGACACCATCACGTTTACCTGCCAGACAACAATCCTAAACTCAAATTTAAACCATTTTGTAATAGAAAAAGCTGACTAAAAACAAACTAACATAAATTCAGAGGTGGTTACACCCAGATTTTCTACACTACTGCCTGCAGCATCTAAACAATACAAATAAACCATATCCAATCTCATTCCCTAAACATAACTGAATGGGCTCAAGTTCACATACAAAGCGACATCTGAGTCATCTGCATTCTGAACACAGTCCCAGAGAGAGGAGACCCGAGTCCAGTTCCTGGCAGTCATGCCTCTGGCGGGGTCATATGTTTCACAGAGGCTTGACCCTTGTTCAGCCTCTCACTGCAGGCTAAAAAGGGAAAGGTGGAACTTGTGAACTGAAAGGAATGCCCTTTCTCTGGCAACATGACAGCAGCAGCAACAAAACATTCAGGTTAATGATCATAACTTTATTTTAAGTAACGGTCCGATCTTTCAATTCTGAGATTGGTAACTAATGCTCTTTGGACATGCAAAGGAAAATCTGCTGCTGAATAAAAATATGCAAAAAATAAACTAAAAATAGGATATTTTCTTCCCTAAACAGTGAATGGATAATAGCTACAAGCTATTAGGGCAACATAACGGCAGCCCGGAAATTTCTTCCACCAAAATGTTTCGATGCATAAATTAATACAATCTTGTAATTACCACATTTTATATTGGATTCAAAACTACTAGCTCTATCAAAAAAATCCTACCAATGTTTTTTTTTCTCTTTTATGAGACATAGATTGTTGGGAAAAACAAAAATCAAGGATTTGGTGGAAATCAAATCTATCTATTGTGGATCTATTATGTCTCTTATAACCGAGACACAAAAGAAGACCAGAAATCACTATCAGCAAGGAAAAGCCTGATCTATTTGACTGAATGTACTGTATGTAAATGATAAGCTGTACATCTGTATTGATGTAAAGCGAATCATCTCCACACAACATGTAACACCTTATATCCTGAATTTGTTGTGAAGTTTCCATTTCCTGTAAAGGTGCAACTGTAACAGATAACCGCAGTAGAAGTTGTGTGACTCACCACACAGTGCTGAATCAGACACGTTGGGAAAGTGCAGTAATTGGAGCATGACAAGTAACGAATTAGTTCAGAGCAGAAACTTCAGATAGATAATGTGTTCTGGTTGGTAAATCCATGTTTTGATTCTTACAAGGGTCAGCAATAAAATGCATTTTAAATTTATGTTAACATACAACATGTTAATCAGCATTATTACCTAAGTTGCTTATGGTAAATTAGTTTATTTCTATCTTAACTCAGGCATTTCAAGAAATAAACTTAAGTTAAATAAAAATGCATGGTTTTACTTTTTTTATTGAAACATTTTTAACTTGTGAAAAATAAAAATCTATTTAATAGTTTACCCCCCACCACTCCACCAAAAGGAGAATCATTCTAGACAGGATAAAATGTTAATCCTGCTTCCCTAAAATAACAGCAACGCTACAAAAACATAATTCTGACAAAAGAGGTAATCCAGGCCTTGGCCTAGATGACAGCGATGTCAGGTGACAGTGAGAAGTCACACATACACCCGGACAGAAACAGAGAAGATGCCACAGTGACTGTCATGAGGGAGTGAAGATGTGTCAAGTGTTCAGCCAGCGTGGAGGAAAAAAGAAAACAAAAGAAAAGGGCTGAATGTGGTCCAAACGCACAAAATATTACAGAAACACACATCTGGAGTCGAACTGACAGGCAGCAGCACTCCTAGCACTGTGCTCAACACACACGCACACACCGACAGTGAAGTGATGCTACTGACAAATACAGCAGCAAAGGGCACGCCAAGGTGCCAGAAAACTCTCTGACAGCTAGTCTCTTTTTCCTTTGCTGGAAGCCGACTTACTCAGAATTTCTGCTTGTTAACTCGGTTCTGGGAAGGCGGTGGGGTGGGGACGACTAGCTGAGAATAGCAAAACTGGTTTTTGGATAACCAAAACGAGAGGAGGCAAAGTGACTAGGCCATCATTTAATTGCTATAGATATTGAAGGCTTCTGGGGTAATCATTAACCAAATTCTATCCCCCAGTCATCCACCTGCCTCATCTGGCTGTCAGACATGTAAGCAGGTGAGTGCACACACCACAGGAGGCAAAAACTATTGATCTGAAAATTGCCTGTTGCAACATTTTTCTTTGAATGTTTCCCAGAGCAGTGCGTGTTCTGCATTTAGAAATCCTAACTCCACACAAGGAGTCTGATTTAAACGGCTTGCAGAGAGTACAAAGTTTGAAGACATGCTCTAGATTTTTTTGGCACTGAGGAGAATTAACCTCTTGTCTTTATTTCATAGGCAGCCTCAAAAATAAACTCAATGTTGCTTAAAATACTGAAATAAGAAGAGAGCAATTTGGATGTTGCCTGGGACTTAGCGGGAAATGATAACTATATAAATCAATTGGTCAAGCAGCACAATCCACTTGACACATACTGTATTCTGTGAAGAAACTCAGACTTTAGCTGCTTACTCTATGTCCATAAATTGACTTTAAGTCACATACGAATATTGATTTCTTCGTCCACAACATCATAATAGCTAAAACAATCCATATTTCTAAATTGTATTATATAAATAGACAGAAAATCTGTGGTGAGCTGAACTGAGGAGTGCAAAGGTAAATCAAAAAAATTTCAATGTTGTGCTGACCTTGTTCAAAAGAATTTTTTATTTATTTATTTTTTAATTTACAGGTGCCAAAAAGTATGAAAAAACTCCAATGGCACTGCCTTAGGTGTACTGTGGTGAGAGGTTAGTCCACCTCCAGCAGTAGCTTTAACATCAAATTCAAAAACAGGTGTCCACAGAGAATTGTTCCCGTCAGCAGCTCACTTCATACTTACAGCTGTATTTGACAACCCAGCAGCCAGCAAGAAGACCCAGGAGGGTGGAGTAGGTGGTGGGCATTTGTCCTTCTGGCACGACAACATGGCTCACTGGGAGAAGAAAACAAACATGTACAAAACCAAACTGAAAAGAGACACGTAAGGGAGTTGTGCTAAAAACTTAAAATAACAGCAGTTTGCGCTTGACAAAATAGTTTCAGATTGTGTGATCAATGGTACACAATCTGGACAGAACAAAGAAAAATAAGAGGGATTAAGGAGCAGCTTATTGTGTGGGAGACATGGAGACAATGCCTTGCTACAGTATTTACATCCCTGGAACGTTTAACATGTCACATATTTTATTGGGATTTTGTAGTTAAAATCCCAATAAAGAGTAATGCTTTAAAAAAATCATAAGGCATTTCCCTGCTTTAACAAGAAAGCAGGGTAATGAGACATGGCTTTCACATTTTTGAGGAAAAAAAAATGTAATTAAAAATATACTTTAAAAATCAGAAAAGTAAATCAAATCCAGTTAAACAAGCTGCATTCAGAAGTCCTCTAAGTAGTAAAAATAAAATAAATAAATTGCTTAATTTATCTAAGAATTAATGCTGGTATTTTGTAATGTCCTTAGAAATTGCTATATTATTAAACAAACAATATAATGAACACCAAGTAGGTTTAGGTTATAAAACAAAATCCCCAATCTTTGACCAGCCCATCGGATACTGGTCAAATCAATCAACCAAAAATTAAATTGGTAACACATAACTGTAAACGTGTAAATAAAGTGTTGTCCACCCAAACTGTGCAGAGATCCACGTCATGTGGGAGAATTGGTCACAGCACAAATAGTAGGCATGCAGAAATCCCTTTTTTAATGGAAGAAAGACCAGAAGAAAGCATTTGTTAAAGATAAGCCATTTTAAGTTATTTTACCATTTGCTACAGACCATGGAGGGGAAACGGCAAGTAAGTTGAACAAGTTGCTCAGGTCAGACGAGACCACTGCATGCAAAGTGCTTGTGGAGGAAAACTGTCATCTTAACACTGTGGCAAACATTTCAATTAACGTACATTTTCCACACAACTACCTATATTGTCCATCTTCACAATGTTTCCATCACCCCTTAAAAGTCTTGGTCATGTCTAGATATGGACACTTGAACTTCTCTCAAGTGGCCAAATTAAGTATTGGCAAGCAGAATTTTCATGCATAACACCTGAGACATTACAGTCCACAAAGCAGTGAATCCAACCAGTTCTTTGTGATTGCAACAAAATAGGTCAGAACTAAATTCAAATGAGTCTGTGGGAAACTAATGTTCAAAGAAAAAAAAAAAAAAGTCAGAAGTAATACAATTTCTAGACGTACAAAGATGGAGGAATGCAAAAGTGCTGAAGCCATATTTGCAGCAAAAGGTGATCTACAAAGAAATGGTTTAGATGAGCCCAATAATGTTTGCCAATTTTATTTGAAGGTACTCTAATTTGCCCAACACTGCGAATGATTCTATGTATAATAAAATCATTAGCATAACATTAGCAATCATCAGCTTTTCACACAGCAAAACAACATACTCTCATATCTCACTATTGCAAATATACATTTAGAGAAAATGTGGATCTCTGGCTAATGAGGTGATTTCATTCACTCCATAATTAGTCACTTTTTTGGGCTAATAAACATGTTTTCAATGAAAAAAAGTGGAAATCGGAAAACTAATAAGAAAAATGTTAAAAGTGGATTTTGGGAAAAAATAAAACAGATTTTTTAGCACCTACTTTACCCTAGCAACAATGAAGGTATACTTCTCACAGTGTTAATTTGCCAGCGTTTCTCACTTTGAGTGAGTGACCAGGTAAACCTACTGTATGCCTGTCAAGCTGTTTTTGACAATGAAACAAAAACCAGAGCAGGGGTTTTTGCTATAAAAGGCAGGGTCACATAATTATAGGTTAATTAAAATCTAAATACAAGCTTATTGCCTCTTCATTCAATGAGTGAGGCGAGTTGACAAGTGCAGAACGAACATAATTATATGCCAGGGGTAAAACCCTCTTACATTTTGCATTGAAACTGTAGCATTCAACTCGAAATGATAAAAACTGGAAAAAAAAGAAAAAAAAGTCTGGAAGTACAAACAGTCACCCCTGCAGCCAGAGGGGGGGAAACAACAAGAAGCTCCTCTGCTTTTCATTAGTGTGAATTCATCACTCTGACAGAACCTCCAAACATTTTATGAGGAACGATTTCAATTACTTCTGCTCTCCAGTGTTCTTCCAGCCATTACTATGCAACAGTGAAGGAGCTGCTGCATCACAATGATGTATACACCACTAAAAGCAGCTGTTTGCTACTGTTGAACCTTCATGAGTGATAATGCTCAGGTACTGACTCAAAGCTTTTACCGTACAAATAGCTCTATGTTTCTTAGTAAGGCGCATGGAGCAGAGCTGTGTGTGGGGAGAAATATCATTTGATTTAAAAAAAAAAAAACAAAAAAACTGTAAGGTTGCAGAAATAATTTCAGCAAACATTAGAACTGCAGTGTGATACAGTCTCTTCATGATGGATTTCCAGTTCTTCCAAAATGGGAAGCTGGGACAAAACTGTCCATTTATAGAACAACTTCTGTGTACTTCTAAGGATATTGAGCAAGAAAAAGAAAAGTGTTGATGAAACAGCAGGTGTATGAAGGGGCTGCAGTGAAAAACTGGCTGTTGACCAATTTTCACCTTGAGTGACCTTTTTACCTTTAGCAAATTCACCACATGAGAGTTTAACTAGGCCATAGGTGTCCAAGCGCCAGAGACTCATCTGGTGAGCTGGAGCAGATGAGTCTCTGCTCCAACACAGCTGATTCAAATGGTCCAATTACCTCCTCTGCATGTGAAGCCTGCTAATGATCCATCAGGTAGGAAAAACGTTGCTCTGTGCTATCATTTGGATCCTCATACACAGAATATGTAATTTATGACTGCTCATGGCAGGAAGACGAGGAAAAAAAATACTTTGAATGCTGTTTCTTCCATCCTATGCAATTGGTCCAAAAGAGAGTATAGAAAAAACAAAAATAGGAATCGGTATCAGAGGCGAAAAAAAGCTTTACAAGATTCTGAAAGTGCATCTCCAATTTTTATATCTATTGTTTACTCCTGCAAATCTCAGTTGCTGAAAAGTTGTTAGAAAATAATGGTTGTCAAGCAATGACAATTTGCAATATAGAGACAGAATTTCAGGTTTATTCCTGAAATTATGGATATCCATGAGCAAGAGTTGGTAAGTAAGATAAAGGAACACTACCTGAGCCAGAAAACGTATCAACGGTCCTTCCTCCCAGTAGCACTCCCAGTTTGACTAGCTGATGCCGCTCTGGTGATGACAGCTTGCTTGCCAATAACATTAAAGCCTGATCCCTTCTCGCACTCTCACTCAACTAAAATGAGACATAAGAACACGGTTATATGGTCTCCGGACATTTAATGCGAGAATATCACCGCTTAAGGGTTGCCAAATGCAAGATGGAAAAAAGGATTATTCACTGATTTATGAAGACATACCGCAGAGATAGTGGCTGAGGGGCTATGAGATGTATGAGAATTAGCATATTGGGTTCCTTCTTTAGCTTTCTGGAAAATCTCCAGCATCTCCTGGCTCACTGCATAATCTGCAGGACGCTTTCCATGTAGATTACTGCAAAGAGGAAATACAATTCACAAATAAAGCATGTCAGTGTTTCGAAGAATATACCTCTTTGTGTATTAATGAGCTTGTGAAGATGAGGATGAAAAATAAACAAAAAAATTACATGAGCAAAGGGACACACAAAACTCATGTGGTTTAGTGCAACAGGATCTGCCATTCTGTACTCCAATATCTCATAAAGAATAACTTCTGATGTTAAACACAATAGTAACCACCAACATCATTTTTGTCAAGATGTGTGTGTGTAAAAATGTCAGTTTCTATGTCTTAGCAGTCTAATTTCCAGCCAATTTGTCAAGTATTTCCCACACCCCTTTTCGCCCCTGCTCACATTAGGATCGTTAGTCCAAAGAACATCCTCTCAACAAGAAATAAATTTTCTTCCAACATGTTATCACAATACTTGCAAATCTAAGTCACAATCTCTGGCCAAGCAGAACTGTAGAGTTTAATAATCCCGTGTTGAGGGAAAAACAATCTGGCAAAAATCACACCCACCTGTTCTGTGAAGCTGTGCAACAATATATGATTTGCCCTTGATGAACAATAATGTTTGTCTCTCTTTAGTTTGATATGAGGTAAAACTAAAATATATATTCCAGTTTTATCAAAGATCAAAATTATTTTCTCTCCATTAATACAACACTCTACACAATCATTGCCAACCCTGGTAAGTCTGTAATAAATCATCATGGACACCTACTGATTCTTAGATCGCTGTTCCTGCTCGAGTTCCCCAACAGTGAGCCTCACTCCCCTCCTCAAAGAGCATGACAGAAACATCCTTGTCAAAATTCGTTTTAGTTTTACTTTTTATTTGTTGACTTGTGTGGTGTTTCAGTTATTAAAACTGTTGCCTTACACCAAAATTAACTTGAATCCTGACTGGAGCCCTTCTTTTACAAGGCGTACATGTTCTCCTATGCAGGCATCATTTCCCTCTGACTTCTTCGCACGGTTACAAAACATCTGATATCTAGAGAAATGCATCTAAAGAAGAAGATCCCCATTTCTGTGGGGATTCAACATATATTTTAAGTCTGGTGCACAGTAACCTTTTCAATAGTGTGTGTAATGGAGGCTTAAAATCAAATCAAAAGCACCGCTATGCACAGACACTCAAAGACGATAAAAATGCAACCATCTCCTGGTTACAAAGAGGATGTTGAAATGAAGTGCGAGTTTGAGAAAGCTGCCTGAAAGGTCACCTTGAGGAAGTGCAAAACAGGAGAAAAAAGGGATGAAGAGAGAGGATGGCAGGAAGAGAGGATACAAATAGAAGAACCGAGCCCAGCAGGTCGTCTCTAAAAGATTAGGCGTCAGCAAAGATAACACCTGGGGGACAATTAATAGGTCCACTGGTCCATAAAATATTTCATTTGGATTCATTCTCCCAGCCGAATACACACACAAATAAAAACAAACAGAGAATGTCCCTGACACTTCAACATATGCATGAACACACGCTGGTGTATGCAGGAGAATATGGAAAAAATTCAAGGGAAAGGAAAAGAAAAAAAAAACATGGCAGAGTTAAAGTAACAAACACTCCGGGGTTCTGCTACTGCTTGACCACAAGTTTGATTCTAGTGAGCATGAGCTGCAACATGCATCAAAACTAATCACAGCCCCCATTATAGAAGCATTATAACAATACAATGTCATTTATTAGGACTGTTTAGATTATCGCAATCTAAACAGTCCTGATATTGCACTGGTGATATATTATGCAGCCCTATAATAGTTTATGTGTTTATATAGAAAGATTATAAGGATGTTTTCAGTTTCTCAGTTCTTATGTTGTCATACAAACATTTGTATTTTTATTCCACACAATAAAATAAAACTAATGGCAAAAGATTTTCATTCTCCGTTTAGACCTTCCATGTCAGTTGGCTTCAAACAAGATGCTGCATATTTTTCTGCTGCTTCAACTGCATTTTCTCTCACACTATACTTTTTTTTTTTTGCTCTAAAACTCAGAAAGACACATAAAGCTGCATGTACATAAGGTTGTATAAGCTATCTTTTCTTCTTAGTGCCAAAGGTTTTATGGTTCGTGTTAAAATTAATGTTTAGGTGTATGGCAAAAATGACTAGTTGAATTATAAAGACTGATGAGCCGCATTAGGTCAGCAGTTTGCATCCTCCACGAAATATCCTTTCCTCAACGCCTATGAATTTGTGCATAGGTTCGACAAAAGACCACTTACTTTTACTGCATATATAATTTTTAAATTTAGTTCAAAATTAACAGTAAAATTAACAAAGGGAGTCTAGTCATTTCCAACAGTCTCCCTGCAGCACCTTTGCTTAGGCCATTAGCGACATTTCAAATTTCAACAGAAAACAAATAGAGTTCAGCACATAGGAGCCAAAACTCTTCGATCTGCACTTTCTGCCAAGGAACTATTGCAGACAGTATACTTTATGGAGTATACTTCAAAGATTGGGAACATAATGACACCCACTCTCTAAAAGTTGTCAGACCCACATCATCTTAAAGGTGGCCTCTAAGGCTTTCCTGTAAACAAGCAAAGTTTCTGCTTTCACTCAGTCTTTCTTTCCAAAACATATTCTGTGAACATTGAGGTTGAATAAAGCTGGAGAATATATTTGCCAGCTATAAAAACATAAGCACAGAATTTTAATTAAGACACTTACTTTCTTGTGCCTTCCTCAAAGTGATGATAAAATTTTGTTTCTTATTTTGTAATGACATGTTGACTAACTGTGAGAATTTAATGCAGAGAATTAAATAGCCAACAAAGGCTCGAGTTAATACACATGCATTCTAATTTAATGTCAAACGTTAAGAGCAAAAAGCCTAACATGTCACTATGAGGTAATTAATACGGTATTTTTATAAATGTAAAAACAAACAGGTAGAAAATATAAAAGTTACAAAAACAAATTTCACAATTACTTACTACTATTTAGTGACACTGCTTATTTGCTGCATAAGCATACATTTTGTATCTACACAGGGCCAGCTTATATGCAGCATATTTTAATGATATGTTTCACTGTGTAAGGCCCTGAGTTGACATTAATTAACAGCCAAATATTGATCGAAGGTTTTGAATTAGTGCATGAATTCAGCATTTACTCCTCAGCCAGCTGTCAATTCAAACATACTGAGTAACTTTTTATCTACTTACCATCAATTTTTTACTTTAATGACATGGTAATAACCAGTGGCAGCAAACTGCCTTTTGCATGTTCAGTGTGTAATTTTCAGGCCACTTCTTTAACGTCCTAAAAGTTGAGCTGTGGTGATATTTACACATTCCAGCACAGATGCAGAGCATTATTTTCATCTCCAGGTGCATAAAATACATTCAGATTTAAAACTACTCTTGTCTAATGCAAAGTTGGTTATGCAAATAAAGTTTGTGCTGCTATAGCAAGCACACACACACAAATCGGACTTTTCACCCACAAGAAATGTTTTCCCTCAAAATTCTTATAAAATATTCTAGACAGACCTTTTATATTAGTCTTCATCTTTTATTACGTGCTCATGCTCTTGTCAAAATATCTGATAATATGTTGAAGTATTTGTTGTAGTTCTTAAAAATGTTCATAACTAAAACTTAAATAAGAAAAAAGCTCAAGGAAAAAAGGAAAATTAATCATCCATTCAATTCGACAGACCCACCCAGCCTCTAATCCAAAGTCTTCTATGTATTAGTTCATCAAGTCATTGTGACAACTCTTTCCCCCAGACACTAACGCCCGAGTCTGAGGCTC
Organism: Phalloptychus januarius; assembly: GCA_902982915.1. Lineage (NCBI taxonomy): Eukaryota > Metazoa > Chordata > Actinopteri > Cyprinodontiformes > Poeciliidae > Phalloptychus > Phalloptychus januarius. The sequence continues at coordinate 12,869,772 of CADWAE010000230.1, read as the reverse complement.
AATTTCTTTGAGAATTCTCCATTTCCAGCTTAGCTTAAAAATCTTGCAAGATTTTAGTTTTGCTTTATTTTATAAAATGATGTACTAAAAGTGTAATTTTATGGATACATTTTTAAAAGTCATAAATACATAATTTTTTTGCCTGTTTTAAATTGTAATAAAGACCATTTAATGGAAAATAAATAATTGGTCCCTCAGACTGAATTTTATTAGTGATAGCGATATGATACTGATTATTTACAATCAATAGGTCTTCAAGTTCAACACAGCAATGAAAGAATACAGTGAAAAGACAGAAGCCTGCCCTGCACACAGGCAACAAAAGAAACCATCAAAAACTACTTCCAAACCCAGAGCTTCGTGCCAGTCATTCCATTAGGAATTGAACTGGCGGATGTCTTTGCTTGGCTTGTGTGAATGTGGCAGGCACGGAAGAAGTTTGGATGATGATTACATTCACCGGGCAGTGACCTGAAAGGCTCTCTGCATCAGTACTAAGAGGTTACAGAAGCGAAAAATGTATGGCCATGCATTAAAGGTGTCATCCAAGCAATAAGACAAACACAGTGAAGCAAGCAGTGTGGAAAAAAGACGATTGGTAATTACCAAAGAAGGAAAGCGACCCTGATCAACCAGACTAATCATGATAACGATGACCTAGTGTCTCCTACCTCATTGCAAACAATGTTCTGCCCATCTAACTGCTTCCATATGTGTTAGTACAGCATCAGGAGAGTGATAATAAGCATTAGCCTTGCATCTGTCCACCTACGCACACTGTTTTTTTTTCCTCATACCCTGTTCCTATTCACACATGGCTGAGAAAGCTTTACACAGTGACTGGGAAAAGAGCATTTCACCAGTTATGTATCCGTCCAGACATTGTCTGTATCCTGGCAAGCGGATACAGACAATATATCCTTCACCCTTAATGTAAAAATCACCACATTCCACACTGAAGGGAAACTCTTGTTGCCAAGCTTCAAAGTATTCATCACAAAGATGGATGAAAGTGGGCATAGGCTGGTATGAGTTTCTCAAGATAAAATAACTTGACTAAAACTACTACCTTTTTATTATATTATGACAATTTACAAAAAGAAAAAAAAGAAAAATGCAGTACATGATTAAAATGACTTTGTTTAAAACAAAAATTGTTCCTACTTCACCAACATATACATTTTCATATTCATAACTTCATATTTTAGCACAACTAATATAATTGCACTACTAAATCAGAATACCACAAAGTCTATATTATTTATAATAACAGAATAAATAACAGAACAAAAATTCCATTTCTGTTGTATCACTGTCATGTAAACGGGATATTAGTCAGTCCTCTGTCTCTTTAAGAAGCTCTTACTTCTTAAAAGTAAGAGCTTTACTATTTCCAGGACGACTTCACAAAAATGCTTATTATGTAATTTACAACCATTACTAGGAGAGCTGAACAGAAAAGTAGTCAACAAGAAGAAACATACAAAGCAACTTACAGAACGTTCTGTGAAGCACCGAGCTGCAGCAGCAGCTTAACAATGGCTGCATGTCCATTCCTCACAGCATCATGGAGTGGAGAGTCGTTTTCATAGCCAGGTGTGTTCAACAGGGCTCCCCTTGCAACCAAAACCTTCACAGCTGCCAGGTGGCCCAGATTACATGCCTCATGCTGAAACAAGAGGCAAAAAGGCTGGCAGTCATTCTGTGCAACTCATGCTCTTTATTGTCCACTGTTATTTTCAAAAGGAATCTATTTCCATAAATTCTGAACTGAATATATGTTTGAGACAAAATATATCCAAAACACAGCACAGAAAACAATGTTTACTTCTGAAAAATACCCCCACACCTTCAATACACATCTGTATATTTTTTTGATACCAAATCAAATTAATAAAAACTAAAACAAACCCAATTATTTTCACTTATTGTAATTATTAGCTATTTAAAACAATATTTTTCTGAATCAAATACAAATGAGACTTAGAAGTAATAATATATTTTAATTGAATTTGACAGTTTTTAGCCTGTGTTAATGGTTTGTTTTTTCTAAACAAATGTAGAACTGCACAAAATCTGTACAATATGCTATTTTGTAGCCAGTAATGAAAGCTATATTGTAAAGAATAGGAATTATATCTGGTGTGGGCATAAAGCACAATGAAGTAAATCCAAGTTTCCAGATATATCACCATGATGAATATAAAAGCATGACGTCTAGATTATAGCGTACCGAATATTTTATCCAACCAGTCATTCTCGACTGTGACATTTCAATAACATTTATGATTGTTTCACTGTGAACCTCTAATAAAATTGTATCTTTTGGTTGTTTTCAGATTTTATAATTCAGGTAAAATGTTAACTATTTGTTTTAAATAAAAAGTCACAATAGGAAAAACATAGTAGAGTAAATACTGAGAATGAATTGTATTACAATAGTTTATCGAGTAAGTTAAACATGCCTTTTATTGTTTCTTACCGCCCAACTGTTTCATGCAAACACAGGCTATTTCTAGTCCATTTTTTTAAGTGCTGGCCATCTGTACCAAACAAATGTTTGTTTTACTCACAGGAATTAAAAACCACAGATTTGTAAAGTGCACAAACAAAATCTGTCTCATTTTGTTTGCTCAAGGCTCAACAAGCCCAGAAAAGCAGACACTTGTATTATCTTAGAAGACTAATAAAACAGAGCAATGAAAGTGGTGCTGAAACTAGAGAAGTGAAAAAGACACATCAGGGAGCAGAGACTCACACAAGTTCCAAGAAATATACAAGCAGTCAAATAATATTTCAAACTCAAAGCTGTATTGTAAGCATTTCAAAACATCAGCTGCAAACTGTCAGAGCTCAAATTGAACAAGTCTGAGGGGAGCTAGCAGTCACATTAAGGGATGTAATAAAGTCAGAGGCAAACACTGACATTTGTTCTCCAAGACAAAAAAAAGCATGATAACCAAGGGAACAAGTGACAGCACTTCCAACTTTTCCTGCTGAAGCAGAACTGTGTAAAAGCACAAAGCAACACACCTTTTCAGTTAGCCTTATAGTTAAACAATTGCAGCGATTACGGTAATTATCTTACCAAGGATACAATGCTCTGATAAAGTCACAGCAAAATCCTTCTTAGCTGTGTTTCACATAAATTTCTGCAAGAAAAGACGGTTAAAATTGTAGTCAGGCTTCCTTTTGTTTAGAGCTTAGCATTCTCTTAACATGAATAGTGTAAAGGATTAGATGAAATCTAGTGCTGAATAAAAATGACAAAATTCTCCTGTGCTAAAACTATCAAACAGAAAAAAACTGACTTCTTGTCATAAGAAGAGCTAAAGCTTTGGTCGTTCCAGGCTGTTGTCAGAAATGTGTGTGGCCAACTTTTCTTGGGAGAGCTATGTGTATGGTTGAGCGATATGAACTTAGAATATTTTGCAGTATTTGTTCTGTGCTGCCATTATGGCAACATTAAAGATGGTAAAAAAAAAAGTTATTGTTTGTTTTGGTAACTGTATGATTGTGACTGCATGGCACAGCATTCATGGCACCAGAAACAATTATTTTTCTTCACACTTATGCAAATACAGTCATGTAAAATATTAAAATTAGGACACTTGATTGAAAACCTGATTGTTATCCAAACATAGGGATATTTCAGATCAAATTTAATAACACTGACAAACAATATAAACAAAAGAAATGTATTTTGTGACAAAAACCAAATCTGGACACCATCATCATAGCTTCTACCATCTAGATATGATGAGGATGATGAACTGGCTTGGTCTTGATGATCCATATTTGCTGAGAGGTTTCGTTCTTGCCAAACATGTTCACTATTTTGTTGTCCAAATAATTTAATTTCACTCATCTATCCAAAGAATGTAATTCCTGATTGCAGTGTTTTGTGGCCAAACTTAGTCAGGCCTCCGTGTTTATTTTTATATCTTTGCTTCCATCTCTATAGTTGCTTAGACTGAAGTATATAGACTTACCAGTGGTGTCCAGCCGGCGTTATCTTTCAGGTTGGGGTCGGCTCCCTGATCCAGAAGTTCTTCGACAGAATCTACATCTCCCTGCAGGGTACGTATAGTAAACAACAATCCTGAGGTGAGAATCACAAAAATCTATCGTTGACCCATTTGAAAAAATAACAAAAGAACAAAAAGATCCCAGGTTTATCAATCAGCCTCCACAGAGAGCCATTGATTCCCGTGTCAGTGATGCTGGGAGGGATTACAGCCATGTTCATGAGGATTTCTGAACAGCAGAACATGCCTGTCCAATCACCTGAGTACTGATTTGGAAAGGATTGGGTTTTTCATTATGAAAGAAAATGTAAACCATAAAAAGGCCACATTAGCACCTTCAACTGACATTTCACTTTTATCTCTTTGGGAGGCAATAAATGCAACATTAACTTGAAATCTAGATCCTTGGGTGAAGTTGCTTGTGTTTTAGCTTTAGCAAAGTGATCGGGAATAAACGTCTTCACCTTTATTGCAGCAAGATGTAAAGGGGTCTCTCCTCTGTGGTTCCTCTTCATTACTGCAGGGCTTCCAGGGCTTGAACGGCCGAAAGATGACCGAGGACTGCACAAGGATTTGTTGTGGCTGTCTGGAGACACGAGGGCTACAGCAGATGGACTATGCTGTTTACCTTCTCTCGGGTGTTTCTTTTTCTTTTCACTTGTGGGGCTTGCTAAAGTTAAACGCTCAGTGAAAGGTGAAGCTTTTCCACCAGGTGATTTTCTCCTTTGACCTGAAGAAGCCCTCTGTCTTTTTGGCGGGGTTTCCAAGGAGCAGTTTCTCTCCACTGTTTTGCTTCTTTTGGAGAGACTCTCCTGGGGAGACGTGTTTGTGTCTTTTTTGGAACTGTCATCTGTATTTGGGTTATTTGTTGGCGACATCTGACCGGATGTGCTCTGACCATGCTGGCTTTGGTGACCCAGCACATTGGTCTCCCCTCCTGAGAGACTTTCTTTTATTGTGCGGTTGGTCAAACTGAGTTCACAGACCTGCGAGGCTTCAGTCTGGACCCCATCAGTCGAGACAGAAGGACTTAAGAAAGAAACCCTTTTACGGGACCTTCTTGCTCCGTCAGCACAGGATGGCTCTGGTCCAGATGAGGGATTTTGGTCGTCTGTAATTCCCCACTCCTGATTTATGGCCTCCAGCCTCTTCTTTTTCAAATTCTGTTTGGTCTGTCTACGTGTGGTACTGGTGCACACTTGAACCTGCCTTGCAGTTTTCTTAGATCTTCTCTTTCCTTTTCTGTTTACATTACTTTCATTTTGTGAAGATGAAGAGTCTTGGGAGGACGAAGTGAAATTAAACACTGAGAGGTCCTGGCACTGAGCTATGGGTATTTTGGACTGAGCAGCAGGCTGTTCTTCAGAGGACTTCCTGTTTGGAGCAGTGAGCTCTAAAGGCTTCTCCACCTTGCAGCGCACCTTCCGACTGCAAGGACTGAACCAGATCTTAAAGTTCTTCTTGTGTTTTAGGACTGCAGCCTCTGCCTCCGAACTGACCTCAGCAACAGAGGAGTCTGAAATAAAATGTATGAAAAAAATAAATAAATAAAAAAAGCAGAAGTGATACATTTTAAGAACAAAACAGTAAACCCATTCTTGTAGTATACTCGCTGTAAATTTTGAAAGTGAATTGTTTTCAGAAAGTCTTTTTCTCTCTGTGATAACATTCTACTATGCACCTAAAATTTAAAACAATTACACCAACAATTCATTTCACTGCATTTAACTTTTGCACACATTTACACTGCTTTGTAATAGTATTCATAAACCCAAGCAACCCAGAGTAGTATTGGGAATTCATGTGATATACCAAAAAAAGAAAGTGCATCATTTTAAAGTGGAAAGCAAATGTGTCATCAGCATCACGCTGCAGGGTTTTATTGGTTCAGTGGCAACAGAAAAGCTGGTCAGATCTGATGGGTACATGGGTGGAGAGAAATACACAGAATACCCAGAAGAAAACCTGTTAGACAGGGAGATGCTTCCCTTTGCACAGAACAGAAATCCTAAATACAGTCAGAGCTGCAATGGAATGGTTTAGATCCAAGTATCCTCATGTGTTAAAGGTCAAAATTATGCTAAATATTTTGCTAAGAAGAATTAGCACAGAGCCAGGAGGCCAACTACCCAAAAAATTGAAACTGCAACTGCAGTGAAAAGTCACTATGGACAACAGAATACCAGGAGAACATGCAATTTCAATACCATTTCTGAATAATGCTGTAATTATTATGATTTATCCACTTTATTTTGACTATTTGATGATATACAATTTTCTCACTCTGTACTGTGAGGCTTAGTATCTCAAATATACTAAGAATTACACATGTGATTTAAGGGCAACTAAAGACCGTCCAAAGACTGGGAAAAAAAATAAGAGTCCATCTCATGGTTATTTCACCATATTTTGATTCCTGAACTGTTCCCGAGTTAAAACATTAATATTGTTGTTTTTAAATGAATATGAACTTGTTTTCTTTGCATTGTTTAATGCAAAGAAAACAAACAATGCAAATTAAATGTTTGCTTGGAATTTCGGAGACATGTCAGTAGTTCACAGAATAAAAGAACAATGTTTAGTTTACTCAAAAACATACACTTAGAAGGAGTAAAATAAGTGAACTGACAATTTCCAGAGATGTTTATTACTGGCCTGCAGAATGATGGTGCGGTGCATGTCCCTTTAAATATGATATCCAACCAAATACTGCACCCAAGCAGTCATTTTTGAAACCACGATACAACAAACATTAATATTTCAAAGGTGATTGTGATTTGATATATTGTGCAGTTCACCTCAAAACCAGGCACTCTGCATTCACACTTTTCTAATAGTTTTGGAAAAAAACATGAATGCACCACTTTATATTTGCTCATTGTACAAAATCCCATTAACAAACAATGACGCTTGTGGCTGCAATGTGAAAAAACATATTTGGACCGACTGAAACCAACATGTTGCTGTGTATGCAATTTACCTGGTTGTTCTGTGGGATTAAGCAGGGACTCCAAGTCACTGAAGAGCTGTATGATGCTGCTAAGCTGCCTGTTGATTTGGATGTCCTTCACCCACGCAGGGCTGAGACACACCGCGCAGCCGTCTCCTGCCCGGGGGCCAGCACAAGACCTGAGCAATAAGCCTTTCTTAGAATGGAGTCCTGCTTGCAATTCAAAGAAATACAGTGCATCTAACTCTCTTAGTAATTTCAAAAAGGAAAGGTTTGTAGTTCATACCAACTTTGGATCTAAGCACATTAGATTTCTTCATTCATGTGAACCTTATACTTTCAGTATTAGCATCATTTAATCTCTACAAAGATTAGTCCAAATAAATTAAGTAATTTTTCACGCCTCAGGCAGAAAGAAGACGACTCCCACTGTGGCCATTTTCATGTGTCATAGCAGGAAAAGCAGACTGTTTCTTAAATACCTTTCAGGCATGCCAGTGTGCCCTGCCAGTAAGCCAGCATCCACGAATTCACAATCTTGGCAGTTGCACACTTAAATGCAACGAAGCAATCATTATCATTATTAGCTACACCTGTGTTCGGCAAATAAAAATTCCTGCCACGGAGAACGCCTGCCCATAATAAGCATATCACAGCAGAACACCGTGAGGTTACATTACCTGCACAGCATATGCTCGCACATCCCCAGACACACTGGCTCCTCCATCAAATTTGAGCTGGGAAACAGGGAAAGGATTTATTAGTCTGTGCCGGCTTAACTCATTGCCACACAAAAAAGTAATTGCAATGCAAGATGCTGTGGAGCGGTAATTAGGTTTTTGATCTTTACCATTTTGAGAGTATTAAAACCTAAATCCCTTTATCACGGAAAAATAACTAGATTCGATACAATCCACCCTTCACTAAAATCACACGAAGAAAACTAAAAACACAAATGATCATTTGCAGGGACTTCACATGGTGTTAGTTGTTGCCCTGTTTGCATTTCCAACATCTCACGCCATTTCTCTGAAGCTTATTTTGCCTGGGGATTGTTTATTGAAATTCATCAGCTTCCTCATCCCTGGACTGCAGTGTGTACCATCTACTGTGAATTATTGTTCCCACCACATAAAGCTTTATTTATTTTTCCCTGCATGGTGGAAGTGAAAAGTCTACAGAGCCCTGTTAAAAAGGCAGTTTTTAGTGATGTAAAAACTGAGACCCAGAGAAATGAATGCACAGTGTTTTACTTTAGCAAGGACTCCAATGTGTACAAGTATGTAGAGGAAAAAGCTAGAATTATTTAAGGGAAAATTTAAAAGTATGTGGTTGCCTAAGTACACTGCTGTTGACTTATGATTAAGGTTGTTAAGGAAGATGTTCCTCTTCATCTTTCTTTTAGGAGTCTGAAACTTTTGCACCAACACTGGCTGTTCATACTTTCCTCCAACTGAACAAAAACAGCCCCAAAGCATGATGCTGCCATCACCATACTCTAATGTGGGTTTGAAATTATAAGAGCATGCGCACACTTAGACAACCACAATATTTGACCTATATAATTTATATTTTTCTGGGGAAAAAAAATCAGTTTCTAAGTTGTGATAAGTCGAATTAAAGTTGAAGACAGTTCTGTAATACTTTTCCTTGGTTTTATTGTTTTCATAATAAAAAGCTGGCAGAGGTAAATAGCCTTTTTAGTATCTTGAATACTGATATGAAGATATTCTCAATAAATGTAATTACAAGTGCAGGATGGCGTCAGACACTCATACATTACCATACTATATTATGGTGGGAACGCTTTTGTCTTTTTATGTATAATGTTTACATTATAACCAGAATGTAAACATTCAGGTTATAATGACGAGTGGCGTTTAAACTCGTCCGGTATTAAAGCTAGAAGTGATTAATCCTGTTATAGTTATCCTCCTCACAGGAATACACCTCGTGAAACAGCTGGTTATGTTGCATTTGCGTAGCTTACGCAGAAAAACGGTTTGGATTCGCACCAACTTACCATTTGGAGCAAAGCAACAGTCGACGGAAGTTTGCAACCGCCTCTTTAGTGTTCTTCCACTCATCTGTTTGTAGCGATGTGGTATTGTCCATTTTTACAAAAAATATATATATTTCTATTATCAATTTGTTTTCGAAATCGTTTGCTCCACTCCTGCCTCTAAAATAAACCACAAAACAACTTCCTGATTCTTTACGTCTCCCGCCAATTATTTACGGAAGTGACTTAAGGGTTGTGACGTTTACGCCGACACGCCCATAACGTCTTAGTCGACGTTCCCCGCTTAGTTTCAAGATTTTACAGACGTGTAGGTAATATGAATGTTTCAGTCAGCCGTACAAAGGTTCTGTACTATTTTGGTTGAAGGTACTAGTCAGATATTGTGTTACATCTACAAAACTTGCTGTAGATATTCCTTCACTTACAAAATAACATTCAAAAACAAGCTTGACACACGTGACTGATTACATCACAGACTAGAATTGATTAATTTAAAAATAATTATTAGAAATCGTTATGACCTTTGATGTAATAAAACTAAATGTTCCGATTAGGTTCAGCCAATGTTTCCTGCAGAACTGGAGCATCATTTGCTGCTTCATCAAGCAGATATAATTATATTGAGTTGAGTTCTACCAGTTAGCCTCCCATGCATGCACAGGGCTCTTCAATTGGTAGAGCTCAGGCCATGTGGACCAGAAGCATATTTTGCCAGAAGAAAAAATTCAGATAAAAATTCTACAACAGTAACAATTGTCAATGGTGTAAACTCAAAATGCAGTGCATTGTTTTGACTATGATTCTGCACAGCTTAATTCGTGGAGTATGTCATTCTGAACACTTGAAATGTAAAACTGCCAATGAAAATTGTACATTTAAAATCCCATTTAGATGGGCAAATTCAAAAAACAGCAGTTAATGACAGAATTAAATTTTGTTCACTATTTTTATTGCCCAAGATATACAATTGTAACCTGGAATATATTACCAGTAAAATATTGCAATATTCCAATTCCCATTCATGTGATATGCAAGAGTAAAAGTTTTTTTGCAGATATACAATGTAAACAAAAATATTAAATGACTATATAAAGATAAACACAACTGTATATGTTACTGCAAAGTAGAAAACAAGCATCACAGGGACTGTGTTGTCTATGTACTGTAAAAAAAAATCCAACCAAAAAACTTGGCTGTATAAAATCAAAATATTGAACAACTAAAACACTTTTCAGATATATTGTTTAAAGTATAAACCTCTGAGATCCCAGTAAGTCTGAAAAGTAGCTCAAGCAATTCACAAAGATTACATTTCAAGATGTTAAATATCTATTTGCAAGCAAAGACTTGAAGGCTTATAGATTATTTGTCATCATCAAGCCTTCAGCACTGCAGCAAAGCCAGGCACACGCTATGGTGGAAATAATTGCATGGGCTCAGTCGAATCCCTTTTAAAAACGACTGTGGGTGAACACTTTTTTTTTTGCTGAATCCAATTGATTCAAGATCTGAAAGCAACACTGCAATTTTTGAGACTGCACTGAAATAAAATAGATGAAGGCAAGGTAAAAAAAAAACTGTCCCCAGAGTTTAACAAATCAGACCGTGAATACATATTGTATTGTACATCTGCTCTTTGTTCTCCTAGTTAAATGTGATGGAATAGTTTTTCATCAGGACACAGCTCATAAGCCTTTATCTGCAATAATATGTGGATGTATAACTATATGAGGTATGGGTGACTTTCTATTTCTGAATATACCAGTGATGCAGAGCAATATATGAACTGTGGTAATATGTTCCATCCAGATGGCACATTTTGCAAGGAAACCTTTTGCTGTTTTTGCAAAAGGATGGGGAAAAAAAGACGAAACAAAAACCTTACTTTGGGCCTTTTACTACAGCAGCCCTTGTAATGAGAGTGTGAGCATTTGTACATTTTAGATCTGCTTTCCTGGTAAATACTGGGTCTAAATTTTTCCATCACAGTGCTTTCTGTTTATATTCACAGCATGTGTTGTCATGTGCTCATGACCAAGAGCAATAAATTGCAAAGGCTAGTGGAAACATTTCTGTGCATATATATAAGGAGGACACAAGCACTGTGAAAAAAGTGCCATCCTTTTTCTGATACCTAGTTTCCTTTATTATTCTTACTTATTAAGATGTTTCTTAGTGTGTTAACCTCTTTGCTAATGCAAAACCCAGGCATCTCTGGTCCATACACCTCCACGAACCATGTTGCATTTCTATTTGCCAGTGTGCTTTATCATTGTTGTTTCGCTAAAATGGATTCAAGCTAAATGGATTTACAGTGCAATACTGGTCTTCACTAACACAAAGTTTTTTCTACCAGGTGACAGAACTTTATTGCACAGTGCCTTAAAAAAGTTTAAATTTTACTATGATGCAACAACAAAGTTCACAGTTTTTTGCTTTTATTTTATAAGACAATTGATTGTAATGCAAATGTGCATTATAATCAAGTAATGCAGGATTGAGAAGCAGGAAGAAGATGACACATGGTCATAATTTATTTCCACAAATAATATTCTGAAACTGTAGCTGGTATCTGTAGTCAGTTTTCCCTGAATCAGTACTAAGTGGAGCCATGATGCATTCCTATTACAGCTCTATTTTTTTATCTAAATAATTCTTATAACTGCAAACATGCTTTCTTTCAAAATTGCTCTGTATTATAGCTTCATCCATCTCCATCAACCCTGATAGCATAATGCTGCCACCACCATATTTCACTATGGAGAAAAAAACTTTCTATCCTCCAAGGAGGATAGAAAGTTCAGTTTTGATTTGTTTGACCAGAGCATCTTCTTTCACTTATGACATCTTAACACTTATCTCCAACATCTCCTTGTGGCAAACTGCAAATAGGGCTTTGTATGGCTTTCTTCTTTCATCAAGGACAGATTTGTGGATTGTAGGGCAAATACTGGTCATGTCATCAGGTTCTCCCACCTGATCTGTGAATCTTTCCAACCCTTTCAGAATTACAATGGGCCTCTTGGCTGCTTCTGTGATTGATAGCATCCTTGCCCAGTCAACACTTTAGGTGGACAGCCTTCTCTTTCAATGTTTGCTGTTGTACTCCATTAGTATAAATAAAACATATCATAAAGGAATGTTGGAATGAACAGTGCTCTATGAGCTGTTCGAAGGTGGAGATATTATTTTTTCTTATAACCTAACCCCGTCTTTATTTTCTCCACAACATTATGCTGCTCCTTGGTCTTATGATGCTGTTTGGTATAACAAAATGTGCCCTTCAACACTCGAGAAAACCTTAAAGTGAAATATTCCATGTAAACTATATATACTAATTATGTGAGTCCTAAAGTAATTTGATACATTGGATTTTATTTTGGGTGTCACAGTTAACGGGTGTTAAAGTATGGATGCCCCCCCCTTTTCAGATTTATTACAGTTTTTCACTTCTGAGTCATGGGGTATTTTTTGTTGGCCTCTCATATTCAATTAAAATGAAATACAGGCAAGTTTGTGGTTGCAACTTAACTAAATGTGAAATACCTCAAAGAGATTTAATTATTTTACAAGACAGTATGCAGGACACACCTAAACAACACACAATAATAGAATGGTAATTAGATACAAAAATAAACATGATATGAATCAAAAAGGATGAATCACAATGTAGAATCAAAAGAAAATGCATCACATGTATTGCAACACCACTTGAAAAATAGTTTTATTTTGATTACAAAAAGTAAGTACATTCAAGATTATAGTTAGATGGTCCAAGAGCAGGAGAGACTATTTAATATTCAGTACAGCCATTCCAATAATGAGCTATATCCTTAGAGGGCGTGTTAAGGAGTGGAGTAAAACTCCACATTGAGTCTGGAGCAGAGATATTTTCTTTTCAGTTTTATCTAGTAATTACAATAATATGTACCTACATTTGAAAATTTAATGATGAGTAAGATTAATTTGCCATAATCAAGGAATACCAGCATTGTGATCAGTTGAAGATAATAACTGAGGAATATTAAAAATTTGTTCTAATAGGCCAGCCACAAAGAAAACAACAAAATTTCATAAATATTAAGATCTAAGGATGAGAAAGAAAACAGTAAATAAACACAACTTCATTTGTTCATATGTCCATAAAAGTGCAGTAATAATTTGATAAAGATAATTTCATTCAGCCTGCATTTGATCATACTTTGCACATACTACCAGTATTTTATATTGGGTAAATTAACTTTCATTCCAGCCAGTCAGCTCTATGTCTTAACAGCTTTAATGGAACCCAGGTCTTCAAAGTTGTCTTCATCGTGAATTGGGATGGTTTCCATGCCAATATTTCCCATGGCAAAATTGATGAAGACCTGCAGGGATTCAATAATAATGTAAGATGGAAGGCAAAGTAAAAAGTAATAATTTCTTCTGAAGAAAACTGTAATATTTTGCTTATCATCTGGTCAGCTTCACAGCCCAACCCCCTCTTCTTTTTTCCATCTATGGTGTCTTCCAATCCCAGAGCCCCAAAGGGTTTAGAGTAGTTGAAGAATATCAGCTTTGGCTGCATATAAAGCTCATGGATTCTCTTCCAAACTCATATTCCATTTATTTTCCCTCAGGCATACCCTCTGTCAGTTTTCCTCTGACTCTTTTAAACTTTCTATGCTCTGTCTTTCACTCCCACTCAGCTTTCTTCTGTCCCTGCTCCCCTACCACCCTCCTGCTCTTTCTCTCATCTCATGTCCCTTTTTTCTGTCCCCTGCTACCATCTCCCCAACACCACAAAGTGACACAGTACTTCCTTCCCTCTCTCTCTCTGTTTATGTTCTGTCTCTTTTTCCTCACCTCATCCAGTGTGGTCTGGCTCACAGAGAAGTGTTTGATCCGCAGAGCATGCTTGTTGGACTCGAGCTGGCTGAAGATGTCAGCAACCCCACCAGGAGCATTTGGTACGTGGTATTCCACCATGGCAGAGTGCTGGTCCTGTGTGTCGAGAAAGAAAGCAGAGTTTGTGTTTAAAGTTGGTGAAAACATAAAACTCCCAGTGAAACCAAAAGTAGTGTACTGAACATTAGACATTAAGACATTTGCTTTGGGAGAAAATCTACATTCTTTGATAGCCAACCCACAATAAGCTATATACAAACTGAATGTCAAGAACAAACCTGGAGCATTTTATATTCACAGATTTTTAGCAAAACAAATCTCACGCTTTTTGAAATATGTCTGCATAGCTCAATTGATAGTGATGTCAGTAAGCTTAACAGACCAGCAGTCAAAAAACAGCTCAAATTATTTTTAAGCCTGCTAGAAATAACCTTGTCATTGTCATTTAGAATGAATACTCATTAGTTTGCCTCCAAAGCTAACTAGCAAGCATACTGATTAACAGCTACTTAAATATAGGCCAAGATTAAAGTGCTTGTACAACACATAAAACATTTATAATGGCTTATTCAGGCACTTTTTTTTATTGCCAACTTTGCATTGAATAGTTATTTACAGAGTAAGTCAATTATTTTCTTAAACAGGAAATAGTTGGAGGGAGTGTGCCATCAATGATCCTCCTGTTTGAAACACACCAAGAACAGAAAACGGAAAGCATTTATGTTCAAAATAACTATATAATAGCTGATGTAAAAGGCAAAGATATCATTCTGGTCCGAAGAAATGTTGTCATAGATTTTTACACTGTTTTACATTTCTGTCAGGTAGCTGATTTGACCTGAAACTTTTTACAGGTTACGTTGTCAGTAAGTGTTTCACTCAAGAACATTACTGGTGGTGCACTGCCTCCAAGCTCCATTTCATGTTTAATACAAACTGGCTTATGGTTTTATAACCACTAAATGCAAACTCAGTGATTTGAAGCTTCGAAAACAGCATTTGCATAAACCACTAATTTGTCTGATTGGATCTTTGCCCCTCTCAAACTGGGCATTAGCTTCAGCATCAGGGGCCAGATAATCTGGTTTTAAACTGAATAAAGATGAGAAAATAATCAATTTAAGATCTTATAAGTTTTACTAATCAATATATTAATGTTTATAGTGTTTTAGGGCTGCATGTAACTAAAGATGCAGCAACCTTCTGGACCTATCATTCTGTTAGGAATATGTTTAGAATATGAAAACACAAATGTTCAACTATTGTTCAAGCATGTAGAAGCCAAGGAGTTACAAATGTCCTTCAGGATTTTTTAAAAGTTTTTAAGACAAACAAGCAAAATTACGTCTAAACCCACATCCATGTTTATGCAACAGCTTGTTGACACTTGGGTTTTCACACTGAACAAAGTAGATTGTCAGAATGAAGTTATCAGACTAGTAGAGAAAAAAAAAAAAAGATTTGCTGCCGCTCGCTATACACAGTGACTGTGCCATGTAATTACAGTGACACTGTCACACATTACTTGGTAATATTTTAACTCTTCTTCTGTCTGTGTTTATAATGCTGGGTTACGGTAAGTTTATGGATGATAGATTTCAATTAATTTGCACAGACAAATTAAATTTCAGCAAGTTCATAAGTTATTATGTTTAGAATTATTTTTGCATTAACCCAAGTAACCTCTGACTGAGGAAAGACCAAAGCACAATTTTTGTTTCTCTTTATTTTATAATACTGTTGTAGCATAGGACTGTAATGGGCTTGTAAGGGTAACAGAACTTTTTTTTTTTTCTGACAACATAATTTCAGATTAATAGAATAGAATTCATAGAATTTTGTGTGAAACAGAAAAAAAATGCTTTTATGGAAATTAAAGTTGGTATTGAAATATATTTTAGAACATTAGGTGCAACTTGTTTGTACAAAAATGTCACAAAAAATACTATTATGAAGTTGTTTAAAGATATACATATCACTGATTCAGACCTGTAAGATTAAACTCTATTCTTAATAATTTAACAGTAAAAAACTGCACAATTTCACAAGACCTGTTAGGCTACAGAAATGTTAAGTTCCAAAAATGTGAGAGAGACACATTGACTCAAAAGACTCAGACTACTTTATTTTGTAATCATGTTACTTCTGCTATTTCTCTTTACAATAAACATAAATTAATGTCTCGCTACATTTATTAGAGCATCTTTCACCTTAACTCTGTTAAGTACTTTTGACACCTCGGATGAGTTGACGAAGCTCACCTTGAGAAACGTGGCGGGGAATCTCCGCTGCATGAAAGCAGTGATTGCCTCTGTGTCGCACAAAGGCTTGGCCAAGTACATCTTCACAGTGAACCCGCTGCCAAACCTGCACAAAAGACATTTTTTTTACAAACAATGAACTGTTATTACATGTCTGAGGGGTGGAAAGCGTGTGGGTGAGGAAGAAAGCGGAGGTGTGTTGAAGGATGAGTAGAGGTCACTAACCTGTTCTTGATGTGCTGCAGGGAGCCCAGGCATCGGAACTGACCTTTCACCATGATGGCAAGACGGCTGCAGAGCGCCTCACACTCCTCCATGCTGAGATCCGGAGACAAGGGGAGAAAGATAAAAGGTCATGCAAGGACCATTCAAACTTAGAATAATTAGTCTTAAATATTATTATTTCAGCATATTTCATTTGCAGAACACTAGGAAAGAGAGGAAAAACACAAAGCATATGGTGCTACACTGCTATCCAACATCTTTGTCCAGTTTTATTTTTTTTTTTCATTTTTACTAATATTAATAAAAAGGCAAAGTACATATTTTAATCAGCTGAAATTAGAATGCTAATCAAAATTTACTTCTTACCTGTGAGAGGTTAGAACCACTGCACATTTGCCTCTCACTTCCTCTGAGATGATCTTCCATAGATGACGCTTAGTGCGTGGATCCATGCCAGAGCTTGGCTCATCCTGGGAAGGTGAAATGAGTCAGTGAAGAAGAGGAGTGCATTGATATTGGTATTAGCGATGCAATGACAAAGTGGTATGTGATTGGAATCAGCCCATTTTCCTCATCGTCATCTCAAAAATGTCACCTTTATCCTATCAATAAATCCACTGCTTTAATCATTACCAGGTTATGGTAACTTCACTGTATTCTTCAAATGAATACAGTGTGAATAAAATATTACTAAGGTTTTCCCCAGAATGCAGTTATTTTAGCATCAGCATGGCATTAAAAAGGTAAAAATGTAAAATGCTATTTAAAAAAAAAAGCTGTATTCTCCAAGACATCAAGACATGCTGTCCCTTCAAGGTTGGAGACAATAAAACTTAGCAGAAAACAATAAGTCCGAGCAAAGTACATCAAAGTTGCTCTGTTTTATTATCTTGAACGTTGAGCATCTGTTTATTATAAAACACGATGGAGCATTGGGAGCCTTCTAGAAATTTCAGAAGTAAGTTATAAGGAAATTGCTGTATATGCATACTAATCGTGTGCATATAACATTAAAATCAGCTTAAATGCTGATTCTACAAGAGTTTTGTTTTAGTTTTAAAATGATAAAACGTCCATGTTTCACAGTAGATTATATCTTGTCTTACATCTTCAGGTATCATAGTTTGTAAATCAGAATCAGGCTAATATCAGTAATGAAGAGTCTTTACAAAACTTGACAAAAACTGCAGAAAAATAATTGGATTGTGACAGAGGCTGCTTGTATCTTACATTAGAGGAGTAGCAGGAGGAGCTTACAAAATGTTTATTTACTTATGGTAAAGCCAAGAAAGATATGGAGACTGAAAAAATAATTGATTAAAAACATAAAAATAAAGTCTAAAGCTACAAAAAATATGGTGCTGTATAAATTTGAGACTTAATAAGATCCATTCAATCTAATGGATCATGACAATGATGCAATGTGCACGTATCTAATTTACTTTAAGGACCATTAAAAAAACTACAATCAACTACATTGATATTATCATTCTGGTGACCATTGAGAGAAATAATTTGTCAGTTGTATAGACAGGTGTTTTCTCCTTACCAGTAGCAGGATTTGTGGATGTCCGATGAGCGCGAGGGCAGTGGAGAGCTTTCTTCTGGTTCCGCAGCTGTATCCATCCGTGATGGTGTCTTTGTAGTAATTCAGCTCAAGCCTCTTCAGAAGGTAGTTCACCACCTATAAGGGAAGGACGCATGCAGGGATAGCACAAGGGATGATCAGGATAACTAGTACCATAGGTTTGTCCCTTGCCTCAACTCATCCAAACATTGGATTTGTTATGATGACAAAATAGCTCAATCTTTGTCTCGTCTCAGCACAAAACATGTGAGGGAGGCAGTATATTTTGTATATATATATATATATATATACACAAATTTCACCATACACTGCCTCTCGCCCGGAACGTTAGCTGGAGATAGGCACCAGCACCCCTCCAGACCCTGCTAAGGGACAGGGACGTATAGAAAATGGATGGATGGATGCATATATATATATATGAAGAATTGCAACCTAATTAGAACCCCAAACTCAAAACTCAAATCAACAATTTTTCTAAAAGGCTTACTTAATCTTCTGACTCCAGATCTGTTGAAAGTTTGTTGAAAATGCTTTCAAATCGGCTCCATGCCAGGAGAGTAATCAATTTAAACAAGCTCCAGTATTTAGGATAAAAAATAATGGACAAACATCCTGCCAAAAAGTACCCCAGAATCTTGTTGATGGCTATAAAAAATGTGGTTTCTCTACTACTTGCTGAGAGGCATTTATCAAGAAGTATATATTTGAACCTTTATGAATCATTTTGACACCGTCTGGATGAAAGCATGTACAAAAAAAAAGATTATGTTTAAAAAAACAAATCACAGAATTTGTCATTGATAAAATCATTCCTCCCTGGACATGTGTACATCAGAAGTTTACATACAACCAACATGGTATGTCCAACATGTAAAACTAAAAGCCATTTAATTGTTAACTAAAGCAGATCAAAACCAACAGCCCGAAAGTTGATTTCCTACCCATTTAATCCACCAAATGGATGCTCTCAGCGGAGGTCCAAAAAGCCACTACTGCTTTGAGCGTGTACTCAGCAGGGAAATGTGGATTTACAAGGACAAAGCGCAAACAGTGGCCTGCCCCTCACTGGGAACTTGATATTAATGGTCTTACAGTAATTGCTTTCTCCTATTCTGTCCACTACAGCAACACAGTAAATTACACAAGGTGTCTATCAGCTCTGCTCACATGCATATTTAATATTGTTTGCACTACAATGATGACTTTACATGGTGACTTTACTCTATCAAAAACTGTCAGCAGTCCTAAGGCAGCAGGAACTGATGCAGGAAAATCCATTTGGTGCGTGTCAGTAGATTATTTTTTGCAAAGGAACTAGTCAACAAAGCAGAATGATACCTAACGATTAGAGGCGCTTAAAAAATATCTCCACTGTTTTCCTTTTATCAATCACATGGAACTGTGAGCTCTAATGCTACTGTGCTTGAAAAAAGCTTGAGGTCATTTCCAATTAAACTATGGTCATTTGCTCACCAGCTGGAGAGTTGGGAAAGCAGATCAATAGAGCGAGCTAATGCAATAGATACCTCAGTTGGCTTAGATTTTCTACTTTTCCTTTGTAAGAGGATTTCAGCCTTAACGCTTGTTTTTTTTTTTCTCTGTTTGGTTCACTGATCCAGGTAGTTGAACAATGTCTACAAAATTAAACAGTTATGAAAACTACTCAGTATTCATCTATCGAATCTGAATGACTAGTAGCTACAGCTTATTACATTCCTGCCAGGTTCAGATAAAAATTTGTTGTGTTTTCATGTTCTCTCATAAAAGCCACTCTCCAGCACCTTTGATGTAACAACTCATTAAGCCGACAAAACCATGTCAACGTGAAATGACTCCATTAAGGTTTGTCTCATTATCCACAGCAAGGGGACTGTCAGCGGGAGACATCATCAAGAGAAATTCTATATATAACTTCATCTTGGTGAATTAGGCTGACACTGTTGTTGTGGTTATTACAACCATTGTTGTCATTAGCCTGATCAGATGAAGGCGAAGGGCTTGCGACAACAGCGGCGACAGTGATTAGTGTCAGACATCTATTTCTGCGCTCCATTGTCTCTCCGTGTCTTTGTGTGTCTGAGTATACTTGCTGATGTTGTCTCTGGTTCTGTTGATAACATGACTGAGAGTGTCAGAGACAATCAATGTTTTTTAGTTTCTGTGGAAAATGGAGCACAGGAAGAGAAAGGGAGGAAGATTTTTTTTTCTGTGTGTAATCCAGATTTGTCATGACAACTGCCGTGCCAGCTGTCAGTACTTATGAGAAATGATAGTACATTTTAGCAGACTACCAAAAGTCAAAAAAGCAATAAACAAATCTTATATTGCATGCAAAGACAACTTTTTGGCCTCTTTTACCTTTGATCTATGACAGCATCCCAGAACGTCACCTCAGTCGACCTTAGCTAGGTCAATGTTAGCTTTCAGAGATTTATTGCTTTGTTCTTTGAGCTAATGAAATGATGGTGAGGTCACACAAAGATGTGCTTATTCTGTGTGGTCAGTGAGGTGGGCTATAAAAAGATTAATGAGTTAGAAAAGCATGAGTCATGAAACATGACTGATTGAATCTCTCTTTTAACCTGACTGGATGACCATGCTTATTTACACTGAACTCACAAAGCCCTTCAGTTAAGTGGCACAGATTTTCAGCTGTATTTTGGCATTTCCTTGGAGATAAGCCGCATAATTACAAAGTGTATCTACTGTAAATGCAATGGAAATAAATATACTTATTCAATTCCTGTATTAATCAGAGGATGTAAAGATTAAATTATCTAAACACTTGAATCATTTCATTTGAGCGGATATTGGTTTAGATAACAGAAAAAATAACTGATTTTATCATTGAAAATATTTAATCATCTTACTCAGTCCCTAAAGGAAACAGATTTAAGTCATATTTTGTTATGGAACTGTACCAGATAAGCATGTTAGAGTATGTGATTTTTATTAAATGATAACATCTGGTAAAAATACTAGTTTCAATGTATTTACACAAAAAAGTAAAAACATTTTTTTTTTTTTTTACCATGAGCTAATTAACTTAACTACTGGAGGTAGGCACCATAGCCTTTCCTATATTGTTTGATTTTGATAAGCATGCTATATGTTTTTTTTTTGTATTTTGCAGTTTACAGCATAGTATGAGATGTATGTCACAACAATTTATTTTCTTTATTTGTTTCATAATCTGAATATAAATTTGTTAAATAAATATGCTTTAGTTTACACAGAGTGTGTTGGTATAGAGCATATTACTGCACTGAGCTAAAAGGTTTATTGTAAGTCTATCAAATGTGATAATCCTGGGAATAAATATACATCCTACAGAAAACAAAAGAAAAATCAGAATTTTAAAAGAAAAATATTCCAAAAGGAAGTTATGTTGAATTGGCTTCAGAGTGCTACAATCAGAATAGAAAAGGACCAGAAATATAAAATAATTAATCTATGATTATTGATCCATGACTGCTTAATTTTATGCATGAAAGTGCACTGCATTAGGATCTGGCAATGCACCCGCCATGTCAGAAGCTGATCAGGGAAAAACACAAGATTAGCACAAAAGCAAAGAACATACAGGTTGTCAGAAAGACAAAGATCGCTTGCTCTATATGCAAAATGTTTTCTAAGCTCCCTATAAACTCCATTTTCTTTTTGTTCCTCTGCTAATTTCTCTCATGTTGGCAGCAGTGACAGACAGGCACGCTGAGTAATTACCACAGAAGCAAGATTGATTAGTTCTCTCAAAGATAAATGAGAAGAATGGGGATAAAGTGACACATCTAATAAGATCCTACCACCATCAATGTATCATTTAAACACAAATTTGCAGAGATGCAAAAAACACGTCTACATTGATGAAAACTTCAGTCCTCAATTCTGAAGTTTGGACCCCAAGCCAAGATGACAATAGCTTTTCCATTTCGCTCCGGACTGTAAGGCTTTCAGCACACATCATACGCTCTGATTAGGTATGCATGGAAGCAACAGCTTCCACTGCTGCACTGAGAGTGCACCTTAGAATATGTATCAGATTCTGTGTCGTTTTGCATATGATGTTGTCACTACCCAAACCTTTGAAAGACAGCTCTTGCTTACCCCTGCCATCTCTCTCTTTGAGATGCCACGAATGCGAGCATAGAAGTACAGATGTTCTTCTCCAGTGAGCAGATCGTCAAGTGCATCCACCTGGGGACAGTAACCGATGTTAATTCCCTGGCCACGGCAGTCCATGATGTCCACCAAGCGCCTAGGGGCAAGAAAAACATTTTTAAATGCCATCAAATATGATTTTCTCTCTGAAACATACTTAATGACAGAATAGTATGTAAGCATCTGAAATATATGTGTATCTTCAAAAAAAAAATAATGTAAAAGCTATGCTACAAAATTTACCTATTTCCATCAATACTGTGCAAAAGAAAATGTGTATAAGCTAACCGTCATAGAGCTTACCCATTCCTGTCCCTGATCTGTGCGGAGCCATCAGTGGGGCTCACGTCTCCAGTCAGCATCTTGAAGGTGGTTGTTTTTCCTGCCCCGTTCACTCCCAGGAGGCCAAAGCACTGAAAGGCAAAGACTTAACTTAGTAACTCAAATATTTATTTTCTAAAGCAGTAAGATTAAATTGATGTCCATGCAAGTTTTCAGAGCTTCAGCCTACAACAATGTAGCAAAAACAAAGTTAGTGGTTTAATACAAATGGATCAACAAAAAGATATTGAGAAATAATTTAACCCCTAAAAGATCTGATAATAAATGTCAGTTTGGGCAATAACTTTCTAAAAGCAGTCAACAGCATCACAAAATATGGATACGTGGAATGACTATATTATTAGGATTTGCTTATATAAAAATAACAGTAATTACAAACACTGAATTTGGTTTAAATCTCTCATGGTGAGCTATGCAAGAGCTGAACTCTCCAGAAAACAGCATAATTTTGACATTATTTGGACTCTGCTTTGTTTGGATAATTATAGAGATTTGTTTCTGCCACAGGTTGGTAATTAGGGAAACAATGACCACTTCACTGTCACACAGCCTTTAATCAGACTCCATTGTATTACTAATTTGTGTTTTTGTTTGTGAGTTCTTACCTCTCCAGCAGGGATGCCTACAGACAGCTTCTTGACAGCAGGGACCTTCTTACTGAAATGTTGGTACACCTTAGTGAGCTGGTTGATCTGCAGAAGGTCTGAGCTGGCTGCTCCACTGGCCACCCGAAGATTCTCCGTTGCCACATCCTCATCCTCCTCGTCCAGTTCAGACTGAGACAGTGTCTTTCTCCCCAAAATGAGATGCCTACAAAAAAGAGAGGAACTGAACCCACCATCTTCTGACATACTGCTCTACCCACTTTACCAACCTGTTGTATGTCCAACCTCATAACAGGAAGACTGAAAAAAAACTGACCTTGAAACAAAATTCAAGGTCTCATTTTATGAGTTAAAATGAGTGCACCTTGACTTAGTGTTGATCTTAAGGACAAACAAAAAAAGAAAACTCCATTTAGCATGTGGCACTTTACCTGACTTTCCGTATGAGGGACCTGTTCAGCAAGAGGCGCAGAGTGAAGAAGAAAAATCCTTGGATGAAGGAAGAGATGAACATCCAGCCCAAGCTCTCTGTGGAGAATGGGTTCTTGTAGGCGTCAATGCCATAGCCACTGAGAATCTGGACCTCGATGTTCGACCTGGCCAGCAGCATCAGTCCGTTCCCAAAGCTGAATTGGGGGAAGATGAGGAATGCGTTGCTCAGCTTCCTCAGGATCTCCTGGATGATCTGTTAGGATGAAAGAAATAAAAAGAACTAAGCTTAAAGATCTTGTTTTGAACTAAATGTTGGGCTCTTGGTGAATATGTGAAGTATGCTGGTTACCTCAGAGTTGTGCATTGATATTTGTCCCAGAAAGAACAGGATGGAGGTGGTGATGATGGTGTTGATGCTGATGAAGAGGTTGATGCACACAAAGGTGATGAAGGCCTTTTCTACATCTTTGAAGATACCCGCAAGCAGATACATCCATGGGAAAGTGGCAAACCTAAGAGTTTGGCAAAGGAAGAGTATTCATAATTATTTATCACAAAAAAAAAAAACTTTAAATGAGGGTACAGAGGAATATTGAAAAAAGTAAAGCGGAAAATACCACACCACAAGGAGAGTAAACATTCAGTCTTGATGCCAAAACAGACAAGGATAAATTACTTCTTTCTTTATTCTCCAGGTGGAAGAACATCTCCTTTCCTTTTTCTCTCAAGTAATCTACTACTTTGTCTGATTGGAGGGGAGGGGATAAGTGAGGAACAGAAGAAAAAAGTGAAACAAAGAGAGAAATGAAAAATAAAAAAAGGAGGAAAGGAATTGAAAGAGACACACAGCTAGACAGAGACAAAGCATCTGTGTGCCATGTCCAAAAAAAAGGTGCGTGGTAGGCAGACTGTGGGTGCCAACCATGACAAGGAACAGAAGCAAGAAGGCTGCACACTAGACCAGGTGGGTGCAGCCTGACAGATGGAGCAGTGCGATTACTCATTGCTTGGGAGGGAGACATCTGTCTGATAAATGAGAAGCAGAGTGCTGACTCTGCCTGCGATGATATAGGACTCAGTATGAGGCCTGGGAACAACAACGGCCAACACAGGGGTCTAAATTTCCACTACAGTTGGTGAATGATATGATGGAGTCTTCCGGTACAGATAAAGAAAACATGACACACTATTGGTTTGAAAAATCTGAATATCTTTATCAGAAGGATTTTAAAACTTGAGATCCAGCCGTCACTGTGTTAGGGTCTATTTATTTCTTAGACCTCTTTCTGTCTGTCTATGGAGTAGCCATGTTGGGAGGGATTTTATAACAGTCTTTCAATGCTAATGCCATCTGTTGTCAGAAGAAATTAGAAAGAAAAAAAAAAAGATAACTGTCTTTTGACAGTTGCAGCCTCCGTCTGTGCTGTGAATTTAACCTCGCAGCAAACAAAGTAACACCCATTAGAGATTAGAAATCCCAGTGCATTTGCGAGGAAAGGCTGTTGTAAATGTAGGAGCAGTTGAATGATCACAAGGCTTAGGAAAATCCTCTGTAAGAAACATTGGATTTTTGATTGATTCAAAGTTTCACTGTTTGCCAACAAGATTTCAGTGTTCATATTGATAATATTTTACAGGCAGACAGAAGCTTCATGCTGACATCTTGTTACACACTGATGCTTAGTCAGGAGCCCCTGGGCCATACACCATAAAGCAATATGTACCCTTCCAGTCAAAAAATACATCTCTGGATTTATTTTGCCTAGGGTTTTATACACTTTAAATCCTACCTTTAGAGTTTGGGAGGATAAATTCACAAAAATCCAACAGGATTTCTTGTGTAAAAAACCCAATAACAAAAGAGGAAATGTATCTTATTGTGATGATTTCAGCTTTGTGTCTTACCAATTCCTTCAGTTCAAGATAAAATTATTCTTTGGTTAAACCACCTCTTATTATTTTTGGACCAGCACTCCCCTCATTGTTGTAGTATCATGTTGTGGGAATGCTTTTCTTTAGTCAGGACAGGTACATTGATGGGAAGCTAAATAAAGCTAAATTCGGACCAACATTGGAAGAAAAGCTGTTAGGGGCTGTACGAGCCTTGAGGGGAGGTTCACCTTCCAGCAGAACAACGACCTGAAGCATAAAACCAGAGCTATAGTGTTTAGATCACAGCATATTCATGAGTTAGAAAAGCCTGCTGGAAGACCAGATCTAAGAATAATTTTCAAAGGTGACAAGAGATGAAAATAACTGTTCACACAAGGTTTTATCTAATCAAAGTTTAAGCCATATAGATGCAGAAAACTGGTATAGAGATACTCTAAAATCAAATTTAAGTGAATTAACGACAACTTGTAATCTCAAAAAATATGGTTCCACAAAGCATTGATATAGGGGGCATAACTCGTGGAAACTACTTTAAAATTTTCATTTGTAAGCAGAAAAAAATAAATAGCTTCTTTTGATTTACAATTTTGCACCTAGTTTTGCACTGCTTTGTGTTGGTTTGTCACATAAAATCCAAATAAAAATTTATTGATGCTTGTCGTCAAAAGAAAACACAAGTTCAAGAGGGTGAATACGTTTTCAAGGCAATGCGATGATCCACACCAGAAAGGGTTAATTGATACAACAGAGGCTAGTTCTTGAGTAACACAGTACAGTTATTTGTTATATAACCAGAGCATCTTCTATTAACATATGAATGATAAGTTTAGCTTTCCATTTTTAAGGTCCCTGCTAAAAGCTCAAGTCAGCCCTGACTTGAGCAAAAAATTGCATCCAGCAGAATGGAACTGCTCAAACCTTTCCTTTTTAAATTAGCTACAATTTGGAAAGTCATCTACAAAAGTGCTTCAAGAAGATGATGTTAAGACCATCCTAAAATAGAAGTAGAATACTCAGAAGAAGATTAGGAAGATAGAAAGACTGAGTAAGGAGTTATATAATTTACTGCTTTGATGTGACAAAAAAGTTTCATATAACTTTTAGATTTAAGAAAAAAACAGCAAAGTCTTCATAGATTTCCAATCTAAAACTGATTATTGTCTCACTACAAATTTCTGCGGCTGTTTGATAATTTTGAGCAATCGTAATGTTTTCAAAGGTTACAGATTAGTAAAAAATAACTTGAGAACCAAAATCTAACTGTTTGATCAAGTACAAATATATAGATATGTATAAATATATATTTTTTAACAATAGGATTCACAGCTAGCGTAGCATGTGTTCTTTAACCTAATAATTTCTATAAAGGCTGAAACAATATAATGGCCTAATTTCTTATCACATACTGTACATCTGAGGTGAAATGTACAACCACAAGTGATAGCAAAAAAAAATAAATCTAAAAAGTAATTAGTAATTTCTAAACTTTTTCCAAAAATACTAACCCAAAGAGCACAAAAAGCAGGCTGATGGCACTCAAATTTTGTCGATCCGTAAAGGCAGGAATTTGGAAGGCAGCAATCACACAGATGGTCAGTGTCACTGGTACCAAATAAATGACCTGCAAAAACATATTGCCAATTATTTACATGGCTATGTCACATACTGGAGTGTTCTTTTTGGTATGCCGGCTCAATACATGAAGACGTACCATGTCATAAAAGAAGTTCACAGCCCAGTAGAAGGGCTCGCTGATGCCGGCAATGTGCTGGAGCCTCTTGGAGCCGCTGTGGTGCTCACTGACTTCGTAGATGGCAAAGCTGGCTGTCGCAATTGAAAATCCTGTGAGTACACACATGGCCACCATGATATGAAGCATTCCCTCGACACTGTGGGGGAAAGGAAAAAATCATTCAGATCATTGGATTAAGTTATGCTCATGCTTCTTGAAGTATTAATCAGAAATATTCTTGAGGAAGATATTGCAGCTTTCTTTGTTTCTTCTGGACTGCAGTGAAGACAAATGAAGCAATCTACTGGAATGTGCCAGAATTCTATGAAAATTACTTGAAAAGGGTGGCCCATTTTTAAGTTTTGCATCCAACGATCATTAGAGTCCCCTGATGAGATCCGACTAATTTGAACAATTGAAGTGGCTAGCAATAAATGGAATCTCATTAATAAGTAATTCTTTGTACAAAAAGATTAATGTTCCTCACTTATAACAAGATAGCACCAAAAGAAAAAATAATTAGACAGCTTCATGGAGAGATTACTGTTGTGGAGGCTGTTCTGATTCGCCCCTCAAAACCTCATTTAAGATATGTTCAATTTTTGATGGTCAAATTATGTGAAGCCCACAGTCAGCAGCTGTTCATTTCTCCAAAGCTTTTGTACTTCCACTGAAAACTGCTAACCTGCATTTACTACTCTGCTCTAGTTTGGTTTAAACACCACAGATTAGACTGTATATCTTGCACAAGGCTGTGAGGAGGATGTGGATAAATCTGCCAGAGTGACCAAGAGGGAGGGCGAGGGAACAGCAGAGAGGGACATGTGGTGGGTGTTTTCGGGGCAGCGCTTACTACAGAAGAAAGCCAGGAACGGCAGCTACTGAGCAACCTTGTTATCAGTGCAGCCAAGATAGCCTCACAATTTCTCCCATGGGCACAGCTTCAGCAAGGCGAGAATCAAGACATTTTAAGGAATACATCTGCCATATCTTTAACACAGCACAGGCCAAATCAATATATCAAGCGAGGAAGCCAAGTATTACCCTAAAGTGAATGAATGAGCAAAGGTGCTGCAAACGTCAGCAGGCTGCAGCTCAGACAACAGAAGAAACTAGTGATAAGTCAATGAATCAACTGGTGAGAGGGTTAGCTCGACTAGGGTAACAAAAAGAAGAAGCCTTCATGAAGCAACAAGGTTGCTAAAATTCCTTCTCAGAGTTTCATTACCAAAGTGAAATACAGAGTATTTCTAATAAACTAATACTCTGAAGCCTGGGAGAATCAATCCACCTTAGTGCCACCGTAAGGATAAACACTCATTACATTGGGACTCTGATCAATAGCGCAAGCTAAGAAAAATCCATTTAGAAAATCAAATATGGGTAAATACTGCTGTTACTCCCTTCCTTAATCCACCCTGACTTCACAGTCCAATTTTGAAAAATAGAATGTTTATTATTATTATTATTTATTATTATTATTATTATTATTATTATTATTATTATCTCAGGTCATGCAAACAACACATATATTTCCTTCTAACTGGGGCAATTTTAGAATATTTACACCAACTGTACTGTTGAAACCAGTGACATAGAAATGTGCAGGATTTACTCAAAGATAATCAATATTCCAGTCGTTTTTAGACTGAATAGTATATGCAGAATATCCCAATCATGGTAATAATTAAAATATTGGAGGGCATTACTAGAATTAGCATATGCTAGCATTAGCATACAAGAAGCTAACATCTGCTGAAAATGTGGACCTTGCCATTCATTTGTCGATTTAAAATGACATTAAGGCCTTGTTTCACACTGCTCTCTAATGACATCATCTCTGTTCTTCATGAGAAATTATAACCGTTAACGATGGGAAGGCCGTAAAAACATCATTTGAATGCTTGTCTTACACATTCTTATATTCATTAAAGAGAAATATTCCAACTTGAGTCTTAGCAGTTGTCATTTTTACAAAAGCTGGAGATCTTAAAGCCACAGTAGAATTTTCAATTGCTGCATCAGTGGTTGATTCAGGTCTTTTCCATGAGCACAGCTGTTTGTGCTTTTGTGTGCTGGTAATCAGTCTAGCAGAACACTGAGCTTAGTTCTTACACTATGTCTTCATCATCCATCCGGCCAAAGTAGGGGTGGCTGGAGACAGAAATGGCTGTAATAGAAAGAAACAGGGTATTTTATTATCAGTGGTAAAAAAAAAAAACACTGCATGCTGTTTTTTCAGCACAGAATCAAATGAGCAATGATATTCTCTTAGCCTGGGACACAGTCAATTGCAAAATACACAACAAGATGATTTGATTTGCTGGCGCACACAGAGGGGGAATTGAATTTACTTTGTCATTTTCCTGTGGAATTCTAGATGCTCACTGACACAAACAACTCTTCTTCATGCTTTTGCTTACATTTCTTGAGATGGGAGGAGCATGTGTCCACCTGAAGCACATTAGCCTCCGAACAGAATGGAGGATCAGTGCACTCCTTAAAAGCACCAAGAGTGCAAAGATGGGACATTTATGACTAAAGCAAATTCATATTCATATCATGTTTGTATTTATCTTTAGCTGCTGTAACCATTTTTTTATCTTGTAGTATATGCTGCCCTACCTAAGGATTTGTACTTAGCTCTAACTGTGAAAAAAGGAGGTTTAATTTGAGAATATCCAGTCTTGTCACATTTCTAAGCTGAGTATGGTGTGTGTGTATATTTGGATTAAATCTATAACGTTTCCAGAGTATGTTACTTTTATTTCAACATCTCTGTATCGTTTTATGTAGGTCGCCACTTTAAACATTTGGCAAGCATGAGGTTATGTAATTTCTTTTAATCATATTACATAGCACTGGAGCATATGTGTGATGATTATGTGATAAAATATGAACGATAAAACATGAAACATTTAATGTAATGTAAAACATTAAATATTGTCACATCCAACAAGTATGTGCACAATCTACAATGTGCTATTGCAAAAAGATAGAGTAATTTACATTTGTCATAACATGATTGGCTAATTTTCATTTGTCAAAATTCAAGGACCACCTCATATCCTGGCCTTTAAGTTGAATGTGATTTATAAAGTCTAAAGGTGCTAGCAAGATATCAAATGATTATAAGCTGAATAAAGTAAAAGATAGATAGGAGCTCCTTGCTGATGAAGACTCTTCCAGCATCCAGCATTTGGCATGCTGATTTGGATGAGCCTTCACCAGTGCAAAGAATGTCTGCATGGTGTTGCATGAGATGAAGTTATGCTATTAACAGGTAATTGCTTTGACATTTGTGATGCATTTACATAACTATTGTGGTAGTGTTATCTATGTGTGGTACATATGATGTCTCTAAGTTGCTAACTTTTAAAGACATCTGAAAAAAATCCGACATTCTGTGTTATTAGTAGAACACAGTGTGTGACATGTGTTCAGATGAAAAGGAGAGTGATGTTGGAGCATGCTGTTTTCTAAGTTAACTGTGAAATATCATCACTTTAAATTTTTTTGTCTCCTAAGCAGACCATGTTTTCTACACTTCAAGTTTGCAATAGGTGTTTTATTATTCTTTGCAGTACACAATGCTACATTTCAGCTCTACTATAACTTTGAGTTATTAAACAGCTGATAAAATGTATCATAATACAAAATGCAACACCAGTGAGTCTGATTAAAATCTACAGTCTTGACAGTAGAGACTGATGATCTAAAGTATTACAGCACATCTGCAATAGTGGGTGGATATGGTCAGAAATCCTGCGAGAGGGGGATGAAAAAACTATTTGATGCAGACATCTAAAGGCTTCCAGCCCACTGCTTACACTGTGGTGCACAATGTGAGAGTGAGAGCATCAGTTTTGACAGATAAACTGGTCACCTTGAAAAGTAATCTCACTGGATCCACACCCTTGCCAGCCTCCCCCATTAACGGTAACATTTAAATGGTTACACGTTTTCCTGGAGCAGTTCTATCATCTGCTGGGGAATTAAAATGCATGCGTCTGTTCTTCTGTTCATGCACCGTATATGTTTATCTGTGCAGTTTTTATTATTCATATGTGCCTGTATGTGTGTTTGTGTCCTGCTCGAAGGCAGATGGTTGGGGTGCTTCTCAGGGCTGAAACGAAACAAAAAACGTGGGCCAGCCTTGTCTCTCTTTAGCATAGTTCCCCAGTGAGTGACACTAATTAGTATGCACCACGCATCATGCTGTTAGTGTAAGGATACACAGCACCCCCTGGCTTTAATCTAGCAAAAATGAACCATGAGTAAACATGCAGTTTGCAGCTGTCTTTATTTAGATCACAAAATGTGCAGGCTGCACTTGGTAATGCTGATATGCTAATATTGCTGATATGTTTTTTTGTTTTGCTATCTTGTGTTTTTTTTTTCCAATCAAATCTTTATATTATGTCATAACAAGGGCAAATTGTTTGCCTTAAGAAATATCAGAGATTAACAGTGAAAAACTGAGGATATAACTTCTCAAAAATATCTCAAAGTGACATTGAGCTTCAACAAATAGTAATCCTATTACATAATTATTTCTGGTATTACCTGAAGACCCTGAAACAATTTCTTAAATCCAGCTTACCGTATTTCTGTGGATCTTTGTCTGCTGGAATATTGGAACGCAGGATGAAGTTGTTGAGGCTGTTCAAGTATGCTGGCATTGTGTGGTGGCCCTCTGGGTTGAACCAGACCTGTGGTCATGAAGGTAAGCATTAAAACAATCATCCACTAAAATTCAGAAAATGTAAATTAGCACAATGAAAGGATACCTTAAAGATTTGCAGAGCTTCAGATATTATTGTGGGAAAGTCTTTACTGCACAAGTGCCGCAGTTAAGCATATTTATGACAACAGTGACAATTTAACAGTCCGGCTCCATCTGAGAGCATTAATCTTGCAGAGTGTAATTAAGATGTTTTATATTAGCTTTTAAAAACTCATCAGCACAGCAATTAAAATTATAAGAAGACACTCTGTGGGCAAATGGGAAAACATAGTTACCTTTGACAGTGTGCGGTTTTTGGGAACGGTCTTAAGGTCCATTCGCAAGTCAGGTGGAAGCGGCATGCCGAAAGCAAAGCCACCATACCTGAAAAATCAGAGTGGACACATGGATCAAAACAAGCAGCTCTGGTTCCTCGTGAGAAATAAAATGTGACATGCACTCTGTTTTTCAGTGGATTCTTCTCTCGTTCTCACAGCAAATATCCAGCACTGAAGTAAAAAGCGTTTGAGGTAAAACCTCAAAGCATGAACATGAAGAGTCATCCGAAGCATACAGGAGGCTAGTTTATCTCAAGCTGAGCAACAATGAAAGAAAGCTTTGAGGAATTATCAAACAAGTTTTTACATTTCTGCTCTCTCCTCTCTATAGTAACGCAATTTTGGAGAGACACATTTAACTAGAAAGAGTCAAGTGCTGTCGCACTGTTTCTCATCTATCACGATCTATCATGGTGCATTTTTACATGGGGCTAAATTTGATGAACGGAAGTGTGTTTAGGGAATATTACGTTTTGTCACATCTATGCAGTGGAAATTTTTGATATGCGCAACCACCCAGGGCAGCATCTTTTGGGAGAGGCATGAGAAAGACAATATCAAGTAATCAATAAGCTAATAATATATATTGTTTTGTTATTCTTAGGGGATTTAGAGAACTGCCTGTAGGACGTAATATTCCTTAATTCCGATTAGAAGAATTAGTAAAAATACTCTCATCCATGGGCTACAATGCCATATTAGTGAATATTACAATTCATTAATATTAATTTTCGGGTTTGAGTTGAGGTTAAAATGCTATACACAGCTAAGACATGGAGTTCTGTCTGACTAGCTGTTTCTTTACGTTTCTACAAACTGCAAAATATGACGTGTTTGGCAAAGGTACAAAAAAATACTACTGATAAGAACTTCACCAAATGTAATTTCAGCAGAAAGGTTTCTATGTATGTCAATGAAATATAAAATCAAAGGCCATTGAAAAAAATAGGTAGATTAACAGCAAGCAAAGGTTCAGAATGAAATTCAATATGGCATCGTCTATAAAATATAAAGCAAAATAGAATAAAACAGTCAAAATCACAAAAATACAAATAAGAGGATAAAACTGGGCAGAAAACAACATAATAAAATGATGCAAAACATGTCAGAGTTATATTTTGACTTGCTAAATCAAAATATAATTGAATAAGTTTGCAACTCATTAATAAAACATGAGCAAAACATTTTGCTGCACCACTATTAAACAAAGCAAAATTATCCTCTATTCACCTGTTCCTGATGAACTCATTGGCTGTAGCCACCA
Organism: Phalloptychus januarius; assembly: GCA_902982915.1. Taxonomy (NCBI): domain Eukaryota; kingdom Metazoa; phylum Chordata; class Actinopteri; order Cyprinodontiformes; family Poeciliidae; genus Phalloptychus; species Phalloptychus januarius. Next base: position 12,836,320 of record CADWAE010000230.1, on the reverse strand, counting down.
GGTAGTTCTCCACATTGACGCCAGTCAGATTGTAGACGATCTGAGATGAGGGGATCTTCTTGAAGGGGGGCTCAGGGTTGTCCTTGTTGCAAATCTTTCATATACAGAAGACACAAATGGTTCACAATTGCCCGTTTTTTAGAATGATGGAGAATGTGGCCATCAGAGGAGACAAGTGAGAACACAAAAACTCACTCACTCGCACACATACTGTTCTCCCTGACCCAGTCTCACCTGTTCCTGTTTGGTGCATTTACACACACTAAATGGTTTGGAGACATTCCCACTGGAGCGCCAGCTGTTTGTGCTCCTGGTGCAGATCCTTTAAGAGGAAAAATAACAACAACAACAAAAAAAACATTTGCAGTGAGACAAGGAAGCTCGACATGTGTTTGTGATCATACCAAAATTCTGAGTCTTGAAAAAGGTACGAAAATAAATCAGAAAGAGTTGATCTTGTATGTTTGTCTGCACCATACTAATAATGTGCATGGTTAAACTGAGAGAAGAGTAAAAGCCACAGTGACTCATAAAGTAGCTATGAGTTTGGGTGGTTTCAGTGGAACTAGAAGTTAAATATATTCTCTGATCACAGTTTTCCAAGCTGTTTAATGTGTTGTGATATTGCGTGAAATGTGTTTGTGTGGGTTATCGCTCGACTCCCACACAGTTTACTTTCCACCAAGTGGTTTAAGGGACACTATGTGCAAATAAAACAACAGACTGCTGAAATACATGCACAATAACTGCCAATAATGATAGTTAAAGTGCTTTTTTTAGATTTACTTCTGCAAACACAATGTTTAGCAATAATCAATGTCATTTTTCTATAGCAGAAAGTTGTGAGCAAACATGCAAACTGTTTTATGCTTTTGCTATACCTTTTTATGTTTCCTTTTAATGATTTTTTTTGGGGGGGTGGGAAGGCAGTGGGTTTAAAACTCCCCATGGTTCTGCTTCATGAGTGCCAACATTGATTTGAGGGCCTGCAAGGGGAAAATATCCCCTATAAACACGAGGTGTTTATGGAATACAGATGACGCTGTCACATTGCAGAGACCTGCTGCAGGCTTTCAGCCTCGTTCCTCGAGCAGCAAGGAAATGAAGAGCAGAGACATGAGAGAGAGACCAGAGAGAATGAAAAATAAAAGACTGGAGAGAGCCTGTCCAGTAAAATAAAATAAAGAGAGAACCAGGAGGCACGGGAAGAATAGTAATCGCTGGAAAGTGAAGAGGCAGTTAGCAAAATGAGTGTATTTTTTAGCAAATGCGAACAGCTGGAAGCGTAATTACGTACTGGTTATCAGAGTTGTCGAGGCAGGCGTTATCGATCCCAGGGAATGACATCATGGTGTCCACCAGATGGCTGGATTTAGGATTCTGGTTGCTGTGGAGTCAGAAAACACTCAGCTTAGACTTGAAGGTACCCTGAATATTTCAAGCAAGATGATGCAACCTAAAAAAAAAAAGTCAGTCTGAAGGGCTTTACTGAGTTTTTTTTTTTTTTTTTTTTTTTTGCAAGGTTGCATAAAACCAATATATTAATTCTGGAGCTGACACATAGACACAATTAGTGGTATTTACTGAAAAACACAAGCACATGAAAGGCAGAGATGAAAGGAAAGCATGAAACAACTGACCTGCCACTTTAGATTTAGCTGGTTTTGTTTTAGTCATCCCCTTCTCTTAATTTAAACTCAGGAATTCACACTCATAAATAAACAATGAGATAATTACCATTGTTGATACAAAAAAAAAAAGCCAGGAAACTGGATGCCTGAAAATAATGATAAAATCTACAAACAGGGAAGCCTCATGTGCATCTTATCTGCCTTTGTGCCCCCACCCAAACCATTCCTACTAAATATAATGAAGTGTCATATTTTTGGTCTAATTTGTATGTCAAGTAAAAGAGGTGTAGGAGGAGTGTCCACTCCATCTTTGATATGGATTCACACTTCAGCGTTTTCTCCCCTGCTTCATGTCCCCTTGATCAAACAACAGAACATGTTGAGGATGAAGCCATCTCAAGATCTACTGACACTTTTCATCTCTCTCCCTTTGATCAAGCATCACAGCTCTCCGCATCTCCATGACCTCAAGTCTTTGCATTTTTTGCCAGCACCTTGTACTTAAAGTCCATCTGCCCTTCAACAAACTACCACTTTAAATTTATTGTACAAAGGTTACATGCAAATTACGTGGAAAGAAGTGATTAAATCACGCATTTGTGGAATATTCTGCTATTTCTATTTCAAATGTTCTGAGATTGTTTCCCGTGAAATCAGAGTGGCGTTGCTTCCTTTGGGTTATTTCCTATATGCAACAACAAAAAAGCGCTGACTGAAACTGTGCTGATAAGGACTTTAAATTCCCCTGACCAAAAAAGCATGTGATCAAATCACATGCTTTTAGTTTCCAGCTGCGAGGAGTGATTGCACAAGCACTACCATTTGTCTGGAGCCCTGATTAGCCTGATTTACTCCTTTGATTTTCATTTCTGGTGTGGCCTGTAATTTCTCTGCCAAAGGGATCTAACCTGAAGAAAGAGTAGCTTGGTCCGACATTGTAGAGAGCAGGGCTCAGCTCCAGCTCAGGATAGTGCTGCACGTCGCTCTTGATGGAGCCCAGGCCCATAGCGACCATCACAAAGAGAACAGGAAGCAGGATCTGGGCGAGCAGGCTCTTCCAGTCTCTCCGGGTGTGATGGAACCTCTTGATCAGCATGGCTGTCAGCTGTTGCCACACCAGGGCCAGGCCAGATACAGTGGATGAACTGTTAAGATCTGGAAAACATCAACAAGGAGTTTTTTAAGTCAAGAATTTCATTTAAATGTACAATGATCATGAAGGATTAAAGAGTTCCAGAATATATTACCCCCTTTGAAGAAATGCTGTGGTCTGTACAGTTATTGCTATTTCAAGTCAAAGACCAACAAAGATTGGTGGATAAATATTAAAGTTATGCAATATAAATATGTGAAACCAGGAGGGGAATCTGCCTTTAGCCTTTTTTATTCTGACACCCCCAAATAACTGCAAATAATTGCCTTGAGAAGTCACCTCATTAATGAATCCCCCTGTATGCAACTTAATCTTAGTATAAATATAACTTTTCATGTCAGACAACTATCAAATGTGTTCTCAAAAAATGTTAAAAAGAAAATCATTGTTAAGAATGCAAAAAATAGTAGCAACAGAAACAGTAATTAGCAAGGTCTTCTGGTCTTCTGACTTACCAAGTATGGTGGAAAGCTACAAAATGCACATCACACTTAAAACCAACAGTCCCAGAAGAACGCTGGTTAGAGAGGAATGTTTGTTCAGATGAAGCCATATTAATGTGTAACAATGGCCCAGGCAAATTCCAGATAGCATGATAAAAAAGAAAATGCTGTTCATAGATGTTCTCCGTCTAATCTGAATGAGCTTGACCCATTGTGCAAAGAAGAAAGCACAAAGGAAGCTGGTAGAAGACTCCCTTAAAACTATAACTGAACTGCAGCAAAATGTGATTCTACATGGTCTTCACTCAACAGGTTGATTATAAATACACTTTTTGGGTAGTTTTTCATGCATTTAAATTTTTTTAAATGTATGCAATACTTCATGTTGGAAATTGCACTAAAATACTGTGAAACCTGTAGTTGTAGCATGGCAAAATGTAAGCAGCTTACGGGAAGAGAAATACTTTTGAAAGGCACTGTAGGGGATTAATGGAAAACCAAAACACAATGGTGACGAACAGGAAGAGAAAAGAAGCAGCAGTTGAAGCGAGCAATGAGAACAGTATTTCAACTCACTGATCTTGTCACCAACGCTGCAGTTGCTTTCACAGGAGTCTGATGGGAAGCTGTCGATAGATGCAGTGTCAGAAATTGTCTCGGAGATAGACAGAGGTCCGTCCTTCCCGTCTGGGTTTCCGCTGGTCAACTGGAGAAACATCTGCATACATCCATGTAAAAAGGCTGCATTCAGTCATGGTTCAGCCTGTGTTTTCATATGTGGTTGTGTAAAAGCTCACCTCCTCCAGTGTGGTGTCAGACACGCCATAGCCCCCAAGCTGAAGATCGTCCAAATTGGCATCCAGAGCAGTCAGGAGAGAGCGATATGATGAGGCGTTGGATGAAGTGAAGGGAGGTAGAGAGTAGACCACATCACCCCTCTGGGCTTCTTTCAGCCGTGCTTCGGGAAGATGAGCTTGGATGAAGGCCTTGAGGTCAGCACTATCAATTCGCTCAGCTTTTGGGCTTTGGATCTGTAAGAAAAACAGCAGAAATTTTAAAGTCTACTTTTTCCTATCTGGTAACATAACTCGCTTTCCCTCCTGTATACTGGAGTTTTAATGTTTGGAGCAGAGTTTATACATTTATTCTCCAAAAAAAAAAGGTCTGTAAAACAAACAACTGAGCACTAAGAAATAAAAAGAGAGTCATCAGGTTCTTGCCTTTGGTCTGAACTTTGGTGTTTGAAGTAGGTAAGGTTTGCCATATTGTTCAGTTTACAGCTGTTCAAGTTGTAATTTGAGAAGCACTATCTTTAAGTTCAATGTTCTTCATAAAGCTAATGCCACAAAACACTTGCAAAAAATGTGTGTTTTTCAGCTCAGAAATGCTGAAAATCATCTATTCTGGTTGTTGCAACCTGGAAACAAATCTTAACTTGTGCACAAAACTCAAAAACCTAGGATTAATTTCCAAGTGAGCGGTCAAGTTCCTCCATAATAGCGGATTGTGAAATGTTTCAATTTATGCCGGCCAAGAGCTATCCTCGACTGCTTTGATAAACAAGATATGTTCAGGTGCTCCTCTGGGGATAAAGGTTGTGCCCTACCATCTCTCAACTTTGTGTTATGCAAATATTATGACATGGACAACAAGCAGCTCTGGCCTAACATGAAATATTTGACTTACAAGATGGAATAAATTCTGAGCACAAATTCATGTTGAAGAAAAATCAGCAGTAAGAGAGTTTTCACTGGTTTAATATCAGTTTTCATTGCTTTGCACCGACATGCCTGCATGCCTGTGAAGATGATTACCTTTTTGGTGAGGGTGAGCTTGTAGCCTTGACCCAGCTTGTCTTTCAAGTAGAAGGGTGAGCCGCAGCATTTCAATCCGCCTCTCTCCAAGAAGGCGATCCGGTCGCTCAACACTTCAGCCTCGTCCAAGTGGTGGGTGGACATAATAATGGTCCGGTCTGAAAGGACGCACGTATATGAGAAAAAGCTGCATCGTTGACTTGGGGATTATTGAACCAATAAATATAAATCAAACAGAGTTATTACAAAGGAAAAGAAACAAGAAATATCATCATACAAACTGTCATAAAAAGCAGTTTTATGAGTGTTTGCTTCTGAAATTGACTAGGGACTCTCCCTGCAATAACATCTGAAACAGACCTTAAAGCTAATTTCTTTATATTTTTATCTTTTCCAGTCAAGGCTTTTCATGCAGTCTTTATGAGCATGAATATATTAGTAAGTCAGAGATTTCAGCAATAGTGTTGAATGTTCCTTTTATGCTGGTATAATTTTATAATTTCTACGCACTTCAAAAACTAATTTAGAACACAAGTTTGAATTTATTGTGGGATTTCTACAAATGATCAAATTGGTAAATATAACTCCATAATAAATATTGGCTGTGCAGTTCTGACTGGAGATTGTAGAACTCTTTCTGGCAGAAATATAATATAATATAATAAAGAATTGTACAAGTTCACTTAAATGTTTAATATACATTTTATGCAACAAACCAGGGTTTTAAGAGTCCTCCACAAACTTTCAATAGATTTGAGGTGAGAGTTGTGAAGAAAGTTTGATGTAAGTCTCCCAAAAGTCCCAAAATTAATATGCTGTGATGATCTTTGTATATAAACTTCTGACCAGAACTATATTGAGCACATTTGTATTCCCTTGTTTTTGCAGCAGTTACCTTAGGAATAAAATAATGCAAAACATATACAGATGAATTAAATTGTATCTAATTTTTAAATAGAACTAACAAAATCCATAGTTGCTGCTTTCAATCTAACTTCATAAACAAAAATAGCTCTCCCATGAACGCAAAAAAAAAAAAAATATTTGATAAACGTTTGGACTAACACATCTGGAGGGAAGTTAGGCTTCAATAACATACATGGGAAATTACAAAAAGGTAAGCATCAAGTACAGAAAAAAAATTAAATATATATAAGAAACATAAAAAATGTAACAATGAATTATAATCCTGCCAAGCGATGATGTCAAGGAATTACACCCCTTAAAAAGCAATCATCTGATAGATAATCTGAACAGTGTAACTCATCGAGAAGTATTCAGCTTGACTGCTGCAAAGGCAGTGGTAACGATCAAGTCTCTCTGGAAACAAAAGCCAAAGACTAAATTGTTTTATTAAATCCCAAGAAGGACATTTCCGCCATAGTTGTCCATTTTGTTGACATATTTTCAGGGGAGTGGTTCTTCTGAGACCATGGTGGTTGAAATGTTATGATTTGGAGCACATCGGCTGCCTCTGGCTCAGTGTAAGCTGCTGTTAGTTGACCTGTGATCTTTTTTGTCAAATCAAAGCAACTTCTGAAAGTGATTGGGTCACCTTTGCCTGAGAGCCTAAGCTGCACTATAAATGACCAGCAAAGTATGGATCACAACAAAATCAGGCTTCAGCTATTTTCTGGAAGTTTTGTTGTTTGATCAGACTGTTATGAAATCAATTTAGAACTTAGATGGCATAGCAGAAAAAAAACAAGATTTAAACAAGCTATTTTAAGACAGCTTCATCAGCAGTGTTCTTTCACAGCTTTGCCAGGAATGCTGAGTGACTGTGGATAAATTCATTCTGACAGGCATTACCGCTTCCCTGCATCATGGAGTTTGTAGTTTTATCACAGCATAATAACTCCCAAACACTGAAAATGCAGCATAACAATAACCAAATATCTGTAGCAAGTGCTACAAATCACAGAATGAATGGATGACACCAGAGCAGAGTTTTTATATTTCAAAAAAATGAAGAAGCACTGGAAATATAAAATTACAAATTTAAGTCAAATCTATTTTAAGACACAAGCTTAAGCCTTGTAATGACCTAAGATTATTAGAGTTTGGAATCAGATTGAAATTCTTGTAATATGTTGTGGGTGTTTCATGCAAAATGACTTAATTGTACCTGCAACATTGTTAAATGGAATAATAGCCATAGCATTGACTGATATAAGGTACATTTTGTTTACTGTCAGTATTTAAGTGAGACTCACTCTTCTTATACTGGATAACGATGTCCCAGATGCTGCGCCTAGAGCAGGGATCCACTCCTGTTGTGGGCTCATCCAGAACCACCAAGCGAGAGCCCCCAATGAAGGCGATGGAGATCGAGAGCTTACGCTTCATACCACCTGACAAGGTATCAACCCGCTTGTGTCTATGAGCGTACAAGTCTGTCTCCTCCAGGATCCTAGAAGACGAGTCAATGGAAAACGTTTAATCTCGAGCTCGTGTGAACATTTTTTTCCTGCGTTCAGGCTGAGTGTTGGCTCGTTAAGTTCCATTAATTAGCCATCAGAGGTTTGCATTGCAAGAGACGTAGAGCGTTTTTGCCTTAAGGTACAAGCTTAATACCGCTCCTCTTGTGAAATTGAAACCCTCCAGAAAGAGTCTCATGATGCAATATAGCTAGAGATGAAGCAGAATAAAAGATGAATTCCACCCTAAACTGATTTAAGAAGATGCAAAAAGGACTAAAATAGATAGAAATATTACACATTCTTGTGGAAATATATTAATTTCTTCCCGGTGCTTGCCCCTACGTCTACGCAAGAAAAAGACATTTTGCAAATAATGGAAATCTGAAGGTTATTTCAAAGATTCTAGTTAGAACTATCACTTTGCAGAAGCCTTGACATTCTTATAAATCACAGTAGTTGTTGCTCTAAAATCTGTTCAAGCAAAGAAAATCACTAGAACATTAATTTAATACTTTCATATTTTATCTCACCAGTTTATTGAGCTACTATTTCATAACGCTCACACTTTCTGATTTTAAATTGGAAGATGAAGAAAGACACTACGCAAAAGACACTCTTCAACATCCTCTGGGAAAAAAATGAAAGACTAAATTTAACTAGTACATTATTTTGAGTCTTTTGGCCTTTTGGATGCATTATAGACAGCAGTCTCCCTCTCTCATATAAGAATTGTCACTCACGTGCGGATTTGCTCTCGCAGTTCTCTTTGTGACCACTGTGGGGCCTTGATCTGGGCGTACAGCAGCAGGTGCTCCTTGACAGTCATGTGGTCGAAGAGGACGTCATATTGCATGCAGACTCCAAGCTCTTGGCGGACTTTTCCTATGTTTGTCTGCATGTCTTTGCCATACACCTCGATGGAGCCAGATGTTGGGGGGTACAGACCAGTCAGGAGGGACCTGCACAAAGCACAGGTTAAGGCAGAGCTTGAAAATAAAGTCAGAAAAATGCAAAAGGCAAAGAAAATCATTTTCCTTCCACTTTTTGATCCTCATATTTCTCTTGAACAGTTACTTATGGTTACCAGTTTTTATGCAGCAAAAGAATTATCATTGTATTTTCTCATGTTATTTAATCTGGTATAGCTGCAGAACTCATTACATGTCCCCCTGGATGAGCGCATCAGCAAAATGAGTCACATTTAAAATGTAAATGTAAGTGCTCAAGCTGATGAAGATCCGTTGGGCTAATTTCTACTGCTGTGCATTTGCTGTGCCAGATTTGGACAGAACAATCTGTCTGTCAGCACTGAGCCACTGAAATGATTAAAGGGATGCACACATCTAATCTTAAAAGAAGCTGCATTGGTTATAATGAGTTGGGACTCACAGATAAAGCCAAAAAAACAAGAAAAACAACTAAAAAAATAAGAATGGATCCACACGTACATGGTAGTTGTCTTGCCAGCTCCGTTGTGACCGAGCAGTGAGGTAACATGACCCTCATGGAAGTTGACATTAAGGTTTTGAATAGCTGTTTTGTCGCCATACATCTTGGTGAGACCGTGGAGTGCAACTCCCACTGGGAGCTCAGAGAAATCCTCGCCAGCTTCGTAGGACAGACTGCTTTTGCCTGAGAGAAACATAAACATTGAGGCAAATTGTAAATCAAACAGAATTGGAGCAGGATCTAAATTAAAAATGACAAAAATGATAAATAAAACAGAGATGTAAGAGGAAGAAAGACTATTCTTGTCATGTGTACCTTTTCCTTTGCCGTCTGCAAAGACAGGCTGTTTTTTCTGCATGATGTTGGAAAAGAGGAGTCCTTTGCCTGCACTTTTATTTGTCTGAAAACTGCTGCACATGTCAGTCCAGAAGGAGAGTTTGAACGGGAAGTACCATGGAGCTGGGATTCCATATTTTCCTGATGGGTTACAAAGAAAGAAGTAGATCTATTTGAATAAATGAAAACAGGCAAGGTCTTAAAAAGACATGTCTGCAGCAGCACACGAAAAAGACGCTAGATTTATTATTTAACTCAAATGCTGCATTTATGATCAACCCGCATCATCCAGAAGATCAAACAGGAAATGGTTATATCATAAAATTATATTGCATAATAATATAGATGCAGTAAAGAGAATGAAAATATTAAATTTTATAAGGAATTATATATACAGTAATTTTGTTAAATTCAATTGTTTATAGAAGTCCTATGAGACATTATGGAGTTATTGTTGTCATAGCATTTCGGTGAAAAATCAAAGCAAAACTGAAACCATGAGTCCTTTTAATTGATTTTGGAGGTTGGACACCTGCTCCAGGAAATCAAGCCCATAACATTGTCGCATTGAATAAAACTAGGCTTGAATCAGTCTACATTTGTTCCAGCATTGGGTTTGGAAAAATATTGAAATTGGATGGATTGCATTCCAGCAGTTTTTATAGTAGAGTAGGAGCAGAAATATTCTAAAGAAGTGCATCAGAAAGTAACAGCACAAACTAATAGCAACCAATAATTAGAGGTTTCACCTGGGAAAACTGTCCTGATGTAGGCGCCGATGAGGAAGTACAGGAAGGAGTCAATGAGCAAGAGCCAGCACAGCCAACCAAATGTTGCTGTGTCTCCAGCTATGGGTGAGGTGTAAGAGTTGCTCCACTGAATTCCTAGAGGAGAATAGAAAAGTGAATGCTTGATTCAGCTGGCTGAAATATCAGAAATATTCTGATGATATTCAGGTATTCACACGCTCATACCTTCTCCCTGGGCCTCGTAGCGGGAAATGTATTGACTGGCATAGCAGAAGCAGGTCGGTGAAAACAAACTCTGTCAGAAAAGTGAAGACATTTTTGACAGGAGATTAGAAGCAAAGAGATATATCCCTTTTTTTTTTTTTTACAAATCTATGTAATGTGACAATACAGCTCTTTCAAGATACAGAACAAAGATGTTTTCCAAGGTAAATTGGCTTTAGATATTTGTAATCAGGAAGTTTGACCTCTAATTAATGCTCATCAGACAGCAGGGAGTAAAATTAAACAACTAAGGTTGTGTCATGCAAATGAGTGCACAGATTTTTAGAAAATTACTTTGTCCTTCACCACATGCTACCTTTCAATATGCTGGTAAACAAAAAGATGAGAGCTACACATAGACATTTACTGCATTATTTGTTGATTTTAATTTTTTTTGTCGTTATATTTATACGACACAAAACATTTTGTGATAAATAAACTAAATTATAGCTTGCATTTATTGTCTTTATCTCCAAAGAGCAATTTTTAAAAATAAAATAAAATAATTTGGTCTAATTATTACACAATAACCATGCTAGTTTTATGCACATTCTAAAAAATAAAGCCACTTTAAAATATGCTCACCAGTGCGCTCTTCTGGGAAAAGGTTTAGATTAGTCTCGATGGACATGACTATGATGAACGGGAAGAAGCTGAGGATGTAGATAAGGCTTCCACTTAGACCAGCGATGTAGGTCTTGTCGAAGAAGGAGCTGATCAGGTAGCAGAAGGAAATGATGTTCAACCCAACGTCACAGAGGTAGATGAAGATGAGGAAGCCGTTGCTTTTGGGTAGGATGTTTCCAAACTTCAGCACCAGCGTGAGGACGATGATGGTCAGAATCAGGAAGCTGGCGCACTCAAGGAACCAGGCAAAGAAATGACTGAGCTGATTCACACCCATCATTTTCATGTACTGTAATTGGAAGGGAAATATTGTGATGAAGTACGTTGGTATGGAGAATGTGGCAAAAAAAGATATTAAACACTTTCAACAATTAAAAACCACAAAGTGTTCATAAATTTTTAATTCATGCACATTCTGTCACGTTATAGTTCAAACTTTGTTGTATCTTTTGTATTTTAGTAGTGTGTGTTTGTATTTAAACTCCCTGAGAAAATAATTTGCATGACATTCTATTGCTGCAATTAGAGATCATTTGTGGTATGCTTCTTCCAGCTTCATACATTTTATACACTGTTGCCCATTCTTTATGAAAATAATTCAAGCTCAGTCAGAGTTGATGAGGTCTATCTCGCACTTCAATTATCAAGTTTTGCCACTTTCTGGTTGATCGCACTCTTTCTATTGTAGGTGACTGTAATGCTGGAAGCTACAGTTCAACCACAGTCTCACTTTTTTTGCAAACTAAAAGGAGACTGGATAATTAAATGCCTCACTTTATGCAAAACATTTTGAAAGCCTTCTACTTTGCAGCTGTGTGCTCTGTTCCTCTATTAGATTAACATAATAAAATAAAGATATATTGTGTATATTCTGGTTCTAACATGATAAAATGTAAAAAAAAAGTTACACAGGTATAAACACTTGTGTAATCACTGTAGTAAATAGCAATCAGTCTTGTTGCCTATTTATAAATAAAATAAATCATAAATTATTAAAAGTAAGCAGGTTACAATACAATACCATCAGTTGTCAGGTAGAGAAAAACACATTACCTCATGCAGCCTCAGCTCTCTCTCATGTACAAGTTTCTTCACGAAGTCAGCCACGAACAACACCCATGGTATCATCAGCAAGAGAGGGAAGACAAAAGAGATGGCCTCCAGATACCTGAGAAATACAGAGATGCCAGCTGTCAGTCAGACTGTCTGCAAACCAAACATCCAGGCAGATGGAGGGGCCTATCAGTCGGTCTGTCACTGGCTTGACGGAGTGAGGAGAACATGGGTATGCTGACAACCGCATTGTCATTCTCGTCCTTCTATTGTTTACAAAAATAGATGAATCCGTATTGTGCTTTTCTATTGCTTGGCCACTCGAACTAATAGCCTGAAAATTTTCATTTCAGTGCATGCAGTGTGACATTTACTTAAATTTTTTGCAGCTATTTTCTCAGAATTTGTACGTTTAGGTGACAAATTGGAAAAAAAGAAAAAAGAAAAAGGGAGCGCGTGGTCTCTTATAGCTGGTCAAAAGGCAGCCAGCTGGGGAGAGAAGCTCCACTGGCTCTTCTCAGATGAGATATGAGCGCTGCTAAAAGCTGCACTCCAGGGCAAGTGCACACATAGACATTAAATTCAGCAATAATTTATTGAAAACCCTGTTGCGTGGCAATGGACAAGTTAATGTCAAAACCATGTTGGGTATGTTTTACAGAGAGAGAAAAGTGGTGTTCGATAAGGAGTTTTTTTTCGTTTTTTTTTTTATAGTGCACGGGGTATTCAGTATACGGAAGGTTTTCAAAAATGAATGCACAATTACAGTGAATGTCAATGTACATGGTTCAGAACTAATTACACTGTGACAGGTTCTTGTGAATGATTACTTACTGTCATTCTCAAGTGGCAAATGAATAATGGAATACCATACATTATTCCACATCAATGCTTGTTCCCCCTCAATGAGAGCGTGTATCCTTTCATGCCGCCTTGCACGCACATATGCGTTAACTCCGTACACATCCATTCCGTACGCATCCACTAACGCAGAAAACTCACTCGTCTCGCAGATAGCAGGGATAGGGGAAGGGCTGCAGCTGCACGGCCGGCTCGGTGACTTTCTGCCCGGCCTGAGTTTCGATGATGGCCCGGTCGATGTTCTCCTGCAGGTAGACGAACCCTCGGTTGTAGCGCATCGTGTGGCTGGCCGAGATGTGGTTGTCTTTCACAAAGTACGGGTTTCGTGCCCTGTCCGTACGCATGACGTTGTCCATGTGCATTCGGATGGTGTAGCTGACTTTGGGAGGCAGTTGAGTCGAGGAGGAGGAAGAGGAAGATCTGGCCTCACGTTTCCTTGATGAGTCTTCAGTCTTAAAGATGACACCTAAAGAACATACAACACATGCAGAATGTATTCACAAATCAACGGTTTGTTGCCTTTCATAAGCTACAGCTTATTTTTGCTAAGCCTCCTAATCTCAGCTCATTACTAACAGCCTTTAGAGAAAACAGCGAACAGACACAGATGCATGTAGAGAAAGCTGTGAATTATCACATACTGTGACAAAATAGCATCTTGTGCAGTTGAAAGCCAAGCTGTAGCTCTCTGTTGTGTAGGATCTAATAAGCCATCTTGTGAAATTTTCCTATTTTTTCAGTTCAGCTTAATAAACTGCATAATCCTTTTTTTTCCTCCTGCCATTACAGCGTTCTCCTTTTTTATGCTATCAGCACTTTGATTTGTCTTGCTGCTGAAATGTACTACACAAATAAACTCGCCTTTGATTCTTTTATTTTTCCAGTGATCTTGATTAAATAAGATAGCTCACACTTAACCCAGTTGTCTGAAAACATAACATTTGCATCGGTCCAAACAGAACCAGACTGCATGGCAGATGGATGACCTGATATTTACTCACTTGCATAGAGCTCACGGTCTTTGGCGAGCTCCTGGGCCACAGTGTTGAGCTCCTCAGCAGAGTCATAACCACGGTAACGGTCAAACTTGACGCAGGAGGAGACCTTCACCATGAGACTTGACAAACTGCTGATCTGATCAAGTATTTGCTTGTTCTTGTGCAGCATCTCTGTGATGTTAGCTGTGAAAGAAAACACATTTTAACAAGGAACAGAAATAGTCAAACCTAACCTTGAGTTAAGAGCAACACTCTTTGTTGTGGAAGTTGTTACTGTTAAAAGGACACTCAAAGATGTCTATTTTATGCATGATGGGAAGATCCTGTCTGAATATTCTTCAAAAGGTTTGGAGCAAATCTTTAACGTATTATCAACCCAAAAGCCAGGTCCCACTCCTTCATTTGTCAAGGGTTACATGTGTTCACATCTAACAGATGAGATATTTCATCTGTAATGCATTTTGTCTCAATCCCATTTCACAAATTCTTGGCTATTCAGTAAGGGTTCAATCAACTGTTTTGGTCCATTTTACCAAAGTTAATTACATGACTAAGTAATTATGCATACCATAACTTTAGATGGATTAGATATCCAATGATGACTGAATCTAATAAGGCTGGTTTGAGACAGAAAAAAAATATAAAGAGTTCTGAATGTATAAATTAAAGGAAAGAGTGAATCCTTTCCTGCAGCCCACAATTGTAATAACAATGTAAAACAACACTATGCTCTACTCTGTTAAATTGTAATTCTGACATTCCTTTATTATGACCCCAATTAGTTCAGAAACCTGAATATCAAAGGTAGATCTAGAAAAACCTTCTCAGAAACCATAAATCCCCCGATTTGCACCTAAATCCTAAGAGCAATCGTGTTTTCTGGCATTATGGATGTTTTATACAAGTAATAAGCAAGAGAAAAACCTAAGTTTTGAGCTGGTATCTGCAGCTTACAAAAGTAAGACCCACAAATGCACACTCACAGAAGCTGCCGAGCGTCTCCTTTATGCTGTCGACATTTATGTCTGTCTGCATCTCAATGAAATTCTTCACAAAGGCGCTGTTGAGGGAATTCTGCCAGAAAGGTAGAGAGAGAGAGAAAGAGAGAGGTGGAAACTATGAACATCATCAAGATTCAGCTGCAGAAACTCATCGAAGACCACGGCAAGCTTTATCTTTAGATTTTCAAACGACAGAGAGGCAGCTGGCATAATCAGATATAAAAAGGCAGCTCAGAGATTTTATACCTGCAGCATTGGCAAAGTGGAGCTGAGTAATTCGGCTGAGTTTATGATGTAATTTGAGGATTTGATCCAGTCCTCCGAGGATTTCTTCAGATTTGCAAACTCGTGCAAGGTGGCATTGGCCTGAGCAAAGTTAAGAGAAGGACATGAAAGAGTAAAACAATTGTGTATCAGCAGAAAGTCCAAACTTTGTGTGCGAGCGTAATTGTGAGTGTGAGCGTTGCTTTGAGGATGTGCAAAAAAAAGACGGCACTTTGACCAAGAGAATCTAGAAATATCTAAACGTTTGGAAATCACTCCATGTTGATAACCAAAGTTTTTAAAAAGTAGAAATTGTTACAAAAACAATTGAGATTGTTCTGTCTTTACAGTCTAATTATAATTTATTATTTGTCTACATAAATAAGTACACAGTGTATTTGTAAACCAAGAAGTTTGTATTTACCTTCTCCATTACAGCCCTTGTGGCAGGTGTGTCAGGTGTGAAGAGGATCTGGCCCATCAGCATTGGCTTGAGGAAGGCCCAGGCGATGGCTCCGCCTGTGGTATTGACCATGTCCAGATACATGTTCATGCAGAAGGGTGCTGCCCAAAGGGACAAAAGAGAAGTGTTAGGTACAGAGGTGGATGGCAAAAGGAAAACATGCAAACTTAGATTTCAGATTTAGAATCTGAAAATGTTGTTTCTACAGCCTTTTGTTAAGGTAAAACAGGAGCCTTAAAATGTGTTAAAATATGTAGTTAAACTGCTGAAAAATACATTTGAAATACATCAACCTGAAGGATCTTAAAATGGATATTTGATAGTAGGAATTTTTATTTTTTAATTTTTCTTCTTAATTATGAGTATTCAGAATTCAGAGGACTTGTCCAGTTTTACCTTGAGCCCTAACCTCAATCATTGTACGTAGTCATACTAAATAAATGTGAAAATATATTTTAATATTATATTTAAATATATTTTAGGATTGGTTGTCGGATTACCTTTTGAAAATAACTACCTCTAAGTAGGTAGTGAATATACTTTTCACTAAGCCCAAATTTCTGTATTAAAATGTTTTTTATTGGACTAATCTAAAAGTCTAACTGCGACAGACTGGCGACCTGTCCAGGGTGACCCCGCCTCTCACCCGAAACATTTGCTGGAGATAGGCACCAGCAACCGTCCGGACCCCTTTAAGGGACAAGGGTGTACAGAAAATGGATGGATGGGTAGATGTAAAAGTCTAATCTTAAATGTCCTGTTTTGATTAGCTATAAGTGGAAATATCCTTATAATTAACATAAACAGAGACATACAAACATCATTGTGTAATTAACCTTTATAAATGAACTTGTCAGTAATATTCTAATTTATTGCATTGACATATATTAATGTAAATGCAATAACATTAATACATGTTAAAAAAACCCACAAGTTAGCTACTGTGGTATCTAAAACAAGAATTTCCACTAACATATTTTTAAAAATAAAAAATAGGAAAATGATTATATTGATAGTCTAAGTATTAAACCCCAAATCTTGCAACTTACAGGAATCTTTTGGGATCTTGAACCTCTCAATCATCTCCTCCCTCTTTTGGTTGGTAGGGAACGAGGGGCCAGATTCAGACAGTTCAGGCAATTTAGAGATTCCAAACACAGCGATGATGCCATGGCTGCACAGAGCCCGGGACAGGGTCACGAATGTGGCTTTGGTGGAGATGCTGCTTCTCATTCCTCTTGTCATCTGGTTGGGAATAAACAACAAGAAAGCTCTTTTTTCAGCCAAAACCATGCATGCTAGAAATAAATATAAAGTACATTTGAATTCCTGAAATGCCTTGTATCGTTATTGCATTGCATTTCTTTCTTTTGTCTACCACCTATGTTTTAACACTATGTTTTAAAAAAGTGTATCCTGCAGGTTGAATGAAAACGCACTTCGGAAAATTCTGTACTGGAGTCCAAGTTAAGATCTTTGATGGACAGCAGGTAGCCTTCCAACTGCCTGACTGCGGGAAGAATCTTGTTCATCATATCCGCTGCAACCTTTGCCACTTGGGCCATGACTGCTACCAGACTCTGGAGTTCCTCGGACAACACCATCTACAAGAAAGAGAGAAATATTCAGGTTTTCTTCACCAGTTTTTGATCAATTCAGCAAGACACAATTTTGTCTCTAAATTGAAAGAAAATTCTCAAGATATGGCCTCAAAGTTAACAGTGGAGGGGTAGATATTTTATCATTATTTAAGTACAAAGCTCGTGCTAAGAAAAATAATAAATTGCAAAAATAAGTGCAACAGTGTATCTAAAAAGCACAAATGTCAAGGCTTAATTAATTAAGTTGAATTTTAATTAAAAATCCAACTTTAAGAACGTTGTGATTTAAATTCAAGAGCTGCACAAATTGCAGACAAGCCTTACATAACGATTGCATCTTTAACCTATGTTGTTCTAACTTATAATAAAATGTAAAGTTTAGATAAATATATCTTATCAACTCATAGGTCCTTGTCTTAGCATAATACAGAACTAAATATTTTGAAAGAAAATCAAAAATAAAATCATTGATGAAAGAGATAATAAATTCATGTGCAAATCTAAAACCTGTAAATGCCACCGAAGAGCTAGGATGGAAGATCTGGGTGTGAAATGGAAATTTGTGAATTTTGTATTTAATCTTATCTGTTTCTAGAATTAACAAAAATAGATTAAAAAATCAAACAACAACAAAAAAGAGAAAAAAATGTGATTCGTGTTTCTGAAATGAATCCTCTGTGACATATCCTATGATCCTACAGAGTTAGGCATTAGGTGCACTGTTCTGATGAGATGGGAGGGAAAGACACATGTTGACTTTGAGCCTTACTCTGTAAACGACCTTCTCCGTGTTGATATGTTCAGCAGTCAGCAGTGAGAACTTGTACCAGTCTTCAGCAGACATAGCGCAGAAAGTTGCCAGAATGTCCGCCTCCGTGGTGTTCACTGGTTCAGTGGGGTGACAATAATGCAGGTTTGCCAGCCAAGTCAGGATCTGTTCCAAAAGTTATCATGAGAGACATATAAATAGGCCGTAATGCCAGAGACATGACTAAGATGATATGTTATGTATATAAAATGGGTGGAAACATAAGAAAAGTAATTAGCTAACAATTTCATCATTGTACAAACTAAGTTACAAAACCTTTTAGTTTGATTTGATCAGACAAATCAATTTGACCAACAATGACAGAATTGCGGGCTGTTCATTGTTTTGTTAAAAATAACTCCCTGATTTATGTGGACAAAAAAATTCAAATAAAAGGCACCAAAGAGCAGTGATGAAAAGTACATTTATAGTTCTAAATGGAAGACATGCCGAACTTGGCTCACCTCTGTGTTGTTAGGTAGAGGGGTTTCCATCACAGCAAGAAGAGCTGCAGGGTCTACATTCATGTGTTCCTGGACAGCCAGAATGAAAGCATCCTTATTCCTCAGCATGTCGCCAGCTGTCACCACTCCTGCTACAGCAAAAGGATTTAAGTCAGTTTTACCATATTTAGCTAAATTATGGAAGGTGTCTTGCTAAAGTTCAAACAGCTAATCAGAAATGGGAAAAGGAGGGAATTTAAGTGACTTGTGAATGCTGAGTTGTTTCTAGTGGTGTAATAGGGTGGGGGATATTTTCTTGGAGCACTTTCATATCAACTTAGCATCATTCAAACACCACAACCTGCCAAACAAATCATATTGAGATCAATGAGTCTACTGTGATACTATGATGTCCAGTCATCAGATCTCAATTAATTTGAGCAAGACTGTGATTTTGTAAAATCGGAAACTTGCAACTATTTGATGTTATCCTCAAACATTCCTCAAAATGTTTGAGGAATGTTTTTAATGCCTCGTTGACTCTTTTACATAAAAAATAAATGTGGTTCTGAAGGCAACAGCAGGGCCGACATGGTACAAGTCGGCCCTTTATAAGTGTACTTTATAAGGTACACTTTACCTGTACCTTATAAAGTGGTGGGTAGTTGTATATTCTTATCAAAAAGATGGGCAGAAGCTTAAACCTTTACAGTGCAATGTGTACAATGTAATATTTGCTTACTGTAAGCTCCAATTTCATTAAATTTAGAAAAAAAATGGATGAAGATTAAGAAATCTTAGATAAAATAAAAGACTAAAAAACTTAAATCCTAATGATAAATTCAAAATTAAAACCAAAACCTATAGACAAAACTGGAACTCATTAATTTCATGGATGCACAGACTGGCAGACTCACCTGGGGCAGTAATATTGACCAAGTTCAGACTGCTGCTGTTCAAGCCCAGCGTTTCACTCAACAAAGTAGTCCTGTAATCATGTACAAAAATACTATAAATTAAGTTCTTAAATAAAATATATAGCAAATTATGCAGTTTTATCCCATTCCAATGGGATAACACACCACCATCCTTTGATTAAGTAAGCCAAGTTAATTGACTCTTCTTAAAAAACTACTAATGATATAGAACCATAAACATTTTGTTTATTATGTTTGCATGCGTTTTTGGACAATTTGTAATTTGAAAAAATCTCAGACAAATGAGGGAAATGTTTGTACCAGTCTGACTGGAGGTTGTAGCTTCTGGGATCTCCAACTACAGCCTGGAAGACGATTTCTGACAGGGAGGTTTTGTTGCTCTGTACAGCTTCAGCCAAGACATGCAGGCTTGGCAAAACTGCGTGACAGAGATCCCCAGGTTTCATGGAAAGTGACTGCAAGAGCAGGGCCACTGAATCTGCATTCTCCAAAACACACACCTATAGGACACAAAGTGGCTATGAATATAACAAACTCTGACGATATTAAATTATCAAATATATATTTAGACACATTTTAATGAGAAACGGTGCAATACATTAAACATTAGTAATAACATACACACAACAAAACCTTCAACAAGAATATCTTGTTGAAGGTTCATTTATAGTTCTAAGGAAGTGCAAAGAACAAAATAATTTAATTTAATTACAGCACAAAACCTTAAAACCTTGATAATTAGAGTCAAACTAAGAACTAGGTTCTATGAGCAGACTTTGCTGGTGATTTTTTTTTAGTTTTAAAAATATAAGCAGTTCAAAGTGATTAGGTGATAACTTTCAGAATGGCTAAAAGCACAGAAGTTAAGCTGAATTTCAAAATGGTTGCATCTGTGAATACAATAGGCAGCACCCTGTCTGAATCACTATCAAACGATAAAAATAAATGACAGGCAAGTTAATGCACAAACCTCAGATCTCAGTTGGTTTAGTTGATCTGTGTATCGTGGGTCAGTTGGGCTGATTTGAAGGAGCTCGTTGACTGTCTGGATGGCTTCCTGCATGACTCTCAGGTTCTCTGTGACAGGTGGAACAGACAGAGAGATGCAGGGGTGAAAAACGGGAGGCTGAGAGAGATGCCATTAGTGTCTGGAATCTTAAAGAGTTCGGCCTGCGAGGTGACAGAATAACATGACATCCCACTGGGCTTCATTACGACACGCGCCATTACAGTGGTACCGTCGTTGAGCAATGAGCAGCAAATGATGTGCTTAAAGTAAAGCTCTGTGCGGGACTGATGGGGCCAGAAGGGCCAGCAGTCCTAGATGCCGTCATGCATAAAAACGCATCTGACAAGCCCTAAGAAAAGCACCACCTCAGGCTGTAAGATGGAATGACAGAATATTTAATTAGTCCAAAATTAGACAAATGTTTAATCTCAGGCTGCTCAATACCTTGAGGTCTTTGCAACCACAACAGTTTACAGTGTTTATTAGTGGGCTTTGAGAGCTGAAAACTGAACCTGCTTACAAAGGGATTCTATGCACACAGAAAAACATTATCGCACAAGCACAGAAGCATATTAAAAAGAGGTCATGATGCATACTTGTGCGAGTGCAAGGGGAGACATTTAGCGAGGGTGGACAGGATAAGTGATTGAATTCTACTTTGCTAATGAGATTTAAAAAGGTGCTGAGTGGCTTTCTGTTGGAGATGGGCCACATGGCCTTGGGCTCTTTGGGAGTTGAAGCTAAGTCGGTGTGAAGTCTTATTCCTCATATCTGCAGAGCGAATATTCAAAGCGCTGTAATCATATGTGCAGTTACAACAGCACTAACAAAATGTTTTATGGTCTTCCCTTGGTCTTGCAACTGTTATAAATTACAGGGTGACGGCGCTCCAAGCTGCGTGACTGTTTAATGGCAAGCTGTATTTATACATTCAAGCTGTCATAGTGGCTATGCAAACACAAGCTGTAGCAACAGCAAGTGAAGGAGTAAGTAGCTAAATCTGAATTAACATGCATGCTCAGAAGGAGGTATTTTATTCATTTATTTATTATATTGTATTTAAATCGATAACTCCATGCAGTTGGCTGGGCTTTCTTAAATAGATAACTTTTTACCATTTGAACATCACATGATCATCTTAATTTGACCATATTGTCTAACAAACAGTCACATTGGATTATGCGACTGGATTGGATTGAATTGGTAAAAAATGGATTGTTTGATTATATATTCATATATAATCTAATCTTTAAAACAGAGACCTCTTTTTTATGCAGTGTGGCTCGAAATTACATTAATAGGGCTTGGCATAGTAAAAATAATCTGAAATGACCTAAACTGAAATTTTGAATTGCTTTAGTAATTCTTAGCAGCACTGACACCTAAGTTTAATGGTAAAGTGATTTGTTTCAAAATATAAAAAAATCTAATAAAGTAAATTATATGACTTTTAACAAACATGAATATTAATGTTTTCATGTATTTAATGTATTCCTTTAAGTGTCATAAAGTGATTGAAAAGGTACATTTATTTAATGACTAATTGATTTTTGGTCCTCAATAAGTAAATGCCATCTCAATCATGTTTTGGACAAGAGGCTCTTATTTTCCTAGTTGCACCAGAGTAAAAAGCAATCATCAAACATGTGTTGATGTTAATGTAGTGGAAAAAATAAAGAAAAAACAAAGACAATACTGAAGCACATGTGTTCAATTCCACTCTTAGTGTTTAGTTTTTTTATGGATTTTACATGAAAGCCTATAAAATACATTGAATAAAGGAGAATAGTCCAACAATTTTCTTTTTTTTTATTACCTGGAGATTCACTTGCCAGTACCCTGCTAATGGTTTTGATCTCAGAGGCAAATGGCAAACCGTCAGGAAGCATCTCTGCAGCATTTGTCAGGATATCCATTGAAGGCCTGAGGAAAATTGTACCAAAAGTGTTCATGTAACCCAGATAATATAAGAGAAACAAGGAAGAATAAGTCATCATTGTTTGGACTAGAGAACATTGTAGAGTACACAACAATTTTCTTTCTTTGACTAATCTTTCAAGGAACACTTACGTCTCAAAAACTTGAGGATGAGTAAAGAAGGCGAACATCCCAAGGGTGGCGTCAATAGTGTCTTCTCGTGAAGCATTCAAGCTCCATTGCATACCTCTTGTTGCTCCCTTCATCACGGTATTCAGATCAGGATTTGAAAACAACACATGGGCTGTCTCTGTGATGTCTGCTGTGGTCGGAGGGACAGAGACGGCTCTGAACATGGCTGGGTAGTCGATTTGAAACATGTCAATGATGTCATTCATGGGATCTCTTGTCATCATCAGTGACACGTCGCGTTTCCGCCTGTTCCTCACTTCATGGTGGCCGCTGGACAGTGGGGTTGTCAGACCACTATTGCTAACAAACTGGTGGAAAGCTGCAGACATGTTTCCAACCAGCTCTTCGTACACTGCAGTATCCACATCCGCACTCACTCTGGTCATAGACAGTGGAAGTCTGATGATGTCATACATTTTGGAAAGAGCCTGACTCAGCATTTCCAGTCCAAATGTTTCAGTTGAGGCCAGCCACATGGACATCTCATTCACACGCTCCACCATCAAGTAAGTGCTGTTCGTTGCCAGGAAGTGCTCCATGGCCTGGTACACCACAGGCGAATCTCCAAAAGCCCTTGTATCGACAATCAGTGTAATTATCCTTTCTATTGTGTCAGCAAAAAAGGCCAAATTAACTCCAGAAGCATTTCCTGACACCATGGGGAAGATGTCATTCAAAGTGATGTTTGTAGAGGTTAGGAAGATCATTGCTGCCTCCTCAATGAGATCCTGGGATGAGCTGCTGCTTTCAGTGAGGTGGTAGTTGGTCAGAACGTGGCTCAGTGCTTCGAACGCAGCTTCAATGTAGGGCTGAAGGGAAGGAGCCACATCAAGCAATTCATCTGAAAGCTGCCTGATGAAAACCAAACTGTGGAAATAAGATATTTAATGAATGTCAAGACGTTTGCATAACATAATAACCTTTGTTTTATTCTAATTCTTTGTTGCACTTATTCCCAAAACCTTTCTTTTTTCCTTTTCAGATTTGGAAGAAAAAGACATTTCCAATCTCACCCTTCATCCTCAAGAACAGATTAAAGAGCTGTAACTCATGAAGTTAGAACTGTTTGATTCCCTGGGATACTCAGATTACGATCCTTATCCCCATGCCCGGCTCATTAATGGTGCCGACATAAAATGAGAAATCAATTTTAAGAGGAGAAGAAGGCTGAATCATGGCTAAGCTACTATCTATTCAGACCTGCCTGTTTTCAGGCAGACCAGCGTTAAATTAATCAATTTGAATGCAAATGTGATCACTTCAGCTCCTTGTGTAATTATGTATGAATCAAATAGGTTTCAGTGGTGCTTTGTGGATAATGTGGTCACAGCAAATTAAGTATTAGGTTCATGGTGAGTTCATGCAAGCTGCAGGTGAAACTGTCTCTAAAGGTCTGTGCTCTAAACAGAATTCAATGGAAATGTTTTCTTTTGTCGCTGCTGTACAGCACATCTTTTACTGATTGCGCTGTAGTCAGGGATGACATGATCCGATCCCAGGTTTCAGCCCAGAGTCCTGATCACGGCACTTTTAATTAATCAGTATCAGGAGTGTTTGACAAAACTCTGGTTCCCAATATTTGTTATTGATCTAAGTCTCTGATTATGTCAGCCACTTCCCCAGCGATATTCGTTTTACACAGCCAGTTTTTTACAATTACAGCCTGCTTTTATAAACACAGTTTGAGAAACTATGAAAGTTTGTGTACATTATTTTAGTGATACAATCATCAATTTTCTGCTTAGAAAATAAGCTTTCTCCTTTTTTTGTAATAGCTTTGAGAGTGGGAGAGAAGCTGCAGCAGTTCCCCCTGTCGTGAGTCATGTGAGCTGCTCTGTCTGATGTGCTTAGACATCACACACAGCTCTCTAACACCATTCTCTAATTTCCCAATCATTCAGAGCAGCACATTTTTTGTGGAGCACAGAAAAGACAATCCCATCATCCTTCTAAACAAGGTGATTAATGTCCAGATAAAGGAAATTATCATTAAGTAAATGTAAATCATTATAAGGTGGTTGAGGTTGATCACGTGGGCTAACCAACTTCTACGCATAGAATAAACTTGGATTGGACCTATATGGTAAAAGAATATCATATGCTGAAAAATAAGCTTCAGGTTAAATAAAGATGATTACTAAATAACCTTTAATATCCTGCAAAGAATACCTTCATGACCATTCATTATTTTGATTGTTTTCAAAGGAGAACCTCTTTGTTAGAGCACGATTAATTGGAATCGCATTGAAATATGTTGCAAGGTGAATAAAGTCATGTCAAAAAAGAGAGGAAACATGCAACATTAGCTGAACACTACAGCAGATATGTTCAGGATACGAGTTCATTAATCATTGTGGGTGTGCTGAGTCAGAAACATGTTTAGAAACAAATGCACATTATAGGAAACATGTTACATTACAGCAGCTATTTTAATTGAACTAACCCATGCTGGAGCAGCATATTGAAGCATATTGAAGCTGACCTACAGATTGGAACTCTGTCAGATATTTTGCAGAACTGGAGAGACTGCTGCATCTGGAAGCTTGCTAGTGAGTGAATGGTAATACTGATGAAACGCGGTGTATAATTTTACAGCATTTTAAAGCTGCTGCGTTGTAGTTAATGAATATGTCTTTAGTAGCTTCAATAAGGTGTTGCGCTCATTTTTAGTATTGGCTGATGACTAAAAAATCGTCGGATTGGTCTTTGATGCAGTCGTTCCCAATAAAACTGTTCTCAAACTGGTTGGTTAAATCCCATAAAAGTTGTTTCTGTTTAAAAAACTAGCCACATTATGCTCCTTTTTTATTCTATATTTTTCTCTTTTGAGCCATTTACCATGGGGAAATTGCTTGGGTTTCCTGGAGACCTAAATAGACCACTAAGTTAATTTGATATGATTTACTGTCAAAACAGCTTTTAGTGAGTTGAATTATTATCGCCAGATTCAACACTAACACATTGTTTAGAGATTTCCTTCCTTGAGAGCATCCAAATTATAACAAGAGTAAAGAGCACATCGTGTTAGGAACAACATAATCCAATTGTGGCTGACCTGCTTTGCAACTGCATGTCCTGGAGCAGCGTGTACCAGTAGAAGTGTCCCTCGTAGCTCAAATGCATGCCTGTCAGCTGCAGGAGCTGGCTGGAGAGAGTCTTGATGAACTGTTGTATCACATCTGTGCGGTTAATGCTGACGTGATAGAGAGACTGCAATGTTTTGACAATCCTGCCAGCTGCCAAGTTCACACTTATTGGTTCCATGCCCATGTGCTGTGTAGAAGCATGCAGGAGAAAAAGAGAGTAACAAGCTAGACCATTTGTTTCCTGAGTGACAACACTGCCACCAAGTGTTAAACTGTTTTTTTTCTTTTCCAGAAAGCACCTTTTTCTTTTTTACAAACACATTTGTAGTTTGCATTTTAATTTGTCATGCTCCTACTCACACTCATGTTCAGGTGGGACAAGTCAGTGGTTGCTGCTGCGTAGGCTTCCAAAACAGGCTGCAGGTTGATGTTGCACCACACAGCAAATGTGGAAAGGTTTACCCCTGCTGTCTCTGCAACAGGCTCCCAGGCTTCAAGGGTGTCACTGCAGGTCAGTGTGCCATTTGCCTAAAGAGACAAAAAAGGAAAAACAAAGCTTATATCATGTTTCATACAATTGTTCTAATAACCCGCTGAAAAAAGAACATTGTGCCCAAAACATAAAAGGCTGTAGGGAGGGGCTGGCAAGGGGAAGATCCTATGATTTCTTCTTTTGAGGTTTAGAAAGAACAGTGGATAATTCTCCCACAGGTATCTGTTTTAATGTTGTACGCCCACATAAGCACTGTATAAATCACAAACACTGAAGTACCTTGTAGTCTCTTCCATGTCTAGACTCTGACGGTATGTGTTTTGCAAGATAAGAGACTTTTCTCCACTGCATGGTGGTTTGATCATGATAGGGACAATAACTAGGCTCTTTTAAAATAATTGTATCTGATAATTTGATGAGGAAATGTGCAGGTTCAGACAAAAACACCAAGCAACATAGTAACACCAATTTTCTGTTGCTGTTAAAAAAAATTAAAATTTTCCACAGCAACTGAGGGAAATTCTAATCATGGCAAAGCAGAATTAGTATTCTGGCAAAGACACTCAGACATTAAAAGTTAAAAAGCACCCTTGGATCTGAGCAGCAGGTTGGTAAAGCTTAAATTATATCATTTGCTTATCCTCAATAAAAGTATCAGATGGGTGTTGGTTATTTCACCCCTCCACCATTTTGTATATTTGCAAATATACCCAGCTTTTGCAGGTATGAAATTGGGAAAATGATAACCTGCAAAGTTCAGACCAACCATGAATCTATTTGTGCCAGCCAGGGGAACTATTTCTACTCACTCTGACAAACACATAGCAATTTAGAGTTATTTTCCATAACCCACACAATGTGGAAGATGTGGTTGTAGGATTGCAACAAACATCAGCTTGAGGTCAAGAGTTACTTTAGTTTGACACGAATACTGGCTAATTTGCTATTTTTTAATGAGAGTAACACAACATTTTAGATAATAGTACAGAATGTGATTTGATTATATTACACATGGGATTTGAACATTTTTATGACAATTTATCTCTAGAATTTCTAAAAAGAGGAACCAGAGCACTGGCTTCATACGCAGCTCCGCTAGATTCTCATCTCCCTTCAGTAAATTGGAAATTTTGTACAAACCATTTGTCAATGATCTGTCAGGGATGCTTCATCTGGGATTTCTCCCATTAAGTTACATTTTTCTGGTTGAACTTCAACTGGGTCAATCAGCGAACATAAGGTGTTGTTTTGAAGTGGAGGAAGTGAACAAAGCCATTCAGTTTGTATTGGCAATGATTTCAAATATTGGGCAATTTAAGTCCGAGCAAGAGGAGCGTTTAAGACATTGTACTGCTGGTAAAGACATAGTGTCTACCAGCAAAAAAAATATCATATGCCAGTGCTTGACTATATGGGCTCAAAATGGAGGCACATATTAATTGTGGCTACAATATTTAAAAGGGCAAAATGACCCAACGTCAACTCAGTCAGGTAATCTATCATTTTTCTGTGAAGTTATACATGTAAAGATAAAAGGTATCTCTTTCACAGCCACATGTGAAAGAGAAACTATTATGATGCTATTATGTTGAACATTCTTGTTTCTTAAAAAAACTAAACCAGTTCACACAACCGAAACACTTTTGAAATCTTTGATTTTTCCTAGAGAGTTGATTTTTCACAAATGTATGTGATGTGAATAATTTATAAGTAAACTCCTGCTTGCATTAATCATCAGCTATTCTATATTCTGAACATTTGTAATTTGGATTGTTTACCACTAAAGTCATATCCACATTATATTCCAGTCTGACAATACTGTCTCTCAAATCTTGTCGAGGTAAACAAATGTGCAGATGCCTATTAAAGCTGTGAGAACAGACAGATTAAGTTACAAAAACCAAGATAATTTTGACACATTAATCAGATGTCTGGAAGCTATTGAAAAAACAAGACATGAGACAAAGATGAGAAAGGACTCTTGTCAAGTGCAACAAAGCTATCACACCACAACAAAGCTGGCGTGATAGCTTTGTTGTCCACCTCAAATGCAGACATGTAGAAAACTATAACAAAAGGAAACTCTGCAAATGATTGTGAAGATTCACAATAATTAGTGGAAGAAAAGTTGACTGACTTGCTGGGCTGCTTGAAGAGTTTCTTGTATGGCAAGCTGCATTCCTTCTGTGAGCTCAGAGATGTTGAGATGACTAGTGTTCACAGCCAGCCCAATGTCTCTCATCAGGGCCGCCAGGGGCATCTGAAGGCTTTGTAGCATTACTGAGAAGAAGAGAAAGTGAAAGTCACAAATGCAAATTGTGTGTATAAGCTAAATGAAAAATGTACAGAAACTGTTTCTTTATGCATTTTAGTTTGAGATTAATAAAGATTAGATAGTGTGTAGAAACACTGATGCATAATTGAGATAGAGCTGCCGTTTCCCTCATTTTCTTTTAGATTAAATATGACTACCTCTATCAATGTACCTACATCACATAATTTTCTTTTGTATGATATTTTACATGGGATAAACATAACTAATGGCAGTCAAAATCATATCAGATCAGGACTCAGAAAACAGGACATTGTTACAGAAAAAAACAGCCTTATCTGAGCCTTTCTGATTCTAACTTTTGCTGACATGCAGATCAAAAAATAAAACAGTTTGAAAAGTTTCAAATCCCTCAGTGCAATTTCCTATATGAGTATATTCTGGGATGAGGCAGTTTTGGAAATCAAAACACCACTCGTGTCCCAAAGGGAGAGCTCTACGAAGGAGATGGAAATGCACCTTGAGGTGCTTTGAGTAGAAAAGCTCTCTCACATGTTTTTACTTTTAATTGCTTCCTAAAAGTTTACCAAAACCCTTAATGTATATGCACTTTCACAAAACATCAATGAAAATCCATAGATATGATGCAAGTTATGTTCTTGCAGTAGGAGTAGGCGTCTGGAGGTTAACTTGTAACTACATAAAACAATACAAAAAAAGATATAGAAATATATGGAACAATGCTGAATCAAAGTTCTCCCCTTTTTTTACCAGTGTTAAAATAGTTTTTTAAACAAGAGAGAACAAAACAGTTGGAAAAAATAAAACTGGTGTACCAAGTGAGCATTCAATAAAGATTACAGTCAAAATTGTCTGTCAAAAGCTCATGCAATCACTGGAATCATTTTGTCTTGGCAGACATGTTTTGACCATGTGCTTGTTTGCCTGCCTAGTGGCAATAACCTTAATTTAACAAACTATAATTTAGGAAAATTGGCTGGAGTAAATAGAGTTGCTGAAAGGGAAGTGCCTGTTTATTTTTGTGAATAATGTAGATGTTTAAAATAGCAAAATAAGGTTTTCAGGCAAGATTGCATACTCAATTGAAATTTTAGATGACTTGCACAATGTGTGTCCTATTTCTTTTAGCTATTTAAACATGCTTGTAAGACTTTTTTTGTGTCTGTTGTGTCTCTTGGTTCTCTCACCATTCTCTGCTTGCATGTTCTTCACCACAGCTTCAGTCAGTTTTTCAAAAACAGGCATGACAGATGAGATGTTGCTCCATACTTCTTCTCCTTCGAAAGTTGATAGCAGGCCTTCCAGCATCTGTTCAAGGCTGGTGCAGAAGAAAATAAAATTTAGTTGAAAGCAACTTCATCTCACTGAACTGAGGGAGAGAAAAATGCATAATCTGGCACAATCAGTGTTAAGGGCATAATTTCAAATAACTTAAAAACACCAGGTAATTATTTCTTACATCTGTTTATATTGCTCTGAATAATTGCACTTACTTGTCCCATGTGTCTTGATCTGCATTCCCAGTCATCACCTGTTCCAAAGTAGGAACAATAAGGCTGACATCGTCCAAAGATGTTGAAGGTGGGCCTTCAATTACAAGTTGCAAGAACATTCCCACAAGTTTGGCCAGCTGTTATTGAAACAAACACACACAATAAGGCATAACTTTATAACCTTTCTGGCAAAGGTTCTCACACTACATGTATCACAGCAGATAAACTATACCTTGACAATGAGATCTGGTAAAGTGTTCATTGACGCTCCCTCAAAACTCTCCCAGACACTCATGTTGCCTGAAATTATATGGAACATTTTGACAAAATCAACTTAGATTTGTAATGCTCGATATGCAAACAAATATCAGAAATCATCAGGATTTGCATGACGTCTCCCCAATTATTACACTAAGAAGCTGACTTACCTTGGCCAGGGTTCAAGATGAAGTCAGTTATCTTAATGAGGATAGAGACAGAGTATTGTGCTGTGGAGTTTGGAGGCAGGAAGCTCTCGATGGCCTTCATCTCACTCAAAATTCTTCAAAACAAAGCAACAAAAACAACAGTACATTCCATTTTAGTATTCCTCTTGAAAAGGGTAAAATATTCTCTTCAACAATTTTATCTGGTTCGTTTTATCACCAGAAAAATGTCTGACATAATGCTTCCTTTCTACAAATACATTTTATCGTTTGTCAGTGACCTGTCAGGGATGCTTTGTACCTACTCTGATAACCAACAATTATTTTCTTTATACTACACATAAACTCTTGAAAGGAAATGTGTTCATGTTTCTCCTTTAGTGGAGGGATCATTTAGCGGATCCCTCCTGCAATCCACTAAAATACCAGTATTTTAGTGGAATCAATTGGTCATTATTTGTCAGATTCTATGAAAGGGCCAAAATGGATCAAACAGGGATTAGAGCCAAAATATATTATGCAAGTGAAACATTTTCATTTCACATTGGTTTTATTTTATAATTTATGAACATGAATTTACAAAAACAAAAACTGATGGCTCATGGTTTAAATTAACTGGTGCAAATGGAATATGGATGGAATAAGTTTGGGATGAAATGTCAGTGCTAAAGGACAGAATGAGGGTGAATTGGTAAGCTGACGCTGCGGGGAATGTTTGCTCTTATATGAAACAAAATAATTAATAATTAATTGCATGACAGGCCATATTTGATTCAGACAGCAAGACACACCAATTTCAAAAGACAAAGATTTCAATAAAACAAAAACTTATTTTAAAGTGAAGATTTTTTTGCTCAACCAAAAATTTGTGATCAAAAATTTTTCATATTTCTTTTCAACTGTGAAAACAAGCATTGTGATCATTTTACTCCATGAGAATTAGCAAAAGCAGCAACATTACTCACATTTGATTCCACTTATCTGGCCCGCTGAATGTAGATGCACTCTCAAAGTATGTAGTGAGCAGTTTGACCATTGGCAGCAGATACTCGGCGAAGTCTTCCAGTATTGTTTGTTGGATAACTTTCTCAGTTCTCTCCAGGATGAGTAGGGAGATGTTCCGTGATGAGGCAAAACTCATGTCCTGGTTAATGATAAGAGTTAGAGAACCTTCCACAATTCCCAGGATGTCCTGCTGCACAGCAGGTGAAAGGGGCATGACTGGACCAAGGTTCTGCAAGGCTCTGTGGACACCAGTTAGGATTGCAGCTACAAAGTGATTGCTCTGAAATTCACCTGGTTGCTCTGCCATTCTTATAGCATTGTTGAAAGCCTCTGTGATGTTGGTTATTGTCAAGAGGAATGCTGCCTCATCTTCATTTATCGAAGGAGTTACTGTCTGCAGCAGAAGATTTAGGTCTCTAACAGGGGTGGAAAACGTTGTTGAAGAGTTTCCCCATTGGAGCATGCTTGAAAGGAGGAATGGGACGTTTGGCTGTTTTATCCATCTCTCAATGAGGTCAAGGAAAAGTCTGATCTGAAGCTGAATAGGGTGCAGTTGTTTCATGTCTGGAATGTTATCCTGAAGCTCCAAGGCGGTGTTTGTGTAGTTCAACAGGTGGCGAATGATCTCAATCATTGTTTGTCCAATGACACTCAGGTCTGCACCATCCAATGGGTACTGAAGGCTGTCCACCAGGAGCTCAATCTTCTCACTGACATACAGGGTGAACTCAACCTGAGACAGCTGGGCTGCCACTTGAATTCTCGTGATGTGGAAAAAGTCACGTAGGAACCTTGAGACGGAACTATTTCTGGTGATTGTTTCCAGCCTCGTCAAATACCAATCCACAAGCTCAAGGAAGACTTTCTGTGAATGAAGTGGGTCCTCCATTGAGGTAGTATTTAAGCGGTTAAATGGTTCCATGTCAGTGACCAGCTGTATCAGATGCTCCACCATAATGATATCTGAACTGTTCTGTTGGTTCAGTTCAAGTATCATCTTGATATTGGTCAAGATGGTTTCCAAGGTTTGCACAACAGCAGTGTTAGGATCAGAGCTGAAGTCCACTTGGTTGAAATCTCTAAGAGTTTCTGTGACAATATCTGAGATGAAAGAGAGGATGGTTGTTTCGTTTTGGAGTGCTGGTGTGTTTGCCAGAAAGCTGCTAATGCCATTTATCAATCCAAGAAGACAGTTTGATGTCATTGTCAGGTTCATCTCTTGTCCAGAACATGTTTTGTTCATGTCATTGAAAATGTTCACTATTTTCACCATCAGATCATTCAGGTTGGAAGCTCCAGCAAGTGTTGCAATTTCATGAAGATCGAGCTCAGTTAGGTTTGACTGCTCCAGAATGTTCTCGAGACTGGATATTGTGATGTTTTGCATCTCTGTGACTAATTTCATGACATAAAGGGTCTGCTTGAATGTTTCGACATGAGCTGAATCATTTGGTGACAGCATGAGCGAGAAGACAATTGTGCTAAATTCTTCCAGCTCCTGGCTCAAGGGGACATTGCTGCCCAGTGTTATTGCGACAGTTGTATTTTCACCCTCTGCAAGCATGAATTCTATTACCTTATCAAGTAAAGTAAAGATTTCTGAAATTTCTTCCAAGCAGTCATTGCCTTCTTCACATTTGGGGACCAAATTCTGCAGAGCTTTAAACTTCTCCATAAAATATGTAGCATTTTCCTGAACACTAGGTGGCAGGAATGCCACCAATCTCTGAATGATAAGATCCTGGGCAACATCTGGTCCAACCTGAGTGAGACCCTGGGGATTGTCAGGGTTGAGTAAGTTAAGAAGGTCCATGAAGGATGCCTGAAGGTCAGTGACTTGAGCAGCAGTTAGTTGGCCATCGGATGATAGGAGATCCTCTATGTTCTGCTGTCTGAAGAGAGAAGTTACAATCTCCTGAAGCTGGCGTAGGTATCCAAGAATTATGTTGGTTGGGTCACCAGCTGGAGAATCAGCTAGTGTTTGCAGAAGCTTCACGGCACCAGGGATGACTTCATCAAAGGATTGGTTGGTGAAGCTATAGAGTGTCTCGTTGAGTGCTGGTGTGTTTGCCAGAAAGCTGCTAATGCCATTTATCAATCCAAGAAGACAGTTTGATGTCATTGTCAGGTTCATCTCTTGTCCAGAACATGTTTTGTTCATGTCATTGAAAATGTTCACTATTTTCACCATCAGATCATTCAGGTTGGAAGCTCCAGCAAGTGTTGCAATTTCATGAAGATCGAGCTCAGTTAGGTTTGACTGCTCCAGAATGTTCTCGAGACTGGATATTGTGATGTTTTGCATCTCTGTGACTAATTTCATGACATAAAGGGTCTGCTTGAATGTTTCGACATGAGCTGAATCATTTGGTGACAGCATGAGCGAGAAGACAATTGTGCTAAATTCTTCCAGCTCCTGGCTCAAGGGGACATTGCTGCCCAGTGTTATTGCGACAGTTGTATTTTCACCCTCTGCAAGCAT
The DNA here is from genome assembly GCA_902982915.1 of Phalloptychus januarius. NCBI lineage: Eukaryota > Metazoa > Chordata > Actinopteri > Cyprinodontiformes > Poeciliidae > Phalloptychus > Phalloptychus januarius. Next base: position 12,802,606 of record CADWAE010000230.1, on the reverse strand, counting down.
GAATTCTATTACCTTATCAAGTAAAGTAAAGATTTCTGAAATTTCTTCCAAGCAGTCATTGCCTTCTTCACATTTGGGGACCAAATTCTGCAGAGCTTTAAACTTCTCCATAAAATATGTAGCATTTTCCTGAACACTAGGTGGCAGGAATGCCACCAATCTCTGAATGATAAGATCCTGGGCAACATCTGGTCCAACCTGAGTGAGACCCTGGGGATTGTCAGGGTTGAGTAAGTTAAGAAGGTCCATGAAGGATGCCTGAAGGTCAGTGACTTGAGCAGCAGTTAGTTGGCCATCGGATGATAGGAGATCCTCTATGTTCTGCTGTCTGAAGAGAGAGTTACAATCTCCTGAAGCTGGCGTAGGTATCCAAGAATTATGTTGGTTGGGTCACCAGCTGGAGAATCAGCTAGTGTTTGCAGAAGCTTCACGGCACCAGGGATGACTTCATCAAAGGATTGGTTGGTGAAGCTATAGAGTGTCTCGTTGAGTGCTGGTGTGTTTGCCAGAAAGCTGCTAATGCCATTTATCAATCCAAGAAGACAGTTTGATGTCATTGTCAGGTTCATCTCTTGTCCAGAACATGTTTTGTTCATGTCATTGAAAATGTTCACTATTTTCACCATCAGATCATTCAGGTTGGAAGCTCCAGCAAGTGTTGCAATTTCATGAAGATCGAGCTCAGTTAGGTTTGACTGCTCCAGAATGTTCTCGAGACTAGATATTGTGATGTTTTGCATCTCTGTGACTAATTTCATGACATAAAGGGTCTGCTTGAATGTTTCGACATGAGCTGAATCATTTGGTGACAGCATGAGCGAGAAGACAATTGTGCTAAATTCTTCCAGCTCTTGGCTCAAGGAGACATTGCTGCCCAGTGTTATTGCGACAGTTGTATTTTCACCCTCTGCAAGCATGAATTCTATTACCTTATCAAGTAAAGTAAAGATTTCTGAAATTTCTTCCAAGCAGTCATTGCCTTCTTCACATTTGGGGACCAAATTCTGCAGAGCTTTAAACTTCTCCATAAAATATGTAGCATTTTCCTGAACACTAGGTGGCAGGAATGCCACCAATCTCTGAATGATAAGATCCTGGGCAACATCTGGTCCAACCTGAGTGAGACCCTGGGGATTGTCAGGGTTGAGTAAGTTAAGAAGGTCCATGAAGGATGCCTGAAGGTCAGTGACTTGAGCAGCAGTTAGTTGGCCATCGGATGATAGGAGATCCTTTATTTTCTGCTGTCTGAAGAGAGAAGTTACAATCTCCTGAAGCTGGCGTAGGTATCCAAGAATTATGTTGGTTGGGTCACCAGCTGGAGAATCAGCTAGTGTTTGCAGAAGCTTCACGGCACCAAGGATGACTTCATCAAAGGACTGGTTGGTGAAGCTGTAGAGTGTCTCGTTGAGGGAGGCAACATCTTCAGGTTTGATGAAAGCTGAATATGTTAGCAGACTATGTCTCAAGATGTCAGAGAAAGAAAGTGTCAGGTTACTCTCCAAAAACAGGAACTCCATGATTAACTGCTCCAGTCCTTTCATTGCTAAGTCAGTTTCTCTAGAGATAAATATCTGGGGGTTGAGCCTGATTATCTGTAAGCCTGCATCAAGCACTTTGGAGGCATTAACTGGAGCACTGTTGAAGAGCAGAGGCTGGAGTGGTTTAAGACCTGCAGATTCTAACAAATCACTGATGAGCGGACCTATGACAGCAGGGTCTGAGATGTTTTGGTTAGGCAGAGCAATGACTGTTTGGACAAAGCCATCCAGGTCCAGAACCAACTTAATGAGATAGGCAGAGAGTGCATCTCCCTCTTCAATCGTATGTTTTAAATACGTGGCTGTCAGATTTTTGTAGACTTCCCCATACACATGCTGCAGCAGACTCACTGTTCCTCTTAAAGCACTATAAGAGTAGGATAGAAAATAAGAATAAAAATGACGATTAGATATGTTCATGTAACAACAACAATGATAGAGCAAGAAAACAGTATATAAATTGATGTGGAAACCGAAAACGTCTGAGAAGAACAAGTTCAAACAGGCAGGTTTGTCAGCTGCCACAACAAAGACCTTCATCTGCTCACCACAATGTTGATGTGGGTTGATTTTTATTATATGTTTTTAAGTATTTTTACATCAGCAATGTGTATTATCCTTTACTCTATTTGTAAAAAAAAACAGCTATGTGAATTTCTAATTTTCCTATAATTAAAGCTAAAATTTTATCCTACTTAAATTTGTGAACTCAGTGGTTCATACTTTATGTTTAAATTAAGTGTCACACTAAATTCCACAAAACTTAATGAAATTTTGGAGCTCAGTGAAAGAGAAATTCAAAACTTAACAAAAATCTTTATTAACTTGGTTATTAATCTTGGCAGAGATCTGTGTCCTTATTACTGAGCCTTTATGTGTTTATGTTTTGCTTTTGTTTTTTGCCCAACTGGAATAAGGAGTTTGCCCATGTACCTCAACCTCATACTGTCCAATGTCTGTTATTTTATGTGGCATCATATTTTCCAACCGATAAGACTGATAGCAAACATAGATATAGCGTTTGACAAAAGAACATTCCTCTAAATAGCAGTGTTTGGTAAGACCAAAGATAATCACTGCTTAAAAGCTTATGAAGGTAAATCAAGTCCACAGGGAGACAAAGTTCTCACATAATTACATCATATAATGAAGACAAACGTTTTTTGTCACTTACTTCAGAAGAACATCTTCGTTTGGTGACATCACAGCATTCCTTGCTGCTTTGACAAACTTTGACCACTCCAGACCAGTGTCACAATGAAGGGCCATTGAGTGGGCATTGACACAGCCTAAAAATAAAGTAAGAAAATAGAAAAAAACACCTTTGTAGAAACATCTGGAAATACATCTTTTTTTATTGTCACTGGTAAACATCTATTGATTACTGTATTTAGGAAAATTATCCTGGCATGGTAGATGTACATTAGAAGTTATTTTCAGTTAACCAACAACCTATTTACTCATAGCAAATGATGCACGCATCTTTGCAAAAGATAAGCCCATGCACAATGAGTATCAATTCTAATTTATTTTATATTTTTAAGGTTTTTAATGTTTTTAGTTAATAGAAAGGCCTTATTGGCATTGCAAGTATAAAACTATTCTTATTAATTCTTATAAGATTTTTGAAGTTCTGTATTGGTATTTTTGACAATTTATCTTTAGTGATGACCTTCAAGTTAAGGTTGGAATGCCTGCTGTTGCAGTCACATTAATCATTACATGCGTTCACAGATACCAGATTGCCAAGGTTTTTTAAAATATGGTACAAGTACCATTGGTGGTGTTTGGACTGCTTATGTGATACCCAAAAAAAAATAAATTTCAACAGTATTAGTTATTTTAAATGTAGAAAAATGTTAAAATCTATTAACTGCAATAGAGTCAACATCCAAAAGAATGAGCTGACCACTACATTGATATTTGTTTATTAAGAAAGAGAAGAAAATGATTGATAAACTTTCCAAATTTCCTAGTAATCAATGTTTGGTTAAATTGAAAATGATTTTATGTTATTCAACCAAATTATTATTCTTTTGCAGAGAATATTTTACTGATCTCTTTAGTGGCTAGATCTATAAGTGTGCACAGGACACAGAGTCAAAGGGTGTCTGTTTATTTGTTCAAGTCCTTTATCTAGCTTCTTGATGACAGAAGAGAAGAAAAAATACAAAATAAAAGCAGCTGGACTCACAGTTTGGTGGATCTTTTTCAACACCAGGTCTGTAGTTCAAAATCCAGTAAGTGATGTGGAAGTAATCCTTCATTCTGGGCCACAAATCACTCTCCTCAAGCTCTTCTCCCAAGTTTTCCAATGACATGATGAGACTGCATGAAGAACAAAACCAAAGGCTCATTCAGCTTGACAGTGGAAGTGCATTTTTTATTTGTAACACTTTCATGGAAAGTTGTGCCACAACTTTCCACAGGTCTTGATTTTGGAGTTATGTCAATATGACTTCTAAATTAATGAGTTGAAAACAATTCCAGCCTTGAAAGTGCACTGAAAAGACATTGTAAAACCTCTGTTGAAGTGTCTCCTGGAAGTTGTGTGTGTGGTGGTAAGGCATCCAGTTCAACCAGTAGTCTTGATCCAGATGGGTTATGAATCTCTGCAAAAATTCTCCGAATTGCATGCTGGCATTGAACAAATTGTTCCACTCAGAGAGCATCATGGGGAGTGTCAGGTTAAAGTCTGCTCGGCCTGTGAGGACGCAGTACACTTCTTCTGCCTAAAGGTAAAATATGACATTTTCAAATAAGACTAAAAATAAGAGTAGGAATTACACAATAAGAAGCATATTTAACAATCTTGAGAAATTAATTTTAAGAAATTATGCAAATTCTTTTAGACGTTTCTAGGAATGAAACTTCACAAGAAGAGTGATTCATACCTTTTGCACTACAGGATTCCAGTCCATCAGCAAAGCATGGTTCAGGGCAGGGATGTTTTGGCAGAACATAGATTTCCACACTTCAACCTTTACAGTCTTGGAGGACAGCAGCCACTCGAAGGGCTCAAAAAGTTCCTCACACTCCTCATTTTCTATCGCCTTAAAAAATACAAGCAAAGTCTGTTGCAAGGTATATATTCCCATTCTTGTGTGACTGGTAGCTATCATATGTACTGAAGAAAAGAATGTAAGCTGAAAGTGTTGCTAGACAAACTACAGGCTTCATAAAACTGAAGAGTAAAAGTAAGACATAAGCATAGATGCAATGTGTATTTATTAATTTATATTTATTAAGCATAAGAGCAAGCTATGCTAAATTAAATTAGAATAACCCTACCTCCTCAAAGACTTCCACCGCACTGTCCATTACCCGGCTAAACCAAGCTGCTGCCTCAGACTGGTTCTTCTGCAGCATGTGATAGGTCAATTGGAGATTTTCTGCATCTTCCAGGACATTGCTCATCACTTCTGTAAGTACAAGCAACAAACACATAGCAATGAGACAAACCGGATTGGCTGATAATGTATTCAGTGGGAAATTTTATCTTACCCTTAAGAAGCGGATAATAAGATATACATTTCCATACTCTTCTTTATTTCTAAGTCAGGATTATCTTTCTTTTATCAGTCCCCAAAGAAAGTGGGTATCCTTGTATTATTGAGCTCTCAGTTTCTCAACACAAAAAGTGCACATAATATTCCGAGATGTGCAAGTCAATCAGAAAGGTCGTCATTATTATTGTAGATGTCTTAAACTTTTACTTATTGGAAGTGGTCAGTTTTTACTTCATCTGTATTTAATGAAAGTCTAAAAAGCTTTGTATATCATAGTTAAGAATTTGGGATAATCTTAAACTTGTTTCACATTCCTTTGGATTTCAAAGTTCTGCTTCTATACCAGAAACTGCTGCACATTCTTCTCTCTTAGATCTTAGAGTTTTTAGAAGAAAAAGCAATTGGTCAAAAACAGGGCTAAAAGAAAACCCCACCAATAGTAGCGGCCTGGTAAAACAGGATGAATCATCATACAATATGAATTGTATGATATTTAAAAAAACAGCAATGTGACAGTGCTATTACTCCCATAGTTACTTGACTTGCTATAAACATATTTTGTTTGTAGTCTTACTTTCTACAGTGACCAAAGTCTCCCTTGCTGCCTTCATGGACTGGAAGCTGGTTTTGAGAGCTCTCTGAATAACCTTGTCCAACTCAGGATCAATTTTTGCAATTTCCAGCAGCACTTGAGTGACTCCCATAAACCTGCCAAAGCAAAACGTCAGACTCATTACTGAGGGGAAATTAACAGTTTCTTTTATACACATATGCAGTCTGATTAAATAAAGAAGTAATTCAAAACCTTCAAGGTTGAGAGGAGAGAGAATATTGAATATACAGTGTACTTGTAGTCGATAGTAGATACAAAGAATATCAAACATCTTTATAAGATGAAAAGCTTAAACAATAAAACTGAGGAATGTTAAAAAAGTCCATATGAATAAAAAACATTGAGATAATTTATTGCTATTTCATTGTCTTGCAATAGGAATAAATACTACCACTCAACCTAACATAATTCTAACGACCCAGTACCTATGAACCTTTCCTTTCTGAGATGTTAACTAAATTAATAAAAATTTGAAAATAATTTATGAATCTTGAAATCAATGGCTGCATGTAAAGAAGGCATGTCCCTGTACTTACAGCTCTGCCTCGTCGCTTTGTGGTTCTGCATCTATGCTGCGCTTTGACCTGGAGACTTCCTGTTTCATTGACGATGAACCTCCCAAAAGACTTTGCACCAATTGTCTCACAAAGGAAACATCATCTGCTGCCACACGCTTTGTCCATGCCAGGAAAACCTAGGGTTTAAAATTTCACAAAATTTCTGTGACTCATCAAGCGGCTGCAAATGCAAAATAGCTTTCTGTAGAATCTGGTACAGTGCACCTAATGTTTGAGTTGGACATTGGCCCTTTTAAATAAAGCTCATTATTGGAAGAGGAAATCCTACATATACTTTTTTAAGTAAACAATTCCCCATTAAACTTCTGCTTTAATCTTCAGTTTCTACAAAAGACAAATTAGTCAAGCCAAACGTGTGGTAAACACAGGATGGGAAGAACAAAAAACAGAAAAAACTCAAATCTATTCCAAATTCCATTTTCTAGCATACTTAGAACATGGGTCAGCTCTAAGTATGGGTTAGCACACTTAGTTTTTATCTGACTGCATCAGATAAAAATTTCACTATTTTAACATCAAGTGGAAATAAAGCAAAAAGATATAAAGGTTAAGTGATTTGGAAAGTTAAAAGATGGAGACATGACAATTGTAAAGGTAAAAGTGAATAGAAAAGTGAAATGCTAGACACCCATGAATACATGCTGCCAAGTTTTCCAAGATCATAGTCATAAATTACGGTTTTGTTCCACCTACTCAAGGTAGGATACTCAACTGACTGCATTCTTGTTTTCAGGTCGGACCGATCAGGTTAAAAGAGCTTCCAAAGATGATAACTTCACCTGGAAGTTCAGTCTTTGCAGTTGTTGGCAACATTGTCTACAATTAACACTAATTGTCACAAATTTAATAAATGTGAGAGATGGTACAGATCGTTATGTCAACTGTTCCTCATGGCCATAAAATAGGAGCAGGCCAGTTTCTATTACTGAACTGTGGGCTTTGCATTAGACAAAGAGAGATAAAAAACAAAAAAAAACTGATGCCTGATCTGACTGTAAAAAATACTGAAAATAAAGCAGACCTTTCTGCTTTGTATTTTCTGCTCAAAAGCTGAGAAAAGTGGTGAAATAACCTAGTACCAATGTGACTTGTTGGAAGCTATATATGTACATAATTACTTATAATAGCCTAAGATTAATAAAATATAAGATGTGTTTGCTAGCGTCTTGCAAACATGCACATTCCATACTGCTAATTAACTTCTAATTAAATGCACTCAAGGTTCCTGGTCTGTAAGTTCCAGGAACGGAATTGTCTGTTGTCAGCAGGGTTTTTTTGCATACCACTGGGTATATTTAGCAACATGATACAGCAACAAAAAAAGAAAAGAAAAACACTCAGCAACTGGATCAATGCTAATTTCCCAAACTACCTTTGGTTCTGATTATAACACTTGAAATAACACCCTACCTCTTTTTCCACTTTGTCAGGACAAATCCAACTCAGGAGCATATCCAGGGTGCCTGTGCTGCATGCTGCTGTTAACCACATTGTGTTGTTGCTGTTGTCACACAAATGAGAGCGCACCATGTCTTTGTCCCACATCAGCCCTACAGCCTAGAATAGGGAGGACAGTTTATTGCATTCATTATTTGTTTATTCAGTGATGAGTGACATAATAAATTCCCCCCCCCAAGACAGTGAAGATCTGACAAAACCTGCACTGCAAATTTAAAGTCTTCTTGCTTTTGTAAATTGTTGCTTAATTGTCACTTGGGGGTAAAAGCTGGAGGAATAGGTGGTTAGGACCTGTGCTTATCGTCACTGGTGCTTTGCTTACCTGGTGCAGTGGTATGTGAACTTCCTGTAGGATTCGTTTCACAATGTCACTGACTGAGTCACTCCTTAAGGTGACAATGTCTCCGAGGGTTATCGAAACATCTAAAGAGATTTAAATCTCACATTAGCACGACAGTTCAAAACATTTCCACAGCTTCTTTTTAAAGAATTCTTCAAATAGCAAGAGATCGTATTCACTTTATACATTTTCAAATGGAATATATATGTTTTAAAGTTACCTTGTCCGGGCCAGTTCTGGGCATACTGGATGACGTCAATGCTTCCATCAAGCACTGGATGTACCTTCCAGATGAAGTCAGCAGAGTCAGGGAAGGTCTTCTGGATGAAACGCAAAAAGCTACAGAAAGAACCAGAAAATACAAAACTGTGAGTAGAACAGGCAACCAATGAACCAATGTACTAGGAGACAAATTAATTCTCAAGGTAAATAAGAAATTACAGGCTTAAAAGAAGGATAAATATAGTTTTTGAAAGCTCATTCCAGAGCAGAGGTTGTCTGAATAAGAATTCAGACAACTACCATCTAAGAGACCTGTCTGTTTTTTACCATAAGCCTTCATATATTGTATCTGTAAAATCAAGTTTTTTTAATTATATTACCTCTTCATGTTTGTGAGTAGAGTTTGTGTGTTGTTCAGCATGTCTTCAAGAGAATTGGCAGAGAAGAGCTTGGGAAAGGCTAGAAGGGTTTCCCACATTGATGTCTCATTTTGCAGCTGATCAAAAAACATTACTGTCCCTCCTCCCAGCAATAATATCTCATCCGGATTGGTCACCATTAGCTCTGTTAGTACCTGAGAGCAAAGAACAACATCTGAGCTGCTATGCAAAAACTTGTTAAAAGAGCCATTTGTCTATTAATTTCAAAAAGAACTCAAAGAACAGATCATCATTTTTAGTTTTTGCACCACCACGAAATTAAAAGGTAACATGTGCACACTTAAGAGCAGATGATTTAAATGACAAACTGGAACATACCTTGTTCAGTGTTTGAAGTGAGGCTTCTAACACAGTGTCGTTGGAGTTGCAGAAAGTTACCATAGCATAGGTGACTGCGTTGGGTGAGGTTTGGTTCATCCAAGGAAGTGTAACAGTGCAGATAGCTTTCTTAAAAATGTTCACTGACTCCATAATTGCGTTCATGGTTTCCTGCAAAATCCAGGTTGAAATTTTCAACAGTAAGTCCAACATCCACAAGAAAATAGGTATTCGATTCACTTACATTGATGTTAAACTTTGGATTAATATATTATAATCAAGTGGAACAAATTAAATTCTTAAAACAGCCATTTAGTTTTACATGTTTTCATAAATTTCTACAGAGTTACAAAAAATGCTCTTTATTATCTTTAGGTCTTATATGCACTGGTTTGACTGAAGACCCAGTTTTAGTCATTATACACTCTTTCAAGCCAATGAGAGAAGTTTTAGAGTCTGTGCTGTCATTAGCTTATGTGTCCTTTAATGAGTATGTACACTATATTTCTGCAGAAACACAAACGACTGGGAAGTCTGATACTTTCCTGTCATTACACTTGCGGACACTCACCTGATCCGGCAGAGAGGTGTCGAGGGGACCCATGAGAGGAACATTTGTATAATTGGCTCGGTTAGATGAACCTTAAGATATAAATCCACAGTTCAACTCAAGGAGGATGTCAAAGTCAATACAATCTGAATACCAAGTAATAAAGTCAAATTCCAAAGAGTTCTACTTTTCCGTATTAGCAAATCTTAACCAATGGACTGAGTAATTACCCTCGTTATAACAAGAAAAAAAAACTGTACAACATAAGTGCATGTAAAGTAATAACATACCAATAAAGCTTTCCATGAACTTAATCAACTTTGAAGGGTCATTTTGAGTGTCATTGGGGAAAGCCTGGCTGAAAAACTCCGCTCCTTGCATCAAACTTGCCAATGGAGATTTATTTGGTAAAGGAGCTGACCTGTGACACAAATAATGAAATGAAATTACATCAGAGTTAAATATTGATATTTAGAACAATGAAATCAGTCATTCCCATTCACGCCTACATGTGTGAAATTATACAATGTAAGTGGAATATCGACAAAGTCTTGTGCATATTTGTAATGGGAACACAGCTATTGTCACCAGCTCTACATTAGCTAGTTAACGCAGCCATTAAACAACTCTAAATCACAGAAAGTCCACCACAAATATTTTGAAGAAGTAGAAGGAAATGTTTTTTCATAATTATTGTGCATAGAGTATAAATGAAATGAAATGTGTCCCAAGCTGGGTAATTAAAGAACCATAAAACAAGAGTGAGTATACTAGTATATACTGTGCATAATATTTGTTATTCAAATGTTAAACTGTGCTTTTTTTTGTTTTCACATGATTTTACATACTTAAATCTAAAAAAAATATGATGACAATGATTATTGATGATTTTATTTTATTGTCTTTTTGTTGTTTTGTTTATTTCTATTTATTATGGGCCATATTTGTGTTTTGATACAAAGAATTGATTGATAATGATAAACAGCATTTTTTGTTTGCTTATAGAACAGTCTAAAAGGGGAAACTAAGGTTAGGTGTTTTATAAACAGTAGATAGACACAAACTGAATGCCAACAACACAAACTGGTTTTTCTACCAGCTATCCTCATTCCAACAAATGGCATGCAACTTGTTTCTTCTGCTCTGTCAATCAAATAAAAAAAAATCTTTATATAAAAAAACACAACTTAAAAAAATAAAACAGAAAAAAGAACGGAAACAATAAATAAAGAACTGTAACCAGAGAAAAAAATCATAGCCAGTTTCTTCTATAAAAGATGAGTTTGCGGTGAGCACACAAAGCATATTTGTAAAGGTAAAATAATGTGACAGGCAGATTACCTTCGAGCCCTTGATGACTTTGATGAATTTGAGTACACCAGGGATGTGTTGTGACATTTGCTGTCTGTGTTGCAAAGAAGGGTCTGAACGAAAGGGAAAAAGCCTGCACTTGGTAGGTTCCTTGGTCCAACATAACCTAGAAGAGAGTCAAGAAAATGTTATAGTTGGATGTGGATGTTTATAAGCAAAATCTTTACGTATATCAGTAACAAACTACATGAGCTATTTATTTCTCATGTTTCATTTGGAAAGAACATTTCACTAGAAACAATGTTATCGATAAAAAGTTTTAGTCTATTGTGTCACTTTTATTCAATTCACTGCAAAACCAACACCATCTTTTGACAAGAAAACAATCTCAGCTTTGGTACAATGGAAAACAAAAAACATGCCGTGTGACGGCCGTGAAGATCAAGTTACTGTCAACCAGCTATCAGCACTAAATTAATGGAGCTATGATTTCCTGGTATTCATTCTGAGTATCTCAGAATGAGATATTCTCAGCGACACTGACAGCCCATTGTGTGAGTCACTGTCAAACCCAGAGAAAACAGGTGACTCCTGAAAAACATGCATTCCATGAAACGTCACAGCTTTTATTTGCCTTTATGTGCTCAGTTTTACTGAGTAAATAAAGTGTTGACACAAGGAGAAGTTAATTGAAGAAAATGAAAAACTCATGAAAGCCATATTGTCCAAGAAGAACAAAAACTATGTATTCATAAATAGATATGAAAAGCAGTCTTTGAATCTGTTCTTTTAAAATGTAGATAGAACTATATATATATATATATATATATATTTATTGCAAATATAGCAGAAAACGTCCTAATAATATAGTGGATGTCTTTTTTTTTCTTTTTTGTATACAAACCCACAGAGATGATCAAGTTCCAAGTGTGTATTGTTATTAAACATAATCTTTTTTATAACAGGTTGAACAAACAAAAGGAAGTTGGTGAGCTGTTTATGTGAAAGCATGTACTCTTTCCCTAGTTTTATTTTGCAATATATTTACAATCCAGATCATGATATATTGAATTATGCAGTTCACTTCATTACCACCAATACTATCAATAATGTGTTTTTTTTAGGCTAGAACAATTTCAATACCTGGTAGCCAGTATTGGTTAGATCATTTTTCTCCCTCAACATGAAAAAATATTTGATTATGGACACTCAAAGGATTGTGTGTGCCACTCCTTTGTTAAGTACAAAAATGTACTTAAGAAAGTACCCAGAGTTTAAATAAATAAAACTATACAAATGACAAGTCAATAGTTGTGTGGCAAGCTTTATTCTGAAGAGGAGTTGGTGTTTGAGTTTAATTCTTCAATTGTTTGCTCTGATTAAGAAACTTGAAAGTCCTGAAACATCAAGCTACTGACCTTCAAGATGTCTACACTTACCTACACTGAATAGCAGCTCAGTAATGAAGCCATGCGCATTTTAAAACTGGTTTCTCAGCTTTAAGTAAGTACTTCATAAAGACTTTCCTGGACTTAAGATACATTTCCACTAATCCTGTTTATTTGCTAAACATCCATCCATCCATCCATCCATCCATCCATCCATCCATTTTCCTGCACCCTTGTCCCTTACTGGGGTTGGGAGGGTTGCTGGTGCCTATCTCCAGCTGTCATTTCGGGCGAGAGGCGGGGTACACCCCTGGACAGGTCGCCAATTTGTCGCAGGGCAACACAGAGACATACAGGACAAACAAACATGCACACACACACTCACACCTAGGGACAATTTAGAGAAGCCAATTAACCTGACAGTCATGTTTTTTTTTTTGGTCTGTGGGAGGAAGCCAGAGTATTTGCTAAACATGTTGCATTTATTTATTTATTATGTTTTTGGGGTGAGGGGTTGAAATGTTTAATCTGCCTTAAAAAGTGGCTAGAAACAGAATAAAACAACATAAAACATGTATTTCTTCCCCTGCCTTTAGAATTTTTATATGATCTCAATGTAATGACATTTGCTTTTCCAATACCTTCATTTGCCTTGTTTGGGCCTCTGAAATACTTTATTTGCTCCAGTTTTATACTCACATGTGTTTCTTACAACCGGGGGGAAATGGTCCCGAGTCACAGCGATGAGGATGAAGATGATCAAAGGCCAGGCAATCAGAGTCATGGACCACAGCTAGGATGATATCGTAGGCGTCAGTAATGGCAATCAATTATGACTACGTTCATTTCCAGAACACAAAGTTACATCAGATGTAGTGTATGTTTTTTTCTTAATGTAAAAATCTAAATGAAAGTCACCCACCGGCTGTCTGATGACGCCCAGTCCATTCTTCCAGAGAAGGAGTTTCAGTTGTCTGAAGAACGCCATGGGACCAGGGAGGCTAAAAGAAAATCAATGAAAGATAAACATACACTAGTTCAGTGACAGTCACATTGTTACTTTTATGCTAAAATAAGTGGAAATTTATAGAAAGCAGTAGCAATACTGTTTCCTAGTACAGTATGCTATGTTTTCAGGCACAACATATTTAAACTGAAGAATCACGATGGATTCATTATTTCAGGACTGAAATTCAAAGCATATATTCACAATTAGCCATTTAAATGGTTTTCAAACTGTGGTACCAGTACCCATGGTACTTAAACTGTGTTTTAATGGGATCCAGATGAAATTCTGGTGCTAGTTAAAGGTAAATACAAATAAGTTATTATGGTCATTTGTTTCCATTTGTTTTCTGAAGAGTAACGTTACTTGACTAAAAAACTGAAGCAGGTCATATTGAAGGAACAAGTGCTGGAGGTAGATGGTACTGTTTTTATTTACATCTAAAGTTGGAACCTGGATCTGAAGAAAAACATTAAATCCAAGTTATTGTGTTTCAAGTTCAAGCTCAGAAACAATTTGCCACTGGTCATTGACCACAATTTAATAGCAATGTAATTTTCCATAAAATTAGATTAGGTTTTATAGTATTGTGTGACTCAAAGATTTGATTAGACATAAATAATCAGAAATGCAAATAAACATCAGCACGTTTTATGGATTTTAAGAACTCCTATTTCAGATTCTGAGTAGAAGTTTAATTCCTTAATCAAACAAACAATTTCATAAGTAAATGTTCAGAAAATGTCATGTGAATTTTTCCTAAAAATCAGACCTTGCCAAGCAGTATTCCCTGACATGATATAATGTTTATTTTAGGGGGACAAAAAGACAATATTGTGAGAATTTTCTCCGGACCTTTCCGTAACCTCTTTTTCTCTATTCAGTAAACATCCATGGAACCTTTGCTAAAGGTTTCTTTTACAATTTCCTTCAGACTTCCAGTTAATCTGAACCTAAACATTTAGGGATTGCTCTCTAAAGATGTTTTGAAAGTCGCAGTGTGACAGTTATCACTAACTGCCACACGATAGTTAGTGATAGAGGGGAGATCAAATTGAGGGTGATGTTAAGATGGACTCACCGTAATTGTATAATTGTATTAGATATATACCAGTGTAAACAAGCGTGAAACTAGTCAACAACTCTGAAATATGGTTTTCCAAAATGCCAGGGGTATAAAACTTTTCATTTTGTTTAAATTGTGTTTTATTGACAGGTTGCAGGTTACAAAAGAAAATGCAAAGCCATGTAATAAAACATTTTCTTCAAACGATTGAGTTGTTTTTGTGGTCATGGCTACTAGAGAAACTGTATGAGCTGTACCTAGTCCACTTTAAAAGTAATAGATTCTATGAATGGAAAAACGGTTAAATTAACATAAGCATCTTCAAGACATCTTCAAAGCATTTTCAACAAAAGCAATAAAGTAATTTTAAAGTAATTAAACAGAATTAAGAATGAGATAAGCAAACCACAGCTCATATAAAAGCTCTGTTCACAGCTTAAAGAATAAATGAAAGGAAAGTTAACTCTTCTTCTTCTCTTCTTTTTTAAGTCAGCATTTAGAATTGATCCATGTGATATTGCTTAATAATCCAACTTATTGTAAAAATAGAGTTTCGACGTACCTGAGCACTGCTGTCCTTGTAAATTAGTTAAATTGTTTGTTATCTGTCTGAAGTCCACGGGCTCATTAATAAGGACATCTTGCCACAGGAGATAACCCCCTAACAAGACGTCCTTTCCATCAGTCGTTAACTAAAGTAAACTGAGAAAATTTTCCTCAAAACAGGTAAAATCTAAAGCTCAAAACGTTCCCTCCGTGATTCCTGCTGTCGTAACAATCCTCACTTCATTAAACACTCCTAGTTGTCCTGAGAATGACAGGCACCTTCTTTGTGCCAGCTGATCTGTGAAAGGGCGTGTACTCTTGCTGTGTTCTAAACAATGAAAAAAAAACCCTCATTACTTCCTTGAACAAATAGGCATACTTAGAAGACAGAACAGGTTTAAATTAAAATCAAGGGATTGTATATTGTAGATTTATAGAACACTTTATAACATGTATATAAGCAATAATACATAAAATAATATAATCTTAAATCATAAGCCTATAGGTAAAACACACTCATGGGAAAGGAGATGTGTAATCCGTAATTTAGATTACAGAAGACAAGAGTTATGAGGCAATTCTACATAGTCCAAAGTGGCACAAAAGCATCAAGTTACGCCCAATTATTTTGTATGCTGTTGTTGAGGCAGTAAAATTCTCCAGAGAAATTAGTCACACATTATCACAAGGGAGAATCCACTGGGACAAATCATTTCTTCTTAATAGCTGAGATACAAGATACACAACACTAAATCATTGTAAAGTAACTGACAAAAGGAATAAAGCGTTTAGAAATGGAGTAGCCAACTATATAAAGAAAAAGGGCAGGATTTCAGAAAAAAATAAAAATAAAATGGAAAGCATGTAATTTAAGTTGAACCATGTTTCCTTAAACAAAAGTTATATAACAAAATGGCGCGGCACTGAAGTTTTATCTAAGCCTGGTAAAAGAGCAGCTGTCAAGCAAGCTGAGCAACAAAGACATTCTTTCCATTTCAGCTTTTCTGCAACAACGTGAGCAACTAGAAGCTGCAGGGTTGGGCCTTGTGGGGCTACAGTGAACATGTGACACCTATGCTTTGTAAAACATCAAGATGTCGTCCATCATTAAGGTAGATATACCGGTTTTTTATGCTGATATCATTATGTGAGGGTTAAAGGGTGTCACAGGTACAGTGAAGCAAAGTGTCACTATACTTAAAGCTATCATATTTTGAACAAGAATTAACTTGTCTTAACAGCGAACAGATTTTGAAGAATTAAAACGGTATATCAAATGAATAAATAAATACAGTCATACTAAATAAATTAGAATTAGAATTAAGAGGCACCTTTTTTTTTAACTTAATTCACTGAGCCTTTATTCCTGTTCACTATGACGAGCCTCCACTTACAGCTAATGAAAATGTGGCATTTTATACACATAACAAAATCTGTTTTAATACAGGAATGTGGGCTTTATGAAAAGTCTGTTTCATATCTGCATTTAGGTTGTCATTTTCAAATGGTGTCTTTAAACTATTAACCGAGCCTCACCAGCATGAATATTCAAATTGAATATGATTGTATACCAAAAGAAGTAATAAATTGTACATAAAATGATTAAATGCAAAAATATTTTTAATGCAGAAATTGAATCTTTGTAGCTACAGAATTAATTTACTTGAGGTACAAGAATAAGTTTCCATAGTTTTTATTAATGATTTATGAAGTCATGTTAATTGCTGGTGTTGGTCATGGCGGTGTTGGCTGTGATAAGTCAGAACAGATTGCTTTATGCAGATGCTTATTTAATTTGCCAACACGACGTGGATGCTGCTCATAATGCCAACAGCATCATTTCTTTCTTAAATAATCTTGGAATTGATACCTCAGAGAATCTGTGGGCTTTCATCAAGAGAAAGATATCTAACTATAACAATGTTAGCCTGGCCATTCCTGTGCAATTTCACTCGAAAAAAATTATCACTTGCAGCACATTCTTAGCTTTCTCCTCTTGACTTGGATTGTCTCCGGTAGATTTTCTTTACGAGGCTAATTAGTGAACAGAAGGAGAAATTGTGAACAATGACATACATTTTCTGTGTTGTTTTTATTATTGTAGTACGCCTGTAGTTTTAGCAATGGCAGCGGAGGAAGTGAATGAAGTGGTTCAGTCTGTGTTGGACACACTTCTCTCTTCACAGTGGAGGACAACTGTTTACACTGCAGGCAATTTCCTTTAAACTTCTTAGGATCGAACTGACACATTACATTTGCAATCGTTTCTCAACAGCTAAGAGCCCAGACCCTCTGTATGAAGCAAATAGCATAGGACAAGAGACTGGATTTATCCAGGCTGCCACAACGTAGTCTTGGAGCTGGAGGGCGGGGTGGCATCATCAAATACACACAATGATTTTGTAAGCTGTTGTTAAAAAGGTATAGTTCTCCACTGGGATTAGTTACACTGTAAACTAGGAGAATCCACTGGGATAAGTCATGGGACAATTCCCCTGTCTAGTAAATGATGAAAGAGGTCTTAGAATAATACGAAGACTACGGGTAAGAGTTCAGACTAAAAAGGTGAATGGAAAAATTAAGTTTCACATTTCCTTATATAAAGACACATAACTATGTTTGCACTAAGCTTTTACTTTATGTCAAAGGAAGTTCCAGAAAGAGGAGCAGTCAGGCAGGCTGAACAATAAACACATTCTTTCCATTTATCATCATAGGTTACAGCAGCTTAGCTAAATAACATGAGCAACAGAAAACTTCACTGTTGGGCCTTACAGTGTTAGGTGACAAAGAGCCATTGCTTTGTAAAAGGTTGAGAACTCGTCACCAAGGTAACTATACTGTTTTCTTTCAGTCCTGCTAATATCATGTAGTGTTTATAGTCACAAACATCAAAGACCTTATGCAAGAACGTCATTTTCTAAGACTGATGAGGATTCAGACTGATCTTTAAATTAGGGATATTACGTAAAAGCAATGTCTTTGAGGTTTATATAATGTTATTCCCTCATCAAAAACATACCTGCTTTGATTCTTTCATGCATGTCTAAGAAATCCTTGAATCTTTCGTGGCAGCCATTCAGGGGTGGCTAAGCGCTAGCTCTCACAAAGAACCATCTATTTCCATCAAGCTCCTCTTGAAGCAGTAGCCTCAAACCAAGCTTCCGCCTCACATAACACCCCTCCCCAGTTCCTGCCCCCCTCAGTTCCTTCAAACTAGCAGTAGCAGCAATTAGCAATCACCTGGCAGAAGTGCACGTCTGTCAAGCTCATTATATGAACTACTTCTCAGTATTTTTGTGATTATGTCATTTCATGTATGATGATGTCATGATTTATACAGCATTTCTTCATCTAAAAAAATGATAACTGAAAGTAATATGTCTAATAGTTTGAGGTATAAAATGTAACTATGTGCCTAGAAAAAAAGCATATCAAATCTTTAATCATTTGATTGACTTTGCTTTTTTAGGGATAAAAAAAATGAATTTCAGTTATGCATATACACTTTCTGTAAATAAATCTTTATTGAATGGTTGATCTTTACACCTAGCAAGCTTT
This sequence comes from Phalloptychus januarius, assembly GCA_902982915.1. NCBI lineage: Eukaryota > Metazoa > Chordata > Actinopteri > Cyprinodontiformes > Poeciliidae > Phalloptychus > Phalloptychus januarius. Next base: position 12,784,162 of record CADWAE010000230.1, on the reverse strand, counting down.
GGTTCCTTCCTCTTGATGTGCTTTTGATTTTTTTATATACATTATTCTTAAAATACGTCAGAAAACATTCATAAACAGTTAAAAACATTTTGATAATATCAAATTTAAATCAAATACAGTCATACACAAGTGTCAGTCTCCGCTTAACATAATTCACTCCACTTGTGAGTTACAAATAATGCATGAAATACAATACCCTTTTATGAAAGATTCACAGACCATCAATCAAAATAAAACTATATACAAATTAAATTTGTGAAGCCTACACTGTAGAGCAGCAGAGCTTGAGCCTTTTAAGCACAAAGTTCAAACACAGTGGCCATCTAACACTGAAACCATGAACAATCCCCAAACAGATCTTTTTTCATAAATCTGTCGGTTGTAATACTGCTTTTGGCACTTGTGCTTCAGAAGAGGTGGAGGAAAAGTTAATAAACAATTTTCCAGTGTGTGGGCTGTTCACATTGTTTCTCAGAGTCTCCACAGAATCGGTTGTACGTGGTTTTGGGATCAAACCCCAGGATTTCTCTTTCTTCGTGAATCCGAAAAGAGAAGGTGGACACTGATGTCCCAATGAAGAACCTGGAAACAAACCATTAAAGATATAAATGAAGCAAAACTTTGAAAAAACAGCAAATAGAGGGACAAAAGACTATAAAGATTTTTGAGAACGTCACTTGTGATGAGTCACCCTCACCAGCTTATCAAGTTGGATGATTTTTACTGTCAGTCTGAAGATGTGGCTGGAAGATCTCAGTACAGTCTACCGACTTTCTATTTATACCCTGAAATACTGATCAGGGGATCAGGGAAATACTGATCTTGAATGATTTATCAACTTATCAGATGTCCTAAAACAATGCTCTCATGTAATAAAGTCATTCAGTATCTTACAAGTCGCAACTCATCACATTTTAAATACTACATGTTTTAGTTTTACATGTAGTATTTAAAATGTGTGTTAGCTTAAAGCCAATCATTTGCAATTTGACCATAATGCTGATAATCAACTATTTAAATGTGCAACATACCTACAACTGTTAGTATATTATCACCACCACTTTAGCCATTAAATAAAAATAAAAACAGAGTGAAAAATAATGTGACATAAAAAAACATTCCAAACTATTATGACTGTATTTCACTTAGTTCTGTAATTAAGAGAGGAATTCAGGTCTCATTAAACACCTGATCTGACAATAACATTTTGCTGTAGAATTGGTCAAAACCTCAGCATTAATGCTAAGTAAAAAATATATTGTAAGAATATGGGGTCTAACAGCTTGTGAATCACATTTAAAATTAAATGAACATGTAATTTACTTCTATCTTCTGCTAAAATGAAAGGTTGGCAGGTCTGTGTGTGTCTGCATATTTAAAAAAATGTTACACTGCCTCATTTCAAAATAGTTTGAATCACCCAGTTTACTAGGCAGCAATTTCAAAGTGTCTACAGTTTTTTTTAAGCTCTAAAAAAAACCTAAAATGATTTCTTTATGGAAAATACCACAAACAGTGGGCAGTAAAGTACAACCTGTCAAAGGAAATTACCTTGCATGAGCACAGATCCACTGGTCAATAATAGCCACTCCTCCATCTCTGAGCAGCTCCAGATCCTCTCTGGATGGCTCAAACCGCACCATGTCAGGCAACAATCTTTTCAGCTCTCTCAGTTCTACATGGATAATAAGATCATTACCAGTTTCTTGTTCTGTTGTCTTTATCATTTTTATGGGATTTATTTGCTTGTTGAATCAAACATGATCTAACAGGCTAATGGATTAGATTTTGCATGTGATCAGAAAAAAAACAAATCACAGGTAGTAGAAATATTATTTAGGAACACAGGTCAGAAAGCAATTGGTAATGCATAAATGAGTGAAACAAATACACATGCTATTTTGATAGATTTCTTTCTTTCAATATAAGCTGGTCTGCCATTACCTTCTCCGTCTGCATCAGTTGCAACAAACACTGTCTGAAGTTTGTGTTTCTTCATCATACTGCGTATTTTTTTGGCTGCCCCTTTCAGGCTGGGGACATCATCTCTGTGACCCCAGATGAAGTCCTTCCTGCGAAGATGAACCCCAATATATGGACCTCCTATAGCAGAGCCAGGCTTGGACTGATAGGAATTTAAAGGAACAAGTTGTTGAATTATTGCTAGTTCTGCTCTACATTATTTTGTATAGTTTTTTCATAATAAAATAAATAAAATACATACTGAGATTTGTTGTTGTGTACATGAAAAGATATGAAAAACCATAATTCCTTTTACAAGGCCCTATATAATCAGGATATTTTTCAGCACTGGGATTGTGCAGAAATCCAATTATTGTGATTTGACACCCCCACAAATTGCAGAATTTGCTGGTTCAATAAGCAATGAGGTAACTAAACAGGGATGGGCAATATCTTACTGTTCATCATCAACAAGGAAAAGAAACACTGATAATCTCCAAATGCTAAAAACTGTTAGAATGAATGGGACTTTACTGCTTCAACCAACATGAGAGTATCAGAAGGTGTTGTATTGACATTTCAAAATTTTATCAAATGGAATTACTGTAGACTGAAAGCTGTGAAAAAATATACTCTATCAAAGATTTGCCTCTTTTAGTTTTTTTTAACTGGCTGAAATAAAATATATTTAGTCAGTTTCTGTTTGTATTGCTAACTGTCCATGTATTGAACTAATGCAGCCATTAGTTCTGTTTTCCTGTCAAACAGGGTTGTGGTTATTATATAGTTCAATACATTATATAATCCATCTACTTGAAAGGGACAAATATATTCTCCCACAAGGTTGTGAGTATGGTTATATGGCAAACATTTCATAACATGAAGTTTTCTAGGAAGCAGATATGGGATAATAAGGCACACAATGACTCACTTTCATGCGGGTCCAGTCTTCAAAATATGGTGTATGGTCTGTGTCATCTGTGGAGTTCAGATATTTTGCTCTGAATTCATCCCCTATGAGTCGCAGGTGCTTGGCAAAAACCATGCTGCGCCGGGTCTAAATGAAGTGAAACAAATGTAAATATCTCTGTAACATCTAATAGAAAACATCTTTTAGCATGCAAATAAAAGCTACATTTGCTTTCTCAGAGCTGGAAGAGCAATGCCCCAGGATAGGTAAACATTAACCTAAATTGTTATTAAGGAAAAAAAAAGAACAAAAATCAACCTTTTGTAGACCAAAATGTCTAATACAGAGGTAGTGTTACTTACATTCCAGTAATCTTTTCCAGCATAGTGATCATGTAGGAGAGTCTCTGCCCTGTCAAGCATGACTGAGCTAAAAAAAAAAAAACAGCAAAACAATGCACAAACAAGTTGATTCAATCTGACTTCCAGTAAGGTCAAAGAGAACAAACAAAGACATAACACACTAAAACAACAAAGAATTCAGATCATTCTTCCCACAAACAAAAGATAGGGATGGGTTACTTTTCAAGGAATTTTGCATCTAATCTTTCTCAGTATTAGATAGAGTAGAACCATTTTTAGTTAGATTTCAGTTTTAGCTGAAAACCCCATAAGGACTGCAACACATAAATGGAAAAATATGGACCAAATAATAATAGGGGTTTTGTATCCCACCGAAAATAAAGGAACTACAAAATAATTCTAATTGTTGCATCACAGCATATGTCTCTAACTTTGATCAGACTTTTATTAATTATTGCCAAGATCAGAGCATGTTCTTAGATGTGATAAATAAAAAAAACTAAAGAAAATCAACAGTTTTTTCCAGTATTTGAGCTGCTGATTACTGATAAGTCAGTCAAGGAAAACTGGATAATTCTGATTTCTGGAACACTGAAAGGAGCATCTACAGTTCTAAAGTGACATCATAACATAATTTAAACAATTTTACAGCAAATTCAACGCAGAAGCATTTCAAGTTAAAAACTGATTCACTCCATGCTTTATAAGTAATGATTAGCAATATATTTGTATATCGTTTTCTTCTTTTATATCCAATATACTTTAATATTTACTTTTGTTTGGATTTTATAATTTTTTGGATTAAGAATGTGTAATGGTATATGGTATTTTCAGAAAGTATTTGTTTGTGGAATGTGAAATATATTTGCAGACTTACATTGCTGTGAAGTTTTTCTGAAGAACTGGGGCCATGATCGATGCATGACCTTGAGCCGATAAACACGTCACATTTCGAGCCCTTGTTTCTTCATAACCCCAAAACCAGCCCCTGCAGAATCACATACAATAGTGCAGGAAAAGAGCTTGTTTCTACATGCCTGATTAAATATTTTCTCAAGATAAACAAATTTATTTACTTGACATTTATTCATTTTTACTGTGCTCTCAAGCTGGTGTATATTACACATATAGCCTCTTGGTCATGGACTATGAAAACTTTATCTATAACATATATATTTTTTTACCTGTAGTAGCCCTGTTTATCTATGGTGTAGAGTAGCTTCTCAATACATGCACGCTCATCAACTTTTTCCTCCCATTTTCCATCAGTCCATCCCTCGGCATAGTTCTGTAGCACAAGCACCTGGTCTATGAAAGGACCTCCATTTTCTATATTGAAAAAGGGAACAAGTTCTGTTTGGCACACCAGAGTTGACATTTACATGAACAGTAGATTAAAATGTTTAAATGTGTAAATTGGTGTTCTCACCAGCAATAAATTCCTCATACTCAATAACAGGTATGTTGGCTTGCAGGCTGGTCAGGCTGAAGAACTCTCCCCATGGGATCCGAATCTGGTGGATATCAGGACTTTGCCAGTGATAGAGTCGACCCCAAGGGGGAAGAACCAATACCCAGTCATCCCCCTTGTTCCTCAAAGCCTTGACCAGTGAGGCCATGCGGATGTAGACATCTCTTCGCAAATTAAACCCTTCAGGTGGATTTACATCATATAAAAGGTACCTGATATGTTAAAAAATAAAATAAAATAGAGATACATTTAGTACTAACTTTACAATTATACCTGTTGTAGATTAAGTATAAATGTTGCTTATACCGTTCTTACAAATCATAAGATTGTGTTTGATCGAATACTTCACCTTTTGAATTATACACGAAGGACAAAATAATAGTTTTCAACTGTTGCAGGCAATTTTACAACTGTAGGAACGAATTAAGACAAGGTTTAGATTAAGGTCTATAAAATAATATTTAATCGTTTATTCTCTATGCCGAAAACATATACAGCCCAATGATGTTCGGTTTACCTATGTTGGCATACACATAAAAAGGGTTTATAAGTCGTATAGGAAGAAAGAGATTAAATTAACAACTTTTTCAATGAAATCGTGCATCGCTCGTCAGAGGAAGAGGGCTCGAATATGCTCATGAATGCTTGATAGACACGAGATAAACGAGGCACTTAAAAGTCGAAGACTGCTGCCAAATAGTGACGTACAAATCAAAGTAAACTCTAACTAGTAAAAAAAATGTGGCAGTCTTCAATTTAGCTTGTCTGACAAGCTAGGACAATAAAAACTCACCGAAGGTCTCTTGCTGCAGATATTGAGACTGAAGCCGTGCGGCTCGCACTGAACACATCTTCAGCTTTTATTGTTTGTAATGCTGCAAAAGCGACGAAAATAGACAAAAAGAAAGGGCAAAACGAATGCGTTGATGGCACATATCTAAGAGGCATATGCAATGGGCTATACGCCATTTTTCCTCCCAGCCACGCATTTCCGGAAGCTGGGAAAGCGTCTCTAGTTGCCAAGCAACTACCAAGAACTTCTTCTTCTTTTTTTCTGTTATGGCGGATTGCAAGCAACGTTTAGATGAGTATGCCATCTGATGTACACTAGTGTGTAGCAATATTACCTTACATTCATTAAATTCTATTTTTTTTTATTTTGCATTATGAAGATAATATAGCTTTCTTTAATCTAAAAGTATCCACTATGTGTTCTTCAGTTACCAATATCCATTTAACCTCCATTGGTGTCCTGTCCTTATTATTTTTCTTAATCTTTCCCTTGCAGGCTCATGTATGCAAATCATTAATGTGTGTTCTACATTTTCTTTCTCCACAACCTTCACATTTATCATTATTTTTCCTCCCAATTAGACATAAAATGTAATTTAAAGAGAATAGCTATAGCTTATTTTTAACTTGAGCATAATTAATAAATTAAGTTTAATAATGCTAGACGAAATGCCTAGCTAATGCTTAATGTAAGATATGAAGTAAAATTGTTTACAGATACTTATTTTTATACTTCAAATTATTATGCCACAAAACCTAAGCTCAATTTGAACGGTTATGGCTAAAGATTAAAAGAGGGAAATCTTTTTCAGAATATGGATTGTAATTGGGCTTCAAAGGCAGAATATAAATAAATAAGACTCTTGGTTTATAGTACAAACACAAACAAATTATTTTCTTCAGTATGAGTATTTATTGAGCAACAACAAAATCAAGATAAGAGAAATATATGTTAATGTTCTTATATGAATAAAAGACCAGCCAAACACAAAAGAAATTCACTGGGACAATAAAAAGAGGTCAAGATGCAGTTTAAAATGGTGATTAATAAACCAAATATTTTTAAATTTGAAAATATGCAAGAAGTGTGTTCTATTTTTTAATAAATAACATTATTTTGCTTTTGATTTAATATTCATCGTCTTCATCCTCATCTCCGATGCTGTCGGTGCCCACTTCTTCATAATCCTTCTCCATAGCAGCCATATCTTCTCTAGCCTCTGAGAACTCTCCCTCCTCCATTCCCTCTCCAACATACCAGTGGACAAAGGCTCTCTTGGCATACATGAGATCAAACTTGTGGTTGAGCCTGGCCCAGGCCTCAGCGATGGCGGTGGTGTTGCTCAGCATGCACACAGCTCTTTGCACCTTAGCAAGGTCTCCTCCAGGAACCACAGTTGGAGGCTGGTAGTTGATCCCCACCTTAAAACCTGTGGGACACCAGTCCACAAACTGGATGGTGCGTTTGGTCTTGATGGCAGCAATGGCCGAGTTGACATCTTTGGGAACAACATCGCCACGGTATAGCAGACAGCAGGCCATGTATTTACCACGTCGTGGGTCACATTTAACCATCTGATTATCTGGCTCAAAGCAGGCATTTGTTATCTCAGCCACAGACAGCTGCTCATGGTAGGCTTTCTCAGCAGATATAAGTGGAGAATAGGTGGCCAGAGGGAAGTGGATACGAGGATAAGGCACCAAGTTGGTCTGGAACTCTGTCAGGTCAACATTCAGGGCTCCATCAAAGCGGAGAGATGCAGTGATTGAAGACACAATCTGGCTGATAAGGCGGTTCAGATTGGTATAGGATGGACGTTCAATACCAAGGTTCCTGCGGCAGATATCATAGATGGCCTCATTGTCCACCATGAAGGCACAGTCGGAGTGCTCCAGGGTGGTGTGGGTAGTCAGGATGGAGTTGTAAGGCTCCACTACTGCCGTAGAAACCTGGGGTGCCGGATAGATTGCAAACTCAAGCTTGGACTTCTTGCCAAAGTCAACAGAGAGTTTTTCCATCAGCAAGGAGGTAAAACCAGAACCTGTTCCACCACCAAAAGAGTGGAATACCAGGAATCCCTGGAGACCACTGCACTGATCAGCCTGTAGATGCAGAAACATAAATACTAATCAAACCATTCTAACAGCTTGTTTTATTTCAGACTATTGCTGACTCAGCAACAACAATGGTCTGTTGCTGAGTCTGATTGGATACGATCATTGGCAGACTAACTGTAATTTTCTTAGAAGTTAGGTCCAAATAAAAATATGATTCAAGTGCTTTACCGATTTGCGGATCCTGTCCAGTACAGGATCAACAATCTCTCTGCCAATAGTGTAGTGACCTCGGGCATAGTTGTTTGCAGCATCCTCCTTTCCAGAGATCAGCTTTTCAGGATGGAAGAGTTGACGGTATTTTCCTGTTCTCACTTCATCTGATAATTTAGTAAAATAAACGTATGAGTTTTAGATCAATCTAATCAGTGAAAAATAGCTACATTTTCAAACATTTAGTAGTTCAATTTGACATTTATGTATCTCAAACAAAGAAATAAACAACTTCCAAAAATTTACTTTCTATACAGAAAAAAAAAAAATACTTACCAATGACAGTGGGCTCCAGATCAACAAAAATTGCCCGTGGGACATATTTCCCAGCACCTGTCTCATTAAAGAAAGTGGTGAAGGAGTCATCAGGACCTGTGGGGGAACTGCTTTCCATCTGGCCATCTGGCTGGATACCATGCTCCAGACAGTAGAGCTCCCAGCAGGTGTTCCCCATCTGCACACCCGCCTGGCCCACATGAACAGAGATGCATTCACGCTGTAACAGAATAAAGGCACTATAAGCCACTTCAAAAGGCTTGAAAAGGTGTTATTATGCATTTCAGCCACTAGCTGGAGGCAAAACCAAGATTATCACGGTAGCAGACGTCCCTAGATTTCATGTAGATGCTACAAATAGGTGTGAACTCGTGCCTGTTTTTGCCTGATACAGAGGTTGAGCTCACACCACATATTAGCAGTTGCTATTCATGCATTGAAAATAATTTAAATGGACACTTGTCATGTGGCAGACCTGGAAACATTCAAATTATTTAAACTAATTTGCCACTCATTACCTATTTAATGTCCATAGTGAAAAAAAAGAATATATTTATGATGATCCTTGTATGGATATAGGTAATCTGACCATATTTTTTGTTCTCGACTATTGTGGATGATGTTACTAGCTAAAGAAGGACCTTTTAGCATTCGTATTTGGCTCTAGATTTCAATATTGTGCCATGAATTAGAAACAATTCAATGTAAACTGCCCAGAACAAGGATGAATTGGACTCTGTCACATACAACAGACAGCTATTCTACCTTTTGCTGCTATTTTTACATGTTGCCCAACTTTCCTTTCTTACTGACCAGATAGAGGGTGACAGTTGACAGTCAGTGTGGGTGGTGATCATCCTGAAAGCTTAGTGGAGTCACGCTTGGTGTGTCTTCAGTATAATTTAGCAATTTTACACCATAGACTCATATTTTCTAAATTTCAACCATTCTGGAAGTAAGTTGATTATCTGTCTTGCTATACAGGAAAAGAAAAGAACTACTGGTGGTGAACTATATACAATCTGAAGGAATCATGTTGCATTTTGTGGTTGTTATGTTACCTTGATGAACAGGTACTTCATATTTTCTCCCTACATGACTTGCCAGAGGTTTCAGTTTAGCAGAGTTATTTTTGTTAACTCCTACTAACCTGACATGTAGCTGTAAACACTGACTGCCAGCCTTCCAAACATTGGTCATTACCAAATAGAATTTTAAATCCTATTCACACAAAGTGTTTCTCAAAACTCTGATGGTCTAAAATAAGACTGTCAATAACTGTAAACCTTTTAAAGACAAGTAGACCTTTTGGAGGTGTGGCTACATAAGACACAATCCAGTTCTTCTAAGGCATGTGTGAGGTGCGGCCAAGCCGACTTCGGAATCCGGTTCTCCTTGAAAACTACACAATGTTCAGTTTCCAAATCCATTTTCAAAACCGTCTGAAACAACATTCAATGTTTGGCAGAACCAGATCCTTCATCTCACTGAACATGTCACTCAGGTTTCAGAACTGATAAGACTGGGGTGTATCTCTCTGTCTCTCCTGCCTTATGTCTCTGACTACTTATTTATTAGAGAAAATAAGTGGTGTGGCTGCAGGCATATTACTCTGTACTTGCCCAACATAAAGCTTAGCACAGGATTACTTTTGAGACTATAATGTATGTGTGCCACCAAAAAATAACCAAAATTTCTTAAGTCCTAAACTTAAGGTACCTAAACTTAAGTCACTTTTAAGATTTGGTACTGTTATGTAATTGTAATCATGTTAATAACCTGATTCTTGCTACATTTGAGACAAAATGTCTCTGTCAAAATATATTACAAATTTGAATAAACTTCAGTATAGCAGTGAAGAGTTAAACCATACAGTTTAATTCCAATTGGTCCTGCACCTAACCTATGCTGCTGCAACTGGCTGCATCATCTGATAAAATCCGAGCGGTCCACCTAACCTACAATTAAATTTCTAGAAAAAAAATGCAACATGTTTCATGAAAGCTAGAGAGCCTACAAGTGACTTTTGTTAAATTATCTGATTCCCTCAACTCTCAATTTATATGTTATGTGTCACTTTTGTCATCAGCATTTTGCTCTTTCTCTGTTTTCATTTCCATTGAAAGCATACCTGGCTTAGTGCTTCTGTATTTGAATTCGCATGTCTCTTACTTACTCTAAAACTCCGGCCGGTTAAGCTGTATCTGGCTGTATTAGAATTTTGGTGTCAACTATGTACAGGATAAATGTAAAAGTGTACCTGGAACACCAAATATAGAAGTGTATCCCTTCTTTTGTTGTACTGGAGTCATCTAGAAAGTTGGAACTTGGATCTGAATATGTTCTGGTTGTATGACAGAACAGTTGGATTTGTCAACTGATGTGGTTGGTAACCACGCTAGCTATTATTTACAATAGACGCAACAATGTATTTGTCTCCTTTTGTACTTGTTGCCTCTATCAATAGGTTTTAAATTGATGACAACCATATTGAAGTTTAAGGTTGTGGTTGACATTTTTCTCATTTGGAGTGCTGATTTCAGAGAACCTTCTCCCAATGTTTTCAGATTTTTAATTTTCAAATCAAACACATAAACTGTATTTTTCAACCAAACATGTTTTTTAATGTCACAAACATACAATAAACATGAAGGCCCAGATCCAATTGTAAAAAGACTTTAAATTGTTAGCATGTGGTATTTGGAGAACACAAAGTTAGAGTGTAACGAAACCTTTAAGTTGTAAGCAGAAGTGTTTCTCAACCAATATTGTACATTACAAATAAAAACTATAACCACTACTGCTTACAAAAGGCTGCAAATGTATCTATTTTTTTGTCAGGGCAAACATACAGCGCCAGTATTCTCAGTAAACATTGACGTCATTCCTGTTTTACAGCAATTCTGTCTCTAACAAGCTGTGTTTACACTACACAGTGCAAACAGAACACAGAGGGCAAAAAATATGGTGAAAAAATAATTTAAAACAATAAAGTGACAAAAGTTTGTCTGCTAGATAAGGCAACTTAAACAGACATGAATGCATTCTTCTAAAATTGCAAAATGGTATTTATTCTAATTCTTAAAGCTTCTGGAGAAACATATTCCAGTTAATTCAGAAGAAGTATTTCCTGTTCTGCAGAGTTATTTGCATTATTATAGTTGCAACTCGTTTGTCACCTGACATGCTCTTATCACCCAACTGTCTAACTACACTGCTTCTGTAATGATACCTGGTTTTTAAAAATGTTACTTCATAGAAACAAGAATATTTTATTTTGGCTCACATAAAGCAAATGCATCTATGTAGTGTTGGGAATGCAAATATTTTTGTATATACTGGATGTCTTTTTAATGTTTTTCAGTCACCTGGTAATGACAATATAAACAAGTCATCAGCACCTGCGATTACAGCCAGCTCAACTTTTACTGACAGTCACTATTTCTGACAGAGGGGTCCTGCTTCAGCAGGCTGGACTATGAAGCACATCAAAACTGTTGTATCATTTTAGCACGATCTCTCCAAATTCTTAAGAGACATCATACAAACAAAATTTTGGAGTGAAAGTTTCGTTAAAGCAGGCATAAAGATTATACTTACCATGGTTTTAGAAGAGTGACCCCAAAAGGAGGACTTTTTCAGACTGAGCTTTGCTTTCCTAGCGTCTCACAGCAGCCCTCAATGTGGTCCTGGTGAGTAAGTTCTGCCAGGTGGGTGAAGTCAAGAACTACTACGAACTGCTCAGATGCATGTCACGCCCATCTGTCAATTTGACATGGGCGTGCATTTTGAGCACGCAGAGGTTGTTTTGAGGTAGGTTTTCTTGAAATTTTACTTCTCGCCCAAACTCATTCTGCTGGAAAAAATAATAATAAATGAAAACCAAAATCAGATCTAACCTACTCAAAAGAGAAAAGAAAAAAAAAGAAAAGAAAAAGATATTTAATCCTACTTGCAGTGTGGCTTAATAAACACTAGGGGTCGCAGTTGGAATAATCAGCAGTTCAAGGAGCGATATATATATGCACGGGGCATATTGGATAGGGCTCAGGTCAGGACCTACTCAAACCTTTTCAGGCTGGAATTGAAAGCTATTTTTTTAGTTTGAAATTGTGAACACTAGAGGTCGTAGTTTGCTTAAACAGAAGTTTGATGTGTAATATACAGTTAGTCAAACGTTTTGAGATGGAGAAAATGAACTGAATTATCACAGATTTCACAGTCTTGTTTGAAGAAACATTTTAAATGAATTGAGAGCATCAGAATGTTCTCAATACAGATCAAAATCTAGGGAGACTTGTGTTTCACAGTGATGACGACTGTGACATGCTCTGTCATGCTGGAGAAAATATTGCTTATTATCAAAATATTCTTGGATCACTGGGCAAAGAAGTTTTTAATCTCATTCTTTCTTTGGTCAAAGCAGCATTTTCAGGCAGAGCTGTGACTGAGCTGACTCCCTTCAAAAAGAAGCAACCTCATACGAATAGTCTCAATATTTTTCAATGTTGTCATAACACAGTCCTTATGTTAAAAGTTCACTATTTCTTCTCTACACAGATTCCTAGACATCCCAAATAGTTGAAAATGAGGTTTCAAGGAAGAACATTACTTTATCTCAGGTCCCTGCTGTCTAACACAGGTACTTCCTGTTGAGCGCCAGACTTTTCTTTGATACTACTTTGTAGCCCCTCTTTACATGAGGCCAGTGTCAAAAAGTTACTGACTTGTTGCCAAAGCGAAGAACTTTGTCTTTCAAGTTCTTGATGATTTGATGAATAATTTATGTGGTTAAAATTTTACTAGCAGGCACATCCTTAATAACTTAGTATGTATTAGAAAATTACAAGGACATACAATATAAAATAAGCGTAAATTTTTTTCATGAGTCCTATGCATAATCTTAACAGCAGTTCAATATGTTATCGGCTTGATCTCTTTCTTTTGGTTCTGCTTTTCTTGCAGTGCTTAGCATTACATTTCATGTTAATTTTACAATTATGCTATTTAGTAAGTCTGGTCATTGACACTTTCTTTTAGGGTTTTTTGACAACTGTCTACATATTTAGCAACCAAAACATCTTTCCCCAACAGTCTGAAAGAAACATTAAACAGCAAGAGTGAAAGAGTCAATCAAATCATCTCCCTACATGACAAATTAGGAATACCTAAACCTTTATTCCTTTATTCTTGTATTCATTGTAGGGAACAGAAAGGAGGAACATTATCTAAGAGAACTTTGGCCATTGTAAGGATGAAATGGCTGGGAGTAGCTTCTGTTTACCTAAGCTACAGAATGTCTTGTACATGAAATTGTTAAGCAAACAGTCACTATTGCAACGAAAGCTTTACAGTCCATAAACTAAAAGCTGAAGAAGGCATGATTAGACAACTTCAAAGCTTTTATTTCTAATGGACTTCACACAGTGGAAGTGGAGCAAAGATTTATGACTCAATCAACACCTCTAGGAGGGTAGTGAGGGGGATAAATATGGTAGACAGAAAAAGTAGGTTGTGTGTTTCTGTTTTTTTTACTATTTTATATGGTTTTTATTAGGTTGTTCTGTTAAAATGTATACCTTAATGACATTCAACTGAGATAACTTTGCATACTATTTGCACATACAGAGTTTTACTATTTCATGCTTTAATACTAGTTACAATATGACATGTGTCAGTTCACATCAGAAGGAGAAAAAAATTATGTAGCATCACTTTAAACTTTGCTACCTTCTTGTCTTCATCACCAAAAGACTTCAAAACATCCAGTTATTTTTTCAGTGCTCATTCACAAGGGCTTGAGCTTTTTATCAAACCGGAGATACGCTCAGTGATTTATCAGACACAATGGCTCTTGCTGAGTCAACAGCCCCATGTAGTTTAAAGTACCAGTAATGTGGATGCATCCAGATCTTGAAAGTAGTTTGGCTTGTTTTTAAAAACCTGCCTTCAAGACCGTGGAAGTTTACTAAATTTAGGTTTTGGCTGACAGCTGTACCAAAAACACATGGCATAAGGAATTTAAATTAATCAAAGTAAAAGTTTAGGTGTTCTAGGGCTTCTTTATTTTATGTTGTTGAATTTTGTTTTAGGTACAACACAAGAGGTCATTATTGTATTTTCTACGTTGTACAACCATGAGGCATTTCACATGCATTTTATCCCACTTTAGGAATTTAGAAGTCAGAAAATGTTTGGATAGGTTTCATATTTGAAGTATCACTTCAAACTATAATAAAGATTCAGGATACTTATCTTAAATATTATCATGTTGTTGATCAAATGCTTAGGTTCACATTATTCATGTTACTCTTATTGGAAAATTAAAACATTAAAAACAATAATGTTGAGACCTATATTGCTGCTTTTTGACAAAAACCTTTTCTCCATTCTGTTTGATTCAACATAATACAACACAAAAACATAACTTCTGAGGCAAAAGACTTTTTGTTTGCAAGATTTAACTTCCCGACCTCTGAATCTGTGGTTTTGCTTCTGCCTTCTGAAATTTGAGGTGCACACACACAGGAACAAAACACCACACATAATGAGCAGGGTGGTGACCTCCTTTAGCATTGTGTGAGAGTGTTTGTAAAGTGGGCGATCTTATCCTGGTTTCAGTAAAGTTCTCTGATTTCATCTCAGGCGGAATCACAGTATATTATAACTGTACGGGCTGTATATAAAAGCAGCGTGGTACAGGCGTTTCCAACACTATCCTCTTTCTGATACCTGAACGTCAGGCGAGAGACAAAAAATATGGTAAGATGTGAGATTGTTAGTTGGACATACAAATTTTCTTTTTTAGAATTAGATTGATTTTTTAAAATTATATCTAACTCTATAGAAAGCAGTATGGTTAAGTAAAGTTACAATTATTGTTGTATTTGCAGCGTGAATGCATCTCTATTCATGTGGGCCAAGCTGGGGCTCAGATTGGTAATGCTTGCTGGGAGCTGTACTGTCTGGAACATGGGATCCAGCCAGATGGACAAATACCAAATGACAAGACCACTGGAGGGGATGACTCCTTCAATACCTTCTTTAGTGAGACAGGGGCAGGAAAACACGTTCCCAGGGCCATCTTTGTCGACCTTGAGCCCACTGTCATTGGTAAGTGACAAGTATCTTTTACATATTTTAAAGCTATACATGGGCATTTGAGAATTTGAGTGTTTTGTATTTTTCTACAATTTATTAGCACAGTTATGCACAAATGAGTAATTACCTGCTGTTGTAAGTTTCCTTGTGTCATCATTTAGTGTGATGCTAGAGTATTTTAATGTTAAGTATTTGTTTTATGTATATAGCTGTCTTTTTGTTTTGTTAATTTATTGCTCATTTACAGACGAAGTGCGTACAGGAACCTACCGTCGACTATTCCACCCTGAGCAGATGATTACAGGAAAAGAAGATGCTGCCAACAACTACGCCCGTGGTCACTACACCATTGGCAAGGAGATCATAGATATTGTTTTGGACAGAACACGTAAACTGGTGAGTCTACGAGAGCTAAGGTCACAAGTTTGCAATGTGCAAGCATATTACTATTTTAACATATATGAATATGTGATTTTCAGGCTGATCAGTGCACTGGTCTGCAAGGTTTCCTCATCTTCCACTCTTTTGGTGGTGGCACCGGCTCTGGTTTTACCTCCCTGCTGATGGAGAGGTTGTCTGTTGATTATGGAAAAAAGTCCAAGCTTGAATTTGCCATCTATCCGGCACCCCAGGTTTCTACGGCAGTAGTGGAGCCTTACAACTCCATCCTGACTACCCACACCACCCTGGAGCACTCCGACTGTGCCTTCATGGTGGACAATGAAGCCATCTATGATATCTGCCGCAGAAATCTTGACATTGAGAGACCAACCTACAGCAACCTGAACAGGCTCATTAGTCAGATTGTGTCTTCAATCACTGCATCTCTCCGCTTTGATGGAGCCCTGAATGTTGACCTGACAGAGTTCCAGACCAACTTGGTGCCTTATCCTCGTATCCACTTCCCTCTTGCCACTTATGCTCCAGTGATCTCTTCTGAGAAAGCCTACCATGAGCAACTATCTGTGGCTGACATCACTAACACCTGCTTTGAGCCAGCTAATCAGATGGTTAAATGTGACCCACGTCGTGGTAAATACATGGCCTGCTGTCTGCTATACCGTGGCGATGTTGTTCCCAAAGATGTCAACTCGGCCATTGCCGCCATCAAGACCAAACGTACCATCCAGTTTGTGGACTGGTGTCCCACAGGTTTTAAGGTGGGGATCAACTACCAGCCTCCAACTGTGGTTCCTGGAGGAGACCTTGCTAAGGTGCAAAGAGCTGTGTGCATGCTGAGTAACACCACCGCCATCGCTGAGGCCTGGGCCAGGCTTGACCACAAGTTTGATCTCATGTACGCCAAGAGAGCCTTTGTCCACTGGTATGTTGGAGAGGGAATGGAGGAGGGAGAGTTCTCAGAGGCTAGAGAAGATTTGGCTGCTTTAGAGAAGGATTATGAAGAGGTGGGTGCTGACAACGTAGATGACGAGAATGATGAAGAGGAATACTAAGTAGGCTTTGTCTGAAGCCTGCTTTTAGACAAACTTATTTGATGTCGTCCTGGTTTTTAAGAGCATTTGCACAGCAAAATTTTGTGCAGCAAGTTGAAAAATAAAAACAGAGACCCTATCCAACATTTGTAAATGTGGTTACAGATTAGTCCAAAGTTAATTCCATTATGCAGGTTAAAAATAGAACAACTGTGGATAATAAGTCAAACAAATTTTTCTTTCAAGTATTTTTTTTTCTTTTTGAGATCCAGATATTATCTATATAGTGTACCCAACTTTTTTGCTCATATAACTTTTATTCAGCTACCAATAAAGTAGGCGTTCTTTTGGCTAAGGACCTGCTTAACACACAAACAGCCTGGGCAAAATCTGCACAAAAGTTCATAAAACTATGAAATAGACGAAAAATCAACATATTTATTCAAATCAAATCCCATTAATCTTAAATTTGAATTGCATGAATTGCACATTGTGACATTCGTGACATTCGATAATAAAATTAATTTAATTTCACTTGTCCAAGCATTGTCTATATTGAAAATGTACTGATCATATTGTAATCGTTTGGTGTCGTTTGGTGCCATCAAAAAGTTTCGGCCCTAAACAGAACACGGTTGCTTTTTTGTTTAAGCATTTCTTTCAGCTTTTTTGTCAGGCTAGAAAACTTAGACCAAACTCTCCACTTTGTTCCCCTCCCCCAGTATCCTCTCCCATGAGGAATGCAAGTTATGAAAGGACTCCTATGTCAGTTTCTACGTACCATTCAGCTGTGACTCAGTGAGAGTGAGAACCACAGAGAATAACTGATGTCCTCATTGGCTGGGGTTGTTTGTACTGCTCATTCTCAGACAGCAGGCTGTAGCAACAATAGGATCCCAGTTCAGTTTTGCATGCATGTATGAATAACAGCTTTGTGATTCAATTAGGGCAGTTTTATTTTGTTTAGTCTTGTGTTATGTTGTACTATACAATTGCTTCAATGTTTTAACTCTGTTCTGAATTAATCACAAATTATATACATAAAAAAACAGTGTACCATTTCTTTTAATACAATCTATTAGCATTACTATGCTAATATATTAGCATAATTATGTCCACCTGTTCTATAATTAAAGCTTCTGTCTGCCATGTTCAATCCCAGCAATAAAAAATAATTTTTATTCCATCTGATTCAACTTTGTGTGATTATTCATTGAACTGTTCACTTTATGAATTAGACCATGAAGGCAAGTACATAGAAACAACCATAAAATTTTATTATAATAAAATTTGTGCTTGTAAATGATTCAAGGTAACAAACAAAAGTAATTCTAGCATTTTAGGTATTGTCCACAAATATACATGAACATATAGAAACCATAATTTTTTTTTACAAAAGATTAGACTGGGGAATTAAGCTGGTATCTTCAGAACTGCCCTAAACAATGCCCTAAAAACTGTATAAATATGTTTTAAGGTGGCTATAATGAAAAACAACGGCAGTAACTTGCCTCTTTTTTCTCTTAACTGCTGTTCCCTCCCGCCAATAAGCTATGCAGCTGCTTTCTGTGGTTTACTGCCAGCCCCCTTCACATCCTTGTGTATATAAGCCGTGGCTCTCCCTTCTCCCTGCACTTCTGCCTTGTGTCTGAACCCTCATCGTCAGTCGAAGGACAAGCAGGCAAAATGGTGAGTAGCTGCTTAGCTGATGACATGGCTTGGAAATTTCCGCTGTCTATTTTCATTGTTCAGCTTAAACATGTGAGCCTCTTTACAGCTAAGTTGCCTCTGCTACAATAAATGTTTTGATACAAAGGAAACTTTTGCCCTGCACAAAAGCAGGGCAGTAGCCAATGGGAATGCATTTTACATAATAAAGCCTTTCAGAGAGTATTTATTGACTATTTGGAGGAGAGAAGTGAGAGTATTCATAATTCAGGAAAAATTAACAAGTCATGTAGACTTGATAAAACTTGACCAGATAACGGAGAATTCATATGTTATACAACTTTTTTATTACCAGATGTGTTTCATGTCATTATGTCTTTTTAAGAAGCAGAAAACATCCAAATAAGGACAAAAAAAATCTAGATTTACTGTTCTCTTTTCTCAGTGGGACTGGTCATGGTAATCGTGGCAGTGGGAGGGATGTAATAAACAGGAAAGAGAAAAGAGGAGTGGTTTGCCTGCAGTGCAAGCTGGATGGCAGACATTTTGTAAGGAATCTTTGCTTTAGGAAATGTGGAGAAAGAGGAAGAGAGAGAGGGGGAGAGAGCGAAAAAGAGAGAGAGAGGGAGACATCCCTAAGTGTTATACAGCACTATAGTCTGCAGCTGTGGACAGGATGGGAGGAGGGATCCAAATGGGGGAGGGGATGAGGAAAGGGAGGGATACAAGAATGGGAGGTGTGGGTAAGAATTTTCCATCTTCTTGACGCATGGCCTTGCTGGCTGCCAAATATTCTATTTTTTGAAAACCAAGACACAATGGAGACTTCCTTATATGTTTCAGTGATGCACAGATATGCTCCTTAGTTACTCTAGTGACTGCAGTGTTTGGTGCTATAATTCAAGCTCTGTGTGCAAACATTCTCACAAAATAGTATGAACATGTACTGATAATAAAGTAATCAACCTTCTCTCCTATTTCTTTAGCGTGAGTGTATTTCTATGCATGTTGGCCAAGCTGGAGCCCAAATGGGCAATGCATGCTGGGAGCTGTACTGTCTTGAACATGGAATCCAGCCAGATGGTCAGATGCCTTCTGACAAGACTATTGGAGGAGGGGATGACTCCTTCAATACCTTCTTCAGTGAGACAGGGGCAGGAAAGCACGTACCCAGAGCCATCTTTGTCGATCTGGAACCTACTGTCATTGGTTAGAGTCTATAGATGAACAATCACTTAGAAATATTTGACATTGTGAATTGGTTGTCATTATAATCTTTTTATTGCTCATTTACAGATGAGGTGCGCACAGGAACCTACCGTCAGCTGTTCCACCCTGAGCAGCTTATTACAGGAAAGGAAGATGCTGCCAACAACTACGCCCGTGGTCACTACACCATTGGCAAGGAGATCATAGATCTTGTTCTAGATAGAACACGTAAACTGGTGAGGGTTTGAAGGCTATTTGCTTTAGCTTTACAGGATTTTGATTTCTTGAGAGATTGTGGTTAACTTGTACTTCTGGAGGCAACTTCTAATTCCTCACAAATAATTTTTTTCAGGCTGATCAGTGCACTGGTCTGCAGGGTTTTCTCATCTTCCACTCCTTTGGTGGAGGAACTGGTTCTGGTTTTACCTCCCTGCTGATGGAAAGACTCTCCGTCGACTATGGAAAAAAGTCCAAACTTGAATTTGCTGTCTACCCAGCCCCCCAGGTTTCTACGGCAGTAGTGGAGCCTTACAACTCCATCCTGACTACCCACACCACCCTGGAGCACTCCGACTGTGCCTTCATGGTGGACAACGAAGCCATCTATGATATCTGTCGCAGAAATCTTGACATTGAGAGACCAACCTACACCAACCTGAACAGGCTTATTGGCCAGATTGTGTCTTCAATCACTGCATCTCTCCGCTTTGATGGAGCCCTGAATGTTGACCTGACAGAGTTCCAGACCAACTTGGTGCCTTATCCTCGTATCCACTTCCCTCTTGCCACTTATGCTCCAGTGATCTCTGCTGAGAAAGCCTATCATGAACAACTATCTGTGGCTGACATCACCAATGCCTGCTTTGAGCCAGCTAATCAGATGGTTAAATGTGACCCACGTCATGGAAAATACATGGCCTGCTGTCTGCTATACCGTGGCGATGTTGTTCCCAAAGATGTCAACTCGGCCATTGCCGCCATCAAGACCAAACGTACCATCCAGTTTGTGGACTGGTGTCCCACAGGTTTTAAGGTGGGGATCAACTACCAGCCTCCAACTGTGGTTCCTGGAGGAGACCTTGCTAAGGTGCAAAGAGCTGTGTGCATGCTGAGTAACACCACCGCCATCGCTGAGGCCTGGGCCAGGCTTGACCACAAGTTTGATCTCATGTACGCCAAGAGAGCCTTTGTCCACTGGTATGTTGGAGAGGGAATGGAGGAGGGAGAGTTCTCAGAGGCCAGAGAAGATATGGCTGCTTTGGAGAAAGATTATGAAGAAGTGGGAACCGACAGTATGGGAGATGAGGATGAAGAAGGAGAGGAGTATTAAGGGGGCCAAAACCAGCACACATTCCAAATGTTGCTCATTCCCAGCAGCATCCATAAATGCTGAGAAGGTGATCTGTCAGTATTATCAATAAAGGCTCAAATGAATGAATTAGGTGAATTGTAATCTTTTTGAAAGTTAAAGGCATAGCAAATAAGGTTAAAAGACTTATTCAACATAGGGATCAATTGTCCAAAGCAAATAAATAAGCAAAAGCAATCAGGAGGCATTTTTTTTCTGTGACACACCTCACATGACTGCCTGAGAGGAACTGCACAACTATAGTAATAAATATGACTCTTATTCAGAGTTGGCTAAAGTATTCACATATTTTACTCAAATAAGAGTAGTACTTCATCAACATATTTTTATTGGATTAAAAGTAAGAAAGAATTGTCCAAGAAATTACTTAAGTAGCTTGAATCCAAATTACTCAAGTAATTGAGTCCACAGTAAGAACAAAAAGGTACTTGAGTACTGAGTGCTAATCAGAAAATGTTATTTATAATTTAGAAAATCAGGCATACAAAAATTTGAACTTATTTACAAATTGTTATGTGTTACAGATTAAAATGGAAATTAATAAAAAAAATTACATAACAATATATTACATTACAAAATAACAAATCCAGGAAGAAGAAACAGGAGGAATTTTCCATATCAAATTAGTTCAATATGAAACATATAAACTAACACCCACAACAGGCAAAATAAATACAACCTGGTAAAGTACTTTTGGTGACAATACATAATCATTTTTTTCTAATTTTTTCCTAATGTCACAGAAGTTTCAGATGATAGAAAATAACATTAAAACAATAAAACCTGTGGACAAACAATATGTCTCACTAAGCTGTAGTGTGTTTGTGTCACAGAATTTTGGGTTAAAACAAGTTTGTTCTTGAAAGTGATAAGAGTATTTAGAAATGTTATTCGAGTAATAATAGCATAGTCTATGATGAAGTAAAACTACTCCTAAAGGTCTGAATTTTCAAAGTTACTCAAGTACATGTAACTGAGTAAATGTTACTATAGCTTACTGTTGATTACTAGCAGAGGTGTCATAATCAACATTAACCTCATTATTCAATAAGTACATCAGTAACAGTTATGAAAAGCCTTATTTTAATATATTAGTCGGCAATAAGTACAATGTTTGCAGGTTTGAGGACTAAATACTTTCATTTTGAGTTGTGTGAATTATTATTTACAAAAACGTTGAGCTCATTTCTGTTTACATTAGTCATGGTTACAATTGTCTACGTTAACCATTAGATAGCAGTAAACACTCGTCACTCAGTCTCAATGAGCGACGTGGCGAGATCGTTCAGTCACTCACCACGAACAGTTTGAAAACTAAACTAAACAAAATCTCACAACGTTTGTTTTTATGTGAGTACATATATGCAGTAAAATTACCCCTACAGGACATAAACTCCGTCCCAGCAGTCTTTGACCAGGTCGGCTTGCGATTTGAAGAATTTCAAAAATATAAATATAAATGGGAAATGCAATCTGTTTTATCCAGACAGAGGAAAAAAAATCACAAAAATGGATAAGAATAGAATAAAAAACAAGAGAAAAACAAAACGTCTCACTTTGTTTCTGCTGCATATTTTAATTAAAGCATCATTGTTACTTGCTGCGGGGTAGAGATAAATGTTACTCAGGGTAGCAACCAATATACTGAAGAAACAATAACAGGTAAGGTTCAGTAGAATTGTAGTTTCCATTCCAGTACTAAAGTACTACTTCTTCTTCATGATTCCCCCCCCCTTCTTCTTCTTTGATGTTTACTGGGGTTGGCAAATAACGAAAATGGTGCATTACCGCCACCAGCTGGACCAGAATGTCACTCAAGTATTAAATTATATTAAACTATGTTAATTTAAGATACCAAAATATTTTCTAATAAACGTTACTTTTCGAATTATTTATTTTTCAAAAAGGTTTTGTTGGCTCTAGTGGCCTTTATTTGAAAGCAATCTGACCGGGAAGTGGGTAAAGAGAGAAGGTGGAAGACATGCGTCAAAAATGTCGCTAGGCCGGGAATGAAATCTGCGACCATCGCCACGAGGAAAATGACCTTAATACGTGGGTCGTGTGTTGCCCCTGCGATATTTAAAACATTATTTTATTTAATATTAAAATTATTGAAAATTTTTAATATGACTTTAAAATTTAACAGAATGTAGTGTGTCTCATGTAAAAGCATGAATTAGAACTTTTTGTGTCAGTTGGTCACAAGACAAGCGTTATGTGACCAAAACAACACAGGGGTGATCGGTTCGGACATTTGTTGACAGTCCCTAAGCGGTACTCCTTCGGTTTTCTGACTGTGAGGGACTATTGATTTGCAGTCGAAGTTGAAGCTGTATATTTCAAAAGCAAAAGTTAAACAAAACTCCAAACACCCTGACCATATTGAACCATATCAGATATCCACCTTACAGTGTTCTAGTTTGTCTATTCGAAGCAGAAACCAAGAGGGGAAAATAGAATGAGATAATTAAGAAAATAAGGAAATACTAAATGAAAACTGAAAAATAGGAAAATTATAACTTTTTCAAATAAATGTTGAATGAAAAATAGTTGAAGAAAAAATGGCTAAATAAAAAAGGGAAACATGATAAATTGATTAATTAAACTGGGAAATTGAAAGTAGGATTAATGAAAACGGAAAATTGTAAAGTGGGTAAATGAAAAATAGATAAATGAAAAATGGGTAGATGGATAAAGGGATAAATGAAAAATGGGTATGTGAAAAAGGGAAAAATTAAAATTGAGCAAATAAAAATGGGAACATAAAAAAATGGTAATATTAATCTGGGAATAAATAAATGTATAAATAAATACATATGAATGGGAATAAAAACGCAAATTACTCATTTATTTCACCAATTTTTCATTTCTTTATTTCACTCATTTATTTATTTTTCCTCTATATTTATTTATTTAATTTAGGCTGAAATGGCTTTCCATACATCTCTGGATTTAAAATATTTTAAAAAAGGTAGGATATTTGTATGCACTAAAAAGATTAGTATCATTGTTCCAATGATATGCTAAGCATAACTCCTAAGCTTTGGTCTCGCCACTCAAATTATTTTATCCATTGATAATATTTAACAATAACACAACCCGCTATAGTTTTCGGTTTGTAAACATGACAGTAGATGTTTAAGACCCGTAGCACAGATAGTCAAAACACAGGTTTTTTTTAAATTAACGTCGTTGACACAACAAAGCGCAACATGAGAGTGGGCGGGGCTTGTGGCGTTGCGTAAACGCTGGTATTTTCTAGACGCCTTCTGTCGGCTCGCAGTGACGTAGCGGGCAGGGCTCAGACCAGCGGCACTGAACGTAAACTGGGTTAACTGTCTTCATGTCCTCCCTACTGAAAACACGGGAGCACAGCACGAGGGCTTGACCATAACCTGTAGTGACACTGTGTCGCTGGAAAACATATTCCTGACGAGACATCTTGGAAGCAAAACAGAAGGGGGAGGTGGCTACTTGGTTGTCACAAGAGAAAAGTAATTCACAAGACGAATTAACTGACATCTCTAAGGAGGACCAACGGCTCAACTGTCTGGATCGTAACACTTGAAAGGTAGGTAATTTTTATCTACAGCATATAAGGTGTGGCTACCACCAGCTAACATTACTCTCAGTTGTTTATTTATAATAAACCCAAATACACCATAAAAGGAATATGTGGCTCTGATATTATGAAACAATGGTAACTCCCCCCAACTGTACGCACTGAAACAGCACAGCACCTGTGCATGGAAGTATACATTTGCCGTGTTTAGGCTTCTTATGGCCTAGTGTCATGACAGCAGCAGTTGTCAGATGCCACAGTCCTGCACATAACACAGAAATAACACTTGTGTGAGCGTATGGAGTTCCCCTAGGGGAGGTAAAAAGTTAAGTTTAGTTTCGTCTCTCCTGAGCCCTAAAGCCCCCCCTCTACTTGGAAACCGCTGCAGCAGGAGACTAATGAGATTGGCATGATGGTTAACGTGTTGTGGCTATTATACATTTGCTAAGGTCAAGGACACTGGGATACTTACTTTCAAAAGCGTTTTTAATGCTTTAAACAAACTACTATTTCTATCTGCAGATAGGTGATAGTTGGGATTTTAAAATTTGTTTTTAATATTTTAAAAATGTACTTAAAAGTAACCGTAACTGCTATACTTTAGTAATGAGCACAAGATTGTGTTTTTTAAGCATCAGTTTGCAATGCATGTGTCACATATATTATTATTGTATTATTATTATTATTATTATTATTAAAACAACAGAGGCATTTTTAATGAAAATTAACCCATTATGGATTTTTTATTAGCAAGCATATTAAAAAAAAGTCACGTTTTATAAATCTGATGCATGATTAACTCCCCAGATAGCTTTACTTTCCAAATGATATAGCTGTAAAGGAAGAAATAGTTTGAAATTTTGTTAACTAAAATGTAAAGCAGAAGATCAGCTGGAGAAACTAAACAATCAACTGTGCATTTTTTATCCACAGTATTGTTTTTATTTTATGACATCTTAGCTAAAATACAAATCAAGAATATTTAATTTAATGTTATTTTGATATTAAGAAGTTTTGGTGATGCTGCCACAACTGTTTGACTTGCATTTTTTGTAATTGCTTTAATAGACAATAATAATATTCAGAAAGGTATTCACCTAGATTAAATACGAGTAAAATATGAGTAAATGATTGAATTTCAGAGTGGTGTTTTGAAGAGTGACGGGAGGCGATATGGTGAACTATTATAGTGTGCTGGGAGTGTCCAGGAATGCCTCACAGGATGACATCAAGAAGGCGTAAGTATAATAAGAGTATCTGATGGTTGTCTGTGGTATGGTCAAATATAAAAAAAATTACTTTATTTCAAATGTAACTTATTGCCAGCCTGGAGATTTAGGCTTAGCTAAATGAGAGGACATTTTTAATTCTTAATTTCAGTTCCATTAATACAACATTTTTTTATAATAGTGCTATGCTATAAACATGTTTATTCAGTTTGTGTGGTTGTATGTTTGGTATTATCATTTGTTTTTGAATATCTGGTACAGGTACAGGAAATTGGCCCTGAAATGGCATCCAGATAAAAATCCAGACAACAAGGAAGAGGCAGAGAAAAAATTCAAAGAACTTGCTGAGGCCTATGAAGTCCTGTCTGACAGTAAGTCATAATTTAAAAATTTGTGCTGGTGTGTTTTAAACTTTTCAAACTTTACTCAATTAAACCAAAATTAGAATAAAAAAAAAACTCTTTTTACCAGTCGATGAGATCCTCTTTCAAACAATTAAAAAAACGGAGGTCTGTTATTCACAATGCAATGGTGCAGCGTCTAATATTCAGTTTTAATATAATGGTATTGATATATTAATAATAATAATAACCTAACTTTTGTGTGTTTGTATGTGTTGAACATTGTTGTAAAAAAAACAGTCATTTATGGGTGCAATTTTTTTTTCCAACAGAAAGCAGACGAGATGCATATGACAGATATGGAAATGACAATGTGCGACACTCAGGTAAATACACGTACCCTGATGTATGGGAGATCAATAGGCAACTTACTTTAATTGCTAACATTTGACGTTGGCACTCTTCATCTTGTTTTCCAGTTATTGATATAATGATACTTGCTGTTTCCTGATCCACTTACTCTGACTTCATAATTTCCCAGGTTCTACCACCACAGACTTCTCAGACCTGCCAGGATTCACCTTCACATTTCGCAACCCGGATGAGGTGTTCAGAGAGTTTTTTGGTGGACAGGATCCTTTTGCTAGCTTTTTTGGTATGTCAAACCTTGCTAGCTTTTTTGGTATGTCAAACCAAAAAAAGCTAGCTAGAGAAAATTATTTTCTCTTCATGACTTTAAAACATTTAGAAATTTTCTTCTCAGTTAGGAAATAGATGTACATTAATGAAAATGTAATTAAAGTAATTGATCTCATCTGTATTGGACACAAATTACATTAGTTGAAATCATCATCCCTTTCCTGGATGCCATTCCTTCTATATTTATGCACTGATATTTGCTAACATGACTGCATTTCTCATCCAGATGACTTTGCATCGTTTGGAGTGCCACATTCTCGCCTTGGCCCCAGTCGATTTTTCTCTTTTCCCTCATCTGGAGGTAAACACTTAAGGGCTTAATGCAACAATAAGCAATTTCATAATATGTTTTCAGTTAAATTAGCTGGTTAACTCTTATCTTTTAACAGATGCTAGATATCTGCAAAAATTCCTGTTTTCTTTCTTTCTTTTTTTTTGCTTTTCTACAGTTGAATTTAGCTCCTTTTCCTCCTCTTTCGGTGGTCTTGGTGGGATGGAGAGCATGGGAGGAAATAACTTCAGATCGGTTTCTACCTCCACTCGTATTGTAAATGGAAAAAGAACCACCACCAAAAAGTATGCGAAATCTCCCCTTATAAAACCATTCAGCCAACTAAGTACTTCCATTAAAGTACATTTTTTTTCAGACGACGTGCATTTTTCTTTTTCACTAGTCCTAGTTTGTTTTATTTGCAGGATAAATGAAAATGGGAAGGAGAGGATAGAGATCGAAGAGAATGGGGTTTTAAAGAGTGTTCTTATCAATGGTAAGAAACTGAAAACTTGGTTGTGAGAAATTTGGAAATGTATTATTTTAGTCATTAGAATACTTTTTCCATTCTCCCTTTATCTGTTAACCTTTCTCCAGTTTCATATTTATAAAATGGAATAATTCCTATTCAATCTATCGTGAAGAATATAGCCTGCTTATTTAACTTTCTTAAATAAGAGCTAAGAGTTTTATTTGCTTTTATTGTGTTTGTTATTATTAAAGTGTGTCTCTCCAAAGGACACAAATGCCTGTTTAAATGACTGATTTCTGAGACCTAAAAAATGAGACCATAGTAAATCACTGCCAGACTTTTTCCATCTTTATTGTGGCATGTATTCTAGGCAATTCTGAAAAAAACTGAAAACTGAAAAACAAACAAGTCTGTTAATAGGAAATGCATATTAAACTAAAAAAAGTTAACATATGGATTCTCATTCTTAAAGCTACAGTATGCAACGTTGTTTAAACTGTCACTACTTGTGACAGTTTGGTGTAAGAGATGGACAATATGGATTATTTAAAAAGAAATAACTTTTTATGCCTATTTGCATTTCATGATCCAAAAAACTTTGATATTTGAAAGTGTTTATTTTAGCCAACATGGCAATTTTTTCCTGAAAAATGCAAATGTTTTATCCAGTTCTGAAGGTTATAATAATGGGATTGTTTCATCCACTGCTCTAACACTACTACATATAACATGAAGACTAATCTTGAGTATCTTTATATGTACTTAATTTGTTTTACCATATGTTATATAAACATAACCACCTCTTGGTGTGTGTTTCTCGTAGGTGTGGAAGATGAGATGGCCCTCGCAATGGAGCTCAGCAGAAGAGAAGGAGAGAAGTCCTCTCAGAAGCCCTCCATCATGAACGGATCAACCCGCCACTACGACCGCTCTGTGACTCCACATCGCTCATTTAGTGCAGCTCCCAGCTACAACCATGTGGCAACTGTGGACAGTGAAGATGAAGAAGAAGATGATGAAGACCTTCAGATGGCTTTGGCATGCAGCCTGTCAGAGATGGATGCCCAGCAGAAATCCAGTTCTACCAACTTCATACCAGGTGCTGGGGGTAGGGGAAGACCCAAATGTGGTAAAATTGGGGGCTGCACAGGAGAAGAGCTTGTTAGCGGACAAAAGGTTAATTTGTCCAGTTGTTGCAAAGTAGCTGCAGGGGAGCAAGATGATGGAGGTCACTTTAAAGCTGGCACAAAATCAGGAAATATTATTGAAACTAAGCAAAAAGAAACCAAAGAGCCAGCCACAGCTGCTCCTACTGCACTTCCAAGTGAAGAAAATGTCAAACCTGCAGCAAAATCATCTGAAGACTGTGTGAAAAAGAAAAAGTGTGGGTGTGTTATGTGCTAGTGTGGTTTAAATGTATATTTGGGAAGGCTTCCCATGCTTTTACTTACCAGGGTGTCAGCTAGCCACACTGCATTGAGTGCAAAAATCCTTCTTCAAGGCTAAAACTTTGATGTCAAAAACAGGAGTTGAAAGAAACAAACTTTAAAGTCTTGCAGGTGTTTGTTTCCAGTGTGTAATCTTGACTTATGGACATGAGGTCAAAGGAACCTCAAAATTAAACTTGTTTGGATTTGTAGTTGTAAAGACATCAAATGATTGTTTATGAATGACTGCGCATGTGGCAGTTTGAATATTTCCACAGATGGGAATGTCTGAGTAGGATAAGAGCTGACAGGTGGAACGGGTAGGAAGTTAGATAAGAAACAATTTGAGTTCTGCATTCTTAAAAGAAATTGTTAGAAATTGGGGATAGTCTGTTTTTGGATATGAGCTATGACATTTGGTTTCAGTGAGAAGGTTTGAACTAGGATTGTTCTTTAACAGGTTGGTGCTAAGGAATTACATGAAAAATATTAGGTTCTTTTTAAGGAGCAAGAAAAAGCCTTATAACAATGAAATGTGTAAGACTGGCTCTCTTTCTGTGTGTCTGAGTGTGTGGGT
This sequence comes from Phalloptychus januarius, assembly GCA_902982915.1. Taxonomy (NCBI): domain Eukaryota; kingdom Metazoa; phylum Chordata; class Actinopteri; order Cyprinodontiformes; family Poeciliidae; genus Phalloptychus; species Phalloptychus januarius. The sequence continues at coordinate 12,754,703 of CADWAE010000230.1, read as the reverse complement.
CAAATGCAGTTCTGCCACAGAATGTTCTTGTCCAGACTCTATGGCAAAGACTAAGTAATTGAAATGTGCCAAACCAATGTCAGTATGAAACAAAATACTGAAATCAAAAATGCGTAACACAGGATGTTCTGTGGCAGTTTTTGTCTGTTTGATTAAATGGGTCTTCTGTAATTAATTGAGAATTGTTGATTAAAAATGAAATTATTTGAAGCACAAAGTTTGAACTTGGACATGTTCAACATGCACACAATTTTCTTAACAAACTACCTTAAAGAACAGTGTAATTAAATATACAGTGCCTTGGGAAAGTACCTTTTGGATAATTCCAGCTTAAACGTTTTCTACAGCCAATGTAAGCGAAAGGCGTGCCAAATGAAACGTTTTGATCTAGATGATAAACACTTTAAATAATGCTCAACCTAAGACAGAACATCACCTTCAAGACACCATACATATCGTAACACGTTTTGGTGGCAGCATCATTCTGTGGGTATGTTCTTCTCTGGGGAGAGTGAAGATGTGGTGGAGATTCACCTTCCAGTGGCACTGAACAGACAGCCATAGCTACAGTGGAATGGTTTACATCAAAGTATCTTTATCTGTTAGAAAGGCCTAGTCAAAGACTTGAAAATGGATGCTAACTGATCTAATCTATCCAATCTAACTAAGCTTGTTTTATTTTTTGATTAAAAAATCCTTTAGATATGCAAAGATGTGCAAAGGCATACTCTAATGGATCAGGAGAACTGATGTTATTAAGGTAGAGCTTCAGAATACTATCAGAGCTACACTTACCTTGAATTGGAATGCTGTGGCTTCAGTGAGGTAGTTGGTTCTTCAACTGGAAGTCACTGGTTCAATTCCCAACTTTCTCAGTTTCCATTCAGTGACCTTGGACAAGAGACTAAAATCTAATGTTGCTTCACAATGTGTTGGTCACCGGTAAGCTGCTTTAGATAAAAGCATCCTCTTACCTGATAAGGTGCAACTTTATAATTTGTATTCTTTCTTTTTAAGAAACAGACGAAAACGACAGCAAATAAATGATGTTACTAATTCACAAGAAAGTGAGGTTCTACTCACTCTTTAATAGCTGCCCTTTATATTTGTATGCACTCTTTACACTCACCATTACACTGTAATGGCACGTTACTTAAACTACAATAATAATTCTTTATGTGCACATCAAAGTGTAGGAATTTAATAGGGACAGAGAGCTTGTGTGGGTGTGTGTGTGTCAGTGTGGGCTATTGCTATGATTGGTGCAGTCTGATTTGAAAAAACCTTGTTTTAGACTTGAATGAGGTAAAAAATCAAGTTTAATGGTATAGTAATAACTGTGAAAAGGATTGTTGTTTTTGTGAAGATTGCATCTTAAGTTAAGAACAGTCTTATTGGTGCCAAATGCCAAAACATAAAAAGTAAGGTGCCAGCAGTATCTAATGTTAAAGGTATATTTCAGGCAGCATCTGTCTGACTTGTTTTTCTGGCTCCTCATACATTAATGTTCCGGCACACACATTTCATCAGTACTTTAATTGTTTTACATTGTGACTGTTTTGGATAAAATTATTACTATCACTGGCAAAGGGAAAATAAATAAAGGAACTATTTTTGAAAGAATGAAAGATAATTTATCCTCTTAATTGTTAGTGTGAAGAACAACACACTTAGCAACAAAGAGGAGGAATGGTAGAATGTTGTATTAATTGCCTTGCAATATTGTTCTAGTTTGCACTACAATGTTATTTTTTTAAACATTGCTTAATGGATAATAACAAATAAAAATTTAGCCTAAAGATGAGTTTGGATTATTCTTTTCAGGTTTTTATATTGCCTCTTTCAATCTGTGTCTGAAATGATAGTTATATTTTTTATTTCCGACTGGTATGACTAAAGACTGTCTCATCATGATTTACATGATCAAATATTTAGTTTTAATCTCGGTGCATGAGTGAAAGCACTGTCTTATACTTCATGCTTCCTGTTTCAGACTCAGACTTCAAGGCCTTCACAAGCTAACCTGATTGGCTCTTGCTGCTCTGTGCCCTTAAGCCCGACTCAGAGGTAAAGGACCAGTGTGACTCTGAGACACCCTGAACATTAGACATATTTCTCTACTTCCTTTTGATCCCAATGTAGCTTCCTACTGATCATCTTTAAGATAAACTGTAACGCCTTTTTTAACATCTGTTTTTGCAGGTCAAAGGTCATACTTGCTACAATGCACTTTCTCTGCCCAAGATGTCTCCCATCTCGGAATTAAACTTTAAAAACCATTGCATTTATTACTTTGTGTGTCTGTATTTGTAGCTGTTGGTAAAGAAAAAGAATGAGTTGAAAACCAAGAAAAGAGTTCTTTGTACTATAAAGTTTTTGATTGATCCTTACTAAAGTTGTGCTTTAGAAAACTGGTACAAAATATGTAAATCTTGTTCAAAGATTAGGAGATGACATATTTGCTTAATGAAGTTATTGCACAAATTAGGAACAATATTTTAAAGACATAAAGCAGAGGAAATAAAGATTTTCCCACTTTTTACTTGGATTAATTTTGTGTTAATTTCCCTGTTGTTGGAAGAAAGATTAATTGTAATTATGGATGCACACTGAAATCTGTTTTTGACCAGAATCAGCTGAATTGAACTTAATTGGGCCTGACAGGCTGGCTTAAATCTCAATTGGTCATTTTTAAGGTGTTCAAAAATGAAGTCAGAGAAAGAAAATAAGAAACATTTTGCAACTATTCATGTCGGTTGGTTAGCTAAGCTGTAAGTAAGTGAGATTTGTGAAGACTTTCAGCAGATAACAGGAAGGCTACTTTTTGCTCTATCAAGTTGCTCAGTTTTTATTCTTTTTGAGTTTTCAACCTCTGTCATGGAACATTCTGGATCTGAAATTGTTGGCAGCATTTTGGAAAATTTAGGATCTACATTCTCTGTGGAATGCGTAGAGCAAAGCCAACTAGACTAATCACAAAAAAGAAATTCTGAAGGTGATTTTAAAATAAATTTCCCTAATAATTTTGATTTATTTTGGTAAAATCTTGTTTAAAAGCAACTGCTCTCACACACTGGATTAATGGCTAGAATTTTATATTTTTTCCATATTTTAGCTAGAAAATGTAATCATGACGAAGTTGCTATCAGAGAGTTAAAGCTTCACAGGAACTAGACATAAGTTGCAACGGTAATTGGCACATCTCTAATGGCAGCTATTTAAGATAGAAATCAGTGAAAACAATTGAAACTTACTTTTTCTCTAGCCTCCATATCATTTGATAAACAAAGCGCACTGTAAAGCAAAATGACTCAGAAATATTTTTTTTCTGCTGCGTCACATCACAAATTTATTTAGGTCAAGTCAAAAATACATTTTTATAGATATTTTCCGTTTGTCTGCTACATGAAATAAACACAATCATCAGCATGAATTATTTACATTAGTCACAAGGGCACACTTTGACTAAGATGGTAAAACAATGCGAACAAAGCAACGTGTGCAGAAATAGAAAGATTTGGTGATAGCAATAGACAGCATACAATGCTTAAAGAAGCACAGCTGGAAGAGAACATTTACATCAGCAAGGCAAAGACAAAGCCTCGAAAGAAAAAGGAATGGAAAAGAAAATGTCCAGAAATTGACACCACTGAAAATTCTTGTGACACAAAACACCACATCCAAAGATTTAAACTCAACAGTAGGATAACCTTGCTTTGCCTTCGTATGATTGATGGAATAAACATTTTTTAAATTTTGGTCTACTTATCAGTGCAGCAAAAAAGTCAGTTTGTCAGCGGGCACTGAGATCAATTTTATGACATCATAGTCATATGGAGGTATATTGCAACTGTTTTGTCACATATACTTTTTTCACTCATGGGAGAAGTTGTGTAAAACTTTAATGTTACACCAGATGGCTGAATCCTTTTGTAGTAAGGTGGACTTATCAGAGACCAACGATAGATATTACATTTGTATTGTAATTGTGAATACATATGGTCCTATCTGTATCCTGCCAGAAACCAGTCACCACAACTGTTTCATGTCATTAAGCTCCAAAAAGCTTAAAAACAACAACAAAGGAAACAGGGTAAGAAGGCTGCAATGACATTAATGTTTCAGCAAGACTGAGCAGACTCTTTTCAGCATAATGAACCTAGACGAATGGTGACTATCTCCTTTGGAGCGTGTATTTTGGTGTGCCTGCATGTGTTGCGGTCATGTTTCTCAGCTGCTGCGTCTCACTGCGGCAGGGCTTTCAAAATGGCGTTCACCTCCTCAGCAACTGCTGTCAATGCAAACTCAAATTGGTCCTGATCAGGAGACGCAAGGGAGAGGAAAACATTTGGGTTATGATGAACTTCATCCAAAAGATAAAAGTCAGAGAAGTAAAGCTGAAATACTTCACACACAACCAGATAAAAAGAAGCTGGTACCTTGGTGCGGACCAGTCCAGGTCTCTGGTCTCTGATGTGCTCCAGTGTGGCTGCGATGTCAATCTCTTTCACTCCTAATGAAGACGAACAGGTAAAAAAAAATTATGATGGTATTGATACCAGTAATTGAAAGTAATTTCTTTCATTCTGTGGCCAAACAAAATGTATATGTCAATAGATAACATTTGTGCATATAGATAACAAGGCTCTTTTCATTGATCTAATGTGATATTCCCATTTTCTGAATTTGGGGTTTAGCTGTAAGCCCTAATCTAGCTCAGCATCTAATGAATTTGCACAATGTAAATTTCACTTTTTCAAATAAACCATTTAAAAATAAAATTTTTCTTAGGATTTTTCTAATCTATCTATTCATATCTACCTGTCTATTTCCACATATAGATACAGCTACATAGATGCACCTGAATTAGTGACTATAACTCCCTCTGGTGTCAACTTATGTTCATTCAACTTTTACATGTTCTAACAGTGTGTCACATGTCAAAGACTGGATCTTTGAAAATGTTCTTAAAATGTTCCAAATTGTGTGTGAGTGACTCACCCTTAGCCATGCGATTCAGCACCATGTCGATGAGGATGTACGTGCCAGCCCTGCTGGTCCCATCGCTGCAGAAAATCCCCCAATATATATATATATATTTAGTAAAGTTTACCTAAACTGAGAACATTCATGCCACATACTATATATCCACACATGTATCTTTTTTTACCTGCAGTGAACAATTATGGGGCAGGATCGACCTCGGTAGCATTTATTCACCTTTCTGGAAAGAACAACCAATGGACAGTGAAGAAAAAAGAACAGTTCTTGACTACAAATCACAAACTTCATAATATGATTATTTTTATAATTGAGAAATACATATATATTGCACAATTTCCAATATGCTAGAAATATTAAAGGCATAAAATTTGTGCCTTGCAAAAGTATTCATACCCGCATTTTGTCACAATTCAAACACAGACATCAGTTTTACTGGAATTTTTTGTGATACAACAACACAAAGTAGTGGATAATTGTAAAGAGGAAAAATTTAATACCTGGATTTAAGTTATTTTTTAAAGCAAAACTGAAAATTGCAAAGCATAATTCCTTGTCAACACTACAATTCACTGTGATGACAGCTGAACATCTTTTTCATATTTCTTCCACCGTTGCAACTTTGGGGACTCAGGTTCAGTCAGACTAGACAGAGAACATCTGTAAAAATTACATTTTCAATTCTTGGCACAGTTTATCAATTGGATTTACTTCAGGAGTTTGACTGTGTCATTCTAACAAATAAATGTAATTTTACCTAAACCGTTTCTGTATCTCTGGTTACATGTTTCAGAGTTTTGTTCTGTTGGAAGACAAATTTTCTGCCCAGTTTCAAATCTGTTGCAGTCAGACACAGATTTTCTTCTGGCCTTGTTTTAATGCCACTAACAATTCTGAAAAAGATGCATCTTAGTCTCATTTGATATGCTTACTTTATCCAATACATGGCTTGTTCCAAATGTTAAACTGTATTTCTAATAGTTTTTTGGACGCTCTTCTATAAAAGCCATATGGCGTGCAAGACAAGCAGTTGTCATGCCAACCTATGCTGCAGATCTCAGCAGCTCCTCTAGAGTAACATTATACCTTTTGGCTACTCCTAATTTTGGTGGACTCACACAAGATCCCAATTAAACACAAAGTGTTTTGTGGTTGAAAGGTGTTACAATGCCAAAAAAACTAATAGGTAGAAGAACTTTTGCAAGGCATTGCAAACATTGAGGCTTAAGCAGTTACAGGCTCGTGTGGTTACTGCTAAAATGAATGACAAACTTTGTGGAAGCAGAAGAAATATGGAAATTTTGTTACAGGACCAGATTTGCGGCGAGAGACACACTGACAGACGTGAAGATGTGGGGATAGGACAGGAGGAGAAGGAGAAGCCTACAGCAGCCAGTCACACCTGCCAATGCTCATTTTTGTGACTATGCAACTGGAGCCAGAGTACTAGCTGCAAACCACAAAAATGACACTGGGAGATGTTAAAATACAAATCTATCAACCTGCACACTGGGAAAGAAGGACGGGGAACCGGGGTGATTGATGGATGTATGGATGGATGAATGGATGGATGTGGTATGAAATAAAAAGCAAGAATGCTTTATTATATTACAGAGATGAGTGTTAGGAAAGGTAAGAGAAGAAAGTAAAACATGAACTCAATGAAAGTATTTAAAAGTACTTAAACACATCATTCAACAAACTGCATCCTTTTTTATTTATAGAAACGACTGAATTATGCGTAATGTTCATATAACATACTAGCTGTTAGTGCAGATTGTGCAGTTTCTGTACCTGCGAAAGTCGAGCAGCGGTCTTGTAGAGGTGGGAATGCCGTCACCTGGCCAGCTCAGCAAGTGAAACTGCGTCAATGTTCTTGTCTCCTGCGTCTGAACATTCTTCAAGTAGAAGCTGCGCACCAGGAAGTCCTTACACCAGATATGCTCTGATACCAGATTCACCTGGGTGAAAAAAAGACAAAAGCAGGATAAAAATACAAGTGAAGGGTTTAAAATGTCTTGCTCACAGAAACGTGCAATTTTCCAAAACCACCCTAGATATTCATGTTACAAAAATAGGGTAATACTTTTTCTTACATTTATTTGTGATTCCCCATTATGTACTTAAGGGTTACAGCTGAAAACAAACCTCATAGATGTGGTAGAGAGAAGAACCTTCATCAGGCCAATATCGTTCGCACTGCTTCTCCCCATCTTCCACCAGAGCAGTCATCATCACAATCACTGTGCAGCCGTTCTCCCAAACCATCTGCATTTCAAACACACCACTTTGATTATCACAGAGAAGTAAGAAATGAGAAATGTCCTGTTTTCTGCTGAACTACATATTTATAATGTAAAGATCATATCTTGAGATCTATTTTTCTAGTCAGATTTGTCCAGTTAATGACAAATCATGATGCATTCTGGCACCTGAGCCATTTGTCTATAATTTCTCTAGAGCTACCATGAAACCTCTCTCATTAATGTTCTTCTTCAAGAACTATAGTTACCTTTGGAGTGCACCATAGTTTTACTACATTTTGTAATATAATATACTGTCTTATATAACTTGTCCCATACACTATTCTACAGTTTCTTTGGATAGCAAATGCATTGCAATGCACGGATATGAGAGCATAAAAAGCAATAAAAAGCCGTACTGACCTGCCAGAAATCAGCAACAGTGTGGAGCAAAGGTCCCTGTGTGGCAATGTAGGCTGGTTGTCGAGGGTCATGATCGAACTGAAAGTCACAAAGAGAAACAAGAGTCATGCAGATCTTCTGTTGGCAGGAAAGAAAATTAGGTGAGGGGGTATAAACTATGAAACACAAACAGGTTTCACATTTCAATTTGTATATGTTAATTGTTTGTCTTTTCTTATTTAATCTCCTAATTTAGATAATGAGTCTTATAAAATCTTCACATTTAATAAGTGGAAGATAAAACTAGACTTTTTGGTGAGATCATGTAGGCATATTGGTCATTGCATCAGTGATTTCTTACAATAAAACTGGCATTGATGTAATCCTGTTTATTGGGGTTAACTTCTTGCTTCAACTTCACACGAGAGTGATCATCTGAAAAAGAAACATTGCTAGTAAAGAGTCTCCAGCCAACCAGTCCAAAAAAAAAAACCCAGTCCTATATTTAATGTTCATGCTTCTTTTCTTGTTTTAACTTTTTACATTAGCACTCATTCCGCAGAGCAAACACAGTGAGAGAAATGAACAGAAAGAAGGATTGATTGGTGACTAACAGGGGAGGGCTTCAGCGTGACGATTTCGGTCCATGTTGGAAATCTCCTGGGCCACAGACACAGAGCAGGGCTCAGCCTGATAGGAGCACAGAGCCTCCCACTCCTTCTGCAGCCGGTCCTTGTTACGCAGGTGATCCTCCATGTATGCCTGGCCGACACAAGACAAATCAATATTCACACTGCATGCACCTGGACGTATTTTTCCATTACACTTTCTGTGCTCTGTTGTCCCCTCACCAGTATCATGTGACCTGTGGAGATGTCCATATTAGACTGAGCTGGCTCTTCGCTCCAGGACGGGGTAGAGCTGTGAGTGGAGGACGGGCTGTGCTGCGGCCCGTCGCTGAACTGGGATGACACGCTGCTGACACGGGACGTGTCTGTGCCCCTCCGTCCGCCTGCTCCGGGTCCTGTTGCAGGCCCCGCCATGCTACTGCTCACCCCTCCAACACAATCTTGACGGCAGAGGGAAGATTTGGAGGCCATGTGCTGCCGACAGAGCTCCTAAACAAAGCGACAAAATGCATGTATTTAATGCATTGAGCTAATGATACTGTACAAGCATTACACAATAAAATGCATTTTAGAGTCATGTGTCACACTCTAGCGTTATCCCTAATTGATCAATTTTGCACCCCAAAGGAGGAGACTTTCTTTCCATTTTTAAAATGTCCTCATCAGTTTTTCTGAAGATTTCAGGGTAATTTCTACTCCTTTTGAGTCTGGTGAATTTGACAGTAGTAGCTGACAGCAGTAAACATAGCTTAGACCAAATGAAAAGGTGCTAGTCCTCAAAATTATCGACACCAGAGAGACAGATTTGAAAAATACCCCTGCTAGGTTTACACTTTCTCTATAGTCTCACCTGGTAGTCAAAGTGTGTTTCTGCTCCTCCTTCTGGCCCCAAACCAAGTTTACCATTGGCTACCTGATGGCCATAATGCCTGAAACAAGCTATGCCCATTGCCAGTACGAGCACACCTCCGACCACTGCCATGGAAACGAGGGTGATGACTGTACCACTGGATCCTGGAGGGACCCTAATTACCTGAGGGAGACCTCGTGCATTTGTTCTCTGGAAAAAGGAAAAAAGTAGCAAACATTAGAGTGTATGACTTTAAAGAAAACTTGGTATTATCAAATAAGTGTTACTGCATTTCTTGTCTTGAATTTCGGTTGTCAAGCTGCTTCAGAAAGTGTGCTATGTCATGACTCTGACTTAAAGGTCGCCTAATGTTATTTTCACAATTGATTTGATTCTCTGTAACAGCACAAGGCAGCTGTGTGTGCTCATCGAGCAACGAGGTTGAGTTTCACAGACAGATGTCTGAAAGGTCAGAGTGCCGTGCTCTATAAATCTAGTAAAAAGACAGCTGAGGTCCCCATAAAGACCAACCAACCATCCCACGGGTCACTCCGCACATCAACGGTATCCAAGCAATGCCATCCCACCTGTTTGTAAAACAGTTTGTAATATGCAACCCACATAGACAGAAGGAACATTTACAGTTTTAAGATCTTGTGTTTTTACATTTATGTACAAATTATTAATCTCACTAAAAAAACCCTACAATTTTCCAAAGTAATGCAAAAGGTTTAAAATTTATTTTAATGTGCAATCTGCATTAAGAAAATCTCCAGATGGGCTTAATTTTGATAAATTAGCTATAAAACATGAATGAAAACTCCTTTAAGTATTCTTATCAGTGCTGTTCTTATTTATAACTTTACTTTTAGCAAAATTTGACATGTGGTGCTCATTGCTATGATCAGATAATACAAAGGTCGGCTTTTTAAATAGCTACAATATTGCATTAGTCCTTAAATATATTACCAAAAGTGGGATTAAAGCAAACCACTGATTTTAAAGTGAATCTTTATAAATTGATGTTTAAAAATCACTAAATATGTCAATTGAGCATTAAGAATAACTGTGAAGCATGTGCAATGAGTAAAACTATAAATTATGGGATAATTTAAAAGATAAAATACATAATATGGTTGGAAAAGTAGCTTATCTCTTTTTGCTAAATTAATGACAAAAATGATTATTTTGTCATTAATCTTTTATGCACAAAGTGGGAGATGTGGGGGATGCTCATTGTGTGAATGGCAGATACTGAGGTCACTGATGCTTGTATGACAGTTGCCATAGCACCTGGGATCTGGGAGTAAGAGGTGGGAGGTGGAGGAGTTTAAATGCCATGGCAACAAGTGAAGAACTGGCTTTCTGAAAGTGTCGCTTGACTTACTAGCTCTAGCTAGATTTATGCACACACACACACAGGAGAAAAAAAAAATGACTCACAGCATTACAGCTTTAAAGGTAGTGGGGGATGGAAAACAATCCTTGAAGGTAAGATACATGCTGGTGTTTGTTGTGTAGCAAGGTTTAACATTTGAGAACTAAATAATACAGTTTTAACCACTCAAAGTTAGCACATTGATACTAGATTTCTGAATCAAAATTCTATATTATTATAATCTTGGTGCGAAGATTCAACTGTCATGAAAGACACCCAACAAAAAGAGTTAAAACAGAAAGTCGAACCTCATGCAAGACAGTCTCACTTTCAAACTAATGGTAACGAAGAGTATCTTTGTTTTGATTTGCTGCAAACATTTGTTTCACGGTTTATTTTATTGTTATCACATTTTATTCTTGATTAGATCTTCTATCCCTAATTTTTTTACATTTGCAACCTGTGTGTTGATTTTTAATTAATAAGTTTGAATCCAGGGAATACATAACCATGGCCTTTTTTACTTCAATATAAAAAGCTTTCTAGGAAGGAGGGGAAAATCGTACTTTCAGATTTGCTTAGATAATCTTTGAAACTGAATGTGTGATATAATATAATTAAGGTATAAAATGCACTTGGAGTACTTTTCAAGGAAGGAGCTCATGCTTTCCAAAATCAATCCCCACAATCAAAGTTGTTTTTGTTAATAACAGGGTTTTGTTGCTTTCACCTTTCACAGACTTTTACTTCCGACAAACAATTGCAGTGTATGAGTCATTGTGGCAAGGTTGTTATGGCTATTAATTACTAAGGTTAAAGTCACTTCCTCAGCAACAACAACACTGAAAAGTACTTAACCTACTCATTAAAATAAACACTTTTTTTTTACCTTCCTTAGATGGCAACTGTGATGCAGTCCTACCATTTTGTACAACAATAGGCAAATCAGGTAGACAATTGGTTTAAATTGTGCTATATTTCGCCTTCCGCTCTAATAAAACTTGGGTCTCCACTTACAAAAACAAGTTATAAGAAGCAGCTTGTGTACAAAGTCTAAGTGGATACTAGCACATGAGTGCATTAATAGCTAGAAGTAATCAAAGTGATAACAAAAACAAAAATAAATGAAAAGATTAATCAAAATAACAAACAACAGTCAAAAGTAGTTTGACTTTCTGTCAGTCTCTTTAACCATCTGCTTGAATTACCTCTCCTACACCAGTCTGGATGATTTTCAGGCCAGTCTCAGACTCCAGAAAGTTCTTCTCAGATTCTGTTGAGGTGGAAAAAGCATTTAAAAAAACAAGACTGGAGAAAAGCACAAAACTGGAAGTGTGACTCAATAAAGTGCCCACGCACAATGCATATGTGTATGTGTGGCTATGCATCATAAGCGTTAGAGAGAATATGTACATCTCACCGGCTTTGGCAGCCACCTCTGCAGCCGTCATGTTGTGTTCATTCTGGCGGATGCGGAAAGTCAACGCCTGACCCACCACACTGGTGACGCACCCAAAAACAGCATGCATGTTGAAGTCTCATGCCAAAGGAAAATAGTTGCCCTCTGGCATGATGAAACTGTTCCACCCTTACCTAATGTTGATGAAGCTGCTGGTTGTCAGGTGTATCTTTTCAGCCAGAAGTTGCAAAAGCTTCACTCCATCATACAGACTCAGGGGACTGCAGAAAAAAAGTTCCCAGTTAAATTAATCTTGTTTAATGCATTGGCTGTTCTCCGTTTTTTCCACAAATTATTATAAATAATAAGTATACATTGATATAAGCAGAAATTCTGACCTTTGGTTGGTGACGATGTACCCATACTCCTCTTTGCCTTCCATACCCTCTACTAAAGGCTCCTTAAAGCTTTTCTCGACTTCAACAGGAGCAGTCTGTGGAGGCTTGGAGGCAGATGTGGGGATTCTGGCACTCTTAGGTAGAGCTTTGACAGGGACTGTAGCAGAGGAAGCAGCAGGAGCATCAAGTGGACCAGGAACAGGAGCAGCCTTATCTGGTTTCAACATACTTTCTTTTTGTAACAACTGCATCTAAAAAGGCGATAGGAGACCAGTCTGTCAGTCCAGATAGTCTATCTAGCTGAACAGTGTAAAAGGTTTATGGTTACATGTTTTGATTACTTTTAAATGGATAAATATGAGGGTTGACATACCTCTTTAAGAGCAATGAGATCTTTCTCATTTGGGTCTATTTTCAGAGAGACAAAGTTCAGTTTCAAACTAGCTCATTAAAACATGATACAGCTTGCCTCCTAAAAACAAATCTTTTACTTTATTTTTTAAAAAGTAGCAAAACTCAAGAGAAGTAAATATTTCATGCTGTACCTGTCTTGTCCTGCCCTTGCAGCAGCTGTAAAATGAGAGCCAGCTTGTAGAGTTGCTCCTGACTGAGTTCCCTGGGATCAATGTTGTACTTCTGCAAAACACCTGACATCCTCTGGAGCAAGCCATCTAACATGGAAGAACAGTGTATTTACACAGCTGGCAAGCAGGTTGTGCTAGATTTTACTTAGCGGTATTACACTACTAAAAAAGTCTGTAATCTTAAGCCCTTTTGTTCACCATTATTTACAACCAGGGGAGCAGACTCGTGTGGCGCTTTCTTATTCTGAATGTTTGGTTGTCTTCCTGCAGTACCAAGTCTCTCCTCTAGAGTGTAGTCTTCCACATAGTCCACTGGTATCTCTAAATCTTCATAATAAGGCAAACCTGCATATAAAAACAGAAAGTTATAATGAATGAATTGTGTTTGTTTGTAATTTATCTGATATTTTAGCAATGAATACTCAATCATAAAATATTTCCACCAACAACAGTAAAGATCTGTTAGATTTTAATTGCTTATTAAAATATTTAGGACTCTGGCTTTTTCCCTCATTACAGGTCAATTTTCAACCTGCCCATTTTAATATGAACATATTTTTGCAGTAAATTTTATCTAGAAAGCAAATAGCCATTGTTCTTCAAATATAACTTAAAAATGCAATATAAAGCACCCATTCAAAGTTTTTAGTGAGACACTGTCACTTCCAGTGAGCTGCCAGTAACCAAATTCTTCTATGTTTTTTTATATTTGCAGAAATGCCAATCAAAAGACAGTTTGACTGACATTAAATTACATATTTGGCCGTAACACTGGAAGAGGGCTGTTAACCAGGAACTGGAAACACAACAGAAAAAAGTGTCATATCTAATTATACAGCTGAGTGAGAGTAGAATCTAATATACAGGAAAAAATTAGATTGTAAAAGATCTGCATCTACTAAATTCATTTAATCAATCAATAGTTCTGTAAACTATTGGTACTAATTTAGTCCTCTCTTGTCTTACTTTAAAATTGTCCAAATTCAACTAAAAAAAAGGGAAAATATTGTCTCTGATTGGCTGCTGCAAACAGAAAGACAGAATCTAAAACTTGTTTTTTCTTTTCTAGAGTTTTTTTATCCTGTGCCGACCCAGCAGATTCATCATTCTGAGTAGAAAGGTCTCTTTAGGTCTAAATAATTCATGCCAGATGAAAGTGGCCTATGAAGTAATAATAAAAAAAACTGCTCTCCTAAAATTAACACTGTACATTTCAGTAAACAAATAACTATTACTGAAGATTTAAAAGATCACAAAATAAATCTTTAAGTAAAATAAATATAAATGTACTGCAATTTTCAATAAAATTTTGAGATTATGCATTCTGATCAGGCTCATTGTTTTTTAAGGTTACCAATCTTCAAACATATTTTTCATTGTACCCACATTTCTTAATCAAAAAGGTTTTCTTTGTATTGTTCTGATGTGATAATCTAATTTAAAATGTCATATTTCCATTAACTGTAAGCATAAAATGATCATAATTACTAGAAATAAAGACTTAAGTGATGTGTTCCACTTTTTAAATTGAGTTACTAAAATAAACTAACATCTAATAAACACATATATATTTTTGATGTTGACTTCCTTCATAATGAGTTAGATTTTAGTGGATGTTGAGCATTTGCACTGTTACTAAGCCTGCACTCAGTCTCAAAGACATTATTCTCCCCCCCCCCCCCCATACACACACACGCACACACACGACACACCTGCTCATTTTGAAATGACTCACCTTTAGACTACACTTACAAGTTCCCAGAAACTTATAGCACATATTCACAGTACCTTCTCATTCAAAACAAATATTAAATATACTGTGAACAGCAATCATATGGATATAATATGGATATTTAGATTTTTATTGTAAAATATTCGACTAGACTAGAGTTATGTGAATATGTTATTATTTTTTTGCCAAAATCAATGATTTATAATATAATGAACATAATTTCAAAGTCAAGAATGCAAGATCTCTTGGAGCTAGCCAAGAGATAATAATATAAAAATAAATAAGATGAATATGGATTTACCTGCAGGAGCTATGGGAGCAGACCCTCTATGCCGATAAGACGGCTGCGCAGACGCCAAGTATAGAGACAGAACTTCCTGCAGTAGCTGCCGGTCCCGCTCTTGTTCCCTCTGGATGCCCTGAGACCTTAACGGGGGGCGAGCATTCAGAAGAGATCTCTCCACTTCGTCTTGGTATCTGTGCTGTGATTGATCAAAATAAAAATCTATTACTTATAATTAGAATCAACTACATTGAGGATTGATGTTGGCTTGAATTTAGATTTAAACGTTTGACTGCTGTGAAACTATGACTTTAAATTAAACCAGTCAACTTCAGCAGGTTTATATCAACTATGCTTATATACCTGGTGATATGCATATGGGTCCAAGGGTGCTGTTTGCATCCGCAATGGGGACTGAGGAGGCTCAACATACATATAATCCACATATTTACCACCAGAAGATGTGGACCCTGATTTAGAGTTGGGGTGGTGGGAGATGTGCTGCTTCGAGCTGTTAAACAGTCCAGAAACACAACCAAGAATTACATGGGTATTGCTCTGCACAATTGTAGCTTGTTCATCAAGCATCTGAGTACAAGTGCTCACTGAGATGAATGAGAAGAGGGTGCAGAGGAGATTGGCTTTGAGAGAGCAGTGGTATGGGGAACTCTCTTCAGTTCTTTTGATAAAATGTACTGGGTGATGTCATCTTGCCATGACAGACCTGCACACCGAAAAACACACCGAAATTAAGCAAGACCGTAAGAGATAAGCTTTAGGAGGGTTTGTGAAAAATGGATGAATGTCAGCGGAAAATTTCTACATTTATTTATTGAATAGTTTATATCATAAAAGGTTTATGTCTAACATCATTCAAAAACACTGAGGAATGACTTTATGAAGTAATAGTCTCCTAGCTCAACATAAAATTGACTTTTACCAGATTCACTTTTCTAACAAAATCCCAAGTGTTGATGCTTTTTATGATCTGTCTTACCTTGCAGCATGAGCTGTTTGAGGACTTCCTGCATCCTCTTCAGAACAGGAACTGTCACCTGGTACTGGATCTGGTCCTGCTTGGAGCTCCGACACTGACCAAACAACCCATCTGGAATACGCACACATATTATGCATTCAAAAAAGGAAACCTTATGACATATGGCACAGTTGCCTAACTCTCCTTGTGCATCCGTGGGTTCTCTCATGGTACTCCAGCTTCTTCCCATAATCAAAAAACACTTTTTGCTTTTAAATTTTAATATTTTAGTTTTCATGGTTGTATATCTCTATGTTATCCTGCCTTTTGTCCAATGTCTATTGGAGATAGGCATCAACGACCCACCCAGTGACCCTACTAGGATACACATTCAGATAATGGATGGATAAACATCTATTACTGAAGTCAGTTATTGTTTGAAAAATTAGAAATCTACATTGATTCTAACTGTCAGTTTGACAAGTTTCCTTTTCTTCCAGTGTCTGCTTTTAAACCCATTTTAGCAAACCTGAAACATCTGTTTTAAGCTGTATGGACACTCTTGTTTGATATTTTCTTTGTCCACAAAACTTAGTTTTCTCAGATTTTGCTGTGAGAAAAGATTGCTATATAGATCATAAGTGTAGTGAGAAGGAAGTTAATGCAGGAAGAGGATTTTTTTTTCATTTGGTGCACTGATGAGTCACTGCAGACACCACACCGGCTAAACTGCACACGACCAAATCTGCTACAGTGAGGGGGGATTTTAAACTGAGCTGATAAGACAGTTTTATAACCAGAAACAGAATGGCAAAAAGTCAGGAGCTGCACATGGGAGAAGGTGTGAGTCATGTTAGGTCAGACTGATTTCCAAAACAAAATCTTGAATGTGAATTTAAGTGTTAGGATCGATACACCATGCCTTTTGTCCATGCCATGCCATGATCCTGACACGTGGTTTAGCATTTGTTCGTACTTTTGTAAGAGACTTCTTCTATTTAAATAATCATTATGAAATTTACAATGATTTTTGTCTCTCATGGTAAGACAAAATGCCACGACAGTATGGTATTTTCGTCAGCAAAAGTGAAAGCTCAATGAAAACATGACAGAACATAGCAATAATTAGATATTAGCCAATCTGTAAATATGATTGTACATTTGAGTATGCCACTTTGAAGGAAAGTCTAAAAATCTTATAATAGTTTTTCAGTAAAAAAATGTCAGTACAACAAAACATGTTGTATTTTAGCACTGGACATTTATTTGACCTTGACAGTTATGAGCTTATTTTTGTTTGTGGTAAATGAAAACATTTATGATATTTTTATGTATTTTATGAAGTACATTATTTTTATATTACAATTCCAGAAATTAACCATCAGTTGTATATTGTATTACATTGAAGAGTATATATACAGAATGCAAATGCATGCCACACTTTTCAGATTCATTTGTCAAAAGATTTCACGACCAAGTGTGCTTTTCCTTCTATTTCAAAATCAGAGGATACTACGTGTTTATCTATCATAAGCGTGGTCAAGTCTAGGTCACAAGAGTGTTATGCATGTTGTGGATGTGGCCCTCCTTCAATGTATTATTGTCTTAATAGCCAATTAACTCATTTTTATAGCAGAACAAAGAGCTCCATGTATAGAGGAGGTTCTTAATGAACTTTTATTAATCTAAACTTTAAAAGAACATTAAAATGTCCAATGTAAGTAACTTAAACATCACAGAAAAGTTACAAATACTTTATCTTTCCAGTAGCAGAGATGAAACAAGGAAAAATAGCAGAATGTGATTTTATTCCTTTGAGGACATAAAGGTAAACAACAACATTGGTATGTGTTGATTCTAAAAGCAGAGGTTGCTGGTTTAAGAAGATGATCTTTTACTTTGTTGAGATTCACTGTCAATATATGGAGAGCTGTATTTCAGCAAATGCTTTTAAACATTTTATAGCAATTATGGCTGAAAGACTACTTTTTGATGAACCACAGAATTGAAAAAGCCTAAGAGAACTCTATTTAGGAAACTCTAATAGCTTTTACCAGTGCCAGCATGAAAAGGAAATCATTGTTGTGGAAGTTCAAATTGCTTTGTTCAGTTTAGTGTAAAGGGTCACTGTAAGTGCTTAAATGATGAGCTACAGCAAAGTAAAGCCCATTCTCTCCCTTTTTGTGTTACAGAGAGCCCAAACAATAAATAGACTGAGCTTCTATAACCAGTTTTCTAGGCATATACCAAGTGTTTTTGTTTGAATCACAGGAGTGCACCCTAGAATGAAGTTCAGTAGCCAGCTTGAGGTTAAGTACCTGGCCTTGAATATCAACATACGGCAGGGTAGAATGCTGGAATTGGACCCTCAGCACTCCAGCTGGATGATGACTACTTCTAGAGCCGCAGCTGCCTCTCCCTTTTTGGTCCCACATTGTTAGTAGATTATTGCATTTATATGTTGTGATTGTATTTCATTTGTTTGTGTTTCATGTTCTTCTTTAATTAATCTTTTTTGCTGCACTGGTCGAAGCCTTTTTGTGTTGTATTCTTTTCAAAGTGGATATAATGTTAATTTGTCTCTCTAGGCTGTGTGCATGCCTACAAATGGCTATTTGTTATGAATGTCTCTCTGGCAGATTGGGGAACTGTCCATAATAGAATATTTTTTCTTGTTGTCAATTAAAGATTGGCACCAGTTGTTATGTGATCCTGCTATGCTGGTATATGAATGGGAGGATGAACAATTTGTTTTAATTCAAAAATTGTTTTAGTGATTTGAGATTATGAACATTTTTTTCCGCCCACTTCTTGGTAACTTTTACAATCAAATCCATTGTAAAATATCTGCTGTCTGTTGCGTTGACACTAGTAACTTTGACACATTTCTTTGGTGGAATAGCTAATCATGTTAATAGATTAACCTCATAACCAGGGTTTCCAACCTTACAAAAAATACGACAGTGTTCTAATTTTGACACTTAAAATACCCTAACTCAATCAGGTTGTATATTTTTCTATATTTTATAGACTCACTGCAAACCTATTTATAGATGAAGATGATATATGCAATGTACAGATCAAAGCTATCTCCTCAACCCAAAGAGGAAATCCATCAATTATTGGTCATTGTTGTGTCACAGAGTTATGTCCCTCAGCATTGGGAGGATGTGCCTCGTAACTTCAGTAGGTTTTGCTAAAACCACAAGCATGGTACAGTAGAATTTGACCAAGTAGGTAAAATTCATATTGCCTGTAGTGGGAGGAATGTATAGAAGGCACACAGCAGGGAATTTTTATTCCCTGCTGTAATCACTAAATTACGGAGGATTTAGTGATGTCAACGAAATGCAAAAAAAAAAGAAAAAAATCCTCACAAAAGCAAGAAGCAGAGGAGGCAGAGAGCTGAATAGAAGCTTATTGTCTGCTTTAGATCTGATACAACATGTCTAATCAACGTTGAAGAAATTTTAACTTTTTTAACTTGTTTAGACAAATGGACTTTAATTTATTTTAATCTGTGTTTTCATTTAAAACAATTTGAAGCAATATATTGAGAACATAACAAAAATCAGGTAACAAAATGCAAACCAAACACGTCTGGTATCTTATTAAACTATAACAATGCATTGATAAAAACCTCATTTAAGGGAGCACCAAAAACAGCCAGTTTTAATAAATCTAAATAATTTTGTGAACAGGTCTTTATCCTTTATCATGTCTTTAAGATCCAGAATTAGAAAGTCCAAATAAAAAAACTAGATGGACTCTGGATGTTTTTTATGAGCAGAACTGAAACAAGACAAAAACAAAACATCAGTATTTTAAGTACCCGAAAGTAACAACTTGTAATCATAGATTGACACCAAAAAATTCCAGAATACTAATCTGTTTAAAAAAATTTCTGCAAGTCTCCTAACAGAACTTTACTCCTAAAATATATATAAATATATATCAATATTTGTCAACTAAATCCAATCCAATCCAATTTGGAAAATACGACAAATGGGCTTGATGGGTATATGATCCAAGAATGATACAGCAAAAGAATAAAAACTGGTCGTTTTTCACCAAGTAGGTTCAAAGCATAAGATCAAGCTGATGTCACTAGTTATCTTAAGTACTAGTTTGAAAAAAACTCATTATCAGGTAAAATTATAGGCATCAGTGGTAGAAACTGGTCACATAGCAGCAACAAATTTTAAATCACAAAATATGACTTTTGTTGATTAACTAAATTCTGCTGCTGTTCCTGTACTCGTATGTCTCAAAATGTTTCTATTAACATCTTTTTCATAATGTTGTAGCTGAGTTAGCCATGTTAGTCATTGCAGAATTTTTTTCTAGAATATAATGGCTACCATTTTATTTTCTTCCTGGTGTTAAGGGTCTCCCACACTGGTAAACTTAATCAGCCTTTGTTGGCGCCATATAAGGTTGCTTATGGCTTATTTTGCATACTAGGCTGTTGAGGAAGCAAAGTGGTCTAAAAATAAGTGTTTCGGTTGGATCTCCGAATATTTTTCTCCTATTCCTTTCTTTGGAGTGTAAGCAAGCTCACTTATCCATTTGGTATTCTGCTCAACCATCAAGTGTGTGCGTAAGTGCCGTTTCCACAGAGAGGGACATAAGTGCGTGTTAGTGACTCATCGCTGTATCAACACAACAACTGTGGGGGAGTTGGCCTCACCGTGATGTCAGTGTTGCTATGGAAACTGGGGGTTGGTGGGGAGGGGTTTAGATAGAGATGACGAAAAATAGAGGGACAGGTGACGGAGAGATGAAGACGAATGAAGTAAAAGGGGAGGAATCCTTGATATTTTGTCTATTTTTGTACACAAACATTTAACCCTGTGCTTATTTTGACACTTAACACATGTTTTAATATCTATCTATGTATGTGTGTACTAAAAAGTCCTTCAGACGTAGACACGTTTTTGGGTCAAAAAATAAAATATGAAATTTTAACAAAAAGGACATAAAGTCATTTTTTACTGCATGACTGCAGGTTGTACTCACCATCAGAGCACGACTGATCCCTTATGCACAGTTTTCTCTCAAACAGGCAACCTGAGACAGAACGACACAGAGAAAGCTGACAGATTATCATCTTTTGCAGATATTTCCATGCCAACAGTTGATGTAAAGCACACTTAGAGGGCGAAAAGAGTCCAGTCCAGATTCACTTACTAAAATTGGTCTCCCATACAATGAATAAAAGGTTTCTTTGAACCAAGTAGGAGAAATACTTTTGCAAAAACTGTCATTTTGATTTCAGAATAATTCAAATCAGAATTTTAGCTTGAGCATAACTAAGAAATTTAGCTGTAAAAGTAATTTTTTTAATTAGTTCAAAGAAACATTTTTCAGTATATGCTGCACAGTACAAAACACTGTTTTTTATCTATCAAACTGCTTTTTTTCTATCATCCTTGGAGTGATGCAACAACTTCAAGACATCTGCAATGCTTGCATAGCTTAATCAGTCAATCGTTTACCTTTTTCCACTTCAAAGCTTTGGATCTGAAAATAACATTGGTACAAACATGACCTTTTCTAAACATGGAAAACAGTTTATGGTGATATTTCTGTCTCAATTTTTGGGCTGTTAAAATGTTCTATTTTAGTTTGGTGAGTAAGACCTTGATGAATTAGTAGTGTGGGAAGGAACAGGTGGTCAGAGAAAGATATGGATGCATGGATATGACTGCCTGGCTTTCTGGCTTTTCTCTGTCTCACGGCACACCTTGGGACTCTTTAAATTTGGAAATCCATGCTTGAAGGGACCAGTTTAGCTAAATTAAACATAATCAATAATCTGAACTTGCAAACAAAATTAGATATAGCACATGAACTTTAGTGTTGAGAATGATTTTATCTGACAAGATAAAATAAAAAGTGCAATAGTTTTGCATATCCACAAAACAAAATACACACATAAAATTTTTTGCAGTTTCATAATTTCTCCTGAAGCTTGACTAAAAAACATTTATTTTAGTTTCAGCAAAGCAACATTTCCTTAGTGTTAATCTTGCATGCAAACGTGCTTTCTTTGACTAATAACAGTCTTGTGCCATTGTGGACTATCCTGTAAGCAATGATTAACCTTTATTAGAGTGGTTGGAAAAAAACAAATGGGTATTTAGACAGCTCATTCGCTTGCAAAGAATCTAACGTTACTATTTTCATTCAACAATTTTTCTTCGGTACAGTTATATCAAATAATCAATCAACAAATCAAATTAAAAATTCAAAAATAAATAGTTTTGACTATTCAACATGTCAGGGTTTTTATTGCAGAATTTTGGTGCAATAAAAATATGATTGTCAAAAACAGTCATATTAGTTTAATATGACGATCACTGACCAACTCATAATCTTATGAGTTAGGGCTTACATGTCACTATAGTCACAATTTTGGTTTAATAGTTGGTCATTTGATCTTACTTGATGGACACTAGTGTCACTAATCAAGCTAATGGTTTACATAAACAGCTTAGGAAAACAACAAATAATCAATCATTCAATCAATCAAGTTTATTTGCATAGTGCATTTCAACAGCAAGGGTGTTCAAAGTGCTTTACATCATAAAAAGACACAATAAAGTCAAAGAAACACTGCACAGTCATCAATTGAGAAACCACATTTTGTAGAGTGCCATCAACAAAATTATTAATATACATAAAATATATTGGTCAATGCTACACATTAGGTTCAAAAGTAACTCTAAACAGGTGGATTTTCAGTCTAACTTATGATATCAAAGACACATAGCTTTACACGACCGTACAGCTGGCACAGATTCCACCTTTTCACCACAATCTATCTATCTATCTATCTATCTATCTATCTATCTATCTATCTATCTATCTATCTATCTATCTATCTATCTATCTATCTATCTATCTATCTATCCATCCATCCATCCATCCATCCATCCATCCATCCATCCATCCATCCATCCATCCATCCATCATACCAGCTTTTCCTTTCATTAGTTGCATGAGGGCTCCAGCAGTCATTGTCAGATCGCCAGCCCATAGGACCATAAGGATAGGGACACACAGAACAAACAACCATGCACACCTACACTTCACGACAATTTGAGAGACCGCTTAACTTAAGAGTCATGTTTTTCGACAGTGAGGGGAATCTGTAGTATCCGGAGAGAAAACCCACAAGGAGAAAATGCAAACACCATACAGAAAGACCAGGGTGTCAAATCCAGGACATAGCAAATGTGTCACTGCGCATCTCCAATTATTATTCTTTCTTACAAAACAGATATCATATAACAAATCCTTGCAAAGTAGACCAAACACTGCAATCATCCAAAAGCAGTGTTTCTCCTAGCAACAGGACATCTGGCCCTAAGGGGAAAAAAACTGACTGCCAAGATGTAAACGCAGACATGAGCATCATACCGTCGCACATATGGATAGACGGCTTTTCAGACAAACAGTTGGATAAATCTGAAGTGTGAAAAAAACAATAACAGTGGAGGCAAAGAGATGTCAGTGATTGAAAGAACCAGAACTGATTTTCCTCCATGGTAGTGACACAACCTCCTGTTTGATCACAGCTGCTTATCAGGCTGTCTCTTATTTTTATGTATTATGCTATGTGAATGCAAGTAGATTTATTTGTGTTCTCTAAAATGGCTCTAATCAATATTCAACAACAGTTTCATTGCTATTTAATACATTTTGGCAATAACAACATTCAAACGAACTCATAAAGCAGGTCAAATAATCATTATCAATCTGAGTGAATATAAATTAAACAGAAAAGGGAAGGGTAAGCCAGTGGTGATGCTCTTTTTATTTTCAGGGGCTGAGCGAACGAGCAAAAGGAAAATACTTTAATTGAAGTCAGCAGTGGCTACATTTCTAAAGTGAAATGCTAAATTCAATTCACGTAAAGACAACAACAAAAAACAAAAAATAAAAAGACTTATGGGTATGAAACTCACTTGTTGCACAACTGTCTCATTAAAAAGGTAAAATCAATGCAGCTGCCAACAAAAACAAGTCAAAATCAGTTCTAAATAATCACAGCAAGACTGTTATTGTAAATGATATTAATGTGACAGAAATCACTGCAGCTGTCACTATATTTCCATGAAGGGGAACACAACACAGCAAACATATTAGAAATTATAATTATACTTCTACTCCTCTAAATGTCCTTAACTGGGTAAAAGAGCATGTTTAATGTGATTTCCATTTTATTCCCTGATCACAGAAGACAGATGAAGTTTTGGATTTGAAACACAACAAATAGGTGCTTTTGTATTTTATATATGCAATGTAATTTTAGTGTTTTCATTCTAATGTTCTATTTAGAGTGTGTGGCTCTGTGCCACTCTGTCTTTATGGCAAAAACATAACTGTAAGCACAATAAAAAGCAGAGCTAAAGTGGTGAGATGTCATGAGCCATATGCTCTAACCTGTTCTTTTATGATGCTAGAAGATAAAACAGCCTCTGAAACAGACTAAGTGTTTCTCTTCCCAATCCTCCCTTATCTTCCATCTCTTCTCTCTGTTTAATCTGATTACAGCCCTCTGTATTTACCCACAGATGCAATCACTGAGTTAATTTGGTAAAGACATGTACAGTTCCCTCTTGAAATGCACAAACGCATTTGATGCACCATGCAAAGTAAGAATGTTTTGCAGTAGAATATGTAGCTGTTCACTGTTTACTCTCTTAACTAAATTGTAATATGCAGCATCATCATCTTACCGTATTTCTCAGAGACAGCTGGTTGGTAGAGCACCGCCAGAAGGAGCAGAGCTCGCCATGGTTTCAGATGTTGCATGATCCCCTGAAGCTTTACTGCGACGGATGGATGGAGAGAGAAAGACTCTGAGAGTTTCCCACCTGTTTTAAATCCCCATTAGTTTAACTGAGCCGTTAAGATCGTGTACAGGGACGAACAAGGTAAAAAAAAAAGATTGAGAAGGGAATAAAAATGATGGATGGACGGGGAAGAAGAAACCCTCCCGATGAAAAGGCGGGGCGAGGGGCTAGAGGAGGAGGGCACAGACTGGACACGCAGCGTAGTACCGACTCACGACGGCACCGCTGCGGAAACAGCGAGCAGTCTGTGGAAACGGAGAGCTCTCAGCAACAGAAGAAAGCAACCTGCAACTGCGTCATCAAGGTGAAAAAAAAAACACAGAAAGAGTGGGGGGAGTCAACGAAACCATTCACTTATACATTCCATATTCCTCCCATTCAGAAATGACATAAGTGCAGTTTCCATTGCACTGGGTACACGCATAGAAAAACGTGGAGGGTTTATTTGTGTATTTTTATTTATTTATTTTAGTTCTTTACATGATTCAAGGTCTTCATTATTTTTACATATTGAACTCAAGTAGTGAATCTTCTTACACTTGTAATAGGGAAATTCAAATTTAACTGTTAATATTAGATGAAATCTCTTAGAATCTAACAATAAATATACTATGTAATCCAAGCTGAGTGGGGTGAACACTACGTAACATCATCCATCCCTATAGCAGTCATATTTTTCATTAAAAATAAATTAAACTGCAGCTTTGGAACTAAAACAATCCACAAATAAGGTGGAAACGATGACCTCTTAGGTATTAGCATGCCTAAATTTAAAGCTTTAAAGTTAGAGGACCTGGTGCTTTGCAGTTCATGCTGCTGTGCTCTCACGCCCTCTAGTGTTTGCTTTAATGTAATAATTGCTTTCCCAAATTTTAGGGGAAAGCAAAAATTGCTTAAATAATTAAATCTTTATTTAAGCAGATAAAAACCCTTTGTGATAAAATCCTTTTCACATGGATGACCTGGCCAACAAAGCACACGTCATAGCTGGCAAGACAAACAGACAACAAAACAAAATAAATGTTAAAAATATTTAATTTGACAATAAAGTGTTCTAGATGTTATTACAGTAACGAGTTTAGATTTTAAACACAGTGATGATTTAAGATTTTAAACACAAGTAATGTGAAAAGTATTTCTATTGGGATCTTAAAATGTAAGTTTTTTAGCCACTGTGGGTCATAAAACATCAATTAACTAAACGTTTTCATAAAATTCTTTGATATGAATTATCATCAGGCACTTGTTAAATTGCCTCCATATCCCTTTTTATATCTCTGAGTGAAAGTCAAAACCATTTATTGAACACTGCCCTACACTGAACATCAGAAAAAAAGTAGGTAAAGAATTTATCACGCATCTCCCAAAGATGAAACGACATATCAATTCCTAGGAATATCTTCTACTCTGTATCAAATCAGTTTAATCAACTAACAACTGTAGAAATCCACAACACATGCATTACAAAATTTTGCTGACTTTGTTGAAGGTTTAAAACAACAATTTGCTTCATGAATACTTACATTATTACATTTTAGAAATCATATTATATTCTATCCTGTAGAAATAAAAAAATCATAATAAAATATTTCAAGCTTTCCTACTTTTAATGTGACATATCTCATATTGAACTGCCTGAATAAAGTTTACTCTTAAAAAATCCTTTAGATGAATTTATTATGTTTTTGATTTGAGTGTACAGCTGGACTCATGT
This sequence comes from Phalloptychus januarius, assembly GCA_902982915.1. Lineage (NCBI taxonomy): Eukaryota > Metazoa > Chordata > Actinopteri > Cyprinodontiformes > Poeciliidae > Phalloptychus > Phalloptychus januarius. The sequence continues at coordinate 12,728,250 of CADWAE010000230.1, read as the reverse complement.
TGGTGATGAAAATAAAGGCCCTCTTAATGTTTGTGTCTATGAGAGCAGAATAAAATGGGCTGTTTCATTGTCCAAAACCTCCTGAAAACTAAACTTAGTGTTTTTTCTCCTATTTTATGACTATATATCAAAATATCAATGATAGTAATCATTCTAACATTGAGAAAGAAGAACTAGATCATAACACACATTTTGTGTCAAACCTCAGGAACTGTGGTACTTTCAGTTATTAATTCAGTAGTTATTAATAGTCATTTGCTGCTAATAAGTTGCATTACCAGTTAACACAGCAAGGGGTGCAGTTTGAGTGCAGGGATTTTAGTAGGAAGCAATAAGGAAATTTGGATATTTCCTTATTGGACATAAGGAAATATCCAAATATCCTTATTTGGATATTTCTCTAAATGTGATTTTTGTAGGTTTCTTTTAGCATCCAGTAACCTTAACAGAAAAAAACAACAGATTTACCAATATATTTGTGTTTTTTAATGTCAGACCTTGTTTGTATTATTACATTTAGTTTCCAGTTTTTAGTCATACACATTGGCTCAGTAAATTGTTAAAATGGGACTAGGTATCACTGAAGTTGAATCCTTGCAACATAACAAAGTCCAGTGATTTTACTTTAGTACCTCTGTAACGTCGCACCACTTTGATATCAAATCTCTCCCAAAATAGACCTGCATAAAAAAATGGAACAACTGGTTTCCTCTTAAAAATACAATATTTTTAGAAGGTTGTTAGAGGCTTTTGTGTTTCACACTTGCATGCAATCATAAGCATGCAAAACCTGTGACAGAATCAGACAAATACAGCACTTCTCTGTCTTCCTTTTTCTCCTTGTTTCATCATAAAGTCAATTTTGGGCCACAGCTCAACTGTTTGGCATGTTGTGTATGCCTGTTGGGTTTGTTGCTAGGCAACAGGTATTCTGCCTGTGTAAATGTTTAAACCACCTGCCCTTTCCTCACCATTGAGAATTATTTACATCGTATTTGTGCACAGTTTTTTCAACATTCTTTACCTTTTCAATTCATAAACTCATAGCTTGGGACATTGATTTGTGATTGTATTGACTATCATCTATTTACTTTTTAATTGGGAGGATTTAAAAAAGAGTCCCCACAATGTCTATTGTTCAAAAACATCTTGATACTTTTTTTGTTTTACAATTTGTCAAGGAAAATTATTAGTAGGTCAAACTACTATCATCATCATCATCATCATCATCATCATCATCATCATCATCATCATCATCATCATCATCATCATCATCATCACATCATTTGGCTTCCAACACTGCCAAGCTAACAATTGGACAAGATGCTTCTAAAATATGGAACATTAACTTTACTCTCCCAGTGAATCCCAGACTGACTTGGAGTGTGATGTCAGGACTTCAAGCCTAGACTTGTAAAGAACTCTATGTCTGGGTTTGTAACATTAACTGCATCACAGAATGGGTCTGATCTAACATCTAACAATTTGAATATGACAAGATTTTTCTCACCTTGTGACAAATTGGCATGTGATATAGATAATTTACTTTGTTGAGAATTGCTGCTGTTATTTTGATCCTTTTATTCAGATTCAGGCCATGACATGGATTTTAAAATTAGTGCTTGACTGTCATGAGCTGTCAGTTTTCCGAGACTTGTTTCCTGTTTCCATAATCGTTTTTTCATTCAGGTGCTAATTTAAGAGTGTCTTTTCTGGGGTACAGTTCAGGAATGTTTGGCTCTGTGGCTGTTAGGCAACCACTTGCTGGCTCACAGTCTGTATATATATCTGTACTATATTGTGAGCTTAGGCTCACGATATAGTATTCAAACCACTTGGCCTCTTCATCTTGTATCAGCAGTTCATTTCACATTCATCCATGTGCAAATTTCATATACTGTCATAGCACAGTATTTGGAAAGAGGAAGTTGTTTCAAACGGTGACCTAACCATAGACTTAGATCTCTGGCCAACTTTCTTCGTCACAGGCCAGGATGTTTTAAAGATTTAAATTATTTTTTATATTATTACTCCAATTATAATGTTTTAGTGGTAGTCAAACAGCTATTTTCTTTCATCCATTTTTGACTCATACCCTTGTGGTATGGTATGTTATTTTTCCCATTGTACAGATTGGCTCAGAAAAACCGTAGCTTCAGCAATAATCTGTTGGTTTCTCCTATCAGTTTCCAACTCATTAAATTATTTGCACACTATGGGCTGCATCTGTTTCTGAATGCATTGCCACCTTTTAATATGCTGAAGGTTTTTTAAAATACATTAATTTTAATTGCTAAAATTAAAATTAATTGCATGAATTGCATGAAGAGGCTGGTCTCTTCATGGGGCATAATAATTACAAAACCTGCTGGGTTTCCAGCATACAGCAGGAATAAGTTGGAAAGGAGACCATTACCACATCTAGTAATGAGCAGTAAATAACCTAAAACAGATGTATATAGAAAAAAAACTATTTGTCCTTAATTTTTAGATGTTAAATTAAATCATATAGCTATATATTAAAAAATTTAAATGTATTGAGTTCTACCCCCATTTGCACTGGAGAAGATGAATCAGTTTTATAGGTAATCATATAACATTTTATGACCCTCCATAAAAACACCACTTTGAAACAAGTTTATTAAGCACGGTCAGGCTATACCAATAGAGCATTCGGGATATGTTAAATATTTTCTTTCTCTTGAAGCTTAAGACAATAATTAATATCTTTTGACCTATGAGCTTCTACTTTTTTGTCAAGCTTTTAAAGAAAAAAAAATGTCTTAATGTAAGAATCCTTCATGCTTCAAAAATCATGCAAACAGACAATCAAATATAATGCATTTTTTTATTATAAATTGCACTTTCTAGCCAGTCTGGCTTAAAAGAACTAATGTTTCTATTTGTTACTTTTTATGGCTAAAATTAGAATTTATGACAAAACTGAAAGCTCATTTTCTAAAGGTCCATACTTGAAATAAAACACATATTTAGTGTTTTGATATTAATAAGCAAAGTTTGTATGGAGTTGATGGTGCAGCTTCTCTCATTGTGACTATTTTAATAGCTCAGTTTCATAGATCCATTGTAAAAAGCTGGTTGGCCTTTGATGGTAAAGGAAGAGGTTTGAGACGAACTATCTAGAAATCCAATTTCTTCTCTAAGACACAGTAAGTGTTTTTGTAATTTTACTGTTTTAAGTTGTCAAATGGTTTTGAACAACTAAGTCACTTTGGGTTTACTCTCCATAAATAAGGTATTATAGATTTGTGAAGAAAACCAAGTTCTTTTAAATCTTGTCAGACATTTTCATTACCTTCTCATCAGTTATATTTACAACAGAAAAATAAACACAAAACGCACATACTTGTATTTATTTAACCAGTGCTATTACCCGTTATCTTTACTCCTCTGGGCTCTTTTGGGACAGACGCCAAACAGGCTGAGCTCTGAATAAGAAATCTAAAAATAGGGCTGCTACCACCCACCGCAGCTGACAGGCACGCTGCTTTGTGAAACACAAATATGTGCATGACCATACACAATGACCCCTCCAGCATATACCTATAAATACAAATGCACACTCATTAGCAAAGAGTGTCTTTCCAGAATGAAATCTTATAGGTTTGGACGTTAAACACAGCAGTTGTGTCACTTTTTTCTGTGTCAAATAAAGCAGAGAAGCAGAGAAGACGGCTGGTAGACGGCTCTCAAAAGTTACTGTCGGTGTACTTTTTAGAGTTGTCATTATTTACAACACATAAATCACAAAAGTAGTTATGACAGAAGACTGAAAACAGGACTTAGAAGCCTCTTGAATCTACTGTCAGCTGGGACCCTGTGTACAAGGTGCTTTCTTTTTTATAGATGAGTTCTTAACTTACATGTGTCTATTATTAAGATCCTTGCACCTAAAAGCATTGACTACCTGAAGACTTAATCTGTGCTGCTGACTCATCAGGTGCATTTGGGGGGACTTCCTCCCACTGTCCCTCATTCAGAGAGTCTTGCCAACTTCTGGTCACTTCAGTTGGAGAAATGTTCCCTGATTTCAAAACTTTGGCTGAAGTGGCGCTTGTAGTGTGGGAATAGAGAGAGGATTTAGTCTCCAAAACACAGAGACATTTGACTCATTTTTAAAACTGTTTTAAGACCCCTATTTTATGTGACTATTTCAGTTTAGTGGGTATGAAGACCTTAGTAAAAGCAAAGCTTGCAACGCCCTGGGCCACCTTCATGGTAAGATGATATTTTGAAGAATTGAAATGTCGTCTCCATGTCAATTTTACGCTGCAACAATTTGATTACAAATTATGAGAAAACCCTGAGTCACTTAGATGCTTAACTTACATCTACTGTTGCAAAAATTCAACCAATGCATCTGACCACTCACTCATGGTGTGTGAGTGGTCTAAGTGTAGTGTGTGACAAATTCAAAGTGTGGTGTGTGACCTTCCTGGCAATCCTATCAGCCAAACTCTGATGCTACTTATATAACCAAGGAGAAATATACACCTCTAAAACAACAGACTTTGCTGTAATTGGTTTTAATTTATGGATATCAGATTAAAGAGAGGTGAATACAAAAGCAGTTGGCTTTTTATTGTTATTGGCACAAATTGTAGAAACCACTTATTACTTTCTTTCTATTGTCCACTTCTTTCTGTCAGCTTACTTGATAAAATCCAAATAACATGCATTAAAGTTTGACATTATAATAAAACATAATATGGCTTGATCTATGAATACTTGATCTCCGGTCTATGAATACTTTTGGAAGTGTTGTTCATGCCAGGCATACATTCTGAAACCAGTTAAAATGTTTTTTGCTTTAGCTAGAGGTTATGAATTAATCTGAAAAGATATTTTCACAAATATTATATAATCGAACAGAAATATTTAGCCCCTATTGCTTTTATTTTACCAGTGGTGTTTAATTATCCACAAAATTGTATTAACATTCAACCAGGCACTTAGGTCAATTAGATCATTACATTAGCATGGGAAATGTTTTATTTGAGAACATACTACTGATCTAATATTTTACCTCATATTTCTACTAAGATGGTTGGTTCAGTAAACACCAAGATTTTAAATGTTTTTGAAAAACCATTGTATGATTTGATTTAGAATATTTTTTAAGTCAATGACTGTTATGACTTCTTACTAGTACAATCACTGAATGAGTCTGACTCGTAATTGCTCATGCAGTCGTGTTTCAGAAGAGACAGCTATGAATGCACAGCTGATCAACTTTACCAGCAGCTGAAACTGGATCCCTTGACAGCTGAATGTAGGGCTGGCAACAGACAAGACAAGGTGGGGGATTGCTATGTGAGGAGGGGAGATATTCTGAAGCCATGATTGTTGGCAAAGCGGTTAAAATATGTAACTCTATGTATATTAAAAGACTGTAATAAACTGGTGTAAAAATAAATCTGATCGTTGAAAACGTCATCCAGAAGCTTGTCTATATTTTGAGTTTATGATCAACAAAAAGTCTCGTTTACAGTTTTATTGAGATCTGATACAACTGGCCATTGGAAAAAAAATCTCAATAAATAAGAAAGTCTTGAATTAATGTTCTCTAAACATCCTGTCTAATACATCAAAGGGATAGCATTGCTTTGCTTTGAGGGTGGTTGAGTGGTGGGCGTAGGACAGCATGGTATAAGGAAAAAGAGGGAGGCCGTAGAGGAGGGGTTGGGGGCTAGAGTGGGTGTGGATGACCTACAAATAGCTTCTCTGAGCGCCTGCCATTTCTTCAACAAGTTTTTCTTCTACTTGGGACTGTTGGGTCTTAACACCCGAAGCAGCTTCTCTGAACCCAGAAACCAACCAAGCAGTCAAGCAACCATGAGCAAGTCCTACTCCTCGTCAACCCAGAGTGCCTCCTCCTATCGCCGGACCTTCGGTTCTGGTGTTGGTTCATCACCAATGTCATCCCTCTTCTCCTCCTTAGGAGGAGGTCGAGGCTCTTCTTCCAGCCATATGTCTTCCAGAATGTACGAGGTCAAGAGTAGCGCTGTTCCTTCTTTCTCCAGCTTCAGAGTGTCTTCTGGAGCTGGGGGAGCAGGATTTGGCTCCTCAACAGCTGTGCGTACCTATGGAGGCGAGAAGCTCGACTTTAACCTTGCAGATGCCATGAACCAAGACTTTCTCAACACAAGGACCAATGAGAAGGCCGAGCTTCAGCACCTCAACGACCGCTTCGCCAGCTACATTGAGAAGGTTCGCTTCCTGGAGCAGCAGAATGCTGCCTTGACCGTGGAGATCGAGAAGCTGAGGGTTCGTGAGGGTCCTGGGCGTGTGGCTGAGCTGTATGAGGAGGAAATGAGGGAGCTGAGGAGGCAGATCGAGGCCCTCACCAACCAACGTGCCAGGGTGGAAGTGGAGAGGGACAACCTGGCTGATGATCTGCAGAAACTAAAGCTAAGGTAGGTTCTGATCATGTCAATATCGAATGAATACATGATGAGTAGGCTCCAGAAAGTTTTATAAAAGAGGCCAGAGGGTTTGCTAATTAATAACCTGAGGTGGTGCAGAAACTGAAAAGCCATAACAGAATATTCTGAGCTTTATATCAATGTGGCAGAACTAGAAATTTGGGTAACCTTAGAAAAAAGAGGAAATGAAACACATTGATCCTCCTCCATATGTTTTGTCAAATAACAACAAACAAGATATTGTAAAGCTTCATGGAAAAGAGGTTATTTGAAGACAAAAAACAGAGGAGTAGAAAAACTTTGTTAATTTTTCTCTTTTGGAGAGAAAAGAGAAACATTTTCTCTCCAAAAAAAGAGAGAGGTAAACCTTGAAGAATTTCAAAGTAGGCCTTCTTGAGGGAACGCTACAGTTTTCAAGTTTCCTATAATTGTGCAAATGTATTCCAAAGTGACATCACTGAGGAAAATAGAGATGGAGACAGATTTACAGACTCATAGGAATGAACCTCAGACAGACAGACTAAGTTTCAGCCAGACGTTGAACATTCAGACAGGAAGAGAGGTGGACAGATAGAACAAAAAATCTATTATTTGTCTGTTTATAGCTTTTAGGTCAGTTTGTGTTTCTGGGATAACTCCATCATGACACTGGATGCATCATCACTCACATTAAAGTGTGTAATAAAAATCCACCCCAACACGCACAGCCTGCAGTCCGCTTCCAAATCTTACACACATGCACACACACAGTCTACGGCACGTACACAATCTCCTGCTCTTCACATTCTGTTTATCAGCCCTCCTCATGCAGCTGCCTGAAGCTGTGAGTAAGTCCAGCAAAAGCGCTTGCTTCACCCATTGAGATCAAAATACACACCCCAACCTCCTGCTTGCTCACAGCTACAGCACGTGAAAATAACAAGCAGGTATTAATATTTTCATGTCGTCCTCCAAAGATCAGTCATTACACTTTCCAAACCTTTGATGCCTGTAATTATGCATAGATAAAAAAAGGCCTTCTTTTTACAAATGTTTGGTGAAATACTAAACATGGGAAGAGCAGGAATGGTTCTTGTTATCACCCCATGGCTGCTGACAGCGGGGGAGCAGCTGCATTAAAGCTTTAGCGCTAAAAGTGCTAGCAGGCGAAGAGGTGTGGGTGTGTGGATACAAGCAGAGTTTAAATAGAATACAGTTTGTGTCTCTTAGGTTTTATTTTTAAGTACAAATGCAGCAGCACCCAAATAGAAATGAAAGGCAAGAAGAATTTGTCCTTTAACTTTCCTCTGTTATTGTTTTTTTTCCCTTGTGGGATAACTCTCCCACCTTTTAGACTGCAAGAAGAGATCCACCAGAAGGAAGAAGCTGAGAACAGCCTGTCTGCTTTCAGAGCTGTATGTCTGAAATTTTTTTGTTTGAACTTTAAGTTTAACTTTTTATATAAAACTCTGTTTCTGTCTCATCTTTTTGTAAAACAGATTCTCAGTAATTTTCCTTTGCCCAAATACATTCTCTTACTGTGTTTGCAGGATGTTGACAGTGCCACTCTGGCCAGGCTGGACCTGGAGCGGCGCATTGAGAGCCTGCAAGAAGAGATTGCCTTCCTCAAGAAAATTCATGAAGAGGTTTGAAACTCTTCTAAATGTTTCCTGCAAGAGGCATTGTTTTGTCTTTATGATGGTTTGTAACATCTGATCAGAGTCTCTCACCCACTGATGTTAAATCACATGCACTAGCACACTAATATAAATATGCACAACCCAAAAAAACAAAAAAACACTTTTGCACATTACTTTGCCGAGATGAAATGACTGGATGAGCCACAAGCTCAGCTCAGTTTCAGTGCACAGCTGAGGATCCATCTTGTCATTTTGTCTTTTTTGTCTCAACTTTGACCTTCCCAGAAATACTGAAGTGCTGACTGGTTCAAAGGAGCTTGTCAGCTGTTGCGGAAATAGCTGAAGTGTGTGTATGCATGGCAACAAATGGATAGCTATTTTAAACTATTTGATTAAACCAAACGACAGCTGAATGCAACTTAAGCTTGTAAACTTATATATTGTTATTGAGGATAAAAGAATTGCATTTGCTGTGTTTACGCTTTTACGCTTTTAGTACTTTCTCCCGGTGAACATAAAAGGAAGGATTTATTATACATACAAATTTAAGAAAGTGCATTCATACAACACACATTATTGCACTGAACGTATAATTTTATATACAACTATTTCTGAGGCCTTTAATTCTTTAAGGAAGTAGAAATATTTGTAAGATAATTACAGTTAAAACTTGTTTATTGTGTCCTTTTAACAAAACAATTTTAAAACAATGTTTTGTCTCCATCTGGTTTTGTGGTTATAACCAATCAGATACAAATTTCAGCATTTGAAATGTTTCTCTTAGAAGCATTTTATGAAGATTTAAAATTTTTTTTAATGACTACACACATTAAAAAAAGAGGATGCAAAAAAAAAGTCAAAAGAAGACTAGTGAAAGTGTGTTTATCAGGTGAGCCTTTATTTTATGGGTTATTGTGTTCGTGGCATAAGTTGTGGCATGCAACTTAGGGCCTTTTAGTAGGGAAATATAAATACATGTCTATAACCTGCTAATGTATGAAATGAGATACAAAGCTAGAGAAAAATCTTGATATGTACTTTCAAAATATAGAATATTCCGACTATTATTTCGTTTGTAAGGCTTTAAAGGGTTAAGCTGCAGCCTATTTTTCTCTCAAACATCCATAAATATCTTTCTTTTTGTTACATCACAAAAAGATGTAACAAAGCAAAAATAAAAATTTATTTTTGCTTCTTTTCATGAACACCTTGCAGGAGATCCGAGAGCTGCAGAACCAGATGCAGGACACTCAGGTCCAGATCCAGATGGACATGTCCAAGCCCGATCTGACTGCTGCTCTCAGGGACATCCGCATGCAGTATGAAGCCATTGCTGCAAAGAACATTGCAGAGGCTGAAGAGTGGTACAAGTCCAAGGTAGATTAGCATATAAGCTACCTTGGACAGAAGTTAATTTTCTTCTGTTGCTAAAATGCTTAAACACTCACCTGGTGTCTCGTTAAGGTGTCCGATCTGAACCAAGCTGTGAACAAGAACAACGACGCTCTGCGCCAGGCCAAACAGGAGACCATGGAGTACAGGCACCAGATCCAGTCCTACACCTGTGAAATCGACTCTCTCAAGGGCACTGTCAGTATTATTTAACTCACAGTATTCCTGTTATTTGTGAACTATACAGCTTGAATTTTTTATTCTGCTGTCAATCCTGTTTAAACATTACTTCATCTCCTTGCTGTCCTTTCAGAATGAGTCCCTGCTGCGCCAGATGAGAGAAATGGAGGACAGGATGGGCCAGGAAGCCTCTGGCTACCAGGATACCATTGCACGCCTGCAGGAAGACATTGCCAAGATGAAGGTAAACTTTAACATTTCACATGATGCACGCATTGTGACAGAAGATAATAAAAGCAACAGCTATTAGATACAAAAGGTTGGATTTTAGAAATACACAACTCAGCATTGCCAATTAATTTCAGTATTTCTAGTGACAGTGTTATTTTTGTTGGTAGGGAAACTTTCATTTTAGGAGTCAATAAGACTTTTAATTAATTTTTTGATCTAAAGGACGATATGGCTCGCCACCTGAGGGAGTACCAGGACCTCCTCAATGTAAAGATGGCTCTTGATATTGAAATTGCCACCTATCGCAAGCTGCTGGAGGGAGAGGAGAGCAGGTCTGTTTGCTATACACACCATATATGAGGATGATAACAAGCTCAAATGACCTAATTTGACTATTATTTTCTCTTTTTCTTTCCATTGCAGGATCACCACCACTATGCCTGTCCAGTCTGCCTATTCTTCCATTGGATTCAGAGGTAACAGGAATAGTAACATGTTCTTTTTTCAACACATAAATACTTGTTAAATCCATTTTACATTCCAAATGAGTCAATAAGAAGGATGATAACGTTTAATTATAGCCTATGACTGAATATGGTAAATGCTATTTTCAGTTTATTACGTATCATGTGCATGCAGTAACACTTTCTCACCACTGGGTGGAGACGGTAGATGAGACAAATACATCACAGGCCATTGGTTTCACAGATAAGCAAGCCAGACATAGATGACTATGTAACTCTGTCACCTCCTTTAGTCTTCAAATGTGTTTAATTTTACATGTTAAAGTATTATTGTGAATAAATATATGTAATTTTCACATTTAAAAAAGAAATGTAACACTGGAAAACAATAAGCAGCTTCAAAATCTTTTTTGATTCTCTCCCTAGTGTAAAAAGCTTAGAAGAGTAGCTTCCTCAATCAATAGTAAACAACACCAGTCCCTTTAAACTGAATTGATTTTGTGTTACCGTAAATAAAGTTAATTTCCAAGCTAATTAGGTGAATGCATTCTTACAGAGACCAGTCCTGAATCCCAGCGCGGATCAGAGGTTCACTCCAAGAAAACTGTTCTTATCAAGACTATTGAGACCCGTGATGGAGAGGTTTGAGCTCACATACATCCACGCGTCGACAACACAAACAAACAAATCACATGCAAACACAGGCTCACATGGGTGAAAATACACATTGTGATCATTGTTTTTAGGGATTTTAAATGTGGAAATATAACATCTTTACAATTTTATGCGTTGTAGCAAGATTTGAAAGTAGCACAATATGTAATATACCGGAACACCTCAATCAAGGCATCACAGTGGGAATCATGCCATTTAAAATTTATTAACTGAGAAAATGGTTCCATGTGTGAGAGGATTTGACAGCTCTGCTTCCACTTCTATGTGTCTAAGTGTGAACCACTGAAAAAGTGATATTTTTAAGGGCTAAAACATCATAAATTTTTGCTCATTCCTACTGAATAAACACAGTGGGATGTACTAACCCTCAGAAACACATGGCAACATTTTAAGAACAGAGGCAACAGGTGTAAAAGGATTCAGCAGCGATTACCATAACACAAACAATGTTAGAAAAGTCTGTAAATTGGCACATTTATGTGGTAACAGATCATGTTTAATATGACATTCCTAGATGAAATATTCCATGAGCCAGGGTGCTAATGCCCAGTGTGTAAGTTTAGTTTCATTGTTTCACTTATACTTTTAGAAGCTGCTCACTTGCTTCTATAGATTTGCTATAAGCATGACAGCAACACTGAAATGACTTGGAAAGTCTTTGTTTCTCCTCTATAAGATGTTGTAGATCATAGGCACTTGTTTGAACCTGTGGCACTCTGTAACACTTACTTCTTTGAACTGTTAGCTTCACTGGCCTGCACAGCACTTCCCTCCAACCAATATCTGCACAATTTCTGTTAACTTACTCAGCGATTTGTCTACATGAATTACTTTTTATTTTACTTGAATTACCCTTGACATTAATTGCTTTTATTTCTTCTGTCCCTTAAGGTTGTCAGCGAGTCAACACAGCATCAACAGGACATCATGTAAAGAGACAACATGAAATGAAAAATAATAAAATATGAACAAATATTTTAATTGTTTCTTACCATTACTATAAGAAAGATAAGCTGAGCCGATATTTATAGACAGAATTAGTAATGTAAGCGTCAAGCTCTGAACATAATTTCAATCGATTGCATTCATCATAAAATAGATGCAGGCAGGTTGCCTTTAGCCTGGTTTTAAATGAATAGCATTCCAGGATGTTGAACTTTTTTAGCATTACCCTATATTTCAGAAAAGCATTTGACTTTGCTATTTCTCATCTCTGCATTTCCATTTTAACAAGCTGTTATGGTTCAGTATAATGAGGGAGGTTTCTGTGCTTAAGACGGATCAGCGAGTCCGAAACACTGTGTTCAAACATAATACTGAAAGGAGATATTTTCACTGTGCATATTCCATTATTTGTTTTAGCACAAGTATGAACATACAATCAGCTAGGGGAAATTGTTGCTGCAGATATAATGAATGTGTCAGGTTGGATTTAAAGAACATATACATTTAAAAAAATATTGAACTAAGAGGGAACTCAGTCATGTTTAAAGGTCGAGCTTAGTAGCATGTGTTTAGTGCTTGTGAATGAGAAGGCAAAAATGGTTTGACTCAATGGAGATGTCCATAACTGTGTGCTTATAAATTGTCTCATTTTAAAACCTAATAACAAAAAATGTTGGTTTTCGTCCTCTTTTCTTTTTATTGTCTGAGACTGCATACACACTTTTGCAAAGGTATCCCTTGAACATTCTCACAATAGTGGGGCCATCATGCTGTAGGAATGATTTTCACCTTAATTTAGTTAAACTTATAAAAACAAAACTGCTTACAGCCGAACAAACTTGGGACTAGGTTTGGTCTGTTACATAAAGTTCCAATAAAATAAATGTCAAAGTGTGTTGTAGTAATGTGAGATCTGAAAAAGTTCAGAAGGACACCATATCGCATTTCTTAAATAACATGCACATCTTTGTATTGTCTCCTTTATAAACTGTAATTATACAAGCTTTGTCAGTCAAGCGGAGCACTGCTATTTCAACATTTAATTCACTTAATGCGAGGAAGAGAGATTGAAACAATCAGTTTCCTAACAGATGTAGGAGTGAGGGAAATGCGAACAATGGCTGGGTAATGAGTTGTCCCTGGTCACACTTTGTTTCCAGCTGAAAGCAGATTAGAAAGCAACAAGACTTGCAGTCTGTGTCATTTGTCTCTGAAACCACTGGAGTGAAAATGTCAACAGAGATGAAAAAAGGCCACGGCTGTGAGTGTTGAAGACAGAAAAGAAGCAGACAATAAATGAGCATTTGATGAAGAACAGGAGAGAGAGAGAGAGGTGATGCAGGATGAAAAGAAGAGAAGTGAAGAAGGCGAACTGAATGAAAAGGTTATCTGGACAGAAAAAGAGGGAGAAGAAAAATTAGACAGAGGAAACTACACAGAGTGTGGTAAAGGAGCTCAAAAAGAAAAAAAATATGATGGATATTACAGTAATTAGTGTGAGTTGCATTATCCAGAATATTCTGCAGTCATTTTTTGCAGCTTGTGTCTAAAGCGCCCCACTCATTATGTAGCAGGTCAACAGCAAAGGGCAACATATTTCTACTGTACCTTCTGCTCCCTTTAAAGTCAGCTTACTTTATGATTTCTTCCTACATATTGCTTCCAGTTTTCTAATTCCAAAGGAGAACATTGGTTTCTCACCTCTATGCTAATTCATGATTTGCATACTGTGGAAGTCTTGACATTTTTCTTCCGAACATAAACCATATCTAATTTTGTACCCAGGAATAGGTTTTTGGAAAGACCCCAAACATGTCATTAATTGCTGATCTCTGCTTTAAACAAACATGCAGCTGGAATGGGTTTGAGGAAAAGAAGATTCAAAGCCAATTTTAAATTCCAAGTTTAAAATTTGTTGGCTGAATTCCACCATCACAGGTTCAACCAGCAAAATGAGAAACATATTTACACAAGGTAAAATCAAAAAACATTCAGCAGGATCATAGCATGACAGGTCTACTCCATCAAAAGTATTCAGCTGCAGAAAAGAAACACAACATAATGTTAAAAACATTAAAACCGAGTCAAATATTTGCACATTAAGATTATTTACAAGTCAGTATCTACAGTCAAAATATTCTCACAATATATAGTACAATATTCAGTGCAGCTGAATATTGTACTATATTAAAATAATAAAAGACAAAGCAATACACATAAAAGAATTATTAGCCCACCCACCAATTACAAGCAAGAGAGGAGCCAGTGATTTGCATTTACATATGATAACATACATCATCACTACAGTAAAAACACAACCAGGACATAAAAAAGAGGACTGAGATACAGCAAAAATGAAGTTACACTATTACAGACATTACGGGAAAGACCATCAGAGTAATACCATAAAGTAGAACAGGAGGTGATTTAAATGAAAAAGAAATAGTTCAGAATTGGTTAAAGTATTTCTTGTTAGGAAGTTGCAGTTGTCTACTGTGGGTAACGAATTACTCACAACCATCTTTGCATCGTCACTTAGTATAAATGAAAATCAGTTGGTTGATGAGGCTGAAGCTGAAGTGTGATCTGAGGGGAGCCCAGACCAAATATCATATCATATTAAAAATATTCCAGTTTCTAAATCTTCAAAGTGGCTTATTCAAGCAGCTTTTGATCATGTTTTGAACTGTCACTTTGTTTTAGCCGGGCTGCTTATTTTTGCAGCGAATGGAAATAGGAGGCGTCACAGAGATGTTCCTGTACAAAACATGCACAGCGAACTGCACATATACAGCATCTTCAGATTAACCACCTACTAGAAAAGTGAGGCAGTGTAAAAATCAATATAAACATTTTCTAAACTAACAAAATTATTTTTGCTTTTTGACCAGAAATGCTTTACGTGTTTAATGCAAGAACATTACAGACGGTGCACCACATCCTAGCTTCTGTTCCAGTGAAAATAACCTTCAGCGTCTTTACAAGTAATCACAAAATACAAACCTGATGACAGTTATAGGGTTTATTAAAGAGCATCCACATAAGCCACCATGATGTTTTTGAGATTGGAGGTCTGCTTTGGTCCTGGCCTCTCTCAGATGAGCTTCAGCCTCTGGGATCAACTAATCAGGATTTATGCAAGTGGAGGTAAGATGTCAACTGCTTGTAGGAGAACCTTACTTTAAATATTCTGAAGCATCCATCTAGTAAGAATACATGTCCTTTGAAAGGTTTTTACTTGGACAGTGTAACTATACAGAGATAAAGAGGTGTTTATGCACCCTTGGTCCAAAAATGCTGGAAATCTGGGGTTTCCACATGGCAACAATGACACAACACAATGGATACAGATATTACACGAGTTTTGTCATGCAATAATGGAGTCGAACGTAATTAACTGTCCTGTAAGAAAGAACTGCAAAATCTGCATAAGTCAAACACTATTAAATCAGTGCGTCAATGTTTGACTGTTGCTTAGTTGTGTTCGTTCACATTTCAAATCATGGATTTTTAGAGGTCAACTTTAATCCATTTCTTATTTTTGCATTATTGACAGTATCATTTGTCATTACTCGTTGTAATATTTCCTTAAGTAGGAATTGTGCTTGTGTAAAACATCTCAGTTTCTGTAAGGCAGAAATGAAATAATGTTAAACATTACATCTTTACATAAAACATTGAAATCCACCTCTTCTCTCTGGATGGTGGCTCAACAGCTTAATTGCAAGAAATACATGAATTAAAAATAGAGTAACTTGTAAATTTATGAAGACACAAACACACATAGAGAAAGTCTAAAAGACAGGTCCAGCAGTAAACATTAGAGTGTGCCATTTGCAAATGCTTTCATCTTCTTACCCACCTCTTTTCAATGAACTAATCTTTCTTTAAGGCGTCCTCTTCATTACATAACATGTCATGAAAAACCTTCAGAAGTTAATCCTTTCAAGCGAAGCAGTATGTGGTGAAACAAGAGGGGGAAGAGCATTGTACAGCATGCACATCTGACATTTAAATGAATCCCCCTCGTATTTGCTAATAATTGGGCCAGCCCATCAGCTGTCGGGCTCACATGTCCACTCAAACACAGAAGCAGACCATTTGGGACCAAACACAGAAGAAAGTCAGTGATGAGATGTAAACACATCTACCTTGGAGAATGGCACAATATGCAGAAAGCAATACTAATTTAGAAGAGGAATTAACAAAAAGAAACCTCTTTGGTTTGAACCACTGAGTCCGGTTCACACCGGTTCACACCTCTTAAAAAACCCACAGGATTTGCCAACCCACTTCATATTTTCTGCATTAACAAGCTGTGATGAAAAAAAAATTACCCCAGTGAAATAAATATCTTACTTTACACAGACACCTCCAAGTGGAAAGAAATGAACAATAAGAGCTTTCAGTTCAGTGTTTGCATTGTACCTTCAGTTTGTTTTAACATTTAACACTGAGCACTCCCCTCTGAACCCTTGAAGTGAAGTGTGTCATCCTTTAACTGCCTTGAAGGTAGACACTGAATACAGATGAAGAAAAAAAACTTGCTATTCCCCGATATTCTAAAATACACACTATTCCATTCCAGCTGTGGTTTTACAGAGTATGACAAATACACCCTCCTCCCTTCCCAGAACAGTCACATTGAAAAATTACTGGAACAGTTTGCTTGACAACATATGAAACAGCTTCATTTCTTCAGTGCCTCGATGGAAAGCAAAGGCTTCACTCGCGCTAAATGAAGAATCTGATGGCGATCAATTTGTGCTTCCTCCAAAACCAAAGTCTTTGTTCATTATCATTCTAAAAAAAAACATAATGGTCGGCAAAAACACCAAACAAGACAGAACCATTTTGGGTTACAAATCATCAGAACATGGTTATCTTCAGTTGGGTAAACTAACAGTTGATTGGACTGTTTCAAAGTCTTTTACTTCTGTTGGTGTCCAGAGTTTTGAAGGAGGCAGTGATAGTGTGAATGTGTTTAGATCCGAACTGCTGGTCCACTGGGGACTGTGAGAGGCACTTGAGAGCCGCAGTCATAGTCCAGTTGAGCCATCCGAGAGCGACTCATTCGAGTGTGGGAGTAAGCCCGTCTTTCTGTCTGTCTGTCTCTGAAACTCCTGATGTAGCTCTGTGGATGGACAGAAGATTAGAAAAAGTGAACAAACACCTTTTCCTTCTCCTCAACTGTATCTGTGTTCGATTAAGGAGCCATATTTTGCTAATTAAATCACATTAAGTATCTGTTGACTTCAAATTGTTTGGACTGGATATCAGGTTTGGACTGATAGAGAAAAGGGGTCATAATATAAACATGAGCCATACTTTGCAGGTTGTATTTGTAAATGTTTAAAACCATGAATCATTTACATTACAATTTATTTTATTTTATGTGAGACTATAACATGAAAGCTCAATAAAATAAAGTTAACTGTGATTTTACCATGGTAAAAAAGTGGAAGAGTTGAAATTCCAAAGAACAAAAAGACAAATAAAATAAAAATAAAGCTTTTATTTACTTTCAGTTTGAGAACAAGAATAAGAATATTACCGGAGACAGCACATCTCCATCAAAGCGTCTTTTGGGGTTGGGTTTGCGGTGGTATCCAGGCTCCGTCTGCGGAGGAGGAGGGACCTTAGGCTGCAGGGAGCTCTGGGTTTGGTTATGAGAGTGGGAGACCACTGGGTGGTGGTACTGCTGGTGATGGTGGCTGTGGTGGGTATGAGCCTTCTGCTTGAGGGCGGTTTTCTGGTTTAGACGTTTTTTCTTCTTCTTGTTCTCCTTCTCCTTTTTCAGCTTTTCCTCTCTTTGTCGGATTCGCATGAGCTGAACCCGCCGCTGCTGTCGACTCAGTACCACTGGAGGTCAAAAAGAACAGCAGGTTGATTATGTAGGGAAGGAAAGAAGAAAGAGAACAATAGGTAATCAACAGGGAGGGCCTGTATTGTATGAGGGAAAACCAGTGAAGAACAATGCACTTGATAAGAGAGCAGATTTTGCACAAGTTTGCTTGTGTCACTTTGCAGTCCTATATGTGTTTTTGTACAATGCAGAGCAACTTGAAAAAAAATGAAAATGAAAGAAAAATGCAGACAACTTGTTTATTTTTTTTTTGACATTTCCAATTTGTGAGGCGACTAATTTGCCATGCTGAGTCTACTTGCACCAAGCTGCTCAGCTTCCTGGCATATTGTGAGTGGGTGAGTGTGAGCTTGTTATTTTAGCACGCTTCTTAGCAGAGGATGTCCAAAATCCATGCCGTTTTGTGGTCCATTATTTAAACTAATGGATGTACTTAGCTTTGATTCATTCATTTTATATCAACATAAATGTTGCTTCAGTTGAAGATATTTGTCCATTTATGTTGTGTCTTTTATGAGCGTCCTCACAATGCACACAGACAAAGGCACCGTGTGTGCATGTGTGTGGAAATGTTTGTGTGTGGATGTTATATGGCCTATTATTGTTCCTTTGTGAGTGTGAACATGAGGCACCATCTGCCTGGGAAATTGAGTAATGATACACCCTCCTTTTCTATTTCTTAGTTCAGTCTATGCCAAGCCTCTCTGCGCACAGGCTTCTGTGTGTCATAGGGCCAGCAGACTCGTAAAGCTATCTTGTAAGGTCCAACATAAGTTTTTTTATTGTAACAGACAAATGAAAATGAGATACAAGTAAAAATTTGACCTAATCCCTTCATTAATGTTGTGTTGCAGTCGCTGTTCTGACAGAAAACATGATTTCCTTCACTGTTTCACTTGGGTGCCCCTGCTTACCCATTGTGCCCCGTTTTGCCCCTCACCCGTGCCCTTCCCCCCATACACCTGCTCCCTCATTACTGTGTCTGTTTTTAGTCATCCCATTTCTCTTTTTCACAATAGTTCTTGTCACCATTAAATTGCACTTTTAGCAGCCTAATGCATTTTTATAGCTAATTATATTTTGGAAAACACAGGCATGGATAATTTTACTTTAAAAATAAAATCTTTAAAGTAGTATGTTTTTTATAGCCATTAAGCTTTTTATCTATGATTGATTAGTTTCTAATATTTGACTTAAATGGATGCCCACATATGAATATACATTTAGAGAAATGCTCAAACACGCTGCTTCCTCCTGCTACATTGAGGGAAAATCAAAATATCAACTGTGACATGAAGGAAAAATTACTACAAGTCTGGTTAATCCTTGGGTACAATTTCCAGTTGCCTGAAAATTGTACCCGAGCATCAAATGTTAGTATAAGCAGAATAATAATGTTTAGTCATCACATTATATCATCAAGAGGATGTGTTAATAATCTCACAGATAAATGTCTTTTTAGTGCAAAATGTGCATGTGTACTAGTAAGTTTTGTCATTATTCAGAGAGAAATTAGTCACGCACTGAGATGCTTTGGCAGGCTACTAGAGGAAGTTCATAAAAGCATCATAAAGTGCCAAATTACAGTCTCGAAATGCACACAAGAAAAACAAGTCTAATTTCTGGAAACATAGTCTCTGGTCTGATGAAACAATAACTAGAATATTTGGCCAAGACGATTATGATGGCATTTGAAGAAAAAGGGGGAAACTTGCAAATCTGAGGATCCAAACCCAAGAATTCAGCAACAATGAACTACTTTTTGAATTATTAAATAGCCTAAAACAGTAAGTGTTTAGTCTGACTTGATATAAGACAGGGACAGAAAAGAAAACTGATGTGTCTTACTATAGAGTGTACAAAAATAGCAAATAAAACAGCAAATACACAGTGGTACCTTTGTGTTTAAGGCTGTTTTAAATTTAAAAGAAGCCATTGCTGTTTTTTTCTGGGCTTCTATCCACTATATAGAATTGGATTTTTTTTCTTTTTCAAAATAACACTAAGAGCTTCCTCCAACTCTTTGCCCATGTCCTCTGTGTGGTAGCCATGGCAGCCTGCAGTTTAATCCTATTATTTGAGCCAATGTGTAACTTATTCTATGAAACTTTGCAGCTGTGAATGCCAGCAGAGATCAAATGAAATGTGTTTCCATCATAGACATGTGAATGAACAAAATACTTTATACCAATGCATTTGTGTGTGTCCCTAGTCCCTCCATTTGATCTTATACAGGAGTTATAAAGCGCTGTGTGCTACATCTAGAGATTCGCTTTGTGTGCGAGTTGACCATCTGTGTTGTGGTTGCTTTCAGAATAGATTAAGGCTGTTTCTGTCAATAACAGATTCTGGTGAAAACATTGTTGCTGGTATAAAATCAGACTCTCCATTGCAAAACAAATACACACCTACACCCACAGAACCTTGTCCGCATGGTGGCTCTAATTCCTGAAGCAATGACAATACTTCTTTAAAGTCACAATTTATCACAGAAGCTTGTAGTGGCCGTGGTTGGATCAATACTGGTTTAGAAAATCAGCGTCTGTCAAATGCATCCATCCCCACAACTCACATTAGTACAGAAGCTATATCTAACTTTCGGTTTATTTCTGAAGCTAATTCATGTTCATCAGCATATTTATGAGAACATATGACAATTTATGTTACTAATCATAAAAATATTCCCATGGGACAAACATCAAAGATTATGTTTTCTGGGACATGTTTCGCTGCACTTTTCAAATGGCAAAATCTTGAATTTCCCACATAATATCCTAAAAATAAGGCCTTATGCACGCTTAAAAAATATTCTTCAAACTTCTTACCAATTTCTCATAGTCATCAAGCTGTAATTCTTTATCCAAATATAAGAGCAGGGAAACATGAATGCAGCAGAAAAAAACCCAAAAGCGTCACAGTTGACATAAATAAAAGTTTGTGCTAGCTAAGGTGCCTGTCAAGTGTTTATTGCCCTTCATTCTCTTCATAGGTTTTCATGTTACTACCATAAACTAAAGTATACATTATTTTTTTTGTTTTTGTGATGGACATTTGTATGTATATTTTTGTGGTTACAACCTTACAGAAGGTTAAAAAAACATTAGTATTGGTTAAAAAAAATACAGTTTTGGCTATGACTTGAGCGTTTCAAATTTATGTCTTTTACTGTTTTCCTGTTACTTATTTTTTATACTCCAGCCACTGTGAGAACTATTCTTTTAAATTTCAGTTTTCATTTTCATCTGTCAAATGTTATCAAAAGAAACTAAATTACTTTCAAATCAATGCTATTTCCTGTCATTGCTTTGAAGTCAATTCTGCATATAACCGGAAGAAAAAATGCATTTACATGTCTCTGTCCTTTCTCTGTCCCTGAAACTGTGAATTAGCTCATGATCTCACATCTGGTGAGGTGACACTGTTTAAATCACACCCATGTTTTTTTCCTTAAAGAATTTTGCAGTTATAGTTGACTTCACTGAGTAATTCTTCTTTTTTTGATTTTAAGAGAACAATTGTTTTTTTGTTTGACTTCTTTTCCAGTGTACTATGAAATATCAATGTCATCCTGCAAAATGAGCTTCAAAGAGTCTATCACATGAAGAGAAACTGTGAAGCACAAAAGGTGGAATGTTTTATTTTGAATGTTTTCTGGAGTGTTTTCAGAGTGGGCTGGAAGCTTTTCTAAAAGTATTCATGTGCACTTAAAAGGATTTATAAATAATAATTTGATTAAATTAACTTTTTTTAAAATTATTTCTCTTTGTTCTGCTCCTATCTCGTAGCAAGACCAAGGATTTTCCTCATAGGATGGAGGAGGATTCAAATCTACTAAAGATTCTGTGTGGTAATTCAGGAGGATATGGTTACATATGTAAAACTCTGATTGGTATTTCTCTGCTTCATCAAGATTTGATTAAGAAGGCAATGAAGCATGATTTGATATTGTGCAACACACTGATTGGTATGTTAATACTTAAATAATTTAGTCTATCTCTGAGTGCATCAATTACAAAAGAAACAATAATGAAATAAAAATAGGGAAATATTACTTTGATTTTTGAAGAATCAAGTTAAGAATTGTTCTCTGAAGAAGACCTCTTCTGGTTTACGAGAAATTTCTTCTAAAACAATTTTGGTGTGCATTCCTATTTAAGGCAGTGTCAAATTAATTCTTAGCTCATTCGGGTTTAGATGCTTACCTTCTGTGTGAGAAAATCCCTCTGCAGTAACTTTCCACTGGATCAGAACTCCGAGGAGGGTCAGGACAGGCCACACCCCTAAGATGACCCAGGTGAACCAGCAGACAGGCTTCTTTGGTGCCACCTGTAATTGACATCAGTACAGTTTTTATAAAACATTTGCTTTATTGGATGTGGTGAATTTACAGAGCTTAACTTTCTATGATATTAGCAGCTTTCTGTTGGGTGACACTGTTTTATTCCTAAACTTATAATAACTAAATATTGTATTTTAGCTGTTTGTCATCATTTCACTGTAGTAAAGCACAAGTTGTTGATCCACTGCTGTAGACAACTTTATATCAGTGATGCATTTATAACCATTGAACCAAATTTCTGTTTTGAATTAGGTAGAAAAAAATCTCTGACCTAGCTTGACAACCTTAACTATTATACAATGAAGACCATAGAAGGCCATAGAAGACCACATTGATCAAAAGTTATTTTAGCTCGAAAATAACGTTTGATTAATTCACAAAAGTTTGACTTAAATCAAATAGTATCGGCAAAGATGTAAATATGACAGATTTTATCTGTAAATTTGCAAACCTGTCAATCTGACTTTCACTCAAACATTAACATGTCATAAATTTTCATCAGAAACTCTGCCTCAAGGTGAATTCAACTCTCGCACTCACAAACACACGCTTGCATGCAGCTGTCCTAACCTTGAGTCTCTCATAGATGTAGTGCACCAAGGCAAACAGCTCTATAAAGTAATCCACTGTGACAGTGATGATGGCAGAGCCAAATGTTGCCGTGGAGAAGGTGACGAAGCACCGTTGCCACTGAAGAGTGAGGACGGCAAACAATGTCCCAGAGCCCAGAAGGATTCCCAGAGGAACCCATACTGTTTTAGGGTGATAGAATTCCTCCATAACCTGGAAAAGGAAATGTTGTTTAGTAGTTGCTCTTTTCTAAATTAGCTTGTAAAAGCATGTTAAACCGTCTGCATTACTAAAGAAAATCAACAGTAATAAAACAACCACAGTTTTTCTTTGTCGATGATTCAAACAAAAGCCTAAAGGCTGCTTTGAGCAGGTGGGAGGGTAGCTAAAATAAACAATTAGCATAAAGGCTAAAGAAATATAAAGAAACATTTTCAGATCCATTCACTATAGTTTTTTTTATGGTTAAAGTTGATACTTCCTGAAAGCTTTACAAATGCTACTTGTGATTATACATCTGGTTGCAAATACTTAATTGGTGCATCTCTAATAATAACTATGAAATGTTTTCAGTGTATTTTACATATCCACGAAAAATAAAAACAATGAACAAAAGGAAGAGATTTACCACAAGTGATGCAACTCCAACCAGCAGGCCCAGCAGCAGGCCTACCATAAAAAGGCCAACACTCCGGACCAACATGGTCACCAGGCCACACAGTGTCCCAATGCCCAGGCCAATACCGACGGACGCCTCTACGCTCAGCTGAGTGTCCATCACCCTCTCCTTGTAGCACAACATGAAGATGACCACAGAGCCAAACATCAGGCCTGTCAGAAACAACACTGCCTTGAAGCATCGATAGCCTGAAGGGGGAAAACAGAGCACTGTGAGGTTGTGAGACAGAAACATACGTTAGACATTTGGCAGCTGGATGGGTGCAAACACTAATTAATTTTGTTTAATAGTGGTAAGTGATTTATTGTTTAAAAGAAGTAATTCTTAATCCATCAAGACACTTATGTTTGATCAAACTCACACAGCGTTAAGACAAAAACACAATAAGAAAAGTAATGGTCTCACTATTAATATCTTAAAAGCAATGCATCTTACTATCAATATTTCAAAAACATATAGGTGAAAAACTGTTTTTGTTTTCTTTTTCTCTGTTTAAGATACATAGTTTTTGAAGGTCACAGCATTTATCATCAGAACATCTGGAAAAAGTACATTTACTCCTAAACTGATGACGATAACAACCATTACAAAGGAAAGCAAGATGGAGGATGCATGACTGTAACCATCCAGAAAGACAAGGACTATTTATTTAAAAGAACTCTTCAGATAAGAACCTCATTAATCGGACGCACATGTAGGGTTTCTTTGATTTACCAATTAATTATCATTATCTGACTGCACAGTTTCCTCCATTTGGTATATTGATTGACTGCAGAGTATAGCATAGATGCAAGCATTTCTGAAAATAAAGAGCAAGTTATGAGATTTTACCAGAAAAGATCAAATACAACGGGGAGGCTGCACAATTAGCAGTAGCAAAAGAATGATTCAAAATGGCTTTTTTTTTCTGAAAGACAAGTGTGCTATCCTTACTGGAGTACTGAAGCAAAAAAAAGTCTAACTCTTATAAAGGAGGTTTAAAACATGCTAACCATGACATTTTGAAAGGTCATCTTCATTCATCCATTAAGACTTTTGGTGGAAACAACAGCTGCTATCCTAATTTTCTGTTTACCATCATGTGCTCATGCCTTTTCTATCTGTTTCTTATGTATTTTATTCAAATGAAAGCTTACAAAATTCTCAAAAGCATTAAAAGCTGAGCTTATCAACCATTCAAATCTCCTTTGCCTTTGCTTTTGTGTTTATTAATGTTTGCCTTTCTGTTATTTTTTTCTGAATTTCTTTCTTTCTGTGACCGGCCTTGGTCTCGAGGGTACCCAACCTCAGATTATTATCTTTGTTTAATCAGGCATTGCACTGCTGAGCAGCACAGTACTCTTTTTCTTATCTAAGCCAATGTCCAAGCTTCTCCCCTGTGACCATAGCTCATTTAATTGTAGCTTTTTTTCTCCCTAGTTCTCTGAGGGATTTTAGATATCTGTTACCTGAGATGTTTGTTGAAGCCACTGTCGCTTTTTACAGCTGTTTGCACTTGCGCTACATTACGCCTGAAGATATACAAATCATAACTGAAGCATCTACTGCCATTTCAAGGATCTGTTTGATCGTTAGCCGCTAACTAATTCCCAACATGACATGATTTCTATTAATCAACAAATGTATTTTAATGTCACTTCCTATTTCCTGCTAATGATTTCAGTGACTCATCTTTTCCTCTGCCTTTCTCAGTCGTTTATCCCTCCAACTGTTCCACTGCTCTTCTCCTCTTCTCACCCCTCCCTCTTTATCTTTGTTCCTTGCTTCTTTCCTTTCTCTTCCTCCAGCCATCAGCCAATCCCATCTGTTCATCCCAGCTTAATCAGCTCATGTCCTTCCTCACATTATCTCCCGTTGGCTTTGCTTTGTCAGTCCTATTTCAGTAAAACCACTCCTGATTTACACTACAACTGTGTCTGGATGAACTGAATTAATGCAAACATTTTTATCTTTCCTCCAGTCTAAGATCAGAGATGCAAGCGGTCTGAAATAAAACCCCCTCTAACTGATCACCCTTACTAATGTGCCGTTGTTCAACCCTACA
Organism: Phalloptychus januarius; assembly: GCA_902982915.1. Classification (NCBI taxonomy): domain Eukaryota; kingdom Metazoa; phylum Chordata; class Actinopteri; order Cyprinodontiformes; family Poeciliidae; genus Phalloptychus; species Phalloptychus januarius. Next base: position 12,702,800 of record CADWAE010000230.1, on the reverse strand, counting down.
CGAGGAACTTCTGAGGCGTAAACAATTTGTTTTCTTCTAAATATAAACTACAGCTTCTATTTATATAATATTATGTATATTTAAAGCATAAAGAAACATAAAACCAGGCTATTGAAGTTGAATGTGTAAAATATGTTTTCATTTTATCCTATTATTTTTAATACCATACTTGCCCAGTTAAAATGCTGTTTTTTTTTATAAAGACACTCTTTGAGCTAATGTAATATACTTTATTTAAATATATATTTTGCATAGATACAGTCCATCTTGACATTAAAGGATCTAAAACTTCTGCCTTGATAAAACTGTATAGTAGTGCTGAATTTGGCACATTATCACGGTATGTCATGCACCTTCAAGGCTCCATTCTCAGGCCGCTATACTTAGTACATTTATCTATATCCCAGTAAATTAAATGTGTGCTTCAGTGAGGCTTGTTGGTCAGATTAAATGTAACTTTGAAATTAATAACCTTTAAGCAAGTATTTAAAATGCTATTTAAGACCACATTTCTGTACTAATTGTTTTTTTTATCTGGTCTGGTACAATATTATAAGAAATTAAAAGTTATGTTTTCATTAAAATTACCATACAAAGAGGAGTGAAAACGTCAGCCTATGTGTAATGAATCTACCGTCTATAATGTGTTTCACTGAAGGGAATAAGTTATTGAAACAAATAGACTTTTATAATATTCTAATTCATTGGGATGCAATTGTATGCTCCGACTCAGATTAGGAAGTACTTCAACATCTCTTATTTTATGCTTATGATGCACTTTTGTACTCTAATATTTCTATTTCATTACTTGATTAAATTCAATAGCTGTCACTGAGTCAGTGTCTTTTCACTCAATGTGTTAGAATTTTTTCCAACTTAATCCTAAAAAAACAAAACAAATTTTTGGTCTTAGTCCCAAAAACTAAAGGCAGATCAGCACTCACCCTAACTCTGTCCCTAAAACCATTGACCAAGGAAAATCCCATGTCTCAAGTCTAACAACATTGAGGTTATTACTATTTTTGAAATCATTCCCTACAATAAAGAGTTTCTTGTTGTTGTTCTGTGAATCACCAAATGTATATCTATGCAGTGTTGCTTACTGTATTTGCTGAGTTTTCGAGCAGCCTAACTCTAATATAACATCTGACAATAGGTTTCACCTGGGCTTTATTGAATCTTCATGCTTCTACATGCTTCAGTGCATCTCTAATTGAATGCAACAACCTGCTGAAAACCTTAATACATCAGTATTCATCCGAGGACACCACTGAGTGGTTGTCTTCCAAAGTCCTTGGTTGTATTTTTTTGCAGGGAAATGAAGAAAAAAATAAACAATAAAATGAAAATATAATGCTTTGTTAGCCCTATTTCAAACCCGGAAGTTGTGTTTTGAAGTGCTTTATATGCTTTTAGATAAAGACTTATAAGCACCAACTAGATGTGTTGGCAAAAAATGACCAGGATGTTTGTCAGCTCAAACCTAATTAATTGACTCTAACTATGATAAGATTAATTACCGGTCTGATGAACCCAGGGAGTGGGACAGCAGTGGTTTTTGGTGCTAGAACCAAGTTTTTGTCCTGGTAGAAGCACAAAGAACTAGTACTTATACAACCACTTAAAAACTGGAACTGATTTTTGGACAAGATGCCAAAAGGGATGTTTTCTAACCAGCTTTTAAGGCCTTCAAAAAAACTGTTGTATTAATATTGACAATAGATTTCTGACAGGTGCTCTCTGTTTACATTAGATATATACGTAATGCAACACTTTTCAGATCATTTGTAAAGAATAAACACATAAGACTGTACATTTTCCCTTAAAATTTACAGTTATTCACTACTTTGAGTTGATTCATCACATGGGGTACGAATGCTTCCCACTCTATTTTCCTGACCTGTGGTTATTTTGACACCTCTCACAATTTCTAATTTATCAGTTGACCAATCACAGCAGACTCTGTCTCACATGAGTCAAGCTATTTCAAACAAAATACAGGGGCTGATGTGTTGGAAGACAAAAAGAAGCAGCACATCTGTTCTTGTGTTATAACTGGGAATATTATGGGTTGTTCGTGAACTGCTCTTGCTTGACAGTGAAAACTGCTGGGTGGTGGCTCAGGTCAAGCATACTGAATGTGTGGTTCAGATGGTGTGTGGTCGCACTTTGTGTCTAACTATAACCACTGGTAAAGAAGCATCAACCCCTTGAAAGACAGAAAGCAAGGATGCACAGTGACTTACAAAAGTATTCAACCTTTACACATTTAGTAAAGTCAGAACCACAAATTTGAAAGCATAAATCATATTCAAATTTGTTAAACATAAAATATATTTTTAAGGGTAGTTGAGTAAAAGGGAAAGAGAAAATAAATTAAAAAACCTCACTTGTTAGATTATGATAATAAAAACCTTTTGAAAATCGTCTTTTCCCACCTCTTTAAACACATAATGTTGTCTTTGCCTACCCCATACATACATTCACACTGGTGGGTGTAACATGACAAAATTGAAATGTTCAGAGTTATGCACTGCATTTGAAAGGCACTGTATGATATTATTGCTCCCTTGGAAATGTTTTCTGTAATTGTTTATTCATTATTCCATTGTGTGCTGACCCCAAAATTTTCTCCTGATGAGCTAAAAAAATATATTTTCAGTCTGATCACAAACTAACCCTCAAGAAAAATATTTGTGTCTTAGTGTGTGAAATAAACCAATCTTCTAGGACAAATGTGACTACATTTGTAGCTTTTTTAAAAATAAACTAACTGGTTTCAGGTTATTGATATCTATTTAACACACAGTAGTGCTAAATTTCATTCTGAATTTCACGTTAAGTCAATGCTGGCATTTTTTTCTCACAGCTTCACTCACCAAAGAAGCAGTAGATGATTCCAAAGAGGCAGCACATGGAGCAGACCACTGAGGGCACAATCTCATACCTCCTCTCGATCTCCTGGTCACACTTTAGGCCCATCTCGGCTAAACCCAGAAGCTGGCTGGTGGAAGTCATTGTGGCTCCTCTTGAGGGGGGGAAGGGTTTAAGGGTAGCAAGGAGGCAGGGAGGGGTGAGAGACACAGGGATTCCTGGCTCAGTGGACCTCACCCATGGAGACGTGTTTGCCTACAAACAGGAGGCGTGTAGAAAGGGGAGATGGAGAGGGGCACTGGAAATGAATGAGGGCATGAAAGAAAGAGAGGAGGAGCATTATTGATTGCTCTTCTAAGTACTCAGCTGTGAGTGCTGACACTGCAGTAATGATGTGCCATAATTTTGAAAAACGAAACATCTGAGTAGAGAAGCTTGCATAAGTACTACTTAAGATGAAATGCAATGCAGTCACCATTGCTCACCAATGTGTACATAAACATGCTGCAACAAATAGTCAGGGAGGATGGTGCAGCACAAATAATAGTTGCTATAGAAAGCTCAACTGAATGCATTTGCATAAATTAGCATTTTGTTGGAAATTTGCGGCACAAGTGCAAAACACCTCGTGGGTATTACATACATCTTATAAAGCAATGGTTCTCAAAGACTTAAAAGGCATCATATACTCTGACAACTCACTTGAAACAACTCAGCAGAAAACAAATAAGATGCATTTATAGGAGTTGATCAGAGCAGCTTTGTTTAAATATTCAAGGGATTGTTATGACTGTGTGAAGCTTTTACTTTTTTTGTGGTTTAGCATAATTATGTTGGAAAATGTATTTTCCTCCATCATGGCAGCAATACACTTCCATAACAAGATGCTTCCATATACTAACGTTAATACTAATACTAATTCTTTAAAAAATATTTTTTAAATACTTTTAATTCCTAGTTTACTGACAGTATTTCTGCACGTACCAGCACTTTTTGATGCAATTGCAATTTTATTCAGATCAACACCTTCGGATGGGAATCCCTGTTCTGTCTTGTTATGTCTTTCAGACAAATATTTGCTCATTGCTGACTTCCTGAGATCAAGAAACATGGGGTGTCTTGCTTAATGCATCCAGTATCCTTCTTTCTCTAATCTGGGTATCTATTAAAAAAAGTTTAATTGGCATATCTCTGATGGTTGTTGTTAAAAATGCACAAGAGCTAATCATCAGCATAAAAACAAACATAAATCTTGCGCAAACAAAATAAATGGATTTCAGTCGTTCACATAGAAGAAAAATTTAAAAAATAAAATAAAATACTGTAAAACATTCTTTTGTAATTGTACATTGATGAATGTGTTGAACACTGAATAGACTTTAAAAATATGTTTGCTAAATGTTTTAAAGATTTAGAAATGTCCCACATGCTCAGCAGGAAAACACTTTAAAAACATCTTAAAAGACATTTTTAATGTAGATGCAGTGCAGTATGTGATTCATGTACCACAGACTGTTGCTGCCAGCCAAACACCCACACACAGCTCCACATTCATTCATGTACCAAATCCCAGTGGTTAAATTTCTAGCTGAGACACAAATGAAGACCTTCTTAGTCAATAGACTCACTCAGCGGTAGATATATGTGAATAAAAGCATCAGTGTTTTATTATATGCACCAACTCATTTAGGAGATAATACCACTTGCCGTATTTTACATGTAGCCTACCTGGTTTAGAGTTGTGGTTTTATTGATAGAAAGGCTTGTCATGCTTTATCAGCCCTTTCTTTCCTGGGCTCAAAACATATCCTTCCACTCCTCATAGTGGTTATGTTCATTCTATGGCTGCTTAGAAAATGGCATGTTGAACGACAATAATCTGGCATACTGAGATGTACAATTAAAGAACAATTAGATCTTGGTAGAGGTTAAGGAGTTTCAGACAGGAAACACTGGTATTCTGAAGCATGTTGAGCTTAGAGACTTGTGTGTTAAATGTCAAGAGTTGTTTCTCTGTATCCATTACCTTCAAAAGGTTGTCTTATTCAGGTCAGTGAACTCTTCATGTCTGACAACAGAGAACAGACCCACATTTTTTTTTTCTATTTCACACCTGTCTGGATCATTCAAAAATTGAAAATGCACGTGTGTGTGCATCAAAGGTGCACACACACTTTGACTGTGCTTTCAAAAAGATTTGTACACCTAAAACTCTCACATTTTTTGTCATATCCAAAGGACATTTTAAAATGTGGCATGCATTTATTTTTGCCAAATATATGCATGCCACATACATGTATTGTATTTGGTAAAAATACAATACATGGGTTGTATTGTATTTTGTCCACACCTAAACTTGCTGTAAATGCTCCATTTACAGCAAGTTTTTTTGCAAACTTTTCGCAACAATGAAATTAAATATTTGCCCATTCTACACAAAACAGTTAAAGTTTATTCAGATTGAATGAAGATCGACTGTGAAGGGCAATGTTTAAATTTTAGCAGCAGTTAATATTTGGATTTTGGTTTGGACTCCAACAGGATCTTTTTAACATGTGAATTTGGCCGTTTCTATTGGGCCAGGGACTCATCTAAAAGTTGCAGGATAGTAGCTCCTGGGGACCGCAGTTGGAGACTCATTTTATTTTCACTCAGGTTGAATGTTTAGAGATTTTGAAAGGTGAACTTTTGTTCTGGTACGAAGTCTTTGTCCAGCCAGATGATAAAATGAGCAATTCTCAGTGAAATGTTCAAAGGTCAGGATACTGGCATCAAAAGATGAAAGGCACATACACATACTGTCGATATTCTCTGTTTTAAAGAAAAATATATCATAAAGTAGGCTTTTAAATAAGCACAGCATGTTAAGAAGAAAGAAAAAAAATCAAATAATCATATTAATCATTTCATGAGCACTGAAAAAGAGCAAAAACCATTTGCAATTAATGACTGTAAAACGGATGTGTGCAAAATGAAAGATGTATTGTTCCACCAACTTTGCAAAATGGGTTTCATTATGCCCTGCATTTAGGACAAAAGAAGACAGCAAAAACTTAAAAAAAATAAACTGTAGTAAGGCTGAGAAAATAACTTTAAAAAAAAGGGCCAGCTTATGAAGCCATTTTTCTGTTATAAATAGAAAGCTTTACACATTAAAAACAAACAGAGCTTCTGGGGAGGCAGCAAAACTAAATAGCTAAAAATTCAAAATCTCTACCAACGTTTTAATTCAGCTGTTTGTTAACACAAGTCACACGAGGGAAAACTTGGATATTTTTCAGAACCGAGCTCTGCAGTTAATAATTGAATGAAATTTGAATTTTAAAGAGGTTATATACAAAGAAAAATATTCACCACAAGGATGGGGAATGCTTATTACCTCCACACCAGTGGTAGAAGAGATTGAACTATTAGAAGATGAAAAAGGGTATTTGTCTCAGAGTTAGATGCTTGTAGATCAGAGTACAACTGCCAAAATAGCAGAATATTTGTACCATTATAGGTCAGTTCTTGTATTGACTTCTTAAATTTACATTATGCCAGACTTGCACATTTCTTTCTTTATGTTGTTTCTGTATGTTTGTTGCATTCAAATTTGGCAGCAGACCTAAAGTTCTTCCCAGCTTAAAGTGATAAATTCTTGGAAAGTGTGTGCTGTTGCTTGGATACCATGCCGTTGCAAAGTAGCTCGCTAACGTTAGAACTGTTCACACCCTCAGTCAAAGATAAATGTAAAGAGTCATCATTTTATAAACATACTTGTAACTTTAGCGACTGAAAGTTTAAATTGAACTAAATCCTCAATTTAAAAGTCCAATACTTGCTTGATGAAGCAGATGAATACTGTATTTGTCACTTTGTTGAAACTAATACATTTTGTTAATGTTAATTTCCACAAAATCCTTTGTCCATATGGAAAACTGTCATAAATTCAAGAGTAAACTTCCAGAGTCTACATTTGACCTTTCAAGCTGATTGTTGCGTCACATTTTGCAGTGACCCCAGCAGCGCCCCAAGCTACAGCCACATAGTTGTGGTACAGTTAGATAAAAGCCAACCAGTCAGGTTAGAAGAATAAGGAATAGCATATTATGCAACAACGTCACGTAGTGACTGTTGCTATAACAACTAGCAGAAAGAGTAAGACCTTGCAAATGGGTCATAGGACTCGTCTCCATGGGAATGTACAGAGGCAATTCATGATGGCCTCCTTTGAGACTCCTAGCTGTAGATAGGCCTGACCTATGACCCTATTCAGCTACTGCCTTTTTAGAATTCACTCACATGTTAGCATGTCTCCACTGAAAGTGCTTGATTTACTACTCATGAGTAGTGTAGCCTAAGACTATTCTTTCTTGCTGAAGGAACCAACCACAAAATATATGCTCAGCTCATATAGATTAAATCAAATATATTTATTTTTATAATTCACCACTTAAAGATTCTAAGCTAAGTTCACTGTCCTCACTAAGTTCAAAATTTAATTCTGCTGGCTGTAATTCCTGCTGAGACAAAGTGTAGATCAAAAATTAACATCATGTCTAAGTTAGCATATCAGCAGCGTCATTACACAGCAATCTGGAATCTGCAGTCTGCAGTTTTTATCTATTTGCTTTGAATCTCTTTCTTTATTGCAGAGTTTAAATGGCCAAATTAACAATAAGGCTGGTCTAAATTACATAGACTGATGCTATTGAAAATGATTAGTGGTTTTACTTTTGCTTTACACTCGAAATGTGAGAAGTGGTACATGCAATCATTTAAATCGCCCACCTAAGATTTAAGTAAATAAAATCCAGTTTAACTGATTGCCTCCAGCTGTCATCTAATTAGTAGGAGGAGCTGCAGAGAGCAAGATGAAAGTTATTTTAAAAGCTGTAAGAACTTTCTTATGTAGTTTGCCACCAGTCACATAACAAATCAGACACAGCAAATCTGTGAAGATGATGCATTGGACCAAAACTAACATGTCAAATGGAAACCTGCTGCAGAAAACACTGCACATCACTCTGAAAACATCTGCAGAATGTTGTGGAGGCAGTTTTATGGTGTGGAGAGGTTCACCTTCTGGCAGAGCCCACAGAACCAGAAAAACAATGGAACCATAACCATATTTATTTGCGTTAGTATGGCCCTGTCAAAGTCCAGAGCTAAATTAAATTGTGTCCAGGCGAGGAAAGTGATGTTCACAGATCTCTTCTATACAGTCTGACTGAGCTTAAGTTATTTTGTAAGGTCATGGGGACTTTCAAGTGTATTTAAATATGATAAGCCAGTTAAGAAAATACGTCACGCCATAAATGTAGATGTATTAATCTTGATTGGCCTTTGCAGTGAAAACCTATTTATATAACAATATAAATATTATACTAAGCACTTTGTTCCCACAGAAAATGGGCCTCTTTTTTGTTGTGAATCTATACATTTTGATGGATTATGGCGAATGCATTTGTACGCATATACTAATGTTATGCATTGCTAATAAATCAACTTCCTTAACTACCTGATTACACATGAGTTTAAGCTCTTAATAAATATAAATACCAGACAAAATAATAGCTAAAAGCAATAAAATATGTCATCTTGGTGCATGAGTCAAAACATTGTTTTCAGAATACAAGGAAAAAAAAACTAATTATGTGTTTCATCTGTTCCCTCATGAGCTGTAGTGTGTGAATGCTGCACTAAAACCAACATCTAAATGATGCCTCGCAGGCTTGTTCTGCCTCCTACTGACAAACAGCCCCAAATCAGACCTAAGCACCCCTGACACAAATCACAGCACACAGTCTTTACTTCCATCATCTGTAACAACATGGGTAATAATTTAATGTCACATAAAAAACCACTGGCGATGCAATAACTTTTCTGCGTGTTGATGCGCTTTCTATTCAGTGTGCTGCTTCTTCATTCACTCTTCTAAAAGAAAAAAAAAACTTGAAACTGCAAGGGTACAGATCACATACAGACATTGCTGGCACTGCAAAAAGGTTTTTGAGATTTCTTTTGCTATATAGCAGCTTTTACTTCGGGCAAAAATTGCATTTATCATTCACTGTGAAGCATGACTTTGCTTCTGCCATTTTGCTGACCTTCCACACTTGTAGGGAAAAAAAAGATCACATGCATCTTGCCATTATTACTAGCAGAGCAACTGTTTGAGTTTGTATTTTTATGACAAAACCCCAGAACCAAGTATATGGAATCTTGACTGAATCTTCTAAAACGAGATCAAATTTTCTCATAAATATGCAGTGTGAAATTAATGTGTATTTGCAACGTTTTCTTTTTACTTTTTAGGTTTTTACTCCACAGACCCCGCTGTGAGATGAATTATATTTTCTAATCTTCTGCTGATACAGAGCAAACTGTCAGGCAGAAAAACACGAAGCGTTTGAAAGTATCTGGCCAGTGTGAGTTTCTATGTGTTGTGTATGTGTGTCAAGATGAATATTTCAAAGACCGCACACTGAGTGTGGCGACAGAGCATCACCAGAACGGGGACACACTGCTCTTCCTGCTGGAGGTCGGTGGAGTTGGTCACAGGAGAGAAGAACAGCAGCCACAATTTTTATCTGTAGAAAAGTTCAGTAAGAAATGTGGACTGCGAATCTCAACTCATCCTACAATTTTGCAATAGTAACAGACAAAATAAAACATGTCTTCTTTTGTAAGAGTTAAAAATTCAACTTATGAGCGCAAAGAAAAACAAAACAGATCAAAACTTACTTTGTTATCTAGGACTGTGGTTGATTCTGAGTAAATTTGTAGAAGATTTGAGATATTCGACTGTTAGATTACTGCTTCAAAACACATCGCTGTCATTTCTTTGGATGAGAAAGCAGAACATACTGTGAATAGCAATTTCCTGTGTACTGTGCAAAGAGGCCCAATAAATATTTGTGACAGTATGTCTTCTGGAGATGGTGACAGTTGCCAGGCTGTCTGTTTCTCAGTGGTGATTTTGTATGGATTAATGTGGATATAACATGTAAAATCCACTTTTTAGCTCTCAAATACCTATCCTGTGTACTTTGAGTGCAAAACTTTAAATGTATTCTCTCCCAAGGCTGCATGGATATCTTTATATTCATTTTGGGTTATATTGTTCAGTCTGTTCATTTTCTCTCTTCTCTATTACATTTTCTTATCTATTACTTCACTATATTTGCAATGTAACTGCTAAACAAGGTCATGGACTTCTAGGTAATCAGTTTTGTGAATCAGCCATTTTTTTTCCTTGCAGTGATTTTATAGTCCAAGTTCAGTTATGCCGAACAGCAGGACAATGTAAGTAGAGCATTGTCACGCTGCATAACTCAAACATGCTTGGACTTTGGGGTCAGTCTCCTCTAGAATTTTCTGACATATAGGAAAAGTCATGGCTACTTCAAGTACGACAAATCTTTGAGGTCCTGAAGCAGTAAGCAGCCACAGGTATCACACTGCCAGCATCATGTTTGACTGACTTCCTGATGTTTTATTTCTTTAACATTGTGCTAGTTTTATTCCAGGTTTAACAAGTACACCTTTCAAAAGTCTTTTTTTTGTCTCGTTCGTCCAGAGAATATTTTTTCCATTTCTCAAATATTGTTAAGATGTTTATTGGGAAATGTAACAGAGTCTTCTGTATGTCTTTAGGTCAGCAGTGGATTTTCCTTGGGACATCTCCACAGTTTGAATTTTCCTCAGACTCTTTTATTTAATCACAAATAAAAGAGTCAAGTAAGGTCTGCAGTACTTTCTTTATTGCTCTTGATTATTATTTTTTACTTTCAGGATCAGTCATTGAAAGCTTTCATCCAGAAGGTTGGAGTACTTTGGTAGATCAGCCCCGAGTGCCAAAGTTCACCATATTCAGTATTTTCATTATCTGTGAATATTGGCTCTAGCTACCTTTTTACTTCAAGGTGTGAGAGTAATCATTCCTGACTATTGCTGGTGAAAATACCTGTTTTTGTGTTGGTCTGGACAGCTTACTACCTTAAAGAAAAATCAGCACTTGAGTGTGACATTAACATGGTAAAGTAATTTTATCTCCTGGAGCCTTACTGAAATAGATTTCAAAGGCATGACCATCACAACTCAATTATGCCTTGCATACAAAAATATTCTGACACTGCAAGAAATGTAACTAAAAGCTATTGAAATGTTTCTGTTTACTTTATCCCCCGCCTCACTGTGTAAAAGCTGTAAAAACTGAGTCACCAGAGCTTGCTGAAAGCTTAGATTCATTAGATTGATGAGAGCTAGACATATTTTCTGCTTTTGATGTTTATGACGTACACTCATAAACATCATTCTTCATCATTCTATTGGCTGGTGCTTCCAGAAACACCATTTTTTTTCTTGGCATTCCTGGATTTGTTGCCCTCCTAGTAGTGGAAAAAGAAACAAGCAGACGTTAATTTCTGCTCTGGTGCTAAGACGGTTTCCAATGTGGACATCAATGCACATTAATTTATTACTTTATATTTGCGTGTGAACTACTGAAATAGGAAGTTATAACAAAATCCCTCAAATATTCATAGATTTTAGCTATATAAGGGTAGCTTTGGTCACTGAGGTATCAGTACACTTGGCAAGAAACAGTGTGGCAGCAGCTTAAGTACGATCGTTCTTAAGTGAAATGTTACTGAGTTAAACCTTGTTAATGCCACTGAAGCTAATACCCAAAGGCCAAGCTTGTTTGCTTAATGAGGCTAATGAGTATTATAGAGACAACAAGGATGAGAAAAGAAAAAAAAACATTATGAACGTCGCAGCCTCTGGATAAGCCAAACATCGCTGCAGTCAAAATGTGATGGGCATTATTTTAATTGACTCTCCCATCCAACAGTGCAATGTCTAGATGTACAGAAAAAAAATAAGACAAATGCACTGAAGAAGTACCATTAGATATTTTTCATAAATTAGGCAGCAAAAAAAAAAAAATCAATTCCAACATCAACAATTTGTGTTCAGAATATCTGATGCTCATACTACTCAGGTTTGAAATATTTGCACAGGCTTGCTTCCTATCAATACAGCTGCTTACCATGACTAATACCTCGTCGATTAGCATAGTGAAAATAATATATTTAAAAGTGTTGTCATTTATATGCAGCACTGAAGGAAAAGAGAAAGTGAGAGCATGCATGAGCATATGAGAGCTGATCTAATGATTACTAACAGTGTGACTGAGCTTCAATCCAGGCCATCTGCCACAGGGAAGACTACTACTGTGTGCTTGTCTGCATTGGCAGCTGGAGGGGATGAGCAGAAAAATAGTCTGCTGAGACTCAATACAAATCACAGATGAAACTGTCATGCCAATCATGCTCAATGTTGACTAAGAAATACGTATGTTTATAGGTATTCCGTTCACTTACTTAACGATTACACTGTTTCTGGTTGGACATCATTTTGAAGATGTTATTTTTATTTTAATGATGATGAGAGCAGCTTACTAAAATCTGTACATGTAACTACTGACCTCTGTAATCCAAAATACCATCCTCTTGAGAGATGATGGATTTGACATTGATGTGCCGCTTACAGATATTTGCTACAGTGACTTGCAGCAGGATTTCTTACATAGAAACTCTAAAAACTCATTTTAGAGTTGTTTAGAGTTTAAAAAAACTCTAAAAATGCCTCCCTTAAAAAATTTAAATGCTATCACTAGTAGACGTCTAAACATTCACTATTTTCATGTAGTATTAAGCATATTTTGCTTAGTTGTGCATTTTGGATGTTTTGCTTTATGTGCAATGAGTGGGCTTTGGAATTTGTCTGCTATCTAATGTATTCCACAGACAGAATATTCCATTAATTTGTCAACAAATTCACTCCTGATGAAAATGATGTAACAAAGTAGACTGTACAGTAATAGTGAACTACACCTCCCATCATCACAGTTGGCATAGTAACCAGAAAGGAGCAGACAGCCTTGCTTCATTGAAAATAACTTCACTGTTGCATCCTTGATTGACTGGCTTGCCAAGATGGAAATTTTGCCCTCTGTACAGATTCTGCATATATTGGATTTCCAAGTCCTGCAGCTAGGCAATATAACTGAACAGGTTAGACGAATTATACCTTGACACTTCATAGAAAATCTAATATTGCTCATGTAGGATTCTGTAATTTTGTATCTGTTGCTCAGGAAAATGGTTTTGACTTTCCTTTTTGAATAAATATGAGATCTGTTTCACATTTACTACAAATTTAAGATCTTCCTCACAAATAAAATAAAAGAGTAAAAACATGCACTACACCCTAACAAAATATATATTTTCAATGGAAAAGAGATACTAGCAAAAGAGGTTTTGTGACACAATTCAAGATAATCTCACCTCTGACTTTAGTGACTGTTTTCCTGCTAAAACAAGGACTGGAATGACAACCCCAGCTTGATGAGAAACATTATTTGGCTCATAAGAGACATGAGAATTTGGCAATACTACTGGGAAAATGCAGAGCACAAAATTTCTGATTTAACAAAACAGAGTAAATTTTCACAGATCATTGTGTTTTAAAGAACCAATAGTCAAAGCAAAATCTCCCAGTTAGTGTTCGACCAATTCACACTTCAAGCTTTCGGTATTTGAAGATCGCCATGACAACCAAGAAGGTGCTGAAAATGTGTACATTCCATCCTGAATTTTGATAAGACCTATCAGAAAAGGTGTTGTCTTCTCTTTGCCTCTGATTTCCACTATCTACAAAAAGACAGAAACTTAGTTGAGAATAGAAAAACATCTTGTAGCTGCAACAGAGTTCCATCAAACTGCTCAAACAGAGATATCAGAGGAAAAATAAGTGAACAAGATTGAGTCTTAAAGCTCTTATTACTAAAGTCAGATTCTGAAAACAGTAAGAGGTTATAAGGAAAAAGCAGTGGAAGCTCTCATGGCTGGAGTAAACTGAACAGCAGACAGAAGATGGTTGCAGCTGCTGTCACACAGCACTGATTTCCCCCCAAAATGTCTGACACTGATCAACATTTGTCACCGCTCATTTGCAGTTGGGCGAGAGCTAAATCTGGCAGTTGATTTTTCTGACACCCTGAACAACTCCACACCATCAATTTTAGCTCACCGTTGGAAATTTTCTTGAAATTCTTTCATGATGAAAGACTGATTAAATGATTCTAGTGTAAACCTAGCTTCAAAGATGATCTGTTCAAAGTAATCATCTGGTTCAGGTTGTTCAGTTTATGAATCTTGACATTTGAATTAGATGAATAAAATCCAGTGCAAAGTCACCAAAAAACTTCTGAATAACCCTGACTTTGCCTTAGCTTTGTGATATAGAGTTCATTTTGCAGATGAATGTGTCTAAGTACCTTAGATAAAAGAGGATGCTTTAAAAATTGTTCAAATGTACAAAAAAGAACAAACTTTTATAGTGGCTAACTAAGAAAAGATCTGTTCCAGGAACTTTAATACGAGACACAATTATGTCTTCTGAAGTAACGCGTATGCAACTGTGCGTAAAGTTGGTGGCCTCAGCATTGATCCGTATGTAAGCCTTGGTCATTGCTCATGGCCTGAAGGAGAGGTGACAGGGGAGTAAAGAGGCTTTCATCAGATTACAGCTCATTCTCCGTCTTTCACCGTCCCTCTTTTCAGCACTGAGTATCTCTCAGCTGCTTTCAGCCACTTGGCTCCATCCCTCCTCTTTTCACTGCTTTGCTGAAAACTGGACCTGCTTTAAGCGACCACATTAAATTTGTCTTCAATCCCACAAGGATTCATTGCCTTTTCTGACATAGCCTGAATGTGGCTATTCAAGAGCAGAAATGTGACAATTTGAAGTACAATGCATTTTTAAAATGTTTTTTTTTTATCATATTAAGATATTTGAGGTCAGAGTTTTTTTTGTTTTTGTAAAAACACTTGTTTTTACCAGTAATTCCTCAAGTATTTGGGCTGATAAAACAGCAGGGACGCAAAAGATCAAGTGATAGGAGTGTTTGGCCGCTGGCCCATATTGTGTGGCTTCTGGCCTGGGCTAGAGTGGAGTGGAGGGAGATATTTTAATATGATTAGCTCCGGTGAAGCAAATTGTTTCACATACATCTTGTCTAATCTACCACAGCTTTGAGAACACCACACCAGTATCGGCCCACATCATTTGCCCCGCAGCTCTCTCACAAACCGAATTGTCGCTATTTCAAAACAGTGAAAATTAAACATCCTGCTGCAGTGGAGATTACAAGGCCTTTCCTTTGAAATAGTTACCAGTTAGAGTTACTGGAGATAGTAGATAGAATATATACAAGTATACAAGTTTGAAAATTGTTACTTCAACATTTGCATGCTAATAGAAAAAAAATATATTTCCAAATAAGAAACATAAAGTATTAGTGGAAGAGTTTGAATTTAATTGTGTAGGCTAGATCCTCATAATATTTCATTTACATGACCCTATTTTTCAAATGGCGATCAAAATTACAATTAATGGAAAACCTACGTATGTCATAAAAAAGTTTTAAAAAGATACAATTAACTTCCTTCAGCTACATGTTTGCTTTGAATAGTTCTGGAATTGTTTATCTGCATAACTTATTAAGATGCCCAGCAAGAACAAAATCAGAGGACGAATAGGTTTCTTTGTGCACATGAAATAAAAGTAGGTTGGAATGAAATTGCATTGTGTGGGTATAAAATTGGAATATAAACTGTCAAAGGAGTGAATAAACTATTCCGTTCTATTAATGGCTCCCTCACACAAGCTGAGACCTGGAGTGAATGAATTCAATTTATTTCCACGAGCAAAACACAAACAGTAGGTTTTGGCTGAGTAGGGGCGAGCAACTAGAAGGAACACACTCACATCACCTGCTGTTTCTATTAACTGTGCCTCTCAGATGCCCGTTCCTCTGTAGGCCTGTCCTGAATAATTGAATTTCAATGTAAACTCTGCTTCACCCACTTTAATTTGCTAGCCAGTTTCACTGTGATCACACCAACACACACACGCACACATCACTCAACAAAAATATCCCGTCACAGTTAGATTTAAATTGAAAAGGTGAATAAATCTGCTAAGAAAAACACAAAAAGAATACCATGCAAAATGATCATATCCCTTGGATGTTTCCACATGTTGTAAAGTACAACACCAGCTTCATTGTATTTCTGTTAATGGGAGTCCTTCCAGGGCTCACATTGGGCTGTTCATGCCCTAATGTATTTGCTGTTTTGCCAGATTCCATTTTTAAAGTACACACAGGTGGGGTCAACTAATTAGGTAACTTTTGAAGACTAGTGTAAGCACTAGACTTTATCTATGGGTATTATTTATAGATACTGTAAAGAACACTAAACACAGTAACACAGCACTTTTCAAATTCTTATTTGGAAAAAAAAATAAATGTTTCATACTGTGTATCCTTGTTCTTCTGATTAATAATTAAGTGGTGATTTGTGTTGGTGCCTGATAAAATTTTACAGTGACAGTATTATTTATTTTCCAGGAACATAGCACATAGTAATTTTATAGCACAACCAAGTAGCTATGTTACCTTCAACTGTTAAAAAATGGTGTGTATGTCAAACATGACTTTTTTGACATGAAATTGGACTCTGTTTCTTTAAGAAGCCACTGCTCTTTCTGACACTCCGCCGTCAGCATGTCATCACAACAGTGCCTTTCCACTATGCTGTTTATGTTCTTCAGAGCTTTGGACTGAGAAGTAGTTTCTACAATAAGCACAGCAGGTGCACACTCCCACCAGGTGTGTGCAAATTGCTGCTGCTGCTAGTCTGAAGGAACTGTTTGGGGGAGGAGTGCTCTGTGAGACGGAAGTTCAGCCAGAGACCCCAGTTTCATGGAGGAGCTTTGTGGAAATAGGCAGCGCTTTGCATGAGCAAGCGATTAGACTGCCCTGAATGGTTGCCATGGTAGAACCAAGAATTTTTCAAACATGCATGACAGAATCAAGTTATGTTTTTGTTTGAGGGAATATCATTATGACATGTTGTAAAGCTAAAACAATAGTTGAAATTACACAATACTCCTTCTTTAAGAATATACATTACATCCATCCATCCATTTTCCTACACCCTTGTCCCTTACTGGAGTTGGGAGGGTTGCTGGTGCCTATCTCCAGCTATCGTTTTGGGCGAGAGGCGGGGTCACCCTGGACAGGTCGCCAATTTGTCGCAGGGCAACACAAAGACAGACAGGACAAACAAACATGCACACACACACTCACACCTAGGGACAATTTAGAGAGGCCAATTAACCTGACAGTCATGTTTTTGGACTGTGGGAGGAAGCCGGAGTACCCGGAGAAAACCCACGCATGCACAGGGAGAACATGCAAACTCCATGCAGAAAGACCGGTGCCAGGAATCGAACCCAGAACCTGCTTGCTGCAAGGCAACAGCTCTACCAGCTGTGCCATTGGCCCATATATACATTACAGTTTCTGTTTGTTATACAAATATAGATCTGAAAAAGCACAAGCAGTCTGAATGCATTTTTAAGGCACCATATCTGAGATTACTGGAACCTTCTACATGGCAGGAGGTAAACCTACCTAATGTGTCTGTTGTGCTGGTATGCAAAGACCCTTCCAGCAACAATGTAACAGCCAAACACAAACATGCAACATGGTGCGTTGCACTGCCAGAGGGTTGTTCCACGCTGGGATTTCAATAAGCTGTTTGAAACCAGAGGCTCCCAACATGACACTATCTGCATCATGCTGATGGTGCACAGATCGGTGTGGGGAATTTTGCCCGAGGTGCTTTTTTAATGTGAAGGAGCACGCTTGTGAGCTGAAAGCTAACACGAAAACATATCCGGCCACACCTTTCTTCCAGTTTGAGTAGCATTTATAAAATAAGCCCAAGTGTGTTAATGAGATTAGGATTGACTTTTTACCCTTTCTGTGCTTTATTCACTCATACTTTAAATCCTTTCTCTGTTAAATTTGCTTCCCCGTCTTTGAGCTCACATCCTTTTCTACAAACACATACCAGAAAAACCTTTTTACTTATTTCCTCTAAACTTCATATATCAGTTGCTCAGGCTCCTAAAACTCCAAATATAAACACACAATTCAACACTCCCCATCCACCTTATTTGACCTCCTCCCTAAAGCAAAATAAAGACAAACACTATGGTTGTTTTCTGCAAACCAGCACAAGTCCCTGAAGTTTTCTGATTGGTTTTCTTGGATTGTGCTTGCTACACTAATATAACTCTTTGTCAGAGTAGGCAGCATCTCAGTGATGTTCTCCATATCAATGATATAAGTTGCCTTGTATCGATTTTCCGATTAGCTTTTAATTCTAACTTTTAATTCTTTTGGTGGTGAGATCTGTCATTTATCATTAAAGTGTTGGAATGGAAATATTTCTTCTGTATATTTATGATGTTAAAAATGTCTCCCTTTTCTGTTTTCAGGCATCAGACTGTTTTGGAGAGGATATAATTTAACACTTTTGATAAAAGAGAGATGCCATAAGGACAAGGAGCTTTTCAGATCTGGCCAGACTCCTCATCAACTGAGCCTGTCGCTTTGGCTAAAGTCCCAAGTCTGAGGACTGGTTGGCTCACAGTAATGGTTACATAAGTATCAGGGAAGTGCCATATGGGAAACTCACTGGGGATGAAAGCGTAGGTTTAAATTTGAATACATGTCACACATCTCTATAGCTACTTGGTGCTCCCCAGTATCTCTTCCTTGTTATCCTTTGCTAAATAAAGTAGTATTAAAATTTAAAAGTCACTTGGCTGCAAACGGGTCATTAGTCAAGTAATATCAATGTCTCTACTATAATATAATCACAAAATATCGCAGAGGGTTAGGATCCTTTTGTGAATCATCATGAATTACATTTAATGTTAATTAATTTTCCTGTCTTTTGATATATTATTGTAGAATCATTGCTGGTGAAATAGCAATGATTCTAGACATGCTGTGGTGAAAAAAAAAAAGCGACAGTAAAAAACAGAGACATAAAGTCAATTGTGTGTTTCAAGAATTGATTCTTTTATCTATTTACTCCCCTCAAGGTTATCTGTTTGAACAGAAATATCAGCACAGAAAATGAATAAAAAACTGGAGGAGAATTTCCTTAAGGGAAAACAACTTAACAACTTTCAAGACAAGGATGCCTGTAGGCAGACAACAGGACGCTTTCCGAGGCTTCTTCAGACCAAAACAAAAGTATGATGTTGACAGAATGCCATTTAATAAAATCATAAGTGTCCTTTTATTACTTTTCATATTTAGCTGTATTGATTACTGTGCTCTATCTTGTTTCTGTATCTCTTTTTAAATCAGTATAAGAACTATGCACAAAAAACTGTCACAGTGCCATGCAAATAAATTCATACCAATTAAAAATTATGACATTTGCCAGATCACAATCAAAAACTTCAACGTTGTATCAGAAAGCAATGCACAGCAGTAAAAAGCAGTTTAGAAGGGTCTCACAAGACAAAATGCAGTGCATCTATGGTATGCAGAGGGGACCCAATATGTCCATACTGCAGTATTCAACTATAAAGGAAGGCTAAACCTACAACAAATGGCGGACCATTTGGGGTTACAAGCAAGGTGTGGAGAGTGTTAAAGTAGCACGAGATGCAAAGTGTGATCCATGGTAGAGCTGCAGGAGCTGCAGAAAGTCACAGCTCAGGTTGGCGGAATCTGATAACAAGATAACTACAAGATTGGTGGTGAACTCAACGAATCTGGCATTTATGGAAGAGTGGTAAAATAAAAGCATCTTTTGAAAGAAAGCCTTGTAAAAATATACAATGACATAAGATATGTTTGCCATAAGCTATATGTTTGGAAGGAAACCAATTCTGCACATCACCATGATCACACCAGTCTCCACTCTGAAGATGATAGTGATGGCATCATACTTTGAGAATGTATTTCTTCAGAAGGAACAGAGAACCTGGTTTCAGTTGACAGGAAGATAAATATCAGAGAGTCCTGGACGGAAACAAGTTAGAGGCTGTTAGACAGACAGAAGGTTCACCTTCCATCAAGATAACAACCTAAAGCCAGGGCTGCAGTGAAGTGGTTCATATCAGTGCTTATTATGGGTTGTAAATGTACACTACAATCACTGCTGAGTATGTACCTCACTTTTAAAGTCATTGTTCCATTTATTTTTAAGAGGCATCAGTTAAGAGAAACCCCATTTCTTTCTTTTCTTTTTTATTACTAATTTATTGTTCATAAATTAGGAGAAAAAAAAAGTTTGGAAATAGTTTGATTGTATCATGTTTTAGAGCTTCAAAGAGTGCTGATTGGATAATTAATCTGAACATTTTCAATTAATGAAGGATTATCACTGGTAGCCAATACCTCGATAAATTACACAGCCATAAAGCAATCTGAAAATGTTGTCATTTAGGAAGTTTTGACTGAATATTTTAGAATAACTCTCCTAGTGGTGTTTACATTTGGCTTGAATTTGTTTTAGGTGAGAAATTAAATTAAGAGCTGAGAAATGTTGACAAACCTTTGGTCCAATCTGTTCTTTTTTTTCTTCATTTGCACTCTAGATGACTGTAGCTGACTAAGAAACTCTATCTTCCTTAAATAGTTTAAATAACTGGGACTTTACAGGTAGCTGGGAACCCACATTGTAATGTAAAGGCGGCAAGTATTTGTGTACCAATACTTATCCATGTTTAGAATGTCCTAGTCAAACTCCAGAGCTAAATCCAGTTGAGAAGCTGTTACAATATTTCTGGAGCAAATGCTCTCCATCCAGCCTGACTGAGTTTGAGCTACTTTGAAAAGAAGAATGGGCAAATGGCCAAGTCTCTGAAGCTGTTAGATACCTCTCAACGACAGAGAATGTTCAAACCTTGCATTGTTTTTGTCCGATTGTCAACAATTTACTTTATGCTGGTCTAGCACAAAAAAATGAGAAGAAAACCCATTTAGTTTATGTTTGTAATTGAGAAAATGTTAATACGTTTGAGCAGTATGAATACCTTTGGTTCTGTACTTGCAGTTTTAGCTAAAACCATAGATGGATAGATGGATAGATGGAGGCGCGAATCAATTTGACTTTCTGTGTTTACCCCGTGTCCAGCCCCGTTATGCTCAGTGGAGTCAAATTCACCCTTTATTCTCCTCTCCATTATGTATTCCTCACACACGGACAGTATCCGTGTGGCTGTCACTGATATGTGACCTGTGAGTGGTCTCGGAGCGCCCACGTCTCTCGTTGTGGAGCACCAAATGTTCTCTCAGGCATCCGTTTGAAAACAATAGAGGAAAAAACGATAGCAGCACTGAGGCGCCATGTGTCCACAGTTCAAACTGACAGGCATGTAGGGACAACAGAAAAACCTGCCTAAGAAGCTGCGCTGTGATGACGGTGGATTGTCTATTCATTAAGAAAGAAAGAAAAAGACT
The DNA here is from genome assembly GCA_902982915.1 of Phalloptychus januarius. NCBI lineage: Eukaryota > Metazoa > Chordata > Actinopteri > Cyprinodontiformes > Poeciliidae > Phalloptychus > Phalloptychus januarius. Next base: position 12,681,532 of record CADWAE010000230.1, on the reverse strand, counting down.
AAAAACAAAAGTCGTTTTTATTTAAAGCTCGGTAATCTATAGTTGAAATGACTGTAATTTGCGGTGAACAAAGACATATCACTCACCTCAGAAATGCAACATATTGCTGGTCTCTTCTATTGTCATTTTCGCAGCTCCGAAGCGCAAAAAAATCCCCGTCCCTCCTCGAACTTGGTTAGCTGTTCCAGTCCAACATCACGTCTCCAAAGCACGCGGGAAACTCCAGAAACCTCACCAAAGCGAGGATGAAACAAAGCTCAACTCCTCTTCCCTCTCCTTCACTCTTGGCTTCAGTTCCCCGCTCTCTGGCTGCCTTTCTTTCTCTGCACAGACAGACAGACGCGCAGCCAGTATAGCTACTACCTCATATATTATTAAACACCATTAATGGACAACTGCGGCGGGTGGACGGAGGGGGGCACAAAAAATGGAACGACGTCTTTCGATATTTATTCCATGTTTACATCATGTACCCAATTATCTCCATTCTGAACGATCAGAATGTGCACTTCCTTTGTGCGCCCAGTCTCCCTCTCTCTCGCTCTCAGCGGGTTGAACCATTCCCTCAACGCAGCAGGGGGGATGATAGGATCTATTCATGAGAGTGTATGGGAACGAATGGGTTTGGTGACTCGTGGCCAAATGTTGTTATTGTCGTAGGATAAAGAGATGGGGGAGCTGTGAGGGTGACAGGAGGGGGAAAGGAAGAAAGTGAGAGAGGGGTGTGCAAGGGGGGTACATGCGAGTAACCGAATTAAAGTGGGGGATTTTTAAGCCAGTTATCTATAGAAATGGAGAACAAACAATCCATCTGTACAAATGTTCTGCTTTGGTATGAAACAGGTTCCCTCCTTTCTTTGTTGTTGTTTTCTCACACTGCGTCATACTGGAGTCTGTGTGATACCCCGCTCCCCCGAAACGACGCCTTCACACCATTTTTTCCTTCTCATGTAAAAACAGAGGTTCTCTCAAGCATCCTGTCAAGCTCCACTGTGCAACAGATTTATAATTACACCCGCATCCTCATGGTGGAGACGTAAAAAAAAGGAGAAAACAACAACCAGGATGTTTTCTCTGCTGCCTGTCTGTGCCTGTGAGTTCAGGACCTCGGAGAGCTCCAATTGAACACAACTCCACCTGTTTACCAGTAGCCCTACCAAGGGATAATGGAAACACCTGCAAATGTGTGCACATCTTTCCGGCAGCATATTTAAAATTCAAATCTATGTATTTTTAGTTATTAATGCTTCTTTTGTCTATTTACACCTAAAGATTTAGATTTGACAAAACTCCATAGAATTTCATCACTTGTTTATCAAATAGATCAACAATCGTGGACTTTTGTTTATTGTATTTGTTTACTCTTTATGTTCTGTCTGATCACACTGCTTGTTCTGTCTTTTCTATCCCACAATAAATTAAAGGTTGGGGAAAATAAGCAATGTGCTAATAGCGCCCCCTCCTGGAGAAATGTTCCTTACTTGTTTGGAAGCCAGGCACATTTTGAACAAGATCAAACCTGTTGTTTTGTAGAACTTGCTTCAATACTGACCCTATTAGAAAAGACAGCGGGGGTTCAAAGTGCTGCTTCATAAGAAAGCGGAGCTGTCAGCTCGTGTGGTGCTGAAGCAGCTTTTTATTCTTGAGCTGCTGGGACATCAGTCTTAATTATTATCAACCTGCTGCAAGAACGTTGTGAAAATAAATAAATAAAACGAATGAACTTTAGCAGAATATAAAGCATATATAAACCATAGAATATGTTACAAGTGTATTGTGCATATTTTCAATTACACTTTAAATCTATTTTGATCGAATTGAAATTCTTTATAACTTTTGCTTTTCATTTAAAACACACATTTTATGCAGCTAAACTTGAAAAGCGTTTTAAAATTTTTTTTTTAGGGAATTCAAATAACTGACTAATTTAACAGATGAGTTGCTCTTTAGAGATAGCCTACTTTAGGGGAAAAAAGCCTGTCATGATCCTTCATGTTATATAATATTAATAGCTGACTCAAGCGGTAATGCCGCACTACTACGGTTAAAAACAACTGATAAAAACAGTTCATGCTCACTTTAGATTTGGGAAGAAAATTAATTCCTCCCCGCTGGCTCCCCTCAATTTTTGTAAAAGTGAAAACATAATTCATGCACTTTCCTTGTCTGTTTGTATTTTGCGTACGTTTACATAGGTGTTCAGTTTTTCCGTGCAGACAACAGGAAAAGCGGGAGTATCTGTACCTTTAAGATCATCGCTCAGCATCCTCCTCCTCTGTCAGGGACGCGCGCACACGTACAACAGCCCAACATTATAGCGAACAGGCTACAATCACGCTTTGCCCACACACATAATCATTATTATATAGAAAAAACACATCTCCCAGTTGCATTTGTCATCGTCTTTTTCCTATTTGGACATTGATGCATCTGCCTCAGCGGTCGCCGTAGCGGTCCAAGCGATCAATTTCCTTCCCTCCTGCATCCAAAGACTGATCTGCGCTGCAAGATGGCTGAGCTGAATTTGGGGAAGGGGCTGACAGCTGGGAAAGTGGCCAGCAACGTTCAGAAAAAGCTCACCAGAGCCCAGGAAAAGGTAAGATGTGCCCCTCCATCTGCCTGTTTTAAAGAAATACATGGGGAATTATGGTGGTTAGGCCTTTTACGCGCCTCGGAGCAGCGTTGCCGCATCCTCCGCTTAGGCGCAGTGTCGCATCACGACATCATAATAAGAGCAAGGATGATGTGTTTTTGGTTGTTCGTTTTAAATATGTCCTGTCCTTAAATACTCTACCGATGGACACATGCAAATTGCTTATAAAGTGCACCTCAGTATAGGCTCATGTATATTTTAGTCTTATATGCTTGGTATTTTAAAAACCCGATTGCATACAAACAGCTAAACGAGTGGCTTTTTCTCATTTAAGCTCCACTCGTGCACAACATGTATCATTTCAGCATTTAACACTTAAGCTTTTTGCAGGAAGTGACATATAATAGGCCTGTGCTTTCAAGCACCTGCACGTTGCGCAGAATGAATGCGAGGTGGCGCTGTTTGTCACTAAAAACATGTCTTAAGAGGAACAGGGCAGAGCTTTTGCTACTTTATCTATGCAGGATGTCTGCATATTCTCCCGCTTAATGTTTATAATGTATCTTCATGTCCTTTACTGTCAGATACCTTGCAGAAACAGTAAAATATTATTTATTTGCATGTTGCCACAAAACAACATATGCTAATTTATTCTGGTGGGATTTTATGTGATAAATCAACACAAATTACTGCTCAATTGTGAATTATAAAAAAAGTTGTTTAATAAAAAAAAAAAAGAGAGAAAGAAAAAGTTCTGAAAACTGACATGCATTTATATCCAGCACTATGACTACAGTTAATAAAATGCAGAAACCAAATGCACCCACAGTCACTCAGTAAACAAAGTCCATTTGTGTCATCAGAGATCTTTTTAGAGGACATTATATATCAAATTAATCATCGAACACAGTTACATTTATGAAACTAAAATGGTATGACATAAATGCAAATATATTAAGTAATAGTGGTCCACCTAAGCAGAAAAGCCTTGCAAGGAGAACGTTTATCAGAAACAACCAAGTGCTCTATGAAATCTCTGGAGGAGCAGCAGTGATCTATATTTCAGGTAGTAGATTGTGTTGAAAAAAAAAAGTAAACGTAATAATTCTCCATCTACCTTTTGTGAAAATTTAGAAAGAAGAAATTCCATTTTCAAAAGAAGCCATTAGTATATCCATTTGCAATTTTCCACAAAGTCATGAAGTTGACACACTAAGCAAGTAAATAAATTCCTTGGGTTAAAAAAAGAGCAAAACATTTCAGCCGACAAGCAGAATGCTATACACTGCAGAAAACCAACACTGGACATCACCCACCATCTCCTCTGTGGCATACTGTGGTTGAGTTATACTGTGGAGATGTCAAATCCCAAACATAATGCCAATTGGGAAACGCGTACAAAATTTAAAAACATTCCTATTTATGGTCACTCTTCATCCAGTCTCACTGAGGTTGACCTATTAATCAAAAAGCGATGAGGAAAATGTTCTTTCTCTGGATGTGCGAAGCTTGTATAGACATTCTGCAGAGAATTTGCAGCTGTAATTACAGAAAAGGATGACTATACAATCCATCATAGTCAATTCTAAGATGCACTTGTAAACTCACAAGTGCAAGCTGCACTTGAGAGATCTTCTCTTTTTACTTTTTGAAAATATCTGTCATTTTCTTCCCACTCTACGGTTACATGCTGCTTTGTGTTGTCAATTACATAAAATCTCATTAAAATGGATCAAGGTTTGTGGTTGTTACGTGTCCTCTCAATGTTGTGTTTTCTGATTCAACTAACATTAGCTTTTCCCTGGCTTTGATCACTCATTTCTTTGTTTGACAGGTTCTACAGAAGCTTGGCAAAGCAGATGAGACCAAAGATGCTGCTTTTGAGGAGTGGGTCATCAACTTCAATAAGCAATATGTGAGCCTACATGCGCATACTTCATTATATGTGCAAGTTACTGAATAAATCAATGTAATATTAGGTAAACAGCTGTAATACACAGTTTAGCTGCATGGACTTATGTTAAACCTCATCCTCAGACTGAAGGCAGCAAACTGCAGAGGGACCTAAGAGCATACCTCGAGGCAGTTAGAGGTACGGTCACATCCATCAAAGTCAAGCAAGTCTGACCATAACTGGGGGAAAAAAAAAAATCACTTCTGCTCATTTGCTTTTTGTTAATGTGTTTTAGCTATGCACGAGTCCTCCAAGAATCTACAGGCATGTCTAGGTGACATGTATGAGCCGGACTGGTATGGAAAGAATGAAGTGGATTCTATTCTGGAGGTCAGAAATGCTTTTTTCATTGCACACACCACAATGGTCTTTGTGTCTGCATGAGAGGATGAATTTCTTTTCACTCAGAGGTCAGAACTAACATTAGATGAGTAGGTGTGAAAAGTCTATCATGCTGGCTACCACAAAGATTCAGGCTAGCAACAGTTGCAAAAACCAGTGTAAAGCAGTGGTGTAGATGGCTAGAAATACATAGGACATTCATTTAAATTTTTATTTATTTAGCAGCATAATATTATATGAATCATTTCTTACAGCATTTACAATATTGCAATACTAAACATAGCAGTGATAAAGACTAACAAAATGTATGCTACTGATCACTGCAATTATAATTTTATTGACCAGTAAGAATTTGTGCTTACTGTGAGAGAAAAAAGATCAAGCAATGAAACAAGTAAAATGTAGCAGCAATACTACAATATATTTTAGAATAATCTGGACTGGCATTGACTTTAAACAGCACTATAAGAAATATTTACATCAGAAAAATAAAAGGGGTGTCCACTTTTTGATCTTGCATTAGGTTTTGCACAAGGCTAGAGCAACATAGCTGTAGCATGACTGCTATTCATTCCTTAGTTAAAACACAAATAAGTAAATATGCTTTTTATGTAAACAACACAGGTGGAAATTGGACACTAAAAGTGGTGGAAACATTGCCAGGGTGGATTAAATGCTTCAATCAAATCAGACGTTTGACATTTTTGTTCAATTTAAATTTTAACAAGGTGCAGTGTACAATGTGTTTTTCTTGGTGAAATAAAGAGGGACTGGTAGCTTTGTAATGTTTAAGAGCAGCTTTAAGAGTGTTCAGACACCTTAAGTATGCCTGCACTTCAAGAGGAAAGTGTTATTTATATTAGCACGATTCTCTGAATTCAAGATGTAATGTTGCAATACATGTTTGTTTTAAAATGGTAGAGGAAATAAATAAATTTGTAATATCAAAATTTACATCAAAATATTAAAAGCAAATACAAGAGGAATCAATAACACCTCTGAAGACTGACTTACATATATGCAGATAGGCAGAATTTGTGAAAAATTCAGTTATTTTTACAATGTTTTTTTCTTGGTATTTTAAAACCACAAAAAAAAAAAAAATCACTATCAAAAAACAAAAGACTGACCATGCCGCTCCTTGTGACTTGTAAATGTGTAACACTAATATTAGATTCTAACGGCATGCCTTCTGTTATTATTAATGACTGTGCATGTTAATCCATCACGCAGGACTGCGATGTGCTTTGGACTGATTACCATCAGAAGTTGGTTGATCACGCTCTGATCTCCATGGATACCTACCTGGGTCAGTTCCCTGATATTAAGGTAAGCTGTGAATTTGTGACCTCAACCCCGGATTAGTTGCCGAACCACTGGCACCCTGGGTTGATTTGAATGCAATTCATAAACCTAGAGTAATATAGATAAAGCAGGCTACACATATTTTATGAAACAGATCCAAGTAAAGAGTAAAACTTGTACTGAGGAATGTTGCGTCTGCAGCTCAACACTTACTGTTTCTTGATTTCCTTCTTTCTTTCAGGCTCGCATTGCAAAGAGAGACAGAAAGCTGGTGGATTACGACAGTGCCAGACATAACTATGCTGCTACACATAAGACTAAGAAAAAAGATGGAGGCATTAAAATTACAAAGGTAATTGTAATTTATTTATCCGTTTCAACATAGGTTGCAATAAAATTAACAACATAAAATGTATTTGTCAAGTGTATTATAATGTCATGGCTTCAGACACTTGACAAGGAGGACTTGAGAGACTTCAGGATTTCACTCAAACTTTTTTATTTTCACTGGTGAGTGTGAAACAAGGAAGAGGTGAAAAACCTACAAAACACATACACTTTTTAACAAACATTTTAGACATTTGATTTAAAGTTAATTTATCTTAATGACCAATTCCATTTTTAACCTTACACATACAATTCTTCCACAACTTTAACCATAAATTTAAGTATTAAATTATTGAAACTGGAGTTTGGTTGAATTAAACAAATCCAAGCATTTTAGAATTACATTTCATTTCATTGTAGAATTTCCATTTCTTTTTATCAAATTTAAAACCAAAATCAAATTTATATTTTAACTGAGTCCAGTGAAAGGCTTACCGGTAGTCGTTGTATAATTGAAGTCCTTTCCCATGACATGCTGTATTGGAGGCTGTGCTTGCCTTCCTCAGCTCTGTTGTAAAACCTGCCAATTGCTTGGTGGATTCCTGATATTACCTGAGTTGAGGGTGTTGTTGATTGAACCAGATTTCTTTCACCTGCTGAGGAGTGCTGCAGCGTGTGCGTGCACACACAAATGTGTGTTCATGCACCCACATCTGAACCCATGAGCAGATCTGCACATGGGTTCATGTGCAGATAAATTATTATTTTAAATAATTTATTTAAAATAAATTATTTTAATTTATTCTAATAAATTAAAATAAATAAAATGAGACTAATTGTGTAAATATGTTTCACTTTTTTAGCCGTCCACCCTGTTGGAAAGAGCCACTCCAGGCTGGGCTCAGGGTATCTTGTCTGCACACAACCTTGCTCAGACCAGTCTCTCCAAGAGCCAGGTACCCTGTAGAGCTTATGGATAGTGAGATTACTTTATAAAGAAACCAGTGTAAAAATAACTAAATATTGTTGTTTTTTAAATTTATTTTCTGCTAAACTAAATAAAGACAAAATATGCAAAATCACAATGAAAGACTCCTTTTACAAATACTGATGTCAGACAGTTGAAATGGTTGGAATTAAATTGAATTACTATTAAACATTTAAAAATGCTTGATAAATTATCCATTGAATAATGAGTGCATGTTGTTTTTATATAATTTATTTTAAGAAGTCACATGAACTATTAGCAAGTATGACTGTGTGCATGAATAGTGGATGGACAGATGCAGCCATCAGTTTAACATCCAATTGGGTGTAGCACTTCTTGTTATTGACATTTCCAGGATTATGTAATATGCAGTTAAAAAGCATTGTGACAACAGACCTCACTGTCTCTTGTCTCTGTATCCACTCCTTTGTCAACAGATACATAATGAGGAGTCAGAGCTGTATTACAGCTATATTATTGAGATTTGAAAAGCCTTCTTATGAACGTCATAGAAGAAATATGGCACCTTGCCATATTTCTTCATCTGTGACATTTTTTTTACATTGTCATGTTACATGAAAATAAATTTTAAAAGCTTATCCTGTTCACTAGGCTGCCAGGGATTCAGCATGAGTGGAAAAACGTAATTAAGTTAACACGCCTTCGCCAACAAAGTGGGTGTTTTTTTTGTGTATTTCAGGCTGAGGAAGAGTTGGAGAGAGCCCAGAAGGTGTTTGAGGAGATGAATCTTGACTTACAAGAAGAGTTACCTTCGCTCTGGAACAGGTGTGTAATTTCTCTGCATATAAGTGCCTATTTAAATTGGTTAATTTGCTCACTAAGGTACCAACCTAATATTAATGCTACAGTTACCCACGTTGGATTCAGCAGTAACATTAGTATATTTTCCTCTGTCTGCTTTGTCCAGTCGTGTTGGATTTTATGTCAGCACCTTCCAGAGTTTGGCAGGCTTTGAAGAGAAGTTTCACAAGGAAATCAGTCGGGTAAGACCCTTCCACAGACCTCCGGTACAGACAGGGCTGAGGGTGGATACCGGAGTGGATTAGATTACTGACACAGTATATCAGGTGGTAGGTAATGGAAAATGTTGCCAACTTGAGACAGAAGCAGTCTCGCATCAGTTGAACTAGACATGATAAAGTGTCTGCAGGTTTTATTCTTCTACCTTAGCATGAGATGTGTAAATAGGGTTAGGGTTAGGGTTAGGGTAGGGTTAGTGTCTAATAAACAATAAAAACTATGGGAGGAAATAGAAGGAATTACTCTTGCCAGGTCATTGTCAGATATACAAAATAGAAGAGAAAAAGCACAACATAGTAATACTGGTGTCACATGAGGCAAAAGACTTTGAAATTATGAAATCCTTTTTGTGTTGGATGTCGCATTTCCCTCTTCACTCTTTCATATATTTGCAGTTGGATCAGGATTTGCATGATGTGTTGGAGAAATTGGAGGATACAGACACAACCAGGTTGGTTTCTCGTACTTTAAGAAAACTTCTAAATGCCCTTTAGTGGGTTTGAGAAGCATCAGTCACGAAACAGTATACAAGGGTCAAAAGAAAATACACCCTCTATTAACTGTGTGCTTGACCTCAGTGTCATGAAATATTGGTTCAATTTGGCCCCATTTCTATAAAATAAACTCTAGATGAGTTTAAGTCAAAGTTCAAGTATGAAAAACAGATTCTGCTGTGGCCTCATCTATTAACAAAAATAAAACAAAATGGGAAGGTTTGTGGAAAGCTAAGAACTGTAGTATATTGTCAGCATGCATTTTTAAAAGATTTCAGTAAACAAAACCAAACAAGTGTCAATGCAGTACAAGCAGTAGATTATTCCTGAGTGAATTTAAGGAGTTTTTTTTTTTTTGACAAGAAGCATTGCTTTGTTCCTTTATTTAGATTTTCAGCTCAACTCATTTTGAAAAACATATAGTAATCATTTTCAGGATAGCATAGCTCTGATTTTGGATTCCTTACTGATAATAGATAAATAATTCTTGCTGGTCCTTTACCCAGTACAATAATTAGTGGTTTGTGTTGTATAAATCGTTTTTTTTAGACCTTGATGCTTGTTTGATAAATGTGTATGGATAATGAGGTTATTGCATGATTAATGTGCATATCAGTTCCTGAGAATCTCCTGTCTTGCAATATGTTTCAACTGACCCCTGAATTTTATTTCGGTTTAACATGAAAAAAATAGATAACATTAATAAATACATGTAGCACTGCGAAGAAAGGAAAATCAAGCAATAACCCAGAAACCCCTTACCTTAACTTCCCCTTTCAGAAGGACTAGTGACCTTGGCACAGAACCGTCAGGACCAAGCAGGAGGTAACTGGCAAGAGTTGTGGTAACAACGGTGACACAATGTTTGTCTGTCCTTCTAATCTGACCTGTCTGTACAGCTGGTGTATGTCAGTCAGTCTGCAGATGTGGGTAACATCAGGGAAACTAATGCTTGATTGTGGTAGTGACTTCACACAATGAGAAAGTTGAGTGCTTGGAGCTGGAGCTGAAAAGGAGCAGAGCAAAACCTGCACATGTTTATTTGATGCCACAACAGGCAAGAATTGTCCACAATTGAAGGTTATTAAATATTAAAACTGATGTTGCCAGATCTTCACCTAAAGGTGTGTGCAAGGAACACTTCTCAGCATCTGGAACAAACTATTACATGGGAAACACCTTGCTGAAATATTTTATAACATTATCAGATCTGGTAATGTATCTTAAACTATAAGATAGACGCATCTATCTCTCTATCTATCTGTCTTATTATGCTACTACATTCAGAGAGTCATTTACTTTAAGATGTTTCTAGGTTGTTTTTTTTTAACTATGCTGTTAATAACTTTGACCAACACCAGGTGGATGGGAGCAACTGTCAACTTATATATAGTGAATAATCTCCTCAGCAGTTGCCATTCAAGTGTTATAGAAACCATTTTTCCAAAAATTTATCTTGGCTGGCCTTTTGGAATGACGATTGGACAATGTTGTCTGTTGCAGCAGTGATGTGCAAGTGTATGCTCGGCTCTTTAATTACCCAAAGCTTGGAGTTTGTGTTTGTCAGCGGCAGAATATTTTCCCTCCTACAGCAAATGCGTCTTACACTGCTCACATATAAGGCTTTACTGGAAGCACCAAGTCTTTTTGCATGGTTGGAAATGGACGGCAGGAACGGATGCTCACTTTTCTTGCATGACAGCTTTTACAGTGATATGTTCTGCTTGGACTCTTGTAGAGCATGTCCTGTCAGCTTCCTGCAGTGGGTTTAACTTTTGAAAAATTTCCGATAATTTCTTTCTTGTTGCTAAGCAGCCGTATCAATACAACATCGATATTTTCTTATTATTTTTTTTCATGTCCTTTATTCTTTAGTGATAGAGAGGACTCTAACCACACTCTCAGACCAGGAGGACCACCTCCAATCCCCAAATCCCCATCCAAGGTGAGTTTCCGCAGATGTTTCTTTCTCAGAGTTGAAAGCGTTGGGCCTTAAAGTATTTCTTTTCATAAAGTATTGCTTGTAGATCATAAGGAAAAAACATAGTTTCTGTGTCAGTGATCAAGAAATAAAAAAGAACACAAGATAAAAAGGAAGAAGAGGCAGCAAAAGGTTGCCTAAACCATAGAATGCTGAACCTGTTGAATGAAAGTCGAAATAGCAAAGTCTCCTGTTGTAATGTGATTCATGAACTTATGTACTGATTTATTAATTAAAGACGAAAGAGCGAGGAGAAATATTATTTAAGTTTGAGAGCTTGTAGACCTAACAAAACGACACCCTGCAGGGGAATTTAAAAGTGCTCTTTTTTTCCTCCTAAATTCTAGTTAAGACCAGCAGTGCCTCCACCACCTAAGGTAACCCCATCTAAGGAACTAAAAACTGAGAACATCATCAACCTGTTTGATGCTGCAGCAACTCCAGATATCAATGTCACCTCTCCAACAGAGGTAAGTGAATAGCAGCTGTCAATAAACTTAAAGTTAAACCAGCCCTTTAACTTTCCTCTTTTCCAGGACGGAAGAGCTAACCATTAATTTCCAGCCTCCCAAAAACATATTCTATTCTATAGAATTCTATTTTCTATTCTATTTCCCTAAGTCTTGAACTTTAAACCCAGTTAGCCGATGAGTGAGTGCTCCTGTTCCTGTCGTTGTCAGTTTGACAGCCCTGCAGTCAACAACCTGTTGGATATGGACCTGGAGTCTTTCAGTGAAGCAGCCAAAGTCTCCACAGTCTCTCAGGTGGAGCATTCATGGCATGAACATAGCGATCATAGAGACCTCCACTGTAAGATGTGCCAGTCTTTACAAGAGATTTCATGTTCTGCTCAGATTCAGTTTATCTTGCATTATTTATGAATGGGCTTCTCCACTGTCACTTTGCTGTTCCGATTAAAGATGTCAGTCAAATATATATGAAACTTTTGGTGACATATAAAATGCTCTACATATTGTGAAAATGGTGGTTGACCTAAAATATACTGAATTAGCTTGATAGGTCTAGTAGAATGTGAAATTGCTTGGTAAGCTTGGCACAGTTTGAGGTTTTGCCTGCTCTGTTTCTTTCCAAAATAACTAAACCTGAGGTAGATGATGGCATGACGATCTTTATAGACCTGCTTCTAGTGACCACTTCTTTCTGCTTTGGCACTATGTCCACGGATCACATTCAGCATGAACTCCAGACTGAAGCCCTGCTGCGATGTCATTTCTTTCTCTTTAATACTGGACAAATCTAATATTGTAGTATGATAACCAATAGGTACTGGTTATTTATATTATCGTTCTAGGGATAAATATAAGGCATTTTGACTGAGATTTTCTGTCAGAAAAAAAATGCAGATTATCTTAATTAATGTTTTGAGGTGTGGAAATCATGTGAAGATTAAATGCTGGTTTAAATATAAAGATTGTTTGTATCAAGCCTCTATTCAGAAACTTTAGATTTTCCGTGATAGATAATGTAGACTGGAGCCATTTTGGGTGAAACAAAGTTGTTCTCCTGCAATAATGTACTCTGAATAGAACACAGTAATTGCTTCAGCTTAACAAGAAACTCAGCTGGCAGATTAAAGCTTCAGAACAATAATGATCATCATCATAATAACAATAAAGGAAAACAGAACCAGTCAAAAGGTGCACTCTGAATCTCTGGATTATTGTGTGACACTCCGGAAGGCTTTGTCGCTGACACATTTTGCACAAACCCATTTTTATGTGTGCAATAATTTAGAGCTCCCTAAATTATTTTCTTCTCTTCTTCTTAAATCTAGTTCTGTGGGCTCGTAGTTTCAGAGCATGGGTGCTGCTGTGGAAATTTTACATTAAATTCAACAGAAGTTATGAAAAATTATACTTTCATGCTAATGCTGTCTCTCTTTATTTTCCACAGCCGGCTAACTGGGACTCATGGGTAAGTATAGCATAAAATGCACAAAATTTATAAAGAAAATATAGAATGTGCTCAAAATTGTTAGTTATTATAATAAATATAAAGTTCTGAAGATGCATGTATGAAGTAGCAATGAGTTAATTAATGTTGCGAACCCAATCACAAGTCACACCCATATCGTTTCCATTGTTTCTTTTGCATTGTTCTTTTTAATATAAAAACAACATTTTCTATGTTTTGGTCTGTTTTGGTTTTTCCCAAATCTGTGTGAGTGTTGTCTTTGTCTGCAGTGCTCAATGTTGTAACAAAACACTGAAGAAATTGTTTTGCAACACAAATTGAACTTGGGAATGTGCTTGAGTCAATTCAGTTTCAAATTGACAGAATAGTGACTAGCAGTAAAATGGGTGACTCACTGTGCAGTTTCACATTTCCTGTTCAGATTCTACAGCATGAAGATACAATACAGAATGTATAAAAGACTAAAACTCAGACTTCTCATGTTTATTTCTATATAAAAATATGTAGTTCTTTATCTGTGTGGTCTGGAAGAATTTGTAACTGAATTCCCTCCTTTCTTTGGTTTTCCTTCATATCCTAATGTGTCCACATGTTTTTATAACTAAACATGTAACACTGACATGTGACCTTCATGCTCACATGTGACACACATGGATTGTGTTTTTTTATATATATATATATATAAGAGCTTAGTGAAGTTGCTCACAGTCTTCAAAATTGTTTGTCAAGAATTCATAAGCAGCTTCCCCAAGCCTTGCGTGTTGGTAGACCATGTGATCATCAACTAACCCATTTTTTAAAATCCTGCCACTGTAAAAAGGATGCGTCTCAAAAATCATTGTGCACTTGCAATGCAAATATTCAACATTTGTTTTGGAGGTGAAACAATACTTTTGTTTTGCATTTCTGCTTGTTACTGCTGCCCCCCCACCCCCGCCTTTTTCCCTTAACCTTTGGTTATAACTGAACAATATCTGTAAAGGTTAATACTTTATGTTAAGTTCTTGGGACATAATAAAGATGTCCTTACAACTGCTTCTAATAAAAATTGCAAAACTAGTTTGTTCCACATTAAAGTAATATGGATAAATTGAAAAGTTCTGTGTGCAATTTCTTCTATTATAAATTATTAATATAATAATGCTTTTAAGATTTTAAGTATATAAAGTATTAACCTCATTACTTACTGTTTGATAATTTTTCTAAACTTCTCTTTTGACAATTAATATATAAAATCATGTTTCCAAAAAGTTTTAAATCTGTGTGAAATTAGAAAAAAAGTGCAAAATCTTCATCTTTTTTTTTTAATTTACAAGAATGCAAAAATGTAGCGTTTAGTTTGTTTGTTTCCTATTTTGAATGAATTAAGTAGTCAAAAACATTTTTGTCAGATTTTACATTGAACCAATACATATGCAACAAATGTTGCTGTCTATTATACAAAGAATATGCTTTAACTGTGGGCAAACATTTAACTTTGAGGACAAATTATGCACTTACCACAGTATGCAACCTTTTTGGAAACAACAATAACCCAACCCTTTTGAACCCTTTTTTTATATCTAATCTCACTCTTACATTCTTCTTTGTACGGTTGCATCTAAGCTTATTCAATCTTCATTTGCTTTATTGGTAAAATATGTAAACTTCCAGCTGTTTGCAATAAACAAAATGTTAAAAGAAAATGTTATCTATATATAGAAATCCTTTCATGGGGTTGAATAATATTGATACTGCAGTCATCACTGTTTAATCAGGGTTAAACAGAGGATTTAACCCTGATTTTTGAATAAAATCTACAGAAGCTCTAAGTGGACATGGGTAAAAAGTATGTTGTTTTCTTGTATTTGATACACATGAGACAATATTGTTACATTAGATATAACTTTCTTTTTTGAGTTTTTAGATGAGATTATAAAATATTTTTTTACATCATATTTTCATAAAGTTATGCAGCCATTTTATATTTATAGTATCTGGTGTGCAGAAGACCAATTTTTCATTTTTTTTTACTATTGTTATTTTTACCCACATCCCCTGAGGGGTTCTGTAAAAATCCTTTCAATTGGTAGATCTAATCAGTTTTATTTAACTAATTAAACTGTTCTTTTTCATGCAAACTCGTGGAAAATGTCAATAATTATCTTGGCTTTACTTTAACATTTAATATCCATCTGATTTTTAACAAGCCTTCATTGTGTATAGAAAAAAATATGTTATTTTCTTCTGACCACTTGAAACCTGACCCTTACCCTTCAGCCGGAGAATGCTGACGCACAGGAAGAAGAAGCTCAGCAGCACTATGACCCTGTTGCTGCTGCTTCAGAGGCCTGGGGTGATGATGGTACACAACCCATCCGCTATGATCCCATAGCAGCAGCTTCAGAGGGCTGGGGGGATGACGGGACCCAACCTGTTCGCTATGATTCTGCTACTGCATCGCAGGAGGGATGGGAAGATGATGGGAGCCAGGCGGCTCACTACGATACAGTAGAAGAAGCCCAGGAGGGATGGGGTGACGAAGTAGAGCAGCCTGTCACAGAGGAGCCAGCTGCAGCTGAAACACCTGCTGATGAAGCTCTGTCTGATGTGGTTGAGGAGGACAACACTCCAGCTGCTCCCGAGCTGGATGAAAAGGAGGGTCAGGTAACTGAGGACATAAAAAATGGAGAGATGCATCTGGACGGAAACAGTGGATGCATCAACCATTAACAAGGAGAATTGAGCATGCAGAAACTAAGTAAATGTATTTTGTAAATACATGTTGACATGGAATAATTTAGGATGCATCTAGACCAGGGGTGTAGATGCATCAACCGAGGTTGAAGAGGTCAGGCTGAAATAGAAAAAAAAGAGACATATGTTTTCAAGTGAACAGTTGATTTCTTTTGCTGATAAACAGCGTTGGTATGCAATAGCATTTGAAAATGAATCATGCAACTTATTTTATCTTACTTCCTGTGGTGGACTTCAGGTTATAGACTTCTTGGCTTGTGTTTTTGTCTGTTCTTGTTTCGTTTATGTTTTCATCCGTTCATTATTTCCTCGTCTTTCATGGCCTACTCCTTCTCTCCATTTGAAATCCCCTAATGCTTCTTGCTTTTCTGGTTTCAGGGAGATTCTTCAGCATCACCTGCTGAACCTGAACCAGAAGAAGCAGCAACAGAAGAGGTGTGTTAAGAGGGATGAATCTGAGTATGAAGTAGAAATGCTGCTGTTAGGTTTCTAGAAAATGTTTAATTTAATTTATTAGTGCAAACACACATTAACGTAGACAAACTGAATAAAACAGCAGTCCAATGATTTGCATCATGGTGCTTAAAGTGTGAGCTCATTTGCAGCACTTGTCTCCAGATGGGCTTTTATCAAGAAACCATTAGGAAGTAAAATTGTAATGATAACTTAAAATAATAAAAAAAATATATTGACAACATATGAAAATGCATAGAACGAGTAAAAAAGTAACATGACAATAAAAAAAAGAAACTTTTACTCTAGATACACTTCTGTTTTGGCATAGTCACAGTTTTTTTTTCTTTTTACATTTTGAAGTTTGTTAGAGACTTTAAGTTACTGGTAGTGAGTTCCAAATTGAGTCCGATCTCTTGTATGAGGAATACCTGAAACAACTTTACACATCTCGAGTCTGAAGTCTTTGCCATTTCTTTAACAGGTTTGGACCAGTGGAACTAGAAATCAGAGTGGGCTGACAACAAATCCACTTTTCAGATTTTCTAAGCTGTTTGTCATTCTCTTTTATGCCATGTATGCACTTTGCATTGGTCATTTTGATAAAAATCCCAACAAAATATATTAGGTTTGTGATTTTAACTTGAAAAGTTGTAAAACAAATGAGTAAATAATATAGTGTTGGAGGGATGCAAAAATCTTTCCTCTGTACACACAATTTCTCCACGCTATATAAAAATAAGATCAAAAGACACATGTTCTGAAAAAAGTGTCTAATTTTATTTGTCTTGTTAGTAATTCTTGCCTCTCTTTGTGTCACACCTGCAGACTCCGACCACAGCAGCAGAATCAATACCAGATTCATCAGAGACTGCAGACATGCCTCCTGGCTTCCTGTTCAAGGTAACACACACAAGAAATAAAATACAAAGACTTTATAGCTGAGGATATAATAAACAGATACATTTAAAAAGCTCATTAATATCAACCTTTGTGGTAAAAAAAAAAGGTCCAGGTGATGCATGATTATGCCGCCAATGACACAGATGAACTGGAGATGAAGGCTGGTGATGTGGTTCTAGTAGTCACCTTCGACAATCCAGATGAACAGGTACGTGATCTCGTTATAGCAAAGGAATCCCAACACGTAATGCTGCCACTATATCATTAAAACCCTATTCTAACGCCACTAAGATAGCCCTTGTCATTGTGTGACAGATTACTTATCAAGGGAAAATACAAATTCATTGTCACTGTTTTTTATTTAATGTTGAAAATAGATGATTATTTGGAAAAACATCTCAAACAAAGAGGCTTCAAAGCCCAACATTGTGTCTATGATGGGTGTATGCAAAGTTTTGACTGGCACTCCATATGTATTAACATCCCAGAAGCACAAAAGCAGCTGTGCCATTTATTTGTCCTGTTTCTTCCTGTAGGATGACGGCTGGCTGATGGGAATGAAGCAGGACGATTGGCAGCAAAACAAAGAAAATGCCACTAAAGGAGTATTTCCTGAAAACTTCACACAGAGGCTGTGAAAGAAGGGGCACGGTCCTTTGATGATACTCTGTTCCTCTTGCCTATTTATGTCCTTCTCCTCTCTTCCCCCTCAATACTGTATCCTAACAAGGACTTTGGCCATATAAGCAGAGCTGTGATAGCCCTGGATGAAGTCATGCATTTCTAAAGATCTGCTGCACTGTGGATCTTTTTATTTATGTTTCATTTCTGTTTTTCATGAACAGATGTAGTCATTTCATGGGTCTGTTTGCCATCACACTACTCTGTATTTGAGGAGTCCTGCTCATTCAGGATCAGGTGTACTGATAGTAACCTATTCCGTGGCTACAACTTAAATCAATTTCTGATGATCTTTATCATGTCGCATCAACTGAAATTTAAGATTTGTTATTTTTGTGGCAGATTGAGAACCGTGTAAAATATGTAATATGTTGTCAGATGTACTAGAAAACCCAAAAAAACATATTGTTGTAAAACGTAAGTACATCCTCTTTCAATTATAAGGTTTACTTGAGAAGGACAGTGCAATATGTACCGTTTTAGTTTGTTAATAGGCATGAACCAGTTATCAGTGTCAAGGCGTATAGAAGTTTAAAAAGAGTAGAGTTTAAAAAACACAAAAATGTTTAGCTTTACCACTCATAGGTTTAAAATGATTTTACTAAGATGCAGGGGAAAGTATGAAACGCTGTGCTGACCGACCCCCATGTGGTACCACACCACTGCCAGACAGCTGGCTGAAAGAAGACTCTTACCCTGCTTCCCCTCTTACAAAATGGTGAAATTTGGCTGTTTGTAGGTATTTTCAGGCATGAAAAACACAGACAGTGAAGTGTACTCAGCATAAAACCTTTCCACAACTAGGCTTGCGAGGTTAGATCGACATATTTTTTCCTATGAAGTAAGATTACAAAGCCTCTCCTGAATTTTGGGGCTGTTTATTTTGGACTGTTTCTTCTATCAAAAATAGAATTATCAATATGTTAATCTATCATTATTATAATTATAATACATAATTGCATTTTATTGATTTAACATCACTAGAAATGTGTTTATGTTCTAGTTTGAATGAAGCCAATTAGATCATGTTAAATATTTTTATTTTAAATATTTTTAGGCAAGTATGGCAAAACCATGGTTGATACAATGTCATACTTGCTCAATTCCCTAAGACCTGGAAATAACCTAATGTTTTGGGGGGAATTAAGTTCTGGTATATAAATGTGTTGAAGTGAAAGAGGGTGTACTTTCATTTTACCTGTGAATATAAGACCTAAATTTTGTTTTACAAAAATAAAAAAGGGGCAAAAGTGCTATTCTCTAGCTGACCAAATGGGTAAAAATCTTCACTTAGTCCAGTCACAAAAGAATAAAATAAGTATCATTCCAGAAGATGCAATTTTATTTCATCAAAACTAAAAAAATTTAAAAAATAAAATAAAAAGAAGAACTTTTAGTTATACTTTCGTCTGATCAGTCAAGATGTTTATCTCATTGCTGGTGGAGTTAATTTGATTGATGATTAAACTCCTCACACATTGCCTTCAGGACATGTCCAGCAATTCCTATATTCTTATTTTCATTGTTTACTTGTGGAAAAGGGGCCCTTCGTTGTTGTGTTAGTATCGAGAGTCTGGTGGCATAAGTACGATCCTGTTGTAAAAAAATAAAATAAAAAATTCAGATAGTGACAAATGTTTAAAGCAGCAAATTCAGAAAGACAACGGGACTCCAACATCAACAATTCCCTGAGAAGCTAAAAAATATAGATCTCTATAATATATTTTGAAATAGTTTGAAGTTGTGGGGTATGATCTTGTTTTCACATGATTCCAGATATGCATTGCTCAGGCTGGCCATAAAGCTAGTCAGCATCACAGAGAAGCTGCTGCTGGTAGTATAATAGCTGACACTAATTATAGTCCAATATATAACAACTGAGCCAGCCTAACTCGTAAAACAATGTGCCGAAAACAGTTTCCTCTGTTTGCATAGAGACTTCTAAACTCCAATGCAGATGTTTAAGATTATGCACCAGAGCAACTTCTTTTATTTTTATACGCTGCCGAGCAATGATTACATATAGCCTAGTGTAACTATGTCGACGTAATTGCCAACTGAGGATGATCTGGAGTATTTTGTACTTATCTGGGGTTCACTGCTCTCAGTGTAGATGCATAGATATGTAGTACTAATTCAGTCTCTAACTTAAAAGTCTCAAATCTCATTAGGCTATTAGTGTGTAATAGGCACGAGAGAGAATGTGAGTGAGTATGTGTGGTGTTTGAGGATTGCAAATGTTTATCTGTAGGAAAATGTTATTAACGATACCACCACTTACAAGGGAATACAGTCAACCGCATCAATGGGAAGGTTTTATGATGTTACAGAGGCAAACATATGGGTCTTTATCCACTGGCTGGTATTATGGTTCCAGGTGTTATAGTGCATTTGTTGTGTATCAGTGTAATTTTTTTCCAAGCTGTGATGACAGATACATATTCTAAGAAGACATTCATATCTGTATGTGAGTAACTGTGAGCATGCTGACTTTCCACGTGTTGTTGTGTGAACACCCTTAATTTAAGGCGGTGATACTTGGGTCACTTTTGAGGCAGTTGCAACAAGCTATTTTTTCTTTCTATATTTTTTATTACTTTTTTATGGCTACTCTTGGTAAGAGAGATGGTGCGGGCATTACATGGTTTTCTTTTTCAACATTTTCTCATAAATTGATCCTGTTTTTTTTTGTTGTTTGTTTCCCCATCTGCCGTGCCTCAAAATGTTTCTAGGTATCGTGGTCCAAAGCAGAGTTAATTATAAGGGAGGCAGAACTCATAGAGATACAGTTAATACAACCAGACTCAGGTGCACAGATTTTTTTTAATGCTTTTCAGTATTTAGCCACTGTGGATGTGATTTTTTTTTTTCAATGTATATTTGAAAAAAAAAATAAAAAATTCTCAAATGGGAGAATAACCACCTTCATATTTGGGTAAATCACACAGTCATGCTTTGTTCTTAAATTTTGTGTATGAATTGGAGTGTTTTACCTGGGTCTGGTTCTGTCTCCAATTTATGGATCAGTCTCTAATGGTGGTATCTGGGATATGACAAAAATATTTTTTTTCCCTGTACCTAAATGACCAGTAACAATAAATATTACTTAGAATCTGCTTTACTGTTTTTACCTTTGTAGTAAGTGTAATCATGTTTAGGAGGAAAACAAACATATGATTTATTTCACAGTTACATTTATTGATTGGTCATCTTTAAAGCAAACTAGCTCTTTGGTCTACTGTGTCTTGTAAAAGTATGCCCTTCTGTAAACTTCTCAACAACTTTATTTGTGACCTGTCTGCAGCATAAAGCTAAGGTGAACCCTGAAATAAAATGAATGCACAAAGCTGTACTTAAGGCCCTGAGGGTAAAAACTGCATGCAACACAGTTAAGATTTTCAATTTTCAAATTGCAACAAGAAATAAGAATAGTTATCCTTTATTTCCTTTGGGTAGCACATCAAAATGGAAACAGTCCAAGTGTTTTAAATTATTTTCCAAGTAACTGCATTTTGCTGAAAATATGTGGAGCTCCAGCAGAGTGTGCTGTTTTCAAAGAGTAACTCTTCACCCTAGAAGAAAAACAAAACAAGCCCCTATCATCCACAGCAGCAAAGTGGAACTTCACATGGTGCTGCTGTCCTTGGTACTGAAACCAACAAGCAGACCACCCTTTAACCACAGTCATTCATGCATTGTCTCCATTGTGCTGGTAACAGTGATCAGTCCTTTTACCAAGAGACATTGGATGCTGTTTGAGCTAGTATAATGTGTATACTTTTCTCACTTGCACAGTAAAATGTAAAAAGCAAAAAACAAACAAACAAAAAAAACTTTTCCAGTAATCAGACATACTTGTGAATGTATTGCACTTCAAAAAGGAGAAAATAAATAAACAAGACAGGACACAATTAGTTCTTTAAAACTTTTATGTGTCAAATACAAAATTTATAAACAAAGTTGCCAAAAATAATAATACAAACAACATTTTTCTAAAAATAGATCTTTAAATAGTTTATCCAATAGCTTTAATATACATATTTGACAATATTTCTGAGAAAAATGCCTTGGAGTTACAAGATAATTGCATTGTGTCTTTTCATTAATCATTTTAAAGTCAACACCAGAAACAGTTCAGGCAATCTGAAATATATATTAGATATTTCTACATTTCTATACAGCCTTCCATAAAATTAATATCGTCATTGATAAAAATTTACTACTCCAATGTGGGTGTTTGAAAAGAGATGAAGCACAAACATAATCTGATATTGCCATTGTTAAATTAGAAACTCTTTGCTATGTACTAATTGTGATAATTACTGATATTTAACGAGATGCATAGAAGATAATACAGTAGTTGAAAAAAGCCTGAGTCATATTACTGACCTGAAAAGTGACACCCTAAGACAATAATCAAACAATTATCTTTTCAATAATACACCTGATAAAAAACATAAACATTGTAGATAAACATGAATAAGAGAAAGATCAAGTAGTTTTAAAACTGATGGAGACTTGAAAACAACTGAGAAGGTGAGCTAGTTCACCATACAACTATCTGTAGAGAAAAAGTCGTGGTTTTGTACACACTTTTATTCCCTGCCATTTAGTGGCTTTATTTAAGCCTTCTATAGATGTTTAGCAATTTGTGTATCACTGCTCTCCATCACACTGAGTGGACTTAGAAAATCCTGAAATAACAAGGCTTAGATTTTAAAAAGAGTGATGAAGGAGATAATTCTGAAGTAAACCTTTACATTATTCCTACATAGTTGTAAGTGTATAAATACCTATTTACATACAAAAGATCGACAGCTTTATAAACGTTTCTCTTTTCTCACTCTCCCCCTTAATATTCTTCAATGTTTTTGCGTCAACCTTCTCCTTTCAATGTCCCAAAATGGGAATCATGTTTAAACCCCAGACAGCACAAACAGTGAGGGTTTTCAGAAGGAATCAAACAATTTAAGGACAATACCTGTTTTAGCTGAATAAGAGCTTCAGTTGTCAGTCTTAATATTAATGCAATTAAAATTATTCCCTCGTCAATGTCTTACACAAAGACATACATAAAAGATTTATCAAAGTACAGCAAATACAGGCACTTGGAGTACGTACAAAAATATTTACACTTTTGATCAGTCTTCTTCTAAAAACAGTTGTGCTTTGCCTTATTGTGCCCCTGCATGCAAGTGAATAAAATATGCCATTGGTCTGATACTTATTCGTCCTCCTTAAGTTTATGTCACTGGTCGAAACCCCAAGGGTGGAAGTGCCCAGTGCCCAGCAGCACTTTCCCCAGCCTTTGCAGAATCCAGGGGTACCAGTGCAGCCCATCATTCTGCACTTGAGAGTATCCTGTTATTCTGTAAATAAGTCTCAAAGGAGCCAAGACACAGTGGGACAAATAGTGACTGTCCACGGCAGCGTAGCAAGATGCCAACACGCTGTTCACCACTATAGACCCATGCTGGGTGAGTGGGGCATATAACCCAGTGCTTGTCTGCTCCTCAACAAACGTCACAACTGAGAGTCTTGGACTTGACTTTGATCTGCCAGAAGATGTAAAGACACACTGTCCAGGCTGGACTTTGCTGGCAAAAACTGTCCTCATACCTGCCTCGTGTCCCCTCCTCTGCCAAATGGAACCAAAAGGCTTTGTGTCCTGAGATGTTTCTTCCTGCCCTGTCCCGTTCAGTCGGCTGGAACATTCTGTGACGAAGATCAGGTGAGCGGCCGTGAGGGTAATGTTATGTCCCCCATCTGTCCCGATAACATAGAAGGTCCTCGTGGCATTGGGCTGGCGATCCAGAAAAGACACAACGGGGCTGTAGAGGAGTGGAGCGTGGACATCTGTTGAGGAGGACGCAAGGACACGGTCGCCAGGGAGGAGGTCACGCATCTGTTTGATGCGCCCACCTTCAATGGTGACCTGAGCGTCGCCAGGGAAACAACCTCCAGTTTTGGCTGCCACTGAGTGCTCTGAGGGAGTAAAAGAAGAAGAAAAAAATCCATCTATTTATTTTATTTAATTCTATGAAGTTGTCCTCTTTTTTGAATGGTTTAGTTTGACGTACAAAACATAAAAAAGAAAACATAAAGAAGGGGTAAAAATGCGATACTTCCTAGCTTGATTTTCTACGTTCACTACATCTGCTCTTTATTCCAGGTCACTTAGTGATCCATAAAGCAGGTGAGACTTTGACATAGACTCAAGAACAACGTTATCTCAGTTCAATCACTGAGGGGTTGTTAACATTTGTATAGCAGTATGACTCAGGTTCAAACTATTTGCTCTGTCTCTGCCTTTGGGCTCTCCCATTATAACTGAAAGTGAAGTGCATGACCAGAACAAATTTCAGAGACACATTTTCCACTGGTTGCTTATGAGTTGACATATTTTATGAGGGATGCTCTCACCCTTACTTATCTTCAATTTGTAAAAAGAGAAAATCTGTAGATTGTGTCTGGAGCTAATTCAAGTCTCTTTAAATTTTGAAGAGTATGATGATATTCACAAGACGATTATAAAGAGAGTAATACAGTAACTGGAATTTCTAAAACACTGACCTAGTTTTGCAATTTATCATGTTTAATGGATGCTGTTCTAAGAAAAAAGAAAACAGCCAAAGTAATTCCAATATATGTCTGGGAAGCAACGCCTCTTCACAAATAATTAACAATCTAGAAACACTTTAATAACAGACTGGACGTTCTTACGGTTCTCACTGAAGCTCAATATGGATCTAGACAAAATAGATAATCTGCACTAATAGATTCAATAGATAATACATCTTCTCTGGCCCAAAAACCTTTAAAATTGAAATATTTAATTACATAAAAATGGCTTTTGACACTGTAAATCTTGACATTTTACTTATGAAACTTGAGCAGTACAGAATCAGATGAATAGTATTATAGCAGGTAAGGAAGTAGCTGATGATCAGAAAACTTTTTAAGATCAATGAATTGTGTTTCATATGTTTGAACATTCCTTGTGGGATCCCCCAGGGGTCAGTGTTGGGCCCAAAATTGTTTGTTCTTCATGATCTTTGCAAAGTATATGTTCTTAAACCAGTTTTATCTGCAGATGACACTATAATATTTTATTATGCTGTGCTACAAATAATGAAATGACTAAAATATATTTACTGTACCCAATGGCTAATCATAGACAAATTATTTGGAAGTCACATATAAAGTGTATAAGAAACAAAGTATAAAGAAATATATCTGTTTTATATGAAGCCAAAAAGGTTCTGGATAATAAAGTACTTTTAAGCTAATTGGAATAATGGAGTAAACTTAATGTACTGTTTGATAGGATTAAATGGAATGAATGTATGATTGAATTGTAATGACTTATTTTGTAAAATGCCTTGAGATGACATGTTGTGGTTTGGTGTTATATAAATAAACTGAATTGAATTAAATACACTGTTTTTTTATTTGATTTGATTTGGAGATGGGGTAGAATTAAATTTGTACTCTTTTCCATGCAGTCTTTGATATGAGATTATATTTATTTTATTCTTTGCCTCTTACACTTTTGTATTCATTAGTTTGTATGATTTGCATTATTCTGATTAGTTACGGTATCATCAGTCTGCTTATTTCTTGTTGAAAAGCAGTTGTTGCTCCATCCTAACTCTCAGTCAAAAGTAGTTGTTTTTTTATTAGTTAATAAGGCTTGTTTTTTTTGCTGTTGGCTTTTTAAGGCATATATTGATAAATTAAAATGAAATGTTATTGTTTTTTCAAATAGATCTTGCATATTTATTCTTTCAATAGATTTTTTGTAACATAAATCTCTATTTTAGTGCAATAATTTAAAATTCACAGTGAAGGTTACACATTCTTTTCAACCATCTTGTTTGCTGTTGATCTTTGCTGAGTATGACGGACTGCAGAAAAGTAAGTGACTCAGTTCAACTCACTGTCACTTGCTTATTTAAGGGGATTTATCACTGCAAAGTACTGATTTGATGCCATTAGCCAGGTTTCCTTAGAAGTTTTATTTTTTTTACCATTTAAATGTTTAACTGAACTAGGCTGGATTGTTTGACAGACATGATCAAACTTGATTTTGGATTTGTCTGTGTGAATGGATTGAATCATTTTTTTCTTTTGTAAAATTCCTTGCAATGAAATTTGTTCTGAATTGATGATATATAAATAAACTGAAACCAAATTGAATGTTTGCGATCAAATAAATTTTGTTAATCATCTATGACTGATCAACAAAACAAAAAGTATTTTTGCTATATCCAGTCAGACTGGTTGGGTTAAGAAAATGAAAGTTTAACGTTTCACCTTGATTCAGCTTCAGGTAAAACAAGCTTTTAAATCAGGGTTGTTGATGGATATACTGTATAAAAATAAAGATTCCCCCCCCACTATCTGATCAGAATAATCAGAATAAACCCTTTCTGTTTTAAGTTAGCTAGAGCTATCTCATTTATTTTAACTAACCAAATGCCAGAATAATAAGGGAGGCATGTTTTAGGGCTATGTCGCCCTCTCACTGAGAGGTATTTCAATCCATGTGATCAGATTTCTCTATGGATAGTGACATTGTCTTTCCAGAATCAATACAAGGTCTTTTGGGGGGGTTTTTTCTGAGATTGTTTTGCACATTCTGGATTAAAATATGTTAATATTTGACATACAGAACCTGTCTTCTTAATGGATGGAACGATGGCTGGGAATTCCCAAAGTGTTCAGACTGACATATTTGAATGGATAAATGTGGCATGTTCAGGGATCTGGGAATTATACCCAAGGATTAAGAAATTAATAAAAAAAAAAAAAAAAGATTAATTTCTCAATTTTTTGTATTTGGAAATTAGAAACAACTTTGGTAATTCTATCTCACCTAGCTAGAAACAAGCAACAAAAACAAAAACAACATAAAATCAGGTCAAACAATGAAAAATGTTTTGTTGTTTATTGCAGATTATATGCATACATCTGTATTAAATGGTAGGTAAAGTTACTTAGTTATTGTTTGGCCTTTGAGGTGCATTTCTTCACCCAGAATTGTCTGCACAATATATCATGCTTAACTCTCCCCGAATTAATGTTCCCTTTAAGATGCAGTGAGATGAGGTGGCAAGAAAGTGTAGTCGGCAAGAGCTAATGGATAACCAGCTGATTGTATCACCGCAGTCAGAGCACGGACCGAGGTCACGGAGGCAGGAAAGTACACAGACTCAGACGTGGTTCTAGATACTGTTTGGACTGCAGAGATTTATACTAAGTGACAACCTTATTTTTGGTTCCTATAACTTTAAAAAAAAATCCTACTAAATCTCACAGAAATAAGAAATCAATCAGTATAAACGTGCATTTAGTTACGTGTGTATATGTGTGTGTGTGTCTGTGAGGGAGGCTTGTCTTAAGGCAGTCCCAAGTCAGCCAAATATTTGTCCAAGGTGTGTGTGGGTCTGTAAGCCTGAAGGCTGCACAAAAAGGAGGCCTGTGATAAGATTCAGATAAGAGATCTGAAAGAAACTCACTGGAGGCAAAGCAACGGCAAAAACAAAGAGAGAGTTAATCATCTGACAGCCTACTAACCTAGGCAGACTGCTAGAGTGTGGTTTGGCATCAAATAACTGGTGGTACCAGACGTGGGTATATGGGTTTCTAAAATGTTTCAAAAGTTGCATGGAATGTTGTCACTTATTGTTTATAGGAAAGTCTAATCTGGTAAAGAATCTGTGGTGGAATATGTAACTTAGTTTCAACAATACCACATGACAAAAGCATTCTGTTAGAAATTGAATCAAGGCATTCAAATTTACACAAGATGGACGTACAGTAGTTTATAAAAGTATTCAAACCTTTTCAACTTTTTGTCTTGTGACAACCACAAAATTTTTTGTGGACTGTATGTGATAGATCAACATAAAATAGTGGGTAACTATGAAAGAGAAGAAAATCAATGCAGATTTTACACAATACATTTACAAATAAAAATCTGAAAAGTGTTGTATACATTTGTATTCAGCCCCCTGATTCAAACCTTTCATTGAATTTAGAGCTGCAGATCTTTTGAGTAATGTCAGTTTTGC
This sequence comes from Phalloptychus januarius, assembly GCA_902982915.1. Lineage (NCBI taxonomy): Eukaryota > Metazoa > Chordata > Actinopteri > Cyprinodontiformes > Poeciliidae > Phalloptychus > Phalloptychus januarius. Next base: position 12,653,723 of record CADWAE010000230.1, on the reverse strand, counting down.
ACATCTATAAGCTTAAACTCAGTTGTCCTTAAAAAAAACCAGCTTAAGCTCTGTCATTGCAACTAATATGGTTTGAACATGGAATATGGTTTGAATGTGGAATATGAATATGGTTTGATCTAAACCAGGGGCTTCCCCAAGTCTAGCCCTCAAGATCATCCAAGCATCCACTCTCCAACACACACAAATCAAATGGCTGAATTCCCTTATTAGTACGTCACTCTGTGCTGCAGAGGACTGGAAATGAGCCTTTCATTTGACTTGAGCATGCATCTAAAAGTTGCAGGATAGTAGCTCTTGGTGGACACCGCCCTATTCCATCAGCTTTAGATCATCAGAGCGAATCCTCTGCTCCAGACATTCAGGTTTTCATTCAGGATTGCCCTCAACTTAACTCTAGCCACATCACCATCTACTCCAATCACCTACCATGTCCCTTAAAAAAAAACAAACATCCCCAAATCATGATACTACCAATCTACCAATGCCATTTTTCTAAGCAGAGACATTGTATTTATGGTTATCTTCCATATAAGCCAAAAGGTTCAAATTTGGTCTCATGTAATCAGGACATTTTCTTCCACATATTTTCTGAGATTATTTTAATGATGATGGATGAAGCAGTGATCTTTACTTATTTATTTAATAATTCTAGATGCAACCTGTTGGCCCACACATTTTTGAAAGGTATCAAACTATAGCAATAAATGAAAATCTGTATTCTTTCCACTTTGTCTAGTATTTGTTGTTGGCCTATCACATAGGCTACCAATAAAATATGTTTAAGTTTGTGGTAGAACTGCAGCAAAACTATGAATGTCAAGGAGTATGAATATTTTAAAAGGCACTGTAATTTCATTAGAGCACTACATTCTGGAAAAAAATAGGTATGTAGGACAGATGTCATATATGCCAAATTCTGATAAACTTATAAATTTATCATAAGAGCTGATGATAAGATGAGACTCCATAAAGCAGAGATCACAGGTGCACACCCTGCTTTGATTGGTTCCCAGTAGGCTTTGCACACAAACACCTTCACAAAGTGATAACACAGGTACTCAAAGGGAGGCCATACAAGTAGGGAGTCACCCCACAAGGTGTCTGGAATCAGCCTCATTAGTGCTAACAACAACTGGTCGCAAACACAAAAAGACACTTTCAAATACACAGATAACACAGTTAAAAGTAGTTCTTACCTGACTTCACGCTGCAGTGAACGTGGGCTTTAGACTCATAGTAGACCCAGTCAAATCCGGCCTCTACAGCCAGGCGGGCCAACATGGCATACTTATTTTTATCCCTGTCAGAGAAAAAGGTCTGAATCACAATAGCAAAAAAAAAAGACATCTGCAAAAGTAAAAAAATATTCAGTTTCACACTAGAAGAAAAATACATGTAGCTTGCTTTTTTGAAAGCTTCCCAGCTTATTGATAGGTTTAACAAATCATTGATCATTTCAAAGAGTGTAAATGTTCGTTGGCTAGTTTAGACTCAAAATGTGCATCAAGTTTGGTTCTCTTACTTGTCTGAGGTGGTGATGTCGACAGCGCGCCCCTCATAGTGCAGCGAGTCAATTGAGTGATGACCATCCTCATCCCAGCCCTCTGTTACTCTCAGCTTCACGCCTGGCCACATATTCATCACAGAGATGGCCAAAGAGTTCAGCTTGTCTTTACAACGCTGGGCGAGACAAAGAAAAAGCAAAAGTACTTAGAGAAAAACAATCAAGGATGTTTCAGTTTCTGTTCAGTTTATTTATGCAGCACCAATTCACAACAAATACTCTCTTGAAGCACTTCACAAAACTAACCAAAGAAATTCATTTATGAATGAAGCCATCCAAAATATTCTAAACATATAAAGAATTTTAAAATCAATTACATGCATTTGTATTAAATCATAGTCATACTATAGAACACTCAAACACAATCAATCAATCAAAGCTTTTTTATATACATTTAAAATCAATTACCTATTGACCAAAGTGCTTCACAAAGGGTAAGGTGTAAAGCTATAGTAATGAAGAACCAATAAAAAAAGAGAGATATAATTAACTATAATAGGGGTGAATGTTTAACAATAGATGTTATTTAAATATCAAACTCGTGCTCAAGTGTGATGGTGTAAATTTATAAAGCAAAGGTTTATCTGAGGAAGCCCAGCTGTTTGCATTGAATCACTCATTTTGCATAAATTCAATTTAATCAAAAAACAAGTTATTGATCCCAAAGGGAAATTTTAAAAATCACTTAAATCAATCACTTAAATCAATCACTTATCAAGCTTGAGGTGACAGTAGAAAAAAATTGACTTCCATTTAACAGGAATAACCTTGGTTCTGTTGAAGTGATATTGCTAAATTATTTTAAAACAACAACCCATCCGATCACACCAAGTAACTGCATACACAACAATCCCTCATTATTAGCAAGCACATGGAGACAGTGGACAGAAGTGACTGTGGAGAATTTCAGGACCTGGCCCAGAAGGGGGGCTTTTGCCAGAGTTGGATAGGAATTAAGAAAACAGTTCAAACAGATAACAATCACAGAAACAATGGAGTTTGTGGTAAATACGACTCCATAACTGTCTTTATCTAGAAGACAAGCACAATAAAACAAAAGGCACTTTTCCAGTAGCACAAGCGTGAGAATTACATGTGCATCTATCTAGTTGAAGCAGTATGGTTTTGTTCAGAAAATATATAAGCTTAAGAATAGAAAGACAAAGCCAGGTTGATCTTCATGAGAAGAATAAAAAAGATGGTTGGAAAAGCTGACTTTGTGAGACCAAATTTTGATCAATGAGTTTGGTTTTTTGGCTATTGAGCAATGCCAAAAATGGACCAACAGACTCCAGAAGCATCATTTAATTTAAAACAACTTATATCAGATAAATAGATAATTTTCATAAATAACTTTTTTTAAAAAAGCATAAAGAGCACAAGAAAGGAAGAAAAAAAAGTTATGCGCTGAAACCAAAACGTTTAGTCTATGAGCATTGCTCCAAGTTCCAACTGTGTCAGGTGAATGGTCAAAGTACACACAACTGTGATTGCGGTGTTTGCTTGAGATCCATTCAATCCGAATACACAAACCAGGCTGAAAGTCAAGGAGTGGACATGCATTTTAATGATTTGCAAATATGAGAGATTATTGCGTAAAATAACCACTTCTCAAGTTGGCAGGATGGAACCGGGATAAAAATAGATGTCTCTTATGCAAAACCATAAAATGAATCGAGGGTTAGGATTACTTCCCAATGATTCACTCATGTTCGGTCAAATGGAAAATTATAGCCAGATTGGGGTCAGTGAAGGCAACACTTAAAAGCAGCCTCGGTAGCTAAGTATGTCAGGTAGCAGAATCCAGAGGTGAAGCCAAGAGTTTAAACTTTGGTTTAAACATTTAATTGACAACAAACATTCAGCAGACAATTGGAAGAAGCAGCGTGGCTAATCTGGTTCCTTCAGTCAGTGTAATTTGATCTCGAAAATGGCACCGAGATAAGACCCTTTTACGTATCCCACCTCCCCGGCCCAGCTTTACCTGAGTCATAAGCCTGTCTGCGCCCGTGTCCTCCTCATCTTTAAAGATTATGTCTGTATTATAGTTCGGCGTGAGCTCCTTGAAGCGCTCGGAGTTGCGCGTAATTTTCCCCTCGGGTCGCCCGCTCGCTCCCAGGGTCTTTTCGGCCACGTTTGGGCTGAACTGCTTGTAGGCGAGCGGGATGAGCTTCTTGGGGAGCCGCCTCTTGCCGTATCCCCTCCCCGGCCCGCAGCCCTCCGAAGCAGGTGCGAGGAGGAGGACAGAGGCGCACAGAGAGGCTGCGAGAAGGAGGAAGGAGATCCGCATCGCCCCGGGGGAAGGAGGGAGGACTCTCCCGGGGGGAGAGAGAGAGAGATGTCTTCAGTGCCACTCCGGTTTAGTTTCCATTTGTCCGGAAAAAATAAAGCACAGCGTCTGAAAATATTGGATGAAATAAGGTCATCCGCTGGTCTCCATGAGGCACCATTGGAATAGCAAAAAGTTTTTTGTACGTCTACAGACTAGAGGAACTCCGCTCTGAACCGCCTGACGGAATCAGCAGTAAGTGTGCAGGCTGTAAAGTCCGTGAATTTAAACAAACAGGTTCAAAGTCGATTTGGTGGGTGTGAGAGTTAAAGAGAGAGAGTGCGGCTGCTGACATCCAAGTTGCAGTGTTGTGGTTTCTCTGCCCTCCTCTTTCTTGTGAACCAGGGTGTCTGGGAGAACATCAGCTCCTTATGCGCTCTTTTTGCTCGATGCCCTGCTCTGGACTTCTCCATATGCGACAAGCTGCAGCTTTCCAGTTGAATTGAAGGGAATTGGGTGATCCACAGTGATCTGTTGCCACTTCAGACCGCACCCTGCCAGTCCTGCCCTCCCCTCCTCCTTCTCCTCCTCTCTCCCTCTGCGCTCTGTCCCTGCGCTCTGCCACCCAAACCCGCCCCTCCTGGGCACAGGGCGCACTGGAGAGTCCGGTCCTCATCTGCTGGAAGGCAGGAGAGTCTAAGGGTTTTCCCACCGTTCCTTCTCTGCCTTTGTCCTTGACCACTTCCCATGCTGATAAACGGTTTTTGACATTAAACAACAAAATCAATTAATCTGATCAATTTCGCAGAGGCTGCCAATAGTTTCTCTCAACTGGATTCCAAACCCATGTGATCCAGGGGGATTGGTCGTTTGACTGTTTACCAGTAGAGAAGTACAATACTTTGCCTAAACTACTCATTGATTTATTGGGTGACTGAATGTCTTATTGATTTACTTACAGCAGCAACAGCTTATGAGGGTTTAATAGATAAGCATTTCCAATCATGCATCAATATAAACCATATTATGCTAATTAACCTGTGCAGGTACCAAAAGTTTTCATATTTTTAAAACTGCACTACGTTTTGTTACTTTACAAATACACTTCAATATATTTGTTGGAATTGCACAAAGTAGTGCATAATTAAAAGTGAACGGAAAATGATGCATGATTTTCAAATGTTGTTTAAACACATGCCTTTAAACAAAATCCAGTATCAGTAATTTCCCACAGAAGGCATCATTTTATTTATAAATATTACACGAGAGGCTCATCTAATATCAATATAAGAAGCTGCAAAAGATGCAATTGTTTGTACCTCAGAGGTTTGTTAGAGATCAGTGGTGAAAAAGCAGCAAAATGAAGACCAAGGAACACTGGTCTTCATTTTGCTGTCACCTGATCAGATGAGTCCTGGGCTACAAACAAAACTCAGTCTAGTGAAAATCAACACTCCACAACTTCCTAAACACATCACACACATTTAGTTCAATTCAGTTTATTTATGTAAAACCAATGCATAAAAACGGTACTCTACAGGTTTACAAAAATTGAATTTCAATTTAATCAGAAACACTTTCCAGCTGACCCTATTTATGAAACAGTACATTAAGCTCAGATAATTTCTCAAAGTAGCTTGAAAAGTTTCCAGCAGAACCTGGTTCGGTAGAAATGACCATCTGTCAACTGGCAGTTTATAAGACAGAGCAGATACATAAAAATAAAACAGAAGAACTAATGTAGGACTACTTTGTATCTTAACGAAAAGTAAAAAATTAACAGCAGGAGACAAAGAACATTTAGTTGTTGGCAGTATCTCAGCTGATCCTTCCTCTGGGATGTTATAGCCAAACATAACTTCAGACTACTTGTAACTTCTATGGAGAGAGAAAAAGTGACATGCTGAAACATGGTAGTGTCAGCATCATGCTGTGGGTATGATTTTCTTCAAGAAGAATGTGGAAACTGTTCACAGTTGAAGCAAAGATGGATTGAGCTAAAGTCATAGGCTTTTAGTTTTGCAATGACCCTAAACCTATAGTCAGAGCTACAGTGGAATAGTGCAGCATATTCATAACCTAGGATGATCAAGTCAAAGTACAGACCTAAATCAAATTGAGAATTCAATCAGTAAATATCGGAAGCTCTTAGATACATACTCCCAAAGATTTCCAGCTACAATTATCACTAAAAATAGTTACATGAAGTACTGGCTTAGCAGTGAACCAAAACCATTAATCATTTTTCTATTTCTCTACAAACACAGATTAATTTATTTTGCTAAAACATACAATCCCAGTAAAAATACAATCAAATTTGTGGTTGTACCATGTCAAATGTGAAAACAGCTTTTATAAAGATACTATATGTACTGGGTGCAATACATTTTAGTTCCTAGTTTTCTGGCTGTATGTACATCACACACATGAAAACCAGCACACACATGCACATCAGCAAACTCGGTCCCTCCAAATTAGCTCTTCAAATATTTGCCAGGAGAAAATCAGTGGTCTCACCACTGTTTCTCAGGGCTGCCTCCTTTGAATGAATTGAACTGTGCAGAGCTGAGGGTTTTCCACAATTTGTGTTTTATTATTTGTGGGTGTAAACACCATAAAGAATTTCTTACTGCACCGCTGCTTTTTTCGTGTATCTAGGCGGAACAGAGAAGGGCAAAGAGAAGGATTCCCAAACAGTAAACAGCCAGCTATAGCTGTGTTTACCCTCTAGCTAAAATAGAACCTCTTTGGACACTTGTGTAAATTGAAACTTTCCTGGGAGGGAACAAACAAACACGTTTGACAGAATCAAAATTTGCCATTAAGATGGTAAAGTTTCCACCTCCCATAAAGTAAGAAGGCTGTGATAAAGTTTAACTTTGCTGCGGGTACAGAATGTCTCTTTACGTTTAAAGAAAAATATATAGGACATTTATTAGAGTTTTGTTTTCTTTTCCATCCATGATTGATTCCTTTTGAATTAAACTCACCAATTTTCCAATGAGAAATTTCTGATGAGTAATAGGTCGGAGCATTACAGTGAAAGCCATAACGTGCCATTTGTGAAAGTAAATCTGTTGGGTTTTACTCTGGCATTCAGGGAGCTACAATTCTGAGCTTCACTGCCAGATAGGACAAACACAAAAATGTAGATATGGTAAAGAAGCATCACCAGAGTGTCAAGTGTGAACTGCAGATGGCAGAGTCACTTTTTAGTTGACTTCTTTCAGTTATATCTTAATCGGTTTGTCCAAATGTGCAAAAGTTTACTACTCCAAAAAAAAAAAAAGACAGCCAAAGGAAATGTAACTCAGCTTCTAGACAAGACACAGGGTGTATTAGACCTCTGTCCAAAGGTTGCCTAATCCACCACTATCATCTCTGAAGCTCAGCAATTAACAAAGGTTATCTTGGTTGTTACGTGTGACACTTTGAACTTTTGTTTTTGTCAGGTGTTAGATACCTTCAAAAAGAATATTGAAACATGTTTTGACAAGAAATATGAGATCAATTTCATGCAAACTCCATGAGATAGAGGTGGTTTGATTTAGTTCAGTATGGTACCTAACAAGTAATTAGTACCTATTAGAAAATAAATTCATATTATCAAGGAAAGCCTCATCAAAGACTTTGGGCTCCTTGCAAACTCTGTGAAAAATGTAGATGGGAACATTGAAGGTATCTGGTCAACCATTCTGTAATAAAACTAAAGATTTTTCCATTAGTAATTGAGAAGGATATAAATCATTTCCAACTGGCCATTTTTAAAACTTAAAATGTTCAATAAAAATAAACACTATTTTCAAAATTTTCAATCTTTTATATTGATTTCAAATCTTTAGCAAAAATTATTCTCTTATTCCACATAAGAAACAAATTTCTTGGTTGATTGGAAATATTTTTTAATCTTAATCTGCAAGAGGTGTAAATAGTTTCAGATAATAATTTCTGTGACCAGCGTGTTGCCAGTTCAAATTTCAATATAGATACATTAAAATATTCTGAATACTTTTAAATCCAAAATAAACAAAACAATCAATAAAGCTGATTAAGTTCTGTGTTCAACAGGAAGAAGCCCTCAAATTCAATGTATGCTTCAGGCCCTGTACATCCTTAGGCAAACCATCCTGCAGGGTTCAGTTCTGCAAAAGTTTATTTTTTTCTGAGATTGCCTAACATTTTCCTCAGGTACCAAAGTGCAACTCGTGGTGAACCATATGATGGTGAACTGGCCAGACTCTTTTGTACTGACACATCTTTTCCACTTCCAGCTCTGAGCTTCCCAGTTGATATGAGGTTAATGTCCTGGAATGCTATATTTGATTTTATGCTAAAAATATTCTCTGTTCTAGTGACCAAGTAACTTGTCCAATAATCTTTGTTTCAAACTTCCTAATGTTGATTATTTGCCATTGAAAATCTATATGCAAATTAAATGTGAACCTGCATTTGCAGAAGCTTGGCTTTCCTTTAAGTATAATCATTTTGTGGGTGCCAGTTGGTGCGTGTGAGTGTGTGTCTCATCCTTCCTTTGAAGATCATAAATACAGGAGTGGTTCAAGGGAAAACCGTCTTTTTTCAGTGTGGCTGTCGACAATGCTTCAGAAGTGGTCACATTTGCCAATCCAGTCATCTCTCCCTAACTCTATTCATCTTTTAGTTAGCTTATGCTCCCCTAAAAAGACACCATAGCCTTTCAAGGAGACAGCTTTCTGATCAGGTCAAACCAAATGGAAGCCTGATCTCCAACCAAAATCTAATTTTTTCCCATTTATCAAACTGTCAGTTTCTCTGACCTATACTATTGCTGTCACCTTTTTTCAGACATTTAAATGGTTTGCATACTGCAAGGTATCAGCTAAAATACATAGAAACTCATATACATTTAGGTTCCAAAAGCATGGAAAAACAGACACACAAAAAAGACACACATATGCAGGCATGTGCACACAGCACACAGTTACCAGGCCAGCTGACAAGCCAACCAAGCATCAGGCCCTCGCTCATTGATGTTTGTCAAAGTTATTAATTTTCTCTGTGAAATAAGAGGCCATGGTGGCAGGACAGAAGGAGATGGGTGCCAGCCCCAGAATCTCCCTCTGCTTTCATCTGCTGACACCGAGGCTCTAAAAGTCCACAGCCTTTACATGGGCACCGGGGTTACCCACGCATACCCAGGGCCCTAACCAACAAAGGTTCTGTGTCGTCCAAAAGGAGGAAGATACAGATGAAAGAAATTTTTTCAGAAGATGAAAAGAAAAATATGGAAATGGTATAAACTGGATTACACAAAATGGTTAAGTAATGAGAAAACTGTGAGATTAACAGTTTTCTATTAATTGAAGTAAGCATGTGAATGAATTCATTATTAAACAATTGATGGAAATTGTTTACACATATAGTGGAAAAATGATACAACATTATATACAACATAAAAAATGTATTATACTTGTTTTACCTCAGTTTCAGAGGTAAGCAACACAGTTAACATAAATATCAAAACATGCACATGATATTTGACTTTACTGTCCTCAGTGAATTTTTCAAGTTAGCTCCATGTTCTCTTCATGGAGTTTGAAGACATTTAAAAATATTTATTTGACCTTGCCTTAATGACAAATGTCGATTGAAGCTGACTTAGAAGACTGTGATATGTGACTGATAAGGAGTCTTACAAAAATCTGGTTGACCTTTTTTTCACTATTTTATCAAACAAGTTTGTTTTTAAAGCTCTTACTTTTGTTTATTGTAAAATATGTCACCTCTCAGCTGAGTTTGGCTATTAAAATATTAGAAGGGAAGACAGCAACATCAGCAATATTCTGCACATCTGGGACACTGGGATGACAGTGTCAAAGTCAGCACCATATAAAAACTGAAAATGAAAATGTATAGAATATATTTTTTAACCAAAATAAAGGCTTTTCAGTAATATTCAAATTATTTCACCCTTTTAATCTTAGTTAATTAAGACACTTCTACATCCTATAGCTAATTTGTTTTCATACAAGTCAGCTAATATGAGGCTACATTACTTTATATGATGCGTTATGGCCATAATGGAGGTGGGTTGACTTTGATCACCTTCATCCTTTCATAAAACATAAGACCAAAAAATGCACCTCACTCACATCATGCGGTGTTTTTACTTTTTTTTTTGGTTCTTTCTAAATGATGTATAATATTTAGTCATGTCCCTACATCAGATTAAGGGTGCTAGGCTTTCTTCCTCTCACCTTGAGTATGATGTGAATGCTCAACCTTTGCCCAGGCATTTGTTCAAAAGGTCAGTGCAAAAGCGTTTTTTGGACAATGTGTACTTGATCACATTGTCACTTGTGTACTCACTTGGTGCAACAATTGAAGGTGACCTCATCTTTGAAAAGCAGAAGTAAAGCCTCCTGTACAACCAGCAAGAATGGAGTAACTGGTCTCAGAATAGTAAGTCAACAACAACAACAAAGCACATGTCTATTCCAGTAGCCATTGTACAGTGCATACAACAATAAAACCAGCTGACTAATTATCCTAGAGCTCATCTTGGGATGCTGGGGTTTCTCAAAAGGTGAGAAGCTGTGCCTGCTGATTTTCCAGACACCAAACATTAACTAATTTCCAAAAAACTGGCAGAAATAGAAACCATGATGGAAGTACAAAAATGTGCAAAATGTGAATTTTGTACAGTACTTCTTTAGGACTCTGTGACTACAGAAGCACAGAAATATCTGATTTTCATAGTAAATCACATACTGCCCCAAACCATGATGTTGGTCAAAGGTGGACATAACCTGAACAAAACAGTATCTTAATTGTTGCCATCTTCTTTAAGAATCTTCAGTTTCCTACTTTGTTAGAAAGAATGTCCAAATATATGGGATAGGCACAGCAAATAGAGCAGTTTTTTTAAAGAACCCAGTGCCTCCTCAAATGAGAAAGCAGGAAGTGAGTAATGAAGTTTGAGAAAACCAAGAAGTGATGTGAAAGGATTATGGGGCAGTGAATTCCATAAGGGACATTATTTTGTAAACAAGTGAATTTGAGTTGTTTTTCACAGTAAGCTTGCATAGTTGTGGTTTGTGGTGGGTTTCTGTAATTGGGGTTAAAGGTAACTCAAGGTAACAACAGCTGGTGGTTAAAACCACTATTCCTCTTCCTCCTCCTTTTTTTCCCCTTTTTGTCCCTCAACACACACTAGAGCATCCAACCCCAGACCACAATAAACATCTACCGCTATCTTTATGTGTGAAAGGCCTGGGAATCAAAGAGGTTTCATAAGTCTCACTATCTTTTATCATCTCTGACAAGTTGATAGCGAGTCCTGCTGTGCTAAACTAATATAAATCATTCACACATTTTGCCATATATTTTTGGGAATAAGTGCCACTTGGTCAGCACCAGTACTTTAGAAGTTAAAGTGTAGCTAACATGGCAGCCAGTGAAAACCACAATGACCAAAAGTGTCTGTCAATGGTTCAGAGTGGCACCAGTACCAGTCTTTCTAAAGGCCAGTTCAGTGTAGAGTGCTTGGTCAGAGCAGACAGAAGGAAAATAGGAGCAGGAGGGTATAAAAAAGGAGCACAGGCTAAATGTGTCTTGGAGTTAGCGGGTAAGGCTAGCCACCACACGGCTAAAGCAAACAAAAAGCTTCCCAGGGGACTGAAGCAGGGTAAGCTGTGCTCTGACATTAAGTACATATGCATGAAAGAGTTGGAGACACACATGAATCCATTTAGAAGTAAAGATACAAGTAACCCAATTGATCGATGGGTATTTATCACAAGCTCATGGCAGCATAAGATGCCTTATTATATGAACTTTCAACCATCATGTACTATATCATGAATACTCAAAATATTTCCAAACATTTGTATTTTATACTCTGAAGAGCATTTATTGTTATTTTTTTATTCAACCAGTCAGGGCAGATTAAGGACAATTTCTTATTTATAACTCCAATCTGGCAAAAAGGCAGGGCCTCATGAGGGCAAGAAGCATAAGAGGCAGTAAAAGAAGACTCCATTTAAATAGCAGATAAACTTGTATAAATAGTAACAAAATATGTTACCATTTTTAAAGACGTCAACTAGCTCACCATACGGATAACTACAATTACCAAAACGTCGTCAGCCCAAGAAAGACATTTGTCCATGAAACATAACATAACATATGTCATGAAATAACACTCAGTTCCTTGCAAAATCATTCATAGCTCTTGAATTTGCTCAGATTTATTTACATTAAAACCACACATTTTAGTGTTCAATGCTGTACAAAAAGCATTTTCCCTGTTACAGAATTTCCCATTCTTGTTTTAACTAATTGTCTGAAACCAAATCAAACTAATTGCTTTAAATCAGCTGTCAAGCATCTTTGATTATTTGTAGAATAATTTGAAATGTGTGTAGGAAATTTGGTTCCTCTCTCCTTTGCAGAATTACTTTAATTGAACCAAATTGGGGGTTTCATGAATTAGTGGTTTGTGGCCCATCATATCATCAGATTTAAGCAAAGGACTCAAGTATACCACTCTAAAACCTTACATGGATTGTTGTCTTGCTGCATGGCTTCTTAATCCAGGATAGATTCAAGATGTCTTCCTTTTAGACAGCAAGATTGATGATTCCATAAACTATTACAATATCCTAACGCAGTAAGGAAACCCCAAACCATCTCACTCCAAATTTGCCTATTAGTAGGAGTTCTTTTGATAATTATTTCATGAATCAGATGCAATGGGATACATCCTCTCCCTTTGGTCTCATTAGTCACCAGAATATTTTCCCAAAAGTTAATAGGATCACCAGAAGGTGGTGGTTTGTGTTATTTTTGGTCAGCAGGGATTTTGCCATTGTAATTCTGTATCTATCATAACTGTCACTTAGTTATTGTTGAATAATAAACTTTGACCCAAGGAAACTGAGGTATGTAGAGCTTCATATCGTGTTTTAGGGTCTTGATGCATTATTTCTTGGCCAGCTACTCTAGAGAAAGTTCAACACCATTTTATGTTTTCTCAGTTTAAGAATTATGGCTCTCATTGTGATTTGGTTACTTTCCAAAACCTTAGAAATGGTTTTGTAATATTTCCCAGACTGAAATGTGACATATAAATCTTGAATTTGTACTAATTGATTTAGATTAACGCATGATGTGTTGTTTTTTAAAATCTTTAACCTACTTCATGTTTTCAGACAGGTTCTATGTAAGTCTTTTCTTAATTTTATTTGTCTGGTAGGATTGTGGCATGAGTGTAACTACAAAACCCAGCTTTTTGGCCACACCCAGGTAAGATCTGCAGTTAATTAATCACATCTAAGTCATGACTTAAAAAGAGAAAGTTACTGTTTTCGATTGTCTTGTGGCAAACTGCAAACAGCTCTGTTTATGCCTTTCTTTTTTCTTTTCTCTTCTTGTCTTCTTTCCTAAGTTGAGAGTCAGAATACTTTTGTCCTGTTGAACAATTTTCCTACCTGAGATTTTACATTTCTTCAGAATTGCCTATGTGAGAAGCTTAAAACTGGATATTATGTTGGTTTTTAATCTAAACCTTTATACAATGAAGAAGAAGAAGGGTTCTGTACTGATGACTAATGTGAAACCACTGGAGATAATGGTGCAAAGAAGGATTTTAAATAAAATCAAGTAAAATATGGTCAGGCCTGAACATCCTCTTTATGAGACTGTCATTGAAAAAGAGAATGTCTTCAGTCAGAGGCTTCTTCAAATTTGATGTAAAACAGACTGCTACAGGAGCTATTTCTTACACACAGCCATCACCGTCTACATAATTATTTGAAGAATCAAGACATACTGAATTAATATAGGTTACAGCAATATTTAATTTCTCTGACCTGTCTGCTTTGTATATGGTCTTCATAATGCTGTTTTGTTGATGAATAGCTTCTAATGAACCTTTGACACAGCAGCTGTACTTGTAGCTATTAGTATATAGCTACTACTTATGTACTTGTTTATAGTACTACTACTCTAAATAGTAGTATTATAAATAGTATTACTACTACTATAAGTATATATTTCCACTATATACTTATAATGGGGATATAGTGGAGATATTAAACATAGAGGTGGACTGTTTACTAATCAGACAAGTTCTGAAAACTGGTTGCACTTGGTTTGTCACAGATTATCACTTTTATCATATTTATCTGTGAAAATATGCAAAAGTCATATGTCATTTTATTCCCCTTCACAGTTAATGTACCTATTTGTAGAGGTCTATAATTCAAAAATTGCAATAAAAAATTTAGTTTATAGTTGCCTCATCACTAATTGTAAAAAGTTCAAGTATATGGGGAAATTATATTGGTTGTTTGTGACTAAAGCATTTATTTGTCAAAAGACATCTTTACCTGTCTAAACAAATGCATGAAAATAAGAGGAAGATTATTATTGAATATATTTGCAGTTGGTATCTTCATAATCTCAGTCGGATGTTGCAAATGAGTATATATCCAGGAAGAAAGGATTTTTTTTTAACATCAGACCTTTATTTTGGAATTGAGTCAGATTTGTGTGGTTTTGTTTAATAACGAGTCTCATAGCCTCTTACTGTGAACAAAAAATGCCGTCCAGTGCTCCTCCCGTTACACATGTCATAGGGTTTCTTCACTCCTCCCACTCCGCATCCCTCTCCCTCTCTTTCCCTCCTGACTATGTGCCACATCTGTGGGCTCTGTGGTGATGTTTCTCTGCTCAGAATGGATTCACCAGCTCAAAAACGTCCTTATTATATTTATATTTTACTACACCACTAGAAACCCATGCCAGCTGGGCTGCAGAAGTTTGGGCAGAAAAAAGAAAAAAACAGGGGAGGAGGGCAAGTGAGAAAGAGAGGGAGCAATGGAAAATGGTAGAAAATTGGTAGACGCAAACAACATGTAAGAAGAGGGCATAGATCAAAAGTTTAAACAGGAAAAAAGCAAGAAGGAGGTTTGAAAAATATTAAAAAGGTTGGAAAAATGGCATGTTCATCTATAAATTGTAGCAACAGTAATGCAACATCACATGCTTAACAGACAAAATTGAGTTTTACTGCGATTTATGGAAAGTTATGGACAAACATATCTTCTGATGACTTTAGTCAAGAAAAAGCCAGAAGGACATGATTTAACAACATTAAGAAAATGAGATCTATCTTGGCTATGAGGTAATGAAGGACAGCAATGAAGGACATGGACATAAAATGACAGAAACATTTGACAGACAATTTAAAACATAACCTAATAAAGGAAAGCATTGTTGACGATAGTATAAATGGAGAGAAGACATATGTAATCTATACCTTCTAAAATTTATCTTTGCTTTATTGTGAATTATGCCATTAAAATAAAACTGACAAAGCTTCCCTGTTGATATATGTTTGATGGTGTATTTATTGATATAATATAACAAAGTTACACCAAAATTCACTAGTTACAGTTCTGCATCACTGAAGTGTGTCAATCAAAGCTCCAGTGTTGATTATTCTTTTCAAGCTCATCCAAGTTAATTTTTCTTCTAAAAATGTCATACAACTATAAAGCTAAAAAGTGTGGCATTTATTGGAATTCAAAACCTCCATCAAGAGTTTGTAGAACTTCTTTTTGCAACTTATACTGCAAGTGTTTGTTGAGTATTTTTCTGAAACATACACACAGAAACTTTTAACAATTTCTCCTTGTGAAATAACTGAAAAATAGTCACATCTGGTTCATGATCAGACTTAGGTCTGGACATTGACTAGGCCATTTTAATACATGAATATGCTTATCCATTGCATTGTGGCTCTAGCTGTAGGTTTAGGACTCTTATATTGTTAAGGGGGAAGGTCCATATCTTACCCACGTTTTCTTCAGCCTCTAAGAAATTTTCCTTTCAAGTAATTTTTAATAATTAATATATGCATTCTGACTGTTCTCATTTGTTAGATAGAAAGTATCTAATTTGCAACACTTGGAGATCATTTGACTATCTGGGTTACCAATATGAGAGTGAGAAAATATTTTAATCCAACAGATTATCTGCCAAAACATTTATGATGTGTCATTAAGTGGAACACATATTCTGCACAAAATGTCCCACTGAAAACAGCATGTGTGAACAACCCCTGAAGAATGTCTGCCTAATTTCAAACACATTTTTCACATTCTCTCCATTATTCACATGTAAACAGGCCATAGACCAGGCAAAAATATCCAGCATTAGCCTCTGAAATAAGACTTTCTTCTCTGAAAAAATATTGCATAACATAAACACAATGGAAATAGACCCTCACAAAACAAATGATGACATAAAAATATTTCAATTTTAAATTAATGGTGTTTCACAGTACACTTACAACTTTTGATTATCAGCAGTAACATAAATAAACTTACAGAAACTTTCTGATCAGGTAACAACATTTAGAGACATAAGAACTTAAAACTCTGAGCCTGTCTGTGGCTGCACAGGGAGGTTTTGAATTATTTAATCCCCTTGTTTTGGACACAATCCATTTTTCTTTATCAATAAAAAGTAGATTCATAAATATTTTTACAAAACCATGTATCTTTACATAGTTTGTCTTGATTCAAATATCACAGCAAAGGAGCATCTAATGGATCACAGTTGCATAAAAGCCCTGGCACCAAACATTGGAGCAAGTGTTGTGATCTGCATCAACATGTTATTCTGGACAGAAAGCACATTTGCCGTGGTTTTCTTTGAAGTTAAAAGAAAGTTTTGAAGTCTTGATCTGGAATTTGTTTTCAGCGTTCAAACACTATATTGTCAAACACTATATTGGTCACTTGGAAAATCCAGTGCAAATCTTCATGGCTTAAATAAAGACAATGAAACAAAAACACAGATCGACTCTAAAAGAAACTCTACTGATCCAGATTCAGCCTGAAATTTTAAAATTTCATGTTTTATAAAAAAGAATTACTTGTTTTAAATAATATTTATTTATATTAAACAGTTATTTTAGTCCATCCATCCATTTTCTATACTCCCTTTTTCTCTTAATGGGGTCGGGAAGTGCTGGTGCCTATCCCTAGTTAATGTTCTGGGCGAGAGTCTTAGTGCAGGGCAACATTAAGACAAACAGGACAAACAACCACGCACACACACACACTCAGGGACAATTTGGACTATGGGAGGAAGACAGAGTACCCGGAGAGAACCCACGCATGCACAGAGAGAACATGCAAACTCCATGTAGAAAGACCAGGGCCGGGAATCGAACCCAGAACCTTCTTGCTCCAAGGCAACAGCTCTACCAACTGCGCCACTGTGCAGCCCCTAGTTATTTTAGTCTCTTATCAAAATCAACTGATAGCAGGAGGCTAGCTTAAGAGAATTTACGTTGGAATTTGCATAAGTCCTGCATCACTTTTTATCCACTTGAGCAAAGATCTAAACAAAACCAGAGCATGTCAGCCACTAACGATAAACATATGGCTCACATTAAACACTGCAGGAGATCATTCAACTGGTCAAATTAAATACTGGCATGTAGAGTGTGAATTTATGCTGTTTGAAATGTTTTATCCAACAAATATTACATCAAAGTAGCCCTTTGCAAATGTGAGATTACAGACACTGATGTTACAGTGACAAATTCAATCCAGTATATTGAGCAGCTCTAAACTTTTTAAGAGTGCATTTTGCAAAATCTGTCACTGCCATAGGGCTGCCCAGTGGCGCAGCTGGTAGACCTGTTGCCTTGCAGCAAGAAGGTTCTGGGTTCGATTCCCAGCCCTGGTCTTTCTGCATGGAGTTTGCATGTTCTCCCTGTGCATGCGTGGGTTCTCTCCAGGTACTCCGGCTTCCTCCCACAGTCCAAAAACATGACTGTCAGGTTAATTGGCCTCTCTAAATTGTCCCTAGGTGTGAGTGTGTGTGTGTGCATGGTTGTTTGTCCTGTCTGTCTCTGTGTTGCCCTGTGACAGACTGGCGACCTCTTCAAGGTGTACCCTGCCTCTTGCCCGAAACGATAGCTGGAGATAGGCACCAGCAACCCTCCTGACCCCAGTAAGGGATGGATGTCACTGACACCTTGAAAATGACCTCCGTCTTTTTAAGAACTTCCTACTCTTCACCATGCCGTCCATTGATGCCATGTATAAACTTTTTTAGGAACATTTTAGTTTGTGTGATAGTCTCTGGAGATGTTCAGTTCCAGCAGATGTTTGCTAATTACTGCTGCTAGTCTGTTGGAGCTGAGTGGGGAAGGAGAATGGAGGGATTCTCTGTGTACTCTGAGCTCAGCTGGGGACTAAAGCTCCCATGTGGAGCTTTGGGTTAATAGGCAGGAGGGGGTGGAGTAATGCTATATTGACTTTTTAAAGCCCTATAACATGTGATAATGTGATTATGTTATCATCCTTTGACTCATTCATGCATGTTTGAGAAATCCTTCAGTCTTCTGTGGCAGCCATTTGGGAGTGCTATAATGCCATGAGTTCAATATGAAGGTTGGAATGGCTCTTGCAAGACATGACCTCAACACAGTTGAACATTTGTGCACTAAAAGCAACAAACACTAAAAAATTGTCTTGAATTATGTCAATAAGTAGTCAGATAATTGCTACAAGCTTGTAAAGCAAAAAGCTGGTGGTAAAGGTGTGTCTTGATAAGAGACAAAACCACATTTATGTAGTTTTGGACTAGTAGTATTTGAGTTTATATGTACAGTTTTGACTATGAGATCCAGGTGAGAATACAATGTAAACCACTTACCATTGTCAAGTATAACTGAAGGATTTATTGTCTTTCTGCCCTTAGCAAACTTTTTTTACAACAATGCTGGTTCACTGAAGGCACACATTATCCCCCACAATGACATCATTTGGTAAATCTGGTTGGATTCAACCTTCTCATGTTGTGGTGTTAGGTCTCTGTAAATTGTATGTAAGAAGGCCAGGATAAACCGAGTGTTATAGTTCTAAGTCTGCGCATGTGCTCACACCATTCTAAGAAAAAGCAGGTCAGTTTTTTGCCTGTCTCACCATTATAGCCACATCTTTTGCATTTGGTGAACATAAATTTATCTTGTATAACATGAACAATAATTTAGGTACATTCATTTTTACAGCAAGTATCACCTGGTGGAAAATTAATAAGCTGCATTGCTAGAAGTATTTAATAACTCTATATGGACAAATTTCCTCAAGAAACAAAAGAAACAGGTGAGGCTATTTTGCCTACAATTAATAGATTAGTTTTGAACATAAAGGCATATTGTGGTGAAATCTGCAAATTTTTATGCAGCTAGCAAATTCTATATGTGCACATCAAACATGTTTTACAGAATCACATAGATGTTACTCTTCTAATAAAAATTTAAAGAAAGAAGAAAATCAAAGCAATGAGAAAATGTGTTATTTACAAAATTTGTATCAAAATAGATTATTATAGGAGGAAGAATAGTATTAGGGCTACCAGTATTGTCAGTAATTACTTGCACTCATAGAACTATAGATGGAAAGCATTAGTCACAGCCACATGCTGCAAAAAAAGGCATTTGATTAAGTGGTCATGAACAGTATTTCCATGACACCTGGTATTTTGGATCAACACTATCAGACTACTTTTTAGACTTCTGTTCTTCCAACCCAGAAATGGAATAAGATCAGAGGATACTTATCTAGCAACCCTGAACAGAAGCACATAGCTTACATACTTTAGATCAACATTAGATTCTTTTTTCTTCTTTTGCTCTTTCATTTGGTTTGTTATTTTGTTTGTATTTCTTTTTAATTCATGTAAAGCATTTTGTATTGCCTTGTTGCTGAAAATGTGCTACATAAATAAAATGTACTTACCTTACCTGTCATACAGTAATGTGTGGCATGCATATATGAAAGGACTGCACAAGTATGGCTTTTTCAGAAGATAACCCTGAAAATTCATCTGCTGCTAAAAATAAACTATCTACTGCAACTGTAACTCAAATAATACTAATCAGTTTACAGTTGGTATACTCAACCTGGGATTTTTGGTGGTTAAAATGAGATTTAAACCTTTACTTGCGTTCTGAAAAATTCAGTTGTTATGCTTATGTTCACCGTAGGTTACCGAAATGCCATTTCAGATAATGAGCTGTTCCTTTCATCTTAAAAAGTAAATAAGTAAAATCAAACATTAATGTCCTGGATAAGTAATATGGATACTAATGAAGAGTGAGAGAGAAGTTTTAGGTTTGTAAAGTTCAGTCACAATGAACCTTTGGACTTCCAGGTCTTCCTTTGGACAAGAATAACCAAAGTAGTAATGGTTGCACATACCAGCAAAAAAAACTTATACTACTTGTTGAAATCACAGCAATGAAGAGATGATGATTCTGGATTGCTTTGCAGCCACAGTACTTGGATATCATGCAGTTACTGAGTTGATTCTCTGTATACATTGTGGGTGACTGTGGCCCAGTGGGAAGAGTAGTGGTCTTGCAATCTGATAGCTGTGGGTTTGATTACAGCTTCCTTATGACAGATGTTGATGTGCCCCTAAGTAAGACGCTTAAACCCATAAGTTGCCTCCCTACTTTCACATTAGTGCATGAATGTGTGCATGTTTGTGAGAGCGACTGGGCGATTGTGGCTCTGGTGTAAAACAACTTTATGGTATTTCAGTCCATTTACCATTCACACACATAAAATATTAGAGAGGAAGGCCATATCCTACACCTGACAGTTGGCCCGAACTGTGTCATCAATTGGACAATAATCCCAAACACAGCAGAAAATTAACAACAGAACAAAAGAAAAAGAAAAGAATAGAGGGGTTGTAATTACCCAGGCAATTTCCAGACCTCAGCCCGATTGAAACATGAATGAAGATGAGTGAATGTTCAAAAGGCTCCATGAAATAAGAGAATACTGTACAACAGATGTTTCCCTGAAAATGTGTAACTTGCAAAAGAGTTAAAGTCCCAAGAAGTTGTACAGAGGAAAATCAAGTAAAATGAATAAGAAATAATGGAAAATGGAAAAGAAAAAGATAAATACTGTTAATTAATGAAAAATAAAGGAAGATTTCATACTGTTACAAAAAGCAAGTAAAAAGCAAGTAGAAAAGCAAAAAAGAAAGATGCATGACTACAAGGACTGGTACTGATCAGTAGCTCTTTTTGTGATGCGGCTTCCATATTCCAGCCCACTGATTGGTCAGCTGCCTAACTTGGAACATGCGTTCCCACAATCCCTCAGCACCACTTCAATTCCACCACATTGGTTTACCACTCTGTGGTTCAAAACAGTGCCTGCTGGCATGAGTAACATATCAATAAATTCATTATACATTTATACTGAAATATTTATACTGCTGCAGTGTGTTTTGCACAGCAAAGGTATTTATAGAATGTGGGTGCATGTGTTTGTGTGTTTCTGTGTGTAGTCACTGTGTTACACTGAAGCTATGTGAAGCTGCGGTGAGACAGACGTCTGGGGTGTGGGCTTCAGAGTTTGGGGGGCTGTAATGCAGAGGAACAGAAAACAAGTGTGAAGGAAGACTGGAGGAAAGTTTTTTTCTTCTTTTCAACTGAGATGTGGAAGATGAGAAGGAGGAAATCCAGTTAACTCACTGACAAATATGGGAAAAAGCTACATGAACAGAAAGAAGCAGCACTTAGAAAGTAAGAATTACCCAAAGAGTCCCCCAAAATGAAACAAAAGCAGTAATCACTATTGATGCATCTACAAAAAAGTACAAAATAACCCCAACCAACAGAAAATAAATGAAATATTCCTCCACCCAGTAACGCCCACCCTTGGCCTCACTTCTGCAAAAACGTAGAAATATTTATTCAGAGAACAAAAAGAAACCAGGGAAATTACACGGTATCCTATTGTTCAGCTGTTTATTGAATGAAGACATTCCCATTCAAAGTGCCATTTGGATACTTCACTATTGTTCCGATGATTACAATAGTTTTTAGAAAGTCCATTCAAAGCAGTAGCTCATGACTACGTGCCATCTAGACCATGCGAAAGAGGGTGAAAAGGCCACAGAAACATCAGAAAATTTAAAGCTGACGAACTCTCCACAGCAAACCAAAGAGAGTTTAACATCGCAATCTAATGCTGGAGATTAGCTCTTAGTGTGTTTAAAGTGAATGACTATCTTATCTTAAGCTCTTAATAACTCACATAGTATGCATTTAATAGATGTGTCATCCATTATATGTTTGTTTCAACTTAAACTTTACAAAATAAATAGATAAGAAGAAGAGAGAGAACTGTACCTTATTTTTATCTATACAGACATGTTTAATATTATTCAACCACTACATTGACGTAGAATAGTAAAAATAACTGTACTGATGAAAAATCTGTGAAATATAGAAGTATAAACTCTGTTTCTTGGTACAGAGTTTTCTCGTTCTTCTTGTGGTGTTTTTCTAGGTGCTCCAGCTTCTCTCCACACTTCAGATACATGATCTTTAGACCAGCATTCTATAAAATGTGACTTTTAGTCATTTTTATTTTTATAGTTTTACAATTGTCAAAAGAAAATATTCAGAATTAATATGTATTTTTGATTGTGATAAAATAATTTAAAAGGCTAAACATAGGTTAAGTTAGAATGTACCATCTGATTGTTGGACTTGGTGTTCTCTACCTCTCACCTGACTACAGGCTCCAGTTTATACAATTTCCTAGACTCTTTTTCAGGGAATAAGTATATATTAGTTAACCTGTCTGTCTGTTACAAACAGGTCCTTTTCTACACAAAACATTACATGGGAAATTGGGATGCTCTATTCTTTATCACCCACTTAAGGTAAATTAACATAGCAGATGGCCGATGGCCAAATTAAATCTCAGCAGAGATTGAGATTTTGCTCTTGCAGCAAACAAAGTGTTGCACCTCTACCAGCTTTTTTGTTCTGTGTTACAAGTATCAAATTCCAAATATTCACACATTTGGAAATATAACAAAGTTTATGAGGCTTAACACTAAATATCTTGCCTTTGTAGTGTATTCAGTTGAATGCAGGTTGAAAAGGATTTGCAAAGCTTCACATGCTGTCTTTATTTATCTATACACAATATCTCAATTTCATTAGAATTGAAACGGTAAATGTGATTCAGCAAAGAGACTCTATAACATTTTTAGGTCTTGGGTAGGACTAAAGACAGATTTTTTTTTCTTTAGAAGTCCATCCATCCATCCATCCATTTTCCTGCACCCTTTTCCCTTACTGGGGTCGGGAGGGTTGCTGGTTCTTATCTCCAGCTGTCATTTCGGGCGAGAGGCGGGGTACACCCTGGACAGGTCGCCAGTCCGTCGCAGGGCAACACAGAGACACACAGGACAAACAACCATGCACACACACACTCACACCTAGGGACAATTTAGAGCAGCCAATTAACCTAACAGTCATGTTTTTGGACTGTGGGAGGAAGCCGGAGTACCCGGAGAGAACCCACACATGCCCAGGGAGAACATGCAAACTCCATGCAGAAAGACCGGGGCCGGGAATCGAACCCAGAACCTTCTTGCTGCAAGGCAACAGCTCTACCAGCTGCGCCTCTTTAGAAGTAAAGAAATAAAATAAATGTATACATAAATGTATACATCAAATAAATGTATGCTTTTGCACCAGTTTTGTTATTATACCGGATGTCGTTAAATGTAATAATGGAGTTCTCCTCACTCAAACCAAAATTTTGACCAAGATCAAAGGGCAGCAGTTTCTAGATCTGTGTGAGAAAAAAAAAACAAGCAATGATGTGAAAACCTGAGAAGTTGACAGAGACTCATAGAAACTTGGAGAAAGCAACCAACAGACTGAGAAATTAGGGGCTCTACTGACCAGAAACAGCTCTGACTCAGGCAAAGTCAACATCTTCGCTGACATCACTGACCTTCAGCTCCATCATTTCAACTTTAAAAGCTTTGACGGCCCAAACAGCCTCCTTTTGTTTAAACCCACAAGAGTTTTTACCACCACCACTGAGACATGGGTAGCTCTGTAGCCCTATGAAAAAAAACTGTAAGTTTTAAAATATGAAATCATTGCTGGGTTTTACATCACATAATTTACCATTAACCTTTAGTACTAACACATCTTCACTTCAATAAGAAACAAACTAAAGTAAAAAGAAAGTTTGGTGGATGGGACCCCAAGCAGATTTTTATTGGATGCCTTTTTTGAGAGGGATGTTCTAAATAAGAGGTCTGTATGGTGAGATGAGAGAGGTTGACAGTTGACCACAGGCGTCCTGCTGGCACCAGTCAAATATATACAGACTTAATTAGCACTTCCACGAAACCCTTAACAAGACCAAAAAGGTGATACTGCGTAGATTTTCATAAATTTAAGCATGCATTAAAGAATCTATGAATAAGTTATTTCTTTTATTACGCATATTATTAAATGGTATTGAATAACTTTAACAGATTACAGATAAAACAGAGAACCGCTATACAGAAAAAAAAGTATTTGTCCACTTTCATGTTTTTTGTCACAGTTAAATGTTTCAGAAAAAAAAAAAAATATATATATATATATATATATACACGAAAGACTAAATATAACACTCAGTTTTGAAATGATTAGTTAATTCATCAAAGGTAAAAACTAACCACACCAACCTGACCCTTTGTAAAAAAGCAATTTCCTTCTAAATCAAATGACTAATAACTAATGCATTCCTCTGCCTGAAATAACTTTCATCAAGCATTTCAAATATTTTGTACTTTTACATCACTAAGTACTAAGTAAAAGTACTTAGTAAAATTACTTAGTAAAAGTACTAAGCGATGTACTTTTCCATCACTAGTATATGAAATATGTCTCATTTCATATACTAAGAAATGAGAAATATAGTCATTTATTAGGATATTTATTTTAATCCAACCACATTAGTGTCATTATTAGATAGAGATTTGAGAGGGTTGTTTTCCATAATGGATGCCCTGGTTATTGCACTGCATATAAGACTGAACTGTAAATAGATTTCCACAGTCTTACTTTACATTTGTTGTTAGTTTTTGTTTTTTATGTGTGCTTTGGTTTTAAAATGACCACTCATTCACTTTCAGGATTTTCTCCTTTTTTGCTTCTTTGGGTCCTGAAGATGGTGATATTCCATCACCATACCACCATCATGTCTGATGTGGTTGGGTTGGTACAATGGTCTTTTTTCTAAAATGCTGTCATAGTTTTACTCCAGATGTAACAGGATGCACAACTTACAAACGGTTCCCCTTTTGTCTCTTCAGTTCCCAGAATATTTTTCTAAAAGTCTCAAGTCAATCATGAAGATGTTATTGAGGAAATGTGACATGGTCTTTGTGTTCTTTTTAGTGAACTATTTATTTGTCACGGACACTGAGCTTAACTGAGCTTAGTGAGGTTTGCAGAGCTTTTGATGTTCGGAGTTCATTTGTGACCTCCTGGATGAGTTGTCACTTTGCTTTGAAGTCATTGCCACTTCTTAAACTTCCTGCAGTTTTTTTAAAATTTGTGGATAATGTCTCTGTATGTGGTCCTCAGGATCCTCCAACCCAAAAGGGTAACACATACTGAGAACGTTACACCTCATCATTTACCACAGTGTAATTTGCGTCTTTAATTCACATTAGATATGTTGAGCTGAGGAGTACCAAGACAGAGAAAATAACTGGACTCCAGGCTTAGACAGTTTTATCAGAAAATTGATGCTGTTGAGTAAAACAAGTGTGAAAAATATTACTGGGCACCCAATATACTGATGCTCCCAAGGTTGGAGACCTTGGGAGCATCAGTCTCTAACCAAATACTCCCATCTGTTGGTTAATAAAAAAAAGAAAGAAAAACTGGTCTCTCTTTTTAATCAATCGCCACTATGCATGCTTACCTAATTTCTAATTTATTCTTGATTTTCTTTGTCCATTTATGTCGTTGTTGTTGCTTATTTTTTAAAATAAACATATAGTGGTTTTGCAGTCATCAGGCCTGGGAATTGCTTGTAAATTTGAGTCTGCTTTATTTTATTTTAATTTCATTTTTTTTAAAAAGCAGAAACAAAATTCTTTAAGGAGTGAGATATTTTTCAACAGAATTGCTTTTGCATATAAGAATGCAAGTCAGAATGTTGAAATTAATTTTTTCCATAATAAGTGAAAGAATCTAAAATACAATAAATACACTTGTCATAAAAAACTAACTGACATTACATTAAATAAATACAAGACCTATCCAAATGGTTTTCAGGTATAAGGTTGTGCTAGTCCCAATGGAGGATAGGTTCGGTATGATTGGAGAGAAGGATTGGGGACACATGAGGGGAAAAAGGGGGTGTCAGTGTTTGGAACCAGCAGCCTCTAATCCTGACACGCTCCCTCTGCCAATTATAAGGCCTTCAAACACAACCGGTGGGAGGAAAAAACATGACCAAGGAGACCAGACTAGCGTCGAGGCATATTTAGCAACATACAGGCAGACTGTAATTACATATATGGCCAACAGAGAGATTTAATGACTTTCCTGCCTCAACTGATTGACAAGGCAAGAGAAGGATGTAAGAGAAGCTCAAGTCAACAAGTGAGAAAAATTCTAATATCTGCTGCTGCTGACTACTACTGTAACAAGCTGTAACATTAATATGTCAGAAGATATGAGAGATGTGTATGTCATCTCTTGTGAGAGATTCCTGACAATTTTGTGTATATTAGATTGTATTGAAACAGCTTCTTTTAAAACTGTTTTACTATTCGACAGGAGTGCAAATAGTGAAAATAATAAACGTTTCTAATTTTATGTACATTAAAAATAAACAAATTGTATTCCTCTTGTCTGGCAAAAATCAGTAAAGTACAATTTTTCAACAGATATTTGAGATCAAACAACACTTTGGAGGGAGCAGCTACTATTACGTCTCACAGAAAAAGCAACTGAAGCTAGAAGAAAATCTTAACGTTGGTGATGAAGAGGTGTCCAGGTTTCGTACATCTTTGTTTGCTCTTTAAGTGCTTGCACAGTTGTAGTAATTTTATGAAATATGTGTCCAAAAAACACATTTTCTAGGAAATCTATTGATCTCAATATTGATGTAAATATCACTAATTTGTTGGAATGTTCTAGATCAGTTTAAAGTACTTCTGTTAAACAAAAATAAAGCAATTGTAAGCTTGATTTTTGGTGTCTTTTGGAGCTCCAGGCAGATTTTGCTATATAAAAGTGAGAGGCTGATGATCAGTTTCTATTTAATGAAGGCAAAGGAACAACTTCTGTCTTTAGCAGCAATAATACTTTAAAAATATTGTTACTTTCAAATGCATCTGACAAGTCATGGCATAAAATTGAACAGTATTTGAAAACCTCAGTTACACTGATTCACAGTGAATTTGCTCTTATCCAGCTAGGAACAACATGTACCAAAAAGCTACCCGGTACACTCAGTCGTTAAGATTTTCCTGTCTTGAAATTAAGAAAAACATAATGTTTTCATCTTTCTAGATGGCGTGCTGTTCTTGTTTACTCCCTTGTGCGCATCTCACATCATTACAACCGCAGCAACATAATAACAGCATACACTGCAGATGCACACGCCAAGAGACCAAAGCGCACACCTCATACCATCCTTTCATCACACACCACATTCACACTTCCAGTAAAATGTTGGCTTCTTAACGATGGGTCGGACCCCGAGATCTTTCTCAACCCTGTTTCCGGTGGGTCACCACATGATAAAGACTCCACATATTGTTTATTGAACTTGCATCACATGCTGTATTTCCGCTTCAGTCTGAAAAGCAGTAGATAAGAGGGTCTACCCAAAGCATCTGTTCTGTAGCTAACAGATCTTCCCTTTTTCTTTACATGAAAAAGTTGAGTCTGGTTGTATGT
Organism: Phalloptychus januarius; assembly: GCA_902982915.1. Taxonomy (NCBI): domain Eukaryota; kingdom Metazoa; phylum Chordata; class Actinopteri; order Cyprinodontiformes; family Poeciliidae; genus Phalloptychus; species Phalloptychus januarius. The sequence continues at coordinate 12,626,069 of CADWAE010000230.1, read as the reverse complement.
TTATTCTTTATCATTGTGGTCCTCCATCCGTAATACAGTCAGAACTCCCTACTATCAGACCGAGTGTGCAAATGTAAAAAAAAAAAAACAGGAACATTCCATTAAATATTCCTCTCAGATTTGAAGTTATGGTTATTACAAAATACAAAAACTGCATATAAAACTCAAGTATTATGGTCAAACAAGAAAAACAGATGAAAAGGCTTTCTAAAAAAATGCCTTGTTTTGATAAATATAAAAATCGCATCCTCTGGTGATTATAACCACACAGCCTTTCATTTATTCTAACTCAAACTGGGAAATAATCCCACATGGGTGTATTATACTTTCTAGGAACATCTTTCTTGAGCATTTGGATTAGTAAAAAGAGAGGAAATATATGTGAGCCAAAGAACTCACAAGTCTGGTAAGACATTTAACCCTTCAAAATAATTTGAAGTCAGACTCTTCAAAATAGTCTACAAGTAGAAGACATTCAAAATAACCGCTAAATGTCTGTGTCTGCCTGTCCAAGATTAATCATTTTGAAAGCTGATTGCAAGATGCTAAAAAAAAGACTCAAAAATTCCTAAAATGACATGGGTCTAAAAGCCAGCCCTATTTATGCTGTTGCCTTGAAATAAACAGCAGAATATGGAGAAAAGTTTCACTTTAATAGGAAGGTATGCAGAAGGAAACATTTGATTCCTCAGTAAAGCATCACTTACAGCTAACATTTACCAGAGAGGACATAGACAAAGATCAGCAATTCTGGAATAAAGTTCTTTGGATAAGTCTGTTTAAAAGTGACACCACCATATATGAGATGTTTCACAGTACCTCATGGCAACTGAGAAGCACAAAGGTGGAAGTGTTATGGTTAAGGGATTCTCTGCTGTATCTAGTGGGCATACCATCAAAAAGTCCAGCATGAATTGAATGAACATCAGTGGGTGCTTGAGGACACTGTGAGAAAAAAAAAACATGAAAATACACATATATAAAAATAAAGCTAAAGCACAACTTCTCCTAGCCACATGACAATGATCCAAAACATATGATAAAATTCACAAGAGACTGAGAACTAAGAAGTGGAAAGTCCTGGGCAGAGTCAAAGTCCAGATCTTGATCTGTCTGAGATGCTGGGAGATAACTTCAAATGGTTTTGCATCAAAGATACCCGTCAACACCTCCCGGCCTAAAGTGAATAGTGGGGCAAAATTTTCTCTGACGGATGTTGGAGACAGGTAGATGGCAACAAAAACTTTCTCACAGATCTTATTTCCATATAAGGGGAAAATGGCAACTTTTAAGTTTGCCATTTTGAATAGTTTTCTTTTTTACATGTAATAATAGGCTTATTGATCTTGTTTTTAGTCCATTGAAGTGAGCTTAAATACATATATATACATATATATAGCACTAGAAAACAAACTTTAAGTGAAGTTTTTAAATCCAACTATATTTATTTATTTATTTACTTATTTATTTATCTAAGGTTTCTGGGTTTGTATGATGTATTTGACACTTTGATACTTCAACAACTTTTTCTTTCTAAAAGACATATTCCAAAGCACCAAAAGTCTCAATATGGGGTTTGGTCTCATTTCAGTCGATTTCTCCATTTGGCAAATACTATTTAAAATATTTAACCTTTAATGGTGTGTTTTCCAACATAAAGCAAATAGTGTAGGATGTTTTCCTGCTATCTTTTGCTGTGCTGCTATTACTCGAAAGGCTTTGAAAACTCAAACTGAAATCCCACAGCAGGGGTTCCACATGCACATGCTCACACATACAGGCATACACACGCATGCACAATAAAACACATGTACATATATCTTTTGCTCCCAGCAGATGTTTCATTCACCACCGCCTTCCCAGAAACCCACAAGTGAGCGTATTTTCCCGCCGCAGGGTCGGGGAGCAGAACCACTGAAGAAGACCGCTGCACCCCAACATAAAACAAAACACCAGAAGACGAAAAAAAAAAATGTACTGAAAACCTTTCAAAAAGGGAAGGAAGGGAAAAAAGCAAAGGATTTTCTAATCCATCCTTTATTGAGGTGGCTGGTTTTCGGCAGCGCAACCTTTTTTATGTGTGAGAAGGCTGGCCTGTAATTTGGGTAGCCACGTCGACCAGAGGGACTTGTAATAAAACGAGGCTCTATTCTGGGATGCTCTGTAATAATGGACGCCACCATCCACTGCTCTTGTTAGGGATGGATGAATGGACGGATGGATGGATAGATGGATGGATGGATGGATGGATGGATGGATGGATGGATGGATGGATGGATGGATGGATGGATGGATGGACGGACTGAGGAAGATTGGACGGATGGACAGATGGTTTGATAGATTGCACATAAACAAATTGATACGGGACATTTGTGGTGAAAAAATCACATGACAGGTCGCTGGACCTAATAAAATATCAATACCTGATTGCAAGTACAATGTCTGCTAATAAAGTGTTGTATTCTAGTTAACATTATCAATTTACTCTGTCTGGAGTTCACATCAACTGCAGATGTTTTGAGTGACCATGATGCCCTTCAGCGCTGTTACAAGTCTGTGTGGTTGGATCGTTGCATTCAGACACCTCTCTATAATCTCCACGCCATGTTAACAGTCACCCATTATGCCAAGGCCGTACTTAGGAAATCACGTTGGCATGCACATCCTGTCATTAGAAGTGTCTATTGCTATTGCATTGTAATTACATTTTAGTAGGTTGTTATTACACCATTTAGAAGTTGTCCATCTTACCTCAATCTCCTCCTTAATTGGTTATGTTGGTCTGCCCCGCCCCCCAGGTCCGCCCACCTTTTTGACGGAACATTCCAGTGGTCTAGGCATTTTAAGCTTGAGAATATTGCAACTGAGGCTAATGTGCCACAAAATGAATGAAGTAACGAGAAGAAGTAAAAAAAAAAATAGGGAGAGGAAAAGATAGAAACTGGAAAAGCGACAGAACTCGGAGGAGTAAAGAAGCAGGGCTGAGAGGACATGAAAGAAGCAAAAAGGGTGAAAAAAACAGTTTTCTTGTTGCATGACAGATTCCCTCCCAGCCAACCAAGGCTTGTCCTTTAATACCAAGAAGCCTTCATGTGGCTTCTCAATGATTGGACATGGGGCAAAGTTGACCACATTTCTGCCATGCTACTTATTATACTGCATTGCTCACACTCTGCATGTGTGCTTGCATATGTGTGCCTATGTGTGTATGCCTATTTACAGTAAATGTGTGCATACACGTGTGTAAGCTTGACTGTGGCAGGGAAGGATTCAATGAAAATTGCACCTCTGAGTTTGTCAACAAGCTGATGACGGATGGCAAATTCAAATCTGAAATTAAATAGCTCTTCAAGTAATTTTTCACAACAGTGTTGACTGGCCGCAAGCTGTACACAAAATTAAACAAGTGTAAGGCTTTCAAATCCTAGCTTAATGATGTTGCTACATGGCTGAAATATGACAGACTTCAAATTAGGCATTTGAAATATGCTCAGTAATTTATCTTTGTGTTTATGTAGATTGGAATGTAGTCAATTTGTCTAACACTACAATAAAAAGGACCCCAAGAAGTGAATAAAACTATTGCAGTTTATCAAAGTTTTAAAAAAGAAACGATTGAAGTAAACTCAGACTGGTTTTTACATTCCAAATTTTATGTAATTTGCATCATGAGATTTTTTATTAAGTCCTGCACAACAATGGACTGAAGAAGATGAAGTTACGGATGAAGGCTATGACCTCAATGACTTCAGAGAGGCTTTGATCAAAAGTTTTCTGCTCAAAAAGGTTCCTCTTAAATAAAAAATGTTTGTTAAGAGTGATATACTTTCTGGTTTTGATTCTGAGTATTTTAATGAAGTGTTGATTTTGTTGTACGAGCAAGTATAAATAAGTTATCTGTAATGTTGCACTTTGTGCATTTATGTTCTGTAATATTTTTATAGACCAATAAATATCTAAGCCTCAGAAGTTTCTTTTAACATGCTTGTAATTTGCTGGGATGTTAATTCTCATCCAAGCAAATGATCAACTCTATCAACACTATCAACTCTTTTCCTTGGATATAAAGTACTGTTGAAATGGTCTGAATAGCTGCTGTGGCATTCACAACTTAACAAGCATTTTTACTCCAAATTGAAATAAATATTTATAACTAGATGTAATGTTAATGAGCAAAGAACACCTGAAAGACCTACATAGAATATTGGTTTTATAGTTTTTAGATTGATTAAGAGAAAAACATATGTTGTTGATTAGTAATTACCATCAAACTGTAAAAAGCGTCCCTTCGTATATTTTTGTAAGCTGTAAATGTTTTTTTCTTGGCTCAAACTGAGGTTGAAAAGAATGCAACTAATATCAACTGAAAGATGATCAACTCCTTTCTGATCCAAAAATGTCAGAATCAACAACTGTAACGCTTACAGAACAAATATTAATATATTCAGACAAAGCTCCTAATAATACCACATATTGTTCACTGAAAACATATATCAGTTATTTATTTGTATTTATTTAGATTCTGATACATAGAAAGATAGAATAAGTATGTTTTAGCTTCCACACCATGATTCTCTATGTATTTTACAACCAGAAATATTTCCAAACAACTGAATTTGTTTCCTTTGTAAGATAGGGAAAAGTTGAGGAGTCTTCTTTCAGCAAGCTGTCCAGCCATGCGCAGTTCAATGTAGGGGACAGAAGAAGAAAACTCCTTTATTGACTTCTTTTCAGGGAATCTAATTAAAAAGATCAACCGCTATTATTTTGAATGAGTATTTTGTTGGTTTTCAAAACCTTAAATTTTAAATGATGGCACACGTCAATACTGATCACCAATCTGGTTCTTGTACATTGCACATTGCCCTTACACATTTATTATTGAAGATAGCTCATCCAAAGGACTGGGCAGATATGTCAAGTGAATGAATGGTAGAGACAACAAAAATTTTACTCATTTTACTGTTCACTTATATTTTTCTCTAATGTGCAACAGGTTGCTTCTTGTGGTTTTTTGCTTCCCTCTGCTGTTGAACTGGTCAAACCAACTGGCAGATAATCATGAAATTAAACAAGTTTATTGGTTCTGATGCATATTTGACAATTAAATAATAAGAATATATATTTTAGCTAAAAACCTATTGATTACCAGTATTTATAAAGATGGGTTAACATGTTATAAGTCACTAATTCTTGTTTTGAACCAAAATATATTTTTAATAGTTCCATTCGTCAATGCTGTGACACACTTGGCTTTTAAATCACAGTGAAAACATGGTGTAATTTTAAATAAATATGCAATAATCAAAGATATACACAAAAATATTTTGTGAAAACTTTCTCTAACTCTGTCTCTCTCTCTGTCTGTCTCTCTCTCTCTTGTTTTCTCTCTCCCTCCCTTCCTTTTTCTGTCCCATACACACACACGCACACACAGTGCAATATAAATTGCTATTATTGCTTCTGTTGGTCAGACAGTTGTAAAAAGTTGTCAAGTAGCCAATTATAGTAAGTCAAATTGGACTTGATGTGTGTGTGTCAATATGTGTGAATGCCCATGTGTCCGGACAGGAAGTTGTGGTGACTGGTTTGAGGTCAGTGGTAGGAAAGAATGGGAACTATGCTGCTGCTGAGACAACGGCTGGTCACAGCACAAGCTTTGGGTTTCCGGACACGCTGCAGCCCCAAACCACATCCCACCATTACCCCCTCAACCCCTCCGTACCTGGTGAGTGTGCACTACTGATCCTTTTACAGCAATTCAGTGTTGCACTTTTTCTCCCCTTTTTGTGCAGTTTCACTTCACCTCGTTCTCCTTTTCATCCATGTCACATCCCAACACTCAGCTTCTTTCAGTGGAATTATACAAAATGTTTCCTCACTAAATGCTGCCCCACCCTTCTCTTTAAACATTAAACACTGCACAACATTGTGACCACAGGAACTCAAGTGTCGTATCCCGGTTCTGTTTGCTAGCCTGAGTTATCCCACATTCCACTCAAAAAGATGTGGGTCTATAAAGATTCACTAAAAATCGTCAAAAAAATGTCTTTTTATATTTTCTTTTTGCAGAAGACTTACAATGTTGCACTAAAGGCAACTTAACCTGAGCCATGGTGCTTCTAACACTGTTTTGGGCCTTAGTCACTTTATTTTCTTGAGCCAAAAGAATGTTTTGTGCTGTTTTCTCTAACAATCTAAAATAAAAGGTGAACTCTGCAGAAAAGCCAACACACAAATTTGATGAAAAGTATTGCAACCTATTATTTTTTTTATATTTTGTCATATTACAACCACCTTGTTAAAGATATTTAACTTTGATTTGTGTTCAATTTTATTTAAAATTAAAAATCATGATTCAGTCATCTTTATTCTCATAAAACCCTGTGTGTAGCTTGATGTCAGGATGAATACTGATTTTTGTGAAGGCCTCTGAGGTTTATTAGACAGAATTTGTGAATAAGCAGCATTAGGAAAACCAAGGAACACATGACACAAGTTAGAAGTAGAGTTACTCCAGACGTTAAAGTAAGGTTGGGAAGTAGAATTGTTTAGCTTTGCACATTTCACAGTGAACTATTTCATCTATCATCTGAAACTAAAAGGAGTAAGTTGCAAACCTCTCAAGACATGGCTATGTGAGCTGACTGGACTTGCAATGAAACCTATGGTAATTCTGGAGGAGATGTCTGCACCTCTACTGTTTGTATGCTTTATATTCATTACCTTAATGTTTAAGTGGCCAAATAAAAGCCATTATGTAAAGTCAGCCATATAATATCTTATTTATGGAAAAAAATAAAGTTCTGAGCAGCAACTGTGAATGCTGACAGTCATGTTTGTCCTACATTGAGCTTCCTATTGGCACAGATCTACAGAGACGTGAACAATAATATAGTAGGGAATATAGCAAAGATGCTCTGATCGGAGGAAACCAAAATATAACTTTGTAGACTATAAACAAACTTACATGTTTAGAGAAAAACATCCCATAATCAAACATGGCAGTGATTGCATCATGCCGATTAAATGCTTTTCTCTCGCAGGGAAGTGGAAACTAGTCAGAATTAATGGGAAGATTGATAGAGTGCAGAATAATTTAAGACCTGGTAAATTCATCAGATCTGCCAGCATGACAATATCCAGCCACATACAACTGGAGCCATTGGGGTGAAATAAAAAAAATATATATTAACGTTCGATAGGCCCAGTCACAGATTCCCACTCATGCAATGTGAAAATTAAATAATAAAAATTTGATGTTTGCAGACACACTTCATCTGAATTGATTGGGAATAAGCTATTCTCAAAAATGTAAAAACATTTTCAGTAAATTTGTCTAGATTTACAAAACTGGTAAATACATAACCAAAGGTCTTGCAGCTGCAACTGCAGTGAAACTTGGATCCACTAAGTATTGATTCAGGAGGCTGAATGAATGTCATACTTTTATTTATATATTGAAATAATTTGGAAGCTGGGTATTGATTTACATCCACTTCAAAATTATGTATCTGTATGTATTTGTATCTCACACACAACCAATGAAAATACACCTAGGTTTGTGGTTTTGATTTGACAAAATATCAAAGATCAAATGGTTTTGTTAATTTTTTTCTTTCTTTCTTTCCTATTTTCTCTGTCTCTCTCTATTTATTTATTTATTTATTTTCATGTTATACATTTTCAAAAGTCGGTATGTTTTTGTGGACAAAATGAGAATCCAAAGAGTGCGTAACTAACCCAAAGGATAAACAAATCACCACATTAATGTAACACCAGTAGATGTCAGTCTTGCCAAAGAAAAGTCTTCAGGATGAAAATATTAATCATGCAAAAAAATGAAAACATTGAGAACATAATATAAACTTATGATAAAATCAGTATTACAGGAGCGTATAATTATTTTGTTATTGCCAATAATATTATTATCTGTTGTGGTGTTATATTCACCTAAAAATCATATAAAAACTTTGTCAACTGAAAAATGTTATTCATATGTTTTTGTGCTATTATTGTCCTGATTCAGACTATGTAATTCTTACAATTTACATAAATATTATTTGTTTTGTTTTTGTCAAAAGACGTGCTTAACATTGCTCGAGTAAATTAATACATGATAACTGAACCATTTTTCTTTTAGATATCATTCCAAATTATGAGTGATTTCTTTATTCGTATGCTCTGTAGTTCTTATATTTTTATTTATTATTTTAAGCCCAATTTTGAACTTCCTGAGCTTTTTCTGTAGTGCGCATGCGCATTGCCAGCTCAGCTGACAGCAGCAGCAATAACAGCAATAGTCAGATGATCATGGCAGACTCTGGAAGTAGCGACGAGGTAGCTGTGATTTGCAACACCGACATCACTTCAACGGAGTCGGAGAACAACATGATAAACACGGTTGTATTTTATTTCTTTATTTTTGTAAATAAGCAACGCTGTTTTTTTTAAAGCGACCTCAACTTATCCCAAGAGAAAACACTCGAAGTATGGCCTAAACTAGCCGAATTATGCTTAGCAGCGGATACGTTCCCATTGGGTTTTCAAAGAGGAATTTACGGTTTTATGGAAGGTTTGATTCAGCGGTAATTTCAACCTTTGCATCTGCTTATTAATGTTAGAATAATTCGCTTTAAGTGCGTGTGCTCAGAGAGTTCAATAACTTTTTAAACTTTCCTCTCGGTGTTAGCTTGCCAGTTAGCAGCCGAAACTGGAAGTTTTGCTTACTTTGAATGAGCTTTATATTCATCCAGGTGACTCATATGTTCCGCGATTATTTTGTAAATCCTAAACTAAATGACAAGTTTGTTTGTTTTTTTCCAACTCATTTGACTGTTGTATATATTTGTACTGTGTTTTGCTCAAAAGACTTACAATGTCAGAGCTTTTTGCTCACGTGGACTTGAATTGCTGTGCTTCTGCTGCTCTTGCTCATGTTTCTGGTCATATTTCCGGTTGTAGATGGTGGAGAGAGGCACGGCTCTGCTGAAAAAAATGGAGATAAGCGTAGCAGAGGCAGATAAGAGGACAGGAAAGAACACGGTTAACATGCAAGAAACGTACACTGTCTACCTCATAGAAACACGGTAGGTTATGAAGTGATGGATATCTGATTGTATCTGTGCATGCTTTCTTCAATTGACCAATGTACCAGAAGCATGTCAATCAAACAGCTTCAAAACACAATGTGGATAGGGGTTGACTTCTACCAAAACGTCATATTGATGTAAAAGACTTTGACTAGACTTCAAAATGAGCAACTTATAAACATAAAAAGTATAATTAAAGTAGGAAGAGCTGTTGTACAATGGACTCTTGTCTTAAGCGAGGTTGATTAAGTTGCTAGAAAAACATTAGAATTGCTCTGTTTGTTGTGTGCTACTTGAGCACTAAAATGACCCTTACGCACAGAAGTGAAATGTGCAAATCAGATGCTTCAACAGCTGTGGTTTATTGATAAGATTGCATCAATCAATGACATTCTTGCACTTAAGACATCACGGTGAAATATATATTTTTTTGCCTTTTCTGTTGTTTAATACCATTTGTTTTTCTGCCTGAAGGCCAGCTGAATCAGTCTCAGAAGGAGGTACACCAACTGCACCTGACACTTTGTGGAGACGCTACAGTGAGTTTGAGCTTCTCAGAACATATCTCCTGGTCACTTATCCCTATATCATCGTCCCTCCACTGCCAGAGAAAAGGGTGAGTGAGACTGAAGTGATGATAGGACTATGTCCTACGATTTAAACCAGCTTGATTGTATGGAAATTGTTGGATCTGTGTTTTTACTTTTACTACTTTTAATGTGTTGACTTGACTGTGTCTCTTGCAGGCGGAGTTTGTGTGGCACAAGCTTTCAGCCGATAACCTCGACCCAGATTTTGTAGAGCGGCGGAGGGTTGGTTTGGAAAACTTCCTGCTGCGTCTTGCATCACATCCAGTCCTGTCAAACGATAACATTTTCTTCCTCTTTCTCACAGAGGTTTGTAACCAAATATACAACTCATAATGACCCTTTGTTAGTCCACTGTTGCCTAACGACTTGAACATTTATAGTAGATTAAAACCGTCCCTCCACTGCCAGAGATTTAGAAAAGTGATGCAAATGTGATTGACTCAGGTCAATTGTGAAAAAACAGAATTTTAGCTGAAGATAATTTGCCACTGAGCTGTGTCAGACTCAGTATAATGTTTCCATTTAGCAGTTTTCATGTAATTCTTCTGCTAATTTTAGTTGTATTATTTATTTATTATTTATTTATTTAAGTTGCATTATTTTGAAAGGATAAATGATACACATGTACAGTAATAAGTATACTCTGTCTAAAGGTTTTTGGCTGTTTATTTTTCTCAATTACTTTCAACTTTGATTTTTTGAGGTGATACAGTCGACTTTTTACTGTCTGCTTTGCGTCCTTAGGAGAAAGGATGGAGGGAAGCAGTCCTGGAGACAGGTTTCCAAGACAAGGTTGGTTCAAGTTACTGTGGTTGAATGTATTTGCGTAGTGTTAGTAGTTGTAATATCAGTGTTGTCTGATGACAATAAATCTCATCAAATCTGTAGATTTTCTGTTTGTCATATGTAAACAGAAAAAGTATTTCTTCTTTTCCAAAAGGCGGACTCCAGATTAAAGTCATTAAGTGCCATGTTCAGAGTCAAGAATCCTGACAAGTAGGTGGAAAACAGTTTGTAATTAATTGAAATAGAAACTATCTTACAACATAAAATAGGCTAAACCAGATCAAAAAGCTCTGTCTGAAGAAATTCAAGTACAGAAAAGAAAGAGACACCCATCAGCCTAGAAATTGTTGTTTTTATTAATAGTATTTGAACTCCAGCAAATCCCAGTAAGTTTTCTGGAGCTGAAGTTTATACTTTTATTTTAAACAAAATCCATGAGGACAATCGCAAAATTGGTTGCAAGATAAAGAGTGGTTCATCACACATTTACTTGATATTTAGAAAAATACTTGCATCATTAAACTAAAGATTAGCATAAACTGAAAAACAAATGATAACTTGTCATGTTTTTAGGCGATTCACAGCTCTGAAACACTACAGTGAGGATTTGAACACCGTCATCTCTCAGTTACTCAGGATAAGAGCGGTAAGTTTGGGCATGGTGTAGATAATTAAATACAGATATATAGCTTATACTTTGGTTTTATAGATCTATGTTTGTAATATGATGTTTGAGAATATTTTTCAACATAAACTGGCATTCAGTCTTTTAATTTCTGTACATAGTCTGCTATTAGCCTTCTAGCTTTTGGAGCAATACTCACATGTAATTAGGCACCATGTAACATTTTTTAGTGAATATTCTGACATTAATTAGAATGTAACTTTAAATCCTGAAATTACTGGTCCTAAGGTAAATAAAATAAAAAAATCATGTTGCTGTTTGTTATTCCAGCGAGTTGCAGACAGACTCTATGGGGTTTATAAAGTTCATGGCAACTATGGCAGAGTTTTCAGGTAAGAAACTATTTTCTATGGCTTTTTTTTCTAAAGTGAACAATTACATTAAATGATTTTGATGTTGTAAATATTTTAGGTTCTTATTAAAAATTACCTTTGTCAGAAATGTTATGCTTTAAGAGCGATTTTAATCCTTTTAAAGGTAGTTACTAATCCAAACATGTAGCTTGAGAACAATATATGATAATATAGGGAAACAAAATATTTAAAACTCATGTTGTTTCAACAAAATAAAGAGAACTGTTGGGGTAAATCAGTGCTCAAAACGTTGTTTTTCAGTGAGTGGAGTGCTATAGAAAAAGAAATGGGAGATGGATTGCAGAGTGCTGGCCACCACATGGATACGTAAGTAGCAGACTGGGACTTTCTAACTTTCTGGTTAGACTTGATTATTTTATCTAAGTTACAGATTATTAATAGAATTTAATTAATAATCAGTGTGTGTTCACATATCTTGTTTTAGCTTATCTCTATGTAAATACCTTTTTGTGTTTGTGTCCAGGTATGCTGCATCAATAGATGACATTCTTGAAGAAGAAGAGCACTATGCAGACCAGCTGAAGGAATACCTCTTCTACACGGAAGCTGTCAGGTAAATTACTGTAAAAGATTGAAACTCCTATAATAAACAGCCATAAAATGTTAAAATGTGATCCTCCATTTTGCCTCAGAATGCCCTGTTTGATTTTTCTTTAAGTGATTATGCCTTACAAATCAGTGCTACTGTGTTTTTTTTTCGTTGCTTTTTAATAAATGGTTTGGATTTTTTCCTGAAATGTTTGTGTTTTCCACACTTTGAATGTGCAAAGTATTAATAATAGTACAGGAAAAAGTACAACAACAAATATTAGTTGGAATTTATCACACATAGTTTGAGTTGTAATTATTTTAATGGTTAAAAAAACATGCTGCTTTTTGAAATGCTTACTTCATATTTTAAAATATGTGCTTAATAAAACATACAAACAGTCCACAACTCTGTTTATCTTTGTAACAGATATTCAACATTTCTACAAGGCCTCTTTAAACTCAAAGTATCCTTAAAAATGAATGATTACTGAAGAGTGATACAGTTATTAGTCTGTGTTGATTATGTAAGACATAATAGAAAATAAAACTCCACTTACCACTTTTAAGGCTTGACATAATGCAGACACTGTGAACAGGTGGGCATTCTGCCTGTCAGTTGGCTTAGCAGTTTAGCCTCATCTACCAGTTGGCTGTTTGGTTTATCTAACTCTCAAATTTCGTCCCATTTATCAGCAGACTTTTGTTTGCCTTTATTTTGTTTTTAAGGATGAATTGAAAACATGTGGGTAGCAGCTTATGGCACAGTTGAGCAGATGGTGCTACTGTTGCACAGTTGCGAAGCCACAACAAATTGTAAGCAATAATGCGTGTCCTCTAAGAGCCTTTTACTGTGCTCCTGTTTGGAGCATCTGTAACTCTGCCATCCTGTCAGAACATGTCTGTTAATATAGCCGCATTAAAATATATCCTTTATTCTAATCCTTATGTTTATTGTACAGTCAAATTGTACTTTAATGAATACAATTTGACTGGAATAAAAAATTTATTGAAAGATTGTTTACTTTTGGCACTTAAAAAAAATTGTATGTTTTAGGTCAGTCTGTAGAAAACATGAGTTGATCCAGTACGAGCTGGAGATGGCAGCACAGGAACTCTCCTCCAAGAAGCAACAGAAAGAAGAGCTGGAGACTGGGGTAACAACAGCAACTTCTTCCTCACTCATTTGTACCAAATAGAAGCAAGTGTCCAACTCAAAATACACCAATAAGGCTTTTGTGTGGTGCATTCCATATAAGCATTAACCAGTGATTTATTATTTTTATTTTATTTTTTTGTAACTAAATTTTGGAATAGTTGTGCAGTTAGCGATGTGTTGATTCTGCTTTCACTTTACACGGTTCTTTCTTTTCTTGTGTGTGCATGCAGACAGTGCGAATCTTTTCTCTGAAGGGAATGACCAGTAAATTATTTGGGCAAGAGACTCAGGAGCAGAGGGAGAGCAAGGTGGCAGCCCTGGAGCAGAGTATCAAAGAGGGAGAGGAAGCTCTGAAGGAGAAGAACGCAGAGTCCCAGTAAGGCCTTCCTTCATGCTTAAACCTTCTTAAGTTGCAGTTCATAATATGAAACAGCCTTTTAAGTTAAGCTTGGTGAATAACTGAGTAATACCAAGGCTTTAGGAGTATTGGTTTCTTTTCAGATTATGTTTGTTTTTACTTTTTTAGATTAAATGATTCATACCATCAAGCAATCGTTCTCGGGTTCATTTTCATTTCTGTCTTGTTTGCCTGACTTATAGAATTCAAAACAACCATCTGATTAAATAGAACCTGTCTTACTATATGATAAAGAGCTCATAAAGTAACAGATAATATTCCTACCTAAAGAAGTTCAAGACCCTGTCAAAAACCCTGGTGCTTATTAACCAATCACATTATTGCATGTATTAATTGGGAGATCTCATAACTCAGACCGCAGGTATTTCTGTTCATTTTCACCGCGAGCAGGAAAACACTGTCCCTCCACTGTCAGTTTGGGTGGCGATAGCACTTCTGATTAATTTTATTGACTGGAATGAAAACATGCGCTTGGAATTGCATTAATGCACTTCTTTTTCCTTATAGGCAGCTCAGTATTTAGGATCTGAATCCAGAACAGAAAGACGATTGTATTGCACTTTCTGTATTTTGCTGAGAAAATAGTTATCGTGACGTCGAGTGTAGCAAGTTATTCAGATGTTGTGCAGACATCTAGATTTGTGTTTTATGCATTTTAAAGGTTTTTATTGTGCATATCTTTCAGTCAGTTAGGTGGCCAATGTTTAATGGAGAAATCAGCATGAGACAAAAACAAAGGCTTTGCTTAAACTCTTGTGAGTCATTATTTGAGTTTTTTCTTAGTGCGAGACTGAGTCCACAATTCCTCTTTTCTATTCGACAGTTGACACGGTTACCTGCCACGCTGCGTCTGCTTAGAAGCTTGTCCCTGCCAAACAAACCCTGCTGAGAGTTGCTTTCAGACCGGTAGTCGATATTGCATTTCTATGATGTTGCACAGCTGCCTGTCTAGTCAGTGGTTTCATATACAAAAGCCACCTGTGTGAATACAAAAAAAGAGGAAGTAGCACATGAATAACTGAGGAGCATACAAAATCATCCATTGTTAGTTTCCTCTTCCTCTCGCTCATCCTCAATTGTTTTTCTTCCTGACAAACAGATTGATAATAGGTTGTGTTTGTGTCGTCAGAGAGTTTCTGGAGAAAGCATGGAACGACATTGAGCGGTTCAAGGAGCAAAAGGAAAAAGACTTGCGTGAAGCGTTGATCAGCTATGCCATCATGCAAATCAGCATGTGTAAAAAGGTACAGTTCTCATATTTTTCCCAATAAATGATCTTTATGTATTTAGTAGTTTAGATTATTTGGCATTCTCATTCCATGTTTTTTTCTGTTTAATATTCTTCATAATTCAAACATTCTCATTTTCTGCCATCGTTTTGCTTTTTCAGGGAGTACAAGTGTGGTCCAATGCCAAAGAGTGCTTCAATAAAATGTGATCCTTCTCAATGGCCAATCAACCACTGCACCAAAAAAAATATAAAAAAATCACCCTTCGGCCGGTCATTATTTCATCTCACTGAGACAGGCTGGGATTGCAAACACTGCCTCCTTTTTTCTTTCAAGAAATACTGATATTATTTCTCCCAACTCCTCCTGTCTCATTCATTTATTTACTTGAAAACAGCCCATGGAGTTAAAGACACATATTGAATTGAATCATCTTTTAAGAATGCCTCTGTCTTAAATGTACGTCAGCAGGCAATCAAGACTTTATTCTCCCCTCTTCAGGATGACCAAGAAGAAAGTTTGGTACAAACTGTTCAAAACTCTAAAATCAGTGTGTTTTTTTTTATTTTTTTCTTTCTAAATAAATGGATTTCACAGCATATTTCTTCAAGACTTATCATGAGAAGGTTCCTGTTAAATGGAACTCAAGTTAATGTTGCCTTCTGTGGAGAACCCGTCAATATTTAATGAATTTACAGCATGAATTCACCCCAAATTCATGCTGTAAGTGCATGAATTTGGGGTGAATTATTTTTTTTGCTCATTTGACTTTTTTTGCTTTACATGAAACCTTCAAAAACAATTTTAAGCTGTTAAACTTCAAATTTCAGCAACAGTTTTCTGTAATATCCAGGAGTTTGGTGACTCACCAAAGACACACATATATATAAATATATATATATATTTACACATATATATATTGAAGCACTTTCTGCCTCAAACTACAGACTCAAAACCACTACATCCCCAAATTCCTTTTAGTCTGGTTTTTGATGTCATACTAGACTTGATATATCTGGTACTGTTAATTGAAAGTTGACCAATATTGTGATGACCAAGTGCTTTTCAGGTACAGCTGGCTGGTGGATAATATAAGTTTTGTTATATAGTTTTGTTTTTCTGAAAGAAAGGAGCCAAGAGTATGTTCAGCCAAAGGTACAACCTAAAAGTCAATTCAGTGTGTACTACCTTGCATACTTTGTTGGCCTGTGCGAAAAGCAAGGACATATGTGAGTTCAAACCTCTGCCTTTTCTGAACTGTTGAGCTTTATTGCCTTAACAAATCAAGTGGTGTTTTAAAAGGAATGGCCAAGAAAAACCTGTCAACCTTTTATAGCAACCGTCAATGTGCCTCACCATTTTTTTTCCTCTGTGACCAAAAGAAATGGTAACTCATTAATTTCATCTTCACTGTTTGATATTTTATTAACCAGTTAAATACATAAGTAACTATTTCATCACAACAGTTGATAGGTGAAATTTGGTGCCAAATGGATCTGACATCTGAATGTTGTGCTGAGAATTGCTGCAAATCTTTTTCTTTTTTTTTTCAGGATGTACGGTTTAATGGCATGTTCTCAAGCTAAGGCATTTTGTTTGTTTTATAGTACATGAGTCAAATGTAATTATTGTACTAAAACTAATTAAAACATAATTTTGATTAATTTTTTCATTTTTTTTGTTCCCAGTATTCAGCATTTGTAACATGAATCTGTCAGTTTTACAGTTAATGTAAGTTAATGTTTTATGTCTGTTATTTGACCTATTGTGTTTAAAATCTGTCTTTAGCTGGACAACATATAAAGGTCTGTCTTTGAATGTCATTTGGCTAACCACAAACAGCCGCCTCCTGATGTTGGCGACTTGCCTCCACACCTGCTGGTAATAGGAAAATCACCTGGGTGTGTTCCTGTTTACATTCAGAATATCTGATGGTGCATTGATACAGAGTTTTCTTTGTATACTAGTTATTTTCCATCTAATTTAGCCAAAAGTTTAAGTATCCTTTCTATTCCAAAAGTAAAAAATCTTGTTTTACGACACAATTTTTTTGTACTAAATTGTAACAAGCCATTGTTTTTATCTTATGTATTGCACAATTATGGCATATTTTAATAATGAGTTAGAAATCCTTGAAATGTGCTAAATGTTTGCAACTGGTTCTGTAAAGCCATGGAGAGAAACTTTGTAGTAGGTTGGAACCGGAACCAATAGAAAACAGCTAAATGGCGCCACCTTCCGTTTCAAAGTTATGCCAGAAAGCATCTCAAAAAAGGCAGAGTAAAATGTTTGATGTTTTACTTGTTCTTCCTGTGAAAATAGAGGCTTTTGTGTTGAAATATACCAGAAGTCTTGCTTCTTTTTGGATATTCCTAGAAACATGTTTTTTTTTTGTTTTTGTTTTTTTTGTTCAAAAAATATACAGGCTCTTTGGGTTGCAAGAAATATCTAAATAATTTAATCAAAATAATAATGAAAGCCATTGTAATTTTAGTATGTAGGGGGTTTTTTTCTGTATATTGTTACCAAGCTCTTAAAATATGCCATACTTCTGTGCCTATTGTTTTAAGGAATCTTGAGGAAAAGCCTGGTGAGTGGGAAATTTTGAGAGCTATGTAGGATTAAAGTAATCAAAGTCTTGATGGAAAATAAAATCTCCATCTCCACTAAGTTCGTCAACAGCAGGAAGCATAAATGGTTCCAATTACACTTTACACTAACTTTTAAACACGGTGGACCAACAGAAGATGAGACTGCTCCCCAGATCATCACCGTCTACAGAAGCTTTACACTCCAGCAACTTGGTTTGGTTGCCTCCCAGAAAGTTTAAGAGTTTGATTCTTAAAAAAGCACTTAAGTCAGTGAGAATCCATCCTTTCATCCCACAGCCAAGGTAAGACCCTACTGACATCCCTGGTTATACTGCGTGTCCTGAATACATAAATCTATGTGCGGAGGCTCTTGAAGCCGAATCCACGCCTTGTGAATCTCTGCCAAGTATCGCTTGTAAACCTTTTTCTACCACATTTTTTCCCACTCTGGGTGGGGAAGATGATTCATACTCAAGTTAATATGTTTATATTGAAAATAGTGGAAACAGCATGCCACAAGCAGTGACCTTTTATGCCTTGTCAGCAGTCTTCTCCAAGATTCTTCAGGACTTCTAACATTATGTACAAGTCTTTGTAAAATTTGATGTATGTGATATTCCAAGATTCTGAAGATATTTGGACAAATTTAACAGTAATAAACATTTGCATTTGTCACTGTGTTTCATTTTTTTTAAATGAACTTAAATTCACTTTTCAATTATATTACAATAGAAGTGCAAATGTATAGCAGTGACAATGAAAAAATGTACACCTTTTTTCTGATATATTCTTTAATAAAGCAATAAAACCAACTACTAAAAAATAAGTACCACTGCTCTTATTTGAGTACATTGCCTGGCTATTCCACTGTAAGTAACTTTACTGAGGGAGGATCAAACGTGTTAATTTAAGGCACAGACATAGCCTGAGTTTTGTATTATTTTTTTACAAGCTTCATTGGTCTAATATTATTTTCTAATTGCTGAGACTGATGTGCCACTTGGTGCTAGCCTGGAGTCTGGGGAGGCTATGCCCTGTGATTTGCACAATATGTTAAATGCTGGCTATTTAACTAAGCATGTTGCATGTTAAGTATAGACTGCCTCTAGAAATGAGTGTCATTTAAGTTTCCAGGATACTAAGAAATGCGTGAGTATGACATGGACACGAAAGTAAAGGTTGTACGGGAAATATTTTTGTATATCCTTAGTTCCCATGGTTATAATGACGAGAAGGTATTTCGCAAAACAGACTTCAGAGGGGAAAACCGGAATAAAAACAAAGACTTGTTGATCAGTCATACTATTGGCATTTATGGTGCCGAAACAAATTATATTACGGATCAATTCTTGTTACCACAGCAACAGCCTTGCCCGCCGGTATTTGGGAGACCCGCCCACCTCAATAAAGACCTATCCCTCTCCTCCAATCCAGACAAAAGACGACGGCAGATCCTCGGCGGCGCGCACTGAGCCAGAGCATCTGGAGCACCTTGAAGGGGAGCACGGCGGGACTCATTCGAAAACGCAGGAACGCACAACAGGCACGCCGACAGGACGGACACGCCCTCCAAATCCACCTGAAAACCTCCGAGCCGGCTAATTGACCTTGGTAAAGGACACAGGCAGGGAAAGTGAACCCCCATTTATCCGGAAAGGCAGAACAGAGCGTTCCCATGATGTCATACCTGTGGATTCTGCTATTAGGGAGCCTGCTGGCCTCACACGCCAAAGCACAAGGTAATGATTCATGTTGAATTAGTTGATGTACTCGAGCTCTAATTTTGTGCAGATGTTGCTCCTTGTTTCTTATCTATCTATCTATCTATCTATCTATCTATCTATCTATCTATCTATCTATCTATCTATCTATCTATCTATCTATCTATCTATCTATCTATCTATCTATCTATCTATCTATCTATCTATCTATCTATCTATCTATCTTTTCCTGTCTTCTGTCTGTATGCATGCTTCATTAATCTCATTTCGTCTATATTGACTCCCTACATTCTGCTTGGTTTAATTAATGTCTAATTGGATGACCAAACAGATTTTCATCTTCTGTCTGTTTAGCCGGCCGTTATCGGTGAGGAAAGATGTCTCACCCTTTCTAAAATGTGTCCAGATCTTTCCCTTAGAGATTTCAAACCTGAGGGGTGTGGTGGACCCAAGTAACCGTCTCCCCATTTTCCTGTTTCCTACAGCTCATTTCTCTGTGCTTAGCTGACTACTTCATCCTCATGTTCTGTTTTTTTTTGTTCCAGGTGTCTTTTATTTGTCTTTTTTGTCTGCCTCTCCTTTTCCTTCCCCTTCAGCTGGTTTGTAAGCTCCCCCTTTTTTTCCCTGCAGTGCATGCAATGATTTCAGATTGCTCAAATGCGCAATAAAACTCACATGGAGAGAAGGGGAATGGTTGAGGAAAAACACATAAACTGAGGGAAAAGCAAGGGGAGGTGTTGGAAGAAGATGAAGGATAAATGCTTGAGCTGATTGAGAGGGAAAAGAGAGAGAGAGACAATGAGGGAGAAGTAAGGGCCATGCTATCACTATGCAAACAAATTCAGTTGAACGTTTGGTGTTTGGAGGGGAGGTGGTAATCTCACTCTACCGGTTAATTTTTTTGATGCCAGATAAACCGACAGGGAGAAAGCACCTTTATTTGTACCTTCCCACACACACAATTTTTTCTCTTCTCTCTCTGTAAACCACTTTGATTTAGTTTAAGCTCACTGTGAACTCAGTGGACTTTGATGCACTGGGACCCTGAACGTCTCCCCAGGCGTGTTTCACTGACATGCACGTGTGCAAGAGAAATCAGTTTATCAGTTTACAAGATGAAGTGTGGGGTCAGTTGTGCATGTGGACATCATTTACGGTGTGTGTTAAGCTATAGAAGTGAGAAATAGGGAGTGTTCGGTAACCAGATCCAGCTCCAGCTGCAGACAACACCCAACACACACAACTAGTTTGAGCGCCGTCCATTCCCCCTGGGCCCTCGTTGTTTCTACGTCTGTGTGTGTAACTAAGAGAGGGTGTGGTGTGCTGCAACTTTTATGTACAGGACACGTGAGAGTATGGGAGAGCTGCATGCATTTTGTGTGTGAATAAGCCAACCATTAAGCATTTGTGTCTGAAAGGCAAATGAAAAGGGTGTGAGGTGTGCCAGGTGTGTGTTTTTTGTGTGTTTTGTGAATGCGCCAACTTGTCTGTGTTTACACCTTCAACTGCCAACACATAAATCATGCCTGTGTGGGTTAAGGGCTCACACACATGAACACGCATATTCTCTCCCTTATGTGCGCATTAAGGTGTTATGATTGGAGTAAACAAAACAACTGTTCACAAAACACGCAATAAAAGCTTTACCTGAGAGAACAATGGTTTGGAGAAACTCTCATGTCATCGGACACATGTGCTCGAAAAGTTGTGCAGTTAGGACACAATGCGTGCGATCATTCACCTCCACTCAGGTGATCTCACACAATCATAGCAGAAGAGTCAAAAGACAAAATTCCTTTCATTGCTCCTTCTGTTGTTACATAGTCTATCTAAGGCTGGTATTTACTGAGGTGGTGCTAGTTACATAAAGCTTGGGAACCAGAGTCCGCCATCTTGTCAGAAGTTTTAAAGAGTCTGGACTGCTAAGTTCATTACATTAGCTTGAAATAAAAAAAAGAAAAACAAAAAAGGCAATAGGTTATAATAAGAATGTAATTATAAGTTGTAATTAAAAGTCTGAAATTTTTTACCAATATAAAAATTTCTTGCGACAGCTTATTTAGAATGCTGATCTTGTATATCACACAGAATTATAAAACTTAATTCAGTGACCAGTAAAATTGGTCTGTTGGCTTTGATGTTATACCTTCAAACAATAAGAACACTGCACCTGTAGCCACCAGGACTTGTTCTCGGCTTACTGCCATTCACTAATTCTCAGTAAATTTCTTTGTATTTAACTTGAAAATAATTATATGGCATCTTTGTGTATAAAACTACCTATAAGAGAAATGTGATTAAATTGGGTTTGATGTCACTGATTTTGTATAATATGCAACTCCACTTTTTTAACCTTTACCTCATTTAAATCTTGGAGTTCCAAATCTCTTAAACATGTCTAACATTTTGTAAACAATGCAAGCAGCAACATGGAAATTTAGCAGCAACAGAAATCTTTAAAATATTTACTCAAACTGATACAATACCCTCATGTGACCATTAGATGTACCTAAGTTTTCATTTACTATTTTACACCATACTGGTTTTCAAGTAAACATTGTTAATGTCCAGACATTTCCTTTTAAATTTCCCCTACTTCCAAGCTGAATATAGAAAATCTCAGCCGTTGAGGACTTCAGCAATCCTGTTAGCCTTGAGGAAGATCATTATCAGGAGGATGACCTTGATGAAAACCACAACCTGAAACCCTTTGGTTGGTCACACAATAAAGTTGTGTTATCAATATCACAAATGCTGCTGGAGTCCTTTTTCTTGACGAATTACTGTGGAGGAATTGCAGAGGAATTTCCTAGCTTAACACAAACTTATATTGTGATCTCACAACAGAAAGATATCTGATTTGATTCAGCGCTAGCTTTACATTGGCAGCTTTACATTCTCTCAATGTGCATGACTGGGTTTTCTCTGGCCGTTTCAGTTTTTTATTCATCTTAGATAAATCTGTGACATCCTATAACAGACTGAGGTCACAAACTGCATTTCTCACCTGTTCATTTTTGAAATAGTTACATAGAATAGAAACCAATTTAAACCCTGCCAAAGAAAAGTAAAAAGGAATGAATGGCACTGACTGTCAAGCTTTTAATAGTAGGCTGCATTGTTATGCAGTTGTCAGTACAGCTGACTTACAGCAAAAATTCTAGGTTTGAATCCCAGCTGGAGCTGTTAAGGGTGCAGGTGGGTATATATGGGTTTCTTCTAGGTGCTGTTTTTGTTATTTATAATGTACATTAGGTTAATTGAACACTTTAAATTGCTTTTAACAGTGCATAGTTGTCTGCCCTGTGTGACTTCTTTTAACTGGCAACCTGCCAAAGGTGCACCCCAGTTTTGTACCAGTTTCTCCACCGTGTAGGCTTAAGTAGATACAGAAAAAAGATACTCAATTCTAATCACATTGCCTCATGGACAAAATGGGAAATTTTGCTGCTAAAGAGAGTAAATTTCATGCACAGATTTTCAAGATGCAAAACAAGAAGTTGGGAGAAAATTATTTGGTTTTGTGGACATTTCTAAGACAAAACAAAGTAGCTTTAGAGTAGGTCTTTCACTTTAGGTTCCTTCATAATTTCCAGAGAACTTCTTCTTTTCCCTTTATCTTTTTCCCCAATTTCATCCTAAATCCCCACAAGTCCCCTATGACTGAATACATAGTTATAGAATGTAACCCAATGTCTTCTGTTGCTTTTTGAAGTCAAAGGGACAAAGAGAGATGTTAATTAACAAGATGATGTACTTCCTAATAAATCCACTCATTGTCTCAAATTAGAGCTTTCTGGCTGCAGTTGTCTCTGTCAAATGTTTCAAAAAATGTGCAAGAAATACAGATATGTGTTTATTTGAACAAAGCATTTGCCAGTTGTAAAGAACTCGCAGTGTACTTGACCATGTGTGAGGATCTCATGGTCAAATACACTATCAGTATGTACGAATCACATGGTTTCAGTTAGGAGCTTTTCCCTCAGGGACCTTTTTGCCGTTCGCACTTACATACAATAGCATGCAGTCATGTTGGAGACTAAGATGACTCACCAGCCTCGGGGGGAGTTGTGGCAATGAAAAAGAGAGTTAGGACTTTGTGAGCAAGAAAAAGAAGGAAGAAAGCGGAGTAAGAGACTCTAAGAAGAAGCAGAAGAAAAAGAAGGGTGAGGAAGTTTAACTGCTGGGGTAATAGAAAACAGGGCACTCTTTATTAAAAGTGTGAGTAGATGTCAACATGAGCTTCCCTTGTGTGCAAATGGGATTGTTTGTTCTATTACTGGGGGGAACAGACAAGCAGAAGCCTGACCAATTTATATTCATGCACGAGTTATATTTCCACATGTGAAGGTGGTAAGGGTGGCTGAATGAGGTAGTAGTAAACTGATAAGTGAGGACAGAATGTTCAGTGGAGCAACAGAAAAAGTTTACATCCAGGAGTAGCTTCCCTCCCTGTGCATGTACAGACTCACACTTACTAAAGATTTACAGCAGTTACATGAAATCCACCTAATCTCCCACTCGTGTGCATGCAAGCTCTAACTTGTGAGATAAAGCCAGGACTAATTTCCACATGTACTGTTTGAGAAATTATAAACAAGAGTTGTCACTACTGGATAAAGATAAGCAAATTTTTTTGTATAATGTATAGGTTATTTTTTCAGTGCTTTATCATTAGCCTTTGAAATACCCAGGTTCATCAAATTCAACCACTTACGCCACAATTCATCTTTGATTAAGGCAGCGATTTCCAAAGAAATAATGAGGAAACTGAAACAACCACAGTGCCACACCCATACACACATGTGCATACAGTGTGATTCATTAGAGGCTGTGATTAATGTTTAGCTTGGATGCAGAGCTGATGACGTGGCATTGAGCTCACAAAGTAAAAAGGAAGCGTCAGAAAGTCTTTTACAAATGGATGTAATGAATGTATGCAGGTTTGTTTATAGCTTTATAGCTTGTTTAGATAAACTGAATTTCTAAGAATTTTGAGTTGTTCCCACCGAATCCCTGCTAGAAGGACAAGAGCCAGAGTGTCATCAGTGCATCTCGCCTGCAGGTGATTTACGGTGTGATAGAAATACTTCAGATATTGTTTATGCTAGTCTCCCTCAAATCTTCACTGACTCTTATGCAATCTGTCTTGGCAGGGGAAGGAATCTTTTGAAAACTTAGCAACGAAAGTAGTAAATACAGGAAGAGAAGATTTTTATGTCACCACAGTGTGTTAAAGGAGCTAACCAGGCCAGGCATAGGTTGTATGCAGCAAAATTTAATTTATTGTCTCTTTTCCTGTTAAAGCTACCACTAACAATGTTTCAGTACGGATTAGGTGAAATTTGTGGTGAAGCAGATGTTTTGTGAGTTTCTTCAAATCCAGTTAGCTTAGTCCAACTCTGTTTCTTCAAATGCAAGCTGACAATGGAATAACTGAGAGACAAGAATAAACACAGCAAAACAAACATATACCACAATTGTTGTATTTGTATTGAAGCTGAGGCCTAGTTCTTAGGTGGTCCAAATGTCCTTCTATTTTGTGGTTAAAAGTAGCATGACATTTTCATAAATGTAAATCCATCTTCTCTCTATGAAATTTGAATCAGTTTAAGTATTTTAGAACTTGAAGTCATCAAATGATGTCCAGATTCAATGAAAAGACAAAGAAATACCCTTTAGTTTTAGCTGCAATAGAAAGCGATTTAGCTCACCCTGACTTAGGTGTTGTTAGAGGCAACAATTAGCCAGTCATGGTTTTCTCTCAAGGCTTACAAATTGTTTACATTTTGTCTGCTAGTCTCTTCAACATGGTGGGGTAAGATGTTTGTGATGTGACTGCAGCAAACACCTAAGAACTTTATTATTACAAAAAGAAAAGAGAGCATTAAACATAAATACAAAAGCATGTCAATTTTTAAGCATCTTCATCTCCTGGACTCAAAATAGACAGTCATACTTATTAAGAGTTGCTTGTTAGCAGCAACTAGTGCTGCTTTGACTTGAAACTTTGTGGAATTTTAACATAAATATCATTTGTAATCACTTCAATTATTGTGAAGCGGAAAAGTACTGCTGGGGTGATTCAGCATCAGGTTACATGTAAAATCAGCTGAGTAAAGACAAATAAAAACTAAACAGTGTTTGTTGCTTTAGCTACTCACACGAAACAGGGGAATGTCACAAATCTGACTCCAGCACACACACAGTGACACAACAAGGAAGAAAGGTTCTCATTAGTGCAAAGCTGCAACAGCTGTTCTGAGGTTGAGACTTACGTTCGGTACTGCCTGGGGTCAGATGTGATCGAAGTGCCTGTCATCCACTTCAGAGTTGAGTGTTAACATCGTGGATCAGTCAGGACAGGGTGTGGACCTGGATCTGCATGCATTCTCACAGACCTTGAGGAACTGTGCCAGTTTCCACAATAATCACCATGAAGGTTTTTGAGACGTGGCTGGCCAGATCTCTCTACTTTTACCCGTTGTTCTTTTAAAACAGAAGAGTTGGATCTTTCACCTAAGCATGTGTCAGTATAGAATGTATAAGTCTAATGTTATTCTTTCTTTTTTCATGTGACTTCATCCAGATGAAGGAGACGTAACGGTTGCTCCAGAGACGGTAGCAGATCCAGCGGTTGATGGAGAAGCCGATGGCGCAGCAGAAACAGTGAGGAAAACAGAATGCTTCCTTTCAGTTTAATTTGCTTGTTTCTAATGTGTACAAGATGCCACCTTAAAATCCCTTACAAAAAAATCCCATGAAATTCACATGTGATCACATGTGATTCCCATTTCCCACATGTGGGACACATAATCATATCATTCACACATGTAAAAAGTGGTGTGAACCACATGTAACCACATGTGATCACATGTGAAAGTCACATGTGATTTCATGGGATTTTTTTGTAAGGGATCACAGACTGAAAATGTATCCTTTTAATATATGTAAGTGAACATTTGAAAGCTGAGAGTGAAAGGTGATGACATAAGCAGAAGCTGATTTTTTTGTTTAGTTTTGTGGAATTAATGATGTACCAGTTGATTTTTTTAAATTAGTTTTTGTGTCTCACTATAAAGTGTAGCACATCCTTATTCTGCACTAATAACTACAAGCACTCTAAAGCTTCAATTGTGCTAAAAAATTTTTGTTAAATACAGGAAGCACCAAAAACAGATGGTGAATTAGACAAAGCAACTGAACCGCGGCAGACCCTGAACCAGCGGCAGACCCTGAACCAGCGGCAGAGCCTGAACCAGCGGCAGAGCCTGAACCAGCGGCAGAGCCTGAACCAGCGGCAGAGCCTGAACCAGCGGCAGAGCCTGAACCAGCAGCTGACCCTGAACCAGCAGCAGACCCTGAGTCAACGGCAGTACCAGAACCAGCAGCTGACCCAGAGCCAGTGGCTACACCTGAGAATGAGAATTTGGGAGAAGAGTCAGAGACATCTGCAGGTGTGACGACCCCAGCAGCACCTATAGAAGACGGCTCAGGAACAGTTACACTTGCTGCTGGCACAGAACCTACAACTTCCACAGTGGCTGCTGAAATTGAACCATCTACTACGCCAAAAGGTAATGTAGAAAATAATTATTTATTTGTGCTCATTATAGATTAATTTAGTCAATTGAACGTTTACCTACGCTCTCATAGTCTGCTTTATTAAGTGTGCTAATAAAATAAAAAAGTTCCTCAAAGATTTCAGTCAGTGTTAAGATAATAGGATCGCACAGTTGCTGCAGATTTACCTGCTGTGCACCCACAATGCTCTATTGGACTGAGATCTGGTCACAGTTGAAAAGTGGAGCAAACTCAGTCGGTGAAACCTGTAAAAGTACACAGGCAAGCTGCGGTGTTTAAATAATGCTCAAGTCGAAGCTGGGGACACACAGTATGAAACTAAATATTCTCCCAACCACTATACCACCAACAACATGAATTGTAAAGACAAGACAGAATGGATTCTGTGCTTAGATGGCAGAAGTGGCATCTAGTGTGATGTTCTTCTGCTTCCTCCCAATATGTTTGATTATCTGAAAATGTTCTTCTGCATACCTTTTTTTTAACTAGATGTCTAAATGCTTTGAGTTGAATTGCTGTCATCTTATTGACCGATTCATTATTTGCATAAAAAAGCAATTGAACTGGAGTACCTGTTCAACTAGTGTATGTTACATTACATTAGTATTAATGTAATATTATCACCGTAAAATATTTATAAAAATTTAATTTCTTAAAGCAGAGCCATGGGGGTAATGAACTTTTGTGAAGCTAATATTATTTTTATGATACAATATCTTCTCTGAGAGATAGTGACTATTTTTTTCTGTACGCTGAATAATGTAGAATTAGGCAAGCTATTTCATGTCCTGCCTCTGTTTATTGGCAGTTAACTCAGATGCTGATGTGGAGGAGTCTGAGAAAAAAAATCCTGTACATGAGGATGCTGACACAAATAAAAAACCCTCTAAGGTCAGTGCTTGTTATGTGAATACTTTAAGAACCATTTAATAAACCTTTGCTTTGACACATCTCGTTTCTGCTGGTTTATGGGTGTTATGGTTTATTTTTAATAGGCTGAAAAAGAAGAAGAAGAAGACGAGTTCGCACTGGAAACAGCTCTTAATCCACAGAGAGATGAAATAGGTAAGAATTTATGTGATTACAATATTTTGAAACAGAAAAATAATTAAGATACAAAATTTAAATCCTGCTTGCAATAACTGTTGCAAAAGCATTCATGCCCGATGAGCGTTTTCACTTATGTTACAACCATAAGTGGCAGTGTGTTCATTGGGATTATATGTAACACACAGCTGTGCATAATTATCAAGTGAAAGATAAAGGATGCAAAGTTTTCAGAATCTTTCACAAATAAAAATATGAAAGGTGTGATGCACGTTTGTATTCAGGGTTGCTGTGTAGATAGCCATAATGCATACTGCTCCTACCACCTGGTTTTACCATTGCACTATTAGTTTCCACTATACAGGCTTTTAAAAGTTGGCAAAATTCTGGTGTCATCTGACTAAAGCCTGTTTTTAGTCATCTGACTTTATGGTTTAGTTTGCCATGAACTATGTTTCCTCTATGGTTTATGGCAAACTACAAACAAGATGCTTTATAGATTTATATTAACAATAAATTTCTTCAAGCCTCTCTTCTATCAAAGGGACTCACCGTCCTGTCAACAAGAGTTACCGTCTCGACTGGTTGACAGATTAGGTAGATGGTATGCCTTGGTAGGTTTGCAGTTGTGCAACACTCTTCCCGTGACCTTAAGTAGCTTTTTATGGGATGTTCAAACCTTGGAATTTATAACTCTATCCCCATTTAAGCATATTTGTATTTGTATTTATTTAGACATATAGAAGGAAGAATTGTTGGGATTTAATCTGTAAAGGAGTTAAACAACAGTTCCTTTCACTTCACTCTTATGTGCTACTTTATGTTTATGCTTATTGCATAAAATCCAACGAAACGATTAATGGCTGTGGCTGAAATGTGCTAAAAATGTGAAAATGGTATATGATATAAAAATATGAAAGGTGTGATGCACGTTTGTATGACAAGCTCTTTGTATGATGTAAGTATATTCTGACAACAAACAAATGAACTAACTGGAGGGTCAGCCTAATGCTTTCTTTTTATTCATTTAGAAAGAGAGCAGACCCTTTTAAAAGATACAGAGACATTGGTGATTTAATTCAAAATCCATTTAAGACAAATGATATACAGCAAACCATACAGTCTTTAGAAAACAACCACATTTGTAGTAGGGGAAGAGTGGCATTCCTCTTATATTGTGCACAATAGAATGCTAATGGAGTGAAAATCTTAATGTTTGCACCATCAATCCGGTAATCAACCTGGGTGCATTGACTCTTGTATGACTTTGATCTAGCAAAAAGGACATGGTGCAGAAAGATCTGAACACAGATGATTATGAGATCTTCGTTTGTGTTCTCTTGATGCTGTGAAACTGTGCAGACTTGTTTATACAGCTGCCGTCTCTCATTTTATGACGGTTGAACAGGAAAATAACCTATTCAGTAAATGTGCCATATAATCACATAAAATAAAAACAACACACCCCTTGTCTTAGTCTGCCTTAAGGCATTGTACACCTAAGTTGAGCAAGGCATATTCCCAAGTCTGTGCCAATGATATTCCCGTGAAAAAACAGCATACTACCTCAAAAAACACTATTTGGTCATTTCATGGAAGCGGATAAAACCGGCAGGCAACATTAAAACATTCCTAAAACCAATGCTATTTGGTTAGGACTGCAGGCAACTTTGCTCTCTATAGAATAATGTCTCCATAATGCCTATTTGAGCCATTGCATGTCACTATATACATATAGCTTTTCAAATTTCTCTTTGTTTCACACATATATCACCAATTTAGCCACAACTGAGGTCAGTGGAAAAGAGGTCTGTTGTTTCCCACAGCAATTTCCTCCTGGCACAATGTTGCAGTTTCCATTCCTTACTTTTTCCATGTTTTGCAAGACACTCACCTTTCCAGATAATTGTCAGTCAGCATCCTGTTTGATGCAGACTGTTTGCTGTTTGGTAGGTGTGTGACAAAGCACTGGCAGATCTTGTTGTAAATAGGTTGTTCTGGGAGGGAACATTTGAACAAAGAAGTTCCCTGGTAATAGTTAGGCTCAGATTAGAAATTTCACAGTAAATTAAACAAGTCAGTTAAGTTCCAGTGTCTACTGCTGTTGAGTTTTAGTTTTTGTTTTTTTAATTAGTGCCTGTATGCTTCTTGTGAATACAAGCTTAATTTATATTAAGTTGAAAAGCATTTTTTATTTCCAAGGAAAAGTGGCACAACAACCAAAAAGAAATGTAAATGCTGTAAAATTCTCAACACTTGAACAATTTTTGAGTGAAAATAGAAAAAAAGAAATCATAATAATAAATATTTCCATTAATTTCCTAACAGTAATTTGTTCCCTTTATATTTTGATACTTGTGTACCTTAAAACCTATACTTTGATATTTACATGGGAAGATTAATTAATCTATGAAGTACTATCTAAATATTGTTTTTCATGTAATTTATAAATGATCTCATACAGAAAATTTATTTTAGTAATTTTTTGCTGATTTTGTTTATTTATCTAATCTATTCAATCTTTTTTTGTCTTTTCTACAGTGGTAAAGGAGGGAAGACGCATTAATTTTAACCAAGGTAAATTTTGTTTAACTTTATTCAATCTGATTTGGTTTCTATTTTATTTTAACAGTCATTTTGATATTAGTAACTCAATGTGGATCTATTTGTGGAGGTTGGGCCTTTAAAACCTCACCAAAACTGCAGAGATCAGGGAGAAATAATTAGATAGTCTGAAAGAATTGATTTTTTTTTTTGTTTGTTTGTTTGTTGTGTTTAAAGTGGAAGAGTAACTATTTTATGTGGGAGTTTAAAAAGAGTAAATCCTAAACTTAAATTAACTTGAGTTTAAAGACATGTCATATCTTTGTTTTGTTCTCTTTTAGTTGTTTTAATAGAACTCATGTCTTTGCTTAAATTGTTATTAGTGAGTTATTGCATCTCACTAATTTCTGAAAAAATGATGAGGAACAGATGTGCCGTTTTGCTTAAATATACAGTTCCCAGGGATTGCATCTAAGGTGGGAATTTGACTCACACACTTTTACCTCCTACATTTGGGTGTTGCCATTTGGTTGTTGAAGACGCCTCCCGAATTATTTATACTGACTTTACAGCTGAGGGACTACTCTTTATTTCCCACATTTCACTATGGTGTTATTCTCTGTTCTATTTCTAACTTAAATGTTGATTTACGAAAGGCACAAAACCGTGGCGGTCTAATTCATGTATCAATTGTCAAGCAATTGTCAAAACTCTTTATTCCATGTATCAGTCATATAAAAGTAAAAACCGTTAAGAGATAAAAAGGCTTTATCAACAGTGTGTTAAAACCCCAATCTTGGTTCTCCATGCTCATCCGTATCTTATGTTGGTTGTGCCACACCCGTATCCGTGAATGAGAACACTCATGGGATTTCCCATAAGATAGAGTTAAGTAAGGCATCATTCGTGACAAATTATATCCTTTTATAAAAACCTTGCACTGCTTCACAGGATCACCGTTAACAACCTTTCTGCTGAAGTTTCAGACTTTTTCTGTAGAAATGCATCAGGTTTACAGGGGTACTGAACTCAAGGAGTTCTCAGATTTATGTTATCTTAATATATGATTCAACAAGGAAACACTGAAATTAAAATGTGTTTGATAGTCTCCATATTCTGATTATCATTTACATGAAATTTACGTAATTTGCAGTTTTTATGTATTTATTTAATTTCAAACATTGGGTTCAACTTAGAAATGTATAGCAGATAACCCAGCTGGTCAAGGAAAAATATGGACCACACTAAAAATACTTTAGTTAGCCCCAATGATCCTTAGATCACTGTTTTCATCAGGTGTATGAAGCTGCTAACTAAAAGTATTTCCACTTCGTTACTCAGTTGTAGCTAAAATGGTTATTGAAACCAATAAAAAAATAAAATGATGATGGCAGAGACATATCTTGTTAAGATTTTATCTAGGTAAAATCCAATCTTATCGTGTATATTGGTTTTCATGTTATAAGGCTCACTAATGCAATATATTTTTCTTTATCACAGAAGCTTATCTACACAAGCAAATACAAGATACTGTGAATGATATCCAATTTTTATAGAGTGCAAAAAGACAACTTCAAAGACAGATTATAATGATTTCTTACCAGGACATCAATGCAATGTTTGTCCAGAGACTTTAATTATCCACACTGAAAAACAACAGAACTCTGCTCTCTAAATTTCTTGAAAATAAATATCATTGTGATTCTTCTGGCATTTTTATTATGTGCTGCGTGTTCGGCAACCCGTTGAGACAAAAATTTTAATTTCACCCGTCAGGGTGCACAACCAAGACACAGTCGCCAAACATTCTGGGCTTCACATCAAGAGTCAAACTTAAAGCACTCCGCTTCATTGGCAGGGCTCATAATAAGCTCAGATTTATTTGAATTTCTCTTCCCTGGATGTTGCTTTGAAAGACAGACTTTCCTTTACTAAGTTTTTTTTTTTTTTTCATTTTTGTATTGCCATAGCATGTGCTTTGAGATCTCGTTACAGTGGAGTAAATAATGGCATAAAAAAGTTAATAAAAGCCACATTAAAAATTATGCCAATGCCAAAATACAATCGCTCATGGCAGTGGCGAACTTAGTAGCTGGTCCTTCAGCCCTGTCGTCAACATCAGCATTGAGTGAATGGATGTCAAGTGTCCTGCTCTACATGCATTATTCAGACCAGGTCCTGAGTGACCACATGGATCCTAACTGTGCTGTTTCCAAATAAACACACAAAGACAGTTAAGATGTCATTATGGAGATTTTCTTCTGATATGTTTTTTTATATGATCAGGATGTTTATGAGGGGCGTGCAGAGAGACAGAGGAAGGTGGGGAATGAAAGAGATGGTGCTACATAATTTACACAGCAATGTTTATCTAAGGCTTTTCCTTGATGGCTTGATATCCTGTTATATATTCTCTTTTATTTCCCTAACCTAACATTGTGTAGCTATGATGTAATGCTGGAAAATTTTAGTCCTCATTCAAATATTTCTTTCTTCTTTTCCAAAGATATTTGCGTTGTAGCCTAGTTAAACGAATAAACTCAAAAACCCAAAGAACCACAGTGTTTGGCCGTAACCTGGCCAACATGAAAATAATCAGGGTGTACATACATACTTTTTACAAGACACTAAGCCCGAAATACATTTTAAATGTTTTTACAACACAAATGTTTAAATTTCCTGACTTCTGCTCATCATGTCTCTAATTTGAATGAGTTGAATCACTTGTCCCACTTGACTGCAGTGCATTAAGTAGAGATTTTCTCAGCATTTACTCCTTACTGCCCACATGAAAGCAGACTCTCTCTAATCACTACAATCATGGATTTTGTTGTGAAAGAGTTCTTCAGCAGCTTTGTCAAGTTGAAGCAGGCTAGCAGTCGCCATGATGTAACAGACACATTCGGACAAGCCAAGCAGATGATGATAATGGACTTGTTGGTACACAGATCACTTAGATCAAAGATTGCCAAAAAGAGTTTGCATCTGATATGTTATCTCTGTGATGATATTCACATGTGTAAGTGTCCTCAGGTGACTAGCTTGAACTTTTTTGTAGACGTGATTGTGCATGCTGTAATCTGTTTGAAGGTCTTTTAGCATAGTTTTTCTCAGTTTTGCACTTTTAGTGCCACAATGGTGTTCATGTGTGATGATTAGCTTAGTTGATGGCTATTATCTCTTCCATGTCAAAGTTATTGCTTTAAAGAACTGTTCCCTAAACAGATAAGGCAGAAACGTAAGTGCTTAATTCTCCTAAAGTATAATCTGCCACAAAGAGATTAAACTTAATCCTTCTTCTCATTTTTTTTCTCTTACATGTACTGCCAAGCCACTTCACTAAGGCTTTTTTCTCCTGCTTTTTCGAATTACACATTCTCTTGTCTTTTTTTCTTTTTAGCTCCAGAGGTTGGTGCCAGTTCAGAAGGTACTTTTTTTTCTGTTCAACATCAAAATATTTATGATTGCAAAAACGTTATTGTATTGCACCAGGTCCTGCTCATATTCTTCAAATCAGAAGAAAAAACAATGGGGCTTATGTAGATCTGAAACTTGGTGAAACAGGATATTACTAGCATACCTTTTACAAGACAAACATAATAGAAAATTCCATACAAAAATGTGTAGTTTGTTTCTGATGATACATCTTAGCAATAACCTTTGTTCAGGAATACAATGCCATAATCTTTTAAACAATTAAAATCTTGAATATTAAAATGTAGTACAAAAATGAAATCATAATGAGTCTTGTAGCTGTTTTTCAATACATTATTTCATATGTCTTCACTTGAACTCAGACTCAATCTGGAGACTTTTGCTACTCTTTTATTGGGTGGCCACTGTGTTATGCTATAACACCCAAGTTTAGTTTTTAAAGTGTACCATCATCACTTCTTTGGCTACAGTCTTTGTCGATTTTGTCTTTTTTTTTTCGAGGGAGGGGCGATAGTGATGGTAATGAAAATAAATATATCAAAAAATAAAATGTAAGACGAGAAGATTTTAAAAGGATCTTTGTACACTGCCTTGTGTTATGCCTATTACTCCAATAAATCAAAGATTATGCAAATTAGGTATTGATAGTGCACCATATACTGTATGTTATTGTCAAAGGTATGTTAAGTGCTAATTTTTTTTATTTTGCTTCCAGATCCAGAAGCTTCCAAACCTAAAAGTGAGTTATCTCTCTTCTGTGTTCTGGTAACACTACATTCTCCCAACCTCTCAGGCTCCTCCCCAAACATACCTGCAGCATAAGACCTGCCCTGCTTATTTCTGTTATGTGTTGGCCTTAGCTGGCTTGTGCTTCCTGCATCACATTTTCAAAACCTCCTCTTTAAACTGTGAAGATTAAGCATGTTTGCATCATTGTAAAAAATGACTAAAGGCAATGACTAAAGAAGTGGGAAAAAAAATATTAAGGAGTGCTACAGTTATTTATTCTTATTGTTATTATTACTTAATTTTCTGAAAGACTAATCCTGGCTTAAACTCAAAGCATAGATTTGCTGCTGTCTTCTATTCAAAATCATTTCCTTTCATTGCATCTTGAAACAGCGATGAAAGGAAATGATCGCGAAAGGAAATGAACAGCGAAGGTTCTGCAAAGGTTCACAGCAGAACCTTCGCTGTTCTGCTCTTTTTCACATGAATGTCAGACATGCATGTTCATGCATGTTCATGCATGTCTGACATTCACTTCCTTCTACTGACTCACTACAGTCTCCTGTTTCATTCCCCCCCTAATTATGTTGACTCATTCTCTTTTTTCAACGTTTATTGCAGTTCTCTGACTCACTCCTCTCTGCTGTTTTTCTTACCTTTTCCTGTTGCTGCAGTTTAAAGTTTATTCAGGTGTGCATATGTCGTTGACTCCACTTTTATATTCTATCAATCACCTTCCTCTTCAGTCCTCATGTCACGTGTCGGGTCATCTCAGTGTATCTTGCCATTATTACTCTCTGTTGAATGAAAAGCAACCCCCAGTACAAAAAAGCCCTTGTTTTTATATTTGAAATACATCCCCTTGAAAAACTGTGTGGTATGCCAAGCAGCAATGCAGATACATTCCATTTGTATGATGTGGTAAATTGATGCTATATGCAGAAAGTTATGTTAATAACTGACTGAAAACAGGTAATTTAAGCAAAGTTGCTGAGTAAATTATTGGTTACCGTGGTTCTAAGCAGACAATCATCTTTACTTTTTTGAGCCATTTATATTATTTGGAACAGTGGTTTCATGTAGCTGTATCCTTCCACTAAAGGCAAAATAATACCCAGGCTGATTTTATTTACATGTGTGAAAAGATTCTCTGAATGCTTTCCAGCCTCTATATCATATTTTTAAAAGTATCATTATTACTTCCAAGTGAATGTGAACATGTTATTGCCATTTCAAGTGTTCTCATCTTCTTCTGTAATTATTTCTTTAATAATTTGTTTTATTTTGTTTCTGTGTGCAGGCTCTAACCATTTAGTAGCAATCCTGGGTGGAATCATTGCGTCTGTAGTGGGAGGAGTCAGTGGGTACTTTTCCTATACGAAGAGGCATTTGTGCTTCAAAAAAAGTCAAGGTAGGTTAAACAAATGTGTTTGTTTCTACTTTAGTACAGCAACTACAGAAATTAAACCGCATATAATGAATTAAGCTTTCCTAAAACCAGACATTTTGAAAATTACAACACAAATGTCTTAATTTGCAGCATTGCAAAAGTATCCATACTATGAATTCTTTAAAATGTTCTTACATTATACCTGCTAACATTAACTCTGTCCAATTTGACTGAGCTTGAACTCTGCTTTAATAAGAAGAGGAGAAAAAAAGCAGAAATGTAGCCCAGAACCCTTTACATGCCAAGCTGTAAATGCAGAGAGAAGTAGTTTTCAAACTATCTAATCAGTAAGTTGAATTTACAATGATATGAGTTTTATTTCCCTTCCTCTTTACAATGTTTCAGTCCTTTGTGTTGATCACTCACATACCTTTCCGGTAAGATGCATTTAAGTCGGTGGTTTTTCCATGACAAAATGTAAAAACACTTATCGGTTAAAAGTACTTTTGCAAAAAATTGTATATTTACAGTTAGTGGTAGGATGCCACAGACGATTGAGCATCTTTGAGTTAGATCAGAACTGACCGACCATCTTAAATTGATCTCCTTTAACCTGTTTTCTGGTTGAGAAGAAAGTGTTGTCTCAGGGTTTGTCTTTTAAACAAAAAAGCTGACCTTTCAAAGGTCAGCTGTCTGCAAAGACAGCAGACTCAGCTTCATGTCTCAATGAGTGTTGGCAGTTACAATTAGCTCACATACATCCTGCATCCCAGTATTGCCTCTTCAGCAAGGTTTAAATTTACAGTAAACACAAACTGCTCTGCTTTAGCAACACGTACTAAGAAGCAGATTTAGAATGTGTTTGGTATTGGTTGAATGTTTGGTTTAATTGCCAGTTAGTGTAAGTGGTTTCTATAGCAATCACATTTAGAAATGTTTTTTTTTTTTACTTTGGAAAGTCCCAAAAAAAACTTACTCTGTGGAGATTAATTATTGATATTCAGTTGATTGTTGTTTTTTTTTTTAAATAAATTTGTAATTGTTACAGTTATGAACAGGAAAGACAAAAAAGTGAAGCTAATAAGAAGTTATGCATAATTCAACCCAATCCTTCCATAAAATGCCCGCAGATGAAATCCAGTAGAGTTTTATAAGTTACTAAGGAAAACTAATGCAATTTTACTTGTCACGTTCTTCTGTGTGGACTGTGGAACAGTGGGTGAAGTAGTCATCTTGCAATCTTAAAGTTGTGGGTTTGATTCCAGTTTCCTCCTCTTGCACGTCCTTTGGGGGAGGCACATAACCTCAAATCGTTCGCCAGTCTGCATATTGGTGAACGAATGTGTTTGTGATTGTGACTCTAAAACCTTTGAAAAATTTAAATGACAAGAAACAGGCTATACTAATTTTGTCCAATTAACAAGTGGGGTGTCCAATTCCAGTCCTTGAGAGTTACCACACTGCAACTTTTAGAGGAATTCCTTTTCCAACACACCTGGATCAAAAAATGAGCAGAAGGCAGAGGCCTTACTGCTGGTGAGGGACGTCAGGCTTTTGACTTAGGCGTGTTGGAGCAGGGATGAATGTACAAAGTGGTATCAGTCGAGGACTGGATGTGAATACATTCCTGATTTACAATATTCTACAACTTCTTTTAATGGGCAGGAAAGTGATTAGTAAGCAACATGAAGTTTTATGATGCAGTGTTTCCTTTTCTTTTACTTGTTTGTTTTCTTCTAAGTGACTTTATCACTCTTTTTCTATTAGAACCAGATCTCGAGGCTGGAGCAGACAAAACAGCTGCAGCAGAGACCAAGTCGGAACCCCACGGTATGACTGAAACACTGACTAACACTCACCAAACATGAGTAAATACAAACATTCAAAACATTCAAACATTCATTTGTTTTATTTTATGCAGAACAAAACACCCTGCTAGACAAGACCACTCAACCAACGTCTGACTAGCCTGGGCCAACTTCATTCAAGCAGAGGCAATCTCACTGTTAGGGTCTGCCCCGAAGAGCTAAATTACTGTGAGGCCCCAGAGCAGGCCTGTTTGTTTCTGATCGTGTAAGTGTGTGTTGGTCTGCGTGTTGGTGGGCGTGTGTGTGTGTGCGTGTCTTCGTTCTTGTGTGGGGCAAAGGAGTTAGATAAAGATCTAGTGGTTTCTGGTCATTCCAACATGGCAATTTATTAAAATAATCAATCAAAATCCAGCTTTGTTTTTTCGCCAAGTTGCCATCACAGAGATTAAATCTCATATTAACTGTAACCATAAAATATCCCAACTCTGCAACATTTTTCTTTTATTTGAGATGGCTACTACATTGTTCTGGTAATTCAGTATAATTCAAAACCAGTAATGGAGAGTGATATTGTACGTATTGAACTAGTACTTTTTTTGCTTTTATTGAGCCAAACATATGATAATGAAAGTATACAAATGTCCTAAAGAAAGAAAAAATATATTCAACATAAGTTATCTCTTGTAAAAGTGTGTAATAAGAGGACAAGAAGTGGCATGAATTACTATCACTGTACTTTGTGAATTTTGACATAGGAGAAGTGTTAGAGGATTTTATTTCTAGTTTTAAGGGAATGCCATGTTTTAGGTTATCATGTGCGTGGAATACCAATGGCATCACCGTAGTACCATGTTTTCTTTAGTTTGTCCTGGTTTGTTCAGTTTCTCTCTGGTGAAGGGACTCAGACTTAAATCTTGTTCAGCGACTGTTTCTCCGTCAGCTGAATAGATTAGTCGTTGACATTTCTTATTGACTTTTGAAATAGACAATAATCAGATACAGACAGTTCATACCCTTTGATTTTTTTTGTCACATAACAAGCACAATCTTCAATGTATTTTGCCGAGATTTTACATCACAGAGACTCAGTCAAAGCAAAGCATAGTTGTGAAGGGGAAGCACATATAGAGATAGATCTTTTGCTCATTCTTTTCTTCCAAAATAGTTCAAACTTTCAGATTGGACCCATTTTTGAGTTTTCACTAAATTAACGTCGAGGGTATTCTATAATTCTGTAATCCATAAGAAATGCAGTTATTTGCATTTTGGCCAAAATGTTCAGCTGGCTTCTCATCTAACCTGAATGTCATGTTTGCTGTGTCCTCTACATGACATCTCCTAAACATTTAAATTAAGTCAAAACTCTTGCCAGAGTCTTTTCATCTATGGATGATCAATTGAATACTTAGTGAGAAGTTTAAAGCGTTGGCTATTGTTTTGTTTTTAATCTAAGCCTGCTATTATCTTCTCTACAACTTTAGTATTATGTTAAAGTACACACAGCTGGAATATAAAGGAACTTCAGAAGTCCATTAGTTTTCTGATGGACTTCTGTATTTGTATTTTATCAATTTAAATGCAAGTCACACTATTTATGTTTTTTTGGGGACAATAAACTATTGGTTGTTATGTGACAAAATATGAAAAGGCTCAAGAAGTATTATGACACAGTAATCATTACAGTTTTTTTTTCAATATTTTAAATTCACCTAAGTTCTATCCAAAAGACAAAGGGACACCTAACAAAGGAAAAGTAAAAAAAAAAACGTTATGTAATTATGTATATGCATTTTTTGTTAGGTTTGTTTTTTTTTCTGTAGTGTGTGTAGTTGAGATGCAGTGATTTCTTTGTTATAGTGCCTTTCACTGTCACAACCTGGCTTGATTAATCTAAAGACATACAGAGAAGACATATGGATTAATAATATCAAAACAAGCAAATCACACAAAACAATAAAAGAAATGTGGTGCATGCTGCTCAAAATTTAAACAAGATGAATTTGAAGGCATAGTACACACAGGGTGATAACGGCAACAAACAGCATGCTTAAAGCACGCCAGCTTTGTTTTTTCAACAAACAATGTTTCCAACTTGATCTGATTTTATGTGCAAAGCTCTCCTCAGTGTGTGTCTCTTCATTGAAATAAGCCAGTTAGTGCTGTCAGTGTTTTTGTAACATTCATATACAGACAACATTCACCTGTGACCTTTATATGAATTTCTACCATGTTAGCAGTGGTGCCTCTGAGCCGACACTGATGGTTTTTTGAGTCAACTAGATTCCTGTGGTATTTTGTGATTATTGTGAAAATGCCTCAGAAGATGCCACGCTACTGCCTTTTTTTTTCTGTCTCCT
Source organism: Phalloptychus januarius (assembly GCA_902982915.1). Lineage (NCBI taxonomy): Eukaryota > Metazoa > Chordata > Actinopteri > Cyprinodontiformes > Poeciliidae > Phalloptychus > Phalloptychus januarius. The sequence continues at coordinate 12,586,002 of CADWAE010000230.1, read as the reverse complement.
GCCACTGTAGCACAAATTAACTTCTGAATGTCTTTTCTTTTGCCTTGAAGTTTTGTACTTTCTGTACTTCTTTTAAACAAAATAATGTGGTTATACTGGTTGTATAGTGTCGCAGTACCTGAGGTGTTAGGTGTAAAACACTGCATAGGTGCAATACAGGACAGAGACTGTTGCTAACAGCCTAGCCTTGAGCTGAGAAATAGTCTGTGATGTCACATTAATTGTTTTTATGAACTGTGGGCTGAACATAAGTTTGATGCTCTGCTAACTGCCATCTTATTCTGTAACCACTGATGGACAATAGACAGTTTTATCTTGAGATGTTAAAGCAAGCAGATAATATGTCTGGCATAGAGTGAAAATGCACAAATTATCCATTGTATAACACTACAAGCGTTCTTAGATAGCCATTGATGCCTTCAAAACAGATTATCTTCCTTTAAGTGCAGCGCTTTCCCCCTTCTGTGCACATTCCACAGGGTGCTTTACAATTCAGCAAAAGCACTCTGATGTCCTGCAGTGTAACTTCAGACTCATTTAATACGCAAGAGAATTCCTCAGTGCTAATCTGCTTAAACTTTTCCCCTAGAAGTTCCAAAAGACACAGTGTATCGGACTGCGGCATCCAAACCAGAATGTAAACCTTTTGGTCCTGAAGTGCACTTTCCAGATCAAACAAAAGGGCATCAAACATGTCGCTAACCAGTACTGCCTTATCATTTATATCATCTTGAATATTCCTGAGGGGGAAAAAAAAAGAACAGTGTCAACATCAACAGAAAGATGAGCAGAGATTTTGTCTTTTTGTTTTGTAAGAACATTCTCAATTGGAGAAGCACTTTCCTATCCTGTATACACATTGACTTATTACATGCATTTAGACAAGTGTAAAGCTTTTCCTGTTAATTTAATATTCCATGTTGATATTTCATGTATGAACTGTCTTCTTCAATGTCATTCAAGCACTTGTGCTCGTCTGGAGTTGTGTAAATAATGTTTGACAAGTCAATTAAACACTTTTCGCGGGAGCTTCTGGTTGGTTTGTGTGTTTTGTCTTTGTTTTATGTTTTCCTCCCCAACAGATTACCAGCAAAGATAAATGATAAGAAATAAGCTTGGGGAAAAAAAGCCAAGTGATGTTTGGATATTTTGCACATCAGTGGGAGGATCTCGATGATGGTCCATTTCTTTTGAATGAGCTTCTCCCCTCACTGCACAACAGACTTTCACAAGCAACAGGCACGAGACGACAATAAAGTCCTTTGAATCACCTCTGGACTTTTGACCTGTTGCACTGATAAAGGAATAATAAAGGAGTAATCCATACCTGTCCATAAAATGTCATTTGAGTTCATCTTTCCGCTTAAAATTTGGCCCTGAAAAAAGGTTAAAGATAAAGAAGTTACAAATTATGAAGAACCTGATTTGCATCCCGTATATGTTAGAAAATTAACTCGAAGAAATTTTGTTCAGCAGCCAATAAAGAAAAACAGAGCAAAACAAACAAAAAAATATTCCCTAATTGAATATACCTGGGTGCTGTAATGGGTATTCCTTTCCTTTCTAGGATTTTATAGTTACATTACATAATGCTACTGTTTTTATTCTTGCTAAATAATCTGAATAACATTTCAACTTCATGTTTTATTTACTCAGGTTATCAGTGTCTGATATAAAATTACTTTTGGTGAACTGAAATATTTAAATATGTCAAAAGTGAGAAAAAGCAAAATCCAATAATATCAAGGCATTATGACATTTGACTACAAAAATTCAGTTTGTCACTGCAGGTTCACATCACTATATGCACCTGATCATAATAACAACGACCTCTATCAGGTTCTAAAACTATTTAAATCTGACCTCAATAGATCTGCTTTGATTACAAATAATTAAGGCTGAATTTTCTCTCACATGACTTGTATTGAATTAAAGAAGGGTTTGGCTGTGTATGTCTGTAAATAAACTGACTCGTATAAATGCAGATAAATCTCTCAAATTATGCTAGCAACGCCAATTCAAAATACGCACTATCGGTATTTATTACACAGATTAAGCAAAAATGGAAAAGCTAAGTACTTTACTGATTCAGGAAGATTTTGGAGGAAAAGAATATGATATATTGATCCTCATTAAGTTCAATTACATTTTTATTTGAAGCATGCTAACAGAATGCTGGGAAGGAAAGACATCACTCACTGCCCATCTGAGAAGGGCAATGAGTCTATTTAGAAATATTTTAAAGTCCATCATTCTAAAGTCAGAAAGCTTATTCAGAAGTGGAAAACATTTAGGACAACTGCTGATCTTCAGAGGAGTGGCTGTTTTGCCAAATTCAAGAGAATTTCAGAGCGATGCTCAGAAAAGGTACGCAGTCCTGAAAAGCTCCATCCGAGACTCTACAGACTCTAAAGATGGTTAAATAAGCTAATTTTAAGGACAAGATTATTTTACTATGGGTTGATAAGGACAAACCCTTGAACTGTCTGTCAGTTGTTGGATGTCCATTAACTTAATTGGTATTTTATTTTTATAGGTTTCAGCGGGATTTTTGCTTAATGTTTATTAGAAAATTATAGTCTGACAATAATTTGTCAGGCTACACAGTTCTTGGAAGTCTATCGTAATGTTGTTAAGGCATATACCCCAAGGACAATAGTGGTAAAAATTGATCCATGCATACAAACGGTTTATGACTAAGGCTTTGCAAAGCCAATATAATCCTGCGCACAAACTCTTGAGGAAAGATTTATTGATGTAAAGTTTGTACTTGTGTATGAGTGTTTCTTCTTGTTTTTCGATTTTTACAGTGCCTTCTAGATGTCAAAAACTTGATAGACCTCAAGAGGAATAAAAAAAATGAACCACAAAGAGATCTGAATAAAAAAGATGGTTTGTCAGGTATTTTCTAGATGGAAACTCCTACATAACAAGTGCAGGCTCTGTGAATGATTTATGGTGACAGGCCTATAAAGATTCACCTGATTAGAGCTTAGAAATGAAGTGTGGGAACCTGCTAGAGCTTCAACTTGCATAACACAAGCACTGTTGATGCCTTTACATGTGCACATATTTATTTCATACCCTGAAGCTGGTACACCCACACAAAACCATCCATTCTAGCCAAGTACTAGTGCGAGCTGAAACCTGGTGATGTCTAATAGATCTACTTTGATTACAAGTAATTAAGGCTAACTTTTCTCTTACATGACTCATACTGAATTAAAGAAGAAGGGTTTGGTTGTCTGTTAAAATAACTTGACTCATAGAAATACAGATAAACCTCTCTTACAATGGGCAGCTTATACTAGCAATGCCACTTCATATTCTCTGTCTTTGTCTCAGAGAATGGATCATATGTTGGGATACTGTTATGTTTATATACTTCTATTATATTTGAATCTCTTAGAAACAGTTTTGTAACTAATTAAAACCTTGATAACCAGGCTGTGAAACTTGTTTGACAGTTTGACATGGAAGTGATCAAACTGTGGCTCTGCTGAGTTGCTAAGAAAGGCCAGGCTGTTTGATTACTGGCTTTTTGTCTGGTTTATTTGGTTTGGCATCATACATATTCCTCTTGGCAGTAGTACAAGATCCTGAATATTCTGTGCTACCTCTGCTCTGTTCGTGAACACCCTTTTTCCTTCCACTCTACTTTCTTCTAATGTGAATGGATGTGGTATGCTGTGAACATACCACATCCATTCACATGGATGGATGTTATGTAATCTTATGATATGTATAAGATTACATAACAATGACAGCTGACTGTGAAGCCCAAAACAAAATATGTCTATTTTTCAAATTATGTTTTATTGATCTTTTATAATATTACATTTGCCAAGGAACTGAATTTTTGGCTTTTTTCTTTTACTTTTAGGCCATAATTATTAAAATGACCCGAAATTGATACTAAAAAATATCACTCTGTGTCTAAGAATTCTTTTAAGAATATGAGTGTACTTTTTTATGAATAACTGAAATAAATGTAATTTGTCAATAATATTATAATTACTGAGGTGCCCATCAGTTAAATTCAAGATAAAATTGATCTATAAAGACAGGAAGTTATGTTTTAAAGTGATGGCAAGGAGGCATTGTAACTTATAAAAATGCTTAACCAGAGATAAATAATCATCTTATCAGTGGATGATAAGATAATTATCTTATCATCTTATCATCCAGCAATGATGATAAGATGATAACAATCAAACCCTTTTATAAAAGGTTTTGATTGGTGCATCTTAAACTATCAAGATGTAATTTTAACAAAGGAAGTCTCATTATTTCATATCAAGAACAATCTGCCCTCCTTTCCTCCTCCCTTTGACCACAAATGAAACATACTTACTTGCACTACTGATATTTTTTTTCTAATAACAATACTATTCCTCAAAACTATGACTTACCTAATTTTTATCTCAGATATTTAATGTGTTCTGATTATTATTTTGTCTATTAGCAACACAGCTGTGAAAACCACATTTAAATTAAACTTTTCTGTAATCTTTTCATTGTTTAAATCTTGTATTTGTTGTATTTTAAAAACTCTAACGAGATCTTGACGCAGTGCATAAGTGTGCATTGTCGTGGCGCATGAGCTACATGTTTTACGGGAGCCTAAAATGTGCTGTGCGTTAGTGATATTTATTACTGTAAACTCCTGGAGGCGGGGACCTGAGCAAAGCAGGAACAGCTTTGAGCGTAGAGTAGGTTTAATGCGGTGAGTTTAAATTCGAGGAGTTTAAATACATTTTAATACTGCAGTTAATCAGGAGACATTCAGTTTTATTCACTAACGTTACGGCTTGCATTTAATTGCGGCCCATTTGCTCTAAGAGCCGTGCGGACTCTGCAAGAGTTCACACTTCAAGTGGTGTTTTATTACAGTGTATCTGAATCTGAGCACTCCTTCCTTGCATAAGTGTTCAGATTCACTTCACGTGCTGGGATTACACAATAACACGCAGTCTTTAAAAGATCTCCGTAGTAGTTTGCACTTTAGAGGCGAAACAAAGTCACTTGCAGAATGGCTATAGGATTAGTTAATGCAATGTGTTTTGACAACATAAAAGTAAAATTTAAATAACTTTTCTTATAAAATATAAAAGTTCATATCAATCAACGGCGTAACTTTTCTTCTTTGGATGGAAAAAAGAGAAAATAAATAGGAGTAATACATGACTGTCTTCTGCTCAGGTCTGCCATGCTGGCACCTCTTATTCTCTCCCTGCTCCTGGCGTCAGGAAGTGATGTCAAAGGGGAGGTGGAGGACAAGAAGCCCAACTTTGTCCTCATGATGGTGGACGACCTCGGGATTGGGGACATAGGTTGCTATGGAAATGATACCATCAGGTAAACCATACACAATCCATATTTTTGACACCTTTAGTAAAGATCTGTGAAATTGAAAAATGTTAGAAAAACCTTTTAAAGAATAACATTTATTCATGATAAGAACATCACAAGTAAGTGTAGCTAACTGAAGCAGTTTTTACACATATTTAAGTTGATCAGAGTATCTTTGATGTAGCTGTTTTTCAAAATTGGAAAAACCGGAAAAAATACATAATTTAGATAAGCCAATGTATGATGATCATAGTAAGACGACAGAAAACAGATTTTCAACTAAACTTGCCCATATTTACAGAAAATGCTCAAAACAACTAAAACTGTGACAAAGCTATGTTTAAAAATGGGACAAAGATGAAAACATGAGATTTAGGTAAGACTGGACTGAGCTTCCTAAATCAGGAAATGACTATGCAAGTAAAACGCCACTTACCCTAACTTTCCCATATGAAAAATATGAACAAAATCTGGAATCTGGAAAACCTGGAACTGTAATAAACAAGGAGTAGGATGAGAACAAATAGAAAGAAAACATCTTCTGCACATTTTTCAGTTGAAGGCTATGCTGCTTCAGGAAAATATCAAATTACCAAGGCTGCCAATAACAGTTGGATTAGCTATGTGTAATTAGATCAAGTTTTCTAAATATTTGTATTTATTGTAAATATTTGTATTTCTATATTTGTATTTTACTACTTTTTATACTGCTCTTTATTTATATTTTTTACTGTTCCTGTAGAACTCCCAACATAGACAGACTGGCTTCAGAGGGAGTAAAACTGACCCAGTATATTGCAGCAGCTCCTCTCTGCACTCCAAGCCGGGCCGCTTTGATGACAGGCCGTTATCCACTTCGCTCAGGTAAATAGTCTCCTACTTAGGACCAAACATTTACATGATAATATGTAGTTAAATCTACTACATGCAACGTTCCATTAGTTTTTATAAATTTTTTTTGCATCCATATGCGTTGACCAGGGATGGCCAGCACAGGCCGTGTCCAGGTACTGTTGTTTCTCGGCGGTTCGGGGGGACTTCCACCTTATGAGACTACCTTCGCTAAGAGGCTGCAGAAACAGGGATACACCACCGGCCTAGTTGGTAAGAGGCGATCAGTTTGCTGTCTGACTCAGAACTCTTCCAACATACTTTTATTAAAAATTGAATTGACAATTCACAAATCAGTGACATGACCTCCATCCTTTCTAGCAATTTTGCTTCCGCTATTTTCTTTATATGTGGATTAGATTCAGAAGGAAGCCTGCACATGGGGATTCAAACCCTTTATGAAGTAAAGCAAATAAGAGCAATTTGAACTTGTATTTGCATAAGCTCAAAATTGTACTTAGCAGAGATAAAAATTAAGAAAGAGATGGAGAGTTTTTGTTTTATTGAATAGAATAGAGTAGAATAGAATCTTTTATTGTCCCTCCCAGATAAAATTTTAGGTGTCCCATTAGTGAAATATGGAAACATGCAAATTCAGACAAAGATAAACTATTCTAAAAATAAGGGGACATTTACAACAAAAGACAAATAACATTTGTTAAAAATAGCACACTCAACTTCTATGAAATGTGCAATGGAGTAGGATAGTTTTAAAAATATACAAACCTTGTTTGTATATTTGTGCTCAATAACACAACACTAGATCTTCTTCACAGAGTTAATTTATTTTGTCATTTTTAGTGAACCCCCTGTGAAGCAGGTGCTGAAGTCTCCCACAATTCTTGCATCAAACCACCAACTTTCAGTCAACAGTATTTTTCTCTCTGATCTTCATAAAGCAAATAGCAGCAGACATGTATCTGTCTTTTTTCATTTTCATTCAGTCTGATGCTCATGTCTGATGTCTGATGACACATAAGGAAAAACATTTTAAAGAACGTAATACTGCATTTTGCAATCAAACCAGACAAAATTATGCGTAATGAAAGGTCTGAAGATTTATGTAGTGATGTGGACTCTTTGCTCTTTTTTTGTCTTTACATTAATAGAGTTCTGTTTTTAATCTTGTGCTTCTGTAGGTAAGTGGCACCTGGGTGTGAACTGTGAATCCAGAGGTGACCACTGTCATCACCCAAACCAGCATGGTTTCAGCTATTTCTATGGCCTGCCATTCACCCTTTTCAATGACTGCGTTCCTGGGGAGGGCAGCGATGTGCTGGTGGATCTCCAACTTGCACTCCGACATCTAACCCTGCTACTTGGACTGGGACTTTTTACACTGGTGGGTGTGACTTTGTCTTGGTTTTATTTTTCTTTCCCCACATTTATAAGAAACAGATATGTTTTTTTTTTTTTGCTAGACAAAAAGGAACACATTCAAAAAAATAAAAAAACAGTTGTTGTGTTATTAAGTAAAAAGCTTAGCAACTCATGTAATCATTCAGAAAAGTGCCAAAGGGCTTGAGAAGCAGATTGAAAACAGAAACGCTGGTTGTGAAACTCAGTTGCATGAGTCGGAAAATCGCATTAAGGAAAAACCTAATGTTGAAACTGAAATTCAGAGGAACTGGCAAGAAAAGTTGCCTGTGGGACAAATAGAAACCAGCTGTTTCACAGGTAGAGCAAAGAGAATAGCACTTGAAGCAAAAATTGTAAAAGAAAAAGAAAGCATATTCATAGAAGTCTTTAAGAGTGACAACCAAGTAGATTATTTTCAATTGATAGTTCAAAAAAGGAAACAGGTTTTGTAAGAACATTTAAACTAATATCTAATAGCATAAATCTCAAAGTCACACTTGCGTAACATGATATGTCAATATGTCTCAATATACCAAAATCAAACTGCAGCATAAAAACTACATAAAAGAGTCAATACATTTGTGTGTGTTCGATCCATATGTCTTTTCAGGTGTGTGTTCGTCTATGTGGGCTCCTTGAAGTTAGCCTTTGGCTACTGGTGCTGCTTTTCTTTGTCAGTGTAGTAGCAGCAGCTGTGTGGTATGTGCCCTTTGGGCTTCTTCGAACCTGGAACTGCATCATTATGAGGAACCAAGATGTGATAGAACAGCCTATGGCAGTGGAGACACTCCCCCAGAGACTTCTGGCAGAAGCACAAAATTTTATAAAGAGGTAAGGTAAGCATGTCGGTACAAAATAATGAGCTGCTCAGTTCTTTTTTCCCCGCGAAAAATCTCAAAACTAACAGATATGCAAAATTTGTCTTTAATTGAATATTTAGTTAGCAAAAATGTGTACTACATATATAAATCCTATATCAAACAATGATTATAATGTGTTAGTAAATTTGATACAGTAAAATATTTGTGTATTTTAGAACAAACTAAAGTAAAAATCATCAAATAAACCAAATGAATTATCGAAAACTCCTATAATTTCGGTAGAGAGAGCTCAAATAGATTGGTAAGTAATCCAAATAAAATGACAAAATAGTCAAAGTAAAGGAATAATTTAGACTAAAACAATCAAAACTGATAAAAGTAGTTCCACATTGGCATTAGTTTATTGATGTTTATGGCTGACTTAGAAAAAGACACAGATCATTTGTGACATGTCAACAGTGTGAATAATGGTTAAAGAGATGCTATGCCTGAGAACATCTCTGACTCACTTCCTCTTTAGGAATGCTGATCGTCCGTTCCTCCTCTTCTTCTCTTTGGCTCATATCCACACGCCTCTGTTCACAACGCCTGCCTTTGCTGGAAAGAGCCGCCATGGTCGCTATGGTGACAACCTAGAAGAAGTGGACTGGATCATTGGTAAGTCAAAAGGCGTAAACCTAATATGTTAATATGTGCATATCTTGTGTTAGACTTCAGAAGGCAGGAATATTTTATTTTAGCGAAAGAGTTTATAACTGACTAAAAGCATAACATTTCAATAAATCTTAAGTTTTAAAGAGTGAAAAAGGAATAGAATGAGTGATATTTTTCTGTGCTATCTCAGGTCACTGTATCTCACCAATCTACACTGTTTTCAGGTAAAATAACAGAAACAGTGGATTCACTCAGCCTAGCCAACAATACCTTCATGCATTTTACATCAGACCATGGTGGACATTTAGAAGATTCAGATTCTCTTATCGGCCAGAAAGGAGGCTGGAACAGTATATATAAAGGTCAGTCATACGTCAGGGTGATTTTGATCGATGACACTCCCACAAATATTTGTGTAATTTCTGCCTTGTGTCTCATCTCCAGGTGGGAAGGCAATGGGGGGTTGGGAGGGGGGGATCAGGGTGCCTGGTATTTTTCGCTGGCCTGGCAGACTGGCAGCAGGAAGAGTAGTTGATGAGCCTACAAGCCTCCTGGATCTCTACCCCACCCTGAAATACTTAGCCAAAGACACCCAGCCAGATAGGTACAGACCAATATTTTATAATATGACACTTTTGTAATCTTTAACAACTCGTTTAGCCAAAACAAAAAAAAAAAAGAGAAAAATATCTGGATGTGAACTAAATCTCACTTTAATTCCTATACTGTAAAACATTCGTGCACACACTATACAAGGGTGGTCATTAAGATTTTGATCACAGAACATTCACGTACATCAAATCTGGGTTGTTCTTTATGCATTCCTCTTCATCCTCTCTTCTCTTACGCTGAATCTTTCTCAGACATTTAGATGGCTATAACCTCATGCCACTGCTGGAGGGGAAAGCTGCACGATCAGAGCATGAATTCATGTTCCACTACTGCGGTGTGTACCTGAATGCAGTACGGTGGCACCCACCTGATAGTAAGTTCACACACGCAGAAGCAGAAATGCGTTCAGCTCTTCAGCAGATGTATATTTTCAGATTTAATGAGGTGTGAAATATTACCATGAGACAAAATTGAAACAGATCTTATCATTACTGTTATATGATGTGTGGCTTTTCACTAAAGGACGACAGAAAAAACAGAAAATGATAGAAAAAATACAGCTAAGTTGAGACATTTCATTGTCTTAGATGCTCACATGTTGAGCACAACATATGATATTATGTTATGGTTCTGATAACATAACATAACAGAATAGAGATGTATGTTGAACTTTTGTAGTTAAATTCTGACTTCTTGCAGTTAAATCCTATTCTCCAGTAAGAGTTTTCCCTGCCAATGCAAATTTTTTGGACAGCTGTAATGGGATTTATATAAAAAAAATGTTTTCTGCCCTGTGTCTTCATTAATTGTCTACCACTGGAACTGCGGTGACATCAATTGTGTGAGAAAACTGAATCTACAAGAGAGGTTTACTATTATTTGAAAACATAAAAAAATATAAGCTGACATGTCTTGTGCATCCTAAATTAGCGATTAGAATAATGACTTGGTCCATCTCCCAACCAAGTTTTTTTTTTTTAAGATTTGAATCGGGTTTTGTTGTCAGACTGAGCTCTCTGGTTCTTTTGCTGAACTGCTGCAAACATTTACTTGAGATTTATTTTCAACATTGTCAGTGCCCAAACTGACTGTCACAACAAGTTCTCACTTGTCAAGTTTTTTCTCTTTCCTGCTTCCTGGTTCTAGTGCCACATTTTTCTTATTGATGTTTCCAAATTAAATTGGGCAGGACATTTTCCACTGGTGATGTCTGACATTCTTGTCAAAACATTATGTAAATATGTGATGGTGAAGAAGTTACTAAGTGTTTCTGGCTTTTGTTGTCTGTCTCTGTTAGGCAACTCCATCTTCAAGGTGCATTTTTTCACGCCAAACTTCTTTCCACCGGGTGCTGGGGGGTGCTATGACACTAAGGTTTGCCTGTGTCATGGCCAACATGTGACACACCATAACCCACCGCTGCTGTATGACCTTTTCCATGACCCCTCAGAGTCCCGACAACTGACCCCTGAGATTGAGCCTCGATACACTGAAATTCTCCAGCAGGTTGCCAAAGCCGTAGAGAAACATAAGAGCACCTTTCCAAGTAAAGCAGGATCTGATGGCATTCAAGTTCAGTCCGACACAATTCAAAACCAAATGAGCTGGGAAAAGATTTTGTGGAGACCCTGGCTGCAGCCGTGCTGCGGGACCTTCCCTTTGTGTGGGTGCAAGGAAGACAAAAACATTTATAAATAGGTTTCAGTTTAGTGAAGTTCTTCCTTGTTGACATATGTCTGCAGGTTTACTTTGTGATGGTTTAACAAAGGCTGAATTATTTTTTTTTATTGTCTTTTTTTTATCGTTATCTGACAAAAGTGAATCATGTATTTGGAGCATTTCAGGGTGTGCAATCATTCTGTGGAAGCTTTTGGATTTGAAACCTTGTTCCATGTTTTTCTTATCAATTTGTTTTAGAAATAATGTGATTATTACTATGTTTCTATCAGTAAGAGAAATTACGAAAGAGAATAATGTAATTAAAAAAAGACAGTAATTTAAATGTGAAACAAAATGTAAACAGAATAACTCAAATTGTGTTGATATGAGCAAAGTAATTTAAAGTACTGTGCTGAACAGTCAGTTTTTGTGCTGTATAAATAATTTATTTTATCCAAAGGAAATCCTTTTAGTTTTTATTTTGTGGAGTGCTTATTCTTATCCAGCAACCCAGAACAGGAACATTTTGTTTTATACTGAACTCAGCACAGAGCAAAAATTAGAAGAAACTTAGAATGCAGAGAACTCCTATTAGTTTATAAATTGTGGAGTACTTATTCTTATTCCTTAGAGAATAAGAAAGATCCTTAGATCCTAATAGTTCATAATTATTAAGTACTTTTGTTGTTTCTTTTGCTCTTCTTCAGTTTTTTGTTTGTTTGTATTTCCTCTAATCCATGTAAAGCACTTTGAACTACATTGTTGCTGAAAATATGCTATATAAATAAAATTACCTTGCCTAAAAGGATATTTTCCCACATTTTGTTGCAAGTCAGGCTCGTCCTCATTGTCCAGAATGTTTCTAATGCTCATGAAATACATGAAATAAAAACAGCATTTTTTACTTGTTTGCAAATTTATAAAAGAAAAAATAAATAACAGTGCAATGTACTCTTGTGCTTATTAGAGAGCAGGTAATTTTAGACCCTGATATATCATGAGCGTGAGCACGGGAGGGTTTTAAAGTTTATTTAGAAATTAAATATTTTAAAGTGTTGTTTTATTCCAACATTATTTTATAATAGATTGTTTGTGGTAAGCCATTTTACAAAAAGGCTTAGGTTCTGCTAAGCATTTTGTAAAATGAAAGTAGTTAATGCTTTGCACCATTAGGGGGCAAAGTCAGACTGTGGTTAAAACTACAAATGGTTCTACAGTGTCTTGAGGTAGGAAAAGAAAATGCCAAAATGAGGTTGGAGTTCTGTCTGATGATGAATATGATAACAAAATAAGCATTAGTTTGCATCTTTTTTGCAAGAAAAATTATTCACATGCAGCCACTGCAGAACAATGCTTCATTATTCAGCATTCTAAGTTTTATATTCAGTGTTCTCTATTCTTTGTTCTGCACCATTTTCTTTATGCTCCTTCCACCTCGTCTCTTCTGACCTCTGACTTCATAACCTTCTCCTCTTTTCTGCAGTAGACACCATAATTCTTTTATCTCTACTTTTCACTTGCAACCCGTCATTAAGATCAAGTGCACAAAGTCTGCTTTACTGAATTAAACCAGTGCCAGGCGGGTGGGGGGGCTAGAGGAAGACTGACCTACTTTGACATCCTTTAATAATACAACACTATGAAATACAGTGTGAACTCCTTCATCATAGGTGTCATCACCATTTGTTATCACCTTATCATCATCATCATTGTTTCCCCTCCAGCAATGGCAGGCAGTCGTAACATCAAAGTTAGCAAAAGCAGCATCTGATAATTTCCCTTCCTCCTCTGTTTACTGTTCTTCAAACTCATTTTTGCTTCTCCTCCTAATTTTTGTCCTTCCCCTGCAGAAAGTGCTCATGTCATAAGAGAGGAGACAAATTTCATCATCATCATCATCACCACTGTAATTGCTGCCATCACAGATGTAGTGTTTACTCCCGCCCCCCCACCTGCCTCCCCCCAGCAGTGTCCCGTACATCAAACACTCTGCGAGTTCATTACAGTAGCCACTCCATTATGTCCCTGACGGTAAATCATGCAGTCAAGCATACATAATGACATTTGGCTGTACATCAGAGCTAATGATGGCTGGTGGGGTAGAATGTTTCTGGCTGTACATCATGTCACACAGGAGGGCTACTGTGTGCATACACACCCACATGTAAACCATGGTCATGTGCATGGGGCCCAGACAAGCACACATTCATGAACGGGCATGTGCACAGTATATCATTCTGAGCAGTTTGGCGGTTTTCTGTAAAGGTCAGTGTTTCATAGGGTGCCGTAAAGCATTTTTAGAACCCAGTGTTTGTCATACGTAAACACACACCACCTTGGAAATGGAGGACTGAGGCATGAGCGCATAAACATGCTTGAGATGTCTTTCCTGGACCACAAATAAAGATAGCAGTGAGGCTGTTGATGGATTGTTTTCATGTTTTGTTTTTCTTTTGATATTCATGTGGCTGTGGCATATGTTTGAAAAATACAAGAAGACGAGGTCATTATAGACTAAAAATGTTTTTTTTGTTTTTTTTAAATTAGTTGTGGAAATAATGTTTCTCATGTTTGGATTTCATTGCCTTTGAAATTGAATGGCCATGTCAAGTCTTGATGATGTTGTTGTGACATATAAACACAGAAATGTAATGTGACAGCAACATCATCAATCACATTATATCTTTGGAGATCTTACAAATGAACATCTCAACTTTCAACCTTCTGTGAAGTATATTCACAGTCTGATGGTGTCTCATTACTGTGTGTCTTTGACATCTGGGAACCACACAAATTGGAGAAAATAATTCATGAAACAACACTACACAAGTTAATTAGCGATCATTTATTTTTCACAGCTTGAACTGATTACACTTTCATGTTTTATGATCAAAAGAACAGTGTGAAAGAAGCTTAAAATGTAAGCCAGTTAAGTAGTTGAGGACAAGGAAGTGTAGCAAGATATTAAGCAACATTAAGCTACTTTTAATTTGAGTTTTTAACCCAAATAGTCTCACCGCTCACCATAATAAGCCTAAATAGTGAGTTCTTTACCTCACCGAGGAGCCATGTCAAATACAATAAAGAATGAGTAGAGTTCTGTGCATTTCTCAAGATTAGAATAGATTTGTAATCTAAAATTCACATTTCAACTAAAGATTGAATTTTGTAAAGAATAAATTTTCCTAATCACTAATGAATCAAAAAAAAATTTTTTTTTGCCAATCAAGCTGAGATTCACTCAGTGAGATTTGCTCTCCAATTAGACATGTGGAGCACAAAAGTCTACTCCAACATATTACAGGGAAATTTTATAAATTACAAAATCTGGCTAAAAAGTAGTATTACCTGAACTTTATAAAAGTCAGAGAATCACCAGGAAATTATGAAGTCCTCATCAAAATAAATAATTTTCATGTTTGTATGGCAGAGGTTTATTATTAGAGGGAAAAAGTTAAATATTACCAAGATTTAGAACCAGCTACAATTCATCAGCTTTCAATGTCAGAACTGCCACAAAAGAACAAGAAATAGCACATTAGTTGAAGTGCCTGGATCTCTCCAGGTGTACGGTTCTGGCTCCCCTGCTTCTCTTCTTGGCTGATGAGGAAATCTTGATACAAATGACCATTAAAATTAACCCAAAGGTCAGATGAGGCATGGTGTTAATTCCAGTACAGCTCACTGAATAAGATGTGTGTTTTCTTATTTTTGAATAATAGTCAAATTGACGGTATCAATAGTCAACATACAAAGTTACAACTAATCACAAATTATTATTAAGCTTTCTGATTTTCTGAAATACATTATAAAGAAAGTGCACAAATATAAAAGAGACGAACAAGGTTTTACATAGGAATTCCTGTAAAATAATTTGTATCCCAACCAGTAACCAACGTGGCCAATTAGCCTAATAAGAAGACCAATTATGTTAGAATCAGAATTAGCTTTTTAAATAAGCTTATGTGCACAAGCAAGGAATGTGACTTTGGTTCCACTTTTCTTTCAATTAATACATTATAAATGTATATATTTAAAAATACAGTGTTGCATTATAAAAATGTCCACAATAATTTTTTTTTACAAAAGAGGAAAACATGGTTCAATGAGTACTCATGCTGATCCATTCACACTCACTCAAGTGTTCCCCAGAGTGATAGAATAGGGGAAGGAACTGTCTGCTGATTTTAGAAAAATATTGCTCTGTAGCATTGCCTGAAGGTAAACGTCAAAACAAATTGTGTCCAAGGTGTGGGGTCTGCAGACATTGCTGCCCTTCTAATACCTGTACAACTCCTGGATGCAGGGAAGGTCAGCCTTTGATTTTTTCTGAAAACCTAATTGTTTGTTGAGGTTTAGACCTGTCCTGTTTTATGAGTGAGCCAAAACACACTGTGATGGGTGTGTAGAATAACTTTATCAGAAGGTTGTACTTGTGTTGCTGTATTCATTACAGACTCTGCTGGATCTTCTTCTGAACAGTGTCTATGTGTGAGGAGTGTCTAAGGTCCTGAAAAAGGATGGTTCCACTGTCTACTGGAAGTGATCCACAGTAGACAGTGTGTGGTTTGAAGATGGTGAGGTGAGGGAGTGTGTGTGGCATTCTCCACTATCTTAAGTGAGTTGAGTTCCCTGTGGTTCTGACAGAACCAGTGGACCATCTCCTGTGTGAATCCAGATTGTCCTAGATCAAATCAACTGCAGTAGTGTCATCTGAGACCTTCAGAAGTCTGCAGATAGGTTTTCTGAGGTGCAGTCATTAGGGTACAAACAAAAACGGAGTGAGGAGAGTATGCATACCTGCAGGGTGTGCTGGAAGAGGATGCTCTCCAGCCTCACCTGCTGCTGCAGGTCAACACTGTGGCATGGGTGAGCTTCTGGTGGAGGTGATGGTGATGAAAGCTGAGCTCAAGTTCATAAAGATAATCCTGGCTAACATCCCTGGATGGTTGAGGTGGTGCAGGAACATGGAGAATGAACATGGAAATGATCATGGGAGACAGATAGAACCCAACAGAATGACCTAGTGAAGAACAAAGTGACCGGGCAGCTTAACATAGTGGGGAGGAGTAGAAATGAACTGATTACAGGTAACTGACTGCAGCTGGGGAAGGGAGCTAGTGAAACTAGATGAGGAAATGCCAGGCAGCTGGGAAAGAGAAGAAAATGGCAAATTATTAAAGCCTAATTTACACTGCATCCAGCTCCACTGTGCACTTCCCAGGCGGTCATTTTGGAGCACCCCAATTTGCACTGCTTGCGTCCGAACTCAGTTCCACTCCGCTGCAAACTGCAGAGTTACTACAAGACACATGTAGCGATAAACAGTGTTAAACAAGGATGACTGCAGTCATATAAAATGCTGTACTTCTTTACTTCCAAAATTAATATTTTCCATTCATTCCTCCCCCATTTCCTCTGCCTTGACTTGCACTCCTGCTGTTACCTAAGAAAAAACTTGACTTAATAGGTTTCAGAATTAAAACCACACATTTGGTGTGTATGCATAGCAATAGCTGGCCGCATATGTATAAATATAGTCATATTTTCATTAATATAGCTGGCATTTTGAGGAAATATATGGTGAATTATTTTGAAGATATGGATGGTGTGCTTGTGCAATTGATTCTAATTTTGGAGGATGACTCTGTAAATGTGCAGTGCACTACAATGTCGTGTGGACACAGTGTAAATGCTTTCATTGATTTAATGGGTGGGCACTTACTGTGGAGGCTGCAGTAAACAATAACAGAAATAAATACTAAATCTAGCAAAACATACCAGTCACCTAAAATTTATCTGAACTAGAAAGAATTAACTGGAATGAGATAAAACAAATGAAAATAATCAATACAAAAAAATGAAAGAAACAAGGGGTCCAAACAAACAACCCCTGTATGACAGAAATACAGCAATAACAGCACAGTGTGATAATTGCTAAGACCACATTTAAAAATACAACACAGGCATATTGATTTACTCCAAGTCCATCACATTCCCTGAAAATCCCTGCAAATGTGTGTGTTTTAAGCAGTGTGGCCCAACTGTCACCATGTGAAATAAACTCCGAGTTCAAATGATCTCTTTGTGCAGGAACTTTCACTGTGCAGATACACAAACTATTCCTCAAACATTTCATTTTTGTTGTGTTTAAAATGTATTTCAAAGGCTAATCTTAAAAACCGTAGGAGTGGGGGATACAACTGCTTTAGACCAAGTAACCATGCAAGGTTGTTATGTGTGCGAGTGTGTGTAAAGATGTCATGTCTGTGGTTTACATGGGTTCATGATGTGCACTGCACAGTCTAAATTACCTCTCAAGGCACCAGGCAGGAAACAGAGTGGCATTCACAAGCAAGCACACCCATATATACACACATATATTATCTCTCCAATGTAATTATGCTGACAAACACTTTCAAGATTAAACCAGTCATATAAGCAACATGCAGCTGTGAAGTCCATCAGATATGAACCTGGTCAACTTTACATTTTCCGTTCTCCTTTAGTGACAGAATGTTTTTGAGAAGGTGAAGTTTGATTGGAACCAGATAAGGAAGATACTACACACATACAACAATTACAGTTCACTACAGTTAGAGATGCACACACAGCACAACCAACCTCTCTTCCTGTCCTTAGGCCTAAAAAACTGACAAAAATTGGCTCCAAAGTTATCATATGTTTTTTGCTTAGCTCTCAGAATAACTGCTCTGAGGTTTCTTGTTGCAGAGACACACTTTGACTTTGAGGCAAAGCAAAAAAATTGCAGCAACGAACTAAACTACTTCCAGTTTCTTGGACGTCTCAGGGTGGTGTGTATAATTTAAACCAATTATAGGTTTTCAAAGAGCTACCTTCTCCCACATCACACTTTAAACTGCAGACTCACACTAAATCACATCCAGGCGGCATCTGTGTGGTTTATCTCAAGATGGAAATATGAGAGAACTGTCAGTATAGGCTATAGAAGATACTAAAACCTGACCTGCACTTGTTTGAGGCAACAGTTAGTCTGCAAATTCATGTGTTGATTTCAATTTGTTTTGAAATTTAAATAACTTTTAGTTAAAGCAAATTTAGTTGGAAAAATAGTTTGTAGCAATACTTAATACAGTTTGTATGGTAAATAAAGTCACATGGTTTTCATAGAACCTACAAGCTGCATTCACAACACTTGTAGCTTATTTTCACAAAAATGTTTTATGTTACCTTCCTGGAGATTGCGTGTTATTTTCAAGAACTTACAGGTTACTATTCAACTTACAGATGCATTTGTGGAACTAATACAAATACCGGCTCTCAGTCATTTTAATTTAGGCTGATCCTCAGAGTTGGTCCTATGTATGTTCTGTAGTAGTATTTATATTCAAGAAAGTCCATTTTAACTTGTAAATCCTGAAAATAACCTGCAGGTCCTGTTTAAGGCTTACAGAGTAAACTGCAAGCTCTACAAAAGTAACCTGCATTTTGAGGGTAAAGCAGGTATGCTACATGTTCTCTACAAGTAAAAACACTGTAAAGTCTGGATAGTTCTTTTTTTGAGAATTTTATGCCTGTATGTTCTGATTAAGTTAATGAAGAATGACAACAGCTGTTGTATTATGAGTCAAAGATTGACAAAAAAAAATGTCAATCTTCATGTTATGGAAGAGACAGATTGCAACGACTAGCAGGAAAGAAAATCTGCAGAGAAAGATGCTAAAATAGGGATGGGAGAGAGAAAATAATTTCCACATTTTTACAGCACTTCCCCACCTCCTCGTCCACTCATCCCCACCCCCTCAGGGCTCACTTCAAGGGTGAATGATAAAAACCTAAAATAATTAATGTGGCACAAATGAGGAGTCGATGTTGTATTTCTCTGGAAATATAGATGTGCTCTTTAAAAAATGTGCTCAATTTGTAAAAGAAGCACAAATAGAGAGCATGAAATGGAAATAGTAAAAAAGAAAAAACAGAGACAGAATATTCTACACAGTCTGGAGAGTTATTTTTATATATCCTTTAGGACACTATTAAAAGTAGATATTGCAGTTGGACAGTTGGTTTTAGTACTTTAGTCATTAGTATATTTAGCTAGATTTTTCCAGATAACTGTGGATTATGGTTTGATAAAACCCACTGTCATGATATCAAACTCTAACAATTTAAATCTAGCTCATTTTAATGTTTAGGCTGTGAATATATGTGCACTGTCCTAATTACATTTCTGGCATTCAGTTTGATTTTTAGCTTAAATCAGATTAGTTGAGTGGTAATCTCTTAACTTTCTGTTCTGAGACCAAAAGTAATGCATTCTGTCTTTTCTGTATAAAGCTAGAGATAATTATGACCCATCCAGTGACTGATATGGACACAGTTACCTGATGGCAGGCACTGAGGTCATGAGGTCATGTGGAGACACAAAAGTGAAAAGGTGTTTATGCATCTGCAGGATATTTAGCAAATTTAGGAGCCATAGAGTTTGTTTACATTTACATCTCAGTTTTCTTTAAGCTTCACGCTCCACTTCAGAAATATAAACTCAGTGCTTTAATTCATAAGTAAGTTCTAAATTCAATAAAGTTGCTCAATGGTCTAGATGGAGGGTTTGACAGAGTAAAACTCAACTAGACTACCTGTGATTTAATTTGTACTCCTTCATTCATTTATGTTATTTTAGTTACCAATGTACTTTCAATAAGCTTTACACTGAGTAAATCAGAAGATGTTTTTTGGCAGAGTGGAAGACACTACTTTTGCAGGGCATAATTTCTGACAAGTTCTAAAGGGAATGTTTCTTGTTGATTGGCCTGATCAGATAGTTGTTCTGAATTGTGCCTCATTTGCTAAACCTTCCCAGACGACTGCAGTTCTTATATCACTAGAATAAAAGCTTTGGGGACCATGCAGACTTGTTATGGCCTTGTTCACCTGTAAGTTAAGTTGTTTGAGTTGGAGCAATAAAAGGGCAGATAGAGGATATGGCTACATGTGAAGAAATAAAGATAAGTCTTAACATGTTGAACGGAGGGAACAAAAGAGGCAGCTTTCTTGAGTGATGAGTGAAGAGTGATAGAATTATTTGTCATGGCTCGGGAGATGATGAGAGAGGAGCAAAATGAACCAAGGGTTGAGTGAAAGAGAGATGGAGTTAGGAGAAGAGATGCAAAGAAAGATGGAGAGGGGTTCAGAGGGCATAATAATGACAAAATGACAAGAGGATGATCGAAGCATGGGTCATGTTTACCCACAGGAGAGGGAGGCTGAGAGACTCTGCAGGCTGGACAGTGACAGCGGGCTGAAGGGTTACTGTTTACGGGAAAAAGAAGAGATTGAAGGATATCGATGTGGGGAGGAAAAAGAGAGATAAAGAAAGATAGTTCAGGATGGAAAGAGGGCTTCTGGCCCTGAAAGAGAAGCGGCTGATGAAGCTGAGGAATGATGAAAGCTGAAAGGGGAGAATGAAATCTCAGAGGGAAGAGATATGCTTGAAAATAATTTGAAACAAAAAAACAAAAAGAAAAACAAAAAATAAAGTGGAATCAGATCTAATCAGAATAAAAAGTCCACTGTAAAGGAGTGCTTGCTTTTGTGATGGTTCAGATAGATATGGGACATGTAAGGGTCTCAAAACTCAAACAGGAAGAGTTTAAACTTAACTGTTTTGGGCCGGGGGGGTTTCAGAAGGAAGACGCAGTGAAGGAAAGCCGTTCACCTAAAGTACGGTACACCTTTAACAATGGCAACAGCCTTTGCAAGCCATAGCTCTAAAAGTATGGTTTAGATCAACTAAAATTCTGAGACAAATGTGAAACATTGTTTTATCTTTTTCCAATTAGACTGACTGAGCTATTATGCAAAAATGAAAAATGTCAGTTTCTATATTCTGTGCAAAGCTGGGAGAGAAATACTCTCATGCAATTAAAGACTTGCAGCTTTAATTGCAAAGAATTGTGTCTGTACAGCTAAATGTATGTCTTACTTTTCAGATTTTAGGAAAGGGATTTTGAAGACCAACATTTTCTTTACATTACACAATTATATCAATTTTATATCACGTGAAATTTCTATGCAATCATCAAACATCAGAGTTTACAGTTGTGACACGACAATGTGAAAGGAATTGTTTTGCATGACACTGTGTTCAAGTTGGTCATCAGCCAGAAATAAAGAACACGTTGGATCATGAGAACAAACCTTTGTAAGTATTGTTGATTCAAACTGACTGGCATATTGTCTGTTACATCATGCTTCTGCAATTTTAGCTTGAGGGAAAATCAAGAATTGTCCAAGAAGTATCTTTGCATGCAACCCTGGAACTGCTAGGGTACAATCAACAAAGTCACCACATTCAACATGTATGTGGAAAAGATCTTTCTACTCCAAAGGGTGTTGCAAGTAAACTGTAGCATGCCCATGATGAAATACTGATCACATACTATGCACACAATTTGAAAATTGGCATACAGATCTCCTGAGGAAGGCAAATAACACAGAGGCTGCAGTCCAAAACACCTGCAGAGTCTATGCATAAACAGACAAACCAGCATATTTTAGCACTAAAAACATCTAAATGCTCTGGCAGTTAGCATATAGTTAGCATTTGCTAATTATCAGAAGGTGCAAATTGCTTACAGCATAGGGTTAATTTATTTCCTGCACAGATAAACACTGTGCTGATTATAATTTGTCAAGTTTTACAAGTCATTTGAACTTGACTATATGCGTCGGATGAAAAAAAGATATTTAATGAACTTTTTTCACAGTTGTCAGAAAAAAAAAAATCTGTCCAAATTTGAGCTCCATTCAAATGCTTCTCTGTTTATCACAGCTCAGGACAGCATACAAGAGTGGGGTGATTATTTTGTCATTAGAGCCTAATGTGTTGAGATAAACAAAATGAGAGAAAAATTTACAACTCAATAATCTAGCCAGTGCTAATCACAGACTGCTTACCATTCCTGGGTTTCTAAAAGGTCACTATTTTGGAAAAATGAAGCCCTGTGAACATAAATCCTACTTGACTGAAAGAATCATTACCCGACTTTAGTTTCTTTGGGAAACTAAAGAAATGATCCTCTTTCTTTTTAATAAATTCAGTGATTTAGAAAACATTCCTCAAATTGCTTTACTTCAAATTGTTGCAGTCAGGTCTGTAAGGTGAATGAATGAAACCTACTGTTTTTCTTTGTGTGGCAGCATTTTGGGTAGTTCATAAATAAAAAATAATAAAAAAATAACTGTGGCAAAGTTACACGTTAAGATAAGAACCCTGGAGTTAAACCTGAAATAAATGAATGTTTTCACCGTTGGAGCACATTTGATCAGCCCTTGTTTAAAATCCAAAATTTATTACATTTACATTTTCCTGTACTTTAAATCATTTTACAGTTTCATTATAGTTTCATTACAGTATTTAACTGAGATTATAAAAACACATTTCTGAATTTAAAGAATATATAGAAGTAGGTCATATAGCACAACTTTAAAATGGAAGTCAAAGTTTGGAGGTAAGAAAAAAAAACTGTCAAATTTTGAGTTTACCTCAGAGGAGAAGCCTGTGTGAGAAAGAGATGAGCGAGCAAGATAAACACGAAAAACCGCTGAGTCAGCCTGATGGGAAAAAAATAGTTTTAATGAGGAAGTAGCAAGCAGCAAATGGGAGAAGATGAAAAATACAATGTAAAATTTAGAAAGACAAAGACAAGACAGAAAAAAACCTAAAAGATAAGAAGCATAAATGAGGAAAAAATATAAATAGAGAGATGAAGACAGCAGCCAAAACGAGGCTGCACTTTAACTGAATTTGTTGAAATGTCACAAAGACAGCCTATGTAGAAATCTCTTTTTTAGGATTGGAGTTTGACAGTGATGACAGTAGGTGAATAGTTCAGACTGCTGACTACTTCATGAAGTAGAACCATCTGAAAAAAAATCTTTTTTTTTTCTCTACTCCTATTTTACCCACTCCCACTTCATCTTACTTGCTGACTGACATTGTTGGCATCCTGTTATTTATGAAAACGTGCCAAATGACATCATTTTTTTCCTGTCAGAAGATGGAATAACTTCACCTTAAGCATCATAAGCATGATTTATTTGGAGAGGTAAAGTTAAAGCCTCCAGCAGTGTTGAGTCCTACGTCCTACCTGCTTAAAAAACAATGCTGGAATAACGATGAGTTCAGAAACTTCACATAACTTGTTTATAGTTCTTTTACTGACAGTACAATAAAAAATACCAACAATTTACAAGATTATTTCATGGACATGTTTTCACTGGTTCCTGCTCCACCTCAGGCAGTCTCTTCCTACATTAGAAAATATTTCACTGCTGTTTTCAACAACTAACACTGAAGAATAATTGAGCAGTCTTCTGAAAACTATTTTAATCTCACTGCCAAAAATACAGTTGTGTAATCTCATGCTAAAAAAATGTGGAAAATTACATCTGTAATTTCAGGGGGTGGGGCAGAGAAATATCCCACAGTAATAAAATATGTTTTCATCAAAATCACACAATTTTTGCCTCCCAAGCTGTTTGTGCATTGTACAGGGTTGATAGTTAAATAGGCAGTATTTAGTTGCCAAATTTTAAATTTAACAAGGTTCAAGTATACAAGGGGTAAGTTCTTTCTTTCCCAATCACTCTACATTTTCCAATATATACAAAGAAATAGAGAAACTTAAGGCTACATTTTTCTGAAACAGATCATGTAGGTATAGCCAAAGATTAATACATGTAGTGTTTTTTAACACATTTTATTACAGGTGCCAATAAAATTGTAAGCATCTCCTTATAGGTTTCTTACTAGAAAGGATGTCTTTTATTTTCACCCGGAAAACACATCCCATATGGTGCCCATCAGGACAAGATCACTTTCTTATATACTGTTTTGCTATTGCAATAGATTGCACAAATAGCCTAGGGAATATTTTGAACAATAGAGTTCTTTGTTCCTGTGTTGCGAGCAAGAGGTGCAACATATTGTAGAAATAAGCCACCCTGCTTCTCCTGCATCTTACTGACTGAATATGTGTGTTGCAAGAGTTGCATTAACACATGCACTACAATAATCTGCTTCAAAAAAAAAAAAAAACAGTAATTTGCCAGTGTTGTCTTTAATGAAAAACATTTCTGCTATTACGACTCATTAATCAAAGGTTAAAGTGAAGCTTTTGTGTATGACTCACATGACAAAAATATAATCAAAGCAGATGGCAGAAGCAGTATTTGAATTTTTTTGCTTTAAATGCTCAGGAACACTGAACGTGTGCTGCATATTCAAGGCAGCAGCAGCCAGTGAATCTCTGTCAGTCCGGTTAAATTCAGCTGACAGGATGACTCCTGAGTTTGGGTCTAAATATAAGGTGAGCGCTTAAGGGGATATTTTCTCTCCTCACCAGTCCTCTTACTTTCACATTTTGGTCTCACTTCTGCGTCGCCCACCTCTCTTTCTCTGTTTAACTGACAGTCTCATTTTCTCTCTTCTGTTGTTTCTTTACTCAATTTGTTCTTAAGTCTCCTTTTGGTCCTGTAATTTATCTGTCTTCTGCTTTTCGTATAAATCCTCAATTACTCCTGGGAGTATGGGGTGTTGTTTCACCAGAGAAAAAGCATCCTTTTATGATCTCATGAAGCTCTGCAAAGGGCTCTTGGCATGCTCTTACATTTGCAGAAAGGAACAATATATATCACACAGGAAAAATGACATGTCTGAATCTAGTTCACAGGATTTGTAAACTTTCCAAGTAGTAAATCCAAGCCTCTTCAGAGTCCAAACAGCAGTGCTCTCAGATCTTTAAGCTCATCTTGATGTGGAATTTAACTTTAATTTAAACTTTCCCAGACACAGAAAAACTGAGTTGATGACCTAATTTTGAAGGACATTGTTGCATTCTGTAAGCCCCAGTCTCATCCTGAGCTTTTTCACTGTTTTTCATGCGAAAAACAAACATGGCTTGCTTTCAAATGCATCACTTTGATTGTACACACACGACTGATCACAATGCACCGGTCGTGAGATGAGTCAGACCACCTCCGGTTTTTGTGACTCAGAAACTTCTCTTCGATGACTTTGTCTGCTCTCTCTCTGTACCGTCTACCTTGCATATCACTAAACACAGACACAAAAAAATAAAATAAAATAAATTCCTAAGTCACATAATACCTAACATAAACATACAATAAAACAATTTTCACTTCAAAATATTTATAGAAAATTAGGATCATGAGTGGTACTATACACACCACTCAGAATATTATTTTAACCACAAATATTTTGAAAAAACAGAAAAAAACTATTTTACTCAGTGTGAGATTGCCATGGACTCTGCTCTCCTCTTCTTGTGCCTATTCTCTTACTCAGCAAAGATGGAGCGCCTGTGTGCATCTGCAAAAATAGTGAAAACAAAAAAAGTGACATAGGAAGCAGACTTGCGACTACTTTCTGTTGTTGAAAACACTTGGTACTTGTCTTTTCCCCTCTGCTCTTTTGTACATTTTCAATTTTGATCACTTCCTGCTGATAAACATTATTCACCAGTGAAAGTTCACTCTGAGATATTTTGCTTTGGTGGTGGATCATCATCTTTCATATTTAAAAAATAGTTAGCTATAGCAAACACACATCCTCTGGACAAATATGATCCAGTTAGAAAAGGTGGGCTGCAGTAAGTACTGAAAAATATATCTAGTATAAAGAAGAAAATACAGCTCATACACATCTTTTAGTTATTATGAATTTACATTAAAGGTGACCACACGTTCTAAAAACCAGTTCATCAATCACATTTGTAAATCATGGAAGCTTTATTTTTCCAATATGTTTGCTGGCAAAAATCCACAACAACTTGTATCAGAGTCCATAAAAGTTTCATGAGCTTTCAAAACGATGGCTGAATGGGGACACGCCACAAAGACTCCAAACCTTAATGGGAGATCTCACAAAGAGGCTGTAAAGGACAAAAAAACCCTAAAGGAAGACAAAAACAATAAAAAAATCACAAAAATATTTATATATTGCACGTCTGCCAATTAACAGAAGAAGCCAAAAGCCTTTTCAGAATTTGTGAACAGATTTCTGAAGAAACCATCCTGTCACAGGAGCAGAAAACTGAGGCTTTATATAATCTGTAAAACACAAACCGAGACATTTTCTTCGATTAATAAATCGTATTTCTTGTATCTCTGCAACCAAACCAGAAAAGGATCACACAACACACAACACACTTGGCAAATTGCACAAAATAATGTCAAAGCAAAAGAAAGATTAATGGATATGATTACATGAGGTTCTCGTTACTCAAATCTTGCAGTGCTCATGCACAAGTTAATACACCAGCCAAGTATTACAGGTTCATCTGGAAATATTTACAAGCTCCCTTTAATGTTGTACTGTATATGTCATAAGGTACATAAGTAACTACTTTCCTGCAGGTCAGTTCAGAGGAATCTGTAAACTCAGTGGCTCTGATATAGATGGATCACCATATTTAAGTTAAAACAGACACAGAGGATAAAGAGGTATATCTGGAGCTCTTTCTGTAAGTCGCTATACTATTGGAGAATCTCGATATATATGTAGGTTGTAACAGGGAATAAAAGGACATAATCATGGCCGGGGATTGATATTATCTGGTCTTTATTCAGAGTGTGACTTGGTGCTCCCTGTCTTCTCATTTTCCCCCAGTTGACACTCTCTCTTCCTTATTGCTCCGCTTTATTCTGTCTCCCAGCCTGAATCACATCCCAGAAGAAGAGATTACATTAGCAAGGCCTCCTTTACTTTTTTTTCTCAGAGGAAAAGAGCATAATCACTGCAGCTCAGCCTCTGCTAGATTTCCTCAGTGCTCTTTGTGTTTTAAGAGACTTAATTTTCACAGCTGAGCCAATAAAATTGAGCAAAAATAATTAAAATGGTACAGTAAAGTTTTCACATGACATTATAGAACAAAAATCTGACATATTTAACTGTGATATCAAAATACTTGGCAAGTTTTTGACAAGCTTAGAATTTATTTTTTTAACCTTTCAACCTTCTAGATCTTGACATTTGAAAGTGGAACTTCACATAATGGTTTTTGTCCCTTCAATGCATGGAAAGTGTAGAATAAATCAGTACTGGACATGAAAGTTTTTAACAAGGCTTTCGGGACATGGGGCAATAAAATCACTTTTATGCATCCCTCCTGCTTTCCTAAGACTTTAAGTTTTTATGGTTTTTCTGATACTAGCCACTTTTCTGTCATGAAATTTTTTTTATAGCGCACATTGTGAGGTGTGAGTTATTTTCTGTTTAACAAAATAGCCCACGCTTAGTCAGTTTGGACACAGACTATTTGAAAGTTTCTAAGTCTTACAAGAGATCTCAGCTAGTTATAAACTTGAACTTATTTATTATAAAAAAGGAACATGTGTTGTTTTGAACCATTTGCTTGTATCTATAGTTGATTTTTTAGTTATTGGAATAGCGATGATCATGTTCGAAGTTAAACGTCTTCCTAACCATCTTTTGCATCTTCTCAATGACTTATGTGTATTTAGCTCCATCCATCCCCACAGCATGATGCTATCACCAGTGTGTTTTATAGTGAAGATGATGTATTAGGGTGATGCAAAGTGATATTTTTTTGCCACACAGTGTTGTCTGGAAAGTTAAATTTTGGTCTCCTCTGACCAGAATACCTTTTCACGTTCCTCCTATATTTATGGCCAAATTTAAACAGGGTCTCTTATAACTTCTTTCAACAGTGGCTTTCCCCTCACCACTCTTTCTTTCATAAAGTCACACACCATAAGAGAGATGCACACATGTTCACACATATTCCCAGAAAGAGAAGCCAAATGAAGATGGACCATCTGAGTTCCGCAGCCTTATGATAATGTCTGCTTCTTCCAATTAGATGCTTCTGGCCCTGTGATATTTGGCACCCTGTCCTATTTCCATTCTCTCTAATTGTCTCCCTCAGCCACTTTTTGTCTTTTCCTGAGACTCGCGATCAGCCTGTAACCTGCCCCTGACACAAAACAGATGTTTCTCTATTCCCTTCTTTACTCCCTCAATCTCTTTCTGCCCTTCTGCCTCCCCATTTTTGTACCTAATCTGAACCTCCTCTCTTCTGGTTAACACTATGTTTTTCTTAACTCCCCTTTTTTCTGTTTGAATACTTTTCTAGCCTAGTCTTATCTCATTTTGTTCCACACTAGTGTTACAAAGCATAACATAATGATTTACAGAGGACTTAGTCATGAGATAAGTATTATTTGACTCTCTTTGTCAGAGAGGCATCTTGCATTAACAAACACAGACACAATGCTGTCTGTGTCTCCTTTTCAGTGAGTTTATAAGGCATTCTATGGCTTGATTCTGTTTCCACATTTATTCATTGCAATTTCTTTATTGCGTGCAATGTTGCTTGCAATTTCCTAACCCCACCCATTGTCCTGACAGTGGTTCAGTTTGTCTTAACATTTTGTTCAATGATGTTTGTCTTGACATCTATGTTTAAAACCATCACATTTATTTTTTATACAATTTACTGACATCTGCCTATTTGCTTGCGTGGTTGATACCCTTCATTTATGGCTTCCTAGACTCCCCTTTTTCCAATTATGGTATTCTCCACTAATCCTCTTCATCCCTTATCACCTGAGGCAAGCCCACCTGCTGCACAGTTGAGTGAAAGTCTTATTATCGCTGCCACCTGAAGAGCATGTGCCAGCATTGGTGAGCTGCTGTGAGTCTTTGTTTGCTTGCTTGGGTGCAAAGTGCATCATGCAAGTTCCTCTTTGTCATTTCAAAAATGTATTCCTCCCACTGGTACTCTGTGGTTTATAGTTGCACCATTCATGTTGAGGGAAACATAACAATTTAAGCCATAAAAAACACAGAATTCCCTGTTTTAAATCATTGCCTAAGTTTGTTGCAGGCCTTTCATGGGCCCCAGTGCACCAGTTATTTGTTTTAAACAACCACATTTCCCATGCAAAGCTGATTTTATCCTCCCTGAAGAGAGTTCAATACTTTCTACTTTAAATCACTGACAAACAATGTCAACAGAAACAATCCCTTCTGCAATTTTTCCAGGCACCCCTCCCTCTATAAATCCAGGAGTTGCTGTCCACCTCGGTCAGTTTATTGGTTATTGCAAAGACATTTCCTTCAAACCTTTCCTACAGCTGGGAGTTGCCAGATCCACATTGTCATGTCTGATTGAGCAAAGCGCTGATTAATTCATGCAAAGTCGACACATTGTCTTCATAATTTTGGAGATAAACAGGTCTGACTAATTTAGTAATAAAAACATTAAAGTTAAAGTAGGAGGGTGAATTCTTTAGCAAAACTGGCTCCCCCACAGGAGAATGCTAGTTTCATAGCCAACTTTTCTGTTTTAGTTTCACATACACACAAGAAAAAAGAAATATAAAAATCAGTAAACATGCAATTTTGAGCATAGATACTAGAGTGTACTTTGCAACTGACAACCACTAGAGACGTTCTTAATACAAACTTGTTTGGGTTTTACATATTTGCAAATCTGGTCAATGGACAAAGGAGGATAGTTCCAGAGCTGAAGTCTGTTGGTAGAATAAAACTTTATTTTTGCAGTTGTTTCATAATAATAATGAAGATGTACATAAAATGAGACTCAGCATATATTCACATGCTAACTTTATCAGTTTCACTATGCAAGTAACAGATCAAAATCAGTCTTGTGGGCCGGCATCCTGGATGTTTTAGTTCTCTCCCTGTTTTAACACACCTGGATCCAATGATGGCTCATTAGAATGTCTAAGAAGAACATTGACTTGCTAAAAAGGTTGTTTCTACCACCATGGAGAGAACTAAAACATGCAGGATGCCGGCCTTAGAGGACCGACTTTAGGCACCACTGTACTAGATGAAATGTGTTGAATGTGTTGATTCAACAAGGTGTTGATATCTGGTTCTGTTATATTTTTTAGACAATGGGTATGAAGACAGAACAGTTATGACAAAGGAGACAAACAACTCTTAAGGCAAATTCATAGCAAAGAATGTTTCACCTTCAATCGATTTAATGTTTCCAGACTGTAGGTGGAAACCTCAGTACCTTCAATAAACCTATTACATACATCCACCATAAAGACAGAATTTGAACCCAGGACTTCCTTGCTGTGAGGCAATAGAGCTAATTACTGCATCACTTTATGCAGCAGTAATTATGTGCAAAATATAAAGCAAGGCATCAGATTTTGAATACTATATATTTAATTTTCACAGCTACTGAAATCCTCAATTCAGGATTATATAAAAGTTCTTCTTTAGGACTGAAACCGTTTTTATGCATAATTTTTGTTAACTCAGTATTGTAATCTTCCATCAGTCTGATGGGAGTCTGGTCCAAACCGCATAACCAATGAGTGTTTGAAAGAATATGTGACACACTGAACTAAGTTTGAATATTCAGATCTGGGCTGAAATAAAAGAGTGACTCAAGAGACTCAAACATTGTTACATGTGAAGCAAAAGGAAAATATTCAAATGTTGCAATATATTTCAGTCAACGCAAGTGACAAAATATTGTTACTCGCAATCATTTACAGATAGATAAATGTTGAGAACTGCCGAGATAGATATTCTGCAAATAATAGCTCTGCAAATCTACAGGGTCTTTGGATGGTATATGTGTTTGTGAGAGTTGATTTAGCTGTGAACCAGTTTCCAGTTCCAGTAAAAGTAGGCCAGCCAGTAAAGACATGAGTCAGGCCTTTCCCTTGAGAAAGGAGACTCCCTGATGTGACAACATCATGAACAGCTGATCCACACACTGCTCCTCTCAAGCCTTGCATCAAACTGAGTATCACACAAACATAATGAAACCATTCAAATGCACACATTGCACCATATGCTGCACACATCCAATGTCTTGGTTCAACGTTAATACTGTAATAGATACTGTAACCATTTGTTTCCCCTGACGGTGAGGTCACTGACTTAAGATTGTTTTAATGAGACTGACATGAACTGTGCTGAACTCAGTAATACTTCCTTAGTTCTGTCTATGAATGCATTATTTGATGTTTTTTTAATCTACGCATTCAGTATTACATGGTTTATGTACTTATCACCTTTAAAATAAATTCTTTGTTCATAAACTGGATGATTTTTACTGGAGCATGACTCTGGTTGTACACAAATAGGCAGTGCCTCAGGAAATGTCTTCATTACTTCAGTGTTTATTAAAATTTTACTAAAACATGCACACAACTCTTTAATCACGAAAGCATGGAGACTAGGTCAATCCCTTGAGCCAAAGTTTATGATGAAAAGAAATATTGCCTTCTGTATAAAAAAACAGGAACAAGTGAGTGAACAGTA
Source organism: Phalloptychus januarius (assembly GCA_902982915.1). NCBI lineage: Eukaryota > Metazoa > Chordata > Actinopteri > Cyprinodontiformes > Poeciliidae > Phalloptychus > Phalloptychus januarius. Next base: position 12,554,307 of record CADWAE010000230.1, on the reverse strand, counting down.
AAAACCAAATAAGCATTCACATTAAGACTCAAATGCCCAAATATTAGGTAACCCTAATATATCCGAGCATTGTTGAAAAGCCACAGTCTTCCTAAGTATTGTTGCCACCCATCTCAAATCTACCCATCTTCCGATGGATACGTCCAGCAGAACAATGGATCCTATCACACACCTAAAATCACTGTTGTGTTGTGTAATACTACTCGACGCCATTAGACAACTGACAATGATAGATGGAAACGATAAGAAGAGTAAGAGAGAAAAATAGAAAGGTTAAGGCATGTGCTTGTTCAGTTAGTACTTGCTGTGGTATGTTGAATAAATCCACCAAGTTATTCAAGAACGTGTCATGTTATTCTACAACATTACAATCACCCTATTTTTTTATTATGACAGTGGTTTTACTTTACTCCAGTGGGAATAATAGTCATCATATCTAAATCCTATAGCAAACTTTGGGATTTCCTCAAAAAGCCCTGCCTTTTTATGTTACATTTAATTGTGTTCCACAACGCAGCATGATTGTTTCACATTGTTCTCCATCCACCTCTAACAGCTAGATAAACATTCATATTAGTTCAGCTATCAGCTCCAAATTGCGAGTAGATGTGTGTGGTTGTGTGTGTCTCACTGTTAGCCTTGTGACGGACAGGCAACCTGTGCACAGTGTATGCTACCTCTTAAACATTTATTTCTGGACTAGGCCACACCAAACGACTGTGCCCCATGTCCCTGAACATGATTAAGAAGAGAGGGGTTGGTGGGGTGGTTAGGGGTCTGGGAGGGGTGGGCTGATGCCTATCCCCTGCTGTCATCGCATTGGGTGACAGACAGCACACATCCTGACAGGTCCCTGCCTGTCACAGGGCAACAAAGAGATCCACAGGATGATCAACCATTCATGCACAAACTCACTCTTAAAGTCAGTTTAGAGCAATCAGTTAACCCAGGCATGTTTTTGAAGTTTGAAATGAAGAACAGGGACAAACGACATGGTGTAATATGATATGAAGAGACAAAGTCAGCTAATGCTTCATTTTTCCAGCTTCTAAAAGAGGAATTGGAATATTGTAGCAATGATTTTGACTCACGAGGACACATCTGCGTAAATTATTAGGATGTTTTTACTAGCAATCACAAAGTGCTAATGAGTTTATAGAACAGCATAAACACAGTCTGCTGTGTGAGATGATATGACTGCATCAAATAGGTGAGATTTGTTTTTACTGCTTATGACATTAAAATGCTTTATGCTGACATTTCCTTAATAAGCCTTAAAGAGGAAGAGGTAGAAGTGTGTCATTATTGTGATCTCTGCATGCTTCTGAGTATTAGTTGTGTGTGCTTACAATGTATCTCTGCTAAAACCTCATAATTTCATTAGCCATCTGTGTTCCTATCAAGACATGGCTGAGAAATTGTTTTGACAACAGCTGACTAGAGTCAGAGCTACAAACCAAAGTCTTGCTCCAAACACATTCTCCTCCCACACATTCAAGCTTGATTTCTTGTTATCGTGTTGACTCATTATCATAGAGGTGGATGTCTAATAACATAAAGCCAAGAAAAGTGCAGGAAGAAACAAATCATACCCTTGGGTAAAACGGTATGTGACTATAAAATGATGTGTAATGTGTGCATGCAAAATACTGGATAATAGGTGTGGCTGCAGATGTGTGTTGCTGCAATGCTCTTTTAGCAATGAACTGTTCAGAGCTTGTTTGCCGGAGGTGATTTAAAACTTTCTGGAGATGCATAAATTACAAATCTAAAGACATGGGATGAAGATGTCTACAAAGCCTATGAGAAAGTATTCGCCTCCTTAATGAATCAATGACAATTACACAAAACATAAACAAGTGATCTATATTCACCCCTTATAAAGTAACTGACCTTATGTAATAGACATCCAGGCAGTTGGGTTTGGTAATCTCACAATGAGTGGATTGGAGATCAGCTGAATGCAGTGAGTGTGTCTCAAGTGATTGTGGTGACACGTGTCTGGAAGGTCCATTCACTGGTCAATCTGTATTTGTGGCGACCATGACAGCATAAATACAGAAAAACAAGCCAACAATTCATAAAAATGGTTGATTTACAAAAATATATATAAGTCAGGGGATGGACACACAAAAAATTAATTAAATCTGTCATTCAGAAATAGATGCATTGCACCAATAGATGCAATAAAGTAATCAAAAGCTGTTGTTAATCTCCAGTTCTAAACATGTTTAGCTCCAAATATATTTAGATTGATCACTTATTCCTTCCCAAGATGTTATTCCTATCTCCTAACTTGATAAGGAAACGTGGGAGTTACAAACCTAAATCTGTGGATGTTCTGTGATTTGTTGTCCAGAAAGTATGAATTGAACTGGGCAAGACAGCTTTCAGGTTTCTGGATCTGGATTAATTCATAGACTAAGCTTCAACTTCAAACCCCTGTTATATTGAAGGAGTTTAAAAAGATGGTGATATCTTTGAGGTTTTTTGTGAGTAAATTTCAGAGTGTTTGATTTTTATTGTAAATATGCTGCTGCTGTATTGATCAGGTGTTCCTTGTAAAAGAGATACCTAATTTCAATTAGACTAAACTGGTTAAATAAAAAAATAAACATTGACAAGGCTGATTTTGGAAATTACACACATTTGTATAAGTCACTAAAGCATTTCATAATGCTTTAGTTATGAAATGCTTCCCTAACCCAGGAAATTCCCTAACTCAGGAAGTCTCTTTTTTAAGGTGATTGCCATTTCAAAGGGTACAAAACATTTCGCTTGTTAGGAAACATTTAAATAAATGAAGTAGACAAAAAAATGTGTAAATCCTATATTAAAATTATGCACAGTTTTTATGGCTAATTCTGTGTGCAGTAGATAAAATTGCAGCTATTACAACAAGCTAAGGGATTTTCAGTTGAGTTTAATTATGGACTCTATTAGTGATCATCTGACACAGATAAATCTGAACTCTAAATAAATGCTTGGAATCTATTTAAAAGGTATTCAGTAGTACTGAGGTACACAAGTTGATTTACAAACATTCAGTGTATGCTGTTATTAATATGCTAGAGCAAGAAAAGTTCAAGAAAAATAAAGATGGAATAAGCTAAGCCTTTTGCTTTCAAAAAACATTAAAACTAATGATGTTGTTTAAAGGGACTGAGTGGGTGTTCAAATATCTTCTGAAGATAAATTACGTCTCTGACAGTCAGTAATGCAACAGTTTCTTTACTAATTAAATTTTATTTATGGATTATCACTCATAGAAAAGTACTGAGAGAAAATAATTTATTGTAAAGTGCTGATGGATGACTAGATTCTATCTTTCCTCTGTGACTCATTCATGAAAGTTGGGTGGACTGTGACATGTGTCCTGCTGATGTGCCAGACTTAGCAGGCGTGAATAATGTCTGGCTGATGATGTGAAACAGATTAATCTGAGCAGATATAGCAGCAATATATGTTTTGTGCCAAGTGCTATGTGTACTTTTACATTTTCTTGACAGATTCACTGACAATGTCATTTTGTAATATTAGTTGTCTTTTCAAGCTCTAAATTGAAGGAGAGTAACGTCTTGAAGAGCTGAACCTGGTTTTAAATTCACAAAATTGATGTCTTGTCACAGGGTGATAGATCAAAAGAATAAATGAAAATCAAACTTACTTGACCAGATTTGGAAGGTAGTTAGCGAACATGTGCAGATACTTTTAGTAGTGCTGAAATGCTTTTACTGACAGATGGTTTGCTGCTGATGTGGAGTCAACATGACACATGTGACAGACATCAGAGCTTCTTGTGGCTGAAGACATGCCTATTGGCACACATTTTCAGGCAAGTTGGTTCAGCCAGGATTGTACTCATTCCTTATCCTGTCATGTCAGAGGCTGACGGGGAAGTAAATTGGATGCAAAAGCAAACACTTTATGTTCTTTAACATTTGCAAAGTGGAAAGAGCAGTTATTTCACAACCAAGCTGAATCAAAGCCTGGATAAAAGAAATCAGAAATAAAGTCAGTTTACAAAATGAATTAGAACATTATGAAGACGATAATTTAAATCACATGGTCTCATCCAAACTAGGCCACAAAACAAAATTCTTCTGTTGCCTTCCTGATCTGCATCCCCTTCAACACCTCCTACATGCACAATTCATATAAATTGTCTAATTTACTGGGTGGTGTGTTGCAATGACTCTAATTAGCAGTGTATTTAATCTGCATGTGAAAACTTGACATCAATGAGCTTCATCTCCGGAGAGATGATAATTGTTTTGCTTTTCAGCATTTCAGTTAATCAACAACACTCATTGTCTTGGCATCAGCAGGTTCAATGAAACCACTTTAATTGGAACTGATTGCAAGGCACTTTGTCCATAGATACGGAGATGTGGAAGTTATTAGAGACTTTGCATAAAGCACTTCTAGATAGAGTTGCAAACGGACTGCCACTTATTCCCCTCGGTGCAATTATAAAAAGGAGCGGCAGAAGTACCTCACAACAACAAAACTCAGCAGAGCTTTGTCAGTACACAGTTCAAATAATATCACAGCATAATTATGTTTGATGTTTAACTTGTGTGCAAAGTTATGCAGTTTTAGGGAAATAATGATAAAGCTCCACCTTCCTCCACATCTGATACTGTGAATCCAGCCTGGGAACACTAACAAAGATCTTTTAGAGATATTAAAACTCTGTGACAAAAGCATTCCAATTTAAAAATACAACATATTCTGCAAATATTGTATGTGGCACTTCTTCCTCCTCCTGTTACTCTACCCATGTCCTGCTCTCTATGTGCTTTTTTTATGTAATGTTTTTAATACATCATTAAAACTTTGCTATGCTCATCACAAGTTCTTTGCATTACTTTCTGACTACAATGTATGACAAAATTATCATAATGATTCCTGTGAGATAAAAACTTGTTTTAGAGTGTCAGCACACTTTCCATTTGGTCTGCAACATTTTCATGTTTGGCGAGCCAGTTCATCCATTATTCAAGTAATCAGATATGTCCACACATCCACGCTATTTTGCACAAAGGATTGACTCCCCTCTCCAAATCCAACCCAGGTATCCCAATTATATATTGTTACGACCCCCTTGTGGTCTAGGGGTGCAGGGGGTGTAACATAAAGGTGTGCCCAGGGAACAAAGAGGAATAGGGTGCAAGGTAAAATGTAAAATGATTTATTACAAACAATACTTGCGCAAAACAATACAATGTAACCCAAATGAATCCAATGGAAAATACTAACAAAGATAAGATTCTTAAATGCCAAAAATAAGCTCACACAGAGCTCAAACAAATCAAGCCAAAATAAACCAAACAACCCAGAATAAAAGAAAACCACATGAAGGGAGCACCAAGCCTCCCAAACAGACTCTTTAGTCTTTCAAGCAGTCTTTAGCTGTTTTACAGCAGCAACAAAAGGCCAACGGTGGGGAACAGCCTGCAACACCTCCTGCTACTAGCTGTTCCCACAGAGGAATGGTCCGGGTGCCTTTTTATGGGGAGCAGGTGGACCTTGTCAAGGTCTGATTGGTGACACTCCCTCGGCTGGTCCACTGGGGGTGTGGTCAGCTGGCAGCCAATCAGGTCGCTCCCCATCAGATCCCTGCATAACACACACTCTAGGGGGGCCTCTCTCTCTCTCTCTCTCTCTATATATATATATATATATGTGCACTGGATGCAGCAGTGATGTGAAGCATACTGCAACTGGACTCTAGAGCCCTGGAGTGATAAATCATGCCCCTCTACCTGGCAATCCAAAGCACAGTTGTACAATTCAGGGTGAGGCTCTTGTAAAGAGACCAGCAATCTTCTGACTGCATTTCATCAAGTGTGAAGTTTGGTGCGAAGGGGTTGGTATTTATCTGAAGTCGTGCTCTGCTCCTTAGTTCCAGTGAAAATAACTTACTATTTCAGCATCCGAAGACAATTTTATTCTTCTGACTTTGTGAGAACAGTTTGGGAATGGTCCTTCCCTGTTCCTACATGATTGAGCACCAGTGCACAAATCAAGTTCCATAAAAATGTGGAATAAGCAATTTAGTGAGGAAATACTTGACTGGCCTCAACCCAAGGGAACACCTTTGGAATGAATGACAACAGAATCTGTGGGCATGGTCTTTTTGGTCATTATTGTTGCCAATAGAGTTTTAAAAATGCAATAAAAAATTGCTGAACCTTAAGGAAAGCCTAGATGAGTTAAATCTGTAATTTCTGCAAAAAGTAAATATTTGTAATCATTAACAGATATTTCAGACAAATATAATATTAAATAGTTTGATATCTTGAAGTAGGCTAAAGGATCTAAAAATTGCAACTCACTGTGTTCTGATATAAAGAAATTCAAGAACAGGTTAACAAAGTCATTAATATGACAAAGTATGAAAAGCTGTACAAATCCAGTTTCTGTATACAGCTCCTTTACATAGCATACTGTACATATCAGGCATGATTAATTGAAAGTGTTGGTATTTACTGTAATTGGAAGATAAAAAACCAGGCGTGAAATCATGCAGTGTGGAAGGGGTGTAGCAAGGGCTGCAGAGTTTTATGACATTTCCCAAAGAGGAGAACATGATGTCATGAACATGTGTCTCATCTACAGTACGGAACTTGTTTCCTGGCCACAGACCTGAGTTTATGTTCTCATAATTTCTCCAGCAAAGGTTTGAGTCCTCCCACTTTCCCTCATACAAGGTGTTTTCTTTTCTCACTCAGTCACACAAACACTTCACAATATCTGTGACCAAAACTGTAAAACCATAGAGGGCAAACAGCTTGTTTTGTTTTATTTTTTTTTTGAAGAAATTAATCCTGTTAAAAACAAAGCAAGAATTCATAGCTGGACAGTAAGACATTCAACATACATAATAGAAGCATTACCTCCATTTAGTACAAAAATATGTTACATAAAGTGAGTCTTTACAGAACAAATAATTTAATGTAATGATGGAAACGTTAAAGAAAAAATCATTGAGAAAACACAAACTGCTAACTTTGTGAAAACTTGCTGCAAATTGTTAAAATATACACATAATTAAATGTATGTATTTAAATCAAAACAATACTCCATTAGATGAGCTGTGTACCAAATCCCATTCCCAACTGATAATATTTTGGAAGAGGTTTTTGTACATTTTCGCTCTTAACACTGAATACTCCACCATCAGATCTGGTCTGATGGTGGAGTATTATAGTATAGTATTATAGCATCCCGTGTGTTACTTCTTGCTACATCTTTGACAAATCCATGTAGTTCAACACATAGTCAACAAATAAAAATTTTATACCAAGCAGCCAAATGTCAAGCTAACCTATCAGATCTATCTTTTGTTTTTACTTTTTTGTGCTATTCTGTGACATTTGAAATGGTAAAATACAATAAAAAGTTCAAAGATCAAACAGGTTCTTGGAATAACAGTTAATTTGGCATCAAACTGCAAACAGAGAGAAGACAGGAAGAAAAATACCTTATAGTTTGATTTAGTGGTCAGTCTGTATTATTCAGTGACTGTCATAAAGCTTTAGATAACTAAGCTTCAGATTAGACAATTTAAGCCACAGCTATACTTATGCAGTATTTGGTTTCTTTGTGTTTGAAAAGATTGACATCTGCGTGCTTCCTGGAAGAAGTTGGAGCATGCCTAAAGAAAAGGTAAGGGTCTCTAAGTTAGATAAGTTAGACACCTGTCAAAGTACTACGTATCTGCCTTACGTTTAAATAGAATAAGAAAATGTATTTTTATAAAGTAATGCCTCAGCATTTCTTCCGTAGCTGCTTGACGCTGTACTGACAATATCATCTCCAGCTAATCCAAACACCCACATAATGCTTGGATACATTGAAAAATCCTCCTGCTTATGGTTAACAAATTAGAGGTGTCATCTATAGCAATAAATTCATCAGCGTTATGAAATTTTGCCCCAGTGCTATTCAACTGACACAATAGCAACCTAATAAAAATGTTCTTAATTTCATGCTACACTATACAGATGCTTCATCTGTTCTGATAAATGTCTGCATGCTAAATGTCACAATGGCATCAACTGAATGCAGTATAAAATGATTTCTCAATAAATTATATGATAATTATTTGAACTGAATTAAATAAGGAATTCAACTTTAACATAAAAATCATTAAGTATGGGAAGAAATTCAATCAGTGACTTCAGAGCTGAAGTAAACTGGATGTGAAAAGTGCACATACTCTGATTGGAATAAAAAGTTAAAGTGATCATTTCAAAACCTCTATCTATTAAAGTGACATATATAATGTTCAATAAAAATCAAATACTACTAGAGGGAAATAATGCAAATAAAAAGTTGCAATAACTCAGATTTCTTAAATGCAAACACTTTGGATTCATATTTTATCTTGTTTTGAAGAGGGCCATGAATAAGAAATGTCTTCACTATTTATGAAATGTCTGAATACAGATTGGAAAAATATTACTTAGTATGTACCATGCTGACAAACTCCAACAAAATAAGAGTAAATGTTATTTTTGAATCAAAAGGTGTAGCTTAGGATACGGACACTTACAAAACAAAACAAAGTGTTTTTTGATATTTCCTGTTTTGTATTTTCCCCAAAAGAGTATCTGGACATGTCACATTAAAATTGTAAAACATTTTTAAAAAGTGTATTTTAAGCTTTAGTTTTTCACAGAAGAAAAACCAACTACTTTAAAAAGGGTGTGATCACTGTTAAGAAGCAATAGAAACTACCTTGATGCAGAAGAACGCTTTAAAGTTTACACCATTCAATCTAATTGACACACTTGACAGTTACACATATATGATACCTCGATGGAATACCAGGAGTTAATGTTTTAGCAAAATTCATTAAATTCTTTATGCTGAAATAATTTTTTTTAGAAATGTTGACATACACTACACACACAAAAAAAGCCTTGTGACAGAAGCTGTATGTTTTTCAGTCTACATTTGGTGTTTGATACGGAGACCCTAAGGGGCATGGAGGAAAAAAAAAAAAGGAACGAAATCCCGACTTACTTTCTCGAGATCCCGAGAAACTAAGTCGAGATCTCGAGATCCCGAGTTATTATCTCGAAATCCCGAGATCCCGACTTAGTTTCTCGAGAACCCGCGAAAAAAAAAAAAAAAATCGGGTCTCAAGAAAAAAAAAAAAAGTCCGGATCTCGAGATAATAAGTCGGGATCTCGTGATAAAAAGTCGGGATCTCGAGATAATAAGTTGGGATTTCGTTTCTTTTTTTTTCTCTCCATGTCCCCTTAGGGGCTCCGTAGTTTGATGAAAACTGTGCCTGGAAAAAAAAACTCATTGCTCTGCTGTGTTTTTAGTTTAGTTAATTGCATACCACATTTCCGCCTTGCAAAATATCCATGTTTGTGTGGACAATGCCTTGGTATGCAAATTTATAATATTTAAATAAAGCAAATGAAAGCTGCCTTCGTACAGATTTTTTATCACAGAGTCCGAGACTGAGCAAAATAAACTATGACTTCATCCAAAGGATTAGGTATTTTAAATACAAAAATACACTCACCGATGTCCTCTTTTAAGATTGTCAACATAATCATTTTAGGTTAAGCAAAAAGTCCAACAATTTTCCACAAAGCCTGAAGGAAAATATCTCAGTTGATTAAAAGTACATATGTGGATATTTTTGAAGTTACTGCCACATTAAGCTGAGTTTTAAAAATTACATTGATATTTAATGTTAATTATTAGTGGCAGGTCTTCTGTAAGTTTCTCTGGTTTAATCCATCCATCCATTTTCTTACACCCTTGTTCCTTAGTGGAGTCGGGAGTGTGCTGGTGCCTATCTCCAGGTAACGTCCAGGGCAAGAGGCAGGGTACAGCCTGGACAGGTAGCCAGTCTGTCGCACCTTTGGGCACCAGGGTAATACAAATATTTCTTTCATTAAAGGCTGAGTCTCTGTATCTCTGCATCAAATTTGAAAGGGTTAGTGTTTATACAGGTGCTTTGTCTTGTTACATAACATGCAGGTAGGTTGCCTTGCTGTCCACTCCGATTACATTTTTGGCGATGCATCTGTAAAATCCTATGTCCCTATGTGTTGGGTTTTGTATTACCAATGAACCCTGAGGACTCAGGTAGAGGTTGCCATAAATACGAGGCTGACCCATCACACTCAGTTGTGTCAAGTCTGGTGTTTCCCAACTAACTGTTGCTCGCGGGGTGGCTATGGCCATGCAGGGCAGCTCCACAGCAACACCGCCTCTAGTGTAGGTGACAGGGGAGGGACCGATTGTGATGCGTGGAGGGTAGGCGATGACAATGACAGGAACTGTGGTGACTGAGACTGAGGAAGAGTCATGACTGGAAAACCTGCAGATGTAGTTGCCTCGGTCAAACACAGAAACCTGTTTGATTATTAGTGTTCCATCTTCTTGCACCACATAACGCCCTAGATCACCACTGTCATCTCTGGATAGTATCTTGCCACTGGGCATCGTCCATGAAACAGAGCCCCTGGTTGTAGAGGCAGGACAATGCAGTCGGAGAGTCTCTCCATTAATGGTGCTCACTAGAGGGGCGGTGCTGGTGCTTACTGTAGGTTTGGAGACCGAGTCAGAGGAAGATGGAGAGTTTATAGAATGAGACCTGTCTGGCACACCAAGGCCCCTCTGTGAATGCTGCAGAGGCGATACTGTCCTTGTGGGTAAAGACTGAGTTGCATCTAAATTTCCCTTCTGCGGTATATTTTCCACTTCTCTGCCTTGTTGGGATCTCACATCCACCACTGGTTCTGACACTTCAAGCTGGACCCGCATCAAAGTGTCACCTCTTCTAGTTTTTGCAACACAAACCAAATTCCCACCGTCACTCACCCGTACATCTCGAAACTCCAAGGAGCCATTCTGATGCACAGTGAGTCGGCTGCCATAGTAAGGAGCCGGCAGCATGCCATTTCCAGGCAGAAGCCAGGCCAAACGAAGTGGAGGATAACCTTGGTATGGGCATGGCAAAGTGACAGCCTGGCCTGTAACTGCTCGGTGCTTTGTTATTTTTCCCTCACCCAGTTGTGTGTCTGAATTGCTACTTGAAGAAACACTATTTCTTCTGTTATCATTAGCTCCCCCTGCATGACTGTTCCTGTTGAAAACTTGTCCTCTTTGAGTGCCTCTACCAGCTCCATTACCTGACAAACTACCACTAATACTTTGGCCATTTGTTGAAATAACAGTTAACCTGCTGTTGTTTCTGCTGGTATTAGCATCATTACTTTTCTTTCCTGCAATGACTTCATTATTATTCGTCTCAGGATTTCTTTCAGTACCTTCTCCTCTACCTGTGCTTTGGCTGTGATCTACATTAGCACTTCTACTCTGAATGCTAGGTGTGTTTCTATTTAATCCAGCACTATCTATCTTAATGCCTGTGCTCTGTGCCTCATTTGCCCCAGCCATTACCCCAGTATTACCCCGTCGTGTTGAAAATCCTCCAACAGGACTTTTAAACTCATGTTGGCTGTAACTTCTTAGAGTAGGATTGGAGCCACTGAATACTGAGTTGAGATTGGCATTAGGAACTATGTTTACCTTTCTGCTATTGTTATCGCTATAGCTGTTATTGATTCTGCTCTTGCTTGCAGTTACAACATTAGATCCAAGATTGATTTTTCTTGCAGTAATGACTCCATGATTGCCATCAGATTTCTTTACACTCCAACCATGTTCTTTTTCCACCTGTCCTATAATTCCAGAGCTAGAAGTCTCCACTTCCAAAGTCACCACCATGCTCCTTATCCCAGCTGAGTTGCTTGCTCGACAAGTGTAATTTCCAGAGTCAATCTTTTGGGTGGAACGCACTTCCAGGCTTCCATCGGAAACGACCACAACTCGTTGAGAAGAGAGGCCTGATCCCAAAATCTGTGGGATAACAATGAACGCTGGAGAAAACCAGGTAACCGTTGGGGCAGGATCTCCTGTGGTCCTGCAGGGAATTGTAGCAGTTTCTCCCTGCTGCACTTTGATGAAATAGTGATCTCTGCCATTAGTGAACTTTGGTGGGTTCGTCTTCATGGCCTTTACTGTGACCTGAAAAACGTTAGGTCTTATAATCACCTTCATATAAACAAAGACATTTTTGTAATAACAATCAGGTGATGAAGTAATTTTTTTGCAGAACAAATAGTGTTACATACCTTCATGGAATCTCGGCCTGCCTGGTTCTCTGCGTAGCAGATATACTCCCCTTCATCTCCTTCGCCAACTGCTGGAATCAGTAATGTCCCATTGCCAAAAACAGTACGTTGTCGTCTTTGACCCCTACTGTCCTCTTGAAACATCTCACTCTTCACAATGGCTCCATTTGGTAACTTCCAACGCACAGCTGGATGAGGCAATCCAGAAGCCTGGCAATCTACCTGTATAGAATCCATAAGTATATTTTTCCATATCATTATTGAATGCAATAACACTGTATGTTAAATAATTGGGTGTTTTCTGTTCATCTACTCGGTTATTATATTGCTCTTCAAGGATCTTTCTAGGAGCTCATAACTACCTCTATTGAAATATAGGGTAACACATTTTCATAATCATGTAAAATCTCATTTATTGCGTTAAACTTTCATGAGATTATTTTTCACTGAGGCCTTAAATATTTATGTGTGCATTACTGTTCCCTTAAGGCAGCTATTTATTATTCACAGTAGCCAATTATATAACATGTCCAGTTTTCATTTCTTTAAATAAGAAAATCTTTAGTCTTCAGATCCAGCCACATTTTCATCTCATGACATACAGTTCTCTGTAAGATCATGTTTTAGAACTTTATAAATGATCACCAATTATATGTAACAATGACCTAATATGCTGAGACACATTTTTATTAATTCGTCCAAAAATACACAGAAGTCCCACTGAAACCAATGAAAGTATAATACTTATTTGGCATACATAAAAGATAATGATCTATCGCTTTAGTTTTACCTTTAGAGGTTTTCCAAATGACACCATCTGATTGATTGACTGTTTTGGGTCAATCCTGGGAGACTTAGTGACCACAGACACACGCAGAATGCGATAATCATCAGCAACTTTGTTGCGTGCAATACACAGGTAGTCTCCACCGTCCTTCTCCGTTACTGCCCGCACTGACAGGGTGCCATTAGGATGCACCTTTACACGTTGGTCAAAACTTAAAGTCAAACACAAACAAAAGGCCAGAAAGTTTTTTTATATACAGGCTATATTGAAAGAATTAACACAGATTTTATCACACACTTAGCAAATGTACCTGTAGTGCATGTCCACAAGCTTTCTGGTGGGGGTCCTCCATAGAATGGTTGGGGTAGGGTTTCCACTTACAGAGCAGTAAAGATTCAAAGTCCCCTCATAGTTAACAGTAGTAGCAGAGAGTGATGTAGAGACAATGTGGGCTTTAGTGAAGGGGGAGACAGGCTGAGGCTGCAAAACAGTTAAGGTTTTTCCACTAGCATGGAAAGAAGAAGCAACTCTTGTGCTGTTTCCTCTGGGTGATACTTTGGTGTTATTTGTTGGCACAGTAGAAGGTGAGAAAACAGAGAAGGGATTTGCTTTTTTGATATCAGGAAAGCGCGATGGGTAAGGTTTTACTGTTTTATTGATTTCAAGAGATGAGCTAGAGGAAGAGATATAAGGGCTTGAGCTGATCGACAAGTTCTTAGATCTGTCAGAGGGATTTACAGGAGAGAATTTACTTGGACTGGAGGCAGTTAAGGTTTGGCTTGGGATTACTGATGTTCGGACTTTGTTGAAAAAAGATGAATTGGATGTTTTTTGGTTTTTTGCCTCCTCATTTTTAACCACTACCGTCACTGTCCTCTTAGTAGTCCCTACAGCATTACTAGCAGTGCACTCATAATTCCCTGTGTCCTTTGACCCCGCATTGCGAATATGGAGTGTCCCATTTGGCAGGACAAAGAGGTTTCCATTAAGAAACTGGGATGGTCGAACAAGCGTCCCATCTGGAATTCGCCAACGCAGAATTGGTGTCGGGGCCCCTCGGGCGGAGCAGTGAGCATAAACAGGCCAACCTACAGAGAAAAGCAGGTGTTCCTCCTTGGGTTGCTGAATAACCGGGGGCAATGAGGACACATGCAGACGCACTGAAGCGCTGGCTGCACCAGCTGAGTTGGATGCCACACAGCGATAGACTCCTCGGTCAGTGGGTAATGTTACCGAGATGTGAAGGGTCCCATTTGTGTCCATATGGATTCGATTAGAAAAGGTGCCAGAGGAGGTTAAGGTAGAACGATTAGGCAGAACCCAGGAAAGCAGAGGGGCTGGAACGCCATCTGCTTGGCACTCCAGGTGAACCTCGCCACCCTGATGAATGGTAACTTCCCTGTAAGTTATCAGCTGCATATGAGGTGGGCGAGTCCAGATTTCTAGTGTGGTGAGCAACCTGTAAGAAAGAAGCAGAAGACACATATACACAATTCAGAAACTTTAACATACACATTCTACACTTCTGAACTCTCTAAATGTGCACCAGATTCTGGGAAGTATCTAAAGATATAAATGTTTATTTGACTCAGTGAGGAAGAAAGTAAAAATTGATTCATAATCTCATATAGACAGAGTTCTGTTTGCTGGATGAGTATAAACCAGTTTCTCATTATGTTTGCAGTAACAAATAATGAATATAGTTTATTTCAAAAACGTCCCATTCCTTTGAATTGCTGAACACGTTGTCACCTTTTCACTATGGATTTTGATTTATTGTACTGGATTTTTGTGTAAAAGGCCAATACAAATGAGTGTATAATTGTGAAGCAAAGGGAAATGTTGCATGTTTTCAAAACTTATTTTTAAAAATGGTCTGAAAAGTGTGGCATGCTTTTGTTTTCAGCCCATCTGAGTTAATACTTTGTAGAGTGACCAGTCATTGTATTTTTCAACTGCAAGTCATCTGGATTAAATGAGGCTTTGCACATTTAAAAATTAAAATTTTTCATAATTCTTCTTCACAAAATAGCTCAAGATCAGTCAAATCAGCCAATCCGTGAACAGCTATGTTTAAGTTATTCCACAAATTCTCAAATGCAATACGTTTCCGTGGAGCTTTCTACAGGAATATGTTCAAGTAAATGGGAATAATTAATTATTTTGGATTAACTTTAAAAATGATAGATTTGTGTGAATTTCTGGTGTGCTCCTTATTCCTTATTACACTGTTTTTTCATCTGTGTAAAAAAGTAAAAATATAGTTATAAGAATAAGTAATGCATAGACTAGCTCTATTTACTGATAAAGAGGCTTCTGAAAATAAATGGTAGCAAGAGTTTATTTTGTGTTGTCTAAGTAAAGTACGTTACACATAAATGCACAAAACAACGTTTTTTAGATTTTATTTTTAATAAATGTTAAAAACTGCAGTTTCCCTTCCAAATTAAAATTAGTTATTATTTTGTGTTATGCAATATCTCATTAAAATGTCTGCAGTGGTAGCATGACAACATGTAAAAAAAGTTTAAGGAGTCTTAACCACTTTTGGAGGCATTCTGTAGCAACACTTTTACTTTTCTTTTATCTTTCCATAAGCCTCTGTGAATAAAACTGATTATAATGTATGTTTTGTTCTAAATGGTATGCTATCCAGACAAGCTCATCAGTATTCATTTCTAAAATCAGCATTCCCACCTGTCACGGCCCAGCAAGCTGCTCGCACTGCAGATATATGTTCCTCTGTCCTGCACTTGTACATTCTGGATAACAAGGGTGCCATTTGGCAAGACCTCAAAACGCTGAGCCCTGGAGTGGATTGACATCACCGCTCCTGAAAGAAAGGCAAAGGGGTGAGGCAGTAAGGCAGAAAGAGAAAACAGTAATGAGAAGGCAGGGGTGGGAATAACAGAGACAAATTTGGAAAAAGTTCCAGAGCGAGAAAGGAGAAATATGGGCACAATGAATGGCACAGCTTGAAGTGAAGTCAGTGATGCAGTGCAGAAAATGTTCCATTACTTGCTTGCAGTGTTTTTCCCACATGGCAAGCCAAAGAAAAGCCTATTATGTGCTTGCTAGTGTATAATGTTTGGTGTTAATGGATTTTTTTATATCACAGTAAAATAAGCTCCTATTTGCTCTGCCATACCAAAACTTGTTGCAGACTTAAGCAATCAGAAAATTTTCTATCAAAGAGTGAAATTCTGATATTTTATGGCTTTCTGTATAACAGAATCAAATAATAAGCCTTGTCTCTAGCCTTAAAACTTTTCCAAAAGGTACGGTTTGAATCATATTTGTGTCTGAGTTCATGTCCTCTGTTTGATGTGTACCTGTAGCAACTTTAGTCCATGTGATTGAAGGTTTTGGCTCTCCTTGAGCTTCACATGCCAGGTTTACAGTGCTGCCTACCGGTACTGACATGGTCCGGATGTGAGGGTCTGCAATCTTTGGTCTAGATCTAACAACTGGGACCTGTGCAGTGGGTAATCAAGACACGTTAATCAAATAAATACAACTTTCAAGTACCAAAATAACACTGTAACACTGGAAATATAGCATCCATTCACCAGAATATTGTGGGTCTTGTATGTCTATAAAAATATACAAATCTGTTACACTGTTGCTACACAGCTGACAGGTTACAAAGACAAGGATTTGTTAGAGACAGACATAAGACAAAAATCAAAAGCCTAGTTGATGTCAGAGATTAAAGGATAGTCTGGTTTTACGTAATAAAAAACCAACAGTAGGTAAACTTAGAGGCAAACTTTGGCGACTTCCTCAAAATAAAAAGAGCTGCAGCATTTCCTCTCAAGGTGTGTCTTTGTGCAGTGTGTGCACAGGTGGTAGAGTTGCAGTTCAGCTTTGTAAAGTCCTATGTTGGTAATTTAGGCCTTTGCTTTTACCCTTTGAACTTGATAGTTCAAAGGGTTCAAGGTTCTTACCTTGAAAGCTCAAGGTAAGAACCTTTAAAGCGATCAAGTTACACAGGGATTTTTTACTGCCTGATTGCTTTTTGTTGATGTTTATGAGCCGACATAAACATCTTCATGGAGCGAAGATGAAAAGAGGACCTGCAGCTTTGAACTTTTATACAATAGATGCATTTAATGAACATAATAGTGTGAGTCCTATCAAGTAGGTAATAATATCATACATTTTGCAGTACACACTATAAATATATATTCCAAAACCTCCCTTTAATACATCACATATAAAATGAATATCTGGGAACAACTTATTGTACAGTCAGTAAGTTCATTTCAATTTCTTTGTGGTCTTTGAAAGATTTAGTTTTAGTTTGATAGACAGCAGACTTCTGGCTATTTCTGATTAATTAAGGATTAATATCTGAAATCCCATAAGACTGAGCTCTAAAAAAACATAATGTTTGTTTCGCCATGTGTTTTTTTTTCTCTTCAGATCACAGTATGAGGTTTAAAAATCCATCAAATAAGTGAGTAGTTATGAACCTCATTTGGATTTTATCAGTCATGTGGGGACAAATTAGATTGTTTTTTGATTTGTTGTGCATTCCAGCTATGATTTTGCTCTCAGGGGTTTTCACAGTTGGATATTTTGTGTTTTTTCTTTATGGGTCAACACTCTTAAAAAACTGACTGTTAGTTTGCATTTTACATTAAGAACTATAGTTTATTTCAATATGCATTCAAAGAATTATTAATCAAATGGAAAACTCAATAATGCAGCAATAAGAAATGCGGAAAGATTTGGAATAATTTAAAAAATGAACAAAAATAGTGGCTAGGGAATTTGATGTTATTCCTCTTATGTAATTTGTGTTTATCCTTCATGATCAGGCCTGACACAACCACAAAACAAAAAGCGAAAGCAAGTATATTCTGAAAAAGCACTCATGAACTTGCCCCAAAAGTAGTTAACATTTTGTCTTAGCAAAAAAAAAAAATTATTTCAAAATGTCATTATAAATAAAAATTATATAAATTATATTCCCACCCTCTCTGGGACTATAATTTGCACAACTACTTTTAAGCTTAATTACAGTGGCAAGTCTCGACTTATATCTTCAACTGGTTTGTACATCTAAATTCAGAAACTCTTGCCCATTCTTGCAGAGCGATCCAGAGGTCTGCAGCTCCAACAGGGGGAACAAAGACCCTGGGGCTGCTTCTCTGAAAATCCTTTCATTGTTTGGCTTGTGTGAATAGGTGAATAGCCATGGCTAGGTAGCTTTGCAGATCTGTCACACACTTTCCATTTTTGGATAATGGAAAGTGTGTGATACTTTCCACATGTCACAGTGAGACTGTGATATGTAATCTAATATAACCCTGCTTTAAAGGCTTCCACGTTATCCCTGAACTATCTGGTTAGTTTTTTTACTTTATGTGCCATATGTTCAACAGTAGTTTCAAAATATAATTTACTTCCAATTCATATTTTTTTAATCTCTAAAATAAAATCCTAATCAAATACATACTATTTGATTAGTATTTGATGAACAATACTAATCAAATACTTAGTATTTGATTAGTATTGTAGTACTTACTATAAACATGTTTATATAAACTATAAACATGTTTATAGTTTATAATCATGTTTATAAACTATAAACATGTTTATAGTTGCAACATGACATTTTTGACAAACTTTGGCATTGTGTGTGAAGTGAAGCAGGAAAACTCACCGTTGGCAGAGCGGGAAGTGACGGGGAAGGCTGATGAAAGCTGCCTCTGTGTGAATCTGGAATAGTGTTCGCTCCATGGTTCTTCCAATCAGTAGGTGATTGACTCCTGTTTTGACCATTTGCAAGGTGGTCAAACTGGCCAGTTGCTTTAGTGTTTCTTGTTAATGCTTTGGCACTGGTCAATCCCATTGTGCTGGTAGCGGAAAAGAGAGCTTTAACTGTAGACTGTTTTGTGGTAGTTGGAGGTGTTGTGGTCAGAATACTTTCTGTTGTAGTTGGAAGTGTGGTTTTAAAATCAGTAGATGTGGTAGAAAGAGAGGAAATGGATGCCTTAGGGATGGCATTTATTGAACCTGGAGAACTACTTTTCCTGGTAGAAAGATTAGAAGTGGTGCTTAGCATTGTAATTATTGTCCTGAACGTAGTGTCGGAGGTCAAAGTTGAAGAGATAGTAGAGGAAGTAGTTGGCAAAGTGATTGTAGAAGTCATTGAGGTGGACAGAGCTGAAGTCTGTCTGGGAGTGCTGGATATTGGAATGATAATGGGGGTTGAAAGAGACATGGTGGGACTTATTATAGCAGCCTTGGTTGTTGTGGGGAGTGTGTCCTCATTAGTTGTAGAGGCTGGTGTACTTTTAGTGCTGCCAAAATAACTAGCTCTCTTGGGAGCAGCTGAAGAAGTAGTTATGATTTTTGCTGCACTGGTGGTAGTTAAAGATCCACTGGGGATTGAGAAAACGGTGAGCGAATGAGTGATTGAAAAGTGGGACTCACCCGAAACATTCATCTCTAACTCCTTGCTGTGTTTGCTTGGGGGTCTCTCAGCATGTTTGCCTAAGGTTGTTTGTGTTGCTGTATGAGCCCATGCAGCATGTGTAAATGTCCTATTATCGGGTTCTGGCACATGTGGCTCTGAAATGATAATGGTAGCATGAGTGGGGGCTGGTGTGCTGTTAAAAGTAGACTCCTCAGTTATTTGTTTCTTGCCTGAATGAATCATCATGTCTGTGTGTGTGTGTGGGGTTGTAGAGGGACTGAGTGGAGGTGACTCAAAATTTGAAATAGTAATAAAGTGAGGGTCGGAAACAGTTGGCGACACAGGAGTCACAGTCACCTCATTTATAATAGTCCTAACATTGCCTCCCAGTGTCAGCATAATAGGTGGAAATGTGGTAGTTGATAAGGGCAACAACTTTGTGATTTTATCTGGACTTGAGTTAAATGTAACTGTTTGGTTTATTGAGTTTATCGGGTCTGAGCGAGGATGCTGTGAGGGTACAGGCTGAATCTTTGGCCTGTTAATTCGCCTTCGTTCTCCAATCTTCCTGCGTGTGTCCCAGGGTCTTCGAGGTCGGGAGTTTGGAATAGCATTTGGGAAAAGTCTCTGTTGAGGATTCTGTGGCCTGGTCTTACTAGGGCTTAGATTTGGTACTTTCTCATCCAACACAATTGATTCTCGAGCTATTCCTTTTGCTCCTGACAACGAAGTAAGTGTGACACGCTCTGTTTCTGCCACTGGGGTTACTGTTGTTACTGTTTGTTTGTTTTCTTTCTCTGTCTGTGTTTTTATGTCAATTTCTAAATTCACATGTGGCCGCTCAGTCACATTATATATCTCTGCAATGGTTTGTGTCGCTTGTATTATCTGTGCATCCTTATCAGGAGGTTGAATGGGTTGTGGTTGTTCTTCTTTTATAGTAGCATCATCAACTGAAGATCCTTCAGATTCAGTTTCTTCCTGTGAGCCATGAGATATACTTATGCGCTTATCATCACCCTTTCCTCCTTGCCTAATTTCTTCATCTTTTTCTTTAAATATAGGTTGAGTTGTTGTTTTTTTTTTTGCAATTGCTTGACTATTGGTGCTGTTGGTGGTCTTTTGACGAATCTTTGCCAAGAGGTCAGCCCATTTCAGAGGGTCTATCCTGTGTTTCTTTGTGGTTATTCTGGGTCTGTTCTGAAAGTGGTGTTTCTTCTGCTTAGTTGGTGAAGTAGGTCCTCCAATCCTTTTTAGATTTCCATCTCTAACGCGACCATATCTTTGTGGCTTCTTAATTAGATATTGTCTGTTTGGGTGCTGTGAGAGAGATGTTGGATATCTCCTTTTACCAGGGGAGGTTTTTTCATCCTCTTCATTTTTTTCATCTCCTGATCCTTCATCAATCTGCCCAAAAATGGGGACTGGTATCTTTGTTGACCTGCCAGCAGCTGATTGAGGTCCTCTGGGTAATGAAGTCTCAAGGGCAGAAATATGTTGTGCTTTTATTATCAGCTGCATGGACATGGTGTCACTACCATACTGGTTGACAGCAATGCAGCGGTAATATCCTGTATCCTTCAGAGTTGATGTAAGTAAAGACAAACTTCCATTTGAATGTACTTTCAAACCACCTGGTAAAGCTAATCCTTGCCACACAACATTTCCATCTGGCAAAATCCAACTTGCCAAAGGTTCTGGTGAACCGGATATCCTGCAGGGAAGAGTGACAGCATCTCTAATGGTTCCAGTGATCGGAGGTCCACTTAGCTCACCTGAATATGGAACGGCAGACTCTTGTACTGCCAGACGTAATTGAAGGACATCGAAATCTCTTCCAGCTCTGGTAACACAGTGGTAAAGCCCTCCGTCTGAGAGCTGAACTCTTTGTATAAGTAGGCCTGAGGTTGATAGCTGGAACCTTCCATCTGAACTGCTGGAAGGAGTATTGAGCTTAGATCCATCTGGAAGAATCCATTCCACACTGGGATTACTAGAACTAAGAACAGGACAAGATAGCAGTATGTTCCTGCCTGTTACTCCTACTGCTGTTGCTGCTGTGTCATTGCGATTAGTTAAAATCATTACCCATGGGTGAGAAGTAGGGGAAGACAGTGAGGGATTAAAAGTTGGATCAGGATGAGCAGAAACTCTGGTTGCGTAGATAAGTTGGACTTTATGCCTGTTAGACTGTGCTCTGTCAAGCTGAATACTAATTGCTGATTGTAGTAACCATTCTGGTCTGGCTTTAACAGAGGCTTTGATCCCAGTGTGATAATATCCATTTGTTTCTGCTGCCTGTCTGTAGCGGTAGGCCAATGCCGGAGCTTTACTTAACATGATCTCCCTCTCAAAGCGAGCTGCAGTTTCACTGTAGAAAGCCAAAATCCTCCAAAGTTTTTCATAGCTTTGTTCCAGAATAGGGCAGTCAAGAGAGAGAGACAAAGCGAGCGGGAGAGGAGAAGAAGAACTCCAGGAGAGATCTGGAGGAGGAGCAATATCTGGGTAATCGTTTGAGTGAGTAATTTTACAACTCAGATCAACGCTGTGCCCTTGTTGATCAGAAAGACCCAGGGTGACATTGCCTAAAGGCTCTCTGAACTTCTCACTTGGTTGGATTTTGCTATGGTCTGATTCCAATGGTGTTTCTTTTCCAGGGAAGCTGATGATTGGTGACATGCAATGTAGAGTCGTCTGATCAAGCAAATTCTGGCCCTGGAGAGACAGGGGTGAGGCACAAACTGGACACTGAGGACCACCAGGACATTTCAATAAGCCTAATGACAGAGAAAGAGAATGAAAGAGAGCAGGAGAAAGAAAGAGAAAAAGAGTGAATGTTGTCAAAGCAAATCTCTTATATTAATAGATATATTCTTTTGTTGTCATTGTATTTAAATATAATGACATGTGACGCTTTAGTAATTTGCACATATTTTTTTTTAATTAAGTCATTGATTAGTCACACATGTTTATTTCAAGCATTCATTATCCCTTTTTGTCTCTTGCTAATTTACTGCGGTTGTTTCATCTCGCAAATCACAATGCATCACTTTTTAATCACAGCACAATCATTACCCTATATATCTGTTGCCACACATCAGTGCTGTCATCATGTATTAGTCATGGCAGGTTAAGGCTGGCATATCAATGGCACACATTTCATGGTTCAGCTTTCTTTCACATTTTAATAAAGCCTACAAGACATACTGCAAAAATAAGATAGAACCAAACAAGGATGTATGTGTGACAAAACAATGGTCAGGGGCATCTGTGTAAATTTGATCTGTCAAAAAGTAGGTTTACCCACATCTAATCGATTGATCACTAATTTTTAGCCAGTTACAAAAACCTTCTTGATTTTCCCATTCAACTTTCTAATATACAGTTTGTCTTCTCAAAGACACAACAATAAATACCAGACAATAAAAGTGTAGATAAGAAGAAGCATAGTGAAAGAAAATATGTTTTCATAGACTTAGCAGTCACCTGGGTGAGCAAGACTCCATGAGAGAAACCAGTTCATCCTACAGTCACAGCTCCAAGGATTCGCCTGCAGGACGAGAGTCTCCAGCAGAGGTGCTGTTGTCACACTCTTTTCAGGCAGGATAGTGAGACTGTTGTTGGAAAGGTCCAGATGTCTGAAAACAAAAGACACTTGCTCAAACATTGTCAAAGAACAAATTAGTTAAGCCTCCATAATCAGTAACTTTCTGTGCATATATGATTCTGTTCCTTCTTTCATTTGTTTGTGCAAATAAAACCCAGCATGCAAATGTTCACATTTTTTCATGTATTTGATAAGGAATTGTCTCAAGCACCGTCAGGGCTGTGAACAGTTATGCATTTCTGTTGTCAAGTCTCACCTCAAAGTAGAAAAATAATATGTATTCATGATGGACAGCGTGCACAGAGCGTGAGGGTGCAGCTGATGCAGCCTGTTGCCTTGCAGACGAAGCAGCCTGAGGCTAGGCAGCTGGAGCAGAGCCCGGGGGTGGATGTGTTGGAGCAGGTTGTGATCCAAGTAAAGACGCAGCAGTGATGTCAGGCCGGAGAAGGTCAGAGATGAAGAGATCTCTCTCAGCTTGTTGTAGCTCAACTTGAGTATCTGCAATGGGGGGAACAAAAAAGGGGTGAAGTGGGTAGTACAAATTAGAAAAACAGACATCAAGGCTGATTGAAAAAGCAAGTCTTATGCGAGGGATCATAAGTGTTTCTGTGCCTGCCACTTGCTTGGAAATTGAATTTAGAACAATTGGGAAACAGGATAAGGATTAGAATATCAACTCTTCTTGGAATTTATGAACATTTTAGAACATAAGGTATTTCTTACAGCTCTCCATTTCCCATATTCAATCTAAAAAACATCCCACAGCACACAATATGCTATGAACATAGGACAGAAGCAGGGGGAACTAAAAGGATTATTTTTGCTCTGGTGGGGTGCATTGCTCCAATGCAGTTAAGCTTTTGATCCGGAATATCACACTGTAGGAAATCTATTAAAATTTAAGACACATATGAAGAATTTACCCCATGTTTATGCATGCAAAATTATTATTATTATTATTATTATTATTATTATTATTATTATTATTTTATTTTTGTTTTTCTATTTATTGTTGTTGTTGTTCCTATGCCCTCCAGGGAAGCTACTTAGCTGGAACACTTCCAGCTGCTGACAGATTTAGCACGTGACAATGTCAGCACATGGAAATATGGATCCTATTATCCCAGTAAGGAAAATATATCAGCATCTGTCTCGAAGATGAAGGGTACAATTGCCTGTGTAATATCAGTTCCCCCACAGACTCCAAACCCTGCCCTAAGGTTGCTGCTAAAGTGTCCAGCATGTTTCTTGTCACTGAAAAGGCAAGGAATCATGATACATAAATTATGCATTAGTTTGAAAGAAATTAGAAATAAATGGGGATAGGAAAAATGGAATCATGTGGACTGTTGCAGCCTTTTGACAAACATCTCAAATATTGTTAATCCCTTCCTAACTCAAGTTATAAAATGATAAGATCCTTTCTGACAAGGATGAACAGTTTGTGTTCATCTGTCACAGTCAGAGATCAATGAAGACTTTATCCTGCAAGTGGAGTGCAAATAGAGTTTTGAGAACTTAACTTCCAGCAAAAAAAAAAGAAAAGAAATTGAAACAGACTTCTTTCATGAATGATTGAGCTCATCCTTCTGTTTCTCCTACCTTCAGTGTCATTACCAGTGTTTGGTCAAATTGCACTCACATGGTATACAGCACAGAATGGTACCCATTTACCAGATGTAAAAATAACCAATAGGAAGCTTGTTAACATCTGATGGAAATTTCCTAAATGCTAGCTGCTGAGATGTTAATTCTGTCAAGTATTTTGTAGACATCTGTTACAAGGCTACCAATTGTCTGCACATTATACTGAAAAATAGGTTGCAAAAAGAAAAGAAAACTATTAACAGAAAGGATTGTATATTGGTTACGTCTTTGGGCAGCATTTGGAACTGTGTCTTGTTGCATTACCTGGAGCGATTTCATGTTTTTAAACACACCATCTGGAAGATGTTGGAGGTTATTGCTGTGGAGCATCAGGAGCTCTACTCTCCTTAATCCAACCAGAGAGTTGTCATGGAGTCTGCTGATACTATTAAACCTGCAAAAGCAAAAAGGCATAATTGATCATTGATATACTGAGGCGTATGTTGGCTCCCACATGCTTGGGAGTATTCTTGATTCTGTTCACACTGTCTGTAGATTCTCAATTTCAGAATCAAGAGTCCTGATAGCACACCTTCCCTTCCTTGTGACAAATTCCTTAAATTCCCACAATCTGAGTAAGTGCTAGTTTGATGTGCTAGTTCGTCCCTAGCCTCATTTCGTCTTCATGAGGGCAGCTATCACACACCTGTCAATAAAGCACAGAGTGGTGTGTCCTTGCAAAAAGTTGATCCGACTCTCAAACCGAGGATCAACGAACCCTGTGCCATGGTCTCCCTAATCTAGTTGAATTTAGTCAGATTCTGTACCCTTGTTTCATTTAAGTCTTGAATCACTCTAATCCTCACATTTCCCCTGAAATAAGTTTGCCAAGGAAAATGCAACATACAATTAAATCACTGAACAACATAGCCTGCAGGCTTGTGGAGTTATTCAAACCTATAACAATTAAATTGTCTGGAGGGTTCTGCATTTTAAAAGGAGTCAGTACTCCTTAGGGCAGATCCACTACACTGAAGGCACTCTGAAGTGAAAACATCTTCCTATAATTAAACGATTTCTTGTGTTTGGCATATACAGTCTGCTTGCCAACAATATGTTGCTGGAATTCAGTCTAAAAAAATAATTTGAAATACCTTTTAAAATATTTAAAAGGTAAAGAAAACTTTAGCTCACAAATTCCTTTTCCCAGAAAAGTCTGACTCATTGCAAGCAAGAAGTGAAGAAATTCCTCAGGAGTTACCAAGAGTTATGAGACATTTTTCTAATTCTATTGCAGTACAAACTAAATTCAGCTCAGTTCAGTTCTTGTAGTTCGCCAATTCACAACAAATGTTGCCTCCAGGGACTTTACAAAAAAGTAAGTTCTATCACACACAGTTCTATCAGATGCAACTTTATCCTAGATATCAAACGGCACACTGAACTCAATTAATTATCCAAATTGGTTCAAAAAGTTCTCTATGTAAGGAAACCCAGCAGATTGAGCCACTGATTAGCAGCATTCTCTGTTATTCACTGCTAAATAGAAACTACTTATCTTGGCATGTGTTACGCATATCTTACGGCTACTAAAAGGACGATTTTATATTGTATTATAGTTTAGAACAAACTGCACTGTATTTTACTGCATCATAATATGACCATTGTGTTGAAGAGAATTCTAATAATTAAAAACTAAACTGTGAGGTCACATACCCTAAATTTATCCGTCTTGTATGTGCAGGCAGGCCCGGTGGGATGATAAGCAGTGAGCGGAAGGTGCAGTGAACTTCATCGGCCTGGTAGCAGTTACAGCTCCTGGGGCAGGACTGGCCACTGGACATCTCAAGTGTGAGCACCAGAAGTGCAAGCAATGCCAGTGGTGCAGACCCAGTCTGATGCATCTTCACCCACAGGGAGAGAAGCTAAACTGAGATTATCACCGGCAACATGAAATAGGATGTCGCGATGAATGTAGACAGACAAGTGCACCACAACCTGCAGCTCAGATGGGAATCATTGTGTTCTATACATTTATAGAACACATTTAAAAAGTTCAGCACTTTACAACAACAAAAAATCAAAAAGTGATTAATTTCTGTGCATCACACATTATTACTGATTATTATGAAGATAAAAGGGGGAAGTCAACAGGGAGAGCTGCTGCTCCTCCGCATCGAAGGGAGCCCTTTAAGGTGGCCTGAGCATCTGATTAGGATGCATCCTGGATGCCTCCCTGATGAGATGTTCTTTGCACGTCCCACCGGGAGGAGAACCAGAGGAAGACTCAGGACACGCTGGAGGGACTATGTTTCTCAGTTGGCCTGGGATCCCCTGGAAGAGCTGGCCTAATTGGCTGGGAGGGGAGAGTCTGGGCCATACTGATACCTACCTGTTAGCTACCTGACCTGATGGATGATGGATGGATGGATGGATGGATGGATGGATGATGGATGGATGGATGGATGGATGGATGGATGGATGGATGGATGGATGGATGGATGGATGGGTGGGTGGGTGGAATTTTACTGAAAGTAGTTTACAAAGGAAACTTGTAAGACCAACCAATGCAATAAGAGGTGCTTCAATGTCTCAGATTTCCATGTAGATCATTTCTAGACATCTAGTTAAATCAAAGGTTTGTTTGACTTTATTGTTATTATCAGTTTATGTTAGAGGGATGAAGGAGGGGAGAATATTTTTTAAGGTAAGAAAATAGAAGTTCAAGTTTACTTAACTGATGATCACATATATTTTGCATGCCTGAAAGAAACATGTTTGTGGGGGAATTTAAAGCTGGCTTCAGCCCACGAGTGCTCATCCTCCTGAATACGGCCCTTCATAAGGTTTAGGATTAGTAATGACAGATTACAGTGTCAAACTGTACACGAGCAAGCTGAGTAATAAATCTGCAATAAATCATCTGAGATTTTTTAATCATCTGTTGGAGTTTTGGACACGGTTAATGTCAAATTCATTTAGGATGCTACATAGAATTAATTTTAATGCCAGTCACTTAAGACGGAGAATGAGACATAAGTCACAGAAACTTCACTGCGCTTTTATCCAATCACACACAAACGCTGAAATTGACATAACTTCAACGTAAACCGAATACATAACTGTGACTTTTCGTCTTGTTCAAGTTTTACAAATGAAATCTTTTTAGAATATGATATGAATCCAAAATGTTAAAAAAAAACATACCTTAAACTTTTCTGGTCCGGAGGCATAAATTATTGTAAGGACATACTCATTTTCTACATCAAATGATGATTTCAATCCATCCGTGTACTTCGGCAAATTAATCCGCACTTTTTTACCTTCATTTATCCATTTGTCACCACAGTGCTCGCAAAGAATGCGGGGGAAATCCTGCAAATAAGCACTTTTTAAAGCTTGAAAATTCCCACAAAACCACTCCTACCCCTCGGCAAAAGTCAAGCAGGTCTTCGTGTATGTCCCGGGAGGAGAAAAAGAGCGCTGCACACGCGGCAGGCGGACAGCAATCGCGTCTGGTCCCTGCGTGCACGCGTTTGTGTGGGGAACAATGAGTGTGTATTTGATCTTGGAAAGTGGGACAGGACAGCAAGTGAAGAGAAAGGCGCTCAGGCAGAGGGGTCTA
Organism: Phalloptychus januarius; assembly: GCA_902982915.1. Lineage (NCBI taxonomy): Eukaryota > Metazoa > Chordata > Actinopteri > Cyprinodontiformes > Poeciliidae > Phalloptychus > Phalloptychus januarius. The sequence goes on along the minus strand of CADWAE010000230.1, from coordinate 12,526,098 downwards.
TCCGAAGAGGGGCGGAAACTATGAAGTAATAAGTCACTGTGCTTCAAGCTGCTTCTTCTGCTGCACAGTAATTACATTTTTTAAATAAACTTTTTAAAATTTATAATCAAGTACAAATATTAGATCTTATTATTCCGAGTAAAAACGGGATATAATTTCTTATGCTAGTTAAAGTTTTTGCTCCCACTTGCCTCTGGACATTTGAACAGTGACCAGGGTTCACCAGGGTTCGCCAGGGTGTTCCTCTAGTGGTGACAAGTTGCCAGCCTTTCACAGGGAAACACAGAAGCACACAATTTTCTCCTAGCCTTAAGAGAGAAATAGAGAGACTAAGTTTCTCTCTGAATATGATCTGACACTCAAGTTTATGGACTGTGGGAGCTGGAGTTCCAGACCAGACCCACATGAAAGGGGGCCGAATATGCAAACTTGATGCAGAAAGAGCAAGCTGAGCTTCAAATCCTGGACTTCCTAGCTGCAAGTCAGCAGTGCTACCAACTGCTCTGTTATACAGACCTTATTATTATTATCCTTTGTTATTTTACTTTGAACACTTTATCCATGAACATCTGCATATTAATTGGGTGGCTTGTAAAATTAACATTTATCTTTTCATTTTTGGTGCTTGATAACTGAATCTTTTGGATTAGGAGCCAGTAAGGCTGACAAATATCTCAGACAGAGATGTTGGGAATGACCCAACATTCTCAGACAGCTCATACAGATCGCACCTACTTCTCTGGTTTCTTATAGGGGAAACCAGAAATAGTTTAGAAATAGATGCTCCTCAGCTGTTGTCTCCAATAAGCAACCCCCGACACTCCCACACCTCAGCCCCCCCACTGTGTTGGAAGGCTTGTGACAGAGTGTGATTGATTCTAGACAGGGGCAGCTTTGCAAGACAATGTAGTGAGACTGCAGCTTTATGTGTGAGAATAAGAGTTTTAAATTTTCTCATCAGTTGTCTCAGTAATGAATGGTTATATTAATCATTTTTGACTGTCAATAGCCTGCAGCTCAGCAGTCGACAAGTGAACATCTGCAGACGTCTTAGCAAATGTGATTGGATGTTTTACAGTCACCAGCAACATTCTCTCTGATGTTTTTCAGTACATGATCCAATCTTTGCCACCTTATCACCCTTGTCTCTGCAGGCAGTACTGTTCTGTGAACAGTTGTCAGAGCTGAATCATCCCCTATAGCTGTATTATTGCTCAGGCTCACTTCATTACATTGCTCAATGTTATCGAAACATGATGGACTATAACAGATGAATTGCTGCTGGTCTGACTGCAAACAAGTAAGGAATGATGATATAATGTAATATCAATGGCTCATTGGGGAAGATGAATGAATGACTGAATGAAATGAGAAGGCATACTTTGACATATTGATGCCTTTCCCTTGTCAAACAACACACAGCTTTAAATAAATTCTGTAGTCTTTAAATTAATAAATTACATTCTTGCTTACAGACATTTAAAGCCTAACACTTGTAAGTCACTTTAAGTTTATAATTAATAAAAATAAACCCTAAATCTAGTATGAAAAATGCAAAAACGCTTCAGTGCAGAAGAGTAGGGTTCTCAGCATTTATGATTCAGTATGTTTGCCAATTTTTTGTTTTGTTTTTGTTTTGTATGTGCCTTGTACATCTACTGTCAAAGTCAGTTATTTGTTTTTTTAGTTGTGAACTGTCTTTTACATTTTTTTGTAAATGCAAATCTGTTTCCTGCAATTACTGGAATTGTAACATGGAACAAAAACTTAAAATTGTCATTTGTTAAAAGTAGCTCAACAGACAACAATATTCAGGGTGGCTGTTACACCCAAACCAGGTGATGTGCAGAAGTTTATTCACACACATGCCTGATTTGAATGTAATAAGGATTTTTAAATATTTAAAATATTTATTTCAATGGTTCTGTGTTGAGGGTGGAATGACACAATTTCAGTGATGAATAAAATATGAATTAGGTGCACAAGTAGAAATTTATTTGAGATTTTGTCTTCTCAACACAGATTAAAATTTTATATACAGGTTCTGTTTTATAAATAAACTCTCACTAAGATTTTGGTTTGTTTTCTTTTCCAAAAAATTACCCAAAACAAAATCAAAACTGGTGTTTGACAGGTCTGCATTGGGCCTTCTGAATGGGCTCACCAAAGCCCGATCCTCAACTTTGCTGAGAAAGAAAAATCCTGTTGTAAGAAATGGGTGTCTACCATCACTGTTATTGCCGCCGCCACCCAATAGTACATGTGTAAAACTGATGCCTGGGTTTTGTTCCTGAAGCAGGGATTTTTTTCCATAATGATGATGTCTTAAAAGTGTCCTTCCTAGCAAAGTAGGTTAGCTGTTTAATCTTTAATCACTGCTGGCAGGGGCTTTTGCATTCTTTACTGATAATACCCTTGACTATCATTCTTATTTTTTAGTGTAAAGAAATTCATTCTTTTTTTTTCCAATAATGAATGAACTGATATTTTGTGAACACTCAACAGATTTGTCTTTCAGTCCACCTGTAGTCTGAGAAATCAGTAGCATTTCAGCTCAAAATTCATAAATTGCTTTCTCTAACTCAGGTTACATTTTTGGATGCAGTGTCAGACTTGAGTGAGAGATAAATGGATGTTCAATGCACCCCTCCAGCCCATCTGGTGATTTTGATCCTGGTGGCAACAGCCTCTCATGCAGTTCATACTGAGCCTGTATGTTAACCAAATGACTGAAGACAGGCCGGATAATAATTCTCTTTCTTCATACCTGCTGACAGCCAAAGTGTTAGAGAAATGCGTCCTTACTGAGAGAAACATCTGTAACCGATCACATTATTATAGCAGGAAACTAAATATTGAACTAGAGCCCTGCAATGTGGCTGTCTTCATCATAAAAAATCTAACATCTTTGGTGTTTTCCAACTGTGTTGCATAATAAATAAGAATTTTCATGACTGTAATTAGACTTGGTCAGTGCATATTATAATGAGGGAAATGGCCAGTGCCCTGAATGTTTTTCTTAAAGATCTTTAAAAGTACTCAGCAGAGACTGGAGGACTTGTCAAAAGCTCTGCAGTCATCAGTCAGCCTTTCATGGAAGAGCAGTTCAGTGGAAATCACAGAGTAAAAAGACAAATGACAGCCCACTTGGCGTTTGGCAAAATGCATTTCAAGGACTCAGTGCCTGAGGAAAACGATTTTCTGATCTGACGAGCCAAAAACTGAACTGGTAGGCCGAATTTCAAGGACTGTGTCAAATAAGATATAAGAAGTGCTCATCAGGATGCTGCAATCAAGCTTCAGAGTATTATTGTGGCCCACTTTAAACAAGGGAAAGGTTGATCTTTTCAATACACCAAATAATAAAGGTGTCCAGTTTTTTTTAAGCTTAAATCATCTAATGTGTGAAATAGACTAAAAAGTTTCAAGTATGTTTGCTGCCAATTTGACTCTGCAGCTACTTAAAGAAATGTATGATACATTTTAACATAGATACTCCGTGCACAGTTTGTCACTCTGAACTTTAGGAGAAAAAAAACGAACAGAAGTTAGGTCAGAACATGCCAGATACAGCTGTGCTGACCAACAAAATGTAAAGGTTGTGAAGTTCTCTATAATTCCTGTGAGATTTTAAAAAGCACTCTTGGTCATGAGTGCACTACACCTTTTTGCTTCTGAGGATTTGTTGCAATCTAGGTCAATGACTAGAATGCTGATTCATGAATTCAGGAAGTAAACAACTCTGTGCCTAGAAGAGACCAGCCTGCTGATACATTATTTCAAATCATGCATATATTCTTTTTGATCTGGTGTTGATCTGCTAAAAACTTTGCTTTAATAATGATGGCTAAAATAACTAACAACATTCTGTTATTTTTTTTAAATGTTTTTCTTAAAACAAGATTAGAGTATTTGTTGTATCATATTGATAGAAGCTACTGTGGCACCTCTTCTAGCTACTGCTTTAGGTGAATCTCAATCAACTGCAATGTTATGAAATAATTAATTTGGTTCAATATCTCAATTCAAATCAATTGTTTTGATTCAATACACACAGTAATATATTTCAATTTTTTAGAGTTTATCTTGAAAATTATGGCTTATAGCTGATGCAAATTCAAAAGTCTTTCTCCCAGAAAATTTGAATACAACAAAACACCACTAAAAATATTTTATTGTTGGTAAAATGCTTGATTTTCAAGCAATTTTTGCAGTATTTCCAAGTCTGTAGAGTAAATACACTCAATCTTAGGTTGAAGCTCCTTTTGCATGAATCAATTTGCATAGAGTGGATGTGATCAGCTTCTGGCACAACCCAGATTGCTTTATAAGTAGCCTTTATCCCATTTGCATGGTTGGGTCTGGTCTCTCATCCTCCACTTTACAATACCCCAGAGGTTTGGTTTAGCCAGGTTGTTGTCCAATCAGACACAGTAAAGTCGTGGTTATTAAATCAGGTGTTGATTCTTTAATTTGTTTTGGCAGATAACAAATCCTGATGGATTAATGAAATGAAATGTTCTTAGATTTCCTAATAGACAGCTGCTCTGTTTTTATATTTTATGAAAATGAAATATAAACATGGACCGATGTTTGTCCATTACATCCAGCAACTGAAGTTTTGTCCCTCACTACTTTTCCTCCAGATTATGGGTCCTTGATTTCCAAATATAACTTAAAGTTCAGTATTTTTCCTTTTTTTATTATGTTTGTTGAGCATCAACAATAAAGACAGAAACCAGGTGAGATATTATGAATTATGACATGTAAGCATCACATTTAAAATCCACAGTTGACAAGCAAAATCCACTGTGATAGAGTGAAAAAAAATGTTTCACAAGAGCTTGCTTTAAAGTTACTCTCATTGTCAAGGTAACTTAGAACAAATGAAAACAGGAACAGAGGTATCAGAAAGGCCAAAGTGCCACAGGCTATCCATAAAAAGACCAAGACCTTCAATTACATTTTGGATGACCTCACGGCTTCAAGCGCTCTGGGACTGTGGATCATTAAGGACTGGTTGAAGGACAAGACAGGTTGTCTAACACTTGTGCTGTTTGGACAGACAGCTTCACACAGGGGACCCTCACTGCTTGGCAGGTCATTTAGTTGTCATCACCTGGAAGTATTTAAATAAGGACATGGTACAAATGATTCACAATTTAAAATAGTGCTCTTATTATCTATAAAACCATGTTTTTCTCCTGGTGTAGTATCAGAATAATGTTTCCATAAATGCTTCATTCAAATATACATATTGTTTCCTGTCTCAGTGCCACCCAATGAGATTCATAGCCTGCATAACTGTCTACTTTGATGAAATCTAACTTTGAAGCTAAGCTGAGGCACTGCCTGAAGGCAAATTGTGGCACAGGGTCCAGGACCCTGGGGTCTGTTATTGATTTGAGGCTTTCAGCCCCCCATGGAGTCAAGGCATTTCCAGAGCATGAGAATCGGGAGCTCAGTGGACAGGCCTGACTGGGCGTTATTGACTGATCTACTCATAAGGATCAGAATTTACTATAAAATGGAAATGGCCTTAGAGCTCTGACTTGAAGGTATGGCTGGAGTGAGAGTTAGATTTTGATAGATGTTAAGAGCATAAAAAAACTAATAAGGACTGGAGACACAAGAAAGCGAGGATGGGGTTTGCTGTTTGATCCTCCTGGAGACATACAGTCTGGTAGCCTGCAGTTTCTGTATTTTCCTCGTAAGGGGCCTTTAAATCAGCCTGAAAGCTTGCTCTAAATGGCAACACTAACCAGGGAGTTTAGTCGGAATTTCCTTTTCATTCACACATCAGGTCTGCTTCCTCCACTCTATTTTTTTCTCACACTTGTCCAATAAGATAACTGAGTTGCAGTATCATACATCAGCCCAACAAAACAGTCCAGTCCAGAACATCGATGCCTTCTGGGTGCTTCTGTGAAATTTTACAGGGGAGTTAAGTGGCAAGGTATGTTGAAGTAAACTTGTCACTGTTACTCTTCTGACATTCGGAGCAATGTAGTGACAGCCCTTTAAAGGTCAGCTTATGAACAGGTTAGCTTCCAGTGGGTATGGAGCAGAGATGACAGATGGTGTGTACGACCAGCTAACTGTAAGTGAAACAAGGGAAAAACTCTGACTTTGATAAATATTCTTACTCCTGACACAAATTTCACAACGTGTACTAAAATGTCCCAGTACAAGGCAGATCATCATGACTTTGTGGAATCACAGATTGGTTATTAGAATAAGATAACCTTTAGATCAGAAAACAAGGAGGAGTTGAAAGACCTCAAGAGACTGTGAAGGGGTTGGTCCTAAGCAATCTGCGCCTCCTGCTGACGTCTTCGTTGAATCCACTGCAGTCCACCTTAGTATTGGCGGACTGCAACCTCTTTGACCTGTTCTTTGCTTTCAACACAATAAAACTGGGACTTCTGAGTGACAAGCTTAGTGGATAAAATAACTACCAGGTTTCAGCAGCTAAAAGTATTTAAAACAAAGGAGTTTTCTGATCTTTTTATAAGCATATACAAAGTGTAGTCATATTCCTTACTTTATTTTTGCAGAAGAGCTGCCATTGTGTGATTGTAGCAGTTTGGGTGAAAATTACGAATCATTAAAAAGTACTGAACAACTTTTGCTAGGCCCATGCCTAACGTCACCAGCATTAAGTTTCACTGGTTTCACTGAATTAAAAGCTCACATCTGTGTGAGGCATTAGCCTCTCTGTTATGGATTTACGAAAGAGGCTGTGAGGAGCTCCTTTCACTTTTTACCTTTTTGTTAAAGAAAAGGAATATAAGATAAAATTAATCATTTTTATAGATTTTCTGGAAATTGTCCAATAACTCAAGATAGGAACCAAATTTTTATTGTCATACATGGGCTAATTTTGTTTTTTAGAGGCAATAAATTCATTTTCCTTACTGTAGAAAGTGATAGGAAGGGATGTATTGCTCCATATGTCATGTAAGATACAGAGGTACAGCAAGTGGATGGTCAGAGTAGTTCAAGCAGTGAAAACAGGAAGAAACATCTGGTCTGGCTCTGTCCAAAAGCAGAAAACAATAACAAATAATTAAATTCCTGTTTCAATCTTTGTGCCAAGCTAATTCTGAGAACATATGTCTGCTCTAGCCTTTCAGATGAACCCTACAACACAGGACTTGCATCACCGTGAAGTGTTTCTTCATTAAAGATCACAAATTCCTCAGTGGTCTGCTTCTAAAATGGCCATTCAGAGAGGCAAAGCAAAACATTTTATTTCATCTTTATCCCAGTTCTGACTGCGGATTCCACATGTGGTCCAATTATTGAAAAAATTTAGGATTTTTCCATTAATGCAGTGTGATAGTGTGTTTTAGTTCTAATTTATGTCTTTAGAAGTCATTAAAGTGACTGAACTACAATCTCAAGAAATCTTCTTAGCTTCCTCACTGAATGTTGTTTTAGTGATTACCAGAGGCAGAGAAAACAAACGTCAAATGTCGCTGAGTAAAGTAAGCGAAAAAGTTCTTGCACAACCCAAAAAACATTAAATGGAATTCATCAAGAAAATATTAAAGCTGGCAGGCAGGGATTATGATAACCAGCAGTGTCATAACTGGGATTAAATCTGGTTAAACAGAATAACAATTAGTTAGGCTGAAAGCCTCTTGTCTACAGTCCAGAAGAGGATTATTTTTGCACCATTTATTGTTTCTGGAAGTAGAAATGTAGAACTTTGTTGATGCTTCAAGGAAAACACTGATTTATGCTACTCAATTCCTCCGGCGCTGCCAATGGTGAGTTCAGTGGTGAATAATAAGCACTGGATAGATATTTGTTGAAATGGGGAGCATTTCATTTTGGCTATCTTTGGCCAAAGAAAGTTGGGGTCTTAAGACCCCAAATATGGGGTCTTAAGAGACCCCATATTTGCAAAACAGTGGAACAAATGCAAACATTCACATACTCAGTATGAGTTTCTTTTCCCTGTAGGAAAGATTTTCTGTTTAATCAGGAAAAGAAAAGGGTTGAAAAAGATTTAAAGTTACAAGTTGAATAAACAAAGTCTACTTTAAATTACTAGAATACAGTTTAATGTTGTAACAGTAAAGATGTACTAAACGATTTTTAGATTAGCAAAATTATGTAGCCAGTTTCCAACAGTGTTTAGGTAGATTTCTTTAAGTTATTTGACTTTTAAGGACAATACAACTTTTGAGCATAAGTAACAAAACACAGGCAAGCAATAAATACAAGTGCATTTTATAGAATAGAAAAGCAAATAAAGAGGTCTGCTGAAGCACTGTTTTAAAGGAAGTAACTGTTAGCACAACTGAACATGCAGCTCCTATGGGGAAGGAGAAAGGAATCCTTTAAAACTACCATCTGAAATTGCTTTAAAAGTCATAAAACTTTTATAATCCATTAATTTTTTTCTGACATCGCAACTAGAATTGACCCAAATACAGAGTAAAGAATGAATAATGAGGAGAGTGAGTTCTTCTAGAACTGTAGAACCATAGAGGTTTTAGTGAGGTTCTAGTGGAGGTTGTCATGTTGAAGAACTGCCTCATGGTGGCAGCATGTTGGAGTAGCTCAGAAAAAATAAGCAAATTTGTTCTGATTTGCTTATTTTGCAGATTTTTGTTCATAATTTGGTGAAGACACTGTGTGTTTGGACAATTATCCCCTATGGTTTTGGATGCTATGCAGCTGAAAAGATTTTTGCTCTTACATTTTTACTTTTGAACACATGATGCAGACATGTGGAAAGTATCTCAGAAGCTTAAGCAAAACCTAAAATAAGACCGCAAATCCCAGATAAGTTATAACTCACTCTACTTTTGCTGGTGATGAATAAATGAATTTAATTTAGGTTTGAGTAGAAATATGACCCTTCATCTCTTACAAAAGTTTCTCTTTTGAATTAGGTCTAGCATGAGTGAGTTGAAGAAAGCTGATTAAACTCACTCTTGTGGAAATACTAGCATTCAAGACCCCTTGTTCATAATTAGTTACAGACTTTAAGGTTGTCCATTTATCATTCAAGCAGGAGCAACACTTAAGGTAAGCAAAAGACAAAAAAATGACCTATAGTGTGATTTTTGTTGCGATAAACACTTATAGGCAGGCCAACTTGATAAAGCTGTGCTTTTAGTTCAGAAGTTACTTTAGAACATTTAGATAATATTTCAATTCAGCTATATTCTCTTGGTCCCCCTGACTAAGTCATGACCTTTGCAAGACCTACTATGGTATCTGGCACCAGCATGTTAGCAACAAACCCTTAAAATGTTGCAAGTTCAGGCTGGGAGTCGAAGCAGCAAAACACACAGGCAACATTGGGTTTAAACACAGCTTGGAGGTACCTGTACATTACTTCAGTGTTTTATTGTTTCAGAATACACTCTACAATCTAAAACTCATCAAGAAAAACATCATTAGTTTTTTAATTTGTGGTGATTTTTCTTTTTGTTGTCTCTTATTTCTTGGCTCAGAACTGAAATGTGCCTGCAATGTTTTTCTTTAGAAAACGTTAAAGTCTTCAAAAATAGGCCTGCTTGAAGTGAGATGGTACAAATATAAAGATATACACAACTTAAGAAACTACATACCCAGACAGCTTTATTTTGTTTTCATTTTACAGTTAATACATTATTTAACTTAAGCAAGATTTTTCATGAAAGATTTGTGAATAAGTATTTTCCATTTCTTTCCTGGTACTTTCATTTGTAGAGGCTCTTAATACTTCTTTACCAGTGGTTACCACTACTAAGATTTACTCTAATGTCTAGTCTATCAGTCTGGTTCTGCCTGAAGACTTTATACATCTGTATTATTTCTGTAGCATTACCAGTCCTTCTAAAGAGTCAATCATCCAGTCTTCTTCCCGTACTACTGCCATTTTTTTATATATGTCCATGAAGTCCGACTTCCTGTCGTTGTGAAAATAAATTCATCATAACTGGCATTTCTATTTTCTACCATCATCCTTTAACCCAAAATTTTAATGAATTAAATATAGTAATATTAAAAGTTTGATATTTTAAAAAACCTATATGCAAATTTACTGTCAATAACAAGCTATTTAAAAACTTTCTGGAGGCTTTTTAGCCTTCATAAAACTCTTATTCAGTTTCTGCCAGCATTTAGATAAACAAGCTGGAGAATAACATCCTTACAGGGTCATGATTTACTTATTCTTCAAAGTGCTGTGCCACTACCAGCATGGATGACAGTTTGTTTTCACTAAATTTGTGGTCCTATGAGGTTATTTGAGGTCGGCTGCAAAGAGACAGTGTGTGTTTCACTGCAATACTTTAAGAAGTGTTTGCTTCAAGAGGGACAATAAGAGCTCTGCAATTATATAAAACAGAAGCATAAAAAGAACAAAGCCAAGGTCACCACCACTCAGTACCTAATAATTATGTGTGGGTCAATGATTCTTTAATGTTTGCATCCATTCAGCCTGATAAGACACAAAGTATGAACAGAAGAGAGTCCATTAATAAATGCCTTGAGTCAGAACCAATCTGGAAATTCTGTGCAAGATGCACTGGTCACGACTGTGCCAACTTTAATCCCATAATTCCATTTTATCTTCCTTCGCTCCCAGCAACTGCTTTTTATGAGCTAACCATAATAAAATTGGTTACTTTGTCGTTCAGTAATAGAGATAGTTGGAAGCACCTGGGGCAGAGACCTACAGTGTCTGCTTGAGTGTGAGAGAAAGAGAGAAAGAAAAGGTAAGAGCTAGACTTCCATGAAACGCTCATTTATAAAATTAATCTTAGTCATTCTCTATTTTACTTTCTTCTTCACTCAAACAAATAAAATATTTTCAAACATGTTTGAATCAAACCTGTTTAAGAAATTATTGGATGAGTGTTTTAGAAATTAAGAGAAATGCACAGCAAAAAAGAAAAAAAAAGAACTCAATGGCAGGTGAATTATTTAATAATAAACAGCAAATGCAATTCCAAACAATTAAATTTTTTGGACTACAGTCCTTTTTGAGCAGGACATTCGATGTTGCTGGATCTGGTTAGGTGTGACAGGATTTCTTTTGTTGGTGAGCAGATGAGCAGCTGAAATTAGGTCTGATACAATAATCAAAGACGCAAGATCTAAAATAACTTGTGAGAATCAAATAAAATGGAGGCCTTAGGTTTGGCCTTAATGTGATAAAAAGAAGATTTAATGGCTGTATTTTTTGTTCTCAAAATGCATGAAAAATAATCTTGGTCAACGGAGAAGAACATGAACAAAAGCATTTGAAGATTGAAATAGTAACATCCCTGTCCTCTTCTCATTCAGATTCAAGCAGTTTACACCTCGCATGCCTTTCATTCACTGATAACACTCAAAAAGGCTTTGCTGAGCACACAGGCTGCCAGACTGTAGAGGAAGAAAGGGCTGTGTGCCATCTGTGTGTTTGCACCACATATTTTATTTTATTCTATCCTTAGATCACAGACATACTGGTACAACCAAACAACTTCATTCTGACTCATGAGAAGAAGCAGAACCTTGAGAGACTATGGTTTTCTCGGATTCCCATTGTTGTGGGATTTCCATTGTAATGCTTGTATGAATAATTAAAGCTATTTGCTTTTTGTATAGCATTTTGTTGGTTTGAGGTTGTTAACATGTTCATTTTGGTCATGTGATGTAGATGGGCTAAGAGGAGAGTAAGTTCCAGACAGACAAGGTGGAGCGTGAAGCCAAACAGTCTTTTGACCTCCCTCTCTTTATTTTTTGATTACCAACTCATGGATAAGTTTTTTTCTTCTGCTAAATTGTTGAACATGTTTTGTTCTTTTAAACATAGGCAGGTTTTTTATTTATTTTTTTACTGGGGAAACGTTATGTTGAATTTAACGGTAGCGTCAGACTCAGGTTTTGCTAGGCAAGAATCTACATCCATGATGATGGATTCTAGAGGGTGGGTCTTTATATTTCTCCACATCTGGGACCACAGTTTCTGATTTTGGATAAATGGAAAACAATAGATGTATGGATTATTTGTAGCATGTACAAAGATAGTAAAACGTAGCTAAGGAATTCCTTGTGGAAAAGAAGGAGTGCAGAGAGGGCCATTGCTAAATTAAAATTCATTGGAAATGCTTGAGATTAAAACAAAGAAAACTATTAAAGCTCATCAAAACCAATTTGAGAGAATTAATCTAAAGCAGACAAAGAACAAGACTTAAGTTCACCACAGTGGTTGCTGCTGCTTAATGAATGTAGAACTGAACACATATTTATTTGATGACATACATCACATAATGGAATAAAGGGAGTCAGCAGAGCAACTCTTGATGTCTGGATATAAATTATCCAGTCTGGTAGGGTTTCAGTGACCAGTGACCAGAATAAGGAGTGTTTAAGTATGGACATCTTTCCATTCACTTGTAATCTGAAAATTAGCATTTATAAAATGGATATTTGAAAGGTTATTTGCAAAACTCTTGAGTTATTTGAGTACACAAGTATTCCTTCTTGTGTTAAGGAATCCATTCCTTCTTGTGTTAAGGAATCCAAAGAAAGAAAGAAAGACAAAAAGACGGACAGAAAAAAAAGAACAGAACCTGTTTTTTTATTGTTCTTCCTTCTTTTATTGTATTTTAGCTGATGGCTTTAATTTTGCCTTGTATCTCACCCGTTCTTTTCCATCATGCCCTAAAATCAACAGATATATGACGTCACTAAAAAAGACGTATGAGTAATAAAAGAGCCTTTGGCAGAAACACAGGTGGCACCTTAATTAATGTCCTAAAAATCAGACCATGGAGTCTTCATTAAAATAGTTCCTCTGCTTTGTTTTAATAACCAGCTCCATCACTTACCTATGGCGAGTTAAATCATTTCTGTCTAAAAGAACACCAATAGTATCATAACTATAAACTTCTCTCTGATCTACATTTTTCTCCTCGTCCCACCCACTCATCTCGTTTCCTTCTTTTCTAATGGTTTACTGTAAAGAGACTGCGTGTTATGGTCTCTGAACCCATCTCCAGATGTCAAGGGGCAGAAGGGTTGCAGATGGTCTTCATTCCCCACTGACAGTGACAGGGAAAGTAAGACTGAAAGAGATAGGCAAAGAGAGAAGGAGAGAAGGGAAGAAAAAGATAGCACGAAGAAGAGAGAAAAAAAGACAGGAAAAAGACTTATCCTGTCACAATATATTTGCTTGAGGGGGAGACCTTTCTATCAGTGTTATGAGTGGCATTTATTTTATTTATTTATTTCGCTTTTTATACCCGACTTGGCTGGAAGTACAACTGTCACAGCTGTTTCGTGCACCATTCAAAATCTATTGCATGTCTTCAAACTGTCGAAATATTTCAGTCACTCATGAAAACTCATCATTTTCTCATTAAATGTCACCAAAATGTTTCATTTCCCCTTGATATAGCCACATCACAACCTAGTCCAAGTGTCAATTCCATAGGCGGCTTTTATAAGTCTTTCTAAATGTTCTTTAATACTAACTTGAGAAAACCAGTTGTTTCTCTTCCCTGTTATGCATCCATTTAAATTAGTTGTGTATGTGCGCTACTTATGCAGTAGCTTGCAAACTGTTAGGAATATGTATGGGTCTTGAAGCTGAGGTCACACTATGCGATTTCTTGCCCAATTGTTTGGTAGGTTATTTTGAACTATTTAAAACATATTGTCATTCAAGAATTGAGTCAAATTAGCTCACAAACTGTGAAATAATGCAAAAGTCCTAGAAACTGCTCTGTCTTTAAAGAGATATGTCTTTTATGACTGGAAGCCCAGAAAAATATTACAATACATCATTAATAAGTAAGTTCTTGCACAGAAAATTCTTTGATGTGGATGTTGGCGCCTGCAGAAGAAGAAAAGGAGGAGAGAGTGAGGAATGCTGAATGGGGCAGAAAGAGGAAAAGAGAGAAGAAAATGAGGAGTTTAAAGATGAATTGAAGGTTAATGATGAGATTGCCAGCTTCAGGGAACCGTTTGTTGGCTGCAGATGTACATGCAAACGTGCACAGACACGTTAACTGTATGGTAAAACCCCAGCAAAAGCATTTGACTTGTGATTTAGCCTGTCAGTCACTCAATAAACAAGACAATTGTCTCGTGTTATTGTCACATAAACTCACAAGGAAACACATGCTTTTCACCTTTCAAGGAAATATAAATATATATGCATTCTGTCATTTGTTTATTCATCCATTCATCCAACCTATGATAAAGGTTGCCCAGAAGACCATTGAAGGATAACATGCTCCTTAAGAAAATTTAGATGTTTCCCCACTCAAGCACCGCTGCCTCAAATAAGCACATTATCTCTTTTGAATGCCTGCAATTGTTGTAGAAGCCTGTTAGTCACCCATCAATTTATACAAGTTGTGCAGCAGCAGAGAACACCTAAAGCATGCAGGACAAGCGGGTCTTGAGGTCCAGGGTTGGGGACCTGTGCTTTGAACTGGTTTACTCGGGGATAAAAACACAAACACAACAAAAATTCCCCAGTGCCTTTGAATAAGTCAATCTATACAGACAGACTGTATAGATTGTAGAGCGTAATTCACATTAACAGTCATAAACTCATATCATGTTGGTGTAATTGGCACAACTGCAATTAATTGTCTTTCTGTACATTACACTTATTTTCTGATTTGACATGCCTTAACTAAATGGTGCTGAATGGCTTCTGATCATCACTGACTGCTCATGCATACCAGCTTTCCACAATTAACTAAAGAAAGACACATTTAAAGCCAAATAGTTCAATAGGTGCAACACGTACAATGTCTATATTTGTTGTTTTAGTGGGGAAATGCTCTCAGTAAACCTTGGCCATCTGGAGTGAAGACAATTTTTTTACTTAATTTATTGTTTTCTGTGAGGTGTTTAGTGCCACATGCAAGCACCCAAATACACACAATCACAGGGCCCATGCACACAGCAGTCCTTCACAGTGCACAGTTTCTGAATGACTCTGCTGCCAAAATTGGATACAAACAGACCTAGAGAGTAAATACAGAAACTGCTGAGGTGTAAAAATGGCAATTCAGCCTGTATAAAACCAAACCCTCTGAACCAATGGTGCTCACTACATGCACATTCAGTGGAACAAAGCTTAGATAAATGTGTCATGTTGACTTAAGTAAAAACTAGTTAATTTAACACATTTAGAGAAAATATTTTTTATATTGTAAGAAATAGAAATATAAAACAATTTAAAAACAAATAAATATTGTTGAAGTCAGCGTTGTTCGAGCTTCCACAACAAGCAAGTGAACAATAATTGTGCTATATTTGGAAATGCTTACACTGCTGTCACACCTCAAACTTATTAATTTATTAAGTTTTTGTCACATGACAACACTAAATTTGAATGTATTTTATTACATTTTTTGTGATAAAACATGTAATTGAAACAACGAACATGTACTCTGATAAGATAGAAAAACAGTTTTCTTATTGATCTCTATGCCAACTCTTGTTTGGCTTAAAACTAACACTGCAAATCACTTTCAACACACCATCTCCACTGTGAAACATGGTGGTGGCATTATGCTGCAAGAGCAATTTTAAAGCCAACTGTGCGACAAAGAAAACTTGAAAGAAGCTCCAACAGTCTGGAGTGAAAGTTTCACCAGAGCAACAACACAAAACAAGCTGGGACAAAAAATGATCAGCTAAAATAGCTATAGCATTTTAGACGGTATATCTAAGATGGAGTGGTTTCTGCAGTGAGGCCATAACTGACTTCACACCTCTCTATTCAATCAAACAGAGCTTACACCAGTCTGTAAAAATGAATGGCTGAAAATGTGTTTCCATATGTGTGAAGCTGATTTCAAAAACATACTTTTCTCATATATATTTCGGAATAAAAACAATGGGTCTTCTCTTTCCTTGCACTTCACAATAATGTGCCACTCTGTTGATATTTATTCGTCTTTGATTGATTGATTGATTGATTGATTGATTGATTGATTGATTGATTGATTGATTGATTGATTGATTGATTGATTGTCAGACTTTTGATCTAGTGCCTTGAGACAACATCTAAATGACTTCCACTGGTCTGTGTCAACCCCAGCAGGGTGACATGCTGTTTGGAGTTCAGAGGTTGGGCAGGGGATTTGGCAAACAGAACTTAAAGTAATCATGTGATCTGATGCTGACAGCCTATTGAAAGGGAAGTGGATATGGAAGACATGCAATTGAATAGCCAAATTGTAGCAGAAGGACACTATAAGATTCAGTAAGACAGAAAATGTGCTAGAGAGCTGAAAGGATGAAATCTGCGTAAGATACAAAGTAAGGTCAGTGTAATTCTTTACAGGGATTAGTGCTATCTCCCTCAGGGTTTTGGTCATTAACGCAGAGCTCAGCAAATCACACCACAGAAGACACAGGCCTACAGTCTGAGCATGTGCACACTCACATGGATTTATTCTGATCCTGTCATAATCGCATCACATCTGCAGCTTTTTTTCCTTCACTTCTGGCAGGATGTACACAGACTGACTCTTTGTGTGTCTATCAGCCTGTCCATATGCATCTCATCCTAGAAGAACGGCACATCTTCTCTTTGTGGACTATTCACAATCTATGCTTTGAACAACGTCAAAAGATCAAAAAATGTGATGCTTCATAAATGGAGTGAAAGGGAGGGATGTAAAGGCAGAAAAATTGAAAACATAAAGGGTTACTGAGATGTAGAGATAAAGAATACAGGCAAAATAAACTCCTTTCCAGCTGCTTTGGCAAGCAGACTTTTTATGTTTGACCATTAAGCAGTGTTGTTTTTTTATTTCACTATGATGTGCTGGGATTTCCAAACAACCGTTTATTGGACTTTCAGTGAATGATAAAAAAAAATCGGAAAAACTAGTGAGCAGCAGTTTTGTGGGCGACAGTATCTTCTTGTCCGATTTCAGAAGAGAATAAATAAACTGCTTTGAGATGATGAGATGACAAACAGCTCAAGTATCCAAGGTTTGGACAACACCAATATCTGACAGCCAACAAATAGTCAATGGTCACAGAGAGGATCCCCTAGAACAGGAAACTGAAGTTGCAATTCAAACAGACAGCAAAATTGAGCAGACTGGATTAACATTGCCTGCTCCTATGAGTCTCAAATTCATCTGCAACAGTAAGATGGTAGGATCAGAATTAGGGATAGAACATGAAAGCATGGAAACATCCTGCTGTTAGTGATGTATAGATGTAGGAGACATTTTCTTGCCCTTTGTATGCAAAATATATGGCATTATGTGCATATAAATGGTATTGATTTTAATGATGAAACAAAGTTGGACTCCACATCTGAAAACATCTAATAATGAATGAATTGCATCTGTATCAGGAACAAAGAAATCCTGATGAAGACGCCCCTCAATGTGCTGCGATGAAGAATGGCTAACAAAGTGTACAACATGATGCCTAATAAAGACAAAAATAAGCATAAAAGCTTTGGACACTATTTCACACTGTGCATATAAAGTCCCACATGTGATGTAGTTTTGTTTCATCATTAGAAAGAAGTATCAAAAGCTGCTCATTAAAAGAAGAAATGAGAAAATGCAGAATCTTACCCTAAATGGTGTCAGATGCTTAATAATGCCTGGCTCTTTCCCAACAGCTTTGGTTTATGAAATGTAATTATATCCAGAGGGTATTAAAAAAAACGCATTATAAATTGTTGCTGTTATTAGACTGCTGCCTGAACCTATTTCCCCCCCTACACTTTCTATTTAAGTGATTTAACTAAAATTAATTTTTCTACACTTGACTAGTTCTCAAAGATAATTTTTTTCAATGTACTATTTAATATAGAAAGTCAGTTTGTTCCTGTAAGTCTCTCCAGCTGGAATGTTTGATATTGTGAATTATAAAATAATGGAAATAGGAAAATTCGTAGATAAAAAGTAATAAAGAAAGATTTTGCCTCACCATTGCGGGATTTAATGTGCTTTCCAATGATTTTTCCTTCAGCCACTGACATCACCTGAGGCATTTTGTTGATTTTTGTGGCAAAATCAGAAAACCCACAGAACAAATTTTAATGTTATTTTCCTCCAATAAATGCTGACATTAAAGACGTTATTTCTTGGATTTGTTAAACACAATGAAGCAGAGTTGGAATGTCACCTGCTCTGATCCTTGTGTTGTTAGCTAAGCTGACAAGGTCTGTTTGTTCTGGGCTGCCAGGTTTGTTTGCCATCTCTTTCTTGCTGCCTGGTTCATTACTTCTTATCTATAGACAGTCCGACACTTGGTAAGAACATTCATGTTCACCTCTGTTAACAATTTTCCTTTTTTTTCTTTTTTATAATGACATCAGTAATAGTAAAGAGCAACGCTAGGAATCTCTTCCCTTGAGGCACATTAGCATATGCATCCCCTTATTTCAAGTATTTTAACATGGGCTAACAAAGGCTTAACAAAAGTCAGAAGGACTTAAAAAACAAGCAGCACATATTTAGTCACACAAATAGGATATAGATTCACCTTATTAGACTTTCAGCATGTTTTTAGGCATTTCAGCACAGGCTGTTTCTGGTTAGTAGTATAAAATTCAGTGAGATTTCCCAGAGATTTGTCTCTTCATGAAGTGAAGAGCTGGTTGCTTTTGGCCACAAAGTTGTAAATTCAGAGTCGAGCTGTTTTACTGGGCAAATAAGAGATCTACGCCAGACTTGTTTTGATTTACATCCTGCAGACAGAAAGTAAGATTGTCATTGATATGCCACATCAAATCAAATAATTTTAGATCAGATATGAGCTGGTTGAAATGGTTAAAATATTCCTGTCATTTGTATCTGTTTAAAGTGCGTGTATTTTGCTTGTCCTTCTGGTTTTCTAAAACAAAGACAGCACACAAACCACTAGCATTAAAACACTAACTACTCATTAAAGCTTCAAACAGTCCTGCTTTAAACATAAAACAATGAGAATTTAATTTGGTAGTAATTTCAAACCACTTCACACAGGCCTGGTGGGGTGTTTTTCCTCTTCTGTTCAGTTTGCTAACATTTTTTCTCTCTCAACTCAACAAAGAATGGAACTTGGAGCTTGATCAGACGAAGAATGGAGCTTGGAGCTTGATCAGAAGCCTCTGTTATTAATTTTTTATCCACTGGGTGCCCAGTGGATAAGAAAAAAAACTTTTTAGCATGCAAAGCAAAATATTAATATTTATCTTTCTGGGTATTGATTAAGTCTGCAGTCAATGATTGATTGGAAAAACAAAACAGGATTTCCTCAAACATCATAATTTGACACCTGTGACTAGAATTAAAATGTCCATGTCTGATAAACATGAGCATCTTTATGTTTTACCATAATCAGCCATTGTCAAACAAAAATTATTTTGCAAAACGATTTTGCTTAGCACAGCATTACACCTGCGGTTAGCATAAGATAACTCCAATGATTGTGTGCCATATCCACACAATCATCCTATTAATGATTGTGTGACTCAATCATCAATGGGATGTTAATAGGATAGGTGTTTAAAAAAACATTTTTTTAAATAGATTTTTGTACAAATACAGAGTGTCTTTATCTAATATTAGAATGTGTTAGATTATCACATTTAACTGTAACAAAAAAGGAAAAACAAAATAAATATCTGAAGAAGCACTATAACAAACCTGGATATTATTTTCAGAATTTTATTGAGACAAAAAGAGTCTCAGAGTTACAAATGGACATGTTTCATTACTTCTAACCAATCTACAAAGAGTAACTACTGGTGTTTGGACTCAAATCCCCACTACGACCATACCAAAGAGTTTACCCCACAGGAAGCAAATGACCCAAATAGAACGTTTCATCTGAACACAACTGAGCAACTGGGAAATTTGGCTCATTTTTTATGAGCTCATCAAGCTCTGCATCCACTGACTCAGAGCCTCCTGCGCTTCGGATAAAGAGCACACTTCCCTTCAATCTGTTCTCAAAGGGTGACCTTTGAGAAAGTAGCAGAAAACCCCCTGGAGCAAGAGCATATTCAGCATTCACTAAAGCCCTTACTAAATGTCTACTGATGAACAAGCCTTGGACCTGTAATCCCCTGGATTACTTCTAGCACAGACATGGGAGTATTACCTCTAAACTACTGGTGCTGAATTTTGTGACCTGAATTTGAATTCCAAACAAGAAAACCAATGAATATCAGCGGTTAATACTTGGAAATGTATTCAAACAGCTAGCCGAATAAAGGAAAACCATAGCAAACATTAACAACCTCTTCTGAATTGTTCAAATATCCGATACACAGGAAACCTTTATTTAAAACATGAACTGTGCAGACTTCCATCTGTAGAGAAATATTAAACTGCTTGCCACCTGTAGTCTGAGAGACAACAGAAGGAACATCAATCATCCTGCCATGCGGGTTTTAAACCTTGGTACTGTTGAAAATGTAAGTCTTTCCTTCTCTCTCTCCCTCTTTCACCAAATCCTTGCTGCTATGACAACCGCCAGGGAAAGGATGTGTAAAACGCTGGCCTGTGTTTGGGGTTATGTAACTCATCCAGTCTTAAATTCTGCCCCAGCTTTCATTTTGCACCCTGAAAGGATCAACAGCAAAGCCGAGCCACAGATCAGATCATCTTTGAAGCTTTCTTAAACTGAAATCCCTTTGGTCATCTAAATATGTAGCTTGGATGACTAAAGAAAGATACTAAAAGTGTTATGAAAGATCTACAGCAGACATGATGTAGGATGACAGGAAGTACAGCACAAAAAATGTGTCAACATCAATGATTTCCTCAGTAAATATACTTCTAATGGGGCTAACATAAACTTTATACCAGATGTCGGTGGCAACACAAGTAATACAAATAACAAAAACAATATACTCCATATATTACATAAAACAAGGCATCCCAAAACATCAGACCAACAAGTTAAGCTTTCAACTGAGAACACTGAGAACATGACTCTTTCAGCATACAGTGCTGGCAGGATTTACATAATCAACAGAAGGAAGAATAAATAAATGTAGCAGGACATTCTTGATCAAGATATAAAAACTAAACAAGGGTGGCCAAGACAACAAATCTGGACATGAATTAAAACTCAGAATGCTTAATAATCCCACAGAACTTTTAGCGTTTCAAAACACTTTGTGTGGGAACAATGAAAAAAAAAAAACCTCAGCCATGCATACCGCTAGTTCCCACAAGTGAAATTTATGAACTTTTAAATTTCAGTAAGACTCGTCACATTTTATTCTCATGTCATTTTACTTTACTTCACATAATATATGGGAGATTTTTGTGATGTCTTACATATGCACAAATTATTTGGATTGAACATGTTGAATTTCATGTCAACATCTATATTTATGACACAGAGGATATTAGTTACATTCTGATATATTTTAATAGTTCTGAAAAATAAGTATTAGAATTGTGAAATGAAGACAATATCAAGTAATAACAACAAGACTAACTGTGAGAGAAATGTTTAATAAAACCCTAGTTTGTATTTCCCATTCAAGCAGTAAATTTGTTAGAATGTGAAGTCACATCTCACTTATATGTCCAGCCTTTGTTGAGAATGAATGAATCCAGTGTTTAGCTGTTTGCCCAGACCTGTTGGTAGCAATAACACTGAGCATCATTGAACCCCAGGTACCAATAAGACTGTTCCCTATTCTGGATGCATATACCAGTGCATTACATAAGCTGGCACACAAACAAGATTGCTCCCACACCAAGAAATGAACTAAATTATAGGCCGCAGCACAGTAAATGACAGACACTATCAAATGTACACATCCGTCACTGACTGACTGCGCTTCACCTCTTAATCAACTCACCGTCACACACGGCTGCACGGATATTAAACTTCCCCCCTCTGGCCACTATGACCACCTACAGATTAATAATTACCGACCCACGGAAAAACTTTGAGCCTTAAAGAGGCGACAACAGCATACACACACAGTCACACCCACACTGTTAGATGCATACATGTAAGACATACACATGCAAGCAATTTTGGAGGGTGAGACAGTCCGATCGTTCCACACTTAAAGTGTTTAACACTCACAAATCAGACCTTTCTGCATAATCCCATCTGCTTGCACTCCCTCTGATGTGGCCTGTATGGCTGGGTTTGGTTGTATAATTTCTTGAAAAACAAGTACAAGCTGTCCAGAGAAATGCTATCGCACTGTAATTTGATGTTCGGAGATAGCTATACTTTCGCTATCAATAAATAAGCAATCAGTCACAGAGATGATCCCCGAACAGATGCCAAATTGAAATTCAGTAAAAATTTCCAATCAATCTCTTCATCTCTTGCTTTTTAAGCTGTGAAAGAGGTTAAATGTTTAATGCAGTTTATGTCCCAGTGAGATGTCTGTGGAAAATTAATGAAGGAAAAACCTTTTCATGTGGGATTACTGTCTGAAGCCAACATCTTATCTTATCCACGCTTCCTTGTCAAATCAAATTTAGAGCCAAAGCACACTGGAGAGTATATTTTCAATTATCTGAAAAGTGTATTAAAATATGGGTGACCTAGTGCAGAAAACTTAATCACCAGCTCACTGTAAAAGAAAAATCGAATGACGCTGTCTGAGAAAAAACTTATTGATGTGCATAATAAGTAGCATATACAGACAGGTAGCAAAAAGTAACATTTAAAGTCAAAGACTGTTCACTTCTTGGACAGTTTTTGACCGCTACCACAACCATAAATCTGCTATAACCTGTAAAGAGACAACACAATTACGGTGCAAAAGAAAAAGTCTGTTTAATCTGTTAAATTTAGTGGTTGGAGCATACAACCTTTACATTTTAAAGAAAAAAAAACATTAAAAATAGGTTCAAAAAGAGGAAAGAGAAATAAATCATTAATGTACAGTCCTCACTAAGACTGCCTGTGTGTGCAGAATAGCTCGGCCGCCTGTGTGCTTGTGTACATACACTCAAATGAAGCATCAAGCTCTCAATTAGGAGGGAAAAAATTGTGGCTCTATTCTGCATAAAATAGCTGAAGCCAGCAGTCGAAAAAAACACAGGGTACATCTTTTGTCCAACCTCCATCCACACACTCCCTTCCCCACCCCAACACACAATCACACACACACAAAAGGCCCCTTTTTTGACATCTGGATAACATTCCCCTTCAAGTTTGACATGAAAAAACAGTGTTGCTTAGTGAGGAATTGTACAGTTCAATGCATTTATTCACATCACTGTCAGTGGCAAACTTTTTTTTCACATTTTTGGTCAATTCAACATGCCATTTTAATTTGGATTTCCTAGATGACAAAATAAGGAGGGAGAGATTTTTTTCTTTTAATTACTGTAAAGTTGGTTTAAACTACATGATTATTTTGCATTGCACCATTTAAAATTTAATCAGAATTATCTATTTTCTCTGAAGATTGTCTCTTCTTGGTGGATATTCTACAAGAGGCTTTACTAGAGAATGAAGCCGAGTGGAGAGAAGTTGATGTAGATTACAGTAAAATGAGCCAAGAATAAAATTAGCTTTCCATAAATCATAGAAATTTGCTGTGAAGTGAAAACTGAGCCTGAGTTTTACAAAAAGGGAAACAAATTGTGAATATTATGAGATGATTGGAAATGATTACATAATAATGATTTTTAGATAGTAATTTCCTTAAACTGTTGTTCACATGCATTGTTTAGCTGTGTTTATACATTTACCTTGCCGTGAACTTTCTAGACCTTACAAAATATATGTTTTGTTTTGTTTTGTTTTGTGTAAAGCAGCTTATAGAATGCAATGAGATGTTTCTCTGCAGGGATGCATAAGAAAGATATCATTCTGAGCCATATGTGTGTTTCTAGAAGCAATGTATGTCTTCGGAAGGTAAAATATTGTTATATTTTACTTGACAAAACAGATTGCAGCTCAGCTTTAAAATCTGGATCTCTGAATCTGAAAAAATGGAGGTTTTATGCAGGGCCCAGATTTCATTAGAGAAGACAAGCTTTTCTTGCACAAAGAGCTTGTTTGTCTGAGTGTTTTCTCAGGCTTTGATCTCAAACCATCTATAAGTCTGAAACTTACTGAAAGGAGACAACTGTTTCTGCTCTAAAAGTAAAATACCAGAGCTACATGCTGTTCTTTGGCTGAGGAAAGAGCTACATTCCCAGACTGGATGTTACTTTATTGCCAAAGTGATTGCAAACCCACATATGCTTTCTATCGTGTGACCAAGAGAGAGTTGCATATGGGCATACCAAATCACGCTAAAACAGACACAAATGTCTATACAAAGAGTCACATGCATGCAGCTACATAAAGAGGCATACTTAAGCTTTATCGGGGACAGAGGCAGTACTTTGAGTACTTTGAGCTGCACTTACAAGGCACTAACATTAGCGGTAAAACTAAAGCATAGCCTCTGGTCAGATCTGCCCCCATGAAGTGAGGCACACAAACGAAACTGCATACACACACTTCCAATAACACTTTCTGGCACAGAGTCACATGCACACACCTGTTTGTCATCCTAGGCATTTCCTGTGTTGGTCTTTACACACCTGTATTCATATCTGCCTATTCAGACAGAAATTTGGGATGGAATCTGCAAAGTTTGGCAGCATTGGTCAATGAGCGTACATGAAAGTTAAAACAACAACAAAAAAAGAATAAATAAGATTTAAAAAAATGAAAATAATGAAGAAATTATGTAACAAACTGGGAAATACAGAATTAAATACATGTTTTAATTCTTACAACAGCTGACCCAAGGGGAAGCAAACTCTGCTTTGCAGTCAGGAAACAATCTGCTCCTCTAAGGAAAAGCAGACCTGTGCTGAGGCAGACAGGAGATTCATAAGTCCAGCTGCATGTTGGTACAACTGAGATTTCCATCCTATTTCTGGTTCTGTGAATATTTGAAATGTCCTTGGGCAAAGCAATGAACTCCACATTGCCCCACATGGTGTGCTGTATGAGCGTAAAGGGATGAATGTTAAAGTAATTTATGCATTTAATGTTGTGAACATGTGTTTCTCCTCACTGGTTTTCTTTTTATGAGTTGTTTTTTTTAACAAACTGAAAAGATAATCAAATAAATATCAATATTTATTTGATTATTATAGCCTGAGTAAAATCTGGTTTTCACAATAACTTTATTTATAAAGAGTAAAAAATACCTGTTGAAATTAACCTGACTGTATTACACAGTAATTCTTCCTAATCTGTATGTTGTGGTTACTCATGTTGTCTTTGTTTTATAGATTTATGATCTGAATTAATAAAGACAGACCTGAAAGCTAAAATAGAATGAATCTGTAAGGGAGTCGATGCTTTTTCACTGCATTTAAGTGGCTGAAATAACAGCATTTTCAATGGCAGCATTTTCAATGATTTCAACATTTTTCTTTAACACTTCAAACAGGACAGGCAGGGCTGAGTCAAGACTCACCTGAAAATAGAAATACTCTTAAAACGATTCAGACCATAACATGTTCAGAAGTAAAGATATTTGTCCTATGAAACCATCTGCTTAAAAAGATCACAGAGAGGTGAATAGAAGAAAATAGAATAAAGCAGGCAATTAAACTGGAAAATGTGAAAGAATGGAAAAGATGGACTACGTTAGCCTGAGTAAAGAGGTCTGAACTGATGAAATGTTGTTGCTCATGTGCCTCATTAAAGCTCTCAAGAAATACTTGAAAAGATAGGAACTGGAAAAAGGAGGAAATCTGAGATCAAAGAAAAAGGAAGGAACATGAGTTTAACCTCTTAAGAAGA
Organism: Phalloptychus januarius; assembly: GCA_902982915.1. Taxonomy (NCBI): domain Eukaryota; kingdom Metazoa; phylum Chordata; class Actinopteri; order Cyprinodontiformes; family Poeciliidae; genus Phalloptychus; species Phalloptychus januarius. The sequence continues at coordinate 12,500,367 of CADWAE010000230.1, read as the reverse complement.
GGCTGAAACAGTTTGACCTCTGACATCTATAAAGTTTGTTATTCAGACGCATGTTTAAGAAACACAGAGTTATCTCCAAAATTTCTGTGCTCTGATATGCTTGTTCTTCAGTATTTCAATGTTGTTTAGATTGAATGATCAAACTCAGAAACTCAGACACTGACCTTTTGTTTTTTGACAAATTTTGCTTGTTCATGGATTTTTATTTTCTAAAGTATTAGAAAACAATGCAGCTTGAGAAGTTGAATGCTACTTGGCATGCTATTAAAGTGCCATTCATTTTCTTTGTTGCTGATTGGTTCTAAGAGAGAAGATATAGATGACTGTAAACATCAGGGCAGTGTGCACAGTAACGCATATCAAGGGATATTTGGTGATTTAACTAAAATGAGCAGTTATAAGGGTTCACGACTTTCAGTCATATGCAGCCAATTGTTTTGTTTTGTTTTTTTGTTTTTTTTTTACAAGCACTTATTATTGCTGTGAGGAATTACAGACCGACTTGGCACTCCACAACGTTTGCTAAGTGTCCAACGTTCTCCTTCTCAGAGGCAGTTTTCCTGATTTCCAAATGCCAGCTATATATTCACCTCATGAGACTTTGTCATCACTTCTGTCTTCTTTGTTGCCCATGCCAGAAACCTGCATTTTCTGTCCAAATGTAAAGGCATCACTTTTCTGCAACTTCTGGCTGCTTTTCCTCTTTTTTTCTTTCATCTTGTTCTTTTCAATTTCAGACATAAAAATAGAAATAATTATGAGTAACAAATTGGAACCAACTGAAAAGAAACAGTGGCAAATTAATGATAATGTGCTGAAGTATATATACAGCTGTTCTGTGATGCAAAATTACAACATGGTCAGACGTTTCTCCATTTAGCCCACTTTTCAAGACTTGTAACCTTAATTGAGAGACAAGGAGTACCAGAACCGACATTATGATTTTCCTTAATTTAGAATTTTCTCCAAAGGCTTGTTCACACTCACAGTAAAAAGGAGTTTAACCTATAATTTACTGATGCCACAAAGACAGTTATATTGGTCAGCAAATTAAGAAGCTACACTGTCATTACAAATAGGGCTACATTGGAAAGCTGAAAGAAATCTGTTGCATATTACATCCATAAGTATGATTCTGCAACTGTGCTCTCAAAGCACATTCATGTTTAAAGTGAAAGCTCTACCTTACAGGAGAAACTGCAAGCATGAATAAATGCATGAAGGGGATTGAGATCTAAGCCCTGGCCATAATGAAATTCAATGAAGGATACTTCTTTTTTGTTGTTTCTCTAATCAAAAGAAAATCCTATTAAACATTCTTTATGATATTTACTTACAAGGTCTTAATTGTGTAATCAGTATTGCTTTAAGATTTTTAAATATGACCTTTTAAAAATCCAGTTTGAAACATGAAACCATTTTCTGCATCATTTGCTTGTCAATTCAGGTTGCATGTTAATGTTTCCTTCTGGGTCTGTACTGCTTTGATTACTGACCAACAGTATAAAGGATACAGCTGCATGACTTAGCATAAGTAACAAAAATGTTGGAAAGGAGAAGCCTGTAGCTGTATCCTCACTGCAAATATGTCTGCTATGGAACATTAGCCCCAATACTTCTTTTATAAAGGCTGCTTGCTGTGAAGGTTATTGTGGGTTCATTTAATACAAACTTCAGGATTTCTGAAAACTAGCAGGAGTCCATGGGATCCTATTTGTGGATGTATTTTTCCAGCCAAAAAATGCATTCATGGAACTCTGAGAATAATACCAAATGAAGTGCTTTGCACAGCAAATTATTTTACCAAAATTAACGCCATTTTCCAAATGACTAGAGTACAGACCTCTCTTTGGGCAAGTCAGTTCTTCTGAAAAATAATTCTTACTGGCCTCTTGCTGGTTTCTTTATTGGTGTGTCATAACTATGTTTCCTTAAAACAGACTACAAATAGATTATAAAAAATTGCTTTCAGTCAGCGGTTGTTAAAGCATAAACAAAATGTGTTCAAGCCAGTAACAAATTGATGCATGGTTTGGACCAAATGTTCTGTGATAAACAGCTCCTTTTCATACTCTGGTTATAAAATAACAAAATGGTGAAGGGGTGAAACAATCTTCAAAAATAAAATAGATTCCTACTAAAAACAGGAAGTCTACAGGTGGTTTCCCTCTTGAAGCAGAGACACTTTTAGATGTGTCTCTGCTTCAACACACCTGAATCAAATAATCAGGTCTTTAGCATGAATCTGGAAGGCCTGACTGAAAATTGAGCAGGTAATTTAGCCATTTGATTCAGGTGTGTTGGACCTGAATGTTTCAGCAAAGAGACTCCTGATCTGCAAACATTCCTAAAAAGAACAATTACAGAAATTGTTCAGTAGGAAAATAGTTTATTTAGCACATTACCTTTTTATTGTAAATATTTAACAAGATTGCAGTATTTTGTTGTGTTTATGTTTAAGGTGTAGTGGATGAGGTTAAGATAAGTACTGATTTATTGTAGATGATTTGATAGGGTTCCCTTAAGTAAAGTAAAAAGCCTTAATTGGTTTCCCAGAAAGAACTTCCCAGTTTAAAAGACAGTTTAACATTCATTATCCTATTAGTCCCAGTTTGTACTACTAACACTTCCTTTCACTCTGAAGCACACTCAAAATCAGAGATGCATGGGCATGTTTTCACTTACCAGAAAACTACTCTAAGGTTTTCTATATTAGTATTCTGGTGCTGAATTTGCTCACCGCTACAAATCAAATCAGCCTTACCATGAAAACTGATCAGCTGAGTGCAACATTTCTCCAACTCGAGTCAACACGACTGCAATATCAGCTGAAACTGATAGAGAGAAAACAAATTTAATTTCTCATTTTCTGCAGATACCAAGAATAAGATATTAGAGTTAACAGGTTGGTGGTTATCTAATTTTCAATTTTATGTCTTTTAAAACTTCCAGATTTACACTATTAATATTAACAAGCTTGTTTGCTTGGTTTGGTTAATTTCCCTATTATTTATCCATAACATATTTGCATCCAAATAAGAAAATTTGGATGCATGTTTCTTATTGATGTGCCATACCAAAAGATCCAGATTTGTAATTGCTTTAGTGAGAGCCTTGAAAAACTATTCACTCCATTTATGCATTTGAGCATTTTCAAAACAACACAGCATATTGTATTTTATTTCATGAATCTACTCAAAGCTGAATATTGTGAAGACGAAGGAAACGGCTGAATGGCTTTTCAATTTTTTGTTCAAATAAACACATTCCACAGTTCACTGTACTTTGCTAGTCATGTTCCATCAAACTCTGTCTAGCTTCCCTGTCACTTCTGAAGCAAAACATATATATTTAATAAATTCATAATATGCATAATGCAAAATACACTTCTTTCCCTTTTTTTACATGCTGTCTATTTAAATGTTTGATATATTTAGTGTCTGTACAACTACAATTATTATTATTATTTTTATAAATCATTTTGCATACTGGCCTTGTGGCTTTTGCAGTTATACTTTTCTTACAATGGATTTAATCTTATTACTCTTTCAGCAGCACAAGATTTGTGGAGTTTTCAATTAAAGGTTGTCCGCCTGAGCTGCGGATCTCTGCTGCTTCATAATTTTCATAAGCTTCTTTTTTCTTTCTTTGTTTATCTGAGTTATACTGTCACTGCAGGCTTTTTGTTTGACATTCTTGTAGGTGGCATTTGTGCCAAACCCTTTGCCTTCTAATGGTAGCAGATGCTGGGTTTTATGTAGGTGTCTCAGGTAAAAGGGAACTGAATACAAGAGCATCCCAAATTTTTCCAATTTTTACTGTTACAATAATTAAAAAAAAATTCATAGTTTTTTTCTGTCATTTCAAAGGTATGCACTTTGCTACATTGCTACATTGAACAAATTCTTGTGTATCCAATCACTTGACTAGAATTCTTGAGTGAAAGTTTTCTTCTTACTGTAACATTACATTTTCTAAGTCACATTGGGAAAATGAAGTTCTTTACAAGTTCTTTATACGTTACAAGCTCCATGGTTTTGAATTTTCTTTTCTTAGTATTAATATGTGTTTTATGCAGTTTGTACTGAAACCTGACCTGACATTTGCTTGGTTTTACGTCCCTTCTTCTAGAGGTCTGTATTCGGTGTGCCAAAGGTGTGAACACTGTCAGGTTTCATTATGTTGTGCAGAATAAACAGCTCGAGGCTATTTGGTCAGATTCACTAAGGAAACATAGCAACATCACAAGGTCGAGTGGGATCTTTGCTCCATTATAATCAGCTTAAATGCTTAAGAGTACATCCAGAGTACAGAGAATATTAAAATATATTGCACAAAAACAAACATGTTTAAGTGGTTATCTGTGCCTCGCAGCTGTGAGCCTACAACTTACATCACAACAAAACTCACACCTGGGAATATTTTAAATGTGCACACATCAAAAGCAACAACATGCAGCGACTCACATGGGCAAATCTTTTAAGTATTTAGTACACATAGCTGTGTAGGTTCAGGCATGAAGCAGGTCTGTTAAATTTAGGAATAGCTTGGTCTCAGCAAACTGTGGCTGTGCATCTGTCATTTGAATCAGAGCAGGGACACGGCACAGTACCTGGAGAGCTGGCCAAGTGATTCTGTTTGCCTCATCTATCTCTACATGACCAGACTGGGTAAGCAGAACCATTTGTCTGGGAGAGCCGTGCCACTTAAAGCGCAGAGGCCAGAGAGGCTGCACATCCTGGCTGCATAATGACTGAAGGCTGAGCGTGACAAAGGGTGAAGGGTGAACAAAGGTATTGCAAGAAAGAAAAACAGCAAATTGAATAAAATATGACAGGAAATTCAGTGTTGGACAAATAACAGCTAGTAAACAACCACTAGTAAAACATTTAAAATTTCCAAAAGGAAGCTATTATTCACACAGCTTGTTGTCATACCAGTGCTTTCTTGTTATCATCAAGTCATTCGGAGTTACAATGTTTTCTCTAAAAGGTAGAGCTCCATCCGGAGTCAGACTGATTGTGTACAATTAGAGGAAATTCAAAACTATCATTACCTTCCCTGGGAGAGAAATGTTAATGAGTGAGCCATCAGACAAACACTGGACAGCAATTGCATTCATAGTAGGACTGCAGGGAGATAGTTTCTGCACTTGAAAACAGAACCTTGCTGTTTGCCTTCAGGCTACTGGAAATCACAGAACACTGGCTGTTGGAATGGATGCTATTTGGAAGAGATGAGATTAAGGTAACCGTATGCCTGGAGGAAGAAAACCACTGAATTCCAACATCAACCTATAAAACACGGAGTCTGCGGTGCCATGGTTTGGGCGAGGCTTGCCAGCTGGCATTTTTGCAAAACAATTAAGTGTCAATTATAACAATTATTTCAGACCAAAGACTACAAGCAAGTAGAACAGAGTTCCAAGCAGAGGTGGGTAGAGGAGCTCGTTAAATTTGTAAAAAAAAAATAAATAGTAAGATTGTAAAACAGATATGTGTTTTACAGTGTCTAGAATACACAGTTTATATTGACTAACTGAAATGCTGTTTTGAATGGTTGTGTTTTGATCCGATTTTTATTTATATTATTTTAAACTGAAGAAGCTACTAAAAATAAATGATGTGCAGAAAAATTTCCTCAGAAATCTCCCCTCCTTATGTTGTCGACTCTGTCGGAAACACTTAGCCAGGTTTTCATGCTCTTAAATCTCGTTTGTTGGTGCTGGCCTAGAATTGAGACAAATCTGTTATTCTACCTAAGAGATCATTCAAAAGTATGTTAAAAAAACTCAAAAGACTCTGGATCAGGATCTGAGAAAAGCTGTTCTTAAACAAACACATTTGTCTGATTACTGAGGGCTATAGATCCCTTGTTTTTTATCAAGTTTTGGAGCCCCTAAGGGAACATGGAGAAAAAAAAAGGAAAGAAATCCCGACTTACTTTCTCGAGATCCCGAGAAACTAAGTCGGGATCTCGAGAAAGTAAGTCGGGATTTCTTTCCTTTTTTTTTCCTCCATGTCCCCTTATCCGTAAGATAGAGATACATAAAGGACATAAACTTTTTTAAGTGATATTACCAGAAGGCTAGATTACTGCACCATGAGAAAGTATTCACATCCATACAGACTTCTTCTGATTTCGCTTCTTGTCACACTGAAAGAACCTTTAGAACATGCTTATATTAGACAAATACAATCCAAGAAAATGTAAGAGAAATTGTTTTTCAATATAGGTTTGATTTATTAAGGAGGACTGAAGGCAGTCATTTTTGTATCGTGAGAGAATATTTTCTGAAACTAATGAAACGAGCGGCACACAAAAGCTAACTTTGAGGTCAACAAAAATCACCCCCAGCAGTGTTTTTGAAAGTGGTGTCTTCTATGTCTTAATTAGCTAAGGCTGTGATTCAATAGACCTAATTAGATAGAAGGGATTATTTACAGATGGTCATAAAGTCCCAAAGACAGTTAATGGCCCATCATTATAAATCAGGGGAACATCTGATTCTGACAATGTAGTGTGTCATAAGGGCCACAATCTGGATGCAATAACAATCATGGTTTATTTGATTTAGTATTTTTTGTCTTTCTTGCATTTTGTAGCTACATTTAGTTTGATCCTTTAACTTTTGTCTGCAGCTTTGTTAATATTGAAGAGAACTTAGACTTAATAGCCAAGGAAAATGGCAGGAAACTGGAACGGAGTCAATCTCATATTGCATAATTGAACCAATAAAAAAGCCCAACCTGTAATAACATGACCAATGGTAATGAGTTGTTTCCAGCATTCATTTGCTACACTCAGCTACCCAGCTCATTGTAATGCTGCAAACATATTGGAAAATTAATAAATGAGGCACAGTCAGGATGCAGAGGAGCACTACAGCCTATAAAAACACAAGCCAGATAAACTTTGAGCACAGTGGGCGTCAGTGTGCGACAGAGGGTCACCAATTAGCCTGCTTTTTGTGCTATTGGAAGGGACATGCTGGCATAATGCATGAGAACTGGTCAGCAACATGAAAGTGAAAAGAAATGACTTCAGTTTTTCTGCCTGCAGCTACTGTGGGCTTGAGGATGACCAGATTTTATTTACACGTAATCACAAAGAGTTTGTACACACATAATAAGAGTTATGTACTGTAATGTCCATTCTATAAGCTACTACTTTTTTTCCTTTTACACACTTTGAACACTGCAATGTGGCTAATATATCACTTTTTGCCAACAAGTTTTACCAACTGGAATGCTGCGTGATGAAGAGGACAGCTCAAGCTCAAGAGCAAGGCAAGTGTTATTGACAGAGACAACGAAAGACAGACTGAGGAATTGTGTCTAAGACCAAGGACGCCTGCAGGATATTATCGGAGGGCAGGCACAAAAACACATCTGACTCACACAAACAACCACATCCCCAACGCATATCGTATGCACAAGTATGCTAAATGAACGTGATGCACGTTCATTGCGCTTCTGACCCATAGAACATGGACAAAGCAATGCAACCAGACGCATACAAATGTCTACAGTCTATTTGTTCCAAATTACTCTAAATACCAACAAATGAAAACAAAGCCTATTTGTAGTGAACTTTCCTCCTGCAGGTTCCCAAGCTTAGGTCTTGTGTCTGTGACATCCAGAAGATGAGAAGGTGAAGTGACAATAACTTCTTAATGCCTACTCTTTTAGCAAACATTTCGACACGATTAATTGTTTATTAAGAATCTGATTACTCATTTCTAGCTGGCTTTACCACATAGCATTTGGCTAATTGAAAAAGCTGCCAAGTAAAAAAAAAGTTAACTAAAAACGCACACAGATGTACATACAGGATATTTTTACACATGTGACCATTTATAATTTTTTTCCCACAATTTTGTTAATAATTAAGGGCAAAAAATTCAAAGTCAAACAGCTTTTTTTTAACTCAAAGGGAAACTTAGAGACCTGCAACCAAGAGGCAAATTTAACCTATAAATGTAATTTATTTTATTTGTTTATTTGTTAGTGATTGTGGTTCATATTCAGTCTGGGAATTAGTGTCTTAGTGCTTGTGTGAACACGCACAGTTAACAATGTAGGAAATCCAGTTATTTTTGTGATTAAAATATTAAAGCATGTATACAGTACATGCGAGGATGAATAGTCCATTTTTTACACAAATAGTGCAGTTATCCAGTCTAAGCAGGTGTGAAGTGGGAAATGATGAAGGCTTGACTGTGTGAGAGAGAAAGTTTGGTAGCAGTTTTAAAGAGGGGACAGTCGGTGCTGAAAAAACAAACTTCCTTCCTGTCTGAGACATCACAGTCCAAGAATAACACATAAATTTTCTCTTTTTTATTTCTCTGTCTCTGCTTTAGATGCAGACCCTACACACTGATCTGACAGAGGGAAGTGGAAGGATGTTCCCATAAACACGGCCCGTGACCCTACAGTTTTGAAATGTTCAAAAAGTAATACACATTGTTGCAAAAGTATTCATACCTCTTTAACATTTTACACCACAACCACAAAAAAAAAAAAAGTTTTGTCAATTCTTTTTTTTTTCTTGTAACATCTATTTTCTAGTCTTGACAAAAATTCTCAGCTATCATTTTGTTTTGATCTAAACCATACCTCTGGTTGTTTGTGTAAGGTTGTTGTCCTGTTTGAAGATGAAACTTCCCTGAGTCTCATGTCTTCTGCAGCCTGAGAACAAGTTTACTCCAATGGTTGTATTTAGCTTCATCAGCTTCTCATCATCTCTTACCAGATGCCTTGTTATTGCTGAAGAAAAGCACATCCAGAACATAAATGCTTTCACCACCATGGTGGCATTTTAGTTTTCCTTCACACATAGTTCAGTTTTGTTCCCTTTTAACAATTAAACAAAACGGTTGCTTTGTTCCTTAAATGGTTTTTGGTAAGCTACAAATAGGAAACCACAAGTGCTTTTTAAAATAGCAGCTTTCTTATTGTTATTTTTCCATAAAGGGCAGATTAGTGGGTTCAAAACTCATAGTTGTTCCCAGATTTTCCCATCAGAGTTGTGAATCTCTGCGGATTCTCTTGGCTGAATCTTTGAAACATGCTTTTTTTCCTAGCCTGTGATATTAGGTGGACATTTAAGTGTTGATTTGCAGTTCTGAGAGCATTTCAGTTTTCCAAATGATAGAGTGAAAAGTGCTCCGTATATGTTCAAGTATTAGGATATTGTTTTAGAACCCAACTCTGCGTTTTACGCCTCCACAGCTGAATCCCTGAGGCATTTGGCTGCACTTGATTGTACATAAGGGAACTGGATAAAAGGAGGCTGAAATTATATTCATGCTACACTTGTCCTTCCCCTTCACTATTTTATTGGTCAACCAAATTTAAATATCTATACTATACATTAAAGTTTCTGGTTTTCATTTTTGATAAAATACAAAATATGTTTAAGGAGGAGGAATACTTGTCCAAAGCACTGTTCATCCAAAACAGGAGAAAATAACTAATGAATTCATTTAATGTATTTTCCTTCCTATTTACTTGACCAGCTAATATTTTTACCACTCAACATTAAAGTTTACCAAAATAAAAATTGGTAAAATATGCAAAAATTATAGGCCACTAGTATGTAGCCTGGCATATGAGGTGTTATGTTGAAGCTGTGTTAAAGTGTCATCTCAGGTTTAAAGCTGCTTCTCAGCTCCAGCCTCTGCGGTTTAGCACCATTATGGTTTCTTAATCATTACGCTTTAAGATCCCCTCCCTTCATCTCATTTACCTCCTTAATAACCAGGAACAATGCTGACCTCAGCTGGACCTGACGAGTTACTGCTGTTGTTTACAATCCTTTATGAAAATCAGCAGGCAGCATAGATGATTGACTAATGTAGCCATTCTCCCACAGACAAGAAGACTAACCAAGCGTGCAGAGAGAAGGAGACAAGTAGAGAGACAGGAGCAGTGAGTGGTGAGACAGGGGAGGCAGCAGAAACAATTCAGACAGGGGGCTCCTAACAGGTAGGAGACTACAACATAGCAGCAACAGGGAGGTGAGACAGACAGATGGTCAACAGGAAGTGAGACAGATGAGCAATACATGTGCTTAAGTCCCACACTTAATTAATTAGGGAATGGAAACACCGCAGGGCTTTTGGCTGCTTGAATCATATAAGATCACCGCAACAGCACACCCACACTGCAAGAACAAACAGACCCAGACATGTGCAAAAACAAAGTGTGTGTAAGGACATGAAGGAAGAACTCTACTTCCCCTCTTTGTAAAGTCTTATTCAGAGGGCAGGTGAAGAAAACAGCGACAAAAAAAACAAGTTGTGTGAGGCAAAAAGGACGGTGGGCAGGGGTGGGTGTTAAATGGCAAGAGTGGGAAAGGGATGAATGAAGAGAAGAGAGGAGGCAAAGAGCGGCTCAAAGCAGAGACGGAGTGAGGATCAGTTGGGAGAAAATGAAACCATTTGAGGTAAAGATAGATGGTACCGAGGAAGGAGAGAAATGGAGTGTGAGATGGAAGAAAAGAGATGGATGCAGAGGGAGAGAGCATAGGAGGGGGGGGAGGAAGTTAGATTAGATGAAGGAAGGAGAGGGGGAAAGAGTGTAGTGAAGTGTAGTGGATAGGAGAGAGGAGTGGAATGAGAGATGAGAAACAGGAAGCTGTGACCTCACATTCTCGGCTGCAATAACGCTTTGAAGATCATCTCAAGGTTGTTAGATAAGAGGGGACCCATTCAGACCAAAGAGGAGGTGGGACAGTTGTTGGGGGGAGGGAGAGAGGATGACAGTGAGCGGACAAGCACAGACAAAAAAAAAGCAGAAGAGAAGCAGGAGAATAGGAGTGATAAAGACCATAAATAAAATGACTCAAGATGCCACGAGGCATGCGTTAAGCATGTCGGGGTGTGTGTGTGTGTGTGTATGTGCAAATCCATGCAGTGTACGCATCACTTGTTGGGAGATACGTAAGACTGTGCAGGTTTGTTTACCTGTGTGTTTATTTTAGCATTTTTCACATATCACAACAAATACTAACGTTGTAAGGACCCACTACGCCTCATGGGGCCCAAAGCCCTGGTCTCATAAGGAGCAGTGCTGTTTTAGGGTTAAGGCAGAGGTTTAGTATTAATGTGTGAATTGAGTTTAGGTTGGCTTCAGGGCTAAGATCAGGGTTAAGGTAAAGAAATGAATAAAAAATGAATTGAAGCAAATGCAAAGTCCTTGTGAAGATAGAAAGTGTGTGTCTTTGTGTGTGTATGTATATCTAAGTGTGCAGTTTGGCAGAAGTGATAAAGTGCTGGGAGCCTGCCAGCCAATAAACAACCAGGCCGGCTGTGTTCCATTCCTTAATGAGTTACCCTTATCAGTTACCCCACGCTCTTCTCCTCCTTACATGCATCCTTTATTTATTCTCTATTACATTATCTTCTTCACTCTTTCTCCTGCATATGTCCTATTATCCTTTGTCTTGCATCCTGCACTTCTTACTCATTTGATATTTTCTGGTTCAGCAGCTGCTTTTTTTCTTTATCTTGCTGCTCTGCCCGTGCCTACTCACTTCCTTTAAATGATAAAAATCACAAGAAAATGACTTTATCGTATTACAGATTGTGAAATGTGACACAAGTAAATATAATTAATTTAGACATGAAATTTGATATGTAATCGTCTTGCGTTAGAGTGCTTTTGATCATATTCCATATTATAACAGTGTTTGGGTATGTTTGACAGCTGCTTAACTGCCCTAAACAGGACAGCTCTGCAGGGACAGCTGAGACTGTAATTACTTTTGGATGTACTGCCATGATATTTTGCTCAGAAAATCATGTTCGCTTGAGAAAGGTTAATGAGTCTGGTGATCTTTTGTCTCAAGACCAAATTGTTGCAAAATTAACATCTGCTTCAGCTGTAATTTCCCTAAGTAATTGTAAGCCAGTTAACACACTGATTCATTATTTAACTCAAAACATCACTGGGTGTAAAATACAGCTGCACAGAGAGAACTGTTGTCAAGTCTTCTCTTTTATTTATGTTTCTTTCAATGTGGACCATGTTTAGTTTAAATTTGGATAAACCCAATTTATACATATTTGGTTTTATTAATGAATATTTTATATACAGATTAGCGAGTTAAATATTTGGATCTATGTGGGTGTTGAAGACTATTTCCTGCACCCAAACTACACATCTGGCATTTAAAAAAAATCTGCAGCAAACACAGCAGAGAAACTGATTGTTGGTAAGGGTCAAATATACTGTGGGGTTTTCCCATTTAATCCCTTTCCACTCTTTTTTAAACCCCTGTCATACTTTCCCATCATGCCTTGCTAACATAATAAAAGCATATAATGTGGACAGATTTTGCAGACAGCAACTCCTGTCACATTTTTGATACATGTGTGCTGCTGTTGATGTGCTTCGGGGAAAAGTTTGGAGTTGCCACAAAACGAACACCACCACAATTGTCAGGAACATTTCTGATGTAGATGATTGCGGTGAGTCAAATCAGAGCTGCAAACAAAATTGTTTCAAAAGTGGTGAAACAGTGGTGGCAATTACTACACAGGGTTATTTTTTGTCTGACTATTAGCTTAAACTCGCTTTTAGTCTTTCAACTGAAAATATTTCTAAAAAGCATTTTTTTATAACCTTGGTTAAATCTGTCAAAACATATTTGGAATAAGGAAATATTTGAAAAAGTTTAAAATATTCACATCTAGCACTTTTTTGTCTCTACTACAAGTCAAAGCAGATACATCACTTTCTATGAACATCTATGAATATTCATTTATTGAGGGAGGAGTGCTATCCAGCACGACCTGCTTTTATGTCAAGAAAGGACCACCCGCCCACCCACCAATAACATTTGCCTCATGGATCACAATTTAGCTCTGATTAATCAATCTCAGTAGCAAAGCCCAGGCTTGATAACTTGATAACCAGCCTGATAACATGGAGTAAATAAAAATCTCAAAAAGTAACATCATTAAAAAACATATGGAAAAACAAAGCCCTTAACGTCTATGAGTCTGGAAAAGCTTAAAGTAATTTGGAACAACAGCAAACCACAGTGAGGTCCATTATCTACAAATGGAGAAACATCTAAACAGATAAACTAACAAAAGTGCTTCTGTTTCTAATTGACCTTTGATTTGCCTGCTGTGGAGGTAATAGTTGCCAAGATATACAAAGCAAGAGTGTTTTCAGTTCTGAACCATTCCTAACAGACCTGGATATTAAGCAAAGGAACACCTGGTCATGGATTCAACTCATGCATTCTGACATGGTGCCTTCCACAAATCAAATTAAGTGGAGTTAATGGGATTAGAGGAGGGACACAATGTAGGAGACATCAATCTGGTCTGGAAGTCAGCCATGAGTTTAGTTTGTTGACATCTAACAAGGTCTGCTTGGCCAGCTGACAGTTGGTGATGGCTCATTATGATTTACATTTATGTCTACTAATTGCCTCTGCAGTAGTGACTTCAGTCAGATGCAATTCAATCCTATCCAATCTCAGGTAGAGCTATACATTATATTTGACATTTTCAGTGATACCTATAGTGTTGCAAAAGAACTGCGGTTAGCCTATATATGTAAAGGGCTATGCTTTCAAGCTAGTTTGCTTTCAAGCTAGTTTGGCCAGTTGCATTCATTCTGACCATCTTTCTACAACCTTTACAGTAAAGTACAGAAAACAGTGAAGCGCCTGTACTAATGGATTCACCGTCTCCTCATTAAGTGTTTACACCTGTTTGCAGCATTTCGCCATTTGTTGCATCATTGAAGTGCATTTGCACCTGTCAGCCACAGCAGTGAACTGTGTTGAAGCAGCATACTGATGCTGACCTGCAGGGGCTTTCTTTGGAAATAAATATCTGTCTAAGAAACACAAATAGGACAGACTGTTGTGCCAAAGATATCATTAATTAGTAAGTGTAAGGCCTATGAAAAGCAGGTGTTATGTTAATGCATAGTTAAGCTAATACACAAGCTAAGCTTACAAGTGTAGTATTGATTTCCTTAACCTTAAAAAGTATCAGACTGGAATACGTCCTCAGTGTGACGTCCTCTAGCAAACCTTAGCAATGTAAAGCTAAATGTAAACAGTTCAGAATTTATATTACATTAGAGGGTATTTGACATAAATAGTTGTGTAATAAACATACCACAGTAAGTTCATAGCATCAAAAGATGAGCAGACCTTTCCTTTAAAACACATAAAAAAATCTCAAGCTGGACAGAATCTTTTCACTGGTACAAATATGATGATTATGTATGAAATGTGTTTATTCAGAATGTGGGATTAAACTAAATAAATATTCTTCTTTTAGATTTGCTGCTGACATTAATGAATTTATGTTTATGAAAAGATTCGATAAGTTTTCAATTTTATTCTGAATTCCATTATGTTTGACAAAAAAGGTTTGTTTTTCTTTTAATTTTTGTTTAAAGGATGTCCATTTTTGTGGATTTATATGTGAATTTCATGTTGTCATAAGCCAGTGGTTCCCAAAGTGGGTCCTCGTGGGCCGGCATCCTGCATGTTTTAGTTTCTCCCTGGTTTAACACACCTGGATCAAATGATGACTCATTAGAAGGTCTAAGAACATTGACAAGATGAAAAAGTTGTTACTACCACCAGGAAGAGAACTAAAACATGCAGGATGCCGGTCGACGAGGACTGACTTTGGGAACTAGTGTCATAAGCCAAGATGACACAAAGACCACAAAATCTACAGTTATATAACCAAGCTCAATGTTAAACAACTAAAAACACATGACCATAAGCTTGTTGTTACATTACTCATAAGTTATAGATCTGCTACTTGTATTTTTGCAAAGAAGTTATATATTCTGAAGATTTTCTAATAGCTATAAACAAAAGAACCATCAAGATACAGAAAGAAAATGCCCACAGCAAATTAATTATAACATGAGCAAATATCTAATTTAAACAGTGCCATACATATTAAAACAGGGAGAGTAAAAATGTAAAATGCACAAAAATTGTAAAATACTGATATTTTTATTTTTCAAAAATGCAGCAGAAATGTTTTAGGCTTGTCACACGCCATCCGTCTGCTGAGACGGCAAACCCAAAAGAAGAAACAAATAGTCATCCAAACATCCTTTAAATATTATTTTTGTATTGTTTTGTAAAAGTTCTTTGTTCGCCACAAATTTTTCAGCAACTTTAAATTTTTCACATATTCGGTTAACAAGTGACTAAAAAAACTCAGAGGAAAACTGATGAGGAAGTTACTTAGAATGAGCTGAGATTATATAGGTCTCAATGTGACAAAGCTGCTTATGGTCACACATGTTGAGGCTGGGAAGGAGAAGAATGGAAGAGCCGGACTAAAGATGGATGAAGGAAAAGAGCTGGGAAACAAATGCAGGACAATACATAAATGCTGTAAAACCTTTGCTAGGGCACTTGGTTGAGTTACTGGATTTGAAGTCATTACGGGTCCTATAATCATTTTGGTTAACTGGAGCACAGCAAAAGGCTTTTATGTGGTCTCCATGGGAGCTCTTTACGTTAAATACTTTACTTATGCATGGAAATTGTTTGTAATGGATTTGAAAAATGCTTGATCTCTATTGCTAATGACTAAGACCAGTAACAACCATACCCCTCCTGCACTCACAGTGAAGTCAACAATAAAAACCTCAGTAATGTCATCATGTCCACAAGATGATGGTCAGAATTTCAGAGATAGGTTTGTTTTAATCAACATTTTTAATTAAAAAAATGATCCTGTTTGAGGATATTAAGGCTTAGGAAGCAGCATGTTTGGAGCCTTGTTTTCTTACAGTGTTACGTTGCTCTCATTATAACCCAAAGCTACTTTATCTTCACCTCATTAATCAAAGCTTGCTCCAAACCAAGGTCGCGGAAAGTAAACCCAGCTTCAAGCTATAAAAAATTGATTTTAGAGAAGTTTTTTTAATCAGGGCCAGGATTTTTTGTCACCACTAGGTAGTTTAATCAGGGGAACAACTTGGAAAAACAGCGGCTCTTCGTGAAGTGTAAATATCAAGGGCACAGTGCCTTTCAAAGGTATTGGTGCATTTTTATGTTAAAACCACAATCTTCGAAATACTTTATTAGTATATTGTAAAACATATCAACATAAAGTTGTTCAAAATTGTAAAATGGAAGACAATTTATGTATTAACTTTTCTTTTTCTTTCAAAAAACAACTGCAGATTCACATTTACTCGGGTACCTCTAAATAAAATCTAGTGTGGCAACCTTCACCTAAACCAACAAACATTGCAAAGACAGCAATGATCTGAGAAGCAGCCAATGGTAATGTATAAGCTAATATGTATTATATAATTGCATCAAATCATATCAATGTGTTAAAATGACCCAGTCAAAGTCCAGATGTAAATCCAATTGAGAATCTGTGGACCTAAAATCTGATGGTTACAAATTGTTCATCAAATTTGAGCTCTATTTGAAATATGGACAAAAACATTTCTTTAAAACAACAAAAGGTTTCTATTTGTGCAAAGCTGACAATGACAAAAGATTTACAGCTGTCAATGCATCAAAATTTGACAAATCTTCCACTTTCCAATGATGTACTACTCTGTAAAATGTCATTAAAATAACAAAAATAGTTTGTGGTTGTAACATGAAAAAAGTTTCATAGATTTAATTACTTTTTAAGGATCTTATACAAGAAATAATGCCTCATTGAGTTTTTTAGACATTCCGTAAAATTCTGGGCCCATTTTAATCATCACCATCTGTCTGTCTTTCAAAAACCTCATTATGATTTGGGGTTCAGAAAGGAAAATCATGTAAGAACAATCAGGGACAACGGGATAAAGGGTCAAAGGGTTAATGTTTTTTTTTTTTTGGCTGGTGCTTAATCATCAAACTAATATTGCATTATCTACACAGTACTAGCTCATTGATCAATGTTGAAAGAAAAAATGGCAGGACGACGTAAAAATATTCTATAGTTCAGCTGCTGAACAAGTATCTGAATGGTCACAGAGGTAAAGAAAAAAACATCTCTAAAATGATTCTGCATAGCAAATGTAGCTTTTATATCAATGTACTGTGTAAATACTACAGCAGGTCAGATGGAAAGACAACCAGCCTTGCTTTAGGACATCTATACAATAATACATTAATATCTGAAATGAAAGCAATAATGTGGTTAAATAAGTCATGTTTTAATGCAAGTAGCAGGTAAATGCTATAAATCATAATATATCTGTATCTTTCCATTCTATTTACAAGAGTTTGACACATAGCTGGTTAGAGTGACTCTTCAGGGAGTCTGGCAACGCTTCAGAGGCCCGTTCTTCATCTGAATCTGACCTCTGTCTCTTGGCATACTTTCCATGTTGTTTTTTATATCTCTATCCTCTTTCCTTGCTGTCAAATCTCACTCAACAAAATCTTTATCTCCCTTACAATCATTTTTTTTCCTTCAACTGATATTGTCTTTTAATCCTTCTCTTATAAATCTTTTTGTTTTTATTTTTACAACCGTCACTTGCTTTTTTTTTCTTTTCTTTCCATCTTAGCTTAGTTGGATCCTTGGCAGATAGGGCCTTTGATCTATTTTAATGGAAAAAAATGCTACATTCACATTTTAACAGGTTGTTCAAGTTGACATCAGCAGTCTGTGTGTGGTATTTCTCGACTCATTTCTACATCTGTGTCTGATCTCCTCACTCCTAGGACAGTCACTCAGGTGTGGTAGTAGAGAACCAGAACTGACCCACGCACCCTTCATCTTCCTCCTCAGGTGTAGAAAAAGTTGATTTAAAATCCAGAGCAGATCTTGACATATTGGGTTGCACAGAGCTCTGTCTCTGGGAAACCCAGTTTAACTGCAGTTACCCAACATGCAACACACACACACACGCGCGCGTCTGCCTTCTCATTCTGTAAGAAGTCTCTCTCTGTGGTTCAATCTGTAACAATCCTGCAGGGTAATTATTAGAGGTATTTCAGTCTGTTTTATGCATGTGTGTGAATATGCATGTGTGTGTGCATGTGTGGCTGTGTTGCATTGTGGGCTGAAAATCTGTGTGTTTGTCAGTGTCTGGCTGCGGTTATACACGTGTGGTGGAGTGTGTGTGCGTGGAGATGTGTGTGTGGGGCAAGTGTGTATTACTATACGGGCTATGGTGTGTGTATCCCTGGTGAGGGTGGCCCATCCTCATCCCAGCCACCGATCCTGGTGTCATTGGGGTCATTGGTGTTGCAGGAGTAACAGGGTGTGACCCCGGGGTCACGGGCAGCGAGCCCGGGGTCAGGGAGGTCATGAGGGGAACGTCATCTGGAGAGCGGCGCAAGGTTAGTGTATAATCAGGTGGACAGGTGAGTCGCACAGTGTCCAGCGTGCTGTAAATGTCCTGGGTGTCCAAACCGTCCAGGGCATCAAGCGTGTCCAAAGTGTGATGGTGGTGGGCGTTGTTTCTCTCGTCTGCTGATGCAACATCACACTCGAGCTGCTTCACCTGAAATATGAATAGCAAGAAAGAAAGCATAATGAAGATAAAGAAAAGAAAATGACATTTAGAGATTTTTTACAACATTTTCAGTAATGAATGCAGATTCAGTCAGCATTAAGTACCAAATCATGGAAGTAACTTTAGGCTTTTGATGCAGAACAATGGTTCAATTTCAATGAGCCTTAAAAATAACAATCATTTGCTCAAGTTTGATATTAATGCAGATTTTATATATATATATGGACAGTATTATTTATTTTAATTTATGTTTATTTATTAATCAGAAAATAAAGCATTTCATGGAGGCAGGCATTAGTAAAAATATAATGAGAGAGGGCTGTTATGCATAACTTGGCAAACCAGATTATGGTTAGTTAACCATTTAATTTTTTATCCAAACATCAAAACACTAAAATTGATCAAATTAAACAATTATCTTTTTCCTGAAAGACTTTCAAAGTAGATTGCTGAAAGGGTAAAACAAATCAAATCAAATATTTATCTTGATTGATATCTGCTAAATCACCTTAATGATATTGCTAGAAATGTATTCTTTTTTGTATTCAAATCAATATTAGCCTAGCAAATCTTCATTTATAAGGTTTTAAGAGACAACTGGCACTACAAAAGAATTTATAGAAATGAGAAGTCATAACTTTCTGAAAAATAATTTTCTTTTTAGAGGCCATTTATGCTGCTTGTTCTTGCTCTAACATAATTTTAAAGACATTTGAAGCTCACAGTTCGCTGCCATTGAGATTTATTCTTCTCTAAAAATATCAATAGTGAGGACATCACATTATTAGTTCATATTAGCTCCTATGTTATGGTGCGTTCACAAATTGAAAACAATAATTGGATTTTTGTATCTACTGAGCACTAAGCCAGCCAGTAAAGAGGAAAAAAACTATTCTTATTTCATTAGCAGTTTTGCAATTGGTCCATCTATTCAAGCGACATTAGCTATCATTTGGTCACTTGATATGAGCTCTGCTATAAATCAAAAGGGCAAACACACACTGTATCTTAATTCCACCTGCTTACAGACTATAAAACCTATAAAGTTATTCCAGCAGATGCCTAAATTGCATCTGAAACCTGTAAATTAGCATATCAGTCCTCAACTCAAACATGGATCACAATACTGTCACAAAAATGTTTTTTTTTCTTGCATAATAAAATAAAAAATAATAGAACAGACCATCTAAGCAGCTGTGATGCTAAGCAATACAGTTGAATTGCAAATTATTAGAAATT
This sequence comes from Phalloptychus januarius, assembly GCA_902982915.1. NCBI lineage: Eukaryota > Metazoa > Chordata > Actinopteri > Cyprinodontiformes > Poeciliidae > Phalloptychus > Phalloptychus januarius. The sequence continues at coordinate 12,480,637 of CADWAE010000230.1, read as the reverse complement.
GTCTGGCATAAAAGGTATGTAAAAAGTTTCACTCAGTGTAATAGTTTCAACCAATGCACAGCAAAAACAGTTGAAACATTCAGTGAATGAATTGGAGGCAATTTGCTGCAATTCAAGCCATTGTACATCCACACACGTGCACCCATCCGAACGCTCTCACTCATTTTCATACTGATAATATCCTCTGATGACAGGCTGTGAGTCAGAAGAGCGATCTGCCAGCAGCTGTGCTTCCGGCAGGCCAAGAGTTTAGTAAATCTTTCCTCACAACCTCACCCGACCTAATGTCAGTGCTTGACTAGTTCTGTATAATTTTTGTTGCTATTAAAATCCTGTCGAACTCACTAATTCATACAAAAACAGTTGAGTTATTTATTTAATACAAATAAATAACTTTGTGCTGTCAGGGCAGATGTTTAGTAGTTTTAGCAAAACACTGCGTCAAAAAATGTGACCCAGCTTGTTAGATTAGACAGAGGACTAAAATTATGTTACTTTTGTTACTCTATGTTACTTTTAGCCAACAGTGGTTTAATTTTTACCTTTTCTTCACTTTATTCTTATTGTCATTATTTTTTACATTGATCACAAAACAGAAGTTAGACTTTTTCTTTTAATAGAGTTTTAAAAGAGTCTAAAAAAGTTTAATAGACTTTATGTGGTTGTTTTTTTACTGGTTGGATCATTTATAAATGTAGGTCACTTATTCATGCAGGATTAAATTAAACCCATACCTCAATATTAGTTGTTTTTTTTTTGTTTTAACAATTTTAGTAGAAAACCTCACACAGGAATCTATATCAAACTCATAACACAGCTAGCTAAATCAGATCAGCTTTGAGAAGGTGCACAGGGGCCTATTTAAGAAATGGACAGAAGATTACTCACCTGTAATGACATCAGCCCCTCCCCCTGCAGGTGGGCCGCAACATCTGCTGGAGTTATGTCTCTTCTAGGAGGAGGCAACGGACGTGGTCTTCTATGCTCAAGACGTCTTTTGTCTTTCTTATAAAGCAGAGCCGCGAATGCAAGAATATTGAGAAACAGCAGTGATGCTCCTACTGCTATCGTGACTGAGAGTTCAGTCGAGTAGTCCTCATTTGGGATCCGAACTCCACTTTCCCCTCCGTCCTGGCCCAAAGCGGACTCCGGAGGCTGTGGCGTTCCTCCTTGCGAACTGGGATGACGTGTGCTTATAGGAGGCCAGCCTTTGGATAGACGCTTGGTGTAGGAATAAGGCGTATCATCTTGTGGAGAGGGACTGTGTGTGAAGGAGGAAACAGATTGCAATAGTTCATTAACATGATGCAAGTGAGGAACAAGCTGGAGCCAGAAGGAGATCTTGGTGGCGCGGTAGTGGTCTCTGACACGTGGCTTGAGGCCGATGTGGAGGTATAGTTGCTCTTTGGGCGTGTATTTAGACCAAGCAACTTCTTCAAAGCGATTGGGCTTTGTGTGGATGAACTTGGTGTCTTGAGGAACTGGCTGGTTTGGATCCCTGAAAAAAGGAAAAATACTGACAGGTAAATCATTGTGAGAACATTCAAAGTGGGCTTTTTTAGTTTTAAGAATTAAAATGTCTCATTTTAAATTTCTTGAATTATTTCTTGAATTAAGTACTTGTATATTACCATGTGTCATAAGCTTCCAAACATTACCTTCCTTAATTATCTTCCATTTGAGAAACTTTTTATTCTACTTTCTCAAGTTTTTCCTTAGTCAGCAGCAAGCTAGAACACTATAAGTATTTTCCGATCTTATTAATCTTTCTAGTGTAATGTCAGCCTCCAATGCTGATTTTCTTGTCTTAAAAAACATACTTCTGGAGAATATTAAAGACATCCCATGTTTTCTTTGTTTATTCAGTGAAAAGGTAAAAGTTAATGCTTCAAATGAAATTACTTTCATTGATGACTTATAATGTCATCAATGAAAGTATCATACTTTTAACCAATGATCATTTGAAAGTAGCTAATATTCACTAAAATAAGTAGAAGCTTAACTGGGACATCTATTTGGTCCTTAAGGATTTGATGAACTGATATAACTTTTTTAATAAATAAATTTTCGTTAGATAAAATGATGCAATAAAGATCAAATAGAATTATTCTAATGCATCATGTTCAATCTCGTGTGGTTCGGATGTTTTTTTGGAAAATGTACTATTTATATTTGTATTTATTCTTTTGAAGTTCTTAAATCTAGGGGAGTCCAAAAAAGCTTCTGAGCTTCTTCTTAGCCGGCCAAATTCCTCTGAGGGAACTGTTTCTCTCAAAGCTGGCCAACAATTTCACACTGACATCCATCCAATCAATATCAAGGTGACATGAAACAAATTGCTGGCAAGTAAATTCTCAAAGGATACATTTTGTTTTTGGTGTGGGATTTTTTTTCCACTGAACATAACTCCAAGGTGATTTATGTGTAGATCACTGACTTTTCCTGGTTATGTAATAGTTGGACATTCTACAGCACAAACACATAACACTGAGAGAGCAAGAGTAAACGAAGATATATATGTTCAGGTATTTATAATAAGAAAAATATTGATTTAGTAATAAAGATAAAGGTATTGTTATGGAAGATATTATTATTTACAATGATAAAATAAGAATGGGGGGAAAATCCGACTTCCTGCGACATGAACACAGACTTCCTGGACTTTTTGGTTTTTACAATTTGTCAAATTATAACTACAAACTTCAATGTATTGTACTGGGATTTTATGTGATGAACCAACAGAAGCGGTTCCACAAGTGTTGATTTGGATGGCCTCAACACAAATGTGTGTCACAGTTTTCAGGATTTATATGAAAACAGTGTTGAAAACCATGCTTAACCCACCGTCCCCACATTTTACAATTATATACCACTTTGATCTTTGACATAAAATCTTAGTACAATGCAATGAACGTTAGTTTTTCACAAAAGGGAAAATATCACATAATTTGAATACTTTTATCTGACAATATATTTGCATTAATCAGCATATAGTATTTGCATTAGCAGTCAAGCTGTTACAAAATGTAAACTAATTTTGAAATTAAACTGTCATTTGCTAATTTTGCTGTATGAGCAGAGCAGAAATGCTGCTATAGTGGGAAGCCCGACCAACACCCAAGCAAGAGCACAAGCTGAGGATTGATACGCCCACGCAGCTCACAAAATATACATCTGGGAGCGTCGCCTCGCCGGTTAAATTGAGCTGTCGCAGAGTTCCATCATCATCTGTGGCGCTCTCAGCAGAGTGGAATCTCTTTTTCAGAGAAAGTTCCCCATTGATAATTGAAGGGTGGACTGAACTCTTCACATCCCTACTTTGGTGATTTTTGCTCTGCGGCTTGCTATGGTGGTAATGACAATTCAAGCTGGGCTGGAAACTGCAAATCTAATGTGATGTCACTGCTTTAGTGCATCCACATTAGAGATACGTTTTGGGGTTTTTTCACACGTCAGAGTTAAATCTCTAAAAGCACTTTTCCTATTCTTTATGTTGTCAGAGAGCAAGACTGTTTGTTTAGATTAGCAGTTACACTGAAGATGTCTCTATAAATTTGAGAAGATCCCAGTGGAGGAAGCCTCAATTGAATTAATTAATAGCAATTTCTCACTTCTGTTGGTTTATCCTCAGCTATTATATTTGTCTTTTAGAGTGTTAGAGTAAAGAGATAAACAAAAGTCTTATCAGTGCCTGCAAACTTAATCACACCCTTTCAATGTGTTCACATAATGAACATAACATTCAATGTAAAATGTTAGGGTTTCATGTGATATATCAACCAATGTATAACTGTAAATAGTTGGTAATGTGAAAAATGGCTGCAGGATAGCCCAAACTCAATCAGATTGGAAGGAGGGCTGCAGATTGGCAATTAATTCTAAATCTCGACATCGATTAGACCACAGAAAACCAAACATCCATCTCTGTCTCAAGCCTTTTGCAGCCTTTAAAATATCTTCTTATACTGTTCCCCTGCATCTAACTTCCTCCGTTGTCCTATCAACTCTAATCAGCTTCCCTGTCCCTGTCTCCAAAGCATGGTGCTGCCACCACCATGTTTCATATGGGTAGGATGTTTCCAGTGTGATGTTCACTGCCAGTTTTCTACCACAAAATGTATTTCCTGTGGGGATAGAAGTTCAGACTTGGTCCCATCTGACAAGAGCACTTTCTTTTTATAAGTGTGCTGTCTTAGGTATCCCTAACATAACTGCCTGATGGCAGATGGAAATTTTGACAAGATTCTTTATGGCTACTTTCTTCTTGCTAGCTTTTTAATGAAAAGCAGATGCATAAAAGAGGAATTTATGTAAATGGTGGTGGGGTCCTTCTGAAAAGGTTCTCTGGCTTTTGCCTATAATCCAAAAACATACAACTGTCTCTATACAATGACCTTAAGAGTGAGTTTGTGTACATTGTTGTTTATCCTGTGTGTCTCTTTGTAACCTTGTGATGGACTGGGGAACTTTCCAGGGTGTACCTCGCCTCTCACCCAGTAACTGATGGAAATAAGCACCAGATGGGCCCGCAAATCCAAGTAAGAATGAAAGAACATTGTTACTAAACGGATGAACTCAAAGTATTTTATGAGACATTCAAAGCTTCTGATTCTGTTTTATAACCTAACTACGCTTTATACTTCTCCACAACTGCGTCTGTTGTGGAGATACAGCGTGCTGTGCTCCTTGTTCTGCATGATGCCATTTGTTCACTGTCGTTCTCTAACAAACCTCTCAGGCCTTAACTGTAGATCTGGATTTTATTTAGAGAAATCAGAGTAAAACGGAGAAATGCAAATTCATTTCCCTCTATTAGATCTTTATTGGTAAAATATTTAGAAAACCATGTATATGTTTACTTCCACTTTGCATGTGTACACCTCTTTGCTTTGGTCTATCACATAAAATGTACATTGGTCTATTGTGTTATATTATCAAAAATAAATAAGGTTTAAGATGTTTGCAGGGAACTGTATATACTGTCAGATCTGCAAAGTTTTAAAGTGGTATTTTTTCTATACTCATATTTCTCTAAGCCACAGGCAGATAATTTCATTTTCAGTTTAATAAATTGAATCCTCTGGCTTTAGGCAGTACTTTTTCATTTAACATTTTGAGTAAGCACTCCATTCCTCAGAAATGATCGAGTAGAGAAAAGAAGAGAAGCCCCTGAAAAAAAATGAAAAAGGCCTGTCAAGATTTTGACAGAACATCACGGTGAAACCGCTGCAAAAACAATCTGCAGTGCTTCTTTCATGATTTTATTTGAATAAGTATCTCCTCATCAACCCAAGATGCTTTGAAGGAAAAACAAAGCACATTCCTCACCTGTCAATTCATTGTTTGTTCCTATTAACACTGTTTTCTGCTTTAAAAAGATCAGTTTTCGGACTGGAAAGACTGGCAGTAAGAAAGAAGATATATATTAAAATATATGATATGAATCACTTTGAGTTAGCCCAAAAAATTAAAGCTTGCGTATTAAAAACTGCACAGTGAAGAGGCACAAAGCTGTTTATCTTAATAACAACATTGACTTGAATCTTGGCTGTCTCATTTTAAGCTTGGATGAGTTTTGTTCCTGTAAATTCAAGAGTGAGCTGTCCACACTCACACAAACACCCCTGCATGTTGCCAAACCCTTGTCTATGTGAAGTCATACAAAAAAAAAAAACGAGGAGGAAAAATCAATCAGCAGACTTTATTTTGCATTTGAAAATGTGATTAAATGCCTGGGCCTTCATTCATTAAAATAAGACCTCTTCTCCTCGTAGGCAAGGATTAGATATTGATATCGCAGTAAAGCTAATTAGCTGAAGAGATGCTTTGTTTTTCATGAGTTTTTGCTGCACAAAGAAAATGAAAACCCCTGTCAGTGGGATTTTCCGTCTGATTGATGTTTCACATCACTGAACCTTTTTCAGCTCACCCGGTCTTGGCGAAGTTGGTCCAGTAAGTCATTACCACTGCGCTCAGCATCACGTCGTTCTTGGAGAAGTTACAGTTGAACAGATCAGTGGGACCCACCATGGGCACGCCGAACACGTAGGGCACCTACACACACGAATACACGCGCTGGATTAACCTATACAATACATCCAATCCCTGCTTAAAGCATCTGTGAATGAACTTAAAATAAAGCCTCTAATTCATTTGAAGATTTAAAAGGATTGTGGTGTAAGTCAGACCTAGAAGACAGTAATGCTTCTTGTTTTTAGAGAATATGCTTAAAGCCTTAAAGCAGAACATTTTTAGCATCAGTGAGCTGAAATTTCATAACCACTCAAAAGACTGTATTTGAAGTAGCCTAGAAGAAACTTAAACTCAGCTCCTTTTCTCTCTGCAGTCTTCAGAAAAGCCCACATAAATGAAAAATGTGGATAAAATGTTCTGAATTTCAGAATTGAAAACAACTGCCTACACTGCAAAGCAAATGAAAATAATTGGGGGAGAGGTGGAGAATCGCACAGAGCAAATTAAGCACATTAAAACCCTTTTCATCTTTAAGGGTACTTGTACAACTGCTGTTTTCTAAGCTTGGTACTGTCCTCGTTTAGATATTCCTTGCAGTAATTACATCTGTGATGTAATTGAAACAGGTGATCAGGGTCTTTTTTTGCTTTGTTTTGCCTTTTGTTTAGAATAGCTCTCCAATAATTATAAAAAGCAACTGTGAAACACAGCTCACATTTAGATATTTCAAGCAGAATATTAATTTTATCCTATTTTTTGTACCGTTTTGCCTGCCTCAGCTTTTATTAGCTGGACATAAAAAGTGAAGCCACATCTATAGTAGAAACTATCAAAACATAGACCAATAAAAATAATTCAATAGTTTTTTTCACTTTTATTTGACATCTATTTTGTACAGCTCAGCTAAAAAACGAACATCTATTAGAAAAGAAAATGTACAACTTAGTTTGATTTGGTTCAAGTCCAAGTATTTCTGCTGTTAAGCTCTTTGAACAATTTTCAAAGAGTTCATCAAGCGATGGATTAGTTTCTGACATTTCCCACATGCTCTTGAGTATTATTTCTCCTCTTTTAATTTAGCTTCATAAATTAACTTTTATTTAGCAGGAGTGCCCTTAACCTGTGTTGCTGTATGCCTTTTAAATGAAAACAGTTTATGAGCATTTGAGTGTACTTTAAATATTACAGTTATACTTGACACGAGGGTAAAGTTGAGAAAACAGATGTAAATTTGTTTAAAAAGGCATTGTTATTGGGTTTTGAGATCACAGATCAGGCACTCATTATTAACATGAAAGTCATATTCATCAACGGCTTTAATTGGTGTATTTAAATTGTTTACTTTTCCAAATAAAATGACAATTTATGTGAATGCTAAAAGCAAAAATTAGAAACACAACTTTGAACTTGTGAATTGTATAGCATCAATGCTGGATCAAAATCTTACATACAGGCTCAAACATTCACCTTGCCTGATTTGCATTTGGATGAATGTCCCTTATAAAGCTGTAGATGAAGTGCATCCTTTCTGGAGCCATCAACAACCTTGTAATTTAATTCTGCTAGAGTATTTGGCCACTTCTCTTATCAGAAACGGCAGTTCAGCTTTGAAACATGGTCCAAACAAGTTTAATAGGCCTGAAGGTGGCATTCTTCCAGAGCCTAAAATGCTAGCCTGCTTTATTCCTTTCAAAACCACCTTTTTTTATGTGAATTTGGGATCAGTGCTTAGTTAAAACATTCAGTTGTGTCCAACTTTTTAGCTCTCTGATGCTAAATGTTGTTATTTATATTGCTCAGGGGCAACCGAGTTAGCTCTAAAGCTCAAATTTACCACACACTGGAAGATGCTGAAACACCATGAAGCCACTTAAAATTCACATTTGCCGAGTTACCAACTCTGAAACTGACTCTTTCAAGCAAAAATGAAATTAGCTGCATTTATTGGATATGTATATTTTGGTGAAATATTTTACGGCAAGACAAGATAAAGATTGAGCTTTCGGGCCAGAACAACAAAAAGAGAGTCAAGGTAAAACTTTTAAACTCAAGAATACTATACAATCTTTTAAGCACAGTGGCGGCAGCCTCCTGCTGAAGTCTGCACAAACCTGGTGCAACAATGAAGATGGAGGGCTACACCTAATATTTTATCTTCTCTTCCACAGCTTTCATGCTAAAACCTGGAGTCAGCTTGGTGAAAAACTATTTCAAATGATTGAAACTGTTTTTTTAACGAACAAGGCAGGCAAAAACATTCAGCTCTATAGACACCTAGAACTCAATCGTACTGGAAATGTAACAACTATCCCAAAAAACCAGAAGAGAGATCCCTTTTTTGCAACTAATAACACCATTACAATCTCACCATTGATTTTTCTCATTCTGGGTAGAAAATACTTAATAATTTCCAATTTGTGCACAAAAATTATGGAGGCTGTGTTTTGTATTATCATTCCATTTTGAAAAATTATTTTAAACAAATTATTAAAACCCCCAAATTAATCACATTTATGCCCATAGTGAGTGTATCTAAACAACTGCAGATATATTCTCTTTTTCTTAACATCTAATATCATCTCTTTTGACAAATCAAAAGCAAATATTAGAAACGACACAGAAGTCTTACCTCATCACCATGGGCAGAATCAGCCCATGGTGGCGTGGCATCACTTTGGCAGTGGTGGTAAAAGGAGTAGAAGTAGGTAGGAGACCCATACTGTGCATGGAGATCTGCTGTAGCAATGGCTGGCGCCACCCACTGGTGATCTGTAAAAAGTGCCACCAATGTCTTTCGACGAGTTTCTGCGTTGTCGCGGTCTGCCCAGTCAGTATACATGAACCTTCATAAAACATATTTGAAATCAGCTTTTCGCTTGACTAAACAAAATATTTCACATATACTAAACAAATCGTGCTCATATATAAATTTTCTGCATGGTCAAGTATTTACATTTAATGCAATAGCTTTCCAAAAGTTAGAGTCACAGATGGTTTGTTTAAGTTATTAGAAAGAAACAAATGAACCTCAGGTCTTCCCTGCTGCTCATTGAGTACAAAGCTTTCAGCTTGTAAGTAGTACTGTAAGCTGGGTGGTCACGCCAGTGCTGGCAAAGCAGTTTTCAAACAGCATTTTATTGCTAAAAGACAGTAAAATAAAGGACAGCATCTACGCAGACGTCCTTGCAAAAACTAATAATAATAAAGATTAGCTTGACAGAGTAGTTTGAAACAGTGAGAGAAGACAACTAAAATGACAGATCAAGTTAAATGGTCCCCTACCAAACACACCCAATGTGTGTGCAACCAACAAATAACCAACAAGCGCTCACCGAATCTGGCTAAATGCTAAATTCATTAATCGTGCACGTCTACCGTGACATTATATAGCTGAGTATCTGAAATCTTTAGAGGGTGGTTTTACTGCAGGGAAGAGGGAAGTACAGAGGAGTTGAGAGCAGAATGATGATCAGACCAATGAGTACAACAAATTGACTAATGGATGTTACTGTCCAGAAAGAAGTCCAGCGATCACTGTGTTACTTGGCAACACAGAGCTTTGTATTCACAGTAAATTATGGGGGTTTATGGGCTACAGTTGCTGTGTGAACAATATATCTGGGACTGTAATGCTCACAGATAGCTGTTTTATCTACATGTTTATAGTCTGTGAGGGTGGATTTTTATTTATTTCATAGTTTATTATTTTTACCTAAAGGCCACTGACACCTGATGCCATTGAAGTGGTTCGTTCTCCTCAGTTTAGCAACCTGCAAAATTCAGATTATCTGCAGTAAATCAAAGTGCAGGGATTGGTATTATCTTTAGCATTAGTTTGTAAACTATGATTTTATCCATGCATATTGTGTTTATGTGTGAGCATTAGAATTGCAGCTGGCAGATTTTGCTACCTTCCAGACACATTATTCACTATCCAGAGCTTCATTAATAGCTTTCTGATTGTGCCATTATTAAAAAAAAGGTTGTTCAACATGAAATTTACTTTTGTGTCTATTTATAAGCTTTCAAGCTGTTTTGTTTTTGCAAAAGATCAGCAGATATACAAAGATCAAAGTCAAAGCTGCGTTCGAACTGCTTAAACCCTGCTAATTTCAGGCATGCAATAAATAAAAATGTTGCTTACAAATCCTCTTTAGATTTCTGTCATTCTTTGGAAAACTTTTATCAACATTCTTTAACCAATTATTATTATTTCTCAAAAAACGGTTGAGACTAGGCCTATGCATCATGTACACCAAGGTTTCAAAACCAAATGTCTTGAAAGCCGCCCCTATGAACTGCCATAAAGAATAAATATGTTAGAACTCATTTCCAGTCATTGTGTTCAAACTAAAGAGAGTAGTGTCATTATTCTCATAAAGGTATTGCTATTTTAAAACTACAGCTTGTCAAGCTATAATCTGCATGTCTGACAAGCAACCAACTGCATGCTAGCTACTTAACTGTGTTATTAATTAGCTGATACCAGCTTGTTATGTTTTTCAATGAAGGATTTCATGGGTCGGGCCAGAATCACCTGATTTTCAGCTTGACTGACCCTGACAGGTGAGTGGCCCAACACAACCCCAAAAATCAAGTATTTTTCTGATCAGTGGAACTTTCACCAGATCTTCCATGTGAAAGTTGTTACTTCAGGGAAACCTAAAATTAGATTATTTTTCCATCTACCAGAAATTTAAGTCTGAGGAAGCTTAAAAAGTGAAAGAAGATTGAAACTGCATTTTATGCAGAGGATGATTGTAAGGCTACTACTTTTACGGAGAGGCTTAGTAAGATAACAGGGTTGTTGTAAGTATTACATCCCAATTGCAATTTTATTGTTTGACGTCTGTCAAGGATTGCTGGATTTGGAAATGTTGGCAGCTATTTGGATTTTTTTTTCCATGTTAATCTTAGCAGAAGAATCTCTACTTTGTATAAAATATACAGAGACAACTGTTTACATTTAATACTATTAACCAGACTATTTGGGCTAATTTCTAATTGAAGACAGTAAGCACAGATTAAAATTTAAACTCTAATCTTTTTGTCTTTGTTTTAAAATAATGGTAAAACAACACTTCCCACTCTGCTCTTAATTATAATTAAGGGTGAAAGGCTGGATAAAAATTGTTCAAAAGGGTTTATTTATAGTTTATTAAGACAGCGGTTCTCAAGCCTTTCAACTTCTGACTGACATATAAGCAGCAGAAGAGACTGCTGAGGCAGAGCGAAGGTTCATTGTGCCAGCCTTATGTAAGTCAGTTACACAAGGGTACAGCATCTACAGTGAATACATTGTCTTTTATCTATTTCTAAAAACTGATTTTCAATCTCTTCTAAAATAGATAGCATAATTATTCTTTCACCATTATCCTTTTTGCTCTTTTGTTACTTTTTGTACTCTCATTATCGTGCACTTGTTGATTCTTAACCCCAAGTGAGGTCCAGATAGGCCCAACTTCAGGAACCAGGAACAGACCATCATAGAAAACTGGGATTGGTACAGAAAACTGATATCTGTCACTCAGCCATAAAACCCCAATCGGTACATCTCTGCTTCTAGCGTAACTCTAAAAAGAGCAGCAAGGCTTTATTTGGTATTATACCCAAATAAATAATTATATGAGCTATAATTTTTATAATATATTAGTAGCAGATATTTGAAGTTGTTAAACTGCAAGACTCGCATACTGATTCATGCATTGTAACCACTAAATAAAAATCAATAAACATAAAAAGAATAGTATTTAAAGCAATAGCTCTTGATTTTTAAACTGCTTCTTTTCTAATATCCTGCATTAGAAAGCTGTGCTGCAGTCAAACACTAGATTGAGGATTATAAACAGGAGCAACAACAACTGGACATTCAGTTTTGAATTGTATCTTTAATTTATTCATTAATATATTAATTACAGCCTTTGCTTCATTAATATATTAATTACAGCCTTTGCTTATTAAAAATATAACAGTCTGACTTCTTGTAAGGAGTTTCTGTTCATTTCAGTTACAATGTCCTTCAGCCACGTTAAGGGTCATCACTATCAAGTGCATCTGCATAATGCTTGCCAAGTGCCTATTTCTTCATATCTCCAACATAAATTCATGCACCTTCAGATGAGGATGATGTGGACCCATTTATGGCCTTTTTCCCTTCTTTGTCTATTCTGATTCATTGTAAGCAGGAAGGCTGGTAATCATAGTTCCAAGAATGTTACATGGATGTTTAAACATACATAGATTTTCACTTTCATACTCACCGTATGCTCTCTCTTAGTGTGTCTCGGCCTTCTGGGTAACCATACAGACTATCCACAAAGTCTGACACGGCAAAGTCAAAGTCCTCAGCTGTGACACCGTCCTCAGAGTCCACAATTCCCTCCACAAACTTCACACCTTCCCCTTGGTTGACCCCCAGCATCACATCGTAGTTCAAAAACTCTCCCTGCTCCATCAGAATCTGAGGGTCATCAGGTATAACGTCGCCATCAATCACCGGGGCAAAAGCAGTGTGATATTTGGCCGGAGTAATGTTCTGCTCCACAAGTTCACGGAAACTCCGGCCCTGGAGGCAGGTGACCAGTTGAGTGCTATCATCGATGCCACAGCCAACCCTCTCGCCGAGCTGCCGGGCATATTTGCTTGGCTGGTAGTTGACAGCCCAACTGGCTAAAGCGCTGCCACTCTGGATAATGGCTCTGTGGAACAGATCTGATACAAAAAAAATTAAAATTGAATAAATGCAAAAAGATTAATTTTTGCAAATACATATTTGTACACAAGGACATCAACATGCACATACAATAATATATTTTTTTTGTTTAAAAAGTGTAAATAGCCTTATAATATATTTATCTTTACATCTCAAAATTTCAGCTATGAAGTTAAAGCTTAGCATAAATGGGTCTTCCAGCTGGACAATGAGATTTCCTAAGCTTCTCATAAAATTGAGAAGCTTGTCAAAGAATATGCAAAATCTTTAACCCAAGTGATACAGTTTAACTTATCATAAGGTTTAATGTCAAACACTGAGAAGAAGATGGTTTTGTGTCTGCACATAGTGGTTCCATCCATTCTTAATTTTTTGTGTTGATCAGTTTATTGGGAAACTTAAATCAGAATGTATAATTCACTGTTTCCATGAGATAAAATATGATGCAACATGGATGATTTATCTTTGTGACTTCAAAATAGGAACAAAAATAAAATAAGGTAAGATGTGAGTTGATCCTCATTACTCAAAAAGTGACTAGAAAAACAGAGTTATTCACATACACTTGCCCAGATGTAAAATGAGCACAGTTAGTTAAAAGATTAAAACACCTGGAAATGTTTCAAAGGCAAAAAGACTCATTTTTGCTGTTGCCAAGTTATACAAAGCATAACTTGTAGCCACACAACTTGATGCAATGGAGTTGATAATGTCCAAATCCTGACATAGCTAAAATAAAAGGAATGTGAATTGTATCCAGTCAATAAAGTTTTATTTATGGTCCACTTTTCATGTAATTAAATGTAACATGAAAAAGTTAAAATAACCTTAAGATATTCAAAAATAGTGAAACATTAAAATTCTCCTGTACATAAAAAAAACAAATAAATCAAGACCTAGCACAGAATTGTAGCAAAATAAAAGTTAAATTGCAGCAAACAAAGATGAACTTACTTAAAAAGTTATAAATGCATAAAATGTAAAGGAAGGCTTAAGTAAAAACCAGAGAAAAAGAGACAAGTTTTGCCTTTTATTTGAATGGCAGCAATTAAGGCTTTTTACTCTTATTTACCTTGGTTCCAAATATATGTGATGTATAATGTATGACTTTTTCCAGAATACACCATTCTCATCAATTTCTGGTTACTATTTTAACATTTTTACAGAAAAAAAAATCAAGTGAAAACTAAATATCGGTGAGTAGTGAAATTGTGTTGCATGAGTTTCTCTTACCTTCAGAGTAGTGGGACAAGGTGAGGAGGCTAACGCATGATGCACCAGCACCAGATCCAAACACGGTGACCCTGCTTGGATCGCCGCCAAAGGATGCAATGTTCTCCTTCACCCAGCGCAGAGCCTGAATCTGATCTAGCAAGCCGTAGTTCCCTTTTGCTGCCTGGTCACCTGTGCTGAGAAATCCTGCAGGCAGACAGCGATAAAAGGAAATCATATTAACTCCAAAACATATACGGCCATGCTCAGTAGACTAAAATGTGTGTTCCGGTTCATCTCTTCTGTCAGATTAAAAGTAACATTTGAAAATAATTTTTAAGCAGATATTAAACGTACTTTTGCAGTAAACCCACATTTCTGAATAAAAATGTTTCTTATTGGTCTGACTTAATATTCAGATTTTAAATGTGATGTTTTTTGGCTAATTATAAGCTGAAAAATCATAAAAGTTAACAGATATAAAACAAATTGGTGGGCTTGTCAATAAAACTCTAAGTGTGAACATGACTGTATGAATGTACATGTGTGCAACTTTATAGTGCCTTTTGAAATATTCTTGCTGCTATAACCTTTTTCACACACTGCTGTGTATTTTATAGAAACTATTGGGACTTTATGTAACAGACCAACATAAAGTAGCACTAAATTAAAGACACATTAATAAAAATCTTTAATGTGTGGTATTAGTTGCTCTGAGTTAATGCAAAAACTCAGGTTGTAACACCGATTGCATTGGATTTTTTCTCATGCTCCTGAGTGAAAAGGGCTTAATGCAAATGTATGCCACACTTTTCAGATATTATTTGTAAAATATGTCGAACACTGTGTCCTTTTCCTTCCTCTTCACAATTGTGCACTTTTTTGAGTTTGTCTTTCCCTATTATAATATCTCTATAAAACACAATGAGACTTGTTATTTCATCGTCACAGAATGTGGAAAATTTCATGGAGTATAAATACTTTTGCAAGGAGCTGTATTTATCATAGCTTCAAAAATGAGATGGACAAAAAAAATGATGTGGTGTTCTTACTTGGTCTTAGACTGGACCAAACCACAAAGGTGCAGTCATAGTACTGTGAACTTACACAAGCAGAAAACCACACACGCTTGCCATCACACCCACAGCCGCCTCCTATTCCCTCTTCTACTGACATTATTAAGTAAACACAGAAGATCCTAATGGCTCATTTTGCCACAGTATATCTCATTACTGCAGAAGCTCATTTCTGTGAACCTCCGGCACAAAAAGAGTATAATAACCGTGAAGGCAAGGCTAAAGTAGTGCATTACTTCACTTCTGTGCATTTTATTAGTCGTTTTATTGAAGCAAAAAGGAAAATATCAGGATTATATTCATTCAGAATAGTTACAGCATTATATGCATTCAAGCAATATTTAACTAAAACTGTTTAAAGAGTTCTCATTTTCACAGAGACATATTTCATTTACAGGTGAATATTGCAGAGTAGGCAAAAAAAATCATTGGCATAATAGTGTATTGCATTGTGTAAATGGGCTCACCTCATGCATCCACTCATGATGATGGAAAACAGTAAAAGGAGAAAGGTGATGCTGCTACTTGAAATGATGATGATGATGATGATGGCAATGGTGAAGATAGTATTGGAGGTGGCGTAAACACACAAAATGGAGGGAGGGGGTGAAGACAAAAATAGGCATGTAGAATTGTTCTTTGTTTAGCTCACAATGTTGATCACATCTGCAGCAGCAATTCTCCACAAGGTCAGCCTTAACTCTGCATCTAATAAAAAACATTGAATTTCAATGGCGTTTAAATCTTTTTAGAAAATGTTCAGCTCAGGTTCAACACATTTTCAAGAAAACCTGCGCTGCCTGAGGCAACCTGATAGCTAAGCTGTGAGGGCACATGGGCATGAATGCCTTCAAGCAGCGAATCCCAAGACCAATTCCAAGCCTGCTGGACCTTTTACTACATGTCTTTCTCCACATTTCCTGTCTGCACCGCTGTGGGCTAATAAAAAAAACCATTATCTGTTTAATTAAAGCTGAGCCAAAGATGTGGCGTTCCTTTTAAGAGCAGAACCTCTCATAAAGTCCTCAAATGCTTCCATGCAGCTGAATTAGCATCAGCTTTGTGCTTTTAAAGAACATTTTAGTGGATAAACAAACTTGAAACAATGCCCCTGACATTTTGTTATTGTTATTGTTTTTATATAAAATATCAATATCACCGAGGCAATTGAATATGCATCTTGTCCATTTGACTTAATCACACTGAGGCCATAGATACTCTGTTCGCATAAACAACTCAATACTCTGGCTCTTATTACAGCCAAGTAAGTGATGCTTTATGGCATTAAATGTTTTAACCCTGATGTGCCCCTTCCTAAGCTATGTCACATTGATAACTGCAACCATAAAAAGCCTAAATGGATTTTAAGATAGTCTATTTGTTCGACTCTTTGGCTTTGTAGGACTGACTAAAATTAGAAAAACCAAAGGGAATCCAACATTTTTTCTGTTCAGAGAGCAATGAGTCGAAGAGCCATGGAGTTAAAAAGGATCAGATTCAAGTCGATGACAGTAGTGGAAGGAAAAAATGGCTTCAGGGAGGTTTTGTTTCCACAAGGGATGTTGAACATGTTTCCATTCAAACAAAAAGGAATAGCGGGAGAGAAACTGTGCTCTGGGTAAGAAACAAATCACTGATGGTTTGAGCATTTTTATAGCTCATTGAAGGATTAAATAACCCAGATGGTGAAAATTGTAGAAATTTGTTCATAAAAAGGAGCTGTTGCGTTGAGGAATAAAATCTACATGCAGTATCACCATAAACAAAACTGTAATGAATCATTGAGAATCCCTGGATAAAAGAGAAATAAGTTCAAAGATAATTAGCAACCTGCCAGAATTGATCTTCTGAATGAAGTCGCAAACTATCTGTCTATCTCAATAAATTAGAATATCAATGTAAAGTTCATTTATTTCATTAATTTAATTTTAAACATTAGGACTTTTACATAGAATTATTATTTTATAGTAGTATCTTTAAAGTGCTTATTTTTGTTCATGTTGATCATTGCAGTTTACAAAGTTGCTTCTTAAAAATACTGGCTTCTACATCAAACCAATAAAAATGTATTCCATTATATTATTTAAAGGTTTAGTTGAAGGAAAAGCTGTGGAAGAAGCAAGTGTTCTCCCAGCAGGGAGAGGAGTGTGAAGTAGATTCAAGAGTCAGGGGGAAATTCACAACAAATCGCCTCCAGCAGTGCTGATTTCACTGACTGGAATCAGGGCTTCAAGAATCACCACACCCAGATGTTTCCAGAACACGGGACATGTCCTGCACTGTTATACTCTGTGGAACAATCTTTATTACCACTTTGCTACTCAACAATGCAATTCAATTATTTAACATCATAAAAATGGTGCATAAAGTGATGCAGTTACCAGGGTCTCATTTTTAAGAGTTATCCCTTTTCCAAAGCCCTTTCACTCTAAATCCAAAATGACTAAGACTATTTATTAACACATTCCATCGGTGAAAGAAAAAATAATTCAAGTACTTCAAGAGTTGGCCCGATTCTTTTATTAAAACAGGTGCAATGTCAGTGCACCCATGCATACTCTGTAAAACTATGTGGAATGCAAATGACTTGTGTTGAGATTCATGTTTTTAATTAATGTAAGACATCAGAGTACTCTACATTTCACATTACAATTGTTTTTCTGACAAAGCTATATTTTTACTTCAAAAATTGTCTACTCCAATTTAAAAATTGCCTACCCCAATTCAAGCATCAATATGCTGAATTGAGTGAATAGTCACCAATACATGTAAACCAGATGTTCTAGAGCATCTGCAGGAAAAGGGTAAAGTGTAGGAAATGCTTGGAAATGGATTTCTGAACTCTGGTCATTTTAAGCAAATGTCCGTTTGAAGAGCCAAGTAGTGCTACCTCTTTGCCAACCCTCAGCATTACAAAAAGGAATGAGAAACACAGCGACCTTGGTATGAACGAGCAAATTAAAGTGGTGCAGATATGGAGTAAGGACAAGGAATGAAAGGGAATACAGCTTTTCTGTGCACTTGTCCTTTTGTACAAAGGAGCCATTGGAAGTAAATTTGAAATGGTCCACAGAGATTCCTTTTGAAACTTAATGAAACCTTTAAACCTTGACTAAACAGGTCTTTTTCAGTGAAAATTCTATAATCCTATAATTACTGAGGTACAAAAGCTTGACTATGCCAATTAATGACTTTATATATGATCTAATCAGATTACCTCCACCATCTGAAAAAACAGATGGAACAAAACAGTTACAATAAATAGAACAGCACTGTCAGATTGCTGCTAAGGCAATGTATCTGTTTTTTAAACTGGCAATACTAAAGGAAATTGTTACATAAAATGTATACATTTAAGGGAATTTAAGGTTTATTTTGGAAAAGTATTTTATACAATACTATACTCTTACTACTACTACTAAACTAATAGCTACTTACTATCTAATAACATAATATTCTGCACATAGTTACACAAATAATGTATTAAAATGCGATAAGTGATTCTTCTACCTAAAACTCCAAGGCGATAGTTGAGGGTTATGACAATGACATTGCCGTAGCTTGCGAGCACACTGCCATCCATCATGTTCCCGGTGCCTTCAGAATACGAGCCTCCATGGACGTAGACCATCACTGGCCGCTGACCCCCCTCCTCATGGATGTCTGAGATAGACAGACAGATTACCAATGTGTTCAAATCATCAAGGTGACATTAGTTAACCACCAAAAGCCAGAGGGTGCAGTCATTGATTTGTGTGTGCATGTGCATGGGTTCACATGCATTTATATCAACCAATATGTATGCATGAGTAAGCCTGTGTCCTTCCCATTTTCCTCCACAAGTAAATGTGTAAACCCCTTAGCGACTGACGCAGGTGTCTGCATATTAAGCATCGGTTCAACCAGCGGCAAGTTGAAGGGGAAGAGAAAACAAGGCCCATTTTTAAAAACCTTTATTTATTTATTCAACAAGCCTGAGTACGGGCAGCAACAGCTCTCTGCCATGTTTAAATCATTTGTCAAAGGTATCATTCTCTTAGCTCATGCATTCACCATAGGGCATAAACCATAACATGTAATCCCAGCCTTAACTGTGCATGCAAATTTAACCGCCACAGCTCCATAAACTTACTGCACATCACCAAGTTCACTCACCTTCCTCTGTGGGTACGTAGATGTTGAGGTAGAGACAATCCTCGCTCTGGTGAGTGAGGTAAGTTGCTGCTATATCCAGGTTTGCAGTGAGCCAGGATGGCATCATATCTCCCAGCATGCTTCTCTCATCCAAAGCCTGCGGGCACACTGGAGCAAACTGTGTCACATTCCGTATTCCGGGCCACGGCAGAGGCGGCTCAGGTGCCTGGAAGCGGCGATCCCCAGTTGGTGGCCTTGCATACGGTACTCCCAGGTACTGGATGACAGGCCCCAGAAGGTCCGAGGGCAGAGGGGTCAGGATGCCGCGAATGCGGCCCTGTGCCGTGGAAACAACAGGCACTGTCTGCTCAGCCGATAAAGAGGTCGGCTGGAGAGAAATGGAGAAGCAAAGGGAAAGGAGGAGGGATGGAAATCCAAGCGGGGAGGAGAAGGAGGAGGGAGGGATAGTTCTGCTGGTCCTCAGCCAGACATGACGGTTTGATTAGGCAGAAAACCAGGGGGAGGAGAGGGGGAAGTGAGGTGCTGGAGGCAGGTTGAGGGTTACGTCTATGCTGACCCCTCAGAGGTATCCAACTCTAACGCACAGCTGCTGCTCAGCTTGGCCCATAACACACACTGCACACAGTCTTGTCTCTTGAGAGCAACCTTTTCCCCTTGTGTATGTGTCTGCATGTGAGTCAGTGAGTCTTTGCCTCTGAGTGTGCAGTGACTCAGTCACTGAGTCCCTGTGAGTGTACGTATGTATGTGCTGGAGAGTTTAAGTGAGCGTGTGTGTCCCGGACTGGCAATTTGAGCCTGCATGCGTGTCTGTGGGTATATACGTGTGTTGATGCATGTGTGTGACTGTGTTGTTATGTAAACAGTGCCATCACTGTTCCTCTGTCACTCTCTCCTTCCGGTCACCCCCTTAACAAGCCCAGACTGCCTCCTGGAAGCAAGAGAAGGGAGGGAGGAATGGGCGGAGGGGGGCAGAAATAAAAGATGAATTTAATTAGTTTCCAGTGGAATACCCTCACACACACGCATATATGATACACACATGTCATATCGGGCTTTTGCTGAGCTACCTTACTTGCTCCTTTTAAAAATAGATATGAAAGTGATAGATGGGGCAAACGAGATGTTGTCCGCTCAGCTTAACTTGGTGTCAGGCTGTCAGGGCTGCTGCTGTGTCACATCCTCACTACAGCCTGTTTCACAGATCACAGGACCTTGTTGGGGGAAGGGGTGGTGTATGTGTGTGGGGGGGTGGGTGTCACGTCACACGCTTAATTAAATCCTGAATGCACCATGGGGCTCCTGACCTGCATGTAGCGTAAGGCTGGACACATGTGACATGAACATGCACTTGTTTCTCCTCCACACACACACACACCTTGTTTCTTCCTTCACATCAAAAACACAAAACAAGCTAACTTTCACCCTGTTACGTCTGATTCCTGCCCTTTGACTCTAAGTTACCAAGGATAGAGCATCCCAATTGTTTCTGTGGATAATGGGGCGGGTTAAGGGGAAACCTTCACAGATCTGAAAACTGAGATTTTTCAGAGGCATGTTTTAAAACAAAACAATAGGATATTTCCCAAATTCTATTGTTTTGTCAGTTATTACATTTATGATGGAATGATAACTTCTGTAATGTGCTTTTCTTTTCAAATGTTTTACTCTGAATTTGTTTTTAATTTAGAGTAAAACAACCATTAGATGTGCAGTTAAATTTATATATTTGTATGTTCTTTGATATTGTTTTCATTCCTCCACAAGCTATGTCTGCTTGCTATATCTATCACTATAGTGGATTTTGTTTATATACTAGTGTATAAAGTGTATAATCTCAGAAGTCATTAAGTATATTAGAAGATGAGTGTGATAAGGTCTATTTTAGCAGTATATTTTTCTTAAAAAATTAATATTGATTATAGCAAAGCAGATACCGTACATATGGCATTATATTGTTCTATGCATATACAAGCATAGAAATTGTATATGCTGATGTCTGTTGAAAGATTGATAATGCTTTATATGATCTGTACAGGCATATTAAGTCATTTACATTTATAAATGCACAATAGTTAATTAGAATATAAAAAAAAATATAGAATATAGAATATCCATTATATATATATATACATATTAAGTATATATTAGTATTTCAGATACACAAGTAACTGGATCTCAAGCCACTGAGATTAAGTTTTAATACTGCATCTCAAACAACTTGGCCTTTGTCTCTTTGCTCTCTTGTTCAAATACTCTGAAACCTTGATTTCAAAATAAAATGTAAAATGTATTCTTATTTAAAAGGAAAATATTTGACACCTCAGCAACAGTCCAGATTTATTTATATCTCTACTTCAGAAGTGACTTAACACAAGGAATTGTATAATTGTCACCCATGTCTTGGGTATGCTGTGTGTGGTGGCTCTTGTGGGGGTGGGGGCGTGTGTGTGTGTGTAGTGACTCCAGTCACAACAAATTTCTGCTGGACAACTGTCAAGTCAGCAATATTTCCAATGACTGTGTCTAATTCTATTTTTTTATTTTTTTTATTTTTGGTTTTACATGGTTTTTGATTATTCAAAAGATACATATTTTGTTTTTAATAGCTGAAACCTATAATGATTCAAATTAACAATAAAAAAAACATTTGACTATATCACTTTGTATAAAATATTATATATATTTTCACTTCTTCAGTTTAATTAGAAAAATAAACAAGTTTCATTTTACTATTCTGGCTTTTTTTTAGATGCACCTGTATGTTTATGTACAAGTTGATGTATCAGCATCTTGAAAGAGAATCTTATTCTGACCACTACCAGAACTCAGGTGCCAAGTGACAGGGCAAGGAGAGCAGGGGTAACCTCAGTAAATGGGATTCAGCCTGTAGTTCTGGTCACCTTTCATGCTCACACACACACACTACTTTTTCCCTCTGTATCTCAAACACACACACATACACACACACACACACCCCTCCACAGCTGCTTCCCAGCCGGCTCTCTCTGAAGGCCTGAAGACAGAATATTAACACATTCGCACATATACACACTCTGAGAAATTTCTATACAATCACAAACACAATGATCTCTCACTCGTATAACCCTCTATAAGCTGAAGTCGTGTCAGAATATAGCTATGATCATCACTATCTCCTCTCTTCCTGGGTCGTATTGGTGCTGTCCAAGGTGCTAGTTAACATTCCAGTGGTGATCACACACACGCTGATGAATAACGCTCCATTTATCAAGGCAGACCCGCTGCCTGCCACCCTCCCCCTTGGTTTATTTTCATATGGAAAGAACTGACAAAAGCAGCAACCAACAACAGAAAAAAGAGGATGGAGAGGAAATGCTTGCCAGTGAGGCAGAATATCCCGTCTGAATCTCTATCGGCAATGAAGCTGACTACGGCAAAAAAAGAGAGAGAAAAAACACACTCTACTGCTTTTTTCACCCGTTCTTTCTTTTACACACACACACGCGCACACAACAAAATACACAAAAACTCAATCTGCATTCCCGCTGCAGTAAATAAAAAAAGAGAAAAGAATCCCCTAATGACAGATGCACCGTACCCAGCCGGGGTGAGCGGAGTGAGATCCCGCGGTGCATGTTCTCCTCTTCCAGTCCACCGCAATGATCGCCTCGTGTTTTCGCTGCTGCGGCTGATCCGACGTGCCCGGGATGGGATATGGGGAGATATTCCTACACCGCTGCTGCTCCTGCTGCTCCTGCTGGTAGACGTGGTGGTGGTGGTGGTAGCGCGTCTCCTGGGTGAAAATAACCCACACGAAAGAAAAGAAAAAAAGGTATGGGGAGGGAGGATCAGCCCTCCAGTCTCTCTCAGTCCGCTGAAACGTGAAAGCAGTGGGGGGGGGAGGAAGCACAGATAGTTGGAATGTAGGTATTTCTTCCGTGAACACAGGGCCCAGGACGTTTAAATGATCAATCTCCCTCTCTCTCTCCTTCTCCCTCTCTCTTCCCTTCTTTCTTTCTCCTCCCCCATCTCCCTCTCGCTGCCTCTCTTTCTTTCTCTATTTTCTCCTCCTAGATGCGATTGGACAGTGTGGCAGGCAGCAGCTACTGATCCAATGATATGCACCTAGCTCTGCTAGACTGGGGAGAAAAAAAAAAGAAAGAAAGAGGGGAGTAGGGCAGACACACTATTGAAGAACATTTGTGGGTAAGCACGCATGGCTTCACACACACCTGTAGAGCATGACTAAATCACTATTGCTGTCAAATGTAGGGATTTATACACCTGCTTGCACACTTCACATCTCATACACACAAATAATGCTGAAGTACACAGTGACCTCTTCAGGACCAGAACAGGAGAGTCTGTCCCCATTCTATTTAGCTATAGCTGCAAGCAGCTCCCTCCCTTAGGCGCTGCGTGTCTGCCTGTGCTTGTGTGTGTGCGGGTATGGTAATGCAGTTGGTCCGCAGTCGCTACTAACTGTGTTTGGGAACACTCCTCACGTCAGCACACCCTGCTGCAGCAGCATTCAGGACATTTCTATTCCTCTCCTCAACAATCTCCTATCCAGTCATCCATCTATTCCTGCTCCTGTGTCTGCTCCGGAGCTCTCCTGTGTATGCTCAGCCCGCCTGCAGTTCTACTCCTTCTTTAAAACCAATAATGAGAAAAAGAAGAAAAAGATGAAAAGGAGAAATAAGAAATCCAACTAAATTTGTGATGGGGTTTGAGAGGAGATTTAGAAGGATGACATTGACTTCTAGTCTAAGCTTTACAAAGTCTTGTAAAGCTTTACAAGACAGAACCTTTGGGACAGCAAAGGTTCTGTCGCTTTTTCTTTCTGAGCTCAGAAATGAAACCTCTCCATTGGTAATATAAGCAAGTCTCTGGCCTATATTGGATTCCAATGTCATAGGTGTAGATGAAGGTGAAAGCTGTTGAATTTTTTAAAAGTTGCAGATTAAGTTCAGTGAACTACTTTGCCCTCAAATTAAGGATGCCACAAATATGTACAGAGATGTGTAATAAAGTTTAAAGAATACAGAATAGGACATCACCTAAAAACACAACAGCCAGAATCATAAACACAGAACCCAACAATGTTTTCTCAGTAAATATGTTTCTAACAGGATCACTTATGGGATGTTCACAATAGCTGTTAGTAATAACCCAACCATCTATCAGTCTTCAAATCTTGAAGGCTCTGAGGATCTCTTCTATATGCTGCTCTTCAGTTTTTTCAATGCATTTCAATGGAATTCAAGCCAAATGATTCACTTGATCATCCTAGCAGCTTTTTATTCTCTCTGAAATAAGCTGGAGGTTTTATTGGCTGCTTTGGGATCATTGTTAGGCAATCAGACTGCATAGTGGCTGTATAGCAGCACTGTTGCCTCACAGCAAAAAGGTACTGGGTTCAAATCCCAGAATAGGGTCTTTGCATGTTCTTCTTGTGCAGGTGTGGGTTCTCTGGTTTACTCTCACAGTCCAAAGAAGCACTGGGTGTATCATTTGTTGTTTGGAATAAAAGTTATACCCTCATTAAAACTTTTCTGTTTATCTTTACCATGTGGTTGTTTGCTATGTTTTCTCCTTTAATTCTAACTGAACCTAAATTTTACAGTAATGAATGGTTAAAACCTTTAAGGAACTACATTCAAATTATTGTCCTTTAACTTGCAGACTAAGGATGTTCTCCCCCCAAACTTGACCGAGCTGTGCAAAAGCAAATAACAAACCAATTCTAATGAAAAGCAGAACATTGTTTCTGTTTCCAAGTGGTTTTATTATTTTTTAAAGCTGTTAAGGAGATCTTGATAAAATAAAATCACCCCACTTATTTTCTGGGCTGCATTCTGAAAATCTTTCATTCAGTAAGCTTGCCCCTTCGTAATGTTACAAGCGTGCAGCTCGGAGTGGAAATATCTGGCTTCCTCATATTTATCTCCTCTCAAGATCATCTTCACACCATGCTGCCTTCGCTGTATATTCATACTTTGTCTATATTCTGTCAGAGCTTGAAAACCAAACCCAAATCTCTTGTTTGTGGACAAACTCTTGACCAATAATGCAAATTCTGATTCTGTAAGACTCCTTTGCACTTAGCAGAAAGTTATTAGTCATTAGATATGAAGCCAAACTGGTGTGAAAACAACATATAAATCCTATCAGACTACTATCCACTATAAAAGCCTTCTGTGCATTAAATATGTAATAAAGTAAATAAGTTTAATACATTTTCACTACCTGGTAAAACATTACTGACTACCATGAAGTTACTCCTAAACTGATACAGTCTGATATTTTCTACTCATAATAAAAAGATTTCAATATAGAAGTTGATCCATGTTACACTGTAGGTGTCTGCATTAAGAAAAATACCACAGTAATCACAGTGGCAAGGCAGCTGACCTTTTAATACGTTGGCTTCACTGCGGCGCAGTACTGCATTCTGTATGACATTTAAACAATGTATATATACATCATGCTCCTCGAGGCTACTCGGGGTTACACATACAGCTGGAATCAAACACAAATGTTACTGAATTCTATAAATGTATCAACTTTTCATCTCTTTATTGTTAATGTAGTGGAGCAACTATCATTTCTAGAAACTGAGGCAACTTTTGCCTGTTGTCTGATCTTACAAAACCTTTATATTGATACAATAATTTAAATTTTCTTTATTAATTCCTTAAATATTAGGTGGAACTGAAATTATTTTTATTTTAGGTAAGTATGTTTTATAATATTAAATGCATTTTGTTAATTTAATTCAACAGAAATTGCAACAAGAACCACAGAAATGAATAAATAAATAAAATAAAGCAATTGAAAGATGTGTTTTAAATGTATTTACTAAAGCCACCTGTGCATAAAAGATCTCTTTTGCAGGACAGGAAATCATAAAACTAATAAAGCTTAAATAAAATTATGTCTCTTGCATTTGTATTGCCTAGATTCGGCATTTGTCTTCTTTAATGGTACAGATGAAATGTTCTGAAGTTGGTAGTGTAGCAGAGAAATGAGACATCACAGTAATAGTTCTATAGACATATCTCCTAAAACTGCTGCCTCTTACTAACATCCCCAGAGTTACACTTTTTTTTTATTGTGGGCTAACAGTTTTCAAAATCTGGGTACTGTTCAGAACATGTTTCTGCATTAAAAAATACATACAGTTCTCTAGCACAGATGTCTTTATACTCTAATCTTCCCTGAAGATGTCAGTTTTATTTTTCATGACAAAATTAAAATTTTCTCAAAGGGGGGAGTCAAGGGAACAAAGTTTCTAAGTTTTAACCTGCTGCTCCTTCAAGTGAAATTGGAAAATATATTCAAGAGAAACAAACTAAAATTCTGATACACCACATCTTTCAAAGAAATGCTGGGAAAATCCCTCAAAACCACTGCTTTGATAAATATAATTTAAATTTAGAATTTAAACTGTTCTGATGTTATCTTTCTATTCTTTCTTTTTTTCACACAAGTTAGTCCTTTTCTGTGGTGCAATAGGAGGCCTGGGAGGGATGTTTGTTGCCATAAACCGAAACAGTTATGCCAAGCTGTGCACAGCGTCAGGAACAATTTATCATGCAAGAATGATACTGTCAGAACATGGATTAATAGACTTGGACTTTGTAGTAATGAATTGCATTTTCTTCTCCACAGATGAATTCAAATTATTATATTTCATTACTTTTTTTAAATAACATTTTTATTGGGAAAAAAACTGACAAAGTGAAAAAAAACTTCAGGCATTTTTCTTAGGTGTTCATTACTGAAGTGAGGAAAAACCACTGGTTTTGTTCTCATAAGATCAAAAGAAACATTAAGTACAAGTATATAGTGTAAATGGCCAACCTCCCATGTGGAAAGAAGCTATTTTCACATTTTGGTAGATCTTGATTCCATGGAATGAGAGGTGGAAAGTATTGAAGGACTTTGTTATCATATGCTTAACTAGCTTTTTCAGGTATCTGTATTTTATTTAATTTATTTTTCTGACAACTTTTACTCCTTACATTTGAACTGAAATATCTGTTCATTCAGCTGCTTACACTCTCAAAACTGGTTTGCTCCTTCTACACTTCAGTAGTACAAGTACAAGAGAAAATCAGCAGCATGATGAGAAAATGGGACAAACTATGGAACCACAGTAATGACATGGATGAAGAAAGTGAAACGTTGAATACAACAGAAAACATCAGAAAAGCGAGCCGGTCCGCATCCATGGCCTTAGTTAAATTGGCTCATTGATGTTGTTGACTCCAAGTATATTTCATAGCAAATGTGTTTTGTTTTGTCCTAACCTTACAAAAAGAAAAATAAACACACATGTCCTCTGATGTTCAAGAATTCTTCATATCTGTAAACTATTCTAATTTGGCATTCTTAGGTTTGTGTTTACAATTTTCTGTTGGTTTTTATGTTATCTTTTTCTATTTGTATCTTTTACTCCTTTCCCTCAAGAGGTCCTCCCTTTTGCCATGCAAATTTAGTTGTAAACATATTTTTTTTTCTAATTCTGCCCTCCCAGATTCAAGTCTTGTTTGAAGAAAATTAAATAAAAACTGACATTCTCAGTAGAAAAGACCTGAAAACAGCTTCATAAAACCATCTTTTGACACAGATTTAAAATGGAGAGAGGCTAATTTTTCCAATGTTGAACATAGATAACTTTTTTCTCATTATCTTCTCATAACTTCTATAGTAATGCTAATGGATTACTTATAATTGCTGAGACAACAAAGCAGCTTTTCTAAAGACAACAGGTCAATATAATTCATTATTTTGAGCTTGCAGTGCAATTTTTCATCATAACAAATATTTTTAGAATCACAATAAAAAGGGTTCTTGTTTGTCAGAGATTGTGAAAGCTGTCCAAAAGATTCAGCCTAAAATGCAACACCAAGGAACATAAACAATCAGAGCTGAACTTACGGTTACGAGGGAGAAGCAGAACAATTACACTGAAGGTAACAAACAGGGACTGATGTTTGCACCCTTATTATCCAATGCCCATGAGCAAACAGTTTGTTTTTGCAATATTGCATTTTCCTTATACTGATAAACAAAAGATTGGTTTTCTCATATCGCCATGGGAAAGTAGGTTGGCAACTTAAAATTTACACATTATTTTGGGAAAACATACCTTGCAAAAAATATATTTAACCTTTTAACATTTTCTCAACTACAATGTTAAATGTATTTTATTGGCATTTAATGCAAAAGACACAATATAAAATAGTGACTATTTTCACTCCACAAAAAATTATCTTACATGTTGCCAAAGTCTCCAAGTGAAAATTAGAAAAAAATGTTGTGTGCATTTGCATTCAGCCTTCCTGTGTTACTTTTCAGAAGCACCTTTTGCTGATATTACATGGATATGTGTTTTGGGATAAGTACCTACCAGCTCTGCACGTCTAGATTTTTAGCAGTTTAGTACAGTTTTTATTTCAAAATAGTGTAATTTCAGTAGGATTGGGTGTTTTCTTCTATCTCGCTTAATGTTTTGGGTAAATGTCCTTATCACTTTTGAAAGAAACAACCATCACATCACACAGCATCACACAGCATCACTTTTGGTCTCATCTCAATGCCATGTTTTCTTATACAGATTCTCCCAGTTGATCTGTGGTTATCTTCAATACCTATGGATTTACAACTGGCCTCTTGGCTAGTTTAGGTTTAGGTGGGTATCCATATTCCTTCAATTTCTAGATGAGGGATTAAACAGATCTCACAATGCATGGTGTTTACCTTGTATTCATTTGACCTCCAAACAGCACAACAACCTCAGCAGATAACAGATAATATTAGAACAATGAAATATAACTTTCCGAAAACTGCTCCAATGGGGAATAAAAAGCAAAAACAGAACTAAAGCAGACATGGCACTGTATGAAGTGTTTTTGCATAATAATCAGATTTCAGCAGCTGCTTGAAAATTGTTTCATCCTGCTCGCCAAACACTTGCATGTCATGTGGAAGGGGCAGCACAAATGAACAACATATTTTATTACTTAATTCAGTTGACTTGTGCGTTGATGGGTTTCTGATTTGCAGCTCTGCTATTACTGTCCTGCATAACAGTCTCGGTTATGTAAGAAACCCTGTTTCCTCATTTTTCTTCTTCACTTACCACACTACTGCACAAGTATTAAAGCCACTGCATGTGTGCTTTCAATTGCAGATCATATCTGATATCTTCTCTTGTGCAGTATTGACTCTGCAATGAACCCTGTGTCGAAATCGACTCATCCATTACATGGGCATTAATTAAGTTGTTTGGAGTCTATATTAATTGGGTAATTATTTGCTTTTCAGAGGTTATTAGTAACTAAGCAGCTAATTTGCATATATATTTGTGTCTAATAGGTAGTGGCATTTTTTTAACCACCACATTTGAAATCAGTTCAGTTTTTTTATTTTTTTTACTTGTTACACAAGGTTCTACAGTATTAGCTTCACATATTTAACTTTTCTAGGTGTTTTTCCCAGATCCCAGTTGAATAAAATGAGATGTTTGTGACATTCAAAATGTCATAAAATATTTGTACTGGTACTGATAGGGCTTTTCAAATTTATTCTCTTGAGTGCATGTATTGGTACTGTTTTCTGAATACTAACCATTCAAGATATTTGTTAGGAACAGAAGTAATTATGCTTGATATCAGACAGCATAATGAAGGCTGAAAAACACTGAAAAAAGCCCACTTGGTGTGATAAGGCAGTTAAGAGCTGTCCTGCTGTGATGACTAAAAGAAATATTACATTTCTGGCTATAAAAACAAGCTTCAGAAGCAAACTTTGTTTTTAAAATTGGAAATTTGTGGAAACTCAATTACCATTTCAAGATTGTACATGGGAGATTTAATCTGAGCACAGTTCCCCTAGTGCAATGCTTTGGATTTCTTACAGAAACATATTTGTTACTCTCATTTTGTGATGCACTAATTCTGACTGTACTGCATTATAATTAGATTATACCAAACTCCTAGTGACATAACTTGAAACTGAAACTGACTGTAATTGTAA
This sequence comes from Phalloptychus januarius, assembly GCA_902982915.1. Lineage (NCBI taxonomy): Eukaryota > Metazoa > Chordata > Actinopteri > Cyprinodontiformes > Poeciliidae > Phalloptychus > Phalloptychus januarius. The sequence goes on along the minus strand of CADWAE010000230.1, from coordinate 12,450,484 downwards.
CTGAGCTATATTTGAATAAAACATACAATATTTCACTGGATATTTATTTATGTTTGCAGATTGACTTCTGTAGTGAAGTGGACCTTAATGAGCAAGCTAAATGAAATCAGAGCTGTGCAGTCTCCCAAAGTACTGAGAAGAAGTTGTTGAGGGTGAATCTAAAGCTGCTCTCACACTTTTACTTATTTCTTGCTTTATTTCATGTTTCTTATCTTGCATTGTGCTAGCACAATGCAAGATAAACCTAAGATAAGGATAATAGGTTAACCATAAATAAATGAATTATATTTTATAAAATATCAAGTTAAGCTTCTTCCATGAGGCTGTGCTTGCATTCTTGTTGAGTGTGGAGTTCATGGACAGGATCTTGAGGAGTAATTATGCAGAAGAGGATGTTTGGTTTCGGAATCACTGAATGAAAAAAAAACAAAAAAGATTCCAGACACCCACGTGCCAAAGTGAGTTTAAATTATGAAGTCAAGTTTCTTTTAAGTCATATTTGACATAGTTAATTAACTGTGCTATAAAGTGGAAGTATGCACCTGGAAAATACATAAAACTGCTCCTTCAAAGAAAAAATAAACTAAAAACATCTCTCATTTTTCTGCTGTATAGAAAATAGAAATAATTTTGGTAATCCTAAATTAACTAAAATATAAATATAAAATATAAAACCTTTAGTGCATTTTGATGTCAGACAGTGAGAAAAAAAATGTGTTGCCTTCATACCATATTGTTCATGGAAATTAATTACTTTTTCTGAATTACTTTTGAATTTCAGTGTTTAAATGAAAATGTCAGCTACAGAAAGGTCATCCAAGATTGATATACAGCTGTCCAGGCAGTTGCTAGTCATTACAATGTCTTATCAAATCAATAAACAATCAGACATGTCTAGACCCTGCTCTCTGTATGCTAACATTACAGCTGACCCAAAGGTAAATTGAAACAAAGGGAACATTAGACCAAAGTAAGAGCTGCAGATAATAACTTGTTGACAACAAAATCAATAATATGAACCACAAAAAGTTGTTCCATCTTTTGTAAGGAGTGACACACAAATGATTTAGATCTTTAATTGAAGTAAAAACAACTATGAAACGTCAATAAGCATTTATAAGGAAACCCAGAGACCTGAAATATTGAAGAGCTGAAAAGAAAAATACTGAATGCAGCAAGTAATTATGTGCAATTCTCTGCTTTTTCCTACATTTTCAATTGATCTTGTTATGTTGATAAAAATGCATTACATGTATCTCAATTGAATTCTCTCAACATCCACAACATTTAAGAACAAGTTTGTCATGTAAGTCCTAACAAGCAAAATACTTGAACAAGTTGTAATAATATAGTAATTATTACAAGCATAATTCTAAACATTTCCGTTCTTCTTTGTTCTAAATCTGTCCTGAAATGGTAAATTGTTCCCAGCCGGATCTTGATTTTCTTCACATAGTAAATGTGTGAAGTATTAGATCAACCAATGACCAGTAGGTCAAAGGTGCATCTCATGAACCATCAACTGGCAAGTATATAGTGTATATAGCCAGAACACAGCACATTTATGTCAACAAAAGAACAAGGATTTGGTCATCAACAGCCACAGAGAAGAAGAGGAAGAGGAGCGAGGCTGTGAGGAGGAGTAATGAGGAAGAACAGAGGAAGAGTCAGAAAAGGCCAAGAACATAACGGCAGTTTCAATCACTCCAGCATCATCAGGCAATGGTTTGTGACCCACAACAAGATGCTGATGGAGTTTCTCTTGCTCTAGTCCTCATTTCTTAGTCCCATTGAGGAATTTTCTCAGCAGGTGGATGCTTTTTATCTTTGTTATTGTTCTGTATAGTGCTGTCTTTTCATTTCTGTCTCACAATGACGTGGTCTGTCAAAAAATTTAAGTAAAATCATAGCAAGAGTACAACAGAACACCCCTCTACAGTTATATTGGCAACATGACTAAGCCTTTTGACTGTCTCATCCGTGCACAATGAGACAAAGACTTATCATTCTGATGTTCAATGACACAGATATTTACTTTTGAGATATGGACAAAAGATTTTGAGAAATAAACTGGCAGGTAATCCATGGTGTTTTGGTGTTTGGAGGAATTGTTTTGAGAAATGCACTTACTGTTTTGCAAAAGTTGAGAATGATTTGAGATATGCCATAGTGACTGAGAAAAACTGTAATTGAAACTTACATTTAGAAAAAAAGATATTAATAAATAACTTAGGATTTTGTGACTAACCTTAGAATTTTATTAAAATAATTGTATTTTTTTGTTATAGAAAGCAGAAATTGTTGCTACAGTTACTGCACTTTTTATACTATTCTCCACTTTTTTGACAATTTAATGTTAGACAAACAAGCAGGTGGATAAATTCTGTGTGCATTATAACACTTAATTGTTATCAATTTGCTATTTAAAGGCTAATTAAATTCATATATCATCAGCTGTATCGAATTAACCTTTAACATATCACCAGTGGAGCACAAAAGCAATCCAAGTTAACTGAGCCTGGGTCAGTTGTTTCCTATATTAAAATCAAGAGCCTACCTCATCATCTTAAATGGCTCCTCTTCTGTCTCCACAGCATAAAAACAAATAGAAATATTACTTGTTTCACTGAAGAAACAATATACACTGTTTGGTTTCAATATTGTCTCAGAAAGCTAAACTCTATTTTTCTTTACTTTAATTTTCCATCAAATAGTTCTTTTTCCAATTTCCCTTTCAAGTCTTCAGCTGTCTAAACTTTCAGTCTGCTATTTGGTTCAGATTTCAAGATTTGCTTATTGGACATATTCCTAATTTGACAGTCATTTATTATTTGTCAGGCTTATCAAGTTTAAAAGCTTTTCCCCCCCAGCAGTCTCTTGTCTGTTTGCTCGTTCAACCATCTCATCAAATTAATGTTGCATCCTCACTCCGTTACTTATCCCTGATCAGTCCCCCATTCATTCTCCTCATATCTCTGCAGCGTCTGTCTCTCCTCCAACACGTTCCCTCTGCCCATCTATTAAATTATCTCTCTGTCTCTCAGCAGCCCAACTCTTTCTCAGTTTGTGCGTCGCTCCCGCAGCTCCCACTTGCTCCTAAAATATTCATTGATGTCTTAAACACTTTTTCTGTTACCTATCCATGAATCTTTCATTCTTCAGTGCAAACCCCATGTGCTGCATAGCCTTACATTTACATTCATTTCAATATTCACTTTTAAATTTTATTGAAACTATTATTAGGGTATTAATTTTTAAAAGTGATATCTAGTGGCATGTTTTATTGTACTATGTACTTTAGTATGAGGCTCCAGAATTTGCTTTTAGAGCTAAACAGTTTTTCATTCTTGCATATTAAAAACTGAGCCATTCATCATTTTCACATTGGAGTGCCTGAGAAGTTTTTAATGGAATAGAGAATTTCACTGAAAATACCTTCGGACACGATCTGTATATGCAGAAAGTGGTTAGTCGTATTGTTAGTTTAAAACAATAATAGAAAACAGAAATAGAGGGACAATGAAATATGTACAAGTGACCAATAAGCATTAATACACTCCTTTATTATTACAATATAGTAAGTGCATTGGATAATAAGTCAAATGGCTTCTCTCAGATCAAGCATCTGGAATGACTTCCAAAACCCTTTTTCTGTAGTTCATTTGAGAATTAAGCCATTCTCCAGTTCACATCAGAATGAATTCACACCCAAGACAGTTTCTGGATCCTGCTTTGTTATTGCATGGATGAGCTTGAAAGCAACCATGTTCACTTTCAGTTCAGAAGTGTTAGCATCAAACCTTCCCATGTTTTGCAGCAGTAAAACTGGTCAAGATTGATTTTCTTTCAGTTTGTGGTGACAATGCAAGTAAACATTGTTCAAGACCCATCATAATGTAGAATAAAATTTGTTGAGTGTCTTTTAAACACTGCCTTTAGACACAAGTTAAATTTCTTGTCATTGTTCATTTTCAGGAATTTTAGAGTAACACTCTATATAGTGGATCATGCTCTTCTTTTAAGCGACTCTCAGGATGCTGTTGGAATTTGTTGTAGTGACACATGTCTTATTTATCTAATAGACCCTAATCCGAAAAAATTTGAACATTTTTTTCCAATTTTTCTCCAGCATTTTGTTCTGGGTCAAGTTTTTCACAAGGATCCATTTTGGGGTCAGTGTTATATAGTTAACATGATCTTCCTTATGTCTTTAATCACACATTATGCAGATAACCCACAGATTTCCTTTCAACTGAGGCCAGGTGATACCACACCTGAAAGGCAGATTATGAACTGCATTAAAAATATGACAACTTTCTACATTCAAAGCACACAAATACAAATCAGAGATGAAAATGTTTGTTCCTCAAAATTCCTCTGCAATCCTTGCGTCTAACTTAGCTCAGCATCATTAATCTTTGGGCACTAGTTAGAATTTTAGGAGTCATTTTTATTAACTATGTGTTCTCAATTTATGGCAGTAAAACTCCCCCAAACAGATCAGTTCTTTGGTTAAGAAAAATCAAAGCTTCCATTCATACTATAATTTAGAGAAAAACAATTACTGTTTCAATCACTCAAAGATTAGTTTATTTATATTGGTACCAGCCAGTCTCTATTGTCTTGTGTGGCGTTGGTTCAGAACTGTGCAGCCAAATGTCTTTCAAGAACCACAAAAAGAGGCTTTTGAAACCAGTACACGCACCGTTTAACTAGTAATAAAAGCTTTTTTTATTTTGTACGATATGAAATTGTACAAAATCTTCTTGTCATAGGCTGGTTTGTAATACAAAATGTGATTTATATGTGGAAAGCATCATGTTTTGAGGAGTTTAAGCTGCAGGAGGGACTCCTTCACTCGACAAAATAGATGGTTCTCATTTCATGCAGAAACGACATTATGTGAAATCAACTGAACTTCATTATTCCACAGCTCATGTCGGATTGGAATGTATGCAATTAACTTTGAATCTATTTGTAGAATTAGGTTAAATTAAGTGTCTCTTCCTTTTAATAACTTGGATCCCCTATGTTTTATAAAGTGCCTTGATACAACATGTTCTTGAATTGGTGTTGTGTAAATAAACTGAATTGAATTTTAATCATATTTGTAATCACAGCCAGAGAGCGTAAGCTTCGGCACAAATGCATCCTTGGAATTGTGTAATTTCTTCCAGATAAAATGTTTGTTCGATATGCATTTAAAAAATGTCTGATAAAAAAATCTCAAATATTCTATATTCATAGAATATGTTCTGGTATTGAGCAAACACAAAAGAGGTTGGTAGTCTTAACTCGCCTAAACAAGAAACATTTGATGGATCTCACTGAGAAAAAGGAGGAATGCATCTTCTTTATAAAGAGCATGTAATTCTATATTTCTAACTGCATCTATATACATGGCTGAATTAAACATATCACAGTAAAAATACAAATAAATTCACAATCATTCTTTATACCCTTGACAGGAAGTTATAAATATTCAAAAATACATTTGCATAGCATAATGCTGTCAGAAAACCTTTTTCTCACTGTCCATCTTCCTGACATCACTTCATAATGTAGTTGTGTTGTAAAGACATGTTGTAATCCTATTATGATGTTGCATGACAGAACAGTCAAATCAAGTTAAAGTTATTTATAAAGCGCTTGTCACAAGGTGCTTCCAAGAAAACAGAAGACAAGCACACAGAGACAAATGATCATAAAGACAAAGCCAATATCACACAAACTTAAGGTCATCCATTTTAACACATAAAAAGGCAGACAAGTTCTTTAAAAGGCGAGCCTAAATGAAATGTGAGAATGAATCATGAATTATGCTAATAACAGAGGTTATAAAGATAAGATGGTTTAAAAATATATGCGTTAATGAATCTAAATATTAGATTTATGCTTATGAAACGATTGAAAATGTGTTTTTTTCACAAACTTCATGATTTATAAACTGCACAGGCATTTTCCAAAAAACAAATCAACCAACAAACATTATAACTGTGCACTACAATGGGGGCTACACTTCTAATATTATACCTGAGGATGTTGTGATTGGTTACCAGTTTCTTTTGGCACCTGTTATCACATTTGTTGGGTAGAACCTCAGATGAAACCAGTAATCCTGATACAAGGCAACATTAAATAAATTATGATATCCTGTGTGACCCCACAGATGATACCAGTGTTCAGATAGCTTATGTGTGTGTGTGACAGTAGGCACATATAGTATAAATGTAGAGTCCTCTTACTGGGACAGAGAACATCTGCAGATTATTACTTTGAGGCAATAAAGCTGCAGAAGTGATCAAGTTGTCACTTTCACAAGGGTCACTGTGTTCTGCAAAGGGAGGCATTAAAGCTGGTAGTGCACACACACAAAAATAAAGAAGGCAGAACTAACAATTCACAAAAAGTCCAATAAAAGGCTGTCGCATTTAAAATTCTTGCTCCTTTATAAGTACATCTCATAAATACATATGGAGTAAGATAAACAGAGACACCATTGAATATGGATTTTCTGTTTCTGTAGGATTTATTTTCATTTGCTGAATATTTCGCTCTAATTTGTGAGATGTAAGAAGGATGGGACTGTTGATGATATTACTGTTGATGCGGTAATTTCATCAACAGAATCCTACTCTTAGCCCAATAGTCTGGTTGCAACTCTCTAAAGTCTCCAAGTTTTAACTAGTTTGCTCTTCAGTTGAGATTAAGTAGTCGGGCTAGGAGACAATCTTTCTCCATATTTTTTTTTGGTTAACTTTGTGCAATACATGAGTTCCTGCAGCATGAGGCTGCCACCACTGTGCTTGATAGTTGTACTGTGCTGGAGAGCTTCACCTGGACTCCTCTAAAACTTTATTGTGATCAAAAAGCTATTTTTTATCTATTTGGCTTTCCCATGCTCAGCTTGAAGAAATATATCTTGGAGCAGAAATTTCTTTTATTTTCTAAGTCCATGATGAAACTCAAAAAGCTCTGCTTTGAACAGTAACTAGTATTTTATCTTTCATTTCAAAATAGTTGGTGGTTTACAGGTTGTTCTTGAACATCCTCACCAATTTTCTTTCGTTGAAGTTTTGGCAACTTGGTTAGGTGATTAACACTAGAGTGGGAGTTCCAACAGGATATAGACACCAAATACATATGAAAATGATTTAAGATGCAGCTTAGAATTTAGCGTGAGGAACCGTCCTGTCCTTCTACATAATGAAAATGCTTGGAATGCTGAAAGCTTTGTCTGTTCCAGGAAGCCAACAAGTTCAAATGAAGTCAACCACTTCTGTTTAACCTGGAGTTATAACTCCAGGTAGAGTTATAACAGGAGCTTGCTGTTGGTTACAGAAAGTGTAGGCAATTTTTCTGTGTTTGCATTTAAGCAATATAAGTGTGGGGTATTTACAGCACATTGGTGCACCTAATTATGATAAATATGAGTCCACACTGAAAAAAGGAAAACTTATAAGAAACATCAATGACTATCCAGGTGAAAACTGTGAAAAACTGCAACAATGGTCATTGGTATTTATCACAACTTCACGGTGGGAAGACAGGACATAAACTCAAGAGAAAAGGTCATTGGCTGTCAGGTGGAGAATAGGGGACTTAGTGATAAGTAAAGATGAGTAAAGTGAGCCATGAGTTTAAAACATTTGTGAGAAAATGGTAAAAAAAAAAAAAAAGGCAGAGCTGGAAGGAAAAATGTAAGATACAAGGAGTGAAAACATAAACAAAAACATAAGATATTGTTTAGTTTTTCTCATTCTCTTGAATTAGACAGCTTGCAGTCACTTGTGTTTTAAAAAGTGGTGTCATTGATATCACAGAGTTGGGCACTGAGCACTAATTTACTCATGGCACCAGAGCAAACATACATCCAAGCGCAGCAAGGAGCCATAAACACGTCTGAGTTGGTGTAGGGTGAAAATAAAAGCTCTGTAATTGCTCATTCCCTGAGGACTGGTTTGGGCAAAGGTTAGCAGCTGAAAAATGGCGAACAAACAATGTGGAAACTGGTCATTAGACCGCAAGCCACAAGAATGCATTTTATAGTTGTAGTCATTTAAACTGAGATAATGAGAGGCACATTTATTTTTTCAACTGAGGAATTTATTCTTCCTGTGCATGGTTTATTTACTTAAGAACAGCTATCTTTTAAAGGTTTGAAATCAGGTAAAGATCTGGAATTATAATAGCTAAAAAATATTATAAGCATATAACTTAACCGTATGCAATGAGCCTGTTTGTGTCTGTCAAAGGCATTCATATCCCTTTAATTTCTTTCTATTTTCAACAAGCAAACGCACAGGTGGACTCTGTTTAGAAATAATCTGATCATTTATCAAGAAAGTTTATCAAAAAAAAGTTGGTTGGCCAATTTTATTGAGGTGTATCACACTAAAGATGTCGCCTTCCAGATTTGTGAAATCCATATGTAAGTTTTAAGCTCTACCTTGTTTTGTAAAATTTCCCAAAAAATACATAAAACATTTGTGTTGTCACTAAAACAAACTCAAGGGTATTGAATACTTCTGCAAAGGCACTGTGGATGGATGTTTCGCAGCCCAGGAATACTCGTCCTTGGCCTAAATGCCCTCCTAAAAAATTTATAGAAATCCTGCTTCACCTGCAACCTTTAATATTTTCCCATCTAATATTTATACCCGACGATAATCAGTGTGCCTTTGTCTCTGTGCGTTGGGAGCGCTGCCCGTGTAAACCCACAGTGCCTGAAATTGATGTCCGTGTTTTGCAGCCTGGAGGAGTTTCCTGCTGTCGTCTCGTATCAAATGAAATAAGGCACTCTCATCACTTGGAAGGAGGGGGGAGCTGGAGCTTCTCTGTTTCAAAATATTTGTGTCCTCATGTGTCTAGCAGGGTAAAGCCCCAGTTTGTGAGGTAAGAACGTTGGTTTGAGATGATGGTGTAGAGTGTGGAAGGGATGTGTTCACTAGTGCATATTGTAACTGTGTACTCCTCTTTGTTTGTGTCAGGGAATTTATTGCTGAAGGTATTTCTGAGCTACAAATAGCCACAGCGCTGGCCTTGGAATTGATAGGCCAGCTGTTGCTCCCAGAGACCTATAGGCACTGCTATAGGAGGTAAAACCTTTTGGAGTGTCAATGAAATCCTGTTGCTTCACTTTCACAATCTTCCTCCATCCCTTGTGTCAGTGATGGTGCAGGAGCCTCCTTTTTAAATACCCCCATGTGGGAAACATTGCATCAAGTCTAATTTGTCAAATTAGAGACAATTTATGCAGCAGCCACACACTCCCTGCTGTGTTTACTTAAGCAGAGTCCTAACAACATTATAGTCATAAATTTGATCCTTGTTGAGAAGGGAAACTTCTTATCAGTTGAAGATGTACTGTTACAGGACAGATCATGAGCGCTGATAATTTATTAATTTACTGATTTATTTGTGCTTGAAATAACACAAATGAGTGTTTTAAAGACTAACAAAAGTGTCATATAAGTATAAAACCCAATCAGCATGTTCTGCTGTCTGAAGCCTGTCTGTCCTTGCGGATTAAAAGGTCAAACGTGTACAAAAGCTCCATAAAAAGAAACATTCAACTAAATAGAGCTGCAACAAACAGCAGGCCAGTGTTCAGGGTCTCTCTGGGGAGTGATGGATGCTTCTGGCAGCTGTCCTTGCTTTGATGTGTTTGTGGTCCAACCTGGCTGCCATAAGAGCTCACTTATTTTTATTTATTTTTTTGTCCAGTAAATGATCATATCTGAAGAGCCAACATGCGCTCTTGTTGAAAGCCCATCACTCCCTCCAATACACACGTTCATAAAAAATAATCACAAGCGTAAAAAACATGCAAGGTTTAAAGAACAAATAATGCTATAATGCAAAAATTGCACATTGCATTGGAAGGCTGACCAATGCTCATGAAATAGACTTACATGAAATCCTACAAAACAATGAAGAATTAAAAAATTTAGTCGGAATATTAACAAGCAAATTTATTAAGTTATTTGTTAAAATGTGCAAACTTAAATATGAGTGCTCTTTTAAATCTAATATTAAAACCAAGTCAGATCTGCTCTCAAAATATCTCTACAAATGAAAATGTTTCTCTGTGTGCAGCTGCAGTTTGTCCAAGTTTCATTACATTTAGCAAGCATTTAGGGGTGACCCATTCATATTAATGGAAAATACAGCCAGATCCTTCTTTTATCTGACAGCATTTTGGTATACAAATCCTGCAAAGAAAATGAATACATATCCTCAACATGTAATAGCATTGTCTTTGAACTGCTGTTTATGTTTCTTTTAGAGTAATGTCTTCCTCCTCACTGAGCGGCCTTTCAGCTGTTGTTGGTCTGGTATACATTTCACTGTGGATAATGACACTGTCTTAAAAGCTAACACCAGTGTTTACAAAGTTTTTGCTCTGTTGTCAATTTGCATATTTGAAACCAAAACACATTCATCTATGGAACACAGGACCTATTTCCTTCCTGAATGGAAAGATGGTTGGACATTCCTATCATAGCTGTACTTGAGTATAACTGTTGGATCACATGAACATGACAACTCAAAGCATCTGGAAATGCTTTCCAAGGACAAGAAAGCAGTGTCTTCTAATTCTATGAAATATAAATAATTTTGGTAATTCGATTGACCTAAAACAAGATAAGTTTGATGTGAATTAACTTCAGATCGCGGGTGAAAAAAAGGTATACGTGTCTTATTAAACTGTATATGTAAACATCTGGTTTCAATTGTAAATGATCTCTGTGAAGAAGATCTGTCAGCAAATATTTGGGAAGATGCACTTCTGAATCTCAGATCCTCTAGGCTGCTGCACTGCAGACAAGACCTAGAATCATGCTGAAGCAAGTGGGGGGCAGTCAGAAATTTTGCTGAGTAAACAGACGTACAGTCAGCACCCACAATAGAAATAGAACACCTTTTTTTCTTTTATAAAGAAGATTAAGTAGAATATAACTGCATCCAAGTTTAATATTTTTTGTTAAACCTTTAATGCCTAAGTTAATTTATAATAATATAGTGCTTTCAAAGTTTCTAAATTAAATCATTCATCCATCCATTCATTATCCAACATGATTATCTGTAGTTGGGTCAGCGGAGATAGAGGTCACCTATCTTCAGCGGTCAACAGACGAGAGTCCATCACAAAGAAACACAGAGACAGACAAGACAATCCATGCCCACACACACTCACACGAGAATTTAGAGAGATCAAGCAAACCTGACAGTCAGGTTTTTGGACTGTGGGAGGAAGCCAGAGTACCTGGAGAGAACCCATGGATGCACAGGAGAACAAGCAAACTCCAAGCAGAAAGACACCGGAATTCAAACCCAGGACCTTCTTGCTGCAAGGTTTGTGCAGCTCTAAATTAAATAAAATTAAATCAATAGCTTGTTAATTAGAATTAGGTATTTTGAGATTGAAATTTAAATTGAAATTAGTTAAATAAGCATAACTAGACAAACCTCTCAGCAATTGAAGATGGCAAAGTACTATCAACATAATCTTACTATGTATTGAATATGCATTAATAGGCATCATTTGAGTATATATATCAAAGTGTGGTGGTTGAGGGCATTAAAAACTTTGTTTGAAATAAACAATTAATTTTTTTGCTTTGGGAATATGAAGGACAGGCAGATTTTTTTATGTTATATTTCTGTGCTCAGTTTGAGTGGATGGGTAGAGTTTATGGATCTGGTTTGAGTTGACAGAAACAAAAAAGCTATATGCTATTTTTATACGCTTCTATTGCTTGAAAAAATATGTTTAAGATAAAATAAATCTTTATTCTACTTGCACCAAATACAATCTTCAATAGTACAATGAGGTTGGTCTACTGTCATATGCAAGGTGAATAGAGAAATGTTGTAATAAAAATGCACTCCTTTACTGGCACTATTGGATTCTCAACAATGTATGCATTCATACAAAGAGAAATTTTCTGAATCTCCAACCAGTCCAGCCTCCTTTGGAAAGATGTTGCATTCAGTTTTAATTGTTGTGACTTTATAGTATAATTTATCCCCCAAGGGGAAAGAAAAGTCATGTGCAGATGGCGCTGTTTTAAATTCAGATCCAGTATTCTGAATATACCATGCTCAGAAAGAGATGCAGTAGGGTCAAAAGAAAAATTACTAAGTGATGTTCAAAATACAGACACCAGGTAATTTCATCTAATATTCATTGGGTTGAGCAGCCCTGCCTTTATCCAAGTAAGATTGCCATTACAATTGGACAGTTTCACAGTTAACCACATTGGGAAGGATTAAAGTGCTTTGCCTAAATTACCTTCATCGATTAAGTAAAAAACGTCAGCAATTATTGCTCTCAAAATTTTCACAAAAAAATTATCAAAACAGTTTAAGTTTAGCTTTTCTGTTATGACTAAAGTATTTATTTATTTATTTATAGTACATTTATTTGTTTTTTTTACTTTGATTGCTCATTTTATCTAAGTCTAAGTAATTTATTACTAAATCTACTTATTTGAAAATATTTGTTTTTATTTATTTCTTTATTTGTAAAATCCAGTTATACATTACTTATGGCTGGTTGTCATTATCTAGCGACTTGTCAAAATAGTTAGATTTTTTTTTTAAGCTGCATATTTATAATTATTATTATACCTTTATTTGAATTTCAGGCATGATTATTATTTATGTATTTCCATTCCCTAAATTCTATTAAATTGCTTCATAGTCTGATTGATTCTATGCCTATATTTGTCTCTGATTTCTGTATTTTCCCTTAAACCACCTAATATTACTATTTACATATGAAAGTGTTTTATTATTGATATTGATGGATGAATGTAGGAAACAACTAAGAAAGATATATGGCCGTGCAAAAGAATAAAAGGAAAATGTTTCTCAAATTCCTTTAAATCTATTTAAAATATGTGACATTTTTTAACTATTTTATTACTTTCTATCACCAAAAATGGCAACTGGTAAGTACAATAATAATTCACTTTGGTGAAAAGGAGATCATACTGTAAGTTACACATGATGAAATTCAAAGTTAACTGTAATTTCCATATTTAGATTTCCTGCACAAATGATCTAGCACACGCGTCAAAAAGAGCCAAATGGAATTTCACCTTTATGACTGTCTCATTAAGCTTTGACTCCCGATGTCTTCCCATTTCCCTCATAAATGAAGCCACAGACCCATGTGAACTGTACGGCTGGATAGCAATTTCTTGGATATATTCTCTATGTGGGCTGATTACTTTAAGTGCTCCATTCACACATAGATTATTGAAATGGAACCAAAATTAGAAAACAGAGAGAAGCTAATGAGATTTCTCTCATTTAAAGAGTAATCTAGATTCAACAGCTGTTTGATGATATGTTCTGCGAGATGCTTGAGCTGAATTAAGTCAAGTCACTGGTTATAATCTTTTCATCTTTCTGGTCTGAGAACACAAAGATGAGAGTCTCAAACATTGTTTTGCTTCATCAAATATTCATGATGGTTAACATCACTGTGTCTATCTATGTGAGAGATATCTAACAATGTGAATGCAATTCTAAGGCTTAGTATTACAAAGGACATGACTTATTTTCTCATGTTCCTGTACAAACAAGCTCAGGATAACATACTGTTTCATTAGTAAGGTAAAACCTGAAATTCAAATGCTAAAGCATGAAAAGGTTAGAGATGTATGAAAACCTTTTACAAGGTACTGCATAATAGCTGTTCTCCTGTGTGTTTGTACTCAATATTTCTGGTCTGAACAGGAGAGAGAGTTCATAAACATTACCTTACTGGAAAGGAAAGAAAACAAAGACGGAGACAGCCAGAGGTTCAGTTTGAAAAAGAGAAGAGACAATCAGTGGAAGAAAATGCTCAAAAATAACTGAAAAGTCCATGTAAAGCAATAGATTTCTGCTTGTGCTGCATGAAAAGATCCTTGCTGAAGCTTAAATATTCTTCTAACATAGATTGTTCGTCAGCTGGGCATTAAGCACCACGCTTTAGGGGCAAAGGCAGTCGATAACAGCCTGTATAGTAAAGTACTCGTTCCACAAAAACAGATAAGAATCCTTAAATTAAAAGCCTGCTAAACATCTCTACATCTAGAAAAAGCCTCCTTTCAAGCTAAAAAATAACAGTGCCTTGCAAAAAATATTCTCATTTTTCACAACCACAAGCATCAGTGTGCTTCATCATCATTTTATATCGTAGACAAAGTTGTGTTGTGATGTGGAAGAAAATTGGGACATGCCAGTACTAATATGGAGAAAATGACTTTCATGTATATTTAACTGCAGTCACTCTAATTCTCCAAAAATAATCGAGCACTCTACAGCTGATCATCTGAAACAGGAAATTAATTGCACAACTATGTACCCAATAAAATAGGCTGTCCAACTGAACAGACAGGACAGGCAAGAAGAGCATTAACCAGACAAGCCTGTAGGAGTCCCATAGTAGCTCTGGAGCTGCTTCAGATGAGGCAGGAGAACCTGTTGACCAGAAACACTGCTAGTCATAAACCATACAAATTGGGTAATAAAAGAATGGCAAGAAAGTCATTGTTGAAAGCAAAGTTATAAGAAGTTGGAGTCTCTAATAACTTTACAAGTACTTGCAGTTGCAATCATAACAAAAGACTATTCTACAAAGTATTGACTCAAGGGAACTGAACGCATGTGCACACCAGGTTTTTAGGAATTTCCTCTGTAATAAACTTCACAAATCAGGTATTCTTTTGTCTTTCCACTTCATAGCTATTCAGTGCTTTGTGTTGATCTATCACAACAAATTGTACATTGAAGTTTGTGACTGTGACAAAATGTGAGGAACTTCAAGGAATATGAATACTTTTGCAAGACACTGTACACATACCACACAAACTGAGGTGGTTTTGGATATTCTGACTACAGAAGAAACTTTGGTCTATCCTACTGTAAAATGCATGAATATGATTAAATATGAAGATGCTGCCTGTGAATTTGTGTCAGCACTGAGACATAATTTTGTATCTACAGTCAAAGTTTGCAGCCAGCAAAAATGACAGCACCGAATCCATCAAATCCTATTACAGATGGGAACCCGTTTCCTCTCTATGTGCCTCATTCCTGATGCATACTGCAAGATCCTTTCTGGCAAGTGACCGTGAGGAAGCCCAAAGACGAGACTCTCTGCGAGTTTTCATCCAGGAAAACAAATGGAGGTCAGCGTTGTCATACAAGCATCCAAAACTGGGAAACAATTGGAGACAACATACAAACAGTCTGATGAATTTTCAAAGTCAAGCTTGTCCTGCAGCAAACAAAAGTATTATCAAAACAATGACACAACTTTCCTGTCCATGTTGCTAGAGTAAGTTACATTGAGAAAAATTACGTAAGGCGTGCAAAAATAAACACAAAGGCTGTTCCACATATGATGGCTTATAATGCATATGAGTAATAATTAAAGGCAGCATATTCCACAGTTTTCATCAGATATTAAATGACCACTAAGTCGCAGATAAGGAATGTAATATCCTCCAACTCAGACCATTAAAATAAGGCCATAATGTCATAAATGGACTCATTTTTCTTTTCTAAGTTAGGGTGGGCTCCATTTGGGTGGACAGGAATTGGGTTCACCGCCATGTGAGCCATGAACTTGGCCACTAAATGAAGTTGCAGATCTAATCTATTTTGCATGGAATCCATAATTAATGCATGCAGCGACAGGCAAAAACCCGCATTTCTTGGCTGTCCTGCTATGTCAGGAAACTGTTAGTTCACTTTAACAAAGAGAAAAATACAAATGTAAAAGTGTTGGCACGGCAGCCAAAGGTTTGCTACTTATAGTGGAAACATGTGAACCTTTAACACCTGGCATGCACAAACAGCTTCACTCTGTTGGAAAACTGGCAGGCATTAAAATTTGTCAATATTTAAAAATGTCAGAATAACTCTTGAAGTCTTAGAAGTGTAATTTCTAATCAAAATTATTATGATTTACTTTTTATGTGATTAAAAACATTTTTGTTAACAAATGTATAGCTTTTTGAGTATAAATTAGAGTAACTGTAATCATTAAATATATCAGATAATGTAAATCCAGCAGAACTCATGCAGGTCTGAATGCATAATGGATGCAGGATTCGATTTAATAAAGAGGTTAGTCATGAACAGCATTTGAATGAACTATCTTTATAAATGGTAAATGAATGGATCTGATTCATACATCTCTTTTCTAGTCATACAATAACTTAAAGTGTTTTTCACTAGAGCCACATTCAACCAATCACATTCACTGATGTGCATATAGTACACTGATATGCACATCATAGGTAACTTAAGGTTAAGGATCTTCCCCATGAACCCATTGTGGAAAGCAGAAGTTGGAATCAAACCAACAACTTTCCTTACTCTTCCCATTGAGCCACAATCCCCCAATAAAGGCACATACATTGAAGATCCTCCACACACAAAAAAAGCTGAAAAATAAATGGCTTTTATTGCAGTAAACTTAAGTCTAATTTTGCCTCTAATACCTCAGATGTGTAATTGCTAACACAGCAGGCCTAGTCAAAAAAATCTAAATATGTATTTCCTTTAGCTAAAAGCTAAGAACTACGTTGAAAAAAAAGCAAGCAATAATATAGCACAATAGGATTAAGCTGTAAAAGGGGAGAAAAAGAACTTCAGATCTTGTCTCAGATCAGATAATATGCGTACTTCTATGCCCCGAGGTAAGCTTACATATTTGATAAGCCAGTTGCAAATTTCAATATTTAATCAGCCTGTTGCAGATGAACAGGATGTGAGGAGGGAAGAGCGATCAGGTGTGCTGTTCTGTCCAGATACAAGGTAGCACAATGTCCTACAGCTATTCCCCCTGTAAGTATTTTATTAAATAGCTGACATGAACCCGCAAAAATCTAGAATGACAATCAGGATTTGTGTTTTTGTGTTTGCTTTTGTAAGGCTTTCCTTTTCAGAGGCCCACAAAAAGGTTTCTGTTAATCATGTCAGCAATAACAACAAACTAGATTGTCCT
This sequence comes from Phalloptychus januarius, assembly GCA_902982915.1. NCBI lineage: Eukaryota > Metazoa > Chordata > Actinopteri > Cyprinodontiformes > Poeciliidae > Phalloptychus > Phalloptychus januarius. The sequence goes on along the minus strand of CADWAE010000230.1, from coordinate 12,433,467 downwards.
TCATCAGCGTACATGAGAAGCATGCATGCAGAGCTGTACCATTCCACCTTTTGGTGCCGTGACCTTACAATGTGCAGTCACGATACTCACACAACGAATATAAACAAATTCAACAGACTGGAACCTCCATGACTCTGTGCCACAAACATCTTAGACAGGATTATTTGTGAGCACTGGACTGAAACCTGCAATGGAGACATTCACACATACATGAATAACCCAATATTTAACTGTAGTGTGTGGCTGCAGATAAAGATGGTATATTCAAATTAAGACATATTATTTTCTTTTCATTGGAAAACATACAGGTGCATATTAGTCTGTAATTTAACAGGTGATTTATTTCAGTAATTTGAGCCAAAAACGGAAACACATTACATAGTAACTGTTATGAATAAAAGCTTATAAAAATGAGGTTTTCCATAAATTCTATATAAACATTGTAATATGACTTACCACACACAAATACACACAAAATGTATTTCATGTAGAAACCAAAGTCCCAAAGTATGGAGGAAGATTAGATAGGCAGAAAACCCAAGCTGCTTGCATTGTGATTTTTGGAAAAAAAAAAAATGTACTTTGTTGTTCTGAGAAGATCTTAATGAGACACACCTAAAATTTTTTTTTTTTTTTATTCAAGATTTTTTTTTGCTCCAACACAAAGTAGGTGTGAGGCTTCACACTCACTTCTGACTCCTGAGCAGATGATGAGTTGAGAAGTGTGGACACCAAAAGAAACCTTTCTTCTTACACATAACCTTGATCTACCTTAATCTCTTTGGACATCATCACATGCTCCACTATGATTGCTGTGACAACCAGCACACACATATTCACCACCTCTGCTCTTACTCTCAAGCAACAGATTTAAACTAACACAAACACACATTCCCATAGCTGTCACACAAAAGGAAAGAGAAAGACAAAGGACTCCAACACATACACATCGCTGGTGATGCTTGTGGAATACAGTAGAAAGCAGCTATGTATTCATTATCTACAACAAATCAGAGATTTTTCCAATTTTTTACCATAGCACAATCTTGGGAGGTCATTCATGCTTGAGTGGGAAAAATATTATTTTAAAAATGTAATATGAGATTAGAACTAATGAGCCAAACACAGCGACTTTATGAAAATGTAAAGGACTAAATCTTACATTACATATGTAAGAGATAGAGATCGCCTTAAATTACATATGTAATTATGTCAACTGCCTGCTTTTTTACCTTCTTTCTAATTAACATGCGCAAAATCTAGGAGTTCAAAACTATACTTCTTGAAAAAAGTAAAGAGCTAGATGATCATTAAATATCATTCAATATCAGCACATCTGGCTTCAATATGGTCCAATATGAACCCATTAGCCGAGTTCTATAGAGCTTGTTTGCATGCTAGTGAGGCAGTTTGACCATGTGATTGAAACATGAAGGACAATGGACACATCTAAAAGTTGCAGGGCTCTGGCCCTTGAGGAATGCAGTTTTAGACAACTAATTTGGAATAGGAACATCCTAGTCAAGGTCAAACACGGTCGTGGTAGTAGACGTAATCAGGAGCTGATTTGTCGTAATTGATGGAACAATATGTTCTGCTTCCTATCAAAAAATCTGTCCAAAAAATATCAGAACATACCGTTCTGTCTAGCGGTTATTAGGTGAGAGGTAGGCGCGCAGGTCTCTATGGTGACCTGTGCATCTAGTCAGAGACACATAGGACGCATGGGACAAACAGCCCTGCACTCCAACACTTAAACCTAAGAGTAAAGTGAAGCCAAATCTAACAGTTATGTTTTGAGAGGAACCTGGTGCAGCCAGAGGGAACCCACACAGGCACAAGGATGACATGCAAACTCCATTCAGAAAGATTTGACCAGAGATCATCTTCCTACAAGGCAGCAGTGCTAACCCCAAACCCACTGAGCAGCCAAGTGAAGCAGCTCTTGCAGAGCATTCCTAACAAATTTACAGCTTTACACATAAATAACACAATATGTACAAAAATAATCAAGTGAAACTGCACCTTTGCTTCCCAGTTCTCATGAATATTTCAGCTGGCTTAATGTCATTCATCCATAAATCAGGAAAAGTTGCTTCTTCCTACTGCCTTTATGAAACATACATGCATGAGTGCAACATGTTTGCCACTTTAGTGTTATTTTTGCAGCTTATTGTTGCGGCTCCTGGAAGATTTTATATGGCAATGATTCTGTTCTGCTGGAAACAAAACGCACTTGAGCAGAAATGTGCACGCCCACGCAGTTTTCTAAAGCTACTATAAAACAAGTGCAGCTAAAGTTGCTACCTTTACTCCACTTTTCAGCCCAGCAATGACCTCTCACAGTTATAGACAAAGCTTCTGTTTTGACCGTGCTCTAAATCCCTCTCAGTGAAATTGGGCATCTTATGTTCTCTTTTGTTCCTGGTTTCCTTCTTTTCTCTCTTCACTCTCGTCAGCTTTTATCTCGTCGAGCCTCTCCTTTCTTTCAAATCCTCTTTTCTCCTTTTTGTACTGGCTGTCTCTGTTGTCTTCGTTAGGCTGCCTTGGTGTAAAAAGTCCTGCTCTGATTCAGAACTCCACCACGGGCTGAATACATCGGCTTATCCTCTGCGCATGTATGCCTGCCTTTGTGTGTACGGGTGGACTGTGAGGCAATTTTATGATAGAGAAAATGGAAAGCAAGGGGGCTGGGCATGGAAATTTGTTATGTGACCTCCTTCCTGGCTGCTTGACAGAACGTGTAGTGTTTGGACAGGGTGGTCGTTGCAAAGCACTCAGCCGTCTATCGACTGGCAGCCATTGATCTGCAAAATCCAATGACTCACTAGCTGCTCAGAATGCAGCCCACATACATATCCACGCAGACGTGACTGCTGTGTGTGTAAATGGGCGCACATGTAGACACTGACTGATTAAAGTAATTACAGTCCACAAATTAAATGAGTATAATTGGCCTGGGATATTTAAACTGAGTTGTTCTTTTGAAGATTGTAGTTAAAGGAGATTAGTAACTCTCCGCCCTCACACAGTAACTGAGAAAACAATGCTGGAAACCAAAGTAGAAATGAAAATGCTAGTTTTATATGGCCGAGGAAGATGTTTAAGCTGTGAAACATGAAAAAAATATATACTATATGTCAATATTTACTGTACGTATTGTCCATTACTATTTCTTGTTGAAATGGTTTAAGAAGCAAAAGATCTCTTAAGATTGACAGATATTAGAAAGAAAAACATGTTTAACAGCATAGATTCTGCTTGTGGTGATTGTGTTAATTTTCACTGAACGTTGCTTTAAGCCAGTGGTTCCCAAAGTCGGTCCTCGAGGGCCGGCATCCTGCATGTTTCAGTTCTCTCCCTGGTTTAGCACACATGCGTCAGATGATGGCTCATTAGAAGGCCTAACGAGAACATTGACTTGCTGAGGAGGTTGTTGCTACCACTAGAACTAAAACATGCAGGATGCCAGCCCTCGAGGATTGACTTTGGAGACCCGTGCTTTAAGCACTCAGAACCTTAGTACATTCCCTGAAAGTTCTATAAAAGTTCATTAAAAATATATTAAGGTGTAAAGAATCTTTAGAGAATATCTCCTGGAGGTTTTCTAAAGGGTTATTCCATGTCAATTGGAAATACACACCAGAGACGATTTATAGAACATCCTCTGATAGTTTCCAGAGGAAACTATCAGAGCCGATGGGGTCAAAACACTCTTTAAAAAAAAAAAAAAGAAAAATAAGTCTATTTCCATCAACCACCTGTGTCAAGTTTGTACCAGTCTTTAGAGTGTACGTTCTCTAAAGGTTGCATTGTGAGTTTTGTAAATAACCTGCAGGAAACATTTATTGAATGTTCTCTGGAGGTTCTATAAAGGTTACTTTGAGAAAGTTGGAAATAATCTTTAGGGAAACCTTTTAGAAGATTCCCCAACTGTTGCACTGTCAATGTCCTTTCGCTTCTGAAATTGTAGGATTTTTTTTTTCTGATTCATTTGATTTCTGCCATGGGTCAACCTTTTTAATTACAAAAGTTATTGGGCATATTACCAGAAGCAGTGATGAAATACTTCCCTATATTTACTTGAAGTATTTAAAGGTTGATTTGCCCATGCAGCCTTTCATTAATGAGACTTTATTCAACCAGACTTCTTGTGCCCAGTGAGGTTACTGGCCCATTGCCAATTATTAATTTTCCACACCAACTTATTCCACCATCAAAAGTTTAGCATATATAAAGCAGTTTGAAAAAGTGTTTTGTCTCCTTTCTGAGTTCCTATTTTTGTCACACTTCACTGTTTTAGAACATTAAACTAATTTAAATATTAGTCAAAGACATATATTATAAAGGGAGACAGAAAATCCAGACATATAAGGCTCTGTGTGAAAAAGTGATTTCCCCCTAAACTGAACTGGTTTGGTCACGCGTAGCATCAACAACTGAAGTCAACCGTTTAGAAAGGCTGGCATGGAGTATTTTGTGGAGGATTACTGGCCCACTTACATAAGCAGAATTGTACTTCAGCCACATAATAATCAACATCTTCATTTAAAAACTACATTTTATGTTCACCATTGATAAACATGAGTAATTGGCTTGATGTTCTGAAAGACTGAAGTCTGACAAACAAGTAAAATAAATAAATCAGGATATTTACATTTGTCCCACATGTAAAAACACCTTTTTAAGTTTTAAGACTAGTTATTAATGTGCTTTGTCTTTCAAGTCTCTGCTGTTATGGAACAATTTAAAGTGCTGTGCACACTGTACCTTTCAGTCTGCTCATTGATTTAGCTGGTATAAAAAATAAGTTAAAAGAATTACTTAATTTACCACCACATGAAGAAAACAGAGAAAGTGCGCCTCCTGTAGGATAAATCGATACTACAACACTAAAGACATCTGAGTGATTACCTTGTCTAAGCAGAATTAGAAACATTAACATGAAAAATGTCACTGACTTATTTATCTGTTCAGTTTTCAAATAATTATAGCTTTACAGCTGTTAATCAGTTAATTGGAATATTTCTAAAACTTGCTCAGTAAAGTGCAGCACTTAAAAGAAAAGGTTCAGATTTGTTGAGGTTTTTAATAATCATCAACACGTTTATATACAAAGCAAGCAACAATATCATGTTCAAATAAAAGAAACAAAAGTATCCTAAAATGTATCTTCTTGTTTTTGTCTCATTAAAATAGCTAAAGCTTACCTCAGGAAATCAATTCAACAGTTATAACAAGACATTTTACAGAGCAAGTATAATTAAAACTGACCAAAAAAATCTTCAGAGATCATTTTCTAGATTACCAAACCTGGGCATGAGTGAAAAAGCTGGATGGAATTAACAATTACATGCCCCTCCGATGAAGATAGTTATGAATTATGACGAGATCCTATTTTAATCTGAGTACACTTGTCCCTTACAGTTTTTATGAGCACCAAGTTTGTCTTTGTTCTTCAATTATTCAATGGGGTAAACAAGAATGCGCACACAATAGAGGCAGAGATAACAGCTTTCCCAGATCTTAAGTGTTTGAATGATTGGCCTGGTTGGGCGTCTCAAGTTTCCACATCAGCGTCTCCTTTAATCAGTCTTTTACCGGCCACCTGACGACAAAGGTGTTTGCATTTCTTGCTATGCCTTTAATATAGACATCTCAATACCCCAATTGTCAAAAATATTTCACAGTGACATCAGGATACCCTCAGCTTTCTGCTTTGAAAACCATACAGATAAAGAAAATTTTAATAAGCGAAAAACAAATAAAGGTCAAATTCACAACTGCTACTAACATGTATTAGAGTGAAGTGAAATGTTTGAGTAGCTTTATTTGACTCCTTGCAAACACATTTAAGAAAATGTTAATGTGAATCAGTCTAAGGTGAAGATAGAAGAACCCTAGATGATAAAAAAAACTAAATTCCTTAAGTTTGGGAGTTTTTAAATCATCACATCAATGTTGAAAACTTATTTCACGTTTGTAACCATGACATTTATTTCAACCGTCCTTTAGCACTAACTGCAATGATGCAGTAACAAAGATCTTGTATAACTCAAGAGGATGGAAGGAATTTCCCAAAGCATACTAAATAGTTTGTTCCTCTAAAATGATCATAAAAATTTTTTATCCAGAGCAAAAAATATTCCGAAACAGACAAAGCCCAACAACGCCCAAACAAAGTACCAGACCAAAGACGAGATTGGTGCTGTAGCTACAGATGTAATTTGCACAACCAGGACAGTACTTATTTTCTTCTTCTGTATTCAATATAGTAACATGTTCTAAATAATGTGATCTTGCATCCTGTTTTTCTCTTACTCAAATTTGTATGAAGACATCACAAGTGAGGATCAACTATCTTTTTACTTATTCTGCATTATTTGATCAAAAAACCAGGAGTTACAGGTAACTGAAAAGAGTACAGAAAAAAATAAGTAGTTGTCTGTTTAACACAATCCTAAGAAAAATAAAGGTAAAACAGTTTTGGAGAAGTTCAGAACATATACAAAAGCGTTCGACCCACAGGTTCGTTTGGTTTGTTTCTTCCTCAGGTTTTCTAACGGTCTTGCCAAGGTGAGAAGCTGCACCGTTGGGATGATGGTGAAAGACATCAACACAAACAAACTAAAACTCACTGTACAGTCATACAGCTGTGGACCTCAGTGCGTCCACTTTTCTCAGTGGCATCACAGGTGAAAATCTGCAAGTCTCTAGCTCTCGTACAAACAAACCGTGGGAGCAGTGTTGGGCAGTTGGCGGTGCCGGCGCTCCTATGTTTTATAGCTGCAACAAACAGGGAGCTCCTCCACTCTGTCAGATCATCTGGCTAACAGAGAGAACTGTGGAAAAGAAGGTCCTTAAGGGGATCCTACATTTTGTTTCAGTCATTAAAATGAAGTGGCTGCAAATAGAGAAAACAAAAATAGGTATATTTAACCATTGAGGAAAAAAAATTAACACAGAATATCAGTCAGTAAAACTAACTAAAAAAAAGTTTGGAAGGATAAATAAAGCAAATAAAGTCTTTCGAAGATGGATCTACGGCCAGTTTTTATCCAACAACTTACTGAAAACTGCTGACATTTCTGGTTAACCTGCAAAAAGTCTTTTTATACATTCAACACAGGTTCAGGGAGTTTTAATGAGTTATCGATAAATGCCTTGACTAATCATAAATGATGAATGATTCAGAAGTGAAGACTGGCTAACAGGAAAGAAGTAACAGTGAAAATACTAAGCCAAAGGGTAAATCTATACAGGAGAATTGTCCAATATGTATTGATAACTTGTTCATTTTTCTCTCTCTCCTAAATAAGTGTTGAAAACAAGAACCTGAATGTTATTTGGGTGATGACTTTTGAAAATAATTCTAAATTAAGAAATGTCCCCACTGCTGTGAGCCGCTGATGAGCTGGCAGCAACCTTTAAAATGAGACTCTAAAAACAAATAAATCCATGAAGAGGTTCAGTGAGTATGCGCATATATATATAAATTCAAATACTGAATATTTTTCATAATCTAATTTATTGATTTTAATACCATAGACATCTCCAGGACATGGGGTACAACTGTCTCATTCCTTTGGTTAATGCACACTGTAAAAATAGGATTTTCTAGATAAGAGTTTGCTTTGTTGCAATCTTCCCCATTTAAGTGAAAAAAGAAAGTGTTCTCAAAATATTTTATTTTTTTGGATCAGACAATATCAGGATGCTGCATTGGCAAATAAATTCTCTTTAACTTGTAGCTAATTTTTCACAGCTTTTGGAGTCAACTTAACCTGCTGGGGTCACTACATTATAAAATGCCTCACACAAAGCACAAACTCTGTATATTTAGAATGCCCTGTCACTTTTATGTAGCTCAGTGTGCACAACTTGTAAAACTGCAGAAATGAGCCATCAGTTTTATTGTGGTGCTGTTTTATGGTTTAAAACCTGTGTCTGATGCAGCTTTGTCCCACTTTTTTTATTCTCCCATCATATCCTGTCTGTTAAACTACACAGGTGGGTTTACCAGGAGCTTGGAGGCGAAATAACTTGAATAATAATCAATTCAAGTTATTGAATATATCTGTGCTGTCACAGATATCAACACTCTTATTCATTGCTGATCTGACCCCCAATTCTGCAGCTTTGCTTGGTGTTTAATTCAATGTAAAACAGGTAATCTGAACACTTATGACAGATTTTAATAACTGATGGGACTTCTTGTTAGGCTTGTTAACCTTCATCTTGGTAGATGCATGTAAATACTTGTCTAAATCTGGGAGATTTTACAGCTCCCATATTTAAAGATTTTAGGTATTTATTTCTCATTTATTTACTAAAGTATAAATGTTCTTGATTCATAAGAAAAATCCCCCATCTTAAATCCCATTAGCTAAAACCCAAAACCTTCAACATTAGCAGAAATAAATGCTTGAACTATATCATTGTGTATTACTCTAACAGATGCATCACATTTTTGAATACAATTACTGAAATAACTTTTTACAAGTATTCAAATTTACTGAGATGCACCAGTAATTTTTCACTTAACTGTTAAGTTCACAAAATTTATTGGGTTAAAGTACTATCAAACTAATCAAAAGGGAATATTGTTTTTAAAGCAATGAAGAAAATTAGCTGAAGATTTCACCTTATGGCCTTGATGGTTTTAACTCTCGTCATCCGACACGTGGGGCTTCGCGATAGCCATCTCCTCTTTGCTATTTGCAATCATCTTGCACTTCTATAGAAACAGATCAAAACAAAACATTGATTAGTTCTGAAGTAAGACAAACAGAAATATAACTTATATATTCAGAACTTCAATTGTAACAAAATTTCCCACATTTCACCAGTTGGTATTTTGGCTCAATGCAACAGATATTTATTCGTCATTTTAAGTAACTTAAAATCAGAGCAAGAAGGATAGTGAGGATAAGGATTTACAAACTTGGCAATTGATTGGTTTTGACTTTGTAATACAAATCAAACCCACCATTAGACAAACAAAAGGACTACCCTGATGTTTCTTGGAGGTTCTGCTAAACACTCAGCTTAAACATCATAAGAATAAAGATTTTTAAAAATCCACTCATCCACTCATCTACATGAGTAGAAACTCATGTAGATGAGTTTCCATCTTACATTTTCCTTTCTTTTTGTTGGGAAAACAGTTAAACCCATTTACCTCTGTGAGTTCCTTAATGGTATGTATGTTGGCCTGCTGAGTGACTTTCCTCTTTGCTTCCTCAATGTGGTCCAGGTTTAGAGACGGAGTTGGGGGGACGAGGCTAGGAGGGGGTTTATTAGTTATGGTGGGAAGAGGGGCAAGTGGTGGCATAGCTGCAAGGGCGCCCATGTTGGTCAAGGCAGCAGTCATGGTGGCTGCTGTCATACTTGCCACAGCAGCACTCATGGTGATGTTTGACATAGTGGGCATTCCAGGAATACTTGGTAAGCCCATTGGACCCATGTTGGGCATATTCGGCATTCCCATACCCATTGGAAGAGGTAACGGTAAAGGTAATGAGATGGGGCCAGGGGACGGGGTTGGGAGAGGGAGCTGGAGAATGGCTTTTGGCCGAAGACTCTCAGGAATAGGAACCCCTGCCTTGGCACACATGGCGGCGGCATTCGCCTTGGCTATTTCAAGCAACTGGTCCTTATCTGAGGAGAAAATGAGAGAAAATGAGACACAGAAAGAGGAAATGCAAACAAGAAGGTTGGTGCATGCAGTTTCTTTTTTCACAAACTAAATGTTTTACCCAGATCAGTTAGCCTTGGAGGCGTTTTGCTAGCACTGCGTCGTGATCGGGACCCTGAGCGGCGCTGCTTGCGGAGAATGACAACCGGAGAGTGACTTGGTTCCCTCTTCCATCTGTCTCGTCTGTCAAATGAACGACTGCGGAATACTGGCCGTCTTCCTCGACCTCGGGACCTTGACCTACGTCTGCGATCTGAGGACCGGGACCGTGATCGCCTGCTTCTGTCTCCTGATCTGGATCTTTTTCTCCGGCCTGTGGAGCGGCTTTTAGATCGCTTATTCCTATCCGGGGACTTGGACCTCCTCCTTCCCCGGGCATTCGGTGAACGGGATCGCCTCTTGCGAGCTGGAGAGCGGGATTTGGACCGGCGGTTCCTGGTGCGTGACTTGGAGCCAGAACGTTTGCGCCGTGTGGTAGAACGTGAGCGTGATCTTCGCCGTCGAGCGGGACTCCGAGATTTGGACCGTCGCTTTTTTCTTTGTGACGGAGAGACAGAGTCTTTTTTTCTAACCGGAGACTTGGACCTTTGGAAAGATAAATATTCAGAAGAATTAATAACTGCACACAATGAAGCTTTCCAGTGCAGACTAAAAGTAAGAAATCAACTTGAGAAGGAAGGAAGACTCATCAAATTTCAATGCCTTACTTGTATTGGATATTTTTTATACCAACTGAAGACGTAATTTTACAAAGTTAACCAACATCAAACCCCTTTCACAAAACCTCATAATACAAACCTGGACAACTTTCTTCTGGACGCCGGCTTGGATGTCGAGCGAGACCGTTTCCGGTGATCAGCAGGTGAGCGTGACTTGGAAAGCTGCTTCTTTGGTACTTCTGGAGATGCTGAACCTGAGGAGCTTTTCTTGCTCTTTAACACAGTTTTGACTGGAGATTCCTCATCGTCATCTGAGCCTTCTGAAGAATCAGAACCACCTGGGCCGCTGGCTGGCTCTTGGGAAGCAGATCTTGAACTGGGAGCAGGCAAGTTTTCAAGCTGAGTGGGCTGCTCCTGCAACTTATCCGAGGGACTCTCACTTTGGGGATCAGCGTCAGCTTCGGAAGGAAATGATTTCATATCCCCTGCTGGATGCATAAACATTGCATAACCATCTCAATATCTGAACATTTATTTCACTTAAATGTATTTAGAATGTTAATAACCCAACAAAAGTTTTACCTGCTTCAAAACAAGGTGTGCCATTTTCTTCAACCGTGTTTTCTTCTGGCGTCTTCTCCTTAGCAGGAGGGGCAGGCGTCTTCTCCTTAGCAGGAGGGGCAGGCGTCTTCTCCTTAGCAGGAGGGGCAGGTGTCTTCTCCTTAATAGGAGGGGCAGGCATCTTCTCCTTAAGTGGTGTATTAGATACTGATCTTGCTGAAGATGAACTTTCAGATCTTCCATCACTAGATTCAGACCTTGACCTGGATTTAGATTTTTTTAAACCTCGAGAGGCAGATTTAGACTTTGACCTCTTTCGACTCCTTCGTGGAGATTTTGACCTCTTTTTGCTTGGCTGAGGTGATCGGTGTCTTCGAGACAAAGAGCGGGATTTTGAACGTTTTCCGGACCTTGGTGGCGAGCGATTCCTCCTTCCAGGAGATCGAGAACGTCTTCTAACTGCTGAATGGGATTTGGACCGCCGTCGTGGAGGAGGGCTTCTTGATTTGGACCGTTTGCGAGGACTCCTGGATCTGGAGCGACGGCTGCGCTTAAGCATGACAACGGATCTTGAACGACTTCGTCTGCTTCTGCGGGCGGATCGAGACCGTGAGCGGCGGGATCTAGGTGGTGGCGACCTCCTGCGCCGAGACAAGGAGCGACTCCTGGAGCGCCTGCCTCCTGCACGTCTGCCTGCTGATCTTGATCTAGAGCGACCTACAGGGCGCCTAGACCTAGAGTGAGAGCGACGGGGTTTCGTGATGGAACGTGACAATGAACGTCGACCAACTGCACCACTTCGTCTTGGCGACCGGGTCCTGGAGTGCCTTTTACCTCCACGGGAACGTGACTTTGACCGCCGTCGTCTCCTTGGAGACCGAGACAGGGAGGGGGACCGCCGCCCCCCTCGCTTAGGGGATCGTGACACTTTTCTTTTGGGAAATGGAGAACTTTTGCGTCGCTTTGGGGAAACAGACACAGAACTCCTCCGCCGTTTAGGAGACTTGGACTTGCTTGGAGATATTGACGCCTTCTTCATTGGAGTGACAGAGAGAGAAGTGGATCGGGACCGACGACTGGATCTCTTCTGCGACTTTTGGAATGGTGAGAGCGATGTTTTTTTGGTTCTAGGAGAGGGAGAGCGGGACTTGGAGTGAGAGAGCCTTTGACTCTTCTGAGGAGAAAAAGGCAGCTTTTCCTTTGAGCCTGATCTAGAAGGAGTTCTAGATCGTTCTTTTGTTAATTCTTCTGGTTGAACCTCAGCTTCTTGCTTGATAAGACTGGGTGATGGTGAACGGCTGGGGCCTGATTCTGTCCTCTTTATTTCTAAGCTCTTAGAAGGAGACAAGGGCCTGGGTGAATCAGGCTCCTTGACCTTTGGCTCTGGTACTAAACTGGCCTGATCTTTCAGGGTTAGGTCATCTTTTGTAGTAGTGCCTTCCTGTTTTGGGATAATGTCAGGTAATTCCTGTACATGCATGAATTTGGCTTCTCCATAATTGCTCTCAATCTTCACCTCAACAGTGTCTGTCTGTGTTATCTCATCTTGGCCAGTAGAGGGTGATATCTTATCCTTTTCTATTTCATTGGCGCAACTATGGTTCTCTTCTGTGGAGGGGACTTCCATGTCTGTTATTTCTTCCTTCTTTATTTCAGGCAATTCAGGCTTTTGCATTTTGATGGGAGCAACGTGTTCCTCCCCTTGGCTGTCTTTTGGATCCGGTCGGGATGTTGGCTCCTTGAGGTCAGACGAAACAGCTGGAGAATATTTTCCATTGCCAGCTGTTTTACCTCCTTCGCCTTCAGAGTCAGAACCTGAAGCTGAGCTGCTGTCAGACGGTGAGCGGGATGATTTTTTTTCTTGCTTTTCATCTTTCTTCTTCTTCTTTTTTTTCTTTTTCGCAGCTTGTCTTTTATGTTTCTTAGATTTTGGGCCTCCATCTGTATCTACACAATGGGAAAGAAATCAAGTTAATATTACCAAAGGTATTTATTGCATCACTTTAAAAAAGGCACAAATTATGGTTGTGTGTCACTTCCATTTACCTGTAACAGCATCTTTTCTTTTCTCCTCTTTCAGTCCTGTGTTTTCAGTTCCAGCTGCTGCTGCCAATCTGGCACTAAAGCAAAAAATGTATCCAATTTACTTCCCATGTCAAAAACACTGAATAATTGTCTACATGAGCAAAGTAAGATGTTGAAATAAAAATAGTCTCAACATTATTTTGATTTCATAAATATTACAATATGAACCCACGGTATAATCCAGTTCCTGATTAGGAATCAGATCAATAAATAAACCTCAAATGTATCCCTTTTTATAAAGAAAACCTAAAACATTTCTCTTCTCTATCTGTTATCACAATGGATTACTGTTTACATGTCCATAGACATTTGTATAATATTTCAGGGAGTCACAAATATGTGGAGATTTTTTTGGTTTATTCTTCATTGTATAGGTAATTTTCTGTATTTGGTTGTAGATCATTTCAGTAATCATTTACTTATTTGGGGTCTTTTTGCCAACAATATACTTACATTTATAAAACTTTTGTTTTAGTTTAACTATTAACTGTGGAACTTAGGATACTATAATTGTAAAGCATTTTAAATAGAAAGGGACAGAAAGGGTTTTAATCTCAAATATGTGTTAACTTGATGGCATACAGTAGCCATATTCTGCATCATCAGATTTGTTTGTTGTTTTTTAAGCCTCTTCTTTTAACCACTAAGGACGGGTACCAGTCCTCCAGCACAAATTAAACCCCAGGAATCAATAGAAATTCAACTCCAAAGCCAGGTAATCCAAAACCTGGTTCTACATCCAAGTAACTTAGTAAGTTGTTAAAGTGAACAAAATGAATGTTTAAAAGCTTGGAGAGCAATGTGAACATTAAATATATGTGTTTTATTATCAAAATGTAATCAAGAAATGTTGTTTGGATTCAGTCTATCAGGACTTAATAAATTACTTTGCTTCAGATCTAAGATTTTATTTAAAATGTTTAATGGAAAAATATACATATATTTTTGTCTGACCTGGCTCTAGTGGTCCTTCTCGGTGGAGGTGGAGGCTCTACATCCGACTCTGCGCCAGATTCTGAACTGCTCTCCTTCTCGCCTTTTCTCCTCCTCTTTTTCTTTTTGCTTTTGTGTTTTCTGTGCTTCTTGTTTTTCTTGTGGGGCACCTCAGTGACTTCCTTGGCATTCACATCATCTTTCTCAGGCGCTTCATCCTCACCTGAACATATATTTTAGTTACACAACTCTTTTTAAAATATACAACAAAACACAGGGTAAATCATCAGAAATTATGCCAAGATTGTCTTAACAGTGACCAAAGTGGTTCATGTCCAGTAATCAGCCAATGTTTGCTAAACAGCAGTGCAAATGATCCTTTCAATAAATTATAACAGAATTCAATCAAAGAGCACATAAACAGGCATCTGCCCAATAGGAGATTTTCCAGACACAATTAAAAAACATATTTTTAGACTAAATTAAATGTAATTTATTTTGTATAAAATGTAGCGTATAAAAATGTCTGTGTAAATGAAAAAAAGATAAGAAATGAAAGCAACACTGATCAAGTACAGATTTGGAGCGCTACGCATTATGTACCTGATGGAACGTCCACTGCACTTTCCATTATGGCAGCACAGAAATGTGGTACAGAGCCCTCTTAGTGATGCTGGAGTGGATCTGTCTTAATAAATGCTGTGGGGAAAAAAAAACAAAGGTAATAAGATCTAAAGATGCATTATAAGTAAACAGCACTTTAAGCATTTAACTCAAGCATATCATTGGCATAAGCAGAGCAGTGCTTGTCTCTCATTTGGCCAACATTTACTTAAGCCAAAAATGAAACCATCCTATTCGTTAAACAACAGTTTTGGAAACTCTAAAAACACCAACATACATAATCTCAGTCAAAGACAAATTAAAACAACCCTGGAAAAAAGCTGAGTATGAAGGCTTTCAGGTGGGAAAAAAAAGAATTAATTCTAATTCAAAATAATTTTCAAAGAGTTATGTAAGAAATATCACATCTGCATAATCTGCCAGCATTTCTCCTGACTAAGATTCCACAAAACTAGTATTCTCTCAGCAAGGTATCTACAAAATATAAGCAGATGGCTTTGGCAAAGTAATATTTGAACATCCTTCAATTATTTGGTTTTCAACTATAATGAACACCAAAATAATCAAAGATAGTTTCCTGAATGATTCAAACTCTGGCACATTCATGTCGTCTCCATGTTGATTTTGCTCCTTCGTCCATTTTTCACAGGCAATTCCTCTCTCTTAGTAACACAGGCTTTGCTAGTGTGTGTGACATCTGGCTTTGAATCTTTTACACCGTGGAAGACTTTTTGGTCCACTCTGCTTTGCACAACTGTTTCAATTAAATTGCAAGAGTTTTCCAACATGAATGACCTATTTTGCTCACAACATCTCAAAGCCTTAGAAATGCCTTTATAAAACATTTTAGACTTATGTTAATGATTACTTCTCATTAGTTCTTGAACTCCTTGCTTTTAGTGTATTTCTTGCTGCCCAACAGGTTGTGTGTAAGAGATTTATTGATTCTACAGATCTAACAGTGGGGGAAAAGGTTGTCCATCATATTTAGTTCATGATTTATTATGGGGTGTGATTACTTTCTCACACAAAGTCAGATTGTTTAGGACAACTTTGTGTTCTTAATAAATAAATCATATAAATTTGTAGTATCTACTTGTAATAAATTTGCTTGATATTAAAATTTGTTGATCTTTAAGTGCAACAAAATAGACAAAACAGAAGATATCTTTAAGGGGGTAAATACTTATTCACAGCACTACATACTGAAATATTTAGAATATGCTCTGTAAATTATTATTACTGTAATTTTTTAACAAATTGTACATTTGAATGAAAATATTAGTGTTTACATACATCAAGTGTCCTTCAATTTCAATGTTTAAACTACTGTAATTGTCTTATTTTTAACCAATTACCATAATCTTGAAGTTCTTTAAAAGTTATCTCAATGCGCTTTGACGGTATTTTTTTTTTTTGTGAAACAATTCTTGAAAATACACTTTAAAAAATAATCTAAACATTTGATATAATGGGATTTTTAAAAAAAAAAAAAGCTCTAGAAAACATTTATTGCTAAAGGAATTTGACAGCACCACACAAAAAAGAACGTAAAGTCACCAACGTGATCTTGAGTATAAATCATCGTTACTGGGACTTAGCGGAATACAGTACATATCTGCTGTACAGTACAGATCATACATTTAACGAGAAGTCAAAATACGCTTGCAAAACGGTACTAAAGAACCAAGCAAAAACCAATTCACGAGATATATTAATAGCCCTTAATGGATCGTACTTGATTAAATAATGCCCAAACAACCGACAAAATATTAAATTTACCAGAAGCTTTTTTATATTTTTAATGAATGAATCCGACTAAGTACTGATTTGCAACAGCCAAAAGCTGCGTTGAAAACCGAGCTAAACGAGAACAAAGTTGTGCACATCGCCATCCCGTAAACACGTTAGATAACGTTGACCAGTATCAGGCCTACAACGCCCTGACTAACATTCATCCACATATGGTAGCCGATGGCTTTGGCTAGTCAGCTCAAACAGACCCGTAAGAATAAAATGCGCCATAGTTGAAAAGTTCTGAAAACTGTTTAAAACATTTATAAAATTATTGGCCAAATATCCTCCTTCCAGGATGATGAGGCCTCACACACCGACAACGCACTAGCAACTCAACCCTTGAAGCTAACATAGCTGCTGAACATTTAGCTGCAAGTGATGTCAACAAAGCAAAGTTGTTCCTTTATCGCAGTTTTTAACTGTACAGCGCATATTTACCCGGTTTACGTTAAATGGCTCCGGTTCGTGTAGAGAAAAAGGCTGACGAGTACTGCGCTGAATCATGCGAAATTAAGCAGTTGTTGAATATGCTAACCGTTAACGTTAGCTTGCTCTCTGCTCCGCCATGATGGAGAGAGGTATCCCAACATGCCATGGTGCGCGGTTTGAATGACTGCGTCACTGTTTCCTGGGCAACACCACAGTAAACCAGTGACCCTGAAAAGCCGCCGTTTTTAGGCTGTTAAGGGAACCACTTGGAGTGGTTCTCAAAAGATTTGGTGTCAATTATTTGTCAAGTTAACTGTGTTTTTTTGTGCTTGACAGCGAACCAAGAGCAAATGTTTGTGACCAAGTATACTAATTTAGTCCAAACTTGGACCTGAGTAAGATCAAACCAAAATTCAATACAATTCAGTTTAAAAATACTTTGTTAATCCCAGAGGAAAATTACATGTTGTTGTGACCCTTTTTTCTCAAAGAATTGCTCATGGGCATGGGCATTAAGGTTGTCCTGTAGCAGTCTGTATTACAACAACTCAAAGGAAGCCTCTGACTGAAGACACTGTTGTTGTATTGAGAAGATGCTCAGAGTTGTCTGTAACTGTCTTGATTTTATGATTAATCCTTATTTGCACAATAATCTCCAGATGTTCCAAAGCAGTCCCCAGAACAGAACCAGACGTTGTAGTTCTCTGGTTCTGACACTTCTGCCTCAGTGGATGATGGCAATAGAGATTGTCCTTACACAATAAACTTCTAAAAGATGTACAACAAGCTGAATGTAAACACTGAAATACCTACATCTGTTCTCTCCTGTCTTGTAGACAGCTTAAAGGATCTTCCATACTTTATATACCTGTTGATTGCAGTCATTAAAATATTTCTGCAGATGGCAGAAATCTGTTTTGTACTGGAAGTCTGAGGTGTACAAAGTGGAAACGAATGGTGAGTACAGCACTCTGTGTTTTTCTGCACTGCTGACCATGTGATTAGACACATCACCCTTTTTTTTCAATGCATAAAATACTCTTTGACCAGTGCCTCTGTATCTTTTGCATGTCTTCTGTCTTCCCAAACTCCTCAGTCAGCCTTCCTTCCACTGCTGACAGTATTTCCTTATTAAAAGAGAATTGTTCCATTCTACTGCTGACATGTGCTTGCTCTGAGATTGCTGCAAAAATCAGAGTCTTTCTCAGATTTTTACTAAAGAGTGTAAGAAACTAAAGGTGACTGCATTGTCTTACAACTAATATTCAAAAGTATATAAAAGTATACTCATCTATTGCAAAAAGTTTAAGGATATATAATTAGTAGCTAGATTTTTAAGAGATTTGTGTAATTATAAAATGAATCCTAGGAAGCAAATGAATAAAATATATAGGTTGCATATATTTCTCATAATTTTTCATGAGATGAAACATTTTCAAACTGACTCCAAGAGGGGGATTTGTCAAGCCTGCCTAGAAAAGTATTTAGAAAAAAAAACCCACATTGTTAAAGCATGAATGATGTCTATGGAAGCTTCCATAAATGTTCATAAGAGATGACAAAACCAAATTGACAGGGCATTCACCTTTTCCACCACGTGGAGGCAGTGTACTAATTA
The DNA here is from genome assembly GCA_902982915.1 of Phalloptychus januarius. Classification (NCBI taxonomy): domain Eukaryota; kingdom Metazoa; phylum Chordata; class Actinopteri; order Cyprinodontiformes; family Poeciliidae; genus Phalloptychus; species Phalloptychus januarius. The sequence goes on along the minus strand of CADWAE010000230.1, from coordinate 12,415,064 downwards.
GTCAAATTATGAAGTGAAAATTTATAGAGTAGACTTTGACATCACAGCAAAGCTGATTATACAATGGGTTGCTATAAAGATGGACTAAAAAACCCTGTAGATTTTAAGAAAAAAATCGGAGTCAATTTATTTGAAGTAATATGTTTAGCTCTTTTGTTCATAGCTTAATAAAAGGGCAACTTTAAAGTATCTATTTTGTGTTTTTCAGTCCTCCATCCCAAGAGCCCAGAAGATTTAATTCTAGTTTTATTGAAACCTAGCAAAAGATAGTTAAAGTCGTTACCTTATAGCCTTTTATTCAGCGACAGAATAAACAGAAAAGAAAAGAAAAAGAGGGGAAAAATGTGTTTAATAATGTTAACTATAAGTAAAGGCAGTGCTTTTATTTTGGTAGTGTCGGTCCCGGAAGTGTGGCGTCTCCTATTTTCTCTGTTCTGTAAAGAACATTTGTAAAGGTTTACGGACAAATTCAGGCCATGTTTTACTGCGAAGCGTTTTTATAAAATTAAAGACATGAAGAAGAGGTTTCACATCGATCTGGACGATTCTGCTTTCACTAAAGAAAGAACACCGGTCTGTATTTTGATATAGTTACTAGCTGTGTAGCTAACTGGTTAGCCCTTCAGCCTGTTTAAAGAACCGTCAATTTCAAATGTCTTTCAAAATAGCTGATCAAGGAAAATACTGTGAAAAATATGTCAAATCAATTATCATATTCTTAATTGATTGTTTTCCAGCTAAAGCCACAGTTTCAGACTTTATCCAAAGGACAACAAAACGCAACCGCTCCAGCTACGTCTACCACAGAGTCGGCTACAAAATCATCTGTGCAGCCCCTCTCCTATGCAGATTACATTGTCCAGAGTAAAACCAAAACAGCTGCGGCTCCACAGAGAGATGCTCCCTCTAAACCGGTCAGGACTGAAGGAGCTGGAATCAGCACTCTGCAGCTAGGGGATTCTGTATCGTCCCGCACTGGGGACTCTGAAACGGTTCAAGACTGTGTTAAAGGGGCTGAAGTTCAGCCCGAGGAGGTGAAAAGGAATGATGAAAAACACGAGACTGCTGCTGAGGATGGCAGCAGTCTGAAGTCGGATCCAAGTATCATCCAGGGTCCCAAACCAGTGGGATCTGGGAGCAGCATTATTGTCAGTCCTCGACAGGTAAGATATCTCTGCTTATGTGCATCAATAATTATACGCTTGTTGACGAGTGTCAATTTTGATTTATTAATTGTTTTCATGTTTGTTTTTGCTTCTGCAGAGGGGTAATCCCATTCTAAAGTTTGTGAGGAGCGTGCCCTGGGAGTTTGGAGATGTTGTTCCTGATTACGTCTTGGGACAGACAACTTGTGCTCTTTTCCTCAGGTAGGTAGCATTAGAGTAAGCAATGTTTTTTCCTCACAAATATTTTTCCTCTCATTAGTGCTATGAGACAATGGCACTGTACTTTGTGTACAAAGCTTTAGTGAATCTACTCCTCCTCTCATTTGAGTACCTTCCTAACACCTTCAATGACTTGAAATGATTTCTGGAGTGTACCCAGAATTGTTTTTGAACTTGGCAGAACTGTGTTGTCATTTTTTGCACATCAGCAATGGATTAATCTTCAAATTAGACTAAAGATTATTTTTTGTGTGTTTTGGGAAGAGTTTAAATCTTTCCTAAAGGTTTTAAGTGACCTGTACAACTGCTGTTTTAAAACTGGATTTTGTTTCTGCATTATGTTGACTCTGACTTATTTTGTTAAGATATTTTTGTGTTAATTTCTAACTTTTATCCTGCCTGATTTTTCTGACTCTTCCTTCCTATTATTGCATTACAAATGGTACATTCCTATTATTATTGCATTGCATTGATGTGCTGATGTTGTTATGACGATCAGTTGAGATCTATTGTGCAGCTCTGTTCTAAATCATTTTTAGGAAACATGGAGAGGTGTTTTTCTGTTTGATTCGTGAAGTTTGTACTAACGCTAGTTCTTTTCCATGTTTTGTGATTTTCTCTTTATTATGATGATGGCTTTGGACCTGATTGAAGCCTAAGGTATCACAACCTAAATCCAAACTACATCCATGACCGTTTAAAGCAGCTTGGAAGTACATTCACCTTACGTGTGTTGCTGGTTCAAGTTGATGTGGTAAGTAATGTTTAATCACTGTCACAGCGGACTTGTGTTTAAGATTGTTACAGCACCTGCAGCCAAACACTACTATCAGAGTAGAATGGGACATAGTTTGCTGAATCTTTATATTTATCTGTATTTATCATTTTTCAATTTGCTGTGCTATGTCCACTAATACATAGTAACATCAGTACATTTCAAAATATGTTTTTGTCCTAGTAGTCAACATTACTTTTAATTTACACTTACAGTAGATTCCAGATTTACTTTAATGCTTGTCTGTGTTTAGACAAATTTTACTTTACTATCTGTGAAGTAAAACAATTTGTTCAAAGGTCTTAAAATAATTTTAAAATGCTCGAGGCTATTGTTTCATACTTAAATAGATGTATATAAAATGGTAACACAAATAATTTTGTAAGCAGAACATCCTTGGGCCGTCTTTTCAGGCTATTTAAATCAGTTTTAACAGAAGACTAACTGTAATGTGAGCTCCCCTCACAGAACTGTTCATCTGTGAAGTGTATCTTGCTTCCACAGAATTGGGTTTGCTTACAACAGTACAACCAAAGTGTGCAGCTGGTTGCTATTTTTGGCATCACACCAATAGAAAATAGATGTCATGAAATTGGCCCATTTGCAAAATAAGTCTACTGTCTTACCATTTAATGTAAGAGTTCATCATTAAGAATAATGTATGATATCACAATGTAAATGTAATTTATATGTACAGAAAGATCCTCATCATGCTTTAAAGGAACTGGCTCGCATCTGTGTCATGGCCGACTGCACTCTTATCTTGGCTTGGAGGTAAAACAAATGACACACATCAGTGAAACTCTTTAACTTCTTAAGAAGAAATAGTGTGTCTTACCTCAGCACATTTAAATTGTATAAAGAAATGACAAAACTCAGTTTGTTTTGGTTTTTTGTTATACGTCACTTAATTGTATGTGTTAGTCATAACCCCCTAAGATGGCCTTTGTTTAACAATTTATAAATAATTTCATATCCTGTAAATAAACTTGTAAACCACAGTTGAGTACTTTTCTCTTTCTTTTTTTTCGCTTAATATTAAATTGTCAGTCCAGAAGAAGCAGGACGTTACCTTGAAACATACAAGTCATATGAGAAGAAGCCAGCAGATCTTCTGAAGGAGCAAGTAGAAAAAGACTACCTGTCAAAGGTCTGTTTGTAGGTTTGTTTTGTTAAAAAAATGTTTTATTCTATACATTTCTTCTCACAAAAATCTAAATAAATATAATCTATTTATTTAGAAATAGATTATACAAAACTGACTTACAGCTGAGTCAACATAGTACCAGCACATAACAGTTTTTTTTTTGTTTTTCTTTATAGGTTACAGATTGCCTGACTACTGTGAAGTCTATAAACAAAACCGATGCCATAACTTTGCTATCCACTTTTTCTGTGAGTATTTCTGCGAAAGAACTATAAGGCCATCTGGGATTGGCTTATTTCCAGAATGGCTGATATACTACTCACACAGGAGCAACAAAAGAATAGTTAATACAGACTATATAAAATTTCTCCCTTTTTTTAGTTTAAGCTTGGAAATCTGCAGAGTGCTCTGTAATTTGTTCCCATTTATTATCAGTCTTCTCAGTTAGATACTCTCAATTGTAAAGAAATTAAAAATGTATCTTAATATGAAATGTTTTATAAAATGAATGGATTTCTCAATTTCAGTATTTAGTTTACCTTGTATGTTATAAAACTGTTCTGTTTCAACTGTTTAACTCGACTTAGAATGATGCCGGCACTATACAGATAACATACTGTGCTTTCTACTTCTTGTCCAGTCTGTAGAGGGAATCATCAATGCCTCTAAAGAAGACTTGGTCCTCTGTCCGGGCCTCGGCCCACAAAAGGTGAAGACATATGCATCTTATGGAAGGCTCATAATGATTATGCCAAGCATTTATTGAACGTTGCTGATTTACCTTTTCCATTGACAGGCGAAACGTCTTTATGATGTCCTACATAAACCTTTTCTGAAGTCAAGAACAAACAACAGCTGACAAGGAAAGAATTGAAGAAAGGAAGTTTTCATATTGAATTACCTTAACACAAGACATAATTTAAAGTACTTAATTATAAGCACAAACTATTTTGATTAAAAAAAATGCTTAGAACCATTTTATGCTGTTTTATGTTTTTGGGACTGTGTTTTTTGCAGTAATAAATGTTATTTTTGTACAGTATGTTCTACCCTTTGTTTATTAATTACTGGATATTGTGTGATGTAGCACCATAAAAAACTATTTGGCCTCTTTAAAATTTCTTCTGTTTTTGCTTTTTTTCACCACTTAACTTTTAGATTCTTTTACTACCAGAAGCAGCAGAGAAAAAAAGACTATCATCACATTATCACCATATTTGATATTTTACACTAGATAATGTGACACACCTTTTCAGAAAGTTCCACTTTTGTTGCTTGAGAATTCATCCATGGGCGTCACTTTAGCCCAGTTTCTTATTGCCGAAACATGACCACTGACCTTAATTGAGCCAAGAGAAGTCTGTAGTTCTTCAGATGTAGTTATTGTTTAGTGATTTTGGTTGGCCAGTCACTCCTAAGAAAATTTATTACTGTTCCATTGAGCCTCAATTTGTAGATAATGGCTTCCATTATGGATCATTGCATTCCCAAGGCATTATAAAGCTTTGTAAGCATTTACCTAAGCTGATAAATTTTAGTGATTATATGTCTAGCAGTAGTCAAGCCTGGGTGTGGCGAGGACAATTAGCCAAAAAATGTTAATCACTTTCAAATCATGATTTAACAAGATGGCAATTATTTTCTCCATATTATTAGACATGGTTTATACCTTTTTTTTCTTTATAGAAAATGAAGCATTACAGAGTAAAAATATAAATGTTAAAAGTTAAATATCCTTTTCATGTCATCAAATAATTCATTTTGTGGGAGCTGACCGTCCTTTTTATGTAAACGTGTCTTAGTTTACCTTGTATGTTTTAAAACAGCAAGATCCAAAATCCTGGAAAAAGCGAATGATCATGTTGTCAAATCGTTTAATTTTACACGACAACTATTGTCACGAATTCAAATTTATTGCATGCGGTGCAATAAACGCGGATGGTTTGGATTATTGTCAGTAACCCGACATGATGAATAAAAGAGTTTCAAAATTTCCGACAGCCGTGAAGGCTCCCAAGTCAACGTCAAAAACAGGAAGTGGTGTCCGCACTACTTCAGTTAAAGTGAGTTTTGCAATAGTTGTTTCGCAATAGTAACATATGCTTTTTTTTTTACTATTATAAAATGTGGTTCAGAGGTTAAAATAGATCGTATTAAAAGGCTAAATCAATTCTTTGTCCAAGCCCCCTGTTTAAAACATGCAGACGGAGAAAGTCGAAGAAGAGGAGGATGCTCCTGAAGAGTATGTTGCTCTGTGTGACTTCACTGCAAGCGGCTCTGAGCAGGTTACTCTTCTGCCAGTCAAACTTATTGTAAGACTTTGTAATAAAACTATCCGTATTAACAATTTTGCTCCGTTTTGTTCCACAGTTGAGTTTCATCACAGGAAACAAGCTCCTTGTGCACAACAAGTCTTCAGCAGATTGGTGGTGGGCAGAACTGCAGGGGGTGATCGGTTATGTTCCTGCCAGCTATCTGCGCCTGGATGGTGCTGAGGAGGGAGACGACACCTCCTTAGAGGACCCCTGGCAGGATGACGAATACTTCGGCAGCTATGGGACACTGGTTAGAAACATAGAACTGTCATTTTTATTTTTCAATTTTTTATTTTAATCCTAATGACTCAAAATGTTGCTTTCTCAGTTATTACATTGTGTTATCATTTTGTAATGAAGTAACAGTGTAAAAGTATTCTCGTCCCTTGAATGTTTTCACTTTTTGTCAAAATATTCCACAAGTTGACTAATGTGTAGGTGATAGGAAAATAACTAATTTCCCCCATTTTGCTTTCCAAACAATGTATTTTGTAAGTACCAGTCTGATACCCCTAAGTAAAACCAAGTGTAACTAACGGCATTCAGAAATCACTGAATTAGTAATTATGTAGGAGCTACAGTAATGCACAGCTCAGAAGGGATGATGTGTATACTAGACATTATTGTATTGGAAATCGTGTTCGCATTTTGCCAAAAGACACAGCAAATGTGTGGAAGATTATGTTGTGGTCAGAGGAGGTCTAAGTGTCTCATTATGCTGTCGAGATGCTTCTTTTTAGCAGGAACAGGGAGTCTAGTCAGAGCTGCTCTGAAGATGGAAGCATCTAAATAAAGGGCAATCTGGCTAGAAAACCTGTTAGAGGGTGAAAAAAGATTTCAGACAGGGGTCAAAGGTTTACTTTCAGTCATGCAAATGACCCTAAAAATACTGGTGAAGCTGAAAAACATGGTTTACATTAACTAATATCCATGCGTTATAGTGTCCCACTCAAAATCCAGACCAAAATCAAAGGGAGAATTTATGTTTATAGACACTCTTCATCAAATATAGCTATTTGGAAGGGTGAATAAGCAAAAACGTCAGTCTTGAGATCTAGAAAGCATGAACCACAACAAATTTTATGAATAATCAGATACATTTTCACAGGAGTGTGTAAATGTGTGTCCCAGTCGTAAGCCAGCTAATCCTCAGAGTTGTTAAAGTGCTTCAACATGTTTATGGGGGACTTAACATGACATGAAAGGAAAAACAGGATAAATCTTCACAATAGCTCTTGATGTTTGGTAATGCAACAACGTCATTAAAGAAATTGAAAGTATGTCGCACCTAGAATGCATTTGAAAGTCAAGGCTCCTGTAAAAATGCAAATACTAGAAACTCCAATAAATAATCAAAGATGTCACCAAGATGGTTTTGCTGACAGATGCATTTGTTCAGATTTTCTCTCCACATTATTGACACTTTTTTTGTGTGCACATTTTGTTTGAGAGAAGAACATCACAGTTTATTGCCAAAAGTTTTAAAAGAGATATATCTATAGATATCAAAATATCTATAGATAAAATGCCCTCGGAAAGATAATGCAACAATAAAAAAAATAAAAAAAATCACACCATTGAGTTTGTGAGAATAAAGTCTGGGTTTATATCTATTGCATTTCTGCATCTCTGATTATGGTTATTAATCTTCATTAAACAGTTCACAATACAAGATATTTTGTTTGTACTTTACGTTGTCAGCATTCTAAGACCAAGACAGAACAGTGAAGGGCACGGTACAGGGACAAAGACTTTATTAGAAATCTATCTCCTACCTCAGACCCACGGATGGGCCCTATGGATTTATCAATACACACTGCAGTTAGACTGCAGATATTCAAGACCCATGATCAGGGTTGTAGATTCTAATTTGCACAAACTTCAGTCAGATGAAGGATCGATGAGCCAAACTGACTAGATTAGCATCCTTGCTGAAACAAGCCCTCTGCTCTCTGCTGCTAATGCAGGACAGCTTACAAACAAGCACAAATCACTTTCTGCTATATAAATGTTCATTTAAATACAGCAGATGTTTGTTAATTTTTTTTCCATTTATCTCATTGTTCAAATCTTTCCATCATTACTTTGTAATGACTTTTCATCATCTGATTGTAATATATATCTAAGAATGGCTTAACTGCAAAACAATGTTCTACATAACATAATTTCAATTACTTTCCAACATAAAAATGCGCTTAACTGATATACATATCCACAGATTGTAGTCTTGTACATAACAGTTATTTTATCTGATTGTTTGCCACACAGAGGCTTCACCTGGAGATGCTGTCGGACCGGAGCCGCACCGAGACGTACCGGCAGGTTATTGTCAGCAACAGCGCTTCACTTAAGGATAAGGTGGTGATGGACCTCGGCTGTGGGACCGGCATTATCAGCATGTTCTGTGCTCATCTGGCAAAACCTTCTATGGTAAAAACAGCAGATAAGTTCTAGTTGAATACAGTTTCATGTTTTGTCTTTTGAGGGTTTCAAATGTATTAAATTCTTCAAGAATGAATGCCCCTTCCTTCAGATATCATATATTTTGCCGTATATAACTACAATGAGTTTTATTGGGATTTTTATGTGGGACCAACCCAGTGCATAGTTGTGAAGTGAAAGTAATGACTGTCATTCATATAAAAATCTGAGAAGTGTAACACTTATATGGATGAACCCAATTTACAGATTTGTAGAGCCTCCTTTCAAATAAAATACTGCATGTATTTTGGGTTTTGTTTCTGATGGCTTTGCAGACCTACAGACTGAGGCTTTGCCCACCAAAACAACTTCAAATAACTGAGCTCAGTCAGATTAGATCTGGAGCATCTCTAAACATTGCTGTTAAAATCCTGAATAAAATTATCAATTAGATTTGGCTTTAAGCCTTTCCAACACATAAATATGCTTTGCTGTGGGCTATTTTAATGTAGGTTTGTTTTGATCTAATTTGTATCCAGAGAACTTTTTGGAGGTGTCCCCTACATGGCTTGTGACTAACTTCTGTGATTAATGCTGCCTTTGCCAGGCCTGTCAGTTCAGATGGATGACAATGTCTTGGTAGGTTTGCTGTTGTGCCATATTCTTTGTATTTTATTATCATAAAGTAAACAGTGCTCTATGGGATTATCAAAACTTTGGATTGTTTATATATATATATATATATATATATATATTACACAAAGCTTTACACTTTTTACTAATTAGGTTAGCTCTAAAAGCAATTTGAGAGTACTAGGCTTCATATAAGGGCACACAATTAAAGAGTGATAAGTACATCAGCCCACCATGTGTTTAACAAATGTATTTGTACAAACCTTTGAAAACTATGCCTTATTTTTCTCCTATTTTACAATTATGCACTGCTTTGTGTTGATCTGTCACAACAAAAATCTGAATAAAATTAATTGAATTTGCTGAATGGTTGCTTCTGCAAGATTCTTCATGTGCTTCACATTATTCATTAATGTATTTATACCTCCATCTCTTGGACAAGCGCTGTTACTACTGCAAAGACACAGCTTGGTGTTAACACTGCTCTAATTAATATTTGGTGGTTCTGTAGGTGTATGCTGTGGAGGCGAGCTCCATGGCGGAGCACACCAGACAGCTGGTGAAGCAGAATGGCTGTGAGGAGGTGGTCACCGTGCTGCAGGGGCGAGCAGAGGAGCTTGAGCTGCCAGAGCAGGTGGACATCCTGGTGTCTGAGTGGATGGGCAACTGTCTGCTGGTAATTATTAAACCTTCAGTACTGCTTGTTATAAAATTTTCTGTGGTGCGCATAAACCCTGTAACTTCCAAGGTTGGTGTTTATCGTTTGGGAGTGATTTTAGAAGCATTTCTAACCAACTTTAGAATCATGTGTAAAGTCGAGCTCGCAGACTTCCAATGATTTATCCAATGAACTGAAGTAAAAAAATGTTAACGACTTTCATTTACCTAAGATTAGTGTAATATCCTTGTTTGCTGAAGTAAATTCGGGATCTGAAACGACAGTCCTTGAACACCGCTATCCTGCACCATGTGTCTGGGTCGCACACCTGAATCAAATAATTTGTCCATTAGTGGTTCTTTTTAGATCAGGGGCCACAAGTCCAGTTCTGGAGAGCTGTTATCCTGAAACATCTATATGCAACTATTCTGTAACACATCTAAGTCAAATGAACGGCTTACTACTGAGCATGTGCAGAACTGAATGATGTAATGAGTCTCTAGTCAGGTGTGTTGGAACAAGAACTGACTTGGCTCTTGATAAAGGTTTGTGATCCTTGGAGTAGACAAAGGATCGCTTAAATGTTTACAAGTCCTACACAATGCAGTAGTCCGCTATTAACATGATAACTCATTTAACACTTACATTTATGTGTATTGAACATCTTTCCTATAGATTTCTCTTAATAGCTTATCATTTTGTTCTTCTTGTTCTCAAAATCAAAGTGTGTTTGTTGTTCAGTGAGCAAAACCAAGAACTACAAGAAATCAAGCTTGTTCAGTTTTTGGCCCCTCAGTGTGGATCAGTTTCCCTCCTTGCATTTAGTTGAATCACTGCTGATAATTTATTACATTGATACTCTTGTGGTTATCTTTTGTTGACATTTATTGAGTTTTTATGAGAAATAATAGATTAAATCATTTACTTTCAAAACTCTTATTTTACAGTATTTTTCTTTGGTCTCAGCTCCTTTTTAAAGATTTAAATATCTCTAATTTTTGTACTGGTCTAGTTTGAGTTCATGGTGGAGTCGGTCCTCCTGGCCAGGGACCGCTGGCTCCGGGACGGCGGAGTGATGTGGCCCTCCTCAGCAGCTTTAGCTCTGGTTCCATGTCAGGCCAATAGCTACTACACAGAGAAAATGGCCTTCTGGGAGCGACCTTATGGCCTGGATTTCACACCACTACAGTAAGAGCCCCTGGTCAGCTGTGGAGCTGAACATTATCTTTTTATCTATTTTTGTTTACATTGCTCACTCCTCATTTTCAGAGATGGTATACAAATGTGTAGTTGGTAGATTGATGTAGTGAGGTTTGAGATTTCTTACCTAGTAGGAAGAGTCTTGTGGAACCCAGTGGAGGGGGTCCTTTAAAGCAAGTCAGGCTTTTAACTTTGCATCACTTACAACAATAAGCTGTTTCTTTTTCTAATAAACCGTTAAATAACTGACTATTGTGATTATAAAAATAAGTAGCTCCAAAAAGAACTTAAGAAATAGTTGGATGAAGCCCTGAAGAAAATCATTCATGCATACAAACATGCAACAGATCATACTGTTTCATGTACTATAAATTCCTGCTTCAACCATTTTTAATTTGAATGATTTCTGTAGGAGCAGATTAATTTCTTTTATGGCTCCTGATTGATGTCATATCCCTGCAGGCCTTTGGCACAGCAAGAGTTTTTCACCAAGCCAAAGTTCAGCCATCTCATTGACCCTGAGGACTGCCTCTCTGCTCCCTGTGATGTCATCTGCCTTAACATGTACACTGTTCAAGTGAGAGACCTTGAGGTATCAAATGGATTTCCCTATTACAAGAGACTGCAGTTCTTATCTGTTTGTCTTTTGATACTAATGGATCAGAGTTTCATTTCTCAGGAAATGAAGGGTGAGTTTCAGTTTTGTGTGGAGAAGCCTGGAATTTTCCACGGATTCACGGCCTGGTTCACTGTTCAGTTTGAAAGCCTGGAGACGGGAGGAGCAACAGTGGAGCTCAACACCGGACCGAACTCAGAGTAAAAATCAAACTGCAACTACACTCAATAAAAGTATCTAATTCACAAGTTCAAAATCCATCAAGACATAAATAATCTACTTTCCATAATTTAATTTAAAAACTCATTTATAGATTCATCACACAAAGCATGTTTTTATTTTTATTTTAATACATCTATGAAAAGAAATTCTTTAATAGTCTAGCTGCGTCCTATCTGCATAATCTATGAAACGTTCACATGCCTGACATTAACCTACCAGTTTCTCCTTAATGTTTTGAAATCCAAGTTAAAATGTGAGGAGGAATTAATGTTTTAAGTGGACTGTAAAGAACCATATCGCTATTCTCTACACCGCTGACCACTGTATGGGTCCTGAGTGGTATAGACATGTAGCAGTAATGACATGAAAGAGTCATTTAACTGTTGTTTGGCAGAACTGTGAAGCATTTTGGTCAGCTATTTTTCCTTTACATTTATTTGCTCAATAAATGCATTAAAATTGAGGAAGAGAAAATGCAAAGGTGCATTTTAAGGACCCATCTGTGTGTGTTGCCTCATCTTGAGAGTCTCTCTCAAAAATGTTAAACAGGCTTTACTTTGCAATCTTTTTAGGGCACCTTTCTACCAAATCTTATTTTGTAGATTTAAGTTATATTCCATTAAATCTAAATCTGTTGTATACCCATTTAGCAACTATATTTTTCTGTGGTTTAGCCTCCATGTGAGTTACATAAGTTTCTGCTGGACAACTGTCAAGTCAGTAGTCGTCTCCATTATTATGTAGGCCATAATATAACATTTCTGTATGCAATGTTCTGTTTTTATTGGTGTCAAGTATTAAAAATTTTGCACAAACTAAATTTATGGTGTTAATTGGCTGCAAGTCATAGTCTTTAAAAAGAATATGAATGGATATGTTTACTGTTTGAACTGAATTTCTAAAGTACACAAATGTTTCAGTATTCCAATTTAATGTGATCCAGCTGTATTATGAAATGACACTTTGTTTATGATCTGTTAATCCTCAGTCCAACCCATTGGAAGCAGACTTTGTTCATGCTGGACAGGCCGATCCAGGTGTACGCCGGAGACTCCATCCATGGAAACATTGTCCTGCGCAGAAATCCCGTGTGGAGACGCCACATGACCTTTACGCTGCACTGGAACATCAACAGCAACACGGACGACTGCCAGGCAAATATCTCACTACACATCCATATTCATAAATGCGCTGTTGTTTTCATGGCTTTTGTTCACTTTCTCTTTTGTAGGCTGGGACAAAAAGTTTCCCCATGTGGAGGTGACTGGTTTGTGGCAAATCAACAGTAAACCAGTCCAATATGTCCACTCTTTGCCCATGAGCTGCTGCTGACCAGTAATCAGAAGCGGTTATTGAAAATGTGACACCCAGAGAGCTGCCTGCCAGGACATCTGAGTCTTTAGTGATGCAACTGATTGCTACAGGAAAAGGTCACACAATGGGTCATTCTTTAAGAGCAGCATGTGACTGAAGAGTCACTGATGGGTCAATAGGGGTCATTGAAGGAGTAGCAAGATACTCTTTAAGAGTTACAACAAAAGGTACAACAGAAAAATAATGTTTTAATCTTTATTATACTCAAGTCCTTACAATGGTTTAAAAAAAAGCTTAATTTACATTTTCACTTATTTAACTGATATTCAATTATTTAAATACCTAAAGATAAGAGGATTTTTTTGTTAATTAGCTTTTCATGTTAAAGTAAACAATAAATTAAGAATTGGTGGATTACCAAGTTAAAATAATCATTTAAAAAGTCAAAACTGCTAAAACACTGCTGTTGAGGTGCACTACTAATCTGCTGGGTAAAAACTGTCTTCTACACTTACGACAATATTTGCATAAAAAACAAGTCAGGGTTTGGTAACTAAACCCAGCAACCTTATAAAGGTAAAACCATTATAAAAAGCTTGCAAGCTCTGAATTTTACATTTTACAGGTTGTAAACTATGACAGGCAGAAAGTCTATTTAACCAGCATGTATTACTTTCATTACTCCACAAAGAATGTCAAAAAAAGTCCAAAACCTCATCACTGTATTTAGTTGGTGAAAATTATAAAGATTGTGCATTTCCACTGTGGGAACCTTCCCAGGAACTAGGGTAGTATTCATATTTGACACTGCAGTTAATGCAGGGCTTATTTTTTTTAGCTCCTGTATTGTCTATGTCTTCTGGTAATTTTAAAACATACAACACAGTCATTGACATTTTTGTTTGTCAACACAACATTTAAATCCAGCCACACAAATTGAATATCAGCTACAGTATATGTTTTACACTGTAGCTGATTTTAATACATTATTCAAATCTCGTAACCTTAATGAAAATCATTAAATGATAAGGAGGTAATACTGTCAAAGCTATTTTGTTACGAGTTTAATTCATTTTATGTGTTTACGTTTCAGGATTCAGACCAAAAAGATCGCCACCTCAAGAGTCCATCATTAAATTTAAGCCCTAATGAAACATATGCAGCTCCTTCGAGAATCATAGTGCTACTTTATTTGTCATAAATATATATGGATTACAATTATTTGATTTCATCTGCTGCATTACATATCTACTGAGTAAAAAATGCACAATGAGCATGGCTTTACATCACAACGTTGTAATCTTGAGCTTTTCTCACTTTTCCTGTAGCTCTAAAAAAATCTGTAGACAGAAAAGTCTGACAGAGAAATTCAATTAAGGTTGTCACAGTTATTTCTTTTTTATTCTATAAATCCATTTTGTTTTTTGTCTGGTATCAATTGTCGGAGGAGGTCTGTCTTCAAAGAATAGTGAAGATGACTACCAATGCTCAGCTGTAGGAGAGACACTCAAAGTAAACTTCTGGTCCTCACAGTGGAAATGCACAAATCTGACATAAAAGAACAAAGAAGCACTCCAATAAATAATGTTCCACATGGTCAAAATAAAACATATTAAAAATGCAAATAATAAATATATGGTATAAACAGCATACTTGTGATTAAATTTTTTCTGTAGCAAAAGAAATCATTGCTCTTTTGCTATTTTTAAATAAAACAAACAATTATGTGTTCAAATATTCTTATCCTTAGTTCTCTTACCATGATATCTTGTATTGGGCCGTACCTTTTACAAAAATGTTTATCTTATATTTCTTTTATATTCCATAACTGCATCCTATATAGAGTACCTAGAGGTTTAAGATGTTCAGAGCTCAGAGACATGACCAAGGCAAGGAACACTAAAACCTGACCATCACAGAACAAGAAAAGTAATTTGAAACGTATGGACTGTGCCAAGAAATATCTGAAATCAGATTTTTCAAAGGTTTTATGGCTTGATGAAATGAGAATGACTTGATGGATCTAGTGGATGGACATGTGGATCAGTAGTGGGCACAGAGCTCACTGTCAGACGCTACCTTGACGTCAGCTCAAGTCAGACGTCAAGGTGGACCTCATTATTAAAGCTGAGATAGCTGGAGCTTTTCGGGTTGAAGCTGGGCTCAAAAAAGACTCCCAAAGATACGACAGTTTTTTGAAGACACTTTCTTCAGGCAGCAGTACAGGAAGAAGTCTACATCTTTCAAAAAGACACTGATTTTTATGCAGGATAAAGGCTAGCCAGAAAAGGTGCTAAAGATGGAACACCTGCTGTCACATGTTCCTCACCTGACCTGTTGGCAGTTAAGCAGGAAATGTACAATGAAGAAAAACAGTCCGCCATGTTGGACTAACCAAGAACACTGTATGAATGAATACTGTCTGCTAATTAATAAAAACAAAGTTTGTCTGATAATTGTGAACACTGTACTTGCGCGACTCTTGTATTCCACTTTAACTCAGTGTCGTCAATGTTATATGTTTTCTCTTTAGCATCTATTTCTGTGATGTTTATCACACCCATAATATTATGTTTACAAAAACTGTTCAGTTGGACAGTATTTCTCATCAAGTAAATAATAGAAGCTTGTGGGATACTACTACCTATTTTATCATTTGTAAACATTTATGCAAACTGCTGAAGTTGACACTGAAGTGCTGCACCAGTTTGCTGAAGCAGAAGTGATTTGAAGCATCTCCTCTTGGTTAAACGTCAGTCTCAGTTTTTAGTGTGACATTTGTTTTCATCTCCGAGGATAACTCCTGATTGGGTAAGTTCTCTGGGGAAGGAGGCCTGGAGAGCGGAACAAACTGTGGAGGCTTAACAACTTCATATTTAACACAATTTTTTTCCTTTTTCTGCTTCAAGTGTTTGTCACAGTGGTTCACAAACGTTTCCATCTTGACGAAGGTCTTGTTGCACACTTTGCAGTGATAAGGTCGCTGGCCTTTTTTAAGGCGGATGTGAAGCCGGATGTATGAAGAGCGTACGAACGTGCGGCAGCAGACGCCGCACTTAAGATCCATCATGTTGCTTTGTGCTTCGTGTGGCTTGTTGACTGCAGATGCCGGTGCAGAAATGACAGCAGAAACAGGTGCAGATCTGGCTTGTCCGGCGGCCTCTAGAGCCTTGTGGGAGAGCAGGGTGGACATAGAGCGAAAGCCCGCGCCACACTGCTCACATTTGTAGGGCCTCTCACCAGTGTGGAGTCGAATGTGTGCCAGAAGCCCGGCCTTCTGGGTGAACGACTTGCTGCAGTAGGTGCACTTAAAAGGCTTCTCTCCGGTGTGCAGCCGGCGGTGGGTCTTCAAGTGTGAGGCGCGCCCAAAGTTCTTCCCACACTCGGGGCATTTAAACGGTTTATCACCACTGTGGATCACTTTGTGAGCCATCAAGTGGGAGGACTGATGGAAGAACTTTCCGCAGATGTTACATCTGAACTTCCTTTCCTTGTTGTGGGAGGTGAGGTGAAGGCTCAGGTGGGCAGATGAGATGAAGGTTTTGTTGCATATGCTGCAGCTGTGAGGGTCCAGTCGAATGTGCCGGTGGGCCCGCCGGCCATTTGGGGGGCTGCTGCGGCCTCCAGCCTCACAGGATGGGCATTTGAACGGAGCACCTCTGCTGTCGGTCTGCTTCTGTTTAGCTGATGCGGAATCAGAGTGGGAGTCCAGCTGTGGTGGACTGAAACTGCACCCGCACTCTGAGCAGAGCCTGGACTCCTCCTGCTGCTGCTGGTCATCGGTTTTATCCAGCATCCTGATATTTACAACCACACCATGGAGGAACTGATAACCTACAGATGAAATGCAAACACAAAACTGGATAAAGAAATGTGCAAATTTTAGTGATACATGTGTTAGATATAACTACATAATCAAAAATAAGAGGATAAAACTGATTTTTGTCATCACTGCACTTAGTTGATCTGATAGTGAGAGATGGATATACAAACATTTTAGATATTTAGTCATCAAAATAGGTGTGTTATAAACAGGAAATGTAAAGTGTTGAAAAGTGAGAGAGGGCAAACTGTAATGGCTGGATGACTGATGCCCCCAGGCTGAAGCAATTAGCATCTAAATGGTCCAATAATGGAATCTGCTTCAGTTTTATTTTTTTCTTGACTATGCTTCTTTCTCTCCACTACTCCTATCTCCTTACCATTTAAACCTGACCTATATAGGCCACAAGGGGTTCCCAATAACTTCACAATCAGACAGTGCAGCACATTATTAGGCAGGTGGTCGTAATGTTATGCTGTAGACAATGCACAGTTCACCTTCCCGCGTTATCTTTTAATCAGCGATTTATTTCTTCCCCATAATGTGGCAGATATACTTAGTAGAGCAAGTATACAGAACATAAATAGGGAAATCTTAGAACCTCAGATAAAATCCCCCTAGTTAAGCTCCTGTCATCATGCTGCGGCCTGCAGCGCCGTAAACAATGCGAGGGATGCAAACCAACAAAGATTTCACATACCGTGCTCATTTTTTTCCTAACAAAACGGATCTCTTTTGTTTCTGGTGTTCTTCCTGTGAGCTGCTGTTAAACCATAGCCAGAAACTGGAGTTAATTAACACATTTCGGGGAATGTTATGCCGTGTTTCGTCGTTTTCTTTTCTGGAAGAGGCTGCCCGTTTTTCTGTGCAGGAACAGAGCTGCAGCACCATCTAGCGAGCGGCGGAGCAACTACCAGTGATCGTTAAAGGGACAGTACACTTAAATGTAAAACTGTTCAAACATGAACGGAAAGTTTCCGTCGGAAACCATTGAGCCATCAAATGGGAGGACTGATGAAAGAACTTTCCAAACAACCACCCAGAGTCAGATAAGTTTTGTTTCATTGCGGAGATTAGAGGAAACTCGAGCATTGTTTTTATGCCTGGGCACAACAGGGTAGGTAGGTTTTGGGTAGAGTATAATAAACGGGCTTTTTCTTAAATATAAATACATACATAAAGGTGTGTAACCTTCCAAATAAAATAATCATGTTATATATCAATACAAAATAACCAATAACGATTACTGGTAGACAGTGACTTGTAGAAAATGAGCAAACATGCTCAGATTATACGTTTCAGAAATCTAAGAACCTAATGTTTCCACTATCTGGATATTTGTTTAATTGCAAAATCAATCTCCTCAAGTACGACTGCCTTTTAGGGCGAGTTGTAGATAGAAAAAAATAAGTTAATTTCTGACAAAAAAAAAGCTCAGAAATTTTCTAGGAAGACAAAAAGAAAAAGAAATTTCTGAACTCCACAAGTTGAAAATTTCCCTGAAAAAAAATAAAAAACTCGCAAAGTTCTCTTGAGATTTTCTAGAAAAATCTTAGATATTTTTCTAGCAACTTTCGCTCTATTGTTCTGTCTATATTGGCCCTAATTTGCCGTTTTAAGAGCAGCATTAGTTCATAATACCCTACATATCTATATACTTTATTCTATAGTGGCTCAAAGCGCCATCCAGAGGTTACTTGAATGAAGTGACTGTCGTTTCACAGTAAGTTTCGTTTTATTGCCAGTGCCATTACAATGTTTTTGATGAAATGCCTTCCAAGCGCTTGCTTTACTGAGAAATGAAAGTTACATAGCATAGATAGGGTTGGGGGAGGGTGGTTCAGTGTTGGACTAAGCCTTTATAAACGACAGGCTGAAGCAGCATCTCTCTGTTTCAGAGGAACTGATGATCTTCTACACAACATGACTCAGGTACTGATCATTGCTTCTTTGCATCCTTTCAGGATTTATGAGTACAATTTAACTTGCATGACAGAACTACAAGAGATATCATGTATGAGAAACAAATAACTTGATATTTGTTTCTAGACATTTTTCCAGGTTTTCCTAGATTTATTTAATTTTATAAGTTGTTAAAAAACCTAATCGTTCTACCAAAGTAGTTGTGCTGACTGCAACCAAAAACCTCAAAAATGCACAAACTAAAAGAATAAATACAGGAAGAATGTTTAATTTATGTTCTCTTTATGATTATGGTTTTATCTGTATTTTTAGACATTCACTCTACAAATTAAGAATATTTTTAATAATTGCTGTGCTGCAATATCTTGTGTTACAATATTTGGTTTCTTTCACAGTAACCAACTCAAGAAGGATGAGTGGGAGGACCAGACATAAAACCCGGTAAGCTGCCACGTCTTCCTCTTAAGAAGCAACTTAGACTCTGATTTCTTCACAAAATTCTGAAATGACATCTTGTTTTGTAAAGACTAGTCAATTGTGCTGCAAGAAAAAACAAATTGTTAATATCTAACTACTTAAAGCTTTACAAATGCATTTTCATTAAATGTTTGTCTGGCAAAAATTATGCCACCTCAAGGGCAACTGTGGATCAGTGAGTAGAGTAGTTAGTTTGCAATTGAAAGTTGTGAGTTTGATTCCATTTTCCTCATTTGCATGTTAATATACCCCTGGCAAGGCACTCGACTCCAAGTTACCTTCATCTACAAAATACAGCTTTACACACCTTATTTTGCTGTATTCCTGCATTGATAAAAATCAACCTGTAATCCTAGGTTGATTTTTGCTACTTTTAGCTGCTTATCATATTTATAGTAGTGTTAAAATGTATCTATTATGACTTAATACTGTTATTCAATAAAATCAATAGTATATGTAAATCTTAATGATTGCAGGTGATACTGAAAAATATATTTTTTTAATACACAACATAGCAGTATTTGCAGTTATTGCTTCAGATAAGTTGTTTTTTTAAAAAAAAAAAACAAGAAAGTACAAAGTGTTTTGTTCACACGTGGCTGAAAAAGGAAGTCAACATTTCTGTAGAAGTACAGATACAATCAGGAAGTATGCTCTTATCAACGGTTCACATTTTCTTCCTCTGGTGTAATAGCTAGACTATACATTTATCCTAAAATATTAAAGACAAGCTTAATATCAACGCAAGTTATGTCAACATGTGCTGACAAAAGTTTTGAATCAAAAGGACAACACAAAGTTCAACAACTTGATTCTAGAAAATCTTCATAATTTTCAAATTTTTAGAACCACATGTTTTTCAACATGCCAACATAAATTACAATATAGGGGAAGATGAAACGGTGAGACAGCAGTTTTAGGATGTTCTAGTATGATCTGTTTGAAATTGTTTTGCCACTATTTAGATTACCCAGTATTGTGACCATATTAACCTTCTGAAGTGTTAAAGACATTTTTGTTATTATATTTATAATCACGGGGCAAATAAAATAGATATTTGGTCTCTCTTCATGCCTTTGTTGTGTGAGAAATCAGCTGTACCATATATCCATGAACGAAAGTACAACTGTATCATTTTATTCAAAGACTGAATACAGAAACACAAACAGTTGATGTTAGCTGCTTAATTAGTTGAACTGCCTGTTCCAGTAGGAATCCTGAGGTTGGCAGATTAATGAGCGTTCTACTTGGTGCCTTTCCCAGAATGTCTCCTTGTTAAGAGTTATGTAGGTAGCTCCTTTAATTTTCGTACCTGCATTTTTCATGATGGGAATCTTTTTTATTATTTAAATGTTTGTTGTTTTTGCATAGCAACACATTTCATAGAAGGAACATTGTTATTCTCTATGCTTTTAAATGCATTTAAAGCATTAAATGCATTAAAAAGCATTACATTTTTGCTTTTTTTAATTCACTGATTAAATGGTAAATGCCCTTCATTTGTATAGGATTTTATCAAATCAGATAATCCCAAAGCACTTCGGCCATTCAATCATTCACACATTCATACAGACATTTTGCACAATGATGGTGAAAAGCTACATTGTAACCACAGATCCCCTGGTGCAGATTGATAGAAGTGAGGCTGCCATTCAGTCAGCACCAACAGGTCCCTTTGACCACTGCCAGCTGAAATGTCTTGCCCAAGAATACAGTGACTGAGAAAACGGAGAGGGGGAGTTCGCATTGGCAACCCACTGGTTACAGGATGAACTGCTACCTACAGAGCTACTGCTGACTACAATTAGGCACAACTCTGATTAAAACCCTTATTTGAAAGAGTAGATGCAGATTAAGCATATCTTATACCACTGATTTGAATTTTAATGTTTAGTTTTTCAATCTTATTTTCTCTAGGAGGTCCTTTGGGGCTACAGCACCACCTTTTCTCGACTACCTGAAAGACATTCTTCGTCGATATCCTGATGGTGGACAAATTTTGAAGGTCAGTATGGTGTTCCCATTATGATTATAGCAATGGCTATTTATTACCAGAACAGACTGTCAAGCAAGGCATACACCTTACATGCTAAATGAAGCACTGGAGGATGATGCTTCTGTCAGGTTTACAGTGTTTTCAATATGCTATTTATCTGCTACAGATAGCTTTTCAAGTCTGCAGCATCTGTTTTGTTCTCCATTTCTCCACATTTCTTCCATTGGAACAATCCAGAATCGGTATCACCTTACTCTCAACACATTTGAATATTAATTTATAAAAAGATTAGTATTAAAACAAATCTTTTTCTTGTCAATATATTGACATATATTGCTTATACAAAAGAAGACACGGTAAAATTAATGCTTATAGGAATTGTTAGGTATTGAAGCTTCATCAGTGTTCGTGAGACTGACAACATGGGGACAGAAACTATCTTTATGGGTTAGAGGTAATATTATTAACTAATCTCACCATATTTTTATGACAGGGAGATTTATAGATGTCTGTGCACTCTTTCACTTCGAGCCGCACAATGTATTACAAAAAATAATCCTCCAAGCGTGTGGATGCTTTTTCTTTTCGCTCTCAATATTAGTTGTAGGATTTTTATGATTTATTCAGAAGTTCTCAATCTGCAGTTTAAACTTTTTTTTTTTTGCCATGGCAGCATATATTTTACAAAGTATGTTATAAATGGCAACATGATAAACAAAGCTCTGGTCAGCTAGACACTGTGAAACATGGTCAGTTGATATTCTGAGGCATGCTGCTACGTCAAGTCTTGGCTATTTAGTATACAAGTCCAAGTCAGTTTGTTTTCCACCGTATATTATTTTTAGCCTGATCTTAGCCATGATTGGCAGCTGGGGAAAGTCTGCATCAACTTGTACAGTCAATTAGCAAGCCTGACTGTGCAAAAGCACAAAAACCTGTTTAGAACACTGTAAATGTGAGGGGGATATTAACCTTTTTAAATGCAATTGGGAAGTGTGAACTGATAATCAACCCAACTGTACATGCATGTTCACTTTATAAAATTGTTCTATATTATGAAACATAAAACAAGAAATGAAATTAAACCAAAAATTGTATAAACTAAACTTGAAGATAATGACATTTCTGAAGAAATTCAGATTAGAATAAATTAATTTATCACAAACTCCCACATGTTTATTTGCAAAACCTAGCCCAAACATTATATTGTTCTTTGTTGAGCTACAAACAATGTGTTTGGATTAAGGGACCACTAAAAGTTGTTCAAAACAAGGAACAGAGTCAAACCTGTCCAACCCGTCATGCATGGATTAAACTTTCATTTTATGAGGGGAATGGAGAAGGAATGTAGCCTGTCCAGATTTTTTTTTTACCTGAGCATGCAGTGAGATCCAGTACAACCAAGCTGTGCAAGTTTTCTGGGGGAGACCAGTTTCATTGTTCAAAATTGTCATTTGCATTTCATTAATGCCTTGTGTTTTAATTTATTCCTGTTTAGCAGGAGGGATGCTAAACAGCATCCCTCCTGTTTAGGATTAAAATAAATTACAAACTTTCAATAATCTAAAACAGGATAGGCTTCTTGAGGTTTGTGTCAGACCTGACTTGGTGGGCTAGTGGGATAGGTGTATAAGGGTGACTGGTTTCTCCTTCTCTGAGAAATACAGAAGTACAATATGTGTATGTGCTGTATTTTATCAAAGTAAAAGAGGATAATTAAACATGTGTAGGCTTCTCCATTGCTTGATTTTCAACCAAAAGACTAAATGCTACAAAACAATGGTTCATTTCATTTTTCACAAGCTCTTTGTTTTTCTTCAAACCAAAGAATTTGGTCTGAATCTATTGATTCCTTATTTACAATTTAAGAAGGGTGACTTTATCTTGTTGATCTTGCCTGGTACATTATTATTTGATAATAATGTACTTTATTTTGAAACAGGAACTGATTCAAAATGCTGATGATGCTCATGCAACAGAAGTGATTTTCATCCATGATGAGAGGAGCTATGGCACTGAGAGTCTTTGGAGTGCCAATCTTGGACAATACCAAGGTATACATGTTGATTCGTAAATAGTTATTTGGTTGTAAGCTCCACGTACTTTCATAATAGTTTACCTGTAAAAATATGACATCCTTTTACTTTTAAGAAATATAATTTTTTTTATATCAATAACCTGCCTTTCCTATTGTTCAACATTGTTTACAAGACATAAATCTACATTTTATAATTATAGAACACCATGAGTATTAATTATAAATAATTATATATAATAGTATTAATTATAACAGTATAATTATATATAATCATATAATTACATATAATTATTTTTTATAATGTTGCAAGGTTCAGCCATTTTACACCAAAAGCGTTAAAGAGAAATACTACTGTGCATGTTGTATCTGTCTTTAAAGCCAAAGTAAGGTGTTTAGTTTTTCTTGGTTCTAGTTGAAATTTCAGAACAAGCCCTAACAATTGAATATTCCAGAGATCCCAAACAGTTTTATTCATTTACTTACTGATTGACTTTTTGCATAGGCCCTGCTCTGTATGCCTACAACAATGCTGTGTTTACTGAAGACGACTGGGAAAGAATTCAAAAGGCTGGAAGAAGTGGCAAAATCAATGACCCAAACAAAATCGGGAGATTTGGAATTGGCTTCAACTCCGTTTATCACATAACAGGTAGAAATGATTAATTAGAATGACACATGCTTTGACTTAATGATTTTGACTAAGATGCACTTTGAGAGATAATAAATAGAAGCATTTATTTCTCAACAGATGTGCCCAGTATTTTCAGCTCAGGACACATTGGATTGATGGACCCCCAAGAGGAAATATTTGGTGATAAGGGGTTTAGGTGGTTTTTGGATGAACCTGATGACCAAGAAGCTTTGATAACAATGCATGACCAGTTCCAGCCCTACAGAGACATAGTTGAAGTTGTAGGCAAGCAAGAATGGTCAACAATTATAGAGGATCAGTACTTCTCTGGGACACTTTTCAGGTTCCCGTTACGCAACAAATCATCAGAGATTTCAGACAATCTGTATGATTCAGATAAAGTGGTTGAGCTTTTTGATAGCTTCATTGCAGATGCAGACTTGAGCCTTCTCTTTTTGAAAAGTGTGAACTCTGTGTCCTTGATCCATATCAGTCCGGATGGTACCATTAACACCAGGCTTGAAATAAAATCCTCAGAACCAACAGAAGTTCTTCTGAAGCAAGAAGATGAGTCTGATGTTGAAGGCTTGACAAGAATCAAACTGATAACTCTAAATTCAGAAAACTTGAAAAAAACACAATGGCTTTTAACAACATGCACCATGAAAGAGGGAAAGGCACCAAACCTTGATGACCTTGCCAAAAAGTTGAGTTTTTTACCCAGAGTTGACTTGGCATTTCCACTTGATAAGCAGACAGACTGTGGTCAAGGCAGATTGAGCTGCTTTCTCCCTCTCCCAAACAATGAGTCCAACAAGACTGGTCTCCCAGTTTATGTCAACGCCTGCTTTGGTCTCACAGACAACAGAAGACACATCAAGTGGCAAGAAGAAGACCAGAAACATGATGAACATGCTTTGTGGAATGAGTTGCTTGTGGAGAAGGTGCTTCCACAAGTGTATGTGAAGATCATTCAAGATGCCATCAAACTTTGTCAACAATCTACTCTTCCTGTATCTTCTGTGTACGACCTGTGGCCTGATGTTTCTCAAATGCAGCACAAAGACAAATGGTTCAATATTGCTGGGGATGTTTTTCATCGCTTACTCAATGAGAACATGGCTGTCCTCTCTCTTGTCAGAGACGAAACACAGTTTATCCCTTTATCAGAAGCTGTGATACCCTGCAATGGGCCAACGAGAGCTGAGACATTATCTGCCATTAAAAGGACTTTGGTTTCCTGTGGGGAAAATCTTGTGAGTTTACCAGCTACTGTAGTGAGAGCCATTGAGACCTTTACACACGCCAACCCACAGCATGTAACTCCCCGCTTCCTCAGAGGGGTTCTCCACAGGACTGGTGTTCATAACATCAGAAAAGAAGATAAACTGTGCATTTTGGAGTACATACTGAGTGATGGAAAATACAAAGAACTGGAGGGTCTTCAGCTACTTCCTCTCAGTGATGGGTCTTTCAGATCTTTCACAAAGAAAGAGGAGGACACTGCTTTGATTGACAACAAGGAATTTCCAAGGTAAGCTTATAGTTTGTCTGTCTTTATGTTAATTTTAAAAACTGGATTTTGCATGAAAGCATGTCTATTCAATGGTTAGAACTGCTATTTAACTCCAGAAAGATTTTGTGGTCGAAACCCAGCTGCATTTGGATTGTTCCTGTGCCTTCATCTTCTTATTTTTAAGGATATTGCACTTGACAAACTTAACAGTGCACTACATAATAAAGCATCATTTAACGAAGCTTCAAGGCAGATAAATTTTCCTTAAGGAATTTTAATAATTGAGGTACTCGAATCATTCGAGGAATCAATTCAGCCCTTTACCCTTGTACACCTTTTTCTCCAATAGCACAGCACTTAGTCTTCTCCTACATTTCATGCTGGAGAATACAAAAAGAGAACAAGATACGACTCCTCTTTGCTGTTTAATTATTTACAAATAAACAAATAATTTTTGGTGTTCATTAGCACAACTGTCTCACTGTCAAAAAAACATTGTTTTTCACTTTAGATTATTCTATTTGATTATTTCTGCTTTATTGAATTTTTTTTAGTAAGACTATTGTCACTGAAACTGGACTTAGTTTTTGCTAAATGTATATCAACCATGACAAAATAATGTATGTTTTTGCAGAACACTTCTGCCATACTGCAATCACCTCTTCATCCCCCACAATCTAAGTTCAACTTGCAGAAACCACTTGGAAGAACTGGCCAAACTAGGTATGTTATGTTGAATTGGACTTTTATAAACAAATGCAATGTTGACTGTGTGATTCCACATAAAAGGTATTTGTTTTCCTTTTTCTGAAGGAATTTTTCTATATGATTTTGTTGTTTATCTGTTTTCCAGGTCTATTCCAAGTCATCAACATGAATAAAAAACATGTAGAGCAATATACACAAAAATGTCTGCCACAGGACTGGAAACAGATGGAGAAAAAGCTTGTTACGTGGCACACCAATAGAAGTGACCATCCACCATTAGATTGGCTTCGGGAATTCTGGAGGTTTCTGAACTCTCATTACAGTGAGTTGAGCTGTTTCAGGGAAATACCTCTGATACCTGTCAGCCCCCTCTCTGACAATCAGCCTGTATCACTGGCAAAGCTACAACAGAAGACAACCCTCATTTTTCAGAAACGAGGACAGAACAGTTTGCCTGACCAAATAGCTCAGCTGGTGACCAAAAGTGGCGGCACAGTGGTTAGAGGAAATGAGTGGCTTAAACATGAAGACCTTGAAACTTATGTCCTGAACCCATCTCCAAGGAGTGTCATGAATGTGTTGATGAATTTAGACTCTCAGAAAGTCATCAGAAATGTGAAGTCTGAGTCTCAAGAGACGAGAGAAAATCTGAAAAAATATTTGTCCCATCTAAATGCTCTCTCAGGGCAAGAGAAAGATTTCCTCATAAAGCTACCTGTGTTTCAAACTATGACTTTGTCCCTGGTCACAGCTCAATCAAAGCAGGCTTTGGTTCTAACAACTGGTCTTGTTATACCCTCAGAGCTGCCTGTACCTGATTCAATTATCCAGTGTGCTACTGAGGCTGATCGCAGACTTTTACAGCTGCTGAAAGTGAATCTCTTGGGCCCAGCTGAAGTAGGCTTAATTCTCATTGACAGGGTTGAGAACGGTACCTCCAGTCGTCAAGAAACTGAGAACATAATGACTTGGATTTTGCAGCATGGTGACATCCTTTTCTCTCAAAACCAGGGCCTAAAATACAAGTGTAGGAAGCTGAGATTCATTGAAGTAAAGAAAAAGCTGAAATGGGCTGCAGATTTTCTTAATCCAACAGTTAAAGCCTTTAAGATGGTCTTTGACTCTGACATCTTCCCCCCACCAGTGTACACAGAAACACCTCAGATGCTGAAAAACCTGATTGACCTTGGATTGATAAACAAAGAGGCAGATTTGACACCAGAACATGTGCTCTATGCCACCACACTGATTGAAAAGGACAAAGTGAACTCTGAAAGTGAGGCTTTGAAAAGAGCTCAGATCCTCTTAGAAATGCTGGATGGCTGTGATCTACTGTCAAAGTTTTCTGATCAGCAACTTTGTCGTCTGAAGATGATAAAATGGATACCATGTGATCAGCCTGGAGCTGAAAAACAAAATAGATTTGATAAATCTACAAAAAACTGTTTCTGTAGCTCAGAGGAAATAAGACACACAATGTATGAGGACATTGTTGGAGAGGTGATGCCTCTGATGGGGAATCTCAGTGATAGAGTTAACACCAAGCTCGGCCTCAAACGGTTGCCTCCACCTGAGAAAGTGATTGACAATTTGTCAGCGCTGAAATCAACTGTACAGGACATGGATGATCCTGACACCAATGTGGATTTCAAGAGAAAACTTCATAACATTTATGGGCACATGCAGCAAAACATATCTGAATTTGCAGAGTTGATGAAGAAGGAGCCAGACTGGTTGTGGGCCAATGACCAGTTTGTTTCCCCTTGTGATTTGGTTCTTAACTACCCTCAGGATCTGGATCTGAGCTCTTACATTGGGAAGGTACCAAATGAATTTTTGCCATTCAAGAAACTGCTTCAGAAATGTGGCCTGAGAACAGCACTTTCGAATGAAGAAATTGTTGATATTCTTCATTCTATCCAGCAAAAGATTGAAGCAAGACAACGGCCTTTTGCAACTTCAGCTGAAGTAAAGGTTTCCATTGAGATTCTCAGCTGGTTGTGGAAAACAAAGGAAAGAGTTAAGGGTGACATCCCAGTGCCAGTCGTTACAGAAGATGATCAGTTTACCCTGAGACCACAATCAGAGGCACTACTCTGTGATGTGAACAAAAATAAACTGAAAGAACTTCAGTTCAATGAGGAGAAAATGTATCTGCTACATGAAGAAATCCCAATAGCAACGGCTGAATGGTTGAAAATAAGGTTTCTCAGTAACTACATCCTTGCTC
Organism: Phalloptychus januarius; assembly: GCA_902982915.1. Taxonomy (NCBI): domain Eukaryota; kingdom Metazoa; phylum Chordata; class Actinopteri; order Cyprinodontiformes; family Poeciliidae; genus Phalloptychus; species Phalloptychus januarius. The sequence goes on along the minus strand of CADWAE010000230.1, from coordinate 12,387,036 downwards.
CAGAGTTAATAGGCATTGAACAGTGTGGCCAATCTGAACCAATAACTATGAGGATTAAAAATATTCTTAAAGAGTATGATGAAGATGGTGACATCTTCAAAGAACTCATTCAGAATGCAGAGGATGCTGGAGCTGATGCCTGTAAATTCTTGTTGGATTTCAGAGAACACAAAGATCCTCCTGAAAGTCTTATTGATCCTGACATGGCCCTATGTCAGGGACCATGCCTTTGGGCCTTTAACAATGAGCTGTTCACAGATGATGATTGGGAAAACATAGTCAGAGTTGGCTCAGCCTCAAAGGAAAACAAAGTGGAAAAGATTGGAAAGTTTGGACTTGGATTCAATACCGTTTATCATGTCACAGATGTTCCCTCTGTCCTGAGTGGCAACAAACTTCTCATACTTGACCCAAATGTGACTCATTTGAGAAAGCACATCCAGCAGAAAGCAAATCCTGGAATCAAACTAGATCTCTCTCAAAGAGACTTTTCCATTGCTTTCCTGGTCTATTTGGACCATATGAAGGCATTTTTGACTGTGACTTTACCCAGAAATGTCCTCCAGAACCTTTCAATGGCACGCTAATCAAACTACCTTTCCGAAGTGAGGAAGAAGCTCAGAGATCAGAAATAAGCAAAAAGGTATACAGCAAAAAGGATATCTTTGCCTTACAGCAGAACTTCACAAAGAACTCACAAACTCTTCTGCTTTTCCTCAAGAACATCAACATGTTGTCTTTAAAAAGTATCTCGAGCAAAGTATCAACATCACTGAGGGATGAAGAAATACCAACCCTTCTGGACATAGTTAAAACTGTTGATAATACAATGAGGATTTCAAATAAGAGCTTAATCAAAAAGCAGCAACAAGCAGAAAAATCATTAATGAAACATGATATTAAATGCACAAAAGTCATTGATAGCTCCACATTACAACTTGTCCAGATAACTAGCCAGCAATTTGGTGAACTAAAGTACAGTTTTGGCTAATTTACAACTGCTTTGGCACTGGTCAGTCTTTGGAAATGGTTCTTAAACGGAACACAACAGAAAAGGAGAAGGCTGTATTCTCCTTGCCCATTGGAGGGGTTGCTGTGCCTTTGCAAAAAGATACAGAAACAGGAAAATTATCTCCTCTACAAACAGACTTTGCTGGAAGGCATTTTGCTACCTTCCTCTTCCCATTCAGACTGGTCTTCCTGTAAATATAAACGGTACATTTGCTGTAATGAGCAACAGAAAAGGTCTCTGGGAAAGTGGAATGAAACACAAGTGGAACATGGCTCTTCAAGAGGATCCTGTGGTGACGGCATATATTACTTCACTTTTTGCACTGAAGAAAATGTCTGAAAACAAACAACTTGAGGCTTACTGTTATCACAGCTTTTGGCCTGAGAGAGAGAAAGTGAGTGATACATTTAAGCCTTTGGTGGATGCATTTTACTCTAATCTCGTGCAGTCCTCCAGTGGCCTAGACTTATTTTCTGATGGAGAACACTGGTGCTCAATGAATAATGCAATCTTTCTACATGAATGCATTGAAGAAAATGCAGAAATCAACAGACTTGCTGCACAGGTGTGCAAGGAATACATGGAAGCACCAAACGTTGTTGTTCCTATCCCACTGTGGTTAAGAAAGAGCTTCAAACAAGCTGGGCAAGAAAAGGTTTTACAAGACAAGACATGGACATGGGAGAAGTTTTACCAAGAGGTGGTGTTCAAAAACCTTGCTACCATGGATCCTAAGACCAGAGATACACTTGTGTTGCATGCGCTGGACCTCAACATAAAAGAAATTGACCATCTGCTGACTTTTTATCCTTGCATACCTACATCAGACGGACAACTCCAGTATATCAAGAAACTTGTCAATCCCTCTGGAAGAGTGGCCTGTCTTTTCGAGCCAGATGAAGGACGCTTGCTGGGTGGAACCAAGCAAAACTTTGGTTCACCCAGAAGGATTAAACGGTTGCTGGAACTTGGAATGGCCAGTGATCACCTTCCCCTTGAGGACATCACACACAAAGCACGCACAATGACTGAAACTTGGAGTGTTGACAAAAAGAAATCATATGAGAATGTAAAATGCCTTCTTGAACTTATGAAAACCCACCTGAATGACAAAGATTCTCCCCACTGGAAAACCTTGAGAATGACTCCATTTCTCCCAGCATTTTCCCCTGGTGACATAAAAATGAATAAAAGCACAATGCTCCAACAACCCACAGCAATTTTCAGTGACAGATTCTCCCTTCTTGTTAATATGATTCATCCTGTGCTGGATCATAGTGGACTGAAAATGCACAACACTGATCTTGTCCTTGACCTTTTAAAAGTTCAGAAGAGTCCAGAGCCACAGACTGTGCTTCAGCAGCTGCAAGAAGCCTGTAAGCATTCACAGTCATTGGACAAAGATATGATTCGCAAAATAGCATATGAGTGCTATAAGTTTCTAGATCAGTGCATCAGTGGATCTGAGAATGCCACCTTCATTTCACAGCAGGCAAATTCATTCCCATTTGTCCTCATAGGCAACACATTTGTTAATGTCAACTGTGTTGCAGAAAATGAGCAGTTTGAAGCCAAACCCTATCTCCATGTACTTCCACAGTTCTTTGCTAGTTTCAGGAATCTTTGGGAGACTGTTGGTGTTGGGAAAAAATTTACCACCACTCAGTTTTTCTCTGTGCTTCAAGAACTTCACTCCCAACATGAAAACAAAGTACTCCCGAAAAGAGATTTATCTATTTGCCTTACGATTTTAATGAAAGGGATATTTGAGGCAAAAGAAAAACCAACTGAAGTATGTTTGATACCAAATGAGCATGGAGTTTTGCAGCCTGCTAAAGACCTGTTTTACAATGACAGTCCATGGATGCCAGTTGCTCCAGATATCACATTGTGTCATCAAAATATCCCTCGTCCTATGGCTATCCACTTTGGAATCCAAACAACCAGGCATCATACTCTGGAAAACTCCAGAATTGATGAATTTTCCCCGTTTTCCTTCCATTTTGAACAGCAGGAACAACTAACTGTTCGAATTCAAAACATAATTTCAGCATATCCTTCAAAAAAAGACATCCTTAAAGAGCTGATCCAAAATGCTGATGATGCTGAGGCAACAGAAATTCATTTCATTTGGGACAAACGTCAACATGGCAAAGAAAAAACATTTGGAGAAAGCTGGAACAATCTGCAGGGTCCAGCTCTCTGTGTTTTCAACAACAAAGTGTTTTCTGATGATGACTTGAAAGGCATTCAGCAGCTGGGAGAAGGAGGAAAACAGAACTTACAAGGAAAGACTGGAAAATATGGACTTGGTTTCAACTCTGTTTACCATCTGACTGATTGCCCCTCCATCCTAACTGGAGATGAATTACTTTGCATTTCTGATCCCAATCAGAAATACATTGAAAGTCACTCAGGCAAGCCTCTTTCAGGCATTGGATACAAACTAGAGAACAGTTTCAGAAAGATGTACACTGATGTCTATGAATCATTTCTTCCTGAGGAATTCCCTCTTAAAGAAGGCACCATGTTCAGATTACCTCTGAGGACAAATATGGCAGCAAAAAGTTCAAATATATGTCAGCGGGAAGTCACTGAGAGTTGTATGAGGGAACTGTTCTCTGTCCTGTCTGAAGATCCAGAAGGACTAATTCTGTTCCTGAAAAACATCTGCAAGATTGAAGTTCATGAACTTGATACTACTTCCAAGAAGCTTAAAACCACCCTAACTATTGAAAGAACTCTGCAACAAGAAAGCAGAACAAAAAAGGAAACATTTGCAAAACAATTACAGAATGCACTGCAGTCTAAGTATCCAATAACCCCCTGCAAGACGTTCTATGAAATGACAGTTTCCACCTCACACAAAAGACAAAGTGAATGGATTATTGCTGAACAGTTTGGATCATTCAACAACAGTAACGAACTAAAAGCAGGTAACAAACTTCCCCAGGGGGCGATTGCTGCACATGTAAAGAACAATTCCACCCACCCTGCACGAATCACTAACAATGATTTCCAAGGTGCTGCCTTCTGTTCCCTCCCGTTGCCTGGAACAACTGGACTACCAGTACATGTGAATGGAAATTTTGAGGTGGACACAAACAGAAAAAATCTTTGGAAAGAAGATGGCAAAAATGTGAAGTCAAATTGGAATGAGAGTTTGAAACAACTTATCATCGCTCCACTTTATGCAGATCTATTGCGTTACATTAGAGATAAGATCAACGTCAAGAAAGGCTTCCTTCATCAGCTTGGACTCCATCTAAGTGATTCATACTTGCGCTTTTGGCCAACTAAGTCAAAAAATGTTGGTCCAGAGTGGCATGAAATGATACAGGATGTGTACAGGTCCATTACAGCAAATGGACTTGATGTAGTTCCAGTTCTGAAGACCTCAACATGCAAAACTGCAAGACTGGAATTGAAAGAATATTCTCTTGATTGGTGTAACCTCACAGAAGCAGATCCTGCTCAAGCACCTTACCTAACAGACTCAAAAAATGAAAAGATCAATCTCATTTTGGAATCTCTTGGAATGAAACTTGTTCCCGATTTCTCAAACATGCGCTGCATTTGGGAAAGCATACAATCAGCTGGGACTGAAGTGAAAGAAGTCAGTCCTGCTACTGTGCGTATGTTTTTGCAAGCAAAGGCCCTCAATGATCCTGCACAAACAGATGCTGATTTACCTTTGCCTGTAACTGCTACTCTCATCCAAAATGAACAACGATGCTCAGAGCTCCTGAAGTTTTGTTTGAACGATTCCCAGTTGAATGAAAATGCAAAGAATGACTCCACATTACTTGATGGCCTTCCACTTCTACTTACAAAAGACAAGCTTTTACGAAAGTTTAACTCTAAATTTCCAAAGCTGATTTCAAGATATGACAGACTTTTTTTTGGCTATGAAGACAAATTTGCAGATCACGCAATAAATGGAGAACACAATCTTCTGAAAACTTTAAACCTTGTCAATAAATTGACACTTTCAAATGCAGCAAAATACTTGGAGCCAATAATTCAAAGTCTTCTTCAAGGTTGTGAGATCAATACAGACAGTGGTCTTTATGTCCCAAATGAAAAGATGCTGAAGTGGCTGGACCCACTTTGGTCTTTTATAACAAGTGAAATTACACATGAGACATCCAGAGTTGATAAAGAAAGATTGACAGCAAAGGATGTGAAAAAACTCTTCAGTGACTGCTGCATCCTACCAGTTATATATCCAAGAGGAAGTAACAAACACCTCCTGCAGACAATGGAAAACATGTCAGGTGTCATCCCATATGTCCCAGAAAAAGGCATATCTCCAATCCTTTGCAAACTTGGTTTTCTAAAACTTGACTTTCCCTTCTTTTTAAAGAAAAGAAGTGAACAGTTTAACCAAATATGCCAGGAACTCTTGGATGTGAATAATAAAATATCAGTTCTGGACCAAGCCTGCAAAATCAACCAATCAGAGTTCAGGTTCTTGTCAAGTGAGGAGATGAAAATCTTTCAGAATTTTTTACAGTCAGAAGTGTCGATGTCTAAAGAATACAAGAGGAAGCTTAAATCTTTACCTATTTTTGAAACAACACTTTGTGAACGAGTAAGGATTGATGGACCCCAAGAGGTATTTATCCTCAACAGCAAACATTCAGCGACATTTCCAAATTTGTTCGCTCTGTGCAACAGCAACAACACCTTCCTAAAATACAACCCAGAAAACTTTCATCTGTCAGAAATGCTGGAGATCAAAATTCTGAGTGATCTGGACTATTTTATGAAGTTCATTCTGCCATTTGTACAAACACTCACAGAGAAAGAGACTCTTGATTGCTTAAAGCTGATATTATTAATGGAGCCTGAGTTTGACCTTTCCAAGCACAAGGACATCATCTTATCACTGAGGTCTGTAAAGCTGATTCGAAGCTCTCAAGGACAGCTTGAGACTGCCTCGTACTACTATGATGACAGTGTGGAGCTTTATGAGAAAATGGTTTCCCAACAGAAATTTGTTCCACAGACATTTTGGACAGACTTGACTGAGGGAAAAGAATATCAAAGAGTTAAAGCAAGAGCCCTGATCAGGGAATTTGGAATGAAGCATAAGGTGACCAACGATGAAATAATCAGTTTCGCCCACCAGCTGGAATCGGAAGCCAAAGAAAATAGAAACCTCAAAATGTTGAAACAGAAGTCAAAACTGCTTTTCAAAGAAGCCTTGAATAAAGTGGCCACTGACAAAAATGAAAGGTTGCTGAGAGACATTGCTGATATCAAGTTTATCTTTCCAGTTAAGATCCAGGAAGATCTCTGCAATTATTGTCAACCATTTGCTTCAGAGAATACCACCGTTCAAATCAGAGGATCTTTGATTGATGGAGATTCTAAACATCAGGGTTTGATTTGGTCCTCAATGCCAATTATACAGTTGCCAGGTTATGTCTCACAGAATCTCTCAAAAATGATACAAAATGTTGGAGCTCACAAACAGCCACCTTCAGAAAAAGTGACCAGAAACATGAAAAACATCTGTCAGTCCCCATGTAAAACTGATCAGGTCATCAAAACCCGTGCAGATGTGTTTCGGCATCTGTATGCCTACCTGCAAGCCAATGGCTTTGATGGACAGTCATTGTACAATCAGCCTGTTGTTTTGGTTGAAAAAGACACTGTGCTTTTTAAAGCTGATGCTGTGTGCCTTTCACTTTCTCATTTCCTTGATTTCAGACCATACTTGTACCCAATTTCTTCACAAGATGCCTTGTATGCAGAGTTCTTTAAGAAAGTTGGTGTGAAGGAGGAAGCCACTGCAGAGCACTACTGTAATGTCCTGGCAGCTGTCCATTCTGATTCCAGTGAAAAACAAGGGCTGAATGCACCCCAGTTGATTACTGTAAAACGAGCAGTTCACCATTTATTTATCTTAATCAAAACTCAAGGAGAAAAGGCCCTCAATGGTGATGACCATACTTTGCATCTTCTTGCAGTTGATGGAAAGCTGCATACATCAAGTTCACTCTACTACAATGATACAGTGTTTGAGATCCAAAGGTTGAAGGAAGGACTGGAGGAATCGTTCCCGTTGCTTGAGAAACTCAGTGAATGTCATCTGGGGAGTGACATCTTTGAACAGCATCGACTAGTGAAAATGTTACCTCAGAAACTGCAGCCTAAAATGTTGTCTCAGGTCACAGAAGAGAAAGTTTTGGAATCAAACATGCAGCCTTGTGAGCTTGGAAATGGTTGTGAATTCAGTGGATGGTTTGATAAACATCTCTCCTCAGAAGAATTCAAACATGGACTCATTTGTCTCCTCAGAGAACAGACTGAGGGTAAAATAACAGAAGAAGATGCAACAGACATGTGTGAGAAAACATTTGGCAGAATTCAAATTGTCTGCTATAAATCCCTCAAAACGATGCTTTGGCTCGATGAGCAGCCGCTACACAAAACTGCCAGAGATACTGATGTATTTGTCAGACAAGAGCAACAAGGTCTGACCTTGTTCTTGAAACACAATGATGACATGGCTCCTAAAGTAATAAACAAAGTGAACATGATTTTGACAAAGGGGATTAATGCTCTTTTAGGCCACAGAATTGCATCAATTCATCTCCCGGTGCTCGGACAACTTCTCATGTGTGACACTCTGCAAGATGTGAAACAAACTCTGGCTGTTAATAACATCCATGACAGTGTAAACATTGAAACAAAAACTCTAACAGATCCTGGGACAAACATTCCAGATGAATGGCATGATTCATTAGACATGAGCTTTCTGAACAACTTTGAAGAAGGGGAATATGTTGGCTATAGCAAAAACAACACGTACATTTATGCAATTATTGTCGAAGAACTTCCCGGATGCTCTGGAAGATGTTCCTGGAAATACAAAATAGATATTGGAGAGGATGAACCAGTAGAAGTCAGTCACCTTGACCTGTACCAATTTAAACGAGACAAAAAGATTAAATCCGATGGGATCAACTGCTCTTCCTCTCTGGAGCTGGTTGTAAAGAATGTGTCGCCTTCATCCCAGCCCCCACAAAGTTCTTTGCCAATCTCTCTTAATGAAGCTAAAAGAGAAATAGACAAATGTTTGGCTGAGATTTGGAATCTTCCTGAAGAGGAGAGAAGGAAAGCTATCAAGAGACTTTACCTTAGATGGCATCCTGATAAAAATCCTGACTGCCAGGACCTCGCCACAGAGGCTTGTAAATATTTGCAGAATCGAGTTAATGAGCTCAGCAATCAGTCCAATTCAATGAGATCTAATTTCAGAGACTTTTACCAGCAATGGGACCATGAAGCCAGGCATCACAGAAGTGGCCGAGAAAGATTCTTTAGATCTAGTGCATCACGCTCCTACAACTTTTGGACCCATAACACAAATATTCCAAGACCAAACAAAGAAGAGGCCAAACGCTGGTGTAAACAGGCTCGCTGTGATCTTGACGCAGCTCATAAAGACACAAGTGGAGGCAGCACAGAGTGGTGTCTATTCAAAGTCCATCAGGCTGTTGAAAAGGCTCTCATTGCAGCAGAATATAAGCATGATGGCAAACACACCACCAACAGCTCAATTTCAACCACAGCAGCGAAAGTTTCCTACTACCACCCTCAACTGAGAGACCTTCCTCAGATTGTAGCCGATCTGAAGTCACTGGGAGTGGACGCCAAAAAAACTCAATACCCCAACTGTCATCCATTTCCCCACATTCCTAATGAGCAGTTCAGGGCTGCAAATGGAGCATTAGCGGTGAACAAGGCATCTGAGCTACTCAACAAAGTAGAAGCGTATGTAAATTAAATTGTGCTGTTAGATTGATCAGATTTTCTTTTTTGCATTAGTTTTTTTAAAGTGATTTCTGCTAATATTTCATTCCTTCTGTTTTGGTAAACCCTTAATTGGTGTTGTAATATTGAAACAAAGAAACAACAAAATCGTACAAAATAGACTACTTTTAATTAGTGTTGTGTATTTTATTTCATGGCAGAAAACTTAAAAACTTTGGATTATTTTATAAAACAGTAAACAATTTTTTTTCAAATGCAGAATATGTGCATGACTAAATAAAGGTTCAAGGCAATCACTGTAGAAAATTTACTTTTATATAATTCTTGTAACATTGTAATGCTAATGTAAAGATTGATGCACAACTTTGATAATCTTTAGAAATACTGACTCAGAACCTTTTGTAGTTTGTATTACTAAAAGAACTGAACAGTGTGTTGTGTACACTCTAGAGCAGTCCATTGTATTTTTTGTTTGTTTCATGGTAGATATTGTTAGTTCATTATTATTGAGTTAATGCATTTTTTTCCATCCATATTTTATGTTTTATTTTACGACGTGCTTGCAGTACATTCCCAATAGGTGATTATGTTTGAAAAATGACTAAGACTACTGCTGTTTACTGTATTTTTTTTAGGTGTTTTCACTTTAATGTTGAAATAACTGTTATTATGTCATATTTTACTTAGCTTATGCAAAATGTTCCTCTTTCTAGTTTATGATAGCAATAAATATTGCAACTGGAATATCTATTCCTTATAAATGTCATGTCCTTTACAGTTAACTTAGCTGTAACAAAAACTTTCTATTGCTAAATAAATATTGTCACTTGTACTCATGAGTCATGTCCACTTGTGGTCTTTACACTTAATCTTTAATCCATGCTTAACTTAATTCAAATTCGAAAATACTTTTTTATACCAAACGGAAATTAAATGTTGTAACTCATATTAATTCATCATAAACAAATGTTATTGTTCGTTGCCGAGAAGCAGACAAATAATGTTCAGGAGGCAAAAACAGACATTTTAAGTTAAAAGTACTTTTTATTTTATTTTTATTATCAAATCATGTTATGAAAATAATGACAACTGACCATCATCTTAGACAATTTTATCTTCCTGTACATTTCCACAAAACTTTGCTCTGACTTATGCAACATCCCTACAGTTTCGGAGTACAACTGTCTTCTCTTTGTGCTGGAGTTTTGATCATCTCATCTTGGAAGTATCCGTCCCCACCACAGAAATCTTTACAAGGCATTCCACATGAGCAACCGTTTTTGTACATGAGTGAGAAGTTCACAGATATACCAGAATTAGTCTTTATTTGGAGTTTCCTGTTGCCGCCTCATCAAAAATAATTTACACAAAATCTGTACATACTTACAAGACTGGAGTTTGTCACTGAAGAAATTTTAAAATTCAAAGGAGCAACAAACAGTGAGATATGAGGATATTAGACAGTGAATTGTGCATTTGCAGCTCAAACTCTCATTTAACCTTATGGCACAGGGAAATTAGGGTAAGACAACACCTATGCCTACCGGAAATTATTTTATTCTCCTTCTATAAAACCCACTTTCAATCATAGAAATGTTTAAGCATGTTTGCTGTGGCTGATGTTTGCATCAAGTATAACTATATTAATCTAAAACGTAAAACACCTGGAATAAAACCTAGCTTCAATCTGCATATTCACATTCCATCACACTGCTGACAAACTAAGCTGGAATATAAGCAGGCATCTTAAAAACACTTAAGGCTTCATTTGTGTCCTTTAGCTCCCAGCTAACAGAAAAACCACAATCACAATCCTGTTCCTGTCCCTCATTAGATTTAAACTAATTAGCACTTTGGGAATGAAATCATTCAAAATTACATCTTTCACATCACATGTATCACATGTTAAAACTAAGCAGTTACTGTTTTACATGTCAAGATGTAGAAAGGAGGAGGTGGAATGAACAAATGCACTCAACATTATCTGAAGGCTAGTGACACAAACACACGTTATTACCCGATGTGAGTTGCTCTGCGATGTGAGCCAAACATTATTCTCTTCTGACCTCTGATATCAACACTGATTTTCTATTCCACTGTTTTTTCTGAGGGTTAGCAGTGTGTGAAAATCCCAGCAGATCAGCAGGTATTGATGTACTCAGCACTGAATTTACAAGAGAATTTCTAATCATAAAGCCACTTGCAATGTTGCAGCAAGGCATGGAGAAAATATTGAGGAAAGATCAGACCTGCATAGCAGGCTGCCTTGCACACCAGGTTCACTTCCATTGATTAATATTTTCAAGTCAGATGCCTTGAGTCCAGGTGAAGACACAGGTTATTGATAAGAAAGTCCATCAATGACCTGATGAAATCCCGGGAAGTCTCAACTCTTGCAAATTCAAGTCACAATGGCAGAGGTTTGTCAACCTCTGCCTGTCACACCTCTATTGTATCATAAAGCTATTTTTAAAATAAATGTTTAGGGTATTTTCTTATTAAAACAAAATATGTTTGCTAGTGGTTTATTTTTAATGCAGTTTCTAATGAGTTATGCTGCTTTATCCATCAGATAATATGAGGGAGTGCAGTAGCCCCATTATATTTATTTTCTCATTTTAAGTTTTTTCATGAAAATTTGTGATCTTAGCAATGAACCAATGTGTATTTAGTGTACCATAATGTAAGGAAAGCTGTATATTCGGCCTATGTTCTCACCTTCTATGCATGCCAGAGGAGTGTGTGAAACTTCACGCACAGATCACATTCTGTTTGACTCACATCGTGTAATAACAGCAAGCCAAAATAACATTAACCCATCCTACCAAACCATATGCTCCCTCATCAACTCATATTCATGATGTGAACATAAATTAGGAGAACAGCCATAATGCTTGGACGTGTTTTCCATGAAAAGTGTCGGGCCTGTAACACCAAAATCTCTGAAGATGTAGTTTTAAAGTTTTGTGTACTGGCATGAGCACACGGTGAACATTCATCCATTTTAATAAAATAAATTACATCTATTGGCACACTGTCGTGTCGTACTATAATCCTCCTACTGTGCTGCACCTGGGATTGACGAGTCCAGAGTTTTGTTATAGATCTAAACCTCACAGCAGTAAAATAAAAATGCCCTTTAAAATATTATTTGCTGATGCACAAAATCCACATGGGAAACAGACGTGAGGTTTGTGTCAGTCTCATACCTGCTGGGACTCTTCAAAAAATGTTTTCATAAGTCTTTTTTTATCCATGTGTTTTGGTCTCATGCCTTGTGTTGAAGAGCAAGAGTCACTCTACTTGGTCACACAAGGCATTCCTGTTCTGGGGGCAAAAAAAACAAAACACAGGAGGGAGTAACCCCTGGGACACGGGCCCCTCACATGTTGTACGCCACATAAATAGGATCCAGCTGGTCAGCCAGGAAACCGTCTCTGAGATGCATCCGCTGCTTCTCCCCTCTGGAGTTGATGGGGATTACACCGGGGTCAACAACAACCACTACCCCCACGATGAGGTAGTGCTCCTCCAGGACAACGTTTGTCACCAAGGCCACCAGGTCCAGAGCCTCCTGCTCGGATCCTTCCAGCTCCACCACTACCACCAGGAGGTTGGTCCACGTGAACACCGCACTAGAGGGAGGAGAAGAAAACAGTGCACTCCATTTTATATACTTGAAATGAAATTATAGTAACAGAATTTAAAGATGTTGTTTGTTTCTCACCATTCAGCTATGCTCTTGTGAGATCGGATAACGGAGGTCTCAATGTCGATGGGGTGATACCTCATTCCCCTCAGCTCCAGAGTCTCGTCAAGAGAGCCCACCACATAGAGCGCATCGTGGCGCTCTGACACATCATAAAATTCACTTTTAGTTTATTTACAAACCTAACAACAGAGCTATATGTTTCACTAAGCTTTCCCTAGTGAAACATCGAAAATGGTAATAATCATGCTCACCTCCGCTGGCGTCAGTGAGGTCGGTGCGTCGCAGGAAGCCCAGATAACCGGTTCTTGCCCAGATCGTCTGGGTGTCTCCGAAGCTGAGCTTGGTGTTAAAGTGGTCAGCATGCAGCGCCTCTTCCCCATAAACTGTGTAGTAGCCTGTGGCGTTGTGAGGACTGCTCACCCAGATCTGTCACAGGTAAACACTAAGGATTGCACATGATTCTGGTGGACATTTTAGGCCCCTCATAATATACAATGACCACTTTAGTGGCTTTAATTCATCCAATACAACAGCTGTAACTTTACAGTTACAAATATGTTTTTTCTTCAGTTTGCAGCTCATGATGCAGTTCACATTTTATTTTTTGGCAACATGGTCTATTTATCTTCCTGAGGCTCAAGAAATGAGGAGCAGAGTGCTCCTTTTTCTCTACTTAAAAAAGTTGGGTATGAAACAGAAATTAACCTACTGAACATGCAGGTCCATTCAGATCCATTAGTAACATTGTTTAATTGTTTTAAACAAGTCTAATTGTTTAGTATTTTCTAAAAGCTTGAATATCGATTCCTGTCCTGTTATTTTATGTTAGTGTGGGGCTTACCTCTCCCAGATGCGAGTCTCCTAAAGGTCCTTTCGTCTCTGTGTTGGCAATGACCACTTTTACCCCAGGCAGAATCTATACAAGCAGAAAGCCACATCTCAGTTTTAAAACTCAAACTGTGAGTAAAAGTGAATCATTTTGTCAGCATAACGATTGACTCATTTTCTTTTCTGGATTTGTTATTTTTCACCTTCCCAGACTCCATCAGGGGCAGACTGTGAGGGGATCCTCGCTCCACAAGGCGAACCCTGGAAGGGCAAACAAAACTATCACATACACTGAATAAATACCAGAAATATAATTATTATGTTACTTTGAGGTTCATGTTTAATTTGCTTGCACTGACTGTGTTGCAATACTGCCCCCTACCTGTCATGTCGCAGAGCTCGCATATCCACATAAACGGTGGTGGGATCCGGTCCAGATGTTCCCTGGAACAAAGCAAGCACAACTGGAGGTTACAACCCAGTTGAGTCCTGATGTGACCTCTGTTTGCTGTCTGTGTGAGGAGGAGGTGGAAGCTGGTAATGAAACAGCTGCTGAATAAGCAGGGGGGCAGCCAAAAGCCGACCAGAAGCCAGGCTACAGGAGTTAGGACTGAACCATGTACAGAAAGACATTTCCTCCATCAGATCCTCTAACCCTTAGTGTAGGGAGGGTAGACCAATCTACACTTGACTACAAATATCTAAATCTGCGTTAGCTTACTCTTCTCCCATAAATGTCAAAGAATCAAAAACTGTGAGAACTATTTGTTGTGATTAAACGCCTGCCGTGCAACTGGGTTTTAAGTGAACCGTTCCTCAGGTGATGGGACCTGTTATTATTTCTATTGTGGTGAAACCAGCTACAATAAATTATGCTTTCCATTACTCTATTGGCAATGATTAGACAACATATAAGCAAGATCTGTGAGGAGAAAAAAAACACAGACAGGACTGATTTAGCTCAATGAGTCATTTGATGCCAATCCATGAAGCAGCAGCAGATCGTTGTTGGAAAATGTCAACAAGACTCAATTAGTGTTTGCCAGAAAACAATAGACTGTTACCATAGTTAAAAAAAAGTACATCCTCAATTAAATCTGTCTATATGTACAAGATATAGTTTTTAATAAGGGTACGTCTCATAAAATATGTTCAAAAGGAACAAATACTTTCTTTTTGCAAATTTACAAAATATTTCATAAAACATATTTTACTACACTGTGAAAAATATCAACCAGTATAATGTGAAAAATCACACCCAATAAATCGTTTATAATTGATAAGAGACAAATCCAATTATACAATAAAAAAAACTGGCTAAAACAAAAATGAGCTGAATGAAGCCAAGCCTCATTGGATCAAAAATAAAGGCAAATGAAGACAAATGTGAAAGCATGTTCAAACGTCATGCAAGAGAAACAACAAATGGCCACATGAACACACAGACTGAGCTGCGGAGCAAACAGCCACTCATCCCAGTACCTGCTCAGCCAGTTTCCCTAACCTGTTGGGCTGACAGGACAGGGCAGGACAGATAGAGATATAGATGCATGTGTTCATATATATATGTGGGACAGACACAAATAAACTTGTGCACAAAAAAGGGAGAACAGGAAACAGTTACCAGGATTGGGAAAACAAATTAAAATCATCAACAGTACTGAGAAGGACAAAGTGCATAGGTATTGGTATTTTACTTTACCAAAAATAAATTATATATAAAAAAAAATATAATGTCCTGATTAAAACAAATCTTATCCAAATCAATGAATTTGGTTAAAATGTAATTAAGTGGTAAATCAAAGACAAGGTTAAGGTTATATTTACCTAATTATATATAAATCACTGTTTCTTCAGACATTTGGACTTTTATCTTGAAGTTAAAACCTGCCGTCTGTAAAGTCCATCAATTTTAAATGTATTCTTTTCTGTATTTTTTGCCTGTTTTTCTAATAAATGATAAAAATCATATTTCACACTTTTCTAGATTTTTTAAACTGATAGGAAATTTTATATGATTAATTAAGAGTCAAAGTAATTATAGAATCAAAATGATTTTTTAATTACTGATAATCAGATACCATAGCAAAGATTAGATCATAAATAATGGACTTAAGACTAACAAATCCACACTGTTTTTTTTCTGACTCCAAGTACATCAATCCTATATTTCATCATTCCCTGTGGCATTTAGCTCTACTTTATCCTTTCCCTGCACTGTGAAGACAACAAACTCTGACAAAAACAACCATTACCAACACACACCTAAAAACCCATCAGTATTGCAGTTACAGATACCAACAGGAGGAATATTGTTTTTCATGCACTTTGGGAATGTTATTCTTCAGCTGCTGCTTACCTGCAAACAGATTGCTATGTTCACTCTGCAGCCGAAGGTGGTGCTGACAGCTCGTGGCGAGAGCCCCAAGTCCTTGAAGATCTTCGAGAAGGACTGAGTGAGGGTGATCCGAGGCCTTTCCTCCGCCACCACCATACACGTCCGCACGCAGGACAGATTCACATTCCGCAACTGGAAGAAGCAAAGGAAAGAAGAGTTACATCAAGGTCAGACATTTAGTTTCAAAATGATATAAAAGTTGCCAGAATTGGCTGAAAACTTGAAATCCATTAAAAATACAATCTCTATATATATTCAAATATTATAATAAGCTGTATTTTTTTTGTATAAACAGTTTTTTCAGGAGTATTTTACAAGTAACCTCTTACCATGAATATTTTATAATGGCTTTAACTAAAAACAGATCTTGCAAGTTGACTTAAGCTATAAGTAATGTTTGCAGGAATTATTATCAAAATATGTATCCTTCAAATGATAAACAAGTCCTTTATAAAACATCTGCAGTGCAGGAGTGAACAGGAGATCATGTCTGAGCAGTTTGTAGAGTAAACCGACCCGTAGAGCTTCTGTCTGTGAGCCCAGACCCTTGGTGCACATCTCCATGACTGAATATGAGCAGAAGGTGACGCGGACTTTGTACTGGCTGACAGCAGAAAGCCACAGAGAAGCATTACTTTCCAGCTCAAGAGGAGGAACGAGGATCGACTGGTGGCCGGAGTAAACACTAAAACAGAAACACAACGCTAAACTTAGAGGAGTCACATGGGGCAGACCTGTCTGTCATTCAGCTGCTCAGAACTGCTGATTTACCTGCACAGGCACCAGAGAGCCAAGCCCAGGCCGCAGTAGGGGTCCAGACAGATGGCGATCTGCCGGGAGGGGTAGAGCTCGCACTGCAGCTTGATGGAGCGACACAAGGCACTGGTGGCAGAATGAGACATCTAGGAGAGATACAAGACAAAGGGATGGAAATCAAGAATAGTAAGAAGTGAAAATCATCCTAATATGGCATATATAGTGAAACCTGAAGGTTTTTATGTGCGTCAGCATACTTTGACTCCTGCTAGGATCCCAGTTGTGGAGACACTGAAGTCCAGATAAGCCAGCATCTCTGGTGTGGGGGGCTTGTATGTCTGAAGACACTTCTTCCTGGGGAGGTCATCTGCAGAACACAAAGACACATTTCACTGCAGAGAGGATTGATTTGTAACAACATGAGAAGCCTAACTGAACCACAAAAATACATGTGGGTGTTTTGTCAAATAATTTACCAGTGTCTATTACTGTTGGCCAGCTCTTGATGTCCACAGCTGCTGTAGCCTCTTTGGATTTCAGTAGCTTCATTATTGCTTGAGTTGTAAGGATGCACACTGACTTACTGACCTGCAACACACAAAAAATACAGTTTGCAACAGAGTAAACAGAGGAAAAAAAGATGCAACAATATTGCATTCATTATTTTAGACAGAAAAACACAAAGAAAGCAAAATCCACCCTGTTCGGGATTCATTTTAAGATAAACAAGATGAATCAGTGAGAAACAGATCGTTTTACCTCAACAATCATCTTGACGGTCGGCAGAGTGGTGGCCAGGTTCTGTGGGTGTGGAGGTCTCACTGTGACAGGGACACACCCTGCATACAGGCAGCCGTAGAAGGTTGCAATCAGGTCGATTCCTGCACATACGCACACACACATACATACACACACGTTGATGAAATAATGAAATGCTGGACTAACACTGAGGAAAACATCCACAAAGCTTAAATGAACTGAACAGAAACGTTTTACCCGGTGGGTAGACGAGCGCCACATGGTCCCCAGTGTTGAGGCGTCCCATCAGAGCTGCTGCCACGCGCTCTGCTCGCTTGTGCAGCTGCAGACAGGAAGCTGTGCTGGCCACTGTACCCTGAGGGGAAATCACAGACAGCACTAGTCCACAGCACCTTATTTAGTTCACTCAGAATTGAAGAAAAAACTTTAATTGACCCTGATTAAAATAAAAAAGTTGAACTAAAGAGAAAAGATGGTGAAAATGACTAACTAGAAAGGATTTTCGAAGATTTCTTAAATATTCCAAAGTGAAAAATCTCACTTAAAACATAAGGGAAACCCTAAAAATAGAGCAAGTTTGAAAAAGGTCTATTGCTTTTACAGTTCTAATAATAAAGCATTATATAATTGTGCCACCATAATTTAGTTTTAACTTTAAAATGCAAACTGCAGCTATGATCTTTTAAAACAGCGACATATTCTCTACAACGTGACCATGGTACTCTACCAGGATTCCTACACAATGTAGCTGTATAAGTCAAATACTTTTCCAGAGTTCTCGGTCCTTAATATTTCTCTTTAATCATAAAATATTAAAGTTAGCAATATGTCAAGATAATGGATAGACAGTGGGCTGCAAGAGAACTAGGAAAGACCAGAGAGTAATAAGCAACTTTTGAAAATAAACTTTAAGCAACTTTACACTTAAAATGTTTTTTACTTGTCTGATTTAACATCTGTTTTCATCAGCTACAAGCGGAAAACCATGATAATTAACTTAGAAGCTTGAGAGCAACAATCTGTGTAATTAATGGATATAATGTAAGAACTTTTATAAATTTCTGATTTATTGACTATGACACAGAAATCACACCACCAGATTAGCACCTGCAATGTAAAGCCTTACCTTTGAATTGAGAACGAGGAACAGAGGATGATCCGGAGTGGCCTGAGCTCTCCACTGCAGCACATCCTGGATGTAGAGGAACTGTTGGTGAAACAAAGTTACACAGGTTTAATTTATTGCATGGGGACTCACTGGGATAAAACTTTTTTTTTGTTTTACCGCAATTACAAAATGATAAAACTGAAAGGGATGAATGATGGAAATGAGTAGTGGCAAGAAAAATCAAGAGGTATGCAGCAAAATGGTTGTACTTTATTATGGTAGCATCATCATTATTGAAGGTTTATCCAATCAGATGCTCATTTGTAGCAGTTTATGGCGGAGGCACAGCTTCATATTGGAGCAATAAGAATAAATAGGGCAGCACACAAGTTAACAGCGACATAAAACTAACCTAAACATGTTTTTAATTGTGTCAGGGATCCAAACTGGAGCTACACCTTAGCAATTTGTAATGTTTACTTGAGAAGAAAGGAATCAACACTTTGACAAAACACTGAATGTGTTGGTCTTACATTTTTAAGTTAGAAAAACAAGTTCAAAAAGTCTTGATTCAAGTTCTGAAAAAAAGGCTCCCAATTCTTTGATTTTTATTGTATTTACTTATTTTTACAGGTTTTGAGTTTGCTTTATGTGTGCATTTCAGACTTCACCTTACCTGTGTGATGAGCAGCATGAATGAAATGAGGATGACTATCTACCTTACGTGCCTGGTCATTGTCCTCGAGCTGCCCCAGGTCTCGCCCACAGGCTTGTGCTATCCTCTTGCCTGCCACCAGGTTGCCCACTATCATAGAGGCAGGACCAACCTCTGTCCAGCACAAGCAGCCAATCATAACATGTTAGTGAAGTCAGCATGAGTAGCAATACGGGTATAAAACAAAATGCACTACACAGGAGCATCAAGGCTGACAATGTTGAGAGGAAAAGATGACCGACCTGGTTGTTTTTGTCTTGGTTTGGGCAGGTTGGTGACACATGTGTGAGGACACATGAGGACGTTGCAGGGATGCAGGGCGCCCTCCAGGAAACGCTGCTTCGTCTCAGATATGTGGATGCCACCCAAAGGAGCTTTTGGAAGAGTGTTGGCAGGAACGAGAGCGAGGCAGTACACCCCAACCTGGTGGATGCTGTCAATGGCCTGAAAAACACACAAGGGCTGGTTAAATACATAATAAAAGCTAAATAAAAAAAACATGTTTATGTCTTTTAAATTGAACCTAAAAAAATAAAATATCTACACTTTTATTACATTAACTGAAAACCAATTGGATTTGTAAAGCATGTTTTGTAGACAGTACAGCAGAAGAAATCTGGAGTTGCAGTATGTTTTCTTGTGTATTATAATAATGGTTGCAGCTGTATTCTAACACAATAGCTGTCAAACAAAATGCAATCTTTGAATGCAGATTAATATTCAGACTTAGAAACTAAGAAATTATTTTCTAAATCATGCCAAACAGATGAAATCCGCACCTGGAGGACTCGGCTCATCCACTGGAAGCTGTCCTCCTCTGAGGCGTCTGGCCTCTGCTCGGCCACCACAACGATCCTCTCATCATGCAGGACCGACACTGAAAATACTGCTATCCTGGAGCCAAAAGCACAACATCAAACTGTTGCAGCTGCAGCAATACAGTCAACTGAGTTCATAAATAATGCAAAACACACAAAAATACAGCCAATACAGTGTGAAGTTAAGGATTTTAAAAAAATGTTTGCCTCTTTACCTTCCCCTGTACACAAACTTCATGGGCTCTACAGCCAGCGCCGTGGCAACCACATCATCTGCATTGTGTCTCCGCCCACTGACGACCATGAGGCCATCAATCTTCCCAACAACAAACACAAGGTTGTCCTTAAAAGAAAAATTAAGTAAAGATGGTTAAATGGGCCGCAACTGAGAAATACCTATATTACCGTTTGCATTCATACCACAGGTTGTTTGGCAAAATGTTCATGTTATTCTATAAAGTTATGCCATGTAAAGTCAAACTTTTCATTCAGAGTACACTGAAGGAAAACAAAAGTTCAGAACAGAAGGGAAAAATAATCATTTCAGCTGAAGAATATTAAAATGTGGTTATATTTAAAATTATGATTGTGTTTCTATTTTGAATGCAATATCACAAATATATCAAACAAAAGCACATGTAAAAAAATTTTTTTTTCTTTTTTTTCCCTGGGTGAAATAAGAATCAACTTTCTATGACCAATATTTCATAGTTTTTTTGTACCTATTTTTAAAAATAATTGGAAGACAAAAACCAAACAAAACATAAACAGAATTATCTAATTTGTGGTATTTGACTCAACTGACTTTAATCATCCTCCAGTCAAAACACAAGAAACATATCTATGAATATAAATGTAAATAAATAATTCATTTTATGCAAGATACTTATCGAACTGTTGATGGATCAATCATGACACATATTATATTTCAGAGATATGCTAACAAACTTCAGACTAAACTTTAAAAAATGAAAGCATAAAAGGCTTAAAAATTCCTCCCAGTTTAATGACATGGAACTTACTGGTCCCACAAAGCCCAGCAGGGAGGTTCTAGTGAAAGGTTTGTCACTGACAGAAACTCCAGATGGCTTCACCGGGATAGTCTGCAACACGATACGATACTGTTAATGTTTCATGTTTTACAAATGAAATACAAAAACAAAAGATTAAAGATCAGCAAAACTGTACAAATCTAAAATTGTGAAGAATTCCTGGGAAAGAGTTTCAGTTTTGCCTTTTCTTAAACCATTTTTGAGGAAATCAATTCACTCAGTTGAATTTATAAAAGCATCTGTTCTACCTCAAAGATGTTCTTGGTCATGCCTGGGAGACCGTAGTACGCTAAACCAGAGCTGCCTGAGCTCACACAGATCTCTCCAACCTCATCTGTCTGGCAGAGAAAAGGTGTTCCCTCCACTCGCACCACGCAAACAACAGCTGGGAATGGAAAATTTAAACAGAATGAGGAGCACAATGTTTTCATGTTTCAGCCCTAAGTGTCAAATCTCAATGATTCTGACAATTAAAGAACAAAGACTTTAATGCTACATTAAACGTCTCAAACCTATAAAATGATAATCAGCCAGTTCAACAACAAAATAATAAAATAGCTACAATATGTCAGCGCAATATTTCAACATATAGAAAAGCAAAAAAGCAAAGTACAAACAATATATTCCTGTTGCACAATTCCCATTGTGATTTGTCTGTGTCTGGCTTTACCTCCAGGCATGACCTGGCCCACATCCTGGACTGTGAGGACGGAGAGTTTCTCCTCCGTGTCCACTCGAATCACACCGTGACTCAGTCCGCTCATGGACAGCACTGCTTTGCCTGGAGGAGGAACACCCATCTCTGGAGGTCTGTAGGACACACCAACACATACACATTGCTATAGTTAAATAAAAAACAGCTTCTGACTCTCCATAAACTCAAATGGAGAGCAGCAAGGACATCCAGCGTTCAAGACAACTGGAACCAGTTCTCTTTTCATCCACATTACCGTGTAAAAAAGTATTCCCTTTGAACCTTTTCACTCTTTCCTAAATCAAAATATCAAGCTTGAAATTCTTCTTTTGCGATTTTATGCAACAGATCTACACATGGAAATACATTCTTGTACAGCGAAAGAAAAATTATATATGATTTTTACACTTTTTTAGAAGTAAAAATCTTTAATGTGCGATGTGGATATGTCTTTAGTCTGCTTTGTTTATATTGTTCCGAGTGTTTTAACCTGAAATCAAATACAGATGCTCTATGACGTTTGCAAGTGAATATTATTGCTTTACAAATCCTTTATGCAGGAGTCAGAGGAAGAGAAACATTATTAAAAGGAAGACATAGCAGGTCATGTTTGTAGTAAAGGTAACCAATATGTGAATAAGTCATTTGAGTCTAAAATTGAAGTTTTTGGCCAACATGCAAAAAATGCTATTTGTGAAGCCTGAACACATCATCACCACAGTTTAGCAGAACCAAACTGTGGGAACCCAAGCTGTGGGAAGGCTTGATTCCCACAGCTTGATTCCCGAGCACAAAGGAATGGGAAGCTGCAAGGAATCAGCCAAGGTAGCAACATAACCCAAACAAATTGCAAAATGTTTATAGAAAATACTGATTGGGATGATAAAATGATGGTAGATGCTCTCTATTTTGCTAATTAGGTGACTTCTTAAGGCAGTTGATTGCACTTAATTTCTTTTTTTGTTCAAACTTAAAAGCAACATTTTCTTTTTCTTTCATTTTCCAATTGTGAACTACTTTGAGTTGGGTGTCACAAATAGTGACGTTTATTGTAATGTGGCACAGATGACATACAGTTTAATTTATATCATGTGTAGTAGCAGAGATTCACCTCCGGATGGCGACAGTCATTGCTTCAGAGGAGCAGGCACATGGGCAGATCACCTCAGGTCGCAGCCCACGTGCCTGAAACACATTGAGGAAGGCGTCGCAGGATGATATCGACCCTATGGTAACACACACAGTCAGTCTGATGCACACACAACCAAACATTCCTTACAGACATTAGTGTCTTGTATCTCTGAGACACGTCTGTGTCGACGTACTCACATGGGTTAGCTCCATCTGCCACGATCAGCATCCGTAGTGAGCTCAGACTGATGTCTCTCTGGTCTCTCTGGGCCAGCAGAGACCAGTGCATGTCCCTCGACTTCACCACCGCTACCCGCGCTACGCAGGAAACGCAAACACAAAGAGAATCTCTGATGCAAGCTCCTCTTTCATCCAACCTGACAGCCAATCACATGTCATAAAATCTGACAGGGTGTACCAACTCTGGTGCCAACAGGTAACTCAGTAAAGGTCAAACCCCACAAAGGGGAATTTTATTAAACTCAATAGAAGACTTTTCCTTTCATCCTTCATCATTGGGAGGACAACAGTAAGGCAACAAACAGAAGTTTAACTGAATTAAGACACATTTCAAGGAAGATCATTTGCTCACCTTTGTACATGTGAACTTTCTGTATCCAGGACAGAGGGTTGACTTTCATCAAGGAATAGGGAATGCTGATCACGTGCATCCGATTCATGACGCTCTGCCAGGAGAGCAAAGCGGCATCAGATAAGCTACAACACATGTACCACATTCATCAAAATGACTGAACATGATCTCACTGTAAACCAGATTTTATCATTCAGAGCAGCAGAGTTGTGTGTTGGTGATTGCGATTTGTCAGCGAAGGAATCCGAATATGTCACAGCAAGTCGACTATAAATAGGGCCTAATATACACTGCATGTTTGAAACCAATCAGAGCTGCGTCAGTGTGTTAAAGGAAGCAGATTTCTACGAGATAAGACGGTATTCTCCTTTAGGACTATTAGCCTGCATCATTTGCATGCTGATGAGGATCTACCAGGGCAGTCGGGTGAAAATAGCACGTTTCATCAGCAATTTGAGAACATGCTCCTTTTCTCACTTTTCTACTAACGCTATTAATCCTGAACTATTTTAGACACTTAGCAAATAACAATGAAGCAGGTTATTGTGCCAAGCTTTAACTAACACATAAAGATGCAGAGAACTGTTAAAATCACAGCTTTTAAATGTGAAAAAACTGATCTCAGCAATGACTGCAAAAACTTATTCATCAGGTAAAAGCAAAAAACAGATCAAATATAAAGCGGTATTTAACAACTTATCTCAGACAGCTACATAAAAATCTAGTGGATCGGCTTTTGAACAGTCTAGAAATTTCATGTTTTTCCTAAAGCAGCTCAGGTTAGATACACTTTGATCATCTTCTCAGCTCCTCTCACTCTTCTCTGCAGTGACTGTCAGCTGAACAACTCAAATTAGCAGCCGTTCCTGTGACTGCGTTGATGGTAACATGACGCCTCTGTCTTATTATTATATATAATATTTTATATTCTAGGAATCTTAAATATAGGTTTGTATTATCTCTAATCATGATAATTAAAACTGACAGAATTAATTGTGAACTATTTCAATATGTATACAATGAAACTATATAGGAGCTCCACTTTTTGATTTGAATTGCAGAAATAAACTTTTTGATGATTTTTCAACTCATTGGGCTGCACCTCCATACCTATTTTAATGTCTTTATAAGACATGGTGAAAACCTTACCGTGAGGACACCATGCCATAATCCTGCTTCTCGTTTAAAGTCCAGAACATTTGTGATAGTTTCACCTATAAGTCAAAAGATCAGAAAAAACTAAGTCTAAATTATGAGGATAAACAATATTTCATCCAACATGCTCAGTCTTCATTTGCATTCAAAAATAAAAAGAACATTATTGAAGAGAAAAGAGCCAAACAGCAAAAGAAATTAACTTTTAGAATCAAATCTGGAGAGTGACTTCAGGCTACCAGTGGAGTTCGGAGTTATTTAGAGCAAAACTGGGACACTGGAAGAAAGGAAGTGCTTTATGTTCTTGTTCTTTTCAAGCAGACCTGATGCAGGTCTGACAGACTGAAACACAACCAGCTGAAAGCAGCATAAATCAAACCGTAATTACACCACAGAGGGTATGTGAGCTGCTGAATGTGAAAGGAGGAGTTTTATGATACCAAGTATATAATGAATTATGTATTCAGTGAAGATAATCTGTTATATCTGACCTGCTGTGTCTTTAAGGAAAAGTAGAGCAGTCACAGCCAATTTCCTTCCAACAATAATTTCCTTTTCACAATATTTACCTTCAACATAATCAGAATTACTTAAACTGGTTGTAGGTATACTTGTCTCTTCTCCTTAAATATCCACGTCACAGTAATGAATAAATAATAAAGGACCAATAACTCATAGCAAGCAGAGTCCTCCCCACCTTCTGTGTAGCCGCAGGCCTGTGTGAGGGCCTGACAGTGAGCCAGCATGGCTGAATGGGACACGGTTATTCCCATGGTGCTTCCCTCTTTGCTTGTTTTATACTGAATGGAGGAAGCAAAGGAAAAACAAATAGATAGAAATGTGTTGAAATTTAAAAAGCATGGCTGCTTAACAATTTGAACTTGTAAAAAAATTTGAATATTTTCAAATATTAACAAAAAAATAAATAAATAGTACACACAATTTCTAATATGAGACATACTACATTTTTTTAAATAATGCAATCATTGCATTATGTTGTTAACTAGTACTTACTTCTATATAAGCGATGTCATTGCTGGCTTCCCGTACTGGCGGGTGCCAGTCTTTTGGAGGCTTCACAACATGCTTCCCATCTGTCACGAACCAAAGCAGCCGTGGCCAGCCTGCAGAGACGGAGACACAAAAATCCTTTCCAGCAAAATGAAACTAATGTCGTAAAGCAAGTAGAAACAAAAACAAACTAAAGTCGCACCTTTGAAAGTGACAACCTCCCCTGTTTGTGCTTTGGGCAGGCCTTTCTGACAAGCATCAGTGGTCAGTGCCAGCGTGACCCCGCAGCTGCCCAACAGAAAGCCAATCTGCTGACTGCCTGCATCCTGGGATAGCAAAGTGAGAGGTGGTTTCTAACAGAAAGGCTTTGGGTATCCTAACAATAAAATACTAAGTCAATGCAACCCAAATTTTAACAAAATAAAGCACATTTAACAATTTTGATGCATTTTAATGGAATTTTATGTAACAGGCCAACACAAAATAAACCACATAACTGGAAAATGTAACAAAAGTAAACAAATACAAATAATAAAAACAAAAAGTGCAGTAATCGTGAGACCCCTTTACAGAACTACCATTAACTTGTTTGTAATTTGTATAGTATAAATGCAGCCATTTATGAAGGTCCCAGATTTTTGTTAGAGAACATTAGGAAAC
Organism: Phalloptychus januarius; assembly: GCA_902982915.1. Lineage (NCBI taxonomy): Eukaryota > Metazoa > Chordata > Actinopteri > Cyprinodontiformes > Poeciliidae > Phalloptychus > Phalloptychus januarius. The sequence continues at coordinate 12,360,847 of CADWAE010000230.1, read as the reverse complement.
AACCAGTCCAAAAAACACATTCATTCAGAAAGCTAATTTGACTGAGCTTGAGATATTTTGCAAAGAAAAATTAGAAAACGTTTTGCAAAGTTAGTAGAGGAAAACCACAGAAGACCTGCAGTTTTATTTGTAAAGCATCATACTGCTGCAACATTTAGAGTACTGACTCAGGCTGGCTGAGTACAACTCAGTGCGACACACTCTTGTCCTTCCACTATAGAAATATGCATCCCTTTGTGCTGGTTCAACAAACAATCACCCAACAACACATTCAAATTTGTGGCAAAAAAAATAAAAGGTTCAAAGGTTATGAATACTGTTACACAACTTTGCATGCATTGCTTAGAACGCTGAACGTTCCTGAATGTAGAGAAGGAAGAAAACTGAGTGACAGCCAACCGTTATAAAAAAAAAACAAAAAAAAACGGAGCCCCTGATCTAACACACTCATATTAGATCTGCAAATTATCTTAGCACAAGCATCATGCTGGGAAAACTACACAGCTCAGAGGAGGTAAAGAAGTGGGAGACCAAGGGAGAGAAGGAAAAGAGAAGAGAGACGTGGAAGATAATAATCACAAAGAGAGAAATGACTGAGGGAAACAAAGAGAAGAGGAAGAGTGATCGGTGTTGTCAAAATGAGCCAATGAGGTTTTGACTTCTGAGATCAGTTGGCCCGTGATCTAATATTTTGACTATAATTACTCTTCTTTTCACCCCACGTACCTTTTATTGATTACAGCACAGTGTGTGCCAACAACATGCTCATGAAGGCAATCAAGAACATCAATTACTATTCACTCAGCGTAGCTAATGTGGATGAATTTAGCAAGGTATGTGCTGATGAGTGTGCTGAAGTGGCATCGCATTATGGCGATCTGTAAGCAAACATGTCAGACACAGCGCTGCTGCTGTGGTGAGATAATGACACATAACTACAAACTACACGCTCTTCAGCCGTATTTAATAACCAAATAAAACAAAAATGATTCACGTTAAATACTGTAACTGCAGGGCAGTGCACGGCTGAGCTTATTTATGTCCAGCAGGGGTCAGTGCTGATTTGTAAATACTAACAGAAAGTATGAAAAACACAAACTCAAGAGGTTTTGTTTGTATTTCACTTTACCTTTCTGGTGAGCGGGACTTCAATAGGCACAGGTACCAGCTCTGCCAGGAGGCAGCCGTAGAAGGCCACCATGAACATCACGGGGTCATTGTTGGGGAAAACGAGCGCAACCTGATGGAGAGACAAACAAGATGTTGAAAACATGGAAAGGTGTGGCCTTGAGTAAACAACTGCTCATCAGTACCTCAGTGCCTTTCAAATGCATTCACAGTGTACATGATTTGTCACATTACAGTCATGAATCTCAATTTAATTACTGGAAATGTGTTACACAGACCAGCACAAATGCAGCACTTTTTAAATTTGTATTTAAAAAAAAAAACATCAATAACTTTTTTCCCTCGTAACATTCATGAACTACTTTGTCTTGGTCAATCACCATATTATACAATATGAAACAGTTAAAGGGGTGTGAATACTTTTGCAAGGCACTGTACATTTCATCTGTATTATATCAGTTTATGAAAATGACTTGTTTTCTCTCCCTGAGAAATAGCTGCCATCATAAAGCTACGATAAATATTAGGTTTTAGTTGGCAGTCGATGTGCTTAGTTAAACACAAAGATTGGAAATAGAAGAAACACCAAACCAATGTTTATGTGAGGTTTGGCATCTATTCCTGCATAAACCCCAGAAATGCTATCTTTCCAACAGTACACTCACTTTGGAGTTTTATAAATTCTGAAATGCTTAAATGATTCTCTGGCTGCAAAGATTACCCATGGTATTTTGAGCATTTCATGCTCATCAGATACACTAGTTATTTCAAGTAGATGAGATTGGATAAATAGCTTTGCATTTTTCAGAGGTGGATCTCATGACTTACTCTGTCTCCAGGCATTAGCAAAGGCTCATTTCTGCTGCTCAGCTTGTTTAGCAAAGTGTAGGCCAGCTTCTGACTGCGGGTCCAAAGTTTACCTGCACAAATGAATGCACACCATCAAATACATGCAAAGCATAAGTTCATAAGAAGAGAGAATACAGTTTTATATTCTCTACTCCACTGCTGGGCTCGTTCTCCACAGGCTTGTGCCTACCATAGGTGAGTGTGTAGACGGCCTTGCCGGCGTTGTCGAGCGCTGTCAGACAGGGGCTCTTTGGATGAGTGGTGCCCCACCTTTGCAGGGCTGCTGGCAGAGAAGGAGGCCAGTTGGTGACCACCCCGAGAGGCTCTCCTTCCAGGGGGCTCATCTGCTGGCCCTCTGGCCTGGGCTGGTTGGGATCTGGCTGCTGGACTAAAAACAGAGGGAAGAGCATCTTTCTGAGAGGGTGGATTAGTGGGTATTCTGAGTATCAGAGCAGAACTAGGCCCTGAGCTGTTTTCAAATCTAACAACCATGTCAGGAGAAAGTGACACAGACACAGATGGGATTAAACGACAATGTGTGAAGGAAATGGAGGATGAGAAGTTTTCACAACCATTTTTTTTTTTTACCTTTCAAAGGTTTTAACTGCTTGGTGGGAATTAATAATACCGGTTAAATTCAATCTTATGGGCAAATCAGAGCTTTTAAGCAGAGCTTGCAGGTGAAGATTCTTGCCAAATAAAACGATTTTGCTTGGCATAAAATGTGTTCAGTCTGCTGCTGTTTCAACTCTGTATGTTTTTCTGCTCACAGTAAGTGGATCACCAGAGCGTCTGTGCCAGAACCAGCCAGCCTTTACAAATACCTGCTGATGAGTTGCTGCTCCAGACAGATTTTCATCTAGACAATGTTTATTCAAGGTGGCAGAGGACCACCCAAAGCACCATGCCAGGAATGTAGGAAATAGATGGACTGGGCTGGTCGTCTGTGTTCACTCATTTCTTGCCTAATAAATCCTTCAATGCTGAGTGATCTCAACTGCAAATAAAGTAAAAAAAAAAACTGAAAGTGCTCAATTTCTTAAGGCATGACTGTTTCAGAAACCTTTTCCAGCAATCTGGGTACTTTCCACGGTTAATTCTTAAACCTGTAACCTGTTATCTTATAAAACACATTTATAAGATAGAAATTTGACCCAGAATCTACCACTGTAAGCAGTAGTACTTTTGTAGCTACCCTGAGCCTTCCAGATGTAGTTTTGTGAAGGAAAGAAAGCCAGACTTGATAATTCTATTCATTATATTTCAGTAATTCCAGTTTAAACTGATTTGCAGTTCATATTTTTAAAGATCATATATCATATTTCAAAGCCAAAAAAACATACAAACATTGTAAGTAAGCATAAACAAGTCACAATTAGCCACCTCATTTTTTTTTTCAAAGAGTATACAGACATTTTAACTAAAGGAGCCTTTTTATTACAGCCAGTAAAGCAGAAGGCCTTTTGGTCTAAAATGGCAATGTCTGGAAATCTCTAATGATAACCAGAGGAGTAATTCTTTCCTTGATAGGAATATGTCAAATGGATCCATGCTCGCTTATTGGCAACACAGAAAAAGAATAATGAAGTTTGCACAAAAGATAATCTCTGGAGGAAATGTGAAAGAGCTTTGTGGAAGTAAACAGGTGGAGCAGATGGATTCCTCCTGCAGCCAACAAAAACAATTAAAAAACAACTAAAATCTTGGATTTAAGGGTAGGAACAATGCAAACTTGAGGGAGGGTGACACAAGATGGTTCATGCCACAACTATTTAGCTCGAGCGGGGAGTAAACAGCCAGACCACCAAGAGGAGCTATTAGTTTCTAAAACCATATGCTTTCGGTGACAAATATCTGCTGATGTCCAGAGAGTGTTAAATGAATATCCTCTCTCTATAGACAATCCTCCTGCAGTTTTTTGCCACACTAGCTTCAGCTGCAATATCAGTTATTTAATGTGCTTATGCATCGCTGTTTAGATTAGAGTAGAAATGCTGGACAGAACCAGAATTTGTCTATTTCAATGCTACCTGGACTTTAGTGCTAACACATTAGAGCTTTTACCACAACTTGGCACTAGCCTCTGTGCTGAATTGCAGTTTAACTGAATCTACAACAGAATGCTTTTAAATCAGACCAGATGTTGCTGGTTTGTTAGCTCTCCAAGCTACTGCTCTAAGCCAAAATGTGTCTTCACTTTGCTGTCCTCACTAGAAATAACATAATATAAATCTTCACTTTGTTTTACTCCCACAACATTTATGTCCATTATGGAATTTGTTTTATGCACTGATGGTCCAATTTGTTGTTACAAACGCATTATCGCTCTTTCATAACTTTGGCTGCATTTTTCAATGATCTGTACTAGTATTTTTTTCAAATGTAGTTATGCATTTTACGTATAAAAAACAAGCTTCTAAGAGTAATTGGTTCTGAATGGTAGTGGAAATGAATACAACAAACAGTCCAGGAGATAAAGTGTTCCTAAAAGATCTGAAGAATATAATTCTTAGGGAAGCATAATGGAAAAGAAAATCCTTAGTTGAGGCAACTGTTTGGACTAGAGATGCAAAACTTGACGAAGAATTATATGTCAAAAGTCAAATTAATAGGCTAGAAATTATAGTTTCTCAAGATTTGGTTAGTAGCGAAAACAATTACTTTTAGGTCGTCTTACCATCTAAAAGCTCCTCGAAGTCGTCAACAAAGAATTCACGTAATGGTGGACGCTTTGGTCTCTTTAATGTATTGAGCAGCTGCTGGATTTTGTTGGAGACACGACTGTTGACAGGAACACCTATAAAATGAGTTTGAAGGGAGTGAGAGGTAAGAAGCGAGGGTAGACGTAAACAAGGCAAAGCAGAAATGTGATGGGGAACGAGCATGAAATACATAAACAAGGAGGGATGTTGCAGTGGTGGGATGTGTAGATGCGCAGATTGATGAAGCAATGAGAAGGGCATAGATAAGAGAAAAGGTCAGCCTGGTGGTATGGTGCAATTTAGAGGACAATGAGCTGTCACACTGCAGCATGACAACAAAACAGAGGAGCCGACACCTGGAGGTCAAACATTCAACCAGGAATCTCTGAAAATACAAGTAAACCTCACAAAAAAAATAAATGTAAAAACAGTGTGCCACCTCCTGCTGCCTAGCAACAAAGATGTCCTCTCTGTGGCTTGTAAATTACAAAATGTCTACAAAGGTGTCCTTATCTCACATACTGAAACAGACTAAATCAGCAGATCATTAGTCTGAATGTGCATGAATAAATACGCATGCATGCTTTTCATACGGTATACATGACAACACTTTAAAATCAAATGTAAGAGCAGACAAAGCGCAGAGACAACAGGCTGAATACAAATGAGGACTGATGTCCTGTTAGATTTTCTTCGAGTACTGCTTGGTCTTAGACTAGATTTATCAGACAATACATTCACCATTTAATTTCACCCTTAGATTATGAAAAGGAGGTCTTTGCTAGACATTCCAGACAGCCAAGGGAGCTGAAAGCCACAGCTGTATGCAGCGTGCTGCATCTATCTTATAATAAAAGCCCTGAGTAAGACAGATGCTGCCTCCTTATGTGGGCACAGATGTACTGGGACTTAATGTGTGGGGGTCAGCAGCCCCTGATTGGCCAATTAGGAAGTCCCGATGCTCACGGGACATAAATCTCACCAATTAATGAACCCTGATCACTAATATCAAAGCCAGCCAGGACCCATCTATTAAAGCACTATAATTAATCTGTATATGACTTTTGGTAATTTATGCCTCAAAGACTGGTTTTGGCTTAATGCAAAGAAAAATATAACATCTTTCAACAGAAACTTTTTATTGAATAAACTAAACAAACCCAATGTATAATAAAGATACATTTAAAGAATAACAACTATGTTCTACTATATTTCATTACTGCTAACAAACCCAAATAAACCAACATGTGTTACTTCCATCTGTCAGAAATATTTCAAGGTCCTGACCGTGTCTGCGGGTCTGAGCCACAAGACTGTTCCAACCACTTCTGACACAAAAATGGCTTATAAATACATAGTTTCATTTTCTCCATATTTGTTGATGCAGTTAGGTTTTCTAGTTTTCACAATATATTCCAAACTGAAGACGTCTGATTTGTATAGGCGCATTTGATTTGCAGACCATTTTCAGCCAGGGATTATAATTATAAAAACCGCAGTGCTCCAGGTTGTAATTAAAATGCAGCATTGTTCCAATTTGGAGATGTTTATTATGGTTTCAATTGTAACCAAGGACATAAATTAAGAAAATAATTTAATATTTCGCAGCTGCTTTTAGTATTTTCTACTAGAAAGCTGAACACATATAAAAAACAAACCTGCCTTGAAACATTTGGACTAAAGAGGGAAGGAAAATATGATCAAAATGGATATGGATTTGTTGGCAGACCTGTTGTTTCAGGCCAACCCATTTGTTTAGCATTTATTGCTAAAAAGATCAAGCCTGCAGTGTGCCCAACTTATCCTGCCAGTCAGAGCTCTGATCTCTGAATGATGTCACACCCAAGTTAAGCCGGTTCTAGTTGCAAATCAGAAAAGCACAAAGACATGCCATTTGTTGTGGTGCTAAGCATATTCAGCAGTATAAGCCGATTGTGGCATAACAATGTACAGTATTTCTCTATGTTAGAAGCTGAATAGTGTTACGCACCACTGGTTGAAATAGACAAATTGTCAAAAGTGCTAGTAAACAGTTTATACCTGCAATTTTCACTATGTTATTAAATCCACAAAACCCACATTGGCTCCAGAACCAGAGACCGCTCAGAGACTTTCTTAGTCAGCATTTTAACTTCTAGAAGCTTTACTTATGACTTACAACAGAAAAATAAAATTTCTGACTATAAAGATGATGCACCATTAGTCTTATATGTCTAAAACAAATGGATCCAGTACAATTAAGAAAGCTCCACATGATTATATTTGGCATAGTAGGATAAAAAAGGTTTCACTCCCAAACAACCTTTTGACATGCAGGCAGAACATGGAATTGACTTGGTGATCCAAAGAGGATGTTCTTTGCTGCCTTTCTATGAAGATCAGCTGCAAATATTTTATTTACCACCCTTGCCATCCTGCTCACTGTGTGCAGAAGAAACATAAATATGTTTATGTCCAATAGAAATTGGTCAGATGTCATATTTAAACCAAAAGCTATTGATAAGTAATACATTCCTTGAAAGTCAACTTAAAAGTTAAAGTGAAATTGAAAAATAAAATGCTTGGTTACCAATAATTGTGCCACATTTACTAATTTTTTTTTTCTTTCGTTTTCCCACTGAATACATTTTCAGTTTCAAGTTGTTCTACTGCAATAAAACATTTATTTAAATTTAGACTTGTTACAAAACCCAAATAGGGGTGCAGAAAGATTGACCTCAATGTGTGGCTAATGAATAAGTTTTAAAATGGAAGCAGTGACTGACAGCCGCCATCGCTGAAGCATCTGTAGAGCTACAGGCTAACCGGCTGGTATCACACATTGCAGTCAGAAACATAGACTGACAGCTCTGAGCTTTATCACTTCGAGCGAAGAAACCAGAATGCCAATATGTTAAATATTCACAAGGCCAGATGACCAGTTACATCTGTTTACGCAGTCTTCTTCCACAGAAATCAGCTGCGTTAGACGAGGCTAAAAACACAGTCAAGCGAGCTCACTGTATTCCACACTTCAGCTTTTCAAATGCTTTTACAAAGCAAAGCAGCAACCTAACAGCAGAGGCAAAGGCAGAACCACGAAGACACAGATACACACACGCACAAATACACAAGCAGCTTAGTGCTCAAACACCAGCCTGCCACAGAACTGGAGGAACAATTATAAATACCATCGATTAAAGTCGGGGATCCGTCACCTCCCCACTCACAGCCTGGAGGAGAGACATATCAATGCGTCAATGAAACAATCCTACCAAGCTTCTGTGCTTGAATGTGAGAAATCTACTGGCTGCTTCGCAGAGGTCAGACTGAGATAGCAAACAACAGAAGGAGAAAACATGGCAGTGAATACATCTTATAATGAACAGCTACCTTCCCTGCAGAGCCTCGGGTAGGTGAAGTGATGTTTAGTATTTGTTAGCAGATAGTCTGCCTCGATACAGTAAGGCTCTGCTGACTCTCTACTGTGGTTTTAAGGTCGTCATGTTATTAAAATGGTGATGAATGACTAACAGAAAGAAGAAAGGAATGACAGGAGGATGATGGATCCATTTTAACTGTTTGACAGGATTGTCATTTTCTGAAGAAAACACTGTTTTACTTTAATTCTTCTTGCTTTTTTTACAGTTTGTTTCATATTATTGATATACAACCTAAAAACACGACAATAGCATTATCTACAATGCTTGCAAATAAACACATATATTTTATCCATTACACAGACAGGCACCATTCTCTGTTTGTAACAGAGTAATAACCTTAGGTGCTTTGAGAAAGTGTTAAAAATCCTTGAGTGTTTTAACACTTTGTCAAATTATAAACGCAACACTAATGCATTTCAATGAGATCTCATCTGATAGATCATCACAAATTAGTGAAGAATTGCAAAGTGGGAAAAAAATATAATAGTTTTCAATCATTTTTAACCTAAAGCCACTTGGGAATATGTGGAAAAACTTGAAGCTTAATTTGAACATATGTTCCCTGTCCAATCTGACTGCAAAGAAGAATGAGCAAAAATTCAGTCTCTAGATTAACAAAGCTGGTCGATACAGACTTACCACAAATGTAGTGCAGTTGTAGCTGCAGGAAAAAGTGGTTCTATAAAACAATGACTCAGGGGGCTGAATGCATGCCACACTTTTCAGTTTTTGAATCACAAAAACATGAATATGATCAGAAAATCAGTATCCTTTACTTCTTTTCACTTCACAATTATACTCTGCTGTGTGTTGGTCTATCACATAAAACAATATTGAATGCACTACAATACTCAATATAGCACTTTAAAAACAAGTTTAAAACTGCACCAAAGTGCTGTACAAAAAATTAAAATAAAATCAGTTGATGAAAAAAAATTTGACCAAATGTAGAAAACCTAAAAGGGTATGAATGCTTTTGAAAAGTATTGTTTATTTAATCAGCACATCAAAAGATGCACATTAACAGTGATTAGTACATATAACACTAACACGAATAATTAGCTACTCTTGTATCAAGCTATAATTTTCTATTTAAAGCACTGACTCAGTATCGATTGACAAAGATTTTGCTCAAAATCCCTTAATTGTCTGTTTAAAAAGAAATAATTTCCTTCCCCTAATAATCATAATTATCTCTGCTGAGTTATTATAGTAACAATATTTGCAGATAAAATTGCTCTGAGTTTTCCAGAGGAGTTGGAGAGGCTGTTACCATGACACAGAGAGAGGGTCAGCTAGTGGGGTCAGTTGTGCGTGTCAGAAAAGCTGAAGGATGGAGGGCTGGACAGAGGGACAGACAGCAGGGAGGAGATGCTCTGTGTGTGCGAGTGAGGCTGAGGAGGAGGAAACTCACCATCTGCGGTCTCCATCATGCTGGCATGGTGGTTGTAGCTGCGGGAAACGCCTCGCACCGAGCCCACCTGGGGCCGCTCCAGGTGAATCGAGGAGCGCTCGGACAGCCCCGTCACATCGGGGGGTGCTGAGTGGTTATCTGTGATGAGTGGGGTGTCTGGGGTTAAAAGATCAGCCTGCACTTTGGGCTGTCATTATAAAACACTCTGTCCTGATACATTTGTGTTTTAACAGAGCCTAGAGGCTGTAATAATGACTAATTTTAAGATGAGACTCGACAGAAGATCAGGAGAGGATGACAGCTTTATTGAAGGATTGCTTAACTGAACGTTTAGGCTGATCAGAAAACAAAGAACATGAACATTCAGTGTTCAAATGACTCTTTTTAACATATTATAGTTTAAAATTCACTCAACAAAGGACCACCATTTCTGAACAAACTTTTTGTCTTGGTGATTTGTGATGCACCAAGCTGTCAGTCAGAGATTGAAATAGGCCAGTTTTTCCTTCATCAAATATTGAAAAATCTTTTTTATGCATCAACTAAAGGCATCAAAACATAAAACTGCTTCTTTATTGAGCTGCTAATAGATCAACAGCATGTTTTGTGATGCATTTACATTGAAATGAAATAAAGGTTTGGGACAATTAGTTTAGTTCTAACACAGACTTCACATTTGATTTGATTTTATTTATTTTATTAACATTTCCCTGCCAGGATATACCAGGTATAAATAGAGGGGGAAAAAATACCTAAAACCACATGTGTGTTGGCATTATTATAGAGCAATTCAGTGATTCCCAAAGTTGGTCCTTGTGGGGCGGCATCCTGCATGTTTTAGTTCTCTCCCTGGTTTAACACACTTAGAGAGAACTAAAACATGCAGGATGCCGGGCCACAAGAACCGACTTTGGGAACCACTGGAGTAACTTATTGCTAATTAAGAAATTTCAATACATTTTGCAACTTGGTTAACATCAACATACTTTTACTTCAACATATAAACCCAATATTATCAATTTAAAATGATTAATACAACTAAATGCTACTGTTTCTAGAAAATGTTAATAATTAGTAAAGACGAGGCTATTTAAATATACCGTTAGTAATCTTGTTCCATATCTCTGTGTAAGTGTCTTTAAAACTCTTTTTCCCCCCACATATGCACAGCAGTCCTGAAGCATCTTAGATATGATCCACCGGGTTGGCATGTGGAAATACACGTGGCTGCGGGATTGGCTCCAGGCCTCTTGTTGGTATTTTCCACCAGACCACAGAGAAAAATGTGTGGAAGATGAGGAGGGAAGAGACAACGTCCAAACATAGCAGCAGGTCTTTAGAACTATTTACTGCAGCAGAAGTGCATGCTGATAAGTCACAGCTTAATGCTTTTATCTGCTGACCTATATTTCCACTTAGAAAAATAGTCACGAGCCTAGCATTTTGATTAAAATGAAGCATGTTTCCAAAGTGTGGAATTAGACTCTTGTTCTGTCTCTTCTACATATTTCTGGCTCTGTGAGGGGTCTACAGAAGAAAATCTCCAGCTGTTAAATGTATGTGTGGCCAACCATGGCGCAAACATCACATAACTTGTGGTTTTGTCAGAAAAAAATTGCAAAAAAATGTAGTTAAATTAAATTAGGTCAAAATAAAATGGTTTGACAAAAAAATAAATAAAAAATGAAGGCTTTGAGGTTGAACTGAGGTATTAAACTTTTTTTTCCAAATGTTGTGGTGTAATAAAATAAGAATGAAAATAAAATGATGGTGTGTAAGAATGGTTATGAGTCCAAAACAACTGCAAGCATCAGCATTTCTTTTGCCAGATGTGCCTTAAAACCCACAAATCCTGTTTCTTGTGCATTTCCATCCACACAACCTTCAGCTGCTGCTTGGTATATCAGCAGTAAGTGTCTCCTGGAAAGGTGAGTGATACACACTCTGAGTATTTAAGGGGGGAGAAGGAGCATGCTAACATTGGAAATTTATTTACAGCTTCAAACAGCAGCAGTCATTCTGGCTACTTTATGACAACAGCAACCTTGAGCAGGAGAAGACAGCTCTATCTTGATAGAATATGGCCGAGCACAGAATCACACCAACAAACACACAGACGAGGTCAAAAGAATCCAGATCGTGATGAAACACTGGTAGCGATAAATATAGTGAATCTCATTAAATAGCTCTGTTATGGCAACCAGAGCAAGCAGACTTGGTTTGGCTGTGATACGACAGAGAGCTTCTTCACATGACTAACAGTTAGACAGTGGCCACTAATTTGGAAAATGTGATTTAAGCCCATCACTGACTCCCTTTGTCGACATTCCCAACGACTCCCAACAGACATTGATTAAAAGCACCAAACAGGGACAGGAAAAGGTCCAATTGTGTATTCATTGCTATGCAAACATATGAATATTCCTTCCTATATTCAGGTTACAACCACAAACTTCAGTGTGTTTTATTTTGACTTTTGGAAGTAGGCAAGTCTCACAACTTTCTGACCTACATACTAGACATATAAGTGGTGAAAAGAGATTTTATGGTGAATCACAGCAAAGTTCCAGCAGGACAACAAACATAAAAATCCACTCAGGGTTACCCAGTAGGATGGGTTTGTGGCCTAGTTGAAGTCCAGACCAAAATCTAATTGAAATTCTTAAAGATGGATTATCACAATCTCAATGTAACCTGACTGAACTCGAGCTATTTTGCAAAGAAGAATGGGCAGAAATGTTTGGTTTCCATTGTGTAAACATTGCTTTGTGTTCGCATAAAATCCCAATAAAACTCGCTGAAATTTTAATGTGTTATGGTTCAAGCAATACTTTGCAAATCATTGCATGTGTGTATCGCTGCATCTGCAGAAATAAACACTGAGATACGAGACTGACCTAGCTGGGTGTGTGCCATGAGGTCTGCCAGTGCGGTCGCAGTGGCGTTGGCGTTGAGGGCAGCGTGAGCGGCGCTGTTCATGACAGATCTGCTTCCTGGGTGGGATGAGGTGGATGAGGCTGAGGAGGAGGTGGACGAGCCCTGGATGACCCGGTTGAACCAGTGCTCGACTGCTGGGTGGCTGTGACCCTGATAGGGCGTGGATGTGGTTAGGCGTCCCTGCCGTCGCAGTGAGCCCTCATCTTCTGACGCTGAGGAGGTGTCTATGATGAAGAGGTCAAAACAGAGCCGAGTCAAAAGAGCAGGAAAGAAAAAAAACACCCTCCATGCAGTCACTAGGGGAAAATGGAGGAAGAAGAAATAGGATGTCAACTGGCTTTTTGCAGGAATCTAATAATTTTCAGTTAAAAGTTTATAAAAATACAGAAATATTTGATTTATCGGGTCTCTGTGTAGTGCAGAGGGTAGAGTTCACAGTTAGTAAAGGTCACTGATTTCAAAAAATCTAATTTAAGAATAATCTTTTTCCTGTTTGAGAGCAATACCAGGTCATGGTAACAATCTTTGGTGTGAAAGCTGTCACTGAGTAAAGACAATGTTTGGTATCAGGAAGGTGTTTCACACGGTTTGACACAGATCAGTGTGGTTCATGACGCCATTTTGTTGGCTTTAAAAGCAGCCCATACAACCGACACTTTCCACACCATTCCTGGTCCTGCCTTTAGATAAACTAACATAAAAAACAAGTAGGTATGGGTTTTACTTTCTTATTGAAAAAACTTGAAGAACAATCCAATACTATTTTGCTATAGAATACATTTATGAACAAAATACGTGAGGGCATATAAGTCCAGCTTTAAAAAAAACATAAGTTGAGTTAAATCAAATCCAGTTTCTCTGTTTAGAGGCTACAGTGAACAGTTGGTCTCATCAAAAATAAACAGGAAAACCTTCAAAGCAACATCAGGATAATTCAGAATGAATACATTCATTTTCATCTTCCAAACATATCTCAGCTTCAAATAAGTTCACATAGATTGAAAAACAGAAGGGCTTTTTTAAACTGATGTTCTGCAGAGACACAAACTCAACAAGAGAACTAAGCAGTAGAAAAAAAAAGGTTGTAAAAAGATTTAAAGGAAAGGCCATAATTTTTCCAGCCATTTCTCCTCCAATGTGAAAATGGGAGCAGGTTTTAAAGACAAATACAAAAATCCTTCAAACATCTTAAAATATTAGACAAAAGATTTTCAACCTGCTGTGCATAACAAAGTATTAATGAATTACAAAAACTACCCACAGAGAGCGAGAGACAGGCATTAAGAGAACAGAAGGATTTAGAAGACGGATTTCGACCCTGTGTGTGATCAGCACATGCCTGATGGGTATTTTTTCTCCTAAAACGACTTCAGATGATTATTCTTTCTAATCACCCACAGAATAAATTAACAACACAAGTCCACCAGCTGAGACACTTTTAAAAACTCCTGCTGCTCGCTTTAAGCTGATATTTGGTTTTGTCGAGGCTGTCAGAAGAGGGACGGAGGAGGTGGAATTAGAATGAACCAATTTAATGTCTGTACCATCGCAGGGCTCATGTGGGTTATCTCACATTTATGATTCTGTTTATTATCCCTCTGCCCGTCTCTGCTCTCTCTCACTCTCCAGTAACTTTGACACAGTTAGGCGAGCGAAGGAAGGGAAGGAGAGGGTCAGGGAATAAATTTAAAGTAGAAACGGGGAGGCTGAAGGAAGAAGGAGTATATATCACCAGGAGACGACATTATGTACAGAGAGAAAGTGTCTGGGTCAGGTAGACAGGGTTGTAGAAGCAGACATAAGTACATACAATAAAAAAGGAGGTAAAACAGACTATAACTGAGACTGCAGTTATTGCGCCAGTGGTATATGTGTTCCCAGAAACAGGCAGCAAAATACTAAAACTCCTATCTGGTGGTAAACAATGCCAGAGAAACTACCTCTTCATAACCTGAAGAAAATGGGAGCAACACTGAAACTATGTGCAAAAATTAACATTCAATTTCCTTATAATGATCATTTTAATCTTTCTTAGGCTGAATGCACCTGGTTAAATGTAGAAAAAATATAAATAATCTGCACGACTATTTTTCCAAAGTGAACTGGGGTTAGGAGTGGTGTAGCTATTGAATATAAGACAGACATTAATTTCAAATGACATTCAAAAATACTTAATTCATCCCAACAGGAAATTAAATGATGTAAAAACTGGAATAATCTAAGTTTCTCTAAAGAGTCACTGCAGATGGTTAAGCTTGTGGACAGCAGCACAATGATGCAACAGCAGTACTTAGTCACCTCTTATATTATATTAAGAGGTCTATATTATCATTATTATTATATATATATATTATTAAGAGTATATATATTAATACATAGTATTAAGAATTATTTGTCATGAAAGGAAGGCTAAAAAAATATTTCCAATGCTGCTCTCATACCTCTTTGTATATGAGTTCTTAAATGGTAATGCATAATCAATATTGGAGGGTCAAAGCTTCAGGAAAACCTGAAATTGTGAAACCAGACACAAAAGTATGATGGATGCATGTTTAATTTAAACTTAACATGTTGCCACAATTTCTGTTTATGACCTGGGTATATGAGAATAAATTGAATCCACTGAATAGGAACACGGCTGCTATGACAACTAAACTAGGTGGGAGCACTCATGCAACCTTGTTTGATGCAAATTTACTCCTGAAATTCTCAGACTCACGACTATTACAGAGGACAGGCGGGTTTGGAGAACAATAAAAACCCCAGAGTTGAAGAAATTTTGAAGACATTCACTCTTTCTTTTCACTGTTGAAGATCTTCATCTGGTTATTTGCTCCTCTGTTATGTCCTCTCTTTTAATTTAAGCCTTGAGGCTCCAGCTCTCCCCCTCTCCTTCCACCCATACACCAATAATCAAAGGCACAGCAGCATTTGAGACATTGTTAACAAATCAAACACAAATTATTCACTGAAGAAATATGAAAGCGCCAAGCGGGGCCTTGAAAGCAGAAAGCTGTAAAAAGGAAATAAAATATCTAAAACTCAAATGAACTGGCCCACACAATACCAACAGTTATAAAAGCAGGCAAAAGGTCGACATTGAGAGATGAAGTTAAAAATCTGATAACGCCTCCATGATGCGGCACATGTGGGAAGGTCGGCCTGGGAACACGACGTCAAGAACTGAGTCTTTTGTAGTCACAAAGAATGAACACATTCATCAAACTACACACTTTCTTTCCAGAGGCAAATGCTTGGAAACATCTTTATTAATCATTAGAGCAAATCAGGGTCACCATCCCACACTCCAGTGCTCATGGGATTGATGAAGCTCCAGTGAGAACATGGATCTCAAACATGAGGAGTTCGCTTTAGCTCGGGTAAAGGAGACTCACCAGGTGGGGTGCACGCCTCGACTGAAGACTGAACTAACACAGATCGTCTCTTCGAGGGCATTGGCATTTTCCTCTCTTTGTACTTTGCCAAAGCAGCTTGGACAGCCTCTGTGTGCAGATCTGCGGAAAGGTGCTTGTTTTAGGTGATTGTAGAAAAGAAGCAGTCAACATTTTGATTTCTCCGAGATTGAGCTGTTTTTATTACCAGATCTGAAGCGCTCATCACGGGCATTGCCGGCCCGGGACTTGTTGTGTTTGGAAACTGGAAGAACAGCTTGGGAGGAAGCCTGGATCCTGTTGTCAATTTGCAAAGATGGATCTACACCTGCAGACAAAACAGAACTGAAGTTTATGGAAAGAAACTAAACATCAATTGAATAATGTTACATTAACAAATGAATATCTGAAAAGTGAAGCATTATTCCACATTGAGCCACCCCACATCATTACTCCTGCTGAAATTACAGTTGCACATAATGTAAGATAATGCAGAGTGTTGGTTGGGATTTTGAACCTATACAAGCTAAACATGCTTTTAACGTCTCTACAGCTTTATAACTGACCTGCTTCCTTATTGCAGAGTTCATTTTTGTAACTCCTATTCCTTTTGAGCACAGTCTTGCTCTTCCTTTAAATATAAAACCTAAGTCACAATTACCATTTGGCAGCTTTCTGGTAAACCATTTAGCCTGCAACATATTGAATTTACCTGGCTGGCCTATCAGTTACCCATCCATCCATCCAGCTGTCTAACAGCGGGGTTTTTCAGGGGTAGCTAAACGAGGATCAATGATTTCTACATGGTCAGCGACTCTCAGAGACCAGCAGCAGACACACAGCTGTGCAGAGCATAATTTCATAATTCAATTGAACAATTATGTACATTTCTGATTTTGTCAAATGAGCTTTAAACATATGAGATACAACACTGAAAACATAAAACCTTTACGGACTGCAACTGTTGTGTTTGCCATGCAGTGCATGCCTTCACACATTAATATATGCCGGTCCCTTCGTCGCTCTGACAGTCCGGTTACACAACACTCTTTCCGCATCTCCCTTTGGGAAACAGGTCCATAAAGCAAGCCAGGACGGTAGACCCGGTTGCTGGGCAGAACACCCCACCCAGAAACACAACACTCAGCCAATCAGGGGTCTGCTCGGTCACAGCAGATGTCTTTATTGGTTCTCAGCGCACACTGATGAATTTATATCACCTGTCTCAAGACAGCACTTGGTTACTGCTGTGAGTCATAATGATGCATGTCTGTGTATCATCTCCTACATACCAAATATGACTGGTTTTTGACAAAAATCGTGTAAATAGTTGCATTCACAAAAAAAAAGCTACATTGATGAAATCAATGTGATTTATGTCCCTAACTGTAAAGTGATAGTTTTAAAAGCGTGCTTGAGAAGCATAAAGTGAATTTATGCTCTTAAAGGTTTAGTAAACAAATGGGATATTTAGCTTTATTCAAGGTAGTGTCAGCAGTTATTGACATCCATGAGCGGCAGGAGATTATTAAAAACTCCTAAGATCAATGCAAACTAGTCTCTACGTTTTAAGGATAAAAAAGACCTTCAGAGGTTATTTTGAATAAAAAAAAAGCATCTGACAGTTTTTACAACTCAAATATTAGTATTTAATTTTGACTAATTTATAATATAAACTTCCTTCTGACTTAGGCTGCCCAGTGGCGCAGCTGGTAGAGCTGTTGCCTTGCAGCAAGAAGGTTCTGGGTTTGATTCCCGGCCCTGGTCTTTCTGCATGGAGTTTGCATGTTCTCCCTGTGCATGCGTGGGTTCTCTCCGGGTACTCCGGCTTCCTCTCACAGTCCAAAAACATGACTGTCAGGTTAATTGGCCTCTCCAAATTGTCACTAGGTGTGAGTGTGTGTGTGCATGGTTGTTTGTCCTGTCTGTCTCTGTGTTGCCCTGTGACAGACTGGCAACCTGTCCAGGGTGACCCCGCCTCTTGCCCGAAACGATAGCTGGAGGTAGGCACCAGCAACCCTCCCAACTCTAGTAAGGGACAAGGATGTAGGAAAATGGATGGATGGACTTCCTTCTGACTATTCTGAAAGTTAAGTTATATGCGCTTGGATGTGAGTGTACAAGGAAAGTTGCATACTTCAATATACTAGAAACACCCTTACAATCTGAAGCTTTAGAACAAAAATCATAAAGGCACCTGATTGGTATTTCTTTCCAGTATTGCAAATCTAAAAATCCCAGGAATTCAATAAATTTTTATCCCTCTGCATATAAAAGGAAAATGTATTCATATCTTGGCATGTTTCCCCACCAACAAGGAAAGGAGCAACAGAAGCTCAACTTCCTCAGGAAGTGAAAGCATGCTCACCGCCTGCTGACCAACTTCTATTGGTCAGCAACAAAAGAGAGTCCTGACCAACTGTGGTTTGGTTCCCCAGCTGCATAGCAAAATACAGGAAGATCCTGCAGCGTGTTGGTGAGGTCAGCAGAACAGGTCATCCTAACAAAAGCTCCCTCCCATCTATTTACGTTGGGAAACATCAAAACGATCTAACTCATCCTGGACCCTATTTGGTGAAACATAAAGAATAATCTAAATTTAATATGCAAGGATTAAAACATTTTATTTGCTATCAAGTTAATTCCACTTTAGTAGCTCTGTAAAACTCTAACGGTGCACATTGATAGCGACAGTGCAGTTAAAAAGGTGTTTGCCTCCTTACAGATTCCTTCTATTTTTGCTTTAATGCCACACTTAAAAGCTTTACATTTTCAAGATAACTTGAGTAAATACGAAAAGCTGTCATTGATTTTACAGATCTGACAAAATTTCAAACTGTCTTTTGTACCAAGGTTACTTTTGTCTGATTAAAATTAGTTTGATGATCTGAAACATTTATGTTTGACCAAAAAAAAGCCAAATCTGGAAGGTAGGAAATACACAGAAAAAAAGAAAACAGATAATTATAAAAAATTAGTATGTTTGTTACAAGTAATCAAGTTAGGTTTATCCAAGTAAATACATTAAATGTATTAAGTTGTCATGTAAAACAAATATGTCAATGAAATAACTTTAAATTTAATGACATATAGCAAGTTAAAAAATTGTTTAAGTTGTATTAATAAAGTGCTCTTATCTTACATTACTACCTTCATTTTATTTTAGTTTTTCAAAATCACCTAATTTTTGTTTCTATCTTCATCTTAATAAAGTATACTTTAGACATAAGCCGTTTCTGTTTCGTACCTGTTTATGAAGGTGTTAATTTTCAAAAATGCAATAAAATAAAATCGAATCTAGTCAAAAACGTTTTAAATTTCATTTTTGTTTCAGAGCAATTGTTCAGCTTATCTAAAATTATCCTTTTTTGCAAGCATATTTCCAGATATTTTAAAATCTTTTGTTCTTATTAAAATCTTCTGAATTTGGAAGTTTATAAGTTTCTATATATGGATGTTTCTGTACCTGAAAGTCTTTTTTTTTCAAATAACTTTACATATTCTATTAAAACACAAATTATACATGGTTTTTAGCTGTATATCACTGTTTCTGTATATGGACATATTTCAGAAGTGTAACACAGCGCAGCTATTTACACAAAAACAAACATACTGAAATATTAAAGGATAGAAACAATAAATCAAAGGGAAAAAGGGGAACAGCTTTTGAGATTTTAGGAGCCCACAATATCCTGAATAGTTCTCACTCTTTGTCTGTTAAATCTTAACCAGATTATTTGTACTGAAATTATTTCTTAAGAAATCCAAAACCTGTGTGCAACGTTTCAGGACACATGCTACTGGCTCAAATTAAACCATTTGGTTTTGGACTCAAAAAGATTAAACAAAGAATCACACAAAACTAACAAAAAGTGATGGATTGGGAGAATGAAGGAAATGACCCGCCCAAGCTAAATAACAGTCCTGCTAATTCCAGTGGAAAGCCTGCCCACGGTACACTCTGGTTTCCACTCACGCCTGTCAGAGCAGGCCGAACTGAAAACTATTGGGAGCAGATGGAAGATGGAGTAGCGGCAACGTTTGGTACTCACTTTGAATGCAGGCAGAATCTGCCTCCAAAACAGGGATAAATGCACTTCTCTGACATATAAATACTGTTATTATATTGACTGTCAGCCATCAAATTAGGTACAATTTATTCCAAAAAACTTTTGTGTTATAAGTTCTGGTTTAAAGCACATGTTTTTCTCTCATGTCAGTAATGAGAGGATAATATGCTGTACTACTAATTTCTTCTATCATGTCTTATTTTTGTGCCCGAGACCTCCTAAAACTCTCCATGTGTTTTATCCTTATAATTTGCATTTTTGTGCATTTTGTGACAGGAGTCAATAACTCTTTTGGGTAAAAAAGCAACTTATTAAGCGTACTAAAGAACTATGATTTTGAAAGCTGGGTGAGTGAAGCTAAAACATATTTCTAGTTTCAGATTTTAGAAAATAAATCATCTAAATTCTACAAAGTAACTAAAATATTTTGTAGAATAAGACCAGCTGAGTGAGAACTTTCCATCAATATTTGAAATAACAGTGAGTTGCAAATAAATCTACAGTCTTTTGTAATAATGAACAAGTCTGACAGCAGCTTATCTGATTTTTTGACACCTCAAATTGGAAAAGGTAAGGTTTGAATGAACAAGTTAATGTCTTACCACAGCATACCCTGGTGTGTCAGGGATCTGGGGAAGCTATATCAGTCTGGTTTGTCCATTCTAAAACCTGCTTTAAGGTCATTTTGCTGTCAGAAGACTCATTTGGGTTCAAGTTTCATTCGTGTCAACCTATCTGTTGCTTTCACACAAAGGAAACTTGCTAAATATCTTAAGGAAGCACCCAGACTCAGAAACTATGAAGCTTTTCGAACACTAGTAATATTGTTCACTGTGCAGCAATGAAGGCTCTGCTTCAAAAATCAACAACTTCAAGCACAAATTACATAAGAAGTTAAATGAATATGGTCAAAGGTTTGATAGTTTATTAAGGCAAATACTGAACTATTCTCCACACTGACGAGACGTATCTTTGAGGAATCAAAGTGAAGTTTTAAGGCACAAGAACTGACAAGCATTGTGGAAGAAGGATTATGCTAAGGATTTGATTTGCTGTCAGTTTTAGCAGTGCATTGCAGAAAGTTGATACGGTAGAATGAGAAAGACTCTGTGTCTAAGTTCTTCGGCTTCACTTCAGATCAACGACAAGATGTCTGAGACTTGGTGTTCCAACAGAACAAGGATCTAAATCTAAAACAGACTTAGAACTAAGCAGGCTGTTGTTAAGCTACTGGAAAGGTCTTTACCTAAACCATATTGAAAATAAGTAGACTATGCTTAAAGGCCAAACAATTTACATGAGCTACATCAATTCCTCCATGAAGAGTGGTCAAACATCCAGCAGAAAAATGCTGATGGCAACAGAAAGTATGTGGGTTCTCTGCAACCACTTAAAATTACAGAATTATTATAACTTTCATGCCAATGAAATGGACATAACCTTTTCGCCAACAGTTTAATAGCATTTCAAGCAGCCCCGTAAAATATCTATAGAACACTCACCAAAAACACAAAAATTAAAATTACTACAAATGATGCAGCCTTTTATTTATTTTTTAAAGTTAATTGTTAATCAGAAAAACTGCAACCTTGCATATGCTTTCATATTCAAGGCTCTCTGACCTGAAGCACGCAGGCAGACTGATAGGAACACATGAGCAAAGCATAATTGAGTTAAAATCCCCTTTATGAAAACTTTATTAGTACATACTGTTCCATGTTATTTTAAAACTGTTTGGAAAGCAAAATATGTAAAAGAGGTTTTGTTTTTCCACATTTCATTGGTCCCCACATCCTCCCTGTTATTCACTTGTGCAGCCAGAGCTAAGTCAAATCTTCTCTCTATAGAATCGATCCAACAGGCCAGTGACGCTTACCTTGTATTTGTGGGATGTAGGGCGCCAGTAGCTTGCTTCTTTTTTTCTCATAGCCCTTCTGAGTGATGTCTCCTGTACAGACAAAGACAGGCAAATAGAGGAACAGACAGAGAGAGAAAAGAGAGAAAGAGACAGGGAGGGGGACAGAGAGAGATGAGTCATTAGCTCGGCGGAGGCTTGCTGTTCTGTGTGTATTGCTGTGCATAACGGCCTCAGGATCACACTGCCAGGCTGGTTAGACTGGCACCACATGGTACCAGAACCAGGTTCTGGTTAGGGAATGCTAAATGCCTCTGACACACACACGTTTCATTCACTCACTATATATTTAGCAGCTTTACAAAAACAACACTTTTAATATACTAGCTAGAGAAGACAATTTCCTCTGAGTATTTATATAATATAAGCAGAGCAAGTGGAGTTTAAAGAATCATTTATGAGTGCCTAAAATAACATCCCAAAGTAGAAATACTGATGTAAGCATTTTTTTTTTCAAATAATTATCCAATGCTTCCAGATTTAAATAATGAAATATTTGTCTATTATTCTTCAGGCAGATTGGATGCAAAATGTCCATGAATGTCCTTGTATTTAGCTACATCCATCTCCCCATCAACTCTGACAAGCTTCCCTGTCCTTACAGAAAAAAAAGAAAAAACATCCCCACAGCTTGATGCTGCCTCTGCCATTTTGCGAAAAGGAACATTTTGGTCCTATCAGATGACACCAAATTCTGCTAAATATTTGCAGTATCTGCCACATGGCTTTTTGCAAACCTTCCTATAGTTGTGCTTTCTTCTTAGCTAAAAACAAACTTTTCCATTTTTTAACATTTGTTGAACCAGGTATCATTTTCCTTTGCCATTGCAAATATGCATTGGTCAGCATTGGTCTATCACATTAAATCTCTAACGGGATAAAATGTGATACAATTTAAGTGACATCAATTCTTTTGCAAGCTATTGTAAATGATTCCACATTGCTACTTACAACTCCTTGGATTCGTTTCTGCTTGTACTCTGCTCTTTAAGCCTCTTCAGAGCAACTGTGTGATAATGTGAAGGCAGGTGTTGTTTGCAACGCTGCCCACTGCTCCTGAGTCAACAGTAACAACTGAATGCCTGCACTGTTAAATGTCCAAGGGAGATGGAGGCCAGCAACAATGCAATGCTGTCCATAGACTAAGCCGGCTGACCTGACACTGACTCGTTCGGGTGATAAATTCTCTATTTGTGTGTGTGTGTGTGAACATCAGCGAGTGTCTGTGTGCGTGCCAGCGTGCTTGTTTCCACACCGCAGCAGCCATCCAGTTTGACAAACGCACAATAGAGGCCCACTATTCTCTGCGACGGCTCCGAATTCTGGCCCATGGCCTGCGAGGCCGAGCCGCCCGGGGAACACGCTGATCCATGGAGTTATGTCTCAGTAAAACTAATCTTCTGATCCGAGAACAAGCAACTTTGTCATAAAATATTATGGGATAGCTTTGAATGTTGTGTAACAGTCACCCCTTACCCTCAGCCCCTTGTTACACCACACTAAATATTTGATTCCCAAAAGATCATTTTTGCTCTTAGAAAAAATAAAAAATAAAAGCTGGAGACAACAGTAACAGAAATTCCAGAGTTGCCAAGTGGGCAACTTAGCAGCTAAATGTAGCTATTTTTTTAGAATTGTCTAGCAACAGTAAAATAAAATTAAAAATAAATAAAAAAACGAAAAAGAAAAGAAAAGCGTCAGCAGTGAATCTGGTGACTTTTTGGTGCCATTGGAAACTTCTGGAGGCTGGTGAGAATGCATGTACCGTTCCTGCTCTGTCTCAGCAACCAACAGGAGCTGCCATTACCTACTCCTCAGGACAAAGGCACACCCAGTCCTCACCCAGCAGTCCCTCTCAGCTGCAGTCAGAGCAGGAGATGAGCCCCTTCTGTCAATAAGGTTAAAAGCAAAATCAGATTCAAGAAAACTAAGACAGACTATTTGCATGGATTTGGAAAGGGTTAACATGGAGAAAATCTCTGTTTTCCTAAATATCAGGGCCAGACTGCAACAAACAATTAGGTAAGCAGAGAAGATCATCAGGACTGATCCCTCCAAGACCTGAACAAGTTGATTTTGATATCCATCTTAGAGTGGTCATGACCTACATCTTGAAGTAAAGAGTTGCAAAATTTCCTCTGGAAGGGTGCACTTCCCTGTAAAACTGTGTTTGCACACAAATGGTGTGTATCTGTGCATTACTTACTGACTGAATCTATTTCCTCTCTCTTAGACCATTAAGTACCTCCACAGGAGCGAAACGGGAGGATTCAAAGGTCAATATGTGCCCTGCTGACTGGGGAATACCAAAGGGGGTGGAAGGTGGGGATATGAAGGGGTAGTGGGAATAGTGGGTTGGACACAGATGGAAAGATAGATAGAGGATGGCTTTACAACTATGGTAAATTCCACAGTGGGAATGGAGGTTCTGCTGCTTCTGGGAAATTTTCAACATTTGACCACTTTCCCTTCTGAACCATCTACAGAAAAGTCCTCAAATTACTCACTTTAGACGATTGGAAACACAGTAAAACAAAACAGAGAAGGAATGTGTCAGACAGGAGATAAACAAAAGCTTGACACAGAGCTAAGGGACTTTCTCATATCATCAAAGAGAACAAGCAGGATGGGCTCAGCTGAAGGACTGCATCTTCTCTCAGTCAGGAGCCACCTTAATCATAAGCCTGCTCCTTTGTTTCCTTTATCCTTCCACTCAAACCTCTTCCAGCATCATCCCAGCCACTAAGTCCTCTCTGACGACACACAGAAGCCTTCCTGTCATCTCCTGACCTCCAGACACTTTCTCTCTTTTCAATCACCTTCAGTCTGCTAAGCAGAGAAAACAAAAACAAAAAGAGAAATCTCCTGTCAAACGTCCACTTCCACACCATCCATCTGGAGTAAAAGCACCTTATTTACTGGAAGAAAAAAAATTCAATCATTTTCTGAGGTTACCTTAAACTTTGTGTCACTTAGGCCAGAATTTAAATTTGACAGCGTGTGTGTGAAGCTGTTTGCACTTGTGACCAATTAAAACAATCAGAACCCTCAGGCAAAGGAGATTGGTATGTAAAGGTGAGTGTGAATCTGTGCGTGCACATCTGAGTGGCAGCAACAGATCAAGTCTGAAATGCATCCAGTAACGTCAAAGTTCTTATCCTGACTGCACTCCAAGTGTTAAAAACAGTGTTGCATTGATTTTTTATACCTACTATTCTCATGTGTTTAATTAACAGTCTGTTCTATACAAAGAACAATGAAAGTCAAAAATCTCTTCCCAATCAGTGAGCATACCGTACTAAACAATAGAAGGCTGCACTGATAACACTTCAAAGTAGATGTGTCTAATGAGTTAAACTTTCAAAGGTTTTGCTAATCAAGTCTGAGGATGTAAAAAGATGTATTTTCTTTGGCGTTGTGAGAAATGTGAGGTTCACTGTAGCTGCAAGAGAGCGAGAGAGAGCAAGACTTCCGAGCAGATAACAGAAAGGCTCCCTGGAGAACACGGTGTTGTTCTGTTTTAGCCTTTTGAGCCTTTAAGTGCCGTCTGTAATGAAATATGATGGATTTGGAAATGTTTGCAGCGTCTACTTAGGTTTCAGGAATTATAGGTGCACTAACCACATTCATTAGTAAGGTAATGTTTCCAGGTTTGCACTCAAACAATATTTCCCAGGTTTTCTGCTTTATTTAGAAAGCCTAGGACTGCATTTTAAGTGTGTTTATTCTTTCATGTTTGTATTTACACTTGTTTTGTTATCAATTGCCACTCGTAGATTTATTCTTCTCTACATGTGAGAAAAAAATACTTAATTTTCAGGTTACTATGGTAGTTAATGTCCTTTATATTATAGTTACCATTTTTGATACGTGATTATTTGAATTAATTAGGATTTTCTGTTGGGATCCTTAATATCCTGAGTTCTACATTTAAGTTCTCTTCGTCCACCTCTTGCAAACTGAACCATAAAAGGAACAATTAGCAAAATTGAAGCAAAATCAATGTGGACGGTTTGTGGTAACACCGAATCCTCCTCAAGACTATATAAATCATTTTATAAACATATGGTGCTGCAATTATTGCATTATAAATTTGTTTCTCCTACGAAACTGAAATCCTTTAACCCCTGAAATAAATTTTTCATGTCTGCACCGGACTCCAACCCCCTCTTCTTGAATGACCAGCAGCCAGAAAGATGGCCCCACCCTTTCCATAATGTCAGATCCTGTGCCAGTCTGACCCACAAACGTGCCAACTCCGCTGCTGAGCCAGCACTCAAACTGTCTGCCCTTCAGACACAGAAAACCACAACTAAATATTTAGGCAGGGGGAGAAACTACTCTCTGGGCTTGTGCATTAATTGCGGCAGAAAAAGCAGATGTGACCAGCTGTCTGTCAGCATAAGCTCTCCTGCACATTTGGCTTAGGTTTTATATGTCGCTGTGATTTGAATCATTCAATTTTTTTTGGTACTTTTTTGCAGGAATGGAATATCAGGATGCAAAGTGACCTCATTTTAGGATGCAAGGTATTCTTTAACTGGATATACTTGTACATTGAGGAAAGAAAAGGAAAGAAAAAGGCAAAAATACAGGAGAAAAATGCACAACACCACAGGGCATCTTTACAGTCTATCTAGGCTCCAAAATGCATGGTTAATGATAACAGTATTTAAAAAAACACACACATAAGACCTATAGCAAACTATAGACAGAGAGTAACTCACAGAAGCCAGAGGAGGCTGCAGAGCGGTGATGTCTTCAGCAAACAGAGGAGTGATGGAAGAAGGTTCAGAATAAGGGGCCGTGGGGTCAGCTGAGGCTAACCAGCTAAAACAGTCTAACACGTCCTGCTGTCATAAATCAGGCCACTCTGCCATTCTTTGTTTCTTTTCAAAGTCAGAGCAGGAAAATGATCGAACCCCATCTCCCTCATCCTGCCGTCCTATCACTCCCCTCCCTCTCTCTCTAACCCTCCACTCGCAACACCCCCTTTGCTATCACCTCCACCCCCATCTCTCTCTCTCTTTCACCGTTTCCATCCGTCCCTTGTTCACTCTCCTCCCAGCGAAGGCTTCCACAAAGCCAAGCTTGGCTGCAGGATTAGGGTGTCAAAGCAGACCCCTGCCCCCCACCTTTCCCACATACCGATCCCACACAGCACTTCCACTGTACAACAACTGTGAAGAGCCTTCATTAGCTTGTTATGACACGTTCACACAAGTCAGGTTACACCGCACGAAGACAGCTTGTTTCAAAGCAGAGCAACAGAAATCAAACATGAAGATTAAGAAACAAAGAATCAGAAATATCAAGTGAGGGGATGAGTTTGGTAACTTTGAGATTAACATTGTAATTCTTCAACAATTTCCACCTAAAAACTGCTTTGTGAGAAAAGAATTCAGCCAGAGGAAGCCACTGAGGGGTGAGATTAGTCTATCTTTGATGTTGAGGAAAATCCTCCCCTGTATTTAGACTGGCTGGAGATAGAGTACTCCAGGAGTCCCACGGGTTTCCTCAGCCTTCTCCGAAGAGGAGGGGATGGATGTCTGCATGTCTGAAAGGCTCTGCATCTGTATTTCATTTTAGACATTAGCCACCTATTTGTCCCGTGGCACACATGTTCAGTGAATGCCTGCATATAATTAGGCTAATTAATGTTTGGTAGCGCAAAAGCTAATGAATATAGCCAAACACTTTCAGAGAAAAGAACATCCTGTCTGCTTCTTTAGGCCTTTCACTGCTGGGCTAATCGTCTTCTCCGAGGAGGTTTATGGGGAAAATCCTGTGCAAAGCCATTGAATTCAATATGTGAGATGAATTAATAACCACCGTTACTTTTATAGAACAAAATACATTTTTTCTGAGAATTTTTCGGCTGGTAGTTAAGTAAGATGGTAAAATGATTCGTACCCTCGGTAGATTTTGATATTTTCATTAGTGGTTGGTCAAAGGAAATGACCAATGACTAAAGGCTAAAAGTAAGAAAAAGTACAAGAGGTACCATTGTTATAAAACATATGTTTTCGTTTGCATTTTAATAAGAAATTACAAGTTACAGAAATGATTTATAAAATTGTCAATTATCAAACACCTTTCTAACTCCTGACCAGCCTTCCGCATGTTTTAACATTTATTTTTAGTGGTGAGCTTCAAGTTTAGTTGGAAGGGCTCTTTGCCATCATCCTGATATTTAGCTACCTCCACAACTGCTACATCAAAATCAAACCTGAACTTTGGCTGAGCAACTTCAAAACATGAATACAGATAGGAAACATGTTCGTAAAATTTAATTTAAATAATACTTTACATTTACTTTTTAAATACAAAAAACACATATAAGACCTGTAGCAAACTATAAAGACAGTTTGCTACAGGTCTTATATGTGTGGAAATTGTTCCACACATACGAACAATTTCTAGACTGACTACTGCTCAAACCAATTAACCACATCAAATCAGTGGAAATTATTCAAAAGACTTTTTAACGATGTGTTTCATTGATAATTAGCACAATTATGAACACTTTCTGAACACTTAAAAATCTTATTATACAGATGAATATTGATCATTTTTTATCATCTTCACTTCCTCAACAATGTTGTACTCAGAACATGCATGATCTGTAGAACGTAACTATAATATTTATTAAATGTTAATATATTAATGGATGAGTGATTTTAAATGTCATATCTCACAAAGCACAGCATTTATGTGGTCATATGCAGTTGCAATATTGCACTTGTTGGTAATGTGATGACGACTGAGAATGCATATTTTCTGCAGCCCAGCTTGGAAACAGTGACGTATTCAAACAGGATCATTTTGTTTATTTCCTTAACGTCATGTTGAGTTTTTATGTGTAAGGAGGGGATTTTAAAAATCTTAAATCCTGCCAAAACAGAGGAAGAACAACATAAAAAAAGGAAAACTCCCATGTTAATTTCTTCATTGAAAAAAGGAAAGGAAGTGTTGCATTCCAATGACTGTGTTAAATGCTGCTTGTCCTAATGGCATGTTAGAGGGGATGTCTGGAATACACAGGACACATTGTTGAGTCCAAACTGCTGCCTATAAATTGCTCAAGTACAGCCTTTGGAGGGTGATGGAGCTTTGCACAGTTAGACATGTCATTGGAGCTGTCAGGAAGGCGCCTACAATCTTTGCTGTTTTGCTGACTTTGCCCACAGCCCCTCAGGTATGTTCAGGAGCAAAATCAGGAATCCAAAAAGAACTATGTCTGTTTTTTATCCGCAAAGTTGGCCTCACTCCTTAGAAATATTGATTTCAGTCATTTCCAGAAACATTCTGGCACCTACAGACTGGTTAGTCAAAGGCATATGTCCTCATCTAGAGATTTGTAGCACCAGTGTAAAATACTGAAGTGTTTAATAGGATATAATTCTTGCACTCACTTGATGCAGATTAAATAGTCAAAATTATTGCTCAAACCTATTTGTTATTTTTCCAAAATGACACATACATTGATCATTTGGTTAATAATAAACTCTTGACCTTCAACGAATGTGTAAAAAGCACAAGATCAATTTCTTTTCGCTGAATTTCTTTCCAAGCATAGTCAAGACCAAGGTGCTGCCAAAAGATATCAGAGACGAGACTGTAGGAACAAGGCTACAAATGACTACAAGACCATCAAGAAGTTGACCACAATTAGGGTAGATATTCATCATCAAAATGATTATCACTAGTCATCAGCCTGGAGCTCCAGACAGGATCTTGACTCACATTGTGAAAATTATTATGGAAAGATGAGGGATCAACCTTTGGCCTTCTGTTAATGATCCTATGGTAGTTTGGAGCTGAACAAATCCCTCATGAGAAGCATGCAAGCTTGGTGACCAGCTACTACAAACATCTGTTCTCAGCAGCAGAGTTTATGCTACAAAGTTCTTAAACACGTTATTTTAGCGGATCATTGATTTTGCAGAGGTTTGTTTGTTTCAGTCTCTAGATTAAAATAAAGCTTCTGTTCACAATCATTCACAATTAGAGGCTGCTCATTGGTAGGAGAACAGTACAAACTGCTGAAAATGTATTCCAATAAAGAAAACAATAAACAAAACCTATTTTGTAGTCATAATAACTTTGCGGTTTTGTGGTAAGGTAAAGAAAAAAAGAAAGAAATTGGGTCTTGAAGTGCTTTGAAACTAAAAACAAACAGCAATGTTTCATTCACTTCAGGAGTTTACAGCAATTCAGAACTTGATTCAAGGCCAAATCCATTTTGATCACATACTGAATGTAGCATTCTGCTCCAACACATATAAGCTTAAGGGTATAAGAAATATGTCTGTTAAAGCATAAGTTGCAGTGATAGATAATTAAAGTAAAAAAAAAAAAACATTGAAAAGGCTTAAAGTAAGTCAGCCTCAAGAGGAAGGGTAAGTGTTAGAGAAAAGAGAGGGTTGATTGAAGACGATGAAACTGAAACCGGGAGCCAGCTGGAGAAACATCAGGACGTGGAGCTAACTGGAGAATTTCAGACACAAAAGGAAGAAATGATGACAAAAAGAGGAAAGAAAGAAAAATGAGAAGTAGAGGAGTACATGATTAAAAGGTAATGACTTCCTCTTCCTTTCAATAGACGCACGTGCTGCTAATACACATAATACACACACACACACACGCAATCTGATGACTCTGGTCCTAAGGCGCCATGGCGTCCCTCGGCCTCCATCCATCAACAGCTCCAATCACAGCGTTGCATCGCTTTTAATTAAGTAGTGCCAACCAATTAGGAGAGTGAACTAACCCTCCATTACCACTTTGTTAATACATAACCCCCTCATCACAAACACACACACACACACAGACCAAAATCCCCCCTTCGTCCCTCAGGCTCAGTATGGTTGGTGAGCAGACAGACAGCGTGAATAATAAGACATTAGATGCAGCGCTGCTTTACACTGGGGAGCCTGCAGCTGTGCACTGTTTCAGGGAGCAGGCAAGAGAGGCAGCCATAATTAACAAGTCACAATCAACATGACTACTGCATAAATACACAACAAAGAAACACACTTACATCTGGGAGAAATAAAGAAGCAAGACCACACAGATATAAATACAAGGATACATTGACCTGCTAATGTGCCATAAACAAATTAAAAGTACTCTTTACTAAAATATTGTGAAAACGGAAAGAAAAAAAAATTGGTTGAAAAGCTGGTCAGAGTTGACAATAACATGAATGAATATAATCCTAGAAGAAAACATGTTGAATTGTGTGGCAGAGCACCAGAGAGTCTGCCACGTCTTCAACACATCTGAATCAAAAGGCTGGATTCCCTCATCAGCAGTCATTCATTCATGCAGAGGCCTAGTAATGATACATTCATTTGATTCAGCTGTGTTGGAGAAAGGAAGCATTTAAAAATTGTTGGCTTTGCTGTGTTAGAGGCAGCAGCAGACTTGAGACCAGGAGGTTCAACCTTCCAGCAGGATAAGGTCCCCAAACACACAGCAAAAGCTACAATGGAATGGTTTGCATCTGTTTTTCTTCATGTATTAAGATTGACCAAAGTCCAGACATAATTTAAATTAAGACTCTGAGGCAAAACATAAAAAGTGAGGTTCACAGATGCTGTCCGCCCAGCGTGACATCACTTGAACTATTTTTGCACAGAAGAAGGTGGAAAAAAATTCAGTCCTTTCGATGTGCAAAGTTGAAATACTGCAAAGGAATTGCAGCAAAAAGGTGGCTAGACAAGAAAAACCAGAAAATTGTTGGCACGAATACCATCTCATAGTTTGCAAGGTTTTTTAAATAAATTAATTAATAAATGCTGAAAATCTTGTTCAATTTTTATCTATTCACTTTACATTTATGTACTTTTTTTGTTGCACATATAAAATATTTTATATTAGGTGGCTGTAATGTGCCAAAAGGTTCAAGGTTAAACTAAAAGTAAATAAAAAAGTAAAAAATGAAATGGTTTTGAGTTAGGTTTGTAGTAGAGAAGGTTGGAACAATAGGACATATTGTCCATGAGTGTCTTCAAGTATGTAAATGAAGCAAACCGTTGGTTCATATGCGAGAGTCGAACTGGTCTGGCTCTGATCCAACCCCATTCATGTCGACTTCATTTACACATGCTACTCCCAGAATGCACTGAGCTGTGCTGCTATTCTGGCCCTCAGCCAGGACTTCACGATGTGCAAACACGTGTTTCACCTACAGGAACAGCAGCAGCAGAGATGGCACAAAACAACATTACACAGCACAACGGCGGGTTTCAGAAACCTCAGGAGCAAAGCAGACTTTAATTTCATACCTATTAAAAAAACTATTAAATAATTACATTTTTATCACATCTGCACCGCTAGGCAATTTTTAAATTCTAATAGAAATTAAAAACACAACGTGAAAGAATATCCTGAAAAAAAAAAACAATACTGTCTCATTGTTTGAATGTTTTCATTCTGCCTTTGGGGCTACTGTGTGTTCATATATGTGATTTGTGGAGCGCGACATCTGTGTGACAAGCGTGACCAGTACAGGAGCCTCAGCGTTAACACACCACCCTGAAATAAGAATATTATGCTCAAAGCTGGAAAGCAGCATTCAGGCCTCAGCTGCACTGGAGTAAAATTACTTCACTCGCTTAGAGAGGCAGAATGTTTTAGTCATCCTCTAACGTGCTTATAAATCAGCTCTGAGAATGGAGACAGCCACCAGGATCAGTCTTGAGCTGCAAAATATTTCTACTAATGTTTGTGCTCTGGAAGCTGAGATTGTAAAGCAAAAACGTGAACAACAATGTAGAGGCTTCAGGAAACTTTAACTTACTTTCTCCTATAAAAGGACTAAATATCCATCACAATTGGTTTGGGACTCAAGTTTGCAGATTAGGACTTACACTTACACTACGTATTTCTATGAAAACAGTAAATAACAATTACGTTTCAATAAACAGGAGCACAATCTGAAAATAATTATTCAAGAAAAGAAAAAGTCCAATCACCTGATTTCAGTCTGCTTTCCTAATACAGAAGCTTTTCAGTAGCTCCATCTCCCACCCTCTTGGCAGAGGCACCTTGCAGCAGCTCCAGCATGCGCCTCACTGAACAGAAGCCCGGCATCCCTGGACTCAGAGATAGGAGTCGGATGGTGACCCAACGGAAGCCTCCAGATCTGTGGCTTCTGCTCGCTGCTCAGCGTGGTCTCAGAGGACGTGAAGCGATTTATTGTCTTCTTTTTCGCCTGGTTATTACCATATGAATGGTCATGTTTCACCGGCTTGACACAAGCTCAGCCATTAAGCTCCTTGCAGATGTACATACACAAGCATTTTTTTTTCTTTATTGAGGGATGGCAAGGTGGGAGGTTTTGTGTGCACAAACAAAACGCTACATACGGATACTGTGGCATCTCAGTTAACGAATGCAAGCACAGATCCACGTAGTTGCAGGGTTGCAGTAGGAAACCGTGTGTATGGGTTGGTCCTTATATTTGTCTTTGCCCAGAATTAATGAGCTCTGTTCTAAGAGTTTCAAGAAATAAAGCAAAGCCTGTTTTGTTCCTCATCTGTGATTTGTCGTGACTGGATCTTGGTGGAAAGCACAGCATCAGTGTGAGATGAAAAGAAAAGCACATACGTGGCTGTGCTTATAATACCTTAAGTACTGGTCTAATTTTTTCACTGCAAATATAAGCTATGGTTGTCTAGAGTTGTTAGCGTCAACTTTAAAAGGTGAAGACATCCAAACTATGCAGTATTTTCTGGAAAAACACCACACTGTTTTACTGAAATTATTTTACCAAAAGTGCTCCATCATCATTATCATCTTGAATTGATGATCAGCACATGGAATGCAGAAAAATACTTTTTTTTTTTTTACAACACTTATTATTTCCCACTTTTTAAATTTTTTTAACCGAAAGCCAGATATATTTAATTTTGTGAATGTACATATGCACCAAACCTTGGCTGGGAATCTAACCCCACACAGCCACGCTGAGACTTGATGCACCCAGTCTACACACTGAGTCATGGTCCTGATTGCCAATTTCTTTTTATCGAGATAACCAAATATCTACAAGGTTTTTCCTCTTACACATTGTTAATCTAATTATGTCACTAAAGTTATAAGTGTGTCAACCTTAGCCTCTGAAGTTGAGGATATAAGGCCGATAGTTTTCAAAATAATGTGTCATACTTTTAAATTAATTTAAATTTAAAATTTAAATTTAAAATTTTTAAATAATCAGACTCCTGCTGCTTTTTTGTTCAATAAATGTTTCACATCACTCAATTTTAGCAAACCACAAGTATGTTTGTGTGTGTTTTCTCCAAGATTTACTCTCTCAAGCCAAAATGTATAAAACCAGCTCGTCAGGCTGATCTCTGCAGGCTGCTGGACAGGATGACCACAAGCTTCCCCTCATTTCACACACCATCTGTTCTTCACTTTACATCTCTCCTCTCTCAGTCCTAAAGCTGTAATTCCAACACCTAATAAAATATAATAAATGGTGTCGCAAACAATTATCTAAATGAGGATTTATTACCTTCCAGGTCAAATGTCAGACTTTTTCTAGTTAGTTTTTTTGTCAGCTTCCAAGCTGGCAATCAGATTCAAACCTTGATCCATTTTAGTAGAAGTACGCACAGTCCTAATCAAAGGTACTCTTAAAACTTGATTTTTTTTTTTTTGGTCAATTTTTATTACTAGCTATCATCTGAGCACAGGTTAAATAAGGAGCTCTGGTAAAATAAGGCAAAATTAAGCTTTCTGGTCTATATGCATAATGTGATGCATGGTAGAAAAATTCTTAACCTAAACATACCAAACCTACCATGAAACATGGTGGTGGCAGAATCAGGCTATGGGGATGAGTTTCTTCCGCACAGACAGGAAAAACACTTTAAGTGGCCTGTAAGGTGGCTGTAGCTAAAGACAGAGAAATGCTGGGAGAAAACATGCGAGAGGCAGCAGAACACTAGAGAGGCTGAAGGTTCACCTTTTAGCAGGACAACAACCATAAAGATACAAAACCAGCTAAAATGGGATGGAATGTCATCTGTCTGCCAGTGTCCGCTGGTAACGGGCATCAGACGCCCTGCATGAATCAGTACTCACTATTATGAACTACTTTGTGTTTCATTTCTCACATGAAACATGTTAAAGCTTGTAGCTGCAGCAAAACCATATACAATTTCAAGTGTTATAGATACTTGAGCAAAGCACTTTTCCACTTAACTAAATGAAACTATCCTGAAGATGAAAGTTTAATAGTTTAATAGTTGTATTGTTTATTGCTTTCTCCTTCTCTTCTCTGTCTTCTGCTGTTTTACCTTCCCTAAATAATTTCTTAGATCATTCTCTGTTGCTGGAGTAATGACTACCAAACAAGATCCTGGCAGGCAGCACAGAACGCAAACCTTCATTTCTCCACAAAAGTTTTGTTATTAATATGTTCCTTCGATGTAATCTCACATGAATCCTTCACAAATATTGCATTGATGCCTTCTATTTCTCATCTATAATATTGCATGGTGGCTCTTTCTACTTCCTCAACATCAGAACAAGCTGAACTCTGCTCTTCTTGCAGCTCTAAATCAATTAAAAGGGGTAGAGATGGTGCTCTCAAGGCCAGACTTAACCCTTTAAAATTTTAACAACATGGTGCATCACTGTTTCAGTCGATGTTTACAAGGCTGAGCTGGCAGGAGAACATCTGGTGGCCCTCGGAGGAGAGCAATATACACAGCAGTGTATATTTACAGTAAATGAAAGTTTAGTTTTATATCAGGTGTTTGCAAACTGGATTTCCACTTTGAGTAAATTAAATAAGTTGGAAAGTGCAAGTGAAATATCTCGCACACAGACATTCAAACTCAACCAAATGAGCAGAGAAACTCAAGTCGCCTACCTACGCACACCGTGAGCCGAACATTAATGAGAGCAGAGGCTGCGAGAAGACAGCCCAGCTGGAGCACATGTGCACCGCTCCTGTTCTAATGAGTCCATTAGTCAGAGGCAAAACGGCCACAACTGCTACCACACACAGCCGAGCTGCTGCACTCATATATAACACGCATGGACATTTAAACATATTCACATGCTCGGACACAGTCCCACAGTAACATGCAACATCAGATGTGCTGCGATGAACTGATATGTAACCAGCTGGAAAACAGAGAGGGCAGCATTCCTGTCAGACAGGTTTATAGTGTTACATGATAGCATCAGGCACACAGAATTAAACATTGGTTGGGCTTTTAATCAATCTGTCCAACAGAGGGCGCTGGAGATGTGTGAAGCTTGAAGGTGTAATATTTTCCAAACTGTTAAGATTTCTTATCTAACTGCGTTTCTTTATGTCCTCCTTTTCTATGTTTTTTTTTTATCAGTTAGTTGCTAAGGCTAGCTGCAACATTTTTTCTT
Source organism: Phalloptychus januarius (assembly GCA_902982915.1). Taxonomy (NCBI): domain Eukaryota; kingdom Metazoa; phylum Chordata; class Actinopteri; order Cyprinodontiformes; family Poeciliidae; genus Phalloptychus; species Phalloptychus januarius. The sequence continues at coordinate 12,324,609 of CADWAE010000230.1, read as the reverse complement.
TTCCTTGTTGTTATGAGTTCATTATCTCCAATCCTGGCATCTCACCTAATTTCAAGTTTGCTCCGAGTTAAAAATAAAAACCATTACTCAGTTACCGGAGACTAACTGTGAAACTCTGATGGATAACAACCCATTAAATCATTTTTTCCTGTCTGTTAACAACATATTTCTACTACAACCTGGGGCAGATTTAGTCTCATTAACGATGGTCTGAGATAGAGGGAACATTATCCAAAGCTGTGCAGCTTGCAGACAGACACTGAAAGGCTGAGATCTACTCGGCCTTTTAGTATCTGAGTAAACCTGCTTTTGGGAATGTGTCCGTGAACACGTGAACACTTGGCCGGTCCTGATCGATCACACAGATTTGGCTCGCGTGTGTCGTAATGAGTGTGCTTTTAATGACGCTGGGCTCTGTGTAATCTGCTCTGCTCAGCAAAGGCCAACATTGGAAAAAAAGCAATCACTTTAACCCAGCTGCAGAAGCAAAGAGCAGCTCTTACACTAAATAACAGGCTCTTGACCTGGAAAGCAGCAGTAGCTGTGATCTGTGTGTTTACAGCTGGGTTGCACTTAAATGTTATAATAGTCTATTATTTCAGAGATATAATGGGTTAATGCATCGGTAATCTGCAGAAGGCAGAGGGTAGATCATTTTGTGCAAAGGTGAACAACCAACTAAAACTACACCTACATCCTTTTCAGGATTTTATTCTGTTTCAGGTACTCCAACTGAAAATGGTTTAAAAGACTAAAACATTTGGTATGAAATAGTTTATTTTCTGATATCCAAACTTTAATTTTTGTTATTTGTTTTCCAGCTCATAACCTTATGAACCTATTCCATTTTCTCTTTAAAAATATAATAAATTAGAAAATGCAAGGAAGAAAGAAAACCATTTGAGAGATTTCTTATTCGCATTTCTGGATAAGCAGAAATCATTTTTAAACAATAACACGTTTTGAAGTTCACCTTTGAACTATCTATAACATTTTCATCCATTCATTCTTTATAGCTGTTGACCTGGCAGAGTTGGGGTCAGAGGGCACAGGTCACCAGTCCATCACATGACAAAAACCATAGGGCAACATAAAGAGACCAATTACTCCATCAGTCTTGTTTTTGGGCGGTGGGAGGATGACGGGAGTACCCAGAGAAAATTCACATACGCATTGGGAATTTGAGCATTCCAAAAGGACTGCAAACATTCCCTATCCACTATGTTTCATGACAGTAGGGGCTTCAAGGATAAATCAAGGTAACTTTGCTATTCTACGTTTTGCGTTCTTGTCATCTGCCAAATATTTTACACGCCTCCTTGCAGCCCGAATGAAACAAAGCCTTGTTTTGTAATACACTTTCTTTTATTTCTTGTGCGTTCTCTGACATAAATTGGTTGTTTTTAACCAAGCGTGTCAATAAATCTAGAGGAAGCAGTATGACAGTATTCTTTCATAGCCTTAATAATTGATTGTTATAGATTTAAACATGTGGCTAGAGCTTTCATATATGTATATACTGTACATGAGTGTTTAAATCTTTTTCCCATTATAGATTAAAACAAAAATGCTGTCCACCAGGAGCAGTTGCTGATAGCAGAGCGAGTTAAGCAGTTTTCAATAAATGAGCCATGAGAAAGGAGTGCTGAGAATGCAGATGTGAAGCAGTGAAAGCATAAGGAGGGGTGGGCGAGAGGAAGGTGAAGATATAAGATGAGTTTTATGAGAGGAAGCAGGGGAGAGCTGTGTTAAGTGAGTGACAGCTGTCTTCACTTCACAGTATCTATGTGAAGGCGATGCCAGCCTGTGACTGACCTCCAAAGACATTTGTAATGTTCATGCAGCTGCAGAGCTCCCTCCACGCAGTTTTCCTTCCACCCCGAGAACAAAGGTCAACACTAACTGAGCGTGGAAAAAAGCTCTCCACCTCAGTGGATGTGTAAGAAGGTTTCCTCAATATGACTGTCCCGGTGCTGTCATCAGTGAACCAGACAAACAGACAAAATTATGTGTAGTTAGGAGTAACAGTATGCAATTACTGAACCAGTTTGCAGTCTATTTTAGGTCACACTTAAAGAGGGAATCTGCCTTTCTTTTAAAAAGAAATACATGTTTGTCAAAGCTGCCTATTTTGGCTTCTGAACGATTCCACTTGTTTAAACTTGAGGAAAATGTGACAAAGACGAGAGTAGCAGAACAGGAAATATGATAATAGTGCCCAGTCATAGTAAACACCTGTGGTTTAGTCTTTCAAATGAGGGATTAAATAGATGTCTCTCAGAGCTTTTGTGTAAATCTTGTGGTCTGACAATGGTCTTTATGATGTTTCCTTAAAAAGGAGACTTGTCTAAAAATAAATAAGATGGAAAGTTAGAAACAGAAAGAAAGGGTTAGATGTTTTTCCTTACAGTAAAACACTTCATTGTTTGTACAGCACCACCTTTAGCTTGTACATTCCTTTGGAAGATTTAATTCCTAATATGGATCTTTACTTTCTCAGCTTCTTCTTTATCAGATACAGGGCAGTGTTTGTTCAAGCTGGATGTAGAAACCCTGGTAGAAAACACGTTTGAGGCTATCAAAGGCTTGAGATGGGGGCCAAAGTCTATCTTCAGACGGTAATCTAAACATCAAGCCAAAGATTCAATAAAATAATTTAGATCAAAGCAAATTTATGTGTTGGAATGGACCAAAGTCCAAACATAAAGGGTATAATGGTTTGTACAAGCCTTCATCAAGGCTTTAGCAACACATAGCATTTTGGATGAAGGCAAAAGAATTCAGTTTTAGTCTGATCTGCCAAGAGCATGCATCCCCTTCACTGTTTGTGGCAAACTGTAAATGGGACATCTCACTTTGCCCATACTTCGTTCCCAAAAATCTCAAGTCACTGTTGGTTTTGTTTAAGCAATGGCTTTCTTCTCACCACTCTTCCATTTTGTGGAGTTAAAGAAGAACAACTCTCCAGCATCCTCCAGAAGTTGTTTTTACACAAAGGTATCAGAGTAAAAGGGGATGAAGGCAATTCAATACCACATGTTCACATTTTATCTCTGTAAAATGCTTTAAAAATCATCCATTGTTTTAACAATCAGATCGTACAACATGTTTTTTATATCACATACAATCCTGATGAAGTTTATGGAAGTTTGTGACTGTAGCATGAAAAAGTTCTTCCCACTTTTTAAAGACAATACACGAGATGGCTCTTATCTGGATCTCAACTCTTTCAGACATTTTATCGGGAAAAGTACAGCATGTTTTTACTCTGCTCAGTCACTCCCCTGAGGGCACCTGGCCTTGGCAGGAAGCCCACCAGCCCGCCTGGGTAAACGGCTGCAACAAGAGGGGCAGACACGTCTTTGATGTCTATGGACTGGTGGGAGGCATGTGAAGAAAGACGTTGGTGAGAATAAAAGGGAAGGAGCAAGAGAAAGTAAAGGTGATGAGGAACAGAGAAAGACAAAGAGAAGAAGGGTTGGGGGAGAGGAGGGTTTATTGATTAAACAACAGAAAGAGGAGTAAATAGAAATAAAGGAAGGGGGGATTTAGAAGAGGGAGAAAGGAGGGGGCATCCACTTTGAAGTTATGAGCTGAGTACAGATCTGTGTCCCTTGAGTAACAGCAGGGGAGGCTTGGAGCCTGAAATCATAAGGAGTGGATCGTTAAAGGCAAAAAAAAAAGAGAGATGATAGATCAAGATGTTGGACGAGAAATATAGTGGACCTCTGCACTCTCATTTCTCATTTGTCTTTGCACAAAAAAATTACAGAACTGAAAAAAACTGGACCAAAGTCAAAGATAAACCTACTTCTTTGATGTGTGTTCTGTCATTCAGCTTCTTGACCATCTGCATTACTGCCGCTCTCGTTTTTGTTGTTTTATTCCCTGAAAGCTGGTCTCTCTGGTGCATTCAGCAGACCAGACATGTAATTTAAAGGCTTCCAGCATCTGCCCTGCCAGTTCCCTTCTGTCCAACATTGTCCATCGCAAGCAAAGGTCAACATGGTGGCAGGAGCGCTCTTATGTTTTCTGACATGCAGAAAAAAATGTAACTAAATTGCCCCTTTTCTCCTAATAAAGAATCTAAAAAAATAAACTTGGAAGAAAAATGTTATTTACATATATATTTTTTTATATTCTTTCAATGTGAAAGGGCGGTTAACATGAACACATGAAACTGTTTTTTTGGGAAAAGAAATTTGAAAACAACTTATTTATTTTTCCTCCTTAAAAGCTTTATTGTTTTGGTCAATCAAATTAAATCCCAATTAACTATATCTGTTTGGTTGAAGGGGTATGAATACTTTTCCAAAGCACATTTTATGCTTAAACGACAGAAAAAGTCTTAGACACAAAGAAATCAGACACTTGAAGAACTTTAAAAATTGCAACTGTGGACAGTATGGGATGTGCTTCACTGTGTTATAGGATGTCATGAAAAGCAAATAAGCACAAGTGTGAGAAACCCTGACTGATAGCTTGATGGAAAATGACATAAGAGAAGGGAAGACACCACAGTTAATGGGACGGAGAGAGCACTTTATCTTCTCTTCACACTCCCTGGCCTCCTTCACAGCTGCCAGGCACTTCCTGCTCCATTGTGAAAAGCTCTGGCTGTATGCGTACAGGAAGTGGTCTCTTTTGTTTCCTCTCTCCTTCCTGCTGGTGTCAATCGCAGTGAAGGGAGGAAAGCGTGTGGATCTGGGAGGGAAGGACAACACACGGGGTGTTTGCAAGTAACCAGGAAGGAGATGTCGGTGGAAACCCTTTTAACACAGATGCAGAAACAGAGAGGGATTGTTCTTTAAATAATGTCATTTTAAAAAAATGGGGGATGGGGCCAGTCTTGATAAATGCACAGATAGGATACAGACATTTAGTGCAGGCATGCACAAAGAGAGGATACCAGGCATTTACTCTCCTCTGATTCGGCACTTGATCCCTGACAATTATCTGATCAGTTTATTGACTCTTTGGGGAACGGACTCAATCATGAGTAGCAGGTTTTCAACAACGGCTTATGTCATCTCATTTTCCACCCCCTTAATGTTATTTATCAACTCATATCCAAACAATCACTGCTAGAAATGTGAGGCTCTTTATAGCATTTAATTACTCCTCTATAACAAAAGGAGTAATTAAAAAAAAACGATCATGGCTTCAAAGTGTCTGCCTTTCACTCACTGTGAAGCAGAACGTCTTTTTAGCTTTGTTAGAGATTAAGATCTTATTTGACAGACCAAGACTACTTTCTGTCATTTATTTGTCGTAAATCTGCGCAAATAAAAATCATTTGTAAGGTTCCCAAGGGTTCATTCTTGGCACTCTTTTATTAAATATCTCTATGATACCTTTAGTTCAGTTTGCAGAGAACTACGGTACAACATTTCTAACCATATGACATCTTTATATTTCTACTACTAATATGCTATTATCATATTGAAAACACTGTCAAACACTGCTCCCTTTTATTTTCAGTAGATTGGATTGCTGTGTTGGTGTTTCTGTAAGAAAAAAAAAAGACTCAATGTCAACTACACCTCATCCAAAATGTTGCCACCAGGGTCCTAACCAACAGTAGAAAAACAGATCACATTACAAAGGTTCTCCAGCTCACTGCACCAGCTCCCTGTTTGTCAAAGTATGAATTAATTTTTTTTCTTTTAGTCTGTAAAGCCTGAAACACATTTCTGAATTACTAGTTAAATTTTAACAGCAGTCTCAGAGAGCTACTTGCTAAGTATTCCCAGAACAAGAACTAAACACAGTTAGGCAGGATTTAGGTTATATGCTCCTTAACTCTGGAAGGAACTGTCTGAAAACCTGAAAACCTTTAAATCTGGACTGAAAACGTTCTTGTTTATAGCAGCTTTAAAAGCCCGTTCTAAAAAAACGCTTTCCTGATTTCTGAAGAGTCATTGTAGATTAAATTTAAAACGTCAATTTAAATTTATCATTTATTTCTTTTTAAGCAATGGTTAAGGATCTTGGTTATTCAATTTTCTCTGGTATATGAATAAATGTGCCTTGCTTTGATATACCAATAATTCACTTTCACAATACATCAATTGTTAACATCTGCAACAGATTAAGATTTGCATCCACGAGTTTTCCACAAACATTTTACAAAGCAGCCTCTATAATCAAAATGCAATAAAAGGTGGTGAAAATTTCCCCACTTCAATAACAGAAGAAACTGGTTCTACTGGTCGTACGGGTCAATAAAAGACGCAGCACAGAGACGGAGAGGATAAAGGAGCAGGAAACACGCAGAGAGAGACAGAGAGAGAGAACCAGCAGCTGCTGGGAAGATTGATTTAAGGAGAGCAGAGTAACGACAGCCGGGCATCATCCAATCAGACCCTTGTTTCACATGACTGCCAGAGCAGGGAGAGAGTGTGTTTCAGTCTGAATAGTAAGTTCTCTGAGGACAGAAACAAAAAAAAGAGATGAGGGACGTAAGAGGCAGTGAGAGGAAACTGTCAGTGTGATGTTGTTCTGTCAGATGTCGGTGTGAGTTCGAGGATCTGTCACATCAAAGAGTAGCAGTGAGGGAGGACACAGAGAGGCGCCAAGTCTTAAAACAGCAATGTAAAAAACACACACACACACACACACACACACAGCCCCCTACACCCACACACACACACACGTGTCTGACAGAGATAGGTTCTCTGTCAGTTTCAGTTGATTCTTCTGGATTAAAAGTTTAAAACTGATGTTATTCCGAAGTTTGGAAACTGTTTAAAAGTAGAAATTAACTCTTTCAATGCTTTCCTAAAGTTTTCAAATCCCTTTAAAAAAATGTTCCACATTTTCTTAGGTTACAATCAAAAACCTCCATGTATTTAACTGGAGTTTTATGTGACAGAACAACAGATCTGTGAGTGAATCAAATGTGGAACAGCAATGCCTCCTTTTTTAAAATGTTTTACTATTCAGTTATTTTATTTCTCAAAATGGGAAAGACAAGAATAAATGCTACTCAAGTAATCCAGATGTCTGTTGATATTGCTGAGTCAGGCTGTTGCTACGATAAACAAGTTACTGGTTTAAACTTGAGTGTATGTCTGTCTGTACAATAATTACAAAACGGGAACTCTGACAAATAAAGCTGGATAAAGATCCATGTTTATCTTCCCATCAGGTATAATAAAGACAATGTTAAGAGAGGTAAACAAAAAAAATGCCACAAGTTTGCTGCCTCAGGACGTCAGCAAAAAGTGGCATCTGGCTGATCTGATTGAGTCTCCATAACAAAAAATTACTCCAAAGCTTTTAACACATTTTTATGAGGTGCACCAGTAATTCTGAAGGGAGCTGTAAATCCACAAACTAATTCACTCATAGTTATTTACTCCTTATTACCATATTTAAATGTTGTTTCTTTAGCAAGTAAAATGTCACAAGTTGTTAAAATCAGATATGAAAGACAAACTCAGAGTTATGGGCAGCAAAACTAAATTTATTTACTCAAGAAGATAACTGGACATCTTAAGGGCCACTTTTCCTGAGGATTTTTGGTAAAGGATTTAATCATGTGGGAATATGTTATCTGCTAAATTTGTACATGCATGTAGATTATGTTATGCCGATAATGAAATACAGCATTTATCTGAAGGAAGACTTTCATGTACTATGTACATTTGTGTTTATGTCAGTATTTGTGTCCTGATCATCTTACAAGCTGAAGCAAACGAGTTTAAGGATGAGGAGCTCCAGGTAAGACAGCTGGGCTCTTCACCTTCTGGCTATCTGACCCGTTCATGGAAGCTTAATGGAGAGTGATAACACAGCCAACTAATCGGAGGAGCTGACAGGAGGTCAAGTGACCCTGATTGACTCGGGGTCAACGTGAGAAGAAAAACAGGGAGCATGAGTGGGTGTGTGTGATGTGGGAAACACCATAAAGGCAAGAGGAACAGAAGCTCTCTGTAAACGATATCCCAGCAGAAGAGAAAAATGATCTGTAACTAAGCAAGAGCAGATCAGCAACTAATGCTATAAGTTCTGATAAAGCATGGCAATGAATATAGAAGACAACAATCACCTGCGTTTTACAAAAACACGTATCGGTAGAAGCTGTAGAGTATCAGATATGTTTCGGAGGATATGTGAGTCTTTGCCCACAGGCACAATCCACTCTGACAGAACTGACATGGGAAAATGACTGCTTAACATCTTCCCTCTGTGAGTTTAGTTTAACTCAAAAGAACCTTCTCCGTCCTCGTCTCATTTTTGATGTTCAGATTTATTACCTTAAAAGTTAGTTTGATCATTTCTGACCAATTTGCTTGTTTTTCTCCTAAAAAAAAAGAATCTATTTTCTCTTTTCTACTTATTAACTATTATTGCTTTTCCATTTTAATTAACTACATTAATCAAGCAATGTGCCTTTCTTAATACTAAAAATAGATCAAATTTTACAGATGTGAATTCTTGAGTATCTGACAAATAATTACATTTTGTTCCATATCATGACATAAGATCAAGTTCAGTTATTATGACAAGAGAGCAAACACAATGTTCTTAAACTAAAGGCGAACCAAAAAAACTGCTGCTTTGCATTTTTTTCCAGGCAGTTCAGACAGACTGGAAGGACAGGTCATTTGTTTAAAGTGGATTTGTGTGAAGCGGTCAACATGTTCTCATTTTGGAGCTGTGTGGAGGATTCCTGACAGATGAGCAAAGCTAACCACTGCACAGAATAGCCACAAAAATAGCAAAGCCTCTTGCCACCTAAAACAACTCAAACCATAAACTTTTATTGCTGCTTGAGGGAAGCCCAGGTTGTGGACTTTTCCATGTCGTCACTTTTTCATAAGACCGTTGGATGAACTGGTAAAGCTACAGGACTGCGTTACAACACAGATGTTTTGTTTTTTTGATTGATTTAAAGGACAATTAGATGCAAAAGTGATAATGTGGAAAAAATGTGCTTATGAGCTAAAAAGTGCTTTAATTATTTTACCAAACTGAACATTTGGTTGCCATGCTCAGACAGAAATGGGTCAGTGTTTAATATCAGGTTATGCCAACTTTTTAAACCCCTAAAATGTTCCAGTTCCTACAGTTTAAAGTCCTACTGATGAGATCACAGTGGATGACCAAAGATTTCTCTTGAAGTATTGAGCACCATCCAAACAAACACTTAACCAAATTTCCGTAACAGCAAAAATGGATCATATTCTGCACAGCAAGCCAATGAAAACTATTACATTTCTATTATTAATTGACAACAGAATAATCTATATGCCAGATTATGTTTCTAAGTGTAGAAATAATTGTTGTAACCACAGCAATGCTATTAAGAATGGCTGCTTACAGCCATTCTTAATGGCATTGGACTTAAAAGTAGTTCATATGATTCGCCAGTGTTTACTAATTGCTGCTGCCGCTAGTCTGGAGGAACTATGTGGGAAGCCCTGGGGGACAGGCACTCTGTGGGGAATGAAGCTCAGCTGTAGCCTGCAGCTCCAAGCAGAAGCTTTATGTAAATAGGCAGCATTTAGGCACCTCTGAATAGATTCCTCTAACATACATAACAGAATCAAAGCACCACTCCAGGTACATTTTTGATGAGAGAATAAGAACATAATATAATGCTCAAACAAGTTGATTTTACACAAAACACCTCCCCATTAACTCCTACCTACTGCATGGGAAGACACTGATGAACAATAAGCACCTTAAACGTCTCTAAAAACTGAAACCCAAATAACTTTTCCACAAATTCCACTATAACTCTGATCTTTCTAAATTTATCCAACATATATTTCCACCACTGATTTCAGATTGTAGATTCCCAGAGGCGCAGGATTACCAGCTGTGTCCTGGAGCTGAAATCTATAGCCTGTGTGAACTAACAGTGCAGGGTGTGGGAGTTAATCAGCCGTTTTTACAATGAGGAAATCCTCCGATTTCCCAGCTGCCACCTGTCAGTCCACCTGACACCTGCACCGCTGGCCATGTCTCTGTTTTCTGGCCAAGCAAACAAGATGTGGAGCACACCTGCACAAATGTCTTTCCCCATGGCAGCCTGTTTGCATTTTAACTACAAGGTGGGAAAGGAAAGCAAACTGTTTAATACACATGTACACAGACTTTGAGGAATGAAGCTATTTGCACATGCAATTTACCGTGCAACACGTCTGTATTACAGGAATTTCAAGTAAGATTACTGAACACTTTAAAAAACCATCAACCCTCATTGCTTAGGACCGCACACACTGCAGCAGCTTTTATGAGAGTCTAATGGGTACATAGAAAAATACATTTCAGAAGGAGAAAGTGCAAAATTTAAACAAAGAGAAAAATTCCTATATATCCTCTGGATACATCTTGATAAATCTTCACACGGCTTCACACGGAATGGCTTCATTAAAAGCAAAGACTCATTTTCTCACCTTCTATAAATCCTAAATACACACATTTAAGAAGTTGTGATCCTTTGTTCCAGGTTTTCAAAACACTTCCTGCACTGATCCAGATGCAGAACAATGACTCACAATCCATTTCCTTTATTTACACATTACATGAGCACTGTGTGCCATTTTTACCTTACAGTCATTCACTGACTCAGGATGTCAATGTGAACCAGCAACAGCCACATGCTTTTTCAAGTTCAGATTGAGTCCTTAAATCTGCATTTATTTAGAAAATAAAGTCACCAGAATTAGATAATTTTAGTCCCATTTGTTTCTAAGGGCCTTGTACAAATATTTGAACTCCTCAAATTGTAATTTTTTTCATATTCTAACCAAAATCTACTAAGTATTTTATTTGTGTTGCTCGAGGCACACTAGAAAGGTTGCGAATCCATCACAGGATAAAAAATCACATCCTCCTTTGTAAAGATAATTTAAAAGCATGCATCAATTTCCTCTCACTTCACTTTTAGATACTTTGTGTTGATGTATTACTTAAAATGCGCATAAAATATAATGTTAAAATTTGAGGTTGCAACATCACAGAGGAAGTTTATGAATACTTTGCAAGACATTGTGTACTGTTGTAAAAGCCAAACATGACAATAAAACTGGATGCAAACAAGGTATAGCAGAGAGCGTTTGCATCCAGTAACCCAGTTTTATTGTCAAATTAATATGCAGCTGTTGACATTGAGTCGATGCCAACAGCTGCATGATCATTTGAATTAAAGAAACATGGCTGTACTGAATATCTGTTCAGTGAACACAAATCCACTGGATAAATAGACATATAACAGATAATCCTTATTCCTAAAGCACCCAGATTCCCATGATATGCAGATATAACCTAAATCACGTGCAGCTCTCTGTGCTCTGATTCCAATCATAAACCTGCATTGTTGGCAGTAAGCTGGTATTATCTCTTGTCTAGCACAATGTCCAGGTCTAATGAGAGAGACGGCTAGCACAAACCCCTTGTGATGTAGGGATTATAATGTAAACATGTACTCCAAGGACAGGGTGCCGGGGAACCACTGAAAGTCTTGACTATATTGGATGTCTGTCCTTGTTTTATAACAAGTTTTGAAAAGTTTTGAAGTTAAACTGATAGATTTTGTTTTATAGATAGTCTGGAAAACAACTCACCGTCCGATATGCTCTGATTTACAGTGCAAACATGCATCAAAGAGGGAATACAAAAGCTGTCTTCTGTCTTTCCAATTTCCTACATAGTTGCAAAATAACTCCTTATAGATAAGATAGAAGGTGCTTTTTCTCTTCTGCTGGGAGGTTCTTTCATAAATCAACTAAATCTTCAATGTAGCTAAAGTATTTTGAATTATTTTGGATGCATTTAGTGTGATGACACGAGGTACGAAGAAAGAGGTGCAAGGAAAACAATCATGAGTAAAGTGGAGAGATAAGAAAAAATTAACTACAAGCAAAGAACAGAGCATAACATTTCATAGATACAGAGGAAAGGTGGGAGATGATGGTGTCATAAACAATGAGGGTACAGCTGCATAGAAAATCAAAGCAAAGGAGTTGAATTCAGAGCCTAGGTTTTTAAAAGGAATCAAGAATATTTGTGTCATTCATGGCAAAACAACACACCAAGTCCAATGCAGAAAGAGAAACTTAACTGTACATAAAGGCAAAATTCACAGCAAAGAAAGTAACTGACCAAACACTGCCAACAATCTCATTTACATCAGTAAACAGACACTTTCTGTCTTAGATACTTTCTAACGGTAAATATCAAGTATACTTTTCAGACCAACTCAGATTAACACATTGCATTTCATCAGCAATAAATTAGCTACAGTGTAGCCCCCAACTCATTCAACAATAACCTTCAAAATGCAGTAGTATCAGTTTTTATCAACAGTATCATGTTTCTTTTCTCAACCTGAGTTTAGAACAACCTGAGTGCAGAATAATATTCAACTCTACCATGGGGTTAGCTAATTTAATAAAGCTGCAATAAAGTTCCTACAAGGGGTTGCACGAAAAGTGCATTACTTTATATTGTCTCTAAAGATATGACAAACTATACACAAACAGCTTGATGAACTTATGACTTTCTCCTGCTAATGCTTTCATTTGGAGTATTTGGTAAAGTCTCAGGTTAATTTTAGTATGTTGTTTTCCCATTATGATAGGACTTGTAACTTGTAACATTTATATTTGACACAGCCGAAGCTGACAAAAAAAAACTCCTGTTTCCAAAAACCTCTACTTTGAAAGGCATAAAGTTCAAAGTGTAGCATGTCACCTGCTCTTTATGTAGCTCTATTGGGAAAGCTGGGACGGACAGGAAGCTCAAGCACTCGATATTGTCTTTCTCATACTGAAATCATCATTGCAAAAGATGGGAAAGTGTAATTTGGTAAATAAAACCATAACATAATATAAAATATATGTGGTACATGCATGATGCATGGGAAGTTAGCGTTTTTTGTATATTTTCATAGTAATTTAAAAAAAGCTTCAATCATATATCACTGTTACTGATCTTACGACTGTAATAAGATAACATCTCAACTATCTTTATTGTGATGAGAATTAAAGAAACAATAAAAAAGAGATAATTGAAAGCCTGTAAGTTCTCGAGTAAAACACAAATATAGACACAAATATAGAATCATAAGATCTCAAATTATATTGGTTTCAACGTTTATTTCGCAAAACTAAGAGCTATATTTGTAACAGAACAACATATTGTGTTGCATAAGCAGCCTTTAAAAGGTGGATTTCCTTCTGGAGACAAATCTTGAAGGTCTGATATAAAAAAATAAGTTTTTTGTTCCACCTTGTTTAATTGTTGAGTAACACATTATTCACTGTGACCATGTATGGTGAAAATGGCTTTTCAAAATGAAAAAAACAAAAAAAAAACACTACATCATTGGATAGTTTTGCGAGCCGGTCATCTGGTTGCCATATCGCAAACACTGAAAGGCAAAACGCGAGGCGAAATCAGAGATATGTTGGATGACATCAGGGAAAAAGCAGTTTGGAGATCTGCCACATTTAACTTTACACAAAAGATGAGGAATGCTGGAGTTCTCCACAGGTTTCTCTTGTATTCTGTCTTTCCTTACACTTGTTGTCCAGCTTGTCTTTCCCTTTCCAATGGCTTTAGTGTTTACCTTTCACATCTTTCTCAGGTGAAAACTACTGTTGATTATGTCCTGAGGTGATATGTCATAGGTCTGTATCGTCTCCCAGCTATTTCAGGCTTCTCCAGTTAGAGGAGGGAAAACAGAAACTGTCTTTTGTTTGGGTTATATGACTCCTGATAAAAAAAAAAAAAGCTGGATAGAACGGAGAAGTTTAAGAGGCTAAGACACAATCCCAATCATTGGTCGCTCAATTACACTGCCTTGCCCATACTGCAAGCTACAGTTCTTTCACATTTTGTCACATTAAAACCAAAACTTTAATTTGCAAAATTAGAGGATGAAAGAAAAATGTATGTTTATACAAATAAAATTGAGATTCATGAAGAAAAGAGATCCATTGGAAATGTGGAGCAGAAGAAATATATGGCTGAGGGGGACAAATATTTCAACAGCATAAGTGTCAGCAATGCACTCCAAACACTTGCCATTTATTAAAGTATGCCAAGAAAAAAGAGACCATTTTGAGAGGAAGCATTGTGAAGTATTGATTAAATTAGCCACAAGTCATGTAGAGAATACAGCAGGCATGAGGAAGAAAGAGCTCTGAAGTTATTGGCCTACTTGGAACTACATAACTACATAATCCTTAAATCACCATCTCCACTGTGGAACATGGTAGTGGTAGCAGAAAACCTGGGATTGCAAAAGACATGAGACTTCCATACAGCCATCTAGCCAAATGTGATGTTAATTTCAGACCTTCTGTTCATTTCAGGCAAATAACTTAGTAGGAAATGAAGTCTGGGTGCCAGCCAGAGGTGTGAAATCACTGACCTTTGTTAAATGTCAGCTCATCAGTTGCAATGAAGGCCTTCATCTTACAAGCTATGGCAAAATGAGCACCATGCAATCTCCAGCTTAGAGATACAGTTGTGCAGGAAAAGGAAAAGGCTGCCTCCTCTGACCAGGGTTAAATGGCCAAGAGGGCTTTTTTTTCTCTTACAAATAAATGACTTAATGACTTAGCATGTAAAAGGAGACTGGCAAACAACCTGACTGACACAATAGTTTAAAAGTAACAAATAATAATATATACTGTAAGCTTTTCAACTTCTCTACATCTTTCAATATAACTAATTTCAATCTGACAAAAAATCCTTTTGTCCGCATTAATAACCTCCATTCAACAGCCAGACCACGGAAATACCACCGAGAAGGAGAGCTGGAGTTTGATCATTCAGGTGCTGATAGACACTTCCTTCTGCTCACTGCCTGATAACAATGTTTACACCGGTGCCTTCACAGCAAAAGTTTCAAACCAAAAAGATATTCAGTGCAATAAAGTCCATTAATATTGACCACAGCACAGGCTTGAGTTATTTTCAGTCGAACAAACTTGAGCACAGCCAGTCACTGTACTACATAGAGCAGAAGGTTTAATGAACTGCGTGCAAGCAGACGCACATTTGAAGGACCCGGAATTTAATTAGGAAACTTGTGGATCTTGTTTGGGCCTCAGGATAATTTCTTTGCTTGACTGAACTCTATATAGCAAACAGAACTCTGTGTTGTATAAGATGATTTATCACCATCATATGAGGACTGAGTCACAGAGAGAACTCATTAAACATTAACAAACTAGGAAAGCTTTAGTTATGAGTGCTGTGCCTTCCCAAACGTATTCATGCCCCTTGTAAATTTCACATTTTTGCACTTGACTTCCAACCACTTTAATATATTTTATTGAGATTTAATGTGAAGTTTGCCATGTATTTGTATTCATTTATACCAACCACTAAAAGAAATCCAGTCCAAACAAATGTTTCCAGAAATCACTCAGTGAGACAAATTTAGTCTCAGTATAAGTAAAGCTTTGACGGCCTCAGAGGGCTGTCAGAGAACATGAATGAACAATTACCATTAGAAATCGAACTGATCACAGTTAGATCCATCATCTAAAAACTACAAAAATATGCAGTGGTACAACTGCAGACCCACAGGCAGACATATTGAGTAGGGAGAGCATTATCAGAGAAAAAGACAATAAACTCATGGTAACTCTAGAAGAGCTACATAGATCCATAGCTAGGGATCACCAGCTCCATTAATAAATACAGTAGAGGCAGAATCATGTGTATTCATGAAGACAAAGCAGAATTATACAAAGATACTTAAACAGACTTGGCAGCTAATCACCTTTGAACACATAAAGGTCTACGGGAATTTTTTACAGCATGTTGTTACACTAAGCCATCCCGTTTGTTGGCAAGCTCCCCAGTTCCTGGACAGATACGGGTGGGGAGGTGGAGTGAGGAAGTGTGCGACTAACTCAGGCACTTGCTGACCCGTGACTGTGCTTTGCTGCAGCACACATTCCAGCCGCAATCACAGGATCACCCTCATTCACTCTGGCAGACACGTTTAAATGCTTGCACACATGCTGCAATTTCAAGCAGCTCACGTGCAGCTAAGGTGAGCGAGGGAAGAAAGCAGATAAATGTTTCAGAATAGGCAAGCCTGGCTGCTCTGCCACTGTCACAAACACTGAGATAAAGGTGCTTCAGAAGCCCTTATCTGGAGATGGGAAGCTCACAAATTGCACAAACAACCACTTTTCACAGGAGTGAAAGTGGAAAACTTTACTGTTACCCTGGGGCTTGAAGGTTTATTACATATAGTGTTGAGTAAGAGCTGCAGTTGATAATGCTGAGCAATGACACTGAACTTGCTTGAAAAAATAGAAATTCAATAGCTATGAAAGTTAAATTGATTTGCACCATAAATTTCATCCTAATTAAAGATTATTTAAATTTACCTCAAAGTTTGCTCACTTTGAATACTAAAATAAGCTTCAATAATCTAATGCTACAGAAAAATAATTTACAAGATCTCCCTTTAATTTACCCTGTTTTCTCCTCCTGACTAAATTTTTCAACCATTTCCTCCTCTGATCTTTTGCAATCCTCCAGCTCCTCGATCAATATCCTCCCCACAGAAACCTCTAGGATTACTGTCGGTGGTGAAAGCCCTGACTGAGCCTCTCCATAAGGAATCTGACAGCCAGGCAGACGGAATGAAAACCCAGACAAAAATAAATATATAAAATGAGATCAACTCCAGCCTGAGGTGAGCTGAGGTGAGCAATGTGAACTTAAAAGCAAAACAGCGGAAAGAGAGATCAACAGCAGACAGCTCTTAAACATCTGTGCTGCAAATAGCTGCAGTCGAAGTCCCGAAGTTAAATTAGATGTAACCCATCTTTCTGACAAATGGGATACCTCAAAGCTCCGAAGTACATCTTCAAAGATAAAATGTACATTCTGCAGGGAGACACTCCTACATATGTAAGTGAGATAACAGTAGATCACAAGCAAAACAGAACAGCATCCAGTACAGGAGCCTGTTTACTTCTTTCTGCCAAACACATTGTAACATGAGGTTTATTATAGTTTGTTTTTTTCTTACTTAAAAAATGGCTGTTTGCACAGGAGAAACAACTGAATATGTTTGTGGAATGTGAAGCAGTTTAGACCTTTGAGACATTTTACAGCAAACACCCACAGCAGCAAGTGAGGCAACCCTCTGACCAGGCAGAGAAAGTGCTGCACACCTTCAGCTTGGCAAAACCTGCAGGTGTTTTGTCACATTACAACCCCAAACGAAATGTCACCATATTCTTTCTGATTTTCAGTGAACAAAGAGCAGCTCATATTTTGAAGTATACGAAAAAGAACACAAAATAAAAATCTTAAAAGCATGGCATGCAGTTGTGTTCATTTAAACACCCTTTTCTGCAATTATAGTTACAAATCTCTATTTATAAGTCTCCATCAGATGTGCAGGATGAAATTCTAGCTTATTTTTCTTTGTAAAATAGCTTAAGCTCAGTCAAATTAGATGCAGAGCATCTGTAGATAGGAATTGCAAGAGTTGCCACAGATACTTGACTTGGATTTAGGCCTGAACTTTGACCTTTTGAATTGTCTTTTTACTTTTTAACTTGACTAATCAGTCAGGAGTAGTCACAGTTAGTAGCTAAACATGCTCCTCAGTCCTGCAGAATCTAACAGGTTTTCTTCCTGTTTCAATTGTTGACCAGTTTATTGTTGACCAATTGTTGACCAGCTCCCACATTACACATTACACATGCTGCTACTACAGTGTTTCACTGTAATTATGATGACTTCAGGCTGATGTGCAGCTCAGGTGGGAGAATCATCAACAGAATGCTTCACAACAAACCTCCAGCTGACCTTTGAACAAAATTGGTAAAACTGTATTATTTAGAAGAAATGAAGTAAAGCAGGAGGAATTAAAATACACACATTTTCAGATTATTTAATGGACCAAAAAAACTGGAAACACTGTAACAACTCAAGTATTAAGCTACTTTAAGTAAACAGTTGTTAAAGTTTATTGTTCGTAGATTCCAATCCAGCACAAGTGTAGCGCCAAAAAGCTTGCATCTAAGTGTCTGACATTACAAACCATTCCTAAGGACAAAGAAAAAAGATTTTGTACTCAACAGGAATGCATGATCCCTCTGAAACACATTGTATTAAAATAAACAGCTCAGAGTGCAATTATTAAATACCGCTCCATTGAAACAGACAAAATATTCCTTATTTGTGGAGCCAGTATTGGATTTCCAAGGGTGGGGCAGAACTAGTGAGCTGAAACTTCAAAAACAAGAGGAGCTGATTCCAGGACGAAAACAAACTCTTGTCCAGGCTTAGTCTTGCAACAGCATTTTTCCCCAAAGAAAGGCAGTCAGAGCTTCGAACCTACACCATCAATTTCTGGGAGACAAAAAAAAAGAAAAAAGAAAAACAGGGAAGAGTGAACGGTCAGTTCCAAAGAGACGCAGACTGGGCAGTCAGTACAAGATCTGCTTTAGCATTTATCACCCCCACACACACATACAGCAGAGGCCAAATTCAGTCTAAATGGAACAACAGGCTGCATGACACAAGCAACAGAGGAGGAAATGACTGTGTGGGTTCAACTATGGAGACACATACGCACGTACCAGACTTGTAACCAGAGAAAATGCAAGCAGAGACACGACTTACAGACAAACGTCTCAAGACAGAAGTTGTAGCACATGGCTCTCAGCCTGTGGTCAGTGTTTTTTTTTGTTGGTTCTGTGGAGAACGTGCAGTTTAAACCTCAGCCCATCATTTGTCTTCTGTGGCCTGGAGGAGATTGGAGAATTCCTTGTAATGCAGCATCAGTAACATCAGGTCAGGAGAGGCCAAGGCTTACAAACAAGCCTGTTGACCCCTGTCTGTTCAGGGACAATTAAAGTCATGAACCAAAACGGAGAGGCAGGTGTTGTATTTTGGCAAGTTCAGTTGATCCTAACATACAGTTAATGGCTTTATCAGGTAAACCTGGTCAGTATTGAATAAGCACATCCCATGGCAGCAGCCCAATCTATTTAAGCTCCTTCTCCATGGACAAGTCTCACTCTAACCGATTAATGTCTGGTTTGGTTCTAGCCAAGCTGGGTGTGGCTCCATTGGCAGCGTGTTCATCACGCTGTGGACATGAATATAAGCAGGAATGTGGGCAGGAATGTGGGCGGGGTAATGAGAACACATGAGTTGTGGTCGGCTTTCCGATAATGTCATTTTATACATGTACCCTGGTGCATGCAGTTTCTCAGAAATCTTTTGGCATATTTGTTTGTTGCAGGTTTCCCCCTCTAGTTGATAATGCGTCTGCTCTTCCACAACAATCGATATAAAAACGTTTGGACCTCAAGCTTTGAATTATCGATTTGCAGTTCACATCACCCAAACTACTTCTGAGCTATCAATGAATTAATTAACATAAATTCTGCTGCCAGTCTCATCGCTTAAATACCCAACCCAGCTGGGGTCAGCTTGTACCACCACTAAAATGATTCCAAAAAAATGGGGAGGAATCACACAGGATCTGCAAATAGAGACAAATCTGGCTGGGGCTGACTGAGGAAGAACCGATTAAAGCCATGCCCATCGAGAACTGGAGAACTCTAGCCTTCTAGACATGGTGAAGACGACTTGCTGAACTTTAAACTTTGTCACAATGGGAAAGAAAGTAAAACCAAGTGATTTTGGTGCTGATTTTGTGGGACTTTAACACAAAACCATCTCTTGGCTTTCCAGAGAATAGCCTGAAAAAGAAAACATGTCAAGTGGTTGTGACAATAAAAATGTTTTGCTGTCAGTTCCTGAGCCAGAGCATTCATGTCTTGTATAAACAAGTTAAAAATAAAAGAAATGAAAAGTTAGGAATTGATGATTTTCATAAGCTCTGACATACTGACATACTCCAGCCATGTCTGTCAGGAGAATCTAAACCCAGGCCTCATTATTCCTCCCACTCTTCTCTTCTTACTCCCATTTTTCTCCTCCATCAGCTGACCCTTTGAGCAATGTCATGTAAATACAACTCCCTTTAAAGCTTTGAGCTGTATAGTCCAGAAAACCAGACCAGGATGCAAAACTCAACTTGGTTATTATTTTTTATGCTTTTTTTCTAGCTGAAACCAAGGGTGCCCAAAGTGTTAGCTTTGAAATGATTTTACAGCCGGAGGCCACAGGAACGACACAAATCTGGCAAGTAAGATAGAAAACAACAAAACCACAACAAAATCAGGAAATTGATTTTGTTGAACTCGATTCTGGTACTCGATATTATAGTAATCGAATACTCTAAAGAATATTTTTACGATTATCAAAGGAATCTCTCTTTCTGCTCCTACCATTCGCCCCAAAACCATCACGACGCGATTCCGACGCAACAAAAACTGCCGTAATCCACCCACCACACCGCAACAGTCCTTATATCTCCCCAAAATGCAGCGCAATACAACACAATTCACACAAAGGCCAATAACAAATCTACATGACCTTCTTCTCTCCTGTTGTTGTGTTACATAAAGTCACCTGATTGTGCTGACATCATGTCCTAGTTGCTAAATTTAAACATAGCCTCACCATTTCAACAGCAAAATAAAATCAGATTTCTTGTTAAATTAGATAAGTAGGGAACGACAAAGCAACTGTGTCATGTTACTCCACTAATTTTCAGGAAATAAGGTTAACTATCAAGCACATTCCACACATTTGTGAATTAAGGCTGCAGCAGATGGTCTCAAGGGAAAGTTTGCACGAAAGAATGACATCACAACAAAGCTTTCTGTTATTTCTTAATGACTTCAGAATATTGTAATGACAGGCAGGGTGGAATCATTATGTGCTGCAATATTAGGGGTTTGTGCAGTTGTCATTAAGAATTTCTTAAAGTAATGAGTCATGCAACAAGAGATCTTCCAGCTATTTTGATTTCTGTCGATAAAAACAGCTTCTAACAACAAACGTTTGATTGCAGAGAAAAAAAGAATACATGCAGAAATGCTAAAAAAAAAAAGTGTGGCAACACCCACAACATCTGAAGTCAGTGCAAATGAGAGCAAAAGGCAACAATCTGAGGATTTTTTTTTGTTCAGTTATAGCTAACTTTCCTTGAGACGCCTTATTTAAAAAGGCAGGACTAATGGGTGTAGTGTTTCTACTGCCTTGCTATTCAATGAATCCCTTGACCAATGGTCAGAGGGGACAATGGATGGGAAACCTTCATGAATAAACAGCAGGCCCGCACTGGTCACCATGAGGCGAGTATGTGACCACAGGCGTAAACATCACCCACAAGCTGCTCAGGACTCTGATCTCTATGTCAAGAATGTTGTGAGTAAGAGCAGAGTCGTGGCATGGGCGGGTAACAGTATTCATGTGTGTTTTATTAGATTACTGGTCAGTTATATGTGTGTCGTTGTTTGTCCAGTCGTGCCTGAGATTCCAGACAAAACCCTTGCTTGGAAAAGTTATTCAAAATCTCTTGTGTGAACTCATGGGCTGCAAAACAGTGCTTACAGAAGCAGAAGAAATGATGGAAACTTAATAATATCTGTTATCAGCTTATAAAATGTCCTCATATGCAGATCAGAGAAAAAGCCACTCATCGCCTCACGTTTCCTGACAGTGAAACATCTCTGTCACTGTTAGAAAAAATAGCAGTGATAACTTTAAATTTTGAACTAAAGCCTCCTAAGAGGCACAATAAGACCCAAAAATCCTTACCACCAGCTCAAAATTGTGTGTGAATTCTTCCATATTTACACAATAGCAATGATAAAGGGGTAGCACTATTTAATCTGTGTGCTGCTGAAGGTTGGGGATAATTCATTTTGGGAGGAAAATAAAAGATAGATGGAATACTTAACTTTGCAGGTCACCATAATTTTCATAACTTTTTGTTGTGTTTTTATTTCAAAACTAAAAAAAAATCTTTACAAAAGAGGCAGATGAGTGGAAATTATTCAACAGGTTATATCAAATCTGCTGGTAATGACGTCCACATTGGGTTTTACAAATCATTTTGTCTTCTATTGTTCTAGTGTTTGAAAAACAGAAATAACAAGTTTGTGTCACTCTGAAACCAGGAAACAATTAGTCTAATTTAATGTCGTAAACAATTGTTGTGTTGTGTTTAATCTGACACTGTGACTGTGTTATATTTTTCCATTTTAAAGATGGAAAAAATATGAGAAATACATTATCATCAGCATGTATACTGATTGGACTATCGAGACAGTATTTCATAGAAGTCATCTTAAAGGCACAACTTAATCAGTATCAGTTCCTCTTGCACAAAAGAAAGCTGTTTTCTTTTCAGAACATAACTGAACATAGTTTGGGTGAAATCTTTTGAATCAAACCAAACAGGGATTAGATTGTATCTGTTTTTTTGTTTTTGTCCTTTCTGAGATAAAGTCCTTGCTTCAGCAACTTTTGTCCTCATATTATTCATTTTTGATAGAATTACCTGAGTAAGTTACTCCAGGTGTACCTCCTCATTTGCCTGACTTTTTCTAGCTGGAACAGGATTTTTTAGCAAATACTTTCGTCTTCCATCAAGGGATCTGAATATAAAAGCACCAATAATAGCATTTAGAAAAAAATGTGGATGTTTATTGTAAAGATTAGCTAAAAACTGCCTGCAGAAATCAATATTCTCCTGAGGTGTTTTAAAAGCTTTACATGCAATCCTAACTTGCCCTCACTTTGCATTTCTTCTTTTCCTCCCTCACTGCAAGTTGAGTAACACACAGGGGAAAAGTCTCTGGAGAGCAACGGCAGCACAGCTCACCTAAAACTGTCTGCCGGCACAGGCTGAACGCACATTTTCTGGTATGCGGGTTGCGTCTGCCAAGTTAAGCTTTACATATAAAGGGGAAGAAAACTGCCTTTGGACCTATAATAACAAAAAAAGAAACCAGCGTAAGTGGCTCTTCCCTCCCATAATCTGCTGGGACGTCCAAGAGCAAGAAGTAAAAAGGAGGGAATGAAGTAGCTCTTTTTCTTTGAAAGGCAGAGAATGCATACAAAGCAATCTGCTGTGTTGTTTAATGCTGTCGTGCCCTCCAGCAGTGGGAAGCCCTCTGCTCACGTTTAAGTTCATAGGTCACACCACATTCCAGACATTTTCTGTCTGTTTGTTTTTTTTACCACGAAGGTTCCTGATCCAGCCAGCTGCATTTGTCTCTGATCTGCCCACAACACCTGTGCAGGCTCTCACATTGATCAAACAAAGCAAGAAGAGAAAAATAAAATAAAATAAAACAGGAATACTTGTTTTCTGGCTCCTTTTTATGGTTCCTTCTTCTCTTTTTAGTGGAAGTCCAAACTTTATCTTGCAGTTTAATATTTGAATTTGCTTAGCCTGATACATGGACCGCAGTGTATGAGATGGTCAAGAAACCATAGTTATTTTTTCTCAAGGCTGCCTTAAAAAAAGGTTACTTATTGGTTCTCTGTGTTCAATAGATTCTTCATGTTGAAGTCATGCTGAGCAGGTTGAACTCTGAAAGCTCCCCTCTAGAAAAGGTCACAGAAAGTCAGTAAGCGTCGACAGGCCTGACCAGAACGAGATGACTCATTTTTATGCATAGAAATTTTAAAATGCTACAAACGACCACTTTTAACAGTTGTAAAAGTGAATTCATCATCAACCTCATTGGCTCACTGGCTTATGCTGAAACAAATCTATAAATAAAAAGGACGCAATACTGTCACAACAGTTCTACTTTTTATCACATAACACATCAAACTAATTTCCTAACTACCAAAGTGTTTCAGGAATAAGTACTGCGATGACATGCAGTGCAGATAAAAGTCTGTGAATGCTACTTAACAGACTGAGTTATGTAATCCTACTGAGGCTTCAAAGAGAGAGAGTCATAAGTTAAGGAGGAAATCCAAAATTAAACATAAAATGTTAATTCTTCATGGAAACACAAATATGGTGCTTTTATTTTGAATGTCAGCTCCTGCTAAAAATAGTTTGATACAGAATTACAGACGTCAGCATGAGGCTTAGAATATACAAAATTATCTTGCTAATATTACTAGGTGTACAAATATTGCAACAAACTTTTCATAATATGAAATTTGGTGAAGTTAAAAGGTAAAATGTATCTTAGCATTAGTTAGTTGGCTGAAAAACCATAAGCTGCTTTACAGCCCTACTAATTAACCAGCTAATATTAACTAGTCATGCTTGTGTTATAGAGATAGTAGAACAGTAAAAACATAAAATATTAAGCACAATAAGCACTTTAAAAACATTGTGCTCAGGCTATTAATGTGATTCTATAGTAATTTGAAATGGCCACCCCACCAACATGCTTTAAGCATGGAAGGAAAACATTAAGTAAGGTTGCTTAGAATCAAATATCAGACAATAATAATTGATGTAAAAAAATGTGGTTTTTACTTTGGGCATCTAAAAAGCATAATATCTCTTCACACCTTTTAAAACTCTCAGCCCTTCACCTTCACAAACACTTTAATTTGCATCTTGATTTCACTGTACTGTATATATCATAAATTCCCTGAAACAGAAAATATCCTATATTAATCGGATTCACCTAGAAATGTGCTACTCATTTTTTTACTCTCTTTCAATGCCTTATGGAGGCCATTACGTTCAGCTTTCATCAGGTGAGAGATCAAAACAAGTGAAAGGGCAGCAAAGATTTTAACTCTGTAATGCTCACTGAGGCAGAACAGAAGCCTTAAGTAAGAAGAATCAGGTGTACGGAGCATGACATTTACAGAGTATCCTTGAAGTGGTCAATGTAACCTGTTTTGTCAGCAAGTCGCACTGGTGCTTACTGAAATATGTACTGTACTTTTAGAAAGTCAACAAAAAATGGGATGAGCATAATGTTAAATCGTACATTATCTGAAAAAAAGGGTATTGTTCCCAAGCTGCATTTCATTTCAAATATGTGAGTATTAAACCACTGTAACAACTCTTAGTGTTTTTTTAATCATACTTTTCAATAATCTTAGTTTTCCATCTGGTTTAGTGTGAATGTGTAGGAAACATTTCTGACAAGCAAGGAAGAAAGGTCAGATGGATGGACGGACGGACGGACGGATGGATGGATGGATGGATGGATGGATGGATGGATGGATGTTTTATGCTCCATAAAAATTGTGAAAAAATAACTTCCGGTGTGATAATACAATAATCCTTGGTTCAAATCCCAGTAACAGCAAATAAGAGCAATTCAAACACATAAAAAGTCCAAAAGATATAATATTTTATCAGGAGAAAATATAAAAACTATGTTGACTCCACAAGAGTCAAAGAAATTGAGAGAAAAAATATATTTCATACACACTTTGACATACTGCAGTACTTTAAATATTCATGGCTCCTACAGTACAAAGACAGACAGGAAGCAGAGGAGTGCTTAAAAAAACAAGAGGCAAGGAGTGAGAAGAGAGCAAGGCTTGCAGGAAAAACAATAGCGTTAACTGTAGGTCATTGGTGGGTTAAAACAAAACAAAGCTATGTGGTATGTAACCAAAAAGAATGGGAAGGACTGACTCCACAAAGCACCCAGAGACACAAACAAAAGTAAATGAAGTCAAACATGTACAGCACAATTACTTGTGCACAAGATGGCAGTGAGAAACATGTGGTTTTGCTTGAGAGCAGCACAAGTATCTGAAGCTTTACTCTGATCTGAGGCACACCCTTGAAATATTTATAATGGTACCCCTACTAAACTATGATAGGGGTGAAGTAGTACTGCTTCTGCAGCTCCATGCTGGACTTCAGAACAGCTACAGCAGCCAAACTGGAGGCTGAAAGACTCAACATTCCTCTCCTTGAATCCTATTACAGAGCACCGGAGCAATGCTGAAAGCTCCTTCAGTAATCGTCCTAAATCCTCTACATTTGCTTCAAGCTCTTAATACAGAATTTATGTCTATATTCATTCACTGTTTGGTCTGAAACAACAGGCTAAATTCACAGCAGACCCAGTGGTATCTTTTCCAATTTCATGTTCTGTTGGACAGTAGATACTACAGAATGATTTGGTATCTCTAAACAGTGGTTGACAGATGTGGTCTTTTCCTAACAAACTCGGGAGTCCAGCTCACTGGGGTTTCCTGAACAGTCATACTTTCCACAGAGAAGGTTTACAAAGAGCTGGCCACCAAAGGTATCCGCTAACCACACCCTCCTTTCAGGACAAGGACCAAGTTTTAGGTTCAACTGGAAACTTTAGCTTCAATGAAGTGGCTTTAAATGTGTAATGCCTTGCTAGTATTAATATCCCATGGACTTTCTTTATTTCAAATACTAAAATGGTTTGTTTTTTATAATAAAAATCAGAAAAAATGTGTCATGTAATTTATTTGTTCTGTATTATTTTCGAGCCAGACATTGTGTTTTGCTTGTATTCCAAAATAATTACAAGTTTGATTTCATTTGAACAGAACACCTTTCTTCATATCTTTGCTGGTGTACCTCCATGGCTTGAGACAAACTAAAAGTGGGACTTTTGATTACTTTTTTCAACAGTTCCTTCCTTGTTGCCACTGTTACACAAACGGCAAAATTGTTTGAATGCACAACTAATGAACATGCAGTGGATCTCTAAAACTCCTCCAGAATTATTCAAAGGATCTCTTTGCAGATCTGTCATACTTCTTTAACATTCACATGGCCGATTAGCAGTGTCCAGAATGTTTGAAATGTTTTATAATCTAACCTTTAAACTTCTTTTGGTTGCAGTGAACTGGATGTTTAGGTGTATCACAGTAAAGGAGTCTGAATAAAAATACAAACCAATTAGACAGTCATTATTCCCCCAATGCTCTACAGATATGTATAACTACATTTATTCTAGATTTAAAATCCCAAATATGTATATTAGAAGTACTTTATAAACTATAGATATGAATATTTTTGTATTGTACTGTAGTTATAATGAAATCATCTGTCCTCATCTTAGTACTATTACCTTATGTCAGACTTGTTCACCTGCTGGAATACAGTGAATTATGCTTTTACCTTATCTAACAGCTTAGATAAATAGTGAAACTTTAATAATCTCCATGGGGAAATTGGGTCAAACAGCAGCAGATTCTAGGCCAGAGATAAAAATCAAGAGCATGTATCTTTAATGGGACAATGTGACAAATGATAAAGAATATATTAATATGTATTTATAGCTTAGGTTTCAAAGAATTAGTTATTATGTCCTCTTAACACTCTTCAGCATACATTTCTAGTGCATTCATGTGACCATAAGCAAGACAAAACATATAACTCCCCTGTAAATGTTTGCTCAATGGGAGCATTGTAAACAAGGGCAATGACAAGTCAAAGCTTTGGCATTTACCCATGCAAACTTCAGCAGCGCTGGACTAAAAATGACGTTGTAATCAGAGGGTTTAGAGAGCAAATGGAGGAGGAAGGCAGAAAACCCAGGGAATGATAGACTAAGCTCTATGAATTACTCAGCAGACACGTCTCGCTCTCTACTTCTTCCCTGCAGGAGATAATGGGGATCATCCATCTTCTTGGCCTCCTTTATGCCCTATCTTTTGGCCATCATCTGCATTTAGGTCAGCAGATGAGCGATAACAGGTTTTTTCTAATAGCCACAAAGCGGAGAATTTGGTTGGACGTGAATGCAGTTTTGGGAAGTTGCAGAATTATCTGGATGATAATTACAAACCACATAAGAAACAAAGTAGTGTCTCATTTGTTTCGCTAAAGTAAATGTGGGAGTTTTATCATTTTCCTTGCTGAAATTATGGTGCATTATTTAAAAAATAATAACTGGACAGCTGCAAAGCAGATGTCGAAGCATCTTTTAAACACTTTCCCAATAAAATAAAAACAATAAAAAGAGAATTTGAAAATCAATGCATCCCTGGAGGAAAACCTGCCTACCATTACAGTTATAGGACTGCTGCAGATTGTTTATTTCACACATCAGCTGGCCTTAGATGCTGACGCTGGAATACTATCTATCATAGCTGAGGCTATCCAGCAGCAAACTGATACTACTAAGACAAATCCATCTGATAAACAGCATAGGATAGTGTGCACCACATTATGCATGAATAAAATGTTTCATGACACTCACACATCAAATGATTCACTCAGATATGCAAAAAGAACCAAGGTATGCTTCTCAATATGAAAGAGATGTGTCTTGATTTTTTTTTATCTCAGGCAGAAGAGCTCATTTAGAAGGGTAGAAATCTTTTCCGCAGGACTTGCAGGTTTTCATCTGCTTCCAATGAAATGAGTTACCTAAAGTATATTGTACTCAGACACAACACAAGGGGTGATGCATTTTAAGAGCATCATTACGGGGTGAAAAGTTCAGAGCAGCAGACAGGAATAGTCAGTGAGGGAGCAGCAAAAAAGAAGTCGTCTCTTTAGCCTGCAGAACGTGACATTCCTTTCTTTGATCAGAAAAGAAATATAGGAAGTATGGAGGCAGCGAGGCCTGGAGACAAATACGGAACAGGAGACAAGACTTGGAAAGGGACAACTTGGGATGTCAGTGGCAGAAAAGCAAGGAGATAGTGCTATCTGAGCAGGGACAAAGCAGGATGTGACATGTGGAGAGCAGGAAGAGGAAACTGGACAGATATAGATTAGACGGGTCGCCACTCTTGAAAACGTGTATTTCATTAGAGGCTTCAGAGGCAGCTAATGTGGTTGTTAAAGTATATGCACCTTGGGTCTGCTTCTAACCATGGTGGGATTCTGCAGCAGAGACAATCCCCAAAGAGAAAAAAAATGACATCTAAAATGTGACTCAAGATCTGACCTCCTCTTTTAGTCTCACAAAAAAAAAGGAAAAAACCAAAACGGGTCAAATGACAAATCTAATCAGAATTAACCGGTCACTAATTAGCAGAACTTTATTGCAGCTTAGCTAATTTTGCTAGATAATAGGAAAGAGCTTAACAATGAGTCTCACTGAATTAACCCAAAAAAAACAACAGAAGCCCTCTGTGGACAAAAACAAGCACTTCTTTCTTTTTGTTCAGAGGACCAGATTACTGCATTGTGAGGATTTCTGCTTACCAGCAACCAATGAGCCCACTGTAAGGAGCTGCTTTACAACAACTTAACATTAAGACCCGTGATTAGCAAACATGAAGAAATCTAATTCCAATCTTTGGAAGGATCAAGCAGGAAGGGCCAAAGGAAAGTGGACACAATACAGGAAAGAACTGCAATGAGGTGGCTTAAACAACATTTTGTCTGTTGAAGTGATTTTGTGGTTATGCATTCATAGAGCTAAAGCGAAAAAATATATATTTACTTAATCAAAGATATCAGATTCAAATATTGCTGCAGATTATCACAAAACAATTAGGATAGCTGTGTCTCACAAAACAAATAGACATTTTGCATTTATTGTAAATATAAAACTAAATAATTTTAGTCCAAACGCTGATCCCTGTGGTATGCCAAAAATAATTGATAAAATGAAATATACATGCACCCATCTCTCCACCTCCTAGTTAAATACACTTGCAACAAATTTACTCCCTATTATCTCTAGTAAAGCATATTTCTAATTGATTTAGTAACTCATATAGAAAAAAATATATTCATTGTATTTTTATGAAATGCATTTTTAGGGTAAACAAATACCTACACTGAAAATTTTTTATTGTTTATGAAATTTGCAGAATTTCATAATTTGAGATGATGTTCAATACAATTTTTCTTTGGTAATGTGTCATCCTTTTGGGTCTATTAGCAGTAAAGACATGAGTTTAAAAAATGATTTTTTTGCTTGGTTTATGCAGCATACATGTAAATACAATAGATGGAATTTGTGAGTGAATAAAATCTGACCAATACTGAAACTGAAAGCATTTGGATTCAAAATATTGTTTTTATTATTATTATTATTATTTCTAAGTCTCTTTATAAATATATAAAAAGCAAGATAAATCTGGGTATTGTTGCTTTGTTCATGATATCCAAGTGGATTTGTCAAGCCCAGATCCACTTGGATCCAGTTGGATATTTGGCAAACTTCACATACAAAAGTTGCCTACTGGGTATCAGTGAAACTATGAATACCCAGTATGAAAGTTTAATTGTAGTAATAATTCAAAGATGTGGAGAAAAAAACACAAAATTATGATCAGCTTCTAACAGAGGAGACTGACAGGGATATCTAACAGGGATACATCAGTATCATGGGTGTGTCAGTGCAGCTGTTGGATTAGATCCTATTGATCAGACATGATTGGTGTGTGATCAATTGTAAAACTTCAGGACAAAAACACTCTAAATTAACTTCATTGTGAATCATGACCTCCTGACCTTTAAGTCCCTGTCATAAGAGGATCCAACAAGATAGAAGTTCATTTGGGTTATTTTTCTTTAAAATAAACAGAGAAGACGGGCTACAGTGATGCTGATATGTTTTCAAACAGGGTACACAAAAAGTCAAAATAAAGGGCGGTGGTCTTGAAAGCTGTCACACCTACAGTAAGACCCCCATTAGGACACTCTGGCCTGCAGTCCGAGCTTAACTTACCTTCAGACAGCTCCAGCTCCAGCTCCGCCAGCTTCTCCCGGACCTCCGCCGGAAGGGTCATCGCGACCGCCGGCGTGGGTTCCAGCATCATTGAGAGCAACCCGGCGGAGGTTCTCTCAGCCATGGTGGTCCAGTACAATGCGGTCCGCTGAGGCGATGAAGACAATGCCACAAAACGTGACTAATAATAATGAATAAAAATAAATAAATAAGCCGAAGTGTACAGGCGCTCCTGGCTGCGTTTCGGCTCAGAGCGAACAGGGTGTTGGTGCCTCTCCTGCCTCGCTGCTGCTGCTACGTCTGGCAAAGGTGTGTTAAATCTCTCCAACCTTCATGACACGGCTAGCTGCAAGGCTAGTGGACACGCCTGGATCCGGGTTTCCATGCACAGAGTCCGGAAAGACTTCTATCGGTGTGTCCGCGGCTGTCGGCTCCCCACAGGGACTGTCGGCGGCTGCGTCTCCCCAACTGTGGAGGAAACTCATTCAACTCCTCGTTCGCTTCCCACGGCGCAGTCGCCATTGCATCATAGCAACAGCAGTCCTCACGGCGCGCGTTCACGACGAGTGCAGTTCGTATGTGTTTGAGTATGTGTTTGTGAACTCTGTGCTTGTGAACTCTGTGCTAGAGCTCCTCACACAACTTGCCTGCCTCCTACTGACATATTTTTGAGGCACTGACATCACTGAGATTTACAAAAGCATTCCTTTGCTTTTTACGATGTAAATGAGATTTAAACAAACTAAAAACACAGAAAGGGAGAAAATATTCGGAAAAAATGCATGTTTAGCATATTAAAGAAAAGTTGAGTGGAAGAAAAAAGTGTGGTAGGAAAAAAACAGACTAATCAGAAAGTATTTTTGATAGAATTGTTAAGAGCATTTTATAATCTACACAATCAGAATTAGAATGAGCAGAATTAGGTTGGGGGGACCACTTGCATAATGTTTATTTGCTTGCATATTGTGCAAATAGCACATAAATTAACTCCCTAAATCTGTCAGGTTGCATTGTTTATTTAGTTTAAAAGTTCAATTAATGTATGTACAAAGGACAGCATGCATTATCAAGAAAATAAAAAATTTTAGTGTAAATTTGCCAGTGTTACATAAAATACATTATGGATGAAGTGTTTTTGAAGATAAAAACTAAAAATAATTTATGGAGATTTGGTTTCTCTCTAGTTTGTTGAGTGTCACACTTGGTGTACACTCAGGTAAAGTGAAAAAGGGGATCCACATTTATTTTTAGCATATTTCCAAGCCTATGGAGAATTTTTCAGTTCTCACTGAGATTTATTTGCAAACAGTTAAGTGAAAATAAAATGTAAAATATTAAGCTACCACTACACCATTCAATTTACTATCAAACTCTTGTCAGTGTGTTTACATAAATCTGTTTACCATTTTGAAAACAAATTGGTGCAGCTTACTAAAACTGTCAAGCAACAAAACTACCCCTGAGATTTACACTGTGAAAAGAGTTTAGGGCAGGGACCCAAAGCAGGAGGTTGAATATATGGCAGGTCGCTTTTACAGAGTTATGGAGAAGACTGTTTACTTGACACTTATATAGCAGTTATTGGTAAGCTACCAAAAGCAAGTGGTAAATAAGTAGACTCTACAAAGAATGTTTTTAAGCAAGTTTATGGAAAATTGAGTGGAATGAAAAAGTGTGGCAGAAGATCTGTGAGTGTACACGGGTGATAGACAATAGTCATATGAGAGACAACCCAATTTCAAAGTTTGGTAAAGCAAACCCCTTCAAGATTAGTTTGATGATTTGAGTCAGGGCTTCCTGAGCACCAAGGTTTGACTATTTGTCAGAGTTGATATAAAGATGAAATCCTGTTTTCTCCATAAGGTCATTCATACCACTTCCTCTTCCCATCAAGATCCATTATTTCTGTTGCTTGTCAAGCAGAAATAAATTTGTAATGAAATACATCCCAAAACAATGTTACTGTTTTATTCTTGTGACAGTATTTAAAAGATAACAATGCATGAATGTATCATGGACATTGTATATTTCTAACCAACAACGGTTAAGAATTTGTAAAGTAAATAATAACTACATAAATTGTAATTGATTAATTAGAGTAATCATTTATTAAGAGAAGCACAACACCTGGATTAATTAATTACACAAGATTTGATCATTTGAAGCCTGCATTTCTGCTATCATGAGGTCCTGTTAATGAGAACATTACATTTAATATTAGATGCATGAAATACAAATACATTACATCTCAAGAATGTACATAAAAACAAAAAACACAACTTTTGTACTCAACACACAACTCCGTTAGCTATAAAAATGAACAACAAAACAGAAAATAATGCAAAGTAGTAAAGGAACAGCGAGGTAACAGAAAACAGTTACTTGTGTGACATAATTTCAGCTTAATTACATTTTCAAAACAGTTCTAATGTTTATTTTGTCTGCCCAATGATTTTTGTTGAGATTTTTCATATGATGTAAAGCTTTGCATGTTTGGTCTACCTTGAATTTACATTTTTACCTCCAATTTCTCTTCAACTTCCCTTTCACTGAACTGTACAGCAGCATGAAGGGCTACCATATATATATCATATTCAGCAAAGACCTTACTGAAAGTTAATGACAATAAAATGAATGAAAGCAGTTTCATCAGGAAGTTTGTTGGTTTTAAATATGTGACAATATTCACTCCTGTCTTACAGATCCTCCCTATTAGCTAGTAGTTAAAAATGTTTATTTTAGTAGCGAGTTTTTCATATAAAGTGAATAAAAGCTTTTATGGGCAACATATGCCCATCAACAACATATATCCAAAAAAAGTTAAAGACTTGAGATTTCATGAAGTCTAGAAAAGCACAACCTGAAATGATTCAAACCCTACAGGGTATGAAGGTAGCTTTAGTGTACAATCTATTTTTTTTACTTCTTTATTTTGAAGTCAGATTTTTTTTTGCCATAAGCTGCCAACTGAGAGTTAATGTAAAAATACATTTTAATGACATTTTTTTTGCTTGCTGATTAAAATATAATAATTTTTCAGTTTAATTAAATAAAAAAAGAATGAGAAAATGCCAGTAGTCCTTCATTTACAACGAATATTTAAAAATGAAAAGAGAATCACAGTGAACGTCATGTAAAGTCACCACAACAGAGGTCAGTGATTGTATGTGTATCTGTGTAGGTAGAGTTGAAAATAATTGAAAAAGGAACTAATCTGTAGGTCTGCTATGTCAAAACAAGTCTACAGTCATTACAAATCTTCAACTTTTCTAATGTTAATCAATAAAATGATTTTTCAGACTAGATAGATAGATACATAGCATATTGATCATATAATATATATAGTTTGTGTCTGAGAAAACATACTTAAATATTACAGCACATAAAAAAGAATACCATTTGTTATAGGAATTTCATTAAAAAGTGGTAATCATTCTATTGACATTTTATTGTTCCTAATTGTGATAATTATAACTTACAGCTCATAAAAATCCCAAATTTAATTTCTGTTTTAAACATGCTTTGTCATTGTTCTTATAATGTTAAATGACACCAGAATTTTAGGAATTCATTAGCTATAAGCCACAAATATCAAAACTAACAGGTTTAAACTTTGGAAATATATCATCATGTTTGCAATGAATCTCAATAATTTAAGGCTTTTAACTTTTTGAAATAAATGTTTAATTAAGCCATTATTATGCCTCTATAGTGTCTTCTTTCATTTTAACCACTAGAGGTCAGTACACACACAGAAAACATGTTCTTCATAAGGCATGTAGTGAGTCCAGTACCACAGCTTTAGGTACTTAGTAAAAGTCATAATGTTTCTGTCACTTTTCTAGATAAAGACTTTTTCTCAGAGTGTGTTTTACATCACAATGGTAATTTGCTTCAGGATGTTTTTGGTTATGGTCATAAATGGCTCCATTCACCTTCAATTGAACATCAAGCAGATTCGTTTTCCTGTGAAGACAAT
Source organism: Phalloptychus januarius (assembly GCA_902982915.1). NCBI lineage: Eukaryota > Metazoa > Chordata > Actinopteri > Cyprinodontiformes > Poeciliidae > Phalloptychus > Phalloptychus januarius. The sequence goes on along the minus strand of CADWAE010000230.1, from coordinate 12,290,130 downwards.
GACAGAAGCAGTTTAGATGAACAGAACACGATGTAGAGCATAGATTACACTTATTGGGATTATTACCACCTCTTGGCTTTGCTCAAGGCATCAGTCAGTGCTTTTAAGTAAACAGATTGATGATGCTCTTGTAGCAGCTGGCTTTCATCTGTCCAGCAGTGACTCCAGAGTATGTCTGCTTCTGTGGGGAGGTTTTCTCTCATGGGTGAGCTGTCTTGCTCCAAATGATCACACTCACAAACCATGTAGCTCTGGATGAAGAAAAGTTTTGGCTTGCCGACCATCATAGGACAAGTGTCACCTAAGAAGAGGTCTCTGATGTTTTTGGCAGAAAGACCTCTACCATACGAGTCCGTACCTAGGATATTGCCATCTAAGCTGCGGCTAATGATGCAGCAGACAAAAGCATCCTCGTTGTGGCTCTGTCTGCGTTTAGAGACTTCTTTGAGAGTTTCGAAAATCTCATTAGCGCCCAGCATGGTGTAGTAGAGAATGTTGAAGTGGAGAGCCTTAAACGTGTTTTCTAATATTCCTGAGGAAGAAAATATTACATGAAATTATAAAAAAGACCGTGGTCAGACAGTGAACCATTTTGTATATCACTTTATATAGATGTGAACGACCTTTAACATAATATCACTGATCATCCACTTTACCTAACAGTGGACATGAGGGGAAATGATTTCCATATCATTTCCATGAATACTTATAATTCATGGAAACAGAATGTGATTGATTAAAAATTAGAAGTTTTAAATACATCTGGTCAACTTAAAAAGTTTCATCCATCCATCTATTTTCCTGCACCTTTTTTCCCTTACTGGGGTCGGGAGGGTTGCTGGTGCCTACCTCCAGCTATCGTTTCGGGCAAGAGGCAGGGTACACCCTGGACAGGTCGCCAGTCAGGGCAACACAGAGACAGACAGGACAAACAAACATGCACACACACACTCACACCTAGTGACAATTTAGAGAGGCCAATTAACCTGACAGTCATGTTTTTGGACTGTGGGAGGAAGCGGAGTACCCGGAGAGAACCCACGCATGCACAGGGAGAACATGCAAACTCCATGCAGAAAGACCGGGGCCGGGAATCGAACCCAGAACCTTCTTGCTGCAAGGCAACAGTTCTACCAGCTGCGCCACTGGGCAGCCTAAGTCAGTCTAGTTGCAGGCCCAGACTCATGCAACTTTTAGTTGCAATTATTTCTTAATAATTTTGTTTTCCCACAACAGGTTAACCTTGACATGTGTGGGGAGTGCCTGATTTGAAACACTTCGAAAAATAGCTCTGCAATATACAGTATTTCAATTATAATATGATGATGAAGAAGAGGAATAAACACAACAACTAGCTGCTTTGCACTTATGATGCTTCCACATTTTACTAAATATTTTGGTTGGAAATCAAAGTTTTGTGCTGTTGTTTTGGTACCTCTTCTTAAATAAATGTTTGCATCTCACCTCCATCATTACCTACGCAGTCAATAATAACACAAACTCCTCTTTGATTGGCCCTTAAGTTGTACTGGTCAGGTTGACTCTAAAATTTAAAAATAAAATACATAATTATTTATTTAAATTGTGCAAAATGCAATTTTAATTGCCAAAAACATTTTTTCTAACAAAAACAAATTTGATGAAAATACTTAAGAGAGATTCAATCATATTTATTGTTAATCAAATGAAAAGGCAAGATTAGTTGTAAAATCTTTAGATCGACACTTAATCTAAAGTAAATAACAATAAGGTGTGATGTAAAATATGACATGTTTTTATACTGTACATAAATTGAGACTTTTTTTCAATATTTTACTCACGGCAGCTTGACTACTGTGTTGTGGAGGCCCAGAGTGTTCAGATGTTGCTCCTGTGTAATAAACAGAGAATGAGAGACAATTACTGTCCATTTCTATTAGCTAAAAGCTTAACAAGAGTAGCATATAATGTTCAAATATTTTTAATATCTAACCAATGTGTCAAGACTGTCTTGACTCAGCACTTATTTCTTGTGCTTTGATCTAAACTAGACAAATACTTTCTTCAAGTGATCTTGACCAAAAGTCCTCTATTATTTCCTCAGACTTTTTAAAAATATTTTTTCATTTTAGATTTTGAATAGTCTTTTTAAATAAACGTTTGTTCAGTCTTGACATGGTATAAATCAATCACTGCACAAGACGCTAAATCTTTTGGTCTAATAGGTTTTTCATTGGTGTTAAATTTACAAGTCTGTGACCAATTCACTCAACAGATAGTTCTGTTACATTAGTCAGAATATTTTTTGTACTGCAACTTAATGCTTGTTTGGTTATCCACTTGCCTTCAGGATCATTGTATGACATCCTGCTCAACAGTGTTTGGCACCGGACAGATTTTTATACAAATTTTATTAAATGCCAATGAGAAATTGTATCAGCTAATCAACATAGATCAAGCATAGAAATATTTGTAGTGTTTTGGTCCCTCTTTTACTTCAAAAGTGTACTGTGACAACAGGATCATACTTGTCACGGTGCTACTCTTAACCAATCCTGAACCATTTCTCCTTTGTAGCTGGACACATTGTCCTGCTGAAAGAGCCGCTAAGTAAAAGCATTTCCATGACAGGGTGAATCTAGTTTTAAACAATGCAGAGGGATGTGATACTTTTGCAAGCAACATCCACTTGGAATGCAGGATCCCTGATTTCCCAGCAGATATTAACCCAAAAAAGGCTGTTGTGGTGGTGCAGGGGCAAAGCACAACCCACATATGGAGGCCTTAGTCCTCATGCCGGCAGTCGCAGGTTCGATTCCTGGCCTGGTGACATTTGCCGCATGTCTTCCCCCTCTCTCATTTCCCTATTTTCTGTAAAGCTACTTTCAAATAAAGGCCACTAGAGCCAAAAAATCCCTTAAAAAAAAGAAGATATTAACCCAAAACAACAAACAGCTGTTGGGCTTGCATTTTTGCAATAGTGCATCCTGGTGTCACGTGTTCCCCAGATAAGTAACGCACAAACCCAACCATAATGGTAAAGGTTAAACAAATCACGTCATCTTCTTGCATCACGGTCCACATGGTCCAAATGTAGTGGTCATGTGGCCACTATTACTTTTTTTTAGTGGTGAACAGGGGTCAGTATGCGCCTCTTGACAAATCTGCAACTGTGCATCAATACACACAATACACTGGTTTTGATAGCACTGTTCTATCAAAACCAGTGCAAAAATCTTCAGCTTCGTTGCATGCCTAATGAACCGTTTCAGTCAGCTGAGAATCCAAAAAAAAATGTTCGTTTTCAGTTCTCTTTTTATACGCATCTTGCGAATCATTTGAAGCATTTAAATACCAACTTCTTTAATTAATATTCTCACCTGACATTTTGTAAGCAGCCACTATTTTGGCCAGATCAAGCCGGCCAATATTTCGTAAGCACTCCTCAACAAGCTCCACTCTTTCAGGTGACACTGAATCCAGCTTCTCCAGTTCAATCATCACTTCCAAGAATGTCTGTAATAGATCATCTGTAAGATTTTTCATTCAAAGTGAAACCTTCGCATTGCCAAAGCACATAGTCACAGAAGCCCATCCACGCTCTCAGCTTGAAAGTAAAAGTAAATATACAGGTTTACCTTGACATTTTCTCTTTTCTCATGGGATAAAGTCCTGCCTAATAAAAATTTTATTTGCTCCAAATCCTCCATCTGGAGATTGTCACTTATATTTACCATCAGTACTCTGCAAAGAGACAAAATGCGTTAGTGAATGAAACATCAACTACTGAATGTAAACAAAGTATATTACCTGAATCTTGGGAGGACGTGTCTATATGTCTGAATCCTGTTTTCTATCTCGTCTCTGCCCACTTTATAGACTCTTTTTAGAATGTCGTAACGTCCTAGCTGCCTGAGGATGGACATTATAAACAGGGAAGGGTTTGTGTGAAAGTTTACTTGGACTCTTAAAGTCTCCCTGACGCAAGCCACGCTGCTGTCCGTAACCAAGCTCCCACAAAGGTAAATTGCCTTTTTACGGTCCCAAATTGTCAGGTCCTCCGCGATATCATTGATCTTAAGGTCATAGTCTTCAAACGGAGACATGTTATTTTGTTGATAGAAGTAGCTTCACGACCACTAAGAAAATAAAAGAAAATCATTAACCCAACATGGCAATAGTTAAAGTCGAATTGAGTCTCGCGGTCTCTGAAGTATTTACACAACGCGACCTACCTTACAGCTTCACACAAATGGCTTCAATGGAAACAGCAAACTGCAAGTGATGACGCAGTTTTGGGGAAATACCCAAACTGAGGCGGAAAGAGACTACGTGGTGTGTAAACACAGAAAACCCGTTTCGGGAAAGTTAATATTGCGAATCTCATAAAAGGAACCTCAAATTTCATGACCGTCGAGGGGGGTTTTCTTATGCTGTAAAGTGAAAGTGAAGGAGCAGCTGTTTCCGGTGCAGACAATGCAACTTCCGATTTCTTTGTAAAGCAGAAGCAAAACTTCAATAATTATGAGGATTTCAACACTCATAATTGTTTTAATTCGTCACATGGCCATTTTTAATATGTACAGTTGAAAGTAGACTACTTGCTTGACACAGTGGCGGTGTTCTGGCAAGAAAAGCAACCTCCCAAACAAAGGCTAAAAGTTGTTAGTTTGTTGTCTGTATACTTTATCAACAATTTTTAAAATTGGAAGTTAAATTACATGATGCCATGGTGAGCTCAGTAATATTTAAGAGTCCACAAATATTCATTATTGGAAGAAGAAGATGTCCTGAGACATGTTGTCCCTAATATTATTATACATGTTGTCAGCTTGTATCACAGTGTCCAGTATCAAGTCATCCCCATTTGTAATAAAACCTGCAGACATTTCCTTCTGTTCCACAAAGCATCACCACAGGTTCATAAAATACAAACGACACATAAAGGCACTTTATCTTGTGCTGTCTACTGTAGCATTCCCACAGCCTTCTCTGATGCAGAACTCCTTCCTGCTCCACCCAAAGATGGACATAAACAATAAGCACGCACAACAAGCAACAGGATAGGTAGCTGGGGCATGCTGGTTTTTGTTAGCGCAACATTTCCTCCTCTCTATGATTGTAATTTAACAATTTCTGTTCAGTTTCGAATCATGATACAAAATTGAACAGAAATGATCCCAGTCTGTGATTATGTAATTTTCTCAAATGTCCTGGTTACGCCTCACTTGACATACGACTCTCAGGGTAATGCAGTCCAGGCCAGTCATATGTCATAATGTGTGTGGCAGCACAGAGGGTGCCAACTCATCATTTACTATACAACACAAAACTAATTCACAGTGCAACTTAGAGATAATAAAGCCTTTCTCTGTTTTGTTACATGGGCACTCAAGCGCCCCCTGCTGATGCTGTCCTGAGCAACTGCCCTTGATACCCTTATCTAAAAATGCCACTGGTCAGAGATTAAATCAGACAAAAATCTTACATCAGAATAATGAATTCAATTGTCATACTGAAATTATTTTAGATATTGTTTGGGCTCTTCAGTCAAACACTGACTAACATTTTTGTAGCATTAGCTATACAACTTGAGTGAAATCTCTTGGATATCCTAAGCTTCTCATAATAATAATTTGTTAAAAATGTGAAATATATAACAAAGAATACATTTAAGAAAAAATAGTGGTGCTTTAACTCTTTTGCACATTATTGCATTTCTTCCTGTTATGCACTGTACTGTATCAGTTCAGACTTAAAATCCCGATTTAGAATTTTCCTATGTCCGTGAATGCATCACTGCTACTCCCCCTGCAGATCGCCGAGTTCCGCTCGGTCCAGCCAATCGTGTTGCACTGTCTTTCAGCACCATTGCAGTGTGGAGAGATCATTTGAAGCTCGGAGACACACAGGGATCATTGGAAGGAAAAGTACCCGACCTGAGTGACCGCCCTGGGCAAACACATCTTCTGCCTCCCTGTTATACAGTCAATGTGTCTCGGCTCGTTTGCCATTCTGCAGTCCAAGTGAGTATTAATTTACACTCGAGCTGGGGGGAAAACAGAGAGGTAGTCAGGTAGTCAGTCAGTCAGGGGGGCTGCTGGTGACTTGGAACATCATCAGCACTCTTGTGGATGTTAACCCGCAGCCAACCAGGAGACTTCCTCAGCTTCAGGTTGTGCCAGGACGGCTAGCTGGGGACCGCACACACACACAGCAGATGCTCCCGGTGTTGGAGCTTGGCTGCCAGCAGTCAGCCTCAGTTAAGCGAGCCTCGGCCTGGTCACGACTGATGAAAAGCGAGGATGTCCACCAGCTGCTGACAAGAAGAGACATGCTAACGGTATGCGAGACGAGCTAGGGCAGCTAACTCTTGTGTTTAGGCGCAGGTTGTCGTGGCACTTTTTGTTTTAAATAAAAGCTTAGCTAACAGTAAACTAACTAGCTAACGGAGCTGCGTACCTCTGAATCGTCAGTATATCTGGTTAGTTAGCTTCAGTGTTTTAGGTTAAACACCGCAGTGTGTTGATAGTTTTATTTCTGACCACTACACATTTAATCTTGAATGTTTGGAGTGTATATATGTCTTGTGTGCATTTTTTTTGGGAAGGATGAACTCCTCCGACGGCAGAGCTGACTGTCTTATTTTGAAAAATAGGTGCGGATGCTTGAATTTTCTCTTATTTTGCCAGTTTTCTGCAACATTCAAATCTGATATGGCTACAGTAGTGTGCTATTATGTTAGTTGCATTAACAAAGTTACTGCTAAGTGAAGGAGTGCATGAATGAACAATGAGCAGTCATAACATTGTTACCATGGTAGTTCAAAGTTAGTACCCCTCCTCATTTTGCAACAGTGTAGTGGTCTGCTGGGAAACCATGCTTCATTGTTTTATTATAGATGACACTCTGTAATTTGCTACAGAAACATTCCTGCTGAGGAACCAGGATTCATGTATCACAGTCTGGGAGAAGTGTAGAAGCTAATTGTTTTCCAGGGATGTAGGTCTGTAAAAGAAAACAGTGTTGAAACATGTTTCTATTTATTCTCTTTTCAAAAAATATTCACCCATCCATCCGACTGCTTTACCCAACTATATATGTATTTGCCATTTATTCATTGCTATATACAGCAATCTGACCATCCATGAAACTTTTAAATTATTTATCCATCAGTTCATTTGTTTATCTATGTTGCTATCCATCCATCTGGATGTCCAATGATCATTTCGTCTGTCTGTCCATTCACCTGATTGTCCATCAATCGATCTGGCTATCCACCTACCCGTCCACATATCTGTCTGATCACCTTAAAGTCCATCTATCTCTTTGTTCATGCGCCCGTTAGTCTGCTTGTCTTTTAATTTTTTTCATCTATCCATTCATCCATCATCCATTCAACTGTTTTTCCTGACATCCATTTGTTTGTCCATCTATGTATTTGTCTATCATCCATCCTGGGTCAGATAGAGTATCTATCTCACTATCTATCTATTTAATCTGTTTGTTCATCTATATAAACCATCATGTTCTTTTTCCCACACTTTGTTCAATTTGTATGACTTTACCAATTTTCAAATATAGAAAAAGTTCCTAAGTTTATGAAATAAAAAACAGATTAATTTGAAAATATTGAATTACGACTGGTATTTTTGGATTTAGGAAATATGTAGGAACATTATTTTAGTCACAGCTCCCTCATGGCAACAGTTCCCTGGCACAAAGTAACAATTTCCCTATCAGGGTACAAAGGAGCTGGAAATGTATTAAAAGCTCCTAAAAGAGGCTTGTTTCCATCAGTAAGTGATAACCAGGTTCAGAAGCTTCTGTATTGTTATTTTGTGGAACAGAAGAGGAAATAACACTCTGTGTTGTTTAATCAACCCTCCAAACCACTCTATTGATCATCAAGCCCAGTTAACCCGCCGCAGTGGATCTATGACCAGCATCCCATTACTGACATCTAAAGGCACAGAAGTATTCATATTTATCCAATGTATACTGAAATAATTTTATTTTGTAGACCAGCCAGTATGAAGCCATGTTCACATGTCAAAATGGTCCATTCAAAGTCCTGACCTAGATCTAATGAGGAATTTGATGCAAGATTTTAAAATTGATACTCATAGGTGCTCTCCATTTCATCTTATCAAGCCTGAGATGTTTTTTTGCAAAGAAGAGAGAGAGAAAACGTCCGCCCAAATGTTACCCCAGAAGACCGGAAGCTAAATTTGCAGGTAGTGAAAGTTGTATGAACAACAACAGAAGGGTGTGAGTATTTTTGCAAAATGCTGTCTTTGTTCTGGTGCCCTGCTAATGTACAGTTTAACTAAGGAATCTCTTGTTGGTCACTGAGGTTCCTCTGTAAATAAAGATGTCCCAGCACTGCGCTGGGGCCCTTTGGGCATTAAATTGGCAGCTGTTTTAAAGCACAGTGGCTCTGTTTGCCCAACCTGGCAGACTCTGGCGGTTTAGGATTGAAAGGAGCCTTAAAGCAACAATCCTTTCAACAGGAATGCATCATAGTTTTACTTTAGTTGAATTGTTGTCTCGTAGTGCAATAACTAAATGTCTAAGGACTAAATGTCGTCCTTAGACATTTAATTATTTATCCTTTTTTCAGCTACTGAACCAGTGAATTAATTAAATATGAGTTGAAGTGATGACGCTCTACATTGATAAGCTGCCATTTCAATAATGATGTAATAGGCAAAAGATGCAGAGCTGGTGATCTAGATAATTCCATGCCATCTGCTGCTCATCCTCAGCCGCCTTCTACCTCCTCCTCCTCCTACTCCTCCTCCTCATCCTCCCTTGCTGCATCTCTGTTACCATGTGTTTTGGGACTGGGCTATCATCAGAGCTGTGGTCTATTTTAGACAGAAACTCCATTTACCCACTTAATCTGTGTCCCCGTCTGCAGGAGTTGAGTTTCATGTGCTGCTCAGTGCTGTAATCTGTTCAACCCAACATCTTTAATGAGGGCAAAGGATTTAATATACGTATTATAAGTGGAAGTTGCAGCAACAGGACTGTGTACTGTAAGTTACTCCAGTGAACTTTCTGTCGGCAAAAGTTTTATTATGTAATCTATAACAGTCAGGTTTATTTGCAGGTAGTCTATCTGGACCAGTTGCGAGCATATCGAAGTGTGTGTAAGCTAAAGCATCTCTGTTGCTGTATTGAACCCTCACAGTTTGTTAGCTCCCTCCCACCACTGGTGATGCACACACACAGAGGATCAAAGCTGTAATTAGCCTGGCATGGATTAGCAGTGGGGACTATTTTCCACTGTACAGTGCTCCCTCCCACAGAGTCACACAGGCAGACACGAGCCCCCCCCCTGCCATTCCTCTTCTTCGAACAGAAAAAAGACGAATTACCATGTTGTTGCACACCATGAAGGCTGAACATGTGAGAAACCTCACAGCTCTCTTTCAGCTTGGAGATGCATTTGTTTTATTCTTCCAGTGAACTCTGTTTAAGCATCTAAGTTGGTTTCTAGATTTCCTCACAAGTCATTGAAGGCCATTTTAGTTGCTGTTGCATGCAGTCAGCTGGATGTGTAGCCACTGCTGACTCATTGCACTGCCACATATGAAGTGTCTGATATACATGCTGCTCTGTGAGCCAAACAGCAGTTCACAGGAGGAAGAACAGCAGGATGTGTGTTGTCTCCTGCAGCAAGGACTTCCACTATAAGTTACTGTTTAATCTTCAGGTTCTTTAATTTGTCTTTGGTATGCTAGACTGTCCATATGAAAAAGTCAGGTACTCACACAATGTTCAGTTTTACTTTGAAGTAAGAAATAAGGTGTTTTTTGAGGATAGGTCCAGCTGTATGATGGAAATGACCAATCAGGGCTGCTTTTAAGGTTTTTTAACACTTAGGTTCACATTAGATTGAACACAAAACACTAGAGATGGTTTATTTTGAAACATGAATCCACCTATCTAGTCAATCATGCAGTGAAAATGCTGGAGTCCAAATGAAAGTTCAGCCCCAGAAGCTCTCGTCATTTCTTCTTTTTTTGCAGAAAAACGTAACATAATATCCAAGTTGTATCAACAGACAGAAACGTACAGGATTGTAGACCTCCATGTAGAAATGGAAGAAGGTTTGTGAATACACATTTTTTTTATGAAAGAACTGTAGGAGCATATTTAGATTATATTTCATAAGATAAAATCAAATCTTTATGAGCGTTGGGACTTTTTTTCTGAACTTAATGCAGTAAAAATGATTGATTAAACAACTTTTTGTTTGGTTTTAAAAACATAGTGGGCACAAGGTTGTTGGTCAAAGGGAACTTCTACCCTCTTGCTAATAGAATTAAATTGCTGTAGGAAGAACAGACTCGTACTATAGAGACGAATGGGGATCCTTAAGTAAAACAAATATACAAAGTTTAAGTTTGTGGGTGCAAAATCTTTTCCTCAGATGATATAAAATGGCAGTAAAATGGCCAAAATGGTAACGCTTGGGTCAGAAGCAGGGTAACAATCTGGATTCCTGGGTCACATTCCATGCTGCTTTGGTATCAAAATAATATCTTTGTTATTGTTCTGGTGTGAAGGACGAGTACTTGATTGTGCTAAAGGGGTTTCACCTGCCTTAGTTCCTTTTGGTCAGTGCTGTGTTTGCATCTCTCCATTATTCATGCAGTTCTGTGTTGTTGGGTCAAGTGGTTAAACTTTAATCCACTTCTTTGTCTGTTCTCAGTGAATAGATGACTCTCAACAGGTATTTCCGTCACATGCTAAACCCTTTGATAAATTATTGATGATAAATATAAAATATAAAGATCTTTGTTGATGTTTGTTTTAAGACTTTGTGAGCATGCTGATGACTAAAGAATTAATCTAAATAAAGCCTTTACCAAGTATTTCTTGTGATTGTGAATATTGATTTTTTTTTTCTTCCTTTGGTTTGAAGTTTTTCAAACTTTTGCCTCGTGGACCAATGTGAACATATATGGAGCCCAAACATTTATGCTCTAATTAGTTCTTTTTTTATACACAAAGCAGATACATAGAGTACATAAAGTATTTCTTCTGAAACCAGCCGCTATTACATTTTGGTGATAAACTCAGACCAAGCAGAGGAACCTCGGCAGCTCATCGATGACCGCACACTAAAAGCAAAGTGGCGTCATGGAATCAGCTGAGGGACAACAGCATAAATTGTCAGAGGGGCATTTTCCACTATTCATGCCCTCACTCACACACACAGACAGTTTCAGTTCAATCATTTAAACTATACATGAAACACTTTCTCTGACAACTGTTTAATATTTAAACAAGTTTTTTAGCAAAGTGTTGAGGTTTTTCCTGTCCTGAGGCGATACCTGGAGGGTGTATGGGATGTTTGAATTAACAATAATTTTATTAAGAGAAAGGAAACTGTGTTCTTGATGTACACTTGTTCAGATACTACACAGCTTTACACAAAAACACAAAACATCAAGGAAAGTTGTTTAGTATTTAAAGGCAACATATTCCAAAATTCGGGAGACACAATAGAAAAAAAAGTTCTATCTCTTCATTGACTATTAAGGTATTTATAAGCCTTTGGATTTGAAAGTTATTCCATGATGCAGAGAAGATTGTCTATGTACCAGTTAAGATGGGCAGCTGCATTTTGAACATGCTGAAGACGTGAAAGCGATGCTTGACCGACACTAGCAGAAAGTGCATTGCAGTAGTCAAGACGAGATGAGATAAAGGCGTTTATTCTCTCCAAGTCAAGCCTAGAAAAAACTGCCTCAGGTTTTTCTATTTGCTTTAGCTGCAAGAAAGTTTTTTTCCAAAATGGAGCTGATTTATTTATGAGGTGTAAATTCCAAGCTCATAACTATACACAGATTTGCTGCATACTGTTGGATGAATTATTTGAGACAACCAAATTTAATAAACTGGTTGTGTGAGGGACTATTAGGTCTGAATAAAATGGCTGCTGTCTAGCTTTTATTGAAGCTCCAAAAATGTCTAACTATCCAGGCCTTAATGTCCAGAAGGTAAATTTTATTGGGCCTTGAAACATAATCTTAATCTGTTTGATTTAGCTTTATACTCCTTTTTAGTATTTCATAGTGTTAGTCCCCAATTGATTTAATGAAATTTTAAATATGTTTGAATTAAATGTTTAACTTGTGTTGTATGTGTGCATTTAATTTTAAAATATGTTTAATGTATTGTCTCTTTATGGGGTTATTTAGTTTCTCAAATTATTTTTTATTTGTAACACTCTATACTTCTGAGACTGTTAGTCTACCTTTAGTTTTTTCCCTGAAGTCATAGAAAAACTCTTTGCTCTTGGCCAAGTTTGATAAACAGTTTTTCTGCTTATAGAAAAGAAAGTTTGTTTAGTTCTAATTCTACTTCACATTGAAAAGTTGCAGGTGGTACTTTCACCAAAACATTTCTCAATCTGTAGTTCTTGTGCGAAGGGAAAACTGAACACTTTACTGGTTTACTGGTGGCTTTAATGCACGTTAAGTGAAATAACTGGAAGTTCATGCCTCTGTCTCCTCCCCTTATCAGGCACCGTGTGTATGTGGAGGAGAACATAGGTTCTGTATGTATCTTTAGGACAATGCTGAGTCCAGTAAGGCTCCTATAGGAACCTTCATCCTGAGAGTCTTTGCTTCCTTCTGGGCTTTACCCTCCTGTTGGTCAGCTTTCTGCTTTCCTGCTCCGTTTGCCGGTCACGACGCGCTCTCCTTCTGAAGTTGAGCCGATGCCAAAGGCGGGTTGATTCCAGAGAGCCTTTGAGTTATTGCCAGCTATTTTTTTTTTGCCAGCTATGGCAAAAAAGGGAAAGGGAATTGGAGTTGTTTAGTCGAGCGCTGCATGCAAGAGTTTGCAGCCTAGTCTGCCACATATACAAGAAAAACCCGGGACGTTAAATGTAGTGTATATATTTCATAATTTTTAGATGTCTGGCGGTTCAGTGCCTGCAGTGATTGTGTATTTCATTAGGAAGAAACTGTCTGGCCAAACCTCAGTAGTATATGCACATTTGCTTGGCTAAGGTTGCTTGCAGAACTCTGTCATTGTCCTGCTAATGTAATTTCTTTGCCTCATTCCAGCGCTATGACTGGAGCCAACTGTAGCCCACTCTGTTGTTTTTTTTCATATAACCTTAATTAGTTAAATTTTTCTAATGCATATATTCAGTAAAATGATCTTTATGTCTTCTGACTGGATTGAAGACCTCACAGCATCCATGGTTTCCAGCTACACCCCTCTTGTCTCTGCATGCCACAAAACCTCAAGGTGGCCCATTGTTAGACGTGCTGAGCAGCTTATGTAGCTGTTCTTTCCACATTTTCTGAAGTATGAGACGTCATCCACGCTTAGTCAGCAGCAGGGCTCAACACTGCAGGATTAGCGGTCATGTGGCTGGTATTATAATTTCTATCAACTCTACCATAAATAAATCCCCGAACTTAAAGACTCAGTTCATTTGTTTAATGGGGAGTTTGGCAGATTATAATTAAAAACATAAAACAATCACATTTACCTTTCAGTATTTTGGTGGTTTATGTTCAGCATCTGAATGCAAATACTGCATGTATTAGCTGCAAAACGCGTTGTTAGTAGCAACATCTCCCTTCCTGAGAGGAAATGTCCAGTACAAGGCCTCTGTGGAGCTGCAGAACATGCAGATGAAGGAATTCAGACCAATGTCTGAATTCAATAATTCAGGTGTGTTGGATATAGGATGATGGATGAGTAGAGAGGACCGTGGTTTTTTTTTTGCAATTCAGTGTTTTCAGTATCTGTGGATTTTTTAAAAACTTTCCTCTTGGGTGCTGTGGTGGCGCAGGGGTTTAGCACACCCACATACGGAGGCCTTAGTCCTCGACGCAGCCGTCCCAGGTTCGATTCCCGGCTGGCGACCTTTGCCGCATGTCTTCCCCCTCTCTCGTTTCCCTCATTCCTGTCCACTAACTATTAAATAAAGGCCTCTAGAGCCAATAAAACCTTAAAAAAAAACAACTTTCCTCTAAATTATTCATGGAAAATCCACCCATTTGGTCCTTGTGGGTATTAATGCATATTATTTTATATTTGAACTAATAAACAGTCTGTTATAAACGTTTTAAAAGGGGGTCTCAAGTATTTGCAGATGTATATTAGTTTTTTTGGGGGCGACCTATGGTCCGTAATGTCTTTGATTACCACTAGGCGTCCACTATAGTTCAGAAAGACTGAACTCAGGAATCTCTTCTTTTGTAGATTTTCTTCTTGGTTAAATCCTCCCATCAGCTGTGAAAGCTTCTTTGTGAATGCTAGTAAAAATAAAATCCCCACAGCATTATACTACCACAACCATTCAGGATCAAGATGGTGTGTTCATTGTGGTGTGCAGTATTAGTTTTCCACAGCACCACACCTTAGTTTTTTTCTTTTCGTTTATAAAAAATATTAAAATTATGTGATATTTTGCATTGGTTACATAAAATACCATTAAAATAAGTTCAAGGGTTATGAATACTTTTACTAGGCCCAGCATCCGGCAGCCGGGTGTGTATCCACACATCATTTGCATCAGAAGCATTTGTATGCCCCAGTTTGCAGAGCAGTAGAGGCAGGAGAACAGGATGTTGTTAGCAGTCACCTGTGCTGTTTCTGGCCCAGTCTAATTGGTGGAACTGTGTGTATGTGTGTTTGACTGCATCACAGCCCATCCCAACACTTCTGGCCCTCCAGCTGCAGCAGAGCTAATTTTAGCTCTGGATGTGCGTACGCCTCAGTTCCCAGAGCCTGGCCTATGAGCGAGGAGGACGGGAGGAAGGAGGCACAGCAGCCAAGTTCATTCTCTGGATCTACCCACATAATCATCCTTATAAAAGATTATAACCCTGTTACGACTCTGACATGTATATGTGCAGAGAAGTAGTTTCCCATGTCTTTGTCATTGTGTCCTTTGGATAGCTGTATTGATTTGCTCAGGGACATATTGACTTCAGTCACAGTGCCCTGTCAGTCGTTGACCTTTACTCTCAAGTCTTTTAACTCAGTTAGAATTTCACAGAAGTGTATGACAACCTGTCTGTCCTTCTGTCTTTCTAGCCATTTATTCCTGTAGGAAGACTTGACTCTTGCATTATTTTCCAGTGCTTTTTTTTTCCTTCTTTTGCTATTAATACACCCTGTGCTATTTCAGTCCAGGGACGCCCACGCTTCAGGTGAGTGGCTGGTTGTTGTTACTATTGAGAGAAGCACAGCCGATTGCTCCAGACTGAGTCCCAGTAGTCGGGTATTGGAGTTAATCCCTCTGCCTAGAAAGGGTGTCTGGCTGATGAGGAGATGTGTGCATGACAGGGAGCACCAAATTCTCCTTTGACTTTAGAGATGCAACAAAGGAAATAAGATGATGTCATGCTTTGTTTTGGTCTAGATTTACTCTCCCTGATTACCGCTACTGGAAATTGATATGCAAAGAAGGGGTTTTTTATCTGCAGTGCTACAAAAACATTAGTGCAAAAATAGCCTGACCTGAAACACACATTGTGTTGGGGCTGAAAATAGGAGTCAAGAACGACAGTTAATCAATGTGCCCTGTGTAGTGGTGTCATTATCCGACAACAGAATCTCAGGAACTAAAACAAACTGGCACAAACTGTTCCCAGTATAATAATGTGTCATGTTAAGTTGGGGGAGGGAAGCTGAGCTTGCCTCAAGGCATTCATACGGTCATAACTTGAAATACTTTTCGAAGTAGTCGAACTATTGCAAAATACCCCTTTTAACTTGACGACCGCAAACTTTAATGTATTTTGTTGACATTTTAGGTATTAGACCAACACAAACAAGTGTATACTTTTCAAACTTTTTTTTATATATTAAAATCTCGTAATTGTTTCTTGCACTTTTATTCAGAACCACCTTTCACTTCAACTATTGCTCCACGATTTTTTTTTGTGCTGTCCGTACCAGATTTGCTCAGATGCTTCATGGTTTATCTTTCCTTGCCACAGAATTACCAGTAAATCTACATCAATTACTTTGATGTAGATTTGGAATTGATGTGAGTTTTTTTTTAATGCATTATTTTAAACAATTTTATCCATCACCACATAAGCTCTGACCACAGCATGATACTGCTGCGAAATTATTTTATGGTGTGCAGTATGCCACAGCCTCAAGCATACAGACCAGAAAGTTAAATAGCCGCCTAGCTATAGCATCCTCTTCCAAATTTTTCTCCATGTCCTCAACTGCATTTAGGCTTTGTGCATTCTTTGGTCTTAATGAGGCTGTTTGAGATTAAATTACCACTAATAAGGAGAGGTAAGATTTCATTAAGGGGAATCAGAGTAAAGAGAACAACCTTTCCTTTTTGATTTGCCGCTTTGCAGATTGGCTTTTATTCTTTGATCTCACCTGTATTAGAATAAAATGAGATAAAACCGCAAGAACGAAGGAATTTGGATAAAAAGCTGCTGTTAAAGAGTGCAGCTACAGAGCTTGCACGGGTTTAATAATTTATGGCAGACTGAGCTAAGCTGACCTTGAAAAATCCCAGACTCTGTCACTAACCTGGCTGGGCTCATTTGGGCCGAGACAAGAAGACAGTGAGGAATGCTGATTCAAACCCACATGAATAATCCATTCAAAACCTTGTTCTTGGGACGGCAACCCTCTGCTAACATCTCTATTCTCTTCTTATGTAATTACATTCTGCAGAAAAATATGTTCTGCTGTACTAGTTTTATTCATCTACTAACCAGGAAAGTAAGCACTTAGCCTTTTAAAATAACTGTAAATAGAAATTCAAACTAAATTAAAAGCATAAAAATTAGTTGCAGAATAAAAAAACTACAGTGTGAGCCTATTTTGAAGGCAGGATGGACAGGCACACGTTTTTCTGTATCAACATTTCACAATCATATCGGCCAAGTTTTATCTAGCAGAAAAGGATGTGAGAACAGTTTTGATCGTGGCTGCTGGTTCACATGAAGTTTTAAAATACATCGGTAGCAAAAACAGTTTTAGCTGTGGTAATAATGAAAGAAACAGCAGGTGTGGCCTCACCCTGTTTAGATGTTTGTGTCGGTTATTTTTTTTCATGACTTTTTTTTTTTTTTTTTTTTGCATTTTTCCGTTGTGAGGTTTTGCACCGCGATGACAGACTTCCCTCTAATGGTGCTAGCACATTTGCATCTGTCATTGTAATGTTTTACTTTTTTCCTGCACCTGTGTTGTAATTCACATCCTGTTGAGCTGCACTCACTTTCTGATCTAGTCACAAAAATAAATGTGATTTTCAGAAATCTGATTTGCACAGTCCATGTTTATCTCAGTTATTTCTTGCTGCTCTGAAGTGAATCATTTAACGGCAACAACAGAGTCTGGGAAAATATGCCAGGACACACATAGACCTCAGAACTGATGCTAACCCAGATTGAGTTGATTGGTTTATCTTTGTTTGTGCGGCTCAGATAAAGTCTGTTTAGGTTGTAGCTCAGGATTACCTCATCAACCCAGCTCTATGTGCAGTAGAGGCAAAAACTGAAACTACTTTGCTGAACTCTAACCTTGTGTTTGTTTAGTCTGGCTTAATGAGTCCATTAGCCACAGATGTGATTCATCTCTAATGAATGAAGGGTATTGTGGGGCTTATGAGGAAAGCCCATTTTCTGCACATACTTGGGATCCATTCTGTGGATAGTCACTGATATGGCACCTGTTTGAAACACTTTATTTTCTGTGGATTTCCACCTATTTTATATTTACGTCCTTGATGAGATTTTTCTGTCCCCACTAACAGTAAACCCAAACTTAGGGAAGTTGGATGGTTTTTAGTCATTCGGTTTATTTATTAGTTTTATGAAAATTTTGGGTTTTTGTCGCCATGCTGCAGCTGTCATGTACTCTGTTTGTATTGTGTGTGCAGGTGGTCAGCAGAGGAGAGGAGACTGTGTGGGTGTGTGTGGAAATTTGGCGCACCCACACAAGGCAGCCTGCACACAACATGTTTTGCCTTTGTTTTGAATTTGGCCAGATTTGATTGATTGCATTAGTAATCTATTATCCCCATTCTTTGCCTAGCAAATGTATTACCTGTTGAGCTGCAGAGCTGGTAAGCTTCAAGAGTGAATCAGTACTGGCTCCTCCAGTTAAGATTGACATTAGTAAAATGTTTTTTTTGTTTGTTTTTCTGCAGTCAGCCTCACTCTAAAACATTGAGATAGATCCAACCTTTAACTGTGTTACATTTGTTTAGCGAGGGGAAAAACATCCTAATGTGCTTACTTATTGTCACCTCTACAAGTCTTCATATATTAAATGGAATTTCATTATTTTTAGTGAAATATTTTTACATGAAATATAATTTCTAGTTTACTTTTGTAAGATCACCTGAGTGCCAGTGAAACTCTAAGGTAACATGAAAGATAATTCATTGGGTTATAAATACAACATGAAATAGATAGGGCTCCACAGTATTAGAAATCTTGCGATGACCAGATCGGCTGTGATAGGGTTGCTTCGTTACTCTCTGTGACTTTCAGCATCTTGGGCGCTGCAAAGTGCCCAAGTGTTTGTATCTACTGCTGTGAGATGCTGCCCAACTAGTTAAATATTACACAAAGGGTGCACAAAGGGTGAACTCATGTCACAGCCAACAATTACTGTGCTACAAACAGCTTCTTGTGTTGCAATATATACAATAAATTATTCATCTCTAAACATGGAAGCTCATTTCTGTTGGTTACGGGTCACCTGGTTGGATGAGGACTCAAGCTTATATTTTCTCCACGAATTTTCAGAAGGCCACCAGATTTCCAGAAGACCTTTTAGATTTCCGTATGCCACAAAAATAAATATTTTCTGAGTCGGTATTAAAAATGTATACATGTAAGGTTTGCTGATGTTAACTATTAAAAACTTGCTCTTTGGTGATATGGGACTGAGCTCAAGCTGAATAAACACATTCCTGATGGAATTGGAGTAAAACTGTTTGAAAGTGTTTAAATGAGGCTTTCCTTTATAAAAAGTTGAGTACAGATCTGGGTTTTCTATGGCTTGAATGAATCACAATGGGCCACATTCTTAACTGATTTAATCTATTCTCAAACTAAGTACACAAATTGCACTTTCTAGCTTTGCTTTTAACCTTGCGCACTCAGTCAATGGTGTGTTGAGTCGAGTAATTGTGATCTGGGATTTGAAGCGCCGTAAACAGGATGGGCTGGCACTCTCCTAGTCCCTTGTGAAATCCGTCACAGAACAATGAGCAGGTCCTGCGTAGAGGAAGAGCAGCCCTAAGAGGAAAGTTTGCTTATTGTCATTCACCAAGCCTCATTAGCCGCTGGACATATTTAGCAAACAGTGACAGCTAGCTGCCGGGTTCTGGTGACACGTAGATACTGAGATGAGACGGTTGCAGAGCGAGGAGGAGTGAGCTGTCATTCCCAAGTAAGTTCCAGCTAATTTGAATTGGTTATATCCAGATGGAAGGTCAGAAGCAGAATAAGATTTTCTGCTTGTTTCTACCTGCAACGGTTAGAGGAGTTTGTTTTATTCTAACTAGTTTTATAATGACTCACATAATGAGGTAGAGGTGTAAACATGAGTCATTTCCATATCTCTTGCCTGTACTGGTTTTATTTGCTAATAATCTGAGGACTCTATTTACAGCTACTTTTACTCATAATTCTAGAAACTCCCATCAGTTTCTATCTTAAAAGATTCTCTTCTAATAATATATAATCTCCGTTCAGTTTAGTAAAAGAAATGCAAAATGATTACATCAGCCTTAAAAAAAACTAATTACGTCACTAAACGTTTGATGACAATCAACACAATTTTCCTTGTCTTATCAACAGATGGCACAAAAAGTGATTCCTGTGATTCCATTGAAAATAAATTCAGTTTATTTGCATTGTGGTAGTCCACTCAATAATACAAACGTTATCTTAAGGAGTTATGTATTTGTCTTATACTAAATTAATTATCCTTTTCTTACAGGGTGGTTCAGTGTTTCAAATGACTTAGTTTCACTAATGGTGTCCCTCCGGGACAGGTCTTAAAATCATGCTTTTTATTTTCTGTCAGTCATGTTAAAGCTAATATCAGCACTGCAAATGTACATTTTTAAGCTAATGAAACAGTCATGATTACCTCAATGTCCATACAACCACCCATCAAGCAACATTCTAGTAATTTGTCACTCTACTTATGCCAAGCTGATTGGACACTTAATACTCAGAAGATGACCTTTGAGCCCAGTATCCACAAATCTGTTCTTTTTAGAAAAATGTTGTGGATTTCTGAAATGACAAACATTTCAGCTGTTAAAGAATTGTCACATTTTGAATTAATGTTTATCGGGTTGTAGCTAAACCTGTCCTGGGGCTGGAGAACAATACTTATTCACAAAAACCTTATCTTGTACATGCAGAAAGTACATTGTCAAAGCTAAAATTGAATTCTTATTAGGAGCTTTAAGGCCTCCTTGTAAGAAAATCATCGCAGCAGTTTGGTTCGCTTTTACAAGTGGAGCGTGAACTTACACAACTTCATCTGGTTATGTTTAAATTTTCGCCAGTCCCTCCCCGATCAAACAGTCTCCTGAACTGAGCTGGTGTGAAAGTAACTCAAGTCACTTAATCTGTCGTCAGTCAACAATTCAGAGGATTTACTGATTGATTGTGTATTTCTGTACAACTACCTAGGCTTTTTTCTTAATGGTTTGCTCTGATTTATCTTTCATATTCTGACGTAAACTGACTTTTACTGTTTCCAAAGTGATTCCTCTTATCCTTACGAGGCCAAAAGAGATGTGTTGTTTCTACATTTATGTCTGTAGTGGATTATGGTGAGGTGATTTATGCACCGATATTAAAGGCTCCATTAAATGGATACTGTTTATGTCATTGAGATTCATTACAAAAACTCCGACAGCATTATGTGCTTTGCTTGTGTTGAGCTAGAGAGATTAAGACAGTGGAATATTTTTGATTTATGCAGCTTTATAGACCACCTGCCTTCATGTCTTCAGAGCCTCTACATTCATCTATGGTGGCAATCCAGACCCAGGATGTCCTCTTGTTATCAGTACCAAATATTCTTGCAAGACAAAAATTAAAATAAAATAATATATATTTATACATAGAGGCAAACCTCATGACTGCTTTCCAGTATGTTGGCTTTTTCAGTCCCAGACCCTGTTTTGTGTTGTGTTTAGAGTTTGTCCCTTTTTCCTGTGTTTTTACTCAGCCTGAAGCAACTGTTACTCCCTACTTTGATGAGTCATACAGCAATAAATGAATCCGACAGAAGAAAATAAACACATACTTGACAGCCTTCAGAAGGGAGCGAAGATTCGCGCATCATTTCAAACACATTTGTCTCCAGCCGGGTGCGTCCTTCATGTTTTGATGGATTGCCGGTGTCAAATTTGGTCAGATAAAGACATAGCTGTGTCCAAAATGCTTTACTGCTGAAATGCTGCTCAACAAAGCAACAGTTTGCACATGAGCCTTTTTTTTTAATCATGCACATCTTATGTCTTGTGTGTCTGCGAAGTCTTGATTTTGAATCTTTCCAGTTCTGTACATCATGTGGGTGTGGATCCCTAAGATTCCTTTCCAGCCAGCCAGGACACAAGTTGGTCAGCTGCCGGTTGCTATGCAACTATGAGGAACTTGAAAATGTACTCTCTCTGCTGTGACACAAAATAACCTCCAAAACAGGGTTTCCTGGAGGTTATTTTCCCTGAGCTTACCCTGAGAAAGACTGCTGCATTAGGAAACAAAAACATTTTATCGTCAGTAATTTTGCACATTAGGATAGGAAGCCATTTCAATATCGGTGAAAACCTGTTGTCTCTCTGTGGCCATTTGAATTTTTAGAAGGGTCACACTCACTCTGTAAACCCCTATGGTGCATCAGTTATTAATGGTTAATAACACAGCGATCTGTTTTGCATATTTAGTTTTTACAAACATTTGCAAGTTTCAGTTTATAGAAACTTGCAAATGTTTGAACATGTTCTGACTCAAAAAGTTGGGACTGCTACTCCGTCTGACTTTTTGCTGTTGATACTGTTCTCACTTCAGAGAACTATGGCTCACCGCTGCATGTTGTCCCAAACAGAGATACAAACCTAAGGGGAAGCCTCTTCTGGCTGGGAAATCAAATCATAAAATGGTTCAAACACATGGATAGGTTCCTTCATAAACTCTTCCTCTGCATAAGGGTTCAACTTAACAGCTATTAATTAACTCACTATCATGTTGTCTCCTCTGATCTGTGGTCTTATGAACTCTGATTGTTTAGCTTCCAAACGCCTGTAGAGCATGATGACTTATCAGACCTAATTGGTCCTTTCAGCTCCTCCAGTTTTACTTGTTACTTCAGTGATGTTTTTAAATTGTTAGATTTACATCTGATCCAATGTTGCTGGATTTTGTGACTTCGGGATTTAAGAGGTGTATAAAAAATGGATAAAGTATTTAAAGTGTAAATTTGGTGTTGCTCCAGATTGGCTGTAGTCATCATTGTCAGCCATTTTATTATTCTGAAACCTTTACCTTTTTGTTTACACTACAGTGTATTTTAGCTAGATGCTAGTTTCATGATTAGTGTTTTTTTGTTGAGAAACATTTATTTCGTTACAGTAATCTACAGTATGTGTTAAAGTTTTAAAAATATACCTTTAACTATGAGGCCGACGATGGACAAATTTCCATAATAGAAATGTATTCTCTTTTGGGTCGTCAGTAGATGCTGCCTTTTTGTTTCAAAACTTGATTCAGTACTATCGTGTGCTGCTTTTCAGTACAGATGCATTAGAATAGCAGTTCTACTGCTGAAGACTTTTTGATAATAGGTACGGTTTATTTTAGCACAGTGTCTGTTTTAGTATGGCTGACTATGCAGTTGCTCATCCATTCTGTGAACTGCAGTCTGCTCTTTCTCTAGCAGTCTATTTCTAAAAACAGATTATTATTATATTAGCTCTTGAACTAAAAAAGTAATTCTGCTCAACTTTGTGACTGCAGGATTTAAGAGATACAAAAACGGTAGCTAAAGAGCTAACCCACAGTCACAACTTTCTCATCTGTGCAACTATTTAGATGCCTTTCTGGTTGTCGTTCTGCATAAATAATCTTAATTTTCCGGTTACAAATACGTCTCGTTATTCGTGTTAGTTTCTTGGTGCTTGCAGGTGACCGTTTTCCTCTAATCTCATTAAAGGGTTGTTTTTATCCATCTCTCTGTTGCAGGTGACCCTGAGAGAGTGACAGATGTGTGCCACTGTGGAGAACCAGCTGCATCTCCCTGCGGAGATTTGATTTCCTGGGCGCTCCGGTAGGCACACTGAAACCTTTAACACATTTATGTCATTTACATTCCTTTCCAGCATTCGTATTTTTATTTTTCAGCTTTTTCAGCATTCCTAATAAGTTTTAAATTATATATTGAAAGTGTAAACATTTTCTGGACACAGTTACTGTGAGGAGGAGGAACCCCAAAGGGCCTTGCTAAAGAAGTTAACTGTCCACACTGTGCTGTATGCAAATAAAATAGCAGAAATGAAATAGAAAGAAAAAAATGTGATAGAAAAAGCCTCGCATTCAACACAATTGAGAACAAGTGAGAGACTACTGAGAGGATTGTGATATTAAGAATTTGGAGGAGATTCACAAGGTGGACCCTGTATTTGTGATTACAGCTTCAGACTGGTTTCTGCAGATTTTTGTTTCACAACTAAGACGTTTGGGCATCAAACATATGTCTCATGTATAACACACACAACAACTCTGCTGAGATATGCTAAGGGGCTCCCAGAATACAGGATTTGTCCACCAACTAAAACACAACTGTCCCCAAGTAATGCAGACTTTCCCTGACTGGGAGTCCTGGGCTAGACCAGAAACCATATGATGTGACATCAGGTTAAGGGAGATGGATGGACAGTTGGATAAGTAAACACTTGACATATAACTAATAAATCTGTGTAATATTTGAACTTCATTTTAGAATTTAATTACAGATATAAAACTTTTTTTGAAGATATTCTCGTTTCTTGAAATGCATCTGTTTACTGAAAGATAGTATGAAGTAAAATAGCAGCAGGAAAATGAAACTATTCTCTTCTGTTTGAGTCAATAATTATTTCAGTGCAAGTGAAAATGTAGAAGCACAAAATTGTTGTTGAGTAGAAAAATTTGTAATTCTGGTAATTGTTTTTTTTTTTGTATTAAAGAAAATATTAAATGGAACGTGGCTGCCGGAGAGACCTCAATATGCCTGACTTAATTACCGAGTTCTGCGTCTGAGAGCGATTTAATCTAAATTGCTTGAACAAAATGAACAGTTGCCGCTGCTGTGGAGTCACTTGACTGCTGTTCTCATGGTGACTGATAACGGCGCTGCCGTCGGCAAATTTCATCTCCGTGCGTTTCTGAGGGCTTGACAGACCAGAGGAAATGAATGAGTCAGCCTTTCATGAAGACTAGAACATGCTGACTAAATGGAGCCTTTCAGTTCGCAGACGCCGAATTTAGGAGCTGTAAAGATTCCACTCGTTGATATTATCGTCATGTTTATGCTTTTCCAGCAGATCCTCTGAGCTTCTTTTGTGTCTTTTCTTTCTTATTTGCACCATGTTGAGTTTTGCTTAATTTATGATGTTTGATTTAAGGTTTAACCTCTACTGTAAATACTAATGGGAAAGAACTACGTGTCTAAGACGTCCTTTAGGGCATGTTTAATATTTGCTTTTGGATGTGGATTTAAATTTGCATTAGTCCACCCACTGTTTATTTAGGAACAAA
Source organism: Phalloptychus januarius (assembly GCA_902982915.1). NCBI lineage: Eukaryota > Metazoa > Chordata > Actinopteri > Cyprinodontiformes > Poeciliidae > Phalloptychus > Phalloptychus januarius. Next base: position 12,265,351 of record CADWAE010000230.1, on the reverse strand, counting down.
GGCCAAAGTCTCCTCTGGCGGATGCTGAACCAGTATGTATAACTAATGCACATAGACTGTGTCGGAAAGAAAATTACTCACAAAAATCTAACTATTCAACAGGTCAGAAAAGTTAAAAGTAGTTTTTGTATGTAATTTTTATATATTTAACACTGTTTAATTTGTGAACCTTCTTAGGCTACAGAAATTGGAATATCAGCAAAAAGTTAATTTCAGCAAATCAATTTTAAAAGTAATATATTTTAGAGCATCTTTACAAACATTGAGCCAGAATTTATTTCTGTTGATTATTATGACTAAGTCTTACAGTTAAAAAAAGATTCAGTTTTTCAGAGAATCTGACTTGCACTATAAGAGTGCAAGAGGGCTATAAGAGGGCTGCTGACTTGACAGCCACCAACAAACTCCACAAGGAGGTTAAGCCACAAATGGCTATAACCAGAGAAGCTGGTTGTTCCAGCTGTTGTATAGAAGCATAATGGAAAAAAAGTAAAGTGGAAAGAAAAAGTGTGGTAATGATGATTTAGAGAGCCATGTCAGCTGCTGAAGTTTATCAGATCCAGAGTCAACGCAGCCATCCATCAGGAGATTTTACAGCACCTCATTCTTCCATGTGCAGACAGCTTTATGAAGATGCTGATTTCATTTTGCAGCAGAACCTGGCACCTGTCCACACTGGCACAGGTACCAATGTGTGGTTTAATGACCAGGGTATCGCTGTTCTTGCTGGCTGACAAACTCAACCATGTATTGAGCTTGTATAATACTTGATCATCAAAATTAACTGAAATAAAAGCTTGAAATGTAGATTTTTTTGGGTCTGTTCTCTAAATAATCTGTGACTTCACTTTTTGAATTGCGTTTCTGGAATAAATTAACACTGACATGGTATTCCGACATGTGCATGTGAATACAAGCTGTCAGTAGTTTTGATTTTACTGTTTCACACGATTTTCTCTTAGTCGTCATTTTTACCATTGAATGTTCGGGGATTTACATATTCTATGCTACTTTCATTTCATGGTGCAGCATTTCCTTTTGTTTCAGTCACATCCTCAAAGAAATGTCATATTCTTCTCATCAGTTCAATGTTAAAAACAGATAGTCAACGTAAAAGTTTTTCAGAGCCATTTTTTTTCAGTGGATGGTTGAAAGATCTTTGGAAACAAAAGCAGACTCAGTTCCTGTGAGTTTATTTTTCTCCTAAACTTTGTGTCAACTGGGTGAGCATGAATGGAAAGTCATGTTCTAGTCTTTTAAAGGTACAAGGCCAGACATTAGCTGAGTCATTTATGCATTTTCACAAACAGTTCCCGAAACCACTTGTTTGTTTTCTGGGTGGTATATGTTCATGTTTAACTGGAAACCTTCACACTTGAGGTCCTGTGCAGCTCCCTGTCATGATTACTTTGTGTTTTCTGCTACCATCGTTTCCTCTGTCCTGACTCGTCTCATAGCCCACACACACTGATAAAACGGTAAACTTTCCACGCTTATCTTCACACATTCCTATGTGATGAAGCTGCTTTGACGCAGATTACCCAGATTGGCCGGGCTTACAGATGTGGTGTCCCTGATGATGTCGGCTCTGTGTTCGGTGTGACATGTTATGTCTGCTGACGCATGTGTACAGCAGAGAGCCCTAGAGACTTAGTACATTTTCTGCACTATGGAGACTCAGTTTTAACAAATGAGATTAAACAGGAGTATATTTATGTCAAAGCTAAAAGTGGTAGTTGGAACTTTCACTGTATTTGCAGTTTTAAAATGTTTGAGGCAGGAATGTGTCTTGGGATTGTCCATTTGCTAGAAATCTAAAAGTGAGAGTCTATTTATAAAATTCTTCTTCTGCATATTGAGTACTGTGAGCCCATTTCTTCACATTTATTGAATTAAAGGCCGATTTGTTTTACTTTCTAGTTTGGGTCCTGTTTTCATTAAAGAAAATGACATGCAGTAGTAGTAGATTCTCATTGAATGATGACCTTTTATAAAAACATCACACTTAACTTTTTATGCACATAAATGAGCAAAAATGTATAACCAATATGTTGTAATTGTTTTAGTATATATATGTTATCACACAGATTTTTAATTTGCCAGCTCTTCTAATTTTAGCTCATCTTAAAAATCTGAAAATATATATAAAAAATATTGATTTGTCATAATTTTAGGTATTTGTTCATGTGTTGAACCATCCAATCCTGACCTTTTATTTTGAAGAATGATTACATATTTGAAGACACCAGTACAAATTTAAGATCAAGGGTTATTGGTGTTTTTCAGTCTTGTCTTCATAAGAAAGCTTCTTTAAAAATGTACAGTCAATTTTTCATATGTCAAGTACATAATGACTTCCTCATTTCCTGTTATCTGTCTCTGATTGGCTAATCAGTCTTTATGTCGACTCTTTCCCGGGTAAATACTGATAGTCAAGGCGCTCAGTTCTGAACACGTAACCAGAGAACCATCCTGATCAATCTGTTGTCATAAATATTTTTGTTTGCATTACGCTATGCTACATCCATAGCGTCTTTACCTTTGTATCACCTGATTACAAGTCTGAATTGAGTAACGGCTGTTCTGAAAGGGTAAAGAATCTATCCTTGTTGCTTTAAGCTCAATACCAGCGTTTGAAGTAAAAAAGGGTAACACGGCTTCAGAGCTTTTGCAATTTCACCTTCAACTTGAATTGATAGGATGTAATAGTTAATGTAGTCACATCATTAGCCTGTCGGTGATTACAAGCTTCACTGGCTGTCTGCCATTATATAATCAAATTTTGTCTGTTGGGCTCATCACCTTTAGCCTGCATCCTGTCACATTATCCTGTGAAAAATCATTGCCAGTGTTCACCCCCTCAATCCAGCAGCATACACAAACTCTCAGACTCTGGACATGCCTTTCTGGGATTCATATTATTTTTCTTTAGATTAAAATAATAATATATTTTCCATTGGATGAGACCTGAGGTGGAGATGTTTTTATGCTCTTTGCTGAGTCTTATTTTTGCATCTTGATGCTGAGAACAAGAACAGGGATAATGGTGCCTATTCTCATCACCTGAACAAATTTACCCTTGACCTTCAGATAACCCCTCACCTCCTTCCGCTGTAATTTGTACACAACATGAAATTAAACACAGAGTGGTGATAAAAATGAAAAAACTAGAAACATGGCTGCTGTGGTCTCTCATATGTGTTGAAGTGACCTGTTATGTAACAATGTTTTGACCATCAACAATCTTGGACAGCCAAGCCATAACCATAACTGTTATTGTTTCTAAGTATTACTCTCTGGATGTGCTTAAAATGTCTCACAATTTAAAACTATTACTCGTTGGCAGTTAACACTTATTTACTTTCATGTTCATGTTCAGCCGTCCACTATGGCAGGTTGATTATAATCACAGTGAGAAAGATTTGCTGTAGTGGTGCACTCATATTTTGAAAGGCAGCCAGAATGTACACCACTGACAGGTAATTGCAATCCTGGGTATTATTTCTCCTTTGTGAATCTGTCTCCTTGAGAGCCCTTTGATTCTTTCTAAATTAAACTCTGCTTTGTCCTGCATCAGAGCTGGATAAATAATTCAAATCAGTCATCTGTGTATTCACTTGGCTTGAAAATAATATAGCATCTTTGTCAGCAGGGAAATAAGGGACTAAAATCACAACTACAAATTGAGCATTCTTCTGACAATGGTGTTCTGTCTCCTTCACTTCTTTTTTGTATTTCCAACCACTGCCTCCCTGTCCACCAGGCATCCAGGAGGGGGGTCTCTGAAAAAGATGCTGGGTTCAGAGCGAGGTGTCGTTGAAGAATGGCTCTCCGAATTCAAGGTAAAACTCTCCTGCTCTGTGGCGTATCGAGTGAGTCATGATGAAATGTGTCCTTATATATAATATAATAACTGTGTATATAGAAAGAAAATATATGTGGACATATTTCAGCTTGAATATTGTAGTGGTTCATTAATTCATTAAACTATTATTATGTTTACTTAATGTAATACAGAATTGAGTCCTATTGAACAACAAGTGTTAATTGTAGTTTGAACTCACAAAATAGATCTGTTTCTATCCATGGAGGTCTTGGAGAATGTAAATGTTTTTTTGTTTTTCAGCCCTGTGAAAAGCATTAATGCACCCATTAAGTATTAACTTTTTATCAAAGGAAATTTTCACATCTGGTTGTCTAATATTTTTTAATTTATCTGTGGGAAAGAAGGTAAATAGATTACAGGAAACATCAATTAACCAAGTAAATAAGAGACACTTGGTAATAAAAAATGCTTAGATTGAGCATCCATCTGCCACTCCAACTGGAGGCTTTAAAAAGCCAGAATAAACACAAGCCTTTGATCAGACTGCTTGGCTTTTTTTAGGTAATGCTCGCAGTAGCTTTATTGGTGGCTTCATCTTAGAGAGAACAACACAAGATATTGAGTTTAATACAAGTTATTAAGTGACTAACAGCAATAGTTTAACTTGCTGAAACACCTGGAAAAGTTATATTCACAAATAAAAAATTCAGGAAGATTATTTTCATGCATCTCCAGTAATGTTCAGCATCCTCACAATCACTAGCAGCTGCTGAAGTACTTAAACATTCAGTAAATGTACTGTACGGGTACAGCAGTTGAAATGCAAATAACATCTTTACTAAGTGGCGGCGCTACTCTCAAAATTGAAGGTGAGTTATGTAAAAGAGGGGAGCGCAAAGCTACACACCAGAGATGGATTGATGGGACTCCTGGGGAGGATGGTCATCATGAGGACAGAACACAACATGACTTGTCTGCACCAAAGCACCTTGCTGAGAGGCTTTTTATGTGTCTGTCATCTGCAGACAACTCTCAGTCTTGACTGCCTGAAGTTTGGCACCCCAGGATATTCTGCCCCGGTCAGACGCTGTCACCATGTTGAGTCTGGGACTTTGAGTGATTTTTGTCAAAAGCTGTTAGTCCATGTCAAGATCTATTTAGACTTGAACGGACTTTAATGACTTCCACTGCTCAGCCCATCAGTGAAGTTGCTACTCAGTTTTTATGCCACCTACAACACTTTTAAACTTCACATGTTTAACAGCATGTCTAAATGTGTAGTGTCAGAAGTTAATATTGCAGTCTTAGCACAAAATATTATATATTCACTTTCTGATTTTCTCTAGTTCATTGCTATTTTATGAAGCAAAATATTATCCAGTGTCTTGCAAGTATGTTTCCATACCTTATTTTTTAATTTTAGCTACATTGCAACACAAACTTTATTGTATTCTGTATGATAAGCCAACATAAATTAGTGTCTGAGGTGGAATGTATTTGGTTTTAGAGCTGCCCAGTGTATCAAATTGCAGTTGTCGTCGTCAATATCAATGTTTGCAGCATTACAGCAGAATTGTTTTTGATGGAAAAACACTAGGCACTCAAACTCTCTGCATTAGTAAAATATTTGGTCTGTTGGAGGGAAACAAAAAATAATCTCTGTATCAGTACTTTGTAGAATCATATTTTACCACAATTAGAGCTACAAATCCTTTGGTTTATGTCTCTACAAATGTTTCATATCTAGAGTTTGAAGGTTTTCCCCATTCTTTTTGGCAAAATAATTCAAACTGCATCAGAAAAACAAATCGCTTATCAACTCTTGCCCTAGAGTTTTTAGTTTATTTTTTAGGGTTTTCGAGGCTTTAGTGGCCTACATTCATTAGCAGCCAGACAGGAAGAAGGGCAGAGAGGGAAGGGGAAGACATGCTGTGAATCAAACCAATCAAGTCAGCTGTGTTTAGGACTGTAGTGCCTGTATCCTGTGCACATACTCAACCTCTGAGCTGCGTGGCGCCCAATGCCCTAGATTTGTAATTGGATTAAATTTTACACCTTGACTTTGTCACTCTAAAACACAACTATGATTTGGTGCTATTGTTGCTCTGGCTATATTTGTATGGCTGTTGCCTACAGGAAATTGTACCTTTTCCCCAATCTCAAGCCCTTTGCTGCCTCTGGACATTTTCCAGAATTCCCCTGAATTTAGCTGAGTGCAGCTGCTCATCCACTTCAACCTGATTCCCTGTTCCTGCTGAAGAGAATCATCGCCGCAGCGTGATGCTGCAAGCTACATCTCTCATGACAGGGTTGATGAAAGTTGAGGGAAGTTTTTGTAACCATGTTTTGCAGGTTGGCCAATAAGTTTCCATTTGGTCTCACCTGACCACAGCTCTTCCACTTGTGTGCTGGGACTTCTTATGACTTTCCTTTTGCTATGGCTAACTTTAGGTGACTCTTCAAAAAAAGCCAGATTTGTTTACTGCAGAATGTCAAAAGGTTATCCCTCTTGAGTTGTACATCTCTGCAGTTCCTTCAGAGTTACAATGGACGTCTTGGCTGCTTCTCTGATTAAAACTCTCCTTACATGGCCTGACAGTTTGGTGTATGGCCATGACTTGGTAGATTTGCAATGGTGCCATATTTTTGTTCCTTTTTGGAAAGACGGATTCAGTGCTCACAGTTCTTTGTAAGATTTTCAAGGCTTGTTATACAACCTAATCCAGCTAGAAACTTCACAACTTCACCCCCAAACTGTCTGGTTGTTTCCTTTTGAGGCTGTCTATTCCTCATTCTTCTCTGACAAACATTTGAGGCCTTCACTGAACTCCTGGATTGATATGGTGATAAAATTACACACATATGGGGTTTTTTGTATTTAGACAACTTCTGAAAGGAATGGATTTTACTTAGGGTTAGCTGAATAAAGAGGCCTAAAAGATCTTTCACCTTTTTAGTTGTAAAATTGTTTAACCAATGTGTCATTTTCCTTCCACTTCATAATTGTGTACTACTCTATGTTGGTCAATATAAAATGCATTGATTTTAGTGCTTATAATTTGTCAAAACTTGACAATCTCAGTTCTTTCAGATGTAATCATGGCCAAAAACATTTAATGTTTTTTTCTGTTTGTCTCAGTCCTTACCAGAAACCCACATCCCCAGCTACGCTGGCAGCCTTCATCTCAAGAAGTCTCTGGTACCAGCGCTGTACAGAGTCATCCAGGACCCCAACAACGAGGTGAACCACACATACACACACACGCATCCACCCCCACACACACACGCCGTCCTTGTTTTTTTAGCTCTCTATGCTTTTTGTGACTCACTTCTTGATGTCTTGGTTGGTACCGAGAAACAGACTAATACACAGCAGTTTCTGTAGGATAAACACTGAAGCACAAGCATGTGCTGTTCTTGTGAGTATGATTAAAGTGCAGGATGGCGATGGCTGCAGCTTCACCTGCGAGATAGTACACAGTGTTCCCAGTACGCTGTACGCACACTCACAGTGACATGGTGGTGCACACACTGTGAAAAACCAAACTGGAACATCTGCTGCATGTTTTAGTTCAAAACAACATCCTCGGTAATGCCTCTGTATGTCAATTTTACAGCATCACATGCCTGCACATTAAAACTAGCTTTTTTTCCAGTTGAAGACGTCACACTTTCGCTTTGAAGCAGAAATCAGAGGTATTCAGTGAGGCTGGACCTTTCTCTGCTTGCATTCCCCTTCTATTTCACGGTCAAATTTAAGAGTCAAGCGTCCAGGGATCTAAATTCCATTAGTGCTGTCAGTCTCGCTGCACAATCCCATTAATGATGAAATGCCTGATCCGGGGCAGCCTGTGTGAGTGTTGGTGTGCAGGGAGGGAAAGATTGCGACGTGTTTTCTGCTGATGCCATGGAGAGCCAAACCGTTGCCAAGTTCATTAATGAGTTGCTGCTTATTTCTTGGTCACACACAGTGCAGCTAACACACACACACGCACACGCCCTCACAGCTGCACTGCATGGACACTTATTCCACTGACCCTTGGACAGTGTAAACACAAAGCCACAGTGGACTCCCCTGAGAGTACATGTGCCCAGTGTTTAGTTGCAGTCATCCTGCTCCGCCCTCTGATCCCAAAAGCCCCTGGAAGTTCCCCTCTATCCTCTCGCCTCTAACATCAAGGTCAAGATCAAATTTATTTATGGGTTCAGTGAAAGAGATGATGATGTAATAATGCAGCTTGTATAATTATCTCAAGACTTATTGTTCTCTGTGAATGCTTTTTTTGTGCAGTGTCTGTACATAAATTATAAGTAATTTTCTATGTAATTTACCTTGAAGTAATGAAATAAATACTGTGAATACTCAGTTTTCTTAAAATAAGATCACCATAGAGGTGCACCGATTGCAGCTTTCTGGCCAATTGTCGACTACACAAAATTAAGGAAATCGGGGCCGATTTATCGCTATACTCCTAATACACATCCATCCCTTTTTATGCTTTTTGCAGATATCATATTATCACTTTTCTATTGTCTGCAGTAGAAAAGTGATACGTAAATTCATTGTAAACTTCTACTTCAAATAAACTGAGAAATTTGAAAATTTGAGCATTTATAGGTATTAAATTTGAACAGAACTGACAATACAGATCCATTTTAAAGGACTTAAAGACTGCTTAGGTAACGTGTGTGTGTTTTGTTTCTTTTAACCACCTAGCTGCTGGAACCTGTGTGCCACCAGCTGTTTGAGCTGTACCGGAGCTCTGAAGACCGCCTGCGACGTTTCACCCTGCAGTTCCTACCTGAACTTGTGTGGGTCTATCTGCGCATCACTGCCAGCAGGGATCGCCAGAGCAATGGCTGCATTGAGGCCCTCCTCTTGGGTATCTACAACCTGGTCGGTGTCAGTCCAAATGCATTTGGTATCTTTTTAGCTAACCTTAGCATTCTAGCTAATTTCAGCTTATAAACAGTAGATTGCTTACTACATGGAGGTCTAGAGATCAACTTGCTAGAGATAGCCCCAATGCTAATGATGGCGTATTAGCTTAATTCAGCATTTTAGCTCATTTTTATTATTAATGCTTAACTTGGCATACTGAATTTTCTAGTCAATTGTAGTTAACATTATAGTAATAGCCTACATACTACTGACATTACTTTAGCTAACCTTAGCATTTACTGTACTGGAGGTCAACATCTAATGGCACTAATGTCCCACATGCTATAGACATTTTAACTTATTCTGGACATTTTCATGACATACATTAGACAAAGACAATCCGTCGTCTGTTCTAGGCTGTTTAGACTTTGATGCTCAAATTTGAGGCCCAAGCTTATATTTAACTAAACATAATAACCCCCAGACAGGTCCCTTTAAAATTTCTTCAGAAAATTTCTATTTGATGATGAACCTTCTGCATTCTGGACAGTGAAGCCAGAAATTAACTTTTCACCTTTGGAGTGGAGTTATCTAGCACAATTTTATAAAAAGAGACTTCACAAAGACAAACTTGAAATATATTTGTAGATTTTTTTTTCATGGAAAATGCCAGATATATTGTAAATGATGAGCTTCACATTCAAGGTGACCTGCAAAGGAAACACTGGTTGACGGATTGGCCTGAAGGGAATTGCATCACCATGAAACACCCTTGAGGAAATGTGCAAAGAGCAAAAGATACTGAAAGACACAGCTCCATGTCAGCCAGCGCTGCTAAGGGGCATATTCATGAATAATTTATTCCTCTGTGTCTGCACCTCTCAATACACACACACGCAGACATGCAGCACATGCTCACAGATGTGTCTCCATTGACGGGCGAGTTGTGATAAACAGCTTTGCTCTCAGCAGTTCTGCCAGAGATAAACTGGTAGCCAGTGAAGGACAGAACAAACAACCCACAGTCCAGTCAAGGACAACTTGAGGACATGTTGAAATAATAATGACTACTTTATTCCACAACTGTAATGAGAAGGAACATAAACAGAGAACACTTCAGTAGTGAAGTGATGACAAACAGCAGCTACAATAAAACTTAACCAACACTTAGATTATATAGTTATTTCTGATTTTCTTTAGCAAGACTTTTGCAGAGGTAGGGAAGCACAGTAACAAGCTAAGTCTGTTTCTAAAAAGCTCAGCGGTATATTAGTATGAATTAACTTTATTTGTTTTGCTGGGGTTGTCTGTGGTTGAGATAATGAGGCATAACATTACAAAACTATGTGATTTTGAGGAAAGCATTAGGCTTTGCAACACATTTAACAGCGTGAAATCAGACTCCAGCAGACAGAAGGCTGGCCGATATCTGATTTGTTTGAGTTCATAGCATGATCACTTTACATGTGGTCATGTAGGAGTTGTTTATTATATTTTAGAGTTGTCACTATTGATTTTTTTTCCTTTTAATCACTGAACAAATTTTTCAATTAGTCTAAGCTACTAATTTTTCTTTAAAATGTACACTTTATTTTATTTTTTTTTTACATCGAATGAAAACAAGATTAGTATTATTATGAGTCTTTCTGCTTTGAGTTGGAATCATTTAGATGATTTCTTTGCATTTGCCTTGCATTTAATTTAATTTAAAGAGATTATGCCAACTCAAGCTTTCTGGAATTTTTGGTTTAATTTCTTGACAGGAAATTGTTGACAAAGATGGAAACAGCAAACTTCTTTCCTTCACAATCCCATCTCTGTCGAAACCATCTATATATCATGAGGTAGGACTCTGACTCATTCCTGCTAAGTCAGAAATCACCTTTCTTATATTGTTATGTTTTCTTTACTGGGTCAATTACCAACTTTTGTGTCACTTGTTCTTTCTTACCTCCATGTTGCACTCTTGTACTTAAACCATCACATATCAATGTCTTGTTATTTGTAGTTTTCATAAACTATGGAGATAAATATGCATATTTTAATGTACACATTACTGCAGTGGTTCCCAAAGTTGGTCCTCATGGGCATCCTGCATGTTTTAGTTTCTTCATTGTGGTAGTAACATCTTTTTCAGCTTGTCAATGTTCTTCTTAGATCTTCTAATGAGCCATCATTTGATCCAGGTGTGTTAAACCAGGGAGAAACTAAAACATGCAAGATGCCAGCCTACGAGGACCGACTTTGGGAATCACTGCGTTACTGTATGCAACCGTAACGTATACTCTTGTATACATTATGATAACTGATCTATTGATGGATTTAAGAGTTTTACAACAACATTTCTGACTAGAGACGATTAAAAAACATTCTATGATGAATTGACAGATGGCTGGAACAAAATGTCTGGTTGCAGAAAGCTTTATGTAGTAAACTAGCTCAAGCTAGGATCTAGTTACCAAATGGCCAAGGTGTGAAATGAAAAACACATGTTCCCTTTCACTGCATCTTTTCTTCTCTATTCCTGTCTTCATTGTATCTTTGGAGATTTAGCCAGGTGGTAGATTAGAGTGGAAACATGGCACTTTTCTGAATGTCCCAATGCTTTTAATAACCTGACCTTGACGGCTCTAGCTTCTGTAATATTGCATATTTTTCATATCTTGAAGAATAAAGCGTATTTGTTAATTATTTTAAAGGAGAGAAGATATTTTTGACAGCTTTATTAACTGGCTGATTGATTCTGTTTTTAATCTATCTGGGTCTTTCAGTTAGTGAGTGTTTCGGCTGACAGGTCATAGAAATTCAATAACACGAACTTTAACAGAACATGTTGTAGCCAAGCTTTCTGTCTTTTTTGTCATCTTAAGTACAGTCACTGTTTTCTACACAGTGTGAATCAGAGTGCGTGTGTGTGAGATAATTTATTGCTGTAATTACAAGCTTCAGAAACTCCTCCCTCCATGCCAAGAGAATGAAGAAACAATCGAGGAATGTGGAAGCAGATCAGGCATCTGTTTGAATCACAACAATCCTCCCTGATTATAATGCCAGTCTGAATGTCATGTGTCTTGATCCCAAGGACGACATTAGCATGTTACTCATCTGTCCTCTTTTGCTTTTCTCATACAGAATCACAAGTCACTTAGTGTAACCTCTGCTCTGCATAACTGCAATATGAAGTGGTTTGCAAATTCTTATTTGGACCTACTTTTCACACAGTCATCATGTGCATCTCTTTCTCTTTCTGTTTTACTCATGAAGCTAGTAAGACCAATGTTTGTTTTTTTTCCCTCGGTACACTGCATAGAACAACATAAGTAGATCGTCTGCAGCAGGTCAGGTCTATACATGCATAGCTTGAAACTGAGGACAGGAAGAGAAAATAATTCCACCAGAGATGGTAAGCCATCCAAGTGATGCATCCTGCCTCACCACCTCTATCATTTACTAATGACTCCAAAAGCTATCCTAAATATTTAATCGAAAGTGTCTTAGCCTCATTAAAGCACTGCCCTGCATCAGTGAAGCTGGATGGAAGCAGGAAGATGAGTTGAATCTTTCATGAAGGAATCTGTAGAGGGAAGAAAATTGTAAACAAATGTTTTTGGTTTAAGAAATGCACAGTCAGGACTCACCAAAATTAAGACTTGTAGATAGATTGATGAGACTTAATGATGCAGTAAAACTGTTTACTTGAAATGTTTTCTCCAGCAGTCAGAGTTCCTCCCTTAAACACTGTAAACATTTAGATTTATATGAACTTCACCTGGACTCTCCTTTACTTTGATTTTTTCAGTTCTTGATTAATACGATGTCATAAAGTGCAATATGGTGGGAGAATTAGGCTAACTGGCGAAGCACAGTTACTGTAAGTTCTGATTTAATAGAAATAATAATTTTTTTCTGTTTAGCCTTCTAGCCTGGGGTCCATGGCTCTGACTGAGGGAGCGCTGTGTCAGCATGACCTGATCAGAGTGGTTTACAGTGGCCTCCACCCTCAGAGAGAAACCTTCACTGCACAGAACAGGTGGGAAACCCACTGAAGCAGCTTCTAACACCAGAACAAACACATCTTCTGAATGTTGATTTGGCTGTTTGATTTTGTTTTCATGATGAATATACTTATTTATTAAACCGAGATTTTTGCATTGAGAGTTTAAATTTGTTTTTAGATTGAAAAAAAGGTAAATCAGATTATATGTTACTCAGTGTCATTTATTTAACATAAATTTAATAGGGTTATTGAATGTTTATTTATATTATAATATTTTTTATATTTTTATATAATTAGGATTTCATAATTATTTGTCATAAATAATAACATTGCCTTTTTACTCTCTTTCACTTTAATTTATACTTGATTAGCTTAGCTTAACTTATTTTATTTTATCCTCTTTTAGGTTATCTTATCTTTGCTCAGCTTAATTTATATTAGATTAGCTTATTTTATGTACATGGCTTTAGCTTGTTTTTTAGTTTAGTTTTTCTTTTTTCTCAGTTTAGCTTATGTAGTTTAGGTAATCTTGGCTTAGTCTTACTGTTATTATCAGTTTCTCTTTAGTACTAAAACACACTTCACAGATGTTTCATTGAACATCTGAACAGTCGACCTTTGTCAGCTGTTCTGAGAAAACAATGTAAACAAAGTTAAACAAATGGAGCTCAATTAAAAATCAAACGTTATGATGGGATAAGTTAGTCAACGCTAAACTAAGCTAAAATAAAACAAGTAAAACGGTACAGACTCTGAACTGTTGGAGTGCTGTTCTCTGGTTGTCTTAAACAAACATGTTGCATCAACATGTCCGGTTTCAGATGTGAATATCAGTAATTTTAAAATCTTTGTGTACGTTATTTGATCAAATATTGCTCCATAAAAAACACCTTTTAAGGTGATCAGATCTGGATGCTCATTCAGCCTCTTTTATCCTCACTCAGTAAGTCTAAGAGCTTTTTTGGCCGTCGCACGCTTTCTGCTGCAGTGAATGAATAATGATCTCAGTGATATATACCATTGATCCTGCAAAACAAAGGGTTCTCTGCTGCCCTCAATAGAGCAAACACAGGTTTGTGACTATTCTAAGTGCTACACATATTAAAATATGACCATGTGACATTTCAAATAAGACTGGCTGGTCAGAGCGTTGTGACTACAATCACCATAGCGTGACGGACATAATCAATATATTTCAGCTTGGCCTGACCTCTTGGCTAATTTAATTATCCATTTGTTTGAGTGGGTTTGAATTCATGTTTATGAGAAGAAGGTACAGAGCTCTGTTTCTTCATTCAGTCTCGATGCCTTCCTGCATAGTCTTTGCCTATTTCTTTCTGTAAAAGACAATAATTAGAAGTGTATGGTCTCACTTTGACTTTATGTATTTCATTAATAGGTCTCTCTGCTAATAAAGACCCACATGGTTCTGACCTCATAACCCTTGAAAAGTCTGTGCAGCCTCTGCAGATATCAATGTAAAGTGGCAGCTTTCAAAGGAGCTTTATACACTTCTTAATCCTTTACAAGTGTTGCACAGCTTTACTGTCGAGCTGTTTGATAAAACAGCATCCTTGTTTGCACACATACTTGACCTTTACAACGCCACAGCACTCTGCTGCATATTTTCCAATCATTATTACCAAACGTTGCAACAATTAACCTACAGATGCAGCTTCTGTTTGAATTGTTTTTCTTTCTTATTGCAGTGTTTGAAACCATGTTTCCAGAAAGGATACTCTGGCTGATAGTTAAATTACCAAAATAGCAGTTTGTTTAGTGTACAATTTAATGGCTCATTAAGTTCATTGCTTCTAATTCTGCATACTAAAATAATTTTTGTCATATAAAAATGTTTTTTTAGGCCTCTTATCTGTTGTTATTTGCAGGTTTGAGGTGTTGTGTTTCCTTATGCTCTGCTACAACTCTGCTGTGGTCTACATGCCCCTTTCCTCCTATCAGGCCGTCTGCAGGATGAGCTCACGGTGAGAAAACCACCTGGAATTCATGCTGCTCTTGTTATTTCTGCACCAAATTATTAACCACCTTCCTTCCTTTATAATTTTAATTACTTTTTTACTTGAAGTTAGGATTCATTCTCCTCCTTTTCAATGAAATCATTCACTTTCAACTTCATTTGAACTGAGCTGATCAGCTGACATGGTTGCCTTAAATAAAAAGCAAACTCTTAGGAGTCCTGTAGATCAATCTGAACATGCATAATATATGTGCTGTATAATGTTTAGTGATGTCACTGTATGTCAGTTATTCCATTGCAACGTCCGCACATTTCAGGCTATGAGTCCCAGCCTGCTGTGACTGAGCCCCGTTTAGACAGATGGCAAACTGTGACTGTGAAGACTTTGGAGAACAATGCTCTCAGTCTTTGAGTTCTCACAGTGCAGACTCGGTAGTCTGCCTTCTCCAACCTCCACACATAAAAACTGGTTAAAATATTAGCCGTTTCCGCACATGTCTCATCTTAGCTTCCTACAGCTGTTAGACAAATTCAGTGAAATCAGGAAAAACATCTCTATAGTTTATTCACCATCTGACACCAATTCCCTCCCCAGGGTGTGTGTATGTGGCTTCCCTCGACAACAACAAAAGCTCTGGAGAGAACCTTGCAACCGTGTCCTGCTGGACCCCGAGTTCATGGTGCAGATGCTCACTGCCGTTTACCACGCTATGTATGTACCTTTACTGGTTGTTTTTTTGCACACTTTTCAGTAAAAAATTGCAGGCAGTTGCACATGTTTATGCATCAAATGGCTGAACAGATCCTGTTTTGACAGCAACATTATTAAAAATCTAGTTTTGGTCACAAACTGAAAGTCAGTTTTTTGTGCTTAGTGCTGAATCAGTCCTGATGCAGTTACCTGGCTCTTTACATATCAGATTCAGCAGCTTTTTACACATTTATTTATTTGTTGGTGAGTAAATAGAGTCCAATATTTTTAGCATGAATTTCTTATCTTCCAAATTCTGATGACACATTCCAAAGATATTTACACAATAAAATGACAAAATATGAATTTACATTCATTCTTATCGACTTTCTACTGCAAAACTGACTGAGAATAAGAGAAAGTTTTCCAAATACATTCTTATTATACATTCATTAGTTTAAGGCATATAAAACAAACTACATGTGTTGTTTATTTTAACTGTACTTTCTCTCTATGAGTCTCCCCTCATCAGTGCAGTTTTGATTTCATTTAGCTTTAGCAGACGCTTCCTGCTGTGCAAACCGATTCCAGTGGTCATAAATTCACAGAGCAGGTGAGCTTTTGCCCTCCGGCCACAGCTGGTTAAAAGCTGATTACAGCTCCTGGATGAGATGACGGGCAGTTCCTGGAAACGCAGCCCTTGATATGATATGGGCCGGATCTTAGGGAACACTGGGGGGACACTGTGAGGTTGCACACTAGGAATCAAAAGATCAAAGCCGTCGGTACCACTGAACGTAAAACGAATAGGATTTTATCCATGTATGTGTGAATGAGGGCTTCTCCATGCTGTGGCTCACCTCTCTGCCGTCCTGCATGGACAGATAAACCTGAATCCATTGAATCCACACACACAGAGGGACCTTGGCACACAGCGAGGACGCTGTAGGATTTAGGTTAATATGTTTGCTAATGCGCTGCAACAGTAATGCCACGTGAGAGGAGAATGAGAGATCTGCAGGGATATCGGATCACCAGCGTTTTAAAATAAAAGGAACAAGCATTTCTTTCATATCAGATTGAATTTGTGTTCTGGTGCCTTTTCAGCCGTGACTGCATCAGAGGGTCTGTTACTACCTTCCCATTCATCCCAGTTTGTTTGATCTCCAGTGCAAAGGGAGCTCCTGAAGCATTTATTCCCCGCATTGTGATTTAGATCAAAGAGTTCAGCCGTTGTTGACCGTTTTGATATCTTTTTTTTTTCCCCCGTGTGGTGTGCATATGTTTTATGAAATCATTACAAAACATTTTTAGTTTGTTGTAATTTTTTTATTTGATTTCATTTCTTAATTGAAAAATTATGACTTTCTCCAGAACCACTGACGGCTTTTCAATTAGGAAACAATGTCATAATTTTTTATTTTTTTTTAGCACAGCCGTGTTAACAGGAAAACATGACTTCCTGTGTTCTCTTAGTAATTCAGTCGCATCTTGGAGTGTAACCGTGCTCATATGCTGAATCAGTAAAAGACTAATAATAGTTCAGGGGATGTGAGACAGACACTAAAGCGAACATGTGAGAGTCTGTATTTCCTCTAGCAGATTTACAGCAAGATACAGAACAAACGTTTGTTGATGTTTTTAATGTGCAGATACAATGGAGAGTGGGAGATGGGGCGAGAAGCTCTGGAGGACATCGTCTACAGGGCCCAGCTGGAGCTTTATTCCCAGCCTCTGCTGGTGAGTCGGTTCAATAAACTTTATTCCCCAAAAGACTTTAGAACACATTCAGTTCTGGCAAATCCAGTATGGTCCAGATTTAATCAAGGCAGTCCAATTTATTCCAATCCATGTTATTGCCAGATTCAGATCCTGTTACAAACAGTCCAGATTAAATTAAAATCTGTGTAATTCTGTTAATCTTTTAATGCCAGTTGGTAAAAGGATGAAACAGCTCTTGAATCAAGTCAATTTTGCAGCAGTTCCTCAATCTGAACACACATGTGGAGAAGAAACCTGAAGAAGAATGGGACTAAATATGAGCGACCAGCAAGAGATTGAGAGGACAGTAAGACATTACGAAGAAAACCCAGAATTAATGGGATATAGAAGTACTTTCTAGAGGGAGACTGGAGTGATAAGTAAAAGATAACAATAGATTCAGAAAAAACACAGACACAGGAGGGCTTTTTATGGAAGGACTAAAAAGCACAAAGTCAGTAGAGGCAATAGCTAAATTAATTACTTTGCTTGGGAAAATTATACAGATAAACATACCCTCTCTGAGTCAGGAATACTTTCTATAAAAAAATTTACCTACAGAGGTAATGGCAGCAACGGATTTATCTTGGAAAGAGAAAACTAAACACAATCACTTTCTGTGGGGAAAATCATAGCAAAACCCGCCTCTAAGAAGGAAACGCACCAAAAAGAAAATATTAAAGCACTGACTCAGGTGTACTTTCTATGGAATGAAAACACAAAGCTAAGTATAGCTATCGCTTCCTCAGGAAAAAAACCCGGCTGAACACAAGCCCTGGACCAGATGTACTTTTGATTGGAAAAGAAAACAAAGATAGTATACAAGCAAATCTATAAATGAAAATTAACATCGAAACACTGGGATAGCAACACTTTCTAAGAAAAAAAAAAACAGTTACTACATGTATTATTCAAAGTATTATTTGGACATTTCTTCTCAAAGCAGAATTTAAATTAGGGCCTTTATGTTCCACATTTTAGTGATGCCCTTTTGTCTGTCCTCCTCAGCTGGGGAACGCCATGAAAAACTCTCTGCCAGAAAGCGCTCCTGAAGCGCCGCGGGGACGCAAGGTGCTTCAGGTGGATGTGACCCCGACCATCAGCCGTATATCCATCTCGGCAATCACCACGGCTTCCATACGGCGTCACCGCTGGAAGAGAGAAGGTAAGACTAAAGCCTCGGGAGCCGGAGGGAATCCTAAACACTGTGAAGCTGCATAGCAGGAGAAACGTCAGCAGAGCTACTGTTGCTTTAAAGGGAGTACATTCAGTCACGATGAAGATGTGAGCTTACAGTATTTCACTTTTTTCTGATCTATGGGGATCTGTTTGGTGAGAAATTACTTCTCTGGTGTTTGTCCTCATCAGAGAGAAGAAAATCTGTTTCTTTTGTAAACTGGCCACACCATTAGAGTAATTTTAATGGTGTTCTGTGCAATTATTGTTGTAGTTGTGCTCATATAGTCTGTGTTGAAGTGCCTGTGCGACTCATTGCTCCCTATTGCTTTTTTCTGTTTTTTCTTTGCTTATTGTGTCTTGTCAGTCAAGAGCATTTTGTTCTTTCTATCACCAGTAAAAATATTAACATTTTATGGATTTAAGACAGTCAACAAAATGGTGCCTGTGTACCCAGGCCACTAGTGGGAGGTTAATTAATTGTTTACAAAGACAAAATAAAGAAAACGTTTACTTCATCTGTGCCCAGGATGGGGCCTGCCTGAGCTGAAGGTTGCTGCTAATAAAGACCCACATCTCCTCATCTGTGTTGTTGACTCCCAGATTGTTTTGACTACTCAAGCGATGCAGAGTTGAGCCTCACCATCAGTCCTCCTAGCCTCGTCCAGCTCCACCACCGCCACCTCCACGACCCCCCCAGGGAACCCGCAGCTAAAGAGGATAGAGGAGGGCGGCATCACAGCCACCACAGCAGCAGCAGCAGCATCATTCCCCCCATCACACTTGAGGGTAGGGGTCAGGGGCGGCCACTCTTAGGATAGAGGGTCTATGGAAGAGGTGGCCCCTGTGATCTTCATCCTCCTCCTCCTCCTACTACTACTACCCCTCCTCAGCTCGAGGCGGTTAACTCTGCCGCTCCTGTCGTTGCTGCCTCCTCACTTCCCCAGAGTATATTAACTCATCCGACAGTCAGCAAACCTTCTACTACCAGACCATCACTACTTCCTGCTGCATTTACCTGTGGAAGAGTTGCCTATTCTGGGGTTGAAGGAAGTGTTGCCGCTGGCCGTTCTGCATGGGCCCGTCATCATGTTGCACTCTTGTCTTTTTCCTCATCTTTCCTTCAACTTCAGACTACTCCCCTTGTCACTCACTGAGCCTGCAGCTTCCCCAGGGATCTCTGTGTTTGATAATTGGTCCTGTTAGTAAATGCTTTCTGCTGTTTTATGAGAACATTTTGAGGTGTTTTTAAATACTGGCACCCAGGCCTTGACATCTTGTCTGTACTGCGTCTTAATGTGACTGAAAACACCAAATGCGTCGACATTCAGGCCAGCATCAGCCATCTGCTGCCTCTGCTCCTCAGCTCAGTGAGTGAGAAAGAGCTCTGCATGCACACGCCTCAGCAAGCTTCAGTAATTTCAGGTAGAACATTAAACAGTTGCATCTCTGACTTGGCCAAATAAAACAATTTGTCTAATATTTAAAAAAAAAAACAAAGACATGCGCTGGCAGGACCGTAGAGCAACATTTTGTCTCATCGTGTGTGTCTCCGTCTTCCTCCATGATCTTTCTAAAACCTTGAAGTCTGACTAAGGTTTAGCTCATTTAACTCATGGTCAGTGTTTGTCTCAGCGCCATCTAGTGTTCTTCCAGTGATCTTTCACCGAACTCAGTGCAGCAGTGAAAAAAAATTAGCCCTGTAAGGGATTTTATTGTTTGGGAATCTGATCAGCCACAGCCTGTGTGTACGCTGGACATTTGCTTGCAGACATAAAACATCCACCTAATTATGCTCTCTTTACTTTGGGGCTGCAGTGCTTGTATGTGGGAATCAGTTCTCGATTTTGCACGTTTGCATTAATTTTGTTCCATATTTTTTCATTTGTGTTTTGATCGTCAGTCCTGCTTACAGACAAAAATATACATTTGTGCATTTCTGTCTGTAATGTATGTTGTTTAGAATGTATATTTAGTTTTCTTCTGGAAGGTGCATTCCTAAACTCCTAGATGAAGTCTCTAATCAGATTCTAGTTAAAATTTATATATAGTATTGCTAGTTACAGTTTCCTGTGAAAGTATTTACACCCCTCGAACTTTTTCACATTTTGACAAACTATAAACTCAAACTTAAGTTTACTATATTGTTATTTAATGTGCTAGACCAACACAAAGTAGAGCAAGTAGAGAAGTCGGTTGAAAAAGCTGCATTATTTTCACTTATTGTTTTTACTGATAAAGCTTCACCCCCTTAATAAATACACAGTTCACTTAATGACTTTTAGACTTCACCTATTTAGTAAATGTAGTGACAGAGTTTCAGTGAAATAGTTAAGATCGCAGGATATGCAGTTGTTAGAATGGCCCAGTCAAAGTCCAGACCCAAAAATCAAGACGAAACTTGAACATCGATGTTCATGGATGCTCTCCATCCCAGCTGAATGAGTATGAGCGATCCTGCAAAGAAGACTGTCTCCAGTTTTCACTTGTGAAATATTTTTGTTTGTGAAAACATTTATAATTATTTACCTTAGGATGATAAATTTTCTTCCTGAGTTGCTCTACCACATAAAATCTCAATAAAAAAATAGTCTAGTTTAGCTAAATGTGAAAAAGGGCAGGGGTTATGAATATTTTAGCAGTCCAATGTGGGTAGCAAACTAAAAATCATTTGTCAGATTTTCCTTGAAAGAACCATGACGAAATGTGTTCCTTATTTCATGATATACCTTGAATTGTGAGTTGAACTATGAGACATAACCGTCTTGATATCTGCAGCAAACTGTTGTTAGAGGGTGAAAATAGTTGCAGATTTTTTTCCCCATCCTGATGTGGCTTAGAACTCCAGAACTTTTTCTCCAGGTTTTGGCCGGCCTGTGTCGATCTCTCTGTTAGCTTGGTGGGCCGTCGGCTCTGACCGGAGGCTTTTTGTGTTCGGCTCTTATCGGCATTCTCCATGCCGACTGGCTCAGCTCGGTTGATACTGCGCTGCGGAAGAAATGAGGGATGGGCAGGAGAGCATGCGTCTTCTCCTCATGTTATGTGCATGTCAGTCCAGACCTTTTCTTCTCAGCTTTCCGTTTCTTTTTTGGCGCTGTCTGTGTTTCCCCTGTTGTCCAGTTGTGCTTGTCCCAGCGATGCATGATTGAAAGAGAGACAGCCAGTCCTTTCTGTTTAACCGGCAGCACCCTGCATAATGTATTGCCAATAATCTGCTTGGTTTTCTAACCCAGTTTATTTGTTTGTTTGTTTTTTTCTTTTCAGCTTTCATTGAAGGGTCATAAATGGATTATTGATGATTTGCTTTTTAAATGTCCTCTTGTCGATATTGTCTATCTATTATCAGTTTATTTGGTAAAAAGTTAAAACAAACTCATGATCTGAATTCAAACATACTGTTGCAGTAAAGCAGTGTTAGTCCTGCAACTATGACACTGAGGTTTGCATATTTTGGAGTTTCTAACAAAACTTATCACCTCAGAGAGATGTAAAATGTGAAGAAAAAGATGAATGATGTGTTGAAAAACTTTACCGGCTTAAATATTTTAAACTCAGAAGTCTTAACTCATATAAAGTATATACTTATACATTTAAAATAAGTAGCAAAGAGCAGGGGCATGTTTACTGCAGTGACTTCTTTAAAAGAAAAAAAAAATGCCATTATTTTATAAACTGAGGAGGTCGTCTGGTGTTTTGTTTTATAATGTTTTATTAAGCCGCTAGATATTTTACACCTCTTTTGTCATACTTTAGATGCTGGCTGTGCACATTGCCAGGTTCACTGTTGTTTTTTATATCAGACAATACTTTTTTCCTTCTCATTCTGAATAAATATAAGCACTTAAAAGGCCACTGGATTGAAGTAATGTGAATCTGAATATCCAGCTTCCATCTTTGAAAACCAAAAGCATTTGCACTAGAAAAGTAAAACTATTTTTACAACCGTTGCTAACTCAATGTTGCAAATTTCACAAGAAATTTGGACCTTAGGGGTTGTCTTTTTTTGTGCAGAAAAAAATTGGCAATTTTCTTTTTATATTACGGAGTACAGATGATGACGTTTGAAAATTAATTGTAATGTACTTTGTTCTGCCTTCCAGTTATCTGTTGGAAGTATTGTTCTCTCCTTCAGGCTGACTCCATATTCAACACCTTAGGTCTTCAGTCAGTAACAGTGTCCACATCGAAGAGTGTTGTCAGCACAAATGTTAGAATTGAAAAAAAGATTCTAAGATTTTTGAATTTCAGATGAAAAAACACATTCAGTTGTCCATCTTAACTTTACTATTAAGATCACTACATGTGCCCCTGCTCAAACTTTCAACATTTTTCCAAGATTCACTTTCTTTAACATTCTTTGCGGTTACCAGCCTGCATTAAGATTCTTTAAGCCAGCAAACCTTTCTTGTTTTAGTGTAAAATAAAGTGACCATAGCAGTAGTTCAGTGTTGTTAGTGCTCTGGATATCTTAAAAGTTTTCTACTTGATAAAAATAACTTAAAAAAACGATTAATAAAGTTTCGTTGGACTTCTCTCACGTTCCTCTTTTCTCTGCCTTGGCTGTTACCTTCAGATGCTGACGGCATGAGCGGCGGGGAGGATTCCTTCAACATCAACGATCCGGATGAAGGTTTCTCCTCTGGGGCTTCCAACAGCAGCCAGCCCAGTGGCACCAAGAGCGGCGGTGTAGGTCCGAGGGGCGGCAGCCTAAACAGTAGCAGTAGCAGCATCAAGAAAGCCATTACAGCTCGTCTGTCCAGGGACAAAGAGAAGGAGAAGGAGAGAGAGAGGGAGGCAGAGAAACAGGTGGAACAGTGTGTGGATCAGCAGGCCACGGCGCCGAGGCCCCGCCAGAGGCAGCAGTCCCCCCCAGGCAGCATCAAGCTGGACGCCATCCACCTGAGCCCCATTAAGAAGCACCTGAGCTTCCCTGCAGGGCACCCGCTGGTGCGGACTGGCAGCACCTCCTCCAGCAAGTCCTTCGACTGCATGCACCTGAACTTGAACGGAGGCGAGGACGAGCGAGAGGAGGCAGCAGGCGACAAGGAAACGGGGCCCTTACTGGGGAGCTCCCACCGCCACTCCACTGTCAGCCTGCAGGAGGAGCACCTGAACCGGCCGGAGGAGGCCCAGGCCCTCCTGTCCCCTGGAGCCCCTCTCACTAAGCAGTCGCGCTCCCCCAGCTTCAACATGCAGATCATATCACAGGTCTAATGTCAGCGCAGGGAACCACAGAAACACACACACGCAAATATTTATTCAGTTTCCAACACGACCACAACCTGGTCAGTTTCTGTGCTTATGAGGTGGAATCAAAAGATCTCCAGATCTCTGGAGCTTTGTCTCTACTCCTGCAGCATATATTTAGGTTTGACCTGCAGTCACAGCTGGTTAGATTCGAAGAAAACACCAAACATGTTCCCCATCGCTGTAGCTAAAGTCCCTCCAAACAAGCAGAGCATTCCACACACAAATTCTCCCAATAGGGAGGAAGCAACAAGAGGAAGGACTTCCGATGTAAAGTCTCATAACATTTCAGATTATTTGATTTTCTGACTGAATCAGTCAAGCCAATCAGCAATAACATGTCGCTCATGTGGAGAAAAGTTGAAAATATTCCTGTTTTTCGCCCCCCTTTCATTCCCGGGCTCTTGTGCAATCATTCTTACTGATCTCAGTCATGAAAAGTTTGATGAATCTCGTTCTATTCTTTTTGGGGGTTTTTTATGTTTGTTTAAATCAGTGTAAACAAACTTTTGAGATTGTTCTCAAACCAAACTGGAATGTGGTTTAAAAGTTTTGAATCGTCTCCAGTTTTTAACTGGACAAATCTGAAGAAATCATTCCTGTGCAGCTACACAAGCAGAGACTTTAGTCCTGTGGCTTTGATTTTTAAATCCGAAGCTGATTCTTGCAGGTTTGTGTGCGACACTAAAGGCAATGACTGTATCTTTGTCATTGGTTTCATCTGAGTAGCTCCTGTTTTTCCGTGTTTGTTGAAAGTTGTGGCTTCCTGTGCTGGTTATTTGCTGCCCTCTGGAGGCTCGTAGCAGTCACTGCGTTTCATTGTCGTCACCATCGTCGTCTTGTTTTTGTTCTACCTCATTGTGTGCTGAAATACACACCTGCCAGTCAGATTTATTCACTGAGGCTGATCTGACCACAACGGTTTCCCATTTCAACTCTAGATGTAATCATGTGGATTTGTAACTGAATATCTCGTCTTTCTGTTCCAGTTCAGCTGCAGTACAGGCCACAGTTAGACTTAAGGTGTTTCCGTGGATTAAGCAGCTTAGTTTATTTTGATTAATTGTTTTTTTTTCTTTCATGTAGTTGTTTTAAGTGCAATTGTTTTTCTTGTGCATGGAGTTAATCTCTGCTGTAAAATGCCTGCACCTGCGCACAGAGCTTTTCTAGCCTTGTGTAGTGCTTCCTAACCAAGCGGAGGATGTTTTTTTTTCTTTGTTTTTCCTGCTGTGCTTGTTTCTGCATGTGTAGTGCCCTGCAGAGCACAGCTGCTTCAGATGCACGAAGCAGCCCAGCGAGCCAAACCCGAATCTTGTCCTCGTCTTAGCCAGATGTGCCATTATGCATCCTCTCCTAAGG
Source organism: Phalloptychus januarius (assembly GCA_902982915.1). Lineage (NCBI taxonomy): Eukaryota > Metazoa > Chordata > Actinopteri > Cyprinodontiformes > Poeciliidae > Phalloptychus > Phalloptychus januarius. The sequence goes on along the minus strand of CADWAE010000230.1, from coordinate 12,240,434 downwards.
GATTTCTATTGGTGTCGTTGCTGCCCAGGTGTCTTACTGAAAATGCCTGATTGTTTTTCTGTTTACTGGTCTTCTTTTAAAGGCGGGGTTCAGAGACTTGGCTCGGTGTGCCCATAGATGCAGCTTCACCTTTTGCTTGTTAGATTTTTATTGTTATTGTTATTATTTTAGAAGTTTGAGACGTTTTTCTGTCTCGATCAGTAACCTACAGGGCCTTGCAAAGGTATTTTTACCCCTTGAACCTTTTCATATTTTTTCACAAAGATCAATGTCTTCTAATAAGATTTTATTCAATGAAATACTAACATAGTGTGCAATTGTGATCTGGAAGGAAAATGATGCAGAATTTTAATCACATGCATATCTATGTTGGATTAATCCACGCATAATGTTTGTGCATTCTTTGTGCATCTAGAGAATGACGAGGAAGAGCATCTGCGAACATCAGATTTTACACCTTGCCTCTGATTTTTATTTGGTCTGGACTTTGACTAAGCTGCACATCTTCACCCCAGTACATTCGTCTTTTCTAGCCTCTAGCAGTTCTTCTTTCAGTAATTCCCTGTGTTGAGCTGCTTTCATCTTGCTATCAACGCTTCCCTCAGCGTGATTGGATCTGTATTTTGAGGGTGATGTGCTGTGTAGGTTTTATGTAATTTTTTTCACTGCAAATAATGTTTTGCAAATCAACGGAAAAACAAATCAGTTTTCATCTCATCTGACCAGTGCAGAAAGCTATTAGAAACCTGCTAACATGACTTATTTATTACTTTCTAGAGGTAGATTTCTGAAATACAAGACTAACAGTTGCTGATAGATTCTCCAACCTGAGTTGTGGATCTCTGTAGCTCCTCCAAAGTTACAGTGGCCCTCTTCTCCTGAAAAGATTAAATTACTCACAGTTTAACAGCTTTTTACTTGTAACTAAATTAGTTTTATTTTCCTTCCACATCGCAGTTATGAGGTACCTTGAGTTGGTCTGTCACATAACATGGTTTAAAATATGAAAAAGCTCAAGGAGTTTGAATGCTCCTGCGTCGAACTGTATTTCTGCTGTTAGCATGTTATGTAGGTGGAAGCTGTCGCGCAGCTCGAGGACTGACTGGTTATTGTATATAAATCTCTCACATCGACGCTCCTGGTGTGCTTGAAGCCCTCACAGCTGCTCGTCCTTGGTGTGCGTTCCCCATAAAGAGCCTCGGCTCTCCACCTGCGTGAGTAAGCTGTCATCCCCGTGACATGTGACCCGGGTTCCCATTCTTGCTGTATTTTCGCCGTGAGTCCAGTGGCACCTTTTTTGCTGTGTTTAACGCCGGTGATGTGTTCGCGTCTTTAACGAGTGCCGAGGTTACCCGCAGTCATGCTGGGGCTGTGTGTGTTGACTTAGAGTAACCAATATCCCTCAGTGTGTGGTGTTATTTGCATGTAATCAGGGTGGAAAATGAACACCAGCTCGGGACTGTCAATAAGGTCCATAAGCTCCGATAATGTCCAGGTGCATTTCCAATAAAACCTCCTTTCTGTGTTGAATAAGACTCACTAGTTTATTGGTCAGTCGCTGTTGCTGGATGAGAACGTTCATTTTCCTTCCTGCATGTGGTAACTGTGGGCTTTGTGTTCATACAGTTTAATGCACTTTAACCCATCCACCTCTCTGAAGATAGTTATAGATGTGTAAAGCGTGTATACACTCAGTGCAGGGTCTTAGTCTCTTGAAAGTAGTACTTCTATGGGATTCCTCATCTATCACGAGGCTATTTTTGTTGAAGACTAAAGGGTACAGCTATTTATTATATTTTTTTGTTTCAAAACAAACAAAAAAAATCTAAAAAAATAACAGTTGTGGGGTTTGGATGGTCTCAGGAGTTTCTAAGGTAAAAAAAAAAAAAGGAAAGAGAGAAAAGCCACAATTATTTTAAAAAAAAATAGCAGCACCAAAATTTCTGTTCTTGACGTCAGAATTGATTCTATGCAACATTTTTCCCGCTTTTCCTTATTTTGTAAGTTATATTTTTGTTGTACAGGATCTTGCTGATCTGTACCTTGTGAGCAAAGAACCTCTCGAGGTCCATCCCTGCAGAGAGAAGGCCGGTTTTGGGTTGTGTGGCGCCTTCCTGTCAGCCTGCTGCTCTGTGGCTCGGGTCGGTATATGAAATGATTAGCGATGATGAATCGTATCCAAATGCTTCCGTGGAAGCTGCTGGATAACACTGTAGTAATTATGATGTACAAATGGAGAGAAAAAGACTTATTTTAAAAATCTTGTAAATACAAAATGTATAAAGGTAAAAGCAAGATAAATATAAAAAATAAGTCTGAGATGTAGACAGAGATTAATCTGTATATTGTTGAATAAATATTGTGCCGTAAACAAAATGTGTGTGAGCTTTTTGTGTGTCAGAAATAAAACATAGTGTGTGGGTCGCATGTAAAGTATATGCTTATAAATTTAAGGTGAGTAGTTGAGAGCAGGGCCGTGTTTACTGCAGAGTGACTGCAGTAAACATGGCCCTGAACTAAAATCTCCAGTTTGGTTTCACTCTGTAAAGAAATTTAATTTAAAACAGCTCCTTCTCTGCTTGACGAAAATACATTATCCTTTGTCTTTATTAGCACCACTGGTGTAGATGTGTTGAAAGCTATAAAATATAGACACATTTAAATAGATTAATGTATTTCAATAATTCAGGTCAGTGAAGCTCATTCGATCTTTAATTTGGAATGGCATTTGAGATCCAGTGACTGACATTTCCCAATTATACAAGCATAGGCAAGTATGCATTTGACAGAAGAGATGAAATGTGAGAGGCCTGAAGCATCATCATAACACCGCAGAGAAAACACGAATGGAAGTAGTTCTTTGGAACTAAGCATACTGAATAGTAAACATGCACCCACATGCAGAGCTCACCTATTACCTAGTGAAAGAGTAAGTTGTTTTTTTTTTGAGTGTATTTTACAGATTCAAAACATTTATGTGGTAGCTGTAACACGATACTGCAACGTTTTGTGTCTTGAAGATTAAAAAAATCAAACTTCACAGGTTATGATTTGATTTTCATTGATATCGATGTCGAAAGAGGACCTCTGATTGTTATTTAAGTTTTAAATGTTCGCTCTGCAGTGATTGAAGTTAATGAGGAAAAACTGGTTCTGGAAGTATGCTCTCTGCTTACACCCAGAAGGTTTTGGGTTTTGGGCAAACGAAAAACATGTTCAAGTTGAGAAAAGCTATTCCTGCCTCACATGGCATTGTTGGTTACAGTCTGCTCACACCTGAGTTCTATTTACTCACTGAACCTTAAAAAATAAGATTAGTTAGTACAGTTTAAGAGGGTTAGTGTAAAAAATGTAATGTTCAATGATGCAGTGTAAAATACATACTTATTTTGGAACAGAGGTATAGTTAATACATAGAGTCAGTTTAGTAAAATGCTGGGCTCCACTCAGCACATCTCAGGGATGACACAGAAAGAGTGGAGAGCGAGTTTCTGCTATTGTGAAGTCTTCTTGATTGAATGACGGGTTAGAAGCCCTCTATGTAGCATTGGGAGGGTTGAAACTTTTTCTTTCTCATCCTAATTGTTTTTTCTCTTCCTATTTTAGTAATTTTTTTTATTTCAAAGTATATTAGAAAAATGTTTGCCTTTAGGGCCAACACTTTATTTTTTAATTTTTGCCATTTCAGACATTTTATCCCAGACGAAACTTTGAAAGAACAAGAAGCGAGCGTGTTTACTCGCAGTGAGGGGAGGGGTAAGAGGTGTGTGTAGGTATAAAACAAATAGTAGAGAATGATGGGGTAACTAGGCAAAGTATCATTATTAGATGGAGCATTTAATATAAATTAGTAAATTATTGCATAATCTATCATATTAGTAAATCATATTATTACCCAAAAGACTTTAAAATAATACTGAAAATTACTCTTTTTTTTATTCAAAAAAAGCCTTATACAAGGGCACCAAAGGTGCCTTTGTATCCTTGGTGCAAGGGTGCCATATCATATCTTATCTTGCCCCCCCCAAAAAAAGGGGCAAGATAAAAGAGAAGTAATTTCCTGATATGAAAAATTCTGTAGGTATTTAGTTGGATGACAATTAATATTAAATATTATATCTAAAAAGAATAATGCCTTGTTCCCCCCTACTTCTCTACTATTATGTTTTATCCCTCCCTCCCACACACCTCTTACTCCTCCCCTCACTTTTCTCAGGTATAATTTGCACTCTGGGAGGACAAGTTTTGTCAGGCAAGTGACTTCAGAAAGCATCACGTTAAAACGTCTCACAATGGCTGATACCCAAGGAGGAACAAAGAAAAAAGGAAGGAAGAAAGAAAATGACAAAGGTACAGTAAAACTAATATGATTATGTGATGGAACTGCCTGTTGCCTTAAGTTTTTTTGGAGGGGGGGATTAGAGTAGGGATAATTCAGCTTTAGTGGCCTTTATCTGACAGTAAATTGACAGGAAGATGGGTTATAAGAGAGGGGGAAGACATGCATCAAAGGTCAACAGGCTGGGACTCGAACCTATGATGGCTGAGTACGGAGGCCTCTGAAGAAGGTCATGCACTCTACCCCTGCACCACCGTGCACAACGCTTTGATGGTTATTTTATTGATTCCATTCATTTTTTTCTTTCCAAACTGAGCTGAAAACTGAAATATTGTCAGTAACTACTGTAAATGCTAACCAAAATAAAATCTATTGCAAAATAAGAGATTAAGAAAACATTATTATCTATTACATGAGAAATACAGGGTATTGACTCTCATTCCCAACTGCCTGTTATCTCCTCCATCCAATGCTAATTAAAAATGTGCATTCAATCAAGGAGTGTGAAACAGGTGCTTCAGTGGTTTCATACTTATCTATGTAGTTTCTAATACTTAGGAACAGATGATTTCTGTTTGGCTACCATAGTGAGAAAAATTTAGTTTGAACTGGTTTAATGACATCTACTTTGGAAAATGGAGGAGAATATATGTCAAACCAAAGAGAAATGGTTCTCACAGTTTGAAAGAGGTTTATTTTGTGTGATGGATGGAAATTGAGTGAATCACAGTTTCTTCAAGGAGAACAAAGCAATGAAGAATGACTGCAGGTTTGCAAAAACAAGTCAATTGTGCAAACTAATTTGCACAATTAATGTCAACTTAGCATCATCATTGCATTCCCATGTATTATTAGTCATGACAAAACTAGGAACAAGTCTTCCCTGGGGTGCATTGAGTTTTTAGAGATTCAAAAAGTGTGGATTCTAAGCTTTACAATGATGTGACACATAGAAATTAAAATTGAAGCAGATATGACCATGAATGTTAGCACTCTGCAAGCAAGATCAGCAAGATAACAATCCTAAAACTTTCAGAGTATTGTCTGGAAACCTGATTATGCCTTGCAGTGATAACGACTGTTCATCAGCATTGAGTGTTGACATGTATGACTGGAAAGTCAATTCAAGTTAATTTGTATATCACATTTCTGCAACAAAGAGTTCAGAGCTTTAGATTATAAAACATAGTACAGTCACCAATTATGAAACAAGCAATAGATTTGACATTTTGTCAAATGCCAGCATGAAAACCATCAAACAAATGCACATCAAATATGTTGATCAATGTTCTGGGTATTAGAAATCAAAGGCAACGTTGAACAGGTGTGTTTTTAGTCTTGATTTAAATGAACTCAGTACATTAGCATTTTTGGAGTTTTCTGAAAGTTTGTTTCAGATTTGTGGTGCGTAGAAACTGAATGCTGCTTTTCCATGGGGATGCAGAGTAGCCTAGAACCAGAAAACCACAGAGGTCTGGAAGGTTCATATAATAACAGATATTTAGTCTATTTTGGTGCTAGGTCATTTTATAAACTGACAACAATATTTTAAAGTCTATTCTCTGAGCTCCTGGGAGCCAGTGTACGGACCTTAGAACTGGGATAATGTGCTCTGTCTTCCTGGTTTTAGTGAGAATTGCGAGCAGCAGCATTTTGTATCACATAACATTGTGTTCCCAGGAACAAGCAACTTGTCTCTTGGTACAAATTCCAAGCAACTTGTTCCTGGTTTGCCGTGGCGTGTTACAGATGCTGTTGAAGTTTATTGCTTCATTGAATACTTGCATTTCACTGTGATAATTTCAATCTGATATTTGCATTTCAACAAATTCATTGTGTATTGTACTTGTATAGTAGACATACTGTAGATAACACATTTCCTATGTTTTTTTACTTTATTTCTGGAATCATGCTCCTCTTTTTCTCTTCAGTTGAATTGATGCCTTTTAAAGGCACCCCAGGGCCTTCTGCAACATTAAGCCCTCCTTCTGCCTCCAGCCTACAGGATCAGGTCTGAATATTTTCAATTGTTTCAGTTTATAGGTAATTTATGTTTGGTTAACATTTATTTTTCTAAACCTAAAAAAAACATTGTTGAGTTTATGTATAAATATATTGGTGGGGTGATTGGGGGATCTGCAGCAATTCAGGGCCACTACATAAAATCTCACCCAGGTTGATAGGGTCAGCAGAAACTACTGAAATTGGGTTGAGAACAATCCAAACCATTATTGAACAGTTATCATCCCAAGAGAACTATCCTGCATTCTCTTGGATCAAGAAGACATCTTCCTTCTTTGAGGATGAAAGTCTTTCAGTTTTTCATCATCTTACATGTTGAAACAAGATGGTGAAAGACCAATCTTTGAGGTTGGATGACATCCTGATGATATCTGATGATATCCTTTGAGGATTGGTCACCATGATTAGTGATCACTTGTAAATGTTTGGTGACATCATCACTTGCTGCAGTTGGTCAGGTCCAGGTTCAGCAACATTATAAGGTCAGTAAAATACTTGAATACACTGAATGATGAGGTCATTCCATTTGCAATTGTCTCTGGTCTGTTATCTCATTTTGAAATATGTGCGTCTTTTATTTTTACATGATATTTATTTATTTATGCTTCTTAAGCTTGAGACATAGGAACAGAAGAATAAAGCACCTGCTATATGTAACTAAACAAGTTTTTTTTTTATTTTATTTTGGAACTTCATGCTTTATATTGTTTGTAGGGCTGTTTATATGTGACTCTGAAGAAACAAATTTTTCTTTAGAGGAATGCAAACCAAAGCTTTCAAAAATTCCTTGGTGTAAAAACTTTAAAAAAGTATGCATACTTTTTCTTTCACTTCAAAGTTATTCACTACTTTCTGTTTTTAGATAAAGTTTGTAGAAAATTCATTGAAGTTGTAATATAACTCAATGAAAAAAGGGGACAATGAATGCTTTTCCAAGAAACTATCCGAAAAAACAGTCTGAAAAAAACCTTTACATTATTATTCACAGTGTATGTTGTATTTTCTTTTCAACATAGATATATTTTGTTGATTTGGAAGAAATCTGATCCTTTGCTCTCTTCCCATATCAGTAGTTACCCTAATCCATGCATTCCCAGGCTGCACGGGACAGAGAGCTCTGAGTCAGTTCAGCTTCCTGCTGAGCTGTATCTCTGCCCTGTACAGGTCTGATGCAGAGTTGACAGTCTGTCACAATCTGATCACCACCAATCATTGCATTGTAGCAGTATGAAGGGAGATGAGATGAGATTCATTAACGGTAGTTTCATACTCTGGTAATCAAAACAGCATCTAAACATCTATTACCTCTTCTTTCCAGAAAATTTCCGAGTGGATCAAGAAGAACATAACAAAAGAGGAAAAATGCAATTTGAAGAAGGATGCCAGGTAGGGTGATTTGCTTTTAGTTTCTGCACATTTCACTAATATTAAGAGGAAACTTCTCTGACTGCAATTATTTCTCATTTTGAGTTTACTGTGTTTCCAGTTAAAGTGCTCTGAAATACCAACATCTACAGAACTGCTGTGCTTTGTGTTGTCATAAAAGCAATTAAAACGTAGCTATATGTTTAAAATATGTAATGAATTCTAACAATGTTCAGTTCTGGTAGTCTTTTAACTTTACAACCAAACTCCATTAACCTTTTAGATGTTAATTTACCTGTTTATATATGTAGTGGTGAGAAAAATGCCTTCATCCATGAGACATAAGATAAGTCCAACAGTCTGAAATATAAAGGCAAGTCAGGGTAATAAAGGATTGGTATCTTTTCCCTTAAAGGATACATGTCTAAACTTCTTCTACCAACCTAAACATGTGAAATTATGCAATTTGTATTTGTATTTTTTACAGTAACAAGGAAGTATGTTGTTGTGGACATTCTGAGCTTGACCCCATCGATAAAGACATCAATCCAGAGGACTTGAAAAAGCATACCTGGAATAAAGACAAACATGTCCACGAGGTGTCAACAGATGCCTTTGGAGACATCGATTTTGGGCAAAAGAGTAGCAAGGTAAATCATTCTATCTCAGATTAAAGGTAATATTATTATGTCACAATACATGTGATGAATGATGCAACATTAATGATGAGCTGTGCCTGATGCACATGATGCCTGGCATTCATACCTTAGAGTTCTAACTTTGTCTCTTCAGACCAGAAAATGTTGTTTCTCAAGTTATCAGAGTCCTTCAGGTTCATTTTTGTTCATTAAGGGATGGATTTAGTATTATGGAGACTTGGCTTGATTGGTGGATCACTGCAGAGATGGTTGTCCTTCCTTGAGGTTCTCCTCTTTATACAGAGGAACAGTGAAACTCTGACAGAGAGGCCATCAGGTTCTTGATCACCTCCCAGATTTGTGCCTCAAGACAATCCTGTCTCTGGGGTCTACAAACAATTCTTTTGAATTTATACTCGGTGTTTGACCTCTGACCTGAACTGTCAACTGTGAGACTTTTTATAGACATGTGTGTGCCTTTCTAAATCAAATCCAATCAACTGAATTTACTACAGGTGGACTCCATTTCAGTTGTCAAAACATTTTGAGTACTATCAGTGGAAGCAACTTAATTTTAAGCTTCATGGCAAAGACCATAAATATTTGCAAAAAAGTGATTTCTTGGTTTTCTGTTTTTATTACATTTACAAGAAACCTAAAAATCTTTTTAATATTGTCATAATGGGGTTTTTATATGTAGAGTATAAAGGAAAAATATTAATTTAATATGATTTGCCATAAGGGCATAACTTAACAAAATATGGAAAAAGTGAATACTTTACAGATGCACATTTCTGATTTTTTGTTAAGAAATTTATGGAAAAAGTATTATTTTCCTGCCACTTCACAATTACAAGTTACTTTGTGTTGGTATATTGCATAAAATTCCAATAAAATTATTAGTTTCTTTTTGAAAAACCTCACTGGGTATAAATACTTTCATAAGACACTGTAAATGTATACCTGTGCATTCTGATGTCATTTCTTGTTTGCTCATTACCAGTATGTACGAGTGTCTGCAGACACCAAACCTAAAGTTCTCTACGAGTTACTGACTAAAACGTGGAACCTCCCGCATCCCAATCTGGTGATATCGGTGACCGGAGGAGCCAATAACTTCTACCTGAAGTCCTACCTGAAAAAGGCTTTTCACAGAGGACTTATCAAAGTTGCTCACACTACAAGTGAGACAGACAGAAAAAATAGAGGTATGTGTGATTAATATCAGCCAGAAACACATGCAGTGATACTTCATCACCTATAGGTGCATGGATCATCACCGGCGGTACCCACTCTGGTGTGATGATGCATGTGGGACAGGCTGTGAGGGACTGTGCCCTGTATAACACTACGAAGCGTAAAATAGTGGCTATTGGAGTGGCACCATGGGGAGTAATTCACAACAAGGATAAATTAGTAAAGGAGGAAGTAAGATGAACACACTCTTTATATTATTCCTGTGAAAAGATTTGTGAATTTCCTTCATAGTTTTCATTCTGTTTGTCTGCAGGGTTGCTTCCCAGCTCATTATGAGATTGACCAACAAGGTCAGGGTGATCTGTCCTGTCTTGATGACAATCATTCCCACTTCCTGCTGGTTGATAATGGAACCGAGGGCAAAATGGCCTATGGTGCAGAGATCCCTCTGCGCACGGAACTAGAGCAATACATCTCAGACCAAACTATTACAATCAAAGGTTTAAAGGATATTAATCTTCATTATTTGTTATTATTATTATTATTATTATTATTATTATTATTATTAATGATATTAAACAAAAGCAAGGAGAACTGCAAGCAATCCATGTTTAGTTGACTCTTTGGTTTTTCCTTTTCATAACAAAATTCTCTGCTCCACATGTCCAATACCTTCATTCAAAAAATGTACCCTTCAATTAATTAAAAACCATAGTTTATCAAGAAATCACCAAAATATTCTCAGTCATGTTAACATGTTGAGTAAAATGTCATTTTTTTGTCAGTAGATGATTTTCTTCTAGCATAAAAAAGGTAGCAACCCATTTTTACCATATTGACTGAAATGAATACAAAATCTATATTTAATGAATGAATATAACAAAAAATATTTTCATTTAGCCATGTATTTATATGGAACATTAATTAAAATTTTAAAAATGCTAACATTCATTGAACAGTATATGGACACTATAAATTCTCAAAAAATCCCTTTTCAGAAGAAAATGACCAAAAATGCTTTTTCAATCAAAAAATGATAAATGTCTTTTTGTCTCAGAGCAAGGTTATTAAATTTATAGAATAATGATAATAATAATATTAATAATAACAAAATACGTGCAATTACTGAAGGGCAGGAAAATGGCCATGTTTTGCATTGGTCATCTGTTGGCTTCTGCAGGCTTTGATCCCTAATTATTAATAACTGTAAATAATTGTTTTCATTATTTACCCTCCAGCGAGTACTATAAAAATCCTAGTGGTTTGTGTGGTGTTGGATGGAGGAGAAGGCACACTCAAAGTGAGTCAACAGATTCCTAAATTTTCTTTCAATCTTCGAGTTCCTAGTAATCTGACCTCTCATGTTTATCTCCTCTCAGACCATCTACAATGCTATTAAAAAGGGCACACCATGCGTGATCCTGGAGGGTTCTGGGAGGATAGCAGATGTTATCGCTCACGTGTCTGGAGTCCCAATCAGTAACATCACCACCAATCTCATCAAGGAGCAGACTAAGAAGTTTTTTGGAAAAGAGTACAACAACATCAAAGATGACAAGTTCGAAGACTGGAAAGATATGGTTAGTGAAGTGATGATGGTCCAGTCTGTGATATGTGGTGGTACACTATGGTGGTTTTGTTATGGGTCATACTGTTTGGCATTATTTGGGCTAAAACCATTTCACTATTGGTCTCATTGGTCAAATGGTTCTTATGCATTTGAATTTTCCTAATTGGTTGCAGAGGTATGTCTTGGTACAACTTTGTCCCTTCAGGTATAAAATAACTGACGCACCCTTCCCTTGCGGGGTAGCTACAAATACATGACCCTCTTACCACCCTGAGGCAAGAGAAGTCACTGGTAACAGGAAGTTTTTCAGCAATAAGCACAGCAATGTAGGAAAAAAAAAACAAACAAACAACAAAAAAACTTTCATTTGATGGACTCTTATTTTGAAAATACATATCAGATATGGATGGCATTTGCTGTGTCCTCTAGATGTGTCCCTCTATCAACCTGAAGTGAGAGAAATCACTGGTAACAAAGTTTTTCCAGGAATAAGCACTGCAACTTAGGGGGGAAAAAAAGAAATTGTATGTAATCTACCAATTTTGAAGAAAATATTTGCTTTTAGCAAAAAAAATTATTTAACATCTCCTACTTGAAATTCCATCAGATGTACTGGATTAACTGATGTAGGAAATCATCTGATATAACACATTTTGATATATTTCTTCTTTAAATGTTGTGGTCTGAAAGTAAGCTTCCTAAAACAGCACTGGGTTTATTCATTTGTCTGCTCTGTTTCTAGATTGAGGAGATTGTCAAGAAGCCTGAATTGCTGACAATATTCAGAGCAAGGAATGATGGTCAGGAGGTTTTGGATGTGGCAATCCTTGGTGCTCTATTAAAAGGTAACTATGGTGCCTTGCATAAGTATTTAAAATACTATTCTACAGCTGCAAACCACTGTATTTTATGAGTTATTTGGAATGAAATAGATTGATTTTTAAATTGTATTTTCAAATATGAATCTGAAAAGTGTAGCACGAATACTTATTAACCCCTTTTACTCAAATACCTCAAAATAAAACTCACTGATTTTTTAAGTCATCCAATTTTTAGAACCACATATGAGGTTATAACCTCAGTATAAACCCAGCTGGGAAGGCCTCAAGTGTTTATTAGAGAACACTAGAGATAAATGTACTATTTCACTCCTTCATCTTTTTCTGTACTTCTGAGTTCCTGTCCTGTCTACCTAAAAAGTTTTTTTTCACAAGTAAAAAATCCAATTTGGTATTTTTCCCCAAATTGAATGCGATTTACTTTGCCACTATGTCTCACCTCCTGTCTCACAAATAGCATTCTCTTCAAATTTCTATGACACAAAGCTCAGACCAAAATAGACCACATGTCTGTCTTGGTCAGAGAGTCAGAGATGCAGTGGCAAGGATCGCTAGCTGTCTGTGAGGCCCCATTGATTTTAACGTGTTCTAGTTGTTTTTTACATTATCCAACCTGATTGGCCATCAGATCAGTTTCCAAATCTGCTGTATTTTGGACTTAATGCATATTACTTAGGAGAAGCTCCATGCACTAAAACAGTGTGAGTTAACATTACTGAACCCTGTTAATGCTCATATTATGACAATTCAACTGTTTGAAATGCTTCGTCTCAGGTTTCCATTAATACATTTTCTTCTGTGTTTATATATCATTGGATAATTGTTCTGCTTACTAAGCTACTTGTGGACATCTACACCAACTTTTGCCTGAGATTTCTGTTTTTCTCAGCCCAAACTATTTTATGACTTTGTGTTCTTAAACTTGTCATTTGCCTTAAGTAAAAGTTGATAAGTATGTGTTCTGTAGATATTCTGAAGACATTTAGGACTAAGTATATATTCTAGCTTTCAAGACTGCTGAATCACACGAGGATACATCCTGGAAGAAGCATCTGGAGCTGGCTATCACCTGGAACAGAGTCAATTCAGCAGATACTAAGATTTTCACTGAGGAAAGAATGTGGAAGGTGAGTTTGTTTCAGAGCACTGTGGATTATAAAATCTTACTCAAGATTTTTGAAAAACGTGTGATTCAAATAATAGCAAATGTATAAAATGAATACATTTCCAATTTATATGTAGAGTGCATCTAATAGAAAGTGGCATGCAAAAAAAAAATACTTCCAGCTATTTAAAAAAAATTTTTAACTTTAAAACAGGTCAATTTGAATGAAAAAAAACAGAATGAAAAATATTTCACAATGATGAGCTTCTCAGATTACTTATTCACCTGCTATGTATTCATGTAGATACTTCTTCAAACTTGTTGGCTTTCCACCAACCTAACAAGATTATTCTTTTCTTTCTTTAGTCCAGTGACCTTCATGAGTTCATGCGTTTAGCCCTGGATTGCAACAAGCCTGAGTTTGTGAATCTGCTCCTGGAGAATGGTGTGTGTCTGGAGGACTTTCTGGATGACAACACCCTTCATAGCCTCTACGCAAATTTGCCCAACTGCTTTTTCTTGTACAAGCTGTACAAGCTGGTCAAGAAGGTGAAATTTAAAAACATAAGCATGAAGAAGGCGCCGGACTTCAACCCTCTTGATCAAGCGCGAAAAGAAATCTCTCTGGAACATGTCTCTGAGGCAGTGCGCCACCTGCTGGGAAAATTCACACAGCACATCTATTCATCCTCCAAGAACAGAGAACATACTATGTGGATAGAGAACATGCCATGTGTGAGTATGTTTTATTCTGAACTTTATTAAATGGATAGAAACAAAGTCCTACAATTAGAAGTAATAGTTTTTCATAAAATGACTCAAATATACAGGCACCTCTGTTGTTAACACCTTGTACAACACCTTTCTGCCAGAAAAATATCAGTTGGTCTTCTCCTGCAACATTTCCAGCAGTAATATATCTAGGCAGTGCAATTTAATATATTTCATACATTTCTGACACTAGAGGTTAGATGTGAAATGGTGCTAGTGAACATTTAAGTAAAATTGTGCTTCTTTGTGTAGTTTTCACAGTGTCTAAAGTTGAGTGCACAGTAAGGGCCAATAAAACAAAATATATCTGTTGGAAGCATGGATATTATTACTTTGTTTTAATAATGTTGTTTTAAACTCAGCTTTTAAACCTTATGCATATATGTAGAAAAAAAATTAGGACACAAATCAGACAAGTTTACAAATTTAATAATTTAGTAAGTAGAATATATTATTAGGACATAAAATAAAATTTAAATAAGATTTGAGATGTTTTTCAATATAAGTGGAATATTGGGTTTTAGTTCAAATTAATAATACCCCCCTCCTCCACACATACACATTATCACTTTCTGACTAGATAGTTCCCCTTTAAATTTAGACCATTTAAATAAAGTATTTTACTGACATAAAGGAAACCCATTGCAGGTAGGGTTGCCACTTTTCAAAAGGATTGTCAGTGAAGTCCACCACATGGCCCTAGTGCCCGACTTTCATGGGTTGGGATGACTGCATAGCAGTAGTACACTTTATTTTATCACTATGTATTTTGTGTATTTAAAATAATAATAATAATAATTAGAGCAATCATTCATACACAGATGTGAATGAGAGTACCCAAAAACTGTACTCCAATCAGAGTTGTTCAATTCAACATGCTTTTACTCAAGTGGAAAGTATCCATAGAAGAAATTACAAAAGCTTGATGTAAGCAGGTGTAAAAAAAGGATTTCATAAAAAGTTTACTCAATTAAACTGACTAGCCTGATTTAATATTTTAAAATGATGTCATCAGACAGCCAAAAATATTTATTGTGTCATGTGCAAATTCTGGTATTTTAAAGACTAAAAAAAGTGTTATACATACATACAAGGGGTTAGGTTTCAGTATTTCCCCTAGGGACTTTGACTTGGGGAGGAGGCACAATTTTTAGGGGTACGCAGATTGCCCCGATTTCTTTATTTACCATCGGACAGTGCTTACATATGAAACCGATCTGATCTGCCAATCTTTCCTACCAGACTTGATCCATATATATAATAGTCGTACAGTTTCAGTCTTTCATAGCTGGGGGCACAACATAGCTCTCCTGCATAAATCAGACAATTCCAATCAGACAGCTCTTGGTCAGATCATCCTGTTCACACCAGCTGGTTTCCATTGCACTATTTTTGTATTCATTGCTGAATTCTATTTTTTGTCATTTTATTTTTTATTTATTTTAAGTAAATTGTTGAATTTCACCTGCCTGTCTCCTCCCTGAAATGGGTCCTGGGACTCATCATTTTATGTCTGTGTCTTGTTACTCCACGCGGCGCAGCACAGTTGCTAGGTCTGGAGACTGACATGGCTGTGAAAGAAGAAAATGTACATTTCCAATCGAAAAATAGTCATAAATTACTAAAAAACAGTTTAATAAAAAAAAATACTTCAGTTGCAATTACAGAAATTTTTAGTTGTAAAAATGTATATATTCAAATTGGAACAGCAAGAATAGCACACACCCCATCCCAGTAAAAGGGACATAAACTACCCATTTGTGAGGATTCCCATCCAATCTTCAAATCATTTGTACATAAATATTAACTTAGACACTCTTTACCTTCTATGTATGGGACATCAAGGGATTGATTCCAATGTTTCCAGTTAAAAATGTCATTGTTTGTTTCTTTATTCATTATTTCATCAAAATATTGTTGATTTGACTTTCATGAGATCACTGACTCCGCAATGTCTTCCAGTTTTATAGAGAGTATATCTGACCAGTTAACCCAAAAATCCAATCCCCCACTTTTTTTAAGGGATGTAAACCTGAAACTCAGAGGGAAGATGATGCAAAGAAGGTTGGAGGCAGAGATCTTTTCCTTTGGGCAGTTGTCCAGAACAACAAGGAGCTGTCTAAAATCGCCTGGGATCAGGTGATTAAAAACTCCTGCATGTTTAAAGAAAGTGTCTTCAAAAGTGGTTTATTTGTGTAACTCTGCATTTCTGTGTGTGTATATGTGCAGTGCAGAGACTGCATATCTGCTGCTTTGGCTGCCAGTAAGATCCTGAAGAAAATGGCAGAAGAGTCAATCGATGCAGACGAGCCTCAGGAAATGCTGGAGCTCGCCAGTCACTTTGAAGATCGTGCGATTGGTATGAAACAGAGGTAAAGAGAACATTTTGAGACTGAGGTGGGATTTATTGACCTACATGTGTGTCTTCAGGTGTGTTCAGCGAGTGCTACAAGAATGATGAGGATCGTGCCCAGAATCTGCTGGTTCGAATCTCACGCCTTTGGGGCAAGACGACGTGTCTGAGGCTGGCATTGGAGGCCGATAATAAAAACTTTGTGGCTCTGTCAGGCGTTCAGGTGAAGCAGATTTTTATTTAGATTTTATAATTCAGGATAAATTAACTGTACAAATATTTCAAACAAAAAGAAGTTCCTTCTCTTTACATATAATAATCTGAAAAGCACTTGAATGCAACCTACTGTATACAAATCCAATCTAATGACCCTAGATAAAATCCAGTATAAATAATTACCTCCAGAGTCCCCTAATTAGTAAACAGAGTCAATCTGTGTGTAATCTGAACACTGGAAACTTATGGCAGAAGGTGCTCCTGTGAGACCAATACTTAACCTTCTTGCCTATATGCAAATTTGCATGTGTATAAACTAAGGCAGCTCCTCACCCTGAATTTATCATTCTGACCTAGAAACACAGTGATGGTAACATCATGCTGTGAGTTAGGCTTTTTTTTAATTCGAGGAGGAAAATAATGGGAAGATGGATAGAACATAATTCAGGGATATCTTTGAAAAAGTCCTGATACTGGGAAGGAGGTCCTCCTTTACGGAGCTGATACTGAGACACTGAAGGAAAAGAAAAACTTTTTTGTTCACAAGAAAGTAAATTTTTTCCTTCAAAAAATTTAAGGCCCTAAACATCTACCAGTTAGACAACTTCATATCTACGTACAATCTTAAGAAATAGTTTGTGGCCATAATGTGAAACATCATCAAAAGTGTTGTTATTCCTCATTTCTGTTTGTTCCAGTCTTTAAGATCATTTTAAGAGCATCAAAGACAGCCTGTCATCTTATACCCATATATTATACAAATCTTTTGATAAGACCTTTGTGCTTTAGGATCTTCTTACTAAGATCTGGTGTGGTGAGCTTTCAGTCCACAATCCTGTGTGGAGGGTAATGATCTGCATGGTCTTCTTCCCTCTGATCTACACTGGATTTCTGGTTTTCAGGTGAGTTATTAATTGGAGATATTTTATAAATGAAAACCCCAGAAGTTGTGAGGCATTACATTTTCACATTTTACACATTCATATATGTTGTTCCTTTTTAGACGTGATGAAGACCTCCAGAGAGAAATCGAGCAGAACGAAAGAGGAGAGGAGAACGAAAGCTCGTCAAAGAATAATTCAGATGACTCGTAAGAGGACAATCTCTGGTTGTTTCAATTAAAGTCTCATCCAACCCTCTGGATTGTAAAATTTTGTAAAAGCAACAATTCTTTATTAAATGAAAGATGTGCTGATGTTTCTGCCCACAGTAAGCGTCCTTCCAAACTGGAAGGACTGTACTGCGCTCCTCAGGTCAAGTTTTATGGAAACATCATCTCGTACTATGCTTTCCTGTTCCTGTTTGCTTACGTCCTGATGATAGACTTCCAGCGTACGCCGTCTGTAGCAGAGCTGGTGCTCTACTTCTGGTTGTTCTCTCTGGTTTGTGAGGAGATCAGACAGGTGAGACACTGAAAATATAATGGACACTGTTTGAAGAATTATCCTTTATCCAGCTCACCCTGACAATAACAACTTTGAATACTTTTATTCAGCGAGAAAAATCAATAACAGTCACTATAAAATAAATGAGTCTGATTCATTTCTGTTAGATGCACAACGGCAGCTTTTGATATGGGCCACATGGGCAGTTGCCCAGGGCAGCTTTAAAAAATTATGCATATGAGCCAACCCATTAAAAATAGAACCTATTAATTGTTTAGTTGTGCTCTCAAGTTTTGCCCTGGTGTATTATATACATGGTGGCTTGGCTGACTTTTCTTTTCCAAACCCTCCCCCATACCCTATGCGTGAGCTAAGCGTTGCTTGTTTATTTATTTTAAATAGGTTTTTTTATACACCTGTAATAATGATAGCAAAGGCGGTTTTCTAGTTGGACTGGGCATAAAGTGAAGAACATGCATTACTCATACTGTCTGCAGCTCTGTGCGTTGGCTACCTCACACGCTGTTACAGTGTCTGGTCTGTACTTCTGAAGTTTTACAACTCAGCGCAGATTGCATGCTCCATGATTTACAAGTAAAACTTTTAAAGTTTATGTTTATTACACTCATTAACTTAACATAAGCATACATTTTTTTTTACAAAATTATAGTATACAAATGAATAACAGCTTAAAAAGTACTCAGACCTACCAAAATGAATTAGCTGGGTTGATTTACAGACTGAGCTGTTAGTGAATCAGCCATAAAACTTGAGAACTACTTACATTGGTCAACAACACACATCTTAAAAAGTGGTTTGAGGCAGTCACACCAGCAGGTGGCGCCTCTTAACCACATATGTAAAACAAAATATTTCCAACTTGGAAATAATTAATGATACATTATCTCAAACAAAACTGCAAATAAACTTGGGGATAAGTTTCTGTTGAAGCCTTTGTAAGAATTGTGCTGAAACAGAGACACTTATAAAAACTGAGGGGAACCGACCTTCAAGTGGTGTACTGTAGTGTGTTTCAGGTGTGGCCTTAAAATATGTCCACAGGTTCAGAAGTTTGTGGACGGAATCCCAAAAGATTTAACCCAATGCATACATTTTAAAAGACAGTTATTTTTGATATGAACCAAATGTATAGAAAACTTTGAATTCTAGAAAAGTTATAAAAAAAATACATATATATTTTTCTTGTTAATTTTCTGGCATTTAGGGAATATAAATAATTTGGGTAATTCTAATTGGCCCAAATTAAGAAAGGTTTGGTCAGATTTAACTTCAGACAGTGAGGGAAAAATGTGTATATGTCTTTTTATTCGATGTATGGAAATATCTGGTATCTGTTACTCTTAACCAAATTTTAATATTCCACTTCTGAAAGTAAGCGATCAAATTTAACCTTATTCAGAATAAATATCTGATGACATTACAAATCTGACATTAAATCTCTGTTTTCTCTCTCAGCTGTTGCATGATCCTGATCATTTTGGGCTTTGTGAGAAAGCAAAGGTTTACATTCAAGAGCTGTGGAACATTTTGGACGTCCTCTCCATCCTGCTGTTCTGTCTTGGACTTGGATTCAGGTATTTTGTCTCTCACAGAGAAAATCTTTCAAGCCACTCAGTAACCTGTGACTGAATAACTTATTATTATTTTAAATTCAGGCTGACAACCAAGCTGTTCTATGGAGGTAAAATCCTCTTGTGCATCGACTTTGTGGTCTTCTGCCTCCGCCTCATGGCAATCTTCACCATCAATCGCACGCTGGGGCCTAAAATCATCATAGTCAGGAAGATGGTGAGGAGTTTGCATGAATGAAAATGAACCTGATAAAATATGGGAACAATAGTAGAACAATACACAACATGATATTTATGAACCTGTATTTCTTAGGCTGTTTTTCAGCAGACATTTTACTCAGTCTTGTGTTTTCCAGTGTCTCCCTTTCCAGACTTTATTCTGGAAAGGGATTTTCTAAAAAATAACTTGTATAAATTATTTATTGTAATTAAGATGGAGATATTTACCTGCAGTAAATTATTTTTCTGTCTTTTTGTCCTGTGATGTAATTTTGTTCTCCAGATGATGGACATGTTCTTCTTCATGTTCCTCCTGACCACCTGGGTCGTGGCATACGGTGTTGCCAAACAAGGCATCCTCGTCCACAATGACAATCGACTGGACTGGATCGTCCGTGGGGCTATTTACGAGCCATACCTCATAATATTTGGAAGTTTTCCTGAAAATATTGACAGTGAGTGGAAAAGTGCACAATGTAGTTTTACTACTTGAGGAGAAATCATAATCTCTCTGTAGGTGAAGCCAGTTTTCTTGATGATGCTGCATGCTCTAGTTTCAGCGTTTTCTCTCCTGCAGATGCTAAGTTTGATATAAATTCATGCAGCATGAATGGCACAGATCCCCTGAAGCCCAAGTGTCCTGTGCTGAATGAAAACCAGGTGCCGGCATTCCCTGAGTGGCTCACCATCATCATGCTCTGTGTTTACTTGCTCTTTGCCAACATATTGCTCATCAACCTCCTCATAGCCATCTTTAAGTGAGTCCTTAGAACCACATCATCTGTCAGCTTTGGTTTAATTTCAACATAACAAATCTGTTAATCATTCGCCTGCACAGCTACTCGTTCGAGGAGGTCCATGACAACACGGACAAGATCTGGAAATTTCAAAGATATCAGTTGATCAAAGAGTACTACAGCCGCCCGGCCCCCCCACCTCCTTTCATCATCCTGAGTCATCTCTATCGCTTCATCAAAAAAATGGTGCACTGCAACGCTCGGGAATTTTATACTGAGTTCAGTAAGGCCATAGTCCTTGATTTCTAGATGTGTGATATTTACAAGAGGTGATCTCAGACCCATTGCTTTTGATGATTGTCTCCATCTGTACTGTGCAAAATGTTTATACTACCTTTATCTTTTTATATTTACCACCTCGGATGCAATCTTTCTCGTTATCTTTTGTAGTTGTCTGTAGATTTCTAGAAGTACACTGATAGGAAATTTGTGTTATCTGCAATTTTTTGCAAAGCTTTCACCTGCCAATTCGTCATTTACCTTATTAAATTGTCTCTTTAGGAACTCAAATTATTTTTTTCCAACCTTCCTGACATGAGTAATTAGTAATTATCTTGACAGATGATGTCATACTCTGTGTAAAAGAACAATTGCTGCAAAGGCTTTTATGAGTTTAAACCAACAATAAATGTATTGAAAGTTGACATTTATCATATTGTTACAAAAAACAAACTTTCAGTCTTCTTCACACAGAAGAACTAATACGTCGAAGAATTTTGTTGCCAGAATTTTAGGTATGAAGTGTTCATTAATAATGAAAAAAACATCAGAGTTTCTGACTGGCTGTTTCAATCTGAATGTAAGTCGATTGCAGTAAATGGATGATTTTTAGATTCCTTATCTCTAACCTTGTTGAAGGTCTTTCTAAAGTTCTTCAATTTTTGGCTGCTTTTTTTTTTTACCTGTTTTCTATTCAGATGTTGCACTTGAAAAGGGTGTAAAGGACAAAAACAATCGTCAGGTTTAAACAAATACAGAAAAACTAATTAACAGTTTTTGTAAAAATCTGAAAAAAAACATCAATCAGAACAACACTTTGCCTAATCATACACAAGATAGCTATGTTTTCAGCTTATAAATCACCTTTTTTTTAATATAGGAAAACGTCTCTAATGTACTGTTGATCAAGATTTTCTATCTCTTTGGAAGGAAAGAGCCAGACAGAAACAAATGTGAAAATGATAGTGATGCAAATCAAGCCCCGCTCCTTTTTTTCATTTTTTTTTCAGAGAATCATTTTTGTCCAAAAGAGGAGCAGGAGATGATGTGCTGGGAGGCCTTGATGAGGGACACATATATGATATCTCAACGGCAGGCAAAGAACCAGAGCATGGAGGGGCGCATCCAGGATTCATCCCAAAAGTAAAATCCTGCAGAAAGTTATCTCCCTTCTAGTCAAATCCAGGCTACTAGAATACTAAATACGTCTGTATGAGCTTCTGAACAAAGGCCAAGCAGAATATTTACTTAAATTACATGAAGGGAGGGTTCCATATTGTAAATGACTGTCTGCATTTTTTTAATTGATTTTTTTTTTCATAACTTGCATGGTTCTGTGGCCCAATCTTTAAAACACCTATTTGTTTGAGTTAAACTTAATTTGAAGCTCAAATCCATTGTTTTTGTAGTCATGGCAAATTAAACTCATCTGTCATGAAAAATGACTTCAACTTATAAACTTTGCTCATTCTATGTGAATAATGTGTTTTGTTGCATAAACCGAGAAAACAATGTGGTTTGTTTAATATAAAATATGAGAAAAGTGTCATGAAGAGGTGTGGTAGGCAGTGGTGTCAAATCTTGACAAAAAGCATGTTATTAGAATGGTTGCAGCTTGTCTAAGTCTCACTCACTCATGTTATTCTGTTTGATTTCTTAGGGTTACCACCTTAACTGAACGGCTGGAGAAACTAGAAGAACAGGTTATGATCTGATTTAATGACTCCTTTAATGTTGGATCTATATCACTGTATAAATATTTTTTCCATCGTTCTTCAGCACTGTTTTTGCAGCTGGTTAAATTACTGGTTACTTTGTGTTTCCAGTCAAACAAAGCACTGGAGAGTATGGAGGACATTAAGAAATCTCAGGGTGATTCTGCAAAAGAAACTGTCAGGTGAGATACGTTGAGTCTTTGTTACCATGTCTACTTTAATTACAGATCATGGCACTAAGCCATTAATGTGTTGGTCTTTTGAGTAATTAAGGGCCAAAGATGTAAACATTTGTAGTAGAGAAGGTTTTCTGTGCCTGATTAAAATAATTTGTGGCACATTGTAGGGTTCTGTGGCCCAAACTTCTCCTTGTTTGAGTTAAACTCTATTCTAAGTTTAGACCCAGTATTTTTGTATTTATGATAAACCAAACTCATCTATCATGTAAAATGTTTTCAACTTCTAATATTTACTCATTCTGTGAATAATGTGCTTTGTTGAATATGCTACTAGAAGATTACATAATTTGTTTAAGATAGATCATAGAAAAAAGTTCAGTTTTTAGGTCAGTTGCAGCTAATCTGAATTTCAGTCACTCATGTTACTTTTGTTTGTTTGCCTAGAGTTGCCACCTTCAGTGAAGAACTGAAGATGGAAGAGAAAACGCAATTCCAAGCACTGCTGAATAGAATGACGGAGTTGGAGGGACAGGTTATTAACCGATTTAATCAATCTTTTCTGTTGGATGAAATTATTTATAAATGATGTTTTATTTCTGCCATTCTTCATCACTGTCTTTGCAGCTGGTTAAATTACTTGCCTATCATTGCTTTGTGTCACCCAGGTCACCAATGCACTACAAAGGAGAATGGATACACTAGAGGAACAGGTTATGAACTGATTTAATGAATCCTTTAATGATGGATCTATATCACTGAATAAATGATGTTTTATTTCCACCGTTCTTCATCATTGTTTTTGCAGCTGGTTAAATTACTGGTTGCTTTGTGTCTTCAGGTTGCCCAGTCAAACAAAGCACTGCAGAGGATTGAGGACATTCTGAAATCTCTGGGTTCTCCTGCTAAAGAAACTCAGCCACAGAGTACTATCGAGTGAGATGGACTCAGTCATTGTTGCCATGTCCACTTTAAACATGGATCGTGGTGCAAGGCCATATAAGTGTTGGTCTTCTGAGTAATCAAGGGGCCAAATACAGAAATATGCCACATGTTTTTTAGTGCTGAAGCACATAATGATGAGATGATTGTGTTTTGTTGCACGTTTCATGATTTCTTTAATTAAATCAATTCAGATTTCTTATTTTTTGGATGAAATGTGTTTAGATGCTAAATTAAATGAGTCTTAGTTAAATATGTGGTGATAGAAGTTATGGGTAACATGGGTCTGAAGACATAGACTTGCCTGCTTTTCTCTCAGTGTTGGAGTCATGAGGATGTTGTTTATAAAGATTAGATCAAGCTGTTGATTTCTTTTTTGTAGGGTCCGACTTGATGAGTGAAAATGTAATGATTTTTAAATCTGTAACAACAACATGAAACTGTGATGGTTTAAAATGTATGATATATGAGTTTACAATATAACTACAGTAGTGGCACGCAAGAGAGTTAAGCCAAAGAAGATCAGTATAAATACAAGCAGATGCCCTCATATCAACTGTACTGATGTTGGCTGTGCCGATGGCAGTTTAATTATGCTGATTAACATGTTGTTTTTTGTGCATTAGTAATCATGTACTTGTCAAAGCACTTTACATAATAAAAGTTAAAAAAAATTACAGAGTTATAAAGAAAACATCATACAGTCAATAAATGGACAGGCATATTTTGATGAGTCTCCTCACCAATATTGTATACATAAAATATGTTGTGATTTTGTTTTATAAGTTTTCAAGGGCAACTCTATGCAGGTGGGTTTTTAGTCTTTATTTAAAAGAACTCAGTGTTATGGCCATTTTACAATTTTCTGGAAGTTTGTTCCATATTTGTGGTGCATAGAAGCTGAATGCTGCTTTTTCATGCTTGGTTCTGGTTTGGGGATGCAGAGCAGACCACAACCAGAAGATCTGAGAGGTAGGGGGGTTGATACAGCAACAGTAGATCTTTAATGTATTGTGGTGCTAAGCCATCCAGTGATTTGTAAACTAACATTATTTTAAAGTCTGTTCTCTGATCGACAGAGAATAGACTGTTGTTATTCTCTACAGTGTAGGACTGTCCCAACACAGTTCCAAAAGCCAGTGTAGGGACTTTAGAACTGTCTTTAAAACTATCTTGCTGGTTTTAGTGAGAATGCGAGCATCAGCGTTCTGGATCAGCTGCAGCTATCTGACTGATTTTTTAGGCAGACCTGTGAAGATACTGTTGGATTAATCGATGCAACTGAAGATAAATGCATCAATGGGTTTCTCTAGATCTTGCTGAGATATTAGCCCTCTAATCTAATCCTGGAAATATTCTTCAGATGAGACAAATATTTCCCAATTATACAATCAAACATGAGATAGACGTGAGAGGCACTTCTTAGAAAACAATCATAACTGACAGCCACAGAAAAAGAGTGATTGTGGGAACTGGATGTACTGGTCTAGAAAAAATGCCCAGGTGCAAAGTTCATCTATTAGCTACTGAGTGAGTAAATTAACCCACCCAGAGAAAGTTTTTGGGTGTATTTTAATAGCTCAGCTATAACACTGTAATGCAACTTTTTTGTCTTGAAGATGAAAAAAATAATAAATATCATGGGTTCTGATTTGGTTTTCATTATCACTGGCCAAAGAGGACCTCATATTGTTAAGTACAGAATGCATGGTTTACACTGTACATTCTGCACTCAATCAAGTTAACAAGAAGACAAACTGTTTGTGCAAGTACACTCTGACCTTACAGCTGGAAGGTTTTTGGGTTGATATCTTCTTTAATTCAACACACCTGAATCAAATAATGAGGTCTTTGGCAGAGGTGATTCAGCTGTTTCATTGAAGTGTGTTGGACCAGGGAGACATCTAAGAGTTGCAGGACACCGGCTCTCAAGGCCTGGAGTTGCCCACCCCTGGTCTAGACCTTCGTTCTAATTACGACTTTTGCTAGTTTATCATGTCGTGAATAAATGCTATTTCAGTATGTCTGTCTAATAATTCTACAATTTGGTTTAGTTGGAAAACAGTTACCACTACATCTAGGAATAAGAGCAGCAGACAGATGGTATGAGACCAAGCCAAGCGTGTGTAGCGGGTGTAGCCAAGCCAAGCCAAGTTGTTGAAGGGTGACAGGTTTTCATTATTGACATTTTTGTAATGTTTGGTGTGTACACCAGGAGTAATACTCTCTACTGTGGTAGAGACCAGTGGGGATCCTTAAAAAAACAATCAAATAAACAAATCTGAATTAAGTAATTTTCTGTTACATTTTTAAATTGCATTGAGTGAAAGAGATGCAGGACTGTCACAAAACTAAACAACTGATTCAGGTTTCCCTTTCCTCTTACTGGCTGTACATCACATATTGAGGTGAACCACTATAATTTCCACATCATACTATGTTGTACAAGTTGAGTAATATGAGGCTATCAACTCACATTTGAATTCGTTGGGACTAAAATGTTCAGTTCATTTTCTGGTTAAAATAGGAATAAAAGAAGCTAATAAAAATTCTACATTTTTATTAGAATAGCTAAGAAATCAGTCTGCACTTATTTATTTATTTTTTTAAATGGGGCATCAGTTGCTCTTCATGCTCCATTATTCAATTACCTATGGGAGTTAGTAAGTAGGTAGTGAAAAGAAAAGACGGATGACAAGATTTTCTAAAAGGCTTGCCAAAGTGTGTTTATCCGGTGGAATCCAGCACTCTGAGTAAGTAATAAATAAAATGTAATAGTGGAAAATTTTAAGGTTACTATGATTATTAACTAAACCAATGCATAATAGTTTTATGATTCTTGTGTGACACACGTGCTCATGAGAAAGTCTTCCTAAGCAGTTTCTCTGGTGCTGCAGAAGTTATTAAATTGTTACTTCTATGTACCCTCATGATATGTTTGACATGTTTGAAAGAAAATATGTGTGAGTATGCTAAACATAGCTAACATATCAAAAATGTACTATAATGCTTATTTTAGATACAAGGTTAATATTAACATGGAGCCTAAAATCTTATTTTTTATAGGCACTTTTCTCCTGTCAAGCTGGAGTCATCATAGTGTGGGACTCTGAACTAGTCTGTGTTGTGTTGGTGTCAACAACAGGTGCAGATAGAAATCTGTTGCTTAGAACTAACTTCCTTGACTCAAAAAACAGGTCTGGACAGTATCTTCCAGAAACTGTAAAAGGTATGGGAAGAATGTTAGAAGCGTGACTCATGATACTGATTAATCTTTTTTCATTGGTACTGTGAGTTACATCTGTGAAATGTGGATGAGAGAGACGGGGTGTGTGCAGATCATAAAACCGGCAGGAAAATGAATGGAGAATTCCTATTCATCTAAAAAAATCAGTGATCTGGAGCACTTTGGCAGAAAACCATCAGCCCTAGAGCAATTTCACAAAGATTTTGTGAAAGCCAATGCATGGCTCCATATCATGATCATAGTAGCGTGATATTTGTAAAAAGATCTGCCACTATTGTTCCTGTTCCCAAATGCTCCAATGTCGCTTAGTGTAGTCCTAACATAAGTAGTCAAGATATGTTTTGTGAGTCTCGTCATGACCCGCATCAAGGACTCCATCGAGTCACTGTGGACCCCCATCAGTACGCTTACAGGAGGAACAGCTCCACTGCTGATGCCATCTCATCAGTGGTCCACACTGCCCTCACCTACCTGGAGAGAAGGAAGTCTTACATATGTTTGCTCTTTCTGGAATTGTCCTCGGCCTTCAACACCATCATCCCACAGACCCTGGTGCAGAAGCTCTCCTCTCTTTTATTGAGTCCCACAGTGGGAAACTAGATTCTGGGTTTGCTGACCAACAGACCTCAGATTGTCAGGATCCACAACACCGTCTAATCCAACCCTGAGTTGGAGCTGCTATGTGTCACTCTGCGGCCATACTACCTCAAAAGGGAGTTTACCAACATCTTTGTGTACATAGTTTATGTACTGCCCAGTTTAAACAAGCTTCTGCCTGTTTTTTCTTCTCCTTCTTGCAAGGCAACGGCTCTACCAGCTGCGCCACTGGGCAGCCTATATTATTACCCAGTAGTCTTAAAAAGAATTGAGAAAGTTACTTTTATTTCTTGATATTTTTCATGGAGTCCACTGGATTGCTAGGACCTTTAGTATTTGCCTATGTCTGTCTATCTGCCTTGCTTAGAGTCAACTGAATGACTCTAAGCAAGAAAAGAGTCAAGAAAAAATCTACATAACAAATAAATATCCCAGTATGAAAGATTCTGTACTAATTCACCAATGTAGCATTATATATCTAGTAATAAGGAAACTTTGCCTAGTTCCACCCTGCTCTCTACAATTTGGTGAGTTCCTGCATCCCGTGCACCACTCCCCCTCCCTGTTCTCAAGTATAACTTGTGCTCTGTGACTTGAGGCACAGGTTTTGCCAGGGAAGTGACTTCAGAAGCATCATGTCAAAACATCCCAAATCATCTGATGCCCAAGGGGGAGAAATGAGAAAAAAAGGCAAAGAAGGATCTGGAGGTACAGTAAAATTAATGTGATGAACCTGCCTGTTGCTTTAGATTTTTAGCAGTGTATGTTTTTTTGGTGCTAGGGGCCTTTATTTGACACCCATTCAGCATTGTATTGTTAATTTGCTGTGGTAGCAATTTGAATATTTAACCAGCCAAACACAGAGCTAATCACTTTGTCTCCAGTCAGTTTTTCTTCATTGCTTTCATGCAGCTGTCAACTCTAAACACCACATTGTTAGAAGTAACCCAACTTCTAACTGCCTAGGCAGTAGCACTCATAGTCAAACTGAAAATATTATTTGCAAAAGGCTCTTAGCCATACCAAAACATTTAAAATATGAAACAAAACCAGATATTGACTTCTAATAGTAGAAGTCAATTGGCACTGTGCAAACAGGATCAGTAAGAAAACCTGATCATCTACCCAACAAAGACTGTTCATTTACATTCCTAAATGAACTTTCCTTTCAAAGGAATGTTAATTTCCTTTGTGATTCAGCTGTTTGATTGAAGTGTTTTGGACCAAGGAGACATCTAAGAGTTGCAAAACACCTGCTCTCGAGGCCTGGAGTTACCCACCCCTGTACTAGAGGGACTATGTTTCTCTGCTGGCCAGAGAATGCCTTGGAATTACCCCAGAGAAGCTTGTTATATATATTCATAAAATATAAACACTTCCTTGTACTCTATTTACTGTATTTGTTGATTAAATAAATATGTTAAATTAAATAAAATTAATAATAGCTGTTGACATGTGTGCAGAACATTATAAGCAAGTAAAGTCATAAAAAACACAGGCCCTGAATAACTCAGACTCCATGATAAAGAGCCATTCAAAATAATCAGATCATTTTATCACTACCCCGTTATGTGATTCTGGATAAGCGGGAGATAATAATAAATGCAACATGTTATACTATGTTTTCTCTCAGTCCGAAGAAAGCCTAATATAAATAATTATTTTATTTTAGGTGCGACAGCTAATAGATGCAGTTGGTCAGCTAGGCGGCACTGCTGCTCCTCAGCTGTTCAAAATCATAGAATACTCTGTACAGCCACAGCAGTACAACCTCAGGGCAGATCTGCATGCAGGTGGCATATGTATTGTAGTAATGTAAGACTAACAAAAATTCACATGAAAAACTGAAAACTATTCCTGCAAACATTTCTTTAATTAATTAATTTATCTATTTATTTGGCCGGGACAATGCCCACAAACAAAGAACAGATAAAAACATTTTTCCAGCATAAATATTCACATAAACAACAACAACATCTGGTGGATGTCATCTCCAAAGGAAGCATTTATACTTGTTGGCTTCAAGATGCCCATGCAATGCTGTTCTGTTTCTGCAGCTAGAAAGTCCATCCACGTTTTGTTATCTGGAGAAAGTTTGCAGAATTCTCAACAGTGTGGAGAATTCTCTTTTCTCATGGCATTTACCCTCACAGCAAAAGTTATCTATGCTGGCTGTGGGTCACATATAGGTCAGCATTTGGCTGGGACCCATAAATTAAACTAGGCTGGGGTCTCTTGCTCCAAAGGCAGATTCCCAGAGTGCGGTTGTGTGATGTGTTGGCGATAAAAATTAGCCATAAATCCTGCTATGTTAATCATCTGTAAGTTTCCCCAACACTCGGAAACAACTCATATTTACTCTGTAAACAAGCTGAATTCAAACACAAAGTTTTCCTTGGTAAAACCTCTGAAACTGTGATTTAAAGCAGTTAAAGTAGTTTCTTCATAACTTCAATTAGTATAGTTAGCAAAAATACACTGAAACCTATTATTTTTCTTGGAAACTGGTGGTTTTTATGTTGTTTCTCTACTTCTGGTCTAGCAAATTGTTCCTGCTTTTGGTGTTGTGCTGAAGTTTATTGCTTCTTTGACTTCCGCATTTCACTGTGATAATTTCAATCTGATTTAAATTGTGTCTCAGATATTCATTGTGCATTTTGCATTTACAGTATATTAAACATAACACATTTCTTATGTTTTTTATTTTTATTTCTGGAATACCACCTCCTTCCATCTCTTCAGAGGAATCAGTGTGTTTACATACCACCTCTGCACCTTCTGAAACATCATCAAGCACTCATTCTGCTCCCTCCACCTCACAAGATCAGAATAATTCAGCTGCTGCATCAATCAAGGTCAGAATATTTTCAATATTTTCGGTTTGTAGATCATTTCTGTTTTGGGTAGCATTTATTTTTCTAAATAAAAAACAAAACTTGATGAGTTTATGTACGTATAAATTGGTGGAATGACTGTGGTGGAGAAGGAATTTGATGTGTTCAGTTTGAGGCATCATGGGACAGCTAAACAGCGTGCTGCATGACTTTGGGGTGAGCACATTGGCTCATCGTCTAAACCACCAGCCCACTGATACACTGACCCATTGGGGAAACTCCTGTTAACCCATATGCCAATTTGCCCCTTCCAGGTAATGTATATAAATATCTGGAACATCACTGAAATATCAGCCCACTTTTAGAGAGGGTTTGAGAGCATCAATTTTCAAATATTAACATAGATTCTAGGTTGGCATTAAGGTCTGGATTTTGACAGGGCCATTTTAGCACATTAATATTCTATCTCTGAGCAGAGAACTTTCTTCCACATGTTTCCTGTGTTCCCTAACATGAATTGCAGACAACAGAAAATTACACTTCTGACTTTATGCCAATGGTGACTTTTATCTTGCCATTAAGATGAAAAGGCAATTTTATTACCTACTAGAATAACAGTTCATTATGCCAAATTGCTTGTATTTTTTCAAATTATTTGGAAAGCAAATTAGAAAGTGGATGATTAGTAAATAGTATCATTGATACAAGAAAATAAATCATTTCATGTAAAAGTTAAGACTGGAAATTAATATAAAAATAAAAATTATGTTGATGGGGCTTATGACAAGTTTTTGAGAATTTTTCTGATTCTTTATGATAAAATCTGTCCTGTAAAACAAGGCCCCAAATTAATCAATGGATGACAAGAGGACTGCAAAATGCTTATAAAAAGAAAAATGCACTGTGTAAAATGTTATACAACATAGGACTATTGAAACCAAACATAAATATAAAAAGTACAAATTGGTTGCTCAGGATTTTATTTAGAGGAATGCATGTGCACAAACCTGAGAAAATCCTTTGTGTGAAAACTTTTCCTTTCACTTCAGTTATTCACTGCTTTGTATTTTCACATGAAATTCCAGTAAAATCTATTAAAGCTTGGAGTTGTAATGTAACTAACTTAAAAAAGGGAGGTTTATCACTATGATAAACAAAAAAAAATCGGATACTTTATTATTCACAAGCTCTACTTTGCATTCTTTTAAAAGTAGATCAGTTGTGTTAAATAATTTCTTTGTAGGAGTGGAAAAAATACTTTTATTCACTCCCATCCATCCATCCATTTTCTGTACACCCTTGTCCCTTAGTGGGGTCAGGAGGGTTGCTGGTGCTTATCTCCAGCCAACGTTCCGGGCGAGAGGCGGCGTCACCCTGGACATGTCGCCAGTCTGTCGCAGGGCAACACAGAGACAGACATGCACACACACACTCACACCTAGGGATAATTTGGAGAGGCCAATTAGCCTGACAGTCATGTTTTTGGACTGTGGGAGGAAGCTGGAGTACCAGGAGAAAACCCACGCATGCACAAGGAGAACATGCAAACTCCAAGCAAAAACATGGAGTTTGCATGTTTTTGCATGCAAACTCCATGCATGCAAAAACATGCATGGAGTTTTTGCCGGAATCGAACCCAGAACCTTCTTGCTCAAAGGCAACAGCTCTACCAACTGTGCTACTATAATGTTTTTCTTGTCTATAACATCACAGCATTAGCTGTGGAACCGCTAAGCAAGGTCATGACTTCTGCCTATTCAGTTTTGTGAGTCTGCCATTTTTTTTCCTCGGAGTGATTTTGTTGTCTAAGTTCAGTTTTGCTGAAGTTGTAAGTAGTCAAAATGTTCAGTTCTAGTTTGTGTTAATGTACAAGATTCCTTACAGCGTCCGAAAATATCAGAGCATCTTCGAAGAATCTGGTTTTTATTTTTCTCAGTAATGTATCCACATCAGTGGGAAAAGTGCATTTACTCAGAGCACTTAAGGATGAGTGCTTGAGCAACCTCTGTCAGCATCGAAAGGGATTTTCCAAAATCGCTTTCGATTGAGGCATCAATTCCTTCTTTATGGAAATGATTGTGGTCCATAGCAAAATGCTAATAATACTACAATGACAGCAAAACATATTAGACGATGCATGACCTGACTGTCTGCTAGCATGCAGGCTGCAGAGACTGCTTTCTCCAGCCATGCTGTTGGTCTGCAGTCTGACTTCAATCTGATTACCTCCAATCCTTGTGCTATTGCAGCATGAAGGGAGATGAGATTTAGTCATGGTAGGTTCACTTGCAAATGAAGCACCAAATAAACATCTGTCCATCTTCTCTTCTTTCCTACCACCTACCCAGTGGATCAGAAAGAACATCTCAAAACAGCAATGCCGTGCTTTTCAGAGTGGTCGCAGGTAGGATGATTCATCACTTTTTATACTGTGCTTATAGCTTCTAAATGTTTCAGAGTGGATACGACTGTGCAGTTATATCTAATTTTGCATCTCTTCTGTGTTTCCAGTTAAAGTGCAATGAAATAGGAACAGCCATTTACAGAACTGTTTTGCTTATATTGTCAAAGAAACAATTTTTTGTTTGAAATATCTGATGAATTCCAGCAATCTTCAGTTCTGGCAATCTTTTAACTTCATGAACTTTTTAGATCTTGCTTTCCTGGACTCTTTATTTGGGAAGGATCGTCTCAAATAACCAAAGAACAGAGTCAAAACCATCAGTCCAATAAATTGGACTGATGGTCCAATTTAAATAAGAATATTTATATATTCTTATAAATAATAAGAATATATAGATACAACAGAGAAATAGTTTACCGTTTCAGTGCTGCCAACATTTAGAGACAAACTCAAAGTGGCCCCAACAATATTTTTCAAGTCCTTTTGGCACCTAACTAATCTATGCACTAAAGAGGGCACTCTTCTGTGAAGTAATTTCCTTAACTTAACATGTGCATATGTGTAAATCACAACTGAAAAAATGACACAGCATGACTTCATGCAAGCAGATAAAAGAGATAGAGGAAAGATACAGAATCATATGATAGCAATATTAATGGATCTGCTCAGACATATAGTGGTGAAAAAGTGATTTGATGCATAAAACATTTTATCAGTTTAGGTTGTTTTTGCAACTTACTTCTTCAGCAGACCGAAATGTAAAGGCCGATGAGGGTAGTAAAGGATACCAAGACACAGCGCAATGATAGAATACATGTCCATTTGTTTCCTCGAATATAAACGTGAAATCGTGCAATTTGTGTTTTCTGCAGTAAAGAGGACTTATGTTATTGTGGAAACTTGAAGACTGACCACACTGATGAAGTCATCAAGATCCCAACAGACGCTTTTGGAGAAATCCATTGGAAAGGTGGTGGTTCGTGCCCACAGATAAGCAAGGTAAATTCTATCTCAGCTAAAAAGCAATATCACTATGTCACAATATGCTGCATTAGTGATAACACCTCTGCAATATTTGCAAATACCATTTTACCATTGCTGATAGCATACTGAGGCTAGAAAATAGTTGGGGTTGTCTGGTACTGTGCTAAACTGATGCAGATTTTGTTTGGCAGACAGCTACTACTTTGTGTCATTTGGTAATTATTTCAGAAAAATCAGTTGTTGGGTTCATTAAGTGTCTATTCTTGACCCTCTATTAAGTAACATTTGATTTATACCCCCATTGTCCACTAGTCACTAAGTCCATGTGTTCAAGATATAAACAAATAAATGGTTCAGAATTTCATACAACTTTATGTAGACAAAGAAGCCACAGTTTTTCAAATGCAAATGCAAATTCTTTTTATTTAATGCTTTCTGGAGCACTTTTTTATTTCAAAATGTATCATTTGATTTTATGTAAAACACTTATTATTTTTGTGTGAAAAGTGTTAAATATTTACCCTCTTGAACATTTTATCATGCTATAAACCCAAATTTATGTATGTCAGTTAGATATTATGTGATAAACCAACATAAACATTGTGAAGTCAAAGAAAAAAGATAAGCTATGTGGTTTTTAGTTTTTACTGTAGCATTTAAGTGTGATGTGCGTTCATATACACTTCCATTTATTTTGGTACTGCCAAATAAAATTATGCCATCCATCCTTCGATCTTGTTATTGGCTCTGACCAGCTTTGCACGCAAATAAAAGCAGCTCCAAAGGGTGACTAATGCTTGTGTGCCTTTCCAAAACAACTCCAATTTACCACAGATGGACATTTAAGCTGATCATTTCATGCAGCTAAATTTTGAATTTCATCGCAAAGGCTGTTTGATTCTATATTTGATAAATTAGCAAAAAAAAAAAATGAACAAAAATTTTTTTTACACATTGTCTTTTGTTTCTGGTTGACCTTCATGCATCACATTCTGATTTTTATTTGTTTAAGAAATTTATAGAAAATATCTTTTTTTTCACCACTTCATAATAACCCACTTTGTGGTATATCTCAGAAAATCCCACTAAAATACACAGCAAATTGTGGATGTAGCATGATTTTTTTTTTTTTTTTTTGAGAAACCTTATTGGGTAGAATACTTTTATAAGGCACTGCATATATGTACCTGCACATTCTTATGCCATGTCTTGTTTGCTCATTGCCAGTATGTACGAGTGTCTGCAGACACCAGCCCTGAGTTGCTCTATGAGTTACTGACTGAACAGTGGGAACTCGATCCTCCCAAGCTGGTCATCTCTGTGACTGGAGGAGCCAAGAACTTCTACCTGAAGTCCCACCTGAAGAAGGTTTTCTACAGAGGACTGATGAAAATTGCCCAGACTACAGGTGAAACAGATAGAAAAATAGAGATAGGTGTGATGAATGTCAGGCAGTGATGCTTCATCATCTGTAGGTGCATGGATCATCACTGGTGGTACCAACGTGGGTGTGATGAGACATGTGGTACAAACTGTTAGGGAGTACACCCTGATTAACTCAATGCAGCAGCAAGTAGTGGCTATTGGAGTGGCACCATGGGGAGTAATTCACAACAGGGATAAATTGGTAAATGAAGTAAGTTGAACACAAGCTTTACATCATGCCTGTGAATAGATTTGTGTGTTGCTTTCAGACTTTTCATTGTATTTATCTGCAGGGTTGCTTCCCAGCTAACTATGTGATTGACACAGAAGGTCAGGGTGATCTGACCTGTCTTGATAACAATCATACCCACTTCCTGCTGGTTGATGATGGATCCAATGGATGCTATGACGTGGAGATCCCGCTGCGTGCAGAACTAGAGAAACACATCTCTCTTCAAAACAAAGGTTGAAAGGAGATGATTCTTTGTTATTAAAATAAAACATTCAAAAGTAGGTAAATGTTTAGTTTCAGAGTTGTATCTTGACGTAACCCACCAAGTTTCATTATAAATTGTTTCTATTTATAGTGCCACCTCACGTTGGATCATGCTGAAAATGTATACAAACATCTTATTTGATATTGGGCACGTTTATTATAAAAACTATTAAGTCAAATCCTAAACTGTTCTGCTCAAATGTTTTTTTTATAGGCAAGCAAAACAAAACAAATAAAAACAAAACAAAAAAAGACCTTGTTCGCTCATAATTTGAAAACCGAACATTCTCTATGAAAATCTGTCCAAATTTTTTGTTCCATTTTTGTTTTATGTGATAAAACATCATTCTTTTTTCTCAGAATTCTGAGATTAAAGTCAGAATTCTTTTTTTTTTCTCGGTGGCCCTAAACCTCTTCCGTAGGAATTCCTACCAAACTGTCTTCTGGCCAATAATAATAATAATAATAATAATAATAATAATAATAATAATAATAATAATAATAATAATAATAATAATAATAATAATAACAGTAATAATAACAATAATAGTAATATTGTATTCTTCTTCTTATTATTATTAAAAATGTATATGTACAATTACATTACAATACAGTTCTCTGTTTCACTGGGAGCTTGCAGATGGCCATGCTTCTGCGGGCTTTGAACACTAATCATGAATAATTGTAAATAATTGTTTTAATTCAGAGAATAACATCAAGATCTCAGTGGTTTGTGTGGTATTGAACGGAGGACTTAGCGCACTCAGAGTAAGTCAGCAGTTTCCTGAATCTTCTCTCCATCTATTAGATTTTGGTAATCTGACCTCTTGTCTGTGTCTTTTCTCAGACCATCTACAATGCCATCAATAAGGGCACACCATGTGTGATCCTGCAGGGCTCTGGGAGGTTAGCAGATGTCATTGCTCATGCGTCTGCACAGCAGAACAGTACAGTCCAGATCGACAAGCTCATCAAAGATCAGTTGGAAAAGCATTTTGGTCAAGAGTACAAAAGTACAAATTTCAAGTCCCAGGAAAAAGAGTACATAGAAAAGGTTAGTGAAGTAATGATGGTCCAGTCCATGATATGCGGTGTACACTGTACACTGTGGTGATTTTGATATGGACCATACAGTCAGTTGCCCAAGTTGGCCATAGAAGGAAGGGGATTTGGGGAATGTGACACCTGCATGCATTTGGGCAATCTAGCAAAGAATAACTGGTCAATGTTCTTCACAAGACTTCACAAGTTAGGATCTGGGGTTGTTTAGTTGGTTTTTGTTTATTTCTATGTTTCTTTCTCCCTCTTTTATTTAGACCAGTCCTGTTTCTGTTTTACGTTAGTGCAGTTCTTCTTAGTGTTTGTAGTTATGTTTATTTATGTTAGTAGTTATTCTTAGTTTCTCTAGTTTTAATGTTTCTTTAATGTAGTCATTCTTTAGTGTTAGATTTATTTCAGCGTCCTCTGTATACTCTTCCTCGCTCCTTTCTTTTTCCCTCTCTTTTACCTCAGTCCCCCTTCTGCTCTCTTCCTTCACACCTCTGATCAGATAGCTAATCTGCCCAGTACCTTTGTCTCAGCTTTCAACCTCCCAGTATTTAAGCCCCTCATTCTCAGTCTCTATTCACCAGATCTTCTCGTCAACTCTTGTCACTTCTCTGTATTCTCCTTCTGTGTCCCTGCTGGTTTCATCCCTTGGATTTTTGATTTTGTGTTTTTGCCATGCTATAGTGATTTTTTTTTTTATTTTTTATTCTTTCATAGAATTTTTCATATATGGTCCATGCTCCAAGCTCTTGTCTACATTTTGGTTCATCCTTTCACATCCATATCATGACATGCATCATAAAATTTACTACCATTAGGATCTGTATCAATGTCATGTGTGCCTTCTGCCGTGACACTTGGACCATCATTGCACACACAATGCAATGATGGCCCATTGAATTGTGGTCCATCATTGCACAATGATGGCCCACATGTTTGGGCTGACAATAACTGTCAATGTCGCAGATGTCGGGCGATCTATAGTAGCAAGGATTGTCTTGTGCTATGGTGGAAGGGGAGCAAAATGGTAGACAGAAGTGCAACCTGTGAAAACACAAATGCCCAAATAAGAACATTGGTTTGAGTAAAATAGTTGAATCCACAATGATGATTATATGATATCCATGTCCTATTTATTCGGGCCTGTCTTAGCAATGCATTAAGGCCCCTATTGT
Source organism: Phalloptychus januarius (assembly GCA_902982915.1). NCBI lineage: Eukaryota > Metazoa > Chordata > Actinopteri > Cyprinodontiformes > Poeciliidae > Phalloptychus > Phalloptychus januarius. Next base: position 12,202,765 of record CADWAE010000230.1, on the reverse strand, counting down.
TCTACACCTACTAAGGTGTTTTTTTTTCTTCTGTCATCGTTAATGTGGTCTGAACCACAGCGTGCACCCCTTTAATAAAACGTGGAGCTCAGTCTCAAGAAGTATGCTGTTACTTCTTGTAACAGCATACTTCTTGAGTAACATTTCGTGTTACCATGGTAACATTTTGTGCTACCATGGTGACATTTCGTGTTACCATGACTCCACCAAGCCGAAAGGTAATAAAGAACAAGAATAAAGTTAATGAACAACAGTTATTATTATGCAGATAAGAAGCTTTCCCATTAACTTAATCCAATCCTTTGTCAATCAAATAACATTCAACCCAAATTCAAACACGACTTCAGGTGGACAGCACAGCATAAAACACTGCAATAGTTCACTTCAAACTTATGATGCACTCGATTCACTGCAGAATAATTGCATGCAATCTAACCCCAGGACCACACTCCAAACAGAATTGGGTCTCAGATATTCAAAATTAACAACGACATAGAATGCTTATATTCTGTGGAGTAACCCAAAAACAAGACACGACATACAAACATACAAAAAATAAAAAAATACTTCGCCCTAGTACTAAGGAGAAACAATCAATCTAAAAGCTGGGTGATCTAACAAAATAAAAAAACAAACTCTAAAGGTCAGCAGGAAGCAGTGAAAACAAAATATAAAAATTACCAAATGGTTTTAATAAACACTTTAATCTACTCAATCTAAAACAAATTAAAAACACTGGACTGTCAGAACAACAGTCTTCTGTCCATGGAAGAAAAATGTCCATGAAGTAAATAAAGCCTTGTACTGTATGAACCAGGGAAACAATATGAGTTAGGGTAAACCAAGCTTGACTCTGGTTGACGTCACTTTGGTTCCTTGATGCATCCCTTCTGCTCTGGTACACAACAAAGCCACTTCTTGATTGTTTTGCTGCAGTCAGCTTTGGGTCAAACTGCCTAGCAGCAGCTGAAAGACGCTGGTAAAAAACATTTGAGAAGTTTTGAAATCTAAAATAATGTACTGGTTATAGATCTGAAAACAAACACAGAAACTCTTCAGTTCCCCTTGTACACTCACATTTAAATTAATAAGGACACTCTGTTACTGTCCACACAGGACACACCACATAAGGAGTCCAGATTAATTTACATATAGCGGAGACGTTTTATTAAACCCAAGTACCCCGAGCTCAAAGAGGAGCAGGGGCGGAGAGGGGAAGGGGTGCGACAAACAGGATACATTGATTCAGCATTGATTACCAGTGTTTCCCAACACTGGTACTCAAGACACACTGAGGTACATGTTTTAGATATGCCCCTGTGTCGACACACCTCATTCAGATGATTGCAATTCAGCAAAACCCTGTTTATCAGCCATCAATTGAAATTAGTTTTTCACCTTGAGGACCAGTGTTGAAAAACACTTGATTAGGCACCACAAAACAGCTTTGATTCAATAAGAAAAAATGCAATCTGACGTATTGAATCTTCTGATGCAGTAAATTGTCATGTGACAATTTAATATATTTCTTCTTTAAATATTGTGGTCATAAAGTAAAACCTTTACAACAGCACTGTGGGTCTAGACATTGTCTTTTCTGTTTCTAGATTCAGGAGATCATCAAGAAGGGAGAATTACTGACGATATTCAGAGCAAGGAAAGATGGCCAGGGGAATCTGGATGTGGCAATCCTTGATGCTCTTTTCAAAGGTAACTGTGGAGGCTTACAAAAGTATTTAAAATATCATGCTACAACTAGACACTGTGTGCTTTATTGTATTTCCTAGACCACCACAAAGTAGTTGGAATGTTAACACTTAAATTATATTTTCAAATAAAAATCTAAAAAGTGTGGAAAGTATTTGTATTAACTTCTTTGACATTCTCTTTAAATTCCTGGATAGACCCCATGTCTATGTTCGTTAGTCAGAGAAGCAGTTGCAGGGAATTGCTAGCAGTCTATGAGGCCCCATTGACTTGCCTAATGTGTTCTAATTGCTTTGTACAACATATGACCAGATTTTTTCATCAGATTGTTTCCCAAAATAGATTCAGTGTTTTTTGGACCTTAGTCTTTTTTTCCTCTTAGAAGCTCCATGCAATAAAACTGTGTGAGTCCACACAAATGAACACATCATTAATGCTCATATTATAATGATTCATCTGTTATTAGTTTTTTTCTTTATCATTGGGTAAAAATCCAGCTTGCTGAGTTACTTCTGGTCATCTATTATCTTCTCCATCAACTTCTGTCTATGGGATTTCAGTTTTTCTCAGCCAGATCTACTTCACTACTTTGTTTATAAACTGTGCTTGTAATACTAGTTATTTGCCTAAAATAAAAGTTCATAAGTGTGTGTGCACTAGATATCCTGAAGACATTTGGTTGTCAGTATATGTTCTATCATCAGCTTCGAAGACTGGTGGGTCACAAGATGAGTCCTGGAATAAGCAGCTGGAGCTGGCTATTCACTGGAACAGAGCCGACTCAGCTGAGACTGAGATTTTCACTGAGGAAAGCGTGTGGAAGGTGGGTTTGTTTCAGAGCACTGCTTAGGTTGAAAAAAGCTTCATATTTGCTTTGAAATCTTATTTAAATAGACTGCAATGAAAGCATACAGTAACTAAATACTTTCAAACAATGTATTTAAATAAGTCAATCATTTATAATACTTCAAACTGGTTAGTTTCCCACCAACATGATAAGGTTCTTCCTTTTGTTTCTTTCTTTAGTCTGACGACCTCCACCAGCCTATGAAATTAGCCTTGGTTGGCAACAAGCCAGATTTTGTGAGTCTGCTCCTGGAGAACGGTCTGGTTCTGAAGGACTTCCTGGAAGACGACGATACTCTTTGTGAGCTCTACCAAAAGCTGCCCAAATGCTTCTTCTTGTACAAGTTGGTCAAGAGGGTGGAACCTGACCTAATAAGGAAGCAGGAACTGCATAAGGATGCTCTTCATAGAATACAAGGAAAGATCTGCCTGATTGATGTCTCAAATGAAGTGCGCCACCTGCTGGGAAATTTCACACAGCACATCTATCCTTCTCCACCCACCACGGAACAACAGCATAAACATGTCACTGTGCGCATAAAAGAAATATTTTCTGTGAGTATGTTTTTTTATCCATTTTCTGTTCCTCTCTCTCTCTCTCTCTCCCTAATCCAATTTTCTGACCCACATGCAGATAACACAACAGAAAATCATCCACATATAATAAGATGGTTTATTTTCTTCAGTGCAAAAAAAAAAAAAACAGTGATAAATAAAAATGTACACAGGTCTTTGGGTAGCGGGGGGAGGAGGGGCGTCGGCAGAGGAGGAGGGAGCGGGCTAGTCAGCTGGAATCGATGGCAATAAGTTGATTGCAGATAGGAGGCTGTGGTACTCGGGCGACCCATGGGAACTCTCCACGGCGTCTCGAAGGAGGTGGGCAAAAACGATCCAGAAACTCAGAAACTGATCAGGGTTTCACAGTGTCTTCAGAGAGGTCCTGGGGGAAAAAAACGCAGAAGAGAAATTACTGGAAGCTCAGAAAGATAAGCAAGCTACAGGTAGTCTACGAAGGGCTTGGTGCACCAATGTTGGCTAACACTCTGGCACTGGAGAGCTGACAAACCCCCCGCTTAAATCCTCCTCCAGATGAATCGATCGACTGCAGCTGTGGTAAATGAGAAGGCTCCGGGTCACGCCCTCAGGAGGCAGCCTCATAGCGGCCTCTGGTGGAACAAAGGAAAACAGACCCAACCACCCTGGATCCCAACAAATAGAGCCATAATCCTCAGCTGGGATGTCCATGTACTGGTTACACAAAATAGTGGCCTATATTTCTGTATCGAGAAATCACGATACAGAATTGGCACAGCATATATATTTCTGTCAGACAGCTCTTGATCAGCTCATCCTGTTAACATCTTATAACACCAGCTTGTTTTCTTTGTTATATATTATTTCGGATTCCTTTCTGAATATTATATGTGTATGTTTTTTTAAAGTGAACCATTGACTTTCGACTGCCTGGCTCCTCCCTACATTTGGGTCCTGCTATTGATCATTTTACAATAATGTCCAGCTGTGCCCCATGACACAGTGCAGTGCATATTCAGGGTAAAAGGCCTGGGGATTGAGATGACTGTGGAGGAAGAAAATTGACCTCCCCACGTGAAATGGAGTCATAAAATACAAAAAAAAAGTTTAAATAAAAAATGCAATTACAGAAATGCTCACTTGTAAAAATATACTTCTTCAAATAAGAAATTAAAAATTAACAGCCTTATCTCTCACCCTTCCCTGGTCCCCTGTGAAAGGGAAATAAATCAACAGTCATGAAGAGTCCCAACCAAGCTTCAGCTACAAACCATTTTTACATAAATATTTACTCAGAAATGATTTACTTCCTTTTTATGGGGTATCATGGGATTAATCCCAGTGTTTCCAGTTCAAAATGTCAGTAACCAGTTTAAATATTTCATCAACATATTTTTTATTTCTTATAGGCTTTCATGAAATCACTGACTCCATAATGTCTTACAGCTTAGTAGAGAGTATGCCTGACAAGTGAACCCCCCAAAAATTGAATCCCTGAATTTTTTTAAGGGATGTAAAGATGAAGCTCAGAGGGAAGGTGAAGCAAATAGGGATGCAGCCAGAGATCTTTTCCTTTGGGCAGTTGTCCAGAACAACAAGGAGCTGGCTGAAATTGCCTGGGATCAGGTGATTAAAAACTCCTGCACATGTTTAAAGAAAGTGTCTCTCAGGTGGTTTATGTACTGTATGTAACTTTGCATTTCTCTCTGTCTGTGCAGTGCAGAGACTGCATGTCTGCTGCTCTGGCTGCCAGTAAAATTCTGAAGAAAATGGCTGAGGAGTCAATCGATGCAGACGAGGCTGAGGAAATGCGGGAGCTCGCCAAGCACTATGAAAACCATGCAATTGGTATGAGACAGAAGCAAAGAGAACATCTACAGACTGAGGTGGGATTTATTGGCCTGCATGTGTGTCTTCAGGTGTGTTCAGCGAGTGCTACAAGAATGATGAGGATCGTGCCCAGAATCTGCTGGTTCGAATCTCACGCCTTTGGGGCAAGACAACGTGTCTGAGGCTGGCATTGGAGGCCGATAATAAAAACTTTGTGGCTCTGTCAGGCGTTCAGGTGAAGCAATTTTTATTCATATTTTATAAATCAGGAATGTTTAATTTTTATGTTAGAAACCAACACAAAGTACTGCATGAATACAAAAGTATAAATAATGATACCAGTTTTTTTAAAATTAACGTGGCAGGACCAGTGTGATTAAACTTGGGAACAATAGCTCCAGTTAAAAAGTTACCTCCAAGGCACACAGGCCCGCTACAGATGAGGCTAGAGACTCTCACTCGATTCAATACTTTTATTTATTTCACAATTGTTGCAATAATAAACATATTAAATTAAAACCACTCACAATAAAAGACGCCAATAGCTCAACTCAACAGCAGTGCAAACCAGGAGAGTGACCTAAAAACAGAAACGCAGCAAACAAAACAGCAAAAATAAAGAAAATCGTGCGCCAAACCAGAAAAAGATCACCACCACCCGGAGACTCCACCACCAACACCACGAGCTGGCTATTCCTGTCAAGAATACATTAATTATTAACAATTATGCAATTCAGTCCGTGATAAAATGGTCAAACGGCGACAGTTCCCATCAAGAGCCGTCCGAGAGAAACGGCCACACCGCCGTCCGTGGAGCGGCACCACCCCGAGCGGCACTGGGGGAACTTAGTCCGAGCCCCAGCCCAAATCAACAATCCTGGACCGATAGAAATCCGCTTTACGCAGACGGGATGGCGGGCACGGCAGTCATGACGACAGGTAGGCGGTGACAGCAGACAACGATGACAGGCGGCCCGCCAGCCAGAGACAAGCGGGACACCAGGACGTCAGCCGGACCACGGGCAACCGAGCAGAGAGCCGGTCCAGGACAAACAGGCCGAGCCGGCCGAGGACAAACCGGCCGACAGCCAGCCAAGGACAAACAGCAGCGGCACAGAGCTCTATTTGTAGTGAGTCTAACGGGAAGGAAGATCAGGCAGCCACGAGCAGGTTGAGCTGAGTGTTGTTAAGCGCGCCTTAAGATGCAGCGCCAGCAAACATCGAGGTCTGAACCCGGAGGAACAATGCGACGTCAACCAGGTGAGGGAGGACCCTATTTATACCAACGCCAGCGCCACAGCCAATCAGACTACAGCACATGTGTGGTGCGTTCAAAGCCTATAGGGCATACTGCCACATTAATTAAATTTTTTTTTACAATAATAATCCGAAAAGCATTTGAATTACAATGCAAGTAGATTCTAATGCCAGTCAACTTGTATATAATATGGACACTTCAAACATATGGCAAAAGATGTTTAGGTCAGATGAGACACATTTAATCTTCTCGCCTATGTGCAAAATGATATGTGTATAACTAACACTGAACCTCATCCTGAACTAATTTTTCTCTCCTAGAAACATGATGGAAGCATTATGCTGTAGGTTAGGAAGTTAATGGGGAGATGGATAGGACAAAACTCAGGGAAATCTTAGAAGAAGACCTGATACCGGGGTGGACATCCAGGTGTACAGAGCTAATGAAGCAAAAAAACTAACTCTTGCACAAGAGTTAATTTTTCCTTCAATATCCCTTCAGGGGCTTTTCATACCTGCCCATACCTGTCAAGTCTCCCGTTTTTTTTACCTGGGAAACTATCATATTTTTCCCCTTTTAAGCAGGATTAAGCTATAGAAAGATTTCCCTCAATTTGAACATCTTACACAGGGCATAAGTAAACTAAGCAGCCGCTTAGGGCCCCAGGGCCACTAAGGGGCCCCTTAAGTGGAGCTGATTTTTTTAATTTTTTTATTTTTTCAGTAATAATTTCTATGTCATTATAATATCAAAAACACACAATTTCATTGTGAACTAATTTGTTTTTACAATAAAATATATTTGATAAGCTGGAGATAGGCACCAGCAACCCTCCTGACCCCACTAAGGAACAAGGGTGTACAGAAAATGGATGGATGGATTTGATTATGTATGGAGAAATTTTTGATAAGACCTTGTGCTATAGGCTCTTCTTACTAAGATCTGGTGTGGTGAGCTTTCAGTCCACAATCCTGTGTGGAGAGTGCTGCTCTGCATGGTCTTCTTCCCTCTGATCTACACTGGATTTCTGGTTTTCAGGTGAGTTATTACTCGGAACAACTGTATAAATGAGGACATAGGAAGTTGTAAAGCATTGGATTTCCATATTTTACACATTCATATCTGTTGTTCCTTTTTAGATGTGATGAAGTTCTGCAGAAAAAAATTGAGCACAATGACGAGATAAAAAAGACTGGGGCGGAAGAGGACAAAACTGAGAGGAAAAAGACAGAAAGCTTTATGACAAATAATTTGCAAAGCTTGTAAGAGGATAATCTCTGATTGACTCAACATTTGCTGTCAGATTTTATACAACCTTCTGAGTTGTAAAGGTTTTTTTTTATAAGCAGCAATTCTTGATCAGAAGAGTTACATTTATGCTGATGTTTCTGCCCACAGAAAACAGTGTGTGAAGCATCTGGGCTCCAGACTGTTTGGACTGTACCGCGCTCCTCAGGTCAAATTTTATGGAAACATCATCTCGTACTTTGCTTTCCTGTTCCTGTTTGCTTACGTCCTGATGATAGACTTCCAGAGTACGCCATCTGTAGTAGAGATGATGCTCTACATCTGGCTGTTCTCTTTGGTATGTGAGGAAATCAGACAGGTGAGACCCTACAAATATAATAAACATTCATTTATAAACATACTAGGACTTCCAAACTTAATGGTACCAATGGTAAATATGTGTAAAGGGTTTTAAGACAAATCTATCTTTTGTTGCAGTAGCAAGTAGCACATTCTCGCCCCTAAGATAACAACTTTGAATATTTTTCTTTAGCAAGAAAGCTCAATAACAGTCAGTTTAAAATAAATGAACCTGATGCATTTTGTTCAGATGTATAATGACAGCTTTTGATATGGATTACATGGGCAGTTGCCCAGGGCATCATTACAAAGGAAACGAGCCATCCCAAATGAAAATTTAACCAAATATTTTAGCCACCTGAAATAATCTGGACTTGCTGGTAAATTAATTTGTTCCTATGAAATGGGGGGGAACAGATTATTTCAGGCAGCTGAAATATTCAGCCGCCCCCTCATAAGTTTGGAAAATATAGAGCGACCGTTTCCATCACATACTATCACACATTCCTGTTTGTGATAGTATGTTTGAACCACCAAAAATTAGCAACCAGAAATTTCTTTTATCCAGTAATCTGTCATATCTGATTGATTCATGGGTAGCACAGATAAACAGAACACCGGCTTACTTTTAACACCTTTTGGGCACATTTAAAAAAACAAAACAAAATTAAAATATCTACACTGACTAAAAAAAGTCATTTTTCACCCCTTTGTCTTCTAATGAAGTTTTTATTAGCCAGTTAATTAAATCACTATTTCTTTGTATCAGTTTCTGGCTAGACACTTTTAAATGCTGATTTGTGACTTTTGAATTCAAAGAACATTAAAAAATTCTCTAAAAAATGTTCTGTCTTCTGGTATTTAGAAAGTAAAAATAATTTTGATAATTCTAACTGACCTAAAAGAAGAAAGGTTTTGTCAGGTTTAACTTCAGCTCTGTTTTTAAATTTCCGTTTTCTGTTTTAGCTGTTTTATGATCCTGATAATCTAAGGCTTCATGAGAAAGCTAAAGTGTACATTCGAGAGCTGTGGAACATTTTGGACATCCTCTCCATTCTGCTATTCTGTCTAGGTGTTGTATTCAGGTACCTTCTCTGAATCTCAAAGAGTCATGGATAGTCTTTCAAGCTACTCAATAATCTGTGACTAGTGAATTTTTTATTTCTTTTTTTAACATCAGGCTGACAACCAAGATGTTCTACCCAGGTAAAATCATCCTGTGCATCGATTTTGTGGTCTTCTGCCTCCGTCTCATGGCAATCTTCACCATCAGTCAAACACTGGGACCTAAAATCATCATTGTCAAGAAGATGGTGAGGAGTTTGCATGTGAATAATAATGAATCTGATATAATGTGGGGAAAAAACCAGTAGAACAATGCTCTTTATAACACTTATGAACCTCTACTTGTTAAGCTGATCTTTGGAGACATCTTCTCAGCAGGACTTTAAAAGTGTTAGCGCTTTTTAGTATCTGCTCTTTGGGACTATTTTGCATCTTCTTTCCTAAGTCTGATTTTCTAAAAAATAACCTCCATGAATTATTTTTGCAGGTTAAAATAATTAACCATGAATATTCAGATATTTATTGGCAATTTGTAATCATCTGGATGTAATTTTTTTTCTCCAGATGATGGATATTTTCTTCTTCATGTTCCTCCTGACCATCTGGGTCGTGGCATACGGTGTTGCCAAACAAGGCATCCTCATCCATAATGACAGTCGGATGGACTGGATCGTCCGTGGGGCTATTTACGAGCCATACCTCATAATATTTGGAAGTTTTCCTGAAAATATTGACTGTGAGTGGAGAAGTGTATTGTGTAGTTTTATTATGTGAAGTGAAACCTTAATCTGTGTGCACGTAAGGGTAGGTTTGTTGGTGGTGTGACATATTCTAGTTTCAGTATTTTGTCTCCTGCAGATGCTGGATTTGATATAAATTCATGCAGCATGAATGGCACAGATCCCCTGAAGCCCAAGTGTCCTGTGCTGAATGAAAACCAGGTGCCGGCATTCCCTGAGTGGCTCACCATCATCATGCTCTGTGTTTACTTGCTCTTTGCCAACATATTGCTCCTCAATCTCCTCATAGCCATCTTTAAGTAAGCAACATATTGCTCCTCAAGCTCCTCATAGCCAATATTTAAGTGAGTCCTTGCCACCAGCTTTGGTTTTCAACATAATGAATCTGTTAATCTTTCACCTGCACAGCTACACGTTCCAGGAGATCCATGAAAACACAGATAGGATCTGGAAGTTTCAAAGATATCAGCTGATCAAGGAGTACCACAGCCGCCCGTCCCCCCCACCTCCCGTCATCATCATGAGTCATATCCAGTTCATCAGGAATTTGGTGCTGTACAGGAAGCCGATCAAACACGAATTCAGTAAGCCCTTTCTTGATTTCTGGAAGTATGTTATGTACAAGAGGTAATCTCAGATCAACTGCATTTGATGATTGTTTCCATCTACTTTATTATGCAAAATATTTATCATTCTTTTTTTTATTATTTTGACTTTGAAGGATGTGTTCTTTCCCATAGTCTTGTATAGTAGACTTTATATCAATAGAAGTGAGTCCGAGATTTCATCTGCAATTTTTTACAGCTCTTTGACCTTCTAAACCCAATTTGATCTTATTTGAATTTCTCTGTAGGAACTCAAATTAATAGTGTTTCCTGCCATTAATAGTTAGTAATTATCTGTATAAGGAGAACAGATGATGTCAGAGTGTGTAAGAAAGAGCAGTGGCTGTAAAACAGGGTTTTATACATCTAAAACGATAAAATTGAAAAAGGTAACATTTTAAACAGGCTTTGACATCTTAGGTTAATATTCTAAATATAAATTCTAGCTTAAGTTTCAATGAGAATTTAAAAAGTAGCAAACAAATCTTCTTCATGTAGCCGATATGGTCCTACACTCCGTCTTCCGCACAAGGGAGAGCAAGCAACTCAAAAACCCAAAAAGCGAAGCAATCAAGTTCTCAATAAAATCCAGTATAAAGGAGAACAATAAAAACCAAAACAATCTAAACATGCAAAGCACAAGAAAAAATTAAAAGAAAAAACACAATCACATTTTTCCCTCTGCAACATTCACACTAAAATAACTAGCACATCGAAGCATGTTGACGTCAGTTCATCCATACAGCATTTTAGGTAAGATGTGTTCATTAGTATTGGCTGTGTCAATCGGGGCACATGAGCTGATTTCATTATCGCATTAGCCGATTTCAAATAATGGAGGATTTTTAGATTCATTTTCTAAAAAAATTAATTGTTGAAGGTCTTTCTAAAGTTCTTGTTCAAACTTTGGCTGCTTTTTTTTCCATTTTTCATCTAGATTTTGTTCCTGATGATGGCAAGTTGAGAAGGTTGTGAAGGACGAAAACCCTAATAATACAGAAAAGCTAATTATTAGTGTCTGAAAGTCTAAAAAAATCAAAGACCTGACTCAAACACACTTCACTTAATCGTACACTAGGCAACAGATTTTCAGCTAAAAGCTCTAGGAATCGCATTCTGTTAGCTAAAAAAGACCTCAAAAGAAGTGTTTATCAAGATGTACTGACTCTTTGGACAGAACATAGGACTTAAGCAAATTTTGCATGGCGATGTATCCATTTTTGTAACATTTTCAGTCAGTGCTGTCTATTCTATCCCACATACTCCAATAGTATTCAGATTTCACCAGTAACAGTGTTTAGTGTGTAGATCTACGGAGCCTTGTGGCTCAGACCAACACGGAAACCAAAGTGAAAGTGATGATGATATAAATCATGGCACACTTTTTTTTTCAGAGAAGGATTTTTCTCAAGAAGAAGAAGAGAAACTGTTGTCCTGGGAGGCCTTGATGAAGGACAGATACCTGCTGTCTTCACAGCTGGAGCAGAGCCAGAGCAAGGAGGGATGCATCATGGATACATCTCAAAAGTAAAATTCTGCAGAAAGTTATTGTGTGTTCAAGTCAAAGGCTATAAGATGACTAACTGCATCTATGTGAGCTTGTAAACTAAGTCCAAGCAGAATTTTGACTGCGAAATTACATGGAGGGCCATGGCGTACACTAACGGGGGGCAGGTGCTCAAGTTGTCACTCCTTGTGCGACAACTGCTGACTGATTTTTTCATTTCACCTACTGCATAACATTTTATCATGCATGACATGGGTGAGATGTCAGTGCCAGTTTATATACTCTAACTCAAGAAAATAAGTACTTTTTTTTGGCAAGTGAGATGGGCTCAGTCATTTTTGCCACTTTAATTACAGATCATGGCGGTACGCCATGTGTTGGTGTTCAGGGGCTAAAGATGAATAAATTTGTATAGAATGTAATTGCCTGTACTTTTTTAAAAGAATGTGTGTCACATTGTATTGAGATAAACGTAATTTAAACATAGTTTAAACCCAGTATTTTTGTATTCATGAAAAATAAAACTCACCATGAAACATGTTTCAACTTGTAGATTTTGCGTGTTCTGTGTGAATGTGCTTTGTTAAACTGAGTAAACAACTTGATTTGTTTAATATTAAACATGAAAAAAGTATTTTTGAGACTAATCCTAATCTCACTCACTCATGTTGCTTTTGTTTGCTTCCTAAGGGTTACCGCCTTAACTGAACGGGTGGAGAAACTTGAGGAACAGGTTATGGACTGATTTTTTTCTACTTTAATGTTGCATCTGTATCACAGTGTAAATTATGTATCTTACTTATATATATATATATAGATCCAATGAGGAAAACAAAGCTTAATGACTCGTTAAATTACTGTTTGCTTTGTGTCACCCAGGTCACCAATACACTGCAGAGGATTGAGGACAGTCTGAAATCTCTGAGTGTTCCTGCAAGAACACCTTGAGCGACAAAGAAGAAGCTGAATAAGCGCATATATTGATAAGATGATTGTGTTTTGCTTCAGGTTTCATGATTTCTCTAGCAGAGATATATAACTATTAAATCAATTTGTATTTCTTACTTTTTGGATGAGGTGTGCTTAGATGCTAAATTAAATGAGTCTTAGTTATAGAGGTGACAGTAGAAGTTATAGGTAATGTGGGGGCTGAAGGCCAGAAATAGACATAGGCTTGTCTATGTTTCTCTCTTTTATTGTTGGAGTAATGAGAGATGTTGTTTGTCAGGATTAAGTCTAACTGTCAGTTTATTATTTGTAGGATAAGACTTGATAAGGATTCAGGGATTTTTTATTGTCACACCACCTTGATAGTTTGTGGTACGAAATTTGTACTTGGGTCCCAGATCAAGAAATCCACTACACTAAAAAATAAAAAAAAGTAAAATAAACAGATGAGCAAAAATAAATTTAAGAGAAATGTGTAGTTACAGTGGGGAAAAAAGTATTTAGTCAGTCACCAATTGTGCAAGTTCTCCCACTTAAAAAGATGAGAGAGGTCTGTAATTGACATTATAGGTAGACCTCAACTATATGAGACAAAATGAGAAAAAGAATTTTCTCACTTGCTCTGTGCAGCCTTGACCACCCTCTGCAGAGCCGTCCTCTCAGCAGCAGTGCAGCTGTTGTGCCACACGGTGATGAAGGTGCAGAGAATGCTCTCCACCACACAGTGCTAAAGGTTCCTCAGATTTCTCTGTGTCTTACAATAAATTGATACTAAGTGACAATGTAATGATTTTTAAACCTCTAATAAAAACATATGGCTTTGGTTTAAAATTTGTGATGTTTCACTGTTACACTGTCTTAGTTACACTCTGACCTTGGGAGGGAACAATGAACTTCCTCAAGGAGGATAAGAGTATGCTCAAGCAGGAAAGCCCTATCACCTGCAGTAAGGAGGAGACGGTGTCTACAGCGAGGGAGAAAGGTTTCCACATCAGCCAGGCATCCTCACCTTTTAAGAAAACTTTGTCTTTATTCTGATATTCTGCTTAGCTGCAATAGGATTGTGGGGTACTGTTGTTATATTCACAAACAATATTATTATTTTGAATGACTCTTTACCTTGAAGGATCAGAATAAGTCTCTTAGTGAGAGCCATTCTTAGTTTTTGTGACTTCACTTGCTTATAATACTCTGCACACAGATCAACAACTATTATTTTTATTCAATTTAACATAGTTATTCAATCAGTGAATAAATAAGGTACAAGGAATTTATGTAGAAGGAAGGGTTTACATTTGATGAAAGTACCTAACCAGCTCATCTGGGGTGATCCCAAGGCGTTCTCTGGCCTGCAGAGTAACATGGTCCCTCCAGTGTAAATTTAGGTATCTATTCTAGTCAAGTTCAGGGTTCACAGACCACTGCATGACAAAAGGCTCACAAGACAGAAGCTCACACTCTTACTGGAAAATTGAACAAATGCTGAAAACTTGTTTTTACGATAAAAAGCGCTTTGAACTGCCTTGTTGCTGAAATGTGCTATAAAAATAGACTTGACTGTCCCGTCATACCTGCTGACAATCAATGTCGATGGTGGGGTTGTGGGATCGGAATGTAGTAGAACAGTCTTTAACACGTCAGGGTATGATCAGGCTTCAGGACAATTCTTTCAAAGTTTGAGGGCTGTTTTTCTTGATGATCTTGCTTGTGTAACTGGATCCTTTCTGCGTTGTGCTGGTTTCATTGAATGATCAGGCCGGGCCACGGTTTGTCTTTAAATGGATGGTTTCTTGATTTATTCTGACGAGAACAACAAACAGAAAACAACCATGTCGCCCGCTCCAAGTCCACTCCTGCAGGACAATGAGACAAAAGGCGGGGAGACCATGTCGCATAACTTTTAAATAATCAAAATAAACCTTTTTTACACAACATACCTGGCGAGAACAACACCAGGTATTGTTCTCACCAGGTACACCAGGTATTGGTGTTGTACGAGGTACAACACCAATACCTCGTATTGGTGTTGTACCTCAATACGAGGTACAACACCTCGTATTGGTGCTGTACCAATACGAGGTGTTGGTACAGCACCTCGTATTGGTACAGTAGCTGACCGCTCCAAGTCCTACACAAAACAAATAGATCTATAAATAAACTGGATGTATTTAGATGAAAAATAAACAGCACAAACTCTCAAACTGGACAGCATGACAAAAAGGGATGACAAAAGGGGCGCAAACAATTTAGAGACAATACCACAGAAGAAGAAAACAATGACAGAATTTTTAGAGGTGTTTCAGTCAGGTAAGTAACAATACGAATAACAACTGTGTAATTATAACAAAGGAGAAATAGAACCAGATTACATTTGCAGAGGGCCAATATTTAAGTGGCCATATTTTCTTCATTTTTTTGGGTTTCTACGTGTTTCACATCGATGGATTTTTAGAAACCACACTTCCTGAATCTGTAAATATCTCCTGAATCCACCCAACCTTCCAAGAAGACTTGTTCCTGGAAGGTCCGTTGTGCTTTGCTCCATGGTTTTGTCTTGATCAGTCACTCATGGGACTGCAACAGTGATGTAATGTTTACTGTCATGATCTTGCACAGTTGACTTGCTTTTGCTGCCTCACTATTTTTCTTACTTGCTGTGATACCCTTAAAGAATCCAGTCAATTTTCATCATTGCTTTTTCAGCAGACCAGAAGACACCTTGTAAATGTATTAACCATTTCTCATTGATTTGCCACATTTTCCTCTCTCTTTTGCAAAACCATTTTCTGTAATATTAGTTTAAAAAAATATCACAGTATCATTAAACTTTGCATTTCAAAAGATTTCTGATTCTGAATCCAATTTGCAAAAGGAATAATGGACATAGCCTATGTAGATAGATAGAAATGGCATTCAGAGGAATACCCTGTAATGACAAGCAATGATGTACTGCGTGCTGTATTTTGTTCTTCATTTGACAATGATTGATTTGAACAGCTCTTTCCAATTAAAAAGAGCTCTTGCATGTTGTTTGAAGTCAGTATTTGCTTTCGTTTCATATTTTAAATGAAAAACCTTTTGCACTAAATGTGTCACTGACTGATGTGTCACTCCTTCGGGCTGCATGTTAACCTTTAACAGTGTGTAGAATTTAAAGTTCATAGCTGCATGGAAGCAATGAAGAAAAACTGGTTAGACTGATTAGCTTCATGTTTGGCTGGCTAGTTAGCCTAAATGTTACTGAAGCAAGTTAACACTACACAGCTAAATAACTAAAGCGACAGGAAATTTCAGCACATTAGTTTTACTAGGTGTTTCTGTAACTTTTTTTCTCTTTTTTTCTTCCTTGGGGATCAGACAAGTTGGGACTTTTTGACATGATGCTTTCTGACTTCACTTACCTTGCAAAACTCACCCAACTTGTCCTCAGGTGTGTGTTGCATTCTGTGTCACAGAACGTACCTGACAGCAAAGAGACAGAGATGGTGCGTGGGCTGCTGGAGCAAACCAAATGGTAGAGAAGGATGAGGAATCTAAGCAAAGTATCATTATTATTATACTTTCCTTAGTGTTTAATTTAGTATATTAAACATTTAATTGAATAATTTACTTTTCAATATTATTACATTTGTGTGAAAATTTTCATAGTAGGAAATCAAATTATTACCTGCAAGAAGAATAGAAAAAGTTACTTTTATTCCTGGCCCGTTTTTATGTCGCCCCTGAACTGATGCCTACGCTGCTCGCTGACCCTGAGCACAAAAAGGGCAAGAAAGAAAAATAATATGCCAGTATGAAAGATTGCAATGTATATTAAATGATGCATTTAATATGATTTATTCCCTCGCTCCGCCCTCCTTCTACCTTTTGGTTTCTTCCTGCATCCTTCTCACGCTCCTTCCTGTGCCCTCACTTCTCTCAGGTATGAGTTGCATTTTGAAAGGCAAGTGACTTTAGAAAGCATCATGTCAAAACGTCCCAAGTTGCTTGATGCCCAAGGAAGAAAGACGAAAAAAGAGGAAGAAAGTGACAAAGGTACAGTAAAACTAAAGTGATGAAATTGCTATCTGCCTTAGTTATTATACAGGTGTGTAGTGTTAACATGCTGTGGTTTCACCTAGGCTGTCTTGCCAGCCAAACTATTTGATGTGTCGCTTAGATGGTATTTCTTGATTCCTTTCATGTAGCTGTCAACTGATGTTAAAGTTAACACACAGACCTAAACGGTGTCAAAGTGACACATTTTGTTTGCAAAAGACTTTAAACCATACAAAACAGAAACAAAACCAAATATTGGACAACAAAATGCAACACTAATAGTGCACCATTTCTTGTCATTGTAGCTTATTGCATTACTTTTCTAATAGTTTTTTATCTTTGTACATCGGTTGTGTCAAATTTTTCTTCTTGCAAAAAAATTTGATCCAAAATCAGAAATGCTTTGATTCAAATTTTATTGATTCCATTGCATATTTTTCAAACGGAGCAGAAAACTGAAATATTGTAACTAATACAGAAAATACTGTTAATGTAAACCAAAATAAAATCTATCAGAGAATAAGAAATTAAGAGAATAAAATTATATTTATTACAGTACATGAAATATCCAGTATGTACTCTCCTTCCATCTGCCTATGATCTCCTCCATTAATGCTGGTAAATAACAGCACAGACTTGTCACCTTATAAAGCTACGGTATGTACAAAAATATGTTTTTTACATATTTGTTAAAACTGTCGCAATGTCATGACAGTATGGTATGAGAAAGATAATCTGTGAAAAAAATCTGGCTTCCCCACCCCTTCCTAGTAATACATTTTCCGTCTGCAGAAATGTGCCGCTCTAGGCAGCCAATCAAGTCACATATTTTTCTGAGGAAAAACCTGCTGACGGCTAAAATCGAGTCAGTAAGAGCAGAGGTGAACTGTTCAGCAGGAGCAGATGTAAGAATGACAAAATATGAAGCTGAAAATTGAAATAAAAAAAGAAAATGATCTGAAAGAGAATTCACACAGGGTAAAATAGACAGACCATGTGTTGGTCCAACTGCTGATTGTGCTAAATATTAAGTTAATTAATTAAAGAGTCCAAAAGCTTTAAAAAGCAAGTGAGTCAGTGGGACAACAAACAAGGATATTAAAAGACTGTCATAATTGGAATAAAATAGCAAAGAATTCAGAAAAATATTTAAAGGATCCTTTGCTGTATGTGGGTGATAAACAGCACATATTAGTGTGCACAAGCTCAATCACAAACAGCTGCAATTCAAAAGTTGTTCTTGGGAAAAAAAGTCTAAATTTTGAAATTATCTTTCTGGTTAGGAATATAATTTTGTAATAGTTTTCCATATACATACAACAAAATTGTATTTTCTGAGAATCCTGTGCTAGAGCTGCAATGAAGATGAAGCAAGAGGAGTCCAGAGTTTTACAAATAGCCCACTTTTAAAATGTTTTTGTCTTTATTTCTTGAAACATGCTCCTCCTTTTATCCTCAGACGCATCAAGATGTCTAAATCGTACCCCTGGGCCTTCTGCAACACCACCAAGTTCTCCTTCTTTTGCCTCCACCTCACATGACATTTGTCTGTCAGAAACAAAGGCTGAAGCAAATGACCAGGTCAGAATATTTCTAATATCTGCAGTTCATATATACTTTGTGCTTTGATTAACATTGTTTTTAAACTAAAAACTAATGGCTGATCACTTATAAACGTTGGGTGATATAAATTCAAAGAAAAACAAAAGTCGAACTCCAAGCTATACAAAATCATTTTCACATGCCCAATGGGAAGGGAATTCATGGGAATCGGACTGAACAGGTGTGTAGACATAAGAAAACCACTAATCAGTGAGTTTAACCAAATAAATAGGTTACAATTTGAAAGGGGCCATAGAGATGGATTTTATATTGACCTGGCAGCCTTCATAATAATCTGAATTAAACACTCTTCATCATATATTAGCTTCAATGTCGTTAATGTGTTTTGTTTCTGTCCTACTCTGCAAGTAATATTCTGTATGTCTTTGTATTTTTTTTAGCCAGTAACATCAGCAAATGTGGGAGAAAGATTTAAAAATGACATCAAAGCATTTTTCTGTGCAGTAAATGACCAAGAAAGAAACATTGTATTTTGAAATGAATACAATTTTCTTCAAAATTTTTTTTTTAAAAAAAGGCAGATATTTTTCTGAAACTGTTTTGTCATGGTGTCATTAGGCAAAGCAACAGAGAAAAGACTCTCATGCAGAGACGGACGGACAGAAAGACACAGAGAAAAAGCAGCAGGTAACTATAAGTCTGATGATGGTGAAGTTATTCAGGAGACAAAACCAGAAAAGGTTTAAATAAAGCAACTTAATTGCAAGGAATTAAGTTCTTGGAAGCAAAATTCACAAGAATTTTACTTGCTAAAAGTAAAATTCTTTAAGCAAGAAAAACCATTAAAAAAACTTTTTTATGGTTTTATGTAAGAGTGATAAGTGTATTATTATAGGAAAAAAAATCTTATTTCATTTAAACGTACTTAAGAGTGACTGTACTTTTGTTTTTGTGTTGAACTGATTGGGTAATTACAGGTAGTTAATGTGCTTGACCCTGCAGAGGTTCAGTTTGGTGAGCATTTTGAAAAGGAGTGCAAGAGTTTGCCAAAGTTCAAGAGTGCACTCCTGACTGGGGATATAGATGATTCCTATTTCAGCATGAAGAGCTAAACACAAGTTCTCCTGCTGTTTAGTTGCCCCTTTTTGGGACAAACTCCACAGGGGTTTGTCAAGAGAACTACAGGAGATATTTGATCCAAGCTGAGATCTTCCTTAGAGACACTACAAGAAATCAATGTTTATCCAGCCTTCCTTCCACTACTTTACACCCTAACCCTAATGGGGTACCCCGCCTCTCGCTCATTGACCACCGATGACCACTGGAGGTGGTCAATAGACGAGAGGCTGGGCACGGCCTGGACAGGTACATCAGAGGGAAACACAGAGACAGACAGAACAAATAATCATGCAGACACACACTCACACCTAAGGAGAATTTAGAGGAACCCATGCATGCACAGGAAACTTGCAGAAAGGCCAGGATTCAAACTGAGGACCTCCTTGCTGCAAGGCAACAGTGCTACCAACCAGTTATGAGGAATTTTATTATTTCAGTGAGTTTACTCACTCAAATAAGTTTCTCTGATTTTACTTTTTGTAGTTATACGGTTAAGTAAAATGAACGTTGTTCTTTTAGAAACAATACTAATGTCTTAACTCAGGAAGAGTTCAGAAATCAATATTTGGTGAAATAGCCACGAGGTAAACAATGGGGTTCAATGCAGTGAAGAAATAAATTAAACGATTTTAAATTGGTGTGCTTACTTTGTAACAGTGCATAATCTGCATTATTTGATTCTTGTTACCATACCTACAATCAGATGCTATGAGTTTAATCTTTGTTTTTGAGCTTGATTTGTTCACAAATACATCTCAGCAAAAGACAAATGTTTATGCACTGATGCAGCATAGGCCAAATGGCAGCACTGAGGCTGCATAGACTGCTCTTGCTTGATATGTTGTTATCCTGTGGCCTGATTTCAATCTGATCACCACTGATCTTTGTGTTGTTGTAGCCTGAAGGGACATGGGATTTTGTCACAATCAAAGCACCATCTAAATCTCTGTCCTTCTCTCTCCTTCTTCCCAGCAAGTTGCTGTTACCTCATGGATCAAGAAGAATATTAAAAAAATTCAGAGGGATCCCAGGTAGGATAATTTGCCTCTGTAAACTGTTGAGTGTAGTTTCTGCACGTTTCACTATTATCAAAGGAAACTGCTGTGACTGCAGTTAAATCTCATATAAGGTCTCTGCAGTGCTCATATCTATTTACAAACTGTCTTGCATTGTATTGTTAAAAAAGCAATTAAAACTTAGCCTTTTGTTTAAAATGTTAATTTCTAACAATGTTCAGTTCTGACAATCTATTAATATTATATCCAAGCTTCCTTAACGTTTTAGATTTTAATTTACTTGCTTGGACATTCAGAAGTAAACACATTACTTCATGCATGATAAATTAGACATGTTGAGGTGATTTTTTTCAATCTAGTTCTCCAGCAGTTTCAAATACAAATACAGGTCAGGGCAATAAAGGATGCCAAGATACAGTACAATAACATCATCATCATAGTGCATAATCTACATGTCTGGAACTTTTGCACCAACATACACGTGCAGTCACTCAATTTGAGTTTTCTCCAGCAAAGACAAAGAAGAAGTATGTCATGGAAGCTCGAAGATTGACCACCTTGATGAAGCCATCAATGCCATGGAGTCCAACGGGGAGATCGGGGACAAAGAAAACCATGTCCACAAGGCCCCAACAGATGCTTTTGGAGAGATCAACTTTGGTGGTTTTTGGGAAAAGCATAGCAAGGTAAATTATTCTATCTCAGCTTAAAATTAACATTATTATGTCACAATTCCACCAATCCACCAGTCACTAAGTCAGTGTGTTTTTATTCTAAATGAATTAAGGGCCAGAATTTTCTACAACTTAACATATATAAGAAAGAAAATATCGTTTTTCACTGTGAAAATGCGAGGACAACCATCAGGACTACACTGAATAGGGCTAAAGATTTCAACATGCAGGAAACCCTGATGTCCTTTTGGACAACCACCTGAAGTCTATTACTTAGTTAGCCTATCATCATCCTTAAAACATTAAAGAATAGAGGCTTCTCTCTCAAAACAGGACATAAGAAACTGGTGCATACCTTTAATTTCAGTAGGTTAGATTACTGGTGCCTTTACTAATCTCTAATCTAAGTAAAATCAGTAATGGTTTTTATTTAGATTTTATGCGATTTTTTTGGGATAGCAAAAAAAAATGCTATCCCATCACATGATACTGCCACCACCATGCTTCACTTAAAGAAGGTATTAGCCTGGTGAGGACTAGTGCCTGGTACTTGCACCAAAGAATTGAGTCTCTTCTGACCAGATAATTTTGTTTCTCGTAATCTGACAGACTGTTATGTGTCTTTTATGAAGCAGTGGCTTTCACAAATAAGGCCTCTGCCATACAGGCTTTGTTTGTGGATTGCTGCAGAGATAGTTGTCCTTCCTGAAGGTCATCCTCTTTATACAGAGGAACAGTGAAGCTCAGACAGGAAGACCATAAGGGTCTTAATCCCCTCACCGACTATCTAAGGCCCTTTTCCCAGATTGTCTCTTAGGTCTACAAACAATTCCTCTGATTTAATGCCTGGTATTCGACCTCTGACCTCCACTGTTAACAGTGGGACCTTTTATAGACATGTGTGTGTCTTTCCAAATCAAGTCCAATGAACAGGTGGACTTCGTTTAAGCTGTAGAAACATCTCAAGCATGATCAATGAGAGCAGTTCAATTTTGAGCTTCATGGCAAAGCTGTGAATATTTGCTTAAAATTGATTTCTTGGATTTCTATTTTTAATAAATAAATTTAAAAAAATTAAAAACATTTTCCACATCGTCGTAATGAGGTAATTAAGTGCAAAATTTTAAGGAAATATATTAATTCAATGCCATTTGTAATAAGGAAATAATATAACAAAATATGGGAATATGGAAAAGGAAATACTTTCCGGATGCACTTCATGTAAATGCATCCGGAGACATCAATTTTGGTGTCTCCGGATGAGGTATTTCTGGATTTTATTTTTAACAAATAAAATTATAATTTTATTTGTTAAAGAAATGTATATAAAATGTATTCTTTTCCCACCACCACCAGTATGCACGAGTGTCTGCAGACACCAGCCCTGAGTTGCTCTATGAGTTACTGACTAAACAGTGGAAACTCGATCCTCCCAAGCTGGTCATCTCTGTGATTGGAGGAGCCAAGAACTTCTACCTTAAGTCCCACCTGAAGAAGGTTTTCTATAGAGGAATTATCAAAATTGCCCAGATTACAGGTGAGACAGACAGAAAAATAGAGATAGGTGTGATGAATGTCAGTCAGAAACTCACTCAGTGATACTTCATCATCCGTAGGTGCATGGATCATCACCGGCGGTACCAATGTGGGTGTGATGAAACATGTTGGATTGGCTGTGAGGGACTATGCCCTGAGTAACACCATAAAGCGTAAAATAGTGGCTATTGGAGTGGCACCATGGGGAGTAATTCACAACAAGAATAAATTAGTAGATAAAGAAGTAAGTTGAACACACTCTTCTCATTATTCCTGTGAATAGATTTGTGTTTCCTCCATACTTTTCATTGTATTTATCTGCAGGGTTGCTTCCCAGCTAATTATGTGATTGACACAGAAGGTCAGGGTGATCTGACCTGCCTTGATAACAATCATACCCACTTCCTGCTGGTTGATGATGGAACCAGTGGATGCTATGACGTGGAGATCCCGCTGCGTGCAAAACTAGAGAAACACATCTCAAACGAGGAGATTACGCTTGAAAAGAAAGGTTAAGAGGAGATGAATTTTCATTATTAAAATTTACAAAAAAGAAAAGAAAGTAGAACTGCAAGCAATTTGCAATGGGACCATTCTCAACACTCCATATATATTTCATACTTGGTTTCCTGTAACAAAACAAAAAATTACGAAAAAAAAAAAAATCAAAATTACTTTTTTTTCCATTCTGTAAACTGAACTGTAAAAATGTCAAATTGAATTAACAGTGATTACAGTTGTTGTTTTTATATGTTGCGATACAGACTTGAAATTGCCAAAGAAGAAGAGTTTAGAGAAGATTATTACATTTCATAAGGTTAATTACTTACTTGAAATAATAAAATAATTTTAATAATGGTAAGAACATCAGCTCTTAATGAGATGTTTTGACTCACTCTAAATAATTCAAACACATTCATGGAGAGCAAGAGTGCTGGAGTAGAGTTTTTCTAAAACTGTGATAAAGTGGTCCATAGAAAATGGAATTCATATTTTGCATGCCAAAGACAAAGGAACAGACAAAGAGGTTACCAGTGATAAGCAGAGAAATACCATCTACTTGTCTTTGTGGAAAAATAGCTGCAGTTCTCTACAGTATTTCCATTTTCAAACGAAAGACTTGTTGATAAAATGATTAAAATTACATACCAACATTAGCATGTGCGCCTGACATTCAAGATGTGCACAAAAAGAGTGTCCAAGATGACAAAACACACTCATAACCCCAAAGCTTAGGCCACAATTTCAAAGCACTAGCAAAGAAGTAAAGTTTGTCTTTGTGTTAAAATAATGCATCATTTTTCTATTTTTAATTTTAAAAATGTCAATTTCTTTATTTTGTACTAAAGCAAAAACAGTATTTAAAAAATAGTTTTTTCTTGTTTTATTTTGTAATGGAAAAACCAAAGAGCTAACCATTGCTGACCCAGCTTGTCCGTGTTTGACCCCGCCCCTTTGCATATAATCTCTTTTGTCAGCCTGGTGTTACGTGGTTTCTTTGCAATTTCAATAATTGTTTTAATTATGTATCATCCAGAGACTGACGAGTCTGACGAGCCTGACGAGCCTGTCATCAAGACCCCAGTGGTTTGCGTGGTTTTGGATGGAGGACTCGGCACACTCAAAGTGAGTTAGCCGTTTTCTGAATCTTCTCTCCATCTTTGAGTTTGAGGTAATTTGACCTCATATTTGTGTCTCTTGTCAGGCTGTCTACCGTGCCATCTGCAACAACACACCATGCGTGATCCTGGAGGGTTCTGGGAGGATGGCAGATGTTATTGCCCAGGTGTTCGAACAGCGTAAAACATCGATGAAAAACATCGACGGTCTCATTGATGCCCAGATGCGCAAGTTTTTCAGAGAAGATTTTGAAAAGTTGGAATCTACAGAGAAAAACGAATGCACAAAAAAGGTTGGTGAGGGGATGATGTCCATGATGTGTAGTGGTATACTATGGAGGTTTTGATATGGGCCATTCTGGCACTTGTTTGGGGTGGCCATAACAGGATGGGAATTTGGACAATGTGGTGCCTTTAAGCATCTGGCGAATCCACCAAAGGATAACTTGTGGAAGCCCACAAAAATATACTTGAATAATTTTGATTGTGTGTTTAAGGTGTTAGCTCTGAACAGGTGTATTTAACTCCTAAACTACAAACCTGCCTCCAAATTTCCTGTGAGAAAGAATATGGGAGATTTGTTACTTGACCCAATCATTGCAAACCAAGGTTCGCCAAAATAATGTATCACAACATAATAGTGGCTCAAACAAGTCTGCAGAGGAATTTTGAACTTTTGCACACAGGATCATTTCTTAAAATTTCTCAGTCTCCCTTTGGCCCTGTGATGGTTGTCTGGTCTCTGGTAGTTTTTAGTGTTCTGTTTTGTTAGTGTTTTGTTTAAGCAACATATGGCATAATTAAGTTTAATAGTGGTGTTTTTCTTTTTAGGTTCATATTGTCTGCATACACTTTGCATAGTCATGAAGACAGAAATGCTAAATTTATTGCACATGCTATTCTCATTATTTTACTGATGCAATGATATTATTTGTAGATCAAGTGTGCACATGCTACCAAGTTTGTAGCTGTTTCTTTACATGTAGACCTATTGAAGATCATACCTCAGGGTATGTAATTTTCCAATTATGACAAAAATATTTGTTATGGTATTGAGCAAAAAAGATCATAATTTTACTTGAACTACCTCACCTAAAATAGGAAAAATGTTACCCAATATTTCAAATTTTCTGATGCAGTAAACTATGTCATATGACACAATGCAATATATTTCTATTACTGCAGATCTAGACATTTGTCTGCTCTGTTTCCAGATTCAGCAGATCACAGAGAAGTGTAATTTACTGAGAATATTCAAAGCAAGCAAGGATAATCAAGAGAACATGGATGTGTTCATCCTTGACTCTCTTCTCAAAGGTAACTGGCAAAACTATTTAAAATGTCATAGTATAACTGCAGACCAGAGTATTTTATTGTTATTTTATGAGCTAGTCCAACACAAACTAGTTGGAATATAATTTATATGTGATTTTTTTATTTATATTTTCAGCGAAAAATCTGGAAAATGTGGAAAGTATTTTTACTAACCCCATTTTCTCCAGTACCCCAAAATAAAACTCATTGTGTTTAGAGCTCATCAATTAATAATCTTGCTTACTGAGCTTCTTCTGGACATCTACTGTGTTCTCATCTAACTCCAACTTTTGTCCATGAGTCTTCTGCTTTTCTCAACCAAAACTACTTCACTACTTTGTGTTCTTAAGCTGTGTTTGTTACACTGGTTAATTACCTTAAATAAAAATTGATAAGTGTGTTTGCAGTGTATCTTGAAGACATTTAGCTGTCAGTCTATATTCTACCTTCAGCTTTGAGGACTAATGAATCAAAAGGAGAGTCCGGGAAGAAACAGCAGCTGAGACTGGCAATCACCTGGAACAGAGCCGATTTAGCTCAGAGTGAGGTTTTCACTGAGGAAAGCGTATGGAAGGTGGGTTTATTTCAGAGCACTTTGCAGGTAGAAACAAAAGGTTTTTTTCTGCTTTGAAACTTTAAAATTATCACAATGAAATGGAAAAAGTAAATAAATGTTTTTGAGCAATGTATCTAAATAAGCCAATCATTTGTAAAAAAAAGAAGAAGGCTAATATGGAGTCAGAATAAATAGATCAATGTCAAAAATATGACAATACCAATACCATAAATTATGAACTCATACTTAAAAGGTGTGGGATCCTAGTACTAGTAGTACACTGGGAGATGCACAGACAGACACTAGGTGGTGCTGGAGCACCTGCTCTCTTTCCTCTGCTCAAAATGTGCCCATTTGAAACCGTTCTTTTTTTTTTTATGTAATGATCAAACAGCCTTTCCTGTTTTAATGATTATTCACACTCATTAATAATCATTCATGCTGCTCACCTGTCCTGGTTCATCATTTCCATTTGCTGCAAATGGTCTGTCACCTTATAAGCTCCACTCCACTAGTCAGTCTTCACCAAATATTAGAGTGAGTCCAGCTTTCTTTTCACTCCTGACATGTTCCATGATCTTGTTTTTGTCCCATGGATTTTCCTTGTTTGTCTTGCCCGGTCTGGATATCACCTTTGCCTCTGATCTCTGATTTTTGACACTGGATCTGACTTCTGACATCTGTCTATTCCTTACTGGTTTGATCACCCAATCTGTCTCTAAGTTTCTGACCTTTGCCTGCCTCTCGTCTATGCTTATGTCTTTCTGGACTGGATTTTATTGCCTTGAGGAACCGATCAACAGTGAACATGGAAAGGAAACATATTTTCCCTCAGGCTTGTCCCCACCTGTAGTGATGTCATCCATGAAAGAGGAGTTTCCAGATCTTTCTCCAGTGGTCCTTTTATGGCACTGGTCTCTCAAAGGGATTTCACCCGCTTCAGGAATGGAGAATACCTAACACTTTCACTGGGCTTAAGTGACAGTACTATCATTTATTGTTAACCAATCAGTGAAAAACCACAACGCTAATTTCCCTTTCAGCCCATGTCGGTACAGGACAGTTTGACTGTGGATAATAACACTGCCTTACCAGCTTCAGCCATTGTCTACACTAGATCTTTGGCTTTTGTTCTGAGGTCAATCTGCACATTTTGAACCAAAATACATTCATTTCTGGGTCACAGAACCCTTCTCCTTTCTGAACGGTATGATGGTTGGACATTTCCATCATGTTGATACTTGCATATAATTGTTTGAACAGATGATTACAGCATCTTCAAACATCATTAATTGTTCTCAAGAATTAACCAGACTTCTGTAGCTTCACTATTTTTCTTCCTGTCATCTTGGCAGATTTCTTTTGAATGTTTCATCATGTCAAACAAAGCAGCGTGATTCAGTTGTGACCTTAAAATACATCTGCAGGTTTGAATCCAATTAATTCAAATGTATCAGTTAACCTATGAGAAGTTTGTGGAAGAAAACTCAAAAAGTTTAACCCAAGTTATACATTTTAAAAGACAATTATGCCCAATATTGATCAAATTGATGTACTTTTGAAATTGAGGATAGTTCTCACTAAGGTTTCTGGCATTTAACAAATAAAAGTAATTATGGTAATTCTAACTAAGCTAAAACATGGAAAGCTTCGTCTGATTTAAATTTAGACAGTGAAAAACAATGTTTGTCTTTTTATTTGGTGTGTGTAAATATTCTGGTTTCAGACACTTTCAAACTGGTACTTCACCCATTTTTGCAAGACTGAAATAACTGTAAAGAAAGAATCTGCAGTAAATCTACTGACTTCTTAAGTCAGTAGCACCTGTGGTGCTGTGTAAAAGCAGTGAATCATCTATTGCTACTTTAGTGTTTGCAAGAAGCAAGACTTTCTCACTTTCAGATTTCTTTCTGGTTTACTAAGAGTGAGTTTGATTGACATCAAACTGGTTGGTTTTCCACCAATATAAGAAAGCTCTTCTTTTCTTTCTTTAGTCCAGCGACCTCCACCACCCCATGTATTTAGCCCTGGTTGACAACAAGCCTGATTTTGTGAGTCTTCTCCTGGAAAACGGTGTGATTCTGAAGGACTTCCTGAAAGAGGACGGCACCACCCTTTGTGAGCTGTACAAAAAACTTCCTGATTGCTTCTTCTTGAAAAAGCTGGTCAAACGGATTGAACCTGGCAGCTGTAGCACGAGGCAGGCAATAAGCAGGGAGGATCATAAGCCACAAAAAAACATCTCCCTGGATTATGTCTCTGATGAAGTGCGCCACCTGCTGGGAAAATTCACAAAGCACATCTATCGTCAACCCTCTAAGGATACAGCACAGTGTGCTGTGTGCATATGGAAAACAAATGATGTGAGTATGCTTTATTCTGAACTTTATTAAGTTGGCAAAAAAAACATTCTACAATTAGAAATAATTGTTTTTTCATAAAATGACCTGTCTCAAATCTACAGGCACCTCAACTGTTAATACCTTATACAACCCATTTCTGCTAGAAAAGTATCCCTTGGTCTTCTGTAACATTTCAGGCAGTAATTACATACAGATCAATCTTAGATCATTCATTTTTACACAAACTTTCCACGTTCTCCAAAATCTTGGGTTGTTTCTTATACTATTTTCTCTCTAGACCACAGTTTTTCTACAGATTAATTTAGATGTATCTGTCAGGATGACAGGTTTTGTTTCTATGTTTAAATTTGATGCTTTGCTAAAAAATGCTGTAATTATAATCAAATGAAAAATGTTCACTCAGTGTTTTGCTTTATAAGCAATCTCCCTTTAAGTTACCATGGGCTTATGTTTTCTCTTATGACAATTTTCACCTGTCATAAATGTGGCATTTTAAGCTTGAAAAAAAGGTCTGTAGCCACTATGAAGTGTAAAGAGGTAAATCTTTTACTTTCACCTGCCTGCTTCCTTCCTTCTTCCTGCACTTGGATCCTGCAATTCATCATTTTATGACTGTGTCCTGCTGCTCCATGTGGCACAGTACACTGCATATTCAGGTTACTAGGTCTGAAGACTGAGATGGCTGTGGAAGAAGAAGATTTAGTCAAAAATGATAAAAAAAACAACTCGGTTTAAATAAAAATAAAATATACTTCATTTGGAAATACAGGAATTTTTGGTTGGAAAATTTGGTTGGATATTGTATGAATACATTATCTCCTCCCCCTGTGAACGTGGCATGGACTATCCAGTTCTGAAGATTCCCATTCATAAATATTAACTTAGAAACTATGTTTTATTTATGGAGCATGATGGGATTAATTCCAGTGTTTTTGTTCAAATTGTCATTAATAGGTGTCTTCATTAAGTATTTCATCAAAATACTATTTTGATTAAATCATATTTCATCAATATTATGAAATTGATTAAATTTCATCAATATTATGAAATATTGATTTCATTTCAAAGACTTTCATGATATCACTGACTCCACAATCTATCTCAGCTTTATAGATTATACTTGACAATTTAACCCAAAAAAATCCAATCCCTTACTCTTTTTAGAATAAGAAGCCTCAGGAAACTAAAGTACTGCCAACTATCAAGGACCTTAAGGAAGCTCAGAGGCTTGCAGGCAGAGATCTTTTCCTTTGGGCAGTTGTCCAGAACAACAAGGAGCTGGCTGAAATCGCCTGGGATCAGGTGATTAAAAACTCCTGCACATGCAAAATGAAAGTGTCTTCAAAGTGGTCTATGTGTATTGGACTGTATTTCTCTGTGTGTGCTTAGTGTGGAGACTGCATGTCTGCTGCTCTGGCTGCCAGTAAGATCCTGAAGAAAATGGCTGAGGAGGTAAACGATGCAGACGAAACTCAGGAAATGCTGGAGCTCGCCAGTCACTTTGAAGATCGTGCGATTGGTATGAAACAGAGGTAAAGAAAACATTTACAGGCTGAGGTTTATTGACCTACATGTGTGTCTTCAGGTGTGTTCAACGAGTGCTACAAGAATGATGAGGATCGTGCCCAGAAGTTGCTGGTTCGAGTTTCACGGTTTTGGGGCAAGACGACGTGTCTGAGGCTGGCACTGGAGGCTGATAATAAAAACTTTGTGGCTCAGTCAGGCGTTCAGGTGAAGCAGAGTTTTTGTTACATTTGATAAATTAGGACATGTAGCATACCATGGGGCAGAGGTCTCTTCTAACCCAGAATATCAAAAAGGCCGATTTGGATATAAGAACTGGCACAATTATCTTCTACTAATTATGATTATATACAGATTATGTTGATTGAGCTATGAATTTAAATCTAACTAAAATTGAGGCCTACTCAAGACAATGTTAATCTGTCTAATATTAAAAAATGTGTTTAAAGTTAAAACTAGCATAATTGAATCAATATTTCCAACAATACTTAATTATAAAGTGAAGCTACATGAACATCATGCATACAGACCCACCCAGTGATGTTGAACATCCATCCATCCATTTTTCTGCACCCTTTTTCCCTTACTGGGATCAGGAGGGTCGCTGGTGCCTATCTCCAGCTGTCATTTCAGGCGAGAGGCGGGGTACACCCTGGACAGGTCGCCAGTCTGTCGCAGTGATGTTGAACAGTCTGCCTTCATATATCCATGCAAATTGTTCAAAGATTTTGATCAGATGCTTGTACTTTAGGATCTTCTTACTCAGATCTGGTGTGGTGAGCTTTCAGTCCACAATCCTGTGTGGAGGGTGCTGCTCTGCATGGTCTTCTTCCCTCTGATCTACACCAGATTTTTACATTTCAGGTGAATTATTAATGAGAGTGATTGTATAAATTAAAACTCTGGAAGTTGTAAAACCTCAATTTCCACAATTATTTCCCACATTCATTTCTGTTGTTTCTGTGAAACCTTTTAGAAGCGATGAAGTCATCCAGAGTAAAATACAGAAGGAAAAGGAGAAAAACAAGACTAGAGAGTAAGAGACAAAAAGCTCCTTGAAGGTTGATTTGGATCACTCGTAAGAGGACAATCTCTGATATATTCAATTAAAGACCTATTCAGTATTTGCTTCTAGTTCTGTCTATGAACACATGGATGTTATACATCTCTGTGAATTGTGAAGTTTTTATTTGGTAGCAACAATCTTTGATCAGTGTTATATTGATGCTAATGTTTCTGCCCACAGTAAGCAGAGTGAGAAGTCCAGACTGGTTGGACTGTACTGCGCTCCTCAGGTCAAGTTTTATGGAAACATCATCTCATACTTCGCCTTCCTGATCTTGTTTGCTTACATCCTGATGGTCGACTTCCAGAGAACTCCATCTGCAGGAGAGCTGGTGCTCTACATCTGGCTGTTGTCTCTCATTTGTGAGGAGATCAGACAGGTGAGACTCTAATTTGTAAAAATGCTGCAGCTTCCACATTTTATGGTACTTAGCCATAAAGTACTTTACCAGGCTTGTGCAGTTGAAATCAGATATTTACATAGACCAAATGTAAAGACATTTTTTTTTCTCATTGTCTGAAGCTAAATCAGACCAAATTTTCTTGTTTTAGCTTAGATAGAATTACCTAAATTATTTTTGATTTGCTAAATAGCAGAAAACTTTGCAAGAATATTTTTTAGAGATTTTTTTATGGGTTTTCTTCCACAAACTTCTAACAAAAGTTTGCTGGAGTTCTGGCTCATTCCTTATGACAGAACTGTTGTAACTGAGTCCATTTTGTAAGCTGCCTCACTCGCACATATCTTTTCAGATCTTCCCAAAACTTATCCATAGGACTGAGATCAGGGCTTTGTGATGGCCACACCAAAACAATTACTTTATTGTTCTTTTGTCTCATTGTAAGCACTTTGGCTGTATGATTAGGGCTTTTGTCCATTTGGAAGACAAATTTGAGCCCAATAATCCAAACTGAGGATTATTATCCACTTTCCTTTGATGGTTGGACATTCCCATCATGTCTGTAGTTGCATATTATATTGCCTTCGCCATGTAAAATGCAACTCGACAGTACATCTCAACTTTTCCTTACATCAACACTCTGAGGACAGTCAACCTTTATCCACAGGTTTATTAATCCAAGGAAGTGTAAAACTAAAACACACAAAAATGGCGTCCAGGGCGAAGATGCATGGGCAACATGAAATAAAACTTTGCCTGGCTCTTCAGGCTGAAGCCCTGGGCCACACCTCCCAAAGGGACCGCCCCCACACACAAACAAACCCACAAAAATCCCCAACAACACCCATATAATAGTTTGAACAGATGAACGTGGCACCTTCAAGCATCAGTAAATTACTCCCAAGGATGAACTAGACTTGCGCAGCGTCATAATTCTCTTTCTGATATCTTAGCTGATTTCTTTTGATTGTCCCATCAAGTCAACAAGAAACCAGTGTGTTTAAGTAACCTTAAAATACATCCAGAGATGTCCATCCAAGCCAAAAGGTTTGACCAAGACAGTTAGCTCTGGTACTGACCCAATATATGTGAACTTTTGAATTCGTGGAAAGTTACAAATAAAAACCCTGGACATTTTATTTATTAACAGAGGGGTTCCAACAATTTTGTTCATGTGTGTAAATGCTGTCCGATTGACAAAATGAGGTGGTCCAAATTTTTATCTTCAAGGGTCCCTGTAAGTGAGGTGCTGGTGATTTTGACAAGAACAATTTCTTAACAGTCCCTCTTACGAATAAATGTTTTCCAATTCAATTATTATTATTATTATTATTTTTTACTAATTAATATAAATTTTTTTTCCCATGCTTTTCACGCATCTTTAACAGGCTTGCACATGTATTTATTACGAGTGCTGCATGTCTATGTTACTTTTAACTGTTAAGATATTTAAACTGTGGATGTTAAACACCTGATGACAAAAAAAAATGCTGACTTGTTAGTTTAAATCTCTGTTTTCTATCTCAGCTGCTGCGTGACCCTGATAATTTTGGGTTTTGTGAGAAAGCAAAGGTTTACATTAAAGAGTGGTGGAACATTTTGGACGTCCTCTCCATCCTTCTGTTCTGTCTAGGACTTGGATTCAGGTACCTTCTGTCAATTAGAGTGACATGGAAAGACTTTCAAGCCACTCAATAATCTGTGACTCACCAACTTATTATTGTGATTATTTTTTACTTCAGGCTGACAACCAAGATGTTCTACCCAGGTAAAATCACCCTGTGCCTCGATTTTGTGGTCTTCTGCCTCCGTCTCATGGCAATCTTCACCATCAGTCGAACACTGGGACCTAAAATCATCATTGTCAAGAATATGGTGAAGCTCTTTCTCCATTGTTTGTCAGCGTTGTCAGCGACTCATAGACAGAGAGTGGCCATCTGCATATGTCTTTATGTATACGATATATTACTATAATATAAGCATAACTTGATATAATATAGAAACATCAGTAGAACAATATATTTCATGACACTTATGAACTTCTGGTTTTTAAACTTGTCTTTGTAGACAACATTTTCTCAGCAGGGTAATCAAATATTAGGATTTTCTTGTATCTGCCTTTTAAAGACTTTATTCTACATCACGTTTTCAAAATTAGATTTTCTTAAAAAGAACTTACAATTTTTTTTTTTCATTAAAAGTGGGATATTTTTTTCCAGTTTTCTGGCATTTAACTGATGTAATTTTGTTCTCCAGATGGTGGATATTTCCTTCTTCATGTTTCTGCTGAGCATCTGGGTCGTGGCATACGGTGTTGCCAAACAAGGCATCCTCATCCATAATGACCAGCGGTTGGACTGGATCATCCGTGGGGCTATTTACGAGCCATACCTCATAATATTTGGAAGCTTTCCTGAAAATATTGACAGTGAGTGGAAAAGTGCTCTGTGTAGTTTTATTATGTGAGAAAAAGCATTGCCTGTGTATGTGTGTGTGGCTACTTTTCTTGGTGATGTTTTAGTTTCAGTGTTTTGTCTCCTGCAGATGCTGGATTTGATATAAATTCATGCAGCATGAATGGCACAGATCCCCTGAAGCCCAAATGTCCTGTGCTAAGTGAAAACCAAGTGCCGGCATTCCCTGAGTGGCTCACCATCATCATGCTCTGTGTTTACTTGCTCTTTGCCAACATATTGCTCCTCAACCTCCTCATTGCCATCTTTGAGTGAGTCCTTGCCACCAGACCTTCATTCAAATTTGGTTTCCAACATAATAAATCTATTAATCTTAAATCTGCACAGCTACACGTTCCAAGAGGTCCATGACAACACAGACAAGATCTGGAAGTTTCAAAGATATCAGCTGATCAAAGAGTACTACAGCCACCCAGCTCCACCGCCTCCTTTCATCATCCTCAGTCATCTCAACATCTACTTCAAAGCTTTGATGCAGTGGAAGGCTCCTGAGACAAAGAACAAGTTCAGTAAGGCCTAATAAGTCTGTGATGTGTTAGATGTGTGATATTAACATGAGATTATCTCAAATCCATTCCTTCTAATGATCGTCACCTTCTACTGTGTTGTGCAAATTGATTTGAGAGCGAATAATTTGAATTTCTCTCTCAGACTGCAAACCAAATTCCTCCATTATTATTATTATTATTATTATTATTATTATTATTATTATTTGTGAATTTAGCATTACTAGAACAGCAGCCTAAGTCATTCTAGTTTAAGTATCAATGAGAATTTATTGTCTTTATACGGAAATTAGCAAATGCTGAGTTTTTTTCGTCATTTTATTAATACTAATAAAAATAACTACGACCAAATAGGACTCTGGGTTTTCTGACTGGTTATTTTGTCTGAGTCCATTGAAAATTTTTAGATGCATTTCTAAATTTTTATTTCAGCTTGATGAAAGTCTTTCTAAAGTTCCTCTTCAAACCTTGGCTGAATTTTTCACTCTTTTTTTCCATCTAGATGTTTCCCTTGATTATATCATGTTCAGAAGATTGTGAAGAACAAAAACAATTGTCAGGACTAAAAAATATACAGAAAACCTGATTAATATTTTCTGAAAGTCTGAAAAATCAAAGACCTGACTCAGAACCACACTTTGCATAATCAGCAACCTTTTAGCTAAAAGCTCTATAAATCACATTTTATTTGTCAAAAGAAATCTCTAAAGAACTGTTTGTCAATATATTCTGGCTCTTTGGAAGGAAAGTACTACTTAAATAGACTTTTGCATGTCGCTGTATCCATTTATGTAACTTTTTTTAGAGTCGGTGCATATTATTGTTGTGTGGTGGTATTTAAATTGCACCAGTACAGACTGTGACATGATGAAATCAATGGTCGTGTGTTTTGTGTGGAGGTCTGTGAAGCCTTATGATTGAGACCAAACAGAAACCAAAGTGAAAATGATGGTGATACAAAAAATGTCACATTGTTTTTTTGTTTTTTTCAGAGATCGAGCTTGATCTAACAGAGGAAGAGAAGCTGTTGTCCTGGCAGGCCTTGATGAAAGACCGATACTTGCTGTCTGTCCAGAAGGAGCAGAGCCAAAGCATGGAGGGCCGCATCCAGGACACATCGCAAAAGTAAAATCCTCCAGAAAGTTATTCTCCGCTTGCCTGGCCACTGCATTTGCTCGCTATTCCGCTCAATTAAAATTTTGCTTCAAAGCTCAGTCTTTCTGCTTTCTGCCTTTCATTTCAAATCCTCCTGGAGAATTTCTCATCAGTATATAAGTCAATCAGTGAACAGAAGAGGTTATGAATGACGACGTCAATTTCCTGCCCTGTTCTGGAATTGTAGTCTGCCTGTAGTTTCAGTATTAGTCCGATGGAAATGCAAGAATCCATTCAGACCGTGTTTGTCCCACTTCTAAATATTGAACTAACAATTCAGCTGCACTTCTCTTTGCATTGAGAGATGGTTGTTTCACAGCACAGCAAAGCAAAGCCAGAACAAGATACTGGTTTTACGAGGGTTATTCATTTTCCTTTTTTTTGTTACATCCAGCTAAATACCTCTGAAATTAAATGAAGGGTTTCTTGTAACAAATGGATGTCAGTGGACTTTTTTTAAATTTATGCCACATTTTAGGATTCTGTGGCCCAGATTTTAAAATACCTCATTGCTTGAGTTAAACTCAGTTTGGAGCTCAAATCCAGTATTTTTGTATTCATAATAAATGGAACTCATCAGGAAAAAAATTTTTAACTTAGTTTTTGCTTACGGAATAATGTTTTGTTGCATAAACTGAGTAAATAACGTTATTTGTTTCATCTAAAATTTGAAAAAAGTTTGTTTTTTGTTCAATTGCTAATCTGAATCTGTGACATATTAATTTTGTTTGTGTCTTAGGGTTACTGCCCTAACTGAATGGATTGAGAGGGAAGAGGACTCATGTTCCCCTGCTCTGCTGAGGAGACTGGAGACACTAGAGGAACAGGTTACAAAATGATTTCATGATTTATTTTGTGTTAAATCTGTAACACAGTGTAAAAGATGTGTTTTATTTCCACATATCCAATGAGAAAAAAAAAACCTTAATCACTGTCTTTGCAGCTCGTTAATTTAGTGCTTGCTTTCTGTCTTCAGGTCACCCAGCCAAACAAAGCACTGCAGTGGATTGTGGACAGGCTGAAATCTCAGGGTGTTCCTTCAAAAGAAACTCAGCCACAGAGCATTATCGAGTGAGATGAGTTCAGTCATTGTTACATGTATTGTAATAACGCATTAAAAAAAAGTATTTTTGAATTCAATTGCAGCTGAATCTCACTCATGTTACTTTTGTTTGTTTTCTTAGGGTTACCACCTTAACTGAGCGACTGGAAAAACTAGAGAAACAGGTTATGGATTGATTTTTTTCCTCTTTTAATGTCGCATCTGTATCACAATGTAAATTATATGTCTTATTTCCATATATCCAATTAGGAAAACAACCTTTTTTCATTACTGTCTTTGCAGCTGGTTAAATTACTGCTTGCTTTGTGTCTTCAGGTCACCCAGTCAAATAATGCACTGCAGTGGATTGTGGACAGGCTGAAATCTCAGGGTGATTTTGCAAAAGAAACTCAGCCACAGAGCACTATCGAGTGAGATGGGCTCAGTTCTTGTTGCCATGTCCACTTTAATAATTGATCGTGGCACCAGGCCATAAAAGTTAGTATTTTGAGTAATTTAGGGGTCGAAGACGGTATGCCCTGTGTTTTCTAGTGCTGAAGCTTATATACTGATGATTGTTTCTTACTGCAGGTTTTATGATTTCTCTAGCACAGGTACATACCTATTAAATCAATGTGTATTTTTTACTTTTTGGATAAAGCATATTAACTAATTAGATGCTAAATGAAATGTGTCTTGTTTAATAGACTTTGATTATTGTTGTTCATTATGGGGGATATGAAGGCCAGAATAGACTTGTCTGTTTTTTTCTCTTTCGATGTTGGAGCAACAAAGATGTTGTTCATAATGATTAAATCAAACTGTGATTTCTTATTTGTATGATCAGACTAATTAGTGTCCTTCAGTTGCAAGGAAATATAACCTGGCTTCCATTAGATTAGTTATTATTTTCAGTTTTGAATCAAAGTGTACTGACTGCTTCTAATTTTTTATCAAATAAAAAAGCTTTTAAAATTTTAAAGACATGTGGACATTCAATTATTTTGTCACCATAATTTAAAGATCCACTATTATGCATATCCATATGGGAGCATGTTTTTGTGCTACCATATGGTTATCTCCTGCTTCTGAAAGCAGTCCAAGAGAAAGGTGGGAAAAAATACAAAACACCTTGGCATTTTTTGGGAATAAGTAAATGCTCTACTGGTGCCTGCAGAATAACCTGTTACAAATACCTTTTACCAGTTTAAATGTCTCAGTTTTATACCATTAAGACACAAATCATTATCAACTGAAATGGTTGAAATATTGTGTAGTGTTTTAAGAAGCTTAATATCAAGGTATTCTTCTTGAATCTAAAGAAGAAACTCTAAAGATACCATTTTTAAATCCATGGTGTGATTTTCGTAAATATTTGTCTAATTTAACCAAAGCACGAAGTCCTTATTTCCTCCCTCGCTACCTTATTGATTGCTTGTATGTTGTTGTTTTCTTAGATGCACGAGGCAAGAAACGGCCCGGTGTTCTTGTGCGTTAGTTCTCTCACTTGTATATGAAATAGAAACAGCATATGGACCACAACAAATAACTTTTTCCAAGTACACAAGCATAGACAAGTATGCATTAGACAGAAGAGCCAGGATGTCAGAGAGCAGGAGCTATTCTGAGGAAACGCAATTCTCACCACCGTGGAAAAACATTAGTGGAAAAAGCAGCTGCAGTGATACCAAAGACCATAACACAACAATCGACATGTTCAGACTGATAATGCATGTTGGCACAGCACTTCAATTCCTGATGAAAAGGTTATTGAGGAAACTCAAAGAAATGTTCTGGTATATATTAGAAAGCATTTAAATGGCTTAATCATCCTGGAAGTCACATGTATTCTTTATGCTTACGTTTGTTTTCATTAGGTTCCAGTATTATCTATGTACACAGTCCTGTGTTCAGTTAATACATTTTTTGAACTCTGAATTAAATGAGACAGTTTTACCTTAAAAAATAAGAAAACTCAATCACAGCAAGTAAGGATTTATTTTAAATAAGTTTTATTTACGGCAGTCAGTCAGAAGAGAGAGATTCTCAATAAAATCATGACACAAAACCTGATAAAACTATTGTTTTATAAATTACTGCATAAAGTTACAGTGAGCTAAGTTGCAATAAGAACAAATAAACAACCACTTATCAACAAAGTGACAGAACACCTTAAGAAAGAATCCTGACACTCAATAATGTAATTCAAAATCACTTTTTTTTTGTATCTTTCCAAGAAAAAACTTTGTTTATGTTAAAAAGCTGACAGCATTCTGACAGGTTGACTGTTGTAGTATTGAGATACCAGGCTTAATGAACCGGACACTCAGCAATAAGCCAGGCATGACAGACGCAACCCCCACAAATTGAGCAATCTGTGTTGGACACAGTGACTTTCATTTGCCTGTGGGAATTTTCCCAAAAAAAGGTTTGTGTGTGCTTTTCTTACTTTCCAGTATACTGATGTGAATATGTGTACCAGTAAGTTGTTTCTAGCCTAAGCCAACTTTTGGGGGCAGGTAGGCGTCCTGAAAGCACAGAGAAATGACTGGAAGAATTTGAGATGATGTAGATTAAATCGTGCTGGAACACGTTAATGAAGTTTGTCAGTTTATGAATGTCTCCATTTGCAGACAGTAGATCCATTGCATCCTCAGACTTTATGAGAAACAGGTTTAGTTTACTTATGCAACATAGAAGGGATCAACTCATGTTCAGTGGTTTTGTTTTATGTTTTAGCTATTTACTTCCTCAGACATGTTCAGACGATCAGGACGCAAAGTTCACTCAGAGAATCTTGAAATGTCTTCATACCAATAAGGAAGAAATCAACTTGGTACTACCTTGCTTAAATGAGGTGCTCTCTTGTCAATTGTTTTCTTCTGAATCTAAGAGAAATGTCTAGAATAACAGAAAAATTGCAAGCATATTTTATAAAAGCTGACAAGGTACACTGTCTGGAAAAAAAAGTCACCACCTGAATTTCACTGAGCAAATAAGTATGAACTTCATATTTGATGGTACCTACATGAACTTATTTAACTTATTTAACCCTAGTGATGCAGTGACTAACTTCTCGTTTCTTAAACAACCGTGCAAAAAGACACTTGAAACAGTTTTGGAGAAGCTGTTGCTCTGTTTAAGAAGGGCCAATGCTCGATTCGCATCAAGCATAGAAAAACATCTACGGAGATTGCAGTTTTGGACTGCCATCATTAAAAACTGGAAGGATAGTGGGAAACCATCATCACTGAGGAAGAAATGCAGTCTAGAAATGATGCTGAATAAAGCTATCAGTGATCCCTTAAACATCTGGTGACATCAAATCAAAAAACAAGAATAGAAGTCATGACTCGGTTTAATAGTGAAAGTAAAAGTTTTTCCACACTCACAATGTGTGGAAAGGGAACTGATGGGATTGGGACTGAACATCTGTCTAGGAATAAGAAAACCACTA
Source organism: Phalloptychus januarius (assembly GCA_902982915.1). Taxonomy (NCBI): domain Eukaryota; kingdom Metazoa; phylum Chordata; class Actinopteri; order Cyprinodontiformes; family Poeciliidae; genus Phalloptychus; species Phalloptychus januarius. The sequence continues at coordinate 12,162,716 of CADWAE010000230.1, read as the reverse complement.
ATCAGTGAGTCTAACCAGATAAAAAGACATTGATTTCCAATGGAGTAGAAATATTGGACTCTGGAGCGATATAAGAAGGTTATGTGATCTGATGAGTCCAGATTTACCTTCTTTCAGAGTAATGGGCGCATCAGTGTAAGCAGAGAGGAAGATGAAGGGAGGCACCATCATTTCTACTGCACGAGCCTGTAGGCACTTTTAACTAACTAGTTCACTGCTGAAGTTAATTTCTTGCTCTGGATTTTATGTAGGGGAATGTCTAAACCTTTCATAAAATCCTATACAAAACTTTTTCCTTTCGCTTCATTTTTTCACTGCTTTTGTTTTTCATTAACTCCAATAAAATTTATTGATGCACGTAATTGTGATATAAATGAATTTAAGAAGGAGTACTATGAATGCATTCCAAAACACTGGGATAAATCTGAAAAAACTCAAATACTTCCATATAATTATTATTATTTTTCACAGTTTACACTTTGTGTTCCTTTTAAATAGATCATTCTTATCGATTTTGAAGAAATCTGATACTTTGCTCCCTCCCCATGTCAGTAATAGCATTAATGCATGCAGTCTGCACTCAGAGCTCAGGGTCAGTTACTCAGCAGTATTTCCGCCTTGCACAACTCTGATGCAGCATAGACTGTCTGCCAGCACTGAGGCTGCAGACTGCTCTCCATGGCCGTGCTGTCGGCCTGCAGTCTGACTTCAATCTGATCACCACCGATCCTTGCGTTATTCCAGCATGGAGGGAGAGGAGATTCAGTCACATTTGGTTCATACTCTGTCAATCAAAACAGCATCTCAACCTCAGTCCATCTCCGCTTCCTTCCAGCGACATTCTTTCACCTCGTGGTTCAAGGTGAATGTCTCAAAAAAGGAATGCTGCTTTTTTCAGAGGGATCCCAGGTAGGATGATTCACTGCTCTTTAAACTGTGCTTGTAGTTTTGATGCTTACTAATAACGAGAGGAAACTGATCTGACTGCAGTTAAATCTCATTTTGAGTCACTACTGTGTTTCCAATTAAAGTGCTATGAAATGCCAACAACTATTTACAGAACCGTTTTGTTTTGTATTGTTAAAGAAGCAACTTTTTGTTTAAATTGTTTGATGCATTGAGATGCTGTGTCCAATTCTGACAATCTTTTAATTTTACAGCCAAACATTTTAGATCTTAACTTAACCTGATAGGACGGATAGAAAAAAGTGGCTTGATGCACGAGAAATTAGATTAGTTTGTTTTATTTTCCCCAATATTTCTGAATCACTGTGAGGCTTGTAAAGAATACCAAGGCAGTACAATAACATCACTATCATAATGCATAACCCACGTTTAAACCTCTTCCACCAACATAGAAATATGACATCATGTAATTTGTGTTTTTACAGCAAAGTGCAACTATGTCATTGTGGATACTCAAAGACTGAACACACTGATGAAGCCATCAAGCCAGAGGACTTCACCGGGGAAACCTGGAACAAAGGAAAACATATCCGCAAAGCTCCAACAGATGCTTTTGGAGACATCATCTTTGGTGGTTTGGGGCAAAAGACAAGCAAGGTAAAATAATTCTATCTCCAACTCTAATCAGGGGGTGGATGTTGTAGGCTTGATTTAAAAGAACTCTGTGTTTCAGCTGTTTTGCAGTTTCCTGGGAATATTTTGTAAAGCATTTTTGTTATTTTCTCTTTTGATTTGGTCAAAACACTCTGGACCAAACACTTTGGATTGCCTGGTGTGTGAATGTTGCAAAATATTTATCCCCTTAAATTTTCCAGATTTTTTCATAATTGTAGTGTAAAATTACAATACAATCATTTATGATAATTCGATTTTTGTAATTATCCAACATAGACACAATTGTGAGGTGGAAGAAAAATATATGCTACCTGATTTTTACTATTTTTACATTTTTTAAATGCATATCTTATAAGTGTGGTGTTCATTTGTGTTCACTCATGATACCACCAAATGAAATTAGATTTTAGATGCCATCCATCTCTTACCAGCTTTATCTTTTTCAAATAAAAGCATCTCCACAGGATGATGCTGACACTGCCATGTTTTACAGTGGGGATTGATTGTTCAGGGTAAACTGCAGTGTTATTTTTCCACTACAAATATTTTGTTTAGAGTTGGGATTTTAAAGCATTAAGTTTGATTAACGTAAAAAGTTCAAAAAGTTAAATTAATATTTTTTTCTTTTCTTTTTACATACAAAATTTCAAAGCTGGGATGTTTGCATTTATATGTTTCTGTTATATCTGTAAATCCGATGAATAAGTGACATCTCTACATGGCTGTAGTTTGACAAAAAAAATGTGGAAAAACTCCATGTAGGAATATTTTTGTAAGGCACTGTGAATGTATACTGCACCTTCTCATGCCACTTCTTGTATGTTCATTGCCAGTATGTACGAGTGTCAACAGACACCAAAGCTGAGGTGCTCTATGAGTTATTGACTCAACAATGGAAACTTTCGCCACCAAATTTGCTCATATCTGTGACTGGAGGAGCCAAGAACTTGAACCTGAAGCCCCACCTGCAGAAGGCTTTTCGCAGAGGGCTTATCAAAGTTGCCCAGACTACAGGTGAGACAGACAGAAAGCTAGTGATAGGTGTGATGAATGTCAGTCAGAAACTAACTCAGTGATACTTCGTCATCTGTAGGTGCATGGATCATCACCGGTGGTACCCACTCTGGTGTGATGATGCATGTGGGGCAGGCAGTGAGGGAGTATGCCCTGAGTAATACCATGCAGGGGCAAGTAGTGGCTATTGGAGTGGCACCATGGGGAGTAATTCACAACAGGGATAAATTGGTACATGAAGAAGTAAGATGAACACACTCTTCACATTATGCTTATGAATAGATTTGTGTGTTTCCGTCATAGTTTTCATTGTGTTTGTCTGCAGGGTTGCTTCCCAGCTAACTATGTGATTGACACACAAGGTCAGGGTCATCTGTCCTGTCTTGATAATAATCATACCCACTTCCTGCTGGTTGATGATGGAACCAATGGACGCTATGGTGTCGAGATCTCACTGCGTGCAGAACTAGAGAAACACATCTCAGGGAGAAATCTTGGAAACACAGGTTAAACGATGATTAATTCTCATGATTAAAATTAAAAACAACTAAAATAATTTTCTTTGACTGTGAATAATTGTTTTATGTATTTTGCGATCCAGTGAAGCAAACCACCACACAAACCACCATCCCGGTGGTTTGTGTAGTATTGGATGGAGGATCGGGCACGCTGGAGGTAAGTCAGCGTTTTGCTGAATCTTCTTTCCATCTTTGATATTCCAGTAATCTGACCTTTACGTCTCCTCTCAGACCATCCACAGTGCCATGGCCAACAACACACCATGTGTGATCCTGGAGGGCTCTGGGAGACTAGCTGATGTTATTGCTCAAGTGTCTGGATTATCGATCAGCCAGATCACCATCACCTCCATCCAAACGCAGATGAAGAAGTTTTTTGGTCAAGAGTATGAAAGGTTCACAGAACATGAGATTATAGACTTTACAAAAAAGGTTTGTGTACTGATGATGCTCCAATCCATAGTAGTACACTGAGGCGGTTTTGCCCTTTTGATATGGGTCATATGGGTGGCAGCCACAGAAGCGCTTTTGGGGAATATGGCACTGTTGGGTTTGAGAGCTGAGTCAAACCTCTTCTAAGGCTAAAAAATGGCCAAGGCAGCAAAATAATGCCCACAAAAATGTAAGAACCATACAGCATCCCAAAGTTGCAGAGCTCTGAATCCTTTTTTTTTTTAATGTACTTCTTCAAAAACCTTTTTTTACACGTTCACAGAAAGAGATCATTCAGTTTTTCTCAACTATCAGCAAGAGCGAGAGCGCATTTCCCCCTGTTCTAAACCACCCAGCAAGATATGCAGCAGGGTGTTGCATATCTTCTATAAATTTGTTGTTGAGAGTGTCATCGCATCTGAACCAGGCACCTTAAAAGTCTCAACAACCTGATTAAAAATGGCTGGTTCTGTTCTACGGTGACTATGGAATATTTGGAGATGATGATGCAAAGAAGAATTTGACATGAAATTAAGAAAATTATGGGCATCCATGGCCGTCCTCCTTATGTGACCGTAATTGAAAAAGACTGTGTCTTCAATAAGAGGCTTCTTCAGATTTGTTGTATCGCAGACAGCTACACGAAATCTTTCCTGCTCAGAGCCATCACCATCTACAATCACTATTTAATTAAATGAGAACTGAATTAACTCAAAAAGTGTTAATAAACCTCTCAGAAGCTCATTAAGGCATCACATAACAAGCTTTACAAAATTGTTTAAAGGCATGATAAATTTAATATATTTAAACTTCCAAATTTGAAGAAAATACTAGCAAATAGAAATAATTTTGCTATTACTACCTGACCTAAAACTGGAGAGATGTAATCTGATGTGCTTCAGTAAATCTTCTCTTAAGTCACGTTTCAATATTTGTGATTTTTAATAGTCTGAAGTAAACCTCTTCAAACAGCACTCTGGGTCTAGTCATGTGTTTGCTCTTTTTCCAGATTCAGGACATCATCAGGATGTCTCATTTGCTGACAATATTCAAAGCAAGCGAAGGCATTCAGGGGGGAGTGGATTTGGATGTGGCCATCCTTCAAGCTCTTCTCAAAGGTAAGGTAACAACAACGCCTTGCAAAATACTCTTATTTTTAAATCCTACAACACTTTTCCTCTTTCTGGCTTTCTATCATTTCAAATTACAGTGTATTTCATTGTTACTTTATGAAGTTGGACAACACAAAGTAGATGGAATTAATTTGATACATGATTTTTGCTTTTGTTCTAGTCCCTTGTATATACCTTAGACTCGCTATAAATCCAGGTGCTGTATGAACATTTGTTAGAAAACCTCAGAGAATAAACAGCATCAAAAACACAGAGGAACAAAGCAGAGGTAAGATTGTTCATACTGGAAAGAGTATGGCACAACAGGAAATCTAGAAAGATATGGCTAGATTGATAGGCCAGGCAAGGGGAACATAAATTGAGAAATATCTCATAGTAACTTTGGAGGAGCTACAGAGATTTACAACACAGCAATGAGCTTGAAGGGGAGAAGACTTAATGCAATACACTTCTCACAGAGAGGATTATGTTACTTCTCATAATACACAGTCACAAGTCAAAAGTATCAAATGTGAAGTGATTGAAGACCAGGGAGGATCTTTCTGGCATTAGTGAACATTGGCTATGTGAAAAGATATACCCCAATGAGCTTAGAAGCATGCAATGCTTTCTCCTGGGCCTCACCAACATCCCTTCAGTGCAAGCTTAATGTATGTTGTGTCGACGCTCCATGCACTAAAACATTGTGAGTCCACACCACTGAATGCTCCATTAATGCTCGTATTATAATGATTCATCTAACTGTCTGAAATGCTTTCCCTCAAGTTTCCATCAATTAGTTTTCTTCTATGCTTGCATGTCATCAGGAAACAATCCATCTTGCTCAGCTATTTTTGGACATCTGCTGTCTTCTCGTCTAACACAAATTTTAGTCTTATGAGTTTTCCGATCTTTTCAACCAAAACTACTTCTCTGCTTCTTAAACGGTTTGCTAAAGGGGTTATTTGCCTTAAATAAAAATGAACAAGTGTGTGTGCAGTAGATATCCTGATGACATTTACCTCTCAGTGTGTATTCTACCTTTAGCTTCGAAGACTGATGTATCACGACGAGGTGGGAGCTGGAGGAGGCAGCTGGAGCTGGCTATCGCCTGGAACCGAGTGGACTTAGCTAAGACTGAGATTTTCACTGAGCAAAGCACATGGAAGGTGGGTTTCATTCAGATCACTGTGCCGGTTGAAAAAAAGGATGTAGATTTAAACTTTATTTAAAATTATTCCACCAATACATTAAGGCACTTTTCTAATTTTAGAAAAGCAGGTCAATATGGAGTCAGAACAAACAGATCAGCAGTAATGCGGCTTTCAACACTATAGATTGTAAAATCTTTATTAAACATTTTTTAAAATTTAGGATTCAAGTTGTAACACATACCTGATGAATGCGACTAAATGCAACTAAATAATGAAAAGCCAAATTTGTCGAACATCCCATGAAACCATTAGAAACTCTGCAGTTAAATTCCTTCTTAAAATTAAATTCCAGTCTAAAGTGAAGTGCACATCTCATTTTTCTTAAAAAAATATATAACAGATGATGTGTTAAATGAATGCTTCTTCAATTTATATATTTCAGATACTTTGGGTTTTTAAATTGTCTCTTTTTTGACATATGAGTCTTTTTTTGCCAGCATAAGAAAGTTCTTCCTTTCTTTCTTTAGTCCAGCGAACTCCATTGGGCCATGACTTTAGCCCTGGTTGGCAACAAGCCTGAGTTTGTGAGTCTTCTCCTGGAGAATGGTGTGATTCTGAGGGACTTCCTGAAGGATGACGACACCCTTTGTGAGCTCTACAAACAGCTGCCCAACTGCTTCTTCTTGTACAAGTTGGCCAAGAGGGTGAACCTCGCCGGCATCAACAGGAGACATGCACTGGGCCGAAGGGCTCGTGTTCAGGCAGGAGTAAAGATCTCACTGGCTGATGTCTCTGATGAAGTGCGCCACCTGCTGGGAAAATTCACACAGCATATCTATCCTCCATGCGCCATGACATACCATCTTGACATGTCCACAGAGGACATCTCATCATCTGTGAGTATATATTACTCTGAACATTTTTCAGTGTATGATAATAGTTTTTTTTAAAAATGAGCAGTCTCAAATCTACAAGCACCTCTGCTGTTAATATCTTGTACAAGCTCTTTGCACTCGGTCTTCTCCTTTAACATTTCAGGCAGGCATTGAATACAAGGAGATTTTAGATAATTAATTTTTGTGCAATTTCTCTACATCTCACAGAATGTTTCATCCTTTCTTATGCTCTTTTCTTTTTAGCCCACAGTTTTTTCACAGGTTGGATCGGATTCTTTATTTATGTTCTAAACCGCTTACATTGTTTTTCCACACACTCAAGAATCAGGTTTCATAAAAAATTAGAGGTTTTCAGAGATGTGTATGCAGAGGAATTTCAGGCTGGGCATCCTTTCCAACTTTTGCCTGTAGATGAACAGAGTTGAATAAACATCCCCCATCCTCCTTAAATCAATTATAAGCTCTTTTGTTTTTATTATGTTGAGATTGTGCTCAAATGGTTTCTGTGCAACAGCTTCTGAGTGTCCCTACCTTCACTTTGTACACAGAGCCTATCCCTTTTGTGATTAGTCCTACCAGAATTAGTTTTCCTTTGAATTTAGAATTATTTATAACACAATATGGGTTTGCAGAGAGTAGAGGACTGGGCTTAACACACATTCTTATAAAGCTCCTGTGCTGATGCTCAGCACAGGAGCTTGCTCGTTGCCAGGAGGAGATGGATGTGGGACCATTCTAATGGACTGTGGCTAATAAACTGGTGCCAGGGATTTTTATTATCCAGAAGCAGATGTATGCTACACAACATTTAGAAACAGGCTGCAAATCAAGATGTTATTGAATGCAGAGCTGCAGTCCACAAGCAGCAGCCCAGCATAACTGTCCTTCTATGCCATGTGGTCAGGTGAAGCATTTTTCTTTTGATTTCAACATATGCTTTGAAATCAAGTTTGATGAAAGGCGTAACAATTTAAGGGAAACAGTAAGTCATTTATTTCTCAAAGGATGGAGATTAATAAATGTGAAAAATGTTTTATTCACAAATACAAGATTTTTTTTGTTGTAAAAATACATTTATTTATTCAGAATGAAAATAAAAAGGTTCAGTATATCCAGAAAGCACTCTACCTTGGATTATTATGTAACAGTCTTATTCCAAACCATATTAAATTTCCTTTTTATTTCAAAATTTTACTCACAAATACTCCACTATGATAATGTGGACAAATGTTTTTGTTACTTTTGCAAATGTATTAAAAATGCCAAACCAAGAAATCACATGCATTTGTTGATCTACCTTTGGCAGCAATTACAGTCTGAAGTCTTTTGAATATGATGCCACAAGCAGTTGTCCCCATTCTTGGAGATATCTAGGCCATCTGCTTTGCGTCGTTTTCCTGCTGTCAAAAGGACCCTTGCCCCAGTTTGAGGTTAAAATGCTCTTGAGTAGGTTTCTATCCGGGATGTTTCTTGAGTTTGCTGCATTCATCTTTTCCTCCACCTTGAAAAATCTGCCACTCCTGTTGATGCAAAGCATTTCCACAGCATGATGGTATCACCACCATGCTTCACTGTGGGGATGGTACCAGCCTGGTCATGAGCCATGCTTTGTTTCCTTCAAACACGATGCCTGGCATTTGCCTCTTGTTCATAGGATGTGATTGGATTGATTCCTGTTCAAAATTTATTTGTTTAGTATTTGATCAAAATCTATTTTATTTCTAAGACTTCCATTAATTCACTGACTTCTCCATGTCTGGCAGCTTAATGGAGACTACACCTGACCAGTTAGCCCAAAATCCCAATTGTTGATATTTTTCCAGGTGTCTAAAGATCAGACAACGGTCCAGGACATGTTGAGGCAGAACAGAGCTGAAGCCCAGAGGGATCCAGGCAGTGACCTTTTCCTTTGGGCAATTATCCAGAGCAACAAGAAGCTGTCTGAAATTGCCTGGGACCAGGTGATTAAAAACTCCTGTATATGTGAAATGAAAGTGTCTTTAAAGTGGCTTATGTGTGTAACTGTGTATTTCTCTGTGTGAACCCAGTGTAAAGACTGCATGTCTGCTGCTCTGGCTGCCAGCAAGATCCTGAAGAAATTGGCTGAGGAGGGAAGTGATGCTGACAAGGCTCAGGAAATGCGGAAGCTTGCCAGTCATTTTGAAGATCATGCGATTGGTAATAGACAGAGGTAAAGAGAACATTTACAACCTGAGATGGGATTTATTGACCTGCATGCGCGTCCTTAGGTGTGTTCAGCAAGTGCTACAACAGTGATGAAGAACGCGCCCACAAGCTGCTGGTTCGAATCTCACGCTTTTGGGGAAAGACGACGTGTCTGAGGCTGGCATTGGAGGCCGATGATAAAACCTTTGTGGCTCAGTCAGGCGTTCAGGTGAAGAAGATTTTTATTTATATTGTATAAATTAGGACATGTAGTACATTAAACTGTACGGTCAGATCACAGAAAATTTTAACCTTCTTTTACATGGTATTGCATATTTAATAACAGGAAGTTAAGTAATTCCACGTCTTGAATACAGACCAAAACAGTGGTGTTCAAAAGTCTTGCTATCCCTCATTTCTGTTTTCTCCAGTCTTAAAGATCACTATAAGCGATTCAAAGACTGTCTGTTTTCTTATACCTGAGTAATTCATCAAAAATCTTGATAAGAGTCTTGTGCTTTAGGCTCTTCTTACTCAGATCTGGTGTGGTGAGCTTTCAGTTGAAAATCCTGTGTGGAGGGTGATGATCTGCATGGTCTTTTTCCCTCTGATCTACACAAGCTTTGTGGTTTTCAGGTGAGTTATTAATTGGAGTAATTTCAAAAATGACAACCTCATAAGTTGTAAAGCTTCATATTCCAAAGTTATTTTCCATGATCTTATCTGTTGTTCCTTTTTAGACGTGATGAACTCATCCAGAGAGAAATTGAAAAGAACGAGGACATAAAGACTGTGGAGAAAGTGACAGGAAGCAGTATGAGGACAAATGTTCATCACTTGTAAGAGGACAATCTTTCTTTGATTCATTTAATGACTCATGCAACATTTGCTGGTAGTTTTACCCAGAGTTATGTTAATCATTAATTTTTGCACACAAATCTGTTTCTGCCCACAGTAAGCAGAAGATAGAGCCCCTGGGCTGCTGGTCCAGACTGGTTGGACTGTACTGCTCTCCCCGAGTCAAGTTTTATGGAAACATTGTCTCATACTTTGCCTTCCTGTTCCTGTTTGCTGTGGTCCTGATGATAGACTTCCAGAGTACGCCATCCATAGGAGAGCTGGTGCTCTACTTCTGGTTGTTCACTCTGGTGTGTGAAGAGATCAGACAGGTGAGATGCTGCAAATATAATGGACATTCATTGATAAACATACTATGGCTTCCACACTTGAAAGCACCCCTAAAGATGTGTAAAAACCTTAAAAATGGGTTTCCTCCTGGTGGAAAGTGCCTGGAACACCTCACCATCTCACAAAACCTAAAGATACTCCTTCTCCTGAGGCAGGACCTCTTTCCCCACCCAAAAAAGGCACTTTACTCTCTTCTGCTTTATGACCATGGTCTTGGATTTGGAGACACTGATCCTCATCAAGGCCTCTTCAGACTGCAGACATCTCCAGTGAAAGCTGCAGATCACAACTTGATGAAGCTAATATGACCATATCATCTGCAGAAAGCAGAAACCTGATCCTAAGGCCACCAAATTTGATCTCCTCAACACTTTGGCTGCATCTCGAAATTCTGTCCATAAAGCTTATGAACAGAATTTGTGACAAAGGGCAACTTTGGCAGAGCCCTACTCTGACAAGCTCTGACACCGGTTGTAACCTAATTGCTTACAATGGCTCGTTTTGACTCTTGCGTCATCGTCCACCGGATTTGGTGAAATGCCTTCTCCACTAAACACATGTAGAATGGTTTGGTGAACTCCCATGAACCCTCCACAATCATTGCTGAGAGTGTAGAGCTGTTCCAGTGTTACACGGCCACCATGAAAACCACAGTTTCTCCTGAATCGAAGTCTTAGCTATCCAGTGGACTCTCTTCTCTAGAACCCCGAAATAATTCCCAACTCCATTCCAGAACTCCCACTGCAACAATACAGATTTGTGGCTTTCTGTATCCTTTATGTAGATATGAAGTGCTGATCCCTCTTCAAAACATAAAATCTAGGAGAATGAGTTGCTTCATCATATTTTATTTCAGCATTTAAAGCTGTCCAGATAAGAGATTGAATATAATCTTATTCAGAATAAATATATAATGACAGACAATAAAATCCTGATATCTCAGTTTAAATATCTGTTTTCTGTTTCAGCTATTTTATGATCCTGATGGTTTTGGATTTTGTAAGAAAGCCAAGAGATACATACATGAGATGTGGAACATTTTGGATGTCATCTCCATCGTGCTGTTCTGTCTAGGTCTCGCATTCAGGTACCCTCTCTGTCTCTCTCAGAGGGACATGGAAAGTATTTCAAGTTACTCAGTAATCTGTGACTGACCAACTTTTCATTTTATTTTATTTTTTACCCCAGGCTGACAACTGAGTTGTTTTACGCAGGTAAAATCCTCCTGTGCATCGACTTTGTGGTCTTCTGCCTCCGTCTCATGGCAATCTTCACCATCAGTCGAACACTGGGACCTAAAATTATCATAGTCAGGAAGATGGTGAGGAGTTTGCATGACTTTTAAATGATGAACCTGATCAAATGTGGAGACAACAGTACAGTTCTGATCTTCCTGACACTTACGTACCTCTAGTCCTCAATATTGTCTTTGAAGACAAAATTTTGACAGCAGGGTGCACATTCCTGAAAAATAATACTTTTTAAAATCTTGTTAATAATCGCCTACATCTGTAGATATACGTTCTAAGGTTATTAAAAATGACCCCAAAATAAACTGTAATGTAAGCCATTGTGGATTTTAAATGATGGCTGCACAGTGACACAGTTGGTAGCACTGTTGCAATGCAGCAAGAAGGTCTTGGGTTCAAATCCCGGCCTGGCATCCCCTTGGAACTGTGTAGAAATAATAGGTGGATGGAATTCAAATGAGAACTGTATATGCATCCCGTCTCAGTGCTAAATACAAAACTATTCTCTTTACTACTGAAAAATTATCATCTGGTGTCTAGCTAGCCAAGCCGTTCGTGATATTGTTGATGCAGAGAGTGTATCTGTGTTTGACAAATTAATTTCAATTAAGTCCTACATTTTTGTTTCTTTTTCTGAGTATAAATTGGATTATTAACATGTCTGTAATGGCACCTAATCTTTTTGACCTTTAACTGATGTAATGTTGTGCTCCAGATGATGGACATGTTCTTCTTCATGTTTCTGCTGAGCATCTGGGTCGTGGCATACGGTGTTGCCAAACAAGGCATCCTCATCCATAATGATAATCGGCTGGACTGGATCATCCGCGGGGCTATTTACGAGCCATACCTCATAATATTTGGAAATTTCCCTAACAATATTGAGAGTGAGTGGAGAAGTGCACAGTGTAGTTTTATTATGTTTGGAAAAATACAATATGAGGCAATACGATGCATGTTTTCTTGTTGATACAGCGTTTTCTAGTTTGTGTTTTGTCCTGCAGATGCTGGATTTAATATAAATTCATGCAGCATGAATGGTACGGATCCCCTGAAGCCCAAGTGTCCTGTGCTGAATGAAAACCAGGTGCCGGCATTCCCTGAGTGGCTCACCATCATCATGCTCTGTGTTTACTTGCTCTTTGCCAACATATTGCTCCTCAACCTCCTCATAGCCATCTTTAAGTGAGTCCTTAGCGCCACACCTTTGTTCAAATTTGGTTTCCAACATAATAAATCTGTTAAACTTTCACCTGCACAGCTACACATTTGAGGAGGTCCATGACAACACGGATAGGATCTGGAAGTTTCAAAGATACGAGCTGATCAAGGAGTACTACAGCCGCCCGGCTGCCCCACCTCCTTTCATCATCCTCAGTCATCTCTATCTCTTCATCAGAAAAACGGTGCTGTGCAAGGCTCCGGTCCTACCTGTTGAGTTCAGTAAGGCCATAATCCTTGATGTAAGCTAGATGTGTGATAGCTTACAAGAGTTATTCTCAGGGCCACTTTCAATGATTATCTCCTGTGTTGTAGGTGATTATCCGTATTTAGTTCCAAGAATACATCCTTTCTTGTAATCATTTGTAGTTATTTCTATTTTACTAAAAGAAAATGGATCAGAGATATACATTGTCAATTTTTTTGCAAAGGTTTGACTTGCCAATTTCTCATTCAGTCAGATTTATATGTTCCTGTCAATTGCATTTTCAAACAAACATAAAAAAAAATATTATTTACAACCAATCATGCATCAACGTCTGTTGTTTGAGTGCGTAGCACAGTGCTGTCTGTTTATATCATATATACTCCAATGGTATTTAAATTACACCAATGCTGCCAGTGACATAAAGAAGTCCATGTGTGTTTTGTATGGAGGTCTTTGGAACCTTACGGCTGAGACCAAACAGAAAAGAAGGTGATGGTGATCCAAATCATGCCACACTTTTTTCTTTTTTTTTTTTTCCAGAGAAGCAGCTTTCTCAAATAGAAGAAGAGGAGCTGTTATCCTGGGAGGCCTTGATGAAGGACAGATACCTGCTGTCTACACGGCAGGAGCAGAGCCAGAGCATGGAGAGACGCATTCTGGATACATTTCAAAAGTAAAATCCTGCAGAAAGTTATTCTCTGCTTTCTACTGAAATCCGGCTATTATATGGCTAATATCTGTAAGCTTTTGACTGAAAGCCATACAGAATCTTTACTGAAATTGGGGGTTTTATATTGCAAATGGTTATGTATAAGTTTCTCTTTTTTGATTAATATGTGCCTCATTTTAGGATCTTGTGGCTCAAACTTTTAAAATTATCAACATTGAGTTAAACTCACTTTGAAGCTTTGAGCATCCATCCATCCATCCATACATCCATCCATACATACATCCATACATACATACATACATACATACATACATCCATCCATACATACATCCATACATACATACATCATTTTACACACGTATCCTTGACGGGTTGCAACCTAGTGAGGTCATGCCCTTCACATCCGTCGCAGGGCGTCGCAGAGACAACCAAACACATACACACACATTTAAGGAGAATTTAGAGAGACCAATCAATCTGACAGTCATGCTTTTGGACTGTGGGAGGAAGCCGAAGTACTCGGAGAGAACCCACACACGCATAGGGAGAACATGCAAACTCCAGGCAGAAAGACCCCAGGCTCGGATTTGAACCCAGAATCTTCTTGCTGCAAGGCAACAGTGCTACCAGTGCAGCCCTCAGTATTGTTGTATATTTGATCATTCAAACTCAGTTCTCAAGGAATTAGCTTTCAACTCATAATTTTTGTTTTATCTATGTGGATAATATGTTTTATTGTATAAATTGTAAGTAAATTACATTTCTTATGTCATTTACTTACTATGACATAAGAAAAGTGAATATATATATATTTTTTTATTATTGTTAATCAGCTAATATAAATCTCAGTCACTCATATTACTTTTGCTTGTTTCCTGAGGGCTACCACCTTAACTGAACGGATGGAGAAACTAGAGGAACAGGTTATGAACTGATTTAATGACTCCTTTAATCTAAATCACCGTATAAATTATGTTTTATTTCCACACTTCTCCATCACTGCCTGTGCAACTTGTTAATTTACTGGTTACTTTGTGTCTTCAGGTCACCCAGTCAAACAAATCACTGCAGTGGATTGTTGACAGTCTGAAATCACAGGGTTTTTCTGCAAAAGAAACTCAACCACAGGGTAGAAACCATTAAGCCCTCCTCAGTCACACTGTTACATTCACACTAACCTCTCTGTTCATATAGTTATTTAACTGTTTTACTTGTTAACTGTTTTTCTTGTTGACTCTCTCCTGTAGCCTCAACTGTGCCAGATCAATCCTCCAGCTCTTTGAGGACACCAGAAAAAGAAGACGGCTTCCGTCAGCTTCACTACCTGGACAGAAATATCAAACGCTTCCCTGTTCCAGAGGAAAAAGTACCATGGGAGGTACTTCACAAACAGCGCTTTGCAAAAGATTACCCTTGAACATTTGAACATTTCCCTATTCTGTTAAGTTACACAGTGGAACATAATTATCAAGAGGAAGGAAAATTATTCCCGATTTTCAACATTTTTGCAAAAATGGATCTGAGAAGTGTGAAATGCATTTGTATTGCATTAAGTTCTGTGTTGGTCTTTTTTTTTGTGGAGAACCAAATTACAGGCAGGAGGCAGTCTCATTACAACACAAGTATTTAATAATAATAAAAAAGGAGAGCGGATTGATGAAATGAATATTGCCAAATAGGACTAGGGAATAGTGCCACATTCTCTCTCTGCCCCTGGGGACAGAGAGAGAATGCTTTGTCCCCAGGGAGGAGTGGACAGAGTCCAGCGTGTTGTTCTGTGTGATGAGGAGGCAGTGAAGCATTGGAGGGTGGACAGGTTAGGTTGGTTAAAACGAGGAGGTGAGAAGTTGTGCGATTAGTGATGATAGATGTATTCTGCGAGGTTTTTGTACAAGGAGGCTTTAATAGGCAATGCAGAGAACGATCCTTCAAGTAACTAGAGAGGAAACCACATGGACTGACACTCATGTGCAGAATGACCGACAGCCAGCTCCTCTTAAGCTCCTGGGGATGAGCAGATTAGCAACAGGCGTGCAGGTGAATGTAAATGCACAACACACTTTTATAATTTTTATTTGTTAAAAATGTTAGGAACACATAACTTCATGTGGGTTTACTGAACATAATTGAATAAGATGCGTTGCTTTTTGTTGTAGTTAACAAAATTTGGAAAGTTTCAAGGGTTTCAAAGCGCCATAAATAAAGAGCTATTCGTTTTCAAAACCACAGCACAGAAAATTTGTTCAGGACTTATGAATTTGGATGTTTGTTTGTTCTTTTTGGCAGGTCAGTTTCAGCTCATACATGCCGACCTATTGCAGTTCTGAAGATGGAAATGGTCATGCAGACGGGTATGTTTTGATAATGAGACAACCCTTTACTGACCCAACCTCTTTGACCTGCTTTGCATAAACCTTGTTATCTGTACTTTTCCCTTTAATCACAGGTCTGAACCAGAAGACTTGGATAATTACAGGTGGGTTAAAACATAAAGAATAAGTGATGTTCAGTAACCTTAGGAGATCATCTTGATGTCTGTTATGGATCTTGTCATGATTAGAAACCCAGGAGGGAGGACAGGCATCAGGGGAAGAGGTGCACTCAGACTGCTTGGTCCAAATTTGAACCTGGATCTCGTGGTTACACGGTAGGTCATCTGATATCCTGGCATGGGTTTCAAATGTTTGTCTCTCAGATCTAAAGAACTTGAAATTGGATTTTTCAGATGGCGAGACAGTGCGAGCTCTGTGCTGGAGTTCTTGGCTGTTTTGAACCAGAACCTTAGATCTTTAGCTTTGCCTGGGGTGAGTGGTTATTGGTTCACGTTTTGTTTTGTTTTAGGTTTTAGTGTGATACATTCTTCTGTACCTGCAGGGTCCGGTTGACTCTGTGGATCACCTGCCAGGAAATCTAAAGGGAGTTCTGGGAAAGAAGCTGTTTGAAGCCCTAGAAGCAAAAGTGTCAGAGGGAACAAAGGTCAGTTTGACTTTTGAGAAATTAAGCTTCAGTTTCATTCAAAAATATTGCTTTTTATGAATGTAATTGTGATTTGCTTTCTTCATATAGATATAATGTTTTTATATAATCTATTGTTTCATAAATGATTATTTGTTGGATGGCAGTATCATATCTCATATTTTAGCACCAGACATCAAGCAGAAACACATTAAGTGATTATTTCTGTAGCTACCAATGGCAAACACTGTATAGAGTTTAAGAACTTACTGACAAAAAGACTGTTTACAGTTTATAGTGCCAAGCAAAAAATATTGATGTGCTTTAAACTTTTTCACATTTAGTCACAGCTACAAAACTCAGTGTTTCTATTTGCTGTTTTCTGTAATTTACATATAAAAAGGATAATTGTAAAGTGAATGTTTGTCAATATATTAGAATCACGGATTTGTATTTTGCATCATTTGTCTTCAACCAAATATTCACAATTCAAAGAACAATTTTTCCCTCAGTCCCACTAATAAAATTTGCTTAGAGCTGCAAAAATTGCAGCTTATATTTTTTTAGAAATAAATAATATAGGAAATGGTTGTCATTAAAGAACCATAATTTCATTTCTATGTTCAGCTTTAACAAAAACATCTAATCAATTATATAATTGCTTTTCCCAAAACTTATTAGGAGCCAACTCCTTGTTGCAGATCAGTAATCTTGGGAAAACTAACATGCTTGCTTGTGATCTTTGTAAAATTATCTGTTGTTTATTCGCTTATGTCTTGCTATTTTAGTTTATTATTTCTGTGTATTCATTTATTCTCTTTGTTTGTGCTTTAGTTTGTTGTCTTAGATTCATATTTTATTTCTGTTTATTATTTTAGTTTAGTCTCAAATTCAGTTGAGTTTTTTGATATTACTGTTTATCTCTCACGTTCCCTCTGGCTGCCAGTTTTTGCGCTGACATTGACATTGTTATATTCACATTGCATTGCATCTCTATCTTCTCATCTCACCATTGCCTGCTCTCTCTCAGCTGCTTCCACTTCTCCTCTGGTTCCCCTGTTTTTTGGCTCCTTCTTCAGAATGTATGTTGGCTATTCTCATTGTGTTTCACTAGTTCCTCCCATTATGCTGCCTGTTTCCTGGTCTTCACTCCACGTTTGTGTTGTCCAGCAGTCTATTGTGTCTAAGTTCTCTTTTGTTCACTTCTTCATTAAAAGCCGTTTTCTTCAGCAGGTTCTGTGTGTGGATCTTCGATTCTACGCCGAGCATGTTGGTTCCTGGCTTTAACAAGACTTTTATGAATCTATGTTCCTTCATCCTTTATTTTGAGCTTTGTTTGTGAATACTGTTTATTTGCAGAGTTAAGTAATGATGAAGTTTTTCTTGTTCTACTCTGGACTGTGCTTCAGGTGTCTGAGAGCTATGTGGATGACTGCAGAAACACAGACAATGCCTGGGTGGAAACAACTGTCCTAAACATTCACCTGGACAGAACAAGCCAAGTGATGGTGGACATTAACAACATGGTGGGAAGGATTTTACTTTTCTTTTTTGTAAAATACATACAGTTTGAGAAGTTTAGGAGATATTTGGCCTTGTTGTCATCCATAGGTCATGAACAGCGACAGCTGCCTCCAGTGGCAGGAGGTGAGCGACAGAGTCAGACTCAGCCCGAACCAAAGACGCTCGCTGCAGCAGGTGGCGGAGCTGCACAACAGGAAACTCTGATCATTCTGGCTTTGTTTGATTTGTAATATGAATTGTTATATTCATATTACATTAAGAAAACTTGTCTTGAAACCTGGCACACAGAAGATGATCCATGAATCACGGTGTGCCTTTCAGTGTCGCCTTTGTTGTGATTCATTTGAAGAAAATATGCAGCAAATCCTTACCTGAACTTCTTTCTCTTCACTACAGTTTATATTGCTAACACTTCCTATCATTCCCAAACAAGTTCACGTTGTTATAATACAGCTAAAAGTTCATTATGTGAATTTCGTTTAATTGTTGTTTTACAAATATTTGTAAAAAAGAAGCGCTCTATAGACCTATGGTTGGTTGATGTGGTACACCTTCAAGCAAAAAAGTGAATGAAAACATCAATCTTCAATTATTTGGATATTGACTGCAGTCAATACAATATCTGATAGATCAAATATATCATAGTAATAATTTATCTATGTAGCAAATACCATTACAATATTTATGGATGGCTTTTTACAATGTATTGCACTACTTTCAATTCATCTATTTGAATAAACTTCACATCCTCGTCATAAAATACCGTTTATTCCAAGAATTTCAAGAATCCAATAAAATTCAATAACATGACTGAAAGGCTCTTTTGTCTTGCTGTTTTACTTCTAAACATCTAGTTACGTATTAGTCGTGGGTGATTTGACTGTGTTTAGCATACAGGAACAACTCTGAAGATTCATTATTTCAGGTCAGTGAATTTTCAGCTCCTGCTCTCCTGCAGCTTGGTTTCGGAGCAGCCTCCGCCGCTTCTGATTGGTTGAGGGGGAGGTGGCCAGACACATGCTGTAGTATCGGTTTTACGCCCTCCTCATGATCTGTACCGCTGTTTTCATCAGATACCGGTCCTTGTTGTAACTTATGAGTTCAGTGTAATAACATACATGTTCGCAGTGTATGAAAGCTGCTCACGCAACAGCCAGTGACTTTAATTTACTGAGTTTAAATAATATTTTTTGTGTTATTGTAACGTTAATGTAATGTTATCTATAGTTTGCACATAGACATAATTAAAAAATACTATCGGTAGATGTTAGCTTTGTTCTGATTTTTGTGTCATAAATATTGTTTGTCCTACAAGTACAGACGGCGCAGACAAGCTATTTTTAACCACAGCTTCAGAGATAAGAGAAAAAGAAGACGTTGCACTCCACTTTTATTTTGTGATACTACACCAATAATTGCATTCAAAACACATCTTTGCTCAGCCACTTCGATCCTTATCGACATTCTGGGATAATTTAATTTACAGAAAACAAAAGATAGCTAGATTTGGAACTACAAACAAAACCTTAATTTGAGATCTAAACCCCTGTTGACAATATAAGGTACTTCAGAAATGACAGAACTTGGCTATTAAGGTTATTTAATATGAACAACCTAACAGTGTTTTATATAATATTTTTATTTACAAATAAAACATGAACAGGTTGGTATGTATTTGTGATACTACACCCCCTTTATTTGGATTGTAAAATACAGTAAATCAAATAAGTAAGCATTAAATAGTAAATAAAATATTAGTATGCGTATACATCCAGATGTTCTGTGATGTCTTACAGGGTTGTTTGAGAACATTAATTAACAAAATCTATCAAATAGACCAAGGAGCACAGCATATAGGTTAGGAATAATATTGTGAAGAAGTCAAAAGCAGGGCTTTGAGCATCTCATGGAGCTACAAACCTGCCAATACATGGTTTAGCAGAAACATTAAAAAATAGTCAAGAGGTCCATCTAAACTCTAGAAGATTCAGAGATCCACAGCATGGTAGCAAGCGTGGTAGTGGCATTATAATGCTGTTAGGTTGTTTTTGACCACCAGGGTTCCTGGGAAGCCAGCCATAATTCATGGGAAGACAGCAGTGATAGGCACAAGGGAAAACTATCAGAGGCTACAAAGGACGTCAGACAGAGGAGCTTCACACTCTAGCAAGACAATGACCCTAAACAACTACAATGGAATAATTTAGACCAAACAGTTCAGTTCATTTTTTATTTTATTTTAGCATATATATTATTTTCTCTCCATGTCACATTCATTTACTTATTTGTGCTGGTTTGGTAAATATTCCAATGAATTGTATTTGATGTAACTTGACTTCAAAACTTAAAGTGGTATAATGAAAAGTTTCGTGAAGCATTGCAATGTCAGATTTTCTTCTCTCTTTGACCGTGCACAGTTGTCTGTCCAGAATAGACGATCTTTGCCGAGCTGTTTACAGGTGACAGTGTCCGGAAGTGACGCAGCACGCTCATGAGACCGTACCATTCTAGTAGCTGGATAGATGGACGGAGGGTCAGCGGCGGACCGACGTCTCATTCAAAGGTGAGAAACTGTAACTATCTTACATCAATATCGCTGTTTACCGAGAGTTTGAGCTTCAGTCAGAAGTTACAAACCTGCGTGGTGTTTCGAGGTGGAAATATCTCGGTTCGGTACTGGGATGGAGCTGAAGCTGCTGACCGAGGCAGCTGTCAGAGCTGCACTTTAACTGGCTTTAGCACGACGACCAGTACTGATAATAGAACTGTTCATACGTCTTTATCAATGGACTCCGAAAGCTTCATGTATTGCAGATGTATTGCAGCAGCAACCCACACCTGCATGTTTTCATTTATTTCAGCCCTGACAGGTGGGCAGTGAAGCCGGTCCCGGGTTTGAAAGCAGGTGTTAAAGGTTAAGACTCTTATTCTCTCTTCATTATGTAACCCAGTGAGCAGTGCTGCTCTGTTTTGATCAGCTCACAGACCCTTCAGTTGTTTTAGCTGTTTTAACCAGAAGAAGGAGTAAATTACAGTTCTGCTGTGGGAGAGGAGGGAAAATTATGGTGTCCAGGAGAGAGATGTTTGTTTTGCTGTCCACAGATTGGACTTTTGTTGAGCATTTTTGACTACGTGGCTGGGACAGGTTGGTTTTTACTGTAAACCTCCAGTTTATTTTCATTTTGCACTTCTGGCTGAAGTGAGCTCAAACCATTCCAGATTCAGTACACATGTAGTGTTTTTACTAGGTAGAAAAACTGGCTTTGGGGTTTTGATAATCTTGAGAATATTATTACAAAGACAATTAAAAATGTATATTCTATTAATTTTTAGTCTGCTATATTATTTAGTTCAATTTGAAGAACAATTATGTATCTTTAAAAAACATTTCTATTGAAACAATTTTTAAAGACAGGTGGTGCAGATCCAAATGTTGTGGACAATTTCCCATCTGCAGTTTTTGCAAACCTTTGACCTTCCCAATATGCGTATTTGCTGTTTTCCAGCTTGATCATCAGCAGGTAATTGGATGAAGGTTTTTTGGTTGGTAATATGAATGATGATATTGGTGAAATATTCTTTCATTGTGGTCAAATGTTCTCCATGAATACTCATAATGTAATTAAAAATATTAGAAGAATGTTCTATATGTCTTTCTAATCTACCCAACCTATCTTTCTAATAACATTGATTTTCAATTGAAAGAGCATTAAAGTGTTCAAATGCAACAGATGTTTAGGCTGATTTCCAATCTGTTGATTTTTGTAATCTTATACTAATATAAGAGATAAAACGGTACAAAAGGACATAATTAATGATATTCTGGGTATGTTCCTTTTATTTTATCTTTGGGGATTCTCAAAACCCACATATCCAGTGATTGAACCAATAACTATTTCCTCAGACTCGCTAACAAATTCCAAACAAATGAGAATTGTAACTTTGTCTTGGATGGAATAAAGACAACCACAGATGAAGGACAAAATATCACACATTATTATGTGCTTTAATCTACTCGACAAGAAATAAGTCAAAATGCAGAAGCTTTGGCTGCATTAAAACAGCAGGAAAAAGTGAGTGAAATAAT
This sequence comes from Phalloptychus januarius, assembly GCA_902982915.1. Lineage (NCBI taxonomy): Eukaryota > Metazoa > Chordata > Actinopteri > Cyprinodontiformes > Poeciliidae > Phalloptychus > Phalloptychus januarius. The sequence continues at coordinate 12,140,740 of CADWAE010000230.1, read as the reverse complement.
TTTTCTTTTGCCCATATGCAGCTCATATCCAACTTTCTCATGGTAGTCTGAAAGGCCAAATTCCACGTGCAGTGCCAAATTATATACACATTCAATCGTTTTCAAAGCTGTAGTCTGAATGGTTACCCAACTATGATGTGGTAAATCTGGACGTAAACAGTTGCAAGTGGTGCCAACATTTTAGTCCCTAATGCTGATCCATGGAAAGACAGCAAAGTAATTCCTCAACAACTTTTAAATCGATCCGTAGGTGGCAGCACACATTATCATCTCTGTAAAAACTGCATTGCTAGATGACATTGTCGTTCTTCTTCTGCGTATGGAGTTGCTTTGGGATTGTAAAGTGTTCACACGAGTCTGATTGCCGTCGCATTTGATTATTAGTATGAATGACCTTGCAAAAAAAAAAAAAAGGTTATAGATTTCAACAAAAATTGTAATTGAGCAACAAAACCTATTTGTGAATGTAGCCAATGTGTTTATAAAACCCTTTGAGCTTTCATAGGTGCTGCTGCTAATCATTTCCACCTAATGATGTTGGTCTAGTTCTTCAGTTTTCTCGGCATTGTTTACAATCTGTCCAACATACTCTAACACAGAGAGTGGTGTGGATGTTGTGACAGAGCATATTTTCCTGGATTTGCTCTTTCCCTTTAAGATCTTGATTCATTGATTTAATAGGTTAACAAGGGCATATTGACTTTTGTTTGACTCTGCTCATCCATATGTGTTGCATGGTTGCTTTCCCTTTTCCATTTAAGTATATCAGTTAACTTGGGTCGATAGGATAAATTGAACACAGATTTTGCCTTATTTGTGTTTTCTCTCCATTCTCTCACCCTGCATGGTTTTTGCAAGCTGACCAGCTTCAGAGTACATCTGATACAAATCAAACATAATACTTCATCTGTCCTTCATGAAGACTTCATGTCACAACAGCTTCATGGTCCGACCTCTTCTCATCTCCATCGACATTCTCTGACAGCAGAGAGTGTTAGACGCAGTGGGGTGTGTGTGTGTGTGCGTGCGTGCTGTCAGCAGCATTGTGTTCCAACCTCATTGTGCTGAGTTTCCAGTAAGTGTCCACGTGCTTCACGAATGCAGTGCAGCCACAGTTCACGCTAGACACCAATCAGCTAAATGCAGCCTCTCTCCCTGCTATCGCGGAGTGGAAAGCAGTTCCTCTCAGGTGTTGTTAGCTGAGGTATGCAAACAGATGACGCCTGAATTACACAAACACTATCAGCTACATATGGGGGATAATTATGAGAACAAGAAAATTGAAAATTATTAAATTATTTTACTTCACTTTTTGAAAATAAAATTAGGATAAAACTTGTGCTACAAACTCTTTGTTTGTGGAACAAACAAAGAGTTTGTGCTACAACTTTAATTAGTCAAGAATGTTTTGGTTTGTTTCTGCCACAGGTTTTTTTTTTTTACCCCACTCAATTCAGTTAAAATAACCTTTTTATTTATCCCCAAAGGGAAATTTCAAGGCACATGAGTAACACAAGCAGACTATCAAAATTAATAGCTCAAACATATACTTAAAAATATTGGAACATTTATTTAGCATATCGTAGTGCACATATGCAGTGTGAAGTACTTGTGTAGCTTAAGTTCAACAGTGCAGCAGGAGTTCATAGTTGGGCTGGGAGGATCAGCTGGTCCTGGGAAGACATTTAACCAGTGACCAAAAAATCTGATAATGCTTTCCTTGTCAGAGTTGCACTGCTGCACGCAGGGGCACATTCCTACGTGGTGATAAATAGGGAAACTTTTTTTATCTTGGCTCAATCTCAAACTGGGTACAGCTTCCGATGGCTGGAAATACCCAGCTGTGTCCCAAGCGTAATTACCATGCTGAAAATAATCAACAGCATTTTTATTGTTTGCTTCTGTTGGTATGAATAATTATTTTGTCATTTCTTTGCATCTTAAATCTGAATCTTAAAACTAAACAAATGTCAAGTTTTCTATGTGTTCTATAGAGATATTATGTGAAAACCAGAGAAGTTCTCTTGTAAGCGGAAGGAGTTCTTTAGGTGTAGCACATTCATCATTGTGACAGGTCTTAGCCTAGACCTAAATTTCGATTGTGACTTTGTGAACATTTATGTTTCCGTTCCAGACTTCTATCCAATCTATCAGGGGTGTCAAACTCATTTTAGTTTTAGGCCAAATCAAGATCATGAATGCTCTTAAAGGGCGGTTGTTCCAGAATGTATTGATAAACGTTGTTCACACACTGTTAAAATATCAATGAATTTTTCAAATTAAATATTATTGAGCATCTTTTCAGTCCCTCCAGGATTTCATGATTCTTTTTGTGATTTTTTTGCAATAAAAATAAAAGTGTTTGATACTAATTTGGAAATATTTGCGATATTCACACTTATTTATGATGGTAAATGCAACTTTTATTACTCTCTGTATAGAGACTCTCTGTATGGACTACAATCTGAGATCAACTAAGGCTGAGGCAGCTGTTTAGTACAAGTTTTTGACAATTTTAGAGAAAAAATTGCAATAAACTGTGTTAGTGCAAAAAAGTGTGGGTAGTTGATTTTGCGTGAATTTCCACAATAATTCTCAAGAAACTGGAGGGACTGATTTATATTATTTAGCAATTGATTTTATAACATAGTATTTAAGATCACTTAGTGTTTAGTCTAGAATCCAGAGGGCCACATAAAAAACTCTGGCGGCCAGATTTGCCCCACAGGCCTTGAGTTTGACACATGTGCTTTAGGTGGACTAACTCCTACTCAGCCTTTTCAGAGTATTACATCACAATGAGACAAATTAGAGAATGGTTTTATCCTTTATTTAGAGGATAAGACCAAATCCCGTCTTCTTGAATAAGTCGGCCACCTTGGATAGAGACGTTGCTGCTGCAACATGCTGCTGACTTCGAAAACACCTGCACATCTGTGCATCTGAGTCGTGAGCGTCAGCAGAAGCATCAGTGCGGTGCTGATGCTGGCATCCGGACAGGAAGCTGTATTAATGTAATTGACATGTGTAGCAGCAGGAGCAGTGCAGCCTTGCAGCTGGTCTGATCTCTTTAATCCAAATTCTGGATTGTTGCCTGGCCCGTTTTAGGTCACAATAATGTAGCCGTGCTCCATCAAGCTATGTTTTATGTGGCTAAATGTGATTTTATGAGAGTGATTTATTTTGATTGTGTATGATTAGGGGTCTAAAACTTCTTCATTTCTCCTTTGATTATCTGGATTCTCATACAAGGTTCTATGAAATCTGTGAACCATCAGTTTTATGGTCAAGTCTCAGCCGCAGTAATTTTGGGCTTTTATGGTAAAGTTTGAAAAGCCAATATCTCAGCAAATAGATGTTTTTTTCTTGCACTGTGTAAAAATTAGGATAGGCTGAATGCATTTGGATTTGCATGCAACTCAAGCATGCTCAAATGTAATCTGCCAAGTCTGTTTGGACTACAAATAGAAACCAGAGAGCCTCTTGTTACCGTAAATCGGTTATTCATTTGCAGATTTGTATTTAAAGAGATTAAAGCAGGATTAACTGAAAACACTGGTGTGTGAGTTTAACTCTGTTTTGTGAGCTGCGAGTGTGACATGTTGATTCAGTACGAGATTTGGTACATTTAAAATGACTGGTAATTAACCAATAAAAGGTTGGATTAAAGATAATCTTTAATGTTGTATTTTTTTTATCTTCTTTGTTTGCCAGGTTCATTCATTGTTACTTTGATTTGAGGACGTATTGTTTTACTTCAGATTCTTTCACATTTTTTGAAAGCATCTACATTTTGTTGTATTTTATTGGGATTTTATGTGAACAACACAAAGTTGTACATGGAAGGAAAATAGTTTTTTTCTTTACAAATGCAATCTTATAAATGGGGTGGACAGATGTGTTCAGCCTTCTTGAATTCTTAATGCTTTGTCAAACCACCTTTTACTCTGCCTCTGTTTCTTAATTAGTTGTTAGCCTAAGGTTTTGACTGGGCCACTCTAAAGCATTATTAGACTTAGACAATATATACTATTCCACTGTTGCCCTGGCTGCATGCTGCGGGTTAAACCAGAAAACAAATTTGGTTTCATTTGACCAAAGAATCTTTTACACTTGTCCTCCAAAGGTCTTGACAGTTTTCAAATGTGTCTTTCTTTCATCGTTGGCATTCTTCTCGGCATGCACGTGCCGGTAAGGGTTTTTCCCCCTGAGTACATTAATCTGTAGTCGCATCTTCTCCAGATTAACCATTGACCTCTTGGCTGCTTCTCTAATTTCCTATCCACAATATTGTCACTGCACGAAATGAAAGTTAAAAGTGCATCATTGCACTCTGAAGAAATACTGCTGTTGAAATAATTAAATTTATCTTTAAAAATCAGGCATTATGTTGGTATATCTGGTAAACTGTGGCCTCACAGCTGTTATAAAGAGCCCAGATGTGCTGAGTGTTCATGACGCTCGCAACCTTTGAAGAATCAGTGAGTGGAAACAACCAAAGGACAAAAGCTGGGCTGAAGAATGGAAGTAAAAGTCTTTCCCCTCTTTTTGTAAGTCCGTTCTCTTCCTCACTTCCTCTGCTTTCCTCAGGCCGTCTCATCTTTTCCTTCCTGCTGACTGACATTTCGATAATGACTTCGTCTGAGCCGCTCCACAGGCCCTGCCTCCATCCCCATCCTCAGCTCTCCTTGCAGGGCCGGCTCCTCTCATCACTCCTCACATCTTTATCAGATCAGTAAATGCCAGTAATGTCATCTCAGAGAGGTTAGGGAAATAAAGATCATCTATTTTCTGGAACCATCTTCTCTTTTAGCTTGGAGAGAAACTGTCCTGGACACAGGCTTGCTGGTCAGCCTGTTTGAGGACTGGGATCGTGTTAAGAACTGGGTTAAGCTCTACATCCTTTTGTATGGGAAAGGGGTATTACAGTTGTGGCTATGAGGGGCTTAGATTCACTCTGCATATCTAAACGAACCTTTAAAATCCTTTACCGTTATACCTTTTTTCTTTGTTGTATTCTTTGTGTTCAGAAATGCTATGCGCCGCTCAGTTTTAAATATACTCTTCTCTCGTGATATTTGTGCCAGCCGACTTCTATAATTACCACAGCCTGGAGCGCCTCATGGGGAGCAAATTAACACACACGAGTGGAGGAGCAAAGACCAGAGTCATACAAGCTGCATTGGAGTCGCCCTGACCTCGGACGTGTGCGTCTTTAGAATGGGGACATAAACAGCAGGGATGTTATTCATAGATCACAGCCATAATGCAGGTTTATGTATGTGTGAGTAATGGTTGTCTGATGGATAATCAGTCAATTAAGGTGCTGCACCACCAGAAAAACTGCAGCAGGAGCAGATAAGTATTTATTTATTATTCTTAAAATGTTATTAGACACGTTTTATTTTGATTCCACGGACTGTCCATATAAAACATGTTTTTAAAGCGATCACCTTCATGTTTTTAAAGCAATCACCTTCATGTTTTCCACTTTTGGTCTAAGGAATCCTAAAGCCCACATGGAGCTTGTTATAGTTTAATTTCTTTTAAAAGATCTAAAAGCTTTAATTGAAGTGTTTCATACACTGGTTGATCTCTACATAAGAGAACAAATTTGATTGCTTCTTAAATTACAGATAAGAGCATGGTAATTGTATTTTTGTAGCAGCATCTCAGTTCTGACTCTTGTCTTCCATTGTAAACCAGTCGTGTTGCTGTATGTGCACTAAAGCTGTGGTTGTCAGGACTATTTAGGACTAAGCAGGGGCAGTTACCGGTATGAATGCACAATTGAGCTATTATTATTGGGATTCTGAGAATAAAGAGCTTTCTACAATGCCTTCACAGTTTTCTTTCAATATATGTTTAAGCTATACTTCCAAGGGAGCAGTTACCCTGCACACAGATGGACTGTGATGGATTTTACACAGATAAAAAGTAATAAATTTGTGGGGGGTTTTCACATTTACTGTACAAACATCGAGGAATCTTTACTGAGATATTATCCTATTCCATGACCATAATATTATAATTTTCCATCGTTTAATGAAATGCTAGGTGAATTGCAGGAGTTTCTAGGTTCAGCAGTGCCTCTTCGCCACATGTTGCTGCACACTGTCAGTCAGCTGGCTGAAAGAACACTGGTACACCTTTTCTTTGCCTTTAAGAAAGACAAATTTGGTTGTTTGAAATTATTTTCTTCATCAAGTAATTAAATCATATTACAGTGGACCACCGTGTGGGGCAGCTAGCCATAAATCTGCGAATTTTTGAGACCCCTTTTAGAAATGCTTTGAACTGCCTGTTTTAATATTTTTCTCAAAATATACCTTAATATGCATCAATGAGCAAAGTTGAAACCAGCCTTGTACCACCGAAGAAGCAAAAGACTTGGTTATCTCTACCGCTCTTGAGGGTACAACCAATGAGCTGCTATAACTTACTTGTTTTTATCTCATCATCCTTCATCCTGTCTTTTTGCCAACACTGCACATCTGCAAGTTTCTAGAATCAAACAAAAAAACAAACAATGAGCCCATGATAGTTGTTGAGGCTGTTTGTCGTCTTCCTGTCTGACAGTGGGAGCCGCTAGGCTCTGCTATGGTAAAATTGTGTGTTGAAAGCTGAGATGTTTGGAAAACTCTAATGCCCCTTTTTCCACATGCTCGGCTTGGCCTGGCTCAGCTCGGCTCTGCTCGCTTTCAGAGCTTTTCCACCAGCAATTATTTGGGGCTGGCTCTGCTTTTTAGGGTCTTGCTTCGGAGCAGGGTCAGCTGGGCCGGTGTTCTGAAGATATGTGCTACCCGTAAATCCGTCCTACCTGGTGGTAATGCGCATGTCAATGCAGGAAAATCTGATGAGATAGCACTGATAGTCATAACATCAATGGAAAAGGAGCATAAGTGGACACTTAATGTCTTTATTTCTTTCCTGTATCGCTGCAATAAGGTTACCTTCACAGATAGAGAGCGGTCTTAAGCACAGATAGGCTGGTGCTCAGCATTCCACTTTACTTGTAGTGATGTTAAAGTTTCTGCAGACCACTAATGGATTGTATTCAGGTTATTAAAGCAGAATAAAATGTTCTTATGTGCAGCAGATGACAGAGAAACTGGTACACATGTCCTGGTGACCTCGGCTCATACTGTACTTTACATCTCTGCCCCGGAGTCCGCCCTTGTCTTTGTGCATTTGTGTTTATTGCTTAGTCCTGTGCTTCATCACCATTCTTCCCCCAGTCCCACTAACATAATGTCATGATGACCTCAACTCCAAGGTGCAAGGGGTACATATATTCACATTCCAACACTTTTTTGATTCTCTTACTTATTTAAAGGAAGAGGATTGGACAGCTTTGGATGGTTTCTGTGCTCAGCTTTATGAATCTGCTAAATCACGCTCAGGATTACCAGTTGCACGCGTTTGAGAGGAAGCATAGTTGAAACACGCTTTGTGCCTGCTGCTCCTCATCTGTTTGCTCCTGAACATAAAGAGGAAACGAGGATATGGATTGTTGTAGTGCTGCTGGATGAATCCCGCAGGGGCTGTGGAGCGGTTATTATGTAATTTCCCCTCACTGCAGATTGGTCAGTGGATGAGATGTTGGTGGGCTCAGCAGCGTAATCTCTCAAGTATTATCTTTTGAGATAATGCTGACGTTGCTCCCAACGTCAGCAGTTGTTGTGGGCAGAACTAGCTTTGTTTATGTAAAACCAAACAATCACCTGGGTTTGCGTGCAAAATAATTCACATTGTAGCCAATGAGGTTCGCTCATGACATCAGAACATTATTTAATCTTTTGGGAACATCAGCTGGGAAACTCCTTAAAAGTTTGATTTCAACTCAAATTCTAACAGAGTGATAGTTGCAATAATATACTTTTTTACTAGCCCTTTGAGAAGGATTTATCTTAATTAAATTGCTTGTACAAGCAGAAATACACAGCCTCTGTCTGTTAACAATGTTTGCTTGTGCTATTATTACGTTTCGGTGCAGACAGAGAATTTAAGAAGCAACAAATCATACTGGTATTTATTGAATCATAAATTTGTCCCCTTGCTTTATATACACAGATTTTATATTTTTAATCAAAACAATTAACCTAAAAATATAGTGACAGTCGATTAGTGAAAATGCGTCTAAATTCCAGTAAAAGAGACTGTCTGCAAAATAAAAACAAGAAAAAAAAATCAATGAATGAATGGAGATAAAAAAATAAATGAAGTCACATTGACTTTTACAAAGTTATCATGATATACGTTCACGGTAAGCTAATCTTTGCTTTCTTTATTGTAGAAATGATATTTCTTTATGGACTTAAAGATTAGATTTTTGTGACATTTACTGCTATTTACATAAAAGTATTTTTTGTTCTACTTTCAACGAGAAGAAAGAATCTATATCTAAAGCATGACAGGGGAATATTATGTGAGATTTATACTAGTAAATAGCAACCCTTTACATTTCTTACTTGTTCTCTCACGCGTGACTTAAACCTGTTATATTCCAGAAAAGCATAACTCCCTGTTCAAATGTCTCAGTATGTTAATGCCTTTAGTACAGTCACTGAAAATACAAAAATAAACATTTGGAAAGTCGGTTCAGTGAAGTGAACCTATGCGAGATTTCATGTTTTCATGGTTAAATGTGTGTTGTCAAAATAATCAGGCACCGATTAAAACTTAAAATTCTGCTGAAGAATGTAAAAGAAAATCTAGAGACACAGGAACTATTAGTTTTGCGCTTTATGGAGGAATTATGAGAGTTCTTATGACTTTTTTCTTGTTTGCAATTCACCACAAGCCACAGATGGGAAAAAACAATTAAATCAGGCAGAAATGAAACATTTTCACCTTCATGAATTGGACTACATGTAGAAAACTAAGTGCACTGACAGTAGTAATGATACATGGTGTTGGCAGCCTTTTGTTATGGGGAATATCATGCATTGTTCTTCTCCTTTATCTTTATGTGCTACTTTGTGATGATCGATTAAATAAAAACACCAAGAAATCCATTAGTTTGTGGTTATAATGTGACAAAACAGATTAACAATATTTACCCCAGTGATCATTATTAGTAGTGATTAGATTTTAAACTAAAGGGTTCAAGTTATAGCAGTTTTTAGCAATATACTGTTGTTGGGATGTGCTTTGTTGGAAGTCACTGTAATTGTTTTGTTTTCTTTTTCTTTATCTAAGATCCATAATTGCATTTCAGGTCCTAAATTACTCACCTTGAAATAATCTGTAAACATCCCGTCATTGTATTGCAGGCTTGTAGCTAACAATCCCTGCAGTATTGTGCATTTATCAGTAATTATAGATGTGTGTGTGTGTGTATGCCACAGCGTCTGTATCTGGGCCCTTGCCTGTGCTGGCAGATTGGAAAGGTAAGCCGCTGAATGCTTCTGTGTGCGATGCTGCTTTGTCTCTTATTAATGAAGGGGACACAGGAGCTGTCAATGCTGCTGTTCCGCTGCCGGTGAAATAGTAATGAGTGTGTATAACGGAGCCTGGTCAGTGTGACTTACAGCTCTGCTGCGATTGGTTGTGAAGGGCCCATGGAGCACCGACTGGCCGCGCTTCACTTCGGGGCCGCAGCTGCTGGAGGTAGAGATGGAGACGTTTTGCAATCGGAGAAATGAGGCAGATTGAGAAACAGAGACTCTTCTTTTGATTTTTGTTTTGGTGATCTTCATAGAAACCTCGCTGTTTACCTTACATAGCATAAAAAAACTTCCCAAACATTGAGCAGCATAGTATTTTATTATGTAATCAGTTACCCTCACCCTACTGTCTCATGCTGTGATCTTTTATTGTTGCTCATGCTGAGCCGTGAAGCTCTGAATTATTCCTTAAAAGGTACGTTTGAGAGCCTTCTTATTTTAGAAATGTTGATCTGTGTTGAACTGGTGCATCAACATAGCTGATGTCTTCCATTTATTACTTCAGTTTTGATTTTTCTATTTTGAATACCTGCAATAACATCTTAGTATTTAGCTTTTCTGCAGTTTGTTTGTTTTAATTTTATTTAAACTTTTCCAGTAGACTTAAATGTGCATTTATGTAGTTCAGAGTGGGCAGAGTATTTCCAGTAATTAAATTAAAAGCCTCATAATTGTTGCGGGAAATAAAATAATAAAATCCTGAACATTTTAATCTGAAAAAGAATCAAATTAACTTTTTAAATTTCCATTCTTGTTTCCTCTGTTAATTTTATTTACTGATATTTGTCCTCATTTTCAACATAAATATGGTTTGAAATCTACTAAAATAAAATAAAAAGTTATGGGTTTTAATAACTTCATTGAGAGCATGTGATCTGACTCTCACCAAGAATTGCTCCCTTTCTGAAGTCGAACTGGTTGTATACTCTTAAGCCAAAAATTATTAATATTCATGACAGATTTATGTTTAAAGTAATCTTTTGATTTGATCATGTTTCTTTTTATTAAAAATAGTAATGACATTTTTAAGAATGGCAAAATGTTCATTCAATGTTAGTTTAAAAAAAATACATAAAGTTATAAAAGGTTACCACCTGATAAAGATGTCCTAGCTTTTGAGTGAGTGCAGTCATTCGGGAGAGGAAATAAATTATCTCACACTGATTCCACATTTGTTGATTTCTCTATCAATTCCTAGGAAATAAAGCTAATTGATTTTTTTTACTTTTATTTTTATTTTATACTTTGCTTTTTTAAATTCATGAGAGTATCCAGAAATGTTTTAGTATTTGTTAACTTCATATATGGTCTGAATATGACCTGACTGTGAGGCCCATTTCTCTTAACCCAACTTTAAAAATTGGAAATCCAAGAACACATGCCATTCAAGTGTTAAGAAGAAATACAATTAGATAGACTTTTTTGTAATAATAAAATTGTCAGGCATGTAAATAGTGCATACTGAGTAAATATATATAGGCTAGTAGGAATAGTTCTGAGTGTAGTTAACTATGCTGTAATTATTTCAGTATGTTGTGCAGAAAGTAGCTTTTTTTATTTTTTAAATAATCCTAGGGAACGTCCTGCAGTGAGAGCCTGGAAGAGGCTGTGATGAAAGTAAAGGCAAGAAAGCTGCTTATCTCACTCCAGAAAAAAAGAGAAAAGCTTGTTATTTCTACTAAAACTGGATTAAAACTTTTAATTACAAAGTCATAATAGATGTTCAATCGTCTCAGTTTATTACGTTTCGAGTGATTTCTTTTTTGTAATAGATCTGTTTGAATTCAGCTTTCGCTCACCATTTCAAACATGCACATACACTCACCATCTGCTACATTAAAACTGTGAAAAGCGTTCACCCACTCATACAGTCACTCACTCCAGCCTTGAAACAGCAGCGAAGCCGGCGCAGCTCGGCGTTCAGAGGCCAACTCAACGGCTCTTTGTCATCTTCCCCGAGCCGTTCCTAAGCAGTTTGTTTGGCATGTCGACGTGCATTGTCTCATTGTGAAGGATTTTATCATCAGTGAGCGGGGTGGGGAGGAACTGTGGGGGGGTGGGGGGGGTTGCTACAATGCTTTGGAGGTAGTTATGTGTCTCAATGAGAAACATAAAAATACAGTTTCAGCAGAGCTTTCTTTGATGTCACTCTAACTTAATGGGTTTAAAGTTGTGGCTTTAAACAAGCTGTTTTTTGTTTGCCGCCTAGTCTTTTTGTTTTTTTGTTGTATTTGTGGACATTTTTGAGATTTAAGGTTTTTTTATGGGAAGGATTCTCTGAAAGCAAAGTCTTGTTTTTATATTTAAATATAGTAAACGTATGACTGTATGAGATTCTCACAGAAGGATAATCTTGAGTAAAAATCTCACAGTATCACAACACTTGCACAAAACTTTGAGGCAAAAATTTACAATATGATTTGATTGTTTTTATTTTAAAAAGCAAAAATTGTTCATACTGCTGCAAAAAAATAAATATTGATTATTACAGTGAAATATCTACACAATGAAAGAATAAGCACTAGTTGGTTTGGGGGCTCATTTTGCAGAATAACACAGGTATAAAAAGCTGATTTTTAGCTGCTTAATTTGTCCTGATTTTTGTTTTTTTGTGAATGAGGGAAATAAAGTTGGCTTTTTTTCAGCCATCTGACCTGCAGTGAGCAGTCAGAGCCCAAAAATGAGCTGCATGCAGAAGACAGATAACTCTGAAACAATGGGACTTAGCGGAAAATGATTAAGACCTATTTTATAGTTAAAATTTTTATATAAGTTGTTAAACCAACTTACCAAAGACTGCCTGTTTGGCACACATGGTGGTGATTCCTGTATTTTGGTGTAGTTTATTGTTTTGTTTTGTTTTTTTCCCCACGTTGACAAGCAGCTCTTATGATGAGCTGGACTTTGGAGTCTCGGCTTCAGAGCTGGGCTCGACGTTCTCACTGAGCAAACAGATGAGATATTAAAATTCCTGTCCTGCATGTCGAGAGCTTCTCCCTCACTTTGTCAGTATTTAATCAGAGCTCATTTTTGGGAAATACCCTGCTGCCCTTTATGTATGCACAGAGCTTCTTCCACTGCCTTTTGTGCTTTCTCAAAAATAGCTTTAAATACACATTTAATAAGTGAAATTTGAAGATATCTAGCAGTAAGTGATGACTCAAGCATTCTACGTCCATTGCCATCTGCACTGTGACTCTTTTGAAGGCCATTTCACGCCTTTTCTTGTCGCTTTGGACGCTTCAGCCAGCACCCCGCCCCGGGATACGCGCCCTCCTCCTCTGGCAGGGTCCCCCACCCGGTGGGGCGTGTCCTGAGGATCGACCCCGGACAATGATGCTCCCAGATCCCAACACCCCAATAACGCGCCGTGCATCATTACATTCCTGCTGCCCCACCCTGCTTCTCCCCTCCCCAGAGGAATAGGGGCTGAAACAGGAGCTCCAGGGGGAGCATCTGTTCCTCTCACGCTCTCAGTCAGCTAGTTTATAATCTCTACCACTTCCTTTTGTCTTGGGCACTCCTTCTTAGCTCCTACTTCTAGCTAAATTTAACCCATTGCCTTATGAGCTCCGTTCTTTGTGTTTGCTTGCAGGTGAGCAGCCAGAAGGAGTCGAGCCCGAGACCGGATCCCACTGTGCAGATCTCTGAGATGCTCATGAACCACCTGACAGGTCAGTACACACTGCAGACACACAACGAGATAAGAAGCTGGCAGTGGATGTTAATAAAGTTCATCTGGAGAGAATGTGTTGACATTGGAGAAGGAAACCTGAGATGTGACCTTTTGAGAGGAATTCATCTGATTTTGACATTATGACCTTTAGATTTCTTTCTTCTTTCTTTGCAGTCTTTTGAAGTTGAAATAATATTTGCAGTAAGCCCTCTTAAACCCTAAAATAAGAACATTTTGCTGCCAACTGGGTTAACATGTCAGCAACTTTAGATTTCTAAAGATTTGTTTCTTATTAATATAAATATAGAAATGCAAACAGTAATGTTTTATTGTTTCTTAAAATAGCATTTTTATCAAATTCTTTCAAACTTACAATGGCGGAGTAATTTTATTTTTACGTTAACCTAAAACTACAGACCTTTTGAAACCTTTCAGATAAAATATGTTGTGAACGGGTTTAATACTTATCAGCCTTTATGTTGCTTCTATTTACATAAAGATTTTCACATTTTTAACTGAAGAATATTTATCTAATTTTATTAATCCTGTTTTACAGATGATATTCTCTCTGTGGTCTCAGATTACTAAAACATAACTTATCTTTTGGCTTTATGGACACTAAAAATGTTCTTTCCACCTTGCTGAGAATAAAGGCGATGTGTTGCTGCCTTATTCATCTCTCAGAGCTACAGAGGGTATTTTTATGCTTCAGCCACACGTGACTGTGAAACGAGATGTATTGTTTTGACAGACTGCGCACTCTGATGTTTCATTTTGCATCGTGCAGCCCACAGCCATGGGTCAGAGTCAGCTTGGACAAAAAAGTGATTACTGATTTTGGTCCAAAAGGATTTTCTTTTGAGCAGAAACGGTTTGTCCTACTTACAGAGGCACCACTGCAGCCCAACCTGCTGTTTCCAGCTGGTGCTGCTTTGAAATACGCCCGGCCCACCTCCTCCCCGCCCCATCTCCTCAATCTCCTCTCCTCTGCTTTCATTTCATCTCTCTTTGCTCCGCCCACGAATCCCCGCTTGATCCCTCCTCCTCTCTGAGCCGCGTCCTCTGCTGCGTCAGACACCTCCATTCATGAAAAGCGTGACGTGAGCAGGTCCTCAGCGACACTGAGACAGTTCACACCACCCACCCACTCACAGCACAGGTGCTGCGCGAGTCACAGGGATGCCTGTCTGTTTTCCCCTCTGTCCCTTTCTGGCCGTTTCTCCCTCGTGTCTTCGTCGTCTTCAGCCGTCTTCTCCGAGCATTTATAACCATCCCTTGTCCCTGCATCAGAACGGAGACAGGACCATGAATCTGAGCCGTGTCTCCGGTGAGTAACCTTCTCATGCTGCGTCTATGTAATGTGGAGCTGCTTCTCCTTCTTTTCACTGATTTGGAGTTTATCTTTTGTCAAATATGTGTACATAAACAGTATTTTCTTGTGTGTACTTGAGAGTTTTTGCATATGTCTCGGGTTTTAGTGTGTGTTCAGCAGTGGTGCTGCAGGAGTGTGTTGAGCAGTCGTGCATCGGTGCGTGCATGATCTATTTTAGGCTCAGCAGTGACGCTGCTGCTGCTTTTTGATGCAGTGTTATTCATGCCCTCTGAAGGACAGGTGATGTAGGTTAAACCGACACTCACACCCCCTCTCACCTTTGTTTTTTCATTCATGGCACCAGATTTTCCCCAGGTATTTTGGTACTAGTATCAAGAATGTCTTGTTTAACCCAAATTGACCCACTTTGCCTGCTTCTTTTTTCATCTTTGACTGTTTGCATCTTCACCAATCTCTTAATTTACTTGGCAGCAGGAAAGTTCAGAGTGCCTACCTCTGTCCTCTGCTACTAAGCATGTTTATATAACTGTGGAGGATGAATAGCCAGCGGTTGGGCTTTAAAAGAGAGGAAGAGGAGGGGTGGAGTAGATCTATTCGTCCATTTTTTTAAAAATGTGGCCAGAATCCTATCCATGCATTCTGACTTCAGCTGCTTTACATTTAAGAATAGCATGCATGTTTAAGGCTGATCAGGGATCATAGAAAGCTTGGAGCCACTAGTAGCACTAATGTATATTGATTTCCAGGTTTCCTGCTGGTCCCACAGGACTCACATGACCCATTTCTCTGCTCTTTAGCTTTGTGGCTTTCCATATTGCATCCATTTGAAAAAAAAATTGTGTCAGTCACAGCCAGTCTCCTGCAATATGCATGTTTGTCTGTCTCTGTCCTTGTTGTTAGTGGGCCAGGCAGACCGTCCCATTAAAAGAGCACAAGGGGAGTTGTTGTGGCAGCAGCTGCTCTGGTGTTGCAGTGTTTTTGTGTGTGTGAGCGTGTTGTTCTCTCCTGGTCGTGCAGGGCAGACGGGCCTAGTTCACATGGAGCCGGCTCCTCTTGTGCCCTTTGTTGTCGCTCAGGGAGGCTTTCCCCTTAGAGCTCGGTCGGTACAGTATTGTGCCGCTGGCGGCTTTAGTAGCTGCAGAAAACTAGTCAGGGTTTTTCATTCATATTTTTCTGTTTTTGTCTTCCTCTTGCATTTTGCTTTTCTTCTGACTTATCCTTTCCACCATCGCCTCTTTGGCCTTGATTTCTTATTGTCTATTAATGAATTCTGTATGAAGACATCTGTATGAAGGAATCCGATTTCAGAGAACGTATTTTGTCATTAGCTACCGGGAAGAAAACTGCTGCTTGACCGAAAATGTTGATTGCAGACTTGTTGTATCTGTGTTTCAGATAAGTATGAGAAAATAAATTAGAAGATGATGTTTGCATTTCCACTTCATTCCATATTCCATTTTCTAGTCAAATTAAGTTTATTTGTATAGCACATTTCAGCAGGAATTTAATTCAAAATGCTTTACATGATAAAAACATAACACAATGAACAGGAAACCTCATTGCCTTGCAGTGGCAAAATAAAGAGAAGTAATGAAAAGTTGCAATACAAATTAAAACTTATTGATGATTATTATTTATTATTGTTTAATATTTATGATTTTCCAGTTAATGTTAATGAAAGGCAACTTGAAACAAATGTGTTTATAGCCTGTTTACTGAAAGTCTGTTGCAGTTAAAAGGAGCATAAGAACTGAACATGGTTTTGGTTCTGATCTCTAAATGTGTATCCATGCATCCAGAGAGGAGAAAACCGAACAAAGTCTATCAACACAAACCTCATACAAACTATGAACCATGGTGGCAGTGGGGTAATGATTTGGATTTTTTTACCAGTCACTGGACCAGGACACCTTGTAAGCATTTAATCGATCATGAACTCATGTGATTGCCAACATGTTGGCAAAATGTCTTTAGCTAAAACTGGGTCAGCACCAGAACAATGTTCCTAAACTCAACAGAGCAGCTGATTATGAAACATTAGCATTGCAACAGTTCATTCAGATTTCTTCTAAATGTGAAAGACTGAGACAAACAAAAACTTCATTAAATTACTCCTACTTTACAAAGTACTAAACCACAGGATATTTTTTTTTTGTTTTGCGTGATTTTTTAAAATATTTTGGCTTAATCTTTGCTTCAGAAGTCATGGAAGATTGGAATCTGATGTGTGCTTTTGTACGTTTTGAATTTGCTTTAATTACTAACAAACCTTTTTTGTGTACTGAATCATATATGCCGTGAAAACCCTTCCTACCCTGTCTGTAGCTGCCCATGTTAGCCTGTGGGTGTTTGACTGTTCTGGCTGATGTGCCTCACTAAGAGCGTGGAGAATGAAGCTGATGTGTATTTATTTTCTCCAGTTCAGGCTGATACCAGCTGAGGCTATTTGAGGCACCGATCTTGTGTGTGTTTGGAGTGCTAATGATTCACAGCTTCTCTGTGTCAGACATTTGGAGGATTCCTCCAGAACATGACGTAGGATCGATGAGGGTAGAGAACATGGTTTGTTTAACTCCCATCTGATGCGTCTGTTCCTCACGTTTGCCCAGAAACACAAAAATCTAACTTGTTCTAACTTGACCAGGTGGTGAAAATATCACCACCTGGTCTTTTCCCTCAGGTGCAAGCCAAAGCATTGACCGTGTTTCTGTTTGATTCCCAGTCTAACCCTTAACCTGCAGCTAAACAGGTGAGGGTTATTGTGCCGAGTGGCCTGATTTTATTCCAAACAGCATCAAAATGTGAGGGAAGAAGAATTATAGGAAATGTCAGCTGGGAGAGATTCTGAAAAATAATTTGCTGTTCCCACACCAGCAGATTATTCTTCTCACCCACATACAGTTTGGTGAGGCTAGAGAGGGCAAAGCTGATTTATTCACACATAAACTTCTAAATACCAACTAGATTTGTCTACTTCAACAATGACTTACCTCTCTGTATGTCGATTGAGTTTTATAACTCTGTTTACGCACACGCTGAACAGAGACCTTGAACAGTCCATAGTGTGGGGAAACAAGTACAGATATCAGAGTTCACCTCTTCACCTAAACCTAGAAAAACAGACTGTCACATGCTTGGTGGAGACCAGCGCAGCTCTCACCATCTGCTTCAGGAGAGGAGCTCAAGTGGAACACAAACTTTGTGGTGCAGATATTTGTCCCAGAAATGAGCTTCAGACAAGTAGAAAAGGACTTTACTTGTCTGTGACTCGTTTCCACCAGTTTTGCACATGCAGAGTGAAACTTGCTTATTCTTCTTTGCTAGAATAAATAGCTGATGAATTTAATCTCATTCTCACCCTGTCCATCTTAGCTCTGGCCTCATGTGACCTGAACATGCGGTGTCCCCTAGATCCCTTGAATTAAACTTCAAATTGTACTTTTTATGGCTTTCGTTCCGCAGTAACTTACTTACTTACACAAGAGGACCTTCTGCTCTGAAACTTGCCCAACCAATCAGTGCTATGGCAGTGTCCATTTTTTTTGTTCTTAATAATGAGACAGGAGCTGTCTTTTTGTAATAATATAGTGTCTTATTTGGTACCAAAGAGACACTGTGAAGCAACAAACCACTAAACCTTCTGCCTGCTGTGATTGCATCACTTCTCTAATAAATGCTGTCCTTGCTCAGCCTGTCAGTTCAGGTGGAACCTGTTCAGTAATTAGGTGACCTCTGGAGTAGGGATGGGCATATCGTTTATCATGATAAGAATTTTGATTCATCATTATCTAGTAATGATAAATAAAGTAAGTAGTGTCCTGAAGAAGACTATTTAAAGTGGGAATGTTTTTCAAGAATAGTATTTGTATTTGTGACGCTATGAATGCTGCACCATGAACTCACAGCCATACAGTTACCTTAAAAATAATTAATAAGCAGTTTATTAATAATAATGTTAGAAATGATCACAATAGTACCACAAAATATTGCAATAAATTTCTAACTTATCACCCAGCCATACTCTGACAGCACTTGATTGTAGATGAAGGAAACTAGACTAAACATCCCTGACTATGAATTCAAACCACACTTTTTAGATTTTTGTTGAAACTGCATTCTTTCATACTTTACAATTACATACTCCTTAATATTTCTCTATCAAACCCTAATAAAATATATGTAAAGCTGTGTTTGTAAAACATAGTAAAATATTTTAAAAATTCAGAAGGTGTTAATAGTTGGAGTTCTGACTGCTCAATGTCAAAACACACTGACATTTGTACATTTTGCTTTTGTTTGTAAAGTCCAATAAGCAGATAAATCCCAAATAAATGTTGGATGTTTCACTCAAGAAGTCATGTTGCTGTTTTTTAAGCTAAATTTTCTCTGCTCTCTGTGTTTTGTTGACTCCATGAATGTGGGCTTCAGCCTCTTCAAACCAGAGTGCTGAATGGGACCGAGCGTGACTGCCAGCATAGGGTCAGGATGGATGCTCTGTCGACATGGTAACGCATGAACGATGAGGTGGGATTGGAGGCTAAATTGGTTCTTTGTTGGAGGCGCAGCTGTCACCTGAAAGGAGTTTCTCCCCCTGGGTGGCTACCAGCAGGGCTCCCGTTAATGAGGAAGGAGACGCAGATGAGACGGCTGCTGCCCGCTCGGGTACCAGGACAAACGTTACATCTGTTGATGTGAAGAGTCTCCACTCTTGTGTTGATACTTACTGGCCGTTTCAGCTGCTGTTTGTAAAGATACAACAGACGTGCAGGCGTTGGCTGAGTGTTGCTGCAAAAACATGAACGGCCTTCCCCGGCGGGTTGCTGGGAGTAGTGGGATTATTGGATCTTGCCAGTCACGCCCAGGGCATGTGTGTGTGAACCTGATCCCCTCCCCTGCACCATCACCAAATGCTCTACACGCACACATGCATAATGAGGTATACCATAACTGCTGCTCCCTTGAGTTAAGTGTATCTCTAATTAAAAATATGTCCACCATGCAGGAGGAAGTACATGGGGGGGAAAAAAGTATATAAATAATAACTAAAATATATCTGGATGTGTGTTTGTTCAAGCTGCAGCCCTTTGGGGTGATTAAAGGATCAGCTCCTGATAATTTCTCCCCCCTCTGTCCCTCCCCATCCGGCTCATTCTCTATAATATTCATCCTGCTTAGGATGGGCATTGTGTCCTCCTCTGAACCAGTATCCATCTTTTTTTTTAAACTCTATTTTTTAATCATCAGAGGGGCAGTTGATGTGTCCTTGTTCTCGGTCACAAAGTCTTTTGGAAAGTCCTGTAAATAAATGACTACGTAAATGAAACCGTCTGTCTGCTCTCCGTCAGGCTCAGAGATCTTCCATTAGAGATTGATGAACGGGAGCAAGAGGTTTCTTTCCTCCTCTTGGTGTCAGGAAACAGACATAAAAGGTTGGAAGGCACCTGCGCTGTGTGGTCATTAATCAGCCGGGATAATTGTAGAGTTTCAGTTCAGCTACAGAGGTTGCAGTATGTCTTTATGCCGCTGCCCGGCCGACCACATCCACCCGTTTCAGGGTCAGCGTCAAAAGGCCAGTTCTGAGAATTGTCTGGGAGGTGGAATTACACCGCCAGCCCTCGACTCGCACAGCTCGCTTGTCTCTGCTTTGGAAGGGAGGGATTTATTGGATACCTGAGAGAGCGTTCTCTCCTTCCCCTGCACTCTCAGCAGCGTGCTTAGGCAAACGCCTGCATTATAGATGAGCTGCTGGCAGCTGCCACACTCTCACAGCGCTCAGGTTACCCCCAGTGGATACACAGAGATATACTACATGGATTTGCACAAACATGCAAACAGCAGCTACAGTGCTGGACAGAAATCTTTTGTTGTTCTTCATTAGTTAATACTTTGCTTCCTCCAGTCAGTATTTCATGAGCTCCTTTAAAATAAACTTAATTATTGGTTACTTAGGTTTTCTCAATGCCTTTTCAACTATTTTTTTAGTACGTTTTTAATAACGGTTGATTTAAACTATTTAAAGTCTGGATGTTGAAAGCAAAATAGAAAAAGATCAATGGAGGTTTAAAAACCAGCATCATTTAATGGACGAGCTTCACCTTGTCCATTTTAAGTCATTTAAAAAATGTATTGCTCTGAATTTTGTGGTCAGTTTTCAATGTACAGTTGAGCTGCTATTATTGATTTGAATCAATATTGGAGATCTGCTGTATAAGATATCAGAACCGTATTTATGCCATCTTTTTTCTAGTCTTCTTGACTTAAATGGTTAATAATGATTAGTTTGTTAATAATTGATATTGTCATACGATCGGTGTGGAATATTAGTTGCTATGAAACTGATTTTTTAAAATAGTTTTTATTTTACAAAAAACTTAAAGTATCTTATATTAATAATTAGCACTGCTAGCATTCTAAAACAGGATTGGCTACCTGAACTACCTTATTTATCTTATGTCATTTCCCTCTGGGATCAATGAAGATTTTTTATTTTCTAACAGATGCCAAAATTTCCAAAATATAAAATGTTCCAGGAAAGACAGAACTGGAAGCTAAAAAGATTTTAAAAAAAGAATGTTGCTGTTCGCTGTTCAGCCTTCCCGTTACCTGCTGGATGTTTAACTCTCTCTTGGGCTCATTTAATGGAAAATACAGTTCCATTAAAGCATATAAAAAATGTTGCTGAAGGCCAACAAGTGAATTCCTGTGTTGCAAAGTGAAGCTGCTTTCCAGAAGAGTTTTGATTGGACAATATGTGTCTTGAACGCCACTTTGGAGCTTTGTGTCTTCCCTAAAACCTTTCATCTCTTGTTTGTGTAATCTGTTTCGTAAACTCTCCACTGTTTTCTGCTGCCAGTTCAAACTTTAATTAGGTTACACATTTTTATATTATTTTGTGTAAAGATCCAGCTAAAGACTCAGTATGTACCACTCACAGTTTGCAGCGAGTTAAAAGCGACAGCGTGAAAAAAACATTTGAGCGTTTTCACTTTTGGCAGCTCCTAGAGGCAGTGTTGGGAATAAAAAGACACATAAAATCTTACAAATGAATCTGGCCTGAGGTTACTAAGTTAAAGAGCACAAAGAATTCAAACTGTGTCATTTGCTTTTTGTCTCATATTATTGTTAATTCAATGTGGTTTGTGATTTTTTTTTCTTTCACAGTGAGACAGTTACTTCTTTTAAACAAATCATGTCATGTTGCGCTAACCTCTTTTAAACATTTTATTTGTGCCAGTACGATAGAAAACAAGTGAAATAAGCTAATCTTAGTGTGCCATATTGATGATCCCCAAGACTTGGAAAAATAGTATGCGTCTCATTACATCTGCTGTTTAGCTAACACACCATTTCTGCATGAAAACATCACATTTAGTTAGACATGGTGGTGAAGGAGTGATGGTCTGGGCTTGCTTTAACTCCAAGACATCAATGACTTGCTTTGAATTTTGCTCTCAGCCTGAAAATCCTAAAGGAGAATGTCCGACCAGCAGATGGTAACCTCAAACACACTTATGGTTAAGTAACAAGACAATAATCCAAAGCACAACAGCAACTCCACCTCTTTCCAAATAAACAAAAAAAACAAAGTGAACGTTCGGGTGTGGCTTAGTCAAAGTCTGGGCTTAGATCCTTTCGTGATGCTGTGGCATGACTTTAAACTGTCCGTTCCTGCTCAAAAACCCTCGTATCCAGTTATGGCAGCTATTGGTACAACCAGTTATTAGGTCTAGGGGAATGTTCTTTCCACACAAGGTCACATTGGTTTGGATAGCTTTTTCGACTTTTTATCCATCCATCTGGATGTCATTTTGTAGTTACATCCATCTCTTCATCTGTTTGCCATTTATTCTAAAGAATGCTTCTTTCATTCTTTGTTTTCTTTCATTAATTCATTCCTTCTCTAGACATGTCCTTCTGAGTCAGATACCAAATGTGCCCAAAACACAAAGGAAATTAAATAAATTTGTGCGAAAAACTAATTGAATAGGCCTAACCAGCTGCAATTGGAAAAAAATTCTGAAACTAGAGCAGATGGACAGACTTTAAGACAAATTAATATTAACATCCACTAAAGAAACCTCTGTTGCCAGTTTTATTGGTTCAGTTATTTCCTGTGATTTCTATATTTAAACATTTATTTTATTTGAAGATCCAGAAAGGCTGTTTGGTGAAACTCATTCTGGATTTGCTTCAGTCCTGCAGTTTTTGTGTGTCTCTGGTCAGCACAGCTGGTTAAGCAGAGCAAAGGAGGCGTGTGTGACAGATGTCTTTGCTCTCAACATTTAATCGTTCCTGACCAGAGATCTGTGACCGACCTCTGGTTGGTCACAGAGATCCCAGAAAAGTCCCAGTGTCATCTGTGTGCAGCTGGTTTGATCTTGCTGTTTGCCAAAAGTTTCCCTGGATGGTATTATTTGTATTTTCTCTCCTGTCTGTCATGTGCAGACTTACAGCCTCTCTAGAGTTTCCCACTCTGTCACTTTTGCACTTTTTCACCTGAAATAACAACCATCTAATCTGTCTCAACAGATCTGTGATAAAAGAATTGAGTTTCAGTTTGTGGAAGTAATTATGTGTCAAAAGTCTTTTTGGGTTTTATTAATAAAAAATTTCCTTTTTCTTCCTTCCTCTTTATTCTGTAGGTGATTTTCAGCATCCAGAGAGACCAGTGCGTTAGGACGCATCCGTCCCACTGTAACTCGGCTGCCCATCCACATGCACGACACCATGGGCAGCTCCCCAGAGGTGCTTTCCTGGACCTCCTGCCCCAGTCTCTTGGTGGGGAAGCTGAAAGAAGAGCTTAAGCTCTCTGTGGTTGGAGACGCCATGAAGAAATCCAGCTCTCCCAATGCCCAAACCCAGTCTTCTCAGGTCCCACCTGCTGCTTTACCTCCTCAGATTATAACAGACCTCGCCCTGCCGAACAACCTGCCCGTTCCACTGCACACGCCCGGCCAGGAGGAGGACTCCATGTTGGGGGGCGTCAGCCCAGGCAACACGGCCCTCAGCGTGGACTCTACTCGGAGCGAAGGCGGACACTTTGACAACAGCGTACTCCAGCTGCAGGAGCAGGATCAGGAGGAAGCGGGTTCACCGGCGTCCTGTGAGCACGGTGGGTGTGGGAGTGTCATGGACGAGCAGATGGGAGAGGGAGACTGTCCTGTGGACCACAGCGGCGAGGGGAGACCCAGCCACCCGCGGCACCCTGACGACATCAAGCTGCACTTCCAAAGAGCCGGGCCTGGGTCGGGGGGCTTCCTGGAGGGGCTGTTCGGTTGCCTCCGGCCCGTCTGGAACATCATTGGGAAAACTTACTCCACAGAATACAAGCTGCAGCAGCAAGGTCAGCTCTTGGTTTCATCTCCCTGCGTGGTGTCCTGTTGAACAAACTAAGCCCTCTCTGTTTAATTAAAAGGCTTCTGTCTCTAACTCTTCTGAGAAACAATCAAATGGTTCTGTCTTGTACTACCAAAAGTGTAACTGAATATCTGTCCTCAGCTTTAGTATGAGGCCGCTGTGTGGCTGTGCTGCTGTCAGTTAGAATTAAGGTCATGGGTAAAGGTAGACTCACCTTGCTGCAGGGCTTGCTGTAGAAACTGGATGCGCAGGCTGAAGGATATGCGTTGAGGTTAGGCACAAATGAGCTGAAGCTTTACGTTGTTCAGCTGAAAAGTGAGGCAGCATAACTTCTCCTCAACCTCACTGATAGTAAAGCAGCACAAAACAGGGAGAGAGCAGCAAGTGACTCCCTGAATGTCATTTATAGTTCATTGTGCACAGCTTATGCTGTTTTCCTCTGCATGTGTAAGTTACTTATGCTGCACAGAAGTGGTCCCAGTTTCTGAAAATGTAATTTATAATGGTCTGATTTATTTACATCACTAAACCTGGCATTTTAACAGGGCAGTATAGACATTTTAGATCCACTATAATTCCAAACCTTTGTGGATTTGGAATTATTTGTGGATGCAGCTGGTGAGGCTGCATCCACACCAGCCCTGTTTAGTCCACTTTAATCCAGCTCTAGTTTAGCGAGGAAGTACAGTTCGTTTGGGGAGATGTGAATGTGTAATTATATTCTGATGTGGATCCGAAAAGCCATCTCTGGTCTGCCTGAGATCTTGGCTCGGTTGAAGTCAACTCTGGCGCGGTTCTAATGCATATGTGAATGCCAAGCAGACCAGAGACCGCTCTAAAAGCAGGAAGCAGACTACAGGGCAAATACAACCAAAACAAACATGTGAGTCTAACGCTAGCAGGAGAAATGCATTGTGGTCTTTTGGAAAAAAGAAATCTAACAACCGGTAAAATTTGATGCCAGACCCTTTCTGTTTACATTTTGTGGAGAAGGATGTTGCTCTTTTTAGTGTTTTTGTGTTGTTTTTCTTAGAGGTTGTTGGTGCAGCACCACCAAAGGTTAAGGGGTGAACTGGTTGTTCAAAGGGTTTGTTTTGTTTTAGACTGTAGTCTGAAAGCAAACCGTACCAGGTGAAATGTAACGAATGTTGTAATTTAATAATTTCTACTGGAATATCGGGTGCAAAAACCACCTAAAAAATTCAGATATTTAAACTTAAAAATAAGTTTGAACATGTTTTTTTAATTTTTTTATTGCACTTCAAAGGTTTAAAAAATGTCTATTTTACCTGCTTAAATAGGTTTCAGATATTTCCTTCTACCAGCTGACCTGACAGAGTCCTTTCTGTGCATCTTATACAAGATTAATATAAATATGTTGGTCGTCTTACAGGACAATGCAAGTGCAGGTGTCAGAAGAATGAAATGTAATTAACCTGATTGCAGACATGTGGGAGGTCCCGTTTGAGGAGATTTCCGAGCTGCAGTGGCTGGGCAGCGGTGCGCAGGGCGCTGTCTTCCTGGGCAAGTTTCGCTCTGAGGAGGTGGCCATCAAGAAGGTGCGGGAGCAGAAAGAGACGGACATTAAGCACCTGCGGAAGCTCAAGCACCCTAACATCATCAGCTTCAAGTAAGTTCAAAACTCAAAGCTTCTTACTGGTTTCCTGATCCTGGTTTTAAAACATGTTTCCTGTTTTGTGAATGTCAGAGGGGTGTGCACCCAGGCGCCTTGCTACTGCATCATCATGGAGTACTGCGCCCAGGGCCAGCTGTATGAGGTGCTGAGGGCCGGGAGGAAGGTCACCCCCAGGCTGCTGGTAGACTGGGCCACAGGGATCGCCGGCGGCATGAACTACCTACACCTTCACAAGATCATACACAGGGACCTCAAATCTCCCAAGTGAGCTGCTGGTTTACTGCTAATGTCACATGAGAGGCTTGAAAACTTTCCTCAATCAGTTTTTCTTAAGCGAAGTGCAGGGTTCCCACAAAAAGGAGGAAATTTTGTTTTTGTTTTCAAGCTCAAGTTAAAGTATAGAAAATAGTTGTATGTCCATCCGTCTTTCTGTTTCTCTATCCACACATCCGTCTTAAGGTCAGTTCAACTTTACATCCATCCATACATCCATCTTTCTGTCCGTCTGTATTTCCATCCATCTGTTTTTCATTTTGTTCGTTTATACATCCATCTGTCCATAAATTTGTCTTTCCATCAGTCTAACTTTCCAACTGTCTAACCATCCATAGTTTGCACATTTAAAGTTAAACTGCTGCATGAATTCATAGTTAAGTTTTGCATTTATCCTTAATGGATTTTATATAAAACTTTTTTTCAAACCACTTTAATACCGTTTGAGATATTTCGGATAAAAGTAGCAGCAGCTACTCATCCCTCCAGCTCTTTGCAGTGTGACATTTGCTCAAATGTTTTGGTTAATAAAAGCAAGCTCCTCTGCTTCTCCTCCTCCTTCTTCTGCCTCATCCTCTGCAGTCGTGTCTGTCTGTATCTCTGTCTTTCTAATCAATATCATCATGCTGCAGCAGCAAGCCCTGTATTAGTCAGCAGAATGATAGCTGGCTGAAAGCACTGTAAAAGGTCAGTCTCATTTAGCTAATGGGATGATTCAGAAACACTTTTCTGAAAAACAGTTGAGTACGCCACAGAAGAAACAAGATTTTTTCCCTCTTTAAATTTAGTGGAATATCAGCGAAGAAGCTTAATTGACAAAGTGAATAGTTTATAAATCAGCTTATCTTGTAACTCTCTTCTGTCTGCGTTTCAGTGTTTTGGTCACACACAACGACACTGTGAAAATTTCTGACTTCGGAACGTCCAAAGAGCTCAGCGATAAAAGTACAAAGATGTCATTTGCAGGTACGGTGGCCTGGATGGCCCCGGAAGTCATAAGAAACGAGCCTGTGTCTGAAAAAGTCGACATCTGGTGAGTAGTAACACACTTGGTTCTAACTTTATCCACATCCTATTAAAGATATTAAATAAAAAGCTGTTTTTGGCCTCTAATTTAGAGACAAAAAGTTTATGTTGGAGTAGTCTGTGGTACACTGAGACAGGGTTACTTTATTTTTTTCAGGTCTTTTGGAGTTGTGTTATGGGAACTGCTCACAGGAGAAATTCCCTACAAAGATGTGGACTCGTCCGCCATCATTTGGGGTGTTGGCAGCAACAGCCTGCACCTTCCTGTCCCCTCCACCTGCCCAGATGGTTTTAAAATCCTCATGAAACAGACATGGTGAGTGTGGACCCGATGCTGTGACATCTCCTCTGCGTTTACTTTGAGATGAATCTTGATTCTGTTTTGCTTCATTCCAGGCAAGGCAAGCCCAGGAATAGGCCTTCATTTCGTCAGATCCTCCTCCATCTCGACATTGCCTCTGCTGATGTTTTAGGAACTCCTCAAGAGACCTACTTCAAGTCTCAGGTTTGGATTTCAGACAAAATGCCAACATTACTCAAATTTTTCTTCATGCGGTGTAGTGCCTTCCAAAAATGTTTTTATATGCTTTGAACTTTTTCAGTTTTTTTCCTCTTTTCTTTGTCTTTCCTTTGGATTCTGTCAGAAAAAAACATCACAAAGTAACACGGGATTGTGAAGTAAAAGGGCTATAATAGATGGCTACACTATTTCTCTCCAGTATTATTTATTTCTTAACTGCTTCACACATCAAAGCTCTGAAGGCAAATTTTGTTTAGGGGCGTCAGAGTTAAGGGGTTTTGCACAAAAAACATTCACTACTCTTTTCAGATGATCCTTACTGTCAATTATTTTGAAAACTACATATTCTTGCTTTCACTTCACAATTCTGTATTACTTTGTGTTTCAACACAAAATTTCAATAAAATACTTTGAATTCGCAGCTTCAGTTTTGCATGCAGGTTTTCTAAACTGTCCGTTTTGCTACAGGCAGAGTGGAGGGAGGAGGTGAAGAAGCACTTTGAGAAGATCAAAAGTGAAGGCACTTGCATTCACCGGCTGGATGAGGAGCTGATTCGTCGAAGGAGGGATGAACTCAGGTCTGTTAGCAAAAACCATCATAAATTATTTGCTAAACAGGACAGCAAGTGGAAAACTGATTTTATTTATTTTTTAAATTCTCTTTTAGGCATGCTCTGGACATCCGGGAGCACTATGAGAGAAAGCTGGAGAGAGCTAACAACCTCTACATGGAGCTCAGTGCCATCATGCTGCAGCTGGAGGTCCGAGAGAAGGAACTCATGAAGTACGGAAAATACAAGGCTTTGTTTCTCTTTGCTGTCATTTCTTTACAATAAGCCCTTTCTGGGTGATACCTCAGTGTTCCCTTTTTCTCCAGCAATAAATAGTTCTGATAACTCTGTATATCCAAGACTTTTGTTTCTGGATGAAGTTTTCTGCCTCTAAGCCTGGTTGGTGTTTTTGTCATTACATCCCATCCTGTGAAACCAAACAAAACATCTGCTGTCTCTGTAGGAGGGAGCAGGCAGTGGAGAAGAAATATCCAGGAAGCTACAAACGCCACCTGGTCCGACCCATCGTCAGGTCCAACGCCGTCGAGAAGCTCATCAAGAAAAAAGGAAGCATCTCACACAAACCTGGAATGCCACCCACCAAAAGGTCTCAGATTTTAGTTTTGTTTCATTTAATCTTGGGTAAAATGGGTAAAAAACCTATTTTACTGAAAATTTTCTTCCATATCAAATATGAAACGAGTGGAAAAAATATTCACCTGAAAAATTCTCATCAGTCATGAGTTTAATTGAAAACAAAGCCAGCTAATTTTATTTTCTAATTATTTCCCCTCTGAGTTTTTCCACTTTCACACTAAAGGAATATTCAGTGTATTTCCCCTCTGTCATTCCATTGTAGTTTGTGAAAACAAGAGGTGAAAACTTTCAATGTAATACTTTCGTCAGGGGAAAAAACTAAGAAAACATTCATTTGCAAACCTTACACAGTCCATGAATCAGTATTTTAGCATCCTCATTAAAATTGTTGACATTTAAGAGACTTAAAAATAAGGTGAACCTGTAAAACTGCTGTTAAATTTGAGAGCACCTAACTTTTGTGTTGATGCGCCTAAAAAAAAGTTACTTGCACCAGTGCAATAAGTTATTCTAGAGGCCTGCAAAAGACCTCTAGACTGAATGCAATGTTGCTGAATGCATCTCTTGCAGGCCGGACCTGCTGCGCTCTGACGGCATCCCCAGCGTTGACCCCCTCCCCTCACCCTCACCTCTATCAGCCAGCCCCAAAGTCTCCACGCCTCCCGGGAAAACTCGCTACCGCAGCAAGCCTCGCCATCGCCGCGCCAACAGCAAAGGCAGCCACAGCGAGTTCCCTGGCGCCTTGAAGCCTATCGCTGGAGCCCCAGAAGATACCCAGTCTCTGCAGGATCAGCCTTTCCACCATCTCCACCATCATCATCACCACCACCCACCAGCTGAGGGTCAGTTTCTTCCCCTGAAAGGCCGCGAGGAGGCTGTCGTCAACTGTGCCAACAATCTGCGCTACTTCGGCCCCGCCGCCGCCCTCCGCAGCCCTCAGACCGACCACCTGCAGCGCCGCGTCTCTGACTCCAGTCCTGACCTCATTTCCACAGCCGTGGATGCAGACACGCGGCAGCGGACTTCATCCACCAGCTCCAACCCCATACCAGGAGCCGGCGCTGTGTTGTTATGTCCCTGCTGCCAGGCTCACCCTCTGCCCGGCTGCTTGCACTGTCAGGAGACTCCGCCAACTCTAAGCCAACCAGAATTACCACACTACTCACTGCTTAGCACCCAAGAAAGCAACCAGTCTTCACTGGCACCACCCAATAAAGAAGCAGCTTTAAATGGAGAGGAGGGCAGCCTCGATGCCCCGCAGGCGCAAGATCCATTCCAGTCCAAACACCCGCTGCCCTCTGCACTGCCCCGCACCCTCAGACCCCTCAGAAAGGTGAGCAGCCATGAATCACAGCACAAACATTTCACACACTTTGGGCTTTATTCACATTTTGTACATCAAAATTACAAACTGTATCATATTTTACTTGTATTTTATTTGATAGACCAACAATGGTATTGAGTCATTGCAAAGTAGAATGAAAGTAAATGTTTTTCAGTTTTCTTTTTATGAATAAAAATTGCAGCGTCGCCTCCGTCTGTATTAAACACGCTTTACTCTGATGGCCCCAAATTAAATGCAATGTTACCAGCTGCCTTCAGATGCTATTTATTTGGGAAACAGAGTCAAACATTTGATTTCAGTCTAAATTCAAATGATTTGTTGGGAAACATTAATGAACAAAAACAGCAGCAAGAATGCCCAAGCAACACAGCAAACTCGTCAGAAATAAAGTTGTGGAGACATTAAAACAATTTCCCAAACTTTGAACAACTCATAAAGATCTCTACAATGTGGAAGCAGGTGTTCCTTCTAGATTGTATTCAAAATGTGATGTGTTGTGGAAAATGAACACCAAGCATCTCTGTACTTATACACGGCGGTGGCAGCACCATGCTGTGGGGATGTTTTTTTTACGTAAATACAGGACAATAATAGAAGTCCTAAAGAGATTTAGGGCTAGGTTGAAGGTCACCTTTCAGCAGGGCGTTAATCCCAAATATACAGACAGAACAACAGTGGAATGATTTAGATCACAACATATTCATTGTTAAGAATGGTATAGTCAAAGTCCACTCTGCAATTCAACTATGAACCTGAAAATTAATGTCCACAGATGCTGTGCATCCAATCTGAATGTGTCTGAGCTATTTTGCAGAGGAATGGGCTCAACATTCTAGATGTGTAAATCTGGTAGGGACTTACATATTCCAGAAACTCACTATTACTCACTATTATGCAATTGTAAGTGTTCATTTTTTTATAAAATCCCAATGAAATCCAGAAAATCCAGAACTGTGCTTGGGGGTGGATGTGAAATCATTCAAAGGCAATGTAAATAAAAACACACTAAACAAAGTTTGAGGTATTAATGTTAAAAGGGTCTGGAGGTGTGAATATTGGAAGGCACTGTGTGTGTATATGAGAGTCTGTACATTGTTGCTGCATTTTTCAGGGTGGCGATGAGTCATCTGAAGAGGAGGAGGGAGAGGTGGACAGTGAAGTGGAGTTTCCACGGCGACAAAGGTAAAATACTTTCCAAGTTGACTTTTACATATCGTAATGCTGCTAAATTAATCCATTAACAATTGAAACAAATGATCCTTTTGCACATCGTAATCAAAATGAAGCCAAAATGAATTAAGACTACAACTCACTCCAGAATATTTTCTTTGACTCCTACCAGACCCCATCGCTGCATGAGCAGCTTCCAGTCCTACTCCACCTTCAGCTCGGAGAACCTGTCGGTGTCAGACGGGGAGGAGGGCAACACAAGCGACCACTCGCACAGCGGACCCCTGAGCGCCAGCCAGGAGGAGCACCTGGACGAGCTGCTGTCGCACACGCCCGACATCCCCATCGATATCTCCACCCAGTCCGACGGCCTCTCCGACAAGGAGTGCGCCGTCCGCAGGGTGAAGACGCAGATCTCACTGGGGAAGCTGTGCTCGGACGAACACAGCTATGAGGTCAGTAACGATTTGGCTTTTGACTTGTAGGCAGCGTGCAGCTATTGCTCTGTGGGAACACAGAGAAATTATACCGATTTATAGTGGCATAATAATGTAAGTACGTTCTCTCAAAGATCAATAAACTTTCATTTCTAAAGAACACCTAACTGTGGTGGTGTTATTTAGTGTTTTAAATATGTACTATTTAAAACAGTGGATAAAATAGTGGATCATGAGGTCTCTATAAACAAAATTGCCCTTGAAAAAACATTATTCATTAGGCTCAGACAGGGAAAACAGGCAAAACTGCCAGTTAGGCAGAAAGAAAAAAAAAACGTACAAACTAACTGCTTTGTGCTGTATCAAAAGGTTGCAGCAGTTTTCAACAGGCTGCATCTCCTTTATGACTAAATAAAACTACACAAACAAGCAGGAAAATGGAGAATATTGAGCTCATTTTATTTTATGATGCAACTAATTATAAAATAAAACAAGCTTATTGTGACAGGCTTATTTTTCGGCCCTAAATAGAAATTAGCAGCCACATTTTATTTGGCTTGAATGAAAACTAATTATATTTCATTTAATGAGAGTAAATTACATTGTAACAAAAATCTATATGACTTTTGGCTAAGATAACCACTACTAGTTGATTTTTATAGCTAACACATGCTTTCAGTACTACAAACTTAAAGAAAAGCCAGAGAGATGTAAAGTGATTTTTAAAGCTGCCAGGTCTTTGCTCAAGTTTTTTCCCTCGTTTTGTCTCCAGAATCCGCTGCAGTTCGGAGACTCGGACTGTGATTCGTCGGAAGCAGAGTGCTCTGATACCACCATCAGAAACAAAGTCGGTGCTCCGTCGTCATGGTGAAACTCTCCACAGGGTGTTGGATCTGTTTGCTTGTTTTTTTTGCCTAGTGGCCATCATGTCCATATTAGAGGGCTCCACAGAAAACACAGCAATAAGAGGACGTCATAGAGAACAGAACTCTCCCTATAGCGAAGTCCTGCGTAATCTTCCCACATCCTCAGCATCATCCCCTACAGGCCCCCACCTCCCGTCATCTAGCACTGCATCCAGGCAAACCCATGGCAGGGATTCCCTTTTGATTGATAATGTACAGTAAATAGTATAACATTCTTAATTTATTTTTGTCTTAGTTTTGAAGAGAAATTCAGGATTCTCTGAAGAGAGGAAATAAAAACTGACATTTTGAGACTGAGACTGATGAAGGTGCGGAGGATAAGAGACGGAGGAAATGTTGAAGCTTTGATGCGTCTGAGCATCACTACATCACGCTACAGTTGCTCTGAGCATCTCTGTGTTAGTAAAACCTCACAAAAAAAGAGAAAAAAGCAATCTCCCTTCTTGTTAGTTTACAGCGCAGCGACCCGGTATCCCGCATCCTTCCACTTCCTTCTTGTCACGACTGTGGCCAACACAGGTAAACAATGAGCTCATGGAAACAGTGTCAACACCAGCATGAACAACTCGCCTTGCAAATTGCAAATGGAAACTACCCCCAGCCCCCCAAAAAAACACCTCTGGACTTGTCTCATCATCAGGATCACCGCATAGCTATTAGAGCATGCTCTCAAGAGGAAAAAAGCTTTACATGGACTGCATGAAGCAGACAAGCGGTCAGCAGAGAGGACGACTCATCCGAGAGCTATAAACAAACAAAATAAAGGACGCTCTCTCTCATCCTTCTCTCTGAGACACGTCATCAGCAATCAAGCATCACGACGGGAGCTTTTGAAGACGGCGTGCATTGGTTCGCGTAAGCCCCCCTTCCTCAACCATCAGACATTGCAGTTTCAAGTCTCATCTCAGGATCGCTCGAGGACTGAAACTGGATTGGACCAACTATCGTGTGAAAGAATGTTTTTCGACTGGCACATGTTGATATAAAGGACCGGGGAGGCATCTAAAAACAAAATAAAGCTCTGACAGAAAAGCCTTGGATGTTCAACCCTTTGGTGTTTCTTTAGCTAAAGGCTAAATGCAGTATCTCTTTTTACCTTGTTTTAGATCCTCCTGGAAAGTGACAGAGCGCCTCATCCATCATTTTCTTGCAGAGATTCTTATTTTTGTTTATCCATAACGATACAAGTGCATTTCCATAAATAAGAATATGATGAAAGAGTTTTTTCACTCAATAAAGTCAAATTAATATTATTTCAATGCTGACACAGTCAAAATTTTTATCAAAATTACCTGTTAAGTTTAATAATGGGATATAAAACTCGGGCATCATTAAAAAGTCCTAAAACAATTTCAGTTTTAAGTTTTATAACATGTCCAGTTTTTTGTCATGAGTCTTAAATGTTATTTATGTTTTAAATCTATAAGGTTCTTCCTCTGATTTTTAAAAATCTTCGTTTTATGCTGTGGTAGTAATCATTTATCCCATGTTTGGAGGTTCTTGACATTTAGAGTGGTGTTGTGCTGTAGCATTTCATTCAACTTCCAGGCTTTCCCTATAAACCCATGAAATATTTCTGCTTGTGAAACTGGATTATCAAACTCTATTAACCTCATTTATTTCAGCTAATTCTTTATAGAAAGGTGTATATTTGACAAGGTGGCTGGATTTCAAATATTTGCTAAACCTGTTATGGATAAGTATTATGAGACTTACTTTGTGAAAGGTAAGTCTCCTAAAAAGTGGGTAACCTAAACACAAAATTCATAAAAATGTATGGCAAAGACAAAAAAAATAAAATACAGAATATAAGCTAAGAGTAAATTATTGAGCATGTCAGGGATTCATTTTATATGTTTTTTTGTTTTTGTAATTCATGTTGCTCTTAAACCATATTTGGTCCAAAAGAGGTCAGTAAGTTTAAGATTGAATTTACTGAAACTTAAAGAAACTGTAAAATATAAATCTGTGTTCAATTAATCTGTATAATGAGTTTTACTTTTTGAATTGAATGACTAACGTAAATTAACTTTTTATGATATTTGAATTTATTGAGATGCACTTGTAAATATTGTCTGTTAGCGGAACAGCAATAACAAACAGCAGGGTAGTTCTCAGGTGATAAATAGGAGAGTGGGTTAATCCAGCAGGCTGGATGTAACCATGGTTACTAGGAGTTGGAGTAAAGCAGTGAGTGGATATATTTTTTAATTGATCTGTTTCTCTTATTTGTTTCCCCCAACTTGCCTTTTTGAGGTTTGATGCTCAGGATTTGTGTTGAATGACAGCAATATATCAGATGCCACTAGATGGCGACATTTGATTTTGCCTTTCTTCTGTGAATCTCCCACACCAATCTGTCTCATAATCCCAGCAATACAACTTTTTTTCACTCAATCGTCTTAAATACAAAACAAACAAAAAAAAGAGATACTGCATTATTTTTGCTTTTGGGTTCTCGTCTGGTATCCACATTTGTAATAATCCCATCAGACAGGGCAGTACTGAACGCTAATAATGTCAGCTCAGATGTGTGTGCAGACGGTTGTGAATCTGCGTAAGGAACACAAGCCAGAGACGAGGCCACAGAGCTTTAAGCTGCTCTTGGTTTTCACCAACCATATATCTCAGTGTTAATCCTGTACATAAACAAATGTAAATGCAATGTGATCCGTTTTTCATCCTCTTTCGTTAATGTGTCCGCCGAGCGGCCGGACAGGAGGAGGAGGTCATCCTTATATCAGTATTGAACACTACGACAGGAAGGTGAATCTTGACTCTATGTGCTCGAGAGCTTCGAAAAGGCTCAATCTACCTTCTTCTCTTCTGTTTACGTACATGTGAAGTAACCTCGTGTAATCTGATCAAGCTGATAATAACTTGTCTTCTCTGGGGTCCATCCTGTGAAGAATGATTGTTGTGAACTTTTAATTTAATTTTGATCTTTTTATTGTTGTTTTTCTCTCTCTCTATCCTTCTTGTAGCTGGCCTACATAATTATTGAATTAATTTATTTGAAATGAGTCATCAGGAGTAGTATTTCTTTTTAATTTGAGGCAGCTTCAGAAATCTCATGACCAACAGGTTCTCCTTTTGAAGGAAGCACAATGAATGGGTGTGGGGAAGAGGGCAGTATCTGTGTGGTGGAACAAAAGCGTTACCATATCACTGTTTGACCCTGCAGAGGGACCACTCATCGTTTAGATTCATCATCGCAGTTTAAAGTATTGAATTAATAGTTTGCAAAACCAAGTGTCTTCAGCTTTTTCCATCTTCCCCTTGGTCGTTAGGAATCGCAGCAGGGTAGACGAGCCCAAGGGAACATGCAAGGAGCCAATTATTTCTCCACTTCTGCAGTGATTCCTTCTTTGCATTTGTAATCATAAACTAAAGTACTTCCATCTGAATTTCTGTGAAATTGTTGCCTGATTCTGTTTAGCGCACATACTTTTTTCTCTCATTTGCGACCCTCTTCCCTGTTGAATGGCATTATGATCAACCAATCCTGTCATTTTCCTGTATTATTCAGTGTACAGTGCAATAGGAGAATAAAATCAAAGCAAACAAACTGCATGAAATAAATGCTGATGTACTGTACCAAGAACAGTCGTTTGTCTTTTTTTGTTTAAAACAAAGTGGGTCATGCATATAAATTCAGTGCTGTGTAAACTAATTCATTGAAGGTTTTATGTGTTAGACAAGAGATGCATCATCTAGTGTGGTGTGCTAATGGAGTAAATGCCTCCTCAACATGCAGTCAAGTTTCACTAGTGATCTAATTATTTGATACAGATGTCTAGAATCTGAGTTTCATCTAAATATTGTAGATCTATGGCCCTCAAGAACTTTAATATTTGGTGCATAACTGGAGTTTAAGAAGAAATATACAGTTTTCAGGACACCTGTGGGCATTTTTTCTACGTCTTTACACATTTTTAATTATATTTAGAGGTTAACTTTGACTAGGCCATTCTAATAGGAATATCCTTAGCTGTATGCTATCTCATTGGATAAGTTTTTGACTGTATAAGTTTTTGGTTTTCCACCTTTTTTTTCCTAGCCGATCAACTTTAACTTTCTTCAAGAAACGCTTCCCTCCAGTATCATGCAATCACTTTGTTTTACTTTGTTTGGAATGGTGTTTTCAGGGCATGTTAATTTTTCCCCATGTAGACTGAAAAGTTTAATTTTAGTTTCTTCTTCCACATGTTTGCTTTGTCTCATACATATTTCTAAAATGTTGTAAATCAGGCATCATTTTCTTTCCATTTCAAAGCATAAGTTGATATTTCAGGTATTGTTGAGACAAAGTGTGGAAATGTCCAAGGGTTGCAAATGCTTTTGTGAACCATTTTAGGTGAATTATTTATCAATGTTCGGTTTGTTGTGTTTCCTGGGCAACATTTCTGCATGTTGACATGAGCTCCAGTGATAATACCTCTGCATTTAACAGCCAAACACAGCATGACACAGTTTTGCTACAAGGCTTTTAAAAAAGGCAAACTTATTTTTGTTTTATTTTGGATCCCAATATAATTTGATAAGTACTAAATCAGTACCTGATTTTTTCCTAAAAGAAATTTCCAAAAGATTGCTGACAGTCTAGTTGGGGCCTGCCATAGCATTACATGGGGAAAAAGCAGTGACTGCCTCTCTTTCTGATCACTGCTATTACTGAGTGAGCTGAGTGAGCTAAGATATGAATCACGGTATTATTGGAGAGGAGAAATGGCCCTATCATATGCTTCCGACGGTTTTTGGATCGGCTTTACGGATCCTGAACAGGAAGCAGTTGTTAGGACTGCTTTTTCAGAAAAACTGACTGTGTGTCTCACAAAGATAGATACAGTCAATATAAATTCAGATATGTTTAGGGAATCTAAAAGTATTGCTGTTTTACAAATACTCAAACTGACTTATATTGAAATTGGCAGTAAAATATTTAAATAACTGAATGCTACAATGACAAGTTTGTCAATACTTACTGTCTTTTTATTTATAATTTATGTTACAGAAACATAACATTCTCAAGCTAATCAAACTTCAAAATATTGAATTTGAAAGTTAAATAAAGCTAGATAAATATTTATCAGATGAATTCGATATTTAGTTTGGAAGTCTTACATTTATAAAGGTGTGACAGGTATGATGGTCCAAATTAAATCAAAGTATTGCTATTTCTTTACTGTGTAAAAGGCTTGTTTTAAATTAGCCTTTAGCAGTCATTAAGCAATGTAATTGTTCTTTAAGAGTATCTCTTGTATCTTATTGCTGCAATATAATTAATTTTTTACCCTTTATTTTTCTAGTAAAGCGCTCCGTTACCTTGTTTATGCAAGACGTCTTGCCTTACATTCCCGCATTCTTACTAGAGCTGGAATTGATCTCTTCTTTTTGAAGAGTGATTTGCAAACACAAATGTTACTCAGAACCACAAAGAGTGAAACTGTTCCTTCAGCTGCATTTCCTGCTGCTGTGAGCGTGATTTCAGTCACGTTTTCACTATGCAGTCTTTTCAAGCTCCACCTTTTTACATCCATCATTAAAGGAATCATAGGAAGACGCGCTCAAACGCACCTCATGAAAAAGAGATTTCTGTGTAATCAGGTTAAAGTTGCTTATCTTCTGTAAAGGGTACGTCAGTTTCTGCACGGTCTTCTCGATAACTACGATTAGCATGATTGATCTGTTTGTATTAATCCCCGTTTACGTGCTGCTGGGTCTCCTCTCACAAACATTCCGGCTCAGCGGGTATCCGGGAGAAGCGCAGGAATTTGCAGCTCCGGGCGGCGCCGGGTTGTAAAATAAACGCTCCACTGATACGCTCCCTTGGTGAATGAGGGCGGAGTCAGTCTACGGAGAGGCGTAACTGCTGAGATGGACTTCCACTCCACTGAAGTACAAGGATTTGGTTAGAACCCCTTGCTAACAAGGAAGCGAACAGCTGGGACAATACCGAGGAGCGACTGCATCGTTTCTTTTATCCTCCCAAACTAACGGGATTGTTTTCATTTTTATAGGCAGGTCTCTTTGTTGTAAGGTGAGCAGGTCAACATGTCTTCCATGGACTTGGAGAAGCTGAAGATGACGGGAGCAGGTCGGGCCATAGCGGTGCTGACCAGCGGTGGAGATGCACAAGGTGACCTTAGAAAACTCCTTATCTGCATTGAGGTTTAATATTTCAAACCTGTGGCTGGACGCGTGGAGCTTAAGCCGTGTTTCTGTGCAGCTCTGGCCCCACTCAGCGGGTTTGTTTACACATGGATGCGCTAATTTTCGCACTCAAAGATGATCAATGTGGATTTTTTATGTTCTCGCTCATAATGTAGTTCAAATGTCCCAACAGGCTCACAGTAGGTGTAGCATATGCCAATTATAACAGCATATTAAAAGGTTAATGGGATTCGGATGTGAAGAGGCTAAAGTCAAGGCCCCCATGAGGCCCTGTGTGGACTCACAACCCATATAATAATCCCTATTACATTAGTATTAATTACTACACCTGCTTAATACTATCATATATAATAATACAATATTTATTAGTTGTGAAATCAAGGTTTTCCAGCAGAATGTGTGTATCAAACAATTGCAGCTGCAGTTACAGCTGATTCTGCTGTAAAGCAAGACTTATTTATTTTTAACAACACCCCCTTGCTGCATATCCATACATTTAAAGCAGCTGCGGCTTGCAAGATGAAGATATTGCAGGTTCAAGTGCATAAATTAGCGATTCGGTCCAGATTTTTCATTGTTTAATCATAAATCTTATACTTGAAAGCCTCAGAAATTCAACTTTTCAAACTTGTCATAAACAAGTTTAAAACTTGTTTATGCAAGTCTTAAAGCGGTTCACACATTAATTTTATTTTTTAAATAATTATTTTAAAACTGTGTTGGTGTTTACCGGTTCTTTGGCATGCAGTTCTCACTCTGTAATGCAGGGTTTTATCACACTGTGACAAAACTACAAGCCCCATAATGCAACTATTCCTATTCAAAATATTCCTGCTCCTGAAATGAATTCACAAATTCATTCATCTCCTAATTTAAAAACAATATGGACTGCTTGACCCTTTTGATTCACATGAAAAGTAGATGTAAAGCTATGATGTAAAGATATGATTACAACTCAAAAGACTTCTTATTTCATACATGTAGTGTAAATATACTTGCATAAAACAAAGTGCAGTGGTTTTTACAAC
Organism: Phalloptychus januarius; assembly: GCA_902982915.1. NCBI lineage: Eukaryota > Metazoa > Chordata > Actinopteri > Cyprinodontiformes > Poeciliidae > Phalloptychus > Phalloptychus januarius. The sequence goes on along the minus strand of CADWAE010000230.1, from coordinate 12,101,242 downwards.
AGCCACAGCCAACTGAAGCTGATTTGCACACACGATTGCGTAATAATGGTGAAAGGCTTAAGTTTGAGCTCTCTTCCCCTTCCCCCGCTTGGAACAGGCTCAGCAAGCCTTATGTGTCATGATCTGTTCAAGCAAATCTTGTTGAGGATCGTTGCTGCAGTCCTCACAGAGCAAATTGCACCTTTGACCAACAACTGATAAAGAAGTGAAATGCAGCAGCAGGCACTTTAATTTCCTCATATGATGCAATAGCCTGTGTGCAAATCAACTGAAGTTGAGTTTAATGTAAGGATAATGCTGTTTTTGACCCAGGTATGAACGCCGCTGTCCGAGCCGTGATCAGAATGGGCATTTATGTTGGGGCCAAGGTCTATCTCATTCATGAGGTAAACAAGAGTTTTACGACCGCGAGTGAACATGCAGGCCGACCAACGCCACATCTTGTTTTATGGCTTGGCTGGGACTGATTGCAGTGTTCTTATGACATTTCAGGGATATCAAGGCTTGGTGGATGGAGGAGAGAACATAAAGCTGGCACACTGGCACAGTGTGACCAACATTATCCAGCTGGTGGGTTGAAAGTTATTACTGTCTTCTGGGAAAATTACCATTTCGCAAAGTGGAAATGGTTACATCATACCCCTGTGTACCCATTTGATGCCATGTCATCCCTTCATTTTAAACCTTATACCAATTTGCATAATATACATATATCTTTTTCTTAGAATGCAAATAATATTTTTGTAGTGATGGGTAGTGCTCCTTTTGTTGTCACTTGTAATGAGAATGATTTTGAAACAAGTTTATTTTTATTGTAAGTGACTGACAAAGTATATTAGACTTCTTTCAGCCTGCTGGGAGTAGAAGTGCTTCAATATGCTAAATTTTATCCCACTGGAGAAAACTCTGACATGTCATTGAAAGGACTTTAAACCATAAGAGGCATATGATGGAAACATTAACAGTTTTGAAACTGTGACTGTTTAAAACCTCTGTGTGCATATTTTCTTTGTTTTTAGGCCAATCTCTCTATGTCTATCTTAGAAAATGTTAAAATTTATACTTTTTTAATTCAGTAGGTCAATTCCAAATTCAGCCTAAACAGGTAATTAAATTAAAGACCAACCAACTGTAGACATCCTTTTCAAATTTCACTTTTCAGACAAAATTTAATATAATTTGAATGGAAGACAATGCGTTCCTTTCTATCTTTGTTCAAAAATAATTTGGTCAGAATGGTACATTTACCCTGCTCCTTCCTTTATGAGCCATAAAGGAAGCCTCTTCTGAAAAATAGGTAAGGAAAAAATGTGTGACCTAGCTTGTCGTTTCAGCTACAGATCATATGTTCCAGCGTGGTTTTCACTAGCGCCTCTGCTGCAGGGTGGTACGGTGATCGGTAGCGCCCGCTGCAAGGCCTTCCAGACGCGCGAGGGCCGCATCGCAGCCGCCTTCAACCTGGTGAAGAAAGGCATCACCAACCTGTGCGTGTGCGGCGGAGACGGCAGCCTCACTGGAGCCAATATCTTCCGCAGTGAGTGGAGCGGCCTACTGGATGAGCTCGTACAGAAAGGTCAGCTGCTCTCTGGGAACTGTTTACATTTTTTTCTGACCCAGGATATTTGATCAGTCTTATTTCCATGCCATCACCGGTGCTGTATAATAAGCTTTAAAGAGGAAATTACATCTGTGGGTCTTCAGGAAGGATCACAGACACGCTGGCGAAGCAGCACAACAATCTGAACATCGTCGGACTTGTGGGATCAATAGACAACGATTTCTGCGGCACTGACATGACCATCGGAGCTGACTCTGCACTGCATCGCATCATGGAAATAGTCGATGCCATCATGACCACTGCAAACAGGTTAGACACTCAAAGGCGTATTTTATTGTGATTTTATGTCACTGAACAGCAAAGAGTACAACCTTCTGCTGCAATTACAGCTCCAGATTTTTTTGCATTGCACAAGTAGAGAATAAATATTTCTACCCATTTATTTTACAAAGCACAAGCTCAGACAAAGCATCCATTTTAATTGTGCAAATATTACTTCCCAAAGATTTTCTCAATTGAGGTTCCAACATCTGAGCCTCTAAATTTCTTGTTTGAATGTTTACTAAAGTGATTATTATCTTTGAGGTTTGGCTGTTGCCTGCATTCAGCTCAACTCAGATCTATAAAACAATCATGAGTGTGCTTAATTTTGTTGTTGCATGATGTGACTGAGCTTCAGTCTGTTACAATACTTTTTGCCCCCCAGCCATGTGAACTCAGCATATCTGCTGTATCCTGCACAGACTTGCTCACATGTTTTACAAATGCTTCATGCTTCTTTTCTTTACTTCCCTGCAGCCACCAGCGCACTTTTGTCCTTGAAGTCATGGGCCGCCACTGTGGGTGAGTAACACAAAGATTTTTAAAATCTTTTATCTATCCTTTTATTCGGTGCTAATTAGATTTGGGAAGTTACTAGATATATTTGAGTACCTTTTGGAACAACTTTACTTTTAGGAGTATTTCCACTATGCTGTGCTTTTTAGTTTTAGTTGAGTAATTTTATTATGAAGTACTTTTGCTGTTACTTGAATAAAATCTCTGTGAGTATACTCAGAGTGGATACTCTACCCACTGTGATTAACTTCGCAGAATGAAGAACAAGCTTGTTTTAACCAAAGATTAATCGGAAACAAACACACCTGCAATTTTTGTCAAAGTTTTGTGCTGAAACAGAAATATTTAGAAATATTTTTCTTTTGCCTGTTTTTGTTATTTTTTAATTATGGCATTTCTATAAATTATTTTCATTTTGGCCTTTTAAAATACAAAAGTTTCCACATAACTTTATATTTTGGTCCATCCGATGATTTAATTTTTAAATACTACATCATTGATGTCTTGATCTGTTACTAATGTTTTTACCAAATACTGTTTTTACTATTACTTGAATCATTTTTGGATAGCTACTTTTTACTTTTACTTGAATAAAAATATGTAGTAGCACTACGCTTACATGAGTACACTTTTTGGGTACTCTACCCTCCTCTTGTGCTAATTAGTGTGTTTCGCCTGCAGGTATCTGGCCCTGGTGTCAGCTTTAGCATCTGGAGCAGACTGGCTCTTCATTCCAGAGGCTCCGCCGCTTGAGGGCTGGGAGGATCGCATGTGTGCTCGTCTGGAAAAGGTAGAGCAGACACGCACACGAAAACAGTGCAGATTTCATACAAGCACCAGCTTCGTGCTCCAGTACTCCATGTCTGAAGAAAATTCTGCTTACTTTCAGAGCCGAAACAAGGGGTCAAGACTCAACATTATAATTGTTGCAGAGGGAGCCATCGACTCAAATGGAAAGCCCATCTCCTCAACATACATAAAAGATGTGAGCTCTTATTTACAGACTTGATAACATTTATAATGACTGTAAATATGTGCTGAAGACACGTTACCTAAGAATAAGACTGTATTTATAATTCCTTCCCTTTGGTGGAGCTTATAAGGACATGTTATTGTTTCTGGAGCTTCAACTATGATTTAGTTTTTAAATTTGTTTTCATGCTGGAGTGTAACATTAATAAATGAGTACTTGTACATCTGTTTGAAGCTGGTGGTGAAGAGGCTGGGCTATGACACCAGAGTGACGGTGCTCGGCCACGTTCAGCGAGGAGGAACTCCGTCTGCGTTCGACAGAATACTGGTGAGCTGCGTGTGATAGAAGAAGATTGTTGAATGTATGTTAATGTTAATTCTTAGTCTAAAGAAATTTTTAGACAGTTGTAGTAGGATAAATTGAAATGATCAGTATAGACAACTAAATTGTATTTTTCCCTTTATTTAGAATTTTGGTTTTGGTTTGGTTCTGATACAACAACTTTTTACACAATTTTTGCAAATTTGTGTAACTTGCAAACTTTCCCATTTGCAGAGCTTCGTGCATTATAAAGAGCAGAGATCTGCATTTCAGTCTGCATGGATTTTTATCTATTAATTAACTCTGAAAAATCTCATAAATTATTTCTGGAACATTACTGGGTTAATGGTACCACTCAGGATCAATACAGTGTCCATGTGGGTAAGTTTTAGATATATTTTACTTGTTCAAGTATTATTCTGAGTACTTGATTAATTAAAATGGTTTGTTAATTATGTCCAGAGCCTCACAATTATTTTCAATTGTGAGGCTCTGGAGAAGGGTTAGGGTTAGGGTTGTGAAGAATGTATGCAGTGACTCATTCTTCTAGATAAAAAGATTATTTTCTGATTTGAAAATCTTTTATTTTTATTTTTTATTGCTATTACTAAAATGTTCACTCTATGTCATCCATGTCTGTAATATTTGGTAAGAATAACTGTCTGCTGGAGGTATGTAGTCACAGATTTTAAAAATGAGGATAAATTGAGGGAAGATTACTTTGATTTTGGAGTTTTAGGTCTCCAGTCCCAGTTCCTGGAGACTTTCTATTAAATGCTGGTACATCAGAGCATTTGTTTGTTCTCCTCTATTTATAGTCGTCTGAACTCATCGCCTGACTGGATTGTGTATATAACATTTGTCTGTTTACAGACCACCAGGGGCAATGCCCGGGGCCATAGTTAGAGCTGGTTATCCTCATCAGGCCATTGTTTACATATGAATTCAAAGACAATTTGTTTTTGTTATTTGATATAAATGTGATTTTTTTCCTGGATTAAATTGGGGTGTATAAAGTAAAATTGAATACGAGTTGGACTTGTTTGGCTAAATATACAATAAATAAACTGAATTGAAATAGGTAAACTGTACATGATAAGCAGCAAATAACCCATACAAAACTTTCATAATGACTAATATGCAGCTTTAAAATCTGTCACTTTGCTTCTTTTAGTTATTACTGGTTGGCTTCTCTAATTGAAGATTCCCAAGAAGTGGCTGCATGATTTCACCAGACCCACATTCACCTTTTTCATCTTAATATGAATGTGTGTTTGCAGAGCACCAAGCTGGGTGTGGAGGCAATAATTGCCCTAATTGAAGCCTCTCCTGACACTCCAGCCTGTGTCATCGGTCTCTCTGGCAACCAGGCTGTCCGTCTGCCTCTCATGGAGTGTGTGGACATGGTGAGTCTGGCTCCGCTCTGGGGGAACTGATTTAATGGATGGTAAACATGTGATGTAGCGGGGCTGGTTGCATCTTAACAGGAAAATGAACAATCTTTTGCAGACCAAGTTGGTGCAGAAGGCCATGAATGAAAAGAGGTTTGATGAAGCTGTTAAACTGCGTGGAGGGTGAGTGCTCGTATTTATTCTGGGTTGTGTTGTAAGGAACATTATTTTCATTCATTACACAGTGATGTGTTTCAAGTCTTTACTTTGTTAATTTTGATGTAACAAAACTTGAGACAAAACTTTGCTAGTTGTTACTCGAGGCCAAATAAAAATATTTCTAATACACAAATTGATAAGACTGCTGACTTAGCAGTTAGTGACTGTCAAAGAGGCTAATTCACAACCGTTCATTTTTAACAAAGCTTGCTGTTCAGAGCTCTGTACGCGAGTATATTCATGGAAGATTGAGTGGCAGGAAAAGGTCATTGTAAAATATAATATAAAAATATACTGATTGAAATTAACTTAAGAATCTATAAGTTTATGGAAATGTGCCTACATACGTAACTATAATGTGTCTTGTTTCTGTAGGAGTTTTGAGAACAACTGGAATATTTACAAGCTTCTAGCCTTCCCAAAGCTTGCTGTTACCGAGGTTAGATTGTCACACATTAGTTTTATCTCGTGTTTTTAAGCGTGAAACTCTTGCAGAATGTAACATGAGATGAACTTGACTTTGGTTCCCTTTTAGAGCAATCACTCTGTGGCTATTCTGAACGTCGGAGCTCCAGCTGGAGGCATGAATGCAGCAGTCAGATCGGCTGTGAGAGTTGCACTTGCTCACGGACACAAGGTCTACGGTGTCCATGACGGCTTTGAAGGACTCGCCAACGGACTGGTGAGGACGGCTGTCTGTGACGCAAAATCTTAGCTATAATTTCATAGAATAATTTAAGAAAATGTTCTCCTTTCTGCCTGCGAGCAGATATTTGAAATGGAATGGCACAACGTGGCTGGATGGATGGGACAAGGAGGATCACTCCTGGGGACAAAGCGGTAAAAAAGACAACTGTACTTTTTCAAAAATATGTCTTTCAAGTATTTGTGTACTCATAAGCAAATTCAGGTTGTAAAAATGCTTAGAGGACAACATTTGTGACATGTGAAATTAAAAGCCTCAAAGTAATTTTAAAACCTTTTTTCCTCAGAACCCTTCCTGTTAACTTCATGGAGAAAATTGTTGAGAACATTGGCAGGTTCAGCATCACAGCTCTGCTTGTAATTGGAGGATTTGAGGTATTTGAGTCTTTTATTTTCTTTAAATCACTGAATATTTTTAATGAAAGGCTTCAGACTTACGATCCGCATATTAATTTCTAAGGGATACGAAGGTGTGCAGCAGCTGTATGAGGCCAGGGGTCACTTCGATGAGCTCTGCATCCCCATGTGTGTCGTCCCGGCGACCATCAGCAACAACGTCCCAGGAACGGACTTCAGTCTGGGAGCAGACACAGCTGTTAACGCCGCCATGGAGGTACCTCTGAGCAGAGCGCACATTTATTGGCAGTCTCATTAAAAAAGATGTGTGAAAAAAAATTTAAAATAAATGTATCTTTTATTGCAGTAAGACTGAGAAAAATCCAACCTTCAGTATATTTATTTAGTGGGAAAACCTCTACCAATCCCTATAAATGTAACAAAACTAAAATATTTAAAATTTATGCTTCACTCTTGAGGGCATCTAGGAAGTTTCAGTTTGTAATCCATGACCAGCCAGCAGGATGAGAAAACATTTATCTTGCCAAGAAAAGCCTCCAAAGCTCTGTTAGAGAACTGAGGTAAACAGTGGCATCTAGGGGTCAACAAGGCTTCATAGCAAGAGTTAAACACTCAACAGAGATGTGAGTTGTACGGAAAGAAAATTTACTTTTTTTTAAAAGTCAGAATTATTATTTTTCATAAGTGGTCCTTGTTGCCTTCTGTGCAACAGGATGTTTGGTGACTATGCCAGAAAGAAAGTATTTTGTGCCTTGTCGCCGCAGTTGTTAATATGAGAGGTTAGCTAAATGCTAGTAAGACTGACTCTATCTGAGGTCTTGTCTTGGATGGAGCAAATATTGAACGCTTCTTTTTTTAAGTTAGTGTGGATTAAACTGAGGCGCACTGAAAAGGACTTGGGATGATCTAGAGAGATTGTGCAAGGAGGAAGGGTCAAAGGTCCTTCTTTTGTTCAAGATAATAAAAATTGTGCAACCAGTGGTTTCGTTAAACCAATTATTTCTTAATGTGGAGTTTTTCCTCTCACTGAATAAATAAATTCAGATTTAAGATTTTTCTCATTTTTCAGTGCGAGTGTAGAATACACCATCGCAAGATCAAACTTATTTAAAGCTGTTTGTACATTTTCACTAGAGATTCAAATAAACACAGGTGGTACTGTAGTTAGAAAGCATTTTGGTTCTATCTCTAGATGGGGCCAGTCAATCCTTTTTATAGCTCAGAAGGAAATACATCTTACTTTTTAATTATCATCCTTTCTTTAGGGAGCATCTTATGTTCGGAGAGTAATTGTGTCTCATTTTAACTTGTCTTCAGGGATGTGACAAGATTAAGCAGTCTGCCTCTGGGACGAAGAGACGAGTGTTTGTAGTCGAGACGATGGGAGGATACTGTGGTTATCTGGCCACCTCCACTGCTATCGCTGTCGGTGCTGATGCTGCTTACATATTCGAAGAGCCTTTTAACATCCATGACCTTAAGGTGAAACTTAAAAGAAAACAAAACAGTTCCCGTCTTGCTTTTTTTGTTTGTTTAATGCACCTTCTCTCAATGTGCTTTCTGTTCACAGACCAATGTTGAACATTTGGCTGAAAAGATGAAGAAAGACATCCAGCGGGGTCTGGTACTAAGGTTCGCAACTTTACAATGCAGTTTAAAATGTTGAGTGTAGACTTTGTTGTTTGACATTACTAAATATGTCAAACATTTTAGTAATGTTTGAAATTCAAGGCACTTGCAGTAAAGGCTCATTTTATGAAAAGAATGGCTTTGAGTCTTTTAGATTTTTCAACACCTTCCTGCTTGACTGGTTTAGAATAAAAGCTGAGAAGGGTTTAATGACCTTATTGTGTGTTTCAGCCAAAATGCATGTTAGACAGAACTTTGCAACAAGTTGGATATTTTTAATTGTGAGCTGTTTCTAGGTGATCTCCTCTTGTTATCAGGTTTTACCTTTTCTGAAGCATTTGTCTGTCAAAAATAACTTGATGCTGGATTTCTGCAAGTTTCAGTGGATTACATTGGTGACTTTCTGCAACTTTCCTAAAACCGTCATTATTTAAAATCTACATGAATGATAAAAATAACTTAATATCTGAAGTAAGATAAATATGCATTTGTCAACTTTTCAGCCTCAGTATGTGAATTCTGCATTTTTACAAGGTTTCTATACGTAAAACATTTGCAGTACAGTTAACTTCCAACAATTATTGATACCGGTTTTCACCAACTATTGACATTCTTGTTTTTGAAGTTTGCAACTAAATAAAAGTTATGACCAACATTACCAAATCTGGAAATACTTATGACCCTTTAAAACCAAGATTCTGCTGATTAAATGTAACATGATGAATATTTAGACCAACAACAGACTGACATAATTCTGTGTAATAACTTTGAACTACTGTTGACTATCTTCTTTTCTAAATAGGAATGAAAACTGTCACAAGAACTACACTACAGACTTTATTTATAGGCTGTATTCAGAGGAAGGAAGGGGAGTCTTTGACTGTAGAGTGAACGTGTTGGGACACCTCCAGCAGGTATAGTTTTTAAAATAATACACCACCATATGCATTGGCTTTATAGTGAAAGCAAATATTTTTCTTCCTGGAAGATATATACATTGGCTCTTGTTATAGTAACAAGATGGCTCTTGTTACTATAACAACTATAACATTGGCATGTAACATAAACAAATAAGACCATTAAAAGAGAGATATATATATATATATATACATAGACACACATATAGATTCCCTGTATCCCTGTATCACTGTTTGTGATGCAGGGAGGAGCACCTTCCCCCTTCGATAGGAACTTTGGCACCAAGTTGGGTGTGAAGGCAATGCAGTGGATCTCCGAGAGGTTGACTGAAAACTTCCGGCAAGGTGGGGTTACACTACACTCCCAGAAAATAAAAGTACCAAACAAAGCTGCAGATGTTTGCTGATGATGCCGTTATTTCCCTCCAGGCCGCGTGTTCGCTAACTCCCCAGAAACGGCGTGTGTGCTTGGCCTGAACAGAAAGGTCGTCTCATTCATTCCTGTAACTGACCTGAAGGCCAGCACTGACTTTGAGTAAGTATTATGGAAACACATATAAAACAGCTGCTTTTGTTGTTAAAAACGTTAAACTAAATCACTTATGGGTTTTGTTTGTTTGCTTTTCAGGCACCGGATGCCCAAGGTTCAGTGGTGGTTCAACCTGAGACCGATGCTGAAGATGCTGGCCAGGTACCAAACCAATTTTGTTGAATATGTCCCTGGAGAGATAGAACATGTGACTCGGCGCTCCCTCAGCATTGATGCTGGATTCTAGGCTCCCTGAGGCAACGCTTGTGTATGCAGTTTTTAAACCTTATCTGTCCATCCTTTGTCTCATTTTCACTCATGAGTGAGGTGTTTTGGTGCACTCCCTCATAAACCTAGCCAGAGTCCCCTAGAGGGAAATAATTCCTATTTGCATATAAAATTGCACTGGACCAACATCCACTATAGAGTGTAGATATTCTTTTCTCCAGTTGAATTCCTCCTGCTGTAACTTTAACTAAGAAACAAGAAATCTTATTTCCTTGTCATGCGCTTAGATTTCTGTGTTAAGCTGTTGTCATACCTTTTAGCTTGCCTTGCATGTGAGCTTATTGAAAAATACTTTTTTACGTGGATCAAAGACTGAAAAGATGAAGCAAATATGTTTATTGGAAATGTGCACCTATGATATGTTTTGTACATGTATTTTGGGAATAATTGTTTAAAATCAACAGTGTGCTTCTCTGTCAGAACAGAACATGTTGATTTACGCAGAAGTTAAATAATCAGTTCACCGTCCCAGACTTAAAGATTAATGCTATGAGTAGCCGAAGTGGTAAAATAATTATTAGGTGAATTATTTGGAAAATAAAGTCAGGTGCTCTGCCATGGCAGATGCTGAGGTGAGTGAATGTACGCAGACAAAGCTGCTGCTAAGCGTAGCATGAATTTAAGTAACATTATCACAATGTGGCTGCAATATTTGAGTAGCAATCATGTAAATAATGTTGCAGTGGAGCATATTTACAATAGATATTATGTCTTTGCGTTAGCGTGACCAAAGTATAAGATGCTTTCTATTATCTAGTGTCTGCCTGTAACTGCAGATGCCCTGAGGATCAGGTTCCTTTTTCTGTAAAGTTCAGGCCGGACCCTCTGAAGTTCAGACGCCTTACTCTTGAATGAAAATGGGATTATGTTTCTTAAAAACATTTTTTAGTACCTCTAATCAGTGTAATACTAACTATTTAAGATTAAGTAACATGATTTCCAGCATTCATTTATTAACTGACGCATTTAATACAGAGAAATTTTGTACATTCTCTACGGTGCTTGTAACGATTTTTTTTCTACTCAAATTGCTGCTATAGAACAGACAACCAGATTGTGCCACCAAACCAAAGTTAAACAGAACTTTCATTGCAACAAATGAATGTAGATGCTGTGGTATAAATCTCTTACTTTTAAATCCACATATAGAAAATGCTTACATTCTGAGCCATAAGACCTATAAGCAGGAGCCTTCAATAATTTTGAATAATCCTAAAAATTAAGACATTTTAAACGTTTTGTGTGTTTTATCTGAATATTTTGTGTGGCTAATGTGACTGTAACTCAAAGGACCCATAAGATGTTCATTTTCTGTTTTTATACATACACATGTTTATGTATATTGTGTGGTTGTGTGACCGAAGAATTAGTATTAATTCAAATTAACAGCATTTTCTGAACCTATCAAACACTTTATTACAATGTAAAACATGTAAACTTTACAACTACTGTACTTTAAAGAGAAGAATCCATAAATAAAGGTAAACTTCTGAGGTGTTTTAAATATATATTAATGATATAGATATATATCCAAGTATGACGCTGTTATGTATACATTGTTGTGTTATTAACTTAAATACGCCTTTATATCAAACGGTTGAATTCAGGAACTTAAATCACTGCCAGCTCAACAACAAAGGGAAATAAACAGGAACTCCATACACAAAATATTGCAGTGTGGTTTTTCTTTTCTCAGAAGTTGAATGAAAACGGAAACTCATCTTTGGAGTTTTTCTTGCTTGGCTGAGGACTCTTGCTTGTAAAGGGAAACTGGAAGTCTTCATTTTGTTCCGGTTGGTCAAACAGGAACTCAGTAGCTAGAAAATCATATCCCAAATCGAAGAATTAATTTATTTCAGTAATGTAGTTTCAAATGTTAAATGTATATGGACACAGAATGATATATTTCAAGAATTAATTTCTCATTTTAATGGGCATGGTTCTCACAGCTAACAAAAAACAAAATTTTATCTCTCTGTAAATAAGAATCCTGCAAAAGACTGAAGGAGTGCAGAGGTGCATAATCTGATGTGCTTGAGGTCTAATGTGAAGTTTTCATGGTCAGTGATGTTTTGTCATCTGCTAGTTACAGTCAATTTTGTTTAATCAAATCCTCAGTGCAGCCATCGAACATAGAATTTTACCATACTTGACTGTTAAAAAGATTTATAAAGATGCTGATTTAATTTTCTTTATTTTCTGATATAACACCTGCACATATTGTCAAAAGTATCAATACCTGGTTCAGTAACCATGGTGTCCAGCAAACTCACTTGACCAAACCCCTAGAGAGAAACTGTGCAGTCATGACAAGAGGAACATGAGACGTGGTTCTACTGCACACATCAGTAGAACCACAGGCTGTACACTGCACTGATGCAGTAACTCATGCAAAAGGAGTCCCGACCAACTATTGGTATTATTTATTTTTTGTTAATTTTATGTAATATGCTAATTTTATGAGAAAATTAATTTTGTTTTTATTAGCTGTAAGCCATAGTTGTCAAAATTATTGAAAATAAACATGATGAACATACTAGTTGAAATGAGTCTAAACATGAGTTTCACTTTTAATTTAATTACTGAAATAAATAAACTTTTTATATATTTTAATTTATTGGGCTGCACCTATAGCAGTAATATAACAAAACAGCTTCTGAGTAAATACTTACAGCTTGAAGATTTTGCATCTGTGGCTTTCTGTAATGAAGATGAACAGCCCTCAGTATCTTTTCTCCAGATATAGGAACTTCTAAAGAATACCAAGTTGTAAGGTAAACCTCACCTTGTCGTTGAAAAAAGAGCCAGAAAAAGCAAAAGAGGATTCCTGCAATGACAACTAGAGTCAACTCCAAAACCAAGAAAGAGCATTTGCTGTCAGATTTAGTTTTTCCCTTCAGCTAACTTCCTACTTCTTCCTGGGACGGGCCAACATCAAATCCAAATCCAGGAAATCCAGGTGTGCTAACATTGGAGTTCAGATTGAGGACAAAAGCTGAAGATTTAGAATCGGGAGAGCCTTCATGAGGAGAGCTGCTGGGACTGAAGCTAAAACAAGAACAGAACAAATCTCCTCAGGTTCTGCTTACAACTTGACTCAAAAATCTCAAGGAACTCACAAAATCTTACTTGAATGTAAATGTTGGAGTTGAGAACACAGATGTTTCTGTTGAAGAAAGAGCCTGTAGATTGGCTTCTTGACATGTTTGAGGGAAACTATTGGCTTCCTGATGCTCTTCCTCATCTGGTGCTTCATCCTGCATGTTATCCTTCTGGACTTCCTCTGGATCCGGTAAAGCAAGAACCTGCACCTTGTAGCAGGAAAAGCAGACAATGTACATCACAATCGAAAGAAACAAAATCCGGCTTAAGAAATTAAAGCATCAGTAATTCTTTTTTTTTTTTTTTAAAGTATAACACAATTAATACAAAGGTTATGCAGAAATACATCCTAGTTAAAAAGAGTAAGGATTTTTTTTACTGATTTATTGAGGAAACAGACATTGCTACAGCATTCCTCGTGTCTGATAAAACATCCTTTGAATTTGCAGGAGTTGATCTTAAACCAGGCGTTTTAAGTCATTATTTCTTTAGCTTCCCGTGTTTATGAGCCTTTAATCAAAATAACTGTCATTCCTGGACTGTACTCTTACTTTATAATTTGCCTCACAACTTGCAAGATAGATACTTTAGTAGCACACACAAACTTGCTACAAGATTTTGATATATTTTACTGGTCAAAATACATTTACTTATGTTGAATGGGACCAACAAAGATAGTCTAAAAAGTGATCTTTGTTCTTCTTGAACAACTGTACATTTGTGCAACAGTTTGTCCTGCAAAATAAATAAAAATTCTACTTTTCACATCTAACTGACACCTTAGCTCCTCAATGATAACCTGGTGTACCGTCTCACTTTCCAGGTCTGCTTTCAATAACTTGCCAAACATGAGTTGTGTTGGAAAACAAAGCCAGAGCAAAAGTAAAAAAGCCAAAATATTTGTTTTTCCTGTCATTTTCAGCCACAAATATTTAATTTTTGTGTTTCTTACCTGCTGGTCTATTCTGATCTCTCCTTCACTCTGACTCTTTGCTTGAAGCTCCTGATGTCCCTGCATGACATTCATGGATTTACAACCAGCACCACATATGCTAATGTACAGTATCAGAATGTGAACTAACTAAAGATAAAAAAAATGTGTTGTACTGCACCCAATAACCTAATCATAATTTTACAATAAGTAGGATAGTACAAATGTAGATTTGTTTGGAAGCTGTGCAAATTAAACTTATATAACCTAAAAGTTAATCTGGGTGAAAGTTTCCCAATGCATAAAAAAATACAGCGACTCAGTCCACTAAAAATCAGACAATAAACTAAAACCTGTTCATCCTGTGAAATTTCTGCTTCCTCTGCCTCAGAGTGCATGTCTTCTGGTGGAACTGACTCTGAAAATAAAACGACAATCTGATGGTGATCTTCAACAATGAAGTCTATATATGAATAAATAATCAAAAAATGTCATTTATTTCAATTTCTAGGGCGACATATTCACCATCTGAAAGCTGTAGAGACCACAGCTCTTCATTTGATTTGTCAGAGGCAGTGAAGCAGTTGGTTGGATCCTGCAGTTCGTTTTCCTCACTCATCTCCTCAGTGTTTACTTCTGCAGCAGGTTCATGGTCACTCTGCAACATTACGTTCAGGACAGATATAATTTTACAAACGATAATTACTAATGTTCTAGTAGTAACAAAATATCAAGCTGATCAATCTGAGTACAGCTGCTTGGTTGAGATCAATGTATGACATGTCAATGAAGCAATCCTCCTTCGTCTGATCGGACGGTTCTTCTGTTGTGTGGTGCTCGCCTAAAACACTACAAAGAAAATTGCATTTAATTAGTAAATAAAAGCTTTAAAAGTTTGCTTTTTTCATTATTTGTAAATTTTGTAAAACAAACCCATCTGGTAGTTTTTCCATGGAATAAGAAGTCACATCTGGATCTGTTCAGAAACAAATAGTTGAATATGTACATTTTCAGTTTACCCACAGAAAAGACAAATTATAAAGAAAAGACCGGGCTACCAGTAAGATGTTCTAGTTCTTTCTTTTTCATCATCATGCAATCATCACAGTGTTTAATTTGACTTTCAATTTTCTCTATCTCAGCCTGCAGCAGGAGGAGCTTCTGAGCGACGGGATTTTGGAAATATGTTTCTTTGTAAGACTGCAGTGTCTGTAGGTAGCTAGCAAGCCTTTCTTCGTAGACTTCCCTAGTTGGTGCAAAATCAACAACTCAGTTTCGCACATTTGAATGCAACTTGCAACAGATCAAATTATACAATAACCTACTGGTCATGGTCGTAGCTGCTTTTTCTACTTTCCAGTTCTGTTTTCAGTGTCTGTTCATACTGAAGAAGCAGGTTGTTTGTCACCTTAGTGCTGGAGTGTCATGGATGACAGAAGAAAACAGTAAATAAAAGCCCCACTACAATGTAACTGGAATAAAAATAAACTTGATCATGTTGACCAGTGCACACTGTGGTACTTCATTGCTGTTACTTTTTTGATTTTTCTTTATTCCTCGTTAAAGTGCTCTGCTTCACTTGAATTTCCTCTTCAAGACTCTTGATGTGTCCTTGAATTGCTTCAATGTAAGACCTCTTATCAGTGATGAGAGTTCTGCACTCTGTTAAAAGAAATACTTAATATTACTTATGTGCATTTGATAAGGACCATGTAGCACAATGCAGTTATAATACTTTAAGTTATTTATTGCGATATCAATTAATAAAACTCACAGGCTACGATTTGTTTAATTTATCAACAAGTGTAGCTAGACGTACCTTTGATTTGCTTTTGGATTCCATTCTTCTTTTGAGAAATCTCTCGAGTTTTAACAGCTAAAAAGAAGTGAAATTATTTGATTTCTTTTTATTTGTAAAATATATCGACCCAAGCAAAGTCAGACGCCAACTAGCCTACATTAGCAAAAGTGCTAACAATAAAAACCCGAAAAAATGTAATTAAGATATAGCTGTAAACATAATAAACTTACCAAATTGAAAGACAAGACTGTCAATATTGTCGAGTAAATGCTGCTCCTTCATGTTAGGTTGAAGGCTAACGGCGCTAACAGTTAAGAAATGTAATTATAATGACAAATTATTGTTTAAACCTAAAATTGTGACAATGTGGTAACTCAATTAAGCCACCAGTTATATAGAGAAATACAGGTTAATGTTAAAATCTAGTTTTTAGATTAGAAAGTATTTACGCCAAAATGTTGAATCCAATGATCATGACTATCATCAGACGTCATGGTTTAGTAACCATGGCAACCGTCAGCCACCGCTTCCTCAAAGCAATACTCAGTGATGAATTTTACTACTGTAGTTTTAATACTGTATGCCATTGGTTTTATATAGAAAAATATTTTATTCCTTAAAATGATCATCAACATTAAGACTCAACCTCATGGCGTCGAAATATTTTAACTTAAAATGACGTATTTTACTCGCAATTATGGCGTAATTGTGCATAACTTTGACTATTAATTTCCAAATTTTGGACGTTATGTATTTAAACATTAGCCTACTTTTTTGTGATTTTGAACCTCGTGACCAATAATTCAAAGTTGTCAATAAATATCTAAAACTCAAAAGTTTGGGTTTGAATTAAAGTGCCTTATTTTATGGATGTGGCCTTGCTGCCCTCATTATGATCTTAAAATTGTCACTTTGACACTTCAAACTAATTTGTACATTTATTTAATCTGTTGCAACTGAAATAACTGACTTTTTCTTGTTATTTTTCTGTCTCGCATATTTATGACTTTGAAACTCAAATCGTGATTTTGAATCATTTTTTATCTTAAATTTATATACATTTTATATTATGTATAAGCGCATGTTGTCTTTCATTTGGAGCTATCGGGCTTCCAAAGTGAAAATAGTCTTTGGTATCCAAATTCTACAGCTAATTCCTGTTTTTTCCTCCAGAAGCAGAGGTGAAGCTGTGGCTGGAGAAGGGATCAAGGATAGCGTGGATTGGTTGGATTTTGGAGGTTTTTGCGTAGGGGCGGGATTAGTCCTATTCTAGAAACCCTTTTTGCGTAGCGCATCTGTATGCGCAGAAAGCACAGCACTGGGGTGCGTTTGTGTGTTCTTGCGATGTGTCAGAGGGATCCACTGGTTTATTCTCACACTGTCCGGGTTTGCTGGTCGCCGCTAGTCTGTTCTTTTAAAGGTAAGCTTGCATTTGAGTGGATGCATTTTTAGAAAGCAGCAGATTTCCACCGGCTGCTGTTTGCAGACAAAAGAGCGGACATGGGTGGGATTTAAATGGGAGGGGAATCAGCTGTATGAGGGTTGCATTGTCGATTTCATCCTCTCCTATAAGAATGCATTCTTATTGAACACCCTATTTATTTTCGTGTGTTTTTGATGTATATGGCTGTACGGAGGATGTAAGATAATGATGATGTGCTCAGATAATCATGACATACATGCAAAACAAAAAATCCTTTCTAACCTGAACAAATCCAGGCTCCTGCTTTGTTTTTGCTACATCCGGTGCCGATTTCCCTATTCATCCATATGGAAATAGATGCCATTTCCTGAATGTAAACAGTCTACAGCAGGACATAGAGAAAAGATGAACTATTTTGTGTAAAATTCAGCAGAGAATGCCTGCACACTGAGGATTAAAAAACAAGTAAGCTTCTTCTAACTGGGCTCTCTTCATCTCTGTTTGTGTATGTGTGTTTGTGTGCTTGGATTACCTTCCAGTAATCTACATTTAGTTTTTATAAATGCAGTAGATGGGACATATATTTCAGCCCACACGTAACACATCAGAAAAGTACAATATCATTCAGAGTTAATTGGCTTTAAGTAAAGGATGGCACAGGTAGAGGAATCTCACGCTGAAGGGGAGAGCAGCCCTCAGATGGTCTCCTTAAGATCAGAAGTGTCAGTGAGCCAGGGGAATGATGGAGAAGTGGGGCCATCTATGAGGAGGAAGAGGAGGAAGAAGAAAGAGCCCCGACCAGAGTCCATCATCGTGTACCGCTCTGAAATGGAGAGAGCGCCAGGAGAGGAGCAGAGCGGAGAGGAGGGAGGAGAAAGGAGCACAGAGGAGGGAGCAAAGTTTCTGGGAACACCAACAGGAGAAGGTGAGAGGGTTGTTGAGTAGTGTTAGAGTTGAAGAGTAGTACTATAGTGACTGTAAAAGTTTGTGTTTTTAATATTTAGTCACAACCAAAACCATCAATGTATTTTATTGGGATTTTGTCTGACAGGTACACACAAAGTAATCCACCATTTTAAGGAAAATTAAATTTGGTTTTCTATTTAAAAAAACAAAAAACAAATCTTAAGCATGTAATGGGCCTTCAGTTCCAGCCTTCTTTTACTTTGTTTTAAACGTGTCTCATTTAATCTCAGTATAAACACAGCTGTTCAAGATAAATTGAAAAATAGGCTGGGGTTTTTTGTACTGTGGATTGAATGGAACTGATCATCTAAAAATGATCCAAGCCCTAAAGCATGCACAACTCTATTCTACTTTTAACTCCAAATATGGATTATTTGACCCCTGTGATTAAAATAATTACATAACTGATTAATAAATAAGGTGTATATTTGACAGTAATTGTATGTTTTTATTTATGTGAAATGCCTGAAAATGTAGTTTTTTGTTTTGTTTTCGATGTAATAAATATATATTTTTTTATTTCATGAAGTTTCTGCTTGTTTAAAACAGGATTTTGATTGTATTATTTGATTTACTTGTGATTAAAAATGCTCAGTGGTAATTTAAAGATCAGTTTGTTGTTCGTCTCAAACCTAATTTTATCTCTGAACAGAAAGGGACTGGAACCTCCCTCCAGACAGCCGCTATGTGACACTTACTGGCACCATCACTCGAGGAAAGAAGAAAGGCCAAGTGGTGGACATTCACGTCACTTTGACAGAGAGGGAACTCAGGGATCTGGCCAAGTCAAAGGAGCGTCTTGATGCAGAGTGTGAGGCTGGGGAAGGGTACAAACGCAAGTATACCTTAGGAGTGTGCCAGGGACCCCATGTGGTGCTGTGGAGCATCTCATGCGCTCCTGTAGTTTTCCTCCTTTCCTTCATCACCTCCTTCTACTATGGCACACTCACGTGGTACAACGTCTTCCTGGTGTACAACGAGGAGCGGACGTTCTGGCACAAGATTACCATTTGCCCCTTTCTCATCATCTTCTACCCTGTGCTCATCATGCCATTGGCGTTGTCTCTGGCTCTATACTCAGCCGTGGTGCAGGTGTCCTGGGCCTTCAGTGAATGGTGGCTGGCGGTGCGAGACCTGGAGAAGGGCTTTTGTGGCTGGGCCTGTGGGAAGCTGGGGCTGGAGGACTGCTCCCCCTACAGCATTGTGGAGCTGCTCGACTCTGACACGGTTTCTGGGACTCTGCAGAGCAAGGCGCCCAGTGAATTTGCCCAGACGTCATCAGTTTGAGGAGGGCATTGCTGATTTGCTGAGCTGTGCAACTGTATTCAAAGGCCTTTTTCACATTTTATCAGGTTACAACCACAAACTTTAATTGATTTTATTTGAGTTTTCTGTGATTAACCAACATAAAGTACACCTTTTGTTGCACTTAAAGCTGCAAGTATTTTATGTGTGTTAACCAGTTTTGCATGTCTAGAGACTTAAATTTTTGTCAATTCTTTAAAAAATAACTCAAGGTTAGTCAGATTAGATGAACATTGTCAGTGAATATTTATTTTCAAGTCTTTTCACAGATTCTTTGTTAATTATACCTTTGGATTTTGACAACATCACTCTCACATGAATATACTCTGATCAGAACCATTTCAGTGTGGCTCTGACTGTATGTTTATGAATATCAACCCTCTCTAAAACCCTTTCTTCTTGTTACTCTTTCATATTTAAGCCAGATTTGTAATAGTTGCCTGAGCAACAGATTCCCCCTCCTGAGCAGTGGATTGTCTTTCTATTTGTTCACTAGTATTCTCTAATTTAAGTTTCCCCAACTCTGGTCCTGAATGCACATTGCCCAGCATTTTTAAGTGTTTATCTGCTTTAACAAGCTTGATTTCGATTTATAACTGATTTACTTTTGAACATCTAAAACATGCTTGAGTACCAGGATTGAGAAGAAGTTTTTCCCTCATAATTTTCCTCATAATTATTATTTTGCTTAAGAAAAATGTTTAAAAGCTTTTCAACTACCTTTCACTGCAAAGCATAACTCAGTATGCACTGCCCAAACTGTCTTTAGGTGCTGAATTATTCTTGCAAACTTTTATTAAACTATAAGCATAACCGGTTATCAGGGGTTTTTATGGTTCTCAACTTTTGTCATTAAACAGCTACCAGGGATTACTAAACCAATCTCAGAGACTTTTCACTTCACGTTGGCCTTGGCTCTGATAGCCATGCTGGAGATCCAGTAACACAGAAAACTCAACATCACAACCAAGTTTCACCTGATCTGTAAATATCTGTAATAAACATTTGTGATTGCTGTGCAATGACTTGTGTAACTTCCAAAGCAGCACTGATTTATTTAAGTCGCTGTAATCACTTGGATGTTACAGAGCCTCTTACTTAGGAGGCTCTGCATGAACTGTTCCAGTGGGAAAAGACAATATTAACACATTATTGACTAAAACATTATTTTGGGTTTTAAAGAGTCTGTTTTCCACCATTGATTCTCTATTTTGTGATATTACTTTTTTCTGTATGTTGTCAGTCTAAGTGTGTGTAAACTGGCCTAGTAAAAATGATACTTTCCATGTCCGTTTTAGTGTCAGAGTTTATTTTAAAGATATTATATTTCTCTTTTTTGAACAGTTTTGTTGCAAATTAATGCTCAGTCAACCCTCCTATGCATAGACACCTCAAGGTTTACCTGTTTTGAATTAAGACAAAATATTGGCTTACTAATGTAATAATGAATATTTAATGATCACTGATGGTCCATGGGAATATAGTGTTATATTTTGATTTTTTTTAAATTCCACTTGCATTCAAGTGGAATGCAAGTGGAATCCTCCTGATCTGACATCCTCCTGAAGTTAATATTTGAAGTTAATAGCCATTTGAAGTTAATATCCAAGAAGGTTTTGTTCTTGAATCCAATTGAAAATATAAAAGATTACATGATTATTTCCATTTAAATATACATTTATCTGCTTTCTTCTGCACTCATTTATGCATTATGGGGTTTGGTGATCCGTCACATTTTTGCCCAATCTAAGCACCATCAAATGAACTTTGTGCGATCTGAACCTTATTGTTTTGTTTCATTTGTAGTTTTCTAGTTGAGAAATCTTGTCAGATTCCTCTGTGTATATTTTATATGTTGTCTATTCATTTCCTGATTTATTTCTGTTATCCTTTGACAAGTTGTTTATGCTACTGTATGTGTTTTACACTCCAGCACTTTGACATAAAGTAGGTGAGTAGATATTGGGTTTAGATGAATCAGATTATTTAAATGCTTGGTGAGTCATCTGTTGGGGTGTGCTTGAGAATATGTAACCATGTATGGCCTCCCCTTTCTGGGTATGCTGTTTCTGTTTACAATGAAAAAAAATGGATGTTTGGTTTGGGACTGAATCTGTTTTCCACATCACTTTTTGTAAATCCACATAATACAAAACAAAGAATAAAAATAAAACAAAGGGTTGCATCACTACATTTCAGTGGTGGGATATTTTCTTAACCTATTCTTCCCCTCCTGCTGCAAAACAATCATTAATGTCCAACTCTTATTTTCTGTAAATGCATGTACACATTGTTATCTCTGCAGCCTCTCAGCAAGTAGATCCTGGGTTCAAATACAGTCCACAGCTTTCATTTTCACTGTTGATGTTTAGCTTCCATGTTAAGTTAAGTGGTCACTCTAAATTGCCCTCAGGAGGAGGGGTGTGTGTGTGTGTGTGTGTAGATGGTTCTTTGTCCTGCATATTTCTATGTTACCCTTATATCAGCTGGCAACCTGCCTAGTCTAATGACTGCTGCAGAAAGGCACCAGCCTGCAAGGATTAATTCATGGATGGATTCATGTATTCACAAAGAAAAACTGCCGTATTTCATTTCCTTCCACATACGGCTGAAACAATGAATCAAATTAATTAATTATTGAAATAGTCATCAACTAATTTGATAAATAACTAATTTTAAACTGGAGTATACAGACTCAAAAAAATCTGAATCAAGATTATCAAAGCGGGTACCCATGCAGCACATTGTGCCTTGAGAATCAGGGTGTAGAGAGCCACATGAAACACTAGAGGGCGTTTGACCTACATCTTGATTTCGAGTAAAAAAAAATACTGTACGTAAAAAAATACGTAAAATATTGTTAATCTTTATTGATACTTAAACGTTTTCTCAAACATATAAATAATATTTTGGGGCGCCAAACTCATAGCTTAATATACGAAGGTTTAAAAGACGAGGGTAGACAGGAACTCACTGAACCGCTAATTGTTGCCTTCCGGAATAATAACACAGTGACACCCAGTGACTAAAAGAGGGAAAACGAAGAGAATGGCCGGAACAAAAGTAAGTTATTTTCTATTTAATGTGTGTTAATTTCTTTTGACCAATGTTAAATGAATGATAATACGAGGCTCATATTTAGAAAATAATTTCGGGTGTTTTTTGTTTTTGCTGTTTGAAAAACCTTAGGAGCTGCTTGTATTCGGTCAGGTAGTGTGTTCATGTTGAGGCATGTCACGCCTCTCGGTTCAATTTGCTACTCAGTTTCATCATAGCGATGTCTTGATTTTATGACAATATGTGGTTTTAACATATCGAAAGAAATTTGCACACCAGGTTTATGCTTGAATACCTTATTAGGACGAAACAGTGTTGGTTCAGCCATGGTGTAACTTCACCTGATGGGGAGGAGTTCCAGCAGTTTTTGGCAGCTTTATAGTGACAGGAGGAATATGTCTTTGATCTTTAATAATAAAGACCAAGGTTTAAACACACCTGAGTAGTTAAAAAGAAAAAAAAACTGTTTATGACCATTGCGGTGTTTGCTCTGCAGTCAGCCCTGGTTCTCTGCATGGATGTGGGCTTCTCCATGTCCAACTCAGCTCCGGGTGAAGAGCCTCCCTTTGCACAGGCGAAAAAAGTCATCCAGAAGTTTGTCCAGCGCCAGGTACAGCAGCACAGTCATCGAACAAGGTGTCATCCTCAAAAATAAGCCTCTTATCTTTATCCAGTGTTTTCTTGTCAGGTTTTTGCAGAGACCAAGGATGAACTGGCTTTGGTTCTGTTTGGCACGGATTCTACCAAAAACCCTTTGGACCAGGATGGGCAATACCAGAACATCACGGTGCATCGTCATCTTATGGTGCCGGACTTTGAGTTGCTGGAGGAGATTGAACATCAGATCCACCCTGAGAATCAGCAGGCTGACTGTGTCCTTTGTTACACTTATTTATTAATTTTGTATGGCTTATTGTTAATAAAATCCCAAAATGGAGTTTCTGAGAAAGTTACAGTGCTGTGAAAACCTAGTAGCTCCCTATAAATGTTGCTGTTTTCCCACATTAAATGTTTCAGATCCTTCATTGTCTATATCTGCTTCGCAGGTCATCTCCAGTAATCAGTGAGTGAGAGGCAATTATTGCCAATTATCAAACAATCAATGGGAGAAATTGTTGCCAAGTGTGGGACAGGCTCAGGAACTAATTACCATTTTATATTGGGCCAGGTTATTTTTGATTTTTGAACTTTTTTTTCTCTCATTAAATAAAATCCATCATTTTTAATGACAAAAACAAAAAAAAACTGCAAGGGATGAAATAGTTTTTCACTGATCAATTAAACAATGTTATACTAAAATGTCAACCTGCATTGAATGCATGATTAACTGCATCAATGCAAAATGTAAAGTAGATGAGTAGCTTCTTTGCCTTTTCTTTCAAAAGTTCCTTAACTAACGTTTAACAGGGCTGGATGCTCTAGTAGTTTCCATGGATCTTCTCCAGACAGAAACCCAGTAAGAAGCAATGTGTATCTCACTATTTAGAAATATAAAGGAAGAATCAAAAACCAACATTTTTGGGTGGATTTCATTCTTCATTAGGTCAAAAAGACTAATTGATTGTGACTTTTTTTTTCTTTTTAAGGGGGAAAAAGTGTGATCGCTTAAACATTGTTCTCCTGACTGACCTGAGCACCGAAGCCAGTTCAGACAAGTTGGATGTAATTATTGAGAACGTGAAACAAGCTGGAATCACCCTGCAATTCTTGTAATACACAGTTTTCTTTTGTAAAGCATGTCATTTTTCATATTACTGTAGAGCTTCCTACTTCTCAAGAGGGAAGCTACATTTCTTCAAATTTGTTTAATTTAGACTATATATATATATATGTATATATATATATATATATATATATATATACATACATACATACATATGCATATATTTTGCATGCTGACCTTATATTATTTTGCATTTATCTACTTGTTCATTTGCCAGTTTGCCTTTCCCAGTGGAGGATGAAGAAGAGGGTGAAGGAGATGGGGACAGAACGGGTTCCGGTGACCCCGGAAGAGGAAAAGGTCTCTCCAGGGAACAGCGAAGTGGCCTGGAAATGGTTAAAAACATCATGCTGAGTCTGGACGAGGAGGAGGGCCTGGAAGAAATTTACACATTCAGGTTGAAGAGTTTCAAAGTTTTTTCTCCAATTCAAATGTTCTTTCTCATGTCTCATTGGTTTTGTTCTCTGTTAATACTTTCACCTCTATGTCTCACTATCTGACTGCATTTAGGAGTAAATGATCCTTGTTTTTATTTCTGTTTGCCTCGATCCTGTTGCAGGAATGCTGTGGAGCAGCTGCATATGTTTAAACGCATTGAGAGGAGACCCATGACCTGGCCCTGTCTGCTCACCATTGGTAGCTCTCTGTCCATTCGTATTGTTGGCTACAAAGCAGTAAGTTTACCACAAAGAAAACTTCACTAAAACATGCAGTTTGTTAAAAGTCAGGGATGAGACACAACAAACATTTGTTTGTTTCAACGGGACTATTTAAAGCAGTGCTTTTACATTTCATATATTCTTTAAGTATTCTTAGTGAAGTTTATCTAATAATAGTCAGATAAACATCACTGTTAAATGTTACATTTGTCCACCAGGTGACTGAGGAGAAACTGAAGAAAATGTGGATCACAGTCGATGCTCAAACCAACAGGAGAGATGACGTGAAGAGAGAGACTGTTTTCTGTCTGGATGACGACAATGAGACAGAGGTGCAGAAGGAAGACATTATTCAGGGTGAGGACAATCTAAAGTCTTGAAGAATGGAATCAAAGCATTAAAGAAAAAAAAGAGCCACAAGATCTTCTTTTTTTCGTTGTAAAATCTGACAGATTTTATGCTTAAGTTCAAGCCCACCTCTTTTTTTGTTGCCAGGTTTTCGGTACGGAAGTGACATTGTACCTTTCTCCAAAGTGGATCAGGATCAGATGAAGTACAAGCATGATGGAAAGTGCTTTGCTGTTCTGGGCTTCACTAGAAAGAACTTGGTATTTTTCTCTTATTGTTAATCAAAGCCATGACTCAACTTAACAGCTGAAGCAAATTGTCACTCACTTAATCTCCATCTGTAGGTTCTTCGCCATCAGTTCATGGGAACACAGATTGTCAAGATTTTTCCTGCACGAGACGATGAGGTATGGATGGACAGCACTGGAGTTAGGTTAATGACCACAAGTTGAAGTTGATCTGTTATTTCTTTTCTCTCTGAGCAGCATGCAGGCGTGGCCATGTCGGCTCTGATCCGTGGTCTGGATGAGCTCAACATGGTTGCCATCGTGCGTTACGCCTACGACCGTCGCAGCAATCCTCAAGTGGGCGCCGCATTCCCGTGTATCAAGCCTGAATATGAGGTCAGCTCATAGACTAAAATACTTTTTCTGAGTTTATTCTTCAGCAACTCTCTTCATATACTTTTAAAATAACATGCACATAATCTTTTTTTTTTCTTACGCTCTGACATTAACTGTATTTGTTGGGATATCCAAATTTATAACTGTTTGTAAATAATTTAGAAAACCTACTTGTGCTCAAGTTCTAACGGATGTTTTAAGATGTTGCTTCAGTATTTCCTCATAATGTCCTTCCATCATGATGCCATCTGTTTTGTAAAGTGTTTCATCAGGTCATGGGTCATGTCTTGAACAATAAGATCTTTGTCCCTGAGTGCATTCCCATACTGTGATTTGCCTCTTTATGTGACTTTTCGGGGTATAATTTCTACAGTGCTGAATGTTTCAGCTCATTGTACAAAAAAGCACTCTTGATTTCTTTTGTGGTTTTGACTTAAAATACATTCCCAGGTGAGCCTCTGATTAGCTCGCTTACAAAGCAATGCTATTATCTTCTTGGTTAAGCTTGTATCTGGAATCATATAAAGTCACAGTGAAGGTTAAAACTGATTGTGTCTTTTTCTACATTGCATTTAAATACTTGCATTCATTTTTCTGTATCTCCCTCTGCAGTGCCTGTTATATGTTCAGCTGCCATTCATGGAAGATCTTTATGGAAGACAGCATACGTTTCCTTCTCTTGAAAACAATAAGAAGTTTGCTCTATCAGGTGCAGCACCCACGGAAAGATATAATTTTGCACATTTAAATCTTTTCTCCAGATTTTCAAGAGCAGAAAATAAAAACTATTTCACACTCCCCACATTTCCTTGTCAGCAGATGGCACAGTTGCTATCAGGTGTATTTGAACTGCTGTAGCTAAAATAATTGGCTTAAGGCATATTTAATGTAACTCCTCAGTTGAACAAGCTGAAGCTCCCAGTCAGCAGATAACTTTTATTACATTTTTATTTAATTTTGTGTGAGCTTGGAGGAGCTTTTGGCACTGAGGAGATTTTTTTTTAAATGGATTATTCAGAATTACTGGTCTGATACTTGTGGTAGTACAACTCAATAGTTATGTGGGTTCAGACTGCAGCCTGTTTCCTTGTGCTTCACTTATACAGTAATTCTTTGATGCATGTCGTGTCGTTGTTCAATTCCAGATTTTTTATTGTTAGATGAAGACACTATAATACATTAGCCCCAAACCTTTTCCATCCTTTGTGTGACATACATACTGAATAATTTACCTCAGAACACAAGCAAACCTGTTAGGGCGAATTTAAAAGAAAAAAAAATTGAAATAACCTAATTCTACAAACTCTTAAATTAATACTTTGTGACTGAGCCTGTTGATTTATTTATACACTCAGTCTTATTGAGTGTGCAGCATAAACTACAGTTAAGTAGGTGAAGTTTTAAATGGACAGTATTATGTATTTTCCAGGCACATTCTGCCAATTTATAACACAATCAAGTAAGTGTTACCCTAAGCTGTTGTAAAAATGCTGTATATATCAAACAGGACTTAAAGGAAATTTGACTTCAAAGTTTGCAAATATTCTCAACTCCATTATATTCCATCCAAACAACAATTAATCCTAAAACTCTATTAAAATATGCTCTAATGAAGTTATCATTTAATACTGTGCACACATGAACACACTCCCCCACCCAAAAATTGTTTGGTTTTTAGTTATTTGAGTTACATTATAGGTGAAATACATGAGAAATCATCATCATTATTTGCTTTGCATGTTATGAAAATCTGCCATTTTGATGGGTGTGGACACTTCAGATCTGCTTTTTCAGATCACCTTCAGTACAAGCACATTCTGAGGCTGGTGAGACATTATTGTTGCTTTATTTTTGAACCACAAAAAGAAACAAAAATTATTCTCACAAAAATAATTCTCTGCACTTTTACTTAAGATTAACTGTTTTGCTAGTCAGTTTTTTTTGTTCTGAAAGAGCACATGAAATCTGAAAGTTAAGTTGCATATGAAAATGTAAACTCCGATTTCTTTTTGTTCCTTGCTTCCTGTAGAGACGCAGCTGTCAGCCATGGACTCTCTAATCGATTCGATGATGCTCGTAACACAAGATGAAGATTTGCTCAAACCTCACCATCTCCCCAATCCTGCCTTCCAGAGACACTTCCAGGTGCAGTTTGGAACCGCTCAGTTTAAAAGTTAGCTCCTACACACTCATTCAAAAAATATAGAATTTGCTTCTCTTAATATCTGGGTCTGGATTTGTAAGGAAAGAAAAAAATTGAGTATGAATGTTTGAGTTTCCTTTTTTTATTATTATTTTACCCGTCTACCATTTTTTAAAGGATAAATGTCAAACAATGCTTAAGAAATGCTGTGCTTTATCTTTGATTTATTGAATCACATCGATTTAACTACCGATATTTGGGTTTTTCATTAATTGACTGAATCCACACACTTTCAGAAATAAAAAAATGCAATTTAACTACCAGTTTTGTCTCTAGGCATCTTTTAATTCATGAATCTGCGGTGCCTAAATTCTGCCTGAAATGCCAAACAAAGACCTAAAACTACTATTTCATCTGGACTATTAAAATAGTCCAGATGCCACAAAGAGCAATGACCCAATACATCACTCCTAAACTCAGAGGTTCAGTTATCTCACTCGCAAACCTGCAGAGAAAATGACATGACTAATGTTGAAGCAAGTTAAAAATTAAGACTTTTGACTGAAACTCCAGAAGTGTCTTTAAAAAATGCTAAAAATACTCAACAAATGAAAAAATATATATATAGAGAGAAAAGTTTGACTGAGCCCAGGGAAGAACTTTAAGATTTCATATTCTCACTAAATCTTTATCACTTGTGAAGTGTTGCTTGTCGTTCTTTGATGCGTCACTTTTTATGATGAAGCTTCAACCTCCAGGAGTTTCACCCAACACCTTTTCTTCATGGCTAACTCAGGACTTTTTCGCGCTTTCCAGCTGAGTAAGAATATTATGATACACACAAAAAGTGAGAGTGTTTCAGTAATTCAGTGTAAAAAGTGAAAATCAAATCTAATAAATTAATGCGGAGATATATTGCAAGCATTTCTTTCTGTTAATTATGCCGATTGTGGCTTACAGCTAATGAAATATGGTTTTACAGAAAATTAGAATATCGCATAAAAATAATTAAAAGAAATGAAATGATCTTAGGGGAGAGTTTTGATGTAGCACTCATCCAGCAGACAGTCATTGACACCCTCTAGAAGGAGGATAAGTTACAAAAGGCTAGCAGGTTGATGGAAAGTTAAGTGGAAGAAAAAAGGTAGTAGACTAAAGAATGAAGAGGTCAAAGTTCACTGTTGCCTTCTGGTTTTGTTTCACAGAGTTTCAATAAGTCCAAAGGCAGAGCAGCCATTATGAAATCTTAAGCTTCCCATGCTTGCCTCTGTGGATGAACTTTATAGAGATGCTGGTTACATTTTCCAGAAAGATCTAGAACCTTCCCACACTGTTAGAAGTACCAAAACTTTCTATTGTTATGTAATATTCTAATTTCTAAAGCTTCCATTAGCTGTACGACAGACATATTTATTAATATTAGTCGAAATAAACTTCAGATTTTGGAAAAAATGCATTGTTTGTGTTTATTGTCAGGATGATTTTCTTATTGGAAGGAAAACCTTACCCAGCTACTATCTGACACTGTTTATCCTGGTTTGGTTCTGCCTCACTGAGTGCTGGTTTCAGCTTTTCAAAATCATTTTATTATTTCAGTGTCTGCACCACAGGGCTGTACACCCAGACTCTCCTCTTCCCCCCGCGGAGCCGTGGCTGGAGGCTGCTCTCGATCGCCCTGAGGTCATCCAGGAACGCTGCCAAGCTCCACTGGAGGAGATAAAGAAGTTGTTTCCACTCACCGAAGTAGAGAAGAAAAAGAAGCTGAAGACAAGTGCTCAGATTTTTGGCAAAGAGTGAGTTTGGATTCAGAGTCCTGTTGGATCTGTGCAGAACGGTTGTAAAACCTTTGCAGAGTAATACGCATGGTATTTTTCATGTTGCAAGAAGCAGTGATGGATTGTAAATATTCTCCTTTGTGATTCATAGCTCTGAGGAACCGGATGCCAAGAAAGCAAAAGAAGACGAAGCAGATGATGAGTATAGCCTGGCAAACATTGCTGAAGGATCTGTTACTTCTGTAGGTATCAGATGGAACTGGCTGAGTCCTCACAGGCCACATAGGGATCATATATAGAAAAGCTTAGAGTAGCTTCATGTCTGGATAAATAAAAAAAAATAAGGGTGGAAAAATATTTCTAGACTCGATTCCTCTTCTACTACTGTCCCTCTTTCCTTCTTAGTATTTTTGTCCTACTTCCTTCCTTTGTTAGTAGTGTCCTTGCACTTATTGCACTGTATCTTTTAATTCCCCCTTTGTGTCTTTCAACCTTTCATGCTCCCTATCTTTCTAATGTTTTATCTCCTCTATCTTTCCTTCCTTTCATCATTCCTCCTATCTCTCTGTCCCTCCATCTGTGTTGATGAACTTGTATCACTGTGTTCTCCTTCCTGCCTTCTCTCCCTCCTTCCATGTGCCTTTCCATCTTTCCCTTGTCCTAATTCCCTCCCTTGTGTCCGTCTCCATGCCTTCCTTCCTTCCTTCATGCCCTGTATCCTCCCTTGTGTCCTACTTTCCCTCTAAAGGTTTTTCTTCTTGCTTATTTAAAACCTGCCCACTGTGGAAAATCTGCCATAGACCAATGGTGCAGTTTATTATTTTGTATTTTAAAAATTAACAAAACAGATTCTGGAATATTGAGTCTAGAAAGTACAACACCTTATTTAAGATGTGCCTTAAACAAATTTCCACCTCCAACCAGGTGGGAAGTGTCGATCCAGCCCGGGACTTCCGCGCTCTGATCAAACAGAAAACTCTTCCGTTTGGAGAAGGTGAGGTTCCGGGTTCCTGTTATTTCTCTGCAGAGCTGACCAGATGAAAATCGGTGTAATATAAACCAGTGTGACTCACGCTCAGCCCCTGCAATTATGTTTCTCTCTCTCTGGTTGTGGTGACCCCTGTCTTTCCAGTCTGTCAGCAGCTGACTCACAGGATAGAGCAGCTGCTTAGCAACAAGAACACGCACTACTACATGAAAAGCATCACCTGTATCCAGGCTTTCAGAGAGCAGTCTGTTAAGGTAAATAAGCATTCATTATCCGACATTTAGGAATGCACGACTATGATATGCTTTCAAAGTTTGGTTGTTCTTCTGAGATTATTAGTCTTGAGATTAAAATGAGTCTGTTTCTTTTCTTGTGACTTGTGCCAATTTTCATAAACATGTCAGGATTTGCGAGAGCGCTAAATGGAATTTGAATGTTTTATGTCTTCCATAATTCAGCAGGGGAATGCTGATCTGTTCAACAGCTACCTTCAGTCCCTGAAAAGGAGTATTCCCAGCAGATCCCTCGAGGTCTTCTGGGACCTGCTTGTTCAAGGTACAATAAGCTTTCTTTTTAAGAGGCTGCAAGGTTTCTGCAAAATTATTTTTCCCCTGGGAAGAGATGAAGCTTCTAAATGATTTGAGTGCCGAGCGCTGCTTTAGTTACAGTACAAGTCTGCCGAAGAGCTCAGCGTTTGACTTCTTTGTTTGGGCAGACGCTGTGACTTTGATCAGCAAGGACGAGGTTGAAGGAAGCGCCGTGTCAAAAAGTGAAGCCACTCAGGTGATTTTAATGCACATTGATGTCCATATTAATAGTGTGGAATACCATTGAGAAATTAATTTATTTCAGTGAGTCAATTAAAAAAGTGAAACTTGTGTGCAGACTAATGAAACACAAAGTAATATATATTGCTAATAAAATATTTATTTTATTTTGGGGTTTGGTAAACAGCAAATGAAAAAAACAATATTCAGTTTGGGAGAAAATGTATTTTTAATATCGACAATGAATAACAAACAAACAAATTAAAAAAAAAAGAAACTTTGAAAAAAATTGTTTTTTCAAGAGAAACAACTTGTCCAAATTAACCTGACCCCATGTGGGGAAAAAAGATTGATTACTGCCAGACTCTAAGAATCTAGGAATGACTTGCATAGGACTTTTCTGACAACAAGAAGTATGCTGTCTACCAGAATTACTCCCGGAACACATCAGTGACTCATCCAGGAGGTCTCAAATAAACCAACATTGCTTTCATTAATGTTTGCGGTCATAATACAACAACAAAAAAATACACTTAGCAGAACCGGCTTCCTTTGGAGAGTTTCAAGTGGAAAAAGCATTTCGAACCAACAAGAACCCAAATGATTGAACCATGAGTTCTGAGTAGGAATCAGTTCATGACCTTAAGTTCAAGGACACATGGAATAAGTCGCGGTAGGGCCACTTCTGAATGGCTTCATAAAAAACAAGGTGATGGTTTTGGAGTGGCCTTGTCAAAGTCCAGAGTCTTTTTGTGCATGTAAACCCTCTGATGTGACAGAACTAGAATTAATTTAAGAAACTGAAGGCTGAAGTCATTCTGGACTTTCTTCCTGTCCAAAAACAATTTTCCATTTATTCCATAATTTTCCAATTCGTGAGAAACCAAATTTCAAGTTTTCTTATTAGCTCTAACCAATAATTATGAAACATAGCAGAAATTAACCGTTTAAAAACTACATTACTGTGAGATACATCACTCTGTTCTGTAGCGTTCAGGTTTTGTGTTTACATGTTGAAATATTTAGATTTCTAACGATATTTTAAAGTTGTGCAAGTTATTTAGATTGTGTGAACAAACTTTATCAGCTCTTAATATCAGGTGAATCCTACTATGTCTGTAGTTTCTGTTGGCTGAGGAAAAGAAAGAACAAGCTGCTCCTGAACCGGTGGAAGACACTGGCGATGTTGATGACTTGGTGAGTGTGAAAATGTGAAAACAATCTATTTATTCTTTTTTTATAGATATTTAACTTAGGAATTAGGTTAGTTAGAACTGTTTCCTCTGCGATTTTCATGTTGTTCTTTGCGGATTTGAGCTTTTCGTGCCTCATTATAAACTCATCAGGCTCATATCGCTTCTCTTTGCTCTCTTCCTGTGCAGCTGGACATGATGTAAGAAAAGAAGCAGGAGGAGTTGGCAGAAATCTAAGGAATGTGGTATTTGAACCCACCCAAAACAAACTAGTTAAACAGTCCATTGTCCTGTTCCTTCCACTGGAAGTCCCCGTCACTGGGTGTAGTTTAGTTAGCTGTACTTTATTAGACAATTGACCAAACAACTTACAGAAAACTGCATAGACCAAAAATTTTGTGTTCACTTTTAAATGTAAAATCACTATCATTGTATGAGTCTTTTGTAATTCAATTTCCAATGATCTAGTGTACTAAAAACTGCAACATTCAGAGTACTACAGGTTTATTGTGTGAAATAAGTGAGTTAGAATATGCTTGTGCTTTGTTGGGTGACAAATGAGTGTATTGCAAAGTTGTTGTTTTTTTTTGACAGAAAATAACTTGTATTTTACACAAAAACCCTTTAAAACACTGTTCTTGAACCAAATTATTGTACTTTAAGATACTGTGTAACATATTTGTTGAACAGCTCTAAAAATGTCTTTAATTAATAAATGTAAGCTTGCTAGCACCGCACCATCAGACATGAAACACTTACAAGCTGCATTTGTGTAACATTTACTTCTTAAAAATGAGACTGTACTTCCTTTGTTTAGGAGAGGCCCTTTCAAAATGAAAAGCATAAACACAACATATTGCTCTGGATTTAATGCGGACAACAAAGATTCAAGTCTGTATCACTGAATTTGATTTACCTAAGTCATTAAAGCCCTGATCTTAAAATTACATCACAGCCAACTTTCAAAGGAGTTCATGAATTTCCAGGTGTGGTTCTGTTAAAAAGGTTAAAAACAGTTAATATCTTGCTTGTATTGGATGTTTTATATTGTATTCAACTGATGTAAATCCATATTAATTGGTCTTAGACGTTACATTTAATGGGTAGTCCAAAACTGCTCGGTGGGCCAAAAATAGGAAAAAGTAGAAACGGAGAGGCAAACAATTATGTGCACCAGCACTAAAAACAGGAACATTTTAAGTGACCAAATAACCAAATAGCATGTTGAAGGAAACGTGTAGACAATATCCATCTAGAAAAGCCCAAACGTAGAGGAAGTTTTGCACCATTTCCAACCTTCGCTTCATGTGAAAATAATATCCAGCTTCTTTATAAATAACTCTTTTATATATGCATGACAACAACTTTATAGCTTCATGGAGCATTAACATTAGGTGTCTTCTTGGTCTATGGCCTCTTGGATTAGCCTTTAGCTTCAGCCTTTTGGACAAACTAACTGGGTTTTGCAGGGAGTGAAAACAACAAGGCAGTTTCCTCCTTCAAGGAAGGAGTAACTGCTTATAACCTTTTAACAGAATCTTTTAGTTTACGTTGCTTGAAAACAACAGTATTATTTGCTAATTGTGTCATTAAGGTAAATTTAATTAAAGTGGCACATATTAAAGACACTATGTGACTGAGAAGGTATCACCAAAAAACAAGGCATAACAATTATTGTTACATTTGAAGCGCAAGGCAGCCATATTGGATTTTGAGTTGGTGAAGTAAATAAGAAAGTCTGATTTCTGAGTATAAATGGACCACTCCAGAGTGCTCTTGGTTTCAGCTGTTGATATTAGCTAATTTTGCTGTATAATTAGTGTTTGTGTCTGGAGATGAATTTGCAAGCTTTTGGAAAAATAAATTGCTTTACTGGCTATCAAATTAAGTCAATGGAAATCATTTACCCTCATTTATGCTTGGTTTTGTTTCAAGATTGAATTTCTTGTAATTGGAAAATAAATAGACCATTTTACAGATACACTGAATCTAACCTAATTTAATATTTTGGTACAAGGAAAAAAGGTCATCAGGAAAATGTTCAGCCAAAACAACTTGGGCAGACAATATAGAGGTACCTATAAAGTCTTTGTTTCATATTTGGACACAAAGAAAATCAGTGCTGGTAAGAACTAATTTCTTTAGAAACCACTTCCTCAAATATTTCAGGTTTTGCGCATTATTGTTCCCTGTAATCTCTGACAGAGGTGAAATTAGAACAACGCTGATCTTAATCAACATTTTTGAGAACAACTTGGACCAACTGTTAAAATGGTTAAGTACAAAGCAGTAGCACCAGTTCGACACTAACAATGAGGACGGTCTCTAACACACCCACCTGACGAAACGGTCAAAGAAACCAGGTTGTAGCAGATCAGAAAATTTCTGACTCTTAAAGATGGCAGTCTGGTCACCCATAGCCAACTTTGTTAGGACTTCTTCATCCACATCATTTCCTGTGGCAATCACAGTGGAAAAGATGTGTTCCCTGCGCATTGCAGAAGCTGCCTCGTCCAGGTTGGTGATATTAGTAATACCGTCTGTGATGAAAACAAATGAAACCTCGGCACCACGTCTTGTCTTGCGAGTGGGTCCTTTACCTAAAATCTCATTGATGGTTTTGAAGATGGCAGGTCCGACTGCTGACGAAGTGTCAAGATAATGTAAACCTGATAGACCAGCGGTGATAGCTTTCTGGTCGTGTGTAAGAAGAAAGGCCACTTGGTTTTCATTCTCATCGCCAAACTCTGTCAGTGCCAGACGAGCCCCGTTTTGGTCATTTCTGTTCTTGGCCATTGTCAGTGCATTTGCGACCATTTGAACAAAATGACGTGCATGACCAAAGTTTTCCATCCCGAGGCGCTCCGAACCATCGAGAAGGAACACTAGCTCTATGGGTCGTCCAACACATGGAGCTATATCAAGTTCTGTAATGAAAGAGGACAGCTTACTCAATGACATTCTCTTCATTTTACCATTAAACCAATAACCTAATAAATAAAACCCACCAGTTTTACAGGGAAGATCTGGACACTTAATCACAGGATCTAGAAAAGTAAACAGACATTGAGTGCAGTTTAGGCAAATACCGAAAGGAGAATGGATGGAGAGACTTACCTGGACAGAGAACCGTTTCCATTTTCTGAATGAAGTCATCAGCTACCAAGTCTGTGTATCGCTTCATCTCAGTGATGCGGTTCTTGTTGTTGCAGGCTATTGATACTAGGGTTTCACTGTCATGCTTCTTGTCAAACATGTCACCAACCCCAACGGCATTCACCTCCACTTGGGGTCATCGCAGAGATACCTCAGTTTACTGTCATCATCACGAGGGTCGAAGCGACCGTCTGTGACGACCACAACAGATACTTTGGCACGGGCTCGCTTGCTGTCCCTTATTAGGTTATCATAGGCAAACTTGAGTGCTGAGGGTGTAAATGTGCCCCCAGCAATCCACTGCAGATTCTTCACTGCTGTCTTGAATGAAGACATGGAGTCTATGGCAGGGTCATCGAGTCGTATGGCCTCAAACGTTCCTTCGTGGCTGAACTGTACCACTCCAACTCTCGTACCTGAAAACCACAGTCACCATAGATTAATTGCAAGTTGCTAGTATAAGAAAATGTTCTTTTCTTTAATGATAAAACTTTTGTAACTGTTTTCTGTAGATATGTCAATAACAGGCTTCATTTTTTCAATGGAGCAATGCTAAAAAGCTACAGAGTTTTCCCAAATCTCACAACTGTGGCAGACTGCTGCTGCCTCAGAAGTTGAAAACCGTATCTTGGGATGATGCCACAGTTCGGCTAAGAGTGTTTTATCACTAAAAGTGTTTTATCACTAACTGCAATTAGCAAGGCAAACTACCAACTTGTTAATCTCCCTTCTGCGCATTTAGATATCAAGAGAATTTTTACAAACAAAAATTGTTTGGCACTTCTGACATCAAAAGTCAGAAGTGAAACTGTTTAATCCTGTAACAACTTTCACTATATTTTTGTGAAAACCATATTGAATCTGAATGTGAATCCAGGATTCCCCCTTCAGGGTCCACTCTATTTCTTTTTTTTCAAGCATGAAATCTGGAAATTACAACTTCTGAGTTGAACTCTAAGGTTGTGTTAAAAGTGAAAAAAGCCAAAATAATACACACATTGTTGACACAGAATGATGAAAAGCTACAATATTTTGCACAAAAAGCCTTTTTACCTGAAATCTACTCCTAAATTTAGCTGTTATTGTACATTCAAAATGACCTATACATTTTATATAAACCGTCATTACAACTAACAATCAACATGTTATTTTCTTTTAGATATAGTCGTCAGGAATCATATGATATTGTATTATTATTGTTTGTATAAAGATGTCGAAACCAGTGATAATTTAGATGTAGTTTATCATATTGTGGAAATAACAGCAAAGTTTTAACGTAACATAAGGTGGGAAAACAATAGGTCAAGTCACTAAAACACTCCCAACAGTTTGACACATGATCGCTGTGTTGATTTTCCTTTGGAAAAGGATTGAGTGTTAGTTTTGTGGGCTGTACCGGTTGGAGATGCGGGGTCGGAGGCCATCGATCCCAGCCTGTTGATGGTGTTGATAACAAAGTTTTTTTCCAGGGTGAAGTTGGTCATCCCAACGCTCTCAGAGCTGTCAATTACAAAGACAACGTCCAGTGCGCCGCAGTGTTTCTCACAGTCTGAGTGAAAAAAAAAGAAAATACAACAAGTGGCTCAGCAGGTTTAAAGACGATAACTGCAAAGCTGCAGAATGATGATCACGTCTCTCTGCCTACCACAACAACCACATGTCTCCCTGATGTACGTCATAACATCACAGTCCTGGAGAAACATTAAGACGGGTTAGACATTCAGTTTGATATAAAGATCCTACTATTCATGGTGTTTTTCAGTTTGACTTACAGTGAGCCCGGGATCCCCAGCTGGTCCTGGACCCCCCTGCACAAACACATGACAAAAACAGAGCAGAGATATTGGATCTGAAATCTTTATGCATGGTCAGATAATTACTGAAGTGGTTTTGCTGATGCTTCTTACATCTTTTCCAGGGTCTCCCTGGGGTCCTCTCTCTCCTGGCTCTCCTGGCTGGCCTGGTTCACCCTGAATGCAAAATATTCTTTGGTGAAGTGACTCATACCTCATATCAAGCATGTTTTAAGTAGTAGTGACTCATTTTCTGCATATGTATAAAGTGTTCAGCCTTTTGCACAGAAGGTGAGGAGTTGTGGTCATTGATTTTGCTCCTTGTTTGAAGAAGTACTGTTATAAAGAAGATACATTGCATATTTTTCATTTTAAAAAATATCACAAAGAAACAGATGGCAGTAATGATAATGATGATGATGATGATGATCTCTGGGGCTCCTTTTTTTCATGTCTAAGAAGCTGCACAGTGTTTTCTGCCTTTTTAAATGACTATTTTCAGTTTCTTCTTCTGTGATAATATTTAAATTTTCTATTTCCACCTGAGTAATCCTCACAGTGAGACTCTGTTGCTAAAGTGCCTGTTTCTCCAAAAATATGTTTTTAATTTTTTTTTCTACATAATCTTGTGAAATACTCAGCCAATTGTTGTAAATATGATATTTTGAAAAACTTGTGCGACACAAATTATGTGAAAAAGTATTTTCCTCCCTAAAAACTGTGTCAGCTTTTTTGGTCACAATAGATGTTTCAAATACTGAAATCAATCCGGATCTATGTGATAAGATATCTCCTCCTCCTTTTAAATCACGAGTTAACTCACAAAATGGAATGGAATTAAGTAATGACTTAAATAGAAACTGCATGACAACATGAAGTAGGCTAAAACATCTCAAATAGGAACATGTCAATCTCTGATTTAAGAAAATTCAATAGCACAGGACTGTGAAATCTATTAATCTGGGAATGGCTGCAAAATCATTTTTAAGTCTTTGACACTCTAGTAATGGACAAAGGATTAATTGCACATTTTGCTAATAATATTAGTCAATTTTCATTTATGTTAGTAATATTTTTTACATATAAGATTGTCATAAAGGCCAGCCACCAGAGTTAAAATACAAATTTTGTGATCTTATAATGGTTGGCCAGGAGGTGGCTGCATAAGGAGTGACAAAGTAAAGTCCAGTAAAGTAGTAGATCAGCACCAAGCGAGATGACAGCCGTTGACTGACTGGCCACTGTAGTAACTATTCTTTAGGACAGATGTATTGAGGCAACCTTTTAAGTTGAAATGAAGGCAGAAGACATTTTAATGTGGGGGACGAATCCTACAGAAAAATGTAGCATCAATACTTTTGAAAAACAGAAAAAATAATTCTGTTTTACAATGTATCAGTAGCTGCTTCAAGTGCATACATTTTTCTATTTGTTAATTGATTTTTCTTTTATGTAACTTCTTTGATATGAAGGTAGAATTTTCATGAATATATTCATGCAAACTTTGAATGTTATCTTTAGGGACTGATCAAAAAACAACAAGGATGTCATAATTAAGGATTTAGTTAAACTTTACAAAATAAAATAAATGCACAGACAGAGATGTATTTGGTGCAACAGCATAGGCTAATTAATGCACTATCAGTTTCAAAAACCTCATTTAAGCAAAATCACTTTACATGTCCTGGAAACTTGATTGTTACCCTGATGTACATAGTTTCATTTAAGTACTTCTTCTGCTGTGTGCATTCAGCAGTCCACGTTCTTGAGACAGAACAGTCTGCACAGCATTCATTTTTGAGATAAGGGTTTTCCCCTATTTCAGTAGAACCGTATAAACATTAGTTTCAGCTTATCTACTCAAGCTGTTTAAACCCTAAATTGCCCTTCCATTAAAGACACTCTGCCTTTATTCTTACAGGCTCTCCTGGTGCTCCTTTAGCTCCTGGCTCCCCTTTTGCACCGCATTCACCTCTGCCCCCTCTGGGTCCTCTCTTGCCCGGATCTCCTCTCTCTCCCTGCAAAGCACAGAATTAACTTTAACTTGTGCATCTAAAAAATTTGAAGGAAATCTTATGATGTGAACAGAAAAAATCATACTGTTGGTCCTCTTGGTCCAGGGTAGTTGAATCCTGGTCTTCCACTATCTCCCTTTAAACCAAGACAGTGTTGAATGTTAAATATTATATATAAAGATTAAGTTTGGTTATTAATGCTTTAAAAGCATCACTTCATTTCTCCAATATAAATAAAAAAACTCACAGTTAGGGGCTCTTTTTTTTATTATTATTATTTCAGATAAATAATTTGAAAACTATTTTTAAGACTCATCAAGAGTCTCATGTGGCCAAATGGGTGCTGTACTGGGCTCCATGACTCCATGTCACTCATACATGGAGTAAATGAGTGACATTGGAAACCTGCAGAGGGCGATAGTGAGCTAGCTTCAGAGGAGAATTAGCAAACATTTTGTCAACATAATCGATTTTTCTACAGAGTACATTCTAAATGGATATGTCGCTACTTATTGTAAGAACGCAGAATAGGATGGAGTGAGCACTCTTCTGTTCCCTGAGGTCCTAGCCATGCTGGAAAATTGAGTGAACTTAATGAAAATAAGATGTGGAAACCAACTTTGCTTGCCCCACTTTTCGTCACAAGATTATGAATCTTTTCCTGGATAATAGTGACTTTAGAAAAAGCATCACACGGGAAGAAGGTTGTATATCAAGAAGGTTGTATATCCCTGTGCAGACTTTCTCCTCCTCACTGGAAATATAACCACATTTTCATTAAATGAGCTTAAATTTAAGCTGAAGACTCATTTCTTTCTTCTTGGTGGCCGTTGTAATGGGAAGATTTAAGACTTCCTCATGCATACTAGTTTTTCAGAGTGGTAAACATCTGAATACAGTTTTTACTGATTTTGATTTAAGAAACTAAACAAAACTGTTAAAATGCTATTAAATGTGAAACATGTAAAAACTATTTAATTTGGAGTTCAAACTTGATCTGCTCACCTGCGGTCCAGGGGATCCAGGGTCTCCTCTCAGTCCGGTGTCTCCTGGAGGCCCCACTGTGCCCTACAGCATCAAAAGATAATGGCTCCATCAGCTCATGAACTTTAACTATTAACCTGTTAATAATAATGATGATGTTATAAACTCCACACATTTCCTCCAGCGCTGCCCGGTTCTCCTGGCCGACCCCTTGGTCCTGGTAGTCCTTGGTCTCCCTGAAAATTAATGGAAATGCTTTCACTGGACTTTAACCTTGACTCTAGCCCCCACACCCAGAATTACTCATGTGGATGGGAATTTGGTAGTGGACAACGCAGGCCAAATCATTTCAAAAGGATTGTTTTCCCTGGAGAAAGACTTCTATTTTTCCTGATACTAGACTCAGCTGGAGTTGTTTTGGCTGATCCACCGAGCATGAAGGCATAGATTCATTATATGATCTGTGACAAGGGATCTGTGATCCTCTCACCTTCACACCCCTAACTCCATCCTCCCCAGGTCGACCTCTGTCCCCTGGTGCTCCTTGATCTCCCTTTAAAGAAATATTGCATGATAATTTTAAATCATAAATAATTGCTTAATCTGAATAAAGAAATGGGAGCAAAACAAGAATCTTCCTCAGAATTCAAAGAAATTATCAGATGCATTGCATAACTAAATCATGACAGGAGGGGTTTCTGCTCTCTGGGGGTGTAAAGTTGTGCAGAAAATGTGAAAAAACATAATATTTTCTGTATTTCTACAGCTGAAAAGTCATGTCAACAGAATTTCATGCTGTTTGTCAGTATTTCAAAAGATTAACAGAGTTTCAGATCACTAGCAGAAACCCTCCTTCCTTCATGATTTTTGCATTTTTTAAAAACACTCCATAATTTACAGAGACACCCTGCAGTTGAAGTTCTCTAGTATTTACTTTTGGTTTTTATTTTCCTAACTTTTCTCAGTTTGAAAAAAGATTAGATCTGCTTTAAAAATCCAAATCTGTTAACGTCATCAGTAGATAACAGATTTTTCTCATTGTAAAACTCACCTTTGGTCCTGGGGCCCCATCTTGTCCTGGCGCCCCCTTCCTTCCAGGATCTCCTCTCCTGCCCTGTTAATGTTTGATTAAAATATGAACGTCAAAATTTTACAACTCAAAAACAAAGCTTTTAAATAGTGCTTGCAATACCAGTTCGCCCTTCTGTCCTGGGTTGCCACTGATTCCCTGAAAGAAATACAAATCATCATCACTCTCCCAATAATTTATGTAGTAGGACATTTAAATAAATCTATGATACATACAGGAACCCCTCTTTCTCCAGGTGACCCTGGAATACCAGGACTTCCCTTTTCACCCTAAAAAAAATGATAAGTCAGGTTAGTGGTCGTATTTTTTCATCATTCTGCTTTGTTTCAAACTAAAACTTACCATTACTCCTGGATTACCCACAGGGCCTGGGGGGCCTATCTTCCCAGAGAGACCTGTATCACCCTGAATCAACAAAGATAACAGACAATGACACAGTTAGATTAAAACACTGGACATGGACATAGAGAATACTGAATATGGATGCTTGCTTTAAAGAATGAATTTAATCGTGTTTTGAAGGTGTTGAAATTTTCAAAACACAATTAACAACTTAGTTTTTTGCTAAGTTGTTTGAGTACTTAAATCTCATTCTGCCTTTACTTTGGTTTTCAAAGCACAAAAGTAGTGTTAAAGCACACTTTTACTTTCTGAAAGAAAAAAGCTACTTGAGTCATGCTCAAAAAACAGGAAGATGCTACCATATATGGGGGAAGATATATAGTAGCATCCTTTATTGTCTTTTCCAGCTACAATAATTGCCTCTGTGCACGTAAACACAGATAAGAAGGATGGATCCCTCCTTATATGCCCAAACAGTTCCTAATAATTAGCCTAATAAAATTTAGGAACATTGGTTTTTCCCCCCATGTCTAAGCCAAAGCAGCCGGATAAGAAAAAAACAGTTGATTGCAGATGTTATTTTTTTTCTACACTGGGACTTTTTAGTGAAACTATTACAACCTTTGCTTCCGGATTCCTTCAAAAATATGTTTTTTGCTAAGTAGTGTGTTACACGAATAGTCAACACTGGTTTATCACTCCAGTATGAGATTTATTTTGCGTCTGAACAACCCAAAAGTCAAGAGTTAAGTGGTTTGAAAAATAAACAAAACATTCCTTCCTAAATGATCAGAATCTGGATTAGAAAAGCAACCAAATTCCAATGAAAAATTATGAACCACAGGAAAGCATTGACAAATGTCACCAAATGTATAATAGCATACTGTACATGTGCATAACTTGTTAGAAAACACATATATACGCTATGGATAGTTTATGCACAGAGCAGAAATTTACAATTGAAGAAAATTTGGAGGTACTGAGTCGTATTAACAAGGTGAAATCCTGCAGGTTTGCAAGAATAATTTTGACAGTTAAGTTGCTTAATTTGAGATATTTTTTCTGCTTGAACAGATAGTCTTCTAGATATTTGCAGACTTTATTTTCTTTTTTGCTGGTTGAATAAGTGTTAACATGCTCTTTTTGCTTTAATACACTGGAGTTTGATTATGTGACATCATCTTTCAAAAATTGTGCTCAAACTGGAAATTTCCTTTCTGCCTGTTAAACAAGTGAAGATTCCCATAAAATGTTGATGGTCCAGGCTGTTCCAAAATCCTGACTGCTTCACTGTGAATCCAACAAATTCTGAATCCACAGCCTTGCTTTATGTTAACTATGCGTTTTTGAGCTGGTCTTTTTTTTTTTGGTCTTTCTCCAGACTAAAAATATATAGTTAGACTTCTTTTTCACACCTTATCTCCTCTTTTTCCAGATAATCCAGAGTCACCAGGGTCTCCTGGGTGTCCATCT
The DNA here is from genome assembly GCA_902982915.1 of Phalloptychus januarius. Taxonomy (NCBI): domain Eukaryota; kingdom Metazoa; phylum Chordata; class Actinopteri; order Cyprinodontiformes; family Poeciliidae; genus Phalloptychus; species Phalloptychus januarius. Next base: position 12,057,861 of record CADWAE010000230.1, on the reverse strand, counting down.
GGTCCCTGAAAAACAGGCATTGAATGAGTCAGACTAGTGGATGATTAATGAAAAAATAAAACACAATCTGATTGGTCTATATGTGCAACATTGTAGAAGTGATTGTGTTCTTTCTTGCGGCAATTGCAACGAGATCAATACTCAAAAACAGATTTCAGTAAAAGCACAAGACTCACCTTTTCACCTTGATCACCTTTGCAGCCAGGAGCTCCAATTCGACCAATTTTACCCTGAAATTACCACAGGTCAGTGAACATGTCTCTAGTATCCCGTGCCTTGAAAAAGTGACATGCCTCTTACCTTTTGTCCATCTGTTCCGTTCCTTCCTGGTGAACCCGCCGCACCCTAGCAAAAACAACAACAAATTCAGTTAATCGTCAGAGTCTAGAAACGAGTGGTGTAGCCAAGCATTAAAATGTCACTATACCTTTGCTCCAATTAATCCAATCTCACCCTGTTTGAATGACATACATTCATTACAGCTGGTATTTTCTTTCCCACACTAGCACATAATCCAAAAGCTAAGAAAAATCTCACCTTTTCGCCTTTAAAACCAATTTCTCCCTGAGGGCAAACAAGAAGGGACAAATTATTAAGAGAAATAAATGAACAACTTATAAATATTTGGTGAGCTTCATCAAACCTTTAGACCAGGTGGTCCAATAGAACCTTCAATCCCAGGATCACCCTGAATTAGAACATTTATTTAACAGTGAGCTGTCATTGAAAGATAAAAAAGAAATTCACAAGTTGTTTTATTAGATTTGACGTATTCTTAGGCATACCTGGTTACCTTTATAACCTTTTGCTCCTTTGATGCCTCTGTCACCTTTAATGCCCTGGAAAAATAAGAACAAAATGAATGTTTTTGCAAAGCAAAACAGGAGACAAAACATGAAAACTAGCATAGCAGCAGTCATACTGACTTTTTGACCTGAGGCCCCTTTTCGTCCTGGGATCCCAGGGACTGCAAGGCATGTAGGTTTATAACACTGAAAGCAGAAGAAGAGCAAAAATAAATTAAACAAAATATTATTTAAAAATTAAATTTCAAAATTAATAAGCCTTTGGACACATTAGCAGTTTCTAAAGGTTTTTGTTTTAAGGGTTTTCTGCACTAAGCATTGGTTTGTGTGCTGATGGGGGGTGAATGTTTTGTTTCAAAGATAAAAATCACTTGGCAGCTATATTAAATGTTTCCATATTAAATGTTCTACATGCATTTACATTTTAGTTCCTGACTAGAAACTATGTTCTCTCTTTTCTCAACAAATATGAGCAAATAATCCACAAGCAAGTCTTCTGTTGGTGTAAGTTGGCTTTTTGTCAAATGCTCTATTATTTTCTTCTATAGATTCACTGCATGTTTTTTGTTTTGAATCTGAATATCTGAACATTTGCAACACACTGGTTGACAGAAGAAAGGGCACCTGGGGTTCAGTGCTAAGACTTAGCTCAAAAACCAATTGTTGCACTGAGGTGCCATTGCTTTTTAAAGGATATTGTACTGGATACTTTGAGGTGCTACACTGCTGGATTCATTCAAATGTCTGAGAAGGAAATGTCATTATTTTGAAAGTAGCTCAAGTCCTTCTTTACATTTTCAAGCATCTGGCACACTGAAGTGAAGAAATCAGTGCAGACAGCATAGTGTGGTGAGAGATTAAACCATGCTGAATCATAGTTGAGTGGATTTTCTCGAAGTTGCAAACACATTAAATGTACATGGCGAGTGTGACCCAAAGTGCTTGTGTAGAAGAATTGTTCAACAAATCCAAAAACCTGTGGCAGCCTGGGTTATCTGGTGATCACATTGTGTTTCCTACAGTGTTCAATGCAGAGTAAGGTGATGCTGATGTGGTGTTTCTCTATGGCATCATGTCTTCCTAAGCCATATGTTTTAAGATTTAAAAGAACTAGCTCTTTTGTGAAAACAGCGGTGATCCCATTTCAAAATGTTTGACCAACCTCATTAATCTTTGATGCGCCTTGAATGTAGAAGAAGAACAAATTTTTCATGAGCTTGAAGTAGGGTAAGTTACACTAAGAAATTACTTGTGGATTGAACCTTTCATTGCTTATACATTTCAAAGCACATTGAATATCACCACAGGCTTTTTGAGGTCATTAAAGTTGTATTAATTTGTGTAAATATAACAGACTCAAATCAAAGCATAATAACTCTAGTGAACTCCAGCAGGTTATTTAAGTTCAGTATTGGTGGAGGGATTCAAAACCAAAAGGTAAACAGAAGAGCAGTTTCTTCAAAACCTTGGGACTAGAACAAACTAAGTGATGTTCTAGTGGATCAATCAGTCTTACCTGTAGATATGCTTGATATTTCTGCAAACAAAAACAACAGTCAGTGAGGGAAGTTTCTTCTACCAATAAAATCTTATAAAAGTATTTAGAAAAAATAAGATCTCAGATCACCATGACTTTGATGATGCGATCAATAGTTTCAGTGTTCATCCTCGGTCTTCCATTATCGATCTCCATGACTACGTAATCGTCTCGGTACACCTCTGTGGGTGAGCCGGCTATCTCGCTCATCCCTAGTTCATCGATACTTCTGGAGGCTGCTACTGAGAAAATGTGGATCCCCTGATCCCGAGCCCTGTCGCCTGCCATCTTGATCCCCCCGCATGGACTCCCCGTCACGTGACCATCTGTGATGACCACTGAGAACAGGACAGCCTGGGTCCTTGAGTACGTCATCTGGTGGGTCATATTTGTGAGAGCGCAGTCGATGTAGGTGCCTTTGCCCAGGTATTTTATCTGACTGAGATTCCTGATGAAGCTCTGTCTAGTCGTGAACTGACTGAACAACACCTGCTTCTGAGAGAAGTGCAATCCCCCAAAGGACCAAGTGATCTGGATCTGGCCCCTGTACTCCTCGTCTTCGAGTTTCTGGGCGAATATCTTCATGAACTCCTTGATGCTCTCCACCAGACTACCGGGTGGAGATTCCTGCAGGGCGATGGTCTCTGAGGTGTCAATGGTGAAAAACAGCTTGATGGGACAGTCGACGATCGTTGCTGGACAGGAGGATGCCAAAAAAAATTTAATTAAGTTGCAAGTGTTTGTTAACATTAATGAGAGATAAGGTCCGAATAAGGCAAGATGCAGTGAAGTTTTTGATGCTCTAAAACAATTTAATAAGAGTTCCTACACTTTTTATGTCAAAATTTTCCAGACCGAATATTTGAGAATGCAAAGTTCTTGTATGTAAATGCAAAAGTTAATAGTAAATCCACGGCAAATATGTTTTCAGTGGCCAGAATTTGAATATGGAACCTGCAAAAAAAAGGCTAGATAGGAAACAAACAAAGTATAGGAGATGTTGGACAAACAGATATAGTGATAGACAGAATAATACATGGATTGATGAAAGATAGCTGCAAAATATGTTCATCATGATGAACACATTATGTGTAATTATTAGTACCATGAACAAACATGGATGAATGAATTGATGGAATGATGGAAAAACTGGCAGAATGAGACAGACTGAAGTCTGAAAATCCAATTATTTCTCAAGAACCATGAAATTCCTAAATTTCACTTTCATGCCTTTTCATACCGCTGGGCTGCGAAGGAAACTTCCAATATAGGCTCTACAACTTTTATGCTACTAGGATTTTTTTGCATGAAAATTAAAGTGCATATAATGCATGCAATGATTTGAAAAGGTTCATTTTCATTGTGAGTCTTGGAACATCACTCTGTACAAAACAAGCTTTGTGTTCCTGGTTTGAAATTAACTCAGCCTCAAGGTGCCAGAGGATTACATGCTGCTCTTACGTATTAATATGAATCATCTAATAAATTATAGCACAAATAAGGCCTTTTCACATTCACATAACTCAGACTCTTTTGTCTGGTTACATTACAGTAATTTCACATCCATAGCTTGCCATTAATGCTTTGCAATGTATTATAGAAGCAGATCAGCACCTCCTTCATTCTTCTTTACCATCTCTATTTCATGTTCAGTCGTGCTCGATCTTTATTGCACTTTTAACCCATCTACATTTTTATTTCCACTGGATACTTCCAGCACTGCATATAAAACAGGCAAATTAAATATAAATCAAAACCACCTCAAGTCCTTCAAGGCAAATCCAGAAAAGTGGATATTGCAGTTTCCTGAACTAAAATTAAATTAAAATAACTCACTCTCACAACCTTCTGGTCTTGGTGTAGGCTCTGGCAGCGGCGGAGCCAGTGTTGGTTCTGGACTGTCACCTCGTCCAGGTACGGGCCTGGGTCCTCGAGGAGAATCAGGTTGAGGCGATGCGGCTTGGAACATGGTCAGAATGATGACCCATAAAATCATTGGCGCGACTGAATTGATTCCAATCATTTTTCCTGAAACACAGCAGCCGCTGTGTCAGTTTTCTAATGCAAAGCTCTGTCTCAATGCAGGAAGTTACTGCCAGAGAAGTGAGACTCCACAAAGAATGACTCAACGGAGCTTACAAATGTTTATTGCAGTTTCAGACAGTGTTAACAAAATGTCTCCTGATGTTTATATCTACATTTATCACTTTTGAGAAAACAGGAATTCCTAAACAACACGGAATTCTGTTTCAAAAAGTCACAGCCTGGTTGACCTGTCTGATAAGCACTTCTAAATAAAATGTGGCGAGGAACATTTTGGCTGGAGTTAAGTACTATGATGTGAGCCAACATCAACAAGCAACAAACAAAATAACGAGCTGATGGGAGGCTGTTCCATTTTTTTCCTAGTTTTCTGTCAGAACAGATGTTCCAAAGCCAGATGATCAAACCGTTGGTGGTCAAAGTTACAAGCAAAGAACTAACAGATGCAAAAGCCCTTTCTGTGTGTTCACAACTTGAGTATTAAATCGCTTTTATCGCTCAACTAAATCCTCTGTTTTTCTTGCTTAAAGCATGATTGAGAAAATACACACTCACATTCTTCAGCAATGTTAAACTATTTTTAACTGAAAGATTGCTTTCTTTTGTTTCTTCCCCAAGTGTTTCTGCCACCCCTTGACAGATTGGTGCTCCGGGTGTTAAGCCATACCACTCGTTTCAACAATCTCCTCTGCTAGCATGTTCATAAAGAACAATCTAACAAATAAGGTGACAAATAAATAGTTTGATCAAATTTGCTTCATTTTTTACCTAATTTCTATAAATCTCTCTTTTGGCAACATGAATGAAGCAGACTTCTCCACCCTTACCACACCCACACTTTGTAGCTTGTACAGAAATGCTTCAAAACAAAACAAAAACACAAACAGAAACCTAATTATGAAAAAACTGCAAAATTTAACAGTGGCATTCCTAAAACATGGTCCCTGCTTCCACAATTTACGTTCTTGTTCCCATAAGTTGTGACTTTATTTTCGGAAATTAAAATTACTTTTGTTTTTCAGTTTGTAGGCTAACCTCAAATGTATTCACTGCAACACCTCTCTAAGATAATCTTTATTAATAAATAAACATTCTGTGCTTACATAGTCTCAATTAAACTAGTCTAAACAACAACAACAACACAAAAAGTAAAACAGAGTAAAGACTTCTTACCTCGGCAACAGCACACAAAGAATGTAAACTCCAAACTGAGTCAGGAAATTCAAGCAATCTCCACAGACTGCAAAGTCCAGATAATCATCTCAATCGGAAAGTTCCCATATCAGCAGATTCATCCGGGGTCAGCCTCTGGTTGGGGAGAGCAGCACTGGAGAGAGACGTTTAGATGAAAGCTTATTGTGTGAGGCGACAGCTGGACAGCGACAGCAGCACAAGCTGCAGCACAAAGACACAGTTCTGCAGACTTGAAGTGAATTTGGGTTAATACAGCATGTAAGAACGAACCATCTATCAACAGAATCTGACAGAACACACGTCAGATCGCAGACTGATGCTCTCCAAAGGACATCTTTTTACTAACACATCAACTCCCACTGCTGCATATCCTTACATGGAAAGAACAGCTCACACTCACTCCCTGTTTATATTTCTATGTTAAACAGCATGGGAGATGTCATCCTGGAATTCAGGCGCTGCTGTACTTGAAAAAACAAATTATAAATTACACATTAAGAAACTGTTATTTGATAAATCAGATCACACACAAACACAAAAGTATTTAGAATTTTTGAGATAATTTTAAAGCTCAAAAGTTTTATGTCTTATGGACAAGAAAATATTTGATGTCCTTTTTTAAATTTTTACATTTTGTTCTGTACAGGTTAGCATTTAATCATCTCATTTGAACTATCCTTGTGAAATGGATCAAAATTATTTTGACATTTTAATAGCTTAATAAAACTAGAAACAAATAATACACGTGACAATGCTTATTTATTAAGAAAGGAATCCTTTATAGTACATATGTGTACTATATGTGTACTTGTAAGGATCTTTTTTTATAGTTTATTACTGTTAGTATTTATCTGTAGGAACCTCTAATTTAAATATGATATATAGCTGTTGAGAATAGCTGTTTTGTTTATTTGTTGATGTAGTCTTAATCTCCTAAATGTCTTTCCACATTCATATTAAGGTTAAAAAAATGTATGTTAGTTCATATACGACGGGAATTTAAACTTCTTTTTTTATTATTTTAACAATAACGTAAAATAACCAAAACTTTTAGGCTAAAGAAAATGTTATTCCTCCAATACCGCTGCAAAAATATCAAAGAACTCTACTTTAGCTGCAGCAGCATAAGCTTTCTTCCCACCACTATAAGACATGACATAAATTTTTCATTGTCTATTGAAGGACACTTTTTTTTATTCACACTCCTACTCTGTGGAGAGATTAAAACAGATGACCTGCCTGTATTTTCATGCCCCTGTGATTTTATTCATAATTTAATGAATCAAGAATGAATCAAGGGCAGGGACATGTCCTCTCTGCAGAAACTGCGACCCTCTGTTGTCCTCCGTAGAGTGAAACTTTGTGCTTCATTTAACCAGAGTATTTTAAAGCAATTGCATATGTGCTCTGGTGAAAGAAGCTATAAGGAACACTCTGTAGTGGGTGAGTACGCAGTGGGTTTTCTGAACTCGGACCCCTACCATTAGGATGATCATTTCACACTGAGATTCTGGTATTAATCTGAACAGACAGAGCTTCCTCATGTAATTACACACTTATTTTAGCTACAGAGAAAATGTTAGGAAGCTTGCAATCATAACTTGAAGAAATACCAGTTCTATAGAAAAAAAAGCTATTTTCCAACAGCATCTCAGTTAAACTCATCTCAGTCAGAAAAACTAGTTTCATTCACGACGCATTAATACTTTATCTTCAAATGTTTAGGTTCCTGTCTAACATATATTTCTTTTCCCTCAGCAGAATAACCAAGGCTACAGCCATAGAGGAGGTGATTGTAGTGAAAGAAATCAAAGGGGAGGAAGTTTAAAGAAGAGGAGCAAAGGCATGTCCTTGATAATGGATCAGTTGCTCTAAGCCTTATTTAATTTTTTTCTTTACTTTTTTCTTTTGCTTAATTCTTTCCCATTTTCTCCAAGTTGGGGTGAGGATGACCTTGGATGATATGAACAAGATTATAGATGGCTTGTGATAAAAGAGAAGTTGCATGAGGAGCCAGCTGATCAAGATGGGAGGCAAATAAAAAACTAAAATGGTGTTTTACACAATTAAATAGAAAATAATAACAAAACAAAACACAAATGCAGGAACATCAAAATGAAAATAGATGTAGATACTAACATCAGGAAGAAGCCATTGGCAAATACCAGACTAATTCATTTTTTTAAAGAGTCCAGTGAAAAGTCAACCAGACAAAACTGTGCAGCAAAGCTTTTTTACAACATGGAGGCTACAACTTGAACGTCTTGATTTCCTTTAGTTTTCTGTACTGAGTTATACCACAGATGAGAATGAGAAACTATTTAGTTAGACATTTAGGCAGATCCACTGTTGCCTGAACAGTCATTGTTGTATACATGAGGAACTAATATTTATCTTGATCTTTATTGTTTGAAAGCTGGTGAAATCATTCTGTGTAATTCATAAACATATTGCAGCAGCTTTGTCCAGTCTAGGCATTACAGCAGTCTCAAAAGTTTACAGTAATGCGCATAGTCAGAGTATGGATTGTATGGAAAGTCAACTGCTTGCCTGTATGAGTGAATTTATTCTGTTTTAGTGGGATTTTAAAAAGGATCATTATTAGATAATCCATCTTTGACTTGTGTTGGCAGTTTAGTTTAGTAAATGAACTGAGGAACAGCCGAGGTTAAAAAAATGCCTTCAACTAAATGGTCCTACTAGAATGAGAATGAGAAAGACATAATACCTGCTTAGGGATGAATATAAAATGAAAATAATAATGGACTTCCCCACATCTAATTTATTAAGCTTTAGGGAACCCTACAGGTTAATGAAACTTTCACAGAGGAGTACTTGTTAGCTTTTAAAACAAAATGTATATATCATAAAGAGAAGGAAAACCAGTCCAGTGTGGATACAGAAACATGAGTCTGATGTTTAACCCAATAATCGAAACCCGGCTGTCCACCCGGCAATGCTGCACTCTGGTCAAATAAAGCAGAAGCACAGGGATCCCATCATTGATAGCCGTCAATAGATGGTTAATTACCTTTTATAAACCAAACTGAGAAGGATCATAAATTCACAGTTAGGTACATTAAGATCTAAAGATCTAATCTGCCTTTCTTGTCCTTTTTTCAAGCTTCTGTTTATTAATGACAGCTTTGAAACAGGATGCAACTAAACTTTCATCCAAAAGTTAACTTATTTTTATTAAAGCAATGACCTCTGTGTGTGTAGTCCTGCATCAAAGATGCTTTAGCAGTGGTGAGCAACAAAGGGAAAGCTTTGAAAGAAGATTCAGAGATTGAAGCAGGAAGAATCAAAGGAAGATGATGAGTGTGTTTCATGCTAGCTATGACTGACGATAGCTCATTAAGGGTGATTGGGGAAAATGAGGTGAACAGTTCAGTGCACAGTGCAGGGGAGTAAACTGAGGAAGCTTTGACCTCAAACACCTTTATCTCGTAATGATTTAAAAATGTATCAAAGACCTTATCTGAAGCAGATAAAAAAGAATTAACAAGACTCTTGACACAGCCACCAGAAGGCCGTGTCATCAAAGTCCCACATCCTTGCATCTATCCAAGAACTCAGGAAGCTGAGAAAAAATGAGCTCCTGTTGTTCTGCAGCTGATCTGACTTGCGTGTTTCTGTCTCAAACTAAAACAGCCGTTTCTCACAACAAGTTCACAACGATTTAGTAGCTGAAAAGATTTAGTAGCCTTTCAAGGAATGATGTGATTTGAATCTAAGTTAGCACTTCAGCATTAGCCTCCTCTACGGTGTTGATGGAGGGCTTCAGTGTTCGTGTCACTAGCCCAACACTCAAATATATCAACTGAATTAAATTTAGCGCTTTAGCATTAGCTGCTGCTGTTTTGGCGTATCGCTTTGGCATGAGCAGAAATCATGTTTTTGATTAGCACCTAAGGGTTAGAGCAACAAATCTTTTTAGTTAGCAGTAGCCAACAACAATGGCAGCTGTATCTGAACTGAAGTTAGCACTCTAGTCTGAACTGGAATATATCAAAGTACAGAAGTACTTAATGAAACAGTGGAAAGTCAATGACGAAAAAGAAAAAAAACTACTTGCGCTCACTGAGTTCTACACGGACCTAAAAGAGGGACGGACAAGGGGAAAGCGGAAGAGAAAACCAAAACCCAACAAAGAGAACGGGAGTTTGGAGACCGTTTTCGATCGGAGACCCTGATCGACCTGTGTGGAGCTGGATAGGTCTGTAGATGGCAGCCGGTAAGACACAAACTGTAATGTTTGCAAGATCAGACTGCAAGGGTGTCTATGTTCTCCCGGCCGAGCCTCCAGCGTTGCCGGCTTATTAGCAAAACTACCACCTGAACTGCAGCATTGGATTGTGGCAATGATTTCTGCTGTTCATTTTATGACTTAACTGATTGTTGTGTTGTTGTTGCGGACTTGTGTGCTAAGGCTAACTATTAATTAATTTTGCATTGGATTAAGGTAACTTAAGCTATTTATATTTATAAAATAAATATTTATTAATATGGAAAAGTAGATGTCTGTATATTTAAATAAATGTAAATATTGTGTAAATGTAAATATTAATTTGAAATGTAGTTTAAAGTTAAGAACTTAAGTTTATTTATTTGTTCAGTTCCTTTCTAGTTTGAGTGAAATTAATTTATGTAAACTTACATATAGATTAGTAATTTTTTAATTTTTCTTCTTTTGGGTTTGTTTAAAGGTTTTACCTGCTCTGGACCAAATGTAACATGTCCTGACACAAATAAATGGAGGATAAAAGGAAGAAAACTGCCTGGTCCTTCGAGTAAATCACTGTCGATGACAGTCTGCATGAGTTATTCAATCTTTTCAAGGGGGGAGGCTGCACAGTTGAAAAAAGAACTTGACCAACAGCTTGATGAGATGTTCGATATAAATAAGAAACTAAATGCTGGGTTTAAACAGCAGAAAGAGTTGAGTAAGAAACTACTCTCAGAGAAAAGGCGAAACCGAAAGAAACAGAAAGTTTCTGTTCAGACAGCTTCACAAGACAGCTCAAAGAAAAGAGTCTACCGATCTGCTTCAGCACAAACGGAGACGGACATCAAGGAAGCCAGCTATCAATTCAAACCAGCTTATCAAACAATATCAACTCAAACGGAGGGAGCTGCACTGGAAACCAAGAGATCTACAGGTAAGAATGAGAGAAAGTCAGCATTGAAAGCTTCCTCTGAGATGGAGAGCCTCAACATTGATAAAGTGTCTGGAAAAAACATTGAACAAGAAGAAGTTTCTTTACCAGAAACATATGGGCATCAGTTAGCCTCCATCTACATTTACATTGATTTGATTGAAACAATGACCTCTGGCCACCAGCAAATTCCAGAAGAAGAAATGATTTCTGAACCACAAGGTGAGGATCGTGTAGTGAAGAACAGGTCATCAAAGAAATATAAATGTAAGAACAAGAGAGGCCGCATTGAATTCTGAGCTGGAAGCTGTCAGTAATGAAAATGTTTCTGGAGAACTCAATGAAGAAGAAGAAGTTTCAATACTGGAAATAGTTGGGGATCAGATTGCCTCTATCAAAGTTGAGATTCACACAAATAAAGCACAGCAGGCGATCGAAGAAGAAACAGTCTCTGCAACGCAACTAGTGGGGACAAGCAAGACAAGAAAAAACCATCAAAGAAATCTGAGAGAAAGGTGGCAATAAAAACCTCCTCTGAACGGGAGACCCTGAATAGTGGAAAACACTGAACAGGAAGTTGTTTCTATACCGGGACCAGTCGAGAATCAGACAGCCTCCATCATAATTGAGATTGATAGAAATGAAACAGTGATTGGTAAACCACAGCAGGCGACTGAAGACGAAACGGTCTTTGAGGAACAACTAAATGGGGATCATTGGAAACTGTTGTAAACCCAACAGAGACAAATCAAAACTGGATTCAAAACTCTTAAGACATCAAAAACTGATGTAGAAATAATACCAGAGATCCCTGAGACAGATTTTGAACAAATAGAGACAAAATCTTGCAAAGTTTCAGAAGACGTAACAGGTGAGGTTCCTGTAGGTTCTACAGAAGAGGAGAGTGGTCCGATGGAAGAACAGAGAACATCTCCTCCACAGATTAGAGGAAGATGCAATCCAAACAACACCTGAAGAATCTGAATCTCAAGCAACTGAAGAGTCAGCTGAGCAGAACAATATCTCTGCAAAAGGATAGAGCCCCAGGCAAAAGATTTCACTGTGGAGGCGATTCAAAACGGCTAAAACTCCAAGACATATGCGCCAGTTCAAACAGAGCTAAAGTCCATCCAGCGTAGACATCAATTTATGTCTCCAGTATATTAGATTTAAAAGGAGGGTGGGGCCATGTGTGTTTTGGGTGATTGGCAGGAACTGTTGTTGTTAATTGGACATTTTAGACCATATTAAAAAGTCAGGACTGCACAGTAAAAAACGTAAAAAGTAAAAAACGTCAAACGAGCTAAATTTCCAACTGCTGAAACGCAGAGTGTAACTGATATCAACTGCTGCTCCGTTAGAGTGAGAAACGGAGTGGATGTTTGACCCCAAATTAATTTTGAAATCGCCCTCATGCCGACAAATATTGCTCGATTGGTATGAAAGTCGGTCAGGACATCACGCCGAATGCCTGCTCCCGTAAAATGTTTTTGAAATTTCTCTAGGGCTTATAGTTTTCTGTCAAGGTGTTTCAGAGCAAAATCATGTGACAGGGTAACCCAGGTTCCCAGCCCTTCATTTTGAGACTTTTCTGAAAAGATTCAGAGCTCAGCACACACAATCTCTCTCTCTCTCTCTCACTGTAATTACTGTGAGTGAGGTGCATATATGAATCGCGGTAGTATCGGAGACAAGAAATCGCCCTCTCATATGCTTCAAACGGTTTTCAGATGGGCATTATGGATCCTGAATGGGAAGCAGCTGTTCGGACTGCTTTTATCACTAAAAACTGACTAGGTGTCTCACAAAGATATAATTTCCTCCAGCTTTCTGTCTCACACACACACAGCAGTTGGCAGAGGATTAATAACCATAGCAACGGAACACAGAGGAAGGCAGAGCTGCTGGTTTGGACTACAAAAACGCCATCACTGTAGTTCTAACTATGGCGGAATGCTTTGTTAATACAGAGGGAAGAGCAGAATGTCAGAACGGTCTCACTTACTACAGAGGAGAGCTGAGCACAATGTTACAACTACTGACAGGGCAGAATGTTTTGAGCATTACATAAGTGGTTTAACCCAACCACAGTTACTCATAGGGTTTGTGTAGCCATTTATAACAAAAAGGTTACTGAAATAAAAGCCTGAATATTCCTCTCAGGCCTTTATTATCTTTTTCTCTCATGTTAGTACAAAGCAGTTTGAAAGACTAACTGCTTAAGACAGTTAGAATTCTGTGTCTCCCTCTGTGTCTCACTCACATGACAGTTGAGCTGCTCTTTAGAACTACAATGACTGAAGGTTAGTGCATTAGCATTAGCCTTTTCCCTAAAAAAGCTTTTGTCTGTTTTCCTTACTTATTAGCCATGTTTAATACACTGAATGGAGTAAGTTAAATGGAGACATTATGCTAGTGATACCCCACATGCCACTGACAGCATTTAGGCTAACATTAGCATTTTGGCTGATTGTAGTTATACACTAATTTCAACGTACCGAATTGCATAAGTCCATGTTCTGCACATGCTATTGACTATACAGTAGCTAATCTTTGCATTGATGCTAATTTTTAGCATCAGAACGCTGGGTCCAAACTGACAGGCACACTTTGGCAGGCCCCAGTTAAATTTCTTCAGGAATTTTCTAGTTAGGACATGTCCTTGAATAATTAAGTATGATGGTTATGCCATACAGCTTTTGATAAGCAAAGAGCAACAAGTTCTTATTTCTAAGAAATACCATCATTTTTGTGTTTTATTGTATTATTAGCCTGAATTTTTAAGAAGTTTTCAAGATTGCCCAAGATTTAACCCAACCACCCAATAACATAATCAGTTATTGCATTATTGACTCAAAAACTATATCTTATTGTTATAGTCATGATATTATTTGCTTTTTCATATTTAAAATGTCCACAGTTATTATGTCGAGGGTCAGGCCTTTTTTGTTGGGGATACTTCTACACTGAAGATCTTCACCACTACTTGCAGCCACACTTTGCTATTTTGGTTACTGTCTCCGTCTTTCAAATCGCAAGCAAAACATAGCTGACATGTTACGAGAGGAGGGAGCTGGGGATATTGCCTTACGAAGCTGGAAATTGAGAAGCATGTGGCCTACTTTAGGAGATGTCTCTAAACAGGGTCACTCCGTAAAGTCTGATGTTTGCTAACTGCAGGAATACATCGGTCTGCATCGACGTTCAGAGACAGTGTGCCCAGGAAGTCTCTCATCAGGGGCGCAATTAGAGAAATGCAGCAATACTGACCTGCTGGAGCTCTGATGCTGTTAATAGAGAATGAAGTATGGGTGTGTGTGTATGTGCATGTGTGGCGGGTGGGGGCGTACTTCCGATGAGATGCTGAGTGAGCACAGGAGCGATTAAGAAAGAAGCAGACAATCGAAGAGCCTTTTACCTGGACGGCATTCTCTTTAAACAGCTGCTGCATCCAGATGAAGACGCACAGCAAAACAACTCCACTTCAAATCACAAACAAGATCACTGGAACAGCCTCTAACTAAATGGAATAAAAAAAATCTTCTTATAACAAGGACACCGAAAAAAAATATAATTAGTTATATCTTTTGCATCTATTAAAACCTTCATCTTCTTTTGCAGGAAAGAGTTATTTCCTGAAGATTGATTGTATGCCTTGAGCAAAGCTAAATCACACAGGGAATTGCTTGCATAAAAATTAATTTTCTTAGTAACTTAGAAAATTATTTAAAAGAAAGTGATTTAGTTGTTTTATATCCACTCAATCAACCCTTTTTTAAATATACTTTTCTGGTCTCAGCATATGTGAACAAGCTGTTGAATTTATATATAGATGAAGGACCACATTTTTAAAAATCCTTATGTTTCATTAAAATCCTGCATTGAACATTTGTAATTTTCATATCTTCATGCACCTTTTAATATAAAAATTGCATAGCTGTCAGAAAGGAATATATTAATCACCATTTAAATTGTTCATTTCCTGTAAAGCTGTCTTTGTAATGACCATTATAACATTCCTCCTTAACTTCTCACAGTTTGTGCATTTATTTTCATTGACAGAAATATACTTTGCAAAAGTATTGAGAGACCTTAAATTTTACCACAAGTTGTTGGGTGATGAACTACAATGTATCTTAATGGGATTTTATGTGACAGACCAAATCAAAGTTGTGAATGGAAGGCTTTCATTTTTTGTATTTAAGTAAAAATACAAAAATATTTGACACGCATTTGTCTTCAGCCATCTTTACTTTAATACTTCAAAATAAAAGTCTGGGCAACTTATTGCCTTTATGCAATTAAATATCAGAATTTCCAAGAAGTATAAATACTTTTTCAAAGTTCTGTAGATAACAAAACAAGTTCATTTATTGTTGTCATTATAATTATTTCTGAGCATGGGCATTTATTTAACTAATACATTTTCAATAGCTAATTTTCTTATTTGACTTTAAATATTTCTGACTTGTCATTATTCCAATTAACATTTAGTAAAGTATGAAATGTAATTTTTTTTAGGTCAGTCATGTTCTCTCAGTCCAGTCAGTTGGGGTAGTTTTCTTCTTAGGCCAATTAACTGAACATGCATGTTTTTGGACTGTAGGACACAACTGGAGTCCCAAAATAAACATTCTGCATGCACAGAGGAAAACATGAGAGCATTCAAAACTCAAATCCTAATAGTTGTTATTATAGCAGCCAGTTAGGTTTATTTGAATATTTTTTTGAATATCTGTCAACATTCAAAGGAAGAGCTTTTGTTTGTTGAGCCAATTAGCTTTGCGTTATTAATCAGTCAAGGGAGGATCCACTGGTTTGACAAGATTTGCCACACAACCTCTTTTAAAAGCAGTTTTATAGTGACTCCTAAAGCATTTTGTCTCCACCAACAAGTTGGAAATGTATTTTTATTTATTTGCTGTTATTTATTTTTGATAATTATGAGGAAAATATAACAGTTTAACACATTTGCAGTTAATGTTTCAGTTTCTACAGTGTGATTTCCACTATGGTACTAGAAAATGTATGCAAGAGCAGCCGGATGCTAATGAAAAACCTCATTCAGGATGATCACCAAAACTGTTTTTAACCACTTCCATGGGTTAGCAGCAAATTCTTTTAAGAATAACCCTTAAATTTCAAACATGTGTACTAAACAATGAAAATAATAAATGTAAAACCCATCCTGATGTGCCTTTAGAAATGTCAAATTGCTTTTAGTAAAAGCAAAAACATTGCATCCTGACTATAAATGAGCAAAAACATCTCCATTTAGAAATAATCTCATAACAATTTGCTCTTCTATTCTCCTGTGCATTCATCATCACCATTAATGTGTGAAATTAGGCCATAGCTGATGCAAACAGCATCTCTGTTTTTCTCTCTTCAGCAGTCACCACTCCTCCTGATGCTGACAGCGCCTCAGCAAGCAGCACCAGCTACACTTTAACTGTTATTTTTGTCCATGTATTATTTATAGGCGGTTTATACTAATAGCAATCACGATGACCTTATCGAGTGCTGGTCATTAGTATGCGCAGAAATGTTTAAAGGGAGGGAGAGGGTAGTGAGGGAGTAGAGAGCATTACTTTGTTTATTTTCTCTAAAAGCATTGTGTTTCCTGCTTGGGTGTTAGTGACATCCTAATTAATGCCAAATGCAAAGTTTTAAAAGGTCATAATTATAAAGCGGTCATTGAAAAATCATTTTCAGCTTATGGTTCTTCTGAGTTGTCTTTTTAAAAATATATGTGCTTTAGCTCTTCTACAGGCCTGCTGCAGCTCAAGATGAATGTGAATTATAAAGCACTGAAGCAGTAGCTAAGTTAATAAGGTTACATAAATGTATTAAGAAGTGTTTTAATAAACATAACACTGAAATGCAGAAAAAAGATAATTATGCTATGTTATCTGCCCTGCGAGCTGCTTCATTAAATTTTCTGCCTCCATGGATCCAAGTTTATTTATTTTTTTTCTTCGGTGTAAAATTCAAAGGGGATTTTTTTTTCTTTCAGATGCTCTGTTTTGCAAGATGTCGTGGGCAGTATATAAAGCAGCCACCAGGGGGGGAACAAATGCAGCAAAAACATGTCACAGACAATCATTTAACTGACAGATGAACAGTCCTGACAGGCTAAGAACATTTAATCTTTTCTGTTTGTTTCTCTCCTGTAAATATCTATTTGGGAGAAAAATTAAAACCCAAGAGGATTTTTTTTCCTCCTTTCTCTTGACGACAAAGGTACCTACATGCATGAAGGATACACACTCTGTTGTCTGCTTTGTCATCCTCACAGTCTGTCCGGGGCGTGATTCTCAGCTCCAGATTTCCTGTTTGTGTGTCCGGCGCGTTCCTCAGGGTCCTTCGATTTCCTCCCACAGCCTAACTGTAAACTCTAAATTGCCCACATGTGTTTTTCAGAAAAACATCCAATAAAAGCTTGATCAACCTTCAGCTGCCTCTGAACCTGAATGGGAATAAGACGAATAGATAGCACATATCGGCTTCAAGCTTCTGAAATGAATCACTTCATCTCACCTGAATGAAAAAAACCTCCTGAAAATGCTCTTTTTCATCTTTGGAGTCAAGAGGTCCTGGGAGTGAGTATAATGAAGGCTTTATGCTACAGACTTCAGTCAACCTGCTGCAAATGCAATTTATTCAGCTTCCAAAACCAGTTTGCTCAGAAAAAAAAAAAATTCTGATTCATTTTCTGAAACAGTTTTGTGGTAAACAATTTTACCACAGTGGATATAAAGATATTGCTTGTTATAGTAAGATATGAAACATTCAGGATTACATGTTGGCAAAATTATAACCAAATAATATTAACACAAACAATATGACATGCTTGTATTTAAGAGGCAAATATCATTATATTAGAGACAAAAAACTTGTAAATAATGAAGTTATTGTTTTGTTTTTTTCTTTAAGCAGATGAGCACAACCATTGCATGTCTCGCAGATGTCAACTAATCTGCACACACCAGATCAAATACGTGGAACCTGAAATGTACATTTGCCCTGATGCTGCAAGAATTGTGTTTTGATTTACAATTTTGTCTCAGGAAGTCTTTCCTGGCTGTTTTTAAATTATAGCCAGACTAGATTAATGGCATATCACTTTTAAATCTCTCTATAGGTTGCTGGTTTGTTAAGTTTGCAAGTTACTGCTCTCAGACAACATTTCTCTACTTTTCCCTGATCACTGAATAAAACACAATTCAAATCTTCACTTTTTGAACTGAAATTCAAACTGCAGACTTTGAAATCATATTTTTTTTCTTGGTTAGACATTGTACTGTACTCTGATGTCTGAGTTTAGCATTCCAAGCATAACATCTCTTGCAACTTTTGGGTTTTTGGAGTTTTGAGCTGCATTGTGCTGCTTTTATTTTCTTTCAAACTTTTGACAAGTTCTGTTTCAGTCATAAGTCTGATTATTGCTTTGCTGAGATATAAATCCCAATTGAGAGGACAAGATGTAAAATGATGATGAAGCTGTAATATTAATAATAATAGCCATCCACAACAGTATATTTGTGGACGGCTTTTATTCACCAAGAGGTTTACATTTATGATTTTAACATGAAGAATAGGGGTAAATATTTGTCCCAATAATGGAGTGATGAGATCCTCCATTAGTAGGAGGATAATGGAGGATCCAGCAGCTGGATCCTGTACATCCAGCTGCTGTTGTTTTGAGTTACATCTCATCAGAAGTGAGTCTGTCTGTGAATTCAAAGATACGAGGTGTGAAGAAAAGCAGAGCCAAGCAGATTCATGGTGAACTCTCTGCAACCTGCCAGCTCCTTGCAAGTTTGCTCTGAATGGCAGCTCCCTCCTATTGATATCAGCTTCAGGGCATAAATTATTCAGGAAGAAATAAAGGTGCTACCTGTGTCTTTGCAGATCTTTTTCTCATGAAATTTGAATTTATTAGGAACAGGCAGATTTGACAAATAGTAAGGAGCAACCTACATTTTGAAAACTGACTAAATTAATGCCACAGGCTGAACTGAAAGAAAATAATACAGCTTGTGGAGGTTTTTTCTTCACAGACCTTTTTCTGTTTGTATAACACTTAATATGTTAATTAAAATGTTTAAGGTTGTTATTTTGATAAGATATCTTCTCCTCTTTTGGAATCGACAGAGATGGAAAACTGAGATAAAGCTTAAATTAATCCTTATCATCATTCTTAAGTTAATGATGTGCTTTAATGTGATGCATGTTCTTAAAGTCCCAAAGGCATCAGAGGAAAAGCTCCTAAAAAAGGTTATCACTGCAATCGGCTTAAAGCTTAGTTGCCTGGATTGCAGAGTATCAGAATGGCTTTGGGAGCGTTAAATACGTAATTCTGAGTTATTTGTGTAAAGTACATCCAAATGTATTGTTGTTTTCTTACATCTGACTTCAACAGAAATAATTGCCTTCAATGAACACAAAGACCGGTATACAAAAAAGTGATTTAGGATTTAAGTTCACTTAGGAAAGAACAAAGAAAAAATGTAAATGTGTTATTTTTGCTTACATAATTGGATAATGTCAATTATTGTGTTGAACAAAGGCTTTAGGTGATAACCGTGTGGGAAAAGAATTTCATAGCAGTTTAAAACTACACAGCACAATTGCTACAAAAAGTGTGGAATGGTACTAATGCAAAAGTTTATGCCTTTTGCATTAGTAGGGAACAGAGAAAGAACTGAGACAATTGAAGTCAGACTTTCTCTTATTCCTTATGTACCAGCTAGTATTAGCACTGCAGCACGCCTAACTGCTCTAAGAGGTAATAAAGGAAATTATTGCTTTTAAAGCTGTGATTCATGTTTCATATATGAAACATGAATCTAAAACAAGATTCAAGAAGAAAGAAGGAAAGTTTAGCACAACTGTACCAGTCTCCCCCACAGCCATCTACAAAACTGTCTTTCTATACATTTACCATCTTTAATTTATAATTAATATGAAGAATAACAGAAAATGGATTTCAAAAGTGTTGCACCGAAATCAGAATCTGAACAATTATCTAGAATATGGGTGTTGCAAGCATCTTTCTTGCAGTTTGTTGTGAGGCTTAATCTTAGTTTCTTCCCATCCCCATCAATGTATTCTGCTTTGGGGATGTTTTCAGCATCGTTTCTTCCCTCCCGCTACATGCTTCAGAGATCTGGTGCCCCCTGAGATAAATCCGATCTCTGACATGAAACCGGAGCCGTGAGGAAATATCAAAGAGCATAACTGAATCTGAGAGCCAAGAGAAGAGGGTAAAAAAACACTGGCTTTGTGTGCCAAATGTGAGCCTGACTAATGGACTGTAAGTAACACCACTGCCATGGAGCAGAAAGGAGAATCAGGAAACAGGCTGAAGTAATTAAACAAACCAGTTGATTACTTCCTTTACTAAGGTTTCACTTCATTGTCAGATGTTTTAGGGTCACTATGGATGCTCTTGTTTTGTGCTTTTTTAGACTACAAAATTTTAGGTACAAAATGAGACCTTACTGCCTGCTTTGTTCATTTACAAAATCATTTTAAAAAAATTTTCTTGGAACAAACTCATCTGAAAATGTGGTTACAACACAGTTTTGCCTCCACCAAGTCTGCTGTGGTTGCCTCTGATCAGATACTCCGGATAAAATATTTTTTAATCTAATAATGTGACATTGTTTAAGTAAATTACCACCAAATAGAAAATTCTGAGTTAGGTTCAGTTATTTCAATATGAATTGTTTTTTAAAGTCTGAATTTCTAATTTTCAAAGACATTTCTTTTCAAATGGCAAAGCATTTTGTTAAATATAAATAGCTATTGCCTTACAATCCTCATCTTGTCTACTGCTACCTTTGCACAGATCCAACAACATTCAAGGCCAAGGACATTTTTCATGCACAAAATAAAATAGAACACCATTCAGAGGATTGTGCTCCTTTGTCTTTCATATTTTGTTTTTCTTGCCTTACAGACCAGTCAAGGCTAAAATGCATCACTCTGCACTATAGCTGACGTGATGTGATAACTTTAAGTACTGACTAAACTGTTTTTGTTCCATTTTATTTTTTCCATGGTCTTTACTTTTTGCCTACAAGAAATATGAATTGTTTCTGCTGCAGTTTTCAGAAAATGACATACTGTTTTATCAAAAACACACTTCTTGACGATGAAAATAACTATTTCCCAACCAGTTTGCAAATCAAACCACTTTGACTTTTATTCAATCAATGTCAGGACATTAAAGATGCATTTCAAAATAAACAAGAACATGATATCAATCCAGTGCGGTTAAGACAGCACTTGTTTTGTTTTTTGTTTTTGACTGTCAGCTGGTTCAGAAATCTTTCAGCTCTGTGTGGAATAAGGCCTCAACTGACTGCTCAGACTGTGGTGACTCTCATGACCAGCTCTCTTGTGCTATTGCTGGGTGGGCTGCGGGCCTCTGGCTGCCTCAGGTGGCTGAGTAGGTGGAGGATGTTGTAGGGACAGTGTTGGTCTGGCACCGCGGTGCCGCTTTCGGGGTCTACGTGTGCTCCCAGTTCCCCCGCCGCCATCACCACGGCTGTGGAAGTGGAGCCGTTGGCTGTGGAGGCCACCACCATGAGGGAGGAATTGGAGGCAGATACTCCTATCCCATTCTGGTAGCCCTGACCGGGCTGAGACAGAGTCCTGTCCACCACAGCTTCCTTCAGGTCATCACTGTCCAGCGATTTGTCATAGTTCAGAACCTTCCACTGCTGGTTGACGGCCTGCCAGCGGTGGAAGATCCGAAACACAGAGGGTCCCTCGTGGACAATTAACGCTGTGGAAAGGAGAGTGGCGGTGAGACAAAGTCAGTGTCTGGCTGCAGCCTTAATGACACCACAGAGTGATATCCATGCAGTGTTCCCACAGTGTTAAAGCCAGCAGAAAGTATAAACTGACACAGTTGCAGAACAAAACACACTCATTCTTCAAGCACCTCGCCATAAAGCCGAGATAAAATCTTTATTTGTGCGATCAAGTAAAGCCACGGAGCAACTTATGACACCGCAACAATCACCGGTTTTGGATTTAGGTCGGTAAAAACGATGCATCTGCTCTCTGCAGTTGTTCGATAACATCTTATCTCGGCCCAAAATTGCTTATTGATTCATGTTCATTGGACTCAGTATCTGGAAAATTGGAGTCAGTCTTGCCAGCAGTTGCCTGGACCCTGAGGATGTGCAGGATCAAGTGTTGAAGAGGTAAACAGAACAAGAGCAGCTTTACTCCTTTAATTAGTGACAATTATATACAGTATATGCATTCCTCCTTTAGTAGAACATTGTTGAGTGTTTAAATATTTTAACTACTTGAATCTATTTTTCATGATTCTTTTATGTGCCCATTGAGGGCCTCATACCCCATTCTACATTTTGTCACATTACAACCACAAATTTGGGAGAATTTTACTACGGTTTTATGCAACAAACAAACAGAAATTGGATTTTATTTTCACAAGTAAGTCTAAAAAGTGTAGCATGCATTTGTATTCAGGCCGCTTTCCTCTATTATCCCTCATTACAATGCAGTGCAACCGATTATCTTCAGAAGTGCCACAAGCTAATTAGGAAATAGAGTCCACCGATGTGTAATTTATTCTCAAATATCTGAGAAGAGTTGTGTGTCTTGTATTCACCCTCTGAGTCAATACTTGGTAGGACCAAGTTTCGCTGCAATTACAACTGAAAGTCTTTTGGGTTAGGTCCGTGTTTGCACATCTAGAAATTAGCATATCTGTCCACGGAGCTCATCTTGAGTCAGTGGGCAGATTGTGTACAAATGTTTAAGTATGGTCACAGATTCCCAATTAGAGTTAGGCTAAGAGTTTCTCTGGACCATTCTAGCACATGAAGAGC
This sequence comes from Phalloptychus januarius, assembly GCA_902982915.1. Classification (NCBI taxonomy): domain Eukaryota; kingdom Metazoa; phylum Chordata; class Actinopteri; order Cyprinodontiformes; family Poeciliidae; genus Phalloptychus; species Phalloptychus januarius. Next base: position 12,035,246 of record CADWAE010000230.1, on the reverse strand, counting down.
TAAACCTGAGCTTACCAACTCTAGTCCTGAGTTAATAGCTCTATTGCGCCTCTACATTTTATCAGTATTTCTGAGCTAAACCTTCAGATTTTTTCTGTCCTGCTGGAAGGTGAGCCTCTAACAAATCTTATTGGGGTATTCTCTTGGATTTAAAACCATCCATCTTCCCATCAGCTCATTGCCTCAGCATGATGGTGCCACCACAAGGTTTCACTGAGGGGCTGGGATGTTCAGGGTGTTACATTTCTACTACAAGTTAACGTTTTGTAGGCAGAACAAAAAGTTCCATTCTGGACTCATCTGACCAGAGCAACGTCTGCCATGTTTGCTGTTTTGCTCTGTATGGCTTGTGGAAACTAGAAAGAGGACTTCTTGTTGCTCTTCGACAAAATCCAGATCTGTTGGGTAGCGACTTCTACTTCTCCTGTCAACAGATTTGCCTGAGCTGAGGACTTCTGACAAATGCTCTCCTTGTCTAATTTGACAGTTTAGATGGGTGGGAATGATTTGTTATGATTCCAGTGGCACTTTACTCCATTTCAAACGCTTTTAATTGAATAGCGCCTTGTGAAACATTAAGACCATAGGATAAACTTCTCTGTGTTCCCATTTTTAGATGATACTGTTTGTTCTAAATGTTCTCTGAGGCCTTCACAAATCTTGAAGATGAAATTACACAGAGATGGACTCTCTTCTGGTTAAGTGACTCCAGAAGGCATTTGATTGCACTCAATTTTAGGAGTTAGGAGTACAGAGGACTGAATACAAATGTGTGCCACACTTTTCAGATGTTTCGGTTAAAAAATAAAATTGAAAACCATTTTTCCTTCTCTTTCCCAACTATGCATTACTTTGTGTTGGCCTATAAGATCCTAATAAATAATAATTATAAAACAGTCAGAGAACACCTTTGCAAGTGACTATAAATATGAATGACGAGTAATAAAGTGTAACTACTCTCCATAAAAAATAGAGCTCAATTATGATGTATTATTACTACTTAGGTCCTTAGATCTGAGTCATTTCCTCTCTCCTGCTCTCTGTACGAAGGCTAATCAGGTCTCTCCTCTTTTACGTCTACCAGGTGACAAGTTAATCTCTGTAAAGTACCAAGTTAATGACTGCGCAGTCAATCCTCGCCACCAAACCGGAGACAATCAATCTCCTCCTCTCCCTCCACTCCGTCCTGTCTGTCTGCTGCAGCACAGGTTGGAATTTTCTTAAGGTGGAATTCATCCAGACCCTCAAGCAGAAAAAGACGGAGAGCCAGCTTACAGTACATATGGGATATGTTTCATTTTGGACACCCACTCAAAATCAGAAAAAGCGGCAAAAAAATGCCTCGGTGCACCTTATTACCTCTGATGTTATGACAGTACACAGCAAGCTTCAAAAGTTTCCTGGAGTTTCAGGCTGTAGCTTTTTATTAGAGATTAAAATGGAATTCAGTAGATTTTTCGATATCTAGTGTTTATGTTTAATTTATTATATAAAGTTTGTTGCTGCAGATTTTCATCTTTAATGTCGAGATTAAAATTGTAACCGGTGGCCATGCAATGCTTAACTAACCAATGCAAATGGATACAAAGCATCTGACCGTGCTGTATAGATTAATGCCATTGATTGTCAATAGTTTAAATAGTTTGCCGCATTCACAAATACTGGCTACAGCCTGAACACACATGACATTTACTTCTGCCTCTTGAGCACACCTGGATTAATGCGAGCAGACTGGAAGCACTCAATATCACTCTAAATCACTGTCTCACACTTCTGCAAGAACAGTAAACATCAGTGCTTCCTGTGAGGTTCCTCACCGATGCAGACGACGTCCATGAAGCCGTACATGCCGTAGCATATCTGGAAAAGCAGGTCTTGGCGCTGCCAGCGAGCCGACGGGCTGAAAGAGGACCAGACCAGCCAGGAGATGCTAGCCATTAAGAATAAGGAACCCAATATGGCTGCTGCTATCTGCACTTTCTCTATCACAGTCAGGGAGATGGCCTGCCACTGCAAGAGGACACACAATACACCTCAGAGCTTTAGTTTTTATCTGATCCTCTTACTTTAGTGGATAACGTTAAGCCAAAGCAGAGCAAACCAAATATCACTTGAGTGATCACTAGTTCAAAGGTGAATAAAGTATATATATTTTCATTCCAAAGTAAGACAATCAAATAAAATGTCAGATTTATCTGTTACAGGTTAGGTCAGAAATTTACATACATTCATAATAGGATGTTTATTTTATTTTTTCACAGAAGAAAACAACATATTGTGACCCTTCTAAAATAATGGCCTAAGTCATTTTTAGCCAAAAGTTATTTTTTTTTCTGTCTAAATCATTTGGCAAAAAGAGGGGGGATTTTTTTTTTTTTGCCAAAATCACTTTTGGCTAAAAATATAGGCATTATCTTAGGAAGATATTTCAACATTTAAAAGTATTACTCAATTAAATTAAACTCAATTCTCAACAAATGTCTTCTAAAACAATAACATCCTCTTTACATACAGAAATACAAAATACATTACATACTTTCCTTCAGAAAGAGAAACTTAGTCAAATAAATTCCAATATTTTCCAAAACCTCAGTTCAAGTTATGAATGTAGTCAAGTTCAGTTTATTATGCCAGCTGGTGAAAAAAAGTCGACCACATCAAGTCACCAACTTAGCAAAAAGTCCATCCTTCCAAAGGAGCACATGGTGGAAATTATGAATCCAGGGTTAAAGCTATAGGGGCAACCCCACAGGGGCACCTGAATATTTAATAATATGGGAAATCTAAGTTGCTTTTTTGCTTCACTTGCTCATTCAACCCAACATTTTTCTAGCCGTCAATAAGCCTCTGGCATGATTCTGCCTGGATATTTGACAACTTTCCTTGCTATAAATGGTAGCTCTTATTCAAACCTTTTGCTTCTTGGAACTTCAACAGTGCAAAGGTCAAGGTAATTTCAGAAACCTAGTGCACCAAGTGTATTTGAGGTTGTTGCTTAAGATTTGGTAGTTTCTGGATTGTTCCTAAATTTGCTAACCTGTTTGGGTCAGATTGCTGGAACTGGGATCAAATTAGATGTTCTGGCAGGACAATGACAGCAAACTACAATCCAAACTGGCTTTTAGGTTGATAAATGATGCTAACATTGAGCTTAAAAATGAGCTTGACATTACAATTTATTAAAATATGTGCACTATAGTTAAAAGCCAGAAAACCAATCAGTTTAATTAACCTCTAACAGTTCTGCCAAGATGAGCGATCAAAAGTCCAATCGTAACAATGCCAGAAGCTTGTTGGTGGGAATAAAAATGATGTAGTTTCTCTGCAGTTTGCAAGGGAGCATTTATCTAAGAATTATTACCAAATTAATATAATGTTTATGCACATAACGAGTGTATCTAAACTTTCCATCTGAACTGTATTTCCCCAGTCGAATACTTTCTTTCTAATGTCAGTCTTACCACAAACTCTCTCAATAACGTTCTTGTCACACCACTAGAAGCTAAATCCGAGAGGAAAGTGTGTTCTCTCTGTTTTAAGGATCAAAGAGAGAAAGACTTGTTTAATTCAAAAAGCCAATTTTTTCCCCCTCCTTGGTTTATGATCAAAGCAAAACTAGAACTGAACCTCTTTCTTTTTTTTACAATGCAAACTCTAAAAACTGAGTTTCGGGCTTAACATCCAACAAACAATTTGATATGAAGACAAATGTGATGAGACAAGGGAAAACAAATAATATAATACTCAGTATTTATTGTATTTGTCAGGGCGTTGTTTGTAGTTATTCCCAGTAATACCTGACTAGTAAGCATTTAAGGAGAATGGGATCAAATCTGAAAAGCACTTTCGCAATGGTGCTTTTTGCTTCCAAGTCTTACCTGTAATGGGTTCTTGGTGCTGATGGCAATGACCTGATATTTGTAGTAACAGAGCTCGCAGGCCCAGGAGCCTCTCTCACTGATCCATTTGATGAGGCATGGCTGGTGGGTGCAGCGTACCGACCCACTGCAGCGACACGGGCTCAGGAGCTCTCCCTGCAGGCACAAACACTCAGTAAAGAAGGGATCCTATGGATTTTCCTTTTCCAAGAACCGCATTCTTCTGGATATTTTCTTGCTAGTCATTCAACATTTTGGAAATTGAGGTAGAACAAAAAGCAGTACTTGGTTGGGTTTAATCAACTGTATGATTGAGAAAAATCAAAACTCTCAATTATTGTATTAAATAAAGGAAAATAAGTTAAACATTTAGTCTGTTGTCCTTTTTTTGCATATTTTTTTATTTAAAGTAGAATTCCAGACATTTCTATGCTGCATAAGATTCCATAATAACCTGGAAAAATTAAAAAAATCTGTTGTAGATAAATTGATGTATTTCCTTGTCATGTAAAGTTTGATTGTAGCCTGTGATTCAGAGGAAAATACTGCCTACAGTAATCACTGACAGTCAGACAACAACTAGTTTTCTCATCTTATTTACTCCACCATTGTTACCCGCCTACACACAATATTTTGAATTACACTACATACACAGATATATATCTTTACTCTGGCTTATTGATTTTACAAGGACTCTCAATGTGCATTAGATACAGGAACACACGCTCCCATACACAAAGCAGGCCGCAGCCCGCAGCACCATTCAGGTGTGAAATGAAAGCTTTCCCTTACACCTACTTGACAGGCAAATAGTTGATTACTGCTACTGTTGAAGATGGAGGATTAACCACCGAAGGCTAAATGGAAACTCAAAGCGCAACTAAGCTGCAAAATACTGTGCTAAACGTACATTGATGCAGGAGCTCGTTAAATGAACGAAGTGTTGGACAAAGCATTAAAACCAGTGAAAGAGAAAAAGGGATTGTCTCCATAAAGATATTGTACCTCATGACTGCAAATACAACTTGATAGAAACCAGTTTGATCAAGCATCAGCAGGGGAAAATGACATTCAACATCTACAATTCAACTGAAAAACTAATAAAACTATTAGAATAAGGCTACAATAACCTGGTTTCATTCAGTTGTCTTTGATAGGAGACTGGATAACTCATCTTGACTTGGCAATTTTTTCCAACTCTAACTTGTAAACGTTCTCTAAGTCTTTAAGATTATGAACATCTTTTTGTCTATTGATCCATTTAGGGGGAAACCACAAATCTGTATCAGATTTAGTTCCCCTGTCTGGCATACATATTCATTTTTCTGTCATGAGCTGTTCCTTTTCTGGTGTGAGAATATGTTTGGTCTCTCTGTGATGATGAAAAACCAAAATCTTCATCCACTTTAGCATAAAAATCTAATAAAAAAAAACCCAGATCCTTCTAAAAAAAGAAAGTCCCAGTCATGATGCCACCACTACCATGCTTTACCATAGTTATAGGGAGCATTTTGTTCCTTTGTAACACATCTGCACTCTGTGGTTTTAGTCAAATAATGGAAATGCAAAAGACAGAGTGATGGAAATCCCAGTATGAAAGCTGAACCAAATTTCAAATTATCCATAATAATGGTAATTGATGGTAAATTTGAATTTAAGAAGACAAAATTATGACGTTGAATTAAAAGGTGCTTTAACAAAGTCTTAGTTTAAGGTTTGGCACACGTATGTAGCTAGATCCTCTTGCCTGAAATGTTTGCTGGAGATAGGCACCAGCTCCCCTCCTGACCCCACGAGGGACAAGGACGTTAGAAAATGGATGGATGCAACCAAGTTACTGCATCCTTTCTTTTTTTTTAATCATTGCTTAGGACATACTATATATCGCAATTAAATGGACAATTTTTCTAAATTATTCATGGTGGTCAGGTATTTATTTTTCTTTCTGACTAAAACTGATTAATATTTAACCATCTTTGCTTTTCTATTTTCCTCATTTTTTTTTATTTGCCCAAGATTGATATTACAGCTTCAGAAGACCTTCAAATAAATTGAAAGCTTTAATTAAAATTGTACTCATATCATTAATATATTTATTTCTAATCAAATATGCCTTTTGTGGTTTATTGAGCTTCAGAAAGACAGAAGAGCCTCTGTCCTTGTTCCCAAGCTCATTTACATGACCTTGAACTTGTAAGCATTGCCACATTACAACCACAGACTTCAATGTATTTTACTGAGGCTGTATGTGCTAGATTAACACAATTTAGCTGCAGTAGTAGTAATTGTGACATAGAAGGAAAATGTTTTGCTTAAGCTGGAAACTGTTATATGTACTTGTACATATAACAAATACATATGGGTTTATGGGTTTTCTCTGATACCCATAAATATTACCCAAGGCCACTAACTGCTTTCAGAAGTCATTCAATTCATAAAAAGAGCCCATCTGTGTGTAACATTTAATTTCAGTTCTACAACAGTTCTAAGGAGGCCTGGTAGTTTATATAAGTGAACAAACAGCTACAAACACCAAACATCACCCTGAATATGCTATTGAAACATGGTGGTGGCAGCATCATGCTGCAGAGATATTAAAGAGATCTACTTTAATCTACTTTGCAAAGAAGAATGGACAAAAATGTCAGACTGTACACTGTAAAAAAAATTATACCGTGTTGATACGGTAAGATTGTGACAACCAGAGCTGCCCACAGCTTCTGGTGTTTTATTGTAAATTAGAGAGTTTTTTTTTTTTTACAGTGCAAGTGTTCAGAGCTAATGGAGTTAAAGACCAGAGACTGGAGACGTGATTTGCAGAATAAAAAAAACAGAAAACTTAATTTTCTTTAGAGATCACAGAGTGAAAGGGGCTGGATGCAAATACATTATTATACTTTTCAAATTTGTATTTTTTTTTAATCAACATGTTCCTTTCACTTGAAAATTATACACTAGTTTTAAAATCTCAATTAAAGACATTGACATTTGTAGTTTTAACTTAATTTTTTTTTAAAAATGTTTAAGAAGTATGACAACATTTGCAAGGCATTGTGCTAATCTTGACATTCATTATGATCTAAAAAATGTCATACCCTAACCTGAGAATACTTTAAAAAACTAAAAGCTTATACATTAATGTTTCTTTCTGAGCTTTTCATCTTAACGTGGCAAAAAAGGGACATGTAGTGAATAAACATATTAATTAGCCCACCCTGTCTGATGTAACAAATCCCCCTTCCTCCCTCTTCTTTCAGCTGAGGTATTGAATTCTGCGGTTTAATGCAGCATTTCCTCTTCCTATCTATAACGAGCAGAAAGATTGAAACAGAAACACCCACAAAAATGAAGAAAAAAAAAATCTGCAAGTTTCCAAAATATTTCCCCATTATTGTGCTGACATCTCCGACAGATGGAGCAGCACCCCGGTTTGAAGGGAAGAGAGGAAAATCGAGTGAGTTGCAGGAGAAAAGGCTCATCCACAGATGGCCAGGGTGGGAGTGTATTGGCAGGAGCACCAGAACACTTCTGTCGAGTCCAGTGGGACTCGGGCCGCTCGCTGCGACTGGCCCGATTGCAGCCAAGAGCTGAAACCCGGATCACTCCTATACAACAGTGGCTGGAGAAGGCAGGGGAGTCCGATAACAAACACAGTGACATCCAGAAAGTGGTAACTTACTGTCCTTTTGCTGACCAAATAGAAATGCATACAGGAAACACACTTCTTTGGCTGCATTATTCCACCTCCCTCTCCTGCATTATCCCAAAACAACCCTGAACATCTAATTTTATCCCTATAAAATTAGCTCGTATTGCTATGGATATATAATGGGATGAAAATAAATTAGGTTGGGCTATTCACTTAAGAGCCTGGAATCAATACAAGTGAACTCTATTAACTCCAACTGAGGAATACTGTAGTATAATATACTAGCTCACACAGAAACCGAATGAAAGTGACTTTTATAATGGCCAATAACATCCAGGCTGCAAGCATTTATTCTATAAAATATTAAAAAAGCGATTCTTCTGTGGATTTTAATAGTCCACAAAACAAAAAATAAATGAGCCCAGAAAGTTATAAATTAAAATGCAGATCATAAAATTTCACCTTTGCTTACATTGATGTTTTTATGAGCACAGTGACATTTATAGAAATAAAAAGAGGCTCTCATCTAGTTTTATATATTCACATCTTCTGTCTGTTTACCTCCCTAAACACAAATAGTAAAAAAAAGAAGTGAAGTGTTTATGTAACTTGTTTATCTCCCGTTCCCAACAAATGGCTGAGCATCCTATCCTGCATACAGCCAGCATACAGAGTGCCTCTATGCTGGAAGGACATATAAAAATAATGATGCCAACTTGACCCTGAAGGCCTCTCTTTGTGCGCTGGGAAACATGTTTTCCAAGTGCATTATTCCTGTTAAGATTTAGGAATGAAAGCTTATTCTTTTTTTCTAGACAAGCAAGAAATCCTACAATTTCAACTAGAAATAATAGAAGGACTACATAAGGACCTGTCACACATGCAAATATTCCTCAGTATTTAAATATGCATGATTCACACAAAGATTTTCCAGAACAATTGTTCTGATTCTGGTTAAAAGCAATAAAAATGATAGTTCTGCACATGATCCAGGTTAAGGTCAGGTCTGAAAGCGTAGGCTGGGATGAAGCAAATGCTGCAAGAAAGCAACAAAGAGCCCCCTGTTAGGCCTCTCACTGACCTTTCCCTAAATAGAACAAATAACAGGTTGAATTGTGCTTCATATTTTTTAAAGAACACAATCCGCTCATATGGAAACAAGAATGCTAAACCTTTGAATTTTCAGTGCATCCCTCTGTATGGCTAACAGAGCGATTCCCTTCAAAGTATTTCACATTACGCCACATTACAACAAGCTTTGACTGATTATACTGGAATTTTATGAAGAAATAATAAGTAAGCATGGATTTGATTCTTTTGTTTCAATCCCCTTTACTCTTATACCCCTAATCAAAACCCAGTGATTCTAAATAGATACCTATTTAGTAGAGTTGATGTCTGATGTAACTTAATCTTGGGCCTTTGAGGCTTGCTAGAGAACATGAGAGAACAAAGAGCAACAACATGAGCAAAGAATACAGCTGATCACAGATGAAGATGTGGAGACATTTAAAGTAGAGATAGATTAGAAAGCAACACAATCATATTGTGTTGCTTTCAGTCATTCTGAGCCCTATTCAATCCATCAGCTGAAGATAGCATGGGAGTAAAACAACTGGAAACTGAAGCATCATTTAGCCAGCCTATGCTTTTAGACCTGACCTTAACCTGAATCATTTAGCCAAGAGAAGAGCCTATGCTTACTCTGGCGGAGCTGCAGAGATTTATAGCTCAGTTGGAAAAATCTCCAGATAGCCTAACTATTAATTTCCAACGCAGCTTGACATGAGTCATGTATTAAAAAGCTAACATTTCAACAAAAAGTGGCTCTGCAAATGTATCAGAGGTTTGATGTAATTTGTAGAAAAAAAAAACAAAAAAAGAAACTGATTAAACCTTGTATCATTTTCCTTTAATGCACTCCGTTGTGTCTTTCTATCACTTAAAAACCTATCAAAGTTTGTGGTTATATGTTGGTTTAAAAAATTCTGCAATGCATTTTTTTTTCAGATTAAATCAAATAACTTAAATACTACAGCTATATTTGCATAACAAATGTTACTACTCAAGTTCTTTGCAGAATTGGGTCACTAAAGGACATGTCAAATGCCCAGTTATTGAATTGGGTAATTTCCTTTAACCTTGTACATTACTGATCTTAAAACAGGCATTTATTTCAAGTTTGCCTGCCTTTACAAAGAAAACCATTTAAAATGTGCCTGTTCCTCTGTCACCTTGACAGGAAAACTCTTAAGGTCTGCATTTTGCAATTTTAATATTCTGACAGATAGAAAATGAAAGTCGAAACTACCCATTATCACAGCAGAATTCAAGCTGTAAGGCTTATCTCATGGAAAATATACTAAGAGAAGAGCCATTACATGAGCTTATTTCATTCAGTGGTGTCATATTAAATCAGAATGCAATCATCTTTCAGTGGCTTCCTCTGTCAGACATTCAAGGCCCTTTCTTAGTGGGATGTTGGAGGAAAAAACCTGTGCCTGCTCTATTCTGTCGACTGTCTCAGCCGTGAAGATGGAAGTGTTTTGGAAGTGGACTGTCAGATCAGATACCGCCTGATGTAGTCCGGGTGACATCCTAGAGGCTAAAAAAACACAGATAAATATCGCCAGTACTGCTTGTAACATACAGGGATACAGAGAGAGTACACTCATCTCTCTTTTCAAGCGGAGCCTCATTCTCCTTTACACCTCAGCAGATCCATATCTGGACTCCACCCAAAGCAACAACTCATGGACAGCAGGAAAAAGGAAGATAAAAACATGCATATTGATGGGATGCAATGAAATCAAGTGCTATCGACTCGCTGTGATGTTTCTGGGAAGCCTTAATGAGACATGTTGGAGGAGGCCATGGGAAATACTGCGATTTTTCGCAAGATGGTACTTTGTATGCAGTGCAGAGTGTTGCCGACTATCTGTGGAGTTTCTAAGAAAACAATGACGACGCCTTGTCTCTAAGTCTCATAATGGACCTCATGCCAGTAATAATTACAAAGGCTGAGCCCAGAGGTGGACTGATATGCAAAATCGGTGTTGTAGTAATTAGCAGATGACACATAGAGAGATTATACACAGTGGAAAGAACATGAAGTGATACAGTGAATCTGTTGCTGAGTCAAAGGAGAAATAACAATGAGGCTCATTCAGATCAGAAGTTCTGCTCTTCATCTCGGTTGCCTTGCTTCTTGAGATTTTTCTTGAACAGATGAGGTGGGACATTTTCATCAGGGTGGTTTCAAAAGCGCTGCAAAAAAGCGTAACCAATTTATCAGAGACTCTTTCTAATTTACTGTGAGAATGCTGTAAAAATCCCACACTTCAGAGATCCCTCAGCAGCTGAGACTTTCCCCAGTTCTCCACTACAGTGCTGTGAAAAAGTATTTTCCCCCTAAAGATTTCTTTTCTTGACAGTTAATTGCTTTAATCAACCACATGGTGTGATTAGATAAGATGCATTTTTTAAATTATGATTTCATTTACTAAGAAGTAAAGCTCTCCAAAGGAACCTGACCCATTTTGAAAAAGTAATTTACAACTAACCCTGCCAAACGGTTTTGCCAACCTTGGTGGCAACAGCTGCCGTCAAGCATCTGTTTGGCCCACTCTTCTTTGTAGAACTGTTTTAATTCCCCCGCAGAATAAATGATCGGTATAAAGTCATGCCACAACATCTCAATTAAATTTAATGGCGGGGGTATTATGTAAAATTGACTTTTTATAGCTTTGTGTCACGTTATATCATTATTCCCTCACCAAAACCATACGTGGAGTATTACTTCGTTTCTTTTATGAGTGCTTGAGGAATTGTTTAATTTCCCATGGCAGCGATTCATGGGTCCCTGAATGTTTGCTTCTATAAAGAACTACAGTCTCAAGTTGAGCTTCCACCTCACAGAGCACACCTCACCCATCCCTTCCGATTCCTCCAGACTAGCAGCAGCAATTAGCTAACACCTAATGGAACTGCTAGTCTTCTTAGCTCATCACTCCTAAAACAGTTGCAAAGAGCATAATGTAGGAACATTGTTGTAGGTGCTTCTAAAAGAGGAAGAAGCCCATTTTCAAGGCGTCAGTTAAATTGAAATTTATTTTAAATCATGTCTGATATATATACAGTATTTTTAATAACAACTGATGGTTACATAGTTACTTGATTGTGCTTTAAAATTTCACTGTGTGCCTGGAAGACACATAAAAGGCCATTTTTCATGAACACTGGCCTTAACTCAGGCAAGTTCTCTGAGAGCAATTTAAATGGTCTGCCACTCTTCCAAGCTTTCTCTTTTTGTGGATATTGGATCTCACTGCGCTTCACTGAATTTCAAAAGCCTTCAAAGAAGCTTTGTAACAGTTACCATGCCAAAAGATGTCAATGACATTGTCATCTCTTCTTGAAATTTGTTAGAGGACACGATATTTTTTTGAGACATTTGTGCCTATTTCATGCTATCAGACAATTAAGTGATTTCTTGATTCTGAAGATCTGCAGATTCCCAAAAAAAAATTTAAACTGCTGTTTTATGATTTACTTATTCACATATGCCAGGTTGGTTTGAAGAGTTTGTTTTTCCATCAATACATAAAATTGTGATTTGAAAACTGCATTTATATTCACTCGGATTATCGGTGTCTGATATTGAAATGTTTGTTGATCTAACATATTATAGAGTATAGTATAGAGAGAATGCAAACATGTTTTTCTCAGCACTTTACTCTGACTATCTTTGGGTAATTTCAACTATCAAAACATTCAACTATGTTGAGAATATAACAGCTGTAGTCTATTTTATATCACTTTATGAGGTCTTTAAAATATTTCACTTTTTTCAACAAAGTTTCCATATAAATAACTAGGTAAGTCTTTACATCACTATAAGATTGTGCTCTTTGAAATGTGTTTATATTCCTCTTATATTCAGCTACATGCAGTAATCAAGCTTTAAATAGATTAAAGTAGTTATTACCACATATTTCCGTTTTTATTGTGTTTTACTGATTTTATAAAATTACAGCAACACATATTTGATCACAGGTTTTAAAACATTTTGATCAAAGGCTGGTTTTTACAGCCTGAAACTGAAGGACATTGCCCACTTTGCTTAAAAGCAAGTCCATATTTTTTCCATACATAGCAGTATTTCTCTACTAAAAATGCATGTAAATTTGTCCTCTTTCACATAGTGTGACTTCCAAATGGGAATTTCAACTGCATGCCCTTCAAGTAGGAAAATCACATCAATTTTCCCATAGAGTACATATAAACATCAGTTATGGTTTCATAGAGTTCATGTGAAAATCAGTTATGGTTTTCTGAGATGTATGCATCCTTACTTTTAACCCCCTTTGGCCATATTTCTGACAGTTGTTGACTGGATTTCTTCTACATATTCCTTTTACACCATTTGCTGTTCTAATATTCCTAATGCGCAGCTCAGCCTCTTAAACAGAGCAGCTAACCCATTTCTGCAGGAATTATAATTTCTAGTTTTATGTTTTATTTCAGGCACTTCCTCTCACATTTTTTTTCCTGCTCTGTTTGATGATGTGTGACATTATCACCAATACGGCTCCAAATGTGTAGACCTGTAACATGATTAACCCGAAGACTCTTTCCTTCTGCTGTCAAACATCATGTTACATTTATTATTATTACTAATATTTGTCTGTTGCGGGTGGCGGACATGAGGAGCAGAGGCAGAGGTATTATTTGATTTTGTCATGCAGGTAACGCTTTGATGTGTCTGACTGTAATGAGTTGTTTCTGCATCTCTGCGTATCCTCCACACTTGTCAGCCGGCAGGACAAGGTCTTTCATTATCCCTCCGGCAGCAGCAGCAGCAACAGCAGCAGCTATCTTTACAAGCCATGCAGTGGGATAAGAAGAGGGAAAAGTGCAAACTGTGAGCTGTGTGGCTGCTTTAATAAGATACTAAAAGTTAATTTTATTCTTTTTATTTTAGAAACAAAGTTGCAGCTGTAAACCCAAAACCTCAAAAAGAAAAAAACAAAAAACAAAAACAAAACTGAATCCTCTGAACATTCCAACCCGTGTGAAGTTAAAACTATTTGGGGAGGTTTCTAGCCACTGAATATATTTTATTCATTTCATGAACAGCTTCTGTAAACCAAGTTAGTGACACTGAGTAGCATTGCGATCTTGGAAGTGTGTCCTACTGTTTCTAAGCCGGTGTAGCCAAATGAGGAGACTTCAGTGTCAGACCCAAGGCTAGAAAAAAAAAAAAACTCTGAAAGTAAAAGAAAAAAAAGAAAAAAAACAAGCATTAAGCTGCTTCTGCGCAGACCTGTATTTATTGCAACAGCTGTGCTTTGTTGTGCTCTTAATTGCATCTCTGCAATGTGATTCTGTGATGCAGCTTAATTAGATATGTGGTTTATTCTACAAAGGTGTCAATCTCACAAACATTTTCACCCTTCTTTGAACTCTGCTCAACTTGAGATGATAATGTGGATTTTCTGGTCTACTACAGCAGTGATCTTCACATTGTTTGGCTCCTAACTCCCAAAATAGCAGTGCAAAATGCTTGAAACACAAACTATCAGTGCAAGATGTAAAGAAACATTAATAACAGTCAAACTAGAGAATAATAACATTGTTCCTTGAAATAAAATGAGTTTTAATTAAATTTTGACTTAATTGGACTGTATATGAATAGGTTGTTATGTTGAGATGACATTTGTTGTGAATTGGCACTAAAGTCCTACAGTCTACTTTATTATGAACAGTTTTCCAACTGCTTGCCCATAAAAATAACAAAAAACCCAATAATTTTACAGCAGCTCAACGTTTAGGGATCTAGACATGGACAACTATTAGTTATCAAACCAAGAATCAGAATAAGGAAGAAAATGCATCGAAGTGTCCCTGAAAATGGGGTGGTTGAGGAAGATGAGGAAACTGAGGCTAATTCCCACAGGCTCAGCAAAATAGGACAGTAACAGATTGGGAAACTATTTACTGGTTCAATGAGTCTTGATTTCACTTGCACCATGAACAATCTGGAAGCATGGATGCACCCTGCTTCACAACAGCAGAGGAGGTGTGATGATGTGGGAGATATGTTCTTGGCACTTTTAAGCACCACAAACTATTTCTAACTATTTATAAGAAGAAACATTTTATTTTTGCATGTTTTTTGCACATGAACAATACTAACTGCAAAGAAACACCAAACAAACGACTTGAACATACTGCTCTTTAAATCTATAGAATTAATGAAGGTTAAAGGTCAAAGTAGTATCTAGACTTAGGTTGAAAGCCATTGTAGGGCTCTACTAAACCTCTATATCTCTTAGCACTTAATTTAGGTGGCAATATTCCACTGAGAAATGGGACACTTCTTCATGAAGCTGAACAGCATCGGTGCTGGCTCCTAATACAAGTGTGACTTAATATTCACATAAATGTTATATAAGCGTTATCAAACCAGGAAGTATGTATTTTTATGCTTTTATGCTGCGGAAATAATTGTGACACTAATTCCTGAGAAACACAGGGCAGAGAGACAAAAATTTGTTCTTAGAAAGTATTTATCCCCCTTAAAAATTGATTCTGTTTTAGATCATCAAAGTTACTCTGAGAAAACACAAAAATAACCTTTTGGTGATTTTATTTCATCAATGGGAAAAAAAATAAATGGGAACCAATTGAGATTAACCACATTGTTTTAGAAAGAGTTCAGTTTCACTATCACACCCAGGATTACTATCTATAGCGCTATGGCAGCTGCCTGACCTGCAAAAACGAGAATTCAATGAATCCTTGTTTTTGCAAGAATTCATTGCAAAAACAAGAATGTAGTCATTCTATTCATTTGGTGAATGAATAAAACTGGTCTGACAACATGAATAGAGCATAAAGTCTTAAAAAATAATAACCTAAAACCAATTAACTAACTATACTTTCAAGCATTTGCAATAGCAACTTCTTTCTATAAGACCAATTCCAAATTCTTTAGACAATTGGTGTGGTGCCTGCTTCATGCTGTCAGACAGGTCCAATGGGAACTAATTGATTCTGCAAGTCTGACAGTAATCAGTGCTGGGTGTGGCTTGTGAAATCTAATGAACTTACCTTTATGAAGAAGGGAATTTAAACACAGCTAAAGACAAATCTATATTTTGATTATTTGAAACAAGTGCAAGTAAAAGGGAGAAATAGAGGAAATCTGCAAGGTGGTAAATATTTCTGCTTTAGGACTGTATGGAAGACTTCAGATGTATTCATTTGTCATGGAATTTGCATGTAATTAAGCCGGATCCCCGAGTATTATCGCCTACATGGTGCCCAAAGAGGGTGTTAATCCTGCTTTGATCAAGAGGAGTATATTTCCCAGGACTTACATGCTCTGGTCCCTGGAAGCAGATCCTGCAGACAGGCGTCCTGAAGCCACTCTCCGTGTAGCTGGTGAGAGAAAACCTCTCCTCCAGCTTCCCCTTTGAGCAGTCATCAGAAGAGCTGCTACAGCCGCGAAGAGCTGCGGACAGCTCGGCGGCGTCCACCCAGCCCCCAACCGGTCGCTCTGCGCCCGGGGCCCCGGCGGCTCCGGCCGCAGACGGCACAGTCCGGTCGCCTCCGTTCTGCTGCTGCTGCTGGTGGCTCCGCGTTAGGGTGTTGTTGTTGTCGGGGACCGCGACGCTCGCCTCATGGCTTTCCGAAGCTTGGCCGCTCATGGGGGTCAGCGGAGGCAGCGGTGTCGGCGGTGCCCGTGGCCCGAGAAGGAGCACCCTCAGGTCACCAAGCAGGACGCAGCAGCGGCTCTTCAGCATGCCCCGGCTGCGCTGCATCAGGCTGTGTCCGGCCAGAAGATCACAGCACAGAGCCGAGGTGCTGGAAGACGAGGGCTGTTTGTGTCTCCAGCATAAGCAAACACCTCTGCATACGTGGTTGGATGAAACGCGGGTTGTCGGGATTCAAATTAGCTCTCTTAGTTTATGTTACTCAGAATCGAATCACTATTCCAAAGGTTTGACTTTTATTGTCTTCCCACGAAGATGTAAACTGAAAATGGAAATAAATCCCATCGATGCAAACAAGTGTCTGAAGCCATTAGGTCCATGAGAATGAAACATCTAAAAGAGGACATTTAAATATTAGAATATTAGACACATGGAAATATGAATTTATTTCATAAAGCTACAGTTTCACCTCCTTTCATGGCCTCATAATTAAAACTGCCTGCTACAACATGAACTATATGGTCAGGCTTATCCCTCCTCATTCACAATCTGCCTTCAAAAAAAGAATCGGAAACAAAACACTAAGCACTTGATCTTTGAATTAAAAATTTCTCACAGAGAAATGCGATTTAATCCAGCAGAGCGCAGATTGATGTCGATGTCTTGCAAGGTTTTCTGGCCAAATTAAGTCAACCGATGGTTTGCCATATTTGGGAAACAGATTCGGTCTTACCTGAGGAAATATACACCGATTTCAAGCAATGCGATCCGCAATTTCTCTGTTTCCCTCACAG
Source organism: Phalloptychus januarius (assembly GCA_902982915.1). NCBI lineage: Eukaryota > Metazoa > Chordata > Actinopteri > Cyprinodontiformes > Poeciliidae > Phalloptychus > Phalloptychus januarius. The sequence goes on along the minus strand of CADWAE010000230.1, from coordinate 12,018,205 downwards.
ATTTTCATCCAGACTGCAGGACTCAGCTGCACGTCTCACCGGGAAGCATTTACATTCCCAAATCATAAAATCTCTCCGCATCCGAGGACTGAACCAGAGGGGGTTTAAATCCATCCGGTATAAAGGGGTGAAAAAATCCACCCGGGCTGTCGGACCGTCCTGCTCCGGGTGAAGAGCGTCCGCACAGAGCCCCCGGATCCTCCTGTGATCATTGGCTGCTGGATGGGTGCTGCAGCTTCAGCACCATTATTCCTGGGACAGCTCCCAGACACCGCACGTCACCGCCGCACAGTGATGCAAGCGGCCAACTCATTACTACAACTGTGCAAACAAAATACAGCAATATGCATAATTAGCCTAGACTTGTTTTCTGTATGTTATGTCATTTTTAAACAAAAGGATTTCTGTACATCCAAGGGCTGGATTAGAGTGCTTTGGCAGACATGGGTGTATGTTTATTGGTGGCTTTTGATCTTTTTTTTAAAGGTAATATGTATGCAATTCCTAGGCAATCTGATTATACTAAGAGGATTAGATGTAATCTATCTACAACCTCTAATATCAAACAAAATCGACCATTAGCTGGATTAATTACAAAATACAACAGTTTTACTTAGCAATTTTACCCATCTAAAATAATTACCTCTCTTGATCTCATTACCTTCACGGTCTATGTGCCATTAAAAATGGATGTGTAGCCGGTTTTCTCTACTTTGTACATTTGGGATGTTTACAGACACCTGATGGGAGCTGACACCTGAGCTCCAGTCTGATGGGCTCTGGGATGACAGATGAAGAGTGTAACCAGCGGGTGGCAACCAGGCAGGAGAAGAAGAAACAAACAGGGTAGATTTCGACAATAACAGAAAAACACTGCAACGCTGCAACAGCCTGACTGACAGAAAGGTGTGGAATACATTTTCCGCTTTAAGGCCTGGATACATCATGATATGTGTTTGGCTTTCCAGTCAGTCTCCATCCTCAAAATGTCCTTTTTGATTTTTGTTGTCTTGCAAAAACATATCATTCCTCCTTTTTGTCACAAAACATCCACAAAATTTAATGAACTTTATTGCAGTTTTGTCTGACCGACAGTCCTGACTGGTCAACTTTTGCCCCAGTCTCAACTCGCTTGCAGCTTTTAACAGATTTCCTTCCAGGATTGACCTGTACTTAGCTACATCAGTCTTCCTTATCAACTTCAACCAAATATTTCTCACCTGCTGATGAGGTCTTGATATGTAGTTGTGCTACTATTTCTGTTTTCAGGTGATGAACTGAACAATGCTCAGTTAAACATCCAAGTGGAGAATCCAAAAGAAGACAGGAAGCCGCCCAAAGCAAGCAGACAGGCCATGGTAAAGATTGCTTAATTAAACTTGCAAAATTAACTGGAGACATGGTAGGAATAAAACAAAGAACAAACTGCAAGAGGACGGGAAGACAACAAGCATAACAACAGAAAGATCTGACCAGGGAATGGTTGAGCAGAGTGGCTGAAATGGAAGGAAATTGATTACTGAATCCATAAACAGTCAGCAGGTGTGAGGGAAAGCAGGGAGACAGGAAAGGGATGACAAACTCCAGTCTTCAAGGTCTACAGTGTTTACATATGTTTCCGTGTCAACACACCTTAATCAAATACTCAAGAGATTAACTGAACTCTGTAGAACGCTTCTGAGGAGGTAATTCAGCAATTTGATTCTGGCTTTGGACCAGAAATGCATTTATAGGTTGCAGGACGCTGCAACCCCTTGACTAAAAGATGAACTGAGAAGAACAACTGGGAAATAACACTAAACTGATTCTCAGAAAACAGAAAACCCATCTAAACAGAGCAAAATTATATGTCAAATGTAAAATAAAAGAGACTATAATCCAGGAACAAGGGGAGCACTGGGAAAACAATTAGAAAACACAAAACCAAACCCTCTTAGTCTATTTGATTGTTAAAGATGACTATAGTATGTGAAATAGTTTTATTATGTAACCCTGCACTTATTTTAGCAACTCTCTACTTACTTCCAAAGACAATTTGCTGCACTGGATAATGTTAGTAGGGATCGGAGCAAAGGAAGCTAAATAAAAAAACGTCTCAAAGTTTTGTTTGTGGAAGAAACTATATAATTAAAAGTTTGTCTGGTTTACTGCTGTGCACAAGATTCTTTGTCAAAAAAAATTATATTTGATTTTTTTATGATGTAAAAGGTGTTCAACAAGCACAAGATTTCAATGAATGGATTCATTTTTAATTGAATATAGTCTAGACTATACATATCTCAGTCAGTAGTGTTTACACTGCCATGCCTTTGTTTCTTTCTTAATAATAATCAATAATGTTTCATTTTGTGAAAGGCAGGTTTTTATAACTTTTTCTGTCTTAATCTGAGTCTCAAATGCCAAAACTCACTGAGACTGTGTGTTGTACTTAAATATCAAAAAGTTACAAACTAACTTCTATCAGTAAAGTATAACTATTGGTTTTTAATACAATCCCCCTCCTGTCACAGGGACACCAAAGGAATCTACTCCTTGGATATTATAATAGAATATTTCTGCAGTTGATATTCAGAAAAACACAAAAACAGAAAGCATTATGAGCTACTCTAATGCTAAGGAAAATGAAAGCCCCTTTCGACCATCTGGTGTGGAAAATGTTTGTTAAAGGGTCCCTCTTCCAGGACCTAATGCATGCTCACAATGTAGTAACTCTGAAGTCCTGCTAAACATTCAAAGTCAGGAAGGTTCTAAATGTCAGCAGTTTCTGAGCCAAATGCTTGGCACAAAAATCTACAAACTGCTTCTACAAAATGTCTTAGATGACACATCTCCCTGCAGGAGATCTGCAATGCTTGGATATAATAGTGTGAACAAGAATTCGTTCTTTTTACAATGTTAAAGTAAACATGTTGCTGTTATGAGAAGAGAGCTGACACAAATTCTAACCTAACAGGACACAAAGTTACAAACAATAGGGTCATATTATTACCTAACTGTTGAATGAATCAGAACCTGAGACCTTGTTACTGATAAAAGGCCATCCTTAAATAAATTGGTCTAAAATTAGGTACAAGTTTTGGATTTTTGTTTTGTAATTCAGTAAATTTAATTCGGCTACGTCACTTGAAGAACTTAACTCAAGTGAAGATTGTACATTGTTTTTAGAACAATCTAGAAATTGTCCTCAAAAAAGGCATTTTGGTATAACTTCACTTTTCACAAAGAGGGAAAATTGGTTAATTAAAAAAGCTAACATTGCTCGGAGTGCTGAAGAGGCCAGGAGGACACAGAGGGGGAGCAATTAACACCTGTAGCTGTACTGTACCATTCTGCAAAACTGTGGGAGAATTCAAATATAACAGCCATCAGGCTGTGAACATTAATGAAGGACCAACAGTAAACTGCCACACAGAGAGCTTACTCATGCTGGTTTTCTGCTCTCTCTGGTGGGAGAGTGCAACTGATTGCTCTTACATAACATCTCGACTCTAAAGTGGTCCCTGATTAAATACAAGCTGGAAATAACCTCAATTGCTGATTATTTTAAACTTTTAGAAACAAATCAGACAATAACTCCACAAGTATTCAGTTTTTATGAACACCCATCTATGCAAAATTATAGTTTTATTTACTCTGCCTTAATATTTTTAAGCACTGTGCATCCCATGGTTCTTCAGATTTTACTTATAGGCAGCACAGCACTATAAACGTGACTCAGTTACACCGGTTTTGTCAAGAGGAATCACAGCAAATTATTGCAGAAGGTTGAAGAAGGAAACCCAAAACATTTAACCCCAATCAGTCTATTTAAAAAAAAACACTGGTGCCAAATAAGGAAATGTCTGTATGAAATCCTAAATCTGAAGTTTATAAAAATCCTTCAAAAATGTAACTATTCCAGCATGTAGCAAATAGAAATTATCTTCGGAATCCTAACTGACCTGAAGTTGAGGCAGGCTTCATTCAAAGCAGTGAGAAAAAGGTTATGTTACTTAATGTAGTGTATTTATATTAGAGCTTTTGAGAGGCTAATCAGCTGCTACCGGTTATAAAAAATATACCTTGTTGTCACTGAGGTACACAAGTCGCAACTTGTATACTTGTATAAGAGCAAAAATCCTTTCATGTGTACAGAATGCAAAATCAGAGGGAAAAAAAATCAAAATATGTAATGTCTAAATCCAACTAAAACGAAGATGCTCTGCAATATCTTGGCCATTCATAATTTTTTAGCCAGAAACAGGGCTGTTTGTGATTTGACTACTAGCAATTTAAAGAAACTTAATATGTTTTCATACTTTTCTGAATGCAGTTGAAACTGACTTCTAATATATTCTTCTAGAAGATTACTTAGTTTAGTTGTTTTACTTTAATTAGTCATTTTCTGTCACGATTCATAACAGACAACTGGTCCAACATGCGACCAAAACCACAAAATACAAATAAAATGTAATACAAATCTTAAATTAAGAGCATATAATTAAATGAAATGTAATGTGCAAATCTGAGCATTTTTGACTGTCTTCATAAGACATTAAACTACAGGACTCTCAAGAGAAATAAACCCAAAGTCAAAAGATTCAGAAAGGAAACACAAGTTGTTTGTTTAAAAGTTTAATTACAACTTTAAACAATGACAACAATTTTTTTTTTTACTGAAAACAATGCTGAAAAATCGCTGTTTATAAAAATAGTGAATATGAAAATTACTTATCAAAAAAGAAATTCCCAAATAATGCCAAAATAGATGTGTCAGTGATAAACACTGAAGAAAATAATTGGGGACTTTAAAAGCCGTTTCTTTTAAGGGAACCGAGCCAAAAGACTTGAATCTTTCAAAACAACCGAACATCCCATCACTCCCATCAACCGCCACTTACACGTGACCCGCTTGTTGTCATTCGTCACTTCCTGCGCGGCAGATCCTAAACTAGCAAAAACGTTAGCAGCTAGTTCGGCTTGTTTTTATGATGATATTCAGTAGTTTTTGCGATAATCATAGTCATAGCAGCTGAACAAACTCAATTGTCAGTTAAACCGGAGTGATAATATCTCACCGTTGACGACACATTAGCCTAATTAGCTGTTGACTACCGTCTGTCTACAGCATTTAAGCTAAAGGCTTGGCCCTGTGTTTTCTCCATGGATCACCCTTTTATTGGTAACTGCGTGTTAAGGTGAGCTCGAATTTGTTTTTATTAGGAATCTTTCACAATGTCCAACCAGCTGACTGCAGAGCAGCAGCGGAAGATTGAGGAGAACAGACGGAAAGCTTTGGAGCGAAGAGCCCAAAGACTCGGACAGCAGACTTCAGCGGGATTTAATGGTGCTTCAGTGCAGACAGAACTTCCCAAGCAGAGCAAAAATCAGAGAAATCCTCCTTTGACTGTACCACCACGGTTTGTCCCACCTTTTAAAAAAGACTCACAGATAAGCAGCAATCAGAACCACAGGTCAAACCAACAGCTGCTCCCTGGTACCGCCAATCAAGTCAACAAAAATACTCCAAATAACTCGTCCAGACAGGTGAGAAAGATCTAACCTGCAAGAAATTTTCATTTTTCTTTTACTGATAAGTTATATTTTCAGGTCACTGCTCCTCTTCCTCGGACAAATCAGCACTTGCACAGCCTTGGGTCATCTGGTGGAGGAAGTGTTGGTGTCAAGCCAGTTCAGGCCATTTCTGTCACATCTGGCTCATTCTACAAGCCACCCAGCATAACTTCAGCGCAGCCTCCTCCAAGCTGCACCACATCGGCTGCTGCAAAGAAGGCTACCATCTCTGTGAGAGGGAAGTGTGTGCCTCATGCAGAGGATCGTTTCAAGGTGGAAGTGGGCTATCATGCAGAGCTTATTGCCGTTTTTAAGTCCATCCCTTCAAAGAACTATGGTGAGTATCTAACAGTGTAGCCACCCTCAGACTTATGACATTTAAAAGAGACCATAAAAGTAAACTTTCTGTAAAAATCATGGCTTAGTTTGCAGTCTAATGAATCTGGAGTAAAATGTAAGTATTCGCCAGGTGAATGTAAGTGCAAATAAAAAAAACGCATAATGAAAAAATGTATTTTAGCTGCAAACATTAGTCCATATCCCATTCTCTCAAAGTTGTATTTAGTCATCTGTTTATCTGTTTGTCCATTCATTTATCAATTTATCCATTAATATATTTGTTTGTCCAAGCATCTGTTTATCCATCAATCTGCTTATTCAGTAATGTTGAGCCATCTGTCATTGATAAAACCTCATCTTTAAATATATACCACAAATTCAAGGTGAAATGTTTTTTTATTTTTTTAAAAAGTGGCTAATGGACAGAACAGTGAGAAGCTTGAGTTTTCTATAATTATAATAAAATATAAACTCTGTAATGGAAAATTTGTACAAACTCTGGAGACCAAATATGTATTTATTCCTCCAGGCGATGCTCAATTTCAATCACTAAAGCTAAATCAATGTAAAGTCAGTACCAGAGTGAGGATCGAGAGAGCACTTAAATGAGATAAAATGTAATTATTTAAAAAAAAAAAAACAACTCTGTTAATGATGGGAGCATTATTGTTGATTGTTGTGTTTCTTCCTGAAGAAGAGAATAAACCTTCCATAGTTGCAATAGACGAGATGCCTTGATTAGTGTTGATCTGCATATTTGTCTGATTTTAAGTAAGTATTCCAAGTTTGTACTTTCTTTTGGAGCAATAAAATCTTTTTCTCTGCCTTAGATCCTGCCACAAAAACATGGAACTTCAGTCTGGATGACTACACACAGCTGAGTATGGAAACTAATCCTAAGAACAAAGCAATTCTTTTAAGTAGGCTTAAAGCAGTGGTTCCCAAAGTCGGTTCTCGAGTGCCGGCGTCTTGCATGTTTTAGTTCTCTCCCTGGTTTAACACACCTGGATCAAACGATGGCTCATCAGAGGGCCTAAGAAGAACATTGACATGCTGAAAAAGTTGTTACTACCCCCAGGGAGAGAACTAAAATGTGCAGGATGCCAGGCCTCGAGGACCGACTGGCTTAAAGATTGAAAGCATAATCTTTAAGCCAGTGTTTTGACGTCTTGTTGCAGTGGACCAGGCAGCTGCCATTCCCTCGGTTTCTCTGAGACCGCTGGAAGGAATCGGAGCTTTGGACTCAGTGCCCAGCCGACCCTGTGACGGTGCAGCACTGGCGGCGCTGCTGAAGCTGTGCAATGGCTGGCAGAAACCCGACGCCAGTGTGCAAGGGCAGTGCATCCTGGTGTCGCAGACAAGGTTTGAGGTTGACATCCCTTACCATGCTGATGCCATCGCAGTGTTTAAGCAGATGCCAACAAAAAACTATGGTACAAAAGCCTCCTGTTTATTAATTTCAGGTTTACCTAATGTTTTTGTGGCATTCTAAAGGTTTCCTCAAAATTTGACGTTATTGCAGACATGAAGACACGAAAGTGGAGCTTTTCACTCGAGGACTACAAGAGACTGAGTAACACCATTTTATTGCTGCTCTCCTTACTGTCTGTGCTGCCTGCACCATCTTGTCAGACCATGTTGTGTTTCCTGCTCAGTGGATCTGCTCAGTGGGATGGCAGGAGTGGAGGTGGAGCCTCTTCCCAGGGCAGTAATCCAGGCGTTCGCTGCCAGGTTTAACGGGACCGTCGCCAAGTCTTCAGACGTCCCTGAGGCAGACCTCTCAAGCATCGACCCCACCCTCACCTCCAGCCTCATGCCCTTCCAGAAGGAGGGAGTCAAGTAGGTGTCTCTGGGCAGTAGCTACTGCTCTCTCAGCACAATATACCCAATAATTGAATACCATTTTACATCTTGGGTTGTTCATATAAGTCTGGAGATAATAAGTCTTTGTTGACCAGTTCAGTTGAAGGTTGTTTGCTGAGTGTTATCTGTAATTTTGGATTCTTTTTTTAACTTGCCTGCAGCTTTGCGGTGTCTAAGCAAGGCCGCCTCCTCCTAGCTGATGACATGGGCTTGGGAAAGACGGTGCAGGCCATCTGCATAGCGGCCTACTACAGGAACGAGTGGCCCTTGTTGGTGGTGACACCTTCATCTGTTCGATTCACCTGGGCTGAGGTATGAACCTAAACCTGACTGTTTAACTTGCACTCTTTGTTTGCATTTAATGATTCCCAAAGAAAAGAGACTAAGCCTTACTTATAATATAAGCTGCACTTATTAAACCATTTAGACAATTTCAATTTTAAAATTCCCTACCTCTCCAGAATCCGATATTAATTTTTTTCCCATTGTTTTGTCACATTTTTTAATGTCAAAATACAAGCATGTAATTTGACAAAAAAACTGAACATCTTCATCCTTTTCATTTTACCCTGTTAACCATGTGATTCAAGTCTTTTGTTATTGATACGTCATTATTTTCCTGCAGAACACTTGTCTGGATCAGAAAGTAAATTAGGTCTTGTCTGAACTCATAAAATGCCTTCAGGGAGTAAACTCTGGGGTGCAGTAAGTGCATTTTTCTAATCAAACATAAAAGTTTGTATCAGATTTCAACATTTGGAATAAAATGGGGAAAAGAATGAAATTGTATTCAGAGCTTTGTGGAAACAACTGTTTCTACAAATCCTTATTTTCTTTTCTTCCCCAAACTGGAATAGAAAAATGTAATATATTCGACTGTTAACTCTGTTAATTTGGCCCTGGTTCCATTGACTGAGTTTTTCCTCTCTGAACAAACTCACTGCCCCCCTGTGGGAAATCACAGAGGAAACTTCCCTTCATAAAGGACATTTCCATGGACATTCAGACGGCTTGAAAGGTGACTGACAAGTAAATGGGAAGTGATTTGTGAAAAAACGGCAGCAGTGGAGACTTATGGGTTCATTGAGCCTGAATTGCTGTTGATTTCTGACAGCATGTCAGCTGTAGGACACAAAGTACTGAATAGTAGCTACAAAGCTCACATAGCTATGCTGCATCGTATGCATGAGGGCAGCAATATCTAGTGATCATTATCTAAACGATAAAAGTCTGACTTGCTTGTCCTTTGGCTATTGGCTAGTTTTTGTGTAACTGACAAAGAATAATAGCACTTTCTACTCCCTCTCACTTCAGGGCTTTAAACATGACCTGTGAATCTTAATAGCTGTGGTAATTTACTGATTCATGCAGGCCTTCAGACGCTGGCTCCCCTCCCTGAGTCCCGACAGCATCAACGTGACGGTAAAGGCCAAAGAAAACATGAGGTCTGGTTTGGTCAACATCGTCAGCTACGACCTGCTGAGCAGGATGGACAAGCAGCACGCAGGTCCTCCCTTTAACGTTCTCATTATGGTGAGCTGCTGTTGAATCGGCTCCCCGTTAATAATGATCTCCTAGTTTCTGTCTTTGAAATATATTTCAAGCAACAAATCTGTGCAGGACGAGTCTCACTTCCTGAAGAACATAAAGACGGCTCGTTGCAAAGCCGCCTTGCCTCTGCTGAAGGTAAGAAAACAGAATTTGAACCTTTGGAGGTTACAAAGGGTGGAAGTTCACTTTCTAGCAGCAGAATGACCCTAAACTTTCAGCCAGAGCTATGAGGGTTTCAATTAAAGCATTTTTATGTTAGGATGGCCTAAATAAAGTCCAGACCTAAATGTAATTGAGAATCTGTGGCAAGAAAATTGAGGATATTTCTCTATCCTGTCTGAATGACTTTGAGTTACTTTGTAAAGAGTGATGGTCTAAACATTAATTGTCTGTATTTTGCCAAACTGATCGATAGCCCTAATGACTTGCAGCTGTAATTAAAGCAAAAGTTGGTTCTACAAAGTGGTGGGTTCGATCTGAGGTTCTCTTTTTTTTTTTTTTTTTTTTTTTTTTAATCCTCAGGCAGCGAAGAGAGTGATCCTTCTGTCAGGGACCCCTGCCATGTCCAGACCCTGTGAGCTCTACACTCAGATTCTGGCTGTCAGACCCTCATTTTTCCCTCGCTTCCATGAGTTTGGGGTGCGCTACTGTGATGCCCGACAGGTAACATATAAATCCCATAAACACTTGAAGGCATTAAGGTTTTATTTCCCTGTAATTTTAAGAAGATTCTCAGACTTTGGTTAATGTTTTATTCATGCGTCTGTGTCACATTTGATTATTTCTATTTACATCCCTGCTAAACTGTTAACAGGTAATGTTTAATTTAGTAGAATCAATCAAAAAACACATGATGAAAAGAGATAGTTGGATCAGTACCTAGACTAGATATATTATTTTTTCTTATCAAATTTTTATGAACAAAATCTAGTTTGCCCCTTTTTTGTGTCGTCTCTGTATCTCTCTTCATCTTTCCCATTATCACATTTGCTCTCTGCTCTTTTCTGCCTTCAGCACCAGCAGAAGAACTGGGGTTGGGACTACTCAGGCTCCTCTAATCTGGGAGAGCTAAAGCTGTTGTTGGAGGAGTGTCTGATGCTGCGCCGCCTCAAGTCTGATGTCCTGTCCCAGCTCCCGTCCAAGCAGCGCAAGGTGGTGACAGTAACCATAGAAGGGGTCAGCGGCCGCATGAAAGCTGCCCTCTCGGCTGCAGCCAAGCAGCTGGTCAAAAATCATCGCAGTGTAAGTCATGACTGTTACGTTGAGCTTTTCTTTTTAGATAAAACCCAAGATTATCCTGCCAGGTTAAGAAAAAAAAACCCAAAATATCATATTATTTATTTGTAAGACTGGGCAATAAATCAATTTTATCATCAATGTTTTTCCAAAAAGTCCAAAATCTGGACTTTTTTTCCCCATGCATTCCTTGGGCCACAAACTTGTTTGACAAGCACATTGTGTGTCAAAAATCTAACCCTGCACATCACCCTGAATGCACCATTCCCATGTTGAAATGCATCGCCATAGCATGTTGGGGTGTAGATTCACCATGCAGTCGAACAGCAACTCCAAGTGGGAAGTGGTTAACATCAAATCATATTTACCTGTTACAATGGCCTAGTCAAAGTCTAGATGAAAATCTAATTGAAAAGGTGAAGCAAGGGTTGAAAATTGAAGTGGGGAAGGTTGCATCAGTATTTTTGCTTGAAAAATGTGCTGAAATGTGTATGTACACAGGAAGCTGAATACATAAACAGAACACCGTCTTCAGATTTTTATAAAAAGAAAAAAAAACGTTTTTCTTCCACAACGGAAACGTAACCTCCTTTGTGTTTGTCTGTTATGTAAAAACCCAGTAAAACACGTTGATGTTTGTGGTTGTAATGTGATAAGATGTGCACAACAAAGTATCTGAGCTTGTATCATGAATCAATTGATATTTTCTGATCAGTAAATTAAATTTAGCAATGCAATAAGGAATTACTGTAGACCTCAAATCGAAGCTAATAGGTCAGACCTTATGTCTATTCATAATAGGTCAGACCTTATGTCTATTTCTATTATTAAAATGAAAAATCCAAGTTTCAATGTCTTTGAATGTTTCCAGCTCTAATCGTCTCATGAGTAAAACGCGATGCTGCTGTGACGGTGTTCAAATCAAAATCTCTGTGACTAAAAGAAAGCACAGAGCTAAGTGGTTTCTTTAGGCAAGAAAACAGATGTTTGGTTTTTGCTCTCTGTGCACGAGGGAGTCGCTTCAAGCTTCAAACACAGAAGTGGCTTTAAACGACGAGGAGTGCTCCAGTTGAGCCTTATTTCACTCTAATGGGGGACAGTTGCTGAGCATGATTGTGCATAATCACAGTTCTCATCACAGTAATGGCAGTCGTATCAAATCAAACAGGATCAAACAGAATCCTGTCATTTCTTATCTTCTGCTCTTCCTTATCTATTTTTTTTTCTTTTCTCAGAAAATGGAGGAGAAGGAGGCTCTTCTCGTCTTCTACAACCACACAGCTGAAGCCAAGCTGCAGGCCATTATGTGAGTACAGTCGCCCTTAATGTTGGAGATCAGGGAGTCGGATCAGAGCTCGTTTGATGGGTGTGGAGATAAAATTTTAAAAATGAAACAGGAACATTTGTCAGAACAATGAGATCAAAGTGGATCGGGGATGGGATTAAGACTTTGTACGCATATATTCCTATAAATCTCTGTTAAACAGCTCTGTGTTGCTCTGCCACGGCCAGGGAATATATCACAGACATGCTGGAGTGCGGCAGGGAGAAGTTTCTTGTGTTTGCCCACCACAAATTAGTCCTGGATCACATCACCACCGAACTGCTTAAAAAGGTACATTTCTTTCACATACCAATTCAACATTTTTTTAAATGAAGATTTTATGTTTCGTTTCTAAAAAGTTCAAAATTTAAAGAGTGTGGCTTACTTTTGCATTCGTATGAGATTAAATTCCTTACAAATGATTTGAAAACGGTGTATAGTTTTACCTTCCACTTACCAATTGTGTACTAAGTTGTACGGTTTAGGGTTGCAAGGTTAGAAAAGGTGAAAAAGAGTATTCAAAAAAGCTTTCAACTTTCCAACAGAATGTCAACTTAATTCGCATCGATGGGGCGACTCCGTCAGCAGAGCGGCAGCAGCTCTGTGAAAAGTTTCAGTTTTCATCCAAGTCCTGCGTGGCCGTGTTGTCTGTCACTGCAGCTAACATGGGTCTCACCCTGCACTCTGCAAATCTGGTGATTTTCGCTGAGCTTTTCTGGAACCCAGGGGTAAGCCATCACAGCCCGATGTTTCTGACGGGTGACCGCAGATCTGTTTCAGACTCAAATGTATCGCACTGTCTGGTTGTGCTCTGCAGTAAGCGCTGCAATCTCTGCTTTTTATGCATGTGTATATCTCTGTTTGTACCATATTTTCCAAAGCTTTGTTGCCCTGTGGCTATAAAAGACATAAATGCTCCCCGAAAAGATCAATAGATCAATACTCGGCCATTATTATGTAATAAATAAATGAGAAAATGTGAACCGAAGCTGCCAGGCAGGAGATTAAGGAAAAAGGGAGATCAGTGATCACTTGGAACATCCTGAAATTGTTCTGGTTAATGGATTAGTTTTATTCAAACAGAATGAAAAGAGACAAACAACCTATTAATAATTGAATGAAAAACAGAAAAGAATCAATATGTCTGAGAAATGTGAAGGCTCTGTTTGTCCAAGAGGCTTGTATCCATCAGCTGTGGAAAAGTTTTCTGACCTGCTGTTATACTTGTTCCCCTGGCACGTTTTGCACAGCAGATGCTTTTCTGTTGGCGTACAGCTCAGGTCGGTAAAACTCATTCTGTACGTTTCTAGTTTAAAGATTGAATTGTAGAAAAAACAGCTGCAAGTTTTACCTGTACTTGCAGATGCTGTGGTAAAAGTTTTGAGATTTTGGAGACTTCTTTTTAAATCCAACGTCTGATTCTGGTTTAACTTTGTTGGAGCAAAAATCCTGGACGATTCAAAGCTACTGATATTCTACCACCATTTTTACTCTTTGGTAAAAGAATTTCTTCAGCTAAATAAGAAATTTGATTTAGACCCTTCATTAAGCAAATGACAGCAGATTGTTTACCAATACATTTATACTATCTAGAGATCTGTTTGACGCTCTCAGATAATTTTTTTTTTAGCATTTAGGATCATTGTGTCAGAAACTAATACAATTACAAAAAGCAGAACCGGATGTCACAAAGTGCATATTTCTTATCCATGGTGTGCTAGCAGGCTGTCAGAAGAATCGAATAATGACTTTAGTTGAGTTGTCGTCAGCAGATTGTTGACTTGTAGCAGCAGATGAAGCTGACCCTGTGTCCTGCAGGTTCTCATTCAGGCGGAGGACAGGGTCCATCGTATCGGACAGACTAGCAATGTCGACATTCACTACCTGGTTGCCAAAGGAACTGCTGATGATCATCTGTGGTACGTCTTAATTGGGTGAAAGTATCATTATGTAAATTAGGAAAACATTCTCTATTATTAGTCATTTTTACACATTTGTCAGCCACTAACAATGTAGAGATAAAGTGATGTCTGCTGAAATCTAGTTATTTATGTACTGATCCAGGCCGATGATTCAGGCTAAAATGAACGTGTTGAAAGAGGTGGGTCTGTCTGAATCCAACCTTTCGGACAAAGCTGAGAACGAAAGCTTCCACTTAAAGGTAGGTTTTATATGAACACAAACAACAGTTTTGTTAAATTACTTCAAATCCCAATAAATCACATCTCACTTATAAAAAAAAAAACCATTTGCCATGAGATGATCCTTATATCTTGCATTCGGCCAGGACCCGAATCAGAAGAGCATCATGGAGATGTTCCAGAGATCTTTCTCTGAGGAAGACGAGTTTGATGAGGCCGTCCTAATGGAGGCTGCAAACGACTGGACAGATGCTCCACCAGAAACGGCCCCTGCTCCATCCTGCACTGGCATCAGTTTTAGCAAAGACCCCAACAAAAAGACAATGAAAGACTTCTTCACCAGATGACTCTGGAAAAACTGCTATAAATTAAGAAACTATGTTTATTCCTCCCCTGGAGCCAGACTGAGCTCCTGTTCTATCATGATTCAAGTTAAATGTTTCAGCTCTTTTGCAAATGTAAAATACTCTGGAGATGATCTTATTTCAAATGTATGTGTTCTATGATTAAAGGAAATGCCTAAATAAAACTCAAAAGTGTTTAAAGTTGAATCAGTTCCTCAGTGTTGGTCATTGATTGATTGATTTCACTTGAGGGAGATGGTGGATCCCCTAAAGCTCACTCAAATGTCCCTTGGCTTAGTCATTTGATATGTTAGGAAACATGATCAAGCTCCAATTTGTTGGTTACAGTTTGGTTAGAAATCCCATAAAATCTTTTTGTCCAGGAGGCATTATTGGACATCTGAGGCAATTTCCTTTTGTTGGAGGGGAACATTTGAGTCAAATGGTTAAAACTTGAACCCAGTCAGATTCTGATAATAATGATCCCAAACACTAAAACCGATTTTGGAGCAGATCAATCAACCTCAGTGATTTAAAAAATGTTTGAACAGTGCCAGGAAACTAAATGAGTTCTACTCTTTCTGATATGAAGAGTGGTCGAATATCCATCCAGAATTGTATTTTACATTTCGCTAAAGGATATTATTTGAAATTATTTGAGAGCCTGCTGAAAGAGAAATGCTCAAATAAACTTTAAGAAGTTATGACAGGTGAGTGTATTTAAACTTTTAATTGATACTGTGTTGTCTTGAACACATTGTTGTCAGGATTCTGCAGTTATGGTCTGGAAAAACTAGAAATTGTTGTTAAACCAGAAATGCTGCAGTTTCTCAATATAACACAGACACTACCTACTGATGGTGTAAAATGTGATGTTTTTGTCTGTTTTTTCATCCCTGTCACTGAATTGAAAGCCACCCTGTTCCCATGATACCACACATTATAATTATGAGAGAAAATGGGCTGATTTCCTTGAATTGAGCTCCTCTTTGTAATGGGAGGTGGCTGAGATTTAAAAGCAAGCAATGAAGGAAGGTCATATTATTCTAAATTGTCACTAATGATAAAACACATTAACTCTTTAATGTGCAGATTTTCCTGCAACTAATAAATGGAGATGTCAGGCAATTATTGACAAATAAGTTTTCTCCTGCCAGGTCTATATAATCAGAGGACCAACATTTTAGGTTTTACTTTGTCCCCTCAGAGCGTCTCTGGATGCTGCTTGCGACATTGTGATGATAAATAAAATCAGTTTCCTCTAAAGTGCTCCTTATGTTTAGAGAGACATTGCGCAGTTTATGTGAAGCTAATATTTTCTGTTCATCCTTTTTCCATTTCAAAATATAAACTGAAATGCCCTGACGCCAAATGTGGGCACCCTGTACAGTGTGTACTTTCTGCAGCAGCAGCCTTTTAGTAAGTATGACAGCTTGTCTACTTGTGGAGCTTTCTGCTGCCAGCTGAAAACCTTTCAGTTATTTTTACTCAGATATTTATCCAAGCCTCCTGTGAAAAGGAGAAGTGCTGTCCTGCATGGACTTTTAGATGATGTAGGTAAAGGACCACAGTCTGTAACTGATTTTTAATTACTTTAAGTATTGTATTTAAAGTTATTATGCTGAGATATAAGACTTCTTTCTTTGTCCTATAAGACATCTGCCCATTGTTTTTTCTCCAATTCATTTCATCAATGCATGAAATATAATTTCTCCTTTCTTTTTTCTCTTTAAAGAATTTGTAAATGACCTTGCATATGTGACCAGCCTTGTTTCTAGTCATTCCCTCAGCAACTTGGCCTGAAAATGTTCTTTAGTAAACAAGACGTTATTGCTCTGGCTGTTCCCGTTAACTCTACTTTCTTAATTATATGACAAACTAAGAAAAGGCCATTTTTTGTTCTCATAAGGCTATTTTCTGCCTTGTGGGCAGAGTTTTAATATTACAGAGTAATGGTAGCTGTGAAGTAGGATATGATTGTTGAGAAAAGTTTTAAAAAACAACGTAATTTCAATAAGGACAGAAAAAAAGACTAATGGTTCATATCCATTTCTTTTAGATTCCCATTTTATTCCAACTTTTTACACCACTACACATGCTAAGCCACTTTTGAGACATGATCATTTAATCCCCTCATTACAGAAACTTCCTGCTGACCCTAGATATTAGAGGCCTCTTCGGTTGTAGATCTTGATATTTCTTTGTTTTTATCTCCAGAACCGCCTAGCCATTCAGCTGAAATAAACAGATCGTCACTTTAAATTTAAACTTACAAAAACGTATTTCAACCAATGAAAACATTACTGACGGAAATATCTCTTACTATCATAAAAATGAAATGCACAACAAAAGAACGTAAATGTTTGCTTGTATGAAACAATGTAAGCGAAAGATAAAACACAAGAATGATAAACGATCAGGATACCTGACGTGGTTCTGCTGGTTTCGCTGTCAGCAGTTGGAGCTGCGTCTGCGCTGATGTCACCAAAGACAAGTCTGATCTTTTCCTCTGCGTGCTGCTCGTTGGAGGAGCCATGCACTGAGTTGTGGAGGATGTTGGCAGCAAAGCGGGCCCTCAGAGACTGTGGGGAGATTTCTTTAGCTTTCTCTGGATCGCTGGGGCCCATCATGGCCCGCCACTCCTCCACTGCATTCTCCTTGGTCAAGATGAGCATCATACAGGGCCCACTGAACCAAACAGTGAGAAGATATTTGTGGAAAAGACAAAATATTGGGCAACATAATTTTTGATCCAGCATTTTACACATATATTATCAGCATATCTTTATAGATCTGAACCAAACATAAGTTGTAATATGTTAGTTTTTTTTAACAACCAAAAAAAATAATGGCAGATTGTGTAGTGACTAGTAAAAAGCTTTACTACAGGGAGAAATAGACCTAAAGGAGGAATGTTCAGGAACACAACAACAGAAATGAAGCTTCTGAAAGTCGTGTTTTTATTTCTTTTTTTTTAAGAAAATAAGAGCAAAACCAAATAATTGCAAGACCTGGCAAAGGACCTGTGAGAATATTCTTCAGTTTCTGCATTGTTTTTTTTCTGCAAAAAGCTCTTTGTCACTGATAAAACACTATTTCCTGTCAGTCAAGCTGTTATGCATTGTATTTTTCAAAGATTTACTCATTAAAATAGGACCAAATTGTGTCTTTGCAACAGGTTTGAAGTGATAATGGGTGAAAATCATCCTCTGAAAAATGAAAAAATCACCTGAAAAGCCATTAAAGGAATTCTGAATTTTATATAAGATAATATAGCTGATATAATTATTTTATACAAAATATAAAAGAATGTGGAGAGACAAAATTAATTTGGATTGCTCTGTAATTGCATGATAACTTTCTCAAGCAACAGTAACTTGCAGTTAAATAAGCTTAGAAAGAACCTAGAAGTGCAAGTGGAAGTTTTATGCAGCTGTTGGTTCAGATTAGGATTCATTGATTTCAAATTATTACTGCAAACTTTGCTCACAACTAGATATGAGTCATGCATGAAGGTACACAAAGGTTTAGTCAATCTTACAATCTCAAAACTGCAAATAGCAAATTACTAGCATTTTCCTGGCTATATGGAGGACAAAAAATCAAATCACTACCCACCCTCTGCCTGTCACTGCGCAGGCTAAAAACTTTCTATACTTTTTCCTTCCTTAGAAAAAAATATTTAATTGTTTGGAAATATTTCACAAAAATACAAACAGTCATTGTGTGGAAACCAATGACTGTTGGTTTCCACACAAACCAACAGTCATTTAATAGGAGTGATGGAGCAACAGCCATCACTCCTATTAAAGATAATGTTTTTTTAAACTGCATTTATTGAGTCATGTGCCGAATGTCTGCTGGTTGGCTACTGATTACTGAGCTAATATCAGCTTACCTGTTACTTCATGAATACTAGAGAAGCAGCAATAAGTATGTTTGCTTGTAAACTGACTAAATTCAGCTTTATTTTACCTTTGCCATTTTAAATGAAAGAAATTTGAACATGTTATTCAGATTTTCCTAGGATTTTTAGTTTTAACACAATGACATTTTCATTCCAGCTTATCTAATCAGACACGTTTTATCCCAGCCAAATCCTGAAGCTCAGCTCCCTGAAATAAGCTGCTAAAGAGCTGCTGAAAAATACGCTACAGGGAAAGGTTACTCTTTAAAGCATAGCCGCCTCCCTCTAACAATTCAGCTGTTACTAGAAGTATGTTACTCTCTTTGACTTAATCTCAACAAAACAGGAACAAGAATACAATCTGAGCTCATATCAGCTCACAATCTGAGTCTGATGCGCACAATCGCTCCTCTGCCAGCGCCGTACTGGTTGTGTAACAACCCGGTGAAGGGACTAATCGGAGCGGAAGATAAGTCTAGAGACTGGATGTGATGTTGAACAAGGAATGAAACTGAGATTCACTTCCAAGCCTCTGGCCCCAGGCTGCCTTGACTCTAAGTTTCCAATATCACAGTATAAATTGAAGATGAGACTGGCTGTGGAAAAAGGAGCCGGTCTGTTTGGCCTGCTCCTGTGTTTGTGTGTGGGGACAAACCAACCGACACATAAAATCCACCAGCTGTGTGAAGAATGGCTTCTCCCTGTGCTCCTTGTAAAACTCCTCAGCCATCTCTCTTGACAGCACAGTCTCCATCAACTGCGCCACCGTGAAGCCTTTCCCCCAAATCTCTTCCAAAATCGTATCTGTCAGCATTGAGAAAATGAAAAAGAAAGTAACTAAAACAAAAAGAAAATCAGACTTGCTTAGTTGTACCGGAAGATCAAGGAGAACCTCTGTGTTCCTCCAGAGCATCGGGTTTGATGACTGCCAGCGTCCGTTGTTGAGGAAAGAAAAAGTTCAGCTCTCTTTCTGCCTGTTCAGGATTTGCGCTGCCATGAAGCTGGTTGATGGGCTCATTTTCTACAGCAAATCTAGCCCTCAGACTATATAGGAAGAGACAGAGGATTCTATTTTATGTACTGTACAGTAATAATCTTATTGAGATTGACAAACACAAGTTGTCCAATTGGGACGAAAGACATACATGTTATTCACAGTTTCTTATCAGATTGTTTCTGTTGATTTGGAAATGACCAAAACAATTTAGTCTATTTTGTTGTCCAAATTCTTTACCATTCTTGATTAGTGGTCAGGGGCCAAACAGAATCAATTCAAGGCCCATCAATGACCCCGTGCCCACACTTTGGACACCCCTGATTTAATAATCTATGAAAATCAAACAAGTTTTGCCACAAATTATTACTTAATTTTAATGTAAGTTTTGATTTTGTGATAAATGTATCTTCATTCATGTTGATTTGACCTTGACTAGGCCACTCTAACACTTGAATATCCCTTCAACTAAACCATCAGGCCAAATTCTGCCTCTCGAGTCTTTTGCATTTTTTTTTCAAGATTTCCATTTATTTAGCTCCATTTATCTTCCCATAAACTCTGACCACTTTCTCTGTCCTTGCTGAAGAAAAATAATCCCATTGCCTTTTTTCCTAAATATGTGACTTCTTAGGGCTTTTGGCTGAACATTATTTTATTAAGGTGTATCTGATTTAATGGAGCTGAGTACATATGTATAGTTTATGTCATGTGAGTAAAATGTTAAAGATGTATGAATACTATTGTAAGTCAATGCAAGATTGACCAGAAAGTTAGGTCTCATCCATGCAGAATAATAAACACTTAATGGCTCCCAGAATTTTCCAGAGGAAATGGGGTAATTCAAATGTAATTTCAGGAGTCAGATCTTTTTGGTGAGAAAATTTGAGTAATTTTCTGTGTTTTTGTTCACATCTGACCATTGTGCCACTTTGCCATCTGGTAATTTTCACATTTTAATAAGACATCCTTAGAAGCCTTTGCAGGCAGGAAAAGACACAATAATACAAAACAAATTTTTTATGTAAGAGCCGCTGCTGTTGGAAATGAAGTTATTATGCAT
The DNA here is from genome assembly GCA_902982915.1 of Phalloptychus januarius. Lineage (NCBI taxonomy): Eukaryota > Metazoa > Chordata > Actinopteri > Cyprinodontiformes > Poeciliidae > Phalloptychus > Phalloptychus januarius. The sequence continues at coordinate 11,997,890 of CADWAE010000230.1, read as the reverse complement.
CTGATTTATTTTTTCTTGTGTGATTTTAGAGCAGCGGATTCAGGATGCCAGTCTTTCATCTTGTTATCAAAACCTAAAAATTGTGAAGCAGGAAGGTGAAAAGAGGAGCTTTATTTAACAAGCTGTCACACAGATTCACCTTCAAGCGTCCACCACATTTCTGCAGGAAATTATACCGCAGTGACCCTTTGCTCTCTTTTTAGCAGCTGAATGAGGAGAGAAATGCGTGACTCACCACTCAGGATCCTCTTCTTTGGCTTTGTGAAGGTCAGGAGGACCGAGGATGTTCTTCCAGTGATGGACAGCCCCCTTCCTGGCCAGAGCTAATGCCAGCACAGGCCCACTGTAATCACAGAGATGGTGAATAAATGTCTGCAGTGTCATATTTAGATTCACAGCATCACAGGTCAATTGTACCTTGTCATGTTTCGCATAAGTGCAGGAAAGTAGTCTTTATCCACATGTTGGAAGTAAAACTGTTTGACCTGCTCTTCGGTCAACATCACCTCTTTTTGGAGGGCGACTGCAAAACCTGACTTGTGAATCTGGGCCAAAATCTCATCTGTAAAATAACAGGAATACCTTTAGTGATAGCAAATGTAGCCCCATCCATGTTGATTTGGTTAGGGGACAAAAGAATGAGTGACTTAAACCCTCTGCAATGATAATTAATCGCAGCCCTAGAATATTAAGAAGAACAGTGATCGTGCATGTGCTTGCGCTCCCACACAAGAGCATTTGTGCTTGTGCCTTTGGCTTGAGCCCCACCTCTGTTCTCCCTGGCAACGTCGGGCCGGATGAGAGCCAGCGTCCTCTCCACACGCTCTTCCTCCCCATCCTGCTCTGCGTCGGAGGCCGTCCTAAAGTTGGGGAAGAAGAAGGCGAGCTCCCTGCTGGCCTGGTCGCTGTCCGCACTGCCATGCACTGCGTTGAACAGTGTCTCTGTGCCGTATTTTGCCCGCAAGCTGTAGGAAGTCGGGTGGGGGAGGAGGAAGAGAGGACCAGATGGATGCTCGGCTGGTGCTCAACCAAAGAGAAGCATAATGTTTGGGTGTGTCTGATCAAGCAGGCGAGAATGTGCTGTTCACTCCCTACTCCAGACCCAGAACTGGGATCCTTTCCAGTTATGCTGATCAACAGTGTAGAAATAAATGCATGCATGATATTTTTCACCAAACCGAAGATTTGGTTGCTTTGTTCCCTGTTCTTTTTCTTCAAATGTGCAACATTTGGAATTTCTTTCTACTAACCTTTCAGGCTTTTCTCTCCTGGCTTCCTCTATGTCTGCTGGGCCAATGAACTCACACCATGCTGATATCATATTGGCCGTGCCCTCTATCTGAGAAAGCACCAGAATATGGGAGGGACCGCTGGACATGAACTGCACCAAATCCTCAAAGCAAGCCTGGAAGAAAGCAGGATAAACAACAGACTCGTTAAAAAGTCTTGCAAAACTATTTTTGCCCCTTGAACCTTGTCGTATTTTGTAAATTAACAACCCAAAATAATATATTTTATTGACATACAGAGGCTTGTGGAAACTCTGGGGGAGCTGCAGGGATACACAGTTTGGATAATCTATTGACAAGAGCTAGTCATTGTCCACTCCACAAATCTGACCACAGTTCACCACAAATTATGAAATGAAATAGCATTAACATTTTGAAGAAAACGTTCTGGGAACCAAAACACAAACTGTGTTCTAGGCAAACACTACATTCTAGTGCTGAGGCATGGTGGTGGCAGCATTATGCTGTAGGCAGGGATTGTTTTTTTCTGCAGCAGGGAATGAAAAGATGTCAGAGTTGGTGGCTGGCCTTCAACCCAGGACAGGAAAACGAGGCTGAAAAACATTTTAGACTGGGAGGATTGAGGTTCACCTTTCAGCACGGCAAATAACCTATATATACAATAAGAGATACACTGGATCGAAACATACATGTGTTAAATGGCCTAGTTAAAGGGCAGACCTAAATATACCTATTGCAAGGCTTTAAAATTTGCTGACGCTTTCCACTCAGTCTCACTTAGCTTCAGTTATTTTGCAAAGAACAATCTTTTAGTCCCTAGATGTGCAGAGATAGTGGAGATATATGCTTGTCTATGAGTTTATGATTGTATCAAAACAAAATGTGAGGGAGGATAATGAAAGCATTTTCAAGTCATGGTATGGATACTCCCTGCCTCTCTTGATGGTTCTTTCAATGGAAGAACTCCTGCTGATTTTGATTTATTGACGAATTTCTCCTTTATCTGCTTATATGTACTGCTTGGATGAATCTCAGTTTGGTCTTGTAACAAACAGCACAATAAGCAATCGAAACATTGCTTACTCAGCAGCTCTATTTTAAGACCTGTGAGGAAACGCAGATGGATGTCAAATGTATTTTTTTTCACGCTCCCATTTGTATGTTGATTTAGAATATCAATTTCCCCCACCGCACAAACATTCACTGCACCATCATCAGTTTTCCTCGGCTTAATACAATTTTGCCATGAGAGATGCTGTAAGTGCCTTTCTCACCATATGCTGCATTATCCTCATAATTTGTGCCATTATAGCATACCTCTGCTGCTTTATGTTGGTAAAAATCTCGAGCCTCCATTTCAGTCAGAGTGCGCTCTTCGTGTGCAAGAATCTCAAACCCAGCATCTTGAATCTGCCCAGAAGGAGAGGCATCAACAGAGTGGATGAATGCCAGCAGGAGGGCTTGAGAAAATCTTGTCTTGTTGGAGTGTGAACATGGTTAATCTCTCTGTACCTTCATAATGATCTCATTTGCCTTGCCATGAGCAACTGCGTCAGGCTTAATGATGGCAACTGTGTAGGACTTACTGGCAGGAACTAGGCAGAAACAGAAACAAGTTTGAATGGCGATCATTATTTCTGTTAAGATGCAAAACTGTACAAAGTTAAAAATGTCACCAGGGGACTGGAAGCTACAGAGATGAACTGCACAAAACATTGCTTTCATAATACCAATTATACTTTCTTCATTGTGTGGCTGCTGGAGCTCATCCTCCTCTCTCTGCTCTTCATCCAACAGACCAAAATCCTTCACCTGAGACACAACTTTTAAATATGCTCATGTAAATCACAAAAACATTGCTCATCTGACTTTGTCGTTGCTCATAAATCACAACAAAAAACACTACCTTGGAAACGCATGATTTATAGTTTTGCTAAGGCTCGAAAGTAAGATTATCTTCAAACAGCAGGGCAGGTGCATATCATTGTGCCTCTGCTCACCACTTTGCGACCACTTCCTTGCTCCATGACCAGCTTTTCCTTGGCCAGCTCCTCCACAATCATCCTCTGGAGCATCGGAGCATTGGCCCCTCGCAGCACAGCCACCAACTCCCCACCCTGTTCATGCAACACAAACCTAGCCAGTCAGCACATTTAGCTCAAATATAAAACCTCTGTTTACTTCAGCCTGCAGACTTAAGTAAATGAGTGTAACTCTGTTGAGTTCTGATCTGGGAAAAGTGAAAATATAAACTGGGACAGCACACAAAGACATCAGATATTTGGTGAGCCAATTTGTAGAATGCTAAAAATAAAAAAACCTGGTAAAATGGAGTACAAATGAAATTGAATATACCATTTATGGAGAATTTTTCGAAAATTATTCATAAAAATGTACAAGTATTGAAACAAGTTTAAGCATGCAAACAGAAGTAGTAGAAACACACACTGACTCCAAAGAAAAGGAAGGTGGGTTCGCATTTTCCTCGATACTTCTCCAGGGCATCAATACTGTCGGCTTCAGCCTGTCACACAAACTCAAACAGATGAAACGCTGCTCCTCTGCCAGAGTCGCCTTCAAGTTTAAAAGATATACATATTGAAACTAAAACACGGCTCACAGTGGCAAAATGCAGGAGGTCATCACTGAGTTCATTCTTTATCTTTCGGAGGAGACTAACCACTGCTCGACAGGGGCCACACCACCGCTGGTAAACATCCACAACTACAAGGAGAAAAGTGATAGTACATGGACAAACTTTCTGATACCAATATGAAAAAATGATAGAACTAGATTTATTTATTAATTCTGCAGCATAATAATTAAAATTTCTCAGATAATCTGTAGTTTTGTTAAAATAAACAATAATTTCTTAACATGGAAACCTTTGCCTCACATTAAAATGTTCTTTCTCCCAAAATGACAGTGTGAATGACAGTGTGAATCAATGTAATTCATTATTAATTTATTCATTGAAGACTTTCTGTAAGTCTTTACCAGGGCTGTCAACAGGTTGTTCTTCTCTGTATTTGAGACAAAAACGTTAAAGATTAGTGATGGTGCCTCGATTCCATCTGCAGTTATACCCAAGAACACAAGGGGGCAGCATAATACAACGCATAACTGGGCATCTCTATCAGCTAAGGTGGAACCAGTAAATAAACTGGTGTAAATGGGAAAAGTAAAAAGCATCTCGTTAAAATTGTACATTAAAGTTTTTAAACAACTTTAAAAAGTAAAAGTACAGACAAACTGTTGTTAATTATAGTAATTTGAGTAAATGTAATCAGTTACTTTCGGCCTCTAATGATCTGTTATAGATTAAACAGCACTGTTGTACAGCTGAGTGTTATGTTTATTTTAACGACACAAAAGACAAGCAACCTTTTGTAGCTTACCTGTCAAACCTTTGGTAGTAAGCATTTCCTCCCATTGTTCTTGGTTTAAAATGGATGCCTGAACAACAAAATTACAAATTAAAGACAAATGAAGGTTGTGACTCTTAACAAAGATTATTTGTTTTCTATCCAACCTGCAGGCTTGCCTCTTTCTTCTTCCCTGCCATTTATGGATGAAGCTGTAGTTACAGGAAACGGTCTAAAATATAAAACTAATGGCAAAACAAAACATAAAACTCTTTGAATTTGTTATTTTTACTGTGGCTTGAAACATTCAGTTCTTTTTCTTATTCTGTGGACCAAGCAAACGATTGTTTGACGACTGGTTGCTAAGCAACAGTTTTCTTCGACCCTGAGCAAGTTTGTTCGTTTGAGTTTTAGCCATTATTAATGCCGCGCCATTATAAATGTTCTTGATTTCAAAATGAAACGTTTTCAGTAAACAGTGCAATTTCGAAACTGTGTTTGTTGCTCTCTATTTAATTTAACTTCCGGACCCTTGCACTTGCACATATTTTCATGCCCGCCAGGGGTCGTTGTTGTCCATCTCTCTCAATTTAACCTCTCTTTATTTATTACCGTTTATTTCTGAAGATCATCGTTATTATTGTTTACAGCGAAACAATAATAACGATTTTACAGCTCGAAGTCTTTCGTGGTATGTATTTTCCACTGTTGTACATGCATGACTGAAAATATTTTCCTTGTAAATAGCAAGCTCAGTCAGGTTCAATTAAAAAGGATAAAATGCTATCATGATGATGTTTTATTTATGACACTCTTTTCAGATTTTACTTATGAAATTGACTATTGAAAATCATCTTCAATAATCAGTTGAAAATTGTTTCAAATTGACTGTTTGGAATAAAGAAAGGGAATCAGGGGACACATGAATAAATTTGAATCCTTATTTATATATTACTTACCTGCGCAAACTATGCATATATCAGTTTAATTAAAGCTGCAGCAAATCATATTGTTTTCAAGATATTCCATGGAAACAAGTCTTTCCTGAAACAGGGGTAGGGTTACTTTTGGTTCACTTTGGTTCACACTTACCCATTTCTAATGGAAAAAAGGCAACATAGAGTTCAGATTTGACATTGAACTCAAACCTGAGCTGTAGATGAAAGAGAGTGTTGTGTGAATAGAAATAAGATATTACCTGCAAAACTATGCCATGCCTTGTGTAGCAAAGTCTTCTGAACCTGGAGGTCTTTTTGTACTTTCTTCTTCTGGTATGTATTAGTTACGGAGTGTAGTGAGAAGTCTATATGTCAAGCTTTATTATACTTAGGAATCCAAATTATCTTTGTGGTTAGTTGGTTTCCAAACTTTTTCAGCTTTTCTGAACTAAAACTTTTTTGCTTGAAATAATTGTTGAATCAAACAGGAAATACAATGACACTAGTATACCTGAAAAAAAAAAATCTAGTTGGTTTTCTTGCAACTTGTTTGAATTCCACACTTGGTTCTTTCTGTAAGGAGTTTGTGTGTTCTCCCTGTTTATACACTTCTTCTTCCCATGTATTCTGGCTTTCTCCTACAGTCCAAAAACATAATTGTTAGGTGAACAGCTCTCCAAATTTTCCTCAACTTTAAGTGTGCGTGTGCGTGCATGTTTGGGTGTGTGTAAGGTCCTGTGGGTCTCTGTTTTGCCCTGTGATGGACTGGCAGCTTAAGTGTGGTGAGATTTGAAGTCTTCACTTTATTCAAATACAACAGTATTGTTAGATAATATACTATAATAACTAATGTCTGTATAGCGCCAAAATTTCTGTCCACTTTTGTCAATTTTTTAGTGGTCAGGACCATCTCAGTCCAATCTCTTCTAAAACTGTCCCTCATTTGGACAGTGACACCAGTGTTTTCGGCAGTCTCTTGTGCTCAATTCCCTGTAGTTTTGGTCGTTATCACATTGCTCCTCAACTTTAAAACCAATTCTCTTTCATCTAAAGGTGAAAGTTTGGGTCAGATTGTTGAAACCTTGACGCAGTTGGATGTTCCTGCAAGGTAATCTTCCTTATCCTTTGTGGATAATGGCTCTCATTGTGGGTTTGTGAGACCCAAAGTGCTTTGTAAAACTTTCCAGACTGATGGGTATCACTGACCTTGTTTCTTACATGCTCTTGAATTCTTTATTTTGGAGTATGATGCTTTTGCTTTGTGAGATTTGGGCTGTTTTCGCATACTGTAACAGTCAGTGTTCATTGCACAATTCAACATAGTGTATATGTTGCTCAACAGGCAGCATATTCTATGTTCTATATGCACGCAAACTTTAAAAATATTCCTCGTGAGTGCAGAACTCTAATTACACCAGACTGCTTCAAATCAAAGAAAGAAAATCAAAACAAAGGAGAAGCTAATGGCCTCTCCTTTGATACAAGGAGATTTTGATACAACATATAAGACTCATTGTGATCTTAAAAAGTTTAGAAAGTATACATCAAGCAACCTGGAGGTAAAAGTTTAAAGTTAAAAAAATTACAGAACTGACATTCGAACTTTAAGTAAACTATGATGAGACAGATTTTGTCATCTCTAGTATCAGTGAGTACCAAGAAAAAGTGAATGACAAAAGTTTTGTCAATAACAGATGCTTTAATTCAACATATCTGCTCTATTGGAGTGGTTTGTTGAGCCTACTTTATGCAGTCATATAGGTTCTATTTTGATTATTTCTTGATCCTACAGTTCTACTGCTAATCAGTGTGTGGCTATTGAACTCAGCTTCAAAAAAAAGAAAAAGTGGTTAATTAACAGTTTTCAAAGGGGGGGACAGATAGTGCTTTTTCTCACAAAGCCAGGTTGGTTTGGATATCTATTCATTATGAAATGAAATAATCATTCTAGGAACTGCTTTTTGTATTTTTTTTTTGATGATCTGAAAAGGCAAAAGTAGAAGTTCTGATTTTATATTCATTATAAATTCAATCTTGTGCAATTAATTCTTGATTTCATGAAATTCTTTGTAGTGTTATTACTAGACTCATAAAAAAAGAATGGTTCAAAGAAATCATTAAAACCCCAAAAGCATGACCACTAGAACCACAAATGTACTTTTGTAACGCCTTTCTGAAGTATTGCTGCACTAAAGCCTGAAAGTCACTGTTACATTTTCTCATCTTGCATGTCTTTTTTTTTATGATGCAGAGAGGAAACACTTGCAAGAAACCTTTTAAGCACACATTTATTCAGAAATATTCAGATTACAGGTGAAAACATGACCAACTTTAAAACACTCCAGTTTAGCTTTTATATTTGCAGCTGATGGTACTACCACATTCACACTCAGAGTGAACCTGAAGTGTTACCTCATGTCTCTCTCAGCTTTTGCTGCTATGCCTCAGTCTCTGCCCAGTCTTGATGTTCTGTGTTTCCGAGAAAAAACAGAAGCAGTAGAATCAAAAATAACACCGGAGCTCTCATACTTTCTCACTCTGTGCTGTTTATTTATATGGTGAAATTGGCCCTGATCCGAACTCTTTTCCAGGCTCTTCCCACATGAATTTCAATGAACTGCTGCACTTAAGCTGTTCAGCTCCACAGCCTCCTCCGTCATGAAGAAGGCACATGCAAACAGCCATTGCAACTGGAGCAATTATTCAAAAGGACAAATCAGAGTGAACAGTGATGACAAGTGGGACAGAAAATTTTAAAATAGAACACTGAAAGAAGTGTCCTGTGTTTTATGTCATGTTTTCCTATTAGTTACTGTTTTCTGCATTCTATGTTTGCAGTACTTTGAGAAAGTTTTTGTCTCCCTTGAACTCCTGCACATTCTGTCATGTTGCCCCAACGAACTGGTACTGAGCCATAAAGTAGTCCAAAGGAAAAACTATGCATTGTTTGCTGTTCCTAAAAGGTGTGGTGCCGATCCATTTTCTGACTCCCCTAAATGAAATAAAATCTAAACAATTGCCCTTAATATTAGTGAATATTTGTGAGCAGGCACGAACAAGATGACTAAAAAACACCAAACAGGTTAGGGAGAAGTTCAAAGCAAAAAAACAACAACACATCATTAGGTTGTAAAACAATATTCTGAGCTTTCAACACCTCACAGATGACTACTAAATACACTGAAAACAGAAGGAGTTTGTCGTGACTGCAAAGCTATGAAGACGTGGCTGTTTAGATCAGTAAAAGCCTAGTTTTAAAATATTATTGGGATTCTTAATAGAGACTTTTCATTCAGTCTGACTGAGCTTGGAGCTATTTAGCAAAAAATGAATTTGAAATTATGCACTTTTTGAGTTGGTCACTTAAAACCCCATTCAAATACCCAGAAATCTGAGGTTACAATGAGATAAATGTGGATACGTTTTCCAGGAATTGTAGATAGCTAATTTGGTTTGTAAGGTTTGCATTTGTAACCCCACGGCTCTCACTCTGAGCCCATTGCACATCCAGATGGGGCTAACAATCATGTCCCTCCATCATGCCAGCTGTGACAGCGTCCTGATAAAGCCCTTGTTCCAACAAACAAGCATTTGCTCGCTGCTCTATATAGGATCCTGCGTTTTTCTGTTTCATTTCATTAGAGAGATGCACGGCAGTGATTGCTTTTGTCTTATCAAGTCAATGACGAACACTGATTTGATGCTTTCGTCTCAGGCAGCCTATTAAACCATTGACCTCTGTGCCATCAGATGTCATCAGTAATGTGTGCTGCCTGCAGATGTGAGGTCCAGATCTGCAAACTGTAGATGGACCATTGTGATGTACATAAAGGCATTGCCATACTATTTAAAGCAACACATTTGCATGAAGAGTGGACACACACACACTTCCAGTTAACAGGCTGTGCCTCCTTGTTTTCCCTTGGACAGAGTAATTGTGCACTGAGCTTATCCTTCATATTACACCTTTTTGCATCAAATAATTGGTTTCAAAATAATGTCTGAGTCATTTAGGTCCCTTGTGGAGTAACTAGAAAACTTCTGTACATCCATCTGCTCAAATTAGATCTTAGAAGAAAGACTCATTTCTTTCCTAGCCTAAAAACTTTGCGGCTCATTAACATCAAACACACTACCTTAAATCTAGCAGCGCTCTGTTACTGACCCTCGGCTGAATTTAGAGAAGCTCTTTATGCGGGATGTAAGAGTCTCTGCCACAGGCCATTTGTCTGACTGTCTTTGAAGGTCTCTGCTTGAATTTGGTTTCCATACTGATGCTGGAGGCGTCCATGAACCATTTAGCAGCCTCTCAGTAGATCCCCAGCACTGATGTGAACTCTCCCCCTGTGGACTGCTGATAATCTCTCCAAGGTACGAAGAGACATGGATTTAAAGCATCCACAGTTCTGAGGATTAGTCTCCATTAGTGAATCAGAAAAAGCAGAAGTTATATTTAAGTCTGCTCTATTTATTTTTGCAAAATGCTTCATCATCTCAGCTGTAAACTAAGCCCCAAAGGACTTGAGTCTAATTACTCAAAAAACAAATGTATGAATATCCCAGTTGGTTTTCACTTCTGTCCTATTTTTTCCAAGCAACACGAATCTTAGCAACTTCTGCTTTTTTATCTACCAGCTGGGCTGCAAATAACAATTATCCTAATTATTGACTAATCTGCATGTAATTATTTGATTAATATCAGCGCTGAAGGCATCAAAGCAACACAAGATTATGTCCTTTAGTGCCAACAGCAAAGTCCTTGCATTTCTATCCAACTGTGCACCTTTTTAAGGAGAACAGCATTTTCCCAATTGATCTTTTGCACCATCCATGATGCTCACGCTTTCAGCTTTAAGCAAAGATTAGAATCACGACTCCAACCTCCCTTTGTCTTTGATGATGTATAGTAGGTTTTAAGTGAGATTAAGACTCCAAACAGCCCTGAATTAGAGGCATACTAATGAGCTTTAAAGAACTGCAACTCACACAGAGCACTTTGAAAAATTATTCAAACCCTTTCAATTTGTGAGGCATCAGAAGTTTGTTAGAGAACATCAATGAACAAACATCATCATGAAGATTAAGGGGGAAAAAACCCTGGAGGTTTAAGGCAGGATTTGGTTTTAAAATAACATTTTAAGTATTAAAAATCTCACAGATCAGTATTCAAATGGAAGATGGAAAAAGTAGGCTTATGGTATAGATGGTAGCAGCACCATGCTGTGGGAATGCTTATCTTCACGAGGGAGGAAAAATGGGGGACAGTGACTCTTACTATGCTAGTCAGAGCATAGACAAAGTCCAGAATTAAATCTAATTAGACTGTGTGGTGAGATTTGGAATTGCTGTTCACATAAGCACTAGATTCAGTTAGACTGAGATTCATTTTGTAAAGAGGGATGAGCAGAAAATTCAGAGCAAAGCAGTTAGTTGAACTTAATCTTCATCAGGGTCGTCAGAGTAAACAAGGACAGAATAAAAATGATTGTCCGAATTTTCAGTTGGTAGAAAATTGTGAAAACAAAGTATCATTTTCCTTCTATGTCACAGTTATTCACAACTGTGTGTTTGCATGTCGCATAAAATGTTTTGAATTTTTTTTTTAGATTTATGACTTTAATGTGAATATATATGGAAAAGCAGAATAAGTACCATTGCAAGATGTTGTACATTGTAACATGCTGCATTAATATGTTTCTGCAACACATCTGATGAATCATATAATATTTTAAATGCTAAATTGGAGGAAACATTTAGTTAATTAAATAAGAAAACTGTCAATATTTTCAAAATTTCACATACTTTTACACCATTGCCACGGGATATTCTTTTCAAGATGAGATCGGAACAACACGAGCTGCGGTTCTTATACCCAACTGTGTGATTAAATAGATGAATATCCAGCAGCAAAGACTTAGGCTCTGTGAGTTTTTTAATAGCAGAAAACTAATGTGCCTCCAGTTTGCTGGTTGCATTCTTATCAACTCCTCCAGGACTAAAAACTTATCTGTAAGCAAAACAGCAGTTGAATACAAAACAGCCTAATTTCCACTGCCATCCAGTCATGGTCAATAATATTAAGCAGCGTTGAACTAAAAGAAGTGAAAATATTAACTCAGGAAGTTGCATTTATGAGCTTCAGAGATGCTTCTCAGCAGTGGCATGTTGAATGTGATAATTCACCGACAAAGTTTTAGACTTTTCCACTGTTCCTCTCCATTTCTCTAGTGCATTTTATAACTGGTGGTGCAATTTTAACTGAGCAATTGTTTGCTTTCTGTTTGCTGCATTACAAAAAGATTTTATGCGAAATGAGAAACTGTGTGAGCCACAGGAAGCAGTGTAGTCTGTCAGTCTCATATACCAACAGGCTGCGTTGGTGATTAACTGTGGGTCTGTAAAAACAGGAGGGAGCTTCCTTTTCTCCTCCCTAACAGGCGCTTGTAACTGTGACAGAGGAAGCCAGTATGGAGGAAGTCATCTGCATCTAAATAAAGAGCGCCAATGGCTTTGTCAGAGTCCATTAAGCAAATTGCCATATTTGATAAATGCATCCAGCATCACTTTTTGTCCTTTCCACTCAGACAAATTGGCCTCAAGCGAGAAGTGTTTTTTTTTTTCCTTCTTTGTTCCATTTTCCAAAACAGAGTGGAGACAAAGAAAGAGCTGGGGGAAAAATTCAGCTGGATTGTTTGAATTTAAATGATGACTGACGCAAGAGATGAGTTGCCTCATCACTTAAGGCTATACACACCTGCTTGGAAAGTCATAATTACCATTGCCAGCCTGCCAAATGAGACAATTACTGTTTTCCTGTTGAACTGTTTATCCTCCTTGTTTGCTTGCAGAAAAAAAAACTCCACGTTATGGCTGATTGGCCGGCGTTCTGGCTGAAATGTAGTTAATTTCCAATCTTTCTGCTCACAAGTAGGCTGCCAGTTGTTGCTGTGACTGTGGTGCATCATTAGTTAGAGACAGGTCTCTGTTATCTGTCAAAGCTGAAACTACTCCAGGTTAATAGCTGCAGTCACCCACTCTACTTATTCAGCTCTGCTGCATCCTGAAGCCTTGTTTCCAGGACCTGCAGGCAGCTCACATGCTCTCATTCTCGGCCATTATGAGCTTGATTTTAAGGTAAAAACAAGAAAAAACATTTCTTACTTAACAAGGTTGGGCTTTTGACATAGAATTAGCACAAAAAGGTGAAAAAATTAGTGTTTAGTGGATTAAGTTATAAGCTCTGTTATAATGGTTCTTAGCAAACCTATTCTGTTGGAAAACCTGTATTCACCTTTAAATGGTGCCACATTTCTGAGGGAAATGCAAGAGCAGTTAAATATGTTGGAAAAACATCACTGGAAAAACATCCCAAATTTTCCTCTGCCAATGTCACACAGCTTAATCTACTACTGAGCATTATATGGCGTTATTATTTGGATTGGCTGATTGAAGTTCACAATGTAGCAATTTAGCTATTTAACAAACAGAGGAATCAGTGGTGCATCAGTAAACCATAACAGCCTGGCACCTCTTTCTCATGTTGGTCACCAGCTTGTCACTCCCTACTGTGGGATGGCATCCCAATCTTCAACTATCAACGGTCATCAGTCATCCAAATGTGTTTGTCACTCTGGGATAAACAGCAAGACCCAAGCTGATCCCTAAAATGTTTGTTGCGATTAAAACCCCACAAATCCTCCAAATTCTTGAGGTGGTCTGTAGTAAATCCCGCTCTCTGGTGGATAGAGTTCAGTTCTAGACTGTGGAGCTTAGGATTTCCACTGGGAGCAAAATCCCACCTTGATATGCATTATCTGATGTCAACCCATGCTTTTCCATACAAAGAGTTGCCAGTCCATCCATACTATCACGTCGTCATCAAAAACTGTTTGGCATTGGCTGAAAGAATTTGAAAAGTTTTTTATGGGTGCAGCTCACAATCTCAAATTTCCTACAAATGTGGCACCATTTAAGAGAAATTTATGTTTCCAGTGGTATCTGATTCACTGACAACAAAGAAAACATCAATTAAGTACAGATTTTTAACTTATTGTGCTTTTAAAAACAAATTGGTAACTATTAGTTATTTATTATAGTGAAAAAATATATACACAAAAGCTTTTTAGAATAAAACCAATGGCAAAAGTAAGAGGAGTAGATGCGACTCAAATATTTGTCAGTATGAACATCAAAAGCATCAGCTAGCTGTCCAACTGTTTATATTTTTATTATTTTTAAAAGGTGCAGAGTTTCTTTCATCCAGGAGATCTGATATTTATCTTAAAAACCTATAGAGGGAACTCATCTCAGCAGCGAAGGACCATAAAACCAAAATGATGAATCGAAACGTCTGCTGACAGAATCATCTTGAGTACTTTTGATGCTGCAGCTCTACTTTGAGCTCACGGTGAATTTACAAGCTCTAAAATGTATTTCCAAAGGCTGAGCCTGGCCACTCTACACAGGAAGCTCATTTCAGCTTTTAATATCCAATCTGATTAGCAGAAGATAATAGATGCAAGCTGATTGTGTCTTTTGTAATATTATGCATGTTATGTCTGATTTTTGCTGTTCATTATGTACAAAGAGATACAAAGAGAAAGGATCCACAAATTATGAAAATACATAGGTGTGCAATCCTCAATCCAAATTGTGTTCTGATCAGACTTCTTCAACAAATATTAGTGAGAGGATTAATGGTAGGTACCCTTTGTGTTTTTTAACATCAGTGTCTGACCTCATAAATATGCTTCTGGATAAGAAAAAAACAACAAAAAGGATGATAATTTGTGAAACCAAGTGATGAGACCACAGGTTGACCTTTGCTCATCTCGCCTCCAAAATTGTCATCACGACCTCCTGCTAAGACACACAAACACCATCATGGCCTCCAGGAAACTGGCTGACCTGTTATCTCTGACGCAGTTTCAGAACTGATTATTCAAAGTGATACCTTGTCCTGGTGAGAGAACAAAAAGCCTTGGGGTGGCAGTGATGTAAAGGGAGGAGGAAGGAAAAGTTATCAGCAGCACAGCATGTAATTGCTTATGTGTTATCGTTGGAAAGTCTGATAGGCGCTAATTGAAAAAAGACAGTTTATTAGCAAGCTGACAGTATTTAGGGGATCAGGTTGTGGTTTGAAGGTCTTATTTTGTCCAAAAGATTGCAGATAACAGACTCCTTTTGCAGCTGCTCAATTTTCTGATATAATTCCTTCTTTCTGGTCCTTTCACTCTTCTTTGTCCCCAAGTTATATGAGAGCAGAAATCAGAGTTGTGGGTTTAATGCTTTTCATTCTGAAGTTAAAATTGGATTTCTAGTATCACATTCTTCAGCATTTTTATTTGTCTGCGACAGTCTTAAGACAGCAGCAATGACGAGAACATTATGAGCCAACTGGAGCCTCAGTGAGTTATGAAGCAGAACAAGCAAACACTGACAGTCCCTGCCACCTAATTTGTGGAGCTTTATTTTGTAAAAAAAAAAAATGAATAACAGAAAATAGAGGTCGATAATGAAGCTGTGCAGCAGAAGCTGGGCTTTTATTTTTAGTTTGCTGCCTGCTCTTTCAAAGGTGCATTCATGCAGCCACAGAGTTAAAAAAAAAGTGCGGACAAAAATAATGAGCAGCCTCAGACACAGTCATGAAGCGGCGGTGGTCCTCTGCCATGGCCCAATAGTTTAAGATCACTAGATTAACTTTGCTCAAGCCAAACGACAAAATAACAGAAAAAGCTGCAACAATAAAAACAAACATTTGGTTGCAACAGATTTACAAAGGAGTGTTATCATAAGTTCCTCCCTGTGTAACCATTACTCCTCTTACTTATTTCACACTTTTTGTGTGGCGCTTTCATTTTCCTATTTCGCTTGTACATTTTGAAAAAAACTGCATCTGGTAATTTTGACTGTATTGTTTGTCTTTCCTTGTATATTTTATGTTCCAGGATAGTCCTATTTTATTTTGATTGATAAAAACTATATTTCTCCAGGAATTCTATACAATTAAAATTCTATTCTATTCTATTTTCACGGAAATTTAGGTTTTAACCTATTTATGAAATACTGACTGAAGAGTTAAAGTGTAAGACATTTTATTCAAAGTAGATTAAACAAATTAAGCTGAGAAACGCTAACAGAGTTCCTATATGTTTTTCATGTAAACTTGGAGACTTTTCTGTACAACATTGTATTCTCAGTCATTCTAGTACATTTAAAACGTTAAAATTATTGATTATTATCACCATTAATCTGTGCCCATTGTTGATATTGTATTAAGAAGACAGTGGGATTGGGAATAAAATCTGGAGAGATATTTCACAATATTATTTTTCCATTGCTATACCAAGCTTACCACTAAACTCAAATTCTATAATTCTTCCAGACTTTTTCCATACTTCATAGGATAAATCAAAATTGATTTCAAATCTTGGGTTTTTGCCTTCAAGTGCTTATAGTTAGAGAAGAGGAGACACTAACTTCGCTGCTGTCTAAGACATACGAGTAAGAGAAGCTGTTGTAAAAGAGAGGTTTAGTATTATGAAACTGAGTGCTAAGTTATGTTAATGTATGCTAGTGAAAAATGTGGCTTAATTTATCTTTACAATTAAAATTAGGTCTGATAAATGAATTCCTTACCCACAGTAGGAATGATCCCATCACAATTTCAAACAAAATTGAAATTGGTCAGCAGCTAAAAATAATAACTCCTGAAGAAACAAATAAAATTAATATCTAAGAAAAATTGAAAACCGTCCAGGAAATTGGAAACTCAAGGACAATTCAGTTTTCCAGCACAGACTAAGCAGAATGCCACACTGTTGTTCAGCTCTTTTTATTTCACCGCTCAGTGAACAGGACGGGGTGTGAAAACTTGTCATCCTCTCTGCAGCATCTCCAAGCATGGCTGGTGAAGAAAACATCAGGACAACACAGCAGTCTGAGAGTCGCTTGACAATATGACAAAAAGCATACAGAAACAAATACAAAAATGTGGAAAAAAAAATAAAACAACAACAAATCTAAGATGTGAAAAGAGAATAAGAAAAGTAGAAAAAACATAAGATCAATCAAAATACTCTATACATTGTCTATCCATGTTATCAGCTGTGTTGAGGACTGATAGTCCCCACACATGGTGCACCAACGCTACCCTGACATGCTGCTTCCAAGATACCAAAATTAAACAATAACTTAATTTCAAAAACAATAAATTAACAGTAAAAGTGTTAAAAACACTGTTTATCTTTGGCACTTAAAAGAAAAAAAAACTTAGGCGCTGAGCCACCAGCTTTGACCTCAGGCAGACATCCACTGCTGACAATTTTTTTTCCATAAACAGAACTGTTCAGCATCGAGGGTATTTTGTCGCAGTTGTGCTGCTAGCTGCTTTCTCACAGTAGATGGGTGCAGATGGGCTGCCTGCAGTTTGACTGTAGGGGAGAAGAAATGCCACGGAGGCAGCTGATGCGTACGTCTGTAGCCCGCATGTATTATTCAAAAGGCTGAGTTTTGAAAAGATGATGTGCCTGACTCACCCTGGTAGACGTCTTGCCATTCCCAGGTCTCAGAGTCAGCTTTTTACCTCAACACTGCTCAATCAGCAAGAGGGAGGCTTTCATTTAAAGCACCAAGCTAATCTGAAGTCAATCTGTTAAAAACCCACTCTGATGAAGCATCTGTCATTTAAAAACATACAAATATGCAGTAAAATATTTGTATTAGTGTTATTTCTTTCTTGCTTTAGGTGGTGCAGCAGTGATACAACTGTGTTTTTCAGCACAGACTTTGCACACAATGTGAACAGCTACAGTTGAGGGAATATATGATAAAAAGGAAAGTTAATTGAATTAGCCTTGTCTGTAAAGTAAATTGAAAGTGACTGCTGCATTCGGTTTGATTCAGCTGATTATGCTTTTATCTGTAAACAATGTAAGCAGCAAACCCAAGGCTCTGTCAGCTGTACTAATCTTCTTTGCTCCAGAGCTGAAATGTGTTTTCCAATACACAGCGTCCCACTGAACCTCCTTAAAATCAGTGACATCTCATAAAGTGGAAGCATTAGCTGGGCTGAAGGAACTTACAAGTCCACATTGCAACTTGATTTCTATTTAAATCTGAAAACAAACCCTGATAGAGTTGGTTTTTCATGAGCTTCTTTTATAAAGAAAATATAAACTCGACAACTGTGAATAAAACTGAGGATAAAACATATTAGATGCTTGTCGCCAGCCTGCATCTGTATGCTGGTTCACGGTGTTATGGAAAAGACGTCTCATCCAGATAAGGTCTTAGAGCAAATTGCCACACCAAACGGAGCTGACAGGCTAGCTCCTGTGGCCCTCTACAGGATTAAATGTGTACACTTGAACTAATGGAGAACCGCATATAAGTGAGCCGTGCACAGAGCAATGTGACGATTGGACATATATTCCTTCATGTTTTATTCAGATCTTTGTCAGCTGGTGTACCAGAGGTTAAATACAAACAACAACAGATCTAATGTTTTCAGCTATTTGTTTTTTAACAGGAAGGTCTGCAGAGAGGGGAAGCTTTTGGATAAAAAATTTAGTCAAATATTTGTTGTGGCATCAAGTCGGTAGTAAGAGTAGTAATCATGTGTTGTTAAGCTAAAAAAAAAACAAAAAAAAAAAACGATGACTGACAGGAGAATTTCAGATGATAAGATTCCCATTAGGAAAGTTATATCATCATCCAAATCTGATGACAGTGTTTCTCTTTTAGGATTGCCTCAAGGATATTCTAAGAAGATACTTTAAGTTCACCTATTTTTCAAAAGAATGATATCTAACACTTTCAAGACTCATACATTTTCTAGATCTCATACAAATTTCTAGACATTTAGCTCATAGGTGAGTAGAAATCTGAATTCAAATGTGCCTCACTTTTATCTTAGTTTCTGCCAAACTATTACATGTAAGACAGTGTCAGCTGCAAACCACTATGTAGAGCCACTGCAACAAAAATACTACCTAACCTAAAGCTCATCATATTCAAACAAAACAGCATAATGTTACAGAAACATTTGTTAGTAAAGCATTATATGTACTTATTGATTAAGTGCATATATTTCTCCTCTTTTTGTTCTGTTTGAGCCATTAAAACACCACAAGTTACTTTGTTCTGACAGTGTGGACCACAGAGAGAAAGTGTATGGAGAGTTTTCTGAGCTTTCTTGGAGTAAACAACTTCCTGAAGCAGACAGCTGCCGATCAGAGAGCAGTCGACCAAGACGATGAGCGAGACAGCTAATCAAGCTGACAGCCTTTATCAGGCTTTATAAAAACCCACGGGTGCAGCAGCTATAAGTGATAATTTTCTGCAAAAACTGACCCATTTAAAGAGCAGCTTTATCAACAGCTGATATTAAGCAGACATGCCACTGTGAA
This sequence comes from Phalloptychus januarius, assembly GCA_902982915.1. NCBI lineage: Eukaryota > Metazoa > Chordata > Actinopteri > Cyprinodontiformes > Poeciliidae > Phalloptychus > Phalloptychus januarius. The sequence goes on along the minus strand of CADWAE010000230.1, from coordinate 11,978,928 downwards.
ACTAATCCCTGTCAAATCAGCAAAGCCAGTTCATAAGTGGAGGCAGAAGTGACTGTTTTTCTCCCTGTAGGTTTATAATAAAATTACTCTTTGTAGCTAAAACTCAGTGTTAATCTTGTATTTTTATAACTGCTTTTCTCCAAAAGACACGTTTTCCACTCCAGGTAAGTTTGTTACTTAACATCCTACTTCAACAAAGCATTTGTCAAATTATGCAGGAAGCTCCAAAAGCACTGAGTCACTGTGAATTTCAGGCCCCTGGAGTGAGAGCTAAAAGCCCCTTTTCTTAGATTACTGAACTTTTTACAATCACGGAGAGAGCCAGTCGAGTATTTTCAGGCTGATTGTCTGATTATTAATGGACTTCATCTAACACAAAAAGCTTGTCCTCCTTGAGCCGAACATATTCTCTTGCCTGCCCCTCTCCTCTCTTTCCTCTTCTCCTCCTTTCCAGCCACTGCAGCCACCCCCAACGCTCTGCACTCTGCCGAGAGATCAAGGGGAAAAAAATCAGTGACCATCAATCATTTATGCAAATGAGAGGAGCAACTTTCTCTCAAGCTGCTCAGCCTGTTGAACATCAGACGACACAATTAAAACGGCTGAATGCAAATCATCTTCAGAGGGGCACTAAAAGAAAAGAGCCTATCCTTTCAAGAGCGTGTCCACGGCAGCAGGCCTCGCAGAGCCTCCAGCCCATGAGGGCAGTTTAATGATGAAAGTCAGGCATGAGGCCGTGGCAGTGGGAGACTGCATCCTGCTTGGCAAGGTTGTTACCACGACAATTTGTAAAAACATCAAGCTTATGACTATGTTCTAACATTGTATTTTAATTAGTTTCTGGTGCCATGGAGGATTAGGTCATCGTTTCCTTTTGGATGTTCATGCACGATGTTGCTGCTTTGGACTCCCTAATTGAGGCACTGCAGGTAAAACATGACTAATTAGGATAAGTGTCTATTGGGATCTTGGTGTTTTATGTCTGGTAATTCTGTGTTTGACCTTTTTGCCTTTGCAGTAGTTTGGGAATAAGGTAAATGCTTCTTGTAGGACTCTGGCTGTAACTAAGTAATTAAAAATGGCTCCACATGGCTTTAACCTTATTATTCCAGCCTTTGAGGAATACCTTCAGAAGTTCCTAAGCACTCCTCAAAGCTTGTGGCAAAAGGGTTTTTTTTCTCAGCGAGGTGTATGAGAAAATTCTACAAACCCAGTGACATTTTGAAGCCTAAAAGTCATTCCTATTAAGATCAATGCTCCATTGCACACAGCTTTGTTCCGCCTTGAGAACAGCCTGTTTTCTTGCTGACTTGCACTCAGTGAGAGTAACATGATGCACATGACAACGCGTGCAAAACATGTTGGCTCTGCACAGACGAGGTTCCTATGTTGTATTATTAATACATCACACAGACAACAGGAAGTATTTCTGGCCCACATTTCTCACAGTGGGAAGTGTTGCTGTCTTAAACAAAGGCAACCACAAACTGTTTCATTCACAAAGATATTTCATGAATCTGCCTCAATGTTAGTTTTTAACTAAAACCTCAGCTATTTTCAGGTCTTTTATTATCTGTTATTTTTACTTTAGCTGTAGTATTTTTGCCTACAATCATTTTTTTAATTTTTGATGTGAGTGCTATCGGACAATAATATCCTTTACCTATATTTGCCTCCTCTAAATACATTGAACGGCTTAATTTCTATGTGGCACTAGATGAGAAGTAGTTTCATTCAGTTTCTGGTGTTTCAAAGAATATACAGGTGGCGACAATTTAACTATCTAAAATAATTCAGAAAACAAAAATGAGGAAAAAATAGACAATACAACAACTGTCTTTTTTCCTTTTTTCCTGGTTCTCCCACCAGGAAGGATCTTTGAATTTAGATTTGAGGACTGAGATTTTTATGAAAGAAGATTGATTCTAAGTTTGATCAACCATTGGGTTTTGACCATATGCAATAGATCATTTTACTGCAGAAAGTTTTTTGATTAATGATCAAGGTCTCAGAATTTCTATTCAAAATATCCTTGTATTTTGCAAAACTTAAGCCATGTTCCCTGAGAAGGTTGCCTTTGGAAAACAAAGAGGCCCACATTATCTGAGATCCTCCATCTTATTTAGAATAACCATGAGGTGTTTTTTATAAATTCGCCTTCATTTCATCGGATTAAAACATAAGGTACCAGACGAAGCTCCCGTGGCATTCAGCAAACTCTACTTGTTTACATTTTCAATGGTAGGAAGAGAACAGAGAAGCAGTTATAATTCAGTGCTCATTTTCTGACCTGTTGCATCAGCATCTTCTCTTCTCTTGTCTATCACATTTTGAAAAGTGGCAGACGGAAACTGAGGAAGAAGAAACATTACTGAATAATGTTTCAGCTTGATCATCTTTAAAAAGGACAATAGAATTTACAACAATGTTTCAGCTGTTTTAAAATAGTAATTGTTAAAGAATCATTCAATTGCGGAACCATGAATGTACTTAAACTAAAGGTTGTTTCTTTTTAATTGTCAGTGTGACATTTTGCTTTAAGGCGTTTTAAACCTCTTTAGCAGGGGTACCAGTAGGTGAGGAAGCCGCTGTAGTAATGAGGCCACCCATTGAATTATGAATTTTAATGAAGGTAGAGCACGGAGTGTCTGACACAACTCAGGACAGCTGGAGACTGATCACCTGTAGCTTTAGTCGCTCCTGCAGAGAGGACTCCTGGCTTCTCCTTCCATCAGGAAGTACAATGTTGCTAATTGGTGCTTGTTGTTTTTTTGGGTGTGCATGTCATTATCGCTGACATTAATTAAAATTATTTGCTGGCTCTCAGGTAACCATTACGTTTTCAGCAAGCCGTGCAGCATCTTTATGAGTATATTAAAGTCACAGGTAGGAAGTAAAAAGGTCACTTTATGTGTGAGAAATGATCATCTTTTGAAGACAGTGTACCATGAATAAAATCTTTTTTGTTTTAATAATGGATTCATTTTCATAGTACATATTTTCTGTAAAAGTGGGTGTGTTGAATATAAAGATGAATCTGCTGATATAGTTCAAGTAGGTAAAAACAGGAGGAAATTTACAGCTTGATTTTATCACTCAGGTTTCTGATAGGGTTTACTCATAGAAGTTGAGGAACATTCCTGATGTAGTTTTGAAAGTTAAATAAATTCTTGTTAAACTCTAAATTTCTGGTTCACTGACTTCTCCATATCCTCAGTGGGGATAATTTCAGAACTGCAGTCAGACAAGTTTCTGACTCTCCTACAATGAGAGTCAGGAACTTATTTTAATGGAAAGAAAAAAAAGGAGCATGCAGTGGGTTGGTTTTCTTTCATTTTTTTACTTTTTAAGTTTACATCATCTGGATAACTGTAAAATGTTTTGTTTAAACTGCAAATTCATATATATATATATATATATATATTTTTTAGCTTTGAAGTTATTGCACAGAGCAATGATGTAAAATGCTGTCATCAGAACAGGCTTTTGGTTGGTGGTCCCTCCCAGCTGGAAACACTCAAGATTTCCAATGGAAGCCGAACATTTTAAAACAAACTACAGATCAGTTTCATATTTTGCCTCAGCTGCTCGTTGATAAATGTTTGTTCAAAGAAAGCAGACATATTTATCGACTTTTATCTAGATTATAAATGGTTTGTTTTTTGGGGGTTTTTTTTAAGAAATTTGGTTGGTGAAGTAGCAGCTTGTGTTTCTGAACCCATGCTGAGGTTACACTCTGTATCTCTTTCTTATTCCTCTTCTTGTGCATTTCCATCCATTTTTTATATCAGCTAAATGCTTGCAGGGTTGTGCTTCTACTAGTTATTGGATAGGAGGATTGGGCTCCCTGGACAGATAGCCAGTCCACTACCGGGTAACCCAGAGCCACACAGGACAAATAACTACGGATCCACACACTCAGGTTTATATGCATACCTGAGGGCAGTTTAGAGTGGAGGGACAGGAACATAATACATTTTTGAAAAGTGTAGAAAAGGTGGAGCACCCAGAGAAACCTGTGCATGTTGGGGAAAACACATTTGAACCCAGAGCCTTCTTGTTGAAAACCAGCAACTGAACTGTACCACCATGTAGCCCAAAAATGCCAACTACATTATTAACTCTATTAATGTAAATAATTATTAATGTAAATAATTATTAACATGATTTTTAGAATGATGCTGTTAGATTTTATATTCAACTCGTCTCCTTTTGCAGCCTCTCTGGTACACTCCTTAAAATCCAGTCACCATCCTGCCCTTTTTTCAGAAACATTAATTAGTTTTGAGATGCTCAGTAATGCTTTTTGAGTCTTAAATATTTTTCCCCATGGATGAAGAACCAAATTAAAAGTGAGCCTAATTTTCGTGCTGATTGCTGAAGGGGCGACTCAGTGTCTCTGTTTAGGTTTACTGCATCCTTTGCCTCTTCCAGTGTGGAGGTGAACATATGTAAAGATGTGCCCTCTGAGTCGAGCCCTGCAGAGGAGGTGACCTTTATCTGTTTCGACCGACGTTTATGAAATTCAAAGTGCAAAGAGAAACAGGAGATTGATTGTTTGTTGTTCTTTTTAAGCCATGAGCCAACCTTTCTTTTCCTATTGTTGCTCTTCTTTTGATGTTCTGCTCACTAGTTTACCACTAACTCTGCATGTCTTGTGTTATCCTTGGTGCGTGTGAAAACTACCACATTCAGTGTAAAGATAAAACAAGGAGAACTGGGAACTGGATTTCTGAATGGTCCTTCAAAACCGGACAAAAAACCCTATAAATCCCATTCTCAGTCTTTGGGCACTTCATTCACATAAGAGTGAAAAACAATGCAGTGTGTCTGTCATGTTTTCTCTGTATTGGCGACAGCCTTCGTGTCCTTCTGCTTCCCTGTGGATCCCCAAAGCTTTCTGATTTTCTTCCTGTGCTCTCTTACTTCCATCTAAGGCTACAGAAAATCATCAGTTCTTTGGATGAACTGATGATGTATGAGACACTCAAACTCTACAGGGACACAACACAATTCAAACAGGAACAACGATGTGGCTGCTCACCTGTTTATTGCCTCTGGGCGAAGGGACAGGCTCACCCTGAAAGCAGGTAGATCTTATATTATGACACTGAGAATTAATCACGAAAATCTGGAGGTTTCCAGTACAATTCAAAAATTATTTGAGGAAATATCCCATTGCCTTTAAGATTGTGGTAGTAAATGTAATCACTATAACTCTTCCACATTGTCCTTTTCTTGCATCCAGAAGAACTGAAATTACCCCTTTAAATTTAATTAAGGTAAAGGTATTTATATGTAAAAAAAACATAATAACAAATATGTTTTAAGCAGTATCCTTCATATCTCTTTACAAATGACTGAATAGAGTGTCAGGCTTCTGTTTAAATTTGTTTACTCTGGTACCCCTAAATGAAATCCAATGACTTGAAAAATGCTTGTACTTGGAATAAACTTGAGCTATTAAGAAGATCAGGAAAACCTCTGTCTCTGAATGTACAGCTGTATCTTAAGTATTGACCGCCATTGCCATTGAGCTTTTGTCTTAGTCTATCAAGTAAAATACATTGTTTTGGTTGTAACATGCCAAAAAGTGGAAAGGTTCAAGTGATATAAGCTTTGGCACTGTATGAGTCTTGAGGAATAAACAGTCAAAGCTTTGAAAAAAGGGTCAGTTTGGGGCCAAGTGAGGGGGAAGGAGATCTTTGTAAAGGGTTTGTTTATGAGATTAACAGAAGCCCGACATGAGAAGCAGGATTTGGGATTAGTGACGGACCTTCAGGTTTGACATTAACATTTTACCATTTTCAAAATGGATTACATTTTGCTGGAACATGGGGAAGCAAATCAAGGTGTGTAAAAGCACTTCCTACTTACTAATCGATTCTCTTGGACAATTGCATTCAAAGAGCTTGTTGTGCTCTTAAGTGCATCTCAGAGAGTGGAGAGTATGCCTCCACAAGAGATATTTCATCCCAGTGGAAAGAACTACTTAGCTAAAACAGAGCCTGATTAAAGCTTTAAAGCTTTGTAGCTTGTTGATCTTATGTCATTACTAAGAAAGCCTACTTAAAGTTTTAAAAAGATCTCTACTTACGAAAAGATTCAAAAAGCAAAAGTTTAAGTCAGAAAAACTGGTCAAAATTTCTCTTAGGAGTTTAACGGAAACTTTATTATAACGTATCAATACAGAGACAAAACAAATTACTTAGTAAATAATCAATTTTTTCATTTTTTTCACACAAGCTAGCCTTAAGATCACATCACTTTTGGCAATTTGAAATAATTTCCTATTTTTTTCAGGACATAATGTAAATATAAGAATTAGATACATGTGTGAATATCTCTGATAATTATACTACTAATACTTTTCAGCTAATGACTCTCTGTAAAGAGTCACTAACCACATTGTTTCTATATCATTGATCTTAAATGGGGCAAATGAGGCCTGCAGAGTTTTTGGCAGGCCATCCACCTTCGGGGACGGTTTCCTACTGCCCCGTGTTTTCTCTATTTGTGGATAACGATTCTCCCTGTGTTTTATTGGAGCCCGAAAGCCTTCTGGTGTTCTAACCTTTTCCAGACTGAAGGTTGCCAATGAATATGCCTCTGATCTGTTCTTAAATTGCTTAGATAACTGCGACATGATGTGCTGCTTTTTGAGATCGTTTGGCTTCCATCCAGTTGACACAGATTTCACTGAGGGGATTTCTTGGTTCTCATAACTTGACAGAAATTAAAACTGGGTGCAATCTGAGTGAAGAGGCGTCCCATCTGACTGATCATTGAACAAGGTTAGTACAGTGAATTTCCACCTATTTGGGGTTCAGCATTTGTAGATTTTTCTGTGAAATGTGACTGAAAAATATTAAACATATTTTTTTAAATGCTGCTCTGGGCTATATTTTTCTTCTAAAACATGTTTTAATGAGTTATCTTTTGCTGCTATCAAAATGTATTTTAATGAATAAATATTTTTTGCTAAAGCAGAAGAGAACTGAAAGAGGGATGTCATCCCACTTTCAAAAAAGAAAGAGGAAATGCAAGACTTTTTATAAATACTGAATGAATAATAAATATTGCCTAAATAATAAATATTGAATAAATAATCTTATAAGTTAATTATAATAATTTATCTTTATAAGTTAATTATTATGTAATGTAATTATGTCTTACAAAGAAAATTGTTTATTCTACTTACTGTAGATTTATGATTTAGCATTTTGTGGAAATTATTTGCTTGCTCTTCTCTGTGTAGTATTAATGTTTTATTCTCCAATTTTAATGTTAAGGTTTATAAATTTATTTGGAATAAATAAAATATTCACAATGTCCTCCTGTGTTTTGCTACATTAAGAGTAATGCACAATTTTCCTACTGATCTCTGATTTTATAATGAGATGGTAATGACTCTTTAAACCACCTGCAGTACAGAAGCTTAATGATTTCACTTATTTTCTGAAAAATGTTATTTTTTGTTTTTTTCATTGTGACAAATAACTCTCAGCTGTACCTGCCTAAAATTTAGAATAAAAGTAAACTGAAGCACCAAACCTCAGAGAAAAATCTGGGACACTAATCAGTTCTCTACCATTAGGCTCACTTTGTCCCTTTTATGTGTTTTCTTTCCTTTGTCTTGCCTGGTTCTTGCATACATATTCAAGGCTGATGTGCTCATTAAGCCTCCCCTAAAAAAAGCCGTAAAATGCATCCGTTTTACAACAACCCAGCCTCTGTGACTGAGCTCAATTTAGAAAGGCACGAAGTGAAAATGGGAGGCAGTGAGCTCACACCGCCTTTAAACATTTAGCTTCTCTTGCAGAGCACAAATATTCACTCTGGAAAAACGAGAATCCCTCCCACCCAAGATATGTTGATATGTTAGTGAGGGAAATAAACACACTGGTTACTCCCACGCAGTTAAATTTGCTGCCACGCAGGACATTAAGCTGTCCTCCTATTATTCCTCTGAAGGATGCTATATATCGTGTTTGCTTAAACAAACATAAAGACACAGAGATTAGATATTTTTGCAGCCCTACTGTCCTCGCCTGTGAGCCAACACCTACCCCTACAATGCTTGTTACACAACACCATTACAGTGGCAATGCTTGAAGATAATTTTCTCCCTGCTTGCAAAGATGAAGTGGCGCTCATTGTGAACAATAATGGCCCTCATTCAAAAAGATAGAATGGTTCTGTTGTGGCAACAACAATTGAAACTTAAAAATATTTCATTTTCTACACACATTCTTCTATCACAGGGCTGATGATTGTTAAAAACAGTGTTTTCAGCTCATTTCTGCATAGGAAAACTGAGCTTTTCCCGCTTTTCAGCTTTTGTATAGTGAAGCAGCTGATGAAACGGTGCAGCGTCCATCCTCGTCGTCTGAGCACCGCAGCACTGAAATGTTTAGGGTCACATCAGGAGTGATGGCAGAACAGATGGTCCAGATGGTCCTCTACTGTTGTTTTGGCCACATCTGTCATATATTCCTGGTTATTTAGGCCTCTCAAGCAATTGTTCACCAGTGCACAAACAGCAATCACAGGTGTTTTTCACACTTGGTTTGAGCCCCGAGTGCACAGACTTCTAAAAACAACACCAACAATGTTTCCAGCTGGTAAGTGATCAGTGAGGATCGGAGCATGACAGAGTGATTGGTGATGCTACGGGCGTTAGCAGAAGGCAACATGACCGTTCCAACTTATTCAAGACTTTTTTACATTTTATCTGAAAAAGTTTTTCATGACAGATAGGATGTCTAAAAGGCATTTATCATCATTTATGTTCATTGTGGTAAAACAAAAATCCAGAAATAGACACCAAAAAGATACAAGAGAAAAAAATAAGTAAAGAAAAATTTGTTGGGGAAGAAATTCTTTTTCAAGCCACTGCAGTGTTGGTCTCATTTTGTGTAAGTGGACATCTTCCTCAGTTTGATGGCATTACTTGTTGTTTTAATGTCTCTTCAACGCTCAGGTATTACAGTTTTCATTACAGAATGTCTAAGTGCAAATCTGATCAACTGCGCAGGCTACAAACCAGTGAACAGTGTTTCTAGAAAGCGGTTTAAAATCTAATAAATATATGAAATAAATCATCCTCAGAAATGATTTCCTCAAAATCATAATATAAAAAAAAATTCAATTTTACAGGATTACTTTGGTGCAATGTTCTGACCATAGAGTTCATCAATACTACTAAACCACAGTGCCTTTCTTTTTTCCCCCAGTCTAAACTTATTTACTTTCTAGAAGTATTAAACAATATCCATGACTTCTCATCTGTTGTGACAATTTTCTGTGAAGCTCCCAGTCATTTATCTTATGAGCAGGTGGGAAAAGGTCACATAGGTTGTGCTGGCGGCTCTGTTTGTGTCAGGGTGAGGACTCTGATCTGATAACGTCCTCATTAGCCAGCCCCAGCTTGTAGGAAAACTCAGCCAGGAACAGGAGGTCCACTCGGCTGGTGACGGCTGCCGCCTCAGGGCCGTCACAAGCCAGATGAGCCCTGGATGGCAACTGATGCACCCTGGGGGAGGGGGCTCCATCAAACTATGCTCTAAGAGTGAGCAAAGTCAAGACAGGAGCTGCTGTTTTTAAGTTTGTATTTCCTGCTAATCAGTGTCAATTTAGATGCATCGCATGATGTGCCGTGCGGTTAGCTGCTTCCTCACGTATAAAAACAGTCCATGAATATCAAAATTCCAAGCCGCTTTGCGCTCTTTTTCTCCTTCCAATTAAGTATTTGTACAGGAAATGACACCAGCACATCTGGTGCTTCATCTTGGAGTAGAAATAGAAAATATGTAAATAGAGAGTAGTGCTGTGGTAATAACCCGTGCTTCTGTATGCTGCAGCTGCATCTGTTTTGTCTCACAGCCTCTGTGTCAAACTGTGGAGGAAGAAGTTCTTCTTGTTTCCTGATGGATGGGCATGAGTATGATTTGAATGTGAGGCTTTAAAAAGTGCCCCTTTCAGCGAGAGAACAAAGATATTTGATGCTGCAGAGAAATCTCAGAGAAGGTGGAAAACAAAGCAAAAAGGCAGACTGTGCAGCTCCAAGAGGAAATATGTTATCTGTCAATTATTATTTTTACCATAATTTCATTTGTATATGGAGGAATACTGCAAAAAAAAATATTTATGTTTTTATACATGTATTTGGAGGAAGGAACTGATGATCTTATGTTTATCATTATTTTGTAGTTTAATTAAATAATTAGGTCAAGTCCATTAAAAATATTCAAGCCCCTTGAAATGGTCAACATTGTGGAAGCCCATTTCCGCCATGAAAAAAAAAAAAAGACCAACAGTAAGTCATAATTTCGACTTTCAAAGTCATAATTATGACTTTCAAAGTCATAATTATGACTTTCAAAGTCATAATTATGAGATACAAAGTCATAATTTGACTTTCAAAGTCATAATTATGAGATACAAAGTCATAATTATGAGATTCAAAGTCATAATTTCGACTTTATTATGAGATTCAAAATGTTGCGTTTTCTGGTTCAGTACTCGTTAATAAACCAACTTCTTTTCGTCAGATAGCTGTGATTTCTTTATTGCTAACGGTTAGCTTCTCAACTTATTCTCTTCTCATACAAGTGTGCTGCTTACACACAAGAACTCACTCACATTGCCCCCAGTGGACAACAGCAGTACAACATGCACATAAACATAATGTGACAGGATACAGAACACGCATATGTATCTTTCAAAGTAAATTAGGAACACATAACACAAAATAACTCAAAGACAAGTTAAGATGAGAACATATTTTAACACAAAATCATAATTTCGACTTTCCAAAACAGCCAATTTTGTCATTTTTCAGTAGATATGCTGTCTTGTAGGAGATTTAAAGCGTATTCCATCTGATCGGTAAAACACAGATTTTTCTCCTTTTAATGGATTAGAAACAAATTGAGTAGTATTTCAGATGCGGTTTAACCAATGATGAAATTCTATTTTGTGTTATGTGTTCCTAATTTACTTTACATGTGCGTGTTCTGTATCCTGTCACATCATGTTTATGTGCATGTTGTACTGCTGTTGACCACTGGGGGCAATGTGAGTGAGTTCTTGTGTGTAAGCAGCACACTTGTATGAGAAGAGAATAAGTTGAGAAGCTAACCGTTAGCAATAAAGAAATCACAGCTATCTGACGAAAAGAAGTTGGTTTATTAACGAGTACTGAACCAGAAAACGCAACATTTTGAATCTCATAATAAAGTCGAAATTATGACTTTGAATCATAATTATGACTTTGTATCTCATAATTATGACTTTAAAGTCATAATTATGACTTTGTATCTCATAATTATGACTTTGAAAGTCGAAATTATGACTTACTGTTGGTCTTTTTTTTTTTTCATGGCGGAAATGGCTTCCATAGAACATTGTGTGGCATTGCAGAAAAAAAAATGTATTGGTATCTTTTCTGACTAACAAACAGGAAGTAGTGCATAACTGTAAAGTGGAATGAAATCAATTATGTGTCTTTCTTTTCTTTCCCCATTACTCTGTAAAATAAAAACAAGTGCAATCAATCAAATTTATTATACTCGGAAGTAAGCGGAAGTACGTACTCAAAGACTCAAAGACTGACCCGGCCGGAACACGGTGCGCTAAATAATAGAGCATAACTTAAGTTAAGGAAGCCTCTAGGCAGATACATTTTCCTCGAGGAATTTTAATAATCGAGGTACTCGAATCACTCAAGGAATCTTTTCAGCCCTAATTGTAACCTTAATTTAGCTCCACTAGTAAACTTAATTTAACTACATGCAACTAAACACGAAAAGTTTATTCGCGTACAGTTATAGTTGAAAAAAGCCATTGGGAGATGTATTCACTTCTCCGCTTCCTATTGGACAAAAGCGTACCACGTGGTCACATGCAAACGCGGATATTTTCCTTTTGTTGATTGATGTGGTTTAATTTTCCGCGAAATACAAACATTATAACAGATCACCATTAATTATACATAACACGGTCTCTATTTCTTTTATGTGTTTAAAAATAATGTTAAACTTTGTGAACCGTAAGTCAAGTTGAGTTTGGCCGGAAAGACATGGTTTCCTCCGCAATGACGTGGTATCGCTTCTCGGCCTTTTGGCTAAGATCAAGTGTAGACAACTGTTCTTATCAGTTTAATATCTGATAGTTCCCTACAAGGGAATTGTGTATTAAATTGATTTTTGGGACAGGGGGTCGGACTTAAAGCTTGCTTAGTCCTCTCCACACATCATCCTGGTATTGCATTATTTCCTGGAATGGTGTACCTTCTTCATTTTGTTAAATGGTAAAACATGCTTTCTCAAAATCTGACCTGAACAGGTGTTAAATTTAATATCTCTTCACAGGTCGTTTTGCTCACATTTACCATTTTACTTCTGCTGACACTTCCTATCCTGTTTAGACCAACATCTCATAACAGTCTGGTGTCCTGAAGCAACTATGTAATTACTTTGTTAGTATGAATGGGGTCATTATCCATCTGAAGACCCAGCTGTGCTTATCTTTTGACTTCCTGGTCAGTATCTCAAGATGTTGCTGCCATATTTCTTTAACATGCTCATGACTTTGAGCATTTGTGAACTGTAATCCCTCTTTAGTGTTGTTGTTTTTTGTTAGTAAAGGCTTCGTCCTCAAGGATTGATGTTTATCTGTGGGACACAGAAACTGTTTCCTTCTTCAATGGCATTGTGGCTAGACTTTCCTGCAATGTTTATAATTGTGTGCAACTGGTTGAACCGATGAATGTGGCACTTTTGTGCCTGTTACATAACATATATTCACAGCAGTGTCTCCAAAAGACTCAAATGTTGAGAACAAGAGCTTACAAAATTATGACATCATCTTCTACCACACAGTAAATAATGTACAGGCAAATTATCCAAACACAATGTAAATTTAGTAAACCTATGTAATATTTGGACTCTAAGTAAATTATTAGAAAAATGTCCATACAATTGTATCTAAATATTCACTTTTCACCATATAGAAACCAACAATTCTCACTATTCACTAGTTAGTTTTCTCTGAAACAGCTTTCATGTCTAAACACAATTAGGAAGATTAAGCAAAAGGCCATGTCACAGCAAATTTTTCCTTTGCTAAGAAAAGAAAAAAATAATTGGACAAACACACTATACAAGGAATTTAACACTGCATCCATGTTAATCCAGCAGTTTGCTTAGTGGTACTAAAGAGTGCAAATTATTATTTTTTTCTGCTTGGCACCAAAACCATATGAATTAATTATTAATAATAATACTTTTATTGATAATAATACTTTTATTTAATCAAAAACAGTGCATTCTGTTTAATTAAAGTGATATTTTCTGAATGCTTTATGAACCTCAAGTCCAAACGCAGAGATTTCAATCACTTATTCAGACTTGGTGATTTTTTCTAAGGTGATCAATACATGACTGTTATTTTCCACTGGGTGAAACAGTTCAAAGACTATTTTTCATCTGTAAGAGGTGCAGCAAGTACACAGAAAATTAATCACTGGCTGAAAGGCAGAACTAAGAGGTAACTACGATTTGCTGCAGTTCAAGCTATTCTTTACAGCCCTCAGCTGATGTATTTTGGCAATCTTCTACTGTTTGTCAATTTTTGTGACTATCTGGAGATGTGAACATATGGGGCTCGATTAGTAACAGGTAGCTTATGCATTTACTGATCGACCATATAGATCCTTTTCCGATACTCTGACCCTTTGAATTCCTTCCTACAGCAAAGCCAAGCAAGAAGACAGATAGTCAGTTCCTTTTCAGCCATCTGCCATCGCCACTAAAATATCCGAGTGCACTGTAAATATAGAAGCTATGCAAAATTCAGACACTGGCTGTCACAATGTTTTCAGGAAAACTTGTGAAAAGGCCAAACAACTTTTTTCTCTTGTGTTTTCTGTCATCGTTCTTTCTCCCAGGTGTGATTGCCACAAGAAAGCAGCTTTGCTGAGAGGAAAACCGTGTAGTGAGTCATCCTAGTAGGTGCTGGAGCTCCCAGAGGAACTGGCTCCCCACGTTTTGGAGGCAGGTGTTTCCATAAATCTCTGACTCTTTAGATTTTGCCTTATTTGCTTTTATAATTTTTTTTGTTTCCAAGCCAACAGCAGGCAAATGGATTGCTAATTTGGTCTCGGCTGAAAGATGAAATATTACGTGTCAGTGAGTCAGTATGTCGATCATGCAGCCTTCAGAGCATAAGGAGGGGATGGTAATGCTTTCACCTCATACATGTATGACTACACCTTCCATCTTTGGCTATTTCTTTCTAACCTGTAATTGAAAGAGAAAAGAAGATGAAGGTGCTGGACTTCAGCTCGAAGAGCTTCATCTATTTTTAAAACCATAAATGTCAGTGATTTTAAAAGCCATCCTGATTTATTCATTTGAGTTGAATCTGCAGCAAGTGCTGTCCGAACCGAAACTGCACTACTGATGGAATAGATAAAAGGGGCTTCACAACACTAAGTTAAGAAAATTAGCAGAAAGCCATTTTGGCTTGTTTTTAAGTAAAAATGAGGATGATTTTGAATGTAGGTCAGAAAGTTAATTTTACATGTTGAGTCCTCAGTACAGCTTGAGGGTTTCTTCTTGTGACTGTTGCACAAAAGGCCAGATTTGAGTTCCTGCCTCAATTCTTCCATGTTCTTCTTGTAACCTCTTAGATTTTTTATTTGAGAGGTGTTGTTACACCATGTACCATAATGCAATTGCAAATACAGATAATGTAATAGAACTTATGAGCAGTTTTTATTGATATTGCATTCTCTTTTTCATTATATATTTTAAACATTGTGCAATTCAAATAATCTAATTAGAAAATATTTAAATAAATTTTTCACATCAGAACAAAAAGAGTAAAGAGAAATTAAGCCCATAGCTCTCATTTTGAGAAATATGAAGTTCATTCATGCCGTTTCATGCTGCAAAAAGAGGAAAATTTTTTATGCAATTGTTTTGCTCATCTGCAGTTTGATATGTTGCTTTTTGATTTAAAAAATGTAGCAAAACTGTAGTAATCACTTGGTGTATTTAACATTCGTGACACATTTTCAGTTTTTGGTGCATAAATGGAGCAATCGTGGCAGAATGTGCATGTAAGAGCTCATTCTCTTGCTCCTGGCCTAATAATAGCTCCTGTTTTGTACTTTTTTTTATGCTTGTCTTTGTCTTGATTGCCTCTCTTTCATTGCACATGTTGAAGTTGATGTGAATATAGACAGAAAAACAGACATTATTTAAGTATTCAGCCTCATTCGCCCCTCTAGGTGTGCTGTAAACAAAACACTCCAATTCCCGCAGAGCACGTTTTGCATCGTGTGTTGCCTCCTGTGTGCTCTACCCAGGTGTCACTATGGGGAGTTTACAGAGTTAGACTGTATTTTATATGAATAATCCTCCGCTTTGCAATATATACAGGAAGAGGCTGTTCGCTGATGTTTAAGCCATTATAGCAGACGTATTAAAAATAGTTTTTTGCAGCTGGACATTAACTATGCTTCCTTTCAGACAACTTTCATGGTATTTATTTTGCTGTCTTTTGCAAAAAAAAGAAAATAAAGTTGGTGTCATCAACCAGGAAGGGACAACAATTCAGTTAAAATTGGCTTTGGCTTTGTACTTGTGGAGTGCCTTATATTTAAATGCATTTAATGCATTAGAAGTTGGAAGACCTGTTACCCTTCTTGCTCAATTCAGCTTATTTATTAGGTCACAGCTGTCTGTTGCAAACATAAGAGGGATTGTGAAGTATTTGTGTTGATCAGATTGTGATATATGCTCTCTGAAATGATGTTCTTTCTGAATTCCTTGTGGTAAAAACAACAGAGAATAAACATCAGTCCTCGAAACAATAAATCCATAATTATTTTTCATCTTGGTGTGCAAAATCCTTTTCTCACTTTAATACTGAGACTAGAAGAGAAAATTGTCCAGCTTCTATTTTTAGATGTTCTTGCAGCCTTGCTGCTCAGTATCCTGTGCGGTTTTCCTTCATATTCTGCTTATTTTCTCTTAGATGAAAGCAATAAATGAACATGATATGAAAGAGAAATGAGAAAATCTGACTTTGTCGGCCGACGATTGCTCTTCTTATTCAGTAACTCTGAAGATACCTTTCCTGGCCACACTGTGGTATACATGTTTGTTCTTGTCTTTCCATAGTAAACATTCTCATCCAAGTGGAGGGGCTTTGCCAGAGGAGCTGCAGCACTCTGATCCCTTTGGGAAAACCACCACAGCGCTGACATAGCTCATAGTTATTCCTGCTCACTCATTCATGCAAACTTCCCTCTCCTTGGTCTTCTGCCTCAGAAGACCAAGGAGAGGAGCACATATTTTGCTCCTTTTTCCTGCTCGCCATCCCTCCTCCTGCAGATGCAGCCATCCGTGGCTGCAACATCGGTGGCAAGCCAGCGTCCTGCCCCTGATGCTGATAGGCTGTTTTCAGATCTCTGTCTCACCCCAAAGCAACTGCACAGATTAAATGCTTAACTTTACTGATTTTTTTCCCCTTTCTCTCTTTCTCTCTCTCTTCTTCTCTCTCTCTCTCTCTTTCTCTATTTCTCCATTCAGGCATTAAAAATTCATCCACTCTGTGTTGTGTTAAAAGCACATTATGCAAGAATCTAAATATACCCTGGACAGGCAGGTTTTGTTTGTCCTTTCCTGTCTTTACATCTGTGCACTTGTATGCATGCTTTGTTTGCAGAAAACCACAGACCTGAGGGGCTTTTTCTTTGCTCCAAGGCTTCATCTGCTGTGTCTGTTAAATCCCAGAGGGAGGGAAAGCCAAAGAAAACCTCTCAGGTAGCAACAGGGTGAAAAACATGTTAGATTAGCAACCCCTTAAGTCTACAAACACCTTTAAATTGATCAGTTTTTTTTTTCTCAGATGGGTCAGGGGTTGAACCTTTACTTGGTATTTAAAGTATTCTTACCTCAAACATTTGCCAGAAGTTCTGATTTGAATGAAGTTAAGCTGATTCCCGTGAAGGCGTTTTATCATCCAAAGGCGGACATCGGGCAAGGAAGAAGAAAGTAAGCATCAGCTTCTCCACACTGCCCGCCGCCTCCAGCAACAAAGGCTGACAGTCACGCCGTTTGATGCTGCCTCCTGGATGAAAGGCCAAAGTAATTGGTTGCCATTACAAACTGTATACCATCCTCTACAATGGCAGCAGGAAAAGAGATAAGAACGGGTTTTCACCATCTTTTGAACTCCAGCGAATGGCAAAGAGCAAAAGAACAAAGTCTTTTGTTGTTTAAATGAGGAGCGTGGATGTTTTTTAATGTGTTAATTTTGCACTCTGTGTGCACTGTCTAATTACTTTTATCTGTGCTGTACAGCCGTTTTTATTTGCACTCAAGAATTTGTCTGTTGCTGTGTTCAAAAAGCCTTGCCTCCCTTTTCAAGGAGCTGCTTTTATGTTGATGATTTATGTACTTTCAGGTTACTACACAATAGCACATTCACCAGTTGATGTATTAAATAAGCTTAATTCCTTTCTCGTCATAAAATACAATGTGTAACTAATAAGTGTGGAGAATCCAGTTTATGCCCTGACATGCTGAATTGCACCTCTCCACTCTGATACACAACTCCCCTCTGGAGCCGCATTTTGCTCTGCTTTTTGGGGATCACCACTCGTCTTGCAAAAGAGTAAGAGTTTGTGTTCCTCCAGTCAAATGTGACACCTCCTACTCACCAGAGCATCTCCACAAAGACAACAGCTGGCAGTTCATCCTACCCATCTGCACTGATGTGTGGCATTCCTAACTCGATCACGGTTGTGAACACAGCACCTGCGATCTGAAACGTTGCGGAAGCTGCCACGGCCTTGTCGTTTCGGGACCTGCTCCTTTCTGCCTCTTCTCCTCTCTCCTCGGTCCTGTCACCTTCGTGTCCCACATGTGTGGGTGTGTGCGTGCAAACGATAAGAGCGGCTTAGCCTGCAGGCGTTTGCAAAAGTTTTACTCCTCTTTGAACTTTTGACATTTCTTAAAGATAAAGATGTTGAAGTTTGTGGTTGAAATGTGACATGTGAATAAGTTAAAGGAGGACGAATTCACTTGCAAGCCATTTGTACATATCTCAGACACTTCCACATATTTTTCTCCCCAGTCGGTAACAATACTTTTGTCTGAAGTTTATTGAGAAGGAAACAAACACAAGTGTGGGTGCCATGCAGCAGCACAGTGCCAAGAGCATTTATTAGCGCAAGAGGCATCACAGCAGAGGAACATCTGCTCCCTCATGGCCAATTCCTCTGCTGGAGCACCTTGCATACACAGTGGTGTCCCCTCTGTCTTCAGCAGAAGCCGATCTGAGTGACAGTTGTTTGCAGTGCATTGGTCTGTTTTTACTCCCCGTGGGTCTAATTTGTGCAAGCTTCTTTTGAATTGTTGTGAAGAAGATGCAGGAATGGAGCTCTTGGTGGCTAGGGCATCCAGGATGTCTCATTCCTCTGTGACTGCTGTTGGTTTTGCTATCAGTTGTTCTGTAAATCCACATATTTCTGCCTATTTCAGCCCAAATTTTAAATATTTGGGCTGACATAGTTGAGTTTGAAGAAATTAATTCCATGCATGTCCCAGTGAGCTGCTAAAATCAGATAATATACAGAGCAAATTATATGTGCAAAAACATTCACAATTCCCACAGTATATATTGCATTACACCTCCTATGCCTTATATTTATAATGTCACTTTTCGTTTATACTGCGGTGGCATTTGCTGCAGCAGCTAATGATCTCCTACAAAGGCTCACGCTAAGCCACGAGTCAAAGATGCTGTTCTTTGAGGCAGAGCTCTGCTTTGCAAGTACAAGACTCTGACTGGAGCTATTTTCTCTGCAGGGGACAGGATGAATCAGCAACATCTAAACTCTGTGGGGAAAAAGTCAGAGGAAAGAGCCGAGACCTTTAAAGTGTCAGTTCTGGAAGGGGATAAAAAAATTTTTAAAAGACAACCTGCCAGTTTGACAAGTGAAGATTATGCACCTGCAACTTTAAAGGAAGACAGAATACAGAGGTTCTGCATAAAAATGTGTCGTCCTCTGCCCAAGGTGAGCTCACTGAGCCTTTATGTGGAGCCTTTTTTTTTTTTACATCGAAACCCCCACGGCGAAAAAGGAAAACTTCTTTCCTTACACCTAAGCCGTAACCACATGCCAATTTACAACTCCCCAAGAGAGGAATTAGAAAAGTTACAGCATGCACACTGTAATCCTTCAACTGGAATTTGGGCTGATCAAATGCATCATCAGAGCAAAATTTCCCTGTTTTCAATCCCAGCTGAGTTTTAGTGTCTTTAGTTTCAGTGCCTGCTGGTATTATCAGTGATGTATGTTTTCTGCTAAATATTGTTCCAAGATTTCCCCCAGAATGGTCTGTTCAGGATTCCTCAATTCTCCGCCAGACCTTGGTGGATTCACAGGAATGTTTTGGTCACCGTCCTGCTGTAGGGTCGAGTTCTGTTCAAGCATTAAAACATTTACAGATGAGCTCACATTTCCAAGCACCCTCTGATACATCCTACTGTTCATGGTGGATTATATGATGGTGAGCTGACCAGGTCCTGCTGCAGGAAAGCTACGGTCAAGACACTTTCTAAGCTGGAAAAATCAATTCACATGAAACATTCACAACATAAATTTTTTTTGTTACGAAAGCAGTCAAATGCAGGGCAAAACTGTGGTTAAACAGAGAAATGTGATAAGTTAAATCACTTATAAACTGAGCAGGCAGATCATGGAATAGGATTGGGATATTAAGATTTATGGTTTTTGTGACAAAGGGAAAGGAAAAACCTGCTGGGAGTCATTGACAGAGAGATAAATTTCAAATGAGCTTTATTCTAAAAAATGATTTCTGTTGTTAAAGTATCTAAACTTTTTTTGCTAGAGATACAGCTTAAATAGGTTTCTAAACTGTCAGCAGATACAAATATATCTCTTGAATGGAAGATATTGTATCCATTTTTTATCTTTCTATGCTTCCCATCTGAGTCTTTTGCACAGTTCTCCACCTTATATGTTGATACAGCAAAGCAATCTGTTACCTTAAATAATTGCTTGCTTTAATTTTTTTATTAGTACAAAAGGTTAGCATGTTTTAACTATAAATAAAAACACAAAAAAGTATCGGTTTTGTCCTTTTGAGTTCAGTGATTTTGACCAAATTTTCTATAAATCTTTAATATTTTATTGCTGAAACTATGATTAGTTTTAGCAAGTTTAGTTTGTTCAATTGCTATTCTGATGACACCTTTTTCTGACAAATGGAAAGTCACTTATAGATAATTATACTCATGTCTTCATGACGATAGTTGGGCAGTAATTTTGCTCTTACTGCCCTCCAGAGCATTCTTTGAGTCTATTTTTAGACAGCATATGTCATTTAACTACTGCACAGCTGTCAGGAACTTATGCTCTCCATTTATGTTTCTGGATATAAATTAAAATGCTCAGTCAAGTGCCTGGTGCCTCTGGAACCATGTGACTATTTAAATGATGGATTGAGAGAAAAATTCATATTATAACCCCAGTATTTAACATCACAATTTACCCAAACTGTATCTCATTTGGAAAGTTTCTTTTCAGCCTGATTACAGTTTATTGCAGGGTGAAACAATTAACTTGGCTGAGAATTTGTTTCCTGTTCTGTCTAGCGTGATGCTCATCGCATATCATTTCCACTACAATCTGAATTGCTTGAACACAGAGCAAATTCATCATTAAGCTTAGAAACTTAGAGGTCAGGAGTGTATCCAAGCTATAGTTTCAAAATAGCACAGAGGAAAGCTTCAGCTATTGTACCATAAATCAGCACTGACATCATCATACCAGTTTCTGCCACGTCGCATATTTACATTTCCTTTAGGCTTTAGAAAGTAATCACTGTCAAACAGAGAGTTATAATGTATTTCTGTGATTACGGCTTTGTTTTCCCAATCATTTCTCCATCTCATGATTAATCTCATAATTAATTCTCCAGCCCACTTGATCTCAAGCTGCGCCCGGTCTGTCTCCCACACACTGACAAAGGTACAAAAGGCTGAGTGCAAATGTTTTACAATTTCTGTGGTACAGGTTTTAATTAGAAGATTTCACCAACTATGATTTAACCTCAGCAGAGTAACAGATCAGAGTCCCAAAGGGGGAGGAGAGCGGGCTGGTACGCTTTTAAATAAGGTCCTCGTCATAATCCAGAGCTGTTATTAGTTAAAATATTTGAGGGGATCATTTCTCAAACAATACTTTCTTGAGCTTTATTTCATGTTGTAATGTTATTTACCCATCAAAACCTTCCCTGGAGTATTGATTTGATTCTTTTATGCACATGTAGCTCTGCTGTGATGACCTGCTGAAGGCAGAGTGTCGGAAAGAGCATGAGCTTCTTAAAGAGACAGAGGCCAATTTCAAGGTGTTAAATTACAAAGTCAAATTTCTTTTAACTTCTGTTTAATATATACAGCATTTTTATAACAGCTGAAGGTAAAATTGATTGTTCTATAAAATGTTAATATGTGCCTAGAAAATGCATAATACTGCTCCTTGAAATATTACTTCTAAGTAGGAGTGTAACTGGCTAACAAGACGAGACAACATGATGGAAGGATTAAGAAAATGAGACGGTAAAAGAAAATCTGCAACCTTAAGGGGAAATGGAGAAAAAAAAAAGAAATCCCGACTTTTTTTCTCGAGATCCCGTGATATGAAAAAAAAAAGTCGGGATCTTGAGAAAAAAAGTTGGGATCTCAGGATCTCAACTTAGTTTCTCGGGATCTCGAGAAAATAAATCGGGATTTCTTTTTTTTTTTTCCTCCATGTCCTCTTAGGGGCTCTGTATTCATAATCCCGGATTCATAAATATCACAGTTACTTCATTTGACAAAGTCAAGAAGGTTTTGAATCATCACCTCTGAATCACAGAGTCTCCAGATTGAAACTAAACATAAATACTACCAATAAAGGAAATCTTTGTGTAACAGTTTGACATTCAGACAGTTTTATTCAGACTTGCAGTGACTCATTTCAAGATGAACTTTTGTCATGGAGGTTAATAATCACTCACCAGCATTAGGTCAGCTTTCTCAACAACTCGAGTGTTGATTACTACTGAACAACCAAACTGCTTTCATTAATTTCTTCAATTATCTTCGCAAATGCAAAGAGGCAAAAGTCTGTGAATGGATTCCAAACAGGTGTTGGTGTTTAATACAAACACCTGTATCATGCAGCGTTTGAAGTAATGGCCAGAGGACGTTTTTTACTGATGCTTTTCTAATTTCCAGTAGCAGTTCGCTGTAGTGCTAATGTTCTTTTCTTGCATAAAAAAATAACAGAAAGCACATTTAGCTTCAAGCTGTGTTATTTTTCTTTCTTGCCTCATCTAAAAGAATATTTTTTTAGAAATGAGGAATGGATCTGAGCTGCATAGGAGTAAAAAAATAAAAGCCTCTGCTATTGTTCCAAAAGCGAGCAATTTGACATCATCATGGCTCTCAGATGAAAGGCATGTTTCTGTTTAGGCTTTTTGCATTTCACTTGAAATATTGCGTCCAGAAGAGAGTCTCTTCCTGGAACTGCTACATTTTGATTGTGATTGCAGTTCGATGCTACTGTGACAAACTGTAAACAGAAGAATGCTGCTTTAAAAGCTTTTTCAGCATTTTATCACTGACCTGTTGTTTTCCATGATATTGAATCACATAAGGCCTTCACAGAGCAGCTGGATTTATACTGAGATTAAATTGCTCTCTGTTTTTTGACTTCTGAAAGGCAATTCATTGCACTGGATTTTATTTAAGAGCATCAAAGTAAAGGGTAATGAATACAGATAGACAAAAAATATTAACCACTTTCTATACACCCTTGTCCCTACTGGGGTTGGGAGGTGCTGGTGTCTATCTCCAGCTAACGTCCCGGGTCAGAAGCGGGGTCACCCTGGACAGGTCGCCAGTCTGTCGCAGGGCAACACAGAGACAGACAGGACAAACAAACGGCACACACACACTCAGACCTAGGGACAATTTAGAGAGACCAATTAACCTGACAGTTTGGACTGTGGGAGGAAGCTGGAGTACCTGGAGAGAACCCACGCATGCACACGGAGAACATGCAAACTCCATACAGAAAGACCTTGGGCTGGGAATCGAACCCAGAACCTTCTTGCTTCAAGGCCATGTGTGCCAATGTGCAGCCTTCTTTTTAATTTTTCTTTCACTTTACATTTGTGTAAATTTGTGTAAGGAAAAAGGCAAAATGTGAAAATGTTAAAGTCTGGATCCTTTTGCGAGGCATCAAATCGTATTACCACTGGCGTACCGCTTTTGTCTGTTTTAATCACTCCTGTTTTATGATTCATTTTTAGACTAATTAATTATTGTCATTTTCCTAAAATAATGGCCTAAGTCATATTTTGCCAAAAGTGTTTTTTTCTTTTTGCCTAAATAATTTTTTAGCTAAACAGAGGTGTTGATTTTTCTCTCTTTTTTTCCAAGTAAAATCAATTTTGGCAACAAATGACTTAGACCATGATTTTAGGTTGGTGATATTATGGTGGCTGATTTTTTTTATTTCTTGGCTGCTAGCAAATATTACTCTCTCACTCATTTGTTTGCCTGGGGCTATTGGAGAAACCATCACACATTTCATTTCCTATCAGTCAAAGAGCAGATATATTACAATAATGAAATAGCTATATTTTTTCTGGTGTTACTGCTGGGAGACAGAAACATTTATTCATTCTCTAATTTCCACTGCGCTTAATTTTAACATGCACAGAGGTCATTTAAATACACCCACACACACATCTGTCTGGATTATTTCATTTAAACACACATCAGCAAAGACTCCTCCTTCCTCCCACATTTTCTAAATGTTGGACTTTCCTCTCCTGAGCGTGAATCTAAAGCAGCTGTGGGTGGCCGAGGAAAGTAAACAGCTGGGGTCTAATCATGTTTCTTAAGTAATCAAGGTTGCCAAAAATGTCTGCAGCACATCATAAAAAGCTCACCTATTTTTACATGGCACAGCTGAGAGAGTAAATGAAAGCTAGAGACAAGCTAGGAGGATTATTACAGCACCTATAATGATTGTTGATGGAGCAGAATGTAACATAAATCAAAGGACACACTCATCTTGAGATGTTTGGAAATTAAATTGGCTAATTGAGAGTGAGAATAAAAGGCTGGAAACTTGCATCGATTTTTTTAAAACCAGATAATCTGAGCTACAAAAACAACAGAGAAAATTGTGCTGCCAGGCATGAATGTTTCAGTTTCCTGCCTTATATGTGGATTCATTATAACTTTCAAAAACAAGGAAGGAAAGTCACTAAAAATGTATTTTAACTATATATGGAAAAGGTGGAACATGGTGAAAATTATGTTTTGCATTAAATATCTTCACTGTTCAAGGAAATGTAATTAAGAACATGGATAAACCCTCCATCTCCAGACACAAATTAATACAGTTTAAATGTAATTTGCAAAATTAAACATTGTAAACTGAATTAGAGACAAACAGCAACATGGTTATTTGACTGCTTTGAAAATTTGTCTTATTATATCTAAGAGCAGAAGGAAAAGAGAGTTATGTTTTTGATTTGTCATTTTTCTTTATGAAGGCTGCATTTACCCAGAGAAAGTCTGAAGTGACCACTGTGTATGTTTTCCAGAGCATTTCTTTTGTTTTAAACCCCAAACCTCAGCAGATTGGGATGTACTGTCCTATCTGAACTGTGACCCCATGATATGAAACAATCATTTATTTTACATTATTGCTTCACTGCAAGGTTTGTTACTTGTTTGCCTGCAGCCTGAAGCAGACAGTCATTGTTTTAACAAGATCTAATCAAGCTATTGGAAGATTAATGCATGATGATCAGATTGAGTAGCAGAAGTTCAGGAAGGCTGCTGGACATTTCCTCCTCATGAGTTTTATTTGAAGATGTAAACTTGGTAGAGCAAATGCTACCCAGTAGTTTCTGCCACTAAAGCATCGTGTTAAACATCTGATTATCTAAATGTTGTTGAAGCTATAATCATCTTGCAAATGTATCTATCAACACTCCATTCTTAAAGGATTAAGAGATGCTCTCTTCAAATCTGACCTTTATGGAGAAAAGTTGGCTTCAGATATAGGAAATCATGAAGTTTTGTCAGGCATCAGCCCACATTGCTCAGGTGACCCCACCCAAACTCTTGAATCTGGTTTGTTTCATAAACCTGTCAAAGTTGCAGTCATCCCTGTTACTTTTGCACTTTTCTCTCCCACATGTCTTCCTTCCACTCAGCTTTCTATTGACAAGCTTGGATGCGGTGCTCTGCTTCTTTAGCAATGGTGTTTTGTGGCTTACCCCATTGTGAAGAATATCAGTGACTGTCTGCTGAACAGCTGACAAGTCAGCAGACAAAAAAAATCATAAATATTGGGTAATATTTACATTTTGGGTTTTCGTTAGCTATGAGACATACTCATCAAAATTAACAGAATAAAAATGCTCTTTCTTTGTGCATATATTAGTTTCACTTTTTAAATCAAATTGCTAAAATTAATAAAATTTTTCCATGATGTTCTAATTTACTGGGCTGCACCAAGCTGTCCTACCAAGCTTGAACATTCTCTGTAACTCTTGACCAGTGTGTAAAGGTTACATTTGCTTTAGCACCGGGAAGTGTTTTTCTTCTGGCAGCTGCGAGTTTGATTCTGCAAACGTGTTTTTTCAGGTTGACGAGTTGATAACAAAGGAGTGAACTAGTCAGGTGCTGAGTGCAGAAGTGGCAGGAGTCAGTGATCATCCATCACTCCTCTCAGAGTTGGCCGGTCATGCCTACAGAGGGAGAAAGATTGACTGTCACTTTCCTCGCAGCAGAGATGTCTCTGTAGAGCAAAGAGGGGGAGGTGCTGGCAGAGTGACAGAAGGCTGCAGAGGTTAAAACAGGGACTGATAGTCAGCCGCATCCATCATCAGAATACTCTTTAGACAGAAGCCTTTGTTCCATGTTGCATCAGCACATCTGCCTGCAGACCTTTTACCCTTCTCGGCTGCTAACACATGCTCCATTCGCAGCTGTCTCTGAACCAGGTACAAGCTCTATATACTGGAGTCATAACACTCAAACGTCTCTGCTGTTATTTCCAGCAGCGGTGCCCCGACTCCCCGTCTGCCTCTTCCTGGGCTTAGTGCAAAGTCTGCTCAGTTTCCTCTGGGATGACTGCTGTCTTTTGAATAATTTAGTGCCGCCACAGCAAGCTCAGAGCAGTTAAGGACAGAGAGATGCTTTGAGCGAAACCTTCGGCGCTCTGTCATCCAGCTACCTGAAACCACCGACCTCTCGTCTGTCTTCACAGCTCTGGAGGAAGATCACTGTTATGAACTTCTGTGTGTGCTCTCATTGTTTGACGATTTCTAACACAAAGCTACAGCTCACAACAGAAGCACTTTGCTCCAGCAAACTGGGGCAATCCATCTTTTAGCTTCAATGATTCGATGATTAAGAGATTCAGCATAACAAGTGCAGAACAGCTAACTGATGGAGGGCGCTGTGTGGACGCAGTCGGAGTCCTCCAGCAGTCACAAAAAACCAGAGGAGGCATGAAGAAAGTTAATAATAACTTTTAAAATTCAACATTTCAGTAATTTGTGTGTCCAATGCTTTGTGTACATAAGTACATATTTTAAACCTGCAAGATTTTCCTACATTCCAGCAACAACTTCAAAGTGTTGACGATTCTGTGGAAGAGATCAAGACAAGTGACCCGCTCTGTCTTTACCACATTGCCTCCAACATTTGTATCTTGGTATTTTCTTTGTGCTGGTGTAATGAAATATTTTACAATGTTCTTCCAGCCAAACTCTCTCCACGAAAGGGAACAAGATGTTTTCCACTGTTGCCCACAGTTAGCATCTTTTTCCCATCTTCATATTAGATTTTATTAGAGGACATCAGGGTAAAGACCATTAAAGAACACTTTTTTAAAGATTTGTATCTTTAAAACACATTAAAATTGGCAAATTGTGGAAAAATAAGTTTGCATACTTTTACAAGGTACATATTTTTTTCAGGATGGGACATATTTGCATTTTACATTATTTAGGGTACACATGTGTTTTTAAGCACTATCTCTTTAAATTTGTCCAAAAAAATGAGACATAGCTTGCTTGCAATTATGTTCATTTGCTTTAACATATCACTCAGAACTCAGTGCACAAAACTTAGGAGTGAACACAGAAATGGGGCCAGTAAATGAAGCGGGAAATAGCAAGAGGTACTGAGACTAAAATAAATTAGTGGAATGCAGAACAACCTGCTAATGTTGCAAATTAGAATGTATGACTGCAGTCAAAAATAAAATGCATTTACTGTGTAGACTTGGACGTTTGCAAACATCATTTGCATAAAATAAATACTGCTTAAAAAATATTTGTTCTTGGTTAAGAAAAGAAGTGTTTTTTTGCATGTGTTAGATAAGAAGGCTGCTCTGGCTCTAATGCTGGTAAATCTGGAACTGCAAACAGCAATTTATTATTCATAATTTATAATTTTGTATGAAGACTAAATTAGAAGCAGTCTCAAGACAATCTTGAGGAAATTAAAAGGCCAGTTACAACCGAAACCACTAAGAAAGATCTACATTTGGGTCAGTTAGATTTTTAAAAGTACATTTCAACAACTTTGGACATAACAGAACCTTTTTTATTATGCTGCCATCTCATTCAGAGCAGAGTCACTCTTCCTCCTGCACTCATGTGTTTAAGATCCTAGTCAAAGTTCGCATAATATCAGAATACTGTCAAAACTGCAGAATAGCTGCAACATCTCTCCATGGCTCAATCCAAGCATGAAACAACTTAATCGACACCAATTATCAAGACGTTTTACCAATATAATTTTTCATGCTTGTACAATATTTTAAATCACCTCGACAAAATTATTTTACCATTAAAATGCAAAAACATTTTAATGTTTTGCATTAAACATTAAATGTTTAATGTTTATAAAAGGTTCCTTAGCTACTACCCAGCTCTCTAAATATTGTGATTATGTATTTTATGATTAAAATACTCAACACTTCTCAACACTTCTGCCATTTCCTCAGTGTATTGTTGAACTGTAAAGAGGTGCAGCCCAAGGTTTTAACAAGAATCCTACCACCACTACAATCTGACTTTGGACGAGAAAAAAGTAAAAACAGTTGCAGAATCTCATGCGCTTAAGGGATCAGCTCCTCTTCTTTCTTTTCTCCTCATTATGAGATAGGTGTTGTATTAATTTTTACAACCTTTAACCGTCACATAGGACACCAGCCAGCTTCACCTCTCTGCGACCTGCACCCTCCCTCTCCATAATCCTACAACAATGCAGAAAATCACATTAATGCACCAGAAGAATGGAGGTACAATGCAATCTATGACAGTTGAGGCCAAAGGGGCGTAGCTATCATTTCCATACTAATGCCGCTGGTGAAGATGATGAGGAAGAGGCCAAAGCAGGGGCTTGCACTGTGTTGCTTGTTACAAAGAAGCTTTGTTGTTGGTAGTATAGGGCAGAAACCCTGCTGCGAGGAAAATCATGTGCTGGTCCTCATCTGGTGCAGCCAGAGTCCATTTAGACCCTGATCGCTCTGGACGCTGCTCCTCTTCCTTGTGCTTTCCTCCGACACACACAGGCGACCAAACCTCTTTTCATATTTAAATGTGTCTTCTCATCTTCTGCACAGGTCTTTTTACATTGTGAATTTAACAAATATAATTGTGTATTCTAGGTTTACTAGAACATTTGTAGATTTTCTGCGCTTTATGTGAAAGGTTTTTATTTACATGTGAGGAAACAATTTATGGATAAGCATGATCAACCTTTAGTTCTTTTTCACACTCTGGCTGTGCGGACGGTGTAGGTGTAATGTCTCCTATTTAGATGCGATTCAAGGCCAGGCGTGGGTGCACTGCAACTTAGCTGCCCGCAGAAAAAGAAGGAAAAGGCTAAAGAGAAACCTCAGAGAGCCATAGCTGCAGAAAACTGGTAACACCAATCATCTGTGAGGCAACCAATTATCATGCGTGATTGGGAGGAACACTAAAATCAGTGGCATTTTATCAATTCAGAGGAAATTGCAAACTTGCGGTGGAAAGTATCAAAGTTTTATTGCAGCTTTTTGGCTTTATTTGAAGGATCACGACAAGCTCGTTCCTTCAAGATCTCAGTTTACATCCGCAGATCCACCAAGCTCATCCTGGGGTGGTTTAATATAGCATCTTATACAGCACTGGCTCCCACTCAAACCAATGTTTATTTAATAGTACATGAACTAGCTAGCCCCATTTTTCTCCTATCTGGATTCAGATAGCTTGAGATCTTTATCTAGTTTTGTGATCGATTTGCCCCACCGTAATATTGTAAGAAATCACTTACAGAACAGAACAAACAGAAAAAATACATGTCTTTTTGAGATGTATTTGAGATGTATTTATAAAACTGGTTACAGTTTTATAAAGCTGTATCCAGCTTTATAAAACATTCATGTATGAGAGTCACATCTGTCTAAATTGCTGCTGAAGAGGCCTGCAGCCACAGTGCTGGACCAAGCGCATAGGAATTAAAGGGCTTTAAGACATTAACGGATCATGTTACAATCACAGTTCACGCTGTTTAAATATATAATGTTTACTATGCCATATCTCTATCTACATAGAGACATAAATATAACATTTTGAAAGACGGTTGCTCTGTTTAAACCCCTGACATTTAGTTTGGTGTGCTGCTCTTCACTGTTGAAGTGAGAGTGAACATGATGGTGAGATCAAGAGAGATAACCGAGGCCTTCAGAAAAGAAAAATCATCTCGCTGTCTGGAAAAAAGTCTGCAAGTGGAAGACATTTGAAACAACTCCTGACACATTCACACCTGGACCTCCAAGCAAGTTAACTCTAAAAGCAGACCACAAGGTGCTGAAAGAAGTCTGAAAAAAACCCTAAAATGTCAAGACACAAACCACAAAAGGTTTTTGATGCTGGTAGTTCGATAGTGTGTTTGTACAATCAAAACGAAACTACACAGGTTTAACATCTACGGAAGGTGTGCAAGAAGGAAATATTTGCTGTCTAAGAAAAACACAAGTTCAACATAAAATGTTGCCAGAGAGAACATTGACACAGATCCGAATTTCTGAAATAATGTTTGTCTAAATTTCGATATATTCACCAGGACAGAACCTGTAGGTGTTTGGCATCAACCAAATACATGACTCCTGCAAAAGAACCACTTAAAATAAAGGAAGTACGGCAGTCTCTCTTAATATTTCAGCTGTGTAGAATTTTTTATAAACCAAGTGCAAAGATTTTTGCAAATAGAGTTCTTACATTTCTGTATTAATTATATTATTGTAGTGAATTTCTCAACACTTAACTAAAAACATGAAATGTCTTTGACATCGGTTTGAACTTGAGTGCTCTTTTCAAAATAAATCATATTCAGTGCTCTGCCTTTTTTGAACAAGAAAGAGCAACTAAAATCATGTTTTACTGAAAGGTTTCAAAGCAAAAATATCTCCCTCTTTCCGATAGCTGTAATGTCCCACTCATCCTGCTTTTACGATCATTGGGGGAAAAGATTCAAGGCATCAATTTGGACTCCACTTGCTTTCATGTGGGGTTTCTCCAATATCCTGGCTCTTTGATGTGATTAAGATGGATTCAAACTTTCACTCAGCAAACCAGAAAATTCTCTCTATCATGGGAGAAAAGAATAAAGCAAACCCTTTCTTCAGTGTAAAGGTAAACTAATGAATCCATTTATCACTGTCAGTGATCAGGCTTTTTATACTAAACCATACAACTCTAAAACTTTTTAAACTGCTTTGCAAATTTTAAATAAAACTTCTTGTCCAGTGCTTCCTCAGCCATACAATGATTGATGAATGCAGGCCAGTTAACAGCAAGATTAAGCTTCACCACTGTGACTCATTTTGACATCATAAAAAATAACACTCTCCAGCTATCCAGCAGAAGTGCTGAGAGAATGAATCACCAAGCAGCTTTCGGCAACAAAGAGGGAATACTTTCAAACGGAGACGCTGAAGCACGAAGCTGCCATCTTCTTTTTGAAGGGAGAGTCACGCACATTCTGCGTATGAAAAGAAGGGAAAAAAATTCATTTCAGACACTGACTGAAAAGTAATGAATATTTTACAGGTGAAGAGAGCAAAGCTGCGCTATAGGTGGCACTCTGGCGATTTTAGTGCTTATCAGAAAGTCATCACTCACCGAGCATGGCCGAAGCGGCCCATGTGTCTGATTGTTTATCAGCAGTGCGCTCCGAGGTCTCCACTGTCCCTCCTGGCACCTGCATGGTGCTTGCATTGGTCCAATCGCAGTGACAGCATGAAGAAAAATAAATTACAATTTTGAAATGAAAGGAGCGCTGCTGTTGAGGTTAAAAATTCCCAGCATAGAAAAGAAGTTTTATGCTTTAAATGTGAGTCTGGATCTTTGTGTTTAGCTGATATGAACTTAACATGAACAGCAAATGAAGCAGCTGCTGTATCCTAGCAGAAAAAAAGATAAAATTCAACTTTGACCCACCATCACACATTAAATCCACGCACTGAGGCTATTTGATGTTTTATTAAAATGAAAAAGTCAAAGTTTCTTATAGCTCAAACCAAAGCCCTGCAGCTGCAAAGCATTCACCTACCACAGGGACACTGACTGAACACACTTTTTCAACCTCCACCTTTATTACTTCTCTGAAAAAATCTCATCATTTCTCATTATAAGACGCTGCTGCTCTTTGCGTCTTACTTTGAAAGTCGCTGCAGAGGTTTTTCTTATGTAGCTTTAAAATGGAGAGGAAGAACAGAGGCCTGAAGAAAAGTAAGGACTGTAAGAGTTTTTCAATTCAGTCAAATAAATAGTTCTTCTAACCTTTTGCCTCTGTGAGACTGGATCTTGTAATGGTGGGTTTTTGTTGTCTTTAGGTTGAAGGACTAAATAATTATTCCTTCATCTGGAGACAGTTTTTCATAAGTTTAAAGTAGGTTATAAAACAATATCCTAATGTTGGAACATCTCCAAGAGCATTTCCAGACTCTTCCTATTATGCAAAATAGAAATAGTGTGGCACAGCTTATCAAAACACTGCTGTCCATTTAAACCAGGTATCAGCAACCTTTACAATCTGAGTAAACAAAATTTGTTTAAAGACTCAAAGCTTCATGAAAACAATTAGCTTATTTCTAAAATATGTTCGGTGAGAAATTAGTTTTGATTTTTTAATTAATGAATGATTGTCCTTTTTTCAGGTTGTAAATAAAAAAATGATCAAATCTTCACATCAAGGGAGTTAGTACATCTGTCTTCTATAGAATATATTATTGAAAATGATGAAAAAGCATGCAATTTGCACCCAAAAGACACAAAAACTTCAAAAACTGGAATATGAATTACATTATTTAGCAACACTTGAAAATATTATGTTAGCTGAATACTTTTAATCCTGCAACTTAAACAAGGTCTTTACTCTTACCTCTACATTTTGACACAAAGAGCTCAGAAATCTGCTGAGAATCCTTTGATAGCTTTCAAAAACCTTCCATTTCTCTGCCAACAAAAAAGCCGCTTCTCACAAGTGTGAATTCTTCCTGTTCAGACAAGGTCTGAGATATCAAATGATTTCATATGATCTTTAATTTTACATAACATTTCTGTTCCAATTGATGTCCCTGAACCATAACTATGACTAGACAATGAAGACGTGAGAACCCCGCAAAGAAAATGTGTTCCTGGAAAGGTGCTCCTCCCCTTTGCAGATTTAAAATGACTGAAACTATAAATTATTTCAAAGCTTTCAACTTTGCAGACATTTCCAAAATCAGGACATTGCGTAACTAAACTTTTCATACTTACAAAATAAACTTTTGGGTGCAAAAACACGTTACGCTTTAAATTTCATGCACCTTTAAACCGGGAGACACCTATGAGACTGAACAATTGCCGTGAGATATTATTTATTCATTTTTAAGAGAAAAATAACCTGCCTTGGAGCAAACTTAAAATGTGAAAATTGAACCCTTCTGAGGTGCTGGCATTTCACTTTTTTTATTTTCTAACTTCTCCTGAGTAATTGGGTTCTTCCTGTGTTTTCCCCTGGAGAGAAATAGAAATTGCATGAAATGAAGAGCAACATCTTTCTGCAAACACCTTGAAATGAAGAAAAGTGGAACTGACAACACATCCCTATAGCTTGTGTGGCCATGGTGCCAGCAAAGCAGCCCTTGAACATGGGTATTTCTTGAAATGGTGTGTGTCTTCCATCCTGTGGGTGTTTGTGTGCTCACAGTGCCTGCCAACTGAACGACTTTGCTGGGAGAGATTAGCAGTACAGTGATCTCTTCAAGTGTATCTAAAGCCTTGAAAAAAGAAATATTCAACTTCACACAGATTCGGGTAGAGTACGCAAGACATCCAGAGCCTTTGCTGAGACTTTGCATGTTCTTGCATCATCATACTTTTAATTGAGCTTCCTCTTCCTGTCCCATTTCTTTCCTCTCAGCCCAAAAGTGGAGAAAATAGGTACTGAGCACATCAATATTTTTCCCAGCAAATATATTTTTTAATGAGCCTATTGATGTTAAATTCACATCAGCTGACAGCAACAACCCCAATGATCCACACATACAAAGAAATCATTACAAACAAGTCAAGCAGTAATGAGTAATGAGGAGGAAAGTATTGAGCTTGCTTTCTAAAATAAAAGAAAACTGTAATGAGCTCAAACTGAACTTGAGGTTTATGGTTAAGAAGCGCCCACATCTCTCCCACACCAGCCACACAGCTGCATCAGTGATTAGATGATGCTTGCAGGTGAAATCAGATGTTTACATACACTGAAGTAAGAGACACATACACATATGTTCCTCATTTTCTGAAGTTGAATTAAACCAAATGTCTCCTGTTTTAGATCAGTTAGAAATACCAAAATTATTTATATTTGTAAATGCCAGAAAGCTTTGCAAAAACATATATTTTTTCAGCTTTGAATTCTGAAATTTACAGACATTTGCTCAGTATCAGGGAAAATTGTTTCTTAAATGTGTATTTCTTGAGTCAAATGTTTGAACAAAGCTCATTTTGTACCATGAAGTTTGCCAAAAACAAATTTAAATAAATTTAACAATAGGTAAGAAACAAAATCATTGATATTAATCACTTTCGAAAAGGGTGTAAAGCATTATCTGCAAATGGATAAACAGAACTGGTGACCTTTACCAGGAGTGGATGACCTACCAGTGTTAACCCAAGAGGGAATCAGTGAGTTAGCAAGGAGGTCAGGAAAGAACAGAGGACAATGTCTGAAATAGTGCAGACTCCGATTGCTTCAGATGCTATCTGTGTTCATGATCCGACGATAAGAGAGAGACTGGGCAACTTGGCATCCATAAAAGAGTTCAAATACCAAAGCAACAGCTGACCAAAATGTGCACAAAGGGCAAATTGATAAAAAATATTTAGATGGAAACATTGAGGAAAGTTTTCAGTTCCTTGCGAAGATAACAGTGAAACCTTTTGGAAGTTAAGCATCTTGGTACATTTAGCCTTAGACTAAATGTATTTCACATAAAGGACATCATACTGATAGTTGGACATGGTGATGGTAGAGTGATGCTCTGGGGCCTCTAACGCTAGAAATATGTTGATGATCTGACACAGTTAAGACTCACCAAATAGCAACACCGTCTTTTCTATGATGTACAGCATTTACAACTCCCTCTCCTCCTCATTTGGCAGAAATGCGAATGTACAGTCACAAAAACTCATTAGCATTTCATCCATGCCTTTGTTTTCTCTCTGCTCTGGCAAAAAGAATCAATAGGCATAATACAAGTTGAAAAGAGAAGCATGAAGAAATCAATCTTAGCTTGCAGTGAGGATGAGAAACTCACTTCATGTTCTCTCATAATATCAGCTCCTACACAGGGAGCGTGAAGGAGATGGTCTACGGGGGAGGCCCAGAGGACGTGGCAGGACTCCACCTGCACTGCTGATCAGTAAAGGGGAGGCTTAGCTGTCGCAGCTGGAGAGACTTCACTCTGATCAATATTTCATGTCTTACATAAAGCTGCTGTACAGGTCATATTTTAACCATCCCCAGGCTTGGCTCCTTTTCTTAGTGAAATATTCCTCATGGACGGTTAGAAAAAAAGGGTTTAAAAGAGTGAATGAGAAAAATCAAGGACATTCCTCAAGAGGAGACGTCTGCAGCTAAACTCGTTTTAAAAAGATCCCTCTCTTTCATTTGCAGTCTCTCTGATACTCTGCAAAGCATTAGTCATCTGTGTTGTCATGTCGATGACATTCTCATCAAATAAGTGCTGCTGCACAACACAAAAGAGGAAAAAAAACACTCTGTTTCATAAGATTTATTCATATGAAAATAATATAACAATAATAAGAACATAACATACATTTTGAACTGCATTAATAAGGATTCTGCTCCATGAGATGTCACCCTGATTTAGGAGTCGTCCTATCTTTTTCACACAAAATCACAAAATTTGTTAAACTATATATAGATATATTGTATATTTGCTAGAACAAATGCAGTCATGCAAAATGACTTCTGCTTTCTGTGCTTAAGAAAATTCAGCAACACTTGTGAAGATTTTGGTAATTTTTGCTGATAGCTTTTGAAAAATGAACTGTAAAAACAAAAGAACAAAAGGAAAAGGAACAGAGAAATGAAAAAAAATTCCAGCCCGCTCAATTTAACCAACTAATAACAGGGCTGGCTCACGTCTTGTTATATCAACCACATCACAACACCTATGCAACATCCCATCTCACATTGTAATATCCCTCTAAAGGTGCAATAAGTGATTATTTCTGTCCAATAGTACAAACTAACTGTGACAAACTATTCTAATCTACTTCTTTCCCTGCCTACTCCTTCGATTCATCATAAAAGATGCATTAATGGCACCAAAAGCCAATGAATATGCAGTCGTGTTATAATATTGATTTAGAAGAATACATTAGACAAATTGAGCCAATATCATGTATCTTAATAGTCTTTAGCATTTTTCTATGTTTGCTGCGCCAGAGATATATTGAAGCAATTTCAATATCTGACTCTTTATACAGATATGTATGTGATTCTATTTTAATATCAAGATTCAAATTATTTGAACTGGGGTTCTGTGGAGTTGTTATGAGCAGTCAGTATTCTGCTTGGAGTAGATAGCTACCTGAGCTAGCTCAGCTTGCAGGAACAAAAATTAGTTTTCTGCACACACTCTCATGGTAGAATACCCTTGAGCAAAATGACATTTACATCAAGTAAAGGAGATGAAAATATATATACTTACCTAAATACCTTTATTTAGATTATGGCCGCTGGAGAGAGACACCAGCCTCCGAAAAACCCTGAAGGGATAAGTGAGTATAGATAATGGATGGATGAATGGATAGATTGATTTTTTTAGTTCAAATATTGTGTGATTGAGATATAGAAACAAAGAAATGTGTCTTTTGATAATGGGTTTTGCACATTATTCCAAAACACAAGAATATCAGTGTGATATTACCTGGTTTATTAGCCAGAATTAACATACATCCTGCTAAAAACTTGTGAGAGGGAAAAAAAAAGTCAGCCAGCTGAATAGCAGTGCACAGCAACAGTTGGGAGGGTGGATTTAATCCACTACTCAATACTTAATTTATTAAAAGAAAACTAGGGTCATTCTGGTACTATTTCTCATATAACAGATACATTAAACTGCATAACAGATGGAAAAAAGTAAAAAATTTTAAAACTACATACTTAGTTATGGGCTTTCCACAAATCAGTTTAAGGCTCAAACCAAAGTGAGGTTCTGACATCTAAAAACAGAAATCTACCTCTGCTAAGCAGTGGTGTAATAAGATCTTCTGGCGTCAGATTAGAAAGTGTCACAATATTTCTCATCAAATCGAAGCCTGTGTTGTAAACCGCTATCCATCTGCTGCCAGCATGTGACTACCTGTCAAAATAAATGTAAGCAATTACTCTGAGCTCTGGATGAAATGGTGAGCTTTTAACCTTAACGTCCTGTTCGATTTCTATATTTAAGACTGAGAGGAAGTAGTTACTGAGTTGTCGCCCTGTTCTGTTAACAAAGTTAGCTAATGCAGATGCTGTCGAGTTGGTAAACCACACTCAGTGACAAAAGCTCTGAAAAGTCTCTGCCACGTTTAAATCTCTTAACTAGCAGGATTTTAAGTACTCAGCAGAAAAGTTGAAAGAGTGACCTATAAATTATGAACAGTTTGTAAGTATTATGGCAATATACATATAGCTAACAGTTAATAGTGATGCAAACATTACTGTCTGCTTTGCAGCTTCCTGTTGATGCTAAAGTAAAGGAAAATATTGTTTTTCTTAAATAACTGTGGACTCTTTCATAATTTCTGTTCCTAAATCGAAAATAATGTTTTATTTTAGATTATATTTTATTATATATATTTTATGCATTCTATTCTCTATTGCTGTATGATAATTCAAAACTGTAAAAAGCATAGATTGATCAAGCTTGAAATTGATATTTTTACACTGTAGAGAGATTCTAAAAACCTTAACTCTACGTGTGTGAAATATATCATTTTAAATGTTTCTATGTGAATTAGCACTCCCTTAGATTTAGAAATGTATGAAAGCCATAATATATCAACCAGAATAACCTGGAGTAGAATATTCCATACTGATCAGATTCCTTGTGGTTTGTAAAACCTTTACATTATTTGTGAAAACAGAAATATGGGTCATTCTTCGTTTCCCCAAAATCCATGAAAATCTCTTCTTGTCTTGTTCTTATGAACCTATAATCATATTGTTTTCTATTTATTATTAACCACCTGCTGGTAAATGTAGCACACTGATTACTCAAATGCTCTCCACAGCACCCCACTTCTAAAAATCTGACCTGTGATGTACAGTTTAGATAAGTTTGATCAAACAAAGGTGGTCAGAAGAACATAGTAATGTGTAGTATTTAGTCATAGAAGTGGTCTTTAGTGGCAGCTACAGTGTAGCAATGTGCTTCTGTTTGTGTATTTCTTGATTGTCAGATACCGACCTACCTGCCGCCTGTGATGGCATCGGTAAAGTGCAGATGAATTGTGGCCTCTGAAACCTTTTTCTGTTCCTAATGCGACAGAAGCAGGCAGCGTCAGAGCAGCTCGGAGGCGAGTCTTTAACGAATTAAAAGGCTGATGTGCTCGAGGCCCATGAGAGGTGGCCGGCCTCGCAATCATTACGCTAAAGTGTCAGAATTAGTCATGTGTGTGTGGGTGGAGCCGCTGACCAGTGAATAAGAGATGACATGGAGGTTGGATGAGACCGAAGACTGACACTTGGAGAACACCAAGAGTTACCTCACTGTTCATTGCTGTCAGAGAACAAATTTGTTCCTACATATTGTAGGTCCCGTA
Source organism: Phalloptychus januarius (assembly GCA_902982915.1). Classification (NCBI taxonomy): domain Eukaryota; kingdom Metazoa; phylum Chordata; class Actinopteri; order Cyprinodontiformes; family Poeciliidae; genus Phalloptychus; species Phalloptychus januarius. Next base: position 11,940,427 of record CADWAE010000230.1, on the reverse strand, counting down.
AGTTACCTACACAAGAAAATCACAAAAAACCCTATCGTGTTTATCTTTTGTGTCTGTTTTGACATTTTTCTACTCTACTCTTGAAATTCTGTCCACTGTTCCCATCCTTGAGATTTTTGTGCTTCCTCCTTGATTCCAGTAAGTCTCACAAATGAACTCCATGCAGGGGAATTGGGCAGAAAAGAGGCTCTGTGAAATTTGTGGCTGTATAGTCTTCAGCCACATGCAGGAGAAGAAATTCAGCCTGAAGCAACCTTGCAAATACCCTACAGAACCACTAGTTTGAAGTTTGCTCCCTCTGAGTCAGTGGAAAATGAAATCCCGGAGTGCTGTTCTCTGTTGGACTCTGCTCCGTTGATCTTCCTCACAAGCGGTTCCTGTATGTCTGTTAGACAGTTGTTTCAATCTTTTCGATGATCTCTATCATTGACTTGGAGGGGGAGAGAAGAGAACAGTCGTCCTGGTCCCAGAGGCTACCAGGGCTTGAGTTTCCATCTGTGCTCAACTCGTCCTCCTCATCCTCACTTCCCTCCTCGCAGGACTCCAGGTAGTGGAGGCCCAGCGCGTTGATACCGGAGTCCTCTGAGCTGGACGGGGACGAGCAGTGGTCCATTTTAGGGCCTTTTAGTTTCTCGACAGTGGAGAGGTGTTTCTGTTCGCTGTATGGCTGTGGGGCCGGCGGAGCAGAGGCCTGCTGCTTCGGGCTCACCGGCTGCTTGGGCGGACTGGGATTAGGAGGCATTTGAGGTGTAGCTGGAGCAGGTGGCTGAGGGGTGGGAGGTCGAGGCGGTTCCGGTAAGGGAGGCAGGGGCCGCTGCACGTAGCACATCTTCCCATTGATCCTTTTGACAATGTAGTCGTCCACAAACAGATCCGCGATGACACAGTACTTGGGAGACTCCAGGTGAGGCGGAGACTGGAAGCTGGGCGCCAGCTTCAGGAAGCGCTCGGCCAGAGAGACAGAGAGGTCCATGGTGTCACTGCACTCTGATCCGACTGGCGGCACAGCTGTGCTGGGCAGCTGGCACACATTGGTCATGGGCTGGTATACGTACTTACCTAAAAGTAGAAAAAAAGAAATTACAACATCACTGTAAAAAAATAATAATAATAATGAAAATATTGAAGATATTGCAGTCAACCTAAATTGGGAAACATTTATTTTAGAATGAATGACCTTTCAAAATGTGTGACGTACTAAAAGGCAACTGTTGAGGAACGTGTTAAAATACTCACACATTTATTCACATTTTATTTTCCATTTATTCTCTTTTGACATAACTACTTCACACACAGAGTATCACATTATGAAGATCTGTTACTCAGCCTTGACGAAGCTTTGCCCTGTTCAACCCTCACACATTTAGTTTGGTGTGACTATTGAAGAATAAACATCATGTTTCAGTAAAATCACAACAAATACATGTTATAAATAACATTATTATATCTGTTAGATTGCTTTATCATTCCAGTAATACAGTGAAAGTTTTATATTTCTACTAAAAGATTATTATCGTTAGAATACTTCTCCAGCTCATGCTTAGTAAAATGACAATAAAATGTCCTAAAATGTGGAGTGAGATGCCCTCAAAAGTACAGTTTTAAATTACACATTTCATGGCTATAGTGAAGAAATCCTAAACTTCAACATTTCATTCAGACACTTCATTTAACCATAAATATTATTTTAGAAAAAAATTGCAGTTAAAGTGAATAATTTCTTTACCTTGAAGTTATCAGATATGATTTAACAGAAGCAACTAAATTTACTTTTCAAGAAACCTTAAAGATGTAGCTTGTAACTTTTATAAAAAAAATATAGATTTTTACGTATTTGTTGAAACTGTCACTGGGAGGTGACAATATGGTGTAAGACAGAATAGGAAATTATTCACTTTCATCATAATGTTTTTCTAAAGCGGTGCATTTCTTCAGAAAGCAGCTCAGAGGCGATGAGGAGGAGATTGATCTTTTCACAGATTAGCTGTCTCATAACACATGGTCATGACCTGAAGACAATTTTAACAAATGTAAAAAAAAAAAACCCAACATATTCTTTATAAAAGTTACTTACTGCAGTGACTTTCTCATTTTATTTTCTATTCAGGAAAAAATTAACAATTAACAGCAGAAGTAAAACATTTATATGCCGTTTTTAATATATCAACAAATCGTTTCTATATAGAGGGAAAGTTCTGTGAAGTTTTGGGAAACCTCCAAGGGATTCGAGGCAAATTTGAAACCTTTCTGAAAGCTGCCTCAGGCCTAAATCTATTTGAAACCCACAACACTGCCTACCAGTAAACACAACAACAGAGTCGGTGACTGGAAGAACAGGGCATGTGGCAGCTAATGGGCGCAGCATTTTCCACAGAAGCTGCTGAAAACCAACGCAGGGTTAGAGGCAGAGAGCAAATATGAGCATCTCTGTGGCTTCGAGGTTAGCACTGTCACATCACATCAAGAGGACCCTGAAGCAACCAGAGCTTATGCGAACTTCCTCCGGGAGCTCCGGTTTCTTCCAGCATCAAAAACACGCTCAGTTAATTCGCCTGCCTTTGACAAAGTGCCCTTGACCATGACAGCTACTCAGAGCTAGAGACTGTCGCTGACTGCTGTACTGTAGCTGCTTGCTGCTCAAAATACTTTAGATAGATCCTACTAACCACAGCAGTATTACAGAGGATGGCAAAAACAACAGCTTCTAGTAAATCACAGCAACAAGCTGCCTTTAGCATTACAGTAGAGCTAGTAGCTAAAAGTTAGCTTAGCAAAGAAGCACACCAACATTCCCTCTCTTTAAAAGTCATGGAGTCTTCCATAGTTGTTTCTTTTTTACCAATTAGCATTCAAGCAAATATTTACAGGCAATTATTTTGGTAACTGTGTTCAGCATTTTTATATACATTACTGAAGATGTTTTTATAGCCCCCTGCAATTATTCAGAGATGCGAAATGCTAAGGAAATTTAAAATGTATTATTTCTTGTGTCAAACCTTGGAGGGGAGATGCCAACTGCCACAAACTTAGAAAAGCTGCATATTCAGTGTGCTTCATTTGCATTATAATCAACTATAAAATGTTGAAGATGTTGCTAGTGCACCTGGCCCCAACATTGTGAGCCACAAAACAGCAACAGCACAAATAAAAACACACAAAAATATACTGTCAGTCGATCTGGGCCAAGGATACCCCTTTTGAATCCTACATCTGTGGTAACAGTCTGTTCATCCTTACGGTCAATATTAATTTCCATAGCACAAAGCAGTCTCTGCTGCTGAAGGCAAAAAAATATATATCTTCTTACTACCAACATCCGAGGCCAAACAGAGCAGGGCAGCGAAGCCATTTATTTGATGCCTGAAAATAAAATGTGTGGTCCACCTCAGGCATGTATGAAAGACAATGTTCACAACTAGTGTAAAGTGAGAAAGTATTTACCTCATTAATTTAAAAAATACCATTTTCAAATTATTTCAAATTATTTATTAGAGTAAATAATGTTAATGTTAAATAATAAGGATCAAATCAACCTGGCTCAGTATTAAAAGGCAGCTGAATCCATTGTTAAAATATGAATTAAATCTAATTAACCATTTTTAAAAAAAAAAAAAAGCTCAGTTCAGTTTCACTAGTCACACCAAAGCCTTATTACTGGGAATTCACATAAATAAATCTGTTTGAACAAAAAAATAGGCCAAAAGATCCAAAAACACACAATGTATCCTTCTCCAGTCTACAGGAATAGAATAACAAATAGGAAACAATTGACACTGATTAATCTGAAAAGCCTTGAAATGCAACTTCTAAAGCCATAGTACTGCTGCAAACCACAGTGAGAGTCATCCCACATGAAGAAAACACAGAGCAGTGGTGAACCTTCCCAGGAGTGACCAACCCTCCATATTTAAAGAAGTTCACAAAAGGCCATCGAAACATTCAAAGCACTGCAGGCTTCGCCCCATTTGACCTCAGTGTCAATTATTAAAACCCCAAGACTTCAGAGAAACGTCCTGTGGAACAACAAGACAAAACTGGAACACTTTGGAAGGCATGTGTCTTGTCATCTGGAATAAAACGAACAAAACAAACATCAAATTGACAGTCAAACATGACGGTGGTAGTGTGAAGGTTTGATGTTGATTTGCTGCTTTTATGGAACTATGAATTAAATTTGACAGAAAATGGAGAGAAAAATGGGGAATATCCAGCCATCAGTTTGTGACTTAATCTTAAGCACATTTTAGTTGTGTGGTGAAGCAAAATTTTGAGAACAAGAAATCAAATTGACAAAGTGTGATATTATATTCAACAGGAAAAACATGCTAAGTTTGATTGAGGTAGTTTTTTGGAAACCTTAACTTTTTTTTTTCCCCCTGTTACTCAGGTTATCTTTGTCTGAAATGAACATCAATTTGATGATCTGAAACATGAAACTATGACAACAAACAGCACAGCATATTACAGATTCAGGTTACACCAGATTGCTCGCAAAGTATTATAAATTATCCTGGTCATTTACAAGTTTCTAACGCCTCTAAGATTTTGCTTGTTGTTTGCAGCTGATTGACTCCAGTGTTGCATGAATACTGTAGCTGTCTGTCTAACAGGCCCCCAGGAGAGCCGGAAAAACTACAGAAGATGACAAGCTTACACATCACTTTCTACTGCTTTGTATCCTCATCTTTTGTTTCCACTGGCATAAAGACCCATTGAATCAGAACATTTTTTTTTCCCAGGTTACAGTGAAAACATAAAGTATGGAAATGGCGCCAGTGATTTACAAATCGGCTTCTCTGTCACAGAATAGTTTTCATTCTTCTAACCAAATCGTTATTTAATGATGCAAGTCTCCATCAGGCACCAGTGTGGGGGGGATTAAAGAGGTTGAAGCTTTACAGTGTAAACGCCGTTAACAGAAAACACTGGAGCTCATATCGATGCAGACAAAAGAGGGAAAGCAGCAGCCGGGGTCAGTTAAATGAGGCAAACTCAGTGGTCCATGTTCAGAATGAGATGAGCCCATTCAGCCAGACAAGAGAGCGCCCACAAATGGGAGCTAACGCTGTAAAAAGGCGATGTGTTGACATTTAGTTTTTAGCATATTACATCTAATTGCATTCATCCATCTGGAGTTTCAAATACCAAGAGCCCTAGTGAGGGATGGACAGATGCCTGCTCGGACACACAGCACGCACACACACAGACATATGGAGCCAGCGCTACAGCAACACTAGCTGATTTTGGCAGCTCTGCAGAAAGAAGACAGTGAGTATGTAAATTTCCAAAGTGTCTACAGTCTCAACTAAATACATCCATGTGTCTGTTCGCCTTCAGGAACATTATGGTAAAGCTGCAGATCTTTTTATACAGTGGGTTGGCTGAAACAAAGAGAGGAAAGTCCACAAACACAAAGGCAGGCAAAAACAGGAAGATGAATAATATAGAGGCTTAACAATGCAAGGTGGAAAATATGAGTTTATATTTGCTGAAACTGAGCACAATTTGTTAGAATTAAATGAACATGTACAGTAGCAGTTCATGGAGTAATTGAGACAAATTTTAGCAACTAAAAGGAATTACAAAGTTAGAAAATTAGCAAACATGAACTATTTTAGTGGGAAAGTCAGCAGCTCTTAAAAGTCAGTGGCTTATCATTAAATCAACTCTTTGCCAAATAGTATCCCAATTTTATCCCCACCTACTTTCATTTCATACCAATAAATAAATCAATCCATATTCATGTTTCTAAACCACTGAAATCAGTTTATTTTTCAATGACATTATATGTTATCAAGAGCTGCTGAAAATAAATTGTCATAAAAATATGCACATCTCACATGTAATTTACTCTAGTTGTATGTTATTGTCTGAAGACTTTGTGTTTTAATATATTTAGGTTTTGGTCAACATTTTTTCTTATAAGATAAAATGGTTTATAAATCCTGATCAAACTAAATGAAATCTGAGCAGGTTCCTGCAGGTAGATATTATTTATTAAATTTAAATAACTACTTTTAGCCACAGCAGACTAGGGGTATAATAAAGAAAATTACTTTTAACTCAATGGATGTCAAGGCAGGTTATAAAATGGGCCCCTGGCTTTGCAGATACTCACAGACAAATGGTCGGTAGAAAATATATTACGGTATGAAGCACAATTTCATAACCATAAAAAGTTTTCGGTTTTATGCAAACTTAAAAACAAATAAATATAACCTGCTGCTTTATCTAAACTCTAACATCAATAACAGGTTGGAAACATTGTTTTTTTAACAGCCTAAAACAGATGAAGACACTAAAGAAACATCAGGTTTGACTGCAATAAAGGCAATTACAAAACATACAGTGTGTGCCTATCCAAATGAATAAAGTAGATTTCATTTTCTGATCATATAACACCTTTTTAAATTTGCTGAGAACAGGATACCAATGATGCTTGTGTTAAAACACCAATTTATTTCTTGTAAAAATAGGCACAGCTCAACACGATGCGCATACCGAAGTCTCAGCAAAGCCAGACAAATGAACAAATGTGTGCCAAGTTTGAATATCATGTAGCTACACGTCTCAGTCAAAGACTGAAGGATAAATCTGGCACAAACCTATAAAAACTGCACAGATATATTGATGCAAGTTCTCATCTTTCTCAATCCTCCTTATCAGACAAGACATTGTTAGATATTAAATGGCCTCTGGATTTGTGTGTTATTATTCTACTTTAATAACACACAAATTCAGCCATGTTAGGGCGAGAAGTCAAGCCAATACATACAACTCTGTTGTTTCATAACTAAATGTTATTTGCAAATGGTGTGTGGGTTTGATTCTTATTTCTGAATTTTAATAATAAATATATTGCATACATATGCACAGGCCTGATTTCTATTCATTTTCATCCATGAATGGGTGCAGACACTCCCCTAATTAATCATTTGCATATCGCTCCATTTGTCTGCACCACCACCAGACAATAGACATGACAAAGAAAGTGACAGCGAAAAAAAAAAAAAGCATGCACATTTTCCCCAGATGTGACACAGAGACACATTTATCAGTGAAGTAGAAAAGTAAGCCTGTTTTATTATGGATCTGTTTTAATATTAATAACTAAAGCTGCTGAATGGAAAAAGTAACACAAGTATTCAACTCTGCAAATGTGAAAGAAGAAAGTGAAGCTCAAATGAAGAAAGTGTCAACATGCATGGTGGACGCTGTTCTTGCCATTTGTTGACTAAAGTCGTTTATGGGCAAGTTCAGGGCTGTGATGGAAATGGATTTTAATTGGTTGTAAACATAGAAAACGTTAACAGCTGTTCTTTTTTTCTTTCTCGCAGCAGGACGTTCACCACAGTGCCACATCATTTTTTTACTTTAAACTATGTTTGAACCTTCTTTTCTTTATAGTCAAGGAACACAACACAGAAAGTTTGCTACAGTATCTCATTGAAGATGAAGCTTGTGTTTGGTTTTTTTTCTTCACTCTTATTAAATTGGATTCTTGTCAAATCCAGAAATAACAGACTTTTATATATGTGGGTCTCAAAAGTTTAGTTACTTGGGTACATCAAACTTCCCAGAATAAAATATATTTTTATCATTAGTACCAACTTTTGCAAAAGTTGGAATTATTACAGCACTGCTTTTCATGTCACCCAACAACACTGAAACTACTTTGGTAAAAACACAACACCCTAACAATCCTAAAAAAATAAACCTACATTAAACCAAAGCTACACAAAAATAAGTATCTGAATATTCTTAATATTTTTTTTTATTTGGCCAGGCAGATAAAAACTATTCAAAAAATATATGTATATATCTTAATGGGATCAGGATCACAACATAGACTTGTAACATAAGTGCCAGTGCTTCAAAATTGATACACTACAAAATTGTTGCAGCACTGACTAAATATTAACAGTACTTCATGTCATGCCGCCATATGCTGATGAAGATCCACTCACCTCAGCATCCAGAATGCTTGAGGTAGTAAGAGTTGGCCATCCTTTACCAATGATGCTTGAATTAAAACACAATTTATTTTTGTAAAATAGGCAAGCTCAACAGATGGTACGAAGTCGATAGAAAAGAAAAAACAAATGTGTGCCAAGGAAACATATTCTACTTCTGTCAGTCAAAGACTGAAGGCCTTCTCACAATTTAAAACCCATACTATGCAAGTTCTTTTTTCAATGTCCTCCATCAAGACAAGACATGTAGATATTAGGCTCTAATTTGGAATGAATTAGTTTATACCCAAAACCTTTAGAATCAAGCCAATACATACAATCTGTCATAACAATATTGAATGGTGTGTGTTTGATTCATTTCTGAATTTAAAATAAATATTCATCACATACAGGCTGATATTCATTTACCCATGAAGGTCAGACCTCTAATTAATCATTTGAATCCCCATTTGTCTGCCCCAAGACAAAGGTCAGAAAAAATGACACAAGAAAAAAAGCTGACATTTTCCCCAGATGTGGAGACACTTTATCATAATAGGAAGCCTGTTTTTATTATGATCTGTTTTAAATTATTATGCTGAATGGAAAAAGTAACACAAGTATTATCTGCAAATGTGAGAGGAAGTAAGCTCAATGAAGAGAGATGTCAACATGCATGGTAGACGCTGTTCTTCCCAAATTTTTGACTGTGCATTTATGGCAAGTTAGGGCTGTGATAAATATTTGTAATTATTGTAACATAGGACACGTTAACAGCTGTTCTTTTTATTTCTAGAAGCTGGAAACTTCACAAGTGGAACTTCTGTTCTTAAACTAAAGTTGAACCTTCTTTGCTTTATAATCGTAACCCCAACCAGTCAGCCATTTCTCCATGAAGATAAGCTTGTGTTTGGTTCTTTTTCTTCACTCTTATTAAATTGGTTCATCGTTGCCTCATAGTTTGTAAATCTAAAATTTCTGTAGAAAATTGATGATAAAAATATTTTCCATATTTCTCTCTATCTGTTTATGAATACTGTGGAGAAAAACAGAAGCAAAAAATAAACAACATAGCCTTGCAGATAGTGTGTGATTATTTCAATTAATTATAATGTCACAGTGGGCAATGTTGTACTTCATTACTACTTTTTAGAGAACAGTACAGCAATGCCAAATCTAATAATAGTGTATGACAAGTTTAGTTCAAACTGGAAATTGTTTCCGGTGTAAGGCCCATTCTGTATTTTTGAATAAAATTTCTGGCAAAAAAAGTGCTGTTTAATGTATAAATTAATTTGAAAAATGTATATCTTGCTTTTTTGGCATTTTTTCCTGTGTGGAAACACCAACAAATGTGATACTGCAGGATATTTCTGGTCCTGCTTTAAAGTAAATACAGATTAAAAAAATAAAAATCTGCCATTTGTGGCATTAACAGTAAATGTCAAACATTTTAGTCAATTCTTCGACTTACACATTACTGAGCTTTCCACAGCAAACACAGACACAATGTTTTGCTCTGCCGGGGGTCTCATTCAACCAGCTGCCAAACATGCTACACTTTCAGCAAGGACTGAAAGAACCTTTCATCAGATCACAATTAAGTGCAGCTAAAAGCATTGATCAAATGAAGAACTAATAAAAGACATAAATATAGTCACAATGGAACCTGTATGTTTTTCCAGAACATCTGGACATATGGATTTTTAGCAACAGATCTGACAGTAAAGTACAATTCAGGACACACTCACATTTATTCATTTTACCAAATAAAATGGGTAAAATTACTGACGTGTACATGAATGATACATGTGTGAGCATTTCCTTTTGAAAGGTCAACTTTTAATGCCGTGTTCCAATCTTTTAAGAGATATTTTATAAGAGAGTATCAAAAATGAAAGAATTTCTAGCTGCCCTTACACACGATAATTATTTTTCATCTTTATGGTCCCTGTGAAAAAATAAAATCCACAGAAAACATCAAGGATATTTAAAGCTGCCTCCTTACAGCATTGGATCAAGCAGACAAGCAAAAAGAGAATGTTGTAAATAGCCACAAGTTATTTTTTAGAGATATTTATAATTGAAGAAAGAGTAAGGAGGTTAATGGTGAAGTGGGAGGGCAAGCAGTTCATCCCCAGAGAAAGCAGTGAATTATTCTTTTGATAACACACATCCCCTGCCTGCATGTCACTTCTCCTCCTCTTCCTGCTCGTGGAAGGCTGCAAGCTGCTTTCTCTGCTTTAATGGATAAGGTAGAGTCTCTGGAAAATATTACAGGACACTCATTTGTCTCTCTCACTCTCCATTACGGAGCTCCAACATCACTCTGTCCACTTTTCAGTCCACCTGACTGCCTGCAGGCTGAAGCTTGGACTGTAAAAAACTTCAGCATGTAAGAAAAAAAAACAAAACACACGACAAGCAGTTCCACAAGTTTTGATTGTCTGACCAGTTTTTATGTGCAAACCATAATTATGCATACACTTCATAGTAGTGCTTTATTAAAATCCAACAAGACATGTCTGTTAGTGCAAATCATTAAATCTCCCCTGTTGGTTGGGTTTTTGTGTTCAGATCTTTCCTGCAAAACAGCTGCAGAAAGAGCAGAAACACAAGCTTCAGGTTTCAGCCAAGATGACGCTCTGATTCAGGATTTGTGAAACTCCCTTCCTCTTTCCTGTTCCAAGCACACTGGGCCAGAAACTGCTCCAAATGCAGTCACTGGTCATTTTACTGACTTCTGTGAACCAAGTTCTCTCTCTGCAAAATATGCTACTCTTTTTTTCTTTCTGTAAATGTTGCTTCTTTGTGAAAATATTTTAACACTATAAATTAGAATAATATAATAGTGCTACAACAATCCTGAGCTCATCGAAAATTCAAAAGTTGCCATTAAACATAATTTAATTTTGTTAATTCAGACTTTTTCTGCCAAACTTTCCCACCAAACATGCATGATTTCCATTGGAATGTAATGAGAATAAATTATGTGGTGGTACTGATGCAACTTGGCAGTTCAAAAGGAAATTTGTTATGGTCCAAGCAGAACTTGTTGTGCTGGGCACATAACTCCTTCACTCAAACTGGAAACAACAAAGACTGGCAAAAAGGACCAGAAACATGCGACAGAAAGAACAAGCTAAAGAAAAACTTAAAGGCTCCATTTAAAATATTTGTTAAGAATCATATTCATGAGTAAGAATTAGGCAAGATGTTTGCTGCATCTTAAAACTGGGATGGGTTAGGGAATTATCTAGACTAAGTATATTACAAAATTACAAGGTTTACCACATAAAGGCTGAGCCAAACAAAACCAAATACTGATCTAAAAGCAAAACCCAACATAAAAACATAGAAAACAGTATATTAGTTAGATAAATTTTTTTCAGTAGGGCATATGACATCCACAAATATGCCATTTATTGATTATCTTGTGAAACCGAAACAAAAAATGTTCCAGCAGTAACATTTCTAACCATTGATGCAAAAAAAGCATTACTTTGGTGCATGACACATTTTTCAAACAATGACATTTGGTCAGCAATACACATTTTACCATAGAATGATAGAGTAAGTTCTAAGGTTCTAAAATATTATATAAATGCAAAAAAGAAAAAAAATGTATGGCAAGTTTTGCCATTATTTGTCAACTGATGTTTTTAAACTTAAAATGTGTCTAATCAGTTTGGGTTTTGCCAATATAAATTAATTAATGAGAGACATTACTGCTGTCTACATGCTGTCAGGCAAAGATTACATCGATGATTTTATTGCCTTTTGTTAAGTGTCATGGCAGACAACATATTTTAAAGCACCCCATACAAAGTAATGCAAAGAGAACTGATAAAGAGGCTGAACACTCACCTCCTCATTAGGGTTGCAGTAATACAATGAAGCCAATGAGAGCTAGCAGCACTGTTTTTTATAACAATACCAGTCAATTCAGATTTTTTTTGATACATCAAAATGTATGACTTTTTTTAACGTTTTTAATTTTAAAATAAAATTACCAATACACAAACTCTGCTTTGGAGAATATTACCTGAGCCTCCTCGCTAGCAGGGTTGGTTTAGTTTTCTGTTCCTGCTTATGTAAGAGTAAAATGAAAGCAAAAAAGTAAACAGATGTGATGATGTTGTATCATATCTGCTCCAAATTATGGCCTGAAACCTGAGATTTGGGACTCAAATGTACCCTTTCATGTTCCACTATTTTGGTATTTGATTATATATAATATCCTTGTTTTATTGGAGCCTCGCTGTGTTTGTTTCTTCTCTACCTCAAGCAAGATTGGGTAGCAAAACAGAGGCAGCAGTGGACCCAGAATTAAACTGGCAGGCAAGATCTGAGAGGTTTTAGCCAGGAAAAAAAAACTCCTTTATATTCTCAAAGCAGAGTCTATTTACTGGCAAGCTTTTCTCCTCTATGAGAGGAACTAAGCACTTGATCTTCACACGGCCCTTTTGTCGAAGCGTGGGGTGTTTTTAATGTTGTTCCCCGTGTGTTCATGATTACTATAAAGGCAGAACACATGCAAGCAAATATGTGTGCAGCTATATATAGAAACTACTACTCAGAAAGCGATGGCGAGTAGCTGAGGAGGCAGTTATAGTAACAGCATAATTTGATGTTGCTGGAAGGATGTGGAGTACACCAATGGTATACCTGTTCTCTCTTACTCTGCAAACATTTTGCAACCATGCAGTGAAAATGAAAAACATAAATGATTTCAAGACTTCCTGGATGGATGTCTATCTAGGTTTTCTCGACCATTAACGGTGACAGGTGCACAGTATTGCACACTCTTCCCCAACTTCCCCATGCAGCTTTTCTCCTCCCTGCTGTGTTGAAACAAGTGGAAAAAGTTTCATTCAAAATTTTGAAGTCACAGCAGTTTATGAGATGATAAGCAGAGAACAGAAATCCAATTACCTCACCTTTCTTTCTACACTCACATATGATGCAACTCAGCTGACACCAGAGCACACAATATTCTGCGCCCTTCACAGCACAGTAAAAAAAGTGAGATTTGAAGCGTAATCTCACTGTGAAGAATGTTGAGAAATCCAACATTTAATTTTAAAGCATTTATTTAGCGGGAGGGGGAAAATTCACCTTTGCAAATTATTGTTTTTCTCTAAATTTTAGGAGCCACACTTCTCTGAATTTCTAATAATTCCTTGTTGAACAAATGCAGCTGAAGTTGAAACAAGGCAAAATAGAGGTTTAGTTCTATTTTCATCAAAATGAGAAAGAGAGGAGAATATGCTATTCAAATAAAGCAAATATGTTAATCTTTATATAAATCACCAAGTCGCTTCAAGAAAATACAGCTTCACCCAAACAATGTTTTTTCTAAAGTCACAACAAATTTAAGTCAACTAGAACTGTGACAGAAAAGTCTGGATGGTGACTTCAGTTGATCTTGTCAACAAAGTTAGAAGGATGGTAATAAAGATAAATAGCCAAAGATCACTGTTGAAAATCTGCAGCTATCTACAGGTTTTCATAACAATTGTCAAATGCAATCTATACATCCGCTGTTTGGGTTTTGATGCCTAAAGGCTAAAGGCTTTTCTGTCTTTTCATCACAAATGTAAACTCGTGGTGTTTTCTTAGTTTTACTGGAACTTAATGTGGAGCGTGTGTTTTGATGAAATGATACTAAAACACTTACAGGTACTCAAAGCAAGTTCCCTTTCCTTTGTCTCACAGCTCTGCAAGAACAAAAATGACACAAGTCCTTTCTTGGAGTTCTGGTTGGGTTTTTTTATTTTCTTTTAATTAGGTCAGTGAAGTAAATCTTCCTGCCAATACTGGCCAGTAATGAGTCTTTAACACAATATATAATGATCTTCCACATCATTCTCCGTTCTCCAGCTGTGAGTTATGGACCATCTATTGGCAGACTGGTTTCATGTGATTTTAAGCGATTATCTGCGTGAAAATAGAAATCTGAAAGTGTGGCATGCATTTATATTCAGTCCCTTAGACTTAACACTTTCCAACCCCTGGTCTTAAATCTTGAAAAACTTTTTATTTGTGATGCTCAGTTTAAAACAGTGAAAGCTTACTGTCACATGTAACACAGAGTCAAAAAAATATATTTTCTTCCTGTTGCAAAGTTTAAACATAAATTTACATTAATCTCAGCTAAATCCAGAGAGTATTTTTTCTCCTTTCTTATTACTAAGAAGCAGTGGGAGGATACTAGATCAAAAAGGGAAGGTGGTGTAATATCTAGACAGACTTCTTTTCCTGGTTCTGCTTTGCTTCCATCACCAACAGAGCAGCAATTAAAATGATCGAAGGAGCTGTGGTCTGCAAACATGAACAATCAGTCAAGAACCTCGCCTCGGGCCCCGTTACTGATCCGTTAGCAAAAGGTGAAACAGCTTATAATTCAGCACTGCGCTTAATTCAGAATCAGTCAGCAAATCAATCTGCACAGGAAAGGAGAAACCCCAGAAACCTTCCAGGTTTCACTTTTGGATAGTTGCAAAAGTGAAACCTGCTTGCAATTTGCAAGCAGTGTACTTTGACAGATGAGACTGCTGAGATAATCTGACAGAGAGATCCCACTTTCCTGTACCAACACAACAAAACCTATCCCAGGATCAGAAATTGGTGCCGACAGGAAACAAGCAGACTGACAAGACTGTTCAGTGCTCATTATGGCCTCTGATAGACTTTGTTAATGAGTAATTCATCACTCTGTTTGGCAAGTGTAATCAGCTAAAGAAGGATTAAGTGAGAGGAAGAAAAAAAAGAATTCAGGCCAGGTGGTTCTATAGTGATGCTTCAAGTAAAGGCAGTCATCAAATGTAACATATTGGCAGTGACACTAAACACAGCTAATTACTGCTAATGAGAGGCTTGGACTGATGTTGTTGTCACCAGCTGGGAACACTGCCTCCACCTACATCCAATTCTGTTTCTTTCCTCTCCATTTTCTCTGCCAGGAAAGCTACAACAGGAAAAACACGCAAAGCCGCAACGCCGGGGTGTTGCTCGGTTTTCAGCTGGAAATAAAAGAAGGAATTAAGTCACAGGTAATCGTCGCCCCATGCTGTTCCCAGATAATGGAAATCATTTGTGTTTGAGGACATAAACGCTGAGCAAAGTGACCTTTTTTGTTTGTTTTCCTGAAAACCTATTAAAAATGTAATTAAAAAGGCAGCTCAGCAAGGCTCCCCCGTGGTGGACGAACAATTATCAGCTTCTGAACAAGTTTGTGCTAACAGGCAGCAGCTGCTGGCCCATTTGAAATGAAATCGCGACGAGATACGGCGCCGCCGCAGAGTTCTGCTCTTTTGCATTCAGCATTACTTCGCTTTGCTGGTGAGGAGGAAGTGAGCCAAGCTGAGTCGAGCATAGAAAGCAGCCGCATACAGTTTTCTCAGTGGGCGCCCTGGTTCTGTCCGATTCAGCAGCCAAGGATGGTTTATTTTCACTGCTGGTGCATGACTGCCCTGCACAGGGAAGCTGAGAGTGGAAGCACAGAGTGATGTGAAGGTGAGAAACTTTATCATGATTATTTTTTCCTACAGTTGAATGAAGAATGTATTGCAAAAAAAAAGGGAAAAAAAACAATCATTGCCCTGGAACATTTTCACATTCCCTGATGTCTCAACCACGAACCTCAATATATTTAACTGGGATGTTATGTGACAGACCAATACAATATATGTGCTTTTAAAAAATGTGACTCTTTTTACTAACCACCCTTAAAGAAATTCGCATTCAATAGTGTTGAATAGTTTAAAGTTGGATGCGGTTATAAAACAATACTCTGTGCTTCGAACATATTAAAAAGTTCTGTTTAACAAACCGTCTAAAAATGGGAAGACTATGCCAGAACTGCAAAAGGAACCAACAGGCCGACTTTAACTCTGGAGGTCCACAGCTCAGTTGGGAGAATTTGTATATCACATACACATATTTTATCTCAAAGATTTGGCCACTGCTGAAAGAAAGCGAAAAAAGTTATTTTTAAAAGTTTATCACAACCCAGGGACACCAGAAAAATGTAAAAATGTGTTTCTGATTTGATGAGAACAAATTGTAACTTTTGTGTCCTTAATTCAAAACACTCAAGATACTAGAAAAATAAGGCTACAGATAAGGATGGCAGCGTCATGCTGTGGGGATTATTTTCTTCAGTACGGATAGGAAAGCAGGTCAGCAGGTAGATCTACTGACAGACAGGGCAATGCTGGAAGAAAACCTGATAAAATCTGCAAAGGCAGGAGACTGTTGGAGGTTCATCGTTCAGCAGGAAAATGACCCTTAAACAATCAGAGTTACAATGAAATCATTTACATTAAAGCCTAGACTTGGATCCAATTGAGAATTCATGGAAAATTTTGAAAATTTACAGACACTCCCATTCCAATCTGACACAAAGAAGGCTCTACTAAGTGAGGTGTTTTGTCAGAGGAAGGGCACACACTTCTATTCCTTTTTGAAAGTCATGCACCGTTGTTTACGTAATTTTTCTTCCACTTCACATTTAGAGAAGCTTATGCATTAGTTTGCATTGATCTATGACAACAAAATACATTGAAGTTTCTATTTTTAGTGTGACAGAAAGTGGAAATGTAAAGAGGTATGAATATCTTTGGAAGGCAGTGTAGTTGGATAAAATAAATCTACTCTCTGCTATTGTTTTACTTCCAGAGGGGAGGAGGAAGTCTAAATGTTCACAGACAGATAAACACCGGATTGGCTTTACAGAGCCTCCTGAATGCTTTCTGCAGATTGCAATAAACACTGGAAAGGATTCATCATATTTCTGTCACATCTAATATTTCAAAATCGCATGGCTCATTCTGAAGAGAAGGTGGGGCATCTGAAATCCCACGATTACACAGCAAAAAGCTTACAATTTGACTTGTGTAGTTGCATGCTGTAAGCCTGTGCGTGGCTGCTGCAAAGGAGATGGTGCTTGTGTTTTATACTGATCTGAGGATTTCCAGGGCAGCTGGAGTGAGATGGGGATAAATTGGGGACAGCAAAAAGAGATGGACACGCTGTAAGGGTTCGGATTTATGCTATGGGGGACAAGTTCAGAAGCTTCAGGCTGAGAAAGGTTCAAACGGAGAGACAGGATGTTAGCGGTAGAAGAACACTGCAAAATTTCACCAACACCTCACAAATTCACATGTTAAATTTTGAGCTGCATGTTTCCAACATCGATAGTGAAAAGGAATTTAAATGCGCTTTTTAGTTAGTTATGTTTTCCAACATCTAAAGTACCACTTTAGCTCTCCATTTCTCTTTTCTCTGGAAAAGAAGCATGCTTAATAAGGAGCACAAATTAATAACAGTGTGCAACAATTTCTTATAATTGCTCAAGATCATTTTACCACTTGGCGCCTGAATTTATTTTCAAATATGAAAATGTACTGATTTTATTTTTGTTGTCATTATAGCACATATGATAAATATACATTTAACTGTAGGTTTGATGCCAATTAGCAACATTTGGCTAAATGTAGGCATAAAATATAGGCATGCCTAGAAACTGCATTACAGTTTCTAGTCCTAACCAGCTTAAGCCTAGAATGTTGTTTACAGTCTGACCAAGAAATGACAGCCAAGTAGTTCCAGTACATTTCCAGTTATGAGTACAATTTGGATGCATTAACACATGAAATAGTTTGAGTTGATTCCAGGTAAATTAATGTCATCACTCAATTCTGTTACTTTTACATTGATCAGACAGTCACAGGACAGCATGAGAGACTTCATTCAGCCAGCTGACCATCCATGTGCAGAAATAGGTAGGAAAGGCAGAGTACTGAACTCTGTTCACTCCTGCACTGTCCCTAGCATTTCCTTAAAAGGACATTTAACCAAAAAAAAACAGAATATTCCTTAGTGTTGGAAAAAAAAAACATCAGAGGAATCATAATTTCATTTTCAAACATCGGTATAACTGCGACAGTACGTGACCCATGCCTTTTATCAGCTTCAGAACAAGTTCTACAGAAGTGCTATTTTTAGTCATGAAATAAACACTGGCTGGTCTGCTGAGTGTTCAAAGCATTATGTTGGGTCAAAATACATGCTAAACACACGGTAGAGCTAAATCTCTAGTAACTGAAATTTAATCAGCTTTTAGATGATTGTATTTTGCCTAAATCCAATCAGTTATTCATCATACATTGTAAAATCTAAATGAAGGTTTTGGAATACTTCATATAACACAGGCTTTAAAATGAAATCAGCAGACCTGGCCTTTAAAAGCAGAAATGAAAGTGATGATTCAGATGTGTGACAGAGTCATCAGACTGCATCCAGAAAACAGATGAGACAGAAACAGAAAAACAGAACCAGAATCTGGAACATAAAAATCCCTGTCTGCTAATGAGTCTGAGTTCACACAACAGACTCTATTTTCAAGAGTTTTTTATTGAAGGGTTTGAATCTGTTGGAGCGTAAATTAGGCTCTATCTCATGAATAATACAGAGAGTATTTATAATAGATGTAGAAATGTTGTTAAATATAAAATACAAGTTGCTCTGAGGATATGCTCTTAGTACGAAGATAAACTTTCACTTTCATAAGAAAACTTTGTTGCGGCATTATTTAATCATGTAACATGCCTTAGGTACACTAAATATCCAGGAATATTTTGGAACCACAGATACTAAAATCTGACCGTTACTGTGTCATGAAGTTACATGGGTGATTAAGCTTATGCATGTTATTATTCATACCAGTGAATAACAACATTGGAAGGTTCATTTATGTCAGCAAATCAATTCTCTCCAATCACAACTTTAAATAATTAGCTATTTACAGTCGTGAGGACTAAATTAGCTATATACTTCCAGCTACATCACTGCACTGACTTTGGACCCAAGAAAGCACAGCAGACCAACACCAGCAGATGAAATGACACCTCAATTCATCATGGACTATAGAAACTTCACACGTTTTTTAGGACCTTGATTTCTAAAGTAAATGCAAAGGTTACTCTTATCTGAAAAGATTTCCAACAGTCTATCACTTTTTAATTTTAACCCAGGTTTGACACTTACAACATTGCAACTGGTTCAGTTGTGACTTAACTCAACCATTGCAACAATTATACCCCATGTCAGCAATAAATGTGAGTAATGTTGCTCTTGAAGCATTGCCACAGTCTAGACTGAGTAAATCTCTCCAAAACTCTTGAATGGGCATTGCTTTAAAATCCTCTTAAAACTGCAGCTGTCAATGTTGCTCACAGATGGCCTTCAATTACACTTTTTCCTGCCATTCAACTTTCCATTGAAGATTTGTTTCTTTAGCAATGACCTTTTGTGGCTTATGATTCTTCAGGAAGGTGTCAGTAGCCCCTTTCAGCTCATCATTTTATTTTGTGACCTACATGTTCTTTAAACTTCAATACTTAATCACAAATGGTTTGCTGGGGAGCAGGGAGTTTGTTTGTTTTGTACTGCAGAGACAAATAATGGATCTTGAAATATTTCTACAGTACCTTTACAGTCACAGTAAAGGTTAAACTTTACAGGGCAGCCATTGATGCAAGATATTCAGCAGACTGTTAATGAATTCCAGTTGTCACTCAATATAAAATTAAAATTGTTACTGGTTTATATGACTGTGTAATCAAAAGTAGAACTAGTTCATGTTCATGTTATTTTATCTCGTCTTCACTACTGCAACAGCCTTTTTATTACTCCTGCAGAAAAATCCCATGAATTTCACATATGGAAGATGTTGACCGTCTCCAGTCAGGTCAAATGAGCTGCTGCAAGACTTTTAACCAAAACACAAAAGAGACTTTTAATCTCTCTATATTGGCTGCTGGTATATTTTAGAAATCATTTTATAATTTAAATATTTACTTTTAGAGACCCTGTGGTCAAATCTCAGCCAATTTCAGACCTGGTAGAATCCTACAGCTCTTCTAGTGGTCTGAGATCTTCTAGATAAAGGATTTTAATAGTTCCTCAAACACATTTTAAGAGCAGAGGGAAGCTGAAGGCTCATATTCAGACTGGTTTTATACTGTATGATTGTATTCTGTTTTATTAGTCTATTTATGCTTTTTTTCTCCTGTGGTTTAAATGGGTTTTTTTCTATAATAAAGCACCTTGTGGTTTTCCGACCTGTAAAAGGGGCTACATAAATAAAATGTACTAATGCATCTGTGTAACATGCTAAATAAATTTATATATGTATTTTTTCTATGATATATTCTGTCCAGCCTAAAATCCATCAGTTGAAATTTTACAACAGTTAGCTGATAAAAGGTACTGTGAGCTTTATGGGCTTCACTTTCTGATTAATTAAATGTTCGAATCTACTGAGAAACACTTCTATTGCCACTTTATTCAGTCTTCAATACATTTTTCTTTGTTATATTTTAAAATGTCATCTCTTTATAGAAAGCGTCCAGCCTCTCTGCCTTTTGAACATTGTAAACAAACCGAGCATTTTTTTAGTCATCATAGACGTTGAGTTTACACTCTTGTTGGTCATTAAAACATGCAAACACAAACTTACAGTGACACCACCCCAAGTGGCAGCACCAGTGCAGCTTGAAGCACTTCCCGTGGCTGTGCGTCGCGCAGATGGAGAGTCCATCACACGGCAGGAAGTCTGGTCTCCCCGCGCAGCTCTTGGCCAAAGCCTGCGCCTCGTCCAACTTCTCACTCTTCGGACACTTATGAGCTCCCGGAGGCGGCCATGCCAACATTTCCCGGATCCAATTTTGTTTTAAAAACGCACGTACGGTCTGTTGGAGTAAAACTAAAACCGATCCGAGAGGTTTTTCACGGTCCACGCAGCCAAGGACGCTTTGTAGAGAGGGGGGGATAGATGCTGCTGGGTCTTCCGAATCCAGATCAGCTCGGTCAGTGCTCACACAAAGGGTGGCAACGCGTTCTGTGGAAGTACAAACGACGGGCAAATTCACAGTCGAAGCCTCCCGTGATCGTGATCCACGCATCTCCCCATCTCTCGTGCCGTGGCGTTGGGGAAGCTCCTCAGCTGTGCGCGCTGCTTGGTGACGCGCATCCGAACTTCATCACAGAAACGGGAGGAGCCCGGCGAACACAAAGCCAGCTGCGGTGCGCACTTCAAACAGCATAACCAGGGGCTTTCATCAGCTCCTCACACAACTTCACAGATCAACGCTTGAATATGAAATTCGTCATCTCCAATAAACCTTAAAGAACTGGAGTTTAAAAGTGTCGATTTGTTCAGGATCTCTTTTAATTAGCGGTCATTAAAAGCCACGGAGCATTCCTTAGAAGAAATCAGGCTACGTGGGTGCAATCGTGCAACCAATCAAATAAAAGGTGCAGAAAATTAAACAATGATGCAAATAGCAGCATTGTAAAGCAAAAGATTCCAGCTGCTCTCCAGCCGCTAGGGGGCAACCCTAACATCTGCTCAGGACTGCACGTAAAAACTGAGATTTACCTGGAATGAGCCATTGATTTATGTTAAAGCAGGAGATGCAACCCGCAAAAAGGAAACAAGAAATTAGCTTCTTTTGATCAAATAAAAAATATCAAGCAAGATGGAAAGAAACACTGCTCTGCTGAAAAATATGAACGTTCTGAGTAAGTTTTTATTCAAGAATTTGGTCATAATTCACATGTTGAAAACTACACTGCAAGCCATAATTAAAGAGAAGAGGTACATCAATGAGACTTTTCTCACTTTTTGTCAAGTTACAATCACAAACTTCCATATTTTTCTAGGGGATTTTAATAGAATAAACCAACACAAAGAAGTGTACAAATATAAGGTGCAATTGAAGTTACACATCAGTTTCTTTTTTTACCAGGAAATTAGCAAGAAGCGGTAAAAAATAGGAAGAAGCGAATCTCACCAGAAGAGACCAACTTTAGCTAACACAACATCCATCACAGTTAAACATGGTAGTGGCAGCATCATGTTGAGGGGAGAAGTCTAGCTTTGTGGAGTCAATGAATCACCTGTTAATAGTTGATGAGAAGATGGACAGAGGAAAAGTCAAACATCCAAACTTTTCAGAACTTTTCTCTTACTGAGCAATGAATTAATCTTGCACACTTTCAGTCTTTTAGTGTTATAGTATATTAGTTCATTAGACATTTTTTTCACTACCAATGTATTTTCCTGTTTCTTCTATAGTTTGGTTACATTTGTGATTAAATTTTTCCTTTGGTTTATTCCTGTCATTTCTAAGTACAAATAGAAATACTTCTAACCAGAATGTGAAATCACAGTCAGCTGATATCATTGTTCTGTATAAGGTTTGACCAGACTGCAGGATTTAATTAATGTCAAATGTCATTCATGCATCACCCTGTTCAAGCCATCCAGTGTAATGAATAGAGCAGTTTCAACATAGTGTTTCATTGAGCCTCATTTGCAGATGTGCTACCGTCAGTATTTTTAGAAACAGCAATATATTCAGTAGATTGTGGAGGAGAATGATAAAAAACAACAACATTTTTTTCCAGTACAGTCTCTGATTTAGAGACTCATAATAACTTAAAGCTCCACCAAACCACAGAGGAGGTTCTTCTCTCCACCAGCCGGCCACTAAAATGATTTTTCCCTATTTTTGCCGAGGCTGCAGCTATAACTTTAACAACCTCAACAATTTACTCCCATTACTGTCACCTTACATTTAAATGACTAGTGATCCACATTTTAAAAACCACTGGAAAACCACTGGGAATTTCACAGACTCAATTATGTTTTTATTTCATTTGGCTTTGCACATTTCTTATTCGCTTAATGTTCCGCTTTTGTTTTTAGAAGTGCAATCACTTCTGCATTCAGAATCTGTAGTTTTAACTTTTTTTCCCTAGACAGTACTTAAGGTTATTAAATTAAAGCATAGCACAGTCAAAGCTCGGATTCTGATACTTCAAGCTGGATGCGCAACT
The DNA here is from genome assembly GCA_902982915.1 of Phalloptychus januarius. Classification (NCBI taxonomy): domain Eukaryota; kingdom Metazoa; phylum Chordata; class Actinopteri; order Cyprinodontiformes; family Poeciliidae; genus Phalloptychus; species Phalloptychus januarius. The sequence goes on along the minus strand of CADWAE010000230.1, from coordinate 11,917,565 downwards.
GATTAAGACAAAAATGTCTGCAAGGTGAAAATTTTTATTGCTATGGTTTGTGCATCTTAGAGCCTCTTAGAGGGCCCTCTGTGTGCATAATAAAGCAATTTATTTCCACAATGTAAGTGTACTGACACACACTTTTGCAAAGACTATTTGCTTTCCGGAGTATCTTAAAGGCAGGTGTCAAAATTACCAGAATATCTTGATGATACCAAAGACTTTTTGGAAATTATTCTGTGAACTGACAAGGAAAAAGTGGAACTAGTTTGGCAGATGTTTGACTCATTACATCTCACATAAAAACGAATGCAGCATTTCAGAAAAGTTACATCTGTAATGTAACAAAACCCGGAAAACTCTTGTCGAACAGAAAATACCTAAAGAAAATGTCAATTTGTACTGTTAAAATCAAGCCCATTTGTGTTATGTTACAAGACAACGTTACCAAGCACGTATGAAGGTTTTGCAGTGGTCTAGTCAAAGTCTGGATCTAATTCTGACTGAGATGATATGGTATGGTCTTAAACAGGCAGTTCAACATGATCTCTTTAGCAGGCCACTTCTTTTTCACGTAGGGCCAGATTATTTGGAGATCTTTTTTCCATAATAGATGACATGTTCACTTGAAAACAGTTTTTATCCAGGTTTGGTATGGCGGATATTAAGATGTGATTTATGTTTTGAAGATTTAAGTGCCACAAATCTGTTATACGCCCTGCGACAGACTGGCGACCTGTCCAGGGTGACCCTGCCTCTCGCCCGGAACGTTAGCTGGGGATAGGCACCAGCACCTCCCGACCAAGGGACTGAGGGACAAGGGAGTATAGAAAATGGATGGATGGATGGATGGAATCTGTTATATTTCATTTCTGTAGCTTTTTCAGCTTTTACTTGAATAAATTAAACCTTCTAGATGATTGTTATGTTTGCATTGGTAAATACAAAGCAAATATATGATGAGAGTGATTTAATGCATCGTATTAAAGCTACATTTGAGTGCAAAGTAAATATACATTAATTTGGTTAATTAGCAATGTAATTAGAAAAATCTGCTGTCACACTGGAGGTGAGCTGAAGTTTAAAGCTGGCTGCGGGGTTTCTGGATGACCTCCCTCCATTTGTGGATCGCTGGGTTGCCGCTGGCTGCCAGCTTCCGGAGCAAGCTGCAGGGCTGCAGACCTGGAACATCAGGGTGAATCTGCTGGTAGTGCTCCAGCCTCTCCACAACCTTGTCTAGACCCACCTGGCTAGCGTAGTACATGGGACCCCCGCGGTGCCGGGGCCAGCCATACCCAAGCACATAGATGATGTCGATGTCTTCCGGTCCTGCGGCGATTCCGTCCTGGAGGATCTGGAAGCCTTCGTTGATCAGTGCGAAAAGGCAGCGCTCCAGCACCTCCTGGTGGTCGATGCGACGTGCCACCAGGCTGTGCTGGGCTCGGTATTCCTCCAGAAACCCGTGCAGCCAAGGGTCGGGTTTAGCCACACGACCGCCGGGTTTGTCATACTGATACCAGCCCCTGCCTGTTTTCTGACCAAACCTTCCCCGCTCACACAGCAGATCTCCCAGAGGACTGTACCTGCTGCCGCCTCGGATTCTAGAGGATGTTCCTGTAGAGGCGAGCGAAATTAAACCATCCGCCTTCCTGATCTTCCAGCCAACGTCTAGCCCAGAGAGGTCGGACACTTTGAACACACCCATGGCAAACCCGAACTCTTCCAGCACCTGGTCCACCTGCTCAGGTGTGGCTCCCTCTTCCAACAGGAAGAACGCCTGTTCTAAGTACAGCTTCAGCATACGGTTTCCTACAAATCCCCGACAGTTTCCAACTGCAACACTCACTTTTCCCATCTTCTTTCCCATCTGCATGGCGGTGGCCACGGCTTCAGGGGACGAGCGCGGTCCGTAGACCACCTCCAGCAGCTGCATAACGTGAGCTGGCGCGAAGAAGTGCATCCCGACCACCAGTTCTGGACTCTGGGTTTGAGAAGCCAGCTCGTCTATGTCTAGCCCAGAGGTGTTTGTGCACAGGAGCGCGCCTGGCTTGCATATGGCCGACAGCTGCTGGAAGATGGTTTTCTTCAGAGCCATGTCCTCAAACACAGCTTCAATGACTAGGTCAACATCTGCCACAGCCTGGACACTGCAGCTGTATCTGATTTTATTGTGTGCCAGGGGCACCCCTCGTCTCTTGGCCCCCCTCTCCAACATGCCAGACACTGCCTGCTTTGCCTCCGACAGCTGTTTCTCCTGGGTCTCCACGGCAACCACAGAGAGCCCTGCCTGGGCCAGGGACACTGCTATACCTCGTCCCATGGTGCCAAGCCCTTAGAGGACAGAAATCATACGTTTAAACACACTAAATATTTTATCCACAAATCAATTCTATAACATTTTAAACTGTAGCAGCTACTCCACTCATTGAACTGAGAATATCAGCCTAATTTCCCTGGATGGGATAGATGGAAAAATGAATGGACAAGTCTTAAAATACATGTACATCTAAAAAAATAGATGTAAATTTCAGGAATAGAAACAAATTAAATATATGCAATACACATAGTGTGAAATATTTCAATACTGTATTTTATGGAATTTTGATGTTTAAAAGTCAAAACTCTCTTGGAAAATTAGAATATTGCAAAAAGAAGTTATATCATATTCATAAAGATTAGTGGAAGGAAAAATTGTGAAATGAAAATGTGCACCTGCAGCAGGGAAAACCGCAGCCTTCAGAGGGCTGTCAAGAAAAATCAATTGAAGATTTTGGGGGAGCTTTGTGAAGAGGCCCGAGGCTGGAGTCAGCACATCCAGAGCCACTACCACAGATGAATCCCACACATGGGCAACACATGTCTTAGTTAGCAAAGGGGAAAAACTACGGTACTGGTGTTCTCTGCTTCAAAGTCCTCTTTTCAGATCGATGTAAAGTTCACATTTAATTTGGAAATTCAGGTTACAGAGTCTGGAGAAGAGTTGAGAGACAAAATCTGCGTGGCTTGAAATCCAGTGTGAAGTTTTCACAGTCAGTGATGATTTGGGTGCCATGTTACCTGCTAGTGTCGGTCCAATGTGTTTTCTGAAGTCCACAGTTAATTTTGTTTGCAAATTTGTAAGCCATATTCATCAAATTACATGAAGTAAAGGTTAGAAATATTTCACTCCTGAGTGTAGTCAATCAATAAATTATATGAAATTTTTGCTTTCTGAAATGAGCGAAAAGTTTTTTAAACCTTTTTAACAATATTCAAATTTTATAACATGCGCTTGTACAAAATTTTTCCATGCTTACCCAGATGTGTTTAATACTTAAATATAACTTCAGTTTTTTCCAGACTGCTCAGGTACCTTGTTCTCACCCACAAATTTAAAATGACAGTATAATGCAAAGAGAAACGCACATTTTCTGATATCATCTTTCACATATTAAATGGTTTTCCAGAGCTTGCAATTTTAATGCACAAGCTGCCGAGCCGCGCATATCCAAACTGGGGTGCATCCAATCCTCCCTGCAGGGAATAGCGAGTCCATTTACCAAACTCGGATGAACTGTTAATGAGGGCTTAGTTTCCATAGGCAACAGGACTTTGGAGATGCCACACAGATAGCTTGATGAGTCAGTGTGCCTGTGCTAATTGAAAGCTGAGTACAAATTAGAAGCCTAGAGCTCTTACCGATGACAGCTGCTTTACGCACAGGCCTGGGCTTGCTGGTGTCCCAGCGGGCTCCGCTGGCCGTGCTCCACCTGCCGACGGCTCTCTGGGCGAAGAAGTAGTACTGTAGAGCGCGGGCCTGACCTGAGGTGAAGAGTGTGTAAAACAGCTCCTGCTCTCGCTCGATTCCCTTAGCGTAGGGCAGAGTGACGGCAGCGTGAACTGCTTGGACACAGGTCCCCGGTGCTATGGCTCCGCGGGCGCTCCTCCGCACCTGTTGCATCGCTCTTTCAAAGATCCCATCCAAATCGGGGGGACGTGGACATGGATAGGTGCTGATGCGACGCACATCCAAAGATTTACCTGGAAGAGAAGCAATGAGGGAGTCTCTTCAAGGAAATTACAGCTAGTGGAAGACAGGAAGCAGTGAAAACACACTTATAAAATGTATCTTCTGGCAGATTATACCAACACAAAGACACACACATTATAATAATAGTTGTTAATCAATACTCCAACTGCAATCAAACAAGTCGAAGCAAAATAAAATAAAAATTACCTGTAACTGTTACACAGATTGATAAGGTGAAGGCTGAAGTTATTCAGCTTAAATGTGCCTGCCATTGCATGTTCATTTCCACTCTTCATAATTTTAATATAGCAAATATTAACATAGTACAAAAATCAACAATTAAGTTAAGACAAGAAAAAAGGAAAAATCAGAAAGATTAAAAGGCAAGTAAATCAACATCACAAAGGTTTCAATCGGACTTCAAATATGCAAGTGCCTTCATAGTTTTTTATCACTCAGTTTTAATTCCCTTTTAATCTATTATGTTATTACTTAGATTAAGATCTTCTGGTAAACTGTTCCAAAGCTTAACCCCAGCAACAGAGATACACGTATCACAGTGCATTTATAGTATATATATATACAATAATATTTTTATACTTTGTGGTTTAAGTTAAAAACAATCTGAAACAATGTCTGAATATTTTTAGGGAGCATATGATTGTATAAATTATTGCATGAATCTAGTTTCTGGTCATATTCATAAGCATGATTTTAATTCCAAGCTAAAAAGTGCTTCCCCTTTTCAAGCAGTGCTTCTCACTTCTCCACTCTGTTAGAATTTTCAACCAGCACTCAGGAAGTGTGGATATAATTCATTTTTCAGGCACATTCATCCACTCAGTCAGCTTCTGAGAGCAGGCTGATCTGACAGGCCACTTCCAGATAATCGCAGGGACTCTGGCTGAACGCTGCAGCTCTGAGCGAAACAAAAAAGCAAAGCGTTCACTTCCAACAAAATTCTGTAATTCTTGGAATTTCGAGCAAATGTAAACCCTACAGTCCTTCCAAAATATCCAGAAACATTCACGTTGACATTTTTGTCATGGTAAAAAAACAGTAGTGGATAATTGTGAACTGGAAGAGAGATGATTTAAGGTCTTCAATTTTTTGCAAGTAAAAATTTTGAAAGTGCGACATGCACTTTAGTTCACCCCTCATGGGTCAATGGCTTTGCAAGGCATTGTATAAGAGATTGTTTGCAAGAGAAGATTTAATGTTTAATCCGACAACCTAACAGCAGAAGCCTTCCTGCTTGCTGAGATTTTAAAGAACGAGAAAGAAAAAGATGGCCGCCCTGCCAAAACCTTGTTAGCGGCATCTTAATTCCCAATCCTGACTCCTCTGATGTGATTACAAGAGACAGCAGTCAGAAACCTTCACAGCTCCACTGAATTACTCTCACATGAGGGTCTGGGTCGGAAACTGGGTCACTGAGGTGAAGCTTAAAGCGACAGGAAGAATATCTGACTGATCTTAACCACTTTCTCCTATAGGAGACGCATTTTTCAAAAGAAGGATATTAAAAATAGAGAAACGGGGATGAAGATTATCCATGATAAAGAATTTATTCTCGGTAAACAATCACACTTCAGTGAGGTGGTATGTGCAAGTGCGATGCCGTTTCAGTGTGATTTACGAGGCATTATTGCAGCAGTTAATCTGTAAATGGTTGAGCTGTGGATTTGCAGCGGATGGGAAGCCTGGCTGCCCCCCGACAGATGTAGTGGGCAGATGTTGCAACCGCTGGGTTAAAAAAAAGAAAAGTTAATCTCATCACCAGTGAGAGACTCAGATCTGTTCCTGGCCACGCCTGCATTAAATTAAATGCTCAAAATTATTATTTTTTTTTTTTTTACGTAAATGTGGATTTGTGTGATGTTTGTGTGGAGAGGCGTGACCGAAATGCATTTTGCATCCTGAGCTCAAACTTTTTATGCTTTAAAAAAAAAATTATCCACAAACTATGGTTACTTTCCTAATACTACATGTCTGTTACTTGATTTTATTCAGGCATTTGAGCTTTACAAGCACAAATCCCTTTCTCACAGGGTTCCTGTACAAACACCAATTTTTCAGACTTTAATCTTCAAAGTTCTCAGTCCTTTCAGTTAAACTAAAAACAGAAGTTCATTGAGAATTCATTGCAAATACTTCTACAGACGTTGGGATTAAATTATGATACTTGGAAAAATTTGGTTGAGTGAGTGGGTGAGTAAAAGAGAAAAAAAAATAGACAGATGGGCGGATATTTTTCCGTACTTATCCAGACCTGTTGAATAGTTTTCCAGACTGGCAGCCACCCTGTTCTCATGGTACCAAAGTGCAGAGAAGAGACAGTAGCTCTTCCTAACATTATCTTTTATTATATTATGATGTATTAAATGTGTTTTTCAGACCCAAAAGTTTGCATTTTCTACAGATAAAAGAACATAGCTGTAGGCCCAATACTGACACCCAAACAGACTTCCTGCTGATTTGTATGCCTCCAAAAAAAGATGTCGGGTTTAAACCACAAACATCAGCTGCAGATGACATATCTGACACAAAGTGACGTGAAGCCTCCAATGCAGTCATACAAACATCGATTCATGTTTGTTTCACACAGAAAAACAAAAGCTGCTCCATAAAGCAAGACCCCGCTGAGGCTAAATACGCCTCCCTCCTGTGTGTAACTCCTAACACACACAACCAGCAGAGTGGGCGGTGTGTGTTCAGTTCACTTTATGTGAAAGAACGCAAGCTCAAACAGAAGAAGTAGACAAGATACTTTGCTCCTTTCTTCATGTTAAATATGAATCCACAGGTCCTTTTTTTTTACTTAACAGAAAGAAATGAAGCACAAACTGTTAGCCAAGACCCCCCAAGCTTAAAACAACATCACTTTCTGCAGCAGATGACGAGACATAAAGCGTTTTCATTTTCCATTTGAGCCGAGAACACTGGCTTTTCTTTTCCCTTTTATCCCCATTCAGCCAAAGAGAATGACCTATTCTTCAGTCATACTGGGAGATCGCTTCTCCAGCTCTCCAGGGATGCGGCACACTTCAGGAATCCACTCAGTGTGTAAAATGAGTCAGATTCACGTGCATGCGGGAATCCTCGTACCACTAATCGACTGGAGAGGTCCTCGATATTAATATTCTAGGAAAGTTTGTCCCTTTTCGCCTTCCTGAATAATACAGCAAAAGCAGTGAAGACATCAGAGCCCATCTGACAGAGCCATGAAACATTTATGGACCGTGTTGGTGGAGGATCTGGCTGCCGTGTCTTCTGCTTGCTTTGCCTTCCAAAGGCTTCACATCAACACGTCTTGATGTCCGCCTGGCCTAAAATAACCGCTCCAATAGAAGTTTCTCCTCCTTCCACCAAGTTAATATTTAATGCAGGGAAGAAAGTTTCTATCACTCCATTAAATACCTCCAGAAGCATTTATCATGCGGCTTACCTGCCACACTTTGAGCAAACTTAACAGCTGCATCCACAGCGTTGAGATCCGTCACCTCATCGACGATTCCAAGCTGCCGAGCCTCAGCTGCAGTCACGTGGCGGCCTGTGGGACACGCAGAAGTCCTCTATACATTATGTAGAACATGACATATTAAAGTCAGGGGCTGTCAAATTTATACGTAAAGAGGCCACTTATTATACTGGATATAAAAGTCAATATTAAAGTACACCACTACTAAAGTGGCTTTTTATGATGTAAAAATTGAGAATGAGAAATGATTTCACAACTTTCCTATATTTAAATATAATTCATTATCTCAGCAGTAGTATTAACACCCTTCAAAGTCTGCCAGCCTCCCACACTTTGGCAATATCTGTCCACTATGCTTTGCCAAAAGCATCTAAATCTACTTGATCGTGAAGACATCTCTTGTCCAAAGCTCTATTCAGATCTCTATGCAGATATTCTGACACATTTAGTTCTGTACTCTGGTTAGACCAGTTGAAGCCCTTCTAATTCATCAGTTTTGTTTATTTTAAAAGCCTGCTTTGCTGAGAAATAATAAAAAATAAACTTTATCTGAAGCTTTAGAGTCAAAACCTGAAGATTTTGGTTCAAAACTTCACCCAGTTTTGACAAAAGATTTGAAGAGAGGTAACGTCAGGGAATGATTCGGCCACCACCATGTCTCACTGGTGTTATTTTGCATTGTTTTTGTGCCAACCAAAGTGATGCTAATTATAACAAATTCTTCCCAAAGGTTCGATCTGTATTTAAAGAATACAAATGTTATGAAAATCTCAGCTGGAGAGCTAAACTACATTCCAAATTAATTACAGTCACATAATGTTAGGTTTGTGGCCAAGAAGAACACATTTGGAAATCAGATTAAAAGGTGTAAAATAAGGTGTTTTTCTATGTAAAACAGTGTAACCAGGTTATTGCAGCTTTGTTTTCCTCATCTCACAGATTTGCTTGATTCACTTAAAAATTTTAAAATCACATTAACGGTGGGAAAATTTTTGAAATATATTTATCTTGATCTTTTATGAATCACAAAAAACTGACATTTTATCCAAGTGCCAGACTCATTGAAATAATTCAAAACAAGTAGAAAGTAGGAGACAAGCTGTACAACCTAACATATGCTGACACCTGCTGGCCAACAGAGTAAGATGCTTTTATCAAATTCATAAAATGCTGTCTGATAATCTGAAAAATCAAACCACACTAGAGTCTTTACTGCAGGAGAAATTAACCTGCTGAAGCCTGTTGAGCACCAAAAACTTCCAGTAACTTTGAGTTGCTGTTTGCACCTTGCAAAAGTAATTTACTATTCCAGAACTGGAAAATCCTTAAGTCAAATTTCATAATTTTCTTAACCAGATTTTTCATGAACCCTGGTCATTAAATTAAGAAAATTAACAGAGTCCCTGTTTTTTTTTTCTTTTAGAGAAAACTTTGTTTTCTAATGAACACATAGAACTTTATAAATCATTTGTAGCTTTTTACAACAGAGAGACTTGCCATGGTCATGATGACGGCTACTTCTCCTTGAGAAAAATAGACTTTTTTTCAAACTTTACAACCCAGATTTTCCATACAATTTCTTTAGACATTCATAGAAACAATCTACTGAACTTCTGGAAAACAAAACACAAGACACTATTTTCATAGCAACAGGAGCATCTGTGTAACATGTTTTTTATGAATCTACCTGTGGTGATGAGGTCCAAGGCAGCTGGGACTCCAATGAGCCTCGGCAGACGCTGAGTTCCTCCTGCACCTGGCAGCAGACCCAAAGCCACCTCTGGAAACCCCAGTCTGGCCTGAATCAAATTATTCATGAGGTACAACGTGTTTGTGAGGCCAGTCTAACTAACAATGCAGACATTTGACAAAAGGATTTTTTTCCTATACATTAAAATGCATTAAACTGAAAACAAACTTTTTTCACCCTGCTAATTGCTTCACCATTAATAAAATGTGAGTCCGTACATGCATTTTGTGTTGAGACTTGTAAAAAACTTTTTATTTCAGTTGAAAAAATACTGCATTTTAAAACTAACTTTAGTACTGTTTTTGTGGTCCATGTTTGATCCACTTAAGGTTAAACTACAACAAATGACTTTGTGTTAGAGCTTTAAAAGTAAAGCAGAAATCTTTATCAGCTTTTACAAGTCTGATTTATGCAAGGTTTGGAAATGTGTTTTTTAGAGGATTTCAAGTAACAATGGGGTAAATATTAATGTATGCCACAATTCTGGGATTTCTTTTTTCTAAAATACCTGAAAATCATGCAACATCTTAACTCCAGCCCACAATTACCCAACCCTTTGTGTTCTACAAATAAAATTAAAATAAACATTTTGTAGTTTGTGTTTGTAATGTGGTGAAATATAAAAAGTTGAAGGAGCAAGATTATAAGTCCAAACACTGCATGCAGCTCCTCTGAATGGAATCAAAGAAAGCATGCTTATCAATTGAAATATGGATCATCCCCCAAAATATAATAAAAACATTATCTGTGAAATGTCTGAATGTAGTGTGTACATTTTTGGCATATTCTTACTTTTCACATTACTATTTATACTGATAAAATTTACTCTAATTTAATTTACTTTAAAAGCCTGGAAATTCAGGAAAGATATTAAAAGTCAGATATCATGAAATATAAACCTGTGACTGATGCAGCTTTACAGCGTCAGCATGAAAACGGTGACTAACAGAGACAAAGGGACCTGAAGTGTGAGCTAACCTTAGAGTGGGCGATACGATAGTGACAAGAGAGCGCCAACTCCAGGCCTCCGCCTAAAGCGATCCCCTCTATGGCTGCCACCACCGGTTTGGTTGCTGCCTCGATCAGATGGACCATAGGCACCAGAGCAGGCCCGGTCATCTTGGCCCCGAACTCTCTGATGTCTGCTCCTGTTGTACAAAAACATGATGACAAACCTCTAATATGAGCTGCACGTGACTTTATTGTCATAAAAAAAATCTACTGGATTGGAACATTTAAAGAACTTTTTACTTTATGAAACAAGGTGAATCCTGAATTATTTAGTGCATTATCACTGACATGGAGCAGAGGACTGTCTGTACCTCCACAAAATTTTCCATTCTGGCCACAGATTACCACAGTCTTCACCTCTGGCTCACTGAGCGCTCTGTGCATCATGTCAACAATGCCTTGCCTCACCGCTGCACTGCAGAAAGAAACATAAACAGCAGATTTACAACACTGTTGGCTTCAAGCTATTCCAAACTGAGCTTCAAAAACACTGGAGTGTTTTTTGCTGAACTTCTCCTGCCTACTATTTCTACGAATACAGTTCCAGGCGAAAAGTGTTACAAACACAGCCTACAATTTATTCTATCAAGATTTTATTAGACAGACCAGCGGGACATTTTGGAAACCATGCAGTAGAAGGAAAAGGATAAATAGTTTTCACAGCTTTTTTGATAAATAAAATCCAATAAGTTTTGAATCCATTAACTAAAACATTAACGGACGTCAGCAAAACAGAAACATCTGTTCCATAATGAGTTGACTTCAGACTAAGAGGGAAATGAAGGCTAGTATGTATTCTGGACGAATCAAAACAGAACGACTCTGATTTAAGATGTTTGTAGAATGTTTTGCTCTCATGCAGTAAATGATTAATAACAGTGATTCATTATAAGCACTCAGTGTATCTAAGGGAACAATCTGGTGGGAGGAGCACAACATGAGCGAGAGGTGGAAGTTCCACCTCTTTAATTAGATAAGGGAGCAAAACAAAAGCTAAATCTGCTGCTTTTGTTTTGCAAAGGCAGTACAAGTACGTTACTTCAATCTGCACACAAGTACACACATGAACACAAGTAATGCATGTACCAAGTACCAAAATGTTTAGAACAGAATAATTATAATTAAAGTCTTAAGATTTTGATGCATGAATGAACAATTCAATTAAAGTAGTTCTATTAAATCTAATTAGATCATAACATTGTTAAGTCATTAAAATTGTAAAATATTTTAACTAGTTCCTCACTTTTGTTGGCAAAAAAAATTTATGCTATCTAAAACAAATAAGTTCAAAGCTTGGAATTACTTTCTAAATCTAAAAATAATCACTTTAGATTCTGTTTATTTGTATATTTATTAGTGTAGATGCATAATTATCTACATTCATTTGTTATTTTTTTTAAAAATTACATAAGTTATATGAAGTGAGTGCAGTAAGAGCATTGCGCAATCTGACATTGCTGGATCAGACATTTCTGGAGAGATTGACAGCTGTCCTAAATGTCCCCCTTGTGTAAATAATCATCCACAATGTAGAATGATGTACTCAAGAGTTGATTGGAAATGTTTTGGAAATTACCCTATAACTCTTCATTGCTGTTGTTTCCCATTTTGTAGCTGTTTTATAAACGAAGCTCCCGCTTTTAAAGAGATGATCAAACTCAAGACAATGAATCGAGTGCCAGCATGTGTTGCTGCTTTCACCTTCGGACGCAGCAAATGTATTAGCCAAGCAGTTTTCCCACACGGCTATGCCTGTGTTATTGTTTTCTTAAAGAAATGACAGTGTATATTCTTGAGTTGCATTTAGATTCTTGTCAGAATGGCTTTTTATCCCTTAACAACAAGTTTTCAATAAACGTACGTGCGTGAAATTAATCTAAATTGCCATTTTAAATTAAATCAATGCGTTACTTCAACAATTGACCAACTGAGAAAATAGCGTATTACTTACTAACTCTTCCTTGTTTATGCTCGCAAAATGTATTCGGACAAAATCATATTTCCAAAGCAAATGAGGAATGTGCAATAAGTCATGTATTTATTTTGAAGGACAGATGGAATTTGTTTGGGAGAAGTAAAAGTTCTGCCGATGACTGTTTCTCACCTCAGTGCATTGACGGGAGGATTCTGCAGAGTTATTATGCCCACGGAGCCTGAAACTCGACTGTAAAAAGCCATGGTGTCCAACAAATATTTCGTGTTGTTGTTGCACTTCTTTTCTTTTCCTGTTCACCAACTGAACTTTGAAATCCTTAGCGAGACACATGGAAGCCCTTATCAGCGACCCTGAAGTTGGTGTCTGATTCGACAACAACCTCTTATTGGGGCCTGCCCATAGCAATGCATAAGGAGAGCAGTATCTGGCTTTCGAATACACTGCCTCCATGCATTGCATGGCAGGCACCTATTGTTCTTCTATCAATAGAATGTCTCTTTTTATTTCTTTATTTTTCTTACGTCACCGTTAATGCGGCTCGTACCGCTGCGAGTCCACCCACAAAAAGTGAAAAACGAGCAAAATTTCCAACTGCCGAAACAAAAAACGAAACAGAGTGTAACTGACATTAACTGCCGCTCTTTTAGAGTGAGAAAAAGAGTGTATTTTTGACAAAAAAATAATTTTGAAATTGCCCTCGTGCCTACAAATATTGCTCGATTGCTCTGAAAGTCGGTTTCTGAAAAGTTTCAGAGGTCAGCGCAGCCATTTTTCTCTCGTCGCTGTAATTTCTCTGTTTGTGCAACAGATATGAATCGCGGTAGTATCGGAGACCAGAAATCGATCTCTCACACGCTTCAAACTGTTTTCGGATCGGCATCACGGATCCTGAATGGCAAGCAGCTGTTCATACTGATTTTTTCATCAAAGCTCTGAAAGATAGAATTTTCTTCAGCTTTCTGTCTGACACACACATGGCAGTTGGCAGAAGATTAATCACCATAGCAACGGAACACAGAGGAAGGCAGACCTGCTCACTTACTACAGAGGACAACAGCTGAGCCACAATGTTACAACTTGAATGTTTTGGGCTCCATATAAGTGTTTTAACTCAACCAGAGTTACTCATAAGATTAGTGTAGCCATTTATAACAAAATGTTACTAAAATAAAAGCCTGACTATTCCTCTCAGGCCTTTATCTTTTTCTCTCAAGAAGCAGTTAGAAAAACTAACTGCTTTAAACAGGTTAGAACTACAACATGGCGGAACTCTCAGTTAAGACAGAAGAGGATTGAGCTGGCATTTAGAACTACAACATGGCGGAACTCTCAGTTACTACAGAAGAGGGATGAGCTGGCATTTAAAAGTACTTGCTCTTTTGGACATTATATAGCTGGATTAACCAAACCACTGTTACACATTGAATTAGTGTGGTCATTTAAAATAAAGCTCATTGAAAATTTCAAAATAAAAGCCTGAATATTCCTTTGAAGCCTTTATTATCTTTTTCTCTCAGGTTAGTGTGATGCAGTTAGAAAAACTAATTGCTTTAAACAGGTTAGAACTACAACATGGCGGAACTCTCAGTTAATACAGAGGATTGAGCTGGCATTTAGAACTACAACATGGCTGAACTCTCAGTTACTACAGAAGAGGGATGAGCTGGCATTTAGAATTACTTGCTCTTTTGGCCATTATATAGCTGGATTAACCAAACCACTGTTACACATTGAATTAGTGTGGTCATTTAAAATAAATCTAATTGAAAATTTCAAAATAAAAGCCTAAATATTTTTCTGAGACTAATGCACCGCCGCAGGCGGTGCAAATAATATTAGCCTCTATTATCTGTTGCCCTAAGGTCAGTGCACCGCCTGTGGCGGTGCAAATAATATTAGCCCTTACTATCTTTTGATCTCAGGTTAATGCACTGTCTTGCGCAGTAATAGTAACTGAAGATTATTTATTTTGTAATAAAAATGTTTTTTATCGCCCCTAGAAATATTGGAACTGATTAAGTCCAGTTGAGGTGTATCTAAGTAGATAAAAATATAAAGTTTTCAATAATTCAAATCAAAGTAAATGTTCACTTATGACTTACAGTTAATGAAAGAATACTACATGAATATAGAAATGAATGGCCTACTGAAAAGTATGTTGTATATGGACATAATTTGGCTTTAATTACTGAATCAAAGCTGTATGGTATACAGGTGATAAGCCTGTGACTGCTGAGAAGCTAAGGAAATACACTTTTTCGTTCCATTCAACTTTCCATTAACATGCTTGGATACAGAACTGTGTGAACAGCTCATCTTTTGCAATGAGTCTAGTGGTTTACCCTAACTTCTTCAATTTTTTTTTGCCGAACAACTGTTATTCTGTGTTTAAAAGGCTCTTTTTATCATGTAATATTAGAGGAGCTGTATTCTTGTTTTTCAGTAACTGTAAGCCTTAAAATAATAAGCTCTTAATTCACCATCAATCTGTATTAAAAGTTGAACTTTTTGTATTAAATTGGTACTTTCTGTACTCCAATTTACAGAGATGCACCTGGATTTTAACAATAAACTACATGTTACAATTGAATGAAATAATGTTGAACAAAAATCAGTTTCAAAAGGGAAGTGAAAAACTGTTTATTTTCTCCTCTTTGCTCTCCTGATGTTCTCTTTTTCATGGCGCTTCTGCAGAGAGAACGTCATCAGTTACCAGGTAGGATATCTGCTGTGAGCTCAATGCGGCAGCTGCATAAAACCTTCAGATTTGGAGCTCCTTTTGCCCTTCCATCTAACAAAAGTTTGAAATTTATAATCTGATGGAGGTAAAAACAAAGATTTAAAAATAAGTCAATCGATTTTTGTAGTTTTAAAATCAAAAATAGGTCAAGGCAGTGCTTACATTTGCATGCTGATTGAGTTATTAATTGTTTAGTTAAACTTATTACATAAGTTATTTATTGTTATTTGACACTCTTCACTCTCCATAAGAGTCAGTACATTACTGGAGCAGAAGTTTGGTATTAAGCTTTGAAAATATAAAACGTAAGTTTATCCCTCATAGTTTTAGGGTTAAAAACTATGAATATAGTTATATATAAAAAAATATATAAATACATTTTTGCTGTTTCTCAAAATTTCTCTAAAACTGTATTAGTTTGTTCTTAGAAAAAATTTACATTTTGAAAACCTAAAAAGGAAAATCTTCACTCCTACATTATAAAAATTAAATGTTAAATTTTGCTGCTTCTCTAAATTATTCTAAAAATATAATAAGGATAGGTCATGAATAAAACATATTGTACTTAACGTGAGTTTTATTATTATAGGTTTAGATTCGTACCGTTTCTTTGCAGTTGGGCAGGTTTTACACGTTTAGTTTTACAATGTTTGGACCGGAAAATGCCAAATCTGGCAACAGTGGCGATTGGCGCCATTTTTGTTATTAATGAGCGCATGCGCCATGCTGGATAGAAATATGACGCAGGTGCGTTTAATTAAAAGATGCGGCTAGCACCCGGCCGCATGGAGTCACGACGCCGTCGGTCTTGATATTTTCTGATCTCCCAAGACGCGGAATCCGAGTGGACGCCCAGCTTAATGACTGAAACTTTTGTGGATCCGATTGAAATCGTGTCGGTGTTCATCGAGGCCTAGTTTGGCGTCTTGTACTCGACCTGCGAGCAGGCTGCAGTGATGGCAAGTAGGCCGTGGGAGCGCCATGTTTGAAGTCGCTGCGTTTGTTATTCGGTAAGTTATTTTTCCGAAACCTTCTAAGGTTTTGTCTTTTTCCACTAATGACGTTGGTGAAGTCATTTTTTCTGTGTCTAAACAGAGCAGCACAAGAGGAGAGACCCGACCATGGCCTCTCGGCGGCTGTTTGTTTGTTTGCTGGCGTCCCTGAAACATCCGAGGAGATATAATGACGTCTGGAGCGAGAAGTTGATCGATTATGGATTTACTACAATCAAGCTGAGGATTCCCTTCAATGAAGCTGAGGATCGCTTCCGCTCGCTGAGGATCCCTTCAATCAAGCTGAGGATCCCCTTCAATCGCTGAGATCGCGGCAAGCTGAGGAAACGCTACAAGGTGCCTGGCGGATCCGCCCAACCCGTCAAAGGTTTGTTAAGTCAAAGAACTGTTCCAATGGCGGGTCCAGAAGACATCTCAGGGTAGGAGCTGTTGCGGGTTTTGCTACGCTGCGGATGCAAACGCTGTTTGTTGAAGGCCAACGCTAGGCCTCTCGCTTGCTGGTTTGGTTTGATTCTCCGTTGAGAGTCAATGAGCTGAGAAGGATTCTGCTGTTTTAAATCCTTCTATCTTTGGGGTTTTAGTGCTGTTTGAAGCAGTTTCTGTGGTCTTGTGACCTGTGGAGGTTTAGGTGTAACTAGAATCTATCTGATATCTACAATCTGAAGTTCCTGGCTTAAAGTCAGTTGTCATGAAAGAGAGATGGCTGCCAAGGACATGGCAAATACAGTTTGGAGGTTGTAGGAAGTGATTAAGCTTCTGCTTTGTAAATATCACTATAAAAACATACATACCTATTAGTACTAATAATGTGGCTTTGTTCACATTAGGATAATTATCTTTCCAATATGCTTTTGGGTGAAAATTAGGTCTTTATATTTCAACATGCATACATATTTTTTTATTTTTTGTACCTATATATTTAGTTTGAAATTTATGTTCCATACTTTAATAACTCAAAACAAATTTAATTTACGTTCAATTTAAAAGCGAAAACCGATAAATTTTTGGGCCAAAACAACGTGTGGCCTCGCGCAATTTCATCATGCGATTTCATTTCTTCTGGATGACCATGAGGGACAACAGAGAGATTTCCTGGAGCCACAAACCAGAGCTGACGGAGGTAATGTTCACACTGTAACCCACCATTATGTGCAGGCTTTCAGCTGGACTCCATGCTTTCCTTCTGGAGAGGATCAACTAGAACCTGCACTTCAGTGTTTAAGTTTGTTTATAACGCATTTTCTCTCCCAGACTAAGCAACTGACGGACCTTTTGATGCAAATAACTTTTGTTTCTCATAGATAAAGCCACCAAAGGAGCTTCTACTGCGACTAACGCTCTTTTCTCCTGTAGAAACACTCCTGGAGCAGCTATTTTTCTTTTTCTGTCTCTTTCTTCTGTCCTTTCAAATCCCCTGGGGGTAGTGATAGATGGCCTTTCATACAGAGCCATCTTCTGGTTCTGCTGGAGGGCTCTTCCTGTTAAAGGGAAGTTTTTCCTCTCCACAGTCATGACTTGCATCCTCAGTAGAAGGCCTTGCTTAAGCTTACTTTACCTTTAATGAATTTAAATAATTGGTGCAGTTTTAATTAATATTTTTTGGAAAGTTTTCCTGTTAAAGGAATTTTTCCTCTCCCTATCACGGAGTGCAAGCCATTGCTTTAGCTAAACTTTTAACCAATTTAAATAACTGGTCCAGTGTTAATCATTTTTTGGAAAATCTTCCTGTTAAAGGGAAGATTTTCCATTCTTGCTACCACGTGGATCCTCTGTAGGAGGCATTGCTTAAGTTTATTTTTAATGAATTTACATAATTGGTGCAGTGTTAATCTTAAAAAAGAAAGTCTTCCAGTTAAAGGGAAGTTATACTTTTTGGAAAGTCTTCCTGTTAAAGGGAAGCTTTTCCTT
This sequence comes from Phalloptychus januarius, assembly GCA_902982915.1. Lineage (NCBI taxonomy): Eukaryota > Metazoa > Chordata > Actinopteri > Cyprinodontiformes > Poeciliidae > Phalloptychus > Phalloptychus januarius. The sequence continues at coordinate 11,899,726 of CADWAE010000230.1, read as the reverse complement.
TCTACTGTCACTACATGCATGTTCATTATGAGGCATTGCCTAAGCTTACCTGTATACCTTAACAAATTTAAATTGGGGCAGTGTTAACTTCTTTTGGAAAGTCGTCCTGTTAAAGGGAAGTTTTTCCTCTCCACTGTCCCCAGGTAGGACCCTCAGTGCAAGCCAGTGCTTTAGCTTAACTTTTAACCAATTTAAATAATGCATGCATCCTCAGTGTGTATGTTGGGATATGATGGTTTTGAGCTTATGGTTGGTAAAGGCCTTGTCAATGCATAGTATATGGATGAAGAAGACATGGTATGTGGACCGGGAAGATATAGAAGTTGATCAACAGATTTTGTTGAGATGGAACGATGTCTCTGAAGATGCCAGATGGCCTCGGACTATGAAAGGTTGGAGTGTGAATCCAGCACCAGGAAATGTGGCATGCTACTTCTGGTAGCGACTCCTCAAGTCATTGGATGAGTTCAAGGAATGTAACAAATGTTGCATGGAGTGGAGCATTATCCACTACATGCATAATGCTCCTCAAAAGAAAAACACAGTAGGCTATTTGAAAGATATTCTGATCTTGGTTACAAAAGGGTAAGGTGTCAAAGAGAGCCCGGATAAAGGGTTTGGGCTAACCTTCGGTTGGGTTTGTGGAAACGAACCCTGCCGACGGGCAAGGGTCGGTTGCCTTCGGTCGGGTTTGTGTGAAACGAACCCTGCCGACGGGAAAGGTCGGTTGCCCTTCGGTCGGGTTTGTGTGAAACGAACCCTGCCGACGGGCAGGGTCGGTTTGCCCTTCCTGAAAACTAACCAACCAAACTTAGATTCTTCAGTCAAAATGTGTATGGAATCCATTGCAGTGGCAACAAAAACCAACGAGACCAATGACTCATTGGTGGGAAAGGTCCTCAAGTGACCCATCCACTCCCTGACTGCTCCTGACAGTGACAGACGGAAAAGGCCTTCATTGCCCCCTCTGCTGATGGATGACCTCAGTGATCACGCTATCCGGCTCAGAAATCTTCCTCAAGAAATGCTGCAGGTATTTTGCTGTCTGATATTTACAAGTGTGAGGTTTTGGAAACTGTACATTGAGTTGTTAAAGGGTTTAGACCTGTGCCCGTCCTGTTGTCCTTCAGGAACCCTCCTGGATTATTGCCCCAATGACAACAGAAAAAAACCTCATCGCCACCCTGCTGATGGATGACCTCAGTGACCCTAACACTCTTCCTCAAGAAATGCTGCAGGTATTTTTGCTGTTATTTTACATGATAGTTGCATGTTTTTGTAAAGTAACAGTTTCATTCTTAAAGATTTGACCCTAAACTTGCACCTGTCCTGATGTCCTTCAGGAATCCTCCTGGATCATCTGGTTTTTCGTCTCGGATTTCATCCTTCATTGGATCCCCGTCGAACAACATTAGAATCCCCCGTCGAACAACATTAGAATCCCCCGTCGAACAACGGAAGAATCCCCCGTCGAGCAACGGAAGAATCCCCCGTCGAGCAACGGAAGAATCCCCCGTCGAGCAACGGAAGAATCCCCCGTCGAGCAACGGAAGAATCCCCCGTCGAGCAACGGAAGAATGCCCCCGTCATCACCCTCCCTTCCCTCTGCTGATGAATGCCCTTAATTACTCGACCCTCAGTCTTGGTAGTCTTCTTCAAGAATTGCTGCAGGTATTTTGCTGTTATTTAAGTGATAGTTGCGTGTTTTTGAAAATTTACAGTTTCATTCTGAGTTAAGGGTTTGACCTTAAACCTGCACTTGTCCTGTTGTCCTTCAGGAATCCTCCTGGATCATCTTGTTTTTGTTTCTACCAAAACTGGATAAGTCTTCGGTCTGGTACTTTGGCCTCATCAAGCCATTTTTCTTTATTTTTTTTAAATGGACAATTTTGTTTAAAGACTTCATAATTAATTTTGTTTTTGTTTTTTATAAAATTTCAACTATTTAAATGTCAATGTTAGAATTTAATGTTTATTGATTTTTTTTTTTTTTTTTGAATTCCAACTTCAGTGTCAATGTTAGAATGTGTCTTTGCATCATTTTAGTGTTACCATGGTTATGGCATTGGTTATGAGAAGGCTTAGACTGGTTTATTGTGATCTGTCAGTATTTATGCTGCTGTTTTGTAATTTTCTGTTTTTACTACATTATTATTTAAACTGTTTTAGTTTTCTCAGTTATTTTTCTCTCCATAGAAGCAACACCTGGTCTGGAGCTGATTGGCTGTGGCTGCTTCCTGGAGGGCATTTGCTGACATGATGCTGCCATCACCTAACCGTTCTCCCTCTCCTTTTCATTTCCATGAACATGGAAATGTCTCCTGGATCAGTTGACTTGTTGTTGTGTCTTGCTCTGTCTTCTCGCAGCTCCAGTCGGTTATGGCAAATGGCTGCTGGCACTGAGCCCGGTTCTGGTTCTGCTGGAGGCTTCTTTCTGGTAGAGGGGAGTTCTTCTTCTGCACTGTCGCTACTTGCATGCTCTGCATGAGGGACTGCTGGGAAGTCAATGACTCAACACAAGCAATTTGCTGTCGCCCCCTGCAGGTCAGGAGCAGTGAAGGCTGTAAGTAATGACTCCATACAAACTACTGGGTTTCATTTGGTACAAACTTTTAAATTACTTTAATAATCAACTGCAGCAAATGGAGTATATGTGGTTGAACTAAAATTATTTCAAAGTGCATTGAGATGACATTTGTTGTGAATTGGCAATACATAAAATTGAACTTTCAAACTAATAAATAAACCCCACCAATAAACAATATAAAAAAACAAAAATCCCAACAACCAATACATGAAAGTTCAAGTAGATTTCAAAACCCCAAAAGTAGATATTAAAATGTTCAAAACTACAAAAGTAGATATCAAAACATTCAAAACTTATAATTATGTTCATTCACAACAATGTTGTTTTCAAGGCATTTTACAAAAAGTCATTTCAATTTAGTCAGATTACTATTGATCCAAGTTATCAATTCATTAGGTCCACTTAATTTTAAAGTAGTTAAAAAGTTTGTGCCAAATGAAACCCAGTAGATTGTATGGAGTCATTACTTACAGCATTCACTCCTCCTGACCAGCAGGGGACGACAGCAAGTCGCTTGTGTTGAGTTGTTGACTTTACAGTAATCCCTCATACAGAGCATGCATGTTGTAACAGTGGAGAGGAAGAGCTTTCCTCTTACAGGAGCAAACCAATAGCAGAACCAGAACCGGGCTCAGTACCAGCAGCCATCTGCCACGACCGACTCGAGCTGAGAGGAGACCGCGGGGATACAACAGGTCGACTTATCAGGAGAACTTTCCATGTTCATGGAAGTGAAAAGGAGAGAGAACGGTTAGGTGATGGCAGCATCATGTCAGCAAATGTCCTCCAGGAAGCAGCCACAGCCAATCAGCTCCAGACCAGGTGTTGCTTCTATGGAGAGAAAAATATCTGAGAACACAAACAGTTTAGTTTCCAACTAAACTTTTTAGTTGGAAAAGGCTTGGTTTCTAACTAAACTGAGTGTTTGGCTAGAAACATCAGAGTGCCACCTTCTGGCCTCTCCCCAGATCAGTTCAGGTCAGAGAAGGGAACTGATTCTGCCTTTGTTTTTCCCCTCCATGGGCTGCCACCTTATCGTGGTGGAGGGGTTTGAGTGTCCCAGTGATCCTAGGGCTGTCAGAGGCTTCATGGCTCTATTTGGGTCGGGTCTGCTGTGGCAAACAGATCCTAGAAGAGGGATCGGACCAAGAGCAGCCCAAAAATCGCTTAGAAACATAAACACAGAAGGTTCCAGTTTGGAGATGCCGATATAGATGGGGTTCCCGCTTACAACCAGCGCTATAGACAGAAGTCAGAGTTTCTCCAAGCGTTTTATCAGCCTGGCGGGCCACCAGGCTTTATTTTCAGGGTTGTTATTTTAAATGGGACCATCCATCCAACTTGGTTCTCTCTCTTTATTCACCTATTCTGTTTCCCTTCCATTCATGGGAATTATGTGACCATCCTTTACAAGGATGTTCTCACAATCTGTTAAAATAAAAATGAATAAAAGCAGAAAATCCTGGGAGTTTCTTTAAATGTGGAGATTCAACATGAAGATTTATTTTGAGATGAGAGAAGAGACGATATTAATCATGGGGGACAATGTTAACGCCAATGTTTGAAGTTGTCCAGGATGTTTAACATTGTCCCCAATTTTTTATTTGATCTCCAGTGCTTAACATTGTCCTTGGCGTTTAAGGTTATAGTTGATGTTTACTGTGTCTGCACTTAACATTGTCCTTGGCGTTTAAAAAAGGAAACTTTTCTGGAGATGAAGTTTGACATCTGATAAACATTGGCAATAATGCTAAACGTTAAGCATTATCCTTGATTAAATAAAGTCGGTGCAACGTTAAATATCCTGGATATTAAATGCTGAACATTGGAAATGAGGTTAAACAGCCACGATAACACTGAATGCTAAACATCAGACATAACGACAACCATTGGTGGCCAAAGCTCAACATGGGGGACAATGTTAAGCTTTGAAGATAAACATTGGGGGCAACTTTATTTCCCACAATTCATTTGATTTCAAGTCCTCAAATCTTGGAACCTTAAGTGTTTTTGATAAGTTCAGTAGCAAAGCTCTACTTTTCTGTTACAATTCTGAAATTAGTAATTCAATTATAGTAAGGTATGTATTGTAGAAGTTCATTCCAACTAGGGAAAATTGCCGTTTATGCCAGAGTGTAATGGTTAAACACAAATTAAGAAGAATTTATCTGGGTACGTTGGCAAGGAGTTGGTAATTATTCTATGGCTGTAGGTCTGATTATTTAAATTGTCATTATTACTATTATGTATCCATAGATTTTCTTGTCTTGAGTTTGTAACCATTTTGTCTATGTAATATAATTTATTTTTTGGCTCTTTAGCACAGAATATTGAACAGAAACATGAATGTTATAGCTTTAATTGCACGTAAGCTGATGGCAAGTAAACTGAGATAAGGGAAAGGATTAAATAAGTTTTCTTAAGCCAATTATTTTGTTCTTGGTTATGTATACATAATTTTTTTTCTGTCCTATAAGTTGCTTGTTTTTAAAGACCTGTTTGAAATAAAATCAAATATTTAATTTGAGTAAGCCAAATGCACTTACAGAATAGTGCTGCTATAATTGTTTGTGAGCTAATGTGACACACAGGCCATTTTGTTGAAATAGTTTATGTGAATTAACACTGTTTTTTTTTTTTGTTTTTTGTTTTGTGTGCTATCATCTAGTCCTGTTTGACGCGTTTGTGGAGGGGGGTCAGTATCACTCCGCCGTTGCTAGGAGAAGACGGTTGTGGAATGGTTGTGGTGTTCTCTTTGTTTCTAACAGCTGTGTAACGATACTGCTAATAGTTACTATGTGACAATTATTGGGGCCTGCCCATAGCAATGCATAAGGAAAGCAGTGTCTGGCTTGCGAAGCACTTCCCTTAAAAAGCTTTTACCTGCTTTTCTTGCTTATTTGCCATGTTTAGTATACTGACTGGAGTAAGTCAAATAGACATCATGCTAGTGATACCTCACATGCTAGTGACAGCATTTATGCTAACATTAGCATTTTAGCTTATACACTAATTTCAACATACAGATTTGCACAAGTCCATGTTAGTCAACATGCTTTTTCTTGTGCACATGCTTTTGACTATACTGTATGCTAAGCTTAGCATTGATGCTAACTTTTAGCATCAGAACACTGGGTCCAAACCGACGGGCACACTTCGGCAGGCCCGGTTAAATTTCTTCAAGAATTTTCTAGTTAAAGGGTTGTTTCACTCTTTTTCTGAATTTAAAAAAGATGCACAGCTAAAACGTACACTTAATCAGTGAACTCTTAAGATACATTCAAAATATAAATGTATTTTTTTTGCACCTATACAAAAAAAATAGTAGAAAGAACAGAAAAATAAGGAGGAAGTCCAAAACATCTCCTCAATGGATCATAATGGGAAAGGATCATTATCCCTTCTACATAGGGAATAATGTAGAAGCCAGAGAGGCTTTTAACCATATGTCCAGACAGAGATTTAAGGAGGGGCAACAACTGATTGCATTTACTGGAAATTTAGCTGTTCACAGTCATGAGGCTTTCACATGTATTCATTCAGACGCAGGGAGAGAAAGTCTTCACTCAGAGAACAGAAAAGAATTAGATCAACTGTAATACAATTCTTTTGCCATATTAATCTGTTCTCCAGACACCAGAAAAAAAGACATGTTGCATAAGCACCAGGAATACAACCTTGTACTAACTGCGAAGTATGGAGGTGGAAGTGTCATGGTTTTGCGGGGATTTACTGTAATATGATCCAGCCATCTCGCCATAGAATTCATCATGAATGCTACCGTGGATCAGAGGGTGTTTGAAGACTCCACAGGTGAGTTGAAGATGAAGAGTAGAGCATGTATTTTCCTCAGACTAATGTCAGAGACTGATATATAGCTGCAAGAAGGAACTCACCGTAGCAGAGTCAGGAAAGTTCTTCTTTCCTGTTTTTATTAATTTACTTTTTCAGTGATTAAAAAAATTATTCTTCATATTTAAGGAAAATTTCACTTTCATTTTGAGGGATAGAAATCGAGTTTAGAAATGGATATGCACATTTTTCTTCATTTCTTATTTAATTATAGCTGTTTGCGTCTGTCTGTCTTACAAACACATATTTCCACAGATCAAAATGTATTTATTCAATACAGCATAATTCAGGTCATATTTAAATTATGAACTATACTAGAATTTATCAAAGGCAGCCAAAGAGATGCTGACTACCTTAAACGTTTCCAAACGCCGATTCTGATCCTAACTTCAGCGTTGCCCTTTATCACTGCTTTTGTCCCTCGGCTGTACACTGCTGCCCCCATCTGGACCGGAGCGTAACATCTTCATTTATTTCCACTCTTCAGGCTTTATAACAGATTAAAATGCTGTTACTTTGGGGAATCATAGAGCACTGTCTATTAATATAAGTGATAAATAATAATAGTAATAATAATGTGCTTTATCATAACCAGCTGTGAATAGTTTGACGCGAGTCTGATTACGCCAGGACGTGACGTCACCACGCCGGTTGGACATTGTTCTGCTCAGTGATAACATTCAGGAGGAGAAGGGAAGAGAAGCGGTTGACTTTTACTGTATATCTGGGAGAATGCGCTCCCTTATCGGACTAGCCGTTGTTGTGACCGCTGCCACCCTGTACCTTTACTGTCTGTCCCTGTACCTTCCTGCTGGACCACGAAGACATCCTGATCCGTGTCCAGAGGGGAGGGAGTCCCAGCAGAGCTGCGACACCTCCGGGGATCTCAGCAGGTAACCCGGGTGTTAGCTGTTAGCTGTTAGCCAAGCTAAAATTACCTGGCTGATGTGAGCTCTTTCTCTCTCTATGTATTATATTTTTTTAATTCTGGGGTAAAATGATTAATTCGCTCCACTACTGCTTTGCTAATACTTACGCTTTATGACTATTATTGTTCAACCTTCTTCCAGAAAATACGAAAGACAAACAGATAAATAATTTCCTCAAGTTAGAAGTCTTTAAGAAGTTTGGAAGCGACCATACTTACTTGATGTTTCGGTTGGCTATATTTCTATTAGAAGTTTAACATCCATTCTTACCTTTATTGAGCTTATCTGACCTCAGGATGCCAGGGGGTAATAACAACACACCTCTAACAGGACTCTCCTGAACACATTCCCCAGTTTGTTCTGGAGATCCCACCGCCCAGAAGGGATTTACCTATCAGGCATAACATTATGGCCATCTGTCTGATAGTGTGCCAAAGCAATCCTAACCCGTTAAGATACGGGCTCCGTTAGACCCCATTAGACATGATGGTCAGCAGTCAGCTACGAGATGAGGTCAGACTTGTTTGTCCTGCACATCCCACAAATGTCCATTTGCAATAAGAAATAGGACATTTGGAGGTTGTATATATTCCAATATATTTACATATTATATATATATACATATATATTGTGAATATATACAATATATATATATATAGTGTATATATTCACAATATTCCTGAACCAATTTGTTTTTGCGGTTGGACACATTAGCTTGTTGAGAGAGACCACAGCCCTCTGGGAATACAGTTTCCATTAAAGGGTGTACATTGTCTGCAGAAATGCTTAGTTGGTTGATGCATGCCTAATAATATAAACATGTGTGGCAGGGACCAGCAGAACATTGCACTAAAAGCATCACCCTTTTTCTGCTGGGTTACCTTCTTCTTGCTGTGCATTCAGGTGCCTTGTGGCCACACTGTTGGTGTGATTGTAAAATCACAATAGCAGACCATTCTTCTGGACTATGGAGTTGTTTTTTAGTTCTAACTTGAGAGTGAATGTTTCCACAGGTTGAAGTTCCCATCAGACCTGGAGGAGCTGCGGGAGCTGTCCGAACTCCTGCAGTTTTACAAAACGGAGCACACTGCATATGTCCTTCTCCTGTTCTGCAGTGCATACCTCTACAAGCAGTCCTTTGCCATCCCTGGATCATCTTTCCTGGTGAGAGGAAGACGATAAAAACGCAGAATGTGTTTAAAATAACTTTAGGTTCTTTAGTTATGTTTCAGAAAGTATCTAATAAGTCAAAATGTGGCTAAAAAGCGTGCAAGGAAGGAAAAATGTGAACAAAAGCTCTTCCGTCATCCATCACCTGACACTTCCAAACACTTTTAGATCTTAAATAATTTCCCTCATCTCCTGCTCTGACTGAAGTTAAGTGCTAACAGCAGCCTTTTTTATCTCTGCTTGTCACTGTGCAGAACATTCTTGCAGGAGCTATCTTTGGACCGTATCAAGGACTGCTCCTTGCCTGTGTGCTCACCACGGTGGGCTCCACCATGTGCTACCTCCTCTCCCAAGCCTTTGGAAAACAACACATCATAAATCTTTTCCCGGAGAAAGTTTCCATGCTACAGAAAAAGGTAACCTAGGACTTATGAAGTGCTGTTACTTAACACCTTTAATGTATTTTGTATTTATTATATCAAAATTATTTTTGACGGATATGTTATTGTTTTAATTACATTTGAGGGATTAAAAATATTATTTGCTACATTTTGTTTTTTTAATCTATTACCTAAAGTGTCAATAAAATACATTGAGGTTTCTGGTTGTGTGATAAAATGTGACTGAGTTCAGGTATGTGAAAACTTCTGCGAGGTACTAATGCTTTTTTTCTCACGGTTTGTTCCAGGTGGAAGACAATCGGGACTGTTTGTTCTTCTTTCTGCTCTTCCTGAGATTCTTTCCCATGACTCCCAACTGGTTCCTGAACATGTCTGCCCCCATCGTCAACATCCCCATCACATACTTCTTTTTCTCAGTATTTATTGGTGGGTGCTGCTTGCAGGGTCTTTTGATTGTCGCCTCATCTTTGAAGTGACCTCACTGTATGTTGTGCCTCAGTCTAAGCTATTCTGTTTAGGGTTGCCATTAAATTAGCTCTGAAAAGACCATTGTAGAGATAACTTTGTTTCAGACCTCGTCCAGAACCTTTGATGTAAACATGAGGATTGCATTGAACTAAATTAAGTCAGTGACAAAATGAGACAAAGCCAGGGTTCTCACATGGTTTTAACAGTATGGTGAACTTTTAGCACGGTTTTTTAAATTTATACTTCTTTCAGTTTTACATTCCTATTTTCCCCAAAAGACTGATTATAAAAGAAAGATTAGACATTACAGAGTCCTACACAGTTTTTAGCACTTCTGTTAGAAATGTGTGAAAAAAATATTTATGGTTGTAGAATAACTAACTTTTAATGAATGGATATATTCAGAAATAAGTGCTTCACTCAGTCACTGCTACCTTATGAAGACCTTTGCTGTTAAAATTTTTGAACAATCCGCTTTTTGCCAACAGGACAGCAGTTTGTCTTCCATAATACTTCATTGGAGAACATAAAAAAGGGATGACTGATCATTGAGTTAGAACTTCTAGAATTCTAGATCCTCTCCATTTCTCACTTCTTTTTAGCTTAATCCACAGGTTTTCTTTAAGTTTCAAGTCTGCAAACTTATCATGGAAAAGTGTTGATTTTTGCATCTTGTGAGCTATGTCTGTGTTTGATTTAATCACATATTTTGCATTACTTTTAGTTTTAGAAAATAACCTTTTTCAGCTTATTGCCGAGGCCACCAGACTTTCCTGGTATTTGCATTCTGACGAGTTTTCTCAGGCATTTGGGAGAGAAAAACATTGACAGCTGCATAGATCTTCCACCCTACTTTAGTAAACATAAAGACATTTTCTACACAGCCATCCTTGTTTCAAAACTTTCCTTTTATTTGTGACATAATTAAACATTTACCATTTGATCTTCTGAATCAGAACAGAATGTTTTTACTTTACGTTGCCAATCAAACCCACAGTCATTCCTGTGTAGAACTGAACTAAAATCTGTTGCTTAGTACGTAAAACCTTATTTATACAGCTCTTTTCAAATTACACTCACAAAGCATGTCAACAAACAGAATAGAAACAGGATAAAACTAAATGAAAGCAGGTTTAAAAAATTAAGCACTTCTATAAGCATTGAACATCCTCAGTGTGGTTTGTTTTGACATTTTGTGACTCATTTTCAGGCCTGCTGCCCTACAACTTCATCTGCGTGCAGACGGGCGCCATGCTGTCCGACGTGTCCTCGCTGGACGACCTGTTCTCCTGGGCGCACCTCCTGCAGCTGCTGGCCATCGCCTGTGTCGCTCTGGTGCCCAGCGCTCTCATCCGCCGCCTCAGTCAGAGGCGGCTCAAGCTGGCCGTCCAGTCCCAGAACGGACTTGACTCAGACAAGAAGGTGCAGTGACCCAGCTGGAGGATTTATACGTTTTTATCCGCTCAGTTTTCAGATGCCTTCTGCTCTCTAGAGCAAAAGTGTTCAAAGTGGCAGCTGTTCAGAAAAACTTTGAAGCCCGACTGTGTTGTTGTTTTCGGTTATGGATCACTTTACTCCTGGTGGAGTTGTGTGGAGATCAACAGGAAGCACTGCTTTTCTAAGAATTACAAATGTATTTGATGGACTTTAAAAAAAAAAGGTTTTCCAGTTTGGGTGTTTTGTAGCTACAGTATTTGGGTAATGTGTGAATATACAGGAATCATGAAGAGGAGGGAAGATCTTGTTGCACTCATGTTTGACAACAAGAGTTCTGCTTTAGTTTAAACTTTGCGTTCAAAGTGCCTGTTTTGCTTTGGCCTTTAAATTCTACCTCCATGGACTCACTGAAATATTAATGTGAAAACCGCAGAAAGCCTGCCCGTGTTCCTGCAGATTAGATGATGTCTCAAGAGTTTATGCTCGTCTTTTTTCCATTTGTAACTTAATAATTGGCTAGTCTTAAGAATCCACGTCAGTTAGTCACAACATTAAAGCGTACCAGGCCTTAAATGTTCACTAAAATAAAAGAACAAAACTAAGGGGCCAAACTTTTGAATCTAAAGCCATTGAATGTGCCTGGAAAGAGCCCAGATCAACGAAGGCTTCGTTCACTAAATCCACTGGACCCACAACCAACACCCCACTGCCACTTCAGGAGATCCAGAGTTCCCCTGTTCACAATCTGAAGGGTCACTGTTGTTTTTGTGGAGCAGAAAAATCTTCACAGCCTAATATTTTAAAACGGGTAAGGATGGGCTTTTATTTAGTGCTTTATCGTTCTTACTGTTGAACTCTCTACTGAATTTGAACTGTAAAGTTATTTCTGACCTGGTGAAGCTTTGAGGTACAAACTTTCTCTTTATTGCCTCTTTTTATGTGTGTCTGTTATCTGTTTGCTGTGGGTGCACTTTTTTTAATGCCTTCCTTTAAAAAAGGTTTTACATTTGCCTTTTCTATTATTGAGGTATCAATTATTTTAAATGTAATGTACAACCATGTTAGCATTTACAAACAAATCACATTTTAATTCAGCACCTTGCTTATTTGTTGGGATACCCAAAAAAGATACGTAAACAGCCTTACAGTAAAGGAATCTTTCATTGTGGCAAAATCTAACATCAAAACCAAAGGAAAAAATGAATTTGTTCAAGTACATTCATTTAGTGGAAGAACATGAAAAAGTTTTTTTTGTTTGTTTTTTTTACAGAATCGCTGCTGTAATTCCTTTAAAATTAACTTTTTCAAAGTTGAGCTGTTTCAAGGAACTTTTATACTGCCACTGTTTAAAATGGAAAAGACAAGAACTCAAGCTGATTTGTGTTGATCTTCAAAAGCTGCACGCTTAAACTTTCTCCTATTTACAGCCAGAGCAATAAGAAAATTTATCTTTCAAACAGCTAACTGTGACAGGCAAGTCAGAACAGGATGGTGAGAGGTTAAAAGTCCCCTTAACACTCAGTGGTTCCCAAACTCGATCCTCGAGGCCCAGCATTCTGCATGTTCTAGTTTCTCCCTGGTGGCAGTAACAACTTTTTCATCTTGTCAATGTTCTTCTTAGACCTTCTAACGAGCCATCATTTGATCCAGGTATTTTAAACCAGGGAGCGAACTCAAACAGGAGGACCGAGTTTGGGAACCACGACTTAACTACCACTACATGCTCTGTTAACACCAGCGAGGAACTTTTATACTTTAACAAGCATAAAATCACTGAGTTTTAACTAACTGGAAATGTCTGCTTTGATCAGATCACACTAATTAAATTGAGCTTTTGGGAAACGCTGCAAGTGGGTGTTGAATGTAGAAAAAAAAAAAAAGAACAAATCTGTGGAAAAACCCTCATTTCTAGTGTGATCCTGTGGCCGGTTTCTCATATAAAGGTTAGTGGATGGCATCATGAGCTCATTCAGGTGTCATCACCATTTTAAATAAAAACACTAAAATGGTCGATAGAAGACAGAATAACCTTCTATGGGCTTCTCAATCCTGCATGAAACTGACTCTAAATGCTCCAACCTTGTTAAATGTTACAGGAGAAGATAAAGTGCTTCATGATTGGCAGTAGAGGGTTATAAAAAGGCATTTAGGACAAGTGTGCTTATAAGGGTGATGTAATTGAATGTACTCAAATTAAAGGTTGGATTTTTCTAAAATGCTTTAGTGTTACATTGTTTCTCCAATAAAAGATTAATTTATTTCAAGGCTTTTTACAAGGGTGCTAATAAATGCAATCTGTTCTGTAATAGGACTCAATTTGAAGCTGGAAAAATACATTGGACTGTCTTTATTTATTTCTATTTAAATCTGATTTGCAGTATTGTTTTCTGAAAGTCCCTCCTGTTGGTGGAGTTGTTGTAATACGAGGACTTCTTTGTGCAATGATGGATCTTTGCAGGTGTAAGTGTTTCAAGTAATAAAAACAAAACAAGCTTTTTTTCTTTCAGATATTCTTTATTGCTCAGATCCAGGTTGCTCAGCAATACAGTTCACTCACAACTCAAAACAACAGCTTGGCTGCTACCAGAAAGGCATGGATCCATGTGGTAAAAAACGGACCAGATGTCTCTCTGGCGCAGCCACTGATTATTATTACCTTGAGGTGTTTGAAGCCTTGTTGGCTTGTGGGTAACATTGAGGGTTTGGAGCTACCAAGAAAACAAAAGGAATCTACCAGATGGAGAAAATGCGGATAAAAACTGGATCCATGTAAAAGAAAAAAAAAAACCACAACTCCAAGTCTAGTGCGATGTGAGGTGTAGTACATACTGGATTACCTGCATCAGTCTCATGCAATGCTTTCCACTCAACAACATGACAGGGCAACAAAAAACACTGCTGTGGTTCTGCTCCTGAGAGGTCCAGCTGGCGCTTGGCGACCTTTCGTCTGTTTTTCTCCTAAACGCAGAACAAGTTTTCTATCATCGCTTTTAAATCAGGCCTGGGTACTTTCTTTCAGCACTTCAAATTTTCCTTAAACATTCATTATCTGTTCCAAAAAAATCCTAGCTAGGAAAATTTTTTATTTATTTTTTTGTCCCACCACAATTTCATAATTAGTAATATTGGTAGTGATCTAACAGGAATGAAGAGTTAGAAATTCCCAGCTACAGCTCCAGACTATATCATTTAATCAGTGTGAAGTACAAGAAACCAGATCAGAGCAGACAACAAAAGAAAACCCCAGTCATTTAACCACTGTGTGATATGACTAACACTGTACACTCTTAGTGATGTGTGCAATTAGGATCTTTTCTTTCCTTTATGGTACTGAAAATGAATGCCTAACACCTCACAATACCTAGAAATACCAATCCTTAAAAATAATAAAAAATAAAAAGGTTACTACAGTCCTTGCAGGTTTCACCTCATACTGTATGAACATCCAGGTTGATGTTCTTGAAGTCAAAGTGATCCAGCTCAAGGGAAACCTGTGCCTATAAAGAGCCAAAAACACAAGAGAGATAGAGGCCTGCAGGGTCGTCTGCAATGCAGGAAAAAGAGTCGCCACGTCAGCGCACTCTATAAAACGTATCCAAAGAATATTAAGTAAACTACAGTGCCTTGCATAAGTATTCACACCCTTTTTTCATGTCGCATTACAACCAAGAGCTTCAGTGTGTTTTACTGGGATTTTAAGAGCACTAAGTGATGTATCAATGAAGTGGAAAGTTTTATCCTGGATTCAGATTTTAAACAATACATTTATTGGTTTTATTTTGCAGAATAACTTCTTCTAGTTAACCCTTTCTCTTGATTCAAGATTTGGAGAGAAAAAGATATAATTTACCATGCTGCATTTTACTCTGGGGTCAGTTTAGCCTCCCATTTGTGCTTCCAGCTTGTTCAAAACGCTGTTCTCTATTTTTTACCTGGATCACATCTCATCTACTCCATCCTCTCTCCACTGAATGCTGATTTTAAATTCCTTCTTCTAGCTCATAAATACCTCATGATTTTGCTCCAGCGTATCTATCTAACCAGCCTCATCGTCCTTCACTGAACGTTAAATCAGCTGCTTTTGTTTTTTTTCCCAGAACTAACCCGAAGCCTGGAGGAAATCAGGCTTTTTCAGTTGAACAGTGGAACAAGTGGACTTCAGCTATTAAACATCTTTTGTTCATATTTTTCAGTCTCTTTTAAGAGCACATCTATTCCCAGTTGCTTTTAGCACAGCTTGAGATGGTACATTCCTTCTAGCCACTCAGGTCCATTTCTGTATTTCATGTCTTGGTTGCATATATTTTTAATGTTGAGAGATCAGCCAATCTCTCTGTACATCCCTGTCCCATCATTAATTAGGACATTCTGATATTTCTATTTGGTAAATCTAAAGATGTAGTTTTTTCAGAGCTGTAAATCTGCTCTTAAAGTCATCCTTCTTCCTGTACTAAAACTAGTTTCTCATCAATTCTGGCTTCTTCTGTCTGCATACAAACATAAAAATTACATTTAAGGATCGCCGTTTTGGTTAGATAGTTAAAACCTGAACAAACCTGGCTGCTGTAGCAGGATAAAGAGGCATTAAAGCTACATAGTTGGTTTAAATTAGGCCTCCTGATTGGTTTCCACCAGAACAACACCCTTAAACACACCCCTAGAACCGTTAATATATATTCACAAGTTAGAATGTCCTAGTCCAAGTACAGACCTAAGCTCAATTAGGAACTGTCAAAGTTGATCTTATCACAACTTAATTAATCTGATTTGACAAGTTAGTTAATCTGATCTGACTGAACTTGAACTTACAGTAGAGCTCTGTCCCAAAGAACTGAATACAAATGAAAGTCAAACCATTCAGAATGTTTTTCAATAAAAGTTGTTGAACACCAAGTTTTTTCCCTTTCCCAGTAAATTACACTGAAATGTCTTGCTTCAACGTGACAAACTGTTTTAAAGCGGGCACTCATAGATTTGCAAGGATCGGTAAAAGTCTCAGTGCTACAATGAAAAGCTGTTTTCTCCAACAAACACTCTACTAAAGGTGAAGCAGACCATATGAGGAGTCGAAGCACCGTACTGCATTTTAGTTCGGTCAGGATACTTTGAATCAGAACTGGTGAGCTCTAGTCATCAGTATGAGGTACTGTACCGGCTGTGGGGAGGCTGGCGGCAACTGCAGCCTCAGGCATTGTGTGAGTTTGTTAGACCTTTTAATATAGTACTGCAAGTTTGTGTTCACTGGGACAAAAAATATCCACCTCATCTGAAGACTAAAGGTCTGCCATCCTACAAGCACAAATAAAAAAAATTTAAAAAAACAGCTCGAAACAAAAACTTTCACTTTTGTTATTTGTTTGTTTACCTCCTTTTTTGCCCCAGGTCTATTTTTAGTATCTAAAGTCAGCCATGGATTCAGAGAGGTGATTCTGAAATGTACAACACAACAACAAAAAACTGTAGTTTAGAGGTCAGTTTGAGGAAAGCTGCGACGCTCTAAACTCTCCCGCCACGCTCTGCTTTAAACGTCAGAGAACGATGTATATGTGACTCTATTGTACATGTTTACAGATATACAGTTCTTCCTGTTGTACAAGTGACATTGAAAATGACTAGACTTGTTTTGACATTCTGCACAGAAGACTTGGGTTTTACGCCGAGTTCAAGGGTCCTGTCAGTGTATTTTTGCAGCTTTGTTGTTCTCTTTAAAATCAGCCCCGGTTTGCTGTGTGTTTTTATCAAACAGAGCTGGTAAGATTAGGTGGGTTGATATAAAACACTATTTCACATCTCACAAGTCAATAAACATCATTTGTTTATCATTTACAGTTTTAAAAAAAAAAACAAAAAAAAACCTGAAGGTAAAGTTGGGAAAAACAGGAGGTATAGTTGGTTAATTTCTTTCTGATTTGTATCTTTCTTTCTTTCTTACCCACGATGTCTCAGGTATCTACGTTTAAAATCTCACACTTCATTCCTTTCAAACAAATTGGACTTTAGAGGTTGCATGGCGTCCAGGCAAACACAGTCCAGCAGAGTATTGTTTTGCAAAGTTTCACTAGTCGGCTGGACCTGAAGGTGTACAGATTTTTTTCATAAAAAAGAAAAAAAAAAAGAATTTAAACGCTCAAAATGATCACTTAACAAGGCATACAAAATGTGGGAAAAAAAAGGGGGAAATGAAAGATTGGACTGAGGTACCCTGAAGCCTGAGGTAGATCACAATACTGACATGCGCACTGTTCACATCCCAACCAAAGTTAACGCCGTGGTTCACTTGACTTGTCTCCTATTTTTTCAGGTTTTTATCATTTATTATTATATTATTTTTCATAGTCTTAGTTTTCAAGAAAATAAACACTTCCCTTCAAAATCATATGGCAGTATCCCACTGAGGGAGGGAAAGAAAACAGAAGAGGACTTTTCTTTTTTTTTGTTTCTTATCAATAGATCTCATCACAAAATAGGAAAAAATAGATTCATAAATATTACTCTGTTTTTATATATATATACATACACACACATACGTACGTGCACGCGCACACACACAGACACACACGGAGGAAGCTGTGCGTATTGGCAATAACCTTGCGTCTGGAAGATGAAGCTGATGGGTGATGTTTGAGAGGTGACAAAATAAGGCAACAAGCTTCCACAGTCTCTCCAAAGTAAAGCACGAAAGGACACCATGACCTGTGAGTCCAGAGGGTTTATAGAGGCGGCCGGCCACCAGCGATTACTTTAAAAAATAAACTCCAATATAGGGGAGCAAAAAGAATGAACGAGAGGGTGACAATCTGTGTGGCTGGGCCGGCCTGCTGGACAAGACAGGAGTGATGTGTTCTAAAAAAAAAGGCTGCATATTGTACATTCACAGCTGTCATGCTGTTTGTTTAGAAAGCTCCCTGACAAAGAGAGGGTTAAAGCCAAACGTGGATGCGGTCACGTTTGCGGTTGTGTGTGTACCACAGGTCATACGGTGCCAAGCCCCACCCCCTAGATTCTCAACCTCCAATAGGCATGGGCCGGTTATCTGCATGAACATATAACAAGATTGTATAAAGCCGATCCAGATTTTGAGGCTGATTTTTGTAAAGCTGTGACCTGCTGATACCGATTTTAGCCATTTCTGATTTCTCCTTAAGATTAAAAATTACTTTTTCTAATGTTATTGCCATGAATTGCCATTAATTACTTATACAAGAGAAGAGATGTGATGTGATTTAAAAATTCCTATCTAAATTAATTTACTCAATAGCCTTAATTGATTGTTTTTTTTATAAATTATCTGATAAATTAAGCAAAGTTTAATAATTAAAGACATTTTTGATTGATGACTGAATCTATTGAATGCATAAATGCAACATAAACAGCCAGGTCTAACATAGACTGAGTTAATGTGGCTCTGATCTCCTTCATTTACTCTGTTATGGACTATTATAGATATTGTTAGCTCTGGTCTTAATCCCAATAGCAACATGTTTTGCGCAGAGTCGATGCTGCAGGCTTGAAGTCGTGCAGCACTCAATACATTCTTTTGCATCGTCTTTGCTGGTGTAGTCTGTGCATCTGTTGTTAGGGGTCTGCCAGAAATTGGGGTCCTGAGAAAAGTGCGATTAAATCCATTATTATTTCTTAATAATTTCTATAATTAACATGTGAAAATACCGGTACTAATTGGGAGCAGACTTGACATTTTGGTGGCATCACAGAAGCAGCAGTCGCCATCTAACTGCTGAGAATATGGATGTGAATATGGATCCTTATATTCACTCAAAGACTTTTAAAAGGCTCTCAGCATTTACAAAACCAGCATTTTCTGTGACAGAGGTGAAAGCTCAAAAGGATAAAATATTGCAAACTGTGCTGTGCTCTATTAAGCCATCCTGTTATCTGATAAAACTCTTGCTCTCTCTTGCAGCAAAAATGAACATCTTGACAAAAATAAGTTTATTTTCAAATCACTTCTTACAACTTTACTTCTTCAATTGATTTAGTTTCTAAACACTTCACTGATTCTGACATTTACTAACTTTAAGTGTTTTTCACTCAGTTAGAACCTCCACCCAGAGTCTTCTTTACAGTCTTTTTAATAACATGCCAGAGAAAATAATAATTTTACCTGAGTTTTCTCTGGCTGTTTGGAGGATTAAGTAGCCCAGCATTCCCCCTCCCCCACTTGTTTACTAGAAACTACAACTAAATTTAGTGGCTATTTATTGTAGTGCTCTGCATAATTCCATTTATAGTATCAAAAGTATGTTGTAGGTAACGTTTCATAAAGCTGTAGTAATAACTATACGTTACAGTATTTTAGTAGCTGCTTTGTGGATTTTAATGAATAACAATAGCAAGATTATGTCATAAATTTTTTATATAACATTTCTGTCTAAGTACTATGATAGCGCAGTGTTTTTACTCACCGGCCCATGCCTATTCTCTTAAACGCCACATGTTTTCGCCCTCCCACCCTAACCCTGTCCCCTCTGTCCGGGCCCTCTGCTCACACACCTTGTGTCGGCCCTTGTGACGTCCCCTTAAGGCCAAGCGTGTGACAGTGCACATTCAAAACAAATGATTACCTGCTCATTAGCTAAGGTGCGCCACTTCTTTAAGACATAAATTTTCTTTTTCTTTGATCGTCAATGCCTTTTTTTTATATATATATCTATAGGGACTGTTTTAGACATTGTTGCACAGCATGGTAGGGTGGTACGGTTAAATCTCATTTCACCTGTCTTTAGCAAAAAAACAAAAGTGGCAGTCAGTTCAATGTTTCAAAAAGGCTACAAAAAAAAAAGTTCCTTTGCAACAAAAACAAGGAACCTATTAAGAACGCAATGCCAGATGAGAGCAATGAAACACAGAAATTAGCGGAAAAGAAATAATTGATTAAAAATAAAAGAGAGAGCAAAGCATGAGAAATGACAGTGAGGGATGCCAGGAAGGGGACGTTATCTTTTGCGTTGGCACACACACAGGCTTGTTACAAAGACTCAGAACCATTCATCAGATTTACTTTCAGGGGTTTTAAATTCAGCAAACAAAACGGGGTGAAGTCGATCGCTTTCTGTGGTCAACTCAGCTCAATCTCCTGAACCAGCTAAAACATTTAAAACTGCACTAAGTTGTTCTGTCATTCTGATAGAAGAAGAAAAACAAAAAAACAGTGCATACTCTCAGTGTGTATCAATGTATGTCTCTACTCTGCATTAATACTGCTAAGGATATTCTCACAAAGAGGAGTCACTCTCTCCGCCACTCGCTCTTGCTCTAACTCACACCGTCAATCCAAAATGCCTTGTGTGCACTCGTGTTAATAGGTTTATTTGTTCCATCTGTTTAGGCCTATGTTAGTCCAACTAAAGAGATAACGTTATGCAGGGCAACATATCATTTCCTGTGTGTTTTTTTTTTTTTTACTCATAAGACATTATTTCCCAAATTTTATGCTGTTTAAACCTCTCTTCTCTTTTCCTTCTTTTTTTTGGTCTTTTTTTCTTTTATTGTATCAGTCCATTTCTCCCACTCTGTCTGCTCTCACAGGGCTGGCAGTGCACACAATGCCCTCAGCCTTTGGCTCTCACTTGTTTCCCCCCGTAGCGAAGTTCTTTGGTTTTGATCCCGGTGCCGCTGCTGCTGGTCTGCCCCGCGCGCCGCCCTTGGCCTCGGCCTCAGTCTGGGTCAGTCTCTGTCCGTTTGGGAGGGCTACATTCATTGGCTGATGCCCATTGGAGCCGCCTGGCTGGGTCACTTGGAGTGATGCGGTGACACAGCACCGCCCTGCTGGTGCTTCTGTTCCTGCTGTTTGACCTGCTGAATGATCTCCCGGATCTTCCTCTGTGCAGTCTGCCGGAGGAAACAGAAACAGAGAGACGTATGTGCAAAATGTGAAAGAAGATGCAGAATTCCCGTCGGAAGCTGGAAATGGATCCTAGTCTCGTAGCAATGTGACAGTATTGAAAGATTTTTTAGTTTTATTTAAAAACTCAAACAAGCATGGCAATAAATATTTTAGTTTCGATACAGTTAGAAGAATATGAGCTATGTTGGATCCTTCAGAAAATATGAGCCCAAGAAACAGAATCATTCCTGGGACTACGTTCATCCATTCCTCAAATAAAAATTAAATAAAACTTAAAGCCAATCCTTAAAAAACACCATAGATTTTTACTTTTTTTTTTAAGTCTAAACATCCCTGACATTTCATTTTAGAGTTTTACAATGAAAGGTGGCATCAGGTTTGATATTCAAGAAAAGGAAGTTCAATCTTTGTGCCAGGAGACAAGCTAAAGGCTTTATGGATAGATAAAGATTGACTCCAAATGTAACTATTTCATTTCATTTCAGACATAGAAGCTTGGTACATTGGGACTTATTGTGTCAACAAAGGTCTATTCTAGCAAACTATTTCATAAGCCCTTGAAGCCACTTCAGGTTCTATCGCCTCAAAGAATATTACCGCTGACTCTTCAATAGCTCTTTATTCCAGTTCCTTTTCTCTGTTGCACAATCACAAAGAACCCTGATAAAATATGTTAAGGTTTGTGGTTGTAACACCATAAAATATAAAAAATTGAATTGGGAATTAATACTAACCAACTTAAAAGTAGGCTTTTAATTTTGATGTATTTGACTCCTTGTTGCTGTACATTAAAGCTCAAGCTCTTGTTGATTGGATTACTGTTTTTCTCTCTCAACTTTTAGAGAAACAAATTTGGCTCCAAAGAAAAATTAAATCTCCTGGAAGAAAACCTAAAGATGCCTCAAAACAATAATCTTTCATTCTGTGCAGGATTGGTTTCTGTTTACCTGGCTGGCGAAGAAATGCCCGCTGATTTTCACAAAGACCTCGTCGTTCTCATCAGGAGTTTGGTCCCGCGGTACAATGACCTCTGCACTGGTCAGGTTCTGCAGCTCGTTAACCTAAAACACATCATACATTGACACAGATTAAGGTCCCGGATCAGATTTCACCTACAGGTTCACTTACTAAACACAGACATTGTCTCGGTCATAAACATTTGCAGGTCTCATCATGCGCTGGACATGTCATGTTAGCTTTAGACTTTAGCTATTTTTTGGAACCATTCGTTTGAGGATATTTGTTGGGTCCTTATTACCCCATAAACTTATGACTGAAACACACAAAATGTGATATGTGAAGTTAAAATGTTTTTCAGAGCGTAAATATAATTTCTTTTGAATAATTAAGAGGTTGCTCACCGTCTTGCCACCTTTGCCAATGACTCTGCCAGCTGCGGTTGAGGGAACCTTGATGTGCGTCTCCAGTTTGACCTCTTCCTTTCCTGAGAAGAAGTTCTCTTCTTTCAGCTTCCCAAATATCCGACCTTGGGCCTGGAATACAAAGGAGGGTATGAGGCGAGGAGAGACTGGGGAAAAACAATGGTTCACTGCTGTTTACCATAGCATGGGTCACGAATGTCAATCATGCAAAAATGATCCAAATTTCCTTTCTGATTGAATCACACTGAGTTGGTGTTTTTACCTTAAACTGAGCCTCAGGAGTTCCAGTAATAATAACCATCCTCTCAGCAACATCTGGGCTCTCGGCTGGAGCAATCTGTCAAAAAACATTCATACGTTTTCACAGGAAGAGCTTAAATACCCAATCATTTGACAAATATTTAAAAATAAACATAAATTCACAGAATGCAATATAAAATTCAAATAAGTGAATTGCCTCTGGTTACATTATCTGAAGTGTCCAATTTTTGAGTCATCTGCCGTTTAATCACAAAAGCCGCTCAGTCTGCGGTTAACCAAGTGCTGCTGACTCACATGGCAACCATTTGCGACTTAATAATGTCTTCTCAATGATTGGCTTTTTAAAAATGCATGACACGTATAGCTTGTGTTTGAGAACTCCAGCGCGAACCGATGATTAAAGTCACTCTGAATGTTATTTGTTGCTGAGGGTCAAAGAATGAGTGATGCGAAAAGACCCACCTTGATGGAAGCTCCTGCAAAATGGGCGAGTTGTTTGATGTGCTGGCCCTTTTTGCCTATCAGGGCCCCGACTGCCTGAGTGGGAATAAAGAGGTAGACAACCTCCTGTTCTGGAGCCTGTTGCTGAACCAAAGAAACCACAAAGCAGGGAACAATTAACTCTAAAAAGCACAAATATTTAGAAGCAACTCATTAGGAAATGGGGAAAAAAAGGAGGAAAACTCTGAATGAAACATTTCCTATTAACTGTGATAAGATTATGATTATCCTTTCCTAGCGTGGTAATTGCTCATGAATTGAGGTTTTTAAAGTGAATTTTGACAAATCACAGTATGATTCCAGGCTGAAAAGTCCCCCACCAGAAATATTTGTGGTGTTTTAGTGTCTATGTGATTTAAACCAGCAGATTCACCATCTCTCCCTTACACAAAATATTTACTGAGAAGCTGTAATACCCTATTATTTACATCACTTACTGCAAATATGCAGAACTCTCCTTAATGGAAGCAAATAATGACATTTACTAAAAGTTCTTTAAGACTTTCAGAAGATTCTTTTTTAATGCATTTCACTGCTAATATTCTGTCTTGATTCCTACAGAGAGTGAAGTGTGCCAAATTACAATAAATAAATAAAAATTTTCTATAACTATATATCATAATTAAAATAATTATTTAATTAATTAACAATAATTAATTATTATTATTTTAATTATTATTATTAATTATAATAATTATTTATATTAATAATATAAATAATTAATTATTTCTGAGGAAATAAACAGACATCATTTATTAAATATAGAATTAATTAATGTGCCCCAATTATATGTACCGATTTTGTTTTAAAATCTATGTAATTATTTTATGATTTTATAAATTATTTCATGTTCCTGTGCTGAAGCGCATCATAAATTTATTGAAATGGTCAAATTCACTCATCAAGCTCTGTGGGTGGGATTAGGGCAGCTTCAAGATGAACCCTGACGTCTGATTGGCTCGTTCAAACAGCAAGTCAACACAACTTCTTCCAAGTTTGCTAAGAATCTGAGGTCAATATTTTTACTGGAAAGAGCAGAAATAACATCAATATAATTCATTTGTTGATATTTATTCACCTCAAACTCTGGGTGAGAAACACCAACCTTCATAAACGCAGTTTGGTCTGAAATAAGTTCACGAAAGAGTGCTAGCCAAATCTAGCACTCTCTCAAAGTTAGCCAGGCTAAAGTTGATCCTGTCTGAAGCAGGTCAGGGTGGGATATTTTATAAACTTATTACAGATAATTCAGAACAAACTAGCAATATAGAAGCTAGACTTGCACACCCAGAATATGTAATCAATAAATTACAACAATTTATTGAAGTTATCTTCACACTTCCATTGAAAATAAGGATAAAAGCTGAGTATGATGAGAGAAGCTGACTCATCAATTAAATTATTTAGCACAGAAACATGATGTAGTTTGTTAAATCATAAAATAATTATATCTAGTTTTCAGAAGAGTAGAAACTCCTTTACCGTCTGTATTTCTGTCACGTGTTTTGTAATCTGACACACAGTAGTGAGTAAACTTCAGAGATAGATGACTGAGGTGGCAGTGAATGGCGTGCGGAGCAGAGGGAACGTACTGAGTGCTGGTGGGGCATGGCACTTGCTGAAGGAACCCCGTACAGGCCACTGAGATGTGAAGAGTGACTCTGGAAGTGACAAACAGCCCCA
The DNA here is from genome assembly GCA_902982915.1 of Phalloptychus januarius. Classification (NCBI taxonomy): domain Eukaryota; kingdom Metazoa; phylum Chordata; class Actinopteri; order Cyprinodontiformes; family Poeciliidae; genus Phalloptychus; species Phalloptychus januarius. The sequence goes on along the minus strand of CADWAE010000230.1, from coordinate 11,875,190 downwards.
TCAGATGGCATGTTTACACCCACACAAACACAAACTGGGCTAATTATTGGGGGGAAGACTTCAGGGCGCACACTCACAGTGAATCACATAGTCATCATTTTGACCGTGAAGCACGCTCATGCATTCTCGTGCACTGTCTCACACCACTTACACTGGGAAATGAGTGGAGACTTTGTTTCACACACATACTGACTGATATCCAAATAAGATGGGGGAATTCTGCTTGTTTCAAACTACATCATGCAGGAAGACCTGAGTCAACATTGTACTTTTGTCTCTAAAAGCACTTCAAGGAGAACATGGTTTACGATGTACTGCAAACACAGACAGAACTAATCCAAACAGGCAATTAAGACATAAATGGCAGTTTAGAGAAAATAAAAAAAAGAAGAGGACTCACTAAGAATGGGTTGTATCCTGCTGATGCAACAGGGGGTACTGCACCACGTGGTCCAGAAGCAGCAGCAGAGGGCAGCACCGGCAGACCAGAGGAGAAGATACCCAGAGCGTTCAGGTTTAAGCCTGGGATCAAGTTAGCTTGTTGCTGCAAATAAAGAGTGACTTGGATTTAATTAACCGAATTCTTCTTTTTCCCGTTTTTAAGACAAAGCTTAGTGAAGGTCTTAGCTGCTAACAAGGACTGTATATCTCTGAAATTCCTAATTGATCTTGCCTTGGGAGGACATCACCAACATAGAGCAGCTAGCAATTCCAAAAATATAACTGATATCTAGCAAGCTGGGGTGAAAATTAGATTTTTATTTGTAAGGAAAAATTAAAATGTTAACTTTGTTAACATAAGACTAAACAAAGTTAAAGTCTTATGTTCCTTATACCACTGCTGAGTGTTCTGGAGATAAAACTATTGATGATGGAAGAAATAAAAAAGGCAGAGATTAAAAATTCCAAAACATTAGCAGCTGTAATAATCAAATCTATCTTGGCTGGTGTTTATCTCCAGCAGTCAATGTGCAAGAGGCAGGGTACACTCTGCACAGGTTACCAGTGAATCACAGAAACAAGTAACCACACATATACACACTCATCTATAGGCCAATTAACCTAACAAGCATGTTTAAGGCTGGGATGAGGAAGCCCCAAAGGGAAACAAGCATGCACAGAGGGAATATGCAAAATCCCGAGCGGGGATCTGAATCCACTATCCGCCAAAGACTGATACTTAAACAGTTGTTGTTGTTCTTAAGTTGTTGCACAGAAGTGTGTCATAAGGATTTGATTACATAAACTGTAAAAAATGCACAAAATGTATTCCTCATTGTCTGACATTAAATCAGACCAAACCTTCACTGTTTTCAGTCAGACTTACCAAAATAATTTTCATTTGCTAAATATCACAGATTTTTAAATGAATAAATAAAGAGAAAGCGAGAATGTTTTAATTACGCTCTTTAAATTCAAATGTTTACACACACTGACCTTACAATATCTTTAAACAATTTTGGAAAATACAACATGGCTGCAGCTTTTTAAGCTTCTGATAGCATCTGAAACAAGTGAACTTACTAGAGGGTTTTATTTATGCCTGTAATTGTTTGAAACAGTCATAAACACCTGAGCTTTCCCAAGCTGATTCCCCCAAATATTCTGAAAATGGCTCTGCCCTCAAAGCCAAGTCAGCCGTTAGTGTTTCCAGGGTCATGACAAAACCTCCAGTTTCCTCTGTCACCCTTCATTCCTGAATGTTCTTTGTAATATCGAAAGATCACCTCTAGATGGCCCACTCCGCTCACAGCTCAACGCGACAGAAACAAAACCAAGCCAGAGGGATGTAGTCTCCGAGTGATACTTCCTGGTCATAATTTAATACTAAAGCAATAACAACAGCGGAGAACCAGCTGAACTGACACACTTAATAAAAGTAGCTTAAAACAGATCTCAGGTGCATCTCCAGGAGTTTCAGCTGTTGCTCTTGATGAGCATCATGTTCATTCACTGCCTTCATGCTCATCAGCAGTGCAGCAGAGAGCACGCAGTGCGTGACATTCCCGCTGTTCCTCTTCGTCCGAGGCTTGACCCCAGCGGCTGATGATGTCATAGGGTTGGTGTGAAAGAGGAGCCGGGCGAAAGAGCGGCCTGCAGATATCAGATGGATGCTGGGAAATGCGGTGTGTTACAGCAGGGACGCAGACATGCACAGCGGGAAGAGAGTGTGAGTCAGAGGCACGGAGACAGGCTGCACTCAAACACTCAGCTCACTTAATGAGCTATTCAGCGATCGTTTACTGTTATCTGTTTACAGAGCGGGCCTTACTAATGCTGGCGGTAACACACTATGGGGGAAGCTAATATGGTCCTGCGGTCAAACCCCCAGTCCTCTCCGCCGCTCACCTGTCAGTCTGTGTGAGTCACCTGACGGTCATAATCACCACATGAGCAGCAAAGAAACAGCGCAGAGGGCTTACATTTATAGCAGCAATATCATTCTCGTAGGCTTCCCTCAGCTTCTTCATGATCTCCACCTCGGCTTTACAACAAGCCTCCAAGCTTCCCTTCACCGTGATGGTCCTTTCAGGGTTGTAAATGGTTAAGTCTTGTAACCTGAAACACAGGGCACACACACAAATCACAAGGGAAAATGTAGGAATACTCAGATTCAGTTTCTTTCTGCATAATTTTTTACTAAAACCCAGACATTTAAACGTATTTATTTTTAAAATTCAATTTAAATGCATCCAAACAACACTTTATCTGTGATATGTATTTAGGTGTTGGTGTTTTTACAGCTGCTTGCATAATATTAACACTCTGCCAGAAAAGCAGAGATTTGCAAAAGTCTTTGTGCCTTTCGTTTTTTATAGCAAGAAAACCACAAACATCAGTGTATTTTATTGGGATGTTCTGATCAACACGAAGTTGTGCATGATTGTGAAGTGGGATAAAAAGGATAAAAGGCTTCAACATTTTTCACAGGTATAGATCTGAAAAGTGTGATGTACACTTGTATACAGGCACATTTACTTTGATACACCAGTGCGCTCAATTGCCTGCAGAAGTTTACTAGATAGTAAGTAGAGTCAGCCTGTGTATCATTTAGTCTTATTACAAATTAATTTAAGTTACACTGCAGAGAATAACAGGCAAAACATTTTCCACTGTATACTTTTCAGATTTTTATATTTTAAAATGTTTACTTTCAGTTCAGAATTAGTCGCTGTTTTGGTTGAGATAAAACCAAAATTATCAACAAAATACATTGAATTTCATGGTTGAATGCTATCAAAGCAAGACAAGTTAAATACTTTGCCAGGATTTTTACAAGTTTAAGATCACACATACGCAATTTGCAGTCCACTAGCCATAACTAAGATAGCCCTGCTGACATAACGGAGTTTTTTTTTTGTGTTTGTTTTCAAAGACTCTCGGGAGACAAGTCGGGAAGACATTTTCCAGCTCTCTTCTCAGGCCGAGGCCTCTGCAGGATGAGTAAAACAAGCTTTCTGTGAAACATTGTGTGAAATGAGTCTTAAAACAATGAGTGAAGCAAGGTCAGCCTGGGAACGGCAGCACGGCGACGCGCACAAGAAAGAGGAAAAAAGATTATCCATCCAACCAAAACCTGCAGCGCTTAGAAAGTAGTAAACGGCTTATGGTTTTTACAGCTAATAAAAATAAAATGCTCATAAAAAAAAACCTACAGTGAAGAAATCCATCGCACATCCAACAAAATCAAACCTCCCGTTTTCTCTCGTACCTTTCTAGCGACTGCACGCCTAGTAAAATATCACTTTTTAGACAGTTTCTTGCAAAATCAAAGTACTCATCAAAGTTACGGCTCCATAAAACGATTCACCTGAGTTTTATACAGCAGTTTATACTTTTCAGTCCTTTAGAAAAACAGAGGATGCTTCACATAATTACCAGTTTGCCCAAAAGGATCTCCATCTGTTTCTCAGAGCAGGTTGAGCACACTCAGTCAAATGGAGTGTAATCACCTCCTCACTCATATCCTGGGTAAAGGGAGCCGTAATCAATGCTACACATTTTCACTTTTAACTACTCAGTTAGGTGGAACACACAAAACAAAAAAAGGAAACATTCAGGTAGGAGGGTGTGGCTCCATGAGACAGAAAATCCTGTTTCTCGGTTGGTTAAAGCAGCACCAAGTCTGTCTTTCTGCAATGTGGTTGTGGTTAAGCTCAGCAGGATGCAATTCCTGCTCCTACAGAGAGAGCCTCATGTCAGCCTGGACTGGATGCTCAAAATGTTCTGCATTTTACAACCAAGTTTACTGCAGAAAATATTCAGTGCGATGCCATTGACACAAAGAATGAGTAAGCCTCAAATCAACTGATCTTCATGCACCTGGATGTGTTTGCTTGTCCCCGGGAGCAGAAAAGTACATGGGTCAGTGCTGCAGATAGCTGAGGTTTAAAGATCCTGCGTGGCTTTAATACTGACAACACGGAAATGATTTGGCACTTTCCACCTGAATGGCGTCAAGTCGGGCAAAGCGTTTCAACTGTGTTTGCAGATGCAGCAGTGATATACGACTTTAGGATGTCCATTCAGTTCCTTTATTGCTCCTGTGAGAGTCCGAATGAAGAGACGTTTATCTCCCCAGCAGACTGTGGCACACAGGAAGAGTCAGACAGAACCGCACAGAAGTGAAATTAGGGTGGAGAAGAATTTAAACATTATTACTAACTTTCCATAAATTATTATTATTTTTTTTTCCGTTTGTTTGTTTGGAAAAAGTAGAGAGTGGGTCAAAGAAAGTGATCACAATGCTACAATGCAGTCTGGGAAAGTTTGGAATTTCATAAATGCAGTTTCCACGAAGATTTTTACGATGCATTCCTTCATTTTCATCCTCCATGTTACTGAACATCATAGCATTAAATACACCTGACCCATCCTGCCATCCACAGTTGAAAGAGATTCTGCATTTAAAGTTGGTCTTTAAATTTCTGCCTTGCATTCATAACAAGATTTTTTTCTTCTCGAGTCATAAACTTTTTCAATCAATCCGAGAGCCGTCGTTTTAATTATTCACAAGCCTATGGCGACATGTAAGTGATTGAGCGCCCAGCGGCTGACTTACGAGGAGATGGTTATCTTGGTCCCTGTCTCCTCCTCAATCTTCTTCAGGTTGCGGCCCTCCTTCCCAATCAGTCGGCCCACCAGGCTGTTGTGGGCAAGGATTTTCAGAGGGATCTCCTCTGTCCTACCGACACACAAACACAACATAAAAGGTTAGTTGCGATTACTGGCTCCACTGAGTGTCGCTGACACCTCAGCGAGGATGTGAGGAATGTTGTGGAATGTGGGCAGCTGCCTCGTAGCAAATGCTGCTGTAAGCACAGAGCTTCTTCTGATAGATCAGCTAAATGATTGATCTCTTTATGTTTCCAGAGACATTCATAAGACGCAGATCAGATGTAACTCCTATAGACTTCTGTGGCTGTCTAGTGATTTAGCTGATGCAGTATTTACAGGATGGCAACCTGTATTGGAAGGTCAAAACTGGTTAAAAATATTTTTGTGCTGCTTTCCAGCTTCCTTTGCCTGAATTTTTTAAGTGCTTAAATGACAGGTTTTGAGGCTACATGAGCATGCTTTAGATGCGATTAAAAGTTTCTCCAGAGCACAAAGCAAACTGTACTAGAATTTATTTACTTCTACTCTTGCGTAAGGATCTTGTTTTCTAAATAATATTAAAGGAAACAAGGAATAAAGACAAAAAACAATTCGAGTGTGTTTAAACACAGGTTTTAAAATGAAAAAGCTGAATATCTCAAGTTTACATTTTACTTGTGCGCCACAAAAACATTTTTTTAATTACTAGTGCCTTTTTTTTGTTTTGTTTAAGCTGCTCAAAAATAAAGTAAATGCACAATATTTTAACTAATTCTATAATTAATCTATAGCTGTAATTCAATGTCTATCTGAAAAAGCCTTAGATGTTTGTGAAACTATTTTCATGTATACAACCCTTTCAGTTTTCTTTTCCTAGTTTTTGTTGTATATCTATTTTCATCTCCAAAATATTCCATCAAAAAAAATTCTTGCTGTATTTATCCAACACTACAAGTAATTTGGAGTAACGTCTGTTGTCCATTTTACTATAGTTGATCAGCTATAGAAATATGCATGAAATCATGCATGAAATCATCAGATACAAAAATTACTTTACTTTGGACACCTAACCCTACTTCGTAAATATTGTCCAATATTGTCCAATGTAATGTTTTCACAGTACATTGGGTGTGTTGTGGAATGGAAGCTGAAAGTTTTCTTGGAATTGGTTTTTGATTCTATTTGATTTCAATAAGAATTTCTTTGTGCTCAAAAGTTCAAAACAAACAAGAAAGTGCAACTGAGAAAATCCCTCAAACAACAAGCCTTTTCGTCTGAAACAACCTGTTGTTTTAGGGGATTAAAAACAACAAAGCAATTTGATTTGATATGAAGAACTATAGTTCTTGCATTCTTTCTTATTAAACATTCCCTACTTTTTATCACAAAAGCAGAACTCAGTTAGTTTATGTTCTTCTTCATAATAACTTTCCAACATGAGTCTAAAGAAACAAACCTAACATTGGAGGTCATTTGGGGTAAACCAAACCAAATTGAAGACCAGAAAAAAACATTGGGATAGAAAATAGATAGAAAAGTAATATTTTGAATCAGATGATTCATGTTTTTCTAGAGGATTTTTTTTCATGTAATTTGAAAGCAATGGAAGGTGAGTCACATTTTCTGTTGTGTTTAGTACAGATAATTATTATTTTGAAATAACATTCAGCTATTGTGAAGTAAAGATGCAGGATGAGAAAAATGCACAATTTTGTTTGGACAATTTTATATATAAAGCCAAACAAATATTTTCTTCTGCAAATATGAAGATAATATATCTGTAATTGGACAATAAAAAGTTTCCTATGGTCTGTTAGTGCTGATAAAATATTAATGGCAAAAAAAAAAAAAGTCATCGCTTTTAAAGGTTCAAACGAAGTATGAGTTTACCACATCTGCCTCTGATGGGAGCAGATGGCATGTATGATCATTTACAGGAAAAGGAGGAGTGCAACTTCTGCATTATATGCATTTCTGCTTTGTGTGCCAATTACAGGGTGTGAATGTGAATCAGGGTTGTGGTGGGGTGTGGTGGAGGGTGGCCAGATGCTGGGGGTTTCATCAGGGCTGGCTCTCAGACGTGGCGTGTCTTCAGAGCCGGGGGGCTGCAATCTGTAAATACAGATCTATGCTGCAGGGTGACATTAGTTAGGGGTGAAGCGAGAGGGAATGGCAGATGTGTGGGTTTTGTGGTTTGAGTTTCAGGGTGTTAAGGCTGAGTGAAGTCACAGGGCGGAGGGAGGCAGGGGGACCGGTTTTATTCCTGCAGGTGTGGCACCAAAGCAAGGCACTCGGTGTCCCTTTGTTGACTTATCTCAGAGATGTGGGCGTCATTGTAACTTTTGAAGGGAGGATTAGAGTTTGACTGATTGAGGTAGATTACACCAACTGAAACACTAAAACTCCTTTGCTTTCACTTTGAGTGTTGTAATAATAAACAAAAAAAAAACAAAAACAGGAACAATACCCAGGCTAAATGAACACTGGTTATTTTTCTATTACAACATTCAGAAATGTTTGCAGATTTTTTGTATGTCAAATAAAAGCTGCATATTTTAAGAAATTTTGACATCAGTGTATGTCTTTAAGTTAGAGGACAGCTGAGGTTTGATAAATTTTAACAACAATGAGGCATAATGTAGGTCAAAATAAAAAATAAAATTTATCAAATAACAACATCTATAATAAATGTAATAACAATGTGTTGCTCTCCAAAGTTTGTATACTAATTCATATTGAGAGTTTTATGACTTGATCCTTTCCACATGTCATGTTGATGTTTGGCTGTTGTCATGGGAACCAGACAGATTCAACAACTATTTAAATTAGAAGACTGAGAAAATAAACATGGCTGAGTCGGCTTATTCAGGACATTCTGCAAAACAACACAATGAAGGAATTTTTATTGTTTTAACAAGTCTAATTTAAAAGAAATGAAAAAGTTATTAAAGCTAAAAATATAATATAGAAATGAGCGTAAAGTTCCTGCAAGGGTGCAGGAAAATGGATGGATGGATGAGCGTAAAGTTTTAAAGTTAAAATAAATAAGTGTAATAGGTAATAATTGCTTTAGTAATTTATATTATAATGAAAAATAAAGATAAGAAACATAAGATTTGACCTCAGGCTGGGCTGTTGAATGTGTTTTTCTCTACATAGCTGTCACCACATATTTAAACTTTCTGTATCTCTCATCTCTCTTTATGACTTTCCTAATATAATTCTTTTTTACATCTCTCCAACTATATAATATTTCAGTCATTTTTAATCGAGGCATACGGTCAGAGCTGCAGGGCAGGTTTTTTTTCCACCCTGAAAAAATTTAATTACCATTTAGTCGTTGCTATGCAGACCAGATGACAGGTGTGTTAAATCACAAAATGAAGAAAATTAAAGTTTGTCCATTTGTTTTATTGATTGGATGATAAATAAGCACTGTAGACGAATTTGCATTGTAAATTTGATTGGCTTCAAAAATTTGGGGACATGAAAAAAAAAGATGTCCAATTATGCTTAGAACCGTAGAGCGGGGCATTTTTACCCCTCATTAAACAACGTCAAATTCTTTCCATTTGGTTGTTTCTATGGAAACAGGGTTGCAGCATAAGCACTTTGTGGTGACTTTGGCTAACAACATAAACAGAATGAATCCTTGTAGATCTGTTTTATTGATTACGTTCAACTGGTAATTTAGATTTTATTCATCAGAATTAATAATATGTACCTGTTGGGTAGCATAAAATCTCTAAGCTATAGTTTGATGCTTTTCAGATGTTGAAAAGCATCAAACTCAGTTTGGGACCACTTGGACTTTTGAACATTAAGGAATCTAAATGACAATGAGCTCTGAGATCAACGTCAATGCACAGAATGATTAAAATAAATATGTGTATTTTCTGCAGATTCCACCTCCCTGGTGCTTCTAGCAAATATCACATTGTTATTTCAATACCCTGATCTAAATTTGCCTTTTCTTTATGTCTTAGTCCACCAGGTCAAGCTCTACACATCAAACAACTAGAAATATTTTCTATTTCAATGAGAAGCATGTAAATTTGCTCACTGAAGCAGAAACAAGGTTTGATCAAAAACCAGCACAAGAAAGCTCTTGATACATAAAAAAATTTAAATAAATGTAAATGCAATGCCCTGTGTTAAAAAAATGGCTTTGTGACTGTTCTGCATTCACATGCACACTCACAAATAACAGCAAATAAACAACAAAATAAAGGTGGCTGTTTACGCCAAGAAGAAGCTCAAAGAGCCATAAAAAAGGTGCGGAGTCTCGTTAAAAGTGTCAAACCCAATTAGATCTCCAGGCCTGGACTCTTAGACGCTAAGCTGCGATTACGTGCCTGCCTGGGTAAGCATCCATGTTTACTGTGTTAGTGGTCCAGGCTGAAAGGAGTGCACAGTGAGATTTAAAAGTGTGCATGCAGGGTTAAAGGATGAGATTATAGCCCTGAAGACATGATGGTTAATCTCCACGTGGGATAGTATATTTACGGCCAGTGGTACGCGTGTTCGTTTGTGGAAGCTGCATGCAGGCTTACGTCTTGGTCTCGTTGGCTTCCTTCTGCATGATGTCCAGGATCATCCGGCAGGCAGACGAGCATCCCTCGGGTGTTGAATGGATGGTGATGGGTTTTTCTGCTGCGCCTGCATTTTCCTTCCGGTGGATGTCCACCCTGAAGGACGGACGTGAAAATCAAATGCCTCACAAATCAATGTTAATCTGACTTGGATAAATTGATTATGCTGTATATTTTTGGGATAATGGACAATAAAACCAACTTGACAGTAGAAACTTTTTAACTGAGTTAAGAAGCGTACTTGGACTGTGTCTGTTTGGTGACATTCTTGATGGTCAGGCCTTCTTTCCCGATGATTGCTCCCACAAACTGAGTCGGCACAAGCATCCGCAGCGGGAAGTCCGGTTGTCTGAGACGGGGTGAACCAAAGCCTCCTGACGGTCCGGGCTGCGGGGTTCCCTGGTCCCGGGAGGACCGTGCCCCGCGTCGCGTTCGGGGAGCCTGGACGGGCGAGGCGCCATCCATGTCCATGATGTACGACACGTTTAGGGAGTAGTCGTCAAACTGGTGTCCTGTCAGCTTCTCGATTGCTCTGAGGGGAGGAAGAGAGGGAAACAGAGAGGAAATATTGACTACTGAACAACTACCACTCAAAGCACTTTTACATTCTCATTTACCCAAGCACATACGCATTAATATACAAGTCCATTTTGAAGGCGACCGACTTGGACTTCAGTGCCTTGCCCAAGGACACTGTGGCAGGGGGAAGCTGTAATTAAGTTCATAGGTTTTACTACCCCTGCCACTCCAAGCACTGATTTCATCCAAATTTTACACCTTGGCTATATCTCTATCACTTCTACACTTTTTTCTTTCATTGAACTTTCCATCAACGTCCTGGGAACTAAATTGCTTCCCAAGACATTCTTTCTTTTGAATTTGTGGATTGCCTAAAGATTGTGAATTTCTATAGAACATAAATTGTTCACAAGATTTCATGACAAGATGAAAAAAGTCTTTAGCTAATTTAAATTAATTTTATGACAAATCTGAAAATCAGAGTGACATTTACCAGAAACTATGCAGCAAAGGTGGAGAAAAACATAAAAGTTACACACGTCCAGTCTCTAACTTCTCACACTTACAGTGAAAGATCACCAAAAAAAACTTTGTCTCTGTAATATATTACTCTACCAACAAAAAATTGTTCAGTCTAGCATCTAATTTCAGAAAGTTAGGTTTCTGAAAAATATGAGCTATAGCGCTATGGATGACTGAGAGAAAATTGTGGGTTTTAAAAGCCACGACTCCATCGCTATGGGTATTTTTAAAGCACAAATTCTTCCCATTACATGGAAAAAACAACATTCCATGTCTCTGTGCAGATTCTGGATGATGATGGATTAATTTAAAACAAAACAAACCCTAACCCATCTAATCATACTGATTAGATTGTTTTGTTTTAATCTAATCATACTGATTAGATGGGTTAGATTAATTGAATCTTTAGATTCAATTAATTTTGGTAGATATTGGACGAAGAAATAGCTTAAAAATCCTGTTCTCAGTAATGGACCCAAAGATTCAACATTAGGATTTCCATTACTTCAGATTTGATTGTGAGTCTGAATAGAGTCCACACCACCCAAATCATAAGCATTTTTAATTGTATTTCTTTATATTTAGTCCAAATTCAGAAATAATTTTCTGTTCTGGACAAACATTATTGGAATGTTTATTCCTTCAAACTTTCACGTTTCGCATGTTGGTTGGTTTTTTAGTTGTTATAAAAAATAATATAACTTGTGATCCTTCACCATGTCCTCAGTTGAAACAAAAACCAGTCTGTTAGTGTGAACTTGAGCACAGACTCTTTTTCAAACGTCTGTAGCGATTATGAAAGCTGTGTAGTGTGTCCCCAACTTTACTTGCAATGTTAGACACAATCGATTTGCCAAAATGTTCGTTTTTCATGAATCCAAACAGACTATTACTTGGTACTTCAGACAGTTAAATGTTTTTTTCTTTAATGTTAACTAAAACCATATTCTGCATGATGTTGCAACTTCCTGTTTAAATGTGTTTACATTTATATGCTTGTTCCTCTAAATAAACCGGCCTTGATCTTACAATCAATCGATTATTTGCTTATCAGTTTGTTAAGTAAATAATCAATGAACTACAATGCTCAAATTTGCAGTTTGTCATCTGCACATGAGTGTTACTCATAAGTAACATTATTTGTGCTGCTTACACTTTAGCTTCCTCCTTGGTTGCGTATGTAACATTCACCACTGCTGTTTCTGTGTCAGTGTTCACTGTGGGACAAGAAGAGAGAGAGAGAGACAGAGAAAAACATGAAATACAGCAAACAATGGAGTACACATGTACATATCAGGTCTTTGTTGTTTTCTGTAGGTGAGTCGGACACGCGTCCATGTTCCCGTGGCGACCCAGAAAGCTGCTTGTCTGTGTGAATCCATTACAGCCATCAGCACGCTGGCTTCTCTCCAAACCCTGCTGCTTCCTCTACAAAACGGCACTGCTTAACACAAAGGCCTCGCTGTCACTTTCACAAAAACGGATCTGAGTCCAACATAACTGCCTGAACACGGCAAATAATCGCCAATTAACAAAGATGAAGCACACAACAGAGACACACCTCGACTAGATAGGTGGTCGAGGTTCTGCGAAGACGGAGCAGAGCAGAGTGTGTGAATCCACAGAGATCACACAAGCTCTAATTCAGAGAAATATGTTAATTAGAGAATCCATTATAAGCAGTGACAAACACAATCAGCTTAATCAGGTGATCAGTTTGGATGATGAGCTGATTATTTAACTCAGTTTTAAAGGAAGAAAAGCTGAATTTAAAGCTAAAGTACAGCCTGTGCAGGAGAAAAATGTGACTGCCTCAGTTATATTGAACAATGTAATGTACAGCTCTGACCAAAGGTTTTCCTCAAATATGTTTTTGTTCCTGTTTCCAAACAGACCTTATTGTCGTTCTGTAAAGAGGTTTCGCAGCTATTCACTAGATTTACGGAAGTTTTTTTTTTAAAGTTTATCTTTGGACTTTTGTTGCATTTTAATTTTTTGTGGTGTTCTTGCAGCTGATAATGCAAACACATAGTGCAAATGTCACTTAAAAATTAGGAAAATGGAGGAAAAATAAAAGAGTTTAGAGGAAGAAACTATTTTCTCTAAATGAGCAATAGCCTCGTAAGGTTGAGGACAAAAAATGTGCTTTAAGTCACCAATATCACACCTGAACTCATAATTAAGAGTTTCCATAACATAAGTGTGACTAAATCCATTTTTCAATTTACACAATTTTTACATTGATCAGAGTCTAGGACCTTTTAAATACTAATCATGGTCTTACTATTTTGTTAGCGTATAAATATATCCCATATTTAATCACCACTTATCAAAAATAGAAAGACAAGAAAACACAGAAAACTCAAAACTACTTGCTAGCTTCCATGGATCAAGTCAGAAATGTTTCCAATAAACCATAAAATCATTACTCTGCATTGGACATCTATGAGTTATGTTAATGAATCATGGTGAGCAATTTAGTTCGCCATGTTTTTGGCAAATTTGAAAAGATCAAGTTGAGCAACACAGTCGTTGAATAAACCTAATGAAGAGGGCTTTCGCAAGTCCTTCATGGTCAACTTATTTTAATCTAATTGATTAATTCCAGCGTATGATACAAAGCATCTGAGGCTTCTCTCAAACTCAAGTCCAGTTTAGTTTGTTCCACTTAATTCTAAAGTATTTATTAGAAATGTCAAAAACTGTGGAGGCTGATGTATCTGAAAGTCATGTTTGAAACAAAATTCAGCAAAAACATGACACAGCATGTGCAAAATGCATCATATTTTATTAGATGTTCCACAGATTGCCATGTTTTCAGCTTAAACTCTCCTGATTTCTGATCCAAAAATGTAATTTGGCTATCTGGGAAATTATATTATCTTTGGTATTTTTATGATTTGACTAAACAAGTCAGAACATATGGTGTCTCTTTCAATGGCTGCTGGTGTAAGAGTGCCAAACATACTGCTTAAAATTGGTTCTTGACAAGTTGTCAACTATGTGTCAATACAACACTTGTTTATCACCTGAATTTAGGAGGCTTTTTATGCCTGACCCATTTATGGATGAGACGTAGCCATGTCAATAAAAATTGTAATACTGGGCTGAAGCTGCCAAATACCAAATAAAAAGTTTAAACCTTCAAAAAGTCAGAAGAATTATTGAACTGGATCCGATTAAAAGATTAAAAGAGAGTCCAGATGCTGGTACTCCAAAAGCAATCACATTTTTTTCTTTGAGATTCTTTTAAGTTGTGCACTTATCATTCAGTCTTTTGTAACATTTGACAGCTGGTGATAAATCCTGACCCACATCCACCCCAGTGCCAACCAAGTCGGAAACTCAAATAACCAACGTTACTCTGATTAGCAAACACAACACACAAGAGCTTCCAGGTCACGCTGACAAATCCCCTCAATGTTAAAATGATCTCTTCAAATCTCTGTAATTGTAAGGCCCATTTCTAAAGCTTACATAAAACACTGAAAGTAGAGAGCTGACATCATTTAACGGCCAAAAACATTGTGAGTCAGTCAAAGTTGAGCCGGGAAGGGTTAAATCCAGTGATGGTGCCGAGTTGGCAGAGAGAGGATGCATGCAGTCTGGCTCCGTGCTCGCCCTCACAGCCAGCTCTGTCCCGCCGCTACACACATATATGGGACTGCTCTAAAAAAATGGCAACCAGAGTGCAGGAAGTGAAGCAGGGAGAAGTGACATAAGGCGGGAAAGCCGGAACAATGAGAAGACCAAGTGGCTCTGTTGGTAATTCAGAGTAACCGGTGATGTTTGAAGAGACAACCGGAGGAGGAAATTCCCTGGTGGTGTTTGGTAGAGAATGAAGCAAACTGTTTTAAAAACTTTAGGCGTAAAATAATTTCTCTGCTGGGTTCTCTTTCAGCACCTGTCATCACAACAGTGGGAGGTAGCTCATCCTGCTGGCTGTTTTAGCACACAGAGAATCCGTCAGTAAGTAAGTATGTGCCAAGAATTTTTTCTTTTCTCAAGCTCGCATTTTTAGGTGTCTATTTGCCCCCCCTGCATGCCTGCTCATGTACAGACAGTAAAATCCTCCACACACACACACACACACCCCGAGCAAGTTCAGAAGCTTCACCACAGGCGCCTGCTGTGCCTTCCCCCCATTACCACAATGCTGCATCCCAAAAGAGATGCAAAACTCAAACACACAGGCGCATTATTCCTGGATTTCCTCCATGTCTGCCCACTTCAATCCATACGCTAACAGGCCCAGTGGTGGCAGACTTTTCTTATTTGGAGCCTCATCCTGTCTCCTGCTCAAACATTAACACACAGAGACAGACAAGATGATAAAGACTGAATCATATGCAGAAATAGGTTATGTTTAGATAATGGATGTGTGTGGTGATGATAATGAGGAAGCAGAGTCACGCAGGGGGGTCGTGACTCTCTGGGGGATCGGGGTGTTTTTGTGTGTGTCACTAAAAAGAGACACATGTATCAAACAGTTGGAGAAGGATGACGTGAATACAAAACGTGTGACGATCAAGGAGTTGGGTTCTGTACCTTGCTCCACGTTCTCTACAGTACCATACTGAGCAAGAAGGCCATCCAAAACCTGAGGGGAGAGAGCAGAGTTCAGGTTAGAGGAATAAATGCACAAAGCAGGACAGAACATGTCGCAATACAAGTTTATCAGGAGCAATTCTTAAACGACAATGTCCAAAAGAAAATGGTAGAGTAAATTCTTAGAGATGTTCCCACTAATTAGAGCACAGCATCCTGTGTTATTATAATTTTTTTGTGGATGAATTAGGCATCAATACATCAGCTTTACATATTAAAGTGCATTAGGAATCTGCAAAACACACTTGATGATTATTAAACAATAAATAAGCAAAGTTACTTTGAAGAATAATGTCTGAATTTTGCCATGCAAATAACAAAAAAAGTACAACTAAAGAATGAAGCTAATAAATATTTTGTAGAAAGTATATGAGCTTTTATTTTTCTTATCATTGGGTTAATTCCAGAAGATAGTTGTGCAATATGGTGTCCTACTAAATAGTTAGTAATAATCCAGATTAAATTTTTCAGGTTGGTTGCCGAGGTGATTCCTGCCTTTCTTGGGGGCGACATGTGTCAGACATCACCTCATGTTTTCTCATAGACGAGAGCACATTTTTACAGGACACAAAAACAAAGGCTGATCATAATTTGATCCATAAGCAGAACAATTTCTAACTTTTTATGAAGCAAATTCGAACCAAATCCAGATCTGGGACATAACTTTTAACCTAACCTTCGTTTAAATAAATCATGTTTCATCTTTAAAGGACGACTGTACTGCTTCTACTTGTGTAGAAATAACTGAACTAAATTCTGTGTAAGCTTTTATGTAATTAACTGTAAGGACTCTTATATTTAAGTTGGAAACAGGCGTACATGTGGACAAAAAATGTTTTATAATTCAATAAAAATCATGTTTTAAACCGCAGCTCTAAATTAACAATGTGAGAGGTCGTTGAGGTCCATCACAGATGCTGCATGATATTGTTTCAACCTGAAATGAAATTATTCATAAAATAATGCATCATTCCGACGTTTTATACCTCGGTATGTTTGTTCACCTTGAGTTGCGTTCTCTGAACTCTTTATTAAATAATGAATGGAGATCATTTCTTCAAGCAAGTAAAAGCAGGAATGCAAAGTGTGAAGATCATTTTTAATTAGCAAAATTTCATTGAATGTGGGAGAAAATTAAAGTTTCCCTCCACTGGAAGGACAAATACATTATTGATGTAGAGAAACTTTAGCGAGTATGTTATAAGGCCTTTACAAACACTCTTCCTGATTTTCGCTCATTAGTTTCCCTCAATATTGGAGTTGTGAACCCTCTGGAAAGTTGTTTTCATATCATTTACATATGAATGCTTTTTCTACACTAATGTATTTTACTGTTGTTACTGATTTTTCATAATTAACACAATCATTTAATCAGTACTAACAGCGTGTTGATTTACTCTGCTGTTCAAAATTAAACATGCACCCATTTTCTAATCAAAGAAAAAAACACCAGTGTGTGAAACTTGGTACAGCTACCCAATTTTGGACCAATTTTGCAAACATCGTTTGGGGAAATTAGCCTATAACTTTTTATAAAATGCTAATTAACTTTAAAAACTTGAATGCTTTCCACAGGAATTGTACCTTCCACCATAAAGATATGCAGTGCAGTCCTGTTCTAATGAGGTAGGTCGTTACAGTCAAGCTCTCATGAGGATTGTTATGTATTCCCAAATGGCATTTAGACATATTTCTATATGGCATTGATCTTTTGAAGAAGATTGTTTTCCTTTGTTTTAAAAAGACTGTGGATTTAAGTTTGGGTCAAGCGTCTTTTGTCAAATTAAGGATGCACCGAATGTTTAGCAGGTTAATGAAACTTGTGGTATATAGGTATGGGATTCATGCATAATGTAGACAATAAAAAAAATATCTGTGTCTAAATATCTGAAGCATTTTAATTTTGCTTTTCTAGCAACAGATAAAACTCTGCATACCAGTGCAGCTTTGGAGAATATCTATGCTTTTATTTGTTAGTTTTACAATGAATACAGACAAACACAAAATTCTACCAGAAAGTAGATCAGTCGAAGTTAGAATAAACAGGCCAGAGATTAGAAAATCGATTAATGTAATTGTCTGGGGGAAAAAACAACAACCAGGTTAGCTGTAGTTTAACTTTTCAAACAGTGCTGAGATGCTGTACGCAGAAATGAACCAGGAACTGTAGACTCAGGTTTAAAAAAATGACAGGGGAAAAGAAACCTGTAAAATGGTCCATCAAATTCAGTATAATGCCAGATGAGAGGGTAGAATGGGGCCAAAATGACTGCAGTTTCCCCCAGATAAATGGAGAAAAATGCAGTAATGCAACAGATCCTGACGCTGCTGACAAGCAAGTGGAAAGAAATCTAATATTCTCTTTCCTGGCTTAATAAAAGCAAAGCTAATAAATAATCAGCTAACACCAAGTTGAAATAGCCTCAGTGTTTTTTAAAGAGCAGAAGAACAATAGGCCTATATTCTGATCAATAACTTAGGCTTGTTTTTGTTTCATATTTCTGTTTTAGTTAAAATAACTTTAGACAAATTTAATTTAATTGATACAATTATCTGTGAGTATTTCTGTTTAAAATACATCTAAACATTGTCTAAATGCACCTTTGTCTACCTAAGCTACAATTTGGATACATTTATTCCAAAAGTTAAAGTTTTTCTATGTGTTGGTAGATGCTTGTTTGTAGATGATCTAAAGTCAAAATGTAGATCTCTTTTGTCCATGACTGAAATCAGATCAGAATATAGATTAGCTACATGTTCACATGGTAGCGTGCTCAGACAATATGCAAGTTGAGGCCTTTTCGTATATCTCGTCATTTCTTGTAAGGTTTCTTTTTTTTTTTTACGAACAACAAGAAATTGAATAATCATTTCTCATCTGCCTTGGAGATATTATGTCAGCATTGAGTCATCTCTAGCAACTGAGTTTCAGATATGCCGCGGTTAGATGACAGAGTGTACATCTGGTCGGAAATTAGGATTTCTGCTGTGCAACTGACAGTTTTATTTTTATGAAAACAAAATGAAACTCTTGTCTCTGTGATGTAGAAAAATTGGCTCTTTGGCAAAAAGAACAGTTCAAACAGATGTAAACAAGTCATTATGTTTGCTTTTATTTTCACAATTTTCAGCTTTCATAAAACAAATGATACAATTCTTTCTAATTTTTATCATAATGAAAATTGTGAAATCCATTCATCCTGGATTAAATGAAGATCTGATTTTTTTTTTGCATAAATCACAGACTTTTTGAGGCCAAATAGTTTAAATATTGCTCTTATACAGGTCTAAATTAGACCTACATGTAGATTTAACATGTTGAAATGTACTTAAAAATCAGGTATTTGAAGGATTGTAAGAGTCAAGATATTATAATATTTCAGTAGCAGCAGGACAATGTTATGATTTTCTGTTATGTTCAAAAATACAAATATATATAAATTAAAGTGCCAAAATAAATAATTTATCAAAAACAATCAATGAAAATAATAAAGTTTGGTTTGATTCTACCAGCTTAGTGGAGCTTTAGGAAAGCCCAGTCTTACACCTTGTCATAATCTATTAAACACAAAACATTTTTCTCTTAAATTCTTAAAATTACTTTTGAAATTCATTAAAATATTTTGAGTTTCTCTGTAGATAACGCGCAGATATGAACAAAGAGAACTTGGACCCCCACGGGGACACAGATGTTGACACAAAGACACAGTGTCATCGCCACGGTAACAAACACTGACCGAAACGCGTGCTCACAAACACTTCGGCCCAAACTACAAAGGCCGGTGACTCACTGTCAGGAAACTGGTTTATGTGTCGCCTGTTGTTGTTCTACTGGGCATCACTGTCTCTCACACACTGACACACACACCCACACACCCCCCCACGCACGCATACACACACAAACAGAGATAGAAAACAACTTACCTCCCACTGCAGATGAGGGGGAATGTTCCGGATCTGGATCTTCCGACTCCTGCAGAGATGAGAGACAGACGGAGTGGATTTAACGGCCCTGAACCACAAACTCACACACATTTACAGTCATCGGTTTACGGTAAAATCAGCTGCCACTCTGTTCATAGATTATTTATATGCAAGTGTACAGGTTTAACGGAACAGCAGCTGAGGGGGAAAGCTAGAAATCCAGAATCAGACCTTTTTTCATACTAGATGTACACATCATTCACAAAGGGAAGAAGACCCAATGTTCAATATCGCCAGTCAAGACCTGATCCAGACATGCTGAGGGAAACAGTGTGGCTATGGTTAGTCAGATATCATCCAATATCCTAATTATTAGACATCTTCATTCATAATTCATTGATAATAAGGGTGGGACAACAAAACCAAAACCCAGAACAAAATTTCAGAAGTTTAATCAGTTGTGTTTATTCTTCATAAGATTTGTTGGAGCAAACTAATAGTCCATAAACTCATTTTTTCTAGTAAACTGCAGTTTGTTGTAACATCCTTTTATCACTACTTTTAAAATTGTGTCCATGGTTTTAAAATATCTCCAACTCATTTAGGTAAATATAAAATCCTTTAGTCATTAGAGGGAGGGCTTGAAGTGAATGAAAGAAGCACTATTATGGACTTATTATTATTATTATTATTATTGTTGTTGTTGTTTTATTATTATTATTATTACATGCTTGATTATATTAAAAAGTAACATTAATTTAAGCAAATGAATTATATGACATTATTTATTGTATTATATATTTACATAAATAATTACTATTCTGATCAATTGTAAAGAAAATAATAAAGCAAAGAAATAATTTCTCATAATAACAATAATAATAATATTATTATAATAATAACTATATTATTATAATAATATAATAATAATAATATTATTGTTGTTATTATTAACAATATTATTATTATTATTATTATTATTATTTTTATTTTTATCATCCTTTGTAATAATATATTAATAGAAGTTGCAACTGATTCAAGGTTGTTATTTTCTCTGTATTTCATTCATAAAAAAATATTTATAGAAATTCATCCGACAGGTGGCCAAAATATTGGGGGTGGTTATTATCACTGCTTGAAATAGTAGATTACATTATCATAATAATAATAATAATCCATATTCTCATCATACTAAGAATGATTAGAAAAGACACAAGAGGTAGAAAAATCAGTCACTGTTTAGAGTAAAATGAAGGGTTGTCTGGATCCTCGGTGACCTAATCAGAGGGTCTTTGGCTTTGAACTAATCATCAGGAATAAGAGATACAAAATCCAACCTCATACATAAACAAGTCAACAGGAATTTGATTCATTTCCTTCGGTTTAGTTGATTTAAACGGCAACGATGCTTAAACCTGAGTTCCAAATATGATGAGCTCTAACTTAATCAGAATATTTAGGAGCTAGGTCCCACTCTGCTCATGTTAGGATCCAGGGTTTCCACGCTGTCTCTCTGCCTTCAGCGAGTCTTTCAGCAAAGCCACACAAACCACCCGAGCCCACAAGCTGTTAACAACAGGTTTAACGTGAGAGAGTGCGGTGCAGCGCTGCCCTGACCGCGGAGCTAACTTGCTCTGAAAAAGCATTTTTAAAAAGCATATCAAGCATTTACCTCAAGAGTATAACTGGAGGAGAGACAGAAATGAATGAAATGGAGGAATTTTCACCAGAGAGGTGCAACACATGCATGAGCAGACAGAAATTTAGTATTTTCTCAAAAAGCAAAAGTGCAAAAAACCCCTTGGCTCTGGATTTGTCTTCTTGCAGCGAGTGAACGGAATCCCGTTGGCAGCTGTACAGAAAGACACGTCTCTTACTAATTGTGTTGCTCACGGGCAAGCACAGACGGAGCAAACTCTTTAGACATCCATCCAAACTTTCAGTAAAGCAACAGAGCATATTGTGAAAAAGTCAAACTTCATAAAATACAACAAACATAATCTAATACAAACATAACATAACGTGTAACTTTACAGACAAATACAGTCATAGATCAACCTTTTAAATCTCATGATTACCATTGTCCTCTAATTTTGGAGCTTTTAATAATTCTTTGAACTGTATTTTTTCCCCAAGGTGGAATACAGAAATTGGACACATAAATTTTAATCTCCTTTAAATTTCCCCTAATCCACATAAAAGCTTAATTACACATGCAAGTTCAAAGCTATGCATAGGCCACCCCTGATATTTTGTTAAAAATCCTTTGGCAATAGACACCTGGACCACCTGCTACGTTTCATTCCAGGTTTCTGTCAGATTTATTCATACAGACTTAAATACTTTTAAGTTTTATGTCTTTTAATTTAGCGAGGAGTTCAGCCTACACAAGTTGGAAAAGTCTCCTGAAGTCATTTTTAAATAACTACAGGTGTAATAATCATTGCATCAATAAATTACTTGTATGTACATGTCATTCAAAGATCACAGTGACAAAAGGATGTCTTGAAGAGCCATATCTATGAACACTGTACCACCTGTCAAGCATGGTGGTGGTAGCATCATGCTCTGGGACTGTTCCATTGCCAGTGCAGGTGCTTTTATTAAAAAGTATCCAAAAAGCTTGAAGGTAGAGTAACTTCAAATATATTAGCTACACAGAAAGCATGAGCTAGTTTTCATGAACACAAATCAAAACCAATTTTCAACAGTTAAAAAAGGTGAAAATAAAGCTTCTTCAATGATTTTCCTAAAGCTCAGACTCCAACACTTTTTGAAAATTTGGGGAATCTGTTGTAAAAGTCGAGTTCATTTACAATACACTTTTAGAAAAGTTTCATCTTTATCTGATCAGGGCACATCAAACAAAACCGTGACCAAGTTATAATAACAACAACACTTTCAGTACGCTGTTACTGAGAGTAAAACTCAAAGTTTTCAGAATCAGTGATGTTTAAAATGAATTTTCTATTGTTTGTGGGTGATGCCTGATTTGGAAATGTTGGCTTCCTTTTGGAGAGAGATTTACCTTTACTTTCGGACACAATAATGTTGGCCATGCTAACTGCACTAATCATTTTGAACACTAAAAAAAGAAGGAAAAGTAGGTTTAAAATGCCAGTTTGGCTGTTTTGCATGATTAAAACCCAATTTTAACTTAATTTTTCTCTCACACAGAGTAGCTTGATGTCGGATCAGATTGATATCAGCAGGTCAAATTTAGCAAAAACTGATCCGAAATTGTCCACAAACTTCCGATTAGGCTTAAGTATCTTGAATTGGAGTTTGAATTAAAGAAAATCCAACATACATTCAAATTTGTGCACCAATTCTTGGTTTTGAAAATGATTGATGCTATAAATTATATCATCTTTCAACCCTTGAAAATAAAAATCTCCATCAAATCATTAAAACCCAAAAAAACATCGTGTTGGTGTCTTGGTAAGCTTTGTAAGTTTGGGTTAACTTTTCTTGTGCACTGACTATCGCAAACCTGAAAATTGCAACAGTGATGTTGGTCAAGTGTGTGTTTTATTCAGCGATAAACAGCAACAAAGAAAATCAAGAACACCAAAACAAGCAATCCAGCATTTCCCAGAGGATCGCACCACACTGCCGCCTGCAGGCTTTCTGTCACTGATGGATGTCTAAAGCAAGAGGCTTGATGAAAGAGCTCTTTTGGCAGCCGATATCCAAACACGGGCAAAACACATCACCTATTCCGACGTAGTAAACAACCACATGGCAAGCAAAGAGCTGCCAATTGCTAAAAAGTGTTTATGGCCAAGTTGAAGCCTCTGAACAGCCCAAAGGCTGGCATCCCTGAGCTGCCTCAGATGGAAACTAAAAGCTCCTTTCATTCAGTGTTGTCTGTGTGAATATCCCGCGATATCCAAGACCCAGACCTCTATTGTGTTTCTGCCAAATAATTATCCCGCCTGTAATTGATGCAGAACAAGACAACGCGATGCCACACACTGCAGCATCCTTTGCAACTTTTTGTATCATCTTTTGTGGGATTTAAACAAAGCTTTTCTCCATAAAACCAAATTACTCTGACATCTTTAGCTGTGCTTACTTAAAAAATGATGACCTTGCTTCTTTTTTTTCTTTTTTTTTAAGATTGACCCTCTTGCCTGTCACTCTCACATGCAGGGGAAAGCTCTCTGAAGGGGAATGTTGCAGAAAATATTACAGCACCTCCTAACAATCCTTTAATGTCTCATTTTCAGCATATTTGTGGCCACCGGCTGACCAGAGGTCCACTGCTTTCTGTCTGTCCATGTGTCTCCGGCGCAGGGAGCGGCTCACACTACATGCCATCCTGCCACATCTGCTGTTCACTCCCTGCAGCCTTCAGGGTCCTCTGCAGACATCAGCTGTTTGTGCTGAACTCATATGAGCTGCTTCATAACCAGGGAGGAATCAGGTGTCTGCTATAACATCCAGTTTGTTTGGATACAAGCATGAACTCAGCGCGTTCCCTTAACTTCTTCAGAAAATCTGAAGATACAGGCTCAGGTTGATGTTATTTAAGGTTTGTTGAAGCCGCCTGCAGCTGGTTTAAAACAGTCAGCCAAGAAAACAAAAAAAAAGAAAAAAAATTCTTGATTTGTGGCTTTAAATATCTGAGAGTGGTCGTATTTGAAAAGCTAATATTTACTGCACCCACACCTGAAAATAGCCAGAAATTGGTCTGTCGAAGGAATTTTGAAAGGACAGTTTTTGATTTTTGGATATGTGATGTCGACAAGTAATCTAAACCCACTATGTTGAGCCTTGGATATAAAGACAGAGCTCTTGAGCTTGATGCTGTGTTTGAGATTTATACACAGCAAATGTAAAAGTGTTAAATGTTTTGAATTTATATTAACTCGCCCCTCCGTGAAAGTTAATATTAAGATCTAACACTTAATTTGTGTTAGTAAGTGTTAAATGACTAACTCAAGCAGATTTGATATTTGACACTTTATAAGAGTTAAGGTACCAACTCTCCAAAAAGAGTTAAATTAACACTTTCTGGTGTGAAAACAACTCTGACAGAGTTTATTTGGGCCTGCTGGATTTGCTCTGTATGCTTGAAAAAGAAAATGAGATTTTCTGTGAGTTATAGCCCTATTGTGTCGAAGGACTTGGCTAAGAAATCCATTGAACTTGCCAACAGCATTCAGTTACAAAAGCATTGAAGAAGCATTTAACATTTTAAAACAATATATTAAGGACATTATTGAAAATGTATGGAAGTTTTATTTGAATTAACGGAGACAAGAATAAAGCGGAAATTTGAAAATAAAGTAAGAGGAAAATACATATTTGACCATAAACCTGTCAAAACTAAAGAAATTTCATGAAGTACACCAGAATAGCTATTATATTCCTTAATAACACGCATGTAGCATACCGCTTACTCCAGAGGAACTGAAGCCGCATCCTCTACATGCACTGTGCATTCATCCATCACAAACGGTTTGTAGAACCCTGGACTGCTGGAACCACATTTTGTGTCCCAGAGCACAAGTATGTTGTAGCAAGACAACTGAGCAAAGAGACATAAGATGTGATTAGTTTCTATATTGTGTAAATATATTTGATATGGTACTGGAAGTAGCTCCTGGCTGTCTGCCCATGAAAATACAAAATGTTTATTGTTATGTGTTACAATGGTGAACATGATTCCATCTTATTCCAATAAATTCATTCATACTCATCAAACCCAAAAGTTTTCCATTTGGACTATTTCTAAATTTCCACATCATAACTTTGGCATATTCACAGACAAGATCCAGTCAGTTTGTAAAGTCTATGAGACGAAGCAATGGGATAACAGTTAGTTAATGAAGATAATATCTGTAGCTAATGACGCTAATATCTGCTTCTTATTGACATGAATTTAAAGTGAGTATTAGAGTCCGGAGTCCATTTGATTGTTCAGGTGAAAGTCTGATATACTTAGACTACTCAAACCTAAGCTGGATACATCTACTGTACACTGAACAGGAATTTCTTAAATCCACAGTTTAAGACTGATTAAAGCCTTATTCTAAATATGAAAATACTAGAAAAGCATATTTGGGAGAACAAGAACAAATACTGCAATATATGGCCTGATTAAGCCAGTTGTTTTAAACTGATTAAAATCTTTAAAACAATGTAAGAAGATTTAATCAATTTGTGAAAACAAAATCTGTGATATGTGGTTTTTCAGAAAATGCCAATGAAAATATTTCTGGACCCACCAGTATAGAGCTATATTTTATAATTTAATAAAGATGGTAAAAAGTAGTTTTTTTACAGCAGGTAAGAAATTCTATCTTTCCAATATTTTATTGGAACTTTCAAAAAAATACTGAACTATCCTTTTAACCCCTTAGTAGGCAGACAGAGGAGAAAGTACAAATATGCATAATATTTGTGCAAATATTTATAATTGTGCAAATATTGGGCTTTTATCAGTTCAACCTCCTTCTTCTACTGCAAAGACAGGAAACCCAAACCTCACACTTCAGTTCCTTCTAGAGGATTCAAAGGTGCTCCCAGGCCAGATGGGACATATAGTCCCTCAATGAGTTCAGGATTGCTGGGTCTCCTCTCAGTAGGACTTGTCTAGAAAATCTCTAAAGAGACATGATTTACCCGAACCACCTTGGATGACTCCGTCACATGGAGAGGAGAACCGTCTCTTCTCCGGTATCGATAAGGCTGACCCAAGCCATTCTGCAGGGATTGCTCATTCTAGTCACTTGCATGAAGGATGCTGTCTTTTCTGTCATGATCCAGTCT
Source organism: Phalloptychus januarius (assembly GCA_902982915.1). Taxonomy (NCBI): domain Eukaryota; kingdom Metazoa; phylum Chordata; class Actinopteri; order Cyprinodontiformes; family Poeciliidae; genus Phalloptychus; species Phalloptychus januarius. The sequence continues at coordinate 11,849,148 of CADWAE010000230.1, read as the reverse complement.
TCATCACTCTAGTCAAGAGTCAAAACTTGGACAAATTGGAAAGTAAGTGTTCGCCAGGAGTCTTGATTACAAAATTATCTGACAATAACTTCATGTCAAGAGTATTTCTCACTTTTATGGTGACATTAGATGGGCTAGACTCTACATGCCTGCCTAGTAAACATGTATTGTCTCAAAAGTGTAAGGAACCCTGTCTTGATTACGTCTTCTTAGTTTAGTTGTGTGAATCATCATCAAGTCGGCCTTTGTGTGGGAAACCTCGTCTTTCCCTTTCCTTTTGTAAGGTCTTCTATTCACATTGTTCATCTTGTTCCTTTGGCTCCTCTCCTGTTTCACCAGCCTTGTTATTCCCATGGATTTGTGTTCAGATTTTATCTGAATTAAGTTTCTGGGTAAGTTTTTATTTAGTTTGACACACCCACTCCCTTTCTCTCTCTGTCTACAATGTCTTAAAGAAAGTCTGACTGCTGTTTAACCTATGACGATCTTAAAAAGAAAAAAAAAGAGGATTAAGTCCAATTGATTGATCAATTGGGATCAGTAAAGTAAACTTTTGTTCTTGCTTATACTAAAATGATGCCTTTCCACCAATCATGAGTCTTGACAGTACTCATTAATTCACAATCAAAGCTTTTGAAACGTTATTTGCTCTAAAGAAGTTAAAGTAAATTTAGCCAATGTGCTTAAGGCACTGAAACCTGCGAACCAAATGGAAGTAAAGCCTAAAAGAACTGCTCTGATTATATTAGTAACCCAGCAAAAGATGTGATATTTTACAATTATTATAAAATGCATTTTACATTTGGACAGCACGTTAAGGCTTGTGTATAAAGGCAAATGAAAATGGACTGAAGAAGGAAAATGTGTTTTTCTTTTCTTCTTTTCTTTTTTTATATAAAGAGCCTCTTTCCCCTGTAAAGAAAATTATATTTTGCATCCAAATTTAAGAATGAGAAAACACTCAGAATTTTAGTCATAAATCATAACAAAAATAAAAAAATAGAGATTGCAGAAAATTGCTACTCTGGGAGACCATTTGATTTCCACAAGAATTACAGGACCATTTTCCATTTTCACCAAAGGATTTATTTTTTATCAGGCTCCAACATACCAAAGTCAGGCCTGATCCAGCCTGCTGTTCTAGCAGCTTTTAGAAACTCCTGTCTGATGACCTTTGACCTACCCCTGTTTCTGTGCTTCTCTTGTTTGGTTTTGGCTAAACTTTACACATCGTGGCACCATATTTGGGCTTTTCCAGTGTGACTTACCAAACAATTAATACTGATGTTCAGATTTAAATTAATAGAGGTTGAGGTACGATGAGTTGAAAGTCTTATCTTTGGTGGAGGTTCTACTACCTGTAAAGGTTTCTTTATCCCTCCAAGTGGATGCAGTATTGTGGATTTCTATTTTAAGGGCCTTTTTGCATCAGTTTTGTCTGTCTTAAGGCATACCTCCAAGTCTGTTTGCTTCTATTGACTGTGTCATTAATTTCATCATTTATTGCTGCCCAAAGATCCAGTCCCTTTGTAAATAATTGTTTGGTGCCCAGATATTTTTTTCATTCCCTCTAATTGCTCAAGCTAATAAAGCCTGCCATAAAATGGTCTCTGTGCAGGTAGCACCAAGTACGTAACAGCGAAAGGAGCCCACTGGTGAGACTACAAACAGAGAAATCCCAAGACAACAACAACAAAAAACCCTGGTTTAAATGAAAATTCCTAGTCAGGGCAATTGTTGTGCTACAGCTGACCTCCAAAAATGTAAAATATGACCAGCTGCCCAACCAGGCACAGACAGAATTATGAAGAAAAGTTTTGCATTGCAGAGTTGCACACAAAAGGTATCACAATGGATGAAAAATGTTGGTCTTTAAAAACAATCAAAGGCAAACAAAGAGTTGATGCAAAAGTGTTGCTAAGTAAAAATAATAAACAGAATTCAACTAAACTGTTCTGATTTTTTGTAGCTTTACCTTTAATCAAATGCAACACAGGTGACTGCGCTGCTGATTTGACTTTCTGATAATTCTCAAATGATTCTCCAAACTCAAATTGGCTTCACTGCTGTCTACAGGTTGCAGGTTGGAACAGACATAAATTGGAATATAATTAATCATTTAGAAAATGATTAATTATTGTACACGTTTATTTAAAATGTTTGTTTTGATGTTCTAATGCAGTGAAACCATGTTTTTTTTGTTTTACATGTTGCCACCTTACTGTGCGGATGTCAAACCTAATATGCTTCAAACAATCTTCTGCCATTAAAAACTCCCTGTTACATAACAATACAGCGTCAGAGGATGCTGCCGAAGAAAGCAATTAAAGTTTCTCCGATGCGCTCATCATTAAACCTAACGAGGCCTGTAGCAGCACTGTTTGCCCCTGCTCTTGTGTCTGGACGTCAGAGACGCCTCGTAAGGCATGCAGCATGCACGCAGCAGGGGAGCCTCTCTGTGAATGACTGAAAGGCCTTCCCAAATGTCCTTTCAGTCAAGCTTTTATAGAGTAAAAACTCCACAAACATTTCATCCCCGCAGCCGGAAAGCTCCCGCCAAATTCACTTGAGTGATAAAGCCTATTTTCCTCCATTTACCTGTCATTTCTTCTCTCCTGCCTCCATTTGGCAACACTCGGGTGTGTTGTTTTGCGCTGCAATCAACTGAAATTACAAAAAACTAACCATTTTTTCACACACATATAAGAGCAAATTTGCTGCTTAATGCTTAAGGAGATTAAATTTGAATAAAAAAAGATTATTTATTTATTTTTCATCTGAAATATGGACCGGCTGTTGACTCGACTTTACCGCAACTTCTCACCAATCCCAGCAAAAAATAAACTAAACTGAGTGGAATGTGATCTATCCACCATAAGTGATTTTACACAGATAAATTATAACTGAACACAACTGCGGTCATAAATCATCGGGGGGGGGATGTGATTACGCACCTATTTCATGATCGTATTACACAGCCGTCTACGCACAGAGTAAGCAACACTAATTTCTCTGCTCCTTTTATAACTGCAGTGCAGTCCTAAGTGCAGCATAATGTGATCATCTTAACGACCAGCTGCATTTACACCTACCGCTGCATGTATGTGAGCTAATATCTCTCGTATGTTTTTGGCGTGGAACAATCGATCAAAGCAAGCCTCAGACTGTAACGTGGTACATGAGACGACTCAGGTAGCTCCGGGAAAATAAGGCGGGTGGTCCTTTTATGCCGACAACAGAATCGTCTAATCTCAATTAACCCAATTACTGGTTTGGCCCTTAAGCTCTTAAGCGTCTAAACGCTCTGAAATCTCAAAGAGGTAGCAACAAGTCAACAATATTTAGGAGGAGACCCCTTCATTGCAGAGGATATCCTGCATATCCTGCATGTCTCATTCTCTGGTGGCTCTCCCACTGTGAACCCCTTCTCCTCTCCGGATTAAGACTGAGGACAGTCCATTTCCGGGCAGCACTCTTAAATGCTTCTCCGAGACCTGGGCAGTTGTTGTGGAGCAGAGATAAAAGGATTTGTATGAGGGAAGTGCTTAAATGTTGTCCTTCAGCTCCTGAGATGTGCAGCAGCACAACAAGAAACAAAATTCTGATGCAGCAAGTAGCTTATAACAAATACATTGTGGGAATTTCGTTGGATTCTACGCATGGCTGTCAACATTTTTATCTTGACATGTAAAAGCTGAGCTTTTTTTTCTGGAAGCAGGGAAAATAAACACTGCACTGTTTTTGCAGCTAAATTATAGTTTGTTGCTGCTTTATTCTCACTTAATTTCCATAAGAACTTTGAAAATGAGGTGCTTTACTTTCTCTAAAGAAGAAAGAAACAAGCCCTGGGTCAAAAGTGAGACTTTTGTTTAGCATTAAAACATCTCCATTCCTGTGAATTAATTTCTTCTCTCTCTTTCAAATAGTCAGATGTTTTGAATACAAATAATCCACAAAGCTCTGTGTTTACCTTTCAGAGACAGAGGAGCATTTCATTAAGGTTAAATATTTAAATAGCGAGTAATACTCAGACATTCATTCTCAACTTACTTAATAACTTCGCTTCACGCTGTTAAGGTATTATAAAGCCCTTGTAATATTGAAATTACTATATATTTCAGTATAATCATTCAGTTTACAAATTAATTATCATTCTTGTGATTCTGAGAATAATAAAGACTAATTGCTATAGTACATGACCCATAGTTTTTGATGTATTATCATCTCTACATTGTCTAGGGCAGGGGTGGGCCACTCCAGGCCTTGAGGGTTGATGTCCTGCAACCTTTAGATGTCTAACACATCTGAGTCAAATAATGAGATCATTAGCAGGACTCTGGAGAAGTTGATTCAGCTATTTCATTGAAATATGTTGGACCAGGGAGACATCTGCAGGACCCTGGCCCTCGAGGACCCAGATTGCCCACCCTGGTCTAGGGATTAGTTGTATAGGTTGGTTTGAGCTGGTATTTAATTCAAACTGAATGAAAACATTTTTAAAAAATAATATGATATTACAGCAAATCAAAATACTAAAAATCATTTACATTACCCTACAAGGGCCCTCCAAAGAGTCCACAACCTTGTTAAAGTGCCAGATTGCTTTAAATAAAATACACTGTAAGCCAAGATGTGTGTAATTTCATATAAATCCTTCACAACTGCACTGAAAAACAAACAAGTCTGTTTGCATAAAGGTGACAAATACTTTGCTGTTTCATTCCAGCAGTCAGTCTTCTTTTGATCGCTTCTTCCATCGGTTCAGCTGACCTGATTTAATTTTCCTGACCTTTGCTCGTTTAAATCTTTTGGCAAAAGCCATTATTTGCTAAGCATAGTAGTTCCAAAGGAACACCAAGATCTCATTGTATAAATGTAAGTGTCAAAGGTGCAAAACTTTCCACAGATCTATTTATAAATCATAGCTCAATGAAGACAGTCATACTTGGACAAAGTGTGGGACAAAAGTGGCTGTAAAAATGGGGAATTAATCAAAAATTGTAAACAAAAAAAAAAAAAGACAAGCTGATGTGTTGTTCAACGATTGTGAAATGACCTAATGAGTGCTACCAGAACAAGGAGGTCCCCGTCTCTCTTCAAGATGTTTTTGAAGCCTCAGCATCTCCTATCCTACCATCAACAATTTGTGTCCCTCCTCCCTCTGCTGTGCTGCCACCCCATCAACTCTGACAAAGCCCAGTAGTGGTGTTCCTTCAAAGCTGCTTATTGTTAGCTTTCACATTACTGCACTTTTAAATCCTCATTTGTGATTCCAAATGGATAAAAAAAAAAAACAAGGCAGAAATTGGTCTTGCTGAGAGGCAGAAAGCAAAACTGAAGAAGATGCAGGAATTTCCATGAAGGGCTGGTTGAGTCCAACACGAGACAAACTTCAGTTTAGCAGAACCAAGCGCATCTAATAACATGCAACCTGTTCGCTTAAGATTATCAGTGGATGGAGAGCTGGGGTTCGTTTCAGGAAGCGTGTTTTGTGCCTGAAACAGAGTTCTGCTTTTGATGAGACTTGGGTTTTTCTCATTATTTATTTGTCTGCTTTCAACTTTGTCAAAATGAAACTACCGATAAATGTCGTACATAGCCTTAACATAGCTGTAATAATCCGTATTCAGACTATTCTAGTAACAGCAGGAAGTAATTTTGCTATTCTATTTTGAAAAATAATACATTTTGTTTAAAATAAATATTTAATATTGTGACTAAAAGATTTAAAATTCAAGCTACGTCGTTATAATCAAATCAAACTTTTGCATTGATTAGGAAATTAAGAATTAATTTTTGGGGGCAAAAAATTATTTTTGTCAATATGTAACAACATCCATTTAAATCGAAGCCTCTAGTTTTTCCTTTAAAAAATATTAGTGATACTTTCCACTTTAAGTTGAATAAATGTTATTTGCTCGTCCAGCTGTTAATGTGTCATAAAAAAAACAAACAAAAAACATCTTCGGGAGCCTGTTGGAAAACACACAGTGAATCCGCTCTCCTTCCCTAACCACATCTTACACATTTCACACTCTGCGCCGCAGAGTGAACAAAGCTGCTGCTCCGTGGCGTTGCTAAACGTTTTATCTCAGCGTGTTTCTGTTTCGCTCCCAGACCTCAGTGGGTGAGGGCTCATCAGGATTCAGTAGGTTCACCTGCCCGTCTCTTACTTCACTCGATAGTTTGCGGTGTGTCTGCTCAGCAGGGAAACGCATGCTTCTCTAATGTGAGCCGCAGCCTTCCTGTTGACATACGTCTCCTCTTGCTATCCTCACTTGCTCAGCTGGCTAATAAAAAAAATTTAAATACAGAAATGTGAAGCAGTGGGGTTTTTTTTTATGTTACATGACCTAGAGCGATGATTTAAGTCTGTTATAGAGCACTGGAGTTTAGAGAACAATATTTTATATTTTCTGAATAGATTTAAGCAGTTAATGCTCTAGTTCAACATGTTACAGAACCGCAGATATTAGGTATTTTATTTTACACGACAAAAACTTGGATGTTTACACTGCATAATGATTTTTTTTTTGTCCAAAAAATTAGAGCAGTTTAGATTTAATTTACATTTCAGTTTTATGAGAACCTCACCATATAACTTTGCGTAAAAGTACCATACCCTTACAGTAAATTGGTATTTACACAAAAATACATAACAAAAATGGCCTAAAAGCTTTTATTTACAAGGGAAATTCAAAGATAATTGCCAGCACTGCTAAAATAAGGCGAAATACAGCGAGAGAAACTCCAGTCACTCCAGAAGTTTCTCCAGTATCTTATAAAAATTACTTTAAACCTCAGGAATGGTGTGGGCCTAGGACTTATTTTAACTAGATTTGCAGTGAAAGTGGCATGATGCTCTGGTAACACAACACATATTTTATCTCTCAGTGTTACGTCTTAATTTAGCTTAAAATATTTTTCTGCAGCCTGTTGCTGTAACATGCATCCATTCAAACCATATAATCAAACACAAGGACACAATTTGCTGTGAAGTGGTCCATGTAATTTTAGAAGTTTAGCAGGAAACAGGTTGTAATGAGAAAAATAAAATTACACCACATGGAAAAAATTTTAATTGACCCAAAACACACACACACACACACACACACATATATATATATATATATATATATATATATATTCTCAAATAATTTTAATTACCTTATAAAATAAGAAAAAGTTATATCACTGATTATCTTAAAAGAAAGGTCCAAAGTCAATATTCTCTTCTTAATTATTACCTTAAAATAAGTAGCAAATTACTCACATGCAGACTGTAATAAAAAGTAGAAATCACATCATTAGAATTAGTAGCATTGTGTATTTTAACCATTTTGGGGAATTAAAATATTATAATTTAACAGTGTTTACAAATATATTTGACTGTATAAACTAAATAAATAATGTATATGCACAGTTTATAGATTATTAATATAATTTTATCTCATTTAACATTTTTAATTCTATCTAAATGTCTTTACTAATAATAAAACAATTATCCTGACAAATCAAATTTGCTCGTATTTAGTTCCTCTTGTAAGTTATTTGCATTCTTTCCGTCAGTGTTATATACACATACATCACTTAATGAAAATCTTTGTCGTGTTGCTGAATGGTTTCATCAACAAGAAGCAAATCTGACAGACCATGTGTCTTCGATCTGTGTTTGATGTCTTCAAACCCAGACCTTCTACCTTCTTTACTTGCTCTGACTTTTTACTCAACAAAGCACGCAGCACAACTCCAGTTCAGTCTTCAAAGTGTGCATCAGTCAGCAGGAGTCTTAAAATAAGGCGCAAATATGTTGCTCAGGGCTCATTTAGAGCAACAATCAAAGGGTAAATGTGACTACTTACACTAACTCCCAATCATTTTTCAAAAAACACAATTAAAATTCCAACACAGCAAATCTGTAACACTAGATCATTCTCATTTCTAAATCGTGTTGCATCTTGCTCACAAGTTTTGCATGGAGTAAAAAAGCAATGCAGGCCTATTCATGAGTCAGGTATGAAGAGTTCCTCCATTGCTACTGGAATCACCTATTAGTGTTTCCAGAGTCAAAGCAGCACCGTCCTGCATGTTTAAGAAGATTCCCCGCTTTTAATCATCTGACGCGCTTTGATGAGTAACTAACTGACTTTTGCTGAGCTTGATGATGAGCCGTTGAGGTATTTTGCACCTTTGAATCAAGCATGTTTGAGCAACAGGGGTGCAAAACGTGCAGGACGGCGTATCCCGGGAACCACGGCTGCGCAACAGTGTCCTGCGACACAAAGCCAAAGAAAACACACAGGGAGAAGTGATTCAAATGGACATGCAGTGTCATGTCCCATTCTGTGGACATCAAATGCCCGTCGGATCCTCCGCTCCACTTTGAGTCCCCTCCACAAAGCACGCAGTCAGCAAAACCACTGACAGAACCACAGAGTCACAGCGCCAGCCTACAGGGACACAGCCCAAAGCATACACCCTAACCTATAGCCAGTCGCCTGCTGCTTTCTCAGACCCACCAGCTGTCTCACACACCTCAGTGCTCGGAGTTACTGACAGGTGGACACCATGTCATGCCTCTGCGGCGTGGTGTAGACCCGCTGCTGGCTGCTCCTCATGGCTGCTTCAGCTGCTTTATGCCGAGCCGTGCGGCTTGCTCCTCAGGTCTCATCCTTTAATCTGCCAGCCATGAGGTATTACACCGGAGCTGGAGGGCTGAGCCCATAGGTGCACGTCCCAGTGGGGTCAACTTACAGCATGCACACACACCAATCAACAAGCCCTCGAACTGTTTGCCCGCCTGCGCTGCTGTACTCTGCTCTGCCTGTGTGTCGTCTCTCATCATCCCTCTCTATGCCCGCCTCACTTCTTCCTCCTGCTCCCCCTGGAGTCAGCTGGCTTTACTTGTTCACACACGCACACGCACACCCCCACACGCAAACTCACACACCACAACTCCTCTGATTTCTCCCCTCCCCCTTTCTGCAGGGAATCTACTCTTACAGAGTGAAAATTTGCTCTGTAACCAGCTGGAGGCGAGTGTATATTCATCCTCTGAGAAACTGAAACTAAATTTTAAAAAAAGAGAAAAAAAACTCGACTGTGAGTTGGAGCCACTGTGACAGAGAAGTCCTGCCTGTCCAAAAACCAGCATGTAGTTTTGTTCTAAAGAAAGACCGTTACACAATCCGGTTTCACTTTCGTTTTGAATAATTTTGGAAAAAATGTGTTTGCTTCTTTTTGCTTTTTAATTGGATCACATCTGCAATCATATGAAAGATAAAGAGGTACATACAAATAACATATAAATACCTTTATTTAAACATAAATACTAAATACTAAGTACTCTTTAAAGGTTTAGAATGAAGTTGAAATGATTTCAGCACAGTGTATTTATAAAAGGTTTAATGTCCTCTCAGGACACTTTACGCAAAAGCGAACAGGCAGTTTAAATCCAGTTACACACAATCCAATTCAGGTAATTCAGGTAATCTCAGGCCAGTATAGGAGGGTTCAAATATAAATTACATCTATTATTGAAATCTAATTAGCAAAGAATAAAAACAGCTGCAATCATGAAATATTTGTGCTAAAGTCCAATGCTATCAATTTGTACTAAGACCCAGGATAAATATGTTTATAAATGTCTTTATCGTAGTAGCACAGCATATTTCTAGAAAAATTTAACATTTAGTATTTAAAAAGATCATGGAATAAAATATGAGAGTTTAAAAAATTACAACTGCAACCCTTCTAATAACTTAAATTAAGTTAAGTTATTATTAAATCAACTTTGATGAAATTAATTTAATTTAATAGGACATTTTTCAATTAGTTTTTTTTTTTTTCAAAATAAAAAAAAATAATAGGGGTTATAGATGTAACCAAAGATTATTTCTATTTTCTAAAAATTGACCAGACTGCTGACTAACTATTAATCTCTGACCCACAATTTATGGATTAAAAAAACAATTTTTTAGCTACTTGTTAAAAAAGGAAAGACGAGAAAAATCCCTTCAGGCAAATGTCTGTTGATTAGAATGTCAGGAAACGGTTTGAGGAAAATTGCTGCTAATGTAAACTTGCTTTTATTTTTTGGTATGTAACAGTTCAAACTGAAAATGTTCAGGATGAACCTTTCGGTTTGGCAGCCATGTGTACCTAACCAATAAAGAGTTATATAAACTGTGTGCATGTGCTTATGCACAACACTTTTTAAGTTATTTTTTGCAACTTTTTTGCCATTGGCTAAGTTCAATTTGTCGTAAATACTTTTTAAATATAAGTTGCAGAGTTTGTTTTCTTTATTTTCTTTCTTTATTTTTTTTTTTGCTCTGTGCAGACCTAGACGAAAGCTGTAGATCTGGATAGAAAACATTTATAGTCAAGTAAAGTACATTTTTTCACTGTGAACTTTGATGATTGTTTGTATATGCTTAGTTTTTATTAAGTCAAGAAAAATTCAAGCTCATACTTTATTGTTGAATAAATCTGACTTTTTATGCAGTTATGCTTCTAATATACAGTCAGAGCAATAAGTAGAAAAAAACATTAACAACATTGCAACTATGACAAACAAGGCCGGATAGATGTTTATCTTGCCACTCAGCAGAGTGAAGAAGCTTGTAAGGGAGTTTAAAAAGGCTCTCTAAAGTTCACAGTTCAAGAGCTTAGCATTTTCTGTCAATACATCGCACTTCAGCTACAAAATATCAGTTCATTTTAAAGCATTTGCACATCTTTACCATGGTGTTAATCACAGTGAAGGGCGCCATATGGGAACAACAGATTACTTCACACTTATATCAAGCAAAACCTTTCAATGTAATTGGATTTATAAGAAATAAAAAAAAAGACCATTTGTTTTTTCAGGAGGAAAACACCTGAGCCTGAAAGAAGACCTAGCTAGAATAAGGAGCTGAGACAAAAGGCCCTTTCACACAAGTGAGTGGAAGTCCAGTAAAGTAAATTAAGTCTGATCAGACATCCAGAGATTAAGAAGGGATGGGATTATGCATAGGAGGAGGATTTATCCAGGTAGGGTGGTGAGAAATTAAAGGTTTAAACTCTGAAGTGCAGCAACAGGCAGTTCTGGTTCTGCTCCTATGTGTGGTGCTGCTTCTATAAGCCTCTATAAATGCAGAAAAAAGTGTCCACTGCATTAATTACATTAAACAGCTTCTCTTCAGAAAACCTTCTATCTTCTTGTGCCATGTGACTCACAAGTGGCTGAAGTGGTATTTTCTCTGTCAGATTGTAATAATGCCGCTTCAAATCTGGACATGTTAGTGTGCGCAGGTGATTATTTCAACCATTGGCAACCTTTTAGTTGCCAATTACCTTACTGTAGCTGTCAGCACAGATCAATAAATAATAAATACATCACTAAATATCTGGAGTTGACATTAGTATTTCATTATAAGAGCATGACAGTGTCATTATTGACAGGCGGGCAGTGTCATTATTCATTCATCTAAATATTTCTTAAATTTTGTCACTTTGTAGCCACATGTTTCATTGTACTTTATTGGGAGATCCAGATTTTCTATTCAGGTTTGTTGGAGAACTTTAGAGAAAAACATCATCATGAAAATCAAAGAACACATGGAGTTAAATCAGGTGAGACCCATGATAACTTTGGAGGAGCTGCAGACATCCTCAGCTCAGATGCGTGAATCTGACAGTCTAAACAACAACTAAACGACTTGAAGCCTAGGCAGAGCTTCGCCATCCAGCAAATGAAGCCTAAATTTGCAGCTAGAGCTACATAGAGTGGTTTAAATGTAAACATAGTCATGTGTTTAAACAGCTGAGTTAAAGCCCAGACCTAAAACAAATCGAGAATCGTAACCATGTGTCATTTTCTTTCTGTTTTGCTGCCCGGCACCACTTTGTGTTGGTTTGTGACATAAAATCCACGTACAATAAATTGGCATGTGTGACCGAACACGACTAAATGTGAAGAAGTTCAAGGTGGTGCCTGTGGTTCGGCAGGTAAAAGGATGAAAAAACAGCAAACTGCCATAGTTTTGTACGGAGCCCCTAAGGGGACATGGAGAAAAAAAAAAAAGGAACGAAATCTCGACTTACTTTCTCGAGATCCCGAGAAACTAAGTCGAGATCTCGAGATCCCGACTCATTATCTCGAGATCCCACTTATTATCTCGAGGAAAAAAAAAAAGTGGGATCTCAGATAATAAGTCGGGATCTCGGGATCTCGAGATAAAAAGTCGGGATTTCGTTCCTTTTTTTTTCTCCATGTCCCCTTAGGGGCTCCGTAGTTTTGTGATGAACAAGACTCACAAAGAAATCTCAGCTTCATGTTTCAAGCAGAAAAACTTCAAGGAAACCTACAGCGTTCTTTAGCTGAAGGACACACAGAAGTTAAAAATAACCTTCTACCTCAAAGTGAACATTGAAAAGTGCCACCTGAATTGCAATCAAAGCATTAATCACACTGAAAAGGGGGTCGATTGGGTGGTTTCTGATTTACAAGAAAGAACCTTCGAGGGTTCATTCGGCTAATTTCACAAATATTTGTAGCCCTGCTTGATCTTACGACACTCCTCCTCCTCCACACAGGAACACCAAAACAAATCTGCAAGCATTTAAAGGCCCGCTGCTTTCATCTTTCCTGGCAGAATACACGTGAGGCTGGTTTGCCTCGTGAAGTTAAAGACGGGGGTCATTAGGAGAGAGGGCAGTGCTGACAAACCAGGAAGTTTGTTCCGTTCTCAAAGGAGAACTGACACCGGAACATGACAGAAACACAAAATGCATTCAGATCATTGTCTTTTGTGATGCCAGATATCTACATTCATTTTTAAAAAGGCACAATTGTTTCTTTTTGTTTAGCATTGAATCATGCTGAATTTTTTTTCTATGTTATTACTGCAGTTATTTCTGTTTTTAATTACAGAATGACAGAAGATGCATTGTAAAAATGCATTCCTTACAAAACCCAAGGCATGACATCATGTCAGACATGTTAACTCACAACATTTGAATAAAATAAAGGAGCGTCTTTGGACATATTTTAAAATATCAGGGAGAGAATTGTGTACATTAACAATATTAGTTTATCCTTAGGCGCTATTTGTCCAGGAGGTGCAACGTTCATCTGTTCAAACATTTATACATGAGTATAAACAGCATGGAGGATTTCCTGCTATCACACCGTTCGAGAAAGGAGTCGGCTTCTGTGGGCCAGAGATGAACATGTTTGGCTGTGAAACGTGCAAATCAGCCCCAGAATAAACGCAGAGAACCTTATGAAGATATGGGTCATCATGGTGCATAATTTGAAAGACCACTCAGCATGAAAGAAGCCATTACTCAAAGACATTGTAAAATGCCAAATCACAGGGGGCCGTATGAAATCCAAAAATCTTGTGATGTTGTTGCCACAAATCCACATATTCCTCACTCTGCTTGCTCTCTTCTATTATAATGAAGCTCCGACATGCTGTGTGACCTTTGTTATCTTGGGCATCATCATCAGGTGTGGACATTTCCTGTCCAACAAGGTGAATATCTCATTGACTCCTGACACTTAAATCAAATAATGCAACAATTCTGCATTCAAATCAGTGCAATATTAATATGGCACACACTGATGCTGTAATATGTTGAGTCAAACAAAACTTAAACTTAAGTGTGTGTGAGAAAGGGGGAGCTTGCAAGCCAGAGAAAGCAATTTAGATGGATGGAGGAAAATGCATTATGTTATGTAGGAGCTTTGCTGCAGGAGGGACCGATTCACTTCACAAAATAGACTGCATTAAAAAGGAAATTGTAGCAATGTTTGAGCCAGGAAGGTTAAGAACAAATGGGTCTTCTACATGGACGATGACCCCTAAGCATGCCTTCAAATTAGTTACAAATTGGTTTCAGGACACCAAAGTTAATCTTTTAGAGTGGAACCATAAAATCTGGATCTCAGTTCTGTCGAAAAACTGTGAGCAGATTTGAAAAGGCGTGTGTGAGAAAGGCGGCCTACAAATCTAAGTTACACCAGTTCTGTCAAAAGGGATGGGCTGAAATTCCTGCAAACTATTGTGAGAAGCTTGTAGAAAGAAACCATCTGACCCAAGTTTAAAAGGCAGTTCTATCGATACTGAGGAAATGTGTTTAAACATCTGAATTTGAGAAGTTGAATTCAAATCTCTCTCTTTGTCTTGGTTTTAGAAAGAGGAAATCATTTTTGTGTAACTAACTGACCTTAAACTGGGATGAGTTAGTCAGAGAGGAAAAAAGTCATACAATGTATGTAAATACTACCTGGTTTCAACTGTTCAAGCAAAAATCTAAGGTCAGAGTGAAAAAAAGCAAGCCAGCGCTGGTGGGTACAGTCTTTTTGAGTGCTGATATACCAAAAAAAAGAAGTCCATCTGTGTTTGGGAGTTTGAGTGAGAACCTGCGAGATCACATCTTTTGCAACGTGCTGTAAGCGCTCAGCAAATGAACAAATGCCTGAGGTGGGCGTACATCCATCAAAAGGGTGCACCAATTACGCCTGAAAAAACACTGGAAAAACAATCCTGAGTCCAGCTAGATTAGACTCCTTTGTTTTCCTAAAGTGCAGCACATCTGATGCATGATCTTCGGCGGCTCCACATCTCCACCGCTGCCTATCGGACATCAAACCCGCCTTTGAAGCTTGTCATTTTACATCTCTGTAATTTATCGCCCCACGACGTCAAACTAGCGGAAACCAAGCCGCCTGGAGTCAGTCCCCACACCACTTGAAACAAAATCGTCTCAGAAACGGACTGCCTTCTTCCCACTTCGGTAGGATACCAGTGGCACACACACACACACACACCCACACACACCCAGACATCTACTGTACTGTTGAGGAATCTGAATAGCGGTAACCACAACTCCACTAAGAATAACCTGCCTGTCTCGGTTACACTATCTGATAGGGCGGCTCACATTCAGCTTATAGTGCATAACATACAGTTGTACGCTGGTTACACCCCTTTATGCATGCGCTGCGGAGTGTGTGCGCCGGAGGAGTGGTGACTTTGAGAGCTGGAGGGAGGAAGCGAGAGACAATATTACACGCCATCTATCTAGGTGGTAGATGCTGACACAACACATGCACATGCGAGGAGGAAGAGGATGGAGGAAGGGAGAGCTGCAAAAGAACAGTAGTGAAGTCTAGATACATTTCTTTTGCTCAGACTGAATAAGGGCAAAAATGATTTAAGCACACACAGAATTTCATTTCATTTTCATTTCATTTGTTGATTTACTTCAGCCATATAAATAGAAGAAAATACATGTTGCACCCCTTACAGGTTAAAGGGAACCAAGAAGAATTTTGTGAATGATACATTTCATTATCAATACACTAGATTACTGTTATTCAATCATCGCCACATTTTTATACTTAAATTTAAGAATTATATTATATGGTGTAGAGATGTATTTTCCAGTTATGCATAAAGTAACATTATGACAATATAGGTGTTGATGGTAATCATAATTAGAGGTCCTGAGGGGGAAAAAAGCAGCTTTAGCAACATTATTCGTACAGCAGCAACCTGCCTTCTCTGCAAGAAAGTATGCATGGCTGCCCTGGCATCAAATATTTACCAACCTGGTGAGCTGAGCATGCCCATTGTTTTACCTTGTTTTAACGCCTACTGTTTTATCTTTAAGGCAGAACTATGCACACAGTCTTCAGCTTTAACTGGATAAGTGTCAGGGCGCGCTTGATTTAGCCCGGTATGGACAGGGCACCCATCCGGTCACATCATAACGCTGTTAAAATGCAGCACAGCTAGAAGACGGAGCGGGACGGATCGCAGCCGCTCGGGATCAATCAGCAGAACTTGATGATGGAAGCGTTGGCGCACGTTCAGAAAGGTTTGCATGTGTTGTGTCATTCATTGACAATGTCTGTGTGTGGACTAATAAAAGGCCAGTTTAAAAAATGTGTCACAGGTTGACCAGAGACTTAAAAAAGGCATAATGCCAAAGTCAATAATATTTAGCATTAAACCATTCAGAGCGCATGTGTCAAACTCAAGGCATGTGGGCAAAACCAGACGCTATAATGTTTTAATAGTTTGTTGGTAAGTATTTTTGTTTAAGTATTTAAAAAGTTAATAAGTATTTGTATCTATATACTTTGAGGATGTTCATGAAAATCCGTTTGACACCAATGGTTAAACTTTAAAGCCTTTTCAATCAGATACAAGAGATTTTTCTATATAAACTTTTCTCCCAGTGTTTTTTTTCTCTGCAGAGGAAGTATTAATCCCCCCTCCCTCACCTGGTGCTGCGAGCTGTCAGCCAGTTGTGTCACATCCAAACCACAAAACACAAGTGTGGTCATTTGAAAAATTTCCAGTAGCTCAAACGACATACGATCAGGCTACAGGCTGCTTGGAGTGGTGCTACCCCCTCCCCCACCTGTTGTTGCAAGCTGTCAGTCAGCTGCTTATTGGGTCCAAAAGACAAAGGTGGTCTTTTGAGAGTTTTCCAGTAGAAAATACCAGATAAGATTTGACCACTGAAAAGTTTGGAGTAGTTCATTTTGGTTTTAAATTTTATCTCAAACACTTTTTTCTGAATGAGAAATAATAGTTTTATATGTGTTATTTCTACAGCTCCTTCCATATTCAGGAAAATATTCCGGATGTATTCTGGGAACTAGTAGCGATTTCAGTAGCAAACAACACCGTGAGTCTATAATGTTCTCATTTTATGATGTACTTCACCTCTATCACAACAGGAATAATCCACTACTCCTCCAGCAAACAGATTCTGTTGGGAAAGAAATAAGAGGACCTTCAAAGTCACCCTTTCACCCTGCAACTTCCTGTTCTTGTTCTCCGTCCACTCGCGTCTTCCTCGCCGTCCCTCCCGCTCACACAGAGCATGCTCTGTCCTTCTCTCCCAAAGTGACGGACTGGGCCACTTGGCAGGAAGACAGATGGAGTCGTCCTGCTCTGCAGCACCTGCCTGGCCCACATTACCCAGCTCATCTCTGGCCTCAGCAAATCAGAGGCGGGATCAGGCACAGCTGCGTAAAAAACAACAGGCTTCACGGCGTATCACAGCAGCCAAATACAAAACAGCAGTTCTGCTGAGACTACAGGAGAGCCCCACAAGTGCTGCGCTACGCTGCAGAGACCCGAACGGCACTGGAACATGCAGGAATGTTGCAAATACGGTGGCCCTGAGCAGAGTTACAGACCAAACATGTGACAAAATACAGCAACATTAGAGAAAACACTGCAAAAATAAAAGATATTACTGGCACAACAAGCCCTGGTGTGACAAATGTTATTGCAAATATTTACCAGCTTTGTTACTTGTCTGGTTGACACCTTCGTAGTTTTTTGTTTATTTGTATTGTTTTGAGAATTTGTTTTAGGTATAAACATTCAAAAATAGTCGTTTTGGGAATTAAAATGACATAGCATCTCATAAAGCACAAGTAGAGGAGATTTCACAAAAATCCACTCAATTAAATGAATTTAAGAAAAAGTTTAATACACAAGGGCATTACAGAATAAAAAAAAAGTTGCAAATATTTTTTGGAAAATCTAGAAAATATGCCATAACCCATCATAAAACACACATTTGTAGAAACAAAAAAGTTGCCCTTGCTTTTATCAAATAATTTTAAAAACTGTATGATTATATTAAGAATAAAATAATTTCTGGTTTATAAATGCAGCATTTTTTATTACATTTTTTGTTTTTCATGGTTTAAGGCATTGTGTGTGTGTTTTCTGATTTTTTATTCCTATTCTATTTTTCTTGTTTTGTTTCTAAAATGACTGATAGAATGCACCAATCAAATGGCCACAGATTGTTTTTTTCTCCTTCATTTGATTTTTTCTGATACTGAAAAATCTATTTTCACCATTATTAATGCAAAAATGCACAGATCACTTTTTACTTTTAGTCAATATACTCATCAACCAACAGCATTTGCTATGATTCGTGTTCTTGAGTTTTATCAAATCTGATGAAGGTAATAGGGATGTGCTTAGGTGTATAAAAGAATATTAGAAAACTCATTCATTTTCTATTGGAAATACAATTACTAGTTCCATAAAAAAATATCCAGCACATTTCTTTCCTCTGTTTTTTAGTGTCGTAGTCCTTAGATACAAATTCAGAAAATCAGAAATCTGTATTAGTCAGAAAGCCCCGGAGGATGCATCTCTACTGATTCCACAAACATTGCAAACATCCAGACTACAGAGCAGCTCTCATAATCTGGGAGCTAAACAGCATCTGAAATCTAAAGGTTTCCCTCAAACAAAAAGGACAACTAAATCTGGAGAACAAAGAGCTTCTGATCAAGGATGGAGTTTCAAATCCTACTTCCTGTTCAAGGTGAAAAGAGAGATGCAGCGTTCTTAAAATATATAACCTGCTCAGTGTAAAGCTGCTGTATTTTCATACACTTCAATCCGAAGGCTGAAGGTCAGATGTGTTTCAGCTGGTAGCTGTCAAGGATGGCGACAGCCTGATGTGGGATTGCGCATGACTTAAAAATCCATCCCAAAGCAGAATTTAAAAACTTCCACACATCCTGCAGAGGTAGGACAGCCGGAGCAGTGGGAGAAGAAATGCTGCCCTCTATCAGCGGCACTCATTCCTCCCCACGCAGGAACACACAATCTAACCCGAGACGGGGGTGGGAGAGAGTAGCACGCGCATGTGTTGATCTTGTCCTCGGAAGTCCTTTCCCCCCCCCGCCACCCCGTCTTCCTTTTCCGTCAGAGACAGAGGAAGCACAATGGTCAGACTGTGCTGAAAGGTTGTGCCGGCGGCCCGGCTGTGTGCGGAGGTTCTGTTGGGGCCGGTGGCGGCTCTGTCACATACATATGGAAAAGGATGGAAGTTAATACAGAAGAGTCGCAGAGGGGTTGTGAGTGTGACCACAGAGGTCTACATAGGCACCTTCCTAACTCAGATATTCACTGGCATGTAAAATCAGGGCTCTGATCCGTTCATCTGGGGATGGGAGGAAATCACAATCCTAACACAACTAAAGCAGTGTTTTCAAAGCTTAACTAACCTCCTTGGGCTCTGATGCAACCTGGGTGTATTTTCCTTAAAAAAAGCCTCCATCCTTCAACCTTTCTTTCTTTAACTCGGCAAACCACTCAAAACCGGTTCCCATGGCAAAGCGGAGAACCTAACCTGCAACAGTTGGAAGCAAATACACACACATGGAAGTAGACGCACATGCAGGAGCTCAATGGTGTAGCTTTTGCTCACACATTATGCTGTAAATGTCAGAAGACTGCCGCCTCACTATCCTTCAACATTTTAGTGCTTCACAGATAGTCGACATCAGAAAAGTCCCTGATATCAGGAGAATCTGCTCCAGCTGCATGGAAAGATTGCACAAAAAAACTCTGTGCAGGATGCAGTTGTTTTGTAGCTCATCTGGATGAGACCAACTGGACGGTTAGAAATTTCTGAATAATGCAGCAGAACTAGTTCTCTAGTAATTGGCTAATTACTGGTATGAAAATGTATCAAAGGTTTCAAAAGATTTCTGTCACGCCCTTCTTGAGGTTTTAAATCTTCTTGTTGAATAGAGAATAGCTGCACAGCCCGTCTGCTAGTGAAAGGAAAGTTTTTGTACTTTTTGTTGATATTTTTTAACATCCCATACAAGCACAGCTAGCATCACTAATTCAGTGTATATGTAGGTCTGTACTTTGACTCTGAGATTCCGGAAAGCTTGCCAAGATTTCAAAGCACAGCATGTTTAATGACAGAGGTTGAAAGCTCAAACTGCTGCTATAGTTTCAGCTTTGTTGTTATTTATTTAAAGTTGTCCACAAAGACGTTCAGAGTTTCCTATAAAACGGAATCATACAACTTTTTTACTTCATTTACAAGCATGTCGCTGTTACTGAAAATAACTCATATTTAGGTCTGCGACACTCAGTAATAACTTTCGCACTGAGGAGGTGTGTTGTTGTTGGTGGTGGCAATTTGGTGTGTCAGAATAAGACCGGATTTTTAAGTTCCTGACCTGCTGCTCAACCATCAAGGTTGGTGAAACTGAGAATTAGCAGATTCCAGCCATTGGCCACTTGTTCTGTGCATCTTTGCAATTGTTCATAATGAGATACAAAAGAAACAGGCAAAATTTTCTCCAGCTGAGATATTCGCACCTAGTTTTTGCTGTGCACTATACGTCAGCTAGCTGAAAGAAGATGACTACACTTTCACTTGCTTACAAGTACGAAAACTTTATCTGGTTCATAAAACAAGCATGATCATGACCTGGAAACTAAAGAATCTCAACCGCCACTTTTAAATAAGTTAACACTGTTTGCACATATGGTTCCCTTATCTTTATTCCATTTCATCTAAAATGTATATATTAAAATTTTATGTTTGTACAATGTAAGAACTTTAAAAAAATGAAGTCAAATTCCTTGTCTCTGCTCACAATCACTGCCAACAAAACTTCTGATTATTTAGAAAACAGAAGCCATGACTAATTATCAACTAAAATAAGCTTCTTATGCTTGTACAAGTCTAAATATCAAAATCAAAAGCTTATACATAGTATTACTTTACCAAAATTAATCACATTGTGCTGTGTTAGTAGACGTTTCAGTAGTTGCTGTTTTTATGATCTAGATAAAAGCATTTATTCCTGCAAAGCATTTTTTGCAATTATCATAAGAATCTCATAATTGTCCAAGCCAACTTACAATTTGTCCTGCTTGATATTGAAGTGATTGTCTGGTTCTGAAAATGTGTTAATCACAAAATAATATCCATAAAAACATATTTTGCAGTTTCATCTTTGAGATGTATAAGAACTCAGATCGTAGCACCATTATCTTTTATTTTTATCACATCAGAAATGTGAGCTAAAATCTTATACACATAGAAAATATTGTCCCTTTTTTCACAATTTAAAGCCATAAAAACACTTTCTGTGGATGTCATTTTCCTCTAAGGAAGAAAGCTTGATTTGAATAGTGTAGGTGGCATCTTCACTTCAGCGAGCGCCGTGATATTGTGTGATGGGTTTGGCATGTAGATTTGATTTTTTACTTGCCAGAAAACTGTTCTTCAAGAGCTCTCTGTAAGAGGAGCTGCTTCTGCCTGTATGCCCTGAGCTGCGTGCTGATGCTCATTTAAAGTTCTTTTTTGTTACTGAGTCTGATGCAAACTTTCCTTTACAAGTATGGACAAGTCTAGATTCTGCACACTTTACAGAGTGCATCGATGATCTTCCTTTTCATTGTTGCCTAGCCGGCTCTGTCTTACTTGTCACTTGTAGTTGCTCCATCTTTCCAATAGCACTTTGTTGCTGATCAGCTGAGAATGCAGCATTACTTTTTACATTCATGTTATACCAAATGTTACAAGTAGCAACATGACGTGCAAAAAGAGTTTGCAAATAGTTGTTTTTCCTTCTAGTACCCAAAAGCCACCATTTCTCAGTCTTTTAAGTACACCTTTGGGCTCTACTATTATGTCTGTTTACTTCTGCTGGGAACAAAATGCAGGGCTCTCGAATCCTGAGTAAACTTCCACGCAAATTGTAAATTCAGTCAGTCTAAAGGTCCGAGAGGCTCTGAGAAAAATGAGTGTTAAAAGCCAAATAGCATTAAGAAAATCAAGCTTCAGACATCTGTGCTTATGATTGTGAAGATTTGTTTTCATGGCTTTTTGTCTTTAAATGGCATGTCAGAAAATATTTAGCAACTACTGTGGAACTTTTGTGTTTTTCAGGGTTACTTGTGTACTTGCACAATATATTGTACCACAATATCAATGTGCATGATCTCAATTGCTAAGGAATGCTTGGATAGAATAATGGCAACGTTGTATTTCAAGGTAAATGCTTTAATGCATCCCATGAAAATAATGAATCTAATCAGTAGAATGGATGTTTCTACTGGTTAAGAACCAGTAGAAACAGTTTAAAACCTGGTACTCCAACAAAATGCTTAAGTTCACAGAAAGGCGAAAAGTGGAATACAAGGTGAAGAGTTTGAAAAAGTAATCAATATAACCATTCCAACTATATCTCAGTTATTTAATTTCCTGAGATCATGCAGCACGAGTTGCTGTATTTTGTTCTAATTTTCAAAACAGTGTAACACGCAACATTACACCTCCAGCAGGTGTAGTGCACTGCCAGTGGGCTGGCTGAAAGGAAGGCTTCTACACCCTTTCCTTACTTACATGAAATAGAAATTTGGCTGTTTGTAAATATTTATGGTCAGAGAAAGCATGGATAGTCACCCTCGTTCTAAACATAACATCTATCTATTCTACATTTCTGACATTTCCACTGCACTATGCAATCAATCTATGATGCCAATTAGCCTTTAATAAGCTTTCAAAAGAGGAATTTCAAGAGGAATCTGTTCCATCTTTAGATCTGATGTCAATTCATTCTGAAAAGAAAGAAGAAAGACCAAAAATCCCAAATGAAGCCGTCTATATGACCAGCTGTGGGTCGACAGCGTTCCCTCGGAGAATTTAAGTCTCAGCTCCATCTCAAACCTGATTGGCTTCTTTAGATGCTTCACCTGTTCAAAAACCATCAGGGGTCTTAAGTTGTACCAGCGAAGCAGTTTTATATGGTGATGATATGGCACAAGCAAGGGGGAGGGGGTGGTCTGCCAGTGTGAGAAATCCCACCTGCTGCGCGCCTCAATTGCCCACCCTCTCAAAACGCCACACCCTCGCCTGCCCACTGTGACAACCAGCTTCACTGAAAGCCTGGAAGCGCTCAGCTTTATACCCAAAATGAAGCAGTCAACTTTTCTGTCTCTGCTCTGTCATTTCTACGTGACTTCTCTGTTCCTATGCTGAACACGGACAAAAACCCAGCGACCAAGGGGGGTCGCTGAAGACGAAGCAGAGTCTTAGCATCTTTGAATTTTATTTTCTCTCCAGTAAAAGAACTTGAGTACAGACAGACTCGTAATCCTGATTTATATCTCATTAAATCACATCCAACAAACTTAAGGATGCCAGCCATTCATAAAAGCCTTATTAGCGGCTATACCTCAAACAATCTGCTCAAATCAGTGTCTAGGTGAGATGAGAGCAGCCTCACTTTTCCCTTTCTGTATCTTGATAGACAACTCTGGATAGACCAGAATGAGATTTTGTGGAAATTTTCAGAAAAATACAATAATGTCAGAGTTTTCACAGAAATTTTGAAAAAAAAAATAAATAAACTGTATTACATGATCGAGCTGCACTTACTTAAAACAGAAAAACAACTGTTTCTTGCTCAGAAAGCTGACTTTGTACACCCACATGCAAACACCTATCACACTCTGACCAAGAAAAAGACTTTCATCGTGACATTACATGCAGCTAAAACAATCTTTTATTCCACAGACTGCTATTTACAATGAAGACATGTTTAAATTAATGATAACTTTTGTGATATTTGTGTGTTGCTTTTATCAAATCTTCCCACTGTTTCTGTGTATTCTATGCACTGTGCTTTAGGATACTACGGAGTTGTTGTAAAGTTACTTGGAACCAGAATTTACATACACAGTATTACTGCATTACTTTTGTTTTTCCACATGGTCTAAAATTAAAGCAGGATAAAGTTTTAGAGCTCTTAGAATTACCAAACATTACCTCTAGTTGCTGAATTCAACAATAATTAGAGATCTATTAAAACTTTCTTTAAATTCAGAAGTTTGCAGACATTTTCCTTGCATTTGGAAGAGATTTGTGGAGATTTTTACCAATTCCTCCTGATAGAACTGAGGTAAGTGAGTTAGGTTTGTAGGTCGCCTTGCTCACACTCACCTTTTTAACTCTTCCCATGAATTTTTTATGTGATTGAGACTGGACTTTGTATTGGCCACTAATAAACACTGACTGTGTTGTCCTGAGGCCATTTTGTAACTAATTAGGTGGGGAAAAAAACTATTTCTAGTTAAGCTTTAACTTCCTGGCTGATGTCTTTATATGTTGCTTCAATATTTCAACATAGCATTATTTCCTCATGATGAAATCCATCTTGTAAAGTCTACACTTACACTTACACCAAAAACCACTCAAATAGCATTATACTGCCACTTACATACTTCACCATTTGGACAACGCTCTCAGTCTGGCAACCTTCACCGTTTTTCTCCAAATCAATATGGCAAAATTCACCTCATGTTTCCAAAATTGAACACCTTCATCTCTCTATTTGGCTTTTATGTTCCTTTTGGAATAATGACTTCTTCATTCCAGAGTAGTCTTTCAGCCCAACCACTTGTTTCACTGTGGATAATGACTCTTTCTTTATTAGCTTCAGCCAGTTAAACCTGATAAAAGCTTTCTTTTTCTTTTCACACCTTTCTTTTGTGGTGTGAAAATTACACCACAAAAGATGTAATTTTTTGTGTTTTCCATATTTCACAGGAAAACACACTCATCTCTGAGACAGAAACTGTCCCGTTTCCTGAAAGTGTAATGACTGGACCCATAGAGGAAACACACTTTGTTCATCCACGCTTCTCTTCCTGATAACTTGGATGATGTCTTGATTTTTCCATTATGCCACACGTGTGTTTGAGGTGTTACCTCCATTTAACTTAAAAGTTGTGCATTAATGTATCAGAATAAAGTCATGATATCATCGTCAGGGCTTTTCCCAAGTTCTTTGAAGGCTTAATATACTTAGTTTATGTAAACTTGTCAAACTGACAAAATGTTTATAATAAATTATCTATCTTATGAATTTATCATTTAGCAAAAAACATTTATTTTGATTATTCTAATGCACCTAAAAGTAAGAAAACTGTAGTTTTATTTAATGTCAGCCCGGGAGAAAATAAAGTTGCTGCGTTTTCATACTGTGAGATACCTGGTTTTAACTACAGATCTTCTTTCAGTAAGCTGACAAGCAGTGTGTGGGAGCAGGTAGGGGAGGGGCAGCACTGCATTACTTAATGCACCATGCAAACAAAGGAGACACTGGCCACTCCGGCACTTTCTTTTACATCTCAATAAAAGAACATTAAATGGTAGGAAGAGTGAGACAGAACATTTTTGTTTTTTAGCCCATAGCAAACCTTGACACAAGTAATCGGACCATGTGTAGCCAAAATTAACATTTCTCTTTTCTTCTCCTCAAACAGCTGACCTCCATAAGCCAATAAGAATAAATCATCAAGGACAGATTTTCTCACAGGCTGTTTGAGGGAAAATGGCTGAAGTAGCTCTGCTCCAGGAGGCTTTATGTCTCTCATCCCTAATCAATGAGGGGTTTACTTTGTGTCCATGACAGGCTGTATCCACATTAATATAACCACTCAGAGATTAAATAAGAAGACCCACGGCTCGTATGGCTGAAGCTGTCAGTCATCATGTGATTTCCTCTGAGGTGGAAACTTTACGCTTTCATTTGTTGTACATTTCTTTAGCTTAGTCACAGGCTAAGTCATCATCTCAGAGGTATCCTCCTCATCCCAGCCACGTCTTCCACAACTCCCCACCACCGCATGCTGCCATCCACAGTTGCTTTGCTGATTACTAAATCCTGCTTTTAATGAGTGAAGTGCTGTAGTAACGAATTAGTCATGCAACAGGTTGTACAGCAAGAAAATAAAGCTTCCTGAGAAGTGGATCTGTACAGATGCTGTAGTGAAACATGTGGAAGGGTCGGATAAAAATATTAGAGAGCTTCCAACTCTCAGGAAGCTTAGACAACCATCTCACAGATCTGATAGGCACACAATGAATTTACAATTCTTTCACATCTGATCCCCGCTGCTCCCTTAAGCTATATGTGCTCTGACACACAAGAAAGCCGGTTTTCACTTCAGGAGAGTGGAGGATAAAAAAAAAACTTTCAGGAAAAAGTAAATAATTGCTGTACAAATTGTGTAGAACTTGAAAGAGGCAGATTTTAAATGCAGCACTAAAACTAAATGCTTCGAGCTCATTCGTGACTAATTTATTTTTATGTGTACACTGATGAAGCGCTACCCTGTTTCCTATGACTTCAATGTTACGCATATTGAATTGAAGATCTCCTTAAGCCTGGCGTCTCCAAGTATCTTCAAGCATCCCAGATCTTCCTCCTGCAGCCAGGTGAGCCCTAAATGGAACTCCGGATGTCAAAACCAGAGCCCAAACCAGGAGAGCCCCCCCCCCCCTCTTCCCACCGGGACCAACCAGGGAGTATGAACCAGGGAGTACAATAGCCATCAGTTGAAAAGTGAATCAACTGATGTCTATTGTGTTTCACTGTTTAGACTCAGTGCAGTCTTTGACAGCCCAAACACACAGATGTGGACGTGGTGCAATGCAGATGTTTACACCCAGAAAATAATGGTGGGGGTGGAGGGGGGGACAATATATTTAAAAAATGAGCACATAAAAGAA
Source organism: Phalloptychus januarius (assembly GCA_902982915.1). Lineage (NCBI taxonomy): Eukaryota > Metazoa > Chordata > Actinopteri > Cyprinodontiformes > Poeciliidae > Phalloptychus > Phalloptychus januarius. The sequence goes on along the minus strand of CADWAE010000230.1, from coordinate 11,822,769 downwards.
ATCATTATTCTTATTCCGCCTCAACTCAAGAGTCAGCAATCAATCTGAAGTTTATCACTTGCCATATGTAAGCTTATAAAGGATCCATCAGACAGGTAATCACAAACATTTCGGCTCATACAGGCCAGCAGCCATTCTGATCACTCAACAACTGCATCTAGCTGAGTATTGATAACTGACTATTGATCAAGCTCGCAGCTGGAGCCTTTTATCCATAAGGCGCATATCATTCAGGTCACACTCGGATCAATTTAAGGCTATTCAAAAAACAGTTTCTTCTTCCTCTGATTCGCTCTGGGAGTAAGCTGCAATTAAGTAAACAAGAAGAAAATGCAACAAAAAAAAAAAGAATTGGTTAACTTTACAACAAACAAACTTTACTGTCCTTTTTTCTAATAATAAAAGCATTTCATAAATAATTTTAAAATGTTTAATACTTCTAAAAGTATCACTATAATCCTGCATATTTTTCCTGTTACTTAATGAGTTCTGCTGGAACATTTATTTACACAAATGGTGTATTTTAAAAGTGCAGTTTTAATATACAACATGTTTTAATTGTGCTTTTTATATGCAGTAATTTATCTGTTATTACAATTTTACATTAATATACCAATGCCCAAGTAAACAAAATTCTCAAGGAATTTAAAGCTAAAGGTTTTCAGAATATTGCAACTGTTTTGTATCAAATTAATCTATTTTCTCTTAAATGTAAGTCTGAGAAGTTATTGTTTAAATGTTAAAAAATCTTTTATGATTCATAATACTTTATTGGTTTCTCTGAATTTATTTGAAGGCACCAAAGCACAAAACAGCGCAAGCAGAAGTTACGCTTTATTGATAAATCAGATGTGGAAACCTCCTGATCTAACACCTCAAAACCACATTTTAAAAAAAAGGCCCAGTTCCTCACATGATCAGTAAATGTTACCACAAACACATCGTCTCCTCAACCAGTCTCTTTTGGGGTTGTCTTTTTTTAACTATAATTCTTATTTAATATTATATCTAATTTGTTTAGTAATGTAAATACACCCTTTTTCACTTGGTAAAAATTACATGACAAAACAAAAACAACACAGCAGTAAAAGCAGCAAGCAGCAGCTCAAACTACAGCTTTAAGATTTAAGACTCCTCATCTCTCCAAGATCATTTAATGATACATTCATAACATGTGCAGTAGGTTTAAAGTGAACATTTTTTACACTTATTTAAGTACAGGATTTGCCAAAGACATACATAAGAAAAAAATAAAATTAGAATTCTAAAAAATTATAACGTAAAAAGAAAACCTGCATAAATTACATTCATCAAGTCCTCACCTACAATGTATAAATATGAATTTCAATCTCTAAATAGTGCAATTAAACCTCATTTATAAAGTATATTTTATTGAGTACATGCATACATGTAATTAATGTGTAAAGTAAAACAAATAACTTCTATTAAAATAACATTACTGAAGGGCAAATGTATTTTAGTTTGAATGGTTTGAAGGTCAAAAAGATCAAATGTTTTCCATGTAGCTGCTTATTATTATAAGTTGCATATAGAAACAGATGGGATTGTGCCACTAAATCCATATTGGCCTGGATTTGATTTATTGTGTATTTCTGTACAAATGAGCATGGACTGGACCAGTTTTTCTTTCTTGTAAAAATGAAGATATGACCTTGAGACCACAATTTAAACTATTTAAATAAAATTAAGCAAATAAAAATATGCCAGAAGCAATTGCTTAAAAATGAAGTGTGCACTTCCGCTACATTTTAAATGTATTTAGAGAACAAAGCTGATTTGCATTGTGCTACTGATGTATTAAAAATAGAAGTACATTTATACACAATTTAGTACAGGAGACAACAGAAAGTTATTTTAAATGCACCTCCGGCTTTGTTTTTCTGCAATTTAAGTTAAACTAAAACATTCTTAATGGTGCCTTTAGGTACACTAATGTGCAAAAATACTTAAAGTAAACTGATAATTATTTTAATGTTCTATTTTAGCTCAAAAAATAGGTTAAATCACTCCAAGATATGATTTTCTATCATTTAAGCTCAATTAAAATGTGATTACTTGTTCCAAAGTTACACACTGCACACAAACTAATCTGAAAATATACTTGCAGAAAAGTAATGATCAGCCTGGTTTCCACTTTCGCATGCAAACATGCTAAATACATGTTCCGTTGTGCTTTTTTATTTTTTACAATTTAATCTAAACGTAACCACATGTTAAAAATTAAGCAATTTAAATATAATGATCTGCAAATCCTGTACGTTTGGCGATCACACTTAATGCAACTGTATTAAAATATATAGAAACGTAACATTAATTGCGCTTTTCAGAGCTCCGTTGTTAAAAGTAAATCCACAAATTCAGAAGTTAATTTAGAATCTTTCGCAATATATATGTATTTTTTTTACGTGACAAAGCATTGCATTTGATTTAATTAAAAGTTGTGAACGCTCCAGTTCATCCAGTTGACTCTGTGTTTTCAAAATGAACACCTGTACGCATCACCCGCTGCCCCGCTCATGGACCTCGCAGACATGGCGAAGATTTCGCTTTAAGGCCCCCTTTTTTCCTTCTTACAGGGAAACGCGCTCTGCGGGTCCAGCAGCTGCACATACACACCGCCGATTGGACACATGCGGCTAGTCACATGCACTGTATGGATGTGCTGGTGTCCGCCTATAGCCGTGCACGCAGCAGCAGAGCGCAGGGCCATCATCATGGCAGCCATTATAGGAGGGCTCCTCCAGCTTTTCCACGGCCTACGTGCACATTAACTCAGGGGAGTGGCGCAGGCTTTGACACCATGTTTGCGCCTCGCAGATCGAACCGTAAAGCGGGGAAACTGCACGTTTTCCTCGACTGTAGTGCAATCTAAACGTAAATAACGCTCTATGAGGGGGCTGCAAGGCGAAGAAAATGGGCTCTAATACAGGAAAAGTGTGGCTTTGCACTAAAAAAGGGGGAGGACTCACATGAAGTAGGGGGGTCACGTGTTCTTGCACAAAGGGGGTTGAATATTTACCTTTTTTGTCACGCAATGTACTTTTTTCCCTTAAAGATAAACAATCCTAATGACGTGTATTTAATTTGGCTACGTAAAAACGGCGTCACACACCTAAAGACAGTATTTTCCAAACATTTTTTTTACTTCAAGGTTTTATATGCTTTTGAGCCCACAAATGCAGCAAGTCCAAAGATTATATAGTATCCAGAGAAGAAGGTCGAGTGACTGCAACTCATTGTGCGATAGAGTTCCAGCACATAATGAAACTTAACCTTATCGCCTACATACATAGAAATGCATATTTAAGTTGGATCACATCACATACAACAAAATAAGCCCAATCAGGACCCAAACGTGCCATGTTTGCAAGCATGTGTGTGTGTTGCGTGTGGGATATGGCCCTCGCTTGCAGATCACGCAACATGGCAGCAGCCACGGCTGTGTTCTGCGGATGTTGGGACTAAACTGTCTTTTTTGTCGCTTTTCTTTCTTTTGTTTGTTTGGCCACACGCACAATTAGGAGCTTTCATCGCCAAGCAACAACAACAGCAGCAGCAGCAACTACAACAACGACAGGCTGGCAGAAATCTCACGAGAAAAACTGGGAAATGTGGCTTACTATATTTCACAGCGGAAGCCTACAGGTCACACACGCAGGCACACACACATGCATTCACTCACTCACTCACTCAGACATGGGATAACAGCACAGTATAGGTGTGTGGGTGAGTGAAAGCGCCTACCTTAGCTTTTTGGGAACAGAGTAGTCTACTTCTATCAGCTTTCCGTGCAATTCAACTTTACCTGCAGGGGCAAGAATGGACAGTGTAAGTCATGTGTCTGCAACAATGCACGCCAACACTTCATGAAGTAGGTGCGTCCCCATTCATGTTTTTAAAGAAAGTACTCGGGGCGAATCGTGGCGCACACATTAGCATTATTCCAACCACTTTGGAAGGGCATTTTGTGCGCCATAACGAAGCTTAATGAGCTTATATAGTAGTAGTGTATGAGTGGGGGTGGTGGGGAGGTGAGGGGAATGGGCAGCCATGCTTTCCACTCCCACAAGCATTGCAATGAGGGGGGATATAGGTTTCTCCTGTAAAGAATACAACACCAAGCAGATGTTAAGTAGGTGCTTCCACGGTGTTGTTTTGTTATTATTTTACCATCACGCACAAATAGAAGGAGTGAGTGGCCTGTCGCAGCACGGAATTAGCGTCTCACCTCGTCCTCCTCCTCCCCCCCCTCTCTTCACCTCCTCCTCCAACACTCAGCTACCTGTTTATGAGCCCTTTTCCTCCGGACCCCCGTGACCCACCTCCAAGACACCTCGTAAAAACATAGCCGGACACCCGGGGAACAGGGATCCGACAAGTTTTCCGCGCTGGCGCCGCGCTGCGCTCCTCAATAAAATCAGGACGAAAAATAAGTGAAAAATAATTATGCCTACCCGAACCCAGTCAGTCAGTCAGAGACCATCCCATATACATTCCAGCGGCTGATCGCGAAAAAAAAAGGAAAAAGAAAGTATCGCCATGCACTATCGGAATCTCCTTAAAATAAAAGGAGGAATTAAAAGGTGATTCTGCGCGTGGAAATTTGCGTTAAGATCGCGCGTGTTTTCCTCTAAAAAAAAAATATGTATATCTTTCGAGTGTGTCCTGCGTGGAATCGATCATTTTTCCAATATCTCCAACTCTAATCACAACCACCGTCCCGTGCGAAAACAGATTTTTTGTTTTGTTGTTGATTTTTTTATTTATTTTTATTTTGTAAAGAAACCAAAATAATAAATATTACAATTTTACTTTGACCTACTGGAGTGTGATTTCCCCTGTCAGCAGCGAGCAGCATCACTCAGCGCAAATATCAAAATCCACACACTTACCAGAGAGAGTCTCTATAGCCTTTATGGCCGAGTTCTGGTCGGGGAAGTCCACAAAAGCATAGCCTGATTTGAGCAGGACCTGCTCGGGCGCTGGCAGCTCCCTCTCCCCGAAGAGCTGCTCCAAGTCCTCGACTGTGACCGAAGGACTTAAATTCCCAACATATAGTTTGTTCATGATCTGAAGAGCAGAAGAAGGGGGAAAATCTCGAAAGGCTTGCCAGATCTCAAGAGTGAGACGATATCGAGAGCAGTAGAAACCAATTTCTGAAAAATAAAATAAAATAAAATAAAATAAAACGTATTTTAGAAAAAGAAATCGTCCTCCAGAATAATAGGGAGCTAAATAAGCGACCCCCCAGTTACCGACCAACTCTGGCCCTGGTCAAACTCTTTCAACAGGGACTGGGGGGGTGGTGGTGAGGTGAGGCAAAAAAAAAAAAAAAGTGTCGTTACGACGCTATTACTCCGAAGCCAACAAGCGCCGCCTCTAAACAAAATCTCCCTTAAAAATCACAAGAAAAAATGTTTGGAGGTGCATGTGCCGCTCGTCCGGCGTACAGAGGGGCATGGTGATGACTGTGCTGTGTTCTGCGAAAGGGATGGGCTTAAAGGAGGCAGAGGGGGGTTATTTCATCAAATCATAATAAGGGCCTCCAGGTTGCATGGAAGTAAGGGGCTTGGCTTGGTTTGGAGTGAGAAGAGAAGGGAATTGCAGGGCCGTTTCCAGAAAGCCTTGAAAGGGCGGCTCTTTGGGGACCACTAGTAATTTTGAGGTTTTACAACAAAATCGGAGAGGTTTACCTGAAATGAACTTTATAGGGTTTACAGTGGCAACAGATTCCCTGTCACCCCTTATTTTTTCTTCATTTTCTTTAAGTCGTTCATTTTTTTTTACATTTATAATGTAAGTGCATGTTTTCAAGTGTGTATGTTAAAAATAATCAGCTATTTTTTAAATTCATTTATTTTTTTTAACATTAGAAGAAGCTATTTAAAGTTCATAGAACATTTACAGTCTGACTTTAAAATACTGAAACTGCGTACATTTTTTTTCAGTAAATATGTCATCCTGATTTCATTTGACGGCTCAAAAAGGGGGACAATGGAGTATAAGTAAATAAATGCTGCACCTCATCAAAGTTCATGGCTATAATATAGATTTTAATGCCAATATATTAGCACGAAGACATGTCCCAGCCCCCATGTCCGTGAAAACATATGCAAGAATAGAAATGGGTGGAATGGATGGATGGACGCTATTATGAGCAACATTTGTCATCCTAATTGTAACCCACTCCACATAAGTCATGTATATACGTACATATGTTTTTTTTTTAATCTTTCTCAGGAACTTTTATTACACTACATTCAATGAGATTAAATTCTATAGTGTCCAACTCTGAAGTCTTTAAGGTCGACTTTGTCAGTCCCTCCCCTTGTGCCAGCGGAGAAGGAGGAAGTAAATAGGAGCTGCTGTGTGGAAAATTCAAATCGTCGTCGACTTAAACCAGTAAACCAATGATCCCTCCCTCAGTTGAGGCTTTTAATTATTTATGAGGAAGCCAGAAATATGGATTTCTGGGATCCTTTCGCTGCAGTCAGCACCTGTTTCAGAAATATAAAATTTTTGTAGTATTTACGTTGAAACACAGGCAAAAGCATTCCTTCAACAAACACACAAACAAAAAAGCAATAAAGAAAGTGAAACCACGCTGCTGTCCTTGTACATATTGTTCTTGAAGAAATAATAATAAAAGAAGACTAAATTTATAGCTTGGAGTCTCCAAATCCCTTTTTGTGCACAACCTAAATGGTGGAAAAGCCAAATGCTGATAAGAACGGAAGGGGATTCTTGAAGGAGCCACTCTGAGCTGTACACATGAATCCTTTTATTTGCTGTGGCGGTTGTGTAAGTGTTTGCAAATGGGTGTGTTTGGGAGGGAAGCATGTTTTAAGGCGGACTGCAAACAAAAGCTTTGCAAGGCTGTGGCAGCTGTGCTCATGCATGGATGTGTAGTCTTGTACCTAGTTACCCAAGGGGAGGAGCCTAATTCTTTTCTCTTTACATGTGACTTCTTTCCCTGAGCTTTTGGAGCATTACTGCCACCCCACTGTAGTGCAGAAAGTGCCAGCAGCAGGAGTGACCAGCTCCTTCTCTCTTGCCTTGTTTACGTCAGTGTATGAACAGAGGAATGTCCAAACTGTGGCCTATTTACAAAACAGCTAGTTACTTTCCTGATGGCATGCACACATGTTCAGTTATTGTGGTGTCCTTGTTTATTTTTTGCTGCCAGTCAACAAATCAACAGTTACAAATGGAGAGAGTAAGCTCCAAACCCAATAAAACTCAAAAATACAAATATCTGCTCTTAGGCAGTTTTCTGAAAATTGGGTCACTGTGCTTTTAGATTGCGCAAATTATTTCCACCCAGAATGGAAATGCATGTGACATTTGGATGAACGTGGAGACACACATACATGTGGACTTGTGGTGGAACATGGAAATTAATTTCCAAGGTGTGGTCAGCACTGCAACGAGTGGTTTCTGTCTCCTCGCTGCTGCAATGCCTGCGTATATTACACACTTTCAGAACACTGAATATTATAGCTGCTCCAAGTTCAAGACTTGCAGCAGCTTTTGTTAACACGCAATTCTTTTTTTAAAACAGCTTTCATTCCGCATTATGTTTCTTTACCTCCAACTTCGGTCTAATCGGGCAAAATTGGAGCAAAAACAACAAAAACTAAACTTTACACAAATCTGCAAATAAATACAATGTAAATGTCTGAACATATAAAACAACTATTTGGATATTGACTAAGGACTTGAAGGAAATAACACTTTCTCAACACTACTTCCTCCTGGTGTGTCAGTTTAATTATGGTGTCTGCCCACTTTTCTGTAAAATGAAACCAAACTACTCTTCCTTAGAATTTGCTTGTTGGTTTCATTTAAAAGGAGCACATTTACACCAAACTAGTCAATTCACCTAATCTGCTACAAAAAAAAAACCCCAGAGATGAACAACAGCCAGAAAGAACAAAACTGATTATTTGTACTTTTTCTTGGTAAAATTAATCTTTTGGTAATCCATTATAACACCCTTCAGAGGTAGTGACCAGCAGGGGTAGATGTTCAGTTTCCTGTTGATTGATGAACAGGAAACTGTTCTCTTTATGTGAGGAGCAGCAACCATCAGTTTGAACTGGGTAAGGAAAATAACCTGATCTTATGGCTGTGAAGGTGAATTTACCTGTGATTTGATTATGATAAAAGTAATCCAGTGAGCAAATGCATCACAAGCTTCAGAAGTTACTGTTTATCCAACTATTGGAATGCAAGCTTCCCAGCCAAAATCATAGAAAATATAATTTCCATGAATCAGGAAAAAATGAACATAGAAACCCAACCTAGTGTGGAAGGTCTTGATTGTATTTTAAAGCAAAGCCTAAATGTCAATTTTTTCACAAACCTTCTGATTAAAACTCATTTGCATAGTTTACAATTATCTGTAAACTATGCAAAAATTTAAACATGCCAAAACCAAAAGAGAAAACAAAAGTTCAAATTTGTCACAATTTAAAATATTTCTAAGCTAAAAATTAATAAACATAGACTTTGCTGTATGTAAATTATATATCTAAAGCATATTCATAAAAAAAGGTTTTTAGCATAAAGAAAGAATGCCAGTCTTCAAAAACAACACGAGTCTTGGTGGAAAAGAAAACTATTCCCTTTTTATTTGTTGAAATTTTGCTGAATTCTCACTCAGTTTGTACACAACGAAAACCCCATAAATTAACATGCCAGTTAGAACAACAACACTGGCCTGTACATTTAAAATGTAAAACATGACACACGGCTTCAAATGTGTTTTTCCTTTTTCATTGGTTATTGATAAGCAAGAGGAAGAGTGGTGATCATCATCATCAGAGGTTTCTTTAGTGTGGAGTTGTATGAGAAATTTGTCTGTTAAATAGGAGTATGTTTTGACCAGACACTGAATGTTCTCTGAAGTAAAAAAAAAAGAAGAATATCTCCTGACAGGAACACTGACTATCTGGACAACAACAACGCCTAATGAATTGCAAAGATTTACACAAGGTTGACATTTTTAAGCACCAAATTACACAATAAACTAACAAGCTGAGAAATAAGCAGACAGGCATCTTCCAAGTTTCAATTGTGCAGAGGGATAACTACCACCGGGGCAGAAACAGGTGAAAAGGTTTTCTGTCAACCCTTTTCACATCAGTACATTGGCTAAGCTTAGACTGCTGGTGTTCTGATCTCTCAGGATTTCGCACAAAATTTTCCCATGAAACTCCACATTAAAGAAAGTCATATATCACCTTAAAAATATGATATCTACAAGAAAGTCAAACAAATCTTTAGGGAAAAACTCCTCATCTGTCCATGGAAATAGGGGATTTATGTCTGCCTGAACTGCTCAATATCGACCTGTGAAAGAAAGCAGCCGTTAGTTAAAACCCTACAAGTTGCAAACAAACAAGCAGACGCTTTAAGACGACTGCAGGAAATATTTGGACTTACGAGGAGAATAAGACCGGGATCTTGACCGAGATCTGTATGCTCCTCTGTAGTATGGTGATGGAGATCTTCGTCTAAAGTAAAACAAGAAACATTTTTTCTTACAAATAACATTGAGAGTTAAAACAAAAAACAGGACAAAGATAACGAAGGTTCAATTCTTCAATGACAACCAGCAAAATACCAACTGACAAACTGGGAGTGTTACCTGTATGATCTGTAGTAGTCCCTGTCGTCATAGCGATCATAGCCACCTCTATCGTATCCGCGGTCATATCCACGATCGTAGTCGCGTGAATAGCGCCGGGGAGCACCAGGACCGCCGCCACCGCCACCGCCACTGATGAGAAACAAACAGTTAGATGTAAAACTATAATGCACACAAATGACATATTCCTGTTTAATTTTAAAACGCGAGGTTTTTATGCTCAGCATCTCATCAGGAGCTCCATTACAGCCAGCCATGCATATCAGAGCTTATATTTCAAAACACCTACAAAGCTTCATGAAACAATTTATAACTTTTTCACATCACGACTAACAACTTAAATGTATTTTTCTGGGAGGGGATTTTATGTGATGGCCCCCCCCCCAAAAAAAACCCATGCATAATTTGGGAGTGGAATGATTTTTTTCTTAAACTCTACTTACAAACATGAAACTGGCCACACACACATTCAGCCCCAGAGTTAATATTACATAACCTTTCACTGCAATTACAGCTGAATACTCATTTTTGGAGTGTGGCTCTACTAGCTATACAGATTTAAAATCTGAAATTTAATTCAGTGAATCTCTGTAAAACAGTTCCAGACTGGATGTAGTGCGCATGGAGAGCAATCTTAAGAGCCTTGACACAAATTCTCAAGTCAATGGAAAATAAAAGATTTCTCCTCACTGTATTTCTTAAAAACAAACGGATTTTAATCCCTTCCTTTGTACATGATCTGAACCAACTCCATTTTGTGCTTGGCTCCACCATCTGACTAGGAGTATTATTGTCCCTGTTGGCAAGCATAACCAACAAAACTACTCCACAAGCAGGCACTAGTTAGTTTTAATCTATCACATCAATTCACTAATTTCAAAACAAAGAAATGTTTTGAAAGGGGGTAATAACCAGCTTTTTAAGGCACCGGAGTTTTTCCCACACACACACACAGTCAATTCGCTGTGGCTGACGTACTATGTGGGCCGTCCCATGTAGATTCCCGGGGTTGGAGTGTGAGGTCTTTTCGTGATTGAGAAATCCACCCGAATTCTACGACCGTCCAGCTCCATGCCATTTGCTCTGTCCTTTGCCTGATAGCAAACAAAGTGTTGTTATATAAAATCCCAAGCAGGGTTTTTATTTTGATTTTTTAAATAATAATTGTTTAAAAAAAATATATGTGCTACCTCTTTAGCATCAGCTGTGTTCTCAAAGTAAACAAAAGCAAAGCCCCTGGAGCGCCTGGACTGCTGGTCGTACACGATGCAAACATCCGCCAGGGGCCCATATTTAGAGAAGACGTCTCTCAGATCCCTCTCTGTGGTGTACAGGCTCAGGCCAAACACTCCCAGGCATGCATTTGGATCTGGATTAGCCTGAAGTTTTAGAAAAATTAAAGGTTTACATTTGATTATACAGAAATTAATTACAAAGAAATATACATATTTATTTCTAGACTGGTAATGTTAGATCAAAACATGAAAGAAAAAAAAAACATGGGTTACTCACAATGGATTCCATCACAATTAGGCCCGAGCAGCTAAGCGCTGCGAAGGCCTATTGTTTTCATAATGTTTATTATTATTTTTATTACCAATTACATTTCTATTTGTTTTTTTCTGATATTGTGCTACTCCACAAACATAATGAATGAATACACTTTAATTTTAAAAAGTATGCCAGAACCACACACCCGATTGCCGATGTGCCTGCGGCGATTAGACATGGGGGAATGACTGAGGCTCCTGCGTCTGCGCTCTCCGCTGTAGGAGCGACTGCGGGACCGGCGCCGGCCGGACCTGGAGCGCGAACGGGAATGGCTGTAGTGCTTATGAGAGCCGTGGTTAGAATGAGAGCTGAAACGGCAGAGACAAACTTTTAACATTTATCCAAAACATCGCTTGATGGATGTGAATTTTGTGCCACTATTTGCTCTTAAATTAAAAAAAAATAAAACTCACCCTGATTTGGACCTGGAGCGGGACCAGGACTTAGAACGGGAATGGTGGGATCCATCTTTTGAACGAGCTGGAGAGCGGCTCGCCGACTTTGCAGCGGCACGGGGACTCGCGCTCCTGGAAGCGGAGCGAGACTCCTGAACGAACCACACACACACACACATCAGCACGTTATCATCACAGAGGAAGTGATAAATATGAAGAAATGTGCTACAACAACTCTGTAGTTGAGATTTAAAACTATCCTGGAAAATTTGAAGGAAAAAACAAAAGTACACAAGATGTAGAAATTGCCAATTATGATTGCAGGTTAAAGCTATTTTATCTAACCAGTGGGAGGATGGTATCACTACATCAGCAAGTATAATTAGGTAATTAAGATTACAAAAATAAAAGACAAAATAAAATAGCAATAACATAAATTAAAGTGTGATGTATTCAATAACAATGACATGCACGCATTGGATAAATAGACCAGAAAATTACTTAGCGCAGCGACCTTATCCAGATTACTTCCTTAACTTCATTTCTGTAACTTCATTACTTCACATTATTCTTCTTTCTTCAATTTTCTTACATCTTCTGACTTCCCCTTCTCACACACTGCTCAAAGTTCTTCCCTCCTCATGTTTAGCATGCATTCAACAATTCAGCTTCACACATCTGAGCTTCATATTATTGAAAATAAAGTGGACATGAGACTTCTTCTGCATTTTCTTCGTCGAACCTTAACCTTAATGGAAAAGAAAAGGATGAAGAATTTATGACTACAATTAAAACGGCACGCTCATTCAAATTTTCATAAGGATTTTGTCACAAAGGTTAAAAGTTTACAAATGCTCAGTGTTAGTCCGATTCATTTCACTTTCAGTGGTTCCACATTCACTACTACAAGTAATTTCATATAAAATAAGATTGCAATAGAAGGGAAGATGCAATAGTTCTGTAAATTGTTGCTCAATGAGCATTGCAGCCACTTGGTCAACCCTGTGTGTGTCTGATGGAAACCCAGAGATTTTGAACACAAAAAAATTACACACAGCACATCTATTTATTCCTAATTTTCAGCACAGTTATCCTTTTTACTTACAAAAAATAAAAGTAGTCTTGTTCACATAGTTCCCGTTAAATTGCATTCCTATCATAGTGAAGATAAAACCACTGTAAATGAAAAGGTCATAATCAGAATTAAACCCACTCCATTAGCTCCCATTTTCCCCCAAAATAAAGTAAATCTAGGTTAACCAAAACAACCTCAAGTCAAAGTTACAACTCACTTGTATGCACCTCCATCAAAAAGCAGAGACCATGCATATCATGTAAATGCCAATGTGCAATTATCGTTACTGAAAAACCAGATCTACCTTACCCTTCCGCATACTGCTAACTGGATAAGCAGGCGTTCAACAAGTCACAAGATGATTGAAGATAAATATTTGAGATGCTCCAAAGTTAGGGCATCACTTGCTAAATCAAAGCCAGGTTCATACTTCAGCAGAAGGGTTTGTAAACCCACCGCTGGAAAGATGAACAAGCGTCACTGCTGTTCCTGAAGTTTGCATCTGATTGGAAAGCACAGCTTTGTTCTATGAATAAAGGGCTTTTTCATTGCATTTACAAACTTGATCATTTTGACCTAAATATTTACAAATCAGATACCCAGCAATGATCTGTGTTAATGTATGCTCTTTACATTAATAACAAAACACAGTTTGTGAAATAAGCATTCAATTTATGACTAAATAAAACCTTTTATAGGATTACAACCAACTGATAATGGCTGATAATGGGATCATCTCAAACACTAAACTTAAAGACATATTTCTAGGTTAATGACAGATTCAACAACATGTTTGTGATTTGCAACACTGACCATTTAAATAAAAAAAAGCAAGCACCTTTTTACTTTTTCCATACATTAAGATCTATCACAAACTGCATTTCTGAATATGCAACGCGTATAAAATAATCCAGCTTCAAACTTTTAACATACTTGTATTTTAGATTTCAAACCAATGCGGAATAAAGACTGCATACGTCGAATTTTGTGGAATAGCCCTTTAAAGAATCTGCAGCTTCGAATCGGACACTAACTTCAGCACCGTGCTTCATTGTCTACTCGGCAATGAAGCACTCGATGCATTCAATGCTCTTCATTGAAGCGCCTGTTTAAACAGCGAATATTATTACAATCTGCATGACTGAGGTGAAACAAATGAAGAATCTTGAGGCTGTTTGATTTTAAACAGCAAATTATTTTTATTCTTCCGTGTCGATTTAATGGCGCGGGTTAGGCGCGCCAAAAACCAATAAGGAAGGAAACCCCAGACTGCTGTTTAGTCAACATTACTAAACAAAGTGCATATTTTAAATAACATATATAAAACCCACCCTAAAAATGAGCCAACCGAAATGTATATTACATAATGTAAGAAGTAATTTCGTGTGGAACAAAACGGCGTCACCTCGACGTTCTAGAATATTCTATCAAAGGATATCGAAAATGAAAATTATATGCTTAAAACATTTACGACAAGACTTTGGTTTGCCTAATGTCTCTTCTCTTCTTGCTGTTTAGAGCTCATCCAACGAAAATGTTGCTAAATCGAAAGGAGATATTAACAGCACCCTAAATTAAGAATAAAGATAGGTTTCGATTCGTAGGTTCCTATTTATGAATTGACAAAAAAACTATTTCACTGTCTTCATTTAAAAAAAAATCTCTGGATATGTTTAAATATATATAAGATTTACATTTGTCATATGTGGTATAAATATTTTTTTTTATTAATCTGATGCACTAAAAGATAAAGCCGATCATTTTATTAGTCTCCAACCCTCAGTAGCCCAGGAATTTAATACACGATAAACTAAACTGCATGAGTGGCTTTTATCGTTTTAGCACTGGATCTAATTTAACGTGTTGCTAAAAATATATTTTGTAACAGAGCTGGTGGCGAATCATTGGATTACGAATCGGAAGCCAGCTTCTTCATCGTTAGCCTAAGGCCTAGTTAACGCTGAAATGCTAGCATTAGCCAGGTAGCTAAAGTTAGCCACATACGGTTGTGGCTAACTTTAGCCACAAACTAAATATCTTAAAGTGTGTATAACATATACACAGTTTATCTTATATTATAAGAATCACATAAACGTTTTTAAGGCGTCAGAGAAATACACATATGAGGTTACAACTGGAATTTTAAGCTACCAAGGTGAGCATTTGGTCAGTGGTACCAGTTGATAAATAACAAAAACCGTTAATATGACAGTTTTCTCATCAAATGGCTTTTTTCGTTGCTGTTCATGCACCATAGGAAGTAAAAAAAAAACCAAAACTGCATCAGAGTTCATACATACCCGGCCTTTATCATTGTCGCTCATTTTTAGTGCTAGAGAATAAGCTACACGGAGAAACAGTCTACCTGATACTAATATGCGAGGCTAACGACTATGGTCGTGTGTGTGTGTGCCGTAATGTAAAACTGTAGCTCCTCCCTTCCTCAACCGTTCTCACAACCATGTGACTTAATAACGTAAAAACCTACGTCATTTTATAAAGTTGAAATATATTTATTCTAGATTTTTTTTCATAAACACATATTGCACATCTCAAACAGGAGTGCAACAAATTTGACAATTACTTGTGAATTGTATTTAATATACTTTTATTATATAATAATCTAATTATTTTTTATCTCCAGTTCAGGTAGTCACCATTTTACAGGAACACGTGTGAGGCGCTTGATGTTTTCAGTGCTGTCAGACTAGGTCATGTTGTTACTGCTGTCGCCTTGTTTATAAGAGGATCAGATTTAATAACCCATCTCCAATAAGTACACAAATTGTGAAACTGGCGGCAAGATTTTCTGTTGCATTTTCTTTATTTAAGCGGGCAGAATAATGGGAATGACAGAGAGGATGCTACAGAATTATTTTTAAGACACTTGTAGCAATTATCTAGAGCTTCAGCACTGAATATGTTTATTCATTGCAGGTATATATTTGAGTGATTCATAGATTTACTGATGTTTTAGCAATTCAATGGCCTTGCACTAAAAAAACAATAAACACAATAAAAAAACATTTGATCTCTTAATAGTAAAAGCACATCTATTGCAATAATTTATCTTAAGTTCTGCGTCATTTACTCAAGAATATGTACTTCACACATCTGGCAGGACCGTACAGCTGAGATGTTCAAATTCATTACTCATTAGCACCTGTAAGTGAGAAAAACAATCAAGCAGATTAAAAATGATTTTAAATTCCTTTTTTTTGGGAGATGTTTGTGTGTCATTTTATATACCACAGTTATAAAGAAGATTTATTTTATGCAGGTCAAGTGCACTAGGTCCATCTCGTTGGCCAATAGGAATGTAAGGGTCTGGCTTGGGGATGATTGTTGGTCCACCATCTTCAGAGAACGCATATCTGAAGCAGAGATTTAGAAAATGTAAAGTTACCAAGGCATTCATAAATGCAAAAAGTTTATTTTTAAATTGAATCTAAAAAGTATTTGTCCTGTATCAAATTTCTTCTGTTTTTGTACTTTAAAAAAAAATCACAGCTAAATGTTTCAGATCATCAAATATTTTACTCATAAGATTAATTAAGTAAATAAAAGGTTTTGTGACTATATGGTGATTTAGTTCATAAGGGACATGTGCTATGGAAACACATGGCCCCACATAAAAAAAACAAATTCTCTAAACTTTAACACTTTATGCTACTTTTGCTAGTAACAATTGCCATCAAGAATTTTGCTGGTGGCAATGAGTGTCTAACATTTCTCCTTAGGAATTTTGACCCAATCTTCTTTACAGAATAGTTTTAATTCTGCCACCTTGTAGCATTTTTTAGCATGAACTGCAAAGCTATGGTATCTCAACTGGATCCCAGTCAGGACTTTGATGAGGGCACTTCAAAACCGTGATTCTGTTTTAGTCTTTAGTTATTCACATTTGGACTTATTGGTGTACTTTGGATCAACATCCTGCTGTAACATCATAAACCTGATGGCTGGACTACCTGGTTTAATTAGTTACAATAACTCATCAATTGACTGAAGTGGAAAAGCAGCCCTTATCACCTCATATAGTAATTTTATTACAAATGTAATTGGACACATTATCATGTGAAAAGTAAAACTTTTTTCTCATCAATCTATAGAATGTTCTTCCAAAAAAGAGTTAATGCATGAATTAACAATTACTTTTTCACACAGGGCCAGGCTGGTTTGGATTGTTTTCCTCATAATAGTTAGCTAATTTTTTGAAGATTGCCTTTGTACATATTTAACTCCTCTTGATTTTATATTAAATTTGTTTTAAAAATTTAAGTGACAGAAAAAGCAAAAACAGAAGACACATCACTATATGTTGCCTTAAGCAGCATCTCACCGTCCATAATGCATGACAGAACTGTAGTCGTATGGGCTGTTCAGATTGTTCGTCGCCTGTTTCCTGAAGTTGTGTATTTGTTCTGTCACACAGAAAAAGGGACATTAGTCTTATTTAGTTCAAATGTATTGGGAATCCTTGGACGCGGCCATTCATCCAAACCTGGCAAGATGTTATTCCACACAATGGTGACATAGTGGTCTCGGTCCGAGCGGGACTGCTCGTGCACAAAGCCGAGGGCGTGCATGAATTCATGAGCAGCAATCCCTGACCACATGCATCCAGGAGTCTGCAGTGACAAGGTCTGGCTTCCCCCGGTCTGCCCCAGAAACGACCAGCAACTGGGGGCGCAAATAATAAACCTTAAAGTGCTTCCACACACAAAGCAGAGTTACATGAAGTAAGGAATCCGTCTCACCCGTATCTAGGCTGGATGTCCAGGAAGCTGGCCTCATGAGTGCGAGGAGTAAATTTGATGCAGGTTCCAGAGGAAATTTCTTGCATTCCAGTTTCTATTGTGATTCTGTCCATATCATCTACAGATAAAAAAAAAACAAGAAGACTATTTAATTAAAATAGACCAAAGTGTGTCGATCTGTAAACCTCTTTAAAATGGATTCTTACCGTATACAGGAGAGAGGAGGTAGGGAACGTAAACAAATCCATCAATTGATTTAGGCCACAGACAGGCATTCCCAGGGCAGTTTATGGCACTGCGGACGTATGAATAGGCAATATCTCCTTCTCTGAATGACAGTCCTCTGGGCGCCCGCAGCCCTGAAGTGCAACATTTAACAAAGCTTACGAAGAGTGAATCAACATAGTTTATTTCAACTTACATTGTACTTACTGTTGTTGACTTCTAGGATCTGATCCATTGCAGTCATTTCATCTCGTTCCATGAACTCATCTTAAACCAGAAGTATAGTGATTCATGTCGGTTTTGTAAATATTATCGTTTCAAATGTACAATATCACTGCATGTAAATGTGCATCTCAGTAAATTAGAATATTATTGAAAGGTAATTCAATTCAAAAAGTGGAAATAGTTTTATTGAAAAATTTAAAGTGTTTATTTCCATTCATTTTTACAATTACGATATCAAAGAATTTTGTTTCTCAAAAAACTGTAATGTTACATTAGACCAGGTAAATTATTTTTAATGTACACAGGTTATCTTGTTTTATATTGGAGACTACAGCTAGGAAAAACTGCCGATTTGACAGAATACAGTTACTAACACCCTGCAGAAGGAGTGCAGGCCACAAAAGGCCTTTGATGAAGAAGCTGGCTGTTCGTAGTGTGCTGCATAACAACACATTAATGGAAAGTTTAGTCAAAGGAAAAAGTTTAATAAAAAAACCTACACCGATTTAATTTTCCAACAAGAATAAGAAGCTGCAGGCCACCACTGATGTAATTAACAGAGCCACAATCGATTGCCTCCAAAAAAGTTGCACTAAGGCGGTAAATCGTGGCAAAAGGAGCCTCAACCGAGTAGGACATATTTTTTTTAGTAGGGCACTACCTACTTCTCTATTTATCCAATAGGATATTTAAATAAACAGAAATAAACACTTGAAATATGCCACTCTGCATGTAATGAGTTTCACTTCTTGAATTGACCATATTCATACTGAGATGCAGCTGTATGTAAATACCTTCTTCAAAGAGCTCACCAGAGAATTTCCTCTTCAGTCTCAGTTTGCCCTCATGTACGCCAGTGGTGTTCTGTCAGTAATGTTGTAAATAGATATATAATATTAGCAATAAATCATTTAACTGCAGAGTACAATGAATCTACCTCTCTTTATAAAAGCATTTCCTCTTGGTACTGACCTTAATGGGGACCATATCCACCGGGATGAGCACACCAAACAAGATGCCTAGAAGCACAATTCTAGAAGCCATATTTGCTTTTCAGGTTGTTTCTCCAGTTTCAGATCACTGCTCAGCAAAGTTCCCACCTTCACTGGATCTATATACCCACCTCTCCTCCAATGCTCTGTACTGATTGGGTCCCACTCCTGTGATGAGAGCGTGGGCTGAGACCTCTCATCATCCAGCGGGTGTAATTTACTCAAGTCCACTACTGATCCGCAACAGGTGGTCCCGCTGCTGGCCTTCATTATTCAGCACTTTCTGAAATGAGACACTTAGTGGTGTTTTGCTATCAAAGCACTCGCTTTCAGAGGAATAACTCTCCACCCAGTCCTGCAAGACTAGCAATTTCAGTCTGACTGTAGTCTGGTAACCAGTGATTTAGTGATATACTATCAGATGATAACGACAGCTCCGGTAAACATATATAAACAGGAATAAATCCCTCTCCAAACATAGTTACAATTTTTATTAAGGGGCAATTTTGAGGGGTAAACACTGAAAGGGTGAGTGGTGTGAGGTAACAGTGAATCTGCCGCTTATGGTTATCATATCACAAAAATGATCAGAATATAAGGCCAGGAGGAATTATTTTAGCATAAACTGGACTGGCTTTCTATTAATCAAATTAACTGCAACTTTTTCTTTATTTGATGCCATCACCTAAAATCTTCAGGTACCTGAACATATTGCAATAATAACAATGCAATTAGGTTTTTTTTTCTTAGTCTTTAACATCTTTATTAAAGGAAGTGAACAGGGATATTTAAGTGACTACTTAAAACAAGGCAATAACTTTCATTTCATCTTTCACTGTACAACAGCAAAGATATATGCCAATTCTGTCTACTAAAACATTAAAGATAAAGTTACATGTCCCACTCAAACAAATACAAGTTCAGCTACACAAAACAAGGCCTAAAATATTATGAGATTGTTTGAAGATGTTTCAGCAGCAGTTTGTCACGTCTGTTTTCAGAGGATTCCTGCTTCACCTCATCTTGGTTCAGGTTCTAATCATCATTCACAGCTGCAGAAAGAGACAAAATGAAGCACTATTCAGTTTATTTACCAATTTATGCAGTAGCTCTGAAATGTATGCTGTTAGATATTTCTTTCTGTACGAACCGCATTGATAAAGCCTGTTGATTTTCAGCTTATCAACGTGACTGAGAGACGACGCCTGGCCAAGCTTAACGTTCCTGCCGTTCTTTGGGACGATGGTTGGTTCTCCAGCCATTGAATAGGCATACCTTAACATAGAAATAGAAAAATGCTTCTCACGTGGTCTCTGCTTCAGGTGTGACTGACAGGTGTTCAAAGTGACAGTGGAAGCCATTGTCTTGAATTTGTTTGTGTGTGGCGACATTAGAAGCACTGTCTCCACCTGCAGTCCAGAGTTTGTGCATCTAGCCATAATTTTGGAATGTGCTTTGCTTCCGTACCACATTTATTCCACCCACTAAACTTTCCATTAACATCTTCAAAATGTTTGCTTTAAGCTGTCATAGACGAGAACATTTTAATGATAAGAAGTATTACTTTTGGTCTTATATTAAATTTTTCTTAGAACCTGAATGTGTAATTATTCCACACATTGTATGTGTTTCACATTTTGAATTGACTAAATTTAATAAATTATTAAATAAAATATATTTTTATTTGTTCTAATTCACTGAGATTCACCTCAATATTAGAATTAAATGCAGCTTTACACATAAGAAATACAACTTACATCCCAAAGTGCATAATCGAGCCAAAGTCATAGGGCAGGTCCAGATTTTCTGTCTTAAACTTCTCAAAGTTTCTTAGCCGATCTGTTGGAGAAAAAAATGCAACATATTGTTATTTATTTGTTGTATTTGTTTGATGTATGTGTTAAAGGTCACCAGTATGTTTTGATATTACCTCTCCAAATGTTTGGCCACATGATGGTGACATAGTTGTCCCGGTCAAAGCGGGACTGCTCATGCACAAAGCCTAGGGAATGCATAAACTCATGGGAAATCACTCCGATATGCATGCAGTCTGGATTCTGGAGGGACAGGGTCTGTTTTCCTCCACGAGAGCCAAGGTAGGACCAACACCTTCATTTACAAACAAAAATGTAGAGAAACAGCACTCTTTGATGTATGTGTTTTGCAAAAAATTTAATATTTTATTCAAATAATGGTATGTCTTAATGTATATATATATATATATATATATATATATATTTTTTTTTTTTTTGTCATAACTCACCCTGACTTTGGCTGGATGTCGATGTAGTCTCTTTGGTGAGTTCGAGGAACAAAACGGATGCAGGTGCTGTCCTCTATGTTGTCCATTCCCTCCTTTATCAGCTTTGTCTCAATGTCAGCTGTTTGTTTATTGAAAGGATGTACACAGGAGTAAAAAATATTACTATTGAAGAAGTTTCAGTAAAAACATTCTACAGTGTTAGAAGGCTTACCAAACCCTTAACTTACTGTAATCAGGTGAGAGTGTGTAGGCAACGTAGACGTGTCCATCCACAGATTTGGACCAGAGGCAACTCCGGGCGAAGCAGATCTTTGAGCGCCTTCCAGTGGATACAGCGATATCTCCCTCTCTGAGGGTGGTGGAACCGTCGATGACGGGGGAACCTGAAGTAGAAATGATTCAGGGCAACACCTGAAATAGTAAAAATTTCAGAATATGTTGCAGAATCTCTCAATAATTATAAAATACTCACCATGAAACTCATTCACTTTAATTATTTTATCCATTGCAGTGCCCTCTTTTTTTCCTTCAGGTTCTAGAAGAAGAGTTAGTCAGTATCAGTTCTGCCATTATTTCAGTTATATTCACAATAGTGTTTTTTAATTTAAAAAAATTACCCCTGAAACCAACAGGTACCCATTTGGGACTGAGTAAAAATTTCTGCAAGAAAAAAACAAAACAAAAATCAAACAGTAAGCAGATATCTACATGTAAAACTCCCACTCTTGGTTCCATTGCTCTGCATGTTTACCTGAGCATTCACAGCCGAGAGACAAGCTGAGAGTGCACACAGCAGGATAATCTGCTCCATCTTTTCCTGGCAGATCCTTCTTCAGTGTTGCCATTTGACCTGCACTAACACCCAGTTTTATAGGCCGCTGTCCGGAGATAATACCCATGATTATCTCAGGTAAATTACTGGGCTGCTGTTATTTGTTTGTCAGTGAGTTTAATCCCCTAATTAGTTTGACTTTTTTTTCACAAACAACATTTTCAACAGGAGCATAATATGAGGTCCTACACTGTTTAATAACAGCTCAACTGCAATTTAAATTAAACAGTCTAATGTTTGGCCCTGGATCGGTACAATTTTAGGATTTAGATGGTGTGTATGTTCACCAGGACTACTGTTTTCCATTTTACTGAAACTAAGCTTACTCATGGTTCACATGCTATGTTATGCTGCTAATTTCACATTCTAACATATTCTTATCCACACGCTCTAATGCCTCTGAAACCAAATCTTTCTGCAGTAATAAGTATGCTTTCATACAACTAGGGTTACTACTGTACATACAGACTTTTATGCATACAAAATACAATTCTTGATTAGAGTTTGGGTTCATGTGTATATTTGGAGATGAGGACAATGTTGTTGCATTGAGCTACTTTCACAAAATCACTTAATTTGTCGTAAAACCATTTAAAATTGTTCAGCATTTAATAAACTGTTGCTTTTTAATTCAGTCTCACATTACAAAACTTAAGTATATTTTATTAGGATTGTGTGCAACAAATCAACACAAGTGGAGCGTAATTGTGAGATGTAAAAATCAAAGAATGATTTTCAATATTTTTTTTGACAAATAAGACTTTGTAAAACCACCTGTTGCTGCCATTAGACCTGCAAATAATTCTCTCCCTTTTGTTGCTAATTCTTCTTTGCAAAATAGCTCAACTTTGCTGATTAAAATATGTGAAGAGATACCACGCGCATTTTCATAAAATTCTGTTTAGATTATTTACCCCATGCTTTCTTTGTCACAAATCTTTAATGTGACTTTTTGCAAATTCTAGAGTTTATTTGATGTAGTAGGTTTGTTTGTCTCAATAAATCCAATGTGATTTACTTTGCATCCTATTGAACAAGAATCTCAGCTCAAGATTATGAATAACAAGTAGTAAAAAATTGCATAATCTAAAGGATGGGGATCAGAAAGGCAACACAAATTAATGCTTAAGTAGTCACTCGAATTAGGCATTTAATTAGAAAACATTTGATAATTGTTTCAAAATAGTTTAAGTCATTTAATAAATAATGGAATGAATTATGGAACGATTTTATTTAAGTGAAAATTGGTTAATTTGTTTTCTATCTCTATCAGTTGTGAATGTTTTTGTTGCATGTGGTAAATCAAAAATAACAGACGTAATTTAAATAATGTTTCTTTTAAATTTAGATTTTTTTTCCTCATTGCGATATCTGAAAGTCAAGAAAGCCAGATCTTTTTCCACAGTCTTATTTTTTTTTTCATCTTTATAACAACCGGGAAAATTATCTAGACTGTTACTGACTGCATGGGAACCTAACTGCATTTCAGTAATTTCACTATTTTATGAACTGATTAAATATCTTTTTTGCAGTTTGTATGAAATATTAAGTAATTTGTACATATTTATTTTTATGCTTGTTTTATGCAGTTTTGTAAATTCCCATTTGCATTCTTAATTAGGGTATTCTACTGTCTCTGTGTCATTTACTTGCATTTTATTGTTTGGTGTATTCTGCTGTGAAGCCTGAATTTCCCCACTGTTGGATCTATAAAGTCTCAAGTAAAGTACTTTTTCTATTTATATTTTTAAAAAGACTATTTTTGTATAATTTGAGAGAGACCATTAAATTATGTCAAACGCTAAAGTTACAACGAGGAAAGACGGTGATTTCAACAGCTTTTTAATGCAAAAATAAATAGATAAACCGGGTAATTGGACACAGCTGTAACAAATTTTGGAAGAAAAAAAAGAAAAATTCCGCCCGAACAGGGACTTGAACCCTGGACCCTCAGATTAAAAGTCTGATGCTCTACCGACTGAGCTATCCGGGCTCTGCATTCCAGAGCCGGAAGCACCCTTTATAAGGCAGAACTACACGTCACACGTTGAATGGTTTTTGTTATATGGCGAAGCGACACCTCGGTAATAATGACAGCGTTTTCGGACCTTACATCTTTCCAAGAGAAAGATACATCTGTAAGTTGACTTGGTGAAAATTTTAACGTTGACAAGGCGTTCAACACGAAAATTGTTTTGAGGAAAAAAAAACACACGCTTTTCTCTTGTAGAAACAAATTAAGGCTCTGGCGCGTGCTATCAGTGAAACCACTCAGAAACTGCAGGAGGTGCGGCAGGAGAGACTGCGGGTTGAGGACGAGACTGCTCGCTGGTATTGACTTTGTGCTCCGTGTCATTCGCATTTAAAAACATTTTCATACAGACAACAATCTTGATGATGTCATTGCTAAAGTTTGCTTGCCATAGGTCCATAAACGATACGTCAGCTTATCCGCCATATTGTTGGTGGCAAGTTAATATTGGAAAATTGAAAAACGATGCTTTGAATTGGTATCTTCCGTTTCTAGCCAACTAATTGTGGTTGTTTTTAAAATAGAAATATTTTTTAATTGAATGGAGCATAAGACCGAAAAAGCTTATCTGAAATGCAATGTACTTTAAATTCAAGTAACTCGTATTAATTCAAAATTCTACAGGGATATTGTGGTAACTCTATGGGCAAGAAACATCTCCCGTATCAGTCTGTATTACAGTTCTGACTAAAGACACTTTTTTGCCCCCATTACGATATTCTCATAAAGAGGATGTTCAGGGACACAAAATGACTGAACTCTCAGGATTTCTAAGGATCAAGATGTGATCCTTGGACACAAAAATGCTCTGGCATGTCTATGGTATCAGTATATTTTATTACGTTTGTAATTTCTCTGTATATAAATAGAACAGTTCTGTTTCCCCTGGGCTTTTTTCCCCCCACACTATCTTTTGCTGGCTGTATGGCTGGCTGACTCTGTCATTGGTCTGATTAGATGTAACAAATCTGCCTACTAAAGTGATTGTTGCATTCTCAGGTGACCTTAAAATTCACATAAGTGGCAGAAGATCATTAAAACACTGCATTTTTTAAAGAGTCTGCTGAACAGGCAAAGTAATGAAACACAGCAGGGTCCTGATTTTATGGCTTCAAATATTTTAAGTCTTTGTGTGATTACACTACTCTCACCTGGGTTTCAATCTCTGTTCTCATCTGCAGCAAGAAAGAAGCTGAGCAGAGAAAGGAGTTGATGATGGAAAATGGTGCAATAGGTAATGGATTGCACCAACTAGCCAAGCTCCTGTCAGAGGAAAAATGTCTCTTGGAACATCTGGATCAACGGGCTATCTCACACAGGTAACTGTGTTTGCTCTAAGGAAAAAGAACCCCATAAGTAACAAATGGGCACCATGTTTACTATATTTTCAGAAATCAAATTGGTATTTTGGAGGAGCAGATCAAGAGTGCCTCAAATAAGGTCCAAACTCTTGCTGCTGAAATTCTGGAGGCAAAAGAGCGCCTGGCAGGTATTGAAGGTTTCAGGCTGTTTCTATTAAATATATGTGGATATATTTAATAGAAACTGTTGTTCTTTTTTTTGTTTACAGAACAAGTTTCAAGTCCTGTGGCAACCAGAAAGTCAAAAAGAAAACCAAGAAAAAAGTAAATTGTTTCCAGGGAGTTATTTTCTTTTAATTGTACTCAGTAATTTGCTGTCTCTTAATTTTTATTTTAAATAAAATCAATAAAATCTTTTTTCTCACCAAAGCTACTTTTTTATTCCACCTTTACATGCATATGATGTTGTTTGTACACTGGGATTTTCTGGAATTGATTCTCCAAATCCATATTTAAAGTGTGACAAGGCCGCACAGTTCATAAAAGCAGAGAGGAAATATGGAGGTGTTGCGCTTTTTTTTTTTTTTTTTATAAATCTTTGATATTTAGAAATTGATATGTGGATATGTGTCCATTTATTGGTACTAACAAGGTGATTCTAAAACTGATTTGTGTGAAATTTTCTAGTTTTCTCCTCATGAAAACTAGAAAAGTGGAAAAACTTTTCACTTTGTCACATGACAAAGTGAAAAGTGTTTTCACAATTTGTGAATGTGAAAGAAATGCAAAGCTAATAGGGCATTCACACATGCATAAACTGAGTTTGGGTGCATTTTATTTCCACTAATAATCCTTGTGATTTACAATTTGATAATTTTATTAAACCTTAGAACAAAACATAAAACCTGTGAAAAGCTTGACAGACAGAGTAGACACCAAACCTGAAGTCAAAGAAATTGTAGGCCACAGACCTCCAATAAGGGCTTTATGGTTGAGTGGCCAAGTGGAAGCCAGTCATTATCAAATGGCACATGGCAGTGAAATACCACATAGTCCCAGTGCCAAGAAAAAGCTGGCATCACATCATTATGAGGTACTATTCTAGAATAAATGTAATGTGACATAAATTTACCTATTTTTGTACATAGCATAGCTAAATTATTCAATTGTAAAGCAGCCAATCCAGGGTTGCCATTAATTTTCCTTATTGCTTATTGGCTGTATCCCTTAAAGCTGTCATAAGGAAGTCAATGTACATTGGATATTAATGCATGTTAAGTCAATAACATTACATTAACCTAAGTCTCTTTCATAAGTGTTATTCTTATTATTCTTAGCTGTAAGAATAATAATATTTTTATTATTGAGGTGTATTTCTGCTAAGGCCTCATAGGATTTTGTACTGGTCCTGTTTGGGCCTATATTCAGGAGGAAAACCAGTAGATTTTGTTCCCTTCTGCATAATTTTAAGTTCAATCAGGTTAAAGTGTTTGGAGTAATAAATACCAAAGCAATACTAGTACCAGTGTTACGTACTGGAAATAGCTTATTTATGTAAAAATGAATTGAAAATTAAATATGAACTTTTTTGGAAATGTGATTATATATTTAAAATATCTATTTGCTATTTACAGAGGGTTAGGATTAGTTTGTCAGCAACCTTTGGTCTGCAGATACCAGCACAGCTGCCGCCGCGCCGCATATTTGACACTCCTGAGCTTCCGTAGTCGGGTGGAGGAAGCACAACATTTTCTGACCGTCTTCCTTTTATGGTGAGTTACTAGTTATAGTTATTTATTTTTAGGTCATTTATTAATTACTTCTATAGGCGCTAAAGCTTTGTTGGAAGAGTTAAAACTATGAAGAAGTCGTGTTTCGTTTTGAAGAGAATAAACCAGCTGTCATTTCTACACGTGTTGTTAGCAGGATACATTGCCAAACAATGCAGCTTAAAAAACACAAAGACTGGTTCACACTTTGTTTTCAGACCGTAGAGTGTATGTTTTCAATACTGCATACACCAATAATCGAATAGCTAACAGTAAGCTACCTCTGTATCTCCGTACTGTATTTTTAAAAGACTAAGCGGGTTTATACTGTTTTTGTCTATTTCTTTGATCAGAATAGAAAAAAATATATAAACAATGACAACTTGTACCGACCTCCGCTCCATCTTTGACTTGTGCTCAAATGAAGAAGCTTTTAACCTGAGGGAGGTAAACTTTGCCTTGAGGGAGACTGGATCATCCACAGACTGTAAGTATGAGCTGTACAAGTGAAGCTCTGTAAGTTAGAATACCAGCAAAGAGCTGATTTACAGTAATAATATTCAAAAAGTAAAACTGACATCTAATATTCATTCATTCTTTCATAGAGCAATATATTTCAAGGGCAGTCCTGTTAATTTTGATGAATAGCTCAAAGTTAATGAAAAGCCAAAAAGTAAGTTGCTGACAAAATTAGACCATTATGCTGGAGTAGCAAAAATACCGTTTAATTAAGAAATGTTATAGTCCTGACATCACAAGCAAAGAGAAAACTGCTGACTTG
The DNA here is from genome assembly GCA_902982915.1 of Phalloptychus januarius. Taxonomy (NCBI): domain Eukaryota; kingdom Metazoa; phylum Chordata; class Actinopteri; order Cyprinodontiformes; family Poeciliidae; genus Phalloptychus; species Phalloptychus januarius. The sequence goes on along the minus strand of CADWAE010000230.1, from coordinate 11,794,895 downwards.
ACTGTTGCCTAGCAGACAGTAATTAACACCCTTCGCAAGGAGGGTAAGGCACAATAGGTCAGTGCCAAAGAAGATGGTTGTAGCAAACACATGAAATAGAAAGTTGAGTTGAAGGAAGATGTTTACTTTTTGAGAGAATTGAGGTTAACAAGCCCTGGATTTTAGCTTGCCTGGAGCGTATTTTGTGGGCTAAGGAGGAAAATGATTGGTCCTCTTTTCAGATTTACAAAATGTTACATTTTGTTTAGAAATCAAGGTCCTAAAGTCTGGAGGAAAAATGGAGAGGCTCATAATCCAGCTTGCTTGAGAACCAGAGTAAAGTTTTCACAGTCAGTGATAATGTGGTGATTCCAACACACATGGCACTTTATGCTTTATGAACTGAATTTTTAAAATAATAGAATGCCAATGATATTCTATTTTATTGACATACTCTGCATCTTATGCATTATGCCAGTGGGAATGTTCTTGTTCATTTAATTTCTAGTTCATGTCACTTTGCAGGTGTGAAAATTCAAGGTCCAGATGAAGACTGGAAGAGAGAGGTGTCAGACAAACTGGCCTGCTCAGCCTGCAAATGTTCCTTTGATAACAGAGAGGAACAGGTGACCACATCCAGCTAAACACTATGAATCAGACGTGTGTGTGTAGTTGAGGAACACCAGTTTATAGTGGGTTGTGTTTGTTTTGCAGAGGGAGCACTACAAGCTTGACTGGCATCGATTTAATTTAAGACAAAAGATGGCGGGATCGCCTCTCATCACAGCAGAGGAGTTTGAGAAGAAAACCAGAGCCGGTGGGGAAACAATGGTGCTCTGATGGAAAGCTGTTTAAATATTAGAAATCCTTTATGACGACAAACATCATTTTCACCCTCTAGCTCTCAACAACACTCAACTAACATATAAAAATTACTCTACTAGTTCAAAAACACCACTATTAGTAACACATTTTCCAACTATTAGGAGCTGAAGTCTTAGTAGTTAGCCAAAGTGCCACACTAGTACCACAAAAGTAGCAGCTAAACAACTTTTTGGCATAGGTTTACAACTAAACTGAACAATTCAATGACTGTGACATACCAGTTAACTAGCTGGCATTAAAAACCCCAGTATCTTAAGTGGTCAGTACATATTCTACCTGCTAGTTTAGTAGCACACAAACTAAGTAGTTTTAACTGAGAATTTCAAAAGTCGACTAGTAAAGTGTAAAAATAGGTTTTTACGTTTGTATTTTCCCCCTACTATTCTAATAAGCTAGAGTAACTAAAAATGTCTAATGCGCCAAAATGGCATATTGTCTGGCTATTTTATTTTTTTAGAAAACTTTATATGCTTAAATGTACACTTTTTTAACTAGCTTTTTTTTTTTTTACATTTTTAGTGTTCATTTATATGTCCAAAAATAACCATGACTAATCAACTAGCGCACACTTCAGTCTGTCTCTTTCCCTCCATTTTTAGTTGCACTAGTTTACTGGTATCGCTGAAAAAGCTTCAAGTAGTCAAAACTTCTAGTGGACTAACAAGAGACATGGAACGTTTTTGCTTTTGATTTTAAGTATTTTTTTCAAATCCAAAAATACTTAAAATTATGAATTTATTCACAAAAAAAAGCAATCTAGTCAAATCTGGTTTTATATGCAAGAGCAACTGTATTATAGCTAGAGCAGAGAAAAGGTTGCCTAATATTTAACAATCAGCTTTCCAAAATGTGAAGGTTTTTAGAAGGAAAATGGAAATATAATTGTTTCTTTGACTTCGCAGGAGACCTATCGAGTATCTCAGGGTCTGAGTCCGACTCTGATGAGGAGGACACGGACAGTGACAGCAGAGGAACTGGGAGTAACATTACCGGAACAGACAATGAGAGTTCAGCTGAGCCTAATGCAACAACTGGCCGGCTCCACAGTAAGGTGGTGTGCCAGAACTCCGCAGGAGAATATCTGTCCATCTATCGCTGTGCGCTTATGGGAAAGGTGAGGCTCAGCAGGCACACGTCAAGTTGGGATTCCTCTTCACTATTTCTGCTTATTTATTCCAATTGCATATGTCAGGCAGATTCTGATGAGCACGACATAGTTTCCTCTCTGAAGACTGTGAATCAGAAAACTGTCTGGGTCATACTCATGACGGGCGGCGGACATTTTGCTGGAGCCATCTTCGAAGGGTTTGTTCATCTTTCAGAAAACTGTAATTATAATAGACAGCTAAACTGTCCATTGTTGTCAAATTATTACATTGTATATGTGTTTTAGAAAACAAGTTCTCCAGCACAAAACTTTCCATCGATACACGGTTCGAGCAAAGAGAGGCACTGCCCAAGGACTGCGAGATTCCCAGAACCGCAGCCACATGGCGAGATCTGCAGGAGCGGCTCTGAGGAGATACAACGAGGCGGCGCTCGTTAAGGCAAGATTACAGAGCATTCATCTGACCCATTATCATGCAGTTTTTATTTTACCTTTTAGCTCTCATTTAGATAATTCTCTATCATTGAGTTTGTATTAAACACATTTGAGGTATTTACTGTTTTTGTTTAGAAATATTTGTTTTGCAGGGGGAAAATATCCTGATATTTTTATTCTCAAGTTAATTTTCCTGTTAAACTGTTAATGTTCGGCTTACAGCTGAACATTATCCAGGCTATAACTTTTGAAACAGCTGTTATCCATGTTGCTTTTGCATATTTTTCTACCTCATTTTTTCTCTCCACCTAACTTTGCTTTAAAATTCTGTGATGCAACACTCTGTAAACAGTCTGCTTCTCTAGCAATGACATTTTGTTGCTTTTTCTTCTCGTTGAAACTGTTGGTGACTATCTGCTGAACGTTCTGTTTTTGAAGGCATTTGTTCTTTTTTTAAAAATTTTTTATTGGTTACATATAATATTTAGATTTTCAGAAACTTATTAATGAGATACAGTCCATAATTATCAAATTAACCTTTGAACTCTGAATTGTAATGGTTTTAAGCGAGTTTCAGCTTTTTAACAGAGATTATTCAGAGCTTCCCTAACTCTGCAGGACATTCAGGATCTTCTGCTAACCTGGGCTGAACACTTGAACAGGGCCTCTGCCGTGTTTGTTCGAGCTCCCAGCTACAACAAGACCATCTTCTTTGGAGGCCGCGGGGGGCCCCTCCAAAAAAACGACCCTCGGATCCGTTCACTTCCCATCGCCACGCGCAGGGCGACGTTTCGGGAAGTGCAGCGGGTGCACGAGGTCCTCTCTACTGTCCAGGTGTATGGTGTGTTTAAATACATGTTTAGCAGTAGCATGCTGTCTATTTCTGTCAATCCAGGGTGTAATTATTGAATAATCTTAACTATAACTATGCAGGAAAAGACGTGGACATGTCTGCTGTTTTTAGTTCATCTAAGACAGCATGGAAGAAAAAGACCAAAGCTGCAGCACAGAAAATCACGGGTGAAGAGAAAGGTACATTTTAATCCTGAACTCCTCTCTGAGGAAACTGTGTTGCTATGCTGAGCAATAATACTTAATTTGTTTAACACAGATATATTGCTGGCACCAGGGGAAGAAAATAATGAAAGCTCAGATGAAGAGGAAGAGGAAATCCAGCTGCAGATGGTGGAGCTCACAATAGGAACCCTGGACCTCAGAGAGCATGAAATGTATCCCTCCAGGCGGAGGAAGAGGAGGAGGCGAAAAAAGGAGCAAGGCAAACTTCATAATCAAGGTTGGGTCTAGTTCAGTCTAAATACAAGAGAAACATTCATAACATGGGCAACATAAACCCCACATTCAACAGAAACAGGAAGCATGAATGCAGGAGCAAGTGAGCTAGAAGTGCCTGAGGCTACACCTGCAGACGAAGAGGAGGAAGAGACGCCTCACCAGGAACAATCTGTAAAAACAAGGAAGAAACCACAGGAGCAAAAACAACTAGATGGTGAGCACAGATGCCTAAATTTGTCTGTTACAGCATCATTTCTTCAGCACCGCAGTGCTCTGAAGTGGTCGTTAAATCTGTTATTTTATCTCTCTAGAAGCTGTCGATGAGTCAGTTGATTATGGCCTCAGGGATGCTCTGTTTACTGCATGCAAAGTTGGAGATGTAGGTGCTCTCTGCAGTCTCCTTCAGCTACCTCAGGAAACGACGGACCATCCAGAAAAGATGGAGGAAAACATCTTTAAAGCCCCGTTAAGCCTGCTGAATAAACCCATTGACTCATCAGGGTTTTCTTTGCTACATGTTGCTGCAGCAGCTGCACAGAAGGCCATCGTCAGGCTGCTCCTCCATGCAGGAGCAGATCCTGCATGCAGGTATCAGGAACGCTGTAGTCTCTTGCTCTATTTTAAGAAGAGAATAATCACTTCTTTTTATTTCCACAATGAAGAAAAACTGAAACTATCAATGAGTTAGATAAACCTCAAGTCTTCTCAAAATTTAAAAGCTATCAAATAAATAGAAATCAGAGCAAAAAGCTGTCAAGAAATTCAGATTTTTGTCTTTTAAATAATGGAGTAAAATTGAAAGTTTGAAAACTCAAACTCTTTTCCTGGTGTCCTCCTCTTTTCTCCGAATTTGAAATAACATTTCAGGCTTTTCAAGTCTCTGCGGAAAGTTTGATAAAATATATTGAAGTTTGTGTTTGTAACCCGTTCACTAACTTTGCGATGTCTCTTCACAGGGATAACAAAGGCCAGACGCCGTATATCGTCGCCCCCGACAAAGACACTAGGAACGTCTTTCGCAAATACATGGGTGAGAACCCTGATAAGTACGACTACAGCAAGGCACAGGTGAGAATGAACTGATTGACTGTGAATTTCATCAAATGGAAGCGGTGGAGCTTACGGTTTCCTCGCTGTGCAACTCCAGGTCCCTGGGCCTCTAACGGCAGAGACTGAATCCAAAAAGGTGGAGAAGAAAAAGGCCCAAAGAGCTCAGAGAAAGCAGCGGGAGAAAGAGCAGAAGGAGGAAAAGAGGAAACAGGAGCTGGAAGCAGAGGAGAAGAAAAGGTTTGCATCTCTGACAGATCGGGAAAAGGTGAGAAAACATGCTGTTAAGCTAGAATGTCAGTGAAAGCAATGTGGATGTGTCATAGTTTTGCTTTTTGATCATAGAGAGCGCTGGCAGCAGAGAAAAGATTGGCAGAACAAGCGGTTGCATCAGGGGTCAGCCTCTCGAATGTCCAGTGAGTCCCCTAAAGATGAAGATTTCCAGGTTTTGATGGGCGTATATTCAGGGTTTTCTGATAATTTGGTGTCATTTTCCTCTCTTCAACAGGAGGTGCTGGTCATGTGGAGAATCTCTGCTCGGGAAAATCCCGTTTAACTACCTGGAGTATTCATTCTGCACCCCGCGATGCGTTCAAGCTCATCGGAAAGCAAATGCTCCTCCAAACAAGTCCTAATGTGTATTAGGGAGAAATGAATCTAGGTGATAGAAAGTTAAAATGCTTCTCAAGTTTCTTTTTCTCCTTTTTATTTTTGTTAAAAACAAAAATTTTGATTATGTAAATGATTCAAGATAATTTAACAAACACATTGTAAAAAAATCAAATTATTATACAAGGTATTTACATAATGTGCTGCTAAGAATGTCTGTAGGATGATAATAAAGCTGATTGATTAAATATTATGAACAAAGTTAAAGAACCAGATGGGGCAGCAAATGAAGAATTGGCAACACTAAAGCAATAATTATTTGCTCATGTTGTTAGTCAGGATTTCCCAGCAGTGGCGTTGAGCTGAGGCCGGTCCATAAAAACAATCCGCAGGTGTGCTGGGGCTTCCTCCAGCTCCAGTAACGTGATGTTATTGGGCAGACTGGTGCTGAGCAGGGGCCCGGGGACGTACAGAGTCTCTTGGGGGCCCCTCCCTGGCCAGTATCGCCCCAGATTCACCCCATTAATCCAAACCTGGCCCTGATTAGAAGCAAACACTGCATTTATATAAGAAGCCTTTAATAACACTTATTACTCCCTCCACACTTTTTGGAACCACTGGTAGAGATCCGTAAAAAGCCTTAAAATAACATTTAAGAATAGTCTTTTTTATATTCTGTGATGGTAGAAGAGAAAAAGCTTATTCCGGTCATGCCTCTCTAACAACTAGTTGACATCTAAATTGGATGTTTAGAAGTTTATGGAGACTTTCTGAGTCCAGTATGCCTTTCTTAGCTGCAGTTCTCTTAAGACTGGTTCCTGAACTTTCCAGCTTCTGATCCGCAAAATAAAAATGTAGAAGGCCAATGACCTCAACTCTTAGTTAGGCATTTTATTGAGTCAGCTAAGTACTCAATAAAGTACAATGGTAACATAATCAACACCAAAGGGAAATATCTTCAGATTTTCAGCGACGAGGCTATTTTAAGGCTTTCTACACATCTGTACCAGAGGAGCCAATACATGTGTAGGAATAAGATGATGAATTACCTTCGTCCATTCAAAGAGCTTGAGAAAAGTGTCCCATGCTAGCCCGTTAGGTTGTAAGGTCCCCATGTAAAGGGTGGGTCCAGCTGAAGGTTCTCTTCGTGGGGATGGAATGGATGTCCAGCTGTTAGAATGAGGCCATCCTCTTGAAATGGCTCCATCAATGTCCAACGGGTAGATCTTCCAGTCTGTCAGTACATTTTTACCTAAGATCAAGTTGCTCACCAGGCCCTAAAACAAAGAAATACTGTTAGCAGAAGATCCGTAGTTTCTGTGTGTAGTTTGACTGACGCTGGTCATATTTAATGTTGCCTTGCCTTATAGTCGTTGATCTTACTGCCAAAGTTAACTCTGCCCATGTTTTCTACTAGAATATCCAATGTGTCCCCCTGTTTTCCTGTAACGTTCATCACGAGTACAGTATCTCTCTGCAACAACCCCTGGAAAACCTGTTTGAACACATTTACATTAGCTTCCTAAAGGACAACACTATACTAAGATTTATAATGTTAATCTGTATTTTTCCCACTGATCTGGAAGCCTGGCTGGCTAGACAAACAAAAGTTCACAGAAAGCTCTTACCCCATTGACTGACACATAAGCGCGGTCATGAACTCCATTCAGCGGTGATATAAGTGGCGTGGGCTCTGTGAGGTCGTGGGGCAGCGTGGTTCGGTACAGCATGTACCCATAGTACTGGACACAATGGACATGACAGGTTGCAGACACAACAGTCTAGAAGTTTTCTCTATTTCAAGAGGTCTACTGTTTCTATGCTGCCAGCCTTTTCTCTGTTGTTGACTTCAGAACAGCACCGTACCTGTTTCATCTCTTCAAACGTCAGAGGATACTTGGATTGGACCGGCCCAAGAGGAGAAATTGTATCTAGCAAACTGCTAATGTTTCCAATCTGTACAAATAGATCATAATAAGTCATTCAAACATTTTAAAATGTGTTGTGGCCAAAATTTTGATTACATTTTACTACCTTTTCCAGCGTGACAAAGCCATATGAAAACTTAGGAGTTGCTGGCGGCATGGGACCGGCTGGGATGGCTCTAAACTAATGATAAATAATGATTTGTTACTTTCACCGAAATCAATCAGGACATCTCAACAGTATCAGAATGTCACTCAAAACCTGGTTTAAGTAATTCTGTTCAAAAACTAATACTCAAGAGTGCTAGACAGTGTTTATTCCTATTCATTTCGATGATGATGACTTAAAAGTGAAAATTTAGCTTTCCATACATAGATTCGAATATTACAAAAATTATGCAATCATGGAAAAGCTGCTGACTTTACATTTTTACAGATTACAGTTATTGACACCCTCTACTTGGAGGGCAAGTCTAAAAAGATCATTGCTAATGACACGTGCGGGACACACAGCAACATAATCATGCATATCAATGGAAAAGTTGTGTGGAAGAAAAAAACTAATGTTGAGAAAGCTTTAAGAAATTTGTGAAGCACAGCCTGTTGAACAGTGATGCAGCATTTCATGCAAAAGGACTTTACAAAGACGCTGTATCAAAAATCCTTTTTTATTGGCATAATGTAATATTAAAATTCCTTACAGGGAATGTTGAATTTTTATTAACTGTAAGTTATCATCAGGGATAGCTAACAACTAAAATGTGTTAGTCCATATGCAACTAACTAAGCAGAAGTTTCACATTTTGAAATAAAATAAATGCACTTTTTGATTATCTCATTTATTGAGAATTACTTGTAACTTGTTTGGTTATTCCATCACTGTTACCTGCTTTATGACATCTCTGATGGCCAACAGCTTCTCTGTGGGGTCTCCTGCCTCAGTCAGCGGGGCGTCATAATCATAGCTTGTCACCACAGAGCGAAACCTGCTGTCATGATCAGCACCTTTGCAAGAGGAGTGAGCCTTTATAAGAGATTACTGCACTAATGTTAAAAACCATAAAAAATAAAGGTATTTACCATTCCAGTAGCCAAAGTTAGTCCCTCCTTCAAACATGTACCTGAGAGGAAAGAGAGGTAGAGAACATGAGTTCTGAGAAAGATACCATTAATAAAAGCTGTGAGGTTCATTCTATCTTCGTACCAATATTAACTCAGGTTGGTGGAAGATGAGCAGGATTCAGGCATTAATAACTTCCCCAAAGGACATAAAAAATAGTTCAAGGAATCAATTTTACTCTTTGCATTTCAGTAGACTTTAAAAAAAATGCTCAGGAGTATTTTAGTATCCAATAGTAATATGGGGATTAAGCAGCCCTTTAGTCTGTGACTGACTTTCAAATACCATTTATCTACTTTTTAGGTCTAAAATACTTATCTACTGGTCATCATCAAGATTTGGTATAAAGACTGGATAGGAAATAAGTAGTAAAATATCAAAATACAACTGTTTTAATACCCTCAGAAAGCCTGGAGACGTGTTGATTAATGACACTTGGATAAGAAGAAAGTTTTAGTAGTTGGAAGCAAAGGAGATAGTCACTGGGAATAGTCTAACAATACTTTTTCACATCCAGATATGTGCAACTGGCTGAAAATTAGCTTTTCTCATTATTTTCTAAAACTCTGCCCTGAAGTATGTAAATCAAACACCTAAATGTATGTAATTGACCTGGGCTCTCTACCAGAATACACATATAATCACTTTCAATGCTTTGGTCTGCTGACTAATCAAACATGTGTAGAGAGAAGGAAAGCTGGAAGCCTGGGAGTTCATGGAGACATACATGTTGACGCTGGCCCCCATGGTTAGCATTTCTTCAAGCACTCTGCTGACCTTCTGAGTTCCAACCATGGCATGCTGATCTCCCCAGTGGTCCAACCAGCCTGTGTAGAACTCTGAGTTCACCTGCAAAACATGTAAACAGGTTACATCCATAAAACATCACCAGGTCAGAAGATGATGATGGATGGACTGGAGTACAACAAACCAGGGGTCCTTGAGGCTCGAATCTTCTCTGGCGCTTGAAGGCTACAGTTACGTTGGTGTCTGAGGGAAATCAGGTGAACACTGAATGATGCAACTTATCTGTATGAAGCTGCTATTTCTGTTACACAGTCATTTACCACCAACCTGTGCCAAAGTCCACCGTGGCATACAACCCATCCAATGATCCACATGTCATCTCCTTGTCTGTGTTTCCATCAGTGGTGAAGAGAACGACGTCCTCGCCCAGAAAGAAGCGGAACAGCGTCCGCAGGTGACGCATGTAGTTGTAGTCACAGGCGAAGTAGCTTCCATATTCATTCTCAACCTGCCATTAAGGTTGATTCTTTATTACCTGCAATCAAGTGCTGGAAATTATCGGTATTTACCAAGTCATTTTACCTGGACAGTGATGATGTTGCCACCATTGATGTAGAGCCAAGGTTTAATTTTGGGGAGGAGGACAGCAAGCCAACTGCTGACTGCCTCCAAGTAATCTGATACAGAAGAAAGCATATTAATCGTGCATAATTATATTTGTGAAAACAGCACACTGGCATATTGGTGTCTGATTACCTGCGTCTGCTGAGCGAAGAATGATGTTTGGTTTTTGAAGAAGCCATGCTGGTAATCCACCCTGGAACATAGGTTTTGTAAAGACATTTAGTTTTTGGCTAATTATTTTTGGATCACAGATCAGATCACAATCTTCACCTGTAGTCAGTGGCGTTCCTCAGGGATCTGTTGCAAACTCCTGTGATCTTGTTTTTAAGAAACACGGTACACATTTTCATATATGTACTGAGAACATGTAGATCTACAAACTCTAATTCCACTCTCCTATCTTGCTCACATATGTGGTGTCTATGTGAAAATAAATCAAGGTAATCTGATAGCATATTTGTTTTGGTTGAGCCTGTTACATATTCTCTAATCCTTCTTCCCAAGAATTTAGATGTCTTTTTCAGTTGTCATTTGAATTTGAAAAGCAGGTCAGTCCAGGTTGCATACTTTCATATTGCAGTTAACGATGCTTCTATTCTTGTAAATGCTCTGATTACATTTCTGACTGCCTGCTGCTAAACTTTCCTCTCTGGTTTTCAGCCTTATTCACTGTTTATTACCAATTTTAAATGTAAACGTTTTTACTTCTGAATGCAATAGAGAATCTGTGATACTATGTACATTTTTACACTGTTTTTTTTTTCCTTTTTGTGAAAAATAAATACTCTCAAATTAAAGACTGGACTTCTCAAAAGTTAAAGCAAACTTTATCTGAATGTAATGGAATGATAACACCAGAATGACATAGATTTATGCCTATTTGTCTGGTAAACATCTTTGAGATTACAATTGTCATAAATTGGTACATCTTAAATTTATTTAACTTGGCTGGATGTACAAAATATGTTAACATAGCAGTCTGTCACTGTCATAAAGTTTAAAACTTTGTACCTTTGATTTTACTCTTACATCATGTTGCAGGTTATTTTTGTTCTCCCTTTGTTTTGTTTTTCCCCGTCTTTTAACAGGCTCTTGGAGTGAAAGACACACATTTACAGTTTTGATATGGTTTGTTTGAAACAATAACTTGACAGAAGGATTGTCTTGTTTTTCTTTGACATTGTCACTTTCACAATGCTGCTTTAAATGTTTGTTACATTGTGTTATTTGTATAATTTAGGATGTGTTGTGCAATTGAATTGTTCCTTTTTTTAGCCTGTTATGTCAAAAACCTAAATAGAGTACATGACCAAAGTTACTGTAATTACCATTTCCCATTCTGCACAGATGTACGGTCCTGGACGAAGGATGACCAGGAGGCCTGTCTGGTTGGCCAGATTCAGAAAATGCTCAAAATCTCTGTCTCCTGTGAAGTTGTGGACTCCCTGAATTGCTTCATGGAAGTTCCAGGGAACATATCTGAGAAAAAAAGGTGGGATTAAACAGTTTATAAGACAGATATAAATGGTGTTTTGCAAGAGTATTCATATCGCCAGAACTTTTAAACTCTTGTTAAAGCAACAAATCTTCATGTATTTTATTGGGATCCTATGTGACAGACCAACAAAACAGTGTACAACCATGGAAGTAAGTTAGATAATTTTTTTCTTTTTCTTGTTACAATTAAAAATATGTGAAGTGCGGTCTTAGTCGCCTTTCTTTACTCTGATACCTCTAATTAAAATGTAAATAATAAATAATTGCCTTAGTTGTGCCCTGTCCTTCTACAAATCTCACCTTTAAGGACAGATGGCAACAAAGGAAGCAATAAAAAGAATAGTTTGCAGTTTTGTAACAAATAGGGCACATATGAACAAAAAATACTCTTCTGCCTTAATGTTTTGCAGGAATTGAATACATCAAAATACCGTGAAGATGCTGACCCTACAGTGAAGCACGGTGATGGCATTATGATGCTGTGGAGAGGATTTTCTCATTAGGAATAGTCAGGGGGTGAGTGTGCATGACCTATTTCTCTCTTACTTTATTTTAATGCAAAACTAAAACACCATGTATCCTTTTCATTTCATCACAATTACACAGTGTTTATGTTGGTCTGTCATATAATATTCCAATAAAATACATTGAAGTTAGTTGCTGGAACTGGACAATTCATAGAAAAGAACAAAGAGTATGCAAAGCAATCCGTGTTTGTAGTACTAAGTTGGGTGTGTTTTGCTCACACTTGGATGGCATTGAGTCCAGCCATGTACATCTTCACCAGACGGTCCTTCCAGTAATACTGTGGGATTCTGGAGTAGTGGATGCTACCTGAGATGTACTGGAAAGGCTTTCCATCTTTCAGGAAGCAGTGGTTCTTGTAGTCTAAAGAAAAGGATCTCGTTCCAGTGACCTGTGAGAAGAACAATGGCATGCAAAGTGATGGGAAGTACTGACATATCTGGTTGTGATTTTCATAATTTAAACAAGGAGGCAGAAAATGTTGATCACTGTTGTTAAATCTCTGCTACTGGGTAAAAACACAACTGCAGTCAAAGAGCATAACATGAAGTTTATCTGAACTGTTCTAAAACAAACACCCAGAGGAATGTAAGGAGGTGTGTTAGTTTCCTTCTTACCACACTTCCACAAAGAGTTGAAAGCACCATGCACACTGCAAAGAGGAATGAAGCAGCAGCCATGTCCGCTGCCTCTTTGGATCAGCTTTACCTAAAACACAGACATCACTCTATATATTGTCCTCTTTTAACAGAACTGGTGTTCTGCGTTTCTCCTGTACTAATGCAACGTTTTAGACAATACTCTGCCCGCTTCACAACTACTGCCACGTGATGTTTATTTTCTCTCGCAGCAAGGTCCTAGAGCCCGTCAAGTTTAGCCCCAATTAATCCACGTAATTGTGAAGTAAGTGGAAAGTAATGCATGGTAGTTGTTGGTTTTTTTTGGGTTTTTTTGCAGTTTTCTATTCAGTCAATATTTTGCAGAGTAATTTTTCACTGTACTTTAGATTTTGTCTCTTTATCAGCTTTGCACATGTCATTAGCAACTGGCTGCCTTTTACTGTAGCATCACTCAAGTAGAAATAAAAAGCACTCACCCGAAAACTGACTCAAGGAGGAGGAAAATAATATTTAGTAAGTACTGAGTGCAGTACATTTGCTGTAATTCATTCAGAATTAGGTAGTCAGAAAGACAAAAATATATGTGGATTTTGGGGTATTTTAAATTATAAACTATAAACCATAAGTAACATTTTCCAATCTATTCGAAAATAAAAGTATGATATAGAAAATCTACTCCGACACCTCGTTTTAAAAAAATAAATTACTCAAGTAAATGTAACTGAGTAAATAGCTACTACTCCCCTCTGCTCTCCTATGATAACCATATTTTAATAGGTCTGACGTTGTTCTTTCCATCTTTAGCTGACTTATTTATGAAATGTAAAAAAAAAATAGTTACTGGTTTTACATGATCTTATATTCTACTGAATAAAACAGCTCACCAGACTTAAAAGATTTTTATTTGTAAACATTATTAAATTGTCTTTTCCTTTTCTTTCACTAAAACCCTAAGAAATATATGGGAATCTCTTGTTCTATCTTAAACTGATGTTTAAAGCTAAATAAGTTAAATGTGTGGATGAAGAGAACCCTCAGTCGATGTGTGACTGCTCTCCCACCCTGCTGTCATGCTTTGCAGTGTGTAGGTTGTGGACAATTGCCTTTATGTTCAGAATGACAAAATGACAAAGCAGCCAGTTCAGGAACAGCTTGCTTTATTTCAGCTTCAGGGGTTATTTTTGTTTCTTCCTGAACGTCCTTTTAAGGGTTTTTGAATGACTGTCACTTAGCAACAGATTGATTATTTTAGCTTTTGTGTTCATTAATATATGTACATTTGCCCAAGAAAGCATGCAATGCTCTGGTGATATTTAATGAAGTGTCACTAACCAGATTTATTAGGAGCCATCTTTATGCTCTTTGGACAACACTAGATGGCGCCTTAGTACTTTAAAATATGGATGCTCTAAAGTGTCTTATTTTAATCACCATCGGCTGTGTTTGTGCTTTACACTTTTTATCCATAATTTTTTATTCAAATATGGTGTTTGATCTCAATAAAATAAATCCAACTTGCTTTTCGGACTCATGATCTCACCATTGTGGTTACAAAGAGTGGCAGTAAATTGGCCACTGTGCCAATGTGCAATAAGGACACTTGTTTATCTCAGTGTGACCTGTAATAACAAGGCAGTAATGGCTGCATCACCCAAATTCATTGTATTTATACAGATAATAATAGAGGCTTTTAGTCTTTCTGTGGCAGTTTCATCATCAGCACCATTTTTCTCAGGAACATCGTTAAACTCTAAACTCATTTCCTGTCTCTTCATTCATTACTCTCAGTACTGAAAGAATTCAATTGGCGTGCCCTCTAATGGCTAACGACGAGATCTAGAGTGCAGATAGGACAAATGTTCTGGCTTTGTGGCTCATTAGCCCTCTGTTGGAAGCAGCTTATTGTCCTGTGAATGAGAGGACCAAAGCATGACGCTCTCTAATCTGGTTATTAGCGAGATGGTGCTTACTGAGAGTTTATGTCTGCATTTGAAGAAGCCCTGATGGATGCTCAAACCACAAAAACACTGAAGATTCTAATGCACTGAGTGTGTTATCACTTACATAACCACTGGGGAAGAAGTGGAAGTGGAATGGCTAATAGAGTTGATTAAAAACAAAAAAATAGATATTTTCCCATTGCAGTCCAGTTTTTTACTACTACTGCTAAGAGAAGCATAAAAACACTGACTCGAGGCTTGGGCGTCACCTCCATGAAGTCATTTCCCCAGAGTCTGTAATTAGATTGGACCCTCCCCTCTGTGCCACCACCCCCAAAGTGAGGCCCTCTTTGTTGTCTCTGCTGGAAGCAGGTGTATTCACAAATGTTCAGCCCCCACCTCCCATATGTACAGTCCAACTCATTGGGGGCAGCTGATGTTAGAAGAGACCACCACTTTTGTATGGAAATACCGCTTTATATGTCATAATAACAACCAGTGAGCTCTCCTCATTAAAAAATAAATATTGTTGTAGCCTAAATTTTTTCTTTGATTGAAGTATTGGTCCAAGTTTAATTTATAATCAGCTAAATTACTGATAGGACAATATATTTATTGCATTGCTTTTTTTTTCTTGAGAAATAGGTCTTTATCTCAGTGAAAGCCAAACTTTTTGTGACTTTGGCCAAAATTATCAAGCTAAGAGTACTTGCAGCTAAAAAAACAAATGTATTTTTAAAAAAGTAGAGTTTCAAAAATTAATATTGTGAATTATGTATTTTACCCGCTCAACATTAAACTGTGCATGCACTGCTGAAATGACAATCACAAACCATTCTCAGTTTTCTGACAGGAATCACTTGATTTTTTTTTTAAGTCCTGAAATTTCAAAGCTTTTATTAGGTGCCAATAATCATGACAGCTGTGATTTTATTGAGAGTAATTACCTGTTTCCTTTGGATATCTTATTTCCAATCCAAATACATATACTCAAATTAAAGTTTGGATCTTCATACATTTTTTTCTTATTGAGATTATCAGATTAAGATAAAAGATTACTTTATATTTTGAATTTATTTTAATTATGACAAATTATTTGTTCATCTTCGTATTTATTGCTTACCCAGAATGAGACGTGTTCCTACCAACACTAATTTAACAAAACTACAGCTGATTATTTTTAAGCATATAAATATAAAATGTAAAATTCATTGGTAAGTGATTATCAGGAAGTTGAGTCACATGCTGAGCGAAAGGGCTGCGGAATTCCTTAAAAGTCTGGTGCTGAGCTCAGGATACAGCCAGGAATGTACCTTCCCTGTATTCTCAGGCCCTAAAATGCCCCTGAGTCACTGCAGAGCTAATACTTTGGAATCTGAGAGGAATCAGCTCTGAGAAACTGAACAATAAACAACAACAAAAAACAGACCAATAACAAAACCGCTTGCTGTGCATGCGCTTTATATGACGTTTGCAGATCAGCCATCATTTTCTGAGTTTCTTGGAGTAATTGGGCCATAAATACAAACAGATTAGGAATAGAAAGCAATCTCAGTGTGGGAGTTTTAAAAACACAAGGCTTTTCAAATAAACAGGAAGCTGAACTTGTAGAGGAGCATGGGAAGAGTGTGAGTTGGCCCTCATTCCTCAGTCTCAGTCTTAAGGAAGGCATGGTATGCCCTCAGAGTGCATGCTTGTCTAAAGAAAAATGTGGTTATATGGAGGGTTTTATGGAGGAATCTTTGGCTGAGAAAATCCTCCATATTATGGAACAGGGTTGGAGATTAATCATAGCACATAAAAGTCCCTTATACTGCCTAGATGAATCACATGATGCCTATTTTAAATTTCCTCTTTTATTGCCCAACCAGTGAAAACTATATTTTTTGAATGTTCAAAAACGAGTTAGGACCAAATCAGGTTCGCCAGACTTGAAATTTTGATCATGTTCACTGCAGTTTTGACTTATTTTCTGATTGCATCGGCTAATAATTATCTGACAATTTTAAGGAGCACACATTCTGTGTAAAAGCCCTAAACCTCCAGCCCAAAATGGTCAGTTGATGATTAAACATAAAAAAAGTAAATGAAATAAAAAATGGACAGCAAGGCTAAGGCCAGAAATAAGATACTTAGGCTTTGTGCAGAAGAAACACAATGGACATTTTGCACCTTTCTTCTCAGTTATTAGATATGATTTGGTTGTGCCTGTTTGGAACCAGCTTTGGGTTCAGGGTCCAGCTTAATTCTTCATGGTGTGTAATCAAGAAAGTGGTGAAAATTTTTATTTGAGATTTTGGTCACTTTTGACCTCCAAGATGAAAATCTGCTATTCCACTGCACTGCCAGACAGAGATGTAATGAATATGGAGGCCATTGGAGGGTACTCTGGTCATAAAGGGATGGACATGGCTAGCAACAATATTCAGATAAGCAGTGGTGTTCACACCATTACTAACTAGAGGTTAATTGAATTACTGTCTCCTTTGACCTCTGACATTAAAAGGTCATTGCTGTTCACACAACTGCTGCTCAGCAGATTTCTCTCTTTCTCCGACCACTTTCGAAAAACCCAAGAGAGGATGTAGTGCGAGAACTCCAGTAGATCAGCAATTATAGCAATACTTAGACCAGCTCATCTGGCGCCATCAACAACTCATGTACAAATTCAATTAAATAATTTTTCGTCTACATCTTTGCCAAGTAGATACCTGAATGCTTTATGTCACTAGTCATTCGACTGAGTGATTCGCTTTGTGTGAAAAAATCAACTCAATATACTCAAATACTAAAATATTAACTGATAAGTTCTCATAAATTACTCATGAGAACTTATGAGTAAAACTGAAACAAAAATTCCACTGAAGTTTTTTTCACACTTCAGGTTGCAACAAAACAAACTACAAACCATTTCTATGGTGAAACACTTTTGTGTAACTTTTTTTTTTAGTTCTATACTGTAGAAGAGTATTCTTTGCAGTCAGTGTGATTTCAAACATATTTCTTTTTTTTATTTGTAACAATATTCAACTTTGCTATCATCAATACGTTAAAAAAAAGCTTCTGTGCAAAAAGGGGTTAAAACATGAACAGCTCCTACCCTAACCCTAACCCTTTCTTTTTTCCATTTCATCATGCCCGCCTGCAATGGCACTGCGCCCCCCACTTTGGGAACCACTGGCCTAAAGGTAGCATTGAGTAAATGTTGCAACAAGACATTGGCCTGAAGAACGCAGTAAACAACTTAACGGACTCTGATTATCAAAGGTCTAATTGCTAATATGTGCATCTTAATGGCGGCAAAAAGAAGACAGCAAAAGCCTGATATTATATATAGTAATATATAATCAGATTATTTTCACTCGCAATATTTATGTGCCTTCATTAAAGATTTGCTATCTCATAATACCAAGAAAGATTCTTCATATAGGTTTGATTAATGCTTTCTGTTGGAGACCAGCTGGCTCTGTCATGTTCCATGTAATTTAATAAACGCTGCAGACGGATTTATCATCGACCGTATTCACACCTTAATGTGTTACTGCCTGCTGGAGTGATCCAATAAATATTGAATCACTTCTAGTAGGGATTGTGTTTATATTTCAGGGTGTTTGCGCTTTTTTCCCCTTGTCTATCTTTGTCGAATTATATGAGATTCAATCAGTCTTAACCTTCTTTCCACCTTTCCCCTGTTTGTTTTGCTCCATGGGTCCAATGGTTTAATCCACTGCTCCCCTGACTCCAGGGGGCCCAACCTGTGAGAAATGAACAAGCAAATGGGACATCAGATTCATTAATGAAATTAGTCAGCAAAAATCATTACATATGTACGTTTTCTTCTGTGTGAATTCACTCATCAGTCACTTCAACATCATTTATCATCCTCGTAATAATATTATACATGCAATGCAAAATCCACAAATATTTTATTTGATCACTATGTTATTTAAACTCACTCTGTGTTGAGGACCTTCAGCGTCTGCAGTCCAAGCATCGGTGATACTCTCATGTAATATTTCATTCAGAACTTATCAATAATTGTTTTGTTCTGTACGTAAAATGAAAATACTCAAATTTGAGAGTGTTTCAATTGACCTGAGCAATAAATTATAACAAGTGGCAGCTGTTTTGATGACATAACTCAGTTTGGATCAATAGCATCTACTGTTTAGCAGCAAATATGGATGAGCAGGGAGGGAGGCTTTATGTAACCAAACAATCTCGAGCAGACCAACATTATGGTTTGGCTGTGGATTTAGAGATACTAACCACTGACTTTCAGCAAGTCTCATGTCAAAAGGTCAGACTTAACAATTATGTATCATGAGCTATCAAAGGGGGTCAACTTGAATGACTTTGCCTTGGGCTCACTATTATGTGGGTAAGGGGCGTTGCAGACTGTTGACCCAAAGACCTTGGAAGCTGCCTTTAATGAATATGGTACAATGGTGTACAGTGCTCTGAAAATGTACTTGGTTCCTGACAGATTTCTTTTGTTTCAGGTCATCAAACAAATGCACATGAGACAAATATAAACTGACAAAATATATGTTTAGCCAACAATAGAGGATAACTGCAAAAAATGCAGTAAAATAATTTTTTTCTGATAATTCTACAGGAAGACTTAGTATCAGACTTTGTACTTAGCTTACGCTGCACCATGTGTCTCTTAACAAATGGGTGACATGTTGATACTCAGTTAACTTAAAACCCAGGTCTTTCAAAAGATATATGAGGATATTAACATCCTTCACAGGTAAACAATAAAAATAGCCTTGTTTTACTTATTAAACAGCCAAGGTGTTCAGTCTCTCTTCAACAGTAACAAACACACTAAAAATAAATATCTAAGATTCAAATGGGGCAAACCTCTTTGAAAAAGCTGAGTGATGATATTTCAGTTGTGTGGAATTTTGTCATATGGTTGTGTGATTTTAACCATCTTAAATACGATTAAACGTCAGGATATTCTAATTTATTCACCACCAGAAATTATATTTCTTGTGACATTTAGAGAAAAGCTTAGAATGTATTTGGTTCCCAATGTTTATTGTCCCTAAAATAGCACTAGAAATATAAGACAAAGAATCAGCCAGAAGTTTTTATTCTGCAGAGAATCAGGTTATTTGTCATCACTGCCAGTCAGCAGCCCTCTCAGCAGAGACTACTTTTGGCACTACAAGAATTGATCCAGCATTAATCCTTACAGGAACACAAAACAGTGGCTGGACTGTTCACTCAAAAGCTGATTTACTGTAACCTTAAAAGCAGCAATTAGAAATGTACCACAAGAAGGTTTTCCATTCCTATGCCTAAAAAGATATTGATTATAATTTAACAGATGCATCAAAAGAAAGCTAAAAACTTCAAAAGTGATCTAGTCAAACTGTTCAAAAATATCAGTCAGGATTTAAAGAGAAAACTGAAGCGTTTCAAGATGGGATGTGCTCAGATTTTTCTTTATTGGATCAACTTCTTGTTTACTTAACACAGTTATACAACCAACATTTTGAAAAACATTTAACTAACAGACAAAACCAGTGCATTTTATTATCACTGAGAAAATTAGCAATTTGTTTGAAAGGGTCAACATTCCTAAAACTTTTAATGGGTAAGTTGTGAACATTGTTCCTGATAAAGGAGGACTTATGCAGTCAGTTCGCATCAAGACAAAGACAAAACTATCTGGAAAGACCCATTACCAAGTTGTGCCTGCTTCAGGATTCAGAGACACCATGAACATTTAACAACTTTTTCTCTCCTTTCTCATTATCACTGACTTCCTTTCCTCTGGCTGATTGCTTAGTCTAAAAGATAGTCAGCAAATTTATGATTATTTGTTTCTTAGGTTTGTCTCTTAAATGTTAACATTTCAGATAATTATCTACAGATCTAACTCGGTGTTAGTGTTACTCAGTGTTAAATGACTAACTAAAGTATGCATTTGTGGTTGAACTGAAAACATTAATAATAATAACTCATGGAAGAAAACGCTTGCAGAAAATGAAGAAAATGAGCCTAATCAAATATTCAAGTACAGTCATATTCAGTAAATGAGAATATGTATTCAAGGCTCATTTGTCAGATCAAAAGTGCCTTTTGAAAAAACAACCTGAAATCAGTTTTTAGAGTTATTTTTCACTCAACCCACATTTCTAATTATCTCGTGTAAACGTGCTTCATTGAATGAATTGAGTTACTGAAATAAATAGAAAGCAGCAACATTTGATTTTTCTTTCCTTCTCTGCAAATCTTAATCATAAGAAGAATTAAGACTGATCATTTTCCATACTGTAATCTGGAGTCATTTCTGATTTTAACTAAGGTGAGCATTTCCTATCAATAAATAAGAAATTCTATATATTCATAGGAATAAAAAGCCTCGTCCTATTGAACACCTGCGTTGAATAATTCCATGTCGAGCAGAAACAAAGAGGGCGTATGCTGAAGGGGAGGTGCGCTCTTCCCGGAGACTCCTCCTCTCTGCATAATGTGCCGGCTGCCTCATTGAAATGACTAGACAGCAGAAAAACAGACTCTCAGCGGCAAGTCGGGACACTGGCGAACCGGCTAGGGAAACAGTGACCTAGAGCGGGGCTGGAAAATGGGCTGCATTTAACCAACAGAGAGTCCTTTGAGCAAGCAGCATCAGTAACAAACAATAAGTTTTATTCGCCTCAGGGAAGCGGATGGGAATTATTCGGGATTTGGGTTTTTTCTCCTCCTCAGCTGTGGTACCTTAAGGTCAGATTACAAAGAGAAGAGAGGTCGGGCTCTGTTGGAGATGGATTTCTTCTTTGCAGAGGTAAGTCGGATCAGTTTTCTTCGCATTAAGCTCAGTTTTAGGAGCTGCTTACTTTCAGTGTGACCCGGAGTGACCGTGGGACCCCACGCTCTTTGTTTGGTTGTATCGTGGGCTCTGTCTGTGTTTTTCGGATACATTTACTTTTACCTATAAGGGGTTTTTAGTAACGTTTGTTTTTTTCTGTTCTTGTGATGCTTTTTCATTTATTTTTATATCTTTTAACAATGCTGCTTCCTCTGAGCTGGACTCTAATGGAAACTTAAACGCATCTGATAGAAATCCATAACTAACTAACTGGAGAATAAACAATAACAGTCCAACTGACTCAGTTCCATTATCAGAGCCTCATTTAAAGGATTTTTAAATATATATCATTGTGGCAGTACCTACCTGGAAAAGCTGGCCATGCTCCATGCTGGCTGGATGTGTCATGAGCCATTCAGCCCAACACCTCAGGGTTGAAGGGAAATCATGGCTGCAGGTCTGATTTGTCATCCCCCTGTGACTCAGAGAAGGGCACAGGTCTTATAGAGAGACAGTGTGTTGGTGCTGGTAGGATTCTCCTCCCAGTGTTCACCTCTGGTACCTCCTGTTGGCGGCACCAGCCTCGCCCCTCAGTGATGTGCTGAGTTCTGACTCAACGTAAGACTCATAGATCATGCTTCTTCCACAAAAAGAGATTATTCCATATTTTGGCCTAAAACTCACGAGGGATTCTTATTGCAGCTTTACTAACTTAGGAAGTTTTTGTTTTTTGTCATATTTTCAATGTCAGAACTTTCTTATTTACAGTATGTTTGAATACTGTTTTTTCATGCACAGTGCCAACTAAAACTATTCCTACTCCTCATAATTGTCCCCATTTTGTCACTTTACAACCACAAACTTCATAGTATTTTATTGAGATTTGTGCTGTTGGACCAACACAAAGTTGGGCATAGAGGAAGATAAAGAATACAAATAAAAATCCAAAAAGTGTGGCATGCATTTGTATTGAGTCTCAACCTGAGCATAAACAGGGTCAACTGATTCAGTGAGTCTTTTGGGTTGCAAAAGCTCACATGAACCTATGCTTGGTGGCTTGTAGCGCACCAAGATGCAAGACTTCTTATGGCTTTACTTCAACATAGCTTTCTACTTGCCATTCTTCTACAAAGACATGATTTGCGGGACAGTTGTTCTTTTAGCAACAACTGAGCTGTGGATCTCTGCTGCACCTCCAGACTTAGTGCTGGGCTCTTTGATTGATTTTAAAACCCATCACCTAAGGTGGAAAGCCATTCCAAGTTAGAATTTTTAAGAAATAGATTGAACTGTGCTCTATAAGAGACACAATTAAGAGATAAGGCTCCTGTTTAACAAGCTAATGTTTTGTCTTATCTGCTGTGTTTGCTGGTCTTCCCACAGCTGTTTTCCCATAAATGTTCTTTAAACAAACCTCTGAGGAACATCTGGATTTATACTGAGATTAAATTACACAAAATCTTAATTAAATAGGTTCACGGTTGTAGCTGGATAAAATGTGAAAAGTCATCAACTGACTTCTTTATGTAAAATGAAGAGACTTTCAAACAGGGTTTTCTTTTTACTGCTGTCTCAGATAACGCTGAACTGGATTATGCTGCATAATCTGACTTTATTAGAGTGATATCCTATGCAGAAGAAGATTAATATTTGGGATCATCTGTAATTTGTCTATCTTGTGGATTATTTTTGAATTTCATTTCAACCAAGCTGCTTGTCTATTTCCATTTATTTATTTATACTTATATCTCTGCATTTCTAAGTGTTGAAAACTCTGTATTCACATGATGCCATGACTGACATGATAAATGTATATAGAATGTTCTATTCTAGTCATATGTTGCAAAGATGTTGCAACAATATTTACTTTAAAACAATAATCAAGTTACAGACTAACAACAAACTGATTTTATTTGGTTTTGATTCTGTTTTTTATTATTATTTTATAAAATAATATGAAATGTAAATTTGTGGGATAACAGCTAAGTTACACCATAAATTTGAAAACCACATTTAGTTTCCTTTTTTTTTTGTTTTCTTTTTTTCTACTGTTTTTCCCAAATTAAATTTCAGTTAAATTCAATTACATGAAAATGTAATGGTATTTGGTCATTTTCTGGGTGTTCAAACTTAATAGAAATATTTGACTTTATTTTGTTACGGGGTATAAGTAATTAAACCCTGTAACAAAAAACAAAAACTGTGTAAGATATAAATCGACTGAACTGCCCTGGTTTGTTAAGTGACCTTCGGTGTCATGGAAAAAAGCCAGTTTCTTGAATGCTGCAGTTTGGATTTAATTAAGCAGCAGTTCTGGATGCAAAAAGAGAGATTAAGTTCAACCCTGTGAAACTAAGTGCAACAGGATAAACCCTTAGCACAATTCCTTAATGGGGATCTCGATATCTGAAAAAGAACAAAGTTGTAATCTATTTGTTTTATTTTGTTTTAAGTCATTTGAAAAACTTCTATTGTAGTTTGGCATCACTAGGATTCCTTTAGAGGTTCGGTTTACTTAAATTGCATAAATAGTTTGTAGAATGTCTTTTCATTGCATTCAAAACTCCCAAGTTTTTTTAGGTTTGTCTCTAACAGCGTTGCAGTGACTGAATTTATACCTGCTACTGCTACTTTAGGTAAAATCCTTCAAACTCAGTCAGATTGGATGGAGAAAGCATTTGAATTTTTTTTTTCCTATTACTGCCTCAGATTATTAATAGGATTTGATCTGGACTTTGACTTGATTGTTCTGGCATGAAAACCTTTCAGCCTGAACCACTTCACTGAGGCTGAATGCTCAGGGTTAGTGTGCTGCTGACGGAGCTTCTCCACAGTCTTTCATATCGTCAAACATGTTGTCTTTCAGGATATTCTTGGCTTTAGCTCAGTTCATCTTTATTATCGGCTCTGAATAGATTTCCTGCTGAAGAAAAGCAACCACACAGTATGATTCTGCCACCACCATGCTTCAGTGTGGGGAGGGCATGTTCAGGGTGACGTCTAGTGTTACCTTTTTGCCATGCATAACATTCTTTGTGCTGGACACAAAGTTTAGATCAGAGCACGTTCTTTCACATGTTTCTTGCGTCTTCTGCAGCTTCTCCTGAGTTACCATGGACCCTGACTAATTTTCCCTGGCTACTTTTTACTTTTACTTGAGTAAAAATATGTTGAAGTAGTGCAACTCTTACTTGAGTACATTTTTTGGGTACTCTGCCCACCTCTGCTTACTATTATCAAATTGTCCAATATGACAGAATTGTGAATGATTTTATACAAAAAGTGTCCCGAAGACACCTTGTTTCCTGAATTGTGCCTTGAATGTTGATATTTGTGCCTGGGAAGACGGTTACAGGGCTGCAATCATGGCAGCCTGTCCAGAGGAGTGGCGACTACGAGGGCGTGTACGCTAAGATCTCATCCTGAACGCCCATCCTGTCCATCAGCGAAGGCTCTCAGGAGCTGACACACCACCATAAAAACCTCAGCGCCGTGACTCCACTCCCAATCCGTCCGCTGAGTGAATGCGTCTCCATTTTAAAGCCCATCAGCTGCTGGACCTGGTAGCAACATATATATCTGACTTCATTAGATTTCATTAGAGCTTCTTTACTGTCACTTTTAACCCTTTACATGTGGCATGTCCCCTCAGATATTAAAATCCTCGGTGAAACATCCAGCTGATGAAGTAGAATTTCAACTATTTTGGAAACGTGGTTGACGATTCCTCTATAGCAGCGGCAGCAGCTGCACACTGTAGAGCCACACGAGGAGTTCACCACACCCGTTAACCCCTTCCTTACATTACATTGCAAATTCCTTCCTCTTATATATACTCTGACAGAGAGAATCCCAAATTCCCATCCCTGACCCTGCAAATTCCAGGTCAAGGCTTCCTGTCATCCCATCGTCGTATTGCTGCAGTGGCAAGGCTTTAGGTTTCACACCTTCACCCTTCTACACACAGATATAAGCTCGCACACTTAAAGCATCCCTAGGAACGCGATGAGCTGTTTATGTCTGGCTCCATTTAGTTGCAGCAATGGATCTACCAGCTTGGTAAAAAAAATTCTGTCATAAGATGGACATTGTGAGAAACCTGTTTGGAGACTCTAGGCTATTTTCCTCCTGCAATGTTGACGGCCTTCCTGTTCGGTTGTCACATCATTCATCTCCTACTTTAAAGAGCAGAGAGTCAGAGGTTGCTGCTCCCAACTTTTGAGCATTTTATCGCAAAACTGTTGTAAAGGAAGGTAATCGACAAATGTATTACTTCTTGATTGAGAAAAAAACACTCTCTTAAGTGCTTTCCAGATACATTTTCAGCCACATTACAACACTGAGGCTAGAGAGTTCACAGTTTTAAATTAAAATAGTCTTATTTTGGATGCTGCATTGTCTCATGTAGTAATTATAAATCGGGGTAAAGACCACAAATGGGGTTCCTCAAAGCTCTATTTGTGGGTCACTTTCATTCGATATCTAAATGACAATTTTAGATATATCTAAACATATAGATTTATCTAAAACTGCTGATGTATAATCTCATTTCTTAAAGTGGTGATTCCAAAAAATGTATTGTTAAATATCAGAACTCAAACTGACTCAGTGAGGATAAACACCACAAAGCATACAACAAACCTGTATTTTAACACCCACAAGCATATTGTTAAGTCAGTATTGTTGTCAGAGATCTGACCAACACCAGTTAAATAGATCATATTACAGCAGTAAGTGTACAGGCTCCCTGTTTTCATAAGGATGTTACCATCATTTAACCAATCGTTTTTGCTAAATTTGCATTTCACGTTTCTTTCTAATCATGTGATCTTTAAATTGTACTTTTATTCTCTTGTTTTTGTGGTTTGCTATAAAGCACTTTGGATTACCTTTTATATGAATTATACTATACAAATGATTTTCAATAGACTTCCATCCAGATGGCCCTTGAAGTGAGGAAAACTGTCAGGAAGTAAAGTTCGGATGTGGTGAAGGAAGGAAGGAAAGACAGGTAAAAAAAAAAGAGGCCTGCATTCCTGTAAATCTTCTTTAAGCAGCTCTCCTAATTCTCAATTACTCATGAATTGGTTATTGTGAGCATTATCGGGCCTAATTAGCGGATTGTCAAACTGTGCTGTTGAAACTGTGGTTAATTTACAGCACTGATTGTTTAGGATTAAAGCGTGGAGGGCATTATTACGAAGGCAATGGTTTGTATGTGCGTCAGTAGGAATCCTGCAGCTTTGCTTCAGTCCAGTGTTTGGATAATCTGTCACAGCAGCGCAGAGGCTAATTAGCAACAGATATTTGTCTAACCTTGAACCAGGAAACATGGATTATCCTGCCCCAGTCAGGTGAGCTGGTGTAACTCATGAGAGTTTGTTGAACTCTGCTTTCAAGCTATAATGGACCGTTGAGTATTAGTGATAGATTTCAGCAGAGCGGCTTGTATTTGATATAACTGTATCAGTAACCTGACCTCCCCCCCATCTATCAGTGAGCTCAGCTTCATGTCGGGAGATCAGTGCTATGATAACCTCCTGCTGACACCAAGCTGTTGACTTTAGCTCTATCAGCTACATCTCTAAGCTCTTCATGCAAAGCCGTCTGCGCTTGTGCTCATCAGAGGAAAATGTATGCTCCTGTCTTTCAACAGGTTTTCAGAAATAACAAATAGCGGAGCAGACGCATGGCTTCCTGTCTGCTGGGGTCATGATGATGGCAAACAATCGTTGTGCAGTCTCTCTCTTAGTCTCGTCTGCTGATCCACCTGGAAAAATTGTTAGAGGGATCAGAGTTTTATGCTAAAAATTAAGCTATTGTAGGCTCATTTTAGCTTTAAGGCTACAACTTTATTTTTCTACAAAATAAGTTTTGCTTTAAATGTTTCTGAGTCAGCATTGGCCATCATTGATGACCACTGATGTTTGGTTATTTCTAGAGACTCAGTCAAAAAAAATATAGAAATAAACATTTATTTTATTCACAGTTGTGATAGTTTTATGATAATTGATTGATTACTCAGGATTAGGTTACTATTATGTTAATTAGTGAAATATGTGGTGTTCCTTTAGTTCAGAGGTTTGCAAGGTGAAACTATCTTCCACTTTCAGATGTAAGACTCTAAAATCAAATGAATGGTTAATGATCAGACCTTTGCCAAACTCACTAACATGCAAAGCAGTAATTCAAGCTTCTGAATCAGGTGTTTGAGCCGGGATGTCTCCATTGACAAATAGAGTTACAGCTACATACATTTTCATACAAAACTTGATTTTCCTTTTTTTTTTTTTTTTTTTAAGAAAGGAACAAAAGTGGCAACCAGCATTTAGCCACCTAACTGGAGAGGAATGTGGGCCATTCCTGACGGTTTACTCTAGTGGTGCCCAGAGTTACTCTCCGGCAACTTTTAGATCCATCACTTCCCCAACGCAGCTGAATCAAATCACTGAATTCCCTCATCAGCTTGTTATTCTACGTATCGAGCCGTTCATTTCACTCAGGGGTGTTGGAACAGGAATGAATCTAAAACTTTCAGGATGGCAGCTCTAAAGGACTGGAAATTGCCACTCCTTACTTACAGCGATGTAGAAATGATTTGTTTTAGTAGTAGTAGTTTTTAACAAATAAATTCCAATAATTCAGATGTGTATTTTTTACTTTATATGAGATTGGAATAAACTCTTAAGTTTATCTTAGTAACATAGCACATGTTTCCAAAACTTTCAATCTCTGATCCAAGGGAGACTGTTTGCCCAATATTTAACTAAAGTTACTTTTTTCTCAGATTCACATCTGAAAATCTCTTAAATTTATTTTTCATGCAGGATTTGTGTTATTTCTATGATTCATGTTTGGAAATGTATGTTCTATATCTTTGCCTACCAGAATAATCCCAAACCCAAAAAAAACAAGTTGCTGGCCATGCTGCTGGCTGTCCGGTACGCACAGACACGCAGAAGCTGTGCGACAGTCTCTTAAATCCTCGGTTCAGAAGTCCCGTCAGGCAGCGTAATAACAGCCGACCTGTGATTACTGCTTCCTGCCCTGATGTTAACTTTCCTTATTTAACCTCCTATGATTACTGTCAGCGGACAGGCAACTTATTATAGGATGGGACATATGTGTCTCCAACTTACACTATCCCATGAGTGCAGGTTGACTATATGCAAATACAGCCTCGGTTGGAAAAAACATTTGTAAGCATTGAGTCCTGTGATGAGATTACTCCCAAAGCTGCAGTTTCAGATCTAAGCGGTGAAGCAAGCATTCATTACGACTGAAGTAAGCATCTCTCACTGAGAGATCCTCGGCTGCAGAGTTTAATATGCAGTCAGTTTTTTAACATTCAGAATGACGTGTATCAATTCTCCAAATGACAATAACAAATTTTCACCATTTGGATGGCATTTCGTGGTCCCTGATGTCTGGACCTGATAAAGATTTATATGAGTGAGATGCTGCAGTAGATGGATGGAAACATCATAATGGTGAAAAAGGAAAACAGTGCAGGGAATGAGAGTAAATGTAGTTATTACATGAAGAGCAATATTTAGCAATAATATTGTTCCGTTCTACTACTTCACATTTCATTACTTCTGCTTTCACTTAATCATGAAAAATTAACAAAGAGCCATTTCTACAGCCGTGTACTTGGACTAATGCATTAACTGGCAGCTTGTTTGTGTTTCCTTTCAGCTTGTTAAATTATTAAAGTCTACATTGTAATTTAAAGTGAACCACTAACACAGTGCTGACTGAATATCCCAGGATTGAAAGGACCAACTTTTTATTCTGGTTAATGTCCAGTGAATGAGATTCTTCAAAAATGATTTTATTGTAATAAAATTTTAAAAATGTCCATCTACTTCACAAATATTGGTGAATTTTGTGTTGGTCTTTCAGATGAAATCCCTTAGAAATGCATTGAAGGTGGTAGTTGTAATATGACCAAATGCAAAAATTGTTGTAAGGCAATTTATACGTAACAAGCTAACTGATAACAGAGAAGTTGTTTAATCAGTCAGTTTGGAAAGCACATTATCCTTAAAAATAAACAACAGCAACACTTTAGTCATGTCATAGACAGAATAATGTCCTAATATGGACTCACTCACACCTCCCACTGATCGTGCCCCAAATGTCTCCCACAGTCAAGCTAACACACCCGAAGTCCCTGACAGTTTTGGATGAGAGGCATTCCTGGGATACCCCCAGGATCCCTGCTGTGTGACCCCTCTATAAAAGTCAGGTGGTTCCAGGAGAGGTCAGACATGCAGAAGACAGACAGGAAGGGGGGTCAGCCAGGTGGCTCTGTAGATACGGTGAACACATGAAGCTTAGCTGAATATCCACTCAGATGCATAATAATCGCATCATTTCTGGATGCTTTTCTCATCCCTGGCGACCTCTCTGTTATACATAAACAGTTTAATGCTCTGGATGAATAAATGTTCACAAAACAATAACAGAACCTCGAGTCAGGAGCCTGGCATCGAGTCAAGTGCTCCACTTATTTCTGTCATGCTCCTAAAGACGTGGTTTGTAATGCAAATTATCTTCAATAGACTGATTAACAACACAGTAGATTAGCTCTGTCAGATGATGATGGGGGTAGAGCATTTTAAAACCCCTTTCACCCTGTGCAGACTGGGTGGGTCTGCTCACTGACTGTCTCACACACACACAGAGGCAGACATCTAACATAATCTAAATACAGATGAAAAAATACTGCTGAATGTGTTTGAGTGTCTTCCAGCATGTGACACTTTTGTTATTAGGTTTCTGCCCTTCTGTCAAAACAAAAACAGTTTGTGCCCATCAGTTTGCGTCAGCATTAAATAAGCATGGCAGCTGCCTCCAAGCAGTCCTCCTCTATACATGTTTACAGTCTCCTCAGCATGGGGTCTCGAGCTGCGCTGCATGATGAGAAACAATTGAGGATTTTTCTCCCAGACACTAACCGGGGGAAGCCCTGTTCCCCATGGGGCCTCCTCCTACTCCATTAGCAAATTTTCTGATCAGCTGCTCACTCTATTATTAATTCATACGTCCTCCCTGCACAGATGTTAGAGGTTGCCTTTAATCATCTGATGTTCCTCCTCTGTCACCGACGTCCCCCAACCCCTCCACTTCGATGTTCTGGCTTAGAAGTGCTGGCTGTGCCGTGTTCAGGAGGCAGACGAGACAGAAACAAAGAAATGAGAAAATCTCAAGGATAATCAGAATGATGCCTAATTATTTAAGAGCTTGTATTTTTGTGATGTCAAGGAAACCCACTGAGGTTTTGCTTTTTGTAGAACATATAGCTCTCCACCTACTGGAGATCCTAAATCCAGTGGGACCTTTGCCCAGATTCCCCTCTTAGCCTAATTCAGCCTGCTTAATTAATCTCACCAGCTACTTGGCACATTTCTGCTTGTTCCACTCTCACATCATTCAGGAGATGCCCTCTGCTCTTGTTTCCAATTTAAAGCACACATAAAGCAAAAAAAATAAAAAACTTTTTCTGTATGCCTCTCTGCGACAGACTGGCGACCTGTCCAGGGCGTACCCCGCCTCTCGCCTGGAACGTTAGCTGGAGATAGGCACCAGCACCTCCCGATCCCACTTTAAAAGGGAAAAGGGAGTATGGAAAATGGATGGATGGATGCCTCTCCAACGCAAAAAAAAAATCATAACCATGACCATGCTTTCTTAACCGCTTTTTTTTAAAAATGGAGAATTGGGAGTAAAACAAACTGCAAATTTGCAAACCACTTAAAGAACTGTCCTGTAAATCTTCTTCCTTGTGGTTCTCGACCTCATTTTGCAAGAGCCTCCCTTCTTTAATAGAGATGGTGTGTGGCTCCACACCACCACAGTGCACACATCCACACACACTGATGACTTCACATGCTAATGTGCAGCCAACAGTGTAACGAAGTTTGGTTTATACTTCTGTAAAGGGATCAGATTTCTGTCTCTACAAACTTACTCCCATTGAGGCAATGAGCTGAATTTATTTCTCCAGTTCATCCTGAAAACCCTCGATGTGTTTTTGATGAATGTGTTTTCTCCCAATTCATCATAGCACATAATGTGTTTTCCATTTTATTTTACTTCAGTTTGTCCATAATGTTTGATTCAGGGTGTAGCATATGATTATTCATCTGACTATGACAAGTAAATAGGAGCAATATGAAATGCAGCTTCAGTATATATATATATATATAAAAAAGAAATGAATATTAATTAATTCTTAATGAACTGAGATTAATTAAGAATTAATTTCCACATCTGGAAATTACTGTGCAAATAATGATTCTTCATAAGATCAAGAACATCACGGACAACAATCACGAGATTGTAATACAACTGCAGTATCTTCAGTCAGAGGTTTTTTCACAACCACTGCAAAATAGACTGCTACTCGAGAGCCTTCCTGCCCGCAGCCATCAGCTTCTACAACAGCTCTTCTGAGAAAATAGCTTAATCTGAGTTACATGCATGCATGGACAAGTGAGTGCAGACAATGTGTGAATGAATTGTAAGACCAGCTAAAGTAGGCCATCTCTAACAGCAGCACCACTGAGTTCAGGTTACTAGTTATGCAGTTTATCTTTATCCTTCTAGAAGTTGCTAAAACTAGGTCACCATGGTATATAGTAACCCACAAAAACACAAAATCTCTCTACGTCTGGACTTTAAATTAACATTTATGAAGTGGAGAGTGTGTAAGGTAAAGGTGAATGCAAGAGGCCTGTTTTAATGAGCTTGTAATTTATTTTAAAGTCTTTCGTATTTGTGCAGTGATATTAATCTGTTTAAAGTGTGATTTTTTTTATTTCATTTGTCTTGCTTTAAATAACTTTAAATAACTCAACAATAAAGTGACACATATACATTTGAACTGCTCTCTGAACTGATTGTATGTATGTGATGTAACAGAAACACAAGTTGATCCGATGTGCCACTCTGTGTTGAAGATGTAAAGTGTGTAACAGTGGTCTGATCTCTCCGGGCTGATTTTAATGCCAGGTGTGAATGGTCACTTTAAGGCTCGTCTACTTGCATACACTTATGTTTTAAGTGGATGATGCAATAAATGGATGTCAGATTTAGAAATAAAAATACTATGAAATTTTAATAGACGCAGTGTGCATGTAGTTCCAACACATGCACACTGCACACAGAGTTTAACGCTATTTTTAGCTCTTGTCACAAGTTGGGCTTTTAAATGACCAAGTAGCTGAGGCTACTTTTAAATGTGTAACAATTTGTAATTTTGGGTCAGAAGGCTACGGATCTAGACTTAAACAAGGCATGTCCAGAACTGCTGTGAATTAGACCCATTCAGTAGAAGGGAGGGCAGCATGACTGTAAGATTTCTTCTCTTCAGTATCAGAAAAAATAGCACAGAAATATCCCTAAAAGATACATTTGAAGAAGATCCTCCACATCTAAGCACTACAATTAAAATACTTTTTAGGAAACCAGCTGTGTGCACTCAGGCTTCACTGTGCAGCACCCACAGCTGCTGAATGGTGTTCACTGAACAGGGGACTCATTCATCACTTCCCTGAATCCACACTGTGATCCAAGAAATTAGCCTGTCATAACTAATTGCTCAAGCATGTCCAACTCAGGTTGAGTTAATTAGCTTTCCTTTGTTGCGGCTCATCTGATCACCTGATACTGTCTGAACTCATGCCACGACAGGCAGAGAGGGAGAGAAGGAGAGAGAATAATAGAGAGAGAAAGAGCAGTGGCACCTTGTGCTGTGCATGCCCTTAAATATTTAAGTGGTGTTCATTAGAAAATCTCTGAGCTGGATGTCATCATACAAGCCGTGGAAACTCAAGTCGTGAGCTGTGGCATCGCGTCTTTCAGGCAAAGTGGTTTCTGGGTCAGAAAGCACGATGGGACGTTTCTGCGAGGCCTGTTGCAGCGGACCGAGTTACTGTTGTCACTGGCTCAGCCTCAGCGCTGCTGCTGCATGTGGTTGGTGACACACAGCATCCGAAATCTGTAATGAGGTTCATCTGAAAGTGAAGTGGCAGCGGTCCATCTTAGCTTTCTTCAATACAGCCATTAAAAACATTTGGCTAGAACAAACACAGAAGTGGAGTCGAACGACACCCTGTAATTAAACTCAGAGGCAATTGCTTCTTTATCAAATGTGCGCTGTACTTTCCAGGGATTATCATGCAAGAAGCAGCCGTTTCACAGTTTTATAGAATGGCTGGCCATGCAGCAGCAGCAAGTAATTCAAGTATGAGGGACTTTAAAACACGAGCTGATACCCGTGCTCCCTTTGTGTCCCAGCTGGCCTTTGTTTGAGATATTTCCGCCTGGGTAACTTCCGAACGCGGAGTTAGGCGAAGCAGCCTTTGTCCCGACTTAGTGCCCCTGAGGATGGAGAGACGAGTATGGGGGGAAGTTTTGTTTGGACCATCTGTTGCTGTTGCTGAGAGAATTTGTCTTGACTTTATACCCTCCTTTCTCAGTCTCCGTATACACACACACGCGCGCCCTTTCAGAGATACAAAGATGGACAAAACCCCAAAAAAGTGCTAATTAAGTTACTTGAAAATATTTAAATTTATCTTAAATTATTCCGATTAAAAATCTTGTTAGAAGTTGCAAAAGTCTTAAGACTCAACTGAGATTTAAGATACATTTTTTGTTTTGATTGATGTCATGTGACTGGAACATTTTGAAGTGAAAATCTCTGTTGAAATGCAGCAAAAAAGACTCCAATTTTCAGTAATGTTTAGTGAAAATCTAACACTGCACATCATCCTGAACACAGCCTCATACTGAAGCATGGTGGTGGCAGCATTATGCTTAAAGTTTGCTTAGGAGATAATAAATATAATTTGTCAATTTTTTTTGTTTTTCTATTGATGACATTTGTTGATAGTACAACAATACAACCAAAGTACAGTGATGTGTTAGAATGGTCAGTTGATTGATTTTAAGTCAATCAATTTAAAATCTGGGGCAAGGTCTAAATTGTTCAGACGCTCTAACCTAGTTTTGCAAAGAAAAGTTTGTTAAATTTTCAGTCTCTCGCTGTGCAAATCTGGTGGCAAAATAACCCAAAAGATTTGAAGCTTTATGTGTAATGAAATGTGGCTCTATGTCACTTTGCGGACCTGACTTTTCAGATCTTTTTGCCATTATTCATTCTTGTGTGACACAAAAATAAAGGTTGTAGCGTAAAAACATGGCAAAATCAAAGGATATTGATTCTTTGGAAGGAACCGAAAGTAAAATAATTTGCACCTCTGTTCTAATTATTTTCTCAAGAAGAGATACCACTTGCAGACTTGACAACTGTTCCTGTCACAAATGAATTTTAAAAAATATTTATGAGATGTAGCAGACAAAACAAACTCCAGATGAACGGAGAACATCTGGATCTGTCTCTCTGCTACTGAGCCACCTAACACCCACAAAAAAAAAAATCCCAAATGTCTGCATGATTGAAATTTTCTACTGATGCAATGCTGGATTTACTGAGTGGGAAAATCACAAATCCATGAGCCATCCCAAAGCTTTCCAAGTTACTACTTGCCTACGGTTGTTGCCTGCTTGTCTTGTAATATTCAGTGTTGCAACATATTTTCATTTTTTGCTTCTTTGTCATCTTTGTGACCAGAATAATCAACACAAAGAACCTGAGCAAGATGGAAAATAAAAATAATTTAAGGCTTGGTTTAAACTCCTCCTCTCCACAGTTATATAACAGCAAAAGATTTACTTCAAATCCTCACAGGGAGCTGGATTAATCCCCTCGCTTGTCTCACGTGAAGCAGCTTTTAAAGGTTCCAGCCTTGCACAGTGAGATGGTACCTGGCCGACGCTGTCGCCCCCTGATGTGGAGCTCACTAATCATGTAATGAAAAAACTGATCTTGTGTGTCAATGTGAGGCCACGTGCTTCAGAGCACCTCCATTACACATGTGTTTGTCTCCTTTTCAACACAATAGGAGGCGGGACACTATCAGCTGCCCACACCCTTCCTTTTCCTCCCATCACCTCCCCCCAACTCACCCGCCTCTTAATTTATAGGACCCTCTTCATCCCACTGGCTGCCGTCCCCTGAGGCCTGATGGCCACTTTTAGCTCTGCTTCATTAGCCGGATGTAAACAAAAAAAAGAAGCCTTGATGGAAGAGGGAAAACATTAGTGCTTTGTCTAAACAGCAGGACTAAATTTCAAGTGTCAAAAAAAGAATCAACACCAAACTTCTCTTTGAATTGTTAAGGAAATGCATTTATTGGATTTTGAAACAGAATAACTCCAGAAGCAGCAATTGTTTCTAAAGCATCAAATCATCTCATGGAGAACCGTCCTGATGGTTCCTCTCATGGATGAGAGTGTATGCTGCCATGGCAGCCAGTTGTTAATTGTTAATGAGGATTGATGTCTGGACGTGGTGACCTCGTCTAAGGTTTCCTAGTGGAATCCATACATGTTGATCTTTTCAGTTTTTATGCTCTGTTGGACACACAATTCATTTACACTCCACGCTCCGCCGATCGCCTCATCGGCAGCACTTCTGATGATTGATGGTTGGTTAGAAACAAGCTTTTTTTGAGGGGGGTCTGACTCTGACATAGGTGCTAAAACCATGCTCAAAATGATACTGCATTCTGCAAGGAGTGAGGTTGTAACTAACTTTCTGGTGATCTTATACATCTGACTTGAGCACCATATTTTCAGGATTTATGGAAGATTTGGTTTCTAGTCTTTGACTGATGATTTTTCGCTCACATTCTGTCAATTCCTTGACCATTTGGAAAAACATTTTTATATGGATTTGTTTGGTTCTTTGTTTCCAGAATGTTATTCTCTTATTTTTATAAAGACATTTAAAGGGCCATATAAAAAGAAGAGTTTTATGGTGAATCTGAACCACCTTGCCACATCTAGACTCAACACTTTCAGTTTCTTCTTTGTAAAATGGCACAAGCTAAGTCCAAACTGACAATGTCCATAGACATCAACTCTTGAGTTTGTTTCAAGTCTGTACTTTGATCATCATCATGAAGTTTATTTGTATAGCCCATTTCAGCAGAAAGGTAATTAAACATTCGTTACATGATAAAAACATAAGCAAAGAAAAAATATTACACTGCAAAAGAAAATTAAGAGAAGTAAGGAAACATTAAAATTCAGACTAAAAATTATGTTCCACTACCAACCCCAGAAACAAAAACAAGTGGGATTTCATCAGCCTTTCTTAATTTTTGACAAACAAAAATGATAATAACAAGAAGAAGGTCCTCATACTAATATATATTAATACTAATATAGCTGATTTGGGGCTTGTAGTCTTATATTCTTCTCATAAACCAACTGTAATCAAAGGTCTAAACTTTAGAGCTTCTATTATGATAGTTTGATGAATCAAAGCCGTACCTTAGAAGTCATGTAAAATGTCTGACGTGACTTAAAGTTGGAAACCTTTTCCAAGTAAATCTTTCCTTAAACACCCCTCGATGTGTCAGAGTTGTCTTGTGTAAGTGTGGGAAGGGAAAAAGTACAATCAGAGGGTCATATTCTTAAATATAGTTGTATGCAAACCCCCTAAAACTTTAAGATCAGACGCTGTGTGTATATGTTAAGTATATTTTGTTGTTTTTTGTGTTTCAGGGAGCCCGTGTCTGGTTGAGACATAAAGAGCAGCTCCTGCCCTCCACTGTCAGCTCTTCTGATGACTTGTCCCTGGTTCTCACATCTGACTATGAGACGGTAAAGTGATTTTTTTCCTCCTTCATTTCTTGCTGCTTAATGACCTGGTCCACTTGCAACATGACTTGTAAGAAGTTATTCCAAGTCCACCATAAAGTAAACAAAACATGCAGCTTAAAGTCCAACCTGCCAAAAGCTGCAGCTTCAACACATTG
Organism: Phalloptychus januarius; assembly: GCA_902982915.1. Taxonomy (NCBI): domain Eukaryota; kingdom Metazoa; phylum Chordata; class Actinopteri; order Cyprinodontiformes; family Poeciliidae; genus Phalloptychus; species Phalloptychus januarius. Next base: position 11,757,813 of record CADWAE010000230.1, on the reverse strand, counting down.
TGTGAATGAAGCATTTCCCCTCAGTTTTGTTATAATGTAAGGGGGAAATTACCCATTGTGCATGTGCATTTACTGAGCTGATTGTTTTATTGTATGTGTTTCATTTGATGGCTCTGCAGTGCGATCAACACCTTTTGTAAGTAAGTAAGTAAGAATGGCAGGAATAAAGTCCCACTGACAAGTCATTGAGCTGAGCTTATCTGCCTGGCAGTTTGCAGTAGTCTTTGTGTCTGGAGGAAATCCTGTTTGAGACGAAGACTCATAGAGAGAAGTCTTTATGTCAGATGCTGCAAATCAGAAGAATTCAATAACAAGTTTGTGGAGTTTTTTTGTGCAAAGTGCCATTAAATGCATAATAGTCTATGAGTTTTCAGACTGAGGTTAAAATGACTTCTGTTTACAGAACAGGATTTATACTTACAGGAGTATAGCCATCATGCTAATAATTGTCCTAGGCTGACTATTATTCCTTCTTTCACTATTTCTAAAGTGATAAAAAAATTATATGGAAGATGGTGGGAAAGTTTGAAGTATCAAGAAACAATGTGTGGAAATACAACTACAGGCATAGATATTCTTGCAGAACTGGGTTCAGTTTAGTCCAGTTAATGTTATTTATATAGTACTGGCTCACAAGAAATGCACCCCCCCACACCCACTATCTAAAACAATAATTCAAATCAGTAAAATTTGTTCATGCCGTGACAAATTCACTGAAAATTATCATCACTTTTATCCATTTTCAGTGGAGCTTCAAATAAAAAGAAATACTGACAAGATAGGCTGGACAAGTTAGCAAACTCGCCAGAACAACACAAGGCAATCATTCAGAGTTGGTTGAATACAGATGAAGAAAGAAAGAAGACTTGTCCGTGTGTATATAAATATACTTGCACTTTAGATTAATCTGTGGTTCCCAAAGTTTTCTACTCATGAGCCACGAAAGAACAAAACAAAGTGTCCTGTCACCCCTACTGTCAAGAGTATACAAGAAGTATTGGAAACTGAATTCAACAGGAGTATTGTGACCACATAACACTATTAACAGCTGACATCCTTTACCATATTTTGAAGTACTGATTTGAGCCCCAAAGTGGGGTCCTAGTCCTAACTTGGAGGGATATTTAGCAAACAAATTCACAGACAATATGCACAGCACAACACTTTTCCTCTATCACATTAATATGCAGCCTGTCACTGACCCAGACTGTTGTGTCAACATGCTATTAAACATTAACCTTCATGCCATGCCAGGGAATTGTGGTGTGTTGAGCTTCAACAACTTCCTCTCCATTGTCATCCAATTCTGACACAATGTCTGATTATCTTCCACATTTTGACCCATCTCTATTTGTTAAGTGTGTTAATATTACTTCAACAAAAACAGCCACAACATTTTGCTTTAATAACCATGTGGGAGTTTTGTTTATTCAGTTCAAGATGTTTGCCTGCTGGACGCTGGCAAAAATTGGACACTGAACTTCCTGAATAACACATTCCAGTCTGTTTAGTGAGAGACAAACAAAGTTGTTAATGACGTTTAGACTGCCATCGAGCCTGTGCATGACATCCCAGTGTTGGGGCTAATCCTGGACAACAATAGATCAGTACTATGAAGAGGAAGGTTTGGTATCTGGCCCGGAAACAAGAACAGGAGTTTCACTGTGAATACACAGACGAGTGGATCTCAGGAAGCATCAATTCTGACTATATACTCCCAACTATATTTATGGTTATATCATAGCTCCGAGACAACTTGGATCTGGTTGCAGAACTGGCACATACTGCACCATCGCCTTGGTTTATGGCTACTGAGAGCATCAGTCCCCAAAAACAGTGCTATGCTAGCACCATTTACCAGAACACATAACATCTTTTTTCCAAGACTGGAAAAAAGAACGTGATGATTAACTGTTTTTGGAATAACCTCATTGGAGGTGTGAAGTACTCTACTGCAGAACACATGGCTGCAGACTTTCTTCTGCACTTGCACTGGCAGAGTAATAGAAATGTGGATAGCATTGTGAGCTACTTACCCTGTTCAATGCATTCAAGCCAAAATCACAGCACCATGCAGTGCCCAGACATGACAGCTACAGGGGATTCAAGGTTTCTAGGTGGGCTCATCTAAACAGATGATGCAATCAACATCTGAAAATCCCAGCAGTTTCCAAACATAGGAAACTGCTGGGAGCAGCTGTTTTAGATATTCTCTAACTATATAGCAACTTCTCTAACTATAACCAATATTGGTCAGACTGGTTTTATGTAGCCTACCTTTAACACCTACTCTGGTCCATCACTGCTTCCTTTCTAATGGAAAATACTCTGCCTGAAGACCCAATTTGCATACTAATAACATTATCATCCAACACTTATAACCTGCTTTACGTTTGTTTTGTTCTTCCCTAATGATCTTGATCACATAACCTGTAGTTTACAATGCCTGAATCTCTAAAACAGCTGCTCTCATTCACATACATTCACATATGGTAAAGTTTTTTTAGTCAGAAGGCAAAAGTGGTTCATTTGGTACACATGTTTAATTGCAGTCACTTGTAAAACACTATAACTCTGTATTTCCTGTGGTTTTGTTCAGGCAAATGAGCTGACTTTTAACAATGTAAATAAGAGATACCATCTGTGCCTTTTTTCTGGCCATAATAAGTGATCCTAAAACATGATGTATTTGTAAACAAAAACATTTTACCAAGCACATCTTTTTTTCCAACATACTCTCTCTCTCTCTCTCTCTCTCTGTTGTGCACTTTAAATTCAATACTGAAATCTTTTGCTGTGAGATGCTTTGAGTGAACATTAGTTATGGAGAATATCTGAATAAGATGCTATTATTTTGTTCTTACGAGGGAACCCATTGATTTCAAGTGGCTCAAATTCTCACTCATCTGTACACAAACAAATTATCTGTGTTCATCACTCTGCTGGTAAAAACTGAAGCATGCATGCTTGGAAGCCGATTAGTCATGTACTGTAAATACGTTATTGCACAGTAGTTGTGGTAATGTGCTGCATTCTGAGCCGTGGGTGTCCAATCAGGCCGAATATAAAATGAACCTGAGCAAACCTATTCATCCATGCGGCATTCTGGGATGCTTTATAATGTGGTAAGTGGTGAAAATTTCTGCAGTGAGTGGACACAGTTGAAAAGAATTTCAAAACCCCGAGTTAAGACATTAAACTCTACGAGTGGGTTAATGTTGATGTTTCATTGACAGGAAGTGGGGGGGACTTTTGAATCTGACCTGATACTGGAATGGCTCGTGTGATTGCAACATCTGAGCAGAGCATTTTGGTTATCAGGCCAAACATATGGGCTCCTCTGCTGATTCCAAGAAAAAAGATTCTGTAGCGAGAATGAGAGGAATGCAAGCCTGAACAACAGCTCGGCTGCATCTTCAGGATTCTCCACTGACCTCATGTGATCCTCTGTTCCTTTTGTGGCATTTATCAGAGATTTATCAGAACTTTGGGAACCAAACAGAGCTCTACAGAACCAATGCTCTCCGTAAAGTCCTGACATCGTGTACTGTATGTCTAGATGTTCATGAGAAACGTCTTTGAACCATATCAGAGGTTTGTTTTTTCCGAGTATCAACTCAAAGGATTTGTGAATGCGAGGATAGAGGCCTCTGCCTTTAGAAACAGATCCAACCCCTTTTAGTTACCATGCATGTCTTGTGAGGCCAGATGGCACTATGACTCTTACCCAGCTGGATTAACAGTGTGTGTATTATTCTCAAAGTAGTGTGCATTAAGAAAGGAAAAAGCAAATGAGTCGCCTAAACTAGAGAGCTATTGTTGGTGATGTTTTTTTTTTTTTAATCTCTTTTAAAAGCTTTTTCATAAACATTACATCATTTGATTACACCTAAATAATAATAATAATAATAATAATAGCTTTTTTCATGTGTAAAAACAGTACATAATTTTTATTAAATGTTATTTACATCATACTTGGTATCAATTAAAGATGTTTGGATGATTTTCATTTTAATTTTGCTTAAATGTTTTTTCGTAGTCCTCTCGCACACAGCTTGTGTGGTTAAAACGGATCATTAAAGGCCCCCTGCCTTAATCACTCTGTTCATGAATAAAGCAAAAAAAAAACTTTTTTCATGTGTCTGCCTTTCTAAATTTGTTGGTGAAATTTAAACAAAATGTTTTCTGTGGCAGTTTCTATTGTATTTTTTACCATCATTGTTTCTTTCTTACACACTCCCTCCATCTTTTCATTTTCCTCCAGGGTCTGGGTGGGATCCGCTTAGCAGCAGATGGATTCAGTGTAAGACAGAGGGCAGTCAGAAGCACTTTTAAAAATCTAAAAGGAAGACAAAGAAAGAAAGGCTGTTTGTCTGTGTGAGCTCCGGAGTCTGTTAGTGTTTGTGTCGGTCCACGTGTTCCTCCTAAAGGGCTGAATTTATAGGAAGCATGTCTGAGCAGAAGAGCCTGACTCCACCTACAGTATGTGTGAATATTAAGTGGGGCTGGGTGAACAAAGCAGAGCAGTAGCAGGGTGGGGCTTCAGAGAAGAGCGAACAAAAGGACAAAAACATCATCGCCTCCAAAAAAGTTTAAATGCACTAGAAGAATGCATACATTTTCTAATAACCTCTAGTTACCTGTAGTGCTACAGCTTAAAATGTTTTACTTATTATTGTTTATGAGAAAAGGAAAAAAGATGACTAAACTGTTAAATACTGTTGATGCACATCAGATATTAATTTTTAGGGCCCAAGATGCTGAAGGTAATAGAAATTAGAGGAAATAAATGAAAATAAATGTGCTAATTTATTTATAAATAAATTTGTTTATTTATAAATAAAGGACACAACAGAAGGATACATATAATTTTTTTTTACAGAATTGTCTCTGTTGGTTGTGTCATATTGATTTTTGAATATTTAAATAATAATTTTGATCAACACAAACTAACCCCTGAGTCTGTTAGCTTCACCTAACTTTACAAACATGTAATTTTCTGTCATGTGTGCAGCCACGTGCTCTGCAGCAGAGGTTACCAGCTTTTCAGTGTCAACACAGTTTGGAAAGAATCGAACAGTGCAGTAAACAACTTCACCACTCAATCCTAAATCACATGTAGTTGTAAATGGCCTGAAGCAGTTTCTGGCTGCTGCTACTACACCAACTCTGATTTCAAACATTTGTCTAACTTGTGGCGCGTGGGTAGTTCTCAAACATTTTTTTTTTGTTCTACAGCTGGATTTGGGTTGCTCATGTATTTGTTTGTAAATTGCTGGTAGAACTAGTTATTATGGTTCTAACTAAACATTATTGCATCACTAGCTTGTAGAAAATTACAATTTAAAAGATCCTGTCCTGTCCAATAAGTGTAATATTTTCAGTGAACTGTATTAAGATCAAGAACTATTAACAAGCTCCAGTAACTGAGATCAGCAACCCATCTCACTGGGATATAACCCACAGTGAAACTGAGACCCCTCTAAGGCAAAACAGAAAAATGAAACCCTTTTGATGTTGGAAATTCCAGCTCGACTTTCCATGAATGTTGTCCCTGATGTTTTGGACATGAAACAGTCCCTGAGGGGTCACACTGTGAAATCTGAACAGTGAAGTTTTTTAGGGGTTTGCACTGTGGTCTAGAGGCAGTTTCACACACAGTGCGCACTGTCTCTTATAAAAGCTGGTTATAAAGTATTCTACTTTAACTATAAACATTAGCCTGACTTCTTACTTACTTCTACTAAAACATTTGAATGTCTTGAACTTTGTTTTACATTTTATTACATGTCCACCACAGCGGTCAATGTGTTTTATTAGGATTTTATGTGACAGACTAACACAAAGCAGCACATAAACTTGGAAGGAAATAGATACAAATTATTACAGATAAGAATCTGAAAAGTGTGGTGTGCATTTGCATTGTCTTTTAAGGTATGTCTCCTTCAGCTTTGCACATTTTTCTGTTCATTCTTGTTTTTGAAATTACTCAGATTAGATCAGCAGCTTCTGAGAATGTCAGTCCACAAGTTGTACCACTGACTCTCAGCTGGATTGAAGTCTGGGCTTTGACTGGACCATTACTATACATGAAAATGCTTTGATCTGAACCCTTACATGGCTCATGCTGTAGATTAAGGGTCATTGCTCATTTCAACTGTTAATTGCTTTCCCAGTCTTTAGTTTTTAAATGTCTAAATTTCTACCAGTAGATGGAAACATGCCTACTTTGTATTTTTTTTTCTTTTTTGCGACATTTTAAAAGTCTGCTCGAAAAATTTTTCATTACAGTTTAATGGAAATATAACTTAACTCACACACAAGTGGATCCTTTTTATATGTAACTTCTGAAGGCAATTAGATGCCCTGGATTTTATCTAAAGGCATCATAGTAAAGGACGCTGACAGATGTGTGCCACACTTTTCATTTAAAAAGAAATTAAAGCATTTTCCTTCTACTCCACAATTAAGCACCTCTTTGTGTTGGAATATTGCATAGAATTATATTAATATGTCAGAGTTTTGTTGTTTTAATGGAGAAAATGTGAACAAGTTTATAGAGTCTGAATACTTTAACAAGCTGTTGTTCCTCCCTTATGAGTGCCATGAAGGAGTATAAAATATTCCAGGGATTCATGGTTGTTTTCTATTAATTTGTCTTCCTGTCAGCCAGTTTTATGAGGCAATAAGCTTAATGTATAAGCAAAGTTGTAGAGAAATATTCAGGAGTCATCTGAGCCTCTACTACTTATTCCTGAAACTTGAGCTGAAATTAAGAGCAAATTTTTGCCTTTCAGAGTTTTCTCTTCTCTGCTAGACAGGATTGTCTTTACTGCTGGTGACCCTAATGCCACCTTACACTTGAGAACTCAAATTAATGCTGACAGATAGTGGAAGTATCATGAAGTCCATGTGGTTCGTTTGATACTGTGTTGGGCTAACACAGTATCAAACTATTAAAGTATTAAAGTATGAAAACCTTAGATCTGTTGCAATTTCTTCCCGCATAAATGGATAAAAACAATGTAATTATACTCCTTTTTATGTTAACAATGTTAACAATACAAATAATTGTATAAATCCAAAGAATAGCAGATGGTTTTATGTGTTAATTTTCATTCCCAAGTAAGGAATAGTGAGCTTTTGGTGAATGTTACATTTATGAGCAACAGAAGGATTTACGCATTAAAAGAAACTCATGCTGCAGAACCATCCACAGATAATATCTGAGCCCAGTTAATATTAACAGGAAATACAGCACTGTCTTTATTTATCATGTTCTCTGTTCATGTTACTTTTCACTCCAAGTCTCTTTGACTCTATCCAAATTCCTACCTCAAATACTAGAATTTCCTTTTTACTTATTCTTAATTTCTTGGCTGAAATAAAATCATTTTATCTATGAATAAGGTTTCAATAAGTTTAATCTTAGCTACAGATACTCCAATCTCACATAAAATGTGTTGTATTTACTTGTTATTTTGTGAACATGTCATGTTTCACAACATTTCCTTTGCTTTAATGAGTTATAATTTATGACTTCAGATCAAAGCAAAACATCTCTGAGCACCTGTACTGAATAATAGTTGTTTATTGGAGTCACATAATTCCTTACTCTTTTCCTATATTCTTAGTAGATTATATAAAGTACGTTGAAATGATCAAAGCAAGTGTAAAATGACTCAGAGGTAGTACAATCTGACATGTGATTAAGAAGCACATGTGGATGGCAGACGGATATTTTTGTATGACTCAGGTTAAAAAAAGACCAAAACTATGAAATGACAAAAGATTAAAATGACACATGCTGTTAGACAATAAATGCTACTTTTAGCCGCAACAATTGTTAAATTCTGTTGAAATGATTATTCTTCATCATCAGACTTCAACACTGTGATCTTAATATTTCATCAATGTCAAGTCATGTAAGTAGGTAGGTTTTTATAGCAGCACTTTAGATTTATTTGTCTTTTGGGGCTTGGTTTGCAAAAATACAACTAAATTAAAACATTGTTTTTTTTACAACTATTCTTTCAGGCATCTATTTTTATTAGTCACTTGGGTGCTGCTGTGATTCTGGGCCATTTTGAGGGTGTGTAGTTGGATCAGATTGTGGATGGACATGTTTACTGGAGATCTCCCAGTTCATGCTGGATAAATGAGATCACTCCCTCAGGCCACATTTTTGACAATTTTCTGCACTGTGTTAAAAAGAAAAATATTGCACAACTCATGGTATTGATATTCTGATTATTTTCCTTCAGCTCACATCCATTCTCCAATCCAGAGCTATATTTTCTCATGTAACTAGCTTTAATCTTAAAAAATATATTTGAATAATAATTCAACAGGACCAGAAGTGGTAATGTTGGTAGAAGATTTGACAAATTTACAGAAATATTTAAAACCAACACATATAATCTGACCTCATTGCTTTAACTCAAAGTATAAAACTAAGAATATTTGTTGATGATAATGTAGCATTCAAATCTTTGCAGTTTTAAAAATGTCTCCATATAGCAGCTGTATATTATTGTGACTTGAAAACTTAGCACCTTGTCAGTGTTTAAGCACAGAAACCATCTGTAATTTTGTCTTTATTGAGTAATAAATAAAATAATCAGGTCCAGATGAATAATTGGATGGACTATCTGCTTAAGTAGCCAACTTACAGTCAGCTGTCTTATAGGAGACATGCTGACTGGAATTGGAGTGTCTTTTGCAACTCAGAACATTTACAAAGAGACAAATTTATCTGCCTTGTAAGTGAGAAAAAAGTGAAAAAGATTTATTTTTGAGGACAGCAACACGCTGAGGAAGAGATGTTGCTGTCTTACACGACTGTTACATTTTTGACCAGCTCATACCAACTAATCTAAATTTATCAATAAGAAATGCAAAAAGAATGTATAGCAATAGCATAAAAATGATTGTTTTTTTCTTGATGTTTGAACCATTTTGATAATTTTATCTGATATATTTGTTGTTTTCAATGTCTTTTTAAATTTAGTCTTATGTTTTCTACTCCTTAATTTTACTACCACTAAGTGGTTATGGTTTTTTTTTAGTAAATTTAATGTATGCACCTATTCAAGCATCAAGACTTTAGCCTATTCTGGTTGTGAATGCCAATTAAAAACATAAACAGAAGTCAATACTAGACATTTATTGGCTGTCTGGAAATGAGCTGCTCCATGCCTGGTGAATCATATTGATTTTACAAGCCTTGAATTTATTATGTGTGCACTGCTTCTTCTTCCCCTTGTGGTTAAAAATGTTTTGGTACACGTTTGTGCTAAATTGTGGTCTTCCTGAATCAACTTCAAACATAATTCACCAATTACAGAATAGTCGCTAAAGGCCAGACCTATTCATCTTGTCTTGAGCAAATCAACTGACTGCTTTTAAGCCTGAAACCATCGTCAGCTCTTCAGCAGCCTATCCTTGCTGGCTGATTCAGCAGTTCCCTGAAATGCCTCCCTCCCATTTGGGAGACATTTGGATATGACAGTACAGCCTTCGGTAATGCTCTGTGACGCCACAATCCCAGCCTCAAGTCCATCAGTATCGATCTGGACCCATCTTCCCATCAAGTGGCCAACACAACCATGGTCTGTCTGTCCTTTTATCTTTTCTCTGGGACATTAGTGCTGTTAACCACAAGCAATCCTCAAGACTCTTGGTGGATGGCTGTGGGTTGATGTGGATGTTTCTCTACATTTGTGGAGAACTCGGTGGCCAAAGTAAGAAATCCCTCAGTTCTTCAGTCATTCCTGTTTGAGCTTGTGCATGGCCATGCCATCGATACGGGCAGAAGAATGTGGAGGTGAAACCATTGCTTAACAGGGTGTGTAATTTCATATTAGTTTGTAGCAGAACAATGATGTCTTCTTAAAGCAAGAAAGTTGAATCTCAGTTCACCAGGCCTTTTCTGTGTGGAGTCTGCATGTTCTTGGGTTTTGTCGGATTTTCAGTTTTTCAATCAAAAAAATCTCCATTCTATTGAAGACTTTAAATATCAGGGTGTATGGTTTTTGAATCTGTGTTGGAGACTCTTCCACAGCAGGAGTTCATGCTCTACCATGCAGAATGAGCATTGAGAGAGGGTGTACTTTCTTTGTACTGTGCCAAATTTGTACTACGCAATAATTACTGGAAGGCAGGTTTATCTTTGTATTGCAGCGTTGCTCGTTGTAGTCACAAAAGCATTGATTTGCATAAACCTGTTCATATTCTGCAAGAACTGAACAAATTGTTTGTTCATTTGTGGTGACTGTTAATGACACAATTATTCATTAATAGTTTTTTCTTCACAAGAAACTTGCAGATGAATTATTTATGCATAAAAGCTGTATGTGATGAGCAGACACTATGTATCTTTCAGTAGCTCTGTTTTTTTAATCAGCTGCTACTGCTTTATATGATGAATGTACCAGAAAAGTCTGAATTCAACCACATGGGGGCGCTGAAATCATCAAATCAGAGGTCAACTGAGGAAAACAACAAATCCAGAGATGGGGATTAGCTGTTTGTTTTCTCTTTTTTCTGAATGCACATGAGTAAACTTGCATAGTAGTTTGAAGGAGATGGATGCATAAAAATTTCCTAGTGTTTACTTTGGTTTATATTATATGTTGTCTATGTTTGTATTGTATTGCATTTGTTTGCATTTGTATTTGTTTTGAAGAGTTGATAAAAAAAACCTGAGTATAACATGTTCTTAATGGGATTTTACAGTATAGTTTTGCTACAATCCAGATGTAATTTATGTTCATTTCTTAAGATTAAAGAGCATAGCAGTGCTTTTTTTTGTCAGAAGTAGTAAGTTTTTTTTCAATATGTATTTTATTATATTTCTCTGTATTTCTGGGCCAAAATATGTTAATAATAAAGGTTAATGTAAAAATAATTTGGATCACTGAGTGTTGTGTCTTCTTAGGTCTAAAATGAAGATAAATATAGATTAACACCGGAGATGACAAACATGAAATGCCATCTTTTGGAGCTGCAATGGTTTGAATAATAAACATTGTCAATATGCAGTAGTTTCTTGTTTTTCTAAAGACAAATGTTTTTTTGCTTATGTGCCGATGCAGGTGGTCTGTCTGCAGAGAGAGGAGCTGAGCAGAGACATGGTGTACCCAATGCACCCCAGCAGCATCAATGGAGTCGAGGACATGTCCACGCTAGCAGAGCTGCATGAAGCTGCCATCATGCACAACCTCTTTCTGCGCTACCAGAAAGACAACATCTATGTGAGTTTCAACCAGTGAGCCCTCTTATGTTTTTACATCGGGAGGGAAGGCTTACATGTGGATTTGAGTTGAGATAAAATGCAAAGGTGGAAGAAGGAGGCCATCGAACTCTGTAAATTGATTCAACATGAAAAACTGAATTGCACCGATGGAAAGTTATTGCACAAACTCACAAAAATCTAAATTTTTTGGGATCTTTACTCTTCAGCTTTGAGCAGGCTTGTAGCTCGCAGTCATTATATAAAAATTCTGGAATGAAATTATGTCATTGGGATATTTATAACTTATAACTGAATTCCTTGTTTGTTTGTCTTATCTGCTCTAAATGTCAGGACTGATTTTACAGCCAAACTCTGTGGTTCTGCAGAAAGCCTGCAGACTTTATTAAAAATAATCACATGGTGCATTTTCATTTCTTGTTGTTTGGAAATCCTATCTTCTAATCTCATCTCAGAGCATCTACCCAGTATGTCCTGCAGAATGTCAGCATTGTGGCATGATGACCCAGAAACACACTTTGAAGAGGCACTTTCCCCAAAGCGCATTAGAAGAGCAGGACCAGTGGATCCTAAAATATCAGCAGCCTAACAAACTAGGCCACAATGGGTAGCTGAAAAGTCTGACTGATTTGGAAGTTGTATCAGAGGAAGTGTTATCTGCAGATAACAAGTTAATGGTTCTGGAGCAAGTTAATGGTACTAAAGCACAAGCGTTGACCAAGTATTAAGAGCTGCAAAATTTCCAAATGCCAAGCATTTTCTCTTACACAGTAAGTATTCTGTTGTCTTTCACTAATTAATTTCTTTCTGCTTTCACCTTCCTGTAGACCAACATTGGTTCGATTTTGGCAGCAGTAAATCCTTACCAACAGATAACAGGTTTGTATGACTCCACTGCGGTCGACTTGTACAGCAAGCACCAGATGGGGGAGCTGCCTCCTCACATCTTTGCTGTGGCCAACGAGTGTTACCGCTGCCTGTGGAAGAGACACGACAGTCAGTGTGTTCTCATCAGGTCAGTGAGGACTTCCCTGTGAAATAAGCAACTCATCTGGAGGGCTTTCCATCAAGGCCATGTGTGTGTGATGAGAAAGATTATGAGTCAAAAACATGTTCTGTCCGTTTATCTTCAGCGGAGAGAGCGGTGCTGGGAAAACAGAAAGCACCAAGCTGCTGCTGAAGTTCCTCTCAGTGATGAGTCAGAACTCGTCTGGTACTCCTCTGTCGGAGCAGACCACCCGGGTGGAGCAGGCACTCGTCCAGAGCAGGTACTGAGGAAACAACCCCCCCTCCACCCAACCCGAAATCTCTGAACTGATAAGCACAGATTCATCCTTTAGACCAGAACACGAGACTCTTCAGAGCAATTAGTGATTAGCATGAACCTTGTAGCAATGCATTTCAAGTTGCTTGCATTTTTGTAACTGTAATTTTATAGCAAAAAGCTACAAATAGTTACTTTTTAACCCTATTTTAAGAAAAATCATTCTTTGTGTAGGTTCACCTGCTGATATGTTTAGTCCATCTGACTCCTTGTCATAAAAAGCTAATTTTCAATTAGATTTTCCTATAAACCTACTTTTGTTGCATTTACTTCAGCCTTAAGAGGTTTGTAAATATAATGCCATTACAAACATGTTTTAATTATTCATCCTTGGAAAGGGATCTGACAATTATTAAGCAATTACTCCTAAATTAGGCGATTGATTGTGATTTAAAATACTGTGGCTCAGTCCAGTTCTTTATAATCTTTGAATCCTGACTCCAGTTTGAATCATTAAATACTAAACATGAGTCAAAATAAACTTTTAGGATCCTCTTTGAATAAGAAAATGACTGCTTTTCAGTGAAAGATCTTTACACTAGTTCCACATTCACCTGTCCGTATTTACAAACTCACACTTTTACTCACAGATTAGGAGGCGACTTGGGGTTTAAATGTTTTGCCAAGGGACCCATTGAGTGGTGACACCTAGATAAAATACATGTTCTTGACATCACAGATAATAGATTGAATGACTTCATCATACAGTAAAGCTACGTTGAAACTACAGCAGATTTAGATCAATTGTGACTACGTCTAGTCAAAATCTTTGTTCTTGAGAATCCTGTTAGTGAAAATGCACAGCAATGTTTGGTCTGCATTATTTTGTGTTTTTCTGTCTGCAGTCCCATCATGGAAGCCTTTGGAAATGCAAAGACTGTGTACAACAACAACTCCAGTCGCTTTGGGAAGTTCATACAGCTCCACTTTTCACAGAACGGGAACATTCAGGGAGGCTGCATCATTGATTGTATCCTTGATAACACGACCATTACATACTGAAAAGTTTTATCTCTGTATGCAAATCTTGATAGATTCACTAGATTTTATTCCCCTTGACTTCCAATCACCAGATTTACTTGAAAAGGTGAGGTTTTAGTGTGTAAAAGTATTTAGGCACCGTTTTTTTTAAACTTCTGTATTATCACAATCATTAATTAGAATAATTGAAACAAATAAACCTGCATTCTAGTCATGTTTTCTTTATTAGAACCGCGTGGTCCGGCAAAATCCAGGCGAGAGAAATTACCACATCTTCTACGCCCTGCTGGCAGGAGCAGACAGAGACCACAGAGGTAGGTTCCTCCTGAATTTAAGTCACATGTAGACAACAACATCTGAGCAACAATTGTACTTTACATTTTTAAGAAGTCTTGGAAAGGTTTTAAAGCTAATGTTTTATTTTATATGCATGTTGTGTTTGCACACTTGTGTTGCAGACATGTATCTTTTGTCTGAAGGTCCAGAGTCGTATCACTACCTGAGCCAAGCAGGCTGTGTTCAGGACAGCAGTCTGGATGACAAGCAGCTCTTTAACAGTGTGATGGTGAGTTGTTCACTGCAGTTCTTTATTTCACCCCCAGGGGACGCCATGTACCTTGCTGTTAAACAGAAAAGCTAACACGCAAGAAAACCTGCAAGTACTTCCAGAGTATATGGGCAATTATTCATCAGTATTTCAAAATACATCCAAAATTAAGTGCTATTATTCTTCTGAGGAAATGACAAGTTTAGCAGATGTTTTGACAGAGGTACTGCTGAACTGTAACATGATGTATTATTTTACAGGAGGCTCTTAAGGTGATGGAATTCAGTGAGGAGGAGATCAGAGACGTGTTCAAGTTGCTGTCTGCTGTCCTCCAGATGGGAAACATTGAATTCATGACTGCTGGCGGAGCCCAGATCACTTCAAACGGAGGTGGAGAATACCACAGAAGCAGCAATATATAAACACATTTACTACTCTGTTACATGCATTATAATATTTATATATCATCATAAAAATTAAAAGGTGTCGTATATTGAACTTACTGAAGTATAACTGAGTTAACAGAGTCTGCAGAGAAAAAAACTCCTTGCTTATAAATAGCTTCTTACATCTCTAGGTATCCTCCTTTGATTTATTTTTAAGCATTTTACAGACATTATAGCTAACTTTGAACCTTCTTCCTGCAGTAACAACATCCACACTGAAACGTGTTGTGGTCAGATTGACTTAATATCTATTATATATGATGAGACTCGAGATCTGGTTACTGGTCCAGATCAGACTGAAAATAATCTTATTTTGATCACCAGTTTATTTATAGTTGATTTATTCTTACAAAAAAGAAATATTAGGCTTTGCTCTAAAAATTAAACATCTAGCCCTTTGACAACACTTCTGTAAAGCTGTTATGATCTGATAGTTACTCCAAATCAAAATACTGATTGATAAAATGCTGATCATTCTTTTTGTCTGATACTAATCAGTCATTTAAGACAGGAGTTTGTTGATATAAATGACTAATTTGAAACTATTTGCAGTAAAGTTAACAGACAAATTTTGGTATTTCTGTGTTTGAAAACTCGGTAGCTTTAATTTACTACATGATTGTAGTAAATCTACATTTTTTGTCAGAAAGTTCCAGATAGCTTCATGATTCTGCCCAAGCATGCTACTAAATGGTAATATTTTGAAAACAAATCACTTAAAATGTGCATAACTTTATTTCCTGATTCTACACATTATATTATTGTTTTAAATATGTGAAAACTTCTGTGATGCTTTCTGGGCATTACAGGGCTGCCTCAGAATTAGACAAGCATAAGAACTTCAGCATATTGGGTAGAAAACACTGTATTGTACATATTGCAAAAATTGAACTGAACCCAATATAGTGAACTGTCTTGTCATGAGCTGAGTGTATTCCAACCTGTCATGTTTTGTAAGCTGTGCACAAAAACATGTGTTGTGATTGCCTTATAAAAAGATCATATATCTGGAGCTAGCGCTGATAATGGAGGTAACATGAACTGCAGGTACCAGGAGTTGACTTTAGACAGATACTCAACTAAAAAGCCTTGACACGAACCCAAAATAATAAATAATATATTTTTCTAAATTGAAATCTAGAAAATATGTCTGGAAATCCAGACAAGAAATTTCATAAGTTTCCTAAATACAGGAGTGTTTAAGAAACCTATAGTAAAGTTGAACCAGTCTTCCCCTGAGTTTGATTGACTTTGCACAGGCAGACAAAGCCCTGAACAGGCTGTAACACGATCTCAGGGCTGCTTTGTTCGCTGCGTCTGACCTCTTTTCTGAGGAACCTGTAAACTACAGCGGTGCCGTGGCTGCAGAGTCGAGTTTCCTCTGAACTGTGTGGGATCATGGTCCATATCTGTTGTTTAACATCAATGTGGGTGAACCGCCTGTGTTCTGCATTACTTTTACATTCAACACAATGTACGTCTGTGTGTGTTTCAGTGGTCAGTAATGTCAGCGAGCTGCTCGGTCTGGACTCCTTCCAGCTGTCAGAGGTGTTGACCCAACGCTCCATGATCCTGAGAGGAGAGGAGATCTGCTCCCCCCTAACCGTGGAGCAGGTAGCGACACGGCAACCCGCCATCCGTTAAATGTCCCTTTAAGGTTGACTTCATCATCGTCCTGTTGGGTGTCTGCTTTCAGGATGGGATGATAGTTAATCTGCGCATTTGTCATCCCTCTGCTCACTCCCGACACTCCAACAGTGGCACACTGAGTCTCATTCTGCTGCCCTCTGCACCACATGCCTCTCCAGATCCCTTGCGTGACTCTCAGCCATTTCCTGCTTTTTGTCTGCCAGATTCCCGGCACAATAAAGCCATCGTGATAGTGATCTCAGTCAAAAGCACAATAGACCCAAAAGCTGAGGAGGGGTGAAGTGCGAGCCCTCTTCTCTGGAGGCAGTTCAGCCAGGCACCGAAAAGCTGGCACCATAATTCACCCACGTCTTTCTGACGCTTTGAATTTCCATGCTGTCGCCTGTAGTTAATGCACACGTATCTCGAGTCATCAATTGCGAGTGATATCCCTTTCACCTTATGCCTAAAGAACATTTTGGCCCATGACACTGCCCGAGTTTTTTTAAAATATTTTGGCCAGAGCCGAGCGTCCTCTCCTCGGCCTACTCACGCTCATAAATGTCAGTAAATATGCAGCACAGACCTTTGCTATTATCACGGACACAAAAGCCACAAGACAGCTTTTCATGAGCAGACAAAGAGCTGGTAGTGTCGCCCTGCCGCTGGCGGTTGTGCTCGTTGTGCCTGGCCTTTGAAGCTACTTGTCTCCTAAAAGACCTCATTATTCTAGTCCTGGAGTCTTACAAGAAGGACTTCTTCTCACAGAGGCCAGAGGTTACCCCCCCCCTCTTGTCTTCAGTCCCCACCATCATGCA
The DNA here is from genome assembly GCA_902982915.1 of Phalloptychus januarius. NCBI lineage: Eukaryota > Metazoa > Chordata > Actinopteri > Cyprinodontiformes > Poeciliidae > Phalloptychus > Phalloptychus januarius. Next base: position 11,740,814 of record CADWAE010000230.1, on the reverse strand, counting down.
CAAACAGCCATTCTTCTCACCCCTGTGACGGAGATCCTGGAGCCACCAGGGCTCTCTCTATACCCATAAGCAGCAAAAGCTTGATGGATTACTCAGAAGTCCTGGGGCATTGTCGTTCCATGTACAGTACACACCACCACTGTTTTGTTTTTATTTTCAGTTCCAGCACAATACCTGTGCAGGAAGTATAAGCGGGAAGGTCAGGCTTTTTGTTTGGAGTTTGGCTGAGAGGTTCAATGAACCTGTGGATAATCAGATTTTGGACTGTTGGGTTTAATCTAATTTGGGGGTTGTTTTGTTTTCTTCTGTTTTTTTTTGTGTGTTTTTTCATTTTAAAATGTTCTCATGCAGTTCATATTGTGATTAGGAAAAAGAAAACAGGAATGGTAGAGGCCTGGTATGGAAAATATGAAAACCTTTTGGGAGAATTGCTTGCAAGTGCACTACCAAGTTCTTGTGTTGCTTCAGCGTGCAAAGAGCATTTCTAACCCATTACCTTTCATATTTTTCAACATCATGACTATAAAGTATTTTAATTGGAATTTAGGTGAAGGTTTAATGTGAAGTAGTGAGTCAATGTGATATGGAAGGAAAACTAGACGTGGCTTTCACATTCCGCTACAAAAACAAACCTGAAAAATGTTGCTTGCATTTTGTATTAAGCCCTCATTACTCTGCTTCTCCTAAATAAAACTCACCTAAGCCATTTATCTTCAGATGATGCATGATTAGGAAAGTCCTGCTTTGTGTAATTTAATCCTAGTGCAAGTCCAGCTACTCTGTGAAGGCCTCAAATCTCTTTTCACAGACAGAAAGTTCAGTGTTAAAGTTAAAGGGTCAAAGTTGTGAAGGAGTTTAACTTTTGTTAAGAAGAACTGAAGGAAATCATAAAAGCTTACTAATGAATTTCTCTGAATAGCTTAGTTATTTTTGAAGAACATACCTGTTGCATGTCACTTCTTAGATATGTAGGCAATAAACAGTTTCTGTTGTGACAACAGACATCAGACAAGCGCTGTCACAACGCTCCTTTGTCTCCAAACCTCTGTTTGCTCTATGGCCGCAACATAGAGGCCTCACACATCATCAGTTTCACAAATCACTGTTTTAATCTTCTCCACCACCATCTGACAGAACTAATTAAACATCTTCTCCGTGCTGATCTTCATCTTGTTTTGCGACGCTGTCTACAAAGTCTTCTCTTGCCTGTGAAAAATGCATTGTGTGGCATTCATTGTATCCGCTATCGCTTTGTGTAATCATCTACAGGCGGTGGACTCGCGAGACTCTGTCGCCATGGCTCTTTATTCCCAGTGTTTCTCCTGGATCATAATGAGGATCAACCAGAAGATCAAAGGGAAAGACAACTTCAAATCCATTGGCATCCTAGACATCTTTGGCTTTGAGAACTTTGAGGTGAAGTGATTAGTGAAGTCCCCAGAGGTTTGTTAGAGCTGAACAAAGAGCAGACAGGTCAGGAAGAAGTTTGTGGAGAAGTCTGAAACAGGGTTAGGTTAAACAAGATAACTATTAGCCTGAACTCCTGAAATCTGACCTTAATGAAAGAGAAACATTAGGAAAGACATACCATAAAAAATTCTGTTTCCAATTTCCAAGAAGTTAAACATGTGAAAGTGGTCACATGTCTGTAAAATTGCCAGTAAAATTAACATTGTTTCTTTTAATTCTATGAACTACTGACATGTCTCCTAAATTCCAAGCAAAAATTTAGTATTTTGCAGAAAATGACAAATGATCAAAATAACGAAAAAGCTGCAGAGCTTTCAGACCTCAAACAAGTTCATATTCATTTAGATACAACAATACTAATGTTTTAACTCAGGAAAAGTTCAGAAACCAATATTTGGTAGAATGAGGTTTTCAATGGTTTTCAGTACAGTGGCCTCTTAATTTTTTTCAGAACTGTACATGCGCCGGAATGGCCCAGTCAAAGTCCATGTTAGAGTAAACTATCAGATGTTTGACCAGAGTGTATTTGTGGCAAGACTTGAAAACTAATGTTAAGAAACACTGAAGTGCTTTTGTAGATAGTGGTCACAGATTTTAATCTCTTAGCATCAGATTGAATACAAATACACATTTAAAATTTTTTTGTTGTTAAAAAGACATGTAATACTTCTTCTCCCATTCATACCTGCAGTTGGTCTGTCAACATAAAATCACAATAAAATGCATAAAGTTTTTGTTGTAATGTTTAGGTTTAATTTGAATCTGAACGGATTTGCTTTAAGTGAGATTCTTCTGACCGGCAGGTGAACCGATTTGAGCAGTTTAACATCAACTACGCCAACGAGAAACTCCAGGAGTATTTCAACAAGCACATCTTCTCGCTGGAGCAGCTGGAGTACAACAGGTCAAAACATAGCGCACAGATACACATCATTTGAACATAAAACAAGAGCGAGACAGAGCCGTTAGTTAAACTGAAGGTGGGCCTCGTCAGGGTGAACGACCAGGCTTTTGGAACAGACTCAGTTTCTTCCTCAGTCAGTTGTTTTCTAGTATAAAAGACCAGCAGCACGGACATGGTTCATTTCACCACGTGATGGTGGATAACACAGCCTTTATGTCCTTTTGCTTTTGTATTTGTGTATATATACATGGTGTGCGTGTGTGTGTGTGTGTGTGTGTGTGTTTTCTGACAGGGAGGGGATCCAGTGGGAAGCCATAGACTGGATGGATAATGCCGAGTGTCTGGATCTCATAGAGAAGGTAAAGCAGTTCGAACCTGAGAGAGCACAGTCACCGTGGGGACCAACCGCTAACCGCCCGCCATGGCGGTGCGGGCCGACCCAGACGCCACTCTGTGCTTACATACACTGACTCCCTTCTCCCAGTCTATCATTATGGAGTCTCAGTTTGCATGTTGTTTTTACAGTAATACACACCAGTCGGTGGTTGGAGGTAGGGTTGATGTAAAACACAACAATTGTTATTTTACCACCAGAGATAGAAATTATGTTGAAACTGAGTGTTTAGAAAGGCTGGGAACAATGTAGCTATTTTATTTCTGTACATTCCTCAGATTTGTGTTGCTTCATTTATATTATTTCTGTGGCATTAGTGCGAGTTTGTGCATATAAAAATATAAATCAAAACATTGAAGAAGAAAAAGAACAGATTCCTTCTGGTATTGCTATACTGTAAGTTGCCAGATGATAGGATTACAGCTAGTTTGATCATGACTGTCTTTCTTACGTCTGTGTCTGCTTTAGAAACTGGGCATGTTGGCTCTTATCAACGAGGAGAGCCGCTTCCCCAAAGGCACGGACTACACCCTTCTGGAGAAACTGCACAGCCGACATGCAGTAAGTCCACGCAGCTAAGATCAGTTTATTTCTGAACTCAAACAGCTGAAGAGCAAAACGATCCACCTGGTTCTGAAGGGAGTTCTGAAGGGGTTAAACTTCCATCCTGGCTGATGATTCGCCTGCTGAGCTGAAAAGTCTTTGTTGCACCTTGTGCAAACCCCTCCCTACACGCTTTTTCACACAACAATGCTGAAATCTGATCAACCATTCTCTGGCTCTGATGAGCTTTGTGTGCAGGGAGAGAAAAGGCCTTTCTCAGAACATTTTTGTGACTAAATGGAAAGAACTGTAAGGACCAACTGAGCTCTCCCTGAGGTCTCAGCCCTGTGTCGTGTTTTAAGTTTATTAGACTTTTTAAAATTTTCTCTCACTCAAGGAGAAAAACATTTAAAATGCGAGATTATTGTATGATACAATCCTGGTCAGAGGTTTAAACACACACATAACAGGGATGAACTTAATTTATTCTGGCTAGGTTTTATGAGCAGAGAAGAAAAAGACTGGGTCTGTTTTATAATAGAGGAGATAATAATGTTTAGAGGAGTGTATGTAAACTTCTGACCAGGACTTTAAATCAGGTGTTACTCAGGTGCACATCACATTAACCACTGCAAACTTAAAGAAATACAAAACCTAAAAAAAATGAACAAACGTTTGTATAAGACAACAAAACTGACGTTTGAGAAATCAAGCTACGATGGGAAAATTTTTATAAAAAACACATTGAAACAGTTGTGTTGGCTGCATCCTTCTGGGTCGTTAACATGTCTGCTGAACTCTTGGAGAACCCAGAGTTCTGTCTCTCCTAATCAGCTCGTTAGGCAGACATGGACTTAATGCCTAAAAGAAATCTGTGGTCTTCCTGTCTTTTCTTCCCAGACAAACCCGTACTATGTGAAGCCCAGAGTGACAGACCACCAGTTTGGCATCAAGCACTACGCTGGAGAGGTGATTAATCACTCTTGCACCAACACACAAAGACACACATCGCTGTCTTTTTCTTTGTGGATTCAACGTTTAGTGGAAGTGAGGTAATTGCTGGATGAACAGAACAGGTTTCTTTGCCAAAATCTTGTCCAGGATGTCGGCGTCTCACTCCTCCTCTGCTGTCTTTTTTTTTTTTTTTCTTTTTTCCCTGATTCAGGATAAAAACTTTCACCGTCATCATCTTCTTCCTCAGCTGGCATTAAAACAGGCCTGGTGAAAGTTTGGAAAGGAGGAGAAGGAGGAGAATAATCAGGAACAAAAGGGAGCAAATGCAGAGATTAGATAGTATTGTGCTTTTTAAAGACTGGCTTTGTGAATCCTGTCTCAGACAGAATACTGTCTCTGATTGTTTTTCAGTGCAAAACGATCAGAAGCCAGGCATGGATAGTCTTAGTTGTGAGCCGGTTCAGATACAAAAGGCCAGACCAGGCTGCCGTTTCCAGTGTTTATATCAATAAAACATATTTTATTGGGTGTTATGTGATAGCCCCCACCATTTGCTTGCATCATTGTAAGAAAAATTACACATGGAAAGTTTGCTGTGCATCTGAATTCAAGCAACTTAATTCTGATGGCCTTCAATACCATCAGGCGAAACCAATTGCCTGTAGAAATGACCTTATTTGTAAAAGGTCGAGTCTGTGGAGGAGCTTAAGAGATCCACATTTTATGCACCAAATGTATCAAATAATAACTATTAACTATAACTCCACATATCTGACTTTTGTGGCAAAAAATAAAGAAAAAAAGCATTAAAAGAAAACAATAAGATGTCCTGTTTTCAGTTGACCTCTAATACGGCTCAACAAACATATGTATGAAGGCGTTCTGGTCAGATAAGATCAGACCACCTTCGTTGGTCAACATGCAACACGTTTCGTTAGCGAGATAACTAACACCTGCACATCACCCAGAGCAGATCATCCACAACATGAAACTGTCAGTTTGCTTTTTGCTCAGCAGCGTCAGATGATTAGAATTAATGCAGAGATGAAAAATATAGACAAATGGGGAAACTTGGAAGAAATCATATTAAATGCTGCAAGAGACTTTCACCAGGATGGCAATGCTTTAAACATGCAGCCAAAGCAACAGTAGGATGGTTGGATCAAAACATTAAATGTGGTAAGATGGTCCAGTCAAAGTCCAACCATGAACTTCTCTTAAGGGATGCTCTCCATTCAATTTCACTGATCTCTTTGCAGAATGAGTAAAAGTTGTAGTTTCTCTATGTGCAAAACTGGTAGAGACATACACCAGCTGACACTCAAGTATCATTTTTGTCATTCTTGTTGAGCAAGTAAAAAAAAATTCCATAAAATATAACATATGTTTGTGGTTGCAATGTGGCAGAATTTGAAAAAGTACAAGCAGTGTTAATGTTTAGTAAAACAGCAAAACTGCATCTTTGAAATTACTTTTTGCTAATCAACATGTAAATGCATTTTTTTCGTAAAGGATCTAGTAGTTACTGCAGCCATGGTTGTTTCACTAAATTGTGCTTTACTTTCAGTGAACTGGTTTTATAATAAAATTCTGATTTTGTGCCAGAGAACATATTGGAACTGATGCAAAACATAAATCTATTAGTGTTTTCCTTTTAAACAGCTGTGTATATGAAATAAATTAGTGCTTCTGTGATTTATGTGTACACGTTTCATCATGTTTGGATCTGGTAGACCCTCCAGGCTTGCAAATGCGCGACGAGTTGCACAGCACTCTATTAGGCCAGGAGGTGTATCATAACCACTGTAAAACACTCAGACCATTTGTATTTGTATGCTAGACTGAGGTTACATGTGAATCCTCTTCTACAAAACAGGTGTATTGGATGCATGTTTATGACGACAGTAGAAAAACTCTGTGTTTTAGTTGTTGGTCAGAAAAGGTAATTCTGCACAAAAGCAGTTATGATCACAAGGTGAGTGAGAATTCAGAACATTATGCAAACTCTATACAAGCTCCCTCCACATTGTGATGCCAAGAAGTTTTATTATTATAAGTTTAAAAGCTTTATTGTTTTTTGGATATTCGGTTTAGTTACTGACTTCCTAATTTTTCGTTGCAAAATTTGCTTGAACCAGGATAAATCTGGTGTTTCTCAATTGCGAATTTATTATCATTATTTTACTTTTAAGTTGCTTCTGTCACAATTCCTACCATCCTTTGTTACCGCATTGTGCAGGTGTTGTATGATGTGCGAGGAATCTTGGAGAAGAATAGAGACACCTTCAGAGATGACATTTTGTTCATCCTCAAAGACAGCAGGTGAGCACATGTCTTCTTTTGTATCCTGTACACTGGCACACCAATACAATCAACTGGCAAGAACGAGTTTCTTTGACCACTGGTCTTCTTCTGCTGCGTCTTCAGGCTCGACTTCATCTACGATCTCTTTGAACGCGTTGGCAGCAGAAGTGGAGATGAGACTCTGAAGATGGGGACAGCTCGTCGGAAACCCACCGTCAGCTCTCAGTTCAGGGTGAGACAGCTGCATAAGGCGTCGGATAACATTTGTTTTCCTTTTTTCATATCTGTGGTATTAACTCAGCACATTGACAAGTTATAATGATGCACCAGAAATTTGGCTGGTGACTGGAATTAATTCATGTTCATTTTTGACTGGATCTACTTAGAAATCTGCTGAACAGAAGCAAAACTTAAGAATTATAATTTTGGACCCAAAGAGGAAGGATCAAGAGTCAGCACGCAGCTTCAGTAATTACAGCTAGAAACTATTGATCAGGTCTGAAATCCACATGTAGTGAAGGACTCAGGCCTGCAGCTTCAGAGTCACACAAAGACAATTACAAAGTTAGTCTTCTATATCCTACTAGAAGAACATTTGTGGTATTAAAGGACTATTTTTGCAGCAATATCTAAAGAAACTCATCCAAGCATTTATCTTTAGTTGCATTGATTACTGCAACAGTGTCTTCACAGGTCTGTTGAAAAAAATCAGACAGCTGTAGCGGAACAAAACACTGCTGCTCGTTTTTTCACTAAAACTATGAGGATAAAACACATCACCCCTGTTCTAAAGTCCCTACACTGGCTGCCTGTAGTTGTTATTGAGTCAGCCTTCCAAACCACTATGGCCTTCTGGTTCAGGTCTGGTCTGCTCTGCATCCCAAGAACCAGAAGCAGAAATGGAAAAGCAGCATTCAGCTTCTATGCACCACAAATCTGGAACAAACTTCCAGAAAATTGCAAAACAGCTGAAATCAATGCTTCAAATCCACATGTTTAGAGTGGCCCTTGGTTTGCAGTAACTGGAAAACTGATCAACATGTTTGACTTGTATTTGCTTGATTATTTTGATGATGGCATTTGACAAACTGTAATATTGCTTGTTTCATAATTGATGACTGCATGATATTTTTATGAGCTAGAGCACTTTGAACTGCCTCGTCGCTGAAATGTGCTATACAAATAAACTCAACTTGACTTCACCAGGACACCCTAACCACAACAGTCTTTGATGTGGAAGTTGTTGCTGAGTGAAAAAGACTCAAAGTTACTTCCACTGGTGTGTCTAAACACAAAATCATAGCATGGCCAAATAAGAAATTAAAAACAAAGTTGTAAATACTATGTGAGCATTTCAGTTTATTCTGGCCATTACATTTCACTCCACAATCATTCCATACTTCTGTAGATTTTGCTTTTTTGGATGATTCATTTTTCAGAAGTAAGTACCCATTTTGGCAATCTTTCTTTGAAATTACTTTTCCAGATGTTGCCTTGTATAGTTTATTTGACAAAAGGAAAAAAATTATCCTTTCAAAAAAGCTTTTTGTAAAACTCATCTGAAAAAGGAGGCAAATGTTGTTCCACAATATAGGCTGGAAAACATGTATTTAATTCTGTAATTTAGGGCTTTTACAGAAAAATTTAACTCGGTAATTTTTTTTACTGGCATGTCAATTTCACATCTCTTCTTTATTATTGTACAATAAGGAGAAGTAAAACACACAGAGTGGGGGGAGGAGGAAATCTGTTTAGTATCAACTGGGGATGATGAATTGGAGGGAAAACTGGAGCGGTAAGCTGTTGATGTATGGAGGAGGGGATGCAACAGAGGGCCTCGTTTAAACACGTCTTAACTACAGCGAGCAAGCGACGATTTGGCAGGTCACTCTGGCATAGAGGTCCAAAAATCCAAGGGATTAGGGTTGACGGCTGGGCAGAGACGGGCCAACCAGGGGCCAGTCACACTCAGCTGCTGGTGTGTCTGCCGGACTGAGAAAAGTCTGGGTGGTTCCAGGCTCCTCAGAGGGTGTATTTGTCCGGGTGTCTCTCATAAAAAACTGCATTTAGATATACATAAGTGAAATAAAAATGCTTTTGTCTTGTGATTTGTTGCATATACTTAGATTTCTATATCCTTCACATTAAAATCGCAGGACAAAAAAACAGGTTGAAGGCAACAGAGATGCAAAAGACAGAGACTTCAAGGAATACATATACTGTTTTTTGAGAAGCTGTTAATACTTCTTTTAAAACTGACTCGCATGAAGGCCGTATCAGGTGTTGTTAAGGTTTTATTGTACTTTTAATTTGAATAATAAGTTTAAATAAAAAGTTTACGAATTCCCAGGTGATTTGTAATTAACATTTTGTGTAGAATGTAAAAAAATAAGACAAATTTCAACTTTACCCTGAGTTTTTTTTTATTGACCTCAAAATACAAGTTATATCAGAAAATATATATTTTTTCTTTACTGTCTTTACGCTGATGTCTTTCAGGACTCTCTCCATTCCCTGATGGCCACACTGAGTGCCTCTAATCCTTTTTTTGTACGCTGCATCAAACCAAACATGGACAAGGTAAGTCATGCAAATTTCATTGCACAGGAAAAAAAAAAGTTTGAATCTCTGCCATGTCTTGTCAAGGTCGCATGTGAAGTTAAACCTCCTTGGTGCTATTCATAGCTCCCCCTGCACCCAGAGCTCATACTTGTGCTTCAGCCTCTGTGCTCTGATGGGTCCAACCGCAAATAAGATTTTTTCACTCAAATGTAGCATTACTGTGTAGCTGTAGATATTCGCTACTAACATACAACTTCTTCTTTGGTGCAAATACACATTTCTCCCACTGTATCTTTTTATCCAGAGGTCAGAGGTGATGGCTATAGTTGATGTTCTGCTGATTGGCTTGCATATTATCTTTCTCCATGTTCTCTTCCTGTTGCGTCTCATCATCCTTTTTCAGTGTCCACCTCTTGGCTCTCTGACACCTCCTTGTCATTGTCCTGCTTCATGATTCCTTGTCTTGCTCTCGGTGGTCAAAATGAAGCAGGCAGTTGATTTGTTAATCCTGACCTGCGACAGAATGACAAGCATGCAAATTTATGTAGACCCACAAATGGAAAGTGCACGTTTGTGTGATTTACATGCTGGAAAAAAAACGTCGGAGAATCAGCTCGTTTTTCATGCTTTCAAATCAACATGATGTTCTTCTTTCAGCTCCCTCAATCCTCTGCAGAGAAGTTAAGAAATCAAAGTTCCACAATGAGGAACTAAAGATGCAAATTTCCATGCTAAGTAACGTTAGTCTGTAATTAGACTGACATGTAAAAGAATTGCTATGATCCTGTGTGGGCCCTCTGTGTGACAAATGGCCTTCATGAGGACCGAAGTGATCTGCCGGCCTCCAAAGAGAGGCGGCAGATATGGCAGATCCTTGGCGATAAGCAGGCCTGAGGATTATTGGTAACAACGCTGTTGAGGATTCCAGGAAGAAAAAGGCCCCCCAGGCTGCCAAGGTCTTGCCTAACAGAGCTCAGGTTTCCCATCTGACGGTGTTTGTGTTTCCTTTCAGTAACCCGACTGTTAATGTTAAATGATAGAGCTCTCTGTGGTCATTTACTTTCTAGTTCAAGTTAAGCTTGACTCACCAGAGAGGTTGTTTGAGTGGGTGTTGCCTGCAGTGTTTGGCTGTGTCATAACTTTCTTTAGCTGCACTAAGAGATGAAGGTTATATTTAAAAGCTGACATGTCTGCATGCTTAAACACCAGCTGTGCATTTGCTCTGCACCTTGTTTCTATTAAAATGACATCATAAAACAGAGTTATTGCTGCTTCTATCACTGGACATGAATAAAAAAGTAATTGTTCTTGCTTGTTTGTCTCTGGCAGAAAGCTAATCAGTTCGACCCGGATGTCGTGTTGAACCAGCTGCGATATTCTGGGATGCTGGAAACTGTAAAGATTCGAAAGGCTGGATTCCCGGTCCGCAGAACATTCAAAGACTTTTTCAGCAGGTAGGAAAACCAGAAGTAAGCCTCTCTCAGACTGGGCAGCTATATTTACCTTTTATAGAAATGAAACATAATACACAAATGTAAACATATCAGATTTGCTAAACGCTTCTGTTACTTTAACTGCAACCATTTCTTTTTTTGTTAAAACAAATTGTCAGGTGGGTTTGAGATGAAACAGTATTTGAACTTCATGCCAGCTGAAAATCTGTGACGATGTTAGCTTTGATAGAAAGTGTTTTTACTGAAGCTGCCAACAATTATTGTAGTTGAAATTGTTCTCACAAATACAATAGCATAAAAATTTATCCAGCTTTCGAACACAGAATAATTATTTTTGCTTTATGCTTGGGATAAGGCTGTAATTTAATTTACATAATAAATGTAATTCATCTTGTTAAGAAATAATGACTTCTGTTTAACCCTAAAAAGTTTCCATCAAATTTTGTTTAAATTGATCTCATTTTTACTACACTGTGTCACTTTGTCATTATTTTTACTTACTCTGATCTTGTTCTATACTGTAGTCATACCATTCAAAAAGGAATGGCAATCAAAAATAATTTCTTCCTGTTTTTGTGTTTTCACAGGTACAAAATGATCCACAAAAACAAAAACCTCTCAGCGGAAGAGAAGTCTTGCTGTTTGGAGGTACTCACCCTTCATGATAACACCAAGAAAGAGTGGCAGCTGGGGAAGACAAAGGTGCAGCTCCCATACACACACTTATAAAAACATGCCTTGACTTGTTGGTTTTTTCTTCTTTTTTTGTCAATTTGGAGCAACTTGTAAAAGTACTGAGCAGATTCATGCCCTGGGTCCTTCTAGTACCCACGAACAACACCGCAACTCAATGTTTCAATGGTTTTTTCTTTAGCCAAGAAAGAAAATATCAACTTTCTAGGTTTTTGGTTTCTCAAGTATGGATGGGAAAGTTTAACTGGATAGGCCCAGGGTGATGTTACAAAGTCAGTTCATGATTTTCTTTAAGACCACAGGAGGCCACAGTATACTATTCGGTTAGCAACTCACTTGACAAACACCTTGTTAGAGAGCTTTTTTATAAACTGAGTGCATAAACAAGCCATGTTTTGCCAAAAAAGAAAAATCAAGAATGTTTGAGAAACTTTGTAAACCTTAGCGAGCAAGCTGAGCCTTCTGTCACTCCTTAACTATTAATGGGCACCACAGTCTCTCTGACTCATGTCCCAAAGATTTGTCTGAGTCTTGTTGACAACTTCCTCCTAAAAGCAAAATCCTGAGTTGGTGACTGTAACTCAGACAAGGACTTACTGTAATCACGAGACGATCCTGTAGGAGCTGCGGTGTTTTCCCCTTGACACACTCACCGAGCTGTGCATTAAACAAACAACTGTCCGTGTGAGTAATATCGAAGCAGACTTACAGTCACGACATGCTTCGTTCCCTTGTTTTTGAAGAGTTTTTGCGTTGCAATCTGAAGCTCATCCGGCTCTTTATTTCAAAGAAAGATCAACTTTAGCTAACTCGCTCAATCAGGCTGCACAAAGCCAAGAGAATTTATGAAGAAAACAGCTTTTATGGAGTTCTTTTGAAATCAGCTAAACCCGCATCTGACCCCCAGGTCCTTCCTGTTCTCAGTTGTGGTTCCTGCGTGGCTGAGACTTTTCAGATTTGCCGTTTCCCTTTTGGACACTTTTCTTGTAATATTCCATTTGGCTAGCACGCTGTGAACAGTGTCAGCCTGCACACATGGCAGGCCAAAACACATGGTGAGACATGAAAAATGATGCGAGCCATATGTACGGCTCGCTTTGAATACATAACTGGTGCATGACCGCTAATGTGCAGATGCCAGTGTAAATTAAATATCCCACACACTCATCCAGAGGAGGAGGCTTAACCCTAAGCTAACATTGCCTTGCTAAGGTATTCATACTACTTGAACTCACTCATTCCAAACACATCAGTGTATTTTATTAGGATATATTGTCATAAACCAGGGGTCTGCAGCCTTTGGCTCCAGAGCCGCAAATGGCTCTTTGGACCTTCCAACATCACTCTTAATAACTTTGGCTAAAAGTTATAAAGAACCAGGCAGCTGTGGTTTCTAAATTTAAATATAACAAACTCGGGTTTTTAACAGGTCTTGTGACTTTTCCGGCTCTAATTATGTTTTATTTGACAGGCCTTAGAGTAAAAATGGATCTTTAGGTTGTAAAGGTTGCAGGCCCTTGTCATAGACCAACATCAAGTAGTACAAAACTGTGAAGTGGACAACTATTACTTCACAGAAACACATGATAAGTTGGACTGAGTTAAATGATGGTAATCCTGTAAGAAACCTGTTGGAGGCTGCAAAAGCCTTGAAACTGGGGCGGAGCTTCACCTTCGAGTAGGGGAATGATAGATACTGCAGAAGGGTTAGTCATTTCAACTACAAGACTTTGACTGAGTAAAAGGCTAAAAACTATGTATGTCTTCCTTACATTTTATGTCTCAGTGCAATACATTGAAGTTTTGGGTGAGAAAAGCATGAAAGAGTTCAAGAGAGCTCAATACTTTTGCAAGTCACTGTATGAGACACCGTTGCTCAGCTCATGAGTTCATGTTTCTGGTGGCAGTATGTTATTCCTGGTTTCTGGGTAATGTTGTGTGGGTTGTGGGAACGAGGCTCAGGGTCTGTGTTTCCTTCTGGTGGAACCAGCTGTGTGTAATTATGTACGCACTGATTGTGTCCAGGGGGAAGCTGTGTGCCCCGAATTAGGAGACTAGGGTTGATATTTGCTGGCTGGCGCATGTGTTTGAGAGCCGTTTGTTTTACAGACGGGGGAAGGATGTGGACGAAGGGGAAGCTTCCTCCTCTCACAGACTTTCACAGAGTTGGGCAAAGCTGCAGCTGTGGGATCCTTTGATAAGTGGAACATCTGGGAAACAAACACACAAATACTTGAATGTCTCCACCCGCAAACAGAAACTCTTTTTCAGAATAAAGTGGCCACATAAGCTCTGTTTTAGCTCAGATAATGTTACAGGGTTTCCAGTCTCTTACACCAAAAGTGACAATGTTGAAAAAAAAAAGTTTCCAGGAGTGAGGGAAGGGTTAACTCAAACTCTTTCTCCTTCCCTCATGAGACCAAGGAGAGGTGTGGCTTTCTATCTGGACACCAGCCACCATCCCTCCCCCTCATATCCCTTCATCCCTCCCTCTTCTTCCCTCTCCCCTCCCCGTTTGCTGTGCCTTTCTGCCTGCATACGTCAGTCTAGCTACCAAGGCAGCGGTAGCAGCAGCAGAGGAAAGCTCAGGAAGGACGCCCCGAACACAATGAGGCTCTGCAGCAGCAGAAACGCTGCAGTCTGTCAGTCAGTTTTCCTGCCTGTTCTGCTCTGCAGTCAGGAAGACCAGCTTGCATGGTAGCTACAGCTGCACCACAGCTTCCTCCTGCAGTGACCAACAAAAAACAGGGGCCCTTCACATCTCTGTGGGCCCCCTCCCTTTTTTTTATTTACAAGCATAGGAACTAACCCATCCTCTTTGTCATCTCTCCCGCCCCATCCCGCCTCTCTGTCACCCCCACGTCGGCCGTGGCGCTGCCCGTCCTGCAGGTGTTCTTGAAGGAGGCGCTGGAGCAGAGGCTGGAGAAGGAGAGGGAAGAGGTGCGGCGCAGGGCTGGCATGGTGATCCGCGCCCACATCCTCAGCTATGTGGCAAGGTGAGTGATTGGATGGGGGGTTGAATTGCTGAGTGGCAGCGGCAGTTGTCAGTGTTTGTTTTGTGGTGGAGGTATGCAGCTTATGTGCTGGTGTGTGTGCGTGTTTGTGTACACATTGGGGAGGTGGAGGGTGGATTAGGTGCTTTCATGCAAGGCTTTGGCAGAGTTATCTCTTCCCTGTATGTACATGCGTGCTATGTGGACTTGCTGAGCAGTACATGGCCCAGATACTGGACAGCCAGTCATTGTTGCAGAACATCTGTTTTTTTTCTCTCTCGAGCCTTCATTTGGGATCTTTTTGTTACAATTAAATTATAAAGTTAGAGGGAGTGAAGCTTTAAGAGCCTGGTGACGTAATGTGGTTGTTGGTGTTCTTTATTCTATTAGAATAACCCACAGCTAAAGCACTTAATTTTATATAATGGAGTAAAAAGTGTTTAGCTTTATTGTCACAGGAAGCAAAAAGAGAGAAAAATTGCTTTGATGTGCTTCTGATTTAGAATAATCACATAATCTTACTTGTTAAAATGCACAGTGGAGCTAAGCGTTTTGTTGATAATAAAAAAAAGTTGTTACCTATAAACATTGCCCTGCGAAAATACTCATAACACTGCAACTCATCCTTGTCACAACACACATAATGACCTGGCATGGTGGTGGCAACATCATGCTGTGGGGATGCTTTTGTTCACAGAGGCTGGTCAGAGTTGATAGGAAAATGGAAATCCTGGAAATAACCCTGATAGAGGCTGGAAAAGGCTTGTGACTGTCTGCAGAACAATAAAATCTACGGAGTGGAACGACTAAATTCTTGCTGTGCTAGAGTGGCCTAGTCAAAGTCCAGACTCAAATCCAAATGAGAAAATACACTCCTGATCTCCACTCAACCTTTCTGAGCTATTTGACAAAGAATGGATAGAAGGTACAGAATGTCGACACATCACAATAACCATCTATTCGATTTGGGTTCGGGTGAAATATTTGTTACCCTATAATGTTTCTAGTTCCAGTTATGAAAAGTCTGCATGTGAATGAAATATTGAGTTGTTGGATGGACTTTTTATGCTCCCCACGATAGATGTATTTTTCAGTGGCTGAAATGATAAATCTCAACCAGAGTGATGAGACTTTCTGATAATGCTAACAAAGGGAGCAACCAGGAAATTGTGGGAGTATGATGATTAAAATCAGCTTTGTAATATTCAGCAAATCACAATTATATGTTTTCTTGATTTTGTGCAGCCCTGGAGATTTGGAATTTAATTGAATTGAATTTATTTGATTAGGACGGTGCACATTAACCAATATCACTACAATTTATGGCAGGATCATCATCTAGGAATGAGCACAATAGCTAAATTACATCCTCTGTCCAACACAAGTAAGGAAAAAAAAATAAAAAACTAAATACGTCATACATATAGTTAAGAAAAAGTAAAAAAAACAAAACAATATCAACAAAAGAAAACATTTACACAAGAAATAATTAGCCAACAAATAAAGTATAAAGACAAGTATAAGGAGTGGAAGACAGTATGAATGGATATACAACTGGCTTGCTTTCAACCGAAGCTTGGGTTTCTTTTTAAAAGTTATGTAGTTTTTACTGATAAAAATGGGTGCAACTGACAACCTGACCTACTTTCTGATTTATTATCTGATCACGTTGGAGAAGGAACTACAGCAATGTGAATTTATTCACACACCAGTATGCATGCACTATACAGAATGGAGGCGCAGCAGAAGTGACATGTATATTTTATAAACTTGATGTATCATGAAACACTTTTCGTATACCCAGAGAACTTGCATTTTTCAGTATGTTAACCTCCATTGTAAAAGAGGAAAAGTGTGATGACAGCTTAAATGCTGTAAAACCTCTTAGTTCTCCAAGGAGCTCTCAGATTTCTTTAGCTCACATCAACATATTCACTAATTCCTAGAGTCTTTAGAATTTTATAGAAGCTGAAATGTTTCTTGAGTAGAAACTGAAAAAAATCTAACCAAAATTTGACTAATTGCACAGTCAGACTCTCTTCTACTTTCAATGCTTGTTAAACATCTGCACATGCAGACACCCCATAGGCATTTAATCTAACTGCACTTCACCTGCCTGCAGACATATATAAGGTTACATATAGTACTGCGAAAAGTTTTTCTGAGAGAGTATAATGGGGCTGATGACAGCATTCAGGTTATGGGTTTCCTTCTCCTCTGACTCGTTCTTACTGAAGCCAGAGCCTTGGGAAGTTCCCTAAAGACACAAGTACAGGCTTTGTGTTACTACACGTAACATTATATAAGTTCAGAGGCCATCCTGACACCAGAGGAAGCCCATGCTGTGATAAATGTGGATGATAGGTCAGACTGGGGGTCACAGAGTTGGAGCACAGTGTGTGTGTGGTCCCCAGAAAGCTATGTGCTGTTTGGACGTGTCCATGTTTATATGCATCTAATGCATGTGCTGTGTGTGGGTGTTGGGGCTGAGTCACAATGCTAAACACAATGGCCCACAGAGGATTGGCACAGCCATGCAGGCCTTTTTCTTTCCAAGGTGTTTATTTAAACAGAGAAGCAGAAGTAAAGATGCACCAATCAGAATTGTGTGTTTTTGTACAGCTTTGACCTGCTGAAACAGATTTTTTTATCCTAAAAGCTGTTCCTTTCAAAGAACCACAAAACAGGAAGTTTCAAAAGCAGCCTTTAAGCTATTTATACACTAGCCGCCCTTCTGTGAAGGATCATTAATTAGATGCAATAAGAGGCGACGTCATGTACATGTGAGTGTCGTTCCTGTAAAAATGGAAAACAACTTATTAGCATCTTTAGCATTTTATGAAAACATTTATCTCTGCTAGGAGGCTTGAGCTCCGTGAACAAAGACTTCAGACTTGACTTAGACGCTTAGTCCGGGAATTGAGTTATTAACAATGTCATTGTCAAGACAAACTAAAAAGGCCTTTGTTTGATATTTAGTAGATTTATATTTCAAATAAGACAAATATAGCATTTCATGACTTTCCAGAAAAATACAAATCAGCGCAGTTTTGTGCATGCTAAACTTTGCTTCAAAAAGTAAAAAAAATTGTATATGCTTATGCATTAAATTAAGGGCAAATGGTATCAGAATTGAATTCTGCTTACATAAATGCTTCATTATTAGCAGAGAAAGCGTTTGCTTAAGTCAATACAGACTTGATGCTTGATGTATATTTGTCCTCTGAAACTTGACTTGGACTTGTCCGTCAGAGATGTCAGATGTGACTTACCTTAACTCTGACATTTTCAATAGGCTGCCAGCACTTTCAAGTCCAGGGTGTTTCAAAGCAGGCAAATACTGACATTGTCAAGCTTAAACAGAGATACTTTCAGGTACTCAATTCAGCCTTTATGTTTGCTGAAAATATTGCTCTTTTGTAATAAGACAGAATGACAGAAATGTACAAATTCACTTCAAAAATACTAAATCAAATGTTGTTTTAACTCTTATTATTCAAGGTTTTTCAAGATGTTCTTAAAAGAAGTTGAAAAGAAATGTCTCCAAACAACTTGTGTATTTCTTATAATGTTATTGTTAAACCCATTAAAAATACATAACATAGAGTTTTCTGTCAGTAACAACGTCCACACTGAAGACTGTGAAAGTTTAACACTGATTCTGTTCAACAACCAATTTCTTGATGCAACAAATATGTTTGAGGTCAACATAATTTTTTTTAACTTTTTTTAAAATACTTGTTTATAGGAAACAATACAAGAGGGTCCTGTACAGCATTGTTACCATCCAGAAGAACTACCGTGCTCACTTTTGGAGACGCGCCTTCCTGCGCCTGCGCTCGGCTGCCGTTGTCCTGCAAAAACATCGTAGGGGACAACTTGCTCGGTCCATCTGCTACAAACTTAGGGAGGAAAAGCGGAGGCGGGAGGAAGGGGAGAAGAAAAGGAGAGAAGAGGAAGAGCAGAGAAGGCGTGTAGAGGAGGAGAGGAAAAGGATGGAGGAGGAGGAGAGACAGAAAGAAAAGGAGAGACTAAAGGAGGAAGAGGAGAGAAAGAGGAGGGCAGAGGAGGAGGAGCAGAGACTGATGAAGGAGAAAGAAGAACAGCAGAAATTGGCAGCTAAAGGGGATACAACAAGGTAGAATGTAGTTTTTGTGTTTGTTGTGTAACTTTCTTTACTTTATGCTCTAATTATAAAATCTATATTTTACCTGTAGGAACTCCCTTGTGAATGGTGCTTGCCCTAAGGTAACTCAATTTCATTGTCTGCTTCTAAAATAATAATTCAAACATGATGTTTGTGCAGATGTTTGAATTTTCTGAACCGTTTTGGTCAACAGCAGGATCTCACCCAGACTCCGTCCTACAACCACACCTCTGAGGAGGAGAGCCGCCAGATGGAGGAGATCTTACGTCTAGAGAGGGAGATCGAGCGCCTGCAGAAGCAGCAGGAGGACGGCGTGTCGCTCCTCGGGGATGTTTCCCGCGAGGAACTGCGTCAGATGAGGGACGCTGAGATCTACAGGCTGGAGAAGGAGGCGTCTCGCGTGGCAACAGAGTTCCTGGAGCTGCTGGACTTCGGAGGGCTAGAGCCATCGCTCTCAAGTGAGGAAAATCTCCACGAAGTGAATGAATCGGCAGCTCCTTTGGCTGAGGAGGAAGTGGACGAGGGTGTCCCCACGGAGGACGAATGTGTTCCTTTGCCGGACTTTCCTCCCCCAGCTGCGGTTCCTCTTGATACGGACGTGTTTCAGAGTATTCCTCCTCCTCCCCCTGCCTTTGCAGAAGGAGTCATGGTGTCCTCATCCTCAGGTCCTCACTCTGCACCAGAAAAAGTCCCCCCTAGCACCTCTAATGGACTTAATCATACCCCCATTGTTACAGACTCCCAAACCTGTTCCCCTCCTGCTTCTCCTCATATAGTGACTAATGGAGAAAGTCAGCCATGCCAGAGAACTACCGGGACTTCGGATTTTGTGCCTTTGAATGATGTGCCATCGCAGTCAAACCTGCCAGACACAGAGTCAGACTATGATCAGGAGGAGTTCGAGGAGGCCCATGGGAGCTCAGGTGCTAGCATCAATGATGGCCATATCACAGATGAGGAGGTGTTGCGAGAATCCTCCTGTACCCAAAACAGCCTGGATTCTTTCAGAGGCAGCTCAGACTCAGTAAGTTAAGCTTCTGCTGAATATTTATCTATCAAACCTTTCTTGGCACATTGTAACCCCACTCCACTGTATTTAATTTTATGTGATAGACCAACAACCCGGAGTAGGATTGTTGTTCATCTGAAAGGTGAACCTCTCCCACGGTCTTTTGTAGTCTCTCAACTAGGACTGGACAATAAATCAGTAACAATATATATATAGTGACAGGCATGTGACCAATATCAATAAACAGGTTAATAGGTTAATGTAAATAAACAGATTCTATATAATGCTGAATAATTTCACTACACTCTGATCCAGCATTCTGGTGGACTTAGGCAGAGGAAAAGCTTAAGCTACTCTAACATCCAGCTAAGACTTTTGATGGCATCAACTAATTCACTCACTCTTTGGTTACCTAGCAACAACCTGTTGAGTAACATGTGGCTACCTAGCAACAAGCTGTTGAGTAACATGTGGCTACCTAGCAACAAGCTGTTGAGTAACTTGTACAGCAGCAGTTTCAGATTTCTCCACCATGCCTCCTAACTGCTTAGGAATAAAAAACAGTGGCATGGAGTGGAAGAAGAAAATGAGTAAAACAGCTGGAGGGGAAATAGTAGATAAAAAGGTCACTTTGTTAGCTTGGCCATATTTTAGGTATTTCAAGCCAAAAAACAAATCAATAATTATCTAATTATCTATATCGACTCATATGAAATCATCCAGCCCCACTCTCCATAGGTTTGGTCTGTCTTTCACTCCAACCATCCTCCCATCAACTTTCACCAGCTTCCCTTATATTCCCACATCATAATTCTGCCACTACCAGATTTCCTTCTGGTAGTGTTGCGTTCAGGGTGTTCAGGATAAGCCCCCCGCCCCATGTAGGCTAGAAGGTTCAGCTCTGGTTTCCTCAGATTAGACAACTTTGGTCTCCATGTTTGCTGTGTTTCCTTCATGACTTGTGGCAAACTTTAAACAGGACTTCTTATGGTTGTCTTCCTCCCTCACTTGAAGGCTAGATTTGTAGTGCAACTAAAAGTTGTCCTAGCATGAGATTCTCCCACCTCAACTATGGAAGCTCCTCTGGACTGACCACTGGCCTATTGGATGCTTCTCTTCGCCTGACATTTTAGGTTGTTTGGAAATGTGCCATATGGTCTCCATTTTGAGATGTGTTTTTGATCAGGGCTATCTGAGCTGTTCAAAGGTTGGGATGTTGAGTAATAACCAAACCCTGCTTTTAGCTTCTTTACAGCTTTAGCCCTGATGTGCCTTGGTCTTCATGTGGTTTGTTTTCTAAAGTTCAACAAACCTCTGAGGCCTTCACAGAACAGCAGAATTTATACCAAGATTCCTTGATTTCCTTATTAAGTGACTTCTGCAGGCCGACTAATTGGTTGCACTGGATATTATTTGGTAGCATGAGCGAAAAAAATGCTTTAAACACTTGTGCTCTACATTGTGCTGGTCTCACATAAAATCAATATAAAATACATAAAAGTTTGTTGTTGTGACGTAGCAGAATGAGTTCAAGAGATTTGACAACTTTTATGAGTCACTATGTTTTAATCCAAATCACTGACAGTAACATCTGAAGCAAGGAGACATAAAAGTCCAAAAGAGCAACTCGAAATATGCATTATTCAAGTTGAACCTAAACCTAAACGAGAGGTTTAGATTTGGTGTTTTAGCTCTTACATGTTAAAACACCAAGAATGTCCTGTGTTTATTATTTTGCTTTAACATATGACTTCTCTACACATGATCCTTTGCTGTGTTGCCTGCTGCTGTTACCACAAGGCCCAGCTCACATGGAAACAACAATGAAGCTGAGTTGAAATCATTTGTTTTGGCTCCACAGATGTGGCTGCATTGGAGCCTAAATGCAAGATACTGCTGGCTTAGCAGAGCCTTCAGTCTGAACTTTGTGGCATCAGCAGAATGTCAGAGGAAAAGAAAAATGTTGTATGTGTTGGCAGGCAGAAACGTGCATCTGTGTCGGTGTGAAGGGATGGCTTTTAAAGATTTCTGTAAGCGAGTTCAGACAGAATGTGAGAAGTGAAATTACAGAATTGTGCAGCTCTAAATGAAGCGCTCATTAATTATACTTGCAGCTCAAGGATCTTTCACCTTATGCATGTTGAGCAAAGCATTGCTGTGTATTTCACATTCATCCAGAGTGAAGCAACATCACATTGCTGCTGTGTTTTAGTTCATTGACAGTGATGAAGAGAATGACGGCTACGTGGACACAGATGAGGAGATTTCTAATGGCAGAGTGAGTTTGCTGAATGGCAGTGGGCCTCCATATTTCCATGGCTACCTCTACATGAAGGGTGAGTACCGAGCCACTGGCCATGAAGCACGCAAACGATTAATGCACAGCTAAGCACAGATTAAATATGTAGACCTTGGGTCTTCCAGACCCACTTGAAGCAGCCTTGTTTTAAGTGAAATATCTCATCACATTTTAAAATTATACAATAAACATCTCAGGTGGACTCATGATCCCATGGCGTCGCCGCTGGTGTGTGCTTAAAGATGAGACCTTCATGTGGTTCCGGGCCAAACAAGATTCCCTCAAATCTGGCTGGCTTTACAAAAAAGGCGGAGGGATGTCCACTTTGTCTCGGCGAAACTGGAAGATGCGATGGTTTGTCCTGCGCGAGGCAAAACTCATGTACTTCGAGAACGACAGCGAAGAGAAACTGAAAGGAACGATAGACATCCGTGCATCCAAGTAAGAAACCTTGAATAAATGTCATACAGTGTCAAGTATTTTCAAAGCGTTTTTTTTTTTCATCTTGTCACAATAGAACCATATATATTTTTCCTTTTTTCAAGTGGAAAGAAGATGATAAACGAGCTCAAAATAGTTTACAAGTCTGAAAAGCCTCTTGTGCTTTTACATTCAGACCCCCTAATATCCTAATACCACTAAATAAAGTCAAGTGCATCAAATTCCCTTCAGAAAACACAATTGGTAAAAATAACAACTGTCGTTATTTTTCATAAGAAATCTGCCTTCGAGTTGCAGTAAACTACAGGCCATATCAGAGGAAACAGTAAACATGTGAGAGTAGGTGCCTCAGTCAGAAAGGACCAAAACTGAACTAAAAGCCCAAAAAACTAACACTGCACATGACCCTGAACACACCATGATGGCCATAAAATAAAATTAAAATGTGGTGGCAGCAGCATCATTCTGTCGGATATTGAAATGTGTAGTCGTAGGTGTAGCAGGACAAATGTTAAAAGGTTTAAAAGGTGTAAATCATTTTTGCAGGGTATTGTACTAACCATTTTATCATTGTCTAAAATAACTCTGTGTGTCTTTTAAAGGGAGATTGTGGACAATCATGAGAAGGAAAATGCTCTGAATATTGTCACTGAGGAGAGGACTTATCAGATCTATGCCGAGTCTCCCGAAGATGCCAGGTAAATTATATTCCAGTTATTTCCATTCGTCTTGCTCTTTGCCAAGTGTTGGCTTTTTTTAATTGTCTCAACCTACAAGTATAGAAATTAAGTTCCCCCTTGTGGTTGCCTGGTGGAAGTTCACGGTTTAATTTGCAATTATATGTTTGCTGACTTTGTGCTTTCTGAACTCCCTCTGACCCACTCAGTGGTTGGTTCAATGTGCTGAGTCGGGTCCACAGCGCCAGCCCGGAGCAACTCCTGGAGATGCACCACGAACAGGCCAACCCAAAGAATGCTGTGGTGAGTGCCTCGGCTCCAGCCTCAGTTATTTTTTATTTTTTTATTTTAACGTGAGAAGGGAATAAACATGTAACCGATTCCGCTAAAGTATGAAGGTCCAGTCCAGTTTTGAGGTTGGATTATAACTTTTGTTTTACTTGAAGAATTTGAAACTGTAGCTTTCTAATCTGGAGCATGGTTAATTTATCCGACCTACAACTTCTCTCTTGCAGCCTTGAGTTGATGTCTACAGAAAATATTTTGCATTTAAAAGGCAAAGCTTTTTATTCACTCCACTATTTTTTCTTTATAGGGTACACTAGATGTGGGTTTGATTGATTCTGTTTGTGCATCAGACAACCCAGACAGGTGAGTTTCTAAATGTTACTTCACCTAATAGGATCTTAAAACATCTTTAATTTCTTTATGAGTTTCTTTCATGCAATCAGACTGTCTTTAAACATTTCATTTGGTCCTGATCAACAGTTTTGCTTCGGATTATGATTGCTCTCTCTCCCTTTTTACCATATTCTGGTATCTCTCCATGATTGCATTGTGGTTGCTTGAACCATTGCAAGCAATTTCTCTTTGCCTTTGCAAAGAGAAGGCAAAGGAACAAATATAGTGGATAAACAGTCTCTTAAAGAAGGGATGTCATGATCTGGGCTGTTTTTTTACAGATGCAATTCCTTTAAGGAAAGGCATTTGCCAAAGTGTCATTGAAATCAATGCCACTTTTGTACAGTACGCATTACATTTTAATAAGTGTGATTTTGTCCCTTTTTCTACTCAAGTTCCAATTTTGTTTATAAGTCTGCAACAATTATCTATTTTATTAACAGAACAAATATTTTATTGAAGCGAGTGTTACTGCAGTAAACGTTAAATTTTCTGATAGTCTCCTAATTAAAGAAAATGTATCTGATTACAGACAAATAGGGAGCTGAAACCGATGCAGGGGCATTATTGTAAAGGGTCTCTTGCTAGGAATAATCCAGACAGATCAACAAATCAGCATTTATGCTCAAGAAATATGCTCAAAATAGGTTTGTGATCTGTAAAAAACTGGCCATTTAAAATGTGGTGGCATTATTTGCTGAGGTTGCGACAATATGCCAATCTGAATAGACCAACAACAGGTGTCACAATCTTTGTTTGGTCTGGCACCATAAGAGCAACCATTTGAAAATGCCTTGATTTAAAGCAAAACAAAATGCCTAACAGCAAGACATTTTTATGCCTGAATAATTTATAGGTAACATATTTTCTCCAAGTAAATTCATGGCAACTTGACAAAAAACCAAAATCCCCAAGAAAGTGTAAAAAGCTCTTTAATGAGACCGATTTCAGGTATCTGAAGGTCTGGTTGCTTGGAGGGAGAATGTACAAATCTAAGGTGTGGTTTAACACTTTTTGCAAAGTCCTTTTCTTTTTTCTTGTTTTTTTAAAGAAAAATCTTCAAAGTGTTATTTTCTCTTTCTAGACCAAACTCCTTTGTGATCATCACGGCCAACAGAGTGATCCACTGCAACACAGACACACCTGAGGAGATGCACCACTGGATTGGCCTGCTGCAAAAATCTAAAGGAGATACAAAAGTCGATGGGCAGGAGTTCCTCGTCAGAGGTCAGCAGGGATCTGGGTTCATGTACATGTGTAGTGATAGATTTTCACACAGAAGATTAAATTTAAGTAATCAATATTCTAAGTAGCAATCCATGATAACATGTCGGTTGTAATTCTCAGGTTGGCTGCATAAAGAAATGAAGTCAGGAGCAAAGAGTACCTCTCTGAAGCTGAAGAAGCGCTGGTTTGTTCTAACCACAAACTCCCTCGACTATTACAAGTCATCAGAGCGCAATGCAACTAAACTGGGAACACTGGTCTTGAACAGCCTCTGTTCTGTGGTGCAACCAGATGAGAAAGTCTTCAAGGACACTGGTTGGTTTAACATCAGTTAGCTCCATCATTTCTGATTTTTTTTTTTTTGCATATTGATCTCACTCCTGCATATATCACATGTCTCTTTTCTCCACTCCTCCCAGGTTACTGGAATATCATTGTTTATGGGCGTAAACACTCTTACCGACTTTATACTAAAATGCTGAATGAAGCCATGCGGTGGGCAAACGCCATGCAGGGAGTGATAGACAACAAAGTTCCCATCGAAACACCAACTCAGCAACTTATCAGGGACATCAAGGTAATAAACCTTTTAGTTTGACTTTTTGTTGTGACACAGCCCTGATTCACTGATAAATGATTACTTTAAGAATTGATGATTTATCTCAGAACTGACCATTTCAAATATTTCAGTGAAATGACAAACATTTTTTCTAGCTTAGCAAACCTTTGGCAGGGACTCACACGGTTGTGAAGTGAGGTACTTGAACTGTGTGCTGTGCTGTTCATTTGGTTTTGCTTTTCCAGATCACCACTTTCTCTCTACCATACATCCAGACTTTGTGGCATTAAATTCCGTAATAATTCTTTCAGTTCTATCTTACATAAATTTTTTTTTTATGCCAAATTTACACAAGATTGAGACCATATTTTCAATGCTTAAAATTACTTTGAACTTGGAAGGTCTCCACAGGTTCTTGGTGAAGTCTTCTTGTTCTTATTGCGACTGCAGTTCACTCTCCTTTCTGTGTGGCAGCGTTTGGGTTGTTTTGAGCATGCGCAACTCTTCCATGCTGAGGTTATATTGGTTTATTATGGGAGTAGCAGCATCTCAGGGTAGTGTGTGTGATGTAGTGGCAACAATTATCTGGTGTGGATTAATTAGCAGAAAATTTTAAGCAGGCTACAACCTCATCACACCCACGCTGGGCTGGAGGTACTCCAAGAAAATTAATGTTGGCACTGTGGCTGCTATGTACTGCAGTGTGTAATCTCTTCAGCTGCTCTACACTTAAACTTCTTGTACATCATAGAAATTGGTATGCACTGGCCTCATCCAGATATACATATACATATATTCAAACTGTCCAGACTTGGCTGTGCTGGTTTCCTTCAAATTAAAAACATAGTTTTCATGCTTTCAAAGTTATAACTTTTTTTTTCATTATTAGCCATGAAAAGTGATGAAAAGATAGGAGGAAAACGTTAATTTACAAGGTTTTATGATATATTTTTGCAATAGTCAAACCACGACTTTTAGTTCAATTTCATTCTATTTTGCCTTGATTTATGTTTGGCTTACTATAATCTGTGACCATTACAAAGATGTTTTATTTTTTATTATCTGCATGAGTCTTCCAGACAGCATAGTGGTTAGAATTATTGCATAATCCTCAGCAAGACTGAAACGTGAGTGCAGAAAACTTTTTTAAAAAAAGGTCAATTTATCAGATAGTAGAAGTGTTGAGAAACATCCTCATTCATATATGATCCCTCAGCTGTATCACTGAGGTATGATGGCCTGAAGAGTAGCACAAGAAATTTATTTGGCAATTGCTAAGAAAATAGTAGCCGTATGAAATGCCTTCACGATTAAATAAAATTTTTATTCATTCCAGCCATGTTTGATTCATTTGTGAATGAATTCACAAAGAATTCATTCACAAAAAGAATGTGAATTCTTTTTGTGAAAATAATAAGGCAAATTTATGCCTTATTAAATTTGTTATTTAAAATTTGTGATTTTGTTGTTACAGGAGAGTAGTTTAAATGTGGAGGCTGTGGAGCAGACGTACTGGAGAAACCCCATCTTGAGATATACCCAGCATCCTTTGCATTCCCCCCTTCTACCTCTTCCTTATGGAGATGTCAGCGTCCACTGTGAGTGTTCATTCACACAGATTTCAAAGTTGTTGTTTTTTTTATTTGTATTGGCCAGTTGTACACTCAGAAAAATCTTTTTAAGAACATTTTGAGGGCATCCAAAGATTTGCATCAGCTATCAGATGATCCATCTGATGTAATAATTTTTTTGTCATAAGTTTCCTGTTTTTGTTTCTGCATTCTGTCCTATTAACTAGGCTTTTAGTGTCTTTTTATTGTTTAGTTTGAAGCACTCAATGAGTGTGATTAAAAGAAAGTTATTTTCTCTGGCTAAGCAAACTGTTCCCCACCCTATGTCTCTTAGTGCAAAAGGAAAAGGGTTACACGAGCCTGCAGGACGAAGCCGTGAAGATTTTTAACTCACTGCAGGAGATGGAGGCCGTGTCAGACCCAGTGCCAATCATTCAGGGAATCCTGCAAACCTGTCAAGACTTGAGGCCATTACGAGATGAAGTTTACTGTCAGCTGATCAAACAGACCAATCACGTCCCGCACCCCAACAGTCCCGCCAACCGAGCCCACTGGCATCTCCTCACCTGTATGAGCTGCACCTTCCTGCCCAGCCGAGGAATCCTGCGCTACCTCAAGTTTCACCTGAAAAGGTGAAGCTCTGCTTGGACTGAGCGATGAAAAGTTTGAGCTCTGGTCTGAACGTTTGTTTTTGCACCTCTGCATTTTCTTCAGGATTAAGGAGTTGTTTCCTGGGACAGAAATTGAAATGTTTGCCCATTTTATCGGGGAGTCTCTGAAGAAGACAAAGACGAGAGAGTTTGTTCCATCCCAGGAGGAGATCGTGGCACTTCTTACCAGGCAGGAAATGACCACCACAGTTTACTGCCATGGAGGAGGCTCCTGCAAGATCTCCATCAACTCTCACACCACCGCTGGAGAGGTAAGTAGAACACAACCATTGCTTATTGTTTAGTTTTCCTTATGGGTAAACAAATCCAACTTTAAAATGTCATTTTTAGAAGATTGTTAATACACAGCATAGCTGCACAGCACTTAATCTTCTCCTGAAACTCAGTGCACAAGGTTGAAACATACAATTGGAGGAATCCTTGACTGCTCCTCTTTTTTACTATCTGTAAAAAGGAGGTTCTCTTTTCCTTTTCTCTCTCAAGATCTGCCTGCCCACAGATTTCTAAAAGGATTAGGTCTGGGGCTGAGGTGAAGGTTGATTTTGTGTTTGTTAAACCACTACTGGATCAGTACCCAATGAAGAGTTGTGTTGTATCCAGATTTTTATTTACTTTTTGCTGGTATTTCACAAAGTCTTTAACACTATCCATCCAAAATAAAACTAAACCACGTGTCTCCTGTATAGATTACTTTAAGGACCTGGGTCACATCATATTTATACACACGGAAAGTAAGATGCTATAGATTACTAAAGTAAAGTTTCTAGACACTGATCTGCTTAATATGTAAAAAATAAATTAATCAGAAGCAATTTTGTTACATTTTATGCCTTAAAATGTGATTTTTCCTACTTTAAACAAATGTATTAAATGTAGAAAAACTT
Source organism: Phalloptychus januarius (assembly GCA_902982915.1). Classification (NCBI taxonomy): domain Eukaryota; kingdom Metazoa; phylum Chordata; class Actinopteri; order Cyprinodontiformes; family Poeciliidae; genus Phalloptychus; species Phalloptychus januarius. Next base: position 11,712,377 of record CADWAE010000230.1, on the reverse strand, counting down.
ATTTGCACATCTTTAAAAGTTGTGACACTAAGAGCGAAGGCTGCCTTGTTAAACACATGACGCTATTTCTTCTCTTTGTCAGGTGGTGGAGAAGCTGATCAGAGGTCTGGCCATGGAGGACAGCAGAAACATGTTTGCGCTCTTTGAGCACAACAACACTGTGGACAAAGCTGTGGAAAGCAGGGTGCTCGTGGCTGATGTTCTGGCTAAATTTGAAAGGTACGCTTTAACTTTTTTCCTCCAGACATTATCTCTAATCAGAGACACACAGAAATCTGTGTCCTGGGGATGACAGTGATATGAAGACAAGGTAATAAAACTGGATAAAACCAGATGTGGGAGTGAGAGGTTTATGGCTTTCTCTCTCCAGACTGGCTGGCAGTGAGGAATCTCGGGATGAGGGCCAGTGGATGCTGTATTTCAAACTCTACTGCTTCTTGGATGTTGAAAGCATGCCAAAGGAAGGAGTGGAGTTTGCGTTCATGTTTGAGCAGGTTTGTTTTTCTGTAAAAATCGTTAAAAAGAAAAAAAAAAACATTAATGTTAATGACAATATGTTTGTCTTTGTTTTTGTCAGGCCCATGAGAGTTTGACCCGTGGCCACTTTCCTGCTCGTGAAGAGACACTGCAACACCTTGCCGCTCTTCGCCTGCAGTTCCTGTTCGGAGACAAAACCCGGATCGCTTGGAACCTGGAGAACGTCTACCCTGTGGGTCGCCTGCGCAACCGCATCCTGCAGTTCACCAAGGCGGGTGGAGCCTCCGGGTCGGGCCAGACTCTGGAGCGAAGGAGGACCAGCTTCCTGGACGGTACGCTGAGGCGTGGACTGAAGACGGGCTCCATGAAGAAGCAGCGCATGGAGGAGGAGCAGATGCTGGAGATGTGGATAAAGGAGGAGATGTCTGCCACCAGGGCAAGCATTGTGGAGAAATGGTCCCATCTCAAGAGTCTGGATCAGCACCAGGCCATGCTCAAATACATGAGCATAATAAAGGAATGGCCGGGATATGGATCCACATTGTTTGATGTTGAGGTAATTTTTGATGTACAAGAATGTAGATGACTTTTGGAAGGAATGGGACAGGTTTATATCAGTCTTGTGATTCTACTTATGTTTGGATTTTCACAGTGTAAAGAAGGAGGATTCCCACATGACCTCTGGTTGAGTGTGAGCGCCGAGAACGTGTCCGTCTACAAGAGAGGCGAGCCAAAGCCTCTGGAGACGTTCCCGTACGAGCACATCGTCTTCTTTGGGGCTCCACAGCCCTGCACCTACAAGATCACTGTGGATGAGAGGGAAATGTTTTTCGAGACACCGGAGGTACAATTTTTATTGGAACTTTTTATTGGCTTGGAGAATCATTTGTGCCCTAACTTTTCCACATTTTGTTACTTTGCAAACACAAACTTTTCTGTATTGGATTAGATTGATTATTCTAATAAGAAGTTCCAGGTTTTCACATTGTCTTTTGGAGTATGCTCCCAATTGGCCTTTCTCAGAAATTTTTGCTGATTCCTCTTAGAAAATAAGTCAAACTCGGGTAGATTTGTTTTAATCCATCTTTAAACAGTAATTCTTAAGTCTTGGTACAGATTCAATTGGGTGTAAGGCCATTTTAACACTATAATATGCTTTGATCTAAATCATTCCCTTGTCGCTCTAGTTATATCTTTTCCATTGTCCAATTGCAACATGAACCCCTGCTCCTTTTGCAGTCACTAATTTGTTTTCTCTCAGGAGTTTTCCATATTTAGTTGCATTTTAAAATGTAAAAAGGTTCAAGGGATATAGTTGATTTTCCAAGGCATTGGACATTTCAGATGCAGTTTTGTTTCTTTATTTTTTAACCATTCATAGCTGATGACTCCCCTTTAATTTGCTTAATTTCCGTCAGGTCGGAGAGATCACAAAGATCATGAAAGCATACATAAACATGATTGTGAAGAAGCGCTGCAGTGTCAAATCTGTGTCCAGTTATGGAACCAACTGGATCCGGTGATCTACTACAGACCGACACCATACCTACTCAGCTGCACAAACGGCACAGAGAAGTTGTGGATAGATGAGAAGAGGAACCACCTGCAATTTTGCTAAAAAGATTTTGAGTTGACATTAACACACTCCATTTAGAAATCCCCCCCAATAATGCCCAAACATGATGCTTCTCCCACCTTTTTGGACAGAGATTCTGAATGTTTATCCCCATGGACCTTCATGATCTTCCATGTAATCTCCAAAGAGTTATACTGGTCATTTCACATTTGTTTTTTACTGAAATCACGCATATTCTTCATGGATTTTATTTAAACATTTTGAACTCTTTGAGTATAATTTGAAACATCTCCACATCTAAATGACCAAATCAGGAAATTTCACACAACTTCTATGAATGTGGCATGACGAAAGAGTTGGCACCTTTTTTTATTAGATTGGTGTTTTGGGTTTTTTTCCAAGAGTTTTTGACCCCTTTTCTAATGAATGTTCTCCTGAACGGAGGTCCCCTCAGGGTATTTATTAAGTCCCCTCATTCTGCCTTACTTAACAGCATAAATGTGGCCTTCCAGAAGCAAAATATAAACTGGTTTGTGATTATTTACATATGTGAGGCTAAACAAATCCTCTAATAGGTTAAAAAAGAACTAAAACCGATCAAACGTGATGTTAGTAGATACACCAATTAAAAGTCTAAAACCCTTTTGTTCTATCCAGACTGAAAATTACAAAGTAGCATAATATGTGTACTTCTGTTCCAGAAGAAGAACAAATGTGAGCTGAATGTGTGTTTAAAACAGCCAAAATGTGTTATAGAATGAAAGCATGACAACATTTCATTGCATTTGTGAGCATAGTTTGCTTGTGTGTCTTTGTCTTTAGACATGTCGGCAATCAAATGAGGGTGTGGTATTTATTTATTGAAAACACTCAATGGATTTGAGAGTTTTCAAGCACATTTCAAGTAGCTAAATGGGCTTGAAATAAATTGTTAGTATAATTTGTGCTTGTAGAGACACAGAAAGTGATGCTGAGGTGGACCAGATGAGTTATCTCCATTTTGTTTCTGGGCTTCTCTGACTGTTAGATTTGTATTATTATTAAGTCAATGCCAACCAACCTGCAGTATAGTTCATGGTTAGAGTAGTATAATCTTGGCATAATGAGCGTAGCATTTACCTCACATTAGATCACTGTCCTCCGTTACACCCCGCTCATTTTCACCAACAGTGGACACTCTGGTCAGCTGCTGGCGGCCACACCAGAGAGCAAGCCACCTTGCCATTGATGATGACTGTATTTTTGAGACTTCTGATTGTTCTGATGAGGCAAAAAACCCTGAAAATGTTTTATATAAGAATTTAAAAATGCTTTAATAAATTATTGTATTTGAAATAGTTTTTGTGTTTGTTTCATCCTTTACAATATGATTGAGACAATGTTGGATGTGTTTGAACAGGAAACATCAGAAATTAATAAGTTACAACAAAACGCTGAATATTGATTTATCTTTTATTCCCTCACAGATACTTTTTCTTTAGCTTAGAAAAAAACAATTAAGTTTCTTTTTAAACACTTCAAGAAAATATGTTCTGTCTTCAGTGAATGATTTGGAAAATATGAATGTTGTGTTTCAAACTAGCTCTGGTACTGGTCAGATGTTGGCCACCCCTGAGGCCAACATCAAGTTTTCTATCTAAGGAAACCCAGTAGATTGCACTGAGTCGTTCACTCCTCATTCCTTCTGGATGAGCATGTAGCGATTGGACAGTCGACTGCATCATGCCACTGACTTTCCCTCACACTGAGAATGCATGTAGCGACAGTGGAAAGTAAAACCCCCCTTTCTTGTCACAACCAATTGGACATGTGAGAAAACAGAGCATACACAAAAAAAGAAAACAGAAGCACTGATCCAGGAATACTTTCTAAGTTAAAGAAACCATAAGGGGTTAACGGCAGCAAGTTGCTCCTCTAGAAGGGAAACCCAGTTAAACAGATGATCCAGAAGTTCACCAATGTTTTAAACACTGAACATTTATGAAGCTGCAGTTAAACTCATTGCCTCTATAAAAACATTACAAAATCAGTTGAAACATTAAAATAAATTTCTCTAAATGTAAGTAGCTTCTACCTCTCAACAGGAAGACATGCTAATGTTATTCATGCAAACTCTTGACAGGCCTACAGATACAAATACAGAATTGTTGTTACACCATAATCATCTTTAGACAGTTAATTAACCATTTTTACTGAAATGTTACTTTATGCTCCAATATTTTTGCCTAGAAGCAATTAAAACCTGCAAACACAGCAGAATGACTTAATTGCTTTTACAGCTGGAAACGTGTGGGTTTTGTCACTACGGTTTACCCGAAATTGGTTCATTATGGTCCCTGTAATTAAAATGGGTAAAGTTCTCATTTTGTGCAATAAAGGTTTTATGAGTTTGAAACCCAGGGAGGAAAATAAGCCTAGTGCTAGTTCACATCCAGACAGTAAGCTTTTTTTTTCACCTTATGAAGGATTATTCTCTCTCTGCCACTGATTCATGACAGAAGCGTCAGCTGCTCATGACGTCCACCGTCGTAAAGCAGACGTCCAGCCTTCACTTTGACTTTTCACAAACGCCTGTTTTCTTCTCCACTGCTTCCCACTGGTGGCACCATGTTCGGGTTTTCCACCTCACCCTCCTGTGCTTTTGCTTTATTTTTTAACATCTGCGTCATTATTGTTTTTATCGCTGCAGCAGAGGCGCAGACTCCGTCCCCGGCCCCGGGTAAGTTTTCTTCAGACTGTTGTGAGTTGTTTTTTTATGTGCGGTCATTGTGGTCAGGAGGTTGTCACATGACATCAGCAAATTAGATTTATAGTGAGCAAAAACAAAGATCAGCGACTTGGATAATGATTTGGTCCATAAGCTTTTTAAATAGGGCTTTGGTTGCATTCAACAGTGAAACCTCGTGTTTTTCAGTCTGAGTTTTAAACGCCAAGTGCCAAGATCGAACATTCACAAGCCTCTGTTTTATTGTGCTTCAGTTTTTATACATCATTTTCTCTGTTTCAGCTCATTGTAGCCTGAAATCCAACAGCAGTTGTGATGAATGTCTGCAGAATGTGGCAGTAAGTTTTCTACGCCTCAGTTTTCCACTTTCTTGATGTGTTGCTCTTGCGATTGCTCATCAAAAGTCAACGATGTACGATTTTAATTTGTTTATGCTTTTCACTGGTTGTTTTTTTTTTTATAAAACCATTTTTTTTAATAAAAAAAAGACCAATAGTCAAAAATAAGGAAACAATACATTCGTTACGGATTTTTAAAGATTCCCAGACTTGCACTAATTCTGTGCACTCTGACTGAAGGGGGCGCTGTTTCCACTGTACATGTCAAAGGGGTTATCCTTCGTGTTTTTAAGCACAAAACAAATATTAATTGACCTAAACGTATAAAATAAACAAATACACACAAGTTTAATTCAGTCTGACTGTAGTTGAGTTTTTTAAAAACAAAATTAGTTGAGTTTATTTTTCTGTACCTCAATGTGTGCAAAAGAATAAACTTCTACAATCAGTATGTGACAGTGATTTTCATCTCTTTGATCTTGTTTTTTATATATATATAAAACATCTGACTTTTTTTTTACTTCTGTACCTTTTTTCTTTACCACAAATAGGAAAACAAATTGCTTGTATTTTGTTTTATGTGTTTTATAGCACCAATACCCTGTCAGAAATCCACTGAACTTCCATACGTGCCAATGAATATGTTTTTTGTTGTTGTTGCAGTGCTTGTGGTGCTCTTCCACCCAGCAGTGCATCGACTACCCAGTGAAGAACATCCTGCCCCCCAGCAGCGTTTGCCCCCTGAATGATGCACGATGGGGAGTGTGTTGGGGTAAGACAGCAAATTGGGATGTGTGTCAGCCTTGCATATATCTGTTGTGTTTTGACATATATTTTGCGAGTATGGTATATGTGAAGTTTTTTTTTGTTAGAGTATTGAGTAAATATCAGGTATGTGCAGTTTTATTATAGTAATTTTATTTTCATATATATATGTGTGTTAATTTTGTAAATTCAAATGCAGGCAAAATTGAATCAAGAAATTACATTAACAAAGAGCAGACAATAAAAAAAGCATAATCTATATCTCAACAGGGTAAAAAAAATGGAATTCACTATTTAAAAATATCAACAAAGCAAAGTCAAACAGTTACCAACAGTATGGTCTTTCTCAAATGTTAATATTCCATGTTAATCATGTCAAATTATTATTTTTTCTTTAAGCAAGTTACTTGCCAGTAGTTTCTTTTGAGCTTTTAGGCCAAATAATTTCAACATTATTTTTTGAGTTAACAAAAGATCATGCTTTTTTTTTATTCCTCTTTTAAAATAACATTCAACCACTTGAGTTTGATCACAAATCATATTTCATTTTAGATTTAAGTTAGTCCCATAAACAATGCATCATATAAAAAAGTGGTTTAGGAGGTATTTCACAAATGTATGTTAACAGATTACAGAGAATAATTGGGGCCATGTATGGACGATCCCATCTGGGGCCCATTTTTAGCCAGGTTACTATCTATATGGGCCCCATGTGTAAATGGAGGCTATGAGATCTTGTCAGCAGTTTTAGAAAAATAAGTTTCACATGTTGGAACATTGTAAAGAGCTGCTAGTATTTTTTTTCAGACAATTTAAAATCAAACTTTTTATTTTTGAGACTAGTATAGTACAAGCTGCTAGTTGATCATAAACCCTCAGGTCAGAGATCACATTGTTACACTGAAGTTTTTTTATGAGCGGATTTTATTCCTTTAATTTTTCATTTCACCTTTTAAAATTCACAGTCAACTTCCAGATATTGATCATCACGATGTCAGTACTGGCCGGAGTCATCATCATCGCCATTCTCGTCTGCTGCTTCTGCTGCTGCAAGTGTGAGAGGATTGGGTAAGCTGTGAGTCACATGAAACACTGGCAGAGGAATCTGGTTTATAACCAAAGGAGGAGGCAGAGTGGTGGTGAGCGGAACACAATGGGTTATTATTCTGTAAGGCTGGGCTGACACCGCTATCTCCAAAGAGCTTTCTGTCACTGTTGAATTTAAGCCTTAGTCTCTAGTAAGAGCCTGGATTGTAAAAGAACTTCACTATATTTTGGATATTTACTTAGTTTTATTTTTTACTTTTTCAATGTCCAAATCAACAAGCTGCAGCATTCTTTGATAGGATTAGTATAATCTTCTCTTTTGTTAGCCAAGAGTACTTATTCAGATTACTCCTCACTAATAAAAAGTCTAGAATATGGTGCCTTGAAAAGTGTTCAAAACATTTGAACTGTATTGCATTTTACCATAATGAACAACAAACTTGGGAATTTACACCAAAGAAAAGTAATGTGGCGATAACTGTAAGAAAAATTTTCAGAATTTATTTTCACAAATAAAATGTGTGTTTGCAGCCTGTTTTATAACCCAACTGCTTTGAACTTCTCCAAAACTCTTATCACCTGAGAGGAAAAAGTTTTGTTTATGCAGCAAGAATATATTAAAAGTGTAAGGGCTGCTCATCAGAACATACCCAGGCCACTTCACATTACCCAAACCCATATAAAATGGCATCGATGGTTTGTGTTTTGTCTTTTGGTTCCACAAACGGAGCACTAATCCACAACTGGAGCTTTCTGCTGTGTTTTATGGGGCTGTTTTGTATTATGTTGTCTAACCATCAGAATAAATGTTCTGTAACTTTCACAGAACATTTGTATTTATATTGAGATAAATTACGCACAGACTGACTCTATTTTCTAATTAGAATACTTTGGAAAGCCACTGGTTGCATTGGATCTTATTGTGGCCGTATCAGAGTAAGAGAGTCTCAAAGAAATGGAGTCACATATTTCAGCTTTTTCTTCCAGTTCAATTATTAAGCACTATTTTGTGTGGTATATTGCTTAAAATCCCATTCATTAAAGTTTTTTGCTGTAAGCTGACAAAATATTAAAAGGTTCAAAAGATGCTGGATTTCATAAGAATTTTATATCTTCTTTAAACCATTTAATATTTTGAACAAATAAACAAAACAGTGTTTTTTTCTTTTTTTTTTTTTTTAGAAACAGAAGGGAAGATGTGCAGATGGAGAGACAGACCCGAACAAGGAAGGCCCGTCAGAAAGCCAGGTGAATGGCTGTTGAGTAGGTGTCTAATGACCTGATCAATCCCTGTTTTCTGTCTAGATTGCATCACTTTCTTTCCATGTGGCCAAAATCTAATTTAAAATAATTTTCAACCAATTACACGTTTCTTGTTTCAAATATACTCTGCACATAAACTCAGCTCCATATTACTTTTAATTTGAAAATAAACAGATCCAAGCTGTCTGATTTGTCTGCCATTCAACAGTTTGTCCTTGATTTTCTCCCCTTTTAGGAAAACAGAGATCCAGCTGAGGCATGATGAAATAAGACAGAAATATGGTGAGACCTGTTCTTTTCACGATGAAACTTTGAAATATCAGATAGGGATTTTACGATATAGCAAATCATTAATGTGCTGTTTTAAAAAAAGAAAGAATAGCACAGCAAAATATATTTGATAAGCTAAATAGAGAAAGTGAAGAACAACAAACGATAATGAAAACATTACAAAGAAAAGTTTTTGTTTTTTTTCAAGTGGTCAATGTTTCCATCTAGTGGATGAAGACAGAACTACACTTCTGTTGCTGAAACTTGCTCATTTGTAAAAGCCACATTTTCCATTGTTAAACACTAAAAGTAACTAATGTAGTTAGCACAGCTTCCTAAATTCAATCTTTGTTCATATATTTTTCATAGGCATAGCGAAGGAAAATCCTTATGCCCGCATGGATGATCATTAGGAGGAATGTCAGTGAAGAGGATCTTCTTGATGCCAGTAACAATGAGATACAGTCATATGAGTACCTATTGATAAACTGTGATCTTCCAGATTAATTTCAGTGTGACTGAGCTAAAAATAAAACTTTACTTAACACTTGTTTCATAAACAAAGGCCCCCTAATGTCTGATTAAAAGGATTATTTAACTAATATGGTTTTCTGTGCATGTGTAAAACAAGCTGTAAGGCACAGTGTTGTCACCCAAGATAAGCTAAAACATTGACAGTGAAGGATTTTAACAGCTATACTTTCATTCTGCATGAGCACAACTGTGATCTGATCTAAAGGGCCTCTAACAGGTTTTTATTTTGTCTGATTTTAAACTTTATCAGATTAGTTTTAAAATGTATCAGAATCTTTTAATGACGTGATTCATAAGATCTTTGTGCAGGTAATAATGCATTTGAAAATAAAGACAAAAAACAATTGTTTGCTCTGCTTTTTTCTATTTATATATTCATTAAAGTTTATTTGTCTGTATTAAAAAAAGATTATTTTAATCAAAAATAGTGGTCTACTCAATAGTATGCCCATCCTCTGTAGAGTGTATGCACTTAGTAGTTATTCAGACCTCCTTTTGCACAAATTACTGGATTAATGCAGCATAGCATGAAGGCAATCAACCTGTTGCACTGCTTAGGTATTAAGGAAGTCCAGGTTTGTTGGCTCTGGTTTCTCTCATCCTCTGATACGAGCCACGATACTGCATAGGTTTTCTATCTGGCTTAACTGAGATCAAGCACATGGTCATGAGAACATCTACTACTACATTTGGCTGTGTGGATAGGTGTCAAGTCCTGCTGAAAAATCAAATCATCATCTCCATAAACTTATCATCAGAAGGAAGGATGAAACACTAAGGTTTACTATTACATGGCTACACAGACTTTTCCAACCCTAAATTCAACCTGAATATAAATTGTTAAAATTTTGTACTAAGTTTTTAACACTGACCGTACAAAATACCTGAATTTGCAGATAACTTTATCATTTTTGTCTTTCTGATGACATCTTTGCAAAATATTCAATCAGTTATGGTCAGGTACTCAGTACTGCAGTGCAGAGTAATACATTTTACTCTTAAATAATTTCTTGAATGACTCATTTTTACATCCGTTTGAGTCCAAATATGTAGAAGTATTGTTACTACTCTTGCATGAGTACAATTTTTGGGTACTCTACCCATGTCTGATTATATAGCAGGAGAAAAAAAGTCAAAAATATGATCTTTTTGGAGTGGACTTCAGCCATGATGTCAATCCTATTGAAAAAAAATTGTGGGCAGAGCTAAAAAGTTGTATTCAGGTAAGAAGGCCAACAAACCTGACTCTGAAAGACACACGAGGGAGAATGTCCCGAGAAAAGAAACCCAAATTTGTTAAAGGATACAGATTAAAACTGAGGTCTACTTAATACACAGGAAGTGTGTATTAACAGCATTTAAAGAATGCTCTTTAAAAAAGTGAAAACTTTTCATATTTCTGGTTTTTATCAATGGTAAATACCAAAGATGTTGGTAAACATAAATAACCTAAAACAGACAACGAGAAAAATTGTTTTGCTATTACTAAACATTTGGTTTCTGCTGTATTTTTCTCCAAATAATAATTATTTTAAATTTAAATTACATATTCTTAAGCAAGTAAAAAAATCAACTTAACAGTGTGGAGCAGGCTTTCCATACACATTTAAATCAATGTTACATATTTGAATTAATGGGTCAGTCTCCCTGCTACTTGCTGAAGCTAGTTTTATTTCGTTAAGACAGGATATGTCTTGTATTTCGTCATATCCGGCTCAGCTCTCTCGCGGGAGTGCGCAAAATTTCTGTACGCGTTCACGTATCCGCGGCCCCGTGAAGTTTCGGAACACGTGATCCCGTTAGGTCGAATCAGATTTTAAAGTTCTGTCCAGTGCGCGCTCTTGCTCCAGACGAAATAGCCGGGCCGTAGGAGGTGAGAACAACCCGCCTCAGCAGCACCGACACCAGGCTCCACGTTTGATCCAGACACCGGAGAAAGTAACAGCATGTCTGAGGAGAAGCCAAAGGTTAGTGCCGGGGTTCTGCCGCGGAGAGCCGCGTCCTGCTTCAGTGTTTAATGCTAATAATTACCGCTGTAAGTTTGCGCTAAAGGCTGCGGTAACCGTGTTTAAGCGGGCAGACGGGGAAAACAAAGGTTTGCGGATATTCTGGGTTTGTGCGCACATTACGCTTGAATTTTATATTTTTGATTAGTTATCTGTAGTTTTACATATTGGGCTGCTTTTAAAGTCATTTATATTTTTAAATACTGGCATGCGGGATGGTTCGGGGGTAAATCATTTGCGTTTTCCCTGAGCGTTTGCGCCATTGTGGCTCTCTGCGCCAGTTTTCAGCATGGGCTAGCATGCTAAGCTAACCCCCTGGATGAACAGAAAGCGGCATGGATGTGTGAAACCTTCCCTCAGCGCTGAAATCTGACCAAATTAGCTTTAGCTACTCGCTCCCGGTTAGTTTGCTTCTTGAGTTCATGATGATGAGGATGAGTAATTTTGTTGCAGGAAGGAGTGAAGACGGAGAACGACCACATCAACCTGAAGGTAGCAGGTCAGGATGGATCAGTGGTCCAGTTCAAGATCAAGAGGCACACTCCGCTCAGCAAACTCATGAAGGCGTACTGCGAAAGACAGGCGAGCTCACCCCGCTTTACACTGAAATACACCTGGTTTCTTCCAGGAGTGTTTTTTTATTTTGTACTTCAGACTTTACTCCACAACAGCTGGTTTCAGTTTTGATTTTGAGTTGTATTTTTGTCTTTCACAGGGGCTCTCAATTCGTCAGATAAGGTTTAGGTTTGATGGACAGCCGATCAATGAAACAGACACACCTGCACAGGTTGGTAAAACACAACATCACACATTGTTGTGAAAATAAGGTTACATTTTTGAGATGTAAGTAATGAGAAAAAGAGACAAGAGGTGTGCCAAAAATGAGTCAAAAGACAGAAATAATACAAGCGTTGGAGGAGGGAGAAAATGACAGAAGGGTAAAAAGAAGGTGGGAAGGACACATTTAGTTTTTCATACTTTCATACATATTTTCTTTATTTTATGTCAATATTTTTCCAAGTCTTAATTACAAATTTCTCAATTTTTTATATCAAAGTGACTCATCCTTTGTATCTTTAATGGTCATGATAAAAACAAATAAATCTAAGCGTTTTTATAAACGTGTTTATAAACACACAACCTGATCGTTGGTACATAACATAATATTAAAGTGGCAGTTTAGGTAGTTCAGTGATATGGAGCTCTCGGGTGCGCTCCTTTCCAGTCAGCTGGTGGATGTGTTGACAAAGCAAAGAAGGGAGATGGGTTTCTATTAAACTGGGGCCAAAGCATTTGTCTGGAATGTCAGCAGGAATCTGGAGACCCTTGGAGCGATCAGGGTTGATTGTTATTCATTAACTGCTGGAAACGTAAATGAGCTTTGAACTAAAAACTGCTAGAGATCCCCTGCTGGTTGGTTAATACACAGCCTGGATTTGTGTAGCTTTTTGTAGTAATTGAGGCATTTTCTAAACTCAGAATTCTCTGCTTTAGTGTTAAATCAAATTAGTAAAATTGTTATTTCGTTGTACAGCTAATAACCTACAACCAGAGAAGAAGGCATTTCTGTGTTGCATGGATAAAACAAAAGCACAAAAACACAATGGGATGCAATATGTTGGTAGCATTTTAACACCTAGAGGTAGAAAGCTGTGTGGCAGTCTGATGCTTCTCCTTTTCATATTTTGGGATAGTTTTATTCATTCAGTCGGTGTGAGGGAGTCTTTGATGTCGAGGGCCTCATTCCTCCAGAGGAACTGGTGTGGACCCTGGACACCAGAACACTCCAATGATCCCTCGGGTCCCCTCACTTGCGTGACAGTGGCAATGCAGTGTGCTCGTTCGCCATATGCATCGCACTAAAATGCACAAAATTTTAGTGCAAATTAAAATTTAGTGCAAACTCCTATTCTCCACACTTCTCTGCTCTCTGACTCAAAAATAGTGTGCAGTCGATGTTCAGCAGTTAATCTTAAACGCAATGGCCATGTCTTCACACATCCCAATATTTACTCTAAGCATTTGGAAAATCTCAATGTAACTTTCATAGCTAGATTAAAAAAGGTGAGTTGAAGATGAAAGCAGCCATGCAACAATAGAAACATTTAGTGTCGCCATTACAGTTTCATCACACTTATCTGTTTTATCGCAGCTTGTTGGAATATATGTAAAATATGCAAAATGGGTTATTGCAGACTGAATGTAATTTATTAATGGTAAAGCCGACAGCAAACATTTTTTTCTTAAAGTATGCTTGCATTATGTCTTCCTTGTTAACAGATTTGGCTACTGGTTATTATTTAAGTCAGAAGACTGCAGAGTAAACCTACAAAGCACACACTTATTTTAATGTGACTGAGTAAATGTTTTAATTAGTTTCAATTGTTAAAACTTTTGTGAATGTTTGCAAAAAATCTCTTGACTTTGTCAAACTGCTTCAGTAAAAACATCCCTGCGCCGTTCGCAGTCGTGCCCAGAATAAGCAGCAGACCCTTACTGCAAAACTGCTGTTGGGCCATGAAATCTGCAAAGTTACAAAGTTGAATAGGAGAACCAGACTTTTTAGTATTTGCATTCAGTTAAGTTTCCTTGCTTTCATTGATCAAACTTTAAGCAAGATTACTGTGAAAACACTTCTAATAGTTAGAAATGCACATTTTAGATTAAAGTTGCTTTTGAAACATTATAAATTAAACATTGATAAACGTTCTGATGTGTAATACTGCCACCAGACAAAATGTTATGTTTCAGTTGTAGACTGTCTTCTATGACTGTATTTTCTGTGTTTTTATGATGTAAAGCACTTTGAACTGCCTTCTTGCTGAAATGTGCTATACAAACAAACTTGATTGATTGATTGATTGACCCTTAAAACAACATGTGAAGCGACTCCCAATAGAAGAACTGATGCAGCAAAATATTTCACTTCTAGATTGTTTTCAAGTTTCATCTTTGAGTTTTTAAACGAATTATGTTGACACTTATTTTATTTATTTTTTGAGTAACCTAATCACTTTTTCTCACTTTCTGTGAGAAGTGAGGGGACAAAAATATGCAATTATATCTGTGTTATGCTTTGGAATAAAACACACACTGTTCTGGATGCACTGATGTGTGTGAAGATTTAAACTATTCTGAACTTCCCTCAAAATTATTAATTTGAACAGATTTCTATGGCCTTGTGCATGCTTCCTTTTTATGACTAAATGCTCTTTGTTGCAGCTGGAGATGGAAGATGAAGACACTATTGATGTATTTCAACAACAAACAGGAGGAGTCTATTAAGTGGCATTTGGACTATTGGTGTAACGTCAGATTTTGTTCATGTTGTATTGTTTATTTCTACAAGTTACGTTTTTTTTTTTTGTTTTTTTTTTTCCTTTTCTGTGCTTGGCTTAATGCCAGGCTCATGTTTTTGGCAGACATTCTGGGGTTGGTGGTTAGGGCAATCCTGTCAGAAATAATGCAGGGGAGCCCTTTTAAAAGTGTTTTATTCTCCTACATGAACTATTTGTCTGTAGCTGGGTCTTACCTCAGATCGGACATCTTGTAAATGGAGGGATTGTGTGACAAGATGTGCTCAAAACTCTTGAATCATAAGCCTTATTCTGTCTCTCTACTTATAAGCATTTAGACTTAAAACGGGTTCAAATATTTTAATTGACATCCTGGTTAAGATATTGTGTGAAATTCTCCTTTTCTTGAGGCTGATTCTGATGTCTGGTAGCATTTTTACAACCATGTAACATATTTAACATAAACAGGAGAAAATCTTGCAACAAAGGGTTAAATATCCATATTATATTTAAAGCCAATCTAAATAGTGTTGTATGGTTTGCAGGACCAAAAATGTGGATCTCTAAGGGTTGTAGATGTATAAGTTACTGTACATTGTTGGTTCCTTAGTCGTATGTAGGAAAAACCGTTTCCTTCACTTGTAAATTGACTTTGTCACATGTAACTAAACTTTGAGTGGAAAAACAGCTCAAGTTTTTGGTCCATTACAGGTGCATTTGTATACATACAAAGTCTTGCAAACTCTTGACAATTTTTGAATAGGTTTGTAAAAAGTTCATCACATCTTTTTTGTTAGCTGCTTATTGTTTGATTACTGTTTTTTTGTTTTGTTTTTTTCTTTTTTTGTTACTTTAAGAATGTCCTCCGGTGTTCTAAATTTAACTTTTAAGAGCAAGTAGGGACATTGGCTTTTCTTCCTCATTTGTACATTATTTGTCCCTGTTGTGTACAATAAATATAGTTTGATACCTGTTGAATTGTCTGCCTGACCTTCATTTATGAGAAATTGCTGGGATGTTGGTATATTTACATTCCCATGTGCAGATTTTGTGGGGAGTGTAAGTTTGAGGCCACACCAGGAGCCTTTTTAGTTTTACAATTTGTGTTTAAGACATCTTTATAAACCGCTGTGAAAATGTATTTGACCCCTTCGAGATTTCCTATTCTATTTTGTCGCACTTAAATGTTTCAAATAATAATTTTTTATATCAAAGAAAAGATGATTAAATACAAAAGGCTGCAAAACATTCCACATATTAAAAGGAGGATCTTGAACAACCTGGTCCTATAAGAAAAATGTAATTCCCCCCCTAAACCTAAATGCATCAATCATTTGTGATGACTAATAATCATATACAGCTAGAGGGATTTTTGCCCATTGTTCACTGCGGAATTGTTTAAATCCATCTTCACTGAAGGATTGTAATATATGTACAACCCACTTAAGGAAATGCCACTGCACACTATTACTAAACACTTTTGTTACAAGGTGAAGTTGGTTAATGCCTTGGGATGTTTTTTTATAAAGATAAAAAAATTGTAGAAGTGCTTTGATTATGGGAAAATATCAGTAATGGTTATTTAGGACCTTATTGGGGGTTATTATTTACTAAATGGATGTAAGATTGAAACATCCACCATGAAATAGATTTTTTCTGTGTAATACAAATAAGATGCACTAGAGGGCGTTATTATGCCTTTCACAGCTCATTTCAAACTCATTCTGCAGCCCCTAGAGTACAACTACAAAAGCATATCTGTTGCTCCAGATGGGGACTAAAGTCTCACGTACCTCCCCCTATTTAAGCAAACTTGATTTCACAGATGTTCTTGAGCAGCAGCTAAGTGAACTCCCCCCAAGAGGTCGCTGACACAAAGGTCTGATTGTGCTGCATTTATTTCTGGCACTTTCTTTGAATGCTATGTTTCCTCCGGGGGGGGAATAGATATCTGCATATTTCCAGAAATGGCTCAAAAACGCAGCTGTCTGATGCCCCCTCCACCTATACAGTTAACCTCCTGCTGATGGCTGAACCAGAATGCTTTCTTATGGACTGATCAGAGCTGGCTGCTGCTTACTTTGTGGAACGTTTCTGCAAAGATAAACTGTGAGACATCTCTGAAATGATTTAAAGAAAACAATGACATTGCTTACATAAACTGTGGTAGGTAAAACACGTGTGCACTCATTCAGTTTTTTTGTCAATAAAATGACCGTTGTTCATATCAGGAGCACTCATGACTCATTACACAACCTCATTTGTTTGACAGTGCATTTATGAGAGCTACACTGATTGTTATTATATTAGTGTTGAGTCAGTGAACAGCTTGTGTCATGTGCTGTTCTGCTGTGACAGTGGTGAAAGGGTTGCTTATTTATAAGAATAAGAAGTAGTTCACTTTCACAGTCACATAAATGTATCGAGAAAAACGTGTGTGATGTCAATGGGGGTTATTCTATTTTATTTTATTCTATTGGTATGTCGTATAAAAATATATTTTATGCTTCCTTAAATTGCTGTAATTTACCCTAGTGAGGCTTGCTTTGGACAATTTTTAAATGTAAGTAAATAAAAACACCTAAAATAATTTTATTTATAGTTTTATATAGTACTTTGCAGAAGTAAAGACAAATCTTTTGGGCGTTGTCTCTAACAAATTGTCTAGAGATTTAATTTATTTTTTGCCCATTCTTCTCATCAAAATACCTCAAACTGAGATTGGATTGAGAGTTTCCAATCTCAATCCAAGTGTCCAAGTAACATTGAAGTCCTGCCACAGATTTTCAATTGAATTTCGGTCTGGACTTTGACTGGACCATTCTAGAACATGAATACATTTTGATCTAAACCGTTACATTGTGGCTTTTGTTGGGGTCATCCACGGTCTCAGGGTCATTGTCCTGTTGAAAGGTCAACCTTGGCCTGTGTTTCAAATTGTTTGCAGACTCTTGTAGTTTTTCTATCAGGATTATTACATATTTATCTCCATCCATCTTCCTATCAATTCTGCTCAGCATCCTTCAGGAAAAAATGTAGAAAAAAAAGCAAAAATGTAGAATTTCATTGGAAGAAGAATTTTATTTATATGTCCTTGAGAAGTTATGACTGCCATATTCCAAAAAATTATAGGAAATATATACCAGTTTCAATTAATTGTTATCCCTTCAACAACTTTAAATGTATTCAACACATTTAAGTTGCAACTATTTAACAATCTTATATTCAACAGTTTAAACTGTCATTTAATGAGGTATGTTCTATTATCTTGTTTATTCATGTTTAATGTTAAATAAAATACATTGATTATGCAGTATGTTTTAAAAGACCATAATCTAAGTCAATTAAATCCACTAAGTGTTAGCTGTGTGAAGTGCTCATCACACAGGCAAGGAACTGCAGCCAGGAGAAGTCATATGGACGGAGAACATGTAATGATTTCATGAGGTCAGTCAGCTGTGTATCCGGTCCTCAGTGAGCTAAATTCAGATGTGACACCCTCCTCTGTGGAATCAGTCCAGCAGCCTGAATGAAACCACTGTCCCTGTGGAGAACTTCTGGATTATCTCCAGATCTCTCCATGCTGATGTCACCTTCCAGAGCATGAAGCCAGTCTCCACCCTGAACAACAGATCCGATTTCTTTGCAATGCATGTGAAAGATCTTCAGGACAGAAAACAAAAGAGGAGTGACTGTCTTCGGAGTTAAACAGAACATGCAGTCATTACTCTTCACGGATGAAGAGCCACTGTCACAGCCTTGAATGGAGATATGTACATAAACTGAGGGTTTACTACCCTGAACATTCTTATAAAGATAAATGTTTCAATTAAAATAATTACTTTAACACTGATTAGTGTTTATAAAGCAATATTTTGTTTTGTACCAACATAAAACTAATAGAACACAAAACATTTGCGCTCTGAAACTGATGTGGATAAATATGGAAACCCGACTTTGAAAAGTTTTTAACTATGTTTAATTTCACAATAGGTTTGTGATTAAATAAAATATGTTTGTCTTACATGTTTGGAATAAACCTATCAGATTGTAGCCAGGGATATTTCCTATGAAACCAGTATTTGTTACTATACATAAATTAGAATGTTATTGAAAAGTTCATTTATTTCAGTAACTCGAGTCACATTACATAGAACAATTACACATATGATGTTTCATGCCTTTCTCCCTCTTAATTATGATTTTGCATTTAAGTTAATGAAAACAGGACATTTAATTTCTTAGAAGATTAGAGCATTAAAACCATTTTCATATTGAAATTAAAATGAAATATTTTTGAGTTTATGTAAATATGTGTATAATTAGAACACTAGCTGAAAAACCTGTTGGGAACGTGCAATAAAAGACAAGTGAATAAGGTACTTTTATTTTTATAGGTAGACCAATTGAAACCAGATTTAAAACATCAATAAATGTGAACTTATGTCATCTTTAAATAACAGCTTGTGAAAAACGATGTAAGGAAGTTTAAAAAGTTGGATTGAATCGTTGACTTTGCATGAATCCTTTGTCCCTAAGTACTTAGCGACAATGGCCCAGTATCTTTTAGCAGGAACTAATTTAACTAAATACCGCTAAGGCTGAGCACTTTCTGTGAAAAAGGAAACAAGGGGAAAAAAAAGATTTTTGTTGCATTCAAAACTACTTCTGAAAGTAGAAGTTCTAGTACTTGTGGTTTGGGGTCCACATTTATTGCTTCCTGTTTGTAAAAAAAAAAAAAGAAAAGAAAATAAATCAAATGACGTGTTTTATTTACACTATAAATTACTTCCTTCCTAAGCGGGACCTGCTGCGCTAACGTTGCTTGCTTTTTCAATGAACTCCAACTACCACAATGCAACACCGTAAACTATCGTCTCCTTAGCTACGGGTTTGGGAGCTACGCCCCTAGATGAAGTGAGAGGCTTGGCCCCGGTGAAAGGGCTCCGGAGAGAGCCCCCTCCTTCTTAACAAGCTGGTCAGCAGTGTAGGGATTAGGAAAGCCAGCTCCGCTCAGGAACTACAGACACACCGGGGATTGAAATCAGCGTGAATCATGCCCGTCGTCATCCGTGTCGGCTGGGAGCGGAGCCGAAATTGTGAAAGATACGGATAATACCAGGAGGAGGAGGAGAGGTGGAAAGAGTCACGCTCCCAGGTCTCTTCCTTGTGGAAAATGCCTGTTCGGGGACTCCGCTGCTGCCGCTCGGACCGGTCGCATTATGCCGCCCACCTCTCATGTGTTTTATTTTAAACAAGAAGAAGACGAAGAAGCAGTGACCTGGATAAGCCCGATAAGAGCCGCATAAACAGGCAGAAAACGTGAGGGCGTGTGGGATATACTTCCAATAAATTGCGGGGGATTTTCATCGAGAGTTTACAAGTAGGAGAAAAGTTGTGGCCGCTTGCTGGTGTTTTTTTTAAATTTTTTTTTTTAAGAAGCAAACATGGGAAACGCAGGGAGCATTGACCAGCACACCGACCACCGACACAACATGCCCCTGAAGCTGCCCATGCCAGAGCCGGGGGAGCTGGAGGAGAGGTTCGCACACGTTCTGGTAAGAGGAAAAAAAGTTGTGTCCATGTGTCTCCCCTCTTTGTTCTCTCCACGCTTTAGTGTCCTGGGACGGGACAGCTGTGGACCTGTGTTTGTCCAGAACGCCTGAGAAAAATCTGTTGGCCATTTGGGGGCAAAAAGGACATTTTGAACAAAAACAACTCTTTACTTTGTTTCAAAGAGCATATCTGTGTTTAGAAAAAACTTTCTGTTTGACTTTTAAATGTTATCAAACATTTCACTGCTGAACTGTGAATATTTTAGATTTGCCTTTCAGTCAGTCAAAAATATTTTAGAAACCATTCAGTCATCTACAAATATCAATTTTATTTCCAAGAAGTCTTCATTTTCATTTTTTTTAATGAAAACTTGCCAACAGACCTTTGACTGTTATAATTAAAAGTTTAATTAAGGTGAAAACAGTTCAGTTTAGGAATAGCAGCTGGACTCTCCAACTACAGAAGTTTAAAAGAGCAATACCCAGGTAAACAAAATCATCAGTCCTTGGTTTATTGTGGATATTACTCTGTCCTCAAAGTGCAAAGTAAGACAAAGTTATTCAAAGATTGAGAAAAGTTCTGGATTCTCTGAAGAGATGTCAACTTGAAGATCTTAAGTATTTGAAGATGCTAAGAATATATTCAGCTACTATATGATAGGATTTTACCCACCATGTGTTTGCATATAAAAATGTACCAGTGCTATGTCCAAGAAATCAGATTATAAAGTACTCTACAGTGTATTCTTTGCACTCAATTTGTTGTAAAATGCACAGAATTTAAATAACGTCACTATTGTGAAGTTAAAGATCCATCCATCTTCTTCCACTTCTCTGTAGTCGGGCTGCAGGGATGATGTTAAAGTTTTAAACAAATGAAAATTCAAAATTTAATGTGATTTCCTTAATAAAAAAAGGTATAGTGTCATCTGCTTTAGTATGCAGCATACTCTTTCCAAAATCATTATTTAAAATTAAAATAAAATAAGGCTAATAATTGAGCTTTGGGGGATTTCTTTTTCACAATGCAGAATAGTATTCACAGCTGTTCTATGACTTTGAGTAGTTCACTTCAGAGGTGAGAAACAATCAGAAATTGTCCTGGGCACCACATAATCCATTTCTCTATTTAATCTGATCTGAAAACAAAACCAAAACACTCTTAATAAAGTCCAATGCTTGGAATATCGCAACATTTTTTAGGCTATGCATTTCCAAACTCAAGATATAGGACGCACCTGCACTGTTGACATGGAAAGTCATTGGCTTTATTGCCCCATTTTTTTACCCCAACTTTATGAGTCCAGACGCCGGCTCACTGCTAAAGTCTTAAGTGCCCAGCATGCCAGGTCTTTTGCAAAAACTCTTGTCGCATCATAAAGTTCCAGTTGATCTGTCAACAATTATGTTGCAAGGTTAGATGGACTTTGAAAACTCTCCCAGCTGCTGTGCATGCCCAAGACAAGGACAAGTCCTTGGATTGGCTGCATGTGTTCCCGATGCAGTAGAGATCAAAAGTATTATTTACAATCTTTTTACAAGGTGTAATTAGGTAAGCTACTGATGTAGATAAGTAGTCTCTCTTTCTCTCTTTCTTTCTTTTTTTCCCCCTAGCCGCCGCTGCTGAATAGACCTGCGCAGAGGAATAGTGAGGTTGAAATCTGAGAGCTGGAAAAATGTGGGTCAGGCGTGATTGTTGCTTGGCCTGGTGTTCCCATACATCAGCTGTTTAGAAGAAGGATTTAACTTTAGTAAGCATTTTTTTAAACTGCTTTTAGATTTTTGGTTTTGTTTCAGTTGCAAGGCAAGGTGTACTTCTTCTCGTGTTGCCATTGAATTATTGGATAGGATTGCACAGATTACTCTCTTTGCAGAAAAAAAAACCCCAGAGTGTGATTGTTGTTTGACAGGCACTGCTGTGGTTAGGGTGTGATTGCTGCTCGTCGGATATGGATGAGTCCCTTTAATTGCCAGAGGCAGTTTCAGACTTTTTTTTTTTTTTTGGGTTTTGGTGGGAAGGAAGTGTTGGAAAGCTTTGACGTCATGTTCCTTGAAGAATTATTCATACTGGTAATTTTTAATGTCAACAACTCATCTTCCTTCTCTAATCAGTGGGTTTAAAATGATGAGGATCCATAAAGTGTACTTTAGATAATCCCTTGTTATGCTGCTTTCCAGAAACTAACCTACCTGTCTAAACTGAAGATTTCATGGACTGACTGACAATAAAGCCGATCCTCATATAGCATGTCGGGGAACTCCCCTCCGTCTCTCTCTTTCTGCTGCCAGCATGATGCCTCATCTCTTGGTGAGATGGAAGCCCTTCGGCATCAGAAGAATTTGGTGCCATTACCAGAGCATTTAGTGTGAGTTACCACCCTTTAAACTCTAATGTGTATCAGCTGTTGCTGATGTCGGGCGGCTCTTTTGAGTGGCTCTGTGTGACTCTGACCCAAGGAGCAGATGATAAGCATGATCCCTCTCAGGCTTCTTTGTTTCCTAAGAGGTTTTTCGTGCTGATGAATCAAGATTTGTACTTGGCTCTTGTTCACTGCCACTCATTAATCACTTCCCGTGTAACACCTCCCCCACTATTAATAATCTATCTGACTAATTTACACTTCATCAGTCTTGTTGTATTCTAATCTTCATACTTGGGACCTGTTGATCAAAGAGTAGTGCACAACTGTTTACTCGCCAGTCTTAATGGGTCTGATCAACTGGCAAACCCTTGCATCACAGCAGGGAGCTGCTGAGATTAAAGACTTCAGCTCTACGTGACCACATTTAAGCGGTCTGCTGAATTTCTCATTAGGCTACGCTGAATTTGAATTTCCACACTGTGTGATGTGGAAAGCCCTCAGCTCTAATATTAACTCTTCACATCTCTGACTCCTGTAGTCAGAAAGATGGTCACAGGGTTTGGAGGTCGAGTTGAAGGTAAAGAGTCGATACCACTTAAGATAATAGTTTCTAAGTATCACCACATGAACTAGAAACTTTTAAAACATTCATTAAACAGAATATTTATCAGTTTGTGGTGTGTGTTTTTCTTTCCATGTTGGGAAAAAGAATGATCAGAAATGTTTCTCCAAAACATGGTTTTCATACGCCAAAGTCCAACATGGCTGAAACATGTTTAAAATTAGTGATGGGTGTCTCATTCATTAATTTCCCTCAGTTATTCAAGGGGGTCACCCCAGCTAAAGAAGATCACTGCATGTTGTCGTTGTATGTGTTCACAGTTAATGCAATTAATCTTATCAGCATAGCTAAACAATGTCAGATTATGTCATGAGCCATTTCTGTCCTACATCAGTGTTCCTCTACTTTTAGTTATTTTTTTTTATGAAATACCAAACTTGACAAAGGCTAGATGAAAAACCCTCTTCATACTGTTTCACTGACACAGAGTCTCGTGCACTTGCACAGAAAAACATGTCACAAAAACCAGCAGAGCAGGCAAGGATATCTGCATTTTTTTTAAATGAGCTGATTTTTTATTTTTTAATATTTATTATGGCAGCACATACTCTCCTGCGAGTAGCAGCAGGAGTATGAAAAATAACCACAGTTCTTCATGCCCTACCCCTGACACTCAGAAAAAAATCCAGTCATCACTGAATAAAAGGTTTTGACCTGACTTGCCTGTCAGTGGAGAAATACTCTCTCAGGCTGCATAAGATTGAGCTTGGTAAGAAAATACAAGCATGATACGGAGAGATACAGTAGAAAAGATTAAAAGGTGAAGAGAGAGATGTGATTGAAAGAGACAGACTCGCCTAAATTAAGAAATGTATATCTGTTAAAGAGAAATGCATTGTTGGCTTGAGAAAAGATCAGGAGGATTGCACTCTTTTGTGGCCACATGAATAAACAGCCCATATATCTCTGTGGACAATACGGTTAATTTTAAAAACCTTCTTACATCTTTTTGCTTCCTGACTTTATTTTAAACATGCTACAATTCCTAAAAATAACCATTGTAAAAGTTGTTACTGAAAGAATAGGTTGAAGAGTTGTGTTGCTACTACAACCTACTAGCATTTGGGTATGGTATGATCACTAAGCAGAAAAAAGGTAAAATGTTTTTGTTTCTAACCCAGAGCAAGATCCTTTTTAGTTTCCTAACAAATGTAAAAACCTTTAAGTTCCACTCCATTTCTGCAATGCATTTGTATTGCAAAACTTAAGCAACAAGTCTAAAGCTGCACAAATTATTTTTTTCCATCAGTTGATTGCTTTAGTACATTACACCTTCAAGGTAATAAGCCTGACATGCTGAACAGAGCTGTTTGCCAACTTTTATTTCCATATTTACACAAATGAAGTCACTTTTGACAATACCAGGGACTAGGAGTCTGTTGTGTCTTTTATTAATATTGAGTTTAACAATTCCACAATTTATTTAGAAGGCAATTTAAGGATTTAACAGCAGTCGTGTGAATGCATTTCCAGATTATGTGGAGTTACAACTTCAAAGGAAAACTACAAAGCTGCAGTAGGTTAAGTTTTAACCCACTCTGTCCTGATAAGATGTTTGAGTCTGCAGATTCCTCCAAATAAAAAGCTTCCCTTGAATCCAGTCTCACGGATCCCTGGTGTTTTTTCCTGCTATTTGAAACAGACTAATTGTATTATAATTCCTCAGCCATGACGCAAGCTTTTGGTTCACATGCGACCTTGGCCATGAAGTTAGTAGAAGGTTTAACCCAAATAGTGTCTTGTTTAAATTACACAGTGGGCATTTTGACATTTGTATGGCTCCATTTAAAGCTTAGTTTGCACTAAGAGATCTGGTGATTTACTGTGAAAGTTTAAGGTTGATTGTTTCAGGCATGGAAAAACTATCAGCAGTTATTTTGCTCCTTATGGTAAATTGCAGAGAGACAGTGGAAGAAAAATGTTGACAACAAACATAAGGACAGTATCTTCTTTGGAAAAATAGTCACTCCTTCTGGGATTTACTGTAATTTTTCAGAATTATCACATATGCACTAAATAAAAGTAGGGCAGCAGCCTTAAAGCGCAAACCTAAAAGAGGACGTATTATTCCCTTTAACGCCTGGATGGGGCCTCATGGGTAAATGTTAAACTCGGAACTCCTCTGGTTTCTATAGTATCTATGATGTATGTCTACACAGTGTAGTGGTACATTTGGCTCACAAGATTAGGCAGAACTTGATATTGGGCTCTGAGTGTCACTGTAGCGCGTTCTCTCCTTGGTTATTAATGATGTTATAATCCAACAAGCTTTCAAAGCTCTGAATAATTGTTAAAAACAAATAAGTCTGGTATTTTTCTTTTGACTTTGAAGTATCTCAAAACAAGGTTCCTATTCAGGCAGAAGAAATCTGGAATGGGATTTCTGTGTTTTCCAATTCTGGATATAGATGGAAAGCTTGGAAAAATGTTTATTTCCCAACTTAATTTTCTAATCCATTGCTTAAGTGTTGTGCTCTTGCTTTCCTGCCATTTTTTCCTTGTCTCTTCCTGCTTCCTTTCTTTCTTTCCTTCCTTGTCCATCTTGCCTTATTTTTTGCAGAGTTTTTTTTGCAACGTGTTGATCATTAATCTGTTCTCACAAGCATTTTTTTTATGCCTCTAATCTGATCTGGCAAATGAATACAAGACATGATTGAAACGCTGACTTTAAAATTTTAACAAAGCAGTTACCCAGAGTTCCTAATTATTCTGGAAAAAAACTTGTAAATTCTGAAATTTGGGCAAAGTATTCTGTAGTCCTGAATAAGACGAGTAAGAAAATACTTTGCTTCCAACTTAATGTGTTTACCAATTAGCATATCCAGCCATCTGTCTCTCTGTTTATGGTTTGTCCATGTCTACAGCCTGCCTGTACAAAACAAACTACAAAACAAATTCATGGTGAACTGCAGTTTATATCAAGACTCCAAAATGGAGCACAAACACTTAAAATATTTAGCTATGAACATGTTAAAGAGAGGATTAGATGAGAAACATTTTTAATTTTGTGAGATCTTATACCAAATTAAACCTCTACTATCATGACTGTGTTGTTTTTTCTCACAGTCTCAATATCAGAAATTTATGCTTGATAAAAACTAGCTCCAGGCCTGATGCCTGTTCTCTGGCCTCAGTTAACCACAAAGCTGACGTCAAATAAAGCTGCACCCACATCCATTATGCAATTGCACTTAGAAACTCCTTGAGCTGCTGTGATATCATTACTGCTATCAGTGATGTAAAGAGGTTACATGGTTAAGTGCCATATGGGGAACTACAGGCTTAGCTGCTGCAGTTGTTGTTCTTGCTGCTCCTCTCAATAGTCCAGATTACATCTAAGCTGCTTTGTTTGAAGGCGGCTGAAGTGCCAGGAGTTATTTGTGTTGTGGGGTACTGCGTCTGAAATCTACTCTGGATTAATCACAAGAGTGGCCTTTCATGTTCGACTGAAGCCTCATTTGTCAATCTGACGGGTGTAGAATGAGTGGGTTGGTTACCTGGGCTCTGCTTCAACCTCCGTCATCCCCGGCTGAATTAAGCTTTCATAGAGCTGATATTAAACCAGTTTTAAATTTCACGCTATATGCACTTTTAAAGTCACATCAACAAATGCTATGTTGCAACTTTCCAAATGAATAGTGATGTTTAACATTCATTTGCATTTGGGAAAAAACAAAAAACCAAGTGAAAAGGAAAATATATATAAAAAAGCAAAAATCAACAAAGAGAACTGGTAAAAATGTCTTAAAGTAAATAGATCTTTTATTTGATATCCACAATGTTACCCTGAATAATGTAGAAAAATCCAACCTTAAGATGGGTATATTTACTCTGTCAGGAGAATAATATTTCATGTTAAAATGTAGCCAAACAATTGCGACTGGCATAGTCATTGGTGCCCACATAATTTTGCTAGTTGTAAGCAGGAGTAGAACCCATATTTGTTTTACCACCACACACAGCGAGACGAACAATAAGGTTGGTGGGAACAAAAACATCTCAATTTCTTACCGCTGCAAAGAGGGGCTTCTTGAGGTCACCATGTCTCCATAAGAACCATTAGACGCCATGTACAAGCCAAGAGTTTGTTAAGCAGGGATGAGAGTAGAAACAAAATGTTCTCTCTATCCTACCAACCTAAACATGTAGAGTTAGCTTACCTCTTCAGGTCAAGCAGTGATCATTTGTAAGACAAGAATAACATATTTTTTTTCCTGCAAAATGCTTCTCAATTAAGCGAACAAGGAGGAATATGTGTAAAAGCACCTCCTTTATACATTATTTAATGCTGTGAGCTGTTAAGTGTGGAGGTGGATTAGTGATGTAGTGGGCTTATTTCTCTTCTTAACACCATAGAAACTTTAAGTGCATTTCATCATCCAGAATTTATATAGGAAAATGGCGTTCTGTCAAAAAGATGAAAAGTAGTTTGTCACTAATCTTTCAGTATGATACTCATTCAAAACACTTTGCCAATGTAACACAGAAATGGATTAACAAACACCATAACAAACATTCTCCCAAGTTTCCAGACTTAAATACTATAGAAAAATTTTGGAGTAAGTTGTAAAGAAGAGGGTGTAAGAGAAAACCCAGGATTCAGGATGATCTAAAGGGATTGAGCGAAGAGGAATGGTCAAAAATCCTGTCTGTATGCTTCATCTTAACATGTTCCGTGTTAACAGAGGAAGTGATTTTTTTTTATTGGGGAATGGAAAGTATTGACAGCATAACTGGTTATTTTTTTCCACTGAATGAGTGTTCTGAAATTACAGGCTTGTTAAACATTGTGTGTTATGTTCCCTACTTACACGTTCATATTGTGGTTGCCGTTAATTGTGGCCTACAGTGTGCCCGTCTTGCTACCCGTTTACAGAATCCAGGAAGTGAATAAGTTAACCTCCTTTATTTATTTTTTTTCCATGTCGACTCTTCTTCATTAAAAAGCAGAACAATGGTTGTTGTCTGAGGCGCAGAGGGTGAGCGGTGGCTGAAATCCCGTGCGTCAGCTCCACAGAACAGAGGTGCTCTTTATTCCCTGGGGTACCCAAGACGGAGCCTGGCACTGGACCCAGACCCGGCAGCCTATGAAAGACCACCACTTGCACCCTTGTGTGCGTGTGCGTACATGTGGGTGGATTTCTGCTGTGTTGGACCAGACGGATGCTCACCCTCCAATTAGCCACAACTGAGCTGAGCATGAAATGCTTGGAGAGCTGTGAGATCGGACTCATGTTCTGAAAGCTGGAGTTAATGTGAGATCAGCTGCCTTCAGAGACAGATTACTGATTGACACCCAATACTTGGAGTCAAATGGTGCTCAGGCACAGCTGAGCTGAATATAGTCTCACTTTCAGTTCACTTTTGACATCTTTCTGGGTTTTATTTTTGTTTTTGCCTGTGTGGGTTGGAGATACTATAGCTTTCAGTTTGAATATGTAGTCATGAGTTTATGTAACTTAATTTTGCTGCTGATGAACCAATTCCCAGATCGTTCATTAGACAAAAATAAAGAAACTATGAGCAGAAATGTCCTTGCAAATTTGACATCAACTACACTCACACAACATTGTGTTTTGACTTGGCCATTTTTATCTCAGCTTTAGTGTTGTATTTTCCTCCCTGCAGGTGTACTCTTACAGAGCCTTGAAAAGACCAGTCTAGTTCTTTTATTCGGTGTCAGTCCATTGGCAGCGTTGTCCAACTGGACTGGTCCAAGTTGACACAAAAGAGCACCAGAGTCCCAACTCAGAGGAGAAGTGCACTATGGTCAGGATTCAGGGTCCAAAGTGCCTGCTGTTCCATAAAAACATACAACAGAGCACAGTTTCTGCACAATCTTGAAAAGTATGGAAGTTTGAAATGAGAAATATGTAGGAATTTAAAAATTTAATCTGAAAAGCGTTCTGGCACGCTCTTTATACGTCCGTGTCTTTGTGACAAATAAATATGTTGTGTCATCAGTGTTATCTGAGAACCAACGTTGTTCTCTTGCATGCTTTACAGACCTTGGCTTGTTTAGTTTGTTTGCAGTTTGATTTTAGTCAGTCGGAGAATCATGAAAATGTTTCAACTTGCTGGTTTGGTCATTATTGAAATCTAATTTGAATGCAAATACTTCAGGAAATTGGTAGAGTTATCATCTGCAGTTCAGAATGGGCAGTCCTGCTGGTTTTACATGCATCTCAATGCAATTGTCTTCTGTTTTGAATAAGTGGCCCC
Organism: Phalloptychus januarius; assembly: GCA_902982915.1. NCBI lineage: Eukaryota > Metazoa > Chordata > Actinopteri > Cyprinodontiformes > Poeciliidae > Phalloptychus > Phalloptychus januarius. The sequence continues at coordinate 11,683,318 of CADWAE010000230.1, read as the reverse complement.
ACTGTTCTCTGAACTGTTGAAGTTTTAAGATGTGATCATTTCAAATGTGGGAGATATACAGTGGTGTGAATGATGAAAGTCTGCCTTGATCAGCAGTGACCACAGAGACCAAATACAAACAAACCAGATTTTTGTTTGCTAAACACTTGAAACCCACTCATTTTCTTTGTAAACACATTAAGAATCAGCAGGTTTATCAATGCACTTTGTTTTGGGGTCAGTCAGAATCAGATAAAAGTTAAGGACATGTGCTTTGGTGCGGGAATGGGGATAATCTTGTAATCTCATTATTTCCTGTAGGAATCAAAACGACTCCCTCTACCAGGGAGGCTGCTGCACTTTTTTTCTTTTAGAGACGCACTGATTAAAGTTGTGGCCGATTTTTCTAATCTGTATTTTCTGTACAGATTTGACTGTTTTCAGCCTTCATGCATTAAGCTGTCATTATTTGTATTGCAAGCAAATGCGAAACCACGCCATGCATATTTAAGGAGCAGCTTCAAAGAAACATTTTAAAATAAAGATTGATTTTACTTTTGCAATTAGCTCAGTTAGTGTGGTTAGTCACTAATTGTAAATGGTAACTTGTGAATGTCATTAAAGAAGACTGATTATTTTGAATAAGGTGGTGGAGCCACTGGTGGACTTTTTTCACTTGCCACAAGGTATTTTCCCCTGTTTTAAGTGGAAATAATGGGTTTTTAAAAACCAATATTAAGAAATTATTGACATAAAGATGGCTAATTTCTTGCTGAAAAGTGACTTGTATTATCCAAAACCTAATCTGAAAAGAATTTTTAGATTAGGTTTTTTTGTTGCTGTTTACCTTTTGGTTAAAATAAGTAAAAAAAAAAAAAAAACATTTTAAATGTCAGTTGTATGAGACATAAGTTTGCAGAATTGCAGAAACTGACTAGGATGTGTTCTGAATAGTTCTTTGGCATAATTATGCTATGTTTTTTGTAAAGATTATGTTTTCACTTTGACAAATTATTGTTTAATCACAGTTATTAATTTACTCTTAAAATATGTAAAAGTTTTCAATATCCTAGGTTACACAAATAAGAGAGCATGTGTTATAGACCTTATAACAACATATAATCAAAATAATAATAAAAAAAGGGCAAGTAAAGTGGTTGTGTTTCCAAATATTCTGGTAGAAATGTCAGTAAAACTCTGTTGGTGTGAGGTTTATAGGTTAAATAAAACAAAAGAGGAACTGAAATGCCATCTCTGACCAAAGTCAATGAAGTGTTATGTTTCTAAATATGAAAGCTCATTTAGGTTTTATTTTAAACTTTAAAACCTACTGGTAAAGAGGAAGGACACAAATGGGACTGATTGGAAGATTTGAAAATGTTTACCACGGTTTAAGCTTGTCAGAAGAACATAATCTTTCTCTAATAATACAGTCTAAAAATACTGTATGTAGCCTGGACTTATGTGCAGACTTTTACACTCTTCTTGTCTTTTTTAAAAATGTTTTGTTTTCAATAAACAGCTTTTCTGATTCATCAGGGCCTGGAATCCAGTTTGGACTCCACCTCAGTCCAGACTCTTTCGCAACCTCACAACATCTGGTCTGCTCCTCTGTGACTCCATGTATCTCTTGCTTTATTTGGATAGAGCCCCGCAGCTCCTAACCATCCCTGTAATGTTCTAATGTTTGGATGACATGAAGTGGTCGTGCTGTTTTATTTGGATAAAGTTGTTATTGTCCACAGCATATGCATTTCAACCAACTTTTATATGCTATTATGTTCATTTAGCTACCACACAAATTAATAAAGAAGGTTTTATAAATGCAATATCCTGAGAGGAGCATTGGGAAAAAGCTGTTGGAACAGTTTGGCTCTGAGTTGAAGCGTACGCAGAGGAAGCAAAATGTGATTCCACCCATTTGCAGCTGTTTAATTCAGTGTTCCTGTTCCTTCACTGCTATTTTCTTGGGTTTCTTGATTTTGTTGACTATAAATGTAGTTAAATTATTTCATTAATTCAGTTTAAAAAACAAAACTCATAATAAAGTACCATTAAATACAGTGAGATGTATTCCAAGTAATTATTTCTGTTAATTAATGAAAGCCCAACATTCTATCTTTCAGAAAATTTAATAAATTCACAATACCACTAAAAATGTTTATGCTCTACAAACTACAAACTTGAGAGGGTTTTGAAACCGTCTACTCAGTGGTGTTACAAGCTCCATGTAATGCTGGATTGATGCAGTAATTCAAATCAAAGGATCCCTGACCAAATGTAAAGTGCATATACTGTACAGTGAATGTACAAATTTCACATTATGCTGACAACTTTTTATTTCTTAAATATGTTTTTCTGAGAAGCTATGTTTCTCTAATCTAGAGCTGCCCTTTAGAGTAGTTGCTTGTAAATGGCTACATGAGATTATAACTCATCACACTGAGCTAAATGGATAGAAAGGTGTTAGAATGAGGGACAGAACAGAGCTAGGTCCATCTGACCTGCCTATTTGCTCTCGAAACATTCCAGTGAACAGCTTCATGAACAGGAAAGCTGTAGTTGAGTCAATGGGGATCCTGGGGATTACAATGATAATCTAAGTACAGACAGGGGACACCTGTGCTCCCGAAAAAGAGGCGGAGGATTATGGAGCCGCACTGTGCTAATAAGCGGGGGTCAGCTTCCTTAAGATTGCAAAGAGTTGGAGTAGAGCTCATTTCTCCTTTCAGTTTATGCCTGGGAGCATTCACTGTGACTACGACAGGCCATTACTCATGTGTTTCATATGGCGCAGTTGTGCTTATGTATGTGAGCTCCATGGATATATAAGAACAGCTATGCTGTCATGGAGACTTTTCTATTATACCATGCAGCACAAACTTTTTATCCTGTCATAATTTATAGAGTTGTCAATGAAGCAAGCAATTTGAAAGAACAGCATGGTAATCACTCATTACCGGAGTATTGAGTAACTTGTGAATATTTGGCATGACAAATTGTTACACTGACGTAATCTGAGGTTTTGTTGTGGTGCCACACAGTCATTTTAAATGACTAGGCTCAAAGGAAAAGATGAGGTGATAAAACCAGAATCAAACTAGGTTGGGACACTGCTTTGGAACTGGAAAGTTTAGTTTTAAGCTATTTAAAAACAAACAAACAACAAAACGACAACTTTTGGCTCATTTCTTGTTTGCCATCAGAAACCGGTTTTGATGGCAAGGATCACAAAATTCTTCATATTTAAAGGAAATAGTTTTGGTTGTGTTTCATGAGCAGGAACAGTAGAAGGAGCAAAATATGACTATTTGTCTAACTCCACAGTTCATCTCCCATAAGGCCATTATAATGGATAACAGAGTGGGGGCTTTGAGATGTACTGCACACTCGAACCAGACTGTTGTTGTTTTTACCTAACAACACCATGAAATAAGTCGAAACTCTGGACCTTGGGATATAGCAGATTAATGTTGTCTTTATAATTCTGTCTACCAATCAAGTAATATTTCTCTTACTTTGTCGCATTGTTTAATTGAGGATTGGTTTGTGTATACATCTCACTCTTTTGACTTTTCTTCTGTCTTATGCCCCTAAATGTACCATTTTGTAAACATACTCATATATAATCGCATGTCAGTTTAGTTCTCTTGGTAGTTAGTTATTTAGTGATTTACATAAATTATGGAGATAAATATTGATTAAAATGTATTGATTTCAAATTTAATTGTATATTTTTTAAACTATAATAACTCACTTCACTAGTGCTTGGTTCACATGGCAGAATAATTATGGCAATTTTCAACCCCATTTTTCCCTTTTGACAATCTTAAAGATGCTACAATTATTGTAATGGGTCTAAATTTACCCTTTGGAGATATTCCTGCTGTGTGTAGTGTGCTAAGAGTTATCTAGTCTACTTAGAAAGACGGGGACATTTGACGTTTGTCTTGGACTGATATTGAAGCATGTGGTGTTCCCAAGGATGCAACACGCAGTCTGTTGAATGTGAGATACAACCAGACAGAAAGTAAAGTGACTGAAACATAGAGGGGAATCTCAAATACAGAAGACCTGTTGTAAAGTGGAATAGTTTATTTCTGGTAATTATGATTGTCTTCTTCCAGCTAGTGAAAACACATTTAAATTTAAAACATTACATCAGATCAATTAAATAAAACATTTTAACACAAAGATGCAGGCTTAATGTTGTTTTAAAAAAAAGTCATTTTAGTCTGATAAACAAGCCTGATCAAACACATTCTAATTTATTGATGGTATGGTATTGTAAGGTTCAGGTACCTTGTAAGGTTCAGGCAAAATCTTGCCTGAACAAAATCTTTATGTAAGAGAGCATGTACAAGGCACCATAATACAAGCTCCTACAAACAATATGTCATGACTTTAAAGAGTAGGACTTCTGACTCATTTGCTTTTGCAAGTCCTTAGTAACATGTTTAAAGGTTTCTTCTGAGCTGCAGCTGGGACCATATTGCTTTTTCAATATTTGGTCTAGAGTTATTTTTGCTCTTAGAAGCTCTTCAATCAGTTCTGGCACAAAGGGGTCTGTTTGAACATCTTGCCATGTAAAACACTTTGATAGGTCCACCACCATCAAAGAGGATTTTTTTCTTGCTTTGTCTATGTAGTTTGTATCTTTTCACACTGTTGCTAGCTGAAGTTGGCCCTTCATGTGGGCTATGTGTTTACTTTTCTGGCCAGCTGTACTTACCAGAATGTGTAGACCTCATGGAAAGTAATGGGTGCCTGCAGAACCGTCTATTTTTGCTACTTTTATGACAGCAGCTGGCTAATGAGAGGATTAGTAAACATTATTCTACTTAGACTTTGTGGGTTAAGCTTTGGAAGAAATTGCTAGAAAAGAATAAAACATTTGTTGCTAAGCAACTAATTTTGATTGGTGTATTGTTATTGCTGCCACAATGAATTAATTACTGCAGGATTTGGGATTCATGTGGAGATAGTTTGTCTACCACTAAAGCTAGTCTGTGTTTTACTTACCATGTTCAATGTTTTTAAGAAATGGGTAGCTCATCTCAATATGCAAAAAATAAATACTTGTTTGTCTTTATTTTTTTTTAAAGTTTTTCTTTGGGGACAGTCAAGATAATTCATAGGCATTGCTATGACTTTTATCTCATACAAATTCTTATATGTGGATGCAGGCTGTTTAAAAGATTTGAAATCTTTATGTAAGAGAGCATGTAAAGTTGTTGTGTTGGAAAACATGCTAAATATGCACATTTTTCTTTAAATCCAAGACTGCTCAGGAACTATAATGTTTTATTTTTAGTGCTACTCTTATCACACCTACGAAGGGACTTCGAATGTAAAATACCCTTCAGCCTATATTCAGGTCTATTTTTGCCATAATTTGTATACAATTGCTCACCTTTTAAACTAATTGACCCAAGTGCTATATGTTGCTTCTCTTTAAAGCTTGCTGCACAGTCGTGTCTTACCGGTTTTTAAAATGACACAATGTTGCAAGCTTGCAAGCAAGGACGAGGAGACTCATATCCTTATTGTGGAGGGCTTTCTGCTTTACACCTATCAGCCTTTGGTTGACGTGCTTAACCAGCGTTACTTTATGTCCATCCCCTATAAAGAATGCAAAAAGAGGAGGTGCTCAAGGAACTACAAGGTGCCTGACCCACCTGGCCTGTTCGACGGCCACGTCTGGCCCATGTATGAGAAACACACACAAATGACCTATTTCCAGAAGTCTGCAGTTCATATTCATGTTCATATTCAAAAGAAGTGCCCAGACTTGTTACTGGAAACTGTTACAGCATGCTTCACATTTATAAGTACCCCTGGTTACCAATAACCAGTATAAGAGTTAATAAATCCATATTTTATTGCAGTGGCATAATGACATAACCATTCTTCAATGAGTTTTAAAGTTGTTGTTTTTTTTCTCTTTAATCCACATACTATTGCTGTCTCTCTTTGTTAATGTGATAAACTTGGAGCGCAGCCTTTTTTTTCTTAACTTGGAAATTGGGCAAATTTAGGCATGCATCTGTTTTCCCAAAACCATTTTGTGTCCTATAAATATCAACATACATGCCTTGCATGAATAACAGGGGGTTTGCATACACTTAAAAGCACACTTTTCAAAATAAATTTTTTTGCAATTTTTTAGACTATTTCAAAGTTTTTCAGTTAAATTATATTAGTGCAATAAAAGAATTTTTATTTACACACTTTTTTACACTGTGTAAAAAATTGCAAATCACACTTTGTGAATGTCAACATTTTTTTATGTAGCATTATCAAAGCTTTAAATTGCAGTTGGGAAACATGTATATTTTAGCATTAACTCATTGAACAGTCATGCTGTGAAGCATGACTTGTACTTAAAGTATGATTACCAGTAATTTAATGGTAAATTTGATTGATGTGCTAATCAGTCAAGTTTAGGGGATTCAGCCTGTATTCTTCTGGGTGGTCTGCCATCAGGTGTTCATAAAAAGCTGCTCCTTAAGAGCCCTTCACCCCTTTACTCCCTCCCCTTATTAATAACAGAGACATGGGTGGTGTGGTTGTAGAAATGGGGGTAACCCAACCTGAGTGAGCTGAGTGGCTGTCACTGCTCATTAGCACTGAGCTGAAATGAAAGCTGGTACAAATGGTTCTTTACTTTAGTTGGACGCTCACCAAGCACTAAGCCTACAGCTCAACTCACTGAAAGTGAATCGACAAATCACCCAAACAGCCAGGGCCAACACTTCACGTGGAGTGCACCCCAATAAAAAGATAGGGAAAACAATGAATGAAACTGCAAATTAAAGTGATCCAAATAGCAGAATGTGAAATATTTACTAATGAATTAGCAGTATAAATAATATGTAATGGAGGCAAAATTTAGCTATTGATGTCACTGAAGGCGTGGCTTCTCATCATCTGCATTTTTAAGAGTCAGTAATGTTTAACACAAACATTGAAATGGGTGCACCCCAAACTCTCAATGCTATTGACTTGAAAGATCAATCCTTGGGGGTGAAACCACAAGGAGGACTATCAGGAACCTTTGCCCTAATGACCTAAAAACCATAGAGGAAGAAATTTATTTTAAGACCATTGCATACTGTGGGACTTTAAGGCCCTTAATTTTGCTCCCATAATTAATGGGGAACTAGTGCAAGGATTACAAAACTGTAGTGATGTTCACCTGTTTATAGTTGTAATTCTGGCAGCTGCACTTTGAACCTTCAGAAATAGTTCTAAAATATTACAGTGATACAGTCGGGTTGAAGCAAAAACATGATTTATTATATTGAGTGAAGCCTTGGACACAAACACTCCGAGTTTAGAAACATTTCTTTTACAATGTTTCAATTTGTAATTGACTCAAGTTATATCAATTCATCAAAAATGAGATTTCTGAGGATCAAGGAGTTTTGATAATCAGAAATCTTGTTCTATTTTAATATTGAGCTGTTGAATAATCACATCAATCACATTGGCAGGGGCATTGATCAAAGTCCCTGTTTGTTTTTAGCTAAAGAAAATGATAATTTAAACCACTTGATTTCTACCAGGCAGTCAATTTGACTAGAGAGCTTATGAAGGTAAAGTAGAAGTGGATGTCATCAGAATTTAGAGATGACGGAATAACAGACAACATTAGAGCATTCGATAATTTGTTCCAGTGGAACAAGACAAAGTACGAAAGGAAAAGGCTCCAGGCTAGAGCCCTGAGGAATACCACAAGTCATGGCTGTCTTTTTCTGATGTGACCTGATTTTGCAGAGACTAAAAGATCTGGTAGTTGGATCTAATTATGAAAATACTGGCAAAGTACAGACCTACATGACATCCAATATGACATTTTTGTGTGTAAAATAAATTATTTATTACATTTCTGTTACTCTCTACTATGGTTTCAAGATGTAAGAACTCATACAACTCCATTCAGTTGTACAAGTTCCTTTTTTTGGGTGTAGAGTTGTTCATGTTAAAGCAAGCGGTTTTAATCCATTAAGACTTTGTGGGTTAAGCTTGGACAACCAAGAAGAGAGTGGAATGCATAATGGACTTATGGAATAATTGAATGTCTCAGAACTCTCCAAAGCACTTATTTTTTATGTCATGAACATAATGTGGAATACTGTTTAGTCTTTTTATCTTTCCTTCAGCTGTTGCTAAGATGCAACGACATCTGCTAATAAAATGATGGAGTACACGAAATAAACTAAGCAGTATTTATTCACGTTTTCCCTTAGCGCTGGAAAAGTTTCTTAAAAAAACAGTTTGTGCTGGAGGTGGTTCAAGCAGGAGTTAAATTTCTTTAAGCTTTTCTGATCCACATGAGGGTTGTGTTTGAGGAGGCCTGGTTCTGTGAAGCTGCAGAGGTGTTCTTGCTGGAAGCAGATCTTAATAACGTTAAGACGTTACGCAACAGCTATTTTTAGTTGTGCTGCTGTTCAGCAAGTACTTGTTGCATTGGATTTGTTTAAAAAAAAGTTGTCTGTGTAACACTGGCAAAACATAACTTCTATATGAAATGCAAAGATTAAGACTTAGTGTTCATCATCATCATAGCAATTAGTGTAAAATATGATGCTCTTTCTCAGGTAATAGGCAGATAATTTTGCATCACTATTATACTGTTACATTAATCTCATTAGCAAGAGATGTTCTTTTCTTTTGCTTGACATTTTTCTTTTTGGTTGGTCTTTATCTCAAGTCATATAGCTTCTTTAAAGGACAGGAAAATATATTTTTAAATACTACCATTTTAAGAAGAGGAACGTTTAGTTCATTTTTTTTGGAATGTGTTGCAAACTGTTGCTAGCTACAAACAATATTTAAGAATAGATTAATAATGTTTAAACTGCTTCTATATTAGAACATACTACATTGCACTGTACTGTGTTTCCGTGCCAAAGGAACTGGTCTAGAATTTGAGGAGCAAAACGTTCTTCCTTGGACAGCTTGGTGCCATGAAACGAGTAGCCTCCAGGTGTTGTAATAAAAGTTAAGGTGTCATTTTGGTTCCATCAGTTGAGGCAATACATGTACAGCTTTGCTCCATTTGACTGTTTTCGGAAAAACAATCTGTTATTGTTTGAGTTAGACAAATTTTCATATATACTAATGTTAAGACCAATAAACTGTCTTTAAATTGTAGGAATCACAAATGTGATGTCTCCTCAACAACAGAAAATTAAACTTTTTACTGCAGTCTAATTCTACTCAAAACAAGCCAAATAGGCAGAGGACCGAAGGCTTCAGAAGAGTCAACAAAGTAACCTGAGAACAAACATATTCGAAAATTGAAATGAAAAAGGCTTTTTTCCAATTTAACTGTTGATTTGAGTTGATTTTGGTGTTATTCTCAAACATAGCATCTGGTCATTGCAGTTTGTAGATGGTGCTTGATTCCTGATTTCATATCCGGTGTTTTTACTTGTGTTTAGCTTTTAGTTCTACTTTTCTAATCTCCACTCTCACAATTCAAAACAGTTCCTTTTGTGAATTAGTTTTACAAGTCTTTGTTTTTAATGCACTGTGTAAACACCCACATTGCATTCTTGAGTTACAGCCTGTGGATGCTGCAAATGTATGTGATATAAACATTTTAAAACACAAGTCTGTCTTTAAGCTAGGGTAACACATTTTCATTCATTAATTAATAATAGATTGAGGTAATTAACTCTGATCTTTTTCTCTCTTTCAGAACTCAATGAATCTTCCTCCAGACAAGGCTCGACTGCTGCGACAATATGATAATGAAAAGAAATGGGAACTAATCTGCGATCAGGTGAATGATACAATGTGGCTTCTACGTACTGTATATGACTCAAATCCAGTGATACATTTGTACCCTTTTTAAATATTGATAGCTTGAAAATTCAGTTTCAAATCTAGTGAAGCACACAATGCCTTGCATTACTTGTAGTTATAAAAAGTTATAACTTTTTGCAACTGTCTCTTGAAAGTTATAAAAAAATGTAATATTGTCCTGATGTGTGTCAGGATGAGGTTCCATGCTTTGCAATCCTGCCTTCACCCTACAAGCCCCTCCTATTGCGCACAGATTGCCTTAACTTTCTTGGTCAAGTGGGTTAAGTGGCACAGCAGGGTGCAGAGCTCAGTTAGCCAGTTAAAAAGTCCCAGCCTGTTATTGGAGTCAGTGCTGCATGTAGATAATAACAGAGTGCACATGTTGAGCAGTGAGCTGCGGTCTGACGGAAGCCGCTGTGCTAGAGTTTTTCTGCCTCCTCGAGCAGCCAAGAAAGGGATAGACTAGATCACAACCATGTCGAGAGCTGGTGACCCTGAAGAGAATCGGGCCGCTGACCAGCAAAGATTCCCCCAGCATGAGTGGCAAACTTTTCAGAAACCTTTCAGGCTGAAAGTGAAGCTGGTTATGGGCCTTTTCAGATTTCCAGTGAAGTAGGTTCTAAATAATTATCTCACATTATCTGGATAATGGCTTGTTGAAATTCATCCTTTTAAGTTGGAAGGCCTTCGCTTGTTGCTAAGCTGATTTTTGTAGGTCAGCTACTTGGTGTTTTGTCCCCCTTGCTTTCACTACCAACCTATGTCTGTTACAGCTTACACAGCTCTGGGAGTAAGATGTATTCTGTGTCCATAGTTACAGTGAGTCCTTTAGAGTAACCATGCAACCGTGACAAAAGGTAGACCCTCTCTGTCCACCAATCTCCCTTTAGGCTGAAGTTTTAAGCTGTTGCTGGAAGTATGAGGAGTTTTTTTTCTTAATAAAAACTGTTTGAAAAAAAAAAATCACAGCGCAGATAAACAGCCAGATCCTGTTACTGTGACCTTTTTCCTGCTAACAAGGCATTTTCCAGACAGTTTCATCCTTCTGCAGTCACCCCATGTTCTTGAAAACATCCAAAGGTTTTAACTATAATGTGTAAACAACTGCTTGACTTCTTTTACTTGAACAGACTCTACAGATTCTTTGAAAAAAACACAGTTTTTATTTTCACCCTGTTGCCCAGACAACCTTACTCATATAGGCTCCTATCGGAACCATGTGTGTTGAAGGTTGGCTTGCATTACTCACATTTATTTTACGTTTGGAAAATAACGTAAATAATAATGTTTGGAAAACGTAAAATAAAATGGCCCAGTCGGCCCACTTTGTTTTTTCGCAGAGTTGCTGGGTACCAGAGTGAGTTATCTTGTCCGTCTGTTGCTGTCCTCTGAGAAAGACTCTCTTTCCTGTCTCTGCTCTCATCTTGTATTTCCTGTTTTTTCTGGAAGAGACTCTCTGGCTCTGATAAATGCAGTGATGCTGATCTCATCTTACTATCTGTGTACAGTACAGCAGGTAGTCATGGGAGATGTTCTACTACAAACTCTGTCATGTTTGCATGTAAACGTGTGTAGCAGCATTTTCTTTGGGACATCCGTGAGTCAAATCAAGGATACAGGATTGTCTAAGTGGGCGGTACTTGTTGAGTGCACTCTGAGTAAATACTTGGAGTTGGACTTTTTCAGTTGGTTGAGTCATTGTCCTTAAATAACTGAAATACGTTTCTCATAGATGCTGTTTGGTGCAGTTAAAATTTGCATTCAGGTATTTTCCCTAATTTCAAAACTCTAAGTTGAAGGGGAAAAAATATGGGGGTTCTTCTTTTAGCCAGCTACCCATGCAATTCCTAGTAACAAGAGGAGGGAGACATTGCTGTATTACTCATTGCTCCATACAACCAGGAAAAACTGACTTTCTCTGGTTACTCAATAAAATACTTTATACCGCAGGACCAGTATGAATGTTGTGGTTTTGAAGCCGTACCCATCTTAAGAACTTGTTGTACTTCAACATCGGTAGATGGTTCATGTGTGGAGTGTAGCCTATTTTTCTACATTGGACTGGCAAATGTTTTTCACCACACTGTTATTCCATTTAGCATATCAGGCACAACTTTTTAGAAATAATTTTGTGACATTTTAATTGCTAAAAGATCCACCACAAAACCACAATGAAAAAAAAATGGTGGAGACATTAATATTTGGATATAATTTGACATCATAACCACAATGCCAAATTATTTCCCCTGAATGTAACGTATTTGCTCACCCAACCAAACGGCCTTGCCGGTGAGTGTGTGGACTGCATGCACAGTCATCCTTGAGCTGATTAGCAAATGTGTGACTTCCTAACGTTCTTAGTTTCTTAAAGGGCACATGTTTCATATGAGGACCACATTTAGAAAATCTAAGTAGTTGAAACACTCTTTGGCATCTTCATCTGAGATGTATTTAAATGTATAAAAGAGCAAATAAAATGACTAACTGAATTTTTCTCCAAGGTGAGGGAATAAGTCACTTTTTAGCAAACAAACTGAAGGGGCACAATGCAGGACATGTACAAAAAAAAATCAAAATATATGGAATTTTGCAGACTCAATCCATTTTATTCCCTCTTCATTTATCACCGTCTGTTTGTACATCTGTGTCTCATAACGTAACAACCTCAGAACAATATGTAATCAGGATTTAATTGTCTTCTTTGTTTTGAAATAAGCCACAGTCTGTCTCTTTGACTGCGCTGCTGCCTCGCTGTTCTCTGGCTTGTACAGCACAAGCAGAGGGGCCAAAATTGTGTTTGCAAACACTAACTAGAACTAATTGCTCAGTCTGCCTTGAGGAATACATCTTTCTTCTTCTTTATTTTTTTGATTTTTAAAAACAATTTAGCCATACTTGTTGAAGTTTCCCATTGATAAACTGCTGTGCTGCTGCTCTCAGTCTGAAACGAACACAATTTCCCGCTCAGCACACTGATCCAAATCCTAGACTAATCTCCTGTTTTTATATTTAGAGCACAATGGTGCGGACTTAAAACCTGGTGGTTGGTTCAACTTGGGTTATTGTACATCTATAGTGAAACAGTTTTTCACAGCAAAGCCTTGTCATCTCCCGGGATTTGCTTTTGTAATTGTTTTTGTTGAATCAATGAGGTATTAAAAAAACACCTCCCCTTAAAGGGATAGTTAAGTATTTTTAAGGTTAAGTTAATGGGTTATAGGCATGTAGCATATTACCTGCAATAAGGAACTCTTTTGGTGTCATCATTTAGTAGAAATCCACATTAATTGTGTACTCTATGTTCTTTTATACTGTGACTTTCCCACTGAGCAACAAATAAAAGTTGATTCTAATTACATTTCCTAAACCATTCATTTAAAACCTGAATGGTTTTAAAAAATGTAAAGAAGTGTTAAAACTGGATAAAATCTCAACAGAAAACAGCATCTTTCTGTGACTGATTTTATTTAATGTAAAATGATATTAGTCATATGATGGTTTGTCATGTCTGCAGCCACTTATGAATAGAGGAACTGTTTGTTTTTCCTTCTTGAAGTGGATGATAATCTAAAGTTCCCTTCTGTGGATGGTTGCTCACTGTGAGTTAAAGTTTCCTTTGTGCTGAGAATGAATAAGGATATGGGTGTATTTTTGTTTTACTTCGTGTCTGACCATCTAAGTCATTGAACTCACAAAAAATCTACATGAGTCTTTTTTTCATTATTTCTGTCCCATCTGTTTCCCTTCCTTCTCTCTAAGCTCATGTTCTTTTCTCCCTTTGACAGGAACGATTTCAAGTGAAGAACCCACCTCACACTTATCTCCAGAAGCTAAGGAGCTATCTAGACCCTGCAGTGACACGAAAGGTTAGTGTCCAGTCTAACATGCTTTCCTATCCTGGTGCCCTGGCAGCTTTCAACTCCCTCCCAGCCCAACTCTCCTGACCTTCTTACTTTTGTTCAGGATATCCCCACAGCTGAGGAAAGATTGCACTGAAGAGTTCACTGGGAGGCAGCTTGGGAACTCAAGTTGCAAAACACTGCAGATTAGTGAGAAAGCAGACAGTTGTTTATTGGGAACGCCCTGGTTGGAGAAACCTCTGGCCAGTGTTTAATAGTGCTGCTTTGTGGTAAAGAAAGAGCAGGGGAAAGACAGACATATTCCTGCATTGACAATTCCTTGCAGCTTTGCAGACTCCTGAAAGAAATAATCAGGAGTTCCTTATCTACATGATAAAAATGCCTTTATGTCGCCTTAGCAGCTAGCGTTTGGATGTGTTGCTTGGCTGCATGAAAAGGAGAAAGTTGGAGGCCAGGGAGGAGCTTCAGTGGACAAGTATCAGCCAAACTTCTCTTGTTTGCCAAAGTGAAGTCTTTTTGGCTTTGGATGTGCAAGCTGTAGCTAGAAACGCCGGGAGACCTGCCTCTGTGATAATCAAATTAGGCAACAAACTCTGCCAAAACAAGAACAAATCACTGAATAATTCAATTTGAAGCTGCTGTGGCTAAAAGTTTTAACCACAATGACAGGACTAGAGCGGCATGACAGAACTAAAGTGAGCTAAAACTGTGATTATGGTTATAAAAGCAGGGAATCGGCTGAGTTTTTATGAGGCTGTTTTGAAAGCTTCTCTGACGTGGGAAATTTTGGAGTCTTTACAAAAAAATTGCAAACAGGAAAAAAGCATTACGACAACAAAAAATTTATAACACATGTGCAAAAAATGTAAGTTTCTTCTTCAATAATCAAGTTAATCTAAGCTTGCCTTGCAATTTTTTAATGCAGATGAGTTCAGGCCCACAGTGTTGCAGTTGGCATATCTACTGCCTGAGGAATCATGTATTTAGAGAATCTGATAAAGAAAAGAAGTGACAGCGGAGTGTTTCAGCTAGAGGCAGACATAATAGACATAATGTCTGGGTTAAATCATTATATCTTCTGCAACAACAACACCCAGGAAACTGTCATTAATAGAGTTTAGTCCTTTTAAATCCTGTTTGGCTAAAAAGGTTTCTTGCAAGCACAAGATGTCACAGTGCAGCAACAACTGGTCAACAACCAAACGGCGAGCTTTATCATCTGCGCTTTGCCCTAAGAGATGACTTTAATGTCCATAATATTTATGACTTTGTGCTCACGCCAGCAATAGGTGCGCATATATCCATGCGCACTTATCACTGAAGAAAGGGTAGCGCTTGTGCCAATGATAGTTTTGCGTGGCTCATAAAACCTTCTCACAGTGATTCCCTCAGGCCAAATCTCTGGATTGTACATGATAGCCAGGTCACTACATTCAGCAGAAACCTTGAATGATGCATACCTGGTATTGACAGTAGTGATTCTCTGGCATGTTACATTATGTCCAAGTTTGGCTTTAAGATAAACTTATAGTGTTTCCACTTCCAAGTCAAGTGAGAATTTAGAGGCAAAATCACTCACCAGTTTTGTTTTCACCATTATGATGTTATCTGCGGTTCCAGTACCAACAATAGTTTGGCCAGCTTTCCTGCGTCCCAGTGAAGGGCCCGAGCAAGTCGTAGTCTTCGCAACAGCGGGATCTTTGGGCTATTGATGGTACCCAAAGGTCACCATCGACCTTTGGGTACTCCTTCACCGGTACAGACCAGCTTCCGCATCTTTGATCAGCACGTTGTTCCAGAGCAGACACCCGGCTTCGCAGGTTCACCGTAACATCGTGAAGACCTTCCCTGACTTCAGTCTGAACTTGAAGTGTTTGCTTCATGGCAGATTCTGCAACGTGAAGCTGTTCTATTTTATGTAGAAAGCCGCAGACATCCATGTTGGTTGGAGGCAACTCGTCCAAGTAATGGGACGCCAATCTGGGAATGTTGTGCCCGCATTCGTTGAGCACTTTAAGGCAGGCCTTCACATTGTTGATATCCTTTTGTGCTCCTTTATACAAGATGTTATGCCGAGAAGAAGTGCAGAGCTCAAACAGCGTCTTCTTTGATGTTTCTTTCCAGTCTGAGTCAAAAGTGTTGACGGCCAACGAAACAATCTCATCCTGGCTTAGAGTCTTTAGTTTGATAGAAAGAAAGTGTAAAAATTTGTCCTCTACAATAATTTTATTCTCAACCGTTTTATAAATGCATGGTTTTAAGTGAGCTCTAAAAAGCGCCAGAGATCGGGAAGAGCGTGCGACAGCCACGTCAACCATATCAGCACACCTGATAGTTTACACTGTACAGAAACTGAAGCTTGACCCAGTTTTCCACCGGTGGCCTCACGTTTGTCGTGTAAAATTAGCCTGACATGAGACTGGCGCCTTTTCTTTGCCTTGATTGAAAGCTTGAAGTGGACAGACACACAGGAACAAGATGAAAGACTGAAGCGAGTGCAGCAACAGGGAAGGAGGGAAGGAGAGGTGCTGAATTAAAGAGAGTTTATTGAGGGAAGGGGCTGAGAGATGGACGGACGACAGCACAGACAAAAAAACTAAGCCCAAGAGGGCACGAAGGAAGAGAGAGTTATGGGCTTCTTTCTACATTCCTGCTCCATCCCCCTTTTCTTGCAACTCAAACAATTGCCACTTTGTGCCACTGTGAGAGAGCTGGAGGTCATTGCCTCTGCTTTCCATAGGCAGGCTCCCGTGCATTCCTCCGAGCAGCTCCCAGCCAATCGGCAGTCAAGGAGGAAGAGCCTCTGTCCAGCTAGTCCCCAAGAATGCATCATTCGTTGATTTGCTTCCAGAACGAACCCTCCTGTGTTAACACCTCCCCAAACCTCAGTTTTTCACTCTCCCCTCCTTTAAATTCTCCCTGCTGTCTCCTCTTCATCTCTCCCCCCTCCTTTCCTCTCAGCCCCTCTCTCCCACTGTCTCTTCCTGCTCTCTCTGTGATGCAGCTGGTAGCACTTAAAGTTGTGGGGGTTTGGTGAGGGGCTGAGAGAGCCTGCACAGTACCCCGATATGTGTTCTCTGCTTTCCATATCCTTTTTTTAAATACTCCTCCCCAATAATAAAAAAAAAAGATTCTCTGTTTCTCATCTCCTCAAACGTACACCGCCCTGGACCAGAGACGTCCACTGGAGAGAATCAGCTGTGGGAACAGCTCTCTTCTCTGTGGACGTTAATAAGAGGCTGACAGAAGCCTGAGCTCTGCTTCCTCCCAGATATAAACGCATCATGGAAAGAGACTGGGAGGGTTTGTCTCGTCTCTTCTTTTCTGTCCACACTTTTATAGCACCGCTTCAATCTTCTCCAGTTTTTACAGAGTGTTTTACAACGTGTTGATCCTTCACCCATTCACACAAGTGTTCTTTTCTTGTCTAAGTCCCCAGTCTAATCTGTGAAATTAATACAAGGCAGAGGTGGGGGATTGGAGCTGAAGATTTTAAGATAGAACAGACTATCCTGAACTGAATGTATAATTAAACCCTAATATACATAATATTTTATAGTCTCCCCTTTTCTCCAGTTGTCAGGTTGTCTAAAATGTAAGTGATGATCTTATAAAAACATGGCTACCTGTAAAAATAACAGCTCATGATGTAACATTTTGTTTATCGAAGTTCAGTTAGGTTTTCTCCTGCATTATGAAGAGGTTTCAATCTGTCTCATGTGGGGATTTTCCCCTCCTCATTGCGTTCCAGCCCATTTGATCGCCACGGGTCATTCACTCAGCTTGTTTTGTTCTTGTGGTTGTGTAACAGACTAAATGGCCCCTTGTCTACGGTTTTGCAAATAACTATTGAGTCAGAATGGGAGAGAAAAAAGACAAAGGAGTTATCCGCTCATATTCATTATTTTTGTTTGTTTGTTCTGATCAGGTGCTGGGCCTCACCTTCGCGTGGTCTTCAGGTTTTTATAGCAGCTGTAGCCTGAGTAACAAACCTGAAAATCTCTGTTCGTTTATGTAGCTGCTGGGTGTTGAAGCTATTTAAAGACGCAATTTACTGCCCTTAGATAATAAGATTGAGCTTATTGTAGTTGAACTAACACTGTTTAATAGACTTACAGCAGTAAGGCATATTTATACACTTGATTATTATGAAAGAAATGACCAAGTGAAACATGGTGATGGCAGCATCATGCTTTGGGATCAATTCTGCTTGATCCCAAAGCATGGTTTTTCTTGAAAATATTTTCTCCATTGTTTGTCCCATGAGAGCATCAATACATATCAATAAGTTTGAAAATCTGATTGAAACTGAGTGTAAAGGTGCTTTGACAAACTTAGTATTTTAAATTGTACATTATATATGTTACGTTAGAAGTGGACAAAGTGTTGAGATGATTTATCATGGTGTCATTTTTTGAGTCAGAAAAACTTTTTTTGTTCTTACAGGGTTGACTTTAGTTAAGAGTTTGACTGTATGAGCTATAAAATTGAGGTAAAAAAGAAGGAAAACAAGGGAACTGTAGCTTTTTTCCAGTGAGTCAGCTCTTCATCTTTAATAGCCTAGTTAATGGCTACTTTTCTGTTGAGGAACGACTCAGCCCCTATTTTTTATCCTTGGATTTTATAATCGGTACGTGCTGAACTCCCTCCTCACTCTCACTTCTGAATATCTGTATTTGTGTTTGTCTGACCTTTCTTCTTAGAAAAAAAACGCTCCCCTTAACCAAAAAACATCCCTCATCTATGTTCCTACCACATGTTGATTTATTAGGGTATGATGAAATCTAACCTCCCCCCAATCTTATTTTCCTTCCTCAGAAATTCAGACGGAGGGTACAAGAGTCCACCCAAGTCCTGAGAGAGCTGGAAATTTCGTTGCGGACCAATCATATAGGGTGAGTCTGCTGAAGCTTGTGTAGTGTAAACGCGTCTTGTGTTCGACTTAAGGTGGAAAAGTCTGGCATTCCAGACACTATGAGATGCAGACGTCGATGCTAAACCCAGCCTCCCCTCCCTTGTATCATTCCTATCTGTGCTGTGACCTAATATTACACCGAAAGCCATGTGGCGGCGAAGAAAAGATGAATCGGAGGATTGTTTCGGAGCAGCTGACACATGAGCAGCCTCTGGAAGGAAAACACATTTTTTCTTCGTTGGAGTTTGGCGCGCCACTGTAGCGTTTCAGTGCATGATTCCGATGAGATATTAATGTGGATATTGCTACACAGACGATGATGATTTCACAATAGATGAAACACTGGTGCATTCATGTGCTATGTTAGGTATTCTGAGATAACAAGTCTAAACCTGTGGCAGCAGATACAGATTTAGAGCTGTACAGTCAGCCTGGAGCACAGATCAATATCTCACAGAGTCTCAGTGGGTTTTTTTTTTACGCTTTAGATCACACATCTGCGTCTCCATGGGCTGTGATGAGTGCGTTACTAATGAGGCCTAATGCATGCTGGGATATGTTGGATCCAAATTCCAATTATAGTTGTAAAGAAATGCTGCTTTACAGACATAAGGAATGTCTGCGTCTGTGCTTTTTAATAGTGTTTGTCCTAAAAAAAGTCCGGAACTTTATGCAAAGTTTTTCCAAGTATAGATAAGTATGAAAAAAGAAAACATGAATGTGGGGGAATATGAACATTTTAGATGTTTTTTCTTCCTTGTATCCTTTGTTTCTTCTTTTCTTTTTCTCTTTTTTTCAGATCTCATTTTATACTTTAAAATGAAGGACTATTGACTCCTTCAATAGGATGTAACACAGATAACAGTCAACTGTGAATCCCGTAACCTGTGTGAAAACAGGGAATGTATGTCCTTAGCAACCAGAGCTATTACCAAGACAAACACTACCAGAACAGAAAGTAAACCTTTAAATGCAGCTTATAGCAGAGCTCTTAAATCTTATCTCAGATTAAACTTTTTTTTTCTCACTACAATCATCTCTCCCACAATGTGGCAGTCATTTTACTCAGGAAAAAAACATGACTTGGTTTTAGTCATTTATAAATAAAGGATATGTGATTGACTTTGAAGATTACATTTCTGGAGAAAAGAAATGACACACTCTTCTAATTTTAAGATTTTGCACATAAGAGATACTACTAATTTTTAAAATCTAATCTCAAGCATAAAAACACTCACAACAGATGCTATGCTATCGGTTTTATTAAGCAAAAATGAAGTCAAAAATTATACAAATCTCAGTGTGGAAAACCAAAATAAACCCTCGTTTCTTTCATTGGATCAAAAAGCCTGTAATTGACATGATTATAAGTGTGACCACTTCCATGAAAGCTGGATTTTTTTTCAGCTTCTTGTTCTGAAGCCTGCTGGTCAGCAGTGCCAGGGCAGAACAGCAATTACGTTGAACAAGCCATTGTTTCTTCTCAGTAATCAGTGAAAGGCTACACTTTCAAATTCTTCAAACTTTATCATTAGTAAATGAAAAATAATTTTCACAAGTGGGAAACATTGAGACTGTTGGTGGCTTTCCCAACAGTGGACATCCCAGCAAAAGCAAGGCTGGGCTGTGTAATTCTCGGATATTACAAAACCCCTAAGAGTCGCATGTTACACAATGTATGCTTCAGTTTGGGCGTCAGACTTTAAATTTTTGACAATGAAATTTGAAAAAGATCGAATAAGTTCAGACCAAAGAAGAGATGTTTGGTCCTAATGCACAGCACCATGTGTTTGTCAGCAACCAAAAACTCGTTGAGCTCAGTGGTGAAGGATTCATAATTTACACTCGCTTCACAGCCACGTCACCTGTGCGCAACCTGTAGTCACAGAGTTGACCTTTCCTGAATTCCAGAGTGTTTCAGTACCAAATCAGAGACTATTTGTTAGTCTGTGACCCCAAACACAGCAGCAAATCTTTAACCAAATGTCTTTGAAAACAGGTTACAATGGTTCTAAAGTTCAGGTTAAAGTCAACCTGATTGAAATGCTGTGAAAGTGC
Organism: Phalloptychus januarius; assembly: GCA_902982915.1. Lineage (NCBI taxonomy): Eukaryota > Metazoa > Chordata > Actinopteri > Cyprinodontiformes > Poeciliidae > Phalloptychus > Phalloptychus januarius. The sequence continues at coordinate 11,662,690 of CADWAE010000230.1, read as the reverse complement.
CTTTAGAAAGCACTGGAGAAACTATAATCTGAGCAGATATCCTTCTTTTGCATTGATGTTGGAACTAGGCGGGTTTGTTGGATTTCAGCTCTAGATGTCAGTGCCTCTTGCTGCTGGTGAATCACTGGGTTTTTACTGATGATTTTTCCATTTTGGCTTCATGTTTGCTTAATAAATATTGCAAGTCTGGAATCTGTTCTTTGTTTTTGGAGACTTGTAATTAAACTTAAGTAAATGCATACCCGGGTAAAGATCAGATGAGCATTTTAAGTAGGTGGTAGCAGCAGATCTTGAAGGATGCAGCCAAGAGACTATTGAAATGGCAAAAAACACTCTTCACTCTAAACTGTCTCCTAAACCCTCTGTTTGTCTCTTTTCCTCCCTTTAACACGCACATGTATGCTTCAATTTGTCAGTTTCACCCACACTCTTGAGATTATCTCATGTGTCTGACAGCAGCGGCTCTGGCACTCCTACAGACTGTTTACACACCGATTCTGCTCTTTAAACCAAAACACAACTCCAGACGATGCCCGTGTTGCAAAGCAGCTGAACCTCTGTTTAGAAGGATGAACTCTTTAAAGATGTTGTGTTGAAAAACGAGATTACATGAAGTCGGTCTCTGTTAGACAAATGAGGAGCTAACCATGGAGGCGGGGGAGGGACACGGAGAGGTCAGGAGCTGCTGATTGAAACGGGGCAACAATGTCACCCACTGACACAGTGAATAATTGCTGCTTCTTTTCAGAGGTGAAACGGAAAGTTTGATCAATCATGCTGCTTATAATGGGCGGATTGTCCCAGAGCGTGCTCTGCTGACGCTGACCCTGGCTCCACGCCTGCCAGCCTGTGTCCGACATGTTGCACTGTGGTCACCAACATGTGGAGAATAGGAGAGTTGTCAGCATCTTGTAGTAATGACCACCATATGGGCAACAAAGCCACTCCGTCAGTCTGTCTTAGGACGATGGCCCTGCCTGGCACCAGTTTACCGAACTCTCGTACTAGATTGTCCAGCTCCATGCAGTCACACCACATGGGGGCCAATCAAGACACAGCTACAGGATCTTTAATCAGTCTTAATGAATGTGGCATCAGTCGAAAGCCTTTGTGGCTATAAGAAATAAAGACATGACACTTCTTCTCAATTGGTTTTATATTTGCATTTCTTTTTATTTGGAATTAATTTGACAGACTAACAGAAAGCAATTTTGAAAGGAAAGAAAAATGACACATGGTTGTAAAAAAAAAATGTTTAAAACTTAAAATCTGAAACCTGTGGCATGCATTTGTAATCAGTCCCCCTAAGTCAATACTTTATAGAACTGCTGTTGATGCAGTTACAGCTGCAAGTCTTTTGGGCTTAAAGCAGTGTTTCTCAATTATCAGTGATTATCAATGATTCGGTTTCTGAAGTTTTTCTTCTATTCATATATTAAAAGAAAGAACTCACATTTTCATTCTTGGAACTCAACTATATAATTTGATCAACTTTTTTAAGGTGTTTATATTTTCCATGCATTAAAGATGTTAAGAACTCATACAAAATCAGAAAACCAGAACATGGCCTGATTAGAAAGTCTCTAGAAAAGAAGAAACTCAAAAGTTTTCTACAAGAAAACAATACAACAGCTTTAAATTCCTAGCAGTGTTATTCTGTTTCACTGTCCTGTAATTGTATAAAAACATCTAACACTTTTATTTCTGTAAATATCCATTAAAATTTAATTGATGGTCACAACAGTTTATTAGCAAATTTATTTTGCAATAAACTTCTATATTTGTTTGTTTTTCAGGTGGGTGAGGGAGTTCCTAAATGAAGAGAACAAAGGTCTGGATGTGCTGGTGGAGTACCTTTCTTTCGCGCAGTACGCTGTCACGTAAGTCCCTACATGCATCCTCTGTGGGCCACAGTGTTTCAGAGGAACCAGCACAACGCTGCTATTCTAAGGATTCTGATGACTCTCCACTCAGCGCCAGCTCCACCGTCTCTGCTGTCAGAAACACTGAGTCACTCGCTGACCATCGCTGACAGATTGTGTATTATGGCAGCCGTATGCTGCTATTCATGAACTGACTGGGTGATTATTAGTCACTCTGAGAGTCCCTGTTCGAGCCCCTGTGGCCTTTTTTTTTAAATTTTAAATTCATTGCTTGAAACGTGTGATTATGGTTTGTCCACTTTATAGAGGTTGGCTGTAATATTATATTTTTACAGTGCTGGAGCAGCACTTAATGTTGGTGGGATAACATACCTTAGCCGCTACCAACTTCAGCAAAACATTTCATTTATTTAGCTTCACATGTTTAAACGCACAAAACCACAGTGGCGTCACCGCTGGGTCATTAGACTTTGACATGTCATGGTTTATATGACAACTTGATAAAGTGTTTATGTTTTGGTTATTGGACTTTTTAATCAGAAGCCAGTAATTAAAAACAAAAAATCGGTTTTAACTTTTTTTGGGGCGTCAAAACAAGTTGGCAGAAATGTAATTTAGATGTTCCTTTAATGTTTGAAATAATACATTTCTAAAATTACTAGCAATCCCACCTGATAAACAACCATTTTTCAAAATCATATTCAGACACCCTCCACACCTCAATTATTGTTCGTATCAGCGTTTTTAACAGTGCATGAACATTTCAAACATTTAAAATAACTTTACCTTAGTCAAAATATATAAGCATTTTAAACTTGACTATTTTATATGGTGTCATTCATTTATATTTTATATGTATTTACCCTATAATAGATGTAGCAAAAATATTGAATTCCAAGCACTGGCCTTGTTAATACAGTTAAAAAGGTCAAGCGTCTCCACTTTTTAAAAAATTAAGTAGTCTCATAGGTTTTATGTTGTTGTAGCAGTGAGGACAGAAAGATTTTAATGGAAGTCAATGGGGGAATTTTGCAGTCAAAGTTGTTTAAACAGGATTATTTTGGCAGTACATAAAACATAATGCAATCAAATCAGTTCTTCTGCTTATATTTGCTTATATTTTTAAATATCCTGTCAAGAATTACAAACTCACAGTAAAAGGGTTTAAATCCTGAAGACAATTGATTGCTCAGTAGTTTTAATCAGGCCTGAAGTATAAGATGAATCAGAAAAAAAAAAAATCTGAAAAAATGCTTATGCTGAATTTGGCGTGCATCAATTTTTGCCACAAAGGTATTGGAAGGTGACAAAAGACATCATAGGTGTAAGAATAAGACAGCACTCCAATAGTTTTGCTAAAAACAGAATTTCCTTCAACAGTTCTTGCCACAAGCTTTTACACTATCAAAATGATCTGATATTAAAAAGAAAAGTAAAAAATAAGAACAAATATGCAAAATGGGAAATGTGAGAAAGGTAAAGGAGGATACAATGATTAGTGTTTTCACAGACCTCATTGTCAGCACGCAGAGATTTATGACTTTGAGCTTAAAAACAAAGTCCAGCTTTCAGATTCACGACTAAACCACCCAGCAGATCTCTTGCTGCCTGTCAGCCATTAAATTAGACATACTATGGAAAAGACTCTGACGCTGCTAATCTTATGTGTGAGTGATCACCATTCAGAGTGTACAGCTCTAAAAACAACAGACAACCAAAAATGTGCATCGTAAAACTTTTTGCTGAAAAATACTAGTTCCATTGACAGCTTTTTGCTTCTTTTGAACTAGTCAGCAACAGAACTGACATTGAAGAAAGCTGTTCTTTTTTAAACCTGGTAACATTTAGGGAATAAATCTGCTGCTTCAGCCAAAGTATAACAAGTCTCTGGGTGGCTCAGAGACTTGTTAATTGTGGCTCAGACTCTTAAATAATTGCAAAATAAAGTGTTCTTCAGGATTGGAAAGGTTTACCGCCGCTTGTTGACTTATCTATGTCTCATTTTCCAGTTATGATGGTGACTGCTTGGAAAACAATACAGATGTTATGATGGACAAGTCCAAGACCTGGGGCCGGTCTATAGAGGACCTGCGTGGAGGGGGTACCCTGCCAGCCCACATCACGGGGAACGGCATCACTCGAGGCGGGCGGCATTCCACTTTACGGTACTACAAACATCACTACGCGTTTCTACATTTACCTGATGGTGACAAAGATACCCAGCAACTGCGTTCCTTCCCCATTTTCTGTTTTTACTGTTTGGCTTAAGCAGTGTGATTATTTTGAGAAGTCACGCATTTTTTATGATGCCTCAGCTGCCTCTTTGTGTAGTCATGGGGTCTCTAAGACTTTAAATGGCTTAAGACAGATGGAAGGGGAAAAAATCTTTTTGTCTGGATTTTTTTTTTATTTTGGCTGGCCAGACTCATGATTATGACACATGACCGACAATTTTTCAGGCGACACACTAGATTTTTTTGTAGGTCATTTTTCTTTCGGGGGCAATATTTATAAACACCAAACTAACTCCAAATCCTCAGTACACAGGATTTCACCACTGTTTATTCACAAGGCTCTGGCTAATATAAACTTTGAAGCACAAATCCAACTCGTTCATGCATCATTTCTCTAATCCCCGCTGTCATGGCTTTATTCTCAGTGCAGGAGTCGTATTGACGTCTGTTGCCTCTAATCCTTAATTTGAAGAGGTTTACCTGAGCACTTCGTACACAAAGAGCATTACTGACTCAAGGACCACATGAACTTTCGAGACATTTGCACGAAAATAATATTTAGACAACGCATAGTGAATTGTTCTGTGTTAGTTTTACATACACATATGTAATATTTATATTTAATAAAACATATTTAACACACTTTCTTAAACATCTATTAATCAAGATCTTCAGACCAAGATAAGTCTAACTTCTGCCTTGCCTTGCAGAAGTTTTTCCCCTTAAACTTCCTGAAATGTTCTTATGTTAATCAAACAATTAGAAAATAAAAATATGAAGTATGGAGTCTATCTCCTAGACATGTTAGATATGAGTGGATGTGTTGTAAAATTATCTTTTGGTGCTAATACATTGAAGTCTTATGTGACAATTTCTACTAGAATTGCACATCCACAGACAGATTTTTTTGAACATTTATCTTGGTAAAATGCAAATGATTTCCTTGTTGCTACTTTGTCGCTTGTTTGGCACAAAAAACACAGGCAAGAAATAATGTGAAGTTTGGTTTTTAACATGACATAATTCAAAGATGGATTGTTAGAATGTTTCCGCCACTTCATTCTGGTGCTTTATTTGTCTTGTTCCAGTCAGTTTAAAAAGTGGTGCTGTTTCTCTTGTGTCACTGCTCTGGAGTATGTTCAGTATGTGGAAATGGTCAGTGTCTTCAGCTGTCTTGACTGTCTCTTCTGTTTTTGTCCCCGTCTTCATCAGTAGTCATCTGCTCTTTTGTCTGCCACTCTTCGACAGCAGGCAGGTCGCCACTTCCCTGTTCCCTCTTGAGACGCACACATAAACACACAAAATGCTGCGTCCACAGACTGCCGCTCGCATATACATCCCCACACACACAGCACCCCGTCCTTATTGTACTTTTTACCTCCCTGTTAGAGCTGTCTGGTTTATTTGTCCTGCTGTTTCTGTCAGGAAAGTGAATTATTTGTACTCCCTCTTCCTAGTCCTCCTCATTCTCCTGTGACTGAACTCTGTTCTGCACTCATTGTTTCTGTTTGTGTGCTGCTTGTGTTGCTCCTTGAATGACATTCCTGTGAGGAACTTAGTCTAGACTCTCCAATGGCCACTATAGATTGCTTCTAGAAATGTTTCTGTATTTTGATGAAGACAGAGAATATACTTACATTTTGCTTTGTAGGTAGTACTCCATGTATTAAAATAATCTATAGCTGGTTTAATAAAACCAAAATAAGTTGTTTTTATTTGCTTTCTTCAAATTGCCTCTTGTAGGATGCCGGGTTCCTTGAACTGTCCAAACTGTTCTCAGATGAGACGGTATGTCTGAGGAGTTAGGAGATCCCTAGCAACATGTAGACATCTTAGTCCTGAATCTTATAGCCTGTAGTGTAGTTCTAGTGTTTGATTTTTCCATGTGGTACAAATTAAACTATTACTCAATATAGTCTGTATTGTTGAAAATACAAATATTTTTGACATGTTCTCACATAGATCTGAAAATCTTTTCTGCTTAAACGTTTTTGACCTTCTACAGAACATGAATCAGATTTTTCAGTAAAAGCACAAAGCACATTAACCTTGTTTATTAATTTGCCTGGTTCGCATGTCAATCAGGATTTTTTTGTTCCTCATTTACATTTAGGCCTTTATTGAATCTCAGTTCAATGCATTGAAGTTAAAAGCTACTGAGCTGTCATGTCTAAGGTGGGGCAAAGTGACACCTTTTCTATATCCGACATTGTCTACATTATTTTTGTAATGATGTTTCACTTGGATCACTCAGCAGATACGTTTCTGATCCAGTGCGCTCATTTTCTCGGCAGCGATGTAAATTTTTATCGTAGCTGGAGAACTCCACCATGTTGCTCCAACATGGAGTTAACTAGTGTAAGAAAGCTGCGGGTATGTTCCAACAGTTTGTCACCTATAGTGCACATAGGTTTATCATTTGTTTCTAAAGCTCAATTGGATTCGACACATGCAGTTGATAGCATGTTTACGCTTGTTTTGACATGATTCATAACTTCCTTCTTATATTTTTCAGTTCAATTCTAGTGAAAACCAACCGTCAAAGTTGACGTTAGTGCTTGGCTTTGACTGTCTTGAATATGAATGACTATTGTCTCGACTGTGCTCTGCTTTCGCATTCATTATGAACAGGAGTCTGTAAATACAACAGCCAAGAGAATGTACTTTTCTATGCTTTTGAGGTTTAATAAAACCCAGATAAAAGATTGAGGACCTGTGCTTTAATTCTTTGATCAATCTGTGCTACCATCTACTTGATTACTCTATAGTTGAGGATTATTCTATAGTTGAGTAATCAAGTAATCAAAAGTTGAATTGTTTTTTATTTTGGTGTAGTCATTCCCTTTTTTTATTATCTTCTGTAAGGTATTCATTTGCTCACTAGAACAGAGAACAAAGATTATTTCAGACATGTCAAACCACATTCATTTCCTTTGAATTTATTCCTGTTCTCGGTTCCACTTCACCTCCGTTAAGATGATGATTAATTGAGAGAGGAATCTTTCCTTTTAACTCCTCTGTATTTATTTTGGGTAACTTGTCCAATATGCAGCTGTTATTTTGATTATTTTAGTTTTGTGAGGTACTTTTCCCTTAACTCTAACACATAATGCTTATGCAGGCTTTAAGATGACTAATGAACCATCTTCATCCGAAATCTGCTGCCTCCTTCTTAAAAATCACTCTGCTGTGACTCACTGATAAGTTACACCTACAAGCATTTTGACATGCTGACAGGAATTGGCATGTCAAAACGTCGCCTGAAGAAATGTCTTTCTACTGAACTTGGAAATTGAAACTTGTGATTGTAAAGTTTGCAAATAAACAGTTTTACTATAACTGGTTCAGCACTTCTGTCGTCACAGAAGCCTTGTTTTTGTTTTTTGTCCTCGTAAAGTTGCACAGTCATCGTGCTGCATGCAAATGACTGTCTGCTATTATGTTAGCTGTGATTGATATGTAAGTGAAGGACATCAAGCTAGAACAAAGCAGCCATCTTGTGGTCCCTGTGTGTGGCAGTAGGCCATATAGCCTGTGTTTGAGGTATTGGAAAGGGGCCTTGCACTTTAACAGCCTCTCTGGGCACTGGGTTACTGTACTCATTTACAAATAGCATATGTTCTCTTCCTTATCCAGGCTTTTCACACGTGTTCAGAAACAAACCGACTTGACACTCCATATAGAAACACATTCACTATTTTCCCTTTTTATCAACTTTTCTTCAATCTTTTCTTTTTGTTTGCTTTATAGCTGCAGCACGCTGCCAAGCAGGAGAACGCTGAAAAACTCCAGACTCGTCTGTAGAAAGGACGACGTCCATGTCTGCATCATGTGCCTACGTGCCATCATGAACTATCAGGTAAGCTTTCTTTTATCTACAGACCTTTCAGGCTGACGCACAACCAACTATTTGAAGCTAAATTCAATTTGCTCCCCTGCTGTCCCTCCATATCTTATTTATCATGTACAATAATACTTCTTAAGGGCTGCCCTGTTTTTAATCTGTTAATGTCTTTGTCTCCATTATATTTGTGTTGCAGTATGGCTTCAACATGGTCATGTCACACCCACATGCTGTGAATGAAATTGCACTAAGTCTCAACAATAAAAATCCACGGTAAGGTCAAAGAAGAAGTCATGAAAATGTAATTGTTGGACATTAATCATAGTGAAAGTTGGCAACACTTTGCAGATAATTAAAAATCGTAGTGAATAAATTTTATTTCCTTCCAAATATTTTTGCTGTGGCTGCTAGTTTATTTTTAAGCAGTTAAATTTCTTACTGCAGTGTTCTCAGTTTAAATTTCATGTTTTAGTAAAATTACAACCATAGTTTCAGAGTATCAGCCGTGTCGTTTTGTACGAGCGCATTCATTGCTCTGAGACGCATCCATGAGGAAGGAAGGAAGATAAAAAGCTCTACCAGCAGACTCCTTTACACAGACAGATGCATAAAGAGATCACTGCTGGAAAGCCTCTGCTGTGTGCGTGCTTGTGTGTGTGTGTGTGTGTGGATTGATTGATGCATGAGTTCTCAAACAATACCCAAAGGTTACAGGATGTCCTGGAAAGTTGATGTGAAACCTCTTTGCATCACATGTCACATATTCTTTCCTTCAGGCAAATAAATCCTGCGTCAATAAAGTGAACACAAACGTACTGAAACTCAACAAATGACATGTTTATAGTACAATCAACATAGAATTATATTGTTCAGTCCCAGATTACAACTAAAAAAATCATAGAAATCTGCCCTGCCAGCACGTGTAGTTGATGCAGATCAGTTTTTAAAAATGCATTAAATTTGGCCAGATGCAGAAAGTTCTTTAATGGAGGACTGACCCAAATCATGTTCCTGTTGCTGAGTCAAGATGAAAATGTTTTTGCAACCCAATATCAACACAATACTATACATTTTGTCTTCTTATTTTTTCCTCCACAAGTATTTTTAAGGTTGAACCTCCACCTTAGTCTGCCATCTTCATGCAGTCTGTAACAGATTTTCTTCCAGTATTGCTCTGCATTTGCCTCCTGTCTGTTTTCTCATCAACTCTGACCTGTTTTCCTGTTCTTGCTGAAGAAAAGCTTCCCTACAACATCACAGTCAAACAAATCGTCAAATGATTAACAATGTTCTCCTCGACAATAGTTCTTGATTAGGATGGTGTATATAGGGTGACGTACAATCTGTGTTTTCTAGCACACAGAGTAAGGTCACCTTTCCACTCTCAGATAATGGATTTTTTATAACTTCACCCTGCTTTAAAGTTAGACTTTTACTTGCAGAAAAGAGAGAAAAAACATCCTTCCAGTTCAAAATGATCCACTACTTTGTCTGTCTTATAAATTCAGAATAAAAACACACTGAGGTTTGTGGTTGCATCATGAGTGTGTAAAAAATTTATGGTACTTTATGAGGCACTGCAGTGTTGTTGATGAGGGGTTATTATGATATTTAGCTACACTACTGACTTTTACACTTTAAGGTTATATTTGCTTCTCTGCTAGCAAGTGCCATTTACTAACCTCTCCTGCCATAACTTTCTCTGTGGTTTACAGAACCAAAGCTCTGGTGTTGGAGCTCCTGGCGGCGGTTTGTCTCGTGAGAGGAGGCCATGAAATTATTCTCTCCGCCTTTGACAACTTTAAAGAGGTATGACCAGCTTAGAGAATGGTAAACTGGCGTTCTTTAGGGAGACCCTTAAGTCTTTACATTCCAAATCTTTCGTTTCAAACAATCTCTCGGCCCTGGAGGAATGCTTCTCCGGCAGATTCCCCCTCTGAACCCTTCAAAGGGTTCAGAGATACCGATTTGTCTGTGTAGCTCAGGATAACCCACACACACCAATCAGAGAAAACCGCTCCGTGCGTGTTAACAAGATTCGTCAGGCGCATCAAAGCTCAGAAAAGCACAGCGACAGATGTTCAAAATAGCCTTCCTGACCTGTGGCTGCCTGGAGGAGGTATCCTGGCTGTCGGGGAAAGAACTAGGAGCTAACCACAGCCTCATTTTGTAGCGAACGTCTTACGAGCAAAGAGCGAGCACAGTTTATGTAATATTTATACCTCTGAATTAAATATTGAGTGTGGCGCTTTCAGCGACAGTGGCATTAGTGGGAGAGAAGAGCTCACCTAATGAGACGGAGGCTGAGAAATGTTTCTGATGGTGTGAAACCGCAGCAGCAAGGTCACAGAGTTTGGGAGATTTTTTTTTTCATAATTAGGCAGCACAGTTAGCTTTACTTTACTGAAGATGATTTGCTGCTACAAAGAACTGGCTGCAGGCAGAAGCTTGAGGTTTTTAAATAACCATGTTTCCTATTTCTACTGAATTCTTTATTATACTCTCTCCCAGTCTGCCTTGCTGCCCTCCCAGTGACCTTTCTGATCAGCCAAACATCACTCTACTCCATTTTTATGTCTTTCTGGATGTCAAGTTATATTTTAAATAGGCTTTTTGCCACAAAAACACTATATTTGTGGGATAAAGTTTGCAAAACGTATACAGTGTCTGCTGCAAATAGGATTAAAGCAGACATGTATGAATAATTTAGATCAGCAGTAATCGCTTTGAAGACAGAAGAATTTATCATTAGTCCGTTTTAAGTGTTTTTTCACCTATACTGACGGTTCATACGATGCAGCAGCTGCTGAAATCTTGAGTCTTCTTACCTTTTACCCTTTTTTGTAAATTTTATGATTATGGTTTCATAATAATAACACCGATCACTAATTTTATGCACTTGTTTGTGTTGCAGGTATGCGTGGAGTCGCAGCGGTTTGAAAAGCTTATGGAGTACTTCAAGAATGAAGACAACAACATTGACTTCATGGTGAATTCCAATAAACTCATTATTGTACAGATGCATAACTATGAGATAACCAGAAATAGAAATATAACAACCTTTAAATGTAATGAATTTACTTTTATTCAAAACCGTCTAGCGAACCCAAAGTCATGGATACATCTGTGTGTGTGGTTGCTCTTGAAACTAACTTTAACCACACCTTAAGAATCACCTCCAACTTCTTGAAAGAACTTACTTCAACATTCTCTCAAGGCTGTAGTTATTTATTTCATACCTTTTTCAATCATGTTTTTTCCTCCCACCCAACTTTCCATTAATATAATTTTATACAGCATTCTCTGACCAAACAACTGCTCCAGCAATGGCTTTTTGTGGTTTACCTTTCTTATGTAGGATGTCATGGTCTTTCTATCAGGAGAAATAAATTCTTGAAGTATTTCATTATGGACACATTTCACTTTGTGAAAGTAATTACTGGAAATAGATTTCAATGACATTTTAATTTCATAAGATGAGTACAACTTAATGTGTCTTGGTTAAAATGGCTCCAAATAGTTGAACTTTTCTCTCCTTTAAGCCCCATTTTAGCCAGCAGTTTTGAAAAGGAACTATTTAAAACTTTGATACCGGTAATGAGATTATTTTTAAGAAAAATAACATAAATGCAAGATCCACGGCTGAAAAGCAGCAAGAATCTACAAGAGAAATGATTTGTCAATTGAACTGTCGACAGGATAATGTATCCTCTGATCCTGTGTGATGTTATGGGAGAACACAAAGTACTGTATTATTGGCAAAAGGAGGTTGTATGAAGTACTGACAGCAGACGTGCCAAAAAATGTTTTCAATTGAAAAGTACAATTTTTTTTTTCCCATGGAGAGTCAGTATCTGATATAAGGTGTAAATTTATTTTCAGAATCTTATTTAACACGTGTACAAACAAATTTGTTCAAATATGTGAGTGGTGGTAGCTTTCTTATTTACATCAATTACATTAGGCTTGTCTTGAAAGTGTAATACCTTGTCCGCTACTTTTACTCAGCTTTATTATACTGCCAGTCTTCTACTCTGACAGAATAATGAGCATAAATCAAATTGGGTAGTTTTATGCATCTTCAATTTTAACTTATCTCTGCTAATAAAAAATGCTGTTTAACTGACTCTTTTGCTCGTCTCTTTATGTTCCTCAGGTTGCATGTATGCAGTTCATCAACATTGTTGTGCACTCAGTGGAGGACATGAACTTTAGAGTTCACCTACAGTACGACTTCACCAAGCTGGGCTTGGACGACTACTTGGATGTGAGTTGAGATTTATGCTGATCTCCTTCTGAGTATTCCCAGCTAAAGGTCCACAGTCCCTGCCGCAGTTACTACACCCTTGAGATGTCCAGCACAGAGAAGCCATCAATAATGGCTTTTCTGTTTTTTTGCAAACCGGCAAACGTGAAATTGGTGCAGTCTTTGGGAAAGACAGTGGACTTTAAGCACTATTTTTTGTCTATTTAACAGAAACTGAAGCACACAGAGAGCGATAAGCTCCAGGTCCAGATCCAGGCCTACTTGGATAACGTGTTTGACGTTGGAGCGCTGCTTGAGGATGCAGAGACCAAAAATGCTGCCCTGGAGCGAGTGGAGGAGCTGGAGGAGAACATGTCGCATGTGAGAACCCACAAGTGTTATTTTATTAAATTAAAAAAAAGTTAACATTTGTATTTATTATACATGCCTCCTTTGTAAATTGCACTGACATTTTTATAGGTGAACTTGTGCAATGTAATGTCGTTCAGCACTGTCTTTGAGTTGATGCTGAGCGGCAGGGTGAATCTTGAATTAATGCCCTGACATTTTGCATATATTTGCTGCATGATCTGATATTCCCCTCTATTGGAAAAGGTTAAATGCTCATTGTAATGTCATAGTAAACTGATGAGGATGTTTCTGACAATCTCCTGGAAATTTCTAACTTATGAAGACATGAACACAATCAATGTATTACATCACTGCCCTCCATGAGCTTTTTTGAGTTAGATATTATCTCTGCAACATGTTCATCTGTGACCTTTCCCCCCTTTCACTCTCATAGATGACAGAGAAGCTGCAGGACACAGAGAATGAAGCTATGGCCAAGATTGTGGAGCTGGAAAAACAACTAATGACGAGGAACAAGGAACTGGAAGCCATCAAAGTCAGTTCTTACTCCAACATCTTTTTTTTACTTCATTACTTGTTGGAAATGTAGTGCATCCACTGTTACATTCCCCTGCTAAAGGATTTATAGCCCCAGGTTACAACCACAACCTACTTGTATTTTAATAGGCCAACACAAAAAATGGAAAGAACATGATGCATAAATTTTACATTGTTTTACAGCTAAAAAAATAAGGTGCATTAGATTATAATGTCTCTCTTTTAAATAGCACACTGTATCCAGCTTGACTTCCTAACAGCTCTAGCTCTTCTTTTTCCTTTTCCTTCCCCATGCAGGAAGTCTACAAAGACTCCACCTCGCAGATTCACTCGCTGAGGCAGATGCTTAAGGAGAAGGATGAGGCCATCCAGCGCCAGAGTAAGCTGGAGAAGAAGATCCACGAGCTGGAAAAGCAGGGAACCATCCGGATCCAGAAGAAGGGAGATGGAGACATCTCAATCCTGCCTTCTTCGCTGCCCGGGGTGGAGGGTCTGCCGGGTGGCATGGTGGGGGCAAATGGGACAGCTGCCTGTCAGAACAATGCAGGACTTGCAGGAGGCATGTCTGCTGTACCTGCCCCCCCTCCTCCACCTCCTCCGCTGCCAGTCAATGGGCAATGTAGGTTTATACTCAGATAAGCTCAAATATTGGAAACCCAAATGAGTAAAAGTGGTTTAGAAAATTCAAGATTCAAGGACATTTTGCGTCCTTAAAATGTTTGAGGAAAACACATGGTTCCTATTAATCTCTTGTTGTCTCTCCCAGTGCCAAATGGACCATCGATGGAAATTCCCACTGCAGCTGTCCCACCTCCACCGCCACCACCCCCTCCACCGCCGCCCCCTGGGCTCCCCTCACAGATTTCTGTCCCTATGCCTCCTCCGCCTCCCCCTATGGCACCGCCGCTTCCCGGATGTGGGACGCCCACTGTGATCATGAATTCAGGACTTGCAGGTGAGGTTAATTTGCCCCTTGGGTTTCCATGTCAATATAGCACAAACATTTTTAAATTAACAGGAATTTTAGACTTATGAGCTTTGTTGGACTTTCAAATTAAAGATTAAATGAAAACATTAAAACATTTTGTTTGACTTCTTAAGTTACCCCCTCTCTGAATTGTTAAGTCTTGAGTTAGATGTCTCATTTCTTTTAGGTTTTGTTTTATTTGTATTTTTTTAGCTGCTGCGTCCCACATTGACTGCTTTAGGTGTGTTCATGTTAAATCACGATAACATTGTGAATGAACTCAGGATGCAGACAAACCTGTAAGATCTGTACGTACCTGAGGGTGTCTTGTTGCTGCTACATATACATGTGTATGAGTAAGTCGACTTTGTTGCCCTGTGAAAACTGAAACCTATGAGTTGAAAACTCTTGCCTTAGATTAACGATGCTCTCACCTGTGGTGTCGGTAATATTTGGTCATGTAACCATTGTCACTGTTCCTGGCCAGTATGCTAACCTGTCTCTGAATTGTTTTCTTTCCCTGCCAACCAGAGGGACCCATCAAGCTTTTCTGTAGGTTCTTGCTGTCAAGTTCAATGTCGTGTTTCCCCCCCATACCCTAACCATGTCATGCATGTATTTTTCCCTGTGGTGGTTTCTCATAGGTTTTAAATGTGGTATCAGGCAGGTAGAGACAACCCTCAGAAGTCTTTTAGCTGTAATTTCAGCAAGAGGTGGTTGTACAAAGTAGACTCTGAAGTGTTGTAGATAAATGAATAGCTCACATCTATTTTAATTTGAGAAGGCAAAAAAATTGGAAAAATGCATCATTTTCCTTCTAGTTGCTTGATGAAATGCTAATAGTTTGTGGTAGTAACAACATATGGGCATCTTCACAAGATGCTTTACATCATGATGCAGGGCTCTAGAGTACAACCAAATTTCTCAATGGTACAACTAAAAAAAGAAAAATTGAGGTTGCGCCAGTTCAACCAGTCACAAATACAGTCAGTGGATGCAGCAGGATGAGCAGACGAAATGTAGAATAGTTGAGTTCTGAGCTGTCAGAAACTCATTACCAGTGCTGTGACATGGAGGCATCAAGCTAAAGGTAATGTCAAGTCTGAAGATGGCATAAGATGAAGAGGAACGTGTATAGATTTCGAAGACAGTAGCTTCCCCAGTTTTCCTGGATAGGATACATTAAAACCGATAAAATGCAGTGCATTTATTGGGAAAGGTTTAGGAAGGCCATGTCTGGTAATGGTTCATTTGTGATTGGCTCCAGTACGATACATTTCCAACTTTAATGCTGATAGAGCACAAAATGAAATGTTCAGTTTGAGATGTTCAGAAGATGTTTAGAATTTCTTTTACTTCATTACTTTCATGCATCTATTTTTATTTTGAGGTTTTTTATATTTAAAATTTCAGCTCACCAGCATACTTTAGACAGTTTTCTGATAAGACACCTGTGTTACAATTCTGCTTCAAATAAATAACTTTGTTTACTAGATTAATTAATGATTTACAAGTTAATATTGCCTTAATGGACAGTGATTAAACACAAAATCACAAAGTAAACCTGTAAAACGGCTACGTTAAATGTAGCTCTAACTTTTGTGCTGATGCACCTAAGAAAAATGTTAGGTGCTCCTGGCTATAAACATTGAGTCTAGAGGCCCGAAAGATCTGCTGTGAACCCTTTTAAAAAAGAAATGACCACATTCAAAACCTGTGCTTCATTCTTCACTGTAGTGCTTTGACCGTCTGACATTTTCTATGAGTGACGTGTCACAATCTTAAAAACAAGTTTGTTGCATGCAGATACTCATTGAGCTGCTGTGGCTCGCAGATGGTTAAGTTGATAGAAATCGTGAGCAGCTGGAATGCTGTTTGCCTTTCCCTTGACGCCCTTATCTCTCGCCGCGTCGCTGCTGACACCTTGTCGCTACGCCGACGCAGGACGCCGCCACGTCAACATTCAGCTTCAATGGAGCAGCTCTTGTCGCTACAAATAGCTTTAATCTGCACAACAACTAGTTTGACCTCAGGCTTGGCGAGTAATCCTGGACCATATGCACAATTTAGTGAACAGATATAGCCTTTGGCCTTCTTCCTCTGCCAGGAGGCAGGAGGCTCGGCTTGAATAAAGAGAAGAAGGAATCCATCCTGTTTTAATTGATGGACGTCTGTGTTCTCTGTTAGAACATTTGAAGTGTTCAAAATGAGTGTTTTCAATATCAGATGTTTCTGGTTATAGATCTCCCTTCTCCTGCACGTGTGTGGTTATGTTCTTATGGACCCTTACAGTCAATCAAGACATATTTTTAATTTCTCTTCGTGTCATTTAGCTGTTAAGATCAAGAAACCCATCAAGACAAAGTTCCGCATGCCTGTCTTCAACTGGGTAGCCCTGAAACCAAATCAGATCAACGGAACCGTCTTCAATGAGATCGATGACGAAAGGATACTCGAGGTAAAGGCCCGCACTCAGAACAGGGCCTCCATTAAACCTGCTGCCTATCCTAATAAAATATAAAATCTTTGGTGTCTTTTAGGACCTGAATGTTGATGAATTTGAGGAGATGTTTAAGACTAAAGCTCAGGGCCCATCCATCGACCTCACCATGAGCAAACAGAAGATCACTCACAAGGGATCCAACAAGGTGGCCCTGCTGGACTCCAACAGGGCAAAGAACCTGGCTATCACGCTGAGGAAAGTGGGCAAGACGACCGAGGAGATTTGCAAGGCCATTCAGCTGTAAGCCTCCAACATTTGCTTGCATTTATTTATTTTGCATTTATCTGATTTAGAAACAGTATTAGTGAAATAACGACGCATATAAAAGGGTTCATATGCAGTCTTGAAAAATCCATTAATCTTTCAAAAAAGAAATATGGAAAGAAGGAAATTTGGAATGAAGATAAATGTTTGGATTTCCACAGTTAATCCATCATTTAGTTCAAAATGACTTCAATATATTTCTAACACAAGTAAATAGTAGTCGTTCTTATAGTGGGGTACAGATATAAATGATAAGAAAGGCTTCTTGGGTACAGAGTAACTTTTTCATCATAACACCTGCTTTATTCTTGTGAATGTGATTTAATCAGACAAAACATATATATATATATTTATGTTATATATGACAAGTTCCTCACCCCCATCCCCTGTATGTCTCTTAGATTCGACCTGCGGACTCTGCCGGTGGATTTTGTGGAGTGCCTGATGCGCTTCCAGCCCACCGACAACGAGGTTAAAATCCTGCGACAGTTCGAGAAGGAGCGCAAGCCTCTGGAGAGCCTGACTGATGAGGACCGCTTCATGATGCAGTTCAGCAAGATCGAGCGGCTCATGCAGAAGATGACCATCATGGCCTTCATCGGAAACTTCAGCGAAAGCGTGCAGATGCTCACGCCGGTGATTAACAGAGTCTCATACTCGATAATTGTCATTTGTTGCCGAGTCGTGAAATTGATGTGTCAAACTTTGCTTGTCTGCAGCAACTTCATGCCGTCATTGCAGCGTCCGTGTCCATCAAGTCGTCTCAGAAGTTAAAGAAGATTTTAGAGGTAACTGGAGATGTTTTGTGTGAGCAGAGTATGCTGTCCTGCACAGGCAGGATTTAGTTTGTGATCCCTGTTTACCTGTTTTGCAGATTATTTTGGCTCTTGGAAACTATATGAACAGCAGCAAAAGAGGAGCAGTGTATGGGTTCAAGTTGCAGAGTTTAGATTTGGTAAGCTGGTTTTGAAGACGGTTAAAGTTACACATCTTCACTTTTTCTTTAGTTAAAACATAATAAAACATAATATTTCTATTTTTTTCTCCCCCTCAGCTTCTTGATACCAAGTCAACAGACCGGAAGATGACGTTGCTGCACTACATCGCCAACGTGGTCAAAGAGAAATACCCACAAGTGTCTCTGTTCCACAACGAGTTGCACTATGTTGAAAAGGCAGCAGCAGGCGAGCCTAAACTTTTATCTGTTAATCAAACATTTCCATGTTTGATGCGATCCTGTGGCGTAACGTTCCCCATGTGCTCACAGTGTCGCTGGAGAATGTCCTGCTGGACGTGAAGGAGCTGCAGAGAGGCATGGAGCTGACCAGGAGAGAGTACAGCATACACGGTCACAACACCATGCTGAAAGACTTCATCACACACAACGAGAGCAAGCTGAAAAAGTTGCAGGATGATGCCAAAATTGCACAGGTAACGCTGAATAACGGAGACAAACCTTTCTCTCGGCGATTGTCTAAATATTTAATCGCTGAACTTGCATTTTGTTTTCCTATCTTCAAAAAAAAGGACGCCTTTGATGAGGCTGTGAAGTTCTTTGGAGAGAACTCTAAGACAACACCGCCGTCTGTTTTCTTCCCGGTGTTTGTGCGATTTGTGAAAGCCTACAGGGTGAGTTTGTTGGATATATCTGTGGTTTTATTTGCGTTTTAAATAGTCCATCAAATTTGTGTGGTGAAAGAAAAGGGATATCTAAAAAGGGATGAAAGGGAAATCTAAAAATGTGCATATTTCTGTTCAATCCCCTTTATTCTGATAACTGAAAATGAAATCCAGTGCAACCAATCGCCTTCAGAAGTCAAATAATTAGTAAGCAAATCTAGCAGTGTGTCAATTAATGTCAGTACAAATGTTAGCAATTTTGTGAATACTGAGGTGTTGGTGAAAAAATTATTTTAGTCAACAAAGACCATAAAGACAAAAAATATGGCAGACCTGTCAGAGGTAAAGTTTTGTTTAAGTGTCAATTAGAGCTACATTTTGAATGAATACTTTTGCAAAACTTGAAACGTAACATAGTTAATTTTTCTTTGAACTACCGTATTTTGCAAAGAAAAATGTGCAGCATCTTAGAAAAGGTCAATTGCGCCCCCTGGAGAGCTTAAAATTAATTTAATTTAGAAAATGCTCATTTCTGCAGATCACTATAATACTGGATGAAACAAAAAGCTCTTAGAAATGCTGTGGTAGTGGTCTGTCTGTACTGATTAAATCAAAAATACCTAGGGTAAGATGTGAATTTGTAGATGTTTTTTTAATCTTTAATAAATTGTCCTCCTCAGCAAGCGGAGGAGGACAATGAGCAGAAGAAGCGGCAGGAGCAGCTCATGATGGAGAAACTTCTAGAACAGGAGGCTATGATGGAGGCAGACCAGAAGGTGAGTTAATCTTTCTCTGAACTTCTTTGCTCCCTCCCCTGAGGATCACATTGACCAGAAGGGAATCCAGCTCCACTTCCTCCAGATTCTCGTCTGGAGGATTAGTCGAGCCAGGCCCCCTGCTGGGCACAGTTGTATTTAGCTCCAACAGCAAGACTCCCTGCTGAGGAACATCAGTCAGGATCAGTGACTGTTCAATTAACTTGCATGGTGAAGGGATGTGATGTGGGAGAAGAAGCTTGCTGGTGGTGAACCTCATTGTGTGCGTGTTCCCGCAGTCTCCCTCCCATAAAAGCAAGCGGCAGCAGCAGGAGCTGATCCAGGAGCTCAGGAGGAAGCAGGTGAAGGACAGCCGTCACGTCTATGAGGGCAAAGACGGCGCCATCGAGGACATCATCACGGGTAACATCACCAGATCCATGCTAGAGTCTGCAGCCAATCACACATGTCTTATACTCTGCATGAAGGGTCACCTCAGCTTGAAACGAAGGATTTCTAAGCCAACTAACACGATGATTTCAGCTCTTTTTGAAGTTCAGCTTGTGAGGCAGCTGGTTCAGTGCTTCTCAACTGAAAGGTGCCTGATAATAATGACTTATCTTAACTTCTTCACCTTTGCTTTATAACACCATCTGTACTGTGCGTATGCAGGCTGAAGGTATGACCCTCTCTCTGAATGTCAGTCAAATTATTTTATTTTACTTTCATAACAAGGGGAGATTAAACTTTCTGTGGTGAAGTATGAAGAACAATTATTTCCTGCTTTACAATGCTTCCTTATTATATTTCAAAAGAAACAAATGGCACTTTTGCATCTAATTTGTCTCCTATTATCGATGGATGTTTTTCTAATAGCTAGAGATGCATCAATCAGTCATCCAGAGATTGGAGGAATGGGTCCAGAGCGGTTCTATTTTCTGCATCCATATTAGAGCAGATTAGTTTTTTGTAGAGAAAATATGCTAAACTTGTCTGTGTGCAAACATTTTTATACAAAAAGTATCACAATAAATGAATAGCTAAAACACCTAATGCACAACACATGGGAACACATTTCACTTTTCAAAATAAAACTTTTTCCTTCAGCTGTCCATTCACATGTTAAACTTTCACAATGTTCAGTTTTTTTAGTGTGTTCTTGTGCTCATTTAGTAATTTCACAGCAATGTACAGAAGTTTTAAACAGCAATCACACATTTCAATGTATCTTGATTCAAGGGGTCAGATCTCGTGATCCTGATCAATATGTCTCCAGGTTTCTGATGGTCCTTTAAGGTTTTTCATTGGACCATTGGCTGGTTGTTGGATCAGTTTGTTCCCCAGGACATCATTCTGTCAAGGGGCAAGGGAAGATACTCCCAACTGGGCTAAAAACTGCAGCATTTGAATATGAAAAAAGCCACTTTTATGTCTGTGTCTAAAACTTTGCTATTTAAGGGAACCCATCAAATAGCATCAAGTCATTGATTTGCAGAATTCACTCCTGTTGCCATACTATTGTGGACAGTTGCATTGTCGACTATGCAGCAATCCCTCATAATGGAGAATGCATGTAGCAACATTATGAAGGGAAAAAAAACTTCCCCTTAACAGGAAGAAACCTCCAGCAGATCCAAAACTGGCTCAGTGCAAATGGAAATGGTTAGTTACTGAACTAAAAACAAGTTTAAAAACAGCCAAAGTCTGGGAACTTTAAATATTCACCAGGTCTGGAGAACTGCTGAACAAGATCACATTAAAAGATTACAACAAACTTTGCCTACTTTTTCACAAGACTGCATCTTTAAATAATACTAATTACTCAGTTTGAGTCTCTAATATGTTGTTTTATAATTTGTGCAGTTTAAGATAATTAGCTAAATAAAAAATGGGGTGGTAGAGTTGGCTTTCAAACTCATTTCTCCAGGGTTCCTGTTGCTGTAGCTGGGTTCTTGCTTAGTGCTAACTGTAGCTAAACCCAGTAGAGAGGATCTGCTTTTCTCATGCCGTGTTTGTCCTGATTTGTGTCCTGGCTATTCTCCCTGTCGTCTCAATGCAGTGCTGAAGACCGTGCCCTTTACAGCCCGCACAGCCAAGCGCGGGTCTCGGTTCTTCTGCGAGCCCGCTCTCAATGAGGAGTACCATTACTAAAGCTTGTAGATCTCTGTCTCTTCTTAAAGGTTGCTGGAACAAAACGTTTCTTCTTTATGTTTTTCCCCTCCTTGCATGCCTCTTCACTCCCACCAACCCCCTCTTAACCGTTTACACTCCCACACTGTGAACACTGTGGTTTCCCAGGGACACACACACGCTCAGTGTGTGTTGTGTAGATTTTCTTATTTTGTAAGCATGACGGTGTGTTTTGGGAACTGGTTTTCTTGGCCCACCTGCATGAAGCGTGACGTCAGTATTTTTCATCATCATTTGACCCACCACAGCAGACCATAATGTCACAGAAAGATCAGCATCCCAAGGACTGAACTTTTCCCCTCAGTTAGCATCACTCAGATCAGACTGTGTGCTGCCATCTGGTGGCCATCCATCTAACATGGTCAGCATGCTGCAGCTCAGTTTGTCATTCAGTACTACAAGCAGTGTTCATATATGTACACCTCAGGTATGACTAATACTATGACGTAATGGTGCCTGTGGCATTATCACTTGCTTGTTTGTGTGTTCCAATGTTTTTAATGATAAAATCATTGTGTTTGTTCATTTACCACATGTCATCACCACTGTTTATACAGTTTGTTGCATGCTGTTTGCTTTAACCTTGCTGCTTTCCCACAATGCACTCTTGCTCTTGTAGTTGGCATGTGCTTGCTCCTGACGGGTCTCTCTTCAGTCAGGACGTTTCTGTGCTCTTACTGTGCCTTGCAAAAGTATTTCAACTAATTTCATTAAAGTGTACTTTTTTTTACATTACAACCACAACCTTGAATGTACTCTGGGATAGACTTACACTAAGTAGAATAAAATTTTGAAGTGGGATAAAATTAATAGATTGCATTTTATTTTTTCGTTATAAGTAAAGCCTGACATGTGTGGTGTGCATATATTATTCAGTCCTCTAAACTCTAATAACCCTAAAAAGACTCCAGTTATGCTATTCACACATTTTTATTTTGTTGAAGATTGAGAAGAACAAAGAAATTATTGAAAGCAAGCCATAAGAAATGGGCTAGAGCCAAGAACATGGCAAAAATATGGAAAGCAGTGCACTGGTCATGTGACATAAATATAACATTTTGGTTAGTATGGGAAAAATAACCCTGTATATATTGTCCTAAACACACTATGGTGAAACATTGCCCCAATAATTATCTACAATTTTTGATAATATTATTTTCAGACCATTTTTAAGTAAAATTTTCATAGTAGCAAGTTTGTCCTCTCACAGACCAATTATCTTTAATTTTGTAAAGAACACTTAATCCTGGAACTGGAAGATATTTTAAATATCCAAGATCAAATACAACCAAAAACAATAAATAAAATCTACACACAACAGAGACCATAAATAAAATGATGATGTCTCTGTAAACTAAATTTTCCTTCAAAAAATATTAGTTACGAGAATTTAAATGATTGTGATCATTTTAATTAAAATGTGATTCATTCATTATTTCCTTACTGCAACAGGCTTAGTCTTTGCAAATTAGCTAAATAGTTCCTTTTTTTGTCATTTTTGACCAAGGCTGTGTCTTCTATTGTTTTTTTTTTTTTTCATTAAATAGCTTGTAGTGAACTACAAATAGGATTTGCATTACGGGTTCTATTTCACTACTTTTTGTTAGCTTATTGCAAAAAATCCCAATAAATTAAAGTTTGTGGTTGTAATGAGAAAATGTTTATATACATTTGGATAGAAAGACTTTTGTAAGGCGCTGTATATTCTGCATGCTGTCTTGGTAAAACTGTGTGCACTAACTCTCCTGGAACCACGTTCTGTGCTGCATAATGCTTTTAGTGAGTGTGTGCTTGGCTGTGTGCATGCTTTGGTTGGTTTTTGGTGATGGTTCTTTTGAATATAACAACTGGCCTGTATGTTTGGATCCATTCTTTATTGT
Source organism: Phalloptychus januarius (assembly GCA_902982915.1). Lineage (NCBI taxonomy): Eukaryota > Metazoa > Chordata > Actinopteri > Cyprinodontiformes > Poeciliidae > Phalloptychus > Phalloptychus januarius. The sequence continues at coordinate 11,639,395 of CADWAE010000230.1, read as the reverse complement.
TTTCAGTCGCTCCTAACTGGAAGTTTGAAATGGGCTTTTCTCCTTATACGCTGGTAGCCACTTTGCTAAAGCAGTTTGGGTCTAGTAACAGAAATAAAACAAGCTTCCATCATCCTGTGCAGTTGAGCCAGTTAACATCCTCCACCTCTGTCCTCTCTGAGCCTCTCCGCCTGCAGCCTCTCTGCTTTGCTCTGGCAGTTTGCAAAGCCAAAGTGAACATGTCGAGCTGACATGCACCAGTCAGCCCACGTCTTCCTTTTATTTTTAACCTTCATTTTGTCTTTTCTTCATCCAGAACTAAAGAAGAATAATATTACTAAATTTCCAAATGTCTACTTGAGGGTAAGGAAGTCCTCCAGTAGCACCCCTGTAGTGGTGGATGTGTCCCGAACCTGGCAAGCATTTCTTTATTACCTCCCTTCCTGCTTCATATTTTTTGTTTGTTTGTTTAGGTTCCTCTTTTCCATCTGTTTAGACTGAATATAAGAAGTCTTGCTTTCTTTAGCTGTTTCTTCAACCTTTTATTAAAAATATATGCATCTTGGATTCACAAGATGTATGAAAAGTTTCTGGATTCATGCAGAGCTTTATTAAAAACGCATCTCAGCCAGACTTGTTTTATTCTGTGTGCTTAGATCTCATGCTGCTTTGAAAGGTTAGGCTACCAGCACTCCTGAACATGTGGGCTCATGAAAGATCAGAACATTGACATGGTACCTTGACTTAAAGCTCTCCTATCCCGTCCCTGCCAGATTTGAGGAATCAGCCTTACAGGCGAGCAGATGCCGTGCGGAGGAGCGTCAGGAGGCGCTACGACGATCAGAACCTGCGGCCGGTGAACAATGGAGAAGTGGTCATGTGACGAGGGGAAACAGGACGTGCAGGAGAGGATGGGGGAAGAGGAACGTGGATGGCTGGTGGGAAGGGAAGTCCGATGCAGAACGAAGGATATCGGGTGTTTGTAGCAAATAACGAGAGGACTATATATGCGATAATATCAAACAATGAAGGACTGAGACGTGTTTGGGACCGAATTTAGCGTAGAAATCATGCCAAGTGCCTGAACTTTTTTTTTTTGTGTTCTTTTTTGTCTTCTGTGTGAATGTTTTAATTATCCCTCCTTCCCCCTTGTGCCCTTAAGCAATACAACTTGAGTTGGCTTTAATGTTAATAAGATATAAAACTGGACATGCAGTGGCCTTCGGAGCCTTGTGAAACAGTTATCCTGGAAAAGCTACTTTAGAATGTACTGGAAGTTTTTGCCCCTTTCCTCTGTTTTTAACTTTTGACACATTCCGGTGCTCTCGTTCATTCCCCATAAGCCTTTTTTTAATCATCTCATTCTTTTAATAAATCGGGGTGACCTGGCATGAGGAAAGTGAGCAAAATGTATTTAAGACTATAATTTTACTAAAATATGTTTTAAAAAAAGAAAAAAATATGTTGAGAAAATAGACCACTCTAATGTGAACTGTATTTATTGCAGACATTTACATACTTTTTTACAGCGCCTGGCAAAAGTATTTGTACTGCTTAAACCTTTTGTTTTTATTTGGAATTTATTATTATAGGTCAACACAAAGTGGTGTAAACAGGAAGGACAGTGATGCAGGGTTTTAGAAACAATTTGATGTAAAAATCTGAAAAGTGTGGCATGCATTTGTTTTCATGTGCCTCAGGCAAATTCTTTGTAGAGCCCATTTTGGCAGCAAATCTGTTGAAACATGTCTCAAGCAGTGTAACATGTCAATTTTTAGACAGTCCCTGCTTAAGAAAAGCTTCCCACATAATAATGGTGCCACTACCATGTTTCAGACTGGAGATAGAGTTCGTAGTTTTGGTTTTACATCACAATTTTTATATATTTATATTTAAAATCTAAAAACTATGCATAGTTTTTTTTTTTTTTTCAATTTCACAATTGAGCACTAATTTGTGTTGATCTATCGTTTAAAATCCTAATGTGTCAGAATTGGGATACAAACACTTTTGCAAGACACGGCATATTTGCTGGTATATTCAATGAAAAATAATCAGATTTTGTAGTTTTGAACTGAAAAGTGTTCCTAGTTTAACTTCAATTTAAATATTTGCTTTAGTTTTAAATCAACAGCCTTTTGTTGTTGTTTTGGGAACAACTTAAGAGAACTAAACAAGCCTATAAAGCAACAGTACTTATTTCCTACCATGTTCTTAAACTACCCTACACAATGACTTTAGTGAAACTTGATACAGTTGAACAATAAGTTGCTACTGTCTTCTCACTTTACTGTATTTTTAATGTATAGTATTTAACCACTGAAACAAACCATTGAAGCTTTTCATCCTGTGTCCATCGTCATTAAAGGCATGACCACACAAAAGTTTCCTGTACAGATATTTTTCTACAATTTCATTTTTTTTAACTTACATTGTCAGATGGTTAATAATGTACATATTGTTAAAACAAGTATTCTTTGCCTTGTGCTATACAACTTTGAATGTTATTTTAACTTATAGTTTTTTTTCTGTTTTTGTGTATTTAAATAAGCCAAATGCAGGCATAAATCCACAGTAGTACCTTTTAATCAGAATATGTCACTGTTGTGTACAGAAGGCACAGGATAAGTGTTTGGGTCACAGGTGCATCACTGCTAAATGCTCTGATATAACAGCATTAACACATGCCAGCTTTATGGCCACACTAACCATTAAAACTATTAGTTGGCCTATAATGAACTGACAGAGCGATCCTGCATCCAGTGCTCTTCTGCTTGTTTTTCTCTCAGTTTCAGCTGTGTTTAATTAGATGATGCTTCCAACTGGGTAGTATTGGCATTTTCTCCTCCCACTACAAATGTATTGTAGACAGGTCTCAGTTCTAAATAACCCTTTTTTTAAGAATAGGTGATATGAGATTTTTAAGATATATAATAAACTATTTACAGTGAATAAAGGGTTGTGTGTTGTGGATTTGTTGCACATCCTGACATTTTATTCCAGCAGCTAGGTATTTTGATCACAAAGTTTTCAATTAAGTCCGATTTTGGTAATTAAGTGATTGTATGACAACAGTGGCACTTGCAGTACAATGTAATGTTTAAATTTTTTATGAACTGTACTTCCGCCTTACACAAAGTCAAGTTTAATATGCCGTATTACATAGAGAACCACAAATTGACCCCAAAAACAATTTGAAAGCAGAGCTAGCTACTGATATATAAATATTATAGTAAGACAAAGAAAAAACGTTGCACAAATGTCTATGATACATAATCTCTTATTTAGTGGGCAATGATTTTTGGCCCTGGCCTCCCAATATAAAATCAGAACTTAAAACTGGATCAACTATCAATTTTATTTTAGTACCAATATATTCCCTCGGCATGTGAGTGTAGTGACATTTTGCATTTACAGTGGTTGGCCAGTAGATGGCATTGTAGGGACTCGCACATAAAGTTAAATGATGTGATTTAGAAAGCAACCGGAAGTAACATCCGCTAATCTATAATGTAGTGAAAGTTTAATTATGACGATTTTTCAGTTCAGTGGGCGGGGTCTATTTACTCATTGTTGAAGCGATGAGAGTTTGGTTGTTGCGCTCTACGCTCATGATAAATGAAAGTATTTTATCCGATACACAGTTTCAATTAGTTTCTGACTGAACAAACTGAGCTAATCAATGTTGATTTTCCTATTAGCCAAAGGTGTAACTAAACAAAAATACCTTCACTGTTATTCTTTTCCACGGCATTGGTTGGTTAAGAGATGGTCCATTAATGATCCTTCATCTGGAAAACTAAAATACCTCTGAACATTTTAGGTTTCCATCATAATTTACAATGGTCATAGACACAGATAAGAAGTGAACAAGCGAAAAATCCAGAACCGAGACCGGACCTGAGCGGCTTGATGAGCGACTATAGACCACACTCTGAAGCGAGTTCACTATTTGAGATGAAGACCTTGAATGCACCGTCAACCAAAAGTTACAAACCGTCTCCTCCATAAATTTATAGCTTAAGTTATTTTGTGGCAAAAGTGAGACCCCGCCCCCAAATCACTTTTATGAAAAATGACTTAGGCTATTATTTTAGGAAGGCAACGGGATGATTAAGTGAACGGGAACAAATCTTTGAGCGAGATATTTCAGTAGAATGTACTTTTACCAATTATTAGTCCCTAATAATTAGTCAAATTATTGGAGACTAAATATTAGTCCCTAATAATTAGTCAAATTATTGGAGTAATAATGTAAACTTGTCTGTTCATCAATATTCATAAAATGCCGAACTGATGTCGTAAAAAAAATTCCCATTCACAAACCAGTCTTGGTGTTAGCGTAAACATGAAAATCAGACTGACTTATGATTATATTTTCACAGGTTTTGCTGAAAATGTTTGTGTTGTACATTTTCAAAAATAAAAACATAAAATCCACATCTGTCCTTGGTAGTTGATAATTTTATTAGGCTTTACTAAAAATAAAACAGAACCCAGACCAATTACTACCTTTGTGTGTACAATTACTGCAAGTAAAAACTAACTTTTTGAAAAAGACAGTAAACTTGGCTTCAAGATACACCTTTATTGAAATGAAATCATAAAAATGACTGTCAATGAAAAAACATACTACAGCCCCCTAAAGAAGGTATTCATAGTTAACAAGTCACAGATTGATCAGGCGATAAGATTCCTGAAATCAGATTAGTCACAAAGTAAAAGTGTAGAGCATTCCCATTAATAGCATGTTTCCTCATTCAGAGGGGCAGGTCAGGTGAGCCTGCGGGGGAATGCACGTTTGCTGAAGTGTTCAAAAAGCAGAAAACAGCGGCATGAACAGTTTCAAGGTGCATCCAGCTGTTCCAGTAAAGTTCTTCTTCTCTTCTCCAGCTCTCCTTCACTCAGCTCACTGCCTGACGTGTCCCAGCCACCCTGATCAGAACACACAAGGACTCAGTAAACACTAACCCAAGTATTCACAGCTTCTGTCCAGTTTCTCTCCATTTAAATACACATTGAAAACCAGCAGACAAACAAGGCCTTTCAAGCTGCCAGAGGTCATACTTCAGTAAACAAGAATGTATTTTACTAGGATTTCATGGGACAGACCAAAACAGAGTAATACACAAGAGTAATTAGGAGAAAATGTGTGGGTGTGTCCACTGCACCGACCAGAAGTGAACGGTCTCATCTTTAGATCTTTCTTCTACCCTTACCTCAGTGTATGTCCTGTTGCCTAGCAACTGCAACAAACCCAAGCTGGTAAATATGGAGTTTGAAATCTTGCTGACTTTAAATACATATTTAATCCTTAATTTAATAATTTTTAAATAATCAAATTCATTTTTTCTTTTTCCAAAACTTTTATTATAAACATGTCTATGCAAAATACAAAACCCTAACAACACAACCGCTTTACGCTGTTCATTCTTGTGCCACCAAATTTAAATATACATATAGTTGAAACTTAAAACTTCCCACTGCCCATCCCTCTACCTCCACTAGGAAACATGGTGGTGGCAGCATCATGATGTAGGGATGCCTTTCTTCAGCAGGAATAAGAGTTGATGGGATTATAGTTGGAGTTAAAGGCAGAAAAATCCTAGAAGAAAACCTATTAGATGCTACAAAATAATTTACAGAACATTTTCACTTTCCAGACCTAAATCCAATTGAGAACGTGAGTGAAAACTTGAACATTTATGTCCGTATCTTCTCTCCATACAATCTGTTTTCTGAATTTGAGCTGTTGCAAAGAAAAAAAATGTCAAAAGAAAAAGTGTCCAAGTCTCTAGAAAGCTGGAGACAAAACCCAGAAGACCTGTAGACTGTAATGGCATTAGAATATAGTTCTACAAAGTTTTATCTCAGGAGGGGGAGGGCTAAATACAAATACATGCCACACTTTTCATATTGTGGTATAAATGTGACAAAATGACAAAACCTGGTGTGCTAAGAACCCTTTGACAAGGCACTGTGGAATTAGTGACGTAAATTCACCTCCTCTTTGGCTGCTTTCCTTTTAGGAGATTTCTGTTTAGACTCTGAGCGAGATTTCCCCCGAGTCTTGTCGTTCTCTTTATCCTTCTCTGAATCTCGCTCTCGTTTCCCGTCGCGCTCTCTTCCTTTCTTCTCGCCGTCGGAGTCCGGTGAGGCCTGTTTATCACGGCTAGAGTTAGTTAATTCACGATAAACTGCACACTCGTTGCGAAAAGCTGCATTGAGCTCCTGTTTACTCACAGACTTGTGGCGCCTCTTCTTGCCTTTCTTCTTGTGCTTCTTGGATTTCTTGTAGCTCCGCTCTGTTTTGAAGCAGAACATACAAACAGGGCTGCATTTCTTCCACATGGCGATCAAATGATTCACTGAGCTGGGAAAAACACTCACCAGATTCTCCACTAGAAGAGCGCTCGGAGGGAGATTTGGACTGGGACCGCTTCTTCTTCTTGTGGTACTCCTCCTCCTCTGACTCTGATGCCTTTGACAACAAATAGAACATTTCAGAAATTGTTAAAACGCTTGTTAAGCAACAATTTCTGGTTTATTCTTTTTAAGTACTGAGCGCAACTGACTGATCGAGAGCGTGATCGCTTCCTGTGGTGTTTCTTGGACTTCTTTGAATGCTTTTTTGTCTTGGCATGGTGATGCTGGCATTCATGCTGGCAGAGAAATTAATAAATTAAAAAAGAAGCTAAGCATGACTACCATCTGGATGGATAAACTCTTTGCTTTCCTCACGGTCACCGTGGCAACCTCACCTCCAGGACATGCATGAAATCTTTGAATATCCTTTTCCTCTCTGACTCCAGGGTCACGTCTTCGAATGCAGCTTCTTTCAGGAATCTTTCTCTGACCTGAAACAGTCAAAGGTCATCCATCACAAACCATTAAGCACAATAAAAAACAAATTGAACAGGAAATAGAAAATATTGCCACTAAGAGGGATTTTATTTGTGCATACTTCCTCCCATGAGGCCTCTGGCTCCAGCGGCGGCGTGGCCTGCTTCAGCATGGTTTTGAAAGCTGCTTCTTTCCGCTTCATCTTGCGGGCTTCCTCCTTCTCTCGCTCTCGCTCTCTGGCTTCAGCCTTCTCCAGTAACTGCTCAGAAAGAAGTTTACACAGATTCAAGCATGAATTAAAAAAAAATGGTACAGGGAAACAATTTGACAGGAGACATTTAGAGAAACAATGAGATGCCAGAGAATGTTGTCTGGTGTTTTCCTGTGTTAGATGGAGTTACAGAATAGCGTAGCTCTGCCACTCCAAACCTGCTGCTGCTGCACTTTCATTTTCTTGCAAGAAATACAAAAATCAGCTGGCTGATAATATCTCATGTTGCTAAAAAAACAATGACATTGTGGAGACTAAATGAGTGCCACCTAATCGCTCTTATGAAGAGAGCACAGAGTCTGATGAATTTTCCAGCTTGTAATGATAAAATGATAAAATCTCCATCATCAGCATTTAAAATCTAATGTTATATGTAACATTAGATTGAAAAGTGAGTAATTGCTGCTTTTGTGTTAAGTAAAAAAAGCACATTTTTGCTTTAGATCTTTGTGTAAATACTGAGATATTATTGTACATTGATAATACTGGATTACAAAAAATAATTTTTGGAAGTTTTTTCAACTGGATTGGGACTATTTTGCACCTCTGAATCCAAATATGACCTCCATTTTTCTCAACCAGGTCAGGCTTTTATTCTAATTTAATTTAGACAAATCCAATCTCCTGACTAAATTGATTACATTTTTGTGAAATTATCAGTTCATTTCTGTTAATATAAAAAATTCTGTTAATAAAAAAATGTTTTCGAAAAAATGTTCCAAACTTGGACTTCTGTATATTGAACTAATGTGGAAAAAAATTATCACCAGAGTCCAGAAGCAAACTCTACTATAAGCACAATGACAATGACTGAGCAGTTATTTAAACATTATGTTTCTATATCAATTTGCAAAAGCTTTTTATACAAGTGTTAGATGAGTCTTACACTGTTGAAGGCCAGCTTTATGTTCCCAGCATCCAGAGTAGTGGCTCTCTTGTCTGAGCTGATAACGGATCCAAAGTCATCAAAGCTGGTGTTCACTTCCACCAGGAAGCCTTTATCCTGAGAAACACCGACAGAACAAAACCTCTGAGTTTAACAGTGATACCACAGACTGTTCCCAAAACAATTCCCCAAACTCCCAATTCTGATTTCCTCTGGCTTACCTTGAGGATATCTTTGATTATTCTCTTTTCATCGTGGTAACGGGCTTTCAGGTCTTCCACGTAGAATTTGAAGAGGTCCAAAGGAGTGGAACCTGCGGAAAGATACAAGACGGACACAAAACAGTTAGGAAAGAAAAGTAAAACAAAGGTGAGAATAATAGAGATAAAGTGGGTATTAAACAATGTTAGTAGCAATACAATTCAACTCCATCTACATTTAGTTAGTAAGTGAAATGAACTGTATTTCTGCAGTGTATTTCTGTGTTCATGTCTCGTCCACGTGCTGCGCGGCTATTAGCTCATTGCAGACGTGTGCAGTCACGTGTGATGCGCCCTGCTGCCGTACCAGGCTGGCCCAGCATGCTGCTGAAGCGCATGTCAGAGCTCAGGGTCGGGTACATCTCCATCCAGGAGGACATGGAGTGAAGCTGGCCGTGATCATGGAGCTCATCCAGAAATTTCTGTGCAAAAAAAAAAGAAAAAAAAAGACGACAAATATAAATTTGACAACAACTGTTGGAATAATACATTTTACTTCTACTTATTTTTAGCATTTTAGAACTAGATGTGATTAGTAGGTGATTGAATCATCTCTTCAGTGCGTGGAGCGGAACATGCCTGGAAGGACTCTCTGTTCTTGCGCTGCCGTCTCCGCTCCCTGAGGAGAGTCTTCTGCTTGTCTTCTTCCTCTTCCTTCTCCAGAGCTCGTATGTGCTCCTCAAAACAGATGAGGGCGTCCTCTTTATCCATATCTGTCAGCAGATAACAACAAACCATATATTACATTCGGAGTTGAGCCCGCCGCTGCACAGACACATTTCTCACATCAACTCTGCATCTGAATCCATGATAGGAAATTGTTTTTATTCTCGTACTCTGCAGCTCTTCGTCCTCGGCAAACGTGGGGTTGTCCAGCAGATACTGCTGGGCCTCGGACCAGGTGGTGCGATACGTCACGTTAGCCATATTGTCCAGAATGTTCTTCAGGGCTTCCCAGTTCCTCTTCCTCAGCTGCTTGGCTTGTTCCTGCAGGAGAAACAAAACCAGGAAGTATTATCGATCCAAGCTTGCTTTAATGTCAAAACGAAAGACTCTTCCAAGATAAATTGTCATTAAATACAATATAATTACAGAGGCAATGCTTTAAACATGGATGCAACTCTCAGAGAGTGAGATTAGGAAGAAGGTCGTGGACCACTGCACTGAACCTGATTGAAAACCTCATGGTTATTCCACCAAATATTGATTTCTGAACTCTTCCCGAGTTAAAACATTAGTATTGTTGTTTCTAAATGAATATGAACTTGTTTTCTTTGTATTTCTTGATGTCTGAAAGCATCTTTTTTGTGATTTTGACCGTTTTTCTGCAAATGGTTACAACATTTTTTGCTTGGTATTTCGGGAACATTTTGTCAGTAGTTCATAGAATAAAATAATAATGTTCATTTTGCTCAAACATATACCTATAGAAGGCAAAATCAGAAAAACTGATCATCTTAAGTTGTCTCTTATTTTTTTAGCGCTGTATATTCCCATAATGCAGCACCTATATTGTTCCACACAATAGACATAAACAGACATAAAAACACTTCTTCTCCAACTTTGTGGAGGCTGTGGCGGAACCTCTTACTACTGAATGCTTTGTATCGGAGAACATTTTCACACAGTGACGCGGCACCTTACCTTCTCTTTCTTTGCCAGGTAGAACAACACGTCTTCGTAGATCTCCAGTCTGTCTCTCTCAGGAACGCAGCTCCACACTTCCAGCTCATTAAACATTTGCTCTGCTTTCCTGGATCATAGGTACACACACACAGCTGGTTTAGATCATTTTCACACAAGCTCGCCACATGATGGCAGCATTTCACAGGCCAAATACATTTTACACTCCTCTGTTAAAAAAACAAAACACCAGATGCACTTCTAAGCAGAATCAAACCTGATTACATACAGTTGAATAAGCACATAAAACACACAGTTTAGTTTATATGACTGAAACTCTTTTTTTAGGGAAGCAACTGACAGATTTTATAATGCTGATTTTAAGGAGAGCTAGCACCTCTGACTGGGAACTGTGCAATTAATAAAAGATGAGAAACACACCATCAGAAAGTCCTGCTATCACTCTCACGCTGCCTGTTGTGACTCATCCCAGATTTCAAGCTGGTGCCAGCAGAACTCTGAAACCGGCTCGGTGTCAAGGTCACCAGCCGACTGTCTGATACGGTGACTTTCACCCGTATGCCAAACCCAAGAACTGACCAACCAGATGCTATAATAACCACCGATGAGTTTAACTTTTAATATTCGAGCTCATTAAAAATGCAAAACTTCATATTTTATTTGAAATGTGTCTCTTTGCATTTATAACATTATAAAGCCAATTTTATTGATGCCGATGTAACTAAAAATAATTTGCAATGTTTAAATATAAAATTATTTGTTAATTTTGTACAAGACAAAATGGAGATTAGGAAACAAAGACAAACCAAGTAACACAAACTCATCCATGTGAGGATGAAGTGGATCTGAGCAGCGTGAGGGTGTGCCTAAGCCTTGGATGACCTTTCATTGATCAGGTCAGTGTAATGAAATTGACTGTTCAGAGAAGCACGAATCAATCCATGGTAAAACACGCATGTACTCTAAATATTCCAGCAGCACGTACTTGTATCTGGTGGTAGATGTCATCTTCTCGTGATTCTCCAAGAACCTCTGGAACTTTTCTTTGGACTCCTTGTATTTAATCCTGGCCTCTTCCTTCTCCTCCTTCTCAGTTTGGACTTTGTAGGCATTAAACGCCTGCTTCTTCTCGCTCAGTTTGGGAAGAGCACTGTTAATAGTGGAGAAAGACAATTCATGTCATAAATTAGAGTTGTTGTGTCTAGAAAGTGCAGTGAGGAATCATAATCTGAGAATCCTCTACCTGTAGCGAGGATCATTGATAATCAGCTTCATGGCCTGTTCCCATGACGAATTTGAGGAGACACCCTAAAATGAAAAGAACAGAAAGTTATAATGGAGGAAGACACTTAAACACATATAAATAATGCAACTCCATTCATTAGCATATTTATTTACTTGGATTTTGACAATTGGAAAAAAATATAAATAAAATCAAGATTTTTAGAAAGTTAGAACTTATACAACTATGTAGATTATGGACCTGACAGTTCTCCAGCATAGTCACTGACATCTTTAACAACATAATAGATTGGCCTTTAAAAGTTATTACTTAAGAAACAAGCAGTCAACAAGTTCTGTATCAAAGAATATTGATGATGGGGAGTTGAGTGGAAGAAACAAAAGTGTTTTATTCAAATGGATTTTATTTAATCAAGAACAGCACTGTTAACAATGGCACATAAAGCAGCCGTTGTTTTGTACCAAGGTTTTCTAGCCCACAGGCTAATTTTCAAATTCAGTTCTTGGTTGGACCTTTTATAATTAAAGATTCCCGCCACACATGCACAAATAGGGTGAATGTCTGGAACTATTAGTGATATATACATGAAAATGTGTAGTAGGGAAAAGTAAGATAACACAATACCACAGATTTTTCTTCCACTCAACTTTCCTTTCAAAGGAGTCTCTGCTTGATTGTGTGAGCTTATATAATGTCATTTCTCCATGAAAAGCCTTTTTTATTAGTCTCATATATTCATTTTCTAATAAGCTATGTTGTGCTTTATGTTTTATTAACTGTAGCCTAAATTCTTAAAATTTGTTTGAAAAACTACACTATGAACTTACCAAATGAAACAAATTGACTTTTAAATCATATTCTAATTTACTGAAATGCACCTGTAAACTCATAAATATAGCAGAATTATAACTCAAGGAAAAATAACCTTTTGGAAATCATGAAAAAAGGACAAAAACTAATTCCCTAATTGCTTCAAGCTGCTTGTTTAGGAGGTGTGGAGTGGCAATAATTCAAGTAGTGCCACTGATGGCTTATATAAGCGCCCTTTCTTTATAAGCGTGCCGCTCTCTCGGAAAGTAGCTCCTTCATCCATTATGGACTGATTCCACCGCGCCGCTGTCTCGTCACTTGTCACAGTTATCCTAACTCACTGAGGCATGCCATTTTCTCTCACTGTCTTAATCCCAGCCAGCCCCCTCTGCCTGTGATCCAATAAAGCTAATCATAAAGACAGACCCATTAAGATCTGGAAAGAAATGGCAAGCAATCTCAGAGGAGCGCTTTGTGCACAAAATTAAAAAGCACCTAAATATAGCAACAATCGAGGTGGTGCGCGCTTGGCACGCCTTGCTACTTGTAAACAACACGGTCACAGCAACAGGAGGTGAGCTTAACAGACTTCCCAGGGGCTGAAGGGAGGGGGGATTAGATTGAGATCAGGATGCAAAGGATGTGACGAGAAACTCATAAAGGCTCGGAAGACAGAGGTAGCTAAACATCTCCTGCTAAGAGGAGAGCTCACGTTTTATGTCACATGTTTCACGCAATTAGAAAGAAAAGAGTGACAGCAAAGCAGCTGTCAGTGGGGAAGCTAGAGAAGCCCATAAACCAAAATACAACACTGGCTGTTTTCTAGTGAGAAAAATAATACTGCAACATTCCACAGTGCATAAATATCAAGATTATTTAGATTTATAATAGCATCTCATTATGAAAATCTGCAGTTTCTGCAGATTAAAAATTTGATACTTTTCTTAACACAAGTTTTTAAATTATTTATGTGAACACAACAGCAAAACATGAAGAAAATGTTTCACAAAGTATTTTAAAAAATGAACTGCATAATAAAGGTCACCATGACATCCGAGCTGCAACTAAATGCAAGTGTAAAATGGATTTTAAGATGGATTTCAAATGATTGACTGTCTTGAGCTGCTGCAGCTGATAAAAAAAGGCTTGTCCACTGATTGGTAACTCAAGAGTTGCACAATATGAAGGAAATATTTCTCTATAATACTCTTACTGAAGACAAACAACGCTGATTACAATTAGCCTACATTTTCTAAACACTTTTCTTTTGTTATCAATGACAATGTGACCACGACTCAAGAGCACTCATTATTGTAGCCCAATATATTGTCAATATGCAAAGACTGGAGGCCCAACACTGAACACACAAAATCCTCCAAACTCATTGGAATATAGCAGAGTTAATCGGATGATTTTGATTTGGAATACTGGGCAGTTCTGGTGATCGCTACTGAAAAGTTTGAACTACAAAACATTCACCCAGTCAGGTGAAACAAAACAGAGCAACAGCAGAGGACTTGAACACTTTATCTGATTTTTCAACAAACCAAACGGTAAAAATGGTGCAAATAACGTGCTGCGGTTCATGACTTTAGGGACCAAACATTATGGGAATTCTTAATTTTGATGTCTTTAATGAACAGGAAAATACATTTTCAGATTTTCAGTATCTGGAAAATATTTGCTGATCCAGTAACAGAAGCATTTCTGTGTTTAAAACATAATTTTGGTTTCAGGAAATTATCTACAAGAAATACTGACACCATTTTCAAAATTGGTAAATTGGTGTTTTTTAGGCTGAGAGCAGGAAGTTGTCTATTTTCAGAAATTCACATGCAGTATTTTTGGGATATGCCCAGTTAGTGAAGCCTGTTGATGGGGCTGCTGCCTAAAATGTGTCTGAAAGTGCTTTTTGGCAAATGAGACTACATCCATCTCTAGCTTTTCTTTCAAAGATGAAATGATTCCTCATATATGATACAGTAGATGATTCACATGTAATCCTTCATTTCCTGTAGGTCAAAAGAGCCACCCGGTTCCTCGGCTCACCTTCTCCTTCAGCAGCTCTTTGAAGGCCTGCTTGGCTTCTTCTTTTGTGTTCCACTTATAGGTTTTCTTCTGAAGTTCAGGTCGTTCTTCTTCTTTGACTTCGGTGCTGAAAACAAATGAGAATAATTATAAAATTTGTTACATTGCTTTCATTATTCATTATTAAAAGCACTTGATTACCTTAATTAACACCAAAAGTGAAAAGTCTCTAAGAATCATTGTGGCTCTCTGGGGATATTACTGTTACACAAGAACGTGTGTTTAGTTAGTTTGATTTTAGCACCACAAACAAGTCAGGGAGAAAACTGGTGCCATGAGCCCAAATCTTAATAAAAACAAGAGATGAAAAAGCAAAGAATAAACTAATACACAAGCACATAAGTAAATGCAAATTAGTAGCTAATGAGGAAAGTCTTGGCAAATTTATGACCTAAAATGCAACTGTTCTTTGAAATGGCAAAGAAAATACCTTAAATTTTAAGAAGTATTTTAAAATTCTAAATAACTTTAGTTGATTTGTATCTGCTTGAATATTCATGGGTTTCACAAATCATTCTACAAAATGGTGCCCTCCAATTGTCCTACTATGTTAATGGCTGCCTTATCTGTAGCAACATAAATCAGCTCTATTAAAATTTTTTTACAAGTATTGGACTTGTAAAAGATGACTAGAGTATCCTCTAATAAAATAAACATAAATAATGTTAGCCAGAGCTTTAATATTTACATTAATGTGAGCGTAAAGTTTAGCCAACTGCTGTTTACCTGGGTTTGCTCTCTGCAACGACGGCGCTCTCTGAGGAAGTCACAGGTGCCTCCACAACCTTGACATCAGTTGTTTGATGCGCGGTCACCTGGGATTGCTGCTCTTCTGGGACCACCACTGCAGTTTCCACCTCCTTTACGGTCACCATGGCGGCTGTATTTTTATCGGCCTGCACTGTAGGAGCTGCAGTCGTTCCAGGAGCCGCAGTCTCTGTTGTTCTGGAATCAAACCAGGATGTTGCTATCACCAAAACTTCTACCTCAAGTATAAATAACATACTTTCACGAGATTAAGAGAAAACAAGTATATACCATGTTCTAAACACCTTAATTTAAATCAGAAAAGAAAAAAAATATTCTAACTGCTGCTAAAACAATGAAATGTATCAATCATTAAAATGTTAATGTGTATTGTTTTGACACCTGCTCATAATCAAAATTTAGAAATAAATTTATTGTTAAATTTATTTTTATACACAATTGGAAGAGGTTAAGTTTAGAAGGTTTCTTCCAGCCAGCTGACTGCCAGTGTGCAGCAACAGGTCAGGAAGAGCCAAACTATTCTTATAAAGAAACTCTGGTCTCTCTTATTTGGAGGATTTTAAACACCATGAAGACGGAAAGTGTGTGAAACCTTATTGTTGGTAACTAGCCTGTGTCTTCTGAATACCAAATGAAAATTGTTTGGCCACAGAGAGCAGATAATGGAGCAAAGAGAAGAAGCAGATGACATAAAGAACAACTTACCCACTCTCCTCTGCTTTGATCATAGCTGGAACAGACAAATAAAGAAGCCATTAATGGGTCTCTGCTTCGTTTTTAAAGCAAAGTACAAAGAAACGCCCAGCACACTGACCAATGCACATAACAAGCCAACATATTTTCTTGAAAGAAAATCTGTCTAATCTTTGTACAATTGAGATTTTTGAACTCATTTATGCTTTTAATAATTTGTTATACATGCCAGCAGACGGTTCAGACCGTTCAGATTAACATAAGCTTGAAAATATGAGACACCATATTTTACCCTCCAGATCCTCCAGCTCCTTGGGTTTGGTCCATCTGGACTCCTTTGTTTGAGAGTTGTAATAATAAGGCTTCCCTGTGTCAGACTTGTATTCCTTCCAGGGGCATTTAGACAGCATTTGCTAAAATAAACAACAAAACAAATCATCATCATTGTGGGTTTTGGGATCATTTTCATAAGAAGGATGCAATGCTCCTCAAAATAACAGAAACAAATGCTTGAAATATATTACATTCCTCTGCATGTAATCGATATTTTGTATTTTATGCTTTTAATTAATTGAGATCTATATGTACATGCAACTTAATGCCATTTACAGTCTAATACATTTGAGTAAATTAAACCACATGGAGACGTTTTTCATATTTTGAAAACTGGAGGAAAAAAACAGTGCTTAGTTAAATCACCATAAATGGGTAAAAACAGTTTTGGCTTATACACTGTAAAAACAGTTTTGGCTTATAAACTTATCTTACTTACTGTACAGGTCAACAAGTTTTTCATTGGTTGGTTGATTGGCACGGTAAAAGTGCGTACCTCTGCAGGAGATTTCAGGTCATCCGGTTTCTCCCATGTGGACTGTTTGGTTTCTGTATTGTAATAATATGTTTTCCCATCTAAAGATTTGTGTTCTGTCCACACAGATTTCTACAAAAATAACAAAAACAGGTATTTAAAGTTAGCCACTTTCAATCAATATATAAAGTTTTTCCTTCATCAAACTTCAAAAACTTTAACAGTCTTTTGGATATATATGTGCGTGCCAACCTTCTTTGGCTGTTCTTCTGGAGGGGATCCATTTGTTGCACTCTGCAGGAATACAAGAAACAAATTAACATTTACTGCTAAAAGAAAGCGCAGGAGCAAAAAAGACAAGTCAACACGGCAGAAACTTATAAATGTGCCTATAGAAAAAAACTGTGACAGACGTACAGTTGTTCCAGGTGCAGCTGCTGCAGGGACTGAAAGAGAAATATGTCAGATTTTGAGAATTATGCAAATCAGAACAAAGGTATCGATTTGTGAACTGGATCATACCTGTGGTGTCAACACCAGGCTGGAGAAACAAAATAAGAAAAAATATTATCTTACTGCCACAAACATAAACAAAATAGATGAGAAACTTACTAGAAACTATAAACAATAAAACTTTCTTTTTTATATATTGTAGTTACAAATAACATAACTCAATCAGAGCCAAAAACTTACAACATAATGACTTATTGTAACCATAATTATACATTTTTAAGATTTAAGTATGACAAACAAGTGAAATCAGAAGAAATCTGTAAGGAGACAGCTACAGTATGTTGTTTAAATGCTTCATTTGGCTCTTTCTGAGTCGCAGGTTATTTCTGAGATCAGTGAAGCCAACATAAAGAGACGTACGGGTCCCGTCGGCTGTACTGTCGCAGCTGGAATCCGAGGGGGCAGCATCATTCCTGGGATCATCGGCGGTATCATGCTTGGCATCTAATAAAAGAAGAAGCATGAAACATTAAGACATTTTCATGCTATCACAAATATTCAGACACAATGAGAGAGTGAGATTATCAGCATGTCAGGCTGCTTGTAACTTCAGGGAGAAGGTGAGACTGAAGTTATGTATGCTGCGCTAATTTAATCGTGTGATAACACGGCTTGTGATCTGTGCGGTGCAAATAAACTGAGACTCCAATCCGCTCATTTACTTTCTAAGCTCTGACTCTTTATTCCAACTCTCTTTCTGAAATCACACCTTCTTAATGTTGCCAAGGCAGAAACATATGTTGCCAGAAACATTTCTGCTTAGTGAGTACATTTAATGAAAATACTACATTATAAATAGTTGTTGCTAAAATGGTCTAATTTTAGAACAAATATAAAATTTTACAAATTTACATTTTCTATTAAAACCGAGCTGGATGATAAGAAACCTTTTTATTTGGTGCAACACCTGTATTTTCACTGACTGACCTTGAAAGAAAGGAGAGATAAATTAAATTTTAAAATCATCATAATATTGATGCTATTTTCAACTCTACTTCTGTTTCATTGCAGCAGAAACATCCAGTTCAAGCAGACACAAGGACTTGTATAAGATATTAATATAAAAACTTACCTGTCCCATTGGTGGAGCAGCCATGGGTGGCATTATGCCTGGTGGCATTATTCCAGGTGGCATTGGAGTCATGCTAGGAGGTCGCTGACCCATCGGGGGTATTCCCATGGGTGGGAAGTGAGGCGGTATTCCTGGTGGTCCCATCTAGTCAATTGAAGAAACAGAGAGATATTGCATTTTTAAACTGTTAAAGGATGACTGAATCAGATATTTTTACTAGTTTGACAGCTAAAAGGAAAAACATGAAAGCTAACTTTCACCAAACTTTTGAAATTACTTACATATGGAGGTGGTATGGCTGCAGGGGGGACAGCTGCATAAGGCGCCGCCTGGCTTGGGCCATTATTTGTCTCCGTTGAAGACTGCCATGAATAAAAAACAACATTAAGTTAGTGAAGTTCTAACTTTAAGAAAGTTACAAATTATATATATGTTCAGTTTTTCTTAAGAAGTATGAGGTACAGAAAAGTAAAGTGATGAAAAATTATTATTTGGTCTGCTGTAGTATTCTAATTTTTGAGGATTATGAATAAGAAAGGCTTGAAGACATCAGTGTATAACAAATCTATATAATGTTTACCTTTATGAATTTGGCAACTGAAATAAATGAAATGTTCTAATTTATGAAATATTACTGTGCAGATATTGGGTATAAATACATGCTACAATCCACTGTCAATACTACAAAGGTTTTCTATTGCACAAGTGTTGTGTAAAGTGGTATTGGATTTGTCCATAAAGATGGAATTACAATCTGAGGTATCACTCAATGTCAACGTTTTTTCAGATCACAGACTTTGTTTCAAAATTTTAAATAATGTGCAGAACATCCCATTGCATTTTTCTGAGAAATGTGGAAATCTTAATTGTCCACTATAGCTAATTTAATCTACTTAAACTTCATTCCATCATTTGTAATAAATTAAGTAAAATACCAGAATGACAAAGGTGTTGAAGCAAAGTAATAAATTAATGGCAACCTTCATTGCATTCAACATGCATAGTAGTGGGGGGAGCTACAATACGGAGACGTTTCAGATGACAAAGTAAAAAAAACTCTTAATGAACACATAAATTAAAGACAGAGCTTTATTCAAAATAAATACGAGAGCACAAAATCATCATTAAACACAAATAAATCCAGGAAATACAGTTTCTGTCCTGCTTGTAAACACATACGAATCTTTTAATTTCAATAATTAGCTTCTAGCTAATAAAAATGCTACTATTCATGATGAATGAGTCCAGGCGCCGTCTAACTACTGGAGCAGAATAAGTGAATGTAACAATGAGATTACCAAACAAACCCAATACGTTTAAATCATCAGCTTGTGTATTGGGTTACAATTGAAAACCAATATTCTGTGTTCACAAAGAGAAATGCCCACTGCTCGTTCCAACCGACTCATCTGCACTCAGAATCGGTTCCAGATGATAGTCCATGCCATGGTGGTATGAATATGCCGCTATATTAGCCTAGAGCTAACGCGACATGCTAACTAGCACCGGTCACCTCTGTGCGACTCTTCATGAAGGCTCAGAGGCGACTTCCAGCCACACGAAGCAAAATGAAAACTGAAGTTGTGGATTATTGCTCATTTTTGTCGGTTACTAATAATTATAATTACTAGTAATTATAAAACTTCTCTGTCAAGCAGGTCCACTCACCATGTTGACGGCAACGTCCAAGGAAATCCAGCACCTATCAATAACGCTCACAGTGATTGGTCTAACTGCCTTGTGACGCAGAAACTTGAGGCGGTGGTTTCTGTTGCGTCAGTGCGCGCCAGGAAAACGCATAAAAGCGCAACAACGCCATGCACTCAGAGTTACTCAGTAAATTAATAAAAAGAAAATTAATAAAACACAAATAAATAAGACAAGTGAATGATAAAATATATTCTATTCTATTCTATTCTATTCTATTCTATTCTATTCTATTCTTTAGCAAAAAGATTGTAATTGTGCAATTTTCCCAATTTTTATCAAACTAAAGTGGTATGTGGTAGTATTTTGGTATGAGTTGAATCGATTATAAATTTATAAATACACAATATTTATTGGGCTTGTTTACAGCATAAAGCATCTTGTTAATGCTTATTATGTAAGTAAGCCAAACTAAAAATATTACACTCACTCAGACTGTCTGCCTGAACTAAAATTCATTGTAACTCACTAATATTGGTTAAAAAACTAAAGGAAAAGCTCTGGCATGTTATTAACACATAATTCTACAGAGTGGCAAACTTCCCATTCAAAGACTAAAAATGTTTTCTACTCACAAAAACGTTCAAATTGACCTTATGTGCAGTTGTCCAGGTGATCTGATTTACTTTCATCATCATAAGCAATTCACAAATCCCCAAAGGAAATAAAAATACTAAATGATAACAACAACAATCATTAACTATAGTATTTTGACACCCCATTTAAGCTCGTCTCTACACTTGTAAGAGTTCCCCTCTTCCTTTAGATGCTGAAGCATAAATCGATTTCCATAGATGTGATGACTGTTTTCAAGATGTAGCAAAATGACTTCAGTGTATTGGGAGTAACTGGAAAAACTGACTGTGTTTTTCCGAATATTGCATTCTGTGGCACTGCTTTTTTGCTTATACAAAAGGATAAAATAAAGTGAAAATTAAGCTGTGGTCACAGCTTCGCTTCATAGCCTTTTCCCAGAACTGTAGCCCCGAACATACAGATAAAAAGTGTGATAACATCATGACATTGTTGGCTAAAGAAGAAATAAACAAACAAACAGTTACATAACCAAATTCTTTCCAAAATAATAAAAACGAAATAACAAATTCACATGGTGTACAGGTAAACTGCATCCCTCTCAGTGCCAATGTTTTCTGGGGTACCTAGGATTTAAAGTGTTATTGAGGTGTGAAGTGTGCAACAAAGAGCCTGGGAGATGAATGAACCCTCACTTGGGGACCAACTGCAATAAACTCTGATGCATTTCCTGACAAGAGTGGAAGAATTCCCAATCAATTCTCCTAACAAGGAAAAAGAAAAAAAGGAGGAGCAGCAGTAATGGATGGAGCTTCAACATAATGATGGGAGTCAATCAACCACACCAACACACACAAAATAGACAAGACAGGCAGACATACAGAGTAGCTTGGAAAACTATTCAAAGCCTTGAATTTTCTCATTTTATTTATTTTGTTGGAATTTTACATGACAATCCAGCTCAATCTCTTAATAATAAAAAGTCTGAAAAGAATGGCATACACTCACATGTGCTCCATCCAGTCTGACTTAGCTTGAGATCAATTTCAAAGAAGAAATGGCAAAAATGTAATTCTCAGTAGTGCAAATCTGGGACACCCTAAGGAGAGAAAAAGACAATGAAAGGTTTGTAAGAAGTGGAAGTAAATGCTTAAATTTACTTCCACTTCTGATTTGTGCAGTCCCTTCAAATACTGTATTTTTTTTTGTATTTAAATAATTTTTTGTGTAATTTTGACCAATTTGTTTGGTAGCAGGGGTTGCCCAGTGGCGCAGCAAGAAGGTTCTGGGTTTGATTCCCGGCCCCGGTCTTTCTGCATGGAGTTTACCTGTTCTCCCTGTGCATGCATGGGTTCTCTCCGGGTACTCCGGCTTCCTCCCACAGTCCAAAAACATGACTGTCAGGTTAATTGGCCTCTCTAAATTGTCACTAGGTGTGAGTGTGATTGTGTGTGTGTGTGCATGTTAGTTTGTCCTGTCTGTCTCTGTGTTGCCCTGTGACAGACTGGCGACCTGTCCAGGGTGACCTCGCCTCTCGCCCGAAACAATAGCTGGAGATAGGCACCAGCAACCCTCCCGACCCCAGTAAGGGACAAGGGTGTAGGAAAATGGATGGATGGATGGATGGATGGATGGATGGATGGATGGATGGATGGATGGATGGATGGATGGATGTTTGGTAGAAAGACAGGCTCTCCTGCTGCTACTACATTTTACTGCAGTGTACAAGTTCCAAAAATATAGTTTAAGAATAAATGAAGGATGTCTCACACAAATGAAACACCATTCTTCCTCAAGGCTTCACATTAGCTTTCTAATTGAATTCACACATTCTTTATTTATTACCTTTCTGAAAATTCCATCCTAAATCTGATCCTCATCAAAATGACTATAATATATCTCAGTATGTTTCTGTACATTGATGTTCTATGCCTAACACTGTTTGTCAGTAGCTCATTCTTGTTTGTTTGGGCTATTGATTCACAGTGTTTGAGGTGGTCAATGATTGCCTCTGGCCATTATACCCACTGAGTCCAGCATACTGCTGACCTGCCTTACAGGCACTCTGGTCTCATCCTGACAATTGGCTTCCTGTCAAATGTGGTCACATTAACTATCAACATAGCACAGTATTACTATTAAAGGCTGCTTTTCGATTTCCTGTCTAAAAATAAAGGCGCCATCTGCTCAGACTTCTGTTTTGTGAGAAAATTGTAAATAAACAGGTTTTTCTATTTTTGGCACCTGTCTTCTCATCCCAATCTTTTATTAAAGTCAGTAAATATTTAACATATGATGAACAGAATCATATAGATTTTTGAGAAGGCACACTGTTCTCTTAATCTCCTTAAACAATTTACAGTCATGGATAACCCATAGCAAACAAGCAAAACCTCATGGAATAAAAACAACTTTTTCTCAGTATAAGATGCTTGAGGAAGCAGGTCTACTCTAAAAGCTTTCTGTGTTATGAGTGGTTATTGATGTTATGATGGATAAATGATCAATAAAAAGCAGAGCAAAAAAGCAAACAATATTGCTTCACAGGCAACACAGTAGAGCTTTGTTATTTATTGGTGGAAAACATCAGAAAGAGCCTTTCTGGGTGAAATTTCCCTTGAGTATAAGCAATGTATTATATGGCAGCTCCTTTTATACAACAAAATGCAGGTTAGTGTACTGTACACAAAAATTAAACATTTTTGTATTGTATTGAAGTGTACACAAAAAAACCCCACAATTAAAACCAGATCCTCCCTTCACATTTAGCGAAATGCAGTGAGAAAAGCTTTATTCGCTTGATTGATGACTCAAAAAGGTAAGTATAATTTTTAACTCCACAGAACTCACAAATGGGATGAATGCAGAAGAACTTTTGATTTGTTGTGGCTTTTCTTAACATTGCAAAAATTTAGCATTTAAAGAAAGATGTGAACACTTTTTGGTCTCAACTTACAATTGATTGCCACATTACAAACTAGCCATCAATAATGAGAAGATGCTGAAAGTCTTATATTAGCCATTAGATTTTCTGTCAGTAGATAAATGGAAGCAAAAAGAAGAAGAACTTCAGGCTCTTGGAATATTCGTTGCTCTCCACGGGGAGTAATGTGAGAATATACAAAGTGTCAGATGACTGCTAGACAGCCTAGACCTTTTTTAGGAGAGCAATTTAATTTGTTTCATTGCTCGGAAAAAGGAGCATTGTAAGGGATGAGATAGAGAATGGATAATTCCAAGAGCTTCTCATTTGGCCACACTATAACCATTCCATTAGCAAAAACATACATTTAATTAAATAATTGACTTCTATTCTGAAACGCTATGATGCACATGCACTTATGCCTCTTTCGTTCAGTATGCAGAGTATCTGTGGTTGGCTCCATTAGGCACTACAGTTCGGAATGCATGTTTCTTTTAACGCACCTGCTGGTGAAATGGGAGTGGTGAGTTGTTTCCATTTGAGAAGCAATGTTCAGCTGTGGACAGTCTGTGGCTGCACAGTCTGGTGTCTGTAATGGGAGGAAATAGCAGGGTGAAAATGGGGGGCAGCGTTGGGACCAGAAGGAAGATGCCAGGGGATTTATGTGTAATAGCAGACTTTGAAATGGGGCTTTATGCTCCAGGTCACTCATTTAAAATCTTGCACAGTTCACTCTGTTGCTGTAGTGTATTCTGATGACTTGGCTCACAAAAGGTGTTATGTTTCTTTTTATTTATACAGTTTATAAATCTTAAGAATATTTTTTACCATCCCAAATTTTAAGACATTTGACCTTTTTTGATTTATTTTTTTCAGGATACAACCATGAATAGCCAATGTGTTTTATGGGATTTTATGTGAGAGACCAACAGAATGCAGTACCTAATTATGAAGGCAAAGAAAAATTATACCTTGTCCTGAAATGCAGCAGTGGCTCAGGAGAAAACGTCTTCATGAAGATTGAGAGACACACAGATGCTAAGATTAGGATGTATTGAAAAGATGTATGAAGGAGGGCTATGCACAAAAAAACTGGGACGATGGTGGCAACAGTGATAGGAGATTATACTGCATTCAGGGGGTTGCTGGTTTGATCTTGCATGCTCGCTACAATCAACATGTGAATATGTGTTAGAATGGGTGAATGACTGAAAGTGCTATTGGGTCGTATGAACTTGATAAAGCACTAAACAAGGATTAATTTGGACATTCACCTGATCTGACAGTCCTTGCTAGGAGAAAACAGACCAGGAAACCATGGCAAATCTGGAGGAACTTCACAGATCCACAGTTCAGGAAGGAGAATCTTTTAACTTGACAAATATTAGTCATGCTCTCAAATGACTAACAGTAAAACCATTTTATGTATTACTGGAGAAAAAAACCTCCCTCTATTGAAAGAAAACTGAAAGAAATCAAATTAGCAGTAGACCATAAGCCATGTAGGGGTCACAGAAAATATGTGGAAGATGGCACTCTTGTCAAATGAGTCCAAATTGAACTTTTTGAACTAACTGTGTGGTAGTTAATACGCCTCTCTGTTCAGTCACACCACAGTGTCAAATCGCCATTATCAATACCTCACTGGTTTGCTTGTATGTTCACTTTTCACCTCCTGTTTTTTGTTGTAAGTTGTTTTTATTTAATAAACACACACTTCAGAATGATTCCACCTGCCTCCTGAGTCCTGCCCTTGTCAGGGTACAATTCAGCAAGGACCCTGGAAGGTTACAGGTTGTAAAAGACGTTTTACTGGGGAAACATGCCCTTTTTTAACAGGAAACATCTCTAAACACAGATTTACAATGGTATGGGTGAAAGCACATCCGTGTGATGGAATGGTCCAGACCAAAACTCAAATGAAAATATTTGTCAAGATGTGAAAGCTGATTTTCACCTACCTTCTATATCCAATCTGAGCTTAAGAATGCAGAACATTTGTTTCTCTCTGAGTCTGTATAACCTGTTGGAAAAATACCCTAACAGAGTGGAACTTGTTACTGTAGCAAAGGGTGGTGTTAGTTTTTTTTATTGAAAGCATATCAGCACATTCAAAAACTAAATGGGCAGAAATATTTTTACAAGAAACTGTACCAATGTACTGCTTTATTCACAAAACATGGAAAAGTAATTGTTTCTGTTAAGCAGACTTTGTAAATTTAGACACACATGTACAACAAATCCCCTGGGAATATAAATTGCAATATGTTGCTTTCTCTAATCATCATATAACTGAAAAAAAGATGATGCTCAAAGCTCATAAGTGCAGTCTCATTCCTGCTGTAGAGCTTTTTAAATCACTCCAGATCTTCTACTAGAAATGAAAAACACTTAACTTAAATGCGTACTTGATGCAGACGCATATTACGCCTTTGTAAAGGCTGGAGGGTTTAATGAAAAACACCAGTCATCTACTAAGTGCCTGCAGTGTTATGTATTCTAATAGTCAGTAGAAGTTATGCTGCAATACAAGACACATTTTTAGTCTGGAGATTTTTGTTTTTTTATTTTCAGCTTAGAGTAATCTGTGGATCAGCTACTGCTTTTAACCACACTCCCTACACTGCTCTTGCAAGATTACTTTGAAAATAAACCTGGCTGCTTTCAGCAGAGTGGAGCACATAAATCCAACTAATATTGGTTCAATCTCAGAGAAACAGCACAGGGCTTTTCTGACCCAAAGAAGAAATAAATGCGCTGAACGATAAGCACATCGAATACTAGCGCTGGATGTAACTACTGTTCTGTTATACAGTCAGCTCCATTTGCTTCCACCCATCTCTGCAGAACATTGTGTTCAGAACATGAAGGGACAGTCAATTATCTATTACACTGCCCGTTTGTCTATTATTAATACCCTGTTTGTCACTGAGATACAATGGCTCTATGATTCCCAGTAAACTTTTTAGATCTAACTGAGTCATTCTAACTGAGACTAAATGATAGGTCCTATCTTTGGGCCCAGTGTGACATCTGTTCATCTGTTAGTGAAACTGTGATAGACTGCCAGGATCACATGGGCTACCATCATCAGGTGTGGTGAGCCTGACTCATAGATCCCAAAGGAGGCCGCTGTGGGAAGTGTACTGTGAAATGGGGCAGCTATGGCAGGTTCACCGCACCTTGTTGAATCCCATAAAACTCAAAAAAAAAAAAAAATTGAGATAGACACACCCCCACCCCCTCACCGCCACCACCATGTACAATGCTCAGACAGAGGAACCGTTTGACAGCACGAGGACTGTTTCTACATCACACTGGGATGCATCCACACATCTGGCAACACCAATTAGACATGCAACGATGACCATTCAGGGCCACAAGAGGACAGAACATTTTGTTTTGAAGTTCTGATGCCAGACTTAAATTGATGCTGTGAATATAAATAAGTTCATTTGGCAAAAATTAAATACGAAAAAGTGGTTATTCACCATACATTTACATTTTGAACAGTTTATAGAACACTGGCTGTTTTATTAAATTACATTTTGCAAATTGCTGATTAGTGATGGAAATTTAAGTATGGAAAAAGAAATCTGCCTGGAATCACACTTTAGTGGGATCGAATTTGCAGCATATTTGTAAACCATCAGTCTCTTCTACAAGAACAGACTGAATCTCACATCAAGTAATGCAAATGCTTGTCCTTAAAAGCACCTCAATTTAATATATTTTTCCACCATTATGAAATGCAGTTAAAATTATTTCTTGTTTCCTATCAGCCAGTTTGCACATTTAATCTATCAAAAAATTTACAAAGGACATCGAATAATATAAATACATTAAAGACAACATTTACTTCATACATCATCAGCTGATCTGTGTGAAAACAGTTGACATCTAACAATCATTTCTTCACATAGAGTGAATAGATCACTGAACATGTGTGGTCATCCATCAAACAAGAGTCTATTCTAGCAGAAAAGAAAACTACACCTTAAACAGGTTGTCAGTCCATCTCTGGGGGAACATAAACATCCAAATTCACTATTACTAAATTGATTAACACATTAGGAGTACTTGTGATGTTGTGGAGAGGTTTGGGATTAATTCCTATATAGCATATGAGGATAAATTTGACACTTAGAGCTGGTGTTAAAGGGTGTAAGCATCTAAGCTAGTGAAACCTCTGGTTGTTGTATTTAATTTGTACTTACTTTGAATTGGAAAATAACACAATTCTTTAAAGAGAAACACTTGATAACAACGTAATTTAAAATATTTTAAACGTTATTTTTACAAATGGTTAATATTGATTAATTAATTTCAATATTACTATGAAACCAAAGTTAAGTATTGTCAGGTAGGTGGGGACAGAGAAGCAGCATCACTGACAGTAAACTATTGCACAGTAAACAAAACAAACAAAAAAAAAACCATGAGGACGTAGGAGTGACAGAGAGGTTGAATACTTTTGAATTCAGAACTACTTAGCAGAAACCCTGTCCTGTAAAACACTGAAATACTGGATATTTTTTTCAAACATATTAGCATTAAAAAGAGGCTTGAATAAAGCTGCTGGTTTATTTTCAGTAAGGCATTTTTGGTGTAAATGCATATGAATTCATACTGCGTGAAAGCAAAGCCATTACATTCCAATTTCTACTAAGTAAAATTGTGGTGATTTGAGTTTTTCTGTGTATTTAGTTTAGGTTTTCGGTGTCTGAGTCTCTGTGTTGTCCTGTTTGCTCCCCGTGATTAATCCCAGCTGTGTCCCGTTCCCTGATTGCCCTCCCTGTGTATTTAAGTCCACCTGTTGTCTTTGTCTAGTGTCGGATCCTTGTTGTCGTTGTTGATGTTGTTGTCGTTGTAGTTGTTGTTGTCGTCGTCACCGTGTTACCCTGTCATCTCGTCGTGTTCCCTGGTCTCATCGTGTTTTCCTTCATTAAATCCATCTTTTTCACTGCTCGTCCTGGTCCCGCCTGCAATTTCTCACCGCACCAAAACCCACCTCATGACAAAAATCAAGGAAGAAGTAATTGCAAATCACTATAATGCAAACTGTGATTAATCAAAAATATATTTGTATTACAGTATTTGATGAGAATGTGATTGATCACAATTGATTTACTAAAAGGCCTTTAATTGACCGAATAATTCATTAATTAATACATATATAATTTTGATAAATACTCTTTTGACTGTCTCTTGAATGCTTTATTTTGGTGCTTCTTGATAACCCAGGAGACTCTTTGGAGAGTCAGATGAAGCTGCTATCCCCACTCAGATGTGATAACTGACTGACACAGCACTGAGTTATTCAGTTAGCTGATGCCACCTGCTCCAAAACTAATGAGTATGCAGAGCTTTTTGCACATCAACAACTGTGGAAAAAGCCTGATGGAAACCAGGCCAAAAATAATTACCCCATTTCTGAAGTGTGGAGGTGACTCTATTCAAATTTCCAACTACTTTAACTTGCTGACATACTTGATGTTTCATTAAATTGCTCCCTTAAGCCCCCACTCAAATGTGATGAACTGATGTTTTCACTTTCTGCTCAGGATTGTTTTCTCACCTCCCAGTGACAGGTGTTATTTTGTGGTCAAACACTGCTGAATAATTAGCATAGTTGCATGCTCTTCCAAGCACAGACTCAATGATTTATTTATAATACTCACTAACTATGGGACTCAGAAATTGCGTGCTGAAATATGCATATGCAGCTCTACAGTTCTTTAAACCATCAATAAATCTTTTTTTTTTCTTATTTCAAATACAGAGAACTTGCTGAAGCTTTCGAAAAATCTGTTGCATTTCAGCCAAAAATGAACTCCACACTCTGTCTACATCTGGCCCTCTGTGATTGTTAATTAGATATCATATAAACCTGTCACCCTCTGTTTGCCTGGCATATTTCAGTCAACTCCATTCCTGATGCTCAGTTCCCTCTTATCTGCAGAAAACAGTTGGGCTGAAGCCATCTCTCCGCTGGCTCCATCGTCTAGGTTGGGGTAAAATCCTATTGACTTCACACACAGAGCAAAGCATCTGTGCCATTCACCCCCGTAGTCTGATAGCACACATCTTTCCTGTCCAATCTGAGGCAGGCATTTAATTAAAAGAGTTTTGCTGGGGCGTTTCTCATTGTCAACCTTTCAGCCAATTCACAATTGCTTTCACCAATTCAAGTGGCATTACTAGCAAAGAAAAGTTCCCCTAATTCATATCTGATTTAGCATTACTCCAGGAGATTTGTATAATCTCCTGGATCAACAACTACCTCGGAAAAAGTACAGTTTATCAGACTAAACATAGTTTTTTTCACTTTAGGTATAGAAATGAAGGGAACTAAGCTCATGGCTTCAAGATCTAACATAACTGAAAAGGAGCAAATGTGTAAATAATAGAGTTTCTCTTTACGTGTATAATTTCTTTTGTTTAAAACCACAGCTCAGAGAAGAACCTGAAACCTAGGAGCACAGTGTCTGGTTTATTTTGTTTCCACTGTGGACAAGCTTTCTGTGGGTAGCAAACCATGAGAACAACAATATTTGCAAGCAGCTAATAAATATGCATGCTCTTCTTTGCAACAAGTGACTCTTAACCGTCAAACCTTCCCACATTTCTTTTTACATTGTAATCACAACTTGACAGGAAAAGCAGGGCAGAATTATAAAGTGAAGTGAAAATGATACACAGAATTTTTAGAAATAAAATTCCAAAATGTGTTATGAATTTGCTTTTATTTCTGTTAACTCTTAACAGGAATAAGAGTTAGTTAAGAGTTAATAAGAGTTCATTCTTTCCAGGAATTAGTTAAGAGTTAACTTGTCCACCTGTATGTATTTTCAGTCATGCTCTGAAATCACCATACCCAGGGTGAAACATGGTGGTGGCATCATTGTGATATTGGAAATTAAATGCTTACAATTCTGGGTGAAAACCTGTTAAAGGATCCAAATTACTTGAGACTAAAGTTCACCTTGAAGCTGGACGTGTCTAAACCCAGAGCCATAAAATGATATAATTCAGATAAAAACTTATGCATGTGTTAGAATGGTCGTGTCAAAGCCCAGACCTAAATCCACCTCAGAATTATGTTACAATTGTACAGTGCTTTGTGTTGGTCTGATACCAAAAATGTCTATTAAACAAATTAAGATTTGTGGTTGCAGTGTGTCAAAATGTGAAAAATTGTGGATGAATAAATGTTTAAACTTTTTGTAATAAATCAACATAAATTTTCTACATGAGTACTTAACAGATTACTTTTGTCCTCAGTAAATAATGATGATGTGAGACTCATTATGTCCACTGTTCCATAGCAACAACACCTACTTGAAGTCAGTTTTTTCTACATCCTCAGCTAAAAAGATATTAGACACGTATGCACAAAGCAGCAGATGCTCTTATTAAATATAGCAATATCTGATGCATGTCTGGAGGACCAGCATCGATCAGCCAGTAAAATAACACTATAGAAGCAAAGCAAAAAAATGCATAAGAGATATATTTCGCAATGTCTACTGCATGTGTTAGTCTGGCAGTTGCCATCACTCCCATTCATTAATATTGCTAAATTACGCACATGCTTATTTCCATTAGCAGAATCTTTGAAGGATGTGGAGCCTATTATCTCTGAACCTGAACACGGAAGTAAAGGTCAGGAGCTGGAGACATTAATTCACTTACAAAGCTCAGTGAGGGAAATGACGGTCCTTTGAGGAGAACATTGTTGTCTCTTCACGTGACCCCTGTCTGACAAAACCTCACCTGAATGTCTGTCTAACACAACTCATACTTGTGTTGTCTGTGCCTGTCATTCATTCATAATTCTCAGTCAGTTTTCTTTTGTCAAATCTCTCCAACCTGTCTATAATCAGAGGCCTGGCTCAAAGGCTAACAAAATGTGACAGTTGTCAAATCCATGCAGCATGTCTTATTGCGCGTTTTTCTTAGATAACACATCGGACTGCTCACAGCTATCTCAGCAAACAGAAGTTGATCTTTCTATGCAGTGTTGCTCTCAGCAGACAGGAGCAGAGATTTCCCACCGCTCAGACAATCGGGTTACAGACGGACTTCATGTAAAGATTGCAGTTCTATTCAAAAGAGAAAACTCACCCTGTTGAGTAGTTTGTCAAATAATACAGAATTTGACAGGATAGGTGAATACAAGGTGAGTTTTTGATTTTCAAAGCATTGAATGGTTTATTTACAAATCAAGTTTCCATAGATTCATCATGGGTATTAATATATTGTTAATTTTAAAAGTTTTTTTCTTTAGCTATTCAGTTTTGAGGCTGGAATTCTTGTACAGCACAAGACTTCAATTCAATTTAAAAATGACTGGTTTGAGTTTAACGTGTATTTAATCTATGAAGCAAAGGGTCAAGTTTATTCTTACGGGATCATCCTTGAAGGATATTGGCAGAGTTCATATTTTGCTTTCCTGGTACAGACTGTTTTCAGATCTTGTCAACCAGAGAGAATGTGCAACGTGCGGAGTTGCTCAAAAGTTATAAGAAGACTTTTATTGTTGTATTGCAGATTTTTCAATTGTTTACTGAGAATCATTTTGGACAAGTCCTGTATTCTTTCTTGAAAATACTTTTTAGATCAAATGTCAGTAATGAGAATTTCATGGCTTCTGTTGATATTTGATTAGAAATTAAATAAGCATGAAATATTAATAGTGATCATGATGATGAGGATTATTATTATTTTTTAATAATTTTTTGTCACACAAAAAATTATGCTCAAATACAAAATGCAGACACTCTCAAAGATTTTTTTATGTAACTTTTGATTGTTTTTAAATCTGATAATTGAGCCTGACAGAGAAGCTGCCCTTTAATGGATGAGTTAATCACCTTGCCTCCCTCTTATGGCAGTTCCTCCGTCTTTTGCCCCTCTCACTGTCTCCATGGGTCTTGTTGCTATGTACATTGCTATCTACAGTCCCATCATTCCTCAGTAAACACATTAACTCATTTATAGGTATTAGCGCAGCCCCTTGTGTGTCCCTTTCAGTCTGGAGCATTTGGTCATGTGCAAAAAAAACAACACAAAATGCATTTGCTATGCATGGTGTGGGAACAGCTCTAATGCTGTGGTTTTCAGGAATAAGGGAGGGTGTCTGTAACACCTGTGAGAGATTTGCATTTCCAGAGCTGGGCTGCAGAGCCCGGTGGCACTGAAACCTGCTCTGAGTGCCGCTGATGTGTTTTGACATGGCTGTCATCTAAATGCAGGCTGAAAGCAAGCGGAGGGACATTAAAAAGAGTGACACACACACATTCAGAAAGAGGCTGAAAGAGTTACAGAAGAAGTGAATTATGGGACATAAAGATCATATGCAGAAACTCAAATAAAGGTGTAGATAATCAGTTTCTATGATTATAATTGACAGATTTCTGTATTCTGCGACTTAAAAAATATTTGTTTCAACTCTTTGCGTCTGAGAAATCCAGCTGCTGACACAGTTTGTTGTTACATTTCTAGCTTGATATGAACAATTTTCTAAATGTCATGTACAGTTTTAAGGGCTTTCATCCATCATCAGCTGCAGAAATAGCCTGTAACATGGACAGGTTGTCAAACACTCCCAGCAGTCTCTGTTCAGCCTGTCACCTCATTAGATTGTTTGTTTGTATATGTGTGCATTTTCTACGTATGCAGTCCTTCTGCTGAGATTACTTGGACGACCGAATCCAATATATACACTGCTTCAGGGACGAATGTTGTTGCTTGGCTGTCCAATGATATTATTCCTAAAAGATGCACACATTATGTGAAGCTTGGAAAAAATGGGGAGGGAAGATGTAGTAGATCCATAGATGATCTCTAAATTAAAAAATGTTCATAGATTGATTGCACATGGTCTTATAGATGTCAAAATTTTTATTTCTGCTCATTTTTATAAATATAGATTACAGCAAAATCAAAACTATGGTTTTGCAAGAAGTGAGACTATTACATGCAGCTAATAAAAAATGATTTTATATTCAGAAATCTTGTGTTATATCCATCCATAATACGCCCAACACTATCAAGAGGATGACTGCTGAATTGACAGCTGTCCAACAGGCAATCACTGACACTGTAGATGAATATGAGTTTTTTTTTTCTTCTTCTGTCATTTTTGATCACACTTCCTTTTCCCACAACAATGAGAGGAGAAAAAGTTGCTAAACATTTCAGGATTTAGAAACCTTATGACACACTGTGCATCAGCCATGCTTTGTAAGAATAGCCTGGCTTGACAGACAGTCACAGAGCTATTTTTATTTTAGAGAATACAATTTAAAACCAAGATACGGTACCCCGAATACTCTTTTGTCAGTATACGATAAAGCAACCCCCCTTTCTGTGGCCGCTTGTTTTGTTAATATTGAATGTACATTGCGTGATGAAAGGAGGAAGCAGTAGAGCACTGCCTTTTCTTTCTGCCCTTAGGTCACACCAGCAGGGACCTGCTCAACCTTTTCCAAGATCTTTTGTTGCAAAAACCCAACCTGTTAACTGTTCTGGCTCCATTTTTACAGGAGGATAATGTTTTGTGCTATTATCCATCTAATATATCGGTGAAGCTGTGACAGTGGAGCTCCTGTCTGCTATCAAAGACACGTGGCAGGCTGTGCCTCTCACTGGAAAATCCCATGGATTCATACACATCGATTTTAATTCTGTCTCATATGTGAAGTCTGCTGGTGGTAATGTGAGGGATGGAAGCATGCAGCTGTGAGCAACTTTGTTTTGCAGATGCTGAACAAAGCATCTGCAACTGGACAAAAAAGCAGTTATTGTAAACAGTGACAGAGATTTCTATTTCCTATCTCTTCCTCATCAGTATCTGGTATCTATCAACACATTTTAAAATGCTCCCTGCCTACAGTGAGGAAGCTCATTAAACTTATTAAAGAAATATTTAGGCTTTCGAAATATTTTGTTTTCGAATCAGTCTGACTTTCAGAGATGGCTGTGACTGTGTCCTCCAGTTTTAAAGGCTTTTATAGAATCCTTGAATGCTTAAAACTAACGAACGAAACCGTCTGTGGCGTTTTTATAACACCTTATACCAGATCGAGTGATCTTATACCAGTCAGTCAGACTGAATAATCAGATGTTTTTAAATTATCCTTCCTGTAATAAGCAGTGTGTTCATCTCAGTGATCTTCACTCAAGTTACTTAAATGCCTAAAAAGTGCCCCTCAAGGCTCTGTATAAGGACCAATGCTTTCTGCAGTTTAAATTACTGAAAGCGGGTCAGACACATCTCTCTATCTCTGTGTTGATGATAGTTGTTCAGTGTCATACAATCACAATATGGTATTTTTGGTGTGATGTGACGTGTCACCCCGACCTCTCAAACAGGTACTGACCATAAGCCTCTTTCACAAAGCATTTCTGTCATAAACTGCAGAGACGAGACACCTCTGAGCTGCTTCTGGCCTCTCACTGGTTATTCATAACTCACAAATGGAAACAGTGATCTCCTGCGCAGCTGTAAACTAACAAAAATATAACTAAAAAAATAGGACAACATGTGGCATTTTGTGGCATCAACTTCAGCATGAAAATCATAATAAGTCTCCCCATGCTGTTCTTTATGAATAATAATGGACAAACAAGTCGGTTATCTGGGCTGTCTTCTACCCCTCTAGCCACAGCGGCCCTTTCACAAACATTTAAATTAGTGTTAAATAATTTAATGCAAGAAAATAACATGACTGGCACTTTGGGCCAGCCCTTTCTTTTGGTGAAAGAGCACTGGCCCAGACAGACAAAAGTAATATTGTTCATCACCATAAGCCCTATCCAGCCAAATGAAATATGGACACATAGCATGTCGTAGGTTTAGAGGGAAAGCAAAACTAAACTTTCTGCTGGAACAGTGTTAAACAATTAGACAAAACTATCAAAAAATACAATGTTCACCAAAAACATCTACCGCACGCTGAAAAATCTTGGTCCGGATTTGGCGAAAGACTTGTGCTGATTAAAGAATTTAACATATTTATCACCACCTAAAGTTAACTTTTTATGATTTACTTATAAGTGCATTTCTATAGAAAGATTTCCAAGTTTCAATATTTTCCCATTCTGATTATTTTTTAAAAACACTAAATATGAATTTATGCTTGGAATTGATGCTTTGGTCATGTTTGACACTGACCAGAAAGCCAGTAAAAACCTAGACAGCACTGCGTTAAAAATGGAACACAGACGGTGCAGATTTTCCACGTCAGGTACCAGAGCAGGTCTCCCTGATGGGCAAAATGTGTGAATAGAGGTGTGGTGAAAGGCACCGCCGGTCAGGTGATATCCTGAGGCGCTGTCGAGGGATATGATCACTCCTGAAAGTGGCGGAGAGGAGGAGGTCAGAGTCTGAGTCAGGGCACCAGCTGGAGTTTCTGAGATTGGCTGCAACTGCGAGGTGCAGATTAATGACAGCCCTGATGCTCCTGTGCCTCTCTCACAGCAGAGGCGACAAGGCAGGATGATAACGCTCCAAACATCTTTATTTCCAGCTCTCATGAATATGTCTGCTGTGGAAGTGCCTCACATTATCAGACCTGGCAGGTTTGTGAAATGGCACTTAATTTTAAGCATGCTTATCTGCATGTTTATTGCAGTCATGGCAAGAAGAAAGTATGCATGATTCTGAAAATAATATATTTGACTGTCACCTGGTTCTTAATTAACTTAAAAGTAATTAGAGGTATACGCAATCACACACTATGACACTCTTGACGGAATCAAAAAAATAATGGATTGTGATTAACTAAGTACACCCCAAAAAAATCAAAAAAATGTGCATAACAAAAGAAAAATGTATATTGGTGTCATCACTAAATGCTTCTATGTACTTTCAACTGCATTTTAGATATTAAGTCGCGAGTTACACATAAGTTCATTGAACAAGAAAAAATAAATTGATTTTTTTAGTGCCCTTATGTAAAAATCTGGTGTAAATATCTTGTGATCTGCAGAAAAAAGTACAGAAAAGGACGCTGACGCTCCTGTGTCATAACAGCCATAACAGCCATAAAATATAAATCAGCTGTCTGCTAATTAAACTATTGAATGTAAGTGGCAACACCTCAAACTTTTAGATATTTGATATTAAAATATATAAAGAAGAATATAAGTCCATGTGAACAAACATCATACAGTTTTTTTTAAACATAAAAATATGCCAGCATTGTTGTCAACATCATTTTTCAGTCTCCTGTCACTACAACACTGCCACTGTAAAAGCCACCTACGCAACTGTTAGTCTGTCTGGGCACAAAGACGTCTGTCCTGCTCTTTCCTTTCTTTTTTTTTATCCCTAATCAATGTCCTGCCTCAAAGGGACCAGGGAGCTGTTTAATGGTTCCAAAGAGCGGAAAACAAGCAGAGAGATAGATCAAAGCACCTCTAACACAAGCCAGGTGCAACAGTGTAGGATCAAACATCTTATATGTGACGACTTTAGCAGCTGTGTACATAATTCACCAGGTTATTTTTCAGGCTAATTAGAATTTAACAATTTGAGTGAAGGACTCTGTCGTCCATTTAAAATCTAACAGCGACTTCTTAGTGAAATTGCTAGAGCAAGCATGAACTTGCCTTTTCGATACTTTTTCTAAGTACTTAAAAGATGCATAGAAGTAAAATTTGCAACATTGATTTGAAGATTGATCATTTTCTAAGCGTTACATTGGAGAAATAGTCATTTGAACTTTTGTAGTTGATTCATGATATTTTTGTGGGGAGCATTTAAAATAGTTTTTTCTACTTGATCTCACTGAATTCTAAAAAAAAAAATCTGTTTTATAGTTGAATGAAAGCAATTATTAGTTACTAACTTGTCCCTCTCTTTAGCACTGAATATCTGCAAATGCTGGAACAGCTTTCTGGTTATGAAATATGGACAAATGGACAAAACTTAACTGAGACAAATGGCAGTGTATTGGCTTCACTTCTTTATGACAGATTACAACTCACTAGTTATTTATTTTACATTTGTTTAATCTTAAGATGAAGAAATACATCATAAACAAATGCATTTTTTTATTGTCATTAGTTATAAAACTTTTATATCTAAAGTAAAAAATCTTGTATATTATCATCCAATGCTTAAAATTTGCTTCTGTCAGAATCATTCAGTGTTATTTCAAATAGAAGCTCTTTTGTCAATATGGATTTCCATTTTGTACATTTGAATGTAATCATTTCACCATTTGTTTTTCTGAGACCTTATGCTGTTGAATATAAGTTCTTTTTTTGTCTTTACAGTAGAAACCAGATATTTAAACAATCATAAGAAGACACCTAACTACTTTCGGTTCCCTCAGTGTCTGGTCTGAGTTCTCGTTGGTGTTTAACCCTTTAATAGGGTTCTGGTTTTGAATCCTGGCCTGGGCTGTTTTTTATGGACTTAATATATTCTGTGTGTGAAAGTATAGGTTCTGTCCAGAAACTCTGGATTCTTTCCACAGTCCAAAAACATGACTGTTAGGATAATTGGTCTCTCTAAAGTTTTTTCTTAGGGAGAAGAACAGTCACACAATTATCCCAGTCCTGTGTATAATATTATATCATTTTTTTCCTGATGGTCTATCACTGGTTAGGGCTGAGCAAGGTAAGAATTAATCTATTTCTCAGCACATATTTCCTTAAAAATCTAATTTCATCAGAGAATTGCATTGTTATCATCCTACAACATTTACTTCATGGAACTGTTTATGAACCTGAGCTGATGCAAAGTGATGCAGTCAAACAGACTGGAGTTTATTGGTCATATGACAGGGCTGACCTTTGGTTTGTGAGAAGAAGCGCAGCAGAGGTCTCTCTGAAAGCGGCTCCTGGAGCGTGCCCGGCTGGATGCTGATCCTTTGTGACAGCTGTGCAGCTTAAAGGTGCGGCTTTGCTGGACTGGGATGTCATTTCACACACATGTGCACAAGCACCCACATGTTAATTCAACACTTCATAGTTACTTTGGTGCCTGCTGTGTGAACACTTACAGTGAATATAAGCAAAAGAGTGAATGGTGCAAACCAAAGAGTGACATACTGCAATTAACTAACTAAATGAATAAAGAAGTGTGTACAGTCTGACTACAGTGAAAAATCATATTTCATTTTTTTTACACTTTTATTTTGGCACATGGAGCTGTAAATTAATACACAGCTACATGGTCACTGCTCTCACAGTGTCTGAGTGAGATACTGGCACCCTTAAAATAGTGGTATTTTTTAATGTCATCCTGTCCGACTTCCAGTAAGTCACACATGACTTGTGACGAACAGTAGATAATTTAGACAGAGTGATTGATGCCCTTTTTGATAATATTTAAAGTTATCTGGATTTTTCTGACTCACTGCTTTAACTACTTTCTCTGTGTCCTCTGCTAAATGATAGATTTGTCCTGTCAATGCACCTTCTTATCTCTACCAACCAAAGTCTCCCCTTTAAGGAACCTGTCTATGATAAAATATTATCACCTGCAGTAATTGGCCAGCTTGGCATTTACCCAATTCTGTAAAAAAGAAAAAGAAGAAATATTTTTTTACATTTCTTGTACTTTTCTTAGGAATAACCAGAAGTGTGATGTGGATTAAATGTATGGAAGCAGGTGATGTCACTGCAAAGTACCCTCAGGAAGAGGCGGGCGATAATGGAGCCAGCCCTGAGGGAGGTACAGCTTGCAGCAGCATTGAGAAGCAATTTGAGGTAGCTCAATAAGTCATGACCCTGCAGAGGTTTTATCATACAGCACTCAGCCTTACTTTCATGTGGTGTGACACAACCAGGAGGTGAACCATTAGGCACAAATTCCCAAGGTATGGTATCAGATTGGAAACAGGGAAGACATTAGTCATCTTGCAACATTGCAACAAACAGATTGGAGATGTTGTTCTTGTTAGCAGATTCTTTAGCAAATGTTTAGAAAGGCAAACTTTTTTTTCTCAAAAAAAATGTGAATTCTTTATTTTATTTATGAACAGTATGTTATGTATTCTAAGGCAGCTAGATAAAACATTTGTGCAGTTCTTCACATTTTGTCATGTTGCAGCCACAGATGTCAGTGTTATTTAATTTGTTAGACTAAATCAAAAATAGTGCATAAATGTGAAGTGAAAGGATACATAGATTTCAAAAATCTGAAAAGTGTGATGTGCAATGGTTTTCAGCCTTCATGTGTAAAAATCATATTTACTTCAATTATAGCACAATTTTTTGGATATAAGTAAAATGAATTTTTTTCAAAATATCTCTAAGCTCAGTCACTCTAGATGTTAGACATCTGTGAACATTAATTTTGTAATCTTTTCACAAAACTTGAACTTTGACTGGGCCATTTAACACATAATTGGCATTGAATCTAAATCAGTGGTGTCTAAATGTTTTTGTCACTTCGACCAAAATTCTCCAGTTGAAAATATTTGCAGGCAAAAAAGCAATATTCATTAAATTTTTTTTATTATTATTTTGTATAAGATTATTATAAAATGCCAATAAAACAAATTTGTGTTAATGATTGTAAATGTGGAAAAGGTTAAGGGGTATGAGTACATTTGGATGGCACTATTTGTGCTGGTAACTGAAACATTAAATTAAAGTTGCAGATTATGCAGTGGTTGTTAGCTTGGATAAAGTTGATCGGTACAGTGACTGAGTGCACCTGACAGCGGGGGCACAGGAGAATAGCACCCAGACAGGTAGGACAGTGCTGCTTGGCAGCCAGGTCCGAACTGTCACTGTTTATTTCTGCAGTCAGGAATGAGAAGCGCAGCTCACATCAGTGTATCTTTGCTCAGCCAACTTTTCAGGCCAACTCACAAACGCTGGAAAGAGCTTTCCAAAACTTCATAAATATTAATTGGGTTAATTTTGTGTAGCCACAGAAGTGCTGCCTTGAGGTATCACGCAGTCTATTCCGCTCAATATGAAGGGAAGTGGTAGAACATCAGAGTGAGAAACCCCTACTCTGTGTCATCCAGGTCTCAGGAGAGCAAGTGACCGTCATGATGATGGCAGGAGGCTCAGAAAAGTTGTGCCATTGTGAACGTAATGTCAAAATAGAACCATCTCTTTTCCTCATGGTCACTTGAACTGCTGCTGAAAGTTATTTCCTCTTGCATCTTTTCAGACGTTTTAAGCACTTTGAACAGCAGCAAAAGAAAATTTAATTTTGAGACCACCCTATAATATGAAAGAAAGGAAAAGTCAGATGAATGAGTCATGGAAATGGTTAAGAAGTTTGGTATGGTGAATATTGAATGAACAAAGAACTGATCTCCAAAAATAATACAGATGACTGTTTAGCAACACATACATAAACACAGGTGGATTTTTGTTCTAGTTGCACTTAAGCAGAAATGTTTTCTTTTCACAATGTTTGCATTTCTGTTTACAACATTTTAATTTTTATCGATGTTACATTCTACAGAGGAATTTTGTGTTGTGATGTTTTACATTGGTTTATTGTCTTGCAATTTGCTTGTTCAGAGCATAAGTTCCAGAGTTGGTGCTTTAAAACCTTTTTGCAGAATCCAAAAACAAAACTCTAAATCAGTTTAGCAGTATAACAGAAAGACAAAACCGCAGATGAACCAAATCAGGCAAGCAGTTAACAAAATAAAACAAAATAAAATAAAAGGAGGCGCAGAAACCATTTTAATTGGTCATACGTTTCTGCAGCTTAGAGAATGTGAAATTCTTCAAGCATATTGAAGGGCAGATTCCAGACCAGACATAACTTCCCAAATCGGCATCTTGCATATTTAATATCTATCTTGACAGCTTCCAGTGTGGATGTAAAACTAAAGGTTAAACATAATGTGATGAAATGATAATGGTCCTTTAGATAAAGGATGCTCATTATTATTGAGCTTAAACCCTTGAAGCTGCATAACTACAGCTTTATTAAGAGGTAATTTACCTTATTTTAATGATGCATTCAGCATCCTCCCTACTGAAGTAGAGCACCACAGAGCGAAAGCTGTTTAGGAGCAAATGTAGCTGCCAGGAAGCACCGTGATTGGAAGGTCAATAGAC
The DNA here is from genome assembly GCA_902982915.1 of Phalloptychus januarius. Lineage (NCBI taxonomy): Eukaryota > Metazoa > Chordata > Actinopteri > Cyprinodontiformes > Poeciliidae > Phalloptychus > Phalloptychus januarius. The sequence continues at coordinate 11,598,296 of CADWAE010000230.1, read as the reverse complement.
CCTGAAACATGCTTACACAAGAATTGGAATGGATTACAGGGTCAATATCACATCATCACAGCTATTATTTCGAAGTAATGAACACTCATTATGCATTTGCATGACTGAAGGGAATAATGAGTTCCAAGTGTCTCACTATAAAAAAAAAATATAATTTGATTTAGCAAAAGCTGCAATATGCACAAAGCTATTTTTCTTAATTACACACAAAAACCTGATTAAGTTGAGCCGGTGGGGAAAGAGTAGAAAAAATACAAGTTACTAATTTTCCTTTAAAACTATACATCATAATTTTCATTTGAATATTTGTTGTTTAAGTTTTTTCAGTAATTTATAGAATATTTGTTTTAATCCAGGGAAACAAGAAGAAACTGAGTAACTTAACAATTAAGGTATTAACAAATAAGGTATGAGGTGTATATTTTATAGAAACAGACAAGAGGTTGATAATCAAATAAAAGTATTTGTAATTAAATGTGGTCTTTCCCCCCAACTAATAATTGTGCCCAAACTTAAATAAATCAGTATCTTGTGTTGGAGAAAAAATATATTAATGTATGTGGAGACTTTTTACACATCTTTACCAAAAGTGCCAAAAAGAGTAAAATCAGATGTATTTGCTTTGACTTGTTTTTGACAAGTTGTATGAAAACAAACAAGTTTACCTTTTGATGAATGTGTGCAGAATGTTCTTCCTGGAGAAATGAAGTCCTTGAATGAAAAAAGGTTGTCTAGATGGAAACATCCAGCAGCTCTCAAGTCTGCTGTATGACTCAGCCCTCATTGTGTCTCCACAGACATTGAAGTCACCCGTACAACCTGTGCTAATGCACCCACATACTATTGTGGATACTAGCTTTTGAACAGGGCACTGATAACAAGCTGGATGCTCTACCTTCCTGCAGCAAAGGCTCAGCATCTAGGGTTTCTGGAAGAATTTTAAAGTTTGGGCAAACAAAAGGAAGGAAGGCTGGATGATGGACAGATGGATGTTTGAAGGGAGGGAGAGTTGTACAGAGGGATAAATTGGTGGACCGAATGACAGTTGGATAGGGAATACAATCTCTAAACACGAAAATATTGATGTAACCTATTGTGTTGTTTCAAACTCATCCAGACCTAAAAAATTACTTCAGTCAAACCAAATTCCAGACTTTTATTCCTTTTTCTGATTGTAGTAGCAGTGATGGACTGTGTTTCCCTTAGTTATGTGATTACAAGTACACACATTGTTAGGTAAAATATTTACCAACACAAGAAGAGGGACTCTCCTCAGTCTGAGTTGATTCTGCATTGATTTTGTTTCTTTCAGGCACAGATACACCCACAAAATAACACACACACATACTGTGGCTTACAGGAAAGTATTAAAGGCAGCATGGTTCAGATATTAAATCCCTGGGATGTTTCTGTGTGAAACAATCAGCAGTACAATACAGCCGTGACTCATCCTCTGAATACAACTGAAAGCACAAGGTAATAAAAATTAAAACCTGAGTGTGGGGATTTTTCAGAGCTCAACTTTTAAGACTTACTCTTTCATCAACAGCTAATGGAAACTAATTTCTTCTGCTCTTCTCAACCTTCTTTTCAATTTTATTGAAACTTTATTGTCAAATGACAATTCTAGCTTCACTGAGTGTGATGACTGAAGCGAGGGAGTTAAAATATGATGCAACCACATAGATCTCACACCACATTGACTGATGTGTCTGTGGCACCACAACCCAGGAGATCAGTTGTGGGAGAACAGGAGAGAAACGTGGGGACTGAGTGTGGCTGCCTTGCTGCTATTTGGGGCTTTTAGTCACTATCCAGTTCATTGACCGGGCTTCTGCTCAGCAGCCAATCATAAGACAGCAAGTGGGGACCTGAAACCTGTTTTAGCTCGCAATCAACACCCCACAGATGCTGTCATGGTTGAGCACAGTCTACGGACAGTCGGCATGGGATAAAGTGAGCTGACGCTGTATTGCTCTGCGCTACACTGCTCACATACATTTTTGGTTTTTTTACCTAGACAGCTGGTACATGCTGAAGTAGTGAACAGTGATTTTTTTTTATGCCCCTCTGACCTGTAACACTCTCTGGCTTTGAGAAGAAATGCGAGAACACATGGTTACGTCAGGCTTTCGAAACATGAATTTTTAATAGCCTGACTAGCTGTTTTAGATTTGCACAGAGTAGCAGTCAAAGCACATATCTGAGCATGTTGGAAGGAGAAGCACATAGGCCTTACCGAGCACAATCAGCTTTTTGACAGATGGATGCTGTTAGTATCTCCTGAATTTCACAGAGCACTTGGGTGTGAAATCTTTAAGATGACAGATCTGACTGCATCACACTAAACTAACCCTCTGCAGCACAAGCTATGTGTGAAATTGAGAAAATATGCTTTAGTAATAAAAAAAAGAAATCTTGTCACCACTGTTTCTATTATTACATGTTTTAAGTCAGGTTCAAACAGAAGGCTTCTGCTGGCAGGATATTTAAAAGGCCAGATACCGACCTGTGAGTATTTTCCAATACTTTCTAAAATAAACTCAAGATGGAACATAAACCTTCATTATATTATAACTTGTTTTTTGTTCTTCTCTCATTTACTTATTTATTTTTATTTAAATTAGAGGAGGACAAAACTGAACACAATTACATTTGCAGAGCATCCATGGACATACATTTTTGAGTATTTCCACAGACTCATAGTTCTGCATTTTAACCATTCTCCTTGATGATTACTTTGATCCATGTCTAGGGTCATCATCCTGAAGTAAAGTGAAGTTCATCCCCAGTTTTATTTAACTCCATCCACCTTATTATCAACAGTGACCAGCTTCCCTAAATCATTCCCACAGCATGATCATGCTAACACCATGTTTCATATTGAGAATGGCGTGATTAGACTCATGGGCAGAGATGTTTTTGGTGCTGACTCATGCTGGGATTTGAGGATATGTTTGTCATATTTTGTTGGTTAACATTTAGAGCAGCCTGATATATAAAATCACAATATCACAGTGTGCCCCAAGGAGTTCCTGAATCATTGTTTTATTTGTTTTTTATATTTCACTTATCATATGTTCAAATTCTGAGTATCTACAATATGTTTTGGCAGTAGGATGGAATTGTTGCCTACAGCTTATATAAACTTGCTTATATAAACTTGATATATATGTTTTTAATCTATCTTGCACTTTAGTGTTCAATGTTTTTGAGTCTATGTGATGGAGCTGGTATTTTTATTGTTTTTTTATGCATTCTGTACAGCACTTTGGTTCTTGTGGCAATTAAATGCATTTAATAAATAAAGCTGGATTGGAGTAATTAAGATGCTGATGAAATCTCCTCGATTGATCTCCTCATTGCAGTATTCAACAGTGATATTCTGAGTGCATGTTTTCTTAATATTTTCAATTCAGTTTGACTCGTGTATTTCTTCAGCATAAATAACGTAAAAAAAAAAATAAATAAATACAGTCAAGTACAGTGCAAGAATCTCTATTTCACCCTCAGTAAATCAAATATGACAATCTTTCAGTTTTATTTTCAGATGCATTATTCTATGTTTTCAGAGATGATGCTATTGGATGAACTTACTCAAATCCCAAAATTGATTTTTTGCATTAAAAGTGTGGAAGCCTGTGGAGAGTCACATTCTTGCTATATTCTCAGTTTCACTTGCAGCAGCAGAGTCATTGTTTTAGATTGCATCCGTTTCTTAAGCATCAATACAAGGACGACCTGTGTGGGCCATGACAGTTAATTTTTCAAAACTGTCAGACAGAAGGGGACCTTTGTCAAACATGACACAACAGTCAAGATGGAGGAAACAGGAGAAAAGAGAGACAAGATGAAGGGCATTTTAATGAATGTAAGCTGATTCGCTTTAACGCTGTATTAAAGCACAGGTAGGCAGTGAAGTATAGCAGCATATTGGCCCGTGGCTTCTTCGTCACCGCATTGACAAGACAAGTAATTTCTGACGCTCCTGGGGAGCTGGCAGCCAGGTGAACCGTGGGGCAGAGCACGACAGATGTTTTGACAGGAGTGAGGATGTGAAAGGCTCCATGAGTCCTCAGCTAGAGGAAATAAAGAAATCCTAAGATAATGAGGTTTCTTTTCTAAGAGGCATTTGAATAAAAAGGTTCTTATAAGTGCTTCCGACTTATATCTGCAGCTTCTATATAGACATAATTAAAAATGTGGAAGAAATCTCATGAAAGCGGCATATTTTCAAACACTACATAATCATGAACTTTTCTTCTCTCTTTGTTTTTTCAGCCTGTTTCAGGTTGGCCGATGTTTAATTAGATTCAGAAAAAAATATGCTGAGAACTGCACTTTTATTTGCTGGTAAATGTTAAAATTGATGCAACAATTTATGTAAATTTTATTTAAGTTGACTTTAATTCAGATTTCTTAGTAAAAATTGTTCAATTAAATTGAACAGCTAAAAGACAGACATGAAATTAATTAAATTAATTAAATTTCATGCACTTTTTAAAATGTAAAAACAAAACAAAACAATTAAAACATTGTTGTATAATTTTGGTAAGTGATTTCAAATCAGTTTTTTAAATATGTTATATTTTTTTCTAAATTACCCTTCCTAGTTAGACTTAAATCAATCTAGAATAATCTTTCTGAATATACCTTCCAGGACCAAAGTTGTGATGGGTCCCCATTTGTCAGATGATCGCTGTGAAAGACTCAAATAAAACATTTTACATTGAATAAAGTGGCATGGAGATATTTTTCTCCTCCAATGGTAACAAAGGGGTCAGGTTAAGAAGTTGAATCTGCTGCGGAGGTTGCTGGAATGTTAGCATCAATGCTAAACTCGTTCAAGCAGGACAAAAACTTTAATTTTCTGAACCAACCTGGAACTACATAAAAACATAATTGCTTCCTTTTGTTAAATTACAATTTAAATGTGACTAACAACATTTAACTGGGGACTTAGTCTCTTGTCTGGAAAAATCTAAACTTCACCTAATAGACCCTGTCTGACAAGATGAAGTAGGCAAAACTATCTCAAAAGCAACACATCCGTCCAGAAATTTAAGAACAGTTGAAAAACTATTTGCTGAAACTTTTTAGGCAGGTGTGCATCCCAGCCTAAAACAAACAAAGCATTGTAGAGAAAGAAGCCCTCAGGGGGCAAGTGTTATAATTTGGGGGCACTTTGATTCTTCAGAACCTGGATGACTTGCTGTCGAGTTACGCAGCAGGACATTGATCCAAAGCGAAGTCCACCCCAGAAAAAAATAAAAATAAAAATTCACTAAACAAAAGCTTTCAAGCTAAGTCATTCAATTGAAACAACTAAAAGGATCAGGCTGCTTTAGATAGCTTTTTTCCCTATTAAAATAAATTTGACTTTGTAAACTCCTTTTCTGTATTTATTCTGGTTATTTTATCTGGTACTATTATTATTATTATTATTACTCTGGATGATTTGAAACATTTAAGTGTCACCAAAAGTGCAAAAACAGAAGAACTCGGTAAGAGGAGAAATACATTTTCAGGTTGTTGTAGGTTTATGAGACACATGATGAAAGAAAGTAATGGAACTATTCAATTTAATTTCATTTAAATTGTTGAGATAAGTTATCAAAAGATGTAATGTTGCTAAAAATGTAAGCTTACAAACTAACAAGATTGATCCAATTAAAAATAATTGTAACATGTAATATTTATTACTCTCCAAAAACTCAGTTTTATAGTGTAGATTCAGTCCAAAGGGAGCCCACACAAAAATGCAGAAAGTAAGGGATGAAATTTGATTCTAATAACTTTTTAATGACATTTAAAAATCAGTGGATGTGTTAATAAGGAAGTCTTTTCCCTTTCGGGTCTCAATCACATTCCCACACGTCGTTTTTTAAACAAAATGTTTCTCGGTCATGCGGCTCTTCACTTCTTCTCCTCTAAATTCATCTTCCTCAGTTCATTAAAACTAATCAAGATAATTGAACAGAAACTGAACTGTAACTCTCAAAGCAAGATGTGTGAGAAAGAATTTCAATTAAGAGTAAAAGAGTTTTAATTACAGAAGGAATTTATTCAGCCTTTCATCATTTCTGAGAATTAGTACATATTTTATTTTTGTCCAGAGTCTTGCCCATTGTGTGCCAAATAGAGCAAAAACGTTCAACATTTAATTCCCCCTTGCGTTTGTAAAGCAGCAAATGCAAAACCTTTGCGTCAGACCGATGTTTTAACAACTATTAAATGAGATCTGTGCGTGATTGGACACTTAACTAAAGAGGATCTCAGCGCACTTTACCTCTTTGAGACAGTTGGCATTAAAAAGGCCACACGAATAAAGGTGAGCAGCTGTGCGCCTCAGTCCCCATCAGTGTGCCCTTACAGAGAGCACTTCTTTCAGGTTTTTATAAACTGTACAAAACATAAAAACAGGGCCTTGTTTTCGGGGCTGTTGATCGTCGCACCCTCTCCTTCTGATTCCAGCACCAAGACTGCCAAAGTCCTCGTCCATCAGTAGGCTCCAACAATCACCGCCTCCGCTTCTTTAGAGGGTCTTCTGTCCGTCACCAGAAAGTTGATCATCCCCTCGGACTTTATGAGGAGGTTGCAGCCCAGGAAGAATATGCCAAACACCACGGTGAGGGAGAGGACGCACATGACGGCTATCTGGACCACCCTCATGATAAAGAGGCTCCTCTCGTCCGGAGCCGCGGCCACAAAGCCGTTATCAGTCACCACGGAGGAGAAGTTGCAGCAGAAAAACTCCTCTGTCTTGTTGAACAGTCCGCCCTCAGTCTGGTTGAACCCGGTGTTGTTCATCTCTATCTACTTTGGCATAAAAATAAATAAAACTTTCCAAAAAATAAAGACAAAAATCACACAGGGAGAGATGATATCCCGCAGCAATTGTCTTCAAGTGAGGAGTGAAGGTGAGGAGCGAAGTTGGAGAAGTTCCTCCGGATCAAGCAGCGCTCTTCTGGAGTTTAGAAAGCTGCTTTGGAATCGCATTACTGGAGATCCGGTGCGCTGCGTTGCCAGTTTCAAAGCGGAATGAATCCACACACCCCGCGGTTAAATAGCCAGACTGCTGCTTCTTGGGTTGGAGGAAACAGCCCGAGCGCCACCATGCGGCCAGACTGTAAGTTGGCTGTGTGGCCTTCAGTCAGGATGATGTGATGTGATGTGATGATAGTGGAACAATTTTGCACAGGAGCCTGGATGTGTGTGTGCGTGTTTTTGATAAATGTTTCAGCTTGCTTTGTGTGGGGTGTGCATCTGATTCATCTTGGAGCTGAACCTCAACAGATTCCCTGCTGACCTTGTGTCAAATATAATGTAACATCATGTCCATATTTACATATTTTCATATTACATATTTAAATATTTAATATTTTCATATTAATATCTCAGTGAAAAGATAATACACTTTGTCAGAGAATACACTTTAAAATAGATTTGTTAGTTTATAAATCACTGAATAGCCGAAGTTGTTGCGTCAATCTCCTAGACCACTTTGGGTCTCCTGGTTCAAGTCTACTCTGCATCTCCAGAATCCAAACCAAACCTGGAGAAGCAGCATTCATTTTATACACTATGATAATCTGCAACAAACTTCCAGCAACTGTAAAAAAAGATATATAAAATGCTGAAACACTGAACTCCTTTACATCAAGGTTAAAAACCTTGATGCCTTCAATTAATAATTGAAAAATCACAAGTTTTTTTGCTTCTTTGTTTTATTTTTCTTCAGTCTGTCATGGTTTGTGGTGTTGACGTTCTTTCCATCTGCTTTAAAATAAGCATGATTTACCTAAATAGAACAACCAATGTGGTTTCATGACAACTTGACTCGAAATGATCACTAAAGATATTCGATCATAAATTATGGATATTCTATTTCACCTTTGCTCAGTCCAATCCATGTAATGTTCACACACACACTTCAAACATTTTGTTTCAGATGGACAAAAGAACAAAAATTGGATTAAGAACATGTTTAAAGAAATGTTAATAAAAAGCAAGTAAAGTACAAATGGACAAACTCAAAAGAACTCAGATCAGTTCTCGTCAGCCTCTTGTGATGCCACTAGCATTAGTATTCACGTGTAGAAGTTTGTTTTTGACAGTGAGGTTAAAATGACCAACAATGAAAATTACACAAAAGGAAATATCAGTGTATCTTATTTAAAAAATGTTTTTAAGAACACATTTTCAATCTTTGAACACAAACCCATAAATCTGTATATAGCCATATGAAAGTATCATATTAAAAGACAACTCAGAGTGCTTTGCTGCACATAACAGAGAAATAAAGTTTTACTGAATATTAGACAAACTGCTGAATTGAATGTAAGTGTTCTTGCAGGCCATTACCGCTAGATGGCAGCGTCGATCAACACGAATCAACTTAACGAGGGCAAGGGCGGACTGGGATTAAACCTCAGTTCTGGACTGCTCGTGGATCGCCCTATTCCGGGTGCATACCAACAACCACTAATACAGGTGGTTCATACATATAATCACAATGTTTATTTTGAAGTTCAAGAAGAAGACTTGTAACGATAACACAAAAGAATGAACTAAACAATTAAGAGGCTTGATAATATTAACTTCTATAATTTATTCCTTTAAAAAACATCCAAGCCTGAAAGTTTTCTATCACTTCAACTGTAGCCACTACATAAAGGACACAGAGAGAGAGAAACAAACACTCAGTTGGAGGTTGCCTTCCTGCACAACCACGTTTTCCTTATTTAGTCAGTATCACTTGCTCTGCCATAGAAAGTGAGTCTGCCATTGCTATGCAGCAATTCTGAATGATCTCGTTTGCTTTGCTTCAAATTTGGAAATCTGGATATGAGAATACAGAATACAGAATACAACCGTCTGTTTTACGGTTGTATTCTGCTGTTTTTGTAGTTTTCTTTCTGTATATGTCCATATATGTCTGAATTTGTATGCCTGTGTTGGGGTTGGATGTCTTACCTTCAATTAAATTAAATTAAGTTAAATTAAATTAAATTCAACTTGCACAGTACAGAAGCATAAGGGATGTGACTCGCACTGTGTCGAGTAATGCGATTCTTTGCTACTCAAAGAGACAGCGCCCCCTGTTGGTGTAGTGTGATAGAAGCACTCGGTGTGACTTTTTGCTCGCGCTGAACTGGTTGGCAAATTGTCTACTTCTCCAAGATAGACAGACTGCCATCCTGTCTCATTGTATTAGAAAGTCTTGTTTTCTACAAGCAAACTTAAAGACGAAGCGTAAATAATTAAAAAACATTTTTTGTCAAGATTTAAATAAAACAGTTTAACTATTTTTTCTGTTTCAAATTGTTTATAATAATGCTCCTGTTGCTGTTTTTAATTAACACCTGACTAAATAGTAACTAAAAAAAAGTAAGAGTAGAGAGTAACGGCCACCAGACGCGACTGAGGCTCGGCTTCACAACATAACCATGATTGATGTCGCTGTCAGCCAATCAGAGGGAAGGAGCGGGACACATGCAGGTCGATGTGAGCGGAGCTGAGGTTAGACTGTATGGAGCATTATCTCGCCGTCTTCTCACCGTTTCTATATACAGCCGTGGAGCAGGTGCGTGGATAGAACCCCGAGTGAATAAATAAGGAAACCCCTCCTGACTGTTTCCTTCTCGACTGGTTTGACTGCAGCTACCTCAACTGTATCGCTTAGAAATTACATCCAGGACTCTAAGCAGGTATCATGAGAGGTCTGACTGGACCGACAACGGCTCACTGGCTTGTGGACTACCCTGGACCGCGTCTTAGGTATCATTTTCAGACGGTGTTCGCTTAGTTTAATTAGTTGCTTTATTTCTTAGGCGTTTGATAATGTTCAACATGTTGCCTGGCAGCGAGTCTGGATCAGGTCACCGGTTCACTACACCCATAATTTAGGTAAGCAGAAAGTGTTCTTTTCTGTTTTATTCACACCCTGCATTGGAATATTATGATCACATTTTAAATGCAGTCGCAACTGTACTTCTGTTGAGATTATTACCACAGTTTACTTATCCAGTTTGACTAGTAACCTAATTGGTTGGCTGTTGTTGCTGTAGTGATATTCATATGTAACATCCAGCAACAAATGAGATAATCATTGGTAAAAGGAAACATGGCGCGCAGATTATGTATTTTATACCATTTTGGAAATGTTTTAGAAGACTATGAACATTGTAATGTTGACCAAAATGCCCTACAGTGAACAGCGTGATGGGTTTACACAGATCAGCTCTATAATCACCTTCTGTTCCGGAGAGGATTGTGTAAAGAAAACATTTCTCAGCCTCAGTACTTTTACTGCTGCCAAACAGACACTTTAGTATTAACCATGTAAACCAAATTAGTGCATTATCCAGTACATTACTGACTTACAAAAGTATTCACACCCGTTGGAACATTTCACGTTTTGCCACAAAACAACTACAAACTTAACTGTGTTTTATTGGGAATTTATGTGTCAGCAAAAAGTAGTACATAGTTGTGAGGTGGAGAGAAAATGGAATATATTGGTTTAAGTAAATGGCTTCAGAAGTGTGTAATTTAGGTCAGCATGAGAAGCTTGTGGCACTACTGAGTTGTAAATGGAAGCCCACCGTGCTTTGATAGCAGCCTTGAGGTCATCTGATGTCTCTCATCTTCCTCTTGACACAAACCCATAGAGGTCAGACTTTGCTGCTCTATCAAGCACAGTAAGACCATGTTCAACTAACCAACTTTTTGTTCCTTTGGCAACAGCAGCGTAGGCAGGCGCCAAGACTTGCTGGAAAAGGAAAGCTTCTCCATAAAACTTGTCAGCAGCTTTTCAAGTTATGGGGGTGACTCTCCACTCTTTCTGCAGAATCTTGATTTGCTAATGAAATGCAAAGCCTTACTTTTATCTATAAAAAGGATCTTGGACCTCTTTAGTCTAGCAGTCCAGTGGTTTTTCTTCACAGTCCAGATGAGTTGCATCTGATGTTGCCTCTGGTCCAGGATTAGCTTGACATAAAATATATAAAATTTGTTGCCCAGGTATGGTATTCGTCTGCAGTAGTGGCTCTTGATGTGCTAACTCCAGCCTCAGTCCACTTCGTGAAGCTCCCTCAAATTATTGAATGGATTTGCTGGACAATCCTGGTTATCGCCACTTTTACTGTCAGTTTTTGTCCATCCTTACAGAATGTTATGAGCCAGCTGTTTGCAATATTTAAAATTTCTTAAAAAACAAGATGCAAGATGTTTATCAACTCTAAGCCATATCACATTCACAATGTTTAGGCCTGTCACGATAACAAATTTTGCTGAGCGATTAATTGTTTAAAAAAATTATTGCGATAAACGATAATATTGTCGGAAGACCCTTTCATACTGATTTAATGGAAATGACATAATAATGCAAGCCATATCCTGCCAAAAATAGATCCACGTTATTTTCAAAAGAACATTTAATGCTGGAACAAGTAAACAAAGAACCAAAAACAAAAATAAAATGAACTCTCGGTCGACGTTAACAAAAAATGCACTTAAATAAAACTAAACAACATAAAACCAAAGTGTAAATAAAAACTACATTAACCAAAGAATGCAGATTATGAAGTCTGTATACTATATTGCCCTCCAATAATGATCAGATTTAAATAGAGAAGATGACCTGATGCAATAGTTCACTCCTCCCTGAAGCCCAGTTCACTTTACATGATTTATGCAATCTTACAACCTTCTAACATTGTCGCTGCGATTTCGCCAATCGTCCTGTAGGGGGTCGTGTGTTACGAATGATCTACGGGGTTTCCCGCAGGGAGCGAGAACGCAGCCTGCTGAATGTGTCAGGCAGCCAATCAGAACGCAGCCTGCTGAATGTGACAGGTAGCCAATCAGAAAGCCCCGATTAATCTTCGCGCTTTCTGAGGGGAAATTTGGAGGGGATTCCCAAACAGCTGACGGCGCAACCCGAGTGCAACGGACATCTGAAATTATATGTGAAAACAACATTAATGTTTATTCAACATTTGGTGCAAAGAATATCCACAAAAATGACCAGGAGAGGAGCTGGAGCCAAACTGCTACCTCAGTTGATAAACCCGGTAACTTTTCAGCTGTTCATCGTTAACGTGACATAAATAGGTTCTAATGATATTCATTTAGTCAGGACTTTACACTGACACTGGCCACATGCATTGCAGGTAGATTGTAGTACAACGTGGATTAATGCCTGGTTTTAAAATGACTTGTAGCCATTATTTTGTGCCGATTGTTGGACACCACCCGCCACGATCGGCTAGTATTGATCTCTCAGGTTTTGAATATGGGCCAACACTCAGCCGACAGTTCTGAGATCATGTAGCGTGATCTGGGCATTACAAAGAAACAATGAAGGGAGGGTCAGCGGAGAGCAGGAGATGAGCTTTCTCATCCAGTGTCATGGAAAAATGCAAGGAGAAACGATAATGACGATAAATTAAACTTACTCGATAGCTTTTTTTATCGTTCGATTAATTGATTTATCGTTTATCGCAACAGGCCTAACAATGTTTATATATTTTTTGAGCTGTACTTGTATATGCTGTATGTTTATTCATCCAAGTGATAAATTTGATGCATTTAAATCCTATTTTCTTCCTTGTCTCTGTTATTTTTCTCATGAGGTAACTCTCATGGTTTCATTGTCAAGTCTGGCTGCAAGACTGTTCCTATTATTTCACAGAGGAAACCAATTTGCTAAGCAGTCTTTCCATAACATGCAGTGAGTGCAGTCGCTCCTGTTAAGTGACAAATGTGTAATGTGTAATCCAACTTGGAGAACTGTGTCAGACATTTCACAACAAAGACTGCTGCCCGCAACCCAATTAGTTGTCACTTGAGAAGGCAGCTAATGCCTGCTTCTTGTCATGAAAGGAGAGGAAGAATTGGCCTGAGCGATATTGAAGTTTTTCTAGAACTGAGATATTCCATGCAGAGGAAAGGAATAATTTAGTCGACTGCCTTTGGACGAACGTCAAGTAAGCTGCTTGCAGTGTTGCTGTTTTTTACCCCTTGGTATTTACTCCAGATGCATCAATGCAGGTGATACGGGCTGATATCTGGCATAATTTGACGATTAGCATTGATTTGTGCAGAGTGTGTAAATGGAGATAATATGCTACATGCAGACTTGTGTGTTTCTGGAGTTTTTTTGGGCTGTGTTTTATGTCTGAAATCATCCGCTGCCCTGTGGGTGCTGCAGTCACTCTGCTGGACAGCGGCTGACTAGTTTTTGAATGAGGTACGAGGTACGAGTTTGCCCAGGGCACCGGCATCAGTTTCTCTGAGCATGTAGATTGGCAGTGCAGAGGACAATATATGTTTGTGTCTGTGGAGACTGAGTCATTAGCATGCTGCAAGGGATGAGAATGGAAATTAGTTTTAGTTTTCCTACAGAAAATGCTGCAGGGATTATACACTGCTGAAATGATTATGAAGGTAAATATGCTTACGTTATAGTCCCAGATGATTAAAACAATCAATTTCTTCTTTAGGCTGCCCAGTGGCGCAGCTGGTAGAACTGTTGCCTTGCAGCAAGAAGGTTCTGGGTTCGATTCCATGCCTCGGTCTTTCTGCATGGAGTTTGCATGTTCTCCCTGCGCATGCGTGGGTTCTCTCCGGGTACTCCGGCTTCCTCCCACAGTCCAAAAACATGACTGTCAGGCTAATTGGCCTCTCTAAATTGTCCCTAGGTGTGAGTGTGTGTGTGCATGGTTGTTTGTCCTGTCTGTCTCTGTGTTGCACTGTGACAGACTGGCGAACTGTCCAGGGTGACCCAGCCTCTCGCCCGAAACGATAGCTGGAGATAAGAACCAGCAACCCTCCCGACCCCAGTAAGGGACAAAGGTGTAGGAAAATGGATGGATGGATGGAATTTCTTGTTCAAACTATATTTGAAAATAGACCATTAGTTACCATGAGAGGAACTGCAGAGACCTGTGGCTCATGTGTCTCTTTTATTGTTATTTTAAGCACTTAATTTTAACACCATGAGGTGCTCTTTTTTTTTTTTAAACTCCTTTGTCATGTATATTACTTTTAGAATTTGGGCCCGATTGTTTTTTTGTTTTTGTTTTTTTTAATATCATCATTGTAGTACCAAAAATGTTAATTGGATTTTATAATGGTATGTTATAAAATCATGCCATTATAACAACATGAATGAAGTTGTTCCCACTTCATTCATGTACGGGACACAATAAACATGGGGAAAGAAGTACACTGGTCAAATCAGCCCTAAATGTAACTTTATGGCATTATTATGCTGAAATCCATGTGTTGCAGATAATTAAGACTCCACATTACATTGAACAGACTATTCTCATCTTCATCAGCAGTTAAACCAACCCAAATTGTTACACTGGTGCCACATTATAGTCAGGAAGCTGTCCTGACTATTACCAATTACCCTTTTTTTCTGCTTCACTAAACTTGTATAGGACCCTTCTGAAACATTGCTGCTTTTTCATATGGCGACCTCAAGCAACCGCTGTTGAGGGCTCCAACTGTGCGCTGTTCCATATATGGGGCAGCAGGAAAACGGCTCTGTCCGTTGACCAGACCAAAACCATTTATCCCTTGTTTCTTATCAGCATAAAATGTTGTTATCCCAGCATAAAAAGGGATAACAGAGAGTAAATGTTGGTAGTAAGATACAAGAAATTGGATATGTTTAAATTAAACTATCCAATTTTTTTTGTTTGTGTTTTGCTTGTTTTGTAGTTGCACACAAATGGATTAACAAAAAAGGCATTTTATGATCGTAAGGGATTTTTCAGAAGCATTAATGACAATTGTAGCAGAGTGTAGCACGACACTGTTCTGTATTTTACAGCACTGTTTTGAAACCTACAACAGACCTAAAAATGTGAAGGCCACTTCTTTTTGTCGCATTAAAAAGATATACAAGTAATTTAAAAACTTTTTGCATGTAAGTTGAAAATGAATAAATCTGTTGGAGGGAAACTTTTGAAAATGAAAAAGCAAAAGCCTTACCCATTGCTGAAATTGCAAATAATCAAATTAATCTCATTGTACAAATATATTAGTAAGAAGCAGAGTAGAAAAAATGTGCAGGAGAGATATAATCACAATCTGATTGTTTTGGAGAGCTTTTTCAAACTAAAGTTGCCAAATGTTGCAATGCTGAAGATTAAAAAAAAAGTAAAAAGTGATGTTAGATGAAAGGGTAAATTAATTTGGTAATATTTTAAAGATGTATAAATCTTTCCATTCCCCTGACTTACATATTTCAGTTGAATTATGCTGGTCGTATTTTTCATACACTTAGCATTTTAACACGCTTTGGAGATTGACTACATATGTTGGGCATCAGTGTGAAAGCTGCCTGATATTTTTTTTCTTTTTGTGTGTGTATGATATTTGGTGGCAAAAAGCATTTTTTCCCATCATTCTATTTCCATGCCAATTATTTATTCATGTGGCTTTTAGTCAACAAAACCCTGTAATTTCAGCCAAGTGGAAATCCAGTTTGACAGAAAATTGTTATTCTTCATCACAAAATATTGTGGAGCCTGCATTCTTTGCCGAGAATATTTAACCTTCACAAACTGCCTTTGATTTGAAAGCTTCCCAGATGGTTGATGCAGCACTCCTGATGAAGTAGGGGAAGTCTGTTAGAAAGAAATGGACATCATCTCATCCTCTTAGACTGAACAGAAATAAACCAGTGGTCAGTCCATTTGAAGATAAAATGCATTACATTTGTATTTCTGCTCTCATTTTTTTAATAATGGTGTTATTAGTTTCACTGGTTCCAAATCTGCACTATATCTGATATGTTATTACCAGGCTGTGTTTAGCAACTATATTAATCCATTTGTTATCTTTGCTATTAGTGAATAATAGTTAAACATTTCAAGGGAAATTATTTATTGATATGAATGCCAAGTCCCAACCTCATCTAAAGGGGCATTTATGTGCATAGCTATTTTTATGGATTGAAGTTTTTGCTTTTTTTGAAAACTTGAAGTCTCAGCGACGCCTCTGCCTCTAGGACTCAGGCGGACAGCTGTTCTCCCATTGTTTTCCGCTCTGGTATGCATCATTATTCTGTTTTTGGCAAATGGCTGTGATCTCCTCATGCAACTGAACATGTTCCATCCACCTGTTTTGGCATTTGGTGCAGTTGACTGCCTTGCTGTCTCTGATTATAGGAGTTCAACTCTGCCAAACAAATTGTGATTAGCAGAGTGTTGTGCCCTCATAATGGCAACATTTGCATTACACAAAACTGGGTTTGACCTCCAGTGGATGATACTTCTGGAGATCTTGTTTAGTTTATTTGTTTATTTCAAGCACTCACAATCAAATACCATAACACACATCTACATAATCATTTGCATGAAAAGGAGGTAGGCAGGCGTATAAATGTATTTGACTCTACACCCCGTGTGCAAGAAAAATAAAAATAAAAACATGCTATTTTAAAAATGATATACAGAAAAATGGTAGAAAATCTAAATATTAAAATGCTTATTGATAATGGTCATTCTGAAATTACACTGGGTGACTAACTTATTTTGCATGAACTAGTTCATTAGGGTATAACAGACGTCATTGTCCCTGTAGGAAAATTAGCTGTTGACTCCAAGCCGAACTCCTCTCTGCTTTTACACCACAGCAGAAAACAATAATACTCCCCCCTCCCCAGCACTCGCATATCACTGTGTAAATGAATATTGCACTTAACATGAATTGTATTTACCTGCTACTTCATTACTTGAGGTATTGCTCAATCCTCGTGATTTGGTTAGTGTGTTTTAACAGTTTGATGGAAATAGGAACAAATGAATCTATCATGTTATGGTTAGTATTCATGTTCTTTGATCCTTTTTATGTTTGTTCATGTTACAAAATGTGGCACTGCAACACAAAGTAGCACACAACTGTAAACTAGAATTAGCAGGCGTGGGACTGCATACAAATGTATGCCCAACTTTTATATTTTTTATTCTTTATGTAAAAACTAAAATGCGTGCCAAATAATAGATTCCAGTTTATATTTTTAAAAATAAATTATTTCCATTGTGATCAACTGTAGTATATTTATCTGAACCCCTTTTTAAAGTAAAACGATGGTTAGGTATCATTTGTGTTTGCCTGTTTCTGTAGGAGAATGCCTCCTGGCTGTACCTTCTTCGTCTCACCCCTTCATCCTCACCCTCACCTCCGACGATCAAACACCTCTCCAGCTGTCTGAGACATCCGAGGTCCTCACCTCCATCCATCTTGTTTGCCTGCCTGACAGACAGACTTCCCAGAGGTGATGCGGCGGTTTGTTTACTGCAAGGTGGTGTTGACCACCTCCTTGGTGTGGGTGCTGGTCGACGTGTTCTTGCTGCTGTACTTCAGCGAATGCAACAAATGTGATGAGAGGAAAGATCGCTCTCTGCTCCCTGCGCTCCGAGGTGAGTTCACAACCTTGTTCACACCTTTCAGTTTCAGACAAAACTGGAGGAAGCGTAAAGCTTCAAACTAAGTCCAGGAGTAATTCAATCAAGCCTGGCTTGCCTGTCACCCTTTTCTTCAGTGTTAACTGGCGTTTTAAAGGGGGTTGGAGGCAAGATATAAAATCTAAATTTTTAAGAGTTACATCATGTAGTAGTGTTATTCCCTCATCAAAATCTTACCTGCAGTGTTGCCTTGATTCTTTCATGCATGTTTAAGAAATTCTTCAATCTCCCTTGGCAACCATTCTGGGGTGCCTAAACGCTTTCTCATACAAAGCACCACCTTTTTACCTAAATCTCCTCCTTGGAGCTGCAGTCTGCAGCCAAGATTATGCCTCTCAGTAAGCCCCTCTTTCATGACTCCCCCATGCAGGATTAATTTAGCAGACACCTGGTGGAATTGTGCATCTGCTGAGCTTACCATGTCAGTTCAATACTCCTGAGAAAATTTAGTAATAAAAAAAACTATCGGAAATGTTAAGATGTTATGATGCAAGACGTTAAGCACAAAATAATTCACACCTTTGCAGCTTCAGATTTAAAGTATTTTTTTAATTTGACCAACACATTTTTTTCAGACTGGAAGTAACATGAATGGGGCCCAGTTAGGACGGAATAGGGAATCTGTAGTAGAAGCTAAAGATGAGGGTGATGGCAAGGATGCTTTTCAACCTGGATCTCATAGCCAAAGATTAATCAAATACCAGTGGAAACATTTTCAAAAAGCTGGTCTGCAAATACAAGCAGGGTTTGACTGCTGTAATGCCAGATTACAGCAGATTTTTCCAGTCAGATTGAGAAAGTATAAACAATTTTCTGCCTGACCTTTTTAATTAAATGCACATAAAAAAAAACTGTAGCTATGTTTTTAATTTCATAAAGTGTCACATTTTATGTGTCCTATATTAAGTTTATCAGTCACTGGAGATCTAGATTTTATATTTACTCAAGTAATTTATGTCAATAAATTTTTCAAATTTGTGTGACGATTTCAAACATTAAAGTGGGACAAACAAGGAAAAACAGACGGAATCTATTTTCCGTCTGTTTTGGAGACAACTTCTTTTGGCAGACTGATATTTCAATATCTTAAGCTTACAGCGCTCAGTTTAAGGGACCATTTCACACGCAGTTATATTCAAAATCAGCAGTCATTGATGTTAAATGTTTTTAGGATGCTTTGGCATAAAATCAGTTATTTGTGCCTTGTGTTTGGTTTTATATTCAGACTTGATTAGTCTCACTGCAAAGATAGAAACACGGGCTATTAGCATCGACATGACATTATGTGAGAGCACAGAGTATGACTAAACATAAGTGATATTAATGCAGTACTAACATTTTGTGTAAACATATCTGAAATCATTTTATGACAGCAAAGTGCAATTGAAGGAAAATTAATGGTAATACTGAGCTCTGGCTGCAATATTGTAGAATACAATCTGTTTTTTGAAGATGAGAAAACATGTATTTCCAAACCCAATCTTCTTTGTCTTGTTCTGGCTTCTGTGTGTAATAGACAGCCACAATTGCAACCCTTCTTCATGTGTCAAGCTGTTGGAGCGCATCTCCAACAGAGAACCTCCTGCTGTGAGAAACATGCGTGAACAACAACAGAAAGTCTGGAAAAAGTCCAGAGCAAAGCGAACAGACATGCCCTGAAAACCTCTGGCATACATGTGCTTGTGTGTTCTTTTCTCGAAGATTACATTTTTGCGATCAGATATGCAGAGTTCGTCTTTAGCAAAGCCTGATTCCTCCCATGCCCTCAAGAAAGCAGGTTGCCACGTTTTATAAGAGGCTTACTAATCTTCTTTTAGGTTGGAACGAGGTAGAACTGCCAGCTACTCTGGCTGATACATTTAAAGAAAGTCAAATGTTACTCTAAGGTTAGTTTGCATGGATCAAGTCAGATGATTTATAAAGCATTCCATATTTCTGCAAACATTTCCTTGTAATTTAACATTTTCTGTCATTTGCACCCTCTATCTGCTCCATTTGTGCATCTGACTCACAAAGCAAATAGCACTAATGGGACTTATCTGGAACCCTCCCTATGCAGTCCTTCATTTGTGACCAATTTACATTCTGTTTGCATCTCAGTATAAGTATTACTTTCCACTACAAAAAATAATTCACAAAAATGAATGAAAGAGAGAAAATTATCACCAAAACTGCAAGAAAAAAATCTTAGTTTTGGGTGGTAATTCTTAAATTCTTGTTTAACAGCTAGAGATAGTAAAAGGCAGGAATTCAAACCATTTATTTGATTTTCCAAAAACCAAAAGTACAGGCTTGAAGTAAAAATTGGTCCATTTAATGAAATATTGCACTCAATGCAAATCTGTAAAATAGTGATCGATAACTTTTGTAACTTTTTGTTACATCTTATTACAAATGTAAAGAGAAAAAAAAAGTCCCTCATTGGCGCCTAGTTAATTTCTCTCCAAGTCTCTCCACACGGTTTTCTGGTTTAGACTGTCCGTGGAGCATTGAGTCATGCGGCTTGATGAGGACATTATATATATCTCTTTCACTTGAGCTCAGTAACCTCTGTACATGAGCTAGTTGTATTAAAAAAAAACAACTGGGGGATTTTGAAAACAGAATTAAATATAAAATATATTTGCAGCTTAGAGAGATCATTTAAGGAAATCAAAAACCCATCTCTGTAGGAAAAGCTAAATTACACCTTCAGCTCCCTATTTTTCTTTATCTTTTGTTTCTTTTTCTGCATCACAGTTGCCAACAGCTTTCAGGTGACATTAAATAGTCCTTGCTAAATTTGCAGTGCAAACAGCAAGGATCATTGAGGATCAAATGCTTTTTTGGTTTGGCTCCAGTTGACATAAATATCCATAATTGCAAACCTTTTTCCCTAAGTAATTGAATAATGATTTAGTTTAAGATTGTGTTATGCAAAGAGATTGCATTTGTTTGGTAGTATTGTTTAGAACATAATTTCTAAAAGCAACTTCTGTTTGCACCTGTTTTATGTGTGCAGAATGCATACCCAACCTGAAGATTGTTATAAATTCATCTTTACTTGCTCTCATCTGATAATTTTGGTATCATTTAGAAACTTCAGTGAATACATACTGAAAAATTGCATCCAGGGATTTCATTAAATGCTAACTGAATATGCCCCCAAATAGTTTAAGCCAATGAAATTTACATAAATGCTAACTGGTAGCTAACATGTAGACTACAAGGTATCGTGAGCAATGCTCTGTTCTGCAGTGTGACCTGAGCTTTTTTACTAAGGTTTCCCCTTTCTAAACCGCAGTGAACAACAAACCATTAAACTCGTGCTACTATTACCAGGTGGATAATGATGTCTTTAATAGTCTCTACCTGATATTCTTGATTAGAGCAGGCAAACTGTGACAACACTACATTTAGCTGTCGCTACAATGAACTTTATGGCCATTTACTCCTCATTAGTATCTTTGACTAAGAATTAATGTCCTTCTGACATTCCAGGGTACAATTCTGACAGGGTATACCTGGAATTCTAGTAATATGTGCAGAAATTCTAGTAATATGTGCAGAAAGGAAATTTTAACAGATTCTGCACTAAAAATTTGTTAATTGTTCTGCTTTCACAACGTAGTGCAACTAAATCACTCCTGAGTAGGTGGTCTTTTGAAAGCAAGGCATTAAAATGTGGAATAAGTACACTAATTGAATATTTAAGTTTCTACTCAGTTTTTTATTGTTAGTTTTAATCTGAGATTTATTTCTGTTGTAACTCACCATCGGTAGCACAGACCATTTTTTAATTGCAGCCACTGTTTAAAAAAAAAAGTTATTCATGAGACTAACTTCTTATCCTAAAGTAAACATTGTGTTCACTCTGGTTGTAGTTCAAAGCTATTTGCTTGAAAAACTTTCACCTATCACAACCTGCAAAAAATCCCAGAAATTCTAATTGGAACAAAGAAAATCAATCCTACTATTAGAATCGGCACATAAAATAGAATGATTCAATGTTCATGGGGTTTCTCCAGCAGAGCAAACTCTGTATGTTTCCTTTCTCCAGAACAGTAATTTATGAGATGAACCTAGTTCGTTTTGCATAGCAGTGGAGTGTCTGTTATTTATAATATAATGCCAACGGTGTCAGACTTGCAGGCAGGAGGAAGAGCACAGCGGTTAAAGGAGGAGAAGGTAATGGATTGAGCCTGCAAAAAAAGCCTCCAACTGTGCTCGGCTACACAGACCCCTTTCTGTAAAGTAAATGAGACTGAACATAGCTGCAGGATGTTGGAAGCCGTGTTATGAAGAACTCAGCAGAAAATCTGCATGCAGATTGGTAGGCATCCTGACAGTCCAGCTGAGGCAATAATGAAGCTCTCAGAAGACATATAGATATAGATACGCCTGTGGTAAAGATGTATAAAAACTCTGAGAATATCATCTTTCAGCTCCTGGAAAAATGTATTGTGTATTGTATAATGCCCATCCGTCCATTATACAAGTTGATCTGGAAAATTACTCCTATTGACTGCTGTATGTTTTCATCATGTGAGACATTTTTTGAAATATGTGCTCATACATGCTTAGTGACAGCTTGGAGTGGGCCAGGAAGTGCTTTGAAGACCATCATGCTCAGGCATCCAGCTCAACACTATAGCTGTATCCATCAAATGAGAGCTCATCTACGTACTGAGACTGTCAACAGCGGCATCAAGAAAAGAGCAGGGTCAGCTGAGATTGACAATATGGCCAACATCAGTCCATTTCAACAAAGCGTTTTTCTCCGGAATCCTCTTAGCTGTTTGCTGTGCAGCCAGTGTCCCACGTTGCCCTCTTTCATGGAAATCGCTGCCTCTGTTTTGAGGGATTATTTGAGGGAGAGAGAGGGAGAGCGGCGTCATAAATCCATGTGATGTTATTTACCTTTGTTGAAAAGAGCTGACACTGTGCTGTAGCAGCAATGCTAATCTGTTGATGTTCTGCAGGCAGAACTGTAGGATAATGTTCCCACGAGGGCTATAAGCAACTATGTGAATCTTTTTGCTTCTAAGCTAAAATTGGCAAAGTCCTAAAACTCATACTTTCTCCTAAAACTCTATAAAAATATTTCCAATAGATCATTTGTGAATTTAAATATAGCTGCCAGAATGTATGGTGCTTAATACCTAGTTAGCTTAAGCTAGAGCAAAGAGGAGAGTTTATCTAGGGTGTCTGACCTGTCTGTACTAATGACAGGCATTAGTACAGTCACTGATTGTCTGTTCATTGTCACTGATGTTTTAGAAGCAGATTGTTCTTACAAATGCCACTTTTTCCCGCTACAAATAAGTGAAATATTTGACACATTTTCTGCATTAGAATCAAAAAGGTTTAATAAATATAGAAATCCAACAATCAGAGATTCATAGTTTGCAATTTCCGTCTTCTGAAAAACATTGACCCACAGATACTAATTTTAGTTGAGTATGAATTCTCTCTGATAATCATAACAAACGGCTGCCCAGTGGCGCAGCTGGTAGAACTGTTGCCTTGCAGCAAGAAGGTTCTGGGTTCGATTCCCTTTCTGCATGGAGTTTGCATGTTCTCCCTGGGCATGCATGGCTTCTCTCCGGGTACTCCGGCTTCCTCCCACAGTCCAAAAACATGACTGTCAGGTTAATTGGCCTCTCTAAATTGTCCCTAGGTGTGAGTGTGTGTGTGCATGTTTGTTTGTCCTGTATGTCTCTGTGTTGCCCTGCGACAGACTGGCGACCTGTCCAGGGTGACCCCGCCTCTCGCCCGAAATGACAGCTGGAGATAGGCACCAGCAACCCTCCCGACCCCAGTAAGGGAGGGATGGATGGATGGAATCATAACAAACAGCAGTCAAAATAGAGTTGTTTTATGTACTGTTATATTTTCTTAATTTGTGAACATTGGCTCTCCCAAAGCCTTTGAAAGAGCTTGGTGCCCCTTTCCAGATTGATGAGGTCACTTACTTCATCCCTCAGACACTCTTGATGGTGCATGATGTGTCACTTTTTTAGATTTTTAAGCTTACTTGACGTTGTCAGACAGGTTCTGTTTAAGTGATTTTTTTTTAATTAATTCAATCTAGATTTTATAGAACTTGGTTGTGGCTGGTGAAATAAAGATTTAGATGGGGGAGAATTATATTTTAACATAGGGGCAGGTGTGTTTTAGTAAATTTTTTTCCCTTAAATAAGTCATTTGTGAACTGTATTTTGTATTTACACAGGTCTTCTCTGTCTCATATGCATGAGAAAAGGCAAAAACAGGAGAAATCTGTGAAGACAGTTTTTTGTGTGAATGTGTACAATCTGGGTATATCTCGCCAGGGCTTGCTTATTATTATGTTAAGTGATGTAAGACATGTTTCCAGTTTATTTTAGTCTAATATTTTTTATGTTGGCTTTTAATTAGTCTAAAATGCTATTTATGCTCATCATTCCTGAGAGAAACATGTCTATTCTCGCAGCTGTGATATCTCGGAGTCACGAGGGTCCGGGTGAGATGGGCAAGGCGGTAAACATCCCAAAAGACGACCAGGGGAAGATGAAGGAGCTCTTTAAGATTAACCAGTTTAACCTGATGGCCAGTGACATGATTGCGCTCAACAGGAGTCTACCAGATGTGAGATTGGATGGGTACGTATGCTTCTGCTTCCACATCACTGCTGTGAACAATATTACCGCACTGGTGATTAGACGGCGACTTCAACAGAACTATACAGAAATATTTGCCCAGGCACATGTTTCCTGTTTCCATCAGGAAAGATGTCTGCAGATAATGTGTTCTGTTTGAAGTGTTGGCAGACCCTTTTTAACAGTGGAAAGTGCAATGCAGTATCCTTGAGGGAAATGAGCTTCTACCCCAGGTGAAGAAGTTCAAGTATGACTGAGTGTAGAATGAAGTGAAAAATTAATAGTCATATTGCAGCAGCATCCGCATTGCTGCAGATGCCTCATTGGTCTGTTGTTGTGAATATAGAAAAATGCAAAGCCATCGCCTTCTGCAATGTTGCTGTCAGGAGCCGTAACCTGTGACCAAAATGAAATTGCTCAACCTCTTCCTTAGTATCATGACTCATTTTTAGCTACTTTTAATTCTTTTCTAAGGAAGACTGGGTTTGAATATTTGCCAAGCATGCCTCTTGGGCACCAGCTTGTAGAGGTTGCTGATGGGTAGTTCTTTAGGTTGTAATAGCACCTGTGCTAATACTGAGCTGCCACAGAAGCTCAGTATTGTACAGACAAGCAGTATTTTGGATTCATATGCTGACCACTTTCAAACAGAGTGATTTTATTGCTTTAATCTAGAATAGAAAATAAGTAGATTACGCCTTGTTCTGAAGCACTTTGCACCAGTAAACCTATTTTACAGAGAAAAGGTGAATGTTTAGTGGATTTCAGGGCCAACCTTTTTCTATCTATCATAGTAAAAAAAATTCTTCCATATAAATACTACAACAGATTTATTGCAGTACCCAGCTCAGTTTTGCAAGCTACACGGTCAGAATAATCTAGATAGGGACAAAGTTATCAGTGAAGGGCAATAACACTTTTTCTTTAAGGCAACCTCCTGGCCTAGTTCTGTCAGTCTGCACTGTCATGTTGAATAGACGGGACTGAACGAGCAATGCTGTCTGCATCGGTGGCTTTTTTCACCCTCTGTCACTTCTCCCCATTCGTCCTCCTGCCATACACTGCACTTTCACTGTCCAGCTCCTCTACCGTAATGTAGTGAATATTTTATTCAATAACAGCCACTAGTTTATCACTGCCTCACCAATATTCTTTTGCAAACATCACATGAAGCAAAGGACACGCTGACACTGCTGTCAACAGTGGTTTCACTTCTTCCTACTCCCCCAGTGAGAATGTTTCTGCACCGGTGGCAGTGTTGAAGAGCAGCAGGAAACCAAAACTTTGTTTTCAGGCTCTTTAATAAACTACTTTGTGGAACTAACAGCAAAGTATTGAACAAGTAGATTAAGATTTTATTGATGCTGGTGCCAGATTTATTTGTGATAGTTTATATTTCTGTAAAGCTCATCTGCATGCAGTTGTCTAGGCTTCTTTCTACTGATTTATCTTTTCTATGTTGCTCTCCCAGTTGTAAAACCAAGGTGTACCCAGATGACCTACCCAACACCAGCATCGTCATCGTATTTCATAACGAGGCGTGGAGCACCCTGCTGCGGACCGTTCACAGTGTCATCAACCGCTCTCCGAGACACCTGCTGGTGGAGATTGTTCTGGTAGATGATGCCAGTGAGCGAGGTCAGTAGTTTTTGTTGACTCAAAAGCCTCCCTCAGAATATAAAGTATTTAATATCTAGTAGACATGTTGTTTACATTAAGCTACCTAGAATTTTATCCATACCCTGGATATATCTGTAAATTTTTTATTTATTTTTTTGGTAAGATAAAATTTAGGACATCCTTAGCCTTAATGGCTGTTTGACTCCCCCTGTCCCTTGGAGGTATCTGAGTTAGTACAGTTACCTGTACTAACTTTAGTGAGCCATCTGGGAGTCTCTGACTTTGCTCTGGGGAAGGTTTGCTCCACAACTCATTTTTAGCTGTGAGATCTTTTTGGGGTTTCTTCCAATGAAATCAAGACAAGGCAAAAACAAGTGCTAAAATACTGAGGCAGGATGGAAAATGACAAAGGAACCAAACGAACTGCTCTGTGTCCCAGAGTAATATATCACGATGCATAAGAAATGTCAGAACACTTGTGCTAATTTTCCTTTCTATCAAACTTATTAATATTGATGATTAGACTGTTTGATTCCCCTACTGATTTATGACTAATGTGTTTAATATCAAATAGGACAACAAACTCAGAGCTTTGAGTGTGTTCAGCTCTTTTTTAGTTTCTTCTACTATCACTTATCTCAAACGCAGACGTCTACTTAATATAGTGAAATGTCATTCAAATGCCATCCTCTTAAGATTTTTCTATCATTGGATCTAAAATCTGATTTCCAGGTGGAAAGGTTTTTATCTCCTATCCAAAAATTCTCACATGGCAAAATGTCACACCTTAAAAATAAATCATTATTATTGCAATATTTGTAGGATTTTCTTCATGTTATCCATCATGTGCCTATTTGAATGTGGTGCTCTTATGTGACATTAGTTAAACAGATTTAATTTTGCAATTCGAGCAGGTATAGTTGTTTAAATATAAATAGTTTGTGCCAAATTTGTGATTCAGGAGTTACACAAAGAGAGGTGAGCTATTAGGAAAATATTTTAATTGAACTTTTTTGTGGATTCCCTTTAATGAGAAATTCTTATATAATTATATTACTTGTTGCAAAATACAATTTACATTTTAAATGTGTTGGTTTAGAAATAAAAGCTTTTTCAGCCGTTTTCATGTTTTCTATGATTTTCTGATTACCAGCTGGCTGCTGATTAATCTTCTAATGTAATTACTTTACTTCTGCTCCAGTTGAATTGCTGTGTAGCCGGATTCCTCCGTTTTTGTTTCAGACTTCTTAAAGGCAAAGCTGGAGGATTATGTGCAGACATTAGAGGTGCCTGTGAAGATTCTGAGGATGGAGCAGCGGTCGGGTCTGATCAGAGCCCGGCTCAGGGGGGCGGCCGTAACCACGGGCCAAGTCATCACCTTCCTTGACGCTCACTGCGAGTGTACGGTGGGCTGGCTGGAGCCCCTGCTGGCTCGCATCAGCGAGGACCGGTAGGAGCCAAAACGAGGATTTCTGACAGAAAGAGATTAAAAATGCTTTATAAGGGTAGGATGTCACTGTGCAGCAGGGACTGTTATGCCAATTTAATCTTCATGTTGACTCCAGAGTCGCTTTTTGCTAATACTGCTGTTAGCCCACCAGTTAGATGAATAGGTGCTTGAACCACAGCTTGAATTGAACATTACTGGAACAGCAAGCTGTCAGCCGCACACTTGACGATAATTGGTTTGTTGCCTCAATGGAGAGTTTATCTCGCTGTCATTCTATAACCCTGCTAACTCAGCTGCAAGTTGAAGACTTTTGAAGGGAACTTATAAGCCAGTGGTTCCCAAAGTTGGTCCTCGTGGGCCGGCATCCTGCATGTTTCAGTTCTCTCCCTGGTTTAACACACCTGGATCAAATGATGGCTCATTAGAAGGTCTAAGAACATTGACAAGATGAAAAAGTTGTTACTGCCACCAGGAAGAAAACTAAAACATGCAGGATGCCGGGCCTTGAGGACCGACTTTGAGAACCACTGTTATAAGCAGATAACATCTTACCTGCAATAGAAAACTCTCTTGGTGTCCTTGTTTTGTAAAATGATTTAGATGATTTTAAAGCTAGCAACTGGCTCTCTATAACTGAAAATCTCTAAAATATCCCATTAATGAAGTCTACCTGAATCTGAGAGTTTATTTCGTCTTCAACAAGGCTCATCCTTTAAAGAAAATGAAAAATAAATATAAGTCTCTGTGTGATGTATAGAGGATTAATGTATTGGCCTTTAACAAGAATGAGGATAAATAAGAAGCAGAAGAGCCAGAGTAACAATAGTCAAAAAACACATGAAAAAGCCAAACAACTGCAACAATTCAGACCAATTAAGATAATGCTGATAATAAATTATTTGAAAACTTAATAAAGATCAAGTAAACTGCAGACAGGTATATTTTAGTACTCACAGAACATGTTTTATTTTTGTCTTTTATTTATGGGAACAACTATAAACCAGAAGTTGCAAACCTTACAATGCATCAGGTGTTTTTTTTCACTTCTACCTGCCTACAGATACATCGTCTTAAAATGTATATTTAGTATGAATTAATCTTATAAATGTGTCTATGATGCATTTCCTGATATTGTCTGAAGTTTCATTGAAAATGCCATTATATGACTCCAACTGCTGTATAATTAAAACACTGCATAAATTAAATTATCCTGCTAAAAATTCACAATAAATGCAAATTTACTTAATTCATAATGTTGACCTGTGAATTTATGAATTTTATGAGGGAAGATGAAGACAGTCAAAGAAAACTCAATGAGACTCTAGTCTGTTAAAGTCATAACTTTAAAATAAAATGTTTATTTATTCCTTGTTTATTGTCCTATGTTATCCCATGATGCACGTTGTGTCTTTCAGAAGAGCAGTGGTGTGCCCTATCATAGATGTCATCAGCGATGAGACATTTGAGTACATGGCGGGTTCGGATATGACTTATGGAGGGTTCAACTGGAAGCTGAACTTTCGATGGTACCCAGTTCCTCAGCGGGAGATGGACCGACGTAAAGGAGACCGAACACTTCCAGTCAGGTACAGAAGAAGATGCATCTTCTGTGTCCACAGTTCAGTAAATTATTTTCACAGCTTAAACAAGAAGGTGTGAAACTCAGTCATATATCCCATTTTGACAGAAAAGAAAGCACAACTTCCCATCTGTATTCACTTTATTCCCACCAACAAATTATTTTTCACAGAGTTAAAGGATAGACATGGTTACTATCCTAAGGCTTTGTTTTAATTTGCAAAACAAATTGGTCTGTATTGTTCCTTCAATGCCTCACTGTGCTACAACAGGATACTTTGAATTACATGAATGCAAATCTCCACACCAAGTTCGATACATCTTTTGATTTTTTGTTAATATAAAACATTAGTACATTTATCAGAAGTTATTTCTTTTAACCTGCAGCTGTGCGTCTTTATTATAACCAACAGATAACTACCTCTATATAGCCTCTTTTCATCCATATGATCTGATTTGGATTGAATGCTAATTTTTTATCAAAGAGAGAAAAAATTCTAATTTAACCTAAGGATAAATAATCTGTCCTTACATAACCTGCATTGCTCTTATTTTAATTTGCTAAATAATCCACCTGGACTTCAGCAAATAACTTGTTTGTTTTTTGTCTTCTTTGTGCAGGACTCCCACCATGGCAGGAGGGCTATTCTCTATAGACAAAACATATTTTGAAGAAATTGGAAACTACGATCCTGGGATGGATATATGGGGTGGAGAAAACCTGGAAATGTCTTTTAGGGTGAGTGTCAGAGAACATAATGTTATCATCCTACCAGACTTGCTTGCAGTGGATTCATGCAAGTTCTCCTACCTGCATACATATTTGATTTAAAACACATGGGAGAGGTGTGCAGAAACTTCATCTTCCTCTCACATAGTCAGAAAAGTTACATAAACACTGTCAACACCAGGTTATATTATACATCCCTCATATTACAGGATATATATAATGCTCTTGTCCTTTATTAGCTTCACAGGTATAGATATATACAAAATGGGAAAGTAAAGAGTAGCCATTTTCTTATATCCATTACATTTATTGTTAAGCTCAACATACATCTGCTTTTCTAATGTTATTTCTTATTGCCTTTCCCATTTTGAGGAGCAACTAAGAGAAGTGGATCCGTATGTCAAACCATGCTTGCAAGTCAACATTATATATTAAAATTAGCTTTAGTTAGATAAAGAATAGTTACGGGTCTGAATTATTGTAACATCAATAATTTCTCTAAAAACAATTATTTCTTCAGGTGGGATTTTTTCCCACTCATTAGAGATACAAGAATCACTGAATCTGTGATTGAAATTGGCAAAATTTAACTGACTTTGATCACTAGTGGGCAGTTCAGATATGTAAACATCTGATTTTGTTGCCTAAAATCACATCTCATGAAACTGCGTTGGACTTTGACTGTAAGGTTTTGTTTGAGTTTTCTGAGTCAGAAAACTATCTTCAGTGAGTTTTACAGTTGAATTTTCTTAAAGAAATTTTATTTCATAATAGGTTAAGACATTAAAACATAAATAATACCAGAAAGTTTTTGAAAACGATCACTACGTTGTGCTGTTCCAGAACACTTTAAGAAATAAAGACGAAGCACAAAAATTCCTGATCATTTAGTTATTCTTTACACACAGCTTCCATATCTCTCTCTACTCTGCACATTTTCTTTTTAAACTTCCGAACAGAAGCAGTCTCACTTCTAATGGCCACTGCCTTTCTTTCGTAGACAAATTCCAGTGTTTAATGTAAAGTTTGTTTTATAGCTGATGCATTAAAAATGGTGTATTAAAAAGTAATGAAGGCTGTTTTGGTTTTTCCTCTTCAATCTTCTGAGCTGTTGCAGCATAATCTGCCTATAGGCAGCTGTTTGTTGCTCTACTTTTCCCCTCTGACTTCCTTCCTGCTGCTTGGGAATATTGAACCAGAGATATAAAAGTAGGTCATATTGTGAAGCTGTAACTCCTGTTCATAACCTCAATGTAAATCAATGTAATCTTAATTCTTTGGTAAAATAAAAAAATTCCAGATATAATTTTATGTGGTACCATCAGTCAAAAATGTCTTCTTGTCATTGTCTTGGCTACTTGTTTAAATTTCAGATTTCAGTGTTTATGTCTTTGATGCTAAATTTACACAATATTCCCTGTTTTTATTTTCACTGAATTTTCTTTATTTTCTTGTGAACCACTTTGAATTACTTAGAGAATGGTGTTCTACAAATAAGTGTGACTCTTCTCCTGCTCCATTTCTTTTACAGGAATTGTTAGGACACCAGTAATGTAACGAGATCAATAATCATTTTTATCTTTTCATTTTTCATCCTTTAATAAATGTATTTAGACAAAAGTTGGATATTTCTCAAATTTTCTTTGTGAAATCTTGCTACTGCCATAATCAATACAATTAATTTTTGCTTTCTACAAATTATTTTTTTCATTTATATAAATCCCTGTCTTCACAGATCTGGCAGTGTGGCGGATCCTTGGAAATTATAACATGCTCACATGTGGGGCATGTTTTCCGCAAAGCCACTCCATACAGTTTTCCTGGAGGAACAGGCCAAGTTATCAACAAGAACAACCGACGGCTGGCTGAAGTCTGGATGGACGAATTCAAAGACTTCTTTTATATCATCTCACCAGGTACAGAGCAAGGCAATTGTTGCTTTGTGACTATATGTTTTTTTCCCCCCATTTTCATAATAGAAGAGCACGTCTCAGACAGTTTAAAACCGGTGTACACTGTTGGGTTTTAGGAATTTATAGATGAGTCAGGGATTTGCTTTATATTTTATTCAGCGTGCATTCATCTTTAAAAGCAGATACGGACAGTCCTCATTACCCATCTATTCTGGGGTTGCTGATATTACATTTAACAAATTGCTCTGAAAGGATGTGTCTGGTCTATTTTATTATTTTATTTTCTTACAGAGTCCTTTTCTTTTCATCCATTTAATAATTCACATTTCTCTCTCTGCTCATATGCTGGAATATGAGGCTGGTGTGTAATCTTCAAAGGAGGCTAATTCATTTTTGCCTTCAGACACATTTTAAGCACTCTCATGAACTCAAGTTCAGAAATTTGTCAAAACTGGTGCTTTCTCCAATAGGGCTTCGGCGCATATGGAAAAACTAGAGCAACAGGGCTGTGCAGCTTGCGAGATGAGTACCCCTCCATCTGTTGTCTCAGTAATGTGATTACCCTTTAGCAGAAATCACTTTTCCGGAAATCTCTGGCTAAGTGTTCTAGATGGCTTGCCAACCTATAAGGGATCATCCTTAATCTGTGGATCTTCCTCCACAAATTGTGACCTTCTCCGCGGCTCGGTCAGGCAGGACTCTCCACGGGCAGGTGTGCAGACAGAGCCAGCATTGTGATGGATGGCTTTTGCTGTGCGCTGTGGCCCAGCAATGCCTCTGCTCTGGAAACAGCTTATTGCCAGCGCCTGTTCCTTATTTTGGAGGCCATAGCTTAGGCTGTAGCAGTCTGCTGCTGCCAGCCGTTTCACTTATTGGCACAGAGCAGCCCACGGTGTTGCCTTATTTTTGGAGAGCCCTATAGCCTTCCTAATAAAAGTGTAATTGCCTCCTTTTTTCCTTCCTAGTAGAGTGCTTTAGGATCAAAGAAGCCTCTGGTTCTCCAAAATATTATCTGCCTCCTACAGTCCTTTGCAAAAGTAGTCAACCCGTAAACCTTTGGCTTTCACTGTGTTGCACACACTGCAATGGATTTCGAATTTGATAAACCAATTCATATACTGCGTGACTAAATAGAAGGAAAAAGAAACACATTTTTCAACATTAAAAAAAATGGAAATCTGGTGTGCATTTGTATTTGACCCCCTTTATTCTGACATCAATAAATGAAATTAGTGCAACCAGGTGAAATTAGAGTAGTGATCAAAATGTCAAGTCTTGCCTAAGATTTTGAACTAGATGTGACACAACTTCTAGGGGTATGAATACTTTTTTAAACACTGTAAATATTTCTTCTAAGCCAGTGGTTCCCAAAGTTGGTCCTTGTGGGCCGGCATCTTGCATGTTTTAGTTTCTCCCTGGTTTAACACACCTAGACCAAATGATGGCTCATTAGAAGGTCTAAGAAGAACATTGACAAGCTGAAGAAATTGTTACTACCACCGGGGAGAGAAGTAAAACATGCAGGATGTCGGCCCGAAGGAAATTACCGACTTTGGGAACCACTGTCCTAGGTTAAATTATAAGCGTGTGTTGGTATTTGAAGGTGGATGTCCTTTTGTTTAGTTGCTGTTTGACTAGTTTTTGCCGCACACTGTTGCTGGTCACATTTTGGCAGGTTCTTGTAAATTGTGCTATTTTCTCCTCATTGCAATCAAGCTCTTTCATAATAAATTACCACCCTGCATCTATCTGCACGCGAGCTATGACTCCTCGAGAGGCACTCCAAGACAAACCATCTGCTTGATGAGCTTGTGTCTGTGCCCAGTTGCTGTCTAATCCGTCCCTTCTTTTCGGTTTCAACAGTGCTGATACATCAGGCTGTTTTATTTGGCAGCATGATGTTCGTTTCTAAGAGCACATTAACCTAAACAGTGCTGCTGTTTGGTATGTGCAAAATGGACTCAAGAGGCCAGGTTAATTATGTATAGCTTAAGAGAAAATCCCTCCCTGATTAACATAATGGCACAATTTTTTTATGCAGAGCATGTTGGTGAGCAAAGGCCCTCTGGTGTTTCTTCATGGTGATGCAAGAAAACAGAACAGTTGTTTCAGAACGGGAAAATATGAAATCAGCCTGATGACACTCTCCGATAAATGTGATTAACTCCTCTGTTGACTCCTGCATGTGTGATGCGGGTGGACTACGGAGACATCTCCTCCCGCAAAGCTCTCAGAGAAGCCTTGAGGTGTAAACCATTTTCCTGGTATCTAGAGAACATCTACCCTGACTCCCAGATCCCAAGAAGATACTTCTCACTTGGTGAAGTATGAGCGCTTCTTGTGCATTAATTATTTTTTTTTGTCCTGCCATTTCAGATGCCTCTCAAGACATAAACATATCTTCTGAAAGTGTAATTCTCTAAAGAAAAAAAATCTATTTTTGTTTTTTGTTAGCTGTAAGCCATAATCATCAAAACAGAAATCAGTGTATTAGTTTCACATTTTAATTACTGACATAAATTAAGTTTTTGATTGGGCTTTTCTTTACACTCCTTTTAAGACTTCTCTGTTGCTTGATCACTTTGTCCTACCACACTTTTCTCTTCCCCTAAGCTTTTCATTAGTATACAAAGTTACATTACTCAGCCATCTTCTTTATCAGTGACCTTTTGTAACTTGCGTTTCTTCACAAGGAGTCTGTTGACTATCTGCTGGACAAATTTCAAGTCGGCAGTCATAAAATAAGATCTCTGCATTCCTAATAAATCACGTTTCAGTGTTCTTACGTAATACAATTTTCTAGAACTACTCACTCTTGTGTAATAAAAATTATGTATAAAACATGAGTTTCACATTTTGAATTGAAATTTAGGTTGTTTTATGATTGATTGGGACCATACCATACCTATCTGTGTTCTCAGAAAAACAATATTGCAGAGAGATAAATGCAAAGCTCTATGGACCCGAGAAAGGCTGATAAAATAAGATGGATACTCAGTCTGTTGTATTGAATACTTATAACAAAGTCCCGCTTGGATGCTCACACAGAAAATGTTGATCTGAGACATTTTACAGTTATTCTGTGTACAGAGGGAGTGGGACAAGGCTTATGTACCAATTGATCTGATCTCTACTTGGTGAGTAAAAATGTATTACACAAAATTTCAAAGTTCATAGATATCTAAATAAACAATATACATTTTTTGCAAAGATAGCAGACTGCACGAGTAAGTGTTTGATCTGCAGCAAGAATGTGACCATCGCATTAGCAAGATAATACAAGTTCAAGCTCCTGCTAACTCAAGATGAAAGTGTTTTTTTAACTAACCGGATTTGCTTTTTTATGCATGTCTGCTCCAACACAGCTTTGGGTAGAGGCAGAACTGACATGAGCCATGTCTCCCTCAGGGTAAATGGCTATTTAAAAGTAGTGTCAGTATAAGAACTTATGGTGAAAAGAACTTGAAATCCTCCAACAGCTGGGGATGGGAGGATTTTCATCATTGCTGCTCTGTCATTTTGTTGTAAAAGAGCTGAATCTTTTTTCTGTCACCCCCACCCCCTTTCCCTCCGAGCCAGACTTCTTCTGACTGAGTCGCAATTACCATAACACACTGTCAGCCTTTCTGTAAAAGCTGTAATTGTTGGGTTTTATATTTCTTAATTGTGATGTTTTAGTTGTGCATATTAAGCTTAGGATATAGTCAGTTCATCTTCATCACAATGAATGTAGGATTTTAAGAAAATCCTGCAGTAAATGGAAGTCGCAACAAGCCTTGATAACATCTGCCTCTTGACACAATATCTTATATATATATAACAATTCATCTTTAGAGCCGCATTTTTGAGTGTGGCTAAATGTGTCAGTATACCATTTATAATTATTTTACAGATATGTTTAAACATAATGGCATGGTGATAAATTCATAATTATTGTATTTCTGTAAAAACAAACAAAATCTTCATATTTTGTCATATCGTACTTTCCTATGGGATGGTTTGGTAAAAACATTAAAAACAGCAAGCTGGATAACTTTCCTGTTTGATAGATGCCAGTTAAAATTAGCTGCAATGGTTTCCGTCACTGTCACCATCATCAATCTTGGGTTTTCTAACAGGAAAATATATTCAGATCTATTATCTTTATGTGATCAGACTTTATTAGCTTAGAAATTCTTAACCATTTACAAGACAATATGGATTTCAGTATGCCCATTTTGAAAAGTACATGCTTTGAATAGTAAGACTATTGGTATGAACCTGCCTGCAGATCAGAAATGTGGAGACCAACCAGTGTGTGGACAACATGGGAAGAAAGGAGAACGAGAAAGTTGGCTTTTTCAACTGTCATGGCATGGGTGGAAACCAGGTGAGGGAACAAACTACTTTCTCTCTTAAGCATGTGTTTCTAAAATGTATAGATTATACAGATTTGTATAAAGTTTCATGTTTTTATCAACATTTTATGTTTAAATTGTTTTGTTTTGAATTAGCAGTAAACATGGTTTTGATCACCTACCAGATCCCCAAATGTCCACAAAGCAGCAAAGTGCTAAAAAGAGCGAGCTATTACAAAACTATTGCCGTTTTCTCAGTGTGTTAGGTGATTATTACATATAACAGCTGTCTGCTGGAAAATGATTGAAACACCTGGAATAGGAGAGCATATTTACCCTTTCAGCCACATCTATACAAATGCCAACAAAATTTAAACATTTTTTAAACATCTGCTCTGACAAGTCAGCTATATGTTAGAAAGAAGCCACCAGTGGAGTTAAAACAAAGCCACTTAACTGTAATTACTAAATATATGTTTGTTGAAACGACTGTGCATAATATTGAGAAAATAAATTAAGTTTCTCATAACATAGTCTTGGATCTAATTTCTGTCTGCTGTCAGTGTTATTTATTTGAACCTTAAATAAAGTCAGGAGATTAGATACATTTCGTGGGTATATGGGGGAACTGCCTTTTTAAACATTTGAGTATTTTTCCACAACTTTTTCATAACAGTTTGCTAAAATTTTGTCCCAATCCTGCTGAGAGAACTGGTGCAACTGAGCCAGGTTTGCAGGCTGACTTGCTCACACAGACCTTCTCAGTTCTGCCTTGAATTTTGAGATCAAGTCTTAGTGATGAAAACTCCAAAACATTGACTTAATAATCTTTAAGCCATTTGGTAACTAATCAGCCCTTATATTTGGGATCTTTGTCCATTCAGAAGAACCATATTAACCTTTTGCTTTTTTGTATTGTTTTTTATGATGTGATCTGTGATAAGAAGTACACTAGTCCCTTTTTGAATCTTGAATGATAATCTTTTTTGAATGCTTTGCTCAAACATGCAGCTTAAAAGAATGAAAAGTTAGAATATTTTTTTTGTCTCTGTAGAGTACACAGAAAAAAGTATTATACACCTTTGGAATGGATTCATTACGTTTTCATTAATCTTTGTGTTGCATTCCCCAGGTCTTTTCCTAC
Source organism: Phalloptychus januarius (assembly GCA_902982915.1). Lineage (NCBI taxonomy): Eukaryota > Metazoa > Chordata > Actinopteri > Cyprinodontiformes > Poeciliidae > Phalloptychus > Phalloptychus januarius. The sequence continues at coordinate 11,561,415 of CADWAE010000230.1, read as the reverse complement.
ACAGCAGATAAAGAAATCAGGACGGATGACCTCTGTTTGGATGTCTCCAGGCTCAACGGGCCCGTCAAGATGCTCAAGTGTCACCACATGAAGGGCAACCAGATGTTTGAGTACGACGCTGAGGTAAGATCTGTGTTTCCTGCAGGAACCAGAGTCCAAATCGAGGCAGTGGGATGTGGGCCGTTTTGCCCTCTGATGATTATGCAGTCAAATCGAAAGCTGTGGTTCACTAAAATAGGATTTATATGGCAGAAAATTGGAAAATGTGATGCCTCTTCTCTGCCACTAGATGGTGTTGTGTGTTTTTTGTAGGTTTCTATTTTTTTAAGCAGCTCAGTGTTGAGATGCTATTTCCATCCAGCAGCTGTGTCTCCTCTCATCTTCTCTCATTTTATATAGTATGTTGGCAAGTGGGAGTATGATTTTGAGGTAAGCTGTCAAAGTTCTCCTGCCTTAATCTCCCTATAGCTTATGTCCTGTGCTCCGAGTGCAGTGGTATCCTCTAGCAAATTTGAGGAATCTGTGGTTCTTAGGTTAGAATATAGAAATCTTTGTGAAATTTGACCTCTTTTTCTTAGCTTGAAGAAAAGGTGGTGGAAAATGTCACTTAATTTTACAGCTATTAATTTCTTTCTAATGTGATGTTTTTTTATATAATTTCAGTGATTACAGATAAAATAAGACATATTTATACATTTTTGTAGCAAATATAATTTTTAAGAAGCAAAGACAATCTCTTAGTAATCAAAAATTATAGTTAATATAATGCTTTTTAAGTACTTACTCCTGTGTGCATTTTTATTTTGTCAAAAGACACGTTTACTAAATGTATACAAAACATCGAATTTATACAAAATAAGTTAACACTTATGTCAGAATTTATTGATCTGCTGCTCTATAGAGCAAAAGAGGAAACCAAAGTAAGATTAATGTCATTGATTTATTCTGAATATTAAACACCAAGGTTTCATTTTACCTTACACTTCTGTTTGTGCAAATTGTAACTTTAATATTCATCCAAACGAAGAAGCAGATGTTGTGTACAAGACACAGCACGACAACTTATGCTCCTGGGAGAAGTACAAATATTCTTCCTTAAGCCTCATAAGCCTTCGTTGCCTGACTGGTCAAAATACATTAGAGCTTATGGAACAGAAAAAGCATTTGTGTTTTAACTATTTATGAATTTTGAAATCTCTGGGGAGATGCTTGAAAAGTCCTGCAGTGATTGAGTTGTCACATCGCTGATGTTTCGATATGGCGAGGAGAAGAAGCCCACAAGCTGTTCCCATCAAGCACCGAGCAAACCCCCGGGGAAATTCTTTAATTACGCTTTGTTCTCAGGGCGCTTTCGGAAAGTTGAAAAAAGATTTGAATAAATAATGAATGAAGCAGACCAGACTGGTAAACAGCGTCGGGTTTTCACGACTATTGCGGTCAAGGTTATTTTTAGCACAGGTGTGATTGACAACGTCTGAATCCTGGGTGACTAGAGAACTGTGGAACAATCCAGCTGGTCATCAGTTTCACTTTAGCACATTTAAGTTTTCATATTCCTGCTATAAAGTTGTTAACTGCAGCCTCTTTTCATTTTAAATGCTATTATGCATTGTCAAAAGAAAGCTGTTGTCATAATTTTTCTAAGATGTGCTGCTAATATTTCAAAATTCTGTTAAAATTTCATGAATGACATTTGCATTATGTTTGTGTGAAATTTTGTGAGCGAGAAATGCAAACTGAATTATCATAAATACACATCATATTCAATGTTTAAAAATAAGCAGCCTATCTAAAATATAATCATCTGACACGCTGTCTACTTCTTAGGTATAAACCGGTAAGAGATTTATAATAGTAAGATCAGTTTCTTCAGAAATGCCATAATTTCACAATATCAAAATGGTTTCACAAAGTTTTATACTAAATTAAACTTCACAATAGGTAAACATATGTATGTACCTTCCAGATAAATCCAAATTATTCCTAGTAGATTTAAGTTGAAAGTTATTTTCTCAATTTACCACGACATTTCTTCTCAGTGTAAGCAATATTAACTCATTGAAGCAGCCAAGACATAGTTCTGACTTAAATCTGAAAAAGTAGAGAAAGCTAAATATTAGTGGCCACACCTGCTTATAAAACTCTGTAAAAACTTGGCATATAACTAAATGCCTTTAAATACACCTGAAGCCTGAGACTGCAGTAAACTAACATGTTTTACCTCAACTGGGATTATCAAAAAGGTATGAAGTGTCAAAGTTTGGTTCAGACAATTTGTTCCAGATTTGATTCTCTTTAGCGATTAGAGTATATAAATAATTATCTTACTTGCCTTTACGACCATGTGTTCCTCTTCCTTCCTGGATCCGTGCAGAAACACACCTTCCTCCACATCATCACCCAGTCATGCCTGACCATCAGCCGTCTGGAGGACGGCACCTACGGCCCCACTGTGGAGTACTGTAACAACAGCCCTTTACAGGCGTGGATCCTCCACAACTACACCCGCCTGGAGGTCGCTAGACACCTTTACTTCAGTCCCACCGATTATATTCTCTAAACTAACATCTGCTCTTTGGGGCAGTGTTTTAGGGGCATGAGGTGAGCACATGTTAGCTGTTGTGATCTAGTTTAGCAAAGTAGTTTAGATTGGTTAGATTGTGTAGATTGTTTAGGCTCTATAGTTGCCTCTAGAGCCGATTATTAGATATTTTCTTTTCTTTTTGCAGGAAGAGCAGATGGAGTCAGAGCATGTTGTGCTTCTTTCAGGTCTTAGAATGTGGATGCAGATTGTTCTACGAAGCATTAAAAAGCTTTTACTGATGACCTTTTTGAGGGAATCCATGAAGACAGGGCAGAAGCACATTAAGCAATGACAGATGTCCCTTCAAGATGCTTCAGTGTTTAAGATCTTATCTGCAGGACCTTTAGCTAGACTTCATGCTAAATTAGATCCCATTTGACATTTATTTTCCAACATGAATGTTTTATTTTGATGTGAATATTCACTGGCTGTGTCCTGGTCTGCCCACGCCTGGTGAGTGATGTTTGAAACGGAGGAGGACGTGTTTATTTTTAGCTGATTATCTACCAGCACACATGATTGAAATGGGTCAGCTATTGTTTACAAGTTCTTTGAAGTGATCCTTCATTGTGGAGCTACCTTTTCATGGCTCTGGACACTCGGATGGCTCTCTTATTGGCCTGAAGCAGCTGTGCACACTGTGTGCCATGTTCAGATTGTTAAAGCAATGAATCCCAATCATCAGGGCTTTTCACCACTCTGCCTACTTATTTACATAGCTCTGTAAGAGATGTTCTTTTGCTCTGCTTTTCTTTTCATTTCAGGGTTGTTATTTTCCCGCCTTTGCGCCTGTCATTTTCTCTATAGCCTATTCTGTTCTGCAGACTAATCTCAAGTTTGCACTTCAGAGTCCTAAACCTTGGTGACTCTCAAACAGCTAAAGAGCATGTAGAATGCCACAGTTTTTGTGTCCTGGCTCCGTAAAATGAGCTAAGAGCTCCCAGAACTTGTGGTGTGTGTCGGAGTCATGGCAGCAAAGTGACGTGCTGTTAGATGGCCTGATTTGCTGGTCGCGCTCTGAGTTCTTTCTGACATTGCCCTAAGAAGAAGGAAGCACGGATGCAAGACCCAGTCATCATTAAAGCAAACGAAACTATTGCTTCACTCTGCCTTGAAATAAAAGGAAAGCGCCTGGAAAAAAAAGGAAAAACGACAATAAGTCAGCCTTGTAGATCTCCACAGTCAAAATGGTGACTCTTATGCCCCGATGCAAGTGTAGTGTGCTGCCTGGTGACAGAAAGAATGGTTCGAAGCAGTCTTCATTTAATTAGTTGGCCTCAGCTGCGCAAACGGTCTGTGACTTGCTCCGGAGGCCCAGCTTCATTTGCTGAGAGGTTAGGATGGCAGTTTTCTCTGCCCTAAAGCTGGCATGAAATAATTATGAGCAAAGAACTGGACTTCCACAGTTCTGCTAATTTCATTTAAGGTACATTTTCCCTGCCCTCCATTGTAATACTCTTCTCTTGACGTCTCTTGCTATTATAACTTTGAATTTTTAAATGAAAAGAAAAATATGTCTCTAAATAACTGAGTCAGCCTGATGAGTCTTCCTCTAGCAGAGATGCCCTGAGCATTAATGATTGTGATATAACAAATAAGTTATGGTCCAGCATTAAATTATGAGGAATGCTACCAACTTATAGACATTGTAGTCAAGCATTGTGAGGTTCCAGAGCTTAGTGAGATTCCAATTATTTTGCAACAAAATACTTGCAAAACACTGTGCAACATTTCCTCATGCTATTGGAGTTCACTTGCAGCAAGCCCTAAAAGCTGCCGGGGTTCTCTCTATGCTAATGAATCATGAATTGGCTCTTTTTGTTCTATTTAGATATCTTTATTGTGTTATTGTGGATTGCGCAAAAAAAATAATAGGTAAAGTGTGTATGCTGTGCTGTGACTTCTTGAAGGTTCCTAGGACGACTATAGGGTTAAATAGTCAATAAAGTATGCAGGGCAAATGTAAAACTCTTAAATCGTCGAGGTAATAATTCGTAAACAGCCAAATGGTAATAAGTTGTTCTGTGTATGAAAATACTGAGGTCACACACATGGTGTTGTTAAAACACTGAGTTTTTTCATGGGGTTTTGTTGTTCAATCTATTTGTCTCTAAATTAAAGTGTAGGACATTGAAACCAAACTGTAACTTTAAGATTAATGTACAGACTGAACAATTTTTGCATCCAGATGATGTCTATATTAGCCTACTCTGTCAACACAAGTGGGTAGCTATAGAAATATGTTGTTTTAAACTTTAAGTTTGACACCCTTTATATTGAGAATCTACTTTCTCTTTTAAAGAACTCGCTGTTATATCCAGATCTAATAATAATAATAATAGCATTGATACATTTTGCCAGATGAGGCTACATGCGTGACAGCAACAGGATGGTGCTTCAGTTGAAATATTGTGGCGTTTTGATAGCGTAAAGTCTTTTTATTCATATTACTGCTCATCATTTTCAAATGATACAGAAAAACAATTTTTTTATGTCAGGATTATATCATTCTTCTTTTTTATCATTTTTTTCCCTCTTTTTCTAAATAAAGCAACCTCTTTGTTCTTTTCTCCAGTCTTTTTGGCAGGTGCGAGGGATCGTGTGCCACCTGCTCTTTGTTCTCACTCTGTTTGAACAAATGAGCCTTGTTGGGCAGTCTGCAACGTGTACTTCAGGAAGAATACGTGTGTGTGTGCACATCCTCATATCTGGACAGAGAAATACTGGTCCTTGTGTTTTTATAGCTTACGATCAAACATGGCCCCAGCGTCTCTGCGAGCTCATTAGTCTGGAGATCCTCCGTCAACGGCCAAAACTCAATCTTGTTTTAATGAACAATTACAGTGTGCCTCCAATGTAGGATAAAAAAGCTGTGGCAATCACAGACTGAATATTATAGTTTTTCACATGTATTTTACCTCATACTTGGAAAGAATGACTCCCAAGATAATTCTGTGCGTACTGTGAAACCTGGGGTAATATCCGCTTTGCTATTGCAGTCTTACTTTGAAAGATACCCATAAAGTATATTACAATACACAACTGTGTGCCTTTCTAATGTAGGTTTTGCAAACCTTTAACTGGAGATGCACCAATCACAAAATTTTTCTTTAAAAACTGACATAAAAAGTGTCCAATTTTGAAAACGTTTTTTTTTCTAGTACAATTAAGATGCAATTGGAAATAAGTTATGTTTTTTTAATATGCTCCTTAACATTTATAGATTTTTAAAAACATAAAAGTAACATAGAACTAAATTTTTAACATTTCAGTTATAAGTGACTGTGTTTGACACCTATGCGTTAAAAAAAGAGAAGAAAAAACCCCCAAAATTAGAAGTTATGGTATTAGGACACCAGATTGTAATCCAAGAAATCTTCAACCGTGATCCATTTAAAATTCAGTACAAATATAAAATAAAAATGCATTAAATTATCTTTATTGTGTTATTGCTAAGAAAATATTTTTGTTAGAATAGTTGTTAGTTGAAACAACATGAGTAGCCCAGTGGAGATTTATGGGTCGGGTGAGAAAGGCAGCATAATGGAAACCTCTTTGTGTATTTCCTCCATGATAAACAAAATCCACATTTGCTGGAAGTTTTACAGTGAATGTAGGTTTTAATTTCTAAACAATGCTTGTTGGTTGACATGTAGAGGTTGAAATCTAAAACAAACCCTCACTGTATAAATTGTGTATAAATTCTGCTCTTCCTCTGAACTCATTCTGAGCTCTACTGGGTCACAGGTGAAGAAGACATAAAGCTGCTTAGTTTCAAAGTGGTATTTGAAAAAATAAAGTCATTTTAAATAACATTTTCTACAACATAGCAGAGAGAGAGAGTTAGGCTTTCATCAGATAACAGGATGGATGAACAGATTACAGCAAAGTGAGTCTATTTAATCCTTTTCTGCCTCGATCGGTTTTGGACCAAAAGTGGGCAGCCTTTTGAAAAGCCCAAAGTTAAGGAAAGATCTGCACTCTCCAGAAATTACCATTTGAGACCTCTGCTTTCTAATGTGATACTAAAAATTTGTTCTAAAGTAATAGTAAAACCCTGAAACTGCTGTCTCACACCTCTGTTCCAAAGCAGGAACTGGCTTGAAATTATTGTAAGTGTAATTCCTGTAGCTTATTGTTATCGTTCTTAAAGAGAAACTGTAGTTGACTTTCCAAGACAGGACAAAGCTACTCATTGCTTAGTAAGACATTTTACTCTAAGAAAGTGTTTTAAAGCAAACGTGGTCCTTTTATCCTGTGTGTGTAATTATAGGCAAGAAAGGCAACCCTAGAAAGAAGTAAAGTTGTGAACACATCTTCCATATGAGCGCATGAACATGAATGGTTAATTTAAAACTACTGAGAGCTCTCCTGCTGTTCTGGGTGTTGGGGGAGTTGCCTCTGCTGCCGTCACGGTAGATAGCTTTTCTCCTGTGGTACGCATCGATGCGGCGGTTGGGTTCGTCTCTTCACATCAGGTGGGGCCTTTTTTTGTTTTTTTATTCGTTCTGTCGCCTGGCTTCTCCAGCTAACTTGACAGAGCAGCAGAGAGACAGGGGCTGACAGGTGAGAGGGGGACAAACAGCAGGAGAGAAACACAATAATTACACTGATGAAGGAAGGCCCGGTTCTATTCTGGTGTCTCAGGAAAATCACAGCTGTGACAGGGAGCCGGCACGCACGGGTCCAGAAGCTACTTAAAGGAATTCAGACGTCATTAATTTTCCAGAGATGTCTTTCATGATCAGACCTGTTAATCAGTCATTGTCAACTGATCTCAATCTGACAGATCCTGAAACAACTTGTGTCAAGGCCAATTTATTTTGTAGACGATGCCACAGTTGGGCTGTGATGTATGATGTGGCCTCTGTATTCTCCTTTTTGCTTTGAGGTCAATGTTATCAAAATACACAGGTATAGCCTATTTGTTTGTACTTTTTGGAACAAGGTCTTGCTTTTATATGTTTGTGTTTGGCTGTACTATTGTTAAACAGAGATACTAAAATGCATTAACCCCAATCCAATGATTTTAAATACTAGATATTGTAAAGGCAATACACCCTTGAACCACATGTTTATCATGTTGCATCTATAAACTTCAAAGTATTTATATTATTTACATTGGGATTTTATGTGATAAGTGACCACAAAGTGGTATATAATTACACAGCTGAAGGGAAATTATGTGTATTTATTTTAAAAATACTAAAAATCTTAAAAGTGTGGGTTTTTACAATTAATTTTACTTTGATATTCTTAAATAAAACCCAGTGCACTATTACATCTTTTACAGATGAAAAGAGCATTGTGCATATGCAAATGTAACATGTAATTGAGAATCTGTGGCAAGATCTTAAAATTTATATTCACAAACACACTCCAACCAATCTGACTGAGTTTGAGCTGTTTCTGCAAAGAAGAATATTAAGAGGTTTTAGTCTCTGGATGTGCAAAGCTGGTAGCAAAGGATTTGCATCTAAAATTGCACTGATTCCTAGTTCTACCAACAGTCCAGCGTGCCTGAGTAGAAATGTATTTTCTATTCAGCTTTTGTGTTTTGTAATGTGACAAATTATTTTAGAAGTTCCATATGAAGATAAACTTCATGGGTGTATTTTTGGTTTTCTGCCTTTCATGCTAAATGGAATCAACCATTGATTCGTCTTGCAGGAGCCTCAGTTTTTATGACTGAAATGTGTGTTCTGACTTTCACCTTTTTCCACCTAAATGGGTTTGTGTTTACAGTTCATAAAAATTACAGTTGGAAAGAAATTGTCCAGCCACAGCAGTAATCACCTGCGTTTGCTCTCTTCTCAGCAACTGACGCTGCTCCATGTGAATAGTAACCAATGCTTGGACATGCCGTCTGAGGAGGACAAGATGGTCCCCACCCTGAGAGAATGCAGTGGCAGCCGCTCCCAGCAGTGGCTGCTCCGTAACATGACCCTGAGCATCTGATCCTTCACCTCGGCATTCCCTCCTCCTCCTCCTTTTCCTAACCCGACTTGCCATTCACACCCTCACCAGGTGGCTCTTAACACAGAACATATGCTTCCTCCTGTAGCTGCCTGGTCACCAGTCACAGAGACGCTAGGACGCAGCAGAGGATTAACTTCCTCTATGGATTCGTATCCTGTTGCGGCGGGCCTTGGGTTTAAGCAGGGCAGCACCTGCCTTTCCGACCACACAATGAGGTGTAGCTCTAGGCTGTGTCCAGGCTGGGAGAACGATGCATGGGGTTCGAGCATGAAGAACACGCATTTGCTTGTAGAAACTTCTCTGCTGGAGGGCAAAAGCGTAAACAGAAGAGTTGGTAAAATATTGAAATCTTCAAACATGGTAGGCAATGTTTTTGAGTCCATCAGATTTTATCAGCACAGTTGGTTTGCTGCTCATCTTTTTTTATCATCACTACCTGCTCTGCTCAGATAAAAAAAAAGTTTACCCTAGGATTTCTAAGACGAATTCAGTTAGAAAGTGTGGTGACAATGCATGAGGTAGCATTTTATTTCTGTTCACCTTGGCTTTATAATAAAACAGGAGCTAGTGGTTGCATTTATTACCTTTCTCTAAAACAAAGAGGCATATATTGTGGGAGCTGTGGGTGTTTCCCATCACAGCAGCATCTGCCATCCGAGGGTCAGCATCAACTCTGTGGGAGGCATGCTGTCAAACTGCTGTACAACATGCCTTCTCTGACACTGATACAATTGTTTTTGCTCCCCTCTTGTTTGACAGGACACTGCTGTAAACTTTGGGCTCATTTTAGAAAGGGTATCATGCAGAGCTAACAAGCATCTTGTCAGAAACTGGAGAGCCATGATCACATGTTGACACCTGAATTTGTAGCCATGAAATACATTATTAATCTAGGGAAAGTGACTCATAAAAAACAGTGAGTGAAGGTACAATTGTGCTTCAAGGTTCTTGTTTCAAAAATCCAGTTTCATTTCTGTTCACATACTTGCAATGCCATACTATCGTAGCTCAGAACTGATTTAATTGGGTCCTTTTGTTGTGAAAAAAGAAGGTACAGTTTTTGTTCTTTAAAATACCTCAAATATTTTTTTTCTTGTTTTTGTGTTAATTATAAAGGATGTCAAGTATTGTATGAAAAAATGCCCATTTTTTAATATTATTGTAGTAGGAATTGAACAAATTGTTTTAATGTATTTTTTTAAGCAATAGAAGAAAGTGGAATGGGATCATAGTTTGTTCCTAAAACCAGGAATGTTTTTTAAAGGTTTCACTCGTCGTCAGAAGGGAGATTAAGAAACCAAACTTTCCTGGAGCGGGGTTGCAATATGTGCCTTCAGACACATAGCTTGTTGCTCAAACGTCTTTCTGTTGCCATATTTTCATAGACGAAATCAGAAGCATATGCACATATGAAAAAACAGCCATATCTCAATCAGGTTCACGATCCCATTCATTTCTTACACTTCAGCAGGTGTCTGCTACAGTGTCATATTCATCTGATGCCCATAGAAATGTGAGAGGGACTTTTGATAGCACCGCTATGCTGGATTCCGAAAACAGATGTTGTACATAAGGCTGTGAACTTGTTTGTATCACTGTTGATGTTGTAAATAAAGAACTGGTTATTTTTCTATGATCCTGTAAGTTTGGACACTCATCTATTTAAAAGGTGATTGAAAGATTTTGAAAAAAAAAAAACCCATAATACTGGTTTTGGAATATCGGTTTCATAATTAGGCTGTTTTGATACAGTGCCTTGCAAAAGTACTTACACCCCTGATCTAGATCAAAGCATATTTATGTATTACGATTACCTAGTCCTAAATTTGACTGAAAAAAATGTATGTTCACAGATTATATCGATGAACTTTCACTGTATTTGAGCAAATTTGCAAAGAACAGAATGAGTCAGAATCTATATGTGCATATTAGGTGGAGATGTAAACCAAAAGACTTGCAACTTTTGGATATGAAGACAGAGACAATAGATGGACGGATGCACCATATGAAGCTTGGAAAAAAAGGTTCATGTTAATACTTTTGCAAGTCACTATAATTACCCCAAAGCTAAATCCCAGATTACTTTAAGGACCTCAGGTAAGAACACAAGAGGAAGTAACTGTTACAGCTACTTGAATTCTTCACAGAATGCTTACTGGGCATTCGGAGTATGAGTATCGACTGTCTTTCCGATAAAGTGCACAGAGTAACACAGAAATGTAATGTTTCATTGTGCAGACTGCAAAGTGATAACTGTATGTTTTGCCTTTTTTTTTTGTTAAAATAAAAAATGTAAATACATTTTCCTTAAATTCTCTGAATTTACAGTGAGCTTCTGAGACCCCTGCATATCTCATCGCCAGGCTTCATGTCGTGACTTTGGTAAATTGGGGACTGTATTTCACAATGAAAGGAGTTGTTTGTGATGGATGTTACTTTCTCTTTTTGTCCAGTGTGTATAAGGAGCCTGTGGTTGTCAGCTGACGAAAGGACTCCTGACATGACTCATTCTTCTGTGTACATTTTAGCTAAGAAGGCTTGACCTTTCAGAGGACTCTTGCTTTGTTAAACTCTGAAAGGGGAGAAAATTACTCTCCCTGAACAGGGCTGAGAAAAGAGGCAGAGTGAGCAGTATGAATATTACAGAGCTCATCATTATTTTAAAGAGCCTATATTATTCTTTTGTTCCACCTTTACACTCGTTGTGCCGTAAAGCCGTTTGTGCTTGTATTATGTGAGCACATTTACGTTGCAGAAGTTCACAAAACAAAAAAGAAATTTGGACTGTTCAGTGACAGTGATATTTGACTCCCCCCAAACACGTAGTCTGTAGTCAGTTGCTTCTTGCTCAACATAACTCTGCCAATAGGAGACAGATATGTTAAACACATGCCTCGTAGCTTGTTTACTTCAAGTGGGCAATGTCAGGTTTTGGTGGTTCTCAAAAGCGTACGCCTCTTAAAATGTCAGGTTTTTGTGATCTACAAAAATGAGACATGGATAAATCATCTGAAAACTTTGTCCTTGTAACATTTATGAAAAATAATTCTGAGTTTACATCTCCCTTCAATTTGAGGGATCAACCTGACATCCAGCTCAACTCCCCTGACTGGATTTTCATAACATTTGATTATTTATATCCTTAAACCAAAGTCATAGTTGACAACCTTTACAGAAAGGTTGTCAATGATCCTTGACTCCCGATGATCTGAACAAAGCTACCCATCAGGAGGAGGGTACTTGACTTTTCCTGAAAGATGATGAACAGCTTTAAGTATCAGGTCAAATCTTTGAAGGCCCTCCTTTGGAAGAGATTGAAACAAAATCTTCCATCTTGCCAAAAAGATGTTCATTTCTGTCTACAAGAGTTTCTGAAAGGAGAGAAAAAAGAGTGAGAGACAAGATAAAATCATGATGTAACTGAGGATGTGACCTTAGCAGCATAACACCAATAGAGCAGCTTTGACTTGTGCATCACACCAGGTGGTTTGAACACTAGAAATATTCCCTGACACCCTCAGGGGGGATTCTGCAGTCCGCTTCTTGCTCTGGATTTTATTTGGGATTTCAGAGTAAAACTGGACAATCCTGATGCACACTAAAGTTTCTGTTCAGAAAGAAACTATTTGAATATAAAAGGGAGATCGGCTTTTTGTACGCCATACACATCTTTAATCATTTCCCTTTTCGCATGTTCAATGACATTCAGTGAACCTCTCTGAGGTAATCTCAGTAAAGCCATTAACAGCTCCTGAAGAGTTGACAACACATCAGTGCTCCACCACTTTCTCAGCAGGAACCCTTTGGGGTCTGACTGAGGTTTCAGACACTCTCACACCTGTTGGAGACCAAACACAGGCTCGTTAACCGGTCCTGTGGGGATAAGATACGGTGGTATTGTGGCCAGGCCAAAGGAGTGCATTAAGGGGTGCGATGGCTTTGAATACCAGTCCTAATGGAAGCCTTATCACTGGCTGTCTGAGGCACACTTTGGCTCTTGAAGGCAGAGCGTGCTCAAGGCCGCATAATTCCCAGTTATTGAAAGCATGGACTCATTGAAGTTCAGGAAATATAAAAGCATGAATGTGTATAGAGACCATTGTATTTTGCTTCTTTCTCTCAAATCTCTCATTTTGCACAGGTGAGACACTGTGTTATCTGCAGTCTTTTCTCTTCAAGTTTATTGGCAGCTTTAGAAACTAGGACTTTGTCTAAGTTCTACAAAATGCAGAATCCTTCTCCTTCTCTGTTTGCCATTTTTCATGCTACTAAAACAACAAATCTACACATGTAGCACAAAAACAACAAACATTTGACCAGTCTCTACGTTGTATCGGGACACAATAACAGGATACTGAAAGTTCCAGTTTGTCAAACCACACGACATGTTATGTAAAACTGTGGGACGTAATTGTGGCTGTGAAGAACAAGATGTCAAGGATTTTAACATTTTTTGTCAGGAGAACTATTTCTGTTACAAAGCATACTTCAAGAGTGACTCTGAATGGGTCAGAGGTCAAGCTTGACAAGATACATTCAGCACGTGGCTATGCGGCAGTGACAACAAGACAATGCCGCAGGAGTTGTATTTTGTAGCTGTCTGTAGTATCCATCATTGGATAGCTGTTTAATATTAAAAGCAGAGGCAGAATGACACCAGTCTGAGATGGAAAAGTACATTTGGAAACATAGTGTTATTTTAAAACACAGACAAATTAATTTTAAGGTTTACATTTGAAACTCGTGAAAAAACACATGAAATACAAAAGGTGATTGGAACTATAATTATATAGTCTAACCTTATAACAGCAGTCATACTATTAATTCCAATTGCCAATGTAGATCCTTATCATTAACTCTGAGATTTCCAAACGTCTGAGATTGCTTTTTATTGCGTTTATAATGAACTGGACTGCATACACCTTGATCTGAATAGAACAATATGGCTGGACCGAACTGGTATGTATATATGTATATATGTATGTATATACATATGTATGTATATATCATACATACATATGTATATGTGTATATATATATATATACACACACACAGCTTAGAGCCGAGGAGAAAGTCGGGGGATAATAAAATCTTTTACCGTGTTTCTTCTCTTCAACTCAAGACCATAAGAGAAATCCTACACTTAATTGTTGAGGGGACCTGAGGTTCCAAAGCGCCAGCATTGAAAAGCAGCTTTAATTAGACATAGTATCAGGACAGTATCTCCAATGTGGTCAGATCCACAGCCACAGGAGGCACACAAACACCCCCACACACGGGCAAAAATGCACAGCACCTGTCTGTTTACGTGCAAAGCCAACCCAGGGGTTTAACTGAGATATATCAGATGTATGTTCATGGTCTCTTGGGTATTTTTTCTTTTTATTGATTTTCAGGGAGGAAGTGGCTCTAAGTAGCATCTCCTGTGTGATAATCTTCTTCTTGTGACAAAAGCAGTGATTAGAAGGAGGAGTCCTGCTGCTTTCAGCAGTAATTGTGCACTAATCAATCATCAATCTTCAGAAGCTGCTCTACAAAACACTCCAGGTCAGCTGCTATTTTTGACTTGTGGAGCCTCTAATAAGATCTTTCTTGAACTGGAAAATAAAAAAACCAAACATATCACAACATAATGCTCCAAATTAACTACTAAATTGATTGTTCTGAATGATAGAGACGTATAGCTGGTAGCTATATGTTTCTAAGACACACCATTATCATTTTCTATCCTAATTAGCTGTAATTTGAGTTGATTACCACAAGATGTTGACAATTACATTCATCACTTGAAAGCTGCATATTTTGACCCAGTTTAGATCTGATCTGCCCTATCTTCCACATGTTTTTTTTCCTTTTCACGTGACAAAGGAGAGCTCTTTGGGTCCACTGATCATTTTTCAGATCTGGTTTAGCTTTTCAAGGGAAACTCACATTATGTGTTTTTAATGTGAACAAAATTGTTAGAACAAATACAAAAATCAATACACCAGCTGTAAAACGAGAATACAGAGAATATTTAGAGCCACACATTTGTAGGGAGGCCATAGAGGAGCAAATCAATCGAAGTCGAGATCAAAGCCGAGGCTGTTTTTTTTCCCTGCTCCATCTCTGATTGCCAAGATTATGAAGGAAGATGAGAAATTAGATCAGATTGTCTGATCTTCGTGGAGAAATACCTCAAGTGCTGTTTTAGTTGATTTGGAGAAGGGGTCAAAAGCATCTAGTGTCCCACATCGGTCTGATTGGATTAATAAATCAATCCCATCTCCACCCGCCCATCGAGTTTTATCTAGGCTATTTTTAAGAACTGGGTTACAGAAGATCATCAAAAGGCCTCTGATCAGTTGACACACATTTTATTTAGTGGTGCAGAAAGTGGCTTCTGTGTGCATTTCATCAGAGATAGAACAGCAAGAAAAGAAAACAAATACATTTTTTTGATGTGGCCTTGTATTATCTGTACATAACACTGAACTCCATCCCCATGTTGAAGCACAGTGGTGGGAGCGTCATGCTGTGGTCAAACTTTTATTACCACAGCATGAAAGACAACTTTTATGTTCAACTTCCAGCTGACATTCATTCTAATTGTACAGCCACTGCTACTTTTGAAACGTTTTGTTGAAAAGCATAACCTTGTGTTAGAATAGTCCAGTCAAAGTCTAGACATAATCCAACTGAAAACTTGGTAAGACTATAAAAACAGTGTTCACACACATTCTCCATCTATACTGAGTGCGCATCAGATTTGACCCAGGCTGACTAAGAAACGGGTTGCAGAGGATCATCAAAGCTTTTTAAAATGATGCAGGAAATGGTATGTTAGCTGCACTAGATGGTCCAAAGATGTCTTATAAAATATGAAGATCCATTTTCTGAAATTGTTTGTTCTGCAAAATGTTCTACATAAAAAAAACAACTCCCAATCTCCCAATTATAGATGAGAACTAATCTGCATATTTTCCAATTTGGTGCACAGTGTTGTACATCAACTACCTTCTCGTGTGTGACAAGAACAAGCCTGGACCTTAACCTCTCTCTTGTTCAGGGCTGTCACTGACAAAGCCTGTGCACCCTGTGGGATTATAGGAGTGCTGCTGTTGGATAGTGATTCAAACAAAGCTTTCGATAGACTCTTTGTTGGTGGTCATATCTTGGTTTGTGCACAAAGCCTTGTATTTTTGCTAACATCTCTGTGGCTGTAGGTGATTCTAAGCTGAACATGATTGGTCTAGTATGTAATCTATTAGTCGATTCTCTGTAATCATGTTTGTCTATTTAAACATAACTGTGAGGGTCTGGATTCTCATTTTTCATCTTAGGTTCAAATCTGATTTCTAGAAAAGGTCAAATATCCAAATCTATTAGTGACAACCAACTGCATTATATTAGATTTACTTATAACTTACAAATGAAATTCCCTTGCATTTTTTTGTTTTTGACTGTAAACCATAATGACCGTTGTAATTTTATAAAAAAAATACAGTTTTACTTGGTGAACTTAAGAACCTTTCATACTTATTCAAATTAAATTTCTGTACACACACACACACACACACACACCCCCACACACATACACGCAGAGAAAATAGATGTTGTGACTCTACATCCTACAGGGTTGTTTACAGTGCACACAACTTCTGGTGAGTTTCATTGATTCATTCATTGTCAAATATTCGTGATTTGGTAAAATCAGATCTAATTGTATCAAACTTCAACAGTCTAAGCCTCTAGGAATCAATCATTTCTCAGTAGTTGAGGTTCAGACCATCTGTTCAAAGCAAATACTGTACAACAAGGGGCTGGCTTGTACCAGGCTAACCAGATTGTATGAGAATAAATGTTTTCTAAGGAATTTATAACCTCTCTATGTAAAGCATTATATTTGAAAATGTATAGTATTTTTTGTATTAGAAATCAAATCATAATGACAGAATAGTATGCACTACTATGAAAATTTAAGATACAGAAAATTACATTTTTATTAAACTTGTTTTTAAAAAAGTGGATAAAAGACACATTGAAAACAAGACCTTTTTCACAAGAGTGACTTGGGAATCAAACTCAGAATGTTCTTGCTACAAGGCAACAGTGCAGCCCTACATGCATATAGAAGTATGTAATATTTGGCAAGCAGGATCATTACAAAAGGTGTGTTTGACTTGCAGCATCATGTGAGGTTCAAATCTTCCTTTCCAAGAGCTCTATAAATGAGACAGAGACTCTGGTCTGGTAACGGCGGGTATGGATGCAAAGGCTATAGTGAATCCGGCCTGAGAGTGTTTGTGCCTGATTGGCTTGATGTCAATGCAGCTCTGCCTTCTCTCATGCATCAAGCACATTATAACAAGAATACAATGACAACTCCTCACAGTGTTGAACAGCAAATGTTTTACCAAGACAAAAATCAAATATTGATTCCTCTGAAACAATTACCACTAACAGTTTCCAAACAAATAAATAATATATGATTTGGATATTTTTATGCCCAATCATATATTATAAATTTTGATTTGAATAAATTTACTGAATCAAAAATGTGGAATAAACATCTGCAAATTTTAGGAATAGTTTTCATTTGTTTTTCAGAATATTATACTCTTTGCCTTTCTGCTCTTTGGAGTAACAGAATGAAGCAAGGAAGAAGTGTAATTACCCTTTGTCAGATGACTGACAAGCAGTGTGCAGCAACAGGTGGACAGTGCTGTTACTCCGTGGTGCCCACAGCCAAAAAACTTCAGTTTGTAGTTGATTCTTCAAATGAAGTGTCTTTCTGCACACGCACCCATACATGGAATACAATCCCTATTCTTTTGGAAATATATGACAAATACATGATTATAAACACTTAAAGAATCAAGAGTTATGCAAAACATGATAACTCTGGATAATATTTAAATATATTGTTAATTTATGTTGTTATGTTGTGCAATAAACATAGAAATATGTTGCATAAAATAAACATAAATAAATTTATTTCTATGTCAATTATAAAAATAAATTGTACAAAGGGTTAGAAGAACCCTAAATTACAGAAAAGGTACTTCTGTGTATAATCTGACACAAGTAGGAACGTTAACTAAACTGCAAGTACATAACTATTTCCACCTTTTAAAGAATGTTGCCATTTTTTATTCTCAATAATTTTTAGCTCAAAATCATTGGTTATCACACATGTAACTTAAATTAAAGAGTTCGGAAGCTAAGTGAGCAATGAAAATTATTTACTTTCATATTTTGACGAGTAAGTCAAAATAAACAGAACTCAACATATTTAGATTTAAAATTTTTCAAAAAAACCAAATACATGTACCAAGTTCAACATTATTTTCTGAAGAGTTTACTTTGAATGACCCAGTAAGGAAATGCTTTTTGCTGAAACCAAGTCAATGCATTAAATCATCTGTTTCCACAAGTTTATTGTTTTAGTTTTTTTTTATAAGTTTATGCAGAAAAGACATTTTGACAAAAAATAAAAAAGCCTCTATGATTACATTTAGAAAATACAGCAATTAAAAATGTGTAGCTCCTAGTGCTGGTTGGCTGGTTGTTGGACAGTTCGAACTAATAGCCTTGTTTTCACTCTGCAAACATAAAAAATGGGCTCTTTCTCTTAATGAGGGCCAGCATGCAGAGATTAGATGACCCGTGTCCCTCTGCGCTCATTATAAAAGCACAGAGTCTTGCAGAGGCGGGATAGCTAATGCTCACCTGGCAATTATGATGGCCCAGTGACTGATAGGGAAATAATTTCCTGTCTGTTCCCCTCAAGAGGGCTGCATCACAGAGCCTCACAGACAGCGCTCTGAGGCATCTCAACTTCTCACCGTCCTGCCATGCAGTCATTCATTTGGAAACAGTTATGTCAGGCCAAAGCGCTGTTTTTAGAAGCTACCGTTCATAGGCTTGCTGGGTTCAGACTAGACAAGAAATGTGATGTGATAAACTGCAGGGCGCTGCAAGTGAATAGGGAGAGTTTTTTTGCCTGGAACCAGACTGACTTAGCAGCATATTGATCCTGGTGAGCTCAGACAGTGGATCCAGGAATGGTTGGAAAATAAACAAGCTGCAGTGGACATAAATTTTTTAAATGAAAGATCTCAATAATGTTGTGGACATCATGACAACTACAAGCAGGGGAGGGTAAAAAAAGTTTTTAAAAAGGCAGCTGAATGGGGATTACTAGTAATGTTTCAATAGCACACCAAAATCAAAAGCCACAACAAACTTTAAAGAGTTTTATTATGCCGCCCTGTCTGCATTTTGAGTCCACCACCAAACAATTCATGACAATAATTCAATTAGTAAATGAATAAATGATTGCTTGAAGGAAATTGCTTAAAGCAAAATAAAAAACATAATCTACTGATAAAAGGTTGAATGCGCATAACATATTCAAACATTTAATCTTCCTTTATTTCTTTGAATAAAATATTTAATTCCATTTCTATTTGGTGGTGTTACACTTAGATGTAGGAAATTATAACAAAATGTGCTTTTTTTCCTATTGTACTTTCAATATGCAAATAAGAACTAAATAAATCCACTTTATGGCTAAACTGATATAAATACTAGATTTTAATGCAAATTTCCTACTGCACTCATCAGGGGGTTCTCGACAAAATGATAATTGTGCTGTTTTCAACCTCTGCACAATGCAGCAAAAATAAAGAGCTAAAACAAAGAGGAAGAAGAAATAGATCAGCTATTTACTGTAGAGGAGGTGCTGTTTTGTTCCTCCTGTCCTTCTGTGTTTGACACAGTGTGTGAGCCTGGGCAGTGTGGGTGTATTCCTCCGTGGATACAATCTTGGTAATATGATGAGTAATTCTAGTTGCAGGTTTTTTGTGCACCTGGGAGCTAATAGCGCCATTATTTAGTGTATGTGTGGAGTGTGAGAAACCCTCTCTGCAGAACATGTGTAGATATATCAGGAAAATAAAGTGCAGTCCCCTCTGGGGGAGTAGCAGGGTCATTGGAGAATGTTAACACAGGTGACCCAGAAGAATAAGCTATAAACAGGTTTCAGTGACCTGTGGAGAAACCTGCTGAATAATGGAAGATCGATAACTTGCGTTGGCTCACTGTGGAGGTATTTATTAGGAAAATAAGGAGCTAAAGTGACTTTTTAAAGGAATTCATACTCCAAGTTAGAACCACACCTCAGTATATTTTGGGGAGCAAGGGGAAGACTTAAAGGAGAAGGAAAAACTGTAATCAGCAAAGATAAAACATAATGTATGCATATGCTTTGATCTAAATCATCCCATTGTAGTTCTTGCTGAATGGTTATCCAGCTGACATAGATCTCCTATGTTGCACATTTTAAATCGGTTTTCTCCAGTACTGCTCTGAGATTAGCTCTGGCCAGCTGTCCCACCCCATTCAAGCAAGAAAATCATACCCCCAGCATGATGCTTCCACCACCGTGTTGCATTAACAGTGCTGTCAGTGTGATGTATAGTGTTAGTTTTTCGACATACTAGGCATTTTGTATGTAGACTAAGCAGTTCAATTTGACTAAATTGTATTTCTCAACTTGTTTTATAGACTTCACACTTTTCATATTTGGTTTTCAAAAAACTAATTTGTTTTGTATCCCTTCCCTTCCGTATTTGCTGCTTTTTTATGGTGGTCTGAAAAATGACATTCCAATAAAACACAGTGACTTTAGGGTTAAATGAAGCAACAAATTGTGGAAAAGCTAAAAGGATGTGAATACTTTGCAGGGCATTGTAAATAAATGCGTAAAAGATTATTATTCAAGATTTTTCATAGCCTCTCATAATTTTATTGTTAAAATAAATAACGCATAAAACTGCCAGAGATATGTTCATTCAGCGACTCTGCTTCAGTGGGATTTCACATTTTTGCTATATATAAAAAAAACTGTTAAATGAGGCAATCCCTCTCTCTCCCTTCCTCCAAACTGTGTCTCTATGTGGTACCACTAGGCAACCGTGGGCGCATCACTGGATATGCAAAAGTGCGCAGGAGCCGAGCAAAGAAATCGAAGCGAAAGAAAGGGACGTAAGCAGCCAAAAAGAGCATCTGTTGGATCTTTGTATCAGTGGAACAATGAGAAACCCGTCGATGTTTCCATAAGAAGGAAAGGCAAAGCTGCGGGAAAAGAGCCCTGGCGATTGAGCCTCCAAAAATGACGACAGCGGGACGGTGATATTCTTCTTCTTCTTCTTCTCATCAAGCTCGATATTTATTTATTATTTTTTTACCATATGCCTGGAGTTTATCTCATGTGCGCGCAGAGCACAAAGGAAAGGACTGGGAAACCGAATTATCTCCAACGCAGTCGCCAGTGCGCGCAGGGAGGTTTCGTTTAATTGAATCGAATAATTACGCAGATACGTTTACATTATTTGTGTTTTACAGAGCGCAGGGAGAGAGGGGGGGATTTAAGTTTCCAATGAAAACTTACTGCGAGTGCGGCTCCTGAGCAAGTGGGTTAAAGCCTCAGGTTTCAAGGGGAGAGAGATGAGTGATTCACGACGCAGTAACTGATAAAGCTGTAAAACCTGGACTGCGTCTGGCGCGTTTGGATACCTCATCCTTGAGAGTCTCTATTTATTTATTTTTTATTTATTTATTTATTTCTGATGGCTTCTTGTCAAGTCATGCATTATTAAGATTTCATGGCTATAGAGAGCAGCAACAGTGGTGTGTGGAGAAAGCGGACAGTAGAAGTCTAACAGGAGGGGTAAAGACATCTTACTTTTCCAAACAGGAGACATTGCGCACGGCTGCAGCAACTACCAGACTTTTTTTTTTCTTTTTTGAAGAACACTAAATCCTTTGGCATTTCTTTCTGTCATCGTAGTATGTCTGCACTTCGAAAGAAATTTGGGGACGATTATCAGGTAGTGACCACCTCCTCCAGCGGGTCCGGATTCAATCAGCCTCCTCCAGAGAAAAAGAAGAAGAGGCAACGCTTTGTGGACAAGAATGGACGTTGCAACGTCCAGCATGGGAACCTGGGTGGTGAGACCAGCAGGTACCTCTCGGACTTGTTCACCACGCTGGTAGACTTGAAATGGCGCTGGAATTTGTTCATCTTCATCCTCACCTACACGGTGGCTTGGCTCTTCATGGCCTCCATGTGGTGGCTCATCGCCTACATCAGAGGAGACCTCAACAAAGCGCACAACGACAAGTACACTCCGTGTGTGGCCAACGTGTACAACTTTCCCTCTGCCTTCCTGTTCTTTATAGAGACCGAGGCCACCATAGGCTACGGCTACAGATACATTACAGACAAATGCCCCGAGGGGATCATTCTGTTTCTGTTCCAGTCCATCCTTGGATCGATCGTCGACGCGTTCCTGATCGGCTGCATGTTCATCAAGATGTCTCAGCCCAAGAAGAGGGCAGAGACGCTGATGTTCAGCGAGCATGCGGCGATCTCCATGCGTGATGGGAAACTCACTCTCATGTTCAGGGTGGGAAACTTGCGTAACAGCCATATGGTCTCTGCACAGATCCGCTGCAAATTGCTCAAAGTAAGTGGTGGTACTTTTATAAGGAGCGACATTTCATAGTTTCCTGAACGTATGTGAACTCAGATGTTCATGATTTCACAAAAAGAAAAAAGAAAGAAAGAAAGAAATATAGAAAGGAGGAAAATAAAAGGAAGAAATCGATATAGAAAGGCCTAAAGATCCATTCAGCTAAAGTTCTTATGTCATAATGTACATCTTTCAAATCTCGCCATCACTAACATTGAAAAGTTAACAGTTCAACAAATCAAAGAAAGAAAATCTCCTAACTCCTAAATGCATTACATTCTTTACATGTAATGCATTTATATATTCTTTTATTTCTGTTCATTTTGAGGAACAGAAATTGACTACATTTAATGAAAACATATCTATATTACAGTATTACATAGAACCAATGAAAATTATTCTGTACATTAATGGGCATGGCTTCAAAATCCTCCAATGTTCCACCAGGACCTATTGACCGATTTCCACCACACTTTTACCTTCCACTAAACTTCCCATTAGAATACTAGTAATCAACACTTTGTGAAAAGCCAGCTTTTCAGCAATAACCTTTTTGTGTTTCACCCTTTCTCAAGGAAGGTTTCAGTAACTGCAGCAGCTGTCAGGTTAGAAATCTTCCCTGTGATTTTGTTATTTTTTGTTCGCTTCAAGTTATAATATTCAAAATTAATATAAAGATGCTTGAAATGTATCAAGTATGTTATAAATCTTTGAGATATGAACTTTACTTTTTGAATGGACTTAACCTTTTTTTTAAATAGATTTCTTACTAATTAAAATCGCAAAAAGATTTCAAAAGTAAGCCATTAGCTGGATAGATCCTTCATGCATATGAACTATGTTAGTCCTGTTCGTTCTGATTAAGTCCTTGATGCTGTAAGCCATGTGCTGATCCTTGTCAGTGATAGTATTTTTAAATTTTCGAAAGTTTGATTACAATGATTCATAGGTAAGAAAAACCCAAATTCAGTGCTTGAGCTTATTTCTAAAGAAGTTGGCTTCATAATAGAATGCTTAGTGGAAGGAAAAAGTGTGGAATAAACTTGTCCAAGTAACAGAATTAACCACAGCCTTGAGGTTTTTTCTTTAAACAAAGCCCAGTCAAGAGTTTTAGGAAGAACTTTGAGAATCATAGAACATAAACTTATACATTCTTTATATTAAGGTGCTCTTGAACCAGAAGCAACATCAGATGCATTTAGCTGATCAAGGATGAACAATACCACATATGATGCTAATTAGTGGCTCAAATGCCTTTTTGGACAATGTGGAGGCACTGAATACAGATTTCCTGACATCCAGAAAGACGTTGCTACAGTAAGTGGACCAATTTACTCCTCTGTCTGCTGGTAAACTTTATAGAGATGCTGACTTGGCACCTGGCTACACTGCTATTAAGAACTGGACTCCATTATTCATCAATGATTATAAAATGTGTTAAGGCATTATTAGTGACAATGTGGTGTTAGCGATGGTTTCTCTTATTAGATGACCCTCATGTGTGGATGATCCTACAAAATTCTGTAACTTTACCTTCAACAACTAAAATTTGTTAATGACAAATACAGTAATGGTTGAAAAATATTGTACAACTTAGAAAATTTCTAAAGAAATTTAGAATACTCTAACATTTTGTTTGAAGAACACAGAAAGTGAGTATCAGACAGTATTACCTGATGGGTATATGACTGGATGTAGGTTTTTCAGCTGTCTGTTTTTAGGTTCATTGGATATCAAATTCAAGCTCAAATTGATGTTGTGAGTGTATAATCTTCACAATAAAATGCTTCTGTAGTTAGTATAAATTGAATTACAACTGTCATAAGGGCTGGAAAATTAATACATATGTGTTAGCACAAAAAGATAAGAAGTTTTTGAGGTTGTAGTCGTTTTAAAGATTTTGTCCAGACAGATTAATTCAACTAAAGTACGGTAGCTATGTTTAAACATTGTTTTTTTTTCAGTCATAACGCAACATTTCTGCACCAGGCTGGTTTTATAGTAGGTACAAAATATCCCAAGCTGGATTCAAAGTGATGAATTGTCAGCACAAAATGTCATGCAACAAGCTTAATTTTGTATCTGAAAGGTTGAATGTAAAAATTGTCCATTTTTAATGCGTTTTACAGAGGAGGATCATTGCTGTTGCGCCATTTCATACCTCTAGTTTCTGTGTAGATGACTATCAATGTCTCTATGATTAATTGTTGAATGCAAACACGACTTTCATTCAAAGATTAGTGAAATAGCTTTTGCACAAAATGGTTGTATATCTTTGAGATTGAAGGGGTTTTTAATATGCTAGAGGTCCACTTCGGTCTTGGCCCATCTCTGACTTGTCAGCTTCAGCTTTCAGAACCAACTTATTTGGATCTTTGCTAAATGAGAGTTAGGATCTGCAGTTAAGATGTTGACCTATTTTTATCCTTTTATTGAAACTTGTATGAGACAAATCTTCCCTCGTATTTCTTCATTTTGAACATCTATGTTTACTTTCTCCTTGACCAATCAGTCTCGTCAAACTCCTGAGGGCGAGTTTCTTCCACTGGATCAGCTGGAGCTGGACGTAGGTTTCAGCACTGGGGCTGACCAGCTCTTCCTCGTCTCGCCACTCACAATCTGCCACGTGATTGACACCAAAAGCCCCTTCTACGACCTCTCACAAAGGTCCATGCAAACAGAGCAGTTTGAAATCGTGGTGATATTAGAAGGCATCGTGGAGACCACAGGTAGGCAACAGCATGTTCCACTGTCAGCACTGTGAAAAACAAAGACAGATTGTTTTACTAAATGTTGCTGCATGCAGAAGAAGGTTGTGTTCTTTTATGTGCTTTTGCAACAAACCTGATTGTTAATATTGAGCCATTTCATGAGTGTTCAGCTGATTCAGCTGGGCAAACTATCGTATTTGATTGATTTTCATTTTTGAGGCAAACATAACAATAAACAGCTAATAATGAGAGTGGTTTTCATCTATTAATAAGGAAGAATAAAATAGTGTTTCAGATTTTAATGGAAAAAATTTGCTTTTGAACCCTACAGTGCAATTCTACCATTTTTTATGTGATTTTTCAGGGTTCTGTGCTTGGCTGTGTAAAATTTCTTTTTCTCATCAGAAAAGAAAAAAAAATCCATTCCTCGTTTTTGTGCCTGAATACCGCTGGCTGCTGTTCTCGGAGGGCACAATCATTTGCTTTCCAGGGTCCCTTTGGAGTTACAGAATTTCATTTCCACGAGACTAGTGATGCCACGAGTAAAACTCCTCTATACGGTCATTTTAAAATTCAATCGTTTATTTGACACAGTTGATAATAAAGTGGCGCACACAGAGCTCCTTCAGTGTTATAACAGTTGTAACGGACCACTTCAGAGGAAATGCAGCATATGGAGATGTGAGAGGATGGTAATTAGCGAAGCAGTCCGGTCCTAGAGATGCATGATGGGGATGTATTGCAGTTTTATTAAAGTTTTATCGTAGCTGAGTATGATGTGACACATAGCCTGCCTGGCCCTGCAGCTCAGGCCATGCAGTATTTATGCTGTATCATTCTGCTGGGACCAGACATATTAGAGAAACTCGGTGTATGTTATTAAATTATATTAAAGTACCGCACAGTGTAGTGCGTTCAGTGTGGGGCTTTTGATTTATCAAAATGTGCTTAGGTCAGCATTAATACAGATAGAATAAATAATTGAAAAATAAATAATATCAAAATATTAAAAAAAAAAAATTTCCCATGACCATGTTACTGTTATCATTACACATCATGTCAGGGGTTCATTTAAGCAAAGTTTTATCAAATATTATTCAAAAGCTCAACTATTAACCTCTTAATGAACCACAATTGATAACTTCATAATAGGATATTACTGCCATAAATGAGTGTTTTTTATGCCATAAATTTGGGGTAATTTACAACTGTTGACTAAAAACCTTTTCAGTGATATAATCATAACATTTTGGTTATTATTATTTTTATATTATTTACCACTATCATGTTTTATATTCTTCAGTTTCACTTTTTTCTATTCTAGTCAAGTTCATTTCTATAACACGAATCAGCAACGAAGTAGTTCAAACTGTTTTACATTATTATGGTATCATACAGTCATCAATTACAAAACAAGCTATTAACATTACCTTTTGTCAAATGTCATAATCAAAATCACCAAGCAATCACATATCAAGTGTGTTGTTTAATGTCTCACTTACTAGTGATCAAAGGTAACTCTGAAGAGGTGGTTTTTAAGACTCAATTTAAAGCAACTCAGTGTTTAAGCTGAGACAAAACAAGAAGAATACCCAAGTAATCCATTTTTGTGATTATAATTATTTAAAATGATCTGGCCCTTTGTGAAAAAGTTATTGACCCCTAAACTGTTATGTCTAGGCCTCATTCTTCTGCCATCAAGCAGAAAGGTTGGCAACTGCTCGATGTTCGCTCCTCTGTGGCCCAGTGGAGCCCCAAACCGTGAGACAGAGCTCAAGCCATCTCCAGACCTATAGATGTGTCTTTGGTTCTGATCTATTCTTGAATTTCTTTAGATCAGGAACTGATGTGTTGTTTTTTAATATCTTTTAGTCTACTTGATTCTGTCAGACAGGTTTTAGTTATTTTCTTGATTTTACAGCTCTGACAACAATCTGGCCCGGGTGTGGCTTGTGACATTGAGCCAAATATATAGTTAATCACTCAAAATTCATAATTTAGCAAAGCAGGGCAATTAGTTTCCACACAGATTGAAGTTATTTCAAATAGCTTTTTTCACATGACTGCAAAAGACATCACTACTGACTACAGTTAAAAAGTTGGAGTTTTATTGTGTATAATCAAAAGTGCTTCTGAGGTGTAAAAATTATTGTTTGATTGTTTTTCTGGCATGTGTAATATTTATTATATTATTGTAATGTTGAATGAATTCCTAGTGTTAAAGAAAAAAAAAGGAAAATGAGATTCCATTTGAGAAATATGTTTTATAATCAAAATTAATTTAATATTAATGATTAAAGTGATATATAAATACACCTTTAGTTTAGAATACCAGGAAATCTGTAATTATGGAATTAATTGGTGATTTAATTCAGATTTAAGGATTTATGGGGCTGAAAAAGCAAGAGACAAAGGTTTCAACTTTTTTGAATGACCCTTGGAAAAATCTCCAGGAATTTAAATAGTGTAATTAGCATCTATTTTTTAATAGGTCTTTATTGTCATAGATGTATTCTCTAATGTCTTTTCCCCCCCAAAACATCTGAACTTCAGAGCAGCTGTAGTCATGTGAAAGTTGGTGGAAATGCTGATGTAGAAACAATCTATAGTTAAAAATTGATGTACAGTGAAAGTCTGAGTCCTTCGTCGCTCTCATTTCTGGCCAATGTAACTCTGTTTCCATGGCAACCTCTCCTTGAGTATTCAGGATTGCAGCGATGCACTAAACTTAGATATTTTTTTGTTCCTATGGTATAGGAATCATTACACAGTTTCAGTAATGAATAAGGCAAATGTGCTGTGCTGAATATGAAATAAGTTTGCTGCCTCAACAATGTCGCCTGTTATTTGTGTTGATCTTGTCTGAATTATGGAAAGCACTCAGAGGCCATGCTGGGCCATTAAAAGCTCACCAAAACAGGTGATACAGAGAAAGGATGAGATAAAGCATTCATGAGCCCTGCTTTCTGTCTACTAGGGGAAAAAAAAGCTGTGTAACTTAACAGTGTCACTTGTTGAAAAAATGAGCTGAAATACTCTCTTCTGTAGCAGAGTTTCACGTTCTAGTGGCCGCCAAATGAGAAAAATATTTACATTGTGACATGGGAACCTTTTCTCCTGGAGTCTGCAAAGAGTAATAATTATGACTATTTCTCTCTCTCTTTGCACACAAGAAAACATAGGAGAATAAAAGAGCTCTGAGTTGTCACACCCTGTATAAAAGCCAAAGGAGAACATAATCTCACCTTACCTTCATGATCACCAGTATGTGCTACATTTTACAAATGAGACCTGCCAGATCATATCTTCAACAAAGTAACAGCACCTGCAGCTTTGTGACAGACATGCAAATGTTATAACAGGAACATAAAAGGCAGGCCCTGAGTCACTGTTAACTCAAAAAGATGTAAGAGAGTAAATTATATTAATAGGATGCAACAATTTAAATCCTTACAGTTAGTGTTACCAATTTGTAAACTGAATTAGCATTAAAGCTACATTTGGTCATTGGGATAATAAAAATGTATATACAGCATCTTGCTTTTTTGGGCCTTTTTAGAAAGACATATGACGTCTGCTACGGAACAAACCTCTCTGGATGGCGATCTATTTTTCTTTTTTAAAGTTACCATCCCTGTTAAAAGAAAAGGAGCAAATTTTGCATATCTAGAATTTTTGTCATAATTTTTATTAATTTTACAGTTCAACGCAAAATTCGACATATTCCTTGTGCATCTAGATTTAAAGTGATTTTAATTCAACCAAAATGTTCTGATAGGATATGGAAGAGGCATCTCCAAAAAGAGAATACTATATTGTTAGAGATTTATTAATGTAAAAAAAAAAAGAAAAGAAGTATATGAATGTATGAATAGTTTTTGACTGAAGTTGTAGCTCATGGTGGCGTTCTTATACTGTTGTCTTATCTTTATTCAGTCTGCTCCTCTTCTACTTGCTGCAAAGTTTACTTTTTAATCATACCTAAGGTTTATTAGCTTTTGTTTGGATAGTAGCTGGTGCTGGAGTTGTTTCTGTCATCTCCATGGATGGCATCAGAGTCTCAGCAGTATCCAGACAGCTCTGCTTCTGCCTGTTCTTCCAGAGTGTGAATCACTGTCTTAGTCGTTTGGTCTTGTTTTTTTTTTTGTTTTTTTGCCTTAGTAGTTTCTGTTCCAACTTGAACTGTTTCCTTGTTGAATTTCGGTTGCTTGTCCTCCAGATTTCCAGATTTCCACTGCACAATTATGAAATGTTAGAGAGAGCGATAGCTGTGGCATGTTCTTGCTTTGATACATTTAACCTATTGCAGACCTTTTATTATTAGGATATGAAATTAATGACTAATGGCTGAATATATTGGTAGTTAGGCACATCAGTTCTGATGTTAATACAGATGAATTTCTATGCTTCAGCCACACAGTAGGGATGCAGTGTGTTTAATGATCAAGTAGTATATTTTTTGTGTGCAAACCAGACTACTTCAACCTCTTTTATAAGCTTTCAACCTGTTGCTCTTGGCCGAGTTGTTAAAATAATACTATTGATTTTACACGACTCTGTTGTGTAGTATTTTCCATGTTTCCACCAAGTCCAGGGTTAATGTCTGAGACCATTAATGTAAATAATGGCAGTGGCAGCAAAAAAACTGCATAACTCTCGACAGAATGTTTAAGAACTTCTAGGTTTATTAATCATAGGCATGTCAGATTTTATGTGAAGTTCATCACATTGCTTCGGTGATGTGATTCTCAGAATAATAATGTAGGGCTTAAGTGCTGTAGTAAAGAGGTTTGCACTCTGTAAAAGAGATGCACTGACCAGGCTTTTACTGACAGATGCTGATTTCCAGTTTTCTTTAGTCCATCAAAGAACATGCTGGTTTTTGATTCATTCACTTTCTGAAGGAATTGGAATTACTTTTCAGTTTTGTGTCGTACAGTTGAGTATGAACAGAAAGTCATGAGATATTAAAGATTGTCATTATTAATTTGACAAAAATGTGCCAGAATACAAGAGTACTGTGTGACAGAGTACGCCCCAAACTTAATCAATTTGAAGAAGCACCTTTTGCAGCTGTCACCTGAAGTAATCCTCCGCTGTATTACCTCATCAATCTCTTACTTCCTAGTGGAGAGTTACGGCTCAATCTTAGCAACATTTCAGTTTCATGAGGTTTTATTTGTTTATTCACAGCTCGTTCTGGATCCAACTACAGAATTTAAATTGGACCTCAGGCTTTACCACTCAAAATTTATTTTTTTCCCAACCATTTTGTCTTAGAGATGAAGAGGTTTTGGAAATAATAAATATGACTGGTGGAGCAAAGGCCACCATCAATGTGCATTTTAACTGTTACAAGTTAACATCATTCCTGAAGCTGTGAAAAACAGTGTCTACGTTACTAGATTTAGCTTTGGACAATATGCTTAAGGCATCCTTCAGGGCATTAATATCCTCATAGTAACAAACTGAACAAAGTGATGAATCTATACATTTCTTCATCTTCCCCATTGTCTGCTTCCTAGCATCACTATAGATGTTATACATAAATCATGGAACAGATTTGCTACTCAAAAAACAATCAGGACTGCATCAAATCCATCAGTTTTCTGTACCTGTTTAATCTTGCGAAGGGAGTCAGAAAACTGAGGCCAGCGTGTAGGTGGTTAAAGTTCAATTTTGCAGGGTTTTGAATCTTTAGGCATTTCAAAGTTCAATTAAATCATGAGTCAGTTTGCGGTAATCTCCACATTCTGACCAAATTAACAAAATAATGACTCCAAGATCTCTCTTTTCATCTGTAATTAAAACAATCCTTCTTGGTGATCTGCAATTCCTGCTCCACTCTGTTCTAGATCATCCTGATTCACTGTTCTTATGCATGCAACACTCTAGCAGCCATGCATCAGAAAAAGCTTGGTCATGGTAACATATGACTTTGGCAAAAGCTGTCCACACATCAGATGTTGTAGCTGTCCTACCATCTTTTAGTCATCCAAGCACCTGGTTTTGGTCTTATTGTGGTTTTGGGGGATCGTCCTGTTAGAGGTTGGATGTTAGCACAAAATTCATGATTCTTGACTACTCTTTATCCAGATCCTTTGCAATAGAAGCTGCAATTAACTTTGCTATTTGTTTCAATATTTCCAGGTCATAGATGAGCTTTGACAATTCATATTATGTTGTTCTTCTGGCTGATCATAGGAGACAGAACGTCTGTCTTTGGGCAAAAGTGCATCATATCCTTATGTTTGTTGTGTTTCGTAATATTTTTATTTTAGTGGTAGGCAGCTTACATATGGCCTGTGCTCTTATGCAATTTATTTTACTTTCGGTGCTAATGGCCTTGTCATGTGGTCAGAATAAACTGTTTGGGTATCCCGTTATTTGCTTCAGAATTGCCCCCTTTATATTCCTCAATATCAGGGTATTAAACTGACATTGAGCTAATAATGAGTTGTTACATTGGTTAATCAATTTAAAATTGTCCATATTTGCATAGATCAAATAACAGACTTGATCATCCATCCCTAAAAGTTAGACATGCAGCCAGTTCATTAAGGGGCGACACAGGGACACAGAATGGTCCTTTACCTCACTTAAATCAACCTTACCTGTGTGTCTATGCAATGCGGGAGAAAACCTAACTACTCAAAGAAAACCACTCACATACCTGAGGAATTCATTTAAAATTAATCTATTTAATAATTAATTGAACTTTACTTTTAATAATTCATTTCTTTCATTCTTCAAAATGTTCCACATGTTTCACTAGTCCTAGGACAAGCTCACATTTTCTTCTTATTTGATTTCTGTTTTAGATTTTAGTGATTTAGGGAAAAAAAGAGCAAGTATCTCTAAAAAAGAAAGATTAAAAAAATTTATTATGGTTTAAGCTAATAAAAACCCAAAGCCCAAATTTTCAGGAGATAAGAATTTAAAACTAATTGTAATACATATCTAATGTATTGACTGCAACTCACTGCAAAATATTATACCCTTTATTCTAATAAAAGGATTTTACTGGAAACATGAGACTGGAAACAACCCTTTTTAAAAGTATTATTCAAAATAATTTCCTTTTTTTGCATTTTTGTTGAGTCACTCACAATTGAAAGATTAAATTAATAATTGTCTAATCTCAGTCAGGTTAAAGGTTAATTAGATAGCTCTTGTGGATGTTCTTTACATTTGTATCTTCAACAATAAATACATTCCAAGAATTAAAATAACAAATTTTTATGTCAAAGTTAGAAAATTAAAACTTTTTCTTTGCTTACTTTTTAATCAATTGGGACTATGAACTGTTTCCATTGATAATTTCATTAGGAAATCCCAGTTCAGGCTCATGCCTCAGTATAAAAGGTCTTAACTTCTCAGCTTCTACACATAGAATCCTCAAACCTTCTCTCTCCCATTTCACCTCTAATCATCCTTGATTTTTAGATACCTAGTGGGGTTCTTACTTGTCCTGCTTACTTGGAAAGTCATCTTAAACTTAAGCCAAGTGTCATCAGAAATCAGCTCCCCTACCACCACCAATGCCAACATCATCTCTGTTTTCATTTACGGTTTCGTTCAAGGTTCTCACTTTTGGTCAAGAAAAAAATGAGAGCATGTGAAGATATGCATATGAAGATATGTGGTCTTATCTTCACACCGTAAAGATAAGACCACAACGTTTTGAAGCCCAGCTGAATACCAAGCAGAATTTAGAGTAAAAGTCAAGTCAAAAGGTAAAAAAAAAAAAACTGTGAAAACTAACTCTCCCAAAATGTTTTTCAATTCAGGCTTCATTGTGCAACGATTCATATGTAAAAACTCCAGAATGACATTTCTGGAGTTTGCTGTCAGCATCTCATGTTGCTGCCGCAAACTGCTTCAGGGCTCAAAGGACACCTATATCAGAGATGTCAAAGGCAGGATTTCACGTCAGGGTAAGGGAGCCGGTCGGCGTCTCTGTGGGCTCTGAGTGAGTGTCAGTGTGTACAGGAGCAGGTGCTTGAACAAGGCCAGGCTGGCAGCCAGTGGCATACCCGCACTCATCTGTATATGAAATACCTGCTGCTGTGCAGCTCTGTAAACAGGCGGTCATTGCTGACCGCCCTAAGTCCATTTCAGATTTCTTGAAATGTTTTATTTTTTTTTTTCAAATTATAACCGAAGCTCAATTTATTTTACTGAATTTGCAACGGGTCAAGCAGGTCTTAAATGTGAAGTAGAAGGAAAATAATTGTGATATTTTTGTACTAAACTGACAGGTGCGTCGTGTACGTATGCATTCAATTTCCTTTTAACCATATGTCCATAAATAAAATCTAGAGCAATTTATTGTCTTTAAAATCACTGAATTGGTGAACAGTCTACCTGTGTGTACTTTTGGCTCACTATAAGTCCAGCTGTTTTCTGAAGGTCGTAGAGGTTTGTTAGGGAATATTAGAGAATAAACAGCATCATGAAGACCGAGAAATACAGCAGGAAAGTTAGCAAGAAAAAATATAGAAAACTTTTAATAATGCAAATTAATGCATTGGAAATTCAGGTAACTGTCCCAGTTAAACCAGTAATACAGTCCAACTTTATGAGAGCTTAAACACCAAGCCAGAAGCAATCTGCTGATTAGCGACTCAGATTCTTAAGATCCCAAAATAAACTGTAGCTGCCAGTAACAGATGTTTAGGTTTCTGCAACTAAGAAACTAATCAGCAACTAAATCCATTGTCCAAAAACATTCCTGTATGAATGCCACACAGTAGTATTAAGCATCAGCGTGAGGAATTTAAGACCCTGCACCTGTCAGATTACAGACTTTTCAGCCAACAGAGATAAAAAAAAAGCTGATCAGTTATTTCCAAAAGGACTCATTTTCAATAAAGAACAAAAAGAGGTTTCTTAGCACATTGGTTTGTCCCTGAAAATTTCAACAGCATTTTTTTGTTTTGTTTTTCATTTTGACATTTCAGTCTTAAAAAAAAACCTCTGCAAGCTCTGAAGTGTTTTTAAATTCACTCATTGCCAATGAAAAGCAGTGAGCATAAAGTGTATCATCAGCATAAACCTTTTATCTTTTTGAGAGATTTGGCTTTCATGCAAAATGTGTTGTGTATGATCATTACAGTTGCAGTTAAAATCATGAAATGCAATAAATAAATGCAGATTTGGAATGTTTTCCAGCCCATGCTATAATTGCTGAGCATTTCTTTTAGGTTTATGGGGATGCATTTTGCTTGGCAGGATTCAGTTCTCTTAATATTCATTAAGTTACTTGTGTTTGTGTTTCTTGTGAGTTTTTCTGCCTCTTTTTATGTGACCTGTTTGCTGACACAGCATGGCTGTAAAACAGGCAAACACGTTCCACTTACTGAGCTCACTAAAAATCTGGATGTTGAGGAGGGATTTCCTAACCTGGAGTGTGTTGAAACACTACATCATGTTTCATGAGGAAAATTATGAGTAAACCCAATCCACACTTATTATTTTTTTTGCTTATGTTGCAAATTGATTTGAATTGTTTGCAACGTCTTTCTTTTTTATGCATTGTCCTGTTGCCCAACATATAAAAAGAAAATTCCAGGTACATTCGTATCATCAAATTCTTTATGTTAAGGTTAGCAGAGCTGGATGCTAAGCAATTAGCAAGAAATGTATGTTTATTTACTATTCATGTGTACATCCATACAAATATGTGTATGTGTACATACGTAATTGCAAACTGCATCTGAAGAGTGCAGTCCCTCACAGAAGCATCCAAGTGAGTTTCCCCTATTTTTTGGGGGTGTTCATAGAAAAAGAAAGTTGGACGCAAATGCATGCTGGACCTTTCTTATTTTTGTCCATAAATAACTGAAAACCATGCATTGTTTTGCTTCGTTTTCAGAATTTCCATTTTTATTCTTGACTATAAGTAAACAAGATCAAGACACGTGGATGCTTCTGTGAGAGATTGTACTCTGCAGTTGCAGTTTGCAATTACGTATCTACACATACACATATTTATATGGATGTACACATGAACAGGTGTTGAGAAATAAAAAAAGATTTGCAGTTCTACTTGCTGAATGTAAAAGTGGCTTTACTTTCAGCATTCATTTTTTTGATCTATCACATATTTTCTTAATAAAATAAACAGTTTGAGATGGCAAAAAAGTCCAATACTCAATTTTCTAAGGTTCTTGTCTTTGTGTTTTATAACATTAATTAATCATAGTTTTAGCTTAGTTAAATAAAATCATTCATCTGTGTTGTGCGTGGAAGAACTAATTTAGTCATACAATACTATCATCATAATTTCAATTAAGTTGTTTTGCAACGCACACACAGGGAAAATAAAATTGAGAATAATAATTACTTTAATGTAGACTCTGTCTTGGAGTAAAGCCAGTCTGCATAATTAATTGGACACATTTATTGCCGCTGATTAGCGAAGCAGCCAATGTCATGGCTCAATCTATGTTTTATCACTAGCAGTAGTAATTGAAATGAAAACCGAGAGCTTTCTGTTGTACCACAGGCCTGACTTATTCATATGAATATGAGGCTGTGGCTCTGGTGGCCTGAGGTCATCGCAGAGCTTCAGTAAACAGTAGCGAGACTGAACCCTGCAGCTCAGGCAGTTGCGAAAGACCTGAGAATCTGACCATAATTCATTCAGAGTCATTACTGCAAGAGCGTGTCCTCTCTGCTTCAGTGTCGCGTTTCCTCTCCTCGGCCCTGTGGGTCAAAGGGTTAAACTGGGTTCAGTGGGGAAGTTAAAAGCTGGAACGGAGGTGAGAACAGGAGTTTCCAATTAAATCTAATGTGCTCAAGGTGAAAGCTCATGAGATAAATCTGTGTCCCCACTGAGCTTTGCCTGTTCTGCAGAGACTTAACATCAAATGAGCCTTTTGGTACTTTTATTCTACAGTATTTCATTCAGTTGCCTCCTTCGCCTTTTTAAGCAGTGGATTTAACAAATTGTTTGAACATTACTACGACAAACATGGATAGTCTTTTTAGTGTCAGAAACAGAATGGACCTTACATGGAGTTTAGATCCAAATATAAAAATGTTTGGCATTGTTGTGATTAAACGCATCACTTGCATTTGTCTTTAAGTTCTCTGTTTTTTTTTATTTCTAAACATTTGTATAAATCTAAAATATTTTTGTCCAGTGGAATGTACTTTTTAGGTTCTTTTATATCAAAAATGTGGACAGCTAGTGAGTTCTTCCAGCATGCATAGGTCAAAATACAACATAATAACTTTAGCACATCCTTCTACAGCATGTTTTTGATGATACTAGTTTTGAAATCTAATTTTGGAAAGAGCTGTGACACCAAACTCCTTTACTGCAGACTTTTCCACATTCAATTTGTACTTATGATGGTTGTATTTACACAGATAAACCCAACCTTTGAAGAGAGTCTATATTGCTCATTCAAACATTTCTAATAGCATATGCAGCAAAATAGCTCAGATGACTGCAGTGATCATGCCAGTGACTTTTTCTGGCGCCAACATGAACATGAGCCTCCTTTTATGCTGCTACCTAAGATTTATGACACTCAATGATGTTCTGCATTTAAAATATTTGACATCACAGCAGAGAAGTACTTTTGTCTTAGCAACCCTCACTATATATGTTGATCTTATATTCTGTACGTTTTATGGATTGCAGTTGTAACCAATGTGATATTTTAGTAAATGGCTGTAAAATATAGTCCTTTTATTTAATTAATTTGTTTAAGATAAAGCCACATTGAGTAAATTTCCAATATTTGCCACAATGAAAAAATACTTTTATGCTTGTATTCTAATAGTTTATTTTAGTTTTACCTGAGAGACTAATCTGATAAATTCCCTACAAGTTGTTTGTTTTCAATTTTGCATAATAATTTGCTTTATTTCAAATCGCAAAACCAGTATTATTGGATTTTAATTTTATGAAGCTTGCTGATGCTGTGTGATACATGCAGTTCATTTGCAATTTACAGGCACGGTACCATGGAATAGTTTAAAATTTTGTGCACTCTGTCACGCCACTTGTGCAGTGAATAATAGCTAATCACATCATCTTGTTTTTCATAGTGTCATAGAGGTGATAATTGGTCCATCTTATGTTTTGAATGCTCTGTGTTGTATTGTGTATAATGTGCTAAATTTGCAATTTGATTCTGCTCATTACTAATGAGCAAAATCCCTGCCACAAAATCACCAGGAAGACAAGTCAGCACCTCTCGCTCTTTAAACATGACTTTTCATAAGCTTTATAAGATTTGTTGTGAGGCTAATTTTGTGTGTACTTATCACTGTGACAGCCTGCTTTTGCTCGCACATTGTAATAAGAAACAGCGAACTTAACATTACTAATTTTAGAAAAAAACAAACAACGTAATCTACCGAGTGTACATCCAATAATTGTGCTCAGGATGAAGATAATGGGCATTGCAGCGAAGCCGCTATGACATCCTGGATTCATTATCCTTTTTAGATGAACTGCGCCGTCTTCCCAAAGGGGGTGCACAGTAATTGTGTCTTTAGGGATTTGTCAGGTTCCTGTTGGATGGAAACAAATCACTGGCAGAGAAGGCGAGGTGGAATACGTGGGGATGAACTTGTGTGACCAAAGCTGCAAGATCCCAGTTTTGCAAGACGTCTGAGTTAGAAGCAGCTGCCTGTCCCTCAGCACTCCTTCCCAGCCTGAGAGGGATGCCTCTTTATGAGTAATCATTAACTTAGAGGTGAGACCTCAACATTTACAGGGTCTTAAATAAGTATTTACATATTTGAACATTGCAACATTTGCCACAATTATGAATCCTCATTTTTAACTTATTTTTCTATTTTTGACAAACCATGTCTGACTAGTGTGGAAAGAATTTGTATTCTTCTCTCACATGCTGGGGTTGTGCCTTTCAACTGTTTGTTTTAAACTGCAAAGGGGAGCCTTGTGGATCTTTTTAAAATGATGATGTCTTTGTTTTTGCCACTCTTTGCTAACCAGATTTGTGTAACACGTGACTAAAATATTCTTCCCACTCAGCTCTGGATGTCTGCAGCTGCAAGACTATGGATGTCTTGGCAGCTTTCTGATAAGTCCTTTCCTTGCCTGGCTTGTAAGTTTAGGTGGGCAGTCATGTCTTGTCGGGTCGGCTGTGTAGCCTTTTAATTTTTCATGCTTTGAACGTGTCTCTAGGATGAACTTTATTATCCATGACCTATCTGCTGTGTTTCTTGGTCTTCACTGTTCTTTTTGTTTAGCTATGTTCTTAAACAAACTTTTCAGACTTGCAGGGAATGGTTGGTTTTATTCCAAAATTAAATGACACTTTATTAACTAAATAGATGACTTCTGACAGTAAATAGATTTTATTTAGGCATAATGGATTTTACTTAGTGGTAAAAGAATAAAGTTGGCTAAATAAATCTGCACTAAATATGCACTAGTATAGACTATTTTTTGTGGAAAAAATGTGAAAAGCCCTGTATAATTTTTTGCTCTATCTTTAATTGATCCTTCAAATAGAATCCAAAGCGTGTGGTTTGATCGTTGCCTTACAGAACTCCAGTTAGAGATTAGAGTTACATGACAGAAACTGAGATGACATTGTGCTCTGCTTGTTGAAGAGGTTATCACATATTGTATTTGCAGTGTTGTCTATGACAGCATTGATTGTGACGGCCCGTCGAAGTGCAGGTGAATCAATCCTGGGGCCTGAACACAGGATCACATGAACATGTTCTAAAGACTGACTCCTCTGGGATTTCTCTATTCTATTTTTGTCTCTGTCAGGCTTCAGTTTACTGGAATAATATGCTGTCTAGTTGAAGTGATAAAAATTAAGAAAACATAATAGGGATTCTTCCTCAACACTGAGTTTCTCTCTCCTAAAGTCCCATCCAAGTGTGAGACCACTTAACGCATAAAAATCCCTTCCTTTGTCTGCCTGCTTCCATTCGTATCTCCTCTTCGTGACTTACCGTAAGAAGATGTAATACCTGCGATCAATATGAGATTATAGCTATTATTCATTCACTAGGTTTTACAGAAGAAAAAAATAACCTATCTGGTATCGATATATAATAAATAAAAAATCTTTCCCAGTCCAGGTTGACGGAGTCTGTGTGCTTCTCCCCCTATTGGACCAATACTGGCTGTTTAGCCTAAAGGAAATCCATTTATTGACATTTTTTTTTGCTCAAGTGTTTCCCTTTGTGGCAGCATTCAGCTCTGCCTTCACTTGCTAATATGTCCTCTCCCGGCTGTGTTAATGGCCCGCAGCCATATGCTCCTTTTGCCTGCCTGACTCCCCACCTTGTGTGGAGATGGTTGGGGCAGCCCTGCTCCTTTTCCCTCTCCTTCTCTTTCCAACAGCCTCCACACTCAAGCAATTGCCTGAGCATCCAGGCTCTCCCCTCCCCCACGGCAGCACTCTTCCCCCTGCCTTTTCTCCCCCCTCCATCATCCTCTTTCTTGTTCTAACTGCTCAGCTTATGCTGTATGGGAGGAAATAAAATCGCAGAGCAGCAAACAACTGGAATCCAGACTCGCAGTAAGACAAAATTGAAAGTGTGTGCATATGTGTGTGGGGTGAAAGGGAGGTACTTATTTGCATCCTTGAGAAGTCAAACTGTGAAAAACGGGTCACTGCCTGCTTCTGGATTTTTTTAATCACTTGATGGTGGTCACCATAGAAACTGATGATCTGAACATGTGGCCACGATAAAATCTTCATAAATAATGTCTCTGCTCTCATTTGTTGTTTATTGAATTATTCTTAGTATTTTTTAGAAACTACTATGAAGTTAGTTTAGGCAAATTCTATGAGTTCTGCATGTAAAATCTTGCAAGGTGGCATGGTCACATAATGTACACAGGGTATCCAACTGTGTCATCAATTTTATGCCAGCTATAGGCAATTAAGTAAAAAATGTTTATTTGCACGTATCCACCAAGGTAGCCAGATCTGACTGACAGTTTCCAGCTCAAACAAGTATTAACGCCCAGTCTAAAAAAATCTTAGAGCAAATCTGAACCTTTGTCAAAGCTCATGTTAAAAGCTCCCCATATACCATCTACATAATTTCATATTTACATTTGATTAACCACTATTAATGACTACTAATTGTTTGTATCATGTTTGACAGAAGACATTTCAAAATAGCTGAACAAATAAAATGAGTCCAAGTACACTTCATCTTATTAAAATGTACAATGTTTTTACTTTTCTACCACATAATGACAACTATTTTGATATAATTTCCTATTATGCTTTCTAAAAACATGCCAAATGTTCCAAAAAGCATCTCAAATTTTAACAACTAACCCAAAGATGGTTTTTTTTCCAGCACAAATGTGTTAAAAAGACTCTCAAATTGGCAAAAACCCACCTAATCTGGCAACATTAGTGTGTCCTATGAGTGTACTTTCTGTACAATTCTTTTTCTACAGCTCTCCCAGCAGTCTAACCCAATTTTTTTGTTTGCTTGTTTAGTTTTGATTGATTGGTTGATGTAGTTTAGAATACCATAATTTGTTAAAAAAAGACCATAAGATTGTCAGCTCCTATTAAACTCACATATCCATAGTGAATTCTTGGCCATGGCAAGTTTCATCAGAAGATCTGTGCGTTAGCAGCAGTACATAAGCAAAATATAAAACTTATCTTTGTGTCAAGCATTAAAGTAAAATAATTTAAAAAAAGTTTTTTAATTTCATAAAAAAATATATTGTTTTATCATTTTATTTCAAAACAAAAGAACAAAGCCCAAACCATGCACAGATTTACAAGATTTTTAATCCATACTTCTGTTTAGAACTTTGTGTCAAAATCAAAGTAAAAAATAAATTAAACAAAGTTTCAATACATAGACAGTTCTGATAACTTTACTATAATATTTTAACAGGAATATAAATAACTGCTTTTCTGCCTTCAAATATATGCAATTAGATCATTTTGTTAAAATTTTAGATTGGGGTCTTTGCTGTAAGATTTCTGGATACTTGAATCAGTAGACTGGAAGATTTAAACTTGTTACCTGTCACCTCATGTTCCCATTTCTTTGTGCAGTGCCACCAAAGACCAACAACAACGATACAAAGGCTGCTCCCTAATTTGGAAAAAACTAAGACCTGGCTAATTGTCTTGAATTAACTTTTGTCCCACATAATCCATTGTTGGTGTGTTGGCATTTTCATGGAAGGAGATTCAGCTGCAGCCAAGTGCTCAACAATGGGAGCCCTGCTGGGATAAAAACGGTGAGAGTTGTGTGATAGTGCTCTGTGTGAATAACGTCCAGATTCTCATGCTTGTTTTTGCTGGTATTTTTCTCATACATAACACTCGAGCTGTTTTCACCGTGGTGATAGACTGTCAGGGGACGATGCTGACAGCATGGTTTTGATGACTGAGTATTCATGTGTGTGCCTGTGCGTGAAGACAGGAATAAAGAGGGTATTTCAGATTTTGTCACTAAATATAAGGTTACGAAGAACTCCTCTCTGACTCCCATGATCCAATACTCACTCTGGGTTTGTTCATCCAGAAAACCCATTTGAGCAAACCTTCATTTTCACATAGTGGGCAATTTTGAGAGTCATTTGCTTTAGCGCCATGGGTTTGTTTAATCACACAATAGCTCTAATTTATCTAATTGAAAGTACAGATTGGGAATGTGCCGAGATGATTTCACAGAGTTGAAATAGATTGGCCTCTGCTACCTGGCCCTTACACCATTGATGACTACAAACCACCAACATCATAATCCAAAAACATATGATCATATGTGAATGTGATTAACCACAACCTGACTTTTCATATGCTCAAATGACATGTGATATGTGAACAAATATGAAGCACATATTTTGCACATGTACAACACATGGATTTAGAACAATTTAAAACATGCATTTTCACATGAGGAAATTTGATTATGTTGTTACATGTGAAACATATACTACAAAAATTGTTTATTTATACCTTTATTGTTTAAGGTATGTGTCCTCTCCAACATGGGTAAGCTTAGATGTGAATACCTCTTGTTCTTTTCTTCTTCTCAGCTACTATCAAGAAACACTGACAGCCTGCCTTGGTTTACAGTGCTTTTCTATTTCAGCCACCAAAGAACCCATTTTATCTTTGCTGTCACTCACCTCACTTTCATAGAACCAGGATGCAGAGCTACTTCTTATCTAGGAAGGTGCATTTATTTGGAAAGAAGATGGCTCTTGGCCGTCTGAATCTTAAAGTTTCTTCTCAACACCTCACCTCTTAACTTTCACTCGGTTTATAGTAGGATCCACCTGTTAAGTCTGGAAAACGTTAAATTGAACTGTAAAGTGCAGATAGTTCAGCTGTAATCTCTCCCACTCAGCGGTTTGTATTTCCAATGTCCACCTGCTCATGGTTAGAATAAACCCCAAGAATTAATTTTTTTTTAAATCGCTGTCACTTAGATGACAGAGAATCTGAGCATGTAGCATATCTGCATGCTTATCCCCTGACTCCCTGGATATTTTCTGTCAAAAATGTGTTTCCAGTGAGACCTGTGTCAAGATATAGCTTGAATTTGTGGATTCAGGAGAGGATTTTTCTCCAGCTGTCACATGAATATTGGATATATCATGACCCTTGCTTTCCCCCAAAATGTGAGAACCTGAAGGGATTTCACACTTTTACAGGATTAATATACATCTTGTCAACTATGTTTTACACTTCAACATTTTCAGAAATAAGTTTCGATACACCCTGTTCTTCATTTTGAGCTATTGTTGAAAGATTACCCAAGCATGCCATAAAATAAGTCTCTGAAATGCCTTCAGTTTTTCTCCTGTGTTCCTAAATAATGTATAGCCTTGGGTGAGTTAATAGCTTGAGTAGTTTCTTGAAGAGGGCTTTAAAGTTGAATCCAGCCAAGCCAAAATAATTTTTTTAAAGTTTTATTATTATTTAAATTTTCCATCATAACTTTCCTGCATTTTAAAGTGAATTTAATTAAATGTCAGATAAAATACCAGAGTGACAAGGATGTTCTCCTGCTGTATGGTGCACAATTGGTGAAGGCAGAGATAACGAAGAGCCAAAATAATTTTTATTTTTATTTTGTGAAGAAGAAAGTTGCGCTCAGTGTCTGGTTCAGATGTTTTTGTGTCATTTCTTTCCTTGGTGCAGTGCCACAACAGGTGAGGTTGCTCAAAGGGTTGCTGTGCACTGATTGTCAGTTGGCTGAAAAAAGTTAACAGTACAGTTGGATCATTACAAATGTCATCTCTGATGACAGTTGGCTTGACTAATAACCAGTTAATATTTGTTTAATGAATGTCCTAGTTTTCCTCTGCAAATATTCAGAAAATAATTGAAAATTAAACTTAGTTTGTTCCTAATGTTTTCTTATGCTAAAATAATAATGATTAATGAATATTGAAGATAATATTTTATAAGTTTAAACATCATTACCAACATTTTAGCAATAGTAGGAACAAATGTTGTTTTTATTATTTTAAATGAAAGCAGTTTGATCATGTTATGTATTTCCACTCTGAATTTTTGTGAAAATGCAATGAAACCGTGGTATTTTACTCAAGGATATCATGACATGAGAATCTCACTTGTGCCCATGCCCAGTTGGAATCACTGTTACGGTTCCCCACATAAGCCTTGAGCTGCCTAGTCACCCAGGGCAGACCACACAGCACAAGATCGTCATATTCTAAGCATCATAGGTAATGAATGAACTTCTCACAACACAGCTTGACATCCTCTGCTGTGTCTCAACAACCAGCATAAGCAAGGCTATGAGTTTACCATCCCATCTGATTGATGCTATTAACACCAGAGCAGAAACATCTGTGTTTGGAGTGGTACTGTAACTGGGAGGCATGCAGTGATGATAAGTGCTGT
Organism: Phalloptychus januarius; assembly: GCA_902982915.1. Lineage (NCBI taxonomy): Eukaryota > Metazoa > Chordata > Actinopteri > Cyprinodontiformes > Poeciliidae > Phalloptychus > Phalloptychus januarius. Next base: position 11,517,742 of record CADWAE010000230.1, on the reverse strand, counting down.
CTTAATATGTACAGCGATGAGTCTTGGGTCTGCATCACTATGGATCACCGTCTTGTGCACTGGCTGTACAAAGGGGAGATGACACATTCTGCATTTTTCTATTTGATCTGACAGTGTATTCATTACCTCTTTATGGGTATCTTTTTGTTTCATTTTCACCATTTAAACAGGATTCTTAACTTTTTTGGGAGTATTTATATTCTCTGCTAAATCTTTTAAAAATCCTTACATGTTGTGGTATTTGGTCACCTTTTTCCCCTCTCACTTGATTTCTGATTTAAACTTCTTACCATTATGGTATGTTGTCATTTAGGTCTCAGCTTAACATGCTGCAAATATATTACTGAAATATTTTAATCAAATTTCAAAAATATTTCTGGCAGTAATTATTTTGCATCTCTATAGGAGAAATGGAGCAAAACTGAAAACACATCTATGTTGTATTTGCGGAAGGCATTTGCTATCTAAAGTTTTTTTTTTATATTTCTTGTGGAGCTTGTGGCTTATATTGACAGTAATTGCACAAAAATTGGGGAGGGAGAATGGTTAAAGACATGGGTATAAATTCAACAAATTATTAGAAACAGTCCTGTGGGATTTGGGTCCATATTGAGTTGACTGCATTGCAAATTTGCAGAAGATTTTTGGCTGCACATGCATGATGTGACTTTCCCATTCATTAATTTCCTAAATGTGCTCTATTGGATTGGAGTCTGTTTACTGTGGAGGTCATTGGAGCACCGTCATGTTTGAGAATCCAGTTTGAGATGAGTTGAGCTTTGTAAAATGGTGGACTCATTCGATCCTTATGCAAATAGGGAAACAGAAACTTAATCAAAAATAGTTAGAATATTAACTTGAAAAGTGCTAAAAAACAACCTATAATAAAAAAAAACCTGCAACTACTGTATAGCAAAAATATACTAACTGTGTTTTTGTGTGGAAATATGGTTGTAAATCTGTATTTCCTGAGAAATGATGAATAAAAAGATGCCTGATCCGACCATACTACCATTGTCTATGCTAAGAAAACTGCCAAAGTTAACAGAAGATTTTTGTCAGTCTGCACCTTGAAATAACTAAATGATAATTTACGTTCACAAATGTAAAGCATATAACATTAATGTTGTATGCATTCCCAGTAATACAGGTTGTTTAGATTGTTGGAAAAACAGGCAGAACACTACTGATTTCTCAGGAGTGTTTGTGAATTTCATGCAGCACTTTACTGAGAAGAGCCACTCCACAGACTGTTTGAAATGCACTGGTATTGTCTTATACTGAGTCACTGAGGGGAACAGATAACGATTTACTGAAATTAGAAGTGCAATGGATCCACAGAGTCACAAATTTCTCTTCTAAAGGGCTGATTGAGGAACTGGCTCTTTACCGATTCCAGTGGTGTTTTTCCCATTTGGTTCATTCTTTGCCTCAATTGAGCTGCTGTTTTATCCCTGTGTGTGGGTTTTAATGTAGAAAAACACTCTTGTAGTCACTTATTTATAGTGCAGTCATTTTTACTTCTGAGCCAGTTATAAATACGGTCATCTGGAAAGTGGGAAAAATGGCTGAAATGATAAATTAGAATCCAAAAAAGATAGTAAAAACCTAATCTCCAAAATCCAACATTTCATAAAGTCTATCTTCCCGATCATCACGGTAAGTCTGCTGCAGGGTTAAATTATTACATTGCATTGCAAATAAGGCAACTGGACTTATTTCCTTTGTTCTTTAAGGAGTTCCTTAAGGTGTACCCTTTATCAATTCCTTTCATCAATTTGCATGACCACTTTTTGACACCTTGACAGCTAGTGCAGTGGCTTGCAAATCTGGAGTTAGGATTGGTAATTAACCCAAAGATTTAAATTCAACTATTGCAGACACAATAACATTACTTAATCTAGTATTGCTGCCCAGGTAAATTAGTTACTTTAGCATGTTGGATGCTTGAAACAGAAAGTCAAACTAGCAGAATTACTTATTTTCTAATTGATTCATCTAACAAAAAGCTGGCCTTTTGATAGGCACTTATTTAATCTCTTTGTGGTTTATGAAAACTACAAGACATTCTGATGCATCAGAACTCTGTGAATTCCACACTGCTAAACTTTAACTTAGCTATGCAAGAAATCACAACTAGTCATACCTGGAACCATGAAATAGTGAAAACATGAAATGGTGAAAGCATAACAGAAAAGATGCAAATGTTTTGTAAGTACTGTGTAAATAATAACAACAGTAAAGTAATAACAATAATAATAGTAGTAATTTGATCATTTATTGTATTAAATGCATGAATCCTGGAACAAGTTACTCTACATCAAACATCACAACACAGTTTGTGACTGACTTTTTGAGACTTTTTGATAAAACAGAAAAAGGAGCATTTTTGTTCCTGCTTTTTTGGCATTAGCAACCACCAAAGTATTTAAATGCAATACGTAGAGTAGTTAAATTTCCACTTTTTTTTTGTTAAAACAACAGAGGATGCTTAATTTGTCTAATCTAATTGCTAATTGCTAATACCTTTTCTTGTGAATAAAATAGCACTGTAGTAGAATAATATCACTGAAGGCCTGATTGAACTCTGCAAGCGGTTTTCACAATTATTCATTCCTTAAGCAGTTGGCCCTACAGATAAACACTTAACCACAGGCAACAGAGATAAGAGATTGGACAGAGATGTTACTGATGTACAAACAGGTCTGACTGTTATAGCATATGCAACCTCATAAGAGCCTCAAGGTGTCTAAGTCTGGAACGTTATAGTTAGTTAAAAGTAATACAAAATCAAGATGTTCAGAAGGATCTGCAGGTCAGCTAATAATCAGACCTTAGTTTGGTGAAATTAGAGAATTTTGCTTAGTCTCTGTCAATTCTTGATTTTACAAGATCACTTCTGGATCAAGTCTGGATTGAGGAAAACTGACTCAAAGTTGAGCGGCGTGTACGCTAGTGTTTATTATTATTTAGAGCTAACACCATTGGACCTAATGAGTGGTTGTTTAAAGTTAAAATGAAGCATCTTTAGGTCTTTGTAATGAGCCATTCTAATATATTTGGTTAAATGTTTTTATCCTGATGATTGCTTTAAACAGCTTGGGTTAGAAACTGGAGTTCTTCTTTTTCATTTTGGCATTTCCAAGTGGCTGCAGCACAAACTCCAGCTTTATTTAATACAACTCTCTGTCATTTCCAGGGCCAGAGAGGAACTCATTTTCAGCTCTAGTTTCATGCCTCAGGCTGGCCCACTGTAGAAAACAACCTATTATTACTAAAATCATATAATTATAATCTTACATGTTGAATCTACAATTGGGCACTGTTCTATAAAACCTTGAAATTCAGTGTATTTTTCTAAAATATTTCCAATTTATTGCAAGTAAGGGCTGCATTACAATGTAGATTTATTTCAACATGAGTCGACATCTCAAATAATATACATTACAACCCATCCTTTTCAATACCAGAATCTATGTATTGTTCAAATAAGTGCTCAGTGATATCCAAACCTTTAAAATGAAGCCTGTCAGAGATTGTATTTGTTTGGTTATCTTTTTCAAAGCAAATCTGCCTTTCCATTTTCTGTAGGTTTGAAATCAGAATCATATACAGACATACCTTTAGAAAATAGATCTGTTAAAATACCTCTCAGATTTAGCTGTTTGTCGTTTTTATTTCTGTACTTCTTTCTAAGTAAAAGTGCTAAAAAATGTTTGCTTATGAAAAATAAAAACCTTTTTTTTTACTGCTTATGTAAAATTACCTTTGAGTAACGTCTCTGTGTCCTTCAATCACCTCAGAGGGGTATTTGCTTACCCCCCGCACGCACACACACACACGCGCACACACCCCCACACGCACACACCCCCCCACCCCCCTACGCACACACCTTCTGCACTAATACTTTACAATGTATTGTAAGAGTGACAGATAGGAGAAGAAAGGAACTTGCCCTGCGCTTTATTAAAGGTGACATTTATAACAAGAGCTCTGGGCTTCACTGAAGATACGTCACCAAAATATATAATTTCCAGACTCCACTAAAAACAGCACTCTTAACTCGGTGGTTGTGTGCTTAAAAGGTCAAAAGTCTTTGACAGTAAAAACAATATTTATCTTGCTCTGGTGCTTTATGTATGATCAGAACCCGCACTTGCTGAAAAAATGCTCTCTGTTGTTGTCGGGGTCTTTTAGAGAGAAATACACTCTTGTTTTGTGTCGTGTCACTGTTACTTTTGACCAAATGGAGCAGTGAAAAGGTTTATGGCTGTCACATGTACTCATTCCAACAGTTTTGTTTCCATAGAAACACAGAGTGCCGGGCAGCCGTGTATTACAGAGTTACATAAGACCTTACCAATAATATGACAGACAATCTGATATGGGATTTCTCATTTGACTGGATTCCTATTTCGGGAATAATGCACAGCAACAGCAGAAAATAACTAAATCTGCCTTTCTTTTCTTTATCGCTGCTATTTTAGGCTACAAGGACGTACTGTACAACTTGAGGTTTCTGTCTGATTACCATAATGTTTACATATACTTAATGTTTGCATCTCTATCAAATATTAAACTGTGTCATGGCCTCACTGAGAGTGGAGGTGCACAGTTCAATATTACTGCTTTGTCTCTTACAGTGTGTGCCATATGAATGTGGGCGTAGCAGAACAGCAGGTCTTTCTGAATTGAACATACGTGATGCAACTCTGTCTATAATTATGCAGTACTCAGGCATTGAGTAATGAATGTAAATGAAATGTATTATTTAGAGATTGTGTCCAGTACCATCAGTTGTTAGTTTTAGAAGAATTATACAATGATTCTTATCTGAGAGCCTCCTTTGTGGGCTGCTTGTCTTAGACATGGAGTAAACTGAAACAGGTTTCACAGAGGAGATAGACAGTAACTCCTGCATCATCTGCAGGACCAACAGAGCATTATCGATAGATGTAAGATGAAACTATCAGTCTTGTGTGTTACTGCACAGTACTTTGCCTTAGGCAGAGTATCAGTTTACAACTTGATTCTTTGTAATGCATGGGTTAACCTGTTTTTAAAATTGCCGCCATGTATTTACAGTATCGATTTCAGCTTAGCATTGCATCACTGAGTCTAGTGTTCAATAAAGCAGATAACTTTTGATGATGATTAGGTCAGTGTTCCGACCCTATAAAAAATACACTTTTATTGATAAATTCTCCTCAGATTTGGTACGCCGTGACCACGTATGTCGATGGCGACAATGTTTTGGCTGGAGGCTGTTTAATAGGCTCACTATGGAATACCATTTCCATTCACGCTTAACTCTCAAATGCTTTGGCCCTCAAGTTCACATTAGCTCTGCCCGCTTCATTCACCACAGCATGCTTGCATGAGCCTAAAGGCACTGGGACTTTGAAGCAATAGAGCTGAAGTAATATTGTGAATACCCCAAACGCACTTGATGTTCAGTCTCCTGCACATCTGTGATTGTGTGCAGGGTTGTGATCAGTGAATTATCTCACAGCACTGGGAATCAGGCGGAATTGCAGATGCTTCTAGTTTGGATGATGACACTCTGACTGTCAGCAGCAGTGTCTCACAGTTTTGGGAACCAAATGTCTGCAGGAACAATAGTAGGCCCTGATTAAACCATTGATAATGAGCAAAACTTCCAATAATTGGATTAATTTGAGATACATGTCCTCACAAATAAATATTTATTCCATTTAACAATTTAAGGAATATCCTTTGCCTTGCAAATGAGTCAACTTGTGTTAAACGATATCTTCACTGCTTCAACCAAAGCCTAAGTTTAAAAATCTTAGCATTCGATATATACACTGCTCAAAAAAATAAAGGGAACACTGTGTTCCCTTTATTTTTTTGAGCAATATATTAATACCTTGCAGAAAGTCAGCAAGACACTTTTCTACTTCAGTCTTTTACTAACATGTATTTGTAGTCTGTGCAAACAAATTTCATTACATAGAAATAGTAATCAAATATAAATAAACAATATATTAATTGTTAGGCCTGTCGTGATAAACGATAAATCAATTAATCGGACATTTAAAAAAAAGCTATCGAGTAAGTTTAATTTATCGTCATTATCGTTTCTCCTTGCATTTTTCCATGAAACTGGATGAGAAAGCTCATCTCCTGCTCTCCTCATTTCTTTAGCGTAATGCCCAGATCACACTACATGCTCTCAGAGCTATCGGCTGATTGTCGGCCCATTTCCAAAACCTGAGACCAATACTAGCCGATCGCGGTGGGTGGTGTCCAACAATGGGCACAAAATAATGGCTACAAGTCATTTTAAAACCAGGCATTAATCCACGTTGTACTACAATCTACCTGCAATGCATGTGGCCAGTGTCAGTGTAAAGTCCTGACTGAATGAATATCATTAGAACCTATTTATGTCACACAGCTGAAAAGTTACCGGGTTTATCAACTGAGGTAGCAGTTTGGCTCCAGCTCCTCTCCTGGTCATTTTTGTGGATATTCTTTGCACCAAATGTTGAATAAACATTAATGTTGTTTTCACATATAATCTCCGATGTCCCTGCACTCCGGTGGCGCCGTCAGCTGTTTGGGAATCCCCTCCAAATTTCCCCTCAGAAAGCGCGAAGATTAATCCGAGCTTTCTGATTGGCTACCTGTCACATTCAGCAGGCTGCGTTCTGATTGGCTGCCTGACACATTCAGCAGGCTGCGTTCTCGCTCCCTGCGGGAAACCCCGTAGATCATTCGTAACACACGACCCCCTACAGGACGATTGGCGAAATCGCAGCGACAATGTTAGAAGGTTGTAAGATTGTCATAAATCATGTAAAGTGAACTGGGCTTCAGGGAGGAGTGAACTATTGCATCAGGTCATCTTCTCTATTTAAATCTGATCATTATTGGAGGGCAATATAGTATACAGACTTCATAATCTGCATTCTTTGGTTAATGTAGTTTTTATTTACACTTTGGTTTTATGTTGTTTAGTTTTATTCAAGTGCATTTTTTTGTTAACGTCGACTGAGAGTTCATTTTATTTTTGTTTTTGGTTCTTTGTTTACTTGTTCCAGCATTAAATGTCCTTTTGAAAATAACCTGGATCTATTTTTGGCAGGATATGGCTGCATTATTATGTCATTTCCATTAAATCAGTGTAAAAAGGTCTTCCGACAATATTATCGTTTATCACAATAATTCTTTGAGACAATTAATCGCTCAGCAAAATTTGTTATCCTGACAGGCCTATTAGTTGTTCACATTTGTGTTCTATGTGGGGATTATGAAAATTAATGATAAACTAAGTGAGAATTGTTCCTATAAAATGGACACAATAAGTGGATTTAGTCATATTTCAAATGTTTATATATTTAATGATACACCTTTACTGAACAAACAGTGGAGAAAAATAGTAAAAATTAACAATCTGGATAAAACTTGCAGACTTTGGGGTTTTTAAACATCAATTGGAATTTAATGTGAAAATGATAAATAAAAATGTCATAAGAAGTTTATCATGATAAATGACTAATGATAAACCAGACAATATACTGTATGCTCACCCCTGTTATAGATAGATAGATAGATAGATAGATAGATAGATAGATAGATAGATAGATAGATAGATAGATAGATAGATAGATAGATAGATAGATAGATAGATAGATAGATAGATAGATAGATAGATAGACATTTTTAGCATAACAGTGTCATAAAATCTGACTGTTGCACTGAAGCATTGCCTTTGTGACATACTGATTAAACTGAAATAATAACAAAAAAAGAACACAGGGATGTAAATACTTATATGTTTTGCTTTGAATTTCAGTCTTTGTCTTTACCTTTGTTTTTGTAATTTAAATTTTTTATGTTAAGGACGAGTTCACAGCCTTCCAAACACCTTTGATCAATTCAGATCCATTGTAATGAGCTGAGTCATCTAGCAGATAATTCAGACAATTGCTTCTGTCTGAATGTAAAATCTTACTTACAGCGTTTTAATATCATGCCACAGAGCTATGCTGCATACTAGCCTACCCCTTGTTTGGGTGATGCCGTGCGCAGCTATTTTTGTCTTTTTCCAACTTTGTGCACACCTTCCTGATAGCGTGGGACGCAGGACCTTTCTACCACCCACAGAGGCATTGCTCTCTCATCCTAGGATGGAGAAGAAAAGCAGGTAAATAGCATGGTAGATGCAGAGTGCTTGTTGTAGCAACAAGAGGAAGAAATATTGCTAAATGGCGGCGTGTGCGCAGCGGGCTGGATCACACGTTTGACACGATTCAGTCTTGGCGCTCCCAGCATTTTTCCCTTGAAATACATGTTATGTTTGGTGTAAGATATCAAGTCTTTTTGAGTCAGAAGGGTCAAGTTGAAGTGGACTCATGAGGCATTGGTATTAATGTCAGATTCAAGTCCAAACATCTATGATTTCATCAGGCCAAGTCGAAAGTCATGAAATCTGTGATTTGAGTCTGAATCAATTCCAAGGCACATGACTTGAATCCACACCTCTGATAATTACCATCTCCACATTTACATACATCACAAATGGCCACGACACATTTGTGTAACAGATTCTGCTCTATTATTAGTATTATACAAACTTGTATGAAACTACTATGGTGTTTATAGTGAAATCAAATGAACAATCATGTTATACATTTTATATACATTTTATTCTCCTGTCTGTCTGACTCCACTGCTCAAGAGCAGGAACATTTTGTGTCCAACTTTCCTTCTAGGTCTCCTTGTATAGACAGTTCTAGCTATTGCATAATACAGCTTTGCATCACACAACTATGGTAAATGTAGGTGGATTGTTTCTGTTCCATGTGCGTAAACCTGAGGTAGAATTCAAAACTGCACTTTTTTATAAAGTTGGTACGAAAAAATAAAATGATTTCTACTGAGCAAAAAACAGATTTGTGTGCAATACTTAGAAGAGTGAATGATAAAATGTTTTGATGTCAAGTAAGCTTTATGTAAAGATATACAATACATTAATAACACTGAAAATTGAAATGGCCCATTTTTAACCCATGTTGTGCATTTGAAAGGTAGAGATACAAACATGTTTACAAGCAAGAAGTAAAAAAAGCAAAAATCCACTTGTAATGGGATGATGTAATACCACTTTTAGAATCCATTGCTGATTTTCTGCAAGACATTAAAACAGCTGAATGTTAATATTATGAGATTCGGTGGGCTTTGCTTTAAGCTGCAGTGGGTAATATTAGACAGCTACAACAGGAGCTGCTGAATATCGTTCATGAGTAATCACTAACAAGCCTCCAATAAGTTTGCATGAAAAGATGTTTGTGTTGACTAATTTTAAAGACAGGGTTTGCTAACTGTATTAATTTCCTTTTGTGGATCTGAAGGGTGGTTTGACGCAGGGGTTTAATGGAATAAATGTTTCTTCACAGGGGGAGCATTTATTCCAAATTTATCATGGTGTGATTTGGAGCAGACATAAACACTCAGATGAAACAACCAGCAGATGCAAAACAGGATGTTTTGTTTTTAATTTGTTCTTCAAAATGGACACAACTGAACAATTTAACACAAAATATTTCAATGGATATGCAAAATTCCTAATGTATATTTAAAAGGCTTTTACATGAGCTGATTTGCCTTTGTTGCATCAAAGAAAGTTAAATGTTTTCCTGTAGACATGTTCTGTGATAATGTAGTACTCACAGGGAGTACTGATTATCTTAATCCTTCATCTTTTGTAGCTAGAAGCCAAGCTTAAGATGTGAACTAAAAAAGCAAGTAGCATAAAAGGTGATGTGAGGAGAACTGCCTTTCATACCAAACATCTGTTTCTGCAATTACACTTTTTTTTCTGAGAACCTTGTTTCTTTACTTTATTATCTCAAAATGTAACTTTTTTTTATCTTTGCACGATGGGCAAGCCTTAACCTGTAACACTCCAAAGCAAAGTTATTCATGCTTCATATGTTGTGTTGTTACAAAAGTAAGGTTTTGCAGGCTTGTGGCATTCAGCCCTTATTATTGCAGCTGTAAATCTTTTCTTTCATTCAGATACTGAAATTTATTTTCCTATTATTTTGTTTAATTTCTTCTTGAAATCCCTCTATTTATTTCATTTCATTTTATCATCAACTTTGACCAGCTTCTCTAACTCTACTGAAGAAACTTATTGACAGCTTATCCCACCTGAGTTGTAGATCTTTGGTTCTCACAAAACATCTTTTCAGATTTTCTTTTCAGGTAATTTGTGTTTCATTGCATGGGCCTTTTACATAAAACCTTGATAAAATACATTGATTAAATTGGGTTGTGCACTGTTTGTAGAAATAAAAGACACACTGAAGAACAAATCTGAATGAATAATGGACTCAAGTGCTAATATCAAGTTTATACTGTATTGTAACTGCATGACAAATATCTTTCCAGTTTTTTCTTAGCTTTTATGTCAAAATGAATTGAGGCGTTCAGAATGAAATATTTTGTAATTCATATAAAACTCACACAGCAAATAACTTTTAATTATTTTTCCAATTAGCCTGGAAAGTGCTTGCAAACATCACGTGCGGAAAATTAAAAAATTAAAATCAATTAGGCTTATTATTCATGGAACTGGCTCTGCAATGCAATAAATGTTGTTTCAATGGGACTGTTATGTTTACAGTATGGTTTGCTTTGTAATCTAAAAATAGCACGAATGTTGTAAATATTATTGATTTTATGGAACGGCGCCAAGCACATAATTGAATCAGAGCCACGTTGTTTTACATCGGAGCCACAGAGCATTTTTCAATGCTGCTTTCTTTGCACAGGGAAGACATTCATTTATATGATTCCAGAAGCTTAAACGTTTCTTGTGTTTCTCTGGCAGGGATGACCTGCCAGGCGAGGACGTCCTACACGGAGGATGAGGTTCTCTGGGGACACCGGTTCTTTCCTGTCATCTCCTTGGAGGAGGGCTTCTTCAAGGTGGACTACTCTCAGTTTCATGCCACGTTCGAGGTGCCTACTCCTCCTTACAGCGTGAAAGAGCAGGAGGAGGCCCTCCTTCTATCCTCGCCCCTCATGGCGCCCTCCCTGTGCAACAGTGGGGAGAAAAACAGCTCCCTGGACTGCCTGGAGACGCTGGAGGACAATGACAGCACCACCAAGCTGCCTACCAAGCTGCAATCACGGGCCGGGACGGTCTGCCCAAGAAGCTGCTGAGGATGAGCTCCACCACCTCAGAGATGACTTACAGCTTCGGGGACCTGCCCATGAAGCTGCAGCGAATCAGTTCGGTCCCCGGTGTCTCTGACGACAAACAGGCTGGGAAGGCTTCCAAGATCAGCACAGAGCCCATCAGTAAGTCGGTGGCGGACTTGCCCCCGAAGCTGCAGCGACTAGCTGGGGGAGGAGGCGGGAGGATGGATGGACACTTGCCACCTAAACTTAGGAAAATGAACTCAGATCGCTTTACATAAAGCACACAACAAATTTGAACTCCTGCTATCTCCTTTTTTTCTGAACCTGAAATCCTTGTACTATTCCGTATTTATTAACGGACAATATTCTTATATTAAAGGAGCTGTAGAATACGTGCACAAATACCTTATATAAAGTAGGGGGATGGAAATGAGCACATTTGTCCCTGGATTTAAGTGTTCTTGCTCTCATGAAAGACCTCAGATTTATTTATTTTTCTTTCTCTTTCTGTTCTTTTTCTTTTCTTTCTTTTTTAGGATGATGTACAATTAGCACAATTTGGCATGTAAGAAGTGACGCATGTAGAACCGAATCTCAGTTTCTGGCATGACAATTTGTTGATTTCACAAAACAAAAAGACCAAAAAAAACAATTTCATTAGTGAATTTACAGACAGTGGACAATTGCACAAAGCCATATGATTTACACCACTGAAAACTTACATTACACTGGTTCTAATCTGTAGTGAAGAAAGGCACATGTTTGTTTTGAGTTGACTGCTTTTGTTGTTTACTGTAAAATTGTGGCAATGTTACGTTGGTTGCATGCTCCTCTTACTGACTTAGCTATACAAAGGTAATAGACAAAGATGTTTAGCCTTAACTATATTACCTTGTTCCCATTTTCATGTTTGTTCACAGCTGTATTTTTGGTATTTCATATACAGACTATTTTACCATGTGCGCTTTAAAGATTTTATCTGATTGAATACAGAAAGTGCTGCTAGATGATGCATACTATATTTACAAATGCGTTATTAGCATCAGTAAAACTGGACACAATGATACACAATTTTCACTTGCTTATTAATGTAACACTTAAGTTGAAATATTCTTTAGCTGTAACCTATAAGCACAAAACAATCATATAAATCCTTAAGATGTTAGAAAGCCTTTCTTGTCTCATATACCAAAATGCAATCTTCAGTAAGCCAGTGCTGCAAGAGCACCATTAGACTTTCAACTTAGTGTTACTGGTTAGATTTGGTAGGCCTGTAAAAAAAAAAAAAAAAAATTAAATCATTGTTTTTAGGGACCATAATATTCCTCCTTTGTGATGAAAGCAATAATATTATAAAAACTACAACCTACAGCCACAGGGTCTACCACACCCCCTATGATTGTTTTGTTTACTTGATCTGTGCCATGAAATCTGATTTTCTCTAAATGCATCAAAGACATTGTATGATAACTGATCTATTCAGGAATAAAGATCTAACGTAACTATTTAGTATCTTGGTGAAAGATCTTTGGTGCTTTGCACATTTTATGAATACATTACTTCCAGCTGATTACAAGAGGTAATAATCAGAAATTCAAAAATATTTATATATTTATGTACTTATCTGACCTGTTTGCAGCCCATTGCATTCTTTTGTTGCCTCCAAAAGATTTTCTTCCAGGATTGTCCAGGATTTAGCTCCATCCATCGTCCCATAAACTCAGACCACCTTTCATGTCCCTCCTCAAGGAAAACAGCCGCAATGGCCGTTAAACACTCCATGTGTTCAAGGTTATAAACTTTATTACTTTTCAGTCATGACCAAAATTCAAAAACCTCTTATCTGCAGCATTGTCTGAGTGGTGGATTTAACTTGGAGGGCCAAGTTATGATTGCAGTCTGCTCATATTCAGCCTTATCCATGAAAATCCCTCTCATTTTTGGGACAAAATAGTCACCTGATTAAAAAACTACCATCACGTTTACTGGGAAGACGTTGGAGCAAAATAAGTACATTTTTCAGATAGAAAATCTTGCAACTTGATCATCTATTTAGCATTGTAAAAGTAGCCTTCAAAGTAAATTTTTGACTCATCCCTCTTCTTGTTAGTTGCTTCTCCAATTAATACCCTTACTTTTCAGAGTTTTAATTTAGGTGGGCAGGAATGTTGTCACTGGTTTGCTGTCATGTTTACATTTTTGAGTAATGGACTGAACAGCTCTTTGTGATGTTTAAAGTTAGGGCTTTGTTTTACAACCTAACCCTGCCAGAAATATCTCCACAACTTTATCTCTAACATGCCTTCATGACGCTGTTTATTACTAATGTTTTCTGAAGCCTTCACAAGACAGCTGGATTTCTAGGATTGAATTGTAACTAAGTGGACTGTCTTTACAAATAGCTGATTTATTGGTTTATTTTATTTAGAGTTTGAAATGAACATGCCACATGTTAGCACAAAGTTCTGAACGAAAAAGAGTAGTTGGGCGAAAGCAAATCTTAATCTATTTTTGAAGCAACTGGTTGAACTGTGTTTATTTTGGGGTGTCAGAGTAACGGAAGTTAAACACAAAGGCACACTATTCTGAATTTTATTCTGAATATTATATTCAGTACCAATTATAGTACCATAATTTCTGGACTATAAGCAGCTACGTTTTCGCACACGTTGAATACTGTGATACTTTTTACCAACGTCTTTCAAAAGGCTGGTCTGCTGCGTGTTGAAGCGGACGGCACAAGCTCAAGAGAAAGATGAAAGTGACATTGGGATGACAACGAAAGAGAGACTGAGGAAGTGCGTGTGGGGGTGTGTATGTGTGTTTGTGTGAGGCCAGGGATGTTATTGGAGGGCATGCACAAAAACCCATCACTGCACCTCACCCACACAAACACAACCACATCCCCAACTCGCATAATGTGCGTGGCATACAAAACCCACACAATGCACCCGACCCACACAGATACAGGCCACATGTGCGCGGTCCAAATGGCACACAAAAAACAGCAAAGTGGCACCGAGTACAAGACAGTGAGTTCCTGCCCCACACAAACAGGCCATGTGAGCATGATGCGCATGACGCTCAAAAGCAGTGCATCTGACCCACACGTACATACATGCCCACTTAGACTATTTGGTACAAATTACACTGAAATAATACAAACGGAAAACAAAGCTTACCTATTTTAAGAGAACTCTCTTACTGCCAGTTCCCAGGGTCAGTCTTGTGTCTGTGACATCCAGAGGATGAGTAGGTTAAGGGATGATTTTTGTCTTGATTTATTGTCATTTTGGCAAATGTTTCGACAAGATTTAACTGTTTAAAACTCTGAATACTCATGTTTAGATAGTTTTGCCACAAAGTCATATTTAACTAATGGAAAAAGCTCCACTTGCAAAGTAAACAATAGTAAATCAACCAATAAATGTTTTGCATAGGATGTGTGTGTCCATCCTGGCAGACGCACACAGATTTACATATAGGATATGAACATTTTATTTTTATTTTTTCCACAATTCTGTTAATAATAAAATTGGAATAAAAGTCAAATTATGAAAGTAAAACATTTTTCGTAAACTCAAGGAAAAACCTGCACAACATGGCCATATGCAGCTTAAGTGACACTTTTCTCTTTTCCAAGTTCAGGGGTGCTCAATAGTCCAGAAATTATGATAACAAGTTCTGAAATAATGCATAATTTTCTTTGTACTTTACAATTATGAACTACTTTATGTTGGTCAATAAAAGAAGGTTCCAATAAAATACAATGACATTTGTGATTGAAACGAGAGCAATGTTTAAAAGTCCAAGAGGTGGTGCAGACCCTTGCAGGTAATATTTCTGCAAGACTCTGCACTTTTATATAACCCAACTCCCTGTTTTATTGATATGTCCCTTGGTTCTCATGCGCGAGATGCTGCAAGATATGTACTGTTTTGCTGTTTTGTTTTGTGTTTGAAGAGCTGGACAAGTTCAGGAGAATGTTTGGGAAAGCAGGAAAACTAAATATGAATCAAGGGCATGCAGTGGAAGGTTCCTGTAGAGCAGCAGGCATTGATTCTTGCCCTCAGATCCTGTTTTAGACATATACCTACTTCAGCAAAGCCAAATAAATGGTTGAGTCATTCAGTACTATTGCAGAACTTGATGACAAGCAGAAGAAACTATTCATTCATTAATTCTGGGTATTTTAAACTGGAAAACATGCAGGACAGTCCCCAACTTAGAGGAAAGACATGATGCAAAAATTAAGTTGTGGAAACTTCTGTGTTCTTTACATCACAATAAAATTTTAATCACAATAAAATTGACATGTTAGGGCAAAAAATATGTCCACAGCATCAACAAGTGAGGTACAACCCAGAGGAAATACAAAATCCAGAAAGCTATAAACACGATTGGCTCATACTAAATGCTTAAAAAATGTAACTTCTGTATTTGCACATTTTATCACCTCGCTATGTTCAAGAGATTTTTGCATAGGGTGACACAGGGAAAATCTTTTGAAGAAGTCTGGAATGCAGACATTTGCATTCAGAACATACAGTGACTGCAATCCCTGAGGAGCATTTCTAGAAAACTCCATGACTGCAGTGAATGTGTGGAAACCACCTCCGTTGCAAGATTAAATGGCCTGATAATGTTCAAGTGTATTTATCTATGGACAAATAGACCACGCTGTTGGCTGGATGGAGAAGGCAATTATCTTTTTTTTTTTCCTTTTTCTGCTTTTTCTCCTATTTGATGTTTGCTTTTCCTTTCCCTAATGTAAAAAAATAGTTCTTTAGGTTTAGAACAACAGTGCTACTCAGACATTTTCAGGACTGTTCTTTCACTTAATGAACACTGCTTCACTGTTTTTTCGATGTACTGAAACTGATGGCCGTCTAAGTGGATTTCTAACACCTTAGGCTGCAGTATATTGAGAATGGGCTTTGATTACAGTTTTGGCTTTTAATCTCACAGGAAATCTATCAAACAATTTAAAAAAGAAAACACTTTCTGTCTTGAAGAAAGGAAAGCGAGGGGTCCAAATGCCCTCTGCAACATGCGTTTAGTTAATGCGGCTGCTGGAGGTAATTTAAAAAATGTACAAAGCATGAAATTATAAAGGATAGCATCTCAGAGCTCTTCACATTGAGTTGCAACTTGACTGCTGAATGTCTTTGGGGAAAAACTACTGCTAAACTAATGCTAACTGAAAAAGAGAAAATGTAGATGCAAGGTGCTGGTACGTCATTTGAATAGGGTTTATTTTTCTCACTATTTCTTCCACACTAATTTAGAGAAAAGCGTTATACCTTTTACTTGCAACTTTCATGACATTTTCTGTGATAGTAAGTTAAAAACAAATGTGTTTTTAATAACTGAAGTGAATTGATAAAATATTCCTTCAATGCCTGAATTTTGAATAACGTCTGGAATAGAACACTGGTAATAGTAGAGATTTTAATGGAAATAGTCAGAAATCCAGTGGATAAAACTTGGGATCCGTATTGAACAATATGAACGGGAAAATGAATCTCGTCTTACAGCAGAAGCACAACCCAATATGTATTGGGGGCATGTCACGCCGTGCTCCACTCGATTTTGCAACATTGTGAGTAGAGTACTGCT
Source organism: Phalloptychus januarius (assembly GCA_902982915.1). Lineage (NCBI taxonomy): Eukaryota > Metazoa > Chordata > Actinopteri > Cyprinodontiformes > Poeciliidae > Phalloptychus > Phalloptychus januarius. Next base: position 11,500,945 of record CADWAE010000230.1, on the reverse strand, counting down.
TACTCACCAAACAGGAAGAGTAACAAGGTAAAATCTTAAAGTAAATCACTGTATGTGGTTACAATAGGAATACACTTCCTCCTTTAGCTCTTCTTTGGCATCAAGTTGTCAAATACAGACAGATCTTATGTGCACTTCCATCTATTATTTAAAATTATAGCTGCAGCATCTCAAGCAAAGGTATAAAAGCCAGCGAGACACTTGCTGTGTAAAAGCACAGAAAGACCCTTAACAGATTAAATGTTGATTTGGCTAAGAGATATTCTGACACAGGTAAACTCTTGGAGTAGAAACTTAAGGCTTGTCAACATTTTGTAAAATGTTTATAGGACTCCTCTACTTCTGTCTTAAAATCACAATTTGCTTTGTTCAAATGTAAATGGGTATTAGTATCACGGCTTACTTCAGGATTTAAAACTTGCAACTTTTAAGCTTTCTTACTGAGCTAATGGGCCTCACATTACTGACAGATCTATAAATACAGATGTTTTACTAATTTAAAAATACACTGAACAGTTGTACAATATTATATTGATGTTTTTTAATTGAAATATTTGTTGATGGACAGCCAACACATCAAATTAAATCTAAACTGGGACATTAATGTTGTATTTAGCAGAAACATTCTTCTGCAAGTATCATTCATAGTTCCTTTGAGTTTATTATATATATGTGAAAACTTGCAAAACTATTTCAATAGTGTTGTGTAGACAATTAATTGTTTTTAACTAGTTATCAAGTTTAAGGCAACCTTGAAAAAATGTTTTACTTGGCAACACAAATGCCTGCAAACAAATTTGATCTGTTTCTAAATTTAGATCAAACTGAGTCAGATAAACAATAACACATCGACGCAAAGGCAGTGTAACCTCTTCAGGCGCTTTCATTGTTTTAATCATACTCTTGTGTAATCAGTGCTACACTTTATTTTCACAGTACACCATTTGTTGCAGTTAATTCTGCATGTATAATAATGTGTATTTGAAGAGAACCCCTAAAGGACTTCTGGAGATAAAAGTCAGTGCCATTATTGTACCTATCAGAAACAGATAGGTTAATTGTGTCTTTATCCTCAGATAACCCTCCCCTCCTTAATAAACTCATGGGACAGACTGATGTATCAAAACTGCTGATGGCATTATCCTCAGACGTTTTGGAGATGGAGTTCAAATCTTTTTAGGCCACCTTAAATCAGCAATTGTTCTGCTGGAAAACAATTGCCCTTTATCACCAAGGAGATCTGTGCTCTGGATGTCACTTTTTTGTGGGTGTGTGGGTGGTGGTGGTGGGGTTGTCTTTTGTCTGTGCCTATCCTCCGAAATAGCATTTAAAAGCTCAAATAATTGGTGCAGACAGAGATGGAAGAAGTGGGAGGGCTTAGTGGGGAAGAGAAGACAGAGCTGTTCATGGTTTAGAAAACCTTTTTTTTTAAAAAACTCAAAAATAATTACCACTTGGGGTGATGTCTTGATAGTTTACTGTTTCTGTTTTATCCGACATGACAACAACTTCTGTAAAGTCATCAAGTGACAATTATGGGACAAAAATGGCAGCAATTCGATTGTCTCTTTAATGGTTTTATTGAATTTAAACACTTCTATAATCACATCAATTTTGATTAACATACTTTACAACCAAGTTAAATATGGCTTACTGACTTGCTGGCACTTCTTGCACCACATCAGTGCCAGTGTCAAAATGAGATAATATGTGAGGCATCACATATGGAGATTTGTGCAACAAAAAGACTGAGCTGCGGGTGTCTTTTGCACTGCATGACAAATGTCTTCTTAGCATCATACCAGCTTGTCTTTTGCCTTTGATGTCATTTAAACTGCAACGAAAATTCAGCATGAAGAAAATAAAGTGGAAATAAAGAAGGTGAAAAAAAATAAATATATAAAATTTTGACTTTTGTGCCAAGAAACATTTTTTAATGGGACACATTATTTAGCAGGACATTTTTTTCAAATATGGCTAATTTCCAATCATTTTGCTGCCTCAATGAGCACAAAAACTGCATTCCAGTAATTGCTTGTTGACAACTAATATGAGGACTGAGACCTTATTTACCAAATATTTTCATCAGCACAAATGGGGTTACAGCATTCATTTTGAGCAAAACATAATTGAATTTATATCTATAATTTGTTCACTTGAATGATGCAAAGCAGTATTAACAGAAATCCAACCTTTTCTTTAATGGCATCATGCTGTGCTACTCAATATTGTGCAATTATTTTGCAATTGTGCAAAATAATCTATTAAAAGAGTAAAACAGGAAACTTTTACAGGGTTTACAGCCTCCTTTCTGAAATATTTATCAAATTTAAAGATTACTTCTAATGAACTATGGATGACTTAACAGTAACCAAAAGGTTAGTGTCCATTACTGGCTATTTTTACAAGAAGTTTGTGAAATATTTTCTCAAACAAAGAACTTACCCAGTTCTGAAAATATGTTAGTAGCCTTCATGTTGGAAGAAAGCAAACTGGCTTTGTTGTGGTTTGCAACCATGTTTTTCACTCCAAACATTAGGAGAGTTCATAATGGGAAACTGCTGTGCATGTGTGCTGTTGAACTTGCCTTTTTACAGTGACATTCAACCTGCTGTTTTCCAACTAAGAAAAAGGGTTTTAGTATTTTTTGACAAACCTAATGGTTTGATTTTACACTTTTAATCGTTTTCTCATACTAGAGATGTATAATGTTGTGTCTGGTTTGTCTCCTGACAAATTCCCCTTCCTGTGAATATGACTAAATGGTTTAAGCTCCTTTTATTTCTCTGGGTTTAATCATGCATTAAAACGAAGGCCTCGATAATTAACCTGCATGTCAACGTAACCACAATGGAAATATAAAAAGCAATGTTTTCAACTGAAAGTCTAATTAATATTTTTACACATTGAGTCAGTCATGTTTTTCAAATTAATTTAAATGCATCTAACCAAATTGAGAGAGAGAGAGCAAGAGAGAAAGAGGGGAAAGTTTTCAAGGCCAGAATAGTGATTTCCAATTAATTTTTATTCTTGCAACTCCTGATTCATGAGCTCTAGGTGGGATTTAACGAGGTTTAGTTTGGGTCAGGAAGCTTAGTGCTCAGTCAAGCTCAAGTTGATGCAGGTAACAACTCTGTAAAATAAATACCAGCACTCTGTCGCTGCTTAATCCCGTTAAAAAAGAAAAAAAGAGGAAAGAATAAGCGCTTATGTAGAAGGTAGCTTCTTACTTCATGATTGAAATGTTGTTTCAATCACGAAATCATTCATCATTTTTATGTCTCATTTGCTTTAAACTAAACAAGCTAAAGGATTTCTGTCTTTTTACTAAATTAGAACCACAACATTTATTAACCAATTTACCAGATTTCCCTCTCGAACTTTATCGTCCGTCATGAATCCCCAAAGATCAGTCCCTTCTGGTGGTAGACTAAGGCGAACAAAAGACAAAACTGACAGAGAGATGAGAGAAGTGCATTACAGACAGAAAAGGAGACCCAAATTGGTGCGTGGGATGAATAATACATTTTGTTCAATCCTTCTAGTCCTGTAAGTTAGCAAAATGACAGTGATCAAAGTTGAGTCTGGGAGGATTGGTATTAAAGTAGAGATTAAAAATGGCTGAGAGAGTGTAAAGGAGAAGACCAGAGAGGGGGGGATAGAGGATATTTCTGTCTCTTGTCAGATTCTGTCATGACTTGTTTTACATTTGCACTTTGCCTCCTTATCCCAAAGCTGCTCTCCTTGCAAATCAAATAGGTTTGATAATTTGATGTGGAAACAGCTGCTACAGCCCGGCGCAGCTACTGCCGAGTCAGTGCGCAGTGTCGCCCTTTGTTTTATTCCATGAAGGGTTTTTGTTGCTGCTTAAAATAAATGTGGCGAAAGAGGGTTGAGGGAAAAAGTGATGGCAAAAATATTATTTTTAAACATATCCTCATGCTCGCAGATGCACAAACACATCCGCTACATCCCGTCCACACATAGCCACAACAGATGCCTCGTCTCTGGTGTATTGTATTTGTAAGATAACGGGCCGGTGTGGGTGTTTGCAAAACAACTCAGTTTGCACCTGAGTCAAAATCTATCTCTGCTTTAGTCGCCAAGAGCGCGGGGAAAAAGGAGCTGAGTAGGACACATCACACCAAGCCCACTCTCTTTGAAGAATACCGAGTCTGTCTGCCTGATGCTTGCTCTATCTGCAATTCATGTTTGCTTTAAGATCAGTTAGCAACTGCAGTCTTTCTGACATAAATAATACTTTTTGGAGAGCAGGTTTGTGCTGCAAGAGGCCACTCTACGTCCTTCAGCTGAAAATGTGAATTTAAGCAGAACATGATGTGCGAGTCATTAGTGTAGAAGGATTTTTTTTCTTTTGTTACATTTTAATTAGCTTTGTGTTAATGATTCTGCTTAGTATTAAAACTTTATGAAATACATAAAATGCCATACAAAAGGATTAATTCCCCTTGAACACATTTTGTAACTCCACAGCCACAGAATTTAATGTTATATTGAGATTTGTGACAGTCCAACAAAGAGAAGCTCAATGTGAAGTGGACGAAAAATTAAACCTGCTTTTTCAATTCTTTTTCAGTTAAAAAGCAGCAAAATGTGGCATTTGCGTTGGACTGTTTTTATATTCATAAAAAAAACTTTATATTTTAATATTTTAAAAATATAAAAATATAAAATATTTTAAAAATTTGTTATATTTTTATATAAAATAAATTTTTATATAAAATTCACCAAAATTTTTCATTAGAAAGAACACCTACATTTTACATAGAGTGTAATTTGATCTCAGTGTAAATACAGCTCTGAATGCCTCAGAACATCACTGGCCAAATATCATAAAATCGGACAATAACAGCGGACAGAGCAGAGATAGAGTTATAGAAAATCTTAAGGTTAGATTATAAAAGAATATATGAAACTTTACACATGTCACAAATGCCCACTTTAGAAGTCTGGTAAAAAGAAATTCAAAAAAAAAAAAATCACCAGGTCCTTCACAAAAATCCCTATAGGGGAGATAGACAATGTGTGGAAGAAGTTATCTTCAGATTAGACAAAAATGCTAAAAGGCATATGTGTCAGAAGTCTAAGTGCAACTTTCCCACTGTGAAACATGACAGGGGGTGCATCATGCTGTGGAGTGTTTTTCCCTTGCGAAGACAGGGAAACTAATCAGAGTCATGGCTAAACAAAGGGAACTGAATTCAAGCCCATTCTGGTAAATAACCTGTGAATTGTAAAAGACGACATTGCTGTAAAAGATGGTCACCTCCCATCAGAGCAACAACCTTAAAAGTACTGCCACAGCGACAACAAATTGACATTCATGTAGCAAATGGCCCAGTCAAAGTTGAGACCTGAACCTAACTGAGAATCTGTGGCAACAATCCAACTGCTCTGTGACCAATCTAACTGACTTCGAGAGAGGTTGAGCTCTAAAGTATTGACTTATAGGGAGACTTTATGGACTTACACACCCCATTTTTCATATTTGCATTTGTAATAAATAAATTGAAAGCCATCTCTGATTTTTCTTCAGTTCAAAATGATGCATTGCTTTGTCTTGGTCACATTAAAACAAAAAAGAGGAAAAGAGTTCAAGAAGAATCAGAAACTTTCCAAGATAATATAAATTCCAGTCATTTGAAGACTCTGTTAATGAAAAGATATTTCTGTAAACTGAACAAAAGAAAAATATTAGGTGAGATCCATATGCTTACATGCAGAGGATCTGTACAGTTCTTTAAAATAGCTGCATACAAAAGGGGGCACCAAACAGTAACCGTGGTGCTTTAAGCTCAGCCAGAAGGACAGAAATAAAACAAGTGCTCTCTCACAATCCATGGCTGCTAAAAATAAGCTTGCTCAGACGAGGGTGGTAGATTCTCGGCTGCATCCTCTGCTCTGTGGCTGTTGAGGCAACTGTTTGATAAGTGTAGATCTATGAGAAAGAGATTTTAAATGTGTGCTTCTGTAAGCGTGATGTGCGGTACAGAGGTTTGGAGCTAGCTCACAGTACAGCTCCAAATCTAGCAACTTGTGCATACTCTGCAAAATCATAGTCACAGACACAATTTTTGATGAAATAAAATCAAATGCACACACATGGTTTTGTTGTAATTCTGTGTGAATATTTATAATAGATATTAAAATATCTCGAACTGCTAAAAAGCAATTAAACATGCATTTTAAATACTTCATAACAAAGATTTCCCAACACTTGTTTCCTAGCAACTGCAACCAGAATACATCGAATCTGCATGTTGCCAGGATTTAACATGTTTTAATTCAAATTTGGATAATTTTTTCATATCTTTGTGTTCTGTGAGAAGGCGAATGTATTCAATGACAATGAGCAAAATAAATAAAAACCCAAACTAAAGGCTTGTTTCACCTGGCTGAGCAAAACCTTTTTCCTCTTGTGCTGGTCACTCACTTTATCATTGTCTCTTCACTGCCATTGCACTGTCTGCTGTGGTAGTAGCAGAATGAATATTTCAGGAGTCAACATGGCGTTCCATTTGTTACTTTGGCTGTGAACAGAGTTGGAGTCTCCCCACAGGTACTTAGGTGTTTACATCCTGCCAAAAGCCTCTGTTCGCTCTGCACAAACAATTGGCAATTTGCTCACAAGCAATTACAACTGAAATTTGGGATCTGTACTAATTTACATCCCCTATTTTCTGCTTAGATAATATGTAAATCAAGTGGTTTTCTGAAGATAACGCTCATAAAATGTGTTTATATCTAAAGAATAGATGTGGAATAGCAAATTAAAGTGGAAATGGCTGTCAAGAAGCCAAATCATCAATAACACATTTGTCTTCTCTGTGAATTTGTTTTCCCAAAACTGATTCTGCAGGTTATTAATAATCTGCAGAGTCTGTTTCTGGATTAAGATGCTACTTGGTCTAAATACCGAGATGTTGAACAGCCTCGTGTTTACAGGCTATATGAATTTGTTGGATGCAGCCCTCCATGTAATTCATAATGCACTCCCCTCCCATGCATTTTTGATGCTATGGAAAAATAGAGCAGGCTTAAAGCCTCCACTTTCCCTCACCACGGGAGCCTAACCTCCCATTGGTGTTTAGCCTCAGGGAGCTGATTGGACTAAATGTTGCAGAATGAAGCACTGTTTTCTTCATCTCTTTGTGTTCTTTCTTTGTCAGGGTCACGTAATCACAAAAGGGCTTAATTTTCTCGTCCTGCTGTTAGTTTGAAGGTCTGGCAAGATCAATGGGTTTCAGGACAATAAACATTAAGATAAACAGTGAAAGGTGAGGTCACTGTGGAACGCAAGTGACACATGAGTGGGCCAAAAAGTGAACAGATGGGTTTCAATTTTACTTAAATTAAAGGCAGAGTGCCTGAGTCACAGTGAGAAAAACAAATGAACAGACATAACAATTTACCAAAATATTAATGCACCCTGACGTTTTCCACATTTTATCGCATTATAGCTACAAACTTCAATGTATTTATCTGTATTTCAAGTGGTAGACCTACATAAAGAAGCACATATATGTGAAATGAAAAGTAAACAACTATATTTGTATTATATGAAACTATATATATATGTATATATATACATACATATACTGTATATATAGACAATGATATGGCACTAGATTAGATGATAGATAGACTGACGTCCACAGAAAATAATTTTCCATGTTTTCATTGTCGGGTGCTGGTTATCATTGTTGCATCACAACAAAAAGTAATTTGTTTTAAATAGTGGCTGCAGACTTTTGGATGTAGTTCTCCCTTTGCATGCGTTTTTGTTTTATTCTTGTTTCATTTTTCACATTGGTAGGTGTTTGGTTAGATTGCATGGAAACTCAAACGTGCCCTGGGGTTATAGTACAACTATGCAAACATTATAGTTATTTCTGTTTCCCCAGCAATAAAGTAATAATCTTTAAAGATTATAACCTGTCCATTGACTGCTGGGATTAACTACAACCCCTACATGATAAACCCTGACGAGGACTGAGAGACTATAGAAAATGGCAAGCGGGTACCTGCTCAAATTTTGAACTATCATTCTAGAACAGAAGTAAATGTGCTCTAAACAAGTATTTACTGTAAATATACCTACAGTATAAATAATTATTAAGTTCTATATTTTTTTTAATTGTTTTAATGGATGCCATGAAAAATACTGTTGTGGTTACTTGCTGAACATGGAGTCTTGAAAAGAGTAGAAGGTTCTTAAAGAGACAAAAGCCAATTTCAAGGTGTCACATTTGGCAAAGTAAAATTTCTTTCAATTTTTATTGCTTTTTGTTTTTGATGTATGCAACATTTTCATAACAACATTTCAGTTGTTATGAAAATGTTGAAAAGGTAACATAGTAACATATATATCATATTGATTGTGACATGAAATGGCAATCTATGCCTGGAAAATACTAAATACCTTCCTGTGGTCGGGAAACAAAAAAAAGAAAAACAGACAATATTCATATTCTGCTGACTAAAAGTGTAAGGCTCACCGTGCAATTAATATTCCATCAGGATATACTTTGTATTTTGGAAATAAATTATATTCAAAGTACTTGCAGGAAATGTACTACAAACCACGCCATCATCTCTCATTTAAGCTGACAGGAAGGTCTGGGGGCAGCAGTCCCCTCAAGGACAAACATCCGCCTTTCCAAACTGCAGAGTTAGGCTGCTGTTAAAGGAGAATGTCACACACAGGGACAACTTGTTTACCAAGGTAGACTGCAGATCATTACAACAACAGAGATGCACAACAGAGATGCACAGAAGAACTCAATTAAATGAGGATCATTTGCTCAGCTGTTCTTTTCTACTGCTTTTTTAAACTTTTACATTTTATTGTAAATACAACATAGAAATATCACAGACTTGTATCAAGGCTTGATACAAGCCTTGTATAACAATTATACAAAAAATATATTTAAATACGCCAACTTTGCTTACAACAAATTGAAAGTATGTAAAGCTGTTGCTGGCACTGCTGTGTCATCTGTTAGGAAATTATTAATTCTGGCTCAGCACTAAATATGCTTACCATCTGTTCTATTTTATTCCAGACCCCAACTCATGGTTCATGTTTAATGTATCTGTGCTAATAGCATCATCTTTGTACATTACAATAGCAAGCTCTGTATCATGAAATCAGTGGCAGCAGTGAAAAAGTGGATGCACTCTGAATAACTTTTTACCTGAATTGTTTGTGCAGCCAAATCTAAAATCTACAAAATAATTGTCCTCCTAAAGCATAAAGCATAAATCAAAGGCTAAACAAATCTGTCTGCTTTTGCATTCAAATTGCAAATTATCAAACATAAATGTGATACATTAGGGACAAGTAATTGGTGCGCGCAGAAGCAACATTTAAAATCTATTGAAATCCTTTTCCTGAGAGGTCAGGTGTGACTCACTTTAATATGATTTCCACCCAGGAGAATAATTTGTGGACGTATGAAGAAAAATAAACATTGTGCCTTTAAGGCATGTTTCCTTATAGATGTAGTCTACAAAACCTGTGTACCAGATCTGTAAGCTACACCTTCATTATTGATGATCTCAATCTAAATTATAGCTATCTCTGTGTAAAAAGTGTATTTTTTAATAACAGGAAGCATCAGATGTTATTATTACATTATTACATCATTAAAGCCAAGTGATGTAATACTGCTTCCACCTTCGCGTTCATCACCTCACGCTCTGCAATTATTTCTTTCCTGTGTCAGAGAGATGTCAGGTGAACTTTTAATTTTTTTGCCTTTAAAATGAGAAAGTGAAACAAGAACCCCAGAGCTGAAGTGAAAAGATTGCAAGTGAATATTTGAAATAATTATGTATTTTCAGCCATAGAGTCATGATATGTTTTTTAATGAGTAATCCACTAACTGAAGCCAAATATAATGTAAATTTGAATATTATTTCTGAATTTTAAATTTCCAGCAGATGTGAAAATATATTTTTTGTAGTGTTCTAAATACATGTCCTAAAACAAGCCAGTGGTATCTTAGTGTGAGTAAGGAATTATCTATTGCTTCAAATTTTATTTGAAAGACCATGACCACATTGTGCCATTTGACAATGATACAGACTCGCTCCATAAATTAAAATGTTATTGAAAAGGTCATTTATTTGGCACATTATAGATCAATGACACTCACACTGAGGTTGACAAGCCTTAATTTCTTTTAATTATGATTTGCTAATAAAAACTCAACAAGTATTAATGCTGATGTTATAGCCTATAACTAGTATTTACTGATAGTACTTCTGTTATATATACTTCACCCCCTTTTCCGATGCCTTGAAAAAACATTTGCAATGCTTACTGCACTATTACCTGTTACTTCTCTGCTCCAGTTAAGCCCCCACACCGCTGAATCCTGTGTTACATCACAGATATGTTAAAAATGATATATCCCTATATGCATATACACATATATAACCTCATTCTTGTCTAAAGACATTCCACACCTCGGTCAATAGAGTAACAATGATCTGCACATTTTCAGATATTTGAATGTGGCTCTTAAAATCTTCGAGGAGCTCAAATCCTCAGCTGGATGAATTTTAAATCCACCCTGCTCTGCACCAGCGCTGTCTTTCAATTTGTCATCTTATCATAACCGCTCTAATCAAAACATATTTGAGCATGGGTATCCTCATTTGAGATCTGCTGTTGCTGCAGAGAAATGCCGGTTCTGGACGACCGGTCCAAAGGGGCTGGCTGCATCAAATAGCTTTAGGCTTTGAGGAAGATGAGAGAGTGGCATCGTCTTCTTAATCTCTTGCTCCCAGAAAGGGCCTCCACAACTACCTTTAATCACCTCGCAGTGAATTCTCGCTGCAGTCTCATGTTTGCTCATTCCATTTTATCCTTTCCCAAAGAGAAGCGCAGGGGACAGCTGAGGTGGCTCATTAACACCAGACATGTCCAGGTCTGAGTAATGTGTTGCCTTATGGCTTAATTAAAACATAGTACAGCTCCAAGTAATACGCTGTTCATTATTCTGCATATCTAATTAGTATTTTTGATAAAACTGCAAGTAAGAAATAATACATATGTGTGAGAAATGTTCTGAATTTACCTATGAGATTAACAATGCATGTGTACAGAAAATTTGCATTTAAAATTTATTTTACGAGTCGTAGCATAACAATTGCTTTTGTTTAACTGTTTTTGGAGGATATCTGTATAGATTCAGTGGTGCATCTGCAGCAAGCAATCACAGGAGAGCTGCAAGAGAGTGTATGTCTGGTGTAAAGTCAGCCAGATGGGAGACAACATCTTCTTCACCACAGGGAAAAGCAGTGGACAGAAACAGGTGAAGGAAAAGAGAGACAGATTTTCCCTCTCTTTTTCTATCCTTTTTTTTAGGAAAGAGATGTGTGTGTGACTCAGAAATGTCGGCAGTGAAGTGAACATGGAGCCAGTTTAGCTCATGATGAGGAGAGGAAGTTCAATAAAACACATAAATAAAACAATACAAAGAGAGGAGGTGGACTAGCAGCAACCTGAATGTGATGTAATCCATGTTACACACGTCAGAGGATTTTGGTGAAGCTATGTCCTCTAATATTGGAGACAATTACAACTGGTCTATCAAAGCTGAAAATGTCAGATCAGGAGTTTGGAAATAAAAGTGTCCAGAAGTAAAATACACAAGAGGTGGATCTCCTTAAATCAGAATACAAATATCATAAGAAGTTAATAAACTTAATTTTAGTAATTAAATTCAAAAAGTGATTCTTTAAAAATGTATTTCCATTATTATAACTATGGTTTCAAGTAAGTAAAAATTTTAAATGTAATTTCTCTGAATATTGTAACATTAAGTAAGAGCAATACAAATACTTCTAATACAGAATGTCACGTTCATGTTAGGGCCTAGAATAATAAGCATCTTTCCAGGAGCTATAAGAGATAAATGACTCTTTCTCTGATTCTGACTCTGATGTTTTCAGAGGTCAGAAGTTGTATAGCAGGGAATTATGGTCCCATACTCTCAATGAAGAGATAAGAGGCACAGAGACCCTGTTTCAGATAGGCCAATGAGAAGTTCAGACTGCATCCATGGCTGTCGACCAGCTATGTTTTCCTCTGCTGCCAAATGTCATGAAGATGCCGATTTCTTTTTTTTCTGGCAAAACTAGCTCTGTCCAAAGTGCCAATATGTGCTTAAAAGACAATGAAATGGAAAGAGATTGAAATGTATCCCTGTGCCTCATAATTTTATGACATTTACATTTTTAGACTGAAATAAATGTACTTTTCATTGCTATTCAAATGTATTGGTGTACATCTGCATATAGAATAATATTATGGAGCTGCAAAGCCATCAGAACATGTGTACTTATTTGCTTTGCTAATCATAAAGCTTTGAACCGTTCATAACAACCCACATGCCGGTTTCCCATGTTGTGATTTAGTAAGATCTCAGTCTCAGTTTCACAAGACAGCAAAAACCTTGATTTTCTGTCATAGAGAATATATACCATCTGCCACAACCACATGATGAGGGACCCTTTTATGGGCCATAGATTTCACAGCTGGACTCAGGCAACAACAATATATGTAATGCCAGGATTCAGCATATACAAACAGATTACCTTTCTCAATTGCCACTGCCCCTTCAGCTCAGTTTGTAGCTGTCTAATGCACTCCTATTTTACACACAGAGCTACAGTGGAGCTCTGCTCTATTACATACAGCTGTCAGTGAAACTGTGCAGCACTTCTGCAGAAAAATGTATACATTTAGGGGGAACGGTGTAATTACATCATGAAGTTTTCATGAGAGCTTGATCATGACAGCGAGGTCCTTCAGTTTAATTAGCCTCACTTATTAAAACTGTCTATCAGCCATGTGGTGACGTTAATAAAATTGCTGAGGTCAAAGCAATTCTTCAGCTAAACCTTGCTATCATTCTTGGGCCATTCATTCAAACCAATGAGCTTTAATCAGCGCTTTCCCCTCTCACTGTATGAGAATCTTGCATCATGTTAATTCTCCTGTCAAAGAAAGGCATGAATGGAAAAGCACTGCTGTAAACTGCATTGATCCATGTCTCTACACTGTTTTCCTGCCACATACCCAGCGAACAGAAGCCAGAAAAGCACGGTTTTGACTGCACAATAAATCTTTTAACAAAGCTTACATGAAAATAGGAAAGCAGATTATTAAAGGCGCCCATGAGATGGGGAAGTACTGTACAGTACATTCAAGAGGCGTTGCTAGGTAACGCTACTGCTGAGTGAGTCAATGAGCGATCCGGAGGCTCTGAGAGGAGCTACAACACAGACAGCCCAGCAGCTACACAATACTCTCAGTCCACATGGCGACTGCAATTAGGTAAATTAACATCATCCCTACAGGCAACCCAGGGAGAAAAACATAGTATTTTTTCCCCTGTCACATTTTTGTATCAATGGATTGATGATTGAGAGCATTAACTGATACATCAGAATAAAAACAGGATATATTGAGCTAAAGACCTCTGATATCTAAAGGATGAAAGTGATGAAACAAGCAAAAAAGTTGTAACATTTATCAGACAATGTGAGTAAATGAGATGTGACAACTGACATTAGTAAGCTAACAACTAAATTCAATAACTTGGCCCCTGTCCTCACATGCAATAGAGCAAATTACGTAGATATCACATGCTACTGGAGGAGTTGCAATAAATACTGGAGAAAATGCAGCATTAGTTTGAAAGAAAGCAGCATAAGTGAATACTAGTTGCTGGGAGACTAGATATGTAGTCTGGGCCCTAAATGAGCTTTTATTGTTTTGTTTTATTAGCCTGAAACTATGAAAGTGAACGATCAAACATTGTGTTATGCTGGGTTTGTTTAGAAATCCAACAAACCAAAAATACCTCTCCAAGATTTGGGTTTCTGGATTCGAATTTTTATCTGCTTCAACAATATCTGTAATACTGGATTGAGTTGAATAGTTTTGATCATTTATTTCTGCATATCTATTGTAAAACTGAATTAGGGTAAGTCAGACAAAATGCAAAGCAATCCAAAAACAACTTAACTATTCTTCAATAGTGTACTTAATATATCATTAACAGTGTGCTGTACTTTACTATTATAAACTCTGCAATGTTGACTTTGCGATATCATTGCTCATTTATCAGAGTGCAAGCATATTTTAGAATTGGTTTAATTTTAGAAACAATATCATAAAATTGAATACAGTCCATTCACTGTGATTATCAGGAAGTTATGTTTAGGCTAAGGCTTATTTCGGTTCTGGCTTATTTTATTGCATTGTCTTTCATGCAATAAAATAAGCCACTTATTTTTAACAGGTGCAATTCAGTCTGTAATTGACAAGTGTGTTTGAAGAGAAAACGTCATAACACACATATGCACTAACATATGCTATTGCACTCAAAACCAACACACAAAACCACCCAGTGAGGCTTACAATAAGTCACCCATAATAACACACTGCTCTGCTGTCAGATGAGCTCCTGTTCGGTAAAAGATTTTCCATTCTGATACAGAGTGCAGGCCACCTTGCCCTGTAGGGATTGTGAAAAAAGTGTTTCCTTCACTGTTTGCATAATAGAACATGCTGTTCTTACTTTACATCTGGAGCAGATTGGAAAACAAGTTAGATTTTGTAGCCTCAGGAGAATAGTAAATCTTTTTTTTTTTTTTTACATAAGCTGGACATGTAACAGCTGTTGTCTAACTCTTGTGTCTGTGGTTTTATGTCAATTATTTTTTGATCAAGACAAGATTTTTGCTTTAGTTGTTTTACAAATGTAAAATTAAGTAGTTCTGATCATCTTATTTACCTGCACCAACTTTTCTCACCTAATTGGATTACCAAAATCTGTGTTTTTAAAGCATGTCCTTATGTGAATATTAATTGTGGCACAAACACAACATCATTGATGGTGTACACAGTACAGATCTTTACATAAAAGAAAATTTAGTGCATATAAAATTAGAAAAGGAAGCAGTGGTAATCCTTCAGCTCACTCAGAGCTTGTGATGCTGAAGTAGCTGCAGGATGTAAGCCTGCTCTCACCATGTGTCTTCATTTACAATGACAGCGTCGGGCCGATTTGACATTAACCCCAGGTACATGAAGCACACAAAACAGCCACTACAGTGTGCCAGCCAAAAAAAAGCTATTCAAGACTTGTTACATTGTTTTTAAAAATATTTCACCTGCCTGCATTTTCCATCTCATTTATTTGCTCCAAACAAATAAACACAAATGTGAAACTCTTTTTTATAACTTTCAGATCCAGTTGTGTTGCATGATTTGTATGATATTTCAGTCTTTCTCTGTTGACCGCATTTTTTTTTGCAGTCATTATGTAAGAATTTCTTAAAGTTGATGACATAAAATCTGCAATGATGTTATACAATAAATACTTATAACAAAGCGCAACTTAGATAAACATAGTAGCCATTTTCAATTTAATCTTGTCACATGAGTTGAATGTAATGAATACCAGCATGGAACATTTGAATTTAGCTTAAGATTCCTAATGCCACATTTCAAGGACAACAGCGCCATCTAACATTCATATAGGAAATATACAGCATAATTTCATACCAAAGCACAGGGCTATATTTGTTTTCAGGTCTTACTTTGAATCGATAACATTTTTTTTGCATATTCTCTCAGCTTCCTTTTTGCTTGAGGCATTCCAGTCACAGATGCTCAGTTGGTCAACTCAGCATGATGTTCCTTAAAGCCAGAGTCTCAAATCCTCCCCCTCCCCAGCCACTTTCTTGGTCTACTGAATGCACTGTGTGTTGCTTTTAAACCACATGACACTGTCTGTTGTTTGCCTCACCATTCATCCATACAGGGCAGAGCAGGTGGATGACTGACTGTTTTTTCCCTCCAAGGATAAAGACAGTAAAGTTTCTTATGTTTTAATGATACATTTATTCTTTAATTTAGAATTGAGCGTGGTGGCAAGAAGATTTCGCCCTCATAAAGTGGGTCAAATAACTTGGTTATTTAAGGTCTATTGTAATAAATTTTTTATTGAAGCCGAATACCACAAATACAAGCAACAACTTGTACAACATCTTGTGCAGTGTATTGTGAATTTGAAGAGGACTCAGATTCAAAATCACTATGGTATATTTTGTCACCAACAAGCTTTATTGTGGCAATAGTGGTCTTTTGGTGATGAAATGAGATCAGTTTCTTGCACCAAATCTTTTAGAAATACACCCAAAACATTTTACTTTGACTACTCTAAATTTAAAACATATTATCTCCTGAAAACATGCTTTTGAGGAGAGCTGAAATGGATGCAATTTTTTTCAAGGTTTAATGTATTTCTTTTGGTACCAGATACCCAAGAGCTGAAGAAACAATGCAATTGTTGATTGTCTTCAGGCAGTTTCTTCCAGGCCACCACAGCAAAATTATGTAAAAGCAATCTGACCCGAGCTCTGGGATAAATAACAAAAGTAAACTGAGAATAAAAAATATAAAAAATGTTATATTTTGGTGCATTACAAACCATAAGATGTCTCTATAAAATTCACAGAATCATGCTGCTACACTCCTCCTGTAAATTTCCAGAACAGACTTTCCATCCTGCCAGTAATTCTCTATAAACCATATACTTGACTTTATATGCCTGCTTAACTGTAAATTGTTGACATTGTTGGTCAATGCAAAATTATGCTCTAAATTGAAAAGTGAATGAGAGTAATGTGAGAAAGTATTTTCCAACTTCAAGATTTCTTCTTGTTTGTCACACTTAAATATGTTGCCTCATACAAATTTCAATAATCAGACAAATATAGTCTGAGTAAATACAAAAAACAGTTGTCAAACCAAGTTTCAATCAATCTGTATTCCAGTGCCACCACGTGGTCACAGTCTGAATTAGTTTGTGATCTTGCTAAAACTGAAGGCAGAATTTCCATCCATCCATTTCTTTACAGCCTTATCCCCTTGGGGTCAGCAGCGTTGCTGGTGCCCATCTCCAGCTGTTAACGGACGAGGAGCGGGGTACACCCTGGACAGGTCACCAGTCCATCACATGGCAGAATTATTTGACCTGGTGGATATTTTTGATTTTAATTTAGTTTTATTACTGGTGAGTAATACCAATAGCCACCACTAACTGGTCTATATGTACAACAGACACATAAAATGGGTCTGGCTGTGACATATATAATGGAATTATTATTTGCAGAAACATATACAGTACGAAACAGCAGTGTTTTGTTGCTATCTGGCCTAAAAATTATTTTTTTGTGCTAATGTGATTTCTTTTTGTGTGGTTTTCACTGAAACAGTCATGATAAACTAGAAACTACTACCAGTTCCAAATCAAGTTATTTGACGTAGAATAATCTCATCTACAACAGGTTAAAAAATCCAATCTCAAGTAAACTAAATTACATAATTTGTTCCACTTTATTCATTTTTTATTCATTCAGTGATTTGTTTCCTGTGTCTCCTGTGTTCAGCTTTCATCATCATCATCATCATTGTTTATTTATTAAGCTCTTAAAAAAACAAAGTGCTGCACAGGTACATCAAAACTAAAAGTCTGAAAGAATAATGGAAATAATAATACAAACAATGTGCAAAATACAAGGTTAAGAGAATAAGCAATGAAGTCAGAAAACAAAGGCTGGCCTAATGATCGCGTTCCCTTGAATTATACGCTTGTATAAAACAATGAGTTTTTAAAAGAAACTTACAATCACATAGGGATTTTGCAGACTTCACAGACAATAGGGAATTGCTCCAGAGCCTACCTACAATTGAAAAAAGTCACAAAAAGCAGCACATATTAGTCCTGAGAACAACTAAAAGCTTTTGATATTGTCCAGATCTACTCTGGATGTGTGACTATCAAAGCTTAGTAAGATGAGGAAATGCCAGACAATTTAGACATTTAAAAACAAAATCTTGCAAAAAATTCTAAAAGAAACAGGAAGAAAAAAAAAGTCAGGATGATGTATTCATATTGTCTGGTCCCAATTAGCAGACAGGCAGATGGATTCTGGACCAGCTGCAGACAACAAACCAAAGACTGTTTTTTTTTTTCAACTAAATGAACTGGTTCTTTGATTTTTGATAAACCTGTCAGCTGGTCAATTTTACATTTACAGAACAGCTTCTTAATTAGGTTATTGAAACTTCTTTTGTCTCTGGTTCTGATGCTGCTACCCCAACAGAAGAGAAAAGATGACAGTCTCAGCAATACTCTTCTTGAAGATATGCAGCATCTTGCTGCAAACCTTGAAGGATCTAAGCTTCCTCAATAAGCTCCAGTCTAGTTTGCTGTCCAGATGACCACCAAGATATTTATATTCCTCAAACCTCTCTGACTGTTACGTGTCAAATTGGATTCCAATGATCATAAGAAAATTAAAAACAACAATAAACAAAAAAACCTTCCCAGTGTATCACAAATGGGACATCACATTATTAACTTGTTTATATAAGGCTTTAAAAGTAGTTTGAGATACTGCCTTGAAAAAAACGGCCTGAAGGTTATAAGGTAAACCTTCTCATTAACATCAAATAACTTCTGCAACAAGCAATTACAATAACTGACATGACTTCACCTGTCAATCATTCTAGGGAGTTTGTCAGCAACTGACCAATAGGCGGTCGCTATTTGTCCCGAAGGACACGCCCCTTTTCCGAAAGGACTAAATTTCCCACAACGTTGACCTGACCGCTGAGTAAGCAGTTTGTGACGTAACATCCGCATGCGCAGCAGTAATGCGGGACGGATTGTTGGGTAGTACAGGTTGCTAACATGCTGCGGTCATAAAGATTTCAAGGAAAATAATAGGAAATTATGGTCCAACTTTGTCAGTGGTAACATGCAATACCGACAGTCATTACCCAGAGCGTGTAGAGGGTGGAATACAATTTTTAACATTTCCAAAACCCAAACGAATTGGATCAAGGCCTGCAGCCGACCTCATGTCCTGTTGAATGAAATTGTGATCAACGGAAACTACTACATGGACAAAGGTAACTGGTTGTAAACATTCAATTTTTTGTCATGATGACACTGTATGATAGTCAAATTAAAGATCAATAAGTTAAGATAATTATGCTTTACTTTATGTGTAAATTCAGGTAGCTCTGCTAACATCTGCTGCTAACATCTGCTGGGTTTAAGCACTTTTTATGCTAATTTTTATTTCAATTATTTTTATTTTTACAAGCTTATATTATTAAATCACCTGCTTTTGCATCTGCAAAATACATCCCATGCATCCAATGAGACTTTGTGCCCCAAATCTTTCCTGCCAAAGACAGAAAGACTTGGGCTTTAAGTCCATTGTTTTCCACAAATAACCTTATTAGACCTGATGTTTGACATAGATATTTTTTTTTTGCGTGTTGTGTTTGCCTCAGTGTTGGCTTATAAAGCAAAAAGGACACCAATGTCTCGAGTTTGACTTCCTCTGTCATTATTACTTGCTTTGTTTGTCAGAGGTTTGATCTACTTCCGCACGGGGGAGGAGCCATGTCATGCCATTTGCATTCATAGTGGAATAAATCACAAAAGAAGCAACACATATTTGTAAAAAAACTTAAAAGGAATGCAATCACTGGTTGTTTATGTGCAACACACTTATTGTGTCTGTTTTGACAATGAAATATGTACTTTAGCACCACTTTCTCAAGATTTTTATTGGATTGAACAACAAGCGTCACCACATTTTCTGGCAAAGAGAGTTTGAATGCATGGGACTTTAATAATAAGTTAACTCACTTAACAGTGTTTAACCTAAGGTAACTGGTCTGCTGTAAAGTTGGCCAACGTTCTCTTTTCTGATAAAGTAATTTTTGTATTTTATTGGCAAGTCGGGGTCAAGAGTTTGGAGGAAGTGTAGAGATGTTTTGCTTATTCAGTGGTGATTTCCTCTGCTGATGAGCTTTATTGAAAAGATTTGATGCAGCAGTATTTAGTACCTTCCCACAATCTAAAAAACATCAGTACTTGCTGTAATGGGTATTGTCTAGATGAAGACTGGAAAGAAAATACCTAAGGAAGCCGACAGGCCGAAGGCTATTATTAAAGCAACCGTGCCTTCACCACTGCATCGGTACATTAATTTATGAAAAAAAAATAGATCTAACCCGGTACTGAATGCATATGCTACACAGGAGTTAGTCAGCCCTTCTAGTTTTTCAAACCATAATCCCCTAAGATCCAAGGAGTTTATTTAGCATTTCAACTCATGCTAAAAACATGATGTGAAATGAAATTAGTCTGGTCCCATTACAAGCCTAATATGAAATCAATGAAAGTATAAAAATAAAGGAAATAACAAATACAAGAATCCAGCAATAACTGCAATGGGCATTTGAAATATTGCAATCGATCATTAACATAGGAGTTTTTCAATTCAGTTCAAAAATACTTTATTAATCCCAAAGGGAAATTAAATAACTTTTTAGTAAGTTTAATTTTTGGTGGAAAATTATCTTATTTAAGATGCATTTGTGTATAACAGATGAGCCTCTCCAAAACAAAGGACGACTCAAATACAACAGCTGAAAAGAATAATTGAGCTAAATAACTATAGCCACATGTTGTGGATGTTGCTTTGTCTGTCAGCATAATTTGACCAGACCCATTCTGCTAATTAGAAGAATGGATACTAAGTTGACTTTCAGATACAGAAGGAAAGTAAACTCCCACTACAGACAACAAATCTATACTTTGTCCACTAGATGTCAGGAAGCTCACACATTTCTACAACGATCCGACTAACATCATGACCCTCAATAGAACTATACAGTGGAATACCAAACAGGATAAATGTGACAAAATCCAAAACTATTTCAGCATTAAAATCCTGTGATGAAAGTTACTTTGAAATATTTAAACTTACTCTTTTCATTAAACATTATTTAAGTCTTTGTTACAAAGTAGTTTTATAACTTTTGTTAAAATTATGAACATTTTAAACCAGTCATGTTAATTATTTTGCATTTAAAATGGATTTTATACACATTTTTCAGATTACCATGGCACCCACCATAAGAGGGAGACATCCCATTAAGTAAAACAAGTGGAGGCCTCCTCATAAATACAATCCTTAGAAGTTCTGTTTTTAAAACTTGAAATGCCATTTTGTTGAACAATCGCAATAATCTCTTCATGTTTTTATAATGCTTTTGTAAAAGCTGCAGTTAATTTTTGTCTCCCATAGTATTTAGTATTCTCGTTTTCTCATCTCGGCATTAAATGCTCGCCACAGAGAGTTGTGTGTGAATGCAGTCAGAAGATGGCAATGGTGTCAGGTTATTGCGTGGCTGTCAGCGTTGGTGGGCTTGGACAGGCATCGGCTCCACACCAAGCAGGGTTCCTTTCTGCCTGCTGGAGATCTTGTACTTGCTTCTTTAGTCAGCCCTAAGCCGCTGTCCCCACGCAGGGCTGCCTTCACCAGCATTCACCTAAATCTGTCACACAGATTTGACACTGTGTCACTTGGAGTGCACTCTGAAATGACATGTATATAATGTGGAATATTGTGCACATTTACAGCCCGGACTTCCCTTAGAGCATGACCAGTTTCCTTGTGTGCATGTGAGTGTGTGGGGAAAAAAAAAGAAAAACATAATAAATGAATGTCTGCACTTAGATATATATATATATATAAGAAATAACATAGTGTTACTTTATAAACATAAGTTATGCTTTCATATTCAGACAAAATAATTTAATCAGTCCTGCAATCAAACTGATTTTTTGGGCACATTAGAAATCTAAGAGTGTATAGAAAATGTGTTTGCAAAAATATTTAAATGAAAAATGTGAGCTTCTTGTTCTGAAGCAGATATAGTGGGCACTTAAATGACTTTGAACGATAGCGTTGTCCTTACATCTCAGTACCCTGTCAAAAATGTTACTGTCAAACGTTTGCCGTGTTTAGGCCACAAACAAAACAAATCAGCTCAGATTAGGCTCATAGCTATTTAGGCATGAGAAATTACACTAAATGATCTTTTGTATCCTTCCTCCTGTGCGAAAACAATTTATACCCTAATTCTTATTTTAGACCAAAATGCATTCAGACTCCTATTTTTCAGAATAATACTGGAGAAAGGAATAAGATTATAAAGAACCAAATTTTTGTAGATTTTGTGCATCTCAGTGTAAGCACAGTGCTTAAAATGTATCTAGTGTGTTTTTAATGTGTTTATTTTGTTTTAATTCCATTTGTTAATTTTCACAGTTTTAATATTATCATCTTGTGCACTTTCCTTTTTTACTTTTCATCCCCTAGTTTCACTTCATTTTGTATATTTACATTATTTAACCCAATAATAGTTTAGTATTTACAGCAGCAATTGGCAAATAGCCCATTAGTAGGAGGAAAGTGAACAGTGCACAGTTGAATTGGAATCTTTCTATTAATTGTGATTTGATTTTGATTGTGCTTCTTTTTGTCCTCACATATGAACTGGACTTGTTTTTCTTTTAATTTGCATTGGAGTGACATTTGTTGTGAATTGGTGCTATGTAAATAATTTGAAGTGAACTCAATTTTTCTTGTTCTAGCTTTTACAAACAACTCAAGAGGAAGCTTCTTCCTGCACAGAAAGTTCTCAATTTGGAACAAAGAGAAGACAGTGGGACTGAGTGCCCATTTCTTCCTCTCACATGGCTTTCACTCTGTCGCTTTCTTCTGCAGTATTTACTGAACAAAATTGTCACAACTAGGCCTTGTTGGCCAGTAAGAAGGATTTCTCACTCCCCAGTCACTGTAGTCTTGCCAGATGTATTGCACAAAAAGGCTTGAAACTGGGTTGCAGTTTTCAGGGTTCTCGTCGCATAAAGTTTTAGAGCAATTTAGATTATTCTCAAAGCAGATTTTTGTTGTAAATAGATTTAAAAAAATTTGAGAGGATAGGGAAATACAAACATTTTAATCTAGCATAATGCAGTCTTCAATTTTTACTAAATTCTAACAACATTACCTGCTTCTTTTGAGGTAAATATATATTTTATTAGAATTTAACAAGATGTTGGCTCAGTCAATCATTACTCATACTTAAAGTAATAGTAAATTAAGGATTATAATAACATTTCTGGATTTGAGTGTTGGAGCAAGAACTTAAGTTTGTAACAAGCTTAACTAGTTTAGCAACAGCGCTAATGCTAAAGTCAAACTTGCTAGCAAGCTGGGCTTTTTAACCCTTTGGAAACTGACCCCAATGAAATGCAAATTTGAACTTGTTAGAACAAATTCTAAGGTCTAGCATTTTTTCAGTAACATTATGTGCCTTTAATTGTTTAGCAGCAATGCTAATGCTCATATACAACTTGCAAGCAGCTGAGTTGCCTTTGGAGTGTCATTGTCAACATTGTGAAATATTAGCTGAAATTGTAAGAGAGAAAGTTTACACACCACCTTGTTTGAATGGATTTAAAAAGCTGAGATTAACATTTTATTCTTTTACTTATTTTACTGACAGCCCTGATGTTATATTTAAACTTTCTAGCCTTTCATTAGCATTGAAAGTTGATGTCAGTGAGTACCACAGATTAAGTAAATTGTTTAAATCTATTCCAGTAATGTTTATGCCTTAACCAACTTAGCAGCAGTCCTAATACTCAAATCAAATTTGATACCAAGAAGAAATCACTAATACATTTTTATTTATTGTTTTTTTTACAAGATGAAAGGGAAAAACGTTGAGCACAAGTAATGTTTGCTTAGAAATATTGATTCAGATCTTTCAAAATAAACTGGATCTTTATTGTGACACCAACTTTATTGGCCTACTCTAAAACTTTGTTCTATCTGTGTAAATGTATAAATCTGTTTTCTGTATTTTTTTAATCAGTGATGTGTTTCCACCAACAGGTCTGGAAGTTTCATTAAACAGATAATCTTCAGCAAAACGTTAAGTTTACATTTGAAATCTAGTAAATTTGATTTCACAAGTTATTCATCAGAATTTTCTCTCTGAATGTCAGGTTTTTTTATTTATTGATTTATGTATCATTTGCTGAAAAATTGAAATGGCACAATTTTTACATCTGTCAAACAGGAAATCAAAAAGAAAAAATATCCACATAGACATGAAATCACAATACCTTGTAGACTGCTCATTTTTTAAATACTAGACTTTACTTATAGTCAGATGAGACTAAAAAAACTTTTTTGCCTATACATTATAATGCAGGGGATACTTCTTTTCTCACACAGGTGTTTAAGAGATCCCCCCTCTGATAAATCATGATTTGTAAACTTTCTCACAGACAGCACTGACAGGTTTCCCTTTGATAATGTAGAAAAATGGAGAAAGCGAGAGCTGGGCTTAAGTAGAGCTGTGATTTAGAGCGCAGAGATGCAGCATCTCTCCCTTCCAGTGGAGGCCCTCCTGGGTTTGATTTAATTCTCTCCCTGCACTATTAAAAAGGCCTTCCACTACCTTCAGCGTGTGCACCTTGCTGTCATAACTGGCACAAAATCATTAATCAATGCCGCTTGTAGCCAGTGCGACTAAGGCCCTTCGCAGTGTATATTTTTCCATTATTGATTGTGTGTGTAATGCATGAAGAAGTACAAAGATAGGTGTCCTCCTGTGTTGGAATGACCATATTAGGCCATGAGATG
Source organism: Phalloptychus januarius (assembly GCA_902982915.1). Classification (NCBI taxonomy): domain Eukaryota; kingdom Metazoa; phylum Chordata; class Actinopteri; order Cyprinodontiformes; family Poeciliidae; genus Phalloptychus; species Phalloptychus januarius. Next base: position 11,476,303 of record CADWAE010000230.1, on the reverse strand, counting down.
AGGGAGCTATCTGGGCTTCATGCAGCACTTATCATTCCTGTCAAGAGGAAAACTTTCTTCTCAAAGTGTTTCTTAATTTAACTGTTGCGTCCTTTTTTCCCCCCCCTTTTGCGTTTTGCTTCCTGAACTCAACAATGATCCTGTGCTGGATGTATGATGAGCAGTTATTTGGTGCGATAAACTGAAAGGCGCTGAATGTCAGTGTGTCCCCCCTTTGTTGTTTAATTTATTTTCTTTTCAAAGTGAAGGGAGGTGTCCTTGCTGTGAGAGTTAGTCATTGATGTGGCTATAGTTAGTCTGTCCCCTGCTGCGTCTGTCTGTTGGAGACGCTACTTCCTCTTTCCTGCTCGTTTGCCCAGAGACGCTCACCTCAGTTTGTTTGACTGCGGTTAGAACGATGTAGGGTGGGCTTCATGAAGAACAAAAGATTATAGACTGTGGACAAATCTGCAAAACAAAGCACACTTGACAGACACTGTTAGAAGGTAAATGCAGTTTGACCTGTCCTTTTTGAAGGTATTACCTGGATCGTTTTCTGTAGTGTTGAAAGTTCTTTAGCTCTTTCATTTTTAAAACCTTAGAGATGAACAACACAAAAATGATATTGGTTGTTGTTATTTCAGAAATTTTCTGTTTCTCTGTGTCTAAACTAAGAGTGAAACTAAACTAAGTGTTGGCACTGCAATATTAAAGAGTGGAATGAATCACATGCGCTGTTGTCCTATTCTGTGTACGCTTTAAATGATCTGATTGTAAACTTCTTTAAAATGCCTTCCACATTCATTGTGATAAAATGTTGGCAAAAGCCTTAAAGTAAACTTGTGTATTGCTATATGTTTACAGTGAGATCTGGTGATGTTTTTACTTCTCTTATCTTTCTCCTTCCTTCCTTTAGGTTTAAGATAAAGTTGGACCATTTATGTCTTGGCTTCAGGTATTTAACTCTTTTAATTATGCCTCGGTGTTTTTATTGTTACATAACAGCATAAGAAGGAACATTCCTAAATGATGGTCATATTGGAAGTTGAACATATCAACAAGAACCAGTCTTTTTATTGAGTTAAAAACAGTGCTTATATATGTGTACAAACTCGAATGTCAAATATGAAACCAATGAAATAAGTAAATCTAAACAAGAAGTTATTTTGTTGCCCCTCTGAAAACAGAGAATTAAAAGGTCAGTTTTTAAAAATATTTTTCAGTGAGATTATGCAACTGCATTAAAGATGAATTTATGTTGAGCCATTTTACACATGATGCTAATACTTGTGAATGTTGCTGTATATCACATAGGAGAAAATTCAGCAAAAATAAATAAGCAGTAGGATTGTTTTATGTTGATCTTGTCTTTTAATAATGTTCATTTGTTATATTTAGACAAATAATGACTCTAAATTGTTTTATCAACAACTAACTAATGGGTTTATATGCAATAGATAAGCCCTCTGGTCAATAAGCTTAAAATAAATGGAAATAACATATTATGGGATGAAAGCCCTTTACCACGCCCATCTTAAGTATCGATGCTAACAGTAATTTGTCCCCATTTCTATTGACTTTGTGCTTGGCTGTCAGTAAATGTCGCTATGAGCGCAAACACTGACAGATTTTAGGGGGGCTTTCTGCAGAGATGATCCAGATCAAGTCAGCGCATCAGCTTAAGTTTTTTGGGGAGTGGCTGCAGCTTTCGCTTGAGCTTGCAGACGACATCCAGGTCACAGATCAAACGTGTTGTCGATCCTAAGAGAAGTTCAGCAGAACCTGAAGATGCTGATCAGAGCTGACGGGGTGTTTTGGTGTGCTAATTGTGATTCATAAGTCAGATAAAAAGAGGAGTGGCTTTTCACAGCAGCATGAGTGGAGAGTAACAAAACCTTGATAAGGTAGACTTTTGCAAAAGCAGCATGTGAACCTGGAACTAAGGTCATTAAACGTAACACAATTAAATATGCGTCTTTTAAACAATTTTGTTCTTATATCTCCTCATCCTCAAAACAATTCAAACTTCTTGAATATTTTTTATAATTTGTCATGTTACAATCTCACACTTTAATGTTTTTTTATTGAGTTTGTATGCAATAGCCCAATACAAATAGGGCATAATTGTGACATAGAAAACAATATATGCATCTTTTCAAACTTTATATCATTTTAAAATGTACAATGCATGATGCATCAAAATGTTTCTCGGTGGGCATGATGAGTTTAAGGTGATGAAAAGTGTTTATTAGATAAAGCTTTACAGGAGGGATACAAAGGCAGTTATTTAAAAAAAGTCTCCTTCTGTTTTCACCAGAAAAACGTTTTTTTCTTAAGGAGCTTAATATAAATCCATAACATATACGGTTGTGAAAAAGCCCCCAAAACTATTAAATAACATGTCAAATAAAATGATAATTATACTCCATTTTGTTATATGCCAATCTGGCTAAAAAACCTTGAAGTTTGTGGTTGCAACATAAGAAAATGTCTAATAGTTTAAGACATTTAGTACCTTTCCAAGGCACTAAAGAGCTTAAATGCATGCATATCTCACACCCTGAAAGAATTAACATGCTGTGAAATGGCAAAGACTTCCACTTCCCTATTTATTTGTGAAGATCTATGTGAAAATGGTGAGATGTCTTTCCTGGATTTTATCACCTCTAAATCGCCGGCTGGAATGCATTGCTAAGCCCGGCCTCCGAGGGCTAGCATATAGCTCTCTCTGCAGGCTTTGTACAGGATGAAGAAGTCATAATCCTCAAACAGACTTAAATTCCTCCAGAAAGGCTCTTGATCCTGAATCCACTCATTTTCTTCAAACAACTTAGCCCAAAAGAGAAGGGATATTTGAGCACGGCTGAAATCCTTGATTGAAATCTGCGACAAGTGGTCATAGACAAGCACGCATCAATACACACGCACATGCAGACGCAAATAAACCCCAACACACACAAATACATGCGCGCCTCCCTGACGGTCGCCGGCTGCCGGTGGAGAGCCTGCACCAGGTTGTCGAGTGGGCCTCTCTGAGCTCTCATTAAAAGGTAAACTTCTCAGAGGCCAGGGAATCATGTCAATCACAGGCTGCGTTCCTACACCAGGCCCAAAGCCTGCGCTCTCCACCCTGTCAGATGCTGTTATCACCTTCAAAGCCGCATCAGAATGCTGTTTGTTCTGCGCTTTAGTTTCACCCACACAGCACATTCAAAAAGGTACAGGTCTATTTGATAGTGTATATTTCATTGCCGGAGAGAGAGACTGTGTTTGTCTTGCTGTGTTTGTCAGCTCATATTTGAGCTGAGGGCTCCTATTAAAACTAAACACCCAACCAAAAGAATATTGCCACCGCTGGGTTCTTTTAAATCGAATATTGAGCCTACGGAGAGTGAAAGCAATTTAGTGGTAGTTTTTATGAAAAAAAAAAAAGAAAATCTCTGCTGTTTCTATTTACCCTCGATTCTCACTTATTTACGCAAAGCACACTCCCTTAACATATTTCATATATTATAATAATTACATTAATTTACCCTTTTCACCTTTTCCCAAAATATTGCCTTTTAAGTGAATTCACTTCTTAAAAAAAATACATGTTTTTGAAAGTAGTAGTAGTTTTATGGAGTGGAAATAATAAAGTGAAGTCAGTGCAAACTTAAAAGTTTAATGTTGTGTATACTGTTTTAAATGAATAATGCGTTACTGCAAAGGAAAAGCATCAGCTAGTTGCTTCTTTTGTGGTTAACTGTGAACTGTGGTTAAAATAAATGGAAAGAAACTGTTACATGTTGAAAGCCCTTTATAACATCCATTGTAAACATTGATGCTATTGATTTTGTGTTTTTCTGTCAGTAAATGCCATAATGACAGCAAACTATGACAGATTTTAGGGGAGCTATGTTTCCATTTTTGTCACAACTCCAGTTTTCATGTTTTTAATTATTACTCCAATAGTAGACATGGGCAAGTATCAATTTCCTGGCTAATAGGGATAAACAGACATTTCCATTATTTAAATTGTGTGTTCTCTTCTTTCCTGTGATGAAATAAATGACCTCTGTGCCACGTCATGTTAACAAACCAGGGGAAGACAAAGTCATGGATTATGTATGTATTAAAATGCTTTAAAAAAAGCTGAAATGATTAAGTCACATTTATTTAATAGGAATTAGTAGATATACCAATGATTACTTAATCAAACAATGATTTTTTTGTGTTATTTTAAATGACTTAATAAATTAAATCAAAGGGAATTTTTTTCTGAATGTTACAGTACGATTAGAATAAAACATGAGAGGATTTCACTTTTCAAGAACTTTTAAATAACAATAGAAATATATATGAACCTCTGAACAACCCGATGAATATTAAATACATAGTAGGCTCCTAAAATCTGTGGCTGTAGCATCAAAAGTAGGTGTGATGAATACATTTCAGTTCAAAATAATAACCAATTTGTCAAATATGTTGATCACTTAAACCTTAAATCTAAAGTGTATTTTATAAGTCCTTCACAGCTCCTTAAAGTACATTTGTGTACATCTATATTTGTCACAACCATCTGCTTTTCACACTTCTAATTATTCCTGTTTGGATTTGTTTGATAATGTTTCTGTAATTCTTCAAATGGTTTCAATATATTTGTGTTGCTGTTGTTTGTTAATTGCATATATATTTGCCCTTTAGTCACAGAAATAATAATCCAATTTTATAAGTGCCTTAGTGTTTAAATATATTTATAGGAATTACATTATCCATATAAGATCACAAATCATTTATGTCATTAATGACAAATGCTCACTCAAGCACATTGGTCTGACCCATTTGTCCACCAATGGAAAAAAGAAAATGAAACGGAGAGACTACTTCAGCCATTAGTTAGTTTGCTGGACAAACTGCAGAATCTAACTCTATAGGTGGCTGGGGAAATAAAGAGGCACTTATGTTCCTATTGACCTTGTAGCTGAAACCATTGCTGTTTGCTCTTTGGTCAACCTTAAACAACAGATGCACACATACACACACACACATCTGAAGATTTAGCTTGCATGTCGGACAGAAATACATCAAATGATTGAGAGCCTAATACTTTTTGTACTATCAGGAAGTTTTGGCAGGAGATGTCTTTTTTTTTTAGCGGCAGTATTATTAAGAACCTATCAGACTTAGCAAGCTAATTATAACTGCTTGAACAAACTCTGTTATTTTCTTTTATAACTGTTTTTTCAATTTGCATCATAAATGTGTTTTTAGTTGTTTCTTTGATGCTGAAAAACAAACCTTAGAAAACAAAGCCCCAAAGTGTGTTAATTAGTATTCGAAACAGCAGCGAGTTGCTTTCTGTTCACCAATCTATATCTATATAACAGTCTGAGAGGATTTGTGATAGAACACCATGTAAACAGCCCATTACTGTAACTTGGACTGATTAACATATGATTGTAATTCATCATATTGTGTGCAGCTGGTGACATCTTGCAGCAGCATTTATTCTGTGTTGATACATGACTTTGGTTTCTTTTTGACAACTCAAAAACAAACAGATTGCAAGCTGTCGCTACATTTGTTCACCATGAATGGAGAAAATGAATCGGGAAATCAGGTGCGCCAGGTGATTAGCGCCATCATGCCTGAGATCCTCATGGAATCAGCTGAACACCGTGTGTTTTTTCATAAACAGAGTAACACTGTGGCAACTGCCGGAGCGATTTTATTCAAACACATCTAACAACTGCTCTAGTTATGTTCAGCTTCTTGTGCACATCCATATATTCTGCTTAAGTTATTCACACAACATATGGATATTAAATTTACTGCGTGTGTCTAATAGTAAATAAAACAGTTGCCTGGTCAGCCAGCTCTAACTTTTAAAGCGGGTAATTTAATCATCTTTTGGAGTAAAAGTCAAACATCTGGGGTATTTGCTGATTTTACGTCTGCCCACCTAGCAAATATAAGACTTTGTACAGCCTTTTGCAATTAAAACAAATTATTTGTTCAAAACCCTCTACAGAGAATTTGTTTTATCCCAGATTGTGATCTTGGTGTTATTTTTTGCATAGGTGGAGCTTAGGATGAGATTTGCGCTTCAGATAAGGTGTGATTTAATCAAGGGGTGTTGGTGAGGCTTGTATAATGTTTATTAATACAGGTCGATTTGAAGAAATTATCTTGAAAGCAGCAGTATTGTTTTCCAGATAATATTGTGCTTCTAATTTTAGATCTGTCAAAAGGTGTTGACGCAGTATTCAACTCAAAAGTTGGTGGATATTGGAAGTTTTGGAAACTGTGACAAAATGTCCCAGTCAGTGTCATGTTCTTTAACTCATAAATGTTCAATAGGGCATCCTTCAAGAGTCCATATAGTGCCTCATTTTGTTACAATTTATGTACTTTAACAGATGCCGCCTATTTTTATGCTAATGACACAGCTTCAGTAAGATACAACCCATGAGAACTACAAATGATGTGGACTGATTTATTCTGCACTAATTGCATATTCTTTAAAATTGGGTTTGTGATTTAAGACATTTGAAGTTCTTAGTTTTCCCAAAGGTCTTGACTCATCATGTCCTTATGCGTGCAATAATTCTATATCTTGTGCTGTAAGATGGATGTATTGTCAGCTCTGTGACTTGGATCAGAACGATATCAAAAAGATTAAATTGAGGCTGCATTGGCTAAAGAAAAAGTGTTTCTATAGTTATTTCTGCTGTTGTAAATCTAAATCACATTTCCCCTTTGACGGCTACAGTAGATCTAACCCTCTAAGTGGAGCTGTTTATGGTGTAGTGCAGTGTAGAGTTGAAGCATAAGGGTGTCCCAAAGGTTTGTTGTTTAGAGATTAGATTGAACCAAGTGGCTCTTGCTCATGTTCAAGGAAAGCCAGTGCTCCCTCTTACAGACCGCAACCTCTGAGCTTTGATTTGCAGCAGTGCATTCACCTCCATTTCATACTGTAAAATAACATTGTTGATGTTATTTTCTTGATGTTTTTTGGGAGTTTTTTGCTCATATATATATTTATTTATTTGTTACTTCAGCACTTTTAGAAGAAATGGGGTTATCTGATTCAGAGAAGAAAAAAAATAGCTCATATTTGTTTTCACTTATTTAATAATTTGCACTATATCCCACTTCACTAATCCTTTCTCATAATCCTATGCTTCCTATTAAAAGTTTCTTGCCTTTAGACTGTACTTAACTAAACTGCACTTTTTGGCTGTAATTATTAGTTTGATAGATGCTTGTCGGTTCTGTGAGAGAAGAGGTTAGCTGTCCCCGTTAGTTTTGAGCAAAAAAGTTTAGGAGAGGATCCACTGAAGGCATCTGTCAGTGAGGTAAAGAGCACTGACAGCCATACATCATCTCTGCCTGGTGCAAGGCCCCTATATTTAAAAGAGTACTGCAGTCAAAAGCCCATAAAGTGAGTGACTCCACTGGAGCATCTGCCACTGCATGCAGAGAGAAGATTCAATGTGAAAAAGGGGAGATAATGTGCTCACTCACTAATGGGCACCCAACTAGACACAGGCTCATTTTTCACATCATGTCATCTGTAGGGTTTGAATAAAAGTAATGGTCACAATGAGCCTGGATTTCTCCCAGTCATTATGACTTTTGCTTCCTCATTTTTATTTGTGTTGACTTGTACAGTCAGAGAGGATGACAGTCTCTGGGCCTGTGGATCAGTCAGATTGATGATTCTTGCTGCTCCCCGCCGCTGCTGACAGGTCCCTTCTTTCTGCCAGGCATGTGAGGCCAGAATGCCGCACTACGTCATATCAAATGCTGTAATCTGACAGAATAAAAGGATTTGCACACTAGGGACATCCCAATCTCTGTCTTTTATAATTTTCTGACAAAGACAGAAGGGGGGTTGAAGGGGCTTCTACAGTTTCATGTAGCAAGAATTAGTGTCAGTCAAAGTTAAGTGGTTATTTTAAGATAAATAGGAGAAGGTTTCTGTGGCATGTTTTAGCGCTGGGCTTTATGATGCTATGCTAATGAGAATAGATACTGATTGGTCATTGGATGTATTCATTTCCTAAACATTCAGTCTAAGGACACGGCACATCTAAATCTGATTATTCTGAAAAGGTTAGTATGTAATTAACGCAAAGATTCACTGCTGCTGCCAACTGTGCTCAGTTTAAGATGGAAATAAATGCCCAAATGATGATTTCATCTTTAAGACACATTCACTTCTCTACTCGTCATGATTTAATAAAAATGTGCTTAACTGATTTATACAGTGCCTTTTAAAAATATTCATACTTCTGGAACTTCTGCAGATTTTTTCACATCATACTAACTTTGGTTTATTTAGTTAGGATTTTATGTTATTGATAAAAACTATCTAATCTACAATTGTGAAGCAGGAGGGAAAAATAAATGGTATTCAATATTTCTTAAAGAAAATGAAGTATGACTTGTAATTGTATTTAGCTCCTTTACATTGTTTCCTCAATATAGATTGAAGTGGAAAAAATTGTGTCTTCACAATTTATAAAGAGTCTGATTTTGTGTAACATCATCAAAATTAATAAATCCAGCTGTTCTGTGAAGACTTCAGAGTGTTGACAGAGAACAATAGCAAACAAACAGCATCAGACCGAGAAACACAGCAGACAGTTCAAAATTAAAGTTATGGAGAACTTTAAAGCAGGTTAGGTTGTAAAACAATATCCCAAACATTATTTGATTGTTCTACAGAGCACAGTTGATGCCATCATTTGAAGTAGAATGAATATGGCACAACTGCAACCTACCAAGACATGACCATTCCACCTAAAGTAACAGCCTAGACAAGGATCCTTCTGACAAGGATTAATCAGAAAAGCAGCCAGGAGGTAACATCTGCCTGTCATGGTAACTTGGGACAACTGTAGACACACAGGCCTGGTGGTAGAATCATTAATGGAAGAGTGGCAAAAAGAAAGCCTTAAGAAGTTTAATTTGCCACAAGACATGTTGGAGATAAAATATTGTTGAATTGGAAGGTTCTGGGCTGCTTGCAAATTACTATATGGTGGGGAGAAACCCCCACTATACTTCACCTTGAACACAGTGTTTCAATGTTAAAGCTGGGGGCGTGTTTGAATGATGTAGTGTGTGTGTTTCCTCAGCAGAAAATCTGATCAGAGCTAAAGAGAGGACAAATGGAGTTTGATACAGGATATTCCTGGGAAAAAATGTTAGAGTCTATAGAAGGCTGAAGACCGGACAATGTCACAGTAGGACAATGATCATAAAAAAACAGCCAGTGCAACATTGTAATTGTTTAAAACAAAGCATATCCATGTGTTCAAATGGCCCAGTCAAAGTCAAGACCCAAATCCAGTTTAGAATCTTTGGCAACAAAAATGTAAAACTTTAGATTTTTCATTAATGTTTTTCTTTCCACAAATATGCATTACTTTGTTTTGGTTTGTCACCTAAAATTTCAGCAGATAAATGGAAATTTTCTGCTGTGTTACGTATTATCTTCGAGGCTTTCAAAACAATCAATGTTATATAATCTATATTTTCTGCTTCATCAAGTACTTTTAGGAAAAAATAACTGTTTTGTGTCAACCCTGATAAACGTACGGATGTGAAAACAAGTGATTTCCTTATTAGGTTCAGGAGTCAAAGGCCTTCTTCCAGGGATGTGGGCTTCAAGAGCCCAGAAGATTAAGACATATATTGGATTCATGATGGAGGCCACAAAGTTCATTTTGAAAATAAAACAGAATATTATTCACAGTCCTTTTAAAATTCAGATTGCCAGCTGACCCATGACTTGGAAGTAGTGCATTACATTTTCAATGAGCTGATGCTCTTGTCACTAGCAGGAAGAATCCCATTTCCTGCCCGTTTGCCAGGGGAATTATGGGATTAAATCAGGAGTAGTTTAAGGAACTATGAGAGGAACAGAGATACTGTAGGATAAAAATTATGACATTTCGGAATGTGCATTTCCTTTCTTTTATGTCTAGCAGTTTTAGTGCAGTGTTAATTTTTTTGAAGTGATTTTCTTCTATTTTCCTTTTTCACCTTTTTTCAGTCAACAACATGGAAGGAGGTGAAAATCATGCTGCTTTGTAGGCAGCAAAAAAAAATCCCACCGGTAATATTATAAAAGACACATGCACACAGTTCTGCCTGATTTTCATATATATTAAAATCACTACCTTCAGTGGCATATGAAATTCTACAAACCACTAACGCCTAAGCTTACTGTTGAAATGTCTGTTTCCCTTTGATTCAGGTTTTCCTCTCTGTTTTCTGACCCTGAAAAGAGGTGACCAGTAATCTTATTCACACATTGCTTCCATCACAGACCTCTCCATATGCCTTACATAAGCCAGTAGAGGTAATATTGACATTGCTCAGCTGCATTAAAAGTTGCATGTCATACACAAATATTATAAAAAGTTAACGCTTTCTTCCAAGCTGCACTCTCTAAGCTGGCTGCATAATAAAAAGCTTCATTTAAACCCTCCTCCACAACAATGGGAGTCTGTGTTTATATAGACTACTTGCAGAAATCTCAATATCATATCTATCCAAATTTTAATTTTGCTCTTACAATATTGAGAGCTTGTATAGATATTGAGCAGCTACTATACATCATAATATCAGTTAAGTTATTTCAGTAATTCAATTCAGAAAGGCAGACTTATTATTTACTATATAGATTCATGACAGTCATATATTTAAGGCTTCTAATTTTGATGACTATGACTAACAGTTAATAAAACCCGCCATTCACATTAAAATACTACAAAAGAAAATGGATTTTTAAGACAGAAATATTGGTTTTATATAAAAATGTTGAAAGCCAGGAGGGGCTACCAGTTGACCTATGATGACCTCACTAACCAGCACTAGTAGCACAACAATTTTAGGTGTATCTTTTGTTCAATTTGATAAACATGGTTTTTGGCTGTTTATACACACAATTAATTTAACGTCATTGCATGATCAATGACAGAAGACTGTTTGGAATTCCAGTCTTGTTCTCTAATATCCAACATTCATAAATTCACATTTTGCATGCCAATGAGATATCCAGCCTGCTGGATGGAGTCTCATCCAGCAGGCTGGATGAGACTCAAAGATTGGATGAGCCCAAAGATTTAAGGGGCCAGTGAATGGCTGAAAAAGCAAAGATTGAGGAAAGTGTGGATTTGTCACAATAATTTCCATCACCCTACTGCTTGAAAACGGTCAGGTCAGCATTGTTCTCCATAATGGTGTGCAACATAACATATGTATAAAACTGCATTTTCATGTAAAAGCCCTCTCTTCATTTGTACTATGCTGTATCCTAATATTGTCAAAGAAAAAATAATTTGTTTTTCATGAGTTGTAAATCATATTTGAATAATAGATATTTTTATTTGAATAACAATAAATAACTTAGTTTATTTTGCAATAAAGTGAGTTTTTGATACTATTCTGATTTACTGAGATGCACCTGTACACCAAGTATAACTAGTCTGTAGACATGGAGGAAGGCTGCATTTACACTGCATTAAAGTCACAACTTAAGCATGGTGCTGAGCTCATTCCCATAGCACTGCCATCCAACCCCCATCTCTTTGCACCGATGCCTGCCTCATCACTCCACACAAAATATCCCACCCTTAATTGGTCTGTGCTCCTCCAACATGTTTGTAATGAAAAAAAGCAGCACATAATTCTTAGTTTGTTGGCTCGCAGAGCCCAATTTACAAAAGTGGAGGTTGGTGATAAGCAGAGACAGTATGGCTGTGGAGTGCTCAGAACAATGAATCACCCTGCTGCCAGGGTTGAGCAGAATATAATTGAGTCCAACATCTCTGAGCACTTTCACCATAATTAATGATAATCTGTAACAGAGGAATCTGAGATTCCAGTTCACAGAACTGTTTAATTAGGCCCAGTAATGAAAGCACAGGCACTACAAGAATATGGCCGGCCTCATGATTAATGATTTGTGCTACTGAACACAAAAGTGCTGCACCGTTAACTCCAATGGATGCTGCTATGTCTCCCTGGCATTTACAGAACACCAAAATACATACGGAGCTATTTGCCTCCCCTATATGAAACACTATATAAATACTTTGGGTTTTTATATCTGCACAAATATATTCTGCAGATATACTTGTTTTATAATTAACATGTTCTGGATATCAAAAATACTTCTCCAGATAGAATTTATCCTAAAGATAAAGCATATCTTTATTTCTATATATTTTTTTTAGAATCTGATTTTCTTTATTCTTTTTGTTTTTATGTCTGCTACTAATTTTGATTTTGGAAGTTGACTTATCTTTCAAGATTTCTTCCATTTCGGTGATTAGGCAACAATTACTTTAATTCATCTCTGCACTCTCTTTGCACAATATTAACTCTAACTCAAAATCTAAAACTCATCAATTAAACCTGAAGTGGTCTGTTCTTCACTAAATTAAATGTTTTAAAGGGGCAGTATTGTGTGGTTTTCAGCCACTGTGTTGATTGTGCCAATTTATAGCACAATCAAGTAATTGTTAGATTAAGTTGTTATATAAATACTGTAAATAAAATATGCCTTTAAAGAAATTTGACTTCACAATTCAACAACTTGAAATTGGACTTCTGTCTCTTTGAGAAACGTTTGCTACTTCTTTCGCTGCATTTTTAGGAAGTCATCACAACACGGCTCCTCTATTAGCCCTGCAACAATGTATTTCCCAGAAATATTTATTCTGATTGTGAAAGAAATACGAAACTATGCAAGCTAAAGTTTTTAGGACCTTATAACCTTGGTACAGGACATGTAACTTGCCTACATCTAATGCTCCCAGTTTTGCTTAGACATAATCAGCATTCTGATTTATATGCAAATTTTGACCACACTAGCGTTGAGTACCGTAATTACCTTTAATTTTTAGTTCACTATATCTAAGTGTTCTGAATTACATTACATAAAAATAAAGATAAATCTATAAAAGTTTGTAGTTGCTGCACTGGAAAGAATATGTTTTCCTTAAGCTAAAATAAGATTTTTGTCTTTGTGAAGCTGTATTTCCAAGTACATATATATTTGTTTCCTGAACACTAGTGGTAAGAAAAGATTGGCATGTAACAGGAAAAAATGTAGTGTAAAGTAATAAAAGAGCCACATACGAATTGAGGTCTTTTACCTAAAAGTATGGATTGCATTATTGAATGAAATGCTCCAGCTCCTTCTTATGCCTTGCAGGCATCCTTGTCGTTATTTTCCTGGTAGTATAGGCTATATCGTGCAACTCCACAACACATCAGCATGTAGGGCCTAGTCGAACAGTGTGTGCTGGAGTGGCTCCACATTTTTAAATGAATCTCATGAAATGCACAGTAATACAGTCACACTATTACAGAAACAAAATAAGATTTTGTTTGGCGTGAATTGGATTTATACCTAAAAAAGCTATTAGTCACTCCCTGTCAGTTTACTGACTGCTGTGAGTTGAACGTTTCTGTGTTAGACCTCTGAAGTTAAATTTCACAGTTAGTTACATATTGTAAATGTATCGCTTCCTCCACTGAAAAAAATGGTTTGGAAAATCAAGACATGGTAATGGATCTAACAGAAAGATCAGATCATTATAAAATAGTACGAACAATAGGCTGTACAGTAAAAGGCTATGTCTTTTATTCATCAAACCTCTCAGCAAAATGCTAAAGTTTCCATCAAGCGGACGTACAGTTTGCCTTAGGAAAAGGCATTGTGAAAAGCAGTGGGTGTGGAAAACCTGACACAGGAGCTCAGCCCTCATAAATCTATGACAAAACTTTGCAAGAATAAAAAAGAAGACATGAAGAAAAAAAGGAAAAATAGATGTATTTCAGTGAAAGAAATGACTGTAACCGCCCATCCCCTTGCTCTCCCATTTCCCATGTCTAAATCTTGTTTAGTTCTTTAATTCTACAGTTTCTGACCTGGATCTGGCCATCGCTGCACATGAAAGAAATTACAAAAGCCTCTCAGTCACAGCAGCCCAGCTTCCTCCTGCACCGCAGCATTTGTCATTGCCAAAACAGCAGAGTTTAATTAAGTGTTGTGAGCAGCCTAGTGAGAAATACACTTTAATTTAAACCTCTGAACATGCTCCTATTGGTTCTTTACCTTCTCAACAAACAGCAGGGTATATGGCATAAATTTCTATCTCTCGAGGGGGAAAGCAGCTGCTGCACCTCTAGCGATTCATAAACGGCTTTCCTTCTCAAGAGCAATCTCTGTTACAGCACATTTCATCATAACTCTGTTTGGAACTGTGAGCAGATGAATGTAATAATTAATGTCCCTTCTCAACTAAACATTTTATTTATTCTTGACAAATTAATGTGTGTTCTCATGTTTAAAAAATACATGCTGTGTGACAGTGCTTCAGAGTTGGTGAAAATAAATAAATGGAAAATTATCTCTTGACCCATCAGACAGTGCTTGATAAAGAAGGTAAATTTATTCAGTCCTAGAGCAATAGATTTGTTTCAAGTTGGTAAGCTTTTTGAGTCAGCAATGATTTTTTAAGTACGCCTTTTATAATAACATAAGCTTTACCAGTTAAATCGATGTGGATACCAATAAAAAGGGGCACAAGAGACCACAGAGTGTTAGATCTGCAGTAAGGGCAGTCGTTTTATCAAGCTACTGTTGAATTGCCTTTGGGAACTTCAAAAGCACAAAGAGATTATTGAACTGCAAAAACTGTTAAAGAGAAAAACAAAACATTGTGACAGACAGCTAAAATGATTCACATTTCGCTGTGAACCTAAGAAGTATATTATTGAATACATGTCTTAGTAAAAATCTATTACAATTCCTGCTGCAGCTAAAATTATGTGAAAACATTCCCATTCTTACAAATAATTTAAATCAGCAAACTTAAAGTTTTTTAGCTGCTGTCACATGGCCATGCATGTTGGTGAATCTAAAACCAGGTTTTATGTGGAAATAAGTTAAAAGGACAGTATTATGTATTTTGCAGGGCAGTGTCATCTTATAGCACAATCAGGTAACTAAAAAAGTGAATTAACTTAAAAATATTTTTTTAACATAATTTGCTTTATAACTAGCCTTGTAACATTTCACTTCCTTCCCCAATGTTGCTTTTTTCTGTTCTATTAAATCTATGGTCATTCATGATGCTAACCTATTGAATCTAGTCCTGTTCTCATTTTTTTTGTTTGTTTTGCTCATTTTGGTCTCTGTATACATAAAGAGGAGGTTGATTCAACCTCTTACACAGCCACTTTTCTGAGCAGACCCAGTGTTAAAAAGTGCTCTGGTTCCACATACGATCTTACAAATCAAGCACTGGCATAAACACAGAAACCAATCAAACCCAGGCCTCATGAGCCTTAAACAAAGGTGGAAGTACATTTCCTATCCATGTTGGGTGACATCCTCTTGTCCTCCCGTTGGCGCTGCTCCTGCATTTGACTGATCAGACAGCCAATACATGGTCCAGGTTTATTAGCAAGACCTTACAAAGCCCAAAGCTCTGTGCAGTAGTGTAATTCTCAAAATGTGACACATTAACTGTGTTGACTGATCCACACAACAGCTGGCTCATAGGGGACCTCTCACACTTGAGCGCAGCAGCCGTGTAAGGGAACAGCAGTGTCTTCAGCTCTCTGTGGTTCTTACCAGAAAGAAGTCTTGACACGCTGTTCATAGCTAGCTTGTTCAGTCACTTATACAAGGCAGTTTTCAGGTTCTAAATTGAACAAGAAGCATCTTGTCTGTCTTCAATGCACTTACAGAATATAGAATAAATCACATATTGCCTTGTCCTTCTTTTATTGCAGTAGTATGGCTTAACACACAAAAACATTTGAAAAAAATAGGCTTTAATTTAAGTACATTTAGTCAGTATGGGAAAAGAAATTCCACATTATGAATTAAAATTATTCAAACAAATGCATATGAAGCCATTTTGTAAATCAAAACAGAGAGTTGAGAATAGTAAAAAAGAAGACTGAAAATTGACACAAGACAAACTAAGGAAGCAATAAAGCAACTGAAACGCCAGGAGTCTGGCATCCAGGAAGACAGACTACAGAAAACATGAGATTCTGACAAAGAATTAAAGTAACTAACAGATGTATACCTACAGCAAGGGCAGCAAGAACCAGTTGTGACATATCCTAGGCGCAAAGGAACCATGGGAAAGAAGGAATTCAAGTAACAAATACACACTGATTACTAACACTACACAAAAGCATGTTATTTAACCAAAATGTAAAAATTAACTTTAACCTGCATCCAAGCCAAACATACAAGAAACTCAACATAAAGATGTTAAAAGTATGGAACACCCTTAATGACAACAATAGAGAACTCAAAATAATCCATTATTATACCTTTGGAACCAAGAAACCATGGACCATTGACTCACTAGTTTAATAAGTATTCCCCTAATAATTATTCTCAAAACCAAATTTAAAAAATGTATAGGTTAAATACCCCATTAAAGATGGCAAACAATTTCATTTCAATCTTTTTAATTTCACTGAAATCTTGCTATTTTAACTGGTATGTGTGTACACTTACGAGGTTCATTATATTTGATCAAATTTCTTTGCAAATCCTTGTGGTTTATATCATTTCCATATTCAGCAAGCTAAATTAAGTTCATTATAAGACACTCTTCTGTAGCAAGCATGTTTAATATTATCTCTACATAATTTACATGTAGTTCTGAGGTCAGAATAACAACTTGTAAATATACTGGGACATGTTAGAGCCAGAGTTGGGTCGCCTTGATCGTTGATCATTTAAAGGATGCTCTCCTGGTCTTCCTCTTTAGAATGCCAAATGATATATGATCACTTCTACACCGCTAGTTAATGTACACTATTAGCTCTGTATTTAAACATGATAATGTAATTGATTTACAAATTGATTTATTGATGTTAATTCAAGTGTTTCATGTATTAATCAAAGTAAAGAAATTAATTCCGTATATTTTATGAGCTGTTGTGTGATCAACTAATGATATGAATTAATCAACTTTAATAAGAATTCAAAGACTATTGTTTGCCCAATTTGTCACTTTGTTGGAGGGGGAAATGAAGAACGGCCTCTTGATTTACAACGTGTAGCTCCCGGGGAGTATTTTAGAAAATTACTTTGCTTTTTGGGGGGTCTTGGATGGCACCGGGAGTTATCAGTTTATTAGCTGTAACAGGACAGGTGTAATCTGTTTAAGTAGAAATGTCTACATATTTTTTGTCTTATGTTTCTGTACTATGAGTCCTTGAAGAACTCTCAAGGTTTCTATGCAATCTTGAGAAGTATTGAATTAGTTGTTTTTTTTTTTATCACATTCTAAATCTAAAAATGTAAACAATGTGTTGGAAAAATATTTTAATTTCCAGTCTCTACTTCTTATTTTATTTATATTTATTTGTTTTATTTACCATCTAAATATTATATTTGCAATATCTTTAATTACTTAAGGTATTGCTCTCAGTCAACATTTGTCTTTACCCAATCTAAATTAGTTCTTTTGGCAACTTTAGTTGCCAAAAGACACCTTTCCTGTGTCTTTTGACTTCCAAATAAGTTTCCTTTTTTTAACTGACCTGTTTCCCAAACTGGATCGGAGATAAGTATCCTTATCTAATCTTTGATATTCCAGTCAAGATCATACAAGTCTGAGTATTACCCATTTTGAAATAGGTTGGAGCAAAGTTATTCCAGATGCCAAAGCAACTGTTCACAAGAGATACTGTTTAGTAGATAGATATTTTGTACTTAAATGAACAAAAAGTTATAACAGGTAATCTAAAATTCCAGAAATATGGGTCTGGAAAAGCACGGAATATTAAAATGGACAATTTGTTAGAAATGTTTTATTTGGACTGGCTTACAGAAAAGGAAGCTAATCAAGAAAGTATGGATGTACTTTGTCATAAAGTAATGGAATGTGTAAGGGGCAAATGTAATCATATTCCAGAATTGCAAAACTTTAAAATCTTAAACATGTTAAAAAATAAATAAAAATGGCAATTGTCCAATTTCAAGGTGTCAGATTGCAAAATCAAATTTCTTATATATGATCACTAAGTTGTTATTTCCAGACATTTTTGTTCATTTCATCCGGTTATCACTGGACAAATGACCATAAACAATGTTTAAATTTAACAATGATACATTGCTATCTAATACTTTAGTTTTTAGTGGATATAGTTTTTTGCATTAATTTTCCAAGTTCTGTATTTTTGGTTGCATTCGAAGTTGATTTATTTATTTAAATATTTTGAAAGATAAATATTTTAACTATCCTGACAAAGAAGCCTGAAAATGATTAAAAAGGAACAGTTTTAAAAATGAAACATATCCCTTAAATCATTCCTTAGAGATTGGGGCGGCAGCGGGAATGCAAAACCTGCTTTGGGTTGCTCTCTTTCTTACACTAAACTAAAACTTTAAAATGCAATAAAATAGTTTTCTTCCTCTGCTTCAAGTGAATTGTTTGCACTCCAGAGAGCCATTTAAGTAGTTCATTAGTGGCTATGTCATGTCTTTAAAGTATTGATCTGTCCAGTCAATGGAAAAAATAACAACCCCTTTATAAGCTTCTTGTCCACAGCGATGGGCGACATAAATTATTTAAAAAGGCCAGATTCACTGCGACCACAGAACCATCAATCATAAGGTATGGCAGTGACAAAAAAGCTTCATACGTCCCTCCTATCTTCCCCAGAACAATTCTATCAGCCAGGTGACTGTGAGGGGCCCGAATGACCCGGTGTCACTCGCATTGTTGCCTCAGCCTTTGAACGACCCAGCTCTCCACCCTGCCCTGGAATGGGATGGCTAAATAGATTCTCTGTGTTTACCGCTGGGTCCCTCCCAGAGCACACTTCAATTTGTCTAACAATAAGAGGTGGACAGAGGAGTTGGAGATTCCCAAACAATGGATGAATATTTTATCAAGTTGTTGAATTGAGTTGCAAGTGGCAGAATATTTATTCATGGATGTTCATTCGGGGTTATTCCACAGAAAAGGGAACAACGCAACAACTGGAGAGTTATCATTGTCAGAATCTCTCCATCTTGTTTTTTGTTTAAGAAAACAAAATTAATGATTTTTTACTGCAAAAATTCATTGCTTATTGTAGACATGGCTGAAAGGTATCTTTACATGAATCGCTACAAGAACCAGGTATTTTGAGATGAATTGTCTTTGTAAGGACGCAATGCTGGGAAGACAAAGTGGGCATGATATTAAGACGCTCCTTTTTTATTGCAGTCATATTGATTAATCAATAACTCCATTGTTTTTTTATTCTTTTCCTGGTTGCTGTTTTTTGTGTTATATGTGGCTAAGCTACATTCTCTTATAGATGAGTTTTTTGACACTAGAAGCAGTGATGTGAAGGTTTATCCTTAAAAAACAATTGTAAATGCTGTTCAGACATTTTAAAGAAGAATTATTTTGGCAATTCTCAATTTAAAAATCTGTTTTAAAATTACAGTTTGTAAGGTGAAGTTGTTCATGTTGATTTATCAATTTTTATGACAACTTATTAACTATGGTGTGATAATTGGCATAAATGGCAAGATTATTGTGGAAATATGCAGCTGATTTATAGCACATGGTGAGGATGCATGTTGCAGAGAATAATACACAGCTAAATAAAGTTAAAGGGAATCAAAACACCTAATTTTAAAATTTCTTGATATGTTATAGCACAGATAGAATAGAATATACTTTATTGATCCCCAAGAGGAAATTAAAGTAAATACAAATATAAGTTATATTTATATCGCTAAATGCATGCAGCCACATGCATTAAACAGTACAATTTCTTTTGTCTAATGGAGATGAGCCACCATCATCCACCAAACACCTCTAAAGATGTAACTCAATAGACTGTTCAATTTAAGGAACGCATCGAGCATTATAAGCAAAGGCATGAAAAGGCAACTAAGCAAACACAGGAAGGCACTTAAATGTGAAAGTCTCGTCTTTTGAATTTCTATTTCAAAATACAACTTTGATTAATAATTGATTATACAAAGCTACATGAAAGGCAGGAAGGGGCACCATTCTCTTGAACGGCCACCCAGTCAAACGACACTTTGTTGTTTTCAAATGCTCCCCTGCATCTTGGTTTCTGTGGTCAGTCCTCCAACCAACCCAGTGCAGCACAGCAAAGCTAGCACGGCAAAGCTGCCCTGATGTAACCAGACATGCAGGGATATGAATGACTACATCTAAGGGGTAATTGCTGCTGAGCGGGAGCCTCCTACCTCGTTCCATTTAGTCTATTAGCAATTTATGGCTGGTCTCGCTCAGCTCTACACAGGAGGGGTTTGATCTAAATTCTCATGAGCTTTTAGGTGAGGCTGGGACCCAGTGGAGAGCCTTAGGGGGAAGAGATGAGTTTTACTTACCACAGTTTTAATTCTCTTTGACTTATCATTAATTTGTTGTCGCAGAAGAAAGGTGAGCATCGCATAGATCTAATTAAAGTTAATAGGATTATGACTATTCTGTAAGGCTCTGAAGTCCTGTTTTGTTTTTTAAGGAAGAAAAGAAGTAATCTTTTCGCCTAGCTCATCACATCAATTTGGGTGAGTGTAGAGCTTGAAATACCTCATTTACACAAAGGTATTAGATAATCTTTTTGAATATGACATGATTTAAGAAAAGAGGTTTTGCAAAGGAGGAAATTGAGCATTCATTCATTTATCCATTCAGGATCACAGAAGGCTTAGAGCCTATCGTAGCAGTTGAGAAGCAGGGTACACCCTGCAGAGGCCAACTTTATGGACTGTGATTTTAAAAGAAACATTCTGGATGTACATGTGCAATTTAGATCAACCCTGTTTGTAGAATAACACTGTTCAGAGAGTTTGGGTGTCTGGATATTTTGGACAGTCTTAATGCTTCAATGCCTTATTTTGCAGGTTCGTAGCAGGGGTTCAAACCCAAGGCAAGGGTGTTGGTACTATCAGCGGTCCCACTGGCTAATGCCCAGTGTCAGCTCCCCACTGCCAGGGATGCAGATCTGGATGTACTGGGGCGGGGGTTCTGACTGGCCCAACAACAACATGTAGGAAGAAGAACTAGCCTAACGCTGTCTGATGGCATCCTGCTGTTCAGGACTGGTGGCCACCTAACCAAGATGTTGTGTTTGGGTTACTTACTCCAGAAGATAAATTGAAGTCAACAGTTGTAGAAATTGTTTGTATGAGTTATACAGCAATTACTGTCTCTTCAAAGTACTCACTGTTTCACTCTTTCTAAATTTTGTCATGTTGAAACCCAATCCCTAATTTCTTAATAGGAGTTTATGAGACAGAGCTACACAAAGTAATGAGTAAAGGGAAATGTACATAACTCTCTACATGAAAAAAAAACATCGGAAAAGTGAGCTACACATTTTTATTGAGTCCCCTTCAGTCAATATTCTGAACTGCAACAGCAATCGTTTACAGTACATGTAGCTTTACATGTACTCACCAGCTCTGCAAACTTAGAATAATTTTTTATCATTATTCTTTGCAGAGTAGTTAAATGTATGAACGCTGAAAGACCCATAAGATTTAATTATAACCACTAACATAAAATGTCAGCCCAGCCACTATAACTTTTATGATTTGGACTGTCAATAGTATTTGTGCAAAGTACTTCTTATACTCAAGTTGATAAGTATTTATTTTACCAGCTTCAGTCATAATAGTCTGAAAGAGAAAATTAAGGAGGAGAAAAGAATTCTACAGTAATAAGGACATATAATTACAGCATAGACATACTGTACACTTGCTAAACAAACTGCCTAAATTTTATGCCCTGCCCCTTGCTCTACACTACGCTACAGCTCCTACCCCAGCAGACCTTGTTGTGAATGCTCAGGCTAGTTATCATGGTCACTGATGATTGCAGACTGACAATTTTAGTGTTGAGGTCAATTATTTCTTTGTCATTAGCCCAAATAAGGCAGATTATCACCACTGTGATGTACTCTAATGACAGTGACATTTTACAAAAATATATGTAAAAAACTATTTTTTGTATAGAAGTTACCTAATTGTAGCTTTAAAGGCTACAAGTACAAATAAGCCTACATCTACAATTTCATAGCTAATCATTTGTGCACACAGAGTAGGATTATGCTTGCTGACACCTCTACTAGGTCCTCCTTGGCAAGCGATGCACAAACAAGCAATCTAATCTCATAAATTCATTTGGTTTGTCCATGAAAAACAGGCTGGATAGGACAAAAACTGGTGTGTTTGTTCAAAGCATAAATGGTTACTTGAATATTAAATAATGTTCTAAACCTATTCTAGAAAGATGAGATGTGAACCATTTTCCTACTTATTAGGAATATTTGCTTGCATACAAGTTAGATTTTTTTTCACTTTCAATTGAGCTAAACTAATCAAAGGTGGATAGAGATTCCCCCTGCCTCAACACTGAAACTTTCTCATTTTACTTTGTTTGAGTAATTTTCTTTAATAAAACCAACAGAGGGTTCCATGGTGGCAAAGTGGCAACACTGTGGCCTTACAGCAGAAACGTTCAGTGTTTGGATTCTGGCTCAAACGCTCATATAAATATACCACCTCCAAAGGACATAACAAATGAATGTAACTTTATGTAAGATTTGTCATAAACAAATGTATTTTAAATTCTATATGACTTTAATTATATATATTTAATATCCCAGATTACAATCTTTCTGCTACCCCTCTCCCCCCAAACCATGCTGTATCATGTGGTTTCTATGAGTGACAGCCCTGATGTTTGCTCTGAAACTCTCTCTGGCAACTCCCTCCACAGGGGAGTCCGAGCTACCAGCCCACAGGAGAGACTCCCACTGGGACGACTGTGGCCCTGTGCTTCCTCCCCTGGACGACCTCTGACACACCCAGTTTGTGCTTGGCGGCCTTGAAGAGGCAGTCGTGGGGATTTCTCCCCAGCCAAGCAGCAGGTTGTAATTGATGTGGCAGAGACGTCAGCACTAATCTTTTGCTCTCTGTCTAGCCTCTCTGTAAGCTCCTCGTCCACTCGATTCCCGAGACCTGCCGCAACAACCTTGGCCAACTGCTACCTAGTCAATTAGCTCTGCCCCTCTCTGTGCTCTGTTTTGTGTACATGTATCTCTGGTGGACACCCAACATGTTCAGTTATCTACCCAAACACATTCAGGTTGATTTCCTAATGCCACCGCATGACACTATCAGTAAATGGAAAGCTCAGCTGATATCTTTTCCTGCAGTGGAATGACTGATTATACGTGGAATAGGCGACATGATTTTCATATTGGTATGGAGTGTGCTATCTCTTTCTACATGCCTTGCAGTGCATATGGATATTCTAATATTACAGTTTCAAATTTGGTAATACACCACCTGGTGAAAGCATTACTAATTTGGTTAAAGTGTAGTGTATACAGTCCAGTGTGAAGAATATCACAAGTACAGCTCAGTCAACATTGTTGTCAACTCTGCTTTAGAGGGCAAAACATGTCATAAAAAGAGGGAGCACTCGTCAGAGGAACAGCGGAAATCAGATCTTCACATACACTGCATGAAAGATGCATACAATGTTTTTCATTGTATGAGATAAATGCAAAATAAAAATGTTAGTCTTTTAGGGCAGTTAGGAATACCAAAATTGTTTATATTCACCAACCTTTCAATTGCTCAACTTCCAAAGGTGACATATATTATCCATATATTATCCTGTTATTTTTCATTTTTTTCTGCTCAAACATCTTGTATGTGACAAATCAGAAGTTTGTGGCAGTGACTAAAAACCATTGACCAGTTTCCTTAAGTCTCTTGTAACAAATTTTGTTATATGCTCATTGTCATTTTCCTTGTGTGAAGACGTCTTGTGTCCTAAGATTTAATATCTTGGTTGTCCTACGATGGCCAGATAATTATGGCACCTATAGATGTTTGGAAATAGATGGGGGTGATTTTTTAAAAATTATTGTTTATCATGATGTCACACCAGGAAATTTATTTATTTGGGGTCATTTTCTTGCATTTCACTTGATCTAAGCGCTAACCTCAGAATCAGCATGAGAAACTTACAAAGCCATGAGATATTTTTGTTTTTTTCAAGTTGTTTCAAAATACAGTGGGAAAGTTCTGAGTTTGAAGAAAGCAATAAAACATTATCTGAAAGGTTATCTTGCTTGTCATTCTGGCATTTATCAAATATAAGTATTTGTGGAAATTCTAACTAATTGAGAAAAGGAGACATTTAGTGTGATTTAAAAAAAGTTGTGCCTTTTTTTGACTACATATGTAAATGTTTGAAGAGTATGAGCTACAGTTTTCCAATAGCTCAAAGCCTGATAACAAATGTGCTAGTTCACTTCATGCACATAGACACAAAAAACTGGTACATTTTCAAAAAGTAGTGCTGAGGTTTAGATGTTTTTTTTTTTTTTCAAAAACAAAGCAAACATATAAGTGAGTTGACTTCTTTAGAAAAATATTGGGTATTTTATTTAGAATAATTGTTGCAATTGTATTTAATATACTAAATAACATATCAATTCAGTCACTCTAATCAGGTTGTCTGCATCCCTGTAATGCTGTTTTAAGTCTAACATACATAAAAACCCCTTTTCCCTGTGAAAGCTGAATATTTTCTGAATTTTCCAAAGCACAGCCATATGTAAGTAAGGCTTATGTCACAGGTGAAAAAGCAGACATGGTCTTCCCTCATCAGCCTAAAGTGATATCATCTTACTGTATTCATTATTTATATGATTACTATGACTAAATATTCCACCATAAGAGTTTTGATTATTTGGAGCAGGAAGGTCAAGTCTGTAAGAATAAAATGGAAAAGCAATAATTTCCCAAACACAGCTTCGATCAGTATGCATGTAAATGTATCAAAGGTGGAAAGCACACAGAAGGTTAATCTGCTATGACTGTTAAAATTTCCATTATATGCAGGCTGGATGAAAAATGAGAATGGAATGAACCATGCTGTTTATCCAAACTCTTCTTTTGTCAGGAAAGCAGCAGGAATTACAGAATCTCCTCTTCATCCTCACCTCCCACCCCTACCTCTCATGTACACATGCAACAGCTTAAAGCTGTGATGAACATGCATGAATATTTTGCAGATATTCATGTTAGTTCTACTAACTTTATTTATGAATCACCATTTCAAAATAATTGTCATCTTAAGTCACTTTACAAACAAAATAAATTAATGATTATTATAAAATCCGACAGATTTCAAGTCAGGTACATACATTACAATTGATCCTATCTATAAAACAATGCAACATTGATTGTTCAAACTAAAATTTTCTATTTAAAGAAACCCAGTAGTCTGCATTAAATTAATGACTTGTACCATTCTTTTCTCCTGGAGGTGCGTGCAGTGAGAGTGAGCTGTGGCTTGCGTTGAGTCATTGACTTTGGTGCAATCCAAGCTTTTATGAAAATACAAATTTGAGAGGGATAATGAAGTTAAAAGCTGAAAAACAGTTGTAGACTCTTATAGAAAATATAGAGCAGAAGAAAACGTGCCATAGTGAGGAAAGGTGGGCAGTATGTCTTCCACCAGTCTAAGCCTATAGCAGCTATAGGGATAGCTCAGGATAACCTAAGCCACTCTAAATATAAGTTTTATTTTTTTTAAAAAAAAGGGTTTAAGTAGGGCATTAAATCTGCAGTCTGAGAATAAAGTGCTCTGTTAGGAACATATAAAATAATTAAATCTCTATCTCTGATTGAGCTTGATTATAAGGAGCTTTCTATGTGGAAAGGAGACTTAACACAGAGCCAGTGTAAGATGACAAACAGGAAGTAGGATCACTACTTTTCATTTTAATCAGGAAACTTGTTGCAGTGTTTTGGATCACCTGAAGGGTTTAAACCGCATTTTGTGGACTTCCTACCGCTAAAGAATTGCAGTAATCCAGCCTTTAAATTGCATATCTCTGGGCCAGTTTTTCAGCATCACTTCTGAACTGAACCTTTCTAATTTTGGCAAAATTGTGGAAGTGAAAGTGGGAGGTCATAGAAACCTTTGGGTTTAAGATACATTTCCTGATCAAGGATAATGCCAAGAATTTTTTAATTGTATTATTTAAGGTCAATTTAATGGCATCTAGATTAAGTGACTGACTAAGCAGATTCTGTCAGACATTGAAACATGACAATTTCTGTCTTGTAGAAAAAATAAAGGTTGCAAACTCAGTGTAATGTTTGAAAACTGTACAATGGTTTCAAGTTGATTTGATATTAATTTGGAAAAGCTGAAAAAAATAAAAAGTTTAATTTGCTGTATGCAGAATATAGAAATGTTCATTACAGTTCTATCCTTGTGCAAACACTTTGGGGAAAAAGTGGCAAATTCTTCTCATGGCCTCTCTTGTATTAAGTGACAGAAAGATGTCGCATTTAATGTGCAAATATACCATGCATCAAAACGGATATAACTGAAAAATAGAAGATAGTGAAGGACTGAGTACTACTGCTAACCACAGATTTATTTTTAAAAAATATATATTTTTGTTTAGAAATTTTAAGAAAAGAACTAATTGATTTTCTTTTTGCTGTATAAGTTTTTAAAATTTTCCTGGAACTTTAAAAATACAGTTATATAAAAACAGTTTTTATACTGAACACAGCTTTGTAAAGTTCAAAATTGAATATGTTATTATCTGAATTATTTAATTACTGTCCAATAATTTGTTTATTAATGACATTTCTCTGAGCTGTAATTTAACTAACTTTCAACTGAAAGCTGGCAACAGGGCAGAAACACAACAGTGAAGAAACAAAGGAAACCTCGGTTACCTCCCTACAGTTTCTTCCTTGTCAGTGTTTATCAAAGTGTCCACAAGCCAGGAACATCATCAAAAATGTCTGAAAATATAATAGGTTCAAAATGTCAGGGGAAATGGCTCAGTGTTGCAGGAAGCAATGCCATTTCCATAAATGTTTAATTGATTGTAATCCTTTGTTGAGGAGGCATTTGCACAATGCCTGGAGTTCACACGGAGCAGGGAACAGAAATATTGAAGTAAAATAATTGCTTTGATCCATCTGTGGCTTAATTGTCAGAAAACGCCTCATAATAGCCTTTTATTTAGGATGATTATCTGCCATATGTTTAAAGTTCTGGAAAAAGAGTTGTAATTAGAAGCGTTGCTGACTAAAGTGAACTATGATGCATCTTCCTCCTCTTATATAATTATAAAACTGAGGCAAAACTTTGTAGCATCATTTCTACCATGGCCACTTAGCTGATGAAAAACAAAAATGAAGGTCAACAATTTATTTGTTCACAAGAATTTTATTAGGTTGTATAAAATTCTTGTGTGTACTATTTCTTTGCTTTTCTCATTTTAATTCAAATAACTCTGGTTCAATGAGTCTGCCTTTAGTTGTGTCCCCTTGCTTGATTATTATTATTATTAAGTCTTTCTCATAGAAAGTGCTCTTGGTTCAATCCTTCAGAGATTAGCTGGGCAGCATTATTAACAATGTGTGGTCATTGCTTTATATTGCTTCAGTTCATTCCCCAATAAGCTGATCGCTTCTGAGCCATTTTTGGATTGCATTTGGATTATTTGAGTATAATTTGATTATACTCGAATAGATTAGATTAGGTAAAAAAAACAAAAAACTGGAATTTGAGCCTGTTATCAAATTGAACTGGATTACCCAGGAAAATGCTTTAGAGCAATATGGTGGTGAATCGCTGCTTAGCTATAAATTGAATTGTGCGACATATTCTTACTTCTCAAGCCCCATGGAATCTAAAAGTTGAGGTTGTTATTCTCTTCCACAGCCAACGACCGAGCCACCACACAGAGTTACAAATCTCTTCCTAGTCAGGTTTGCAGGCAACCATCTCTGCTTGATCCACTCTGCTTGCTGCAGCCATGACAAGATTCTCAATTCTCTCCCTTTATTTACACGCCATCGCCCCAGTTCCGCGTCATGTCAGAGTGGTGTGGTCTCGCGGTCATGGCTGACCCCAGGGTAGGAGCTGTCTCCACTGATCCAAGCTTACTCTGCTGGGGACTGGACCGCGGTCATGTAATAGTCAATGTAACAGTAGCAGCAAATCATGCCACCAAACAAATGTTCACACAGAAAACGAGATATGTCCTCTTTGGGCAAAGAAAATATGAAATTTGTTTTTTGTCACCCTGTGGATCTCTGAATATTTAGCACTTTCATTACCTTATCCTTTTATTCAGTGCCAAGATCTTTCCCATCAAGCAAATGAAGACGCATTTTACTTCTGTGTAACGATTGCTTGGATGTTGACTACTTTAGTCACAGCAGACGGCAGATGAACATCCTGTACCCTCAAGCGAAGGTATTACTAAACCAAAAAGCTGCTGGAGGTGTCATGTAAATACCTAACCACAGCTAAAGTAATAGGCTATAAAGTGATCTTTAAGTGGAGTTTTAAGCACCCCCATAATGGCTTTGGCTGCCTTTTAGCAGACCATGTGACTCCCCCAGAGTAGTGATTATGAGTCACGGATGAAGAGGTCTTGTGTGTAGGTCAGCCTGTAAGCCTCACTTTCACCTGCCAATCTTTACTTTCCTCCGATACTCTGAGAGCAGTGTTCTTTATACTGTTAACTGTCTTACAGCGGGAGGTATCTGGTAAATTATGTCTACAAAACACCAAGACAAAACTTAGGTGTAGCCTCATCAAAATCCTACAGTGCAGAAAATCCTCCACAATTGAGAAAGAGAAGGGGAAAAATTAAGCAGTCATCTCATTTGGCATACTCTGGGTTAAGAAGCATGCAGTCTTTGCAAAAGTATTTACACTACTAGAACTTTTTTTTGCATTTGGTCACTGCTGCTGCAAATTTTTTATTTTTATTGGAGTAATATTTTAGCAGCACAAAGTGTGTATGGTAAGGTGGAAGAAAAATGATTCATGTTTGGCTTTGCATATGCAGTTGTGCCATATGTATTTTTAGAAGGATGGATTGAAATTTTCAATGCTTGGGATCTTATTTTATAACCTAGCCTGCTCTAAACGTCTCCAGTGTAATTTGTGATGTCTCTGTTTCTCTATTGGTCTATTTTGTTCACTGATGATCTAAAAATCAATCTCTTAAGCCTTCACAGAACAGTTGTTAATACGGAGACTAAATGGGATACAGGGGGAATCTATCTGACTGTATGACTTTTTTGGTATGACAGGATAAAGGGAGCTGAGTTCAAATGAAAGCCACTCTTTAGATTTCCAGTTGTAAAAAATGATTGAAAACTGAACCTAATTTTTCTTCAAAATTAGGTAGTGTTTTGTCTTTTTCTTTTACATAAAACCCATTCACATTTAGCTGTAACATTAAGTGTTAAATGTGCAAGTAGTATAGCTACAGTAGCAAGGCACAGTTAAGTAAAAGAGGTTTAGGGAATACAATTCTTGGCTTTACCTTGGCCTGTTTTCCTTTTACATTACACGAAGACACTGATGCATGATGGCTTTTGAATTTTGTATTATGTTGGAGGTCGGGGGGTAGTTTCAGGAAGTGGTCTTAATTTCACAGGGTTAAGGAACAGCAGATTCACAGGGAATACAGATCACTTAGCACAAGCCTGTAGCCGCCTCGAAGTTGGTCAGTTTCCCTCCCATTTGTTAACCACGTCCTCACAGGCACTGAACCGTTGAGACCGCCAAGGTGAACGTGCAGTCCCTGAAGGAGGCTTTGCTGTCATAGATCAGTAAAACAGTGATTCAGCTTCACTCGTGTGTGTTTCTATGTGAGCTCACTTGTGCATGCTGCATTACTTTATTAGCCCTCATAGTGTGAGCGTGTGCACATCCGTCCGTGAAAAGTTCCCATACTTTTCGAAAAGCAAGGACTGTGTCTAAAGCAAATAACACCAGTACAAAAAAAAGGAGATCTTGTTTTTTTGCATTTGGGCCATAATTTGTGTACAATCTGATAAAATATGTAAACATTTATTTTAAAAATGTTAAAAAATTTGAATCTCCTCTATTCAAGACTCCACAGACTTCCGAAGTACAGTACAGTAAAATCAAACTGCTGAATAGCTTGTGCCAGAATCCCCCCATTATTTGCCCAAACTAAAAGGAATTGTACATGTATCAGTGATAATCCAATAATCATGCCTCTACTAAGCTTTTAATTTGATTAAGCGTGTGAAAATGAAGAACAGAAAGTCTCTTGGAGGATAACATCATAGACAACTTCTCCTAATCGGTGCTTTAGATTTACACATGGATTCCTTTTTAATGTTTAACCAGTCTTTAATCCGGCCCTCTTTGTGATGTCTGCACTTGGAAGTATATCTGGGTCTGTCAGAAGATGCGTGATTACTGCAAGTGTATTCTGGGCTAGATTTGATGAAATGCCAACCATTACCAGACGCTTACAAAAACCAAGCAGATTTGGGAAGTGATTTAATTTTGCTTAATAAAATCATCCTCATTTGTCCTTCAGGAATTGAAGATTGCACAGCATTTAAGAATCTGCTCTAGCTTCTTGTAGTGCAAACTATTAGAAGCTTTGTTGCTACTGTACATATGCAGCATACATACTTGTCTTTAAAAATAAGTATGCATCTACCCCTTGTGTTTTGTTTTTTAAATTACAGATTAAACTGATGAGATGTCTTGTCTTGAAAGAAAGTTAATTTATATAGTGGACATCCTGTCTGATCAGAGGGCCATAGATCATTGAAAAGCGCACAACAGTATTTATTGGAAAACAACCGACATCACAATACAGGCTTCATTTTACAGACTTTCCTAGAGCTTACACATCAATCAATAGTTTTGGATTAAGTGTTACTGGTGAGGTATATGAGGTAATATAGCGGGCAGAGATTTTTCATGATTTGGTCAATAAAGTATTTTTCTTATTATTTCCTCTAATACCCAACTCCCTCAATGTTTGTTTTTCCAAAGCTTTATTTTCTCTCCATTTTTAATAAGCTGAACAAACCCATTTTCACTTTTTAAGGCCGGTTTCCTTCTCCCACCTCGGAGTAAATGGCGACTCTATTTCCATGAAATTCTCAAATGACATAGATTTTGCTTTTGCATAAAAGCATGAAGAATGGGCCTAATATTGCCAGCATTCATCTGCTAAGTGGACATTTGCATGGGTGCAACGAGGAAAAAGGGGAGTAGGAGAGACCCGCTAGCCTCCTGGGGTGACAGCGGCACAGGGGGATGACATGTGACAGCTGTGACAGTGCTGAAGGGGGGTGGGCAGGCAACTTGCTGGGCCCCCTGATCCAATTACGCCACACAGCCCCCTGTCAGACCCAGCAGCTTGACTCCAGCCACTCGGAGGACAGTATTGATCTCTTGTCAGGAGGGCCAGTTGCCCTCCCTCACAATCCACCGGCACTGAACTTTCTGACCACCCCACCATCCCACCCCTACTTACACCCACCTTTGAGGATGGCTGCCAGCCACCGTCTTTAAATGACTGGTAAAATAGGGTTATCTCATTCAGGTAAAAGGGGAAAGAGAAGGGAGGTCAGCAAGGTTGCGTGCCAAATATCCACAGCTTGTGAGAGAGAGTGCATAAAACACTGGGAAGGTGATGGTGGTAATGTGCCTGTCCAGCTCTAAGCTTAGAGCTATACTTCTAGTACTCTACTAAAGGTCTGCAAGGATGCTGCCTCTGCTGGCTTGTATGAAACCATTTGATTTGAGATGATGAAAAGGCCATTGCAATTAGCTGGCCAGGCTTCATTTTTCCACATCCAGAAAGAAATGCTTGAGACAGTGGCAGCTGCCAATAACTTCAACTTAGAAAGAACAGACAATTAGGCCGGGAGTCTGTTACCCCTGCTAGTCCCACATCTCCAGACCTTTGCGCTGGCTCTACGCCTTTAGCAACTTCAGGTCAATAGGCAATGATACTGCATTGGGCGGCGGTTTGAAACAGAGGTTAATCAAACCCAACCACACCACATCAGCTGCATTTAACTTATTCTCTTTGCAAAGATCCAAAGAGAGAGAGAAGAGCAATGCAACTGAATACATACTTTTTTTCCCCTTACAAATGATAAAAGTGATCTTCTTTATATCATTTCAGATTTGTACATTTCTGTTCGATTAGCAGCCCCAGCTAAGAAAAATAAAAAAGATGCATTTGACAAATAGGAAAAGATGAAGCAGATCTGATCCAATATTAGCATTGATCTTGATAACTGATGTTGTTCTTGGATTAGATATTGAACTGATGCAACCAATCTGTTCTCAGTCCAATATATGATTTCCAGGCCTGTGTTGCCAAGGTTTAATTTATCTGACCTTACTGTTTTAAGCGTAAACTATTTTAACAGCTGAAAGACTGCAATTATGTAATAAACTATATGTAATAATCTCATATTTTTTATATGAACATTTAAATTCCCATGATATCATTCTCTTTTTTGACTGATAGATTACTTGAACTTTAAGTGTACATGTTGACGAAACCTGCTGTGAGTATTATGTTGGGAACAGGTTAGTATTGCCAACTTAGTAACTTTATCATCACATTTAGCAAGTACTCAGATCCTTCTAGAGTTGCTTTTCAGAAGAAAAGGTGCCTAACAACAAATCTAGCACTTTTTGTCTGGCATAACATCAGTCCTCTCTCCAATAGTACCCATTGTTGAGACTGCACTCAAATAATTGTTCAGATTTTAGGAAAGCTAATTGATACTATTCTTACTGAGGAGTTGGCACAATGGTTTATGCTTCTGAGAGTTGTTGCTTTATTTTTTTGAGGTTTCAACCTGCCATGGACTATGTGGATCTGAATAATACACAGAGATACTTTTGTAACAGTTAACAAGGCTAACTTTAATGTCACTGATTGGTAATGGAAGTTGTTGAACATGCAGTGAAACTGTGAAAATGTCTCTTAGTCATTTTGTGCCTTTGAAATGACCAATGCTTTGAATCAAATTTTTGGGGTATATAAAATGGTGCCTGATGGTTAACGTGCATCCATTAGCAACGATATTCTGTACCTCTAGATTACGTGGTTGTCTAAATTTTAAATTTGAAAATGTTTCACTTTCTTTGTAATATTTCTGTAGTAATCTAAAATGTAATCTCCTTCAGTCTTCTCAAGACACTGGATTAAAGAAAAACATTATTTTTAGGAGAGGGACAAAATAGCTTGTTTATGGATATGAAAAGGCAGCATATGAGTGCAAAGTGGTTATCTTGTGTAAGCACCCACAATGAAGCAGCAAAAAAAGCTGTCAGTATTTCTTAAAGGAAAGTTCAGCTTGGTCCACATAACCTTCTTCTAAAACTGTTTCAGGTTCACCACTGTTTGTTAAAAAGTTCAGCTGCACTTCTCTACTCTTTTGATTCACTTTTGGGATTTTTTTGTCACACCACTCTTCTAAAAGTCAGTACCTTTTGTTTTTTTATAGTTTTCTGTCCATTTCAAACAATAGTCAGCCACTTCTTTAAAGATTACAGTCCACATTTGTGAGTAAGAGGTTAATCATGATGAAAAGAAAGTACAAAACTTCAAATTTGAGTATTTTACATGTTTGTGGTTTTGGATTTTTACAAAATTCATTATTTTGTCTGATAAAGACCAGCACAGTAGAATATTTACTGTATGGTATCATGCACTTGAGGTTGGAATAATTTTACAAACTACTAAAAATCTAGTGTACAAGAAAATTCAAGGAATTGCCAGAGGTTGTAATTTTTAATTACTATGACTGTATTTGACAATTTGTACATTCTTGCAAATTGCAATTATTTGCAATTATTCTTCTGCAAGCAGGGATTATTTACCCCTTCCAAAGGGGATATGTGACAAAGAAGATGTTTCAGAGAAAATAAAAAATAATATGCAATGTAAAAGTTTTTAAGAAGGAACAGTTTATGTAAGGCATCAAGATGCCGGTTTTTTTAGATCACTTTTACAAAGTTGGATGCAGATAATATAGCCATAGTTCATATGTCCTTTCTTTGCATCTCTGTCTTATCCTTGCGAGGCAACACTGAGGTGATGAAGTCCGAGAGGAGGAAAGTCTAGTTAAAGGCAGCCAAGTCCCTTCTTGATACAACTTGCATTTGGTAGCACTTCAAAGATTTATGTATTTCATTCAATTGTAACTTTTTCCCCTGGAATTTGTTTTAAGTTAACCATAAATTGCTCCTAGATCTAACCTTTGAGCAGATCTACTTCTGGAAATGATGTTTTTGTCACGAGCTGAGGAGTTGAGCGTGATGGATGCTTGGTTTCTTGTCAGAAGGAACTTACAGATGTTCCCTGAATGCCTCACGCTCAGACACTCCAGTGTTTTTATGATCCCTAAATGGCTCACATATTTGTTGTTAATGAGCCTGTTTACAAAAGAGGACAGCCATGAGAATACACTTAAAGAGGCATGGACATGCATAAATACAAAATACATAAAGGGACCAAGAGAGCAAGAACATTATGAATATAACATAATTTAATTGGACACTTGCTTTGGGTTTAACGCTGGGAACCAGTATAAATGGTAAAATTGTAAGATTATCTACTACAACTGTTTACATATCATAACAAACCAATCATAATAATGAGATTGTTGAATAGAAAACACAAGACTGAACTGTTGAAGCAAAGTAAAAAGTTGAAAGCGATAGATATCTACTTGAAAGAACATTTGATTTATCATACAAAACATGCATATTTGCAAAAATAAGGTAAAGTGTGAGGCTGCAGATCATAAATCCAGAGTTGTTTAGCAACCTGTACAGGGGGTACCCTGTCTCTTCTCCAATAACCATTGGCGATAAAACCATGGAACTTAACTGGATAAGCACGTAAAAATGATGGCTCTGTGTATGGAAGTCAAAAGTTAGATGATTTTTAAGGGTTGATTTATTTAATTTCAGACATTTCACATTATTTTACAAAGAGTGTCAAAGAATCTCGACAGCACCTGATGACACAAACTGCTGAACAACTTGAAAAGGTTATAAATAAGGCTTGCTTAAATAACTTTCTGAGTGCAGTTTTACACTGTACTGCTTGCATTAGTATACATAGTAAAGCATACTACTAATATATAGAAAAATACATAAATATATAACAAATCAGTGTGATGAAGTGTTGTCGTGTGTGCATAGCACCATGAAATTGGGCACAATCTGGAAAGAAGCTCATAGTCACTTTCATGGTACATGCAGTGTGTGTCCAATGCAGAGTGTGAAGATTATCCTGGTCACTCATCCATTCAGTTGTGACACCAAAGAGGATTGGTCAGAGGTTATGTAGGGATAGCCTAATGCTATTTATTGTTGATGAATGATACAAAAACATGTGAATTCTTCATGTTCTCTGCCTGCCATTTGTCAATATGTTGTATTACTAAAATTTCTTGCAGACTTGAAGATATACCCCAAGTACAAAAAACTCATTAAATTAGTTTGTTGGTTTAATAAAATTAATAAACCCAAAACATTAACTTTCTTTAGAAACTTGATTAACTTGATTAACTTAACTAACCACAGAGACAAATCATTGGTCTGCAGAAGTATCTCTTTAGATGACTTTTCAATTTCAACATCCAATTCACATGCATCCCTCCAATGAAGCCCTTGGAGAGAGTAAAAACAATCTGTGCACACACCAGTGAGCTGAGATATGCTGTTGTGTTACTGCTGCAGTGACATTCTATAAGATTGTTGCTTTTTTTTAAGCAAAGTATTCAGTCATGTAATTAAGCTGGAGGAAATGCACAAGAAAAAGAACGAAAGTCTATATTAGAAACACCAAAGCAAGCTGCTGCAATGTTCTATTTAGTATGTTTGATTGAAAAGAGAATAATATAAGCAACTTCTGTGTGCTGTAATAAGAATTTAGCATATGTTGCTAGAAGAACATGCTATGACTATGACTGAGTTAATCCTACAATTTATATTTGTATTTAAATTTATATTTACAAATCCAACAGTCTCAATTATTTGTTGAATCTTTGAATTTACATTATTTTTTTCATTGTTAAAAGACCCATGCATTTTACATGCTTGAACTTTAGAGTGATTTGAGTTTCTGTTTTCATCAGAAGGGACTAGTCCTTTGTTTTGTTGCTCTTCCAGTTCACCAAATAAACACAACTACACAATATTAGCACAATATTGAAATTGGCTGGTGATTAACTGAAGAATGTGTAAGTTTAATTTTCACATCTAAAGGCACATACTTTATCAATGTCCTTTCAACATAAGAAAAGTAAATTAGGTTAACTAGATTTTAGATGGTTAAATATGAGGAATGTGCATTTCAGTCTGCCCTGGCAAAAAAGTAAAACAGAACCCTTTTATAAAAGGGATTCAACAATATTAGACATAAAATCATTCCTGTCAGGGGAAAGAAAGAGGACATTTCACTTTGGAACAAACTGGGACATTGTTTCTGTTTTGGAAAGTGCAATTATGAGTGTTTTCAGACATCCAGTGACATGTCATTTGTAAACCAACTAGCACTTCCAAGAGCAACGATATTTGTCACACCTACTGGAATGCACCATCGAGTTGCTGAAGCACTGGGTCTTCCCAAAGGGGCCCAGGAGGGAAATCAAGGAATCTGTCGAATTAATGCATGCAGCGAAGATTCCTCCTGTCATCTCTGCTCTCTTTTACCGCTGCCTTTTAAAAGCCATTTAAAGGCACCAAAATGAACAGTACAGACAAGCTTGACAGTGACTCTTAAAATACCATCTGTCTCCTTAACACTTAAATAAACTATGATATTGCCTTTTACACGAGCTTAATTTTAATTAATGAATTGATTCATGTTGTCAGTGACAAAGCAACATAGTTTAAGATATGCCAGAAGCAGTCTATATATTTCTTCCTACATAGAAAATCCCTTTAAACGATCCTTTTTCTAATTGGACAAGTGCTCAAAATTACAAAGCATCGTTAGAGCTTTTGATGTATATTGCAATGAAAATGATTTTTCAAGCTGTTAGGATCAATTTGACAACAGGACATCTAGAATAACCATGTTCACTCCAGGGTGGCTTCATGGTTGCATTCCTTGGAAGTAGTGACAGAGATTTCAAAGTTGGGCTCATCTTACTCCGGGTGAAGCAAAAGAACAAAAGTTTCACGTTGATAAGCTTGTGTTTCTGAGTGTCGCTGCAGATAAGGAACTGTAATGTTCCACCACAGCAGGGGTGAGCCAGATTAACAAGCTTAAAGCTGCTTCTCGTTATCTACCTCAAATTTATATTTTTACCTCTCACCAAACAGGGACATAATTGAGCCATTTCTTGTACTAAATATATTTGCTGTTAAATTAGAGCTCACTGCATTCCCAAAGATAATACAACATAAAAAAGTGAGATTAAGAAATAGTTTTTAGTAATTTATCCTAGATAAAGACAGAGATGTACATTTATTCTGTCTCCTCTGCTTGCTGTAAACTACCTGACAATTGTTCATTAATGATTCCCAGTAAATTCCTTAAAATGGTCATTTGTCATCCTGTCACTTCATTTGTGACCTAAAATTCCTCACTAGGGGCATCATCAAATAAATTAATCACTACCCAGGATCCATTCCTCCCTTGTGCGTGCTGTTATACCCGGCTCTCTTGTGTTTCTCTTCATTTACATATATTTAATGGCCCAGTTGTGGTTGGTTGTGCCACGCGACTTGCACGGTGCGTGTCAGGTGAAATATTCCAACTGCCACAGTCTTTAACAGTGCGAGCCATGTCTTGTTCATTTTCTCAGTGAATTCCCTGAAACACAGGAGAATAAATGGAATTAAAGTCATTTTGTGGAACTGTAAAACCAAAAGTGCACAATTTGCAGGTTTCTGGATGGAAGATTACGCTAATAGGACGGCATACTTTTATGAAATGCATAAAAATATGTTTTTCATCATTCTCCTTCTGCCTTCAGGTATTGCATTTTATTTTGTTTGCAAAAGAATGCATTAAAGCCACTTTAAATCTTAAGAAACGTGTTAAAATTAAACACAGGAGTTGTCAACACAATTTGGCTTTATTTAATTGTATCTCATTACAGCACATGTGTACAGTACATTACCCACCACATAGATTGCTCGTTGTGTTACTCGGGGGAATTGTGCTATTAAGTGTGAAGCTCAAGGCTTGCACAGGCATGAACTCCAAGCATGTAGATTTTACACCCAAAGTAGTGAGAGACAGTTTTTTGTAGTAGATTTTTTTAAATATAATTAACTCATATCAAAATAAATTAATCACACCCTGAATTTTATTTGGTTTTTAAAGGGGATAACAATTTTAAATTGCCATTTTTAAAGCAAAAATAGCCTTTTGAGTCAAGTGGAGTAAGACAGGAAGACTCTACTACATATGGATGTTGATATAGCATCGCTAGCATCTATCCTGTTTGAAGCATGTCAGTCGCTAAAGCTTAGGATGTACTTTGAAATCCCTCCATAGTGTTCTAGTTTGCTAAATCTCCTATTTCATATTTTCAGTGAGCTTTCTTCCTCTTTACATGATTATTATTCAGATCTTCACTTAATGGATTCCCTTTCCAACTGGATACTTTGATATAGCTACTTTTGTTTTGGATTACCAGAAATCATTATTCCTAATATAATCATTGCTCTTTGGAAACCTTGGCTTCATTTCTAGGTGGCTTCTTGTCTCTTCCATTGTTTTTAACATATTATTTAAGTTTGAACATGGGAGCGTGAAGAGTTGTAAAAATGAGGCATGGTCCTTCAAGCTCATTTGAAGCATATTTTTCCACATGCATTGTTAGTTATACTACTGCTCATCAAAGCATTACATTAGCATTTAGATCAGAAATCAATATGTGATATTATGTTTCCATTCTATCAGGAAAACGACATTTAGTTCTTAGCTGGTTATTGTTTGTTTATTTCAACATAAACAAGTGTTAAAAGATGGTCTAAGCAGCCTGGTTACACAACTTTTAGTGTAAAAGCTGTTTAGTATTTTTTTTTTTCCCTTTTACATTTTGACTCAAATGCAGTTAATTTCTGTCTGTGTTTTTTATTTATTTTTTTT
This sequence comes from Phalloptychus januarius, assembly GCA_902982915.1. Lineage (NCBI taxonomy): Eukaryota > Metazoa > Chordata > Actinopteri > Cyprinodontiformes > Poeciliidae > Phalloptychus > Phalloptychus januarius. Next base: position 11,437,303 of record CADWAE010000230.1, on the reverse strand, counting down.
TGGCAGTTAAAGAAAACAGCCCAATTATTTTTAGGAGCTCATAGCATGTCATGTTTTGATTTTACATCCTCATTAAGGCTTCCTAACACCAGAGGACATGTGAACGTGTGAGGAGGACTACCAGAGACAACAACAGCAGCATGAATGTCGCCAGAGGATCCCTTCTCTCACCCAACCACCCTGTTAGAACCTCACAACCTGTTTCAAATGAAATTAGCATAATTAAGAATTAACATGCATTAATTGTTGTGTTTAATGCAAACTGAGGACAAATGTGTCATTTCCTGCGGAAGAACTGCTAAATGCTTTGTCACCTCCCCAGAGGCGTTTTAGGTGAAAATATAATAAATTAATAAATAAAATGGAGAACAAGCAACTGTTTTGTCTAGATGCAATGAGGATTGGAGTTATTTACAGTGTAGGTAGTCCAATGCAGGTAATTAATGGACTGGGTGCTACAGTTGCTGTCATGCTTGCTTAGAGGCATGCATTTGTTTGTGGTGTCAATTAGAGCTGTGAAAAAAACTGATGCTTCCATGCATGTTATTCCAAGATATTAGATTAACTAACCTCCATTTTTTCATGTGAGGCATACTGATGAAATAAAATTACTGTGTTAAGGCTTAACTTATAATATAGTATTATATTGTTTATAATACTAAAAATAATTGCAGATTTTTTCGTATTTAAACTGACTCACAGACCTTGAGTTTGACATGTCTTTTAGTCTGAATACTGTATCTTTTTTCTTTTTTTTTTTTTTTGCTGCAAATTTGTTTTCCATCCATCCATTTTCTTACAACCTTGCCCTTAGTGGGTTGCGGGAGGGCTGCTGGTGCCTTTTTACTTCCACTCAACTTTCCACATTTATAATAGCTATGTGAAAACCAATTTATTTTTTCTTAATTTCTTTTATATTTTAAATGTTTGTGACTCACCAGGAACGTCTTCTCAGGCTTTTACCAATTGCTCAGGAGACTAGGCCAAGAGAAGACGTATTAACGCAGCAAATAAACATCCCACAGCTCTGCAGCTCTTTTTTATTTTTTTTATTTTTAAAGAAAATATATCAAACAGTGTACTGATCAAGGAAGTCTTTGATGTTGCAAAGATGAGTTTATAACAGAGGAAGTGGGCACATATGAAGTGCTAACCAGGGCTCAACCTTGCAATAAAGTCTGGCATTTGGAGAGTGCAGCTCAGAAAGAAGGTTATGCAGTACTGCAGCGCTTTGGGTGATGGAGGAGCAATGCTTTTTTCTGTCACTCTGTGAGCCATCAGTTGGGAGGATGATGGAAAGATGATCAAACAGATGTTGGTCTCAGAAGACAGCAGGCATCGTCCCAGTTGGGGATTAGAATGGAAAGTCTATATATCAATCCACTTTTAATTTTGTGCTTTTAAGTATATTCTTTAATGTATACACACACATATATATATATATATATATTTTACTTTTAATTGATTTTTATTGAAACTACAGATTTAGTCAAAATTCTTGCGCGCATTAATTTAAATGCGATGGACACCAATAAGGCTTACCCAAATATGTATCTTTTTGCCCCAACACATAATGCGCAGTACATTTTTCGTTTTTTTCAGGGTATGTCTTCTGTGTTCTTCTCTGTTCCATAGCATCTTTTTGCAAAACAATAAACAGCTTTGCTTTTTTTCCCTTTTCTTTGCTGTGATGATTTGGTTATACATTTAAAACAAATTTTAGTCCTTTTATTTCTTTAGTTATCTGCATCCTGCAGGGAAAATGCATTTCTACTATGTGCACTGAAATAGAAAGTATCCACTTTCATTATGCAATTTGCATTACTTTTAATACCTTTGCATATGAATTAGCTTAATACCCGCTAGAGTTCATCTGAAACTTCTAAGGAAATGCTTCCTTATCAAAATATCAAGAGACTTGCAGATATCAAGGATCTTTTTCCCCCCACTCTACACTACATAATCTGTCTTGCCATTAGATGACATAAAACAGCTGGAACAACATTCTGTATACTGTATAATGATACTGATACTGTATAATGCATACTTTGATCTACAGCTAAACCTGTTTGCTGGAAACTTTTGTAATTGTCAACAAAGGGCATGACACAATTAATATGCAGATATCACAATAATAAAATCACTAATGTGATGGTATCTAAATGCTTTATCTGCATAGATGAAGATCCGTTCACACCAACATGTCAAATTCTTAAAGTATCAGAACTTCTTTGTGAAAAATTTAGGTTGTAATTACATGACCACCTAGTGCACTCATACACTCACATAGTGAATAAATAGAGCACTAAACTTTTAGCCCAAGATGGTGAGGCAATCACAAAGAAAATAGATTAAAAAAATCATGGTATCACATTAAAAATGAAATGTATTAGTTACACAGCCGCAGATTCAATTTTAGATCATTTATCCTAAATCAATCAGGGATACATAAACAAATGAATTCCATACTTGTGGCAGGACTTGATGTTTAAAAAAATGAATCTAATTGATATCTTCATATATAAAAACCTGCAAAACATACTTTCAGATGTGTCAACATTTGTGGCTGGATAACAAACAGTGTGCAAGAGATTCTTGATCACATACCTTTTAAAAAAATCAAACATATTTTAGTTATGAACTGACTGCTGAATGGTCCAGAATCAAAAGCGCTACCAAGAATATTAATCATGCATCGTTCTCTCACAATGAAAGGAGTAGAACAACAGCATTCTAACCAGTTAACAAATTATATTGTAACCATGTTATAATAAGCATGATAAGTTACTAAGGTTAGCATTTACTCCTGCACAAATATCTCTTGCATACAGTCCATTAATACAATGAGTATAAATATGTATTTTAGTGTCATTATTCCTAAGCTGTAATTTTTTAGCATCTCAGTTTTTGTAAGGTTTCCAAGCCATCCCTCCAACACATACAGTATATGAATAAAATAGCTAATCACTAATTTGCACAGATTTAAAATATTGTTTATTTTTGGGATTACATTTTTTTTTTTTATCATCCACACAAAAACAGTATTTGTTTTAAATACTCTTTCTTTCTATATGTTATTGTCTTCTTATTACAAAGAAGCGGAGCCATACATTTACAAAGAGGTGGGGAATTTTCCACATTAATCTAGATTTAATATTCAATTCAAAATACATTTTTCCTATTAATTAAAAGTAAACCATGTATTGTATGGTACATTATCCCTCTAACGGCCCCATGTGGAGATTATGAAGTGGAAAACTAATGGTCTGGGCTTTAGCATTTGGATTTTGCCTGAGTCATTTACATATCTTTAAGGGGATGTCGACGTATGTGCAAATAAGCAGAACTTTACGTGTCCCATGCTTTCCCTGCCACCACCTCTGTCCACCCCTCCCCTTTTTTTAACAGAAGAATCAAAGCAGAAGTGTTGCTTCTCTCCCCTCAGCTAGAGAAGGTAATGAGATTCTGTGCTCCCTCTATTACAAGGAGGATGAGAAATCTGATTATTAAGGAGAGGCATGTGGCAGTAAGAAAAATCTGTTTGTTTTTTTTCTTATTGTATCACCCCAAGAAACAAAGGTGACCCCTGTGTTCTGTTCATTAAATCTTGCCTCCTCTAATTTATCAAGGTAAACTATCAGAGTTTCTGCTGAGCTAATCAGAATGTGGAAACTTGTTAGGTATGCCTCAAAAGGACACATCACAGAATTTGGATATCACTTCACATACTGAGTAGGGCCTAATTCATGTTTCTCCAACAGCACAGCAAATGTGCTGTTGGAACTTCAGGACGATGAGGATGAATTATGACCTCCAAAGCAGTACAAGTGTAATTATGTCAAGGACACAGAGTTGCTGCAGGTGCATGCTTTGATGCAAATATCACAGAAAATATAGTTTTTGCTGTATATTATGATCACTTCTAGTGAAATTTCTTTGGCGAAGCATTTTGAATTACAGTTAGCCATACGAGCTGAATACACACTCATTTTCCCGGTGGTCGAGTTATAAAGGCACATCAAGGTTTTCCTCCTCAACATGAAAGTAATCAATAAAGAAATGCACAAAAGCACAAAATTGTTTTCTAAAAGCTTCAACTATATCTGGATAGCAACCAGTTTGGAAAATCCTATTTCTCTGTATAGCTTGCAAGTTGTGCTGAAAAAATAGTTTGTACTAGATTCTTAGTCCATGCACCACAATATCACAACTCATCCAGATTCCTCAACAAACTGCTGAATGTATTTTTATGTCAATGGGAGGTTTCTATACCCTCACAATCTGGTTTTGTCTTGTGGAGGAACAAAATAAACATTTTTATCTAGTTGTCAGCATAATGAGATTTCTTTGCGAGTACTGTACACTGCTAGGTGTGACATCCTTTACAATAAAAAAAAAATCACTAATCAAATTCTCTTCTATGTCAACATGGCTGAATGAGTGCAGTCAGAAGAAAATTAAACACTCAAAGTCAAAGATCTCTGTCCTTGTCCTCTCTTTCTCTAAACTGTTGAGTTTAATTTTCAAGTTTGGAAAAACCTAACTTCACTCTTCTCTCAACAACCAGCCTATATGTGCAATTTGGAGACGCTTTCCGCTCTCGAGGGCACCATGGCCAATGCTCTGTTGACCTACTATTAATGCAATTCAAGGTGCAGTATAAAACACAGTGCATTTGGACATCATAAAATGCAAGCTGAAACATTTCTGAAAAGATACCAAGCCACAACTTTTGCTTGGCTTTTAGTCTAATATCTGAAGTTTTTGTTTAAGCCTTTAGGTAATAGTAGTCAACTGTTTTAAAATAAGTGGACAAATGATGGTTAAGGCCACACATGTTAACTTCATAATCGGCTTCTGCTAGTTTCTAATTTGTCATAAACACAATTTAATAGCTGTGGTTTAATCTTAATATGAACTGATTGGAGAATTCGGCAGAGAAATTGGCATTTATTATCGAACCTATAATCACATCAGCACCCCGTCACTGCAACCCGTTGCCTTCTGACTACAGCTGAGGTGAACACAGCAGGCTCACAAAGCTTCACTCCTCAGCTCAAATGACCCGTCTTAGCAAGCGTGGCTGCTGCAACCCTGCAACCCAATAGCACCATGAATTCCCTTTGTAATTAATATGCGCAGTGAAATGCTCCCTGCACAGCCACTAAAGCGATTGGAATCATGCACGGGGAAAGATGTAATTGTGAATTCTGCACGGTGAACAATTTAGTCAAGTGGCATCTGATGGAGAACTAGTTCCCTCTCTTTTTTTCTTCTTTTAATGTCCTTTAAGATTTAGATTAAGACTTTCTCCTCAAATATGCAAATTAGTCCTTAAAACTGGACATTTCCCAACATGGGGAGCACAGTGGGGTAATACTGGAGCCCACTGAGTTCATTTGAATCCCTATGGGCAATTATACTTTCAAATGATATCCTGAAGTTAAATCATGTTCACACTTAATTGATTTAAACGCCACAGTTTAGGCATGAAAGTCTGCCAGTGCTCCACAAGACAAAACTGTTGTTTAATATGATACAGTAGCCTCTGTGATAAGGAGAGTTTTGCTTTGTCCAGTTTATTAATTATAAGTGCTTGTTACTTTGCTGTTTATGTTCATGTCTGTGCCTGCATGTGTGGGGTGAGGGATGCAGATAAGACCAATGATCAGACAGCAATGGAGTCTGATGACATTTCTTTGTCTTATGTGAGTGATCTATTTCATGAGTTATATTCAGAGTGTTATATATATATATATATATGTTCATGTGTGTGTGTATATGATTGTAAGTAAAGGTACAAACGCTTAAGCTAATTATTTTACTTGCTATATTGCATCATCAGGGGAAAAAAAAAAAACCCAAGGTCACCAGTGTCCTAAGAATTGAAGCTTATTTTCATCTTAATGTTTTAGTGTTACAAAGATAAAAGTAGAATCAGTATCTGCTTTTTTTCTAATTTGGGTTTGTTGACATGAACATTCTTTTGCCAAATGATTTTCAATCTTGTCTCAAACTTTTCTCCTTCTGTGAAGAGATGAAACATCTTTTTAATACTTAGCATATATTCTGTATGCCGTTTTACTCTATTGGTCATTGCAGTGCGAAGCACACTGTTGTTGCCTAGTTGTCATTTCTCAGACCTGACTTAATTAATGATATGTGTGGACTATTGTTTCTCATTTTTATAATGAATGCATTATTGTACTGTCACTGGGTCCATTGTGACAAATAGGTGGGTGGATGGATATAAAAACATACATTGGTAGCAGCCAGGGGGTTAGATTTTGAATTAATTGAGGAAAATGAATTCAGCGGTAATAGGCCCTGACAGCAGACTGTGGCAATTCTGATGGCAATGATTGATGGTTGATGTGCACACAGGCTTACGGCAGATAATGCTTATTTTTCTCTTGTGAATTTCAAATCTTACTTGTACATTCATTAAAAATAATGGCGACATGTTAGGATCAAATAAACATATTAAACAAAGAGTTTAAATAGATTCTTTGATAAATTTTGTGCTCCCATGGAGTTGTAGTCATCGTTTTCTTGTGTGGTCTGTATGGGAGAAAGGGAGCCCTATCACAGTTCCCATCACGCGCTTGTAGTCAGAGCCTTTTGACAGTGGCGTAATGCTGATCAGATAGCTGTGTGGAGTCATTGCTTACATGTGTCACAACTGCCGTCCATGATCATGTCAGAGTCATGCTGGGCGACAGAGCCAGGTTCAGGGCTCAGCGGACCTGGCTGGTTTTTGTGGCTGACATTTCCCCAGCATGACCAGGGCTAGCGGAGCTCCAGTCGCGGCCTCTGCTAATGCGCTTTTCGACTGGCCCCACAGCCCATCGCTGGCAGCCGGGATATAGGGATACAGGTGGTGCCAATCCCTGTTAGCCTTACAGTACCTCCCGGCGAGTCATAAACAATCCCAGCGTGAGCCGGCTTTGATACCTCAGCTTATTAAAAGTCTAACAAGTAAAACAAGTCTTTGGAGAATGCAGTTATCGGGTAGTTAATGGAATAAACTTGTAATCTCTTAGCTTTCTTAGATCATCAGCACACCTAACTAGCATGATCAACGTCAACTACATTATTTCTATTAAGGTTGAGTTTGAGTTTGTTTCCTCAGGAACATTTTACATGAACACCCACAAGACAAGTGAGGTACTGTACTTAAACTCAGTCACTGGTTCATTTCCATCTGTAAGTCCTTAAGGCAGGCAAAACAAAACTTAGAAAATGCAGTCAGGTTCAATACATTACAATATAATTCAAAAGTTAATATATTCTACTAACTCTGTGTAAAGAACATACAGTACATATATTCCCCATAAAAATATATACTTTTTAAGAATTTATAGATTTAGTATTCATGTTTATGGATTAGTTTCGGAAAATTTCAAAAATACATGAGACCAATTAAAAGAGGCCTAGATGATGATGGAGGAAACTGCTGACTTTACAATTGTTCTGTAGTCACTGATACTATCAATGAGGAGCATAATCCACAAAAGGTCATTGCTTAAAATCTGGCTGTTCACAAAGTGCTGAAGGAAAGTTGAGTGGAGGAAAAAGAACTGGGATAAGTGCAGCTTTGAGAAGATTGCAAAATATTAATTAACTAATAAGTTTTAATGTTTAACTAAATGTTACAGATTTTAAAAAAATGCCATTTGCTGAAAGAACAACATAGTAAGAAAATAAGAAAGCCAAAACTGTACAGAAATATACACATTTTGCATTTAAGATGAAGAACCTTCTTTGTATGTGAATTTGTTCTACATAATTACGTTGTGGAATAGTCTTAGCTCCACCCACCTCAAATTATGTAAAAAACAACCTCCTTTTAAGCACCTTTTGCTGTTAATTTATGAATTTTATACACCAAAAATTAACCTACAGATTAGCCCTACACTGTATTAATATTAAATCAAGCAGAAAGGGTGGAGCATACTGATGTTAGACTTTTGTTGAATATAATTTTATTGCATTTTATGCAACATATTTTGCCATTTAAGAACAAAATGGTTTAATGTATTTTTAACATTGCATAAAGTACACTCAAGTGGTTAAATGAAAAATCTATAGAATCCCAATTTATTTGATTGTCAGAATAATTCATTATGAAAATAATTGTTTGCTGTTTTAAAGGATAAACAATCATTCTACTATTTATTGAAGTGTTTAAGTTTTTCTTTGCTAAAGGTGGTCCTAATGGGAATAAAGTCTTTGAAAATGCTATTTTTGTGATTTCTCAAGTACAATGAAAGTTTCATAAATGTCAAGATTTGTTCTAAAGCGTATTTGTTTTGAATTATCTTTTTGGGTTTGTGTTAGCCTGCAATTTCGCATTAGTGGTTATGTTCTCTTACAAAAATGACAACTTGCACAAAAGGTGACCCCTGATTCCTTTTGAATGGCCATGCAAGTAAGCAATACAAAAGCAACCAAGAGAGAGAGAGTCATGCAATCTTAGCATAGACAGTATCATTACATTCTGGGACACCAAAGATGCTCCTGTCATAAGATAATTTATTTTCAAAAATAAATTCAAATACGTATGCTTCTTCTATATTGTTAATTGGACCATTTTTATGAATGTGCTTATTTATAGTTTTGTTTGATAGTTAAACAGATGCTTATAAAACAAGGCTGGTAAACCAGATTGATTTATTGGTTCTTTGTGCCGGACATGATTATCTCCAGACTCTGGGGATCTTCCTGCTTCCCAAACAAGACGGTTTCCTGCCACACACTCATGACAGCTAAATTGTTTCACTGAAGAGGTTGTCCCCTTGTCCCTCTTACCTAAGCCACTTGTTATCAGAGAGATATGGTATAATTGCACCCAGAGGAACTAGTAAGCTTGTGTTATGGAATCTGGTTCTCTTCAAAAGTGTGGTCCTCTGTGGCTTCTAAAACTGGGGAAGGAGCTCTTTATTCCCTCTTTGTTCGAGGTGATATTGAATCATACTTTCATAAAGTGGAGCACCATTTAGAATCACTTATTTTCTCCTGAGGTTTGAGCATCTCTCATGACAAATTTACTGTTCTTCTTCTGCAGTGTTGATTGTATTAACAGGAAACATGATAAATGTTAGTGGGAAATAAAGTCTGCGTTCTGTTCTAATTACATATAAAGACTAGTAGCAGTTTAACCCTTAATTGCTAAATTCCATGCTTCTTTATGAGAAAATATTACTGGTTGAAGATATGCGTTTGCAAAGAGAGCTACACACACCCAGACATACTCACACTGAAGGATTTTAAGCGCAGGTGGACATGTTGGAAGAAAGGAGCTATAAACGGCTTCTTCTTCTGTGTCTCCGGTGGTGATGTTCTGGAGGGGAGAGGTTACTCGCTGACCATTAGAGTGCTCAAGTGCAGTACATTCTTTGGCCTGTCAACTCATCTGCTAATGTGTGAGGAAATAACTATATTTTCTCCCCTAGTGAAAATTACCAGCTACTACATAACTAAAGGTACTCGGTGTTCTGAGGATCTTTGTGAATTTGCTATAAAAAACTAATCTTTTAAAAAATAATCTCGGCTTTTAATAAAAATTAAGAGAAATGCAATTCATATCAACCAAACTAAGGATGATATAGCCCATAATATAGCATTTAAGCTTTATTAACACTTGTAGTCTTCAAACTAAAGTGAACAAGATGAATAAATGGCTGAATATGGCATAAAAAGAATAAAAAAATTATTCACTCCTGCCTATATCATGTGGATGGAGATATTCCCATTTAAATAGATTTAAAAGTCCTGCAAGAGGTCTTAGATTAGACTTTATGAGGACAGAACTTGCAGTATAAAATTAACTTTATTAGAGCAAGCAGAAACTAGAGTGTAGGTTTTCTAGGTAATGAAGAGAAATACACATTTTCCTCATTGTAGATTAACAGTTTAGTGTTATCTATAAACTAGGGATGTCAAGACAGTATGAGTTTTTAACCAATATATTCCAGAAAATTAAGAATTTTTATTTTGTGATTTCCTATGAAGGCTTTTTTCCAAATTTGAAGAATATATTGTTTCAAAATTGTCAAGCTACACTTTTCTTTGGTAATGTGGCTGGGAGATTTCCAGCAGACCCAGCAGTGGTTGGCAGCGTTCCACCACTATCGGCCCAGCCTGGAGTGCCTTTTGTCGGCCACTCCACCCTGACAGTCTTCTCATCTGTGCTGTAGGTTTGAAATATTTTTTGGGAAATACGACATAAAACCACTAGTAGATGAGAGCATTTTTTAAAGGTCACCAACTTACATATTGGGCACCAAAAGTTAGATTTCATAAGACGTAGAAGGATAAACCACACTTAAACAATATTTATGGTATTCACAGTATTTTTGGTGGAAAAGATTTTTGACAAGAATAAAAAAAATATTCATAAGGCAAAATTCTATATTAAAATCTAAATACTTGGTTTGAGGAATCTACATTCCATGGCTCATAGCTTAAACTTACTTCATCAGATAAAGCCACATGCAGACATTTTGCAAGATGAACATGAATTTGATGTGAAATATTTTATCACTTTGTATATATAAATCTTGACCATGTACAAAAACATCTGTGTTTGAACTTTATACTAACTTTGCACTATGTTGTCAAAGACTAATAAGGTGCCAGGTAAAAAGAAGAATATGCCAAACCTCCTGGTTCTTCTCCTGAACAATAATGTTCTGAACGATGCAGAACTAATAAACAAGCCTCTGTGCTTGTGGTGAACTGAGGTGCGTTGAGGGGTTAACCCCTGCTGTTCTTGTCCAACATCCCGCCGCCAACCCACCTCACCTCCACCCTCCCCCTCTCTTCTCTCAGCGCCCCACTCCTCCATAGAGCCAATACAAACAGCATTATTTATGCTCAGCAAAACACCCCTTAATTACTCATGAACCGGCACTCGCTGCAGAGTCTGCCTCTCCCCTACCTCCCACCATCAGCCATTAAACACTCCCTAAAAGCTTGCTATTTGATATTAGCACACTTGAGCCTTTGAGAAGAAATTAAAAAATAAATAAACCCAGGAGTGATTTGCATATGCACAGCAGCTGATATTTATACTCGGCGTTGTGTCCCTCAAGGGCTTGTCTTATTACCTCCATCCTTGGGTCCTAGCACAGAGACCGGCGAGGCAGGCAGGTGATTAATTCTGTCCTCATGAGAAGCCAGCGGTATAGTTTTTTTTCCTCTTTCTCTTATTTTTGTGAGAATCATTTGTTCACTTTGCTTTATGTTCTTTTATTTATTTCTTTTATTTTCTTTAGTATTTCAACTTGTAAAATAATTACATCTAATTAAGTTATAAATACAAACACTCCAGCGTGTGTGGATGCTGTGAATTGTACATATTATCCAATGGTAAATACAGTCATCACTTTATACAAAGTCATTACTAAAATGTAAAATACTTTATTTATGAAATATTGACTGTCATCTATTATTTCAGTGTTTTGGAAAAATAAGGAAACCTGATTGTAAAGAGAGTTCTTGTCAAATGTTTGATTTTTTTTACGTATATGAATTTGAATCTGGTCTGAAATGTATCCATTTGTGTCAGGTGAACAGAAAGATGATCAATAAGCAGGAGTTGACATTACTACCCACCTTTTGCCAAATTCTAATGAATTTATGAAGTGGTAAAGATGGGCTAGCAATCTGAACAAGAACCGTCAATACTGCGTAAATGGGGTTCCTCTCTGCATATGGAAAAATATCAAAAACAGTCAAAAGAGACCTGAGCATTGTGCGGCATGCTGGTATAACTCTAAACATTTAAAATCACAACCATTTAAGCAACATGCTTATAGTTTAGAAAGTAGCAGAATATCTCTGCTACTAATATCTCTGTATCTTCTAGTGTATTTTTTGCAAGAAAATACACACTGTAAGAAAATACACTAGAAAAATACTGAATTAGTCATGTCAAAATTACTGGTCTCTATCAAAAAAAAATCTGTATCATAGTAATTCATCACATTGATCATATTTTTTGTTAATTTCATATCCTTGTACTGGGTTAACATTTCAATGTTTTAAAATACTTTCTGACAATTTACCTTCAAAACCATTAAATTATTAAGTTAGTTAATTAATTTTGCATAATTTTACTTTTATTAGGACTTTATGACTTTTACAGAAATTACCCATTAGGATCTTAAATTTATGCATATAGAATAGGTAAGGGTATATACATTGATGTAAGCACTAAAATACTTACTGCCCGGTCAGCTTTCACCCTACAAATGTTCTTTTCCCTTTAAAAAAACAAATTGTCTGTACATCTTGCCTGTAAGATGCTGGCCCACCCTTTATCTAGACCTTTTTTAGTTTAACCAGCAAAAGCACTGGGTTCAACTTTGTTTCTAATTACATCATCGGATTTAAACAGAGGAGCCATCAGCTGCTTGCGCAGTGTGTACTATGTAAAATCCCTCTGTCTAATTACTGCCTTAGTCCCACATCCCTATGACACGGCAGTGATAGATCATTATTTTCCCCTGCAATTTGTTATATTCTTTGCAATATAATTGGATCAGATTAATTATTATGATTAATGGATTCTTAGATATCTGTGGGTAGCCATTTATACCAGGGCTTTAACAGAGGCAGCGCACATGGTTTTAAGTGCATGTAGTGATGCAATCTTTATGGTTTGAGGTTCTTGAATCAGTCACTTAAGCTTCTTTTGTGTGAAGCTATTTGTCCTAAATGTGTTGAAATGAAACTTCTGATTATTTTTTACTCTACTGAATTTTTTTGTAGCACAATATAAACAGAGGAAAAAAGTCACTGAGAACAAATACATGATATATTACAGTTAAATTCAGTGTTAAAATTAGAAGGAAACTGAAACATGTTTTCTTTTTCTTCTAAATGTGGACAACATGTTTTAAGCCCCATTAGTCAATAGTTTGTACAATCACCTTTTGCTGGAGTCTTTGGAGAAAAATCTCTACCAAGTTTGCACATGTTGACACTGGCATTTTTAGCCTATAATTTTAGCTCACGTTCAGTCAGATTGAACAGAGTAATGCATGAATAAGCTTTGATCAAAAATAATTTTGTTGTAGCTTTAACTCCATGTTTAGGGTTGTTATCCTCTTGTAAAGTGCCACAATCTTTAGGTTTTTGTAACCTCTAACAAGTTTTTGTTTTTTTAAATTATATTCTTCTTCCCATCAAATCTGGCCATCCTTTCTGTCTAAGCATGCCCACCGCATGATACTGCAACCACCGTATTTCATAATGGGCATGGTGAGTTTAGGGTCTGGTGCCATAGTAGTTTCCCTCACACATGTTTTGTGTAGGCTTATTTAAAAATGGATTCATCTGGCTAGAACACCTTGGTTCACAAATATTCGCTATTTTCCCTACATTGCTTCTGGTAACATTGTAGAGCATAACTCCTGTGGTTCTCATTCAACAGTTCAAAAAGAAGTTCTTTTGAGTTGCAACACTAATAATTGTTTTTTCAACAGATCCTCCCACCTATGCTGTGGATCTCTGCAGCTCCTCCAGAGTTTGCATGGTCCTTCTTATGTTTCTGTGACTAATGTAATCTTACTTTGTTCATTTTAAATCAACGGCCTTTTGTTGGTAGATTTGCAGACTGAATAAAATGTGAAGAATTTCAAGGGATGTGAATAATTTTTAAAGCTACTGTATGTGACAGGCAGGCATCAAAAAAATAAACACAGCAGCACAAATTCCATACATACGAGTTAACAAGTCTGACTATAAATTAAATTTCGTTTCACTCTGTGGGTTTACCTCAGCAAGTGGCCACATAGTGTGCATTAGCAATTCTCCAGTGAATGCTGTCTCTTCTGCTCTTCTTTGTGTTATTTAAATAAAATATCACACAAAAAAGTGCTTTTTCAGGTCTATATGCGTTAAAATAATTTCACAACAATCAGCAAAGCTCTATTTATCTATTCCTGTGCTAATGAATAGCAGTTCTTGTGAATTAAATCTCAATTTCAAGTTCATAAAGTGATAATTTATTAATGAGAAGTAAAACTATTATACAGTGTCCTAAATCTGCTCCACGGCTGCAGTTTAGCTCTTCCAAAAAATATTGTCCAGTTATGTTGGATGGACACTAGTCAATTCACTGTGCATGAGAATGGCTCATTAACAGGCCGAGGCGAGCCGCGTGCGTTTGTATATGGCTGCCATTGGTCGACGTGTAGAATGGATTTATGGTGTCACTCAGCCCTGGAGAACAACTAATGAGGGTATGCAGGCTAGCAGCGTCCGAGTGGGGTAATTCCACCACCATCCATCCAGGAAAAGGGGGGGATGCTGGATCGAGGAGGGATATGGGTAGGTTGGGGTGGGTTGTGGAAGGAGGACACATCCCTCATTACGTGAGAGTGTCTCGGGAGCTTTCTTTAATAATTTAATAAATAACATCAGCCCAACAAGAAATTAATGAATAGTATCATTAATAATGAGCCCCAGCCTTGTAGTGATAGGACAGATATTAAATTGAACCACTGTGGGGAGATCTCCTGAGACTCAGGATTTTTCCAGCAGCAAACAAGGCCAGTGAATGAGGCAGCCGTCCCTCCGTGCCAACAGCTTTTACAACAGGTTGAAAGTAATAAAGGAGGATTTTCCCAGCGATAAAGTTAAGCCCTAGGAAATCTGCTCATGTAGATCGCTATGAAAGGCACAGCCAAATGTGATCCTTAATTAAACTTTAATCAAGATAATGCTGTTTGCAGGAGAAGTAGCTTTAAAAAAGGTGTCCCCAGCCCCCTGTTTTCCATCCAGTCAACCTTCCAGCTTCATATTGTAGCGGTCATAACCCCACTTATCTGCTTCTTAAACTTCTGTGTGTTTGTTTTGTTTGTTTTCACTTGCAAAGCCTCATATTCTTGCTTTGTATGGTTTTGAATCAGCAGTACATTTGTCAGGATTTCTTGCTGTTGTGGTGTGATCTAATTTTTGTGTGCTAAGATAAGCATTTTAACATTTAACCAAATTCCTAAGATGTAGCTTTAATCCATATGTTATTTTTATCTAAAAATCTAACAAAGTCAGTACAGAAATATTTATTTATTTGAATTTTTGAAGAGTAAATACATCAGTAATTGTTACTTATTTTATATTATAAGCTATGTACGTACTATTTTTACATTCTTTTATTATTAAAACAATAGTTTTCAGTTTACTGTTATTTTTGTTGCTTGGATCTATTGGTAAGTTGATATTATAAAATGCATGAGAATGTATAACTTCCTCTTTCTAAATTTCTAAATATAGAACGAAAGAAAACAAACAGTTTTATTCTGCTTTGTTGCTTAACTATACATGCAAAAAAGTAAATAAGGTTCCTTTTTTCTACAATAAAACGTATCATGTTACTCTGAATGGGGTTTAGATTTAATTATAAAACAGATGACATTACTCAGAGTTTGGCAGAGCTGCAACAAAGGTAAAATACATTCATTTACTTCGAGCAGATTTGGGTCATGTCTCTTTCATTTACATAATTGTGTGCATTATCAACACAGGTGTACTAGAGTATAAAGCAAAGAGCTTACACTTAATCATTGCCTGCTACCTTATTGCATGAAAAGTTAATCTTGGGAATCAGTATAATGTCCAATAAATGTTTGCTAAGCTGTCAATGGATTAAACACATTGAAACTGAACAGGTAATTGTACCAAAAAGCCTATGTTAATAACTTCTGCCTTTTATAGCTGCACAGTCACATGGCCCATTAAGGTTCATACTAAGTCATGCAGAGTTGGATATTTACAAATATTTACTTTGTATTCTATCTTTCGTGGACCAGATTTTAAAAAAATTGTAAACTTGTGTAGCAATCTTTTGATATTTTTAATACCAACTATTTTAGTTCCAAATCCCCAACATATTTTTCTGGGCCCTTTCTTCAACATGGGTAAGACTAGAAAACATTAAATTTATAGAGCAGTGTGATGATTTCTGTAGGTCAAAAGAATTCTAATTAAATATGTATTTTTCTCAATTTGTCAATGTGTTTTATTCTAACGCTGCACAAGTAAAGAAATCACCAAAGCTAGCAACAATATTCAGGTACTAAAGCAAAATTTTCAGTAAAAAATAAGCAATACAAAGATTTTTTACTCATTTTTTTCAAGAGTGACCAATAAATGTGTGAAGAGATACATTTTAAGTTAGTAGACCTGAAAAGGGTGCTTTAAGTAGAACTTTTAAAAGAGGAAGTCTTATTTTTATTTTATGAATTTAAGTTTTGCTTTACACTTTAGCTTTCATTACACCATATGTCCCCATGTGGTATAAAACCTTTTCATCCCCTTCTGTATAAAAATATACCAGTACGTCTTTCATAATAAAATGTGGATTACAGTGAATCACAGGGAAGCATCACCAGCTGTCACAGGGAACTGAGACCAGGCTGGCCAGTGTCTACTAAGTACATTTAGACATTGAACACTACTTACCTGATATTTGATAGAATAAAAGGCAGTGGTGCCACTGACCTTTATGCTATTTTAGAGATGATTGCAGTTATTTTTAATTGGTTTTCTAGTCATTTCCCTAGAGAACACCCATGACTTGTTGTAAGGACTACATATCCCTTCTAGGCCTTGGGATCCACAAGGCCTGATCTTCACAGATGAGAAGGATGTTGGGTTTCCCTCCTGAACCTGTTAACCCTGTGACCTAAACTAGAATGGATGGATGGAATTGTTTCTGTTTAAACTGCAAATCTGCTCTCAAATGTGTCTGAATTTTCAATTCTCAATTATTATTAGTTGTGAGAATACATATTCAGCTCATTTTTAATTATTGGTAAATACTGTACAGTTTCAGAGAACTTCTGGGAAATAGAGTTGGTCAAAGTTAGGGGAAGAGGAAGCAGCATTTGGAAAGGTCCAAAAATGGATAGTGGTCGTTCTGAGTTAAAAATGCTTCAGTTCTCTCCACCTGAAGAATTAGCAATAGGCTTTGACAGATTACAGTGCAGCTGCTGCTTGTTTAGTTGCCTTCTTTAAAAGCAATGCTCAGCAGAAAATAGGTTTTTCTCCTACATGAATAATTGCATCCTTGATTTCTGAGGTCCAGTTTCCACAATAGAAACAGGCATTTCAGATGAGCAATGAACAGATCTCTGTAGATGCTCCTTCTCTAAATGTTATGAAAGGTGGGTGTTCAAATAAAATGTGATATGGGCCTGAACCGGAGCTACGTTTCTGTTTCATGTACAGATTGCCATAGGAGGCTTGCAGGACAATGACGAATCACAAGTTCTCCGATTTACATAGTGCTGTACATCTTTTAATCATAATGACTAAACAATGAACAGCACTGGCCTAATGCATTGTACTAACAAGAGCAGAGAGAGGCTCCCAAGTTCCTCCCTCTCTTGCTGCTGGTGGAATGACTAATGCTTATAGGGTCATGGTGTAAAACTGTTGCCCCAAGGTCAGCGTACTGACACTTAATTGTTTGTCCTGTCATATGTCACTTCCTTGAAATTTCACATGTGACCCTTGTTAGCCCTGTGTTTCAGTTTTAATCCCTGGTCTGACAGAAAGATCAAAATTGTGCCATGATCAAGATGTGTCAGATTACTCGTGTTGGGTCCTGTCATTCTGATGTAATGCAGAGCACAGATACTTGTCTGTCATGTGCCAACTGATGCATTGCCTCTTTCCCAAATGCTGTGCGTTGATTTGAGGTCCCACATCTGAGAGTATTAACAACTTAACTCAAGACAGCAACACGGGAGGCTTTTGTGTTAAGCTTTTAATGGGAAAACCAGATATTTTTTCTTGTTTTGTGATTTATAGCTAAATTGCTTAAAGGGCCTAGTATGGGGTCTCTGAAGTCAGGTTCTGTTAAGAAGGTATCTACAGTTAATGTCTGAGCAACACTGGTTGCCTCTCTTGGCATTGTTGTTCAGCATAAATCCATATAACAAAGTCCAGGAAGCTAAAGCCAACAGCTAAATCACAAATGGCTCAGAGTACTGCACACTTCTTCACAGTCACTTTGGTGCCTTTCTCAGATCAGAATTCAATTCTCAAAACAACTTGTTCAATCTTCAATTCACTGTGTCACTTGTGCAAATAAAAAAAAACTGTTTTCCATTTCTTTGGACAGGTTGCAAATGCTTTGCCTTTATGCAAGTGATTATGTAGAGTTATCTGCTGTTTCCTACATTTTAAATTGCTTATGTCATGTTGATCAAAATGTATCATATGGGTTTCAGTTAAAAAGTCTCAAACATTTAAGCATAAGTCCATTGCATAAGTCTTAAGATATAAACAAGTTTTCATTATATGTCAAGTATATTTTTTGTATTAATTTCCATTAGACATTTTTTCTAAATACACTCTGAGCTACTAAATTTCTCCCAGGTGAATCCTGAGTTTCTCCAACATAGAAATGTTTGACATTAGATGAACCAATTATTAACCAGTTTTCTGAACTGGTTAATGAGATTCAGAGGTGCATCTCATGAACCATTTGATGGAATGGATATTAATTAAATGATTAAGGATATTACCATATATCAATAGTCTGTATATATTTGGTTGTTCTTATATTTCTGCTATAACAATTTACTTTTGTTGTGCTGCTACTTTGTTGTTAACTCTTAGAAGTCAAAAGTCATATCTCCTGGTTAAAATAAGGGATATAAGAAAACAGAAATTTACATATAAACATGTAATGTAACACATTACATGTTTTTATGTAAATTTCTGTTTTCGTTATACAATATAAATATATACAATATAAACAAAGTCAAACACTGCACTTCCCAATCATATGATACAAAAGCTCACAACATCTAATCTGTGTAACGTATGATGTCTCTTTTTCACTCCTGCAGTTCCCTGGTGTGTAACACTGTGAGGTTATCACCAAACACTTTACAAATGACGTGCGTGTGTTTGTATGAATCTATTGATCAGTACCCTGTTTGGCCAGATATCTTTCTTTATTTAGGTTGGCAGGTTTACAAGCAGGACTGCTGTTTCTCTCCTTCGTGCCATGTCTTCTGCTTTTTGCCTCACTGACTTTCCTAACTGCGCCGCTTTATTGAATAAATTCAGGCTGTCACTTCCCATGCTGGTGGAATAACTCAAACACAACATATAATAATATGGGAAAAGTAGGATAAAATAATGTTGTCATAGCTGTAAAAGTGATTGCTCGAAGCCACGCTTGGCAATCGATACTCTAATTCCATAATTTATACTCGCAGCAATGGAGGAGGAAAGAAGCTCTGAT
Organism: Phalloptychus januarius; assembly: GCA_902982915.1. NCBI lineage: Eukaryota > Metazoa > Chordata > Actinopteri > Cyprinodontiformes > Poeciliidae > Phalloptychus > Phalloptychus januarius. The sequence continues at coordinate 11,418,030 of CADWAE010000230.1, read as the reverse complement.
ATGGTATTTCTTGGCTCACTGACCAACTTTGACCTTCAGTAGAAGAGAAGAGTCAGATTATTGTGTTGTTCAGCTCAAAGAAATCACCTACAAGTGTTGAGAAGCAATGTTTGACATTTTATGTTCAGGACTAAAACCCTAAACTGATTAATTCCAGGTAAGCATCAGCTTTTGAGCCTTCACTATCTTTATGACGGTAAATCTGTGACACTCAGCTGACAGAGTGAAACATAAAAGCTGGCCAGTGATTTTCTCTAACATTTCTTTTATCCCTTCTTTTTATGACAGGGGAATCTTTCCCTTTTTTTTTTTAGCCTGGAGCAAAAATAATTTTTCACCAGTGTAGAAACTCATTATCAGTTCCTCATTTTGTCTGCTTCACTTTTCTGGAGTTGCCAATCATAAGCTAACCCATTCTCTATTAATTGCATCTTTTTATTGGCCATTTCAGATTGAACTTCCTTCCAGAAGTTGTATGTATGAAAGTACCTAACTGGGCTGTGCTGGACACTACAAAATAGATCTGTACATGTTTTTGAATGTTTCTACTGGACGGACAGCGTGGAGCTACTGGTGGGATTAAGACGAGATCTTTGAAGCTTCACAAGAAATCCATGAAGAGCAGAATACCAAAATATATCAGAAGTCTCACTAAAAGGAAGAAATTGATTGCAATTAGCAGAAAGATTTTTTTCAAGTGTTTTTCTGCCCCCTCCAGTGATGCTAATAACTTAATGATCCCTAAAAATGCATGCAATTTTCCTCGATTAGATTTAACCATATTGTGCGGTGGCATGATAGAGATTTCCAATCACTGATGCTCTGACTGAGGGTCTCTGGTTGTATAGTAAATAATGGCATCAACTGTCACAAAATATCACAGCTTTTCTGTAACAACTAAATATCATACCATCACACAGAATCTAAAATTGATAGAGCTATGAAGCAGGGCCATAAAGTTAAATTCTCTCTCTCTTAATGTAAAAAGCTCAATCTAATCTATGCTGTAGATGTAGAGCTTTCATAATTAGCTTAAGGGTATAAAAAGAAATGTGAGGGTAATTTAGACCCTCTATATTTAAATCTTCTCAAATTCAAACAAGTATAATTTAATTGTAACTAGTTCAATGAATTGCTAAATTTCATGTATTTATCCTATTTATTTATAATAATAGGTATACTAAGTCAACAAGCTTTCTTGGACATATTAAAATTAAAATATCCATATTTGGGTTTTATTAGTGTAGGATGTGTTTTGTCTTGACATCTCAATCAAGCATGTTCATGTTGTTAGGCCAGTCTAACCTTTTACAACTTAATTACAGAACTCTACAAACACTAACTGTGGATTATGATCTGCTGGAAAATAGAGACGGTCCAGCCCAGCAGGTGGGGCAGTGGCCCTCAGGACCCCTGCTAAGCTATTGAGAACAGAGGGACCTGAGGCTGCTATAATGACCACTAAATGTCTGTGGTGTTCAGTGGCTGCAGGAGATTCACAAGGAGGAGCAGAACCTTTCCTATGGCATACTGACCTCCCAAATGGGATGTTGGAAAAACACACAAGAATATTTAAATAAGAAAATAAGTAAATAAATATTTTTACAAAATGGCTGATTTACAGATTTGATTTACAGATTTGCACTGGTGTCATATTTTGCCTAATAAATATAAGCAACTAGTCATTTTACTGCATATATTCCCATTCATGAACAACCTTCCTCGTTTTTTGTGTGTTTGGCTTTTGGTGTACTCAGAATAGAGAGTGAAGGGAGAAGGGTGTGACAGAAGAGGTCTCACCTCACACTTCATGTCCCAAATAGATTAGAGGAATTTTTCCCAGATTCTGTCGTTGCCTCTGCAGCCTGAAGCAGATTGAGCACTTGTGAGGATAATTAAAATTGATGATATAGAATGACAGAGACATGATTTCTGCCTGCAGCAAAAGGTCTCAGAAGACAGTCTAACTAAACTGTCATGCCACGGCTATTCTGTTTTACATGACTGTTTCACCTCACTAAACTGGTTTAAAGTAAATACTCTGTTGGATTTAAGTGTTATCAGCAAGTTGGTTTTGAGCATTACTATAGTGTAAGCTGTATTGTCTGCACTGAGGTCAAAATGTAAAGGTTTAAAGCAAAATATTCTATCAGTGTTGATGGATACTTTATGTCGTCTCACACAAAAATGTATTCTTATACAGATGTCAACAAGGTGTGGGGGTGGTGCAAAAATCACTTTTCAATATACACAGAATTCCAAATATCTTTTTAGAAATCTGTGTATCTCCTTTTTTGCCACTTGTGCACAGGTGAGAAGATAATGTCAAGCCAATTATTTCAATGAGGAGTATCAGAATAGGACTACTCGACTGCTGATTATTCATGAGTTTAGAAAGCTTCATGTGTAAACGAATTAGCTGGAAAGCAAACTGTGGTTATTAAACTTTTCTTCATAGACTTCCCTTTTTTGTACCAGCTAACTTAGAGCATCCTCCCTTTGTAAACTGCCTCCACGTCCGGCTCAATCTATTAAACACATTCAAGATATATTGCTGCGGCCCACATATGAGGGTCATTTAATTATTCACATCATATGTCATTTTCAGTCCAGAGTGGGAACAGCTTGCTCCTGTTTCTGGTTTATTTGAAGGAGCAAAACAGCTGTCAATAAGAAGAGCAAGGAGACGAAAGGCTAGACAGAGGCCTAATGGGGGGATGGTAGGAGACTAAACCCCCCACCAGGATCTCTGTAAAGATAAATATTGATTGGGGACAGTTTTAATTACTTCCTTAAATTGAGCAATTTTGGTTTTCCCTTTTGGCTCTCTGTGAAAAATCTATGTAGGATTCCATGTTGAAGGAAAAGGAGAGGGTAAGTGTTGGCATACCATAAATCACTGCAGATACATAATTCATTGGATGCAAGTTAAAAGGACAAAACAAGATGCTTTTGGGCCACTGAAAACAGCACTTTCACAGAGGTGAGATATTTTTCTTTGCTTTTTTTTGTTTTCATCTTTGCCAGTATCATCAGAATTATGAGGAAGGATGAATAAAACGCTTCATTTTCTCAAAATAATCAAAGTTTAAGAAATTATTTATTTAAGCTACAAAATATTATTTGACTGAAGATAAATGCTTGAATCATTGTGTTAAGCCGTCTTTCACTTTGGAAACGCAGTGACATGATGATTTTCTTGTATATAACTACTCATATCGGTTTGTCTGCAAGGTTGTGCTCATCAAATTTTTGCAAAACATGTTTTAAATAAAACAAATAGATGTCGCTACAAAGAAAACTAAAGCTGCACCAGAAGAAGAGCCCTGCAGGGCCTACATTTTTAACAAATTTAGCTTAAAAAAAGCGTAACAAAAGTGTATTTTAACAAATACACTTTTCCACTGACAAGAATGGATATTAAAATAAAACACTTTCAGACTAATGCATCTAGATTTTATCCACTAACAGCAACCAATTATGGCAACTCTACAGACATATTCACTTCATAAACTCTGATGTTTATAAATACATAAAAATAAATACCTTAAGAGATATAGGTCAATATTAACACTGTAGAGGCATCGGACAATGTTCTAACACAGTCTATGTATAGATTTTTATGTCATCCACCATCCGATATTGACATGGCTCTTTACGGTCCTTGACTGGGACACTAACCTACCTTCTGCTCTCCCTTCACAGCTGTATCCTGCTTTTAATCAGCTCCAGTCTCTCTACTGGATACTTCCATTACCTGCATATACCTGGTTAGTATTCTATTTCCTGCTCTCCTTATAACTCTCTTTTTTGTAAGTTTTTGTATTTTTATTTTTTATTAAAACTTTCACCAAGTACTTACTGCCTGACCCTGCTTGCATTTTGGTTAAACCACAATTTACAAACTTGACAAGTGTGGTTAATTTAGTAGAATAGTGACTGGCTACTCAAATATATGAAGATAACTCATTTAGTGTGACCTACAGCTTCTGTGGAAAGATCATTTACAAAACTGAAAGTTAATAAGAACAAACAAAGACATATTAAAACGTCCAACTTCCATTTTCTGAGCAAAAAAAAACAGGGTTTTCATGCATATCACCCTAATAATAGAGGCTCAGCAGAGACAAGGTGTTGCTGCAGTCTAGCAATGTGGCAGCAGTTTGTAAAAGTAACAAACCACTTCTCCTTTTCTAAAAACATCACTCTTCAACTGCACAGCTTCTTGCTGCCTAAAATTTCAACAACTAGATCCATTCCCCTGAGACTGAGACACATTACCAAACACATTTGTCACTGGAATTAAACGTTTGAGGTTTCTGAACAAGGCATCATGTTGCTGGATTGTACAGACCCTTGCAATGACCTGTGCATGGAGGCATATAGGAGGGAGTATTTTTACACTCTTCATCAGATATTCCAGCAACAATTGGGTTGGAGAAGCAAAGGTGGCACTGACTGGAGCACTGACCTTAATCTAAAGGTTTAGGCTGTTATCAGAAAAGGTGAGTCCGGTCAACTGTGCTTTACCAGACTGCTGTCCATTCATAGCATGGTGCTTGCTGGGGATGGTTTACAGACTGAAGCATTACATTGAGATATTCCAAATGCAGCATTTCAGTAACTTAGATGTGTTTCCTAGGGGCCTGTTCAACAACCACTTTCCCATTTTTTCATCTAAAAATAAATATTATCGAGGCTACATTAAAATACACACGTTCTTCCAACTATCAATGGAAGAATGGAAGTATATGTTTTCCGTTGTGACTACAATAATACAAATAAGTTAGGAAAAAATGTTTCATACCTATTATAGAGTTTGTATGGTACTTAGAGGCAATTTCATATTTTAATAATTAATAAAAGAAGAGATGGTGTCATCGAAAGTGTGAACCTTCTTCCTTACCTTAAAAGAGTTTATTTGTTCTTAAACTATAAATAAGTAATAGTTTATGGATATTTATATAAAAAAAATAAAACTGGATTCAAAGTCAGCATATATTCTGATCAGCACTTTCTGAACATAACAGTTGTAAAGTTTGCTCGAAAACTAAAATTAATAACATTCCAAGGAAATAATTATACCAAAATACTTAAATAATATTTAAATAGAGTCCTACTTGTGATTATTTTCCTCTCTTTTTTCATACATAAGATTGACAAGCCTATTTTAGAGAGAGGTGTGAAGCGAGGTGAGTAGACAGGCCCTTCTCTCTGAGTGCTAATGGATGATTGGTGGCAGGATAGGAGGCTTCAGTTCTCTCTTTCATCCTGGCCTGCTTTTGACCCAGAGAGACAGTCGTAATCGGTCCGGCAGAGGGGGTAATCATCCCCACGTGCAGACTCTGATAAGTTGGAACACCTTCCCTCAGCTCAGGGAGGGAGCTCCCGCAGCCTCCCTGGTTATCGCTGTCCCCGGCTCCCCTTCAAGAGCCTGCGTTGTGTCCTCTTCCAGGCTCAAAGGCTCCATCAACAGCCGCCTCTCTGCTCTGCTTTCATCTGACAGAGCACATAAGCCGGTAAAAGGGAGGAAAAAAATAAACTGGTTTCTATCTCTAAAATTGTGATCTTATGAATTCGATTTGCTCACTTTTAAAATGTAACTGCACAATTTGTTATTTTTTTTCTCCCTGTTTCCCTTTCTCAGTTAATATCTGTGGAGATAAATTGGTTCGATTGACAGGCTCATTTTTCTTGTTGTGTGCCTCTGTATTTGTGATAAGGCTGCTGACCGTGGTCACCTGAAGCGGCTGAAAAAGTTCTCTGAGGCTTGAGAGCTGTTACCGAACACCTTTCATGTTGGGCAAGGAGAAGATTCTTCGGCTTATTTTGTTGAGGAAAATCCCTCCCTCCATGTTTTGCTTGATTACATTTTGCTACGCTTTTCCTCCTGTTTTTCAGAGAACGTCTTAAGCCTGCGAGATTACTGTTTAATAGGGATGATATTGTGCTGGCTTTATTGGCTATTTGCAGCTGCGCCGTCGGTTCATTTAATAGCCCCGCCGGTTGTTAAAGGGATTACACAGCTGCCACACTCTGGAGTGTACAGTGGGCCTCTGGTGACAAACAAGAAAAGACCATTGCTCAAAATAAAGCAGAAAGAAAAAACTGTTTTCTGTAGTTTTTAAGCAGTGACTTGCAAAGTTTGCATGCCACATTCAAATTACCTGTTCAAGCCTTTGTGATGTGACTCTGATGATTTCCCATTCCATATCAAAGTGACCTTTAGAAGGCCACAGGCACTACCCACCATTGATTGAATAAATTGATCGCCATACATTCAGAGGATATTAATTAGACATGGAAAACAAGTGAATGAACACAAATTGCCTTTAGGTTAAAGGCAGCAGCAAGTAAAACACTCAGGGAGATTTGAGAAAACAAAGCATAGCATCCACTGCTGAAGTCTGTTGATCCTTCTTTTAAACTGAAATCACAGAGGAGCTTCAAATTGATTTTTATATAAAAAACACATAAAAGAACCATGCTATAGTGTTCACAGTACTGCACAAAATTTCTCTCCAGCTTCATTTCACTAAAAAGCTGAAAGCATCCATTTTTCATGTTTGAGAAAAATTTCCATCTGAATGTTTAATTTCAATCCAAAAATGCTGTATTACTTATTCTCCACCAACAGGTGACAACAGCATTCCCCTTTTCAGACAACCAATTAGTCTGGAAATGATTCAGCTCCTAATAAGACATAAAGTTAAAGTGGGTAGTTTTTGAGATTTGTTATGTTTATTATGTTTTAATGTTATTCCCTCACAACAAAACATACCTGAAATGTTACTTTGATTCGTTCATGCATTTTGAGGAATTCTTGTATCTGCCAGGGCAGCCTGGGGTGCCTAAACGCTTGCTATCACAAGGCTCCTCCTTGGGTGTGCAGCCTTCAGATGAACTTTTGCCTCACAGACCCTCCTTCCCCCACTAAACTCCACCAGACTAGCAGCAATATCAATTAGGACCTCTCAGTCCAACACTCTGAAGAATAGTTGTTAAAGGCATAATGCAAAGCATTGTTGTACTGAAATACAGACGTGTGTGTCGGAAAGACCAGGAGCTTCAGGACCAAATTCCAAGGCATCAAACTAAAGTAAAATTTATTTTATAGTCATGCTTGTAATATACAGTACAGCCGTTTTAAAACTACAGAAAGTAACAGAGTTACCTGATTATGTTATAAAACAGCGCTATGTGCCTGGAAAATACATAATATTGCCCCTGTAAAAATAAATGAAACCTTGAATTAAATAAATAAATGAATTATTTACTATTATTATTATTTTTATTCAAAGTCTAAATGCATTCTGTTTCTTCCTCATGACTAGAGAAAAAATTAACACTCTAAGTGCAGTATCACATTTTACTAGGGAAAGCATATTAATTGACTTTGGTTCATTTAGGAAATAAAATTACATACTATACAATACATTACAATAAATAAATGTGTCATTACAAAGTTGATAACCAGAAACTCAAACCTCTCAAACTTGTGAGGTTTTCAGCATATTTGAATTCATACTGAGATTTTATTAAATTCACATGTTGTTGGATCATTAATTGGATGACATCTGAAGACTATTGCATTTTATTTAGGGATGTCAGAGTAAACGGGGTTGAAATGCTCACGCAGAGGGAGAACATGCAAAAAGAACTGAGCTTGTGAAATAATAATTTATTTTCAATAAAATTCTAATTTATTGAAGTTTTTGGTTGTAATGTGACTGAAAAAAATTGAACGGGTATTGATACTTCTGCACATCTATCTTTATGCATCCATTAGCTTTTACTTTTAAATGTATTTTTAAGGACAAGTATATAATTATTGTTAATGAAACATTGCCGTCTGGAGATCAATATGCAACATGACTGAACCTGTCGTCACTGAATTGGGAGACAAGCTGATGTGTTGCACTTTTAGTGGCATGTGACTTATCCATGTCAGCAGCAGCTGCCGAATAGGTTTCAATCGAGAGGGCAGAGTCATGCAATTTGTGCCAAAGCTAACAGCTGTTAACTACACAACCTTTGGGCTATGAACTGCAGCTCTGTCCATTGTCAGTCTTCCCCCAAGTTAAATATTCCAGGAGGAATTTGTTTCAACAAGGCCACGCGCAACGGGTGAAAACCCTTTACACCAATATTGCTCTCAAAATTGGCAGCACGAGAAGGAGGGACATGAGGGATGCTCGAGAGTGGTAACCTATCCCTCTCAGCCCCCTGGGAGCCTCTTGGCCAGCTTTCATCCACATAATTATAATAAATTTGACATTTCATAGATAATATTGATTTCTTTATTTTAGCATTTCACCATAGGTGACAGTCTAGTGTCAAGAATGAAATTTCTATTGATCTTCCGCGCATTAATCCCTCATGTGTATGTGATCATTTTTATAAGACCTTTTACTGCACATAAATCAATATTTCATATTTCCGCCCATACCAGAGGAGATGTCATATTTGTAAACTGTGTCTTGACACTAGCAATTCCTTTCTTGCTCAGCTGCAACTGTGCAAGACCAGTCAATTTGGGGTGGTGGGAGCGAAGACACAAGGGAGGAAGGTGGGAGAGGGCGAGAGAGGAGAATTTACAGTCGGTGGCTCTGGGCTGTTGGGGAGGAGTTGAGTCCTGCTTGAAAAATAAAAAGCAGCGATACTGATGATGACATGCGTTGTCTTATAAATATTTAGAATTAATTAGCTTCCTATGAAGTAGACTTCCCATAGTAAATCAGTACTGCAGCACCTTGAAAAAGTCGGAAAACCCCGGTTTTGTCACGTTAAAGCTTCAGACTTATATCTTACTGGAATTTCATGTTATAAACCATAAGAAAGACGAGTAGCCTATAATCCTGAGGTGGAAGGAGACCGATTTAATGGATTTTGAAAATTGTATACTTGGAAATCTTTAAAGTGTGATTACCAATTATATTCAATCCCATTTAGTCTAATACCCCAAAATAAAATTTAGCTCAACCAATTACAATCAGATGTTATCTAATTTGGACATACTCCACCTGTGTGCTATTTATTACTTGCTAAGTATGAACAGACATAATAACGTGCCTTGCAAAAATATTCACACTCTTAACCTTTCTGCATTTTGTCACAGATACAAAATTCAACATATTTTATATGGGTTATATGTGACACACTACTAGAAAGGTTTGCATAACCATTCAGCCCCATTTAGTCTGATGTCCCCAAATCAAATGCAAGTGCATTCAATTACCATTAGAAGTCACACATTGTCATCATAAAAATCTTTAAAATTGCAAAACATACAAAATACGGAAGCAAAATTACATATGCAGAAAAAATATATATCCAAGATATAGGAAAATTATTTAGAAGTGGCAGATTGATTCACTTTTCTCTTAAAAAATAAATAAAACCAATCAACATGTAGAAATCTTCTGCTCTTTTGTAAAATAACATGAAAATAGCCATGGTGAAGAAAAATATACACTGATTTTATATAACTTTAATGATAAAAATATGAATGCCTTCTTATTCCTCCTTCTCCCAATACTCTGGAACCTCCGAATAAAATTCCCTTTGTAATTAGAGCATACTTTTTTGTAAATCAATCCCAATATAAATACTTAAATTTCTGCAAAACATTTAAAAAACCTTACATATATAATGATATATGAATCCAAGAAATATGGAATATTTAATACACACAGGAAATTTGCACAAATGTGTCAGGATGACTGACTTGTTTTCCATAATAATTTGAAATAAAATCGCTCTGCATGCAGGAATGTTGCGCTCAGCTGCAATATAACATGACAATAGCCATGGAGAATGCACAACTGTTTGGTGAAAAATATGATCACCTGAGCGGTGCAGACACCTGACCTTTTCTCAGTCTCCCTTAACATGTCCCTTCCATACAATCAGTGTGAGAGAGCTGCACAAGAAAGGCCAGTCCATTAAGAGAATATGCTAATTTTGCCATCCCCTCCTAATTGATGCCATTTTACCAAGTAAACAAGACTTCTGTCTACAATGGATGTGTTTCTGCCAGTTAAAAGGATATTTCAGATCTGCTTTTTCCTGTAATTTCCTCTACGAGAGCTAAAGGTGCACCATTATTGCAAATTATAAGTCTTTCCCTTTGAAGAGAGATGCTATTCTTGCAGTGTTTTTTCCCCCTCCTTATTCTCCTTAAAGGCCATCCACTATTTTTTTATCAGTCACTGGAGAATCTTCATTCACATGAAAAGGTGTCAATGCCTGACTGTTTGAGCATGATGACAGACACCCGGCAGAAGTGTGACTGACTGCTTCACACCGTGGAGGTTTGTCAATGATGTCAGCGGCAGCTTTACACAGTATTGTCCCAGACGCTGTGCTGTACAGGACAGCACTGTGATACTGGGATGGAGGATGTAGACAGACGGGGATGTGTTATCTCCACAACCTCACTCTCATCCCTCAGTCCTCCACCTCGGGCCGTGACTGAGGGTCTGCGAGGGATCCCCCCGAATGAGCTGGCTCGCTTACATTCATCTTCCCCCTGTCAGCCATGTAATGCTGCATGAGCTTGTTCCGCCATTCAAGTAATGCTGATGAATTTGCTGTCCAGATGCCTTTCACTCCACTTTGTTGAAATAGCGGGATAGACCCATCATAATGTACCTCTGGGTCTGACCACGAATGATCATTTCTGCTCTTTTGCCAAATTGTTCCTTTGCAAAAAGCCTGCAAAAATGGGTGTGTGTGCGCGGGTGTGCGTGTGTGGGTGAGAGGAATGGGAAGGGGGAAGGTCTGGGTGGGTGAACGGCCGGGCAGGCGAGGTTGACTGGCACTCAGTGCTAAGCTGTCTCTCTGAGGAAAGGGCTGTTTAAAAAGCAGGAGCTGGCGGCGGAGCAGACCTCTCAGTTGCCTGTCTAAATACTGCCTCTGTGTGACTGACAGCGAGGCAACAGAACACTGGCATTCTTCCTTGCAGCCACTCAGCAACGCTTTAACAAAAACCAAAGGATTTAATATAAAAGCCAGAACAGGGTGTCACAAAATGCTGCACTGCTGCCTTTAATTCATTTAACATTGCCAGCTGCCCCTTTCTTTAATTTGCTATTTAAAAAAAAGAGGCAGTTACATTTCAAATTAAAACAATGTTTTATGAGAAAATTGTATAAGATGTCATTTTCTGTTCTGATAACTATGCACAAGAATTCCTTGCCTATGATTTATTGTTATTTGCCTAGAAATTGACCTTTGTAAATCAAATCTAAAATATATAAAAGGTTATTTTCCCCAGACAAGTAGACAAACAAGAGTCATCAACAAGCAAAAAGGAAGACATTGTAAATGCTGCAAAGGCTTAATAGCTCAAAATTAACAATCTGCCTTGTTTTCATGGATTCAATTAAAGTGATATTTTGTTGTTTCATGATGCACTTAGGAATGATAAAGCACAGATCTAAGTATTGATTTTTTTTACCCATAACAAGATAAAAATATGTATATGTATGTATTTGTAGGGCAAATTGAATCAAAATGCACATATGACATGGAGACACTGACAGCAATTGAATTTGTCAGTCAGGAATTTAGTTAAAGACCTTTGATCTACCAGTGGATAAAACGATTCAACAATCCTGAGTATCAGTAATATCTTATGGTGGACAGCTGCTTAGAGCTCCCTGCCACCTTGAGGGCTTTAACAGCATTTCAAAGCAAACATATTGATGTCAAACCAACAAATAGATTTTTTGAGGCCAATATTGAAATAAACTGAATAAATATTGCTAATGCTACTTATTTCTAGTGCTTGTGTCCAAACTAGGGTCAGTCACTGTGGGAAATCACAGTAGTTTTCAGTATTATTTTACAGTTTGTGAACATTGTATACTAAATTTTCCTCCTGCCTCTACTGAAACCACCTGGCTGACATCAACTCAGCAAGTAAGCTAAATAAATATCTGCTTCAGTAGCTTCTTTAGCAGTTTGGCAAAATCAGTCATATTTTTCTATTGTGAGATCTGTTTCTCAAATGTCTTTCTGTGTTTCTCCACACAGGGTGCTTGCAGAAGAGCTCTAGTGTCATGATGGGATGGTGCAAAATATTTGTTAAAGAGTTATTCCCACATTGCACATTTCCAATGTGACTGTGTCACTGCTGGCTTCCAATGGACCCTGCCAATTTGTGGTAAAAGTTGATATGTTTAAAAAATATTTTCTGAAGTAGCTTCTTTAGAGATGCTGCCTTCTATTACATAAGCACTTAACTAGCAGTCATGACATAAGCGAAGGTATGGATACATCACTTGCTGAAGCTGCTAAAGGAAGACAACAGAAGCTGCTGAAACAATAGGTAGACATAAAGAAGAGGGATACGTTGCTTGAAAACTCAAGTTTTCTTTAGAGGAAAAAATACCTATAAAAAACAACTTTAAACAACATTAAGGCACCAAACTGACATCAAAGCAAACATAATTTGCTTAAGAAAGGTATTTCCCATAAAGTTCTGGAAATGTTGTTTAGAAGAGTTTTGCTTAAACTAAATAGTGAATTTACTACCTATGTACCTTCTTCTCTGATGCAATAGTGTCATTCGTTTCCCTTGGCACTGATTGGCTGTACCTCAAAAAGCAGATAAAAGAAAGACCGTGTATGAGAGCTTCTGAAGTAAGAGTTTCTACTATTCGCATTAAGATACTAAAGTATATTTGATGTTTGGACTATTAAAATAGGAAATTAAAGCACTTTTTGAGAAGATTTCAAGTACTTGTGGATTTTAGCTATCTGTGGGCGGTTGTGGCCCCCAAACCCCAAACATAACCAGGATCCACTGTGATAAAATGTTTTCAGTATAACATTGTAGTGGGGGGGAGCTAATAAAACCTAAGACTAGCTCTTTTTTGAGCACATCTTTTCTTTTTCCATATCCTGCATGAGCACATAGATTACTTTTGAAAAAATGATTTTTCTTCTGTTTTTTTTTTTTCTTATTATTTAACAATGTGTTGATGTTATCTGTGTACCTCCAGGAGCCTGAGAGTTAGCAGAAAGAATGATGGCTATGTTTGTGGTTTAATAACTATTAATTCACCCTTTAACTGTAATTGATGCTTAAATCTCTCCACCCCTCCCCCACTTGGCAGACCTCTTGTCCCCCGTCAGCTCAGTCCTTCTAATAAGGGCATTATTCCAGGGATTTCATGCATTCTGATAAATCAAATTAGAAGGCCAGTGACTTAGATAGATTGCAGCAAGTAATTAGAGAATCCTCAATGCCTTCCTCACTGCCACTCATTTACAAGAGTCTTTGTTATCCACCTATCTCAACGCAGCGTGAGCCGGTGTGTGTTTGCATCCCTTTCCCCCTCCTCTTAAAATTCCTTCCTGATGTCACCGGAGAGACAGATCCCAGACCATATCTTGTCACCCCGGCCCGACCGCGCCATGCACATCGGATAGCGCAGTGGGACGGCCGTTAATTGGCGCAACTTGGGTTTGGCAAGTACCCACGTGTATGTCAGTGACATGCAAGAACAAGGAGACGAGCTGACACATGGAGACAGGGGACAACCTGGCCTGAGCAAAACCCCCTCCAACTAACCCCCTTCCCTCCCACATGCACACACATTGTGCACAGCCCTCAGTCCTTGCCCTCTGGAAACAACACCATGTTCTTCATACTAAGCCAGTGGTCAACATCAGTACTAGAATATAACTGTAAGTGCAGCACTTTAGCACAAATCTGACATATCCATACACTAGTTAACTACTTGCTTTCATTGTACTTAATAGTTTAACTCCATCTCCACAGAAGAGGGATTAGTCTTGGATTATTTTTACTACCTAAGTTGGTAAAATGTACATAAAAAAATAGCTGCATGATGTTCAGAATTGAAATCATCAATACAATGTCAATGTTTGCAATATTAGAATCAGACTGCACTGTTCCAATTCATTCAAACTTTGCTTGTCATATTCAGCCACCTCAAGGTAAGCTCAGCAGCCACCATATAGCAACTAAACACTTTTCCTTTCAAAACATTCACTTTTTTTCTTTTCAATATTTTGCATTTTTGTTTTCTGTGTTCAGACTCATTAAAGAACTGTTGCAAAAAAAATGCAAGAAACTATTTTTCTTGAATTAGTTTTAAATTCAACAAAAAAACTGTAGTATTTGCATAAAGTTTAAGCTCATAAAACTATCACATTTGTCGTCCTGTCCTGTTTGAATTTAGATTTTCTTTGGGCCAGCAGATGATCCTAAGCTGCTGCAAAGTTTTTGCCATTGTAGTATTCAAAGACTTTGTTCTCCTACATATTAAAAACCTAGAAAACTGTAAAGGTATATAGATACTATGCTCTATTTTTATAGATATAATTCTGTGTCAAGCAAAAAATGCATCACCTTATAAATTAGACACTCATCCAGTAGTAATTTTGAATTTTTGTTTCTATGAAATTTAGTAATTATGCAATCTACGTTTTTTTGGGGTTTTTCTACAGGATATTTTAATCTATTATTTATTCATTTTAAATTTTGTTCCCATATAATATTCGCCAAGCCAAAGGCAGAAATTACTCAGCAGGCAGGACGGAACCATCTGTGCACCTTAAAATCATCCCCTTTGACAGCTGCACTTCCTCCTCATCTACCGTGTTCTCTCTGCAGCATTTTTCTTCCTTCCTTTTCCCACTTCCACGATGCCGGCTGACACAGTTCACTTTTCTCTTTTAGGAGGATGAATGAAGATAAAAAGCAAGCAAAACGGAGTACGCGAAGCGTCACTTGCTTTGATTCATGATGACTGGGAGTTTTTGCAGCCTCTTTCTTGTCTCGCCTGCCTGTTTGCCTCTTCCCCAGCTCCCTAATGGAGAGCCACAACGGTGCGCTCGCAAGTGACACCTCTTGAAAACATCAAGAACAGGCTGATTATGGTGCTAAATATTGATCTCTGCCTCACATGTGCCAAAATTCCCCCCACTCTTTAATTAGAATTTCTCCTCCGTGCCTTACAAGAACTAACCGAATATATTAGAGGACTTCATGAGGAGGAGGGGAGCGCTGTAAGCGGGGCATAATTGTGACCTCTTGCCTTGCTTCTTCCCTCCAGAGTTTTGAGATGACTCCCAACTGTCTATCTGATGCTACCAGGATCTGTAATAATCAGTCTTATTTTCCCCATTTTATCCCAGAATGATCTGCTCAGCTGTGCTGGTCTTACATCCATCTGTGATGTTCTCCTGGAAGGCCTTTGCACCTTTTCATTCCATATACATACAAATATAAATTTTATACATATTGTTGCGTGTGTGTGTGTCCGGGTGTATATGTACATGTTTGTACAGAATCTGTGTCTGTTGTGGTGATGTTTTCCTTTACTTTCCTGATAATGAAGGGTAGGATGGTAAAGTGTCCTTACAAGTTAAGCACCCATGATGTTTCAATTGGAAAAAAAACATGAACTTTTTCTAATTTTCTCATCTTACAACCACGAAATCTGATGAGCTCAGATTTTATGTGGCAGTGTCATGATCTTTCGGTCACATTGTTCTGGCTATCTCTTAGGTATTTTATTTAATTTTTTGCGGGGTTGTTATTTTATGTTACTAACAGGGATATAAAAGTCGTAGTTCTTACTTCTGCTTATTTCCTTTACATTGGTTTAGATTTTTATTCTTGCATAATTCTTTAGCTTTAAGTTTTGCAAGAACCTTTGGTGTCTTGTTAATGTTATTTCTGTTGTGCTTGTTTCAAATTAATTATTCACTTTTTTCCAGCTGCCCAGTTTAGTTCCTCACCTAGCTGCTCTGCATTCTTCCACAGATTTATATTTTCATTTATTTTTTTCAAATACGTTTCTTAGAAATATGGAGTTCATTTTTGCCCACCACTCTAATCCATTGGTAAAGTCCATTTCAACGAACTGCTTTCACAAGCTACCATTTCAATAAAGAGAGTCCATCTGTGTGTCACTTAATCTGAGTATATATGTACTAATTCTGTAAAAGACTCAGAAGTTTGTTGGTGTAGCATTAGTGAACGATGAGCATCATGAAGATAGGAACATATTAGACAGATCATGGAAAATGTTATGAAATTTCGAGCTTGGTTAAATTATAAAACAACATGTCAAGCTTTGATCATCCTATAAAGAACATTTTAATCCGTAATTTGTATTATTTGACCATCTGCCTAAACTAACAGCTAAGAGAGGGTTAATCATAAAAGGAGCCAACATGTTAATTAGTAATAAAAGGAGATAAACATAGCCACAAGTGGAATCTGTCAACAGGACAGCGATTGTGCATGCCATAAATCTGAACTTTATGAAAAAGAAGCAAAAAGAAAATCATCACTGAATAGAAAGCCATAAAACTTATGTTTCAGTTTGCCACAAGAAGCATAGAAGCAAAGTTGGTGATGACAGTATGATGCTGTGGGCACACCTTTTTTGCAGCGGAGACATTAAATCTTGTCAGAGTTTATGGGGAAATAGATGCAGGATAGATACACAACTATTCTGAAATAAAACATTTTTAGAGGCTGCATTGAGACTGAGGCACAGGTTCAACTTCCAGAAGGGAAATCAGCCTAAACATAATGGTGCAGTTTAGATGAAAACATATTGACACCCATATAAAATTTTGAATTTGTGGCAAAACTTGAAGATGTATGATTATTGACATGCTTTGTCTAATCTAACCGCACTTTCATGTCTAATGAATAGCACAGAAGCAGGAATAGCACCTCGCTTCTGTCAGTCTGCCCCAAAGCAGCTGTGGCTACAATCCAGTAGCCTACCACCATTAGAGTGTGAATGTGTGTGTGAATGGAAGAATGACTGAATGGAGTATGAGTATTTGGGGTCCTCTGAAGTTGACAAAGCACTTTACAAGTACAAAACATTTAACATTTACCTATTTTGCAAAGAAGCACATTTCAGTCTCCATCTCTGCAATACAAGTAGAAACCCTTTAGACTTTCAACAAAAAACGCAGCTAAGCTGGTGCTGCAAAGTATTGTAATTGGGCTGCTGAACACTGCAAAATACAAAACGATATTTTCCAATTTAGCTTTTGAAAAAGATTTTGCTGATTATCCTTTACATTTCTCTTCAGAAATATACACGGCATTTCTTTATAATGGGCTACCACATAAAATCCCACTGTACTGAAGTTTATGCTTCATAGAGTATGAATATTGCATAGCTCTGTCTCTCATGTATTGTTTCAAGCACACCTAAAGTATAAAGTTACACATATTTCTCACATTAGTTGTCACCTTTTAATCAATTTTTACTGTAATAAAATGCAATGTTCGTTTCAATTCCTTTCCAGTTTTCAAGCCCTCTCCTCCTGCCTATACCCGTGTTTCCCCACACTCCCCCATTCTTTGGTTACCGGTCATTTTTATGAGACACTGGCAGGCTCGCCGTCAGTCGCATTCTGGTGAGAGCCAAGTGCCATGAGGTGCCTTTTTCTATTTGTTTGTTTCATGCAACACTGCACCAGCCACTGACCTGTGCTATCCATGTCGTGCACGAGGGAGGCGGCTTCATCCAATCAAAGGCCGGCTGAAAGTTAACACTGATCTTTCCAATCCTAAAGAAAGAGTGTGGCAAAAGGGAAATCTGATGACTAGGGGGATTCTTTTTAATCTGATGTAGGATACTGTTTTACAAGCAAAGTGATGTAATTTTGTATCATCAAACATCAAACAGCTGGATGCAAATACGTGTTTTATCCACGTGAACAATTTTTCTGAGAAAATCCTTTTGTAAGATTTGCTGTTGATGCATGGAGTTCTAAAGTCACCAGTTTGTTTTTTTGTTGTCTTTCAGTGTGAATTCTGAATCCCTGCAATTCACTACATGCAATATTCATAGTTGATCCATTGACTGCTTTTCGAGCGGGAACTATTTGAAGAGGGAAAGTTCATGTGCATTTTTGATGGATTGTGCATGTCTCTTCCTACTCTATATGGATAGAGAGCTTGTTTGAAGGTCAGTGATTCTCCTCAGTCATAGTCCTTTTTGGGGAGAAGAATATCTCCAGTCTTTGCTCCATATTTTTCAAGTGCTTCTAGGATGACTAGGTTGGATGACCCTGGAATCTGGTGGAAATGAATCTCTTTCAGCTTCCTCGCTCTCCTTTTTCTCACGCAAGTCTGTCAAGAAGAAAGACGCCGACCTTCTCCCATCAGGCTTTTCATGTAAAATATCCACTTTTCTCAGCTTCCAACCTTTTCATATCTTTGATATGTGGTGTGCTTTTTCTCAATACGTGTGGTGGATTGCATTTTTCCTTCACAGAAATTACTCAATCCATGTTATTTTCCCCTCAAGTTGAAAAATGTATATGTTTTCTAAATACCATGAGATAATCTAAAAACATGCATCTCTTTAGGCACAAATAAATTTAGTTGGTGATTAAAAAAAACTGAGGATATATGGTGTGTGTATGTGTGTGTGCATGCATTGCTTTTTGTTAGTGCATCAGCAGAAAGGGTTGAGTAAGGGTTGAGTGGATCTTGAGAGCTGGCAGGTGCATTATTGCAGCAGGCTCTGCCGGGCTTGACATGTGTGTTCCTAATCTCTGAATGATATGACAAAGCTGTGTGGGAGACTGGGCTGGAACTCTCTCGTGTTGGTTGTGACACACAAACACACACTACAAGCCCCTCCACCCTCCTCTTCTGTCCACACACATGCACACATTATTCCCCTCTTGACCCTTCAAGAATCTGGCCCTTGACTTTCTGCTGGCACATTGTCACTGTTGATGTACACTTGTGTTTCCAGTGGGAGATTTTTAAAACCATCAGTTTATGTTGTGAAAGTCTGGCTTACTAGATGGGTTTGCCACAATAAAAGAGGCCTCAAAAGATGCATTACAAGCTGTTTCATCTCCTCTTAGGGACACAGAAAACAATGCCATGCCACAAGGGCATTCTCTTTGGATTTGGGTGAAATCATGCTATGTTTGGGTCAACCAAGCCAAACTGTGAACTGTCAATTTGAAAGGTTAGGAAAAGAAAAGACTTTCAAGTTATTTCTAACCAGTAATTTGAATAGAAAACAAAGTCGAATTGCTGTGGTTTTTGTCTCCTTGTTTTTGATGAGGAATGAAATCTTCTCACATGGTCTTCAGTATAAAACTGGCATCTGTGATGTTTTTCTCACTCATGATAGTCAGTCAAATAAAATCATGATGAAATGGGTTTTTTTCTTTAAATTATAATAGATTCACTTTAATCAAATGGCTTCTGTGACCCCATGGGATGTGCAGTCAACAAGATTGTCATAACGTTTTTATTCTTTCACATTTCTATGGAACAAAATCTCTGCCGGATGTTTCTGGATCTGAAAAAAAATGTAAGCTTCAAAAAATAAAGGTAATTCTGAAGGTTAAAGACCAAAAAAATAAATAAAAACAGGGAATGATAATCGGACATTAGTTTCCTGCATTTTAGATTTAACAACAAAACAACACACAAAGTTGTGATTCATACATCAAGCATCATCTTGTAGAACCAAAGACATAACATATTATTTATTCTTGATGTTTCCTAGGACAGACTTTTGGATTAAATTTTTTTAAATGTCGTGTCAAATATTTGCATCATTATGTTTTTGTCTAAAATACATTGTCTGGCAAGTAATATGTTTCATGCTAGATTTTTCAGTATCATATAGCAGAATATTTTCATTTGGAATGTGTTGACGTGTGATAAAGAAGGCAACAGACAAAGAATTGTTACGAAGAGCAGATAGCAAATCATGCATATGATTCGACTGAAAGACATGAGCAGATTATACGTGCATGAGTGTGCTTAATATGTTTCTCTTCACCATGGAGCGGCGGCGCTGGCCATGACACAGGCTGAGGGCATCTCCCTGTGGGAAGGGAGCCAGTGCATCTGACCATGTTAGAATCCAAGCTGCATCCCTGCATTTAGTCACTTTTTCAGTGGTTGCTGTATTAAGCAGAATCCTTAAAGCTTTCAGGAAAATTATTGTCATTTCATGTTATAGCTTCCTTTTTTAGACCATTTTAAAACATTTGTGTAAATTAGTTTCATAGATAAGCATTATTGGCCACTTAGTGATACCCCACATGCATCATTTGAACCAGGGCGTTCATCAGTGTACTTCTACAGTTGACTCTTCACTCTCCTCCAGCCTCGCCCCAGAGAGCAAATGCATCATTTAAAGCTCATACAATTCATTGCTTCCCAAGCCACTGGCTCGTACCAGCCTGATGGAAGCATTTTTCGCCACTTAGAAACACGCACCGTGTGTCCAACCCCTTCCTCCGATAATATGTCCTCTATTACCATCAGCCATTTATGCCTTTTTTTCTCCACTTCAGTAAGCACTGAGCACCGGCTTCATTAAAACTAATTGAATTGGAAACATGTCTGCCTGAGGAAACATTAACGCCTTTTATAAAGGAAATTTCTGATTTCAGTATGTCAATAAGGTCAAAGGACCAAGTGTTCAATACAGCCACATGCTTTATCCATAAGCTTAAACTGGAGGCATAAACTATGAATTTATTTAATCTAGGTTGCAGTTTTGACATCTTCCATCTGTGAACTACTTGATTCTGCGGAGATTTTTTTTGTAACCAAAGCAAACATACAATGCATTGCAATAGTATTTGTACACCTTGACATTTTTCAGATTTTGTCATTTTGAAACTGAAAGTATTTTATTGTAATTTTGTGTGATAGATTAACAGGAATAATCACATAATTCAAAGCTAAAATGAGAATGAGTTATAGTTTTAAGTCTGAAAAGTATGTCATTTGTACTCAGACTCTTGAGTAATGGCCTTGAGACAATTCTTTGCTACAGCTGCAGGTTTTGGGTGATTGAGGCTTTGTCTCTACCAAGTTTGCAACTCTATTGCCTGAAACTTTTGACAATTTTGAGAGGGTAGAATAACTCAGTTTTAGTGGAGAGTCAACAGCAATTTTAAGTCTTGACATATTTGAAAGGAATGTAAGTCTGCACTTTGACTGGGCCATCCAGACATAATTTAAAATTGATGCCATGCTGGAAGTTCAACTTCCACTCCTGGGTAAAATCTGTTGTAGTTTCTAATGTGTTTATTTCTAAGATCAACTCTGACCAGCTTCTCTGTGCCTGCAGAAGAAAAGCTTTCCCTGTTGCCACCTGCAGTTGGGACGGCACCACCAAAGCGTTTTTTGCACGTGTGCCAAAAGGTTATGCTTGACCCCTACATGACTTGTGGCAAATTTTAAGTTGGACCTCTTTCAATTATTCCTTAAAGTTTATTCAGTAATTAGGTGATTTCTGAAGGGAAGTGACTGAACTGATTTATATTAAGGAGCGTCAGAGTAGACGGTCCTCAGCACAAATGGACTTTTCAAATTTGTATTTGGAGGAATAAAATTATGTGGGATGAATATTTCTGCGAGATACTATGCATGTCCAAGCAGAAACTTAAGTCTTTTGTTTCCTTTCAGCTTCATTGTATTATTAATTTCTTTAGGTTAGCATAATTGAGTCTTGGTAGAAGTATTGCCTTAATGGATTTCACTGACCACACTTGAAACAATAATTCGATGGTATCTATCAGAAATCAATGCGCAGCAACAGAGAAAGCACAGCTGTTTAATGTGAGGTAAATATTTATGAGTTATATGACTGGACATCAAGTTCAGTCAATCTTCTCTGAACGGCTCCATGCGAATGATTAACCTCATTTTACTGCTGCTGTCTGGGCTGGTAATGGCCATTAGAGCTCAGAAGGACTGAGGCCTTTGATTTTTGGCTTCTCATCATTCACAGCTTGTCGCATCCCTTCATCCTTCATACATGGCTGCTGAATTGATTGTCTGTTTAGTCCTATGAATGATAAAGCTGCTCTGGGGCCACAGGCTGAGAGAGACAGACATGGCTCACCTCCCATCTATATGCAAGGTGGATTTTTTTTCTCTCTGCCTTGCCGCTTGGAAATAAGCTTTTTGCATTATTTATCGGACAATCATCGGGATTCAAAATGTGGTGAATCAGTCACAGTAATATAACTATAGGCAGTTGTATCTGAAGGGCCATCACTCAGCTCATCATTCATTCATTTTGTTTAGTTGGCAGGACTTATGTGATTGTGTAATAAACATGTTTTACGGCAGACTTGGACAGCAGGGCATTCCACTAAACCGAGAGGAAGTTAACACAGAGAAAAGTGAAGATGAGTGAAATCTAAGTGAAAGATCTCAGATGGATCACTTAATATAGGTTTAGATTACCAAGAGCTGAAGTAGAGCAAGATATCTGACATAAATAATTTTCATTAAAGAGAAAGCAAGTGTTACAATTGATTTAAATAAAAATTATTTCCAATTTCACCCACAGGAAAAAGTGATGTGCCATTCAATTGGCTAATTTTCTTATTTGGCTCTGGGGGCCAAGTAAAATATTAAATTATAATTTGTTTGGTGCCCCATAAATGCACCAATACAGAAAATGGGTCCTGTTATGGGTACCAAAAGTCAGACACAGTCATATATGTACAAATAGAGGGACTTAAAAGATACTTTTATGTAACAACTTCTATTAGAAACTGAACTGTTCAACATCTGCAGGCCAAACCTCCAAAACCCTGTTCTGTTGTTTAACTGGACCCAAATTCAGGTACGAGGTTGGCACTCTGATGACTTTAGTTTTTTTATTACAAATTATGGAAATATTTACAGGTAGGGGAGGGAAAAAACTGAGTTATCACACCGCCAGGAAACATGAGACAAGTATCAGAAAGCCGGCACAGCAAGAGGAGGATCTGGAGAGAGGTGACTGAAAACTGGAGGGTGTACAGTTGGGAAGCTGATTATCGGGATACAAAAGAGATTTAAGCTTTGAATGAAAGTTTTAAGATACAGGAAAATGAGGAAACTGAAATTTAATCTCCTCAAATGATCACAAATGGAACGGAAAAAGTAATAGTTTTGTGTGTGTATATATATATTAATGTATTGGTGTCAAGCATCAATTTTTGTTAACTTTGATGACTGTGGCTCGATCCAGCACAAGAGACATTCAGTTTCTAAAAGAGTTAAGTTCTAGATATGATCATTAATAAAGGGGATCTTTACAATTATTGACAACCTCCACAAGGACACTTAGCCAAAATAGATCACAGCTGAAGTCGCTGATTGTTCACACAATTCTGGATCCAAGTATATTAAGGGAAAGTAGAGTGGAAGAAAAAAGTCTGGTTGAAATGGTACAGAAGCAAAAGGGTTAATTGCAGTCTTGGGGAGATTGTGAAGCAAACAGTCAAGAGTTTAATGGAGTTCCACAAGGCTTGCACTGTGACTCAGTGATTCAACAGTCACCACACATAGATGTATGCAGGATATAATCTACACTTCTCGGCTTTTGAGACAAAATAATGAACTGTTGCTTGGTGGTCCAAAGTTCCCATTCCAGCTGAAAACAAATCATTTTATTTAGTTAGAAAATCAAGTTCCTTCAAATCAGCAGGAAGAATGGAGAAGCACTGAATTCATATAACTTGAAATCAACAATTAAGTTTCCACTGTCAGTGAAACTTTAGGCAGCCATGTCATCTGCCGGGTGTTGGTAACATGCTGTTTCATAGAGTCTAAAGCAGCCGTCTACAGCACTTGATGCAGCCCTCTGCTAGCCAGGTTTATGAAGACGACACTTTGCCTTGCCAGGTAGCTGTGGCATTGACCCACGCTGCCAAAAGTACAAATAAAAGCTTCTGTGACTGTGGTACCATTCTGCTTGGTTCACCATCAAGCTAGACCTAAATCCCATTGAGAAACCATAGAGTTTATCAAGGAAAAGAAAAAGAGACACCAGAGACAACGGTACAGATGAGCTGAATGCTGCTATGAAAGCTATCTGGACTTCTTTTTACACCTCAGCACAATCAAGAGCCGAATTATTGATATGAATTCCCTGTTACATGAAAATAATTTGTAGAGGTGCACTCGCAGTCCCCCAAGGGTCTCTTTGCTTCTTAGAAAAACACTCCAAATCTTCTCAACTTCATAGTGAGAAATGATAGACCTTCATTTCAAATGTCTTTCGGGGTTACATCAAAAAGAGAAACTAAGGAAATATTTTAGATTACTATAACTTTGAAGTTTAAAATGTTTTTAGGAGTGTAATACAGACAGATAACAAATTCACAGCAGTAAAATTAATTATCTAAACCCAAGCACATTCTGCGCAGCCACAAGTTCAACTAATACGCCAAACGAGTCAAGAAAAGTGCAACTGATGTGCATCAACCAACATAAGCCAATCCTTTTCTACAGGCAGCATTCATGATCATGGAACAACTAACTCCGTGGAGAGAAGCAACTGTACAATGCTTCCTCTTCTCCCTGATCACAGCCTCTTTCACCTGCTGGCTCAGGCTGCACTGATCACGGGTTGTAAATTTTCCTTCTGCTTCTTGTGTGTTTACGCTGACACAAATGCTCCAATTGATGTCGAGGAAGAAGAATCAAAAAATCACCAGGGTCTATAAAAAATGTAGAGATAAACTCCTCTGGCATGTGCAATTATGCACCAACACTGACAGAAATATTAGCTCCATGAGTCATGTTTTATCGTATCGAGATAGACATGTTTAAACCCCCAACTGTACTTAGAGTCAACAAAGGGAAACTTGTGACATTGTCTCCGCGCCCCCTTTTCCAGCAGATCTGCTAAATGTCAGCAAACTGGTTCTGAACGGAATCCCAATTTGCCTTGGAATTAGCGCTTTTACACTGACGATCTAATCATTTAGACAATTTATTGCCTGCTGCTATTATCTCTCAAAATAAGCTGTTCCCTTCAACGTGATCATGTGATAAATGTGGAGAAGTCGTGCCTCTGAGCTCTGCGCGGCGTCACCTCTGTGCGCTGACAGTGTGAGGAAGACACTTTGTGACAGCGTCCCTGCTTCACTCTGATCGGTCCATCTCTGCTGGGGGTTTTTTCTTTTTTTTTTTTTTTTTTGCGCGGATCTAAATGACTTTTATTTCTCCCTTTGCGTATTTAAGACAAATTGCTTATTATTCGCTCGTTTATTTCGGAAGAAAAATTAAAGGAAGACTTCAAACAGACGCAGGACGGATATGTTCTATGACATGATTAATAAACGCAGGTTACCTTTTATAAGTTAAAGTTGGATTAAAGTATAGATTTGCAGGAAGTCATTTTTTTTCATTATTATTATTATTATTGTTATTATTATTATTATTATTGGTTGCACAAGGATGTAAATTATGCTTTATAGTAACTCTCTCTAAACTCATTTTTGGATTTAATTTGTGACCTCAGCAGCCCTAAAACATCTAATTCACGTAGCTCCGTCCATCTTCCCATTACCTCTGATTAGCTTTGCTGTCAAGCACACACCACAGTATGATACTGCCACCACCGCAGCAATTAGACAAAATAACTTCAGTTGTGGAGTCTTGAGACCAGAGTTCTTTCTTCCGCAACTTTGCTCTTTTCTCTATAAGCTTGTGGCAAACTTCAACCAAGACTTCCGGGTTTTTTTTTCTTTTTGGTCGTGCAGCTTCTTTGCAAAGCTTGGATTTTTGGTGGATTTTTTTTTTCTTCCCGTTATTGAAATTGTAAATATCACAACCGTTCGGAGCGCTTTGATACAAGAGCTTTCACAACCCATCACGGTATTTTTTAAAAAAACACATATATATTTTTTTACTTATTTTGTCCGCATTTGCTCTTGCAATTTATTCGTAAAGTCGCGCATTTAATTTACTTCACAGCTCCCATTTCTGCCACTAAAACGGCGAATCGTTATTTTAGAAAATGGACTAAAGAAAAAAATAACGGGAAGCAAACAGTCTTTTTTACAAAAGTAATTGAAAACAACGTTTAACATTTTTAATACTAACTCCATAAAACTTATGAAACTGATATTTTTTTAAAATCTTTTTTATTTATTTTTGCATTAAAGATGTTTGGTGTTATGATGAGACGGATCATTTAAATCTGTTGCATGCAGCGAAAAGCTATAGAAGATAAAAAACATATTTTTAAAATCTAAAATATTAGAAGTATTTGGCAGGCTTGCAGCAAACTGGTTGAATCTGATTCCTAGATGTATTCGTATTAAACTGTAATAAAGGGGAGTCGCTCCGTGTAGGCGTAAATTAAACTAAGGAGGGCGATGAGAAATAGTGGAAAATCAAACAATACTAAAATTAAAATACATAATAAATGGATCTGCCAGCCTAATATCTGGAAATTATCCATAGTCTTAAGAGTAATGTCTTGGTTTATTTTAAAATACATCAATAAAAAAGTATTAAAATAAAATCAAATAAAAATACAAAAAGATATTATGATAATTAAACTCTGGCTTTAATTACAAACTGTTAGCGCAATTGATAACTCATGACCAAACAATAATAAGAACTGACTCCGTTTAACATAAAAAAAAGCTATGCCAAAGTTTGCCATGCCCGATAGGAAGATTTATATTAATTTCAGATGAAATGTTTAGCAAAGAATTGTTTTCAACGTTTTATTTGTAAACATTAAATATTTCTTTCTCTCTAAAGTTTTCGAAGTCGGCACCAAAAGCGTTTACAGAAGTTGTAATTATTACATCATGATGCCAAAAAGATGGAGGCCTACATCACACACTTTCTCCCTTTCCGTTTCCAAACGAATTAAATCATAGCTACCTAGACGTTCAGAAAGACATAAAAACATAGACAACGTGCTCAGCATGAACTTGGATGACGGGATTTTTTTAAAATCGTTTAAATTGCACCATGCTTTAGTGTAGCTCCTGGCAATAGAAATAATAAATATATAGAAACGTTTATATTCAACAGCAACAATACTTACAGCACATACAAACAAGGAATGTCTGACAGGTTTTTTTTTTTTGGGTTTTTTTTTACAAACACCATGAGGTTCCCCTCAGGTTTATCTATACAGATGATGAGATATTTGTGTCCATTTAAGGAGTGCCATAACTACGAATCGGTATCAAATCTAGCAGACTACATAGTGTCCGGTATATTTTCTATATATAGACATCACCTCAGCAAGTGCCTATAAAAGAACAAGGAAATGAAAATAGCAGAAAGTTGGAAAATGCGTTATCTTATCTGGATACTTTTTGGGAATCCGGTCAGAAACACATATATAGGCACGAGTCCAAAACAAAAGGGAAAAAGGAGAGAAAAGTCTGTTTTCATTATAACAAACTCTGTACACATGTTATAAACCGATGCGTTTTGAGGCATCGTGTCTTCTATCATAATATACAGTATTATGCGTGTGACTGTGTGGATTCATATATGCTGTATATAGAATTGGTATATATTACATTGTCTTGTGAAAGAAAGAACGAAAGAAAGGAAGAAAGAAAGAAAAGAGAGAGAAAGAAAGAGGAATAGCTATTAAGCGATTAAAATCTCAGCTTATTCTTTCTATTTATCGTGAGTTCCCATTAACTGTTGTTCAATTAGCTTATGAATTTTACAAAAGAAAATTAGGAAAAACATCATCTGTTAAGTTCGTCTCAGACAGTCTTTTTGTGGAAGTTCTTTGAGGGTTTTGCCTCAGAAAGGTAGGGTGTCGAGGAAAAGTTTGTCAATTATTGCTGGCGGGGGAACTAGGTCCTCTAGCTTTAGGTAAAAGATACGCTGCAGACCTTGAGTGCACAGTGTGCGCAGTTCGGGGAGCTTCCCCAAGAGTTTTGACAGGTAGTTGGGCCGATTCAAACCGCCGCCATTGAATGTCACTTGATCCTTCAGGCAGTTGACGATCTTATTTTGGAGATCCTCGACTCTTTTGGGTTCCTTGAGACCGTGTCGCTCTACAAACAGTAAAAAAAGAACAAGAATAATTAAAACTAATGATTATCAGTGCATCTCTATTTAAACGATGTTTGTTTTTTTTTGTTTTTTTTTTTCTCGAACGTGTATTTGCGCTTTTACACACCTGTCACCATGGCCAAAGCCGCGATGCAGGAGAAAGCCGAAATGTCTATGTTCATGCTCTGCAAGTTGGAAGAAAACTCCACGATGGCGTCCACCCACTCTCCAAACCCACGGACGCACTGCAGTCTGTGCAACACCACGCCATTACAAAATATAAGTTTCCCTTCCACCGGATTGGACCTGCAATTAAAAACAAAAACGCCATTAATTACGCACGGCAATAAATGAGAAGGATTTAAGAGCCTTTCTAATTATTGGCCAGCTAATAAAGCCAAGAGCAATGAAGCCTGAAGAATTATTATCTAAAAAGCCCCGCTTTGTTTTATTTTGCAATTACTCACCTGTACGCCAGCCGCAGGACGAAGAGTTCCAGGAAGGCGGATTCAAAGAGAAGATCCTGATCCTGCTTCGGGAGATCGGAGAAGCCCGGGATCTTCTCCGCCCAGCCTCGAATGATCTCCATGGAGCCCGTCAGCAGGTCATAGAACTGCTGGATGTGCTGAGTGTTGTCGCCGGTCATCTGGTAGTCAGGGTTCGCCTGGAACTGGAATTTAATTTAAACAGCGCCTTAATGAGGTCCCTTTAAAATATATAATCCGTGAAATTGCAAATGCCCATTTCCAAGTGGAGAGAAAGAGAGAGAGGGGCTGCTCACTATTAAATTCATGTCTTTCTATTAAGTTCTGCATTCCGATGTGATGTACTTTAAAATAAAATAAAAGTCTGACAAAGTTTGGAGTGCAAGCGATGGATTACTGAAAACTTTAAGGGTGATAAATTCAGCAGGGATAAATGAAGAAACAGCATCGTCAGTCTTTGTTAATTTATGTTTTAACTCTGGTTAGAGTGTATTTTACTCACTCTTGAGTAATCCAGAGCAGACATGGAGGGATTGGAGTCCACATGGGCCCGAACCAGCGCGCTTATGAGGCTCACCGGTGGCGAAGGCGGGGAGGGCTCCTGGGGGCTTTTGGGTTTGGATGGTAGGCGTCCTCTCCTTCCTTTCAGGTTATCCGTTCGGACAACTGCGTCCAGAGAAATTTCACATATGCATTACAAATTATACTCCAGTCGCTGTGCGTAAAACCATACAGAACAAAACACAAACTTGTTCTACGCACATTTTCTAAAATATACAGATGAGACAGATGTAATTAAGCTCAGATGTTTTTTTCAAGCTTCAAACGTAAAACATACCTTCTCTCACCATTCCGACGACAAGGCACTTCTGGAAGCGGCAGAACTGGCAGCGGTTTCTTCGGCGTTTGTCAACAGGACAATTTTTATTCGCTAAACACACATATTTTGCATTCTTCTGAACCGTGCGCTGCAACGAAACCAGATGCACACATACTGTCACCTTGCAGGCCTTTTATAAACGACATGTATTAAGTGCACAAAAAGCACCGGTGCTGCACAACACGAAAAAAATAAATACAGATGAAAACGATATAATATCAGCTCCATCTGTGTGTCCTGTTTGAACTAACAAGAGGGAATAAAGCAGTAAACACACACGCGTGATTCCTCATATTTCACAAGTTCCTTTGGGGTTTGGCTGTGTGTTTATAATCGTATCTTAAATAGTGAAATCTGATTCGATTAAGGAGTTTTTCGCATTTTAAAGACATAATTCATCTTTATATGGCTGCTCTTTTTCCAACTTACTTTAAAGAATCCCTTGCACCCCTCGCATGTCCTCACTCCATAGTGCTGACAGGCTGCGTTGTCCCCGCACACCGCGCATAGACCCTCGTTTGACGGCGATCCCCGGGAAGGGGGAGACGGCACCTGGCTGTCCACCAGCTGGTGCCCGTGTCCGAGCTGCAGAGAGTGAGGGAAGGCCAGGCCGGCCTGCTTCCTGATGGCACTGGGCACCGCGAAGCTCTGTGCATCCAGGCCGCGGTGCGCTACACCTGGGCCGTCGTGGTTCATGGAGACGTGCAAAGGCCCGTCGAACCTCATCTGGCAACTCGACACGGGGGTACCGGGCGGGGACTGCTTAAACGAAAAGAGCGAGAGCCTCGACATGGGGTTCTTGCGCTGGTCTATCATGTGAGACGTGGCGGCAACGTAGTTCTGGTGGAAACTGTGCAGAGAGCCTGGGTCCTCCCACATGTGGTTGGACTGGATCTGGAAGTTCGGCGTGCTTGGAGAGTGAGGTGAGGACGGCTTGAAGTACATAGGCCCAGAGTGAGCGATCATCTCCTCCGACTGGGGCGGCAGGTGGCTCTGCTGGTGGTAGCTGTGCATTTGGACGTCCTCCACCTTGATGGAGGACTGCTCTCCAGAGTGCGGCATCTGATATAGACAAGGCGGCTTGACGTCGTAGCTGGTGTTATAGTTGTCCATGAAGGTGCTGAAGCTCGGCAAAGAAGTGGTGGCTGTGATCTCAGTGTTGGTCAAGTCCATGCTAAACTTAACAAACTCGGGCGTTAGGAAGTCGCAGCTGTACTCTCCTGCGGTGTGGTAGCTGTAGCTCTGGGAAGCGGGGCTGGCTCCTTGGGGTGATGATCCATACTGAGCCTGGACGCAGGGCATGGCTGCAAACCAGGAATCAGAAACACCGATATTAGAAGGAATCTGTGTAAATAACAGCGACTAATTCTCATGAAGCTCCGTTAA
The DNA here is from genome assembly GCA_902982915.1 of Phalloptychus januarius. NCBI lineage: Eukaryota > Metazoa > Chordata > Actinopteri > Cyprinodontiformes > Poeciliidae > Phalloptychus > Phalloptychus januarius. The sequence continues at coordinate 11,387,441 of CADWAE010000230.1, read as the reverse complement.
AAGTGTAAGAACAAGCATGACCTGATACATGTTACGTTATTCTACAGAAAGAGATCATTTCTTTTTCTCCTACCTCAAGCTTTTGACAGTTTTCCGGTGACACTTGAAACGGGCAATGTTAGAAGTTGGGTGGATGTCAGGGTTGAAGACAGAGCCTCTTTTCTGGACCTTCCGCTAAAGAAGCAAATACTTCTTGGATTTAATATGTAGTGAAATTAAAAAATTCCCAGAAACAAATAGGATATTACAAACTTACATGTAAAGTTGCAGTTATTTTTCATCTTGCACCACTTTAAATTGTTTTAGTTGTGATGCTTTAAAGTGTTTGGATTTAACTTTACGCACGAGTTACAACTTGTTTCCAAAGCCAAAATCAGCGTATTTATATAGCACCAAAGCTACGCTCATTTATGTAATGAATTAGATTCAGTTGTTGTGTAGTTCTAGATAATAATAATAAAAAAAAACATCTAAACTTAAACATTAAAGACATCACCCAGCGCGATGATTTTCTGTTTCGGAGAAAAGAAAAGCCGCAGGTCTTACCTCTTTCACATCCGCATCGTCGCTCTCAGTCCATGCGATAAGCATATAGTAGGTAACCATCAATTTAGTTTAAAACCTCCAAATCATGAGCGTTCTTTGACAACAACGCCAAGCGGGCAAACTGTGTGTGACTCCGCGCACTGACAGCGACACCAGCTCCAACTATCCAGTCTGCCTCAATGTGGCTTTGTTTATGTGAGAGCTGGATGCCGTGGCCCACGTGTTTCGAAGCGCGACGTCATCAGCGACGCCCACCAATCCGCTTGGGAACTTTCCCAACTCCTAATTTTCCCAGTGAGTGTGTTTGTCTTGTGGTGTGCGCGTCCTGTGCGCTTCTTCCCACATGGACCTAAGCAGAGGCTGTAGTGGAAGGTAAACCCAGCCAAAGTCAGCACAGTGTTTGTTCTGGACTCAGCGTCATGCCTGTTACAGATGACATCTCGAAGATCTGGGATGTGGATTTAATGTCTGCAATGTCTGTCCTTGTAAGGTTGGATAACTGATGAGATCAAGTTTTATTGTTTGGTGGTTGATCATCATTTGATCACCAGAGTTCCTGCACAAACTAGAAAAAACGTGGAAATTTGAAAACTTGATTTAAGTTTTTTCCAAGTCTGGATGAGTATGGGAAAAGTTTTTATTTTTGGACTTTTTATTTTCTTTCTTACTATTTGAAAATCCATCCATCCATCCATCCATCCATCCATCCATCCATCCATCCATCCATCCATCCATCCATCCATCCATCCATCCATCCATCCATCCATCCATCCATCCATCCATCCATCCATCCATCCATCCATCCATCTTTCTCTGATGTCTGATGGATTAAATTTGATGTAGAAAGACAAAAGTCATAGTTATTTTGTCATGTGAATCCCAGAGTTCATGCCTTTCTTTCCCAGTCACATTTTTTCTTGTAAACAGCAGTTGATGATTGGATAATAAATCACACATCCAGGGGTAACATGTTGTCTTTCCTTAATGTTCTTATCATAATCTCTGAGTGGTATAAGGATTAGTGTACACTTGCATATCAGAACTATTCTATGTCACAATGAGGGTAATACGTCACTCTCACTACTGTAATAAACAGGTTTAATGAAGGAAGGGTCAATATTATTCTTTGTTATCTTCTGAGGATTTTTCTCTGTTTCAATTGTGTTCCAAATTTAGACCTCAGATGGGGTGGGGCTAGCCTATTCATAGCACCGGTGAGCCGCTGCAAGAGGAAGGGGGGATAATTAGTGGGCCTGTAGCCAGTTGTCACAGGGGACCCAATTTAATCCCCAGAGAGGGAAGTGTGATAGGAGCTGGCAGAATGGACTGACGTAGAAAATGCTCAGGTTGACGCAGTGGCCAAAATAATCTCCAGGCCTTATTGTTCTGCAGCGATGAAACAAACTGATCTCAGAGTAATCTTACACCAGCACCTTGTGGCCAGCTGAGTTGTGGCCTAAATCTTTCTAGATGGGTTCTGGCCTGTGCAGAGAAAGAACAGGAGAGAGCAGACAGAGAGTGTGTGCAGAGTTGGCTCCACATGCTACAGTCTGCATGGCAAAGCAAGCAGCGTTATGTATCGCTGGTGCACTAATGCTTTATTATACCAGCCACAGCAGCCATCAGTCTTAAAGCAGCAGCACAGACTTATACACACAGGAACATTGTGAACAGGGGTTATGGAAGAGGGGTTCATGATGTTTATACTCACCTCTAGAGGACACTATTGTGCATCATCCGTAGTTAAGGATGCATTCTCACCATTTAACTGTAAACTACCTGGTTCTCTTTGAAAGTCCTTATTACTAGGCACAAGTACTTATGCTTTTGGAACTTTTGTCACAATTTTCACTTTCTCTTAGATAAATAAATGCAAAGCAGTGCATGATTTTGATAAGGAAGGAAAAATAGAAATGTTTTTAAGTCTTTTGATTAAAAAAAAATCTAAAAAATCTGAAAAGTGCGGCTTGCATATGCACTCAACTACCCATTTAATTTTACATCCATAGGCAAATCCAGCACAACCAGTTGACTTTGGGAGTCACCAATTAGCAGAGCCCTTCTAAATTTAGATTTGTCTCAATGAAAATACAACTGTAAAGAGTAAAGAATAACTTCAATATAACCTTACACATGGAACCAGAACTACAATTGAGGGAATTTGATCAATGGATAAGCCTGAAAGGTCCAGTCAAACTTAAATCCCATCTAGAAATTGACAAGACGTGAAAAATGCTACTCACTGATAACCATGTGAATCATTATCAGTGATTATCCTGCTCATAATTATGTTCTAGTGTGTAATTGTCTTACACATAATTTCATAACAAGTCTAGACGTGTATATATTTAATGTCTCAGAATATGAAAAAGTTCAATATTTTTGCGCTTCCCAACCAAATGAGTAGTGTAATAAAATTGCCTACATTTAAAAAAAAAGGTTCACAATAAGGTAGAAATCCAAAATATTTAATGTATTAATTTGATCATATCTCCCTTTATAGGTCTGCTACTTTTTTTACATTTTCTACTAAAAGGTTTATCTTGATACAACAGACACATTTCAAGCATAAATGAAAACAATAAGTTATGTAATTCTCATTATAAATGCAGAAGAAGAATGGATAGTTTAGGGACATTCACAAAGCACATTTTTGTTTGGACTAAAATTCTCACTTTGACATAATTTGTAACCATGTTCAAGGGGTGTGTGGAAACAAGTTACTCTCAGATCTCATATCTATTCATTTTGCTCCTGAATGTTACCACATCTTAGAGTTATCCTCTTGTCCAGGTCATTCAGTGCTCATGGATCAGTTACAGCCTGAACAACTGTTGGCTGTGCTTGAGGGGATCCATGCAAAGTGTGAACGGGGATCACCATTAGATCCACTGACGTCCACCACGGATTAGCGCTTCCCTGTCATGTGGTCCCATGTGGGTGGCTTTCACTGTGGAAACTGCGCTCTGTATGCAAAACAAACTTCCTGTGTCAATCTCAAATTTACGTCAGCGCTCTACATCATTTTCCTTTATTTTGCCAGCAGTCCTCACTGTGTTGGCCTCTATCAGCACCATTTAGCATTTGGTCCACATGAGATTGTCAGTTTTATCAGCATAACATCTGCAAATCTGACAGCGATGCAAAACATGTAATTAGACACACAGATCCACAGTGGAGCCCTTTCAGTTGCATGCTGTAACTCATCTTGCTGCTTGTTTGGCTGATATGCAGGGTTGGCCCAAATTTGAATGGGGCCCAAGGCAGAATTTAATTTGGGTGCCCATTTGATGATAAGACTCCCACAGCACCACTCTATTTAATTGTTTATACATTATGGATTCAGAAAAACATGCTTCACTTAACCAGTGTGCCAATAATGCATTCTGTACACTGACACCAAAAATCATTTCAGTCAGATTGGGGTCAATGCATGTATTAATACAAACAATAAACATTTAACCACAAGCTGTTATTCTGTTGGTGGTCGAAACATAGAAATTAAAATTTGACAGATATTTTCATGTTTAAGCAAAAGTACAAAGGAGATTAAAAATAAACCAACAAACTTATAAGAAAAGTCTCTCTCACCATTGCAAAACATATATTTACAACTGGACTGCAAAAATATTTACTACTAAAAAAAAGAAAATGTAATTATTTATTTTCTTTTACGATTGGTAATCATCTTTTTCCTCAAACAGGAATAACTAAATAAGAAGTGTTGCTGTCTACATTTTAAAATGAAGACAAGAATAGAAAACCTGCTCCCCATATCCACAAGCCTCGATTCATCTCTAACCTTCGGCAGGTCTCAAACTTTCTGATAACTGTACAGCCCGACCCTGAAGGCATCTCTTTGTTCGGTGTCTTCCTTCCATTCCTAGATTCCCACTTTACAAGCCTAAACGTCTACTTAATATGCTTTAATGCCTGCTCTTTAGAGCCAGGAAGCACTTCATCACTTTTATACACCTTTATATAACACACTGTTAACTAGCAGTGCCTTATGGAGCAGCTTGTCTTGCAGCTGGAAGGCGCCTCCATGGCATGATGGAGGTACCTGTTCACCATTCACAATGAGACAGTAAAATGGGAATAGAGGCCTCTGCATACTGCTGCTGTCTATATCAGTCAATGATGAATATTCATGAATCACAGTGTCATGACATGCTCTGTAATTGGCAGCAACATTAGTAATGACACTGCTGGTATCAAGTCCCTGCATATTCATGCGGTGGGGCAATATTTCCTCACGCTGGTGTTTTTCTGTTCTTTTTCAATCCTCCTGAAAGTGGAAATGTATTCTGAAGCTGCAGGTGTCCCTGCTTCTACAATCAATTCCTGGCTGGATTGTGCCCCACTGAAAATCAGACAAGCCATTAGACACTTTTTTCACAATTTGTTTGATTAATAATATGTCTGAATTATAAAAGGATGAGAGGACTCTTCAGTTCTGAATCTCTTTGTAATCGTTTTGACAGTGGATTCACAAAGCCAACAGTGTGAATGCTTCTGGCTACCAGGCTGTTTAATATCATAATGTTCAGTTATTTCTTAAAAAGTAAAAAGAGGAGCATTTGTAATTGTTCTTGGAGATGAAGCATGTACTTGTGGGATTACTTTACGCCGTTTCCCCTATAATTCCAGAGGTTTGCACTGAAAAAAAAAATTTAAAATCTTGTTTCCCTTGAGGTTTTTGCTCTGATTGTCTGCACACTGCGGCAGATCTCTTTTTGTGTTGGAATCAGCTGCCGTTCCGTTTCGGCCGCACCAAAGTGTCGCAGAGTGGATAATGAGCGCATTGGAAAAGGCTTTTCCTAAGCTTCAAGGCTTTTCCCTCTAAGTAGCTGGAGGGAAGGATTTTACTTCTCCTGGGTTCCGCTTGAAATGATGAGCTATCCAAAGAAGGAGGCAGCCGGGGTTCTTCCAGTACAAGATACTGCATCACTTATGTTGCAAGTCCTGCATGAGGGGTTCAGATCTCTGAAGTTGTAGAAGATTACCAAGTATGCACTGTAAAAGTTTTCATACCATGTGAATTTTGGGGACTTTATCTAATAGACCAAGAGAAAATCCAAACATTTTGCTTTAAATTTGACCTTCCTTGTTATTTTACCTTAAATCAACTTCAGCTCCAAAACAACCAAATGCAAAATGTACATTTTTGCTCTTCAAGCAGAAAGCTTAGTGTGTTGAAACAATTAGAAGAGAAGATTATTGCGGCCACACCATTCTAACAATGAATTGTGGTCATGGCAACATAATGCTCCAGGAATTTTTTTTTTAAAATTTTAGCACCAACAGAGAAACTGGTCAGAATTGACAGAAAGACTGATGGAGCTTAATACAGCGAGATCCTGGAAGAAAACCTGTCTGCCTTGTCTTATTTTTTGTCTTATTTTTATCTATATATACATGTCACCACATATTTGCAGTTGTAATTACAGAGCAAGGTGATTGACTTAAGTCTTTTGTAGAACACAAATACACACCACCGATGTAAATGTTGCAAAATGTGGTTTTACACACAAATACACACACTGTTGAGATTTTTATTTTGTTTTATTCAATAATTATGAAAAAAAAGATTCCTACTATCCCTTTAGCAAATACTTCCCAATGTGATTGTAACTTGATAAAATGTGACAAAGTCGCAGAAGAAAGCATACTTTTTGAAAGACTTGGCTACTTAAAAACAAAAATATCAATTATTAAAAAAATATTTCTCCATACTTGGTATTAGGGCTGTCCTTAAAAGTAAGAAACAAGTGGCCTAAATTTGTTTTTAGCCACAGTCCTTTGAGTTATTTTGCATCTCTGTTTTTTCCTTCACAAAAGCTTGCAAACTTTTGGCTTACTAAGAAACGATGCAATTCATTAATTCTGCACGCAGCTGAGCAGTAGCACCGGACCTTATATGTGCTGTTTGCTTCAGCAAGGCATTACTTACATCACTGTGTTTGCTGATGTTCTTTTTCTTTTGTGGATCACCAGCTGAGCTGTGCATTACAAGCGCAGGCAAGGCATTCGACATTGTAATTGGAACAGCTGTCAAAGCTAAGAGAAACCTTGTGTGTTTTTTATGGCTCTACTCCACACTGACAGAACACAAAAAAGGTAAAAGTGTTACTATGTGATGTGTTGTTAGCAAAGTCTTATTATATAATGCAAAAGAAAAGCAGTACAATTTTAATGAAGATGACAATTATTAAACAGCTTCTAATCATTAGTGAATCAAATTATACGGAATTGTTGCACTAATTAAGACTTACTTTGCATTTTACCTGTTTTGGGCAAATGTTGAAGTATGTGCTGTCTCTTTAATGTATGCAAAACCCACAACTGCAGTGAATTTAAGAATGTCATTTGTCTTTTTTTCACTAAGTGACCAGTTTCATCATTTTGTTGATTAACAGTTAGTCAAGCATGCTTGTTTCCACATTTTAGTACAGTCCACTTGAGTGCCACATGGAGATTTTATGATTAATTGAGACAGACAATATTTAGAAATGTTATTGAGAATATAAACGAGCGAGTGATGTATTTGTTTTATTGCTTGATAGTGTTTGACAGTTTTGATGCAGAAAATTCATGGCTTATTTTTTCTGAATCTGTCATGAGGAGTACAAAGACGTATGCATAATAATGAAACACATTTATTAATGTGTACTGTCCCCTGGAGTTACGTGACAATGAAATGGATGACTGTTTTTTTTTTGTTTGTTTGTTTTGTTTTTTTGCACAGTGTTGCATCGTGGTTGACTGGGTAGAAGTGGTCCACACAGACAGAAGAGTTTTGCTTCCAGACCAGGGATATTGGGATGTGAAATCTTAACTGCAAAGTAAAACCTTCACTTAATGAATTATAATATTTACCCCTAATGTTTTGCCTTTTTTAACAAAAGTAGTGTTGGTATAACAGCAAGATTTCACCTAAATGGAATGCAGCCATCATTATTTTATGCATGCTTTTGTAACAGTGACAATTCAATATATATGCTATGGAAAAAGGGCTATTGTTCATGTAGAGAAAGCCTGACATCGCTCATTAGTCTATGTTAAAACACACTCACAACCCACACAGTGTCGCATGTTCTGTCATTATAATAAATATGGACACTATCTACAGCAGTACTTTAATCTGTTCTACATACAATACACCTTTCAGCTCACTGCAACTGGAGATGTGAATAAAATCATATATGGAAACAATTTCTAATATTAGGATTTCTCTTTTATTTGAATGTGGTTTACTTAGAAAATAAGGATATATATATATTTCAAAAAGACCATAGTGTTTATAGCGGGTCCCATGTTCCACACCTATTTACAAGTGGAATAGGTACCAGACCCTCTGAAGCTCTGTGAAAGAACAATTAAAATGAACAGTGTCCTCCAACGTAGCCATTTTTAAAAGGGATGTCCCAATATAATCCCAAGTATCAACACAGACATAAATGATTTTTACTTTCCTACTATCTGTTACTACATTTATGTCTGCGATCTGCTTAGCCATAACAATTCATACACAATTGTTTAAAATCACACATTATTTTCTTAATCTGGGCTGTCCCTAACATTCCAAATATTTTCCATCACTTTAACTGGTTGTTGGGTGGTTGTGTGGAAGATAGCAGAAGAAGGGACTTTCCCAGGGTGTCTTTTATAGAAGAATCACTGCAAACTACCTTCACTTTCTTTCCTACAATATGACTTGACACCTATTGAAAAACAATGCGAAACAATACAAAAAAAAGCAAAACAAAGAACTGGAAACATGATTAATATATTTAACTACTCTAAAGCTTAATCGATGCTAACTTATTTCTCAATAGATGTATTTTTAATGAGAACATGATTTTATCAATGCAATATGTTTTGCATTGTGCACAGTTAGGTCTGTTGCTAGACATTTGGGTATTCTAAGCATAAATGCTGTGTGGTGCCCTCCCAACCAATAATTCAATATTTTTCAGCGTGTTATTCTGACTAATTAAGGCTCAGAAAGACAACAGATTTTAAGTTAACATAAAATGAAGAAACAAAAAACAACAAATTAACTGTAACAGTAGGGAGTGTAATGCAGAACCTATAAGTGTGACACATATTTTGTACTTTTTTAACATGTTGTATTTATTTGATGCAAACCCCTAAAATTAACGAAAACATCTGACTTTCTATAAAACAACTGACCTATATAATCATAACAGGTTTTATTTCCATGAGGAAGATTCATTAGAAGGAGCTTATTAAAACTAAAAATCCTCAAAGTCTGCAGAACTTCTTCACATTGAGTTACATACTGTTTTAGATTAGCAGACTTTAATTCTGCTATTTCAGGTAACTCGTTCTTGTTAAACAAGACAAGTATAACAGGCTGGACATTTCTCATGGCTTTGTTGTTTTTGTTTTTTACTGTTTTTCATGTTTTTCATTCTTTCAAAGCAGTTTAGTACTGCCTAGTAGTGATGAGAATGGCCATTTATTTGAATTTACTGAATCTCTTGAATCAATACATTAAAATAATCCATTTACAAGAGCCCTTCACTGGACAACACAGTTCCTTCATGCAGGGTGAAACAGTGCCCCTTCAAGTACAGCACATGTACTGCACAACTCAGGAGGTGATCCGTTCACAGAGTGACACAACACCACACCTGCACAGTGTGACACTTAGTCTCCAAGCTAAAGGCTTTAAGTAATAACAATACATTACATTTATATAGCGCTTTTTAGGACACTCAAAGATGCCTATCTTGTCCCTTGACTCATGGATTAGACAGCTTGAAGATCAGGTGATATGTGTCACAATGTGAATGGATCACATCCTGATTGGCGGTGCAGCTACTGTACTAGAGTGGTGTTGTGTGTCTTAACTGGGTAATTTTTTTATCATGCAATGTGTGAGGTATTGAAAATGTAAGTACCACTCGACGGGCACATTCGCACTGATCTCAGAAATAAACAAATAAGTCAATGAAGTGATATGCTTCAGTTCAATCTCTCAAATGATTAATTTACTTGAATCATTCATTTGAATCATTCATGTATGTATAACTATGTTTTACAACATGATTTTCTTTTTGGTTTTTTTGTCTACAAAAGTAAAATAATTTTGGTGGTTCGTCCTGTTTCTCTCCCTTTCAGCCGGTACTGAACGGTGCTCACAGCTGCTCTGAGCAAAGTGCAAAAACAGTACCAAGTAGAAGAAGAGGGTGAAAAGAGAGAAGGAGAGCGAGAGCAACATATGAATCTGTCTCTTCTTTTTCCTCTTGATGCCTTCCCAAACCATATTTAAACACAGGAGTCTGCAAACATGAGATTGCGACATAATCAGAGCACTGGAAAATGTGGTTGAGTGGGACCATTAGAAAGACTGGGAAAGAGTCATCTTTTTTCTGGAAGAAAATTCTTAATTTTCTTCCTGTCTATATCTAATAACATGCTTTAGATATTCTAATTTAAATATGTTGTTATTATGCTTACTAAAATTATGATGAATCTTCCCTAGCCTAATTTTTGGTTCTCGCCCCTGACCACACAGTATATGAGTGCAGTCAATCTTGAAATTGTGAAGGTTTCAAGGCACAAGACTGCATTTGTACTCATTACATTGTAAAGATTTGACAAATTTAAATACTTATTTTTAACTACATAACTACTGTCATCTTTTGCAGAAAAAATATTTGAGAAAGTTGCCATTGTGTTTTTTATAACATTAAATCAATGTCTTTGTTCTCATGTCGGAGAATGTCCTTTTTGTGAAGTTACAAGCTATCTCTTAGGGGCTTTATCTGTAAAACCCTTCACAAGACAGCTGTGTTTGAAAACCTATGGCTTTGGTTTACTCACCATAAAAACAAAGGCCAGCATTTTTGTTCAATAGCATTCTCCTGTGGTTACAATTACATATTAAATCAATTATCTGTTCTACTGGTTAGAGGCATATTTAAAGGATTTTGCTCATGTATTTATGTTTCTACTCATATGATAGAATAGAGGGGCCTTTTTTCAAACCCTCCAGTCTAATCCTCTATTATTCTTCATTTCATTTTCAAAAGTGGGGTTTACAGACCAAGTGGGACTGTAAAGAGGCTTCTATTAAGCAAAGTGAACTACAACAGTTAATGTTATAAATGCAATTTCGGTTCTCTCAATTGCAAAGAAAAAGACAATCCTTATGAAAGAGAACATTTCTATATGTATTGTCCAAGTTCAGTTTCTTTAAATATGGTCTTAAAACAAGCAGTTTGTCATTGTGCTTCACACTGTCACACTGGTAGAAATGATTGTTGTTTTGAACCAATGGAATATGTATGGCCTCACAATATTGTTCCCGTCATGAATATTACAGTAGAAAGTTGTGCATATGCGCATGGCTCCTTGATCCACTCTGAAGATTTGGGACAATAAGTATCCAAATGTTGATGCGTTTCCATGGTTGCCACTGTCAGATCTCAAAACTGCCCCCGTGCAGGGGAACGATTTCTCATCAGGCACCAGCAGCCCAAGCACCAGGCTCATTCATGGAGGAGTCCGATATCTACAGAAAGCCATCAGGAAATTGGATTACAAACAGGTAAATGCTTCATTTTTTCTCCGCAGCTGACACTTATCCGCAGAATTCCTGGTCCCTCTGGTCATATTGCTTTATTTACCCCCCCATGTTCATTTTTCATGCACGGAAAGCACTGACATGTTTGCCTTGAATGACTGACTGCCTGGATATTTTTTTTGAAGTAGTTTTTAAAGAATTTCTACAACTTGCCAAACCTCTACTGTTAGAAAACTGGTGACTTAATTCATGAAATTATCCCTCAGTAATAGGTGAGATGAAGCTGATGTGTCCTCCGTTGATATGAGTTATTTAAGAAGAGTCAGCCGGGTTCAAACTAAAATGTCACAGTTTTCTGTTACATTTCACAACCTTTCAGGTATCTCATTATTCTCTCCTTGTGTTTTCTGTAGGAGCCTTATTTTCAGATCTGTAGGAACATACAAGGATGCTGGAGGTGAGCAGCAGAAGAGACCAATTAGTGTGATTGCTGGAAATGCAGCTGCATAGTCAGCAGTTCAACAAGAAAATATAGGCTGTGCTGCAAAAGGCAAATTAAAGTAACAATATTTGGTGGTCTGGGAACTTTAAACTAGCTGCGGATTTTTCCCAATTTGAAGAAAAAAAACCGTTTTACAAATTACATTTTAACTGACTGATGATGCAAGTATAAACCCAATTTATGTTATTATGATGACTTTAAGTTTTCATGATGTAAAGTACTTTGAGCTGCATTGTTGCTGAAATGTGTAATACAAATAAACTTCATTGATTGATCCATTGTCCGTCCCAGCAGGGTCGTGGAGTGCTTGAACTTAACGACAGCGTTTATTTGGGTAAGAGAAGGGCGGTGATGTCCCCAGTCTATCACAGGGCATGATGGGTACCTGCACAGTTAACATGGTATATGCATGTTGCAAATGCTGACAATAAACTCTGAAGATAAATTAGAAAATTATAATTGATTTTATCACATCTCTGGCCTCAAACAGGTTAAATCAGATGGTTAATGTTGGGATTCCAACATTAACGCACAAACAATGTCAAAATGTTGTTTGGCCATTGATCTACACAACTAGAGTAACTCAATGGAGAATGTGCTCATCTATTCCCTATAAATCCATTTGAAATCTGGATATATCCAGATAAAAGTTAACTACTGTAGATTTGTCTCTACATGGCAACAGCAGGTGAAGAAGGGACTACATGAGTTGTTCCTCTCAGATTAATTCTCACACTGTTAGAAACTCAGCCCTACTTTAAACTTGGTTGCCTTCATAGGTAAAAAAAAAAAAATAATCCTCTGTATTCCCTTCTGGTTACATTTGCAACACAGCATTTGATGAATAACCAAAAATCCCAGGAATTTGAAAACAGTTTTATGTTTCCCTCAAACCTTCTACATTTTACATCAAAATAGCTGGTTCACAAAGTTGAAGATAAAGGAACAGAATAAAAATGAATAGTTTGTGCAAAATTATAGAACATCAGTGCATAGAAAGTGCCTTACAAAAATCCTACAATCTCTCTTTTGGCATATTGTCACTATGTTTAATCATTAATCTTTTGATATTGTTAAATATCTCACCACTAGATTTATTATAGTTTGATAAACTGATGTGATAGATAGCAAATTTGTCATAGGTTTCTATCCATTCTTATAGTTTAATTTTAGTATTAACATGACAAAAAAACAATAAAATAACAATATTTTTAATGGAACCACCTCTAGTCCCTGTTTAAAATAAATTTTGATTTCTCTTCCTTCCACCTGCTTTCTGCAAATTTTTCACCTCATATACCAGGAGAAAGTCTTTGTCTTGATAAAGGCACTGAAGTGATAGGAAGTTCAGCCGATTGGTTGTAAACTTTATTGTCACCCTTTTGGCTGGCAGACTCATTGAGCTGTACAGCAGTATAAGTGTGGTCTATGGCATCTCCTGCACCAGTTCGCCTTTTCCTCTGTGAGCCCGCTGAACTTGGAGGCCTTGATTTGATTGGTGCAGACTTGAATCATAAGCTTTAATTGCACCTGACATTTAAAGCTTCTCTCTGGTATTTAAAGCAGTGTACAGGTGTGGTTCATTACTAAGAGGGGTATGAGGAGATTTTTCTGATTTCCCTCTCATTTCGGGGCCATGGCAGCGTCTTAACTCATCATGCTCCCTGTCACCGTCACAGAATTTCTCCTTTGCTCACAAAAAACAATTTTTAACTAACATACCTCAAATTAGAGTCAAGACTATCATAAAATGAAGCCCTTTTTAGTGCTAGAAAGCAGAAGGAATCCTATGTGAAATGAAGGAGTGTGACTGTATGGAAACAAGGGATCCACAGCATGTAATCTTGCATTTGTTGTATTTTTCCTGGCATGATAAAGATGCTACTACTCTCAGACTCATACAAGGCAACCTGATATGCCATTGATTAAGATGGTACCAAACCCTTAAATCATCTAAATGTCCATAAGTATTATGTGATGTGATTTTCTTAATTTTATACACAAGAAAAACATGTGCATAATTTTGTGCAATTTGATACATTGCAACATTCATCACTGCTGCTTAACTGGTAAACATATGAGGGATTGAACCTAGCAAAACTTTTCATACCCCTTGAATGTTTCACAGTACATTTGTGTGTGATTCAATCTCAATCCAGCTGTTCTGTGAAGGCTACAGAGGTTTGCTAGAGAACATTAGTTAGCAAATGGCATCATGGAGACCAAAGAACACAGGTGGGACATAAAGTTGAGAACAATTTTAAAGCAGGATCATTTCACCCGATATCTAAAAGAATGCTGTTCAGTCCATCATCTGAAAAAAAAAACAGTCTGGCTGTAAGCCAACCAAAATACATTCACCCACCTCAACTACTAAGGAAAGCATAAATCACAAAAGTAGACCAAAGGTCAATTGTGATTCTGGGGCAGCTGCAAGATCAACAGCTCAGGTAGGAGAACATGTTAATCGAAAAATGTATTATTCTTCTCATAAATCTGACTTTCAAGGAAGAAGAAAATAATTCTTGAAAAACAATCAAAGAAGAAGACATCAGACGTCTTATTTGCTACGAGCCTTGTGAATGATGCAGCACACAAATGTTCTGTGCTGAAATTGTGTTGTTGTAAGAGTAGACCAATCTGAATTTGAACTATTTTGTATAGAAAAATCTGGAAAATATGAATTTTCTAAATGTGAGCTGGTAGAGACTTACCCCCAAAAAACCTGAAGCTCTAATTGTAGCACAAACATATAGAGTATTGAGTCAAGGGAGCTGAATACAGATTTATCAGATTTTATTTGGAAGGAACTTTGCATCATTTTCCTTTGAAATCACAATGTTATGCTGCTTTATGTTGATCTATGATACATCTAACAAAATACATTAAAGTTTAGTGCTTTTTATACACACTGTATTTGTGCTCAGTGTCTCGTCAAAGCAGAACAGGTTCACTTTTAGGATTTATTTCAAATTATGTTTTTGCATATTTACAGCAGCACAAGAAAATTGATTTCTTGTGCTTGGATTTCAACAAGGAATGCATCAAATGTGATATATTTATATAGTACTAGAAATATATTAACCTCACGTTCCAAAGCTGCCTAATTGCAGTCTGTGTGGGCCATAAGCAAATTAAACATTTTTATTCAAAAACAGGAAAAATCAAAAACAGCCAACAGGCATTACGTTCCAACTGGTCCCAGCATACGTTGTTTCTCCGGGCTACGTGCGCCTCGTGTTGGCATCAGGAAAAACAAAGCATATGTTGATTGTTAGCCAGGGTGTACATAGCATGTCCCATTCACTCAAGGTCTCCCCCCTTGTAGCTTCAAACTCCCAACTTTGTTTCTCTAGGCTATCTGTCAGACTTCATTTAGCATTTGAGGACATGTGGATTCCCATGCACTGCAAAAAGGCAACATACTTCTAAGGGAACGCGGCCACTATCTGAGCAGTGATCTGTCAACCTTATTCATTTAGCAGAAGTAAGTAGGAGAGGGGGGAATTTTTGTTGTAGCTACTATATGTTTATTTCTGCTTTTAAATAAGTGGAATGTTAATTATGTGATTAGACATGGCTGAAATTATGTGAAAAGTAAATAAATCACCATAATATTTATTGCAGACAACACTGTAACCATAACATGTATTTAATTTTTCCTCCAGCTGTCTTTTCCACCCCTTTTCTCCGTATACAGCTGGGTACATTATGGCAGTGACATTTTCCATCCTGACCTTCTTCGCTGGGGATCGGGCTTTGACTGCTTGGGTTCATCTCCTCGGGATTTTTCAAGCCATCACAGCCAGATAGTTTCAACAGATAGACGTCCTTTAGCCGCAGAAAACCTACTGTTGGCAAACATTTAATTTACTGGGAAATGCTTAACAGATTGTCACACTTTTTGCACATAAATGAAATGCAGATTACTGATTGATTAGTTATTTTTATTGCTAAAACCTGTAAGGGAATGTTTGCTGTTGTGCATCTATGCAGAATTAAACTTGGCCTTTTTTTGAGGTAAATGACAGAAGAATCTGGGATAATAAGCTTATCACCAGCTGTACCTGTAACAATTTAATTGGACAAGTCAGCCCAGCCAAGCATCCAGCTCTATGACTGGAAGACATGAAATTCATTGTCATTATTGTCTCTGTCATTTTGCAGTATTTTGTCCAGCCACAGAGTTCCTCTCACTCCAATGGGTTTTGTACCTCCAGGAGGCTAGAACGGGTGCTGGTGTGATCCAAGCGGAGGGACGGGCGGGCAAGAAATGGGATGGAGACGAGGAGGTGGTGGAGGCTGCGGGTGTAAAGGGGGGGGGCTCCTGTCCTCCAGGGAGCTTTGATGCTCATTTAGCTCAGCTCTGTCACTCGACCATTTTAGCTTTTAATTGCAGATGATAATTATCATCATCATTACTGTTATCATCATCGGCGTGTCAGGTTATCATAGCAGCGTTATGCACTGTTCATTCATAAATCCTGCACTAGTGCGATCTGACTAATCCTTGAATTCCTGACATTTAATGTAGTATTAATTCCCCCCTGTTCTTTGCCCGGTGCCAATCTGTGACAGGCGCCGCAACAGAGCTGTGAATCACAGGTTCAGAGGTCATTTAAAGGCTCAGCAATCACAGAGGATCAGACGCTGCCTACCGGTGCTGAGCCAGAGCCGCCTGCTTGTCTATGTGTGTGTGCGTGTCTTTGTGTGTGTGTTTGCGCGCCTGCGCTCATTCAACACCGGTGGCACGAGTTTGCTAACTACAAACTATAATGGTCACATTCACCCCACAGAGATGAAGAAGTGGATTCCATGGTCTTCCTAATACATCATGGCAGGCTGCATACTCTTGTATGTAATTCATTCTAAAATGTGGCCTTTAAATCTGTTTTTCTTTTTTTTCCCCCTTTCTGCTTCCTTTTTTGCCTTCAGTTTATTTATATATTTTCCATAGTGAGGGAATGGCTTCCAGCATGTCGTAGCATTAAGCAGAGCCCCACCAGCTAGCTAGCCTCGAGTCGCTCAAACGTAAAATAAATCAGGGCACAAAGGACCGCGGCTCATTCCTGCAAAGGAGCAGCCTTTTCCCTGGCCAACAATGTGGACTTGAACTTCCTCAGCAATAACAAATAGAAAGAAAGTCACCCGAGACACCAACATTAAAAGTGATTAATCATGTCTATTCACTCTTTTTTTTTACTTTTGAACCAAGAGATTGTCCAGCAATAAATCTTCAAAGATGTACATAAGAATCACTTCCTAATGAAACTGGGCTTTGTTCATTTGTCACCTTTTGGACCCTTTCATTTAAATTACAAAACTTGTGACCTTGTGACACTGAATATAGATCTCTGGTATTTTGGAGCTGGATAGGAATTAATCCATAAATCTTGATGGTAGAATTTTCTTCAAAAGAATGTGCTCCCCCTCCCCCCCAAAAAAAGCAGATCACAATAACATATTGAGAAAGTGATTATTAGAAAACAAACATGTGTTTGTTTTCAGTTTTCATTTATTCAGTTTCCTGCTGCAGATATCAACTGAAAGCAAAACAACCCAAAAAGGATTTTTATGCAGCTCTGAAAAACAACAATGTTACAATGCAATTTTTAAAATTAGTATATCCCTGCTTTATTGTGGTGTCTGAAAACTACATTTTCTCGATCTTGACCATTTTTCAAGTTCTGCAGAGAAATGCTGGATTTTTTACGTTAAAATTTTGACATATATCAAGAGATAAAACGCATTTTTTGTTTTACTCAAACACAAAGCTTTAAATAGTAAAATCAGAGAATAGAGTTTTCAGTAGTTTCTTATTTTTATTTTCTTTAAAGAAGAAAAAAATCAGCTTCCTCTAATGTAAGAGTGTTACATGTTGGCATGGCTTGGTCATCAGTATGATGGTGTCCCAATGATGAACAAAGTTACATTTTAAAAGCCACTAAAACTTTCCCTCCTAGTGCTCCTTAAAGTCATTTAAATGAGAAACCAGAAAAGTGCTGGGATGCTCTGAGTTTTCTCAAGCTGCTTGAAACAGGAATCTGTGCAGTGCTGCCCTTCACCTACACGTTGCTGCACACAGATTAAAGGATATACTAACAAATACATGTGTAAGTCACACGTAACTCTTGTTAGAAGAGTCAACATCAAACTTTTTTGGCATGTAAATGATTGAAGTTACTTGTTTTGTTTTTGTCTCGGGCTTTTGAGGCACCCCTGTTCAACCCTTGAGGAATGAGCCAATATAATAAAAAGAAGCTGTTATCAAGTGGTGCATCTATTTTTCCAGTGTTACTCTGTGAAGTGCAGGTTGGCTAAAATGTCAGTTATTCTCTGTTTTACTCCAACTTCCTTGAAAGCTTCAAATAAACGTAGCTTGTGTACATTCTTCCTGAAAGCTATATATCAGAAATGCTAAATATATACAAAGCATTATTATAATAGTGAAAAAAATCGACTGCATGAAAAATAATTGTTTTTCTGGTTTCGGTAAAAGTAGTTACATCATATTGCACATGTTTTAAATTTGGCAAGAAACATTATTAACATGAAACTGGTTGTCTATTCATTCAAGGTTATCATACCAGTTGAATTTCATACTGACGTTGGCCTAGTTACACTCAAAACAGAGAAAATATTGTTCGCTGCTCCAGTTTTCTACTCCTGTAATATTCTTAAGCAGATGTGGTATCTGCTCATTATCCAGACATTCCTTATCTTTTCCTAAAGAGCAGTTACCCTTCCCAGTGAAAGAAGGGAGATGGGGGGAGATGTTCGGGGGAGCACACTCAGGCCACAGGGCCATTGTGGCTTTAAGTGTGCTCCTCGTGTGGCCAGAGCAGCCATCGCACTGATGCAATGTGACAGGGACAGATGTGACATATCGGTTCCGACACACTTCCATACCACCAGTCACAGGCTCGGGGTGACTCACATCCCCCTGCTCTGGTCCTGTCCCCCCGCTGCAGGACAACACAACAATGCTCGAGTGAACCTCGCCATCGCCCTCACTGCTGCCAGGTATGGGGCTGCCATAGCCAATTACACTGAAGTGGTGTACCTAGTGGAGAGGGCAGACCCTCGGATAGGAAAGAAGAGGGTCCAGGCAGCACACTGCAGGGATGTGATCACAGGTAAATCCTACAAAAGCTGTTTCCTTCCTTCCCGCCTCACTCTGTTCCCACTTTCTCTGGCTCTCACAACAGGGGCCCACCTGGCACCTCTTACTCAGTGCTAGTTTGCACATAGTCATTGCACATCTAATGCAGAGGCTTTTAATATTTCATAAGCGTTTTATGGTGTAGAGAGCTGCTTCAGATCTTGCAGGGAGGAACATAAGACAGAATTAGCGTACTCCAAATGGCCTTACTTATCTTTTAAATGTCATGCATAGGGATGGCTTTGGAAGACTAAAGCAGTTAAGGGGGGAAAAAGATGGTATTCTGAAACATTTCATGAATAACCAAGATTTAAGGATCTCAACACATGACCACCCCCTGATGTTTTAAAAAGACGGAAGTGTGCAGTTGGAGGAGATGTCTCACTTTAATAATGGGAGAGGAGGTGCCTCACATAGGGGGGGCTTAGACTGACAGGATAATAGTAACAGTTTTTGTCTTCAGCTCTTTTCTTTCCTTTTTTGCCTATTATTTAGAAAAATATGGACTTCAGGCTGATGAGCCTGGACTGTGCATATTTGTTCCTCTTTTACTTTAGAAGAGTGAAATATTTAAGGAGTGTAATATACACTACTTTTCAAAAGCGTTTAAACCTCTTGACATTTTGGTCATATTAAAATAAACTCAAACATATTTTATTGGAACACATAATTGTGAAAGTGATATCCTATATGGTGTGTACTATTTAGCTTAAATCAAAATCACAAATATGTGACCTGAAATTGCTTACAGACCCATTTACTCTGATACCCCTAAATAAAATCAAGTGCAACAAGAACTGCAGAACAACCTGAGAATACCAGTCCCACAGAACATGTGATCCTTTTCTTCTGCATGGATATGGAAGTTGGTCAAAGTTGATGAGAAGATGAAAGCAGCTAAATGCAGGGCCATCTTGGAAGAGAATCTCTGAGAGGTTGCAAAAGATTTTTGGTGAATGTAATTTAGTTTTTTTCATGTTGGATATATATATATATAAACTATATATATAAACTATATATAAACTATATATTTTAAACCATACTATATATATATATATATATATATAGTATGGTTTAAAAAAATCACCATCAACCTTAATTGTTAGGATATAAGTCTTGTGCAGAACTTCAGCTTCAAGGGATTGAACAACTCAAGGAACCTGGACTCAACACAGCTTATGGTCAAGCAAGTAACTATTAAGGAATCAGCACCCAGTCAGTGAGGTTAACACAGCTACCCAATGAGCAACATCAGCATTGAAGTGATTTTTTTTTAGTCTCAATGGCATGTTTGAGTGGAGTAACTCAAACAGAAGATTATTTTTATTACTACATTAAGACCGCCAAATATCCCCTGAATCATGAAATCACATTTTGATAAAGTTGTGCATCTCAACAGTTTGTACCCCTGATGTTTTTTATGCCTTTGAACAATCATAGTGGAGTATTTCAAATATTAACTGTGAACTTTCTTGAGATAATACTTTCTTGAGACCATAATTTCAGTTTTGTTAATTCTCCTCTTGTGTATTACTTGGAACATTATGGCAACTGCTCCAGTAGGAAGAACAATAGACTTGCCACTGACAGGTATTGTTTATTTTTCTGCTTGCAATGGCGTAAGGCTACAGTAACACATAACTGTAGTTTTTAAGTGTTTCACAGACATATTATGAGAAGAAGAGAGAGCATTTCAGATTATTATGTTCACTTCTAGCAACCAAGTTATCTGGTCTTACTGTTGTTTAGGGAAAAGATAATAGAATAATGTTTTCTATATATTCACCTTCTCTTTGGGCAGTAAGATTTTCTCTTATGAATAACATTATGAATTTTTATTCATAATGTTGCCACAACAAATCCTTTGCATGGTATCTTTTGATGTGGCCCCCATTATATACTGTATCTAGTCAACATTAAGCATCACATTAACAAACATTTCCACAAATTCAAAGGACCCTTAGTCCCTACCACCAAGCTACCCAGTGACACAAAGAGGCAAAAGGGAAATTAGGTATGTCTGTTTCCTATTAATTACAATCCTGAGAAGTCTCCCATGGACACACTCGAGCCACTCTATTACGGAAAGAGGGGGGCGTTCGCTGATAAATTAATAATCCAGCTTGTCACCAGCCTCAGATGAATAGCCCCTGGTGATTGATGCTGTTTTCTTTCATAGGGCAGGAATTTGATGTCAGAGCCAAATGTGTTATCAATGCCACGGGACCTTTTACAGAAGTGCTGTGGAAAATGGATGATCAGAAGAACCACGACATCTGTCAGAGCCGTGCTGAGGTGCGCATCGTCATCCCAGGCTATTACAGGTAACTAACGGTGGACCCCTACGTCTCTGTCACCATCCCGCTGTATCACCTGCTCCTCAGCACTGCAGTTTCATTGGTTCATTAGTTAGCAGCAGTAGAGTACTTGTCAAGCTCTGGCCACAACATCCAAGCCCCTGTCTAGTGGTATTTGTTGTCTAGAGGAGCTGTTTATTCCAACTAGGAACCCCACCTGAGGATTGTCATAAAGGGTATTCTTCTGTCATTACACATAACCTCATTGGCTTAGATGTTGCAACTCAATTTTGATTACACTCCCTTCAGACCTGGGAAAGACTGGGATTTCTGCTTTCCTGTTGATGCATGTTATTTGAGTTTCCAAGGAATGAAGGCGACTAACATGACCCAAACAGCCCCTCACCTCCTCTCAGCTATTCCCCTGTTAAATTGAGTCAGTGCCATGTGCATGTGTTTTAAACAGAGCAATATGTGCACCCTGCGCTGAGGCTAAGGCAAGCAGCGACTGGAATTGAAACCAGCTGAATTAATCTCCTGGAAAAGAGCACTGACAGGAGCCTGATTATGGGGTGTCCCTTCAACCAGCCCTGCCTGCTTGTGTGCCCTCCCCTCCCTAGTAGACCAAAGGTTAATGCAGTCGTCTTGTTTGTTCCCCTCCCTAGCCTTTCACCCTCTCACAGGAACATAATACTCAGACACCTACGGCCTACACCTACACCTATGCTCCAGGATTGCGTCAGGTCATATTCTTGTGACGTGGAAAAGGACGCCACATTCAGGAAGAATATGGCGTCGGTAGAGGAAGATATTAACCACTTTACTGCAAATGCAGGATGCAAAAAGGTGACAATCGTTCTAATTTTAACAAAAAAAAATCATCAAACATATTGAATCAGGACAATATTGCATGTCCACAGTTTTATTTGTGGCTTTGTTTTGTGTTTTTGCTTTTAACCTATAACTTGCCTTAACCTTCCCGTTCCCTGCAAGAATGAAAATGCTTTTCCTCTAAGAAGCTCCAGACCAGAGATCAACTGGGGACAGTTCTTTCTTAGCACAAGTCTTTTCTGTTTTCACTCCCAAGACACTGACAGAGTCCCAATGAAAACAATGTTAGATGGGAGTTCATGGAGATTTGACTTTGCATAAAACAAACACCATCAAGACTAATAATTAAAAATAATACAAGCTTTTGCTTCTAAACTAAACTTCCTGCAATTTATATTATTTTTGCCTTTCAGGATATTAGTCACTGTTTATAAGGAAATTCATAAACACCATGGGCTCTGTGATTCAGAATAACTTTTAGGAAAACCCTGCTAAATATATCAATACTTTATACTGCTGTTGCTACATTCTGTGTGAAACAGAGAATCTAATTACATTAAATACTGATTGGAGGCTGTGAGAGTCGTATGGCAAATGATAATTAAAAGCAGTTGTTTGGAACACGCTGTTTCTGTATTGTTTTAAAGGGTATATTTAATTATGATTCTTTTGAAGAAAACCTAGAATTTCTGACTTGACTATCAACTAAGTGAGCGCTCCGACTTCATCAGTGATCCAGCTATGCTTGAAGTGATGTGATTCAGGAAATAAAGTACGGCAAGTGAAAAACTGATTTCTCCCACCAACCAAACAAATCTTCCTCTTTTAGAAAACTACTTGCTACACTATTGTGTAACAACCATTTCTTGGCTTCAAGGAAGTGAACAATATAAATCTGAGGGAACAGGACTTCAGTTCATGTCACAACTATGACACATTACTGTATGAGAGTCAGCAGCTGGCTCTCTGAGGCAATCACTTGTGTCTGTTTTGGGAATCTCTGTGAAAAGAAAATGCATTGCTCTACCATGGGTTTTGATTTTCACATGGCATCTGACTGTAAAATGCAAACTCTTTGCAAACACTCCGGAATGGTTTTACCCACGGTAAACAGCTGCCGCGGCAACTTCTGTTTTCTTAGCATCTGAGAAAAATAAACAGGCACAGCATGATCCTATGTTAATACATTACTGCAGTGCTGTTAAACCTTCCTGAGTTAAACTGTGACTGGAAGAAATATAGATGAAGTTAGACGTTCAACTGCTTCAACTCTCTTTTACTGTTCCATTCCATCATTTTACAGTAAATGCTGGGGTGACTGATGAGAGAAATGGGAATTGAATAGGAATTCTGGTCAGAACCTAAGCAGAAATCATAACATCTAAAAGAACATTAACGACAAACAAAAAAAAGAAATCATTATTCCAATTTTGGACATTACTGCTCATTCACTGGTAGCACATTTTGAAATGTGCTATGTACTATTACATTTTAAAATGTAATAGTCTGGTCTCTCCTATTTTAATTTTTTAACAAATTCTTGTTTCCCCACATGAAATGTAACTAACCTGAACACATTTGAAAAGATAACAGAACTGGCTCTTTGCATTTAAAAAATAAAAATAAAGCCAGTTAAAACATATGGTTTTCTACTGGGCTCACTCTGGTGCAAACTTTATATGTGTCTGTTGCTGCTAGTACATATGACAGATGTGATGTAAAGTACAAAACGGACACAACAGCCAACGTAACATTTCTCCCAGGAAGAGGGGGTGGGGGAGAAGAGTCATCACTGTACACTTACACTTGCGGCACTATAGCTGAGACGTTTGAATCAGCCCTAATTCATAACATCCATTTATGATAATAAATACACGTCCAACAATCTCCTCCCCCACCCTCAGCACCCACCCAACCACCCTCTCTGATTTACAAATAGCTGATGGAGCAAGCAGCTGACAGAAATAAATGAGCTAATCTGATGGCTGTGTAGGACTTCCACCAGATATTAATTCATCAGGAGGCCACAGAGTTAGGACAGATACAAATTCCTGTTTTAATTATGTATGGGAGCTGTTCTAGAAAACAGGAGACACCTCCACTACCAGGAGTATTTCTCAGAGCAACTTTGTGAAGCCCTTTGATTCCATCATGGGTTTGTTTCCTTTGCATATAACACATGTCCCCTTGTTCTCCCCAAACACTCAGGACAGAATGGATTTTTCCCCTTTTATAGCAATGCTTCCACATGGGACATCTGATAATGAACAAGTGGAAAAATAACCTTTGCCACATTAAATTATATTGTTTTCGATTTGCAATTTTTATGAGACCTTCCTGGAGCCAGTTTGATGTATTTTGTTCCCACTCAGAGCCTCAAATGACCGTTGCCGTCCGCCAGGCTTATCAAAACCCACGGACTCTTTATTGAATGAGTGACCAGTGGGTATCTAAACACAATGCAGGAGTATTGATTTTGGAGAAATGGTCTAATTGTTTCTAGTAGACAAGGGCTTGTCCCGATTATTTGATTGATTAGCTTGATACTGGTCAGCCTCCTCATCCTCATTCCCTGGCAGGGTAATAGCACTGTAATCCCAAAGCACTGCTGTATTTCTAATCCATCATCATTATCATGTTTCTACTCAGCACAAGATTAGTCTGAGAGGTTGTTTTTTTTGCATTCCTATATATTACATGCTTGAAAAGAAAGCTAAAGAGTTTAATAAAACATTTTTTTGCATTTAGTATTTTTGAGGGATTAAGGGTTTTATGCAGAGTCATATCTGTTCATGTATTTATTCAGATATGCTTGGATTTTATTTTATTTTAATAATTGTTTGAATTGCTACTGTTCAATGAGACAGTAAGTGGCTTAATATTTTGCTAATTGAATTAAGAACAACCCAGAAAATGTTCAAAAATTCTGCATTCAAGTACAGTTGTTGCATTGCCTTTGAGACAGAGCTTTAGATGCGAAGGTTTGAAGTGGACAGATTTGCATTACATTTTGTGCATATGTAACATCAGAAGTCCTTTACTTTTCAGAACTTCTTTTTGCACTAGTGACATTTATTTCAGAGTCCAAAAGGAAGTTGGCAGAGAAAAGTGGGAAAGATGTGGCAAAGGAACCGAAGGCAGGAGTCAAACTATGGCAACCACCACTGCACCACATTATGTCCCAACAACAGAATTTCCTAAACCTTTTTTACTAAAACACATCTCTGGAATGATACATTTATGATTTTTTTGTTTGTCGGTGATTGTCAAGAACTTTTAGTTTAGTCATTTTGAATAAGCTATTTCTTTTTTTTTTCAGGATAAATTTTACTCATTCAAACATTCTTCCTATATTTTAGCCAAACAATTCAATCTCCTCTAAAGCATTTCTTCAAAACAAACCTGGCTTGATAAAGTCTGCAGATGGAAATTTCTGTCAATCTTGAAGGTTTTGATTTTGACACACCGGGAGTCAATGAGGATGGTCAACATGGACTAGGAGAGTGATGGGGAGAGTGGCTCCAATGTGTATTGTAGTACTGTTGATCCACCCAGTCCCAATTTACAATGGGCTGGAACGTTGGTGTTTCTCTGGTTGTTCCTGAACATTATACGCAATTTTTATTCATCTAAGGATGAAACTTTGGCACAGTTGGACATTCAATCAGACCACAAATACACATAAACATTAGTTCTAGACTTGTTCCAGAAAGCTTTTTACATAACCCAGCCAAAGCCCTCACCTATGTCCTATTCAAATTACTAAAAGCTGTGTCTAAAGCAGCAAATGAATCACTTTAAATGAACATTTTCAATTATCTGACCAAACCTGTATGTGCAGAACCAAATAAAGAATTTTCAAGACTTATTGTTTTCAGAAGGTTAATGTTAAACTTTGTGGCCACTGGTGTGTACTGTATAATGGAGGATGTATGGTGCTTAAGGCCTGTTTCTTGATTAAATGCCTTGTGAATCAGCCTATTTCGATTGCCATTTTAGTCCATAGTCCTAAGTCCTTCTAAAGCGATGAGAAGATGATGAGAAGATGTTCCTAAAGGGGCCCAGGATGTTGGACAATCTATATAACCTTTAGCAAAGAGAAATGGTTAAAAATCTGTATGTGCCAACATTCAGACATGTTTGAAAATGGAGCTAAGTGGTGCAATATTGGCTAAAGCAAAGTATTAGCAGAAAATATTTTCTAATAGGTGATTTTCTTCAAAACAGTTATTCATTTTATTGGATTTTTCCCCACTGGATAATGTACTAAAATTAAAAGGAGAATTTTCTAAAATGTTATGTTTCTTAAGTGTCTTTAAACACCTTCACCAAAAGTCAATAATTGCTGCTAGCACCGAACATAACAGACAATGTCGCTTATCTATATGCAACTTTTCTGACAAGTCCCTGTTAAGTGGAGTGCATGTAAAGTCTCTTTAATGATGTGTTTTCTAGCTGTACTGTAAGAGATGAAGACAATGAAAGGGTTGTTTCGGTCATGTCATGATTATCTAGTTCAAGCCATCTTCTGGCTCCAGGCTGCGTGGCGGCAGACGGAAGGGTGACATGTGGCGTATGTCTGGGTAAGACCCTGGTAAAAGTCTTATAGTCACAAAATGAGCAAAGAAAGCCTAAGGCCCGAAAAAGATAAAGCAAGGGTACAGAGCAGGGTGTTGGGGGATATAAGTGTGAAGTGATGGAACGGGAAGCTGTGACTGGTGGAGTCCATGCTGTCTCCGTCCTTGCCTGTGGTACTGCCCAGTCTAGGGTCTTCACTCATTTGTCTACAAACATGGAAGAAAGGGTATGGGGGAAGTGTGAAGACGGGTCATACCAGAGGGGTTTGTCACATTCTGTGGAGGTAACACCTCCAAGGGCCTGCTGGCCGCCGCAGTGGATGACCAATGTCTTCCTTAGTCCTCCCCTGAAGGGTAAGTGGTCTCAGTGGCTTCTCACAGTCACACTATAGTCTTCTCATGTTTAGATCTGAACTCCACTGTTGGCAGTTCAGCTCAACTGGACTCTTCACTGCCTAGTCTGACATGTCTAAAGATGTTCTTTGTTTCATTTCTGCAGAATGAAGAGAAATCTCTCTCCTTCTTGTGATGAAATCTTTCCACACTGCGCAAAACGTCCATTCCCCAGCCATGAGTCAGTCGAACAAAGGAAGCATCAGTGCAGCTCACTAAGTCACCATAAAATTTCAAAACTTTCCTGCCCAGTCCGTCATACATTTTCAAAGAAGTTTATTTCTCTGTGTAGATTTTAAATCAAAGTTCTTCTATGACCAACTTAATGTGTTTGAACAATGTAATTACATACAATGTATTAAAAAACATCCTTATTTCCTCACTACCTGACATTAAATCAGACTAGACTTTTGATATTTTAGGTCAGTTAAGATCCTAACAAAATATTTTGTTTGCAAAGAGGAGAATTGATAGCAAATAGATTTTGTTAGAGACATTTTTCAGATTTATTCTTGAAGATTCAGAAGTTTGAGGTGTTGCTTCAAAATGTTTAACATAATTTTCCTTCCTCATAATGCCAGACATTCTTATGGGACGTATATTTGCAACAAATTATTTAAACAGATGAAGACAGCACCTTCACGCATCTAAAAAATTGTGCTGAGAGTTGGGCCAGACTTGTAGGCATCCACAATTCTCTTCCTGACATTTTTCGCTATTTGATTTCACTTTTCAGTGACATCACAGAAGTCGTGATGATGCCTTAAAATACATCCACAGGTGTTCCTCCATTAAACTCAGAAGCAATGACTTTGTCAACAAGGCTTTCATATTATGTGTGCTTTACTAGGTACAGTAGTTTTACTGTATTAATTAAAGTACCTGATAAAAAAATATCTTCTGTGAAAGAGTAAACAAAAATAATTTTGGTAATCTTAACTGTGGACAAGGTTAAGTCTGATTTAATGTCTGGCAGTAAGGAAGGAAAAGTTTTGTCTTTTTAAACAGGATATGTAAATATCTAGTTTCAACTTAATGCATTAAGAAAAAGTGTTGGCAAATCCAGCAAAATATCCCCTCACACCTTCAAATCAATAGTGCTGGGTTTTCTAAGGTTAATAGAGCTTAAGAGGCATTGTTTATCATGCATACTTCTCATTTAGAGGAACTACATAAATGAGCACAGGCTTCATCTGCATCCTTTTTATTGTCCACAGGAGGCCTTCTGCTGCACAGCTATACTCAGTCGTCATAAATGTTTAAAAAATGCCCTTTGATAACGAGTTTGTCATTGTTTTATTCAGAAATATCAACCGGCCCATTACAGTGGCAGGTATTTTTTTTTTTTCAATCAATACACAATAGTGCATTAATTTTTAATTCTTTATATGTCACTACAATATAAGAAAAAGTGGATTATTGAGAGGCACCAGCTAGAGCTCATTTATTTTCCTGCAGGACCAGTCAAACAGAGAGACTTGACAACTCTCTTTAGGGCCATGTGTGCCCGCACACAGCCACGATTACATTGCACATATTGGCAGGTTGTATGTATTTTCAAACCGTAGGTGTCTACGTGTCTATGTTTGCCCACACAGCCGTTTTTTAAATCAAATATAAGAAAGGTGAGGTCTCATGATAGTCAAATCCTTTTTGCTTTCATCTCACAGAACAAAATTCAAGGAAACTAAATGTAAAATAAAAAATGTTTCCAAAGGTTCAGAACATTTGCTCTCTCTTACAAGACATAGGAACTTTGTTGTCTGACATCCACAATGGCAATAAGTCAAAAACATAGCTAAACAAATGGACTGGTGACAGAGTGCTGCATCCAAGTATAGGAGAGTTAAGTGGAATAAAAAGTGTAACAGGAAATGTAACAGAGAAAATAAAAGACCTGAGGTCTATTTAAAAAAAAAGGTTCTGTGAAGCAAATACTTTATGGAGCTTGACTGAGCATGGATTTTTCCTAGATTCATCCTTCAAAAGTTGCCATGCACACTGGTGCAATCAATCATTGGTGATAAAATAAAAATAAAAAAGTTTCAGCAACACAAAGTCTCCCTGAGACTTTACTACAGATATGCATTAGGCCACTATCGAGGTGAAGCTCCTTTTAAAAGCTTTTATATCTCCAGAGGTTAATTTGTACAATACGTGAGAAGTAGTTTCACAACTAATGTCTTCTTAGAATTAAGAATAATCCCATCTATTTGGCAAAGTTGGTCCCAAGGTTTATAAAGAAAACCGGAGGATGAGTTTTGAAATCACAGAACGTTTTTTTTTAGAAAGGAATAGAATCGGGCTGATTTCTGTTTTGTGAAAATGAGACAAGAAGTTCAATGAAATTAGTCCAAAACAGTAAAAAAAAAGTTTTCATGTATTGTAACTTCTATGCTGCTGTTAAACTTGTGTATTTGCGAAGTGAGCAGATCTCCTCAAGTAGTCATCCTGCACAGTGACTGTGCCCCCCTGACAATACACACATGGCATCACCAGGACCGTCCATACCGTGTTAGACTTCAAATGAACTGTACAATGACCTGCAAATGACAAGCACAGAGAGTTGCAGCCCCCTGCGACTTCAGTGTGAATGAGTTTTAACCCTTTGTTAGGGAGAAAAAGGAGAAGAAAGCTTAATCTATGATCCCAATGTTTCTGGAATGTTTAAAAAGGTCAATATGCTGATATTTTTGACAGCGCTTGACCTTTTGTGAAAAAAGTAACAAAACCATTGGAATTGAAATAACTTCTTTGTTTAGTTCTGGCACATAATGTATCACAGTCAAAGCATGCTGTCTCCCTGCAGCATCTGCCCATGAGTGACTTGACTGTTAATCCGGTGTATTGATCTAATATCAAAAGGTGCTATTTAAATGCAGCATAACTCCCTGGGAGCCCTGATCTGTCAGTGGGCTCTGTTTGGAGTTCGGTTGAATAACTAATGCCTGCAACTGTGTATCAGTGAGTCCAGGTGGCCCAACATCTGGCTTTCTGTAACATGGTCAAAAAATATGCAATGTAACAAATATATAATTGTGCAGCAATGTAACAAAAATCAATCATTTTCTTCTCATGGGTTTGAAAAGTTGAACAGTTCATGCTGTCATCACAGTCCTGTCGTTTAAATCTCCACAGCAGGGCTTTTGTGTGTGAAGTTTGTCGTGAATCCTTTACTTTTTGGGTAATTTGTCACAAATATGCACCTTTGATTAGTTGGTGACTCCAAATTGGCCTTAAGTGCATGTTTGCCTTTTAATGCTTTGTTTATGTTCTCTGAGAGTCCACTGAGTGTCTCGCAGACTTACAGCTTTATCTGTATTGTAATTAAAGTACAGACAGGAAGACTCTTTTTACATAGTAGATGGCAATTGACTGTCCTGGATCTTACTGGTATCAGGCTAAAGCAGGCTGAAAAGAAATGTATGGAATCTTTACAAGTTTTTAACTATTAAAAATGTTCAAAACCATGAATCTTTTCTCTTATATTTCAACTGCTTGCTCTGCTTTATGTTGCTTTGCCACATATATTGCAAATAGATGAAAATAAAGTCAAAATTTGTGAGTGCAATATGACAAAATTTGAAACAGTTCAAGATGTCAGTACTTTTGGAAGACACTGTATTAAGTTTTGTGTACTGTAAGTGCATATTTGATAAGATAATGAGCTCCTAAAATAGACCCTTTATGAAGTCCCAACATTGTGACCTCAACAATAAAAACAGTCTTTATCATCATCTATTTTTTAGGGTTTTTCTTTATTTCTTTGCTCTAAACTTTGCGTAATATTATAAAATACTGATAACACTTACAGTAATATCATTGAAATTAAAATACAGTTGCTAAATGCTGATGTATCTAAAAACTTTAGTCAGTGTGGAACACTCTGTTGCAAATGCTAATGTCCTTTCTGTATTGGAGCCTGGCAACTTGTAGATCATCTAACTAAAGACCACAGCTCACAGCAATGTCATAACAAAAACTGTATTGCAGGATAATCAGTCGATAATGTAGCCTGGTCTGACAGTATTTTCATCTTTAATCTGTCTTAAAGTCTCATTTATCTATGCATCTGTGTTTTTGGATCCTTACAAGATTGAAAAATACCATTACAACCTTGAAGAGCTACAACTAATAAAATAAGATCCTTGTAACTAAATTCACGATATAATAAACAAAAAAAATAAAAAAATACAGCTTGTGTTTGGAAGTAAGCCTGTCACTTTGTGGATATTGCCTTTTCAGAATGTATGTCTCTGACTGTACCATTTATTGTGTCTTTGTTGGTGGTGCATGTCTCCCCAATCAGGTTCTTCAATTCCAGCGCTGGTATTCCCGCGCATGCATTAGACTGACCTCACATTAACCCAGATACATTTGATCTTTAAGAGCCATAAATTGGCTTTTGTCATTACCATAGGTTAATTACTGAGATTTGCTCAGCACCGTGGCTACACCGAGACTGCAATAATATGCACTACACAAAAGCCATTCACACTGCCTGCGTGAGCACTAAATAGGCATTGTTTTGATCTTTCTATTCCTGTCGGGAGTTTTGTTTGCATTATTCTATAATTGGCACTCTACCTAGCAGGACTTTTATTTAATTCTGCGGAGCAGAGTAAGAAACCTCACCCTTCCTGTCATTCTCCCCTGAATCCGTCATCTGACCTGAAGCCCAAATCTGAGTCTGATTGCTGGCCTTGCATTCCCCATAGCACCTGTGTGAGAACAAAACAGACTGGGCTTTAACAACGTACAGGCAGAATACATTTTAAAGATCATCCAGCTTTATTTTAAATATTATCATATATACTGTATTTGACGAGTAGACGCACAGATCCTCAATTTTCTAATGTAAGTGGTGCTCTGACAATTCACAGCAACATCAGTAAGGATTTTTTTTTCTTTTGTGATTGGCCTTGTAAGTTTTTGGAATCTCTTCTAAACATATAACAATAAACAACATATTACCACTATATTACTACTGAGCCAGTTTGTTACCATTATCTTGTGTTATTTCTTATGTGATGACACATTTTGAAGCAATGCTTTTCACAGCAGCAAAAACATCCAATTTGTTATTGTAGTTGTTTGTTATGTTTTGCTTTAGCTCTCCGTGGTCTTTTCCATCCACAGAATAGTAACAGGGTATGATTCATTGCTGAATAGTAAAGTCACTTCCTCAGCAACAGCAAGATTGGAAAAACACACAATAGCTGCTTACTTACATGTTTTGGACATGTAAGCAGACAGCTTACATGTTGAATATGTAGCAAGAATTAGCAAACAGGTCTAAAAAGATTTTATACTTTTTATTTAATTTTTTCCCTTTTTCTACCTGATGTAAATGGAGACTAGGGTAGTTGTTTATTTTTACATAAGTATGTTAGCTTCTCTTTTATCCTTCACATTTGTGATGTGAAGTGCCTCTTTGGCATCAAAGAGAATGTTGTGAGAAAACTAACCACTGACAAATTAAGAGTTTAAATTGAGTATAAATCCTCATAAGTAAAACACAACCTGGTTATCTGTAAAGATAAAAATAATAATTATACTTCTACCAAAACTTTACAGCTCATGTGATTCTGGTGAGACAGGCAGACTGGGTTCACATAGAAAAGACCCACCATATGCTGCTGGCAGGTTGCACCCTACTTCGCTCAGACTCCTTCCTTCTAACTTACTCCTCCATTCAAGCATTACATCATCACTCTTTGGCAGAGTGTCTTCAACTGCGTTGGATTGTTTTCTTTATTTTACACTTTTTTAGTGTATTTCTTAACTTCAGTTATGGAAGTAAATATAGACATTGTATGAAAAAATTGTGTTTGTGTACATCAAATGCATTTGAAATGTGTCTTTTCTTCTTTTTGTAAATGTAAAGTATATTAACTTATAGAAGTAAGAAAAACAACATATTGTTTAATTCACAACTTTCACATCTTTTTATTTTACATTACCAGTATTTTAGCTGGAATTCTAATCAGAACAATAAGTCAGTAATTTTTAGCAGCCATGTTTGAGTTAACTAATATGACGTTTTGTAATTTGGCTATAAATGAATATTAAATAGTGAAATAAAATTTCTGCTAAGTCAATCTTAACTTAGCTGGTGATGGGTTCACTATAACCTCAACAACACAAGCAGTCACACTGACACAC
Organism: Phalloptychus januarius; assembly: GCA_902982915.1. NCBI lineage: Eukaryota > Metazoa > Chordata > Actinopteri > Cyprinodontiformes > Poeciliidae > Phalloptychus > Phalloptychus januarius. Next base: position 11,354,410 of record CADWAE010000230.1, on the reverse strand, counting down.
ATTCTGCTAACGCTTTATTATGTCAACGGACTGTAATAGAGACTCCCGAAAAAGATATTAAGACAAGGGTGAGTTAATGTGCATGTGTGTGTGAACAGGTTCGTACATGATTATTACCAGTGGGCGTTTCTCTCGTGTTCCTTTATGAGAAGAGGTTTTAGATTTCCCTGCTTTAATAGGCACTCAATGGTGATGATCCTCTTTTAGCTTGGTAACCATGACACTCTGCTTCTCGGTGTGATATGGAAGATCAAATACAATGCGCCGGATGTTGACTGGAACAGTACATCCATCTTGCTTTTTTTCAGAGATCGTACTCTTAGAGCTCACTTTTCTTCTCCACTGGATTATTTGATCAGGAAAACCCTTAAAAAAGATGTGAAATTAAATAGTTTTCAGCTAACTTTAAAGCAGATATTTTAAACACTATAAAGTCTGCTGCCTCTCATTGTTTTAGCTCAGAAGAAAATCAAGGATAAACATGACTTTGTATTGTGATGATAGATTTTAAAGCCCGTTTAACAACATTAAAATGAGAAGTAATCAAATATAGTATAAGTTCTTAACTAAACTAAGAAATCTCAGAATATTGTTTTGTATATAAACCTTAGATTATTGGTGATTCTAAGCCCTTTGCCAACACAACTAAGGCCAAAAACCATATGGATTACATGTAAACTGAGATCCATCCAGTGACAGCGTGGAACCAACTCTGAGTTAGCTGTCTCTAATAAAGACTCCCTGCGTGGGAGTCTTTATCAGAGTAGTTTCCAAATGAAACAGATTTCAGTATCTGCAAATATAAAACTGTACTCATAAGAAAAAAATCTTCATTTATTACATGAAGTGTCAATATTATTCTACATTCATCTAGTTCAGAGTAATTTATGAGTTTTTCTTTTAACTTTCTTGTTGTTGGAGATTTTAGGGTTATATACAGTTTCAGTTTTAAAAACTTGTAAAGAGAGAGAGCTTTTATAACAGATCTGCATTTTTAGTGCATGGCACTAGCTTTCCCCAAGATGGTGATGAAGTCAAGACAAATGTGGGTTGAGAGGACAAGCTTGGATAGCTAACAAGCCCAGCACTCTGTAGATGGTCCAACCTGCCTGTATTTCACCACTAAAATGATTGAGCACTTGTTGACAAAAACTGTAATTTGAAAAACAAATAAAAAATACACTAGTGCAGTCTAACAGATTAGTGTTAGTCTTGCCGCTTGATTTTGGTGGGACAGTTTGACAGATAAAATTGATTAGTTCTTAATTATCTATTGAATAAATAATTTAAACATCGATTTATTTCATGGTTATTTGATTAATGAATCAATGATGTATTTATTTATCTCATTTCACTTTTAATTCTCCTTTCTTTACATCAAAGTTGCTACATTTTTTCATGTACACCAGATAAACATTATTCTTTATCCATTTTGCTTTTCCAAGGTGAAATGATTAATCGCTTCCTTTAACATTTAAGAGTATGAAATGTGTCTACAAGTTAAAATGTATTGGACATTTTCTTCATTTTACTAATTTGAGTGCATGTAAGCTTCTTCATTCTCAAAGAATAAAATTATTTTTCTTCTCATGATTCTGGCATTTTGGAGCAGCAAAAGGGAATTGTTTTGGAAATCGTAAGTGATCTAAAATGCCTGAGAAAAAAAAAATTATAATATAACCTTTATTCATCTCTTGTTTCAACTGTGTTTTGCTAACTTGTGATTATGAGGTGATGAAATTAATTTCAACTTGCTTTATTTCTCAATACAATTTCCTGTCTACTTTCTATGCTGTCCATTTTGCCATCCACACACAGAATCCCTCTCCTGCTCTTCCCTGATGCATGTGGTCTTCTCCAGCTCAGTGACAGTGATGAATGCAAAACATGGAACACATTAATGCAGCAGATTCTGGTCAATGTCAGGCCTTTCTTCACTGTGTCAAGTTAAACAAACAAGATCAAGCCAAAGCGAATGGTAATTGACCCTCCAGAGATAAGGCCGTTGCTACTGAAGCAAGAGGTCACCAGAATCTCAAGCCATCATCAAACCTGTGTGGCCTCTCAGAAAAAAAAAAGAAAAAGAAAAGAAATATATTCTTCACTCATTGACCAGATGTTCACACTTTTATACATTGCTGTAGGGTTCTTACAGGTGAGTTATTATGAGAAGAATCCTTGTGTTATATACTTTCCCTGCACAATGCTTCATCTGAAATAGACTGTCATGTAATAAGTGGATTTTACTTGTAGGAGATGTCTGAGATCTTAGTGGGACGTGTTTAAGGTGTGGAGGATTCTGACACTGTGATGACACATCCTGGTGAAACCTAACTAATTAGGAGAGTTTTTGATTTGAAACTTCTGGTTTTAAAATGATGAACCTTGTATACTTACTGTACGTCCTTCAGGGTTTGCAAGTATCACGGTGATGCTGTGTAATTGGGAAAGTGTGAAAGGAGTGGAGGACACTTACCATGGTGTTAAAGTGATGAATTTTAAGGCCAACACATGAAAGAATTTCATTTTCTCTTACTTTTATGTAGTAATTTTTAGTTCATACTAAAAAAGCACTCTGTGGCAGATTTGATGTGTTTTATGAGCACACATAAGATATTTTGTGACAGTGAAACCAACGTTTTACCATCTTGAGGCAATGGCTTATTTGTCTCATTTTTGTTTTGTTCTGATAAGAGTTTATATTATTATCTTAGTAAAGATTTTGATGATGTGTTTACTTAAATCATGTTAGAAAAACATGTTTTCTGAGGGAACTTGTGAATAGATAGTGTGCTTTTCTCAAAATGCCATTTAGAGGGATACATCTTTTTCAGAAGTCAGAATAACCATGCTGATAACTGATCTAAGTCAAAACTATGACATTAAGTAAGCTCCATCATGGCATTGCTCGTTTTGTTTCTGAAAAAAAGCATTCCCAAAGCATGATGTGGCCACCACTATGACTTGCAGTGGAGACAAGTTCAGAGTAATTTGCCGTTAGTTTTGTGCTGCGCAGAGCCTGACCAATGTATCTCTGCAGCTCCTCCAGAGTCACCATGGACATCTTAAGTGCTTATTTGATCAAAGCTCCCCTTATCTGGTTTATGACAGATGGACAGCCATGTCCTCAAAGGTTCTAAGAAACCTCTGCCACATTCTTGTATTTTTGCATGATAGAATGAAAAGTACATCACAAGAACTTCAAACTTTAGGATATTGCTTGCGTGACGCATCTGGAGTTTTCCCTGTTGCTTCAAATATTTGTGGTCTATCTCTTCAGGAGGTAATATGGGATATGTTACTTTTTACATTAAAGGACAATTACAATAATTAGTCTAAAATATGAAATTATCACAACTCGTTAAAACCTTTCTTCACATCTGTCCAGATTAAACAACATTAAACCTTCTGGGGAAAGACGTTAGCTTGGTAATAGCATTTGCCTCTTTAATATTCCATCTATCCATGTCCATACATAGAGCCTTCTGGAGGTCGCTGATGTCAATGTAAACATTTCCTAAGTCCTTTTGTTTAATATCAGTTCTGTGAATAAGAACATTCTTTCATGGATTATCTTCTAATTATCTATGTTCAGGGAATTAAGTTACCTTGATTCTTATTTTGGTCTCTTTAATTCTGATATGTTAATTTAAGAATTGATTAGGAGCATATATTTTTTACAAATGCATTAAAACATTAAAGTGTAATCATAAAATTAGTCTGTACATATTAGATCATCTTGAAATTACATATTTTAATTTTTCAATAAACATTCAGTTTTCCAATAAAGATTTCTTTTCTGACAAGCTCAACTTTTTCTTCTTGTTCACTTTACTCAGTAAATTATTAGAAAGATGACCTCTCAGTATGAGAACAGCTACCAGCAGTACATCCAGCTGAGGAGTAGCAAAGTGTTGTTCAAGTGCACTTAGTTGTAGAAGTGGGTCCCTCAGGATGAAAAATTGAGGGGGCGGGTGGTGAACTGGACAGGTAGTTACTCCATCTGTGGAGTTCAGAGAGTTACATCTTACCAATCTGGTTTATTCTTTCTCCTTCCTGCATTAAACTATTTCCAAAGCTGCTTTGATATTCAAACTGCCCAACATGTAAGCATTCCTCTTAATAAAGATGCTGGTTCACATAAAAGGTTAAGCACAACCCATAATTGCTTTTCAAAGTTACTAATAATCATTGAGTTATTTAAAAAAACTTCCTAAATTTCTAAATTTGTAAAATAAGAATATTTGTTTCAGTGCACATTGAAAGACAAGACATTAAAAATATCAACTGACGAGGTTATATACTCCTGATATTTTCAAAGCCTCTAAGAAACTGAAGGTATTTTGACTAATCCTCTCAGCTGACAAGTACATTTCATAGTGATGTACATTTTACATTTTTCTACATTTGAAAAAAATTTTAAAATGACCCCAATAATGTTAGCTTAGTTTTGCTTAACCTATAATACTGATTTAATTTTAATCAAATCAATAAAATTTAATTGATTGACTTTTAATTGAATGAGACTGAGTTCTGATTTGATTTGATCAAATCTGAATTATAGTTTTGGAAAGTTAATAAAATTATCTTAAAAATATGTTCGGAGAAACATTTTTCAGTGTAGAAAAGCAGTTCAAGCAGGTGAATGTTTATATTTATGTGCACTAGATAGGCTAAACAGTACAAATTGCATTTTTTTTTTGTATAAACTAACATTTGGAAATAAAAGTTACACTATTAGTCTCAACGATACCGCTCTAGAAAACCCTACATCCTTCATTGCATTCATTCACTCTGTGTTAAGTGTGATGCAAATCAACATTAAATATGTCTAAATATCCCACAGTAGGTGAATCTGATTGGTTGAGAAATGTCACTGTCCTGCATTTTATTAAGCCGAGCGGCTTGTTGTTTTCATTTGTGGCTTTTAATTTCTGCATCTGTCCCTGCAGTTGGAGTTTTTATTACTATTAATTTACTACTTGGGTTTTGTCTGCTTGGCCACTCCCGTTCATAGAGCGATGAGGGAATGCACTTAACGTTCCCCACTTACAGCTGCTTTGTAAATTGTGAGCATGAATTGGATTTAAAGGGGCTTGATTAAGCCACACTGTCCCCTGGTTTTAAGTGTGTTTAATTTCATACCATCTATAAATAAACACATTATTCACTTATGCCCACTGTGAAGGCCTCATATGTTAGTCTCTGACAATTGTACTCGAAGGCTGTTTCAAAGACTTACAGCTCTCTGGTTCTTCTCTAGTTAATCCACTTCTAATGTTGACTCTGCTTGCTTTCATTTGGAAACCAATGCTGTTGCCTTTGTTTTAACAAAGCTCAAACTATGAGGGAATTGTAATTTAAATGCACTCGAAATCCAGGGAGTTCTTGCAAACATTTTTGTTTGGTTTAATCTACAGATTGTTATGTCTAAAGCCATCTGGGAATTATGCAATGCAAACTCCTCAAAAGAGGACAAATAGAGAAATTCTCAAGACTGAATATGTGGGAGGGCTTATTCCAGCTTCTGCTGCCAATGTTAGCACTGGAGGATTGTACGTTGAATGGATTTTTGCTTTTATATCTTGCCTTCATTGTCTCTGATGTAGTAAAGGGGGAGATTTTGTGTTGCTCCTGATTAAAGCATAAAAAAATATAAAGTGAAGCGGCTTTGATTAGTTTCTGCCCCAAATAATCTTTTGAATAATAGACTAACAAGCACAGGCTCAAGGTTTGCATATCCAGTCTTAGTCGCACTTCGTCTTTGGTGGATATTAAGGACAACATAAAAGGACACAATGCCACTTAGGTTTAGCTGAGAAAAACTCCACTGTGCATACATTGAGATGACTCCATGGATAATCATCACAAATGTCTACTGAAGGACCTAAATGCACTGTAATTAGAAAATAATAGGTTGGTTTTCATGGATGGAAGGTTTCTACTTAACATTTTCACTAGAAGCAAATTGGCTAAAGTCGAAATCAAGCCAGGATAGAGGCTCGTCAGACCCCAATATAAAAGTTGATCTTGGCTGTTAAAAGGAAGGAACTGTGCATGCAGAGGTGTAATGGGCATATGGTCTCTATTAAGGCTAACAGCTCCCATCTCCTTCAAGGTGGTCATTTAGTAGTGCTGCTCACTCAGCCTAATCAATGGTTGAAGTCGCAGCGAACCATTAAATAAAAAAAGAGGCTAAAGATGAGGTGCTTCTGATTGGGGTTAATTGGATGTAATTGGAATTTATACTGTACAGTGGACGACTCATTAAGAACACATTTAAGAATAATGTCATTTGAGCTCAGGTCATTTAACCATTTTTACACAGAAAAGGCGAGAGGCAGGAATTGGAAAATGACATGATCTTGTTTTGAATGTCATATGCAGCATACAGTGTATTATTTGAAACTCCTGGAACTTTTAAGCATTTTGGCCTAACAGTGTGTTGGTCCAACTCCAACCTCACAATGTGCATGAGATATTATGAGGTTGACGGAAAATACATGGTTGTTAAATTTTTCCTTACAAACAGGCTTTCATTAAGAGTCTTAAACATGATTATTGAGCCATCTCTACTCCAATAAATCTGACTTCAGATATCGCTGACCTCAGAAGTCACCTAATTAGTAAGTAGTTAATCTGTGACAAGGACACACAAATATTAGTTAGCTTTTCTGAAAAGGCTTTGGATGATTGGTATAGAACAGCGTTTCTCAACGCGGGCGGTACCGCCCCCCGTGGGGCGTCCAGAGGACGGCAGGGGGCGCTAGCAGAATTTTTACAAAAGGGGGGCGCTGGGATTCCTTTGGGAGGCGTTTGCTCCAAGGTAAACTTTCCACCTTAAATGCACAGGAATACCACTTTAAACGTTGAGCTACTTGCTAAAAACTGTATTGTGTAGCATTAAAACATGCTTGGCTGCAGCAGTGTCAATAGCAGCTCTTCTTCTCTTCAGTGTTTGTTAGCTTCTTGGCGCAGCTCCGCTACTGCTAATGGTAGCTTAGCATCATTTCAGCGTTCGTAACACCGGCTGATGACGTTGCTGCGAGAGTCACTTGTCAGGTTGTTTTATAGAGTTAACATTGGTGCTGAAAGTGATCCGGTATGAAGCGATAGAACCACAGCACCTTTGAATCTTAATAATAAGAATGCCGGGATTTTTTCCGTTGTTTTAAAAGGGCTACGTCAGTCTCTTCATCGATGTCCTTCCCGACGCCCCGCACCGCAGGGCAGACAAAAAAAAACAAACATTGGGGACAACTCTGTTTAACAATACCAGTTTAAACTTTGAACTATTTGCGAAAGACTGAGCTCTGCAACATTAAAACATGGATAGAACTGCAGCTATATTAATCATAACTCTTCTTCTCTTCAGTGTTTCTGTGGTGCAGCTCTGTGCTGCCTTCAGGAGAATGGGACATCAGAGTATCAGCTATAAAATTTCACCCATATGGTATTTACTGTAAAAACCAGAGCTTTCAGTGGAAAAACAAAACTTCCAGATCCTTTTAATGCCATACAAATATGGGACAGAAACATGGATTACATCTTTATATAGACCTGTCTATTGATTTATAGATTAATAGTTTTACTGAATATAAATTACAAAGAACAAAGCTGGTTCTTAATCAAATCTTAATGAATCAAATTAAAAGTGTCATGGAGTCACTGAACAGCCTTATGACTTTAATACTGTCATAAAAATAATATTGAAGAAATAAATATATCAAATCTAATCAAAAACATAAATAAGTGATAAGTTTCTTATTGTTACCATCTGTAAAATATCTTTCTTCTTAGTACTAGATGAGATCTCAACAAACCCATGGCACTCCAACAATATTATCCTACCGAACATCTTTTATCTGGTCATTTTGTGCAAGATTTAACATCATAAAATTACACAAAACAAAAATACTTTTTTCCCCTCTGACTGGCTGCTGTCATGCCCACTGATTTTAACTTGAATATTCATTGTATTTGTCGTAGACGCCTGTAAAAATAATTTCTATTCACGACTTTTTTGTTCTATGGGAAATTATTTTTCACGATAAAGACAGAAACAACCATAAAAAAAATTAAAACATCAACAATAATGATAGTAATATTAATAATAAACTAATATTCAGCGCAGGTATCCTACATCTTCTTTGATGGGGGGCAGTGAGGGACCTGGATAATGGATAGGGGGGCGCTGGCCCAAAAAAGATTGAGAAACACTGGTTTAGAAGAAATTGCACCAAGAAGCACACTAGACAGACCAGGGATAAAGTTGTAGAAAAATTTAAAGCAGTTTGGTTTTGAAACAACATTCCAAGATGTGAATATCTCACTCAGCACTTTTCTGTTAATCAGAATGACACATGGAAGTGTAGAAAGATTGTTCATTTGCTGACAAAAAAGAAAAATGTAGTTAATTGTACGTCACAACGAGGATACAGACATGTAGCACAATCTGCTTCTGTCAGGTAGTAAAACTGAACTTTTTGCACAGTAAAACTGGCAGTGTGTTAAATCAACACTGAGTCTATTTGATCCATATCAGGATTGGTCTTAACTTACCTCCTTCAGAATTATTTCAACAACCGATTGAGAACTTATGACACTTGGATAAGCTAAAGCTACTCTTGATAAACTTTTAATCCAGATTTTAAAAAAAATTCTCAATACTAAATGATAAAGATTATTTTAAGGTATAAATTACAACTTAGTGGACAAGGCAAGTATAGTGAGTGAATAAGTAGTGAGTGTTATGCTTTTATTTTGATATTTTCAGCCTGAAGTGTCATTGTATTGCTACAGCTAGCTTAGCAGTGAGAAAATATCAAAAGGGAGTTTAGTTTATTTGATTTCCTAAACAATGCAGTCATTTAATATAGCCTTCATTTCAAAAGACATTAATATGGTCATTATTCTGAAGCAGCAGTTAACATGGATAGATTATTGTGAGCCATTAACATCCCATAATACACCAACATCACTGGTTAAAAATCAATTCCATCTTTTCACATTAAGACATGTGGAGCAGCTGCCGACACATAATGCCTTCCTTTACCTAATGACAGAAAATAAAAACACAAAAATGTGAATATCTAAAAGAATATGATTAATTTTAAGTTGCTCTTACAAAATCAAAATATGGAATCACTATTCTGTTACAACTTGATCTGTTTATCTGCTTCATAACTCCTGCATGCATCAGTATACGGATTTTAGTATAAAATAAACATTAAATGGGAATAAACTACAATATTATTATTATTTTTTTTAGATTTTTCATTTTTCCCCACTTTTGTCCGGCCAGTGCCTTGGACTGCAACTTGAAGCTCCGTGCCACGAGACAAGCTCAGACAGATGGATTTCAGCACTAATCCGTTTGATGTAAGTGAATTTAGGTTCTAATTCGTGGGCTTGTGCACTGTATAACAAGCCAGAATCTGCAACACACGGTTCATAAATTCAAGAGGAGAGCGAGACAGAGTGCGGGATGAGAGAACGGGGTAGAAGAATATGGTGTTTAACGGGTAGGCAGTATGTTTTATCAGTCACTGGCACCATTTAGCTGACAAAAAATGAGCAGACCCAGCTCTGGGAATAGGGCCTAGGCACCGGGTGTTCACCAAATCCTCACAAGAAGAATATCAGCTCTTCTCACATGCTGCTGCCTGATATCCACTGCTGTAGCTGAAAACTATCTCCATTGTCCAGTTTGATTGCCTGAATCAAACTGATTTACTGCAAATCCATCTGAGCTTTGATAAATCTATTACAGTTTCATTTCACTGATTTCATTAACGTGAATAAAACCAGCCATGCTTTCTGCATAACTGCCTTTTAATGGCTTGGCCCTGTCACCTGCCTCAGTATTAATCCCTCTGACTTATTGCTCCGCAGAGGGAATGAGTAATGGGTATTTGAATGTGATCAGCACAGTACAATGCAATTAAGGAACCAGTACTGTTCTGTGCCTTTAATCCTGAACTAATTTGAATTGCAGTTTGATAGCACTGTGAATCCTGCATAATTATGTAGGGTGCATATTAAACTCTGTGACAAACCAAAGAGGCCTTTAACTAGCCCTGCCATGAGGAGAGCAGCCAGGAGAGCCACAGTAAGGTAGCGGCCATGGCACTCTGGAAGTCTCAATTACCACACTCTTGGATGACAGGTGGGAGTTGGGGAGGGGTGGGAAGACTTTGTTTGAAAGCAGCTGATGCTGATATCTTGCTCTCTTTTTCTCTGTTCCTAACCTCAACTGTAAGGCACAAGTGTAAACTAAGTCCTCCCATACAGATATCAAAGGTTAATCAGAAAGGGTTTGAAATCTATATGTGTGCCTCAGCTCTAAATTTACACAATTTTCTTCTGAAACAGAAGGTGTTATATTATTAAGTCATTGCTATTTTTGCTAAATCAGGTTAATCAACAAGGAATGCATATACCTTGCATCCAATCCCATAGGAAAAACATTTATTTTAATATTTTGTTTTTGAATTTTGCCAATGTATTGATGTATGATTCATTTTTTAAATGTCTTATCTGATTAATTAGCAGAACCTAATGCATGGTAATTTTGATACAGAATCAAATAAAAATCAATCCATCAATCACTTTATTTTGGTAAACTGTCCACATTAAACACAGGAAACAAAAAAATAAAACAAGAATAGACAAACCCATAATTTACTGAAGCCCAGCTGATTCTTGCCTACCCTCTTTTATACCTAACAACCTACCAAGATATCTTCACAATACATATATAAATATACAAATCTATAAACCTTCCTTCCTTCCTTCCTTCTTTACTTCTTTACTTCTTTATAATCATGTTTTCTTGATTATAAAGAAAACATGATTTTCTTTATTCCTTCCTTCCTTCCTTCCTTCTTTACTTCCTTCCTTCCTTCCTTCCTTCTGTCCTTCCTTCCTTCTTTACTTCTTTATAATCATGTTTTCTTGATTATAAAGAAAACATGATTTTCTTTATTCCTTCCTTCCGTCCTTCCTTCCTTCCTTCTTTACTTCTTTACTTCTTTATAATCATGTTTTCTTGGCAGCTTTCCACTAATAGAGACAGATAAAATTTTTGTTCTTCCCAAAACAAAAATTGGGAAGAATTTTTCTCAATCCGAAAAATTTGATCCGGCAGCACAAGGTCAGTCGGATCAAATTGATTGGAAACATCAATTTTAAAGCTTTGGCTTTATTATCAACTGGATTTAACTTTGACTAGGCCATTCTAACACATGTTAGCATGTTTTACATATTCCATTTGATCTCTACCTTCATTTTTAGGGTCATTGCCTTCTTGAAAGGTGAGCCTCCACTCCTGTATGCAATCTTTTGCAGCATCTAAGGTCGTCTTCTAGAATTGTCCTGTGTTTGTCTCCCCCCAAATTCCCATAAACTCTGACCAGCTTCCCTGTTTCTGCTGAAGAAAAACATCCCCACAGCCTGATTCTGCCACCACTTTCTTTCACAAGTGAATGGCACATAATTATCTAATAATTAATTGACTTAAATTTTTTATTTAATGTATCAGAGGAATAAGGGCTCAACCAAATGCATGTCATGCCTATTTGATTTTAGTTAGTTTTTTTTTATATAGATATATATATAAAAGTATGCATATTTTTTTCTTCCACTTCAACTGTATTCTACTTTGTGTTAATTTCTTACATAAACTCTAGATCAAATACATTAAAAGCTATGGGTATAACAAGCCAAAAACAGTATACATGGTGTGTATAATTTTGGAAGGCGTTCTAAAAGTTTCTTAAAGTTTTAAAGTTTCTACTTCCAACAGCACATTGTGTGAAAAATAAAGGTTTATAGGAAAGCATTCTCTTTAAAAAAAGACTGTAGCTATAAAATCATCCAATGAACTGATAATACATTTTGACTATTGTCAAATCTTGATAGTAAAACATAATGGAAATGTTGGTTAACATATAAAAAATTGTTTTAAAATTGTAAGCACTTCAATCACAATTATCCTTCGTTCTTGTACCTCAAGTTGTCTGACTTGGGGGATATTTCACACCAAATTAAAACAGTCTTAACAGTGAGCTATTCTGCTTCACATAAAATTGAAGAATAGAGGGATAGAGTGAAGAGGGAGAAAAAGATGCAGAGACAGAGGGGAGAAGAGGAGGAAGACACAGAGGGGGCTGCTGGCTAAATTAAGCCATTGTGACTCAAAATCCTCCTTTAATAAGGTTCATGCTGTCTACAACTTCATCATTTTCTCCTGAATGATAATTACTTTATTCAATCATGTTCAAGGTTTTAGTGAAAGCTAGCATTGATTGATTAACTTCAATTACCATGCTTGCATTTGCATAGATAAAAACTGCTTTTCAATTTGTGAGTGGCACACGGATGGAAACCCTGCCTTGATATTTGCATTTCAATGTGAACGGTGAAGGATAAAGGTGGGAGCAGGGTCTGATCACTGCTAAGCCCTTTCTGGTCGGCTGCGCCAGCATCTATTTTTCCATAAACACCCTTTGTTGTGATGTTGGTTTGCTCATTCCATGCAGAGAGAGCCAGCAGTGAGCTCTGTTTGCAGGCTGGCTTGATGGCTCTGTTGGGGGATTACGCGGCGTTGCGCTACAACTCAGCGGAGAGCTTAGGTGAGCTCGGCTGCGGCAGCGCACAGCTCTCGAAACTGCCGTACGTCAAACAGATGAATAGAAGAATGTTGATAAATTTCACAGCTCAGGGGGCCGCATGCAGCTAATGAAGATGCTCACATTTACGTAAAGAGCGGCATGCACCAGCAGATGATTACTGTTATCAAATGTCTGGATCAGTCATAACTACCCCTTATAATTTAGATTGACAGAAACTGTAGCTTTTGTATGAAGTATGAAAATTATCTGAAACTTTTAGTCAAGATTTCCTATTTCGGTTGAAAACTATACTTGCTCATTTTCATTTAACAAGCTATCTTCCCTCATGACAAGCTGAAGTCTTTTTGCTTCTTGCCAACTTTAAGTGATAATGGAAAAACCAACAGATACTTGTAATTGCATTATTGTAACTAGAAGACCTGAACACCTACGTGTGAAAAAAGGGAGTTCATGGACATTTGATCCCTGCGAGCTAAAATAAAAAATAATGAGAGTAGGTTCTTCTGTAACATATAGAATTTCCATTTGCACTGCAGTCCATGCAAGGAACTCCACAACTATACAATGAGCGAAATCACAGCTGTGCCACTTATGCACGAGTATTGGGATTACTGTCACCTTTGTCTGCATATTTTTCTTTGATTAATGTCACCCAAATGCTGTGTCTTCCAATTGAGAACCCAGTTCATTTGCATGATTTTTTGTACATGGTGCAAATTTGAGGATAAATTAGTCAGTCTCTTATCTTTGTTGAAATGGAGTGGGCTTTTTTTCTACCAAAGGAGTTCCAATGCAATATTCCCAGAGAATTACACCTGTGAGATATGCTAATCTTTAGCACAGCCATAATGACCTTATTTACCTTCATATAAAAGAGGGAGATTAGCATTAGGTGCCCTAAATGAACAGGAAGATAATAATCAAGACATTTGCTTTTATTCCCCAGTTTTTTAGCTGGAGAGGCAAAACAGCAGCTTTTACACTTTTACAATGTGTATCAACATACAACATGTTAATGCTGCTTTGGGAGGGAAATCCCAGATGCTGCAGGTTTATGGTTGTTATGGTGGAAGGTAACTTCATAACCAAGTCTCTGACAATCTCTAACAAGTTTTCCTTAAGGATTGCCCCTATCTAGCACTCCTTTTTGTGATGAAATATCAACACAGCATGCTACTGCCACCACCGTGCTTCAATGTCAAGATTCTGTGTTCAGTTTGATCTACAGTATAGCTTTTTTTCTTTTTTTAACCAAAGAAGCTTTTTGCACATTGCCAAAAATATATCCGCTTTGGTTTTACCCAGGGAGAATATTTATCTGCATGCTGTGCATGTCTTTAAACAGGGATTCCAATTGCTGTCCTTCCTCAATGACTTGCTTTTGTGCATAACACAGTTAAAACAACCTTTTCTATTTTCATATGAAAGAAATAAATTAAAAGAAGGTGCAGAAAAAAGAACAGGGAGTTTATAATCAAAGCACTCACTTTTATCCCCCACTTATTTGCTGGAGGGACTAAACAGCCGCCACAGCGTGTTTAGCATCAGACAGTGATCAGTTGATGCCTTTTTAAGGTATATGGCAGCACTATCTTCTATTGCTGCCTTGGAGGGGAATTCCCAGATGGCACACGATGATTAGGTAGTTCACTTAGCTGTTTTGAAATGAGCATCTGGAATCACAGGTTGAATTAACACCACTGGGTCCCTCATTTTCTCTAAATGAGTGTCATTCAATTAATCTAATTATTAGGCATGCAAAAACTGAAGTACTAATAGATTTGTATTATATCATCATTATCATCTCACAAGTGCTTGCATTTTCTTAAAAGGCACTTGTGTGTTCAGAGCAAAGAGAAACATCCCACAGCATTGGTTAATAGTAACAGTTTAGAAGTTCAAAAAAATTTAAAAGTGTGACTATTTTTTTGGTGCCATTTGCATTTTTGCTTTCTGTTGTGCAGCAACTTGCAGTTATTCTCATATCCAACATAGAGCCCTGCTGGGTTTCATTTTTGTCATGTAATCAGCGTCTGATTTAGACACAGAACACCAGCTGAATGAAATTAAGATTCCACTTTAACGGAAAATAGTCAGCCCTATGAAGGACACTTAATTACGGCAGTGGATCTGCCCACAAAATAAAATGCACCTTGGAGGAATTAGTTCAGACAATTCACTAATGTAAATTGCATGGCATAAAATAAGTTTGAAAGAAAGTAGAACTGAAGAAAACTGCTAATTATGTTACATGAAGCTGATTTTACCCCCCAAAAAAGTCTCTTGGAGCTCCTGTGGTCTATTTCAGCTACATTTACTGAGAACAAAAGGTTGAGCTGGTGATTTTTGTCTCTCTTTTTCACTATCTGACACAATGGACAGGCAGAGCACATGATCAGTGTCAACTCCCCATCAACTGCCTCCTTTCACATAAATCATCTGATGCACACTTAAAGTGACCCCTCTCATGCCTGTCTCTCAGTACCCCCATGGCCTCCCCTCGCTCATCTCTGGATCTCCTGCTGTCCGGAAGGACCCTCTCCCTAGGATGGAGTGGCTTCCTGCTGGGACTGTTGAGCCCAGGAGAGAGGGAGGCGATGCTGGGGAGGGGGTGTTGCACAAACCCGGAGAACATTATCAGCAGCCCACAACCTTATCCAGCACCCTCCAGTCACTGATCTTCCGTCCCTGTTACCCCTCCCCCCACACACAAACACCCCTTCCTGCTGTTTGTGTGTGTGTATGCATCTGTGCACTTGTCTCCATATGGGCTTCTCTGGTTGATGGAGAAAAATAGCACATCAGTACATCTTGGCATCTCTGTATAAATGGCTTTTAGTGGGTATTGTGCATATGTGTGGTCATTGAGTAAAAATGCCTCAATACTGGCAAAAATATAATTTCTGAGGAAGAAAAACTAATTAAAGCAAACAAAAAACTGTTAAGAAGCTAAGAAGAGATTAGAAGGAGCTTGGGACCTCCATTTTGACAGCCGGATAAATGGATGGCAGCCTTAATGTGAGATTTCAACGCATGCTGGGATTGAAAACCTAAACCAGTTATATGTGCAGGACCCCTAACTGTCCACTGATGAATGACCATTATTGGCCATGATCAATGATCTTAACAACAGTTTAGAAGTACTGACATTTTAATTGCTAATATTTAAGACATTTTAAGATTTTTTAAAAGAGTAAAAGAAATAAATAATGCAGTCTGTTTCTAAGTGACATTTTCGTTCTGCCTATTGGTCTAATCACACTCCAACAGTTCTTGAACAGCCCTCCATAAGCTACACTTCAGTCTTAGCTGGTCTATAATGCAAACACCTTGGCAGCTTAATTCACAAAGAAGAGATACCAATTTTGTCTCAGCAAGAGATATATCAAGGATGTCAAACAAAGCAAACAACTGCATCGAATTCTGATAGCGCAAAGCTAAGCCTTCAATTTGAGCTTTCCATCGGACGAAAGCAGAAGTTAGCTTTAAATATATTCCTAGTAGAAGAGGGAGCATATTATGTTATCATAAGAGTCTGTTTACCTAGTGAATCTACATATGGCTATCTAATATCTTTGTGCCATAGAGCAGGTTGGAAGCTGGAGTCCCAGGGGTTTCAAGGCTAGGATTATGCATGGCCAGGGGTTGAACTATTGCCCCTGAGTGATTGAAAGACCTCTACCAGCTTAGGCCCTGTTTATTGTACATTTGCATTGCTCAGTTCCACAAGGCTGTTGGGAACTATCAGCTGCCGAGCAGCTCATATCTGAACCACTCCTATTCAGTTTCCTCCAGATCACTCTCATGCCTTCCAGCAAGCTGCAGAAGCTCCAGGCTTATAGGCAATCATTTAGTCTGATTGACCAGGATATTGTCTGATCAATATCTTGCACCAAGCCCCATACGGTGAGAGAAAACAAATCAAATGTTTGTATATTTAAAGCCAGTATTTACACTGGCATTCGGGATTCAATACCGAAGCGCTTCTTTCTTAATTTGGATTAACGAGAAGCTGACCGATTTGGGTCTGCATTCTGCTTTTCTTTACTCTTCCCATGAAGTTTCAGGTAAGTGACTTTATGACACAATTCTGAAATTTGTTTTGTGTCAATCAGTTGCTTCCTGAACCATCTCCTTCAACTGAGGCGCACATCTATTAATAAAGATAATTGCATTTGGATCCATGCCCTGAAGTGGTCAACTACGCAATTTCACTAATTCATCCTGGTGAAAGGTTGACCTTAAGAAATGTAATTACACACACACACCTCAGTTACACAAGAACCCATGAGGTCCCCAAAACGTTTACTGGTGAAGAAGGTATAATTACCAGAAAACAATTAGGCTATTCTTGTCACAGTTGGCAAGAGAGTTTTTCAAGTGCTACTTCTGGCTTTTGAACAAACAACTGATTATGAAACTCTTTTACTCAAGCACATGCTGGCAAAATAAATAAAGCTTGCCCAATTTATTAGTTTGTTTTTATTTAGACAGGCCTTTTTGAAAGCTTGAGAAGAGAAAATCAAGTTATTAAATTTTGTTCAGAAACATGGAACACCTGTGACTTTTTTAAGGCATATAGCCATGATCTGCTCTGGTTCTACATGGCCAAGTGGAATTAAGTGGTTTCCCAGTATAAACACAAACCATTTATGAATTTTAATAGGTCCTCCCCATGCCTCATAACTATGCATGACTTCATACTTTCATAATTGACAGGAAATATGAACTGGGCCAAGGGTCACCCATTAGAATGACTTTTCATTTAATTTTTTGACAGCCCAATACACAAATGTGTTGCGGATTTCTTGAGTATATTCATGTAGCACACAAGAGCCTTTCTGGTGAAGTCTAGCAGTAATCCCCCGAAGGCCAGGATCACCTCTCATATAATTACACAGTACTACATAGAGCTGCAGTAAAGTAGATCAGAAATCTGTTTTTTCATAGCTCATGACACTATTGTTCTGCTTCATCGTAAGGGCAAATACTGAAGCACACAAAGAAACAAAGGGTTCTTATGATATCTGGAAAAGGACTGAATATATATGGAAAAATGTGCAGTATGGAAACAAGTGTGCATTGCCTGATTGCTGTCTAATAATTTCTATGTTTCATATTTAAAGCCTGATCTACTGTAAAAGCATAATCACAAATGTGTGTAAAATTTTTGATTAATAAATCTCAGTATATAAAAGGGTGGAGCTTTGAGAACTGAAGTCACCTTTTTTACAGTGATGCATTAATCATTATAACACTTCCAAGTGAGGTCATCCATGCAAATGTAAAATAAACAAACAGACAGTGTTGCCTTTTCCTCAAGTTCAGCTGTAGGGCAGGATGACCCTCCGTCTCTCCCACTGTTCTACATCTACCCTGTCCGACTGGGTCTGTCCTGTAGCACAGAGGTGCTCAGCACAATAGAACAATAAAATGTGGGAGGGTGGAAAGAATGTGGGCTCTATCACCCTCCTTTTAGCACAAGCTGGGACTCATTGTATCCCTAAGATGCAAATCTACACCTCTGGGCTATAAAAGCGTGACACAAAGAGGCTTCTTGACTGAGTAAATTAACATTCATCCCACTCGCAATTAAGCAGACAGACTGACATTGTCGCTCCTACGTCGCAGCAACACTGGGGGCTTTGTTGACATGGCGTCTGGACAGAGGAAAAAACTAGAGGAAAATATGTTCAACTGAGTCATTGCCTGGACGTTGGTATCTGGAAACATGTGTATGAGAGCAAAACAAGATGCTTGAATTAAGCGTTCATTTTGTTTTGCAACCCTTTTCTGCCAGATATAAAATTTTCATTACAGGAATAAAAACTAATTTATAATGTTAATAAAAACATAAATACACGCACCCCTGCATGAGCTTAACTATAGTCCAGCTGGTTTAATCGTCAGTAGACGGTGCTGATGGTCAGTGATGTGCAAGGTCATGTTTGGCAAACAGACCTAACTCACATTTGTTAAAAGATTAATATCAGATCTGAAAATACTATTAAGAAGTTTTGTTGTCATGTAGCATATTTAATCAGATTTACATCTGTTTGTTTCTTTAACATTTTCAGAGTTGCAATGCTGTTTCATACTAAAGCCAAATCTTTATAGACCTGCATTAATTCAGAGTCATGATAACAGGGAAGGATGCCCCTTTGCAATCCACATGTTTACATATTTTGTATGTGTCAAGCATTATTGTAGTGTATGGTGTTTTGCTAAAGTATTATTGGTCCCTGGAATTTGACACATTTATTTATAACCATAAACTTCTGTGTATTTTATCTGGATTTTATGTTATAGAACAACATAAAGTAATCTGACAACCCTAAATATAATCTAGTGCAACAAAATAAATCCATTTAGATGGTTGCTGTGTGAGCCATTAGTCTTTATTTTTTGAAAAGGGAAAGGTATTGATATTATGGATATGAGGTTCCCACAGTGATTTAACCTAAAAGTTCTTCAGTTATGGCAAATGTTCACTGTCAAAAAAATATTTTTCATCATGATGAGCCAGAATCAGGTCAGCTTTATCAGGTAGTGAGCTGCTCTATTGAAAGACATTTTTATCTCTAAAAGGCTTTTTATCTCTAAAAGGCTTCAATTTGACAGTGTTTGTGATCACTGTCAAATTGACTCGTGATTTGTACTAGCTTTCCAATAAAATGCATTAAAACACAATACTATTCAGTAAATTAAAAAAATAACATGAAAAAGACAGCTACAACACCCCCTGAGAGAAAAAGCCGCTGTAAACAAATCATCTTATATATAGAGACACACAACTCATATCTAGTTAACGCGGGATATAAGAATGCATTACTGAAAGCATGAATACATTACCATCTGCTGCTTTTAATCCCAGACAGTTACAGTAGTGGCATGTTTTGGTAAAAGGATATCATTAATCATGGGTATAATCAGATGACATCAGGTCATGCCCCACTAAGTGTGTTTTCCTCATTATGGTAATATGGAGGAGAGGGCCGTGTTTCCGCTCCTTTTTTCTACTTTGACACCTCTTTTCATGTCACCCAACTCCTCATAGAGGAGGAAGAAAAAGATTAAGAGAGCAGACACGACTATAGCCTCTTAAATTCAATTAAAATCCTGAAATATTTGTAGAATTAAGCAGACAATACGGAAAAGAAACAGTCAGTTTATCTAAAATATGAGAAGAGAGCTTCATATAAATTGCTACAACTTTAACTTATGACCAGAATAAAAGTATTTCTGCTGCAGTACCCTAGGGGTATTTACTGTCTCCTTGATCTATGAAGTTTGTGGTTTTGATTGTGTGTGATTATGTTCAGGAGAATGACCTTTAGTGGCAAAGCGTATTGTAATGTAATGAGGATGTGTCAGTCGGTAGGAGTACAGTGATGAGACAAGGCCAGGCAACTTGTGGTTAGAGCATCGATCTGCCGGCACAGTGAGCATAGGGGAGAATCTGAAATATTTCACTTCCTTCTCCAAATGCACACGTAGGCGAGGGATCTGAAGACGCTGGTCTGAGGCAAACTCAGATCACAACAAAAGTGTAAGAACCCACTTGCATAAACAGCTACATATCAGAATGTGCATCGTGCTAATAGAAACTTGCTATATATGAAGTAAACTCAGAAAAATACATCTAAAGTCTCCACTTCTGTTTTTTTTTCATAAAGAAGCGCTTTCTTAAGGTAGGAATATGACAGTTTTATACCATATTATTACTTATTAAAGAAGAAAAGATGAAAACAGTTGGAGTGGAGGTGAAAGTAGAGGTGTTGCAGATTGATATGGTGATGGATTCTCTTACCTCCGCCTTCTCATTAACTCTGGCTGAGGTAATATGACCTGGGAGAGATTTTCACCTCCTCCTTCAGCACTAACACCGGGTCTCTAAGCCCTGCTCGGTAAGCCCCTATCTCATAAAGCACAATTAACTGGACCAATCAGACAGGCTTAAAGTCACTCCTCTAGTGCCTTAACTCCTAATTAACCAAAATACATCATCAGCGATGAATCAGCCCCATGGATTTCAATCATAATCATAGTCGCTTATAATGTAGTAATTTGCTGTGACTTTTTCCTCAAGGACTACTTGGTGTAATTTGGGTAATAGGAATTAAAATCTATATTTTTTGCCAGGTCTGTTTTTTTCTGCAAGTATGAAAGTACATACAGCAAGGAAAATAAGTATCAAGCGCGGCAACCTTTTTTGAAGTAAGTATTTCTAATGAGGCATGTGACATAAAATTCACACCAGATGTCAGTAACAACCAAGTAAAAAACAAGTCCATAAATTAAGGTAATTGTAATAGAAAGAAATGGCACAGGGAATAAGTACTGAACCGACAGATTGAGCTTCCTTCATTTAAAAGTATTTGTTGATGATGACAGTTGGAAGTTGTCTCTTGTATGAGGAATCTAACCAACTGGATTGCTTAGCTGTAATTCACACCCATTGAGTTAATCACTGTCTTCAAATCTTAAATTCTGTGGGTTACTTCTTTTATCATAGTATTTTCATTGGCTTCAGATGGAGTTGATTGGACCATGCTATCTCTATTTGTTAAGGGGTTTTCTTTGCTGTGTTTTTGTGATTGTTGTCTTGCCAAAAATCAACTACCTTATCAACTACCCTACCAGGGAGAGAACTGAAACATGCAGGATGCTGGGCCTCAAGGACCGACTTTGGGAACCACTGGCTTAAAGGGTGATACGCAGGATTTTAACCTCCTGTTTCATGTTGTCTTTCAGTGTTTCACTGGCTTGTTCAAATGTTTTGCATCAGACTTTAAGTAAGTTTTATTCAGCAGTCATGTGCAGTGACTGTCAAAAAAGGCCACCGTTCTGGAACCTTTATTGTTTTCTTGTAAAAACTGTGCATTCTAATACCAAGTCATTCTAAAGCACTTTGCTAGTGTTCTTTGGCACATCTCTTATTATTCTTCTTTAGACTCCTCTGTCAGAAATCATGCTAGAAGCATTTGGTCCATATGTTTATGGTGAATTGATATTCACCATAAACATATGGACCATTTGCTTACGGAGCATTTAGAAGTTATGTCTAACAGTATGATTTGCAACAATATGGAAACATTTTTATAGGCCCCCAGTTAGAGCTAACCCAGCTGATATTAATTTTCCTAGAAGACGGTAGGATTAATTTTCCAAAATAGCAACAAATTCCAGCTATTCTTGGTCTTGTCTTTAGGAGACTTTTCTTTGGGTGTTATATACTTTTTCCTTCTTATTTCACCTTTTTAACCAGAATTTATTTATTTTAAATTTGTTGCATTTTAGTTGGTTGCTATCAACACCCCCAAAAAACTGTGTCATTAGTCTGATTAGAATAGTCTTTCTATTGAGAGGAAACATTGCTGTGGTCAATACTTATTTGACACTCTGCATATAATTACAATTTTAGTTGAACGTGGTTTGTGGTTGTAAGAACTAGTTTATCTCTGAGGTGTATGCCTTAACTATGGAAGCGTAGCAGTGAAACATTAATCACGAAAGTATTATGGCTGATATTCCTGGACAGCACATTAATTCAGGTGGTTATTAGGCTGCCTTGCAGCCAACCTTCAAAAAAGGTCCACATTGAAATTCAGTTGACAGTGCACAGTGTGCAAAAAGCTAAGTATGGCGTTACTGCAAAACAAATTGCTGATATGAATATAACCAATGTGAGTATGCATAGTGCAGCCGATGCTATGAAACACAGTAGACTTCGGCGGACCGCAGGTTTAGTCATTCTGGACTGGCACCATGTCTTCAGTGTATTCCTTGTCAACAGAGACAGACACTCTACCTGTAGATGGAAATAAAGAAAGGCTGAAGAAACACCAATTAGAATGGCTCGCTCTCCTGCACTCCCTCAGAAAAGCCTGGCTCTGCTAAAGGTCAGCCTGAAATTTGAATGACAGGGCCAAAGTCTTTTACTCATAATTTTTGTGTTTGCAATAGATTTCAGAGCAATTCACAGCCTTAAAGGCCTTAAGTGGAACAGCAATTAATTGTAATGAATAATCTGACAAATCTGGTTGACATATGGCTGCTAATACTCCTCCTTTCTAGAGAGAGCAGTGGAGGGATTAGATTACCTCAAATGAAATCTGGGAGCGCGGTGCCATCTGCATGTACAGAGAGAGGCAGCACACGTAGAACAGGACGTGGGTGAAACCAGGGTCTGCTCCCTGTCGCACGAGTTCCCTCAACCTCACCACCAACTGATGTGGGAATTGAGGCTTTTTTTCCTCCCCCCTCTCATCTTATTGAGCCAGCTGCTTCTCATGAAATGAAACGCAATAATGCCGCAGCATTGCCAAAATCGAACCCAGTGAGAAAAGCAAACAAACACGACAGAAGTGATAAGTGTTATGTAAACATATAAACAACACCACCGCCGTGTCGGGCCATCTGAGCACATGGATGTCTGAACTTTATTAAAAGCATTTAGAAGTGTGATGAATTGTCCAACTCACATGTGAGCCTCATTATTATCATACTTAGTGTTTTTGTGGCACAAAAAATAGATCCATTTTTTGTAAACTATCAGAAAGTTAAGTATTGGTTGGATGAATAAACACAGCTAAAAACATTAAGTCACCTCTACAACACAAGGCAGCTTATTAACTTTGAGTGATTAATAGAATATTGTAATACATGGTTTTTGAAGTACTTTAAATAGCCCTTATATGATAAAAATAGCCCAGACCTCAGCTCTGTGAAACAATGTATTAGAGGGAGTGTGCTGCTGTGTCAACAGAGCCAATGGGTGCAGTGGCGTCACAATGTAAACTCCTGCTAAAAGCCTGATAAAGAGGTGGCATTCTGCAGCGCGGCTATTAGCAGCCAGCTGACATAAGCAAATGCATCAGCACATTCATTTACAACAAGGAAATTCTGTTTTCGCTTCACACTTAGGCATTTTCCATTTTTTAGCATCCTTCACTTTGTCAGAAAAATTGTATAGGGATTCAGAGCATTATTTGTGTCACGCTCTTTCATACTTATCTTACTTACCTTACAGGATCTAGGTAAGTAATATAGTTTCCTATACTTCTTTGCAAATTCCTTTCTCATAGCAGCTCAGAGGTTTAGTCCTATGTTGAACCATTGTTTTGTCCATGCTGGAAAGGCTTTTCCTGCAGAAAGACATCCATTTTATACCTATACCTTTAAAAATCTGAATACATTTTGACCATATTTTAGTCATTGCATTTTCAAATTTATTGAGTAATCAATATAAATCTGATTTCATTATCAACAAGAATATTACAGGTTTTACTTTGTTTTTTCAGAATTCAAAATACATTAATTTCTACGTCCAAGAAAAATATGCCAATTTTTTGCCTCTGTACTAATTTCAGTCTATGAAACCAAGTTTTTATAATCAGGTATAACAAATGGAGATAATTCAATCCTTTGTCCCTCTTTCATTGTAGAAACTTCCAGTTAAAATTAACATCTCTGCAATAAACTTCCCTAGCTCAGTGAGACTCATTTTAAACCTGTTTTTTTATGATTCCAGACACTTTTTAGAGGTGGTAACTTGGACCTGAGAAAAAGAGCCAAATTTTAGGCACGTCACAGAAACATACTATACACGTGTAGGCATGGGGTGTGAGAATTCACAGAGAGTAGCTGATGAGTGGAGGTGGCACTCGAAGACAGTGCTTCTGCTCACATCTGCTTAACCATCATCAATGTGACACAAACTCACCTAGAAAACACGCACTAATCACCTAATCCCAAGTCAGCGGGTGTCAGCTCACATTATCAGTCAACCACTTCCTGCCTTATGATCATCACTTTAGCCCCATTGTAACTCTGATACAGAACACTGGATTGGCTCCATTAAACTCTACCTGACAGAAGGGGAAAAAACAACAACGTGTAATCACCCTTTTTCTTCCTATAAAATACATTCTGAGCGGATAGTTCAGGAGTCAGGTCCAGTATTTAATTGCAGGAATAAATAGGAATAAAGAGCCTTTTCCAAGTGGGGCTGCTGTGTGGCTAGTATAATTGCCAGGGAACAGGTCTTAATTTAAACAGGGGGTAATTATCATGCAGAGCATACCCACCCAGAATGTTTGCATAACTATCACAAGCGTTTTCATAAATGATGCTTTAATTAGTCTTAATTAGAATTTGTTTAAGTCAGCAGGGAATGCAGGGCCCGTGAAATGATGTATGTAATAAGCATCAGGGCCTGCTCTGTTTTTTTCCTTACTTGGGGAATAGAGCTGACAAAATCACATCACATTAAATTGATTCAGTCAGAATTAAAATTCTTATGGTATTAATTAAATGTGGGAAGATCTCATTAGCAGGCTATGTGGTGAGGGAGAGACCCTCTCTGCCAGCAGATGTGACAGTGTCAGAGCTGCTGTACATGCTCGCCATTAGGGCCCCCAGACAAGGAGAAAGTGACGATGGAGAGAGGAAGGAAGGAAGGAGGTGAGGAAGAAGAAGGGGAGAATGACAGTAGATAGATGAGTGGAAATGGATGGAAGACAATGGCAGGGACGGAGAAATTGATGGAGAAGAGGGAAGATAAGGGAGATAAAATGAGAATAAAACTGAGAGAAAGAAAGCAAGAGCAAGTCAGTGCCTGTGAGAGCAGAAGGAGGAACGCAAGAAGGCAGCATATTAATAGGCTGTAGACTCCTGACCATCTATAGCTTTATTTAGCTTCATTTGGTCTATTTGGTCCAAGGAATTCAATAAGAGGAGAGCTAATGACTTGACCAGATACCCTGTTATCAGCACTGATGAGACACCCTCTCTGCTTGACTCTTTTTACAGCTACAGTAGCCTAATAGGCCTCGGGAAGATTGCTGCCCAGAGAGCAGACCTTCCCTTTGGAAATATAGAACATGATTGTGCCTCAGGGAGAGCTGCTTGGCTCTAACAGAGCTCACCTGATCCCCCTGAATCATTATTGACACATTAGAGCTGAACAGTAGGCCTCAACTACTCTAGTTATTTTTCAAAGATGATTTTACCTTCATTTGAAGAAATAAATCAGACATAGAAGGGTTATAATTAAATAAAAAAAATCTAACCCCTAAATATTCTTGGCAAAATATACATACCTTTGCTTGGTTAGTCAATTTTAATAAGATTCAAGATCATAAGAAAGGAATAATTTCTAGACATTGCTGCTTGTGTGTTTTCCAAATTGATCTTTGCTTCTTTGCTTGACTACTGATGATAACCCCTTTGTCATTGTATTTTCTTGTAGCCACTCGGAAAGGGAGAGTTAAATTTCCTGAAAACAAAATGAAGTGACAGATTACATAAGAGAGCATTTTTATATGAATGTCTTGCAGTTTTATGATACTAAAAGTAAAGTGTTTGGCCATGTGGAGCATTAGTATATTTGGATGAAGAAAATCCTGCAAGCCTGAGTGCACCACACCAACTGTGAGGTTAAAGGGTATCAGTGTCATGTATTGGGGTGTTTTGCTGTAGGAGGAATTGGTGCATTTTACAAACTAAATGGCATAGGTAGAAAAAATATTATGTAGAGACATTGAAAGAGCATCTCAGAACATCAGTCAGGAATTTAAGCTTTGGTGCTTTGGGGAGCATTTTAATCCGCTATCCTGTTTGAACCTTGACATAAATGTTATAGTATCATCTGGTAAGCAGAAGATGTGAAGCTTTGTGGGAGGCCTGTAGAGCTAGAATGAAAAGTAGAATGAAATAAAAATAAATCATTTTAATGGTTATACACATGTAAATTGCAGATATTTTCTATAGTGTTAGTAATTATGGGTCAGAAAACAGCCTCACTGAAATGTCAATGAGACTAAATAACACAAACCTGTGCACTTTTTATAGTCAATAAAATCTACATTCCTGAAAGAAATGTCTTTATATCCAAACTGGCACTGAAAAAAGCACCTAAGGCCTACAGTATATGAGCCAAGGATTGTAAACACAGGCAACCCTGCCCCAAATAGAATCCAATGAAAATGATAATGGAGGAAACAATGGCTTCGGGCAATGTAGCAGCAACCCTGCACTCCCAGTGTTACAAGGCATCACTTTCCCTTTATTAGAAGTAAGCATGACTGTTAGTAGGTCCTGCATAAATATTTGGGGTAAATACACAATATATCATTTTTCTTCACACTTGAATTGCATTATGATTTCCATGCAGACACAGGTGAACAGGGGTCAGGGGACTAAATTAAGTGGGTCCTGGAAGCAGCTGCATTGGTTTCTCTCTTTAACCATGCTTGGCTGGTTAAGCTATCAAAAGCTGCTTGTACATGCATCATAAAAAACTGTGTGTGTGTTTAAAGTGGTATTAAAATGCTGTTGACCCTTAAAATTAGAAAGGGAAACGTGCAACTCTTTGCATGGCAATTATTTCATGTCCATCCAAAGCACAGTGGAGTGGGAACGTATGACAGAGGCCTCTTGGAAATTTATTGACAGGCACAGAAGTGAGATGTTTCAGTTATGACAATGGAGCGTGATGACATCACGCCATAAAAGCCGTCCACGGGGTCAGTCAGCGTGTGCCATGCATGTTTGTTATGCATGAATATATAAAGGATGGAGTGGTTTAGGACTTGACATTGCTTTCCTGTGATGTATTGGATTCACTGCTATGCAAAGGGTCTTTTTTCTTTCTTTTCTTTGGTGCATGTCTCACAGTGTTTCTAATGGGTGCTCTAAAATTGAAAGTCTTGATTGAGCATGTTCTTAAGGAGAAAGAACATATTGTCAATGGTCCTTGTGACAATTAGCCTATTTGACTAAAAGCTCCTCGTCATTGCCGAATTCTGTAAGAAAAATTACTGTAACAATTTTTGTTACAGCACATAATTTTTTAAGCACATCTTGATTTCAGTACTATTCAAATCTGGATACATGTCACAGAATAAAAATAGCTATTCTGTCTTTCACTTATTCATATTCAGATTTTATTAAAAACTACTTCTATTTCTTACAAGCAAAGAATTTTGTTCCTATGTAGTTAACCATAGGAACAATAGTTAATTACATAGTTTACTACAAGTAAACTATGAGTTTACTTATACTTATACTTATACTTTACTTTGCATATATAATATGCAAAGGTGCAAAATGATCAGGAGATATTTAAACAGGTTTATATCTTTACTCTTTGCGAAAATCTAATTTCATTTCTCATTGTGTTCTAGTTTCCGACTTAAGTCATAATAAAGTATGTTCGTTCGTTTCAGTTTACATGACATGAATTCAGAAATGAAAGCAAGATGTTATGTAAGCTATAGATCATAGCTTTTACAGCTATTGCTTAATATTGACCACATTGATGTCCCTTCAACTGTCTGATGCATTAAATTACACCGGGTCATTTTGATCAGAATAGAATTAACTAGCTTCTGAATCATCTTTTGTAAAGCATACTGTTGACTAACAAAGAACTTCATGGGAATGTTCCTGTATTTGTGATATATGCCATCCTGCCTGTCCTCGAGATTTCTCCTGCCTATGATAATGCTGTTTCAATATCTTGACTTGTTTATAGAAGTGATTGGATCTTTGCAGCTGTAGCCCCTAAATTGTGTTGACAACTCTCTCTGCATATTATGAAGTCTCTACTACTTGTTTTCTTTAAACTACTATAAGTCATGGTGAAATTTCACAAACAATTATTTTTACTTATTTTCAACCTTATAAAGGTCTATAAAATATTCTGATAAGGACAGTTTTGTTTATTCCAATTTGCTTTAAAATTCATAACACCACACCTATCATACTTTTCTGTAAATATGTCATTTATTTCATTAGCGGTGTGTGTATCAGTTGCTCTACTCTATATGTCTACAGTCAATCATTAAACTTAGCACAGGCCATTATGATAATTTACCTTGCTTAAAATAATTAGCCGTTGTATATTCATTAGCCTTTTAATTGGTTAACTCTGGGGATTGTGAGTAATTTCAGTCAGTTAAATACACTAATCACACACACTCACACGCCCGCTCCCCACACAGAAATCCAAGTAACCTCCCCCCTATGAACTTTTATTGCGCACTGTTTCACCAATCTTACAACAGCTTTCAATACAGCTGTCAGTTTTGGCCAGAATATCCAGCTTTAACTCAGAATTTGTAGCTTTGTCCTTAGTGAGAGGAAGTACCTGTGACATCTGCACTGACATGCTGGAGATAATCCTCCATGTGATTGTCAGACAAATTGGGGGTCAGCAGCGTTTCAGACGGAGGAACGAGGCGAGGGACACGGAGGAAATGTTCAATCACGGGCCAACCCATTCGGGAGCCTCCCTTTTCAGCCACTCCAGCCTTACGGTTCATCTCTCCTTTCACGCTCTCCCTCTCTCTTTCCCTGCCCACAGCTGCCGGGCTTCCACAGGGAGGAAGCTGTATTATGGCTAGGTTAATTTACTGATTAATATCCAGCCACTAGATCCAGCTTTCCCCAGAAGGCCAATTAAAAACTACAACTGGCAGAACGCAGAGGCCTGGCAGCAGGTTGCCATTGGGCCCAGGGCCGGAGGCTGTGACAGAAGGTGTGGGTCCTGTGTAGGCCGGAAAAAGAGTCATTGACTGTCTTCCTCTTTGACTCTTCACATCATGATACAGTTGAAAAAAGTAAAAACTGTAGAGATGTTGAGAGAACAGCAGACTCTTCACTAAAACTACATCAAAACTTAATGTTTTGCTTACTGCAATTGTGATTTACAGTAAGTTATAAGAAAATGCAAATATCTATAGAATATTTATTGATAACATTACATGTATGACACATTATTACATCTCTAAGCTGTTAGTCTCTTACTTCTTCTACATTTGTACATTATGCCTGTTATTAAATTATTCCTTAGAACCAATATCTTCTTCAGGGTTTCTTGTTTGAATTTAGTTTTGTTTGAATTTTATTCTAGCCAAAATAAAATATATGTGACTTAGCACTTACAGCTAATGCTGCAAAAAGCTACATTTGGTACTTGCTAATGATGTTCACTGTTTCCATCATCTCAGGAGAAATTGAATTTCTCAAAAGTTGTAAGAATTACTTTCCTATGATTGGCTTTCAGATTGGCCACATAGATTCTGTTATTGGAAGGAATGGCTCTATGGCCATAAAAATGTAAAAAATAAACAAAACAAAACTAAACTAAACGTGAAGACAAGTACAAATGAACTATCATATGTCAATTCATCATTCCTTATTACAACTATTCCAAGTTGCCTCCATGATCTGTGTTTGAGACGTGCAACGTTGACCCAACTGGGTCACTCCTGGAAGTTGATTTTAGTTAACTGTAAGGATCTCAGCCAGCAGGAGGCTCATGCATGTGCAGAGAGGCATTCAATGCAGTTGAGAGGGTCTGCAAAACTTGCATAAAAAGTTGCCTTTGAGTAGTTCCTTTAAGTCTGAGATCCCCCCATCAAGCATTTTAAAATCCATGAATCCAAATCTTGGGATTACCTCAAGTTATTTCATGTCAATTGTTTATTTTCTATGTAGTAGCTACTTTAATCATGTATGTTAGTTTGAAGTGTTTTATAAGTTAAATTGAATAGAATTGTGCAATTAACACTCCTCATAGTGTGAGTGACCAAGATGCATCTTGAATTGAATTACCTGCCAAAAAATGGTTGATTTTAAAAATATGATTAAGGCTTGAGCAATGAATCTACATGTCCTGTTGCAAAAGGCTGATGTGTCGTGATGTAAACTGTCAATTTGTTGTGTTTTTAATGTTGCACTTCCATCCTGTTGTCTAAGCCAGGACTCCCCTACAAAAGAGATTCATACGTTTTAGGGATTACAGCTGGTAATTCATAAAATTGTATTGCATTGTTGATGAAACTGTATTGGTATAATTCAGAAATTCACAAAAAGCTTGCACTAAAGACATTTTATCAGTATTAAAGGAAGAAATTATTGATGATTGACACTTTATATCCTCTAAGATTGTGTCTTCATATACATAAAAATTGTAATCAAATTGAAACATATTGCTTCTTGACAGTGAATATTATCTGTTACCTAAGGTAATTATAAATACATTGAAAAGGGATATTTTTAATAACCCCATACTTTCTCTAAGAATATACAGAATCAATTCATCTGCTTACCTCATTAAACAACCACATATAATTACCACTTACTGTTATTATCTACTATAATATATAGTAGCAGTTGTGTGAAAATAGTGCATATAGGTTGACACATAATATAATTTAGTTTTAATTTACAGTGAGTTTAATATACTGTATAAATATGACAAAAACTGTAACTGATATCTAATAAAAGATTTGAAATGGAGTTTTTGCAAATCACCGTTAGTGCAATTCAGACACAAATTTAGCTGCTCAAGATTAGACGTAATATGCAGACCAAAATTAAACAGTGTTACTTTCACTTTAATATCCTCCACAATATGAGACAGAGCTGCATGTAGGTAGAGACCATCTGAATACAGGTCTTGGTTTTGCATAGATACAACCCATGGAAACACTGCACATACAAAAGCCCCTGTTCTCCTCTCACAGGAAGGGTAATTAATAACTGAATTACAGAATGAGATAGACAGAGGCATGCAGCTTGTTAGTGCCTTTGATAAAGGAGACTTTAATACAAACAATTGTACTTCTACTGGGTCAGCTAAACCAGAGGATATCTGGGCCATCTCTGTTCAAAGAGAAAAAGGCCACGAACAGAATTGATGGCCCGTTTCATTATGTAATTGCCTCTTTAACTTCCTTGTTCTGAGCAATCGCTCTTTAAACTCAAGCTCAAGGTAATATATGCAAAGATATGAGGGTAGTCTCGCAGACAGATAATTTAGTAAATAGCTGTAATCTTTGCATCACCTTTAACCACCCCGGAGCCGGCTAATATGTCATCTTAAAACTGTGGAGCGCCAGAAATGAGGTGTAGTAAGTAAAAAAAGCTGATCTGCTACAGAAAAGAGGATGTACATCAGCACAGGATCATCTGCTATCACACACACCAGAGACAATGGGTTTTTTGCTGCTGCTGCTGTTATGGGTGGCGAAAATGTAGTGAAGAGGTTGTACAAGACTTTAGACAGCCTTTAAGCTGCCACCCTCAGTGTCGGGTACAAGGAGCATAAAGCTGGATATGATTACCTACAAGGGAGTGATGCTTCCTGCCCTCCAACCCTTGAACTTGAGGTGTACCCTACATAGAATCAAAGTAAACACCAAGCTACTGCTCAGAGTCTCTGAAGTGGGATAGATGTGAGGACACAACATGAGTGACCTGTTTCCTTTCATTTCCCTCTTCATAAAGGATCCCACAAATAAAAAAAATGCAAGGCAACGCACAAAGCAGCGGCGAGGATGAATGCGCTCTTATTGAAGGGTCAGTAGTAGGATCACTTGGAGAAGGTCACCAAAGAGCCCAAATTCACACCCCATAATTGAGTAACAGGGGTCGCTGATTACAAGGGAAAGAGCGTAGAGGAGAGTTGGATGCTGGTTGTAGGTGTTTGGTACATACTGAACAGGAAGACAAAACAGGAGGCCGAAAGAGAGCTTGACAAAGACAGGATATTGGGATCTTTCCTGGTCCACCACTGCGATAAAGAATGGAGAATTAATTAACTGAACAGCCGGATCTAACAGGAGCCTGTAAATCAGAGCGACAGAGAGAGAGAATTCCTTTATGTAATTAGATCAATTGGGCATGAAGTGAAGAGGCTCCATGTAAGTGCAGTGTGTACTTCTGAAGTGGAGTCCGTGACTGAGGTTTGATTACCTTCTGATTGTTAATGCAAAATTAGATTGAGCCACAATGGTATAAATCCTTTATTTTGTGTTTATGAGTCTGGAGGATGGGTTTGTACTTATTTTTCAATGA
This sequence comes from Phalloptychus januarius, assembly GCA_902982915.1. NCBI lineage: Eukaryota > Metazoa > Chordata > Actinopteri > Cyprinodontiformes > Poeciliidae > Phalloptychus > Phalloptychus januarius. The sequence continues at coordinate 11,321,906 of CADWAE010000230.1, read as the reverse complement.
CCAATATGTGGGAGAAGCTTAGTTTAGAAAAACTAATTTCTTTTTGTGCATAATAAATGCTTTTATAGCAAATGTGTGTGTTGTCTCATAATCATGAGAGGTAATTATATGCCTCTCTGATAATTCACCTGAATAATGCCTTTTTGCTTGTTAAGTGTATAAATTCCCCTTGAAAAGATTTGTCATTTTTAAAAACACTTGGGCAATTCAGTCTAGAAGATGCAACATAAACGCAACCAGATAAAGGTTCTGGTGGTTGCAAATTGTTCATCATATTTTTGGAGAGAGAGTATGGATCGTCTCGGTTAGGGACTCAGAAATAGAGGGTTGTCCCAACATGAGTGTCCCTCTGGGAAAAGATAGTGTGGCCCAGTGGAGCAGTTGAGTGCCATTGTCTTTGTCGGTCCTTGTGCACCTCCAGTTTAAGACGGAGGACATTCGTGAGGGATGGGTCTCATCGTTCAGGGGAAACGGCTTGTGTCGGCCGCCCACACCGCGCCTCCTCTGTGTGAAATTGGCTGAGAGGATGTAGACATATTCCATGCACTGATCCATGGCTGAGTATAAACAAGAGAGGATCTCGCGTTCAGTCCCAGAAGGTCAGGAAGCTTCCCCGTGAAACAGTAAGTGACACTGCCTCTGCCGCGCTCGCTAACAGTCTGACCGGTGGAACTTGACCCTTCCTTCCCCCCTTTTTCTCTGCTGACAATGTCTTGTGCACCAATTCATTCCCTCTCAGTGAGGTGCACTGATATTTAGTGGCTGGGTATGCCAGCTTAATCAACAAATCCTCAGATTCAAGAACTCTCCCTACCTGACACCCACCTCTTCATGAAACATAGTGGCTACTTACTGCTCTGGAGATATTTTTTTCTATAGGTTTGGGGAAGCTGGTCAAAACAGATCAAAAGATAGATGGATCTAAATAATACAATTAAGAAAAATTGCCATAGACTGCAAAACACTAAAGCCTGGTGTAGAGGCTAATGTTCTCAGAGGGTGACACTAAGCATACAGTTGGGACTAAAGTCCAACACGTCATTTGTGTTCAAATGGCCTGGAGGTATGAAGACTTTTCCAAGTCAGTGTAGCTGGGGACACTTGTAACTTCTAATATCTAAATACCAGTCGGACTTATGTGTCATCATTTCTTCAGCTTGGAGACAAAAAAAAAAAGCAAGAAAATTTAAATCATTTTAGATTCTCATTCCCCCACTAACACTGCCCAGCGGGTTGAGACCGAGGCATAAGAAATCTGATTGCAGCAGAAATAAAACGGACTGAGGATGACATGAATGTAATTAAAGTGGCTGACACTTTTATGCTGGGTAATGGGAGTCCAGGGGCCCTGGCTATTCCCCAACGAGCTTCCCTCCACAGCATGGAGTATATTTTAATTCCATCCAGCACAATGACTTAAACGCAGGGCCTTCGCAGAGACGTAATCCTGATGTGTAAATAGGATAAATGTCAACATCCGGGTCCTTTAAGGTCTATAAGAAATAAATGCTAGCAAAATCGCAAAACCAATAAAACCACTCAAGCATTGTAAAACCGTGTAAAACAAGAGATGAATGATCCGACAGAAGTATAGGGTGTGCTGCTTGAGAAGACTTTAACATTAAAGAGATTAAAATCAGGAACATCGTCTTTTATTTCCTTTGCAAAATCCTATTTTTTTGCATCAAAAGCAAGTAAAACTTTTAGCATAAAAAGATGCTAGAATAGAACATAGATTTGTATTGAAATTCTGCTCGGTGATTATGCAGTCTGTACTAAGTATGAGCAAAACAGAAAAGCCGTTTTCTGCTTGACGACTCTAATCCGCAGAGTAGAAAAGCTGTTAGGCATTGTCCGATCTATGTATTTGTTAACACAGGTATGAAAGGGAAGCGCTTTTAGATCACAGCACAGCAGATAATGAAGAAGTTAATAAGAAGAATTGTACTTTGAAATGTTCCTCAACCACCCAGGTCCCACAATTTAATCTGTAATAAATAATCTGGCATCATTGCAAGATGGCATCTCATAATGGCAAATGAAATATGCTGGTATGATAGGTACAATAAATCTGGATTTTCCTATGGTTCCCCCAGGCTAGGACAATATGCAACTATAGTGCTCTCTGTCAGGAAGAGCAGATCTCGGAGCCGTCATAAAATCTAAATGGGCACTAATTAGGCAAGCCTTCCCTCTCACACTTACTATTTCTATTGACATTTTCGGCGCACCCGTTCCTCCCCTCCCCTCTGCTCTTCCCCATTGCTCTCCTATAAGTCACTGAGGAAAGAACTCCCAGGATTGCAGAGCACCAGGCTGTTAAAAGGAAGTTCAACTTAGTGGTAATGAATAAATTTGCCCTCCCATGCGGTACTGTTTCTTTTGTGCTGGACCCAAGCATATTCATGCATCTAAATGGTAATTTGCTTTGAACAACCAGTGACACCACATCTTACCTCATAGCTATGAATATACATTATAATTGCCTTTGATTGGTGAGAAACTACGTACTATAAAATAGGATATAGAAAATGTTTAATTACAGTGAAATACCTAACCCTTTTTCCTACTTTTATATAATGCGGCAGTAGAATTGTGGCAACTATAAAACCCAAAGTGATAGAAATGATGATAATATTTCTTGCTGCATGCACCTGCAGAGTTCAGTTATCTTCTCTATAGGGAGCCGGTTGGCTGAGAAGTGGCGAGGAGGGGTGGGATCAGGTAAATATATACGTATGCATTCCTGGCTGCCTCAAATTAATAAAAACCTAATGCGCGCTTGGCACAGGACTGCTTGTTGAACATATGCTGCAAGCACAGCTAAGCCATCTGGCTCAGAGTCAAGTATTCCCACCAACTGTAGTCTTATGCTACCTGACAGAGGAAAAGCTTTATTCCCCCGGCATTGAGGGCACAAATGGAGAAATATTATTGAAATGATTATCTGCATCAAGACTCAGATTTGGGCTGACATTTTGCTGGCTCTGTGTAATCCGAGGGGTTGTCTAGGAGAGGGCGGAGAGGGGGTTTGCCGGTAAGCCTTGGCGGGATGATTAATGAAGCAAGGATACTGGGTGGACCCAGCCCACCTCCACTCAGACCCAGGGGCCGAGCCCCGCATATGAAATTGGCCCTCTCCTGCTCATCTCCCTGGGAGAGAGCCACCGATGATCCCCCCCAACACCACTGCACCTCCAGCCACAAACAGCACTTCAAAGCCATGCCAGATCCAGGCTTAGGGGATGCTTTCCTTGCCCTCTGTGCCTGCATGGGAGGGAGATTTGATGGTCAGCATCATCTATACACCTGCTCTACTGTCAGTCAGTTTTCACTTTAACTCATCAAAAATTCTAACTTCTCCCTGGTGCTTTTAATTGGTGTCACATTTAAATTTTCTATAAAATCTTTTGCATTATAAAGTTTTTAATGTTGAGAAATAGTATTATCTGTGTGTGACTGGAAATAGTTGTGTCTTTTAGTTGAACAAAACATATAATCATGTCAAGTGAACTTTAGTCTGAGCACATTTAATAAAAGGCAAAACACAAGCATGGGTAATCAAAAACCCATGCTTGTGGGAAAGAAGTAAATAAAACACATACAATTACATCCATGAAATGTATCTGCACACATTGGGACTGACTTCAATATGATTTTTATGACTGGGATAAAAAGGATGAAAGAGCTTTGTTTATTATTTATCTACTATTTATATTGAGTCACTATTTGAGTGTACCAGAAAGTTTTGCTTTTTGTGATACACTAAGAAAAGTTTCTGTTTTATTTTATTATATTTTATATAAAACCAGGGAGCCCATAAAAGCAGGGAAAGTTTGGGAAAACACACATTTTAACACAGTTCACTAACTTATGAATGTTCCTGTTTTAGACAGAATCATTAGCACTTTAAGAACCAAGGTCTAGATCCTAGACTATAATCTGAAAATTTGACAGATCTGAAATGCATTTATTGAATCATCCAGAAACCTCAGAAAGAACTAAGACATTTAAAGCTTTAAAAACGATGCCTGGTATTCTGAAATCAGTATTTTAAAATAATATATATGTATAGTCAGATGATTAGAAAATTAGAGTTATGTTCTGAAAGATTTTGGTTTTGGTTAAAAGCCTAATAGAAGCGTATTGCATCAGCTGACATCTCAGTGAGGAAAAATGTGTTAAAGAAAGATGTTTTAATTTGAATGGCACGGTCACAAGGTCTTATTTGTGACATTTTATTGTCACAAATAAGGTGTCACGTCTTATTCGTGGCATGGTCACAAATAAGAGTTTCATATTCCCTGAATTTGTGAGAAGAAATTCAGTTTTATTCTTAAAATTAACATTGTCACTAGATAGATACAGTATATCAAGCCAGTGGGAGATTTAGGTTCCTTGATTAAAGATAGCGGGCTGCCCAGTGGCGCAGCTGGTAGAGCTGTTGCCTTGCAGCAAGAAGGTTCTGGGTTCGATTCCATGCCCCGGTCTTTCTGCATGGAGTTTGCATGTTCTCCCTGGGCATGTGTTTGTTCTCTCCGGGTACTCCGGCTTCCTCCCACTGTCCAAAAACATGACTGTTAGGTTAATTGGCTTCTCTAAATTGTCCCTAGGCGTGAGTGTGTGTGTGCATGTGTGTTTGTCCTGTCTGTCTCTGTGTTGCCCTGGCGACCTGTCCAGGGTGTACCCTGCTTCTCGCCCGAAACAATAGCTGGAGATAGGCACCAGCAACCCTCCTGACCCCAGTAAGGAAAAAAGGGTGCAGGAAAATGGATGGATGGATGGATGGATTAAAGATAGTTTTGGTTCCATACACATGTAAGTTTACTAATGTCTTATAATTACAGGAGCAAATTTATAATATATCAACTTTGAAAAAACATTTATTTGTTTAAAAATCTGTCCTTGCAAGCTTTTACTAAACTCTAAGCTCAAATTGTACAATATCAAAGTCACTTTGAAGCATTAAAAAACCATTTAAAAAAAAGAGACCCGAGAATTTATCCTTTTGGAACTCCATCAGTATTGAAAACTTTACCTATTCATACTCACTGATAGAAAAGAAAAACGTTTCACCAGGCAGATATGAAAACAGCCAGGTAAAAACAAAACGTCTTAAGCTAATGTTCAAGAAATTGAAGAACAACTCAATAAGCATAAGTATTACTGGTGTAAGTTTCTCTGTGTAGAATTACTCATGGTTATAATAGTTCCTTCTAAAGCCAGATGGGTAATTATTGAATAAACTGTTTTGAAATAAATACATATTTAGTTGACGATATCAAACATTTTCAAGTATTTTGTTAAAAAATAGCAGATTAGTGATTGGTAAGAACAATATGTCAACATAAAACAGCACAGACTTTTTAATAACCATTTATCCCTCTGTGCTTTACATCACTGCAGCAGCACTGCTGAGACTCTCCCTCAAGCCTATAGCCTTGATTGATGGCCTAGTGAAAACCTCTCAGGATGCTGGATAATCGCATAACACCAAAACCAAAATCTTTAACACAAAAGGGGGGAGAAAAGCCTCTAACAGGCAGTTCATGAGCAAACAAACCAGACCAAGGAGAAGCAAATGAGTCCGAAAACTGAGAACCATCTTTAATCACTCCATGTCGATGATTAGTCATAGACAATGTAGCTTTGTTAGAAGTGCGCTGTAATTAATAACGGAGCCTGGGGCCGAACAATTGAGGGAGCAAGCGTCACGATTCCTACAATACCAGAGAGGTGATTTCTAAATAGTGTAAATTAGGTGTTTACCTATTGTGATCCAGCTTTTGACACTGCAGCCTCTTTGCGCTTTGAGAACCAGACTAAAGGAAAATGATTAATTGCAAGCTCACTGGTTTTACAGCTTCAAGACTAAATCAACTTCTGAGAAGTGCTAACTTGCTAAAACATAAACTAATTTTAGGCCCCAGATATTAAAATATAATCCATCTTCTTCCTCCACAGGGAAAGCTAATTAGAAAATGTGACTGGCATAAGAGAGGAGAGGTGGAGGAATGGTGGGATTAGGCTCAGGGAGCAGAAAATTCACACCCCTTTGCTAAAATCTGAGGATTTCTGAAACTTTTGAATAAACTATTTCATTAAAAAAAAACCAGAGATGGGGATTTTTTTTTGTTAGAAAAACTCTATATTCCACTAAAATCTAAATGAAAAAGAAAACACATTAAACAAGTATTTGCACTTTTTCTTTGTTTGAAGCTACAAGTATTTGCTATATCGTCTCTAGGTTTTATATGAACGTCTGTCTACCAGGGATACGATCACCTTAATGTAATAACCAATAATAAACTACTGCCAGAAGCAAAGACTCTGCCTGACAAAGGTTCAACAAGCACTCAGCTACTGTGTTTTTCATATTTGTTGACCATTTACACCGAAACATCCATATGCTATTCTGTGCTGCAATTTTTTGGGGGGTTACAAAACAAACAAACCAGCGATATTTAAAATAAAAGTAAATAACTGGATTTTGAACATAACATTTCCAAGCTAATTTGCACAGTTCTGATTTTCTTATTTGCAAGTTGTAATTGCAGGTGTTTCAGGGAACAATATACGCAATAAAATATTGCAGCACATCCTGCATGACACAGTGCAACAGATCCGAGTAGTCAAAGCCAGTCGGCCTCTCTCGACTCCCAGAGGACGATCCCCTGAGAGACGAAACACTCTGAGTGGTGACAGCTTAAAGGCAATAAGCCAATAATAAAGAGCAGCAAAGTGGCCATGAGAGACAGAGCTCTCTTCCTGCCGCATTCAAAACAACAGAGCAAACAAATGTCACTAAGTAGGATAAAACAAGGTGTGCAAAGTTTTTTACTTGTTTTTTTGTTGCTTTTTTCACTTTTGAATTAATGGAAGTCTTGTGAAAATTGTCAGTTTTTAAATCCCTAAATGTATGAGAGATGTAATTTCGAGGAGATTGACACACAGATAATTTATTTTCAGCCGACTAGTAGGTTAACCCCTTGAGCATATGACATAATTTCATAATCCATTTGCAGAGGCACATATTTTAGGACTATAACAGCTTTACAATTGCTGTCCTGCTGAGAGTCTATTTGGCTGCAACCAAATGCTTTGAAATGCTTTCCCACTGTCTGTAACTACTGAGAAACACTCAAAAGAAAATCTTCAAGATGCAAATTGCACTTCATCTAGCTAAACTTTATTTCATAATGTATGGACCTGCCACAGGAGGTGATGGTTCCTTTTTTTTCTTTTAAAGCAAGCACCATAAAGGACAAAATAGAGTCTCTAATGGGAGCTATGTAAAAGGATTTATATGTCAGAAAAAAATCTGAAGGAATAATTACAATAGTATATAATGTTTTAGGGAAAACATTTCAAACCATTAAAGTGTTCCTTCTATAAAGAAAAGTTAAAGAAAGCAAAGTTATTAAAGATATAAAACATATTGTAAGAGAAAGGAGTCACTTTGATGTGTCCTGGTCCAGTTCTCCTTCACTTGTCACACAGAACTTTCTCTTCTGCCCGTCTGCAAATGAAATCAGCTTATCTTCTAGAACTTTAGGGGTTACTCCTGTACTCTGGTGCAGATGCACCCAGAGCAGCGTGTGTGGATGGATTTCTGGGTAAGGTTTGAGAGGAAGAATGCTGCAGAGGAGGGCAGTGACCACTCTGTGATGGGGGGCTAGCGGGAAGAAAAGCTCATTTGGAATTCAGCACTGCAACATTGCCATCTTTTGGCCAGATGGTATAATCTGAAATCTCTAAACTGCAGCCCTCTCCAGACACATGCTGAGCTATTAAAGCAGCTTGATACAGAGGTGGGTAATAGATGAATTCCTTTGTTGTAGTGAAAGAATGCATTATCATTTAAAAGAAAAACATGTTTGTTTCTGGATTGCCAGAAGTAAATGTCATTTTTTATATACATGTGTTTAAGATTCTCATAATATGATAGACTTGAGTTTTATTATCTCACTGTATTTACATAAAAAAATGCATTAAAATGACACTTAATTATTCCTATTGGTACTAAAATAACTTAACTCAGCAATTACTACAGCAAACATAAGCCTTGGCTCCAGTCTATTCCTTTTTTGGAAAATCATGGTTTTGTAAAGTAGAATTTTGTTTTTGTTTTCTTTATGTAATGTTGTTAATTTACCAAAAGAAAAGTGAAAATGAAGTGAATGTTAAATCTAACTTTTATCCATCATTTTGATTTTGACACATGGATTAAAGCAAAAATATCAGTTAAATCTAGCTGGAATCTTTATTTTGCCATTCTGGCCTTTTCTGCAATAGTTTTATAAGCAACGATAAATTATTTGACCACCTTAAACCAGCTAGCTGGCAGTGCACAGCAACAGGTTATACTCTGTGCGTCAAACATCCAAGACAAACACGGTCACTTTGGCATCTTCATTTTTATAGCTGACCTATGCGTGTTGCTGTAAAATTAACTTTATTATTTTAGAAATGACTGGCAGCCTGTTCTGGGTGTATGGCGCCTCTCACCCAATGACTGATGCTGATAGGCACCAGATACCTCCAGACCAGGCAAGGATAAGTGGGTATAGACAATGGATTCATGAAGGGATTCTAGAAATGACTGTGTAGTCCCCATAATTGAAATTAAATTGTTTCTTGAAGCCAAAGTAAAATGATGTTTTTGTAATTTTTGAGAAATGTTTATTGTTTGGCAATTCAAATATATTTTAGGTTCCGTGATAGCTTTCAGATTCTGACTCAAACTCTTAAGCTCTTTCTCCATCACCTGCTTTATGACAGTAAATTTACAAACACATGGCCAATAAGAACACTTGAGTGGGCATGCTTATCCCCTACCTGAATAAATATTTGTCTGACGTGGCTGTGCCGTCGCTGTTTTCCCACGGTGGTGTATGGGACATCATGGATAAGAGAGAGGATGGGCTCTGACAGAGAGTGACAATTCATCCCTTCATCCACCCCTCCACCCCCTTCTCTGCTCTAACTGACATGTCACATTCTCTGATGACTTTATTGTGCTCCCTGTCACTGCACTTAATCTGTGTGTCAGTCAAACCGGAGCGGTCCACACCAGCACCTCTAGACGGCAGAGCTAATACCCACCCTTTTTAATGACATTAGATTTGGAGTAATGCCATTCAGCGTAGCACTGATATTATCTTCTATTTGCATCATTCAGCCGGCGACACAGCCGCAGCCAGGCCGATAGAGAGCTGGTCATTTCCCCATCCATTTCCACTCAGATGACAGATGTCAAGATGGAAACTGACTATTATTTACTCTAGCCATGTTTTTATCACTCGCAGACATGATGTCTCACTTTACTCTGGGCTGTCAGCCAATGCATCAGAGCCTGTCTTTCTGTGATGTTTGCAGCACAGTGGCACAAAATATATGTATGTTTGTTTTTTTGTTTTTGCTCAAACTGTTCAATTAGTGAGGGCTGCCTTGTCTTGAAGAAGAATTCAAACCCCCTAACCTTTTCTAAAGGTTGTCACATTACAACCACAAACTTGAAAGTAATTTATTGGAATTTTTTTCTTTGCAAAACAGCTCCAGATTAGTTTGACTGCTGTGAAGAGTTTTGCCACAGATTCTGTGAAAGATTTTGACAGTAAAATGTGAATCACTTGACTTTACAGTTGTTGTCCTGCTGGAAGGTGAACTTTACAATTGTCCTCTACCTGCTTAAGAAAAGCATCCCCATAGTATGATGCAACCACCACTATGCTTCATGTTGGTATGATGTGTTTAGGATTATGTGCGTTGTTAGTCTTCCACACTAGAGTTTTACATCTAGATGAGAAAGTTTCATTTTGGTCTCCTGCAGCTAGAGCATGTTCTGGTACATGTTTGCTGTGTCTCCCACATTTCCTATGAACTTTAGAGTTACCATGGGCCGCTTGGTTGCTTCTTTGATAAATGATCTGAGCATAGTTGTGCCATTCTCTTTCCATTTTCAGATAATGGATTAAACAGTGCTCTGTGGTTGGTTAAAAACTTTTTCCCTGATTTGTCTGCTCTGTTCCCTATAGTCATGATGCTGTTTGGTCATTAATATTTTCAAAGTCACATTTATAATGACATTAAATTACATAGAGATTGACTGGCTGCACTGGATTTAATTTAGAGGCACAACAATAAAGGGGGCTGAATACAAATGCATTATACCCTTCTTAAGTATATATGTTTGAGAAGCATTTTAAAGCAGTGCAACATTGTTTTTCTACCTCACAATAATGCAGTACTTGATGTCAGTATAGCATGTAATCTCAATAATTTAACCACTGAAGTGTTTTTATATGATAAAATGTGAAAATATTGAAGCAGTTTGAATACTTTTCAAGGCACAGTACAGATGAAGTATGTGACTGCAGTGAGTAGAACTAATAGGACTTACTGCATGATATATAGGTCTAATTTCTTATAATAAACCTTTGGTGCGATGAAAATTGATTGTTAGTTTTTGCATCTTTCCTGCAGCCTCAGCGTCAGTGAATTAATAATACCTGTTTATGCTTGTGAAAACATTCTTCTTTTCAGCAAGCATATGTACTATCCTCTTTGAGGTGCTGTGATGGCAGCGTAATGAACATGCCACAAATGATAATTCAAGTTCCCCTCCATGGTGTAGTTATTTCTCCCATCATTGAGACTGAGCATGAAGCTTTAACAGCCTATCACCATTAGAGGTAACAAAATCTTTTTTTTTTTCTTCTCACTGTCAGTACATTCTCTCTCCCATCAGAACTCGTGGTGCCTAATTAAATGTATTTAGCATCATAAATATTCCAGGGGGACAGGTTGACACAGTGAATTAATGTCTCGCCTCAATGCCACAGCCACTCTGTGGGCTGTGGGGGGGAAAGTTAGCCTGATGCCAGGTAAATGCTGTGGCTTTCATGTCTTGTTATAAATCTGTGTTGCTTTCAAGTACAGCGCAACAGAAGCTACACTGATACTGATTAAGTCACAGAACAGGCCAAGAGTTACCTCTGAAGAAATTGCAGGAACTACAAGATGATGTTTAATTTTAGGAAAATATGGAATACTTCAAATCATTTTAAGCTTTGTTATTACTTTTTCTTTTTTATTACCATCACCAAAAACTCTAGGTTTACATAAATTCAAACAATAGATTGATATGCAGCATGAATAAACATAGGAGTGCCTTTTAAAAATTGTGAAATATTACAGTAATGTAAATATTATAATTAGTAATTCACTACTAAACACATTGCAATCTGGTATTATAAGATGTAAAAAACACCTACAAAGTTTGTTTGTTCATCCTTTCACATCTAATCTAGTTTAATATTTAGTTCCAATTGACAAAAAATGACACCTGAAGGCAATTTATAAGGCCACTAAACCTAGTTGGAATCAAAATATGTTGAAAGAAATAAATTCCTATACAATTACAGCAAAAGTTATGTACTCTTCGATTTACTTTGGTCTCTAAGCCAATTTCATTGAGTCATTGACTTGGCATTAATATCTCATCCAGGACAAGCATGTGTGGCCAGGAGTAACTCCCTTATGAGAAAGAGACACAGCCAATAGCTGGAGAACTTTCAATGGACAGAAAAGCAGAGAGAGTAAATACCATTGGTGGTCATAATAACTGTATCTTTAACAGATAAGAAATACAGCTAAACAAAGGCTGGGTCAAGAGAATCTTTTAAGGAAAAAAATACAAAAGAAGCACCCAAAAGCTACCTTCACACAGCTGGTCTTGATGCTAAATTCTGAGTTTTTACCAAAATACGCTAATTTTATGTGGTCATTTTGGCTAATTAAATGTAACTGAATTAGACTTCTGTGTGAACGGAAGTAATAATCGATGTTGTCGTCTATGGATACATTTTAAAGTTGTCGTTTTATGGTTTTATTTTCGCAAGATCATAAAAAGACAAAGCAAGCTAACGGGGTAAAAAACACAACTAATAGCAAAGCCATTGTTTATGTCTGAATTTACCATTTGTCTTCTTCTGGGGCAGAATGACACATAATTCTGGGGCAGAATTATGTGTTATGTCAATGAAGCAAAAATCGGATAAAATGTGACATGACTGTTCTGACTGCAGATACTTTGAAAACCCTTGGATATGTATCCAATTTTGTATCACATATGGAAGTGGCCCAAATCAGATTTTTTGGGGACATGGCAGTAAAAAGAATGAATAGGATGTTCAGACTGCTATGAGAATGACGGACACGGACAAAACAAATGGATTGGAATAACATTTGCCTGCTGTTTGAACATAGCCAAAGGTAATGGCAGCAAAAACCATTGCAGATGCTTTACCTGAGAAAGAGACAACTAAACAGAATGATTGGGCTAGGAATACTTTCCTTAGCAAATACAAAACTAGTGGTACACAACAGTACACACAGTTAATTGCAACAAATTCAAAGTTGGTACTTTTGCCTAGGTGAGCACAATGGCAAAGAAAGAGTACTAGGCCACTGTGGTGAGAAAAAACAAAGCAAACAATTGTAATGTCAGCAACTATAGGAACTGTGTCAATGACAGAGACACAAATATGTAAATGACTTTACAATGAGTACCAGAAAGAAACACAAAGGGAGTACACAGAGTTAATGGTATTAAGGACTCCATTAACGGCTTTTTCCAAGAGAGATATAGCTAAACACCAACCCACTGACCTATGAGCACTTTCTATGAAAAATAAAAATAAAGAATACAATGTTGACCGCAAGAGTTCTGTCTCTACTATGTATGACCTCCAATTTTATGTGGTAGAAAGTGGTGACCTAAGAGCCTCTGCCATGAATTAATAGGATTTTAAGATGGTGTATCCCCACCTCATATTGCTGGGAATTGTGCCAGTGTCATCTTCTCTACAATACCTTCCACAAATCCCCACAGCAGACAGCAGGGAATTCTGCATGGTTTTGATGAGGCATCCCAAGACTTCACCCTTGCAGAGTGAAATATTTTACAGTTTATTTGTGGCCCTTTTTTAATGTAAAAACAAGGAAACGTGTTTCCAAGCCACAATTTCCAAACTGAGCTGAGGGGGACTGGAGAGCATAGAGTTATTTGTTATTATGTTCATTTTTAAATCTAGGTGTTTTTCTCCCATTTTCTCTTGCCTGTGAACATCCACATAGCTCGCTTTTCTCCTCAACATGTGTAATTGCAATATGCAAGAGCTAAACTAATTTTACGACACTGGAACACCTGTATTCATCTCCATATTAATAGAAAACAGGAAGTATAAATCCCAATTTTCCAGCAGCCACTGTCAGTGGAGATGTTCCTTGAGGGAGAAGGCTGTCTCCTCTCCATTAAAATATTGGTGCTCTCCTCTCGTTTTCCCTCTAGAGCGTTCAGTTTGAGCCTAAATCAGATATCGTAATTATGAATGGCACCCAGTCTACATCACAGGGCTTGACACTTCTAATATCCATATGTGCCAATGTGCTTTTAAGTTTCCATTGCTGGGGTGCTCTCAGTGTTGAGTTATAGTGCTTTGTGGCGCCGCTGTAGAATACAGGCCCCTGTGAGTCTCATTTGGCTAAGGGAGATTTGACAGATAGGCTCATTTGGATTTAACACAAGTGCACTGCCCTGAGACGTGTTCCAAGAAAGTAGGGAACTTTTGCAAAAGTCTAGAAACTGGGAAAATCTTTATTTTACACTTCATCCAAACATGATTTTATCCTTCATTTTATATTTAAATGATTTTATTCATTTAAAGATCACTGACTCTTTAAATGGTCACTGAGATTATTATTCAGAATTAATTTTGTAATCATTCCAAATAAATATCAATCTAGATAATATAATATTTTGGCATACAAATTTAGTCATAAATCTAATCTTATCAAATCAATTGTACTCACAAGTTTAAAACAAGTGTAAAGGAAAAAAAGAGCTAAAAAGAACAGACTACCTAAAACCTCTAGCAGGAGATAAGAAGTAAAGTGGCTCAGAAACACATGACACTCAGGATTATTGCACTGTTTGATGTGGTGGAAGTCGAAATTAAGATCCTGGACAACTGATTCATTTCCACCAATTGGATCAATGTGGAACAAAATCTCATGAATTTTCTGACATCTTGGTGAACCTAAGTCACAAACAATGAAGGTGTTTCTGGAGGGAAAGGGGAATAAGCATGTAAATCTATCTATCTTTAGAGATTAAGATGTGGCACCAAAATAGATCCTTGAGGAACTCCATAACTTAAAACAGCAGCAGAGAAAAAAAAATCCTGGTTGAACTTAACAGATAAATATGAAATTATACACTGACTACAATAAATTTCAATCTAATTTGTCTGTTGATAAGAGGAGTATGATCCAACATTCAAATGCCATAGTTGAATTCTAAAAAAGTAAAATAAAAAGTAACCAGTTTAAGCAATACTGCAAGCAATACTATTATACAATGCATCCAGAAACCTAACTGGAATGTGTCCTTTACTGTTGTTGCTATTCAAAAACAACAGTGGTTGATGTGTAAGTCTCACTTTTGTCTATGCTCCCACCTCCCTTAGAAGCAATGCAAGTCATTACACTGTGGACAGAAAAGCACATAACACCTATGTCAGGTCAGGCTCTACAAAGGTATGGTGTATGTAGGTGGTCTAACTTGCCTCATTAGTAACAACACAAGCTGTGGTCTAATGAACTTAAGACAATGCTAATTAATGGAAGAGAACAAAAGCTTAACATTTATAGAAAGTGTGAAGTGCCGAATCTGCTTGTACGACAGCATTTAAGCCACCTTAATCCGCTCCTGACGCATTGCGTGGCGCCTCGACCACACGTCAGGTGGCAGGTCAGAAGGGGCCAGCTCCATACCTCAGCAGATATAGTCACCTGTGACAACCCTTTATGGGCTGATAAAGTAAAGGAAGTCTCTCCAGGAGCAGTGCAGTGACTTGGCGGATGGTGTCCCTGGGGAGCAGGTGTCAGGGTTGTCTATCAGGAGCCTGAAAGGAGAAAAAGGGACGTGTTACGGGGCTCTATTGTATCCCGGTTGTCATTGACTGATCGGGTCCATTTAGCTGGCTTTCACAGTGAATGAAACCACCTGAATAGATGAAAGCGAGACAGCCTTCCTGACAAACAAGGAGCCCTGGAATATTCATGGAGGATCTGCGAGGAAAAGATTAATGTATTAGAAATTAAAATGGGGCCTGGACGTATGATCTTGCTCTAACACTTGGCCAGACCTGTGTCACCCGCCGCTAGCGCCTGAAGTCGGCACATGCCGCTGCCAAGGTGGAGAGGAATCATTAAGCACCCTGCCATTGTGTGAGCAGAATAATCAAACTTCACCCCCTCCACTGCCACACACACACCTCCATAGCCCCTTCCTCATTCTTTCCCACAGCTCTGACAATGAATAATTCTGGAGCCATTTGCAATGTTAACGGCACCTATCTGGGCCATCCATGCCTTTATGATAAGAGCTCCAAATATGCATTTCAACAGTCTGAACAGAAGCTGCTTCACCAGCATTTCAAAGGACACCTGTCAGTCATCTGAAAGAGCTGTCAGTCTCTGTCACGCAACGGTGCCAGTGAAATGGCCCAAAAGATAATCTTTACTCTCCCTCTTTCTGTCTCTCCACCTCTCTCTTTCAGATCACAGCAGTTACATTTGCAATAGAGTGACAAGTGATTTACACTGGAAAATGGATTGTGTTTAAACTGAAAAAAAGAGGGCAGGTGGAAGGGGGGGTATTCTTTTAGGCTGTGTTATTCTTCACTAGAGTACAGCTGTATCAAATATGCTATCATAAATGTGATCTGGGCTACACTGAATGTCATTATCTGTGGTACTATGAGCAGTAGATGGGCGACTGAGCTCAAAGGTGACTTTGATGAATCCTATCTCACTAAACAGAGCTGTGTGTGTGCGTGATAAGTTGCGGTAAGAAGCGCTGGATCAAACAGGTTTCCAAAAAGTTTGACCTTCTTTTGCTTTTTTGGTGGGAATTTATCTTCAAAGATAGATTGCTCGTATGTGATTAAGTACCAACATGGCAATAGATTTTTTTTCTTAGCAATCCCTTTTCTTTGACTTGACATGCTGATGTAATTTCTCAGATTGTAACTACAGTATATGGGCGCTTTGTTGAAAGGAAAGCAAAAGAAGCCCTTTCCTTCTCCACATGTATGCCAGGAATTTGTTTAAGCATGACCAGCTTGTGTGCCACCAGCTGTTGGTGATATTTACAGCTGAGTGCAGAGGATGTGTTTGGACCGGGGCTCGCAGGTCCGCAACGGCGCTGGGCTCGGTCCCACTCCCCTCGTGGCCACTCCGAGGGCAAAGGCAGCCTGCATTTGCGGCACAGACTGTGTGGCAACACGAAATCACAACGCAGAGGTGCACAGAATGACGCATAACTTGGTTTTGCATACATGACAAGCTGCTGGCTCAGCAGAGTTGCGAGCAAATTATGCACTTTGAACACACTGAATGTGAATCTAAAGAATGACCTTTCTGACAACTCCCTCCCCTATCCAGCTAAGTAGAGAATGTGCTTAGCGAGTGTGGTCAAGTTGTCTCACTATAGAAGATCTTTCTCCTTATTATTGTAAAGAGATTTCAGCTAAAAATCAAGAAAAAGGACTTCAGTAGCTCATTTCAGTCACTGAAGTTCACAAAAATTGTCTTAAATAGGCATGAACTATTATAAAAGATATGATAATCTTGAGGAAAAACTACTAAGGTTTTAAAGTAATTTTGTATTTACCCCAAATTTTAAAATGTAGGTGTAAAACATAAACTATATGGTTGCATTAATAGCCACAATTAATATCATTATAATTAGTTATAAAGCTGTTTGAATAAATTGTTAATATATGACATCTATTTGTTATTTTACCACAGACAACAACAAACTTTAATGTATTACATAAAAACACAAAGTATCATGCGGATGTCAAATGGACACATGTAAAGTGTGTTTTTTATAGGTAATGAACTTTTTTTGCCCCTTAACCAATAAATCAAATCCAGTGCAACCTGTTGCCTTCAGAAGTCCACTTATTAGTAAGTAGAGTCTACCTGTGTAAATGAATCTCAATATAATTCCAGTTTTTTCTTGATTGTTAGAAATATTTTTTGAACAAACAGCATCATGAAGACCACAAAACACAGCCAGTAAAAAGTTGTGGAGACATTTAAAGAAGAGTTACTGTAATGATGATTGTATAACGATGCATCATAGATGACCAAATTACTAGGCTTTGACTGAGAGAAAGTATGACTGAGCTCAGGATGAATAAACAATTTAACCATCTTAAACATTTAAATTGTTTAAATCAGTTTCAGCTGCTTTAAATACTAAGCTTGCATATGTGGTTACTTTGGAGGAGCTACAGAGATCCACGGCTCTGATTAGCGCATCTATCAACAGGAAAACTAGAAGGCATTCACAAATCGGGCCTACAATTAACCCAAATAAATCAGCGGATAAATGTAAAGATGAATGCAGATCATCCTGGAAGAAAAACTGTTGTAAAATGCTTTAAAAAATATATGCAGCAAATCACTTAGGGCTGTGAGAGGTGTGTTGCTTTAGTTTCCCTCCACTACATGTTTTTTGTGACTGAAAATATTTCCAAACAACAGAGTCTGTCCTTTCTGCACGGGGGGAAGTGTAGGAGTTTTTTTAAGCCAGCTGACAGGCAGTTGACTGTAGCAAGATAGAAAGTGTCAGCACTGCACTACTTGATGCTTTGTACAGCTGCATGGAACTGTGATTTGGCATTGTGTCCCATTGAAAGGGCTTTAATTGCATGATAGATCATTTTAGTAGTTGTGTAACTTTTTAAACCTTGCCATACCTTAATGTTGGTTACCGACCCACACCGGCTGTGAAACTGTCCTCAGTGTGTTCCTTGGATCTCTGCCCAGAATCAGTCACTTAAGTTCATCCAGTGATCGCCAAAACAGCGCTCTCTCTGGAAATTCTCATGTTTATCCATCCAAAATTCTTTGTTTTCCAGCAAAACATCCCCCATTTTCAGGCAGAACAAACAGCAATTTGACAAGCCATTTGAATTTTGGGTACTCCTCTTTGTCACATAGTTTCCACACCATGCCCCGCTTCGTCGACAATCTTCTCATTGTGGCTCCGGGAGGATATAGTTCACGGCGTGAGTCACCCGATGAATGTTCACGTTCATTTCGAGGCACAGTGGGCCGGCATAATCCCTGTTACTGAACCGTGACTCACTAGGTCTTGTTTGGATTGAGTGTTCTGTCCTCCTTTCGTTGCAAAAAAAGAACATACGCTTGCGCTTTTGACGAGATGAAGTGCAGTGAGACGCTTGCTGACAATATTATGCATGTCAGAAAGACAACAAGGTCGTTGTGAACAAAAACATTACAGTTATTCAAATAATTCATGACTGACAGAAACATTCTTAGTTAATCAAATGAAGTGGATAAAGGAACAAAAGCTGGGAGTTATCTTCTCTGCAGTTTCTTCCCCCTCTCCAGTTTGAAATTCTCACAAATGATGCTTGTACAACAGCTTTCTTACAAATTATTCAGCAGCTCTGGTTCTGCAGTTGAAAAAGTCACACATAGACAGTCATTTACCTGAGTCACAAATGACTATGTAATTGAGTCCTGAGGGAAAATAACTCAGCTTAACTACTGGAAATAATGTGTAAATTCAATACATTTTCTAATGAGCTCATTTGAGTTTGCTGCAATTATCTTTGCTAGTCTAGGTGCAGATAGGATTCTGCAGCTGAGCTGAGGTGAACAAAAAGCGCATTTCCCCCTTGCATTCATTAAAATTAGCATATGGACCTGTCAACACTTCCTAGAGATGCGTTGTAACAATGCCATTTAGCCCTTCATCGAGCTATGCCGTTGGAATGAATGCATGCAGTGGATAAATGCCTCCCCACCCTCAGCGACGGGGCGGAATGGGACTGGCAGTGCTGGCTCTGACGCACAAAAGAGGCTGCGTTTTAACAGCCAGGCCCTGGCCTGTGACCAGGGGCCATCCACATCAACACTGCTCATTCTCCACCATACCTCCCAGCTAGAGGCCCAGCCAACCGGCTCTTTGCGCACAGAGACTGACAGCGAGAGGGATAAAGGAGGAGGAACTGTCTGTGAGGGTGGGTGGGTGAGCAAAGAGGAAATGACAGATGTGAAGGCAGGTAGATCTCTCACTATGGTGGCTGTGAGGAACTTCAAAAAGATCTCTTTCCATAAATCCTTTTAATATTCTTATCAAAATGTACCAGGATTGAAAGGCTGATGAGCAAAAACAGATCCTTTATTGTTGTTTGTCATCGTTACACTGGAGCTGCCAGTGAGGAAAGGTATTGTTGCTCAGTGGAGCGGTCAAGGCTCCTCTTGCATTGTTGTGCCAGGATTTTAAAGCAGGCGCGAGTTATCAATAGACCGCAGACTATTCGACTCACTCAGCTGTGCCACTCGATACACTTCAGAACCTCACACAATTGGCCCGTTTATTGACAAACACTTCTCTAGATGCATCCAGGTTCATGTCTTTTTTTGACTATATAAACAGAGCTCTCACTTTCCCTTTTAAGCACAAAGATGACACGTTTGCAATTACGAAAATCTCATTAGCCATTTCACCATGTGAAGAAATAAACCTTGTAATTTGCTTTAGGTGGCGGATCTGGATGTAGTGAATTAAAGCTCCGTGGAAGTGAATGAAAGGCAGAGAGGACAAGGCCTCAGCTGTGCACTGCACTGATCTGCACACTATGATTACCTCGAGCAGGAAAACTGAATGTAAAGGCCTTGGGCTGGCTTTGATATTTCCATCCTCCTTGTGTCTGCCATGACCTGGACCACATCTAACAGACCTAGACTGGAGGTCAGTAGGAATCAAGAGGAAAGGATAGGAGATGAGATCAGAGAATACGAGAGGAAATAAAAAGGACATCAATTATAAAATTATTGCATCTGGTTGCGTTACAACATCTTTTTCTCTATCTTTTCACAAAACATCTAAAATCTGTAGCATGCATTTTTATTCCACCTGTTTTACTTCAATAACCTTAAAACTCTATTACAACCAACTGCCTTTGGAAGTCACCAATTAGAAGTTTTGGACAAAATGGTTTGTTAACACGTTTCATACAGGGACCTAACGCCTGTATCAAGTGTGTAATTAAATGGAGAATATCTGGTCAACTAAGGTGTTGTCTTTGACAAGAATGAGAAATGAGAAAATTTAAAAACGTGTCAATTAAAGTTAATGTGGGATTAAGCTGAATCAAATTCTCGATATGTTTAGTCGGACTGATCAGCTGAAAGAAATAGTTTTTTATATAGCTGTTTAAAAAAGAGATTCAGCTGAACAAACAACCAACCTTTTATGGTTGTATTGTAACTTAGAAAAAAAATATGAATTGACCAATATAAGTGAGAAAACTTTCCAGTACAACTGCCTTTCCTAAATCTTAGCTTTCTAGCGACAGCTCACAACCATTTCTCAAAACATGTTTTGTGTGTGGGGGTGTGCGTGCGTGTGTGTGTCAGTGAGTAGAGTAATACAGCCCAGCTCAAATTTCTCTCATCCCTTCAAGCGCAAAATACAAAAAGGCCCCGGCTGCCAGTACCTGATTCAATCAAGTGTGTTACACTGTATACCCATGGGCAACAAGGCGACTTGTATTTTAATTAATAATGTAACACTGTGGTCTCAAAGGCCTGGCCTTTGGCGTTCTGCTGCTTTCCTTTCCCTTTTTCTGGCTGTAGGTAAAAACTAATAAAGTAGCAAGCAAATACTTTGGAAGCATCTTTTAGTCACAGAAAATCAGATTAGCTGCTTGAATCACCATTTAAGCTACTACATGATTCAAAGAGATACATTTTATAACAATAGGTAATAGAGAAAGATTAATAATCAGAACAAAATACCATAAAAATAAAAATGTAGGGTATCAGAATATTCAATATATTCTGATAATAATGTGAATGAAAGCTAATGATAAAGGTTTTAAAGAGAGATGTAGCCCAGGGTGCTATGTTGTGAGGTATAACAAGCACAGTCAAGGATGAAAGCACGCTTCTTTGGAGACTGTATGCTGGGAAAGAAGCCTGAGGGAGCTCAGGGGCTTTGGGTTACAGGCAGTATTCAACCTTTCTCTGCAGCCATGCACACCATAACAACAGTGGCTTTTTTTACAGCAGGCTATGAGAGAAACTAAATCTTTTGTTTATGTATAGCTAAGTGTTAATTAAATAAGTTTGATTAACCCCAAACCATGTTAAATACCAGGTGATGCCTTTTTTTGTTTGAATACAGTGGTCAAAAAAGCGACTTTTGCAAATATAATTTAAAAATTGTTTAAATAAGATCATAACTAATAAAAGATCTGGCTTAGATTTCTTTACATTTGTAGCGATCCATACAATTTAATTAGTCAACATGAGCACAACCAAAAAGTAAATGTAAAATGATTAGTTTTGCCCTTAGAGAAAGACTGTCTCCCTGTGCTCTGTCAAAAGGTCAATTATGGCCTCAAACCGGCATGCAGTGACAGTGACCTGGAAGCACTACTGATGACCCCACATCCAGGGGCCCAAAAGAGTTGATCATCTAACATGCAGGCTGCCTGGAGCCATGGAAATCTGACATTTGTCCTTATTCAAATGAACACAAACAATATGCATCTCATGCCTCATCCTAAACCTGTGCCAAATCTAAGGCAGAGGGACAGACACTCTCAGCACATTGTCCTCCAAGTATCTGCGTTTCCCTGCAGCCCCACAGCAAACACACACAGAGCCAGCCGCTAGTGTAAGCAGGCAGCAAAAGGCAACACTGTCACCAGAAGCATTGGTCACTGTGGCTGTAATCTTTGGGCCGAGTTCTCAAATTGCAACGTGTACTGAGAGCAATTCATGTCATGTAACGTACATGGGAAGTTTAGAATATATATTTGACTCATCCCATGCTGACTGAAATTATTTATTTATTTGCTTGTTTCTTTAGGGCGAATCTGAATCCTCATGTTTGTACCATTTTATATTTGTTCCATTTTTACTTTTTTTGTCATACTTAAAGACAAACTAATAGATAGACATTTTCCTGCATAATTTCTTCAGCTTGAGAGCAGAATCTATGGTTCACTTCAGGTGCAGCAAGCTATCTCGGTTGTACAACAAAAAAGTAGCAACAGATCATTACACTACCACCACCATGCTTGACTGTGACTGTGAGTTGTGTCCTCGTTTGGTGAAATAATGTTTTAGTTTTGCACCAGATGAAATCTACCAAAAATGTTCCACATTTAACTGAGGCAAGCGAGGCCAACAGGGCTTAAGATGTTTCCCTGGGTTCTTCTGCAAACTCTTAAGTGAGTCTTTGATGTGCTCTTTGTAATTATTTATAATTAGTTCTAAAATGTTTTTGGAATGGGTACTGATCTGGTGGTTCTTAAATATTTTTGCCTACTTCATGATGTCAGACTAGTTCTTGTTTGCAGTTAATCACAGTTGATTCATGATTTGACACAGGAGTGTAAGGATTGGAATCAGTTACTTTTTGGAAAAAAGCCAAGGCAGCTTTTTTTCCCCCAGTCAATGAAATAATGTGATTTTTTAAATTATTTTTTTTACTTTTACTCAGGTTATCTATTTATGATATTATTTTTTTGTTTTGAGATCTTAATAGCTTAAATATGCAAAAATAAAATCAGTGAGGGGGCAAGTAGTTCTGTACAACACCAAAGCAACAGCCTAAATGACATTTTATCAACGGATATTTGAGGAGAACCATTCCATTTAATATTTAAACAATTATAATTAATTTACATTTCTAATTTGGTCAATTTGAACATTTATGTAGTTTTCAGTTAATTCAGAGTCACATGTCTGAAATTTTGTGTTTTTATTTATTTATTTATTTATTTATAAATATGTAAAATTTAACATTTTCATTTTTGACCCATCTTTGCAAAGATTTTTTCAGCCCTGTTTTAAACCACTTGGGAGTTTAAAACTTCAAAAACGCCTAAAGAAATCTGTTTTAAGATATATAAAAATATAAGTCCTACATATTGCTAATTAGCCTTAATACTCTAAAAGCAGAAATGGCTGCCACGCCATCACTAGTGACCTTTCACGGTATGCTCTTCTTACCTATTTTTGGCTGCGTTTTTCTGACAAAAAGTATTCCACACAGACCAGTCTACAAACCAAGTATCTTTTTATTCCCACAGGCAAGATGGTAGCTACACAACTTATATTTAAAAAGGCTGAATTTGCTCAGACACAAAGTCAGAAAAAATGAAGAAGTCTGACATAGATATTTATTTTATACAAATATTTTTATCCACACTTGATACACACAGACAGTGGATTTGATTCAACCAAAATGGATGCTGATGAGCTGGCCATTACAGGTAATTACAGGACAATTATGGCCATACTCTGTAAATCCAGCAGCTGTCAACATTATTATGTTGACAGCTGCTTATTTTAATATAATAAGATACATAATGATTAGAAATAAACTCCATAGAAAATTATTGCCTTTTTGTACATTGAAAAATGCAAAAGCAACTTTGATATTCTTGCGGTAAGAAACTACAAAAAATATGAGCTCAAACTAGATGGAGAACTATAAAGAAAGCCATGAAAAGTGAAAACGTTGCATTTCCCAGTGAGCTGTGAACCCACTCAGAAGCTTGCTTGTCAATTAACAGCTACAGAAATTATTAGATGCTTCATTTACATCAGAGATTGAAACTTGAATCTGGTAGCTACTTCTTACAACTTAAAACTTTCTCCACATTTTGTTATGTTAAACCCTTATTCTAAATTTAATAAATTAAATCTGTTTCCTCAAAGTTTTGAAGACACTCCTTAGAGATCTTAGCAACATGCTTTGGGTCATTGTTCTGCTGAAAACTAAACTATGTCCCCAATCTGAGGTCAAGATTGCTGTGGTGCAAGTTTCCATCCAGGATATCTTTGCACACTGCTGCATCCATCTTTTTCTCTAACCTGACTGGTCTGTCAGTTACTGCTCCAACAAACCAGCCCTATAGCACAATGATGCCACTACTATGCTTCGCCGTGGGTATTGGCTTGCTGAGGAGCTGCGCCTGGTTTCCTCCTATAATTCACATAGAGTTCAATCGTTGTCACATCAGACCAAAGAATTTTACTTATCTTGGTTTGAAAGTTGAGAAAGCTTATACTGTTATTACTATTAGTATTCTAATCAAAAATAAAAAACAATAATTTAGAAGATTTTTTCTACTTAAAAGATTGAAATACAGGAATACAAAATTCAAGAACTACATATTGCATATTTCTTGCTACTTCAACAATCTTTCAAAATTATGCATGTCTGAATTATTCTAATGTTGGTGAAAGAAAGTCAAAATATTTGCTGAGTTAAGTTGAAAAACTACATCAAATCCAGTAAATGACAATAACTTTTACACCACCTATATTATTTTGTTTTTGCAAATTTTGTAAACACACAGTTTTAAACTCTGTTTAATATGAACCCACTTACTGTTCTGAAGGAGAAAGGTTTGGGTAAGCACCTCTATAAGAAGGTTATTGCCGTAACACCAGTGTACACACAGTAAATTCCCCCTGAATAGAACTTGCCTGAAGCAACACCTACCGTAGTAAATGGTTATCCATGTGGACTTCCCATCTCATGCTGTTTTGTCTGTGTGTGCAGAAGGTAGCAGTCGGGCCAGGAACCATATGACACAGAGCAAAGGCTCCATGTCTGCAGGGTGTTCCACAGAGCATGATCATGAAAAGCAGAAACATGAAGAAAACTGCAAAAGGTTGAGCCTCAGAAACGTCTTTCTCCTGCACATCAGTTAATTTCCTCGTTTTCCCTTTGGTTTCACATCACTTTTCTATTATGTTTCGAACATGGTGAAAGCGTAATACAAAAAAGAAATCTAATCATTACACCCTCAAATGAAAAAATGGATAGCTGTGAAAAATGTACGGGAATTGTTATTTTTCACATTCTAATTCCCATCACAAGGAACCAAAAACAAACACATGCTGTATAGCAGATTGGTTTGGTGCTTTTCGCCCCGAGCCATGCAGCACACACTGATATTAGTTTTAAATACAGATTGCAGGCAATAATAGAACAGAAGAGTCCATGCCTGCCACATGGGCCTGGTCTGCAGTGCCTCACTCTGCCGGCTCAGCAAGACAACTTCAATCAAAAAGCACAAATAAAACTAGTTCTTTGGGCTCTGTCAACTATAAACTGTTATTGATCCCAGCAAAATGAAATATGTTCATGTTGATCGATCAAACATATTATCTGTGTTTTCCAGTCTATTACCAGCAAGTGGAAACTCAAGAGGTGTCAGTAAATACAGTTGGGTCACCCCGGGTAGATTCCTTTCAGGCTCTAACAGCTGTAAAAAAAAAATAAAAAAGGTGACCAAACATAAGCACTTATACTTAAAGGTAATGGACCTGCATCATGGCAAAAAGCTAAGAGCCTGGGGTGTGTACTAATGTGAAAAAAAAAACACTTCTCTTGAACCTTCAAGGTCTAGTGGCACTTCCGTTTGTACTATATATCTCTTCAGCCCTTGCTAATACCTCCCGTTTCCACTCCCCACCCTCACTCTCGTCTACATGCAAAAGCCTTCCAGCTGGCATGGAGTGCCTGTTCTTGGCAGGTTGGAGGGAACATGAGAATTAAACCTATATCACCCCCGTAACCAGTTCTCAAATATCAGTGGAGTCCAGCACTTCACCAGGGACCGGTGAAAGGAAAGCATGTCAGTGGAACAAAAACCGTCTTCTGGCAGAGCTCCACTCAACTGTTCTGCTTGCTGCCACTACAGGAGAGAAGTTTTTCATGAAGAATTACTGAACGTGCAAATGATCGCATGGAGGAGGGATTCATGTGGAAGTTGGATAACAAAGTAAAGGATTGGTACTTCATTTTAGACCCCACTATTGAGGGCAAATTGCACTTGGAAAATGATAGGAGCAACAATAAAACTTGTTGGCAGCAGCAATTAGCATCAAAATAAAAAGCAAAGTGTCTGACTAAAGTCAATTGTTTCCTTTATACAAACCATCTTAGCCCAATATCTGACTTGTCCAGCACATACTTTACCTCTCCCCCATTGACTGCTAGAGATAGAGAGAAAGATTAATTCACTTAGATTAATACCTAGTCACAATACTGCAAGTGGGAATTGGTGATTATTGTGGGTTGTTTGATTTATACGCAAACGTAAGCAATAAATTTTCTTTAAAAAAAGAAAAAGGAGAGCCTTCCAGAAGTTTACTGCTATTGCATTCGCACAAATGGGCCTTAATGGTAGAGGAGTCAGACACACTTGCCAGCCTATTTGGATTTTTAGAAAATACACCCTGGAGATTGTCAGACCGATTTCTGAAAAACCATAAGAATACTGGAAACAAAACAGAAGTTCTTCTCCTGAACCTCAATTGTAATTTCTAATGAAAAACAGGCACTGTTCATTACCTGCCTGATGCCATTCCTACTGTGCAGCATAATAGTGCTAGAACCATGCTGCAGGTTTTTGTTTTTCTGCAGCAGGGATAATAATTGCAACAAATATCAAGAGATTCTTTAAGAAAACCTTCTCCAGAGAACTCTCAACCTCAGATTAGAAAAACTGTTCTTCAAACATGAAAAAATGGCATGTCACTTCAGGGAGCAGTATGTGAACATTTTTGAGTTGCCTAGCCAAATGTTCAATTGGACTTAAGTCCAATTGAACATTTCTGGTTGTCTACCATTTTTATCCATCCAACCTGACTAAGTTTAAGAAGTTCCCCAAAGAACAATAGTTGGAAACACTAAAAATAAATTCAGCTGTGATTGCTATCAAAGGCATTTCAAGAAAAGTGTAAAGACTGTGAATATTTGCATACAGATGTAATTAGTTTTTTCACTTTCCATTTTTAATACATTTACAAAAAACTAAATGTTTTTGTCATTAGAAATCTGAGTGAAAAACCTTTTTAGATAAGGTTAAAATGTTACTAAATATGAAGTGAAGTTCTGTTGCACTCTACATGGTGGAAAAAGGAGTTTAAACATAAAGTTAAAATTCTGTTACAGCAATTAAAATAGCAGTATTAACAGCATCAAACACCTAATAGCCTACCTATCTGTGTCAGTATTTGTGTATAGGAAATAAAGTGTAAAAACTTCTTATCACCTTGAGTAAGTTCCAGTTGGTTATTTATGTTGTGTGAAATTCAGACCCTGAACATCACAAAAACAATTTCAGTCTGTCCTTTTACATTTCTGTAGACAAACAGGAGAGTGACAGCTTGTCCGCAAACCAACAGCAGCCTCATCAGTAGCAGGAACATCCACCTCCACTACAGTGATGGAGCGACTCCGATAGCTCCTTTATTATGGAAAATTATTTTAAACAGCAGAAAACGTCTGAGGCTCATTTTTCTGGTGTTTCTGCCACTATCACTCCAGCTATTGATAAGATGTCTAAATTTATTGCAGAATAATTCTGCGGGAAAAGAGATAAAAGGTTGCTGAATAAAATATGAGGCGAAGGCTGTAAATTGTAGCAATGCATATCATTTCATTCAAATGTAGGACGCAATTACCATCTGCTACACTCATCAGTCCCCTCCTTTATGACTTAATTATATGTTTAATGCTATCAGATCAAGGAAAGGGCAAAACAGATGAATGAGAGAGAAAGAGAAAAGATTCTGCAACAAGACAAAAGGCAGATGAAAAGTAACATAAAAGGATGGAATTGATTTCATTCACCAGGAAATAGAAAAAGTTAATTTAGATACAACGTTCCCTCATCTCCTGCGTCTTTGTAAGATAATAAACGCAGTGTGTCGCCAATAGGTCCCATAGCAGTCAAACAAAAGAAGTCAAGTTCCTCAAAACTGAAAGTCTTCCTGCTTCCATCTCGGAAGGTGGATCATCTCTTGGTGGATAATTCTGAGTGTTACATGGTCACAGCAATTATTCAGATCCTAAAGATCTTAGTCATGTATAGCTTAAGACATGAAGGGGATTTTAATGGTGAATCACAAAAGCATGATTATATCTGCATGTATCATCTTTGTAAAGTCTTACATTGATCTGTAAATCTGTTCGTAATATTTTTTTAACCTAGTAATTGTGATGTATAACTCACAATTTTCTGCTTTGCTTTTGTGCAACATTATATTCTTGCTTCTGCATGATTCGATTGGCAAAGTGAAAATAAAACTTGACAACACTGAAACTTTTTGTTTGGATGCAAATCATGTGCGTCAGTGTGCACAAAGGAAACTGGGGTTGTCCAAATGGCTGTGGGGTAAAAAACCCGCCAGTGGGCATCACAGGTGCCAGCGGGCACTGTCCTAACTGTGTACCTTTGGCCAGATCTCATTACAGGGTGACATTTAGGACCATAGCCGTCCATGCCAAGTCAGCCCTCTGGATTGAGACAAATGATGTAGTTATTTTTTATGTCAGACATTAAGTCATATCCACTGGGAGCCAAATCTGTATCACCTTCATGTCACCTGGAAAAAAGAAAAGATGAAAGGTGCGGATGTACAGAGATGCTGTGTTCAATCTGATGAAATAACTGGCTTAATGTGCAGAACTTTTAAATTAGCTATTTATTTTCATTCAAGATTCTTATTTAAGTCTAGAATTAGTGATGCACTGAGAGAAGTTTTATCTATTCAATATCAATTTTAATTTGTCCTTCAGGTCAGAGTTGCTGTTTCCTATTATTTAGGACAATAACACAGAAAGGAGAAATAACACTATGGAAGGATTTTGGACAATAGGAAAAGTAAGTAATAACTAAATTATCCCCAGTTGTAACTCAAACTATATGTTTACAATAAAACATATTTTTATTGTTTAATTTTTAAATTAAATTAAAGAAAACAAGAACAGAATCAATGTACATATCGTTGGTTTTTGCATTTAGAAACCTGAAATCCTAGGAGTTTATAGGTTTGCATAAATTTAAGAAATAGGGACAAACTATAAAATATAATTTAGTATTTGGCCTGATTATCAGGAGGAAATTAGAGATTTCAATGAATCAGTTTTTCTTTACTTTTCTTTCCATCAACAAACACAGATTTTATTTTCCTCATAGTTCTGCCACTAGGGCCTGTATTAAATATAAATATAAATATTCTCTTCAAATTAAAAAATAAATAAATAAAAAAATGTGGAAAATAAGTATCTTACATTTTTATAATAAACAATTTATTAAACATTCAAAAGCAAAACCTGCAAGATCAAAACATACATCACCAACTTCAACTTTTAAGACACGCCTGCAAAGTGCATTTAATTATGCACTGTTAGTTCATGTGCTAAAAGACCAAAAATAACAGGAGTTCTTCATTTTAATGCCTTTAATAAACAGGAGAACATAATTTGATTTTTCAGTGTTTAACCTGCCAAACCCCTTTCAGAGTCAATCAAGGGAAATTGGAAGATTCTGATTTCTGTATACAATTGTCATTGTTGTCAATGCATGCATTTAGCCCTTTGTACATTGCATATACACAGTACCTTGAGCAAATTACTGTTGTGTTTCTCTATTTTCTTTCTCTGAGCCTTGGCAAACACTGTTTTTGTTTTATAATTATATGCCAATAGACACTATAATGATTCCTATAAGAGGTCCCTGTGGGTTTAAATAAAAAACAGAACAAAAATTAGAATGAGTGAAAATAATAATCTTAAATTTGCTAAATCCAGCAGTAAAGAACAATAAGGATTCATAAAACATCCTGCTGTAACCACAGGGGCTTCATGCAATATTATGAAACAATGCACCTGCACCCCTGTTATATAATCACAGATAGTTTGATACAAAACCTGAACCCAGATAGAAATGCAACGATATCAGGTAATTGGCAGATGTTACAGATTGATTTAAATTTCACATTTTCATTTTAAATAGCAAAATTCTTTCTCAAAAAATGGCATGATCTTTTAATTTTTCTTTCTTATTATTTCTTTAACTTAAAAGATTTTCCTTTGTGTCAGATGTTATCATATGAACAGAGCTAAAGCGCCATCTTGTGGACAAAATCTACCTTATCAATGCTTAGTCCAAACAGGTTTTACCTCATTACAAAATCAATGCTAAAGGAATGCATGACATTTTAAAGAGGACATCAAAGAACATAAAATAATAATAAAAATATTCCAGAAATTAATTAGGAGAATATATCAGTGGGTAAAATAATTAAGTGGAAAAAAATCTTGCGAAGCAATCAGTAAAGATTTTGTTTTCTGAAGAAGAGTAATAATATGAGGATGTAATTATTATATCTAATAGCTACAATTAACCAGCATTACTAAGTGAGAAAATAGCAGAGACAGCATACAATGAATCCAATGTGTTTGGATGTTTTCTTTTATTGGTTAAATTGCAATTAATTGTTTTTTGTGTGAAGCTTTTAAATGTGCTGCATATGTTCTACCCCAACTTCAGCACATAACGGAAAGAAATCAGAATTTAATTGCGCAAAGGTCTCACTGAAGGGGACCATCTGTCAAAACAAGCTGCACATCCACTAATTCTAATCACAATTAATTAAACGGCTAACAAATTACATACATCACTGTTAATACAGGGTGGGCGACTAACCTCAGGAAGTGTTATGAAACAAATTAGTATTAACAATGAAAGAAAATTACATCACATAACTAAATATTACACTCGTTTCCACGAGCCATATTTCTTAATGAATTCCCTAATTAATTTAATTCGCACAATGTGCATAATTTGGTGCTGAAATGTCAGTGGGTTAGACCAAACCATATTGTTGCGGGCCAGCTGTTTCTACATGCGCCATATTAGCACAACATGACCTCTATGTAAATTGCACCGACCGAATGATGTAATTTTAATTAGTATGTCCCAAAGATATCATGTTAATACATTCAATTCATTTTACACATCCTACTATCAGTAGAATGTATGCATGGGATTTCATTTTGAGTTATTATTTTTGATTGCAGAGCTCATGATAGTTGTTAATGCACCTTTTATTAACTTTTTTAGTCAAGATGACTCACTGATAGCTGAAAGTTGAAGCTGGGAGCAGTTACTATGACAGAGCCTATTAGGCAGGCATTTAAATGCAAATCACTACAGTATATTAAATATTTATTTAAAATAAATGAATTTAATAGACAAATTTTCTCTGTCTGTTTTAAACACTCATCCCAAATAGTTGATCTGTTGCTCTGAGGCCATCAATCACAATCAAACCTTTCAGTGCTAACTTGGTTAAACAATGATCACCGTCAGTAGGTTTTTAAACCTCATCTCATTTGTAGCCGTAGCTAGATTAATGGTGTTCAGCAGATATCAATTTTAGGTTTGTTTGAAAATGATAAAGTGACAAGTATTTCTCCCTTTACCAAAGAACTAGCAGTGGAAAAGATGGTCTTTAAATTATGATCAATGTAGAAGATTAAAGGCTTGGAAAATAAAAATTATAGTTCAAAATTTTTGAACTCAGCTTTTGTTGAAAGGTTATAAAAAATGAACATATTACCTTAACTAGATAACTTTCCTAACAACTTGTATTTAAACTTACTCAGTTTAAATACAAGTAAGTTGGTTCCATAGGCTAAACCTAATGCCTAGTCCAATAGGGACTAATACGAAAGGATACTACTACTACTACTATCTTAAAAATATATATATAGAATTAAAAAAATGTTAAAGGTGCCAATATTATAACTTCTTAAGAAAAACTGAACTAACTCCTTAAGATATAACAAATACATTACATGAATTGTAAAATCTTAGCCTATTTTCAAAAAAAAAAAAAGAACAATCAACTGCATGTTTTCAAAATGGCTTTTTGAAAATTTTGTATGATGCTAAAAAAAATTGGAAGTAAGACAAGAGTTGGTATTAGAATTGCCCTTACCACTTAAATTACCAAAATAAAACGTTACCAAAAACGTTTCTCGTACCCATTATTTACACCTGTGTTGCATATATTGGTCTGTTTCACTCATTTTTCTTTTAATATATAATCCCTATGAAAGGAGGCTGTTGTTCATTCTAATGTCACCTCAATATTAGCCTGTGTTTCCAACACAAACACTCCATTCAGTTTGCTGTATAAAAAAACCCAGCCAAATCTACCATATTATACCACGAAGAGTGTGACTGCTGAAATCAGTGAATAAATGAATAAATTGACCAGGAAGCCTGTGGGTACGTTACAGGGCTCGGGGGCTATCCTGAGGCCAATCATTTAGCTAACACGCTAATGAAAGTGTGTGTAGTGCGGTTAAGGGCAGGCACCATGGGAGGTACCACTCCCCTCCCTCCTCATGTTGGGGACTATTAATAGGCTGGATGGAGCCACTGGTTCTCCCAAGAGAGGCCTGCTGATGAAGAGGAAAACCTGTCGTTGCCTCCACTAATCACTGCCTAATGGCTGCAGTAACACAGGTTTTACTAATGGGACTCTACGTGGGAATCTGCACAATGCAGAACTGGTCACAGAATTCTAATCAACCTGAATGCTTATCCAAGGAGTATATGAAGTTGATTGACCTATATTTTGCACTGAAATGTGTTTAACAAAATAGGGAAACTAAGAGTTGTTATTTTCCCTGACTTGAATTACTTTAAAAGCATAGTACTAAAAAAATAGATTTATTTTCCTCCTACTTTTACATAATTAAATTGGTAAATGGCTAAAAGAAGCTCAAAACTTTTTTTTTATTATTTTTGATAAATCTGGTAAAATATAAATTATTTGCCACTTCTCTGTTGTTGCATACTTCTCAGTAGCGTTGATTATATGAAGAGTTTGAACTGATGACACGTCACACACTTTGTACAGACTGCACCTTTAAATTCTCACTGTATTAGCAACTCACCCTGAAACTGATTGAAATATCTTTCTGGAGGCACTGGATCCTTCTAGTCTAAGCCCTTTCCAGTCAGATCAGGGGTGTCTCATATATATTATATGCTATTAAACTCCCTCCTTGGTTTTCGTCACATCTTTAGTGATCATTTCCACTATAGATGTATATATTGTATATATGTATATTTTTAATTAACCTATGGCCTCTCTTTTTCTGAACTCCCTTTGCAACTGCCAATAGAAATCAAAACCTGGATATCCCCTATAAAATATGATTGGCAATAAAATATGATGACTTTTCAAATAACACTGACCAAATAATTTTTCCCCCTACTTAGGCTAAGAGTTTGGGTGTGATCCTCAACATACAGCACATAAAACACAAAATGGCAAACATATTTCTAACAACAGTCAATTCTGCTCTTCCCTCCCAAGAAGCCACACAGCTGTTTTATTCTACTTTCAGGTCACACCAAGTTATAATTCCCTTTTCTTTCTTCACCTACATAAAATGAGTCCGAAACTTTCGCTGGATCAGAATTTGCTTTATGTTTTATAACAACAACTCTCTTCAGTAATAACACCTCTACTTCAAAAACCTAAATGATCCCCAGTTCAATTTTATTTTGCAAACTGAATTTAGATGGTCCCCTATGATGCCAGTATTTGCATTGTTCGTTGTATATCTCTGATCTCTTGCACATCAACACGCCTACATGCAGATGTAGATCTTCATCTTCTATTCATCTTCATCTTTCCCATTTTTTGTCT
Source organism: Phalloptychus januarius (assembly GCA_902982915.1). NCBI lineage: Eukaryota > Metazoa > Chordata > Actinopteri > Cyprinodontiformes > Poeciliidae > Phalloptychus > Phalloptychus januarius. The sequence goes on along the minus strand of CADWAE010000230.1, from coordinate 11,288,237 downwards.
TGTTACCATGGGGGCAAGAGTTTCCAGCTTCTGCCCCCTTCCTTTCCATCTAAAACACATACATCTCCAACTCTCTTGCTTAGATGTTTAAACTGCTATCAGAGCATGATAGCAGTTTTGCTATCATGATTGCTAGTATTATAAGTCATATTTTAAGACTTGAAGTACTTTGTCACTTTTAAAACTTTTATATTGCTCTTGTTTTTTCTCAATTGTTTTTAATATTAACTTATGAAGCTTCAGCCTTCTGAAATGTGTTTATGTAAATGTGAATAAATCCATAGAAGACAATAATTAGATTTTTTTTTGTTGTAAAGACAATGCTGTTGTTGTTACACAGTATGCTATGCCAACATGTAATTTAATTTATTTCTTTTTGTTTACTTTTTTTCTACTGTGTTTTTATTTGATAGTTTATTTCTCTTTAGTAATATTTTTGAAGCTATTGCTTTGCTTTCACTTGATGTAGTTGAGAAATTGCTGTGTGTTTAGATGCATAACTGCATTTATTACTCAAGGTCTAAACTATTTATTATTATTAAAAATGTTTCAGATCATTTGTAAAATACTAATAAAAATTTGAACAAATTAATAGAATCTAAGTGTTAAACTATCAGTGAAAAGTCTGCAATGTTTGATAATTACTTGTATTATTTTATTTACTTGTTCATACTTTCATATAGTCTACCACAAAGTAATCCCAGTGGTTCTTCTGGTTATTCTACATTTTGAATAGTGTACTTGTTTGAGCAGGTTCAACCTGTTCTATAGAAAATAAAAGAAACTCAACTGTCATTGTCACACAGACAACAAAATAAAAAAAGTTAAATCAGCCGGTACATCATGCTCACAATAAAAGAGATAAAACATGTTTTAGCTATTTGGTTTTAGTATTACTCATATCCACACATTCATGTCAGGAGCCTACAGGGATTGTTTTCAATGGCATAAAGTCTGGTTAATTTAGTGATGTAGGAGAGACCTTTCCTTTGTTAGACCAGGATGTGTTAAGCTCTGGCCAACCTACTATAAAAATTTACACTGGTGATTTATGGCTGGTGGGTTGTTCTAAATGTGAAGGTGAGTTTCACATTTACAAAAGTTTGAAATATCAAAGTGCTTCCGGTTAAGACTTTCAAATTAAGATAACTTTAAGTAAACAAAAAAAAAACAACTAATAAATCCAACCTTTATTCCATCACACTTTTTAAATGAGCATGAAAAGTGTGGTGTATAGAAAATGACTGTTGCAAAATCAGTGAATGGTTTCTAGTTAAATAAGGTGCATTTGATTGTGTTCTCTTTTTTCCTATATAATATTAATATTATATCAGTTAATATTTTCAAAAACAGAGATGTAAGAAGGTACAAGATATAGTTAACTGGCATAATAAAATGTGTTTAAGTTGTAAGTGCAGCAACAGAACATTTCTAAATGTGAAACATGCAAAATTGTATCCAAATAAAAACTTTAAATGCCTTCGATTTTAATAAATTGATTTTCTTTTCTTTTTTGTACTTATTAGATTCCCTCCTTCATAGCGCTTAAAGGTCAAAAGTAACAACAGAAAGAAAAAAGTATAATGAGTAATGGTAGGATAGCAGAATAGAGCCTGTAATTGTTCACATGTTGTGTAGGACAATAGCAGATTCATGTCTTCTATAGTGAACACATTACTTCCTTCTGATTCTGCTTCTGACAGAAAAATATATATATTTCTGACCAAATCAATTTAAATGTTTTAAACATTTCAATTAAACATGAGCTATGTACACTGACTTAATAATCTTACCTGTGCACTTTGACATGTAGGTTTTACGGCTGTTTCTTAATTCTGACTCCTCATCAATAGGAAGAGGAGTCAGAACTAACTATTCTGACTCCTCTTAAAATGACATATTATTACATATGATAGGATAATATGTAATATGTAATCCTGTCATGTTACAGGAAAAAGATGTAAAAAAAAAAAGTATTTCATTGTCATTGTCTTTCAAACATTTTGAAGGACAGTCATTGGTGTGCACCACCTCCAACCTGCATTTCCTATATAAGTAATAATTAATTTGTTTGTAAATAACCACCCAATGCCAACCTGACAGCAGTGTAAAGGTTAAAAAACTGTGTTTTCACTAGGTTTTTAAGATTGACAGGTCCACATTAGTCTTGACTAGGCCTGGGTTAGCTATTAGCTTCAGCCTCCGGGTCAAACAAATCTGGAAGCTATCAAGATAGCTAAAGACTGTAGCTAATATATTACTGCATTTCATAGAAACTCACCTCAAAAATCGTGAACTGTCCCTTTAAGTTGAACACGGTGAGCTTTATGCTGAAGGAGCAACACCGCGCTTCCTGTATCCTTCCACCTTTCTCCGGATATTTTCCAGGATCTTGGAGGCCAGACTTCCCTGATATCCCGTCCAATCAGAGCACTGACAAAGTAAAACTCAGTGGCTACGTCCTCATACAAAAATATGTGTCTGTTAAAGAAGTTGTGAGTCAGCAAGACGTCGCTACAGAAGAGTTTGTGGGTGAGTTTTTACTATCTTGGACAGATTTGTTGAATCTTTCGTCTTGGATATGACGTTTCCGGGTGGCTGGACGTGACAGGAGCGGGACCGTATGGAGTATGGAGGGATTAAACCCACTTTGTGTCGCCTGACTGTTGTCAGACTCTTCTGGATGACTTGACTGATAGCTCTGGCTACTCCTGGTTCTCCGTGAAATACATGCCACGCAGGCGCGTAACTTCCTCAAAGTTTGCACAGAAGTGTTTCATTTCAAGAATGACACTTTAACACATGTAGGTTTGTTTTGAAACACCTGAAAATGATGATGGTTAGAAGATACCTGCGGGGCAGTGGGAGGGTGCTCGCCTTCGTGTTTGTTGCTTCAGTGATTTGGCTGCTGTTTGACATGGCAGCTCTTCGCATGTCCATAAACGACGTGAACAGCCAGTTGGTGAGAGAGAGGGTGATCCGAGAGAAGGAGGTCATGATGATGAAGAAGCAGCAGCAGCAGCAACATGTTGGGGTCACACCGGCAAAGAGGAGGGGGTTCAGGCACCCAGTGCAGAGGGTGACACATCCTGGGAATATACAGCAGGGCGCCAACGCCAATCTGGACCACATCTATAGACATAAACTGAATCCAAAGTTTGAGGTCAAGCAACCTAATCAGAGACAGGAAGGTCATGATTTCAAAACTGACAACTCTAAATCTGCTTTGTCTAACCAAAACAATGGAGAAAGCCTTCCTAAGAAGAAGGCAGTGAACTTGGATTTAAATGTAGCAGTGGCCAGTGAAACTCAAGTGCAACCAGCTAAGACAAACAAGCCAGTTTTAAAGACAGAACTTAGTAAATCTGCTCAATTTGCACACAAACCTTTAAAAGATGAGGAATTAAAGATAGATCAGAAGTTAGAGAAGGATCTTATTAAGAACGGAATAAAAGTGAGTCATACTACGGCAGAGGAGGCACACCCTGTTAAGACAATATCTCAGCAAACACCCATCAAGGATGTTAATAGAAAGGAGGACGTGAAGCCAAAGAATAACCTACAAGCAGGAGACAACTCCAGCAGCGTCAGAAAACCAGGCGTCCACAAAGTGCTTTCTCTGGACGCGACCCACGTCCCCAGGGACCCCAATGCTGTCGGGCAGTTCGGCCAGGCGGTGATCCTTCCGGGTAGTAAAAACGCAGAAGTGATGAAGAGATGGAACGAGGGCCACTTCAACGTCTACCTCAGCGACCAGATCCCAGTGGACCGTGCCGTTCCCGACACCAGGCCGGAAACGTGAGTACTCCGTTCTGAGTTTCAAATCAAAAACATCCCTGCCAGCTCTCTCTGAGTTGTTTGTTTTGTTTCCAGGTGTGCACAGAATCTGGTCCACAACGATTTGCCCACCACCACTGTGATTTTCTGCTTTGTGGACGAGGTGTGGTCCACGCTCCTTCGCTCTGTCCACAGTGTTCTCAACAGATCTCCACCGCACCTCCTCAAGGAGATTATTCTGGTTGATGATGCCAGTACTAAAGGTAAGACCCTCACTGCTAAATATAATCTATCACATTTACTTTCACAAAAATAAGCATTTCAGCACTCGTGAAGTACATTTCCTGCATTTTTAGACTATCTGAAGGAGCAGCTGGATGAGTACATGTCACAGTTTCCCAAAGTGCGAATCATTCGTCTAAAGGAGCGTCAGGGCCTGATCCGAGCGAGGCTGGCTGGAGCAGCAGTTGCCAAAGGTAAGGATGCTACGTCATTCATGGGAATATTTTTTCTAACTTTAAGGTTTAATCAAAACAGTTACACGTCATTATCACAACAAAAGGGAGTATGAGATTAAATTGTTCATAATCCTAGACTTTTTGTCACATTAAAACCACAAACTACATCACATTTTTCCAGCATTTTATGTGATGAACCAACACAAAATAGAGCAGAACTGTGTACAATCTGAAAAAGTGTGACATGCATTCTCCTGAGTACCGGCTTTGCATATCTAGAGGCTTACATTTTTGTATAAACTTTGCAAAACAGCTCAGCCTAATTGAGATTGGAAAAAATTGCAACATCAGATTAGACTGCACTAAGATCATTGCCCTGCAGGAAGGAGAATCTCAGGTCTCAAGTCTTTTGAAGCCTGAAACAGATTTTCTTTGTGGCTTGCCTTGTTTATTTTCATCCGTCTTCCCATCAACTCTGAGCAGCATCCTCCTCACATGCTTAAATAAACCATCACCACTGCTTTGTTTCACAGCCGGGGGTGGTGCCATTAGGAGGTTCTCACCCTAGTTCTCTGCCACACATTGTGAATGTAGGTCACAAAGTTCAAATGTAGGCTGTGTTCTCTACATGGCTTAGGTCAAACTACAAGCAAAACCTCTTTTTAGTTCAATGGCTTTTTTTTTTTTACCATTTTTTGATAAAGACCAGATTTGCGGCATGCACAACAAATAGTTGTCCTGTCAACTGATTGGCTCTCCTGAGGTATGCATTGCTGCTGCTACTCCAGAGTTACTATTGGCTCTTTGGCTGCTGATTACTGCTCTCTTCTCATGGCTTGTTGGTTTAGGTGAACAGTCCTGCATTGTCATGTAAGACATTTTCAAGATGATGTATCATATTTCTTTAATTGTGCAATTCTTTGGGTTGATCTGTCACATAAAATCCCAATAAAATACATTGAGGATTTAATTGAATTGCTATCTGATTATAAATCACATGCAGTCACACAACCCTATGTTGGTAGGAAGAGAAGAGCTCTCTCATGTGCTAAAATTGGATAGGAGCATATAAATAAATATCACAAGGTGACATGCCTTATGGATCAAAGGCATAAAGCATGTCACCTTGTCAAAGCAGACTTGCTTATGCATTTGTCCAAGCTACCTCTGCATAGTTGTAAGATGTGGGCATGAGGGGGAAATCAGAAAATCAGCAAGATCAATACTACAGTAAAATTTTTAAATATGTGTATTACATAGAGGTTAATGTTGGCTTTACCTGAAAATAAATGTTTGTTTTCATCTAATGCAGGCGAGGTCCTTACCTTTCTTGACTCCCATATTGAATGTAATGTGGGCTGGTTGGAGCCGCTGCTGGAGAGAGTCTACCTGGATCGCAAGAAGGTGCCTTGTCCAGTTATCGAAGTCATCAGCGATAAGGACATGAGGTAACTAACTTGCTGTAAATTGGATTCGAGATTAGCAATACTCTGCATTGAAATAAGAAATATCTTTTGTATTTGATCCAATAAAAGGTGTGGCTTTGTGTTTGTTATCCACAGTTACATGCTCGTTGACAACTTCCAAAGAGGGATTTTTAAATGGCCTTTGGTGTTTGGTTGGAGCCCAGTGCCAGAGGATGTCATTAAAAAGAACAACATGAAAGTTACAGATCCAATCAGGTATTGTCCTCACCAACACCTTTCTGTTCTTTGTATGTCACATTTAGTTTGGGCCCTAATGGCATGTTTACATCCTGCTACCCTGAACTCTTATCACAGTAGCAGAGTTCTGCATCTCTTCTGCCTTTTGTTGTGAGCTTCTTGATTTTCAAAGAAAACCATTACCAGTAAATGCCTCCTTCAGTATTTCTGCTCTGAAAATAAAATTGCGAGGTGCATGACAACAGCCATCTAGTATGTAGATCTTAAAAATTTGTGTAAACTGTAATATTGTATCATATTTACAAACACAACCATTAGACAACTTTATTTATGGTAACAAAGGAGGCAGGCATCTGACAAACAGTAAAATCATAATTTTAATGGAAAGTGTAATAATCAGTTAAACTGATTATTTTTCAGCAGTGCAGGTGTAATAATTTATTTAACACAATTCTAAACTATGATAGCAGATGCACTGTGAAACAAAAGAAAGACCTCTCCATGCTTAGACATCTATGGAGATGTACTCTGTTTTTATCCTTTTGCAGAGGTATTTGAAATTGAGGGGGAATAAAGAAATACCCCCAGAAAGTTTCCGGCAGGAAAACCATTTGACTCTGTCTCATCTTGCAGGTGTCCAGTTATGGCAGGTGGCCTTTTTTCCATTGACAAAAAGTATTTCTTTGAGCTCGGCGCTTATGATCCTGGTCTGGATGTGTGGGGTGGAGAGAACATGGAGATTTCATTCAAGGTGAAAATCCTTTTTGTTTTTGGCTCTCTGAACTATGGTCATACTATTTCTGTCCACTTGGCTCCAGCTGCTTGAACATGTTGCCATTTTAAATAGATCTGGATGTGCGGAGGAGAGATCGAGATCATCCCCTGCTCTCGCGTGGGACACATTTTCCGAGGACAGAATCCCTACAAATTCCCGAAGGACAGACAGAAAACAGTGGAGCGTAACCTGGCAAGGGTGGCTGAGGTTTGGCTGGACGAGTACAAAGACCTTTTCTATGGCCACGGGTACCAGCACCTGCTGGATAAAAAGGTCATTGACATTGGCAACCTCACAGAACAGATTGAGCTGAGGAAGAAACTCAAATGCAAGAGCTTCAAGTGGTACCTGGATAACGTGTTTCCGGACATGAACACTCCCGCAGTCAAAGCTGAGGGCCTGGTATGTGGATGAGTTCAGAGAGAGTGCTGTTTGTATGTTTTTATCAGATTAAGCTCATTATCCTGCTTTGCTTCATGATGGTTCCATTGACCTTTTCATCAAAATAATCAAAATATCTTTCCAGCACTGCAGTTTTATATCTCTAAAAGTTTGATTTTATTTTCCAGGTCTTCAATCGGGGCTTGAGAAAATGCCTTGCCCTGCAGAAAGACTCTTTATCCTTTGAGATCTGTGATCTTAGTAATCAGGTAAGAGTTGTTTTTCTTTTATCTTTATATTATTGCAGATTTTAGAAAATGTTTTACAGTTTTTACTCATAATCTTTCTGTGGGGAAGATATTTTTGGATTAATTGCAAGTTTGTGGCCGTAGCATAACAAAAAGAGAATCCAGGCTTAGACAAATGCATTCACAGTCTGAGCTGGGACCAAAGCCATGACAAACAAGGGTGGGGTTCAAGACAGAGGCTTTCTAAATCTGATGCTTTTGGATTCAGAGCACCCTCATTGAGGCATTTCTTAGTAACTAATTGTCTTCATGGTACACAGCACTGGGATTGTGCAGTAATGACAGTGCCTTATAAAAGTATTTATACCCATTGAACCTTTTCACTTTGTCAGTTCACTACATATGAGATAGAACGACACAAAATAGTTGCATGATTATAAGAAAATTTTAGTTTTTTGTTACATTTCTTACAAAAAAACATGTCATACATTTATGTTTAGCCTTCGTCCCTTATGTGCATTAATATGCACTATAAAAACCATGTTAGCACTATCTATCCTTATTTCTGCTCTTGGGTCCACAGCCAATCAGCGCCAAAGAGAATAAATGCTGCTCCTGGATTTTCTGCTTTGCAAAAACCAGCCAATTCCCTTTTTATTCCTTGTATTTCAGAATCAGCAATTTAATTACACCTGGATGAAGAGCATTCGACACCAGGAACTCTGTGTTGCTGCCCAAAGCACAGGAAGTGGCTTCGCTTTGCTGCCATGTGATAACACCAAACGTGAACTCCGCTGGTTCTACAAAACTTCCAACTCTGCTCTAGTAAGTTCTCTATGCACGCTGCTGCTGTAGTGGAATAAAAGACATACCTACTGCTTTGTTTATTAATTGTGCTTCCTCTTTTGTGTTTGCAAAGACGGAACATCTCATCTCAGAGTTTGTTCCTAGCCACATGTGCCTAGAAGCAGAACCTCGGGATGACTCTGTCCGTCTACGTCCATGTCAGCCCAGCAGCATCTTCCAAAAGTGGGAGTTTACACATTACCACCTACAATGATGAGCTTAACAACGCTTTGTGGAAACATCCAGCGGCTTTACAGCGTAAACTGTGGTCCAGCCACCATAACTGGACTGACTGGAAGAAGACTGAAGCGGTTCAGTGGAACAAATTTGCATGAATATCCATCAGCTGGTGTGGGTTGGTTGCTAGAGGACAACAATCTTATTTAACACACTGGGAGTGTTTTTAAAAAACTGGGATTAAAACTGTGGAAAAAATTCCCAGTTTAATGGTTTAATAGTGCCTCAGATTTTGCTTCTTCACAGACTGAACAACAAATGAAGAATTTATTATTTTACATAAAAAAGTGTGGGTTACAGGATGTGGTGTAATTTATGCTGCTTATCTGGGTTTAAATGCTTTATCCTTTTGATTTGATTCAAAACTCTGAATGGTATGATTTATTTTCCTAACACTAGGGGGGAGTGTTGGTTCAGATGCCTAAATAAACCTGTGTTGTGATGCAAACATTTTAACCAACTGTTGAACTCTTTTTGGCCAAACCAATGGAAAAAGCATCTTATAATAAATATAAAATAATCATAAATCTAGCTAGAATTCTTTATTCTATTTAGTCTTTAGCCATGGTGATGGCTAGATTTACCCCTGACAATGTCACAATTCAACTCTTGTAAGTTATTAAAGCTGTACTTTTGGGGTGCTGTGGTGGCGCAGGGGCTTAGCACAACCCACATATGGAGGCCTTAGTCCTCGACACGGCCGTTCCAGGTTCGATTCCCGGCCTGGCGACCCTTTGCCGCATGTCTTCCCCCTCTCTCATTTTCCTCTTTCCTGTCCATTCACTGCTAAATAAAGGCAACTAGAGCCAATAAAACCTTTAAAAAAGCTGTACTTTAAAAAACTTTCATTTCATAAATAATTTCATTCTTTATACTTACAAGATTCAAAAATTATAACCTTACGTTTTAATTTTTGGGGTGAATACGACGTTTTGGCAGAAATGTACTGGCGTGAGACTTTTCACAAATTATCCGATTTTGTTTTTCTTCTAAGTATTATGATGACATGTTATTCAAGTCTTAGTCAATTGTAGCATCATTCTATCCGAATACTTAGCTTAAATATTTGAGCTGGTAGTTTGCCTGCCTCATAGTTCATCACAGCTCATACTTTGTCTGCAAGGCCATTGCAGAAGCTAAAACTGCTTAAGATTTTTGCTCTTGTGGGATACACATCAACATCCAGATGTTAACTGTCTGGCCTGAACTGCTTCCTCCACTGAAAGAAAGTTGGCTTGGGCATTCACAAGCCAACAAGGATCAAACATAAGCCAATTGTCCAGAGTAAAGCCAGTTTAACAATAGAATGATCTGACGTGGTGTCGACCTAGAGAGAACTGTCGGCTCCAAAATCAGCACCAAACACCTTCTGGAGAAAAGTTATATGATCAAAGATTGAGTAACTTTCCCCAAAAGTATGTTTGGAGGATTTGAGGTGAGGCTTTCACCTGATTCACTGGCTAGCATTATGTTGGCAGTATCATACCATAAGCTCGTTTGTGTACAAAGTTGATGGATAATGAAGGAGTGCAACTCCAATATCCTTAACTCCTGATCAAATCAACATACAGTTGAAACTCGAACACAACTTAATGTGCCAGCAGAACGGCAATCCTAACTGCATCCAAACTGGTTAAAAGAGGCTCACTGTACCATGTCTGCCAAAATGCCACACTGATGCCAGAAGCTTCTGATTGGCCACAAAAAGCATATAGCATGTGAATTCACATATGTGCCGTTCATATGCGGATTTGAGCATGTGCTTATAAATTTGACCCAGAAAATCCTCAGTAAATTCAAACTTGCGGGCCCAGTACTTGTTTTTTTTATTACTGCAGTTTGTTGTTGTATAATCATCTCTTTGGATCAAATAAATCATTCAGATCCCCAAATTAGTATAACATACACATCCACAATAAATACCTGTAGAGTTAACAGCAAAGTTAGGCATTTCTCAAACAAAATGGCATTAAAATAGATTTAGGAGTCTCACAGATGTAAGTATATTGTGAATATCATCAGGGGTTTCTGAAACTACTGACATACATTTCAGAGCAGGAACATTTGTAAGCTTGTAGTCATGTGTTTGGCCCTTCATTTTTTTTCTTAATAGATTTGAAAAGCAGGTTATTTTTTACTCATCAGCAGGAACTCAAACTCCTCTATCCTTTGTCGTGTGTTGCCTCTACGGATCCTGCGGTAGGACACGGTGCTGTATTTGGAGGAGAGATGGTTGAAGGCGCTGCAGTCAGATTTCGTTGGCCCAGGCAGGTTTGACTGACCTTGGATGGGGTTTTGCAGGAATTCTGCTTGCACATTTCCCACAAGCTGCACGTCACTTGATTTCTGGGTGTCGGCACCAGACAGTCTTTGAGGAAATTCTGCATCCCCATTCAGCTTTATATAACCGTCATTGTAAAGTAAGTCAAACAGGTGTTGATTTGAGGTGTCAGCTTCTGTCATCACTTCCTCTTTCTTAACTTGGTCCGCTGAAAAAAGAAGCAAACGTAGGCATTTGTAAATGTAAATGTTAAATCATGTGTTTTCCCTAGACATTAAGAATATCATACCATTTGATGCTGCTTTATTTTGCTGTACAAACTCGCCAGAAGTTTTCCCAAACTTTCCAGGAGTGACATAAGACTCTGCAGATGATTCCCCAGAGTCTGAAACATGCATTCTTTTAGTAGAAAATGTCTCAAGCTTCTGCTTTTCCTCTTCAGTCCAAATGATGCACTGGTTCAATTCCTTCTTCATCTCCAAGTTTCCTTTCTGTCCTGGATTAGTCTCCATCTGTTGGTTGCCTTCACCATCTGCCACACTGTTAACAGGATTCTTGCACCTTTTGCCACTGAAGCCAGTTAAGTTGTCCAACTGAGCGTGCTCCTCATCGCTGTAGAACACCGAGTCATCTCCCATCTCCATTGACCAAACTTCTCTGTCCTCAGACTCTTCTGTCACTTTTGAGATGTCAACAGTTCTCCCATTAATAATCTCCAGTATCTTTGAAGCTTGCACATCTTCTTCTTCATCAGCTCTGAATTTTGATTCATTTGAAAAAGTTGTAATTTTTGCCATCTTCTATGACTCTGCTTGTTGAATCTAAAGCTAAACAAAAACAGTCCCGTCTTCCTCCAGCATGATATTGTCCTTCATTAAAGAGCGAGGAAAGCGTCCAGCCCAGTTGATTCGGGAGGGGTCTGCATGGTGCTCTCTAGCGTTTGTACCATGGACATCTGTGTGTTTGTTGACTCACTGAAGAACAGGGGTTTTGTTGTGGCCCAACAAAGGTTCATTGTGGTGAAACCAGCTGCATATGGAGCAATTGTTCTCCTTCTTAAATTTCTGCTTTCTGTAAAACTTAAAAGTCTAACTTAGTATTAGAGCTGAAACAATTCCTCGAGTGATTCGAGTACCTCGATTATTAAAATTCCTCGAGGAAAATTTACCTGCCTCGAAGCTTCGTTAATTTATGTTTTATTATTTAGCACATAGACATGAATAAGTAGACGCCTCATGGAGAGGGTCGGCCTGTTACTGCGATACGTCACAGTGTCCGCCATATTGAATGTAGCCTATGTGCCAGTAAGCTAATACAAGTAAATGGTCCGAACTTCTACAAAGTATTTTAAGTTACTACTTAAAATAGTAACTTAACCTGTAATCATTATTACAGGTGTTAATAATGATTAACACCTGTAGCTCGTTGTCTCCTCTCTAGTTCCCCAGGTCGAGGGTTTCCCTGTGCGTAAGGGCAGTTCACAACATTCACGGTTCTACTTCAAACATATCCAGAGTTTATTCAGACAAACAAATCCATCAAATCACACCAATAACATACCAGAATCAACAGAAACTCAAAATCACAAGACAGACATCAATCAGCTGAAAGAAACAGAAAAATGCACAAATACAGAGACCAATACGCCGCTGCACCCCAACGATCTGATTAATTCTTTCAGGTCCGACACTTTTAAAAGGAAGGTGTGTTCTGTTCTCTAATTTATGCAGTCTGGGAGGTCCCTGCTCTCTAATTAGATTAAGTTTCAAATTTCAAAGGGAAGATGCTCCAAATGTTTTATGACTGTCGTTGCTGGGCTGATGAATGTTGATTGTCCTGAGACAACCAACCTTCCACACTTTTGTGTGAGATCTTACAACCTCTCTTCAGGTGTCTACATAGCAAAAGGCCCCAATCCTTATATGGGTTCAGGAAACAGTTATCTCTATGCAGACCCCCTTCTGCTGTCCCAGCACAGATGCTGCTGCATTCCAAGCACAGCAGGAGGCCGATGGCTCAGAGCCGTCCTCTCAAGTAGAATATCAAGACGGGCTGATTTGGATCTAAAAACTGGTACAATTATCTTCTACTGATCAGATTATGTTGATTAAGCCATGACTCTAAATCTAACTTAAAATTGAGTCCTATTCAAGATAATGTTGATCTGTCAAATATTTAAACGTGCTTAAAATTAAAACTAGCATAATTGAATTATCATTTCCAACACTACCTGTCATTGACACATTCTCTCACACACACTAATATATTTGGTAATCAAAGAAAGCACTAAAGACAGTTTCTAACTTTTGATCTTGATTATTTAATTGCTTTGGGGGATTTCTCAATAAAGAACACAATGTTTTTATTGGATAGAAATGATTCCGATAAATAGTTTTTATATTGACATTGATGAACAGACACACACTTTTACAGTATATTATTCAAGGACTTAGCTAGAAGGCCAGTTAGCTAATGCTAACCGGCTCATTCAATCATACCAACAACATAGGGCGGCTAAGCTAGCACGGAAAGCACCAACACGATCACTAACTCACCAATTCCGTTCGAAGGAAATCCTCTCACCATTTACGGTAGGTCTTTGATAATTAGCTCGTACAGTCAACATTCTACATATTAAGTTTTAAGCGCTACCTCATAACAATAGAGCGACGATCATTTTGCGAGCTGTGAGCATCTTCATTATCAAGCACAGCGTGATGTACAGTCCAAAACTACTTCAATGCCGAGAAACGAGTTTCTTGTTTGTGGGGAGGATATATCTCTCCGGAAAACATTTTAGTTTGCCTTTGCAAAACGTCTGCTTATTCCACACATTTCTCTAGAAGCGGTCTGAAAACAGGCAAGGTTTCCAGGTGAACTGTATTTTTATTTATCCACTTCTTTGTTGCTTTGGTGGTATTTGGTTGATCACGGCCATGCTAGTGTCTGACGGTAGTTCTCTGTTGTCTGTTGGCCACATAATGCGGTGAAATCATTGTGCACACTGATTGGAAAGTTATCCCCAAAGCATAATGCTTTCTCTTTGATGCATAATGGTTGCTCTTTTAATCAACCTCAGCATTTCTCTTCCTCCAAACATGGTGGGTCAAGTTGAAGTTCAAGAGCTTTATTTTGGTTTCATTTGACCACAGAACTTCATTTCTTCTGAGTGATTTCACAAGCACTGGTAAGCAGAAGACATACGTGTGCTTTCTATAACAGGGGCTGCAAGATTTTGAGTCATTCCAGCATCATGCATAACCAGTGGTGTTCTTGGTTACTGAAAGTTGCTGTTACTTCAGATCATTAACAGCTTGTAAAGTTTCAGGCTAACCATCTTATGTTCAATATTCATCATTCTTACCATGGGAGACAAGATCTTGCATTGAGATTAAGAATTAGGACAAGTGTAGTCAATACTATACCTTTTTTAACAATCGATTAATAAAACAATCAATATTGCAGGCTTGTAGAGATACAAATGTTGTCGCTGACATCCGTTGTTACCTCTGGTGGAGAAATTTCAAAGCCAGAAGATGCAGGCAGATGTGCTTGGTGCACAAAAGGTATATTCAGGAACATCTTTAGTTGACTGAATGATGGATCTGTGTGTCATACGTAAATCAGTGATTCTTGAGATTAGGGACAAAATGTTATTTATTTGAATACTTATACTTAATCGTCATTATTTTAGTATTTCTTTAATTGTTTTAAACTATTATAATGTATTGACTTCTGCTCCAGGACAAGGGATTTTACAGACACCATCCACCTACTACAAAGTTTAAAATAAAAAATATTCAGCAAACACAGAAAACATACATTGTTGTGCTCACATGGCCCAGGTTAGTTTAGTCAGATATTTGAAAAAATTATATTTTGTGTATATTTTATTCAAATTTTATGCTTTATCCATAGGACCTGTTTTGTCCCTTTTCTCAAGAATCACTGAAACAATGTGTGGAACCAGAATTCTAGTTGGGCAAATGCATTTAGTGAAGCATTTGGGGACAAATGCTTCACTAAAGCATTTGAATGAATTGCAAAAAATTTTATTTTATGTGTTTGTTTTCTTTTCAGCATCTTTCTATTCTTTCATTCAACACTAAGATTAAAGTGCAATGAAAAATAAAAACAACAAGTTTGTTTTTAACTTTGCAAACTTACAAAATCAGCAAGGGATTAGATTCTTATCTCTATTGCTGCATCATCATGAACTGTTTTCAAGAGAAAGATGACTCAGGTTGGGTTATCATGGTTTCCTGGTGCCCAGTAGCTGTTAGTCTGTCTTTATCTGTTCGGCTGCAGCAGGAAACAGGTAAGAAGTCTGCTTTAATTTTAGAGAAGCGTTATTGGCTGCTTCTAAGTAACCAAAGTTATTTGCATATTATGCTTGCACAGACGTAGTTTGTCTGCGTCTTTTCTTCCTGTTCAGTGCGTAAGCAGTAAAAATAATTGTGGTACATCAAACAGTGCATAACAAAAGGGTTTATTGGGTAAAAGCCTTTTTACATATATACAATCTTGAGTGAACAAAATAAAGCACATGTCAAAAACAAAATATTTGCAGTTGCTTTCTTATACATACAGTTTTTCAGAATATGAAGAAATTAGGAAAGCAGTTGCACTGTTTCTGTGGACCGAAAGTAAGTTGTATCCTTTTGGGTAGGAGAGTAATTTTGGAAATGGAAAAAAGAGCTAAGTAGTACGCTCATGCCCACATCCTGTTATGAACTTAACAGACATACATGGTTTACAGATTTGGTTTTGGTTTCAAGCACCTGAAAGTCTTGTAAGTGCTACCTAACTTTTATCTGGTTTGTTCATTTAGGTCAAAACTGTCATTTTAAAATCCAAAGTAATGATTATATCTGGAATTTAAACTGTGATTAATGCTGCTCTGTGTGAGATGCACACAGAAAGAAATATTCAAGTTAGTAGGATGTATGTTCATCTATTATACATTGCAACCTATTACATTCACGTAACATGCATTCGTTTTTGTAATGCTTTTGCACTGGAGTTTTAGTCCAAATGTTGAGCTCAGCTCACATTAAGGCTCAGAAAGCGTTGGAGTAAACTTGTGTCTTCATTTGAAGAACACTTCATCAGAGTGTCTATTGCTACAGCCTTCAACCAGCCCTTAACATCAAGGGATCTCCTCAGGAACCTTTCAAGCTGTTCCCATCTCCTCCTCTTCAACTGATCGCTGAAGTCCAGGAATTAACTTAAAGATCTGTTTGCGCACACTGGCTCTCCTGCTTTTCCTTGGCAGAGTCCCAAAGAGAGATGAGATCCTTGTTTCTTCCCAGGATGGAGACAGAGAGGTGCTGCTGCCAGCCAAACTGGAGCTGCTGGAGCGGCACAAGGCCTGGTGATGGAGGCTGGATGACGACGTCCTCCTTGGCCCGTCCTGCAGGGGGAAGTCTTTTGGGAAGAAGCAGCCATCATCCATGGTGCTGGCTGCGCTGAAGGGACTGGGTGAGTTCAGATCCCCAAACACACTGGCCTGGTCGCTGTCGTCTGTCATCCCACTCCTGTAGCTGCTGTCGCTGGAAAAACGGCGCCCCTGGCGCCCTATGGGGGAGCCCAGAATACCCGAAGGGTCCATCAACAGGTTAAGGCTGCTGTCATTTAAATTATCTGGAAACACAACAGAGTCTTTGTCACACAAACGCCCAACTGCCAAGAAATAGTGTATGCAACAGGATGTTTGAAAGCTGTCTGCGCATTTCTCAGGGGAACACCTTAATCTAAATTATCTGAAGTTGACACCCTGCAGTAATTCACAATAAAAAAACAGGCCAGCTTAGGAGAAATGACAGAGGCAGTGCGAAAGGAAGTGCTGTGGTCTGACAGCTGAGCTCTCACCTCGCAGCAGACCTCTTTCCTGTAATGAGAGCGCTTGAAACTCCTTCAACTTCTCACGCAAGGACTGCTGCATGGGTAGAAAAAAAATCAAGGTTAATTCTTTTTAAATGTGTCACAACATTTATAAACTCAGAATGACCCATTTGATTTAAAAAGT
Organism: Phalloptychus januarius; assembly: GCA_902982915.1. NCBI lineage: Eukaryota > Metazoa > Chordata > Actinopteri > Cyprinodontiformes > Poeciliidae > Phalloptychus > Phalloptychus januarius. The sequence continues at coordinate 11,271,542 of CADWAE010000230.1, read as the reverse complement.
GACTCTCATTGAGAAGATTGATGGCTACAGGTTGAGCCACAGCCCACCATGTGATTGAAAAAACTGGTGTGGATGTTTTTAGCTTGCAGTTGATTCTGGCTCCTTATAGCTCATACTGTGTATTGACAGCAAAATGGGACAGTTTATATTTTGATGAGAACACTTTTGATCTCACCTGCATTTATCCGCTTTTACAAAGTTCCCTTAAAATAATCATTTTTTTAGATTTAGCAACAAAACACTATCGTCCACATAATAGTTCACAAGTTTTCAATGTTTTAAGTCCTCTAAGAGTTATGCTGAGAATATGTTTTATCTAAATGCCTTTTATTACATGTACATTTTTGTCATCTTATTTTTGCTCATTTAGAAATTCGATAACCTTTAAAATACATGATTATTAATTAATAAGCTAACTTTAAATATTGAATAGGTTAAGCATGTGATTGTCTTTTTGTTCAGGAGTAAGATTACATTTAAAAGCTTGAGTATCAAAACCTCTCCAGTCGGCTGGGGACCCTGATTAACCTATTTGGATTCAGTTGTGATGAATGATTTTTGCACCATGTGTTTTGGGACTATCATACATTTTTTAAATAAAACTTCAGCAAAAAGGTTTTTTTTGTTATTTAGTCATGCTTTGGGCATTCTGAGTGTCATTGCTACTTTCTTTTGGCACATTTTCATTTGTGAATCCACTGAAATCATCTGCCTTTAGAGTGACTTTCCGGCTGGACCCACAGCTGTTACGACAGGATTTCTCTGTCAGCCATGCTGAAAATAAATCGGTAGAGCCCACATGAACTGAATGACAAGTCATGACTGGGTCTAAAACCTTATTATGGACAACAATTTCTGTTGTGGTGTTTGAAGCTGATGAGTCAAAGGTAATTGTTCAACTTTAAATTCCTTCTCTTCCTTTTTACTCTTTGCCATCTGATGTTGGGTATTCTAACCCGTAATTGTAATTGTCCCCAGTAGTGTAGTGTAATATAACTTAATGCTACAAGGAACACACCTGGAGCTGATTGAGTTTCTTCTCCAGCTCTATCTTCTTCACAACATTACCACACACAGTCTCCAACCTGAAACCAGATGAAATTCTGTTATAAAACTGCTTCTCTATGTTAGGATTTATGTTTTGTTCCAGCAAAACCATGAGATTGTCACTTACTTTAGATTATTGGTTGATTGTTTTATAAGGTCAAGAATGTGTTGATGTGACAGTCCTTCTATGCTGACCGCGTTGATGGTGAGGATAACATCTCCTGTAACAACAACAAAATAAAAACAACTTTGAGAAAATGCATGCCGCTCGAGCATCAGTTGTCAGTGTGCATGGGCGTGCTCAGCTGACATGTGGTGAGTGATGTTTCCATCATTTTTTAGGTAACAGTCTTGATGTGTGCTTGTGTAGGGTCTATAGTGTAGCAAGGAAGTGGGTGGACTACCTGCGGTCAAGCCAGCACTTTCAGCCACACTGTCTTCTTTTATGTTGCACACGAAGGTGCACATCTCCACTTCAGACGTGCTCTTTAACTGCAAACCATACGTCTGCAAACGAGATGCAGGATATTGAGACAAAAGCCTGACAGAAAACTGATTTTAACTTAAGCACTTTAAATGCATCATATATAGTGTTAGTAAAAGGTGATATGGCATACCTGAATTTCAAAACCAAATGTTTCGTTGTCTTGTTTTTCCAACACCACTGTGGTTCTGCATTACAACATAAATGCAACAATTATTATTTTCAGATATATTGTTATTTCTCAATGGCATTTTCAGTGATTACCAGGGTAAATTTTGAATCTTTTTCAAAATTGCACATAAAGCCTAATGTATTTACCTTTGTGGGTCCATGTAATCAACCAGGGAGTTGGTGTGGGTAAGCTTAGGCTGCAGAGGGAGAATGCACAGTTCCTCTTTAATTTATAACAGCTTTAAACTTCTCAAAATAATAATTAAAATAGTTCATACTGACATAACTTTATTTGCATGTTGTAAACCTCTTAACAGTAGTAAAATGTTACATTTATTTAGGCAGTTTTTGTCACCTTGTTCAAAACACTTTTGTGACATATTTTTTGTATAAAAAATCTCAATACTGCTTCATTCAGCAGACAGCATGTCACATTTTCCAGATGTTAAAATATAAAATATTCAGCTTTTATGTTTGCAAGCTGCTCTTGAGCTGTAGTCTCACCTTGTAACTTCTGGGCAGGGTGCTGGTGTTCTGTCGGTGTCGGTCACTGCTCCCCCTCAGTGAACGCCGGTACCACAGAGCAGCCTTCTTCTTCAAAGTGTTGTCCACATTGCAGTTCTCTTGGCTGCTTTGTCGCTGAAATCCATTGATATTCATGGTGGACTGCATGGTGGAGTAGTTCTCAAAGCACCATAGCCTCCTCCTGCAGGAGCAGTTTAATTGTGTGGCCCAGCCCTGCGTGTGTAGCTGAAAGCCTAATGTGTCAAAGAGGAAATCCGTGTCATGTGATGGTTGTGGTGGACCTGCATCTGCAGATTCTCAGACTCACATACCTTCTTTCCTGTTAACCCTCGTTCACCTTTTTTTTTTCAGTTTCTTGAGAAGAGCATTGAAAAGAAAAGGAGGTAAAATGCTGAGGCTATTGTGTATAATTTCCCTTCAAACAGTCCCCTTTACTTTTTGCAATCCTGGCAATTCGATTTATGGTCTGTCACAAATCAGAGCACACAAGAAAACTGCCACCTCACTGCTTCTGCAGCACCTGCGTTTCCCCTTCTTCCTCTCTCAGTTTCTCAATGGGCTTACGTCTCAGTCCTGTGCTCCTGCCAAGCAGGGAGAAGTGTCTGATGGGGACAGACAAAAGGCAGATTTTGTTCTGGGTTGGTTTAACAATGCTGAGACGGACAGCCTGGGTCATTGGGCTGAAGGCATCAGACACGGTTGGATCAAAAAACGAATCACACAGAGGAGGACAAGGACTGATGAGAAGCTGAAGTCCAGTGCATTTTGTCCCACTGCAGCACTCATGTTTTCAAACATGAATCGAACCTTGCGAAAATATTCACCCCGCTGTATTTTTATTATATTAAAACAACAACAAACTACACTACTGAAGTATATTTTATTCAGATTTTATGTGATAGATATACACAAAGTATTGATTTTAAGGTGGAAGGAAAGTGATACAGCATCAAACATCTCTCAGAGATCTGAAGTGTGGACAAACTGAAAACCTACCAAGTCATGACTATCCACTTAAACTGACTGAAGAGGAATAAATAGCAGACACGTTATTAATACAAGTGTCAACAAAGACTGGCCTCATAGCTATTTACCTATTTTTACAAGTCCATTAAATATTTTCTTTAGTTATTCCCTCTGTGCTCATAGTAAATTGTACAAATGATTGTAAAAATGAACATAATTTTAAGATATCACCTTGCTGCTTTTCCTGTTTGATGAGTGCCACTCTAATTGCGTGTGAACTGTTTCACAATAGGACATTCCCCTAAAAACTGTGTAAAACATTCTAAACCAAGTTTAGAATGTTTTTTATTGCAGTGTATGCAATAAAAATGGTCTTTATAAAAGATTATCAAAAAGAAGTCGATAATGAGCCACAGTTTAAAGTCTCACATGAGTAGGGACCACTGCTGTAGAAGAAGGTGGTCAGGTCAGAGTTACCGTTTTGGCTTTTATGCGAACAACAGCATCACACATATATTGACATGTGGTGAAAGGTTCACACTGTAGGGATACAGAACAATCCTTAAGTAAACTTGTTCCAGTTGGTCTAATGCTCAGCACTGGGGCTGGAGCTCATTTTCCAGCAGGTCAGTAATCATTAACAAACAGCTAAAGCTACAATAGAATGGTTTCCATCAAATAATATTCATTTGTTAGAACTGAATAGAAAAGACAATTTTTTTCAAATAAATTCTTAAAACCACATATTATCTTCAAATTTGCAACTATGCACTGCCTGCCATTAGTTTATCATATAAAATCTAAACAAAATGATATCAGAGTTTGTGGGTGTAAAGTGTCAAAGTGTGAAAAAGTTCCCATGCATTAATCTTCACGCTCCACAGTAACCAGCAAACCTTTTCACCTCAGTACAAACAGATTAAAGATTCCTCATCTGGCAGATTGCATCACAGCAATCCACTCTGCCCCACTGATCCTGAACAGCAACACTGGCCAGCTACCCACGAGACTGTCTGGAGCACAGATGTCCCGTTTCAGAGGACACACTAAATCCCCAACCGTGTTCCAGTTACATGATTTCTTTTCTCCTGTGAGACCAGGCATTTTTCTGTTATATCAGAGAGACTAGCAGAGACATGATTTGAAAAGCTTGGAAAAGTCATTTTCAAATACATAATAAGAATATGTGTCGCAATAAGACTTGTTTGTATAAGAATGTTTAAGTAATATTAAACATACTTTTCTTTAAGTGCACATTTCTGTATTAAAAATATTTTGCTTTTTTTAATGATGTGATGTAATATTGTTTAATAGCATAAAATAATTTAGGTGAAAAAAATGAAAGCTTGGAAACATCAGTCTATGTGTAATAAATGTATATTATGTGTTGACTTACTATAATAAATAACACAAATAAATGAAGCTCACTAAATGATTGTTGTAAACTTAACTTTTTTATCAGATCTGGACAAGAAAGCGAGTGGCTGCAGATAACGATGAATATCATAACTTTTATCAACTGAAGTAAACATCACATGTCATAGATCTATATATATAGACTCGGAACCTCTCTTTGGAGAAGTAGCTTCTTGTATTTGCATATTTATCCACCATGGTTTTCTCACATGTACTGCCATTTTCAAATCCCCCACAGCAGTTCAGTAGGTTTCAATTCTATGCTGTTCAGTGAAGCTTTGTTCCTTCTTTCTGAGCATTTCCTTGGTGGATTTGTTAGTGCACATATGATTGCTACCTAGATTAACAGCTGACTTTCCATTCAGCTTTAAAACAGATGGCCTTTGAATGTTGCATTGGTTATTTTTTCACTCAGTTGTTCTATGCTGCACAGTTCCGCAAGCAGCATGAAACCACCACATGTTTTATTATTTGTTGGAGTTTCTCTGGCTGGTCAAATAATTTCAAACTCATCTCTGGTCTTTTTTCTGTATTTTCTGGATGCTTCTTAGATTTGCTTAGGTTTTCTTTGTAGACTACAAGTTTTTTTTTTCTTCATGCTTCAAGCTTTGAATAATCTTTTTTATGTGTAAAAGCAGGTGCAAAGGTAGCCTACAGCTCCTGCAATTAATCTTTTGTCTCATGGGAACTTTTAATAAATGTTTTACTTGGGAAGAATTTGCCACGGTAGCATGTGAGGGAATGCGATATAATTCAATTCAGATTATTTTTATAGTACTAGTTCACAACAAATGTCATCTCAAAGCACCAGGAGATTCAATTAATAAACAGAGAAATACATAAGTTGTGTAGCCAATCATATCACCAGATTCAGATTATTAAGAACATCGATTTAAATGCATTCCAGTAAATGCAATAATAGTTCAGTTTATTTTGCCAAATAGTATTAAAAATCTTTTATCATCTGACCCATTGAGGAGACTAATTGTGCATAAAGAATTTAATTTTCAGTACAAGATGGCCAGCTGACCATTCAGTTTGTAATAAAAAGAACAGGCTTACATCTTTATGCACTGTACATTTTACAACTTCAACTTCATTCTAGCACACACAATTTAAATGATGGCAGCACAGCACAAGCAACAAGACGTGACATGAATCAATCCATTTTACAAAACACAACTCATTTTTTCACATTTAAATAATTATTTGTAATATGAAAATCACCAAATGTAGCAAGATGAAAATCATTATGACTGCAACTTATATGTGCAACATTTTATGAGTAATCAATTTCCTGCAGAAACCGTTTAAATTTTGACCTAATTCTGGGTGAAGGACAATCTGGGTGCGAAGGAGGAACATTTTTCAGTCATATGCCTTGACGAAAAAAAGTAAGTATGCCATTGCCATTATGCAGAAAGGAGAGACATTACTTTAAAAGATTGGAAGAAAGATTAAGTGCATGGATGCAGAATACAAAGAGATTAGGGGAAACCCAAAGATGTTGCATAGTGATGCATTTGATTTTCCTGTAGACTTACTTTCATTGCAGTTCAATTTTATTTATCATTTGATTTTCTTTGTGCTTATGTTTTTACAACAGGCTTTCGAAAACAAATCCAACCTCGCAGTTTTTTAACATCATACTAAATGCCCCTATGCATGTTGCCTTTACTGAATGAATACTATAATACATTGCTCTTAAAGAGCTGAATGAAAGTCACTAAAACTTCTACAGTTATATCTATTAATAGCAAGCAGTTTACAATTGCTTCCCCTCAAGGTCAGGCAAGTGACACCGTGTAACCTTTTTTTATGTGACAACCATCACTGTAAAATCTGTTAAAGCAACACAGCACAATGTTAAAGACGTTGACTCATTTATGTAGTGCTGACAGCTTCAGGGTTGCAGCTTTATTTCCTCTGCCTAACGGTCATTAACTGCTTACATGTGGAGAGCGTCAGAAACGAAAGCAGGGATGAGTCACATGAGTTCAAGTAAAGAGAGTTGTACCGGAGATAAAAGTGACCTGTTTTAGATACGCTGCTCTGGGAAATTTTTTGCCTCACTTGCAGCAGTTTGCAAAGTTTTGCACAGTCTGAGCTTTCAGAACATTTGCAATATGAGAGAAACACAGTCGGAACATGAAGACAGTTTATTTACACACAGATATAATTTTATACAGAATAAATAGTGTTGGGGGAAAAAATGATAAAATAGAGTGTACAAAGTTCACATATAGGTAACAACCAATTAACATGAATGAAGACTGAATTTAAATGAATGAAGCTACTTGTTTGTTTTACACAGTAAACACACTAGTCAGAAATCGCATATATTGATCAATCCTCTTTGGAATAAAAAAATACATCACATGCTTTACTTTCACCCTTTTGTCATCTGATATATATTTATATATGACACAACAGGTAAAATTGGCTTAAAATCAACAAGTCAGAGTGAAAAAATCAAAGCGCAAGCATATAAAAGTTAAATGTTTAATCAGCAGAGACAGGATGTCAGTGTGTTCACTTTTTATTATTTGCAAGAAAGTAAAATGATTACATGACTGGATGAAATGAAGGATGATAAATTCATATTTTCCAAGATTGCAAGATGCCATTGGTTGAATGCTGTTACAGCACGCTTTTCTTCATTCATACTGAGATGCTATTGTGAGGAAAACAGATGTTTAATATGTCAATGTTTTGCGTGTGCATGTGTGTGTGTATTGAAGTATGGAGGTTAGTGTATTTCTATAGATATGGACTATATCGGAAACAACCTAGCAATCCATGCAAACATACAATAAAATCTAATCAAATAAGGCTGTAAATGATGTCTGATATGGGGGAATACATCAGAGAATAAGTATTGAAATGTTGAAGAAAGAGAAACATAAAAAGCCATTGCAACTCAAACATATAACTGAATGTTGTTAGTATTTAGAATTTGGTCCTCTCAGAGCAAATTAATACCAAGTTTTTACAGCCCCAGTTTATGGTCTACTCACTCCAGACCATTACTACATTATTGTAGCAAAACATACTGACAGCACTGGTTAAAGGCGAATTTTGAAACTTCTGAATACTCAATTGAGCACCATTGACCAGGTCCCCAGAATATGTACTGTATGACAGATGTGTTAAACAAATAAATGATGATAAGAGTTTTCTGAGAGTCAGAACTGCTCATGGAAAGCCTCAGAAAGGCCTTGAAATAGCAGAAGCAGTTTTGTCCTCTGTGAAAGCGATAAGCAATACATTCAAGCAGCATGGCCTCACTGCCCAACCCTTCAATGCTGTAGAAATGTGTTTAAAATGTGCAGCAGAACACTAGCACAAGCTAAAGAAATGTTAGAAAACATATGCTAGATCAAATGAGCACAACATTTATTTCCTTGAATGTCATTGCATACATTTGGCGGAGATATGGCAATAAACATCCAACCGAAAACAACAACACTGAAGTTTGAAGAAGGGAACATCATGGTGTGGGACTTTTTGCTGCATGTTGTACTGGCAGACTGTATCTGAAGGAAGGATTTGACTGAACATATTAGAAAGGAATCTGAAACGAGGCCAGATTTTTCTGAAAGATATGGTTCTACCCACATAGCCAAGGAAACTCCAAGTTGTCAAGCTGAAAGAGGGGCAGAATCACAAAACATTATCTAACTAAACATCTATTGAAAGACTTAAAGATCAGGTGCATGGCAGAAAATCCCAAGAGCTTCAAGTTTTAAGGACATTTTGTATGTAAAAATAAGTCAATCACACCTGAGCAATAAAAGCTACTATGATTCCATACGACACGGCTATGGAACCAAGTATTGAGCAAATTTCAGTAAGCACCTTCAATACTCTAGATTTATATGTTTTTATGTATTTGTATTTCTTGGGTTGTTGTCAACATTTGATGTAAATTTCATGTCAAACAGCCCAAAAAGAAATTTGTTCGCTGTGAAATAATTCTACATGTTCAATACTTTCTTTGCTGTGTATGAGCATATATGTCATCTGCAGCTGAGCAGACAAACAGGGCCTAGAGTAAGAAATGAATCAAAAGGAAAGCATATTGTTTATCCCCATAGGCGCAGTCTTATAATTTCATAATTCAATGATAGATATCTTCATACAATATAAAAATATTAACAACCAGAGACTAAAACAGGCACTCTTGCGCGCACACACACATTGTTTCACACAAGCACAACGGTGAACAAATCCTTGCGACTTCTCCCTCTCTGCTGGTTAGGCTTTGTAGGCAACATCAATTATTCTAATTATCCTAGTAAGTACAACCCCTGTTATTATGCATAATTTTGATTGGCCTTACCTTTATCTTAGACTTGTATAAAAATATATAAATTAATATAATGTTCCCCCTTTCCCATAAAACTGAATTCTTAAAGCAGTCAACAAATGAAAATACACATTACATATATTTTTTTGAAAGATTAAGGCCTAATTTTAGAACGTCTAGAGCACTTATCTAACACCTTTTGTATTGCAGGCTACAATGACTTAATCAGACTTCACTGAACTGATCCACAGAATGAAATATGAAACAGTAAAATTTAACAGTTATGCTGTATAATGGTAAATATCTGTGGGTTGTGTTAAATGAATACAGCTCAGACAAGAGAGTAACTTTGTTCACAGAGCACAATATTAGCCTTTTACATGCGGAGTACTTAGCGAAAATAAGGTTAATACAGACAGGCCATGTTTTATTTATAATGTGTATATATATATATATATATATATAGACTGATTTAAAGTGAACCTTGTGAAGTTGTTGTCTTTAATTTCTACTAATTTACCAATCCAGGTTCATTCTTTTCAACCTGCTCTTTGGTAGCCTTCATGTTTGTTACTCTAACTCCTTGTTTGGGTTAAAAACATATTCCAGTATGCAGGGTCAGAATTCTAATTCTTTATTTGCCCACAAAAAAAATATTTTCCCAATGAAAAATAAATTTTCATCCTGAGCAGGCTATAATAAATACTCTTATATGGTTGACTGTTTACATTCTGAAAAGGCTTAGATACACTCATGTTGTCTCCTCCAGTCTTAATATATAGCATGACTATGTTCCCTTTCACAGAACCTCCAGCTAAATCTATACAAGAGAGATGTTCTACCTGTGCAAAAACACTTCATATTTTCAGGGAAAATCTGTATGTGTCAGTAAACACTTAAGATGAGAAGATATTTCCAGAGATTGTCACTAAGCAATCTAACAACCCAGCAGCACTCTGATAGCAAAAAAAAAAACGGCACAAAAACACAACAATGTGCAACTTCAAGCTTTGGGCACTTCAAATGTTGAGGTAGCAAAATAATCACATTTAACACGACTTATGTGGCATGGCTCTTTCTATAAAAAGGAAAGCCAGATGCCTAGATGTCTTTGCAGAAAACTTCCACGGATGCCCCACTTTATACAAACCTTTGGCAACAAAAACAAAATGTGTTTTCCTCCTGAAAAGTGGATTCTGCTTTTTCCAGGTTTATCTCATGACACCAGCGCCAGCACCAGTCATGATCTGCAGGGCAGCAAGTCAAACTAGTCTTTGATGTCTTTGATTGCAGACAGTTGAGACACGGTTTTCTTGACTCGCAGCGCAGTCAGTCGCGCAGCAGCATTGGCATACCAGCACTCTCTCATCAGTTTTCCCATCACACGCAGAGCCTGGTAAAGTAACAAGACGACATTGTTACAAAGGTGATCTGACATCTATCATAAAAACAGAAAGCTTTACCTTCATTAACATAAAAATGCCTAAATTAACTTAAAACAGTAAGCAAATATATTCAGTAAATGATGCAACCTTGACTCCAATTGAATTGTGAAAATTCAGTCTTAACCCATCTTTGACCCAGCTTGTATTTTTTGACTCCAGCTGGGAATTGCATTTGAGTCCTCTCCTCTTGTACCTTAAGACAATTTCACATCGCAGTAATATTAATGGAGAATTCCAGAGTAAAATACTCTTTCTCCACTGTGGCAAATTACAGCCATGCTAGGCCTGACAGAGCTCTTTTAATTTTCTGGATTGGGTGCTTGTCTATTATGTCTCAAAGCATTTGCCCTCAAAGAAACATTTTTCTAACTTCCTCCTCATTGGACAAATTGGCATATAAACATTTTGCCTTCACAGTTAAGATTTGAGCTTGCAGGCTATGTTACTACTACTTTTGTCCTGAGTGACCATTGTGTTATGGACTGATCCCCAAAGTTGTTGTTTACAAATGATGTCATCAGTTCCACTCTAGCTTCTTTAGAGGCTTGCAGATATGTCTTGATTTTGAACATGAACATGATTGTAAACACCCCTCTCACTACTGAGAAGAAAGTACTGCAAAAATCTTTTGATTGTCTCTTGAATTGTCGACTGGAGGGTTATGAACATACTGATGGCCACGACTGCAATAAATATCTGGTCTTACCTCACAACTCTGCCACTGATTGGGAATGTTTGGTCTGAGTTTCTGATCACATACAACTCTTTTCATGTCCTCAATGGATGGATCTGAAGGCACCATGTCATAGTAAGGCAGCTGAAAATCTTCATTAAGTCCTATGGTAGTAAAAAAACAAGGAAATTATGTTAATGGATATCAGATAATTATGTGTAATTATGCTAATGTATCTATTGTATACTCCTGCTGATACCTCTTACAGAGCATCTTCTGGCTAACTCCCAGAACACCAGGCCAAGCGAATACATGTCTGCTCTCTTAAATGACTCAAAGTTGTTCATATTGACTGACTCATCCAGGATCTCTGGAGCCATGTACCTGCAGAGAATAAAGTCATTAGTGTGAAAAAGCAACACAAACAGCACTAGCCCTGCACAGATCATTTGTTTTATCACTTTGTGGATGTGGCTCTCTTTAATTAGACGAGAGGAAATCAGAGAATAAAATACTTTGGAGAATTTCTTCATAAACAATTCGTAGAAGACAGCCTTGATTTAAGCCATTAACATTTCTTAATGGCTTAAACATTTAATGTGATGTTTAAGCCATTACACTCAATGGTTAGTGTAATGACTTAAACATATCTCTTGGTGGCGCCACAGTAGTAGTAAAATAGCCTGGGTCTGTTTTCCTACCTTAGAAGAATTACTGCTGGGGTTTTTTAAAACTGTGGTTTCTGCTATTCTTATCATTCTTCCCTGTCGGCTCTTTAACACTAAGTACACAGGCTGTCAGAGTCTGTCTATTTAGCATTCACACATAGAACGTTATTTCCACAAAATATAAAAGACTTTTTTCTTTCATTGTAGTTTTTGTATAATGCCAGCTAACCATGCAAACACTTTCCGATCACTTCAGTCTGATTTTATGTCTTTGTTTTGTAGCTGTTCTAACCTCTTAGTTCCCACTCTGTGGTTAGACGGTATGTCTATGGTGTTTGTGCTGGAATCATGTTTAACAGCTAAGCCCAAATCTGCAATGACTGCCGTTCCATTCCTCTTCACAAGGACATTTTTAGACTTTAGATCTCTGTGAGCGATCGCGGGCTTTCCTAGAAGCAAGACAGTAAAAATATAAGATTAGGAGAAGCGCAAATGTTTTTTTATGGACCAATGTGACATTAGAAAGCACAATGTCTCTTCTTATAAAATCACAGCATGTATTGAGTGGTAAGAGAATTACTTATTACTGCTTAATAGCAGCTCAAGAAAAACATGTCAGTAATTGTGATCACCAGTAAATTTGCAAAAGAAATATAATAACAAAACTTTCTTTTTTCTCAACATCTGATTTCCCCCAATGAATACATTTTCTCAAATTAAATGATTTTTTTAGTGATTTAAAGAACAAAATTATTGTACTGCAAGAAAAGATGCATTTATTTTACACATCTTGTAAAAAACATGTGGAGGGGGCAGCATATTTCAAGAAACTGTTCAGTACATCTTCAAAGTAAGTAACTGCCTTTTAAACAAAGACAGGAAATTGAGAAATGATGAACATTAAAGTAAATAGTTGGGTTATTTTCTATGAAAATATATTTTAACATTTAAATCAGTGGACAAAGCAGGTTCTATAACGTGCTGTTCCCACTGAGGGCTTCCTTGAACTTTTTCATTTCATTTCTTTGAGATGAGGAAATAAATTTGCATACAGACAGTTAAGAAAAGTTGTACCTTGTGTGCCAATGATTTCCATGTGAAGGTGTGCCAGTCCACTGGCTACTGACAACGCCAAACCAACCATGCCCTCCACTGAGACTGTGTACCTGTTCAGGTAGTCATACAGGGAGCCGTGCTCATGGTACTCTGACACCAGCCAGAGCTGGGTCCACGAGCCATTATCTGCAGATTACAGAAAGGTGAAACGTCAACACACTCAGGTCACATCTGTAATTCATTTTTGTTATAAACTTGTTAAACTGATACCTTTGTTATCAGCAGCAATGAAGCCAAGAATATTTTCATGCCTGAGCATGATAGTTTGATAAATTTCTGCTTCCCGGAACCAGGACCTCTCGTCCCGGGACGAGAAAATCTTCACAGCTACATCCTCCCCCCGCCACTTGCCACGCCAGACTTCACCAAAGCGACCTTTCCCGATGGTCTCCTGCAGGACAATGGTCCGAGCTATAGTTCTCTGCACCAGCAGTGGCAGACCTGAAACATGAAGCTCATATGATTCAAACTGCAATATTTTGCAAACCAGAATAACCTTGTTGAACCCATTTACATTTTGACATGTTACACATACAAAATTTTCATGTATTTTAGTGGGATTTTATGTTATAGACCAACACAAAGAAGTGTGTAAAAGTAAAATGGAGGGAAAATGATGCATGGGTTTAAAAGCTGAATGTAGGCCATGAGACTTACATGTCAAGAAACAAATTATGAAGTTTAGAGAAGACTTCAGTTATTAAACTACATCCCAAGCTTTGAACACCTCACAGAGCACCGTTCAATCCATAAACACCCACCATCTAAGGTATGGACATCCACCTCAATAATTAATCAAAGACGCAGCCAAGAAAGACAATATGTCTGGAAGAAATTTCCAGACATATTGGAAGTGTCCTCAAGCTCAATAACTATTGACTGTGCACTTCTGGTCTTGATGAAGAACAGCAAGAAGAAAGCAAGAAGATAACCATACGAAGTTCCATGTTTGCTTTGTTACAAGTTACGATGGAGACACAAGATGCTATGGCTACATGGCAGCATCTTACTGAGGGGACTTTTTTCTTCAGTAGGTACAATATGCTTGACAGAGTTAATGAAAGCTAAATTAAGCTAAATATGAGGAAGAATTGAATTGATTTTATTTGAATGGGACGGTGTATGTTAATGAATGAACAATATTGTTGTAAATACATTGGATTTAGCAAAATGCAAATTTTCATCCTTAGTTCCATAAAATATCTTGCTAAAAACCATAGAAGACTTAATGCTCAGGTGAAGGCTTGTCTTTCAGCTGGACAGTGACATTAAACATACAGTCTGATCTAAAATTTAATAGTTTAGATCAAACTATGCATGTCTTCAAACAGGCCATATTTTCAAATTGATGTTAATGGAAGCTCTTTATCCAATCAGACTCAACCTGAGCTTTTTTGGAATAAAAATAGCAAAGTGTTGGGTCTCAGGATGGTAGAGATATACACAAAAATCTGGAGACTGTAATTACAGTGAAAGGTGCTTCTGATGAACATTAATACAGGGGGTTAAATATAAAGGCATGCCACATTTATATAAATCCATTACAGATACTTATTTGCAAAATAATTGAGAAAACCTTCTCTCCTTCCTCCACATGCTTCACAAATATGCAGTAATTTGTGTTGCGCTATCACATAAAACATGCATATAATATGAAACAAAACACTTAAATTTGTAATTGCAATATGAAAACAATAAGGAATCTCAGGCTGTATGAACACATTTGGCAAGATACTGTAAGAGCCTCATTGATAACTAATAGGACTCCTCTCACCTGACCCTGAACCAGATGTGCTCATGTCATAAATCAGATCTTTGAGGCATTTATCAGGAGACATTAGCATCTGATCATCCAGGGGCTCCTCGGGGTCTTGCTTATGGGCTCGGCCGTAGGCACAATGGTGTCCCTGCACGACACACACCCCCAGCAGGATCCCCACACACAGCAAGCAGGAGGGCACCAGGATCACCACCATGAGCTGCAGCCTGCTCCAGCCTGGCTCCTCTGAAGGCCTCTCTGATGGTGCACACATAAGTAACAACATTCTCAGCATTATTAGCATTTTACTGCAACCTTAAAGGCTTTAATTTCTGAAGAAAAACAACTAACAAGCTTTTAAGAGGATTTGCATCTGAGATTCTTGTCTCAGGGCTGCCCAGTGGCGCAGCTGGTAGAGCTGTTGCCTTGCAGCAAGAAGGTTCTGGGTTCGATTCCCGGCCCTGGTCTTTCTGCATGGAGTTTGCATGTTCTCCCTGTGCATGCGTGGGTTCTCTCTGGGTACTCCGGCTTCCTCCCACAGTCCAAAAACATGACTGTCAGCTTAATTGGCCTCTCTAAATTCTCCCGTGTGTGTGTGTGCATGTTTGTTTGTCCTGTCTATCTCCGTGTTGCGACCTGTCCAGGGTGACCCCGCCTCTCACCCGA
Source organism: Phalloptychus januarius (assembly GCA_902982915.1). NCBI lineage: Eukaryota > Metazoa > Chordata > Actinopteri > Cyprinodontiformes > Poeciliidae > Phalloptychus > Phalloptychus januarius. Next base: position 11,256,297 of record CADWAE010000230.1, on the reverse strand, counting down.
AACGATAGCTGGAGATAGGCACCAGCAACCCTCCCGACCCCAGTAAGGGACAAGGGTGTAGGAAAATGGATGAATGGATTCTTGTCTCTATGCTCCCCCTGCTGGTGTTTTCTCTAAATAGCAGAGAAAACACCAGCATCATATTATCAGCAGCTGTTGCTAGAATTTGCTCCCTGATTGAAATACTAAGAGTTGAAAAGGCACACCTCGTGCTCTGCAAATTGAAGACACTGCTGCACGAACACTAACAGATGTCGCTAATTTTAAAGGTGGGAACTCATTTTGCAAATGCACCACTCCAGATGCCAAATCCCTGTTTTCCCTGAGAACTAGAACATTTAATCAATGCCCATGAATGCTATTAATCAAGAGCAATCAAGAGGCTTTTAGCAAATATAATCTTTGCTCTGCAGAATGTAAAATATATTTTATTTCTTAAAATCAAAATGTCTCTCCAATTAAAGTTTTTGATGTATACTGATTGAAAGCAGGTGCACTTGTTGTAAAAATGTAGGTTTGGCAGGGCAAAGTAATTTGACACCTGTGTCTGTGACCGTCATTGTGTCGTTGGGAGGCCACCTGCTCTGCTATCAAAAATAGCAGAGCAGGTGGGTATAAGATCTACAGACATGAAAGTGAGGCACAGTGAGCGCTGTGCAGCACCATGCAAAAGTGTTCACATCCCTTTAGCGTTCTCACATTTTGATATTACAACAACAAACCTCAGTGTGTTTGATGTAAATCGTTTCATTATATGTTCCAGCTGCATGCTAACGGTTGTCATTTTGGAAGCTAAACCTTCACCCTAGTGCCAAGTCTTTTGCAGCCTCTAACAAGTTTTCTTCAAGATTTGCCCTGTTTTTAGCTTCTTCTATTAGCAGCTTACCTGTTCCTGCTGGAAAAAAACATCCTCACAACATGATGCAGCCACTACCATGTCTATGTATTTAGGCTGATGTGCTGTGTTACTGTTCCACAAGAAATGGTGCTTAGAGAAATATAATCCAAAATATGTTAAATCTCATCTGGTTTGATATGCTTTTCACATGGCTGACTGCAAATGCATGCCACACTATTCAGTTTTCCATTTACAAAATGCACAACTACACACTGCTTTGTATTTATATAAAATGTCACCAAATGTATTGAAGTTTGAAGTTCTAACGTAACAGCATTTGAAAAACTAATTTTGCAAATTGCTGGAATAGTACCGCAGAGTTTAAGTCTTTTGAGCTGTGATATTAACACATGCTATCATTTAAATGTAATTAAAATTTTATTTAAATCTTAGGAAAGTGTTTTTTCATTTTTCCTGAGATGGACTCACCAGCTGATCCTCAAGCTTTCATTATGTACAAATCAACAATTTGTGAACTTAACCACAGTTTCCTAAGATCTAGCCTCCACCTTTTACCCGATTCATATCCTGCCAACTGAGGCTCCAAGTGAAGATCAGCAGATATGATGCAAAACAAGACTTCACTCTCTTCTGTCCCAGTGGCTTAAGACCTTAAGATCAAGTCCGTGTCTAAGAGACAGGCTGCTAGAAAATTATGCTCAACTTGCTTGAAGATGAATAAAAGAAAAACTGTTGAAAGAAGAAACTTATATCCAGATTTAAAATATTTTCCATTTAAGAGAAGCCACACATGACATTAGCACATACTGCTATTTAGCAGGACAATGAAACCCATTGATTTTGTTGTCCTCATTCACAGTCAACACCATCAACCCCTGAGGGTCTTGACCCTCATGACCTTATGCACCCACTGACATGCAAATGCATCTTGCACAGTAAATCTGATGCATTTTACTGAGTGAGGAGAAAATCTACTCCTAACTTACTTTTTAGTTTGGTTTGAGTTCTTTTTTGTCAAAGCTAATATTTCTTATTTCTAAAGTTGTCACAGATTAGTATTTTTTTTTATTAAATATTATTACATTGACATAAGGAGGCACCATATAGAGCAGTTATAGATTCTTTCACCCAGAGTAATGGGATTCTGTTTCTGGGTAGTTTACTTTCATCTCACATGTAAAGATATGGTTTTAGACTTTATGTTATGCATTTGTAATTAATGAACTCTGTTCTTTCTCTAAAACAAATGTTACCTACTAATTACAGCTGTCGGAGAGTGTGGATTTTTAATGGAATAAATAGATCACATGTTTTAGAAGATAACCGGTTTTCAGATTTACATTCATTGTACAAAGGTTTTTTCTTCAGATTAGATTTAGACTTTCTTGTAATGTTTAAAAATCTGTTGTAATTTTTTTTTTCAAAATCTAATGGATTCTTAATCAACAGTTATTTAGGCTTTGTAAAAGTTTTGCTTTGGACTTTAGCTCCTTTTTCATTCCTTTGTTCACTAAGCTTCTTAATGCTGATCTTTGAATCATTTAGCCATGAACAAGCTGCTAAACTCAAGGAATGAGCATGTGTTGTGTCTCCACAATAAAGGCAACGTTACAAACAAGAGTTAAATTAGATATTTTGGTATTTGACATGATTTGTTCCCATTTCTGTGCCTGCTGTGCTTGGCTATGCTAGAAACACCAATAAATACAACTGACCGACAGAAAAATAGTTTTTTAGCATCTAAAGACAATTTTTTGAAAAGAATAATGCTCCTTAAACATTTACATATTTTGTCTCATTTTATTCACAAATCTAAATGTATTTTACGGGGATTTCATGTTACAGGAGAATACAAAGTAATGCTTAATTGAGAATTGGCACAATAGAAATCAGTTTAGAGCCAACATTGGTTGAGTCACCTTCCACTGTAAACGCAGCTATAAGTCTTTATGTCTCCATCAGCTTTACACATCTAGATAGTAACTTGTGCCCATTCATTCAAACTGAATTGACAGCTTTTAAACATCAATTTTCAAGTCTTTCCGAAAATTGTCAATTGGATTTAGGTCTGACTGAGTGATGAACACATATATATGCTTTGATACTATTGTAGCGCTCTGGCTGCTCAGAGTCATAATCTAAGGTGAACCACGGCCCCTGACTCAAATCCCTGCAGCCTATAACAAGCTTTTTTCCCCCCAGGATTTTCCTGTATTTAGCTCCATTCATGTTTCCCGAAACTACAACCAGTTTCCTCGCTACTGCTGAAGAAAAGGGATGTGAATACATTTGCAAGACAAACATATGAGCTGACAACAAAACAAATCTGTTTTAGGTTATCTATGACTTGTGGATTTTTGCATGAAGTAGCAGTGAAGTTGAGCTGGTTGGTTATAATTAAAGCAACCAGCGAATAGACAGACACAGCATGAAGTGGACCTGCCTTCCAGAGTTTTCCATTGAACTGCAGAGGTGTGAAAAAAGCCTCGCTGTGCTTTGGGCCATTTCCTACTCGGCAGAGAGGCTCTCTAAACAACATGCCTGACAAAGTATTTATTTATAAATCAGGGGAGGGCCGTCGCATAACCTCTGCCAGCTTTGTTATGTCACAGGATCTAGGCGGCTCAGCATCCACCTCGTCTGGCCGGGACCAGAATGAGTGGGAAATCCCTCACAGATTGGACTGTTGTTTCTGTTGACTGAATAAAATTACTGAGACTGACAGACTGAGGAGAGGATGGGTTTTATGCTTTTGTCCATTTGCCAAGAAAATTGTCATCGGACACAGATTAGATGAAAATGAGCTAAAATACAACAGATCTAAAAGTGACAGAGCAGAAAAGCATATTTCTGGTTATACCTCGGTGCAGGTGCAGGGTCTCATTGTTGCAGAAGTCGGTGAAGCAACAGTTCCTCTTTGAGACGTTTTTGGAGCTGTAGCAGAAAAGTTGACCCTTCATCTGGGAGGGGGAGATGCAGGATTTGACCGTCTCCTCCTTCCCGTCAATCAGCATCACAGAGTTCCAGCAGGCTCCGTCTGCAGCCGTCTCACAGGTGTGGTTGGCACACAGAGGGCACACACACTTCAGACCTGAAGCACGGAAATCAGATTGTGTTTATGACAGTTTTTACCCCACCCCCTCCATCCACTGGCTAATTCATCAATATGTGGAGAAAAAGCACCTAGACAAAACAGTTTTACTCTCAGCCTAGACGCGGCTCCTGCTGTTACATAAGAACATCTGAGCTCTTAAATGGCAGGAGGTGGAGGAACCAGAGTAATGCCTCTTAGATTAACACCCACATAATCTTGTGTTCTACTTGCAGCTGTCATGCTTTATTTGATAAGCTGCTGAATGACTGATGAGCGAGATGGCCTGCGACAAAAAAACCTCGGGAAAAAATGGATGAATGTTGCACACTACCAAACGAGACCAGTCAGAAGGTAGCTCCAATTACATGAATGGGAAAAATAGACATTTATGTGTAATTAAATAACACACACATTTGGATATTTGAATGTAAAATCACTGAAACACACATTTTGTAAATAAATACATTTTGAAAAATGAAATTTATGCTTTTATTCAAAGAACACCTTAAAAAAGTTTGAATTAAAACCTGGCAATGAATGAATAAAGAAGGGAAATCATCTCTGTGAAAAAGATGGAACAGGAACTCTGACATCTCCGTCCTTAAGATTCTGAATGCTGTGGCTTGTTTACAATTATGTTAAGCTCAAGTCATGCGAGGTGAGGGAAAACTTTAAAGGTTTATAAAACCCATTACTTCTCAAACCATTTCTCCAGAATCAGCTGTGCCAAAACAATTTTGTATCATTTTAAAAATGTGAAAAAAGCAAGTCATCTTTGGTGTTCTCCATCGTTTTTTTTTCTTTATAAAAAAGGGCATGATAAAAGGAATGAAGGTGGTCAGGTTGAAATTACAAAGACCATAAAAACAGTAACAGAAAATTGCTGGCCGGATTGAGAGGAGGATCATTTAAATTTACTGTTTGACTGTAACCCTGAAGTGAATTAATCACTCTGAGGTGTTTCTCTCTGTGTGCAAACCGTTAAGGCAAGAATTATAAGAAGGAAACCTTTCATGTTTCCATCAGAACAAAATTTGGTTTTGTTCCAAAAGAACATCATAAAAGCCCGGTGCATGTGGAAACAAGCTCACTCAACTAATAACATAAAATAGATCTTAAATAACCCTGTACAACAAAGGAGCTGAATGAGAACACAAGAAAGTACCACGTGATGAAAAGAAAACATCTCCAACAGGCATGATGGTTTGTATTGCAGAACAAGTTCCCTTCAGAACTACAACTTTATTTCCTTTTCTAAACCAAACTATTCTCTACTGAAGAGTCATGCTGTTGTTAGGGCTGTTGCTTCACAGCAAGGAAGTCTAGATTCAAATTCCAGTGGGAGTTTGCGTGCTTTCCCGGTGCATGCCTGAGTTCCCTCCCCACCCCAGTCATCACATGCATGTTAGGTATCTTGTCTCTGAGAGTGAATTTGTGAATACACAGTAGTTTATCCTGTTTGTCTCTGTTGTTGCCCTGTGATAGAAAGGCCCCCTGTGCAGGGTGCACCCTCCATCTGGATCTCCTGCTACCTTGAAAGAACCCAAGCAGCACTATGTAGAACAACTCATAAAAAAACACCTGAATTCCTGGATAACCTTTGCAACCACACATGTAGAGAACACACATAGATGAAGGTACCAAACTTTAAAATATCTGCCCTTATAAAAAAAAAGAGGAAGAAACCAAGTACATTTTCCACCTAAAAGTACACCATGGTGGTGGCAGCATCATGCTGTGGGGAAGCTTTTTGAACTGAATGAGAAGTTGGTAACAGCTAAATTTGGAGGAGTACTGGATGAAAACCTGACAGAGAACCTTAGTTCATCTTCACGCACAGAGATCTGCAACCATCGTTTTCAGAACCACAAGTGACCCTTTGGACCTTCAACAAATAAAGATAAAACTGATAAAGAACCAAGTGATTCTCTTTAAAAATATAAAAACTAATGTTGGTTTTTGCAGTTTCTTATGTTTTTTAGTGATTTCCGCAGCAGAATTACTCTACCAGTAATATCTGTTCACCTGTCATTAGTATGGAAACTGCTTTCTTTTTTTTTTTTTACATACTTTTCCACAAATAACATCCCATAAAAGAAATTGGATCTTTTTTCAAAAGTTAAGTTTTTCTTTATTTTAAGATATAAAATAATGAAGGTTCTTCAAAAACAATTAAAATGTTAGAATAAAGACTGGTAGTGAATAATAAAAAAAGGAAATTATTAGCATCCCAATTCTGTGACTTGTTTACATTTAGCTAAAGTAAGATAAATGTAAACAGGTCGGGTAAGGTAAGGGACGGCAAATTTTAAAGTTTCATAAAACCCATTACTTCTCAAGCCATTTTTCCAGCTGTTGAAGTAATGTTCTATCATTTTAGAAATGTGAGAAAAGTGAGTTTTCAGATTTAGTCAGCATGCATTGTTCTTCATCTCTAAATAAATAAATAAAACATCAGATGAAAGAATTGAAGGTGGCCAGGTTGAAGTTACGAAGACCATAAAAACAGTAACAGAAAATTGCTGGCTGGATTGAGAGGAGCACCATTTAAATTTACTGTTTGACTGTAACCCTGAGGTGAATTAATCACTCTGAGGTGTTTCTCTGTGTGTGCAAAAAGAATTCAGAACAAAATTTAAAAAAACATCACAAAAGCTGAATTCATTTGGAAACAAGTTCACTCAACTAATAATATAAAATAGTTTTGCTACAGTTGTTAAAACTGTTGCTTCACAGTAAACAGACGTGCAGTCAGGGCCTGTAAACATGGAGTATGCATGTTTTCCCTGTTTATGCCCGAGTCCCTCCACAACCAAATCCTCACATGCATGTTTGGTATTTTGTATCTAAATTGCCAGTGATGGAAAGTAGCCCTGTCCAGAATGTTCCCTTCATCTTGACCCCCTGCTACCTTGCAAGGAGCCCAGTACCATGTGGAACAACTCATACCCTTTAAACCTGGATTCCTGAATAGCTTATGAAAAAAGCAAACACTACTACACTAAAATACTCCACAGGCTCTTAGTTCTATATATGTAGTATCAGAAATGTGCACCGGTCAAGACAAAAGTCTTGAGGATCATCAAGACTTCAGCCATCAGAACTGAAATGACCTGATTCAAATGAGACACGCTGCGTTTTAGATGTTGCTCTGGGTTATTTTCTGATCATCTTTTGTGGTCAGCCTCATTCCTGGTTGAATTTTTTTAGATTGGCCAAGACCTGTTACTTTTTGAGATCATTTAGCCTACTTCACAATGTTAGTCAGGTTTTTTTTAAATTATACCAAAAAAAAGTTTGACGATTTGAAGCGTCTAAATGTGATAGAAGACAAAAATCCAGGAGGCAGCAAATGCTTTGTCTTTCCTCACTGTAAATACTTTGAGTTGCTTAGTAACAAGCTCGTCAAGAACATTCATTTCTTCAGCTATTTTTCTGTAAGTGAAAAACAGTTATTCTTTAAAATCTTGTATACTTTGTATTTTCTGCTCTTCACTTTTGGCAGACAGTTCACATAAACCGGCATTGTGTTTACGACTAAACAGGTTCACTCCTATACGTTGGACTTAAATATAATGTCTGCCGTTCTCTGTGGTTCCTCTGGTTACACTGTAAAACTTTAGACACTCCAATGTCTTTTTCAGGAAGCAGTGAGTGTAACATATCTGTGATGCTTGTGTTTGGAACTATAGCTTTACTTAAACAGCCACCACAGCCTGACTGAACCTCAGACAGTATAATATGATAATAACAAAGTTGAGCTCCAGCACAACTCCCATCTTATTTTCATTCCTAAATTCTTCTCTGGTCTGCATTTCCCACACTTTCCTTCACAGTTTCTATACAACTCCTCTTTGGGGATTTTTTTTTATTTTATTTTTGAGTCAGAGCAGATTTGTTGTTCCTTTTATCTCCAGAGATAGAGCTAAAACAAGCACAACAAATCATTGAAGAAGTCAGATTCACCAAAACAAGACAGAGGTTTCTGAGTCACTTTGGGCTTTGAAAGTGTTAACATGGAGTATTTGTGGATTGTGGACACAGCCCACACCGTAGAATATCCTCACTGATTCTAGATACGCATCCCTGTTCTCTTAAAATAGACATTTTGGTTTTCCAGCGCCTTTGCTGGAATGTGCATGCGCTTTTTTGGTGTCCATCTGATCTTTTTTTGTTTTTTGTTCCCTCAAGTTGAGAGAAAATATTTGCAAAAAACATTACTGAAAGTCAGGGTTTTTTTTGCTTCAGGGAAATTACAACATTTTCATAAGGAGGAGTCAAAGATTCATCGATTTGAAAGAAACACCTCGTTTGTCTTAGTGACAACCTAAACTATATTTAGACCAAAATAAATAAAAAAGAGTGAATATGTCCAGCAGCTGAAGTAGTGAGGTTGCGAGAACTACTTTCAAACATAAAGAAAACTGAGAACCGGGGGAGAAAACAAACCAAAACATTAAAAATCATAGTGTAGAAACAGAAAAAAGTCTACAGAAAAATTAAAGAATGAAAAAAATCTAAGTCAACCTTTCCATTGTTTTATTCTTAAAACTCAGCTTTTTGAATGCCCACTGAACCAGCCGGGCTCTGCCATATTCGGATGATGACGTAGCGGCAGAGCAGTCAGAGAACATCTTGTTTTTTAAATAAAGGCCTTTTTAACAGGATCCTATCAAATGAGTATGCAGCTCTTTGTTGGCAAAACAGAATAGGATGGAGTGTGAACCTCATCTGTGCAGGACACTCAGATTGGTTTTGTGAACATATTTCTCCAAAATCACCAACAAAAATTTGCTTGTTGGAAACTATTTTTGCCTTTGGATTATGAAATAATTATAATCTAATATTCAAGGTAAGGAACCATCCAAAGCTGATGAAAAGGTACATAAACTTTGAGAGCATAAGGTTTTCCAGGTGAACTGTTTCTTCACAGTTCTCTTTTTTTGTGTTCTCACTGCTCAAAATGTTTGCCAGTGTCTACAGGTCATGCAAAATTAATAATTCCTCTCTCCAAATGACTATTCTGCATGCTAAGGCATGATAATTAACTTCAGCTGGAACAGGATTTGTTCCACGAATGAGTCAAATTAAGGAGAAGGTGGTTCATGTGCAGCATTAGCTACTCTGGACTTTTAAGTGCTGGACACTTTGTGAAAAAACAAACTGCAGCAGGCATATAGAGTTTGAGAGGCTTAGCAGACAGAATAACGTTTTGACTGCTAGTGAGTAAATCTCAACCTTATGTGGAGAAAAGTGACTTTCGCAAACACTGCATGGTACTCAAAAATAAAATAGGCTATTCTGCTCATGTAGTTGCGATGAGAGATGTTCTGATGCGTCTGTCCAAATCAGAGTGACAACAATGATCAGACCCGTCTACCTGAGTGCCGTCAAAACTTAAGTATGTCAAATTCCAGTTTTTCTATTGTTTGTTTTTTTAACAAGCAGTTTTTATCCACTATGGTTAATTACAGGCAGACTGGGTGAACCACAGAACAGTTCAAATCTCTCCAGAGAGTGCCAGTTTGTTAAGTCTCCTTGTTAGCACAATATTTATCCTGACTTCTTCCTCCTCAACCATAAATAGTCATATAAATATTTACCTTATTTATATCACTACTTTTTGAGGGTTGGCCGTTGGGTTTTAGTTGTATTTTTGGCTGTCTTGAGCTCATGCTGTTTTTCTCTATTTGTGTCATAGAAACAAATTACCATCAGCGACAAGTAAGGAAAGGTTATAAAAATAATATCTGTCATTTAAAAACCTGCTAATGCAGCTTCTTTAAGAAGCAAAACTATTAAGATGCTTGCTCAACAAATATTTTTCTGACATTAGGAGGCATTTGTATTCTGTTGGAAGTTCATACTTGTTTTTCATCAGATCACACTTGATGGTTGTGATATCTGAACTCTGGTGACACTGAAGCTACAGATTATTCTCGTCAATTAATTTGGTGAAATTCAAATAAATGCTCCACTGATGCTTTGTTCAAACAGGTGACCAAAACCTAAATATAGTGCTGGTCATATTTATTGGTAGCCAAGGAAAACATACTTTCACTGCAGTGGCAAAATCTCACAGCTAACAACCTTTAATTTGAGCACATTTATTAATTTAGGTAATGTCCAATGTTAGGGAGTTATTGTTTTTAACAAAGCTGTCTGTGCCACAGTCATTACTACTCCTTCTGTCAACATGTTGAAGATGACTGATTGTGTGCCTGATAAACCATTTCTGTGTTTCTGGATCATTAACCTTGTTAATCACCCTATTATAACCTTTATTATGCCCAGTACAATAACAATTTATAGGAGTTTAAGCAGAGACGGGATGCTTGACACAGTTCAACCTGCTCCATTTTTTTTTTACATTACGTATCTAACTGCAGATATGGACAAGTTTAGACAGGTAGCTGTTTTTTTGTTGCTGTTTTCTGACTTCATGGCATGTTCTCATCTGTTTTCTGTTTTCAAGAGTATTGGACATGTATTGGACATGTCATATGAAACAAAGTTAAAGAAAAAAAAAGTTGTGAACTTCTTAGAAGAGCTTAAAAACTTTGATGAACTTCCTAAATATTTAATTTAAAAAGTTTCATTTATATTTATGTTGAAGGGATTGTCAGGTGTGCCAATAGAAACTATGTTTTAAAAAAAATTAAACTTCATGTTACACTGAATAAATGCATTCAAATTAAAGGCTGAGTTGACAATTTATGCAATAAAAACTGCACTTAAGTTTGTTTTTTCACTGTAAATTATGTTTTTTATAATTATAAAATGCATAATCCCACATCAACAAGGACCATAAGTAAATGAATTTTTCTTTTTTTAGATTCTTAGTGATGAATGATAAAATCCCTCAGGTCTGGTAAAGACATCATGCATTATTGCACAATCAGCTATATTCTGTGACAGAAAACTAGGTAAAAGTTTGCAGGAATACACTTTAATCAGCCAGGCCTTCCACTTGCATTAACAAGGTTGAGTTTCTCCCAAATACATTGTCATTTATCACGTACAGAATATATCACGCTGCTTGTGCTGATTGGGAAAGGATATTAAACAATCAAATGAAATGCTGGCTTTCCTCACAAACTCAGACTCAGTAAAATATTTGCTTTAAGTGGGGAAAAGTTGAAGAAAAGCTTCATTATAAAAGTGTAATTAAATGTCTTTGTTTTCTTAGTTTCAAAGCTTTTTCTGACAGGAAAAAAAACAGCCTAGTGTTAGTGATGTGCAGTCTGAAGAGTACTTCACTGACCAACGCGCTTAATTGATGATGTATAATTACATCTGAGATTTACAAAATCATCCCATTTATAGTAACCCAAACTTTATAGAGCAAAACAAAACATGAAACGACATTCCTGTGTTTGATGCACACGCAGACAAGCAGCCTACCTGCGGTCAGCTGGGCGACGCACAACAAGATCAACGCCACCTGAAAGCTCTGCTCCCCGGCAGCAGTCATGGCAAGAGGCGCATTTGCTCCCCCTCCTGAGCGCACCGTCTCCACAGGCAGCTTACTCTACAGAAAACACCAGGATACACATCGTGTTTTTGTTTTGTTTCTATTAAACGGGAAAGTCCTGCACTCTCCGCGACCCGCCACAGTGAAACCGATCTGGGAGGAAACTGCAAAGCGCTGCTTGCTCCGCCTCTGCTGACCGGGATTTAGGAGGATTAGCGGCGCAGACCTCGGATCCAGACATGTGAATGGAGCAGAGTGAAAGTGTGCAGCAACATCACTTAAGTGCAGCAGGTCCACCTCCACCTCCTGTCACTGCCTCCCTGATGAATATGGAAATGACCTCCAGCCTGCCATGCACAGAAAATATAATCAAACGAGTTTGCATCAACGCAGAGGGCTTAGAAACTATGGGGAAAAGTTACATTTGATTATTATTATGTAATCATTAAACGATTTAATGGCTTAATTGTGACATTTTGTAACTAAGGCACATCGAGAGTGAGATGAAAAGGCTTCGTTTTTAAATCTGAGCAGCTTAGTATAAGATGACAGTTTTGGCCCACGTTTCTTTGGACTGTTCAAGGTTTTGCCACAGCATCTCAATCAGATTTAAATCCAAGCTTTGACTAGGTCACTCCAAAATCTTAGTCTCTATTTTTGCTTCATTCAGAAATGACTTTCCTGGTGTGCATTATGTCCTGATCCATAACCATAATGCACTTCAACTCAAAATCAAAAACTAAGATTTTCCTTCCTGATTTCCTGTAAGAGACCAGAATTCATTGTTTCATCAACTCAGGCAAGAAATCCAGATCCTGAAGAAACCAAACAGGTTTATCCCATCATGTAACAGCATAGCCAATAAACAGTTCCACTTTTGTGTTCGCTCATCACACATAACATTTTTCCAAAGGTCTTGGGAATCATCAAGATATTTTCTTGTAAATGTGAGACATGCTGCTGTGTCTCACATGACCTTGGCCAAAACATCTTGAAACTCACTCATAGTTCTCATGTTGTAATGAATACTCACCTTTACTGAGGCAAGCATGTCTTGTGCTTTGGATCTGTTTTGTCTTCCTGGTTGAGTCGTTGATGGTCTGTTGTTGGATTTAGATCTCACCATTGAGATTATTTACCCTACTTCATCATGTCAGGCGGGTTCTTTTGAAGTGATTTCTTCATCCTATAGGTCTGGCATTAGCAGGAGTGGCTAATAACATTGAATTAAACTTTCCAAATAAAGTCTAATTAATAAAAGTTTATTTTTTATATTAATTAAACATTATACATTTTTATAAAATGAATAAATGGTATCACCTTTTTGCTTTTCATAGTAATGTATAATAAAGAAACATTACAAAAAATAAAATGTTTCTATTTAATTGAAATGACTTTGGCAAAAACAAATGAAATGCTTTTGTGTGGTTTATTGCCACTGTTTCATGTTTCATTTTTCAAATGTTTTTCTGTCTTCTGATCTCTTCATGTGTTTGGTTATTTTCTCAAATTCACAACTCTTTTGCTTCATGTGCTTTATGAGATTTTTTTTGTTTTATCTCTAAAACGTTGTGCACTTTTCAGCTGTGTGCCTTTTCCTTTCTGCTTTGTTGTTCTGTTGTCTGAACTAATGTTATGTTTTGCTCTGCGAGGCCACTACGGCCGTGTGCTCCAGCCAGCAGACCAAGTTACACCACAGGGGATGTTGCAATTTCTGTCCCAGGGTGTGAGTAGCCCAAATGGAGGGAAACCTCACCACCTTTGACAGTGGTGCTTGACTTTGCTGAGCTTGCGTTGCAAAACTTGTCTGCAAGCAAGAAGTTATTTACTGCGTGTGACTTCTGGCCAGAGTCGTGCTTGTGTTGCTCAGGCTCCACGGCAACAGCAGATGCCTGTGTCACCAGGCAGAGAGAGGGAGGTAAAGGAGTTTCTTCATCAGCACAACGGAAAACATGCTTTTGCCATGCTTTGAGAAAGTAGTCATGCACCTTGAGCTGTTTCCCACTTCGTCACACAGCAACTCCAAAGTTAACTGTCTTTCATTGGAGTTTTATGTGATTAATTAACACAAAGTGGGGAATAATTGCAAACCACAAGTAAATACACCAGGGAGGGCTGTGGAGAAGCTGAATGCAGGTTGTAGTTATAAAAGATCCATTTAGTGGATCATCAATCATCATCAATCCTGGGAGAAAACTAGTTACAAGCAGCAAAAGGCTTAAGATGTTGAAGAAAATTATGTAAACTACTTCCATGAGTCTGAATGGCCTCATCAGAGTCTAGACTTCCATCCAATTGAAAACCATTTGCAAGATTTGAAAGATTATGCTTTTCACCCAATCTGAGCTTAGGCTGTTTTGCAAAATAAATTAGTCAAAAACCTGAGTCTCTAGATGTGGAGAACTGGTAGACACGTTCCCCAAAAGTTGTTCTATTTGCATGCATACAAATGCAGCCCACGTGATTTCCATTTGTGAATAGAACGATTCAACATTGTTTCTTTCATTTCACAAATATGTGGCACTTTGTGTTTAGCTAATGTGACAAAATGAGAAAAAGTTTTAAGGATGCAAAACTTTTAAAAGGCTTTGAACCATTATGTGGTTATAGATGATTAAATAGCAGTGGAAGCAGATAGATGAGACCAGAAGCTTTGTGTTTACTGGATATGGCCCTGATGTCATCGCCTCAGTCCCTGCACCATTTGGAAAAATAAATGACAGATAGTTATCAGTCACAGGTTAAGGATTATTATGCATTTCTGGAGTAAGATTTGTTGTTTACACAAGTCAGACATTAAATTATTTCAACTGAAAATCTTGTTATTGTGCAACTAACAGCTTTGGATCACTAGTTTTAATGGTCAGTTTTCAAACCAGAAAAGTAATTTCTATAAAAGAACCATTAAGCTCTGACATGAGTTAGCACAGATTACATCAGAAAAAAGACTATGATCATTTTTGAATGTGAATCTGAAAGCTGCTGGCAGGACATCACTCAGAAATATGACTTTTATTTGATTTCTGTGCTTTGGTTCACAATCTGAATAAAAATGTTGAATATACTTTTGAATGCTTGAACATGCAGATACATACCAAACTAGAACATGATAGGAAAGTTACTTTATCTCAGTTATTTTATTTAAAAAGTAAAACTCAATTTCATAATGCTCTGTGATACATCTCAAGTGCTTACCACTTATTTTTGATTATTACAGGTTAAAACTAATGAAAATCCCAATTTCAGTTACAGAAGGAAAGTATATTTACTCATAAATGTGATTGGCTACATTAATGTAGCCAACTCTGCTGACTGGATCGTTATCCACAACACTTTCATCCTCCACAACTAACATAACCCAAAAAAGGTTATTTCTGAACAAGTTGGTTTTGCAAAATGCTGTGTCCAAGCATATTAATGAAAAGTTGAGTGGAAGGAAAAAGTGTGGTAGACAAGGGTACATAAAACACAAAAGGTTGACTACAGCTTTGCAGGTTTTGTTTTTGTCATGAATAAACCAGGCTCCTCTCCTGTGGATCCAGTTCCAAGTTTTAGTCTGTGAGGCAGACGATGCACGCATTAGGACACTGTCTACTTTTAAGAGCCTTAAAACCTTCCAAAATGTGTAGTTAGTCAGTTAGGCTATCCTGAACTTCTCTGTGTAGTTATGCTGCCTATGGCGCAGGTTCCTGGAGGCTTTAATGATCACTCTTCCTCTTACCACTTCATGTATGTATTCTAAAATTATTGCTACTTTAGATGTTTTTATTCAGGTTTTTTCCTCTTCATATAAGTTTCACATGGTCCCAGTTTTCTGTTTGACTGTCACCTTTCTGATCGGGGCCTTCGGTTGAACTATTGCTTGGCAAGGTATGCCAATTAATAAATGCTGAATGAACTGAATTGCTGGTGTTGATCCACCCAATCTGCAAATCATGTTTCCCATCAGGTTTCCCTCTGCTTTAATAACATCCCTTTTCATTTATATGCAATTGAAATTGACTTAAAGAATGTAACGTGGGGCTGATTTAGCTCCAGATACTGAAATTTAAACAGTTGTACAAACACTACATTTAAAAAGCGAGAGGATTTTAAACACTAGTGATGATGCAGAAAGTCAGTTTTCCCGATGGACACTATGAGCAGAAACACAAGTATTAAAAATAGAGATGTAAAGAAAGAAATACAACAGCTGATTGGAGATTTTTGAAGGTCACCAATTTCCTCAGCAATAGATTGCAACAAGCTCCCTCCACCTCCCCAAGACACCACTTTTGGTATATTTTCTAGAAACCCCATCAAGACAAATGAGACAGATATTTTTTTCTATTTAATTAATAGAAATCACTAATTGGTATAAAATTTCAAAGAAATGATAAAAAAAAAAGACTTAAGTTTGACTTCATTTACTTGACGATGCACGCATTAGGACAACAATGCACGCGTTAAGACAGAATACAGGCTTCACAGGCTGACTTACAGGCCTTTGGAAAATGCAGCAGTAACTGTCAATCTTTTATTTAAACTTGAAGCATTTGTGTGTCTAAAGCTGTAAAAAATATGACTGTAAATTTAACATAATACACAAAACTGTTTGCAACAGAGTATCTTTAGATGGATGATAAACATCTGCGAAAGCAAAAGAACCACAGGCGCAGCAGAACACCTCAATGTTACATTTCAGATTAAACTCACAGCATAGTAAACGTTGGCGCATTAGTACAAGATGACGCCTCCTGATTGGAATTGTGATTGCTGCTGCAGATGTACAATAAGCTGCCAAACTGGCCTGTTTTTTCTACATGAATGTACCATAATGCAAATGAATGGAGTACAATTAAAGAGTAGAGTCAGACGGTTACGTCCAGATGCATTTTAAACTGAAAAGCATGGCAAACAAAATGTGCATATCTAACATAAAAAAAGCAAAAAAAAACAAAAAAAAAACAATAAGCCTATTCAAATGCCCAGGTAACAGTTTCCTCCTTGAAGAAGGTTTCTAACAGTCCAGCTCCTATTCAAAGATTGATTTGATGTTTTCCTTTTCCCAAGACTACATGAGCCATCTTTGGATGCCAAAATGTGTCCCGCCTAACATTTTTAAAATAAATATAGGTCTGTGCCACTATAAGGGCACTAAACCCATGAAGTCTTTAATCTTCTCAGACTTTCTATAAGATGTTCCATCCTCTGGATGTCTTTGAAGGCCTCTTCTTCTCAAGCCAAGGCTCAAATGTCTGTTTTGATTTTATCCAGCGAGTTGTCAATCTTCGTCAGAGTCTTTTTGATGCGCAGTGCGGTTAATCTGGCAGACGGGTTCTGGTACCAGCACTCCTTCATGAGTTTAGCCAAGGAGCTTAAAGTCTGGAAAATGAGAAGAAATGATTCAGTGCATTTGTCAATGGCTGCAGCCTGAAGTTATATGCTGTAGTATGAGTATGTATGAGTGAAACAACATTTTGATTGTTACTCACTGCGTCCGAGAACCATCTGTTTGGGATGTTGGGCCTCTGCTGATCCACACACACCACCTTCTTCATGTCCTCGAAGCTGGGATCACTGGGGACCACGTCATGAAACGGTGGCTTATAGTCCTCAACAATGCCTACATATGGAGGAGAGGATGCAGGAAAAAAAGTCTCATTATTCCGGTCAATGGTTCACTGATGAATGCAACAAAGATTTAGTCTCATTAAGTAAGGCTGCTGAAGTTGATGCAGGAAGGACGAGTGAAAGTATGGAAAATGTAGCTTCTGATCTTTTTTATTTGTCAATGAAAGTTTTTAGGGACAAACAAAATGTCACATTGGACTCAATAATGCGTCCAATGTCTGAGTAGCTGCTGCAGACCAGCACAGCAGGGGTCTGCATACACTTTCTATTATCATGATAAGACATGAAGAATACTGGGAATATGTTTGTAAATGGAGTGGTGATTTGGTTCTTTATTTTTTTTTATGCAAATAATACATAAGTAAATTTATTGTAGCGCATTAAAAAGTGTTAAGGTGCTGAAAACAAAAAAACCTGGACGGCATGTTGCTGGCATGTTTGGATAACCAACATTTCTAAACATCTAAAGGAAAATATGGTGTAATGGAGACTCAATGAGGCTTTAATGTGATCCTTATGTCACAATTTGAACTAAATCATAGCTTCATATTAACCTTCCATTATGCAGCCCTGTTTTCCTGATGACCAGTTTGTCACTGTTGCTGCTACAGGAAGTAAAAAGTTTTGATGAAACTACTGACCGTTGCTCACTGTCCTCCTGGCGACCTCCCACAGGACCAGGCCCAGGGCCCAGATGTCCACTCTCTTGAAGGACTCGAAGCAGTCCATCTGGATGGAGTCGTCCAGTACCTCCGGGGCCATGTAACGCTTGGTGCCAACTTTAGGGTTGTTGCCCACATCCAGTTCATTGGTGTCTTGAAAATGCATAACTGCCAGACCTGAAATAAAAACCAAAACAAACTCTTTGGTTCTTCCCCCAGAAATTAAGGTTTTCAAATGAAAACGGTCTAAAATAAAATGTCCAACACCGTGTCTCTATGGCAACAACACGCTGCACTATCAGTGGGAGGTCTCAGTCCTAAATGACTATATCAAAGATAGCGCACTGGACTCATTTAGCTGAATTAAACAAAAAAAAACCCAGCTAATTTAGAGCAAACAGCCATGTTCCAGCACACAGGATGTACTTCAACACAACAACAACTCGCTGACGAGACAAACAGCCTCCACCGTGTTTGTCTCCACAGCATAATACGTCATCAGCAGCCAAATTCATTACATCTGACCCAGCCTTTCAGCTCAATTAGATGTGCTTCAAGCATCTGTGAAATGGAACATCGGTGCATCAGATTAAATGTCTCAAGGTCTTGCAAGTGAGTTTTTGGTTAAGAGCCGTCTGATATATTTAGTATTGCTTGTTTTTCCAATTTAACAACAAATATGGCTTAGTAGACAGACGGACATGGAGGGATATTTGTGCTGATGTTGAAACTAATGGGCTTTAAGATTCAAACAACATCTTCGGTAACGATAATGTGCCAAACGGCATGATGCACAAACCTCTAAATGCCTTTGATGAAGTCCCATAAAGTAGAAACTAACATTCAAACCCTCAGGTCCTGACATAACATCAAAGGCAAAGACTTTTTACACAGTTCCAACATTTGCAATCTGACTTAGATTCAAAAATACATTTCTGTGCACAATTTTTACACAAAATGCAATATTCTTACCCAGGTCAGCAATGCAGCACTGTCCGTTCTTTTTCACCAATACATTTTTGCTCTTGAGGTCTCGGTGGGCGATGGCCGGCTTGCCTTGAGTGCCAAAGATCTCGACGTGCAAGTGTGCCAAGCCACTGGCTATTGAGAGCGCCATGCGGAGGCAGCTGGACGCATCGAGGGTGCTGAGCTGAAGATAGTCGTACAAGGAGCCCATTTCGTGGAAGTGAGTGATGAGCCACAGCTGAGTGCTGGAGTTCCTGGAAGTCATGTCTGATGCGATGAAGCCTGAGATGAGAGAGACATATTTAAGCCGCTGACCGGTTATTTGTGTGGAAGAAAATATGATTGCAGTTGACCAATTTGAAAACAAAAAAAAACTCAAGTACAAAAAATATTGTACTTGAGTTTTAGTCAAGTTTTGTATTTTAGCAGTTCAAGGAAATCTATATTTTGATGCCAGAAATTCACTAGAAAGGGGAAAAAAATGCACGTTTTATGCATTTTGAATAATAATATATTTCAGTTTTGTGGTAGCATATCTTTGTGAAATTCAAAATATGGCTTTAGTGCTTGGAAAGGTTTGACCCAATGCACAGGTAAAGATAGATCCCAGTCATAGGGACATTTGCAGAACGGTGATTTGAATCCACTTCAAAATATCTACTGCATTTCAGAGCTATCATAAAAATATGTTACATTTCTTACATGGTTACTGAACATTTTTAATCTCGAAATTCCTCAAAGATCCAGTACGTCCTTTTATTTTACAGTAGAAATTCCCAGCAGAAAATTATCCAGTGGTCAGGCTTTAATGAAACCTCTGGCTGTTATGCAACATGCAGGATTTGTTGCAGCCAGAACCCTGTTCTAAATATTGCTGGTCAGTAAAGACACCACAATTATTTTTGAAGTAAAACTGAACTGAAAACAACAACAAAAACAGTAAATAAATATTTTCAGCACTTTTGAAATCTTGTAGATGACAAACATGTTACACACCCAGGATGTTCTCATGCCTCAGCAGCACAGTGTTGTAGATTTCAGTCTCTCTGAACCAGGATTTCTCATCTCTGGAGGAGAAGATTTTTACAGCGACACTCTCCCCCTGCCACTGACCCCTCCACACCTCACCATAACGGCCTTTACCTGGACAAGGGCAAGAGGAGAACAATTTAAAATGCACACTAGCCTTTTCTACAACAGTGTGGAAGTAAATATCTGTGTTGAACTGAAGGATTTATTGAGGAACCCTCTAGTGTCCTCTGGTAGGATATGTAAATATCAGATTCTCTCTGCCCTCTAGTGGCCACAAATTCATTTCTGCGAGGTTTCAATAGAGCAAAGACGACCCAGGAAGAGTGTGTACTGTTCAGGAAAACTATTCTTCTACACTGATAGATACATTCAAGAATTTAAATAATAATTTATATCACTTTATTTTCTTATTTCTACTAGAACCAAAATATTAAAATATTTTCCTTAGAACAGCAAAGTCAAAATAAACAGCTTTGCAGGTTCATCAGGTGCAAAGAAACAATTTATTTGTCTAAACATCAACAATGTGAGAGGACAAACACAGATTGTTCATTGTTGCAGGAACTGACCATACTTGGAGAGGAAGTTTACAGTGTTTGACCTGCAACTTACCCACACATTCATTCAGAGTGATCTGTCGGGCAACAGTCCTCTGAACGAGAAACGGGAGTCCTGAGCCGCTTCCTGAAGTGCAGGAATGATCCAGAAGATCCTGGAAAAGAGCCAAAAACATACAGCGTTAGGAGGCTGTTTATGTTAGTGTGAGCCTGTGTATAATTTGGTAAGAAAGTCATTTTGATGAAAACAGCCCTAAAGAAAATCCTGAGGCTCAGGACTGCAAATGATGAAATACGTAGCATCTGGGAGTCAGATGGGGATTAACACAAGTGAGCCGTCTTTGATGTGGCACCTACACAAGACTGGGAGGTGGAAGGTGGGGGGAGTAAGATATGTGTGTGTGCTGGAGGTGCAGAGTGCCCCCTGCTGAGTAAACAACAGAGGAGGCGCCACCTCCACAGTGACTGGTGTGGGCGCTGGAGATTTTATCTAATCCAAGAGCCAGACTCCAAAACAGGCGCAATGCTGCTAAGCCTTTTATTTTTATCTCGTCTGCACTGCACACAGTGTTGAAAGGCTGCCACAGGGGGGCAGTGCAGAGCTACAACGTATGCAGCTGCTGAGCAAAAACAAATGACTGAACAGAGAGGAGGGGATGGGGGGTAGACAGATTGAAAACAGAGACAAGTGATGGCTCAGATAAACAGATGCATAATGCAAGAGCTGCCAGAGAGACAATTTGGAATCATAACACAGGAATGCAAGGCTGGGACCATAAAATAAATGATGACTTACTCTGCAGAGAGCTGCAGAAAGTTGAAATGGGTAAAAAAAAGATTTTTCAGGAGGTTATATTAGGGCCAGGCCTGTAAGCAGAAGGCAATCAGAGCAGTGCAATATTGTTATTGTCAGAGAGGATGGCTGGGCAGGCAGTCAAGCATATTTATATTTATTTATTTTTTTTACAATGCAGAAGCAGAAGAAGCGTGACTCCATATTTAGGCCCTTCACTGCCAAATGGACTGAAAGGAAACACAGTGCTGTGCAGAATTGTTTTTTTTCCAAATATTTTGTCACATTACGTCAAACGTCAGTCTGTTTCATTTGGGGTCTGTGTGATCCATCAACACCAAGTAGCATTTAGCTGTGAAGTGGAAAATGATGGCAGATTTAAGATATTTCAAAAATAAAAAATGTAAGTGTTCCATCATCCATTTGTATGCAGCCACACAGACCTATCCCAAATCTTTTGGGGTAACTCTCTAAGAATTTCTGCAGCGGCTTCATAGTGGGTAGATTTCTTTGATGCTTCTCCATACAACTGATGCTCCAAAGCTCTTCTTGCTCACCTGGTCAATAAATTTAAATATCCATATCTTCGTAGGTTTACCAGCAGACCAAACTTGTCAGATGACCACGACCATTCAAGGGAGTTCTAAAAACACTACAAATGTAATAATCCAAACTTAATATGCACAGTGGAAACTGTCTTGGTATTACCAAAGAAGCTCATTTCAACAGACTCTGTGCTTGTGGGGTACAATAAGCGCCGCTCGAGCCAACAGTGTCAAAGAGTATTTTGATAGGTATTTTAGTTTCATAAGCAGCATTTTTTTTATTTTAAATGTTCTATGTGAAAAATCTTCAACAAGTGGATTTTCCACAAATGTGTGAAAACTGAACAAATACACGAGTCCCCACTGAATTTAGATGTATCGGAGTAAAGTATTTTTTATTTTTTTGGAAACTATGGAAATCATTTACCATTTTCCAAATACACTAGTTTCTGCTGGTCTACCACAGAAAACCAGAGTAAAAAAAAAAAGAGCCCAAGAACTAAATACTTTAGCAAGTTGTTGTACGTTGATGGTACAAAAATGTACAAGAACTAATTACATTTCTTACAAAATGACAATTAATCATGGAAGGTTTTTAATTAGGTGACAGCTGGGCACAGACTAAACTTTGAGTCTTTCTTGCTCATCTTGATTGCCTTGTGTGAGTCAGTAAATGCTCCGCAGAGTCGTTTTTCTGACGAAAGGCTAACCACAGGGCTCCACCTAAACTCTGGATCAGTTTAGCAGCCCTCAAACACACAAACCACACTGTGGAAGACGCACAATCCACAGTCGAGTGGAGAGAAAATAAATAGCAAAAACATTCCTCCAAGAGACGGCAGCAAAAAAAATGACTGAGACGATGCAAAACCCCCTCCTGCTCCCCCCAACCCTTTGAGTACAGCGTTCACACAAATATTCATGCAGAACCATTTTTTTCCCCTCCGACAGAAAAACAGTTTTGAGATTACGATCAGGAAAGTACACAGCTTCCAGACGTGGCCTGCACTGCTGAATCATGTTTGAAGACATGTTGGGCTTGCTCAGGGTAAGACCTAAACATTACTGGTACAGATGTTCAGTCTTATAAACTGAGAACTAAACTACAGCAGAGGACAATGTGTCTTAATGCACATTAAGGCACATTGCCCACCATCAAGTGGGACTTTAAATCCCACTTGATTTAAAATGTTTATGGCTTTATTTTTAAAGTATAGGTTAGAGCAAAGTTGTATTCAACCACACTTCCACAAACAGGCATTTATTATGCATCAAGTACCTATTATGCATTATTATATCAACAATGAGTGCAAACAGCAGGCAAAAGTTCCACTTAATCCAAGTAAGTGAGCACATAAAATTCTGCATAATGTTTGTTTATGTAGGCTACATATCCAGGTACAGCAAGCAGAAATTATTTTCTAATCGGAAGAGAAATGAACTAAGAAAACAGCAATTTATATCCTTAATCAAACATCTATTACTGAGAAAACTTGAGCTGCCATATTTTAGATTCAAAGCCATATTCCAAAAGAAAAGCTCAGCAACCTTCATGATGTTGGGTGTATGATGGACAATGAAAGTTCTCAGATTTTTTCACAAACTGAAAAGCCAAAAGTTTAGGTTTCCCCCCCAGAAAAAGGCCTGAAGACATTTTAATTTCCCTTAAGTCAGCGGTTTGTTGTCTTGTTAAAGTAAAAACTGTCACTTTGCACTCTGACAAAGACTAAAACCCAAGAAAGCCCTTGACATTCAGAAAGACAGCTGGGATCTGACACACTGTGTAGCTCTATATAGACAGTGTTGACTGATGCCAAGGTCTGAAAGATCGGTGTATTAAGGTAACTATTAACATTTACTGATTTAATTACCAATGATCTCTTCCTTTCAAAAACATTGAAGTGGGTTACTCCGTAGTATTATGCCGTACATACCGCCAGAGTGCTCTCCCCCACGTTAGACGCTATAAGTCCGTCTATCGTTCCGTATTCGGCGTCTCGTGATGTCAGCCTTTCCATTTGTTTGCGGTGGATGCGTCTGAACACGAGGATGGCGGCGGCGGAAAGGACGATGAGAACAATAATGGGTGCCACAATGGCAATCGTCAGTGTGGTCACATTGTAGCTGGACAGTTCATCCACTGCAAGGAAAAGGAGAAAAGTGAAATAATTACAGTGGATTTTTGTGTGCATGGACACAGGATGTGTTTCTGGTAAAACCAGGTAAGACAGTCCTTTCACACAGTTTTGGGTGGTCATTTAACTTCAGTGTGTAGGGGTGGAACTCAAATAGACTAAAAAGCATTCTGTCATATATTCAGCTCACAGTGTGGCTCAAATCAAGTCATCAGCACGATGAACTGACCACCATTCATAATTTCCAAAAGGAGAAGAGTGCTCCACTCTTCCTTCAGCACAGACAATGTTCCCCCTTTACCCAACTCACATAATGAACTCCTTCATACACATAACTAGCAACTCTGTCTGGGTCCTCAGGCTTCAGCCAAACTTTTAGAGAAGGGAGGGTTACACTTAGCAGGAAAAACGCCTAGAAATCCATTTACTGTGATTATTCAGATTTCTAGCAACTCATACATAAAGAGCAACTCCCTAAGATTATGTGAATTTATATTGCAAATTAAATGAGTCTGATATACATATTTTTACTTTAGTTAATATTTTTACAATCCTCAAAAGACAACCTGACAGGAAAATTAATAAATGCATAATGTGGAAGAAAAAAAATATACAGCTGACATAAATCTGCTCTTCATGGAAAAGTACAGAGAATGTTTTATGGAATAAGATGCTCTGGTAAGATCATCCACAAACACTATGTGAAAGCAAACTCACACCTGGTGGTGGCAACATCAAGCTTTACTGATGCTTTACTTTGGCAGGGAAAGGTAATCTGGTCAGAGACGGTAATAGGACAAGTGAACACCATCCAAAAATCCATCCAAACACTACAGAAGTGTTTGGATGGCCTAGACAAAGTCCAGCCCTTAATCTAATGGAGCATCTGTTGCAGGGTTCGAAAACTCTCCAATCAAATATGACTGAGTTTGAGCTGTTTACAAAGAACCGGCAAACATTTCAGTCTCTAGATGTTCAAAATTGATACAGGGATATTAAAAAGCACATTATTTATAAACCATGGTCTGTGTGTTCACTGGTGTTGTAACTTCTACATTTATTCAAAACAGTTAGTCTATTTTTTTATTGTATTCTGCATTGAACTGGTTGAAAATAGTCCCCAGATGTTTGAAACTTAACATTTCCTATCTGATTTGCAGTTTAGATCACAGAAACCTGTCCTTTAAGACAAATTAGGTGAAACTTTTAAGAGCTCTGAACTTTTATGGCGCATTCTGGACTTTGTCGTACATTTGACTGGAAGCCTCACGGTGCTGTTCATGTTGCACAGATGCCCCTGGCAACACTCGACTATCTGCTCCCTGGATGGCGGCGTCTTGCACGTCATTGTGCTCTGCTCCACTGCCTTGAAGCAGCCTTTCTGGTGCACAAGCAAGCCACCGCTGACTGTCAGAGACGAGAAACACTGGAGGCCTAAGCAGCGACTCGCCGTTACACAGGAGCTTCCCTCGCATACACACTCGTGCTCCTCTTCGCTCAGGAGCTTCTTTTCCCCTTCTGAGAAAGATTAAGGAGAAAAAGCAGCTTGTAAGTATTTAATTTCATGTACTTTAATACTAAAAAAAATCTAATTAAATTTACACAATCCCTCCTCCCCTTTTTTTTTTAAACTGCCCGAGAAAATCTTCTGCATGTTACGTGACAAGGTTAGTGGTGAGCAGCAGCCAGCGTGCACAAAGTTACCTTTTCCTGGAATTTGCACCGTGACGTTCATGTTACACAGATGGCCCTGGCAGCACCTGACGACATAGACCGATGAGGGTGCCATGGCGCAGGTGGCTCTGCCCTCCTCGTCGTCCCTCAGGCAGCCCTTCTGCTGGACAACGGCCCTGTCCGTCACGTTCAGAGAGGAGAAACACTGCTGGCCGGTGCAGCGCCGGCCGTGCTCACACGCATCTCCCTCGCACACACACTCCTGGTCTCGGAGGACTGGTCTGCCAGCAGACAGCTCGACATCTGATAAGAGGAAGCACAGATAGGAGAAAAACCCATTAGAGCAATACCATTACTAACCCATTCAATTAAATGGCATTCACTCACATCAGAAAACATGTGGGTGGAAAGTGCTGGGCAGTTGCTCTAGACGCCACTTAGGTTTAAACATGTTTTCCCCATTTGTAATCCTACACTTAAAATAGATCAAACTAAGGGGAAAACACACTTTTTAATGTTTTACACTTTCAAAATAAATGGTATCAGCATTAATATTAAAAATTGTTATTTTAAACAATAACCACTAATCTTTACTGGTAGCCATAACAATTTCTATAAAATTAAATGTAACCAATGTTAAAAATCTTGCTTTAGTTCATGAAGGTGATTTGAATGTGATTCTGTCTCTAAGGGCAATCAATACAACATGAAAACACAACAACATGTCTTTAAGAAGATTCAGACATTTGTTTATCTCAGGAAATCAGGAAAAACTCACCTAAACTTTTCCAAAGCACAATACATACAATACATTAGTAACATTCTTTTCTATTCCTTTGAACCTCTTAAACTATCAAGGCATTTTCATTTGTGCACTTCCTCACAACGACACGTAGCTGCTTGTGTAGAAAAATAAAACTCTTCCCTCAACATAGCTTTGCTGTAAATTGAGACGGCAGATTTCTGACAACAATCCAGAAATTAGACGATTCCAGCATCAATATCAGATTGTTTTCCAAGTGGGTCTGGTTCAAAAGGCAAGTAAAGTCACTTCAAAAGGGTAAAAAGTAATTACAAGGGAAGTATGGAGTCGTTTTCTGAAGTCGTTTTTAACATTGTAATTCATTCATATCAATTTAAAATAGTTCTAAAGTCCATACTTTGGTAAATTTAAGAGTAACAGATTTGGTCCAACTATGATTTTACAGCTGTTTGTGGCTAGAGGAGGAGTAAACCTTTATAGCAGGTTTTAAATGGCCATGGTTTTAAATCTTCTGAAGAGAAGAAAGCGTAAATGACGAACTGGACTCTGGTCAATGGAAATAGATTGTGCAATGCAAATGGTCACTGATCCCTCTTTCTGTATGATCCAGCACTGTGGAACGTTCCAGGAGAAAACTGGGAGGCTGTCCTAGAGATAAAATACAACTTAGAAAAAGTGATGAGTTAAGAAAAAACGTATTCTGAGATTTTTTTTTCCACCGATTCAGGAAATTAAGTATTGAACCTGGTAGTCAAAGCCTTATTTGGAGGACCTAAACGATGCTGTAGAAACTGGATGTGGTGTATTTTATCATATTTCGTCTATTTTCGTGTTACTAATGCAAGTATATTTAATTATAGGGTATTTTCGTCTTGGTTTTCGCACTTGCAGATAAAAGGTTCAGGGGCACCAAGATCAGAACCAGCCACCAGGAAGGCTGCACAGCCCTAAACATGACCCCTTCAAGAAGGCCACCACTAGCTTTCAGCTTCTTATGAAGCTAAATAAAAACTACATTACATTTGCAATACATCGACAATCCATAATCTCTAATCTGAAGAACCTGAGTAAGGGAGTCGTGGGGGAGAGGAGCTATGTAATGCAGAAGTTCTGTAGCTTGGAAACTGCAACTCCAAGGAAGAGTTGTGCCTTGAAAAGAGGAAGGGTTGTGCCTTGAAAAGAGCAGGAGCTACACCTCAATCCTCCAGGCTTTTTGCACAGCTGAATGGTTTCCACAGGAGATTAAGAAATTTCTCAAACATGCATGAAAGAGTCAAGGCAACACTCCCCTTGATGAGGGAATAATATTATAACACGATGAAAAGTTGAGTTTACATAACACTACCCCCTAAAACAGCTTTTCAGACCTTTTTAATGACAGCTAAAAGCTAGCTACGTAAAAAAAAAAGCTTGAATAAAGCTTGTAAAATTAGAAAAATAGGGGATAACTGGAGGATCCTGCTGGCTCAATAGCAGGGAGCCTGTGGCGAAAGCGAATGTCGTCCAGCCAAGTGGAGATACGACTGAACTTACCCATGTTAGCTAGTATATTTTTTGAGGAAAATTAATAAATATCATTGAAGATAAAACAAAATCTGACAAAAAATCATATGGAGTAATGTTCAAAATGATGGTAAAATAAATATTTCCAGTACAGAGACTGGATGATACCTCACCTTTCACTGGAAACTGTAACGAGACATTCATGTTGCACAAATGTCCATGACAGCACTTCACCACCAGCGCCGGAGTTGGTGGCTGTCCGCAGAGCAACAGCCCATCTTCATCGCCTTCAACTATGCAGCCTCTCTCAAAGACTGTCGTTCCATTCAGCAACGAGAGAGAAGCAAAGCACTGCCAGCCAAAACATCTCTCCACACCCCTGCAGGACGGTCCTTCACATAAACATTCAGCTCTCACACCATCCTCACCTGGAAAAAAAAACAAAAAAAACATTTACACCACACATCAGATTGTATCTTTATTAGAGAAAATCCTGCATGGAAAAACCCATCCATTTAAGGCAAACAGCCCGTTTGATTTTGTGGGACGAATGATTTCTGCTTATCCTTCTTCCAGATTTGGTTAAAATGAATGCGCTGTAAACATGGGCAAAACGAGTGGTTTGCCACTCTGAAAACCACTTTCCATTGCAATCCACTGCAGCTGTTTAAAATAACAGTGCCAGACAGCAGATGAAAGGGAGACAGACTAAGAGACGGGTGGTGAGAAGGGGGAAGAAAAATGTGTGATTTTTTGGTGTATACTGCAAGAGAAAGGAGAGCGACAGAGAAAAGACTGTATGTACTCTGGTGACAGTGCAGTAAAACTCTGCATTCAGAGGTAGCACAACCACTAATTTCAACTGGATCCTTTCTTTTTTTGTGTCTGGGGGGAAAAAAGCTTTAACTGTTAGAGCTCAAGGTCTTTTACCTCTGATGTGCTTCGAGACAAAATTCTTACCGTCCTCGCAGGAACACGGAAGAACCAGGGCGAGTAGAAACCAAAGAAAGGCCCCTCTTGTCATTGTAGATCTAAAAGACAGAAGCAGGAAAACGCTCAATGGAAACCTCGTTGCCATCCACTTAAAAAAAATAGAGAAAATCTGCATGTAAACCCAGCTAATGTTGGGTTAGTTTAGTACTTTTTTTCTTTAACTGTAGCTTCTTTCAGTGAGAAAGAGCTGATCATTTCGTCAGCCTAGACATATTTAGAAGACACAACTTTAGAAATGAAGACCTTTTCTTTCTTTCACAAAAAAAAAAGTCAACACCAAGTTTCAAATGCTCAAGCAAAGAGGGTCTCATGCCTTCCTGTTGGCCCTGGCAACAAGGCATTGAGTGGCAAGCAATGGGGAAACTGGTGCTTTCTTATTGGCTGCCTCTGTGTGAGAGAGGGGTGTGTGTGGATGTCTGTGCGTGTTGGAGGGACAAGCTACTTGGCAGTGAGGCAAGAGTGAGGAGAAGGGGGGGGAAGGGGCTGGGGAGCAGGGCACCCATGTTTCCTGAATAATATCATTTACCTGGAGAGTACGAAGGATCAAAAGTGACACAGAACAATAAATAAATGGCGAATAGTTGCTTTTACAGCTGAAACCAGATATTTGCCAACACTAGAACATTTTTAGCATTTAAGGTCATTTAGAATTTGTAAATTATTTGTATTTGCTAAATGTCAGAATAAGTACAATTGCTACGTAATTGATAGAATTGCCTTTAAAACTGCAACTTGGGTGAAATGTTTGGGGCATCCTTCTAAAAGCTTCACACAGTAGTTCGCCTGAATTTTGGCCCATTCTTGCAGACCAAACTGGTGTAACCGAGTCATGTTTCCAGGCCACCTTGTTCGAACTGATTTTCAGCTCTGGCTACAAATTTTCAATGGGACTCAGATCAAGGCTTTTAATTTGGCGGGATGATTAGAGTCATTGTTCATTTAGAAGGCTTGATTGTGTGAAAGCTTTAACTTCCTGGGCAATTCCTTAATACGCTGCTTTATCATTTCTACTGCCACCACTGTACTTCAAAGCAGGAATAAAGTTCTTACACTCTTGACCTACCCTTTTATCCTACAAACATAGCAAAGGTCATTATTGCTAAGCACCTCCGCTCCATTTAATTCAGTTTTATTAAGACACTGCAAATTTACAAATAAATTAACAAATGCAGTCTGCAAACCAAAATGTATAGTTCAGGGCTGGCCAACTCCAATCCTCAAGAGCCAGTGTCCTGCATATTTTATGTGTCCCTGCTCCAACAAATATGTTAAATGGCTGAACATTTTTGCAGTAGCCTGCTAATAAAGTATTCATTTGCTACAGGCATGTTGGACCAATAACACTCGGAACCCCAGATCTGGAATACTGGAGATGCACACTCCTGATATGTCATTTCAATGCAATCATTCAAATTAATATAATACAAATAACACACATGCCATACTGATTCTAACTATAAAACAAAGGGGTCATGCTTGGTTTTTTTTTATGCCAACCCAACTGGTTAAAAACATGTTGAACATGTTTAGCTGGTTGCATTGAATCACTGATGCTGCTCATAAACTCATTTTTGCCATTTTCTACAAAAGTTCTGCTGAGCTTCAAGTGTTTTTAGGGATGCAAGAAGTGTGACTAGGTTTAAGTTTGTGAAGCATTTGGTATGCCAGTTTCATCAACCGATACAAGCTAAGAGGGAAGTCAGCCCGAAGCTGCTCATTTTATAAAGATAATATGTACAGTCTGTGGAGACATGGCCTGGAGCGTGCCCTGGTCATGTTATCCCAGGCACTGGGAATGTTATCTTGGCAACATGTGCGCCTGAGTGCATCTGTGCCACTGATAAACACCCCAACACCACCTACATCCACTCCCACCCCTCCTTCTCCAGGCCTTTGTGCCCATCTCCCAGACATAAATGATTAAGCACGTAATGTTAGCATCGGCCAACGGCGGCGTCTGCACAGGCCGCTTGCACACAGACCACATGCTGCTCCTTTAATCAGAGCACAAAACAGAGGCTGCCACACAGAGATAATCAGGAGCTCCGTCTGCTCCCCTGGGACCAGGGAGAGGAGGAACGCCAGAGGGGGCAGACAGCGGGCAGGAGGAGGTAAGGCCTGTGGGCAGCAAGGGGACAGTAGGTCAGAGAGAGACATGTGGGAGGAGGTAGCCTGTGTCAGAGAAGTAAACTAAGAGGAGGGGGAGGTCTAGCTTTAGTGCCAGGGGGGGACATGAGTTAGAAGGACACCCTGATATGGGGAGGGTCAGGGAGGAGAGGTTATTGGCTCATCGTATAGCTAACGGAGAAAGGAGATACACTTGGGTATACTGGAGCCCATTTAAGCTTGCACAGAAACTAAACTTGCCTTGCAGTCAGAACTATGTAGGCCTTTTGAAGAAGTAGCAAGGGGTCATTCATTCAGCCAGTGATGGAAATTGCCTAAAGACTGTCCTCAGCTTTTTTCCTTCCCATATAAGGTACACCAGGTCCAGTCCGACTGCACTTAGCTGCATCTCTTTCTTGGAGGGTGTTATAAAAAATATTGATGTAATCAACTTTGGAAAGACAAACAAGAAATGCACAATGGAAAGTCCGCTTGATACAATGGTTCTATGTTGAGTCATGTAATTTTTCTGGATGAAGCATCAGGTATGCGTTCAATCGTTTTCCTGTAGAAAGTCCTCATAGCCTTGTTTTTCTGTGTTAAGAAAAACAGAAAATAAAACAAAAATTGCATATAGCTTTTTAGCATATGACACTATATGACAGACTGAATTTGACTGCATCGGTTTATGAATGCCACATTGAATTGGGATAATCTCCCAACTGTTGGGAGATTCAACTCTCAACAGTTGGGAGTTGAATCTAATTAATAGCGGGTATGGGACAGGTCTGGATTGCTTTGAACAGAATTGGATTTTATAAGAACTGGATCAGTTTGTCAAGACATTTGCTTTGAATTTCCAGTTTAATTAAATGTTCCCATGTTTGACTCTGAGTGGTGATCGATTTGCACATTAATCCACACACAAAACCAGGAAATCACATGCAGCAATAAGGGCCTGACGGGTGTATCAACGGTGAAAAAAATAAAAATAACAAAATAAATATGCCTCAGACAGCAGAACAGCATGTGTCCTGTGGCTCCGCTTAACAGCCTCATACAGAAAATGGTTTGTAACATGTTTCTTTAATAGAAACCAAAAGGCCTTTTGGACCTAAAGTAATACCCTTGATACCAGTTCATTTCTTCCAATTACACACTGGTTTAAATAAGCTATAACAAATTTGCTATTTGTTATAGATAATTTGGGTCCTAAAACTTCATATCTCTTTAAGGAAAAAGTGTTCTCCGTGCAACTTTAGTCTCCAGCCAAATTTATCCAATTCCCCAAAAATAATTGATGGGAAAAAAAATCCAATCCAGTGAGGTTCTTACAACTCTTATGTAATGCTTAGGTCTGGAAAACATGACTGTTATTTTTGCTTATCAAAAGCACAACAAAAAGTAACACTGAGGCATGAGGAAACATGAAACTGGCCAACAGCTTTGACATTGGAAACCTCAGTAGAGATTCTTGAGAAGGAGAGAGGCAGGGCTAGCATCTGCAGAACTGATTGCAATTCAACTACACAATTTTGTGGCGCTCTGTGACTGTCTGTTGCAGCCCTCTTCTCCTGTGTATTGAATTCCTTGGCTGTGTTGTGTAGCAAGTGCTCACAGGGTTGACATTTTGCCAATGGTGTGTTCTCTCATTTCTCTTACTGATTAGGTTTTAGCAGTAATAGTTGTGTAAATAGAAATACTATTTTACCAAATGTATTGGGTAATTCTTCTAAAACACGTAATTCTGGTGTTTCAATCACTTCCGTGGCCACGGGTGTATGAAATTATGCACCAACGCATGCAGCCTGCCTCTACAAACATTTAGTGAGTTAAAGTATGGTGCAGTGAGCAGATGCCACAGTCAACTCATTATTAGGAATGACAGCCACTTAGCAAACCACAGAGCAGGCTCAGCAAATGCTGAGAGTCATTGTGCACAAAAGTTGCCAACTGTCTGCAGAATCACCAGATACAGACCTCCAAACTTCATGTGGTCTTTACATTAGCTTAAGAACAGTGTGTAGAGAGGCTAGTGGAATGGTTTCCCCTTGCTGCATCCAAACCTTACATCACAAAGTCCAATGCAAAACCGCAGATTGAGTCGCCACTGGAATCGAGATCAGTGGCAATGTGTCTTACTGGACTGTGTTGAGGGTAAAATCAGGTGTGGAAGGGTTTGTATTGTAAAGCTTTTTATTTAGAAGTCGGGTCCAGCAGGATAAACCCAGTAGGATAAGTAGCGCTTCAGTGTAACAGGAGACTGTGAGTCAAACTTTCTCCATCAACATCTGTGTCTGAGCTCACAAATGCACTTCTGGAAGAACGGCCAGATATTCCCAAAAAACACATTACTGAATCTGTATGGAAAGCCTTTCCAGAAGAGTCGAAGCTCTAATTGATTCAACAGTTTGGCTGACATTAAACCCTAAAGATTGAAAATAGGAAGTTGTTTAATAAAGTCTACTCTAACCAGCTCAAACCTTGAAGACTTCTAAGCTTGGAACTGACTTTAAGAGGAACACACCACAATTCAGAGCAATGCAATCTAATTAATGTGTGAACAGCACCAAGGAATATCTCAATAACACATTTGAGAAAACTGGATACAGCTGCACTCCTGCTGAGTGCTATTGGAGAGACTTACAAGTAATCGAAGCTCATATTTTTTGACGGCATGTTTCTCATCCCGGTCTCCTTACAGTGGTCCCACTCGAGAGAGAGCCGTCTTCATAAGAACTACTCTAAGAAGTTGAGCAGAGCTTAAAGCGATTATATAGAGATGGTTACACATGCCTTTCACATTCTGTTGTTAGCACAACTAAACCTAAAAAAGCAGTCAAGATGAATTGGAAACATGTTAGACATTCATGAAAATCTTATCATCATCATCATCCATTACCTACAACAGATGGTAGAAAGAGCTTTCCACAGGAGCTCAAATTGCTCCATGTGGTTGGCTGCTTTGTTATTTTAGTCAATTTACTGAGATCCTACACAAGTTCAGGTAAAAATTCCCTAACTTCACTTTTCAGAGTTGGCCTATGTTCATCTTAAAAACATAACATAATATGATTCAAAATAAAATTATTAAAAATAAAATGTTCAGACCAGGCAGACTTTAAATATGATATCTTTGAAAACTTGAAAGTAACTGTAATAGATTAAAAGGATTAAAGAAGAAAAAAAAGAACAAAGTAAAAAAAGGATACAAGGAAGAAAGTAAGCAAGGACCTGTGGAAGAGGATGGATGGATATGTGATAAGCAAAGAAGGGCGCATGGGAGAAAGGATGAAACAAAGGGCAAAAGGGAGGAAGGAGGAACACATAGGAGAGGGGAAGTAAGGGACAAGAAGCCAGGGAAGAAAAAAGGACACACAAGAGAAAGAAGAAACCCAAATAAAGAACAAAGGATGCAAGAAAATAAGAAAGGAAGGAAAAGTTACAGAGATGAAAGAAATGAACAGCGGAAACAAAAAATACAGAAGGACACCAGGAAGAGAGGACGGAACAAAAAAAGGGACAGACATAAGAGAGGAGGGTTGCAAGGAAATATCCAAGGAAAAAGAAAGGACACTACGTAGAAAGGTCAGAACAATATTTAGTTGATGAGATAGTGACTAATGTCTTGGAATTTTCCATACTGTGGAAAAACACTGACATCAAATTCCATACTTTTCTACACTGCATAGGAACCCTGCATTTAGTATTCAGGTCAGCTACAATGAGAGAATGACAAAACACTACTTTGTCTGATGAGCATGGTGCATCACCGAGGTTGAGGAGGGAGGCTGCTGAACCCCTGCAGGAGTTGCTGAGTCATCACGCTGGCAGAGAGGGAGACGAGAGGTGGAATCTGTGTCTGTGCTGGCAGGCTGGCACGGTTACCATGGCACAAATAGCCCCGGCACCGAGAAGACTGCAGCGAACCGCAGGGCGGCAAGTGGAAGAAACAGGCTGAGTTCAGGGCAATGCGGAGCCTGCTGTCCGCGTCCCTGTGCCTCCCCGACCTGCAACCAGAGAGCCAAAGAGCCGACGTGCCATCAGGGACACACAGATGGTCTGCTCCTAGGTGGATGTGGGTGTAAGGCAGACCTGAGGGCAAAAGCTGTACTCTTTGCAACAGCCCACATTCATATCTACACCACAGCATGGCAGAGCAACATGCTCGCCTTTCTATGCCAAGCAAAATACAACTCAGGGAACAACTGAACTACAAATACAGAGTAAACATTCTGAGCCTAAATCCTAAAGAAGGTCAGCAGGAAGTTAGCCATGCAGAATCTATACTGAGTCAAACATCAAAGAGTGAATATTACAATCTTTCTCAGAATCAGAGTACATAGATATGCATGTGGAGTAATTTCTTTAAAAAATAACTCGTTTAAAATGCCATCACATGAACTGATATGATTAACAATCAGTAATTAAAATATAAATCTTAAAACTTTTTAGACAAGTATCTAGCAAGTAGCTATTTCTTTATATATTATTGGTCAAGATGTGTTCATCTTGACCAGTAAATTTAAATGCAGAAATAAATTTAAATTTAAATACAGAGTGAAATTGGGCACAATGCATACATAGTATTTGCAAATAAGTTGGCAATCAATCTGATACTATTGCAAAACATTTTCTTTTAAACTGTGCCACATTTTAAGGGTTTCCTCTATCTCAGTGTTCCTGTCTGGTTGTACAAGTCATATGCGATCCTCCAACACTCCCTTGACCCACAAAACCGGCATACATACAAGTCAGCAAGTGACTTGCATCGCTTGACCCTTGCAAATGAAGCAAGGGTCAGATTACCTCACTTATTGAGTCAGGGGTGCAACAGAGGTGGGCTGATTTCAACACCCCACTTGCCACATCAGTCCTTTCACACTTAGAGATGGCAAACATGTGCCTATTTCAAGCTTAAAGTGTTTTGTTGATCTGCCACAAATATTATAATCATCCTCTCTTTGCATAAAGATTGTCTCAAATGATGACAAACATTTTTTATCCACCGAGGGAGATGTCCCACCTATCATCATCCTGTATCCACCAGTTGTTTTGCTGTGATCAAAGGTCATAACCAAAATCTCCACTCTAAAACACCACAGTGCCATTCCACTGAGACTAATACATCCATGTTCTTATGACCAGAAGCATCACAGTGCTACTCAGAATGTGAAGCTTTTTAACCTCTGGAAGCACATGTTCACAGGACAAGAGTTCCATCAAGTAGTGAATGAAATAGGGACTTTAGTGTTTTTGGAATTTGCAGTGCCTCATCAGGCCTGGCCAGGCTCCATCTCTCATGGCCCTTCAGTTTCTCAGCAGTAGCCCTCTTTCACAAGCAGAGCAATGAGACCAAATGCAAATGGCCCCCTACTTATGTGCAATTGTCACTCATGAATTAATTGTAGCAGGCAGAAGCATAGCAGGTTTTTGTTCCTTGGATACACTGCTGCCCTGGGTGTTTGCTCACACACATACAAAGTACTTGCCCTAGATCAAATGTACTCAGAGACAATGGGTGTCTTTTCTCCTCGAGGGTGCCCCACCCTGCAAACCACCTACACACCAACAACACCGACACACCCCTTTGCAAAGCAGATAAGCATTTGGAGTCTTAATTTTTTTTCCCTATGGAATTGCAAAATATCTGATTTGTTTGCTTTCAGAAGTCCAAGACATGGAGAGTCTGGCATACACAAAGCTTGTTCAACAGTATTTTAACTCCTGTACTCTCAAATAACACCAGCACATATCATTTTCTTCTTGCACAAATAAGTGTTTTTCCTTCTGCAAGTTTCATCACGGCCTTGTTTTGTGTGAAATTCACTGAGAGAAATTATTGAAGGTTTTTCTTCACTTAACAAATCTTCCATGCAGTCGTCACCATAGCAATTAGACAACCGTTTTCACACACCATCCAAAACATCTAAAAACAGCCAATACAGAGACAGTCTTTATAGCCATCAGCCATGTTTGCCAAAAGAGGAATGCACAGACATTCATGCTGCAAATGGCCATCCCTCAATGTTCACTGGCCTGGAGCAATGCAACACTGAAAAGGACACAAAAACGTGCATCAAGGTGTACTACTTAAACATTATGTTCCTTTAGAAACCAGTGAAACAACAGCAAGAAGTAATAAGCCTTGTTTATGTTCTATCTGGCCACACCATGCTGATAATCACTAGGCAAACAGCTTGCAACTATACAATAAATGCATCTACGCCACTGTGTGGATCAGTGTGGCTGAATCTGGTTCTGACATCCTGCTGCCACTCTAGCCTTTATAGCCGGCAGAGTTTCCTGCCTTTCGAGAGTGAAGACTTCTAAGAGACCAGGGCAGTTGTAAATGTCTTCCACTCCCATTTTCGCACATGCTCTGAAATCCTGAACTTTTATGGACATTATCCTTAGTAGCAGGACGTGGGAACGAAGAAAAAAAAAACAGCAGTACTTTAAACAAGCTTTGTACTTTGTTTACCAACCCAACTTCTCAGGTCAGGCATAAAGTCCAGATAATATCCAAATGAGTGCAAGATCAAATCTAACAGGGAAATGATATCCATTAACAATTTTTTGTAAGTATATTTAGCTTCCACATGAGAACCATGAAAAGATCCTCTAGTGACCAGAATTTGCACTGATGTTCAGCTTCATCAGCGCAAAACGGTAACCTACAGTAAAATACTCAGAAATTCAAACTGGGTAAAGGCACAGTAAGGCACAGAACAAACACTCTTCAGTGTAGAACTTTCTCCCAAATGAAGACCTGAGCCTAATTCATGCCTTCTAATTTGCTCTACTTTTCACCTGTCCACTGTAGTCAAGTCAGTCTAATGGTCACTACCCAGTTGTGTGAAACCCAAAATTTGGTGTCCATAGAGGTTGTGTGTACAAGCAGGCCATAATAATCTCAGTTAAAGGGCGACACAGCAGATAAAGAAAACAATGACTTGGGTCATGAGGAGATGATAGACCATCTTCAAAATCTGAACTGGTCTTCTGGTGAGAAGTCACAATATTGCTACATACCATTACTTTGTTTCCTCCTTTGAGTAGACAATGTTATTAGACTACTACAATCACTATAAAATTAGATGAGTGTCTCATAAGTCTTGCAATGTAAAATAATAAATCTGATCTGTAGAGATAAATTATTCGGCTATACTTGCAACACAAGAAGCACAATCACATGTCATTCCTGAAAATTTAATCAATTTTCTTATGTCTTTTACAAGTGCTACCAAATACTCAAGAATCAGGTTGGACATTGACCTCAGCTCTAAAACATTTGAGCAATACTGACTTTATTATGTTTAGAGTTCCAGTCATATGCTGTAAATGAGCTAGATCTAATTAGGCAAACATAAATACAGATGACTAATGAAGCTAAAAGTTGAGGCATTTTGTGTCTGTCCTAAAAAATGTTATGGAA
The DNA here is from genome assembly GCA_902982915.1 of Phalloptychus januarius. NCBI lineage: Eukaryota > Metazoa > Chordata > Actinopteri > Cyprinodontiformes > Poeciliidae > Phalloptychus > Phalloptychus januarius. Next base: position 11,218,090 of record CADWAE010000230.1, on the reverse strand, counting down.
GTCCATTAAAAAAGTTAATTCTGAAAGAAGAAAATCATTAATTTAACCTCCACTGAAAAAGAAACACTATTGGAACTGTAATAATGTAATGTGAGGACATTATTTACTGATCAGTTACTAACCGTATCCTAAAATATTGCCCATGAAACTGGATGCACAATTTCATTCCTCTGAAAGTGTGCAAACTATAAACCAATGTCTAACATAATAACTATAAAACCTCCGTGTTAAACCACTGAAATGTGTTAGAATTAAGAGTACTGTGACTGGTTAACTAATAACTGACCATACTAAAGTTGGTATTATAAACAAGATCCTAATCTATTAGTGCAGTAACAGAATGGATAATCCTGTGCACCCAAATCCATTTTGCAACATCATTTTGACTTCCAAAACCTTCATAAATTGAAGTCTCATTGTATATTTGTCCAACTAATTTCACCTTTCTACAAAACAAAAATCACATTTAATTTGGTTTGGCTCAAATATCAATATGACATTATGTATTGAAGAAAATAGGCATCTCGTCTGTTACTTGTGAACCCAACATCATGCATCAAATCATCTCATAAGAAGGGCACCTTCCAAATACTAATCCAAAAAAATAAACACTGAAAATAAAACCTATGATTGTGCAACATTACAAAAATTATACTGTTTTGTAAAATAAAATAAAAATACATTTTTGGTCCGAACACAACAAACATGTTGGACATACTATAAAACATGCCCCCTAACAGCTGGAGCACACTACCCTCATAACAGAGCGACACGAATATGAGCCCTTATCAGGTACAAGATGGAAGATTATTTGCAAATTGTAGACAAAATGCCCCCACCAAACAAGACAGCCTGTCGGGCTGAGATCAGGGAGATGCAGCAACTAAAACAAAGCCATAACTTTTCCCTCTAACAGCAGAGTGATAAGACAAGAGCACTGTAGTGAGTGCAGGGCTTATAAAATGTGTATTGCAGACTGTCTCCAGAGCAGTCTGGGGTTTGCTGTGGAGAGCAGAGGAGCCACTAGCACTGCAAATCTATGCGGGTGTGCATCTGTGCAGACAGCAGCGTCTCGCCTCTCCTCGCCCTGTCTCCACTGCTCTTCATCCACATTTGAACACAGAATAGGAGGAAATCAATAAGTCTGTGCGAGAGCCACCAGATGATAAAACGAAGGTGATCTCCAAAACACCAACCAGTGGAACAAGACTAAAATCTGGCATATACAAAAGGCAGCCCCTTTCATCGAATTCTCTTGTCCTCTCCCTTTAACCTCCTGCCACCCGCTGCGAGAGCAGAGCCCGCAAGTCCCAGACAGCTTTCCACTCGTCGTGATCTGTTTGGGCTGCATAAGGCTGATGATTATTAAAAGGCTCGAGGATTTTTTTTGACTAAAAATAACGCTGCAGACAGAGGGCCCCTTTCTAAAAAGCTGGACACCAGAAGCAAACGCAACCCACATGCTGTGCTCCTCTGCAGTCTGCTGCCTCATCTGATGCCAGGTCTGTTGCTAGTCAAAGTTTCTCATAAGTCAGCACAAGCACACAAGAAACAGAACAAAAAGTAAAGCAAGGTCGCTATTCTAGACTCCAGGCCAAACCCTGCTCTCTATTTTACTCCTCAGCCTCCACCTCCCACCTGCATAACCACACACACAGAATCACACACACTTGCAGCCCCTCCTCCCTCCTTTATGTCTCTCCTTCAGCTTAAGAGCCACCTACATTGAAGAGCAATGATCCACAGACGTGTGCTCAGACTTGACTCAGTCTATCTTGGTCTCATAACTGCAGTTGCCTTGTTAATGACAGACTTTGCGACATAATGCCACACACACACATACAAACTCAACCCCTTCTCCAAAAACCCATCTCCGAGAAGTCTGCAGAGCTTCAGTGCTGCTCTCTGGCCACACTTGCATATTGTTCCCGTCGCTGATGACGGACAAATGACTGGGTACAGAGAAGTGATTGTGTTCTGAAATGTAGACCCGCTCAGCCAAAAAAATAAAAAAGGACGCCGATCTCGCTTTGTTTTCTAAACTCTTCAGACCACCATGGGAAAATTATACACTCTGCAACTGTCAGACGGAAGAGCTCAAGAAATGCAATAATAGAAGAGAGTATGGATTTCTCAGGAGCCAGAAAGATTTGGGAACCTTAACAAGGAAAAAGATGTTGGGAATTCCCAAAAAAACAAGAAGCCAAAAAAACAAGATTCAACAAAATATTAACATCTGAGCTAAAACAAATATATCTTTAGGTTGAGCTTGGGAATCCATTTAAATTGACATGTTACTGACCAGGCAGTCAGTGAATCTATAGGTTAATCAATGTGTTCCATATATAGATATTTTCATTTCAAATAGAGTGGTGCACTGCAGTTGTATAATAACTAACAAAGTTAATTTATTAATTTAACAACATTTCAATGAATTTCAAGCTGCAAAATTTCCACAATTCTGAAACTTGGAAACTTTCCGTGGCAATTAATACAATCTTGGTATGATTAATGGAGATAGTCCTGGAGTGTAAATAACAGAGTTGGCTCTCTTCAGGAATTTAATTTTAATATATATTTTGGAACAATCTTGACTAAAACAAAACTTCATGCACGTACATCTGTGTATATAAATGTTATCCCCATGCACATTTATATTTCTGAAGGAGAGAGTCATTTCAAATCATGTTTATGAAGGGATCAGTCATATCTTATTAATTTATGTTTCTGTTGTTCGATACAGAACTCGTTCAATAAGACAATTTACATTTGGCACTTTTACTTCTCAGTAAAACTTCTCAAATGTAATAGTTTTATATTTCAAATTTTGCATGTTTAAATTTCTCCTAATTTCCGGTGAATTCCCCATGAATCACCAGGGGTGCCTCAAGTCACAGAGTGATACATTAATGACAGAGGAAAATCCGGCAGGGTAATACCTGCATGACAGCTGTAATCTCTAGATAAATATCAGTCAGATTAGTTGGGGGTTAAGTCTGGCAAAAACTCCTGAAGTATGTCAGCCCATTCATGTAGAGCACTCCTATATATAGTGAACCCACTAAGGTTTTAAAATTCACAATAACTAGGGAAGAATGTTGCATAAAGCAAACAATTCACATCAGTAGTTTCACATGGACTTCACATTAACTTGAAAGTTTTTTTTTTATCTCTAAGCAGTTTAAATGATGGATAGCTTCATCAAGTAATTAGATATAAAATAACTTTCCTAACAAATATGCCCCATTTTTGATAACTGCAATACTTGCAAAATGCAGACTAGTGATCTTGAGGACTTTTCAGGTCCCTCTACTGTCAAATGAACAAATCCAGGAATTTCTTAGATCACATCAACTCTGGGAACCAAGATACTTGGTCAACACGATAAACCTCAATTTAAAAAAGGATGTCACTAAAGGCAGAGCAGACAACATTGTTTGTTTTTGATGTAATACTGTGAAGTGTGTTCACCTCTACCCATATCTGGACAATTTATAACTCAAAGGCTGCAAGGACACAAAGACTGCAGATATTTGCAGGTGAGACGTCACACGCCAGATCAACGTCAACAGCTGTTGAACTGGAATGCAACACTCTAGATCGGTGGTGTTCAAAGTTAGCCCTTAAGGGCCACCGTCCCGCATGCTTTAGACGGTTTCCTGGTCAAACACACCTGAATCAGATGAATGCGTAATTAGCAGAACCCTGCAGAACTGGATTACTCCTGCATGGACAAACCCAAAACATGTAGGACACAGGCCCTAAAACACTGGAGTGGGACCAATCAAATGTTGACTCCTAGATCAAACTGAGAAGCGCTGCATTAGAAAATAGCTTGACTGTAGATGCATGAAGGTTGGCAACAATCACAATTACTTTGCACGCATTAAGATCAGAAATATGTTAAAGATATTAAGGCATCAAAAGTCCCAAAAATGCTCATTGTGTAATGTGAATGAACTAATCAACAACAATAATGGTGTAGCTTTAACTTGCGGTCTAGTAAGATGGTTGTTTGTTTATCTAAATTTCCAAATCTTCACAAAACTATACATCATTTATAATGGTCTACGGTAAGGACATATAGTTATTTGACTGAATACTAACCAGCATGAGGTCATTTAGATTGTCTTTTCAAGAGAGACAACGTCAAGTTGCAGAAGATAAGAAGTTTGGAGATTCTATTCCAAAGTAAAAAATAAGCAAAGTTTAGCCTCGACTCATCCAAATGGAGATACAAATAAATAAAACTAAAGGTCACCAAGAAGTTGAACCACCCTTCACTCTAGTCTGCCTGACGTTTTCTGATCTGACCACTGTCTGCCAGAGTCCAAGACAGAAGGGCCTCACTGAAAAGAAGTCTGATCTAAGTGACTGGTCAGCTATGGGGTTACATTCTCCAGACCACACAAACACATGACCACCAAGTGCCACTTCATACTGGCAGCTGGGTCTATGACAAATAACCTGAATGTTTCAACCCTGCCAAAGCTTCTTCGGTTACTTCACTGACAACTACAAGTTCAGTACTCTGCTGATAATTTGTGGCAATGTTTTTAGTCTTCTAATTGATCCTGAATTACATTAAGTTATGGCAATCTACTTTTTGAAAGCAAAACACTTTGCTATGTGAAAACACTCACAAGATGCTTTTTAAGAGACACTTTGTTAGTAATAGACTGGAACCCTTCGCTTTCAGAACTTCATTACACTGATTCAACAAGGTGTCGGAAACCTTCCTCCGAGATTTTGATCCATACTGACATAATATCATCATAACGTTGCTGCTTATCTGTCGGCTGCACATCCATAATGTGGATATCTTGTTCCAACACATCCCATGGGTGCTCTATTAGATTAGGATCTTTGACTGTGGTGTTCCCTGGAAGCATATTTATGAGACCAGTTGGAAATGGATTGGGATTATTGACTTGATGCATTATCCTGCTCTAAGGACCTATGAGACTATGAGTACCCTGTGGAGATTGCGTTAAAAAATCTGCCAGGTAGATATCCCCCTCACCATTACAACACCACCTGAATCATTGATCCAGGGCAGGATTTATCCATGTTTTCCTTCTGTTTATGCCTAATTCTGACCTTACCATCTTATTTCGGCCGTCATAATAAAGATAAAGACCAGGCAATGACATTTCATCCAGTTATTGCCCCATTTTAGAGATATTGTGCAGACTGTAGAATTGTCTTTTGATGACAGACCCAAAATTATATTTTGCAAAAGTAGACCATCTGATTCAAGAGTTAAAATATTAAGTGTTCAGAGATGTTATTTTGATTTTGGTTATAGCAGTAGTCACCAATGTAAAGAATGTTACAATTTCACTGTTGAAGATTATGATGACAATATCAATAGTGTACCATCATAACAATATTGTCAACATTCTCATTGAGCTTTGAGAACTCAAGCAAGAAGCTCTACATCAGATGTGGTCAGAAATGGCAGAGCAAGTCCATTCATCTGGCCAAAAGAGTTTACATCAACGACAGCCCACAAAATGTTGCAAGTCAGTCCAGTTGTAACAGGGGTTGATTTGAGCCTTTGTCGCCCGTTTATCATTTAGAACCAGTCTGAAATTTTTCTTCTGACATTAATAGGGAATTTGGGACCATTTTCTGTCAAATTGAGATATTTTTGTGCATGAAAATCCTAAAAAGACCAGCAGTTTTTCCAAATAGTATTAACTAGTCCATCTGACTCCCGCAAGCATAGTCAAAGTGGCTCAAATCTCCCATTCCCCATCGATTTAAACTTCAGCAAAGTGGTCTTCAACTATAATTGCTCTGATGGTTCACAGTAGTGCCAGGTGATTGGCACATTAGCTTCTTTGCATGATCAAGCATTAAGAGGTTTTCCTAAAGGAGTGGCCAGTGAGTGAGTCTGTTGAGGTGTGATCAAATGCCTTGAGGTGTGTCACCACAAAATTAACTGGGTTACAGAGGAAAAAAAAACATTCTGCTCAAACTTCCAGAGGACATGAACCATAAAGGAAGCAGAAACTAGAGGAGCAGCTAAACCTGATGCATTACCATTCACACATCTTCAGAACAATTATCTGTTGAGTGTTTTCAGACAGATTTAACACCATTATAATGAAGTTTACACCCTCTCATCATCAAGCCTACAGGCCTCTGCATGCATCAAAAACCATTTCCTGTTTGACCAGATTGCCCCAAAACACAATAATAAACCTGGTTACTTTAGCGTATGTATATATATATTTTTTAAAGGCATACTTGGTGATTTTTACTGGATTTGTGGTTTCTGCCTATACTGTGATTTTAGCTGCGCCCCCATCCTGCAGTACTCCGATTGTGATGTTAATATCGCTCAACATGCAATGATGGGACGCAAACCACAGCGACCCTTTGAGAAATACAGTTTGCATGACAAAAAAACTCAAACAAAGTCTCATCAAGCTGCATCCAGTCTTCAAATGGAAACGAGAACCTGAAAATCTCTGGCAGCTGCTAAAGCAGACACGATTTTCCATTCTTTGAGCCTGACGCTCATCCTACCTAGTTTATCAGCGAATAACATCAGCCTGAGGCATTCACTTTAACAATAAAAAGAACGATGTCTGGACGTGTGACATGTGTAACTAAGCTGTGTTCAGGAAGTCTGGAATGATAACAAAAAAAACTGAAAGCGTTTATTTTTGCGTGGCTAAAAAAAGGGAGGGGGTCCTACAGAGCAAGGCTGAGACATAGCGAAACCTCTAAGAGCAAACAGACAAAACTTTTCCACTGTAGTAGTCCATTATTTTCTAAACGATATAGTTAAAGTTACCTTCTAGCTGTTTTTCCAAAGTGCTTTAAGATGAGGACTCGGTAACCGTTTCAATTATTCAGCCATCTCCCGAGGATCCGCCGACAAAACCCGATTTGTTTTCCAAAGTCTGGAAAGCAGAGTCTTCATGACGCCAACATTATCATCCGTCGGTCGCTGGGTGCAATTTACAAAGAAGAAGAACTGGCGAAGTCACTAGGTGCTGACTCAGAGAACAGAACCCAATACAAGATACATTTTACCACCCGGTTCTTCTGCCCAGACAGTCAACACAAACCCGGAGGGGCTTCAAGAGTCGTTCTCCTGCGGCGGCGTTTCAAGGCAAATAGCCAGGATTGGTGGAGGAAGTTACCTTGCAGGGACTTACTACTGTGTGGGAAAAATATCATTAAGTCAGAGTTGTAGTGCTTGTGTTTCCGGTGATTCTCTTCAAAATAAAATTCAATATTTTCTTCTATCAGTTTTGGAGTTCAAGTCGTATAAGCTTAGAAAATTTGGAACAATAAAAATAAGGTACTAACATATATTTTTTATATTCTTTAGAATTGCCATTAATGGCGGCAGCATGTTGTAGTAGCTCTGCTATTTTAGTTCTGATTTGTTTTGTTTGTAGGCTTTTGTTAATGTTTGTGATTGACACATAACTTTTTTGGACAATTATTTGCACTGACTTTGGATGCTGTGCAGCTGGAATGATTTTTTTTTGTCTTACATTTTTTGTTTATTTATTTATTTATTACCAACAACTGTATTTATTGTTTTTACAACAACGAGCAGCTGATTAGCAGCTGATTAGCACCTGCAAAGCTTAAGAAATATTTGAATTCTGACCTCAAATCCCAAAGAAGTTGAAAAGGAGGCTTCATGGAAGCGGCACAGGCCCAAAGAGCAGAGAGAAGGAGGATGTTCAAACTATCACTTCTGGTAAAAATCTAATTATCGACTTCAATGTCTCTGCCAGGCTTTCTAACCAAACAACCAGAGATTTAAAGAAGACCCACAAAAGCAAATAAGCTGTGTTTGCCAATATTCCATAGTTTCCTTTGTGTTAATGTGAAATATTGTTTCTATTTATTTTCAAGATTTCCTTTTATACAAGAAAATTGCAATTTATAGTTGCATATATTTTAAGTTTTTAAAAGGTATTTTGCATGTGAGAACTGAAGTATAATTTTGCATCGTATTTCTCCTTAGTATTTGAAAACCAAGTTAAGATGTACAAAATATTGTTGCCAGCAGAAAAGCATCAACTACTACTTGAATAATTATTGAGGTTTGCTTATAAAAAAAAAACAAAAAACATGTTGCCATACAAATTATTTATTTGAAAAATAAGACCAAGGCTCTCATCAGACATTGCACAATTAGAACTAAGCCCAATGGCAAATAGGAAGTTGCTTACTAATGTAAGAATTTTTTTAAATATCAAAAAGTTGCAACAAAATTAGGATTTTATACTGAAACTAGAGGAAACTCTTGCCGTCCCTGAAATACTTGCTAAGCAACTTGACAGCCAGGCTTTAAAGGGACTTTGCTGTTGCTGTTCTGCGCATGTTCACAATATTTAAATGTAAAAATAAAAAAAGGCTGGTGCTTCAAAAATTGCCTGGGCCAAAACCTGACACTAGAGGTGATTCGAGTCAAGTAGCTTTTAAAAATATGTCTTTGCTTGAACAATTCCCAACTGTCTAAATTGATTGGAAAGTTTTGTCTTACCATATTAGCTTCGAGCATTGTTTTAGTCATATGTAGAATTAATTAACCATTTTTGTTATGCCTGGATAAAATAGTTGGAATATTTCTTTCTTTCTGCTTTTCCTTCTTTCTTCTTTTTCAGACAATTAACCAAATTTAATGTGTTCAGCAGCAATGTGAAGATAAAAAAGGAAGATTTGTTTATACTAACACCTGATCTTCATCTTTTGGTGCATTTATACTTTTTTTCTATGTAGTTGTAAACATCTAACAGCTGTAAATTAGTAGATTTTTGTGTTTTACTTTTCTGAATACTCAGTGCTTTTTAAAACTCATTGTTCCTAATACCCTTGTTTTATTTTGTATTTTTTATACATTCTATGCTTTTGAATTTTATATTTTTTTTACCGAGCTTCCCAGGTTGGTGATACATTCTTCCTTGTGTGCCTCAGTTAATACTTCCCCGCAGCTTTTCTTCAGTCACTTAATCACACTCATCTGTTCCTTGTTTCCCTAATCGCTATTCTCAGTTTGGGTTTTGTTGTCTCTCTGGGTGATCCTACTCTTTTCTACCGTGGAACCACCAGCTGTTTTTCTCTAAGCGAATAAAAAAAATCACATGATTTTTATTTCAAAGAAAACATGTATTCTTTATCACTTACGCGGGGGAAACGAGTTGCCATTTTGAACTGAACTATAACTCCAGTCTAATAAAAAAAAAAGATACGGTAGTGTGTGAACAGTTCTCTATCAGCAGCTTCGATTGCCGAGCAGCAGCTGTTAGAGAAACCCGTTTCTATGGAGACGAGTTCTGAAACTTCCAAACAGAGCGGGTGCAACAGCTTTTTGTCCGCTTGCACGATGAATTCAGAGTAAGTGATACGAAGCTGTGCTTGAATATGGACTTTATCTGACTTTGTTAACAGTTTACGTGTTTTGTGTTCGAAACCAGGCTTGGTTAAAACCAACTTTTTCTTGCCAAGGAGAGTTAAACCTTGCACTGTTTATGCTAGGTTTGGCTATGATGCTAACATGTCGGGTTTGTTTGTATTTTCTCCAGAAATTTCTTAATTTTCTCGGGTACCTATGATCAACCAGGGAAATCTGGCAAGTACAGCCGTTTATACTTTAAACTTCAAAACAGTAATTGATATTCGACTGTAATATCAATGAATTCGCGGGGTTGTGGTTACGTCAATGAGATAGTCACGTTGTTACTATTTTCTGTGTATGTCTGTTTCTATATTCAAACAGGTGTCAGAACGGGGTACAGAACACAAGATGGGCACATCTCCCAGATCCCTGGACTGTCCCCAACCATTGGGACCCCACCCGAGGAGAGGCTCAGAGGGAGAAGAGCTGCAGTGCTGGAGAGCGATTCTGACTATGTAAAACTTGCAAAGCAAGGAGGACATAAGGGTACAGTCATCCTGATTGTCTTATTACGATCGTGCGTTTCGTTCGCTTTTCAGTACCACAAATTAACACCTCATGTTTGTTCTTTTGGTGTTTAACAGGGCTTTTGTGGCATGAGGACATTAGTGCTTTTACACCAAATGCATACAAGCCTCCAGACTGGTTCTGCACTGAAGCAGGAGACCTCACTACACCAAGGTGTTTAAATAATCTCATATGCTACATTTTGTTTAATTTTTGATAGTTTAAAAAAAACACTACAATGTGAAGGAACAATTTTTAAAAGCAGCCTTACTTGTATGAATTGAAAAATAACTTTAAGTTGTTCATGTTTTGTGTCCTATTCTTGTTTGTTCCATGGGAATAATTTACAGCACCCAGCCAAAAAGCCCTGGAGCCTATCCGCCACTAGAGGCTCCCTTTGGGACTCAGGACATTTCACCACAGGAGGAGAAAGATGACGACAACAGCAGTGGAAAAGAAAAGGTGTGTAGTTTTTAATCACATGGGATAAGTTGTTCTAATTGAGCTTGTTTATTCCTCTTTAAAACTAAGCACTGTGACTGTTCATGATGCAATGTGACATTATATGCTCACTTTTTGGCCAGTTTTGTTTCTTATTTATTTTAACTCAGCACATGTATACATTGCCATGATGTCGAAACAAATATTCTTTAACTTTATTCCATTTTTAGGACCCAGATGCTGATTGCAACCAAGTGGAGAAGTTGCAGACTTCCAATCAATATGGGAGCAACAAGTATAAGAGAATGTAAGTTACTATGGTCACAAGATGGTGCTGTTGTTCTTTGTTGACGTCTGTGTAAGTGTCGTCTAAAGCTCCCATAAACAAACTAAGCTGTTATTTTTGATTAGTAACTGGAGCTTCAGTACTTATTGGAATAAAAAAAGAAAGGAGCAATTTAGCTATTGCAATGCAACATTAACAATTCACACTGAGATTTAATAGGTGCCTACATGTTTCCAATTTATGCTTCAAGATATTGAAATTAAGTTTTAAGACTGATTTGAGGTCTTTAGGCAGCAATAGCTTTATGCAAATGTTTTGAATAGGAATACCTGAAGTTTGATTAATCCAGATATTTTCTTATTTATAATTATTGATGCAACACAAACTGCTGCTGGTATATTTGGCACAGCTGTTAAAATTATATTATGATTGGGATTGACTGTGCATTGGTATTTAACTTTTTTTTTTTTTTTTTTTTTTTACTTTGTATCCTTTCTGTTTTTATAAATCTTAAACCTTTTCACATTTGTTGCATTGTGACTCACGTGTGTAACACCAGAGTGACACTACAATGTGCGGATCTGTTGTATACAATCCCTGAAAAATAGGTTTAAGTTTCTGGATGTAATGTGACAAAATGGAGAAAAAAAGTATGAATACTTAAAGCACTGTAGAAAAAGATTATCTGACTGCTGCTTGCAGAAATATTTACATTAAACTAACATGTTTGACATCTTTTTAAAATAATCAACTGACACTTTTGTAAAGATGTCTTGCAGCTGCATTTAAATCAAACTGTAATTAGCACAAGTCGTAAGATTCGTAAATTCTACTAATTCTCATGTTGTGATGACAAAGCAGAAAAGCCCATGGGCACGTTGCACGGTCAAGTCAAATACAGCAGAACAAAGTGCAATGGCTTCTAGGACAGGCTGGATGTCCAGCTGTTTGTTTTGGCTTACAGCTGATCAGAGCCTTGTGTGTTCCAGTAGCTCTGGGAAAATGTCAATGACATGGCAAAACTCTAAAGGAAGCAATGCTCACCGCTGCAGAGACAAAACGGCTAGGTCTATATTCAAAACAAATGGAAAGTAAAAAATAAAATCAAAATGAAATCGACACATTACATCAGTTTCAGCTACTTTCTTTCTGGTTCTAAAAGAAAACCAAAACAAAAGAGAAAAATGTAAAAACCTTTTCCCATTCATAACTGGTTTTTTCCTTTTGCCTCTTTCTGGTGAAATCTTGTCAGGTGATGTGTTACTTGGATGACTTTCTCCGTTTAGTCACTTGGTGACTAGATAAAGACAAAGACTAGATCATTTTGGAAATGCCAGTTGATGATTGTGTGTGCTTTGTTGAGAGAAAACTTCTCTAATCATTAGCCAGAGTTTATCTTGGGAGACAGTGTCGGGGTTTACCCACACAGTTAAGTAACTATGTAATGTTTAATCCAAGTTAACTGTAATCTATTTATCTTAAACTTACGTCAGTATTTATGTAATGAAAATGGACGAAACTCCACACTGCTTTCAAAATCTACTTAAAACAATAATAATTTTCACTGCTATTTCAGAACTTTTGACAAGAAACCAGCTTCTGTTGACATGACTAAGCTGTTGAGGTTTGGCTATGCAGAAGACAGCACACCTCAACAATGATTCATCAAGTAAGATGTGCAGCAGTAAGGTTACAATCGCTTTATCATTGTTAAACATTTCCATTTTCTTTTTATCATGCTCTCAGAATGCACTTCTAATGCGATAAAACAAAATGAAGGCAAGCTGTTAAGCAGTGTATTGATTTTATGTGACTACTTTATGAATAAGCACCATGAAATGACAAATTTGCTGTTTAAAACTTTAACGTTTGAATCATTAGGAAATTTATGAAGCATCCTGACAGTGTTATGTAGATATGATAGTGACTTATGTGGGAATGATTAATGCAGTGACTCTTGCTCTTTCTCCATTTCCATGTCAACAGACTGGAAGACTGCCAGATGTGCAGAAATGGAATGCGTGCAGTTAAAGAAGAACAGTTGCCATCTTTTCTTCTGACATTAATTTCTCAACTTTGTCCTGCTGAGCGAGATCAGACATTTTACTAAGTTCAACATCTTTAAAAGTGTGAAAGTGATGAATTATGGCTATAGTGTTGTATTTATTCTTGCCTGCAAGTGGTTCCTCACTAATTGAATCTGTTACATAACAAAGGTGCATTTGTTAAAGTTTCTCTGCTTATAGGAAAATGGGTAAATAATTACTAAAATAAAGTTGAAATTGCAAATTATTCTGACTCTTTTTCTCTGCTTTTAACATGAACCCTTTTAGTCCCAGATCTTCCATATTGTTTACCTGACTGCCTTACAGTTTTCTGTAAACAAAACAAGATTTGATGAGTCTCAATTTCTGTTTTGTTCTACAAAATTTAAAACACGAATGGTTTAGATTGTAGATATTTGTATTTGTCCTTGATTGCATTTTGCAAACCATAATTGGTCTTCTTTGCTGAGTGGATTTTCAGATAATATTGGGACTGTTTCTCTTTTAATAATGACATTCTCTTGCTTCAAACAGTATCTACGTGACTTCTTTTGTTTTTAAGGTTGAGACAAATTTCATTTCAAAACATTTTATCGCTAGCTCACTAACATTATCTCCTTCCTAAAAATTATATGGTGTATGATGACTGGATATTCCCATGGTGTTTATACTTGGGTATAATTGTTTGAACAAATAAATTACCTTTATGCATTAGAAATTGCATACAGATGCACTGAACCTGTTGAGATCTCTTGTTTTTTCCATAATGTCACCCAGAGAAGCGGTGTGTTTGAGGTGGTGCCTTAAATACATCTGCAGGTGTTCTCTTTATTCCTTTGATATTTAGCAAAAACACATAATTTTGGCAATTCTATCTAATCTAAAGTATGAAAGGTTTTGTGTTTAATGTAGTTTTAAAATAATACAATTTTCAAAAAAGTGTTAAGAGTGTGTCCATGGAGGATTGAAAACACATTTATCTCCTGTGTTTATCACCTGTATGAACCATTTGGTTGTTGGTTATACATTGAACGTACTGTATGCGACTGCTTTGATGTCAAACTGTTGCATGTAAGGGTCAGAAGTTATCTCCATGTTCCCGCTGTGGGTTTTGCCGAATGCGTCAGATATTTTCTGAATTCAGATTGGCTGAAGTGTAGACATTACACACTTCAGGGTTTATTCATACCTCTATGTTTATGTCTCACAGCCTGTTCCTATTGCTGGGTTTTTTTGTTTGTTTTACTTTAGTTAAGTATTTCTACATCAGTGTATTACCCTTGTTTGCTTATAACTGGTAGATACTTTAAGCAGAAGCGCAAGCGCTGCTACTCCTCTTTTCTGAACCAATCAGTGGCTAGGTCAGGGGTGACGGCTATATCAACTCCACTGTTGGGTTGGCTCTTACTCAAAATACAGCTGCATCAAGTGCTTCACAGTTTCACAGCTAATTTGAAAGACATTTAAGACCTTTATTTCAAAGCATCATCTACAGTCATGGCACCGATTCTTCTCAACTGTATGGGGAATGAACGCAATGACTACATCAAGTGAGTGGTTTGTATACTATTGATTCTATGTGTGCAATGGATTTGATCCTGACTGTGTTTTAATATGCAATAAAATACTCTTAGACAACAGGTTCAAGTTAAAAATCCTTATTTGGACACAATGGAGGAGGACATTCTGTACCACTTCAGTCTGAGCACAAAGACCCACAACCTTCCAGAGATGTTTGGAGATATTAAGGTTTGTAAAAGGTTAGTTACAGGAGAAAAAAAAGCCAACCAGTCATTAAACAAAACTCATGTATTAATTGGTTCCTCTCTGTTAGTTTGTGTGTGTTGGTGGCAGTGCGAATCGAATGAAGGCGTTTGCCCAGTTCATGCACCATGAGCTGAAACTGCCGGGAATCCCAGAAGATATCAGAGATATCTGTGAGGGGACCGATCGCTACTGCATGTACAAAGTGGGACCAGTGCTCTCTATAAGTGTACGTATTCAGTTTTACAGAGATCAGTGTAAACTGTGCTCACTATCACAAACTTCTAAAGCTAAATTTTTAAAATATGAAATTTACAGCTTTTAGAAGATGGTTTTCTTTTTTTTTTTTTGTAGCATGGTATGGGTGTCCCTTCCATCTCCATCATGCTCCATGAGCTCATTAAGCTGCTCCATCACGCCCAGTGCCGTGATGTTGTCTTGTTTCGATTAGGAACATCTGGTGGAGTCGGTAAGACTAGATAATTTTTCTCCTGCCGACAGTTTTTTATAATTTTTTTAATATAGATTTTCATCTAAAAAAAATCTTATTAAACATTGTAATGTATCTGCAGGTCTGGCCCCAGGCACGGTGGTGATCACTGATAAAGCAGTGGACTACTCTTTCCGCCCCCAGTTTGAACATGTTGTTCTGGGTAAAGTTATCACTCGGAGCACTGAGCTGGATGAAGGAGTTGCCAATGAGCTTATGCAATGCTCCTCTGAGTTGCAAAACCTTCCAACCGTTATTGGAAACACTATGTGCACCCATGACTTCTACGAAGGTACTAAGCAAAACATCATTCATAATTCACTTCTGAGTCCTCCGGGACTCATCAGGTCATGAAATATTCTGTACCTCTGCAGGTCAAGGCAGACTCGATGGAGCTCTTTGCTCTTTTTCTCATGAGGAAAAGCTGGAGTATCTGAGAAAAGCTTACGAGGCTGGAGTGAGGAATATCGAGATGGAATCCACCGTCTTTGCTGCCATGTGCCGAGTCTGTGGCCTGAAAGGTGTCTATTTATAACTAGAATGACCCAGAATGAGAGCTGTGAACACATCATTCAATTAGTCTAATTTGATGTTTCAAGACAGACAGAAATACACTTCCTGTCTGAGCAAGATTCTGCAACATGCAGGATCCTTTATGAAGATAAGCATTTCTAGCTAAACATGTAGAATCAGCCTTATGATAAATTAATCTTTAATTAATTACACACACTTTTATTCCGTGGGGAAAAAATGTCCATGTTGGAAAAACATTTGGACACTTTCACAATTTTGTAGTACTATATTTAAACTGCTTAGATTAATGCTGTGATAGAAGCATAGAAGTGTCTTGTGAAAGTAAGGGATTTGTGTGTTGATATAGAGCCGAGAAATAGCTGGAATAATAATTGAAATCTTAAAAGAATAATTTTAAGTATTCTATCTTTAGCAGAGGCAGCAATAACCATAAGGCACTGGAACAGTATTGTACCATCACTCATCGCTTCCTCTCTTTCTGCAGCGGCTGTGGTGTGTGTTGCTTTACTGAACCGCTTCGACGGCGACCAGATCACCTCCCCTCATGATGTTCTGGTGGAATACCAGCAGAGACCCCAAGTCTTGGTGTCCCACTTTATCAAGAAGCGTTTGGGACTTGTTGCCTGAACGCTCCGCCCTCCTGTAAAAAACTATGTTGATAATGTATATACATACACTGTACCTAATGTTAATAGTTAAATTAGACAGTTATTTAAGCTTTTTTATGATTTATTTGATGAAGCTGAAATAAATATTTTCACATTGCTTTTACATATATTTTAGTATGTGTTGTATATTTCCATATTAAATGTACTGTTTTTGTAAGATAATGCTAATCTTTACAATCATGGTGTTGTGTATGCTCATTTTCATGTTAATGTGAACCGTTGCATGTATGCCACCAAAGCTGACATGCATAGAGTAGGCTCCAAAATCTTATGTTTAGATGACAAACATATTTTGATTTTGTATCTGGATGACAGGAAATTTAATTGTACTTTATTGAAACAAAACAAAACAAAAAAACTTAGGTTATATTGTAGCTTCTATAGATCTATAGCTTGAAAGGTATTTCTTTGTATTTTTATTGCTTTTCTTTCTTGTAATAAAGCAACACAGACAATATTGCATGTTTTCAAGATATATGTACTAGTTTATGCTATACATATGTTATTGCAAAAAAGAGCCTTATGTAAGCAGTCAATAAATAAATACCTATTAGCAATTCCTTTGTTGTATGTGAACTTCTGCAATGCAAGATCAATACATGATGTTTATTACTCATAATATAATTTAAGTCTTACATGAATTCCTACACTTTTCATACTGGAATAAAGGGAACTTTGGCAGGACCTCAGCAATGGCTGGAGGTCCTGTCATTTATTTTTAAATGACTCATGTCATTTAAAAATAAGGTTTGACAAACATTGACATGGGAACATTCTGAGTTTACACACGTGCTACGTTGTTTAACTCTATTAAGAGCTGAGGTGATGGTGGTTCAGTGAATTACAATAGGAGGATTGTGGATTTGAGCCCAGATTCCCCCTGGAGCTGGAATCAAATCCTACTGATCTGCATATCAGTGTATGAACGTGTGAAAGCTAAACTGGTTAATGTGGTGACAGTGTAAAGCACTTGGAGCGATCAGTACAACAAGAAAAGCGCTATATGAATTTATTTACCGTTTTAAATGAAACAGCAAAGAAAAATGCTTGGATCAAAACAATCTGAGCCAAACAAAGTTCTTGTCAGAATTTAAGTGTGGATTTTGTGTCTCGTCTTGGTGGTTTAGGAGGCTTGATTTTGGACAGGACCTCCTTGGCATACTGGTTTTGGTATACTCCAGCTTCTCGGAAAGCCTGCTCAGCTCGGACTCTTGGATCTGATACAATCTGGGAGACAGGCATGCAACCAGTACATTGTAAATTAATTACATATTTACAGCTTTTCCCACTAAATTATACAACTTTGTTTTTTTTTCTCTTCTTGCTCTGAACTGGGACAAAGAAGCCACAGATCCAGCAGCCTCTGCAGCTTATTGATTGACATGGTGTCCTTGGGATCTTGGCTGTGTGTTTATATGAGGGCAAAGATTGTCACTTGCTTTGTGCATTTGTCCTGATGGCATGGGTCACTCTCAACTAAAGTGAAACAAAACCTTAACAACTGAATGTAGCTGAAAAAATCTGGGGAAAAAAGTGACTGTCTAAAGTCAATATATAGGGAGCAGAAACAAGCAGATTGTTGCAAATGATAATGCACCCCATCATTGGCATCTTTTAAACAACAGGTAAAGGTGAGTGGAGGGTAGACATTATCATTCTTCACCTGTTTGTCGGTGTACGTGTTAATACTGTAGAGAGGCCTCTGCAGCTCAAACTCTTGCTCATTCAAGTGTCGGCTCTTCCAAGCTTTTGTATCTGCCATCATCCTCTCTGGGTCGGCCTCTGCCACCACCTCAACCTGAGACGATGATATAAAAAGACATTGATATTGGCAACTCACGACTGTCTTCTCACTTGCAACCAAAAGGTGGCACTGATGTTTCTGCCCAGGTAAGGATGAGTCCAGCTCTTCCCTTGTGAGTAATTTGAACTGACAGAACAAAGCTGAGTGTCTCAAACAGTTAAGGCCGACTAACAGTTCACCTGCTTCCTGAGAGCTTCCAGACGATCCAGCCTCTCTTGTTCCTCCCTCTGCTGCTCCAGCTCCTGCTTTTCTCTCTCCTTCATTCGTTTCTGCAACACTTCAGCGCGAAACACCACCCTAAAGGGAGCAGAGAGAGGCTGTTGGACATCAGGCCTGGATGACACCTCTGTTCCTAGGCCACTGCCAGAGGCAGCATTACCTATCACTTCACACCGAACCTGCAGGTAGGGGTTTAATGGTGCTGCCAGAGTGCAGCTCTTCTCAAATTATCTGTTTTTATCTCTTTTTCAGCCCCCCCACTTGTTTTTCCTGACAAAACGCAGTCTAAAAGCTGTGGTTTACTCCATCATGAAGCTGCTTTAACATTATTCCTCATCTTGCCCCATATGGTGCCACATCAAAAAGCTCATAAACAAAGTGCATTTTGTGAAACATCACACCTGTCAAGAATAACTGAAACCAAATAGCAGCATACATTTTTAATAACCTAAAATTTTCTTTTGGCCTGACATCAAATCAAATGTAACCTTTTCTGTTGTAAGGCAACACCTGAAACACACTGCCTTCTTGTGTGATTATGGGGAAATCCAAATAATTCAATAATCCAGAAGTCTTGTTCCTCTTCGGATGCAATTTCCAGACTCCGGGAAAACTACATGTTCAATTGCAAGTTACATGAGAATACAAATACCATGCGAATGTCTGGCCATCATGCAGTTCAAGAAGGAAACTGGTTCTGTGTCCCGACTTGTTTTGCTGGGATTTGTGCAAATCCACACCAGAAGAAAAGCTCTGTAAACATGCTGACTGTAAATAGCATGAATAGCTTCAATGAATCAAAAAGCAACATGATCCAAAAGGTCACCGAGAGCTTAACACCCTCGCATGTCAGAAGAGTTTTCTTTGATTCAATCTAGGATCCTACAAGTCCAATCAAAAATAACCAGCAAAGTAAAGCAATACCAGCATCTCTTACAAGTGGTATGCACAAATAATGTAAATAGAGTGAGTGTCCCTGCAAAATTGGAGCATGTTTGTGGTGCAACAGTAACTATGTTATTTTAGCTTTTTAAGAAAGGTATTTGGATATGGCTTTCTTTACAAGTAAAGAATTTTACAGTTTTTTTTTGTTTTTTTACTGCAGCAAATAGACAGGTGATAATATAGAACTGAAAGAAACACCAGAGTCTTGTTTAAATCATTCACCTTGATATCAGTATTTTGTTAGTTGTGACTGTGCGTCATGCTCACGTAATCAGTAAATCATTGTTTACATTAGATGGGAACATGACACAGAAGCCACTTAAAACCGACAGATGAGTGCTGTTCAGAAAGTCAAGATTTTAGTCTTTAATTATAGTATAAAAAAATGTTTCTCAAAAGTAAGAGTAGGGCACTTTACATTGTTTTGAGGAAACTGGATCTATTCCAGCCATGAGATAAAGCAAACAAAAGCAGAGCACACCATCCTGGCTTTGGCAATTTGATTGAAAAGCCAGGAAATGTGTGCATTGGCAGCTTTATTGATGACTTTTACCACCAACAAAAATCAGTTTGTGGGAGCCATGAAAATAAGCCAGAATTAAATCAATAGATATAATCAGTGTGCTTATTGACATCATAACATCATCCATCCATTATCTATACCTGTTTAACTTTTCAAGGTTGAAGGAGGGGCTTGCGCCTATTTCCAGCATTCACTGACAGACGAGATCCAATGCCAGTCCATCGCAGGCCAACACAAAGACACACAGACCAAACAACCTCGCAGACACACTGCACTGACTAAGCCATTAACCTGACCTAAGAGTACCCAAAGAGAACCCAGGAATGTACAAAAATTGTTGGTCATATTGAGTATTTCAATTAAATTGTTGAGGCTGTGACCTACGAGCCTTATTTTATTTCCAATGTGTTTCAACTGAACTGGAACTTGTTTTTATTACATGTGAATTTTCCTTCTGGAAAAACTAGAAATGTCCCCGTCATGAATCAATCACTCTCTTAATCTACTCCCAACTGTTTGTGTAAAATATACTGTACTATTGTGCCAAAGCCAATACACATGTAAAAGCATCACCACATTGGATGTATTTTCACTTGTTAAAACACATTTCCAAAAAGATGAGGCCCCTCTATCCAGCACTCACCTCTCCCTGTCTCTTCTCGCCTGTTCTTCCATGACGCTCCTAAGAGCTGCAAGTGCCTCCTGATCCCTCTGCTCCAGCAACTCCCTCCTCCTCTGCTGCTTCAAGTAAAACAGTCTCAGCTGGAAGAATAAAAAAAAAGAAATGCGACAACAGAAAGTTAACAAGAAGAGCAATCACGCAGCAACAAAGTTGACTCTCAGAAAACTCCCAGGATCATCATGTCCTATTGACTGAGGCAGCAGGAATCAGATAAATATAAATCAAGAAAATGAGATGAAATTTCAGGGTCTGTCTGACTATTGTGCTAAATTATACGGAGTCCAATGAGGCCTGAATGTTCTCATTAATCAGACAGCATCCCAGGTTGCCAGTTCCCCCCATAGCGGACCCCTGAGGAGGGAGTTAATTAAACAGTCAGAAACAAACACGTTCTGGTGTTATCACACCTGTGTGTTCAATAACTAAAACGGATAATCAAAATCCCCGTGTAATGATAATGGCACATGCTTTCAATTTGATAACATCCAGGGTTTTCTTTTGTGTACATCATTTCCATTTTTGCACCAACTTTTCTTTTGGATTTTTTTCCATTGACCAAGGTTCATCCTTTTTAAAGCAAATCAAATTAGATCGACAAAGCTGATATCAACATCATGAGTAATGTATATCATTAAAGCTCTCCTGACTACTTTTGCTCCTTTTAAAGACTTTTGATACATTTGCTCTATATTACAGATTAAAAAAATGCAGCAGCAAGTAACAAACACTTTTCCTGGACAGAAATATAGACAAGGCCTTTACTTTCTCTTTCTGGTGGAATCTCATGGCAGCCTCCTTCTCCTGCTCCCTCTTTAGTCTCTCCTCTTCTTCCTCTTGACGTCTTGCTGCTATAGCTGCCTCCAGCTTCGCCACCTCCTCCTGCTGGGCCCGCCACTGCCGCAGCTATGAATGCACACCGGGAAGAAACAACAACAAAAAAAAAGCAGATTATCATCAATGTGAGGTGACTGAAAAAGCTACGAGCAGACAACCAGCTGATAAAGTGCCAACTGGATGCCAAAGGAGATGGCAGAAGTGATTTTAACACTTTGTGTGAGGTCACCTCTAGATTTGTCAGAGCACTAAGTCGAAAAAAGAGAGTAACTCTGAGGTGACTTACCCTGCCTTGCAAAAGTGTTCATAAGTGTAGAAACTTTTTTTATTTTGTCATATTAACACATTAAGTGCAATATTTTATTGAGCTGTAATGTGATAGACCAACATGCTCCATATATAGATGAATTTTATCTTTCTATCAATTCTGATCAGCTTTTCTCCACAGCTTTAACTCTGACCAGTCAGCTGTGTACCTTTATGAACTAATGCTCTCTATCACACACCTGAGCCCTTTACTGAATAGTTGTATTTATACTAAGATCAAATTACAAACAGGCTTTCCATGTACAAATTGAAAACAACTGGTTGCACTGGATTTTACTTAGGGCTATCAGCAAATGGGGGCTCAATGTAAATGCACAACACAATTTCAGATTTAATTTGTAAAAAAGCATCCAAAAGCCATTCAATCATTTGCCTTCACTCTTACAGTGAATATAAAACATTATCCAACCCATAATGTTTTTATCTGTGATTTAAATGTGACAAATTGTCACATTAAAACTACAGTCTGGCGTTAAGTTTGTGCTCCTCATTGCGGTATAAAACGACAAACAGAGGCGTCACTATTTACAGGAGCAAGGGACAGCTTCGCTGTGCAGCAGCCCGTCTGAGGCCTGCTGAGTATTAAGTGTTGCATTTGACAGGGCGGATGGATTCGCAGATCTATCAGAAGAAAGCTTAGAAATCCCCAGAGGGATGAACTTAAAATTAACATGCTCTCACACACATTAGCACCAGCAGTTATCATAAAGTCAATCGTTCCTGACGGGCTGGCTGAGATAAAAGCAGCAGCTGTGTGTTTAGGAGGGGGACTTCAAACGATCCGGCCTCTAATCCACTTCTATTTAACAATGTTGAGCCTGTAGATAAAGCACTGTTCCTTTTTAGAAATCATAATATTTTCTCACGCGGACTTTTAGTCCTTAATCTGACTTGATATATCATTTTAGGCGCAGCAGATAAATCTGGTGAATAAAAAATATTGGAGATTAATGTTGTCTTTAATATAATTCAAATTCAGAAAGCTAGTCAAATTTTTTTAGTCAGTGTAATATATCTGTACAGACAGTAACGTTAATAGTAATCCTGCTTTCTGTATTGCAATCTGGTGATTGTGAAAGGGCATGGTATTGATTTCAACGTCTTCTAGTGCTCAGTGAAGCAAAGCATTAAATGTACTCAACCAATCACAGAGTTAAGTTGCTCAGCATTGATGAAAGACTTAGTAATTGTCTGATCTTCCAAGATTGATTTCTCGAAAATTACAGTCAGTAATTCAAAGCGAGAGGATAAATAACCTATTGCATATAAGTAACTATAAATGAAATAATGTAATTTAAAAAATCTATAACTAGCTTGTGACTAAAGAATTTGAGAGCTGCTTTCAGTATAAATTACTACAAAAATAGATGAAAAGAAATGCTGTTAGTTGCTACTGTATTTCATATATAAAATTAAGTTTTTGTTGAAAAAGATGAATCATATTGTTATTAGATTTTCTTGTACTGGTTTTAGTGCCACTATCCTCCTTCACAGTGTTTTTTTTTTTTGCAGTATGTGCTTTGAAATGTGACATTTTCCCTCTTTTAGACTGCAGAGTTCCTCACTGCAGTTGCTGCTCTGGTTTCCAGTTCAGATATCTTGGTAGACAAGATTAACATGCAGGTGACTTTTTACCTGCATGTTATCTATCTATCTGTCTATCTATCTATCTATCTATCTATCTATCTATCTATCTATCTATCTATCTAGTTTGCTAGAGGCAAACTTACTATATATATATATATATATATCTTATATAGATATATATATTATCTCTCTCTCTAGCAAGTTTGCCTCTAGCAAGTTTGCAAGAGGCTTATTTTGTGTATATTTGCTACCCCTGTTGTTTTTGTACGTCTCTCCTCTGATGTTTGTCTCCTTATGGAAAAAAAAAATCTTCAAACATTTTAAATGCATCTCAGATCCCTGATGGCAGACGGGATGCATCTTTCACAGATAAAATAGAAATGTGTTTCTTCTGCGTAAAATGCATTCTAGGCGGTCAGCCAATAAAACGACAATTCAGTTAATTTTCTTTCTATTTGCTCTCAAACCTGGTCAGAATCACAGGGGGGGTTGGTACTCAGTGGCCGTTAAGAGGAGGCGGGGTAACTCATGCGCAGGCCACTTTGAAAATATTTAACACAATATGAAAAAAAATTCCATGAAATATGTTACATAATAAAATTAGAAGAAACGTCAGGAAAAAAATTACACACAAGAAACAAGGCTGTAAACAACATTAATATGCTGATATTATGCCTCGATGATGTAGCTTGTGGCTTTATTTATAATTTAATTTTCAGAAATTCTCCATGAATTCTACGGAAGTCTATATGAGGTCTACTTAAAGGTGACAGTGGTGGTAGGAGTTTGCCATGTAATTGGTGGGATTGGGAGATCATTTGTTTTCTGTTAGATTTTGTATTCCAGAAAACAAACACTCATAATTTAATCAGCAGGTAATCCCTGATCTGTCTCAGACATGTGAAGCATGTTCTCAAATCCAGACTGTAAATAACGTGGATATATTTTTAAGAGACATACATGATGAATAAATATATCTACATATATAAATTCATTTGTATTAGTGGACATTTAAAGTTTGTTCTCAGTTCAGTTCGCAGAATAATTTGTATCTGGAAAATCTCGTAGATGCATCCTGTCAGAATGTATTAGTCTGACTTATTGTTTAGGCAGAGATGAAGTGGCATTTTAAGGAACACAAATGGGGGGAGAAATACCATTATGTGCAGTAATTTGTCACTGGAATCTCGTTTTCTGAGAATTTAAATAGAAATGGGGCTCCATCCTTTTTCGTGGCAGCACAAGAAAGACTGAAGAGATGTCAAAATGACAAAAGAATGATAGTGTTTTTATCTGAGCTCTGCAGCATGCTGAAAGCCTTTGTTAGCATAACTGTACGCTTAAATATTTTCTGTCAGTGGGCGGTGCAAAAGCTGTCAGTTCTTCTGCAGGCCATTTAGTGACAAATCATTAAAATGTACAGTACTGTGTCAAAGTCTTGAATCATCCCTTATTTATTTACATTTTGTCTCCAAAGTGATATTTTGCATCATATTTCAGAAACCTCTGCCAATGTTTTTCTTTGTACTTTGATTGTTTTTTCACCTGTTTGTAGGCCAATAGTTGATCATTTTTAGAGAAATGTTTTTTGGCTGTTCATTTGTAATAATTATTGCCATAATAACTTATAATAGTTGTTTATAATAGTAAACAAGTTTTATTGTTTTATTTTTATGGTTTACATGTGAAAAAAGATGGGGAAATATATTATTAGCCTTTGTCTGCTAAGGCTCAATGCAAAACAACAATCTCAGAACATCTCAGTTGACTAGAAAAGCATTTTTTATCGTTACTACAACTATAACACAAAATATAGTGATAAAACTTTAACTTCATGTCGCCTCTATAGATCATGTTTCTAGAACATGAGAATGAATTTACTGTTCTCCAATATTCTCTATAGTCACCAAATCTTAAACCAACAGAGCACCTTTTAAATAGGAGAAATTCATATCATGGACATGCTGTCAACAAATCAACTAAGTGATGCTATCTTTACTGTAGACAAACAGGAGTCTACCCCAGTGCATAGGAGGTATAGCAAACAGGACACCAAAGAACACAGTTCACATGTAAAACTACTTTCCTGATTAATATAATGAAACATGAGATTATGCAATTCTTTAGAGTACTTGACATAATGTCAGTCTCCAAAATGAGAAAAACGAAAGCTTTTTGCTGTAATATGCAATATGTAAGAATTTCACAGCTGGCCCTATCAGATTTTTTTTCTAATGTCCATAACAGAGAAAATTATACACATATGAGCAATTAACTCCTCAAAGAGTTGTCAGCTGAAGCACTGTGGCCCACGCACTGTCTCCGCGACTGAGACTTTTTCAACAATGTATTTAATAGTCACTGACAGGGGATCTGCTAACACTCTAGCCTAGAGAATATACCGATTAACTGGGGAAGGGCACAATAATAGATAATCCGGCCATAATTTAATCCATGACAGCATCGTTTGTTTTGCAAAGTACTCTGAAGGCAAACGAGATCTTGCTATAAAAACTCTTGTTTGATGAAAAATTCCCCCCCCATCCGACAGTTGAGTCTTTTGTCCTGCTGGCCCACTCATCTCTTCTCCCACCTGAGCCTGTTGCAGCAATCTGTCATCCCTCCAGGCTTAATCCACTCGTGTGGAAAAACACAATCACACAATCAAAGACGCCTGGGGGCGAAATATAAGCGGGAGGTAAAATGAAAGCAAGGACATAATAAAAGGCTGGAATGAGGAGTAACACCAAGAACAATACCAGCTAATTACAGCAGCCAGAATAGCCCAGAACAAACGCCTGATGAGATGAAAAGACGAGTCTGGCATTCGGTGATAAAAAAGAAATGAAATGAGCTGCGTCTCAGGCGCAAATTTTAACTCATTATAGTATTTATCCATTTCACCTTACCTCTGCCAATGTATGATTTATAGGTGTGGACAAAGGCTATATTATCGCTCGTCACAGATGAGGTTTATAATATAATTTAAGAATCCAGCAGGTCACATTTTTTTGATTCTCAAGAGAATCATTTTTGATTCTGTGTGACAAGGAGAAAGGAAATCAATTACCCCGAATTTTCACCCTGGACATTTTTTACCTGTCCTTTAAAGATGAGACAGCTTTGATCTCTACAATAGGGTCAGAACCAGTTTATCAATACCTGAAAAAAATGGTTTTGTGATGGAAGAAAAATAGGGGAATTCTGAGCATTTCTGAATAAGACATAAAGGGATATTAACCACCAGGTATCAACAAAATATGGATTTCAGAAGATTTGCTAAAAAAGAGCACTTTTCATGTAAAGTATTGAAGTCAAGAGAAAGAAACACTGCACAGTTTCTCCATATCATCCAGATTCTATGGTCCTATCTCCTGTTCTCTTCTCATTAGATCACTGAAATATATTTTAGGGTTGTCTATAATATATCTCTGTGGGACACATAAGTGAAGATTCTGCAAGCCAGACTTAAATAGGTAAACATATTTATTAAGAAATACAGATGTATTTGCAGCACAAAATTTAGAGATTAAGTGAGTCAAAATTTACAGATTGGTTGGAAAGACAATGCCAAAAAAGACCCTCTGCCCCAGAAAATTGAGTCTCTCTGCCTTTTATAGAAGTGTGGGGAGAAGACCCACAGCTTCACATATTTGGCACAGCTATAT
This sequence comes from Phalloptychus januarius, assembly GCA_902982915.1. Classification (NCBI taxonomy): domain Eukaryota; kingdom Metazoa; phylum Chordata; class Actinopteri; order Cyprinodontiformes; family Poeciliidae; genus Phalloptychus; species Phalloptychus januarius. The sequence continues at coordinate 11,191,330 of CADWAE010000230.1, read as the reverse complement.
TGGACCTCCCAGCTGTAGGAATGTGTATATTACTGACACATGAAGATAAAAGCTGTTTTCAGACAGAAAATCACCCCTCAGGTCTTCAACGTCTGGGAACTGATGATCGTAGAAAGCTGGTTTTGTGTCTGGTGAGCAGATAATATGTTGATTTATTTGTATGTGTTGGATCATTATTCTGCTTAAAGAATTAATGAAGACCCATTTCCAGTTTATTGAGCAATTCCAACAGGGATTTTAGGTTAAATATCACAATCTTTCACGTAATTCATAATGTCCTCCAGAGCTAAATTGATTCCCATAGCCTTTGGAAAAATAAGCATCACAGATCCTCCACCATATTTAATACAGGGCATCAGTGATGGTTTTCCTCATTTTCCTTAGTTTCATGCTAAACCAACTGAACGTGTCTGCTGAAAAAAAATACTAAATTATAAAAAAGTTTTCAGAACAAAAGTAGCAACTTTCTGAAACCCGCTTATTAATACTGCACAGACCAGCCAACAATAGTTTGGACAGTGCTGCACCCACCTTGGCAGGAGGAGAGCTCAGCGATGACATTTGTTGAACTTTGACCACAGTGTGTTGGGACACACACTAGTACTGATAACAGCCTTACCACATCAGCTGACCGATCGCCTGCCACTCAGAGGAATAACCAGACACTCCACTGCCCCCGCAGCCACAAACTGCTTTTCAATGCAAAATTATGTCTCTAAACTCGTCTGAACTGTAGTGAAAGGAGACAAAAACTGAACATTTCATCATTTACAGTCTCACAATGTGAAAAGTCAACAGAAGCATTATTCAGACACTGATGGCATGGTTGTTATAAAATCTATGGCAGGATTTATGTGACTTAATATTGCACTATCTCTATATCTGCTTACATTATAAAAAAGCCACTTAAGAAAACTTAAACTGCTTGAAAATATTGTCTCAGCCCAGGCCATGATCTAGACATTAAATGTTAATTGTATTTTTTTGTTTGTTGATCTTGGATTTATGCTTGCTGCAGTGCAGCTTACACTTCAGTTGTATGTTTTTGAAATAAAAAGTTTATGGCCCATATCATTTCCCAATAGTTAAATAAAACAGGGATAAGTTTTACCTCAATGGGAATAATAGCCACTAAGAGCTGAAATGCCCAACTAGTTTTTGTTTTGTTGTGTGATTCACTGACAACAAGTAGATCTCCATAACAACATTTTGAATTGTCTGACATGTTGACTCATAATTCTGACTACAATTGATCTCTGACATATTGTATGGATTGAGTTCATCAGATAAATTTTAATTTTAATTTTGAAATTTCCTATATTACTTTTAAATACTTGTTAGTTTGGATTTTTCTGGATGTATTGCCATGGCTATGTTTGTTCTTTGTCATGGTTATGTTTGTTGTTAGTTTTCCAAGATGCCTGGGTACCTTTTATGACGCCTTTGCAAACACCTTATAAATACAGGATATCTACAAAATTCCTCAAGACCCAGAAGAAGAAGCCAGTGACTGCAGAAAAAGAGCTTCTTCATCAGTTTGACAGTGCTCTCTGGATCATAGCGTCTCATCATAAATTTCTTTTGCTTGCTGTTTCTCTTCCTCTCAGTCTCACTGGCACAGTAGTAACACAAACAAATGCATCATAGTTGGTCACATCACAGCTTTGCACGGGGAAACAGAAAATTGTGGATTGCAAATTAAATGTTCACAGAAACTCTTATCAACTTAAGAAAAGTGCTTAAATATATATTTTTTTAATAAAAGGAATGGTTGGAAGTACCTGTAATTATGTTTAAGGTGATCTCGTTGAAAACAGTTATTTTCTTATAAGATCTTTGATATGCTGCATAGATGTACTGAACATTTTAAATTGAGATCATACCATTATACCATAATGTATTTTTACACATCTTTACCAGGAATGGGTTTTTTTTCTAGTCGGGTCACTTATTGTTAAAACTGTTTTGCCATTAAGTTCTTTAGTACTGCATCTTAATTTTCATTGTTCACTGCTAAATCCTGACCTATGTTTGCTTTGGATAGATCATATACTCCTTATACTTCACCTTGTTTGGCCCTCTGTCTGGCACACCTTCTTCTCTGCTCTGAACTTTGAGCTACAAGCTCATTTCTCTCTTTATTAACATTTTAATTTGTTTGTTTATCTCCTCCCAGCTGCCTGTTCAGACCTGCACTTGAGTCCTTTTTTAACAATAGAAATAGACCTGCAGGAGGGGTGGTGGAAACCAAGGCGTTAAAGATGCAGTTGCAGTAAAAAGGCGAATCCATCTTGTCTCTGCTGTGTCACTGTTCTGTGATGATAACAGCAAACAAAAATAATGACTGGATGCAAACATGCATCAATCTGAGCCTCAGTGTAAGATGACTTCTGTGCATAACAAAATCCTTTTCCTGAGTCGGAGACCACTGTCAACAAAAGTTAATAAAAAGCAGTTTTTTTATATGAGTGACCTGCACCAGAGCTATGCGAATGTTTGCTTTTATTGAAATTACTGGAATTTCTAGTTTCTTATTGTTGTCAGGGACACAGTTTGAAGTTGCCAGGAGGAAGCATTGTTGTGTTGCTACACAGCACAACTTTATTATGCTATAGTCAGATGTTTCTGATGTTCAAGTCAGAGCTGAATATAAAGAGAAAAATGTCCTTGATAAGGACACTTATGTGCAAACAGTATACAAAAGCCCAGTTCTTCTGTATCACTAATTCTATAAAAGATAGAAATCCCATCTACTTTAAACTCTTAGTCAAACTAAATCTGCAAGATTCAGAAGATAAGAAATTATTTAAGCCTCAAGGAATTCAAAAGTAAGCCAATATTTTATTTTTTAAATAATCTTCTAACTTAATGTTTTAAATCACTTGCTGGACTCTGATCTCTGCTTTGGAACCCAGCAAAAAGTAGCAATTTTTTTTTCTTTAAATAATTAAAGATTTTAGGCTTTTTATTGTGACCGACTGTGGTAACTTCAGGTAATAGATGTGTGCTTGGGTTCCTGCCTCTGTGTGCAGTTTGGTTTGTTTTCTTATCTCAGTGTTGGGTTTTCTCCCTTCTGATTTGTAGATCTTTTTCCATCTAGTTTGCTTTCAGTGTTAAACTGCACAGACCCTGTGTGATTTGTGGTCCATTTTCCAGTCTGTCTGTCTACAATATACGTTCTTAACTTATGCTTACTAAAATACTTTAATAATTATTATGGGTTACAATTGAGATTAACAGTACCTGTTTATATTGATGTTGCTAAATGCATAATATTATGTTCATTTTGTATCATTGTACCATGCATATGTCTAAAGATGAGCTTCTTACCAGACACCACATTAAATTACTATTATATTTTATATAATTACTTTATATAAAATATATACACTTTTAACAATAATGACGCTGTTTTATAAAAATCTTAAATCCTTTGGTTTTAAAAAGGCTATTCATCCAGAAGGTGAAAAGTTAGTATTTTGAGATTTTAACACGCAATGGAAAAACGTTCAATCTGTAAAGAACAGTTAAAAGGAGCAAATCCATTTATCTGTTGGACGAATAAGCTACATAAATCTGGCATTTATGGAAGAGTTGCAAGAAGAAAGAAACTATAAGAAAGCCATAAGAAGTCATGTTGAACATGCTGAACATGTCGAATATGTCGAACAAGGTGTTCATGCTGACATACAGTGGCAGCATTATTGCCGTAGTGAAATACATATTAAGGTTTGTGGTTGTTGCAACATTTATATTAAAGATGCTGATTAAAATGTTGTTTTGTGAGAAGAACACTAAATATGGTGCTCAACCCCTCCAACATACAGCTATGGAATAAGTGTGAAGAGGAAGCATAAACTCTGCAGATATCAAAGAAATTAATTTTAAACTTTGTGCAACTGAATCTAATATTTGACTAAATGAGCCTCAGTCATGCTGGTTTAACACAGCTCATGTCAGAGTGTCCTATCCAAACAGTCACCAGACAAAAGCACCATTCGAGAAAAAAGAAAAACATGGGGAAAGTAAATTGAATTTATACAGTACAACATCTGCAGCATATGGATTTGTTGTGTCAATGTGTAATAAGCACCCCTCGGAGACAGCAGCATCATGTTCGGCAGACCATCCTTATTAGCTTGTTTGCATTCACAACTGATCCCAAGCGGCAGCTAAAGCAAGAGATGCTGTCAGGCAGCCCTGCATTATATACAGCCTCATCAGCAGATATACAACGCACAAGCAGGCAGTCGAACAAGGTTCCCTTTACGATCTCGTTCATGCCTCACCATCACATCGACACTTACAAAGGACATGTCATGTGCATAACCCTTTAGATATTGTGATAAATAATCTTCATTGTATCCACACTAACAGATGTGTATTAATCACAGGGTGACAAGAGGTAAAAGTAAAAGAGACACTAACTTTCTCTCTGAGATGCAGGCAGATGTCCTGCTGATGCTGGCGGTCTCTGTGGTGCTCCAGCTCCTCCTGGTGGGCGTGTTTCGCCTCCTGCAGCGTGTCCAGGGCCCTGTCCAGGAGCTCCTGCCTGTCTCGCTGCCACTGCTGGGTCATGACTCTTATTTGTTTCTGGATGAATCGATGCATGTCACAGATACGTCCATGTTGCAACTGGAATCAGAAGAAGGACCACTGATATAGGGGCTTTTCTAAATGTCTAAATTAATTCATTTATTGAGGACGATAACCTATTCATAACAACCGGGACCTGTGTAAAACAATATTCACTCTCTACCTGGTTCTGCCCCTCCTAATAACAATATTCAACAGTTTGTGGTACTTTTACATCAACATGAAGGAATTTTGGACTTTACCTAGGCCACCCCAAAACCTTCACTTAATGTTTTTCAGCTATTAAGGGGTGTTTTTTCTTGTGTACTTTAGATAATTTCCTGCCACAACTGGCTGACAAAACGGTTGGACATTCTGTGCCAGATTTTTGAGCTATAACGCAGAATTCATAACTCCATCAATCAAATGGTCCAGATCTTTAAGCACCAATGCTGTCCTAGACAACTGATATTTTAAAGTATTCAGCATTGAGTCACTTTTAATTGTGTCGTAAATATATTTATTGAATGTTTTTGGAAAGAAAACTGACCCTCTTCACTGTAACTAAACCTACCTAATGGTATAAAATCGACTGTTTGATTGAATGACCCCAATGTTTGACTGTCTGTATGATGGGTTTTCTTAAACATAAACATTGTCGAGTTTTACAGCAGATGCATCACTATTCCAGAGAATGCTTTATTAAAAATATTGGGGATCACCAGGAAGTTTTTCTTTGGGAATCATGACAATGGCCTCGTGTTGTTTTTTATTTTTAATAAGGAGCTCTCCCGATTTTGTCCTATCATGAATCATGAACGTTGACATTAAATGAGGCCTGCAGTATTTTAGAAGTTGCTCCAGGCTGAAACCTGTTTTTGAATTTCTTTAGATTTTGGCATAACGTGTGTCTTTGTGACCTTTTGGCCTACTTCATGTTGCCAGACAGGTTCTACCTAAACAGCAGGTGAAATTTAAGAAAGTTTAGTTAATCTATTCATTTAAGGGGGAATATTATATTTTCACATGAGTCCAAGTTTGCTTTAGATCAAACTAAAGAAAAAGGTTATCTTTGCCTTATATCAAAAATGTCTCGATAATCTAAAGCAAATGTGACAAAAAATGAAGAAGAGGGCAAATAACAGGGGAGAAAACAAGGAATATTCCTATATGATTTATTGAAGATAATGCTGAAGAAGACAATAAAAATTGAGTCACTGCAGCCCAATCCTACCTGTTCTGCATTATGCACCAAATTTATGATGAGTTGCAAAAATTTCACAAACATTCTTGCATGAGACACTGTCTACACTAAAGGCAGCATTACCACAGGGACACCTTTGTGCCAGATCTATCTCTGCAGGGGTATAAGACCATCCCTCTCTGCTGGCTGTGAAATGTTCTGAAGGAAAACAGTTCTTTTCGGTGTGAGGACTGCCCGTAGCTATTCATCATTGTGTCAGCACACTCAGAGGCTGCACCACTTGGCTGCCTCATTGGAACAGAGGGAATGATATTCATCTATGGACTAATAGCAGCTAACTGACAGTGTGAAGGCATTAGACGGCTGACTGGTTTTATTGAAAATGAGTGAGCTGACAGACCCGCCGTCGCCACAGAAGTGGCAGGATTAGTGAAGCGAATCTTGTTTATTAATGTGCAACTTTCAAAGTTTCACCTTTTTATTCTTCATTCTTGCCCTCTCCTTCACCATGCCTGTTTTAATCTGTGTTTCTAGATGCAATGAGCATGAAGACATACATTAACACAAAGGCACAAATCAGAATAAAGACACTTGGTTTATGTACAGCCTCTCTGTGTCCATGCATGCATGTTGTCTATTCAGGTCAGTTATGGCATAAGGATGCATCAAGCTGTACAGAGCCTTCTCTACACACTTCAAGTGTGGCAACACTTTGCTTCAGTGATCCACATTTCATCTGTGAAATTCTGCTGCATCCATGATGTCTTAGTTGTGCAGAAAACAGAAAGAATGAGAGAATCGAATCAAAAAAATATACAGAAGCACAAAGTGCTTCATCAAAGTTTTTTATGTTTTTTTTCTTCCAGCGGATAAATTCAATATAATTTATTTGGATTTAATGTAACATGAAGAACTGATTTATGTGACACAAAGAAGTACATCATTCTCGGGAGTAAGGAGAATTGCACATGGCTTTCACACTTTTTTGTTTTACAAATAAACAACAAGTCTTGCATTTATGATTACTTCTTTTACTCCGATATCTAAAAAAAATCCACTGTATATCCTTCTGTCAGAAGACACCTAAGCATTATTTAAAAACCTCAACTGAAAATCTTTGATGTTTAATTGAGTAATCAGAGAACAAACAGCATAAACAACAATATCCAAAGGTTTGAACAGGCCACCAAGTGCTGTTAAATCCATCATATGAAGATAATGGTTTTATAGGACATATATTCCCATAATATATGGATTATGTATTCCTAAACTGACAGGCTGGGCAAGAGTTAACCAGAAAAGCAGCCAAGAGGCCCAGGTTAACTCTGGAGGAGCTACAGCTGGGATGGGAGAATCTCAACAATAACGTGCCATGTACCCTAAAAATATGCACGTTATGGGAAATTGGAAAAGAACAAAGCCATTAAAAATCCAGTTAGCTGCTGTGGGAAACAGCAAAAATGAAAAAAACTTGGACTGGGCCTCTCCAGAGCATCCACCTTGTTTTCTGCAAAGCCTTTCTGTGTAGATTTAGCTGGATGTTTTACATTTTTTCACTGGGGGAAAAAAAGCCTCTCCAAAGTTCTTGTGCCGACGGAAACAAATTGTCGACCAGGATTCTGCCTCAGTAGGAAGCTGTGGTAGAAACACATTTATTACCTTCTACCTAACTTGGTCGATCACACAAAATCAGATGAAATTTTGCATATGACACCTGATGATATGAAAGACAATAAAATATCCCATCCAGCAGAGGGAGTGCTCAACAAAGTGAGCCTGAGTCAAATCACCTGACAATAAAACCTCAGAGACTGGTTCAACTGTAGGTCAGCAAGACACTCGCAAAATGCAAATCTTCATCATGTGCTATGCATTATGCATAAATTGTGGGTATTTCTTTGCAGGTATGACATTTTTCCCATTTTTAACTTATTTAAGCCTGCTTCAATTTTCTCTACAGCTTTGTGGTCTTCATGATGATTTTATTTGCTAAAGTTCCCACCAGAAGTTTGAGGGGTGTGAATAGTTTTGCAAGCCATTGTTTATTGAACTTAGCCAAACACACTCACAGAGGTTTAGTGGAGCTAAACAATTACCTGTAGAGGTTTATAGATACTGATCTATTCATATTCACCCAGACATCAGATAAAAGTCTCTCTAAATTACGTAAATTAAAGGCTCTTTTTAAAAAAACCTGATGGCACACTATCATCTATACATCTAATCAGAGGGGTTTCACAAAATCAATATATGCTCACACTGATTAGCAAGCCAGTTTAATTATGACTAATAGCTGAATTAGGTGGAGTCAGAGCTGGGAAGTGCAGAGCGCAGTGAAAGACATGCCTCCTCCCTCTCGTAACACCCCCGAGGCTGAATGATCACAGCTCTAAATGCGGTACCCAGCTGGAACTGATATGACGACAGGTCTCTTGGTGCGGGCAAGGGGAGGAGAGAGGGCCAGGCGGTTGTCATGGCGATACGAGGCCGTGGCTAGAGTCAGCCGTCCACAGAGTGTGACATGGCACATCCTGCAGCGTGCTGAGCGGATCATTGTCTAGGCTTATCTCAGTTCAGGGTGCTGAGCTACATTGATCAGGGAGACTGGGACTCACACTGGAGGGCTGCTTCTGACAGAGTGGGTCAGGGTAGGGGTGAGGGAGTGGCATCTATCTGCAAATGACTGCATCAATATATGAAGCTTATAAATGCAGGTTATGTGACTTTTTCTGATTTGCAACAGGACAGCGTGACATTCCCTCTGTCAGGTGGAGGTGAAAGTTAAAGGTTTACTTAAAATAAGGAAAAACTCAAAGCCCAGGGTTGAATCCACATTAATGCACCACACAGGAATTGCATTGAAACAGACAGGTTGCAGGGGGATATGAAAAAAAGCTCTCAGACTGAGAATTTTTATGCAGGAGAGTTGATTGCTGAACAAAGAGCAGGTGTAGACATGAGGGAAGTCAAGGATCTGAAGTTGAACTGACGCTGTATTCCAGTTACCTCAGAAGTCGGAACACGGTTTGACATCACAACTGAGTTAACGCAACTGCTAACATAGCTGGTGAAGTCGGGCTTCAACATAGCAAGGCTTCAGGCTCGGCATTGTTTGCAATACCTATTCCCAACATTGTTCTGTGTTTTACTTTCTATAAGCAAACATCATTTGTTCATTTTAGAGTTGCATAAACATGTTTCCACCACAGAAACTGAAACTGCCACTTTTCCAGCAGGAAGTAAGCTTTAGAGGGTTTTCCAGTTGATTTTTTTGACTGGGAGATGGGGAATTTCCCACTTCCGACAACAAACAGAAAACAAATCTGGAGTAATGGCTTTAGAATATATGGGAAAGATGGGAAACCAGGAAATAGAAATGTAACAATCCTGAGACACTACACAACAGGAGAAATGATCAAGATTCACAACAAGTTTGAAGAGACAAAATAGATAAGAACTCGAGTAGGAAATTTGAAGCTTAAAATTGAAGTTTAAATTTGAAGTTTCAAATATTCAAAGAAACATAACTAGAGACTGTCACTAAGCGCTAAACAAAATAAGAAAAAACTAACCAGTTCGGGTCGTGTCCTATCAGGGAACTGTCTCTGCAGCATGTCAATGCAAAGTGCTCTGTAGTTGGGTACATCATGAATGTACATAGACACTGTGAACTGGAAACGTTGATGGTCTTCTAGACTCCAGTCGCATAATCTGAAACAAGTTTAACACAGAAATACCACTGCTACTTCAAACAGCACTAACACATAAATTGCAACACAAAAAAGCTACTGTGCCAGGCGGCATAAAGTATTAAGCTGATCTGTATTTGTAATCAACCACCTGGGGAGAAAACCTTGTCTTAATCAGCAGCATAACATGGAGAAAAGTCACAATGTCAGTACAGACTTGCTTCACTTTAATCTGTGGAGCTCAACAAGTTCTGCCTTTCCACATATTTACCAAATAAGAAGTTAGCAGGATCAGGATCAGAACAGTTAGATTTATAAACCTATTTCATATCAGAAAAAAATACAACGGTACTTACAAGTCATTTTCTTGCAGCTGCTTCGTCAGCTTCTGGAGTTTGTCCTGAAACCTGTCTGAGAGGGTCTGGAAGGCCTGGATCAGCGAATCCTTCAGCACTGGATAAGGGCAGTCTGCATTCAAAATCTCCTCAGGAATGGTGTCTGATCTCTCCGCAATATATGGAGTACCAATATAGTATTTCTGAAAAGAAAAAATAACCAAACTAATGTTGTTTTGTTCAATCACATATTTTTATGATCTTAAAGTATGTTAATGTTTGTATAATATATTTAGTTGTATTCTTTTTTTAGGTTAAAAAAAGGAAAATAAGAAAATGAATATGTGCTTTGGAAAATAACAAATTTAACCCATTTGACTACTGTGACAGGAAGAATGGGTTTTTCAGATACAAACATTCTTTTAATTAATGGTGGAAATATTCTCCAACAAAGAAATTGCAAAAGAAAGAAAAGTGCCATTAATTAGCAAAAACTCTTTGATGCAGTGTAAAACTGTCATGAATGTGAAACTAAAATAATGTGTCCCGAATCTCAGAACAGAGAAGAGCACTTGTTCTCAAATCTCATTTCAAGATTAGCCCAAAAAATTGGAATAACTATTAATTAGTAAATCCAATTTTAATAAATTTGCCTAATCATTTAAGTCTCAACACACGACTTAAATCCTTTCATTCACAAATAAACAAAAGAACTAAACTGAACCTAAAATCTAACAAGAGGAGAAAAACATAAAAACTGAAATATTATGTTTTTCTCAAAATATATCAATTTTTAATATAATATTTTTCAAAATGTTTTAGTAATATATTGTGAATTAATTTAGTTTTTTACAATGTTTTCCCAAGTTTAATTTTCAGAGTTCCATGTTTTGCAAGGTAATTACATTTTTAAACTTTGAAGGGTGAATAATCATGTGGTTACAATTTAGTGTTGGTCTGAGGGAGAGATCATCCCGGACTGACGGGTCACAATCACAACACGCTCTCTTTCACTGTAAATGTGAGTGTGTAAATTGTTGGAAAACCTTAGTACTCTTTTCATACAGTTTTTTATGTCCAATTCTGTCCACATTTTCAAAACTGTGAAATTTGTCAAAATGTATTTACTATCAAGCAGATGTAAAGTATACACAGTATGGAAAATGGTAATCAACTGAGGAACAGCCTAACAGGCAGTAATAAACATACCTCAAAGCCAAGGTCCTTGATCTGCTGCTCTATGTCATGATACTCTGCATTAAGCTTTGCAGTTACTTCCATTTGTTGGTCTTTCACAGAATTGATCTGGCAATTCAAGAATGACACATAGAAAATGTTGGTGATTTATTTTTATTCATGCAGTCAATAAAAACATTGATTAGGTCTGCAACTCAATCTAATCATTAGTTTAACAACAACAGTGTTTAAAAGGAGATTTCTCAGCTTAAATCATTCTACATTTAGTTTTCTATTCATTAAGAATTGGAAAAACTGATTGAAAGATTAACTGATGGGACCTAATCAGTAACTACTTGTTTTCTAAAATGATTCATACACTTATGTTCTTCGAATGGAAACAGACACTTAGAACAGAGAGAATGAATCGGTCGTATTTTTCTGTCATAAAGGAGAAATTACAAGAAGATAATATTCATAAATTGCATTGATTTGCTCAGTTGTTTGGCTGTGGGAGGGAATACCCAAATGGTGTCAACATCTCCGACTGTATAAATACTGAACAAATTCAAAAGTCTTAAGTGATCTCCATGGAAGTCATCTGGCAGCCGGAAGATTCTGAGTTCAATTCCAGCTGCTTCCACATGTCAGAGTCCCTTAAGGAAAAACACTGAAGCCCAGGTTTCCTACAGGTATATGGATAATGGAGTTTTGTAAGAGAACTGGTTAACTAAAAAACAATATTGACATTTAGTCAATTTACCATTTAGGTTTAATGTTAACTGTTCTTCTAAAGAAAGCATTCTCACAGCATGGTGCTGCAACTACCATGCTTCAGTATGGAAATTATATTTAGACTAATTGGTGGTGATTTGAATATAGTCCAAAAAGTTTTATATTAGTCTCACTTGCCTGTTTAGTGTGTTCCCTAGATGGCTAATGACAAAACTCCAAGCAAGAATAATTTCAGTTTTTTTTCAAAGACAGTCTTCATCTTGTCACCCTTCCACTAAGTGTAGCTGTGGAGCTCTTTAGCTGCTCCAGAGTAGCCATGGGTCTCTTGGCAGCTGCTCTGTTTTTGTCCAGCCCGTCAGTTGCCCACTTTAGATGGACAGTCATGTGTTGGTAGTTTGTCTTAGTCTTTCCATTTTCAGAGGCAAAACAGTCCTCAATGAAATACCCAAGTATTTGAGGTATTATATATACTGCATTACTGCCCTCTAATGATTTTTCCATGGCCTTAATAGAATAGCTGGACTTATAGATAGAAAATTAAACATTGATTTGATTGACTTCTAATTGCAACTGTTAAGATTTTATTAAGACATATCAGAGTAAAGACAGATCGAATATTGTTTTTTTTTATTCTGCACGACTTTATTTTAGTTCATAACATAAAATCCATAAAATATAATGACATTTGTAGATGCAACAAGACATCTGCAAAGACTTTTGTAAGACATAGTCTTGATGTAGGAATTTAATATGCTTCCCTTTGACCTCGGTAATGTAGGTGCATAGCCACTACCTTTTATTTATAACTAAATTTTTTGAATTTCATCACAGGGTACATCACTGATTAAATTTTTGCCAACTTTAATTTCACACACAGTGGCTGCAAATTGCATTCTGCCATGTTGCACAACAATACATTTAACCTTGCAAATTTCATTCATCATAAAGTCATGAATGGCAACATCAGATAGAGGTACATAATTTAAAGAAACTGAACAAAGAATAATGTACAAATTCATAGAATGGTATTTGGTGTGTAAGAGGGAGAAGAGTTAGAGAAACAAAATAGAAAATATAAAAGACAACTATTTTTGTTGTGTTTAATGTATTATGAAATAAGTAAAATGTTCAATATGATCGCCAAGCATGCCATTTGTGTGCAGAGAAATACATGTCATACACTTTCAGTCTGAAATGTATTAACCAACCAGTAAAGTCAAACTGTACTGGTTATATACTGTACAGTATATAACTCAATTATAATAACATCTGAATCTAGACTTTTGAATTTCCATTCTAAAAGAATCAGAAAGAGATGATTTCTTGCATAGCAACTTTTCTTCCTTGTTTTAAAACAGGAGTCAAACTGGCTGTGTGTTTATGTGAGTAGTCAGCTAACAAGAGAACAGAAGCCCATGGGAACGAAACAAGTAGAAGTGAGCAACACAAAGTCAACAAAATGTCTGGTAAAAAATTGAGTCGACGTGGTCTAACTTTAAAAACCATTCCTTATGCCTTAAACCTACCATTCATCTCTAGAGCCAACCACAAGCTCTTGGGACTAAAACAAAGAAATTATGACTTTAGGACTGTAAATAGCTAAAAAGAAAAACAACAACAACAAAGGTTTCATGAATAGTTACTTTTGTGCACAAGCTGAGTTCAGTTTATGAAAAAGAGAGAGTCTGAACTTTGTTGGATGTGTAGGACGGACAGCTTTCTACCAGCAGAGTCAACGTGTCTCTAAAATGCAGTGTATAGACTGGGTAAATAAATACAGCTACATAATAACAAAAATTGCTAGATTCTATTTTATTTAATTTAATTGATAAACTAAAATCTTTTTTTCAATCTGTTAAGAAATTTTGCCAGTCTGTGATAAATGCGGATCTTGTAAAGCCAGCCTTTTTCAAGGTTGCTGTGACTAAACTGCAGACATTCAGTTGTATCTTCATGTCACATCTGAGACATACCTGTTGCTTTACTTGTTGCCAGATTGACAGGCGTTCATTGAGCTGCTGATACTCCACCTTGCCCAGTCTGAAGCACAGGTCATCTTTGAGCTGATACACAGGCACAACAGTAGCTATTCTGAATGCTTTCCGTTCCTTTTCAAGATATTTTTCTGAACAGCAAAAAAATATACCCATGAAATATATATCTATATATATGTATGTACATGCAGAGAAGCACAGTTAATATGACTTACTGTATTTCTGAAGTAAGAAGATGGCAGTGTCTGTTATTTGATTTGGCTTGATTTCATTAAAGAAGTCACGAATGTCATTCTCTGCCTGCTCCCTGTTTTGCAGGAGAAAGAGAAAAGTCAGTTCATATCCACTAAAGGCACTCAGTTCAAATTTAGGACAAGAAAAAACCTCATGGTATCTATCAATATATACCATGAGGTTTTACAAAGACACTGAGGTTTTCAAACACCTGAAATGAATATTCTTTTTTTTCCCTCTCAAATAAATTATAGAACAACCTCAAAAATGTCAAGTGAACCCAGCACAGAATGATTTACGAGCTGCATAGCATTCCCACACCCTTGAGTGTTTGGCCAAGTAAAGGTCAGCTAGCAACTGGCAGAGGGCAGTACCGCTATGCTGCCATGGATAGATCCATCGATGGGCACCCTTTATAAAACATGTATCACTGTCTATATGACACTATGGATGTAATTCAACATAGGGCAAGATTAAAGCTGGTTTCTCTTTTTTAATGTATTTCCTTTCCGTTAACTGTAAACACTCAAACTGCAAAGATCGTGGAATATATTAAAAAGATAGGGAAAATGGGGGGGGGAAATCCTTACTTAGATGGCAGAAAGAGCACAAGAATTCTTATACAGATTTAATTTGTAGTTTGGTAATTGTTTGATGGCGTAATACAAAACTCTCAAAAAAGAATATGTTGAACTTTCCGAAATGTTCTGTCCCACTGCTTATGACAGGGTTTGTGGAGAGATGAGGAGTTAGAAACATCCATCACACAAAAATAATGGACTTTCACAGAAGGTTTTACAGACAGGGTGTCTTGTGGCTCTGGTACGAATTGAACTTAAATGGCCTGTGGTGGAAATTATCCACGAATGCCGGCTTTTTAAGCAGCTGGCCTTAGGGTTGTTATGACTGTGTGAAAAAGGACATGGTAACCATAGCAATTTATTTACCAGTGTTCAATGTGACAATGTAGCTTTCACAAGGTATTCTGTGTATGTGTGGAGGGATGCAAGAAGTGGCATATCTAGATGGCTCATTACTGAGGCTCATAGTTGTGTATATCATTAACCTTGGTTGACTCAGACACAGTCATCACACAGCCAAACAAGCTGCACCCCAGAGCTAACACTGCCCTTCTCACTTCACAAGGCAGGACACTTCTAGGTCCTGATCACCCACTGCTGTTTCAACACAGAGAAAGGCAGACAAAGTTTCCCATGAGATGATACAATGATTACCTCCTACTTCTCCTGGTCACTCCACTTCCTCAGTTCAACCCTTAAACTTCATCAGGAAATCAACTTAAGCCTTTCTACCTCTTTCCCCCATGGGTATATTATTATTCTTCTTCAATTTGGTTCCCTCTTTTTTTAAACACCCCCATCTTTGTCATGCAGATTTCTAGGCGGGTGCAATAGGAGCCGAAGCGGAATGGTTTCTTTGTGCGAGAAGCTGATTCAGAAAACTGCAGCAGATAATGACAAGCAGTTATAGTGGATACTTACTCAGCTTTTTGCAGCCTGGGGCATTCTCTGCTCCACACCTGCCGGTGCTGTCGTAATAAGGAGCTCTCCTTGGTTGCCTTGGCTGCACAGCACGTCTTCTGAACCTATAAGACAAGGTTTATTCCACAAGAAGAAAAGAAAGTCCTCTTGCTTTTAAATGTCTATAACTTATAACCTGGAGGGGGAAAAAAGTCACTTATTTGACCCTTGAATTCATAAAGTTTTTGAAACCGAGTTCAAAAATGAATATTTAGAAGTAATAGTATTACACACTGAGCTGTAAGACAGGTGGCGTTTTAATAAGAAAATGTAAGCTTTTTAAATCAGAGTACAATGACAACTTTTTCTGGAGACATTTTACTGTTGTCTTGATTAGCATAATTGTGTCTGTGTGAGTCTCATAAGCTGAGGTAATTCAGCTGAAATCCCCAAATAAACAGTGGAAAATTCAAATAATCACGGAGACACATGCATGATACGCATGAGGCATGTTATTAGGAGAGGAAGAAGGATGTAGCACTGTTGATCTGGTAAAATTTATTTTGCTTTTTCATCGCAGCCCGTCCTTTAGAGAACTGTTAGGGCAGATATTCTTTATTTTATTTTTGTTTTTATGCACAGACCAGTGATTCAGATAATTGTACCAAACAAAATTTCACATACAGTGTGTCACATACATTGGTACAGTGTGTTTATCACAATCAGGACGTCTAAAGGATTTTGGTGCTAATTTATGGCCCGTTTGTGTGCTGGAAAGTTGTTGCTGTTTATACATAAGAAATGTGCACATGTTCAGCTGAACATTTATCCTTAATCTAACATCCATTTTAGAATAAATCAAAATGCTTCACACACTTTTCCAGGCATAAACAAGTTTCTAGTATAATTCTAACTACATTTTCAAAATTAGCCATTCCAGACGACCAGGTCTGACCTCATAAACAAGTACCCTCTGAAAGCAGACTGCAAGATGCTAAAAAGTTTTCAAAAAACCCAAACTGTTATCATAGCAGTATCTTGCTACTATTAATATAAACATGTATGCCTGTGCAATCAGAAAGAGACTTCATAAGTTCAGCTTTCAGGAGAGGTGGGCATTGTGGAAAGCTTTGCTTTCTGAGAAAAACATGAAGGCAGAAGGGAATGCAGACAAATAGAACAACTTCTGAAAGGTATATCAAGGAAATATGAGAAAACCTAACTAAAAGTATCATGGTTGACTTTTATTTTTGCTGCAGCAGACCTGACCATCATAAAATGTTCCATAAATTCTAGTATTTATCAGAAGATGCTTGAAGAATTGGACTGTGCAACATGATAACCACCTCTAAATACTAGTAAATCTGCAAAGGATATACTGAAAATCTTGAAATTGAAAGTCCTAGGCTGGATCAAGGCTTAGATTTTTGTCTTTTAAAGATACTGCTGGATGATTAGAAATACCCTCTGCATGTAAGAAATGCCAAACACATAGCTGAAAGTGGTAAGTGGGGAAATCTCTCCTAGGAAGGATGTCAGATTTTGACAGATGGCTACTAGCAAACTAAAGAGGATAACATCAGCTATTCATTTTAGGTAGTAAGATATTCTAACCTTTTTTTAGCTAGAAAACACATTCTATTTTTGTTAACACAGTTTTCAGGAGTAAAAATGTTTTTGTTCTTATTTAAACACATTTAAATCACTTTCGTTCATTAATACAACAGCTCAAATCTGATTAGACATCAATATGTGGAACATTTCTTAGTGAAGAAGAGAATAATTAATGGGGTGTCAACCTAAGAATCTCATCTCACCAAAATAAAACAATCCATCAAAATGAGCCTTAATTTAGTGCAGTGAGTGGTTCCCAAAGTCGGTCCTCGAGGCCTGGCATCCTGCATGTTTTAGTTCTCTACCACCAGGGAGAGAACTAAAACATGCAGGATGCCGGCCCGAAGGAAAGGACCGACTTTGGGAACCACTGATTTAGTGTATAAAATTATCTAGTAATTTTATTTTTCTGTCCTGAGCTGAGTCAAATAGGAGCACCTACAGCAACAAAATATACTGGTCCACATGGATGCTCCACTCTTTCCGCCCAGTGAACTGTTGGCTTGTAACAGAATCATAGAACTATTGAAAGTCCTCTTAATACTGAGCTGTGGAATTACTGTGTATATCCAAAGCTTTCTATCCTCAGTATCAGGCTGTCCTGTTTAAATCCATGTCCTTCCCAACAGAGGACCTTTTCACAAGGAACATTTCATCTTTGAGGAAAAGAAAAAACATGTTACCAATAAAACAAAAGACAGTTCTGTTCTAAAACAAAATATTCACAGCTTGGTAGATATAAAGCAATAGCCATGTAATAAGTCACAAAGTAACACATTGCTTTCCATTGCTACATTTGAAAAATTATACCAGTGATTGATGCTCAAATTCTGCTGAATCTTAAATACAACAAGGGAATAGATTGAGAGAGCCAGATTGACTGTCTTTCCCTGCTAGTTCATCCATCCAACTATTGTCTATGCCCACTTGGGGACAAATGCAAATCTGCAGCAAGTCATGTTGGATCCCACTGGGGCCAGGACCAGAACCTGCTGGAGGGGTTATTTACAATATATATCCTTTATGGCCTGGGGACTCCTTGGAATTCCCCAAAATAAGATGGACAGTTTGGGATTCCCTAATCTTTCCATAATTAATGGATCTTAGATAAGCAGAACACAATGGGTGCTCCACTCTCTCCACCCAGTGAATTGTTTGCTAGTTCTTATGTTTTCTTCAAATAATCAGGTATTGGGGTATGGAGATGCCCTTGTGGGCACCTTGACCACCTGTCAACCATTCTGTTTGCATTTTAGTGGTGAGAGATTATTAGTTTGCTTTATTGTGTAGGAAATCTTGAGAGGATTAGATAACCTTCCCTGAATATCGTTGTTATTCTTTTCTAACTTTGTAAGTAAACAGATAAATACGTTTTGTCTTTTAGTCACTGTTTTAAAAAATGCTTTTGTTCTACTTCTCTTAACCTAACCTTCGGACACGACAGACATGATCCCAAAGGCTTACAGTGTATTTTACCGAATAAATAGTGTTTTTAAACACAGCCTGAATTACCCACGATGTTAAACATATTTCAAACTTGTAGCAACTCAGACGTATTTATTTACCTCCCATGTTGTCACCGAGAGAGATGTTGAAAAGGGCTCCCCTTCAGCTGTGTGACTTAATGTGAATATATAGGCTGTCTTATCGTTAATGTGCAGAAAGCCGCATTGGAACAAGCCAAAGGCATGATGCAAAAAGACTTCTGACAGCTCACCAATTAAAACAACATAGGCCTAACACCTTAATCACCATTGGCGTCACAATAACTGCTCTGCTTATTCATACAACTAAGAACTTAAAATGGTTTCCTTTAAAACAACAAACAATTTAATTAAAATTTGCAAAGCTGTTATTCTCTACTACAGTATTACTAATACACCCATTTATGTTTCTGGACCAAGTAAAAGTGAAAAACAGTACTTTTTAAGTATTTGGTTGATGTCAAAATATGCTATTTGATATTAATATCATGCTATAATCACTCATAAAACTCAGGTTTTTGTCAGCTTGTGCTCTAGTAAGGGTACAGAGTGTCTTTACAGCAATTTCCTCCTCATTTGCTGCTAAATCACAGCGTTAACAAATGTACCAGGAATTAATTTCATACTGCATTGTTTTAGGGCATGGATGATCCTGATTACCAAAATCTACCTTTTGTCCAATGAGATAGTACTCCCGACGTCTGGCATCAACAAAGGCTTGCAGCGTTTCATATTCAGCCAGTTTGTACACGGGAGTGCCAACACCGTTTTTCATCCGCAGTGTCAGTTTTTCTGCACGGATGAAAGCAAATGATATGGCTGAATTGGAATCCTTGAAACTCTTGAAAATCTCATCAGTTATTGTCTGAAGTGAAACCAACTAGGAAAATAATACAGAGGTAGACAGACGGACTACATCGATTGCAAACTATATGGATATTTCAGAAATTACCACACAGAGTGGGTTTAGCAGACAGTAAACTCAAGCTGCCAGACATATTTTTCTAAGTGCTTCACCTGCTACTCTGGGAGGAAGGTGAAGGAACACAAAGCAACGTAGCCTCTGACAAAAACATCAAAAACATGACAGCACCTAGGGCTTTTAACGGGTTTAGTGAGTCAGACATATACAAAAGTTCAGTAGGCCACTTTATCAGTAACCAGTAACATCTTGAGCCAATTCTCAGGTACTCACCTGCATCTTGTGCCCTGTAGCTTGTTATGAATCTGGGTAGATTTCTTGCACTTGTTTGGTCCATATTTGATGAATTAGATTCCTTTACAAATAAAAAATTATTATTGCTTTTTAAAAATCATAAAGACAAAATAGGCACTTTACTCTACTGATTCACAGGCAAAAATAAATAAATCAGGCCATATCTTGGTTTTCAAAACCTCTGATGAAAGTGCTTACAAATATGGAGAATCAGAAATAGAATTACTAAGTCAAATTACTGCAATTCTGCATCACAACAAATGCTGCAATATTGCAAAGTTCACTGTAAATATATCAAAACATTTCCAGGTTTTAAAATAATCAAATAGAAAGTTGCATTGGCAGTATTTTTTTTAAATATGAGTAAAATTTTATTCTGGATTATCCTTATGATGGTAAAGGTCTCCAGAATGCATTTCAATTTTTGTTTTCAACAAATTTAAAAAACCTCTGTGATTATTGGTGTTTAAGATTTGCAAAAAAAGGTAAACATATATATATTTTTTATTGCAGTAGTGTTATTTGACATTGAAGGAGGTAAAGCCTATCTTTAAATAGGTGCATTATTCAGTGTGAAAAATTCCATAATGTAGATTATTATTTGATGATTTCTGATTATTTGCTCTTCTTTTCAAAAGGTTTGTGGTGCTATGTGGTCCAACAGGATGCATATCACTTCCATGTCTTTTAAAAGAGAAACAAGCCCACAATATCTCAGAACCTCTATTATACTTAAGAGTGGGCATGAGACCATGAAGTGAAGCCAAAAAGCTTCATCTTAGTCTAATTTGACCACAGCATGCATTTTCTGTTAAAGTACTGATGGAGTTGAGCAAACTTCACCTGTTTGCATTTGGGATGGGAAAACATTCCTCCCATACAACCAGTTGGAAAGTAAAAAAACATCTATTGGTTGTTATGGAGATTGGGTGACCCATAAAAATGCTGCTATTTATATATATATATATATATATATATATAAATTGTGTTGGTCTAATGTACGATTCTAATTTTAAATGTCATATTTTTATTACCTAAAGTCAAAATCTTATTAACAGAAATAGACTTGACAACATCAATCTGTGAGTAATTAATGGGTGTAATGTGTTTCATTTAATAAATTGGATTACTGAAATTAAGTTTTCAATATCATCTTAATTCATTGAATATGACTGTATTTTAAAAACAACAGTGTCCATAATTTAGAAAACATGCCATATGGTGAGATGTTAGCCACATAAACTCTTTATAGATGGGGTTATGATATTTAGACATCAGACATTTGTGGATAATAAATCAAATTTCTGTTGTATGGGAAGTTGTTGTTTTTTTCAATAATCGACAATCCTGAAAAATGGATTATACAGGATAAACACTTCTCGTCTGGATAGATGCCCATATCTCATTAAAATACAAATAAAACTGGACGTTATTAGAAAAAGCATGAGTAGCGAACGTCAACTTCTAAAATCAAACAAATTAGACCTCAATAAATTGTATTGAGTTACTTTTACAGAGGTCTTATAAGTATTAGTCATAGATGTAGAAAAATCTACATCTATTTACTTACTAAACCAGCTAACTTACCTAGTTTTCCTGTCTTTAGTGTACAGGTTGACGAACCACCGTAACCAAGGTAACTGTCATCTCTACTCTAACTGGTCATTTCAAGCATACGTACCTCCTCGGAAACGCCTACTTATCATGCCACAACCAATCAGGAGTGCCTTTTGGTTTCCCTCATTCCCAGTTACGTCATGTCAGTTCGCTCTGCCTGGGACCGCTGCTGGAAGCAGGGAAGGGGTTGTCTCTTCTTCCCCTCCAGTATGGACACGAGTTTCGTTCTTCCACATGCATGGGAGTAAACTGGACTTTACAGATGAAGTTACGCATTTCCACGTAGGTCCGAGCCACAGCTCAGCCCAGCGCAGCAACTGTCCTTCAAGGTATGTGAATTGTTCTTTTCTTGTTTGTTTTTCATGGTATTTCCAACTGCAGAGTAATTTAGGAGGGCAGAGCATCTCTGCTTCGTGGAGAAGAAGCAGGAGGGAACGGGCAGCTGGATCAACTCTGAAAGTCTCATTTTTCGGAGAAAACCAAGAGGAAGCACTTTATGTGCGAGTGAAAGAGAAGATAAGCTATTTAAAGCTTCTTCTCTGCGGGAAACAATCCAATTCCCCGCTAATCTTTTTCTTTGGACCGTTTCCTCGCAGACCGCGCTCACCTTTCAGGGAGAGTCCTCGCGCTGTTTCTTCATGTCCTCCCTAACGGTTGCTGGGAAAACTTAGCCGGATAGCGCAAAGAAGCAGTTTATGCACCAGTTTTTTCTTAAAAAGAACTCGCTGTATTTAGTGGACACGCCACTGTAACCTTGCTTTGCAACCGGTAAAGTAAAAGGCAGGTGAGTTTTAGGAGTGTGGGAATCTCTGGAATGCGAGTTCGCAGAGAGGCGGAGATCCTAATTTCTCCTGCCCCCACTAGATTGATTTTACCTTTTTTAACTCCCACGTTTTACTCGTTACGTTCAAACTACGCCATATTTAATTACCCTAATCTGCATTTTTTAAACCCAGGGGCGTTTCTTCAAGCTCCCATTGCTATGCATTGTGCAGAAAACCGACCTTTAAGATAATGGACTTCGTTGTCACCGTGACCGCTTGAGAAAAACTCTATTATCTAAGCTAATGTTTTTACGTGCAGCATGCTTACAATGGTACTAACTGGGTAATTGTCTAAAATCTCATGTCACTCACCGAAGGATTATATTATTAGTAAAGGATGTCATATTCATGGGAATTTTCTGTTGCTGCTTAATTAATTCAGTGGGCTAGACTTTATCCTATTTGTAACACTGCTCATATAGGAATAACAAGTAAATAAAGTCATTATTGGTCAGAGTTTACAATGACAGTACATAGTTTTAAAGGCAAAGAGGGGAAATTTTCACAAAATTGGCATATTTTTTAACCTTTTTTATTTTCAGATTGTTTTTTTTATACATTGAAATTTTCAGAAAATATTGCTGTGTGCAAAATATGTCCAGTGACATTGGTGATCCCACTATGAATATTTGGACTACTTGTATGCAGTGTTTGGTAGACTGCATACAAGACTAAAGTAATTTAAGTCAGGCATTAAACCGTTTTTTTTTTACTTCCACTTGCATCTTCTTCATTGCTCACTAAGCTCATGATATAGAGCTTAATGAGCAAGATCAGGAAGGTCAGAGAGAGAGGTTGAGGCATTGGGATGACACATTCTTTGTATGTTTCATAAACAAAAATATTTTTTTTATTTAATATCAAAGTAGAAAATACATGGTGTGATACCTTACATTAATGAAAGAAAAAAAAATCACAGAACTAACAAAGAAAAAAACAAAGGCATTGTGTTTTAAAGAATGAGTATTATTAACCATTAACAGAAATCTTAAATTTTTTTCTTGTAAGTGGAGGAAAAGTGAGGCTTTCAATCAACCAACTGAACAGCAGCAACAGGTGGGAGAGGGGTGGCAAGTGTGCTATTTTAATGCATGCAATTGTTCCATAACTACTAAATTTATTTGCGTAAATAAATAAAGGACTTGACCAACACATGTCAAGTCTCTTGTTCCACGCAAATTCAAAATGGAATTGATTTGATCTAGTTTGTAATATAGGCCACTGTCTAATGCAGCACAAAACACAGTATTGAGTCTCTACTTCATTCTGTAGCTTACATAAACCGTGCATAAATCCTGATTTATAGGATGGGTTGTTTGGAGTTCTTGGGGTTTTCTGCAAAAGTAAAACAACTCTTAAAACAAATAATTTATTTTCAGAATTGACATTCAGTTATTTCATGACAACTTCCCACAAAAACATGGTGCCATTATTTGAGCGGAGTGCAGTAACTTTGCATAGTCATTAGTGATGCTTAATTTGCATAAAAGCAATCAAAAGGGAAAACAAAAATGCCATTTTCCAATCGCCATAAATATTCACACACAATTTTTCCCATGTTTTGAACTTCAGTTGGTTTTCTTAGTTTTTTGCTTTTTTGTGTTTCTCCTTTTTTGACGATCACTTAATTTTATTTCAGAGCTTTTGACAACTGCTTTTCTATTGACATATCGTGTTTTTTTAAATTAAAAAGAAGATATTACACTTACAACTGTGGGCATGTCTTCCTTCTAAAGTCAAATTGGAAATTAAGCTCATTAAAAGAGGTGGTTTCTTGCTTGGTTTTTCTTCCAATAAATGGTGAAAGTCAGCCAAATAAATGAAGATTGAACAGTTTATTGAAACATCTGGAACATCATTGCAGCCCCACTTCTAAGACTTTAAATGGTTTGAAAACATTATCTTCTAATTGTTTGGGGATAAAGAAGGCTACACATTTTGGTAATGATTATAGTCCTTGTCTTCTCCTGCCTGTGAAAAGGAGGATTCTTTCAGCTTCCATCATGCAGAAGTGGACAGGTTATCTGCATGCCATTGTGTAAGTGAGTTTTATACCTGAACACAAGAAGTTCAGATGGTTCGCTGTCTCTTGCACTCATCCTCCCTTTTTCTCACACCGTCAGACCTAAGCACAGATACTCAGTGAAACCCTCCCCTCGTGATTCACATTACTGCACTGCTTACACACAGCCTCACAGCTGACAACCATCAGGGGTGGTTTTCTTTGGAATCGAAAGAGCAAGACGGAGCCAGACTTTTCCACTATCATTTGTTGTTGCTTTGCAGTTTTTAGCTGACTTAAAGTACAAGACTTTGTTTGGCCCGTTGGATGTTAATTTTTAATTTTCAGAGGACTTCTTGTACAACATGATCTAATTATTTCATCATGGTAGCTCTTGTTCATTGTTCTTCTTTGAGAAAAGTGTGATTTGTTTAAAGAGCAGTGTGAATTGCCTCACATGTCTGCTAGCACTATTATGCATTTGGGGAAGGCATTCTTTATATAGAAGAAACAACCCCATCCTGCAGCAGACAAAACCGCAACCATAGCAGAGGTCACTGGTGTGATTATTTGACCCAGACTTCATGGTGAGTTCTTTTTAATGGAAACTGACAAGAGCTGAATAGCTTGGTAGTCTTTGGCAGGTCTGTTCTCCTTATGCTTTTTCACCCCCTAAATTCTGGCTAACATCAAGGCTTAATCCTTTACCCCCACATTGCGTGTCAGATTTCCTTTTTTTAAGCTACAGTCAAAAAGAAGCCTCCTCCCACACTATTCCCCTCCAATTTTTTGGAAAGAGAAAGTATTTTTCCAGTCCCTTACTTCATAGGCTGTAAGCTTGGAAACAAAGTGGGGAGCTTTCTTTGTGTCTGTGCTAAAGAGCCCCCCAAGCACCCTCTCCACCATTCCAGCTCGTCAAGACAAATTCAGTGTCCATTGTGTGCAACTCAGTCAGTTCTACTCACTGAAAACTCAAGTTTTTACTGCATCTTTTGTTCAGTTAGTGTTTCACCAAATATATGGACACACCATGCAAGTGTGTCCATATGTACAAGCACACTTCAGTAAATAAAAATATAGTCTTTTGGTTGAAGAGAGTAAAATCTTAATACACACTGAGTGATGCATTTAATTTATTTAATTTCATTTAGCTGATTGCGGCTCATGAAAACCCAAACTTCAATTTATCAGTTTAAAATAGTAAAGTTTGTCCATTTTAAAGTAAGAAAAGGAATTACAAAAATTATTTTGATGTAAAATTTTCAGCCTTCATGAATTATCGCATCAGTGTTATGATCGGATCGTGTGGCTGCTGGAGTTCTAGGAAAACCCGGGTTGCTTTAGTAGCAGCCATTAGTTTGTGTGCATTGTTGGGTTTGTTGACCCACATCTTCCCCTTCCAATGCAGAATAAACTTGTGTTTAGATCAGACAAGTTTTCTGACTAACCAAGCACTGTAACATCAGGGTCATTGAAGAGGCTTTTGGTACCTTTGGCAGGGTGGACAGGTGGCAAGTCCTACTGGAAAATAAAATCAGCATCTCCATCAAGCTCATCTGCAGAAAGTGGTCTAAAATTTCCGTGCCGACTGCCACGCTGCCTTTTTAGCTAATAAAACACATTGGATTACCAGCATCATATGATTTTGCTCTCCAAATTATGAGTAACTCTTGACACTTCATACTGGACCTCAAGCAACTTGATTTATGTGCTTTTTCACTTTTCGTCTAAACTTCAGGATCTTGATTTCTAAATGAAATGCAAAATTTGCCTTTATCTGAAGCAAACTTTGGAGCACTAAGCAACCGTCCAGTCCTTTTTTCTGCTTGGCTCAACACAAGGAATGAAACAATGTTCTGGATAGATCTGTGTGTGTGTGGGGGTGTGTGTGTGTGTTGTCATCTGAAATTCTGACTCCAGCTGTAGTCCTCGTTAATCTCCCCCTGACTCTTGAATGGGCTTTGCTTCCCATCAAGGCTGTGGTTATATTTGCTACTTTTGAACCTTTTTCTGCCACAGTTTTTCCTTCCACTCAACCTTTAAAAATAAGCCAGGATGCAATACGGTGTGAACATCTAGCTCCTATGGCAATGACCTTTTTAGGCTTACCTTCCTTGTGGATGGTGTTAGTGACCGTCTACTGGACAACTGTCAAGTCAGCAGTTGTCTTATGATTGTGTTGGCCATAACACAAACTAGGTTTTAGGTTTTCAATAGCTGAAACATTTACAAAAATAAAATACATCTTAAAATTACATCTCTGTATGAAATGAATCTCTATAATAAATAAATTAAAATTGATCCAATTCTCTTATTGAGTTGCATCTGTATATTGATACACAAAAAGCATGAAAAACTCTGCATAGCAGCAACAGCAAGAGGACATTTGCTTTATAATTTGCAGAATAATGAAGACATGTCTGAGTGATGTTTGTGTGCATCTGTCTTGTCTAAGAAGTTGCCTGAGCAACTTTGGTATATAGCTTTTGTGGAATGAAGATGACTGATCACAGAACAGTAGCAGAAGCAATCAACCCAGTGAACAAGTACGTTCATCATAAGTGATATAAATCACTTTGTCATGAAATCCAACAAACATAGGTTCTTTCCATTCCACATTCTGGTTTGGTTTGAAAGCATTCATCTTGTCTCCACTGAGCAAAAACCACATGTAGGAAAGTGGGGAATTTCCATAGTTATATTCATCTGCCATCATGTGAAAACATTCTTTCTTAAATATTAAAAAGCTGCAATTTAGATTTGGCAATGTGATATTAATTAAAACGGTTCCAAGCAGTCGTAATCTGTTTTTAGAACGTTTTCCGATTCTATCTGGAAAAAAAATACCAAATTTACTCGAATAAATTAAACAGCCATAAATCATCAATACGTCGCAGTTAGACCTGCTTTGGCATGTGTATGTGAATAAGCCTTAACATGCGTGGCTGGTGGCTAAATGTTGATCTAACTGGATATGTAGACGGGAAGAGTCCCAGATTTCATGCTGTGGTTGGGCTCCTGATAGCTGAAGATAATACGGAGCACAAAGCATGTCAGCATTTTTAGAGATTAGAGGCACAATAGAATTTTGTCCAGTAAAACAGCCACCCATTGATCTGACTTGCTGAGTCTGAAACATGGACATTCGTCTCTGTTGATGTGGACAGTAGAAGGACAGAGTTCCTTTGCTGCACGCAAAGCAAAGAGCTAACTGTTTAAACAATTCAGTCAGAGTTACCTCAGCAGCTAACAGTCTACCGTACTGAGTGTAAAGTTCTCCTCACATTATCACCCCAGGAAAAGTGTATCTTTTACCAGTGGTTAAGTGAAGGGTGAGGTGAAACACTTTTCAAGGAGGAAAGACAGCTGAAAGAGATTTAATATTTGGACTTTGTAGGTCGTTTTTTAGACTCGGTGGGCCTCATGTTCAGAGGCAACAAAATAATCATACTACTTTAATTGTATGATTTTTAGCTTACTTTATGTGATAAAGTTTGAAAATGCCAAATTGATTTTAGGGTTCCAAGAAAAGGCTTCCTGAATTATCTGACTAAACAACCATTTTAATTTTATTTACAGTTAAGAAATCTGGTAATATGAATGGGAACAGCACTGTATTTGTCTTTTCAGTTTTGAAGATAATCAATTTCTTTTTAGACATTTAACTTAAAGTACTGGACTTTGTAGCGCTATGCTTGGTTTTGTCTGTCCTTCTAGATTTCTTTGTGTAAGTTCAGTGGTGTTGGTGTTTGAGCAAGAGACAGGGCTGTCACAATATAAAAATATTACACTCCCTACCGAACCCAAGAAAATCACTCAGTAACAGATATCACTTTCAAGAGCCTTTTTTGAAGATAGAGTTGTTAATAATGAAGAGCAATAAATAATTGCAGTCAGAATGTTTTTTTTTTGTTTCAATTATCATAAGTATTAGGCAATGTAGTCCTCGTT
Organism: Phalloptychus januarius; assembly: GCA_902982915.1. Classification (NCBI taxonomy): domain Eukaryota; kingdom Metazoa; phylum Chordata; class Actinopteri; order Cyprinodontiformes; family Poeciliidae; genus Phalloptychus; species Phalloptychus januarius. Next base: position 11,163,199 of record CADWAE010000230.1, on the reverse strand, counting down.
TAGAAAAAAACATAACTAAATAAAAGTTTATTATGCATCCCTTTACAGTTTGTGTTCTGGTAATTTTGCATCAGAGTTTTTTGGGTGAACATTTCCAGTCTGAGGGTAGATTACGGGGCCTTACTAGTTTCTGGTACAAATGTCATCTTAAACTTTTTCTTCATCCTACTGCCTCATAAACCACACTTGTACTTTTTTGGCCAAAGGTGAATTGTAAATGCTTTTCTTTGGATGTTCTTCCCATTTCAGTTTCAAACTTTCACCTGCAACTCGCAGTTTTTTTCCCAATCATGAAGGTTCAGGTGAATCGCTGCAGAAAAGCATGAGGCTGAGTCTCTGTTAATGCAGCGCTGCTGTCTGAAGAAGGAAAACTGGTCAGTTTGCATAGATTTTCTTGCCACTGAGTATCATTTGAATAAACATTATCTAAATATTGATGATTATGGCATTCCTAGTCAGAACATGATGGCATCTCCCTATGTCATTCCAGTGACCACACACCTTGTGCTAATAATCTAGTCCACAGCAGAAAACTAAACAATGTGCAAGATTTACATGCCTCACCTGTTTGCATAACAGATTCCCTTTTTAAATGTCAAGGCATTTAGATGAGTGCAACAAAGTCAAATTACCTCAGAAAGTGGATTTCTTGACTTTGAAAATGAGCAAATGAATACAGTTCAAACCCATGGCATTTAAAGTGACATTTTATAGACTTCTAAGCCTTACATTTTGCTGTAAAGTTAAGATGTGAATGTGGGCTCTATTGTATCAAGACGTGTACTGTATCTAAAGCTGTGAGAAATCAAGGATAGAGAACTAGTTCTTCTGCAAAGACAGAAAATAAAGATGTTTTATTTTTGCTATTGTGGTACTTGCGATCAGATTCCCTAAAACGTTCTTCACCACCTCATAGTGTTCATTCACATCACTGCAAAAACCTCAATGTACAGTAAAGCTCTCATCCTCTGCTTCTTTAGCCTGTAGTAATCAGTCTCATAATCTATCAAAGATCAGTCTGAAGGTTGATTCATTTAAGGAAATTTCACAAATTTAAAGGATCTGGATATTTTGTATTTATCTGTATTAACATTTTAAGATTAATCAATAATAATCAGACTTTGCATGAGAATTACAATGAAAAGCAATAGGAACTTGGTCAACATAATCAAGAATTATAATTGTCATTAATAAAGCTGTGTATTTAGTTGATGTTACTTGATGTTACAACTTGTATTTCTGAACAGGCTCTGAAGCCTTAGTCCCTTTCTACTAATTTTAAATGTGCATTTAATTATTGAATATACATTTAACTTAACTTTACCAAGTTAATGTCATTTTTCTCTGTCTCTGTTCAGAATGGAGGTTATAAATCTTCAGAGCTACAGTATTTGGAGCCAACTTTCCTCTTGCACTTTTATTAAATAGTTTTGGCAACACATAGGTCTTTCAAAGGGTTATTCCTCATCCAACAGTTGAGTATTTCTAATAAATAAACATTTTACAAAAAATAAGTGGGGCTATTAGGCATTTATCTAGCTTGTGTAATAATAGATCAACATTTTCCTTGGCATACAAAAGGTTGTTCTTGAACTATTCTTATATTCTTAGTCAGTAATTTGAGGTCAGTCTTTTTACTTTCAAAGTTTCAGGGACTTGCATGATGAAAATGCAAAAGTCAAGGCAGAGAACAAAGGCAGAATAATACTGAGGAAGATTTAGTCATTTTTTCTCTGAGGCCAAGTAGCTGTAATTTCAGACATCTCTATAAAAGCACCACTAATTAGAAAAGGCGTGAATATGTGAGATTTCTGCTTATTCTGCTGTCACTGAGCATCACATTTAGTTAATTTATAAAACAGTTTAATTAAGTGTGATAAAGTATAGACAAACCTGATCTTATGTTGTAAAATTATAATTATAACGCTGTGGAAATAGTATAATTAGTCTTCCTACACATGCACATTTAAACATCACCACACAGTTGATGATTCAGATGTGTCAGAAAGATAATTGCACACCACTGGTTGTCTTTTTTTTAAATTGTTTTCATGGTGTATTTATGAGCTGCTGCCATAAATGAACAGCAACACAGCTAGAACCCCAGCTTGTCTACCCTGAAGATCTGGGCATCGAAGAGGCCAAGAAAAAGTCGTTTTCAGACAGAACATCTTGAGTCCTCCATCTTCTTGGTTGTTTTGTTTTTTGTATGAGATACATTGCACATCAATGAAGAACACCACCTAGAATGTGTTTTTCAAATGTCAAATATCTAACTATCACTGTGCCAGATATAATTAAGCATTAGAATCATAAAGTTACATTTAGGGCTTCCAATGAATATCTGCAAATTTGTGCTTTTCAATTGTCAAGAGATGCCTCAAGAACAAGGAGTTCTCTTTCTCTTGTTTTCCAAGTTCACAGAAGTTCAGAAGGACATGTCTCTTCACAAAAGAATTCAGTCTCGCAATCTTGATCATTTTTCACAATTGTCTTAAATAGCTATCTCAGTGCACCAAGCAACTCTCTAACAGTTCTTAGTGTCACAAGACTGGAATTGTACAGATATTCTGTCTAGTGATTGTCATGGATGAAAAGGTGTCTCTTTTTCCAAGAAATGTTGTTTTAGCATCCTAATATAAAGGAACTATCATGACTTCCACAAAATGTCCCAGAGCTGTTTTACAATCCCAGCATTTATCCCACATATGCATAAATCAGTATTTTACACATGGGTGTGCCCCGCTGGTGAAATAATAACAGACCTATTCAAAACTTTGTTTTGGATTGTTTTCATTACTTCTCAGTAAATCCAGCTCTTATGTAGAGCTTGAGTCTCTGGATTGAGAGGAGGTTTTTTTTTACCTCCTAAACACTAATGCCCCTGTCTAAAGGCAGAAACATCAATTTAAAGGTTTTACAGTCTTTCCTAGGCTTTTGTGGTTTTATAGTAAATACAGTATTTTCAAAATAAACATACATAGAAACAAATAGTTTATAGATTTAAGCTCTTGTCTTTTAACTATGTCCAGTGTTTACAGATAGAGGGAGCTATTTTTTTTTTACCAGTTAGTCTGTTGACATATAAAGAACAAACAATAATGAGTTAGTCACAAGAAGGAAATTAAGGCATTCATTTAGTTATTAAGTGCAAGAACAAAATTATTATTTACCCTCCTCTTATAACTGCTGCAATTATAATCAGATTCTGTGGGAAACACAAATTATTTAGGGTGGCCATATCTCTGAATTGCTCTGATTGTCATGTTTAATTTCCATGGTCTCATAATCTAATAATTTTACATTTAGATTTTTTTTTACTGCTTTTGTGTTTAGTGCACTGGTGCAGCTGTTTGAAATATTGGAGTGAACAAGTGTCACCAGTAAGAGTGTGAAAATAACAGTATGTTATATCTAGTGAGAGTTCATATATACATGGCTTAGACTGCTTTGAGACACTCGAGGTAAAGCGACCCTGTGAAGCAATACCACAGTTTCAAGGTATTAACACAGACCTAATTACTTTTACTCAGAAATGAAAAACAACCACTATACATACTGTTGCAGAATAAATAATAATAATTTAATCAACACTTATTACAGTTAATAGGTTAATTTGAACACTTATTCATTATCTTTAAGACTTAAACATAGCTATTTAATGAACACACTATATTTAGTAGTGATTTTTCAGCTGCTAATTAAACGATATTGCATCTTTATGCTGTTTCTGCTTTTTGTAGAATAATACTGGGAGTATATCAAGCTGATAGTTGATAAATGATATAGTTTTAACAGTGTTGCACTAAGTTGTACTTGTTTATAGCCCATATAAAATAATTTCAAACAACCAAATTAGTTTTTCTTTAGGACAAGGGAAATGGTGATATGGCCTTCTGTTAGGCAGCTGGTTGTCAGTGTTCAGCAATAAGTTGGGGAGGGACTCCAGTCAGTTTATATTTAAAACCATGAGGTACCTTTGCTAAAAAGATTAAATGGCAAGCTTGCTGTGTGAATGGATATAGATGTATCCATTTATTTCCTGTTGTGCTCTATTTTTATGATTTTGATGTGGGTGGGCCATAAAAATTTAAACATTCGTCATCATCAATAACTTATTATTATGGTATGTCAAGTAATTTCTTCTGAGCAGAAAATGGTTGTCACAGCAAATGGAGTGCACAGGTTTAGTAAAATGCCCCACTGATTTAACCAGACACTTGCTGAACTTTTAAAAGAGGTTAAATAATGAACAACTCAAACCATGATCAAATCATGTTTAGCAACAATCTTCTAGCACGGCTGCTGCAAAATTAATTAGTTTCTTTAAATGACTTCTGTGAAATCACACAACCCAATCTAATACTATGATTCCCTATTAGGCGGCCTTACTCCAGTAGTCGCTGTATTTGCATTGTAACAGTATGCAGAAATGCATCAGGGTATTAAATGTATTGAACTAACAATGTGTGACAGGTTGAAGCATGTCTGCCTAGCTCAATCTGTGATTCTATTTCAGGGATTTGCATGCAATCAGAATAATTCATGTCCTGCTCTGCCACAACATATTGCTGCGGGTACCATGTTGGAAACAGTTGATGAGACTTAAGTTGAGCCTCTCTGCTCCCCATTAGGTGACCTAGTGTAGTGAGGAAATTATTTTTGAGGTGACTCATCTCTGTTGGGATCTGTTCGTTGAAAGATCTATTGCTGCACACTGTAAACATAGATTGCTTGGGAGCGCTGTCATCTTTTTAACACATCCTCCTTTGAGTAAACATTTCTCGTGAGATTTAATGCAACAGAGGACACATTTTATAATGTGTACATTAGTACATTCTGATTTAGGTGCTGTGAAAAAGTATTTGCCTCTACAGATTTCTTCAGTTTTCTTTATTTTTATTTGATCATTGTTATTATTATTATTATTATTATTATTACTACTATTATTATTATTGTTATTATTTTTTGTGCTTTTTTTTGTCTCCTCCAGATGAATTTTAATATTAGACAAAGATAACCAGAGTAAAAAGAAAGAAAAATCACTTAAATGACGGCCCCATTTATTAGGAGGAAAAGCTACATCAACTAGCATGATGTAAAAAATTTTATAAAATAATTCACGATTTAATATGCCACAATATTAAATAACGAATCAACCACTACTTACATCTGGGAAGGCTTTGAAGAAATATGATAATCTTTTGTTTAGAAAATGATGCTTATTGCTGAGTTTTGTTTTGGATTTTTTTGTTTCTTTTTTGTGCTTCCTGGTTGAATTTGTTTTTTTGTTTTTAATTTACATTTGTTTACTTTGGGGACCATATTGCTTAATGTGGATCCTATGGTAACTGTACCACTATTGCTTGTTTGCTTAGTTATATAAAAATGTTATAACTATATTACTAATAAAAATACTTCAAATAGTTGTAGCTGTCATGAGTGACAAGTTGCTACTCTTTAGGTCAAGAGTAGCAATTACTTTTTCAAACAGGAGAAAACCAGAATGCTTTGGATAGCTGTTTTCTGTAATAAAATCGAATCACTAAAAAAATACTGCATTTCATATTTACTTGGATTATTTGACAATAATTAAACACAGAAACTTTAAAGTGTGTAAGGGTGTAAATACTTTTTTAGAGCCCTCTAATAGTGTATGAGTGACTGTTTCCTGCTAGTTGGGGGCAGGCCCTGCGCTGTGGACACATGCTCAAATAGACCTCAGGTTATTGCAACACTGTGGGCGTGAGGCTCAATGTGTAGGGTAAGCTTTGGTGCAGCATCTTGTGGAATCATTTTGCCTCTTCTCTTCATTGAGAAAGAGTGAAGATGTTGGAACATTGTGAACTGTTTCAAAGAGATTCGTTGTCTCGTGGTAGACCAGGAATGGGTTGTGTCTGTTTAAGACTTTATCATCCTCATTGGCTTATGGGGCTTTCACCGGGTAATCATTGATGGAGTGATTGTGTGTACAGCTGAAACTGTTTCAAGTTTCAGCATTCCTTTTGTCTTCGGGTGTGTCAGGCATGGGTTGTTTTTTGCTTGTTTGCTTGTATTTTTTGCTAGCAATTCCACCATGTGCTCTGAGAAATGATCATTGTCCTGAGAGGAGTTTTGTGTAGGTTTGTTGCTCACAAATAGCTACAGTAATCTGTGGCTTGCTGCTTTCAACTTCCTTGCTTCATTGCTCATGCTCAGCATAGATTGCCAAAATGTCAGTTAGTGTTTTGCTGAAACATCTCTTGAATTTTCTTTGTTTGGTTTACTGGTTAAAACAGGTTAAAGTTCGACCTGGTGAACTTGTTTGGAACTAAAGTTGTTAGTTTTATCCAGGAAGTCAATACACTGTTTTGCAAGGAGTGATTATGTGCTGTTGGTCTTTAGGGAGGCTGTTGTAGCTGCTGATAGTAAGTACTATATTTCTCCCGACTATTCTTTTGATTGCACATAAGGTTGATTAGTCAGTCTTAAAAGCATCTGTGTCGTACGTAGACAGTCAAATTCTTGCTTTTAAACAGCCTCTTTCCTTTGTTTTTCAATTTATCTACATTCCTTAATAAACCCCTATAGTTTAGGGTGTTTAAGGTTTGTATACTCTAAGATCATTTCATCTTCTCGAACATTTAAGGCGAGAAGATGGCTGACTGTTGAGTAGACTCAACAGTCAGCCAAAGAGACTGGTCCAACTAAATATACCACAACTAAATGCCAGAAATCTTTCTCAAAATTCCAAAAATTCCCCAAAATGGGGATGTATCACACCTGATATCATCATCAAGATATTTACCAATATTATCCCTATCGCAAGATTTTTTTTTTATGTTGTGCAGCTTTGGTGCAGTTGTCTTTTTGGAAACGCAATCAGAGTTGAAGTTTCTAACCAACCTGTCACCATTCAGAAGTGACAGAGCTAAACAACCATTTACCTCTGATCCACATCCAATTTCTCAGAGTACCTTTACTTAAATGCAATAATATTTTGGTTTTTATGTTTAAAATGCTGTGTATTTTTTCTCAGTAATATATTTAACCAGTTAGATAGACCTCACTGGATGAAGATTAGTTGTGGAAGAAACAGCTTAAACGTTTGGAAATTCATTTAAGACATTACAGGTTTTTTTTGGGGGGGGATTACTTGAAAATGTCACATTTTCAACAATAAACAAAATCCACTTGACTCACTGAATGCTAACTGCCCAGATCTTTTGCCATTTCCAGTTTAAATACATCACAACTGATTTCTTGTCAAATCAAAAATTTTGTTGTAGAGAAGCTATTTTAGCTTCAATGGTAGAAATATTAACTTTTTTATATTTGAAAATGATATAATGTAAGAATCGCTTTAGCAACATTCTCTAGGTAAAAATATATTTAGGGAGTTTCCCTCTTCAATTTGCAATTTCAAAACTGATTCCTAGCATAGATTCCTAATTTAACGTTTCAGGTGTATGTGTGCAATTGGTTTCGAACAGGAATGTTTTTGTCTGTGCTGAAAGTCGGTTTTTCATTGTCAGTCATGTTCTTTAAGACGAATCTTCCCCGTTGAAAGATAATACGGGTAATTGATTTAACTTGGGGAACTGCACGTCTTCAGCTGACAGAGCTTCATTTCTTTGACAGAGACGTACAAAATACAAAAAGTGAGAGTTTATAAATGGGTAGTTTAAATGTCCAGCTAGTTTTCCTTTTTGGATTTCTAAAAGTAACATATTCTTAGAATTGGGAGTATTTCTGCCATTAGCTTCATTGTCCAGCCACTCTATGCGTTTGTAAACTTCTGTACTTGCAACAGTCTTCAGTCTGTAAATCAGTATGAGCTACTTTGCTTTTGCAGTAAAAATCCTGAACTAAATGTTTCTCCTCACAGAAGTGACCCATATTTCCCTGCTATCTAGAAATCCCTGTAATAGATACGGCTTTGAGCCCTCTTGGTACCTCTCCACAGGCTTTGCACACCTGAGTGTGAGCAGTTTATCCTGTACTTTGCAGACCTCAGGATTACTCAGTCTGAATTACAAGTGTCAGTGGGCCGCCATCTTCACTTCTCCCACATACTCTTTGATGCAAAAGTGTGGACTTTGGTTAAACCATTTAAATGAAACTGGGATAGCCTAATCTCACTGTGGTTCTCGCTTCTTGCTATCAGAAAGCTTATAGTTGATAGGACTATGTTTGACAAAAACTGCATACACTAATTGTCTTGTTGCTCTTAGTTTGCAGACCCATCAAATAGCATTTTATATATATAAAACCTAAAATCCACAGGGATATAATTATTATTATGTATGTAGTCGCTTCTTTCAGGCTCTTATTTTTATTGTTTTGGGATAATGAGTCTTAAGGAGTCTTCAATAGGTACACTGAGCATACAAAATGTGTTGTTCTTGTCTAAGTTGTGAAAGTATTTCTTTTAAAACTGGATGTGTTTGAAGGTAAACTCTGACATAAAAGAAAATGATTAAATAGTACTTAATTTTGTGCATAATGTCTCAGGATACTGCACCTCTTTTCTAATAGTAAAGCTCATCTATGTCTACATAAAAAAAGCGGTTTCAAGTTTATGGAGTTGTAATGTAGAGTACCATCACTTTTTCTGTTTGATGTTATCCCATATCTGCTTTTTTTTTCTCTGATTTTTCCCCCCCTTCTGTTTATCTTTCTGTGTTACACTTAATATAAACATGAGCTTGTAATACAACTCCTCCTGTAAAGCATGATGCCTGCTGGACAGGATGCAGGCATGTGAATTAAATACAGCATCAAGTTAAGGCTTCTTGCTTTGAGTCATTGTTTTTTTAGCTTTATGTAGAACCACAATGTCTTACAGTAACTGAGTCAACCTTGAACTCTTCTGTATAAATGTTTTCCAGCAACAGATGTGGAACCATTCAGTAACTGAGACTTGGCAGGGAAATGGTAATGAATGTAAGTTTGAAAAATCTGTGCCAAAATCTAAAGTAGAATGACTAAAAATATGCTGCAAAAGATCTTTTCCCCAAACTGCGCACCTCCACCTGATTAATATGGCGTGTACAGATTTTAAGGCATACTGCTTATAAAAAAATTCACAAACCTCAATGAAATTAAGCAACATTAAAAAAAGAAGAGTCAGCCAGACTTTCTCAAAACCACTGCAGGGGCCTGATTAGGTAATTCAGAAGGTTTCCCATCTTATTGCTGGTAATGAGGGTTTTTCATGCTGTCACATGACAAGGTATTCAAAATTTTCACTACTTCTTTTGCAGTTGGGCTCTAGTTTTAATAAATGACACTGTTATAGTAGCTTAAATGCTTCTGATGATATAACTTCAGAATTTTTAGAGCCAAAATGTTTTGGAATCTAACATGCAACACTGTGTACTTTCAGTTTACCTTGACTGTACTTTCACCTTGAAAAAGAGCAGTTTTTCACACTTTGGAACAATAAATCTGTCATTCACCTAAGTGTTCGGTGCCGGCCGAGATTCGCCTGGGGTGAAATGTACACACTGACCTGCTTCGTGTTGCAATAGCTCTGTTTTCGTATTGCATCTAAACTCGTTCCCTCCTTTTTTCCTGAAAAGTAATGTTTCATGTTTGCATGTGTGCATGCAAACATGGCCTGCAGTACAATTTATGTTTCATGCCAACTTGAAAACATTGATGCGAGACACAGTGGGTACACAATGATCGTCTGATTTTTTGTTAAATGTGAGGGTCTGTGGGAGAATTTAGACTTTCAGAGCTCCACCTTTTACACTGATTTTAGCAAGCTTCTACATGTTCTAGAAACAGTTTTGCACTGCTATACTTCTTTTTCTGTGGCTAACAACATCTGCTACATTTCTTCTAGGTTGGAAGTCAGTTTTGTTGAAAAAGTGGTTGTATAAGGAGCTCATGGGAGTGGCCAAGTCTGAGGTCAGCACATCAGATCATGTGATTCAGCTAGTTAGGGTGGGGTCAGACTAAGACTTTTCTTAGGAGACTTGAGAGAGAGGATTATTTTACTATAAAAGGGAGATTTAAATCTGACTACAAATAGTATCTGTGAACACGATGCTTATTATACCACATTGACTAAAGAGACAAATATGTCACTGAATAAAAATTAGCTTGTCATTTTCAGTTGTCCTTGCCCTTAGTGTTAGTTTGTTGTTCTGTTAGAAGAAGTAGCTGTGATGTTTTGGCCAGAATGAGGTGATGTTTACTCTGAGAAATGCACATGGTGATCCCGAGACATCCTTGAAACCTGAACAGACTGGACTCACTTCCGCAGTTTCTTACCTACTTATATCTCTCGTGTTTTCTGTGTGAACTGTGGAAGTGTTTTCCAGTTTTGTCCCCTCTGTGTAAAGGGTGAACTCTGAAGAAAAATGTTGCAGAACAAGTATGCTAGGTCTGTCAGACTCTGGTAGTCTGGCAGTCGCATTTTTGTTTTCATTTCCATTTTGAAGAAACCAAGAGGCTGAAACTAAGGGGCCACAATTATTCAAGTTCTGATAAAATCAGAAATATTAGAGGTAGGCTTAGTCACATTTTCTTTATCTTTGCTTAGTGGCTTCTGGATATATCTACTCTTCTTCATTCGTTTTGTTTTGTTCTTTTTGTATTTAGCCTTCATGTATTTGCAGAGTGTCCCCATTTTAAAGTCCAACTTTAAACTAAATATTTGGATAAGTGCATATCTTTTCCTTTTGTGTTGCAGTGTTTTGTTTGGCATATATGTCATGTCACAGAAAGATCATGGCTGGTAATAGTTATTTTTTCTGGTGATATAAATGGCATTAGCCATGACTGTGCTTATCCACCATTAACCATATGTTGTGAGTATTATTATGAAGATTTAAAACCAGAACACACAACATGATCCAAGTAATTCCAGGTAAAGCTACAATTTCACAAAGCTGTTAAGATAACATCATATCTATACTTTTTATTTATTGTTATTCTGGCTTTGAGCTGACAACTAAAACAGTACAAGTACAACTCAGTCAATTAGAATAACATCAAAAAGTTAATTTATTACAGTAATTAAATTTTAAAAAATTACATTTTTAAATTTGTGATATTTAAATTATATCTAATAGGGGAGCACCGATTTCTTTAATTGTGGGAGATCAGTGATAGGCCGATTTTTACATGTTTTAACATCCACTGATGTTATCAACCTCGGCAAAGGTCTAAAAATCAACCACTGTGCTTTTCTTTTCTCCTGTGAGAGAAGTTTGACTGACAAAACAGCCGACCTGGTCATGTCTGCACATTTACAGTAAACAATACTCACCCCATTGTTGCCAATTAAGCAACCTTCTTGATATATTTTGGCTGATATGACCAGTCAATTAAATCATACTTTATCATACTTTGTCCACCAGAAAACAAGGTGGACAAAAAATTGTTCACCTTAACTAAGCTGACTTTATTCTTGGTCAGCCCTATGTGATGTTTTTCCTTGCTTAGATTTCTAGAAATGAATTACTATGTCTGCTGAGTCAAAGGCTGCAGTGGAAGTGGGAGGTTCTGGGTGCCGCAAAACTATGAATGAACAAAGTGATCTGGGATACAGACATATTCTCCACATACTAAACCACTCAGCAGTAGCACAACATCAATCTGTCACTTTAGAGCCGGGCTTGCACCTGACCCCGGACACCCCACACACCTTGAGTAGCCCGGGCTGTTTTAGGTGACAGGCTCCCAGAATACCTAAGGAGTCACATTTCTTCAGATCTTTTATGTGCCACATTTCTTGTCAATAACAGTAATTGGACATTCTACTGTAGCTTCTGTGTTGTTAGATTCATCTCATTAGATTTTTACTACTCTGTCTTGGTGCTTCTGATAAATCGGGATCTACCTTGAGCAGAGATTCCTGGACTGTCTCTGTCAGCAGTTGATGGTGGACTAATGAGACCATCACTATTCATTCTGATTCCCTCGACTGGAAGATAGAGAGCCAAGAAAGGAACACCTGATCTCCTTGTTTTTGCTGTTTTTACTCTTGCTCGTCTTCTGCAACCTCTCCACTGCATGAATGTGCAAACATGCACATCATTACCTCTACCATCCACATGCTAGAATAGCCTCAGCTAAGCTCATTTCCCAACATTTGTGTTGCATTTGTTGTGTGATTCTAATTCCCTATCAATCAGTGTTTAAGTTGTATGCTGTTTGATAGCCATATGGCACTGATTTGCAATGTCAGAGACATAAAACACTGACAGTCCTCCTCTCGTCAGGCCATATGGCATGCGTGGGTGTATGTTTGTGTATGCATTGGTATGGTGTGTGTGACCACTAATGGTCAACTCTCAGCATCACTTGCCAGCATATAACCGGGATGGGTTGGTTTTAAGTCAAATTTATGAGGGAAGTGTGTTTGCACAGGCTTGCACACATTCTGTTCTGTGTAGAACTTCGGAGCGGAGAGCCTGCGGTGACCACAGCGTTGTGTGTTTATGTATGTCTGTTCAGGAGGAATGCCAGCTCCTGAGCAGAGCCCAGTGACGGAGGAGGGGCTTCTGCTGACCATCCGTGACAGTTCAGCTGGCCGCAAAATGGAGACCGAGAACACGGCCAATAACATCCTGGCCTCCGTCAAAGAACAGGTGTGGTTTTTTTTCTCTTAAAGCTAACCTTACAGTCTGTTTGAGTCATATTTTATCTCTTATGTTGAGAAAGTATCTCACACTGTGAATCATTGGTGTACGGTGGCATTTATTGGCTGTTAGTCTATCTAGTGACTCACACATTTTATAATGTGCATTTTCTTCTGCTAATTTATAGGTAATGTTTCACTATGACTTACATCAACAACATGAAGTTTCTAGGAAAACTTACTTACACACCCATTTTCAGTTTTTATGGGAGTGAGACTGGGACTGTTTGATGGAAATTTCAAACACTGACTTGACCTTCCTTTAGCTTTCTAGCTAATTTTGTGATGATGTCCATTATCACCCTTTTGTGCCCAAACTTTAACTTGAATGATTTATTGAGGTGCTGCTTTAATATTTCCACATAATGTAATATCATTTGTTTTCTGAACTGCTGCAGTCCCCTCTGCACAGGATTCTGCCACCCTCCTACTTCTCACTACACAGATTATTTAAATTCCTACAATAGCACTCATCTAAGATTAATTTGTTACTCCTAAAAATCTGAAGTGGACCCAGCTTGACTCAGGATATTGTTTGTTTACGCCCAGCAGCTGAGGTCTGGCTTGTATCAGTGGATGACCAGGAAGCTCAGCTGTAGCAGCATTTCAGAGCATGAGGAGGGACGTGACCTCTGATTCGCTCCATTTCTGCCACACGCTTTGTGATTCATGTACACTCCCCTTGGTCTTGCACACACATGACACACACACTTTCCTTTCCTTTCTGGAATTAAGACAGTCTTTTATGTTCCTGAAACTTCCTCTCTGGATATTGTCCAGAAAAAAAACTTTTGTTCATTGTTTTACATTTAAATTCTGTTGTTTCATGCTTATTTCAATTATTTTTTTTAAGTCACCTAAACTATACCGTATAATAAGTTTTACTTTATCAATTATCTATTTTCAGCCTTAAGACCCATTTAGATTTACTGCTGGAGAGTTGGTATTGTTTCCACAAGCAAGGAAGGGGAAGGGGAGCACCTGTCCATGTCACGTCCTTCCTTAGAGTATTAGAGTATTTCTCAGTTGCTCGTCCGGTTCGAGCAGATTTCCATGCAGGCAAGCAGGAAGAGCAAGTAGTCCGCCTGAACTGTTGCTTTTCTGAAAGCCTGTTTGACACTCTGGTTGGAGCTCTGCTTTAAAGAGAATTGCTATCGGAACAGTTGAGACAGTAAGATGATCGTTCTTGTGTGTTTGGACAGAACAGAGTTGGACAGGAAAATAAAAGGGTGAGTAGAAAGGAAAACTTGTGAGAGGTCATTCTTGGCAAATGTGAGAATGTTTTTTCCTCTCTGCCGTAATGGTTTTCCTGTGATTGTTGAGGAGACCTTCTAGGGATTGCTCTGTTGATATAAACATGTAGTACCCCTCTGTCAAAGGCCATGTGTGTTTTAAGAGCACAAGCTTAAAATGACCAGCTTTTTAGTTCAGTTGTTCCTTTTTCTATTTTCTTTTTGACTGTTTATCAGTAAAATTCCTTCCCTGCAATTTCCTTACCAATTCCTTCTCTTGGTCTACTTTTCTTTCTTTTTGTTTCAAAGTCCTGTTTCAATAACTGTTGTAGTAACAGCTGCTCAAGGCTTGCCAAGATGCCCAAACAAGGATAGATTCACCGGCATACTATGGTTCCCTTCTCACAGAATGATCCTTTGCTTGGACATGTCTTCCCTGTCTCATTTCCTCCGTATGCGAGACACATTTACAGTGATTTCAAGCAAGCCTATTTTAAATGTTTAATATTCAGGGCATTTCTAGCTGAACACTGCACTTTTTTTCCTTTCAGTGCCTCATATTTTTCCATCATAATCATTAATGGATTGCATTATGTTTCAGAATTAACTTTGAAAACTCTTTCTTTAGTACTTAGTGTCCTAATGAAACTTCATTTGTCTGTAAGGGGTCGCTTATGGATAATCAAGGAGCTAGTAGTTTCTATCTCTTTGATCTTAAGTGTAATTAAAGCTGTTTAGTGAAAGTTGTGGCTGTAAAGATACTAATTTTGAACGACTATTTCATGTGGAAATATGCCTTTTTGTAGCTTATTTGGTGATATGTTTCAGGCCGTTGTATATTTGGAAGACCTATATGTGCATCTTTTCTGATCACAAATGTTTCTACAAAGATATTCTTTAATTTTGTTTGATTTACAGTATTTTAGATGCCAGATGCTTCCTTCACACAGTTGTTCAGCAAAAGACTTTTGTTATCTATCTACCTCACCATTATTAGAAAATGTTATTGCTACAGTAATTTAAGAGAAAATATTATTACACCTACAGAGCTGTTTCTTCTTTTCAAATAGCAATAACACAATGTTATTGAATTTTCTGAAAAGACTACATTCTTGCAACATAATAAACTTTATAAATTTAACCAAAGGACATTGGCTAAATTTCAAAATAATGTTTCTGCTAAATGTTTATTATGATTAGAATCAGTGCAGTTTAACACTGGCTCCATTGCAGCTTGGTTTTGTGCATCTGCAGTATTGCCAATTTGCTTAATATTCATTTTGCAAGCCTTGTACATGCCATGGTAATGTTCATGATATTGCACCGTTTAAAATAAAAACCTTTGCTATTTGTTACCTTGTCTGGAATTTGATGGTCCTAATCTTTCTCAAAAGCACCTTTCTCTGACAGCCAACAGTCTGGAAACTAAGTGGACAAGTTGCCGGACCTTGGGGTAGAAATGTTTTTGCCTTCTTCTCTGAAGTAAGATTCTACCCCACTCAGAGTTCATGAGTTGTCTTCGTCATATTTTGCTGTGGAAGGTATTTTCAGACTGCAGTCAGACCCTCTTGCACCCTTATTCCTCTACTGTAAAGACATACTACTGTAATATGCAGCCAGTGTTTTCTTGACCTTCCTCAAAAAACGGGAAAAAAAAGTCATATGGATTTTTTGGGGTCTAAAACCATGTGATGTGCTTTAGCTTTGATGGCACCTTTCTGTAAGTTTCAAGTTCCATTGAAAGTCAAGCTGCCTGCATAATCGGAGATGCAGGCTTTTGAACTGAGAACTCAGGGCCAGCTATATAGTCCATTTTCTTTTCAACTTGCAGGACATGGTGTCCACAAAAACTAAATATTTCCAATCATTGGAACAGCTTTGTTCTATCTCAAATCAATGTCATCCCAGAAAAGATGTTAATGATTAGTATGTTAATATTTGGATTCTTTCTTGTGTTATACCGTTTTAAAAAGTATCTTGCTGACGGAAGAATGAACTGTATGCACTTAGAGTGATTGAGTGATATGAGAGCTTTAGGATTAAGGGTTTTTAGTATTGATTTTCTGCTGTGTTAGATTCCCAAACTGACTTTCTCCATGTGCTCTGAACCACAAATGTCAGATTTTGGACAATTCATTGCATTCTGTTTTATTACATTGTGCTGAACAATGCAACTGCTTCGGGAACTGCTGTTTCTTTGTTTATGTAATTATGTATTGGATCATATATTTGTATATATAATGCAGTTACTATTTCTATTTACCATTCATAAATGAGGCACCTTTAGTGCCACAGTCTATCAGCTGCTGCCTATTAACACCCACATTAGTTTAGGAAATAGATGGTTCAACATTGGACCTTAAAGGGGTTTTTAGTCTATTCAGTAGTTTTGGCTCTTGAGCGAATCCTTTTAAATCCGCCATGCAGGCATCAGTGCCTAGGAGGTCATTTCATTTAAGAGCATTCCAGTGATGACTTTGACCTATTAACTGCTTTCAAATGTGTTTTGCACAAGAAAATTAGCTTCAGGAATCAAAGGCCCTTCAGTTTTTCCAGCTTTTATATTGTCCACAAAAAGCCCTACTTAATGTGCACTTAGTGTCCACAGTAGTCCTCCAGGGTTTCTTTTTTTACATAGGTTAATATGCACATCCTTATTAGGCTGGGAAAACTAAGAGGAACAGGAGCTGGTGAAGAAGCTTTTGTCTTTTTGGAAAACCAACATCCTAATTGAGCGTTAAGTACAATGTCCTTCAACTTTTTCTTATTTTCATGTTACAATCCCAAAGGTTGATATATTTTTATTGGGTTTGTATGTGGTAGTTTTATGGCTTTCACATTTTTTTTACATTTTTAAAAAATACTTGTATTCAAGCCTCTATGCCTCTATACTTTCATATTCTAAATAAAATTCAATTTTAATAAATGATTGAGTCTAAATGTCTGCATTTCAATCTCAGTATAAATACTAGGGATGCTCTGATCAGGTTCTTTTGCTGCTGATTCCGATACCGATCATCCATGAGGTTGATCTCTTTGCCGATCGCCTGGAATGGCTGTTCATTTTTCGGTTTAGGTATAAATGATACAATATTATCTAGCAAAATGGAAAAATTATCTGGCAATAAATTCACCTAATTTAGATGTGATAGACATATTTTAATACATATCTAAAATCTTTTTTTTTAAAGTGCACCATAAAAAAGAAAATAACCCACCTAATATTTTATGCAGACTTTTCAGAAACGTGTTTTATCTGATTCTATCTGCCGAGAGAGCTGTGTCTGCCGAAGCTTACACATCTGGCCCAGCTGGCAAAAAGGCCTCTGACTAAGGACTCGCTCTGGTGTCTCAGCGCACCACCTCACAATAAAACACACCACACTGGAAATTTCCTCCTTTGTCATGAACAGTTTGTGTACCTCCTGCCATGCCCTGACAAACTGGAGCCAGACTTTTTGACCCCGTTTTCTCCTGAGTTAGGCATAGACAGATACAGAATGTTCTGTACACACTCAAGAACTGCTGGAACTGCTGCTTTCATTGTTGCATCTTTAAGTTCTGTTTAAATGTCCATTGTGCTGGCCGAAATATGACACTTGAGATAACCATGCAAGCCTTCATCTTGTTTTAATGAAGCCAAGTTCACCTTTGTCTGAATGACCTAGGTAAAGGAGTTATTAGTTTGGGTCAAGGTAAAGGCTCCAGGCAGTTATGTTGCTACTTTGCATTTCCATGCCATAAGAGCAACAGACAGGGTGCGTTCTCTCTACAGGCGATGGTGCCTGTTCCACTTCCATAGGTGAAATAAGAACTCTAATTACAATCGACTAGTGATTTTCTCCAGTCCTGAGGGTTTTATCTCCCTTCCTCTGCGTGCCGCTGCCGCTGTGACACAGGCAAGGAGAAATCTAGAGGCATACAAATTCTGGCCTCGATTATAGTCATAAAAATGGAAGCCTGGCTCCGAGCAATTACCCCATGGGGGAGCAGAGCATTAGAGGGAGGGGGTGAGGCATATTCATAGGTGAGAGATGCAGGTGAAGGAGAGTGCTCAGATTCACAAAGAAAAGACAAAAATGCTCAGATATGTGAAAAGGACATACTTAGACTGTAGCTATGATGGAGAGAGTCACAGAGACTGTCACCTGTGAATAGTTTGGGAGAAGAGGCTTTCAATGCAGCTGAAAACAGAAAATAGAAGAGAGCAGAGGAGGATCTCCTCTCAATGTGACATAAAGTCAAAGGAGCGGCGCTCTAGCCTGACATGATGCGCTGTCGATTTAAACACAGCCATGGGAGCACTCCCCTCAACTAGCCTGCTAATACTCATCAGCGTCACTGTCATCATCGTCACCATTATAACTGTAATCATTGGCACTGTCAACACCAGGCACAGAGGATGCAGTCTTTGGGGAGCAAGAGTTGTCCTCTTCATACAGATGTGTGGAGTTTAGTTAAACCTCCTGTTTTAACTCTAGCGAATCACTACCAAGGGTTATGTCTCCACATCACCTTTTAACCTCAGCAAATGTCTTTCACATGATTTTCTCTAAATAACTGATCTTTTGGTAATCACACAAGTCAGTGCAAATTCTGTTCACTACATTGGTCTCTTGATTGACAGTCCCTACATTGTTCACTCTTCTCATTATTGCCCAGCGCAACTCTATTTTTTTGACACAACACTATTGATCTTTCAGTGGAATTGTATGTTCACTGGTGTACAAGATTTGCTCTGGCTGTGTGGACTCACTACTCCACCTTATAAGGCTTTTTCCTCCAATCGAGGAGTTACGGATTCAGTTGGTCCTATTAACTGGATTAATGTCTCAGAATTTTGATTAGTAGTATAAACACCTTTTTTATTGTACTATAACAACAACAAAAAAGAAGAAACAAGTCTAGTTCAAAAGTTAGCTTTAAAAACAAAAAGTACAAATATTCAGATTTTGAAAGGCAACAAAATGCTTTTGTACTAAACTGCTTTGACGATTTGATCTGTGTTTTCTTCCATAAAGCACCAATTATTTGGGCTCTGCTTTTATATTGGCAGCAGAGGGAGAAGCTTATACATGAGGGATGCCGTTAGTGGAATGAATAACACTGATTTTCACGGCACCTGCTGGTGGGGGGCTAAAGCAACTTACCAATGAGGATATAACAATTCACTTTATCTTAAAGCTAACAATAAGCTACATAGAAGGAAGTTTGTGTTCCTTGTCTCCAGACATCACTATCTGTCAACAATGGTGCATCTTTAGGGGTCTGGCGCAGTTCATGCCTCAGTGGGCCAGGACTGTTTTTGCAATATAGAGGAAGGACACATTATTTGCTGGTCATTACCTTATGCCTGATCTTCTATAGATTTGTGAGGCCTTCACAGATTATCTAAATTGATCAACATCATAATTTGTAAACTACTGTCTGAGAAAGTTGATTGTTAATGAGGTAGAAGTGCAAATAAATTTCTGTTCTAAATTTAGAAAGTGGCCTGAAATATCCTATTGTTTTGTCATTTTGCCTAACCCAATCAGATCTTATGTACGTCACTATCTTCAGGATGACTGAAGAACGTCATCCTGGAGGAGGGAAAGTAAAAAAAAAATCACAGCATTAATTTCTTTACAAAAATTTGAAGTTTTTGTTGAATGTGTTCATAAAAACATGATTTTTCTTCACCCTGCCACTCAGGCAGTCTTTGTTATTGACAGTCTTTCACAGCGTTGTCATTCTCTTTTGTGCTATGAACTACACTGGAGATGACAGCTCCTTTAATAGCATCCACCACATATGTCATTCCTGAATGACATTTTAATTGTTAATCTAAAATGAAATTGGAAACCTCCGTTTTACACCTCATTTTAGTGGGTCATTTTTGAAGATCCATGTTGAGTTGTCTCAGTTTGAGTAATAATGGGTCTGAAATGTTTTTAAATACCAGACACATTTTTGGGTAAAGTGGTTCTCTTTTAAAGCATCAGAAAACCTGTTAAAAAGGTAGAGAAATTAGGTGATTTGGACTATTTCTTGTTAATAAAGAGCTTGTTGATCATAAATTTCATTATTAATATCAATATTCATTTTAAATATTGATCTAATGAACAGATTTTTTGTTAAAAAAGATGCTGATATGTAGACTGATCATAGGCCAACCTCCTTTTAAATACTGACAGTCTACATTTGATGGAGAGGGCTTGTGAAACCTCTCATCATAAAAAAAAGGTGAGTGGAACTCTGGACTGAAACAAAGGTGTGACTGTATGCAGCTTTCCTAAATAATTACAATGCCTAGTTCCTCCAGGTCTACTCTAACAGCCTGCTCCAAGGCTTGTTGTCTTTTTTTTACCCTTAAGGCCGGCTTTTCTGTGTCTCTGCTGCTGCAGACATCCTTTAACCTCTGCTGTCATTCTCCTACTGTGCAGCAGTTTCTGTCTCTGGCTGGAACTTGCTTGCATCACTGCAGTGAGGGTGCAGAGCTGTCAGGCCTCATTGCCACTTAATGAGCAAACAAATTTCTGTTAGATTCTTCGGTTAAATGGGAAAGCCACCTGCACCAGTTATGCTAAATGGATTCGTATATCACAAACGAGTTCGTACCAGTTGATGATCAGGTCAGTTTTAGACATTGTTTATACGTCTGTCATTTTGTCATGTTGTTGATCATGCTACTCTCAAAATCCATTTCTACACAGTAAGCCCTAGACCTTACAATATTATTGACTAGCTTAACAGTAATCATTCTGTATTAAAGTAAGAACCTGCCACTTTTAGGAGAAGAAAGCCAAACAAACATTAGGCAAATTAGGCAATTTATCTACTTACTGCTTTAAGGTGGATGTCTAAGCAGTAGTTCCTGTGCTGTAGTTCAGTTCTTGAAGTGTGCAGCAAAGATCTCAGGGGATGCAAGAGGCTTTTCCAGCATGCTACAACTATAACTAAACTAAAACAGAATTGAGAAAAAAAAAAGAATTAAAAAGCAAATAGGTGACACAATAATGTGGTTTTGTTTACAATTAAGTTGCTTGAAGACTAGATCATTCTCTACAGTGAAGTAAATGCAAAGCCATAAGTTAGCTTCTGCTTTTTGCATCTGCAACACAGAGCTATTTGACAGTATTTATGGAGGTTGAATTTCTTTTGATCACCCTGTACAGTAAAATTTTAATACTTAAACAGTTTTGTTTTTTTTCCTAGTTGTGAAAACTTCAAAATAAGCATTTTTAGCATTAGAATCACATTTGGAAATAAGCTTAAAGAACAACAACATATTCACTTGATAAGCCTTCAGTAATATTCTAAAATATTGTTTTAGCCACAAATATTCTTAAATAATGAAATACATATTATTGAATGTTGCCCAATAAAGAGAGTGTTGGGGTGAGGGCTGAATGCATTCAGCTTAGTTATGACACCTAAGTTATTATATAGGCCAGAACCGTTTCTTTTTTACTTCTGTACATGGTTTCAAATAAAAAAAAAATACCTTTTTTAAAACGGCAGTAAGTGTTATGTCAAATATGTATTAAAGTGTCTCCAATTGTAAATTGGAAAAATCCACTCGTGATGAAAAGAAATGGTGTACACATATTTTAACAAATTATGCTTTGATGTTGTATTTAGGTCTGTGAGTAGTTTTCTGCATATCAATAATTTTGAGCATGCATTTCAACTGCTTTATATTCTGAAACACTATTTCCATTTAGCATCTTTTTTTGTTTTTTGACAATCTCGTTGCATAATGAAAATATATTGCCTATATTCATGTTTATAGGAGAACATTGGTCTTTCTGAATTAATGTAAAGTAGATGTACATCATTTGGGACAAGTGCGTGTTGAGCTTCTCTCGTGAATGCTGAAGCAGCAGTGGGCAGAAACCACTTCAGGCACTGCACATGGGTCATGTGTTGTCTGCAGTGCCCTTAGAAAAAACAGGGGGAGTGTATGTGTTTCTAGTTTGATCTATTGCCATGTGTCATCTTTCTTTAGGGCCTGTCAAAGGACACAAGAGGACAGGAACTGATTCAGCTCTGGAACTGCTGGCAAATCATGCTAACAGGCTCATTGTGATGGCAAATAAAGGCATTTGGGGCCTCGTTGCTGCAGGAAAGCCTCTATCCTATTTCCACTGTTCTCTTTCTCTCTGCCGATGCTATGACTGGTTTGAACCAAGACTGGACTTACAATGGTTGAATCAGCATTTTGCTGATTACTCGTAGGCTTAGCCTGAACTGGTGGTGAGTTATGCTTAAAACCTTTAGTCTTTTGTGTGTTGAAGTTTGGAAAGTCCATGAATAAATTATGAAAATGTATATATTTGTCACTTTTGTCTTATCATTAGGTATTTATTAATATATTTTTCAATATGCATATTAGTCTTGACGTTTGGGTCAGAGAGAGGCTAAGGGTGCGAGGCATGGATGTAATCAGTTATTGCGTAGATGTTACAAACACACATACTGCATTCAGCATGAAAGAAAACATGTACTCTTGTTCGGTGTTGATTGAGTCTTGTTCCTTTTTCGTTCTATCGTCAGCAGTCCTCCTATATACTGCAGCTGTAGAGAAAATGCTTACATCGGTCAAGTACGTCTACAGTTAAGAGCTGTAGCTTGAAGAACCGTAGCCAATACATCAAGCAAGACAAAAGGTGTGGAAAATCCAGCTCTGTGCAGGAAATTCTGGAACATTCTCCTTTCCTCTTGTTACTGCAGAAAATAAACAGTTTTGGGTTTAAGAAGTTTGCTTTTGGCTAGAAAGAAATCTAAATATCAAAAGTTAAACTTCCAACACTTACTTGCTAGTCTGAAAGCTAGTAAGTGTCCCATGATGTACAGATATTTTTTACTATAGTGCATGAGAAGATGCAATAGTTACAATTTATTTTACTTGCACACACCACAAGCCTGTGTTGAAGTCGCTGGATGTGAGCGGGTGATGTTTTGCCAAACCGCCAATTGGATTATAAGCTTAGAAGAAAGAAGGCATAGAGGTGGCAGGCCTAAGAATAGTGACATTTGCGGGGAACAGCCAATCTCTGAGATCTCACTGTTCAGCTAGGCAGTGTGTCTTTCATTTTGGTGTCTTTTTCCACCATACATTTGATCTCTTCTCTGTAGTATCTGGGACATATGATTGTTGTTACCTTGTGCAGTTAATACCATGCTTCAACACTAACTTGCTGTCATTGCTTGCCCTTTTGCTTGATATATGCCTTATTTGTGCTGGACTGTCATATAAAATTCAACTAATAGAAACTTGCAGTTGTAGCGTGATGAAATGTGGAAATATCCAAGTGGCATGAACACTTTGGTAAGACACTGAATCCAAGCAACAGTAGCAGTCCCTTTACATTAAGGAAACAGGGTGTAGCAGTTTTTCTTCCTGTAAGCTCTCTCTCACTGCAGTCAAGGTTCACATATCTTCAGCTGAAGCAGAGCAAAGGAGAGGTGAACAGTGGAGAGTATAATGTGGTATTTTGGGGGAGGGGTGAGGAGTCTGCGATGTGGAGGGGAAGTTTCGGTGCATCCTCAGGGGAGCACAGCAGAGGTGTGAAATGTAGGATGGTCTTAGTGATGTAGGGTGACTAAATGTCCTCAGACAGATCACAAAAGCTGCAGATAGCTGCAGAGTGTGGATGTCTGTTTGTGTATGCTGTCGGCTGTGAATGTAATTGACCGCGGTAATGGTCATTACATGGGACAGCTAAGGATAGCAAGCAGAGGAGCGTTTCATCTGTGCAGTGAGATATGGTGAGTGAGGCCTTTTTCGCTAGAATATTGGAAAAAACTTTTTTATTCTGTCAAATTAGATCCGAGTTGGAATAAAAATGTGTTTCAGATATATGCAAATAAGAGAGTGTGTGTATGGCATACTTTTTATGTGAACAGAGGACCTTGTGGGTCTTATGAGTGTCATGATGCAATGCTTGAAGCTAGAGAGCTATGCAAGTAATGGCCTTGCTCATGGTAGGTAATTAGTCAAATGCTGATTCCTCCCCAACTCCCGTTGGACCGCGAAGGCTAAATATCACCCACTAAAATGGTGCTTATCCCTCTGTGTGGGCTGCAAAAACGACATTATTATATAGGCCACATGAAACTCTGCTTAAGTTCATAAACAATAGATTGTGTATGGATACATGCATTCTTTTTTAGGTTTTTGGTGAAGAAACTCTTTTATTTGACACTGGGTTACCTGAGTCTCTCACTTAAGGCTCATTGCATCATGTTTAAACTACTAGAACACGGTGGGAACAAGCTGTTACCTGCCAATCTGCTGCCTGTACTTTCATTCCCCATTTGTTGAATTTGTCGATGCAACTGCAGAAAGCCCTCTGTTCACATTAATTCAGCTTTGAGTCACATGTTTGTGTTTGTCGTGTTCATGTGCAGGAGCTTCAATTTGAACGGCTAACCAGGGAGCTGGAAGTGGAGAGGCAGATTGTGGCCAATCAGCTGGAAAGATGCAGACTTGGGGCCGAGTCACCAGGCGCTGGTAGCAGCAGGTAATGAGAAGCTGTGCACACACAACACATGGCTTTTCCTTCCTTCACAGCAGACACCACACTCTATAGTGTGGGAAACCTTCTGGTATTTTAGAATCGTAATCAGATTATCTCAATTCTAAAATTTTTCTTTTAATATAATACACATGGGAATGTATTGGTATACAGTTGAAGTAAATTTATTTTTTTTAAATTTGCCTATTCCATCCTATCTGATGGAATTGGCTACATTCCCACTTTATTAGGCACTGCATCATGATGTTTTTGGTTTTAATGTGACAAAATGTACAAAAAAGTCTGTTAAACTCCATGTCATATGTGATATCCTATTAGGCAAAAACAATCTCTGCTTTTTCTAAGATTTACTCTAAGTTTGCTTCTAATCAGAAGTAAGCTTCTGATTAGAAGTGTAATTTCTAATCAATGTAATTTTTTTACTGAATTTATTTCAACAAAGATTAATAAATTCACTCTGATAATGAAAATACTTTTTTTTATTGCACTCTCAGTCTTCTTATCACTTTTAAATTCATACTTCTAATACAAGTAAGCAATAGTTGCACTTTATAAAATGTGGGAAATGGACTGGTGGAATGAAGAAG
Source organism: Phalloptychus januarius (assembly GCA_902982915.1). NCBI lineage: Eukaryota > Metazoa > Chordata > Actinopteri > Cyprinodontiformes > Poeciliidae > Phalloptychus > Phalloptychus januarius. Next base: position 11,138,220 of record CADWAE010000230.1, on the reverse strand, counting down.
GAATATTTACAGTCAGCTTGACTTTTTAAAATAAAACAGCCATGAGATAAACCTATATTCAATGTCTACTGATAAATTAATGGCTTAGTACTTACAGACAGTATATAAAGCATTTTCTGAGTCATCACAAACAACCATAATGCCATCTAGCCTGTTTACATTTTCCTGAAGTGAACATTTACATTTGCCATTTTGTCTGCATGATATTGTCATGTTTTGAATAAACATGCTTTTTATAGAGTAACACGATTATAACAAGCTAATATTAGCTGATAATTAGTCAGGTTCTCTGCTCCAGTAGCCAGTCTGCAGTCTGTTTTCTGCTTGTAACTAGAAAAACCGTAGTTTAACAACAGAGTTGCCTTTATAAATTTGATGGTTGATGCTTCTTGAGTTTCCCCAATTTGGCTTTTTGTGTTTGTCTCACTGCTAAACAAACTCATTTGTTAGCGAAAAAACTTTCTGATTTGTTACTGTGGAATGCTGTGAAGGGATTTTATTCTCCATATTTTACATTTTGAGAAAACTTTACCATCAGTTCTTCAGGCTTCTCAATAAAAGGTGTTCAAAATGTAGGAAGGATATGACAGACATTTCTTGTGCTTTTGAAAGTAAAACTTTTTAATTTTGTGAAGAGACACCAAGCCAGTTAAGGCCTTTCGATGTCCTTACTGACCTGTGCATCCGATGAAGCGTCTGAGCTGAATTTATTGTATAATGGACCGTGAGACTGTAGGGCTAAAGCTAGATATGTGGCGTAATGGCTTTGTGTGATATTTTCTATCTTTGTGATAATAACCCCGATGCCCTGAGGCAGTCCATACTCTCCAGCCTGCATACCTGCAGTCTGCACCACTGAGTGTCCATTTCCCCTTTTTTCTTGTTTGAAGAGGGACTGTTTTATAGGTGTGTACTTAAATTCTTTGACAGCAACTTTCAAAGTTGTTTATTTGGACTTTGTGTTGTAAAAACTTGTCTTTTAGGGATGAAGTCTAGAACGCTGATCCACATCACTGTTGATAGTTTTTATTTATGTCAATCTTGGGCATCATTTTGGAGTTATAGAAAGGTGGCTTTTGAAAGGGAAAGCTACATACCCGATTTGGATTCATGCTGCCTAGTTTGTTTGCATGTGTTTTATTTTTTCAGTTCAACAGCTTTAATTAAAAATAGCACGCCTGTCAAAGAGACAGAACCACAAGGTGCATGTGATATTTGCCAGTCGTCTGAAGTTAGACAGTTAATTAAGAGGGAAATGACTAAAGCCCATGTCGTCACCGATTTCTCATAACATCACAAGCATGCTACCGTTGCTTTGAAACATCCCAATTGTGGAGGTAAGCAGCTTAAAATGCCCTCATCAGCAGAACAGCAACTTTTATTAAGTTGCTTTTTGTTTATAAACAATGTAGGCAAAACAGCGCCTGAAATGTTTTTGTGTATTTGCAAGATTTGAGTGTCTTTCTAAATAAGCACAAATTATTCTTTTTTTTTTTTTCAGATAAATAGCAAAGTAAATAGCTGTTTGATAATTATGTTTACCTAGGAAAAAATATTTTCTATCTGTATCTTGTATTCTAAGTCTAGATAGAATACAGATTACGCTTTAGAGTCTAGCTTTTGAAATCAGGTAAGCTACCCAAATGTAAATGCTCTTACTTATTCACCATGGCAAAAAGACCACCTGTAAAAATACATTTCACACCAGTTACCCATCTTTTGTTGAAGCTAGAGAAGGACAAATGAAATGTTCTTCACAGGACATTTGTGTTTGAATAGAGGTCAGCTTTAAAGCTAGAAATCACATTGACTGGCTTAAAAAGCACAGCAGGACTACAGCTGAGGTGAAAGGACACTTAAAGGTTCTGATGAGAGTCACTTTGTAAAACCTGTAGTTCTGGTAACTAACTTCATTTCTGCAAAAATAAACTCGATGGTCATCAAATATGTCCTCTGTCAAAAAGCTTGAAAATGTTGAAATCCCACTTGGCTAGTTGCTCGCTAGCAGAGAAAGACAGTTAATTAATGGGAAGTTAAGTGTTTATAAGACAGGCTTATTGTGTATCCTGATGTTTTTACTTTTAACAGCAGCACCTTTTCCAAGTCTGTGGTCAGCTTTCAGCATATAGACACATTGCCATCATGATGATGATGATCATCAGCGATTCTTTTACTCCATCTGCTATGGTTCAGTGGACCACAACTCTCCCAACTTCCTTTCTTTAATTGGCAACATCCTCATTAAAATTCTGAGAGCTTCTGTTGCTAAAGCTCATTTAGTGTCACCTTGCAGAAAATATACCAGTACTAGCAACAGCTAGTGCTTGATATTAATGATCAGCAAACAGAAGCTATCGTTGTTGCACTGGTCTTCTGCTTGTCATTATGACTGGCAGGTGACACTCGTCTTGTCAGAAAGGGTTTCATTGATGTTTACCATCATTAGGGGTTTTTATAACTAGCAGTGTGGCATTTCAAGTTTTTATTTCCAGACCAGAAAAAGGAAAATGTGTGGCGCTACCTTGCACTCATACAGTGCTTTGCATTAGTATTAATACCTCAATAACTTTAGCACATGTTGCTACAGTGCACAGTCAAGACATGTTCTTCCACTCCGTAGTCATGCATTGAAACATCCATCCATCCATTTTCCTTGTCCAAGCTCTGGCTAAACATAAAGCCAGAGCTGCAAGGGATCAAATCAAATCAGTTCAGTTAATGTCCAAACCTAAATTCAGCTTGGACTCCCTGGCAAGACTTGAACATGATTTTCATGAACGCTCTCCATCCTGTCTGAACTGATTATGAATTGTCAAAGTTTGTTGATTTTCAAAGCTGGTAGAGACAAAAAAAGACTTGCAGCTGTAATTGCAGATGAAGGCAGTTCTACAAAATATTGAATCGGAAGAGCAGACAAATGTAAATGGTAAATGTATAAGAAAGTTTCCAGATGTTTTATTTCCTGTGTTTTGAAGTAATGAAGTAAAACTTTGAGCACTTCTGGTTAAGTCATTATTCTCATGCATTACTTCATTGTGAATGGCTACCCTGATAAATCTCTGCATTGGAGTAAATTCGGACTCGTCTGTCAGGTTTGTGTAGTATGTTTAACTTTCAGACTAGATGTGCTGTGCAGTATGGTCGCTTCTAATTTGTTCTGAAATATGCTGTAATAAAATCGTGAATACTTTCTGTTCTTGATTCTCTTAGTTTTAAAATGATAAGTGAAATAGTTGTCTCTCTGTCTGTTTTATTTGGAGCGATGTATTGATTCACTTTTTGTAATTTCTGTTTCCCCTTGCAGCTCATCTGAGAAATCCCTGCCATGGCGAACTGCAGGTATGTTGGCTAGACCTTCAAAATTAACTGCTTTTGCTTGAGGAAGTGTTTAAATTGCGACCACAGTTTCAACTCAAATGGTTGAAAAGTACAATTGCCACAGCACAATTTGTGAAATAGCAAGAATAAGACTGGGGGAGAATAAGTTCTGTCTTTCAGTGTTTTGTAATGTACTGATATTATTACACATCTGCGCTTTCAGATCAACTCTAATCTAAATATTAGCTACACACCAAGCATTGCTTATATTGTCACTGTTATATGTGGATTGCATTTCTGCCATGTTTTACATTTCCTCTGCCGTCTTTACTTAAGCAAATTTTTTTCAAGAAAGCAGTTGACAGCCCCGGGTTTGTTTTTGCTTTTGTAGTTATTGAAGCTGCTTCTGCTCCCTCCAAACAAAACAGTCAGTGACATGTCGTAAAATAATTTTCCTCTGGCCCCTTTAGTATCTTTTTGTTTTTGCCCCATCTTTATCAGATCTTTGAAGGAGAACTGATATTGAAAAAACATTTAATAATATCTTGAATCACTTATTAAATAGATAGAGCAAATCAGAGTCTTTGCTCTGGTCATTAATCTTTTATTGTCGATTCTGTCATAGAAGCCTATGGGGGGTTAGAGTTGTACATATGCACTGGGAATATTAATATTACTCCCCTTTTTCATTTGCTGTCTGCTTCTCAGTTCCTTGCTAAAAGCGTTTCATTAGTGGCATACCAGCATGTGGGATTAATCACAATTACTGAGTTTTCAGCAATGAGTTGATTGATAATCATAATAGAGATGATAAATCACAGTCACATTTGATCATGTACATTTTAGATTTTAGATCAGTTTAACTCTGGGTGATGGCTTTAGAGCTTATTTCTCTGATTTTTAGTGAATTCATGAGCTTTGTATTCTCCTCCTGTGACAGACGAGATACTGCAGAAAGTCTTCTTGCCTCTGGAAATGTCAATGCAGTCACACCTAATGTCCACCGAGAGCAGAGCACAACAAGCACAGGGTCCAGCTTTGTCAGTCTCAGCACTTGTCATTGCACTAACATCTGAATAAATTATAAGGGACTCATTTGTGTTGCCAAAAAACAACACTACCCAATTGGATATCTGCAATTTGATAAAGTACTAGATATCCATCCATCCATTTTCCTGCACCCTTTTTCCCTTACTGGGGTCGGGAGGGTTGCTGGTGCCTATCTCCAGCTGTCATTTCGGGCGAGAGGCGGGGTCACCCTGGACAGGTCGCCAGTCTGTCGCAGGGCAACACAGAGACATACAGGACAAACAAACATGCACACACACACTCACACCTAGTGACAATTTAGAGAGGCCAATTAACCTGACAGTCATGTTTTTGGACTGTGGGAGGAAGCCGGAGTACCCGGAGAGAACCCACGCATGCCCAGGGAGAACTTGCAAACTCCATGCAAAAAGACTGGGGCCGGGAATCGAACCCAGAACCTTCTTGCTGCAAGGCAACAGCTCTACCAGCTGCGCCACTGGGCAGCCCAAGTACTAGATATTATGAAACAAATACATGAGTGTAAAGTTTCACAATATTAGGGGTTTAATTTATATTTATAGAGGAATTTGTCTTCCAAAAGCAAATGGTTTGAATTTAAGTGTAGGAATCCATGCTTTCACTCCCACATTTCACTGCACTTGCTCAAAACTTTACTTTCACACTCAAAGAAAATTATTGCGATGAGCATGCTCTTATTTTAAAATTGCATATTTTATTATCTCTTAAAAATGAAATAAATAAAATCTGTGCTATTATTTTGAGCTTATGCCACACACATCTATTTATCCATCTATCTATTTATATATCATTATTTTAAAATTTAGTTTGAATGTGACTATTTTGCATTTCACTGGCAAACTCTTTCCTGCTTTCAGGAATGCAATCTGTAACGAGAAAGCTGGTACATTTGGCAGTTCTGAATTGGAAACCTAAATCTGTTGCCATACATTAACATGAGATCCTGACGATGCTTTAAAGCTCCCTCTGTGCATACCGTCTGTCTCTCTTCCTGTTTCTCTTCTGCTCAGTTTGGCTTCTACTTTAATGAATAAGATCAAGACACAGTATGAACACATTGTTGGCTATATATATTAGTAACCTGGGTAAGGACATGTAACAAGCCTTAAAATTAATATTTTATTTATTTTAACTGTAGTAACCTATTATTTCATTTTCTTAACACAACCTTTAATCAAGTATATTTATTTGGTGGGTGCACAATCCTGTGCCACTTACCATTAGGTTGGACAAAAATCCATATTTACCTTGCCAGCATGCACAGTGAGGAACATGGGAGGTGATGTACGTTTCTACAGCTCACTGTTATTGCAAGGAGTGGACGACACAAGACACAAAGTCTTCGTAGAAACCACTATGTGGTATCTTGGCATGACAAAATAAAACTTTGTGTTTTGCCTTCACAAACATAGACATAGGGTCTTGGGTTAGGGCTAGGTCAATGTTGCACCTCATTTAGAGCAGTTGGATAGCTATTTTCCACTATTCTTATCTCTGACTATATTTATGCATTAACTGTACAGTGGATATGAGGATTGCTATACTGTCTAGAAAGGTCTTACGTTTGGTTATACATCTTTCTCTCTCCCCTGCTTTGATTCCTTTCTACTTCCTTCCTTGTGTCTTGCCTCCCTTTCTTCTTTTCTTAATTCTGCCATTTCTTTCTATCTAGACAATACTGCCATATTTTTTATTAACCTTTACTAATTTACATTTGAACTTGGAAAAGTTTAAATGTTTACTTTTAGGAACTCTGTTACAAAATTGGTACTATAACTTGTTCTGAATTGGGTTGAAAATGGTGAAAGTTGCAACAATGATTGTACATAGGCTTTCTACACCCAGGTTGTGGAAAAACTGACCTTCTATCACAGGAAGGTCCAATGTGTATTCTGACATTTTACCTGAAGAGCCTCCATAGCCTGATTTGAATTATTCCCTTCTGTCAATAGGCTGACTGTCTTAGATGTCTGGATGTGGAAGTGCAAGGTTTCAAGTTGTCAACCAGTCTTTATCTGGTGTTAACAGCTTTATTCAACAGGTCAGCTTTAGCAACAGTGACAACTTGTTCATAGGATTCAGGTTTCATTCACATGCACTGCAATGTTTAACACAACCAGACACGCAGTGTTTGATTTTTCTCTTCTTTTTTCCTGAGAACTTGATTCTTTTCCTGCTTACAAGGGTTATTGGAAAACATTGTGCACATGGACACTGGTTTCCAATTTCTGACTTAAAGTAGTTGATTTAATAAAGATGAGATGGAGACAACTTTTAGAGGGGTCCGACCGTTTCTACCTAATCTAATGTTCCAAAATGAGTAAGGCGGTAAAGTTTAATGAGTGTAGCTCTACACAACGATGAAACTAATGTTGCAGAAATCACTGTTTGCATTGTTTCCTCTCAGCTGAAAAAATATTAGCTTTAATGTCTGTAATAAATTATCAAACTCATTATGGCGGATGTGTCTGTCCCTGTCTGACTGTCCGCTCTGCTGTGTTCTCTCAGATACCTCTGCATCGGGGGATGCCAAGTCTCGAGTGACTGACAGCTCCCAGTCGCCCAGCTACCGAATCAGGGCCGAGTCAGAGCAGCTGTCTCTGTACTCCCCAGAGCAGTCCTCCCTTCATGAAAGTGAGGGTCTGTTATTATATTCTGTCTATTCTTTTTGTAGCCTTCTATTACATGTTTAGCTCTTTTTTGTGCTCAGCATCGACCTAATATAAGTTCAATCTCTAAATAGTTATTTGCTTCTCTTTTTACATTTGTAAAGTCTGTTTTCTCCTTTTTATTTAAATCCTATTGAAATATGACAGTTATGCCCCTGTTTCCTTTTGTACTTTTTCTTTTGAACGCTGCAGAAAGATGGGAACTGTTATTTGCTACACAGCTAGTTAGCATAGAGGCACACACCCCACCAGATGCAGAGTGTTTCTACACATAATCTTGTTGTAGCACATAATCATCCATCCCACTTACAAGGGATGGGCAATATAGACTTAACTGTCTATCATGAAAATACAATAAAAGTGATGATAAAAGAGTATTCATTGCAGTCTTTAGGCATAGAATGAATAGCTGGGATAGCACAATTCAGCTCCTGAAAAAAAAAACTAATATAAAAATTAATATAAAACAACTTACCAGTTATTGAACAGGTTGATATGAAATGCCAGTTACATAAGGTAGTGCAGTTTTATTGATGCATGTAGACACCATGTAGAGTTTATTTTCATTATGATATATTAAAATTCCTATTTCAAAAAAAGATTTAAGGATCACAATAAACAGCAGTAATTGCATATCTCTAGCACTCACTTTATCCTCAAAGCAAGCTGCAAGCTTTCATGGCTTCTTTTACGAATCATTGCACCTATAAATTGCTGTTTTCACACATGCTTTGCTTTTGGTGGAGAGGTGAAAATGTTCCCAAGAGGCAGAAATTTCAGTCCCATTTTTACTAACATTTTTGTATTTATTGGGATCCTATTTGGTACTTTTGCAGAAAGTGTGCATTTTAAATTGGAAGAAAAGTTTTAAATGTTTTCGAATTAAAAATCTGAAAATAGTGGAATGGACTTGTATCATGCTCCAACTATTGTACCCGGTGAGAGTCCTGTTGCCCAGAGTACCATGGGCCATACTATTGGTGGAAATCCACATCGGAGGTAGAAACATGTATCAACGTGAATATGGAAAGTAGCAAGAAGGGAGCAATGTAAAACATAAGTTTTTTTTACAGTTTGCCAAAAGCCATGTAAGGGACACTGCATGTGCTTGTTCTGATAGATCAAGCCAAAAATGAACTCTGTGGTCTACATGCAAAACCTTCTGTGTAGTTGGAAAATTACCATTTAACATTATCCTGAATACACCATCCTGATGGTGAAACATGGTGATGGCAGTAAGATGGAAGCTGTCCACAGTCAATTCCAGGAAGAAAACCTGTGAAATGCTCCAACATACATGAGAGAGGGGAGAAGTTATACACTCCAACACGACAACAATCATAAATATTCAGCAAAGGTTTAAATCTAAGCATACATTATGTATGCATGAAATGGCCCAGTCAAAGTCCTGCTCTAAATAAAATTGAAAATTTGGAGAAAGACTGAAGATAACTATTCACATGCACTTCGTCCGTTCTGAATGAGATATTATGTAAGAGACAATGGGCATGAACTTGTTTCTAGATGTGCAAATATAGTAGAGACAAATAACCTGCAGCAAAATGTGGTTCTACCGGTATTGCTTCTGGGGAACTGAAAGCAACTGGATGCAACATGTTCAGATTTTACAATTTGTTGTATCTTCTTCTCTCCACTTCTTTCTAATGCGCTAGTTAGTCTTAAATTAAACCCTAATAAATCAGATAAAATTTTTTGGTTGTTACAAGATAAACTCTAGAAAGATTCAAGAGTTATGAATGCAGTACAGAGACAAATATTCTCAACAATCCTGGGATTCCCCCCCCCAAAACTTCAATTTCTACAGAATATCAAGCTGAACAATTAGTGCCATATGATGGTTTATCAATGAAGGATTCATTCTATAAATTCAGTTCACTGCTTGTAGAGCATCTCCATCTGTTTTGTGCCTAATGAACAGTGATGTCTTATTTCTGCTGAAGTTACTTCCAGACTCTGTTCTAAACACATTTTAGATCATTACACGACTTAAAATATCTCTACAGTAAATATTTGATCCTCCCTGTTATATTTTGATTTTCTTTGGAGATTTAACGACACAAATCACAATATTTATCTCCCCAAACAGATGGCATAATATTCCCGGTTTCATTTATTAATGTTGCTTTAACAACAATCTGTTTATGAACGCTCCACAGTCCTGACCAGCTGCTCTCTGATCTGCTAAAGGAAAACACAGCTTTTAAATCAGGATTTAAAAGACCTGGTCACATTAAAATACCGATATTATTTTTATGAATGAATTTGGAAGCAACAGTTGCCGGTTCAGCTATTTGTAGAATTGATCCAGGTAAACACCTGTGACAAGCCTGAAAGATGAGACTATGAAGTTATATTTATTTTATTTATTGAGATTAGTGCATATATTCCTATATTACAAGAAATTCAAGCGGAGTTCTGTTGGAAAGGGGTTTCTGGTGCCAAACACACCTGATTACGCCATGATCACCAGGGTTCCGACGCTGTGAGGAAAAGGGAGATTTGGGAATTTGATTGAGATATTTTCCCAGGTTGGATAAGAATGGAAAGAATGCAGAAAAATATGTATTTTTCCAGACTCTGTTAGGATTATTTTCCATATATTCAGGGTGAACCTTTGTACATATGTTGATGCAGAAAAATATGTGCAAACTGTCAATGTTTATTTTATATATCTGGACTTTATAGCAGCAAGTGCTGCCCCGAAGTGCTTTACAGCAAACACACAAGATATGAATATAAATACATTTTTAAAAACTTCAAAAACAGACTCAGATTAAAATTTATAACAAGAGTCAGCGAATCGAAAAAGATAATTAAGCTCAGTTGTTTGTTAAAGTAGACAAAAGCTTTTTATTGTGACTGCTTGTTGATCTTTAGTAAGTGTGCTTTCAGTTCCTGAGGCACTTTTTCATCTAGCCAAGTAGGACTCAGTGTTGACATTGCACCAGTTTTTATGTTGTAAAGTCTGTATTTGCTCTATTTCAAAAAGAGACACTAGCAGTACTGTTTTAGCCCTGGAAATGGTTTGGTGGAAAAATCTCCTCACAAGCACACGTGAGCAGAGACTACAGATAAAGAAAGGTTGATTTTTTTGCACATTCTCCTCCTAATCTAAAGTATTGACGTTACCATAATGTTTTCTTTAAAGTGAGAGACGACAACACTGGATCATTCATCAAATTTTAGATGGGTTAAATGATGGCACATTAACTCCTGGGTTGCTAAAGGTGTTTTCTTCCTGCCGTTTCATTAGAAAGGCAATGCTGGTAAAGGTCAGAGCTGTTATGAAACCTATGATATCTATCCTTGAGTTTCTCACCCTTATCTAGCTCCTTCCTCTACATTTCATTTATGTCTGTTTCTGTCACCCTCTCTCTCAGGGTCTGCAGGGAATTCATGTGGCTCAGCCCAGATGAACTCCTACTCTGACAGCGGCTATCAGGATGCCAGCAGTGGCTACCTCAGCAGGCAGAACCAGGGCAAGACTGAACTCAAGATGCAGCACTCCTTCCCTGGAGCTGGCACCGGCACATTAATGAGGAACGCCAGGGCGGAGGGGCAAGCGTCAGCCCAGGTAAAGACAGCCAGTGTATTTAAAGCATATCGCTGTGTGTTATCCTACTATAAGCACTGCTATTTACAGGAGATAGAAAATGATAGCGCTATTAAATAGGCATTGACAGGGTACTAGTTTTAAGGCTTGCTGAGATGTCAGTGAAAGTGTCTGAGTGCGTTATCTCTGTCTAGATAGAAGACAGAAAAACGGTGAAACATCCTCCCCAGCTGTTGCTGTGCATTATCAATCAGTTGACTGATAGAAATCTACAACATTTGTCCTTTTCAAGAAAAACTAATTTATTTCAGATCCTACAATACAAAACAAAGCATCATCCATCACTTTTATTAAGTTAACTTTGTTACTGGCTACTGGACTAGATAGCTCAAACATTTACTATCAGCTAAGCATACTTGTGTTACTCCATAAGCAGCTAAAAGATGTAATATTCTAAGCAGAAAACCTATTGCAAACCAATCTCATACCTGCTCATGTCTGCTACCAAAACTATTGTTTTGTCCTTAGTGGCTATAGAAATTCAAAGGCTTTACAGCACAGAAGATGCATATTGAACTGAGCAGCTCAATCTAATCAGGATTCACACAATTTAGTATACAAAGGCGGCTGAGAAACCAAATGGTGCCGTCACACTCTGGAGGGGGGAGATAAAGTAAACATGGCCTTCAGTAAAGTCATGACCTGTGATGAAGCGGCTTATATAATCCCCTGTTATTTAAAATGTCATTTTCATTGTAGACATTAGTGTGTGTCAGAGAGTTCAACACACTGTTAATATTCTTTATACCATCTTTTAGGCGGAGGAGACATGTTGCCAATTATGTTTGTTTGTTATTACCTGCAGGTTCCCACAGTGACAGCAGCTCTACCTGGCCGTGCAATGCGGAGGGTTAGCTCAGTGCCTTCTCGCTCTCACTCGCCAGCCTATGCCAGCAGCATCTCCCCTTCCCGTGGCTCCCTGCGTACCTCAGTTGGCAGTGCCTATGGCTCCCCTGTCGTAACAGAACCTAAGCCTCTCTCCAACATCCACTTTACAACCTTGCCCTCTGTGCAGCGCACTGGTAGCATTGGCGGCGGCTCGCCATACTCCCCCCAGAAAACCTCGCCCGCAGGACTGAGGCGCATCAGCTCCACAAACTCACGACCTGGCTCCACTAGCCGCACCACCTCACCCTATCAGACCTCGGCAGGGTCAGCGCAGGTCGCATGGGCTCCCCCCTGACGCTGGTGGACCCTCCGCTGATTAAGCAACCGACTCACTCTTCTTCTCCAGTCAGGGCTAGCATGACCGCCGTGCCCCAGCACTACAGCTCCACTCTGCCTCGCTCCATGCTCCACAACACTGACCCCTACGGACCTCAGAGTTACGACATTTATGAGAGGATGACTCGACCTGACAGCCTCACAGGTGTGCTGCTAATAACACACACACTCACACACTGCTTTCTTATGTGCATCTGCGGTTTTCTACATTTTAGGAGAAATGTTATGAGTTTAGGAGTAAGAAGCATGAAGCTAACCGATTGGTGTAAGAGAGATGAGACTTTATGACTGACTCTGTATGTCTGGTTGTGGATTATTTCCTTAGGACCTTATTAGGAGAAATTCACTTCCCATGTTGGCACCATTGCAGTCTGTGGGGTCTAGGAGCCCGGTCCTAATAAATATAAATATTATTTTGTTTAGAGTTAGTTTTTGAGATATTAGTTGAGGTCAATTTAAGGCTAACATCATGGTGTCCGTGTACACTATAAACTACAAATCAATTTTGTGTCACAAACAGAATGAATGTTCTTGTTTTTTAGCGTTTGCGTAATTTATTCCCAGGAATGGATCAGGATATTTTTGGAAGAACATGCCTGCCCAAACTGGTTTGTACGTGTCATCCTTGTAAGAGATTAGAGCAAATATGAGAGCTGGCTGATGAACCTTGATTTATATCTTGTTCTTATCTGAAGCCAAACCAACAGGAAAATACCTGTCTGTGTTCATGCTCTGCTTTTGCACTCGAATGCATTTCATGCTCACAAAGCAGGTTGGACAAATATAAAAAAAAGGGTTGCATAACATTTTCTGATAATCAAAACTTTGTTTTCATTACAAATACTAGTGTAGGTGCTTGCAGAGAAAAGAGCAATAAACTATGTTTCTCATACAGATAATTGCCTCACTCATATGTACTGATTCCGATTTAATTACAGTTTTATCTCAGGAGGATAAGCCAAGCTCTTACTTAGAAAATATTCTGCTTAGCGAATAATTCATTTTTTTCCTTCTCAACCTCATGCTGCCTGGGATTTCCTAAGATGCCCTAATTGATGGTGATATTAAAGGTGAAACTTTGATTGTAACATCTGTTCCTCATCTTCATGTGTCTTTGGTGTAGATGTTAGTGCCACTCCACTGGTGTCTTTCATTCATGATCGGTCTATATGTCATCTTTAACAGGGTTACAGGATATCAATAAATGTGTGAGTGTCACTCATATCATTATTAGCCTGGGCTGCACTTCATATGCATTCAGTGTTTAATCTGTATTGCAAGGCTTTGCAAAAATGGCATAGGTGATAGTAAATAAATTCTACATGAGCTTTTATCTTATTTTAGTTGACTAAATCTTGTTGCAGTAAATACCGGAGAGTGTGCTACAATCAATTTAATCAAAACTGTCATTTATTTGAGGACAAACAGTGACGGTCAGATTCATTTCTCACAGATTTATATGTTTCGGGTGTTTATTTCTCTTAATTTCAGTTCTTCTTAGAAAGACTATATCAGTCAGCTAATCTTAATGGATGGTTCAGGAAACCAGCCTTGCATCTGTTTGAGTTTACATGGATTATTGTTTTCAACTAGGACTTTGAGGTTGTGAATACATATATTTTTATAGAGTTTTAATTTTATTAACTTGTTTTCTCCTTTCATTTTTATGTTAACTTTAAAATAAGCTTTTTGGCCTTTTTGAATATTCTAAGCTTTTTTTTTTTTCTTTTTTTACCCCTTTCACTTTTACTAGCTTGATCATTTTAAAAAGGTTACCCAATACTCCAAATATATTAGTTTAAATTTTTTTCTCTAAATGTAGTTGATTTTCAAAATTAAATAAATGAAGTGGCCACAGTGACTGTGCTAAGCAGAGAAATGTCATGAAGCTTTTTCCCAGCTCCTTTTTTGATCAGACATTTCTTTTGTGCTTTCCTTCTTCTCCTCCGTATCCTTTTTCTTCTTTATCTTACTCAACTCCTGTCCTATTCCCATCGTCTCTTTTTTTTTATTTTCTGCAAACGTACCCTCTACACATTGCCTTTATTACAGTCATTTGTCACTCTTGTCTGATGGGCCATATTAATGGAAGTGAAATGATCATATCATCCAAATTGCAAGTATTTGCAAAATGCCACCAAACAACACAAAACTAGATGTTTTTACTCAGAAATTAGTCCTACAATTTTTTTTGCTTTATCTTTCTTTTCTCCCCCTTTGTGTCGTTTCTCTCCTCTCATCTTTTCTGCCACCCACCTGGTCCCACCGCCTGCACATTAACCTGTAGAATGTCATAGCTTCCCTTTCCTGCTGAAGAATGGAAAATGAAGACAAATTGTCCCTAATAATGTGCTCATTACATTCTGTCCATCGCAGAGAAGAGTGGGATAGGGGAAAGAGGAAATAGCATATCTCCTCTCATTCTGACAAGCCAAGCTGCCTTTGAAGTTTTGACTATCCTGCAGCCTATTATTGCTACTTTTTACTTTCTTGTGTGTAGTGAGATTTTGGTAATCCGTCCTCTTTTTATTTGCTGAGCATTTGCTGGTCTGACAGGATTTGTGAATATTATATTTGAGAAATGGATCCAGCTGTATCTGTTTCTCCAAAGCTAGCATGCGCCAAGCCACCAGCGCCTTCCATGCAGTCTCTGCCAAGTGTAATCTGTTAACGCCACGGTGAGAGGGCTGAGGGGGGAGAATTAAATGACTATAACACAGAAGGAATGTGGGCCATTCATCCTCAACAGACACCAGAAAGTTATTTCTCCCTGAGAATTTGCAGATGCTTTTAGAAGTGACTGCAGCCTTTCCATCAGGGGAATAGAGTAAATAAGGCACACAGACTAGTGTCATGATGGGCTATTTTAATGTGGCTACTTTATTGAGTTGCTGAAAGAAAGAGATCAAGACTTGAAGGTTGAGATACTGGAAAATTGTAGTCCTGCAAAACATGGCTCTAACAAACTTCCTTGGTTCTTCCAAACATACTGATGTTGCCCATAGAGTAGGTCAAATTTTGCCTCGTTTTTTTTTTTTTTTGTGGCTTAATTCTCATTGTGAAATGATAATGATTGATTAGTAAATTGAGTAATTTTGATAAGCTATGCACCCTGTCTGTTTGAATAAATTAATGTCACAATCATTTCAACAAGAGGGGTAAAAATGCCAACTTTTTGGGCCAGAGTGTATATGCAGTCACCTTGATCTTTTTATTATATGTACATTATTAGCGAGATAACATGTGTAAAAATTCTGACGATGTTTATTACCATAACTTAAAAACATCAGATCAATGCCTTGGTTTCATTTCACCCATGTTAAATTTATTGTACAGAAAGAGTTTATTTATTGTACATCTCACCATTTTGGTGCTGAGATGCCCTAATTGATGACCTAATTGTCCCTGCTCCTTTTATGTCATGTCAGGCCAGTAAGTGGTATTTTATTGACGCCTGGAACAGATTTCCAGATCTTATCCCAGCTGTCCTGAAATGTGTTAAATCACCTTAACGGCCTGAAGACTTGTCCAGATCTGCATTTGAACACATCTTCAGTCTGTCCTATTCATTCTTCCTTAGATCACCCAGGATGTATATTGCCACCAGTCTCAACAGCCATCTTTTTGAACAGACTTTTACAATGAATGAGAACGCTTTTGGTGGTCCAAAACGGCCTCATTAACTCTCCTTTTATTTTTGTGTCTTCCCCAGCTTTCCACCACCTTTTATATTCTTCTCTGCTTTCCTTTTTGATTCATCCGCCTTTTCTTATATCTTTCATTATCTTCACCCACTGCTCCCCTAAACCCTTTTCAACAACAGAGCTGCTGATTTTCTGCCAACCTGCAACTACTGCGCATTGTGAGCAGTACCACATAGTGAAAGACTTCTTGATTTAGTTTGCCACAGCACTGCACGGAGAAAAAATATAAATTTCTCCATAAAGCGGTTCCTATTTTACTCTGTTTATATGTAAGGCAATATGTAGGAGCATTTATAGACGTATGGCTCTATGCAATAACATTTCATACCTTCTAAAGCATTTTTGTTTTTTTAAGGGAAAGGAAACGTAATTTGGAAACCAAACAGTAAAAGAAAGTCTTGCCCTGGGGAGCCATAAATCCTCTAAACTTACAATTTTGATTGCTTTCAAACATATTTTTAATTTTTATTCAAGGCAGCATCTATTTAAACATGAAATGGACATGTTTAAATAAAGGCAGTTAAAAGGGCAGTTTGGTGAGCTGCAATGATCAGTTCATTATCATAATCACAGGACTCCACATACTTATTGCAGTAGGTTTTGTTCCTAGTGTGAGTTAAGCAATACAATGTTGTCCAACATTTCTAAGATCTAATTGCAATGTATGTGACCTCAGTGCTGTTGTAGAAGATAGAAATGTAACAGTAGCCACTCATTTCAAGGTATGTGGAAAGATATCTCTGAACCCAGAACCTGTCAAACGTTGCCTGGTCTGATGCGTCGCGTTTTACGGAACATTAAGCCGGTAGGGTCAGAATTTGGTCATAGTGACATAGAAGCATGGATTCATTCTGCCTTGTATCAGTGATTCATGTTGGTGTTAGTGGCATAAAGACGTGTGTGGGATATTTACTTGGCATACTGTGGGGCCCTTGGAAACAAGCAAACATAATTTCTTTTTTTGTAGAAACTGAATTACTTGCATTAAACTGTTGAAATATAAGCACAAAACTTTCAACCCACAAATAGTTCACGGTCAGCTCAATATTTATAGCACAGTTATCATTTTAATCATTACTAGCAAATTCAAGTGATACTTTGTTCTTTTGTTGCTTAGACAGAAATGATCTTTGGAGTCATTTTCCCTGAGCTCCCTGTAGAGTTATTGTTATTTAGAAGACCTCAGAGGTCATCATCAAAATGGTCCACCACTTTCATCTAAAAGCTTTGCTCTCCTTCCCCCCAAGAGTTCCCAGTCCACAAGGAGACAAACATCCGTATTTATTAATACTTTAGTTTCATGTTGTGACAGGACTCCCTCATTTAGCTGGTTCTGCATGGAAGGCTTGGTGTTTAGTTACAGTCTGCAGCTGAGTTCATGCGGTTGGAGAGGACCCAAGTGATGTCTGTTGCTCTCGATATGTGCAATGAGCAGTAAGTTGCCAACTGTATAGTGATCCAGGGGGGTTCACAGTTTTATGAGCTCCATTGATGTGAGGCTTAACACAAACAAACATAGGCGCTGAGATTTAAATGAAGAAAGAAGAAAAGAAACCATCTTTATAGCCACTTTTATATTTCACATCAGGCATGTGGTTTTCATTTTTCCTCTCCTGAAATTAGCAGCCCTAAAGCTTTAAACATTTATAGCCTCTTCATCATTTAACAGTATGAGTTTACATTGTGTCTCTGAAGGAAAACAAAGTTTTGTGTAAACTGCATTTTAGTAAATTTCAGTGTAACATAATCAAGGATCACTGATTGCGCCACAGTAACTTTGATACCAAATAATCACATCCACTTTCCAATGCATTAGTGTTTTTATGTTGTGACAGTAAAATATGGACAAAATCTCCTTTTGAACTGGTTTATTGTAGTTTATTCAAAACTGAAGTAAAACCATTCTAGGTTAAATCCCGTATTTGATGATATGAAGAGCCAGACAAGTTGGCAGTAAAATCTATAAATGATCCATTGATTGCCCATCTTGGACTTAATCATTTCATTTTTCTGAAAATCACTTCCACATTTGAAAAGTACTTCCGAAACATTGCCAAGTCAGGCCACACTAATGTCACAACAAGATCCTCGGAAACCTTTTACTTGTTTGACTTTGATGGTGTGGCTGTAGTGCTCTTCTCAGGTTAACATGTTTTCTACATCTGTTTCTTCTCTAGCCTTATTTTTCATTACATTCGTTGGGTTTTCCTATCATCACGTCAAATTCTTATGAATTGTATTTTTAACAAGGTAAATGTTCACTTCACAGCTGTCAATATAAAGTTGTCAAGTATATTAAAAGATAAAAAAGAAACAATGATATTACCCGTAAAGACAGTAAAAGGAGGCAGGCTGTTTACTGCAAATTATTCAGTGTTTATCTTGTAATACACAAAAGGCCAAGGCAATAATTGGCAGGAATTAATTTATAGTATTTTTATTATTTTATTAAGTATTTTTATTCTTTTTGTTTCTTCCCTTTACCTGATTTATAAGCAGATAGATGAGATTAAAGTAATTTATAGTGATTAATTGTTGCTCATGAACACACAGGAGGAACATTTAATCACTTAGTGCCTCTTTAAGCACAACGCTTCTTGCAAACTGATCATTCCAGCTATGTACCTGCTAACGGCTCTCCTCCTTCTTTAGGAATACGGAGTTCCTATGCCAGTCAGCACAGCCACCATGGACAGGACATGAGGTCAGCCATCTCCCCAGACCGCCACATTGCACCCATATATGAGGACAGGACTTTCCGGGGTCCGTTGTACCGCAGCCCCAGCCACACCCAGCAGGGTTCCCTTTACAGGAGCGGCTCAGGTTGGTCAAACTCTTCTTCAGAGAGTAGCAGACAATCCGTGAAGTGTAAACACCGTAAGCCTCCTAAATCTGAAAATAATCTTAAGTGGGAAGAATGGCTTGCTTACAATTTGACGAGCCCCTGCACAATACTCTGAATGAGACTGGAAGAGAAGAGTTTGTGTTTTTAGAAAGCTTTTTTTTTTTTTTTTTATAAAGATCCCAAAGTCACAAACAGTGGTGAAGATCTAAAATCAGTGTAAAATAAATTAGTCTGGATTGTTTTTACACTTTTCTCTGCAATGCCAAATGTGACATTAAAATTTTTATGTTTTTGTGATTTTACAAATTGAGAAAATTATTTATTATTCTCCAACTTGGATATAAAATCCATTTTCATTATAGAATGATCCTTTTGTGGCCTGATTAGTTCATCTATTTTACTTCTTGAACCAGAATTTACTAATCCTTAAAAACAGTGAAATGGATCTTTAGTTTTAATCCACAATAGATGGGATGAATCATATAAGCTAACTTTAGTATCACCATCTACAGCTGTATTCTTGTACCTACACTGTCTACAAAATAATACTGCATAATAGGAATTCACCATATTTATGGAATACTGTAGAAATTACAGACCTTCGGTCTATCATTAGAACAATAGAAATCTGCATTCTACCAGCTATCTGCAGTAATGCTTGTTGGTGATGTAATCAACAAGCATTTCTATTTTGCAGTATTGCACCCACTGGTGTTGTAGTTACAATTGCAATTTTATAAATCATGCTCCTCTGCAGTAAAACACCTACATTCAATAAATTAAACTTGCAAACTGGAGTAAGTTATCTCTTTCTATTGACTTATAAATAAACCAGGGGAGGAATTTTAAACTGTTTCCAATTATGCTTATGTGGTAAAACCAAAACACAAAGATACATGATTTCTGTCTATAGGTTTACCACATTGTGGTTATTTTCAGATCTACTGGAAGCTCTATTTGTTCTTTTGCGTTTTTTTGCTCCCATTGTTTACTGTCTGAGATTCATCATGCAGGTCATGAAAAGTCTTGATTTTCTTTTGACTTATAGCATTTTGTCTAAACCAAACACATGTTTTTCTCATCAGGCGCTGATGCTCTCTTTGACTTCCAAAAACTTGCCAGTATTAGCCATTTAATGAGAGTGGCCTTGGCTATTTGTTTTGTCTCCTTTTTGGGAAAATGGTCGGTCTGCTGTTTATCTCTGTACGTTGAGTTGTTTCTTTGCTTTTCTGCTTAGGATTCCTTTCTTGATTTTTTTCCTAAATACTCTTCCCTGCCTCACGTTTCCTTTCTCCCTCCACTGTCTGACAGAAAAGGGTGAGACAGAAGTTAATAGACAGGTTCTGATGTGTCATTCTGCCTGAAAGGAATCCATTACCCACATGTCACACTGAGCTCTTGAAAAGGGACAGTCTGGGGACTTCTAGTTTACCCACAACTGCCACCTTTTTCTCTCCCAGTTATCTTTTTCTTGGCTAAAATACAAATGTAAACACATTTCACACATTCAGACTTACCTGGGGCACTCTGAAGATCTGCTTTGAGAAATGGGTTCCCAAATAAATGCTATTGATGTTGTGTAGAAGTTAAAAAAAACCCAATGCACTACCTGTTTTTCCAAAGATGATTAGAAAAATTGAGTGAGGCTGAGCTGAAGGGGATGTTCGATACACAGTCTTTCCATGAGCTGCTTCATTTGAAAAATCCAATTTGATCCGGGATTTTTCTTTGTTATATTTCAGTGAATCATTTTCTCTGAATTTCTTTTTCCATGTCTGTTTGGCCATTGCCAGGCGCATTTGCTGTAAGTTAGAGCAACACGAGAAAGATTATGTGAAACTTTGAAAAATTAGGAGCAGGGTCAAAATACAGCTGAGTCTCAATGAAATTAGAATATAGCCTAAAAGTTATTTGTTTCGTTATTTAAATTCAGAAAATGGAACTAAATAGAAAAGTGTTGGGCAAGTGAAACACAGAAAGATGCATTTAATGGATTAGTTTCTAATTTAGCTATTTAGGTGCCTGAGCTGTGGTAAAGTTTGGTTTAACCTAAAAACAAATAAGAACTTCATAACAGCATGAAGTGTTTGGAGTGTTTGCTTTGCTGCAGCTGGACATGGACAGATCAATTTCACAAAAGAATTCTATTGTCTATTAGAGTGAAAATGCAATAACATCTGCACCACTGGATCCTGCAACATGTCAATTACACAAAACATACCTGTAGTAGCATCTCACTCAAGTCATTTCAACCAAGTAGTTTTTTTTCTGAAGCCTGAAACAATTAGCAAAAAATGTTTCGGTATTAATAGAATTTCCTTTTTAAACTGGATGACTTTGCTCAAATGTCTTGGCTATTCTTGACAAGCTTCTCAGAATGGATGACTTAACAGTCCCATGCTCACTATTGCATATGATTATTGGAACAGATGAACATGGGACCTTCAGACGTCCGGAAATTGTACCCAATGAAAAGCCAGGCTTGTGGAGGTCCGTCAGTTTTCTTCTTGACTTCTTTAGATTTTTTTCAACCTGTCACACAAGTGTGTTTGAGCTGTTGCCTTAAAGTACATCAACATGTGTACTAGATTTGGCTTGTGCGTTTTCAAACAGGCCATGTAAACATCAGATTCCAACTACTCAGTGTCTAATAAATCTATATCATATGATGTATATAATGTGCATTTTTAACTTAGTTTCTGAAATAATTTTCAGTCTACTTTTTTGAGGTACATCTGTTGTAAGCTTCACTGTGTTGCGTTGAATTCCTCTCCCTGCATGCCTGTGGGGTGTTTAGTTTGGGAGGTGGACACTTTGCAGGCTTGTGTCACTGCCGAACATAGAAGAGCACCGATGCGAGAAATTGTGTTTTTGGAGTAAAACCACAAGTTGACGTCTTGGTTCCTGGTAGGAGGGAGTTTGGGCGCTCGTGCCCAGTTCTTTCGGGTTTGCTGATACAGATCTGACCAGCGCAGCAGGCATGCTGTCACAGATCACGTGGTTTCAGTTAGAAGGAGGGCTAAGTCTTACCAGCCTGTTTATGCAGTTTAAAAAATGGGTCATAATGCTATAATATCACAAGGAGCAAATGAATAGAAGACAGATGACGAAAAGAAGATGCAGCTTCTCTTTTTAGTCTTGATGGTTCATTTTTGGTCTTTTTTTTTGTGGAGCTGGTCAGCTTTTACAGGTGTCTTTTTAGCTGAATTAGTACAAGAATGCAAGAACGGGATGGATCAAGAAGACTGGGAAGAAAGAATTTGTGGATTATCAAGCAGGTTGGGTCCTTAAGTGCTCTCTGAACACAGGCAGGACCCCTCAAGCTACGTACAACCCAGTAAACGTAAAAAAAGCCTTTGAAGGAGAATGGATCTACTTTCTGCAACCACGGGAGCTGTATTTTATCCTCACCATTAATTGGGTCCACATTTGAAAATTTGCAGAGTCTGTAAGAGCAGCAGCATGTTTGTATTTCCAGCTTTGTGTAAAAACCTCTAAGCTAACAGGAGTACAAAGCTCTCAGTTTAGCTGAAAAGGTCAGAACTCCAGTCTTGCATTGTTTTGTTATCTTGTGTGTTGTTTTGTTTGTGTGTGTTTAATTTCCCTTTATGTTTTTGCGGTTCAGCTGTGGGAAGCCTGCAGAGGACACCCAGCCAGCGCAGTGCCATGACTTACCAAAGAAACAACTATGCTCTTAACACTGCGGCTAACTATGCCGATCCATACCGCTCTGCACAGTACCGGCCCTCCGATCCGAATTACGCCCGGCAGACTATCGTCATGGACGACGGCGCCCCCCGCTCTCCCTCCATAGACAGCATTCAGAAAGATCCCAGGTAAGCACGGTCACATTCCCAGTGTCGAGTCATGTTTTCATTTTCACTGGATTTACTCTGTGGTTAGTATTTAACCACATAAAAGTCATCCAAAGGGGCTAGTTGTGCTTACAAGGCATCCCTGTTCTGCTGGGTCAACACCGGTGTCCTCTTACTATTCAAACACAGAGCTCTCCCCCTGGATAGCCACACATGGCTTTAGCCATTAAGCTGGCTCAACTGTGCCTGGTCGCCTCACAATAGATTCTCACAAGCACTGAAGTGCTGCGTCTGCTCTTGTTGTACAGATGTGTGGATGTGTAGAGCATGGGTTGACAACTTGTGGTAAAACCCTGACCCTGCACATTGGAGGCTTTGTTTACATTTACAGTGTGCTGTAACTATTTAAAGGTAGTGGCTGCTCAGGAAGTTCACCAGACTCTAGAATTTCTGCCCTTGAATATATTTTCAGATTCAGCTTTAAAAAACACAAGTTCATGTTTACTATCCAGAGATCTACTGTGTAGAATTTACCCCAAGTGGTGTAAAGCAATCTGTGCTACAACTGTAACACTTTGTGTTTCAGTGTATAGGTGGTACTCACTCTCATTTTGTAAGGGATTGCTTGTAATTAAACAAAAGGGTCAATTCATTAATATAAACCTTTGTGTTTGAAGAATTTTCTTAGAGCACTGTATGGTGCGGGGCATTTATCATATCACTTCTCTTTTATCATGATAACTTTATTATCATGATAACAATTTTGATTTATTGTTGTCGCAATAAATTCCACTTCGGCATGTTTAAAGTCCCCCAAAACTGTCTTTACTGTTGAGGTTGTTACTTTTACTGTTTTCTCCAGAAGCATCAATAGAAGCATCAATAAATACCAATAAATGTGAAAATATAGTTACAGTGTGCTGCTTCATGAAATAAACACACTTCTGTATGTGACTGGTGTCCCAATTAAGCGTCTTGGAAAAGGAAATGCTTTTCAAGAGTGTTATTTGTGGGGCTTTGATTGACGTCACACACGGTCAGTCATATAGTTACCTAAAAATAAGTTATATAGTTCTTATCACTTATATCATTATCACAATAGTATCGCAAAACATTGTAATAAAACCTTAAGTCTAATTGAAGGTAAACATTAATACATTTATATAAACCTTACAAAGTTTTTAAAACTTTGCTTAATGTGATTATCCAAGCACAATAGTTTGTACAAAATTGGACTCATAAACATAAACAATTTGCTTTCATTGGCACTCTTGAAAAAGAGAGAAGACGCAGAGTTGTGTTGATGTTTTTCCTCAT
Organism: Phalloptychus januarius; assembly: GCA_902982915.1. Taxonomy (NCBI): domain Eukaryota; kingdom Metazoa; phylum Chordata; class Actinopteri; order Cyprinodontiformes; family Poeciliidae; genus Phalloptychus; species Phalloptychus januarius. Next base: position 11,114,626 of record CADWAE010000230.1, on the reverse strand, counting down.
TTCCTTTGCACCTGTCGTCACGCTGATATGTTTCTACCCCATCTGCACTTTCAGAGAGTTTGCTTGGCGTGACCCGGAGCTGATGGAGGTAATCCACATGCTGCAGCATCACTTCCCCTCAGTGCAGGCCAATGCAGCCGCCTACCTGCAGCACCTGTGCTTCGGTGATAATAGAGTTAAGAGTGAGGTGGGTGGCGTTCGACTGATGCTGTACGGTGTCTTATTCCAGTTAATTCATCCTAACCTCCGATAACTGTTAAAACTATTTACATTATGTTAATTTGTTTTAATTTAGCAATTGCAAGTTGTATGTTTAAAGGTAATGCCCTATTTATTTTGACAAGGTTCATTGTTAAAGCCTCTGGGTTTTGATTAGCTTCGACTTTGACATTACATAAGGGCAAAAAATCGCATGATGCCTCAATGCAAAGTTCAACATTTGGTCATTCTTACACAAAGAGAAGACTAAGGCAAATGAGCTTTAAATATTTAAATCTTTATTTGTTCTTAACTAAATCGATAAAATAAAAAAATTAATTAAGAATAAATAGTATTTTGTTTTCTGAAATGTTAGTTTTCCTGTTGACATTTAAACCGTTAACCTTTTGTTAAGGCAATCTTCAAACTAAACCTTATACTGTGAAAACTGTGAAGATAACACCAATTTTAATGATAAACTTTTTAGACTTATATTTTATTACTATTTAATTCATGGTCTGGGTTTATCGACTGAACCTTTTCCAAACAGGAACTCGTTCTTCATTTTTAGACTGTTTTTATGGGCATTAAAGCCCTTTCTGTTTTGTTTATTTTATATGATGTATCTTATGAAAAACTTGATTTTTATAGAATGCATGTAATGTATTCAGTATAAATAGTATATTTTGTCTACTGAAATGTCAAATCTCAGTATATTACTGAATAATTCATGCAATTCAATTTAAAGCTGTAGCTTTGTTTTCGTACACTTTATTCACTTCACTCTGTGCACAGAAGAAATGGCTGTTTTTTTCCACCTGTAATCTCCTGTGGTTAAAGCTCTAATTCCAACCAGCATTACTTTTCCAGATAATTTGGGTTTGGTATGAATAAAATCCTTGCTGCTGAATCTCTTGTCGCATGAATAAATTCATGCTTTTTGTTCTCCCCTAAAAAAACAACTGAACAAGAAAAAAACAGTTAAATCCCTTCCTGAGTGAAATTCAAGCATGACCTTATTCACCCTCCTCCAGGTGTGTCGACTGGGAGGAATTAAACACCTGGTGGATCTGCTCGACCATAAAACCGTCGAGGTCCAAAGAAACTCGTGTGGGGCTTTGAGGAACCTTGTTTATGGGAAAGCTATGGATGAAAACAAGATCGCTGTCAGGAACGCAGGAGGGATCCCCGCTCTGCTCCGCCTGCTGAGGAAGACGGTCGATGCTGAAGTGCGAGAGCTCGTCACAGGTTGGTCAGCATGAGTGGAGAAGCTGCTTTTCACCGTCACGTTGACTGTAAATTTGCACATAAAAATACAAAATATCTAAAAAACAAAAAAAAATTAAACCACCAATTGCTTTGCACATATACAGACATATTTAAAACGTCTGTTTATCTTTAGTGTATGAGATTTCTTTGTATATTTTATCACTTCATTTCGCAGCGAGTTTTTGCTTCCACTTTGATCCCATGGTAATATTGGCTTGCCCCACATCTCCAAACTCATCACAGCGTAATAAGTTTAAGCACCACTGACCAAAGTCAGTTTCTTAATTGTAAAATACTTATTTACAAAGCAAAGAGCAGGTATTAATGTCTAAAATATTAAGTTTCGCACATTTAATAGGTTTTTCTTTCCTGGTTTGATTTCTTGGTTGGTTTGATTGATGAGAGATTAGATGACTTTGCTCATAAAACCGCTTTTTAACTTTATTATCTAATAATTTTTTAGCAACATTACTGATATCAGATCACAGAAGTTTCTTTTTGTGTCGTTATTGAAAATGCGGTTGGACTGTGACGAGACAGACATGTTCTGTAGCTCTTTCATCTCTACATCTCCCATCTAATAGGTTGTTTGGCGCTACAAATAGGGATTACCTCAGAGTGTTGTTAGGGAGTGACATGTAATTAAGATTATTTGAATATACAATCAAACAGACTGGCAGTATTGCCCTCTCTGGGAATATTAGAGTAGTTTTCCCTGCCTCTCAGCTGATTGTTTTTACCATTCTCCTATGTAAAATAGTCTTCACATGTCCCTTTCTCCTCCTCTGGGCTTCATGCTACTCTGGTTGTTTGTGTTGTTTAAGCCCTGTAAACGTGTTCTAAATCCATGTTGTTTTGGATCAGGGTGGAGCGCTACTGGAATGAGCAAACCAAAGACATTTGGCTTCCAGGTGGCTGAGTCAGCTGTTTGTGCAGGGACTCCAGTCTTCTTTATTGCCCGGTTTCAGGTTACAGTCTAGTAGTCCCCAGGGGCAAAACAATTCAGCTGGAATATGAGCACAATAATTTCGTATTAACTGGGAGGAGATTGTTTTCAGCTTCCTCTATCAATCAAGTGTGTATTTACTTTGCCTAACACAAATAGAGGGGGAAAATATTCAGCATTTTTAAAAGGGCACAAGAGGATAATTTGTCTCTGCTCCCTCTTGTTTTTATTAAACGAGTATAAAAAGAAAATCTAAAACATATGTCTTTGTGCTGTTTATTTAGACCTGGAAAGAGAGTAGAGGGACTCTTTTTTCCAAATCAGATTGAGCAGATTTTATGTGAGCTCTATTCAGGTGTTCTGCTTTCATCCACTGTTCAGAAAGCCTGTTGTGGCTAATTGGTTGTACAGACCCCAGGGTGGGATGTGGGGGGCCTGTTTGAAAAGGTCAGCAGTACAACATCACCTTTGGTTAATTACAGCTAATGAGAACAATCCAGAACTGTTACCTGATCGACAAGAGGATCCCACACGGCAGCTGAAAGAGGAGCAGTCACAGATCAGACACTTGTCTATAATTTATTTCTACTTACAAAGCAGCCTCTGAGTAGTAGGTATCATATGAATAATTAACATTCTTGAGCATTTTAGTTGAAAGATAGTTAAAAAGCTAAACAGTGGTGTCTGAAAGGCTTTTTCTTCCCTTCTGCAAAATGTTCCGGCTCGCTGAGGGAGAACTCCCTACTTGCTGCCAGTCTTTTGTCATTTTGTGGTCTGGTCTCATGTCTTGTGCTGCAAGCTATGTTAGTTACTGCTGCTTGGACAAACAACTCCCCGTCTGATCAAAAGGTCAAGCTCACCATTCGGCCTTTAGCTCACTCAGGCTCTGTTTATTATTCCAAATCAGCTTTTACCTTGGATTTCATTTCACATTCCCTGTTTAACCATTCATTTGTGTAATCAAACACCTTAACTCAGAGTTGGCAACTTACAGCAGGCCATCCTTTATTGAGGATGTTTTGTTTTGTGACAGACCAACACAAAATAGTTGTGATGTGACACATGAAGTGTCTTCAGGGTTGATGTTCAGTATGAGTTTTTTTGTGTTTTGGATCTTGGAACAAAGATACATAAAGGTTCCTCACTTTCGACTAGAGCGCCTTCTTCCACGTTTGCTGTTCACTCTCATGGCTTGTGGCCATCTTCAAACACGATGTCTGATGGTTGTCTGTAAACTGTGACTTTCTTATTGATTCTCTCCCGCTCCTCCAGAGTTACCATCAGACTGTAATTTGCTTCTCTGATTAATTCTCTCCTTTTCCAGCTTGTCAGTTTAAATAGGGAGCCATGTGTTGATAGATTTGTCTTATAAAATAACCCTGCTTTAAGCTTCTCTACATTTGAATCATTTGAAGATATGCAATGTGCTGCTTGGTCTGAGAACTCCAACAAAAAGCTAGATTCTGAACTTACAGACCAATTTACAAATAAAGTGATTTGCTAATAAAGTGACGCTATTAATAAACTTACACATTGTTTTATGCACCATGTATCATTTTTATTTCATTTGACAATTTTGCCTTTCTTAGTGTTGATCTGTCACATGCAATTCCAGTAAAATATATCAGTCTGTGAAAAGGTTCAAAAGGGTGTCAGTAATTTTGCACAGCACTAGATGCTGCGAGTTCAGCTAAAAAGCTCCCTCTTTCCTTTAAAGTCCACACCAAGATGACTCTGATTCAGTCAATAGAGCATTGAAATTTTTCAAGCTCAGCTCCCTGAATTCAAAAGGTTAATAAACTGGGCAGTTTTTATGTTATCTGCCCCATTACAGTCTTGACCTAAATAGTGGCCCTGTTAAAGCTTCACCAAGCAATGTCTTTGACCTGCTGATATTTAATTCAGAAACAGAGATTGTCTTAAAGGCGCAGTTTCAAATTTTCTGAATCCGTCAAGGTCAGTTTCATTTTGTATAAAGGGAATTGTTGTAACCAAGATGTAATTTGTCTTTCACAGAAGTTTGGACTCTTGGGAATTTATATTATCAAAAGTGAAATATGTAGCTGCTCTTTATTGCAAGCACATGGATTTGCAATCCTGCCTGTTGCAGGATACAAAAAAATGTGGACACAAGTAAAAAAAACTAGCAGAGATTGATTTCCTCCAAATCTGTAACTCCTGTTAAGTATATTCACACCAGTTCTGTTTAGTTCGCTTTAATCAAACTCTGGTTCATTTAACTACAAAGTCTGGCTCACTTTTAATTCAGTTTGAACCAATATGTGAATGCCAAAAGCGCCAAAAGCATTGAGCGGACTCCAGCACAGGGCATTCTGGGTAAATACAACCAAAACAAACATCCAAGTCTACCGGTAGTGGGAGATATAGCTCCTGGTGTTTTACCAAAGACAGCAGAGAAATCAGTGTTTCCTTCAGTGTTTTTTGGTGCAGCACCACCACAGGCCAGGCGGTGAAGAGTTCTTTCAAAGGGTTTGGTTAGTTTGACACAATGCAGCGTGAAAGTGAACTACACCAGCTGAATATGTAACAAATGTTACAATTTTGGTTCCCAATCGAATTGAGTCAACTGGACTATCAGGTGTGAAAACACCCTCAAACACACTGTCAGCCCAGTGGGCAATAGTTAGTTAGAAACTCATGATGACACCCATTCACTCAATCAATAACCACTTTCACACATTGGTTATTCCTCATTAGTATAAAAAAGGTGTCCTTGTGAAGCTGTCACTGTTTCTCCTTGATGATTCACTCAGATTACACAGAAAAAGCTCTGCTTGGCACTGAAACAGTGCTTTTTTTCTATAAGTGGTGACTGCAGAACCTGCTGGGTCATAGCAGTGGTTTTGTGCTGTCATTGTGCAGGTAGCAATGACAGCACAAAGGTCAATGACCGTTTTTCAACCCAAGATTTTTGTGAAGAAAATTAAATCAGCTTTGAGAATTTTCTTTTATTCTGACCTAAAAGGGTAAATAAATGAAATAGGTGGATATTTAAAGGAGCATTCATTGTGTAACTACACGTAATTTCAATAGCCTGGAGAGAAGGTAACAGCACTCGGTTCAGATTGAGATGCCCAGAGAAGCTCAAGAAAGTGGTTGATTTTTACTATCCAAGCTGACTTGTTGGAAACTTAAAAATCTCAAATGTTTTTCAGTCTGTGGGCGATCTTGTGCAGAGAGTACATGAGCCCTACCAGGTTGTTCTAACAATCTCCACTGTCCAGCACTCTGTTCCTTTCTGTGCTCGTTTTAGAAATTAATGACCCTGCTGATATAACATTGTTCTTGAATGTTTAAAAAGTCAAGTAAAGCCACAAGAAAGCAGCAACAGAAAAGCAGCAACAGAAAAACAACAAGTATCTGGCTGATATAAATATGTGTGCACACACAGAAACAAATAGACACAGGTTTGGTCCATCTGACTGTCAAATATGACTTATGAGTATTGCTCCTGGTGTTGCTCCACTGACAGCATTGTCAGTCACACCTCAGTAATTCCTGCGGTTGATTTCTCCAGCATGTAGCCTCCACAGGACTCGTCTGATATCCTGTAGAGACCATTCGTTTCTGCAAATTGCCGGTAGAGTGGGTGTGGGCCTGAGGAACGTGTTTGAGGGAAGCTGTGGATTGAGTGGATTGTGAAGATAAAGCAAAGACATTGGTCAACAGGAATCTGACTATTTTTTTCCTCTATGAAAGCTGGAAGCTCTTTCAAGATACTGCTTTTCTGAGTGGTTTGGAAATCAGAAATATAAAGCTGAATGTGCTTGAATAAGTGCATAAATTTCATAATACTGTGTCATGCTTTCTCAAGCAGAGATTGCATCCCACCTTTTGCTCTGCTTTTGATATGCAGAATCACACACCGCTGGCAGGTTCCTGTATGGTGCCCATGCCGCATACTTAAAAGTCAAATAGACATTATCTTCAGTTTTGTTCTGATGATTTTTCAAAATGCGGGCATTTATGTGTGGACTTTATCATATTTTCCGTTCTTGAAAGACATTGATAGTTAAAATAGTTGATTTGATGATTTTCATTAGTAGGCCACAGAAGGCACCATAGATGGCTACAAGTGTTTTGCTGCTATTATCCAAGGGGGGTGTTCTGCTCTACTGGACGCCCCTCCTTGAATATCATGACATGTGGTAACTGTACATGTTCACAGTTAATGCCCTTTAATTTTATTAACCTATTGTTGGAAATGATAATTCAATTATGCTAGTTTTAACTTTAAGCACATGTTTAAATATTTGACAGATCAACATTATCTTGAATAGGACTCAATTTTAAGTTAGATTTAGAGTCATGGCTTAATCAACATAATCTGATCAGTAGAAGATAATTGTACCAGTTTTTAGATCCAAATCAGCCCGTCTTGATATTCTACGTGAGAGGACGGCTCTGAGCCATCAGCCTCCTGCTGTGCTTGGAATGCAGCCAGCATCTGTGCTGGGACAGCAGGAGGGGGTCTGCATAGAGATAACTGTTTCCTGGACCCATATAAGGATTGGGGCCTTTTGCTATGTAGACACCTGAAGAGAGATAGGATCTCACACAAAAGTGTGGAAGGTTGGTCGTCTCGGGAGAATCAACATTCATCAGCCCAGCAACGACAGTCATAAAACATTTGGAGCATCTTCCCTTTGAAATTTGGAACTTAGTCTAATTAGAGAGCAGGGAACCTCCCAGACTGCATACATTAGAGAAGAGAACACACCTTCCTTTTAAAAGTTTCGGACCTGAAATAATTGATCAGATCGTTGGGGTGCGGCGGCACCGGCGCTCTCCGGAGACGCGATGCGTCTCCGTATTGGTCTCTGTATTTGTCTATTTTTCTGTTTCTTTCAGCTGATTGATGTCTGTCTTGTGGTTTTGAGTTTCTGTTGATTCTGGTATGTTATTGGTGTGATTTGATGCATTTGTTTGTCTGAATAAACTCTGGATATGAATGTTGTGAACTGCCCTTACGCACAGGGAAACCCTCGACCCGGGGAACTAGAGAGGAGGCAACGAGCTACAGGTGTTAATCATTATCCTCTCAATACTATCTAAATAATGCCAGATCACATTGTGAGCTTTTTCTGTCCCTGGTTGCTCCTCTACAATCAGCTCCTTCAAATGAAACACCAAACTTGATGAAAGCTGGATAAAAACACACACTGACACACTTGCCCTCACTCACGGGTGATCACACGCTTTTGCCAGCAGACAAAGATCGCACTGGGAAAACATTGAGACCTTTTTAATGGTATTTGCATTTTATAAACATTCCAAATTTCATTTTGATTTCAGTATGTGGTCTCCTGTGAGTAGCAGCAGGAGTAACCCTTTCACTCCAGGTAGATATGGCAAAAGTAAAAGTGCACAAAATAGCCCAAGTGCTTCCTGCCCTACCCCTGACATGCAGCAAAAATCAAGTCACAGCCGAATAAAAACTTTTGACCTGGCTTAACTGTCAGAGGAGAAATACTCCTGGCTATATAAGATTGAGCTGGGTAAGGAAATGTATACATGACGGAGAGAAAAAAAAAGATACAGCAGATAAAGATTGAAAGGTGGAGAGAGATAGAAACAGATGAAAGATGAGATAAACAGAAACGAAAGATGGGGGGGGAAATCAAAAAGCACTATCTCCTAGATAGAGATAGTGCTTTATCTACTATGGCAGCTTGTTTATGTTCTTCATTTATCTCAAATTTGAAGAGCGTTCTCTTTAAAATAGTAAAACCTATGTTTATAAAGAGCTGTTTAGCTTTATATGGGTCACATGTTTCCCAAAGCCTGCCTCTGATTGGTTGATCAGAACCTGGTGACAACTCCTTTCCTGAAAATGGTTTTGAGAAAGCAAACAGCTTGGTTCTCATGCTAGAAGCTCACAGATCAACTTTGAATTTATTTTCCTCCTTTTGTCACCCCTCCACTCATTGTTTAACATTAGATATTAATATTAAACTGTGAACTCATTTTTTAAACTCCTGAGAGGGCAATCATCATTCAATGGCGTAGCTGTAGTAAATCTTTGCTACTGGTTTATCTTAATTGCTGTTGTACATTATCATGAATAAATTTAGGTTAATTAATTTTAAATACGTTATTTTCTGAATAAGTGATTGAAGTGTAAGCATGCTAGTGATGCATAATCTGAAAAATAAAAACTTTTCTTGCTACATTGAATTAGTGACAGAGATCGTACAATGGAAGCTGAAAGAATTCACCCCTCAGAGAAAGTTACACCTGAAACCGATTGATTTATGTAGATTAATGCAGATAAATTTCAATTCTACATATTACAAGAGACAAAATGTTCACTGCGTATCTTGTGAAGCTTTGCCAGCACTGTCAGAATTGGGCTCCAGGGATCTATTACATTCTCTGTCATTTCCATTTCTTTAAGTAGAGTAAGGGAACAGCATGCTGAGAGAAAATAAAAGCTGAATTTTGAGAGAAGCTGCAGAAGTTAGTTTTTATTTAGATATACAAATAAGATTTCAATCTGTGTGACATAAATATGAAAACAAAAAAATCTTGGATTTGTCTGTGGATTGGTTCTGTTCAGCTAATTTATATTCCGCCAAATCGGAATCGAAATGTCCTCTCATTTCACATTATAAGATACATAGATTCAATTTATATACAAGAATAGACCCTGATTAATCCAATTAAATGTACAAATTCACACTCAGTTACATGGCTTTGAAGTGGATTCTAATAATTATACATTGCAGTCAAATTCAGTTCATCATGACAGTCGGTGAAGAGTTTTCTATCCACGAAAGCACAGGTGATTCCATGGTTTAATGCAGTTTGATGTATTTGCAAACTGAGCAAATCGTTATGTACAGACAGCAGCAGATTTGACTTTATCTGGTTGCACACATGCATGTTTTACGTGTCCCTTTTAGTTTTGTCATGGCAGCATTTGTGAGATGTAGCTCTGTGTTTACTCCCGAGACTTTACAGTGCACCCGAGCTTGTGCTGCATTAGCCTCCTGCAAGGTTACAGATACCCTGCAGAAGGCGGCTGGTGCCTTAGTATAAGCCTTGCAGCAAGAGCCATCTAATTAGGAGAACATGCTACATGCTGGCTAATCCTCGACAGATGCAGCATCAAAGGCTGTCAGGACTGCGCATGATTATCAGCAGTTACCATAAGTATATTTGAATAGAGTGAAATGATAGAAGACTTCCCTTTATTTATATTTCATTTGAAATGCCTGAGCCATAGGGATCCTTGCCTTATCCTCTCTTTTTTTTTCAATCCAAGTAATAATCTCCACCTTGAGGATATCCTCTGTAGATGAAATGTGATGCATTGATGCTAAAGCTGTGCTTCCATTCTAAAGAAGTGTTTCACCTGAGGCTCTACGTCTGAAAGCCTGCTTGTTTGTTTGCATTTTTCTTGAATCCATGCTGAGTCCATTGGAAGTTGTTTTTTTTATTATTATTATTTCTCTTATGAGTTCCTCTAAATGCAGATGATTAAAGAGGAACCCTGCATTCTTTTTTTTTTCTTTACTTCCCCAGGGGTTCTGTGGAACCTTTCGTCGTGCGATGCTGTGAAGATGACAATCATCCGGGATGCCTTATCCACTCTGACCAACACTGTGATCATCCCTCACTCTGGATGGAGCAGCTCTACATTCGACGATGACCACAAGCTGAAGTTTCACTCCTCCCTCGTGCTGAGGAACACGACAGGCTGCCTTAGGTAAACCACCTGATGATCATGCTGAACACTAGCACCTCACTGTGGGCATTTGCCACTATTACATCTGATATGTATTGTCAGTAAATGTGAAATTTTGTCCCATTATATATTTTTTTTAAAATATAACAATTTGTTTTTGTTTTTTTAGATCTCTATTTCACATAGATTTTATCGAGTCTTAAAAAAATAATTTTAATGTTGTCCAGATTGTAATAATTTGCAAAAAGATAGTAACATATGGAAACATATTTGCTTTTCTAATCTTTATTTCTGGTTCCATTGTCTAAATAGAAAAGGATGAAGGAATTGTGTCCCTTCATCCTTTTTTATATGTACTCTTCCGTTTTTGTTTGTTTCTTCATCCCTCAATCTATTCCTCCCTCTCCTATTTCCTTCCTTCTTTCATTCCTGACTTTCTTCCTAGTGTTCTTCCTTCTTGTCTTATATTTTTGTGTCCTTGCAATCTCTCTTCTTCTTTTCATCTTTCTCAGTGTTCTTTTTGTCATCTATTATTATTTTTTGTTTTTGTTTATTTTCTTTCTTTCTTCCTTCTGTTTGTCGTTCTTCCATCCTTATTTTTTGTCTTGTCTTTACTTCCTGGCTTCTGTCCTTTCATCCTTGTATCCTATGTTCCTGTCATTTTGTCCTTTCTTGCATCCATCTTTTTACCTGCCTTGTGACTTGTCATTTACTGTGTTTTTTCTTTCATACATCCATTGCATTATCTCTTCCTCCCTTTCTTTCTTTATTCTCTCTTTCCTTTCTTGTGTCCATCTGTTGATTAATTATTATCCGTTGAGATTTCGACTGGTTCCGCATTGAAAGGCGGAACCAGTCGCTGAAGAAATATCTGCCGGTGTGTTTAGGGTTAACTTTGTTTAGGAAAAGTCTAGATTTTTTTACATGAAAACTGTAGGAACCACAAAAGACTTGTACTGTTATGGTTCATAAAATGTTTTCTCTCTATCCTGCGCTATGTTGCTTTGCAGGTTTAATTAGTGGCAGTCACTTCACTTTGTATATGTTTGTTCATCATGTGAACATGCATAGGTCTGGCTTAAAGACTTTTATTTACTGAACAAAGAACAATACTTACTTGATTCAGGCTACACAAAGTCTCTTCATACATTAAAGATGGTGTCTGGGAATGACAAAGCCCACATTACCATTTCAAGTAGGAGGCACACAGCTATCATTTTGGGCATTTGTTTACTAAGCAAAGCTCCAACTTGAAGAGCTACTGATTATGTGTGTGTGTTCATGTTTTTTTAAAAGGAACCTGAGTTCAGCCGGTGAGGAGGCCAGAAAGCAGATGCGTACTTGTGACGGCCTGGTTGACTCACTGCTCTACGTCATCAAAGCCTGTGTAAACACGTCTGACTTTGACAGCAAGGTACCTCACAAAGTCTGATGCCCACCATTGCACACACACCCACACTCATATACACACACACTCTTAGGCCCAGAGGAGAATATGCAGCCAGTTGATAAGAAGCTCTGGAGAAAATACCCTCCTTATCCTCTTTGAATCATTTTATTGCCTGCGTCTAAATGACTCTCAGAGCAGTTAACAGAAACTGTTTGATGTGCTTTGTCACCCAAAGCACAGCCAGAATCTGCGTAAAAGTGAACCTTAAGCATCAGATGTTAATCATACAGTAAATTAACATTTATTCAATGGCTGCAGCAAAGAAAGTACATCTCCTACGCATGAATCCTTGCATTATTAAAGTTAAGTGAATCATCTGAAATGTGGCGATGGTTTCTCCCTTTGGCAAAGAAACTAGTCAAGCAGATAATGTTCTACGTTTCCTGATGTTCTGTATGGCTAAGGAATGCAGACCTCAGTAAAAATGGATTTATAATCAATGCATTCTGGATAGTTTTTCAAACAAAGTCTCTAAGAAGCATAATACAAGTGTAACATTATTTACCAGAGGTCTAATTAGTCAACTTTTTAATTACAACTTGTAAAAACCATATCGACAAACTTAAATCCAGATTTGTGATGCCCAGCAAATTGTTGGTAGGCACCTATGTTTTTTCTCTTAATATCCTCAGGTTGAAACTGTGGCTTTATAACACTAGTAATTGTATTTCTGTTGCAATATCAGTGAGGGTAATATTAATATCTTAAAAATCTGTTTGGAATGCAATATTTGTTGGCTATTCATTTCAAGTGTCAGGAATTCATGTTTTGCATAAAAGTAATAACGTCAACCTACTGGACGTAGTCCCACTGCAGCAGATATTCACACCTAATAACAACAATAAAAGGGCAGAGGAAGAAGAAGAAAAAGAAAAATGATCACAGGAGATTTAGAAGCAATGCAATGCTAGATGAGAGGAGTCAGCAAGATGGGGGCTGTTATCATTATCACAAAGATCTCTCTTTTTGTATTCTGGATCAGTATTATTTGAATTATCATCATCTCATGAAAAACTTATTTCAATATAGTCATCCAAATAAACTGAAATTAACTGAAAATGACCTTAAAATATATAGACTTAACTTCACGTTTTGAATTGAATTACTGAAACAAACAAACTTGCCAACGATATTCTAATTCATTCAGAGGCACCAATAATGATACGGTAATGTTTATAAAGCTAGGGAAACAAGTAGCAAGTTCATTAATTGTATTACTGTATTAATGAACAGAAGAACTGCTGCCTTTATACTGCTTAACTGTTAACCAGTTCTCATATACTTGTTTGGATTGATGCATGAAGTTCAAGATTGTATTTTCTGTGCCTGGCAGATTGTGGAGAACTGTATTTGCACTCTAAGGAATCTGTCTTATCGTCTGGAGCTGGAGATGATGCCATCATCATTTCCAGTAAACCAGGAAATGGACGGCTTACTGGGCCGAGACTCACCAAGTAAAGAGGTGGACTCCAGCTGCTGGGGCAGGAAGAGAAAGAAGAAGAAAAACAGCTTACAGGAGGACTCAGTGAGTGTTGTGGTTTAACTGGACTATTGTGCTTGTTTATGCTTCATAAGTTCTAGATGCACAGAACTTTGGCTTTTCTTCCATTTTTTTATTTTTGAATTTTTTTCACACAGGAAATATGTTTCTTCTGTATATAAGTGAAAAATGTGCTGCAGGTGCCATGATAGAGATGTTGGAAAATAAGACATTTGAAGATTATCCTTATTTATGCATGAAAGTAAACGTCAACAACTACCTTAAGACTTTTTTTATTTTAAAATATGGTGGAATATCTAATTTTTGGTGCGTTTAATGAGCTGAAAAACAATTTCAGTTTTTTATCTTCTGATCAGAGCTGATGGAGTAAAAATGAACACATTCTGATCTCTAGAAGATCGTCTGATAAAATAAAATTATAAATGATTCCTAAAGCGTCACCCTTTCACAGTCTGACTTGTAAGTTGTTGTGTGTTCAGTGGGACGGTGTGGGGCCCATTCCTGGCTTCTCCAAGTCTCCTAAGGGGGCCGAAATGCTGTGGCACCCCTCTGTGGTCAAGCCTTACTTGACGCTGCTAGCTGAGAGCTCAAATCCTGCAACTCTTGAAGGTTCAGCAGGATCTCTTCAGAATCTGTCAGCTGGCAACTGGAAGGTACAGTGCAAATGTGCATTCATCAAAACACAAATGCAGATTTTCTCATGCTTCTCTGCCGTGGCTGGGGAAAAAATACATATAAATGGACTTAGCCGTTCACCTCTTCTGCATCAGTCATACAAATGTCAGTTTAGCGCTTGAAATCACAAATGCGCATCTCAAGCTCATCAGTATTCCCTAGTGATGCAGAGACCTTAATGAAATTTTCATCTGTTTTCTGTATTCAGTTTGCAGCGTACATTCGTGCAGCAGTTCGTAAAGAGAAAGGGCTTCCCATCCTGGTGGAACTGCTGCGGATGGACAACGACAGGGTGGTGTGTTCGGTTGCCACGGCTCTGAGAAACATGGCCTTGGACATCAGGAACAAGGAGCTTATAGGTCAGGAGTCACTGTGTGTTTGAAACATGTTGGGCTGGAAAAAATATACTATACTGAACTATTTATGAGAAGTTTTTCTGCTTTATTATGTCTTGTAATGTAGCTCATGCTGTACCAATAACCCAGATATCATGCTGCGAATTAGTTTGCTCAACTTAATGCACAGTCTCACATGATGTGTTGATCTTATAAATACAGTCTAAAGTTTATATGTTTTCACTCTGGACATAATCCAGAAACATTCTTGTAGCTCACCAAGGCCCGTTAACTTCAAGTAATTGTGATTGACTACAGATGGCAGCTTCTCTGTAAGAAATAAACAAACACATGAAATTACTGGAAAATCAAAGAGCCTCTGTGCAGATTTATACAAAGCAAGAGCGTTGTCAACGTCAGTTTTGAACCAGTAATGAACCGAACATTGTCATTTACTAGCATTTCAAAAGTGTTAGGAGTGAACGTTATTTTGCCAGAGTTTCTAACGAGATTTTATCTTGGGGATTAATCATAAAGTAAATAGTTGCTGCAGATATAATGAACAAATAAAACAACTTTCTGGAAGGCAGATTTAAAGCAGAGAGGGTTGAGTTGCTTTTGTCAGAAAAACTGGAAGTCTATTGCCGGAGGAATAATGAGGCATTGAAGCCAACACACACTGAATCTTCCGTCCTTCATGACGGTGCTATGAACTATAAATTAATTATTTATATTAGGATAAGTGACAATGTCTATAAAAGAAGGCTCAGATCTGGTATGACCAGCAAAGCTAATGCAGAGATTTCTGTATGTTTTCCATAATCGGGATCAATTCTTGGTTCAATTAATTTCCAAATCCTGCATGTTTCATGACGGACTGAGATTGATGGCTTAAAAGGATAAAACAGAGCAACTGTACGGCCTTTCTGTTATTTAATGAGTCTCTCTCTGCCTTAATGAAGTGCAGGAATGTCTTTGGATGTAAATAATACTATTGGCATTTAAATAGCTTCTTACATCTTCCGAATTCATATTTTAACACCTCACTGACATTGAAATGAGCTAAATTTCAATTGCTATTGAATATTTGACATAGTGGGGCTAGGTATGGGGCATTCAATACCAGAAAAATGTTTGGGTTTTTGAGCTGCTGGACAGCCTGTACCAGTCAGGGGTTTTAAATCTGTAACCTGCTGGTCAGCAGATGATTCTCTATACATCTCCGTTGGAAACTAAATGGTGCTTCTACCAGGACACTTCCAAACTCATCATAGAACCACCAGACAATTTGTTGATAATTTGTCACTAAATCAGTCCGAAATTTAAATATTCAGCAAGTAGCTTGCATGACTGGGACTTTTCTGTGATAATTCTGTCACAGGGAATAAAAAGCTCACAGCCTAATATAAATATGACATTCATGTGCATGATGAGCATATGTCCCAGCTAAAACTGTGTGGTAATCCTCCTGCACAATCCTGTGCTTCATAAAACCGTCTTTCACTCTGTAAAATGAATGTTTATTCAGTAGCAGGAGTGATGTCTGACGGCGCGGGTTAATGAGGTTTTAGTGCTGGCTAAATATGCTTTTTGAGGTCTTTGTTTGACTTGGTGCAGCAAGTATTCAGCATCTTTAGCTGGGCTCCTGCACTGAAGGACAGATAAGGGAGGCAATCCTCCTTCACAGTGAAACACACACATACAGTGTAATTTAAGAAAAGTGCCTACCACGCTGCAGACCCCAGCACATTGAATGTTACTCCTTTATTTAAATGACATTACATACTGTTGAGGTCAGCACAGAATGTATTTGCAAGTGCATTGCACGACATGTTAAAAAATGCATCAAAACCATGTGCACATGTGATGCATCGCCCCCTCATTGTGTCCTTGCCTGAGCTTCTGCAGCAAACCTGCAGTACGTTGTGTCATTACGCATAAGCTGCAAGTCCCGCCTCCCTCCCCTGCAGGGAAGTACGCGATGAGGGACCTGGTAAACCGCCTCCCTGGGGGGAACACCACCCTGCTGTCGGATGAGACCGTGGCTGCCATCTGTTGCACGCTGCACGAGGTCACCAGCAAAAACATGGAAAACGCCAAGGCATTGGCCGACACAGGTGGCATCAAGAAGCTTGTCGACATCACCAAGGGCAGAGGAGACAGGTGGGGTTGCCGAGCCACACGTTTGTTAAAATGCTTCCCTGAACACTGGACAGTGGTCCACACAACATGAGCAGCTGCAGCCATTGGGGAAGTGGCAGTGTGTTCCTTGAAGTTTAACATCCCGATGGAACAATGCTGCAGCAGCTATTTTTAGTTTGCTGTATATTCAGTACGATTCTAGGTGAAAGCGTATTAAGGATAGCCTGCTCCATCAACCATGCTGTTTTGTATTAACCACAATGGATTCTTAATCAGAAGTGCTTAACAAAGTTTGTGACTGTTTTCCAGATATTCAGTGAAAGTGGTGAAGGCAGCAGCTCAGGTGCTGAACACGCTGTGGCTGTACAGGGACCTACGGCCCATCTACAAAAAGGTTCAGGCAGTTTATTTAACGCTAAATGTTTCAATGATTTTATGATTATATTTTAAATAGAAATATCAGAAACTGTCAATAATACTGTCAACAATAACATGACATGCTTGATTTATTTATTTATTTTAAATAATGTTTTTGGAGAAATATTAATTTCCTTGAACTTCGTCACATTTTGTCACGTAACACCTACATGTGGATTTCAGTTGGATTTCATGTGACAACCCAATACAAAGACAAAATATTAATGTTTTTTTTTGGGGGGGGGTTATCTCTAAATTTTATGCATTAGTTTTCAGCCTACTTTGGTCTGGTACCCCTAAATAAAATCCAGGCCAGTTAATTGCCACATAATTAGGAAATTAGTAAACTACAAATCTACAAAAAGGTAATAACAGCATTTTAGATTGAAGGATATTCATGTATTTGAATGGCATGGTTACAATGCAGACCTAAATCTAAATGAGAATCAATAACAATTAGTAATTGATCTTCTCAGGCATCCTCCATCCTCAACTTGAGGAGTTTTATTAAAAAAGGGTGGGAGATAAAGGTTTTGGTTTCTGCAAAGCTGGTAGAAACCTTAATCCACAAGATGTGCAGCTGTATCTCCTTTATTCTCCTTGCAACTGTTGTGAAAGAAGGTTTTAAGTATTGACTCTGAGAGTCTACAAATTTGTACCACAAATTTCAGATTTAATGTGCAAAATGTTGGTAAAGCATTGATACTCTCCAATTTTGCAATATTTTGTGTTGGTTTATTACATAAAATCCCAATAAAAAAGTTTTGTTTTTGTTTTGGTTTCTCTCACTGTCACTTTCTTCCCTCACAGGATGGCTGGAACCAAAACCACTTCATCACCCCAGTGTCAACACTGGAACGAGACAGGTTCAAGTCCCAGCCCACCCTCGCCACCAGCACCGTCCAGATGTCTCCAGTCAACCATCCTGGTACGTTCTGGTAGCTTCGGACCCTGCAGCCAAGCAGCAGCAGTGAAACAGGAGCTGTGAAAATAAATATGCAATTTTTTTTTTTCCTCTCTCCACAGCCGCCAGTGCCACGTCATCTCCGGCAATGCTGGGCATCAAAGATCACAGAAGCTCAGTCAGAGATTATCAGAGAACTCAGTCAACTATGCAGTTTTATAATTACCAAGGAGACGGCAGTATTCATAGAAAACAGTATACAGGTACTTATCTAAAAGATGGTGAACTTTAAAAAGAAATCTAATTTAAGTCTTGAATTATCTGCTCTATACTTGAGATCACTTTTTGCTCATTTCCACACCGCCATTTCGTTATCTCCTTTATTCTCCCTGCTGCTCCCAGCAGATTCACTTTTATCTCCCAACTATCAGCCCTACGACAATTGGTCAATTTAACTTCATGGCTGTTTGTCCCCACGGCAAGTCCATTTACTATCTAGAAGCGAGCGCTTCACTATTGTGCTATTAACACATTAGGTTCTAGTCGCAGTGAACCCAAACATGCAACATCCAAACGACAGCCCTCACCAGCCTCCACTGGTTGGTGGGATCAGGAAGCAGGCAGAGTAAACAAGCAAAACCGCAGCCTTGACAATTCATGTCCTTGGCAGGGAAGTGGAAATTGAGTTTCTGGATTCCACCAGTTTGATAAAGTGCCAATGAAAATGCCCATCCCCGATGGTTATGTAAACTACAGTGCAGCACAGGCCAACCCTATTATTTGGTGGTATTTCTCTCCAGCGAAGCAAGGCCCATTTGATCCTACTCCATCTAAATACAGACATTTGCCCTTTGGGGATGTGCAGACTCTTTCTGTGATATGAAATGAGGTGTTTTTGTATTAAATTTCTCCATTCCATTCACAGCAGCAGTAACTTTATTGTTATTTTTTTTTCCAGGGTCTGGCAAACCGTCTCCATATTACTACTCATCACCCACAAGAGAGGAGCCCAGAAGATCACAGGTGAATATAATATTTCTTCATAAAAATCTGCTCAGACCTCATAGCCTCTGCATTCCTAGCAACAATACAAGCACATATGAAGGAATAAGCTTGTTTTATGTTTTATCTAGATCATTTATTTCTTTATTTACTTTTTTAGCTTGGCTCTAAAACAAAGCATGACACATTAAATATATTCCAACTTAACATTGGTCAGTTGTTTGTCAAGTTTTCCATAGGATAAAAATGTTCTTTTTTTTAAGTCGATCTATTGTTCTTTGTGGATATTTGAAGGGATATACAGACAAATAGTTAAAGTAAATTAAAGGCAAACCTCACTGCAAAGAAAATGTGAAGCTTCCCAGCTCATCTACACTACTTTATAAATACAAAGACCCTGCCACGCATTCTGCTGCCGTTGCTGGGTGTAACCCAGCGCATCAGCCATTGTGTGAGCAAGAGCAAATGTGACTGCTGGGATTGGGATGTCCTCTCTGTGTCTCGGGCAGCCGTCCCTGCAGGACACATTCGTTTGTGCCCATTCAGATAACAGACACATGCAGAGGAAGGCATCAAGTGTATGAGTGTGCTCCAGGAGTCCTTGTGGTAGAATTAAATGTAAATCATCACGTTTTCTTTGAGATCAGTAAAGTATTTTTGAATTGAATTGAATTTGAAAATAGTCAAACTAGAGTTATCAAATCTAAATGACATTGGCAGATCACATCAAGCTGAATATCAGAGTATATGTACTTATCAGATTATGTGTGTACTAAGTTGGAAGGTCCATTAAGATTCTTTTCTATTTCATGAAGAAATATAAAGCAAACCCTAAAGCAGCCAGTAACAGTCAAGTCTGTATAGTAAACAGGTCACACTTCCTTAAGGATTCTGGCTTCCATAATGCTTTATTCTAGTAAAAATGAAAAAACAACTTACTTACCTTTTTGGGATGCATAAGCAAGATAGCATCTTCAGAATCAGTAGACTGCAGACTCCAATACAATGTCACATTCAAACATTAGACCCAGCCCACAAAATGACATTAAAAAAGTAAACAGGGTTCCTGTGGGTTCGTCAGGAGGTACATCAGAAACACAGTGTGCTCAGTATGATGTGTTTGTGTGACAACAGGCTACTCTGGCCTCATGCCAAAGCAGCACCAAGTCTATTTTGGGCTGGCAACTCTGCAAGTATTTTATCTCTGCCTTTTTGCAAGTGGGATGCTAAATGTATGGTATCTATATCAATCTCCTTAATGTTAACAACAACATCGACAATTTATGGCTCTGAGATCTCACTAATGAACAAAACAGTTGGATATCATCAGTATAAAAATGATAACCATCATTATGAAGGACATCTTGGAGTAAATGTAAGAAGAAAAGCATTAAGGCCAACAATACAGCCTTGAGCAATTCCACTGGAAAGATTTATGACATGACCTGATTCACACGATACCAAAATGAAACACAAAAGGTAAAGTCTCTCCTGTGTGCTGCCAGCAGAATCCCCTTGGAGATGTTCTTGGAGTTCTTGGAAACCACAAAGTGGTCTTAAGTTTGGTGATAGCTTCTAACTGTGAACACTACAATAAATCAAGAAATTTAGAGTAAATTAATTTTAGAAAAACTTCAGTAACAGATTAACTTAATGCAAATACTTAGAATGAATTAACATTACGCCTCCCTGCCTCTTTTCTTGCAGCCTGTGTATTACACAGAAGAGCCGAGTCGAAGGAATTACGACACATACCGGATGTACCTGCAGCATCCTCACGGCTACGACGACGCTTATTTAGAAGAAGTCATCACCTACCCTCCTACAGCAGACTATAGCTCCCCGCCTCATGGACTGAAATCCACCTCTAACTATGTGGACTACTATGCTAGCACACGGAGGCCTTCCTACAGGGCAGAGCAGTACCCAGGTTCTCCTGACTCCTGGGTATAAGTCTGGAGATGGATCTGCTGTACTATCCGAGAACATTTTTTCCAGACCGATTTCTTCTTTCACCCTGCAGCAGAGGCAAGGGGCAACACAGGAAACTTCTTTCATGAACTTGGCTTTATGAGTGTGTTTGTTTTAAAGTGGATGTGCTTGTATGGAGAGGTGAGTTCAGCAGAGCGGCAGCAGATGGAAAGACGGGATGTGTGCCAAAGAGGGAAATCATGGAATGTTTTTAAAGATTATTTTTCATTTCAAGAATAAGATGGAATCATGGCGGGGGGAGGACATCAAGGGAGAATCCAGGTCACTATCGTGAGAAGACGTGTGTCATGTCGTGTGTAGATATTAGCTTTAATTTCTTTAAGGAACTCATAAGTGTGAGTGCATGGTTAAAGGTGTGAGTCATGTTAGCGAGGGTCCGCGGTACGAGTCAAGATGTGGGGGCAAAATGTATGTGCTGAAGCCAAGACGGATCATGAACTCATTTGTAAAGAAATAAAAATTGAAAAAAGACTAAATAACTAATGATGTTAGATTGTACAGAGGGATCAAAGTTTATCTGTACTTAATGTCAAAGCTGTGTAATGCAATGGAGTCTTGTACATTTCTTTGATTTTATTGTAAATACAGACAAAAATCAGCATTACTTTGGTTTACACATTAGCACTGGTAAAAAGACTAAACAACTTGTGCCATGTTCTAAGAATATATAAATATACAGATATGTGGAAAAAGATGGCATCATAACAACTATGTTAACAAAATAAAAGGTCATTTTTGTTTTTTATACCATTTGTATGATTCTCTTTATTCTAACAAATGGCGTGGAAGTGTTCAGAGAGACCTGAGGGTCGTGCTCTCAGTCTGAGAGTTTCATTTGATGTTTGAACAGACGTGGGTGAAATAAGGAGGCTTTGAGCCATCGGTAAACTCCTGGTGCTTTATGTACTCTAAACCCAACCCAATAATCTCAGCAGCAAAATGTGGCATCTTGAGGTCATTAAGTCTCCATAGCAACCAACCCTCCTGTATGTCTGACAGTTGCTTGGGATGTTCCCGTTCTACCATAACAAATGTAAATGAACATAGTTTACTAAACTGCTGAGACTTTTAACTGGAGCTGGGTTATTTGCTCAGATTAGGCTAATATTGATCTTTAAAAGCAACAAACCCACTTGATTTAGAGAGAATAGGTGGGGAAAGCATTTTTTTGTTATGGCAGAGGATCTGTGATGCTCTGGGCCGGTTTCTCTTCAAAAGACACATCTTACATTTTAAAAGTCTGCAAAGTAGAAATAGAAAATATTTAGAAAACCTGATTGTTGCTTTTCTACAATAACACAAACCTGTCATTTACCCACCCGAACAAAACAATTTAAAAATCTGCAAGCAAAAAAAAGACCATATGAATGGAAAATACTGCAGCAGTGTCACAAAGGCGACCGTCTGTGTCACAAAGGCGACCGTCTAAACTTCATTACTTGGAAATTTCTTATTTCTCCATGCATCACTTATGCTAATAGCTACTGCACTCCTTCAGAAACTCCAAGAACCTTTAAAACCACAATATGTCCTTAGACGTGTTTCATGCCTGTTTATTCTTGTCTCTTTTTACAATCTAATTTTTAAATGTATTTTTCTATTAAATCTACATTTTTTTAGTTTCCATGTTCTGCCAAATTATCTGTGATGTTCTTAATGTTCCCCTGATCTATGACCACATTTTGCAATGGCAAAAAAGCAATTAACTGAACCTGGGAAACATTTGGAGTTCATCAGGACTGCAAATAGAAAACACATTTTTCACTTTATTTGACAAAAGGAGGGATTTGTCCACATAGAATACACATTTTTACATCAGCTCCTCACCCTGCCCCCTCCATTTAAGGTTTTTTGTATTGGCTGATTTTTTCAGATTGCTCCAAATGAAGAGGAACTTTCTTTAGCATTGTTTTTGATCAGCTGCCTGATTAATGAGAGCAGACCCACCTGAGCACTCAAGCATTCTTTTTTGAATAAAATGAAAAGAGAAGAAAACAACATAAGTTAGACAGACCAAAACCTGTGAAGAAAATTCTAAAAGAAATCAATACAGACTTGACTGGTTCGTAAACTTGCTGGATGTTTTTTTCTAGGACTGCCTCCTTTTTCTTTTGCGGATGTTTTTAAGCAGCCACTATGAATGTGCATTACTGTCATCAAGTGGAATTGAAATTGGTACCAGAAGAAAACAGTTGGATTCATACTGAAGTGAATTTTATTAGCCACCTAATAAGTTAATGGAGTTAACTTGTTTCTTAAAGAAAATGGTTGCACTAGACTTTATAGGTACCAATGTGGAAGCTGACAATTTTTCAAGTGTTTACTTAAAATATAAAAAAAGTTTCAAAATTATGTATAACTTTACAATTTAAAACAATAGAACTCCAATAAAATACACTTTTTTTAAAATTGAGTCAAACCTTTTATTTGGAGTGTTGATTTTGGAAGCCAATGTTGTCCAAATGCCAACAATGAACTAATTCAGTCCTGATTTTAGTCTCATGAATTCAATAAATGTTTAATAACTCACACTTCTTATCTTATTAGTCCAGCACATATTGAACTGAACCTGGTTTGTGGGTAAAAGACCAAAGAAAGCTGGTGAAATTGCCATTTCTTACTACTTAGTTGCCTCCCGTTTTGTAAGATTTCAGATCTAAATGAAATATGTCAAATGGAAATTTTAATTATATATCTGGAAAAGTCAGAATATAAACAGAGGGAACCTTTCCACATAAGAGTACTTTCTATAGGCCCATTTAAAGAAGCCACAGCTTTGGTTGTCTATGAGCACAATGTCTAGAGCTGTGAGAGGAAAAAAACTGAAGATGAGAGGAAAGCGACTTTTGAAAGAAAACAACATGCTATTAACAACGAGTGAAACTAACTGGTTGAGTGTTTGAGAACAGTTACTTCTGGTTTCATTTCTTCTTAAATAGTTTCAACATCTGTTTGTTTTTAAGGAGAGGGAGAGAGAGAAAGATTGAAATGATGGGCGTGTCTGTGGCTTCCTGCAGTTTCTACGGGTCGCTCCTCCGCTTTTGAGCATAAAAACAAGCTAGTGGGCGTTCACAGCAGTTTGCTGCGGATCTTCTCTGCGCTGCGGAAACTTTCCACAAAATGGTGCAACAACTCTCCAAATCTGGAGCAAAAGAGGCTCATCTGCTCAAAGCTGGGCACCCACCAGCAGGTAAACAGATGCTCAAATCAACTTTTGTAGGCGTTTGTTTTTGTTGATTTAGTTTTAATCAAAGCGTTTTTGTTCCTATGCTGTTTGACCCAGATACACAGTCATGCAGAAAAACAAACAATAGCTCGACTTGAAGCTCGCTGCTGCGGTTTGAAATAGTTCTGGTCTTCATGTTTGTTGGGTTGCGTTATTATTAGCCTCCCCCTCTGCAGGACGTTTTTCTGAAAAGCGTCCGGATGCTGGTCGATGTCGGATGTTTTTTCCTTTTAAAGGCAGGCCTTGTGGCGTGAAAGCGTGACAACTCCGCTCCTGCAGGCGCAGTTTGCACACAAGGTTTAATCAGTTTACTGCTGTAGTTTAGTTTCTAATGTTCAGTAATGCATCGAGGGGCAAATCTACCAAAATCCAAAATATAACTTATCTATTTATATAAAGTGCAACTAAAATAAAACTTGTGTAAATATTTAAATACACAAAAATATTGAAATATACTTTACTTCAGAAATCCATTAACTAAAAACACAGTTTAGTTAATCTCAGATAAATCAGATTATTGAATAGATTTTTGATTTTTTTTTCCTACAGTCCTTCTCGAAATGATTTTGGGCTCCTCAAATTCTCCCTTTGCGAATGATTGGTAAACTTGCTATTGCAAACCAATCGGTTCCTCTGTTTCCATCTTAGCCTCGCCCACTGACTTAAATCTCATTCTGCAACTCACTTTCTTTCAAACTTTCAAGTAATGCAACAGAATACCTTAAGATTTTCACATTTAAAAAAGTGCAACAAGTTTTACATTAATTTATATATCTAATGCATGAAGTCAGAATTAAAATGAACATGCCTTTTATATTTTATCATCTTTAGTGAAGGCAGGAGGAAAACGAGTAGCCAAGAAAACCCTGGAGGACGGATCTGCCCATGGGACTCCTGAGAAAGAGACTAAGAGGTCTGATAAACTCAGGTATAATCCTCAATGCACTGAACACACCACCACCCCGACTAAATTATGAAGCCTTG
This sequence comes from Phalloptychus januarius, assembly GCA_902982915.1. Lineage (NCBI taxonomy): Eukaryota > Metazoa > Chordata > Actinopteri > Cyprinodontiformes > Poeciliidae > Phalloptychus > Phalloptychus januarius. The sequence goes on along the minus strand of CADWAE010000230.1, from coordinate 11,089,874 downwards.
GCTAATTAAGTGTATCTTGTTTGTTTTTCTTTTCTTTTCTTTTCTTTTTTTTTTTTCCAAACCTGTGCAGCCGGTCTCTCGCCACCTCCAACAGGATGCAACAAGTTGGGCTTCTCCTGACTGGGACTCTTGACAAGGTTAAAAAACACAAAGAAAAAGAATCTCTTTCTTTGACTTGCTTAATCGAATTTAATTGCATTCAGATTTCCATAGTTGGTAATTATAAAATCCCTGCTTGATATGTTACAGCTGAGTCATGACTTCCCAGAGACCCCAGTGAGCGTGAGGCACAGCAAGGTGCGCCCTGCTGTGGAAAGGTCTCACTGCCCCCGGACCTTCTGCATCCAGCAGCCCAGGAAGTGGTGAATTTGCTTACGAATACCCCAGAGTCTGTTGTGTTCAGTCTGTTGAACATTAAACTCTTGATGGGGAAATGGCAGGGTATTTGTGAGGTGCTGATTTAAACTGTTTACCGTTTAGAAGAAAAGCAACTTTCCTTTTGTGCTAAGCATTTGAAGAAGAATTATGGTGTTCAGCATTTTTTCAGTCTTCTTGAAAATGCTGTAGTTTTGCTTGCCAACTTATTGTGGGGGGATGCAGGGCAAATGGATTAAAGTAAGTTGATTAATGGATTAAGAGGATGTAGGTAAAGCCTAAAAAGCCTTTTCTTATGTTTATAGGCTTTCTATGTATAACTCTGCATTGTAGATTTGTATAAAAAAATAAATATGCTATCGCAGTTTGATTTTTTTGTTTCTTTTGTGTGCAATTTGCATTGAGCCAATATGACCACAAGATGGAGCCAAAATACAATTTCTAAGCTTTCTAACCTACTGTAGCAACAACAAAATGCGTACAGTAGGTCCAAGGTCATCTCGGTACACTGCAAGTATCGTGCAGGTTTGCTCCATCACATTGAATTGAATTGACTGGATCAGCTCTGCATAAGCCAGTAATCTGAGTGGAGAACACCTGGTATTTGATGTCAAATGGAAGTTTAATTCCTTGTTTATGTTCATGAACCTGGCCAATAGATCTGACAAGTAAATCATGCAAGTTTCCTGTGTAAGTTTGAAACTACATTATCTCCTCAAACCACAACCCCAGTATATGTTTGTTAAGTCTGCGCCCCATTTCTGTTTCTATGAACAGATCCACAAACAATATCTGCTCATTTGTTTGCTGCAAACGTATACAACAGTTGTCTTGTGAACACTGTGTTGACATCAGATCCCTCTGTGACCTTCATGCTGTTCGTGCACGCCTTTGATGCCATCTGTGTGCAAAGTTGAGAGACCTCCTCAGGTCTGTTTGAGGAGTCAGAGCAGTTGGTGGTCCCCTGACCTGCAGGCATGGGGCATTTCACTGCCAGTGAGGGCCCATGAGGGGCCTGGAACTCACATCGGCACGGCAGAGAAAACCCCCGCGGGTGGCTTTGTCACAAGGGATAATAGAGAGAAAAATATGATGCTGACACATTCCCATCATTCTTTCAAATTGCATACAATTGTATTACCTCCAGAGGGCACCATATACCAGGACAGAACAGAATGGGTGGATTTACAGAGACACCTTGGTTGTTCACACTTCAGGAAATAATAATCGTTTTTAAACGCCTATAAATTCACGAAAGTAACGGCAAATTTTACGTCTCTCTTAGACTCAGTATGACAATTGATCATACTGTTTCAGTGCATTTATCTTATGTAATCAATGTATTGATCTATTATTTGGGCAAAAACTGTTCATGCAATCAGGAGAGAAAAGAATAGCTTGGTTGAAAAGATTCATATCCACCCTGAGATACTGGATCAGTACAAATATCCAAATTTATAACATTCATATTTTATAAATGTTCAGAATATGAACATTTTATTACACCTTATTTGCTCAGAATAAATTGAGTCATTATGACTAACTGAACAATACTATTCTTTTGGTTATTTCTCTCTAGAGAGAGGTAAATGTCCGCCAATAAGATGGTTTCATCAATAAAAGGTAAAGACTAGGATGTTGGTTTTACCATAAAAACGGTTCAGTGCAATTTGCATCTGAAAATAAACTAACGGTGTTTCAGCTACAAGTTTAAAAAACAATGGGAAAGATCTTCAGTGACAAACTACTGTTAGCAATAAATTTTTTTCAAACACTGAAGCAATGTATTCACAAAGGACGGTTGTATTAGTACTGTGTGCTTGAAAGTCTTACAAAAGAATAGAGCAAATGTACAGAGTTATTTAGTTAACTATGCTGCCTTGCAATATGAAGGTTTCACATAAAGCACGACTACACTGTTTTTCATTTAAACATTGAAAAATGATGTGTTTGAAGGCATTGTATATGCAAAACATGTGTATTTCTGTTTTTTTAACAGATTTTCTTTGCTATGATCTATGATATATATTTTTAAAGAAGTAAAGATTGCACTACAACATTTACCAACACAGAATATTTTTCTAAAACTACTCTGAAGACAAAACAAAAGCAAATTCTGCATTTGTTTATTTGGCTTGATCATAGATCGCACAAAAATCAAGCTAACTAAAGGGCCTGAGGAAACAAAATGGACCTCTGCAAGTGAAGTGAGTTGCAGGGCTTCAGACTTAAATCTTTGAGCTAAAGTTTGACTCAGATGTGTCCCAAAAGCCATATTATAAACTGCTGTGGATAGAGAATCTGAAGGAAATGACGACTGCCTGCAGAACTTAAACTGTTCGCTTTCCATAACTGCATATCCTAGTTGCAGTCTTTCTATCTTGATGTTGATTTCTGTGCATATTTACCACTGTTGTGATAATCAAAGTTTTTTGGTAAAGAAATATGCCCACAAAGACATTGTATGTGTTTTATTGTTGTGTATAAAACACATAAAACAGTAATTTGTTTAAAAATATTCCAGTGGTCCACATAATGCATAATGTGCTGTTTGAAAGCTCTCATCATAAAGTGGTTGAAATACACCTGACTTTATCCTTATTTTTCAAAAACAGATGAGTAGAAAATCATATTTAAATGTTTGTTTCATGTTGAAACTAATAACCACATATAAACTGTTGAGGGAGGGAAAAAAATACAGAATTTTTCCATATTCCAAGATGAGCAAATGATTATGGTACAGTTTCAAGTGAAAGGCACAGTTCCTTCACTTCACATTATGGTCAATCTTGTCAAATACTTTTTATTAGCATAAAACAAATATGGATAAACAAAAGCATATAAAACAAGTAAATAAATAAAAATTTCTAAGAGCTTGAACAAGGATATGCGTTGAAAAATGGATATTGAGACACTCATTAAAGAAAATTAAATGATCAATCTATACTCAGACAATCTCTGATCAGCTGCTTTGTGCCTTCATGACCCGTGTCTTTTGTAATGTGGTCATTTTAGAATAAACCAGTAATAAAATAGAAGATTTAAAAGATAAACTCTTGCTGTAAAACGTAAACTATTACACTGACTAAAAGGTTTTTTGAGGTAAAATATAGATAAGCAGACATTTAATTTAATTCTGCATATCCAGTTATTTTATAAAGGTTTTATTGGCTCTAGTGGCCTTTATTTAACAGTTAATGGACAGGAATGAGGGAAACGAGAGAGGGGGAAGACATGCGGCAAGGGTCGCCAGGCCGGGAATCGAACCTGGGACAGCCACGTCGAGGACTAAGGCCTCCGTATGTGGGTGTGCTAAACCCCTGCGCCACCACAGCACCCATCTGCATATCCAGTTATATACTGGAACTGTAGGAGGCTTTGGTTCCTCTGAACACCAAACATTAAAAACATTGCCCCATTTTACTAGATGAACACTGAACAATTAAAAGTAGAATAAACACATATTTCTAATTTTTGCATATGGATTTCATAACAAAAATACTTTTTTATTGCATTATGTGCCTAAAGCAATATGTGGACAGTGACCTCACAGCCAACATAAAGTAAATGCTCAGTACAAGCAGAGCTGTAGAATTTACAAAATTTACAAAATAGTAAATCAAATAGAAAAACTGACCTTTAGAACTTGTTTTTTGGATGATTATATCAACAGTTTAATGTTTTGTTTTGTTTTTGAGGGAATTTTGTGAGGACTATACACCATATTTCTGTTCCTGTAACCCTGCAGCTTCTATCTCCTGCTGTCTTTCATGTCCATGAGGGTTTTCCAGTGGGAGGAGGAAGGACGGGGACTTTGTTCCCTGAGCTCTGCCTCCAGATGACCTCATGCCGGGGAAAAGAGGAGGAGAAAAAGTAGGAAAAGGAGGAGTCCGGCGTGCTCGTAGTCTACCTTGCTGAATCAAACTGATACTGAGTTCGTGTGGAAGTACGCTCTATGAACCGGGAGAACTTTTTTCCTTTGCCAGCACTGTGATCTCCATGACATTTACCAGGTAAGACTTTATTAGTGCTGTTGTGCAGACTGTTGAGTGGAGGGTGAATGAGGAGTTCAGCGGAGATGTGTCACGTTTTAGCTGGAAGTTTGAGGAGGAGAAATGCCGAGACATGCCCATTGAGTAGCAGGGAAAAGCAGACAGCTGACTCACTGTAACTCCAAATAAAATATTTCTGCCTCGTTTTTATAGATTCTCGTTGTTTTTTGTGCCGGTTCTAAAACTCGCTTAACTTTGAGGCTGAGTTTGCTTTGAACTTCAGCGAACACACCATTCAAACTCCAAAACTGGCGCTAAATGAAAGCGTTTCGCCGCTGTTTCATCACTCAGGACACTAACATGAAGAAATGCGTTGCGCATATCAGTCTTTAAATTAGTGGCGATTTAATTGGACTACATACTAACAGTTTAGGTTTGGTCATTCCCCCGGATAAGTTTGATTGTGGTTTATACAGCAGTGTGATAAATGTGATTACACCCCTCTAAATATTTAGTTTTCTATTAAAAATATTTCCAAATTAAGGCAAAATTGTATTGTATTTATATGTAGAAAGTAATGTTGAACTTAAGCAACTGAAGCAAATCTCATCTTTCAAAAGAGCTTGTCAAGTCAGAATGACTTCACCTACCCTCCCAATTATTTCAACTTCGAGATGTTTTTAGTCGGTTTCAAGACAACAACACCTTAATGGGATCAGGATCTGGGCTTTAGCTCTGGCTTGAATCATCACATTTCTTAACTCTCACTTAGTCATCTATTTGACTTGTATATTTGAGTAATTTTTATTGCACAGTTTCCATTCTGCTTCATCTTAATTTTAATGTTTTATTTACTTTATTTATTTTTCCTCATGCCCCATCTGTTACAGGTTACAGTGAATAATATTTAATGTTGAGCCAGGTAGATTTTGCTGCAGCAAAGCATCTCCAAACCATGAAACTTTCACCTGTTAATGCTTATTTTGTTGATTGATCATATACATTTTCTGTGTCACTGTTTTGTTTACGTTGCTGTTGCTCTGTAAATGAATTTTTAACCGTCACATACTATTTAGTGGAATTGCAGTTGAATTGCCCTCCAGCAGCACCTGGTTGATGATTGAATGCTATTTTGAGTATTTTTACCTCATCAGTAATTCCTTTAACTGCAACATTCAATGGCAAATACAGTACAACCAGTTGCAAGATCACAAATCCAACAGTTAGAGCAAAAACTGTAGAAAGTAAGTAAGTAAACATACCTTACTTTGTACGTTTTGCAAAAACATACAAAGTAAGGTACTTTGTATGTTTCATACATTGTTTATTGAATAGTCTTCTAAAAGAAGTCCAAAACCCAGACAGCAGAAAATCTACAAAGACTTCAGCCTGCTAAATGTTATGGTTCATGGATGCATCATAGGTTTTGATTGTTTTGACTGAGGGTTAGTCATAACGAGAACGTCTATGCTTGGGTTCATACAAGGGAAAATCTATTAGATGTACCAAAGGGTAATATATATATTTTAAAAGAAACCAGGGATCCATCAATAAACTGCCCAGTGGTTGAAATCACAATTTTTTTCCCATTTTCTGTTATTTCTTACTTTTAAATTCTATAAAAGCATCAAGCAATAATGCATTTAATAGAGATCATATTGTGATTACTCATTCAAATAAAAACTAGAGCTGCAATAATAATATTAGTGCTGCAATTAACAGTTATTTTATTTTTTGGATCATTTATCCATTATTAGATCTGCCATTTTAGAGTTTGTATTTCTCAAAAAGCTCAAGAAAACATATCTGATTCTGGCATCAATTCCTGGGCCAGATGCAGCAAATCAAAGGTTGCTCCTGACTGCTCTCAAAAATTATCTTGGTGTCAGTTTAAAGGAACTATTAACTATAAGTCTATTACATTGAGACATTTTAGTTTTATTATTATTATTATAAAGAGAAAGATTAATTTTAATGCCTCACTGATGAGATATTTGAAGACACTGGCTATATTTCTTCCAACTGTGCCGACCTGGTTGGTGCTCATCCCGGTCTGTATTTTGAGACTGGATGGGGCATTTTATAAAAGCAGAAGCCAGCCCAGATTTATATGAGGGCTAAAGTACAGTAATTTTGTCCACCCACTTAAACTGACTCATTGAAGTTTGACGACAGACGGGCTGGCTGTATATAACCTGAGCAGTTTTCTGGTTGTCGTCAGATAAGGAGTGGTACTCTGCCCAGTGCTTTGAAAATCAAAGTTTTTAAAGGATGTATCAGAAGGGAGCTTACTTTGATTTTAGCTAATAAATTCATCGATTCAAAGTCCTCTCTGATCAGATTGAAGAGAGTTTTTGTCCGTACAACCTCCTGGCTTTCTACCTTGACAGAGCTTGTTTTTCATTACAAACCCAACAGGTGGGAAAGACATTATGGAAAACCATTGTGGTCAGATCATGTGACTGTGCTGTGTTAACTTTCCAGTATAATTTCATCTAATTTTACACAGATGATGAAACCATCAGAATGGATTTGCATGCCTTTGTGCCAAAGCTTGATTTGTCCCAGTTGTCTGTTGGAAGATGCCTGCTTTACAGAGCAGTCATCTTGTTAAGAGAGGGGGATGAAAGGGGGTGTCTTTCCCTCTCAGTCTATGCAGAGCCTGGTTCCCATGGTCCACAGCCAACTGGCCAATAAAAGATGCTGGCATCAGAGTTGCATTGTGATGGCTGAGGAGGGAAACTTACGGGAACCAGTGACCTGACAGAAAGTACATACTGAGTCGTTGCTGTTATTTTGCTGAATGATTTTGTCCTTCAAAGGCAGCTTCACAGCTTCTCCCAAACAGAAAGTCCAGATTTAAAAGGTTTGTCCGCTGAATGCAGTGATGCGGATTTCTGCTGCAGATGAGGCAAACATCTTTGTTCCTGCCCAGCCATGTGACTGTATGGTATTTTATGGAGCAAAGAGTGTTACTCTGGAACGCATTATGTTGCATCACCTCTAATCTGCTTTAAACGAATTATGTTTCTTTTATCTCAGTTTGCTTTGCTGAGCTACGGTCTGAGGAAAAGTCTTTGAAATTCTTTATAAGTCAGTGTTTCAGTGAGCACAATGGCCTTCAACTAAAATAGGAAAAATAACTCGTGTGATCACATTATTATTCATTGTACCTTTTAACATATTATCTGTCTGTTTGCCTCAAAGCCAAACTCAGACATCATTTATTTATTTTTATTTGGAAAGCTTCAGTTACAATTTCTGATTCCCTACTGGTTGTTCTTGTTCTCTCGTCTGCTATGCTGGATTTTCTGTTTACAAAATAGGTTGATCCTCAAGAAAGTATTCACGTGTTCACAGCTTTGGAATGGAGGATCATAAACAAGCCCCTTTTGAAAAAAATGCTATTACGTAATAATATTAATGTCTTACAGAAGCCTTTGTTGTGTTTTTGATGTGAACTGATTGCCCCCATTTTGTGGTATGATGACTAAAACATGTGGCATTTCAAATCCTGGATGTGTAAAGTTATGCTATTGTTTCAGAAAACTGAAAAAAAAGAGATGGTTCCTTAAACTTACTTAAAAGTTCAATTATTAAGGCTAAAAAAATTATTTTCCTTCAACTTTCCCTTCAGACATTAGCAAAACTATTTTGTGAAGACCAGCTAAATGTAATATTTTCAGTGTTTATTGTGCAAAACCTTTTGCAGTTTTGTTTTTTACAGAGTCACACATACAAGTGATGCTTGATGGCCATCCTACTCAAAACTTCAAAACAGAGCTACAGCTGGTGCTCCTTTACTTTCTATGAGTAGATAAGTGTAAATTAGGATCTGATTTGGAGTCCTTCTTTTAACCAGCAGTGCACAGCAGCCGGTGGAGGAACAGCATCTCTACACCACCATATGTATGTGCAGGCAGAGAAAACCCTCTGCGACTTATTAAAAAGTTAAAGACGAGAATGATAGAAAATGTTTGCTGTTATAAAATTGCCTACTTGTTCCACATTGGCATATTTGTGATGGTTCATCATAAAGATGGAACCATCTTCTATAGGTTTAAACCTCCTGATGGCCACAAAGACGGTTCGACATGGACACTTCCAAAGACCCCATATGTGGACGTTTACCCTCTGACTTGTGTTTGGAAGGACCTCTCAGTCGCAGCTGTTACTGATTTACATTTCAGTTCAGACTTTCTGAAACTCCCAGAAATGGACAAGTGGAGCTTAGGAGAGCACTGATTAGTGCTATTAGCTTAACAACTTGTGTTACATTAATATAGTCATTTGTTTAGTGAAAACATGTTTGGGATGCAGATGCATATTAGGGTCCGTCATCAATAGAGTTTAAGTGGAATATGTGTTGCTTCCTTTGCAGGTGTGCAACACACAAACTGCAGCACATATATGTGATCTCTTAGGAAGGCTGTTGCAGATAAAGCTCTTAAAAACTGAACATGTCCTTCTTTTGTTAACAATTTTACCATCTCCACATGTCACTGTTGTGCAGAACATGTGCTCTCTGATTCCTTTAATGTTCCTCTGGTCTTAATCTATGCATGTGGGAAGAAGGCAATTAAGAGGAGTGACTGAGCTACTAATAAATCAGTCTTCAACAAAGAAGGCATGCAAACAAGATGGTTGTCCTCAGCTGGATGTACTCTTGATGTAGCAATGAATCAATGAAACAGATCTCATTTGGCTTTCTTAGATTGTCCCATCAGTTAACTATGTTTCTGCAATAATGTTGCTATAGAACAATTGTATTTTTTTGTGTTTTCAGTGATAGCTTTACCTTATTTATGATATTTAAATAGAATCATTTGGTAGTTTTTGACTGTATTTTAACTGATAATGGAAGATTGATTAGTGATAGAATTTTTTTATTTATATGAATAAGAAAAAAGTGAATATTTTAGTGAATAAATAACTTCCTCGCTAAAAAAACCTATATCATTAATGGTTTGTTGCTGGAACCTCCTTTTAGACCTTAACACATTTCTGTGAATGTTTTACTCTTGGTCAAATACCAGAGTTTCTAGGAGGCAAATGTCAAATTCAGCTGAAGTTTCAGTGGTTCATCGTTTTGTTTTGTTTGTTCTCCAGAGCTTCATGAACTGTGTACTGCAAATCAGTACACAGTGTAATCAAGTTTAATATACTGAAATGGAAGAAGGCAGTGGCAGCAATTCTCTTGAGGGGATAGAATGAAGTCGTGCGTTTTTGTTTTTTAAGGATTGGAAGAGAAGAGGAGGACAAATAAACGAGTCCAGTTTAGTCATTTGTCAGTTTAGTCATTTGTCTCTCTTTATTCTTACATGGGGTGTAACAAAGTTATTTTGTCATGACTGTCTTGTCTCAAATTTGCGAGAGGTAAACCTTGCAGATGGAAAGGGTTAGTCACGGCTACAGCTGAGGCAGCTTTTAATTATCGCCTTAGGCGTGAGAAACAACCAAAGAAATGCTCAATCTCTCAATAGCTAACAGTTATATCTCATCAGAGGTAATATATTGTTGGTTGTAGTAAATCTTATGAGGTTCAAATTTATGAAATTTGAGAAAAGTCCAAAAAACCCCATTAAAATGTTTGGTGATTTTTAGAAGATGTTCTTAAGTTTTCAATTAATTTAGAAAGGGAGCTTGTCAAATTTTGCATCATTGAAAAATATTGTTTTTCTCTGATAGATTTCTGTCAGCAATTGCTTAGATGACAAGTTGCACTTATCAGAGGGTTTTTGATGAATATCAGTATTCATCCTGCGCATTAAGTAGGATTAAGAATAAGTGGCCTCTGAGAACAAAAGTATTTTTCTTTGTGATTTTTTTTGCTTGTTCTGTTGACTAAGCGACTTTAAAAAAATAGGAAAACTTGCGCCTTCTTCCTACTCTGTTTCTATGATTTATTAAATGTGGATCCTTTTAAATTTCATGTTAGGTTTTATACTTGATTAGGTGTGAGTTTTGCCTCAGTGATTTTTATTAGAAAACATTAATTTAAATGACAAGTAAATAAACACAACAGTTGAGATGTGGGTTAAAAAAAAACTTTTAATTAGGGATGCACCAACATGAAAATTTACGAAAAACTGGTAACAAGATAGAAATAAACATTAGCTGTTAATTTCGGACCAGTTTTATCTGACCGAAATCAATATGCTAATAAAATGATCAATATTGGTCGGCACCAAAGTTGGTAACAAAATATCAAGCATCCCTAATTTTCATCCACAGTTTACTTTTTAAGATTATATATAATCAAATGTTTTCTTACCCAAGATTCTCCCTTGTTCTTCCATATGCAGTGATGATCCTCATGGACACACACTTCAGATTTAGTTTCATCAGCCCACAGGACAGGTCTCCAAATGTTAATGTCCTGTGTCGGCGTATTTTTTCAAAGGCAACTTTTTTGAAGTTGACTTCTTCCTCGCTGATTGGCTTTTCAGCTCATATCTGTCAACCTCTCTACTAGATCATTCACTGTTCTTATGGTGTTGATGTCTTGCCAAAAACAGTCTCATTTCAAGGTAAGCATCGTCACTATAGTAAATACCAATATTAGGAGAGTGTTTTTTTAAACAATTATTTTTAAATTAGAATGGCTTTAAACAAAGATCATAAAAATATAATCAGTAACCATACAATGGTATCTCTACTGTGATAATTGATGCAATATTAATTAATAGGCAATTGAAAAATAAAATATATAAAAAAACAACACTTGAGAGGAAGTGAGGTTTTTCCGAGGTTATGCATTTCCCTTCTGTGCAAGGACTATGTCTCTGTTCACTGGCATGAATACGGGAAAAGTCGAACCAGTAGAGTTGTTCAGTATAAATATCACTTCGTTTGTATTTTCCCTTCAGCTCTGGTGTGAATAATAACCTTTTGTTTACAGTGACTGACACTGCTCTCTTTCGTACCTACTTCCCACACTTCCTGTTTAAAAGATTTTTTTTTTCCGCCATTGTTTTGAAGCACTCGAACTCACAGACCAGGCCGGGTCTGTTTCCTGCCCTCGTTGAATGAACAACAAGAGAATAGATAATTACAGAGTTCACATGAGAATTTAAATGTTCCACTTCTCGACAACATTTATCAAAGCGTTTCGAAGGTCATCACCAGTTTGAGAGTTTTCACGTTGCTATGTCAACTGTGTTGAAATCTGAGCATGGTTATTGATGTGAAACTGGTCGATAAAGACAGCTGGCATAACATTTCAACTGGAAAGCGAACACTTAAAGTGGAAAATAGCTGTTTACTTGGAGAGGAGTGGTTTTGATTTCATTACTTTCATTATTGTGTGCCACCTAATAGAGGACAAAGTTCACTTTTATTCACCAGCATCCAGTTGAGGTAAAATGCTTCCTCGCCAGTGGCATTCTGAGCAAACAATCCAATTTTTTCTCTATAAAGCTGTTTTTCTTAGACAACTGGTGTAGCCACATAGCCCTATTAACCCCATGACATGTCAACATTGTGCAGGTGAGGATCGTTTCTTCTCAGCCTGTTTTGATTTGAACTGCATCACATGAGGAACCTAGAAAACAAGCACGTTGATAACTGGCAGCACCTTTTGAACCAGCAGAGACTTCAATTTCTCTTTCCTGAAAAGAACCCGTCTTAACACTGCACTTTATTGTTACTTTAGGCATTTTCAAAGTAACAATCTCCCTGTTGAAATATGTTTGGATAAAAACGCCACAAAGTCCCTAAAGGCAGCTACATTGTTGTTTCTTTTTAAATAACCTAGGAGGGCAAGGTGACCATGGTTTCTGTTGTTTCTATTAGTAGGTGTGAATGTTTACAGTCTGTTACGTCTGTTCAACCAGCATGTGTCTGCAAACCCGCAAACCTCTGAGCAGCTTTCACTGCTGTGTGGTAATATTGAGAGGCCCCTTCTAAGGGGGCCTTGCATGTATTTGAACCTGTCTTAAATGCAGTTGGATGGACCTGAGCTTGAGGAATCTTGATCCCATCATCTTGCATACCATACAGTCCACGGCTCCTCTCTAAGGAACCTTTCTCTGAAAGGTCACAGTTATGTCCCCAATTAAACAGTTTTGTTCAATGGTATGTGCTGATCTTTGTGTCATTGTTACATAGGTCTAATTAATGCCTGACAGTGGCTTAACTGTGAATAAAATGTGATGCTACATGACAGTACATGACAGTTTTTATCCTGAGTTTTATAATGTGTGTGTGAGTCTGTTTCTAGTAGCTTTTGAAAGGGGGGAAAACATATGGAAAAAGTTAGTCATGTTATTTTTTTAGGGTTTTAAAAGGGTGTTTCTCATTTCCTTTGGGTGTTATTCATTGTTACTGTGGAGAAGAGCAGCATATTCCCATACAATATCACTCACCTTTTTCATTAACTAGCCAATTTAATGACTAGTTAATTCCTGCAAAACCTGCACAGGTTTGTTGGATTACAGAATGGCACAGTTGTTAGATTTGTATAATATCATCAGGCTTTTTCCCCAGAAAACCTGCTAACCCTAGTGGTAGAAGATTGGCCACAGTTCTCCTGTGCAATCCTGCTTGAATAAAATCTGCCTACAGCACAGTTTGGCCTTTCTCCCCTTCACTTGGATTGCCTCTGGTAGATTATTCCACTGGGCCAATCAGCAAACGGAAGGAGAAGTTGTGAACGATGCCGTCAGTTTTCTGCTCTGTTTTAGCAATGGAACTGTTTTAGCATGGATGTGAACGAAGCAGTCACTGGAAAAAATGGATTTTATATTTTAAAACAGACATAATTATCACAGAGTTGGCATTGTAATCTATTTCAGCATCTAATATCTCCAATTAGCATGATTTATGATGTCTTATTACATTGTCAACCTGTTTAAGTCTTGATGTCTCTACAGTATATAGCACCATGGAAAATTGGTTCCCTTTATGGGTTTTTACTATTGCTGCATAATTTAAGAATAATATTGAAATATGAATATATTCGTTGTGAATAACTGTGCTTATCAAGACATTTGCTTTACTATTATGTCTCCTCCACTCTCCACTAACTCTAGGATCTAAGCCATTGAATAAAATGCTACTATTTTGGGCATTTACAGAAGTTTAGAGAAGAGTCTATTGAACTGGCCAAATATAATAGAACTAGGCATAACTTTAATGCATTCGACTCAAAATAGTACATAGCAAATACTGCATCCAAGCATTCCTTGCAATTGTGATTGTAGACATTGATATTTCAACAAAGGTTTTGTTTTTCATGATCGGATAGCTCTTAGGTGTTGTGCATTCACTGATCATTTTTATTTTTAAGTTTTTACCAGTCACTGATCAGGATTCTTTAAACTAAAAATGTGAGCCGAGTCATCTCTGCTTCTCTATTCATTTTTAGAGCTGAAGAGTTTTCTGATTTAACCTTTTCCTTGTAGATACAGATTTCAAGTATTACTAAGGCTGGTCTGCTTTTTCTAACATTTCTTGGATGGAGATAGTAATTTTGAGACTAAAAGAACTACAGGTTTAACCTCCATTTATACATCAAAACATGTGTAGATTTTGATTATATATCTTTTATTAATAAAAATCAGATAAAGATTTAGGAATGTGTCTTTCCTTACTGTGTTCGATGACTGAAGATGGTGCATTTTTTTGATGCATTTAATATGTAAGGAAAATGTTAGATTTTTCAGCATTTCACCTCCTGATTGAACTGAGCTCATCAGGTTCAAGTTGGCCAATTTTATCTCTATTTGTAGTTTTATTCTGATATCAGTAGATTTAGGTTTAGGCTAAATGTTGCATACCGCCCAGCTGTTCAAGCTTTCTCAAGCGCATCTAACCAATCATATCTAATGCTAAATGATCAAATTAAATCTAGAGTAGAGTACATTTCCCCAGTGTTAATCAAAAGTGTGTCTGTGAAGTCTCAAAATCAATAAAAAGTTTATTTATTGACTTGTCACAGAGGAGTTGAAATGATTTAAAGTTTTGCCATGCACCCCCTCAACCTCCAGTAACCAATCAGGTGGAGAGTTTGCTTCAGAGTCCCATCTAACACCATCATAGATGAAAAAGGGCAAATCAATAGCATCTCCCACAGCAACAGTAGGAACACTGAGAAAATGTGGAGACTGGCTTCTGGTTCAGAAGCAGATGATGTGTCCTTATTAGGCTAAAAACAATGTTTTCAGTGGAAAAAAAATTCTCTGCTGTTACTATTATAATACCATAAACTGCAGGAGGCCATGATGCATATTTAAAGGGTTAGAAAGAAAAAAGAAATCCCTTACAATTAACTGTCAGAGCTGCTGCTGCTGCATTAGGAATGTTTTAACCATGGTACAACAACATAAGACTAAGAATAGTTCCAGTGAAAATCAGCACAACCAGACAGGAAGTTGAGTTTATTTCTTATCATTTAACTCTGAGGACTCCAAAGACACAGCAGTGTTAGAAAGGCCTGGATATTAATTGAAAGCCCTGTAGCTCAGGCACATAACATCAATTACGTGTGGAATTCGGGGTATTCGACCAAGTGTTTTCCTGCAGAAGACGATAACAGAACTTGTCCTTTTCTGTTCAAATATTGAAGCATTCTTTCCATGCTTCCCTCTGCTGATGACCTGCAGGTTTGGAAGTGCAGTGGGAAAACTCAACATATACAACATTTACCCACAGTGTTGTCAGGTTTTAGGAACAGTCTAACTCGTAGAGGTTGCTTTGGATAAACATCCTGCATCAAATGAGTCTCCTTTCTGCAGGTGATGGACAGTAATATATATTTAACAATAAAAGTGATTGTGTTGCAGGACAGTTTCCTCAGTTCTCCTTAAGGAACAATGGATGCATTACAGCTGTGGCTCTGCATGTAAGGGACTCACTGTATACACTTTTCCTTCAGGGGCCTTAAAGAGAGGATTCCAGGAACCTCATCATGTTCAAGGCTGTGCTGAAGAAGAATAGAGATGGAGGCAAAGGGAACAAGAAGGAATCAGGTATGTTTATATCTGTTTGTTTCATGTATTTAGTTCTGATAAAACTCTGAGGTTTTTACCTGGACACCCAATAAAAAGCTGCGAGAAAACTAATGCATATGCTGGACAAACTAATGCAATAACATAGAGTAGCTAAAGAAACCAAATCAAATAGATTTTAATTTTAGGATTTATATTCATGAATATATTAAGTCTTCCATAAAAAGCACCCCATGGTGTTGTACAGAAATATTATTGTGTTTTTCCTTTTGTCACTGTTAAATAATAATATTGGGTTTAGGCTGCAAATTCTGGACTTTTAATTTTCTCTTTTGTTAAAATATAAATTTAGTTAATAAAGAAGTTAGTAAATAATGACTTTGAGCTACAATTTGGTATCATTGTCAATAATTCTGTCTGTAAACTTAACTGTGCTATTACTAAAATCCATACAGGAGTTGTTTCCTTGTCTGTGATGATTTCCTAAACTTTAACACGGCTTTTATCAATAGTTTGGTATTCTTTCAGTTTTGAGTTCCTCATTACCAGGTTACTTTCACTTTGATTAATCATAAATCAATTTACTTTTTTAATTAGATACACACAAAGAATTAATTTGGAGATCAATTGATTTTCAGCTTTTTTGGCCTTGAATCTAGTTGGAAACTCCAAAATCTAATCCTTTTCAAGTCAGTAAATGCACCATAACACAACAAGCAACCCTATGTATAGTGGATGCTGGAGCTATACAGAAATGTTTTCAGAAATGTTCTGTTTTATCCTGTTGAGATTTGGACCTCTGTCTGAATTGGATTAGGTTCACATTCTCGTTTAGAGGCTTGAGCTGCACTAATTGCAAATCTAGGATGCTGTAGTTTTGAAATATCTGTTTGAAAAAAATAATAAAATATCTTCATTCCAAATATAGTGTCATAGTAAACCCTTTAGAAACAAATTGTTTTTTGTCCCATCACCTAAATCTATATATTTGCACACTTTAAAATTCATTGTGCAGCTTCTATGTAATGCCACCTTTAACCAGTGAAAATATACCAGATCATGTTGCATCAGATTGAGTCGCTCCAAGCCTGAAAAAAGTTTGAAAACCTCCATACATGGTCATAATCTCATACGCATTATTTGAGCCTGTGCAAAGAAATGCCATGCAAGGCATTTGAAGTCTTTTGAAGTTGATTGGACTTTTAAGCTCCACTTAGATTTAAAATAAAACTCAAAATAAAATGCCCTAGGTATATTAGGAGTTTGGTCAGTCTAAAAAGAAATGCAGAAAAGTAAATGAACTGCTCACATACAACAAGTCATCAGCTGCACACTCCTACAGCTATCGCTAAATGCTTCACGCTCAGAGACTAGTATACCTCTCATTGTTTAGCTATAATTTTGACTTGAGGTACACCCTTATTATGTCATAACAGATGTTTTTCTTTGAAATTCATATGCTGGCCTTCCAGTGTGACTAACTATGCATCATCCTTAGCTATACATTGAAGACTAGTCTGTTGTGCATGTAATTTGCCTTTTCCAATAATCCATCTTGACAGGCCAGGGTGACACTGTGTTTATATTCCATCTACCAGCCCCGACCTGCTTCATCACCTCGGTGGTGGTTTCCACAATCTGATTCAGCAGTTCTGATGTAGATGCATGTCTCATAGCTCTGCTGTCTTCGTTGCTTTTGTTTGACTCAGTCAGTAATGAAATTACAGGGGAAAGAGTTGCTTCATGCACGCCATCACACCACCTCCACTGCTTTCTAGCATACAACAGCAAAAGAAACGACTAAAAAGGCATGCATGCATAGCTTTTCATGAGGCTGTTGAAACCTGTCTTGCACATACTGATGCAACACAGCTCCCCTGATATTCAGGACACTCTAACATACATCTACACTTGAATACCAGGGAATCTGAGCATGTGAAATCTGGGAGGGTCGAATGTTTCATGGCGGGATACAACTCTTTTTATTCCCAGTGTCTCTTTTCCCAGTTGGCCCCCATCTATCAAGCCCAAGCAGCTCCTTGTCTTTTTCACATGCCGAGACAATAAAATCCGGTCACTCCTTTCTCTTGTTCAGGTCACTTCAGACAGATGAGAGGTCACAGAGTTTCAGGTCTGAGCAGTGGCCACTGTGCCCTATTGTTGTTCCTCCATGGAGCAGGCAGCTCTCTTCTTTTCAACTCAATTTCTAAAGTTAAGCTCTGTGATTTTTATTTTTTACCTTTTATCCTGTAATGGTTTCAACATTTTCCCATTAACTATATATATATATATATATATATATATATATATATATATATATATATATGTATATATAAAAAGAAAAGGTGTGAAAAGAAGTAGTAATGGCCAATTTCTGATCACTGGTATAGCAATAGTTTGACCTCCTGGAGCCAATTTTAGCTGACACTGATTTCTCTTTCAGAATTGCAGTAAACAAAATACTTTACTTTCTACATTCTGTGTGTACATTTTGAACAGTCTTAACAAATAAGATTATTTAAAAAAGATAAATTGTTTCTTTAAAATAGCACAGTATTATAGTGCTGTCTCTTTGAATCGCTGAAAATATAGTAATATCCTCCAGGTAATCGGTGATTCACATTAAAACCAACAAAAAAAAAAAATATATATATATATAGCTGCTGTCCCTGGCTGAGCTCATACTATGTTACCTTCAGTTGTTATTTATTCATATATATATAAATATATGAGAAGTATGTCTATCTATCTATCTATCTATCTATCTATCTATCTATCTATCTATCTATCTATCTATCTATCTATCTATCTATCTATCTATCTATCTATCTATCTATCTATCTATATATATCTATAAAGATAGATATATATTATATATAATATCCATCCATTTTCCTACACCCTTTTTCCCTTACTGGGGTCGGGAGGGTTGCTGGTGCCTATCTCCAGCTATCGTTTCGGGCGAGAGGCGGGGTCACCCTGGACAGGTCGCCAGTCTGTCGCAGGGCAACAGAGAGACACACAGGACAAACAAACATGCACACACACACTCACGCCTAGGTGTGTGTGTGTTTGGACTCCCACAGTCCAAAAACATGACTGTCAGCTTAATTTAGAGAGGACAATTATGTTTTTGTCCTCCGTTTTTGTAAGCCGGAGTACCTGGGAAGAACCCACGCATGCACAGGGAGAACATGCAAACTCCATGCAGGCCGGGCCGGAAATCGAACCCAGAACCTTCTTGCTGCAAGGCAACAGCTCTACCAGCTACGCCACTGGGCAGCCCCTATATATAATATATATAATATAAATAATATATATAATATAGATATATAGATATACATACTGTATATACATATATGGGAAGTCATCACAACATTGCTCCTCTATTAACTCTTTAACAATGATTTTACCAGCGTTGCTCTGAGAAGTAGCTTGCATAATGAGCCCAGCAGATAAGCAGTTCTAGCAGGTGTTTGCTAATTGCTTCTGGCTAGTCTGAAGGAGTTGAGTGAGGGAGTCACAGGGGAGGGCTGCTCTGTGAGGCTAAAGCTTTGAAACTGCTGCTCCAAGAAGGAACTTCATCCTTAAAGGCAGCTCTCAGTCACACCAAGCATTTTGCACAGCTGAATGGTTGCCATGGAAAAATAAAAGATTTCTCAAACGTGCTTGAAAGAATCAAAGCAACACGTCAGTTATTTTTTTGATGAGAGAATAACATAACATAATATAAAGCTCAAGAATGTTAAAATGATAAATTGCAAAATAAAATTTAAGTTGTTTCACATATACAACACTTTTTTAACAACTGAAGGTAACATGGTTACTTGATTGTGCTATAAAATGACACTATGTGCATGAAAAATATTATGCCCCCTCTAAAAGATTATTACATGATTGAACAAATATAATTTTCACCCTTACAGAAAAAATGGTTTTCATTAGTCAAGACTGGCTTTTTTAACTGGGGCAAAATGTTGGGCAAATCTTAGCAGTATGTTTCACAGTGGAAATAAATGGGAGGAAAGACTTTGATAATGCTATAATTGCAAGATACCTCAGCAGATGTTGCTTATGACTTTGTGGCTATGGACCGAAAGCAACTTAAATATGGTCAAGGAAACTTGGTCCTCATGCCAGATACCACTACAGTCATTAGCTCTCCTTTGGGATCTCCCCATTGCCAAGACCACAAAAACACAAACTTTGCTAATTCAGTCTCTCCATCGCTCCTCCTAGATCTTTCTTCCCTTTTTACTTCTGGAAATTTTTATCCTGCGAGGACTCTGTGTTCAGATTTACTTCTTTTTTTAGTTTATGGTATCTGCTCTTTTGTGGTGGTGTTTTAGAATCTAACATCAGGTTTTTCTGTAACTCTGGTTGCAAGCAGAGTTATGGTTCGTTGCATTACTGAATTTAAAGAATTTTTACTCTTATGCAGAAATTTCAAAACTTCAAACATTAGCAGCCATGCTTTTTTTTCTTTGTACTTTTCAGTAGCAAAAGATCAAGGAGCAATATATAGAAATCTGCCATTTCCCCTGGTTTGGTTGTGACATCACACAGACCAGCATAGAACCATAGCATATAGACTCAAGCATCTTGATTATTATAGTTAAAATATTACCAATTACTTTTGTTGTCTTTTTGATTTTTGTTGACTTCTAACTACGACTGGGCAATATACTGCAAATATTTTTTCATCACAATGTCAGTGTTTGCAATATTCATATAACAAAGGACAGTTTGAAGTGCATTAATTGCTGACTAATGCATTCTATGTCATAAATCTTATGACAGAATGCATTAGTCATAAGACTTATGCATTCTATGTCTTATGCATTAGTAAATTTTGATTCTAATTTAATATTTTCAAGGTTTAAGAATCACAGATAACAAATGAGTAAAGAAGAAAATGGTCACCACAGCCGATAATGTCATCACAATATTTTCCACTGTAGCTGTAGCATATATCTTTTCTAGTGTGGTCAGTGTTGGTTATATTCAGTTGTTGAACTCAATCAATTTTATACTTGAGATGAGTTTCTATGTTTCCTTAGAAAGAAAATTGGGGCCAGCTAGTTCCACTTCAGAAAGACCAGTTGATTTATTGGTCACTAAGAGTACAATTTTAAAAAAACAACCCACAAAAGTAGAGGCTTTCAGAGATGCTTACTGGTTTATAGGCAGAATATGCTCCAAATAATGAACGACATAAAAGGCATTTTCATGTCTAAACACAGACCAAATCTTATAATGCATCCTTATATTTCAACCCTCGTCAGTTTTTTTATGGATGTATTTTCCCATCAACGTTTAATAGTTCCTCCAACAAACAGACCCAGGGGACCTGCTTCTTCCCTTTTTAAAGAAATCCTTCACTCTTAAAAGCTTGGCTTTCTGGTGTTAAGTGTCTGGCATCAAACCATTGCTGTTGCTATGGGAGTATCTTTAATAGGCCCCTCGGGTGACCAAGAGTAATGCCATTTTTGACCCAGCTTTGATTGCTTAGTGTTACTTTGTGAGGCAGGTAATGCCTCTGGAGGTTAAACTCAACACTAGACTTTTCACTCAATGAGGGTGGCAGCCTGAAGCAGCTGCCAGACATTTGTTCTGTCAGACGCAGTGTTAATCACAGCGACATGCTCTGTCGTGGTCTCACTGAGGCCGATAACAATTCCGGCTGTTTGTTCTTCCGCATCCCAACACACACATACACACACCCCCACAAAAAAATGTTGCGCTCTCAAACGTCACCCATACGGTGGGTGGTTGTCACAGGTTGTTTAACAGCATAGAAACAGGAGCTGCACACACACCTGCTACAACAGGGTAAACATTTCTCATGTAGACCCGAAGGCAATCTTTTTAAGGGATTTCTGTTTCATTATTGAGTCTGAGTGAGGGCAGATGCTTGGATACAGAATCTATACGAGCAGTTTTCATTGCTTTCATCGTGTTGATTTCAGATAACATCTGTGTGTTGCAAAGCTCATCTTATGACTTAGCTGAGACACAATCTTTCTAGTGAGAAACAACAGATGATAAGCCAAACTGCAAAAAGAAGAAGAAGAGAAAAAATACGTGTGTATATAATGCATTGCTTGTTTGGTGATTTGCACAGTTTTCAAGACTCAAATGTCATTTTTTTCCCAACAAGTAAATCTTAATTAAAGCCAGCATCGTTTCAGAGAGATTATGTGAAAAAATGACAGGAATGTTCATGATTTAGAGGATCTGTGTACAAAGTCAAAGCATGAGTGAGAGACCCCTAAGCACTCTGTTGCCTCAGCTGTGGTGGAGAATGGTACATGCTGTCTCTGCAGTTTCCATGAGCACTTTGGTTGTTTTGACACAAAATAGTGATTTGTTGTTAAAGGTCAGGCCATAGCAAATTGGTTACAACGTTGTACTTGTGTTTTTTCCAGTGGTTCTTCACATTTCTAATGCCAAAGGTGTTGCTAAAGCTGATAATTCTGAGGTTGTGGTTTGTGGCTCTGAATTTATTGAACCTCTGAAAGTAAAATATTTTATGCTGATTCCTGTTTTGCATTATTTTGCTTGCTGTTAGGCTCAGTAGAACAGCTGACATTGCAGACATTCCTACACTGTCGTCTGCTTTCTTTCTCCTTCATCTGCAACCAGGAGAGGAGTTTTCTTTCCCTTTTGTGGGAAAAATTCCCCACAAAAGGACAGGTATTTTTGCAGGTATTTTTTGTTTCGAGCAGTTACTTTTTACAGTTACTAACTGGATGGTTGCTCAGTTGTCCAAGGTCCTCAATTCAGATGCATTTTATTTTGAAATCATATTTGCAGAGTCTTGAGGGGCACAGATTTCAGAACTGAACTTTTCACAGTCAGTGATGATTTGGGAACCCTTGTCATCTGTTGCTCTTGTTGTCCCACTTTGCTTTAACAAGTGCAGCGTCACTGCAAGGTAATTTTCGAGGCTCCATCCCACTCTATTGATGCAGTAATTAATGTAAAAGCCCCTGAAAGGCACCGAGTACAAACACAGTACAACATATTTCTCTCAGCAGACTGACAATCTTTAATTTTTTAGAATTTTTACATTCTTTAATTTTATTTTTGTAGTAATCCACATTTATGGGTTTTCATTACCTGCAAGCAATGATTCTCAAAATACAAGTTTCAAGAAAGGAAATTATTACTTACTAACATATTTAACACAGGTCATACAATGCTTGATTGCTTGTTGAACCCTTTTGATTCATATGACTTGCATATGAACTTCTTTTACTCATGATTCATTTCAGTCTGAAGGTCTATGAGCCATGGTGCCACCCTCTGTTTGTTTTGTGTGGCATTAGGCAGTATTTAATCATTTTAACTTGGAAAAGGAAGTTGTGTGAAGTAGTCTGACTTTTCTCACGTCATGTCATATTGCCATGACAGTTGATATTAGCATGCCAAATATACAGTTGTTTCATAAGACCTATTTATCATAGAGGAAAGAGAGTGAATATCAACTTTCTCCAGCTTAAGGCTTAATCGTTGCCAGCAGGCACCGATTAAGTTTAAGTACATTTTCTTATTATATTACAAAAAACCTAAATAATTTAACCACTGGTTTTGAATTAGGAAATCACACCCAAGTCTTATTACTTTTTGTCAAATTAAAAGCTATATGAAATTAATCACCCTGAAAGCTCTTTATATCCACAGCTATGGTTTGTTTTGTAACAGAGAAGCAAAGTTTAGACAGGTATTTCACTTTCTGATATATGAAGAACACCATCTATCATTCTCTGAACAGCAAACTAAAAGCCAAATTATCCTGTGAGTTTGTCTTACAGACAGCAGGAGTTCAGACTTGCATCACACTGAAAATGATATGTTCCTGTTACAAAGTTCTCTTGAGTCAGATGTCTGCTTAAAAAAATGTTATGGAAAAGCACCAGGGGGCTTAGTTTGCACATTCTACACCTGGCTGTCCTTTTATTAATGGGAACTGATGCATGTGTGGGAAGGACATAAGTCTCACCACTAAGTTTTGATAAAGTGGGCCACATTTTCTGGATCTTTTAGCAATAAATCTTCTTAAATCCATTTATCCTCAAAATCATTAAATGGATGAGAAAAGTTGCTCTTCTTAATAAAAGGATGTGTAGGTGGCAAATCCATATTCTTTGAAGCTTGAATAAAAATGTACTATTTTCTTACACAAACAGAATAAGTGATGAGAAACAAAATATCCAATAATGAGCCATTAATTTTATTCAGGTTTGTTGGAGAACTGATGCATCTAAATGTTTCGGTATAGTAGATCTCTAGGAATGGATTCAGGCACCTCTCTTAGGATATGATTCAAGCAGCTTTGTGGTTTTAGTGTCCTTTTATTTTTATTGTTAACCTGAGTCTCTGTGTCTGAATAATATTTTTGTAAACTGTTTCTAATACCCCAACAAATCACACTCTGATTAAATTTCTCCCAGACTCTCCTTTTCTAAATTGAATAAACACAAAATTGTATTGTAACAGTTGCTCAGTGGGTTTTTGTCCCTTGTTTGCTCTTCTGTTTACCAGTCATGTTTATATAGATTTTCATGTCCAGACATTTATGGCAGGACTTATAAAGCTGGAGAGGAATGCACCTGATTTTACAAAGGAGACCATTCAGTATGCAGACCTACATGGCTATCAAAGCACTATGCAGTCAGCAGGCAACGATTAGCAGGGCGTAGCTCAAAGCCACATCTTTCACTTGCACACATTTGGGTGCACCCCAACACACACCCACGCATACACACACATACCAACACACGCACTCACCCGCAAACCTCAGGTGTATCCACATTAGACACGCCCAGCGTTTCCTACTGGAAAGCAAAATAAGGGCTCTTGGGGAAACCAGTGAACCTGGTTGGGCAGTCTGTTTCCTTTTTAAGTCGAATGCGGCATATTTTGGGCCAGCCATTATATACTTTGCATGATTTGAGATGTCTGAGAATGAAGACTATGAACCTAATAATTTTTATTTTCTCTTCCTACTATTATAACATGCATGTACACACCTCTTTGTGAAAAGAGGCACGATTCAGCTTAAGCAATAAATTGCTGTTAAACCTCACCTTGATCTCTTTTTTACATGGAAATGTTGCAGTTATTAAAAAAAATACTGTGTTTAGCAAAGGTATTCCAGATCCTTGAGAATGGGTTCAGTGTAGGAGTGTGTGGTGCATTTTTATTTTATTGAGATTTTATTTGATAAAGAACATGAAGCTGAAGGAAAATAAATTATTTTCTAAATTTATTTAGAGTGCATTGTGCATTAATATTCACCCTCTCCCTGCAGCATTATCTTGATCGGTGTGCAATTGTGCAACACTACTCCCTTTTTCAGATGATGAATTGGACAGAGCTTTGCTTAGGATATTGTTTCATAACATAATCCTGCTTTTCCACAACTTTCTCCCTGACCTTCCTGCTCTGCTCTTTGCTCTTTACCATGTTTTTTGCTCACTAATTGTCTCTAACAAATCTCTGAGACCTATATGCAACAGCTACATTTTTACCGAGATTAACTAAAACACAAGTGAAATGTAATCTGACTTTTGAAGGCATTTGTACACAATTTGTTTAGGGGTATCAGAAAATAAGAGGCTAAAGTGAATACTGAGCAATTTTACTTTAAGGTGACAGTAAAATATATTGAAGTTTGTTAAAACATAAAAATCTATAGAAATTTCTAGAAAAAACCCCCATATGTATATTGTAAGTGTCACTGTTTTTAATTACCCCAACTCCCTACCTGTGACATTGTAAAGTTGGCACAGCAATGAATAACAAGCCAAGCACAAACATGAGGACTTGATAAAAGCAGCGAGTGATCTCATTTGCTACATGACAACAATAAATGCCTGTCACCCCTCACAACCCGCCTCAGACTTCAAAGGAGAGGAAAAACATTTTATCACTTAACATGCCAGGGTGTTTCAGATCATCTTCTGCAAGGCGACGGTGGCTGTGACAGCAGCTCATTGGCTGGGGAAGTCAGTAGGCCACAGGTTTTTCTAATTACAGCATGACCTTCCTGGGCAGACACATTCCTTCTGTCTGTTTTTTTTTTTCCCTAATAAGCTTTCATACCTTCAGCAGGCTCTGTAGGAAGAGATGGTCATCCATCTCATAGCTGTTCATGCTTTAGTTTCCGGTATTTTTCCAATAACTTGATCTTGGTCATCTGTTATCATTGCTATGCTGACACTGTTCGGTGCCGTCACACTGTCAGGCTCTGTGACGAGGAGATATGGTTGTCTGTTAAAACCGCTTGTTGTCTTTCTTCCTCTGTCCAGCTTAGTTTGCTCACAAGGTCTCTGAGAGCAGATTTTGGCAGCCACACTTGGTATCTTTGATGCAGTGAGGCTTTCTACAGGTTGAACTAGTGACCCCAACTCTTTTGTGCTCTCCCTCAAAAGAATGGATACTGGTGCTGATTGCCAACAGCAGCAGTTTGGATGCAGGACTCCGTTTTTCTCATTTTTGTTATTTTTTGTGCCCTATTCTGAGACGGATATTTAGTTAACAGAAACATCATTTTAGAATATTAGTAAAACACAAAATTACCTGTGATCAATCACTTTTTGCTGAAACTTCAGTTACACTAACCAGACCTGTATAATTAAGAAATCAGTTAAATGGAACCCGTCTGACAACATGAAGTAGGCTAAATGATCTCAAAAAACACCACATTGTGCATCAATGTAGTATAATTCAAGAACAGCAGAAATATTGAAAAGTTAAACTACTCAAAATCTTTTAGACCCCAGTGGTTATGCTTGCCTGATGTTAAAATGTGATTGACCTGAAACAGTGGGACCATAAAAAGGGGAAATCGAAGAAACCAGCAAGATTGCAAATGCTTTTTAGAACTATAGTAATGGGTGAAAATAATTGTTCATTGGTCAGTGCTACCCATGATTTAAGGCACAATTGATTACTTAGTTTTGCAAAACTCTCACCATTAACTGAGATTCTCATACTTACTCCAAAGCTACAATACCTTCCCTGGTTTGTGTTTGCTTTTGGGATTACTCTTTAGAAGGACTCTATGGATAACCTTTGTACTACATTGTTGTCCGTTTAGTATTATGAACAGGCTGGTTTCTAAAGGTTACTGGTGTTCTCATGACCTCACCTGGCCTCAGAGGCAGCTCTGCCTAATGGTCTGTACTAATGGCAATCCAAATCTATCATTAAGCCAACACTCCATGGTAACACAAGACCGAAGACCACATTTCACTTTTGCCTTGCGTTCTGTCCCATGTAGCTCTGAGTTCCTTCATTCAGAACTTTGCAGAACCTCCGTTTCTGACGTTTTTCAAAGAAACATCCAGATGGAGAGGAATCTTCTGTTTAATGCATTATTGACCTAAAGCTGTTCACTGCAATAATATGATTGATCGGAGAAGGCCCGTGGATCTCTTTGTCCTAAAAACGTAACAGCTGTGTCTTTGACTTTGACATTGTCATTAACCCAATTTAAAACCCATGAGGGATTTTTTTTTACAGTTGTGCTGCAAAGGAAATGTAAATATTCCTTTTTTTCTCCTTTTTGTTAGTCAATGAATCAACAACAAACATTATAAAAATAACTGTAGGAGAGATTAAAAGAGAAGGTAGACTGTTTTTCTTATTATTGCACAGTATCACTCTACTCTATAAATTGCTATTTGTAGAGATTTACTGTTGCCTAATTTTGTGCTTTGCATTTCTTTGAAGCTTCTGGATAGCAAAATGGTCATAATGATTCCGCGATTAAGCCATTTATCTGCATTGTAAAAAGTAATTAATGACTGTTGGTCTGAATAGAGATTAGTGTGACTTACCAAAGTATACTTGGATTACTAAATAGGGTTTCCTACTATTCATGTGTGTTATTTCTCCTGGAAATTTCACACAAAAAAAGTCTGAAATCAATTAGTAGTCTTGATACCAGGCTGGGCTCCAAAGCAGCTTGCATAAGTCAGCTTCATATAATGAGAACTTTTATAAACATTCAGATTTTAACAGCGTGCTTCCATTAATGTGCGCTGATGAAATTGTATTTTACAATATATGCAATATATGCAAAGTTGCTACATCTGAGTCTCTGAATACATACACATCTGAATACTGGCAGTGCACCGATGGCAGTTTTTTGGCCGATTACCAATCTTTAGAAAGCTTGACCTGCTGAATCTGATTTTGGCTGATGTCAATTTTTGTTTTGTCTGAAATGTTATTGTAGCAAGAAAGTCACTGAGTTGACAACAGTGGGGTGACTATTGTTAACTGCAAATGTGCAAACATGACATGGTGGACTGGTCTGTCACGCAAACCTCTCTGATGGAAGAGTATAGGACAGTGGCTGATTTTAGGCCTTTGATGAGGTAGATAAATCAGCTAGCGGATAAATCAGCTGTCCAAGTAGAAATTTAATATCCTGAAATGGAATTATACTTTGGTGCAAGAACGTACATGATGGGCACGCCTAATTGGAAACAATGGAACAGTCTTAGCGCTACCACCAAAGCTAACATCCACAGTCTTGCCTATCTTCTCTCTTTGAGGGTGCAGCTAATTAGTGTCAAGGAAAATGAGTAGTGCTTCTGGATTGGCTTCTTGGCCACACCATGCCAATAGTGTATCAAGTTGCATTGTGCCTGTATATTTCAACTTCCTAAGTTGCATTTTCATTTCAATCTTTTAGATGTGCTTTAAGAAATAAGCTGAGTAGACAAATTTTTTCCGAATGTAAATGCACCAAACTTGAATTTGACCAAACTTTGCATTTTGGGTTTAAAGAGAAGTTCTGAGTTCAATCTAACCTTTGGGATAAAAACGGGGCTTTTATACAAGTGACAAATGTATCTAGCCACAATGTAGGAATATTTGTGTTGACAGTTATAGCACATTCAGTCCTTTCAATGGGCTGTTATGAGAAAGATCAAGCAGTTCATGGTCATTTTTAATAATATCCTCATGGCCAGAATGGTATAATTAAAATCTGTTTCACTTGACATTTTTTCCTATCAAGTGGCATACAGAAATTCTCATCTGTCAGTCTCTTTTATTAGCCTTCATATATCTCCGCTGTCAGAAATTGTCTGATAAAACATGGCTAAGTCAGTCTCAGGCATGCAGTTTTTTCCCATATATGCCTAAATTGCCAATTTATGAAGAGGAATGGAAAATGTCATGCTGCCTGGCCAGTACTGCCCATCACTTCCTCCCCTTCTTCTACTTCTTATCCCCTAGAAACACACGAGCCCGTCCCTGCCAGTCTTTCCCTTGGGGCCATGGAGGAAAGCATTCCACAGCTCAGGCTACTGCAGACGAGAAAAATTGAGCACAATCTAAGTCTTTTTAGATTCAAAATGCTGTGAAGTCTTTTCAATTTTGTGTGGGAAAAAAATCAGTACGGTGTGAGAACAAATTGAAGCTGGTTGTTTCACAAAGATGGAGGAGCCCTTGGATTTTGAGGAGCTAAAATGACATTGTCAGGATGGTTTCCTTCCTTCATGGACCTCCAGCTCAGATGAATAATCCGCTAAGCACCCAGGGGTATATGTTGGAACAAAAAGTTAGGGAAATTAATTTTTTACAGAAAAAAAATATAATTCTAATGCCCAAAATTGCTACAGGAAGACTTCAAATTAAAACAAAAAAGGAGAAAAAGATTGAGTTCTTCAAAAATGTAATATGTACCAAAAATACAGCAGGTTGGAGGATAAAGTGCTCACTTATTAATAACATTGATTTGTAGGCTTTATTTTTCTTGGCTCACTTGTACAGTATTTTAACAGGTTTTATAACAACTGCTGGGTGATTAGAATAGCATACCACTAGAAAACCCTCATAATAAAAAAATTTCTCCAAAATGGTTTCTAACTATTTTCTATTTTTCAAATTATTGTAAAATCAGAAGATTTTGCATCACAATAACCTTGTAGTCCTTGTCCTTGATCATTATGGATGGCTCAGTGTGGGACCCCCCCCCTCTCTTTTCTTTGTTTTCCTCTCTCTCCTCTCTGTGGGTCACTGTGGGTTAACCATGCCAGCTTTTGTGAGACTGTCTCACTGGTCTCGGAAGTACACAGAGACTCCTCATTGGCACTCAGTCTAGCGAAAGAATTTTCCTATTTGGTGAATTGTCCGTTAACCATCAGGCTTTGTGCTTTGATTGAAAGAATATGCATTAATTATAGTCTCCTTTGTCTCTTTAGGGCATAAGATGAACTAGTTGCAAGCCAATCAATTTCTCTTTGCTGTGTACAGTGAACATTAATGGAGATAATAAGAAATGATATCAGTTCATACACTTAGGACTTTACCTGTCTTGTCATTTGTTTCAAAACAAAGTGGTAGAGGATTGTTCTGGAAAGCCAGTTGGAGTGAATGCATTGCATATTTTTGAGCCTGCATCTTTCAGGGGGCCTTTGCATTCCCTCTGAAGGAGTGACGAGCCACATTCCACAGCATAGCTTTACAGGAGACGCTAGAGACATTGTCCAGACTTTATTCATGAGAGAAGACTCGTTGAACTCTGCTGGTCAACACAACTTGAAATTGAGGCATTTGTGTTTTTTTTTTCTTTTGTTGTTTTATTTTTCAAATTGGATTGTGAATTCATACTTGGCTTAAATACTGCAGTGTAGTTGGAGCACGTAAAACAAAATGTGCAAACAAACATGTCATTCTCGGTCTTTTATTGTATTGGTTACATGTGATTTAATAACTTAAATTAGTCCTTAATTTTGAAGAGGGATAAAATATTTTACAAATGACTATCTTAAAAGCGTGGAGTGCATGTGTATGATATATTATAGCATAAAATTAATTACAGTGAATTACCTTTAAAAGTCTCCTCATTAGTACAGTTCACCTCACTGTAATTAAGTCTCATTATGAATCCAGATGTTTTATGAAGGCCTCAATGGATTGTTAGAGAACATTTGTGAACAAACTGCATCATGAAAACCAAGGGGAACTGCAGACAGGATAGAAATGAAGTTGTGGTGAAGTTATAGGGAGAGTGAGGTTGTAAAATAATATCCCAAGAGCACCATTCAATATGTCACACATACATGGAAATAGTATGGCACACTGCAAACCTATTAAGACATGGCAACCTTCCTAAATTAACTGGCTGACTCATGGAAGGAGAGAATCAGTCGGATTGGGAAGCAGCCCACAGTAAGTATAGGGGAGCTGTACAGACCAACTGATCAGGTAGGATAATCTGTGCAAAGGGCAATGTCTGACCATATTTGGACAAAATATGCTGTTTATGAAGGGGTAGTTAAAAGAAAAGCATGTTGAAAGAAATCTAGTTCAGTGTTTACTACAAACCTTCTAGGGGACACAACTATCAGATGATCTGGTCAGATGAGAGATTCACTTAACTTGTTGCCTTGTTCGGCAAACCTTTTACACAGCAAATCATCCTGGATACACCATCTGCGTGATAAAACATCAAATGGCTCAGTTAGCTCCTCAGTGCAGTCAAGTTCTCCAGAGTTCTGCTAATGTCCTGATTGTTTGACCCTGGTGTGTTGAAACAGAGAAACATCTAAAACCTGCAGGACACTGATCCTCGAGGCCTGGCTGTGAGGATTCCTAGTCTAGATGATGAATCCAATGATGAATCTGGTACAAGATCAGAAAATTGATATTCAGGCATCATCCATCCAATGTGACTGGGTTCAAGCTATTTTGCAACGAGGAAACATGCCCATTTTTAGATTCGAAAAGCTGCTAGCAAGATCACACAAAAAATTGGAAGTTTTAATTGCAGCAAAATGTTTCTATTTATAAACACATTGGTAAATACCAAACACACCACACTTTTCAGATGACTATTTATAAGACAGTGTTTAAACCATTTAACATTTACCTTCCACTTCATAACCTTGTTTTGTTTGTCTATCCTATAAAATGTCAACAAACTATAAAGTTTTTAATAGTAGCTTGGCAAAATGTAAAAAGGTCGAAGGGTTTTCAATATCTTTTTCAAGACACTGCAAGTGATTGGTTTCTCCTTTAATGGCAAACTGTTGTAAATCAATGTCTAGAAATAATATTGAGCCGTTTTATAGGGTGGGTATGTCCTTGTGGGCTCTGGACCTTCCTTTTGATGAGGAGGAACGAGCATGTAAGAGACTGTAATCATTTTTACATCATTCCAGGCCAGTGCCATATAATTAGAAAGAGCCGATTTCCTCGACCACAGAAGGGCCTGAAATTGCAGGCCTTGTTCCATCCAGGACTTTGGAAAGTAACAGAAATAGCACTGGCGAGTTTCTGCCCTTGTGTCCATCTGTGTATTATAGTGTCGGTCAGATGGCAGTTCAGTCGCCGTAGTACTCTGCTGCATATCTACCAGCACTTCGATGAAGAGCTTTTATGTGGCGCCTCTTGTTTTCAGAACCAACTACCAAAATTGCATCGCAATCCCTTTAGCATGCAGCATGACGGAAACCTTTATTGCCACAATCTGATGTGGCCTCAGCAAGTTAAGAACCCTCTATAAGATGCTGATGTATAAATGTGTAGGTTTTTAGTTAAAATATACCTTCTCTAACTAAGCCTTTTATCACAATATCCTCAGAGTAATGGTTCCATTTTGTTATTGATGACTAACATTGCCCAAAGTATTGATGTAAACAACTTAAAAAGACAGACATGCAGCTGTTTAGGATTTATTTCTGTTTATTATTATGATCTCTGAAGAGACATTTAAAAAAAATCTAAACTTCAAATAGTTTAAGCTTTCAAAATTCCTAAAATTAATCTTAACATTTAAATTGTGAAATGAAATGTTAGTAAATGGGACTAAAAGCTGAGGCAAAGTACTCAGGGGAGGTTTGTCACAAGTCATCATTTGTTTTAATCTATAAATTTGTAGTTGTTGTCTATCCAGAGATGCTTTTATCAATAGTTAACCCAACCAAAACTTTATAGACTATGCAGAGTATTATAAACTAAATAGAGTGAAAGTCTTGCTCTTTGTCTGAGCTGAATGTTCTATTTCGATCAAGGTGACTGCAGGTCGTGCCCTTTTGCAGGCTCAGACTCATTTACAGTTTTCTTTTTTCTTTTTGCCATGTCTGGAGGCATGCAGAGGCGTCATTGATCCTCTCTGTTTCCTGCTACTGGCATTCTTTGTTTCAAAGCTTCTAAAACACAGGACAACTTTGTGTCCATTCTGGCTTGGCAGAGGAGTGCAGAAAACAGATCTCTGTTTCTGATTAGGCCGGCGGCCTCATGGTACCCGACCATTTTCTCCTGAGCGGATCCAGAGTGTGCTAATAGGAGCATGCCTCCTTCCCATTAGAGCCTTTAGTGATTAGGCTGCAGAAATAAGCCAGAGCTCAAAGAATGGAACCAAAGTGTCATTAATGTGTCTCACCACATCGCCGCTTATGATTTAGCCAGGTCTGCTGATGCATGGTCTGTTTTATTAGTGAGGTAATAGATGTTGTCTTGAGGTTTATAATTTATCCATTTTATTTGTGGCAATGATGAGTGAGCAGCTTTGATTCTGGAGAATAGATTAATATGCTGTGAGCTAGCGTCATGACTCTCACAATGTTATTGGTGAAGCTCAATCATTTTCCATACTGCGGGCAGGTAAAGTCATTTGTGCCTCTTCTGGCACTCGTGCATAGTTTCAGAGAATGTTTTGAGATTGTAACAAAATACAGCATTCTAGCAGATGTTACAAAGTGTTGAACATCTGTAGACCTGGGTTTGATAGCTGGAGAGAGAAGTAAAAATAGTACTAATTTACTGCGCCTTGCCAAAGATTTTCTTTGATTTTTAAAAAAAATATGTGATCATGTTACAATCCCACACTTCAGTGTTATTCCACTGGAATAGTTTTAGACCAATACAAATTGGTGCATCATTTGCAAGTGGGTGAAAAATGCTTGTTTTTTAAATGTTTTTACAAAGAAAAACAGGAAAATAATCATCTTTTGATATGTTTGAAGCTGCAAGTAATTTAGGATTTGTCTCTACCAGCTTACACTAGAGAAGTACATTGCAACGATGAAAACTGGGACCCATTCATCTTTTCATTGTAACTCTAGCTCAGCCTGATGCACAGGTCTAGACACAAATTGGACTATGATCTGTATTTTGGTTGGTTATTCTGTTTGTCTAACAGGAAGGAGAACCTCCATTCCGTTCTCAAATCTTTTGGACCTTATTAAAGAATTTTTTCTGATTAAAAAAAAAATCTTAGTTAGCTCCATCCATACCCCATTAAATCTGAATAGCTTTCCTGGAAAGAGTCCCTATAGCATGATTAGCCATGACAGTTAACTGTGCGAATGGTGTTGTCAGATTGATGTGCACTATTCATTTTCTGCAGCATATAGTTCTTTTCATATTGACTAAAATGTTCAGTTTTGTTTTATCTGAGCAGCACACGATCTTCCACTGTGTCCCCTCAAAAGCTTTGGGAAGCTGCACATTGCACTTCTCATTGTTTTCTTTTTGTTGCTCTTCTACAAAGAGCAAATTTGTGGATTGTAGTAAGGCTGAACAATATTGGTAAAATTGCAGATGTGTAAATGTCTCTCTGCTTTAGGGTCACAGAATTTGATATTTCCATCTCAACAACAAGGTTTTATTAAAACAAGTTACTTCTCTATGGTGCCCAGGGTTTTATGTCCCTAATAAAACTTTTAATACTGCCACCAAGTATATTATCAGTATGGAGGGATTGAATGCATGACACCTAAATAATTACCTATCATGGGATCTGTATATTGTGTACAGTGATAAGGCCAGCTTTTGATATATTGTGCAGCCCTTGAATAAGCAATCAATTTGCCAAAAGGTTCTCCTGAGGTATGAAGCTCTGCAGCTCCTCCAGGTTTTCTGCCTGATTCATTGGTTGGAAATGTTCCTTCTTGGAGGAAGAAACACATTTGCACTACATAGTTATTTTTAAGTTTGAAATATTTGTTTTGACTAGGACTTTTATTAGTTTGTGGGTCATCTCTCCTCTGGTACCAGCTCTGTCGGGGGAAGAGGATATGAGAATGGTACAAGATGACATCTGACATAAATGAAACAAACTTGCATTTATTTTTCCCATGAAATACTTAAAATACCAACAAGGAACATTCAGTGTGTCATCAGCGAATTGTTGCAGTATGTGAATGGCAGACTTAGTGTTCCACTGACTTGATGTCCTTCTCGTGTTTCGTAGAAGCATGGGAAATGCTCACAGGCCCATGACCTCTGGGTTTAAACACACATTAAACAGTCCTGTTTTTCCCATGTTCAGGTCCGTTTTACTTTTTCCACCTCTAGCAGACGTCCTTGCTTGTGTCCCCAGGAACTTATTAATAGGCTTATCTGTCCGGTGTGTTCAATGGAGTTTCACTTCAACTCTTTTTTCCTTCATTCAGCTTGGTAATAAAAAGCATTAACTCTGGTAACTTTGACCTGATTACTGGCATGTTCCTACAGGGTTTTCAAATGCAGATTACACTCTTTTAAAGTATTTGCCAAAATCATCAGCCTCAGTTAACCTCGGTGTCTTGTTACATTGCGGGAACAGCTGGGAGGCATGGTATTTAGTTATCTTTCAGGCTGAGGTGCAACTAGTTTCAGAAATGCAAGACTCTACTTTTAAAAATTAATCTGTTTTTGGCTGACCACACTAATGATTTCTGAGCAGAATAGAAAGACCCTTTATTGTCTCGCAAAGGGGAAATTGAGATGTAATAGAAGCAACAATTAAGGTTCAAGGTACAGTTGGGCTAAGTATATAGAGGTAAATTATTTTGCAATTACAAACAATTTGCAATGGCCTGTCACATTTTTAAAGACTCCTGTGTGTCCATTAGTTGAGCTGCTAAACAAACAGTATTTGTAATATTTGCCAGAATTAAAGGGCTTTTAAATGGCTATCAATTAGTTTGAAGCTTCTTCTTTTAGAAAACCAGAACTGGTGAAAAAAGTGTGCACAATGATATGTTTGCTTTGTAACTTGGAGGAAAAAACAATCAGATGCTGTCAAGAGAGAAACGGGGGCCGACGTTTCATCACCAGCCGTCCTCACGTCATCAAGAAAAATTATTTTCTTAATGTGTAACATGCAGAAAAGAAGTCATCCACTTAAGATCTTGCATCTGGAAAAAAATAGCATGTTTGTACTACCTATGCACAGCAGAGGACAGCTCTCTCATATGAAATAAAGGAAAATATTTAATAGATATGTTTATTTTTCCATAAATGGGGAATATCTTAATTTAGGTGATGAAACACTACAGAGTATTTTTACATTTAGTCAAACTAAATGCAAAATTACTTTTTAAGTTTTAGATTCATTAAAGATTAGTAACATAAATTATATGAAATTGTGGGAAGAAAAGCTTGATTCCCAAATCGAAAGACTTTGCCTTAAGTTTGCTTTTGAAAGTACAATTAGTTTTGCTTGGTCTCAGGTCCTCTGGAAGGTTGTTCCACAGGTGAAGGCAGTACTGAGAACTTTGAAGATTGAAAACTTGAAAGTTAACTTGCATAACAGAAACATTGGATTGCTTTTTTACTATAAGGCATTAAAATCAAATTAGAATCCTGAAGACTTTGTATATTTAGGAGATCTTTTGTTTGACTTAGCATATTAGTTTTATGGAGTGGTGCGGTGTTTATATTTCTAAACCCTGATTGTTTTAAAATTTTTCCAAAGGGTTGTGGGAGGTTCAGGTTGATTTTTAGTCAGTGCAATTCCCTCCTTCTTATTAAGTTTGCATGGATGTTGAAATCATTTATTAAATATTAGTCTAAGAAAGAAACATTATTGCTTTTCATCATAGTTGTGGACTGCCACTTCATAGAGTTAAATGATCCTGGGTGCTTGTGCAGTCTACATGAATCTTACAGGGGCTGCATAAAAAATTTGGGAAATGGTTTTGAGAATGCAGATAATTGCTACTCATTCATCAGATTTAAACTAACTAAAGTGATACTTGTCTGTACCGTCAGAGTTCATAGATTTGTGGAGTTATTTAGGCTCTCTGCTTCTTTGGTATTTGCAGATTATCATCATAATCTCTGTGTTAGGTGTGTTCCTTTTCTCCTTAAATGTTTCTGTTTCGTTGTGTTTAGTGGGATTTAAAGCACAACCACAGTAAGCTGAAACAGATTTGTTTATTTGTGGATGTGTTAAGATCAGTACATAAATCAAAATGTAGTTGATCCCAACTTTTCTTTTGATCTCATTGCTTTTTCTTTTGGCATAAGGCAATTATTGTTCTCCTCAACAGGTGATGTCAGCAACCACGGTGCTCAAAGAAGATTCCCACCTGAAGGAAACCCCCTGCTTCAGGGGCCCGGCAGTAGTCACCTTTATGCACAAGACGATGCACTGAAGTTAGGATTTGCCAAGGGAGTATCGATGTCTCTTCCTTCCTCACCTCTTCTTCCACGACAGTCCTACATGATGCCCTTACGCCAAAACAAGAGATCTCCAGGTATTTTTTTTATGAGCTGGTCCTTACTTCTGCTGCTTCTGAAACAATTTCAGAATTTTCAATTTGTGAAGCTCTCTGTTTTAATATTTATAGTACTTACCAATTTTGTGGTCAAGTTTCATAAATTATGTGGCGTGATAATTATTTTGATTTTATGACAATATTTGTGGCATCAACGGCTGTTAATAAGAGATATTAACTTGTAAATAAAATACCTTCCATCTTGTATATCAAAACACACAATCCCATTGTGTGTTGAAGAAACAAACCAGTCAAAGCCCAACTGATGGCAAAACTGACAGTTTTGACCTCTGGTTGGTTGATTGCCTAATCTTTAGTGGAAAACACTTTGTTACACAAATTCCAGACTCATTAGATAAACCTTTATAATTTGCATGGCCTATATTAGGCACTGACGTGCAGCTCACATAGAAACTCATCAACAGCCAGTGTCAGCCTTTTGATGAGTATCAACAGCCTGATACTGTTGATACTACCTAGTATCAACAGATACTGGCTGTACATCAACAGCCAGTATCAGGAGTGGAGTTTTCTCACAGACTTTGTTATTCATAATGTCAAATGTTTTGATTCAGACCCCGAGGGATCAAATAATGACATTTGTAATTTGTACAGTTTCTCCAGGTCTTAATTTCAACTCTGTCGTTAACTTTTCATTTTTTGTTTTTTGTCTGCCATGCTAACATGTCATTACGTTTCAGTTTTACAGTTTTTTTACTCTCATTTCTGTACAAAAGGGTATAGAACTGTGGGTGACCACAAGTGTCAATGTTTGTTCTTCTTTGTTGTGTTTGTGTTTTCTCTAAAAGAAAGTTTGATATAGGTGCAAGAAGAGTCTTCATCTGTAGCAGAAAAGATTTTCAAGTTGCCTGTAGTAACCTCTGGAGTTTCTAAAGCAACATTATGCTGCTGATTTGTTGCAGAATATATATAAATTATCCTTAAATTCTCTCCATTTTCTTACCCTTACACAATCTGCAGTGTCGGGGGTGATGTTTTTATATCAAGACTCTTTTACAAGTTTAATTAACTTTGAATGTCTTAAATATTTTTTATCACAACTACATTAACCACTCATATCTTGACAGCCAAAATATTCTTCATTGTACCTGAATGCGTGGTTAATCTGCTTGCAGAAAAGTGTTGCGTCACTTCCTCTTTTTATTTGATTACCGTGAATAAAAGAAAAGGTGCCTTGAACCTCACAGTGTACACTCAGTGGATGGTGAAGGGCATCTATTTACTCTGGATTGAACTCCTCTGTGACTTTTTCTGGCATGTTGAGAACATTGTCACCAGCTGTAGAGGGCTTCAAAGCCATGAATACCTTTTTTTTTCGTAGCTGAACTTGTTCCAACCTGAATCTTTGTCTTCTGGAGACTTGGCAAAGAGGAGAGAAATCCTTTAAGTGGTCAATGTGGCCCCCACTCACATGTGGCACTCATCTGTGGGCTATGTAGCTATTGTTTAGAGTGGCTGCAGCTTTGATCTGCTTAGTGTAAAGACCAGCAGATGGGAAGCTGATAGCGTGGTTTAATGCTCATACAAACCTATGCTATTTTATGGCATAAATCTCTTTTAAGATGTTTAGAAATATTGCTTGCATGTTTGAATTTGTAAAAATGTAACTTGCATTTCAAGAATGTAAGCAAAACACAATTTATTATAGTTTATATTTTTAAGGTAATTCTGAGCTTAAAATTGGCAATTATTGTTGAATCCACAAAATAATGGCAGAGGGAAATAAGGAGGGAGAGATTTAGAGAAGAGGGATGATTTGTGAAGGTGAAAGGGACCCTGCGGAGACAGAAAGGATGACTCATTAAAAGCCTATTGCTCTTAGAGTCCTGGAAGGCACAGATGAGAGAAAAATGGGCAGACGGGCTAGGATCCGGGGTCTCTAGTTGAAGGATGTTGGGGGCAGGGTCTGGCTCTCCTGCACTGTTCTCACAGGTGCCTGTGAAACCCTTTAGAGGGAAGAGCTCACACCTGTAGTTAATAAACGCATGCTGGAGGAAATGTCTCAAGTTGGTGACAAAATCAACATGTGTGCTAATGCTGTTTTCCTGTGGAGCCGGAGAAGCAACTTGAAATACTACATTTAGGCTACGTTTAGATGAGACCGCTCTGGAAACTGCTGTTTTTTTCAGTTGCTGGTTGGGGAAAAGTTCAGATGAAACCGCCAAGACACCTTGAATTCGCTGTAGTTGTCATGCCGGAGCAGTAGAAACCCAATAGTAACCCATCTATGTCTCAGATGAACCAAGTGCTCATGTAATACGAAGCTCTGGGAAAAATTAAAAGACCTCTGCACCATTGAAAACTCATGGTTATTCCACCAAATGTTGATTTCTTAACTCTTCTTGAGTTAAAACATTAGCATTGTTGGTTCTAAATGAATATGAACTTGAAAAACAAGTTTTCAAGTTTCAAGTCAAAACTTGTTTTTCAAGTTTTGAAAAACAAGTTTTTCAAAACTTGTTTGAAAAAAACAAGTTTTTTCAAAGAAAACTTGTTTTCTTTGAATTATTTGAGGTTGGGATGTGTAAATGAGCAGCTGAATCGCAACAAAAATAATTTTTGTAAATTGCAATGATTTTGCTAAAACAATTATGAGTTGATAAATTTTGGAGTTGTAATTTGAACATAACCTCACGTTAATGTTTTTCCTCATAGAGCTGTGCAAGGAGAAACTTTACACACATTATAATTTCATTCACAAGTAGAGTAATGTCTTGGCATTATGAATGGGAATTTTAATACTAGAGAGTTTTTTCTTTATTTTCTATCCATCTGCTATTTAATAAAATCCACTAATATGAACACCAATTGTGACAGTGTGGGTCACAGCACCTTGGTTGCTTATCCATATCTGTTTAAACGGCACCAAGACGCAACACCACTAAAAGTCTAAGCAAATCAATTTGCACTAATACTGAAGTGCATTTAGGTGAGTTTATATTTAACAACCATCCCAGGATAATTTCTGCTGATCACATAAAACTTCTACCACCACTCAGTTAAAACCTTCAGAGTATTCTTCTATGCATTCCACACTCTTTGATCTCATCCTCATCCGATGGGGATGTCTCTGGAAGGAAGTGGTTCCACACTCTCAGAAAGCAGTTTTTGCGGCTGGGTTTCGTTTCCAGACACATTGGATAATCTACTGCAGTTTGAAAGGCTCTAACTTGGTGGTTGTTCTTTTCATGGAAACTTCACAGGGGGACAACAGGAAAACATTGAGTTAATTAGGAGTGTGACGGATGCCTGAGCCACAGAGTCTGGTGGCGTTGACTGGTGCAGCTTTGATCAGTTAGGCCCAGAGCTTGAGCATGAAACACCGTGCTCCGACATGTGTTGAACAGCACCTACACATTACTGTCTTCTTACAAAAACCCCTTCATCCCCCAAAGGACCCCTTTGGCTTAACAAAACACTGTGACGGTACCTGTCCTGCTCGCCCTTTGGTTGCTGTGACTAAACAAAGGGTCAGAGATGCTTTAAAAAACAAAAACTTAAATTGAATGAACACAGTTAATGACAGACGGGGAGTTTTTAAGCCCTTTTCAACAACAGAAACTTTCTATGCTCCCTACTTTGTCTCCAGGGTATGTCCACAGTGACCTCCACTGGTTAGAATAAGTTATATGTCATCTGCATGTTTAACAGAATGAGTCTCTTCAATGCAGCATTTTGCAAACTGAAAGGAAGAGTTTGAACTGGAGATTTTTATTCATGCAGTCTACCAGCACAGAATTAGATGCCAGCTTCAGTTGTTTTTAGGCCTAAGGGTCGGATTTTTTGAACATTTATTAATCTTTGCTCAAATTATTTGGCTAATTGGTGATCTAAACATATTCAAAAACTCAAACAAACTCAAAACAAGTAGCAACAAGCAGCTAGGTAGCCATTTTGAATTGAACTTGTTTAATCAACCCACAATGATTTTGACCCAATTTTGCTCGTCTATAATTAGGACGAGCAATTACAGACAATTGAACTCTTTCAGGTTTGAATAAATTCACCATTTACAAATTTTGAATTGTTCTAACCAAAGCTTCAAAAAGCCCTTTCCTGAACGCAAAATCCAGGCTTACTCCTTGTACCGCCTAGTGGTGACCTGCAGAATTAATTG
Source organism: Phalloptychus januarius (assembly GCA_902982915.1). Taxonomy (NCBI): domain Eukaryota; kingdom Metazoa; phylum Chordata; class Actinopteri; order Cyprinodontiformes; family Poeciliidae; genus Phalloptychus; species Phalloptychus januarius. The sequence goes on along the minus strand of CADWAE010000230.1, from coordinate 11,048,902 downwards.
ATGGTCTATGAAGGCGTTGAGTTGGTAGTGTGAAACCTTTGGGGCCACGAAACACACCGGAGCGGCGCTGTCCTGCAAGGACCGTTCGAGGCTGCTTGCACCTTTAATTTTAAATTACATTTGAAAGTGTGTAGAAGCAGAGGTGACCCTGATTATGCTGTTATGCACTCATGTTTAGCTGGTTGGCAGAATAGTAAAGAGGCATTTCATAACAATTTATTGCTGTCATGGGCAGAGTATCAATTTAACGAGTCTTTTCATATGCAGAGTGGCTACAGGGGGACCTATCTCATGTCGGTCAGCGTGTATATCAAAAAAGCCTAATTAGTTTGAGCTTTGATGGGAGTTTTGTGGACTCAATGAATGAGTCATCCATTGATCAGCCAAGAAGGTAAAAAAAATATCCAACAGAGAAAATGCTATTTTCACATTATTAAAAAGACAAAAAAAAACCAAAAACATACGTCTGATATGCGCCTCTTAAGGATAATTGAGTCAATGAAAACAAATTACTGTATTTAAAATGTCTTTGTCTAAGCAAAAGTCCCTAAAAACAGGAAAGATTGATGCTCCAGTATATATAAAGCAAAATGGATAATTTACACCATGGCTGCTCCCTGTGTGTTGATCCTTCAGCTGGTTGTTGGTTTTAATTGTAATACAACACTTTGTAGACGTTGGATGATTTAACTTATTACTCATGGTGTTATTGCTCAATGGTTCTTCACCAACTACTCTCAAAATTTGGTGGCTTTCCAGTTCTCTAAACACTGAGTTGCTCAGATGTGTTGAATTAAAAAATGTATTTATTCATTTATTGCAAGTATATAGGAGCCTTAAAGAGAAATTCTATAATTGATAAAAAGATAATCTGTTTTATGTGCAGGAGGATCATCATACTCTGTGTGAAAGAGAGAAGTTGTTGATACATAGCTCTACAGTTGCACAGAATGCCCTTAACATTTCAAAACAAATGCATGTGTTGATAGAGGTCTAATTTTAAAGTTTTTGCCATATTTCATTAATGATTTGCTGGACTAGCATTGCCAACTATAAATGTGAGTCCCTGCTCAGTAGGATAAAACCTAATATTGGCACTAAAGCCCAACATTATCCCCAGGGTTGATTCAGACTTAAATTAACATTGACCAACATGTTTTTCTCACAGTAATACTCGTCACCTAGCCAGGGTCCCAATTTGAATTTGACAATCTGTGGAGGGAGCTAAAGATTAGTGTGATGGCAAAGAAGCATTTTAACCTCAGAGTTGAAACTCATCACCCAAGAGAAATGTCAAAACACAAGTTTTGCAAAATCTTGTCAGCAGTTAAGACAACATATAATTGCTTGTAATGGCAATAAAAGCCTTTCTATTAATTGTTGATTTATATCAACAATTTTTCACGACATTTCTCAATAAAATGTAAATAAAACCAGATAATTTATGTTTCTACTAATAATGTGAACACTACTTTTACGTATTTTCATAATTTAAGATATGCAAGTTGCATTTCTTATCAGAAATGAGCTTCAGTTTGCCAGGCATACAGATAATATAAGGGTTCTGTTACCTGCTAAATATCTTGTTGACATTATGTCACCAGCAACATGTCAAATGCATGCTAGTTCATCCTATTTTGTCCAAGAGTACATTTCATTTTTGCACATTGAGATTGATCAAATTGTGCAAAAACTCTGTCCAAAGCTGTTTTGATGGTCCTTTGAGGTGATCTTTCCCTGAAGTCAACTCATATGTTTTGACACCAACCAGACAACCTTAAGGGCATATCAAAAGCTTTCTGGGAGCTGTGCTGTACAAGATCTTGTGAGCCTACAAGAAAACTGTGATGAGCATACTGTGGAAACTGCACTTCTGTTCTCTACTTCACTGAACTTAACTTGACTCCAGATTTGTGTTTCTTATCACACAGAACCTCCCTACTATGAAATATGAAATCTTGAGCTGCCTCAGAGATCTTCACTGAATACATTCCCATTGCTTCCTCTGCCAGTCAGGAGAGTTAGAACTGTCCTGTCCTGTCAAACAACTTAAACTGCTATTTCATTTAAAATGCCTGTCTACTGACAGGCGCAGAATAAGTAACCTTGGTTCTTGTTTGTCATGCAGAACTCAGAGGGATATCAGAGGGGCTCTCAGACGTTTTTGAGCATAAAGACGACTTTGTGAGGCTGTTTTTCTTCTGCTTGGCTACACAAAGACTACACACTGTCTCATTGATGAGTTGAAATGTGGAGAAGTCAGAGTCCATGTTGAAGAATTTTTGGGGAAAGCTCCTTGATCACTTCCTAACCATAACAATCCTCCCTTTCAGTGACTTTGACTGGACTGTGCAAGTTTCTGGCGATAGGTATGTGACTGCTTGCTATGTGCATGCATATGTGTGTGCCTGCTGACTGATGGCTCATGGTCATGGATGCCTGACTCTGAGAGTGAACATCAGCAGGTTCTCTGCAGTTGCATCTCGCCATGTTGATTTAGCATAAAGAGAGTCCCTTTTTTTCATTTTTGATTCTTTTATCAATATTTTCTGCTTTTTTTGTTTTGCTTGCTTTTAATGCTTTTTTTAACACAATAATTTTTTGAATATTAATTATATGCAGCGGACCTATTCTACCCATCATCATAATGTCTTTATTTTTAAGTAACCTAATCCAGATGACTACGTCTTCATACAACAAAATTAGTTTTCTAAAGCTTGCTGCTGGAGATCTGAAGAATTATTTCACCTTTAGACTATATTACTGCAATAGAAATAATGGTACTTTTTGATGTTTTTTTAGATGTCATTAATAAATGGGTGGGGCTGTAATCTCTTTGCATGAGATATTGTAACTTTCATCTGCTGTTTTATAGTCTGAAAATGAACAATTAAGGACAATTAACCTACTGTATATATGATACATAATAGGTGAGATTATTCTGCAAAAAAAAAGTATGTATCCATGGGTTATTGTTCTGGATTTTGCTCCTAAGGTAACATAAATATAAGTGTGTGTCTCATTCTGCCCATCTCTACTCGTCCTTCAGGGGTCATATATCTGGCGATTCCATTTTGGTGACCTTTTCATGCCTGTTATGAACCGCAATCGTTTATCCGTCACTGCCTCCATTTAAAAGGGCAGAGTGGTAATGGCACCCCGTTAAATTTTGAAATGAGATTTTCAAGGAAGAAGGAAGTCTTCTGAGTCCCGTCTGACAGCTGGACATCAAGAGTCCTGCCAGAAGGTCTTTTATGTCTTTGCTAACCCCTCTGTCCTTAGAAGTGGCTCAGAATTACCTCTAATAGCAGGCCACATGTTTGTTATTAAATGTGTTTATCTTCTGTTCCTCTGTGGAGTTTATGTAAACTGAATATGAACTTGCGCGTATGGTTTCGATTATTCAAACTATGCCTCCTGTTGTTTTCAGTGAAGTACCACCATAAAAGCACATCAAGCAGCTTTTTGGCTAGACAAGACATTTACCTGATCTAAGCATGCAGCATGCAGTTCGTCTCTAGTCTGACTGTAAGCAGTGGCATGTGACTCCTGGCTAATGGGTTGTGGCTGAACCTCCAGAGATGAATTGTTGTTTTCACAGCATTCTTTCACGCAAACCCTTTTGAACTTTTTCACACTTTGTGACTTCACAACCATGAACTGCAATATATTTTACAGGGATTTTATGTGAGAGGCCAACACAAAATAGTGCACTGCTACAAAGTGGAAGGAAAATGTTACATGGTTTCCATGTCACGTAATTAGTAAATGGAGCCCACTTGTGAGTAATTTAATCTTAATATTAACACAGCTGTTCTTTGAAGGCCTGGGGTGTTTGTTAGAGAACATTAGTAAACAAAGAGCATCATGAAGAGCAAGGAATACACCAGACACGACCATGATAACTTTGAAAGTGCTACAGAGATCCACAGCATATGACTAATGGTTTACCACACAAGCATTAGTCATGCATTCTGCAAATTTGCCCATAATTAGCCATGAGCCTTGTAAAGAACACACTTCTGGTGCTCAAACCTGAAGATAACAAATTTGAGTGTGTTTGGCCTCAAATGTATGTGGTGGAAAACTGGCACTTTTCCATGGTGAAACATGGTGGTGGCAGCACCATGCTGTGGGAACAGAGGCACAGAGAAACTGATCAGAGGTGATTGGAATATGGATGGAGATCAAAACAAGTGTAGAGTCAGAAGTACAAAGGAATGGTTCAGATCAAATCATATTCGTGTTAAAATGGCCTAGTCAAACTCCAAATGTAAAGTGAACTGAAAAATGTGTGAAGCTTTAGAAATTGCTGCTCAGAGATGCTCAGTTTCCATTCTGACTGATAGTTAGCCACTTTGCAATGATGGATAGGAAAAATGTTTAGGTCTCTAGATGTGGAAACATACTCTAAAATACTTTTTAGCGTAAAAAATCTTTTGAAAGCAGTGTTTCATTTTCATTTCACTTTACAAATATGCACAGTTTTGTAAAGAACACGGAATTGTGTGGCTGCATTGGGTAGAAAAAAAAACTTTCAGAGACCACAGAGTCTCTAACATCTGACCTTTGTGGCAGCCATAATAATCTCCACTGTGATCCCTTTTGAGTTGAATTTTCTTGTCTTTTCCAGCTCTCAGTGTTTCAATTTTGTTTAAGGTTTCTATTTTAACAGTAAGAAACAGCAAAGTTTGTTGCCAAAGAAGTTCTTGTATGCATTTCAACTCAGATATCCATAGATGGCACTGTGCATCAAGCTGCACACGTTTAAGATTACATCTTGAGCCTGATTCTCAGGAATTCTTTGAGATAGAAGAGACAGGTTATCAAAATCGGTAATGGGGAATGCCTGTCTTAACACATCCATTTCTGCTGTATCTTTTGATTGGGGTTACACATAGTCATCTGATAATGGGAATTTGGAGGAGGGTGTTTGGATTGGGTTACATGGGGTCATGTCTGGAGCTGCATTTGAGAGACAGTTGTTTCCTTATGGATTAATGGATATGATTATGCACTCATCTCTTGTTTCTAGGTTATTTTCTGCCTCTTTATTTTTGCTGTATTTACTTTTTGCACAGGAAATGGTCGTCTCTAAGTAGAAAACTTAAAAGGGCATGAAAGGCAGCTAGTTGCCAGGGCAATGGTTTGTTTTACGGTTTAATATTTAGAGTCGTGTTCTTCTTGGACCTCACTATATAAACAATTATGTGGCCTTTAAAGAAAGATTAGTGGCTCTTTTCTGCCCTTCAACTGAGCAGCCCTACTTGTAGTCTCTCTGTTGCTACAGTGCTGTTTTCACCCCTCACACATTTCTTCTGTTTTTGCTTTTTTGTTTCACCTCAATGTTTCAGACATAAGTGAGTAGTCCTCCAAATATTGTAAATGTCATCAAGCATTTTCATTAACTTGCAATGACTTTTTTGTGCTGCAGTGTAGGAATTTTGACCCACTCTTTGCAGAGTTGTTCATAGTCAATCAATCATGTTGGAGGATCTTTGAGTATGAGTTGCCTGATTGTTTATATGCTGCAGCATCTCAACTGAATTTAAATTCAGACTTTAATTAGGCCACTCTAGAATCTTTTTTTGTTTAACCTCCAGAGGTTTGCTTGCTGGTGTGCTTTGGATTGTTGTTCTGCAGCATTACTCAAATTCATTTGAGCTTAAAGATGTTCTCCCATATATTTGTCTTTTGGCACACAATATAAATCTATCAATAAAGATAAAAATTTCAAAAATGCATTCTATAAACAAATTTTTAATAAGATGGTGAAAGTATCTCAAAACAATCACTCTACCGACACCATGTTTGATTGTCAGTATGATCTTCTGTTTCTGAAAAGCTTTGCTTTTACATTGGATGTAAATGGATTGCCATCTCCCAAAAATCTTCCCTTTTTGGCTTTTAATAGAATATATAATAGAATAAAGAATAATAAAATATTTTCACAAAGTTTGAGGATCAAAAGAAATGTAAGATGGGTCTTTCTGTTCGTTTTGGTCAGCAGTGGTTTTCACCAGCAGTGGTATTCACCATTGATCACGTTTTGCCACTGCTCTTCTCTTTTGTAGAATCACACACTGACCTGCAGTGTTGTAGATGATGTTTTGGCCTCCTTCATGAATATTTACACTCTGATGCATGCCAACAACTGTTTCCTATCACTTCTTGGATCTCATAAGGTCACTGCATTCTGTTTTGCTTTCTGACAACTTCATGTTGTCAGAAAGCTTTTGTTTAAGTGATTTCTTGTTTCTACAGATCTGGCAGTTATGAGGCCTAGGAGTGAAACCAAACGTTCTACAAATATGTCATTTATACGTTTATTCATCTAGCTTGGTTTGGATAGCTTTTTTCTGTTAACATATAAAATCAGAATTTATTTATTTATGACAAAAAAAAGCAAAACCAAAAGAAATCTGAGGGTACACGTACATTTTTATAAATACTGTTTAATAAAGACAACAGAAACCAATCTTCTACACTGGTAGATAGACTGTACATATTTTGCAAGAATAACTACATTTCAAGTACTTTCTAAACACAAGGGTGATCCTCAGAGGACATTACGAATGACCCACATACATCATCTTTCTCACATCAGCGCACCTGGACCTTAATCCATCTATGTGATGAAACAGTTTTTGCAGAAATGGGACATTCTTTGAATTAATACCTGCTCTGGTGGATGAACACACAAAAGCTTTAACTGTCTTATTACTTTTGAATGTGCTAGTGTGTCTGAGCTCATTTTTAGTCCACTAAGAGGCTAATTGTTGTGGTTTCCTGCTGTAGTTTACATTCCCACAGGCAGCTTGCAGTGTTTAACTGGAAGCCTCCTGCCATGCGGAGTCTTGAGGGTTGTCAGCCAAACCGGGGCTGCTATCTGTGTGAGGGTGTGTGTGTGTGTGTAAGAGAGTTTTACGTGTGTGTTGGTGTGAACTGCAGAGTGCTGCAGAGGCTGTCCACCTAAGACACCACTGTGTCTCATCTCTATTCCCGTATGGAACGTATTAATGCTGTGAGAACTCTCTCTGTCTCTCTCACTTCTGGAAGTGTCTCTGCTGGACCCTCTCCCTCATTCTCGCTCTTCTCTTCTGTTGGTGACGACAGGTCCGATCAGGAAACCCAAATATGTAGAGAGCCCTCGCGTTCCTTCTGATGCCATCATGTCCGTACTGAGAAAGGTGGCTGATGGCAAGGATTCCTCCCACAATGGTGAGTTTTGTTTCAGTCATTTTAGTTTTTGTAAAACTAAACATAAAGAAAGCATGCACATCTAAGATATAGAATCTAGAATTGGCCTTTTCAGTTGGATATCTGCAGCTTCGCAACTGTTTGCATCAACTTCCTGCAAAAGTTGATGCAAAGATTTTTGCATTTGAGCCTCATCTACTTCATGTAGTCCCTTTTGCAAACACAATAGTACTGTGTTTACCCTCAACAGAGTGTTTATATTACAAAGGAGTCAGTTTTCCACTGTGTATGAAAGCACTGTTTGACTGAAGTGCTCAGTTTTTATCACGAGAATCCAATGAGATCTTTTTTAATCTCTCTGAAGCTCCACATACTTGTGTTCTTGTGTTTCCAAATTTCTGTGAGGTGTGCCTTCAGCGGTACTGCAGCCTATTTTTTGTATTTTTTTCCTTTCTCCTGTTGGGCGTTGTGTTTGTGTGTGCATGGGTAATATTCCTCCAAGTAGTCTTGTTTTGATTTCCAACAGAGCAGGGCTGGTTCAGATTCCTCCCACAAGGCTTAACTGGAAGATGTAGAACACGTTATCTTTAGCAAAAGGCTTTGCAGAAAGAGTAGCCTTTGACTGTACATGGCTTGTATATGCAGACCACAGCCATCCGCTGTTGACTGGACATACCGAGACATAAGGGTGTCAGACATTTGGCTCAATCACATCTCAAAGAAAGCCACTAGTAGATAGCGTGCACCTGATAAAAGTTATCTCATGACAGCTAGTTGGGTAATGCTACTGGTCTGCTAATTTTAAGAAGATGCAAACTTAGAGCAAATTTTTTTCTATGTGAGTGGAACTTTGAAAGGCTGGAGAATATATCTAGTTACAAAGAGCATCCTTAAATGTAAACAACATTTACACATTCATTACCTCCAAAAGCTTAACACATTTAACCTCAACTTGTTTTCTCAATTTTTAGCTCTCATTCCACTCAAATAGCACAAATTATTTTTGAAGCATATAAGCTGCATGCTTCTACTCCATTAAATGCTGTTTGTGTTTCTTTATTTGCAGTGCCTTGCAAAAATATTGCATGGTTTTATATTTTTTGTTTGTTGAAATATCTAAAAAAATCTTTCAATTTCCTTTATGCTGATGCCATAAAATCATGTTGTAAAGTCATGTCCAATCAACTGCCTTGAGAATAGAGAACAGATGTGTATAATTTGATAAGTTGAATGCAGTTTTTGCTGTGAAGGCCTCACAGGTTTGTTAGAGAACATCAGTGAACAAATATCATCATGAAGACCAACTAACACAGCAGACAGGTCAGGGAGAAAGTTGTAGAGAAAGTTAAAACAGAGTAATGGAAAGACAAAGATGTTCTTACAAATAATATACGCTGTTTATTATAGCATAATGACTTTAGTTGGAGGTTCTGATGTGATCATGTCTGTTGGTGTTGACAATAGCGTCTAACCTTTCTTCACAGCTAGATTTATTTAGGAAAAATGGTGGAATAAGTGTATTTAATGGGATGTTTGAGATTTTTTCATAGTTTCACAAGGGCTGTAAAGATTTATATAAAAGCTGCCAGAAGAGTGACGGTCTTGTTCTGGGTCAGTTTGGGAAATAAAAGGGGGAAAAAAACAGAACAGTAAAAATGAGTTTAATGTTTGTTATTTGCCTTTTCTTCTAACTGAATGCATTTATATTTAAAACATTTAAAAACTTTGATTATTCTCTATAATGGGCAAATAATACAATTTACTGAAAAGAAAATTACAAAAAAGATTTCGAAAACCTAAAATGTTAATCTAAACTTTTTTTATTTTGCTCAAGTCTACAGATTAAAAGGTCTATGGCCTAAAATCTTTATAAAAATATGTACATATTTGTATAATTGATATGAGATAGTTTATATAAAATAAAATAGTTTTCTTCCATGTACATATAATATGCAAAAAATATATATTTGTATGTTGTTACAGTGTAGTCTTCCAAGACTAATTTGGCTCATTCTTATCACCCATAGCAGTAGCAAATAATGGTAAAGTCTCTCTGCTTGTGCAGCCTGAGGGGTTTAAGCTTGGTTCTGTGCTCCAGGAGTGACTTGTACATGTTCTCAAATATTGACTCAGCCTTCAAAGAGCAAGAAGAAAGAGTCAGCCTGTTTTTAAGGTCAGACAGCTTCTCATTTGTGCCTTTTATTACCGCTGTGTACAGTTATTCAATAAATGCAGGAGAAAAGTCAATGTATCAGTCAGGAGAACTGTTCTTTGTCTTTACTCACAACCATAGATATCAAGTAAAAAGACTTCAGTGAGGAAAAATCTGTGCTGAGAAAACCAATTGACTCAACTAATTATGTGTAATTAGGGACTTTACTGATTTTAACCAATGATTGGCAATCATGGGAGCCCAGCTTTGCACAGTTGATGGATCTCTGATATCAACATAGTTTGTTTTATGTGGATAAATTCACACACTGAAGAAATAGATTTAGAACATATTCTCTTGGAGTTAAATTTATTTTAAGCATATGTTTTGTTTCTGTCTCTCAGGCCAATACTTGTCCAAAAGATAAACTAATGGGTATTACGTAAGTCATTCAGTGAAATAGGGCAGCAGCTACATTTTCCTTTTCCATTTCATGTTTGAGACACTCCTTCAAACTTCCTCCTGAGGTCATCCACTGAAATGTTTCTTTTAACATTTTTAAAGGAGTACCCTGGTCTGCTTGGCACTGTTTGACTGCCTATCTTTTACTCTGCAGTCCAAATTTGGCAACATCTGTTAATCTGCAACTTGCATATTCTGGATGAGCTCTTCTGGGTCGTTGTTAAAAATAATGTTCCCACCTCCTCCATGGTTGGAACCACACATTGAGATGCCATCCGTTTCCTTTTCCTGCTGGAGACTTTAGTGTGCACTGGGCCATAGTTTACAGAAGGGTACCACAGTTTATAGGTGGGGTCAGACTGTCTGTCCAGTGCTATTGTTCTTAAAGTTTCCCTTTACTGTCTGTGACCTAAGGTTTTCTTTACCTTTGAGGTCAAGGTAAACTTTTAAGCACACAGGAGGTTAAATTGTTTATAATTTATCACCATATATGTGGTATTCAATGTGCTTTGACGCCATGGAGCTGTACAGTCTACCTTGGCATGGTTGTCATTTCTTAAATTGAACTAGGTGTTTCCATAGTTGTAGTAATGCAATTTATATTTTTTCAGTGTTGGTCTTCATTTTAAAAGCTATATAAACCTTATTTATGAATACTAGAATACTAGCAACCCCACTGTTGCCAACTCATTGTCTTTCTTACTCTATCTAATAACATTACTGAGAAAAAAATCAGTATCGGCCACAATCGGACTGGGGAGGTCAGGCTTTTTAAAGATCTGTAATCAGCAATCGGCCAGAAAACTGCAATCTGTGCAGCCCTAATACAGTGGGGCCCTCAGTGTTTGTGTGCATTAGGCATCACGGCTGCCTGTGAGTATCTAAAGTTTGTGAATACTTAAGACCTTTTTATAACTGCCTATGTTAATAGTTCAAACATCAAATATACCTTTACATGCATTAATGCGCACAACAGAAGCTGTCTGGGCTCTACTGCAGAACCTATTCCCTACAGTCTCCCTTATTTTCACTCTTGGTTCAGCCAGTCGATGCCAAGAAAAATAAATGGAGCTCTTGGATTGGCTGTTTTGCTGTAGCATTTTACCTATATATTTTATTTTCCCAGTTTGCAAGAGAAAAGCTATAGGAGACAGTGTCCTGTTAACCGTTTTAGTTGTTTTATTTTTACAGCAAAGCATAAATTACCAATTTTGTTTATGCTGTCTTCTTGAAATGCAGAATTATGCTAGATTTATCATTTAATGTTGTGACAGTATGAACTGATTGCTGCTTTGACGTCATCAGAGGGTGTTGACAGAGAGCCAAACAAATTCGAGTTGGAAAGTCTTCCAGCATGGAAAATGTGACATTTAGGGAACAGATTTATGGAGGGTTGGCTGGTGGGCGCTGAGTGATGCCTCTCTTGAATGTCAGATAACCCATGGTCCACATCTGTCGTCTTTGAATGCAACTAGTGTGTTGCTTACATGCTTTGTTAAATCGAGGACTGCAAAGATTTTTACTCTTCAATAAACTTCAGTCCTTCAATACAACTTGATTTGTGTCCTTCTGTTTCATTTGGCTATAAAACAATTCAGATGTTGGCAGATTTACAGATGGATCTAATTTGTTCCTCTTGGTTTGGACTTTCAGTGTAGTCATGCTTTGTATTGTGAACAAGCAGGATGGGCTGTAGGCAAAGAAAGGAAATATAATTTTGACCTGAGTTGAGTCTTTCCACATGGCACTGTCACTGTGGACGGATTGGGTTTCCTCTGTCAGGGTATGAATGCGGAATATATTTTATATGTTGACAAACCCTTTTATCTATGTTTTTGTATGTGCGTATTTGGTTGCCAGAGGCGGCCTGCATTCTGGCACACAAATTGTTTCAGCTGCCTTGGAGCCCTGTCTCTGTCAGTCATCCATGAGCCACAGGTTCTGTCCTGTAACACAATTGTATTATTTCCAAATTTAACCTCGAGCCAAACATTTGACACCTGTCTTCATAAAGAGGTTTGTCTAGTAGCTAGTACTCCTGCTGCTGGTTTTATTTCTTAATGTGGTAATAATCTCCTGCAAGATGCATGTTGCTTGATAATTAGTAGCTTTTGGAGCAATGTAGATATAATATTCAAAAAGATCCAGTTTTACTTGCTAAAAAATAGAATGTGCAAAGCTCAAAAACGAATATTAATAAAGCAGTTTAGTCATATATGCAGGACTTATTTTCATGTACAATGTTTTGCAAAAATATTTATGCAGCTGGATCTTATTCACATTATGGCCATGAAGTTAAATGAATTTTAATTGGGTTTTTGGATTACAAATTAATTTTTTTAATTACGCAGAGGCGTATTTTTAGAAGTTAGCTTACTTCTTAAAGCAATTGGTTGAATTTTTTAGATGTACCAGATTAAAGAAGGCTGAATGCAAATTCTCCTCATACCTATGATTTTTGTTTAATGAGAATTGTTGAAGACGTGTCATTTTCCTTCTTTTTCAACGCTTTGCGCTAATTTATGTTTCTCCATTACAAAAATTCAAGTAAAATATATCAATTTAGAAATTTCAGCTTGATTTTTATTTAATGTTATATATAATCTTAAAGCTTGGTTGTGTCCTTAAAATACAGCCACTCTGTCCTGGTCTAAATTTGTGTGGGAAAATGTGTAACTGTGTTGCTCTAATAATTAACCAAATACCATCTGGCTCCAATTACAATGTTTACTGCAGCCAGGCTATACTGTCAAACTGAGACATAAAGGCAGAGATGATTACTTGCATCCTATGCCTTGCCCCAAACATTATTTTATTTGCAGACTCTGTATTGTCAGTAATATCATCCTAATTTCCACCAAATTCTCATTTGACTCTCCCATCTGTCTGTGTATTAAAGGACATTTATGGTTTTACCACTGGAATGTTCAATCGGACAGATCGGTTTGCTTCAGGGGCATGTCACCTTGTAGCTCTGAACTGAAAGGGGGGAAGCAGGATGCGTTCTCTCGTTGAGGGTTCATTAAACAGTCTCTGCAGTCGGGGTAATGAAACTCCGGCTTCTAATGAGGACCGTCTGGATTGTTTTCCTGGCAGGAGTGAGTTAAGATAGCTCTGTGGAGCCAGTCTGTTCAAGGTGTCCCTCCTCCTCTTTGCCTACCTCCTCCTCCCTGTCCATTCCCCTCTCCTGCCTCATCCCTTCCCTTTCCTTCTTCATTCTCGTATCACGGAAGTACACGGCTGCTATTTCACACCTGCTCATAAACTTCCTCCGGCAGCAGATAACGATGTTGTTTTGTTATCCCTTCTCTGCGCAGTGCTGTTACTGGAATACCAAATTGGTTCCAGCTACGTCCCTGGTTTTCCATAGCTCCAGGGCATTGTACCTTTGAGAGAACAAATGAGATACTTTTTTTCTCCAACAGGCTACCATTTCTCTTTAGGCTACTATCTTACATAATATCTACCTCACATTTGGAAAAGAGATTTGTCCTTTGACAAAGCCAGAGTTGGCCTCGTGCCCCAGTTTTATTGTCCACAGGAGTATCGTTAATCATGTAATTTCTGTTACAAACTCTTAAAATGAATCATAAAATGTCAAGTGGCTTGTGAATGTTCCTCTTCATTCACATATTAAGTCATTGTATCGGGTAAAGTCCATTCAGAGGGTACCAATTAAAAAAGTAGGCCAATCACGATGAGTGAAGTTAATGAGAGCCTTGCTTGTAATTCTTCAAATCATTTTTAATTCTATCCAATTAGGTTTGGATCTTATTTTATTCACTGTGGAACTTAAAACAGTTTGTCAAAATTAGGCACTTTCCAAATCTATTGTCACCCTTTTCCTTGCAGATGTTGGTGGAGTAATCTAAAGCTCATTTGTGCATTTTCCTAATTAGCACGGTCTGCCTCTACTAATAGCTTCCTTGCTCTCTTGGTTAAACAGTTTCTGAGTGTGGCATTTCTTTAGACTACTCACCACTTTGCATGGACCCAAAATACCTATATTATCTACTGACAGAGCTAGACATTGCACATTTTGCTGAATTGCTGAAACACAAATTATATGTTTAACTAAGTCACACGTTTGTGTCAATGGCTTAATGTATTTTTGATGTCATTTGGCTGGAAAGCTTCCTTCAGTGATCTGATGTGTAGATTCGCTCTCTACCTGTGTTCCAGTGTAAACTCTTCTTGTTTTTGGGATTCAGTCCCACTTTTCAGTTTTTAGTGAATTTAGGGCCCTTGTGTAGAGAGACTAGTGAACGTTTCTCTCTGAAACATGACTTCAAAATGATGCTCACATTTGGAAAGACGAGCTTCATGACATGAGATAAGTGTCCTCCTACGTTAGACTGAGATATGCAAATACAAAGACTTCACAAGCTGTTCAACATTGTTGCACATCACTGTCAACAAATGTAGAAGTACCTCAGGATGAAGCTGAGGCTTTTCTTTTATTTATTAAGACATCTCTCCTTAACAAATATACTGATTAGGATGTACTGAAACTGTAGTTTATCCAGCAAAAAACATAAAGTTATTCACTTGAAATATTGACTCTGATGATGCCTTAAGGATAGTATGGTATCCATCTAAATCCTCCCTAGGATTAATATCTGTATTGTTAAATATATTCAGTTACAAACCCATCCTTCATTGTCAGCTTGTAGTCTCCTCCCAGGATGATCATTACAATCAATAAATCATGTGTCCAAGATGTTGGCTGGCTTCACTTGCACATTATTTACAATTTGTAAATCAATTAAATGAAAATGCTTCTTTTTACAATAAATACATCCTCTTATGATGCTTTTATGGGGCGACAGTGGTGACGTTGGTAGAAGTTCGATGAGCAATTTTCTATTTTAAAGTGTAGTTACTCCTCACTTATTTGAGTAAAGCTGCTAAAATATGTGAAGTTAGAAAATCTAAATATTGTGAGTGGTTCCCTATAGAAAATGTATGCCATTAGATTGTCATTAAGGAATGTACCCATAAAAAAACCCAAAACATTTCTACACACTGGGGTTGTTTTCTTTAAATCTTCCTCAGATGTCTTTGCAACTTCCAAGTAAGTGCAAGATAATGTGTTTTCTATGAACTGTATGCTTCCCAGTGTCTCATTTTCTCCCAGCATGCAGCATTTAATAACACTAATACAAACAGCAGCTACCGTTTTTGTTCCTCAACAATGTTTCTAACTGGGTTGTGATAATTTGGACCCCCAGCTTTCTTGTTGTGGTTTGTTTTGCTTCTGGCAGATAAGAACTCTGCAAGATGTTTCAACCACAAACCGCTCTAGTTTGTCTCCATTTTTCTAGGCAATTTGTTTTTCATTTATTCATTTGATATATCAAAATGGCTGTGTTGATAAAGACATAAAAGATTAATAAATATAAGGGAAGGAAATACAAACATTTTCATATCTATTTGGTGCTTCATTCCAAAATGTTTCATTTTGTTCTAAAGCAGATGTGGACTGTATGACATTGACATACTCATAACAAGACTCCTGTTTATAACTGAGAGATTTCTTTGTTTCAACATCTGGTTTAGCAATAAATGTGCTTATCTTAACAACTTAACACCAAAATCATTAAAATTATTTATTAGAAAATCTGTATTGATAATGGAATTACAATCACAATCTACTAAACAATTTTCAGGCCTGAGACTATCCTAGAGGTGGTGTGCAAATTGGTAAATGTTATGCTGCAGTTAAATTGACCAGTAAGGCTTTAGATGCTGGCATCCTACAGGCAAGGGAGAAAAAGTTCAATGATAACAAATTTGATGATAAACACACCAAAAGAAAATGGGGAAAAAAGTTCTTGCTACTTAAAAATGACCCCAACTGAGGTGTGTTTGAGCTGGACACTCCAGGTTTGAAAGCAAAGGTGAGACAATATGGGCATTTTAATTTGTTCTTATTTGAGCCAGATGTTAAACTTTACTGACACTTCTGTTGTTGATAGTATTAATGGTTTTGGCTTTTTCAGTGAGGAGAAACAAACTATGTCACATAAACATTTACTTTATAAATGTTCCCCAGATATAGCCACTTAACTTTACTACAGAATGTCCATCTTGATTTATATATATATATATATAAACAGACTGAAAGGTGAATCACACTCTCTGTACTTTACATTTATGTTCAAAGTAAATTCCCAAGCACAATGCCTAAGTGATATTATTATATATTATCCTACAGCAAGCTAAGTTAAATACATTTTCCACCAAGTTACAATAACAGTGTTAAGGCTAAATGTAAAGGTTTGTGTCTAGTTGTGTATATTGTATTGATTTCACAGCAGTAAATGTTACTGATGTGGCCCAGGAGCCAAAGGTTTATTTGGCTTGTAGGTGTTGTGCATGTTATTGCATCAAACTTCCTGTCAGCCATGATGTATCCGTGTGACTGCTCCTCGGCGTTACCTAGGCTTGCTAATTTGAACAACGGAGCTGATATGAAGAAGTAAATGTGTTAGCACTGGGTTAAAAAAGAGCTAGAAGATGAATTTCTTGATCAAATTTGGTTTCATTTTCATTTTAATACTTATTCTAGGACAATATTCCAAGCTTTTTTTTACAGACTTCTGAGTTTGCTTGGGAACATTTTACCAGTTTATATAAAAACATTGCAATTCTAAACCAAGAACTACAGCTTATGGCATAATGCTGCAGTTTTAAATAACGTCCATTGTCAATTCATGAGATGATAAATGTGTATTCTAACATTTCGGGTCAGTTCTGATTCACTCAGTCAGTATGGCCGTTCCCTGCAAGTATCTTTGGCTGCTCTTATGTTTTTTTTGTTGACAATTAAATTTGTATCTTAGCATTTTCAATAAATGGTTCCAGCTTACTTAAATGTTATTGAAGTAACAAACAGCTGGTCACAAGATTGCATTAGACGAGAAGCACTAATCTCGCTTTCGCATTGCAGTCATTAAAAAAATCCACCAGTCAGCTTTTCTTTTTAGTTTCCTTTTTCTTTTTCTTTTATAAAAACAACAGTTATTATTTATGTTCTTAAAAGGAGAGGATGTTGTTATTACGGCCACTTGTGTGCCAAAAATGTAACGTCCTGCCTTTATTGTGATTATGTTTGGACTTGGCAATATACTCCGCCATTGAACTTGTTTGTATTTAATCAGATTTACTGTCAACATTATTAATAACCATGGAAGACTGAGGGCAAAGGAGAAATGCAAAAGATGAGAGTGAGGTGCTGACAGAAAGAGCTGGATAATAAGCGGTTGTGCTTTGCTTTCTCAAAGTCTTTCACCCGTGGAACGGTCCGTCTGCTCTTTCACTTCATTTGCATGCAACATGTATGATGCATGAAAACTATTTTACAGCTTCTACGGAGTCTTGAAAAAATGTTGAAGTATGAAATTTGCTTGTAAAATTTTCCAAGTATGTGGCTTCTATGGACAAAACATTTGTGTTCAGACTGTGCTTCAGAAAATAAGTATTTTAAAAAAATGCTCCAAAGAATTGCTGTAATTTTCAACCTCAGTGATGCATAATAGATCTTTGGAAAAACAGCTGTACTTGCTGTTAGATCAAAACTTATGAGCAGAACTGGTTACAACCAGTTTCACTGTAAAAGACCTCTTCTGCAAAATTTAAAATCCTGTTTGATACATTGCAAGTATTTATTTTGTTTCATTTTAATAGTTATGATGTATAACTAATGAAAACATCAAAACCAATTTCTCAAAAAATGGAGATTACATTATGCCAATAAAATAAAGTTTTAATACAGAAAAATGATATCATGACCATGTTATGCCCTACACAATCATGCGGCGTTCATTGATTTAACAGTGCACAGTCTTTGAAACCCTTAACCATGAGGGCAAGTCCCCTAAGGTTATTTCTAAAGAAGTTTGATCCAGGCATGTTAATCAAAACTTGAGTGGAGGGAAACATGTGGTATGAGGAAATGGAACTTAGTCACAAAAAGATTTTTAAATCTTAATTTATTTCAAGTGTTTCTTTTTCTTTTTGGTGAATGTCTTTTGAATCCAGTTTCTATGACAACTTGGAAATTCCACAAGGTCAATGAAAAAAGGACGATTAACGCAGAATCGTTGTCCATATGAGCATTTTGTTGATGTGCGGTACTAATTAATATTTACACTCAGTTTTTCTTTGGGCCTCTCTTCACATGAATTGGACCATCAGTACAGTTTGTCATTGATTCAGTTGAGTTTCGGTCATCCTTGTTGCTTGTGCTGTGTACCTTTTTCTACCACAGTTTTCCCTCCACTCAACTTTCTGTAAATATGCTTGAAACCAGCAAACCAGCAGAGAAATGTTAACTTAAACATCTGGACATTACCTATATTTTGACATTTAGGTTTTGGAGTTACTGTTTGAAAACATGGCACATTGGTGTTCATACAACTTTTTTGTGTATCATGGTTGTGTATAACTCTGATAATAGGATGTATTGTTTCCATTTAAAGTCTGGATATTGTTGGAATATAGTGCTATTTACTAAAAACTAGTTAGGAGTAGCCTATAAGATGTGTAATATTTGTTTGTGCTGTGTTGCTGTCGCCCCAGTCTTTAATAATTGTCCAACGGTCTATATGTGTATAAAAAAAGAAAAATGTTTGAACAAAGTTAGTTAAAGCTTTGCCTCAGACAGCCTTGGTTCACCTCATTTATATTCACAGGCTTTATGAGTGAGAGCTGTAAACAAGCAGAAAGCCCTGGAATTGGCACTCAAAGCATGTTGCTGGACATGCATAGAGCCTCTGCTTTCTTAACAATGCCAGACATTCACACACACTCAAGCCACTGCTCCCTCCTCACTCTCTCCCTTACTCGTCTTCTCCTCTCGCCCTCTACGGGTCTGCAGCACATCAGCAGCTGCTGGAGGAGTGCAGCAACGCATTTCAAAGCAGAGCTGAGGAGGGCAGGGCAGGCAGCTTGGCCCTGTGTGGCCCAGCCAGAAGAAAGGGGGGGTGGGTGTGCGTGTGTGTGTGTGTGTGTGTGTGTGAGTGAGAGAGAGAAAGAGAGAAAGGGAATCTTCCCGGCTAACTGCACTTCTCTCCCTCTGTTTTTTACTCCTTCTCTCATCTCCAGAGCTGCAAGCAGAGCAACAGCCAAGCTCCTCCTCTCCTGCCACTCAGGAACTGATGACAAGGCTGGGCTTTTTACTGGGAGAAGGGATCCCGGGCACAGCACGCATACCTATGGACGACAAGAATGAAAAGAAGGTATTTAATTTTTTCCTTCCTTCCCTCCCTCCTCTCCGCCTGCCTCCTCTCCCTCCTCTCCCTCACTCAACAGCAGCTGCTGCCACTGCTGCAGCACTAAGATTCACAGATAGTGAAGCTAATCAGAGGAGACGATAGTTGTCACACTCCAATAGTAAAATGGATTATTATTTTGCTACTTATTTTTCCTCAATGAATTATGGACAAGTTTGACAGCTGCACAAATTGGATTCATTTTTTTCCCCACAACAAGCAATGGTAACTATGAGACTACTTAACTTCAAGCGTTAAATTTGTTCAAGGGAAAGTAAGTGGAGATTTTAGATTGGTTGCATGTGCCTTTATTTCTGTGCGAGCTCTTTAGTGTCATGCTGTAACTTAAGTGCTATTTCAGGGGCGGCTCTGGAGAATGTAACAAGAGCATCTGAGCCCAGGTCCAGAAATAGTTATGTTAGGTCTGAGCCTCAGTTTGTTTGGCTCCGCTAATTAAGCTGGGACTTTGTGTGGAGCAAAGCCCAGCATGCTGCGCTTCCCTCATCCATCTCATGTCCAGGACATGTTTTGACGCTGAGCTGGCGATTCTAGGAACGTGATAGAGGCTTAGAAAGTGTTTCATAAATCTCAGTCATTACAGGAGATGTCATAGGAGGGGACAGCCAGGATGAGTGGGTTAATGGTTTAAACTTTGAGGTGCTTTTTGTCCGTGGGTCTCCCAGAGCATGTTGCTGTCATCTGCAAGCAGTTCTCTTTTCCTCCGTGATGCTGTTTTACAGCACGTCTTTAACTCAGCGTGTTTTAGTATTGCCTCAGAGCTAATTATAAAATCTCAGTTTGGTCTCTGACTGGGTTGTTTGTTTACAGAAAGGAGGGATATAAAAAGAAAGAATGCCATGTAGTTAACGTTACGGCTCTACAAGTTGTTAATCATGCTGTCACAGCTATTTATTAGTCTGACTGCTCTGTGTCTACTGTTTCAACCTTAGATTTTGAAACACAAAGAAAATACAGTTAGTCGAGTCTCTCTTCTTTCTCCTTTTTAAGAGTAAAATGATTTTAAAATCATGCACTCATGTATCAAGCAGAATAAATGGGAACTCACAATTTTAAAGTTTAAAGTGACCATTTGAAAAGTTTACAATTAAAGCCATGTTAAGAGGAAAAAAAATCAATGAAAGTCCTGCAGGCAGCAAAATATCTTGAAATGCGTTATGAAGACCAAGGAATACAACAAACGGATCAACAATGATGGGGAGATTTAACACTTAGGTTTAGGTTATAGCATGACATTCCGAGCTTTAAAAATCTCAGAGCATTGTTGAGTCTGTCATTAAAAAAACAAAAAAAAATCTTAAACTAGAGTATTGACCAGGGAAGCAACCAAGAGGCTCATTGTAACTTTGGAGAAGTTGAAGTGATCCACAGCTCAGGTGGAATAATCTGTCAACAGGACAATGAGTTGTGCACACCAGAAATCTGGCCTTGATCGCAAAAAACAGGAAGAAGAAATCCATTGTTGACAGAAGTGTGGTGAGCAGTTCGTGAATAGTCATTAGGAGATGCAGCAAGCACGTAGAAGAAGATGCTCTGGTTAGATCAGAGTAAATCAGCTAGAGGCTTTCAAAGACTTGAGGCTCCAAGCAGAAAAGAAACTCTTAACATGCTTCTGGTGCTACAATGGAGTCCATGTCCAAGTCCAGTTGAGAATCTGCAGTAAAACTTAAAAATAGATGGTCAAACAATCTCCAACCTCTTCAGATGGCTTCCAGTCTCTAGGTGTCGGGGTAAGGTCAATCCTCATAATTTTAATGTGCCACACTTTTCAGATCTTTATTTGCAGAAAGATAGTTAGCTTGCATGTCCCAATTTTTCACTGCTTTATATTATGCTATCACATTAAATCCCAATTAAATATATTGTTTGTGGTCTCAAGATACCTTGAGAAGGTTCAGGGTATCTGATTACATTTACAGATTTGCATGCGGCACTGTTTTCCATATGCAAACAATGCCATCCATTATACCTAGTGTTGTCGTCTGTAAAGCTCTCTAGAGAAGAAAAAACAACACAATAAGAATATTTTATTTCTTGAAGTTCATGTGCGCAATAGTGGATAGAGAAGTTGCAGAGTGATAATTAGTCATTCTCTCTGTTGTCTGCAGTGATTTGGCTTTTCTTAGAAAGAATCAATGATGACCTTCATTTACTTTTCATTGAGTTGAAGGAAAATGACGAAATTGAGCAAACAAGGATTAATTTGGACGTGTCCTCTTGGCTGTTTTGTTCCAACAGAGACTCAGCCTGTTGTATGGTTGTCAGGCAACCTTGATAACTTTAGCAAGCTGTCTGTTGTGTCACGACAGAGTCTTTTATTCTGTGCATTTTTCTTTGGATTTATTTGGACTTCTCTAACACATGGATCTCAGTGTATTTTGATTTAGCTTGTACCGTTTACAGAGCTCACACCCTTTGGCTTGTGTGTCATGCTCACATGTGAAACCCATGCCTATTTGCTAAGGAATGTCATCTATTGGTTTCACATGACTCAGGTCAGATTGTGACATTAGATCAAATCTGCATTTTTCTTTCTTTTTTTTAAAATGCTGCATTTTTTTCCTCTAGATAAAACAAAAAAATATTCCTTGTTTTACAGAATAATATCTCTTATCCTGGTAATAAGCTTACCTGAACTTTTATTGATTTTGCTTAATCTCAGAACACCTTCTTGTGGTATACAAGCCCTTTTTTCTGGTCTCTCTCTCTCCTCAGTGCACTCTGACCAGCCAGGGAATTAGCCCCTGCTCCACCCTGACCAGCAGCACGGCATCTCCCAGCACCGACAGCCCATGCTCCACTCTCAACAGCACGACAAGTCGTCCCCCACTCAGTCGCTCCAGCCCCTGTGGGACCATCACCAGCCCCAGTTCCACTCTGGAGAGCAAGGACAGCGGGATCATAGGTATGATACAGTACCTCTCCATCTTTTGGCAGCAAGCTTTTAGAGTTCAAAAAGTTCAAGGGAAAATAGTGAGAAAATATTAGGGATGTTTTGGTTAGGATTTTTAAAATTACTGATTGCGACTAAGTCTTTTCAGTTAGGATTACCAATGTTAGTCGTCTTTGTTAAATGCCAGAATAATGAGCAGGAGACTTTCTAAGAGATTTAAAGTATCCTTTAAATCCAGCGGCTTTCATTCATTTGTTCAGCATTTGGTAGAATTAGATTTTTAACTTGGATCTAATCTTTTAGGTATCTTTCCACAATCTTCCCAGAATAGTTTGCTTTAACTTTGTTTAGTTCCTCCTGACAGAGCTGGTGTAACCAAGGCAGGTTTGTAGGCATCCTTCTTGGCAAACACCTTGTCAACTTTGCCTACAGATTTTTTAAAGAACAGAGATAAAGTTTTTGTGATGGTAATGCAAAAACATTGAATCTATTGTCCTTAAGCCTCATGGTAACCCATTAGCAGCATGTTTGGTCATTGTCCATTTGGAAATTCCAAGCTTCAACTCCCCTGCTGATGTCTTGAGATCTTGTTTCAATTTCCACCTGATATTGTCTTGTGATGTCATCCATTTTGTCAATGGAAATAATCAATGCTACAGCAAAATGACCCCACATTGTGATACTACCTCCTGATTGTTCATAAATTAGATGGTGTACTTAGACTTTTAATCTTCCCTTATTCTCCTCCAGAAGTAACAGTGATAGTTATGGGAAATCTTTGTCTTTTTATCCCAACAGACAACAGAACTTGTGAATTAAATTTTCCCTTGAATGCATAGGTAATCTGGCACAACTTAGAAAAATTACCTACATCTGAATTTAGAGAAACTTTGAAAAAGCCAAAGCATGTAATGACTTATAAACACACTCTTAAACTTTTTGTCACCTATCTCCCTAAAGCCTTAAAAAGTAAAGCGTTTCACATAAAGACCCTTTATGTTAAAATTGTTACCTTGTGTGTCGTTTTTGCTTTGGAACAAAGAAAACGTACATGTGCGATGTCAGTCTTTTGTCGCTCTGCGAAGCTTGTTAAGACTGAGCAGCATTTGTGTGACATGTTATTCATCCTGAGTGTCAGTCAGTTGGTTTGTAGGAAGCTGCTTCAGCAGGAGGGAGCGTCATCCTGACAGTTGTAGCAGTTTGACGTTGTGCTGGATCTCTTGTAATAGTCCTATAAGACATCGAGGGATTTATGCAAGCTGACAGGAAGATGGCATAGTCTGTTGATGCATTAATTCATCTACCGTTTCCTCCCACAATGTCTCACATGGCCACACAGATGTTAGGGTCTTATTCTGAAAATGGCCATCACATGTATTTAAGAATGATTGAGTAACAAATTGCAATTGTAGCTTTGGCTATGTACAATAAAGTTTTCTTTTTACTGCAGTTTGTCTTTTTTAAGTATTCCCAGTTCACACAGGTGAAGCAAGATGCATTGTAATGCTAACAACAATTACACCATGCCGCTTTGAAATTGACTGCAGCAGAAGCCAATATGTGCCAAAGCCATTCATAGCACAACATTTGGATTTCCAATTCTGCAGGGTTTCTATAACTGATTGCCATGAGTCCGTCATTCTGCCTCCCCTAAAGTAATATTATTGCTCAGCGCTGAATAATTTATGAAGGCCGTGATATACTATCTTCCTGACAGAGGTGCCGATGCAAATCATGATTAAACATTTGCTGGAATTCTGCAAAATGATGATGGTCTAAAAGTTTGCACCTTAACCAGAGGATCCTCAATTTTCAGAAAGCATTCAATTTGAAATCCTCACATCATGTACTCTGTAAAATGTAGTAAGTATAGAAATGTAAAAGAATAACCTGATGTTTTAGAACTTTGAATGAATCTGAGTTGATTTTGTATAATTCTTGAATGGTTCATCTACAGTGAATTAGTACTAATTAAGATAAATCAAACTATTCATCAAGCAGAAAAGCAGAACAAAAATAAGCTCAAATGTGATGCCTTTACACTAAGTTCTTTCCTGTCTTGGTGAAGTGATGCTTCAACGTCTATAAATACATCTTGATTGGCCTTACATTTTACCTGATTATTTGTCTTTGAGTTTTTAACACCACTTTCTTTATGTCCTGTGTGAGGTTTGTGTTTGGCTTTATTTTCCACAGGTTTGTGGAGTCCAGCTATTCTTTTGTTCTCCACTTGTCTAACTTGTCTAACGACTGTCATCATTGGTGGTATAGGGACAAATTGAGTTATAGTTTTAATTTGGGGCCTAATGAATAAATAGATATTTTTAATTCTGCCCTCATTAAATCGTCAGCAGTTAAAATACAAACACCATCACCATCTCTGGCTTCAGCCCACATTTCCTGTTTCTAACAATGTTTATGACCCACACTTTTCTGTGCAGACAGAGGAAAAGACTGCAGCTGTTAGGTGAACAACTGCCCCACCTTTCATGACAAGGCACTGAAATACAGAAATATTAGAGATAATTTATACTTTAAGGAGCTGTGAAATACATGAACATTAAGGACGTGATTAAACAATTCTCCCTCATCTTAGCTGCATTAGCAACACCTAGTGTGTTAGAAGAGCAACAAGTAATGACTGTTCCTTCATAGGCATCAAGCTGAATTAAAATTCAGGGTTTTACTAATTTGTGTGCAAATAGAGGGGGTTGGGAAATGATCAGAACCACTGGGCTGAGACATCTCTCTCTCCTACCTTGATAAAGTGGTTCTAACGAAAAGAAGAACAAAGCTGTGCTGCACGTCAGATTCTTGTCGGTGATTAATGTTCCGTGTTCTTTGAAGTTTCACACTGACTGATTTGAAAAGCACAATAATTTGACTTTGTACTGAATTGAATTCCTTTTTTAGCAGCATACACTGGCTAAAAAGGGACATGGGAACCTAAAGTTATTACTGAAAACAGCTTTTTAAATGACATAAAAGAAAAGTCTGTTTAGATGTGAATAATTAACAATTTTTAGAGCATCCAGAGCAAGGAGAGATGTTATTGTACATATAAGTGATTTCGATTGGCACATGTGCTTGCTATACCAATAATGACACAGAGCTATAGCATTATGAAAATTTGACAAGCAGTCGGTCTCATCCAAGTAGCTGGGCGATACCATTCCACAGACTGGGGAAATGGCACTATGTGCCTTGAAAATGCATAAAACTGCTCCTTTAACACTTTAATTTTAAGAACATGTTGGAGCTCCCTCCAAAAAAATGTGATTTTACTATTGTTAAATATAGCCAAAATTGTGTTGACTATTATAATGTTTGGATCTTATAGCTGCAAAAATGTGGTTAACATTACTTAAACATTTAGTAACTGTAAGGCTTCCAAAAGACAGTCAATGTTTCTGAAGCCAACGATTTCCACAACAGACAGAAGTTTGAAAGCTCAAAATAATAAAACAAATATTTCACTGTAAGATGTTCAGCCTTTCTATTATCTGGTGAAAGTCTTGCTTTATTGTGGAGAAATGACAGTTTCCCTTTCAATAACTGTTTACATATGTGCCAATCGTCATTGGGTGAGAAGTAGTGCACATCCTAGATAGATTGGCAGTCAGTCACAACACAGACATACAAAACAAACCACCATTCACTCATACGTGGGGCAAATTTAGAGCAACACACACATACACAGGGCAGGCACGCAAACAATGTAATGATAATTCAAACCAAAGACCTTCTTCCAACAAGACAAGACTGCTACCAACTGTGCCAGAGTACAGCCCTTCTATTAATTTGTGAAAAACTCCCAAATGAAAAAAACCAAATGAGAATTATTTCCTCAGTAGCACCACCTAAACCAAAGATTGCAGTTACTGTGAACTGATAGCATTAATGTATTATACATTCTCTAAACAAAGCAGATCTGATTTTTTTTTTCACTTTCTGAATGGCCAATCACACATCATGAGCAATCAAGAAAATCATCCAGTTCTAGCCGCCAGCTGATTTCTCAGCCCTTCTGCTTTTTGTTTTTTTTTTACCTGTATATGTCTCTGCTCTCAGAGAACATGTTTGTGTTTGATGGTTTTCTTAAAGGATTGGAGGATTTGTTCTCACCTAAACAGAACTCCAGTCTAAACTTGAATGTTTTTTAGACCTGTGTCTTCTTTCTCCCTCAATGTTTGGGTGTGGATTTCTTTTTTGTTTGTGCTATATCTAATTACTGTTTTCACCGTATAAAGCTGAATGAATAGTTTCATTTAAAACAAGACCTCTGAGCTAAATCCTTAAACTAATTTAACAAATCCAAGCTGCCATGCCTCCTACTTTTTATTAGTGCACAGAGACTGTCGCTGTCGATTGAAAATGAGTTCTGAGCAGCGTTGATAAGAGCAATGAGCAGCAGCAATGAGTTATTCAAAGTTCCATTACAGCTCAGTGTCTCAGTGAAGATTAAGACTGATAAATGTTCATATCACACAAAGAACACTGCTCTAATTTATCTTGCCTCTGTCTCTCCTATTATCCCTCCTCATTGGCTCAAATTCTGTTTTCTATCCCCATTTAGCCACCATCACTAGTTCCTCTGAGAATGATGACCGAAGCGGCTCCAGCCTCGAGTGGAGTAAAGATGGCAGCCTAAGGAGCACCGGGTGCCATGGCTTGGCGCAGAGTGTGCGGGCCGACACGTGCTCTCCCGTGGTGGAAGAAGAGTCCAGTAGTGCCTCAGCAACACCAGCTGACACCCCATCGAGGACAGACCAGCAACAGCAGCAGCCCCACACACCAGCAGGAGCACAGGGGCCACCACGACCTCTAGGTCACACATCCGACGGGCCGAATCCGTATCCACCGCAGACATCCTCTTCCCTCATAATGCCGAGGCCAAACTCTGTCGCTGGTAAGGATGTTCTCTGTTTTTTGGAAAATGTTACAAATAAACAATCTGTGTGAATGTGCTACTGTAGCTGTCTTGGTGAAAAGCTTCATCAGTCAAGTTCTTTTCACTCCGATAAAGAGAGCTGTGCCTGGAGGCTGGCAAATGAAATGTCATTTTAGTCCAAGCAGGTGAGCGATACAAATGGCCAGGAGCAGGAGGTGATATAAAAGAAATCAGTACAGGTTTCACTTCTCACAGCTGGGCGTCAGGGCAGAAGTTTAGGATTAAGCAGCTGCTGTATGTTGCGCCTCAACACTGGCTGCTATGTCAGCTCCAAGCACAACCTGCTGTCTGGTTGATCTGTTCTGCATTCCTTCCCTTAAAGCTCCCTGTTGTGGTTTAGCTCACGATATTCACACAGCTGTCACAGTTGTTGATATTCTCCGGTACCCCCTTTCTCCACCCATGTCTCCCCTTTCTTTTCTACTCCCTGGTCTCACCCTTCCACCTCGCTTCTGTTTTAGTTGTTACTGCTTTTGACCTTGACCTTGTTGTTAAACTGGTCTTCATGACCTATTACTTTCTACTCTATTTTGGACCAAGATTTTATTAGATCACAGTCAGTGTTTGGCTTCTCCTGTACAATATACTGTCAGTAATGAAATTCATAGCTCTGTATAAAAGTACAGTGTTTATGAAAGGTGCTTGAATCGCTTGTCACAACCACAAAAATGATGCACAGCTTTTAAAATGTTTTACAAAATGTTTGCAAAATGTGCCATTTGCTTTGGAATGACTTACTCTTAAACCCCAAAAATAAAATAGGTGTGAACAAATGTTGTTTGAAGTCCACCTATTTGTACTTTAATCTTAGCATAAATGCAGAAGTTCCTAAGTTTCCCCAAGGTTTTTTAGAGAACATTAGTGAAGACGAAGCAGCACATTAAAGACCAAGGAGCACAGCAGGGAGGTCAGGGATGGAGTTGTTGAGAAGTGCCGTTAGGTTATATTCCTAATCTTTGAAAGTATCATTTTAAGGAGGAAAGAGTATGGCACAACTGCATAACATGAGAGGATGCAACCAAGAGGCTGCTCAGCTTAGGTTGGAGAATATGTTTACATAACAGCTACTAGTTGTGAACACCAAAGAAAGCCATTGTTTAAAAAAAGCAATGAGGACTACTTTTTGCAGTTTGCCACAGATCATGAAAAAGGAAAACATGTTTTGTTCAGGTGTGATGAACAAAACATCATGTATTGCAGAAATGTGACGGTGGCAGCATTATGCTATGGGGAGGCTTGAGCACAGAGTGGATGAAGTTGAATACAGAGCTATCCTGCAAGAAAACCTTCCAGAGGATGCTGAAGTCTTAAGACTGGGGGTAAAATTCACATTTCCAGCCAGAGTTTCAATGGCAGGGTTTGCAAATATCACATTCCTGTGTAGCGTGTCCAGTCAAAGTCCAGACCTAAATGGAATTGAGACTGGCAAAACGTGAAAAGTACTACCTGATCTGAACAAGCGGAAGCTATTTTGAAAAGTGGAATGATTGAACATTTCAGTGTGTAGATGTCCAAAGCTTTTTATACCTGAAAAGAATTACATCAGTATCTGCAGTGAAAGGTGGTTCTAAAATATCGACAGAAGAGACTCAGGATTACAAAATGTCACATTTCTCATCCTTTTATTAATAAAACAATTGTGCAGTACTTTATCTGGGTCTGTCACATACATTAGCAATAGAATACATTACGGTTTGTAGCTGTAACATGACAAAATGTGAGAAAGTAAGTGACTGTATGCACAGTTAGATTTTGTTTTTCCAGATCTAAAATGTCTGCAAGCTTAGGGTCAGGTTTATAGATGCACGAACTGACAACATAAACACTAAGGTCATGACCTCAGCATTTGTTTGACAGACGGGAGTATGTGTTGTTTACAGAGGCTGAAACATTTCTTCAGCAAGAGGTATATTGCATACAAAATGAGGTTATACGGGGACAAAGAACAAAATCATCTGGTGTACCTTATTGCCACTGAAATATTCCACCTTCCACTTTAGAAGCAGGTAACTGAACTGAAATTGCTGGTCTGGATACGTTTTCAGCTGGAAAAATAAAAATAAGTCGTATATCTAAAACTGGAACAACAAAAAGCACTTTGTGTCCACTGACTGCTAATTGTTTTCCTTAACCTTTTTAACTGGATCGCATCTTTCTTATCCATTATGTTTTGTACCATAAAGCTTAACAGGCCAGACACACTCTGTCTCATAAAGCTAGCAGACCAGGAAATATTTGGCAGTATACGTGTGCTTGTTTTATGGGTTGATGTCATAGTTATGCAGCATTGCCCTCTGGGGCCCTTGACAATTCACACCTTAGATTTTATGCTGTGTGACAAAACCATGGGAGAGAACATCAAGGACGCGGTAAGACGACTTCATTTATGGCTGCGACTGGGCTGTGTAGGTGCCCCAGTGAGGCATAGATGCCTCTCCTGAAGAATATTATATTTAGAGACGAAATAGTGATGAGCTCATTTTAATAAAAGCTGCTCCTGTTTTTGATGCATTGACTCATCAATGCATACATTGTTTTTACCAGGGGTAAAAACAATGTAATATTAATCCTAAGAAACCTGGTGTAATGCTGAGAATCATCCACTTTAAGGACACACTTTGTTATTGTCTGTGATCTTAGATAAGTGAAAATAGTGTTTTTACCTCAACCTTTGCTGGCTCAAAGGGGGTGGGGTGTAGTGCTATGTTCACAGAAACAGAGGAAGCTTTAATCACAACATCCTTTTGTATGGCATCGCAGTAAAAAAGCTTTTAACCCTCAGAGCAGTAAGACTGAACATTTTAGCTAACATGGCTGCAATGCATTCCCGTACTATCAATTCTCCACCTCTGTGTTTAATAATTTCTTTGACTGTTTATGCTGACAGCATGTTTATGTTGTAAAATGTGCTGCTGGACTTGCCTTTGCATTGACATGTCTCAGTTTTTAATGATCATTTGTAGCTTGTGCTTTGCTTAAGAAAATCTAAATTTTTACAATTAAATTTTTACAATAAATATTTTAGAAAACAAATATATTTACCAAAATCAAAGATCCATATTAGTTTTGGCCAAACTAATATGGCCAAAACTATATGGTCAAAGGAGTTCCACGGTTTTTAAGTCATGTGTTCAGCTGCTTGTGATTGTGTTGCTCAGATTTGGAGCGTGAAATAACCCTCCTGTTTGGGAGATGAATGACATCACAGTTATGTTGTGTATTGGGCTTTTGCATGCACTCGCTGTTTATATTCTGAAGTTGTCTCTTCTTTTGGCAGTAGTCTTGCTCTGAGCTTACCTCATCAAAAAATGATGGGGCCAAGGTTCATTTGTGTTCTTTAAAAAAAGCATGTGGAGGATGAAAAGCCACATTTTCTGACAGGTTTATCTCTCTGCTAAGAGTCTGAAAAGGTAAAACTCAGATGCCTTCTGTTTTTTAGACATAATTAAGTACTTTTGGCTCATTTTTCTGTGAATCTAATTTGTGATTTAGAAGTGTTTGCAGAGGTCAGATCATAATTACAAATGTGTCTTGAATTTCTGCAACACTGAGGCATAAACAAAAAATAATGGCCTTCTGAATCAAAGATATGCTGGCACCAGTCTGTTCCAGTGCAGCAGGTTGACATAGTTTCACTTCATCTTGAAAGCTGGGAGCTCTTATGATTTTTGCTGTTTTTATTTACTCTTTGTTTCCTTGTTTAAAGATGGCATATCATGGTTGTTTGTGGTGTCTCCAGGGAGCCATGGAATTCACATCCGGCCATAGCGTTATGTAGACACTAATCTGTTTAGTTCGCAAGTCAAACAAAAACAGATAAGCCATTCATATCCTCTGGCACATTTCGGAAAGGTCACAGAGGCATCTTCAAAAATGTCCATTTTCAGAGCTGTTTTGATGCCTCTGTGTCACAGCAGGAGGAAAAGAAAAACTCTTTGAGGGATCAATCTTTTTTGAGTTTGCAAACCCCTCTCAGCGGCACCCGTCTGAAAGATCAGGACTTGTTAAATGCCCAGTCTTAAAATAGTAGAGTGTGGGATAAAGTCTCTCCTTCAGAGTTTGACAGACAGCATCCCACTGTTTGCAATTCTATAGAAAAAATATCTTTTCATAATCCTCTACCCTTGTATGAAGTTTGTTTTTCTTGAATGTTTTTAATAATTACATCGTTTTTTTTGTTTGTTTTGTAGTATTTATTTACCCCAGTCAATATTATTCGAAATTGATTTTGAGTACCCTCAAATCCAGCTGATTGCTAAAGACCAGCAATTAGTCTACATGCACCTTAAAAAGTTATGATACCTGGAAAAAGGACACTTATTTATATATAATATTTAGCATGAGCTCTATCAGTACACAAACTGTATTCCGTTTTGTTTGTACACTGAGTATAGATACAAGATACATGATAATTGTAGCTACTAATCTTTATCAACACATATTCGTAAAATACTAATAATTCCCTTGCACCAAAATGAACAGCTTTGAGCTTATGAAGCCACACAAAATTTAAACTCTTTATTCTTTTGTATTTTTACTGTTTTTCAATTTGCATCAGGGAATATGGAGTACTACATCACATGGCTAATTAGCATAAGCAAAAGAATCACAGGACAAATTAACATCACCACCTCTACGCATTTTCTTTTTGACATCTCTATTCTTGTAGAAGAGATATGTCCCTTTTGTTGTTCATGGTTTCTAATCCAAGTTGCATGAAATTAGGTAAAAATATATGTTGATACTAAAATCAGTGTCATAAAATAGGTTGAAAGTACCTAAAAAGTGCTGCAAAATAACATACTACATTTCATCCGTCTGATCCGCTTTATGTCATTTTGTCCCACTTGCTAACTCATGAAGCTTAGTATGCTGCAGGATTTATATGTTTTTTCTGTAGAATAGCCTCATTATGCTGTTTTGACACCTGCAAGAGGTGTCAAACTTCAAGACATCTTTGTTTAGGACCTTGTTCCGATATTTGGGATCAGATCTGTACATATTTTTTTTAATCCATGTGCTATTTAGACAAGAACATCCTGTTGGAAATATAATATTTTCATCACTATAGAAAGTTTCTTCCTCGAAAGGCCTTTACACAAATGCTAGGACTTTCATAAAAAATGAATTTAAAATGTGTGGATTAGCTCAAACTTTTCTTTTCTACTGTGGTAAGCTTTAGAAAAATTATATTTAAAGGATTAGGCTGTGATAATTATGGCAGTAATAATTAGCTGCTATAGCCTTCAGCTTTATCACAGCAGGCATTCAGATCTCCATCTGTGTTAAAGTGAACAAATATTTTGAATTGGCCCTTAGAGAGAATGTGCAGAATTAGAAAGCAAAGCTAAGTTGTTTTTTTCACCAGAACTTAATGAGATCGTCTTGGTCACATCTTTGGAGTGATGTCAAGGAAAGTGAATGGGTGGAGAAACTGAGAGGAGCAGTATCTTAGAGCAAAGGTGTTTCTGTCTCATTTTCTGTTCGGGCATAAGGAACATGAAACTGAAGATTTCAAAGTGCAAACCAGCTTGAGGGAGAAACTAGTCACATTTTCATCAGCCTGACACATTTTTACGACTTCAAAGTCATTGCAAACTCAAACTTCAAGACATCAAGTAGGATTTTTTTTTTTAAGTGAGCATACATGCATGAATGGGAACAAATGCAGACAGTATGGAAAAGAACGGTTTCACAGCTGAATGTGATCTTCATTTAAAGGAATGCTCGGCTTTAAAGGAGCTGTAGACAAAACTGAAAGGGTCTCGATAAAAAGGGGAAATGGGGAATGTATGTGCAGCAAAGAGGATATCGGACAGGGATAATGGTGAGCCAATGTTAAAACATTCTCATATCCGTCACTTCGACTAAAATTTGTTGCTGTTCTGTTTAGAAATGTGCTGATCAGAATTATCTAGACGATTTCAGTTATTCAGTTTTTGTAAAGTTTACCTGGTTAAGAACTCTATAATAACTAGTTGTATGATCAGTATGTGTGGGAGAGAAGTGATAATAAAATAGTTTCACAAATACCTTAAAACAAAGAAAATTTTACTTATTTGACTGACATTAGCATTGTTTATCACCAGCTCTATATTCAAAATATAGACCTTTCTATGAGACTCCCAAAAAGTGGCATTCATTTACAAATTTAGCCTTCCTGTTATCTGCATAAAGTCTGTCACATTGTAGAAAATAATTTCTTTTTAAATGCCTCTGGCTTCATTTTAAACACCTTATTGATCCTGACAAATGATTGTGTCTTTCCTTACTAACAACTTCCACACTCAGGAGTGTTATTGTCAAGGTCTGTTTAAGAATAGTATATTTAAAACCAATTGTAAAGTATTCAGAGTCCATCGACTAAATCTCCTGGCTGACCTTTTTGTTTCATTTAGTTCTCCAATTTTTCACCCTCTGCTGCTTCCTTATCAAAGGTAGTATGTAAATTCAAATTCATAAGGCACATGGGCAGAAATTATGTCTTAAACCCGTGAGTTAAAAGTACAAAGAGACGGGGAGGGTGACGCTCTTTGCATTCATTTAGCAAGTCCCCACTGTTGTGACTGACTGAGCAGCAGAAAGAAGACAGCCATTGTCTGCTGCCACTGGCTCTGCATGTGAAGAATAACTGAGGAATTGCTGTTGTACCCCTGGAGAGCTCATCCTATGTGGGTGTTTTATAAACCATTAGCCAAGCGTGTGGACCCAGATTTCGTGTAAGCGCCGCTGTCCACGTATTTCCATGCTTTGGAGGAGTCTTCCAGAATTCCTGCTGTGCTTCCTGCTGGCGCTGCTGGGTGTGAGTAGTCGTAGCATCATAATCGAATTTGTGCAAGTTTTCAAAATGTAGTGGTTTACACCGACTATTTTTCTTCTTGTATTGGTTTTGTGTGGTTGTCGTTTTATTTAATCTGCTGAAAATTAGTTTATGTCCAGAGTGGTTGTCCAGGAACAGTCTGCTGTAATAAAAGTGACTCTGGGGCCTTCTTTCATTTCGGTCGCAGTTGCAGCAGACGTGTTTTAATTAGTGGGACATTCCAGAGAGCGAGTTAGCAACTCAGTATGGGAGAGAGTAAGTGAAGAGGGGAAGATGAGTGTTTGTGACTGTCTCTCCCATCTGAAGCAGATAAAGAAGATAACTGAGGCTTTGATTCTGCTCTTCTGCAAGGCCAAACCAGAATACAGCTTGATGATGTTGGGATTGAAAAATGAGTTGCAATGGGAGAAGAGACCTTGTTGCACTGTTACACATCTTTATTATATTAACAGAGCATAGCTCATACTTTGAACATTCTGCTAAGTTAGTGTGTGATCACACTGACTCATCCAAAAGTTAATCTGGAGACTTTTTGGGATCGAAATCATCTCCTGCTGTGAGATCTCAACTCCTCCCTGCACAAAGTCAGATGGAAATTAAATAAAATCTGGAGAGAGATTTAACATCCAAGTTACAAAGTGCATTTTTTTAAGATGGTAAAAAATAAAATAAAAATCTAATATTTTTTTATATCTAATATAAAAAAAATATATAATTTACATTGCATCACTTGATAGCATATGGATAAAAAATATATGCTCAGCAGATTGTTGCTAATGAGTAATTTTTGGGCGTCTGAATAAACCTGTAGTAGAAAAAGTTTTTTTAAGCGGTCACAACTGGCATAGGATTGATTTATTCTTTTTTCTGAGGAGTAACAAAGGTCTGTCCTCTCCC
This sequence comes from Phalloptychus januarius, assembly GCA_902982915.1. Classification (NCBI taxonomy): domain Eukaryota; kingdom Metazoa; phylum Chordata; class Actinopteri; order Cyprinodontiformes; family Poeciliidae; genus Phalloptychus; species Phalloptychus januarius. The sequence continues at coordinate 11,014,234 of CADWAE010000230.1, read as the reverse complement.
TGCAGCACAAAAGTGCTGTTTGAGGGGACAGACATCTTACTGCTATAGCTGTCAGAGGAAATCAGACAACCAGAGCACATCTGTCTTAAGTATATGATACTGCTATCCTTTCAGCTGCAGTTTACTAGTACTGCCTCTAGGAATCGTCAAATGTCAAAGCGCACCGTCTTGCATCACCCTCATTCATCTTCTGGGAGATAGAGCCAGTGTGCAACAAGATCTTCAACTACTGATTCTTTCCATCTCACATTTTGCAGCTTTTGAAATAAAAACCGTCCTCCTGATTTAGTGTTGTTCACTGTCTGTTTTTGTCCCTCTTCGCAGCAACCAGCTCCACAAAGCTGGAGGATCTGAGCTATTTAGATGAACAGCGCAACACGCCCCTGAGGACATCCATTCGCCTGCCTTGGCACAACACAGGAGGGAGGCCACCGCATGACCCTAAAGGTGACTGACAGTATGCATTAATACTGCAAATAAGCTGGATATTGAACATTGTTGCGCTTACTGGATATCCAGATTTGGTATAGTTAAGTTTTTCTTTTTAGGTTGCCATAATCACAACCGGTTCTTGACAACACCAAACTTCTTAGGTAGAATTTAAGAACATACAGAAGTATTTACCTAACTATTTTTTTCACATTTTGTCATGTCACAAGCACAAATTTTAATGTACTGCATTAGAATCTTCTGTGATAGACCAACACAAAGTAGTGCATATCTGTAAAGTGGAAGGGAAAGTGTATATTAACAATATTTCAAATGTGAAAATGGTGTCATTCATTCTATTCGGCCCCCTTGAATCAATATTTGTAGGATCACAACTCTCTGTGATTACAGGTTACATCAGTCTCAATTAGCTTTGGATATTAACCCTTAATTTTTCCAAAGGTTTGGTTAGATAGTTTATACTGAAGCTCACTTTAGAAGGCAGTAGTACATTTGAATATTTTCCTGTACATCAAAAATCCTCAAATGAACGCCGCCTTGTTTTAAGCTGCATATAAGCAGCACTTTCTAAACCAAAGTTTAGAAAGAGTCTAACCACAGAAACAAAACAATTCTGTGTACATCCAGGACTTGTGAAATGCAGATTGGTAGGTTTTTACTTTATGCTTGACATTAAAACTGTGTGTCATGTTTTTATTTGCTCAGCTATTTTTATCTTGTTGTGTGTGAAAGAGAAAGTGAGCAGTTGGTGTTACACAGCTCTGCAGAGTTCCTTAGAAAAACGCCAAAAGGAATATTTGATGAAAACTAAAGTAACTCAAAGTTTTTGTCATTTAGATTTTCACCTCTGAGTGACAAAGAAAATAGGACAGAAGCAACGATTCAAGTCAATTCAGCTCAACCCATTTTTTTATCCACTTATGATTCACAATAAATTGACAAAATTCAATTGCATTTGAGGACCTTAGTCTAATATATAGACTAAGGTTAATACTGAATATGATTTAGAGATATCCTCAAAGAGAAGTTGAAGATTAACTTAAAATGCTCAGTCTTGGGGATGAGTGTGTATGTCTCGTCTAATAGTTTTAAAAAAGAGCACAAGGAATGGAGGAGAGGTACTCAGTGTGTATCAACAGAGGCCCTGCAGGACCGTAGGCTAATACCAGCATAACTAATGAATATTTCAGGGTCACCCAAGCAATTATAACTACAGTTAAAGCAACTTTTCATGGTTATCCAGGGAAGGTTAAGAGGGATTCTTCTTTTTGAACCCAAACTGGAAGCTTATTTAACAGAACAGATTCTAAGTTATTACTTTGAATTTTGTAGAAATCCAGTTAAAAGTAGTAGGAGGAGAAATGTCCCTTCAAAATGCAGAATCTTCAAATAATGAGAAATTGATACCACATTTTTTACTTTATTTTTATATCTCTTAAATTATAGCTTAACTTTTTGCTGTAGAAAATGTATTCAGTACCAAACATGCTCCCATCCGGGATTTTGTGGCTGATTTCCAAACACCAGTTTTGCAAAACTCTGACCTACCAGCCCCCGTTTCTAATTAAGGACTTTAAAAAGCAAAAACACATTTGTTTTATTGTCTTGTAAAACTAATTCTCACAAACGGCCAAAAATCATGATTGCAGCTCAAAAGAATTACAGCGCCCCCCCTTTACAAAACATAATATAGGTCACTAACTTCATTCCTTTCCTTTTTTTTAGCACAACTCAAAATGTTTAGGTGTGCTGTATTACAAGATATTATTTTTAAATACATTAACAATGTTTCCAAAAATGATATTTTAGAAGAAACACTGACTGTTGACTTAACAAAGCTTTACAGAAGCCTTAAAGAGACTTTCTGTGAACAATAAATAGTTGTTTATATTACGAGCAGAGGGAACATATTACTGTGTGAGACACAAACTGAGCAGTTGGTGTTACACAGTTCTGCAGTTAAATAGGATTTCAGTAAATCCACAAATCAGGCCAGTAAAGTATATCAGCCAATTCCACTATTACAAGTCAGAAATTCTTGGGCCATCTATGTTTTCTACCAGCCAAATATTTCAATACCTAAAGGAAGAAATAAATATATGTAGCTAGTTAATCATTCCACACTAATGCTGCAAGGTTTAATAATTAACACCACATCTAATTAAGTGTTTTTTCCCGCTCCCATTTACTTCAGGACGCTTTGCTCCCTACAAGCCTTCAGACATCATGCTCAAGCCCCTCCTGTTTGAAGTACCCAGCATCACTACAGACTCTGTGTTTGTCGGCCGAGACTGGCTCTTTCAGCAGCTTGAGGACATGCTGAAGGCCAGCGAGTCCAGTGAAAACCATGGAGTTGTAGTGGTGGGCAGCGTTGGGTATGGGAAGACGGCCATTATCTCCCGGCTGGTAGCGTTGAGCTGTCACGGAGGACGCATGCGCCAGATTGCCTCCAACAGTCCCAGTGCCTCGCCTAAAAGTAAGCAGTTTTTCTGGCTTCCTTTCAGTAAGAGCTTGCAGAGTGTGAATGAAAAACTATAAAACTACCTAAAATTGTGTCATGCTACAATTTATAAAAATGTCTCTAAAAGTATTTTTGTAAATGTAATTTTTTTAAAAAAGTGATATTGCTTGATATCATTTTTTTTTTTACCTTAATTTACCTAAAACAATAAAAGTTTTTACTGACCTCATATCAGAAAGTGAGGTGGGGGTGTAAAAGAGTTTTCTCTTTTTATATAGCATATGCAAATATCTGTTTTCACCTAAAAGTATATGGTTGATTTATTTCTTTTAGGCAGTGCGGGACAAGGCGCAGAACTCGCCCTCAGCCAGCCGCCACAGCCCACTCCACCATCCAGTGCCACCAACACACTTAGCAGCAACAGCTGTCCAGGAACTCCTGAGATGCAACGGCGCAGAGAGGAGGCTGTCAAACGGCTGGCTTCAAAGGTAGCGATAAACTCAAGCTGAAGAGGAAATAGTAGTGTTTTTTTTTTTTTCATAGAAACGCTGCAAGGCACTTTAGAAAGACTAATTATTCCAAAAAGTGTTGGTGGCACAAGTAATATGTTTTCCAGCTACACAAAACCCAGAAAGGTAAAAACAACGCTTCTAAAATCTTTTACGACATTTCTATTTTTTACTACATTTCAGGAGTAAGTAGGTGAAATGACATTATTCTGCTGTGTGAAGGGACGTTTTAGCGAGAAACTTATTTCTTTAGTTATTAAAACAATGGAGACACAAGTCGCATTTTAGGGGCTTTTGTCTTTTAATTGTTCATTTGCAGCTGGCTGAAGCCTAATGCTTGACAAGGAATGCTATAGATCCCCTCTTTTACTAAACTTAATATTAATAGTTGAAGATTAAAATTTTACTGGGCAAATACCTTCTTTCTATGCCGCTTTTATATGGTCTATGCTGAGTTCAACTGTGGCCACTTTCAGGAACCCAGTTTTCATAAGGCTTTGACCAGCTGACAGATTTCAGACCAATTCTGATAGCTTTTTAAAAGCTATGATACAAGAAGATATTGGAACAGGACTTGGATTTTTTTTTCTCCAAGATTTCCTGCCATGACCAGTTACCAGCGTACCTTTACTCGGTTAGATTAGGTCTGTTGATGGACGACTGTGAGGTCAGATCTTATGGGATTTGTTTTCTGAACTTAAACTCTTGCCATTGATTTTGCTTTGCAATTAGTCTAATTTGGTTTAGTACATGCTGCTAGTCTTGTTTGGGACTAAACACGCCCTGTTGTGGGTGCCTTTTGAACCCTTACAAATCGATGTTACACTGCTTTCTTTTGCTATTGGGACAGTTCATGAACTCCATTCCTAACTATTTATGCACTGAGATTCTAAACGTCTGTGAAGCCCAAAAACATCTCTTGAGCCAATTAATGTGTAAAGTGTTTCCAATCGGCGCTCTCTCCAGGGTTCTGTTCCTGTGATGTGTGAACACTGATGCAACGCTGAGCAGCTTCTGTCAAATTCAGCCATATCTTTTTAATCACTGATTTAAAAGCGGTCTCATATCTGCGCTCTGAGGCTACTACATGTTATGATGCATCACAAGCTTTATTTTATTTTTTCTTTTGCTGTGGCTCTTTCAGATGTGCTGTATCTTCAACACAAATTTATAGTTGTTCTTGTAGATTAACGGCTGCAGGTTTACTGCAGTGTTGCATCAGCTTGTCTTATATTGTTTATTGGTGCAGCAGTCTGCATGACTCATGTACTTTAGAGAACTGTTTGCTGATACACAGGTTGCTTTATTGTATCCATTCATCCTTTTTCATCTTTACTCGGATGCTGCTGTAATATCCTTACTGCAAAGGGCTCTCCACAGTCTGCTTTTAGGCCAGTTGTATCCTTCATTTGGGATAAACATCTACAACTCAGATCTGTTTTTTTTTTATAGCTCTGTTATATGATGTACTTTCTCCCTTGAACCATTGCTGATCTGTAAAACAACAAAATTATTTGCTTATTCATATTAATAACTTCCAATTTCTACCATTACTCTCTGTCTTGATTTATAATTATTTCTGCTTATTTAGGTATTTGAATAATTTTATGTTATTTCACATTATAACCACATATTTCTATATACTTGACTGGGATTTTCTGTGGCAGACCAAAGTAGTGCATAAATGCGAATAAGTAATATAAATTTAATAAATAGTAATACTAAATTAATAAATTGAACAACACTAATCAGAACACTCATTGGCTCAGAAAAGCAGCCAAGATTTCCATGGTGACTCTTGAAGAGCTGCAGTTTCCACCATAATGACACATGGTGGTGGCAGCATCATGCTGTGAGAAAACCTTTCTTCAGCAGGAATAGAGAAGTAGGTCCTACTATTGTGCAGTTCTGGCTAAAAGTATGTTAGAAACCATAAAAAATACTGACACTGCGCTGGATTTTCATCTTCCAGCCAGACATACAGCCAGATTTACAGCGAAATGCTTTGGATCAAATCAGATTTGTGTGGTAGACTGGCCCAGTCAAAGTGCAGAACCAGATTTTTTTTTTTTTTTTTTTTTTTCCAATCTCATCAATGTTCTGATCCAAATTCAATAGAAAATCTGTGGAGGTCTGAACAAAAATGAACATCATACCGATCAAATTCTCATTAGTTAAAAAAACATGAACAATATGTCATTGTTTTTCCATTTTATAATTGTACATTATTTTATGTTGACCTGTCTCATAAAATTCTTAATAAAATACAATGAAGTTTTGTCATTCTAAAGTCGCAAAAATTTAAAATATTAATCCTTTTTAAAAGTTCTGGAGATATAATACTGGATAAATGTTTTTGTTTTTAATCCATATTAAATTGATTTCCAAATATTTTATCTTCTAATCCACAAAACAGTGACAGACGTGATGCTGCTAGTAGAAATCTTTAAATTTAATGTCATTTCTGGCGACCATGTGAAGACCTCCTTTAGAGTGTTGAAGAATAAGAAATGGCAGACTGTTCCTCTAGTTTGGACTGCAATTAGTATAAATACACATCCCCAAGATCACTTTTCTTCTCACCTCTTTCCCTTATTTTACCTAATAAACCCAACTTCCATTAAGAAATAGAGAAACCTGCTTTCACAATAACTTAATTTTCATAGTTTATCTGTGCAGAATAATAACATTTTAAGTTGTTTTCTCCTGGTCTCAGTAATTAAGGAGATTCTGGGTAACTTTAAGAAAAACGTGCTTAAGAAATTCTGCATTTGCCTTCTCTTACGTTTTCAGGTGGTTGCGTATCATTATTGCCAGGCGGACAACACGTACACTTGCCTGGTACCAGAATTTGTGCACAGTATCGCAGCTTTACTGTGCCGAGCTCATCAGCTCACTGCCTACCGAGAGCTGCTGCTGAAAGAGCCCCACCTCCAGAGCATGCTCAGTCTGCGCTCCTGCGTCCAAGACCCCATGGCTGCTTTCCGAAGGGGGGTCCTGGAGCCACTGGCCAACCTTCGTAATGGTAAGTACGCTATATTCCAAGGTTTTCTTTTCTTTTCCTGGCCTGTTCATTTGTGACTTTATTTTATATTTTCTGTCCATCCACCCTTTTGTCCTTTCTTGTTTCCTTCCTTCATTTCCTTCTCTCTTCCTTTCGTCCTTGTCTATCTCTTTTTTTTCTCTTTCTGTTTTTCTTTTAAGCCTGAACATGTCCAATTATATTCCATAAATGTGTCATTTTTGTATTTATTGTTTTACGGTATTATAAAACGACCGAGGACTCTAGATATTTAGGTTTGGAAAGTACAGCTCTTTGACATTTCAAGAATGGGGTCATTTATTTTCCCACACAGCTCATACAGTTAGTAGTGCTGATAAATGTTTAGCTGCTAAATGCCACTGCAGTATCATAAAGCTCTCACAGCTGAGCAGTTTAGTTGAAATAATACTGGTCTCAAATGCTGTACCCTACTTATTGTCTTCTCATTGTTTTTTTTATGTGTACATTTTCAGAGAAGAGAATTTCAGAGGAAGACCATATAATTTTGATAGATGGACTTAATGAAGCCGAGTTTCATAAGCCTGACTATGGAGACACCATCGCTTCTTTCATCACTAAGATCATTCCTAAGTTTCCTTCCTGGCTGAAGCTGGTGGTCACTGTCCGGGTTAACTTAATGGTAAGGAAGAAACTAACCTTTTTAATGTTTTGGGGGGTTTTTTGCGCCATGATGAAGTTTAAAGCATAGTTAGCTTATTAAAACAACATCCCTCAAAGGGAGCTGCAAGAAATCACAACTCGGATGCGAGAATCTGTTGACAGATGAAGTGTTAGTCTTCTGACCTTTGTAGAAATGTGTTAAGCAGAACCAGTTTGTTGAATGGCAGCCACAGGAAGTCCTGTTTGGAGGTTTACGTAAATTTTTGTAATGGACTCTGTAAACATGTACAAGATGATGCTCCAGTTGATATTGACCTAAATACACGGCATCACTTGTGTTCTTTATGTTCACGTGAAGATGGATGGAGGCGAATGCAGGAAACGTTTGAGGCAAATTTATTGGAAGCTTGAAAAGATTTCTGACTTACACAGAAGTTGTTCCTTTCAGGAGGATATAACCTTAAGCAGCCTGAGCCAGAAAGAGAATAGTTTAAATGAAAATGCATTTATGTGACGATCTCATCAATGTTATGACCCAAATTCAATAGAGAATCTATGGAAAAGTTTGAAAATGTATCTTTAAGCTATTGAGATGCATCTGTAGTTGTTTTACAAAGATCTTTAGATATGCGAACTTGAAGTTTGATCTGCTGTCACTTCTCGAGATGCTCAATAGGCTTTAACAAATGTGAGACACCCTGTCAAGAGCGGCTAACATTTCCTGGAAGAATTGGCAGATGGTGACCCAGAACTGAAGTCTGTATGACAGGAAAGAGAAGTCTGAAACTTCGGGCTTCCTGTCTTGATGACCCTCTGTTAAAGAGCTGTAAAGATCTTCTCTGGCTGCATTGAGGTCGCTGTGGCGGCAGCTGAAGCTTTGACAGGCCTGATGAGCCAAGCGACAGCTGATTGAGTCTTGAATAATAATGTGGTAGCTGACTGACATCCAGTGTAGGGGTTATTAATGCTCAGGAAGGAGCCAGATATTGACTGCTGTCCATCAGTCTGTGCTGCCAATTCAGTTTGTTTATTTATTACCCTGCCAAGCATTTAAAATTCTGGTATCGTCACAGCTCACTCAATGTGGCAAATCACTACGTGGAAACATTGATCATTTGTGTTTTCAGGATTGAATGCTTATTACGATTTACTTGACAGCACTATGTTGAACAATGTGAAAAAGGCTTAGATCTCTGTACTGTAGCTTGTCGGGTTGTTTTTGTTTGGTTTCCATTGAGTTGGATATCAACACTAAGTTTACCTACAAGGCATTGCCTTCACTTCACCTGATCGAGTGTGTTCCTGTTCATAGTGTGTGTGTTTTTCTGTTTGTGTTATGATGAGGAAGAAATAAGCGTTATCTCACTCAGGCAATGTTTCTCAGGCCTTAGACAGGCAAAGGATTGGAGGATTAAGACACACTGACCCTCGGGGACATGAATTGAAATGTGAGCTCTGGCTAAGACTTGTGCTTACTTGCTAGTACCCACCATCCCATCCAACCCCTGCCTCTTAATGCTCACTTCACCTGCTCCTGTTGTCCTTATAGCTGCATTTCCAGCAGTAGCAGGTGTCTCTGTTTTGGCCTGATAGCTTACAGAGCGTACTTCCCTGCTGTTCAAAAAGCCTCTTCTTATAAAATGGTTCCTTCAAAGATATTCATAATCTTGGAAACTTTTTACACTTCATCATGTCAATACTTGAAGAAATCACTGTGTTTATTGGGATTTTATGTGGTAAATGAGCAGATAGTGTTTTTACTAATACATATCTGGAACGTTTTGTATCAAACTTTCTACAAAAAAGTTTTCTGCCAGAATTCAGTTTATTCAGATTAAATTAAGAGCTTCTGTGAACATAGTAATTTAATTCTTTACAAAGATTTTGGTGCGACTCTGACTGGTCCATTTCAACACATTAAATCTCTGTAATCTAAACCACTGTGGCTTGGCCTGTATTTTTAGCCCCGTTGTTTTGGTGTATAGTGATCTTTTACCTCAGTCTGCAGTTTGGGTTTTTTTTTCACTTTATAGTAGGTTTTTGTCTGGGAGTGTTCTGTAATTAGCTTTAACCAGCTTCCCTGTTCCTGCTGAAGAACAAACCATCACCATAGCATGAGGCCCCCGACACAAGTTTTACCAGAAGATTCGGTCAGATTTACCTGGGAATAAAATGAGATTATATTAGAATCAAGAACACATTGAGGCGAAAACCACATGGCAATATTGCACGAATCTTCTTTCCTGCATCTTTACCAACTTCACCTTGTCTGTTATAGGAGATCACCAGCCTTCTCTCGTTCTCTAAAATCTCCCTGGATGAATTTACAGACAACAAAGAGATCACTAATGACCTCAATTCCTACATCCAGTACCGGATCAACAGCAGCAAGGACATTATGAACAACATCAACCTGAACGGCAAGGCCGATCCTGGCACTGTGGCCAAGCTCAGCAGCCACCTGACCTCTCGCAGCCAGGGCTCCTACCTGTACCTGAAGCTCACTCTGGATCTCTTTGAGAGAGGCCACCTGGTGATCAAAAGTGCCAGCTACAAAGTAGTGCCTGTTTCGCTGGTTGAACTGTACCAGCTCCAGTGCAACATGAAGTTCATGACCAACTCGGCCTTTGAGCGGTCCCTGCCTATCCTCAACGTGGCTCTGGCGTCACTGCACCCAATGACGGACGATCAGCTGTTTCAGGCCATCAACGCCGGCCACGTCCGAGGGGAGCTGCAGTGGGAGGACTTCCAGCAGCGCATGGAGCTGCTCTCGTGCTTTCTCATCAAACGGCGAGATAAAACGCGCATGTTTTGCCACCCTTCCTTCAGAGAGTGGCTGGTGTGGAGAGCTGATGGAGAGAGCACAGATTTCCTCTGTGATCCCAGGTCAGTCCTCTGCTCCGTAAGCAAATGTTTTGCTCTCAGCAGCTCTTCCTTAGGAATGTGGGCCTCTGTTATATGCATGATAAGCTTGTAAAGCATTTAGGCAGTCCTCTCTCTGTGGATTATAGACTTCAAATGGTCCGCAGCAGAGTCCAACTAACGCTCACTGATAACATGAAGGCAATAAAAGAAGTATCAGTAAAGAAAGAGGTTTCCTTTAAACAAAATGTTTTGTATTTGTAAGTCTCTCTTTGAAAACTGCATTTCTACGACAGCACACACTTCTTTGCAAACTTTTATTTCACAGTATGATTCCCATTTAATTGTTTGAGGCGTCCATGAATCTTTGTTGGTTATTTAGTATGCGGAGAGGGATGGAGTGTGAAAAGGAAGCAAAATGCTTTAATCAATACACGCAGCACGACTCATGTCTGACTCAGCGAAGTAATTGGGTTTGAAATGCTTCAGGTACTCTGATTATCCTTACAACTTTCTGTTTTGTATCAAGTTAAAAAAAAACTGTTTATATCTTCGCTTAAAGTAGACTCAATACTTTTGCTTACAGAAGCTTAAATTGTCATGTACTGAATCAAAGCTGATATTTTATCTTGTTTTTAAGTTAAAGGTTTGACAAACACGCTCCTATTAAATTGTAACTCCATTTATCTACAGGTAAACTGGGCAGTCAATGCTGCCCAGTTTACCTGACCAGAAGCAAAAATCATGCTTTTGCTTCCTGAAAGAGGAGTTGAGGTGTATTAGGCTGGATTTCTGCTTAAAATATGTTGTGCTTTATTTTTGGGCTCAGTGTGTCGAACTGTAGTGTAGCATCTCAGCCTCTTTGCTGATATGCTAAAGGATAATTGTCAAGCACAGATGTCTCAACAATGTTTTTGAAACTTATCTTTTTGTCCCCCAGTTGGTCGAATTTCTGCTTAAGCGGTCTGCTGCCGCTTGTAGTTTTCCAACTCTGGTCTTCTAACAGTTTTGCCATTTTAAGTGATCAGAATCCAGGTTTTTCAAGACAGGAAATAATTAGCAGTTTCACTTGAAAGACTGCTGGTGCTCCAGCTGACCAGCAGTGCACAGCAATACATGAGGGAGAGGCTGCACTTACTCTATGCTACAAACAGCTGGAAAAAACTGCAGCAATTCAAGCACTTTTCCAGACAACTCATTAAAAGAACTTCAATCCATAAAACTGATATGAAATGTTTTTGAAAGAAACTTTTTAAAATCTCAGTAAACCTGGTTGCTGGTAATTGGCCTATGCATTTTAGATATGTGGTGTGCTGCAGCTTTGGAGTCTTAATAAGCCAGTCAAGACTCTCCTGTGGATGACTTTAATAGTTGAGAAATCAAATTTTTGCTATGGATGGATAAGATAGAGGATGCAGATAATAGAAACAAAGACACAAAACATGGGTAATCAATGTTCACATTGATTACCCATGTGTTTACATGTTTTACAAAACACATGCTGCCCAGTATATAACAGATATTCCACATATCTGTGCGTTCTGCTGGGCTCTTTTTGCTCTACCTGACAGATATGATACAGTTGCCTAATTTGAAATTCTTCGAATCAGCCATGCACGCCTAATAAGCTGAAAGATATCGGTCTGGCCTGCTGCCCCCCCCCTCCTCTGACGTGCACCTCTACTCACATACTGATGACTCTGAAGTGGACCAGCTCTGAACTTCACATTCTGGTCATTCACAGCCTTCCAGCTCCATTAAAAAAACAAACGCTTGTAGTCTGGCATGGGCAGACAAAAGCTAGCTGCACAGTACTTTTCACTGTCTCTGTTCAAATAGAGGGAATTGTAACCAGATCAAAGTGATCTGCAGTCATGCATGTCCGTTTAATGACTTTCTGCATTAATTGGTGCCAGAGTGCCCGCATAAAAAAAAAAAAAGATTCAGCAAACTTGTTTTATTTAATTTTTTTTTATTTTACTTCAGCCTTGTGTGGGTCCTTGATGAGCTTTTGCATCAAATTCACACCAACCCTGAAAAGGAGAGGTTTCTGTGTAGAAGCCAAGTTACTCATTGTTATAAAACAATAAGTGCTTTTATGTTTACGGTGCAGATGAGCAGACTCTCCTCATTTGGACAGCAGCGTAATCTTTCTGTTGATTTGTAACTCAGGACTGGCCACGCTCTAATGGCCTTTATGCTGTCACGCCAAGAGGGGAAACTGAATCGTCAGCAGACAATGGAGCTTGGACACCACATCCTGAAGGCACACATCTTTAAGGTAAAACCCCAGAGTCATCTTTGGACATTTGAGATCCATTTTCTGCTGACAATATTTGTATTAAAGCTGGTTTTATGCAGTGAAATTGTGTTTATTTCCCTTCAAATTTTTAACATTTACTCAAGTTGCTACCACAAATTGCAATGGTTTTATTGTCTTATTAGACCAAGACAAAGTAGCTTCTTTTTGTGAAGTGGAAGAAAATGGTATTCGTTTTTTTTTTACATGAAAAAGGCAAATTTTTTATTTATACTTTGACTGAGATGTTTTAGCACATAAATATGCTTTAATCCCAACCAACATATTGCAGCTCTGACATGTTGAAAATCTCAATAAAAAAATCCCAATAAAATGTGATAAAGTTTATGGTTGTAATGTGAAAAGAAGTATAAAGCCACTTGCAATTCTCCCTACCTGAGTTTGTTGATATTTCTGTATGATGTATTGGCTTGCCTGCAGGGTCTGAGTAAGAAAACAGGCGTTCCATCTAGTGTGCTTCAAGCTTTATGGATCAGCTGCAGTGCTGATGGTCTTTCTGCAGCCCTGGCTTCTCTGAGGAACCTCTACACACCAAATGTCAAGGTAAGGAGGCTCTTCATCTCTCTCTGTGTGAGCCAGACGTGTTCCCTGTTTATGCCCTTGTGGGGTGAATTATTTGAGAATGATTTTCTCTGGCAAAACAAGCAAATTCTGTATTTATTTCACTCGTTGGTTCTTGTGCGTATCCCATCAAGTAACTGAGTCCCACCAGTCACATTCCCAGCACACACAGTGATATTTCAATTATGGTCCTAAAATCGACCAGCAATTCCCATTTTCACACAAAAAAAACAGTGAAAATTAAAAACACTGGTAGGTTGAAACTGAGGAAATATGTTCCTGGGCAGGAGAAATAAGAAATGCAAGGAACAGAAGGTTGTTTCATGACATGGACTGGAGAGTCATGAAAAGGTAAATGTTTTTGCTCCATTAGATGTCTGTGTTATGTACAAGCAAAACTGTTAATAATGCGCCAACCTGTGCAGAGCATAATCATTGTTTCCCATCTGTAATTAGTCTAATGTTGGTAGCAGGGCTTGTTAAACTGATAACGTGACAACTATTTGTGTGTTTCCCTCTAGTTGTTTTCTGAGGAAATAATGATTGGCCATCACTGGAAAGGCTATTACATGCATATCATTATGTTTTCTATCATACAACAGAATTTGTTTCTTTTTTTCTTTGCTTCTAAGATGCTGTCAGTTAGGCTCTATCACTTGTATTCTGTGAGTCAGTACTTGTGAGACAATTGCAGAATGACTTTGGTTTGTCCTTTGGGAAAAATAGTCTATTAATTGATTCAGCTGAGGATTCAAACACAATTTTCTCTGAGGTTGCAGAATCCTTATTGGTGCAAACTTGTTTGACAAGATGATTTTATTGATTTACTGCTTAGGGAAGAGAATAACAAACATTTATAATTGAATTCTGCTACTTTAATTGGTTTTTTACCTTTATTTTGAGATTTTCATCAGTTTTTCAATAATATCAACTTTGACTCACTAGCGGCTTTGAGAAGAGTTCTCGGAACACAGTGGCTCGCATTGTTGAAATGCTTTTCTTGAAATTTGATTATGCACTCAGACTTCCATTTAATCATATTTTTCTGATTCAATTAAATATAAATTGTCATGAAAATGAAATTTTTAAAGTAGTACAAAGAAAGACATGGGTTTTGAATAATGTTCCAACTGCAGCTATCTGCACTTTCCTCTTTTGTTGTTTTTACATTTTTAAATAACAACAACAACAAAAAACATTGATATCTTTTGTTACAGGGTTTTTGATACAGGCATCAAAATTTGTTATGGCATAAAATATTAAAGTAAGACTCAGGAGCAACACAGCTATGATAATAATGAGCTGAAATCTAGTTCATAATAGGAGAAGGTTCTGATTTGAGGTGCGAAAAACGAGCACTAGGTAATGTGGGCTCTCACCATCCTCATTTTCCATCTTTGTGATCAGGTGAGCCGTCTCCTGATGCTGGGAGGGGCAAACGTGAACTACCGAACAGAAGTCCTGAACAATGCCCCAGTGCTTTGTGTTCAGTGTCACCTGGGTCACCATGAGATCGCCTCACTTCTGTTGGAGTTTGGCGCCAGCGTCGATGTTGTGTCTGAAAATGGGATGAGTCCATTGAGCTTCTCAGCCGCTGGAGGACACCTGGTTTTAGTCATGTTGCTCTGTAAGAGGGGTGCCAAGGTAAAGACTCCACGTTTTTTGCATGAAAATGTTTTTAAAATGAAGGAAAAATGTTTTAAATCTGCAGCCATGGCTACCTTCTCTGATACATAATGCATTCAGATCATGAGTATCTCTTCACACTTTGTCAAAATACAGTTGCAAAGTTTTTTTATTGAGGTTCTGTGTGATAAATTGCATGATAAAGCTCAATAATTTCCGTGTTGCGTGATTTGTCATTTTTCTCTTTTCTCTCTCTCTTTCTACTAAACATTAGATAACAAAATTCTGGTTCGTTGGACTCAACTAGTACTTTCTTAAATAACAATTCTGTTGACAGAAAGCTCATACTTCATTTTATTTTGTTGTTTCTGTTGTTTTATTTAAAATTTCTCCCAGTTTCAGTGTTAAATGTTAATTGTAATTTAAAGTAAATTGATGTTCGAGAATGTGTTCTTGCATTACTGTGCCATTACCATTACATCACATCAAAATGGTCTCAAAATAACATTATGGTTTATCACGATAAATTCTGGGTATTTACACAACTTCAATCTCCAGTCATAACCACCTTGCTGCTGCACCAAATTTATCTCGCATGTAAAGCATATTTTCTGTTTCTCAGCAATAATTCCAAGAATCTTGCATTTCTGCCAGGTGGATCACGTAGATAAGAGCGGCCAGTGTGCTCTGGTCCACGCCGCGTTACGTGGACACACCGAGATCATCCAGTACCTGCTGGAGCTTGAATGGAGCGGTGAGGGGCAGCAGCAGGACTGCTCTCTGAAGAACAAAGCTCTGCAGCAGGCTTTGATCGCAGCCTCGAGCATGGGACACACACAGGTCTGACCAACATGCATGCATATTAATTTAGCAAACCAACTGCACGCTCTCATGAATTTGAAGATGGAGGAAGTTGGGCCAAGTTTTCTCAGTGGTGATGAATTAATTATTTGACACAACAGGTAGCCGGCAGACTAGGCTGCTTTTAGGCTTTGGGCTTGTATTGTATTTCTCAACAGCTGAAATGCTCAGCTTAAAGTAAACAGAGCTAAAACTCCCTTTATTTGGTCATTTGAGGACCTAAACTCCTCAGTTCTGCTTTGATCCATTTATAATAATTTGCAGATTTTTATTTTTTTCCCTGATTCAAAGTTTTGCATGCTGCATCATATAGAAGGTTTATTTGATATTTTATACTGCAGTGGTACACCATTAATCTATGTTCCTTTTTTGGCAGGTTGTGAGAGCCCTGCTGGCGCTGAAAAATGAGCATGCTGTGCAAATTGATAGTCATGACACTCTGTGGGGCGAGACAGGTATGTCCTCATCAATCTTTTTGCATTATGTGGCTCGTTTGTATGATAACCTGCTGTTTTACCATTATCAACCAGGCTGCTGTAATTGAATGCTACAATAAAAGAGTTTGCAGTTTTGCTTTTCACAGAGGTCATTTCAGATAGATGCATATGGAGTTAGACTTATAAATTCTCGTCGCAAGTTAGGTTTACTGGCAAAATGTATGAACTAGCAGTGGTTTGTGTTCAGGTTAGGCACTAAGCGTTTCAGCGTTTCCTATGAGCCTCACCTTAGAAATGTAGCCCACAAAATCTTGCTGTGGGTCTTTTATAGTCAGTCTTGGAGGTTTGGATCACCTGTCCACTCAGGAATTTGG
Organism: Phalloptychus januarius; assembly: GCA_902982915.1. NCBI lineage: Eukaryota > Metazoa > Chordata > Actinopteri > Cyprinodontiformes > Poeciliidae > Phalloptychus > Phalloptychus januarius. The sequence continues at coordinate 10,998,109 of CADWAE010000230.1, read as the reverse complement.
TGGCGGCCACTAATAACTTCCTCTTCCTGCCACCGGGTAGCTTTTTTTTATTGTGCCTTTAAAACTGGCAAACAATTTTTCCACTCATATGTCTAGGGTTGTGCTGAGACTTTTGTTTTTTTTTGTATCATTTACCTTGCTTGTGACAGATTATGATCTCTTCTCTGCACTTTTTAAATGTTCCTTTGACTTTGCAATAAAACTCTATTTTTATCTCAGGCACATGTGAGGCAACTAAGAAAGCGTTTTACTAGTTTTTTTTACAAGCTTTTTTTTTTTACTAGCAAAAAAAGATCCTGCCTGATGTGCAAACATGTGCTCTGGTGTAGAATATTGTTCAAGTGGTTGAATCATTTTGAGACTGCAGATGTCATTAAAAGTAGGATTCATTCATTCTATTAGATTATTGAAGTATTTGCTATTTTTATGAAATTGGTTATAAAAACAGCATTTTAAGAATTTTTACTAGACGAATCTTAGGGGCGGTTGTGTTTTTACACTTTCATGCATGTTTCAAATTTCCAGTGTGTAGCCTTTTCAATGACTTTTACATTTCAGAAAGCTGCTAAATTTTAGCAACATATTTCTCGTAGAGCAAGTTGATCAGCCTCTATTGATAAATGTAGCAGAAAGTGCTCATTCTATTTTCTCAAAGCTTCCAGTTTTATATTTTTTTGTTATTTGAAACGAGAAGCACCAGCAGCAGAACATCAGTTTAGTTTTCAAGTGAACAGCTTAGGAGCTTGAAATAAATCTAAATATTGGTGCACAGTGACAGCCACTGTGATGTTTTAAAACACTGCCGTCCTTTTTTTCTGAACGTCTGCATTCTGAGGTAAAAATGTTCTACAGCCATTTCGTACTGTTGAAACCAGTGTTTGAAGTTATTTGTGGGTGATCATAAAAAAAAATTGAGCTTGAAAAGAGAGAAAGGTAATAATAGTTTCTTTGTGTCTTCTTCGGCTCTAAGCTGTCAGGATTTAGCTGTCACTGTTTTGTGCTTTGGTTATTTAGGGCAGGCAACAAAAAGCAGTTTCTGAATTATATATACTAACTATATACCACTTAAGTGTCCTCTTGAATTTATTTTCAATCATATTCCCAGGTCTTGTTTCATCCAGTAATTTCTAGCTGGACCATAGACAGCAGTTTGTTCATGTTTCTGCTGAGAGTTTTCCCCTGTTGTTTTTGAGCCCCTGTATGAAGAAGGCTTGATATAAATATTGAAATATTTTTTTAAATGCAACCATAAAATATGTTTGCTCTCAATTCAAAAATGGATTCATATCTGTTTAGTTAGACGGCCATCTTTATTTTGCAGCTCTGCTCTAGTGATTGATGGTATAGCTGGCTCTCATTAAGAGCAAATGTTTGTTTGACTTTGTATAAGACCATTATGTGTGCTGTATGATCTTGAACCAAAAATATGTTTGATTGTAATTAAATAAAGTTAATTTACCAAAGTAGACCTAATAAGCTGTCGGCTTTGACTAAAGGAAAAGGAGAAGGTTTAGAAAGTGCCAGTCGGTGCATTTAGTCCTGGCTTGAGAAAAGGTTTGTAAACTGTGAGGAAATTACTACAATAACTGACTGTAAAGATACTTTCTGGTAAATAAATATTTTTTAACCCCTAATTAAAACACCACTTTATAGATGTTCGCTTTCTTAGAAACAATCTCTGCTGGAAGATTCTTGGCACAATGGCTTCTCTCCAGGAATCTGTCAGAAACTTTAACAGGACATGAGATTCAGTAACATGACACCAGCATTTACAAAAACAGCTACCTGCTATAAACCCTTGCTTTATAGTTTGAAGCTAATATTTTACAAATCCACTCCAGAAATATTAAAATATCTACTGCACCAGAATCAAGCTCTGCAGTAACATTAACTTGAAACATGATCTAATTTGAGCAGAATCCAACTGACTTGAAACAGAGTAGCTCTGGCTGGACACAGTTTTTTGCATTTCCAGATGATGAATGTTATATCATTTAGGTCTCATATTGAAACTAATTTAATAACTGGGAATTTATTTTGCTAGAGCTCTCCACACTTTCTAACTCTGGTGCTGCACAAACCTCTACTTGAAATTGTGAACATGCTGTCTATTTTTCGTTCATCTGCAGTGCAGACAGAAATACAGACGTTGTTTTCATTCAGCTTTCAAAGTGATCCATGTGGTTGTTCCTCCTAAAATAATGTAATTACTTTACTATGTGAAGCTATTACCATGTAGCTTGACCATGTGCTTGTATGTTTGCATTTACCTGTCTGACATCTCAGCTCATCTGCATTCAGAATTACTTAATCAGCGAAAACAAATTGGGTGAAGATAGGCTGGATGGATCTGGTGGTGTGTTTTGAACACCCACATTTTTAGCACTTATCAACAAGTTAAATTCAGTTTAACCTCTCGTCTTTCTTCTGCCTCTCAGCTGCAGGTTTATTAATCCAATACTGCTCTGATGTTTGAAGTCTCAAAAGCAGGTGTAGTTTCTCAAATATCTTGATCAAAATCATTCATTCATTTTGTCTGTGAAACACTTCCTTATAACAACCTGTGAGACCTCCTGTCACACTTTCTCTGGTGGTACATTGCATACTTATGCAAATGATCCCACTATGTTTAAATAAAGGCAGATCAGATTGTTCCTCGGTTCAAGCTCCGTCTTTTAAAATCCCTTTTTTAGGATGCAGTGCGGTTCCTCCTCATGCAAAGAAGAGGTGATTTAAATGCAGACGATCATTCTTGCTTCAACAACCGGGTTTAAAGCAAAGACCAACAAGCTGGTTTGTTGGGAGGGAAAGAGAAAGATGTTGTAAAAGATATGCAACATATTTAGAATATATATATATTTTCTTACCTTGATTACCTTGTTTTTCCACATTGTAATTATAGGATATTTGTGTGTAAAATTTTAGAGAATGTTTATTTAAATTCAATTTGGAAAAAGCCTGTAGCAAAACAAAAGGTGGAAAAACTGAAGCACTGTGAATTCTTTTTGGATGCTCTGTACAGGAAGCCGTTTCCTGCTGCTTTGTTTATAGGTGAAAACACGGCCATGAACTCTTGTGTTTAGATGAAGAAATACGACTAAGTGACGATCTACAGCTGCAAACTGTCACTCACTAGAGACTTGGAAAATATTACTGGGCTCAGAAACACTTTTCACACTTGGGTAACTTAAATTCTCAACTTTTAGATGAGTGAATGTGCTGCTAAATAAGTACAGTGTGTGTAGCACGGTATTCTGTTTTCTGCTTTTTATCATGTGCTACATTTTCAGAGTGCTCTCATTTTGTATACATAAATGTTTGTGATGGTCCTTGAGCCTTCTCTGGTTGTCATTTTCAAAAATCAATTATAAAAAAGCAAAAGCTACTTTTTCACTTGGCATTTTTTTAGTTAGTGAAAAATTTCTATTTTATTCATCAACATCAACAACATTTTGTCAACATTGCTAGAATGTCAAATCATGAACATTAAGAAACCAAGTCATGGAAATGAGCTCCTTCTCTGTGGATTAGGAATGTAAAAAATTTCAGGTGTTGTGCAATGGAAGTGTTGTTGCGATTACTCTTATTGCTTACATAAATATTAGCATTTTTGGCCCTGAATATTTGAAAATAGCGGAATGAGACGTGCATAAACAGCCATCAGTCAACAGCTGCTCTCGTGTCTGCTCTTTGTAAACTGGCGTGCACCTTCCAGAGTGCTGCTAACGTTGCTCCCTGGAGCCCAGGCTAAGTTTAGCTGTTTTAGAGTCATTGTTCCCATGTGTGAAATGCGTGAGGATATCCACGTTTTTAACAGATGGCGGGTGGGGCTGTTTTTGGCTGGGGAGACTGTTCATCCAGATGGATGATGTCAGTTAGACATGGAGGCTCTGCGGCACCTTTCGTCTCCGAGGTGAATGTGAGAACAGACCTGCTCCCGTTCCTCTGGTGGAGCTCGCTCTGTTTGGAGAACCAGCGTTCATTTAGGACCGATCCATCTGTTCTCTGTAAGCATCCAACGTTATAACTGTGTCTCCTCTTTATAGTAATTCACTGCTTGAGCTGTTGGTTTTTCATCAGAATGGTGGCTTGAAGAAGACCTAAAATGCAAACAGGAATGTGTGTTTAGCAGAGCTGGTTGACTTTGTCGGCTTGTGTTTGTCTGCTGGTGCATGAAATGACTGAGTCCTCGTCTCTGTCTCTGAGGTCGGAGGAATACGCGGCAAGAATTTAATGAGTTTTAATAAGCACAAACATTATCTGATTTAAACTCAATTAGCCGCATGTCTTTAGTTTGTAAAGAATAGGAGTTAGTTTTTATAGCCAAACCTTCCTTTTTCCTTGCCCTCTGTTGCAACTGAGGGCGTTGGTTCTCAGCAGTATAACTTGCAAAACTATTCTTACTCTTTGTACTTTTTCACAATTGGTCATACCGCAAATGCCAATTTCAGTTAGATTTGAAGTGAACATCATGGCAATGGTTTTTCCTAAGATGTGCTAGGTTATTTTTCCTTCACACTTAGGCCAGAAACTTTGGCGATGGTCTCATGTAACTAGAGTACTTTCTTCCACATGGTTGTTGTTTCTCCTACATGGATCGTGCCAAACTACAAATGAGACTTTTCAGGAATTTCTTATTGTCATGCTTCCACACCGGTTAAATTTGTGGAATTTACACACTAATAGTTTCTTGCCACATGAGTTATGAATCTCAACAAAATTTCTTGAGTTGAATTTGGCCACTTGGCTGCTGTCCTTGTTTAATCTTTCAGTTTAGATGCATCACCATATCTTGGCAGTCTGGTCATACTGTTTCCATTTTCAGTCATGGCTTGAACAGTGATCTGTGAAGCCTGGGATTACTTCACCTTTATCCTTCAGATTAAAATGGAAAAATAGATCACTTGGACAATGGCAGATTTTAGTCACTAATGAAGAGATAAAACTGGTTTCAACGCGTTGTATTTAGGGACACCAAAGTAGCCGAGGGCTGAATAAAACTGCATACTTTTTGGAGTTTCATGTTTTAAATAATGCACACCACCTTACATGCTCTGCTTTGTGAAAGTTGTCACATAAAAGTCGAGTAAAATACATTGCAGCTTGTGGTTGTAACATAAAACATGAAGAAATGTAAAAATTCTCAGGCGGTGTGAATACTTCTGTAGGGTTCGGTATCCTTCCTGTGGATTTCTAAGTTCTGACAAACCTGTTTGTTTTCTTCCTCTTGTAATTCAGCACTGACAGCTGCTGCAGGCCGGGGAAAGATGGAGGTGTGCAGCTTCCTGCTGGAGCAGGGGGCGGTGGTGCAGCAGGTGAACCGGCGGGGGGTGTCTCCCCTGTTCTGCGCTGTCAGACAGGGACACTGGCAGGTAAGATGTGCTGAGCAGCTTGTTTGTTCCTGATAAACTGTTTCCACTTGCAGTAAACTGCCGCAGTAACTCTGCTGCATTAAGGCATCACAGCAGTTGAAAGATTTTGGATGCAGTCAGTGCCCGTGCTAAATTAAACCATTTGTAATAGCAGATTCAATTAATTCTAGCTTTTTTATGTCATTTGTCAGATTGCAGAGCTGCTGCTGCAACATGGTGCTGACATTAACATCAGCGATAAGCAGGGTAGAACGCTGCTCATGGTGGCTGCCTGTGAGGGTCACCTGAGTACTGTTGAGTTTCTGCTGTCTAAAGGTAAACACCAATCACTCTGCACCACTGAGGTGAATGTCTGTTATCCAAGTGCAAAAAAAATAACCCGTGTGGTAATGTTTGCCTCAAAGGTGCTTCTTTAACTTCGATGGACAAAGAGGGACTGATGCCTCTTAGTTGGGCGTGTTTGAAAGGACATAAGAATGTGGTGCAGTTTTTGGTGGAGAAAGGTGCGATCATCGACCACACGGACAAAAACGGGCGGACGCCGCTAGACCTCGCCGCCTTCTATGGAGATGCTGAGATTGTAAGTGAAGCTATGATAGCAAATGATGTTTTCAAATATGTCTGGAAAATCATAAAAGAGTGAAAAAAAAAACAGTGAATAAACCTTGTGTTGTGGAAGATTGTGGTATAAGTATATGTGTGGTCCTGTAGGTCCAGTACTTGGTGGAAAGAGGAGCAGTGATAGAGCATGTAGACCACAGTGGGATGAGACCTCTGGACCGGGCCATCGGATGCAGGAACACGTCAGTGGTGGTGACTCTGCTGAAGAAAGGGGCCAAGCTGGGTAGGAGCTCCTCTCTAGCAAACACACCCCCATGTTGAGGCTGACAGAAATTTAGTGTTTTGACATTTGGTACATGTAGTTTTCTTTGGCTTTCTGGGTTGTTTCACATCTTTTGGTAAACACAGAAAAGCCTTCTTGTCTCCAGCGTGTTTGTATCTCTCAGTATCTCATGATTCTAAGAATAATCCCAGACAAATGTAGAGGAATGTTGTGGGAAAAACTGCTCCTGTCGCTGCATGTTTCACTAAATCTTCAGTTTGTGTGTGTGTGTGTCAGGCCCATTTCTTTCTCATGTGCTGCTGCCCTAACTTTAAGAATGACTTGTCACCCCAATGACTTTCATGAAGCTATCTAGCGCCCGTCGCTTATCTGCGGTGCTCTCTGCTGTCTCAGAACAAAACTGATAATGGGCCGAACATTTAAATTTGCTCCCTGTGCATTTGCAGCTGCAAACACAAAACCTATTTCAGGCTGAGTGACACATAATTGCATATTGTCACGCTGCAGTTAGCAACACATTTTCCCCTCGCTGCAAATGACGACTCTCGCTTGTCTTACCTCTCCCTCTCCCAATTCTTTCCTAACTGCCTTCAATAAACTAAGGCTACAGAACGTCTCCTTACGATCGATCAGGTACAATCTTTAGGTAACTCTAACTTGTACCAATTTCAAGAGAATACGCTGATGCTTGGTTTGCCACTAAAGAAAAGAAGCTTCACAAGACGTTTGGCGTTTCCACAGGAAATGCTGCCTGGGCCATGGCTACTTCCAAGCCTGATATCCTCATCATTCTTCTGCAGAAGCTGATGGAGGAGGGAAACCTGCTATACAAGGTAAACGGCTGTGTATAGAGTGCTGTTTTAATTAATTCTTCCTTATTACTCATGAAAAAGAGATGTTTCAATATTGGGGCTAGCTGATAATGTCAAGATTGTTTCTCTGAAGAGAAACATGAACCAAAGCTCGATTTATTCATGATGATCTCTGTGGTATAGAAAGTGAGTTGTAAAGGACTCATGATTGATGGTTGATATTTAACAGAGTGAGGTTTGTAGCAAAAGCTGCTTGTCAGATGTAACTTATTGCGTTGTGTTAGAGCTTGCCTTTGTATTAAACCTGTGATTGATTAGAAGAAAAAGAGCAAGAAAACAGATGCTGAGGGGAAAACTTGCTAAATTCCTCAATGTATCCCTCTCTCCCACATTCTCTCACTTTTACTCCTGGTCCTGTGCTCTTTTTTTATTTTATTTTCATTTTGCCGTTGCACGTCTGACCTCGTTGTGTCCTCCAGAAAGGGAAGATGAAAGAGGCGGCCCAGAGGTACCAGTACGCCCTCAGGAAGTTTCCTCGGGAAGGCTTTGGTGATGACCTGAAGGCTTTTAAAGACCTGCGGGTCTCTTTGTATCTCAATCTCTCCCGGTGTCGCAGAAAAACAAATGTAAGTCTGTCTTTACCCTCAAATCACTGATTTGTTAGTTTTACCCAGACCCCTCAATAAACTAAGACGCATCTCACTTCCCAGATTTTTATTAGTATAATGAAATTATTAATCATGTTTGTTTACAAATTCCTAAACTTATTTTACAAAGTTGTATGAACGGAGGGCTGAGCTGCTTAGTCTTCTGATGAAACACTTTAAAATTGCCACTCAAAATAAAAACTTGAGTGATTGAGACTTTTTCTTTTTTTTAGATGACCGAAAAGAAAACATTGGGGAGAAGTTAAATGGTCTTTGCATTGTTTTATTCCTCCTAATTATTTTTGCAGAATGACTTTGTTTTTACAGACATAGTCCAATAGGAAAGACATTTGTTTTCCAACAGCTGCTTATGTAATCACATTCTGCAAGGCAGCAGGCACTTTGAGCTAAGCAGCTCAGATGCTTGTCTCCTGTGAGTTTCTACTGTACACTTTACCAGGTGTTTGTGATGTAGACAAGTTGCATGGATTCTCTACTTAAGTATATGCAGAAGACCTTAAGAACACGGCATGTTATCAGAAAAACATATTTTACATCAATATTGTGACTCTATCCCTAATATTCACTCGGTCATGCACTTGATTTTTATGCTAGTCAAACATTAGCATGTTTATTTTGTTTTGATATAAATTGTTGATAATCTGACTTGTAAATGGAGCAAAAGGCTCAGAAGAATAAGACAAAGCAAACTTGATTTACTCTATTCAGCCTTCCCGTTATCTGCTGAAAGTCTTGCTCTCGCTCACCAATTCTATAAATAACTACAGTATATTTGAGTTTTTACTCAGCAACAGTGTTCACACTGAAGAATGGTGTTGTAAGCGTAAAGTTTTAGCACTTTTAGCTCTGCATTCATTGATCAGAAAAAGTGAGGATTTTTGAGTTTCTGACCAGCTAGTTAACAACTCAAGTTTTGTTTGTTTCCAAAACTTCAAGATAATCATGTCTTCATAGAACTTGGTTTGTTTTGATCTTGAGTCTTTCAGGGGACATCTAAACACAGTGGGCACACCCAATTTAAATGGCCGACAAAGTAAGAGCTGCAGCAGTCTGTGCAATCTCTCATTTGCTGTGAATGCTATGGTGAAGGGTGAAACAACATCTGGATTGTTTTATAGAAAACTCAGTTGTTAGATCAGCACACTGATGTGCACAGCTTATAAAGTTTTGAAACACAGCCACACAGCTCGCTTAGGGTGTGGCTGACAGTCACTAGAAGTACACACATAATTTAGAACTGCTTTGATAGAAACAGATGGAGCCATGGATCCTGAAAAAAAAATTAAAGTGTTGGGTGTGCTTGTTTATAATTTTATATTTTGTTTGTAAAATCCTATTTTGTTTTTGTAGGATTTTGGGATGGCTGAGGAATTTGCAACAAAAGCACTGGAGCTGAAACCCAAATCCTACGAGGCCTACTATGCCAGAGCCAGAGCTAAAAGAAGCAGCAGGTAAACTATTCAACACCTAAATCAGCTGTAACCAATCGTTCCTGATGTGTATCCGGTAACACCACCTCTTCTGTTCACAGACAGTTCACTGCAGCCCTGGCCGACCTGCATGAAGCAGCCAAACTGTGTCCAAATAATCGAGAGATCCGTCGTCTCCTGGCTCGAGTTGAGGAGGAGTGCAAACAGATGCAGAGAGCGCAAACTAAAGGCAGCTTCGCAGGAGCTGCGGCTGCTTGCAGCCAGGCATCAGGAGGCCATGAATCTGATCCAGAGCAGAATGAGAGCCAGACTGACCCATCTGAGCACAGGCCAGCGAGGAGCTTGGAAGCCCAAAGAGACATTCTGGAGGAGGAGGAAGATGAGGAAGATGATGAGGAGGATCCAGTGGCCTTGAAGCGTGACAGGACAGGTGAAGCCTGCTGGTCCCAGAACAGTTTCTCCTTCAACAGAGAATCTGCAGCTGTTAACAACTGTGCGATCCCCACTTCTCCTCCGGGCCCCAGCAGACTCCCCCCACACAGATACCCTCGAGAGCACCGGGAAGCGCTGGCCCAGCAGGCGTTGGTACTGCAGCCCACCAAGCAGGCTCAGATAATAAAGACCAATCAGCACATGACATCCATGCAGGCCGTGGGGGGCCGCTCTGCTGGGAGCAAATCTCAGTACGCACCCTCCAGCCCATTGCCCAGCCGACATATGTCCAGCAAGCTGAAGCCAGGTCCAGGTATTGACATAAGCCCCCTGCCTGCTCCGCCTGATGAGCCAGTGTACGAGAACCGCATGTTGCTGGGCGCTGCTTCCACCTTCATGGGTCAGAGTTGTGACGGCGACAGCCTGATTTCTTCCCAGGCTTTGTACTTATCCTGCAGCTCCTCCAAAGCTCTGGGGCCGGAGAGGCTATCTGCCCACTCTGCTTCTTCTCTGGAGGGCCTGGCCTGCTCCGGCCCGGGACACTTGGGGAACCACGATGCTCCTGTGGTGGGACCTCAGGGAGCAAGCATCAGCAGCATGCGCGTGTCCAGCTCCACCAGCAGCCTAGCGTCCAGCAGCAGCTTGTCGGACAGCGGCAAACTGGGACCCGACGTCCGCAGCAAAATCTCAGAGAAAAAGCACAGTCAGCAGGGTAGCGCTGCAGGGGAATATAAACCCAGACCGTTCATGGGTATAACTGACAAAACGGCTCGATTTCAGCAGCAACAGCCGCAGTGCCATCCTAGCCTTCAGTCCATCAGTCGCAGCTGGTTTAACCATTCCTCTGACGGCTTAATGTGCCACAACGTTTCGACGATGGGTCTGCAGCCGGTCGACTGTGAGCTGTCTTACGGCAAATCGGTGAGCACTTACCAGGAGCAGCACAAAGCGCCGCTGCCACAGGGTGGCGCCGTGATGAGTGGCTTACACAATGGCATGCATGCCAAGGAATTGGAGAAGTTCTGCCAAGTGGCCAACTGCTACAAAGAGTCCAAGCCAGCGCTGGCCGTGCCGCATACTTTCATAGACGGTAACTCCAAGCAGGCTGGCCTGGGCCGAGATAATCCCGCCATTCATGTAGCTTCAATGAAACCAAAGCGATCCTTTATAGAGTCGAATGTGTAGAAATGGTTCATCTCTCTACACCGTCCACAACGCACACAAGCAAAAATCCAAAATGAGGGACAGATTTTTTTTTTTAAGCAGTGTCAGATTCCAGTTTTGCCCGAGATTTTAAGGAGTACAGTTTGCTGGCTGCTTGTGAATACAGACGAGTAGCTTAGAGTTTTATTCCTCTTAGTCTGCAGCTTCTGTTACCCGACAGCAGGCCCAGCGTCATTCAGCAAAGCTGGGAAAATTGCACTGAAAGTCTGCGGACATGACATACAATCCTGATCGACGCAGCGAGACACGGACAACGTTACACACAATTAGGCCAAGCAAGTGTTCCAACGACTCACAGTTACAGTAGGTTATTACTGAACACTTTTTGAATAGATATTAGGCTGTTCATTGCATTTATGGTGCTGAGGGGCTAGTTTCAAAAAGTTTCCGACCTATTCACTTTTTACACACTTGTACATAAAAAAAAAAACTGATTTCATTAACAAAAAGAGAAAAACTGTTTCTAGACTTCCTGTCAAGTCTTTCTTGTTCACTTCAAGTATTATTTGGTTTTAGCTTTTAACACCTTAAACATGTCATAATAATGACAGACGTTAACATTTGATATATTGCAGCTCATCCTGCTAGAGGAATAATAATCTTGGGATTATGCAACACAAAAAACATTTTCTCTTCACATTTGAGGTCTACTGGGCTATTTCATGTCATTTATACAATACAATCTTAGGGTTCCCAGAGTCATTTGAGAATAATCTGTACTGGCAAATGAGTGGGATTAAAAAAAACCCAAAACATTCCAATTAGGTTTTCCTTTTGTCCCGTCAAATTCCTTAGAACTAACAAAAACATAAAATATTTGGTGATTTTTGGTGATGCAATCATTTTTAAAGTTCCTTTTGCTTGAGTGTTGAGATTGTTACCTTTTAAGAATCGTTTAATGTTAAAATAGCACAAACAAAAAATGCAGCACAATCACCACCACTTTGGTTTTATTTGGTTAAAATGAAGGTGGACCTGGTTGAGTGAATCATTCTGTCGAAATCATTTTTAATTTATTTGTTGCAATGTTTTACATTGTTTAAGGACCTGTTTAAGAATTTCTGAAGTTTAAGGTAATTTTTTTTTCTAGGAGTATAACTACTCTTGAAGGGAAAAAAAAGTTGTGGTATAATTCTGATCAGTTCCTGTTCAGCTCTCCTCTAACATCCTCTATCAGATACAGTGATGTATGTTTGTTTCCTCTCTGAATAGTTTGTAGCGACTTTACATAAGTTACAGAGTGAAAACACTTGGTCAAAATGTGTTAGTTGTGGTTCTACTGCCAAAAAGATGAGCAAGGTGGGCTACCAAATAATATGGTGGAATTGAGGGTTTGATGTAAGTCCGTTTTGGGAGATAAGGAACATAATAGAAAACCAATTTAGTCTGAATGTTAAAATAATTTGAGACTTTGACCAATTACTGTAATTTCTGAATATCTGTTCAGTTGAGTAGAACCCAGTTGGTGGACAATAAAAAAAAAAACCTGTAGTAGCTGTTAAAAATCAGCAATATTAACATCACACTGTGTGCTAAAAGTGATGTGGTCAGAGTACTTTGAGAAACGTCTGAAAGAACAACTAAGGGATGGGCATTCCTGTGACTTACAAAGGATGTTATAGATCCTCATGTGTATATCATATAAATATGTACGGTTTCTTCTTTTTAGTGAAGGTCTATGTTATGTTAAGTGTATTGACAAGTTCAGACTTGTGTATTTTGAGTTTTAGGCACAATGTTGTTGAAATGGTGTTGAGTATAAATTTGTACATTGCATAAGCCACCATTAACACTGAATCCTTTCTGTATCTGCTTGTTGTTGCTGTCTAGTTAATTTATTCACAGTGCCAATGGCTTGGTTAATTGTAAAAGCAATATATTTTATATAGTTATTTTTGCACAGCTACAAAGGCATTTGACTCTCAGTAATGAGAATTCAACGCATGCTACAGTTGCAGTTTATATAACAGAAAAGCAGGAATATCTTTAAAAAAAAAGAGGTGGTTTGGGGGCTCAGTGCCATTAGCTTTATTTTATGATGTACGTTAAATGCAGTTGTTGCCATGTTTTCAGTATCGTGAGCTTTATTAGCCGTGATCACATACTGTAATGAACATTACTGCCACCATGCGAGAGCGAAATAAAGACCCACTGAGGGGAAAAAACAAAAAACACACCTGCCTCCTGGGTTTTTGTGTTGAACACATACAGATTATTATTGCAGTATTTAAAATGTCTAAATAAACAACTATTAAGCCTGCAGAAGTTAAACAGATTCTAAAAAAGGACAACCTTACAATGCACAGCACCATCATTGGCAACACAAGGTATCTGCAGGTCGACAAGCTTGTAAGTTGGCACAATAAATTGTGCATAAGAAACAAATTCTGGTTTCAACTGCATGTAAAATTCAGGAGAAATCAGAATTTTGCATGTTGAGACATTTTTTTCTCACTGAAATTAAACTTATGAATTCAAAGTTACAACTTCTCTTGTGAAAAAATGTTCATAAGTTTTCTGCCAATTCAAACCTAAAACCAAGAGAAGCTTGATCCAGTTTAACTTCAGACAGTGAGAAATAAAAGTGCATGCATCTTTAAACTTCTATGTCACTGTTTAAGAGCACTTGAATACTGTCAGTGTAAATGTATTTCCATAATTCAGCACAAAAGTAAAACTTAAATTATATAGCTACCCTACAAAATAACACTGTTTATTGCTTTTAGTTGATGATTAAGAATTGGTTGAGAAAAAACAAAATCCAGTTTCTCAAAAATATTGAATATGACAAGAATTTTTAATGCACAAATGTCTTTTTGAGGCCAACATAACTGGGGAATTATTCCTGATGTGATGTTTGTCTAGAGGACATTCATATAAAAGGCTAACAAAGATGGCTTTTCACAGAGTGCTGTATCTAAACATGTGGATGGAAAGTTAAATGCAAGGAAAAAGACATGCAAGAGAAGAACATTAAGCAGAAAAGTTCTTATAAAGCAGCCAAAGCCATAAAAGTGCAGAGAGGGAGAATAAGTGTCACATTCCTTGCAACACTTATCCTTGTTTATTTAGACCAGGGTCACCAACTCCAGGCCTCAAGGGGATACCGTCCTGCAACTTTTAGCTGTGTCTCTGCTCAAACACACCTGGATCAAATAAACTGCTCGTTTCCAGCCTATTGCAGAGAGGGATGAATGCTGGTGAAGGAATTCAGACATTTTGGAGCAGAGGTGAAACTAAAAGTTGCAGGACAGTAGCCCTTGAGGACTGGAGTTGGTGACCCCTGATTTAGACGATAAGCCACTATTAAACATGGAACAACTTCAAGAGTGAGAAAAAGGGACAGGGCTGCCGCTCAGTAGTCCAAAGTCCTATTTTTAGATGTCAGTTCCCCAAATGGTGCCTCATTTGGGAATTAAGGTCACTGTTAAAACAATTTGGTGTCCTTAACACTCTAGCATCTGGACAAGCTGATTGACTTCATGCCATATAGTATTGATGCAGTAATTCATGCAACAGAAACCCCAGCCAAGTATTGTATGCATTTTAGTAGGCTAGCAAATCTATATTAAAAGATTATTTTCTTATTGGTGTTCTGATTTTCTGATTGATATTATTTTGGAATTTTTATTTGCTATAAACCATTGTAGGCAAAATGAACAGATTCATTCTTGGAATTAAATTCAAGTTCAAATAAACATTCAATGTGCTGAATTTAATAAATTATCATTAGAATCATATTTACATTGTTTTATTGTGACATTGAAACCTCTACAGTATAATGCGAAAAACAAGCTGACTGGTTAATATATTTGAAATAAATCTGGTAATTTACTATATCAGTTTCTGAAGTGAAACTCAACAAAGCAGCAAATTGACTCAGTAATGAGAACACTTATTACCTTTCTAGCAATTACAATAGTTTAAGTAACTGTGGCATTTTAGAAAATTTAAAATTAGCTGCTCGTTTACTGACTGGACTTCCAGCGGGTTATTGCCATCTTCAGGGATCTGTTGGGGGTCAGCAGAGTCGTCTGTAGGGGCAGGTTGGTCATTGGGCTTGTTTTGTTCTTGCCTCGGATCCAGCTCTCGATAGATTCTCGTTCGTAGGAGTACCCATCTGTGGAACAGACACCCAGTTTATGTTTGAGAACTACAGCAGTGGCAGAGAACTGAGTTACTGTGTCTGACGAAGCACATGCTTGGGGACAACGGTTTTCTGCTTTTAATGTGAACAAACCTGCAGCTATGACTGGATCCCTCATCAGCTCTCTGGTGATTGGACACAGAAACTCATCCGGAGCTTCTGAGCCGCTCTGCTCTGCCTTCAGGGCCTCGATTTTCCTCAGGAGACGTCCACGAAGACCTACAGACTCTGCAAAACCACAACCAGATAGTTTCAGTCAGTATGAATTTGAAAATGAACATTTTTGAATTTCTATTTTTTTTAACATGTGCTCAGTTTAATTTCTTATTACTTTCTGTTGAGCTAAGTAACTAAAATCACTGACTTAAAAATCAGAAAAAAATCTGCGCTGAGTCACAAAGAGCCAAACATTTTGCTCCTCAGCTCCGACAACTTAACATCTCCTCTTATTCTGCCTGAGAGTAAACATCCAGCAGGTCCAAAAGAGGAAAAATCTCTCGACACACAGCTGCATGTCTCCGCCTACCGAAGGCAGCCCCTGAATTTGTTATCTGCAGCAAATTTCTCGAACAGCTAAAAGGGAGGGCCGACCTTTATGGCTGCACATAATTAGTTGCGTGTCTGTGGGTAATGGCTGTGCTACATTACACACAGACAAGCATGTCTCATTCAGGCAGTAACAGCAGCTGCAGCGACATTTTCTAGCATGACTTTTAAAGTCTTGACAACTTTATTACAATAAGGGCCCTGAATGAGTCAACATATTTAAACCCATTTTCCCTGCATGAGACTAATGCAACACCATGCATGACTCTAGTTTCATTTCAAAGCTTAGGCAAAGGGACAAAGATCTTATTTTACAAGACATATCCTGTAGTCTGATGAAAAATAAAATTGGAGTGATTTTCTGAAATGAGAACCCCATCCCAAATATAATACATGCGTGGCAGCATCATGTGTGATGTTTTGATACATGAAGGATGGGTGAACTTTACAAAATAGTTTTCAATTTGAGAAAGGAACATCATTTGGAAATATTAAAGCAACATCTCAGGACATCAGCTAGGAAGTTAAAACTAGAGAACAAATGGAGAATGATCTGAAGTGTACTTCAAATTAGTTAAGTTTTGCTGTGGCAATCACAAAACCCGTGTTCTCAGTCTCATAGAAACTTTATGGGTTGATCTTTATTTTTTGTGCTTCTCTTAACCTGGTAAAATTTTAAGCACATTGATTTCAGTTACTCAGACTCTGTTCTACGCTCCATTTCTTTGAGATAGAAAGTGAACTTTGTGGAACATGGAGAAAGAAAAACTACAGGCATCCCACTGGGGACACAAGTGCTTAGATTCACTAGGTTGTTGTAGGAGCTGTATCATCCATCCTCTTTATCATAGCTTATGTTTTGCTACTGTTTAGCAAATAAAAACATTTTTCTCTCAATTTGTGAAATGTGGATTGTGCCGATGGCAACAGCCAAAGTTATGGCCTAAATTTAACTTCTGAAACTCTGCAACCTTTTCAGAAATTCTGACTGTAATGTATTTTCACCATCAGTGCTCATGCAAAATGTTAGGCATAGTTTGATGATCACTGTAAAAAGGTTTGGAGCTGAATTGTACACAAAGATAAAGAAAACATTTGGTCATGTCTTACTTGTTAATCCCATGCAAAAGTATTCACACTTGTACATCCTTTTTATATGTTAGCTCTTTATAACTAAACAAATATGTTTTTTGTTATTTAATCTCAGTATAAGTCCAGTCATTTTGCGAACGCCTCATTGGTTTGTGGGAGAACATTAATGAACAAAGAGAATCATAAAGACCAGCAGTACACCATATTCTGTAAGCATTCATTTTCAAGGTCCTAGATTTTAATTGATCTTCTAAGTACAAGAAAAACTTACTAGTTACCATTTCTTGTCTATGAAGAAAACATTTGAAATACTATATTTGTGGGTACATTTTGGTCTGTTTTAAAAATATATATATATTCCATTTGAACAGATACTATTCAATCTAACCTGATGCTCCTGACTGTGTATTCCTCTCCAACATGTTGTACTGAAAGCAATGATGTACCAAGGCTGTACTCGTAGACATTTTACTTCTGTTCAAGGAGAAATTACTAAGCCTCTGGTTTGAAACCATCATCCCAATCAACATCTATGAGTCAGAAACAGGCTAGTTCTAGAGTCCTGCACTGAATAGCGCCTTTACTCTTCATAAAGCAGGAAATCAATACGAATGAGGAAAAAAGACTGAAGCACTACAGAAAAAAACAAAAAAAAACACCCATCTGTGTTGCTATGAACACTATTAACCCATCGAGTGCTGATCCAGCTTATGATTATGTCAACAAGGCAGCTCAGATGCTAATGTGTTGAGAAAAAACAAGCAACAGAAGACAGCAGTACAGCCAGCCTGGATCATGCTGGAAAAGTGACAGCATTCAATCAGGTTGAACCTCTTGAACCCCTCAAGTTGTTACTGAGCTAATAAACAACGTTAGAAAAGTTGCACTTCAAAGTAATACTTCGTTTAGGATTTCTATACACTCCAGGATCTTTCATCACAAGCACTATACCGTCCACTTTACATTTAGATTGATAATTTGATGGAGTGGGGGTGGGGGTGGTGAAATGAATATTTCATAAAGTTTACTGAAATCTCACTTGCTGTGTGTGTCTGCACGAGAAAGAGAGAGGGTGAGTGTATGCCTATGCAAATGCACACACTATTTGCATGCACAGAAATGTATGTGTTGTACTGTGGGGATGTAGGTCGCACAGCATGACAAAAAATGTGCCAATCTGTCCATTTCTTCTGCGGTAATGATGAGAGCTGTCCTCCATACTAAACGTAGCGATGGTATGGGGCATGCTTTGAATCACTGAGCAGCATGCGAATCTGGTTTGCTGTCTGCTGCTTTACAATTAAAGCAAACAAAATGGGTTTTAGTCTGAGTACAGTCAGGATTGTAATGCAATGAGTTTTGTAATTAGAATCAGATGTTTCTTGTGTTTAGACTGGAGACAGAAGTTCTGTTTTAACACTAATGTGTGATATAAAAAGTTTAAGATTTGAATGTTGAAATGAGGGCTTAGTTCTGCTTTTACGTTTAACACCAACCCCACAACATTAAACTGATGACTAATAATGAATGGCGGCTCATTTTAAACAAAATACCTTACAGGGTTTTTAGATGCAAGAAGCAAAAATGCAAATTGAATGAGATACATTTTCAAGCTACAGAAATTATTGTTGATTTCTGTTTTGCAGCGTTAGATGAAGTCACAAATCTGACAGCCAGAGGCCAAAGCCTAAAGCTTACTGATGTAAAAGAAATAGCTAATAACCTTAAATGGACCAATTAGGAAACTTAGCATTTATCTTTGATCGTTTGACTTTAATTCAATAACAGCACAAGGGGAGCAGGTCAAATGTGTTTGATCTGGAGAGTGTTTGCAATAATACTTCACCTAAGTGCCTGTCTACTGTTTAGAAGGACATGCAGAACAGAGTGGTAGCAGGCAGTGCCGCTGGAGAAACACCACAAAAACCTTTTGAATGCAACATCAAGTTTCTGAGCTGTTACAAGCTCTGACAATAAGAAACAATGTGACAAAATTACATATTTTATCCAAACTCTATGCAAGAATAAGTTTCTAATTCTCGACAATGACACAATAACAGCGTATAATCTCATGTCAAGCTATGCAGACACTCTGTCTGTGATATTATAATTTGACCACTTGGGGGCACTCATATCTCTGAAGCATCAAACTTCCAGCCCAGGAGGATCAGATCATCATTAAATGTAGCAAAAGAAAAGTAAATAAATAAATGTTAATGCCATGGTAAAGTATAAATCAGTTATTTGAATATGTCAAGCTATGTCATGGCAAGGTAAGAAACTGTAACAAAGTCTGGAAAACACTATGCATCATAATGTATAAATAAGTAACATATAAAATACTGTAATTGCTTCAGATGATCTTGACAGCAGAATGGAAATATAGCTTAATAATGTTGACATGGACATTTTATCTCAACTCTCATTAAGCTCTGCAAAAGGAAACATCAAATCCTGGGAATGTTGTCACTACAGATTGAATATTTTTTGGGAACAATGTTTAAGGTGGCATAATAGTCAATAGAGATGGTCATTGTTATGAGAAACAGTAAGGTGCATTTTAATCCTCTGAGGTATTCTCTGTCCTCACCTATTCCCAGCTCAGCCACAGTCTCCTTGCTCATGTGGTTCACCTCTGACCCATCAATATTGTTGGCTTTAAAAATCAGGACGAGCTCATCCAGTCCTTCTTCGCAAAGCCAGCTTTGCACATCCTCCTCTGTCCAATCAGCAAGGAGCAACCTGGAGTGACCTGGCAGTTTCCTTCCTACAAAAAAACAAACAAACAAAAAAAATCACACACAACAGGCTTGGAGGAAGTGCTGAGCTATTACAGCCCAATCTCCTGCAAACACACAGTTTCCTCTGAACCTCAAGAGAAAGGACACACTCCCTATGATCCGATATGGGAGCGATAATTACTTTCATGTGCACCCACCCATAAAGACCCACAAACACAGTTCTAAAGTTGTTTTAAATCAAGTCCTTCTACTGTAATTTTAACATTTTATCTCATGCAAGGTTTTTTATTGAGTGAAGGCACAGAAACTCAAGCACAACTCTCATTCAAACCACAATAGAGAAGATTTTTTTAGATCTGTAATCTTCAAACTTTTGATATGAGGCATCTTTTTAGAACAGTTTAGTAAAGGACAGCTAGAATCCTTAACAACATAGCTTCATTTTTTTGTCAAGAAGCTTGTACCGTGATGTTGTTTACGCAAAAGCACAGATTTCCCAAGACTTAACACTTTAAATGCATGGTGAAATGCTAACTTTATAGGTTTGTGCAGCCATGAGGAAAGCAAGAGGCCTTATCCTGGCTGACACAGTGCATCATCTGGAGTCTCCCAGTCTAGGGGGCTGACTCATTGGAACACTATGCCAGAAGCAGGGAAGATTCATTGGAGTCGGAGCAGTTCCAGACTGCATCCTTTAGATCTTAATCTTTTTATTGTAAAAGAAAACTTTTTTTTTAAATCTATGAATGTGCCCACTTCAACCTGTAGTTATATTAAAAAATGAGGACATCTCATTGAATATATATGCAATTGTTTTATATATATAACAAAATGTTTACATGCAAAATTTAGTGCATTTTTTCTGTTCATTCACCTAAGTAAGGACAGCTTTACTGAAAGATAAGGAACCAAGAGCCCCATGGTAACTGGAGGGTATTCAGACCTCAACAGCTTAGGTGGGAGAATTTGTTAACAAAACCACTAGCCATGGGGCTGCCCAGTGGCAGAGCTGGTAGCAGCAAGAAGATTCTGGGTTTGATTCCCGGCCCCGGTCTTTCTGCATGGAGTTTGCATGTTCTCCCTGTGCATGCATGGGTTCTCTCCGGGTACTCCGGCTTCCTCCCACAGTCCAAAAACATGACTGTCAGGTTAATTGGCCTCTCTAAATTCTCCCTAGGTGTGAGTGTGTGTGTGCATGTTAGTTTGTCCTGTCTGTCTCTGTGTTGCCCTACGACAGACTGGCGACCTGTCCAGGGTGACCCTGCCTCTCGCCCGAAACGATAGCTGGAGATAGGCACCAGCAACCCTCCCGACCCCAGTAAGGGACAAGGGTGTAGGAAAATGGATGGATGGACCACTAGCCATACACTGCACTAATCGGGCCTTCATGGAAGAGTAAAAGAAAGGCATGGAAAGCCTTCTTTAGAGTTTGCAAACCGTATAGAGAACACAGGAACACATAGAAGACACTCTGATTAGGCAAAGCTAAAATGTATTTTTCTGGCCTACACAGTGTGTGTGGTGGAAAACCAATCCTGAATATCAGCAGCAGAATGTTGTAGGATAATTTTCTTCAGGTCGCTCATTATCAGAGTTGATAATGAGCAGAGAGAGCTCACGTCTCAGAACAAGTTAAAGTTACAGATCTAAATCTAATTGAGAATCTGTGGCAAGACTTAAGAAATCTTAACGTTTGAGAGACTCTCTCCATCCAAACTGATGGTGAAAACAGTTCAGAATAGATGTGAAAATCTTGTCGATGCACCTTAAGAGACATGCCACACTTTTCAGATTGTTGTTATTAGTCATGTTTTTTGCACTGTGAGAGGAAACCAGAATCCCTGTATAGAAGCCATGCATGAACAGAGAGAACATGTTCTGGGTTTTAACCAGGATTCAAACCCAGAACCTTCTTGCTGCAAGTCAACAGCACCACTGTGCAGTTCAGGATAAGAGTTCAAAGGCTTTAGATAGTTTTATAAAGCTCTGGTGATTCATGGAGGAAGCACCTGTTCAGCATTTCAACGTGTTGCACATCATTTGCCGTGTTTACTTCAGAAAACTTGGCTGTGGCTGAAATAAATAAGTCGTACTACATGGGCTGTAGCAGGATTTGAACAACAAATGGAATTTGTGTTCAAAAAGAATACTAGCCACGGATTTATTTTCAAGACAGACACACCAAAAGAAGATATTTTTCCGGGGGTCAACAAATGACGTTTTAATGCTTGTGCTAGACGCCACTACGTGAGCAATTTACACAAAATGCAGTTTTACCATAAAACATTCAAATAAATCCAGATATCACCTGAATACTCAATGGATTCAGACAGAAAAACAGAGTGACGGTTATTTACCTTGACATGGCGCCTGCTGTGATTCAGCCGCTGCAGAAAAACATGAAAGGAAGTAAGTTCATTATATGAAAAGACAGAAAGAAACAAGATTAAAGTGAAGATGTGGAGCGGCAGCACAGTATTGAAAGACAGGTTTTAGAGGAGAGGGAATTTGTTTTATCAACACCATGCTGATGGACAGCAGATGGAGGAGCTGTTCAGATGTCTATCGAATGCATGTTTTCTTTCACTATAAGCAGGAACTTAGGAGCATTCCTCTCTCCATTACAACAGCTCTATGAGGATCAGTGATAGTTTATCCAGCTGCAACATCATAATATAAACATCAAAAGTCCTCCTGTAGGCAAATAGGAACTTTGGACTTTAACTATGCAGGAATTTCTGAGGTTTTTTTTCCATCAAATTTTAAAATATATGTTTATTCAAGACATTAAAAAGTGACAAACTCAAACGCAACAGTATTTACCAGTTCCTTCATGTCCATCTCCAATCTTCCACACATTTACTGATCTGTCCATTGAGCCAGTTGCCATCAGGCCAAAAACAGGAGACAGAGCGACTGCTGTCACATATCTATAGTAAGGCGAGATAACAGAAAAGTGAAGGGTGTTTGTGACAACCTGAAAGTGGCACAGGAAGAGATCAGTCTCAAAAATCTGTTTCCCTCAGCCATAAAAAAAAAGATCCCTAAATCCTTTCAAACACTTCAAAGGGCTCTGATGGTTCTTACCTGCAGTGCCACATCAATGACTGTGCAGAAAGCAGAAATATACTGTTGCATCACTTGCACCCAGCGCTTCTGGGAGAAACTAATCAAGCAAAAATCGCACATTTTGATCTGAAACGCCGGGGCTCCATATTTTGCTGCTTGGCTGAGAGCTGCAGATATTGCATCGCAGCAGGAGGCTGGGTAATTTACCTGTCATGTTGCTTCAAAATGTGGAGTAGGGTTCCCAGGTCCTGTGAACAAAGTGCAAACTGTTCAACTGGAATGTTTTGAGTTCTTATTTATAGGCAATAGACATGTTTGATTCCAAAGTCATCTTTATGTCACTGTGAACTAAGAAGGAATAAAAAAAAGACACTTTGTGAACATTACTTACGGCATCGTATATCGTTACACTTTTATCCACCGATCTGTAATAATTACAGTAAATAAGGTCACCTCATGTTCAGAACCCATATGTATGCATTTACACAACAGATTAATCATGTAGTCTTGTATGAGTTTATAAAAACTGAGGAAGACAAGAATAAGAAACAGATTAATCTCCAGTGTGTTTGACTTTGAGCCAAGAGCAACAGAAGGAGCCAACAGCAGCTTTATAATAAAGTACATTCCTCCTGTGGCTGAGTGAGAGAACAGGAAGGTCTACACTCAGCAGTAGCATCTGCTGCTTACTCACACAAAAAAAGAAAAAAACATAAAAATCCTTCACAGAAGCAAAGGCAGCCAGCAATGTATTCAAAAGCTGATAAAGACGTATGGAGTAACAAATTGACTTTAATGAACAGAAATGGCTATCAGAGACTGGCACATTGTGCAGCTCTGATGTTAGCTTCTAAAGTAAAGACTTATGCAAAAACGTGTCCAATTTTTTTCTAGAAGTGCCATCAATTTAGACTAGCCCTTCTCCCTTAGTTACTTTTTTAAAAGCAGTTCTGTTTAACCATATTTAAGAAGAAGTGTCTGATTGTCATTGATTAATTTTCAGTAAATCTTTGTTCATTATTACTTTACTTTCATTTTCAAGTTATTTCAATTATCATTGTGAGCTTTTGGTCATCAATAGAGGGGTACCAACAATTTTGTCAAGTCTTCATAGTTAGCATGTTAGCACAACAGACTTTGTGTTGGTATGACGAGGTTCTCACCCAGAAACCACCAGCTCTCCATCAGCAGAGAAAGCGCAGGACAGAACTGGAGCCATTTGACCAGTGAGAATGTGAAGAAGCACCATGGTCCAAACTACAGGTGCACACACAGAGAAAAGGTTAAAAGGTTGAGAGGGATTTAGAATTATCATACATTCTAAGCTGTTGACTTCACACTTTTTTTCCCCTTTACATATATAAAAAAGTTTCAATTTTTCTGCTAACTCTCCTCTGTGCTGCAGCTCTGCCACCTGCTGTCAGCTGTCCAGAGATAAAGAATTTTTACTATTTGGGGAATAAACTGAACACATTTCAACTCAAATTTTAAAATGCCTTATAACTACGATAATTGAAAAACAATCTTCAAGGGATTTTCGGCAACAATGAATTAATCTGTTTTCCTGCAGAGTTGTTCAATCTTGCCTTTTTCAGCTTCCTTGAACAGTCAAAAGACATGTTTTATTCACCAGTATCTTGAGATTCGCTGCAGGCTTTAGCATGAGTACGCATGGTAGTCTGTATCTCCGACAGTTCTAATGAACCAGAGAGGAGCTTCTTCTACGGCCAGAGGGAGCAGAGGTCCGCCCCAGTCCTCCTTAACCATGAATCGAGTAACATTCATTTTGCATAAAACAGATAATGGGTGGATGAAAAAAGATAAAGTTGCATTTCTTCTCTTTGGTGTTTTACTTTAATAAGATTATCAATAGAATGCTGCATGTTTTCTGTGATACAATTCAAAAAGTGAAACTCACTTATTGTACATATAAATTGATATAATTTATTTTTTCTTAATTGTGTCAATTACACTAATGAAAACCAGAAATGAAATAAGATAATTACAAATGTTTATATAGAAATGATGGATGTATTGTATAGTACATGCAGTTAGCATTTGTTTGACACTTTTTCAGCATGAATAATGGCAATAATGCAGCTAAGCATAACTACCTCATCTCTACCGAGGCAGTAAACAAGCCCAGTACATCACCATTGTTAGGCCTGTTGGTGTCTCATCTCACTCTTATATTCTCTGTGGGGTTTAGGAGAATTTTCTGGCAAATGAACCTCAATTACTCCTGGTTTAATGTTTATGGAACCAGATAATGATACATTTGGCAGCGTGGACACACATCACATCTAAACCCTGTGATGCCACACTTTTTCCTTCCACTCAGCTTTCCACTAATATTCTT
This sequence comes from Phalloptychus januarius, assembly GCA_902982915.1. Classification (NCBI taxonomy): domain Eukaryota; kingdom Metazoa; phylum Chordata; class Actinopteri; order Cyprinodontiformes; family Poeciliidae; genus Phalloptychus; species Phalloptychus januarius. Next base: position 10,973,373 of record CADWAE010000230.1, on the reverse strand, counting down.
TGAGAGATCACTCTAAACAGTGAGATTCTTCTAAAATGACCTGTTTTGGCTTACCCTCCTAAAGGAGGGTGGAACTGTCTGCACAACTGTTTGCATAAACATTATAATAAGCCCTTTTAAAATAGTTCAATGTGCTAGCTTTTGAAGGTTTATGTTGGGATTTCATTAGCTGCAAGTCAAAATGATCAAAAATAATGTGCTAAGCAAGCAGAAATCCCAGTTTTAAAATTGATCAGTTGCTTCTTTTAATCACTAAAGAGAACACTGCATGTTATATAGTCATGCAGTGTTCTTGCCAAGACAGATAAGTCCACTTTTCTTAAATGAAAGACAGTTGCAGTCTCATGTCTGAACAACAGCATTACAAAGAATTGAAACAAGGACAAACCATTTTCAGTGTCCTTCAACATCTTGCTTAGAAAACAAAACAAAAAAATAATAATTATATATATATATGTATATATATATATATATACATACACACACACACACACACATCACCATGGACTTGGGTTGCCATGCGGGGCCAACAAATCCCTCCGGAGAATGGCCGTTACCACGGCAACGCATCAAAGGAACTAGCACCGTTGTATGCCCAAGCACATAACGAAAATGCACCTTGTAACCTGGTTATACAACCCGTGAAGGACGTGTGAAGTCTCCTTCCTCTGCTGGAGCTTGAACACCAAAATGTGTCTGTTTGCACCTGGTGACCTTCCAGATTATCTGCATATGGACACACATGGATAACAGAGAATCCCCCAGTGCTGCTGTGTGTCAGGAGGAAGTCTTAATACATTATTAATGAGTCCATCTCTGATTTAAAGCCCATAAAATGATTGTATTCAGCAGAGAGAGATATCAAGTTTGTTCCAGTCAACAAGGTGTCTCTCTCTCTCTCTTTGTCCTAGGCAATAGATTAAAGGAGTGTTTGGCTGAGGAAGCATGCAGGGCTCGGGGGGTCAGCCTACCTGTACCCTCACGCTGAGAAACAATCCATAATTTCAGAAGACTGTCCTGTCCACAGGAGGCCAGTCGAAGCTCCACACAGGAGTCTTCTGCAGAGTAAGTGGAAAAAAACTCAGCGATCATGCTTGATCAAACCAGCAACAGAGGAAGACAAATATGCGCTGATAGCATGTTAGTATAGAAACAACTAACCAGCAGTATCCTTCAAGAAAGTATGAAAACAGACATTGGATTAGTGGATTACAGACAACGCTGGATTTTTAAAAGAGACTGAGGAAACCGAGCTCCCCATCACAATTTGTTAGAGTCGGTAAGTAAGTGGAACATGACTTGAGCTGTAAAACACATAATTTTCATTTTATAATCTTAAGAACAATAGTTCTCATTTCTTGTAAAATTACAGGTTTTTGTGATGTAAAAGTGTATACACCCTTAAAAGGCATGTTTTGTTGAAGGATCTTTTTTATTCAGCTTGGCAGTCCTCTTTTGTAAGACTGTTATATCCCACATATTGACTCAACAAAATACGCCCGGTCTACCTTACCCAAGTTCATCAAATTGTTTAGATTGTGAGTACATCTCTCACCCACAACTTTCAGGTGACCCCTTACTTTTACAGTAGTAACTTCAAAATCAAAAATATTTTTTTCCAACCCATGTTGTTAAAACTGTGGCTATAATGATTGCTGCAATGAATATGCAAATAAATTCCATATCTTTGTATTAAGAAATCTTTATCTTCCAAAATATATTGGTAAATACATTTTTTGCAACAGGTTTTTTTAACTATTTCAAGTTTACTTAACTCACCAATTTTGAAGTGAGGTGCGAAGCTGCAGCAGGTGACGCCCAAATCATGGGCATCTTTCTGAGCAACCAGAAGGTCGATGTGATCATCCCAGAGTTTGAGGTCTCCGTGGGTACAGCCGGTCACAAAAACCTGACTGCAGGGGGAGAAACTGCAAGCCACAATGCTGGCTTCACTTGCTACAGCACATCTGTGGGAGAAAAGTATTAGAGCAGTTTCTTTAAAAGGTAAAGGAGCAAGACTTTTTGTGAAAAAAGATCTTGCACGGTTCTGTTGAGATGAGGCTTAATCAGCTCAAGAAGGAAGCATTATTTAAAACAGACCACTTTTCTGATGTGCATACTCATGTTGACCTTAGTGTCCTAAAAATGATTAGATTAATGAGTGCATTGTTTTCTAACACACTTTTAGAATTATTTTCTGTTTTAAAGTTTGTCACTGATAGGAGGGGAAAAAAAGCTGCTGAGAAGAAAGTTGTGACAGCTGTACGATGACTCCATCTGCTGCAGAAGGCTGAGAGATGTTGCCAAAAGCGACAAGTGTGAGAGCTTTTTGATTCAGTTCGTCTGTCAAACTGTGGTTTTCAGAGTTGAGAGCTAACCTTGAGTCTCACTTTGAGTCTGTTAAAGGTGTCAGTCAGATTTCTTTTTTTTTTTATTAGTGCGCCAACACAGAACAGGCACTCTACCATCAGGGGTGATTCCAGAAGGTTTTCAGATGATGGTCACTTACAGTGTTGGAGGGAGCCACACTTAAACTGAAAGCAATGTGTTTTTTTCAGGAGTTTTTATCTCCCATTTAGTCAGGAATACTTTAAAATCTTAATTTCATGATGTAAATGTAAACATACTGATGTAATTTTAATACATATTATACAATAACAAGCATGATACTCAAATGTTATTTCACTATATTTACCTTTATTGTGGCTCAGACTCGATTTTGTGCCTGCCAACTTTAATGAAACATTCGTTTAGGATCCAGAATTAAAGTAAATTAAGTCTGGATGATCTGACGTTTGAAGTCATATATATATATGAGAAACAAACAAAAAATCTGTATATGAATATCTTTACAATTATCTAGCAGGTGGGGCAATGGGAAGTTTAAAGAGGTTGTTTATTTTTAAGGAAAGTACAAAAAAATGAATGTATGAAGAAATGTTACCGTTGTGATAATACAGCACATTCCCAGCAATGGACAAGTCTATATCATTTAAGACTTCTTTCAGATAAATACGGTCTGCTATCAGAAACGAGTAAGGCCCAAGTATACCTGCGTAGTGTCTTGGAAGGGAAGTCCCAGAGGGCCAGGGTGCCATCACAGGCACCCGCCAGCAGGAGGCAGGAGTCCGGCGCCAACGCGCAGACACGGAGCGGACTGCGGCCCGGGTGCTCCACCGCCCAGAGCAGCTCACCTGTCTCCGACCTCCAAACCATTATGGAGCCATCCGTGGAGCAGCTTAGCAGGTAGCTGCCGCAGGAGCTAAAGCAGCAGCGGTGAACCCCGTAGCCGTGACCGGTCAGAGGAGAGAAGGGGAACTCCTTAAAGTCCACCGTGCTATACACCCGGAGAGTTTTATCAGCTGACCCGGTCACCAGAGCAGACGGAGAGAAGGCACAGCAGCTGACCTCGTCTGTATGATCTCGAAATGTATGAATTAAAGAGACCATGTTGGCACCTGTCGGCTCTGGCCGTAAATCAGACTCAAGGTGGCGTAAATTTTCCGGATGTACAAGCAAGAAGAAGCTATTCTACTTTCTGCCTGCTGTTCTGTCGCTGTTTGAAAACTGACAAATGTTCAGAAAGTGAAATGAGACCCTGGTTCGTTATGAAGTATTTATTCCCTTGCTTCCGCCTACAGAACACCAATAAAATTTATCTAGCCTGTTATCAAGTCTTGTGACGCTTTGTTATTGCATTACACAATGTTCATAGTTGACTCAATGTAACTTTTGACCGGGAGTTATACAAAGATTTTCCCCCCTTTAATTTCCTAAATTGCTGTTTAAACGGATGAGTGAAAAATAAATTTATAAAACAGTTTTAGAGTATAGTTCACAGTTAAAAAGTATTTAAAGATACAATCCAGTGGTTTTCCACCAAAAAACAAACAAACAAAACAAAAAAACACAACTAATCCGCTGCATAATTTGGGTCACTGAAACCGGCTGATTGGTTCGCAAAAATACGCAGGCAGAAGAGCAGTTTTAGCAATACATATTTTGGCACAGATTTTGAAACTAGATAATGAATATAAGATACTATGATCAGCATCAGTGAAACATTGACTAATGTATACATTTTCTGTGAATTTGCCACTCGTGAATCCTCTGGAATAACCCATTTAATAACAAGCTAATTTTTTTTTTAAAAATGTTTTGGTAATCTATCCATGTTCACATGCAGCTACCTGTCTGTGATAGTAATCCTGCGGGGGGGTTTTTTTTTTACATGTAAGTGCATTTTAAATGTATTTGTCGGTTTTATCTGTCGGTCAGAGTCAAATAGTTCATGTACATTGTATTGCTGGGTTTCAGACACATGACGCGGATGACGCGCGAAATTCAGATGGAGGGCCGGACTTGTGTGGAAAATCTGTTCCCTGGTGAAAATATGTTCCCCCTGTGTCGGGAGCGCGCATTACAGCCAGAGAGGCGGATCTGAATATTTTCACGGCGCTTCTGATCGATTTCTCGGTCAAACAGCTCCGATCTACAGAAAGCACATGTTCGTGTCTGGCCATGAATGTAGTTCGTGGCCAGACACCAAGCATGTGGGTGAGTAGTCACAGTTCACTGTGACTGTATGGTTTGGTAAGTTATATTTAATTTATTTACCTTTTTTTTTTGCATGAAAGTCCGACTGAATAAACATTAGTGACTCTGCACCGAGCTAACTGCTAATAACATTAGCACTCAGAGGACAACCACGCTAGGGCATAAAAATAATATATCTTACCTTACATATGAATGCTTGTCTTTCTAAGTAACTGTCCAATAAAACATGTGAAAAAAAAAACAATTTAAAGGATGCGATCGTTACCTGTTAGAAAGGGTTGCTGCAAACTGCCATTGTTGGTTTCCACAACGCCTGTTTGTAGCTGTAGATTGTTGATCCACTTTTCTCCTCTTTGTTCCGTAAGGTTTTTTTTAAATTAACTCCCTCATGACCAATTACATTCGAAACACGAAAACAACGTTTATCTTAATCTCTATTAGAATGGTTGGGACATTCATACAGGACAGACTTTAGACATTTTGATGCTGGATCAACTGGGCTGCATTTACTTCCGGCCCTCCATCTGCCTTGGGTGACGTCGGTGCTACGTCATCTAAAACCCAGCATATTAAAAAAACTAAACAAAAAAATATTTGTGAAATCCAATACCCAATGACAATAACTTAAATATAATCTTAAACACATATATCCATTTGATAAATTAGATTTCTGACAACACTGGGTTCAGGATGAAGTATATTTTATTAAAGAAAACAGTACTCGACAACCATATCTTATTCCACAAGTCTTTTCTGTTACCTTTATTGACTCTACACATCAGTGTTTACAAAAGGTGTGCGATATGGACCAAAGTGAAAGTCAGAGCTTTAATTATTAAGAATAATACAGGTATTGCTGTGTAAACTGTGGTGTTTGTATTTTTTTCAATGCAGTAACTCGGTCCATCGTTTGTCAAAAAATCTCTTCATTCTGTGGCCGGCTTGTCCAATTTCAGAGTTGTCTTTGTTAAATTTTTGACAGTTATCAAAAACCAGGTTCACATCAATAATGAAGTTCTCCTGATTTAAATACCTGCAATCATAAAAGAACAGTTTATTTTACACATCAAACTTTTATATATAGTTATTTACAGTGCCTTCCAAAATTCTTCCTACCCTTTGAAGCTTATTTAAATTTTGAAAAGTTAAATGTATTTTAAGGATTTTTTTGATAGATCAACTTCATATGGGGTATAATTTTGAAGTGGTTTAAAAAATGTGTTCAACTATCTTTACACTGGTTACCCAAAATCAATAGTAAATACGATTCAATTCAGCTTTGAGTTAGAACATAAATATTTTTAGGCCTCATAGGTTTGTTTGAGAACATTATTGAACATCATCAAGATAGAAAGAACATGCCAATTCCAAACATACAGCAATGCAAGAATTTAGTTCAGAGCATAATTATGTTTTAGAATTGTTTAGACAAAATACACTTTTCAGACTATTTGCAAAAAAAAGTATTGTAAATTATGAAACGCTTTCTTTTTAATTATGCACTATTTTGAACTTCATATAACCTAAATCTTTGGGTTTTATGTGATGGACCAACTCAATGAAAATTGGTAGTGTAATGTGACGTAACGTGGAAAAGTATGAGGGACATATATACTTTCGAAAGGGAGTGCATATACACATGTACATACCCATAATAAGTAAAAAAAACATATGACCAATTTGGCACAGTGATATTGATACTTACATGTTGTTTATGAGTTTTTCCTTAATAGTAAAGAAGTCCATTGGTTTCTTGATGACTTTTCTGTATCCAGGGACAGACTTGATCTTAACCGGGCTCAGAAAGGGCCACGCATCCTGATGGGCCTCCAGCTCAGCCAGCAGCACTCTGAAGGGCAGAAACAGCTGATCATTCTTTTTCTATCAAGTGTCACTTTCTTGAACAAAATATTATGGTTGTTTTATAAAAATAAAAAAAAAGAGAGACAAATGCTGCATATTCTGAATCTGCATGTACATACCGACACACAGCCAGCTCACTGTTTGGTGTTTTGGCCTTTTTTGCACAGGAGACATGGCTGTCAAGCCTGGGCTCAGAGCTGTCTTCTCCTTTCCTCTTTTTGAACTCCTTGGAACTTCTTTTTGGCATATTGTTGCTGCTGGCAACCTCCTCACTGACAAGCTCTCCCTTCACAGATGGCTTACAGTTTTGTTTTACCTCACTGCTTTTATACTTTCCTCCAGCTGTTTGGCTTTGTTGCTTCCCATAGGGAGGGATTTGACCACTTTCCTGAACGATGGAACACAGAAGATTTTAGAGCATCTAAAAATGGACCATCTGTCCATTGAAAATGAAGAACAAATTGTCAAAATGGAATCATTCACTCACACAAGAAGAACAAAACCATGAACCAGGAGGTACCATGGTTATCTTTGGATTATGACAATATGTGTGGCAGCCTTTGTCACATCCATCACATAGTAAAAGAAGTTCATCGTTGTCTCCTTTTTGACAGAGCTGGCACTGCTGATAACATAAAAATATAAAGACAAATACTGAATAGACCATCACTTTGCAAAGTTTCAAATTATTTATTTTTTTGTCATGACTTATGACAATCCAAAATGCCATGTTAACATTTCTGATTGGATAGTAATGCATTAACCTATTAAAGATTAATAGGTTAATGTTTAATTACATTAACCTATGTTCAGCTTGCTCAGAACAAATCACTTTATTGAGGATGCTTACAAAACACATGCTCCTTAGTCTTAAGTTCGCAATAAAATGTTTTAACATATAACCAAAGAGCAATATTAGGTAAAACCAACCACTTTCATGACGTCTTGTTTCCAAACAACAGATTTCTGCAGATGCTGAATGCAAAGAGAGAGCTGAGCTGAACTGCGGATTTTACCGAGGGCTTTATGCCACTGTCTCATCCCAGGAGCAACCTCCTCTTTGTTGCTGTAAAGAGACAATATAAAATTCATTGGGGAATTTATTTTAAAACATACTAAGCAGCAGCCTATATAGTTCTCATTTACAGCATCTTCCATAGTCTCACTTTACCTCAAATATAGACATGGTTAATACATTGTGCTGTCAGATCAGAGGTGTATAGTTGGAGGTCTACCTTCGCTCAATGTTCCTCTCCAGCTCTGCAAGCCTGATGACTGCAACGTCAAGAAGGTTGTTGGAGCGTCGCATCAAAAAGCCTGAAAGTCTTTCCTGTCGAGTTTCTCCCTGTTTTTTGTTTTCCAAAGAAACAGAAGAGAAGGGCTTGTGTTCAAAATAGACCAGATTGCCACTGTTGTACTTGGGTTCACTGGGCATCCAACCCTAAAGTAGACACATTTTGCATTATAGCCATTATGGTGCTGTAGGAACAAATAATCTTATTTTATTTTGGAGTTTATAAATCAGACTGAGATACATACCTGGATGTGTAAGTTGGCAGACATTATGTTTTTCTCCAGAGCTTCTACCTGCAGCAGCAGTTTGCTGTCCACCTCTACAGCTCGCTGTTCAACACACCAGCCTTCAAAGATCTCCCTGCTTATCTTCTGCTTTTCTGTGTCTTTTGTATCAAATTCTGCTGCCACAGACATGGTAAAATATTTTAGGATATTGCAAAAATATTCATATCCATTGAATGTCTTTGCATTACAGCCACAAATCTCAATATATTTTAATGGAATTTTATCCAACAAATCAACATGGTATAGTACGCAACTGTGAAGCAAAAACAAAATAATTGGTTTTATATTATTAATTAACTGCAAAGGAAGAGCTAGAAAATGAGGCGTATTTGTATTTAGCTTCTCTGAGGTTATTCTTTTGAGAAATATATCAGCAAGTTTTTTGGGTTATGTATCTTAACAGGTTTGCATGGCTATAAAATGAAAATTATAAAAAAATGTTTCAAGTGGAGTCAGATTAGATGGAATGAATCTGTTAACATAAATGTTTGAGTCTTTCCAGATAATCAACTGGATTTATGCTTGGACTTTGAGTGGGCCATTCCAACACCAGAGTAAATTTGATAAATCTTTACATTGCAGCTCTGAGTGTATGTTTGGAGTCATTGTTAAAAGAACATCTGCCTCAATTTCAAGTCTTTTGCAACTACTGACAGGTTTTCTTCATCTGGCTTTTAAAGCCTGGTCATTTGTCCCATTGTGGTAATTTGGTGCAAAATTCCACGTAGAGACGACACCCTTCATTCATCTTGTGTTTCACGTGCGCACACATCCCTAAGCACACATACACCTTCCCTCTGCAAAGAAGAAGTTTCTGATTGTTCTGGCATATGGGTGCAGTGACCACTGTGAAGTAGCACTGAATTCACTCCTTCATAAACTGATAGAGTGAATCTTTATGTCTAATGATTCTTTATAACCACGTGGTGCCTTGGGTTGTTTAACAAATGTATTTTGATAATAATAAGTGATATGAATACTTTTTCAAGCCAATGTAATTTGTGCATCTCAAAATATAAAATTTCTGCTTGTTCTTATATTGTTAGTTGATGTTTGAATTACCATTTGTTCTGTTGGCGTAGATCTGGCTCATATGCTCCATATTTTTTTGGATCTGTTTCTGCAGCACCCTCTCTCTGACACCCCGGTTGTGGAGAGAATTGACCAGACTCTGCAGGTTTTCCGCATCTGAAATTCTCCACCAGCCTCGCAGCATCTCTGCCAAAACATGCATGCCGATTTAACAATTCTTCAGGTTTTTCGGACTGACAACTATCACATTATCACAGTGTGTCCTGATGGCTTTTTAGTCCAGGATACTTAACTTCCCACATACTAGAGAGGTTTCCCTCTTACCTTCAGGAACTGGCTGAGGGCAAATGTAGTCCTGAGCTTTGGCTACCTCCACAGGAGAGAATGACGCACAGGCAGGCTTGTTAATCAGAGACTCTGTGGTCTCACTCGTGTCGACAGAGTTGCAATCTGCCAGACAGAGGTCCTCGTCTCGATTACTCTCTGCTTCCTGGGAGGTTAGATCCAGCAAAGAGGTTATAGAGGAGGCAGAGAGGGACAGGCTGGAACTTGTTGTTGAGCTGAACGTGTCATACAGTGTCAAAATGCTCAGATGAATGCCAGACTTTACTTTCTGAGATGATAAAATGCACAGTACAAAAGTTTGTTTCACTTCTCATTACATACAGCAAAAGCAAAAATGTAATTTTAAGTATTAAAATAAAAAAATTACATTTTGCAAGTTTTTGCACATCAATTTGGGTCTCTGCTACGAGAAATACATCTAGCACCTAAAAAAAAACACCCAACCATTTTTGCACAATAAGTTTATGGTTTTTGGTGTCTGGAGAATGAACAAAACTTTCTTAATGTAACGTCACAAATTCGTAGGCACTGCACCTCATCTAGCAACCCAGTAAAGCTGAGCCCGTTACCTAGCAACCCAAGCAGAGCCCCAGCATGATTGGTCAGCAGGTTTTGTCATTGTATTTGCTGTACAATGAGTGCTGGAAAAAACAGCTGTTTGATTCACTGTCCAGAAACCATTTGCTTTCCTGTTGGTTGTGCGGGAGGCTCTACTTCTGCTTTCCAAATATGTACAGTTGTATAATTACAGATGTGTTTGTAGCCATTTTCATGTGCCAGAGTAAATAAGTTAGAGGGGCTGATCTGGTGGTGTGGCCAGCATCAGCTTATTTGGATTTAAAGTGCAAAGGCCCTAAACACGCTCATTCTTAAATGAACTCTAAATAGGCAGAATTGAAATGAGATTTCAAAGAATTATTTTGTGCAAAAATATATAATGAATCTGTTTTGAATAGCCAATAGACCTATTCTAACCTGTTCAAGGAAGCACAATAGGCCCCTTTAAACTTTCACTTGGATTCTGACTAAATGTCAACAAAGCAAACCTAATTGTTTGATACTGCAATAAAATAATCTCTGACCTGAGAGTCAGCAGAATGCAGTCCATTAATCCCAGCTTTGGTGTTTTTCCTTGGGGTATTTGGGAGGAGAGATGAGGAGGATTCGGTTCTGACAAGTTGTGAAGAAGAGACGAAAGCTGGACAACTGATGTTCGAGACCACAGAAGAGCCATCACAAGGAGCGCGGGGCAGGAGGCTAAACCACTCACTGCTTTTTTCAGTCAATACCGCAGACAGCTGGCTGTCATGCAGGATGGATTGAGGGCTGCAGGTCATGCAGTTATTGTTGAGTTGGGCAGCACTGAGCGTGGATGAAGCTGAAGTTTTATCCGTGTCCGGGGTACAATAGGAATGATGTGTCTCTGTGATAGAAACTTGACTAGGATGGGTCTTCTTAGCATCAGTGTTTGAGTGTTGATCCATTTTGGCCGCTTCAAATAGTTTGCTGAGCTTAGAAAAAGACTTCTGGAGAAGATTGTCATCATTGTTCTGCTGGCACTCTGCCTTGGTTTGAACATTTTCTGTCTTCTGTTGTGAGATCTTTTCCTGCTGCTCCTCCTTTATTCTGACAGAAGTCTTCTGTCTTCCCCCGTCTTTCTCCGCCTCCTCCAACTCTGTGAAAGACAAACGTTTGGCCAACTAAGAAATATGGAACACAATAACTAAGAATTCAATCATCGATTCTGAATTTCCATTTACCATTCTCTACTCCTTCAACAAATATGCCCCCACAATGTGGGAGGAGCCAGTATCGCCTCCTGTATCGGTCTTCACCAACAACCATCGAGCGCAGTGAGTGAGATGCTTCAAACAGCTTCTGACTAATTTCACTTTGCAACTTAGGAGAAAAAAAATCTACATTTATATAAATGCATCTCAGTAAATTACAATGCCAGTGAATATTAGTCATAGTAATTCAACACAAAAAGAGAAACTCGAGTAATATATAAACACACACACTGAGAGTGATGTATTTTATGTGCTCAGTTGTGATTATGGTTACTATGGTTTCATTTTATGCCTTTAGACTAATGCCAAGAGGATGCTGGGAGACAAAGCCCAAGATTGCAAACTAGCTGAAGGTTACCACTTATAATACTTTTTTAACAGGTATATTTCAGGGAAATACCAGAAATACACAAGTTTCCCTTTGTGAGTTGAATCATTGAAACAAAATAACTAATGCTTATTTTTCTGTATAGGTATTCATCATGAAGACATGAATTGTCTTCTTTTACCTTGCATGTTTTCTGGATCTTCGTCTCTAGTTCGGTAATGTCTCTTGAATGTTTAGTGGCTTCCTAGGAAAAAATATATATTTGTGAAGCTAGAGAATGGGCTGATAGTTAATATTTGAAACAATGATTTTCCACTTAATACAATTTCTGACCTCCTCTCCACATATCTCAGATTTCTTCATTTTCCTTCTCCTCAGTTCTTCCTCCTGTCCATCATAATCCTCTCCTGGGTCTTCACTGTTTTCATCCTCTTCTTCGCTGCTCCTGCTTTTCCTCTTACATTTGTTCTGGACAGTGACACTGCTGAAGGCATGGTTCTCTTCTCCTCCATCGCTTTGTCTTTTATTTGTTTTCTTTGCATGAATGTTCCTCAGCCTATAGGAACAAAAAGATAGCAAAATTTGATTTCAATACAAATTTAACATTATTCAACTAATATCCATAAGACTCATTCACTCACTTGCGCAGCTTTCCCTCTAATACCCACTTATCCTTCCTCAGGTTGGTCATATAATCTATATTTTTGTCGATCTGGCTGAAAAACATCAGGCAAAACAGTCAATCTTTTTGCACGCTATATGCAGATTTAGTTGACTAAATGTGAGAGTATCTGTAGTGTTCTGATTGCCCAGCAGACCTCAAGCAGTGAATCCCTGCACTGATTCCCAATTATCTACACTGGATTTAAAAGACCTGTTCCCTTATATCACATCCCTTCTACCTCCTTTATGTAACTCATAATAATAAAGCAATAAAACAGAAGGATCTTAGGCATTTTAACACATCAAAGAGTGCAAAGTATACTTTAAAGCAAGACGCATTGTCTGATGCAACCTGGTGAAAGTCTCTGTCAGCCGGAATTTGACATTTTCATACATATATTGGTACAACAAAGAAGTTTTACAAATAAATTAAGATTTGTTTCTGTCAAGGACATGAGTTAGCCTAACATCTTAAGTGAACTTGTTATTGTAAATATTTCCAAAGTGTTGTTAGCATACAGAGCCACATTCATTTCATTTTTTCTTGCTTTTAAATGTTGTGAAGATCATTTTTGGAGTGGTTAATTTACTGGTGAGCTCGAATAGATTTCAAAGGAGGATATTTAGTTTGCAGAGACTTTTGTAAAACACTAACATCACTGCAAATGAACGATTTTCTGGAGTTGTTGATCAAATACATACAGGCAGCAGAATATTTTTGATTGAAGAAAAACACAGGACAGAGAATGAGCAAGAGTCTCCATCAGTACCACACAGGAGAATGGAGAGTAAAGATTACAGTTTTATTTTGTCAACATGTTGAGCATCGTCAATCAGGCTTCTTCACTCAGTGATATAAATATTTGTGGCATCCACAGCAATAGACGGAAACAAACAAATCAGGAAAAAAAACTCAATGTGAAGCAGTAATTCTGAGAAACACTTCCTAACTTCAATTGCTTTAATTGTAAAAATAAATCTGAAGGTAACTTTACCTGATCACAGCCTTACTGCAGCAGAGTTCGTTAACCAAGAATGCCAGAATAGCTGCCTTATCTGACGGACTGTGAGCCTGGAACGCCTTGGTTTCAAGGCTGTGGGCAAGAGCAGCCACCTCTATCTGTTCAGAATGGGCTTCCATGTAGATTTGCAGGATCTCAGACACATTGTCTTGGTTGATCTCCACATTAGTCAAATGGTCTCCCAACAGGGTTTTACACTGAAACAGTCAAACAATTTATTTTTATAATCTCTAGTAGGTGCAACTCTTGCAGAAACAAGTAAACAGCAAGAACACAATCTCAATTAAATCCTTGTCCAAATGAAAGTAAAATATATCGCAACACATATCAAGTTTTAGGAGGCCATTTTCTAAAGTTCCTGACCAAATCTAATTACCTATGTCTTCCAGCAAAACAGGAAAATCAGTATGTTGTATTTTGCCATTTTTGTGCATCTGTCCCCATATTTGACATTCATTTTCAGGCTCTTGCAGTTAAATACTTTCAGAAATTATACAGGTGAAAAGACATGCCCTCACCTTATTGCCTGCTGGCATACCCGGATCACACACAGCTGCAGACAGCATGCTCACCAGCAGGTCCTGCACCTTCTGCAAACTGTTCCCAATGTTGAGCAACCCATCTTGCAGGTCGCTGATGGTGATCTGGTTTGAGTTTAATCCGAGTTTTAGAACCGCTCCAAAGTTACGGATAAACTGCAACACCATCAGGCAGTCTGAGAATGTTTTCCCCGGTAAAATTAGTCCAGGTATACAAGGTAAATCTGGAAGAGGCTGGGGAAAGGAACACAATTTTAACAAGATCACAATTATTCTCAGTTTTTTAAATTGTGGATTAAAATTAATTATGTACATGTTGCTATAAGTCTCAAAGTATTTTCAAATAAGTGACATAAGCAGTGATATCTGGTTTATGGTTATACCAAGAGCACCCACTTGATGGCACTGTTGTGATCTACACCAGTTTCAATTTAAATCAGTTTACGTGCAGCTTGATTGTCAAGTACACAAAGAGCTGCTCAAATCTTCAAGCATGCAGCTTCAACAATATTATAATGATTATGGCATTTATAAACAGCTTACATCATGCATACCTTATGATCTGGTAAACACATGTCTTCTTTTGGCTTCATTAGCTCCTTAGCTTTTTTCTGCTTCAGTCTTCTGAGCTCCAGTTTCTTCTTCTTGTTTAATTGTTTCTCTGCTTTCTTTTCTTTTCGCAGACGTTCTTTCTCCTGCCACAAAGAAATTAGATTGACAACCCAACAAAAAGCAGGGTTGCTGTACATTTTCTGGTAGGGTTTTAAATCAATAAAACACAAATATGCATTACCTTCTAAGTATGTAAATCTCTTGTGCATTTTAAAACATTTGTTATTTTATAACTATAAACCTTGGTACTTTTTATTGAAATTTAATTTGATGAAAATTGACAATTTAGTGCAAAAGTGTAAAACTGACAGAAAATTAAGAATGTTTTCAAATTTTGAAATTGAGTACTTTAAGAAATTTTTATTTTTAAAAACAAGTATGGCTAAAACTGATTCTCCATTATGAAATATAATGTTATCGGAGTTTTGTGAAAGATTAAGATGTAAGCAGTAGTTCATCACCTCTGCCTTCCTCCGGGCCTCCACGGCTTTCATGAGAATCATGTGCTGCCTGCGCCTTTCCCTCTCCTACCAGTGAACAGAAAAGCATTTTTTATCTTAATTCGCAACTCTTTAATCTATTGGGATAAATCCCAGAATGACAATGACAATTATAATAAACAGCTTTAAATAATAAGAAGCATGGGAAGCCGAACTCAAAGTTAAAAGAGATAACTGTTTAATTCAGTGCTACGTTTGGATGAACCCCTCTGGAGCACATGATGGTAAACATACACACAACATACATTTGTTGTCAATGTTCTTCAGTGGCAGTCTGACATTACTCCTGAGTGCATTTTAATAATATTAGAAAGATAATGGATGCGTTACAACAGCAGAGAGGTGTGCAGTGGATTGTTCTGGAAAAGCCATGCAGAGGGATGCAACAATATGATATTAGCTATTCATATATCACATGCATTTGTTTTCTAAATGTACAAAACAATAACATGCCCGTACCATATCTAGCCTATACCTCTCCTGCTCCTGGGAGAAAGACTTGGCATAGAATTAGGAATCAGAAAATAACAAGTAAAACCAAAGCCAGAAAATTCAAGTATTGAACAGAAAAAAAAAGATAAAATAATGAACAGTTAAAACAGCTTAAATTTTTTTGAAACATGATGTCAGTTGCTGTCAGTTTTGGACAAAAATCGTACCTGGTGCTTCTGTAAGAAAGACTGAAGTTTACGGATCTCTCTCTCCTTCAAACAAAGGATTCAATTAGAAACCCAAACATGAGCACATAAATGGCCATAATTAAATAGCATGCAGAAAAGGCAAGCTTGGTTCATTGTACTGAACAATATTACTGTCAAACTTCCAACCCCATAAAGATCACTAACTAATGAAATGTGCAAATGAAGACATCTTCAATTGTAAGTGCATGTACATGAAAATGAGATTAGTTCGCCTCTTTGTAATTACACTGATGCTGCAAGGCAAACAACGACTTTGACACTGACAAGTCATAAAACAGCAATGCTAGAGCGATGATGCCTCCAGTATGCAATGTAGGCTGAGAAAAAGGAAGGGCTAATGGGTAAAAATAATTGGTAAACCAAAATAGCGCCAATCAAAGTTCCTCTCACCTGGTTTCTTTTCTCGGCTTCCAACATTTTCACATTGGCTGCAGCTTCTTTTTTCTTTCTTTTTGCCTGTAAGCAAAAACACACACAGTCGAGGTCAAAATGTAGGATTAAAGTCACTGTAATGGATGGAGTTCAAATTTATTCATTTAACACATTTAAAACATTTGTAACATTGACCAGAGTGGAGTACAATTTGGAGGTGTGAGCCGTTTCATGTAGTGTGCAGAACCAGATTCTATCTTTAGATCCAGCTTGATGCAAACATGATTAAGTTTTATCCTACTTCAAATTGCTGTATGATTAATTTAGGTTCACCTGGGCAACATATTACTGATAACCTGGTGCTGGATTGAGGCGTGCCATCAGTCACACTGTTTATGTGTCTGACTTTGTCACAAAGGAGGGTGTATCCAGCCCAATTGAAACACTTAGGTTTCAGTAGCATCAAAGTAATTATTTTATTTTTGAGAGATTAAAACAATTTTAAAATCCATCATCATTACATTGAAATGAGGAAGCTTTCTCTACTGTACATTGCTTAGTAAGCTTGATTCTACTCCGCAGTTTTCAGATAATGTTGAATGGAATATATGGAATCCTAAGCATTGAGATTCTCATTTTTCATTCATTATAAAATACAAACCTGTCGTAATAATAATGGAAAAGAAAAACAGGGCTCAGTGAGTGCAAATTGAGCAATGTTTTTATCAGTGATTGGAGCTCTAATGAAATCCTAATAAGAGCCTCTTACTAAGCGTGTCAGCTGAAATTTGATTTAGAAAGGCTGAAATACTTCATAGCTTTTATTAATGAGGGAATGTAAAATAGGTGTATGACGCCTTGCTGTGTAAATTCTTCTCCTCTCTTGATTAATGAATACTGCATTTTTCATTAAGCTTCAGCACGTTTGAGGGATTTTTATGTCTAATTGTACTTTTGGAAAAAAAAGTGTTGGCATTAGTTTTTTCTTTCTTTTTTTAATCCAAAGCAGATAGGAGGTCTTTCAAATTTCAAGACAAACCTCAAGAACCTGCTGTGCACGGAGTTCTTTCTCCATACGAATATGCTGAATGCGCTTGATCTTCTCCTGGAGAAAGGATGAGGGCAAGATCAAATGGATTAACTGTTAAGTAATGCATGATAGAAAGCAGTGAAGAGAAGCAGAATGGGAAATGAAGGTCTACAAAGTGTTAATGCAAATATGGAAGTTGCAGCATTATAAATGACCATAGGAGCAATTCATAGGAACATAAATTACTGCAGAAAAGAACAAAAACATACTTGCTGTTTATGAATCTTCATCTCTTCTTTTTTCTTCCGCCTCTCTTCGGCTGCCCTTATTGCTGGAATATACAAAAAATTAATTCTGAAGACAATTTTTAATCTGAATTAGAGGAGAGTCTGACTGAACAGCAGCTGTTTACCTTGCTGCTTTTTTGCCTCCTTGGTGGCTTGTGCTATGGCCTGTTTTTCTAGTTTTCGCATCATTTTTATCTGAGCTGCCTGTCGAGCTATTTCTGCAACATGACAAAATGGCAAATAAAATGCAAAATGTAAGAATACAGAAATAAAAATGAAAAAAATAAACAGAGCAATCCAGGCTTATTTAATTATTAAATTATTTTAACATGAAGGGAAAAAAACTTCAGGTTTTAAAAAAAAACTAAGACTTAAAGAAATATTGACAGGAGATTGATCACAAAACTATTTACAATGTTGAAAGACAAGATTTTTGTGCTCAGACTCAGATTAAGGTGATTCTTCCATTTGGTCTTCAGCTGTAACAATAAGAGCAAACATGTAACCAGATGCCACAAACATCTGGTTCGGTTTTCTACCACTGTAAAGAGGAGTC
The DNA here is from genome assembly GCA_902982915.1 of Phalloptychus januarius. NCBI lineage: Eukaryota > Metazoa > Chordata > Actinopteri > Cyprinodontiformes > Poeciliidae > Phalloptychus > Phalloptychus januarius. The sequence goes on along the minus strand of CADWAE010000230.1, from coordinate 10,955,595 downwards.
CCAGTAAAAACTGGCCTGGTTGGAATTAGACGTTGTATTTGCACTCATATCAAATGCACTAAAGCAAAATTAAATGTACACAGTAAAAAGCATAAAATTAAAGTTAACCACAGTCACGTGGAACATAGTGTTCAGTTAGACAAAGAATAACCAAGATATTTGGATTTTAAGATGGTCTAAAGCAAACTAACCTTGAGCTTCCAGTTTGCGTAATAACTTTGAATCACTAATATTCTGAAGAGGAGGTTCACTATAATAGGCAGGATGATGACGTTGGGCTCCAGAAACAGTGTTTCCAGTCTGATGTTTGGATTTTGTTTGTTGGGTGCGCCGTCCATTCATCGCTATGATACAAGAAGAAATGTCCTCCTCAGTCATCAGGAACCATTGTAAACCCTGACAAAGATCAGGAAAGTCAGAGATGGAAAAGAAACAAGGGGTAAAGTTAATCACCAAAGATAACATATTCAGAACACCAACAAAATGTTGGTCTGCACTCATTTAAAATGGGATTAACTGTTGCTATCCCATTATTATAATTTTTTTAATCTGCCACTGGTACGAAAAATCTTGGGCTTAACAGTATTAATAATGAATTCAATAGATAGAGTTTGGACTTTTACCTCTGGTCCTTCTCTACCTTCATAGAAGCTACCAACTTTAATTTTTGTGCTAAAGCTGAAGTTGTCCCGGGAAATTTCTGTTATCCCATGCCGTAGCAAGTACTGTGGAGGACAGAGTAACGTAAAATAATTATTCAGCTCAACTGTCATCAGAAGCTTCAAACTCAAACCTTTTAGAAAAGCTCAGCTACACTACACATTGTTCACATTGTTTATCTACCTTCACCACATCAGGATATTGACGCAGCTTTTTTCCACAGGGAGCAAAATAAAACACCTCCCCCTGCAGGCGGCCTGCGACGGTTCTCATCCGGGTCTCTCTCTCCCAGCTAAAGAGGAATATCAAGAACAAACATTTAATGGAATTAATATGTATGCTGTCATAAATATACTGGAATAAATAGAGTTTAAAATTATTTTTATCATTTTAATATTTGAGCCAGAGATAGGATTCCATTTCAAAATTAGTGGACTTATGTCAAAGAATGCTCTCCATAAAATAACTTCAGACCTTAGAGAGAAGCCCTAATTCTACCTAAAATTGGCTTCAATATCAACAATTCAGCAAATTACCATGTAAACAAAGGATTAGCTGCAAAATCTCACCCAAACTTAAGAGGTAATTGCAGAGCTCTCTCATCTGTGACTCTCATTTTCTTCTTCAAACCTAAAAACAGAAAGGAAAATTGTTCTCATTTATAAATATAAGCTAAGAGGAGGATAATAGTGGAAAAATGGAAGATGATCATGTTGTTGAAAAGAAGAATCATGTATCTTAATTTTATTAGACATAAATGAAAACAGTTTTTCTCATTCAGCATTCTAAAACATATAGTCATTTTCTCATTTATTCAAGTGCATCATAAACATGAATTTGATCTAAACAATTCTAGATAACATGAAAACAGATGGGTTTTAGTCAATTATTTAAATATATTATTAAATATCGTTAAATACAAAATCTATATCTATATGGATTTATAAATGTATTACTACCATTAACATTATGTAATAAAGCATTTTATCTGTATGTTTCCATAACATTGTGAACACAGATTTTATTTTATCTTGCGTCAAGAGTGGAGTAACATTTAATGCAAATTTGTATGAAAATCATGCTCTAGTTTGATTTGAGAATATCAGAACAAGTTTTTTGTTCACAAATACAGCTATCTGATTTAATAAGCGGTACTAAAACATGGCATATGCAGAGTGTTTGTTTTGATTACTAAAGCTGCATATACAGAGTGCTATCAGAAGCTAAATACTTCTTGCAGAGAGCTCATTTTATCCAGCTTTTATTACAGAATAAACTTTACATTCTGGATTTGCTAAATAAAAAACTAAATAAATTACCACAAATGATAATAATAATAATAAAGACACTTTGAAAGGGTCTTATGGTGATAAAACTTTCCTACTGAAATTTTACTAGATGACCTTCAGAAATATATTGTCTGTAAGAAAATAGATTTGTTACCTGTTGTTGCAAATGTTAAAGGAGGAGAGTCGTTGCCATGGTAGCGGAGTGAATTGGTGGCTGATACACCTAAATGTTTTGGAATCTGCAGGTTAAGCAGGGCAGCACTCCTGTCAGTATGTGATTCTGCCTTAAAAAACTCCTTCCCATGATCCTCAGCACTGTCACTCTCAGGATTGCTCACAGAGTCTGAGGGTAATTGTAGACAGAAAAGACTCAGTTTATTCCTATCATGCATTCAAACTTGATTTCAGAATTTGTTTTCTTTTCTGATTTCTCTAAGCTCTTTTCAGAAACATATTTATCGCATTGTAACCTAACCTGAAAAGCTACTGCCAGAGTTCAGACTGTTCTCTTCGTCATCCTCAATGTCTCCTGAAGAATCCTCCGAGCCTCTACTGCTGTGGAAATCAAACCCACTGCTTCTGGTTAAGTCTATAGGTTTTAGGCAGGAACTGGTTTTTGCTGGCCTCCACCCTCCCTGCAGAACTGAAGCAGCCTTAACTAATCCTGGAACAAGTCCTGATGGGGCAGATTTAGATGGCGAAGCATATGTGTCTGACAACTTCTTGGTGCCAATGCTCAGGTTGATGGGTGTGTGGTAGGGAGGGCTGGTTGCTGCCAAGAGCGGCCTTTTGCTTGGAGAGTTGGTCTGGATCCGAGGTTTTGTTATGAGGGCCAAAGGTGCATCCTGACCTGCAGTGCTGATGACTCCGTTAAAGTGGGTTTTCAGGAACAGCTCTGGGTTCCTGCGAGATGAAGACAAACAACTGAATGGATATAAACAATGACAAACTAAGATTTTAACAGAATTTTGACTGTTGGAGGAGCATACATATTTTTGCAAATTCCAACCAGAAACCTCAAAATATTTTAATCAGGATTTTTCTAACGTTTATTATGGCACTAGAGATAGTAGCCTGACAGGAAGAAAGGCAGAGAAGAAGGGGAAAGACGTGCAGCAGATGGTGCAGGCCAGGAATTAATCCAGGGACAACTGCATTGAGGACTGCAGCCTCTGTGCACCACATGACTTAGCCATGCGGTGTGCCTTTTATAAGAATTATTAATTAAAAATAGCACAGCAAAGTGCATAGTTATAAAACTACAAAAAGCAGTTTAAAATGAACAAGTTATTATTTATAAAATATGTTATAAAAAGAGCAGTGATGGATAGTGGCCTTTAAACATGAGCAGAGAGGTAAAATATTTCTTTCTTACCAAGCTTGGTTCTTGGGTCGTACAAAGGAAGCCTTCTTCATAGAATCCATTTGAATTACAGCCTTTATGAAAAAATAGAAAAACAACAAAACAATCACTGTCACTCTCATTGTATTGCTGTGGGTTGTGAATGAAGGTGTAATAAAGGAAAATGTCAAATATTGAAGACAGACTGCTATAAAAAATATTTTGAAATTTGTTTAGCTTCCTCCCCTCCCAGTGCGTGACATTAACTGACATGTTCTATGAGTTGCTATTATCAAACTTTGACAATCAAAAGGCTGTACTTTGTTGGGAACCACCACTTGGATCCAAACTCTCCTAATACAGAGTTCTTCATTATCCCTTATTTTTACAATGGTGACAATCACCAGACACTGTGAAGGAGATTTACTTTCCATAATAACAACCAGCCCCAAGCATAAGAGAGCTAATTGTTGATCCCTTTTGTGATGTTAATCTTGTAGAAACAAAACTGTCCCGTTGCCATCAGACACTCCAGAAGAATAACAAAATCTTAATAACAGCAGTGGCTTTTATTCACTCGCAACAACAAAATAATAACAGAAAATAGTGAAAACAGAAAAGGTTTACATTCATGTGAGGAATGTTTGGAGAAAAAAAAGCATTGGTGGTTTGGTTCTAAGAGGTTTTAGCAAACCAGTACACTTATTGTTTAGAGATGGAACTCTGGTTTGGAGATGATGAAGGAATTTGGTGTTGGGGTGGAATAGTACTTTGATAGAGTAGGGTTTGGAACAGGGTTAGAGTGTGAAGGGCAAGTGCTGTGGAAGTAGGGAGACCAACAGGACGAGGAAGGGACTGAAGCTGATCAGAGGAAGTCACAGGAACACTGACAAAGACTCATTTGACAAGATTTTCTATCACCAGCAAAAGGTCTCCTCTCTTTACTCTCAGAAGTGTTGTGTGTCAGATGCTGAGTAGGAGGAAAACAACAAAAAGACAGATCATGTCAGCTCCTGCTGTGAGATTCTTACACTAGCAGCTCTGTCATCTAACACATGCTTCCAGCCTTCCACCCACCAACCAAGCATGATTGTTGACAAATCCAGAGCAGATATGAAGTTATCCAATACACTTTATCAAGGTTTGTTCTGTCACTCCAACTATATTTCTTTATGCATAATTCAGAATGTTAAAATATTTATATCCCCAAACCTTTTCCATATTGTCATACACCACAAACATCAGTAGATACTAATGATATTTTATGCGATAGATCAATACAAAGTAAGTATCATGCTGCAGGGATGCTTTACCTGTGCATTGATAGGGAAACCATTACATTTAATGAAAGATTAATGGAGCCATCTTGGAGAGAAAACTATTAAGATGCTGCAGAAGAGTTGAGACTGAGCTAAAGGTTCAGGACAGCAGGACAACAACCCTAAATATACAACCAGAGACCAATGGGTTCAAATTAAGGCAGCCAAGTCCAGCCCTCAAGTATCCTGCATGTTTTAGTACCTGCTTCAACACAGAAGTCTCTTCATTATCGGAGTTCGTTATCCATGATCAAAGCATGTTAATGTGTTCAAATGGTCTAGTCAAACTTCAATTCAACTGAAAATATGTTGTAAGACTTTAATCTTAATCCTTATAGACACAAGCTGTCCAATCTGACTGAGCTTGAGCCATTTTTCAGTGACAAATATGTAACATTTTGGTATCTAGGTCTGAAAAGCTTTTAGAATTACACCCTAAATCTTATTCTACAAAGCATTGACCCAAATGACTACACTTTTCAGATTTATGTTTGGAAAAGTTTCATGTATAATTTTTCTTAGGCTTACCAATGACTATTAACTTTCTGTTAACCCATTAAAATAGAATGAAATTTATGTGCAATGTGCCAAAATGTAAAAAAAAGTCAAATGTTATGAATTATTTTGCAGCAAACTGTACATAACCAAAATGTTTAGTTTCGACAGAAAGATTATGAAAGCACATCCCCAGCTCCACTGACTTTCTTTCCAACTGGGATCTCTCTTTCAGAGTCAGAGTCATCGCTGTCACTGCTTAGATCCTCATCATCTTTCTCCATGTTGTCAGAATCGCTGCTGCTTTCTTCACTGGAGCTTTCAGACAAGGATCCTGATAGGCGAACATTACACCTGGGTGTCTCTTTTCTTTTCATCACATCCTTAATGACAACAAAATAAGATTGGAAAACGATTACATTCACATCATACTAAAATGACAAAAAAGAAGAAAACATTTACTTTGTGCAAACCTTTTCTTTTGTCACGAGAATGGTCTTCTGGTGTTGCTCATACTCAGAAAGGCTACTTTGACTCCAACTTGAGTTGATTTTAGTTTTCTCTTTTTCTTTTGGTGGTAATAGACTGGTGTTCAAGTTCCTGTTTGAAATGGAGGTGTTCCATCTATCCACACCTGCACAAAGTAGCATTTTAATTGTTTTAAAAGAGTACAGGGTGTGCAATGTGAACCAAACACATTGATACCAGGAGAGGTCAATTTTGCTAATAAATATTACTAGTTAATACTTCCATGTTTGTCTGGGATTTAGATGTCATTTACATTCAATACTGCATAATACTCAATGATGGAACAACATTTTTTTTTCTACTTCATTACCTGAGGGGCAAAGTTGTGGATCAACAGGATTATGGGTTTTGAAGACTGGTACAGAGAAAGGATGCAGACCCAGAAGAGGGTGAAAGACGGCTCCTGCTCTGCAATTACCCATCTCAGTAGGCCGCCACAGCTCTGAGTAAACAAGACAGTTTATCATGTGAAAAGAATAAACATGCAAATATTCTGTCAAACAGAAGAACAAATGCAATCTGAGTAATACCAAATATTATTGATATTTTACATAACTTTAAATGTAAAATATCAATGATATTTGGTATTATGTAAACTGCATTTGTTGTATAACACTGTAGATTTTGAAGAATGTAAAATATTTTCACAAGTTTTGGGTTGTTGGTATCTACATCTTTAATTTTACTGTTTCATATGAAACAAACTTATTTTGTCCCTATAACTAATTCTGACAGAGAGTTTTCTGTTTACAAAGCTCCTGCTACAAAACCAAGACTTTGTCATATCATTTCTATAATGACATTCCAAAGAAACTCTTGGAATAATAAAGGTTTTCTCTGTATCTGTATGTATATAGAATGGTGCAACACAATGCTGCCCCCAATATACTGCTATGGCTGGAAGAAGACACTCATGTCTTTTCCATCAATATGTTTTTCAAGCATATTGTTTTTTGCTAGAAAAACAATAGCTTGGAAAGTTTGTGGTCTCAAGAAGTAAAGACCGTTATTGAGTAAATATCTGAATTAAACCACTTAAGCCAGCTTATACATTTTATTTTAAATTATTGTTCAAACATTAAACGATAGTGTTTGTTTTTTCAGAGTTATTATAGCGTAATAATCTGATGCTAACCCAGGAAATAAATAAAAAGTTTCTATTCTGGTACTCCAAACTTCTGAAACCTTAAGCATTCCTTACTTGGAAGTACTTTGAATTGCGTGTGTGTAGGTGTCGTCAACAAGCCCGTTTTTCCTCGGTGAACAAACTCAGAGCAATTTGAACTTGAGGTTAAAAGACCAAAAGCAGGACAGCTCTGCATACTTGAAAGTTCATCTACTCTCTGGTGAGTTTGACCTTAAAAAATAGAGAACAGAGTGTAAAAATGCAAAAACAAACAACTGAAAACCTTTACAGATTAACTGATTCATAGCAAGCGGATATAAAAATGACTCCAACAATTGTGAACTTAAAAGTTGTATGGTCAGATTTGACTTTACGATCATCACACCCTGCTGTTGTGCTTGTGGGCTAAAACGTTGGATTGATATCCAGCAGATGTAACACAAACAATAAGCTGTGTGCTGAACATTAATACACAACACAAAGCGCCAAAAGCCATAGTTGCAGTGCTGCATAACCTGCAAAACAATGAAAACTTAAAGAGACCACATGGCAACATAATATGTTTATTTAAAGGCAAAGCAAAATTATTGTCCTCCAGGTTAATCTGATGATCAGAATAGCTACAAATTTACCTTGACCAGCCACGATTGGTGATTACCCTGTAGGAAACTTGAAGTGACATTGTCTTTCCAATCAGGGAAATATGCATATTTGAGCAACTGACAGCATAGTGTACTGCATGTGGTTTACTACATGCAGTAGTATTTTAAATACATTTCACAAAACTAAAGATGTAATTAGTCCATATTTCCAACTGTTTTTCATACAAGAGACTTACAACTTAACATGGAGGTCTGTACCCACAGTACCACCTTCGAAAACAATTATTTTAAACTGAACACAATAATGTGTCTTTGAGTTTGTCATTTGATGGACATGTGGCCTCGCAACGGATCTCAGTTTAGTGAATTGCTACATCAATATGACTGCATGCTTCCATCTAACATAGGGTATAAAAATTGTTCAAGTTTTCAGTTAATATATAAACATGAATAATTTATAATGGTGACTGTGTTTTTCCACTACAATAGCAGAGGGAAAAGACAAGGATTTTAGGGCATCTTATCATTAAGGAAAAAAAAAAAAAAAAAAGAAGACCACCCCTTGTATGTAAATCTGCACATTATTCTGTGGTCATGGGTAATCTGACAGTGTGTCAGTGTGTGCAGCACTGTTGCTCAGTACATAATGGCTTTGGCCACAATTAGTATTCAGAGAAAACAAGAGATGCCACTGGCTGCATAAACAGAGTGGGGCTGACAGGCATGTTAAATCACAAAAGATAAACTGGAGCTTAAAGAAATCCACAAGGGCATGTACTGGTTTTTAAATAGTTGCCATTCATTAATTTGGTGTGCTGAATTCTTCAATTAGCCCTGGTTCTTTAAAAAATTCTAATAAAGTGTGCTATATAAAGTCAGATTAATGATGCAATACATACTGTTAAGAAAAGCTACTGAAAAAATCTCTGTGGGCGAGTCACCCAGAATTGCAGTACAGCATGTTTGATTTTTAACCTGCTGTTAAATATGCACATACCAAATATTGTAAAAGGGATGTTGCCTTCAGGACAATGTGCTGGGCTGTACTTCACTGAGGTTGGCTGAGGTGGAGCAGGAGAGAAAGTGGGTACAGGAGATCCCTTCTGAAAGGCAGGTGGGACAGGAGACGATGAGGCCAGACCCAGTTTGGAGTCCATATCTGTCAAATGAAATCCAGTCAACACTTATGAATGAAAACAATGAAAATATAGTTAAAACAATGCAATCAATGTTCCAACTTGATTCCTCATATTTTAGAGTGTTTTTTCTTTTGTTTTATTCCACATGTCATTGGGCAGAATATATGTTGACTTATTTGATAATTTTACTGTGTTCAGACATTTTTCTCACATTTTATTTACAACAACAATTCACAAATAGGCTAACAGAGTTTGAGACTTCTGTCACACTAATTATGGTCAAAGATGCTAAGGTGCTAAACATCAAGCATCAACTTAATCCTGGTTTCCCTCTGCAAGCCACTCCCTTTGTATCCATGTAATCTTGTATTTCCACAAGATTACAGTTCCACCTGTGCTAATACTGTACTTATACAAATCAAATGGCCTAATTTCTTCAAGAAACAAGTTTTTTTATTGCTGTCTAACAGAACAATGTAATTTACATTGTGCTTCAAACAACTACAGGTTATCCTGCAATTGCATATAGAAATTAATGGATTGTCAAAGTTGTGGAACAATTCATGATGAGTAGCTCAATTTTATTCCACTCGTTTACATCTTACAAGCAAAACAGAAATAGACTTTTTCCTGCAAAACGGAAATTCAGATAGAACAGCAACAACAGGTATAAAGGTTCACACAAAAGTTCTTAAAGTGTTTAAACAACAACAGCAAAAAAAACAAGATCAACAATAACATACTGTACACAACTATAACAGAAAATACTAGAAATAGGCATATCAGACTCATAATTCAAGGGATGTGCAACCAAGTCAGACCACGTTTTAAAAATGTACATCATGTGCCTGAGTATTAACATTGAAAAAAAAACTATCTACAATATAGCATATATGGTAGATGTTTATAACAGTGTAAATGCCATTTAAAAAATTATTAACAACAGAGTTGATGACTCTACAAATGCCAGTATGAATGTAAAGTTTGTTGCACAACTTAAAAATAATTTCTTGACACTTATTCAAGTTATAAAAAGAAAGGGAGGCAAACTAGTTTTGCCAAGATTTAATCAACCCAAGGAAGTACCATGCAAGAAGCCCATTATGACCAAGACCACAAACCCTGAGCAAAATCCACATGCCGTCCACATACACGTGTTGGCTGATGTCAGTGAAAAATCTGTTATTTCTGAATAAATCTAGCCTTTTTCATTTAGGCACTAGCAACGAGGGTTTTGTCAATCTTTCCAGTTAGGTATTATACTCTCAACATAATCATAATTTATATAATTTAATACGGAGAACAGATGTCCTCAGTAACACAACAAAGGTTCTCAACCTCTGTTGTGAACCTTTGTGAAGAGGTTGCAATCCATGTTATTGTCCAAGACAAATTTAAACGCAGCAAGGATCAGGGTAAAGATCACAATCAAAGCTCTTCTCTGTCTATCTCAAGAACACAACATAAATCACTGTGCAATCATCAGTGGAAATGAGATGGCAGTGAGCCAAATGATGCAATAAAACAGATCCTGTGTGCTCCTTTCAAGGCGTTACTGACACTGTCCATATGTCCACTGCTTTACTGAAGGAGATGCATCCGTTTACAGTGCACACCCTGAAAGGTTGCATTTTCTTGTGATTTTATTTCTTTTCAACAATGTCTTTGCAAGGTAAAAAGCAGGCAAAAAGGTTAAAGAATAATGAATAAAAAAATCTTTTCAGTGTTTAGAAGTTTGAAAATCCAAAATTTAGGCTACAGAAAGACCTAGAGAAATCCTGCTGCCTTATGCTGAATGGGGCAATACTATCATGCAGAAAACAATATTAGTAATATATGCATGGCTTAACCTCACTGCAGTGCTGCGTGTATTTGTATCTAGCCCCTTTACTCTGATACCCTTAATCAGAATCCAACCTTTAGACTTCAGCAGGCATATAATAAAGTCCACCTGCAAATAATCTAATATTACACAAGGTAATTGAAATAAAAAAATACAGCTTTTCTGTGAATCACCAAGGAACACAGCCGACAGGTCAGGGATAAATTTGCATAGACACAAGGTATTACCCCAAGCAAATGAGACAAAGCTAAATCTACACACCACCTTGAACATGGTCTTGGCAGCATCATGCTGTGGAACAGGAGAAGTTGGTCGGAATCAAGGGAAAGATGGACAGAACTAAATAATGATACTAGAAGAAACCAGTTAAAAGGTGCAAAATACTTGATACTGGAAAAGATTCAACCATGTATACTTGCCTTCCACTTCACAATTAAATGCTAATTTGTGTTGTAATATATATATAAATATATATATATAAAAAAGATAAAATATCTTTAACATGACAAAATGTGAATTGGGCGATGAAGAGATTTGCAAACCACTTTATTTTACCTTAACACCAACACACAATGTAATATCTTTAGGAATCCTTTAAGACGGCGCTTCTGTTGGAGATTAGATGTCAAAAGTTGTCAGAGAAGGAAGGAAGTGCAGAATTAAACTATGCAGCAATTTGCTATAAAAAGATCTCTGAATTTGGCATCAAGGTGTGACTCAGTTCCATTATGGATGCAATTAAGCAACAAGGAGAAGTTATAAATGGGGACGGAATTATTTTTATTATTTTTTTTTTTCATGCACATTTATGTTTGATGAAAAAACTAGCGCTGATTTTAATCACTCCAAGAAAAATAAAAAATGCCAAGATTTAATTAGTGGTCTAATTACTTGGCACAAGAAGCTCTAGTTTTAATAGATGCAGGAGAATCCCTAGAGATCCTCAGACTATTTTTATTTTGATGAAAATGTGGAAAAAAAACGAACTTATTTTTTGCACCTTACTGCTTGGTGAATATTTTTAGAGCCTGCAGCTAGCCCCTCAAACTTTGTCAAATAGTCAGATTAAAAACTATGGAAGTAACAAGCTGTGTGCATGAAAATAGTTTTTATCTTAAAGGATGAAAGTATCTAGAAATCAACCCAAATATTGAGATTTTTTTTTTATCTATTCTGATTGTGAAGCCTTCATAAACCTACATGTATTTCATATGAAGGCTTGTGAACTGCCATTAAAAATAAACAAGTGACTCATTTCAGTGCCAAAAATAGCCATAATATACAACTAAATGCTATTTAATGAATGCAAAAAGGAAGCAATACACATTATGGCTCGATGTGTAACCTCTCCTGCAAGTCAAAACAGCCAAGTCAAGTCAAAACCTGAAAAAATCTTCACATAAAACAAGGCTCCCACGATCACAAAAGAGCAGGCACGCAGTGTCATTCAAAATGCAGCTCCTTCTCTTTCCATGTGAATGACCAAAACGTCCTGTTAAAACAGAAACCTTATTTTAAATAAAACAACATTTAAATTTATATTCAGTTTAACTCTTCAGTTTTTAAAAACCCTGCAAATAAAATGTTTAATGTTTGGAACAAATGAAGATCAGTGTGTCGTAACAAACGATGTGTGTCTCTAGCAGGGAAGATACTTGTTCCCACACATGTCACTCGTATACAAATATTTCCTGCTGATTATTCAGTCTGCAGAGATGTAATATTCATTTTACTGCAGGAAGGCAGTTGGTGCATAACAATGAGATTGGCTAATGAAATCGACCATCAAGCTGAAACGCATACCTATTAAACTGGTGTCTCAATGTCATTTGGTTTTTGCATTGTTTGCTCTTTTTTCCTCATTTTTCCTTCCTTATTTTACATGAATTTATTTACATTGAAGAACAATGAGAGCCTATTGCTGTTTGCATATTTATTTGAATTAACTGTGTTGGTGAGAGAAGCCATTGCTAAATTAGTACCATTTGCATAAGCAATTAGAATTTTTATGAACATTTTCATCCAAACAAATTACTCGTCTGATATATTACAATTGATATAAATAAACCATTTGCCAAAATAATGCCAAGCGATACATCAATTCTCCTGAGACATTTCTTCTTTGAATTAGGCTGTTTACCCCAGGGTCTGAGATATTTTTTATTAACTGAAGCTTTGAGTGATACCAAGTCATTTGGTTGCTTCACACTAAGGATGCATTTGCAAAAGATGATGTTCCTTAAAATGAAAGAACACAACACGAGTAAAAGAAAAAAATGGGATACTTAAAGCAATTAAAATTTTTTGTTGTAGATTCTTACCACAGACAAAACAAAAAAAGACTCATTTAATTATTATTAGCATGAAATTGCTTTTCAAAAGGAACAAAATTATAAAAACATAAGGAAAACATATGTAATTCTTCTTGTAAAAACAACAAAAATATTTCATTCCTAGTTTCATGAAAATACAGGTATTTTAGTTTTTCTTACCTGTCTATTTTGATCATGTTTATAGTTTATACACAAAAAAAATGTCACAACGTGGAGAACTTTATAAATATTGTTATATGACTGAGCCACAAATATTTAACACTTACAGAGATCTTCTTCTTATAAAAATTAAATTCAGTGGCTATTAAAATTTGAATGCAAAATGTATTATCAGCTGTTGCATTTCAGAAGGTCATAGCTGCTGGGGTAGAGCGGTGGTAGCTGATATTGTTGATGCTCTCAAGTTGCCATTTTTCTTCCCTGACAAAGACTCTATCTGCCAAACCAGAATCTCAATGATTTCCTATGGTTTTACAACTCAGCATTCACCTTGACACAACCTCCAAGTCTGTACGAGTGCTGACAAAACAGATCCTCTCTGTGCAGGGGGGCAGAAACACTCTTCCAGCTAGGCTGTATTTCTTATCACTAAGAACAGTAATATTTTTACAAACATTAATGATATTCAAGTGTTAGAAAGAAAATATTTGTGTTCAGTTTGTTTTGAAGAATTATATTTAATGTTGTTTGTTTCTTTTATTATTCATCAGCAATTTCAAAGAAGAGTTTTACTTTGATACAATTTCTTCCAAAACATAGAGAACGAGTCAGTTATGTAGGAGATACTCCGTCACAGAAGTCGTAAAAATAAAAACTTCAAATTCCTTTAAATTTACTAGCACAAATCAGCTTTTATACTTGTATTTTCAATAAGGGCAAACAAAAGGCCATTACAGAAGCTTAATGTTAGTCTCCTTTTTCCATTCTAAATCCAGTTTTGGTATGCTTTTGGGATTTTGGTACAGTGGAAACACCCAGTTGTGTCTAAATTCTACCCGGCTCACAAAATTCTACCCTGGCTCACAATATCATCCTCAGCTGAGAGTAAATTGGTTATAATATTCAGTACCAACACTGGAAAACCGCCAAAGCTCGGGTCAATCACAAACAGAAAGCTGCTCGGACAACAGTCTGCCTGCTTTCAGAGAAGTCAGTATAACATCAATAAAGACTGAAAGGTCGCCAACTTCAAAAGAAAAATGCATTCTTAATTCATTCCTAATGTAGAAAAGCAGAAGGTAATATAAAACTTCTGTCTTAAATCCTTGCGCAACTTCTACTACATTCAGATGAAAGGGAAAATGTTGGCTTTAGAGAATGGTTCCTGTGGAGACAGCCATTTTGCCTTTGACATTTTGATTAATCCCATCTGCAGCACTGCACATCACCTGCATCCTAGCAGGGTCAGTGACATAAAGAGCCAAGTTATTTCCTCTATCTTACGTTAGTTGCAGTGAACAGGTCATCAATATCATGACAGTTCAAGATGTCTGCGTTGCACATATTTTGTGGTTCAGAAATCTTGGTGTTCTGGAGGAAAGGTAGCAACATTTCATGCTTCAGACAGATGATTTTCAATTGTTTTCTTATTCATTCCTATGAAATATGTGGTCATAAAACCCATAGTGAATAGCCATGGATGATTAACTGCTTTTAAAAAGGCAGAAAATAACTTGTAATCTATCTCCAAGTGCTGTAAAAAATATATATACATATAATCTGATGGAGTAGGTATGCTGCTACTTATACACTGTGGATTTGTTACACCCACTCACTATATCTTGAGGCAGCAATTACATTTTTAATAGCATCTAAGATGCATTTGTATAAAAATGAAGGGAAGTCACCCAAATTACATTTTAAAACAAAGCCAAACAATAGCTCCAACCTCATAAATTACTCCTGTTGGCTCACAGTCATTTATCTTCAAATACCCTGTGGTCAGAAAAACTTTCCTTCCTTTCCTCAAGAGACTTAATATGCTCTGAAGGTTTAACACCAATTCAAAGAAAGATGTGAATTAATTAGATGCACAAAAATGAGAGCAAAGTGTAATGCAGCACAAACTAATTTCATAAAGGAGGACTTTTTGAGTCTTAACCTAATTGGAAATTTTAATCCTGTACAGAAATTAGAGTTTAAAATTAGATGTTCAGCACAGTGAAGCATTTCTATTCAGCTGTTACATTCTCCAATTTAACAAAGCAGATAAGTTTTTTCCTGACACTAAAGGATAAGCACTTGAGAGAACAAAATGGTGGAAAGGGACTGTGAGCTCCCAATGTATCCAAACATTTAAAAGACAATACTTGAGTTTTGTCGACCTGAAAGCATAGGCACACAAACACACTTATGTTGGATTTTACTAACATAAGTGTTAGTAAACAGATTCACATGCTAAACATGCAATCCCTCATGCATGTTTAGCATGAGGGATTGCTTTAAAGTCAATGGCACAACGGAAGCAATGTCTGCTGTTCCTATATTCACCACCAGGAGGAGTGAATGCGTCAAGCCAGTGACTACTAGGATCATTTGGAATGTATGCATGATTGAGGTGAGATAATTTTTGTGAAGTACCTTGAGACAAAATTTTTCTGTGTGTAATCTATATATTGTTTGATACGTGGCAAACTAGTTTCCCATAGGGACAATAAAATTACCATTTGTTGGGAATTGGTGCTATATAAATAAAACTGTATTGAAAAAAAGTCCTAATATCAATGTGTTGTAAATACTTTGAATTTTTCAGACATTTAAAAGTCAGTGGCAAGGCAATCACTGCCTAGAAGCATAATATATTTACAACAAACTCATTTTTCTTCTTTAATTGTGTTAATGTGATTTCTGAGTTTTCTATTTTTATTCAATTGCTAAAATTGCAAACTTTTTTCCTCCTTGTCATAATAGGGTATGTAAAATTTTGAAGAAAGAAATTAATTAATAAAACTTGCAATAAGGTTGTAACATAACAAAATGGTGAAAAAACAGAATACTTGGCGCTGCGAATACTTGCACCATATGTGAGAGAACAACTGCTTTCACAAACCAAAGGTAAAAGTCAGCACTGAAACAGCCATCTGACCAAGAATTATATGCACTCAGTTTATTCATCCTCAATTGGTCTAAAATCTTTAATAAAGAAGCTTGGGTTAATGCCATCAAAAAGCCACGTGCATTTTAAACGCCAGCCCCATTAGCACAGCAGGTGGAGCTCCATCTCAAACGCATCAGTGGTTTAAATAAAGCCCGCAACATGCATCTCCAGGCGGAGATAAATTAAAACAGTGAAAAAGTGTAATCTCCCCGACATATTCCTAATAATCCACTTCCTGTGTGCTACTCCCCTCCAGCTCGCCCAATCATAAAGTGTCAACACTGACCTACAAAGCACAACTCCAGTCAAGCCTAACAGGTTTAAAAACATCAATCACAGCAGACAAAGAGGAGGACATCAAATTATGCAGCACTAACCTTCAGGGCTTGCATATAAAGACTATAGATTTATTTATGCCTGCGTGTTGAGAGCTTTTTGTCCTGTTCCTTACAGAAAGCAGGCTGCCAGATTGATGAACCTGCAGCTCTGCAGGAGAGCAGCATCTTTGATTAATGAGTGCAGAGAGGATAAGAACAGAAGTGACAGGGTGAAAATGAATGAAACACAATTATTAGCTTTTTTCCTTGAGCCTTTTAGAAAGACCAAAAATAGGTGGATATGAAAATACTATGTTCTCTATTCAACAAGAGGATGCAATAGCTGAAAAATTATTTACTTGATCTTAACTCGAGAAACGAAGAAAAATAAGGACAAATGTTCAATAATGTATATACATTTTTGTTTCTAAATGTATATATTCAATTTAAACAGATTAATTTTCATTTACACCCAGTTCATATTAACATACATGTTTTATGTAATCTATATGCAGTACTGCCACAGAGAATCAAACAATCTTTAAGGGTTGCTAGAAGAAAGGAATGAACTACAGAGCTTAAAGCAAAACTTTAATATCAATTTCCTTTTGTTCCACAAGCCTCATATAAAAGAGGGAATGACAACACTGCATCTGCAGTGGACAAGGACGTGTGTGCTGAATAAATATGAGGCAAATGCACTGACCTTCTACCTGTGTGTTGATTTACTGGCAGCTACTAGATGCATGCATAACACATCAAGGCTGTGATCTGATTTACCCAGCAGCCCTGGCTACTGAAGCTATTTAAAATATGAACTTTAAAGGGTCTAATGCCGGCTGCCATTTCACTGAGGCTGTAAATGTGCTGATGCCGTAGATACACACACATGCGCTCATTACTATCCATCAACTAGATCTCCAGACACACATCAGCTCTGATGTGCAGCAAATAAAAGATGACAAACAAAAGCAGCCTAAGTGACATCTAAGATCCTGTAGAATAAGTTATGCAGATTCTATTTACAGGATTATTTTCAAGAAGATTTGTATATTATTGTGCTTTAACTCACCCTGAGAAAAGGTAAAAAATGTATTTATATCAGTAAAGGTTCAACCTTACAAGCGAATTTATGAACACAGATTGGATCTCCAACAAGTTAAGAGGATTTTTGAGGCATTAATTTGCATGCACTGTGAAATAACCTAAACAAAATAATGTAAAAATATGTTTATGGTATGAAGGGAACATTTGCTAAGTATTTTAGAGAGAACCTTCAACTACTTTCTTCACATTAAAAGGTTTTCATATAGTTCCTTAGGAGTTAGGAGCTCGTAGAATCACAACTTGTTGGATATCCTTCCACAAACTTCTCACAATATTTTCCTGAAATTTTATACCATTTATTCTGACAGTACTGTTGTACCTGAGTCAGATTTGTAGGTCGTTGCTCACACACACCTTTTCAACTGTGCCCACAAATTTTCTATTATACAGAGATCAGGGCTTTGAGATGAAAAATCCAAACTACAAACTTTGTTGTCCTTAAATGATTTTATAAATAATTTGATTGTATGTGCAGGATAAATATCAATTTGGAAAACTATTTGCATCAAACTATTAGCGTCCCGCCCGATGTCTGTAGATATTTAATTGATATTTCAATAATGTTCCTTCCTTCCTACTTTGTGTCCCCGCCCCTCTCTCCATAACATGAAGCTGCTGCCACTGTGTATTAAAGTTGCACACATTTCGCACCAAAACACACCGGGATATCAGACTTTTCCTCTTCCTGACTGGGACCATGGCTAGTGCTTAAACTTGTATGTAGTTGTTTGAAAATTGATGTGACGCCCTTTTTTATATCTGAAATATACTCAGAACCAGACCTGTGAAGGTCCTCAGTTTCCTTGCAAATATTTTTTGCTCTGATGTGTTGCTTTAAGAGATTCACAGATATGCCAATGAACTCAAAAGTTGTGAATTTATCAAAAGTTTCCGTCTTCTGGGATTTCACAAATGACTTCTTAGCGACAGGATAATCTTTAACTTCTGTATTTGTAAAAGTAATTTAAAAAAAAATCTGCCATTTAGCAAAATAAATAAATAAATGAATAATTAGCAAACCTAACAAACGCTGTTTGTTCATTCAGTCCTTTTATATCCATGTAAGAACCTCAAAATAATGTGACTTCATAATAACCATATGGGTATATCCAGATATAATGATACAAATACATAAAAGCTCTATCTGCACATTTTCAGTTAGTCTTTTCTAAGTCTTCCGTGTTACCAATATTTAACTCCATAAGACAATAATTCTTCAAGTCAAACTAAAGTAAGTTTAAAAATGCCGTCTGTCAGTTGAGAGTAACTGCTGTTTGGATCAGCTCACACCGGCGTCGTGTTTAAATAATGACTAAAGCCAGCAGTTACATGAGATAAGAATTTTGTATCCAAGTACCTCTTTCCACATGACAACAGTTGTATTCTAAATAAAGTTTGGCGCAACACGACGCTTTATATTACTAAAGCGTCGTGTTGCGCCGCTTTTTAAATGTAAAAATTACAACTTTTTACATTTAAAATGGTCATTTTAAACTTTAGCTGCGCTACTAAAATGCGGTAACTGCAGAGAAGGATGCTTGTGGTCTACTGAGTTCAGAGAGCGTTAGCTGCTCGCCTTGGCGACAGACTGTACGTTTGTCACAATACAGAGATAATAAGAACACTAGAGCCCAAATTACAGGACGACACACCAAAAAAATATCCCCGCATTTCTTAAAAAGGGGAAAACGCACACTTACTTTCCAGTTTTGAAGCTCTTTTGAGGATTCGCTGATAAAATGGGTGCTGGTTATTAACTGAGTCCGATTGAAGAGTGTTGTTCTGTTACCGCAGATTGAAAAGACCCCGATCTGAGCGAGTGAAGCGAAGTGACGTCAGAAAAGGTTGTTTTATTTTTTTTACAGTGCGAACTTCTGATCCCAGATCTGTAGCTACACGAACAATCTGTCACCTTTTTATGGCATGCAGTTGTAGCTTTTAATTGAATCGCAATGCACAGTGCTCTTCAACCTGCGGCTTTACATGTGGGTATTTGTGGCTTAAAGACTTGACCAAAAGTCATTTCAAACTCAGCAATGTTTTTAAAATATACAGTACTCAGTACATTACTTTTTACCAAATACAAAAAAAGTAAAATTTCTTTTTTGGTTACTTTAAGTTTTACTTTAAGGGTTAAGTGTGATGACACTTTATGTCATCACAGCTGGCATAAAGTTTGTGATGATCTATGATGATTTATGATCATCATAGCAAAAATGATCTATTCTTCAGATTATGTTATTGTCATAGCAAAAATGATCTATGATCTATGATGATCAACTCATCATAGCAAAAATGTCTCTTTGCTTTTGAAGGGTTGTTGACCCCTACTTTAAGTTTAAAACCAAAAGGCAGATTTTTGTCTGTGTTTAGATATAGATTCATGTTGTGTTGTGTGCTTTAAATACAAGACATCTCTGCCTGAGTAGTTCTTGAATTTTTGATGTTGTTGAATATTAATAGAATAATCTGTTTTCAAATATTAGGGCTCAGCAGTGAGTTGTCCGGTTTTGTGAGGCAGTTTTCTACTGTCCTGAGTGACCTGGAAACCTGAAATAATGTATTTATTAGTATAATTTGTATAATGTGTTTTGCCCCATCAGAACAACGATCTTTGAAATATCTGAAATATTAGTTGTGGGTGAGAAGAAATCCTTCAGGTGATCCGACATATATTTGCAACTACTGAAGGAACCTTTAAATTGAAATTGCTTTGAAAATATTCTCTCAGTATCATATCATAAACTGCTTACCATACAATAGAAACAAGAGGTTCCTCTATGACTGTTTTCAGCGGTGAAATAATTGCCGATAGGTTATTTAGAAGGATGTGATCTTGTGGATTGACTAAATTGTTATTGATAAAATTTAATGATCATTTCCATGTTTTAATATTATATTAATCCCTACATCTGAAAAGAGTAACAGAGTGGTTCTGAAGCCACTACTTTGCTTTTTTAGCCATGTGCTTTATTGAGGTTTATGAAGTAAGAATCTTCTACAATTTATTGCTTACAGTTTTTCTTGTAGGATTCATGGCAAAATGATACAAAATACAGTTCCTTCATTGGTATTGTACCTTTTTTTTTTATCATTGCTAGAGAAAAAAAATTTGTAAATTTGACCATTCATAGATTTAAGCATTTATTTGCTTTTGAAATATCCTGTTTTTTTCCCTCTCTTATGTGTTGTGTTACAGTGTTTGCATTCACAGAAAACACAACCTGCACTGAGTTCATCATGCATTGATGAAAACCTGCACACAGGAAGGAAACAGCAATGATTTCATCCAGGCTAAAACATTCCTCAGCCATTAGTTGTGAGGAATCAATAGTTTAAAAAGGTAAGAGCTGTTTCTGGTCAAATTCTATGTAGCACATTTTTGTATAGCGGTACCAAGTATACTAAATTATAATATATATTAAGACAACACAATGTGCAGGTTCTCTCAAATGTACAATTAAATTCTAGTTACCTTTGACATGCATGCCCATGTCCATATTAATTAGTGTCAGTCACAGTGAACTCACCGTCTTCTCAAAGCAGATGTGCAAAAGGAAATTCATTTGCTGATATCTGAGGGAAAATAGACCATCCTGGCTTTTGTGATGAGACAACAGTCCCCTGTGTGGCAATAAAACACTGATGTCCCAGTTACAGTGAGAAAAGGCAGCAGTGATGAAACAGTATGTATTTATATATAACAATGTAAATTAGGAAAACAGATTCAGTTTTTTTTTCTTTTTTTTTGTTGATGAGCAACAACAAAAATATTTAATTCAAAAAATATTATGTTATGGTCAACACGATCATGACAAAAACTCCTGACTTCAAAGTTGTATAGACTGTCAGTGACCTCCAACAGGAGGATATGTGTTCTGGTCACTGACCTCTTGGGGCTCTCTTCATGTGAGAGCTCTGTCTCTGTGTTTCGGTTCTACTTGGGTGCCACAAGTGAAATGTGTTGGAGCTCGTCAGGGACCCAATATAGAGCTTCATGCCAGAGATGTCGGGTCCCTTTTTCCCTGGGCCTTGATCTGAAGTGATCTTGTCTCTCTGCCGACTGTTTGTGCGGACTTGTGAAGAATCAAGTGTCTTAACTAAAGTAGTGTGTCTCTATTCACAGTTGAAGCTGGTAGGGGTTCTCTGCCATTTTTGTTGTAAACTGTTTTTCTCCTGTGTTGTGGTTAGTCAGGGAGTTCAGGTTTTGCCCCATTTTCATTTCTACTCTAGAAAGCCTTTTTTTATTTTATATTTAAAAGGGGTTTTTTCTGTTTATCGTTTTGGCCTTGGAGACCCTGAAACTTAAAGCTACCCTGTGTTTTCTGCCTCCTGTGATTGAGGTTTTACCTGAACTGTAAAATAAACTATCTTTTGCTACTGACATCAACTGTTTACTGATTACTGAATTTGTGTTACACCCAGAGCCAGAATGTGCCCTTCGTGGTCTTGGGGAGGAGTTGTAACAGTATGCAGCAAAATATCATTTCTGTGAGTTTCAAGAGACATGAGATATCCATTGTAAGGTTGATCTTTGGAGCAGTATTATCTGCATATTTATCAGATGTGCTTTTCAAGTCCAAATTCAGCAAAATCAGCCATCAGAAAATTTATTATGGATGGATATAAGATAATAAATGCACCTTTGTATGAATATCAAAATTGCTGAGGTCCACATGTAATGTTTATTGAAATATGATTCATTTATTTGTTTAAAATATATGACCACTCTGGACTCCAAACAGACCTTCACCACACATTAAGATCAAATTATATCCAAGATATAAACACTTTCAGTATGTCAGCCGTGATGATCATTTATCTACAACATGTATTTTTCACCTTTAGACAGGAGTAAATAAGTAAATATGTTTTAGAATCACAATTAGTGATGCAATTCTCTTCTTCAAGAAGCAGATTTAACATAAATGTGTTTGTGTCCCATCTGGTGGTCAAACATTGAAATTACCTGGCAAGCACACAAAATGAATAAACAATAACAGAATTATTGATTCACTTCAGTCACTCACCACATGTTGAGAAAAACACAGAAAGAGGCTGTGGCCTAGATTCAGGGAGACATTTTTCAGATGAGCAGATGAGAGACCTCATGGAAAGCTAAAATGAGATATTTCTAAAAAGCATTGATATCAAAAAGACTTCAGATACATTTCTGTTGATTGTTTCATCTCAATTCAGGACGAGATGTAAACAGAGCCATTGGCCTTCCAGAGAGAGTGCATTGTTTCAGAGGACACAAATTTAGATTAAATCTCAATAGGTTGTGTTTAAAGTTCAGTGTCTTAATTGTTCATTCCACCTTATTTATTCATCCACCTCATTAGGACTATTTAGAAGTCAGTCAACAGTAGTAAAGTAAACAAAAAACAATGATATTTTCATTATAAAGGTGAGAGTAATTGATTTGACAAGTTGCACATACAGTGCCAGTGACATTTATCGCCCTCCAGGAAAAAAAATAATACAATTTATTGAATATGAATAATTTTACACTGAACTCTCGGGACCCCACCAAAAAAATCCAACATTTGATTTGACTATATGTAATCCACAGAAAAAAAAAACGTACAAATAGAAAAAAAAAGAAAACTGGTGCCACAAACATTGATACTCCATACCATAACATATATATTTTTTATTGCTACTTGACTTTTAAAGTTGAAGAATTAGTAACTTCTAGTCCATGATGTTTTGCTGGGTTATAGTTATGATACAGCATTTATTTTTTATGTTACTGGCCAACAGACTGAGTGAATGAGTGAGCAGATTGGTGAACAAATCGGTAAGCTGCTGCTGTAGGGCTGAAACTTAGTGACATATTTGAGTTACAAAGTCTCCATAATAATTTCACAATCTACATTCCAATCAGTTGTTTGGGAATAAAGCTATAAAAGATATTTCCTGTCATACCATCATTAATGTGTGGAGTTTATTCAAAGGGCCTGAGTGCATTTCACACAAAATAAAATTTTCCTCCATGGTCATTTTGTCCTGAGATCTTAATGTTTTAAGAAGAATGACAATTTTGCTGATTGATAAAGGTGTGTTGGAGCAGGAATACATCTGAAAGTTGCATGATTGTATCTCTCGAGGACAGGTCTGGGGCCCTGCTTTAGAGACTGTGCGAAGTAGAATTCAATCTTATGAAATGTAAAAAGAATAAAATAAAAATCCTGAATAATGAAGGACAAACTCAACAGAAGTTGAAATCCAGACATTATACAGGCAAATGGTGATCGTCTTTATTCATTCACAGGTCATATATTTACAATTTCCTAAAAATAAGATTGCATTTCACATGTCAGAAAAGAACATGACCCATTTCTAAACAAAAAAGAAAAACACACACAAAAGCATGCCATAACAAACAAAAAAATGGCACACAAATAGATGTAAATAATTTCCATGAAAATCCACAACAGATTTGAAATCTGAAAGGTTCCCTTGCTTTATGAAGGAAATGAGAAATGCTTGTGAAGCCCAAACACCAGTCATGATCAAAAAGCAAGCATAGTAAGATGTCAGATTTTTTTTTAAGTCAGAATGACGTAGCTTTTAAACCAGACAAATAAAAACAGGCAACTGAGACAAAATCATTTAGAGATCAGCTGTATTTGTATATAATTAACAATGCAGGGAAGCAGCTCTGACGATTCTGGTACAGAAAAAAATATAGCTTTTTGGTTGCAGCAACATTCACCTTGGATGCATGCATAAAAGAATGCATAAAGAATCAGACATCAGCCACAAGCTGGGTTCTTGCTGTGATTTTGATAGTTATATGTGTCATTTAGAGCTTGTGACAAAGTTGAGTGCCTTAGAACACTGGTTGAAAGAAAACTACACTGATTTATTTTAAGCTTAATATGTTCAAAACATGTTAACAGATTTTGAACTATTCCAACAAGCATATCTGCAAGTTTTCAAAAAAAAAAAAAAAGATCTGACACGTTCTAAAAACAGTAATCAAATGTGCAACATGCCAGTGACTGTGAGGGAGGACATAAAGGCAGTTTACCTACAGCAACTGCACTTTTATTGATATTATATCAATATATCTGTTTTGGTGGCAAGAATGACCCTCGATGACTTCGTTTAGTTTTATGTTGGAGAGATTTGAAATGTACTAATGTGCAAAGCTCTCTAAAATAGATTACAGGAAATAACAGACATGAAAAGTTCAAAAATGCTGATCCTTTTGTAGAAATACTAATACTGGGAAGATTTAAAAGTAAGCTTATAACTGGCAGTGAAATTGTAATCCCAAAAATACCAAAGCATTTTGTTGTTTATAAACACCTGATTCGGAAACATAACTAAGATTAGTGCTGATCAATAGAAAAAGCAGATAATTCTGTATGCCTGAGTGAGGAGGGTAGTAGCTTGGCGCCAGTATTCTTCCAATGAGAACACATTGTTCTGGGTCCAAGTCAGTGACATGTTAATCCAAATTACTTAACCTGATTTTTGAGTGGACATATCATTGCATAAACCACACAGCCAGTAATTCTGGATAAAAGGGAGAATGTTCTCTCAAGGAACGGTGTCAGTTTCCTCAGCCTCCACCAGGCAAGACTGGTCCGGATCCAGGACTCGGAACGGGGGGTGGTACTCGAACGCTGTGATCATAGTTGAACCGAAGCTATGCTTCTGGTGCAGAAACCAAATCACAGCAGAGACTCCCACGATGGCCACCACGCTGAGAATGACCAGAGCAGAGACCGTCGCACTGGGTTCTGAGTGGAAGAAGAAACAATGTAGGGAAGGTCTCAGCTTAGAAGGCAAAGATCACAGAGGAATACACAGAGAAACAACAACAGAAAGCTCTTTGGGCTGGGCTGCTCCGTTCTGAAACAACAACAACAAAAAAACAAAAGGAGGGAAAAATGAAAAATTGTCGATTCACACACTGAGTGCATATAATTAGAGTAACTTATGAAAGTATGTACACCCCTTGATCTTTTTCCCTTTGCAATCAGTCAAGTTTTATCTACTTCATTTGTATTGTAGCAGAAAATAGTTTATGATGGATGTTCAGGGAAAATAACCAATTACAACACATTTTTATTGACAAAACAGTACATATAGCAAGATGCAACATTTTCAATAAAACAGCATTAGAAGAAAAATGTCATTTTTATTTTGCCCAGAATCTGGATATACACATTATTCCCTATGTGGATTCTAAGGCTCAGGAGTTAATGCTCAATTCAATGTTATGCAGACATCATCATTTTTTTCATGGTTGTTTATGCTATTAATTAAATGTAACTGCAATTACTCTGTAGTGTGAACAGTTTACGACCCCAAAGCGGGCCATATCCACAGAGGAAGTTGGACAAGATGCAACATGACCTTTCTGACTCTACATGCTTTGAAAATCAGAGATTCAGACTGCAGTGAAAAAGTCAGATATGGGTTGCATTTGCCTGCTGCGTGAATGTGGCTTATGTTTGCAAGACAAACATAAAAAACAGGTGACATTGTCACTGTAAAATTTATCAACACAACCATTAACATGTTTTTCTAATATAATAGGAAATGTGGAAATATTTTACAATTTATTTCCCTTCACAATTATACAAGTTTATGTAGAAAAATCCACTTTGTGGTTTTAATGTGACAAAATGGGGAACAAATACTGTTCAGTAACTGTAAAAAACATCTTCAAAACAAAGGCAGAAATATCCACAGATGCATAATATTTTTAACTTTGTTACACAGAAATTCGACTCACTCTGAGGTGTTTCACAGACCACTCCGTTCTCCACGTCATCCTGGCAGCTCACGTTTTCCCACCTTCCTGAAAAGCTGTGCAGAGCCACACAGATATCCCCCCGCGGGATGTCAGCAGGATAAGGGCTGTACTCCCAGTTGGTGAAGGTTACAGACCTGTTGTTTGACCACTTCATGGTATCATCTGAAAAGATACAACAGTCAGCACTTGTTGTTTCTGTCATTTTTGGGAGTTTTTTTATTTTCTAAAGGTTTCATTTGGAAATGGGAGAAAATGCATTACAATAGGCCTGGTTGTAATGTGTCATTTGGTGTGTGTCTCGGGAATATCTTAAAAGCAAAAACAACAAGGATTTCCTGGTATTCTTTTAAACAAAACAGTCCTGTTGGATCAAATATTGTCCAACACCAAAGCTAAACTCTAAATAAGTTTTGGCTTGGCTACTTTGAATAACATAAAACCCTCCACACCAAAGCGTCTTTTTACATGACCTGTACCGTCTATGTCATACTTCATCCCCAGCCAAATGTTGACATTGCCATCTTTCCACACTTCAGGACTATATTTCATGACAAAATCATTTTCTTCGGCACTGTGGATCGTCAAAAGGCCTACAAACAAAAAAAAGCACAGTCATGGCATCATAATCACAGACATGAATAGAATGTATCCCATTTTCTTGGTGATAAGTAGGGAAATAATTGAAGTACCAAATCCTGTGCAGTGAGAAAGTGCTGCTTCAAATGTGTAACTTTTAATTTTGTCTTCTTCTCCATGGACAAAATAGTAACATCTGTCTCCAAAGAGAACCCAAGTGCGTCCATCAGCTGGGCATTCTGAAAAACAAAACAAAGAAAAAAAACAAAAAACTATTTCTTTAGTTGATTACATTTCCAATGGGTTTTTCACTTGAATACCAAGTCTTAAGAGCTCAAACAAACTGCAGAAGCAAGAACAAAGTAATCCTCAAAGTATCATGGTGAAACATGATAATGGCAGCATCATGGGTTTTTTTTCAGCAAGGACAGAAAAGTATTTCTGAGCAGATTTAGGGAGCTACAGTTAAGCCATAGATGTTTCACATCACTCATATTTAGGTTTAAAGTGACCTTTTAATTTTACCAACACGTCTCATCTGACTAGAAGAAACTTTGGATTGACTTAAAGTTCTGTCTTGAAATTACAAGAAGAGTTTGATTGCTGTAATGCCAATGAAGGTATTTTATTGACTATAGAAAAGCTGTAAATTATTTTGCATTGCCATGTTTGTTCAAATGTGAGTACAAATAGATTTTTTTAAAAAGTAGCTCTTGTAGCTGTTGTGTAATTTAGGGTTACACTGTAAATACAGATCAATGAGGGAATAACATCTCTTAGTGGCTGCAAAAAACAAGAACAAAACACATTTGACACAGGAGTGAAGATTCAGCAATTATCAGAACAAAGACCAAAAACACACAGCTAGAGGAACAAAGCAAAAAAGCAATAGTTAGATCAAGGTACAACTATTTTTAGAATGGCCTAGTTAAATTCAGAATCTACAACCAAATGCATATATGTGGCGACACTCAAATACATTCTATGCACTATTTTCTGCTCACCAATCATACAGTTGCCAAATATTTCAAATTGCAATAGTCACTGCAATATTAATGTTTGAATGCAATATTTAGTAGGATATCAGAATTCAAGTGCTATGACCATCATATTTTTGCCTAGCTAAAGACTATAATAAAAAAAGTCAGGTAGATGTAGTTCAATCAATCAGTGTAATCACTGCAACATTCAGGAATTACATGTTCTTATATCATGTAGCTTATGTCTATCACATAAAGTTTGAATAAATTACATCAAAGTTTGAAGCTCCAATGTGACAAAATGTGAAAAAGTTCAAGGGGAATAACTACTTTTGAAAGAGACAGTAGTTAACTCAGTGAGCTGCCAATGCACTTGATGAAATAGTTATCGCCAGGGGTGAGCACCTCTACAGAGGCGGAAATTTTGGTGGTTCACTGGTCTGAAGCATGTAGGTGGATGCTAACGCAATGCTCAAGAGAAAAGACATCTGCAGTAAACTCAAAAAAGCAACTGTGGCTGCCCATCAGTCTGCGAAAGGTTGTAGGTGGAAGTGTAAAACCTTCTAGACAGCTGCCAATCTTCTCATGGGTGGACATTACTGCAGGTTCACCATCAAGTCAGACTGGCAATGAACAGAAAACTGGAAAAATCCCAGGATTTGCTTCTCAGGCGCAACAGAGCTCAACTTGTTAATTACTAAAATATGTGACAGCAAAACTATGTCAAAAAAACTCAACAAACTTTTGCATAACTTTTCTAATAGGTCACCAGCAAATAAAATACTCTGTCATGTTCTGTACAGCCATGTACAGAACATGGCTGTACATGGCTGTGTGTTTTAGAATGGCCTAAAACATTCTAAATGTTTTAGCCATGTACATGGCTGTACAGAACATGGCTGTTCTATACAGCCATGTACAGAACATGACAGTGCAGCAAAGCTGGACTTTGAAACAAAAGTAAACAGACACACGTTAATTTATTTTGGACATCATACAGGTCCATTCTTAGTTTTATTGAAATACAAGAAAGGAAATGTTAAAATGTCAGGCAACAAGCAGCCATGTGCAAAATAAACAAATAAGTGGTACACATGTTTGGAAATATATCTACACATCACTCCAGCACAGTTAAAGCTTCAAACAGGCTGCAGACATTTACAATTTTAGTGCTTGAATAACCTTGAAACTGCTACAAGAGTTGCTGTGATGACTGAGAAAAATATACAAGCATAATGCCAAGAATGCAGAAATGCAGGATATCAGGAGATCTCACAACTGTTTTGCAACTTTTCAGCCGTTGGCCTGGTTCCTGTGTGTAAAGAGGAAGATGCAGAGGAAAGGACACCCTATATAATTCTGGTTTCCTTAAAAGTGTCCTGATTGTAGCTTTAGACTAAAAACATATTTTTTTTGTGGAAGACATATAGTACAGATGGGTCACTTTTACACCTTTTCCATTATTATTATATTTATTTATACAAGAAGTCCTTTTGAGATCAGAATCTATAAGGCAGACCTTATTATAGACAACAGCCACAAAAATCAGAACTAAACAAAATCCAAAAGCTGATGAAGGAATGCAGTGATTCCTTCATCACTGCATTTTTTTAAATGATACTATTTTGCCAAAATATATTGAAAGCCCTTCATCTGAACAGTGAAAAGACAATTGGAGTTGGTTGGAGGTCCATGCACATGTGCAATATGAGCTTTACAAATCAGCCTATAACAGTCCTTTCATAGCTTATATAATATTTTAAGTTAAACTCTGCACCTGCTTCTGTCAATTATTCAATATCAAACTGAACGATGAATACAAAACTCACAATAGTTATGGGTTGTATCTTTCCTTTTCAATTACTTGAATTAAAGAGATAGAAATTCACCCCAACATTTCCACGGGAATATTTATAGGAAGCTGGCAACTTTTGAGTCGTCAGTTTCAATTTGTGACCATTGTTCCCCTTTCCAGTCCCTGTGTGTATTAAACATAACTAGAAAAACTGCAATCGTCACCGTTTTTGAAGGATATTTTATACTGACTTTGTTTTTGAAGATATACTTTTAAACAAATGGTTCTGTTTAGTTTAGTGTAGCTCCAGAGCGTTTCGCAATACGACACATACGTGCGGGGTCAGATTTAAGGACAACAACACTGTCAACATTCAGGAAAGTTGGCGAGCGAACAGTATATTTACATACGTCCCTGCGATAATGTGCGCTAACGCGTCCAGAAACCCCCACACAACGCAACAAAGTTGAACACCCTTAAAAAAGCAGGCCTCGTCGGTTTGAATATTCAGAAGGAAGCGGCGTCTTTCAGCCACAGTGGCGTTTACTGCGATTTTACCCTCTCACCTCCAGCTGAAACCGTCCTCAGTTGAACACACAGAGCGAAAGCCAAGCAGCTGAGGAACAGCGACTGGCGACGAAGGTCACTCTTCTTCCGTGGCTCCATGGCAGCTCCACAAACCCTGCAGCAGCAGCACCTCCCGAGTTTTCCCGACTGTTGCTCTCGCGTCGACAACATGAGCTGAAATCCCACCCACGACCCACCTCCACCCGGCACAGGCGGTCCGCGAACACGGCCTCAGGGCTTCACAATACACCGCACACATTACGACGCCACATCTCCAAAATGTTTTTGTTTAATCTGTGCTGATGTGCAATATTTAGTGTCGAACGTGTAAACGGAACCAGAAGAAGCATGTTCTGATTTCTAACATTTGGGATAAGTAATTAAGTAAAATATATGTGCAAATTTGTGAAAAAAAGTGATGTATTGTTATAAAAAAAAATCAACAATGTTCCAGTTGTTTTTTTGCACATACAAAGCGATTTTGCACAGTTCAATCTGTAGATGGCGCTACAGGCACAGCGATCAAAATAAGTTAACCACTTTAATGTGTATTTTATAAATTCAGGCTGAAAATGGTGTACATTAGGGAGTTATTGTCTAATAGGCTGCATCTCGAAAGTTGTAATCTACCACAGTTTAAGCAGATTAGAATAAATGCTACAATAAACAGAAGTTCCTTGTTCATACAGTCATGAAATTATTGCATTTTGTCTCATTCTAGCCATGCATATAATCTCCAATATTGCTACTTGCTATTGTCTATCCTCATAAAAAATATTCATGCCCTATCCAGAGACCTGAATTACAGAATTAATCATTGTTCAAAATAAAGTCAGATTATTCATGTGGCGTTATTGTGCCCATTTATGTCTAAGTTATCAGATGATGCTGTTACAGTGCTGGCTAAGTGAAGGGCCTGAGGTAACTTAGACTTTAAAAAGTATGTCTGCGGCCTTCATATTGAGTGTATAATGGAGGCGCGGAAGCTTGCAATTAAGAGGAAAAACAAGGTTTCAACTTCACTGCTTGTAGGCGCATGTGGCACAAACACAGACAGCTGGAGCGTGAGTTTTGCTCCTCGTCTGGAGCTTGTGGCTTCCCGTAGGGTGGCACAACACTCTGCGGGCTACTGTAGGGGGACCCATCTGCCATGGAGAGAGGCCTGCTCACAGTCGGGTACGTCCAAGCAATTAGTGCCTCCTTGCACCCACCAATGCCGTGCCCTCCTGATACCCAATCCCACCCCATCCAGGCCATGCATGTTGTCACCAATCAAATGTGACAGTGTTGATAAAGTACTTACCAGGTCTTCACCTTCTGGGTTGAAAGCAAAGGGGATCATAAACATTTGTATTCAATTTCAACATGCAAGCTGGTTTAGATTTTGCTCAAAGAATGGGTTTGTTGAATTTAACTTACCAAGACAAAGCTGAGTTCAGCTTCTGATTTAAAATCTGAAGACTAAATTTAAAAGGCACATTCTATGTTTTCTTTTATACCGAAAACCCCTCACCACAGTTACATTTTTAGCCACCTGCAAAACATCTTCTAAGTAATTCTCTGTGTGATAAAGTCTGAATGATTTAATGTGCCAGGTGAATTCAAGACTCAAGATATTTTTTTCTTATTTGGAAAAAATTGACGATGAGATGGTGTTAGACAGCTGCCACACTAACAGAAATGTTAGTTTATTTTTTTCTTCCGTTTAAATTTTTTTTTCATATATTTTATTTATTTATTTTATATTTGAAATATTAATTTAAAAAATCTTAAATTATGATATATTTTTGAACTATTATTTAATACTAAAACTTTGCATTTTAAATTTGACTCAAAAAGCTTAATATCTTAAGCAAAAATAAATAAAGAGGTATATATGATATTTTTAATTTCTTTGACATTCCTCTCAAATTAATGTATGGTATATAATGTACCAACTGATTCATGCACATTTGCAAAAGTTAATGTAGCTTATCAGTGCTATAGGAGACAAAAATCAGACAAAATTAAAAGAAAATTTGTTTTTTTTATTCAAAAAAGTTTAAAAACATTAACAGAAGAAACAATGGGCAACAATCTAAAGGGAGAAAAAAGAACTTGTTACCATGAACACACTTAGTAAAACAAAAACAAAGAAATTCATTAAACTGTACATACATGTTACCTTTGGTAATAGTGGCACAAATAAAAAAGCAACCTTTAAACAGCTCTATGAAAATTTCATATTTCCTCAATCTGTCTGTACAAAACTCTCTTCATAAGTTAGAACAATTTCATATAACTTAATGAATGTTCAATATGGTGGTTACTAATATGAGCTTAAGCACCTCTTTAGCTCTTGACCCAGACTATGGCACTTGATTCAGACACCACTAGCAGCATAAACCTCACTAAGACAGTATTACTCCTCAGTCTTAGGCATTACATAGAAATCTCAAGTATAACCATAGTTGGCCCTTGACATTTGTTTTAAATCCCAGCAAATTACAGGGGAAAATACTCCTTTATATTAAAAAAAGACTAAAGGTTTTACTACCACAATGCTTTGTTGTTTCTGTAGATCTCAAAGGATTTCTAATGTCCTCCAGAATTACACACGGCCAAAATAAAGATCCCTACAAAAGAATTGAAAGAAATTGTCGCATTGAACTCTTGATGATCCCAAGATGTTACTCTGCTGCAATTCCCAAACAGAAAGGTGTAGGAACGTCTCCACTCTTGTTTTTTTTTTCCCAATTCCAGATTTTAAACTTCATTATTTGTCTGGCCGTAAATGTCGGAATGTAGCCACATTTTATTAATAATTTCCAGTTATTTATAAACAAGAAGAGAAATTCACCACACTTTAATTGGGTTGTCTTTCCCAGTGTGATGAATGGCTGAAAGAAGTTGCAAAAAAATAGTCTGTCTGAGAGAAACACTCATCACAAACTTATTAAAGGTTCTCAGTCACACTGACTGAGGGAAGTCAATAATTCTGGCAGTGGCGATGTTGTTTAAAATGTTTTTTAATAATCAGTGTCAGAAAAAAAATGGAATAATTTATTCAAATGAGATATTACACACTTTTACCAGGAGCAGCAAGAATGGTGGACTGTTCCAAATCAACCCTTGGACTCTATCTGTTGTTGCAGTTTTCCCCTTTTTTGACTATAACTTTGCATAATACAAAAATAACGGAGAAAAAAGTAAAAAGCTGCGGCCAGCTCCTGAGTGTGGTGTTTGGTCTGGAAGGACGGGCTGGACCTGCTAACCCGACTGAATACAGAGGAGAAAACAAACTCTGAGGTAGATAACTGGTCCGGCAGGTGACCAGCTCAAATCACAGACTTAGAGGAGGAAACTATAAGCAGAACACTCGCTTAAATCCACTGTTTAGTTTTTGTCTTTAAATCCAACCGTTTCGTTTTAAAGCACAATGCTGTGTTTATTTTAATTGTAGCTATTTCTTTTTCTTATAATGAAACATGTTCTAATTATTTCTGTAATGAAAGATGGGTGTGGCACTTACTGGCACACTAACACATGTTCATAAAGGTCTAAAATCTGACACATGACAACTAAATGTGAAAAAAGGCACAGAGTCCAAACTGCGCTCTATTTTGTTGAAACCCTAAAGCCCTGGTTAAAAAGACAAATGTTACAGTCTTTGATGAAAGAAAACTAAACTTAAAAGTGCCAAATTTGTTTCCTAACAGAGAGTGAGGCCTTTTAAATCTAATTTAACACCCAGATAAAACTGATGTTTTTCATAGGGCTTTGATTGGTTTTTTTTCCACAGTCCTATGTTTTCCTTAGCTGTTTTCAATAAAAAAAAGAAAAAAATACTATCAAGTTAATTAATATCACCTAAAAGAAGTAAACAAAACAAAAAAAATAAGCAAAGTAGATTTGTTCTGTTCAAATTTTTACCCCGACAAGTTTAATTTAAATGACCCTAAAATACAATGATTTTAAAAAAGTGGGAAAATGTGATGGTTCAGGAGAAAGTTGACATCCATACAAATGTAAGGCCTTAAGCTAAAAAAATAAATATTCATTTCAATAATATAATTACATATAGTCAGTTGATTCAAGCCATTTGTTTGGAATTTTTTTCTACTTTCCCATTCGGGTTTAAGTGGGAAGAGCACTTTATTATTTTGTCATAATTAAAATGTTTTGTGCTGTTCATCCCTCCACATCTACAGCTCCGTTTTACTCTTGGTAGCCGTGTCAAAGCGATGTAGGAAAATTTAATGAGAAGTTGTTTCAAAGAGAAGAAAACACTGAACACTTCAGTTTAGCAATACTCACACAGCAAGCACAAAACATTTTCAAAATGTCTGCCCGAAAAATAGAGAAAAATTAAAAAAGAAAAAAATCCCAACAACAAAATACATATTTACAACCTTTGACTTCGCACAAGTGGTCACAAGATTCTTGTGCCTATTGTGAGAAACTGCTGTAAAAAAAAACAAAAGAAAAAAAAAACATTTTTGTATGAAAATAAAACTCTTTTTTTAATAGAATATGAATTATTTGTTGATCTCAGAGAAACTCTGAAATCATATGAAGAAAAAAAACCCTCTTATTTAACCAAACATGTGAAAAACAGTTAAAGTTCCTTAGCATCCACTGGATTTATAGATAGTTTTTGTTGTTGTCCAAACACCAACAGACCACTACTTGCTCTGCTGGTAGGAATAAGGGGAGTGACTGCCAGATGAGTCCACTTGAGCCTGGACACCATTTTCCTGGAAGAGAGCATGATATCAATCTAAGCCTTGACTTTTTGTCTTAAATAAGAAAATTGCATTAGCTCACCTCAGCAGGGGCAGCTGCAGTCTGCATGTGCGCGTACTGTGGGAT
This sequence comes from Phalloptychus januarius, assembly GCA_902982915.1. Classification (NCBI taxonomy): domain Eukaryota; kingdom Metazoa; phylum Chordata; class Actinopteri; order Cyprinodontiformes; family Poeciliidae; genus Phalloptychus; species Phalloptychus januarius. The sequence goes on along the minus strand of CADWAE010000230.1, from coordinate 10,920,850 downwards.
ATATGCTCCTTGCATAGCAGTGTTGGCAGCCAGGAACTGCAAGAAAAGAGAAGCAGATAAACATGCAGAATATATTCTTAGTATAAATACACCTACTGCAATCAGAGAGCCCAAGAACTATTTTGTAAGTTTTCTGATTTTTAAGATTTTCGCGATTTGGAAAACGTGAACAGATTTGTGAAACTGGACATTTCTTCACAATGTAATTCCATGCAAAATATTATATTACCACAGAATGTGGCCATTTGTGGACAACCTCCCAAGAAAAGTAATTCTGTAAAACAGAACCACTAGAGACTAAAAATATCAAGCTGTTCGACATTGGGTTTTATGCAGCATAAACTGAATACAGTTCAAGTTTGCTGCTTAATCTATTCTTACGGTGTGCTGCCATATTTTACAGTGCCTATACTTTGCACAAAACAAAATACTTTGCAGCATACATAACTATTTGTTTCCTTGTGGTTTTGCAGCAACAATGTCATCCTGGGCAGGGAACAACACTGCTCATATGTGGAGCAGCCTCTAAACAGGCAGAATGTTATTGAATTAATACTGATGCCTCAATACCTCAAATGTCTGCAGATTTTACCTAAGTTTATTTTCACTTTCTTTCAGTTCACTTTATTTAGCGTGTTTACTGTTATGTGTGAAGAAATGCAGTTTATTTAAGGGACAGGAAGATCATGAAATCATGTCTAAGCTAAAATATCTTATAAAGTTAGAGCTTTAAATACAGTGAGGGTTCACAAAACAAGCATTTGTTGCAAGCATGTTTAGTAGAAGGGGGTTTGCAATGTATTCAAACTCATCTCTCACCGTTCCCGAACTGCCCATAGACAGGTGACCCATCTGCTGAGTGAGCGGGGCCATCATTGAAGTAGGCTGCAGCGACACAGATGGGTCTATAGATGGCGATATCACTGCACCCTGCAATAACAGAAGATGTGAGAGGAAGGTGGACAAATTCACAAAATGCCACAACGGACAAGTTTAATCTACATCTCAAAGACAAGTCTCGACTATAATGACTAACCTGTCATGAAAAATCCTCTCATCTATTGTTTTAAATGCACATCACATCTGAGTTTTGTAGGAATGAATATGCGAAAATGGAATCTGGGTACTCCCATGTCTGCAGCTGACAGAGCTGTGTGTGAGCATCTTGGCTGGCCTGATGCCTCAGACAGTGTTTTCTCATCTGCTGGCTAATTACCAAACCTGGAAAAAGGCTCTTCTCTCAATTTAGAGCCATCTGCTGTAAAATATTAAGCATCTGTCATTAAATGCACTTATTTATGAAGACTCTCCAAAGGAAGTTGTTTTCACATTCCTGCACAGACGGTTTAGTCTTTTAGCTTCACCTTGTGCATAATATTCCATGTCTGTTTACAGAGAAATGTTTCGGTTCTGCTATATCCACAGAAGGAGATGCTTCAGGAGAGTGATCGGTAGAATGGAGAAGAACAGAGAAAACTGACATATAGGATGCATGGAGGTGTGTTGCTCTTACAGGGTGCTGCATGATGTAGGGTTGATGGGACATCCAGGAGGGATTTTGCACCTGGAAAATAACACACCCAGTAACATATTTACTGTAATCGCAGTAAATATGTTATGCGATTACATGCCACTGTAAACAATATGGAAGGATATGAGGTCACTTTGTTCAATGTGACTTCATACTTTGTTCAGTGTGATCCACTCGCACTGAAGTTGTCAAAATAGCTTCTGTAATAAAAATGTTGATCAAGAACCGCAAGTATTATTAATGAAAGGGAAACAACCGAACCTGATATGTTGAAACTGGAGACATGAACGGAGACATGGATGTCTGAGCTATCATCCTACTAGAAATACTGTAAGGAGCTGGAAAAAATCTGTGAGCAGAGAATTGAGAAAACATTTTTAAATGGTAAGACAGACATCCGTCAGATGTGATGATTGTAACCGTACGGCTGTGTGTTTTAAACTAGCTTTACCCATTTTGCATAGCAGCTGCGCTGGGGTCATATGTCAGCGTCATTCCAGCCTGAGACAAAAGACATTCCAAGATTAGCACATGAGCTTATAGCAACGAAAATGGTTCCTACAGAAATTCGCCTTTCAAAATTCCAGGCTTTTACTAAATAAAAAAATCATCATACTTAAATTTTCTTTTCCATATTTATCCCAACCTGAAAATTATTTAAATCTAAGTCCAACACCAAGATCCTCTGAAGAAAGGGTCAACATTTGTGGATTTACAGCATTCAAACTTGAGAAGTGGTGACGTGACCCTTAGTGCAGATGGCTGAACCAGTCAGGAGCCTGTTGGTTTAGTTATTAGCTTTCAATAATAGAAGACCAAAATAACACTTAGATCAAGAGATGCTAAAGAAATGTCCTGAGTCAGGCAGTCTAGCAGGAATGGGAACAGTAAAAGCAAACGCCTGCTGACTGGGCTGAATGCACATTGCCAGAAATGTGACTTGTTTGACTACATGCCTTTTGTTAATCTGACTTACCAGATATGTGCAGGTTAGATACGGAGGCCAGGAACAACATTTGGTTGTCAGAGGTTCATAAATTCTTTGTATTTGCATGGAGGTAGAGGGCTACTTTGGCAAACGCAAAACTAAAGCTACAGAATTACACTCTTAAGTGTTTTTTTCTCCTTCTTGAAAGGTTTTCAAGCTGTATTAACAACACTTAAAGTACTCTTAAAGCTGGCTCATGTAATATGTATATTTTCAATTATTCATAACGCAACACGTCACAATCTTAGCTTTGCCCATTATGTTTTCTGGGCCCCACTCACCAATCTGGAATCCATGTCCCTCCCCCAGGCACGACCATTCTGGCCAAATTTATGATGACTTTGTCTCTTTTTCTGTCCTCCATCAGCAAACTTGCACAGCAGTGGCTCAGATGCCGCTAAAGAAAGAGAGATATAGAGGACATATTGTGAAAGATCTGTTTTTAACACAAAGTTATTACCACACACAACATGTTGGTGTCAGTCCTTTCTATTCAGCCTTTTAACCCAGGAAGCAAGGGATGGCAGGTTTATCAAGCAGCCTGGGAACTTAGACATATAATTTAGCAGCTGTGGAGCTGTAATCCCATCCCCTTCCTGAAGGAGGCTAGGCCAGCAAAGACTATTTCGGTCTAATAATCCAATTAAAAAGCTTAGAGAGGGAGTGGTAGCTGCTTTCACTCTTGTCTTTGGTCTGCCACTCCAAGCTGAGTGCTTATGAGCTCTTCACCACCAGACTCTCTGACTCCTTTTGGATGCATTAATCATGTGACTTAACCATGTTGTTCCCCTGATATTCATTCCACCCCTTTAGATGGCACAGACTATAGCTAAGGCAGACAAAACCTTCATTAATTTTAGATACATTTTAAACAGCATGACATCTAACTACTATTTATCATCAGTTTGAGTGTCAAATGATCCTTTATTAACTTCTTACCACCTGTTGGTGTTTTGATGAACTTTCCATTAAAGTGAGAAATGACTGCTTCACATTTTTCAGTTGACTCCATCCTGCACAAAAAGAAGACAAACAGACCATAAACATATCAGCAAATAACTCCAGCAACAAGAGCAACTCAGGTGCTTTCCTGAACCAGACTTCCTGTGCAGCTTGGTGGAAGTGCCGCTGCACCATAAAAGATTGTATCGGTGTTGTCCCTACAGTGCAAACCGTAACTTGTGGAGGGCAGAAGCGCAGAGGCTTAGGTATTTTATCCAAACACACCTATAGGAACACACCCAGGTACAGCCATTCCACCCAACAACACCCAATGAGTTTTGTTTTTGCAGTTGTAATGTAAGATTTGTCTGCGAGGGCATTCAAATGTCAGGTTGTACAAGTACGACTGGTGGAAACCAGAAATTACAGTCAGTAATTAAATGTTACACTCATTCTGAAACAATTCTTAGAGTGAGCTTCTATCTGTACAGGCATTTAAGGCACCTTCTCATTTGTCAAAATGTTACTTTCTTTTTTACAGTATTTTTTTCTTGATAATTGCTACACTATTTTAAACTTTAAAACAACAGCTAACTGTCTTAACAGCTGACTTTAAATCAGTGAGTAGTATAGCTTGAGGTAAGTTAAAATTAAAACAACATTCTCCTTGTCTTGTTTTCTGCTCAAACGTTTTGTGAAGGTGAGACTCCTACTTGTCTCCTTTCCTGGTTCAAGATCTGCATCTGCTGCACTGATCTCTTCCTGTTTAGTGTTAAAAGTACAACTTTTGACCTTAAAAAATGTCAAATATATTAGGTGGAAATTCTGAGATGCAAATCATGTGATGGAAAAAGAATCCGTGATGAAGACAGATACAGTGCCTTGCTGAAGCATTTACAACCTTTAAGCCATTTTTTCAGGATAGAAAGACACATTTCAATGTATTTTGTTGTTAATGTTTATTATAAATCAACACAAGGAAAGGAATAATGTGGAAAGAAAAAAAATTGTTTTCAAAATATTAGACATATGAAGATCTGAAAAGTGTGGCTTGTACCTACATTTAGCACACCTGGCCTGGCCTATTTTGTGTGTTCCTTGGTCAACATGATGCTGTTTAACTCCTACTGTTCTCTTACAAACTTCTGAGGCTTTCAGAGAACAGCTGGATTTTACTGGGATCAAATAAACTAATTCTGTGACTTCTGAAGACAATCTTCCGGATTTAAATTTGCGGTATAAGATAAAATGGGGATGGATATACATAGACACCAAACCTTTCTGACATGTTTGCAGACGTCGTGTTTACATTTAACATATAATATTAGACAGACAACAAGAATCCGACCTGGCAAAGCCCACTCCTCTGCTGACTCCACTGGGGTCCCTCAGAATGCGCGTGGATATAACTTGGCCAAAATGTTTCAACATATTCTCCAGCTCCTGCTCGTCCATCGACAAAGGCAAGTTGGAGATGTATAGGTTTGTTGGGTCCTGTTCCTGTTGCTGCATGATGACAAAAGAGGGAAAATTAAAGTGAATAAAATAAAGTGTGTAAAACTGGTATTAATGATGTGGCAGACATAAGGTGAAAAAATAAGAATTGGATCAAGTGAAAGACTTTATACTTAATTTACTTCTCCGTTTGGGGTTTTTCATGTGTTGATCATCTTAAGCTGTTCCCAGTTTTAATTTGAGTCGTGTGGGAGGTTATGCATGAAATGTCTCTGGGCAAGGAGATCTGTACATGCAGCCCACTGTGGCACGAGGTTTTGTTCAGCTGACTTCCTGCTGTGTTTTAACACAGTCAGCAGAAACTTGAGACACAGCCATGAGTCGTTGTGTAGAAGTCATGTCATTAATATTCATTAGTGACACTTGGATCTGGACAGGACTTTTTTTTTATCACTGAATAAATGTAATAGAAAACTACGTTAGAAACGTGAAGTAACTAACAAGTTTGATAGGAAGAAATAGTCATTAAAAGCATATATGTTTTCAGGCACACATACAAATGGGTAATTAAGAAAATATAACACCAATTCCCTAAAGCAATTAATTAGAGCTGTCACCTGACTAAACTATTTAATCACTAATTAATTGTAGATTTTTTTCAGATGTTCTTAGTGTACTGCAACAGAACAGTTTTTATGTTTAAAATATTCTTATAAGTGTCGGGGTGGACAAACATACTTCTTTTATGGAAATTTATTTTTATTATAATTGAATCAATTTGCCAGAATACTCTTATGCAGAATATCCTCAAGCAAGATAAATTCATTTACCTATCATGGAGGAAGACAACAGATTTCAAGAATGATTACAACAAAGAAACAGAGTCCAATGATTGAAATGTGACATTGAGGAGTATGACAGACTCATCCTGTAAAGTGCTGTTAGAAGAATACTTTTTATTGTGCTGCTTTCCCATGTTGCATTTGTTTGATGCAATCCCGTATAAAAACAGAAAGGTCTGACTTTTCAGAAAAAACTGACCTGTATAATTATGATACGTTTTGTTTTCCTGAGGAAGATTCATTAGGAGGAGCTTATTAAAAGCAGAAATCCTTAATGAACCTCCCCATATTGTCATGGTGTGCAGTGGTTGCGTTGGACCCAAACGCAGAAAGGCAGAGGCAGCAAGTGGATGGAGAATGTTTAATTACAATAAGAAGATAAACAAAAATCACAGAGCAAAACAAAAACAGGAATCCAGGTAAAAACAACAGCCAGGAATTAACGGTGATTTTACAGGAGCCAGCAGTGAAGAGTGACACCAGAAGTGTTTAAATACTGAAAGAGTGAATGCTGGAATAATGGACCGGGGCTGATTAGCTAACTGATTGCAGATGTCAGGGGAGAGAGCAGAAGGCAGACTGAGGTGAGGGGAAGAGACAGAAATAGAGAAAGCGGAAAAAGAGAGAGCTGTATCTGGATGCGTTGGTAATCTTTTAAAAATCTTAAGAGTCTAACTTGAAACTCTAAGACAGTTTGAAATGTGAAGTACATGATCACTTTGTCTTTATTTTAAAAATATGAAACCCTGTTTACAACAACTCTCTCCAACACATTGTGACATCCCTTCTGCTCCTAATAGAATCAATGATGACGCACTGCAGCAATGGCCGAAAAGAAATATGTCAAATGCTATTTGTTAAACATGACAGATCTTATCCTAGGTGCAGACACTGCATGGATGGACTCACAGACACTATATCTAGAATAGTAACGCTACTGAAGAATGACTTGGTAGATCAAAATATCATCCAGGAAAAGCTCAAACGTTATATGTTTAATATAGATTATTTTTCATATTAAAATTTAAACAATGACGTCCCATGTAGCCTAAGAGACCTACAGAGGGGGAAATGAGGTTGTTTCTTGGTTAGTGTTATGGAGGGAGCTCATTTCCCCCCACTAGTTCCTGTAGCTATAACAACACAAATATATTTACTTCCTATTCTGCTTTCAGTAACAAAGGTTCTGTTAGAGCCCTTCACATGCTCTGATTTGATAGACTTCTAATCCCATTTTGTCATTAATATAATTTGAAATCTTTGAAAAACAAACAAAAACTAACATTTTTGGCACATTTTTCCTTTTTTTCTGAAATCCTCCTCACATTCAGGCCAGAACAACTCCACAACTGGAACATATTGAGATACACAGAGAAGAGTAACAACACAGTTTAAGAGTTTTCAACTGTCTTAATTCCTTTTCTTTCAATGTATTAAACTAACTCCCAAAATCTATGTTGAAACATGTCAGCTGCAATAAATGTGGAACTTGTTCGGGTTTTCAAAGGGATAACTGTCCATGTCTCTGTAAAGATAGCAAACTAAATACAGCTCCTAAGTCGTGCAACACATGCACAAATAACACAGCACATCATTTCCCTTCATGATTCAGCTCTGACACCATGATGACAAGTTTAAAGACAAACCATTTGAGCACAGGACATACAGAGCATTCGGTTGAGAAATCATGTGCTGCTGTTTTTCCCCACGGAGAGTCCCTCATCGTGTGGAGGACAGCAGTGTTACTGTGACTGTGTCAGACACCCAGACTAGTCTGCCAAAACCTCTTACCTTGGCCATCTGAGCCTGGACACCAGAAGTCTTCAGGGCAGCCACGGCCTTCTGGGCTGCAGCAGGACTATCGAAGTCCACAAAACCGTATCCTGAAGGGATTAGCAGCAGAGTTAGGGTGGTGTTAAATTTCCTTTCTTTATTGCAAATGTCCTGCAAAATTTTCCCAACTTTTTAAAATTTTGTCATGACACAAACCTCAACGTATTTTATTGCTATTCTATGTAAAAGGTTAAAACAAAGTAGGATGTGAATGTGAATTGGAAGGATTTCCTACTTTTTTTTTTTCAAAAAAAAATATAAAAGGTATATTTTATAGAATATTTAGCTCTTTTCTCTAAGATATACCCATATGAAATCCAGTCCCTTACAAAAAAATCCCATGAAATCACACGTGACTTTTACACCACTTTTTACATGGGTGAATATGTGACCCACATGTGGGAAATGGGAATCACATGTGATCGCATGTGAATTTCATGGGATTTCTTTGTAAGGGGTGTAACAAACTGCATCCAGAAGTATTAGTATCACTGGTAAATAGATATATTTTAGAAACTTTGTATTTATTAACTAAGATGGAGTAGCTTTCAACAAATAAGCAATTTCCCCTGGGGATCAATAAAGTATATTCTATTCTTCTGGATAGCCTTTAAGAAGCAACACATTTTAAACAATGTGTTATGCATAGTGAAAAATGTTGAACAGATTGATCTCACAGTGAAATAAAGTAGTGACAGCATCATGTAAAGGGAATGCTTTTCATAGACAAAGAAGCTGTTCAAAGTTGATGTGATATTTGACAGAGCTAAAAACTGCATGGTGTGAGTAGTGGCTTCAAAAGATTTCAGAGTGGGGGTGGAAGTTCATCTTCCAGGAGGACAATGGGCATATATACATGCAGGTGGAGCCCCAATGGAAAGGCATATTCATGACTTAGAATTCCCCAGTCAAAGCACAGATCACAACTCAACTGAGACTCTGATGCAAGACCTGAAAAATTCCGATCCCAGATACCTTTCATCCAGTTTGACTGTGGTTGAACTATTACCGATAGAATGATGACCAAATACTTCAGTCTCTGTCTCTCTCTCTCTATATATATATATATATTTATAAATACACACACACACCCACGCACACACCCCAGCTGTGTGTGAGTGTGTGTGACCCTGTTGTGTTCATTTAGTTGAAAGAAAAAAACAGCTGAGGATGCAGTTACTGCTGGCTCAGGTCAGCTCTTTGTCCTGTGGGGTACAAACAGGGTGCACCTACACGCTTTGTCTTCCTCTGCATTTGTTACATTTAACCTTAATGAAAATCAATTGTGAGAAATGCTCGCCCAGCTCAGACAGAGGTCAGACTATTCCAAAGCGTTTTATTCAAATTTTTGTTTTGATTCATACAAAGACTTGAAAGTTATTACCATAGTGGGGAATGTAGGTAAATTAAAAGTTACACTAATTTACTAAGATATTACTAATGTGTATAACCAAATAAAAAAGTCTAATAACGTGAATTTCTGCTAAAAGCCTTTGGGTACCTATTGCCTATATAATCCACAGGAAGACTGACAAAGCAATCACTATGGAATTGCATAGCAATCTACCAGAACTGGACAAAGACCAACCATGCCACTCAGCAGGAAGAAGGAAATGTGGTCAATTCTTGCCAGGAAGCAGGCAACAACCGTAATCCACACACACTGGAGCTGTGTTCAAAAATAACTTGAGCTGGTAGGCAGCATTGACAGCTTGGTAGTCTGTTTCCTGAACCGGCCACATCACCTAAAACTACAGCCCTGATGCTCTGGTAAATTCCTCACATTGGATATTTAGAATGTTGAAGACTTCAAAGAAAGTCAATTTATATTTTATTTTTATTTTTAACCTGAGAACTGCTAAAGAAAAAAAAAGGAACAATTAAAACTTCACACACCTTTGCACTTGTTTGTAGTTTTGTCCAGGATGGCTTTGGTTGATACTATTTTGCCGTACCTAAAAAAGGAGGAATATAAATTAGGCCTTTAGTTAGCAGGCCCATACACCAGAAGCAGACAGTTATATAAAACTCACACAGAGGGAGGATTGAGCAACAATCCATGACATCACTGCAAAAATATGAGAAACAGGAAGTGGTTTCCATGTGGTGCTGAAAACCCCAGCATGTGTGCAAAACACTAATCTCAACTTGTCCCTTTTTTTTCTCAAGCCAAACTACACCGATCTTATCTAGCTTCTTCAAACAAAACCTCTTTCTGTCGGAGCCGGCTTACTTTGGTACCATCCTGGTAAAGCCCCTGCACTTTGGGGTGATCAAAGACTATTTTATGCCACAGTTTCAAAACTGTTATTGACCTCATGCAGAACAAAGGAGGGCATTGATGATACTATCTAAAGGAGCACCAATGTCATTTTAAGGATATTTTATGCATGATGCAGCTACTGATTAGCATTTCTTGTAGCAAACTTTATAATGTAAGTGATACTCATAGAACATGCTTTGTACAACAGCTTTTCAGAGCTCACAAGGTACGTCAAAGACTGTAATCTCAAAAGATAACATATTTTAGGTTGTGGACTAAAATGTCAAAAAAGATTAGGGTAATCTAAAGAGAAAGTCTGCCTGTTGTCTTAAAACAGCTGCAGTTGCTGCTAATAGGAGACACAATGCTCTCTGCAATCAGTCAGAAGGACACTTCAGCTAATCATCATGGTGGATCCAAACCAGGTGAAAGAGCATGAACCGCTGACCTTTCTGTCTTGTGAACTCCAATCTGAACACCAATAATGGTGGTCTGTTTGCCATTGCAGTGCCTTAAACAGAATATTGTAGTACATTTATGTGTAGGGTACATACAATTTTTTTTACATCGCTTCAGATTTACTGTCTACAATAAGATATACTAAAAATAATCTAAATAGAAACACTTCATAAAGTGTTTTCTTGCTTGCATGCAATAATACCCCTAAACTGAAATTGATGTTCAATTTGAAACTTCCCTCCTACATAGAGCAGATTTGCAGATCGGCTCAGCACTGTTTCCTGTCAAATTAAGATTTAAGTTCAATCTAATGCTATCTATTCTCCTATTTTAAATGTAAATAGGGCCTTACTAGCCCTAAAAAACACACTTTCTAATATGCCCTTTTTCTCTATGTTGTTCCCAAACACAAATCAGACACAGTCATCTTAAACCTGTTTTGCAGAGAATTGTAACACTGACTTAACTGCGGTTATCGTTCATTGATTAAGTTTTATCCAACCTCAACTTTTGTCATTTCTTCCAACATTGATTGAAAATTTGATATTGAAAAGACCGCGTCTTTAAGATTCCACTTTTCGTCTTTGGTAATTGCCAAACACCAAACTGAGGTGATTGAGTAGCGCATCAGTCTCAACGTCCTTTTATTTAAAAAAAAATCTGCAGGCCAGCACAGTCATGTCTGATTTGACTAATTCAAGAATGACTAATTCTAACTTCTGTCATTTTTTGTTCACTTCCAACACACCAACTCCAATTGAAATTACCTTTGTTTTAAGCATATAGAGACCCATCAGCTTCAACGCGTCTCAACAACAGAACATGGGACACATTTAAAAAGCTTTCTGTGGAAAAGGCTACAATTTATGGTGTTCAGTGCTCTATAATACATTTTAACATCTGTGCACTTCACAATCCTCACAGAAAAACTAATACATCCACCATTTAACCATTTCACTTTCTTCTCTTTCTACCAGTTTATGTCAATAAGTGACAACCACTGCAAACTGAAGCTGGCTTAGGAAGAAAAAAAAAATCAATAACTAATCAATAAGAGCTAACAGGGACAGGAAGTGTAGTACTCACGGCTGACAGAGCTTGACCAGGTCATGGTCTGTGGTTGTAGGGGACAAGCCCCGGATATAGAGGTTTGTTTTGCTGAGATGTTCCCAGCTTCCTGAACTGCTGCTGCTGTTGTTGGTGCTGCTATTGGTGCTTGGGCTGGGTGGAGCCATGGGGTGGGACAATGAGGCAACAGGTGGCTGAAGAGTGAAAACATACAATAACAGCTTGACATTTAATCCACATAAAAAAGCAACTGTGCTGTACATTCCGGTAATAAACACAGTGGGAGATTTACCAGGGTTAAAATGAAAATATGACTTTACTTAGTTGCTGTTCAACTGTAGCAGATATCGGACAGATACAAATCACTGTGGCCACAAGTATTTGAACAACCCAAGAACACTGAAAGTACCAGTAGTTACATTTATTTAAATCTAGTTTTTAGTCTGGAAACAATTCCTTTTTTTTTTGTTATTGCAAAAGTTCTGTTTTTCTCTGTTTGAAAACCTATAAATTTAATTGTGAGGGTTTTTATTACAACAAATTTTCTACACTAGATGTGTATCAAAATTATAAGTTGTCATTTTTCTGATGGTAATGTAACATATAACTTGCTAAATAAGTTTTATTTAGATAAACTACGGGGAAAAAATGGTTCTTTGGATTGTAAAGGTTGCAGACCCCTGGTTTAGAGTGAGGCTAGTTATCGTTTCAGTGAGCAGCAATGCTCATGGGAGCGGTTCTGATCACATCTCCATAGTCACAGAACAGATCCACAAGAACCTGCAGCACATACAAAAGTGATGCACTAACTTCTCAATGCAGGTTCAAATAGTTGCTTATTGAGAATGGCTGACTTGTCTCCTTTATTGTAGAGCTTGACTGCTTTATAGTTTTTAATTTCAAAATATTTATTTGAGTTTAAAAAAAGCAACTGTTGAAAGCACATATTAATATACAGTACATAAAAAATATGCATAACTATTTTTCTCACTACCCGACAACAAATCACACTAAATTGTTCCTGTTGCAGGTCGGATAGGATGATACCAATAATTTCTTTTGACAAAATGGTAGAAAATCATGAGAAATCAATTTTACACTTCGGTTAAATGGAGGCGTACCTTTGGATGTGTTTTAAGGAAATATCTCAAACATACGGCTTTGCTGTGTGACATTATCAAAGAAAATCAAAAAGGTACATATAGATATCAGGAAGAGACTTTCTTCTGTTCAGCTATGCACAAGTAACAACATGAGAATCTCCAACCATCATATTGTTCAAATAGAAAGATCTCTTCTGTGTCCCAGAGAATGAAAGAACTTGTGAAGATGTTGGCAGAAACTGGTGAGACTGTTATTACATTTTAGTTCAATACCGAAAGGCCACTCAATGAAGAAGAAAACCATCAAAGAGCGAAATGAAAAGTCAAATTACACTCAATGGTAAAAAACTTGATATTTGAAGACATGTCCTGTGGTTTGATTAAACTAAAATTGAAGAGTTTAACCATAGGGACTAGTTTTATTTTACTGCTGGAGCCACTGGGGCAATTCACAAAATGGAATCATGAGGAAAGAACCTAATATGGAAATACTGATGCAACCTCTCAAGACGTCAACCTAAAGGTTAGAGGGAAGAAAGTGTTTTGAAACGGTAACTATAAAGAGGTGAGCTCAGTCCCATAGAAAACATTTATACAGAGCTATAAAGGAGTAGTGAAAACAAGGTGGCCTTCAAATCTGTCCCCATTCTTCGCCCGTTGTGTCGGAAAAAAGAATAGGGCAAATTCCAGCAAAACTTTGTGCCAAGCTTGTAACGAGATTCCAACTATGTTTAATTCGAATGACACAGTTTAAGAGTCAATTCTGACAAATATTGAGAAAATGCAAGTAAACTGCCCATATGAAGAAAGCAACAGAAAAATTATGCCCATTATTTTGGCACTTACCATGGCAAAACAATTTTAGTCATCCTAAAACAGGAAATATTTAGTCTGATTTAATGTCAGACAATGACGAACCAGAGACAAGAGTGTCTTTTTATACAGCGTATCTAAATATCTGGTTTCAGTTGTATACATCAGGATTTTTTCGAAGTCTCTGGAATGTATTTTGGGCATTTCTTTCATGCAGATGAGAGGGCTATAATTGCACAACTTTGTCCTTTCTGTTTACAAAACCCAGATGTCCTCGTCTGGCGGAACTTTTCGCCTTTAGGCATCTGTCCTCCTCCTTACTATCTGATACTGATTATCTCCAACCCCACAACCCCCACCACTCTCTGAGGAATCCCAAACCAAGAGGAAGCTCATGGAATCCCATGCATGAGGTGGTGACAGGATTGAGCAACCCAAGTCGGGACTACAGCCCAGAGAACCTTTTCTTGTGACTGACTGGTCAATTGCCTCGCATGCCTTTGAGCATGAAACAAGCCTGACAAACTAATGTCTTATGAATTTTCCCAGTTTAACTGTGGAAATACTCATTGTTTGTTAACAATGATGCTGCATGCTTTAAATCTTCTACATCTATAAATCTTCATCAGAAGTTGTTAAATATAGTCATAAAGCTAATAATTATAAAGATTACAACACGTTTTCTTAGTCTGTTCAATAAAACCCAGCACATAAAAAAGTTAAATAAAGCTGAACATCATGGGATATTGAGTACATTGTGTCCTGACAATGTAATTAACTACACATTTAAAAAAATGTAAAGCAAAAAATCCTTGTTGAGCGTTTCTGATGTATGTTTTTCCATATGGCCTATTGTAAAAGCAGCCTTAGTGAGCTGTAGCTGTATCAGCAAACACCAAATAACCAACATAAATGTGAGGAATTACAGCAGTTTATAACCAATGTACAAATACCCAAGTCAAAGCAGTCGTAAAAGGGAGGAACCGAAGAAACCTGAGCCTTATTTTTCCCTGCCTGTGATTTGGGAATTACAGCATCCCCTTTTCCTGTGAAACTGCAAGGGAATTTTTGTTTTCATACAGCTGCCAGACAGCTCAGAAGCAGCAGTGCTTGGATGGCGGTGGTGGAGGGAGGGAGAGGATGGCATCTTATCAGCCAGCTCCAGACCAGCAGGGCCGTCATAGGCTCGCCGGAAATATACTCAGGGTTTCCAGTAACAGGCCTCGCCCATGAAGCTCCAGCCACAGGATAAAACACCCAGAGCAATGCAGAGTATAAGCGTCCAATAAAAACATCTTAAAGAACCAAAAGGAAACTGGAGAAAACGAGTTTATTAGTTGAGATAATAACCGATGGAGATAATATGAATGTATGATCTGTACACTGTAAACATCTGGAAACAATAGATTTGAAAAAAACGTATGCCTTAGTTATACTAACAAGTCCAAAGTATGATTATTTGTGCATTTCAAAGAGTTAATTTGCTCTAAAGAAATACCAAACAAATTAAGTGATGGGAGGCTTTTAGAGACTGGTGTTTTACGTAACTATGTGTCCCGACTGTTTGTGTCCCGTATCCTGGACTACTGCCAGAGAAGAAGGGATTTTCATTATTCGTAGTTTATGTCAAATGATTAGCAAGAACACAACGCAGGAATTACAATTAACCACCGCACACCAAGGCGACTTTAAAGCTCCTAATTAGAGCTCTCAAATTGCGAGACAAATTTTACGACTTTAACTTAGAGGTAGTTCAGAGGAGTCGGGAGTTTCTTATTAAAAAGGCAGGCTGAGTGTGTTTACCTGTTTGCGATACGGAGTCCTTAGTGGGTTTCCAGTATTTGCAAAAATCATTCTCAGTCTGAACAAGGAGTTACTTTAGTTACGTTTAGTTAGCAAAAATGCACCAAACTCCACTCTTGAGTTGAATATTGGCTGAAAAAAAAGCGTCCTCTCTAGTCCGCTAAAGGAGACGAAAATAAGTTTTTGTCCATATTTGCTGTATACATGTCCCTGTTATCAAGTGACCGGATTTTAACCAATCCCCTCGGTAAATGATCCAAACTTCGGTCCGTGTCCTGGTAGTCTCAGGCGGATTCATTGATTTGCAGTCACCGCTGTGCTGGACCGAGACCGAGGCTTCCACGGTGGAAGAAACCATTTCGGGTTTAGCTGTAGGGGGGAACCTTTTGGAAAGGTAGTTTAAATATATGAGAAAGTGTTATATATATTGTGTAATCACTGTGAGATTAGATGTTATGTTATACCAGAAATAAGTAATAAAAGCTTAATACTTAATTTACTGTTATTATTTGCTCAACCTATTTCTACAAACAGAGCTTCTACCTCTGGTGTTGTTTATTTATGGAAGGATGCATACCAATCGTTCCAATATGTCTAAGGTGGTGCTTGGTTTATTTTCGTGTATTTGTAATACTTTAGAAGAGTCATGTAGTTTTACTTTAGAAGAGTAAGTTGTATATTTAAAAATGCACAGTTTAATTCAATTACATTTTGTTTAGTTATGTTTATTGTCTATCTACATCAGGGGTGTCAAACTCAGTTTCATTTTGGGCCATATCAAAAATCTGAATACTCTTAAAGGGCCAGTTGTGCCAGAATCTATTGATAAAACCCATTTAACTGTTAAAATATTAATAAATATCTTAATAAATAAGTCCACCAGGATTTTGTCATTGTTTTTGTGGCTTTTGTAATCAAAATCATAAATTTTGTGATGCTAAGTTAGAAATATTTGTAAGGAATTTTTATGATATTTGCACTACTCTATGATGTTTAATATGACTTTTTTATCACTTGCTGTAACGGTTACAGATTATAGCTTGACACCAAGTAAGGCTAAGGCAGCAGTCAATTTAACCCATTCCCAAAATTTCCAAAATTGGGAATTTTGAGAATTTGTGAAAAATTGGAGGGACTTATTGATGGAATTTGTAATCTAGAGGGCCACATAAAAAGCTATGGCAGGCTAGATTTGGCCCACGGGCCTTGAGTTTGACACATGTGATCTACATCAAAAGTAACTGCTTAGAAACTAAATTTCAACTCAGAGTAATTCTGTTCGATCCAGTTAATTTTTATACAGTTCCATCTTATTCAGAAAAACCCAGAAACAAATACTTAAACTCTGCTGATATGGTCAGATTCAGTAAATCATATAAAGCCAAACTGTGTTTTTTTTTCTTTTGTAAAAAAAAAAGTGAACAACATAAAACCTAAAGTTTCAGATGGTTCACCGCAATTCAAACCAACTTATTTCAAATTAGTTTACCTCTATGCATTGTTTTATTAATTCAACATAAAATTCAGTTGCCAAGTTTAGTTTAACCTATTTATAAATTCACTCATTTAAATTGAGTTAATCATGCAACACTAAGAGGTAGAAAGAAAGTGCTCAGAACAAATGTCTGTTTGATTCAGTCATATTCAATTTAATTTACCACCATGTGTCAGGTTGATTGAATCTAATTTTTATCTTGGAAAGGACAAACAAGGGTAAAACTAACATTTAATTAAAAAAAAGTATCAGGAAAAGCATCTCAAAATCTGTTCTGAACTACTTCTACAAGCTAAGATTTAAAAGAATATGCACAATCATCCAGAATAAACAAGAAATGTGAATAAAATGTGTTCATTGCAGTTCATTGTTGGCCTAAAACAGCATCACAAGTAAAGGCATGACCGAGTCAAGCTTTTCCTAACTATGAGCTAAACAATACCAAAATGAGGTCCTAAAAATGGCCTCTTAAAGCATAAGTGGAAACAAAATCAGGGCTGCCCAGTGGCGCAGCTGGTAGAGCTGATGCCTTGCAGCAAGAAGGTTCTGGGTTCGATTCCCGGCCCCTGTCTTTCTGCATGGAGTTTGCATGTTCTCCCTGTGCATGCATGGCTTCTCTCCGGGTACTCCGGCTTCCTCCCACAGTCCAAAAACATGACTGTCAGCTTAATTGGCCTCTGTAAATTGTCCCTAGGCGTGAGTGCATGTGTGTTTGTCCTGTCTGTCTCTGTGTTGCCCTGCGACAGACTGGCGACCTGTCCAGGGTGTACCCTGCCTCTCGCCCGAAACAATAGCTGGAGATAGACACCAGCAACCCTCCCGACTCCAGTAAGGGACAAGAGTGTAGGAAAATGGATGGAAACAAAATCAAGCTGCAACACATTTTTACTTCACATTACATCCAATGTTCTCTGCATATTAGCTCAATGCTAAATTCAGCAGCTTACTATATATTGACACAGAAACTATTTAGTAGATACTACACTAGTTTGTTTGCCTCTATCTATCCACTACTAAAAGTAAAGTAACAATTATTGCATCTATTATTTATTTGAAATTATTTTACAATTATTAGACTGTACTGTTGTTTTTTCTAATTTGTTGTGCTTTTAACTTGCCAGACTAAAACCTCCACTTCCTTATTGTTTGGGTGGAGACAAAACTGTGCTGTACAAAGCATAACTCTTGGAAATAGACACTTATCAGGGTTGAAACCACCAGAGGAAGTTGGGAAAAATGTTAAGTCCGACTTGTTTGTGAACTTGTCCTTTTTTTCAGCACAGTAGAAATTTTCTAAAAGAGGTTTGCTTCTGCTGCAGATTTGCTCCCACATGACATCACTGGGATTGATGGTTGACTCTGAAGGTAAAATAAGTGCAAGTGTTGCTTCATTGGACACAGACCATCAAATGCAATTTAACACCTTCTGATTAGAAACCCAATTTTCTTTTAGCTCCACACAAGGCTCAAATCACATTCCTTAATCTTCTTAACTTAAGATCAGGTCAGTTGTTATTGTGTGCATGTTATTCTGTCTCACTAAGCAATCAAACCACAAATGTGCCATAAAATAGAACATTTGCTGTAAAATAAGTCATAGGAACAGACACTGGGAGTCCAGTGTGACATCAGAATCCATGTAATGAGCAGCCCAGGTCATTCTGATGGGTGGGAAGTCACTCTAAATGAAACAAAAGATCTTGTAGAGAAGTTCATTAGGCCATCCAGAGCCATTAGGTCGGGCGTTAGAGGAAAGGGAGTGAGTTCTGATTCAGCACTCTGCGCAGGATGCAGAGGGTGTGGGGGACCTTAGTGTAGACGGAGAGGCGATTGAACCACCTTTTATGAAAGCATGAAAGAAAAGGTTATCTCAAACAAGCATTTGTGCCTCTATAGTAGAACCTACCCATAAAAACATATCGCCAGCTGCAGACCACTTTAACAGATGTGCTTAGAGTAACAGACTGAGAAGCAGTGGGGAAAATATTCGCATATGCATTTGCTCCAGAGGAGATCTTTACGTATGTTTACACACGTTCAGATTGTGCTGGGATAATTACTTAAACAGGCACAAACCTGCATAATTTCAGAGATTACAAGATCAAAAATCATGAGCCAGTACAAACACAAAGATACACACACTCATACTGACATATACACACTGGGTATTTCCAAGGGAAATAATTGTGAGGTTATTTTAAGACACTGTGCTGCTTCACTCTTCCTTGATCTCATAAAACAGCAAACAAGTATGTGAAAAAAAGAGCCTTTCTCACAGTGTGTGTCAACATTTAGGGTTGGACCCAAAATAATCATGTTCCTAGTTGATTAAACTTTTACCAACATGTTTCTCCTTAATATTTTGGAATGGCTTAATTAACCAGAGTCCTGACTTAAATTTGATAGAGGATGTGGGGGGAGAAAGGAAGTTATGGTGATAGAAAAAGGGGCTTGTAACTTCAAAGACATGGAAAAAATAAATGGCCAAAAAATACCTGCTGAAACATTTCAGCAGTTATGAGAAGCCTGTGATATCTGTAATGTCAGCAGAGGCTTTTTCCTTGATTATTGAGAAGAGTATGACACATTTTTGACATGCCATTTATTATTCAAATAAACAACGTAACAATGAAAATTAAACAATGAAAATTATACTGCTTCTTGCATTTTTTCTAAATATCCTTTAGGATATGTGAGGGCTATTACCTAACAGAAATAAACTTCCTAGAAAAATGAAAGTAGCTTTAAATCTAAATCAAGCAGAGATCTTGAGAATTTTGGGGCTTGATTCTGTAGTTCAATCAGATCAGTCCCAGATATTTTCCCTCAGCCTCTTGCTGTTGATGAAACAAGGCAACTAGCACTAGTTGCTACAGGAAGTTGTAAATAAAAGCCTTCATGCCTGAATGCAAGAGTTCAGGAGGTTTGACCTTTGCAAGTAAATTAGGTACCACCTCTTTTTTAATGCAGGAAAGGCTACCTGGAATATATCATGAGAAGGCCTTAAGAATAACATTTAACTTTTCACAGCTTTGTATATTTATATAAAAATTGCCATCTGGTGTAGAGAATAAAGGGCAAATATTTCCATAATCCTCAAGTAAACAGATGGATCTCTTGATCTCACCTGTTGTTAGTTACTTGTTTGTTTATATTGTGAGGTCTGAATTGAACAATGGCCAAAAATGTTCTTATTTATTTGCCCACTGCCTTTTTTTCCCAGAAATAAGTGAAAGAGTTGTCATTTTGGCAATTGTCCCACACTGTGTTGGTTTTGTTCACTTGGAAGTCATGTTGACTTTTTAAGTATATCATTTCATGATTTCTCAGGATAAAAGAAAGAGTCTGTTTAGGATAGACAGTTAAGCTCATTATAAGTTCATAAAAAATATACAATAAGTTGCAAAAAATAAAATAAGACCAAAAGGAAGGAAATACAACTAGTACCTCTTCCCTTCATTACAAAGGCATTCTCAGCAATGTTACTTTTCAGTGAGGATGTTCTGTGGTCTTCTGTTAAAGTGTTGGTTGTGGTTAAGGCAGTTAACACTATCAAGGTGTACTATAGTTCAAAGACAACTACAGTTTCAAAATGTTCTGTTCCACTGTGGCTGTGGTTTAAAGTCCTGTTTAACAGATGTCAGAGAAAGAGCGAGGCTGACCGAGCATATAGTGATATTTCAGCCCCTCCTCCACCTGCTTCCGAATTATTTCTGGTCATGACACATGTGGCATTTGACAATTACTAATAAAATAATTGAAAACATTTGTTCATGTTAATTGAATGAGTAAAATACACTGGCATCTGAGTTTAATTGCTGTTTTTCCTGTTTTAAATAGAAGCAGATGTGCTATGTGGTTTTTTAGGTTTTAGGTAAATTTCAACAGCAACAACAACTGGGATATTTTTACTTAAAGTTATATTGTGATAATATCATGCTGACTCAACTGTAGCAGATCAAAGTTTTGGCTGAAATAGTTGTTTTCTTGTTGGAAGATACTATTAATTCATTAAGGTTTTATTAAATTATGCGGTAGATCATGTGAACTTTATATCAACATTGCAGCAAATATTAGGGCTCAAATGGCAATGAAAAATAGACACTTAAGACGTATGTTCAGCTTCTCTCAGTATTAGCCTATGCATATTTTAATATGATAATAATCTTGTAAAACCAGGCAAGGCAAACAAATTTTTTGGAAAGCTGTTATTTTTCTTAGAATCCCATTAAAGTGACAATTTAATACTTTAAACTTATCAGCTAAATATCTAAAATTAACTTTAAAATTTACTCTGTAATTCTTATTTGAAGGTAGACGTTTGTTTTTTAATTCACATTTGTGTTTGGGATTTCTAGGCAAATATCTGTTGATTAAATGTATTTAAATTTATTCAACTTTATTAGAGAAAATGGTGGCATGTTATGTCTAATTGTAGACCTTGGCCTTCATTTTGCAAATGTCAAATGTCCCACAGGATTAATACAGACACAAAGGTAGTTATCTCTGGATTGAAACGGCCATATAAAGCAGCTTCCCCTGAGGGTTGTCTCATTGTGTACATTTTGCTGCCTGGCAACTCTCCAAACTTTATTGTAAACATTGTATGGCGCTGTTCAGGCTTAGCATAATGCCATTGTGTACATGGTCCCTGCAGCAGGAAATATATTCACCTGACACCCTAGTCTGATAAATACAGCTTACTTGGAAACAGTTTACAACACTGACCTCCTTAGATGTCTTCAAATCAAAGCTCCATTCTAATGAGACAAGTGTGGGTGGCCCTGGGAAAAAAAATAACTTTATAGTATAGTTTAATAAGATATGTTTGATTAGAAACACATTGCAAATCTAACATACCATTGGACACATGCCATCAGACTGCAACCTAGGGATCACAATATGTTTGGCAGATCAGTTTACAGCTTCTAAACTTTCAGGCATTTTTTTTTTCCTTTGTTTTATATGTTCTGAAACACAACCCTACGGCCCGAAACACAGATTTTTAAACAAGTCATAATCTGCAAAGTTGGATGCCAAGCTTTATTTATTGGGAATCACATGAATAGAATTTGAATTCTGTTGCAGTTGTATAACTAAAATAGTATGCTCTTAAAAACCGAGGGACTTTCCAAAGCCTCGTGTACCCTGTTTTTACCTCTGGCTTAGTAGAATTAATTCTTTCTATCCCTTTAAAACCTTGTTAAGAAATGCACACCTTATAAATGTTACTAATACAGAATCAATTTATTATTTCACATTAAGATTTGAAAGGGCCAACCAGTAAAATACCAGCAATTCATATTTTGATGCTTTGAAAGTGGTGTTATTTGACTTTCAATGTTAAAGTTTGTTATTGTTAATATTGTCAATTGCGTAGACCAAGAAAAGCTACATTTGCATTATCCACAAATGTGAGTCAAAACTTTTTTTTTTTGAACTGGAGAAAAATACAAACATCTTCTCAGATTAATTGGACATTTACAATGTATCACACTGCTTGTGCATACTTTCATAATATATTTTCTTTTCATCTTAACCCCTAACTTCAATATATTTTATTAACCAACACAGCAACAAAGTTACTTAATCTAAAATATTCCTTTGTAAATGTTTTAAGGAAAGTAATCTGAAAAGTGTGTCAGGCTTTTGCATTCAGTCCCTCTAAAACAAAATGCTAGAGATTAGATTAGATTCCAAAAAATATTTTAGTTCTTTGGAGTCATTTCCCTGCTGGTAAAAGGAAAATCTCTGCCCCAACCTCAAGTATTTATACTGATGAATTGGAAACCTTTGCAAAGCTGCTGGCTTGTGTGGATCATTAACGTGTGAAATTAATACAGTATCAAATAAAAATAACCAAAAGTTCAATATGTACATTTATCTGTAGAGAAAGTAAAAGAATGGTTTATCTCTATGACTATAAAGACTATCAGTATTGGAACACAAGTAGATTTTATATTTGAATGCACACTCAATCATTTTATGTATGGAAATCTCAACCAACCAAATTCAAAGTATTGTTTGTAAATTTGTATTGGAAAGTTTATTAATCTTAGAAAAGCAAATGGAAAATGTAAGAAGGCTTTGGTGTTGAAGATATTAAATATTTCTTATCAGGTAATTGTAGGTCTAACTTTCAGGTTCAACACTCAGAAAATAATCTGCAAATATTCTACTGGTGGTAAGAAATTCTCTAACCTATTGATTCTGCCCTTGAGTTTTTGGCATAATAATCCCCTTGCTCCATAACGCCCTCTTTAAAAGGCTTCAAAGGGACCCTGAGGCTAGAACTTTGGCCAAAACCATTGTCTGCAGCTTTGGCTTCAGATGAATCTCACCACTGCTGTTTCACAGCATCATAAAAAAAACAAACCCCCAAAACAAAACATTGGATCACTTAATTAGGATAAATCTTTTTAAAATACAAGTTGATGATGAATAAGTACATCCCCTTACTGAAAACATAATACATTCTTTATTATTTTGGCATTATATGCAAAGAATTAAATTACTTTGCATACCTTTTACAAGCCAGTTTTGCTTTCATTCTGCTTCACCTCCCTCTGGGCTCCTGAAATCCGATCTGTGTTTCTCATTGCATTCTTCCTCTCCCCTCCTCCCATGTGCATGCCAGAGCCCTCAGCTCTGCCCTCTGTCAGATTTCAAGTTTCTGCAGACCTACAGCGAATTGTTTATTTTGCTAGACATGGAGGAAACATGGATGTGCCCTTCATTGGCTTCGAGATTTAGTGCTGAGCCATATATATATATATGTGTCCCATATATATTTGTATTTGAGACACTCATTGGATGTGAGTGTCCCATATAGTGTGAATTCACAGTTCTCTGGATATATATAGGACACTGGATGAAAATTAGCAAGCTTTGAATAGAAATATAAGGTACAAGAGCTATCAAGTCCTCTTTTATTATTATACTGTCCCATATTAATTTAAACATTTGTTTTATTATTTTATACCCACAAACTTCAAGCAGTTTCAAACCTTAAATATAACCCAGTACAACCAACTGTCTCTTGGCCAGGACTCCCTTGAAAAAAAGTATTTAATCTCAATGGGTTATTTTTATCCTTGTAAAATAAAGGTTTCAAATAAAGGCAACCTAATTAGTAAATATATGTGAACTTTAATCTAAGTATAAATACTCTGTGAATACCTCAGAAGTTTAGTGAGCCTTGGTGAACAAACAACATCATAAAAACTAAGGAACACCACAAATGTGCCAGGAATAAAGTTGTGGAGAAAAGCAGAATTAGGTTATAAAACAATATTCCATGTTTGAACAGAAAATGAAAGCATACAGCACAACTACAAACCTAGAAAGGCATTGAATACACTGCAACTTTGACAAGGAGAACATTAACGAAGGAAGCAGCAGTAGCCATTAGTAACTTTGGAGCAGCAGATTCACAGCTCAGGTGTGAGAATCTGTTGTCAAAGACATCTAGTAGTTGTAGACTCCACAAATCCAACCTCTATTGGAATACAGGCAAGAAGAAAGTCAAAGAAAGCCACTTTTTGTTATGATTCTGGCCTGTCTGCCTGCTCTGTTTCCCTCCTCGGCCCTCACCACTGCAATCAAGTTCATCTCAGCCACCTGCACTCTACTGCGCTGCAGTGCAATCAGGCTCATTCCATCCACCTGCTCACCACCAGTTATATTCAGCCTCTGACAGGCAGACAGTGCCAGATTTTTGAAAGCCTTCTGTGTGAGTAGATATCCAGCATTTTCTCTGTTTTCCTGACCACGATCTTGACCACGTTTTGCCTTTGGACCTGCCTGCTCTGCCTAGCCCACGTCGGATTATCTCTGTTTTCTGGACACGACCCTGTTTCTGCCTCTCGACCTCTGCCCCCGCCTTGTCCCTGGATTTGTCTGCCTGCTATTGTCATCATCCCAGCTCTGTGTTCCCCTGAGAAGGTTAGTGGCTGTCTTCTTTATACTTTGGCACCAAGTTTCTAGCCACTAACCTGTCTCTCCCCCCTCTGTGGTTCCTGTTACGGTGGCTGAGTGTCCCATACCCCCATCCTCAAATAACCATTCTTTACTTCCATTTTGTGTGCTGGCTGAAATTTCGGGTCTTCTGTTGGGAGCATTACACTTTTGAAACAAAGCCATTTAAGGTTATAGCTTTGCCACATAGAGGTAGTGTCCTTGATGTCAGTCGAGATCAAAATTTGACTTCTTTAGAATGTCCCAGTCAAATACAGGCCTAAATCCAAATGAGAATTAGTGACATGATGAGAATTAGTGACTGGTTCAATTTGAAGTGTAATCCTTCAAAGCAACAACTCAGGAGAAATGATTACAAAAGAACACCATACTTTTCAAAGGTTCATTCATAAAACTACTTAACAGCCTGTATCATTATCCTTTAAACTTGTTTGTTGTTTTATGTTGATCTATTCCAAAAAAATCCCAATGAAATGTAATAAAGTTTATTTATATATTAAACAGTTAAAAACATTTAAAGGACAATAATAATTTAGCATGACACTTTTGAAAATGGAATTGCATTGGGTCCTCATCTCTTCAATTTGTCTTTAACTTAAACAGCTATACACCCCTAAATATTGCAGAGCAGGAAGCACTTTTTTTATAACCCTTTGAAACATATGATATGCTGTGTAGTCAGCTGAGTAATATAATTTCCTTTTCAGGATATATGAACAAAGGGAGAATTATGAACTAAACAGAGATGGAGAGAAAAAAATGGTAATTGAGGTGAATGATTGTGTAGTCATTGAAATGACTCATTTGCCTGGCTCAGTGTTTAGCTGTAACATCACAGCTTATCAGTACACCACAGCCTGAGTGACATTTTTCTATACCAGAACCACAAGGCTAGGGTTATGTCAGATTGCCACAAGTTCAAAGCGACCTTGAGAAAATTTATGTGAAACCCTGGAGATGTCCCGCTGCTCTTTTTGAAGGATGGCGAAGTTCTGAAGTTTTGGGATTGTTTGTGGTGCTCAGGATCTGTAAGTCATTCTCAGCCGGAGTAGAGGTTGAGGTTGGAATGTCAGCCGGGGTTGGGTCAGAGATGGAAACCTCTGGAGCAGGAGTCGAGGAAGTGACTCCTGGAGGAGCCAGTTCGCTGAAGCCCCACAGACATGAACAGGTCACAAGAAGTTCTAAACTAATTCAGGACAAGGAGAAAAGAAGTCCTCATTTAGTCTCTCTGTGTTGTTATTCGTGGATGCTTTGGGAGAAAAACTATTTGTCCTGCGGTGGAGAAAAAATATGTTTTTTTCTGCAAGATCGAACAAAAAACGTGATATTTTCACCTCAGAGAAAAAGTCACAGATTTCATAAAGCTACACACTATGGCAACAGATAATTCAAAAAGTTCTGTGTCATTTTAAAAAAAGCACCTGCAATAATTGTAGATAGACTGATACAATAAAAAGCAAAATAATTCTTAGCTACACAGGATCACCAACTCTGACTACTCTTAGTTACTTCTTCTCCAAAAGTCACTCTTAGCTGCCATCTGCTGGTTATACTTTAGGTTTCTTGACTGTTTCTTGACTTTTAGTTTGAAAAGTCAAGGCCAGGTTGGCATTTCCTCAAGAAATGAAACAGACCAGAGCAATAAATCATCTAAAACATGCCGTCTCACTTAAAACAGTGGGGGTTTACAAGACAGTAGTTGGAAGAAAGACATTGTTAGTGTCAGCAGAGATCCATGCTCTCTCAACACATGTTCATGCAAAAATGAATCTGTTCTCAGAAGTGTCCACACAAATTGCACAACTTCCTATTAAAGAAAGAGTTCTTTGTACATCTTAAGCATCTAAATTATGTTTATCAGGGCAGAAGGATAACAATCCTCTAAAAGTTTTTTGTCTTTTGTAGACAAGCTGTAAGGATTTTTATTATTTTCACCATCCCGTATTAAATTCAAAGCTACAAACAACATGCCTGACAGTGAAGTTGGATTTAATTCAGTCAGCCTCGAAACTGCACTAAGCAGTTGCAAGCTTTGCAACTGCTTAGTGCACTATGATCTCAGTGGTCTCTATGCTTTATAAGGTAAAATTCCCACAAAAACGGTTGTATTTTAAGATTAGTCTAAAGTATTCATTCCCTTTGCATTTTTCCCATTTTGTCACATCAGAACCAAAAGTATCACTATTTTATTGGAATTTGGTATGGTATGGATTTTGTGTGATAGACGAGCATGACATAGTAATTAAGTAGCTTACTTTTGGAAAGAGTATAAAGACATGTCCTAGTAAGATTTACAGCTGGAAATGCAGTAAAATGTGGTTCTGCAAAATACTGACTGAACTGTTTTTTATGCTTTTCAGATTTCTATTTGTGAGGAATTTTGAAAACCCTCCCCCTTCACTTTAATGGACTACCAAGTGGTGATCTATAGCTCTCATAAATCTCTATAAAATACATCAGCTTTTGTGGTTGTAACTTAAAACATTACAATGCTCAGGAGGAATAACAACTTTTTCCATCATACTGAAAATGCATGACCCTTTTTCATTGCTGCATGAACAAATGCAGCTTGATGTTAGTTCAGTTAACCGCCCAATCAAAACGTGAAAGTAAAACAAGAGACGTTTTTGTTAAGAAACTCTGGACTCTATGCAGACTGCATAGATGTATCGCGAACAGCTATAAGCTTAAAACAGTTCATGTCTGTTGCAACTTCACTAGCATTATTAAAACGCTTGTTATTCAATTGAAAAATCGTGCTGAATACGCAGTTGTAAACGGGACAGTGAATTTTTAGGTAAAGTTTATAACGCACAAGTCGACTTTGGGGCCAATTTTCACATGCACAACAGTCGGTTTGCAGACGCGTAGGTTGGAAGAACCCTCAGCTTGTTAACCACTCTGTGATTGGTCCGGGCCGAGTCAAGGCGGAAGTCTACAGAGCAGGGGGATTCCCCGAGGGAAGTTCCCAACTCAAACTGGGGCTGTGTAAAACATACAGCGCCATATCCTCTCCAGCGCTTCGTAACTTTGCATCTGAAGATTAGGGCGACGATGCTGCGGTGGTGTCAAAACAACAAATACGACTTAAATAATAGGGGACTCAAGTGAAGGTAAGGAGAACGCTCGCTCAAACACACTCACACCGGCGGACAGGCGGATGGATCTGCCGAGCTGTTGCTCGGTCGCCTTACTGAAAACACCGGCTAATGCAGATCCAGTTCAAAGAATACGGAACTATGCAAAGCACTCTTTAAATGTCACTTTGTAACCAGTTGGACATGTATCCCGGATGGTTTTAGCGTAAGTTTTGTTGTATATTTCTTATTCAGGTTGCAGTAGGGACTCCTGGAACTGTTTGTATGGAGTGTCATTGATAGGCAGTTTTAACTGTGGAGACTGATCAATAAATTATACAGATCTCGCAGTATTACCAGTTTTTGAGTCCGCAGCAGCACATTTTGAGCTGTATTTCTCTCAAAGTCTGTTAGACGTGCGATGATTGTTGATAAGAAGAGCAGAAAACAATGTTAAAAACTGTGTATTTACACATTTAGTGGTATCAATTATTTATCATTATTTTGTTGAGGCTCTCTTATTCAATATCTTTTACATTCATACTTTAACTCTGGCACATTTGACCAAATTCACTTAGTAGTAAGTAGATAGTAAGATTACACAATCAGGGTTGGAAGACTTTTTATTATTGCAACATTTAGCTTATTTTAGCCTACCACTACATTAGGCAACACTTTAAAGGTTAATTTCCCCATTGTTCTGTTATTTCAATGTGTACAAATGCAAATTAAAGCACCATAAAACTGGAAAATGCTGCTCAATTTGCAGATTTTACTTGTGAAAATGTTTATAAGCAGTTGTTTTCAATTATATAGGGCTCATGCCTGCCGTGACAGTGATGACAAGGCATGGACAGGAATATTGGAGACCAGCTAAACAAAGCTTTTGAAGCTTATCGCCAGGTCTCCATCGAAAAGGACAATGCTCAAAAGGAGTTGCAAAATATGGTAAGCAAATGTTTGGACAAATGGGCTGGTCTTTGCCACTGCAGCGCAAGTGTTGCATTAAAAGAGTACTATGTCAGAGAGACTTTCTAATGTTGTGGATTTAAGTGAGGCTCACAGCCCTGCCAAATTGCCAGGTTTTTGGGATGAAAAAAATGAATTCATTATAAATAAGTTCAAAACCTTTTCTTTAATAGGGCACTATTCAACTGAAAAGAAAAACAACTAATCTGACAGTGGAAAATATGTACAAAAGATAATAGTTCTGTTAAACTGGACAATGTTAAACTAATATTTTGTTGATGTATCTTTTGATCTAATTTCTATATTTAGTCCTGTTAGATACACATCTACCACAAACTATGATGGATTTGATGTACTTGATACACATTTAAGTTACCATCGTTAGGAATTTGAACAAATGACCAAATAGTTATCATTTTAAACATGTATCAGAAAAAAAAAGGTCACATTATTAGTAGAGCCCAAAATTATTCATACTTCTTATATAGAGTGTACGGAGGGACAGAAATGACAGTAATGGTAAAGAGGCCTTCCAACCTCAAACGTCTTGGAGCTTATCACCAAACAATGTTCAAATATGAGAGGAAACATGCAAAAAGTTGGTTTGTAATTATAAAAAGGATTTGATTGCTATGATATCAAAGCCGATTTTTCCACTGACTGTTGAATATGGTGTAATAATTTCAAACATAATATATGTTTTTGTAAAATACAAAAGGGCACATTATTTTGAAAATCAATTTTCTTTTTCTAATGTTTTGTTTTCTTCAAAGATTTATCTTTTATTTCCTGTCATAAACAAATGTCCTGGTGTAATGAAAGTTGTTTTATTTTATATCTACCAAGCATATGAAAGATTTGGGCTGAGTTGTACATTCAAAGGTACAGTAAAAACAGATGTTGAGTAGTTGGAGAAACACTGTATGTGGCAACAATATAATTCGTAAAACTAGATGTTTCACCAAAATTAATGAAAAAGTCAAGAAATTGTCCAGACCTGGCTAAAATAAATAGGCTAGTGGGAGAATGTGTAAAACATGGGGGGAGTAGCATCTTGATCTGCAGTTAATTTACATAGGGCTGAACTATTTCTAAAAATCTAAATAATACATTTTCCTAGAAGTATTATTTTTTTGTTGTTTCCGGTCAAGTTGTACAGGATATATGTCTCAATAAAGACTGAAAAAGTTTAACGTTTCTTTATGTCATAAAATCCTGGTATTGTTAACAGGGATGTGTATGATTGTCAGGATGCTCTTGTAAAAGAGATCTTTGATCTTGAGGAGTTTGATCCTGGTTAAATAAATGTTGAAGAAAAAATGTAGAACTCTGAAAGCTCCTGTATTGTTGTTGTGTTTTGTGTTTGAAATTATGGTTTTTAATGTAGATGAAATGGCTCACTGCCCAGGGCACAGTTTGCGTTGAGGGCCACACAAACTCTTCCGAGAGTTGGGTGAGAGAATTCTGTGTTTTGCTTCCCAAATTAAGTTTTATACAGCTTATAGACCTTCCAGTGAGTGGTGAGTAGGCACCTCCCACTGAGCTGCTTGTTGCTAAGAATTGAGAGGGAAAGGGGTTGGGCTGAGGGCACAGAAGGAGGGGTTCAACTAGGGCTTTATTTATGCAAAAACTGCCACAGTGTGTGTTTGCAGTCTGAGAAAATAACAGACCCCATGTGTTTACAGAAGGAACATTATGAGCAGTACACTCAAGAACTTATAAAGCAGATAGAAGACCAGCAACGTTTGATTTCTGATCTTGAAACTGAGTTGTCAGCAACAAAGCAACCCTCAGGTTAGTCTGTGTGACCGTTTACCTTTGAATTGTGTTATATTTTGGATTTTGGAGCTATATTCACAAACTGTGAAAGAATTAGCTTTATTCTTTTCCACCCAGTACTTTGTCGCACTGATCATTTTTATGTGACTTTTAGGAGAGACAAAATGTGAGCCTCGCAACCATCTTCTCAAAGCGGCTGGCTCTAGTAGGAAGACACAGTACCGGGTATGTTCACAGCCACAACTTTTATAGCTCTTCCTACCTCTTCTGTTTGTAAAATTAAGGATATGCATCCTGTAGCTCACAGCTTCCTCTCTGTGTGCAAAGAGTTTAAAGGTGCTCTACTTAAATTCCCTCTTCTTTTGTGCAGAATAATTCTAGAGAAGAAAATTGTACCTACAATAAACAGCATCATTTGTAGGATGTGTAAAATAAAGTTAGCAAATGAATTCAGATGGTAAAAGTAGGTGGTGTACCCTCATTTATAGCTAGGTGTACCCCCACAGACTTTAAAAGCACCTAAATTGTTTATGTTTTAAACAGAAGAAAACAGAATTTTTTGCTGTTTCCTATTCAGATTTATGGTAATTATGAACATAAAGATAAAGATTCATCTAAAGATTCATCATTTTGCTTTAGGCTTTGGAAAATATACATGTTTTATAAACGTGTAAAAAAAATTTCCACGGAGTGAGGTTAATAAAATCTTAGAGGTGCCAGAAGACTTTATTTGGTAGAGCAGAAAAATGAACTTAAATGGATAAAACACAGTTTGTAGCTAAATGCCGTAAAATGACTGACAAATCCCTTGCAACATTCATTCTGCTCTAGAATTTATTTTAAGATATCACACAAACATACAGAAATACTAAAACAAGCTCAACTACTGTCTTTACAGTTTAGAACAATGATGAGAGTTATTCTAAATTATAAAGACAATATAATCTTGAATTTTTTATAAAACAGAATGTCTGTGGAGGCGGTAAAATGTCACAGGTTGCAGATCTCTGGGCTACAGAAAGAGAAATTGCATCTCAGTGATATTACCTGGATAGTAAAACAGGAAGCAAGACAAATTTACATTCACTGAGCAGAATCATGAGTGGTACTATTAGAAAATTTTACAGCGTTCAACATTTGCTGCTACACATCAAATGAGCAAACACATCTGACTTTTTTTCTGCTTCTTTACTGTGCTTACAGTGCTGCGGAGAGGTATTTGCGCTCTTGCAGGTTTTATTCAATGTCTTTCTTATTTGTCTTATTTACATTTTCAGGTCTTTAAGCTAATTTTAATGTCAGAAAAATATAGAATGGAGTAAATACAAAAAAGAAAAAAGCTTGCCAATAGTGATTAAATTTATTAAAGAAAAAAAAATCTAATCAATTTGGCCATCTGGGAGAAAATAGTCCCTAAACTTGATTGTGCCATCCACTGGCAGCATAGCAGCACTGTGGAGGAAATTTGACCCACTCTTCTTTCCAGGATTGTTTTTGATTCAGTCATATTTGAATGGTTTTGATAACTCTGCCAAGGTTAATCCAATGGTTATGAAGCATTTTTTCTCTAGTTGTCCAGATCCTGAAGTATGAAATCTTTTGGCCTACTTCATTTTGTCAGACAAATTCTCATTATATCATTTCTTGCAGGCCTGGTATTATTCAGGTCAAGGTGTGGCTAGTAAAATTGTCATCGGTTATAATGTGGTTAATCACAATAAACTTAGTATCTGACAAAGAAAGGCTAATCTCTCTATTCACATGAGACCAGTTTGGTTGAGCTAGATGGAAAAATCTATTGAAAACTGCTGTTTCTATGTACCTATGTTATATTTGTGTGATATTAAAATTAGTTTCACAATCTAAAACATTACAGCAAAAACTGAAGAAATCTGTATGGGGGTAAATGCTTTTTCACAGCACTGCAAGTGACTTGTTTTCCATCCAGCGTTTGCTTGTGTCCTGCTGCGTCTGTCTGGTTTTACTTCACCAGATGGTGCTAGAGGATAATATCGCTGCTCAGTGCAGCAGCTCCATCTTTGCTTGGTCTTCAGTAAGCCAGGAAACTGTCCCCCGCCCCCCTCACATTCATGATGCATAAATAAAACGGCACATGCATAAACAGCCTGCCCTTTGGATAATTGTTGTTAATGATGACTAAAAAAATTAAATGCGTTTTCTTTTTTTTTTTCCAGGGGAATGTGGCCATCGTTGCTAGTGCTTCAAATTTGACAGTCAACAGCAGCTCTGACTAGTACGTGCCTCTCCTCCTAAAGATTTCTCTTTTCTCTGTAACTGAGTTGACAAATGTCTTTTTTTTAATGTCTTATTTATTTATGTATTTCTTGGGGTCAGTCAGGACATGTTGGCGGCATTTGAAGCAATTCAGGGCAAATTCCGACAGATCCAGACACTGACTACAAAACAGAAACATCATCTGAAAAGGTTCCACGGAAGTTACGACAACTCAAATGGTAATATTGACAGTCGCTTTGCACAGTCTAAGCTGAAATGCCGTTCTTGGAATTTTATCTTAATTAGTTGCAACGAATCCGATTGTGAATTGGGTTGTATAGGTCATAAAATAATTTTGTTTGTAAATGTCACATCAACTGATGAGTGTATTAGCTTTTGCTCTCTCTTTTTTAAAATGAAATAACTCCTTAACTAGAAATGGCTGATTGTTCCTCATAGATGGTATGGAAAAACAAATCTAATCATACCAGGCAGAAATGGTGGCACTTTACACTGAATTGTGGCTGTTTGGTTATTTTTAATCACACTGACAAGTGTTTTCTTTTACATTATTACTAAAGATGGTGATATTTAAGTGTTTTGAATAAAACAAAGTATTGTATAAACTTTTCAAACTTAGTTTTTAATAAATAAAAATATATATCTATAAAAATATTTTCTCATGAAATATTATTAAATGCCCAAAGCTGTCCAAAATGTAATGTCAAATTATTTTCCCCTTTTTTAATAAATACAACCTTCCTAAAGTGTCATTTATCCGCCTCTATCTCCTCCATTTGCTTGGAGCTCACTCTCCTTTCGTTTTCACACTGTTGACTCTGCTCAGCTGAGGCTAATTCATGCTCTGAGCTCCCTTTTGTCTGCTGCTTCGGACCTAGCAGACAACCTCACTTTTTCAGTCACTGTCGCTAAATTATGGGTCAATTTAAAATCTCAGTTTATTTCAAGGAGGGGAGATTTTGGAAAAAAAAATTGTATATATATATATATTTTTTTTTACCTAATTACAAAACAAAACATTTTTGGAAGAAAATTATCACGTTTTTTTTCTAATCTACTCACTCCTGTAGTAATAATTAGTTAATGAAAAATCACAGTGAACCTACTCAAATGGTTGCTTCTTAAAGTTGACAGCACACATAATGAAATACCTCAAGCTCAGTGCCACGGAGCAGTATACATCTTGGACTTGTGGCATTTTTATGTTACCACTACAAATTTTAACATATTTTAGTGGAATTGAATGTGACCAACGCAAAGTTTTGCATAATTATGAAGCGGGAAACGTCACAATTATGCAAATTATTTATATATATATAAAACTGTCTGAAAATAGTTTTTAAAAGTTTGAACAGTGTGGTATGTTTTTCAAACTTTATTCCCAATCCTGTTTTTATTTATTTTTTTGACAAAACTTTGTAGAACTACCATTTGCTGCATATCAGGATTTAGTATCTATTATCTAGAGGCTAAAATTTCTGCCCATTGGTATTTGTGAAATACCTCAAGCTCAGTCAAACGGGATGGAGAGCATCTTTCAGGTTTTGCGACAGATTTGGATTTAAGTTGGGACTTAATCCATTCCAACACATGGTTGTACTTTTCACATGTTTCTACCTGTTAAAATCTTTTACATCACCTAATGGAAGGCTTGTCTGTAGTTTCATCTATCCTCTCTTTTCCCATTGACTGCCCAGTTTCATTGTCCCTACTGAAGAAAAGCATCTATGCAGCTTGATGCTGACACTACCGTGCTTCACTCGGGACTATTTATTCAGGGTGATGTGGATCTTTGCAGCAACAAAACAGTTCCAATAGACCTGTTTCTGTGATTAATGCCCACCTTTCCAATCCATCTGTTTGGAGTATAAATGCTTGCTATTTATTACGCATAGAAGTGTTGTTAGGTTCTGCCTTCTTCAGATGATGGATTGAAGAGGACTCTATAAGATGTTGAAAGCTTGGAATACTGTAACCTAACTTCTAACTTTTTTTTTTCTTCACAACTTTCTCCCTGACCTGCCTCTGTACTTATTGGTTTCATTATGCTGTTTGCTCACTAATGTTCTCTTGCAAGCCTCTGAGGCTTTCACAAAACAGCTGGAGTTATACTGACCTTAAGATATACACAGAATGGCTTTATTTATTAATTAAGGTGCTCCTGCATGTTGTGGCTGTAATGGAATTTGTCAAGGTGTATCAGAGAAAAGGGAGCTGAAAACATGTTTTGATTTATATTTGTAACTATATTTGAAAACCACGTGTCATTTTCTTTCCTCTTTATGCTTATAGATTTTAGTTTGTGGTAATGCTGCAAAGTTCAGTGGGTTTGAATACTTTTGCAAAACAAATGAAACACGGCTCAGTGCAATCCACTGGCTGATAAAAATGTCATTTCCACTTAGATTTAGTTTTCAAAAGAGATTGAAGATTGAAATGGTTTTATATCATTTCAACCATATGGATCTGTTAAACCAGGAAACTGGGCACAGAGGTTCCTGGTAAGACAAGCAAATTGAATAAGAGTAAAAACAAGTAATACATATCTGATAGCAGGGACGCTAGGCTGGATGATTTGTTGGATAATTCAATATGATTGTTGAAAATAATCGATGCAACAAATCTAAACCTAATAGCATACTATGATGTATTCTTAGTGTTACATTTTTAAAACATTTTTGTGTACTAGAAATGTTCTCAAATTTCTACTTCAAAATTCACCAACATGCTGACTTAAAGAAAAGAAAAGCTCAACATCTCTTGCTTTCCCATCCCCTCCCAGACCAGCGCTTCTCCATGCCGATCCAGTGCACAGACGGAACCGTAGAAGCAGAGAGGCCTTTTCCTACCGCTCTGAGGTTAACTGTGGACGTCCCCCGCCCGCCTGCACCCTTGGCATCTCGTGGCACCAGTCAGGAGGACAGAGACTTGGTAGAATCTCTCACCAAACTCAGTGTCAAATTCCCGCCCCCCACGGACAGTGAATACGACTTCCTGAACAGTGCTCCGGAGAGGAACATCGGCCTGCCTGTGGCTCGAAAGCTGCCCCTCGGCTCCCCTACCCTGCCAGAGGAGGAGCCCGTGGAACTGCCCTTGCCTTTTGTCTATCCCACGTCCCCCTCCCACTCGTCATCCTCCTCGCCTTCCCATGAGAGCGTGCGGGGACCCGAGCAGGTGAGAAACAGAGAGGAAGGTCTGAGAAAAGTAGTAGCAAATTATCAGTTTCTGATTGGTCTCTGCTAATGGAGGAGTAAAACAGTGTGAAGCCCAAAAATATCTCCCTGGCTAAACATATTACCGTGCAATGTGTGCCGATTCCTTTTTTTTCTTTTCTTTTTTTTTATTTGAACATGGATGCTTTGCTTATAATTGGCATGTTGGTTTGAAATTGAGAGCCAGATGGAAGCAGTTTAGATCAAGTATGATGGTTTGTTGGGTTTTTTGCTGATGTGTGTAAATGCTTAAAAAGTAATTGTGAATTATGTACAATAAGATATAAAAGTTGATTTTTTTCAGCCACCACTCCTACAAATACATCTAAGATAGAAATAGCTGTTTTTGTTAGTTCAGACAAAGAGGGAGATAATTAAACACTTGAGAATAATGTTGCTTTTCTTTGTCACTGCTGTTCATGTTCTCTCTCTAATGCAGCAGGAAGTTATACCTTACACGGCTTATTACTTCAGTGAGGTGTAAAAATACCCTAATTTCCTTTTATTTATCCCACCCTGCAGCCCCTGTGGACCCCCGAGCTGTGTGACGCCGTTGACATGGGAGCCAACCAGGAGCCTCTGAGCAGCTGTCCCGTTAAATGCGCATTCTGTCCCGATTTAGTTCCCCAGAACCTCATGACAAGCCATCTCTACTTGCACTTCTTGCCAAAGAAGGAAGCAGAGAATTGACAGCAGACTGACAGGCAAAGGTCCGAACTTACTTCCAAGAACTTTTTACTGTTTTTATGGTCTTTGCAGGCATGATCCTGCTTGCCATGAACTCCAAAGCGCTGTACAGGATTTGAAAATTACACTGCTATAAGACTTGAATTCATTTATTTAATACTGAAGAATTTAATGGTACACTTTATTGTCCATACTGATTTTCTAATATCACACTGAGAATTTACAGTGATGCATATGGTATATATGAGCAAATAAACGATATATTTACTCTTGACAGTTTTTGTAGTTTGACTTGTTTTCAACAGCCAGATGTGAAATTTGTTTATATAACATATGTTCAACATAAAGTAACATACAGAATGCCATGTCAAAGAACCACTAAATGTCAACAACTTGCAATCATTTTCTTTTTAATCTTGGAACATGTCCTATGTTTCAGAAATGTTTCAGAGCAGCAAAGAACAAATCACATGATTATCCCAACCATTTAAGCTTTTCCTGGATGGTTTAATCCTATCCTACTGAATCCTGCTCAACAACAAATTTTTATCAATAATGAGATAACTTTGAGATCAATTTAAACAATTTCATAGCACGTCTTCATGAATGCAAATCAATTTTGCATTTTTACATTTTTAACTGTATTTTATATGGAAGTAATTATTCCCTTCAAAATGTTTTTCTGTCTACTTTTTTTTTCTAGTTTGTTGTTATACATCACATTATCAATCAGATTTTAATGTCATGCAATAACCTGACTACATAAAAATGGGTAATTTTCCAATGATGATTTTACTTGTTAAATTACATTTTTTGGAAATCTGATTTCCATTTTGCTGACTTACGTCTGGACACCCATGTCTGGTTACTGCCAGATCTGTAGAATCAATAGATCACTTAAATAGAAGGTGCTTAACAAGAAATATAACCCAGGTTAAAATATCTCAAAAAGCAAGACACAATGCCCTTTTCAAAAGAAATTCAAAAACATATTAGACAATAAATCATTGCCATCTATCAATCTGGAAAGTGTCCTAAATCCATGTCTAAAGCTTCAAGGCTTCAGTGGGATTGACTATCCACAAATGGAGAAAGCATATTACAAGAGTGACTGGTCTACAAAAATTACTTCAGAGATCCACCTACAACACATCTAGGAGGACATCAAACAACCCAGATCAACATCTAAAGCACTCCACGCCTCACATGCCTAGCTTAAGGTCAGTGTTCAAAATGAAGGGTTTGGTGTGGCCTAGACAAAGTACAGAAATAAGTCTGATGGAGAGGCTAATGCATGGCATTTACTATAATGTTTCTGGTTGAAAATGGTGTCCAATTATAACAATTCTGTAAAGAAGAGTAGGCAAAAATACCTGCGTAGCAACTTCTTGTTGCTACCAAGTGAGAGGTTAGTTTTAACCAGGTTAGTTTTAATAGTATTTTAATCTTAAAAATTATATAATTTGAACTCACCTTTTGCATATACTTATTTATCAGGCTATATTAAAATTTGATTAATGAGCTAAAAATTCTGTGATCGACTTAAAGTCACTGAAGTAAATAAGAACATGTTGAGAATGACACTGAAATATGATTTCTTTTGACAGTAGCTTTATTTATCACAAAAAATAAGAAAAATACAACGTTTTATCTTAGCACAATTTTTTTTACAATAAGAAAAAAAATGTAAACACATTATAATAAAAATCTAACCAAAAGTTGTTTTTTTTACAGTATACTTTGCTTTTCACTACGTAAAACATTTTGTTCATGATTAATATGTTCCTGTTTCCCTGGGGCAAAAATAGGACATATTATAGAAGCCCATTTTTTTATCCACTCTTCAAAATGGGAAAGATGAGAAAACCTTCAATTCAAGTTAAGGACAAGTTAGGCAGCGTGTAAATATTCAGAAGTTAGAATGAAAATGGTTAAACTTGCCCATAGTCAGAGCAATAATTAAAAAGTTTACAAGTGAAACTGTGACAAGCAAGGCTGGAAGAGGACCCATGTTTATTTTGCAACCACGCACAGTGAGGAGGACGCTAAAAAAAAAAAAAGAAACCATTTTCAAAGCTTAGAGATCTGCATGAAACTTGCAGTGTGTGATTATACTATTACAATGAAAGATGGACATGTTCATCTTTTTTATGCATAATTAGAGTGGCAATAGATGGGGAGAAGACTGCATTTAAAAGGCTTATGCTGCTTTTTCGCTGTACCTAACAGAACATATTTTAATTTCTTTGGGTTGTTGGTGTTGATAAATATGTCAATTAATTCACAAAGTGCATTTAAAACCAAACAAGTTGTAGCAAAGTTACTTACTTTGATCTTTTTGACTTTTTCATACACAAGTCAAAAACACAAACTGCTAAAAAAAACAAAAAAGACAAAAGCAAGACAAAACTAATACAGAAATAGATAATTGATATTTAAATTCCGAAACCATAAACTGTAAGGCTGAAGTGCTGTACAACAAAATTAAGTCAAATCACTGAAACAAGAAAATGAAAAGATATGAAGTAAATAAATAAAAACAAAACAAAATAAAATATTAAACAGATTTAAACTTCCAGTTTAAAAGATAGAATTAGCTTGGCATAGTTATGAAAGAGTATAAAACTGTACTACAAATAAGAGGCAATTAAAATGGTATGTTTTTTTTAACTTCTCAATTAGGTGTCTGGCATCGTTGACTGAGACTTTTTGCATAAACCATTTACTATGCAGTTTGAGAATGGTTGAGGAAACATTGATGCTCAAGTTACAACATAATTTAAGGTCTTTTTACAACCAAGTTATAACTTAAAGATTATAAGGAAGTCCAACTGCTCAGAAAAATAAAAAGGAGAGTCTATTTTCTTCTAAATATTATATGGCACCATGAGCCTCATTCTGTTGCCTTAAAGTCAGAACATGACATTTTGCATTTACATGTCCAAATCTGAAAGTCATGAGGTAGCCAACCTTAGTCACACTTTAGCTTATTTTTGTCAGAAACTGTAGAGTACTCGCTATTTAGATGAAGAGACCAGAAGGACAGAACACACTTTAGGATCAACATTATTAGAATACTTTTCAGACTTCTGTTCTCCCAACCCAGAAATAGAATTATACCAGAGGATACTTAGCAACCCTGAACAGGAGCACCTAATTTGCATACTTTAGATCAACATTAGATTATTTTCCTTCTTTTGCTCTTTTCTTTGGTTTCTTATTTTGTTTGTATTTCCTTTTAATTCTTGTAAAGCACTTTGTATTGCCTTGTAGCTGAAAATGTGCTATATAAATAAAATTACCTTTACCTTTAAATGGAAATATGATTTTACAGAAAAATTATGTTTTTGATTATAAAATTCAGGGTAATTGTTTACATTTGGGAAAAATCGTAAGTACAGATATTGGTGGCAGCATAATGCTGTGGAGATGCTTCTCTTCAGCAGGAACAGTAACACATCCGTCCATTCATCCATCGTACAGTGACCTTTTCTCTTAGCATCTTTAAAAAAAATTTATGTTTTCATTCTACCAGCCATTCCCAATTAATGAGTCATTAAGGAGTCTAATTTGATTGAGACACATAATCCACAGAACACAAAAGAGTAAAAGTGATTAGATAGATAGATAGATAGATAGATAGATAGATAGATAGATAGATAGATAGATAGATAGATAGATAGATAGATAGATAGATAGATAGATAGATAGATAGATAGATATGTTGTTGTTTTTTTTGGCAAATACATATCCCTAATGATCCTGTCTCCTTAATCTGTGAACAGCCGAACACTGTGCAGCCTGCATGCTTTTCTCTCTGGGATCATGAACAGCTGCTTGCTCATAATTATGTTGTCATCCGTTGTTATTTGGAAGAGGAAACTCATACTGACAGCTAGATTATTTTTGTGGGCTTGTGTGTATTTCTGTACACCACATTCACCTATTTCTGTATACAGTACTGTGGACTGTAATGGGCATTGTTATGGCTATCGTTTTCTGTAAAACATAGATCCATCTCCTTTCTTACTTTAGAGCCTGCAGATTTGAAATATACTTAGGAGATATATGAAAAAAAAAATCAAAGAGGGCAAAAAAGGAGTAGGGTATGGCTAGAGATGGAGAAGTAGCAGGCTGATTACAAGGTGTCAAAATTGCCAGGAGCAAGAAGGTGAAAGCAATCAGGGGTGAGAAGAGTGCAGCATTCGTGAGGGGCAACTAATTATCCATCTCATTTGTGGAGGGAAGCATTTGAGGCAGCTCTAGTCCACTGAATGGTGACAGATTGGTGCGGAGGAGAGGGGAGGTGTTAGAACAATGGAGCCCAGCTCACCATCATTACTGCATGCTAATCAGCAGCGCTTCTGCACCACCAGTCCGTGCTGGAGAGAGTTCGGGGAGACAGGGAAGTCACCGGCTTCAGGGGACTTCATTCATTTCCAAGAAGGGGGAGAAAAAGGGAGAAAATTGACACGAAGCATCGCCTGTTGGCGCTGTACCACTGCTTATTTGAGCACGCTGGTTATCCTGTGCAGACTGATCTTTGCGGCCTCCCCATTAGCTTGCGCTTGCGAGATAATTGTGCTGTGAGTGTTCAGTTTTAACAAGAGCCAAGAGGAATAATAGTTCACTGAATGACAGAGAGCAAAATAAGTGGAGAGCATCACTCAAGTTTTACTAATGATCAAAAAAATGTATGTAATACACTGTAAGATTTGGTCACTTCTACAGGTCTACAGATGATACTGAATGGATCATATATATTTTTAAATACATGTGCAAATAGAATAAAAAGTTCAATATGACTTTTAATCACCATGTCTTGGTGAAATGATCATATTGCAAAACTACAATATGATAATATGATAATCTTTAGGCATGAGTTGTATGATATTTGAATGCGAAGCACATTCTTGTGGCTGAAATAAATTTGCCTTGCCTTCGTTTTTACACTTTCTGAAATAGCATAGCATGCTGTTCATTATGTTTAAATACCATTTATAAGAAATTGTATATTTGCAATTGTTTAGATTTTGACATAAGGAAATAATGATTTTTTTAGTTTATGTACAGTCTGGTTTTAGGAACAAAATATAGTACTGTTACTGCCACTTTAAAGGTTATTAATGATCTTATTCAGGCTCTTGATAACAAAAACATTGTGTTGCTCTGTTTATTGATCTATCAAAGGCATTTGACAATTGAATTACACGCTTTTAATTGATATTCTACACAGGATTGGGCTCTCACATCAAGCTACCATGTGGGTAGCTGATTACTTGTCGAACAGAACCCAGAGAGTTCAATTAGCTGGCGTTACTTCTTCTATTTGTAGTATTTTAAATGGTGTCCCACAGGGCTCAGTTCTTGCCCCACTTTTATTCTCTATTTATATAAATAACTTGTGTGAAAATCCGTCAAATGCTTCTTATCATTTATATGCAGATGATTTAGTAATTTACTGCTATTCTTCATCACTTATACAGGCAATACAGTATTTGCAGTTTGCTTTTAATGTAGTTCAATCTGGCTTACAATCTTTGACGTTGGTTATGAATGTGGATAAAACAAAAGCAATGTTTTTTGCATACTCTAGAAAATTAGCAGAAATCCCTCTATTGCTTACAACTGCTCTAATAGCACAAATTGAGTTTGTCAGTAATTATAAATATCTGGGCTTTATTTTAGATAGTGAGCTTTCTTTCAAAAATCACATAGCAAATTTGTTATGAACATTGAAAATGAAGATTGGGTTTTATTATCGAAATGGTTCTTGTTTCTCTCTGAAAGCTAGAAGTAAACATTCCTACCACTCTTGTATTATGGCGATGTTTTATATATGAATGCTTCTACCAAATGCCTTCAATCATTAAATACTGTGTATCACTGTGCTTTAAGGTTTGTAACCGGCAGCAGATGTCTCACACATCATTGTGAGCTGTATGCAAAAGCTGAATGGCCTTCTTTAAACGTACAGAGAAACAATTACTTGATGATCCTGATTTATAAATCTCTACTCGGCTTGGTGCCAGCATACTTAAACTCAGTTTACATAGATCTATTATTTCCCATTCATTATGTTCTAACAACATTTTTCTTTTGCATGTTCCACTTTTGAAAAAGGGAAGCAAGCTTTCAGTGTGATGGCTCCTACAGCCTGGAATCAGCTCCAGCCTGAAATCAAGATGTCAGAATTGGTTTCACTGGACTTATTTAGAGCGATTCTTGAAAATAGGCAACAAGATGCTTCTAAACAATGCTACTGTTTTTAAATGGTTTTCTATTGTTTTACTGTTGTGCATATGTATTAATTAGTTTTATTTTGTAACCAGGTTGCTGTGTATTGCAGATTTCTGCCCAGGTCCCTCTTGAAAATGAGATCTAGATCTCAACGGGGTTTACCTGGTTAAATAAACAAAATTAAAAAAATTTAAAAAAGCAAAGATACTGAATATACACCCATCAAGTTTAATTGCACTTTTCAAGTGTCTCTTGCACAAAACTAAAAGGTGGTTTTACATTTGTAACATGACTGACACTTATTTAGTTTTCCACATTGTGGCTGATCAAGCTGTTTGCAACTGGAAATATTGTCAGATATACAAATTTGTATCCCAGGCTTGGTGGAAGGACAAACCTGCTCTCCTCTATTCTATGTTACATTCCTTTCTGTCATTGTTATCTTTATTTCTCAATGATTTATATGGACTATTTAATTAGTCACTTTATGCATTCAAGCAATAAGTGAAAATACTGATTTTAAAAATCAATTATTTTCCATTTTATTATGAATTTTGGTGATTCCCAGTTGCTATTGGGTGTTATACAACTTCGATATAATATAGGTAAATTATTTATTGTATTTCTTGGTTGACATAATCCTGCATGTTTCAAGTAATTAGTGTGTACAATCTAATATTTTAATCTAATATTTAATATTCATTTAATTATGAATGAACAACATTCATAATTAAAAGAAAAACCTTAACTGAAACAAACATAAGTTTTTTTTTTGGAGGCCAGTAATTGGCCTATAATTGCTGCAGACAATAGACAGATAACACACCACTCCACAACATTATTATCTT
The DNA here is from genome assembly GCA_902982915.1 of Phalloptychus januarius. Classification (NCBI taxonomy): domain Eukaryota; kingdom Metazoa; phylum Chordata; class Actinopteri; order Cyprinodontiformes; family Poeciliidae; genus Phalloptychus; species Phalloptychus januarius. The sequence continues at coordinate 10,877,210 of CADWAE010000230.1, read as the reverse complement.
CAACAATTACTCTTAAATATTTAACAAATGTTTTCCAGGCTGTGCCATTGCCAAGAAGATGCAAAACAAGTTGAGGGAAAAAAAATAAACAGCGATTGTTAAAGGGTTTAATCAAAGTGAAGCAAAACAGAGAGCTAGCAAGTCGATTAGGGTCACATGGCTGAAATGCCCTCTTCGCATCAATGTCGTTTAGACAATTAACAACTTGGGAGAGAAGCATATTCAGCTGTCTATGCACTGGTCACCGTTGGCACGAGACAATGCCAGCTCTGGTGGCGCTATGAGCCCCGAGTATCACCTCACAGTTGTCTTGCCATGCGTCAGGGCTCCTCATGCTCTCTCTGTGTGTGCAGGAGTCTGCCGCGGCCGACTTTGTGTTCGATTAAGTGTGTTGAAGCCACTGGCTGCCTGTGCAAAGTCTCCAAATGTCCCCTCCCTCTTCATTGTGTTTGTTTCAGTGCTGGTCTGAGAGCCCTGATTTCTGGAGCGGAGATTTGGCAGTCACAGCAAGTGATGACAGAGGCAGTGGTGAGATCGCACCCAGAACCCCAAAGGAGGCTCACATTTCAGGCAGATGAGAGGTCTGTTCAATACACAAAAGCACTGATCAGTGGAGTTTGATCACGCTACTGTTTCAAAAAGTCACACATTTCCACCTGTCTGTCATGTTACTTAATATTTTACATGAAAAGTGTTGGTTATTTGTGCACTTTTGAACATCTTGAGGACATTTGGCGGCCTAGGAGTCTAACCGAACAACTGAAAGTCCAGCTCTTTTTATTTTCTTTTTTTTCTTGTAAACCAGTAAAGGTTGATTTTTTTATTTTTTTTTTCTTGACACATGGGGGAGGGACTGGGCATGGGGATGTTTGCGGAATTGCAACTTGCAATTCAAGGGTTAAGGCAGCATGAAAGAATCCATTCTCGGTTTAATGACCTACCCTCGCCGGGCGAGGACGACAGGGAACATGCTCTTGACTTGTACTGAATTTGCCAATTAACACCTCCGGTAACAGGCTGCCTCTGAACATCACCAGCGAGGAGAAAGGCGGAGCAACTCTCATGCTTTGTTTTTCAGCCTCTGATCCAGTAATGATGAGGTCTGTGAGTTCTTCATATACAGAATGCTATTACGCCTTTTGGTAGATTGACTTTTTGCTGTGTGGATTGTTGCGATAAGTTAGAGATGAAACCCCCCCCTTAACTCATGAGCTGGCAGTGGAGTTGGAAACATTTTATTTTCCACATGCCTCTCGGATCCTCCTGCAGTTATTGGGCATTCTATTTTTTGCGCACGACCATATGGCCATGTGCCTCTTCAATTAGACACGTGGCTTGTTTCTAAGATACACCGTGCTTGATTAGCTTTGTCCTTTCTTATTGTTGCACTTGAAAACACAAGGCAACAGTTCTGTCCTTGATAGATTTACCAGGAAAAGATTTTTTTTCTTTTTCCTTCTTTCAAGTAAGATCCCCGCTCTGGCCACCCCTTCGGTTTCACACATGCTTATCAGACTCCCAAACAACACCTAGCACAGGTGTGAATATCAAAATCCCCAGTGAAAATCACAGTGGGTACTCTCATGTTGTCTTCGGAGTCCTCTTACATGCAGCAGTGGCTTTTGCATCGGGGCCCGAGATACTGCTGGCTAACAGCAACTGCAGAAACACCTTTGGCTAAGTGTAAGGTGGACCTCCTTACACCAAACGCTCTTAATGACTGAAAAAAAACCTGCCACCCGGATCTAATTGAAATAAAAAAAAAGGAGCTTAAGAGTGAAGAGTACAGTAGCTGGTTATTGCCCAGTACAATCACACCATGACACTGTAGTTTCACAATTCATTAGCAGGTACTTTCACAATATACAATAATTGAAAGATGGCTGCATAATTGATAGCAGTTCACACCGCAGGGAAAGTGCTCTGATCCATCTAATGATAGTAATAAAGTGTTGCGGGCTGAAGATGCTACCAGTTGAGGTGTGAGCTGTGTACGTTTGCGATGACAAAGGCCTTGTCCTAACACTTTGTCAAACATAACAGATACAAAACACCGTGAAGATGTTACTCACATTCATGTCAGCGCAACTGCGAAGGCTCGTGAAGGCAACCTCGAGGAGGTTAGTGGATCGCCGCGCCTCTTTTTCATGACCACCTTTATGTGTGTAAGAAAATACGGATTCAACATATGAATGTGTTCACTTATTCATCGGTTTGCAAACCATATGACTCAATGGGAACTGAAAGTCATCCTGGCAGGCCAGTTTTCATGACATTTCATAGCAGCTGTAGTTGTTGCTTGATTAGCACCCTGAGCAACAACAATATAATGTTGTCCAAATATCATGTAAATATTTTAAAACAATCCCTTTTTGCCCTTTGCATAAAAAGGGATTGTTATGATTACATAACAATCATATTCGTATTTATGATTACATAAATATGAAGCTGTGTTTTAAGGAATGCACATCTAAAGCAGAACAACCAAATCCAGGTTTGACTGGTCCTAACATTGTAGATTATAAATTCAACCTGCTCAAATGTAGTCTCAAAACAACAATAACAACAAACAAACAAAAAACTTTGTAAGCAAATGATCAGAATCTACAAATTACAAATCAAATTTATTGCAGGATAAAGATTTATTTTTCCACATTGCTTACATGGTACAAAATGCAGTACCATATCCAATCCCCACTGATGGGACGTGCAAAAAAGAAATAATATTAATATATATATATATATATATATTAGAATTTATATTTACTCAAACATTTTTTACATATTCTGAATACCTATGTAACCTTTAAAAAATTTAGCACTGCTTTACAATTCTAATGATAATCACAAAGACAGACATGGTGAAATAAATTCACCATACATATTGTAAATTAAATTGTGAATTAATTGTGGAAACAGAATTTCAGAATTTAGACAGAATTTCTGTCTAAAATTCTGTTATTTTAGACACAATTAAACATTTTCCTATATTCCAGTCAGCCCAATGTATAGGGCCCTCAACCAACAGGGGGCCTCAAGAGCTGACTCAAGTCATGTTTACAAATGTATAATTTCTTTCTAGGAATAATACGGTAATTGCAATCATGCTTAAAAAAAATGCAAATTCTTAATATATACCTAAAATGCAGAAAATCTGGAATCTGGATGAAGGAGTGGGAGAATCTAGCATTTTAAGAATGTTGCTGCTTTCAGTTTTGAAGTGATGTGGGATTAGCCTGTGGCTTTCAATCAGCATTCACTCTGTGGTGTAATGGTTTTTATTTGTGTCAACGGTACTTGATAGCTTCTCCTGAGCTTAGTGGGGATGCATCTAAGAGTCCTAGAATTGTCGCTTAAGTCAAATTTACAAACTGCAGAGATTCACTTAGTAACCTCAAGAAGATTAGCAGACGCTGCTCTCATTTTCATGACTACCTTTATGTGCGTAAGAGAATAGGAAGCTTATTAGAGATGCCACATACAAATCAATTCATTTATTCAGTGTTAAGAAACCATCTGGCTTGATGGGAGCTGAAAGTCATCCTGGCAGGCCAGTTTCCCCGACTGACACCTCATAGAATTAGTGGGAGGACGGCTTAATTTACCGTCTTTTGCTCGGCTCAGAGCACAGCTTATCGTCTCTCCTCGCTCTGAAACATCAGTCATGATCTAAAGAGAGTCTTCTACCTTTTCCTACCTCAATTCTTTGTTACAAATATTCACCAGATCAGGTTGTTTATTAGTCTTAGGTAGTGAGATGTAACACTTTTTGTGTTCTCTTTGTGAAAGCTGTGAAAATGGCACGCCATATGTAATACACTTGCTTGCTGTTGGTCTTGCCAATTCCCCCAAGATTGGTAATTCCTGTGCCAATGCTCACACTCTCTCTTTGTCCTTGTGATTTGATTGGGATTGTTGGATCGGGTTTCTTTCTGATGCTGTGTCTCATGCTTAGTTGTTGAATCGATGGCTCTCGGAGTCCGATTCAAAATAACCATTTGAACCAGAACATACGTGTTCAGTCGTACCTCAGAGCTACTGATAAAACAAGCATTTCAGAAACCAAATAAATGTCTGAAAAACATCCAAAAGAAATCAGTAATGCTTTTTTTTTTTCAAAGCTCACTTCTAATTCTGCACAAAACAAATTGGTTGCATATTTTGTTCACACCTTATGCAACCTGGGGATAGCGAGCGCAATTCTCCCTCGTCATACCTGTGACAACAACCTGCAAAGTGCTCCCAGTGCCCTAATCTGCAAGGTAGAGACCTGCTGCTGCTGCATGTAGATGTTGTTTTCTTACTCCTCGGATGCTTTTCCCTGCGGTTTTTTACATTTACACACCCACCAGAATCACAAAAGGTAAAAGAGAATATGAGACTGTCTCACAAGCTTCTCTTTTTTTTTTTTTACTGTCTCTCGAAAGCATGTTTGCATCCAGTTGAAAGCAATAAAGACAAACTGATGGTGTTTGATTTAGAAATGGCAGTCAGACAGTGATTTCAGCTCCAACAGATGGCCGGTAGATTGGTTTAAATGAGTAACACCACTGCCTGCTTTAAGAGTTGGCTCAAGTAGTAGAGTAGTGTACTACTGTCATATCATATCTCCTTGTGTGAATGATGATGTCACCATGATAGATGCTGTTCAAGTGGGATCAGATCTACCCGGTGGTGCCTGCAGAGACCTGCTCTGGGAGATCCCTGTCTGGCTGCATTATTCAACAATACTTCTTACCTCTCAAATGGGAAAAAGGAACTCTTGAATATTTGAAAGATAGATTTGATTTTTTATTTACGTGCATGGAAGTGGATGGGAGAAAGAGGGGGGAAAATAGAAAGAGTGCCAGCCGGTGCAGCCTGGATGGTCACCAAGGCAACTTGCCGAGTTTTGCTAACTGATCCACTGTACGGGACTTCTTGGCTGTATCACTGGGGGACGGTTTGGAAAAGTGTGTTACTTCGAGCGCCTTTTGACTGCGACTATGTGTTGACAGATCATTGATCATTTTAGTTTCACAACCATGTGTACCAGTTAGTTAAGCAGGGGAAATGTATCTGCTTTGTGGCTCAGAACATATCTTACTCAAACCTTGAAAAGTATGGTGTTCAAAGTTTGGCTCATTATATCTGCCTATTGAGATGCAACAAGTCCACGCCATTAAAAGCACTTTCCAAAGTTGGGCTAAAAAACATAAAAGATTCTCTTTAAACTAGATATTTGCATATACAGCAAAAAAGGCACGATCTTTTGCTTTTCACCTTCTGACATTAAATTAGAGAAAACATTTCCATTTATCAGTCAGTTAGGAAAACTTAGATGACTGGAAATGCCATGTTCCTCAAAAAAATATTCACATGTAAACAGCATGACAATGTCCAGCTGTCATATTGTTCTGGAAAAAGATGAGTGCTGTGTCCCAAAAGTAGACATATTGTGTACAAAATGTGTGAACTGAGCAAAAAACAAAAGAAAAAGACCTTCTGAACATGGTGGCTAAAAATTATCATTCTGAAACGAGTGCTGTACTGCCATGAGCCGAATGGCCACTCATTGAGGAAGAAGCCATTACTCCACAAGCAACATGAAAAGCCAGATGACAGTTTGCAAATGCAGTCAGGAACAAAGACCATCATTTTGGAGACATATCCTGTGGTTTCAAGAAACTGAATTTCACTATTAACAGTTTTGTGAGAAAAAGGGGACAATGGTGGCAGGTAGTTCAAGCCCAAAGTCCAACCCCACTTCTGAACTAGTTTTTTTTCTATAGTTTTGTCTCCAGGTTTTTTCTGTGGGAATAAAACACATTAGTCCTATATTTCTCCAATATAGTTCTATTGGAGAAATAATTCTCCAATAGAACTATTTCTTGTTCGTTTTGTCTTTTACAGATAAACCACCACAAATATGGGATAGAAAAAGTGTTGAAGACTCTGTCTCAATACATATCCCTGCTCAAATGCTCAGAACAATAATGTTGACGGCGTTTTGTAGCAAACACACACAGAGCCATTATTCTGGGGATGCTAAAATCCAGATTTTTTGGAATGGCTGATTTGTCAGATTAAATAAATCAATATTTCAGTTGCAACATAAGAAAGGAAATCTGCTTATTGATAACATAGCAGACATTGTGGCAGACAGCGATAGCCTATTGTCAAATCAGCGACGCACAAACATGGCTGCCGAACCACTGCTCAGATCCTGATGAGCCAAGCTGAGTATTGATCCATCTGGCTCTGAAGACACTGTCATGTCACCTTTGCATTTAAGTGTTATCTCGTCAGCTTCAAATGATCTAGCTGTCAGATCTGGAACAACCTGGTCTGTGTGATGTTGCTTTGTTCCTAATGCCCAGCTGTTTACCCAGCAGTCAGTGCCAACAGGGTATTAGACCCTGATGTGTTTTGTATATGTTAGAATGAGTCTGATCTGCTATCATGCAACACTACACTTGCATATGTCTTCATAATTTGACATAATGTGCGTCTGTGCAACTATGTCAGCAATATTTCTGCATCCTGCCTAACAGTTGCCACTTAAACCTACAGCTTCAGTCAATTTTCATCTTAATTTTATTCATTTTCAGCTGTTTTTTGGTATCACCCATTCTCAGGGATAATTAAACAGACAGCTCAGAGTGAAGCATAGCAGCAGCACAAAGCATGTGCAAATTGCTTTAAATTTAATTCCCTTTTTTTCTCCGCAGCAGATGTAACTCAGGATGAAAGGTGGCAATCCTGCCTTGTGATGAAAGGCCTGAAAGTCTTCAAGTCAAGGTGTGTAAATGGTGAAAAAGTAAAGCAAATTCCAACAGAATAAAGTATTAGTAAAACATAATAGTCTTATGTTTTTGAATTTTTTCCATAGGTTTGTTAATTTTTGTTCTGGTGTTAAATGTTTAGTCCTATATATGTATATTGACTGAGTTTCTCACTTCATTGTTTCGAAGAAGCTCTTTATTAAAGGTTTTTAGTCTTGTTGCAGTCAACTGATCATTTCGATCTGCTTTGTAGGTGTCGAATAGAAATACATCAGCAGTTTACACACTGTAGAGGCAGCAAGTTATAGTTACAGACACCATTTTCACCCCAGAATCGAAACAATTTAGTTTTTCAGTTTTTATTCTGCTTCCTCTTGCATTTTGCAGACCTTGTTTCTTAAACATTAATTCAATTCAGTTCACTTCAATAATATTTGATCAATCCCACAATTAAAATGTTCATGTAAAAGAAAATATTACGCATTATCATTTATTTACAATATTGAATTTTAAATATATTTAAATATATTATTTAAATGATACATATTACGGTACTTGATAGATTCTAATTATTGTATAACATGCATTATTTGTACAGTGACTGTTTCTAAAAACAGACAAAAATTCTACTAAAAGAAAATAAATATTGATCATTTTGTTTAGTCCTCTATAGATATGATTATTCAGAAAGTAAAAAAAAAAATGCCACGAAATAAAACGATTTTCTCAACCATCTATGTGGCAGCCTTATAGATTTGAGCGGTGGCGACGTACATCACGACACATTTATTTTTCCTCTCAACTTGGAACATAGTTCTCTTCCCCGTAGAATTCAGAACTGATCATTAACCTTTCCTTTGGTTCCTTCCCTTGCCTGGTCACATTTCCTCTCTATTTGGTTCCTGGCCCCATATGCCACTTTCCTATTTCCTGCCTGTAGACAGCAGGGAGTAGCTCTATTATCACCTTCCTAGAGCTGTCTTTGAATGTGAGAGGCAATTCCATTTCACTCAGCCATGGGGAGGAGGAGAAAAAGGAGCAGGTGGAGGAGGAGGAGGAGGAAAAAAAACCAGAAACACAGAAATTGGTTTAGGTTTACTTCTTATAGCTGACTGTAAGACTATTTTGCTTTCTGGCCTTTATTTCAAAGGCACAATACAGAGCCTGTTGTTGATGTGCAGGGGTTTTTTTGTGGTATATTTTCAAGTCTGAGCAAAGGTTAACTGCTGTGGATTATGTTTGGTTGTTGTGTGAACCCTTTATCACATTTAGAAGCCATTTTTTGAAATATTAATAATCCTAAAGCAGCTATATTACATGGCTGTGAAGCTGTGCTAAACATAGCCAAGATGCCTGTAATGCTCGCTCTCTACTGTGCTGAGCTTACTGCATTTTGCGACATTTTACTTGTGTTATTTTTGGGCTTCCCCTCAGTCCAATACCGGCTTTTCTCAGCATCCGAGTTCTTTTTGGAATGGAAGGGCTCTTGACAATATTGCTCCTGGATAAATTAAACATGAGTTACGCAGAGTGATAATCTGTGGGCCTCTCTTTTCACACTGCATTCCCAATGAGCTGCGTGTTGGCCTGGTGTTGTTGCCTGTGATTTTAATGAAGATTATTCTTGTAACACGACTGTAGCCTGTTTGCTCCTATTCTCCCCCAAATATTTTTTTTCCTTCAGACTGAGATTTTTTCTGGTTTCCATCAAGTGATCTGTGCAGTTTTGCTGTTTATTTTAAGGACTGTTTCGATTGCAGGTCAATGGCCTGTTTGTTACAGATTTATAATTAAGATACTTAGGTACTGAATCAGATAACTGTTTTCTGTCTTGCTGTTTTTGGACTAAATATTCATCATCAAGCTCACCAATCAAACATAAACTGCCAGACACAGCTGTGACTGACTAATTAGCATCCATTTCCTTCTTGTATGTTCTAATGAATTACTGTAAAAACTTCCAACAGGATTATATAGTAAGATGGCTGTGAAATATGCCACTCTTCTGTAAATATAAATGCTTTTCATAAGGATGGGAAATATTATAGGCTTGCTGTGGTGTAGCTGTACTTTAAATCTACAAATGAATTACCTAGAAACTTTTGGCAGTGTAAGAAACAAAAGATTAAACAACTTTCACTGGCTTAATGTGAAAACAGTGAAAGTTAATGTTGCTATATTTAAAATGCTTTTTAATACTGGTTTGCTTTTTATACTTAACACTGATTGTATTTCCAAGGGCTATTTCAAGTTACATATTAATGAACTGGTAATTGTCTCAGCTATAGCTGAGATTGGTTATTTTAAATAAATATTTTCAATCAACAAAAAAGAAAGAAAATAAAACTTTTAAGAATTTCTGCCAGAAATGATTTAAACCAGGCATGTATTTAAAAACAAAATTAAAAACTAAAGCATTTGTCTGAGTTTTGTAACTGCATATCAATTGTAATGGAAATTCAGTGAGGAACAGTGCAATTAACCACTAAAAATTACATAATGTAAAAATTACAGTTACTGGCCCATAATTTAACTATCAATACTTACCAAATCCTTTACAGAGAAACTATTGCAGTCCTCCTACATATTAAAGAAAAGCTTGAAGCACAGTCTTCTGATGGTTAGCTTGAGGCTGACTGGGTTCAGAATGTCTCAGGGCATCCTCAAAGTACCAAGTGCACACTTGGTCCTGGCCACTCTTAAAATGGAACTGATGTTCAATAAATAATTTCAAAGTCACAAACATCGCCCTCACAATCACAGCGATTCAATGATATTCATTTGGCATAAGTCAGTTTCATTTCTGCATGCTTTTCATCAGAAATGGCTTAAAAAGTGGAGTTAGTCTGAATTTTTTATGCTGTGGGCTTACCGAGGGGACAGTGGCCATGTTCCTCACTCGCAGACGACTGACGGTGCATGGCAGCAGAAGTAACAAAATGGTCACAAACCCCTACTGCTCTCCCCGGGTCACACAGGCTATTTAAAATTTAACGAGAGCAGCAACAAACCAAACAGTTGATAACGGATCAGGAGCAGGTGATAAAAGAAGTTATGGTAGGAACATTAGCCTTTCTGCAGACTTTGTGCTTCCAGAGATTATTTACCCACAATTTGTTAGGCCAAATAATGCGCATCAGTGAGTGTGAAGCGGTTACAAGCATTACTCTCAGGGACTTTGGTACCCGGAGGATGAAAATATTTCACAAGTGCTATTTTGTCACAGAACTGGGATGAGGCAGCATTCACACATTTATAATTATGCATGAATTTCATCTCACAACCTCCTAATTCAAATTGTTCTAGCTTTTTGAGAATTGCAGCTATAATTCTTGGTTAACTCACCAGTGTAAATGAGTTCACATTTCCAAAGGATCAAATTTATTGTCCAGCTGTCATAATCACCCAATGTGAACTGACAACAGTGTTGGAATATGTAATTGAGTAAATAGAATTTTGATGAAAAATAAACATATATGCACTTTCTTTTGTAGAATTGGTGTAAAATATTGTGAAACTTAATGCTAATACATTTATGGTTGAATTATATACTTCTTGTCATGATAAAAAATTATATGATCTATAAAATGCAACACATATGTCAAATTAATTAGTCTAATGACTCTATATCTGATTGTATTATATAGAAACATGACAGCTAGGAATTATAGATTAAATGGTTTTCTAATGTGTCAATAATGTTTCATGATGTATAATATAACCTTCACACTTACACTTTACACTTTGTAATTTTCTTTTGGGCAAATTATGAGAAAGATTTTAAAAAATACATACATTGTTACATATTAAATAGTTTTAACAGTCATGGGTTAAAGCTGAATCACAGCTGTCCTACAGCTTCCAAATACAGGTTAGGAAACTAAAAAGAATGCAAATGTCTGTTAGGTTTGCTTAGCAGCTTAATTGTCAACATCAAAACAAGAATGAAATTTGACCTTACAACAACTTATTTTTGTTGAAATATTAAAAATGGGGATGATAACAACTATGATGGAAAGCTTAAAAACATGCAAAGATTTAGAAATTAATTTCTTTTTAAAAAATCTAGAAGAGAAGCAGTAAACTTCACATATTCACAGAGCCTGCAGTCAGTGGTATGGAAGTAAACCTCCCTCGGTTAATTATCTGCTTATTGACACACCTCCTCCTTCTAGAACAGAGCAATACTTTGCACATACTGACCTGTGATTAAGCAATCTGTCAATCCACCAAACCATAACATCAACGAATCCAGTCATTATGAAGCTGCTTATTATAAAAATACATCATTTTGTTAGTTAAATTTACTTACTACTGTTTGTTTACAAGTTGCATTCACAGTTATTGTGCACACATTAGATGAGTACATAACTCAAATTTACTTAAAAAATATATTACTGTACCTCCAAAAACACTATTTATCTCATTTGTTTACCATTTGTTGAAAAACAGTAAATATTTAGCTTCGTCTGCTGGATATGTAAAATGTTTGAATTTATACCTTTTTGTGCTTGACAAAAAAAAAATGTAATAAAACTACTTATATGCATTTTGTACAGATTGAAACCCCCCACAGTGCAGTTCTGGTATGATATTAGCACATGATACCTGTCATTCTCATTTCCAGCGAACATCATGATCACCTGTCCTGAGGTTAATTTGCTGTGAGCTTTGTGGTAAAGAATCACGCTTGAGTCTGGTCTGACTGGGCAACCCTTAAAGGACATCAATAATGAGCAGGTGTAGGAGTGCACTTCTGCGTAGACGCGTGTCTCTGTGTCCAGGGAGGACGGCTAATAAGGATTTAAAAGCCACAACTGTCCACTCCGCCCCTTAGCAGGCCTCCAGCTGTCTTCTCTGTCAGAAAGCACCCTGATTCCCTCTGACAGAGAGGATCACTGATGGCAGCAAGCCACAGGGGAATGTAGTTATGCTAGCATAGCACAAAGCACCACCCTATTGAATCAGATTGGTAATGCAAGTTAATTAAAGACATAAGTTAGATATCAGCTTTGTTGTTTTTCTTTTCTTTTCTATCAGTCAGAGCAAATAATAATAATAAAAAAGAACCTGGACTTTGATTTATTGATGGAAATTCCAATGTGACATCTAGCAAACAGCATATAAATAACTTAAAAGCCATCTTAAATGCGTTCCCATGAAATTTTTAGAGCTACTGTAATATAAGCCACTACCTGTCATGAATCCCAAATAACCTTGGCTCTCCCCTCTTAGTTCAGCCCACTGAGCCTCATTCCTTATTACTGGCCTGACAAGGAAATGTTTACCCATCCGACAAGAGACACGCCATTTCATAGTCACAAAAAGCAATTTCACCTGACTGGAGGAGCACACTATGTCCCAATATCCTTGCTGGCTATAATTTTGTTGTCATTTTGTGTGCTGTGATCATATCATTGAAGTGACAGTGCTGGGCATTAGGTAAAGTCCCTAAGCTGGTGCTCACTTTCAGGCTTGTTCTCTCCTTGTCATTCACATTGATTGGATTAGACCCAGGTGGCGTACAGATTCCTTTGGCACAACAATAAAAAAACGATGATATGATGATGAAAGAACTAACATTGTTTTTTCTCATAAAATTAACACTGTTAATCTGAGAAGGCTTGATGGAAAATATGTATTTTTTTATGATGATGCATTTTAGAGAGGGATTTTGCTTTTCTGAGCTCATCACAATTTAGTGAAAGAGTATTTAGCTTGTTAAAGTTTTCTTCTGTAGTTGTTTATTCGTCACTCAAATATTCCAGATCATTTGATTTTAATATTGGACAATGATGATTTGATTAACTATGTTTTCTGGCAGATCTGTTCTACCACTTAGTGAAACTATTATTGTGCACCTTTTATATCTCAAAAAGGTACCAAATATATGCTATTATCAAAGCAAAGTACAAAGTAGCTTTAATTCAGCCAAAAACAATGTTACAGACAGAAGAAATCAGTGAGACAGTCATGGAGGTGGCTGGGTGGGGTTCAGTACGTCTCTTCTTAAACACCTTTCAAGAGGTAATTCCTTTCTTTTCTTCTTCTCTTGGAACCAACACTCTGGGTCACTTACTTACATGAATGCAGAAATAAGGTAGCAAATTCGGGTTACCACAAAAATTGTCCCAAAGAAATCAGGGAAATAATGTCTTGTGCAAAATCAAGAACCCATTTAAACAGATCTATCTGGCAACATGAAGTAGGCTAAATATGTAATAAAAGCAGAACATTTTGCCCTGAGCTTAATAAATTGGATCAACTGTTGTTCCAAGTTGCAGAGTCAACTGGGAGCAACAGTTACAACATCAGGCCTCACTTGTCTTAGATGAGGTTGATGTTTGTGATTCAACAGCAAGAAGAGCCTGGAGAAAGATGGCTCCCATTTCGAGCTCCTGATAAAAAGTGCTGTTGACCCATATAACATATAAATGCTTTGCATTTGCCAAAGGTCTGTACAAACTAAGATGAAGATCCAACTTTCTGGAAGATTTGAATGTTTTAAATGTTTCCCCACTCCAGCACATCCACACATCCAATAGAGTTATTCAAAATACTCCGTTTTTAGAAAAAGCTGTCCAAAGTTTTGTGTTTATATGTCACGGCATGTTAACAACAGATTGAACAAGCGTACCAGCTGAAAAAAGTGTGGCGGACGAAGACAGAAGGTATACATAAGTGAAGTGTTTGCATTTTCTCTCTAATCTGTCTTGTGGGGGATCCATTGGGTCTTTAAGCATTAATATCTCATATAAATCCATGAAAGAGTCTGTCTGTCCACCTTTAAATGGCTAAAAAAACACCCTAAAATTCAGTTTCTGAAGTGCCCTAGTCAAACCACTTACATTTCATTAAGATGCCATAGTATTTATGGCTCTAATCACCAGGCAAATGTGGCTTAATTAAATAATAAAATGTAATTAATCTCCTAATAACGATGTAAAAGAGCATCACACTCATCTTTGTCTGTTATCTCAAAAACTCCATGACAGTTGTTAGCGCCAAACAGATCATTATTTAATCATTGGGGTTTTTTTGTATTTACTTAGGTTATCATTATCTGATATTTAAATGAGTTTGATCATCTGAAACAGTTAGGTGTGAGAAATAAAGCAAAAGCAGAAAAAATTTGTAAGGTGACAAATAGTTTTCCACAGCATAACAGGCCTGCATGTAGACATGTAAATATATGCATGTATGCACATATTAGCATTAAGATCTTATATATTTTTAATTATAAATAGCTATAGATTCTGTTCATGTTGAGTCACTGCATTATGCTCAGCTGGTCAAATAAGGCTCTTTGCAGAGACAGGAGGCAGCCATCCTAACCTGCACTGCTCTACATCTCCCCAAGGACAAAGCTGGCCACAAGCATAACAAATGAGCCTCCTCCCCTTTCATTATGTCCACTGGTGGTAGCTGAGGCAATAAAGGGAAGACTTCGTCTGATAAACAGGGGCAGCAGTACCTGGGGAGACGCACAAAGTTGCTGCATGGTTGATTCAACAATTGGTTAGTGGGAGACAGAGAGAGAGAAAAAAAACAGAAAAAAAACAAGCTCACTTTGCTTATTAAAGAGCAGCAATGGAAGTGAACCATAATCCTGTAATGAGCAAAAGCAGAGAGTGGCCTCTTTTCCTTAGGCACAGACAAGCCTGTGCTTGCATGTTTCTCAGAAATAGATTGCTGGACCCAGTAGCCTTTCTGTAATGACCCCTCTTGTTAGCTTTAGAGATTCATGGCTGTTCATTAAAGATATAACATGGTGGGCAGTAGCACGAGTGAAATAGATCTTTACTTGTATTCCTTTTTCCTCAGATGGTTTAGAATATCTTGTGCACAGTGATTAGCCAATCATACTGCAGAGCAGCCACCAAAAGTTACAGAATAACTTTTACCTACATTCTAAAACATTCTACAAACTTCCTGGGGTTTAATAAATCAAATTGTGTTATTTTGCATGTCTAGTTTGAGGTCAGTTTTAGATCAATCCAGCTAAGATTATGGACTATGGGTTTAACCCAGCTACCGGGTTAGATTTTGTACCAAAAAATGGGTTAAGTGACTGACAGTTTAAGTTACAAACAATTTTTATGTTAATATAAAAATAGCTCAAATCCTTAAATTGATCATATTAAGAATGACAGCAGCATAAAACTGTCTAATTTTATTAATTGGATATTAAAATCTATCCAGTTGACTCCTACCTGTCCATTGTTCAATATTTGCAGATTTCTTTTCTGTGGAACTTAACTGTAGATTATTTGCAGTAAACCTGCTTATTTATGTATTTTTTATGGCATATGTAAACTATTCAAAAGAAAGTGCAGCTTGAGAAGCTGAAATACTAAGGAGCAATGGAACCTGACATGTTACTGGCTGGCATTTGCAATTCAGCCAATCCAGGTGTGTGTAATTTCTTTGCCACTAATTGGCTGCACCCCCAAGAAAGAAAATGAGGAAGTATTTGTGGATTTTAGCTATTTGTGGGTGGCTGTAGTCCCTCAGCCTTGAAAGTGGATCCCTGAGTAAAGGGATCCACTTTACTCAGAATATAACTCCACATGAATTCTGTCTATATTGACTTTCCCACCAATTCTTTGGTCAGCATATCTCTAGCATGCCCTAATTAGTCAGCAAGTAAAAGAGCATCAAACTCCATGTCTGACCATTTCTTTTAACATCTTGTAAAAGAGCTTTAATAAACTCTGATCAGTATGGAGTGTTTTACTGTCAAATTCCAAAAGACCTGGATGTGCAGCAATATTATAAGTTTATAAGCTTGTGTTGGTACCCAACCTGGACAACTTTCTTCTTCACTGATAATTAGTTACACATCAGCTTCACGATTTGTAGACAGCTTTCTAAAAACCTGCTTATACATAAAATATCATTCGTAGAATGACTTCATTCATACACAAAACATATCAAAATTGATGCATGGAGGCATGCAGCCAAAGCTCCCTGTTGCTGAATATGTCAGTAGTTTTGCTTGTCACACCATCTATTTCAAAGTCACACAATGGTCGTGCTTATAAGTTTTCTTTTTTACCTTCTACAAATAATTAATATGCTGAAAAACGTTTTTCTTTTTAAAAAACAAACAAACAAAAACATTACAACACTGGTTAGTGCTTGTAAAAGCACAGTTTATGTTTCCTACCAACCAGATCCAGGCCAGACAGGGACCATAAACAGCCACATATTCAATCAAAAAGAAATGAATCTGAACAAGATCTCTGTAAAATTCTGTCATCAAAAACTGTAAGAAAAATGTTAAAATAAACACTTTCTGTTTGAGTCCAGTTTTGAAGTGGATCATTTTAGCATTTATTTCCAACTTACTCCCCACATGATCAGTTAACTTGTCAATTAAAGTGTCTGACTGCGGCTGCTTCCTCTGCGACTTTTGCCCAACACATTACAACAAATCGCTTTGTCGAATCTGACTGACAACATAAAGCTCAAAAAGCACATCATTAATTAAACAAATTAAAGCAACTCTCTGTGCACTGAGTTTATAGATGTTTAACTATATAAAATTTAAAAACTCTTTTTGCTTTGTAGAACAACAATTCACTAAGAAAATAAAACACTGGGGGGGAAATAGCCAACCAGGGTCCCTCAGCAGCTACATATTTTGCTTGTGCCTCTGGCTGGTCTTTTATGCACCGTCGCTGTAAACAAATTGTGATCGAAAACCGCAAGAGACCAGCTAAATTATCGCCAGATTCCAGATTTTAAATGAATAATTTTAGAATTTACAGTTAAACCACGCAGCATTATGAGTCAACTTATTAAAGAAAACGGGAAGGTGTGTACCTGCAGCTGCTTTCTCTGCAACTTGTTCCATCTTCAATCAAATCTGATTCACTTCAATTTAATCTGCAGGGGGAACTAATTATTCTCCTCTGCAGATTGTCAGATTAAATGATTTAGTTTTTAATTACCAATTTTAAGAACATTTCATTTGATTCGTTATTTGAAATATATTTCATGAAAAATGTGTTTTTCCCCACACGAGCCTCTAATTACCATTCTTTCCAATTACCTCTCCAAAAAAGCAGTGGCCAAATTAACTAAATTGTTGCACAATGACTCTTAATGGAGAGCATATTTTGGTATTTCCAGCTCCTCCACTGGGCTGCTGCCTCTTGCCTCTTATCAGTGCCCAGCTTCCTAACTTTCAGTGAGTATAAAATATTTACCAGCGCTGGGACTCATAAACACATCTTCAGCGGGACGCAGTGATTTCACGCCATATCACAAGCGTTTTAAGGCTGCCTGTCATGGACTGTCATTTTTGGCATGTTAATAATAAATCCCGGTTTGCTTCGACAGACATAGTTTGGCACTCATGGTGCATAAATAGGTAAATAACGCAAAGTAAAGGTAAACAGAGCAGCCGAGAGAGAAAAAAAATGGCTTTAATAATTATATGTCTTTCGTATGAATAGAAACAGTCGGAGTCCTTATATGTTTTAATCACATATAGGCCCGTGTCACACTACAAACAAATCACTTTGTTCACAGCGCTCCTAATTAAGAGCTGTCTAATTAAATTACAGTGCTGAGTTAACCAATAGCAGCGGTTGTTTCATTAGGAACGAGCGCAGAGTGATGGAGAGAAAATCCGTCCTGATTGCAGGATGGTGTCAATTGGCTAATTTGCCGCCTTCCTTACTCCAAGTCATGTTAGATTAGGAGAGGCGTGTGCAAAAAGCCTGTGATATAGGATGAGCTAATAGAGCTATGCAAGTGGAGAATTGCATCTCGCTGACGAGTGAAATCTCAAAGAAATTTATGAATGTGGGCAGTGGCTTTGCGAGCTCCAATGGATCAGAGGAGCTCTCGTTGCAGGACCATCCTATTATATCTGCAAGTGACAACCTGGAGAGAAGTTCACCTCTGAAAAAAAACTCCAGGGAGATGACGAATCAGTCAGAGGCAGACAATTTCCCCGACTCCAAGGACGCGTCGGGGGACGTCCAGAGGGGCAAACTCTCTCCTGATCTCCACGGAGTCTCTGACATCCGTCATAATTTCGATGGATCTGCAGGAGAAAGGTGCATCTTTTCTCCGTCCGCCCAGCCGCCGTCAGTCTCCGCTGCTCCCACTGCCATGTTTCCGTACCCGAGCCAGCATGGACCGGCGCACCCAGCTTTCTCCATCGGGAGTCCCAGCCGCTATATGGCCCATCATCCGGTCATAACTAACGGAGCATACAACAGCCTTTTAACCAACACGTCGCCGCAAGGCTACGCGACGGCGGGTTACCCTTACGCGCAACAGTATGGACACACGTACCAAGGGGGAGCTTTTTACCAGTTCTCTTCGGCGCAGGCGGGACTGGTACCGGGAAAGGCGCAGGTGTATCTGTGCAACAGGGCCCTGTGGCTGAAGTTTCACAGGCACCAGACAGAGATGATCATAACAAAACAGGGACGGTAAGTTGGTGAGCATGGGGATGCTCTAGAAACACAAAAAAGGATTTGGTCGATTCTGTAAAATGAATTCGCGTAGCACCTCCACATAAATAGTAATAGTAAGAGTAATAAAACATCGAAAATAAAAACAATTGTTTGGACTTAATAAAATTGACAAGAAAAAAAAATCTAAACTGTTGGTTTTTGATATATAAAAAAAATCTTGAAGTATTTTATTTTAATTGTAGAGTTTTTTTTCTTCGTTTTTTTTTTGCAGACGAATGTTTCCCTTTTTAAGCTTCAACATTTCTGGCCTCGACCCAACCGCTCACTACAATATATTTGTGGATGTAATACTCGCTGATCCGAATCACTGGCGATTCCAAGGAGGAAAGTGGGTGCCGTGTGGGAAAGCTGACACAAACGTTATAGGTAGCTTCATCCTTATTGTTATTATTTCTTATTAATATACTCATAACAATAACATTATCCACCTAATATTTCATTTTGTCTTTAATTTTGTACCTTTTTACGACAGTTATAGTTTTTAAATAATGTTATTTTATTTTATATGTCTTTTTGCTTATTTATTTATTTTGCACAATTTTTAAGGGAACAGAGTTTACATGCACCCGGATTCCCCAAACACCGGCGCGCACTGGATGCGTCAGGAAATCTCGTTTGGAAAGCTAAAGCTCACCAACAACAAAGGCGCCTCCAACAACACAGGCCAGGTAACACCCGCAGTTCATTTCATTTTCAATGCATCTTGTCAGCTTGCGTCATTATTCGCACAGGTGCGCTAGCTCCGTTTATGATAAGGAATTTGAAAACAGCAGAGTGATGCTTGAATCATCTTTCTAAACTCTGAAAGTGAGTTTCTTCCATCGAAACCTCCAGATGGTGGTCCTCCAGTCACTCCACAAGTACCAGCCCAGGCTCCATGTGGTGGAAGTGAACGAAGATGGGACAGAGGACACCAGCCAGCCGGGAAGAGTCCAGACTTTCACCTTCACCGAGACGCAGTTCATCGCCGTCACCGCTTACCAGAACACTGACGTACGGACACATTTCTGTTTGAGACCAGATTCAAATTCTGCTGCTGCACATCTTATTTACTTGCTTTACCCTTTAGGAGAAAACAAAAAAAAAAATCTAATATTAACATAAAAAAAATCAAGGTGAATTTTTGTTCACTTGAAATATTTAAATGATTAGTTTCAACTGGCTAATTTCACTGTTGTGTTTTTCGCTTTATTGCGCTATTGTCTTACGATGCCAATATCTAAGTCTTCATTAAATTTTCTGTTTTGGTTTTATTTAATTTTTTTATTGGAAGAAATAATTATTATGTTTTCCTTCCTGCAGATTACGCAACTGAAAATCGACCACAATCCGTTTGCCAAAGGATTTCGGGACAATTATGACACGTAAGATGATTCATTTTAATAATTAGTTTTTCGTTTTAAATTAAAATGTTTATTCTGCTATGTTTTCAAAAAACTTTCATAAATCTTTATTTAACCTTTCTCCAGACAACTGAAATTTTAAAACACAGTTCGCATCATTCTAACTCTATTTTAAGGCATTTAAAATAATTACAGTAGCATAAATAGGTATAACAGGACTGTAAAAATATTCCAAAAAAGAAATTGCCATATTCAAAAATGTAATAATTTATGAGGAACTTTTCTTCTTTTGAATTCACCTGCTTTTTTTATGGGAATTAAAACTCAAATCATTCATTTATAGAAAAACTTCTGTTTCTTCTCGAGAAGTCAGTGTGTATCAGAATTTTTGTGTATTGTGAAAGAGAATTTCAAGGACAATTGGAAATGACAATTAGATCTTCTCAGATTTAAATATAACTGGTCCAACTCACGGGATGTCCGTTTTCATAATTTTCTGTTTTTTTTTTTTTTTTAGGATCCACCATTACGCACAGCTTAGCTCTGAATTGTTTCTGTTTTTCTCTCCATCTTTTTCAGTGTATACACAGGCTGCGACATTGACCGCCTAACTCCATCACCGGGTGATTCTCCGCGCTCACAGATCGTGCCGGGTGCGAGATACGCCATGCCCAGCTCCTTCCTGCAGGACCAATTTGTCAGCACTTATGCCAAATCTCGCTTTCACCCTGGCGTGGGGACTGGTCCTGGCACGGAGCGCAGCGTCCCACTCGGCAACAGCTTGCTGTCCCCGCAGCAAAGCGAGGAGCCCACTGTTGCCACCCCCCCGCAGCGTTGGTTTGTCACCCCTGCCAACAACCGACTGGACTTTGCCGCCTCGGCATACGACGCCGCCGATTTCGCCGGTAACGCGGCCACCTTGCTGTCCTACGCAGCGGCCGGAGTAAAGGCTCTCCCCCTGCCGACTGCGGGCTGCTCCAATCGGCCTCTTGGCTATTACGCAGACCCGTCTGGCTGGGGAGGACGCACGCCACCACAGTACTGCGGCGTAAACAGTAAATCCAGCTCGGTCTTTTCCTGCTGGCCGACCAACTCCCTTGGAGGCAGGGCGGGCACCAACTACCTGTCGGAGGAGGTAGACTCCATCGCGACCGAGAGGTCACCGATCGGTGGCTCGGAAGAGACCAAACCCAAAGACATCACCTCAGAGTCCAGCTGGATAGAGACGCCGTCGTCGATAAAGTCGATTGATTCCAGCGATTCTGGGATCTTTGAACAGGCCAAAAGAAGACGGATCTCCCCCTCTGCCACCCCGGTGTCAGAGACAGTGTCCCCGTTAAAATCCGAGCTGCTGGCACCGAGAGAGTGCGAGAAGAACTGTACAAAGGACATTGGTTACTACAGTTTTTATCCTCACAGTTAGAACAAATCTATCTATCTATCTATCTATCTATCTATCTATCTATCTATCTATCTATCTATCTATCTATCTATCTATCTATCTATCTATCTATCTATCTATCTATCTATCTATCTATCTATCTATCTATCCACACTGTTGAGTCAGAATCACTGTATTTATGTTCATAATGTATATACTGCTGGACATTTGTGATAGTGACTGTTTGTACAAAACCAAACAAAACAAAAAAGAAATCAAGCATAAGATTAAAACAGTCAGTAGTATTTTAAAGAGCGACATGTCTTCTGTTTAGTAGCCTCAACTGTTAGTAACTAAAGATATTTAGGAATCTGTACATGACATGGTTTTGTGTAGCATATACTGGCATAATAATAATCTCTGTCAGTGAAGGAAAAAAGAAAAAAGAAATTTGTATTTTATTAAAGTTGTAGGCTACTAAACGTTTTAAAAGCCGATCACTGCTAAATTGATGATACATGTGGTACATGACGTTTTAAATGTTGTAGATTTAGGGCCTTTTGTTTATCAATTCTGATTGATTTCAGTCAGATTTTTTTCATAGCCCCTATATACTATTCTCTTGTGAAAATTACAATATTTGTTGTATCGTGACTGAAACATAATAAAAAAAATGTCGGTGTGAGGCTTGCTTAATCCGTTGCGGTTAAAAGATTTGGCCTTTTTTTGGTTAAAGATCTAACAGTTATTGTTCTTTTTTCATTTTAATTCATCACGTTGCGTCTTTGCTAAATTCCTACCAGCGCTCGTTTACGAAAACAACCAAACCCTTGATATCAGTACGATGAATTAAAATGATCCTGCTTCGTTTTACGGCATCCAGTATTATTTCTCACTCCTGCTCTTTTTTTTCTTTTCTCGCATACTGAGGTTTTTTATAACATCTTTTTTAAGATAGGTGTTTGTTGCTTGGTCTTCCATAATTTCACCAACTATAACCACAACATTAGAATTAATATGTTTTCCGGTTGTCTCGGCAAAAATGGAAACAAAGAAATGAAAGAAAAAAAAAGCAAAACCACAAACGAGGAAAATAGTTAAGGAAATCAGTAAATGAGAATTTCTAGAAACTCTACTGGAACTAAAAATGCAACTCTACAAAAGATGTAAGTTAAATATGTTTATATCTTTAGCGCCACCCATCTTCTACCTTTTTTACTGTTACTTTTAAAGAGAGGAAGGCCCACAGAATGATGCTACCACCGCCATGTTTCACGGTGCGACTATGACAGCACTGACAGTATTACAGATTTTATATGGAGTTCTTTGGGCAAGAGTTAGAAAACATTAAAAACTAAACAAAAGCAAAAGAAGGACAAAAGACAGACCATAAAATATTAAGACACAACGAATGTGATTTCATAAACATGTTCACCTGAATCTTACTTTTAAATGTCTTCCGTATGGTCAAACTTATGTTCAGGAATTTTATGTTGCCTGAGCTGGTTAATTTTAAAATAAATTGAGCACTGATGTCCAGTCAGTGCAATTCAATGTACAAATACACTTATTCCTAGATGAAAAGTGAGGCGCAATACGCTCAACATTCAGCTAATTAGCATTCAGCGAGAGTAAACGCTCCCAGCTGTCAATAAAAGGTGTGGCATTCAGCTTCTCGCAGTGCTCACTCTGTCATCCAAAGGCCTTCCCAGCCACAGGCAGCAGATGGCGATAACTGTATGCTGATCCTTTTAAACCAAACCGTGTCTTCAGTTTGTTGGTCAGGAGACCATTCCAGAGGTACGCCAATTTTTCTAATCCCCTTAATTAAAGTTTTAATCAGGGATATGTTCGCTTTTCTGGCTCTGCCACTGAACATTTAGCTTCCTCCTCTGGATTGAGCCACACATGGATAGTGATCTACACCAGATGGCGATCCTTTACTATTTATGTCAGTCAAATGGATTCACGCTGGGCGGAACGCTCAAATGTTTTCAGTCTCGGTCCAGAAGATGATGAACTCTACAAACACGCGTATAAACATAGACATAGTTATGGAAAATACAGGAAAAAAAGAAACACAATACTTTTATAGCTATTCTTTAGAGTAATGTTGTAAAAGTATATTTTGTGTTTTTAGCGTTATTTTTTTTCTAATTTCTAATTGAGCATTTAATTGTGTCTCATAAGTTGTTTAATGCAAGTCTGGCAGTTTCTTTAAACGCATTTCATTCTCTTTCATTTGTTTTGTTTCTAATTACTGTGGTCGTTTCTGACATTTTCAGTTAGCTGCTGATGATACATTTCTACTTCTTAGTATTATTTTTTATCTATTTCAGCCCAATTCGCTCGTTTTAGCATGCCGTCAGTTTTATTGATGTTTTCTTGTGTTTTTCTTGTTTTTTGTTTTTTTTGTTTTTTTTTTACATCCATGTTACAGACCTTTTGTAGATGATTGGTTGTTTAGACTTATTGTCAATCTCTTAGTCATGGCTTTACGCATTTTTAATAAGGTCAATTTAAACATGAATTACATTTTAAACAAAGCCCACATTTCAATCTACTGATCTATATGCGATTCTAATTTAGTTGGTGTCCGGTGAAGGAGTAATCGAGGATATGGATAGAAGTTGTAATCTTATTCTCAACCAAAGAGGGCGCAACAGCATCATATGACATGTGCATCACGATTATCATCTATTGTACTAACAGGGCCAAAAGAAAATCAGATACTATACACAACTGGTTGATTTCTCAGGTAGCACTTTTTGGTTAGTCACATTTGTGTAGTAGCTATAAATGAACTAGTAAACAGAGATTGTAGAGACAAGTTAACATGTCAGCGTTTTTGTTCCAAAATAGTTATATGACTGAACTGTTGACTACTACATAAACACAGTGTTGTTTAGGACTTTAGTAGTGTAGCAGTTTGGTTAACTGGGATTTATGTTTCTACTGGGTTGAATAATCTGCTACTAACACAAAAGTGTTACCATGAGTAATTTGAACTGGTGCAGCAAAAATATTAAACAAGTGTAAGCAAAATGTCCAGCTGCAGTGTAACCACAACCTGCCATACCTTTGTTGCTGGACCACTAACCCAGTTCATTAGAATAGATTGTAATACAGTTATAAGACTACTGCAAACAAAATAGTGACCTATTTTGCTTAATTGAAAACATTATTTAATCTGTAAATTAATTGTCTTGTCTTAGGCTGCAGCTTAAGTCCACTAAAAGATCAGAAGTAAAAGTGTTGATGTATTTATTCACTGCATTCCTCGCTGCTGCAAGACAACAGAAAAATACTAAAACGATTTTGTTCATTTAATTAACATAAGATTATGATTTTGTTATTTGTAGCATTTGGCCAGAAACTGAACATTTCACCTCACCGTGTGTAGTGTGACTTTTATGTTGCTTTTAACAAATAAAAATATGAAGAAAACAAACTGGGCACAGAATCAAGTATCTCTCCAGCCTTTTCTGCTAAAATCGTCCTTGTGAGTCAGAGTTTATTAAAAACCAGCGAGATAAAAGCTGGTTATGTAACCCAGGACCTATAGCACTCTTTATCGAGCAAAACAGAAGGAAAAACACAGATTTCTGTCAAGAAATTTGTTCTCAAAGCGACCTCTGCACTTTTGTGCTTCAAACAATAAAATCAGAGCACTTCATGAGTGACGCGTTCACGTCAGCTGGCTGAGAGGCGCTTGAGTTTTCTTTTTTCTGAGCATCTATGCAGCGTTAACGATCACGAGCATCTGACCATGGATGAACATGTGACCGGTGTTTGGACCCGCAGACACTGCGACACCTGACAGGATTTCAGACAGCGGAAGGTCTCTGCTTCGTGTTTTTGGAACCAGATCGCTGCCGAGTGAGGAAGAGGAGGAGGATGGACACCGCGGAACAGGGAGCTCAGGTAGAGCCACTGCTGCTTTCGGTAAAGCGAACTGATTTTCTACATAGCACAACTTAAGCTGCCTACTTGTAGTGCCTGTTGATTCTGTAATATGTGCAAATATTGTAATCCATTACAAAATGCCAGAATAACATTTTACTATCACCATTGGCAGAAGTTGAGATATTTTCTTGTTTAGGAGTGTTTTTTATTGCTTTGTTCAGACATTTCATCCCACAAGTTCTTCACAGTTAATTTTGTTCCATTCCTCCTGACAGAACTATAACCAAGTTATATCTGTATGTCGTTTTGCTTCAATGAAAGACTAATTTCTGTTCAAGCTTTAACGTTATGGCTTTACATGTTGTTTCAGTATTTCCACATGGTCTGCTTTTTATGATGCCTTCTATTTTGTAAAATGCTGAAGTTCCTCACATGCAACATAATACAGCCATCTCCATACATTACAGCTGGGACAGTCTTCTGAGGCTTGCAAACTATTTCCTTTCTCCTCTAAATGTAGTGATGGTCACTGTGGTCAAGGACTTGGATTGAGGTGTGTTCGCTAGCTTCTTATGATAGTTTTGGAGTAATTGCTTCTGGATTGTTGAATAGCCTTTTAGCCCATGTTGGCAGCTCATTTCAGTATGGATGAATGATTGTTTCAGCTCTAGACAATTGGAAATTATACCAAAGGATGGATCAGAATTGTGGAGGTTCACAATTCTCTCATTTTGGTTAATTTCTTTTAATTTCTCCCAATGTTACATAAAGAAACCAAGTTATTTATGTGTGCTGTAGAAAAATATTCACTGATTCACCTCAAATTTTCCTCAAGTGAACCTACCTGAAGGTCTTCAGGCTGAAGCCTGTAAAATGGATAACATCATCATCTTCCTCAAGTTGTTCAAAGGAATAGTAAACTCTGCATAAATAAAATTGTGATTTTTAAGAAAGTAAAGTTTCTTGCTCATAATTCTAGCATTCAGGATATGGAAATGTATTTAGTAGAACCTGATCAAAAATAGAAAAATAAAATCTATTTTAGCAGCTTATTTTGAATTTATGTCAATGTCAAGTTTAATTATTCATATTCTTTGTTTTCCCCTTAAAAACAACTCAAAACTTGTACTAGTTGTCTTTTATAACTTTGTAGTTTCCTGTATCAGATGTCCCGGTTTTAGACTGAAGTGAACTTGTACGCCATGCAAATATGCTGGGTCATAAGTCATGCTTATGCAAAACTTATCTATATCATCCCAGACAGACTTTAAATTGACCATTAAGCTTTATTTTTGTTGAATTAAATATATCTATTCCAGACAAAAGCCATAGGAGACTGTCCTCAGACAGATACATTCATACATACTAATAGGGGCCTGCTAATCATAAATGAAGTAGATTTGACAATATTATCCGCTGGCTGTTTGCATCACACAAATTCTTCCATGAGCGGAAGAGTGACAACGTATTTTCTCTTAAGCTACTTTTAGAGCTTTGCCTTAGAAATGTCAGGTCGTAACCTGACCCTGAAAGTCCACAAACATTTCAGAGTCATGGTAATCTTTCCTCTGCTTGTGAGCAAGTAAAATCTGACTGGAGATTTTTTTAGATGCATTTCTGAAGAATATAATTATGAAAATAACAATAAATGTTCATGTTTAGCATTATCTGAATGATTGTATTTTCTTTTAGGTTAACTCTTCATTTGCTTCATCAATCAGGCGAAGAAGCTTGGTGAGTTGTTTCTTGGATTTTTTTTTTTTTCTTTGGGGGATTTTATTTTAAATGAAATATGTCTTTGTATGATGTGAGAACGGTTATTATGATCTTATTCTGAAAACAACCCCACAAAGATGAAAACAGAGGATTTATTGTGGGATCAGCTGAAAACACTATTTGGCATTGACCAAGATGATTTGATGCAGCTGAAGCTTATCTCTATGACTCTTCTTTAGAGGATACACTGTTTTAAACTGAGCTTCATTTTTATGGCAGAATACTGCCAGGCAGCAGCGATCTAATCTATAATCTCACAATCAGAGAGTGGTGAAGCAGTTTTTTGGATGCTCAGTCACAGATTCCAGTTGTTTGACACAACAGATGGGCATCAGCCTTTATCAGACATGGTGTGAATCAGGGCAGCAGGAGTTTGTTCAAAGCTCGGCTTTTAGACAGTGTCACATTCTGTGCAACTAGATTTAGAGAGTAGGACGGACAAGGAGAGCACATGCATCCCAATACTTTAGAGGTTCCTTGGGGCTTCAATGGTCAGGTAGGACAAGGTTTAATCTGGGTCCTATTATGTGGGATTTCTTGCGTAAGAGATACTTTTCAGCAGGCTTTGTGCTTCTTTCTGAGCATCTGAAGGCTGATAAAGCTATAGACTGATAGCATTTTCTTGTTAGATGGAATTAAAACAGACAAGTGAGCTAAAAGAACACCTTAAAAAGGGTTAGTTGTAGGGGGCGGAGGGTAGAGAGCTCGTGGTGATTGTAGGTTTGCACTCTAATGCGCACTCTTACGGCATGCTGAAGTTGAAAGTAGAATCGTTTAAGGATTACCATGCAATGCATTTTGTGCGTTTTGTGCTGTCGCTGATGCTTTCAACATTGCCATCTGCAGAGATCAGATCCAAGCATGTGTCACATCCTGTCATATGATGTCTGCTGTGTGCTTTGCCAGTCCTCTGACATGATTTCTCTGGGTAAAAACTGATCGTTAGTCTTGAAAGTATCAGTGTTTAAAACAATTGGATACATCAAACGTTTCTATAATCAGAGCTCAGACTAGCAATAGTGTATGGTTCTTGCGTATTTTGCTCAACAACACTGTTTAGAAACTATAATGCAGCTTTGAAGTTAATGTGGCGGTCAGAAGTTTATATGCTCTCATCACTAATATAAATTCTTTTTGGATTTTCATCTATTAATAATGAATAATTTGTATTTATTTTTTTTTTAACAATGAATTTTTCCAAATCTTTTGGAGTAAAATATATTTTGCTCTCCATAATGAAATTAGAGTGACAGTGTGATAAATTCCTGACAGATGCATTTTTATTGACTAGCCTCTTCCAAACATCCATCCATCCATCCATCCATCCATCCATCCATCCATCCATCCATCCATCCATCCATCCATCCATCCATCCATCCATCCATCCATCCATCCATCCATCCATTTTCCTACAACCTTGTCCCTTACTGGGGTCGGGAGGGTTGCTGGTGCCTATCTCCAGCTATCGTTGGGGCGAGAGGCGGGATACACCCTGGACAGGTCGCCAGTCTGTCGCAGGGCAACACAGAGACACACAGGACAAACAACTATGCACACACACACTCGCACCTACTCTTCCAAAAATATCAGAGAAATAATTAAACAACATAAAAGAGGTAGAAAATCTTCACATTTGTTTAACAGAGTATAAACAGACACCCACACTAATGTTTGATTAAATGACTCTCATCAAGTCGTTCATTAATTTTTGTAGCCATCCAAAACCATTCACAAAATGCTGGCCCAAACTCTTCTTATCATAATTGTTGGTTTCCTGGTTTTGGCTCAGTGATTAATGTCGTAATTCTCCATTGATATGTTTGTCTAAATCTTTTGATTTGGTTCTTTCCAGCCTAAGTCTCAGTTGCCATTTTGCTTTTTATAGTCTGTTTTGTACATTGCATATTTATGTATGATTTTATTTTTTTAAAGATTACACATTTTCTTTGCTGCTGCTTTTCAAAAATGTTTTCAGTTATGATGCATAACACTTTGGACACTGGTCACTGTGCTTAAACTGATTTTGTAAATTAAACTAACTTCATCAGTTTCAATAAATTGAAACCAGTGAACCCAATTTTTGATTCTGAAATGACTCGAACTGTATTGTGTATCATCAGGATATCTTAAAAAAAGTTCAAATGCATCTTTATGTGGGGTTTGATGTTGTTTGATGCCAGTAATCTTGATTGTTGTTTTATGCTAAATTTTTCATGGCTGATTATGCTGTGTTATGCTATTTCATGGAAAAACAGGTCAGGGGGGTAGAATGTTTTCCCTCTATATAAGCCTGGATGTTAGCCTTGTGATCATGCAGAACAGGATCTGCTATTTAAGTATGAAATACAGGCAGTTTTAATCTGACCAGGAATGTTTATCCATTTCCTGTAGTCAGATTATGAGCATCAGGCCTGCCCAAATGGCGTTGCAGCTGTGAACAGCAGCTTCCTTCATTAAAATAATGTCTCCATGGTCAACTGGTGGTCAAGATGGCTACAAAAAAAGCTGGAGTCCCTTTTAGGATAAAAATACCTACTGTGATAAGTGCTTTGACTTATTCCATATTACTTTTAAATCCTATTCAGTGGCACTCTAAAAACTAGACATATTTATACGCAAACTAAAGATGAACACTTCACATGCTTTTCAGAGTGAAGGTTATTTTGCCCTATGAAGGTCTTTCTTAATTTCTCACATGTTAATTCATATTTTATCTTATGCATCAAATGTAAAACGTAATCCTTAGTGCAGTTTTTGGGTGTTTTAGTTCATCCATCTCCTATGAACTAATAGCCAGCAAAATACCCTCTTGTAAAACTGCTGATTGTTGTTTTAACACTATGGAGTTGGTGCTGATTAAACAAACAAGATGTTAATTATTGAGCCTTGGAGGTGCTAGAAGGGTTCTGTCACCTTTTGATAAGGAAGGTTGGTAGTTTCCGGCATTTATGTTACAATTCAATGCTAATATTCACTGAATGACAGTGGTCTTACTTCATGTGGCAATGTAAAATTATGCTTTATTTGTTTCACAAATTAAAATATGTATTTGCAAGTAGCTATTTGCTTCCACCTCTATACATCTTACAATTCAAAGCAAATCCTCATATTTCTGGGTAAATCTGGAGACGAGGCTACACATTCACACTGAGGCGGACTTGAAGAAAGAGTTGCCTCACCCTCCTCCTCCTCATGTACCACACTGATTATGTCACCTTTGTACTGACTAGTTCCTCATTATGATGCCTCTGTGAGGCTGCACAGTTCAGCTCTGAGAGTACATGCTGTGTTGTGAATTTGCCTGATTAGTGTTTGTAAGCCTCCAAATCATTAAGAAATTTCTATCTGGAACAAAACCCAACCTGACAACAAACACATTAGAGCAAGATCCGTTTCGTTTATGAAAAGGTAAAATCAGATATTCATACGTTTTTTACACACTATTCAATAGATAATAATGATTTCTGCTGATTTTATTAAATGCTTTTCACCACCTCCTCACACTCATATCCTTTCATAGATGTTGCATAAGCATCCTCATGGTAAACAGCAGCTTTCTTCTGACATCTGAATCTTTTCAAGTAGATACCCTAGACATTATTTTTGCCTTGCTGCTTATTGGAATACCATTTCTATCCCTTCACCTTTTACACATTTTACTGTCACAACCAGAAATTTCAATATTCAGTTTTGGCATTTTATTTTGATAGACCAAAACAAAATTATGCATAAATGTGAAAAGGAAAGAAAAAATAATTTTTCAAAAATCTGAAAAGTGTGTTGTACATTTCTATTCAACCTTGTTAACTGTGATGACGTTGAATAAAGCCCACTGCAACATTTGCTTTTAGAGCTCACCAAACTATAGTTCCCTTGTGTGTAATTCAATCATTTTATGGAGTATTGCTGAGCTCATCATCCTTAAATTTAACTAGTATGAGACTACAACTGCAAACATATCAAGACACAGCCATCTATTTAAACTGGGGGAGTTGAAGAGCATAGATCAGAGAAGTAACCACGTGATGTGGTTTTTAAATCTGACTTTTAGGAGAGATGCAAGTTGTAACACATTTTCTTATGTTACAACAAGAAATTTCAATGTATATTATTATTATTATTATTATTATTGGAAGAAAAAGATAAGAAGAATGCAGACTTGTTCAAAGTAGTTTTTTTAAGAAGCTGAGATTAGATTACTTTCGTAGTACATATCATACCAACAAGTTTCATGAGCAGAATTAAGCAGAAGTAAACTGTTGGTGGGTATTATATGGTTCTAATCTAAACAAGTGTTCT
Organism: Phalloptychus januarius; assembly: GCA_902982915.1. NCBI lineage: Eukaryota > Metazoa > Chordata > Actinopteri > Cyprinodontiformes > Poeciliidae > Phalloptychus > Phalloptychus januarius. The sequence goes on along the minus strand of CADWAE010000230.1, from coordinate 10,846,243 downwards.
GTTTGGACCATTTCTTCTCAACATAAAGACATGCAATTAGTTTCCAAGGCAACTGTGCTATCCAAAGGGGGGATAATGTGTTTGTTCATAATGCCCTCAACTGTAAGGGAACACCATGTCAACAAAGATTTTATTTGATGCTGTTTTCCCGGCTGCATTGCAGGAGCTGCATTTTTTTTCATCTGTCTCTTCATGTTTAATTTGTACAAATGTGAGTTGAAAACTAGTTTTTTTGTTTTCTTTTTGGGGAATATTTTTGTGCCTTTTCCTCATAGAAGAATGATGATGAGGCAGTGGTGGATCGGGGAGGAACGCGGTCCCAGCAGAGAGCCAACTTTGAGCAGGAAGATTTTGAAGGTAACAAAAAAGCAGAAAGCAGCAGCAAGCTGCTGCAGCTGAGTCCACCCACTCTGTCCTAACAACTGCTGCTTTCCCTCTTGACAGCTTTTTTTTGCTGTTAAGAGAGGAGCAGAGTAGGAGGCAGAAGCTGTGGGTGAGCTCAGTTTGCATCAGTTATTTCATGATCACTCAAAGAAAAACAAAGAGACTCTAAACAAAGTTACAAATGTGGGGCTGAGCAAATTAGGATGACTAAAAGCCGTGGCAAATGTTCTCTATCCGCAGAATAAGATAACAATAGAGGCCTCTGAAGCATCAGCTCAGCTTGTTTCTGAATTATCGTTAATAGTTAATCTTTCTTTCCTTTTAACAATAAAACCTTCAGATCATTTGTGCATAGAGATAACAGCACCAACCTACTGCTAAGGCGCACCACCCTTCCAGGAACAACTTGGAGAACATACATGTTTATTTTGAAAGAACAAAACCTATTAAAGATTATGTTAGAGTTGTATTTCTTCATTAGATCACAGAGTAACACTACAACGGTTACGCCTGTGTTAATCAGGCATAGCTAAATGATATGTAGAGAGTAACGCCCATGACCTCTTCATCGGGGTACTAGTTATGAGACAGCAATCTTTTTCATCAAAAACTTTGCTTATGTCAGCAAAGCAGAAACCCAGAATTCCTCTGTGGATACTACAAACTGGTGTAAAAACAAATCTGCCAGCAGATCAGAGCTGATTAGGTAAAATACATCCTGAATTTTTATGTTTTTGCAAGCATAACGAGCATAGTTTTTCCAATATGGCAATAATTATTGAAATGAGTCATATGCATCAATGTGAAATGCATCAGTTATTCCGAACTAAAATAGTTTATTCTTAATGAATTAACCACTTTGGTATTTATCCCCAGGACACAGGACTCTCTATATTGGGGTCCATGTCCCTTTAGGCAGTACTAGGAATCGTAGCCATCACAGACATCGTCACCATGGAAAAAAACATTGGAGGAGGAGCAGAGAGCGAACACTTCCCTTGGTGGAGGGAAGAGAGTCTCCAAACTATGGTATAGGCCACAAGAGCAGCCTTTCAAAATATATGTCTGCTGTCATTTGGTTTTGTCTTACGATTCTCTGCAATCCCTGCCAGACACTCCCTCCCAGCGGGTTCAGTTCCTGCTGGGGGCAGAAGACGATGACGAGGAACACATCCCCCATGACCTCTTCACGGAGATGGATGAGATCTGTCTGAGGGATGGAGAGGACTCGGAGTGGAGAGAAAGTGCCAGGTGATGTTAATGATCTTAATGTAGCAAAATTTAGAAATACTCAGAGGTTCTGAGCAGAGCAGCCATGGTAGCGATCTCTGAAAAATGTAGATTGCAGATTATGTTTAATGTTTGTGTTTCAGCAACTTGTTTAGTATTTTCACATAATTTTCCTATATTTTATCAGACACCTCTATAAAATGATGGTGTACTCTTGACATGGTAAATAAGACATATTTTATTTACATTGATACCCTGGTAAAAAGCAATAAGGAAGGAGAGTAAATGAGTGAAGCTGACAGGGAAAAGGAGAAATGAGAGCTACATGTGAGGGCCCCCAGAATGAACGAGTGTTGCTTTTGCAGCTAGAACAGATGGCCGACCAGTTTGCCGTCTGCTGGCAGCACTTGATGGCAACTCAAACTCTTCTTACAGGTGGCTGAAGTTTGAGGAGGATGTAGAGGACGGGGGAGAGCGATGGAGCAAACCCTATGTAGCCACCCTGTCTCTCCACAGTCTGTTTGAACTGCGTAGCTGCATCATTAATGGCACTGTGCTGCTTGACATGAGGGCAAATGGCATTGAAGAGATTTCAGGTAATTAAGGCAATGTGGTTTTATTAGTTCAGGCTTTTGCTCATTTTAAATCTCTCTAGAAAGAAAATAAAAAATATATAAATTTATATTTTTAGGAAGCTTACTTTTAGTGTAATCCTTGAACTTTGGGCTTATCTTATTAATGTACTGTTTGTAATATTGGGGCCATTACCAATTAGGTGAATTCTTGTCTTAACTGCACTGATCAAATCTTTTTTTTTGAAGAAACCTAACAAACTTTGGTCATGAGTAACAGCACACACATATCTAACCTGTTGTTTTTGGTAAAAGTTTTAAATGGCATGCATTTTTACATTGATGCCCCCATAATGCTGGCAATCCTGATATTTAACAAAGACAAAGATGGTCATAATTTACTGGTTTAAAGACTGGAAAAACTGCTTTGCCTTTGGAACTTGTGTCTCAGATAAAGGCATTTTGCTTTTGCTTTGTTCCTCAGAAATGGTCTTGGATCACCAAGAGTTATACTCACCACTGGGAGATGACCTCAGAAAGAAGGTGCGTGAAACTCTCTTGAAGCAACACCATCACCAGAACCAGAAGAAGCTGGCTAACCGCCTGCCGATTGTACGCTCCATCGCTGACATGGGTCGACGGGCGTCAGAGCTCCATCTGGACAAGAATGGTGAGTAACCAGATAAGCACAAACCTCGGCATATTTCAGTGTTGGAATACCTTAAATATGCTATCCCATAATGTATCCTTTTTATGATGAAAAGTTAACTGAAAGAATGGATTTCCAAATGGGGATTTCACAAAGCCGATTAGTACAATTATCTAAAAGAGCTCTGATTAAAAAAAAATTTAAAAACCCAAACAGACAACAACGTGTTTTGCTTGCTTTGTTTGTGTGTTTTTGGCTTTAGGCCATCACAAAAAGTTTGATGCAGTTAGTATTTAAATCCACATTTAAATATTATAGTCTAAGTTCAAATTTAATTCAAATCAATCCAATTGATCCCAAAACAATTATATATAGTCCAGTTAAATCCAGTTCTGAAGCAATTCAGTCAAATGTAGCTTTAATGCTTTCCAAGTTGTCCAATTGAGGTATTGACGTTGTGGAAATCTCTCATCGCCAAGAAGCATTTGGTGACAGTGGAGAGGAGCCACTTAATTTTAACAAGAAACCTGCAGTAGAAAGCAGGTTCAGTATGAGTGGTCACCTTCTGTTACCAGTTATGAGTTGAGAAGACAGAAGAAGAAAAATATAGCATTAAAGTCGGCAATATTTTTGTGTATCTAAGTGACTGTGATAAATACATCAATGCTTACTTCTGGGAACAGACACATGAACACAGAAATCTCGAGTCAGCAGGTGGATTTGTCTTTGCAAACTACATTATAACTGATTGTTCCTAAATCCAAGAATCTAGTGTAAGGGTTTATATGTATATTTCGCAGTTGTAAATATTTCAAGGACACCCTTTATATAATACTTAATATTTCAATGGTTTGGCCAGGTCAGCTGACGGCGTCTCAGTCTCAGTTAGCGGGTCCTGATGGCAAAGGGGACATCAGCAGAGAGAACAGTGCTGTGGACTTTAGCAAGGTATGTACAGTGGAAGTGTATGCAGTTTTGTTGTGGCTGTTTGTGAAAGTGTTGGAAAACTGGAGGGAGGCTGGTATGGTTGGTACAAAAGAAAGTTTAGTAATTGCGACAGATGATTTTGACTAGAGTTTTTTTGTCCTTCACTTTTCACTGTAGGTTCTCAAATCAGGATTGAGGGTTTAGTCTCTTAGCCATAATTGTGTTTTTGACATGTGACTTCCGATTAAATGTAATTCTTGCATGATCACTAAAACTATAAATAAGAGTAAAGAAGTATAGCATTTATCTACTGCAATATATTTTTTCTCAAGTATTTCTTCTAAGAAACAGAACATAAAAAGAGAACATTTCCATGCACTTCAGCACAAAGTCCACAAAACATGTAGAACTGACATTCTCATCTATGATTTAAATAAAAATACTGTCATGTTAAAAAAACTGACACCTCAATAAATATTCCTTTGTTCTGCATAAATGTTCACATTATCAGTGCTAATTTTTTTAGAAAAGACCATGAATTAATAAAAGATAACACAAAAGGTATGCCATGTTTTAATCATCAAACGAAAGATATTAAGCAAAAACTGTGTACAAAATGAAGAAAAAGTTAGGACACCCTATTAGTCAGTCTATTTTTCATGAAGTAACTTCAAAGGATTTCTTTAGTCATCCGTCACAAATCATTTGGTCCTGCTGCAACAAAAAATCTCAAAATGACATCCAAATAACGTATTTGGAGACTTTTAGCATTTTGCGGTTCTCTGTTAGTGACTGTGTTTGGCCGACCAGACCATTTTGGTGGTTATTCTGAATTTCTTTTGCTTTTAGAATATTTTCTGTACTATGAAGTTGCAACAATATTTCTGTTCCTGTAGTCCTCAGAAACTCTTTCAAACATACTATGGTGTTCACTCTCACTTCAACAGTTAGGAGAACATCATCACACTAAATGTCTGGTTTTTAAAACAAACAAATAGAGATCATTCAAAATACTAAGCAATTATATTTTAATATAATAATATACAATTTATGTAATACTATGTGAGATTCTATGATTGAAAAAAATGTGTGCCCTAATTTATTTCCCACCAGAAATTGCATTTTTTAAAATCGCAGCTTAGAAAATATTAATATGTGTTTTCTTCAGCTTTTATTGTTTTATAAACAAGCCAAGAAAGTTTTTGATTAACCCATAATTTAAATCTTTGCCTAAGAAAGATACTCCATGTTTGTATTCCATTAAATATTTTTGTATATAACATCAGAATTAGACAAGTTCGCATCATGAAGTTATTTGGTTCTATATTTTTATAGTGCAACAAAATAAGAACTTAATGGAGAAATTACCCATTTCTTAAACCTGCATTTTTCAGACCATCTGTTGCTAGAGAAAAAAAATGGACCCAAATGCTGACAGCAGCCAGACAGATTAAAAGCCAGAATGACATACCACAAAAAGCACTCAAAATCAGGAAATCCAAAAGCCAAAAAAAGTCCACACCAAAGAAACTTAGAAAAAATGAAAACACTCTGTGACTTCACAGAGAGCAGAGGAAATCAAATAACCACTGGAATAAGGAAGAAATACTGAGCAATCTTTCAATCCTAACAATTTCCTAAAACTCCTAAATAGCCCATATTATTTTCCCAAGCATACAAAATAATGCAACACTGTCTAAATGATGAGGAAATGTGGTGTTTTACTGATAATTCAACACCCATTTGTTTAATTTACCTCTGTTGTGATGGTTTCATTTGGTAAATCAGGTCTAAACTGCTGCATTTCATTGTTGTTCCTTCACCCCTTTTACTTTTTAAGCTAATTTACAGTTTCGTAATTTTATTTGGTAGTCTGCTAAAAGGAACTGCAATAGTTTTCTGCTAAAAGAAAAGCAACACTTTTCCCTCTCATGTTGTTAAATACTGTTTGACATTTTTTGCAGTTTGCTTAAAGACTCCCTTTGGTGAAAATTATGTTCTTATAAATTTTTTATTCACTTTAGAGGACACTTTTGGGAATACATTATGATTAAAGCAAACACTTGTCACTTTTGGTCTTATATTTCTGGTCACTTTTATGTTCAGTCATACTTCCTTGTATTTCCTTTTTGCAGTTAGAAGTTACTTTTCTATATTTTTACTTCACTTCTCTCCATCCGTCAACTTCATCCACAGCTGCAGCCCGTTTTTAGTAGGTCACCTCCAGTAATCATTTCCAAGGGTAAAGGGCTACTGTTGTTTTTCTGAACTCCTTGTAGTTTTTCCTCAACTTGCTCTTCATCATGTCAGGTGTTTGTTTTAATTTCCACTGGACTCATCTTTGGTATTGCTATATGATTAATAGAGATAATAATCACACAACCATATAGGGCCATTAAACTGTCTATTTCCATAGCATTAAATTAAAATGTAGATAAAAAAAAATGAGAGCATGATATGAGCAATATTTTGATCATGTTAATATGCATTCTCCCTACAAAACTGGTCAGCATAGGCTACACACGCAGATTACTGATGTTTAAAAAAAAAAATTAATTTCTTCAAATTTAGATAGCTTTAAAATACATAGTTAATTAATATTAAAATGTCGATCATTTATATAAACTTTTTAATCATTTTTTTATCATTATTTTTAATTATATAAAATTACTAAATCAGCATATGGTTTCATGGGATTAAATGTGAGTGCAGAAAACCATCAAGGGTTCACCATTGAACATCCAGTGTTCTTTGATTAACTTTTTTACTCATCCTGGGTGCAATCAGTAACATGTTCTGGGTTAGAACAAAACCCCGCACATCCCACTGAAAAATAAACAAACAAAAATGAAAAGCAGAACAAACGTGTGTAGTCCAAGATAGATCCAAAGCCAAATAATGGCAATTCCAATACAAAATACTCCACAAAATATACCAAAATGTCATTTTTGCAAACTTAGGGTCTTTGCTAAAAGTTTAAAAGTGAAACATGTGGAATAAACACCTTGCGTGATCAGACTGTTATGCAACTGTGCATTTCGAAAAATGAATAGGAGGTTATCTTTCATAGAAAACCATTGAGTGAGGGATTAGGATTATTACCATGTTAGGTATTAGAAAAGTCAAACACATGCATTAAGGAAAAAAAACAAAAACTTTTGAAAATATGACTGTAATATTTTGTGCCGGTGCCTTTTATGTCTCTGTTTTACATGCAAAGAAGCTATTGTAAAGAAGTGATTGAGTTTTATGATTGGATATTTATACAGCAGTTACGACTGATAAAATAAGTTCACATTCTGTCAATTTTCAAAGAAGTTCTACATTTTAGGACAAACTTGCATATTATTTATATAGTTAATTTAAAATTTATATTAAAATAAAAATCTCTTTAAGAAACAGAAAATTATAACAAATGATAAAAAATAAAGCTCCCACTGGCAATTGTTGTTATCTAGAGGTGCATCATCTCAAAGAGAGAACAAATAACACTCCAGTGGGCATTTGTCATCCTCATGAAATTATCACACAAAAATCAACACCTCTAATAAAAAAAAAGATTTCTGTCTGGCTTTTATTCATATCTGTGAATCTTCATTTTTTAGCTTACTGGCTCTTATGAGTTATTACGCAATGGATTAAGTTATAACCTATATTTGGATGCTCTTTTGTAATATCTCATTCACACATCTGTGCCCTATTTGAATGCTGGAACAAACAAATCTAGCACAACTGGATTAAATTCAGGCTGGGAACTGGGTAAACTCATACATTTATGGATTTATGGGAGGATAAACGGTAAATAAAAAACTCTTCCTGTGAATGCAGTTGGTACTCTTAGGATTATAGTCAGAGCTGCATAGCCGAACCATGTGGAATGTTGCACCTTTTTTCCTTTTTTTCCAGATAGATCTTCATTTCATGAAAAAGATCCCGCCAGGGGCGGAGGCCTGTAATGTGCTGGTGGGAGAGCTGGAGTTTCTGAACAAGCCAGTCGTGGCATTTGTTCGCCTTTCCCCTGCAGTCCTGCTAAATGGCTTGGCTGAAGTCCCAATTGCCACAAGGTTTCTGAAAACTGACTCAGCTTCTGAACCATATCTGACATTACTTGTGCAATAAGCAGCCACTGTTGATTATCCATGATTTGTTTTCAGTTTCAAAATGTTCATTTTTTTTTTTTTTGCTTTTAGGTTTCTATTTATTCTGCTGGGGCCTTTGGGTAGGGGAGCTCAGTATCATGAAATTGGGAGGTCCATAGCAACTCTTATGACAGATGAGGTAAGGGCTCGCTGAAGCCTATATACATCACAATCCAATATTTTACAAAATTATACAGTTTGATGAAATGTTAGTCAGATGTCACTCTCAGATTTTCTGCACTTTGAATAAATTCACAGCTCAGCCGAACTCAGAACAAACCCTAAAGTGGTGGAACATTTCAAAGTGTGAAGCACAGCTCAGAGCTTTCATAACTTGCTTTTGGCGATTAGTCAGCCCTCATGTGCTCCATTTTGTCCAGAATTTGTGTTATCATCCTCCAACACTGTGAAAGAAAAACAGATCCCGACTGAAGTTGATTATAAAAAGATGTACTTACTGAATGAAAATATGCAGAAACTTGTTATAAATAGGGCAGTTTCACATTGTTAGGGTCAAGCAAGGTGATTTATTTCATGTATCCATGTAGGATTTACCTAGATGGTGCACCAAATCTATTTCACATAAGAATTATGATGAGCTTTGCTCTTACTTACCTAAATAAAACCAAGTGTGGCTAACAACAACAAAAAAGAGCCCGCCTGTGTCAAGTTCATACTCAGTATATGTTCTGTGAAGGTCTAATAACAAATCAAAATGGCACCAATACCAACCTACAAAGACAAAAACAAAAACAATACCAGCAGGCTCAGGATCATATATGGATATATGATCACTAAAGGAAAAATTTGATTGTTTTCTCTATATCCAGGTTTTCCATGATGTTGCCTACAAAGCTAAAGACCGGAATGACCTTATTGCTGGGATTGATGAATTCCTTGATCAAGTGACTGTCCTGCCTCCAGGAGAATGGGATCCATCAATACGCATAGAGCCACCAAAGAATGTACCTTCTCAGGTTAGCACAAATTTCTTTTTACACATTGAAATTAAAAACAGTTTGACGTGATAATAAATCCCGTGCTATTAATCAAACAGGAAAAGAGAAAGAAAAGCAACCTTTTACCTAATGGCTTAGTGGAGGGCGAGGAGGAGGATGAAGACAATGACCATGGTGGTCCAGAACTGCAGCGCACTGGAAGGTATTCAGAAATATCATTATCATGTACCACACTTGGCAACTGCCCATCTATGTTTTTGGATATTCCTTTCTAAAGTCAAACTATTTAATTTGGTATTAATAAAATACCCATCTATTCATTCATTTTTGTAATAATCTATGGAGAGGAAGATTGATGAAACTTGGTTTACTGTGAGAGAAGATTTTGTAGTCTCTGTAATTTTAATCAAATTTGTAGAATGAGTAAAGGGCACTGTAGTAAAACATTTTCCATCCATCCATTGGCTGTATGAACTTATCCTGGCAAGGTCCTATGTGACTGGTGCTTATCTCCAGCTGTCATTGGGTGAAAGGCGGTGTATTCCCTGACCAGGATGCCAGTTCACTGAAGAACTACACAGAGATACAGGACAAACAACCGCACACACTCTTCCCTTAAGACAATTTAGACACCAGTTACCCTAACAGTCATTTTTTTGGACTCTGGGGGAATGGAGGAGTACCCAGACAGAACCCACAGGGAAACCAACCAAACTCCATGCAAAAAGACCCCGGGTCTGGATTCAAATTCAGGATCTTCTTGCTGCAAGTCAACAGTGCTACCAGCTATACCACTGTGCAGGCATACCTTCTCAGATAAGATAAAATATAATTTTTGAATATTCTCATATTTCCACAAATTCTTTTTTTGAACTCAAGCTGAAAGACATTAAAAAATAACATCTTTCCTCAAAAGCCAAGTCTACCGCAGGACAACTATTTCTGGAGAAACTTGAGCTGCAGTTCTGTCTGGAAGTGGTTTCCATAGCAACATCTTTTTTTTCTGATCTCTATTTGTAGCTCTATATTTTCATCATACAACCCGTCACACTAAGCCAAGAACTCATCGTTTGAAGAAGGGCCTGGAGAAAAAATAACTTTAGGATTTAAAAAATTGAATGTTTGTTCATAATACTGATAAATCTATGTATATATTTTGCAATTTTTCTTTAGGTGGTTTGGTGGACTTATTCTGGACATCAAGCGCAAGGCCCCCCACTACCTGTCGGATTACTCTGATGCTATTAGCTTGCAGTGTGTTGCCTCTTTCTTGTTCCTTTATTGTGCCTGCATGTCCCCTGTCATCACCTTTGGAGGACTGCTGGGTGAGGCAACAGAGGGAAGAATAGTAAGTTCTGATTTTTATTAATTTTTATTAAAGCTCCACAGAGAAAGCAGCTTTTAAAAAATAATTTCTCTACATGTAATTACAAAGTATTTGTATTTTAGCAGTATGATAACTTTTCCAATATGTTTACATGAGTACTGTCTGTGATTTTTATTTCTTTCTAATCTCTAGAGTGCAATTGAGTCACTGTTTGGCGCGTCACTAACAGGAATTGTCTATTCGCTGTTTGCTGGGCAGCCCCTCACCATTTTGGGAAGCACGGGCCCTGTGCTGGTGTTTGAAAAGATACTTTTTAAATTCTGCAAGTATGCTCTTTTCAAATGTGATTGAATACATACCTATAATTATAATACTTTTTTAAATAAAATACAATAGATTTTGGCAGGTGAGGAGAAACCAATCTTCTTGTCTTGTTTACTTACTTTACTAGGTTTATTGCAGTAATAGTGGTGCTCATTTGGCTCTTTAACGTATTTTGCTATAACATTTTTATATATATAAAGAAAACCATTAGTTTTTTGTTAAAATTTATGGACAAAACAGGGTTTTTGATTGCAGATGGTGCATCATCTACCATGTACTCCAGTGTTTTATTCTGATTTAGATGTCCCTTTATTTAAAAAAAAGTGTTTTAAAATCGTTAACCTTTTTTCAAAAATGTATTTATATATTGAATTTTACAAGGAATTTTATTAGCTTTTCTGCCTCTAATAATATATTTGGTCTCTGAAAGTAGCCAATTTCTGTAAGTCAGTTATCATGTTAAATCATTTGTATTGCCTTCTCTGAGCTTCTAAAATATTTGCAATAATGATTTTCTCAATTCACCACATTACAACCAATTAACAATGCCCTTTATTCTCTCCCCCCAGGGAATATGGTTTGTCTTATCTGTCACTCAGAACCTGCATTGGCCTGTGGACAGCTTTTCTCTGTATTCTGCTGGTGGCCACAGATGCCAGTTCTCTTGTTTGTTACATCACCCGTTTCACAGAGGAAGCGTTTGCCTCACTCATCTGCCTCATCTTTATTTATGAAGCCTTGGAGAAACTTTTGCACCTGGGCGAACTCTATCCCTTTAACAAGAATAACAACTTGGACAAGCTCACCACATATTCGTTAGTATGCATGTCTTTTGTAATTGCCTCTTGTGGTGATAAGCAAATGTTCCTGGACTATTAAGTGATCAAAAAGATGATTTGCTGTTTCAGATGTGCTTGTGTTGAGCCTTCGGATCCCACTAATGGCACCGTAAAGTTCTGGGAAGTCAACAACATAACTGCCTCCGAAATTTACTGGGAAGCCCTGGAAGTGAAGGTATGAATAACTACCAATTTGTAGTTTATAAACGCCTCCAGGAAACTGAAGCAAAATTTTAGGTCACATCAATGACTTCAGCAAGAAAAAAAAAAATCAGACAAACAGTTTGCTCGACAAAACAACTAAAAAAAAGGATTTTTGGCTTGCTTATCTTAAAGTGGCATGCTCATCCAGATGGATGAGACGAGACGAGATTAAGGACATGTGGGCTGGATTACATTGGATTATGTTAGATTAAAGGGCACTAAAATCATTATAAAAGCACATTCTTGGTCTGAGAATTTTTTGTTTTCATTGGCATAAAAGCTCATGAATCCTGCATGTTTGTTGATGTCACAATAACTCTGCCCTGCTTTTTCTTACTTGCAGGATTGCATTGAAAAGAGAGGGGAGTTTGTGGGGAGTGCTTGTGGTCCTCATGGACCCTACGTTCCAGATGTTCTCTTCTGGTGTGTCATTCTCTTCTTTTCTACTGTTGTCATGTCTGCCTTTCTCAAGGAGTTCAAGTTCAGCAATTACTTCCCCACAAAGGTACAGTGACTCATTATAATCTCAATCAGTGTGCAACTAATATCATGACTCAAATATGATGATGAATGTGTTGCAAAGTGCAGCACTACACTCTTGTGGTAAATCACGGGTATTGCACTAACTAAAAAAGAGATTTATCACTGATGTTTCTTGTTGACTGCTTGATATTTTCTAAGTTGCTAACAAGCATTTAGCCAATCTGTAGTTACATATTCAAAACCTTAAATACAATTAGCACAACTTTGATTTGACGTGGCCATGCCATTAACACATTTCATGTCGTTTTCACAGAATAGAAAGTCAGTGAACACATTTCTGAAATTTCTGTACATTGTACATCTGTACATCTGTACACATTTCTGTACATTGTTTTAACACACATTAAACCCAAAGACAAAATGAAAATTTTGTCTAATTTTCAGAGCACACTGGGATAGAAAACAATAAATCTTCCTAAACATGTTCAAAAACAAGACTAAAAAGCTTTAAAGTAAATTCTTGCTGATTCACAACAGAGGCTCTTTATAAGACATAAAAATTCAATTCACATCTATATATATATACTCAAATCCAGTCAAAGAAACTGAATTGTATTCACGTCAAATAATTTGTGTTGGTAAATGTTTGTTACCAGTTGTAAAAAAAAACAAAAAACATTTGTCTCCCTCTTTTTTAGGTGCGATCTATTATCAGTGATTTTGCTGTGTTCATCACTATTCTCACCATGGTCTTGGTTGATTATGCCCTAGGGATCCCCTCCCCCAAACTGAAGGTGCCTCATGTGTTCAAGGTAAGGAGGAAAAATAAGACTCTGACACTGAAGACATAATATTTATTTAAAAATGTTCAGCTTCTAATTAATCACACAGAACACAATTAACCTTTTAGCGACTTGCAAATCACTTCCATTAATGTACTTAGTTGCTGTTTTGGTAAAAAAAATATAACATGACTGCCTACGTGTCTGCTGGAAGGAACAATGATACATGGCTATCTGCAATTTCTTACAAATAAACATCTGAAAAGTGTGGCAGGCATTTGCATACAGTCCCACTGACAAAATGCTTTTACTCTGAAAAATGTTGGAAAAACTCCAGAGAATGACATAATCTTTACAAAACATTTTTTGAAAGATTCCCCAATTTCATGTAGATCTGGACTTTGATTGAGCCATTTTAATACATGAATATGCTTTGATCAAAACATAATTTAATAAGTGTGGCTGTATATTCAGGGTGATGGAGGTGTTAGGTTTCCATTACACCTAATGTTTTGCATATAGGCTGTGAGCTGAACATCTTCTTCCACATGTTGGCATGCTTCCCCCTAACCTGGCCTGTCAGTTCAGTGGACAGTCATGTCTTGGTAGGCTTGCTATGGTATCATGCTTGTTTTAATTACACATGATGGATTGAAGATTTCTCTGTAAGATATTCAGAATATGCGTATTGCTTAGTAACCTAACCCTGATTTTATTTTGATGTGTTACGAGGAAAGACTGTTTAATACAAATGCACATCACACTTTTGTGATTTTTATTTAAATAAAACATTTTAACAAATACAATGATTATCCACTTAACATTTAAATTGAGGTTGTAGCAGGACAGAACATATAAGAACGTTCAAGGCACTATATTGATGATTCAACAGCCAACCAGAGATGATCGAGGTTGGCTCATCAACCCATTGGGGCCCAACCCCTGGTGGACAGCAGTAATAACTGTTATACCAGCTCTACTTTGCACAATCCTGATCTTCATGGACCAGCAGATAACTGCTGTCATCATCAACAGGAAGGAAAACAAACTCAAGGTATTCTCATCTGCCTGTACACTTTGTATCACTTTTGCACCAATCAAATAAAAACACAGCTTAGCTTTTGGTTTTTGGTTTTCCTCTTCCAGAAAGGTTGTGGATATCATCTAGACTTGTTGATGGTTGGGATAATGCTGGGTGTGTGCTCTGTGATGGGGCTGCCATGGTTTGTAGCAGCCACCGTCCTCTCCATCACACACGTTAACAGTCTGAAGCTCGAGTCAGAGTGTTCAGCTCCTGGGGAGCAGCCGAAATTCCTGGGCATCAGGGAGCAACGCGTTACAGGCCTCCTGATCTTCATGCTCATGGGCAGCTCTGTCTTTATGACGTCAGTGCTAAAGGTGGGACAAAATAATGTTATCAAGTGTTTTTGTGGCTGATGTACATTTCCCTTATTTTCTAATTTAATTTTAAGCACACCTCTCGTAACTTCTCTTTTGCTTTTCTTAGTTTATTCCTATGCCGGTGTTGTATGGAGTTTTCCTTTACATGGGGGCATCTTCTCTAAGAGGCATTCAGGTACAAAAAAGGAAGGAAAATTAGACCAAAAATGTATTTAAGATATGAATATGTTGAACGTGATATAAATTTCAACAAGGACCATGACAGAAATGTACCCTTAGACCTGATCTTTTGTCAATCTCCTGCAGTTCTTTGATCGCCTCACGTTGTTTGGTATGCCAGGGAAGCATCAGCCAGACTTCATCTACTTACGACATGTACCCCTGAGGAAGGTGCACCTCTTTACCATAATTCAACTCAGCTGTCTCATCCTTCTGTGGGTTATCAAGACCTCCAGGGCTGCCATTGTCTTTCCTATGATGGTGGGTAAACAGTTAGTTGTGACATATGCTACCTGTCCACTTCAGTTTATGTCATGTGGTTTTAAGTGTTAAGCTGTAAAGGTTAAAAGTGCCCAAAAGTAAATGTATCTTTGTCCATTTAAAATGTCTGTCATGGTTTCCTTTGCTTTGTTATTTTAAATTGTTCAAAATGTTTTAGTCAGAAAATGAACATATATCTAACAATACTGAAGGTTTTGCATTTCCTAGGATTTCATTTGTGCTTTATTTGACCTATCTGATTAGTAAATACATTATAGAAATACTTCCAAATAAAATATGTCACATGTTGATGTCATGTAGGCTACAGTGAATCATCTTTTTATGACAAAGATATAAAAATGTATCTTCCTACTTCTTACTTAGGGTCAGAGTTTTTGTTGTTTTAATACATTTCAACAACATAGCGAATCTTCTTTTTTATTCTGACTTTTTTTTTTACCTTGTCACCTCTGCAGGTCTTAGCTCTGGTTTTCATTAGGAAGTTGATGGACTGTATCTTCACCAAGCGAGAGCTGAGCTGGCTGGATGATCTCATGCCAGAAAGCAAGAAGAAAAAGCTTGAGGATGCTGAGGAGGTGATAAATTTGTCTTTTGCTTTATTTTTTAATGTATACTCTTTCATTAACCAATCTGAATTACTTTCAAGTGCAGAAAAATGTAATTCTACATTTTTCTGCACTAAAATGTCTGATGGTGTACCTTTAGGAAGAAGAGCAGAGTATTCTAGCAGAAGATGAAGGTGTTGTGCAAGTGCCATTGGGGGGATATAAGTGAGTTATAGTGCCATCGTAAAGACTTCTTAGGCAGAATCATTTTCTGAATAATAAATAAATTTTGTCTTATTTTTATGTGTAGACAAAATATCTGCCTCTTGTTTTTACAGAGGGATACCCATCATCAACATAACAGATGAAATGTCAAAAGGCTCATTTGGAAATACCTGGAATGCCAACGACTGAAGAAAATAAAGCTTCTATGACGGTTTTCAAAATGATTAGGCTGTACTTTTTTACAGAAATTTTGGCTAAGACAGTAAATTAGTTTTCAACAAAGGAATGAAACAATGTTCAGATTGATTATTTAGCTGTGAGGAAATTGCATGATTGGAGTTATGGCACAGGTGGCGTTCTGTCAAAGTATCACACTAGAATTCCTCGAGCTCCTAAGATTGACCCATTCTTTCACAACATTATAGAAGGAGCCTGCATGCCAAGGTGACGGAGTGTACACACTTGTAGCCTTGGAAGGAATTGAGCACCTGAATTTAAGGACTTTTGACATAAATATGTATTTTGTAATTACACTTACGCTTTGTTAACTTTGTTGTTGAACTTCAGAATCACAAACATGAAGATATAAAAGCATCCTTTCTATATTTTGTAGAATTTATCATCCTAGCAACAAGTGCATGAGATTGCAAAAAACCAAAACGCCAAAAGGTGGAAAAAATGAAGCCTGGTACGGACTGTGCAGACTGCCTGTCCCAGAATGTCTCTCCATTTTTAGCCCTTCTGATTTTAGACATTCAAATCTGTTTGCAAGAAAACAGATATATCGAGATCATACAAGAACAGTCTGGTTACAAAACCAATAAAACTGTGAAACTTTTAAACAATACAAAGTTATTATTACATGTGATTTGCACAATTTTTTGTTTCTGTGACTGGTATTATGTATCTAAATGTTTTTAACCAAATTACAAACCATACAATCTAGAAAGCACAAGCAATAGCTCCTCACGCCTAAACAATGCTATCCTATCCAAGTGTTTATTTATATATACATATATATATATATATATACATATATACATTTTTTTTTTTGTGGGTTCTAAGATTATACTCATTGTTTCTTTTTCAGCGGACTATTTTGTAATGCGACAAAAGTCTTACAGTCTTTTGCTTTCTAGTGACAGTGTACTTCTTCAATCTTTAGTGTTAAATTTCTCTTAACTGAGTCATTAAGCCATTTAATTGTCAAATGTTTTACCCTTGTCAACTTTTCAAAGAATAAAACTATGACTTCGGTAGTACATTGTTTTGAAAGTATTTATGAGATATTTTATTGTCTGTATTACAAGTGTGCGAACCTCAATAATTCAAGATGTTTCACTTTTTGATTGTAACCACGTAAATAAAAGTTGTTTTATCGATATTGTATATAGTTGCGGAAATAAATCCTAATAAAGATGATAAAACATCATGGCTTTCCAATCAAATTAATATGATGTGTTTCAGCAAACATCAGCGTTAACCTCTAATCACATATCAGATCACCAGTGAGATGATTAGGCTGCTGTGCTAATGTGTGGCTTTGTCGTAGAAAGCATGACAGGAACGCCTCTTGTCAATACAGCTGCTTTGCCTTCACACATCCGGCCTGAAGCAGAACAGGACTGGGCACAGATTCTCTTTTGCAATCAACAGATGGTTTGATGTGCTGCAGATGACAGCTCAGAGAGGTGGAACATCCCCTGAGCGTGTCATGCTGCTGGCTCATGTGAATTACTGTTTCCTTCTCAGTGCTACGAGGAAATCAAAAGTGTTGACCCAGCTACTGATCCCAGCCGATCTGATGCCGAGCTGATTGACATGATTTCCCTTTATTTAGCGGGTCTGTCCTTGGTGTGCAAGTCTGATCATCATGGGGAGATCCTTCCCCAGTGAGCAGCTGACAGGTGAAACACATCATTGTATACTTTGCAGAAATCCCTCTGCATGGTTCTCCTGGGAGACAAACATGTTTGTTGATTTTTCTTTTGCCTTCATTCGCAAGGAGGATCGAGAGAAGACAACAGGAAACATGTTCGTCACACTGGGATGTGAGATCTCAAAACAATAAATTAACCCTGACATGTAAGATAATATTAGCTTAAGTGATAATAGTTATCAGAAGAGACTTGAATTGCATGTTATTAGTTTATCCATCTATCTATCCATTTTCTAACACTCTTGTCCCTAGTCGGGCAAGGAGGGGTGCTGGTGCCTATCTCCAGCGAACGTTTTGGGCAAGAGGTGGGGTTCACCCTCGACAGGTCGTCAGTATGTTGCATTGTTATTAGATAATTTTTTTAAAACGCCTAAAAAGCGGGACTTTAGCAAAAAAGAAAAAAAAACATTATTCATCCTTCTTTGGATATGACATGATAGAAAGGGAACTAAGAATTGTACACATTTCTTTATTGAAAACTGCAAGAAAGGGTAGTTTAATGCTAGAGGTGAAGTTTGGACTACCAACATAATTTAAATTCTAAAAATTCAAGTGAAAAAGAAAATGATCAAATATATAATCAGATAATTCTCCATAAAATTTCCAACCACATTTGTCATTTACATGTTTTTTTTCCCCCCAATATTTCTAAAAGTATCTCCTTCAACCACTGAAGGCCACTAAGGCTTCTTGTGAAGACACATTTAATTGTGTTACCAGAAGAAAGTGTAGTACAGGTCGTGACACATGTAATTGCACAGCATCAGTGAAAAACAGCTGCATCGTTTTAGAAGAACGACAACAGCTTGAGGAGTTTAGTCTCTTCTGCCTCGGCCGGTCTTCAACCAGGAGACAAACTCTTTGGCTGCCTGGTCCTGCAGGTAAGAGCTCACATCGCTGGTGTAGGTGCCATCTGCATGGCGTCTGAATAAACTTCTGTAGAAGAAAGAAGATATGTCATGTCTAGTCTGGATTTATGGTTTTTAGCATTAGGAAATGTTATTTTACCAACCATATGTTTCAAATGGTTGTAACATAAAAAAAATCCACTCACCCGTTCCTTTTTGAATTCTTCAGCCACTGGACAAAGTCTTGGGCTCTTCTTGTTTCCAGGTATTTGCTGTAGTCATTGGAAAATGTTCCCTCTGAGTGCCTCTTCATGTTTGGGAACTCAATGGGATCATTTAAAATTGAGTTTTCACTCAACAACCTGAAAAGAAAACGTAACAGAGCTGAGTTAAATGACAAGCACGCTTACATTTAAGCCAGTGGTTCCCAAAGTCGGTATTTGAGGCCCGGCATCCTGCATGTTTTAGTTTTCTCCCTGTTTTAACACACCTGGATCAAATGATGGCTCATTAGAAGGTCTAAGCAGAAAATTCACAAGCTGAAAAAGTTGTTACTACCACCAGGGAGCAACTAAAACATGCAGGATGCCGGCCCTCGAGGGCCACTGATTTAAGCTATGTACAAGAAGATCATGGTAAGAGTCTGCTGGCCGGACTATTCCGCTGCATCACATCCACATTTTAGGTGCAATATTCTCATCAACAACAAAATAAAGTCAGGCCTAATTTATTCATAACTGTGGTATATCTGGATGTATCACATTTATTCAACCACAAAATTTGTTTCTGGTAAGACATGTCAGTGGCATTTCTCAAAACTTCATTTCTGAAGAAGACATCATTAAAAAATACATATATATATATATATTTTCATATAAAAGGCTATGTCAAAGTATGCATATATTTCTCAAAAATCTGTGAAAATATGGTTGCTGAACTTCTTCCAAATTTCACCAGGTATTTTGACAAATTGTCATTGGTGATGAGCCCCAAACTTTGAATTATTATTAGTTCTACACACACCTGTCAAATATATAGCTAAGTTTACACTTTTGCATTTCATCTTCAAAAGTACTTTATGAAAATAGAAAAAAAACCCTGAATTTTATTTACAACATGGACTAACAAGTATACATGCACATCTTTTTGTCCTTTTATTCAATTAAATAATAATAATAATAATATTTACAATATAAATATAGTAGTAATAGAAAGTAGAAGAATATGAAGATTAGACTTTTGTTACTAAAGTTTTTTTCTTTTAAACACTAACATAAACCAAACTGTTATAATTAATAATAAATGTGAACACTGAAACATGATCTTACAGCGGTGTTCGGTCTGTGTCCTGGTCAGGCACCTGCCAACTGCTTTGGATGATGATAAGGAGCATAAGTCCAGCAAGAGACTGAGCACTTTTCATTGTTTGAGCTGCCTGAAAAATAGCAAAAATAAAGATTTAAAAAAATAGTTGTTTTTTTTTTTACTTAAATGAGGTGTTTGAGCTTCGAGAATAGATTGTGAAAAATTCTTACCTGTGTTCTTTTGTTGCCGATTGTTTTAGAGCGGGATCTTGCTTTGTGATGATTGTTATCGTTCTTCTCTCGTGCTTGTGGAGCTTCTTCGTGGTCTCCTCCCCATCTGCTCGGCCTTATATAGCAGAGATGAGGAGCATTCCCTCAGGTGACTCCCTCCGTCACAAAAACCTTAGCACCTCCTCAACTACTCTCAAGCCATTAGTCAGCTTCTGGCTCAGTGCCCTGAATGTAATCTTGTGTAAAAGAAAAAAAAGAAACGAAGCATGACAGCTGGATGGTCAAAAAACATCTTTAAGTCTCAGAATCAAAAATAATATCTACTCCAAAATAAACATTTCTACAAATTATAATTAACTTCAAAAGAAAGCCGTTCAGCTCATCTATCCAAAAGACAAAAAAGTAAACTAAAAAACAAAGATTTTGGAAAAAAATATTTAGCTAATATAGTTATTACCAAAACAATTGTAATCTATAAGAACATCTTAAGTTTAAATGACACCCATCACAAGCTCAGAGCCTTTTAAGCTTGTGTAAAGCTCTGCTGTTTGCTTTAATATTTCTTAATTTGACATCCTCAACATCTGTAGCTGCACTCAGACCTACAGACAATTTCTCCAGCTCAACTTTCAATAACTGTAAGGAACTGCAAATGACAAGCCGTTTATATCTGAAAACAATCTTTATTGTATTTTCATCAATGCAATATTACAAGTGTAAAGACACCACTCCACAGTGCAGCGTGACACATTCACCGTAAGTTATCACATTCACATAAAAAAGACAAAACTTCAAAATGCATGCAATGGCCTTTTCTAAAAGTCACATATCTTAATAATAACAAAAAGGCTCAAATTTGTGAGCAATGAAACATGTGAAATTTACCTGACTGTTCAACATATTATTAAAAGTAAAGCAAGGAAAGTCTTTAAAACATTCCTTTATAAATGCTGAAATCTCTTTTCACATTTATTCAGGATTGATGAGGCATTTCTGCAGAAAGTTACTCATGAGGGTGTATGTATGATGATAGGCTTGTCCCCTGAGAGAATGATCCTTGTCAGTGTACCACTGAAATTAAAATTAAAACAAAATTAATCCAAAGATAACAAAATTAAAGATATGATCAAAGCTATCTTATATTTTTTATGCAATAACTAATGGTGGTTATTTTCCACTCTCTTTAAACAAAAGCACATTCAAGGTCTAGTCAAGTCTAGTTCCCTCAGCCAATATTTACCATTGCCTCAAAATCCACAAGTTCTTCCACCAGAGCTTTGGAGATCTGTGCACCCTGCTGGAAATGGACATTGTCTATGGGAAGAACAGCAAATCACAACGTGACTGAATGTCACAGCTGAAATCTTATTTGAAGCAAATAGAAACCATTTGTGCGTGACTTTATTCTGTTACTAAGCAATGGGGGAAGAAAGGTTAGCACATGTTCAAAAACAGTGATTTGTAAAGAGAAATCACAGAGCGTACCGTCTGCTGTGCCGTGAATAAGGAGATAGGCAACCTTTTTAAAGTTCTTTGCTCTTGATGTGACTGTGGAGTTCTATGAAACAGAAAAGAGAAAATCCAGAGCCAATAATGCAACAGTGGATTCTAATGGGAAAATTTAATTTCAGAGCAACTTTGAAAACATAAAACATACTGTAGATAAATCATGGCCTTCCCATACTTTTTTTAAAGTAGGTAAGTCATTCAAAAAGAACTTCATGAAGCAAAAAAACTTGTGAGTGTCATATAAGGATAGTATTGTGACCTAAAAGCCTGATCAAAACAGATCAGGCCTTTAGGTAATATTAATTTAAAAAATAACATTACTGCTATTATTATCATTTAGACTAGGTGTCTGTTGTCTATCTGTTGCTTACTTTGTAAGAGTCTGAATTCTCTGATGGTTTGCCCATGTAGCGCTCAGTGTAAACTGCATCTGCAAAAAAACAGAATGTAATTTGGGCTCAGACCATTACATAAATATTAATTACAGTGTTCAAACAACTTCTTCTTGAAAAAATTCCATACAATTTTCAGTCTGAAGTATTTAGCTACATCAGCTGTTCATGTTTATTTTAAAATACAAGATAGTAAAGTTTACTCTGACTTTATGGCAGATATTTATGCTGCAGGAAAGGAAGAAAGAGATGTGAAGGAAAAAGGGTAGAAAGGAGGATAAAATAAATGTAAGAGGAGATGTAAGAAAAAAAAAGTTGAGGATGTAATTGATGCTTCTCCAGTTTACACAGACAAAGCTGATGCTAAACAAAAAACAACTTATCAAATACCATAATAGTCCCACTTGGCTACTGGGGCCACTGCAATCCCACACTTGAAGAGTCCAGTGCCAGCACCCAAAGCCATTGAGGCGACATAACCACCATATGACTGATGAGATGAAGATTTGCAGTCATAAATAAAGAAAATGTAATTGATTTACAAGACAAAAAAAATTTATCATCAAAATACAGGCAACCTACCCAGCCCCATATTGCAATTCTATCTTTGTCAATAAAACCCATGTCGATGAATTTCCTGTAAGATAGAAATCATGTTATAGCTGAGATAAAATTTAAAAAAAAAAATTCTTAAGTTAATTTTCTTCACCTCACTGCTGACATTTGATCTTCCACTTCAAAGGTCCCCAGGTGCCTGTAGATTGCATGCATTACTTCATCACCCTGGTAACCGCTTCCCCTTCCGTCAATACTGGCGACGATGATGCCGAGCGAACTGGAGAGGTACGTTCCCCAGTTCAGCTTGTTCTGATAGCTGACACTCTGACTACAGGGGCCAGCGTACCTGCAAGGAACATAGTCACCAAAAGGCCTTCCAAGATGGTAAGTTGTGGCACACTGAGATGTGTTTACTTACACATCAATAAGGAGAGGATATTTTTTGGACTTCTGGAAATTTGGTGGCAACATCATTTGATACCACATTTCTGTTTATTCAAAAAAAGGTGTGGGGAACAGGGAGGGACTGATGTTAGCAAGAAAGTAAACTTGATAAATATATTTATTTTGGATCTTTAAGTATAAGGAAATTATGCAAAAAAAAGTTAATTACATTTCCAGTTTGAAGTGATGTTTTAAACCAGAAAGAAAACTTACATAGAGTTTCAAATGAGAATTTATTATGTCTGTGGTTTTGAACATGCCTCACCAAAGCCTGCAATCTTTACGGTGCCATATTTCATTGTTGGCATTTGAAATTCAGAGAGAAGATTTTCCAGATCCTTATTGTCTTCCAAAACTGATAGCTCTAAAAATAACAAAAAAAAACACATGCATTTTAAAATAAATAAGTGGAAAATTGTTTCTGTGCACTCAAAGTAAAAAAAATAATAATAAAATAAAATAAATCAGCAAACCATAAAAAGAAATACCTGTTCCTACACTTGAGCCCCTGTTGTCCATCAGTGTGTAAAGGGGCAATCCAGGTCCTAGTCCAAACAAGACAGACATAAATTCACAAAGACATTTCACACCAATATTAGCCATCTTTGTGACGTCTAAGCTTTGATTATTGTTCACAGATGTTTCCTGCATGGTTGAGTTATTGCTTGCGAACACATATAAAGCTAACTGACCATAGCAGTCCATTCGGTAGAAGGAGGCGTCAACGCTTATGTAAGCTGAGTTGTACTGACACCTGTCTTCATGTAAGCCACAGGTGAGGCACATGGGGGTTGAGGGACTGCTTCCAAGCATAATCCTGATTTAAAAAAAAGAAGGAAATCTCATTTAAGTTATGTAAGTAATATTAATCTAATATTAGTCTAATCAGCTTGTCCAGTAGTCTGTCTTTTTCAGTTTAACAAATAGTTTTCCATACTGGCAAATGCAAAGATGCATTGCGTAAAATGCAATAATAATATAATCTATTATTAATTATAATAGATAATAATTAAGTTAATTATTATCTATTTAAGTTGGTCTGGAAAAAGCAAAGGATAAATATTGTGATATAAAGAACTCATCTCCACCATGTAGTACTTGTAAAAGCATAACACCCTTTGAACTTTTTCACATTTTGTCACATTATAACTACAAACTTCATTGTATTTTGTTTTTTTAGGATTCAGAATGATCTGAAGAGATCACAAGATGACATATCAATAATATGTTTTACCAGAAGGTCTATAAATAACTTTTGCGTACATAATTTCATGTAAAAATTATGCTACTTTTCTTAATATAGTTATTAAAATTAAGCACTGGTCTCTTAAAAATTTTGTTAGATTATGCTGCAGACAAAATAGTCAAGGAACTTAAAAGTTTGCTAAAACTCTTAGCAAGGCATGGAGACGCTTTACTTACTACATGTGAATATAAATTAGGATTAAATCATATTTTGTAGATATGTTATCATTGCAATTTAAGTATGCACAATATTAATATTGCAAATGGCAGCCCGAAAAGCAATGGATAACATTTTTGCATGGGAATAACATTTAACCCATTGCATGAAGTCTCACAGTAATATGTCATCTGCATATTTACTGTTACAGTAACATCATCATATGAATTTCTAATTATGCCACACTAAGATTACCATAATATTGTTATTCTGTGACAAGATATTCACAAAACTGCTTACTTGTAAAGATTTCTCTTGACAGGGTTGCTTTCATGCTGATTACTTACAAAATATCTGTAGGAAACAATTCAACATCAGTCCTTTTTTTGACATTTTCACTGATGAATGTATGATTTTGCATTAAAGGTGTAATAGTTTCACTCACATAGCAACCTTGGTTAATTTTGATATGTAAATAACTTCCCATTTCCCAGATGTAATTGGTGTGGCTTTGCCCTTATCCAAAATAAAAAATAAAACATGATTAAAAAATGCAGGAAGGAATTGATTAGGCTGTAAATTGATATAAGAAAAAACAACTTACATTTTTTATGTAATGAATATGTTTGTAGCCTTTAGTGTCACTCATTACTTTGTAGAAACTGAGTTTATCCTCAGCAAAGAAAATAGGCAGTGGCATATACTGAGGGGGAAAAAAACATATTTTAATAATCATACATTAAATGGTTTAAATGAAAAATTACATTTTCTTTTTGGAAACTTACATGGCCAATCCAACCTGTCTGGCTTGTTTGCTCAAATTTCTGTAAAGAGTAAATGTTTTAATTAGTATAGATAATTAACTTGTTGAAAACTAGTGAGGATTTTCTGACAGGACAGGTAACTTGTGTCTTGACATCCACCTCTTTCTCTCTCCAGCTGCTCCCATCAAAGTCATAGATGGCCACAACCACATGATTCTGTTTCCTTGTGAGCCATTGCACAGCAACGCGTTCATCTGTTGCCCACGTCACTGAGCACAAAATGTGATCACTGTGTGAAAAGCAAGAGAAAATGACAAGGTTTTCAAGTGGGGCAAATTGTGAATACATTGCATTAACATCCCCTTTAAAATCAGTATTATATGTTAATGTAACACTATAAGTTGTATAAACAAACCTTCCAGCCATGGAAGCAGGAGGAGCAAGCTGTGAATGGAGGGTGGGATTTGCGGTGTCAACGACAAACAGCTTCACCTTGGTAAGGTTTGATCCAGCCTGTGATAAAACAAAAAAAATGACTACAACAAACAGAATAAAACAGTATTAAAACCCTAAAATCTAAAATAAATGAATAAATAAAAGAGCAGTAACATCTGAAAGACATTTTGCTTGGAAATGACTATACTTGCTTTAAAAGTCATATAATCAAACCTTTGGGTAAGGAATAGCCACTGTTTTAGGATATTGCTCTGATCCGTACCAAGAGAACTCCACTTTTTGAACTTCTGTATCGTTAAACTGTGCATAAGCCAAGAATTTTCCTGTGGAGGACCACCATATTGCCCCACTCGAAGCAAAGACTTCCTCTGCAAGACAGAAAAAAAAAACTGTTAAAATATGTCAAAGTAAAAACATAGACAAAAATATTTTTGTGTGTTAAATATTAGGCCTGATGGTATCCATATTTAATTGTTAATTGTTCATTTTTATACTCAGATATATTTTTATTAAATAAAAAGATTCCATTTGAACATAAATATGAAGCCATTACTTATTTATGTTATGAGTTTATGGTAGACTTCGCATTAAGAATTAGTCACTCTTACACAATTTTTCGGTTTAAAACCAAAAATACTCTTACAATAAGTAAAATCATTGTACCATTTCAAACCCAAGAAGTCCTTAGCAAAAAAAAAAGAAACAAACAAAAAAGACAATTGTTGTTTGTAACGGAAGAGCTTTTATCGCGCAGACCAAAGTCACGCTTACCTACCCTCGTATACCCAGTCAGGAATGCCATTGAGGATTTCATTCTGTTTCCCATTGTGCGTCAGCTGCACTGACTCCGCCGTTACATTGGAGTTTAAAAAAATATTGAAGTTTGAAACATATGCCTGCAAGGTAAAGCGTAACAATTATTTTGTTGAAGGTTTCAGCAAAAGGTTCAGTCAAAACTATAAATGTAAATGGTTTTACAAACAATAGAACAATGTTGCCATATTTGCAAAGCTTCACATATTACTATTCCAGCAAACTAAGCAATACACCAGGGAACAAAGACTTTAGGCTCACATATTGGTTTCCTTCTGGGGCAAAGCTAAAGTACTGCAACATGCGTGGAAGGCTCACTGGTGTTACAAATGTTCTGCAAAGACATAGCAAAAGCATTTAGAAAATCAAATGTGAAAGTTAACTGAAAGAACAGAGCTGCAAATTACACAAAAAACAAATCAAAATTTCAGAAAACTTAGCATTAAATCTGATAGGCTATTAAAGTTATATCTAGAAATTAAAAAATAAACCTAAATTCAAAGCTCTCTCTATAGAAGTTACAGTTAATTATGCACTTATATTTTATTATTTTATGTTTAATGTAATTATTAACAGTTTTGCTAAATTTTAAATTAAACCTTTTTATATTTTTGGAGATTGTGGTTGACAGGACTACCTCCTGGCTCCCATCGATTGTTAGCACTGGGAGCACAGAGAGAAAATGGATGAAGCTCCAATGTTTTTAACAGATTATATTTCTCATTACTGTCATCACGTAGTGACAGCTTAAATACATACTGCATTTTTGATAGTGTTATTAATGCATTGTCATTTTTAGACAATTATTACTATATCTGTCTGGTAAAAATGTGCTCTAAAAATTATGGTGATTGATTCATTTTGCAAATCATCATGTTTCTATATTTATATTTTTTTCCTTAGTATTATGTTATTTTTGCACGTCAAAATCAGCACACATATTTTGTACACAACTACTAACAGCAAAGTTTACTTACGATTTCGTCATGTCGTAGATGGAATATGAGGCAGAATAGGAATGTCTGAAGTTCTGCAGGATTTTAAACACAGATTATGTTTCGTACTTATACATGAGATGACCTGGCAGCTTAAAGAGAAAGTTTACAACAAAAACATCCGTTAGGTGCTTCTCACCTTAGTGTAATTGCTTTCGAAGGCAATATATTTATGATCACCTGACAACCAGTAATCCGTGGCATCCACTTTTTTCTGAAGTTAAAAGAAGCATAAGATCTTTTAGGCATAATTATGTTCAGATTAAAAAGTTATAAAATTAATATATTGGAATAACTAGCTGCTTTACAAATGTTTCATTGCTCAGAAACAGATGTTTGTCCTTTGTTTCAGCATTGTGAAGGTAAACATTTCCATCTCTTTCTTTATGCACATATTCTTTATCTGTAGCAACAAAAAAAGGAAAAAAAAAGACGTTTTATGGATTTAGATGACCAGCACAACAGGATAGATGATTCAATAAACAGAATTACCTGACATCCAGTACAAATTGTAGGATTTCTTTCTGATGGTGTCATTAAAGTAATCCTGAAGAGTGAATGGCCTTTTGGTGGCTCCGGATCCTAGACAGATGCACAACAACATGTTTCTTTAAGCTAAAGCCCGTTGCTTATGCTCTTGGAGCCATTTCAATGAACAACTGAAAAGATTTTTGGAGCCATTTCAATGAGCAATTGAAATGGCTCCAAAAATCTTTTCGTTGGGCATCATTAATCATTTCCAAGTTAAAGTTCATTGACTAACGTTCAGTCCTAGTTTAACTATTACTCATTCTTTTTAGAATAAAACAAAGTTGCAGCTTTCCCCACAAAGATAAGAGCTGTGTGTGTGTGTGGATTCGATTCAAGGTATTACACACACACATACAGTCACCGTGGAGGCTCATTATTGATAGCATGCCCCCCCCTCTCCTACTGCTTTAAATGTAATTAAATAAACCAATAAGTCACACTCTTCCTATTAAAAACTGATTACACTAGTTTTTTTCTTGACCATATTTCTTGCTACTGTACAGAGCCAGCTGCTGGCAGGGAGTGAGTTTGACTGTGGGTTTGTGGGTACAGCAGTGATAAACAGAGGAATGTAGCTCCATCATAATACATTTTCACTTTTGTCTTTCTACCCATCAACAAGACAAAATAAAAGCACTTTTACTTTTCCAGAGTGACAGTCTTCTTGGCTCCTTAAACAAAATCAGGGCTGATTTAAAAAGGAACAGCAATCTTTAAATCTTTCCTTAAAAGTGGTTGATATTAAGGACATAGTGCAGATGGCCTTAGTTTCTATCAAATTTCACATTTAGTTTTACATTCTTAGAATAAAGTTAAATGTCAACATGTTTCAACTAGACTTTCATTTAATTAATCTAGTTCTGAAAAGCTATGTACACATTTCAGGAGTGGAGGTGAGGGATATCTTCCAAGACACCTGAGGGTATGAGCACACTAAAGTTGCTTTTCCACTGGCGAGTGACGCACTAACCAGTTAATGTGCTGTTCAGTTCTATTCCAGGTAGCAAACTTTTCCATTATACGCTCTGTTCCTTACTATTGTGTGCAGGATGTGAGCACAACAGCTGTGGTCAACACTCTGCTGACCACAGCTGAGTCTGACTTCATTGCTGAGTCCAACAACACTCAGCAATGAAGAACCTCAAAGTTGCTCCTCTGTACTAAACAGCTCTCTGATAGCAGAGGGCATGTCTGTGGTCCACAGCTAAACTTAAAGGTTTAGCTGTGGGACCCAAATTGCTTTTGGGTCGTATCAGGCTTGGTGCGCGACTGATGCTACACATGATGTAGGTATGAAAAACTGACAAGAGCCAGAGAAAGTGGTGCTGAATCTGCTAATGGAAAATGAATCTAGCGGACCGGGACCGTCCCGGTTAAAGGTGGTCTATTGGAAAAACGCCTTAAGCCACTGCTTTGGGCCCCAAAACTATCTAGGATCCCACATTAATGCTTTAATTTTAACACAGATTATAGATCTAGAATAAAATGACATTTGTTTATTGAGAGTAAGAATTCCATTAAATTTGATTTGATGTTTCAGCATTGATGCATTAAAATATTTTAATTAGCTTAAATTAAATTTAGATTTATAGAAATTGGCAAGCTTAATATGTAAAAGTTCAAAGTATAATGTTGTTGCATATGGCCCCGTAACAAATTCTGCAAAAGCCCCCATACTACCTTGGGCCAGTCCTGGCAACTGCTGTATCAGCTTCTGAGAGGAGTGCCCCATTTCTCTTGCTCAGGGGAATATCTCAACCTTTGAGCTAAGTGCCTATAGACTAAAGGGGAAGGTGCAACCCTGGGGAGTGGGATTCAGTCTTAATGCAGCAAAGAGACAGACGGACCAAGAAAGGAAGGCAATAGCTCATAATCAGAACTTACTGCTGTAATAAACTGCTGGGATTGTTATTAACGTGATGACGACAGCCGCCCCTATCACTCCCAAAATCAGCCTGTTGCTGAAGCCCTGTGAAAGAAAGGGGAAAAAAGCAGGCAAATAATGTAGACACGCTGACGTTGCAGTACTCACTCGGCTTTTAACTGTTATTTTTATCTAAGGCTTAGTGACTATCTTTCTTTAATAAACAGTTGTTTCACCCCTAAACATATTTTTTGAACATTTGACGCGGGTTTTAAATCGCCTACTGACCATGATGGAGATGAAGTTGCCGCTCGAGCTTTCGCGTAATGTCCCTCAGAAGTCGCGTTTTGCAGTTTCTCCTCGGACGCGCAGCCTGGTCAGCATACTCTCACTCGCAGTGCAGCCGTCACCTCTGAATTATAATTCAATAGCATAAAGCTGGGTACCGGAGCTTCCTATTCTTCCCTGTGTATTCCTGGCAGTAGACATACAGACATGCACACACACTCACACACGCGCGCACGCACACCGAGGGAGACTTCTCTCTGGAGTCCGGAGCACAACTTTCCAGGAGGGCTTCTTAAACCCGGAGTATATGTAGCTCCGGGTTTAGGAAGTGCTTCATTCTTCACCGAGGGCAAGGCGTTCAGGCATCAGGCGTGGCAAAACCAGAAAAGCCGGCTCTCTTAAGTTTATTTATCTATCTCGATGAAGTTCAGTATCTTGGAAAAGTATTCATCAAATCACCTTTTTTTCTAACACATGGTCAGCTTACAGCATCAAACTGTATTTTATCAGGTCCAGTCAACCATTGGTGATAATTTGGGAAGAATTGTTTTGCTCGCTATTTGTGTCTAATAATTTTTGAAAGCTCAAGTTGAAATAAATTAAACATGCACAAATAAAAAGAAACATGCACTTTTCTTATTGTCTTCAGTTAAAACAGAACAAATGTAGCTTGTTTTAGGTCAGTGAAGATTACAAAATATATACATATTTTGTTAAATGCCACAGTGATAATGAGACAAATATCAGAGATTTAAAAATCATAAGTTTACAGACAGAATATAAGAATCTCTTTGAACAATGAGGGGAAATCCCAAAGATGATGTCACGGTTTAGAAACTTCTGATAGGTCAAATGATGTTAACTTGAGGCACATATGTGGATGTATTTTGAGGCCACTCCTCCACACACACACACACCCACACATTCTTTCTTGTTTGACAAAGCAGCCAGGATACCAGGAAGAAAACTGCAGCTGCAAAAGTCTGGATCATTCTTGGTAACAATTTCCAGATGCTTGAAGATACCAAAATCATCCGTTCAAACAATACAAAAGTATTAACTTGATGGGAATGTTCAAATAATGTTATACGACTCAGGAAAGAGATGAATCCTGTGTCCCAGAGATGAATGTATTTTGGTCAGAAATGTGCAAATTGACCCTGGAACAAAAGCCAAAGACCTCGTGATTGATGCTGGCTGAAACTGATAAGACAGTGTCCTTATCCACAGTGAAACATGTCCTGCACAAGCTAAAAGGCCACTTAGCAAGGATGAAACCATTACTCTAAAACAAAAAGGAGCCAGAATGCAGTTTGTAAGTGCACACAGGGACAATAACTTTCATTTCATTGGAGGCATGTCCAGTGGTCTGAAGGAGCTAACATGGAACTGTTTGGCCATAATGACCATCATTACATTTGGAGGAAAAATGGGGACCCTTATAAGTCTGGGAACATCATTCCAACTGTGAAGTATGATGATGGCAGCATCATGTTGTGGGGCTGTTTTGCTGCAGGGGGGACTGGTGCACTTCATAAAATAAAATATGTCTTCATGAAGAAAGAACATTATGAGGAAAGATTAAAGTTGCATCTACAGACTACAGTAAGGAAGTAACAGTTTACGGGCAAACTGGTCTTCTAAATGAACAATGACTCCTGGCATACAACCAAAGAGGTTACAAAACACAAAGTTAGAGTTTTGTCATGGTCATCACAAAGCCCTAATCTCAAGCCTATGGAGACGTTGCAGTCTGTAAAGGCATTTGTGAGCGATCAACTTAATGCAAATACTCCAATTCTCTAGAAGCGCAAACGTTTTAGGATCAATTGACGTCACCCACTTGTCAGTCATTCTGGCGGGTTTGTCAGCAAATGACCAATCGGTGGCCGCAATTTTTTCCCAAAGTACACGCCCCTTATCTGGAGGAATTGAACTTCCGCCAACATTACGAGGTTTGTTATTGCTAACGCGCTGCGATCGTAAAGTTTTCAAGGAAATTCTGGTTCAGCGTTGTCAGTGTGGAACATGCAATCCCGACAGTCATTACCCAGAGGCGGAATACAATACATGACGTTTCCCAAACCCAAACGGAGTCTGGAATAACAAAAGAAATGCATCAAGGCCTGCAGCTGACCTCATGCCCTGTGGATGAAACTGTGATTAATGGAAGTATAACATTCGTCTGTACAAAGGTAACTGGTTTTAAACAACCATCCTTTTTTGTCGTGATGACACTGTATGATAGTCAAATCAAAGGTCAATTAGTGAGGGTAGTTATGCTTTATTTTATGTGTAAATTCAGGTAACTGGGATATTTACATATAAACACCTTTTTATGCTAATATTTATTTTTAAGCATTTTCCTGCAGCCATATTTTTACAAGCTTGTATTGTTGAAATTATTACTCACCTGCTTTTGCATATACAATATGCATCCAACACAGCATTCAATGAGACTTTGTGCTCCATTTTTTTCCTCTGGCTGAGAAAGTCTCAGGTTTTAACTTTTATTTATTTGTTGTTTCCTGCAAATAACCATACATAGCTGATGTGCAGCTGAGTAGCCTGTCGTCTTTGCTTATTTTTGGCTCATAAGTCAAAAAATGACTGAAAAAATAAATCAGATAAGCTTACCTGTTGCTGTCAACATTGTGCTTAATAATAGGGATGGAGTTTTCAGGGTGAACTAGCTGAGACTTTTTTTCAACAAACTTCCTTTTTGCTATTTTTGCACAAAGGCCACATTTGTGGAGTGCATGACTAATACTCCTGTCAACAGATTACTTTACCTGGGCACTGGATCTGTGTCTAATGCTCACACTGTCTGACAAGAGTTAATCTAGGTGGATGGCTATGTCTCAGTAGGTTTGTAGTTGTACATAGTCTATTATCAGATGGATTATGCAATGCTCTGTGAGATTTTCAAAACTATTATTGTTTTTAATTTTTAAAACTTAAATACAGTTTAAACTTATCAAATCTTTATCTGTCACCTCTATGATGTGCTCTACAGACTTTGTCTGCGCCATAGTGGTCTCTAAAGAAACCCTCAGATGCCTATAGAATAGGTAAATTTACTCAGAAATGTAACACACAAATTGAATACAAAAATAGGTCTCATTTTAAGATTTGAATAAGATAAAATTTGAAAGAAATTCATTTTTTTTCTTTCACTGTAAAAAAAAATACTTTGTCAATGTAAAAACTCAACAAGTCACATTAACGAATGTGATTTGTTAATGAAGTTGGTTTTGTCAACCAACTTCAGCATGTTGTCCATTTAGTCATGTAATATGACAAGATGAACAACAGTTATGTATCAAGAAACTGAATGGGGTATAGCTTAAATAACGACAATGTAAAGAAAAAGTTTACACTGTTTTATTTGAGATTCATTAAAAACAGTGGATTTAGTTATCCTAGTCAGAAAACACGCTGCTTCTAAAGCAGTCACTTGAATTAACATTCAGCAGTCATACAGTCCAAACACCTGAAAATATTTTAACATTGATGCTTATTTCTAAGGATAGGGCAGTTTAAACATGTAAACTTCAAAATGCATTATTTTGCTTTAACAAAGTACATCCACAATCTTTTCAATCTTTTCAGATCCTAAAATGATTGAAAACACAATCTTACAGGTTACATATAATATTTAAAGTGTCCTTTGTTAAAATTATTTTTAAAATATCAGAGGTGCTCATACAAAACTTTAAGTGCAATTTTTACGCAGAGGAAATTTTCCTAACTGTTGGAAAAATATTCATTTGATTAGGGATTTGTGCAACTTGCAGAATTGCACAATCGATTAGGTCATCTAAAAGGATGTGGACACAGAGGTTAACAAAGGTTCCTTCTGTAAATAGCTCTGTCTCAACAGTGGTGAATCACTCACTGATGGGTGAATTAAACAGAGTCAACAGCACCTGTTTGTGTGCATGTGAGTTGACAGGTGGGCTCTGAGGGACAATCAAGAGCTCACTGCCTCCCATCTCATGGGACAGCAGTGATTTCTGAAGAAAATACTTTTGAGTCGTTTTGCAAATCGATTCAGATTGAATTTAAATGATGCATTATTCCAGCTAAGAGCAAAATCTGACGACAAAGTGCACTTGGTACCAATGAAAACATTTAAATCTAGGTAAAGAAGAGAACCCTCATTTTGTACATATAGCAGTGAATGCATACACAAAATATATCATCAGAAGAGAACCACCCGCCTCCGGAAGAAATAAGTGCTTTGATTTGTTAGGGTCACTCTGTGTCTTCATCATCCGAGTCCTGTGCCATCAGGCTGGCGTGTTCGATGTAGTCGAAGTCAGGAAACTTGACAGGAAGGTCGCTCCACTTGGTGCAGTTGCTGTACTTTTTCTTGTTTATATTCACCACAAAGTTTTTCACATGGAGACAAGGCAGCTCAATCCCACGATACCACATCATTGAACCCCATGTCTACAACAGAAGTGGAGTTTAAAAGAAGGCATTAAACTTAGTCGATTTCCATGGCAGCCAGACTGTCAGATAAAATAAGTAATTTATAAAAATATATTTACTATTCTTCATTTATCATGAAGCTCTATAGTGTTTAGAAAAAATATTCACACCGTTTAAACTTTTTCTTTTACATTTTGCCACATTACAATCACAAACTTTGATGTATTTCATTGGGAATTTTATGTCATAGTAAAAAGCTAAACAGGTCAGAATCACTAAATGTAGCTACAATTATACTAATAAAGCTATTCTGTGAAGCTCTCAGGCGTTTAGTAGGGAATATTAGTGGAAAAACAGGAACATGGAAAAAAGTAACACTGCACTTAGGTCAGGGGTAAAGTCCTGTTTTAACACATTACTTTATACATGGAGGTACAGAAATAGCCAGTCATCATAAATACATACATCTCAAAGTAAACAGTTTAATCTGTAAAGTAGGAGTAAAGAATAATTGCAAACCCAACAAGACATGGCTGCCCACCAGAGCCGACCGGCTGGGCAAGCTATTCATTAATTAGAACCCTCTTTCACAAATATTTCTGTTATAAATCCGCAGACGAGCCACCTCACCCAGAAATGATTTCTGAATCTTGCGTATATTTGTAAATCCTGCTGCTGGCTCATTGCTCAAATAAGACATCATCACTTTTTCGACCAGTAAACCAGCTCTCCTCCACAAAGTTCAACCCATGTGATGGCTATGATTGCATCACTTCGCAATTCAGGAGTATGACATAGGCAGGCTGATTTCTACCCCTCTCACTTTATCAATCCTAAATACACAAACATGAAGACAGCAAAAAGGAGCACATAAACTTAACTCTAAGTGTTTAGTGAAAGTGGCAAGAGAACCAGCTGAAATCTGCCACTAATGTAGGAACATACTCTGACAGGAGAGCTACTGGCTATACTCTTCATAAATACGATCTTTATCAAAGACTGGAAAGAAGGAAGTTAATATTGAAATAATATCTAATAAGCTCCTTTTGCAGTTTCCCAAAAGCTATGCAGGTGACGTTGAATTCACTATAAAAGGACATCTTTTTCAGATTAAATGTTTCCTGCTTTAGGTCAGTTAGGACTAACAAAATTCTTAAAATTCCTCCATTTGCATAGACGTCTTTCTTATCTGGAAGACCAGACCATAATCTAATGAGCAGAAATCAACACATTTTTCAGTTGTGCACAAATTTGTGTTTGTCAATCAAAAATTAGTTTGCCATTGTAATGTGTCAAACTTGGAACAGGATCCAGGGATACGAGTATCTTGGCAAGACAAGTTATCTGAAGTTACTAGCAAGACTGCAAATCCAAAAACCAAACTGTGTGTTTACCTGACCACAGCCACTGCAAGCTATGACACCATTGGTCTCATAGTCCAAACGTCTCTCCTGAAGAGATACATTTTCTCTCTGGATGAAAAGATTCCTACGCAAAACAAAAGAGAGTATAATTAAAAATGCAATAAAATGTGCAAGTGTTGAAAAGTTTATATCGTAATTTGTACCTAAATTGTGGTGTAACATTGACTCTGTGCATGTATTCAATGATTTGGATGTCTTCACCACTGCAGATGTATTTGGTACAGTTCCGACAGCTGAACTTTACATCAGACGGGTTCTCGTCCTTAACGGCCTTCTTCTTCTGATTTACCTGCCTCACTTTTTCCTCCATTATAGCCTGAATTTGAAACTCGGTGATCTAATCAAAGTTAAAAATGAAAGGTTAAAAGACTGTATTTAGCAGAAAATAGACAACTAATAATACTTTTTGAACATACTTGTTTGTTGTAAAGTGATCGATCTAATTTTTTTATTTTCTGAATGGCTTTGTTCATCATTTGCTCGCGGTACTCGTTGACACACTCCTTTTCAGCCACCCCTGAGTTCTTCACATCCACGACAGTGTATGTGCTGTCCTCAGCTCTTCCTCTGCCTTGAGACTGCAAAGCACAACAGAACAAATGGTCAGCAATCACCTACTGATATTCAGTCAGCCCACATTTTTTTATTTCCTGATGCCAGTATTTACAACTGGATGACTTAATATGACACTTGAAAATATTGAGCCATGGAAAAGTTTGTGGAAATCAGCAACAAGGTGAGGTTAATTTAACATTTGATTTGAGCAGAATGGAAAAAAAACTGCAAACACAGGAATTCAGGAATCCCTGTTTTCCTTGAAGAATCATTTTGGCTGCAACGCCTGGGAATTTTAAATGTTAGTCATCAGAACTGTCATCAGAACTTTTGTCATTTGGCACTTCAAAAAATATTGTAAAAGTATTGTAATTTGGAAATGGGTAAAAATATTGTAGTGTGTATATATATATTCAATACTGAGCACTACCACACAGCAGTAATACTCTTAGGTATGGACACTATCCCTGAGGAAAGAAGACTCAATTATTTAAAAGCTCATGCATGCACCAAGGAAACATATAAAACTCGAACTCAGAACCTTCTTGCTGCAAGGCAACACAAGGAACTGTGAAACCATACAGCCCAAACACTCAGGGTATTAAGTGTTTACTAAATGTTTACTCAATGTTTATTTTATCAGCTGATGTGTGTTACCTCATTTATGCATGAAGTCAAAGTCATACTGAATAAAACCAAAAGGCATACCATCACATTTTTAATCATGGATTACAGTCGTTCATTTTACTGACCTGAATCATAGCGATTTCATTGGTCACATGGCCATATCTGATAACAAAATTGCAGGCTGTTATGTCCAAACCTTCTTCTGCTACTGTGGTAGCTATTAGGAGGTTGAGTTCACCGGTTTTGAACCTTTTCAGCACATCCTTCTGCTCTGCCTGAGGAATACAACTGCACGTCACATATATGAAGAACTTCGGAAATAGCAGCCTAGGAGAGTTTAGTTTGAGAAGTATGCACTTACAGCTGTCATTGGCTTAGTATCACTCTGGTCTCCTCCTCCAATGAAATAAGAAGGTTTTACTCCAATGTCAGCAAACTTGGGGTTGTCTTGAATCACCTGGCTAAGAGTGATCGCATTGTGACGTGTTTTGGTGAAAATGATTCCTCTGGCTTCTTCTCTGCTGCTGAACTCTTGTAAAATTTTTGTTCTGAGTTTTGACAGGCTTTCGTTTTCGTATGTTGGATCCTCTGCAAGCTTCTCCAGCTCTTCCTTTTTGTCTGTAAGAAATTGACATTAAAGAACTAAGGCAACATTTTTTCAATAAAGTTAAACTGAACACTTTTACGACTGCAGTCTCTTGCAAAACTACTTAGCCCCCGTTAAGTCTGGTTAGAGTAAATTATTCTGAGGTTTTAGTCTGAAATAAAGCCTTAAATCGATTTGCCAGGTGATATTTTTAAATATGGTAAAATAGCTCTTTGTTTACTGTAAAAGCACAGTTCAACAGTGATCATGTGGGTAAGCAAGACATAAGCAGTTTTGATTAATATATGTATGCATGTGTCATATTTATAGTGGAAATTATGAATATCAAGAAGAAAAAGAATGTCTTACCTTTAAACAAATTGAACAGAAATCTCTCTGTCTCTGTTATTTGCATGTTTTGTTCTTCATCTGGTGACGTTTTCTTCTTGATTTGCTCCTCGTGGAACTTGTTCAGAAAACTTAGAGCATCACGCATGCGTATGGTGTTGCTTAAATTCAGACCTTCATTATACCGTCGAAGGTACTCTGCGCAGACCCGCACTGTCTGGTCTCCATCTTTGGCAGCTAAAACACAATGACACAATTACATGATAGCTGTCTGTGTGCAAAACCCAGACGGTCCAGTGTAATAGAGAGTCAGTGTTGAAGGGTTATTACAGGCACTGTAGGTAAAAGTGAAGAAGAATTGTACGGAACATTAATACTTTACTGAATCTTAAAAAAAATAAAAACTAAGATTAACATCACGTATATAAAGATTCAGGGTGTATAAGGCTAATAAATATGATTGGCTTAGGAGAAAGTGTGTATTTTTCATACCAAATTTTAAATGCCATCTCTTATCAATTTGTACTAGGGATGCACAACATATTGGCACCAACATCAGATATTGGTACATTTTTTTACATATTGGTATAATATATATCTGTGTAACATTTGCACTCACCCTCTCGCTCTTTTTGAACAGCCCATTGTTCATAATTCTGAGAGCCAAGGTCACATGTGGGAAAAAGCCGGGCATGATCATGAATGGCAGTCATGATTGCCTTGACCACACAACCAAAGGGATCCTGATGATGATGTTTAGGTAAAAATACAGTTAACTCCCCTTGACTAAAGAAGAACCTCACCATATTTGTATTTTAATGTATATATCTTGTTGAATTTAATATGAGCCAACATCTACCTCTTTTCTCGATTCAACAGGCAGAATGGATTTTCTTAGTTCCTTTTTATCAATGCTTCCTGTCATAATTTTGGAAGCGTCCAAGTTTGCACAAATCTACAAAAAGAGGGAAGTAAATCTGCATTAATATGTAGTGCAACATATAATATACAACGTCTGTATGTTTTTCTTAGTTTTCCTTGAGGTAGGAAAGTAAGGCTTGGAATTAGAAAGCAGAGATGAACGTGAAAAAATTTAGATGAATTAAATAAGTTGTAAAAATGCATAAAATATTACAGTTACAGATATAATGTCAAGCAGAGTATTTACTCGCAGAATGTGCTCTTCGGCTTTAGTGAGGGTTTTGGCACCTCCGACCCCCGGTGAGGCTGTCAAGCCCAGGATCTGAGGAAGTGGTACGGGCTTCTTCTGCTCCTTCTTGAGCTTTATGTTCTTGTGCTTTTGTTTCAAGTACCTCATCATGATGTGGTTGTAGACCTCTCCTTTTTGAGTGTGGTGACATTCATCTATTATGATCAGTGTCAGATCTGCAAAACACAGTGATAAAACGCCAAAGATTCACTTGGAACTGTAAATTATAAATGCATGTAGAAATCAGAACAAAGAATTAACAGAAGATAATTTTTTGTAACTTATATAGTTTCTACTTAGCTGAAAGTACACAAATCTTGTATAAAGACAATGATCTTCTTCAACCAAGTGCTGTTAGTGAAAGAGTCCCTTGAAAAATTGAGGAAGTTCTTTAGAGAATCAAATCAGAGCTTTTAGAGAAAATTTGAGATAGCAGTTTAAACCACACAATAACATCTGTTACGAGAACTGCATGCTTCAAAAACAAAGCCAGACTTCAATCTGAACTAAACACAGTGCATTACAATTACTCAAGTCTAAACTGTTATTTGAATTTGTCCCAGAAGAGAATGCAGAGTGGCAGCTTGATGGGCTGTGATAGATGCTCTCTTGTGAATTCGATCCAGCCACACAGCGATGGCTTGAACAGACATGTGGCCTGAGAGCCAGGAGGAAGGGGGGAAAAAAATAAATGCTTTCAAGTGTTTCGACAAACAGCATATGTTCCTCTGAGGTGGCTATTCCACCTTGGACTGGTGACTGCCAGGAGTGAGCATTAGAGTCGGAAGAATTTGACAAGATCCTGTCGGGGGAAAATCCTGCTCCTTGTTCCCTCGGCGGTTATCTATTCCAGAACATTTCAGTGTCAGTAAAATCCAGGGTAGATTTTGCATGAATTTAGAGATGTTGCAACCACATTAAGTTTAACAGTATATTTAGATTTCTAGTAAAAAAAAAAGTAGAATTTTTACCAAAAATGACCATTTACTGTTTAGTCTGTACATCACAGTTAAACAGTACCACATCATGATGAGGTACTTGAAACAAAAGCACATAAAAAAAAAAATGTAGTCAAACCATCTGCACATTAGCAAGGATGGTGTGGGTGCTGGTTGAAAAATGTTATAGCCCTTAGTTCAACATTGAATGAGCAGCAGCAAAGAATACACTTGAAGTTAAAATGACTTTTGGTGCAGCTCTGTTATTGTAGCAGGTCACTATAAATATAACAAACAAAATCTGCTGTTTTACTTTCAAGCTGGGTTTGTTACTGCAGGACAAATGTCTACTATGGAAAATTAGAAGGAAACAGTTTAAAGCTCAAATGTTGCTGGATTTTTCTTTCATAACTGAGTATGTAGAGCAGTTTTCTATTTTATTACGGCAAAGGATGCTCCCTTTCTTGCTGTTTTAACAGAGACCGTGATAAATGTTTGACAGCAGTTAAAGTGCATCATTCGCTACCAGGATTTGTAAGAGAAGTTTATAGAATTACAGTTTTGTTTTTAAGTTCAAAACATTTTGGTGTGTGCCTGTATGGACTTGCAGTTTAAATTTTAAATATATGTTTTGAATGTGCAATATGTGAAGTTTCCCTTTTATTCTGTCTATCTGGTTTTTCCATCTCCCCACCCTCAAGGGGCTCTATATCAATTTCTCCACCCACATTTTTAACCCTCAGTTCTTCATTTGGACTTTATTAGGTCTTGTGTGACACCTTGTGGGATAGTTCTATTAACAATTTTGCCAGACATGTCCAATTCTTTCTCTCTGGATAACAACTCCAGCAGGTGACACTGCGTCCGGCTCTGCTCCGCTCCGCTCTACATTTAGCAAGCGAGCTGCCGCCATTCTGGAGCACCCCAAATTCCACTGCTTGCATGCCTTCTCAGCTCTGCTCCACTGCAAACCACAAAGACGTTTTATAAGACGCATGCGCAAGAAACAAGAGAGCATGTCACAAAGACAGCGATAAAAAGGATGAATGGTGTCACATAAATGCTGTAGTTCTCATCTTCAAAAATGAACCTACATTGCTTTCCCTGCCTTGACTGGTGCTCCTGCTGTGACTCCGGCAAGAAATTTTACATTTTTCAGAATCAAATCTACATATTTTGTGTGTATCCATAGCCATAATTGATAAATGCTGACAGCATGTATAAATATACCCATATTTTTATTAATACAGCTACTATTTCGAGCAAATAAGAGTCTTGATGAACTCCTTTGAAATATAGATGTTGCACTAATTGCAGCTTCCTGTTGGAAAGGTGTGGGATTTGAAGATTAACTACACACTTGCTTAGGCGTGTGGCAAAAACAGAATTAGTTCTAATTTTGAGGGATGGCTTTGCAGCAGTATGAACAGTTGTGTAAACGCGGTATAAATGCTGTCATTGATGTTAATGCGGAGGCCGCAGTGTGACAGAGCATGATGGAACCGGATGGAGTGTATTTTAGGATTTTAGGGATAAGGGCAATAATAATCAGTTCTTTAAAAATCCTATGATAATAGAATACTAGCTTATTATTTTATTATCATAGAATATGACTTTGAAGGTAAGATATAAAGAGTTAACAGTCAATGTTAACTGTTTTCTATCCAGGGCTCCATGGAAGTGCATTTGAAGTGCAATGTGCAATGAAGATCCCAGGTTCGAATCCCGGTCTGAGGTCTTTCTATATGCGACTTGCGTGCATGTGCTCTCTGTGCATGTGTGGGTTGTTTCTGAGCACTGCAGTTTTCTGTCACAGCGCAAAAACATGATTATTAGGTTCATTAGTTATTCTAAAAGTTGCCCATAGGAATGAATCTTTGTTTTTGTGTTTGTCTCTGCGTTGCCCTGTGATGGACTGGCGACCTGTCCAGAGCATACCCTGCTGCTTACTAAATGACTGGTGGAGATCCAACCACTCCAGCTCTCAACCACTGTTTAGTAATCTTAATGTGGAATATTTGCTAATTTAACCTATTTTTGGGGATAGGAAAATCCAACTAGTCTCAGTCAAAACCCATAACCCAACATCATTCTGTTAAACCCACCTGGGATTGTATTTGTGTGTATTTGGCCCTGGATTGGGCTATTGAAGTTCTTTGTAAGTTATTATCTAATAGTAGTTTGTTCCACCAAACTGTCATAGAATTTAGAAATGAAGTGCTGCAACGTCCTACCGCTTAGTTTCACCCCTTCATCCTCTCCGCTGGAAGCCCTCTCCAAGTAATTTTCGAGAATCTGGGCTGTGCAGATGATGATGTCGTTTCTTTCTACAATGTTAGCAAAGGAGATTTTGAGCTGAGAGTCTCCACTGACCCTCTCCACTTTGTACTTGAGCTTCAGGGAAGAGAACTCTGTGGAGAAATGCTGCTCCACAAGAGGAATCTACAAGACAAAATAGAATATTTCATGAACATGATTTTCTTTTAATAAAGGAAGAAATGACTTGCTGTCACTACAGCATCTGAAGGGCACAATGTTAACACCCACCACAGCTAAGCTACTCGGAGCCTTATTCCTTTTGTTTAAGGCAGAGCTTCTAATTAGTGGAAGCAGGGGATTTTGTTGCACACTGTTTACAAAAGGAGTACACAGACGTTTCTGTGTGGGTACAACTAACCTACTTATTGCTCAGGAATGAAGATTAAAAACTAAAATGCTTTCAGTCACATAAGATTTCGTCTGCTACTAGTTTTATGGGAGGAAATTTTTTTTTGCCACATGGTATTTATTTTACTTGTTCAGTCCACATCTCATATGGGCCAAATAGTAACAAAGTGCACTGGGATATATAAAACTTATGGCATGGAATTTGTGGTGTGTAACTTTCGTGTTTTCTTTGGATCTGAATGAAGCACTGCAGCCAAAGCCCATAACTCAGACAAACCAAAGTCAGATTCTAGTACCTTGTTCACCAGGACAACCACCTTCCCTGGTTTCCCCTCAGCTCTCCTGCTGTCCAGATGTTTTTGGGTAATGTATACTGCAACTCTGGTTTTACCGCTTCCTGTTGGGAGGCAAATAATAATGTTTTCCCCCTCCAAGGCAGGCCTGGCCACTTCCATCTGATAATCTCGAAGAGAAATTTCTTCTGGGCCTCCTCCGGTGGCTCCTGCTGCTGGACTTGTATCTGCAAAGGAGAGCAAAGGCTCAGTCTGAAAAGGGCTTCTGTCGATGTCAGCAAGCCACAATTACACATTGTTATGGAATGTCCTCTTTAAGCTGTTTTATAAATGGAACAATTTTTTTATGTGCATTCAGGACACAAACCTAGACCATTTAGGGTTTGAGGTTTTAAAACCTAAAACCTCAAATTTGCCAAATTAAGAAAATGAGAAAATACTTATTAATTCATACAATTTCAACAAATTACAGCAGAAATACCTATTTGTTATAAAAATAGGTCTACAAACCAACATGCTCAAAAAACCTAATGCTTGTTTGAAATGATTTAGACAAACTCCATCATGTCATGACTCATGACTTAAGTATCATTTTCACTATTGCTTTATGTAGCAGAATTCAGTCTTAGCTGTGCGTAAACACCAGACCTATGATCCGCCTTATCTGGATTTAAAGTTGCTGGAAGGGAGTGAGTCATTCGTTCTGTCTCGGCCGGGGGTGATGCATTACTGAGGCATTATGTACAATTTTCATGAACGAGCCCCCCCTTAACTTATGAGTTCCACATTTGCCACTGCTGGAAATACAAAACCTAAGGAAACACAGTGAGTTACGAAAGTATTCACTGTTTTATGTTTTGTTACACTACAACCAAAAAAAAAACAAAAAAAAACGTAATGTTTTAGAGTGGGAGCTGGTTGTACAAACGGATTAAGCGGGACTGGACAGAAATGCATATATTTCATATTTTTAGTTGGAAAAAAAAAGATGATAACAAAATAAATATACTTTTTATTGGTCTATGCACATTAAAATAAACTGATGTTTGAGGTTGCAGCCTGATAAAATGTGAAGAAATTTAAGAACCATGAAAACTTTTGCAAGGCACAGAATAGTTGTTTTTTTATTGTCGGTGCAGGCAGTTTTTAATTAACCTCCTACGGGTCAAAACAAGTCTGTCCTGATGAAGAGATAAAGCCTGAACAACAACAATAGGAAACGTTTTCCAGACACTGCAATTATTTGGGATATATCCAGTCAGCTCTTATAAATTTTACTCCAAAAAGGAGGTGAAGTCAAATTATTTTAGAGGACAGAAAATCTCTGAAAACTAACAGGATTAGAGTTTAACTTCTTGGAAGATTAGGTGTAAATTTAAACTTGTGCAAATCAACAAATTAAAAAGAAAGTATATTTTTCTGTTGGCGCTTATTTTAAAATGTAATTTAGAGTTGATATAAAA
Organism: Phalloptychus januarius; assembly: GCA_902982915.1. Classification (NCBI taxonomy): domain Eukaryota; kingdom Metazoa; phylum Chordata; class Actinopteri; order Cyprinodontiformes; family Poeciliidae; genus Phalloptychus; species Phalloptychus januarius. The sequence continues at coordinate 10,801,866 of CADWAE010000230.1, read as the reverse complement.
ATATGGTAAATGAAGTGTAGGAAAGGACTCAAATTGTGGTGGCAGAGTACTTCCTCCATCCTTGAGAAGTCTGAGGGTAACATATCTGTAGCTTACTACACCCCAGAGACAGGCATTTCAGGATGTAAATAGATGTTCAGAGTGATGTTTTGTACATAGTATGCACCACCTCTTGGCTGATGACAGATACAATACACTACAACTAACTTAACTCCATCCTCCTGTAAAACTGAAGAAGACAAAGCATGCATAGAAAGTTAACTAAAGGCTACAGTCCACAGATTCCTTTTCAATCTGCTAATACTGAGTCAGCATGTGGTTTTCATTTAAAGCAACACTGCGCTCCGTCCTCTGCAAGCTCTTTGTGGTTCTTCAGAGTTCACACATGGATCTTATTCATGTCACACCAAAAGGCATTGAAATATTCCACAACAATCTTCCAGCTAACCTCATTATGCCTAGTGAATACAAAATAGACATCAAACACACATTTTTCTGACAAATACCTGTGTTAATTTTCGACTGGTGGTCTAGATTTTACTGAACACATTCTGGGTTTAACAAGAGTTTATAGAATTATAACAATGTTAAGAATGTGGGTGAGGATAAATGAGTCCCACCTGGATGTAAATTATCCGTGGATTTGGACAGGTCAGCACCTAAATACAGACCTGTAAAAAAACAAACAAAAAAACAGCATAACTCAAAATATATTTATGAAAAGCAGCAGATTTCAGCTAATTTCTGCACAGAATCAAACTGAAAATAACTTGCACCCTAGTAACTTGCGCAACATAGGAATAAGTTAGTACAGCATAAGTAACCTAGTTATGCTATACTAACTAATGGAAGTTGATGGTAGTTTCCTGAAGAAATGAAAATGAGCCATAAGACAGTTTTAGGGAAAAAAGTGTTCTTTCAGGGTTGTTGCTGCCATGAAAGCAAACAGCCCTTTCCTGGCAGCAAACATTACCTTCTCTCCTAAAATGTAATGGAAGAACTAATAACTTAAAGAACATACTTTATTCTTGAAAAGCTTACATACATTTTTTAAATTGGGAAAACCAAGGCCAAGATGTCATGGCTTTCTACGCTTACAACCTCTGAATTATAGGAGGTATACATGTGGATATGTTTTAGAGCAACATCTAAAACATGTTGCTTCTTTCCATGACATCAAGAAAATCAACTAGAGTAAAAAGAAATATAAAGAATGTACAAAATCTGTGAAACAAGCCCAGAGAAATAGCAAAAAACTTTGTGAAGATACACGCTAAATCTGGTAAGAGAGTGTGAAACAAGTCCTTTACCGATATTGATTTTCTTTTCCATTATTCCAGGAGAAGAAAATCTAGTTTAAGAGGCAATTCTATCAAATGCTAAGAATATGTATGTAAACTGTCTAAAGAAATAGTTTTGGTGATCCTACTGATTTAAACCTGCAGGATTAGTGGTCTAAGAGTTTAGTCTAAATTTAAAGGGACAGAGGAAAAATTATTATGCTTCTTTATACACTACATAAAAGTAATTGTGATGCAAGACAAGGATAGACAATCTTTGAGGCTTAACGTTAAGTTGATTAATTTGGTGACTTCTACAGCTCCTGCAAAAACCTTTATAAATATATATATAAATGTATAAAATATAAATTAATTGCATTATACATTGAGGAGACATATTCTGTAAGACCTGTGGCATCATCCTGAGATCCCTCGGTGCCACTTATTCCCATGGGCTCTTCATTCTGACAGCTTTCAGCTGGTTTCTCCTCTGCTGCTGCTACATTTTCTGAAAATCCAAAAATAATTTTAAGTTATTTCCACCTTACAAGCATATCAAAATGAAGCTGAGAAACAGAAACTCTGTATAGATGAAAACCAAATTACAGTCTTAGTAAAATTATTAAGTAGAATAAACATTTACTAATAGGAAATTACTCAAGAAACTGAAATAGGGATATTGCAATCCATGTAATTACTAAAATGCAATAACACTCCTAAACCTCCCTTAATCCCACTGAAATATTAGTGCCTACACTTTGCCTCATTGCCTTCCATTCAACAACTGTGCTCTCAAGGAGCAGAGGAAGGTTAGACACTTACTTGGTTTCTGACACTCAGGTAATCCTCCAATGAGCTCATAAAGGCATTTGTGTTCAGTGACACGCAGAATTTCCCGAAATTCAGAGAACCAACCAGGTCGGCATTTCACGATCCTGCTCAGAAGTTCACGGGCTCCACGTTTGTTTCCATGGTTTGTTTTTTCAGCATCAATCTAGATTTTGAACAAAATAAACTGGGTTTATGTGACTTTTCTGCAACCTGAGGGTAGGAGGAGAAATCGCATCAACCAGATGTGGTTGACTTCCATTTGCATTCAATACTGCCATCTTGTGGTCACACAAGATAACAATTTCATTTATAGATTGTTTTGAATTCTAGCACATAGGATAAAACAATACGAAACAAAAGACTGATAACATTAGTTTTTTTTTTGGCTCTAGCGTCCTTTATTTGAAAGTAGCTAGACAGGAAAGGGGGACGACATGCGGCAAATGTCACCAGACCGGGAATCGAACCAGCGACGCCAGCAGGAGTACTAAGGCCCTCATATGTGGGTTGTGCACAGCACCCCTGATAACATTAGTTTTATTCGTTCTAACTTCAAACTAACAGCGAATTTGACATTTCCCATTCTCTTTTTTTTTTTGCACTTACCTTCTCTTGGTCAGCAACAGTTAGGAGACCTTGAGCTAAGCACCGAACCAACACTTCGTCTGTTTTCATGTCCTCCAGACTGGGAGTAAATAACTGAATTAACTGGACATAGTAATCATTCTCCGCCTCCACTTTGGGGTCTGGGGGGTTTATGTCCAAGTAGTCAGCAGCGTGAGCGCTGCCTCCATGTTTCAATGCATCAACGAAGGCCCTGAACCACCCGTCTGGATGTGGCCTCTCAACAACCAAACTAATAAGCAAATTCGCAGCCGATTCATTACCGTCCGTGTTCAGTTTCTGCCTGATCTTCTCCTTTGGTCCAGATTCTAAATGTAAATATTGTAGTACGCCGTCTACCTTTATAATCTGTTGGAGTTTCGGTTTTAAGACGTCAATGCGGCGTTCATGTATCTCATCATTATCAGAAGCCATCGTGACTCGAGTGTCCGATAATCCCAGAGACTACAGCTCCGACTCGAATTAAAAGCCCCAGCCTTCCCAGTATAATGGTTCACTTCTTCACGTAATAGCTTACCCTGGAAAACAAAACTTAGTTTACTTTCGTTTTCCCCAAAAATAAATTAATATTGAAAGTGGCCACTAGATGTCACTATTTGATAACAATGATATAAACCACATTTATGAAACACTTCAACACACATACAGGTCTAAATAAATAAATAGGAATAAAACGGGAGGTAATATTTTTTTCTGTAATTCAAAGAGATACTAGTATAGAGATTAATGACAACAACTTGGCGTGTTTAAAGCATTTATATTATATACATTCTTATGGCTATTTAATTTTAATTTACAGTTCAGTGTAGTGAAAAGGGTTTTTTTTCTTAAAGTAAGATACTTGTATTGTGTTTGGTTTAGGAGAGGCTTTACAGAAGGACTGTGGCAGCTATATTCCATGTCTTGGATGTGTCCAGCTATAGCTGCGTTTCAAGTCTTGTGAATCTCTTCCAAACCTTGAATGGATTTTGCTTCAAAACCTTCCCAAGCCTTTGTTTATCCCTGCTACTTTTAGCAGCCTTTCTACTCCACATTTTCCTTCCACTCAACTTCCCATTAATGGGCAGCCAGTTTTAGAAATTACTGCTTGTGGATTACCTATCCTGTGGAGGGCGTTTGTATGGAGCTAAAACGGTCTCATAATTCACAAATGCTAAAACGCATTTGTGAATTATGAGACCGTTTTAGCTCCATACATTTGTTACTGTCTGCTGGTCAATTGTAAAATCAGCTGACTTGATTATCGTTGTGTAGACAGTTGCATGATATTCCTGCACAAAAACGTCTTTCATTATTTTATATTTTATATATATGTATGCATGTAAGATCAAAAGTAGGCTGACTTATTAATCCATACCCAAGCAACAAAAACTTAAATACAAATCATTTAGGCATCATATTTCATCTGAAACAATACAATGATAACGTTTTTAAAACAGAATAAATCAACATGTTGCAGAACACAGAGAAATGGAGAAAATTAATAATTTAAAATAAAAAGTGACAATTTCAACACGTTTTCATTTATTGCTTCCATAGTTTCAAAACAAGCATAATCTATTGTTTTACAGAATCTCATAAATAAATGATAGAGTAAAAAATACTATTTACTTCATACAATAATATATTATTTACAGCTGTTCAATAATATTTAGTAAGGTGGGCATTATCCAAAATGACACGGGCATACAATGGCCCGTGTCATTTTAAGTAACAAAATGTGATTTTGTTACTTATAAAGATGGCTGGCTTATCATTTGGACTGCTTGATAGGCACAAATCCCTGTTTGGAGCCTTCTCTAGAACAGATCCTACTGTCCAATTACGTGAAATCCCATGTTTAATACTGTCTTTTTCTGACATATCATATCTTAAGATATATTAAAAAAACACATGAATGCTGACATCATTTTATGTTGTGCTACTTTGGGCTTGAAATCAGTGCAAAACAGTATATAAATAGAATTTACAACACATGCACTGCATCATACTTGCGTGTCTGAGGCAGGGATAACAGCAGATAATCCTCAAATCTGCATGTTATATTTGCTCAAACAAGCATGCACGGTGCATTCTGCTTAATATAGTACAGTAGGTGCACATCAGTGTTTGCAATAATAATAATGCACATAATTTAAATATATAGTGTACTGTGATGTATGTTGCAGTGCAATTATCCATAGCCCCTGAGTCACACTGCAAAGAATATAGGCAACAGCTAAGGATGAGAAAGGTGTTCACACACCTCAGTAGTAATGCTGAATCGCTCTAAAAGTTCTAGGAAATAGTTTGTATGTGTAACCCACACAGGATTCAGACTATAGATGGGGTATAATGATCAGGTTCAGCAGTGACTGTTAAAAGTATCCATGTAGTCAGTATCGTGCGATATCCCCCGTCCCAGGAGAGGAAATTTGCAGAATGCATTTTTTTCTTTTCCCCGCTGGCTTGTCAGACCCCTTAGTGTCAGGTACTATGCAAAGATTTCAGAAAATGGAAAAAGAACCGCTGCATCATCATTTTTCCTGCTGTAGCAAAGTCACCTCCTCACACTTCAGGTTCTAATGAGGACACAAAGCAGTGCCAGAACTGAGGGTTGGCTCACACCCTCAGTTTCAAAGTCTCAGGCTGCACAGGGTCAACAGTTTGAACAAACATCTGTGCTCACCAGATGCCTGCCAGACTTGAAAAGATTGACGGCCTGTCAACAACCAGCATTAACAATCTTCACCAAAAGCTTCATTTTTTTGTTCTTGCTTTTTGCTTGAATACATCAACAATAATTGATAAAGTGCTACATAATTTGGCAGCAGTTTATACAGTAGATGTGCCTGGTGAGTCATTAGAAAAATCACATGCTGGTCATTTTATTAGGTACATCTTTTGTGGCAAAGATTCATCAAGGTGCCAAAACCATGATTTTGGTTCATATTGACATGACAGCATCATGCAGTTACTGCAGATTTGTCAGCTGCACATTCATGGTGCAAATCTAATGTTTCACCACATCCCAAAGGTGCTTTCTTAAGTTGAGAGATGTTGACTGTGGAGGAAACTGGAGTAGAATGAACTCATTGTGATGTTCATAACAGTTTGAGATAATTTGGCCGTTGTTACACTGAGCTTTATTTTCCCGGAAGAAGTCGTCAGAAGAGGGTTATGTTAGTCAGCAATAATACTCTAATGCCTATGTTGTTTAGACAATGTTCATTTGGTATCAATAAATTATCTGTAATACACCACCAGCACTAACTTTAACTGTTGATGCAAGACCAGATTAATTCAAACTTTGATATTTACACCAAATTCTGACCCTACCATCTGAATATACCTGCTGAAATTGTGACTCATTGGACCAGTCCACAGGTTTACAACCTCATAATATCTAATCTTGCTGAACTTATGCTAACTAGCCTCAGTATGCCAATTATCCTTATTTCAACATCCTGAGTATCCATGGATTGCCAGCTTTCTGCTACCAATGCACTCTTCCTTTCTACACAAGTGGCAGCCTGGCAGCAAACACCTGTCAGCTTGACTTACTTATGTCTTTCTTTGGATCCAATCTCTGCATTTAGGGAGTTTGCGTAACTCCCTGTTACCATCACTGTCTCCATCTGCCAGAACAGATATATATATATATATATATATATATATGATGATTTGAGTCAAGTTTTGGAACCACTGACACCAGAGTAAATAAAAAAACCTTTTATGTGGTGAAATAAAGCAGAAGTTGCTGGTTTCTGAGAGACCAGAAATTGTGTGAGGTAGGTCAGTCAGGTTTTCTTGTTTAGACATGTTACAGAGTGACACATTGCTCTGTGATTGTCATGTTGGTTTTCCCTGTATTGGTAAGTAAATCTGATAATGGTAAGACTGTTACACTAGTGACCCAACCAGGTTTTTCAGTAGATGGTTGCTCTTCATTCCGGTTGACCATGGTCTGTTATCCCACTCTAATGAAACGGATTGTGAAAGCTGAAGCTGAATATTAGGAAAAATCTTACAAAACTCTTAATAGGCATACTGTCTTTGCTCTAATACAACCAACTGTTAATGCCAATAAAAAAGTGGTCTACTAACAGCAGTCTCCTCTTAGTTAAACAAATTTCTGACTTCATGTGGATTTTTAGGAGAAAATGAGTTCCCATTTAAATATCTGTTTAAAAAAATGCCAAAATATGCAACTCTTGTTAGTTTCCTTGTTCCAAAAAGACAGAAAGAGAGGGAAAAAACATTTTCACCACATGCACAATTAAATATATTCTCCTTTCTTTAACATAGCCACTTTAAGATGCAGATGTCTATGCCAGCATGCTGATAAAACAAACAAAGAGTGCTACTTATTAATTACAGCATAATAATTCCAATATTATCATATGGTGTTGCAGAGAATTTATGTCCTGGGAACCTCAGACTCTGAGACATGTCTGTGGTGTCTTTCTGAGGTGTGGTCAGGGCCAGAGGGCAGCGCAGAAGAGCAGGAGGCAGATGAGGTTTGACTTGGAAGAGGGATCAGCGCTGGCTGTTGATGTGGTGGGATCTGTTGTTGTTGCTGATGCATATCTGCATGTCTTTGTTGAAAAAATGCTGTAAGGCTGTCTTCTATGGGTGCATTCACAATGGCTACGCTGGACACTGAGTCTTTGGATTCCTGAATGGTGCTCTCCAGATTTTGTCTGGGGCCCTGAGAATAAAAATTAAGAGATTAAAAAATAGGTTTAGCATCTCATTTACAATTCATACAGTCTCTTGCAAAGATATATGTATTTTTTTTTACATTTTGTCATGGTACAACCAGAAACCTGTGGCACAGCAAAACAAAGTGCATATTTTTGAGGTGAAAGAAAAATTATTCAGTTTATAAATGCTTTACAGATAAAAATTGGTTAACATTTTTGCAGCCTCTAGCAGATTTTCTTTGGGACAGCCCTACATTTAGCTCCATCCATCTTCTCATCAACTTTTAGCATCCTTAGAGTATTTTATACAATGTGGGCAGTGAGTGTAGGTAAAATGTAGTTTTTTGTAATGTGTTTTGTACTTAGGCTACAAGAAAATCTATTTTGCTATTATCTACTAAAAAATGCTCTTCCACTTGTTTTCATTCTCAACTGCAGAGCTTTGTGGCTAACTTTAAGACAAACTTCTAATGTCTTAAAGAAGTTTGTTTTTAATATAGTCAAACAATATTAATTTTGTTTGACTAATATTGACAAACAAAACTCTGGGTCCTTTAACGATGCATCTTGAAATTACTTTATACACAGAGATGTTATTGCTAGTTAAGTGACTTGCAAAGCTTATGTTAGTTGTCTACACAAGTGTACTACTAATTGATTTCATAGAAGGGGTATCAGAGTAAAAAAATTATATAAAATGCATGTCACACTTTTTGGATTTCACCTTTTGCTGCTTGCTGGTATATTAGAAAAATCCCATCGCAGACATGGAAGATTATGGTTGCAACTTGACTTAATGTGATAATATTCAAACATAAATACTTAAGCAAAATTTCAGACTTCTAAACGAAGAAAGCCTTCATACTTGAGTGTCTGTATGGCTGAATAAATGGCTTGCAGACAGAGCAACTGGCTGAACCTTCACAGCGGATCTTTGATATTCTGGACTGGCTGTCACAGTGCTGTAAGCGGGGGGTCCTAGAGTTGGCTGTCTCTGCAGCATCTGCAGGATGGTTTGAATATCTGATATCAGGTGCGACTCCAACCTGAAAAAGACCCAAAGCAATGAATTAGCATTACCAAAACAAAAAGAGCTGAATGGATAATTCTGACTGAGTCTAATAAGGGGTAAAGACACCAGGTGCATGCCACTGAGCGGTAGATGGAGCTTATGTGCTCTTTTGTGGAGGACTGATGAAGAGAATGTAAAGGTGTAGAAACACATGCTGGAAGACTAATACTGCTCCGGCAAGCAGTGATAATGAGCTTTGTGTGGGAGGTGTGAGTTCACCATTTATTGTGCAAATTAGTTTATTATATTTGTTAAGTCAATCTAATTAGGACCAGCTATCACTCAATTAATTTTATCTGAGGTACAATGAATTTCAAAAGCAGCACCATATTCCCTTTTATGTAACAAACTGATTTTGAGGGGGAGGAGTATGGGGTTTATTTTCAAGAAGCTTTCACAGAAAATAATACATCACCCCTTTTCCTTCCTCTGCCATATGCTTTCAGACATGTTAAGCCAGAAAAACTCAACATGACAGAAAAGTGCTGCTGATCCTGCAGCCAGTTTGCATCAGGGAGAAAATAAGGTCAGGTGTAGTGCAGTGGATGAGATGTTTTATTTGTGCACTGTAAAATGACTTATCCCAGTTTTCAGGAACCTTCTCACCTTCGCTGCTACAATCCGAGCTAAAAATAACTCGTGCCGTTCAGGTGGTGGCCAGCTTGCTACAATATCTATGGACGTGATTCCTCATTTACAAATCGGTGGGAATAAAATGTTTGTTTCTAGAAAGCAACCTGAAAAAACATTGATTTTATTCTAAAATTCTCTTTCAGACTTTGTCCTCGGACTTTGTCCTTAGTCCTCTGTTCTATTTAACACCTCTTAAAAATAGCACAGTCTTTGCTCCAACTCATTCTCAAGTTTAATAGGTTCTGTGGAGATGCAGTATATCCTACTTCCAGCAGATCCAGCCTCCCACTCTGATTCCTACAACAGATTCTGCCAGCTCGTTGTCTTCCTCCACCTACTCATGAACATGCAATGCTGGTTTTCTGTCCTGTTAACAGTGTAGGAGGTGACAATGTAAAAATATTATGCACTATGTCATCCTTAAACGAAAGTAGTAAAAAACAACTTTGAAGAGGTAGTTGCATAAATATGCCTTTTGCTTCTACTTCCCCCAGTGTGGTGAGGCCCAGTGTGGCCTCACCACACCCTATGACCTATAATGTTCTTAGAAATTCATCACCATAGATTCTGTCTGTGAAGTGTATGCGTAATCTGCAAAGCTAAACGAGCAATAACAAGTTTTTAAAACTCTGACCTAAACCATTAATCACTGGAAAATCTGTAGACATTAGCATCAGCACCAGCTGACCTGTTTTCAAGAGGGTAAATTCACAACGCCTGACAATTACTCGTAACTTGTTCAGATTTTATTTACGTATAGATTTAGCATCTAACTTTGTAAATTTTGCATGCACTTCAACAACTTCTAGCTATGTTAGGTTTGTTCTTATTTTTTCTGATTTAGATGAATTCTTACTCTTTGCTATTGCGCCTCACTACTTATAAATATAGGTGCACCGAGATTTCTGTTCTATATCTGTCCAAACAAAGACAGCAGCTGCAACCTCCACTTCATTAAAAGAATGAATAGAAAAAAAAAATCCACACAGACTTCTACCTATATCTTTGTTGGAAAAAAAAAAACATATGTGTGTATGAACAAATAAAGCTTCCACTCCGATTAATTCATAGAGGATGGACCTTCATTTTGCTGACTCTAAAAATTTGTACCTGTTTAAGTGTTCCTGAAGCTGACCTAAGCGTTGTTCCACCTCCCCGTATGTGATTTCACTGGCAGAATTATCGTCCTCTCTCAGGTCCTGGATCTGTGCTGACTCATCCAGGTAGTCCTCAGGCTTCTTACAGGCCCATTTATCACAGCGCAGATCTGGACAACCACACCAACACATGTGCTTTACATTTTTCATATGTGGCTCAGAACAACATCCTCACCACACAAAAAGAAAACCAAAATAGAACCTAATTAATCTTTGCTCCGGAGCTGTGTGTAGGTTTGTCCTTGTAATCTATCAAGCTTTTGTTGCAGGTGGACTCTGCAACAAATGTTTGCCCTGTTGTTATCTCTGCTGGGCACACGGCAGTTTCCTGCCTGTCCTGTGATATGTGCTGTGCCCCCTTTTGTGGGTTTAAACAACGACAGGGCTAGTTCAACAATTTTATCTGAAAGAGTGTTCTCTGCAGGTGGGTTTGTCAAAGCATGAGCTGCACAGATTAAATACGGAGCGGTCTTCAGATTATTTTCATTCACATCTCCAACTGCCTTCAAAGGAGAGAATAACTTTTTCTGAGATGCAACCTCAGGATGACTAGAATAGGTTGTACTTAGGGTCCATATTTTACATTATAATAATTAATACTTTTTGCAGGGATGTAATGATATCTAGCTAATATTTTCAGTTCAGCCCTTTCAAATCAGCTCATTTGTCTACTGAACAAAAACCTCCTTGTTTTAAATCTGAACATAAGCAGAATGTTAGTTTAATTCATCCATCACTCTACTTTGAAAAATGTTACCAAATGGTACCAAAGTATAACAAAACAGAAACATGTCCCACTTATATGCCTATGCCTAATAATGCGAGGAATCAATTTACAGTTCTGTGCTAAGTTTTAAATAATTTTGTGTTTCTTTACACATCGCTTCCAAAAAGCAACAACTTATTGCACTTTTCGTGGTCTTCTTAGTCAATAGTACTGCCGTCTTTCTGAAGGTCCTGTTTTGTTCTTCAGCTCAAACATCATTAATTTTCAACTTTGTACCAGTCAACTGTTAGAGAATTATTCTTGTGTGTTTTAATCCACCTAATTCTGACTGATGAATCATTCACTTGTAAAAAAGCTCCTTTTAATCCAAACAGATGAGCCAGCATTGTGCCCATACATAACAGACAGCTTTGCAAAGGACCAATTTAATTTGTATTAAATTTTTTGATATGTGATGAGCTGATTGTCAAAACTGTTAGTTAAATTTATGAGCAGTTTGACAATTTTATTTTAGCATAATAAATTATTTCCAAATAGGTATTAGCATCATGTGAAGGAGGATTCATCTCTCAAGTCCTGTTTCAGATCTTTATTAGACTTTTTCCCCTCTGCTTATTAAGACCTTTTACTGCTGATAGTTTTTTCAAGCCTGATACTTTTTCCTTTGTGTCTTCCATTTGCCTGGTTTCTTCAGTTTTTAAGCTGGTTGTGCAAGACAGCTGCACAACCAGCTGTCATGTTCTGATACAGAAACCAGACAAGCAATTAGTGATTCCAAAGAAAAGCTTTGGGAACCTTCAGAAAATCTAGAGAACAAATGATCAATACAATTGTAAAAGATCACAAGAAAGTCTGACTTTCTGGAAAAGAAAAAAAAAAATCAATACCATGACATTTGTCAGAAAAATTGGGAGGTCAAAGTAATTTTTTTAAAATCACACACCACATTCAGCTTTCTCTATTTCCGAGAACCCAGTAAATTCTCAGAAATAGCTTGCAGGTAAAATTATTTCTGCACTACAGTTATGAATAGGTTATCCTACCTTCTATAGAGGGTCTTCTGTCTAAGCTGTCTCTCACAATAAGGTTTGAGTCCAGGACTGGAACACTGAGAGAGGAAGAACCCAGGGCCACTGAGCACTTTTTCAGGCAGGAGTTAGAGCCTCTCTCTTGAATATCCTTATCTGCTTCCTTGTTTTCCTCTGGGGGAAATTAATTAAGAAGTCAGTGGGAAAAACAATAGGGTACATCCCAGATAGATCACAGATTCTTAGAAAACAATAATAAAGAGAACATTTCTAATAGCTGTGCATGCCTTGCAGGTCTTTACTAACCTGTAGGTATATCTGGGGTGAACGAGATTCTTCTTTTCATGCTTCTGTTATCATCAGCATCTGGATCAACCTCTTGGACACCAACAGACTAAAAAGAGTAGATGTAATTAACTAAATAAAATGGCCAATATTTTTAATAATTCAGAAGTTGTACAAAAATATTAGAGTCTAACATATGTTCAACAGTAAACACAAAACACTGTTCTGTTCAGAAGTTTAAGTATGCCCATAACTGGCAAAAAGGTCATACATATTTTAATGACTTTTTAGTGGGTCAGACTAAAGATAAAATATGCAAATTTTTTGATTTACAAAATAAAACTGAGTTGGGGGCACAAGTTGGAATTTATTGTAGCAGAACTGTGTGATTTAATTTTAGCAAGCTGAAGAAAAAAAAAAACTAATGTCTTTTCATAGCCATCAAAAAGTTGGATAAAGTTAAACTTCAGCATTTATTTCTTGATCTTAGAACTCATTTCAGCAATTTGTTGTGCAATTCCCCAGCAAAAGAAGAAGGGCTAAAATGTAAAATGAATAGCCCAAAAAAAATAATGACACAGATAAACTTAATAAGCACACACAAACTTCTGAGTGAATCTGTGTGTTTTCTTAAACGGCATTTCAACCTTTGTTGGATCATCTCTGAGGTTGAAGGTAAGCTCCAGGTTGTTGAAGAAGTAGTCTGAGAATTCTGGGTACATATCCAGCACCTCCAGCAGGTCTTCTCTCTGAATGGTACTCAGGTCGCAGTAACACAGAGCACGCACATCTGCATTGGACTTCCCAGGTGTGGCGTAAAGATGGATCATTTCTCCAAATATATCATTTTTTCCTGTAAAGGGTTAAGGGTAAGAGATAAAATTAGCAAATGGGAGAAATACTTCCTCTTTACCTACGTGCTTACACAGAAGAATTTGTGTTAGATTTCCAGTGGGACATCTATCTGTTGTTTATCTCCAAAGGGCAGAGGAGGTGCTTCTTTTTTATGGTTAATGAAAATCAAACTGGGTCTCCTCTCTCTGAAGATGTTCTCCCAAGGCCTGGGCATCAGCTGCCTTTCTGTCTTTGATCCATTATTCATCCTGAGGAATAAGCACTAACACAAAGCAACTTTGATGTGCGGTAAAAGAGAGGGTTGCTGGTGATTGACACACATTACTTGTTGTGCACTTCAAAGGAAATATTTGAGTTGGAGACAGCGCATAATGAAGCCAGTTCTTCAGCAAACTCTCATCATGAAATCTGCTGTAGAATAGGCTTAGTTTTCAATAGGTGGTACAAAAACATCCCTCCTACTAAAATAGAGACCCATTTCTGCAAAGGACAAGAGGTCTAGTGTAAAGGCCATCATGAAAAATCCCTTTGTTGCAGTGTGGGGTTCACTAAATGCCAAATGTGTAAGCAGGGGTTCAGGAAAAAGAGATACGATACGCTGGCTGCCAGTGCTCCGTTCACAGCACGCACCAGACACCTTTCTACCGCACAGGCAAACCGCACAGAGAGTGATACATTTCTCCCCAACAAGCAGCTCTCAACACAAGGATTTAGATAATCGTTAGTGCAGCAGACTAATTTCACACCAATGCAACCAGCTTTACAGCGTTATTAGGGGAGAAAAAAGTGTCTGGGCATTATGAGCATATCCAGTATAAGGTATACAGACTTAATGAGGTTAGAAAAACCCCCCACAGCATTCCATGTCTCTAAATTAGAGGAAAAAAATCACTATTGACCACAGTATATACAGTAGCGCCTTGCAAGACCTCTTAAACTTTTTACACATTTTCATTTAATAACCTCTTATATCAGAGCATTGTTCACACAAGTCATATGAAAATGGAAAGCTTTTGTCACAGCTCCAAACCAAGACAGCAATAGCATTATTCAGAAAAACAGCTAAGAGGCCCATAGTAACTTTGGAGTATCTGCATAGAACCGCAGGTCAGTTGGGGAAATGTGTTGACAGGGCAACTATTAGTCATCCCCTCCAGGAATGTTGCCATTATAGAAAACTGGCAAGTTTGTTCAATTGCTGTGCAGAAGCCAAATCCCACCCCACATGCAGCATACCACATGATACACAGAGGACATAATTAGACCTAGATCTAATTAAGGATGTTTGGCACAAGTTGAAAATTGATGTTTAGAGATCCTTATAATCTGACTTAAATTCTGATGTTTTGCAAAGGAAAATTGGCGAACCATGTGCAAAGCTTGTCAAGACATATCCTTAAAGACTTATAGCTGGAATTGCATCCAATTCTGACTCTACCAAATATTCTCTCAAGGGGCTAAATACAAGTAATGTCACACTTTGCAACATTAACGAAAACACTACAACATTAACTATTTGGTTAAAAATATCATCTTATTTTATTGATTCTGTTTGTAATACTCAATGGAAAAATATTTATTAGAATCTTTACAGCAATCAAGACATTTGTTTTCTTGCCAACCTTTAGTTGTCAAATAACTGTTTTAAGTACAAAGACATTTGGGAATACAGTGGAAACCTTAACTGAATACATCTGAATATTTTTTTTTACAAATCAGAATTCTGCATAAATACCCAGAATTGGCTGAGGAGGGAATTGTTTTAGCCTCCTGAGCCACCACTCCTCTAGCAAACCTGGCTTTGTGTTATCAGTAGGCTTCACGTGTTGCTGCTGCATGTGAGCTGTCTTCCCTGTTGTGGTTTTCCTGCTTTTTTTGCAGCTGTCACAATATCGGCAAAGAAGCCGATGACTGTGTGGTGGCTCTCCCTTACAGAGCCATCAAAGAGATGAGAAGTGTAATGCTCCCTTTTGCAGCCTAAATCAGACAAAGCTGTTGTACCATGCAACATAAATCTGTATAATGTTAGTGTGATGCACATTATTATAAATTGTTTCCAGCCAGGGAACAATTTATTATTAGATTCAAGCCCAGTGTCAGTGATGTGAGTGCTAGCACAGACTGTAAAGTCACTGACCTGAACTTTACACAGCCTTGCCTAAATGTGTGGGAGTTGTGTTGGAAAGTGAATCCACAGAAAAAAACGTATTCCCTAAAATGGAGAATCTCCCAATAATTTTCCTGATACCCGAATGGAAGTGGTTACTCCCTCAAATAAATAATATTTTTTACCTTTACCATTTATTCATTATCTGTATCTTGTGTGCTACATCAAGTGGTTTTAGTGTCTTTATAGTTATTCTTTTGTGTTATTTATTTGATGAAATACTTCTAGCTTTTTTTTTAAATTACAAACATTACTGTTATTCTGATTGTGTTGCCCATTTTTGATAAGTGTGATTGGGGAGTTACAGTAAATTGGAATAAAATATGTATTTTATTTGTCCCTAAGGAGATCAATAGTTTAATTTCTTTCAGTGTTCATGGGAAAACAGCTCTTACATGTAAAATTTAAATGAGCAAATTCCATGTTTGAACAAATACAATTTCTATTCAGAGGTTCCACTGTGTTTCCTGGTGCAGGAGGTAATATTGACATTTTGCAGATGATCACTTATTGAAAAAGAGTTGAGGATTTAATGTTTAGCAGAGACTGTCGCCACATGCATGAATAATTCAACTCTCTAGCAGAAGGTCAGACAAATACAACCTTTATGCAACTCAGTTTACACTGCCCACAGCATTCCATCCATCCATCCATCCATCCATCCATCCATCCATCCATCCATCCATCCATCCATCCATCCATCCATCCATCCATCCATCCATCCATCCATCCATCCAGTCAAATTAAAATGTATATTTACCTAGAATAGCTACCACAATGTCATCCTTTAATATCTCAATTGAGCCACGGGACAGAAAGTAGAGAGCCGTTAGAACATCGCCGCTGTGGACCAGAGTGTCTCCAGGAGGAGCATGAGTGGTTCTGAAGCGCATGGCCAAGGCCCTCAAGCACCCTTTGGTTGCCCCTTGAAAAGCCTTACAGTCCTCTAGAAGATTTTTGTTAAGGTGGAGGCAGATATCTGCCTGCAGGCATTCAGGAAAACCTTTCAACACCTGTGACACACAAACAACTATGTCAGCAAAATGCTCAAATAGTTTATATTTCATACAGGAGTGCTTTAATAAGCTATAACCTACAAAGTGGAAGCTGTCCTCAGTTAAAAGATAAATAACTGCACTTTCACTAAGGAAGAAAATTGTATTGAGATTTGAAGATAGTACATCACACCAGAAAAAAAACAACTGAGAAAGAATCCAACACTAAATGCAAAATCATAATATATTGTGTGAAACCAAGAAAATCCTACCATTTCGCAAACTATACTAAAATAGTAAAAAGCTCCTCAGAAACCATAGCTGTTGTAGTTTTTTTTCAAATCTTCCTGTTTTGATTCTTTAAATTTTTTTGATCTGTGCAGAGTATGTGCTTTGTAGACATTCCTAGCAACCAAAAGCACTGATGTGTCTATATTTGCTCATTTCATTATGCCATTTTGCTCACTTATTCCATTATCTAAACTAAAATGATGATCATTTTATTTTACTAATCCAGTTAAATCATTTTTAATAATAGGTTTTCAACTTGAAAAATAAAACATTATATCACAACGTAAATGGACAAATAAAAATTCCCACAGTTTGAAAAACAAACATTTCAT
Source organism: Phalloptychus januarius (assembly GCA_902982915.1). NCBI lineage: Eukaryota > Metazoa > Chordata > Actinopteri > Cyprinodontiformes > Poeciliidae > Phalloptychus > Phalloptychus januarius. The sequence goes on along the minus strand of CADWAE010000230.1, from coordinate 10,784,904 downwards.
GGGGAAGGTTATTGGTCACTTTTATCAATTTAAAGTATCTAGGAAATTATGTTAATTCTCTGTCTATCTGACATGACTGACTTTTTGTCAAAGAGGATTGCTATTGTTTGATCAATATGGAACTGAGTTGATTTATATATTTTATTAATGTAAAGTAATATATATCTATATATATATGTGTGTGTTTTTATATATATATATATGTACATATATACATCTTCATTTTGTTTTAATAACAGAACATAGAATACATTTCCATTCAGAGAAAACAACTAAATAGGGTAAAACTAAATTCTTGGCTTTCAATTAAGCCTTTGTAATGGTCTTGCTTTTTACATTGCTTTACATTTACAAAAGTCAGTTGGCTGTATATGTGCACATGCTGCACATGTACCACAAACTGAGCAGTCCAGCATCCACTACTAGTTTAGATTTATGGTAAATCGAGTTATCTACAGCAATTAAGACATGACAACATAACAATCTATAATGATATAGATTATTTCCAACCAGGTTTTAGCAAAATGCAATAATATTATGGTGGGAAAATACAGTAAACAAAATTTATATAATTTATCTGAATTACTAAGCATTTTTACCCATGTAAGTAGCATTCTAAGCTGTAATAAAAAGAAAATAAAACATGGCAAATATTTAAATTTACCATGAATATATAACATAAACTCCAATAACATGAATGAAATGGCTTTGAAATACAATTATGTCTTTTCTTTAAGGAATATCCAAATAGATTATTGACAAAACAAATGGAGCAAATGGATGTACCTCCTGCTCTTACCAATGGAGAGATGACAATCCAGATGTAGAGCAAAGGAAAGAAAGAAAGCTCTTTTTAGCCTCCTAGACAGTCATTAATGCAAGGAAGGATAAATTCAAGTATTTCTTTTTTTTTTTTTTTGTTTGGTTGGTTACTCTTTTTTTTTTTTATTTACCGTGTTCATGTCGATGCCATTGGTGTAGGTCCATGAGTGCTGGAAGTACTCTTCCAGCCGTTGCCTGAGAGGGTTTGGGATCTGGTGAAAGCGGATAAACTCTTTGACCCGTAACATTTGAGCATGGTAGCGGGCTGTCCCAGAGTACAGTCTCTGGATGATGGCAGAGACGTTTCCAAAAATACTGGCATACATGAGGGCTGAAATAAAGACAATGATCAAAAAAGGTGTTGAAACGAAGATCATAATGTAAACAACACTTATAAGAACAGAGATACATTAATCAAGGATTACGCCTAGTAAAATTAAGAGGGTTAAACGTAAATGAGGAAAGACAAAGATGGATAAGCAGCAATACTTACAACCAATTAACATGACACATATGGAAAAGATCTTCTCTGAGTTGGTATTGGGGGAAACATTCCCAAAGCCCACACTTGTGAGACTGCTGAAAGTGAAGTAAAGGGCGGTGACATACTTGTCCTTGATGGAGGGACCAGAGTTAGGATCGCTGTCGTTGTATCTCTTCCCTATGGATAATGCCAAATTGTCGAGCCAGCCAATCTTGTACTTTAGGTAGGGCTTCTCCACATTGCCGATAGCATACCATATACAGGCCAGCCAGTGGGCAATTAGGGCAAAGATACACATGAGCAACATCAGAACAGCAGCTCCGTACTCAGAGTAACGGTCCAGCTTTCTTGCGACACGCACCAATCGTAGGAGCCTCGCTGTTTTTAGAAGGCCGATGAGAGTGGTTGTCTGCAGAAAATCCACAAGAAAGATTATCAGCACTTACATGGCAGTAGTCTGTATGTCAGCATTGTCAATTCAAATTACAGTCAGTTGGGACTTTGCTGGAAATTACATCATCTTATATGTAGACAAAGAATGAACTGTATAATGGCACATGTATAAAGTAGTAACATGTTTGAGTGATGCTTGATTTGACTAAAGTTAGGGTCAGTACACCCTCAGATGTGGTGACATGGATAAAGAGCCATAATACTGAAAGAAAAGTAGAACATATATAAAGAAAGAGAGGAAGAGAGAGACAGTTTCTATGATACATCTACATTTCTTACTTTTGGTAGGACACTACTAGAATCTCACATGTTACACATCCTAAAATTAATGTTTGTCATAAGTACTTGTAGGCTATAACTGTCTTGTTAAGCTTCTAAATTAAATGAGCCCCATAAAAACCATCTGCTTTCCCTGTGTTCCCTTGTGTTGAGAAAGAAGCTGAGTTGAATTTCTCATGATCAGTCTAAAATTTATAAACACTAAGGTGAGAAGCTATAAATAGAAGCTGTGAACTGAGATGTCATCATAATGTGTCAATTACAGTGACAATTTGCTGAAGCCAAACATTTTTTTCTTTTTGTGACAGGAAAAAACAAAAAACTAGAAACCCATTTCCTTTTTGATTTGTTGTGATCCAGTGAAATGACTCAGCACTAGCAGCAGCAGTGATAGAAAAGATGATTATTGTCTATAATCAGGAGCTTTTCTGGTGTAATGGAGTGGCCACAAAGCACGATAAAGCTCTGAAGTGGATCCAGAGCCTTAGGGGAAATCTCCTGCCAGACAAACAAGCCGCCAGAGCTGGCAGCCAGCCTGCCAATGACCATCTAACATGGCCAGCTGTGTACATAACTCTTCTGGTCGGGTCCTCACATAAATGCACCATTGATTGCGATTCGGTAAGCCATTAATCCATGTAAATGGATACCAGAATGAGGACCATTCAGAAAAAAAGGAGACATAAAGAAATACACTAAGGGAGAAAAACATCAAATTTGAAGTAATCCTTTCATATCCCAGAGGAAAATTCAGGCTTTAAGGAGCTCCCCTTGGGAACTAGTCTAGTTAATAGAGCAAACATCCCATAGATGATGTGAGAAAAGCTCAAATGCATTATAAATGGGTACAAAAATACATCGACACATTGCAAACAACAGACCTCATCCGATCCCGAGCCAAAGATCAGAAGATCAAAGGGGATCGCAGCAACCATATCGATGAGGAACCAGCCTTTAAAGTAATGGATCGCTATCTTAGCTGGATGGCTAACCACTTCCTCGTTGTGGTTAACATAGGTGGTCCTGAAGTTTATGAGGATGTCAATAATGAACATGATGTCCACCATCAAATCCACCACATTGAGAGGGCTGCAGGAGTAGCCACATTCACGTCTCCTCTGCTCCTCCTGGTCATTGAGCAGGAAAGCAGCAGAATAAGGAGTGAGGATTGCTGTGTAGATGACCAGCAGCAAAATCAGCCAGTCCCATACTGCTTTAAAGGGGCTGTAGTGGAGGATGGTGAACTTATCAATGCGAGGCGCCTGCAATTTGTACTCTGGAAGTACATCGGCTCCAAGGGAAAGGACCTGGAGAAGAGGAAAGAGAGACAGTTTAACACGACTCGTCTCTCTGCTATTAAACTATAGAATTATAGGATTTAATTTCTAGTGAAATTCTGACAGGTTTATTGTTTCTGCCAGCTTAGTCAAGATTTCTTAGTGAATTAAATCAAATTTGCAAAGCAATTTTAACAGTTCAGGGACATAAAAAATAACAATAAATCAACTAATTCACTGCTCACATGATTAACTGAGGAAAAGAAGAAGTATCGTCATGCAGTCTCTTTAATGAGCAAACGTGATTGATTTTTTTTTAAGATGGATGAACTCTGGCTTGACTGTAGTTTGTCTTAGGTGTTCAGGGGGATGAGTTGTTCTCTCATTTTCTTTCAGTTTATTTTCAAATGTTAGACAAAAATGGAATTCTCTAAAAGCAGAAAATAGCCTAGAAGCAATAATGGGGGACCTGGATCTCTTTCTTTGGTCTGTTCTTCTCAGCACATACACATGAATTATAAATTTTCCCATGCCACCCGTCATGAGGCAGTGCTTCAAAACCACATTAATGCGTAAGAAAATATTTAATCAAGATGGTGGAATGTATGTTGAAAGAAGTCTAAACATAGGATTTCTAAGCATGTCACTAACAAAACTGTGCAATGTCATATCTGTCATCATCGTATCATACATTAGTGCATGCATGCCAATATTTGGCCGGCTGGGTGGAATTACACCACCATCAGTTCCCACAATGGATAAAATGTTAAAGCTTATGAAGACTGATGCGATCATTGTGGGGGAAAAAAAGAAAGAAGAGAGCAAAAATAATGTCCCTAATCAGTATTATTAATCAGTATATTCATGAATAAGATCTTTTAAGTTTTGCAATTACTTGTTTGCAGCAACAAACTGCACTTTTTTCACCATGCTATCTAAAATGTCTGTTTAAAGTCCAGCTTATGAATGAGTCACTAGACTAAATTGTCCCCCACTTGTGTCATGCTAGCATTGCCCATCATAATTTACCCGTGTTCATGTTTCAGCTGACAGAACCACACACACTGTGTCTGTATGTAAAGATCCTTCTGGTTATGTGAATAGCTTTGAGGTATTAAAAATCTGTGAATGTTTGACATGTCAAACAATTTTATATTTTATGTCTTTATTTTATTTTTGCTTTAGAGTTTGAACGGCTTAAGTGCAGATTTCCCAGGAAGTCTTCATAGATCGTTCCCATAACACCACACCCTTTTAATATTTCTCAGACACCATACAAAAATAATGTTCTACCCAGATTGAGAATAAGGTATAGGAACTCCCAAACCAGTTCTGGAAAACATAATGGGGTCATTTTGTTCTTGCAGCTCTTAAAGTGAGAACAGATCTATCTACGCTTGTGGAGCATTTATCGGCTTTTAGAATAATGGGCTGGAGTTCGGCCTGTTCTTAAAGGTAAAATCTTTAACCTCACCTGTGTAACTTTTTCTGTGACGTTGTGAGTTCTGTCTTTGACTTTTGGTGCTATGATGGCTTTCTCAGAGGTTGGGGGAGAATGAGCTTTCTTATCGGTGCCCTCCGTGAAGTTGAGTGCAATCAGGGGGATCTTGTGGATGGTGCTGTACTTGTTGATGTTTGAATCAGAGGTAGAGCCGAGCAGACTGGACTTCACATGGTTGAAAGGGCCTGGTGATTCAGGGAAAAGAGCAAATTCATCATCTTTAGGAAAAATCTAATTATTTTTATTTCATAAAATCATTAAAAAAACCTACTAAATCTTTGTAATCCAACAATTAAAAACTAATGTTTTCCAAGTTAATCTTCTTAGCAGAGCATTTTTGTGTACATTAAAATCATAATAGTAAAATGATCTCCTGCTTTGCTGATGTGGACTAACTTATAATTGAAGGAACTTTAAATCACAAACATTTTACTCCATCTTTTTTGTACTAAGATGACATAATAGAGACTCAAGTATGTTTATACTAAATTATTTTCTTTCAGATATATTTTTTTTAAATATCCCCTTAAAGATGCCACTTTCACAAAAAAAGTTAATCAGGTGAAGAACACCTTCGTACTTTATGTGCCACTTAGTTTCATATGAGAAACATGTACAAGAAAAATAATACACCTCCCACTAGATCAACATTTAGCAAATGTTCTCCAGCAGCTCTTTAGGAGTCTCCACACTTTTGCAAATTTTAACACTTTCTGTGTTAGCTTTAACACTTTTAGTAGTTACAACAAAATAATGGAAATTATGTGTGTTTTCACAAAAGAGGTACTTGTAGCTGATTACAGACATTAACGTCAGCATCTTAAAAGCAAAATGTCAAGAATTGAGGAAAGTGTTGACACAAACAGTCCTACAGGAGTTTCAGAAGTCCTCAACAAAACATTTACATTTTCTGATCAATCCAGACCTTCATTATAAGTGCTTTCAAAATATTTCTATAATAATTATTAGCTTATCTTCACAACTGGGTTATTGGAAATGGAGTATTTCTGATTCTTAGAATACGCCAGCCCCCTCCTGGCACCACTAGGGACAGACAAGGGTGTACAGAAAATGGATGGATGGATGGATAGAATATGCATTGGTGTAAAGACAGAATAATCAGCTCCTGTTTGCTTTTTTTCAAACTCTTTTCTTCAGTTTCCACATTATGTCTGCTTCAAGGCATCAAGATATCACATGTGCCTTTGGTGCACAATGGTAAACGTATCTGCAGGAAATGCAGTTTTAATTTAAATTCAATTAGTGTAATCTTTTTACAGAGCTGTTGACGTACTTTCCCATTTTAAGAGAAGCTTGTGTAGAGCAAAAAACTTAAATTTGGTGTAAAAACAATATATAAAAAACAAAAATAAAATCATACATTGAATAGCAAAAGGAAGAAAAAATGCATAAACCCTCTCTCAAATTCAAACAGTAAAAGAAAACAAAGAACAAGCAAAAGTACATTGGAAAAGGGTAGATAAAATGGTAGATAGATGCAACTACTTTGATTATATTTCATATTTATATTCCAATGTTAATTTTTGTTTTCCTGATGGGATGTTTTTCTGTGGTCACCTACGTGGATCTAAGTCAAACTATTAAGCTTGGTTATCTGAGTAGTTCATAATGTTTGAATGATGAGTTCTGCAAAGTTTAGATGCAACAAAAAATTGACATTTTAGCAAAAAAAAAAAATCAGCATTTTTTAAGATCACTTTAAAGGTCTCGGAAAGATAACTTTTTGCTTATAGACTTATAATTTATCATATTATATAAATAAATGACATTTTAACATCTAATGCAGATCCATTGACCACAACTTAAATCTTGGTACTTAAAAACGAGATCACTAGATGGAACGTAATGCATGTATTTACAAAAACTATGAACTAATATATGACCGAATATTCTTGACCTAGTTTATATCTTCTTTTCTTAAACTGTACAATTATTAAAAATAATTCTCAAAGACTTCTGTATAGTAAGACATATCTTTGTATCTAGTATTCTCTCTCAATTCTCCATTGCCTGCCAGTTACATTGCTCTCGGTCACTATTACATATTTTTTAAGCATTATTAAGAATTTACCTCCCAAGTTTAATGAGTTGTTAACTTCTTTGCAAAAACTCTCCAAGCCAGTTTATTTATTTGATTTAGTTTGAATTTCTAAACAGGTTATACAATCTTTCCACTTCGGATACCTCACAGCCTGAGTTACTAATGTCTCTAATTAGAAATTGTACCTTCACTTGTATGTCGGTCCCTGAATACACTTTTTGAATTGGAGCTATAGCCCTCAATTTCATGGATGGATGAGGCTCTCCTCATGCTGCCGGTGCTGCCTCTGGGGAAGGTGTTTGACAGGGAGGTGGAGGACTGGTGAGGCTCTGTCTGGTACAACTTGTCCCAGGGACTTTGAGGGATGAATGATCAAGTGGTTCAGGGCCGACGCTAGCCTGAGAAGAGTGGTGGCTAGAACTTATGAGGGCACGTGTGTCATTGGCCTCAGTAGGACTGCAAATGCTCTTTGTGGGTGAAGGAAAGCTCTCCAAGGCCACCGAGTCCTCATCTTCTTTGGGAGAATCCACCATCACGGCATCTGGGTCCTCTTGTGGAAGAGATTGCTTGTTGGTATTCATCAGGCTCAAGGCGACCTGGCGGAAGCGAAAGAATCTGCTCCTTCCTATCAAATGAGAGAAAAAAAGTCAATATGCTGATTATTTTTCTGCACTGAACTGACATTTAAACATCCACCAAACATTGAAGTGTGTGTATGACATTAACTTAATATGCATTCCATACACACACCAAAAAAACACTTAACGCTGCTGTCAACCCTAAAAAAATGAATGTATATGTCACCATTTAGATTAGCTCAGACCAATTTCTTCAATGTCCAAAGAGCTTTAAGTTTTAAGTTAATATACAAATGCATAATATTGTTTATCTACTAAGAGGTGATGTTCCCTATCATAAACCAACTTCACTGTTACAATTTCAGAAATTTATAATATGTATCCAATCAAATATTGTACAGTTTACTTCATTATTATATTTTGCTAAACCTGGACTTGCATTGCCCTTCTCTAGTCACACTGAATCTTTAAGTTGCTTTTACACTAAAGCCACATTCACCCAGTCAACCATGCAGACATTCATAAACCATTTTGCAAATCAGTAGGGAACTTGAGACTAACTGCTTTGCTCAGGGGGGCATGTGGCAGAAGGGAGTTCAAATCAAACCCATATTTTTTTAATTGCAAGATGGCCTCTGCTCCCATTGAACCACAGTATTTTAGCAAGTGTTAGGCCTACTAACAAATAAATGTGGCTCCTATAAGAATTGTTAGAGTCTGAAATAATTATAATTAGTCCCAACTTGGGATTTTTTTGGATATCACATACCTTACATGGTTGCTGATTGTGTTAATCTCTTTATGACCTGTCTTTATGACAGCTGATTCCAGCAGAATAATGCACCTGCCAGAAAACTAAAAGGAGCAGGTTGAATGTACCCTATCTAGCAAGGTGCATCTAATAAAGTGCCTTGGGAGTATAAAACATACATCTTCACTTTTTGAAAACTGATTATCAATAAATATGTTTTGAGCTACAGGGGATTACAAAATCAAACACCAATTTGCTTTTTTAAAAATATGTTAAATGCAGATTACTTGTTTGTGTCTAAGTCCTATAAGTAATCTGTGCAATGAAACGTTAACAGGAGCAATTAAGCAGGAACAGCAATTTTGTGGTTGTTTCGCTCCTTCAGAAATATGAGCCCAAGACAATGTTAGAGACGCATCTAATAGCAATTACAGTTTAATCTCCATCTCATAAAAGAGTGGTTCCAATATTGCCCTGCTGTAATGGGACTGCACATTAAAAGATGATGTGTGAAGACCACCAGTTTTCCAGCTTCATTTACAGTGTTTGTCATAAAGCGGTTGGTGATAGCTAGAAGAAGCAAATTAGATTACCATGAGTAATTTTAGATACTGAAGCTTGCATAGACTGATTCTCTGATGTCAAACTTTCAAAAGTCTTTCCACTTATGCAATAGTGTCAGGAAACATATTTTCAGAAAGCAGATGATGCGTTAAATATTTTGTGTTTAATGCATCATCTCTTTTGAACATATAAGACCATTAACAAGTAAATACAAACTTGAAGTGTAAGGAATTTAAATGGTATTTTAGGTTTTTTTGCAACTAAAATAATATACTAAAACAATTGTATTCATGTCTGACTTTATAATCATCTACAGAAAGAAACTCAAAGTCTGCAGTAGTTCACAGACAGGTTCAATGGGAAAGTCTCGAGTGCAGCCTGAAATCAACTTTAATTCCTTCCTGTTGTGTAAGAGAAGTTCAAAGTCAAAGACAATGTTAAGGTCATACAGTAAGTGCATGTGTGTATGTGGTGAAGACTCTTTCTCTCTGACTCCACTAATCTAAAGTCACATTGTATGTTCATCTGTCTCATGTACCCACAGGTTCTCTTCTTGAAACCTCATCACAAGCCATCAACTCTGATTAACAATGCTAGCATAAAACACAGGGACATGGCTGCATGCAGAGGCATAAAATTCACATATGAACACGGTACAGCACAAGCTAAATAAAAGAACCCTAGAGATAGAGAAAAGAATATTGCTGAACTGCATGCTTCATTGTTTTTTCACCATCTGATACACACCCAAGGAGAAAATACAAAGACACAAGCAGAGCAAAGCATTCTATCCCTGTGTTCACATGGGGCTTGTTACTGCAACTTTGTAAGCTACACTATGCTAGCTGACTAATAAAATAAGCCAGTCGCTCTCAAACTTTTCATAACAAATTCAAACACAGTAAGTACCACTATATTGGCAGACTTTTTAAGAAAGCAATTCAGCACCTAGTCAGTTTGTTGTATTATGCCATTAGAACAACAAAAGAAGAACAAATCATTCTTATTAATTAGCACTTTTGGTTCAAGGATGCAATTAGTTATGTTTTCCAAATTTTAGTTTGAAGAGTTAACAGAAAGACCCACCTAAATTGGAATTTAAAGTGGGAGAGTTGCAGGTTTCTTACCAACCAAATCTAACATGGCTGCCTGGAATTTAAAATGTAATGACAGATGCTGCTTAAACAGGTTCTTTATATTTTTGAAAATGCATTGTTATATACATATATACCTGCAGATGACTGCAATAATGCAAGATTATAACAAACTTACAATCCAAAGACCCTTTTTAGTCCAAGTACAGCCCCAAAATAAAGTGTTCCATGACCTTTTGACAAATTAAAAACAGAAAACCTTTGCAGTCATTGTAGCCAATGATTACTGTTGAGAGGATAATTATTAAACCTTTAGCTCGTTCTCTCCTCTCGTTCCCGGGTCGAGGGTCTCCCGTGCGTAAGGGTGAAAGCGCATACACATCAATCTACTGTTCCACTGCAGACATAGCCAGAGTTTATTCAGACAAGCAAATGCATCAAAATCACACCAATAACACACCAGAATCATCAGAACCTCAAAACCACAAGACAGACATTAATCACCTGAAAGAAGCAGAAAAATTGACAAATACAGAGACCAATACGGAGACGCATTGCGTCTCCGGAGAGCGCCGGTGCCGCCGCACCCCAATGATCTGATTAATTATTTTAGCTCCGAAACTTTTAAAGGAAGGTGTGATCTCTTCTCTAATGTATGCAATCTGGGAGGTTTTCCTGCTTCCCTGACTACAAGGAGTTTCAGATTTCAAAGGAAGGATGCTCTAAATGATTTTATGACTTTTCTTGCGAGGCCTGGAGAAGGTGTGACAAAGTGCTTCATTTCCCATGTCTCTGTGAGATCCTAAATTCTCCAGGTGTCCGCACAAGACAGGACCCTAACTCTTATATGGGTTCAGAAAAAAGGCTATCTTAACACAGGCCTTGTGAGAGACTCCTCTGAATAAACAGATCCTTGCTGTAAACTAAAAGTGACGCGGAGGCTGGCAGAGCTCTGTCCCAACCAGAACATCCAACAGGCCAATCTGGATACAAGAACTGGCACAATTACCTTTTACTTGTTGATTATCATAGACTAGCACATATCCAAATTAATAGCTAGAACTGTTAATATAAAACTACAGATTAGACTAATTTTATCAAGTCATGCACATTATGTCTAAGAAAAATGTTCTGCTGATCAGACTGTTGATTGAGCTAAATCTAACTAAATGTTAACTTAAATTTGAGGCCAACTCAAGATAATATTGATCTGTCTAATTTTTAAACATGTGCTTAAAGTTAAAACTAGCATAATTGGATTAGCATTTCCAACTCTACCTTGGCTACAATCCCTTACTTTCCTTCTATGATATATTTATATATATTTTTAAAATGATCAAATGATGATGTAACAAGTTTAGTAGTTTCCAACCTAATGAAGAGAAAAGGTAATCTAAAAATATTACAGTTCTCTTAGTGTTATTCTTTTTTGGAATTTCAATACAACTCTCCCATGAAAAAGACCTGAAAAAACTGCTAAAATCTGCATTTGTTATTATGTCTATATATAAAGAAAAAAACACTTTAGTTTATGCCTTGTCAATTTAAGAAAAAATTAATAAGTGCCATAAGAAAAGATCCAAATCACTTGTGGCTCTGAAGATGCAGATGCAGACCACATGTATATTTTGTTTACCACAAGATGATCTTACTTGAAGTTGGGGGTATTTCTTTTGGAAGAGATATGATTTTATGGAATATTCTAAAATTTATTTAAGGAAAAAAGGAAAAAAAAGTTGTAATTTATATTTTTCTTTTACACCGGCTGAAAATCTGGTTATGGAGCAACTAATTAGAACAAAGTGAAAATAATGTTAAGCACACTCAGACCTAGTACAAGGCAGCCAAAGAATGGAAAGATATGATACTATTTATAGAGGTTCAATAATAAACTCCTGGTATATCTGATACTCACTTTGATCTGACTTTGTAGGGGATGCAGGGCTTATGTTCTCTGTGGAGTGGTCGCTTCCTTCATCCACAACGTATTCAAAATTTAAAATAAACATCATCACCACTCCTTCTTCATTCTTCACTGGGATGATGTGAGTAGTACACTGAAAGTCAGACCCTAAAAGAGAACAAAAATATCTGAGTCAAACAACTGAAATCACCAAGTTTAAAGGTCAGCCTAAGAGCCGTTAACTTTTCAACATGCGCTATCTAATAGCCATCACCTTAAACAATGTCCTGGAAGTCCAGTGTTTGGATGGGAAATAATTTTTAAGGATTGTGAAAAGGTAAGTTGTTTGCAACATTAGTGACTGAGTCTAATGTTTTGTTTTCAAAACTCATCGAAAGGATACATTAAAAACTTGCTACACTTAAAACTACTTTACACTATATTTTAGCAAACATGATATAGAAAGCTAGATGGATAGGCAGACAGATGGAACTAATGTAAGTGAATTAAAACTTACCAGGCCAGAATAAAGAGGGAGTAAGATTTAGCCCTATTAAAATCAATTTAAGGACAGAAACCGAGGAATCAGTTTGTGCTGGATATTTGCAGTTGAACCTCTTGGCGAAGAGAGTAAAACTTTCTACCCGCTGAGCTCTAAACAGCATCACAATAGCCCCTGTGCAGCACGGCTAAGCTGACATAACGGATCAGTGACCAGCAGGATAAAGCAATTCTGACAGTGTTATAACTCATAAACTTAAATCCTTGACCACATAATGGACATTCCCACCATGAATTCAAATGAAAATAAGATTAGTGTTTTTAGAAGCTGTATGGAAACAGCATATCCTATTGGTATGGGCAGAAAAGACACAGTCCAAATGGAAAAGTCTGCAGATCTGTCTGTGTAGGTTGCTGTCTTCCTCATTTATAGAGAGGACACACATTATCAGTGTTCCCTGTAATCTCCTCGGGGCTCACAGACACCCTGCCAGCAGCATTCATTAGCAGCAGACTTGGTGTCTGACTAAATATAACGAGCTTGCTCTGCCTCAACATGCCAGAAATGCGTTGGAAGGATTTCTGCATCTAAACGTATGAAAGTAGTGATGCATTGTCAATTTTGAAATACCCTAATATGATTTTAATGGAATAGGAAACAACAAAAAAAAAGAAAACTTGAATGAATTGTTATTGGAGAACCGATTATATTTAATGTTTCAAGTGTGTAGTGTGAGGTGAACCCATAGGAATAAATAGTGCAACATACAGCTGCATATATAGTGTGAGGATAACAGGTCCGGCAGGTGTGGTCTACATCTAGCCTCGTGTTATGGTTGCCTCACTGTGAAGAGGAACACGGCTATCAGGGCAGGACAGATGTTTATCCTTTACTAGAAAATCCTCTAATATAAAAAAGTGCATTTCTCTGGGAAAAAAATAAAGATAATATTCCTGCTCATCTAATAAACCTATAGGTTAAAAATGTTTTGGTTATATCTTGGTCTTTCAAATATTTAATTCTAGCTAGTGGAGAAAATATTAGAAATCTATACAACACGGTTATTTGCTGAGAATAAGACCTTTAACGTTGCAATCGAAGAACTCAATGTGTTGACTCTTTGACTTCCAGGAAATCTATTTTTATATGAGCCTCTTCACTGTCAGGCACGTTTATTCTAACGATCTGGACAGTATCTAACTACTTCTCACAGACCAGGCTTAAATGGCAGCTTAAAAACAGTTTAGATTGATACATTTATAAAAATACAAAAACACAAATTATTGCATAATTGCCCATGATAAGTCTTACAAACATTTGCCTTGTTAAAGATACGAGCTGTAAATACTATAAACACTTTGCAAATGTTTTATAATGTTTACAGCTCAGGTCTAGTATTAGAGAATTGGTAAAAAATTAGTGTTATGAATAGAGAAAAAAATATCTGAGTTTTATATTTCTGCAGAAAAAAAACAAACATTGTCATTTTTTTTGCAAGTAGAAAATAATAACTTTACTGAAGTTTTAAAAGAATTGTAATAAAAGAAAATAGACATTTAGCTCTTCATGGCAATTTTTGCCCCCTAAATATTCAAACTGAGCATCCAAATAAAAAAATATATAAACTACTAATAACACATAAATTATTAATAACACCTTGCAAATACTTTCCTCATCATTGCAGAATATTTTCTATAGTAAATTAATCTTGTGTTTTATATATATCTTGGTTTAAAACAATTATTCATCATTGAACATTGAGATACTGTTGGAACTGAAATCCAAAATTACGAATTCACCAGGATGGGTTTTGGGCTGAGCCCTACCTTAACAGATGGGGAAACAATAGTGATGCTTAAAGGCTAAGCAGCAGGGGTCCTTTTTCTCATATGGTCTCCTACTGAATGTCACCTCTACTAAAATGGATCTAAAGAAAAGCTCCTAACAATGACGTTGCAAGAACAGCAAGTATGATTTTTTATTTTCTGCAATACATGTGTATAATGGAGTAAAGAAATAGGTAAGCAATAAATGGTTGATTTAAAGTCTTACCAACAAAAATTACATACTTGTAACTTTTGCCAAATAACATTAGACTATTTTTTTATGATGTTTAGGCCTAAAACCTACATTTCCAATGTGTAGTGGATTCCTGTTGGTTCTGTGGAGTCACATAGTGGCTTGGAGGCATAGCTCTTTAGCCTTTAACACTTTTTTTTCATGGGCACACTTGAAAACAAAGAAATTGGATACTGGCAAAAATTACAAAACAAAGAAAATGTTTTGTCACTTGACATTTTTTATTGGCACTAATAATTGCCACTGTTATCCAACGGAATGTTTTACCTAAGTAGAGCCAATAATTTGTCCTTTTCAGCAGTGGGAGTAGCACATTTGAAATATTATCATCACAGCAACCATTACAAAATGGAGTTTGCATACTGTTGTGTTTTGTCAGTAGTTTTCAAAAAGTAAAAAGAAAAATATACCATGGTGTTCTTGGTTTTAAAAAGGTTTTTGTACATGTAACTTCCAAATTGATGTCATATAAATAAATTAACCAAATATGTAAAAAAAAATCATATTTAACATAATGTTGACTTTGTTCACTTAAAGCCTGCTATTTTAAAGACTAAGCCATACAGTAATTATTTTTTGCTGACATTCATTTTATAAAATGTTAAAATAACGCATACAGTCATATTAAGTCATGTTTATTTACTTTGAAGAGATCAGCGAGATGATACATTACTAAGTATGAGATTTTTCAAAATATTACCTGAATTAATTGCTAAAAGAAAAGGAGATGGACAATTCTTATAAATATTAATTCATGTCTTTAAAGGGAAGTACACATAAGAAATACACTTTCAGTCCTTTAAAATTTAAAAATAGTCGTGCATTAAACCTAGTGGTTTTTTCCCTCATCACATATTGCCTCTCCAGATTTCCACTGTTTCTGTTGGCAAACAATAACAAGGACACCCCTTCACCTGAGCTTTGATGGATGACAAACTATTTTCTACCACACAACTCCTTACAGTGACATAATGCCATATATAGCTTTAATTGATGCTGGCATTGTACCCTTCCTCTGTTTAACCTTCATGGATCATGACAGCAATAAACTTGATTTAGTTAACATTTCACATTGTTTCACACTCTCTTTAGTTTTGTTCTCAATATAAAGTTAAAAACAAAACAAGAATTACCTCTGGGATAAAATCCATGTCATAACCACTTCAATATTAAAGCCATGCAGACTGTGCTTGAGTAAAATATTGTGGTAGAGGTCAGGAGAGTGATTTATGAGACATCTATATGTAGCAATCCCATTTAAAGGCTCTATTCAGATCTATTCCTTTCCGGATTTGGGGATTTTTTTTGATCCGAGAAGGTTAGGCACAAAGCCTAACCCCCCTCATTTGGAAACTGCATGATGTCTAGATGATTGAACATATGACATATTAATATAAGAATACTGTTTGTAGGCCAGACTGCAAAATAACACTGTCCTAAATGCATGAAAGGCTTAAATAATGTTGCTGTTCATTTTTAGAGGGACAATGGATGCACAGATTGCTCAGCAGGTTATTGGAATTTACCGATTTTCAGCTTGACCAGCTTGACCAGCTTAACCAGTGACCAGCTGATCATGCTGCTCAAAAATGCTGTTTTTTATTTATTTTTTCTTAAACCCCATAAACTTTCTATAGCACATTACTAACCACCAGCAGCATAGTAAGTCCAATATAGGTATTATATTATATTATATTACATTATACTATACTATATTATATTATATTTTTGTTTAAACATGTTGATATTTTAATATTATCAGATTATTAGAATCAAAACGTCTTACCCAAAATCCCAAAATATAACTTTTTTGAGAATCATCTGAAACCACTTGAAAAAGTCAAATTGACATGTAGAAATGTATACATCGGAATTTTTGTGTTTCCGATGAGAAGCGGACTCTGCCACAGTTAACCTTTGTCGCCAATTCTACTTATAAACTTTATTCTAGGCAGTCAAGGTTTTGAGGTGATCCATTTTGGTGGCCTAAGAATTGATCTCTGCTTTTTCCAGAAGATGTGGTCTTGTTAGCTTCGTCAGACCCTGATCTCCTGGCTTAAGCAAAGTTTGAAGAAGTCAGAATGAAGAAATCTAAGACCATGGTTAGAGCTATAATACACAGGTTCAGATCAAACCTGTATACAGGTTACTGAATGTGTTTGTTCAGTGAGTCTGAAATCAACTTAAAAATGAGCACAATTAAAATTTCAAGAAACGACTTTGAAGTCTCTAACTGCAATACAAAATCTGAAAACTACATTGTTACAATGTTTCCCAACTATTTTTTAAAGGCGTTGCAAGAATCAGTATTTTAACAAATAGATGATCGAGGGTATAAATAGGATTCTCTTTTTTGCATTTACGCAAAACAACAAATCTGTGTTATTTAATTCTTTTGTTATGTATTTTTATTTTTTGCATTTAGCACAAAATTATTAATTTCTTTCTGTATATATTAATTCCTTTCTAAAAATGTATTTATGAACAAGGATAATTATAGCATACTGAAAAGCATTAACATGAGATTTGATTCTCAGTTAACTCTGTGTTTTGAGACTTAAAAAATAATAATTTGCTTTCAGACAACGCTTGACCAGGTTAGGTTAACAAAGTAACTTGTTATTGTAAAAGAATTATTGCCGGAGCTGCATGAAATTCTGGTACTTTGGGAAAAATGTTCCAACTTTTTATTAAAAAAAAACAAAAAATGGATGACTCAATCTTGTAAAAATAGTCATAGTTTGGCAATGTGTTATACTGCAATGTACTATTGCAAATTATGCTGGTTCCAAGCATTTATTTGAGAGCCTGAGCTCACAACTCCACTTGTTGTTTTTATTAGCATGTGTTGATTTTCTTACTCTACAGAAAGTATTTTAAACGGCAAAATGAGTCACGCTCCTCCACACTCTCTTTGCTAAATGTGGAAAAGTGTTGCAAAAATAGTAAAGATATGGAGATTTGAGGGCTCCACATCCTCTCTGTAACCTTTAATTTAGATTTCACTTGATTAACCTCTGCCCGATGGAATTTATTCAATAGCGCTATAGAGTTGGGTTTGTTTACTACTGAAGATAACTAATTATTTAGGTTTCAGGCTGCTCAATATGCCAATCTTTGCCAAGACTCTTCACAGGAAACAATACCTGTGGCCGTGGTCACAGCTGCAAGATGTGGTTAACATCCTTGACGATGCATTTTGCGTCGATGAACGAATGAATGGCTATTCAGTCACTGACATTTATAAAATGTTTTCTTGTGAGCCAAGAAATGTCATTTACACCTGCTTGAATGAAGGGATGGCATATTAAACCTAGCCCCCTTTTCATGATGGAAATTTCATTACTCCAGATTACATTTCCATCATCAATTATTAAAACATTGCTGTTTAATTAAACGATCATCTGAACATTTTTATGAAGAGAATTCAAAGGTCACAAGCAGTTGTGTTGAAAAGGGAGGACATCTTCAAGACACAAAGACTTCTGCTTATTTTCAAGTACAATGAATTTACTAAAAGTATTAAATCTCACTTTAAAATGTTAATTTTTACTTAATTGCTTTGTTATTGCTGAACACTGACTTTTAGTATTTATGCATCGTCCTCTCTGAGCACTACTGCAGTAGCCCTACAACTACTGCTCAGCTGCAAGCTGTATCTGATGAAACCTGACATGTTTCTGTTTAAAGGCTATTCTGCTTTGGCCAATACACAACATTAGGGGCATAGTCAGTCAAGAGTAGGGCATGTAGGGAGAGGCCATGTAAACTCACCCTTTGTTTAAAGTCCTTGGGGCTTGTAGCAATATCTCTCCTCAGTGAGAGCGCTGTTAACCACACAGTCTGGCCTAATTTCATCCTCAATCACCATCTTCAGAGCCATCAGGGATAACCTGAAGCACCAGCTACAGCAGTGATTTGCTTCTATTTACTTTTGCCAGTTCATAATAATCCATTTCCTCATCTGTAACATGGTTTAATTTTGTAAAAATTTTGCAGAATGAACATGCCAAAACACTTGTGCAGTAAATGATTAGAAAAACAGGAATGCCACAGAAAGGCTGCACAATATTATGAAAGTTTATTGTAGGGTTACCTTTCACAATTGCATGAATTTCATCTCACAAAATGACACAATGCCTGAAACTATGTTAGTGAGACAAGACTTAAAAATATTTTTAAGGAAGCAATTTTTTTGGTGTTTTAAAGTCTTTATACATATCAAAGACTACAAAATAAAATAAGTATTTTAACTAATTGGAAATTGGTGTAGAATGATTCAGACTCTTGAACAAGTTTTTCTGAATCAAAAACTGCAATATAATATTTCTACAATTAAAGCTGAAATTATTTGTACCTCTGACATGTTTAAATTTAAAATTATATTTACTTATTTAAGATGGTTGTTTTATATATGACATGAAATCATTGGACTCTCAGCTTAATGTCACCAGTTTATTAATACAGTAGGTATAGAAAAAAGAGAATACAAAACAAAGGTAAATCATCTTTGACATGCATAAATTTTATCCATGACTTTACTTGCTACTTTAGGGGGTGTGCTTCATTTCTTCAAGTTTTGGCTCATACAAAATGTATTTTTAGAATAAGAAACATCTTAAATTCTGCCAAATGCTGGAACATGAAATTAATCCCATTACAGATTCTCATCACTTATTCGCAGACTTCATTGGATCATACTGTCCTCGCATCCTAATTAAGAGGATCCAATACTGCCAATAATGAAGCTGACATTAATAGTGTGTCAAAAAGTACTTCAATTACGACACGCATCCAAATTTCCCATAGCACTTAATTCAACGTATAATCTGATACTTCTGTTTGGTTTATATATGATGAATACTGAAGAGCAAGACAGCAGTGAAGGCTGAGCATAATGAAAAATGGATGCACTCTTTCAGAGTGCAGCCACCCAAGTGTCCTACAACACACCTTGTGTACTGGAGGCACTCTCTGTCCCATGTCCCCTCTGTCCCCTGACACTGAAGCCTCGGCAGGGTGCACGTGGCCCTTCAGCCCCCTTGGTGGGGAGTCACCTATGAAACCCTGCACCCACGCACGCCACATGTCCCAGATCATTCAGCGTGCTTAGCTAAGCTGCTGCTGTTATGTAGCCATTATCCATTTAACTTCTCTCTGCTCCACGGTGTCAGCTTCCTTTTGTTAAGACTCATTCAGGTACAAAGTATTATTACACCCTCTGGAATAGGATAGCTTTACAAAGCCCTCTAGGGAAAGCGTTTATCTCATTGAATATGTATCCACACTAGAGGAAGCCTGCATGTGGGATATCTCTCACAACCTGTCTTGGCTTTTCCCAGAAAGAGGAACACTCAAATTAAAAGAAAATGCCCCCATGTTGGGAGTCCTTACAGAGCTTCTCCACTTTATGTTGTTCCATTACTTTTCATTTCTAAGCAGCATGTATATAAGCAGCTTAACTTGTTGTCTGTTCAGGGAAAAAGGCCAAAGCTTTGTTGCTCTTGATGGCACCCAGATTCATCAATCCAAACTTCATTTTTTAAGGCTTCCCATTTTATTAAATACACAGGGAAGCAACCAAGCATAAAAACTAAGGTTTAAGGTTGCAAAATTAAGTCATATTGAATGCTAAAAATCAGTAAATCTCACGCATTAAACAAGGGACCCAAACTGTCTAAAGTGGGGCTGGTTTATTTTGAAACTAGACGCATACAGTGAGGAACATGAAAGGTTTAAATGCGAAGGATTATAGCTTATTTGCATTGGGAACAGATAGATCGAAATACCGCGAGGAGCAGAGGCATCAAACGCACTTTTTATCCATTGACTTCGATTTACAGACACTTTTAAATCAATGGGTCTATTGCTCTCCAGGATGGCATGAATCTTTAATTTCCCTGTAGCAGTGGATGTCTACGAACTGGGTCTTCTATACCAGTTTAATGCATTTACTTCGTAAGCTGCTCATTCCCAGTCACAGCACTGTCAGCCCTGACATCTTTATTCATGAGCTCACTGCAAATTCCTCTGAGGAGTATTAGGAGTTGTGTCTTGAAGCTGTGGTGCACACCAGGGAGAATTGTCAAGAGACTGAAGGCAATGATAATGTCAAAAGGTTTCGAAGCTCTCATCCTATGCTCTTTAAAGATTTTTGGTACAAGATGATTTTCAAATGCTTCAGAGAAGTAGCATGAGGATGGAAACAAAGCAAAGTTGTGCTTTTAGATATTCCCCTAAGTGATAAACATGCTTCATGTGCACTTTTGAAAAGATCGTGTTAGACTGTGCCATGTGTAAATAGCCTGCAGCGATGTAACTACCTCCCAGTTTGTTCAAGATGAGCATAAAAAGGAAGAGAAGTTGAGGCTGATGGTAGATTAAACATGTATCCGCAGCCCAGAATGTAGTCAAGCTCCTAATTAATTATTAACACCCTGGCTCCTTATTATTAAATAAAATATTACTTCTTTACTTCCATTTGAACTCCTTAAAAACTACACTGCTGTTTGTGCATGCATCTGTAGTCATCTCAGAGAGTCCGTTAAAACTTACAGCATTGCTAAATGAAATACCCTGCATTGGCTCAAAATTCAAATTAAACATGCACACTTATGTGCTGCTCTAAATGAGGAGTGACCTCAGATTGACTGTGTGCAGCCAAGTCATGCTGGTCATAAAAAGCTCCACAGAGAACACAGTAGGAGGTGGCCAATCTGGGGATTTATGCCACTGAGTTGTGACATTGTATTAATTCTCTGTGATTTAGGACTGTTTTTCTCCACATCATTCATGTCAGAGCTATAATTTTGCATCAACATCAAACATCAAATGCTGGTTTATCATAATATATTTCAAGTCTAGAGTGAAGTTGACTCCATTCAGATTTTCGTTATTTGGCAATTTTTCAGATATTCAAGCATATTTGGATAGTAAATAGAGCTAACAAGATTAAGGAAAAACTTGTTTTGGTTCACCAGCCTGTGAAGGTTCACCATTTTTCCATGTTTTGTCTATTTGTGGCTTTCACTGTGGTTTACTGAAGTCTCAAAAAGTAGAAATGACTGTATAACTGGTTCAAGGCCCATACATTTCAAGTATTTGGTTCCTGATCTGTTCTTGAACTTCTATATTTTTGGGAAGTCATGTGTTATTTCTTGAGATCTTTATAGCCTACCCTATGCTGTCAGGCAGGGTAATTTAAGGAAACTTCATTCCCCAGATGTGTGTAATCCAGCCTGGGTGTGGCTAGCAAAATCTAGCTAAACTTCTGAAAATTTGGTAAGTCAAAGTTAATTCCTAATTTAGCAAGTTGGGCAATATTATAAATTGAAGTCTAATTTGAGTAGTTATTTTCTAAAAAAAAGAAAATCATCATTTAAAAATTTCATTTTGCATATACTTAAGTTATTTTGTCTCTGATATAAAATACTTATTTTCCAAAAATAGACTTTTGGAAGAGAAGTTTGTCCAAAAACTCTACATCTATATTTGCTTGTGCAGTTTAGCATCAATAAATTAGCAAGCTCTAACATATGATAAATAGAAGTTATCCAGGGCCAAATGGAGGCAGTGGTTGCACAGCCTGGTTGAGCAGGCATGGCTAACGGCTAGCAGCTGGGTCTCGGCCCAATTAAGCAATACAGACGGGGCCATTGTGGCATACCTATAGTGTCCCACTTCTAGAATGAGGAAAAAGCACAGAGTGAAGGTTTTAAAAGGCAGTAGTAGTGATTGTTTTGAGTATAATGGATTTTAGAGTAATATTTCGAGGCAACTCTGTTTAGTGCAGTTTTGCTTTAATAATTTACAAAGAGTATGTCAAATTTTGCCATATCATTTTGGCCTAACACTTAGCAATAAACTGCACCAAAATCCATCAAACGTTATTTTGCAGTTGGTTGCAAAGCCTCCACCATGTGGATTAAAACTTAACTTAGAAATAAAACATAAAGCAGGCGATGGTTGAGTGATGATGAATTTCTTAATTAGCTCTCTATGCCATTCAGCAGTCAAATATAGCATTTGTTTTTGCAGACTAGTACCGCTGCTGCCAAATGGCTGCACGTAAAGAAGGTAGGATGATGCCACTGTGGCTGCGCTCATCTGTTTTGTATAATCTGTCACTTTCATTGCTGTTTCCCACAGTCCATCAAACGTTAAATCCTGTTCAGCATATATGACCTCACAAAACCTCTGTTCTAATCTTCTCTCTTGTGATGTGATTTAAAAGAAAGCCAAGACGTGTGCACTGTTTGATAGGCAGATAGAGGGAAATCAGATGGGGACCAGATCAGCTGATTTTCAACTTGACTGGACCTGAAAGGTGACCAGACAGTCAAAGACACAAAATATTTATGTTTTTTTCCAGTGAATGCACCATAAATGAGCACAATCGTGTAGGCCTAACTGTAACTCTCTTCAGTGTGGAAGCTATTTCTAAAGAGGACTCAGTGTTTTAGTTAAATAGATACTTAAATATAATGAAGCAAAGTTGCATCGTTTACACCTTTTGAGCTCCCTCACTTCTGTCTCTAATGAAACATGATAGATTTTGAAATGGTGACAGACTTTTAGGAATCTAAGTGTAATCTATGTGGAATAGACAGGGACACTGGCACTTGTAGGTTTGAAAAAAGTTTCTGAAAACAGTTTAAAATTTATTCTGAAAATCATTTCAGATTTTGCTTGAAATAGTAGAACCTTTTCTTACAGTGACTGCTCACTCACACAAGATCAAAACTTAGAAAAAAAACAAATATCAGAAATAAGCCAGTAAGCTCTGACCTATAATACTTCATAATTCTTAGACCAGAAGTCTAAGAATTATGAATTTGCATCTCTATTACTTATATTTGCACAACCAAAGTGAAAGGACTATTTTTATTAATCAGGGACCAATGTAGTCAATCAATGGAAAACAATCAATAAAGATGACATGTATTAGAATAGTAATTTTCTAAAGGTAAACAATGTTACATCTAAGTAGATTTTGAAAGCCCTTTGTGTGTTTTAGCAACATCAAAGTCAGACTTTTACTTTCACACTGTATATTACCTTCTGGGTAAACTTACAAGCTGGAGCCACAGCTGACTGCCCTCATTGTGTTCTCCCATTTGGGGTAATGTGGACTTTACTCCATGTAACTGACTCGGGTATGTTTGTGGTCAACTGACACAAAGGATCATGATAGGGATGCAAAGAGGAGCTGCAGCATGGCTGGACCATGTCAAAAAAGATGCTTCTTGACTTGCATGCATACCGGCTGCACACAGTAACAGTTTTTGACATGGGTGATGTGGTCCCCTGCCTAGAGCGACAAAGGCTATGGGGCATCACAAACACCTCGTGGGGGGCACATCAGTCAATTGTGCCTCAAACAAGATTTATAATGTTTATTTACATCTAAAGTCAGCTAGTCATAAAGGTTATTACACATTAAAGGCTATGTTTGCAAAGAATTAAACTGATGTGAAGTGAAGCACTAGTCACTATCTACCTTTATCTTTGCTGAACTATAAACTGAAACCGTATGGAAAACTTTGAGGATCTGCTAATAGACCAGGATTGATATTACATCTTTAATGAATAACTTTGATTAAAAGTTAGTTTCACAAAATCACATTTAAAAACAAATATATTTTAGATTATTTAATTGGGTTTATTTTAAAACAGAAACTAGTGTTAAATTATTACTAAGTAGAGTTAAAATGATGTTTCTATGTCATGTCTTTGTTGTGTTGGATTTTAATACAAAGACCTCAACAAAAAAAAAAAGACAAATGTGCTCCCCATGTGTAGCAGGAGTTTTCAAGTTCTTGTGGAGGGAAACATTATACCTTTTTGCCACCATATTATTTGAGGAGTAAAACAAGAATAGCGAGCAATTAGTTGGTTAATCAGTCAAGTTATCTGCTCTGATATCCAGCCTGCAGCCCAATCAGCATTTAGATATGGGGTCCAGATGTTTAGGAAAGGGACAAATCATATGAGATTGTTTGCAAGTAAAATAAATGTCCATAAATGTAAGATGCTGGACAACTCTAGGGAAAATGTTGACCAATGAAATTTGGCAATTTGTAGATGTATTCCCATAGTTTGTCAATTCTAAGCAGTGTTGCCTTTAATATTTAAAATTCTGATGCATGAAACAATGGTAAGAAAATGAATGTAATTTAAAAACTGAACTTACGAGATGATTTCATAAAAATCTAAATATCAATATTGTTATGATTGGATTAATAAAGGGCTATAGGCTTATGATATGAGGCTCAATACCGCTGCATTTATTTTCTTTCTTGGAAAATACTAACTTTGTCAAAAACACAAATGTTTTAGAGATAAGAAGATTACACTTTTTATAGATACACTTGGTGTTATAGTTTCAATAAGAATGACGCCTGAGCTACTTTAGTTTCTGCCTCATGACTAAGTTTCTTGTGAATAAAAATATCAAACAGCTAATTTTCTTTCTTGTAAGTGAGAGTGAGATGTAGCCATATTCCAGCCAGTTTACTGCCAGTGTGTAGCACCAGATAGGGAAGGAGTGGTGCTGCTATACTCTGTTTCAAACAGCGCAAAAAAATCCCAGTGGCATCTCCTGTTTAGCAGTTTTGAATACCCACTCCATGCCTGTTCACAAATAACGTTAGATTATGTGAAGATTTGTATAATGAAAACAATAAGAAAGAGGAAAAAACACAGAAAAACACAAAATGGAACAACAAAGCCGATTCATTGTGAATCCAGTCGAAGTAAATCACAAGTTAAGTGCAACTTTGTGTAAGATAATCTATGTCAAAGAAACTCCACACCCAAGCAAAAAGTAGGAAAAGGAGCAGAAGGAAGACCTGGGCCCGAGCGTTATTCATGCCAAAACCGCCACTGACCACATTGTTTTGCAATGCCCAGTTACTCACCATCCTTCCGGTGGTAGGTGATCTCCACCTTGCGCTCTTCGGAGCCAAGCACAGCCTGCGCCACCTGGTTGATCGCCTCCTTGTCGGTGAGGTCCCCATGGAGAAAGTCACAGGTACAGGGTTTCTGCATGATGTCTGGTCTTGAGAAGCCCGTCATCTCACAGAAACCATCGTTACAGTATATAATCGCACAGTTCTCCACCCTCGCATTGGCTATGACAAATTTGCGATCTGTGAAGAGGTGAGACAATAAGCTCTGTTTAACAACAATAATGATAATAATTAATTAATAATAATGATAATAAACTTTATCTTTTTTTACATTATTACAATAACATTGTAACAAATAACTATATTGGCTGTCTTTGTTATGTAAGTGCTTTTATGAAAAGGAAAAAAGTGAGACATCTATTCACTTTTCTCCTTTTATTTCAGTGTCCATTGAAAGACATCCACAGAATTGCCAGGTAGAGGATTTACGCAAAGATACTCACTCTGACCCTCGAATTTCCGGATGATTAATCCAAGAAACGTGTTTTGTGGCGCAACGTGACCCCTTCTCACAGGCATGTTTACTTATAATTCCGCGACGTCCAATAAAAAACAACAACAAAAAAAACGCCTTTACAAGTAAATCCTGAAGTTGCAGATATTGCGTCTTTGTGCTGACTCCTCTTGCATCCTCTACGCGTGGACGGGGGGCGGGGAGTGATGCCTCTTTCC
Organism: Phalloptychus januarius; assembly: GCA_902982915.1. Lineage (NCBI taxonomy): Eukaryota > Metazoa > Chordata > Actinopteri > Cyprinodontiformes > Poeciliidae > Phalloptychus > Phalloptychus januarius. The sequence continues at coordinate 10,758,913 of CADWAE010000230.1, read as the reverse complement.
ACTTTTTTTTTTTTTCTTGGGCTTATTCTTAATTTAACCTCCCTACTTCTTCGATGAGTTCTTTATCCCGCTTGTATGCCTCTGCGTGTGAATGCCTCCTCGCCGAAACGCGGGACGTTATCCGGGAGGATAGCGTGAGTGAGATCCGGTACGCGGAGCATTTCGCTCTGAGGATGGGATGCGAGCCTGACGTCCTCCGTCGCGGTGTGTTTGGCGCTTACAGTGGACGCTGGTTAATATGCCAAGAGGAGTGACGCTGTTCCCACTGGGCTTATGCTGCTATGCCTGGGATACTGTTTCACAACCTGCCGCAGCTGCATATTGTTGAAGGAAAGACTTTGCGCTTATTATAACCTTCACCACCACTTTCTTCCTGCTCAGACTACACTGGAGAGTGAAGGTGACAGACCTGTTTCCGAGTTTGTACCCATGAAACAGAACATATTTCAGACATTAACATTTAATATTAACAAGCACTGCTAAATCATTAATGGGTACATGCACAAATGAATGTGTTCCAATCAGCAGGAGCTCAGTAGTTTCCGTGTGTACTAAGGAATCATCATGCAAAGCATCACGTTTTTATTTAGAAAAAAAATATTAATATTGATTAACCATAATCACATTGCCATCAGTGAGCAAAATGTAAACAATCCATGAGAGGATTTGTGAGTGAAGGGTGAAAATAGCTGGTGTCCATATGCATGGCGAAGAACATTTATAATGGTCAGCATTAACCTAAAGTTATAAAGGGGGAAAAAAAAGAAACAAATTAAATAAAAATGGGTAATTAATAATTACCCATTTATTAATAATAACTTTTGAGTTGATAATAATATGCTAAGTGATAGTAATATTTACTGACAACTCCTTGCATAAGTTTTCACACCCCAGTTCTACCGTCAAAAAATATAGATGGTAGATCTACCTTGTCTGGATGAGAAAAATATACGATCAATATGATCAATATGATTACCTATCATATTGATCGTATGATCGCTGATCAATGTTTAAAGAAAGCATTGATCAGTAACCTAGAGGTCTACGTTAAAGGTGGGGGCAGAGGGGGATATTATGTAAAGCCAGCTTTTTACATCATACTATAATGTTATTCCCTCATTAAAAACACACTTTGAGTGCTTCTTTGATTATTTCATGCATTCTTGAGAATCCTATCATCTCCCGTAGCAGCCATTTGGGAGTTTCTAAATGTTTGCTCTTACCAAGTGTCGCCTTTTCCCCACAACTTCTTCTTAGAAGCTGCAGTCTCCAAACTGAGCTTCTGGACTCCCCCACTCAGCTACTTCAGACTAGTAGCAGCAGCAATTAGCAAACACTTGGTGGACCTGTGCTTCTGCTGAGCTCATCATACAAACTACTTCTTAGTGCAACACTGCTAAAAATGTTTTTAACAGCTTAATTGTGATAGTGTCAGCAAGAGCAGGCGCTTCTTAAAGAGAAAGAAGCTCTAGAAAGTGAAAGATATCCAATTTAAACACATTGAATTGCAAATTCAAATTTCTTTTGAGCCATGTTTGGTATATACAGCATTTTTATAAGAACAGAATGTAAGAAAATTTCTTAATTTTGTTATTAAATGGCACTATGTGTCTGTAAAATACATTATACTACCAGAGGAACTGCAGACCTAAAGCACAGTTTAGAGAATCTAGATGTCGATAAAACATCTATTAGTTGTTCCCTCCACAAATATAACCATAAAGCCTTTTTATAGTTTGGACCAAGCTCTACAGTATGGAGGGTCCTTAGGAAACATGCTGAAGTTACTTTCAGATGGGACCAAAATAAACTGTTTGGCAAAACAATGTGTGTGGCAGGAACCTTGTGTTCTGCATGATGCTGAACACAACAGCATCATGCAGTGGGAAATGTTTTCTTTAGCGCAATGATTTTAAAGATACAGCCAGAAGTGCAATGCAATGTTTTAGGTCCAAGTGTATTATTTAAAATGTACCAGTCAAAGTCAGACCTAAATCCAATTGAGAAACTTTGGCAAGACTTGAAAATTGCTGCTCACAGACACTCTCCACCTTCTCCGACTCACCTCGAGCTGTTTTACAAAGAAGAATTATCAACAACTTTACTCTATAAAGAACAAAGATATAAGAAACATATCCCCTAATAGACTCAAATCTGTGATTGCAGCCAAGGGAAGATCTACAAAGTTACTCAGAAGTGGGTAATACAAATACATTCCACATTTTGAAAATATTGTGATGTGTTACTTTATCACATTAGTTTTTGAAAAAAAAAATGCATTGATATTTTAACATGACTAAATGTGAAATAGTTGTATGGTGTGAATACTTTAGAAGACACTCTAAAAGTGTTTTTTTTTCATACAGTTTGCCAATTAGCATATCTCATTAAACCTTCAATTCATAACACAATTGTGATATTTTCAGTTCATGGTTTTACCCAAGAATTACATGCAGGGCTGTTTCTTCATTGTTTGTCTCTGCTGGGAGGGAAATTTAGATTAGCATGGATGGAGCTGAAGTAAGCAGTTTGTTTGTTGGGTCTGTGAAGGGACATATTAGAGAGTGTTGCTTATAATCGCTTTATGAGCAAGGAAGCGGTGGGTAATTTTTGAGTATGCACAAAGTACCTTTTTACAGCACTCATGTATAAATAATTGAATCTTGTTTATGCATGTTATGTAATCATAATTTAACAGTACTCCTTTTTTCATCCGAAAGGCAAAATGATTAACTTGTAATATAAATCTTGAAACTTGGAGCTATTCAAAGTTTTTAGTCATTTTACTGTGAATGGATCCATAATTTTGCTGTCCATGGTCCTGAAAAATCTAAATTAGCTGAAAGGTAATAGTTTAAATATATGATTTATTATTATTGTTATTATCATTATTGGAAACTATGCTAGATTTAATAGACTTTATACATGATGACTGTTCTTGAGTGTCCTTTTTTCCTTTGGTTGTCCTGTCATTCAGTGATTTATTTAATGTCACTGGTATGCATGAGTATTGTTGAGTGGAAGGGGGACACAAAGAGATGTAGTATATGATGCTTCTTTGGTCTTCTTCTTAAAATCATTCACACAGCTGCTTGGATCATCACCAGAACTACTTCTGAGGAACACATCACCTCTTTCCTTAAACAACCAGTTCTCCTTCTCACCTTCAGAGCTCTGCCCCTCTGTTCTTCACTGGTCTGTTTTATTACATACCTGCATGAAGTCGTTGCTCCACTTTTACACCTCCTGCCCACGTGACAATCATGGAGTTCAGAGCCTTCTCCCACACAGCCCCTCGACTCTGGAGCTCTCTTCCATCGTTCAACCGTAATTCTGGTTCTCTGGATTCATTTCAATCTAACCTTAAATTCACTTCTTTAAACTGGCTTATTTTGTTTAATGTAATTTCTTACTACAGTTAATTGTGATGTATTTTATTGATATATGCCGTTTTATTGTTTTCTGGTTTTTATTTTATTCTGAATTTCATGTTTGATGTTCATCAGTTATGGTTTTTGATATAGGAAACATGGTTCACCTCTCACTGCTGACCTGTCCAAGATGTACACCGCCTCCCTCCCAGAAACTACTTGTCATAGCCCCGGATCCCCGGGGATCCTGTGACTATAGGGGGAAAATGGATAGATGAATGCATAGAACTTGCAAAATACAACAGGTATCTGCCAGTTATTCATAAAGTTTTATATTGCTAATTTGCTTGTCCTGACAATGGGGAATTATAGCCCATCTCTGTGTAAACACTATGAAAATATAGCCTCAGCTGGCTAATTAGGATGATGTTAATATCAAATTTGCAGCTTTCAAATTGAAGCTAAATTTATGTTCACAGTTTTTAACGATCTGGACTGCATTTCATGTGCTTTGGTTTAAAATATGAAATACTTGCATTCATCTTATATTGAGGCAATCATAAAAAAGTATACTTTGTAGTTGGGGGAAACCTGGACTGGATTGTTTTATCACAAATGTGGTGTGTCTGAGCTCATCACATTCTAATGAGGTGTGTTTGTCTGAGGGGTTGCCTTCAGGCACTTTCTGTGGTGCTGCAGCTTCTGTTTTATTTTCTCCATTCCTAGCACATTGAAGAAAAGTCATTTAGTTCAATAAAAAGTAACTGCATCCTTGAAGTATCTTTCTCTCTCTCTCTCAAGCACACACACATCCATACACAAATAAATGCTCCATGCTTTCTTCATATTTTTTTTATTTTTTTATGAATGGATGAATGAAGAGCAATTGTCTGCTTTGCATGCACCCATTCAAGTGGGTCTAATCGGTGATGACTGCAGCCATGTGGCGGACAAATGAAAATGTATACATAATGTAAAGTCTCATTTGCAGTCTGTAAACATCTGTCCCAGTATTTCCTTAAGCTGATTGAACATCTGGCCAATTAGAGACAGGGTTTAGTGCTCATCAATATAGTATTCAGAGATCATAAATATTGTATCAGTGTAATAACAAATACTTCTTTATTTAAATATATAACCCCTGAATTGCTATACAGCATCTCTAGAGTTCAAATATTGGGAGGGGTTGCTTGAGTAATTTCTTTGCAACAGGCAACATGTTGGGTGAGGCTGAGTCATTATGCACTTCCTCTTAGTCAACAACCAAATCCAGTCACCAATCCTGAATAAATAGGCTCCCTCCTCAGGGTCTGGAAGCGGTTTAGGAGAGGATTAAACCCACACTGGGCCAGCCCTCTTCAATGTCAGTCTGGAGAGGAGGGGGGTGATACAAAGTAGGACCAATATCATTTGCATTATATTCAAATCTCTGCAATACATCAACAATACCAGAAAACATAGACGGCTTCTAAATCAACAAAATGTCGAACAATTATCTACATATATGTTCCACAGGCTTGTTGACATCCCTGACCCTTATGGTCATTTTGAGAGCCCCCTGCTGGTGACACAACACCTTTGCTTCTGCCAGTATTTTTTTTTCACCATTACTCTGTAAGCAGCAAGAGTATTATTTGTAGGGAAATGTGGGGAATTAAAGTATTTCATTTAAAATTAAACAAAATAAAAAAACAGAGTTCCATTTATAATTTCCTCTTATAATTTTGTTTATGAAAATATTTTTGATAATATGCTTAAACATTTTGGGAATTATGGTTGATATGTGCTGCCTTTTCAGTATGTTTCCTATCAATTTTCATGGCAGTCTGTCATAATTCATTAAAGCTGAATTACTGAATTACCCAATGCATGTTTCTTGCTGATTGTGTTGTTTCTGATGCATTATAATGATTCCTGGTGCTGTCGCCATAAATTTTGCTTTGTAGTGAAGCTATGTTAGTTTGTTCAGTTGTGGGTTTTTTTCTAACCATGTCATTTGACTATTCCAGAGCCAGCAAAAAATCATAAGGAATTATTTTTATTTTGCACTCCCTTGGAGAAGTTTTGTATTATCTTGACCAAGATGTGCATTTTGTAGAAGCAGCATGTATGTCAGTATAAACTGCATTTTGTACAATTCCTGTTCTGTCATTTGTCATGGCAGTCTGTCACAATTTAGTAATTTTATTCATTAATTATATTTCTGGCAATAATTTTTTGTTTATCATTGGTCTAGTGATGTGTCCTTTGGCCAAATGGACGTTGAGATCTTGTTGATGAATCCTGAAGGTGTCTCTTTCCCACCATCAGATCTCCATCCCGTGAGCCTGAAAACAATTCCTTAGGGTGTAGTTGTTGTTGAATAACTGCCAGAAGCTGTGGGTCTCATTTTTTGGATCACATATCGACTCAGAAATACCCTTCCTGTTCATTGTTTTGTATTAAGACTTAATGTAAACAGAGTTTGATTTGTTTGATTTTTGATTTTGTAAAATCCAAACCATCGCAGGACTATCTCTTACTGTGCACAGCTTCAGTAATTATTACTAATTTGGTTTACAGTGTTCTTACTTTTATCATAGACAATTTTACAAAATTGTCTAAATTGTTTGTTTAGAGGTTAGTAATGAGCATGCAGATTAATTATATCAGTATGAGGGTAGTCCAATATCCTAGTATCCAATATTTTATTTACAAATAGTGCAATAAACTACCTGAAACCTCCTGGTTTCTTATAAATTACAACAAAAAGAAGGTGTCAGTCTCTGTTTAGTATTTGTATATTGATGAGTATCAATTAGGAGTCAAGCTATGCATGCATGAATATTTATACAAGGAACAATTGTTTTTGTTGTTAAGCAAGTCTAAAATCAGATCTTGTACATCTGAAAATAGCACACTCTATCAAAATCAATTTAAATATGATGCAAATTAAATATATTATGCATTTAAAGGCATGATACAAAGTTAAGGAAAATTTTTATCACAATTTACAAGTTTCAAAACTGAAAATACACTGAAAGGTTTTCCGTATGAAAAACTTTTCATACCTTTATTTGTCAAAGTTTCACTGATGAAGTGAAACTGCTGTCCTAAATTCCAATCGGTACAGAATGAAAACAGTGTAACATCCCTTTACAGTCATGCAGCCTCTTGTACTACAACAAACATGTCCACTTGCTCGCACACACACACACACACACCCCCCCACGCGCACACACTCACAAAATAATCAGTGCTAGAAGTTATCAGGATTATTACTTCTACATAGTAATTTGTAGGATACCAATCACATGCATCTGCTTTGGAGACAGAAAGTGTTTCATAAAGTGTCACAATATTTCTATTTTGCCTTTTCACAACACAAAGACCGAACCTCTTACCCAATTTCTGCTCCTTGGGTCTCATTTTATACACATTGTAACCATTTTCAAAAATGTTATTTTTTAAAAATCTGCCAACGTCCACCAGTTTTTTTGCTAGGACAGCCAGTTATCCTGGCTCCATGTTCCTAACTCTACCAAAACGAATGGGTCGTTGCTTTGAAATGCTGCATACAGCATTTCAAATGAAGAAGTCAGAAAAATAACCCTCTCTCTGCAAATTCCTTAGTTTGCTGCTTCTAAAGCACTTTATCTCATCTGGTACAAATTAATGAAATACTGCAAATGACTGATGGGATTGGCAATCCAGTTGGAGCACGGTGTCCACCTGTTCAGAAAGAGATTATTCTTTCATTGGGAATTTAGTTTGAGGCAAAAAAAATACGTAGTACATAGAAAACAGTCAAAATTTTTTCTGCTTTAAAATAAATCAAAAGTTTTCTCTTTGTTCACTGCTTCAAAGAGCCTTCAGCGTGTTGTTTTGAAAATCCGGCATCCATTCATTCATTCAGTCTGTCATTCATTCATAGGCCATAATCTCTGAGAATCTAGAGCAATCTGCAAAACAGCAGCCGCTACCACAGCATGAACTGCCCACAGCCTAATCCAGGTCTCACGACAGAAGTGCTCTCTCTATCTCTCAGCGTATCTTTCTCTCTCTCTCATTCCTCTCCTTCAGTTATCATGGTTTTCATACCCTTAAACCAATGGAGCACAGTCACAGGGTTTACTTATCGTTCATATAAACCATTACAGCCACATCTCTGAGAATAATCCACTGTTGCAAAAAAAAAAAAATAGCTCTGCTTCCTCTGTTGCTGTGCCTTAGCTCATATACCACTGCACACGTTCTGCACCATCTGCTACCAATGAGAAAAAAAAAGGCCACCCTGCACTTGTGGCTTAGTGTGAGACTTAACAATATCATTTAATCCGCCAGAGGTCAGCTCTGTCCCTCCTGGCCTTGTTGCAAATATTCGACTTGTGGCGCAGACTAGAAATTTGTGTTTGAGAAATGTTCTCTCTACTTGTAAAACCTAAAACAATGGATTTGTTTATTGTTTCTCTATACGCAGATGTCACCTTAAACATAATTGTTAGATTATCTTGTCTCAGGTTTTATTAGTTTCTGTAGAGGCATAAATGTTTCAGCATTTCTCTGTCATGTGACTGCTGCTCCACCCTGTGTCCAGAGATATCCTCAGGTTGAACAGGGTAGTGAGCAGAAGTGACTTTGGAAGCTCACTCACAAATAATACCATTGGTCACCAGCCACTGATCATTTGACAATTACACTGATCAATTTACTTTAATGATTAAATAAACAGTACTTGCGATGAAGTGTTTTCATTGGACATTAACTCACTGAATTGGTTGTGTGAATGAAATCAGCACACACCGATTAACCAATAGTGGCAATAAATTACAACAGTGGAAGTATAACTAAAGTAACTATTACATCTTAAATAAATAGAGGTCACATACGAAAAGATGATTCAATATTGTCAAGCTTGATTACAAACTGCAAACAACAAGACTTATGCATGCTGATATTACACAATTATCAATTACTGGTCAATCAATCACCATGACACAATGTTCATTAAAGCATACATTGGTTCTTGTTTGTTAAGCATTGCTGTTTTATGTACCTTTTTCAGCAAAGAGAAAAATAAGGTGCTCTGAAATGCCCTGGTAGACAGCTGCACTGTCTTTAGACTTGGAGGAAACACATTGTGCCAACACCAGCAGATGACAGTAATTTGGATTCTGTGCCTCTCCACTCTTTCACTGGTCTCTTGGACCTTGACTTCCAAATACAAAACTTTACTTTCATCTGAAAAGAGGACTTCAAGCCAGTGAGCTAACGTCAAACACTTTGTCTCCTTAGATGGGACACGTTAAACTTTTTTTTTCTGATTCGGGAGTGTCTTAAAAGTTGCAGTACCATGACCTGAATATGCCTTTGTGTGGTGACTCTTAAAGCTCTGACTCCAGCCACAGCCAAAGCCTTGAATGAACTTTGTTGTTACTTTTTTCCTCCTACTCAACTTTCCATTGAAATACTTTAATCTCTTTAGCAATGACCCACTGCAGTGTAGTTTACCTCTAATGGACGCTAATGACTCTTTGCTGGATGACTATCAAGTCAGCAAAAAGTCTTTCAAATTACGTGAAAGACCATCATGTTGCTTTGAAATAAAAAGGAACTTTTAATATCATTTGTTAATTTCACTTTTTGAACTGAATTATTAAAGTAAATTAACTTTTTAATGATATTCTAATTTATTGATATGCACCTGTATGCTGTGTGAAATTTCAAGGGCTCTTGAGGACCCCCTGCTGGCCTCAGGGGCCTATGCAAAAGATTATTTCACTGATGCCTTAGGCCAGCTCTGCCTGTGGGTTTGCAGCTGCAGTCTCTCGGCACACAGTTACAGATTTTAGCCACCAGCAAACATGTTTCAAAGTCATCCAACAATGTACCACTGTCACAATGTGACTGCTGATTCATCACCATTCTGGATATCATCTGTAGGTTAGACATCCATTGTTTATCAGACTAGGGGAAAATGTTCTGTGATAATTTAAAAAAGTTCAACAAATTGCTATAAGTTATATTTAAAAATATCTTCACAAAAATCTGATAGAATCATGTGAAATATGTACATTAAAATGCCAGCAAAAGGTCATTAAATCAAATTTGACACCAGTGACCTCACACATTTTAAAATAATTAGTACTTCAGTAAGATCATGTGAGGTAACATCTAACTAAGCCTTTCATCTTTTTCCTAATGGTTGGAAGCTTCAGCTGTGGTCAGACACATTAGTCGTAGGATTTTAATTTGCCGGTGAAAATGATGCTCTGAGGCTATATGATGAACATTATACAAAAAAGATCATTTATTCAGAGGGCGGTTTAATGCCCGATGACATGAAAAGGCCACCATCACTGAACTTATTTCCTCTAAAAAACAATTCAGCTTCATGAATAATTGAAATGTTGCCAATTAAGATGTGACACCAAGGAACAAAAACACAGTATGAAATGCCTGGTATAGGCTTATAGGCACAGCTGCTTTCCTGCTCGGGTAAAATGTCTTTATTCTTTTTTTTTTTGTTGTTCTGCTAAATAAAGCGTCCACATATTCATATGTTCAGATTTGCTCTTTTAAGCAGGTTTTAACAACACAACTAAGTCAACACCATCCACACATTCACACCTGCAGTCAGTTTGGAGAAAAAATAAACTGCATACTTCAGGGGTGACTGATGAAAATGCAACAAATAATAAACAGTTGTTTATATTTATATCAGTATTTTTATTGCATTAAAAATGGATCTAACTCATTGGTACTTTAGCTAATGGTAATAAGAAGAGGCTTGGCTCCATTTTTTGATAAGTCAGTTACCCAACTTTTCATGTGCTCCTGATTATAATAAATGGATGCTTTGCATGTTGTTTTCCAGCTGCGATATAAGAAATTAGTTTTTCCAAACACCCTCTGGATATAGTGTTAAAATTAGAATATTAAAGGAATCTGAAGTTGCAGTTGTTAACTTATGAGTAATATATCAACTTTAAGATTTGAATAGATAATTAGGATTTATAATCAGTTATACGTAGCGCTTTGCAGAAGGATTCATGCCCCTGAACTTTTTCAAATTCTGTCTCAACCATGTTAAATGTTCTGTAATGACATTTTATTTGAAAAACCTCAACAGTAGAAGTTGCATGTAACTGGTGTGGAACCAAAAGTCCATGATTTTGGAATATTACTAAATAAAACAGAGTCATGTGTAATGGTAATATTAGTCCTTTTTCATAGGGTCTCCTAAATATTTTTTCTGTCTATTAAGACTGGACATGGTTAAACGATTATGCTGTAACCCCTTTTTGCTTTAAGATAATTCCTTTTGGATGAGCTGTTTGGACAAAAATAGTTAACTGTGCTTTAGAGTCATTATTTCAAAATGTATTCACCAGTAGACTGAAAATGTATGATGGTTAAGTAAAGTCCCATTTCTCTGAGGGACTGTTGGTATGAATAGTTTGGCTTATAGCTCCCAAGGAGGGCAGCCAATAATAAGGTCCTAGTTCCTTGTATTCAAACTAACTGACAGTGTTGTCACACATCACATAAGACAGCCCACACACCATGCATTCGTCCAGAAATAGTCCCTACTACAATGATGACAGCTATATCTACCTTTTCATTCAGCACATATATGTGAACATACCACACTAGCAAAATAATGGCTTTACATTTACATGTACCTTGCTTCTTCTTCAAGTGAAAGGTGTGTTTCCTAAAGTCAGTCCAATGGCTCGAACATTTTTAGCATCAACCAAAATGCCATGAGCTCTGCAGATCAGATTGTCCACAAAGACTAAAATTAGACTAAATATTTTTGAATATATATATATATATATATGTATATATGCCAACAAAGGAGCAAAATCTATGATTAAATTCAATCTCTTTCCAGTCTGAATGGTCTACATGGTCCTCTTGTACAAGTACAGTACTACTGCCCTATAAGGAAAATATAAAACATTCCATAAGTGAATAGTAAAACATGTTCACAGTTGGTGATAAGATCAGACACAGGACACCAACCAAATCATAATTAGCAAAATAGGTTTGTAACAGTCTAAAATGTGATCGGTCTGAACAAATAGTCTTACCTGCTTTTCTTTATGAAGACTTTGTAGCTCTTCAACCAAAAGCTTGAAGAGCTTTTGGTTTCATGAGAGGAGCTCGGGAAATCACATTGATCTAACTTAGCTGAAATAGAAGTTAACGAACTGTGATCTGTGTGCAGTATGATGTCTCAATGCTGACATCATGTGGTTAATATAAGTTACATACTGATTTGTATATGTGGTAATTAGAATATATAAAGAAAGTCTGTCAAAACTAAACAAGAAAATCAACTAAAGCAAACTACCTTGAAATTATGAAAGTATCAGCAACATTTGTTATTGAGCTAATTTTGTGACTGATCAGTATGCAGATTTAATGCCTGCCAGATTTGTGTGATTTAGTGAACCAACACACTTTCTAACATAGTGGACTGTACAAACATTGTAACACAAAGTCAGAAAAAAATCCCAAAAAGTATGAGTATGAGTTTTCTTTTCCCCTTATTGTCTGGATTTACTTTTCTAAGTTGTAAATACTTGCCTCGAGATTCCTCCATCTGAAGACCTGATACAGTCTCTATTTATTTATTTATTTGTTTATGCCTAGATTACTGTCTCTGTTCAAAAAAGCCTAATCATGTGAATGCAAAATATCTGTCTTGGGATTTTTATCCACTTGAAATAAGATAAATCAGACATTTCTGTATTGATATGTAGATTAGCCTCCACATAATGTCAAAGAAGAAATATACAATTAAACTTGTATATTTATCTGTTTTGTAACTTGGCATTTTTGTCAAGCAGTGCACCATGACATCACAAATCTAACTCGTATCCAACAGTGATCTCAGCCCTTCATGCAAATATGTTTCCTTTTTACAGTATTAGACAGTGTTGCTGGTGAAATGCTGGAATTCTGCACTTGACACAACTTTTTGTAACTCACTAATGGTTCTAAAATTTTTTTCTTGAACTCAGAAACACAGAGATACAATTGATGGGGTGAAGACCACAGAACACAATACACCCCTGTAAGGAGGAGCAGTGCTAAAATCAAATAAGGAGCTCAAGTTCAGAAAGGCAAGACACAAATGGTAGTTTTTTTCAAAACCCATGAAATAAAAGAATTAACTGATGTTCTTAATGTTCCATAATATGCTTGATGATCATCCATCCTTCTGACCATTGATTAATTTGTTGCTATGGTGCAAATGTGCTAATGTGTTACAATAATAATTAGAACAAAACCTATTGAATTTCACATACATGGTCAAATCACTACATTTTGGTTTCATATCAGTTTTATAAAATTTCCAGTTTTTAATTTTGCAGATGTGAGCTATTCACGGTCTGCTTGCAGTATTTTTAATGGCTGGTCACATATTTTATAAAATGATTCAAAACAGAAGAGGGCAGTGTTGTTCAAGCTATAACCAAAAGGACATACATCATTATTGGTTAGTGCTTTATTTGATTTTAAGGCAATTTGATGTCCTACTTAATGTTGTTGCAAAAGAAAAAAAGAAGAAAATCCACTTTTTTACTTTAGTTAATATCATAAAAAATTCTAATATGTCATAACATTTATGTTTTAAAACAGACACTGTGAGTCATTACACATGGTCAGAAACTATGTCTCACATTATTTGATAAACAAATAGACAAGAAGACGGTACAGTCGCTTTCAGAAACATTCAGACGTTTTGCAGCCAGGAGACAATTGACAACATTGTTGAAATTTGATACTTTCCTCCACCAGGAACAGGTCAGATCTTTTGTTGGCTTTTACAACTCCAACAGGCAGAAATCTGATACCAACCTACGAGTCATTTGTAGCCTACATGAAAATGGTAAAGCTTTCAGAGGTCTTGTCAAAATAACCTTACTGATATGATTTGTTTAATGGTTTACGATGAAAGAAATGTTTTGAGTTGGTAACTAGTCTTCCTTAAATTAGTACATTTTGAATTTAAGCAGTTAGTGGAGCTTTGCCCAAACATGTGGAAAGTTTTTCTTGAAGGTAAGCTCAGTAGACAAAAAATCAAACAAACAAACAAGCAAAATAAAAAAAACAAAAAAAAAAAACATGGAGGATGACATGAACACTAAAAATGTAAATGTGAAAAATGTGAATATTTGCATTAGTGCCATCATCATTTCAAAAAACAATGTAATATTCCAAAGGTCTGTTTTGCAAAGCAACTTAAATATGTTTTTGAGCTACTCAGAGCTGAAGGGTGTTAAAAGTCATTCTTAAGTGAGACATTCATGATAGAAAGTTGTTCTTATAAGGAGGGTGATGATGCTATACCTATGTAACATTCATATAATTTGAATTATGAATCAGTGTGAGGAGAGTCTTATGTTCTAAGGTGATGAATATTTAAAGGATCAAGTATAAAGATCATTATTTTGACCAAGATAGAATACTAATGTCCTCTTTTCCGAGTCTTATTAGAGGTTAAATAGAATGCAAACTGCATAATTTATTTTCATTCCTACATCTTTGTACCTTTTGATTTAGACTTTTTGGATTTATTAATTGCTTTGTCAGTTTTTAGGTTTAAATTGAAAGTGCAATATGCAAATGAGGGTTAGTTGATCCCTTTGTATTTAGCAATTTGAAGTAAAAGTATTTCAACTATCAGTATTTTGTGCAAAGGATCTGTTCTCTTGTATTTTTTTTTTTGCCACATGTTTACATGGCAAACTGCTTGCTTTCCCCATTGACACAGACACTGTCTGTGATCTATTAAACTGAACCTTCTTCTTAACTGGTTTTCTATGAGGGCAAAGCTGCATGCTTTTGTATCATTCAAACTCCTCTCTCTGGTGGAATGCGCTTATTTCAGGGAGAGGAAGCCAGCAAAAGAAAGTGGGAGTTAGAGCCCATGCAGGTGAGAGTGTCTAACAGTGAGGAAATCAATATGATGTAAATTATTAAGAGCTCAGGAATGCGTCTGACCCCTACTGTCTTGCAGCAGGCTGGGCTCTGAAGGCTGGCAGGTGGACGCAAGCTTGGACTCTCCCTCTAACACTCATTAGTGGCTGGAAGCCGGGGCTCCTTGTGAGTGGGAAGGCAGGGATCACAGCAGGGAAGTGATGGCCCAGGCCTCTCACATCCCGGCTCAGCCTTCGCTCCAGCTTTGCCAGCCTCTCCCTGGAAGCTCATTAGTAAGTGCACTGATGCATAAGAGCTAGTCATTAACTGGGCTTTTTTTCTGTCTTCATCTCTCTTTCCCCCGACACCATGTCTGATCCTGAAGACCGGTGGCAGTGCTGGTTTAAGAGACAAGAGGAGTCCACATTACCGCAGGTGCTCCAGACATATGGATATGAGACAGTGGTAGCCATCAGATTCTTTTTCTTCCTTTAAAGAGGGTGTAGGGTAAGAGTGGGGGTGTCAATTTGGAGTTTTCCAAATGGAGTCTATCCACAGCCCTTCAAACCAAAGAGTAAACATTATCACTTGACCAAGGCTTTGGCTGCGCACCTCTTTCTTCTTCCTTGGTTTTTCTTTATCTAGAGTATTTGCTTTTGCTGCTGGCCAGACCCCCTCAGCACCTGATGGTTGCCCAGGCTCTGAGTAAATAGGATCTAGAGCCTAGGCCTTTTCTGGGCTGATGGGTAAATAAGGTCTCTGGTGTGTGCAGCGTGCCTGGCAGCAGGGTGAGCACTGGTGTGGAGGCCTCCAGAGACGTGCCATCCCCCTTTTTTTCTATATCTTTAATTCTGTTATCCCCTCTGCTTAAAGTTCCTCCACTCTGTCTCTCTGCCCAGAAAACAAACGCAACTGCAAAGAGTCCGCCCTCTCAGCAGGCAGACTGATTACTCTTTGCTAGGAGAAGACAGGAACTCTTATGGTCTCTGAAATACTTACAGTGCCCTGTAAATGTATCCACGCAGTTGAAACCTCTACGTTTTTGTTTAACCATAAGTGCAAACCTAAATATATTTTACTTTGAATCACTGGCCGTTTTATTTAGCAAAAACTAACCTATACTTGAGAAGCGAAACAAATTGATACAGAGATATTTAAATTTATGATGTTTATTCTGAAATCCCTAAATAAATCCACTGTGACCACTTTTTGCCTTCATAAGTCATATAAGTGATAAATAGCAGCAACCAGTAATTTAATCTCTGGATAAATTCAGCTGATCAGTGAAGACTCCAGAAGGTTGTGAGGTTACAAAGCAGGGTTGTGCTAGAATGATCCAGTCAAAGTCCATACCTTAATCTAAATATACATCTGAGGCAAAGTTATAAAACTGTTGTTTCACAGATGGTCTCCATCCAGTCTGACTGAGATTGGTATGTCTAATGAAAAAGAATGAATAAACACTTCAGCCTCTAGATTTTAGATTTTTCCAAGACGTATAAAAGGATACATGGATGGCATATCTGTTGTGGTTGCATCATCACAAACCACTTTTAAACTTGAAGTTTCCAGATGTGTCTCATTAGAATTTAAAAATCTTCTAATTAAAAGTGTTTGAAGATCATGTAGAATCAAGCTTGCATCTCTGAGGAGCAGTTTGGCATTCAGCAAGTCTTTAAATGTCAGAGATATAAATGATGATGATGGCACCTGTAATAATGCAATTACTTTTTTCAATGATAATCTTCCAAGCCCACAAACAAATGGATTTCATATACTATTGAAAGATTAACCAATTTAGCACCTGATGCCTCCAAGATTTATTAAAACAAACAAAGGAAAAGGTGGCCATACGGGAGCTACAAGATATAACAATCTTCATATTGCCCAACCCACATATTGTTTGCCTTTGTGCTTTCAGTTCAGAATAGGTTAAAAGTCATTTACTGTATTAGACTTAACATTTTCTCTTGTAAAAATAAACTTTGTAATTGGCAGCGGAAGCATTTTCAGTCATTGTCGCGACAGTACAGAAGATTCAGTAGAAACAAGAGATTTGCCTTTGTGAAAGTTTACTGAGTCAAATCTCCTCAGCCTAATGTGATCTGGCACTAGCAAGACTGGATCCCCTTATGCCAATTAATCCATGTTGTAACTCACAGACTCCTGCTGACCAATTCACATC
Source organism: Phalloptychus januarius (assembly GCA_902982915.1). Taxonomy (NCBI): domain Eukaryota; kingdom Metazoa; phylum Chordata; class Actinopteri; order Cyprinodontiformes; family Poeciliidae; genus Phalloptychus; species Phalloptychus januarius. The sequence goes on along the minus strand of CADWAE010000230.1, from coordinate 10,742,443 downwards.
CACTGTTGATAGATTTTGGCTTCAGGAGCCTCAAACCTCCTTGCTAGAGCCAAAAACCGAAGGAACCCCACCACCTCTTTAGCCCCATCGCATTGTCTCTTGATCGCCAGCAATTAGCAAAGCCATGCGGGCTGAGAAATGACAAGACAGGGCATAGCTATTGCAATGCATGGGCGTTGTTTGGCTCACACACCAGCTGAGCGCCTCAGCAATGTTTGTTAACCCCGGGGGTCACTGCTGATTCACTGGCCCAGACAGAAAACAAGATTTATGTAGCACAAATCAATACACATTCAGACTTTTACCATTGTGCTGCGCCCATCGAGGAACTTCATTCTATCAGTCTAACGTGACACTAATGTGTTTTTATTCCTGTTTAACCCAGCCGGTGATGAATCTGTTGGCAGGCCGAAAAGGAGACAGTGAGAAGCAGGCTGGCCTTGATTAGTTGGTTAACACTTGGCGACACGCAGAGGCTGATGCAGTGGCATGTTGCCGAGGCAATGATCCATCAGTCTTTAAGTTTTCTGTTGGGGATTATTTATCTGCGGTCTACTCACAGTGAGAGAAATTGGTGTCCAACGTTTTATCAAAAGGACTAATGACTTGATCTCACTCCTGTTTTTCAGTTCCTCTTACTCAGAGTGTTCATTAGCCAGCGTAACTGGTTCTCTTTATTCACTAGGCCACTACCTCTGATTTCATTAACATCAGATGTCAACAAAATACAAAAGGACACATATCTGGCAGAAAGCTGATTGCAAACAATTCCAGAGTGAATTAATGTAGAGTGGGATTCCCCCTTTTTTTTTAAATTGGCAGACCAATAATGTAAAATCTGTTTAATGTCTTACCTGCTTATGGCATTAAACAAAGGCAATTGGAAAGTGATGAGCAATATTCTCTGAGTACTGACCAGCACCCACAATAGTCGGGTTGAGTCTGGTGCCAAGTTCTATTTTAGGAGGCTGTGTGCCAATTGATTGGAAGGGCTGTGAAACACTCGCTGGTGACAGAAACAAGAGTAGGGCCACAGCAACTGCTGGGCAGAGTGCCAGGTGCGCAGCGTTTGCTCGCAGCACTCCTCTCACTCACCCCCCCCCCGTCTCTGTCATGCACACATTAGCGCAACATTAACAACACCCACAATGTGACCACTGGGATTTCTTACTAAACATTATCTTTCCGCATGTCATTATGCACTTGACGGGCTTTTGCTTGCTTCCTTTAATTCTGCTCATAGAGATTACAAAGGCTGAGTGTTTTCAAATATCAGAACAGAGTTTAAAACAATATATACAGAGTTGAAATCAAATCATGTATATATATATAGGAGTTTTAAAAATTTTAGAATTAGAGTTTTAAAATTTAGAATTAAATGCTTCAATGATAATATAAGATGAGAGAGTCTTTTTATAGTCATGCATGTTAAAATGTTTGCCTTCAAAAGGACAACATTAGTTAAAATAGAGATGAGATTAGATGTAATAATACAATGGTCTACCACTTAAAATTACAAAAAAATACAGGCCGGTTTGAAGCCATTTGTGACAAAATGTGGAACTTGTTATTTGACATGTTTTATTTTTGTGGCTCATATTTCTATGCATGGCTGTTCTTTGGAGCAGCACACTGTAAAACAGGACTTGTCTTTTTAGTGGGGTTGGAGACTTGATAAAAAATCTAATTTACTGTGGGAAAATATATATTCAGAATGTATATTTTAATTATATTATAAGCATCGGAAAACAATACTTACATTTAAAAATATTCCATATTAGAAGTAAATTAATTTGAATCTACAAAATGTTATGCTAAGTTTTTCATCCACTGTAGCTTAGCTATAGTATGTTCATTTAGAATCAAGCCATATGTTGCATCTTACTCTTTGGAAATCTGCTTTGACTGGGACATGTATGAGTAAGCCAGGCATAAAATTTATGCATGGCTGATGCAAAGTTCAGTGCGCTTACGCCAAACAAAATGCTGTTCAATTAAAAGGGAAGTAATGGCATCCTATATAATAAGGGATATCTGTGCGTACATAAACTGGCAGAAAAGCATGATGGCTCATTCATGTCATGCTATGTAATTTGGTTAATGCATTTCCCCTTGCTCTTTAAAACACTTGCACATTCAAATTTGCCATTATAATCTCTATGACAGAGGACATTAATTACGTTCACTGCCTGATCTCTGTTTCTTCACAACATCACTGATTAAAATTTCACACATTGTAATGATGTGCTTCAGAGCTAGAAGCTGTGAAGCAGTCGGAAGTATTCACTGGGCTTGAAATCCTATTCTTGGGAGGTTCTGTAGCCCCACAACCCCCAAAAAGAACACATGTAATCCAAATCAAAGCTGTTAAGTACTTGAGGAGACGCTTTATTTACATGCAAATGGCACATATCTCTGCAACTTGTTCATTAAAATATTGTGCAAATGAGGGAACAACAAAGCAGCAACTTCTCTCCAGATATGTGGGTTCAGATTTCATATTTGGGAAGTTTAATTAAGCAATAGATTATATTTTGAAGGGAGCGTTCACTTTAATGAATCCCAAGAGAGCACAGATAAACAGCAATAGTATCAAAGCATTCATCTATTTAATGGATGTGAAAATTAGGGATGTAAATGGCTCCGAGCATTTATTTTTATTGCTCGTGGGAGTATTTCTCTGTTAAAAACGACACTTATATAACTACACATTGTACTCTTGTTTTCATTTGGAAAACTACTCATATCATAGGCTCCCTTTTCCAAAAACAAACACAAAATATATTTCAGGATGTTTTTCACAGCAGCACTTGTCAAAACTGTTGTCCATTTAAATCCTTTGCATGTCTGTGTTTATCACAGCTACAGCGTATGGCAAAACCTTCTCTGATTTGTCACTTTACAACCATATATTTTAGTGTATTTTATAGAGCTCTATGTGACAGACTAACACAAAGAAAGGAATAGTTGCCAGAGGAAGACAAATGAGGCAAGTTTTTAAAATATTCTTGACCAATAAAAATCTGAAAACTGTGGCATATCTTTGCATTCAGATGGCTGAGTCAATATTTAGTAGAAGGACCACCTTTCACAGCAATTAAAGCTGCAACTCTTTTGGGGTTGGCATCTTTGCACTTCTAGACTAAAATATTTACTCTGTATTCTTTACAGCATAGTCCGATTGGCTGGAGAGTGTCACTAAACCCAAATATTCAAGTCTTGTTAAATATTTCCAGTTAGATGTATATCTAGACATTGCTGAGGACATTCTAGCACATAAATATTTTTGAGCTAATCCATTCACTGTAGTTGTGGCTGTATCTTTAGGGTTGTCCTCTGCAATTGGTAACAGTTTTTTTCTGCCAGCATTGCCTTCATCCAGCTTCCCCCATCTCAGACTAGCTTCCCCGTCCCTGCTAAACTAAAGCATCCCCAAAAGCAAGGTAGTGCCATCGTGTTTCATTGCGAGGATATTGTGTTCAGGGTTATGTACAACATTCTGCATGTAAGCCAATAATTTCATTCTTGACACTTTTTCAAAAAGGCCAAAGTTGCAGCCTTCATGGAAAAGTCAGTGATCAGAATAGTTATCACTAATTGTAATTAACGATGATATTCTCTGCAGTTTGGCATTTATGATGCTTTTTTTTCACTAATGTTCTCCATCAAATGTATAGGGCATTTACAGAGCAGCTGTAATTCATACAGAGATTAAGTAAGATGCAGGCAAACCTACTTTTGTTAACAATCTGACTTCTGATGCATTTCGCTGCGGTAGATGTAATTTACAGTAAAGTATTGTGTTGGTGTAATGGAAATACAAATACACAAACCACTTTGCAGATTTTTATTTGTGGGAGCAAATAGAAAATAATGTAATCTACCCAATCTACTATATGTGGAGATTTGCGTTTTTGTAACTTCACAAAATGTGTTCAAAAGTTTGAAGAGAGTACTGTGTGTCATGTTGTTTTTTCTTTTGTTTTTGTGATGTCTTTTTCGAACAAAGAACCTATTTCTCTGAAAGCCGCTGGTCATTTTTGCCTTCTCAATGAGATGTTTGCTGAGTGCGGCTCCATATACTCTTCAATCCAGAAGGAGTGCAGAGTCAGTGAACCCTGCTACATCGGATGATCGGAGAGTGCTATGTGCCCAACATTCACCTCTGTGAGGCCGGCCGTTGTTTATCCCTGTAATGTCCATTTTATTGGGAATCTCAGCTAGCCTTCACACTGCATGCTGTGCTCAGCAGTGTAGAGAAGCCAGGGCCAGAAGAGTGGTGGTCAGTGTCTGTCAATCACAATCACAAGGATCAGTTAGCAGCCATCAGTCTGTGAGGCTGCGCCCAGATGTTGCCCGTCTTCCATCTCCACATGCTCCACCTCCACATGCTGACCTTTTTCAAATATTTTTGCCTCATCTTTCTGCTTTTAGGCATTACACACATGTCCAATACTTTTGATCAGTTTCTTTTGTGAGATTAATAGTTTGGATCAACATCAAGAAAAAGCAAATTTTCATCCATGAGGGAGGGAATTTGTTTCTGTTTGTGCCTCAGCCTCTAAGAGGGAGGACTGATGTTGGTGAAGAGAGCAGTCAGAGGTGATGAAAAGAGAAACGCCACAATATACTCGAGCTGCTGGAAAACAAACACAAAACATTGATTTTATCATCTTTACAGACACCCGGAGCTCATCGCAGTTGATGTTTACCTGACACGAAATAAACAATATATTGGACTGTAGACTTCTGCTCTGCATTTCATTTGCTGCAGCGCCCTCTGTATATGTATGTCTTTGACCCGTTCCCGCCCCTAATTTTCCCCATCACATTCTGAGCAGACCTGCCAACGGTCAGCTTCATTACAGCCAATATCTAAAATCACCTCTCATGCGCTTCCCAGCAGTTTGAAGCTCTGTCTCCTCTGAATCGCAGTCATTTAAATGTTCCTGTGCTGATTGTAGGTGCAGGTGGTAATACATTAAGGGACTGAGACAGCCAGTGGCACAGTGCTGAAAGACCTTTATCCATTTGCACTAAGTTTCCCCTTACATTCGGAGGCATGTCGGCCTAATTAGACCAATGATTTTGACTGTGGTCGTATTCATATGGGACAGCTCACTTTAAGTTGTACAACAAGATGATTCTACATCGCATATACTCTTTCTTCCAGGCCAGTAGATTATGACGTAGTCTGGGGAATTTTAAGACGAAATTGTACATTAATGAAAGCGGGGAATGGCTGCAGAAAGGAATTGTGACAGGGTTATTGCTCTTTTACTTTCTGATCTTTAAGTAAGGAAGTCTCAGATCTGTCTAACAATGAGGATAGTGGTTTGTTAAATGCTGAATTTTTCTTTTTTTTATTATTTATATGGTGCAACAGATCAAATTTTTCTTTTAAACAGAAAGTCAACAGAACATTTACAACTGTAGCATCCTCCTGACTACCAGTAGTTCAAATTTGTCCTCTGTAGAGGACATTTGTAAACTTGAATATCTTTTATTAATAACATTTCTGCTCTATTGTCCATTTGCTGACCGGCAAGATTTAAATCAGTTGAACTCTAATCTGATTCCTGATCTTCCAAGCTGTTGTTGTCTAGTTTTATTTGTATAGAAAACATAAGAACGGTGATTGGTTCACAGTAAGTCAAGTTTCTCTGATATGATGAGAGAAGTCAAAATTGTGTAGTACATATTATTAATGCTGTCACCAACTCTTTGCAGTGGTTACACAAAAATCCACTGCTGAATGCCTGATTAGAACCTATGATGACACCTTTCCCAAAAACCTCTGCTATGTGTTACGGTTTAAAATATGCTTTATGTTGTTTAATTTAAAATGAAGTTCTGAAATATACTGTCTTTTTTCACATCTTAGACATGTGATTATGCCTTTAGTAATTATTTGATCCTCCTTCTTTGGATTAACAACCAGGTTCAAAATTCAAGCTGAAGAATTTCTAACTATCCAAACCCAGAGCAAACGTGATCGTTACAATTAAGCTATTGTAAAATTACCTCAGAGGCCAATAAAAAGCTGTGTTCTCTCTCTGTATTTACATATATCTTTAAACTAAGGAAATAGATGTTAGAGGACAGGATTTCTGAGGAGAGCCAACAGGTGTTGTGACCATTGAAAAATAAAATAATTTATTATTTTCCTGTTTAAGCTTGACCTCATAGTTTAAAAAAGTTAAAGTTAGATCTTTAGAATAATCCTACTCTTGACATAGAGTAACAATCTGTATTTCTTTGTGAAAGAATAATTTTTTTTAATTTTTTATAAAAACTATCTTGCTGAAAAATCTAATTATTTGTCTTGTGGATTAATGATGTCTGTGCTTATTTCTTTTGTTTTTGTACATTGATATATAGATATTTTCTTTTACAATATGTAAAAAAAATATCTTTTGTTATTTTAACTGCAGTGCTCATGCCTCAAAAAAGATGGGATTCATGTCTCAGACGCAATTAATTCAATTGAGACCAATTAGATTTTTCAAAAACCAATGAAACTAAGTTACAAAGTAATATTAAAATATTAAATACTGGACATTTGCTACACCACAGTCAATTATTTATTTTATAAAACGAAGCAATTCACATAATAAAAAGACAGATGTCAAATCTGTGGTTCGATCTGTGTTTCAGTCATAAAAACAACTTGTCTCTGCCTTTGAAGCACACTGAGTTCTCAGTATGCCTCTGTCTCTCAATGATGAGCTCTTCAAGCAGGTAAAAGCTTCAGAAAGCCCTCGGTCCATTTCCATTCTAGCTTCCAGCAGTGTGAGTGGTGTGACAGCCTCTTGGGGCAAAAGGATTATTGAGATCAGGCCTCCCCCAGCTCTATGCCTCTGGCCCAGCCAGCCGAGCCAACCCAGTCAACTCCTCTAGCACCCCCCTGGTGCCTCACAGAGCAGCCCACCAGGCACACAGAGAGCAAAGAGGCACCAGGGACCCCTCTAATTGTCCATGCTTTGGGCAGCTCTCTGGCAAGCCAGCATGAAGAAGGCCCCCAGTCCCAAGGCTGTCCCACTGCTCCCCACTAACCCTTAGCCACAGATTCTGAGGACTCTATAGTCTCTGCTTTGAGGCTTTTCTGTCCTGAAGTAAAGCTGGAAATTTTGAATGTCTTTGAAAGTTGTCTTTTAGCACGAGCTGCGCTAGTGTTACTTTTGGGTATGAATATTGTGGTAGTAAAGACAAGCAAAAAGTCCTAATAATTAATTATTATTGCATCATGTCTGAAAATTCTTGGCTTTTGAGATTGAAATCTCAGTAATATCAACCAACTAAAGAACATAAATAAAATACATGCATGTTCTTTGCTTAATTTGAATATTTTATTTTTATGTGGGCTAAAACCCAAAATTCTGTATTCTTTGCACTGAGATATACAGTAGGAATATCCCAGTGCATTGCTATGTGCAATTCAGCTTATTCACTGTACATAATGTTTCATGCTGTTTTTTAAATCAGCAGTAAGGCTGTACGCTATTATTTCTTCAGTAAAACCAAGGTTACTGTAATTTACTTTACATCATTTTACTGTGAAATTAAAATACAAAGTCATTAGATAATCATTGCCACTGAGTTACTATTTCTTAACAATAGACTTTTTACAGTGTTATTCTTCATAGAAAACAATTTCTGGAGTACAACCAATAAAATCTCTGGATTCACAACAGTGCTTTGCTGTATAAATAATGAATAGCATAGCAATGCAGATAAAGAGGTTTTCACAAGAAAACTGTGGTGTTCTCTGGATGTTTGCACTATAATATTTTTTGTTATAAATGTACTAGATTGTTTGACAAAGTTGCAACATGATTCACAGTAATAATTTTGTTTATGCTGTAAGCCTGTACATAAGAAACAAAACAAAAACTAAAAAACAAACAAAAAAAACATCTCCTGTATATCTGTGGCCAGTCAGTTACTGTTGTCACAGTGATTTACAGTGCAGCTTGTATAATTAAGCTTTGCACTTTACAAAATGTATTTATTTAGCCAATTTAATAAACTTCTTTGTATTGGTTCTTGGAGGACATGTTTTAAAAAGATGCTTCTGTTAACCCACCGGTGAGAGCCAGAGGAATTGTTGAGAGCATGGTTGCTGGGAACTGGATGAGGACTGACAAGGCCACCCATACAAAGGACAGGGCAGCTTCTAGTCAACCAGTGGGGGAAGGAGAACTACATAGACAAGGAAAACGACAGAAGTAAGCACTTAGTTAATATCAGTGCAAGTCACTTTATGATCTATTAATTTTTCCACATTGTATGTATGTACACATTATTTTCTCTATCAACGTCTATACATCAGAGATGTCAGGTGTCACAGTTGGTGAGTCGCTGATGAAGAGGAATTAAAAAATCCTCAGTCACCGAGTTGCGGATTCAGGGACACTGCTGTGACAAGCTGTCGGAAATCATTTACAGCTTATGTGCAGCTTTCTAATTGCAGGATCAACCAAACAGAACTCCAAATAATTATGGAGCATAATATCATCGAGCTATTTTGTGTGTTTTAGCAGCTCATTAGAAACATACACATTACACTGAAACCACAACTACTTAATGAAAGGATTTTTATTACAACTAGTGTTTCCTATTTCCATTTTGATTCATGGGTTTTACAAAAAGTAAAGTAATTCTTCAACAAAAAATAAAATACCTTTGACGTTTGAAATATTTCTGAAATTGATGCAATTTCTCTATGAAAATACAATAAAATGTGCCTCTGTTGTGCATTTTGAGCAATTATTGAAAACTTCTAAGCTCTGTAAATAGCTAGTTGAGCATGCTGGTCACGCCAATAACAGCTAGACAGCATAGCCAGACAATAGCCCCTAACTGGACTGTGACAGGGTAATTACCGTGTGCACATAATAAAATTCTCTTTACATAGGTCACTTGAAAAGTGTAATTTAAAAAGCTATATAGATTATTTTTATTGAAGCAATTAAATCAAAAAGCAAAAAGTAATTAAGTGTGGAGGTAATAATACTGTTGGTCAACAGCATTTGTTTTGAGAGCTATTTGTCAACCTCGCCTCTCTAATGCTCCCTTTATGGAGCTGACACCGTTTATTTTACAGCCTCCAGTTTTATTATGTTAAACTGTATTTTCTGCAATTAGGTTTATAATGCCAAAAACTGAGCAGGATTTAATGAAATCATTATCATGAGTGATAATTGGGAGTGAATGCTAGATCAGAATTATCATCCAGCACTATGTGGTAAATTAATGAATCGTTACTATTCATGCAGCTGGTTTATAATTATGTTAAATTGGCTGCCTTATCAGCAGTCAAAGACTTTGGATTATCAGCGTCTTGACTGGGTGGACTGTGCCAAATTCCTTGTGGATATATGTGTGTTCCCTGCACAAAGGAAAGAGGAAAGATAATATTAGCAGGTTAAACTCCACAATTTTCTCTTAAAAAGATGTAAGGAGAGCTTTTACACAAATGCACTCCTGCTTTATGAGGGGAAATCAGACTGACGTGGGTCTGTGGGGGCATTAACATCCACTTGACTCATGGCACAGGCGATTTTTTTTTTCTACAAGCCAACACATAGGCAGAGCTGACACATCAACACTGTTGATCTCTGCAATTGTGTCAGGTAACTGAATTCAGATGATATGTTAATGGGAAGGGGAAATACGTTGCCCTTGTTAGCATATGGGCCACTTGCATTTCAGAAACTTATTATCATTCAGTCTGCACATTTCAGAGAATAACAGTAATAATCTAATTGTCAGGCAGGAGGAAAAGGCTTAATTTTCATGCCGTGAGGTCAAGATAAATTGGTTAAAAAGAGGGAAGATTGATTTTCTTTTTTGTAAATCAAATTCATTTAAATGAAGCTTCGTATGTGTAGTCCACATGTATTCTCTCTTTTTTTTCCTTTTTTTTTACAGGAAGAGAATAATGATTTATAAAAATAGTTAAAATAAGAAGAAAGTAAATCACATTGAACCTGGCACCTATTTTATAGGTTCTTTCACAAAACAGTCGCTAATCAGTGGATCCTCTCAGCTTTTAGCCGTTCAGGGTAAGTAAAAGCTTTATAGGCAGGGACCTAATCAGACACATATAATGCTAGCTTCACCTCCACGCCTCTCGCCCACCATTAAAGCTTGCATTGACATCCTTGCGATCATTTGTGAAAAAAATGCTATAATAACCCTTCACATGTGTCCTTTGATTGCTTTATAGCTATCCTTGCGCATAGTAATAGAACTTTAACAAAGATAAATGGCAGAGGAAAGAAAGAAAAGCTCACTATGGCCAGTCAAAAGTCAAACAGGAGCTTACAAGGCAAGGTACAGCATTGAAAGTGAAAGGTTGTTTTTGAATTCTCTCATCAAACTTGTTTGATGACGGTAAACATTGTAGAATCCTTCCGTTCCGTCTCCTGTCATTGGGAATGCGAACAGCAGAGGGCAGCTTGAAAGCATGAATACAAACCAGAGGGGTGCATCTCTCAAGTCATCAAAGGCATGCACTCGTTTGCATCCCCGGGTTCTCAGCATACATCTTGGCTCCTGTCTGACAGCCGGCTGGAGAGACTGTGATCAGCATTGACCCCATCGCTGTCCCACACTGGGGACACAGTGGCGGAAGAAGGGGAATAAAAGAATTGTAGAGTGACAGGTAATTGACCAACACCGGGGAAGTAGCAGGTAATGTTTTGAAAGCGTTGTGTCAATTTGTGAGTCACATAAAATCTTGAGTTCCCTTCGTCTGCCCCCCCTCGCTCTTTCCTCTCTGTGCCTTGCCGTTTCCAGCAGGTTGCGGAGAGTTACAGCATTCTCTGCCAAAGAGCAAACCTCAAAGAAAACACTACTCTGTGCTGCTTTTATTGTTAAACCTGTGTTCAGCCATTGTCTGCCCTCCCCCCTGAGCTCCATCTCTCCCCAACACCCCCCTTCTCTTTCTCACTATGGCTCAAGATGAATCTGCCAGCATGTGCCCATGCTCTTCATCACTGTCAGATGCCCCATGGTGGTCCTCCTCCTCTTTCTCAAACTGGGCGCCAACCGCTGGCTAGAATTATTCCTCACCTCCAAAACTCTCCCCACTGTTTCTAAATAAATGTGGCTGTAGTAACCGAGGAGTGTTGCTCATCCATCTTTACCATGCAGTGTGTGGACTGTGCAGTGTTTACTGAAGTAGACAGAGAGTCCAATAAGCTGCGCGGCACTGGAAGTGTAGAAACACAAAGTGCAGCAAATATTGGATTTCTGTAATTTGTTTAGTGGTATGTTGTTCAAGTCGAAAATTTAATGAAAACTATTTATTTGTTTTAGCAACCACTTTCCTCTTAATATCCTTAAAAAAATATTTTGCTCAATCACCCAAAGTAGCTGTTGCCACATTTTTTCCAATATTAGAGGAGCTCTTTAGCAACAACTTGTCCACTTACATTGTTGAAAGGGCTAACTTCTAATATATTGTACCAGAATGCTGGCTAAATTTGTTTTTCAGCTATATTCTTATCTCTCACACTTTTTCACATTTTCTCATGTTAGTATGAACTCCTATTTATTTTATCAGGCATTCATCTGACAAGTCAACATATGGAAACAAGTTAAAGAAAAAGGATATATATAGGCTTAAAAATATTTTAGAAATAAATATAAAAATAATATATTTGATGTTTTTCCCCTGTTTATCGTGGCTGCCCCACATAAAATGCAGAATAGCCATTTGTCTTCAAAAGTCAGCTACTTTGTAAGTCAAATCCAACTTTGTGTATCAATTAAAGCTTATGTTCAACTGTTCTGTGAATGCCTCAGAGATTTATTAGGAAATATTAGTGAACAAACAGCATCATGGAGCCCAAGGAGCACAAATGATGGATAAGAGGTACAGTTGAAAAAAGGTTGAAAGCAGGGATCCAACACATGGCCATCCACGTATATTGACAGGCTGAGCAAGGAGACCATTATTTAGACAAGCAGCTGTGAGGCCCATGGGAACATTGCAGGAGCTGCAGAGATCCACTTATCAAGTGAGAATCTGTCAGCAGAACAATTATTATTCATCTACTTTATAAATGTGGCCTTCATGGGAAAGTGGAAAGGAAAATTACATTGTTGAAAGAAAACTGTAAGACTTTCTGTTTTGCAGTTCCATATAAGCCAATATGTAGTTCAAGGTTTATGCATTGTGATACATCAGTAAAAAGTAAAAGTAATCAGTTAAAAGTAAGCCCTTTCAGTAATTTAATTGCAGAAAGGACTCCTCTAATATGGAAAATGTGGTTTACAAATTTAACAGTCCTTTCAATATTTAATGGATACTTTTGCAAGACACTGCATATTTAACTAGAATATTCATGTTGCATCTGGATACAGGGAGATGTTGGTTCAAGAAAGGCAAAGATACTTTTTTTCTGTTGGTGATCTAGATTCAATAACGTCTAACTTGTGAAGTCATTTTCCTTTAGTGTAATTAAGCTCTGTCAAGGGACTAATGTCCTCACTGCTTTATACAAATTCGATTTATTTTTTGTGAAGATTGTGTTGTTATTAAATGTTTCTATGCACACATAAATTTATGAGAAATGATGGAAAACTGAAAGGGAAGTTGTTCTGTTTCCTTTAAAAAAAGATAATTTTCCAAAAAAAAGAAAAAAGAAAAACACCTGAGATTAAACTTTTCTAGCAGTTTAATCAAAGCACTCGCTGATCTCTTATGGAGCACATCTTCTAAGATTTTCTCCCTTTCCATGTGTGAATCTCATTCCTGAACACAAACTCACACACTAAGTTCGCCCAAGTTCAAATTTAAATGGTTTCCTAATTAACAAGTAAGCCCAAGCTTTAAAATGTCACATTTATTGTATTTTCCTATCTCTAAAATTCAGTGCAGAAACAGAATGATGTGTGTTTTATAGCAGTTATGATAAGAGGCTTACACAGTCAAAATCTCAATATAGATCATTTGACAAACGACTTTGGTGGCCACTCGTTAAATTGGTTTCACCCGCATATTTGGGCCTTATTTAAAAGATATCTTTGAATAATGGTAAGCAGTTTAGCGCCTCTGAAAAGAGGAGGGTGAAGTAAATGAACTCCATTTCGCACTGTTTTGTTTAATCTAAAACATTGTACATTTTTTTTTTGCATTTTTTTCTCCTCACTCAGTTTATGGCTTATATATTCTAGGACAGATTAATACAGCTTAGGCACACCTATCTCAAATTTAAGGCAGTCTAATTCTCTGTGTCGCATATCAAGGACACAAGAACATATTATCTGATCACTCTGTGCATTCATTACATTAATGAATCAAATATGAATAAGTGTTCCTGCTCAGAAAACTTCATTACCATATGCATTAATATTAATGTCATTATGTGGCGAGGTTGAACTGAAATATCCAATGACATGTTTCAATATACCAGATTTTGCAAAAATAACGAGGAAACAAAGCTGTATTGCTAAAGGTTTCAAATATGGAAATGACACATTTAACAATAACTGTGAAAACATGACATGTGTCACTAATTATAATTAATTGCGAGCAATTTGCTGTCTTTCGCTGAGCTGTATGCATGTATGTTCTAATCTTCTGCAGTATTGTGCAAACTATGTACCTTGTTTCTTTGTAAATTGCTTTCAGGAAATCAGAAATTCTTTCTATGTATTAAAACATTTTTTTTCTTTTCTTTTAAATATTTTTCCAGACTTAACTCTTATTGCCCTATTACTCCACTCATTAAATAAAACCCTCCCCTTTAATGCTTTTTTACCCATTTGATGCTATAACCACATTGTAATAGAAACTCAAATCACTTAGGTATATAGACATGGTGAAGACAATTTGCTGAATTCAAACTGCTTTCAAAATGTTCAAGAAAGTTACTTTGTGCCTTGGTTGTTTGGGGCTGGTCTGAATATATCAGATACTGCTGATTTACTGGGATTTTCACTCACAATGGTCTGAAAAACAGAAAAAATCTGTGAACAGTAATTGTGAGAATAAAAAGTGTCTGGTTGATGTCAGGAGTTTGAGGAGAATTCCTGACATCAGGAATGTCTACCATTTAGATGATGGTTTAACAATCATTGCAAACCATCTTCAGAAGGTTTAAGATAATCAAAAGGCAACAGTCGCTTAAATAACCTTATGTTAAACCCAAGGTTTGCAAAATTTCATCTTTGAACGTACCACACATGAAATTTCAGGTGCTAGGGGCTCATAGTATTACTATAATCAAATCAGACTCAAATTTAGAAACGCACATGCAACACACTTACTTAATAAATATCACATGACTTGCTGTTTCACAGTATTCGCTGTTCTTTAGATTTTGACTTACATAAAACACATTTTTAGGGAGGCTAGTATACTTAGCATAATAAGAAACATTAGCAGTTTAAAATGTTTTCCTTTAGACATCACGTGTCAATTTAGTCAGTATAGCCCGAGCAGTGAAAGCATTGCAAAGGCCTACTGTTTTTTGGTTGTTGGGGCCTGCCATAGCAATGCCTGGCCTTGTAAGGCATTTCAATGCTATTACCAATTACTCTAAATAACTGCCGCTTCCTCTCACCATTAATGCAGCTCGTACCGCTGTGTGCACCCCTGCAATCAAAACATGTGGAGGGCTTCGGCATGCAGGCTATTACTTCTCTTGGCATTTTGAGTAACCATGTGTAAATTCAAATGGCAAGATTCTCTTCATCTCACCTGCTCAGCCAAGCACCTCATCATGCCACTCTTTTCTAGCCTATCAGTGCCGGTCTTCCCCTCATCTCATCCAAACATCCTAAGGCCCCTTCTCTATCATTGGCTCTTCACTTCCTCAATATCCCTTCAGTTCTTCACTATTCTTCCACCACCAATGTCCAGGCCCTTGGAGGAAGATATTTCTTCAGGTGTTTTCTACTAGGTCCAGACCACCAAAGATAAAAACAAAACAAAACAAAAAAAAGATTAAATTCATGTAAGTCCTGCAAAGAAAGTCAGTGGCACAAAACATGCAGTCAATAGTTCTTATAAACTCCCTAAGAAAACATAATGGTCAAATGGAGACATCACTAAAACCCCAAACCCTCAGAAAAGGAAGTGTCATATGAAACTGCCCTGTGACAAAAGATAGGTTGATGTAACTGTCTTCTGAGTCGTCTGTCAAAGAGGTGTGGCCATGGTCGCATGGCGAATGTGGCGTCACGCTGTAGCCTTTAATTTCCATATTTGTTTTCCGATCTGCACAAAAATCAATGTAGTCAATCTTAGCCCATCCCCCAAAAGATTGGGTAAAATATGCGGTGGGCATCTTCCACAGTTCCCCCTGGAATCATTAAAACAGTCATCTCTATGCTTAACCTAATGTTTATCTCCTTAAAGCATGGAACTAAACAGACTTTATTGTAAACTGCCTTCTTAGATATTTTTTTGCCATCAGCCAGACACTAAATCAGCTTATTTCTAATTTATGAAAATTTTAAAAATACTGCCAGCATCTAAAAAATGATATGCCATTCTTCAGTTTACTACAACTTTGTTATTTCAGTGAGAGATGAATTTCAATAAATGCAAAAACAAAAAATAACAATACAAAAATGAAGCAGAAAATGTTAAAAAATATTCAAGAAGCATGAGAAGTTCATTTCAAAAATGCTTAAAAGAAAATAAGTTTGTTTGGTCTAATTTATTGAACATCTTTATCTGACATTTTCTTATGAAAAACAAAATGTGGATTATATTTCACTGGCATTGTGCTGCAGGATGCTATAATATTCTCACACTATATATTTTTAGCTTTTTCTTTCACAAAACAAAAAGCAGACAGCAACAGATCAGATGGAAAATGAAACATTTTGGCACACATTGGAGGAAAAATGTGCCTTCAGTGTTCTGAAAGCTGTTGCATGGTCACTTTTTTTGGTTCCAAATGCACGAACAAGCTGGTTGTATTTTACCCCTGCTGAAATGTTGGCTGTCAGCAGAGCTCCCATCAAGAGCAGCGGTACCATCTAGTGCCTAGAGCGTCTGGCTCTGTCCGCTCTCTTTTTTCCAAGCAGACCGCGTCTCTGGCAGCTGCATGCATGCACACTGGCTGAGGTCAAAGCTGTCACTTCAGAGGGCACTGTCAAATCTCAGCCAACGCTGGATGATGTGGGAGTGCTCCCTACAATCACCCAGATGTTTCCAATCAGCTGGACTTCTCCTATCCTCAACACCCACTTTCTGCCACTGAGAGTGGACTGTCACTCTCTTCCACTGGCTATGTTGGTGAAGAAAAAAAATATGATTAATTGAACAGAAATTTTTAGCTTGAACAACCAAACACTAAAGTACATTTACTAAATTAATGAAATCTCTATGACAAGAAAGCTACAAGGAACTATTGATATGCATAAATAAGTTAGTCTAAATCTATTTAAACTGTGTATCATTTCCTTTTACATTCAATAAAATGGAAATTTTAGAAGAAGCAATGAGATGCAATGAGATTTCTGGATATTATTCAGGTTAAAATGTATACAGCATCAAACAAAAATTATTATACTTCAATTAAGGATTTTAAGAAAAACACTGCAAACTAAGATTTAATTTAATCAGTGATTTACCACATTTTGTTGAATTACTAATACAGAAACACAAACATAAAAGATGAAAAAAACAAAAAAAAGACACCAATGCTAAATCTACTTCACAAACTACTTTTACTGCAATCGGGGAAGAAAAAGAGCATGCAAAATATTGTCTAAGCTAAATAAAAATCTATCTTTTATTTCAATATTACTGACGTTTAAGAAAGGGCCATTAAATTCTGAGTCTAATAACAAACATTCATTTGAGAACCAAAAAATAGGGTGAGGAGAATGGATAGTATAAAAACTATTTCTGATTCATCTTCTCATCAGAACCAAGAGAGAGATCAATTTTAGTAGTGCCTTACTCAAAGCTGTCCCATGCTTCTGCTCTAAGTTACCTCTATCTCTAGCTGAGCTCTAAGAAAATTTTATTTTGTACCACAACAGCAAATTTGTCTTCCCTCAAGTGATTATGAAATGACAAGTCGTACTTGTTTTTACAGGTGTTGGTCTTTTTTGGGATGTCTGGTTTCTTATGTGTAAATCCAAACAAAAGTATGTCATTAAACAACATTGAGGTATAACTTTAAATAAAACATATCAACATATGAATTAATAGGTTGAAACTTATTGAGAAAGATACCTTATGAACTGCTTGATTGAAAAATTTATTGTAAAATGTATTCAGTTTTGAGCAAAATGTCAATACAATTTTACAGTCTCAGACTGGGAGAAACAGTCCACCAAATACATTGATAAAAATTTACCAGAATATTGCATATGAAATTGGTCTCTGATATACATAATAAAAGCTAACTAACTAACTAACTAACTAACTAACTAACTAACTAACTAACTAACTAACTAACTAACTAACTAACTAACTAACTAAACTATCTATCTATCTATCTATCTATCTATCTATCTATCTATCTATCTATTACACTGTATATGGTAAATACTGTTATTTCAGCAGGGTAAAATTCAAAATGTTAATCTAAATATATTAAAGCACCTTGTAGAAGACAGTCCAGAAACACATTGCACAGTGTACATAAGCAGGTTTAATTTACTCTGCAAATATGAACACAAAAGTCAAAATTTTTTCAGTGCATCTGGGCATTAACTTAAATTACAACAAATACACCTCAAGAAGGCCTTATTGAATTTGACAAGCGCATGGCTGCCACTGTGCAAAAATCTAATGTGTTAAATGTGATGGATACATTTACTAACTGGAGATTGTTGTACCTGAAGGAGCAAGAATGAATCATCCTTGACTTCACACAACCACAACAGTGAAGTGAGGCGTGTCTCAACCATTCAATGGAAATTATCCCAAGTCGAGTGATATATTCAGCGGAAAACCGTTTCTAAATGGTCAGCCGAGCTAGACACAGATATTAAAATAAATTATGTCTAATTTGAATTTTAGTCACGCTATATTAACTAATAGAAGTTATTAACATTTCAAAAGACAAAAAAAAGCGTTTGCATGTAAAATTAACAGTGGATGGGCTGACCTGTAAGCCATGCAATCTGATCACTATAATGATAGAGTAATAGCATATTTACATTAAAATCGTGTCTGCTAAGAACAGATTTGAAATGAGAGGCATCGTCAAGGATTATTTAGTCTGGCCTGCTGGCCTCTTGCTGAATGTTTCTTTCTCAACTTCAATATGAGCCAAAAAGTTGCAATTTCATGACTATTTATGTGGCTTTTCTCTTTGCTTCCCGACTCACCACCCTGATGTTCTCTTTACTTCCAACCTTTTATCCTTCATCTCCTCTCTTTTTTCCCTCCTTCATCTTTAAAGGCAATTATCATTTTACTTCAAAAGTGTCAAAATCCTGCACTTCAGCTGTATCTTGAGGAGTTTTGTGGGGATGAAGGAAATTCTTTACCGACAGAGATGAGCAATGCTCTCCCACCATTCCCAAACCTTCTGATATTGCTGTCTTTGAAACAAGAGAATTTATTTGCATTTTAAATATTCTCAATTCATTTCACCCCACTTTGATATCCTTCAAGACACTGCTGTGCTAATTCAAGATAAAGGATGTAAGCACAGAAGTGATAGGATCACAGTGGTGAAGAGGTTTTAGGTTTAATTGGTGTGAAAGCAGTGATGGGAAAAAAAAAAAGTCTTGTAATACTAAATACTTTTTAGCTTAGAGTTTGACTCCTTGACTGGTTTAACACAAACTGCACTGATTGTAATTTTACTGTACCTTCACATTTTTCAACTTTACCTGAAATTTTAAATTTTATGGTAGATTAAATATGCAAGGCATAATGATCAAACATCAGTACTTACATCTCATTTCTTTAAATTATGTTGCAAACCAAAATTAGCTGCCACTGCCTTAAGAGAGAAGACACTTTTCCCTGAAAACAATCCTAAGGAAGCAACATTTGTTTCACTTTCAAATAAGGTTTTTGTGATGTGGCACATTTAACACATCAACAAAAAAAGCTAAAACATTGATTAAGTAATGTATATAATTACCTGACAAAGCTTATCCTCACAAACCTTTATGGGGTTCAAGATGATCTGACTGCTCACTTTATTGGTGTTATTTGTTGTAGCCGTCGGATGAACTGTGTTGGATTCCCATTCATCAACGTTGGATGTTCCTTTTCTTGAAGCCAAAGTTACAAATGTTTCAGGATCCTGGGATCCTGAACAGAGGAGCTATTTTGGTGAGTGAGGAGAAATCAGTCGCTTTCACCTATTTCAGTTCACAGATCAGACCCTGGGGAAAGTGATGGTGCTCACTCCATTCTTGCATTTACATCTTAGTTTTGAAAAGGAGTTTCTGCCATATGTGCATGATGATACGTCTGGGAGATTATTACACACATGTAGTAGTGCACTTAGTGCTTTCGAGAAGCACAGCTCCTAAAGATCTTTTTGTGCCAGAAAAGTGTATAGTAAAGTAAGTGTACTGGAGCATAACAGACACCCAGATTGTGGTTGTGTTATCTTTTAGCACTTTTCTGGTGTTAAAACATGATATTTCCCTTTTCATTTAGATTTGGGAAGTTTGAGCAAAGTTTCTCTAGCTTGAGTGTAAATTCTGTTTATTACGCTTTTGAAAGAAAAAAAAAATGCTTTTCAAGAAACTGGTCTTACTCTGACATACAGTATATAGTCCTTTTTCTCCACTATCTTTACTGTACATGTGATTCAATAATCGCCTCTTATTGAAGATCCACTGAAATAGGCATTGAACAAAATGTTGTGGTCCGTTTAGCTGGCCTCCTTTTAAAAAGTCCTCACCACATGTGTTCCACATCATTGTTGACTGTGAATGTTGCATCCAGACATCCTGCAGGTTAAGAGAGGTGACATGTATTTAAAAATGCAAAATGACATCTAATGTTTAGTCTGGCTCCTTGTTTCCCAAACCCAGGGATGGATCTGACCATCTGCTCCCCTGGTCAGATGGAACTATGCTTTTGGCAGTGCTTAGAGCTATTTCATTGGCCTGCATCTCAAAGGACTCCCAGTATTATCAGATTTCTCTTCCCTTGAAAATCTGAGACAGTGGCACAGTAAGAATAACAATATGCTTAGCAAAGGAAGGGGGTGGAGGATAAAATGAGTAGAATAGAGGCGGCGGGACAACAATAACAAGTTGTCTTGCTAGCAGCCAGAGACTGTCACATTACAGATGGAATCACTTCACAAACATGGAGAATTAATACCCTAATGAAGCTTCGAGTGGCCATTAGGTGAGTGTAATGTGACTCCAGGGGGCTTAGATAGATGTCCAGCAGCTTTAGGCCCTTATTTGCGCACAGTCACCTCAGCGGTAGCTTTTATTAGGGTAGCATTAGAGGAAAAGGGAGAATGCCACAGAAAGATAGCGTTTTATTACTCTAGTTCCCAGGGAGCCATGCTCTACCTGTCACAGGCACACAATGCATGCTGTTTTAGTTCATTTTACAGCTAAATATCTCTGCTACAAATGTTTCTGTCTATAGAACAACATTTGGGCTATTATCACCAAAGTGTTCCAGCGCTGCCTGGGGATGAGTTATTTGGTGTAATGCTTCAAACAGTGTGAAAGGATTTCTGTGGAGACAGCTGTGAATATAAATTTCATTCATATTTTTCATTCACATTAATGTACTCAATTCTTCCCATTTCTCTCCCCCCACACCTCTATTTCACTCCCCTGTTCTTTTGACAGCCCAATTGCACGCCTCTGCTTTTTTTCTTTCTTTCTTTATCTCCTTACATTTTCAAGGAATGAATTGCTCTCCACTGTCACTGGGCTCTAGCCAAGAATTCATTTTTAGTGGGTCAAATGGTCCAGAATGTCATTTTTGACAGGAACCAACTACAGCCAATGTGAACACAAGAACAGACATGGCTGCTATTATTTAATCACTTCCTCCCTGTATCTATACCTTTGTATTGTTTTGCACATTGTGCCACAATACAAACAATAATGTTGATAGATTTTATAAAGAGAGATAAACATAAAGCAACATAGCAGCAAAGTTAAGGAAAATGGACAAAGTGGTTTGCAAAAAAATCCTAAAAGTGTGGCATACACATGTATTCAGATCCCTTTTGATAATGTTTGTGAAACCATCTTTAGTCACAATTACAAGAGTCAAGAAAACACCTCAAGTTGATCTGAATGACACTGCACATCACCTTGATCAAGCAACACATAAGTGATGTGACAGTGGCGTTCATTAGCAGATATAATGAAACTGGTCAGAGATAAATGGAGCTAAATACAGGAAATCCCAGGAAGAAAACCTACTGGAGTTTGCAAAATCTTGATTTGGGTGCAACTTCCTGCACACATGAACACAATTCATTTTGTGTTTAGGTCTCTCACTCAGAATCCAAATCATAATCTCTGGCAAGACTTGGATGTTTACTGATCTGATTGATCCTACCTTATAGATCTCAAGCTAAAATGCAAAGAGTTAAGGAGAATATTTATGGTCTACACGTATAATGTTGGTAGCTATGTAGTCCAGAAGACTTGCAATTTTACTGCCAGGAAAAAAAAATAAACGTTTTTTTCTTCCCGAATTGTGCTGCATTGAGCAGAACAATTTGGATGGAATTTCCATTTCCATCCATTGGTGGGAAATGGATGGAGTAATCCATTTCCCACCAATTCATTCCAACTTACTTGTTTCTGCTGAAGAAAAGCATTTACACAACGTGATACTGCCACCCCCATGGGGGTTTTTCATGGTGACCCACAGTTCTGTTCTGCAGACATGCCTGCAACACTGTGACAGACAGACCCTGAAAGACAATCAGATGTACTTACACTTAAAGGTTTTTCTATAGAGAAGAGTACATATGCAATATCATAAAGCACGTTCAAGTTTATGATTGTAGTATAATAAAAAGTGAAAAAGCTCACTGAGTATGAATACTTTTGCACAACACTGTTGACATAATGCAAAGCAGCCAAGCTATACGGAACACTGGCACAAATTGTCAGCTTAGGAATCAATATTGAATTAAAACACTCCCCACTCATGAATACAAAAAATAAAGCGCTAAAATGAGTAATGGTAAGGGGCTATTGGAGCTGCAGGACTCTACAGTCAGCTAATGAAGGTTATGTTGCATGGCAGAATTCAGTAATTGCAACGCACAAGTGAGGTATTAGACAGGATGTAGCTAATGGAAAACAATCACATTTAACATGGCTCCTTGGTTCTAGCTGTTCAATAAGTGAGCAGCAGGCTGGCTCTCAGAAAACAGGAGGCGGCGGCGGGGTGAGGCGGGTTCACACAGCACAGGGTTTTAATGTGATCGGACTATAACAGACAATCTATTTACAGTGTGCTCTGGGGAGCTAATAAACAAATGTTGAGTAATTTCAGCCAGCAGTAATTACCCTTGCAGCTGACAAGGAGAGTGTGATACTCTCTCCTTCACCTCCGGCTCAGTCCAGGAGGCTCTTTGGAGCTCGGTCCTCTTCTGCTCATAGATGTGGCTCCAGGCCAGCAGTCAAAAATACAGGATCATTTACAGTACGCTGCTTCTCTCTGGGCACCGGGGGTGTCAGATTCTACAAGCTATTATGCTATTTTCTTCTTTGTTAAAGCAAGGCTGATGAGAATATGATTAAAACCTGATAATAAATGTAGAGCTTCACAATTTCTACATGGATGTGTTGCAGTTGTTTCCATATAATCCAATTATATTTAAACCCCTGTTACCCGTTTGAGAGCTAATTAACATTTTCACATTTGGTTTCAGTAGCGCTCCTCACTTCCTATAACCACACGCCTATGCACACTATTATCCCATTTAGAAAGCGTCAGACGAGGAGAACAAATATTAAGTTTAGGAAGGAAATGAATGAGTTTGCAGGTTAGATGGGTGCCAAGGCCAAAGTCATCTTCTTCCAGGGAGCTCAGACTTAATCCCTCGGTTACTGTGAAATAGATTTTTATGCAAATGTGTGTATTGATTGCTGCATCCTTCTTTGATGGGGGAAAGTGTGTGTAATTAGATAGAGATAATCATTATGGAATAATCTATAATGGATCTTGTTTACATCAGCATAGAAAAGATTATCTGCTGGACACAACTTCTTTACGGGATAGATCACTGCAGGTCATTTTAGCCTTTTTGGCACATTTAACATTTTTTTATGCTGTTGTTTTGTACAGTTTTGTTTTCTCTCTATGAAGAATATGCGACAAAAAAGAGGATGTATTCCTTTGCATATCGCTGTGCATTAGCTCAAACTGTCTGGTCTTCCTGAACAGTATGGCACAAACAATGCCACATATCAGATCCCTGCATTCTGTCCAGAATAACAAAAAGGAGTGGAGCGGTGACGTGCACGGTCCAGTTTGAGGGGCTGACAGACGGATAGTGAGCCAGCCGGTCCCTTATCCTCAGACAGGCAGATGTCCCCTCTCCCTGCGTGGCCGGCTGCTGACCAGGGGAGAGCCAGGCGGCTGCTGAAATGAAGAAACTTGAGAGCTCCTCAGGGGGTGAGCTGGTCATTTGATGTCCAGCACAAGGGCAGGGTGTGATGCAGAATGAGCTGAGGGAGAGAGGCAGCCTCTGCAGTCTGTTACAAAGGCCTGCTCAGATGGGTGGGGAAAGAGGGAAAATACTGAGCACACACAGTGTTACTATATTCCGAGCATTTTGAACCTGATCACCAAATAGGATATCTGGGGATGAGATTCATAAATGTCAACTTACAAAAACGCTGATTTTAGGAGGAATTGCAACACATAAGCACTTTTTAGTATTTTCACGAACAGAAGGATTTTCTCAAAAATGTTATATGACACTGAATCACCTACAGGACACGCCTGCTGCACATTTATTGATGTATTCTTGTGGACTTGTTGAAAGCTTTGATTACAGATGGCCATCATATGTTTAAAAGGTGTTTTTCATCAACAATATTAATAAAAACACAGTTACTGGTTAAAATGTGTCCAACACAGTAAATTTGTCTTAACAAGGTTTATTTATAATTAAGGGTTCCTGAGGAATTCATTCTTAGACATTTCCTTTTATTTACATGAATTATTTGTGAAACGTCTGACATATTTTTTTACATCAGTGATTTTTGCAGGAAACACTCTTAGTTTGTGTTATTTCAACTTTATTTTGCTAATCAAGGATGTGAAATTAGAGCGATGTGCAGAGTGGGCCCAAGGTACAAGTCTGCTCCAGGAATACTGGATCTCTCACACAGAGTGCAGATACAAAGTTTCACAATTTTAGCTATGTTTAAAATGTAAAAGAATGAATAATTAAAAAGTTGAAAATGTATTCAGCTTTTAGAAAAGGAATCAAACTAATATAGTTTTTAAAACTGTTAACTGTCATAATTTAATATTACTAATTTAATAATTTTGCTGCATCTGTGCTGGACATATTTATTGGACATTGTAATTGCAAACTTTGAATAAACAATTGTGGGCTTGCCCTGAGTAAGTCACATGATTTAGAATTGAAAAAAAAATTACTTTATAAAATTTTAACAACATCAGAAAATTATCAGTGAAGAAAAGTATGTCCTCAAAGGGAAATTTCAGTCTTAATTTTAATGTCTTCTACAGGATTTTGGGAATTGCTGTTGGTCTAAACAACTGCAAATTGCTTGGGACTCTGAGGTAATTATTTTGTCACTAAATATTGTTTCTTGCCTTTGCCGTTTTTGTTGGTGTCTGATCAGTATTATTTATTTACACTATTTAAATATTAAATAGTGTAAATACTAAATAATATTTGTAAAAAAAAAGAACTGAACTAAACTAAATTAAACTAAACTAGATTGTTCATTGCACACAAAAGAGAGTGATGCTGACACAATCTACAACCAAAGTCCCATTGAAATACATGAAGTACAGTCACAGTGGCACTGTGGCGCCTTTCTCACCTGGCCTAGGTTCACTTTTTCAGGCAGCAAAGAGCCCCTTTGAAGGCTACAGAGACAAGATGAGAGGAATCCCTACCTGCAGAGGGATCAACTATGCTGAAGTGCCAGCACCACAGTCCTGTAATTAATCGCCAGCTATGGCAGCCTCAGTCTTACAGTCTGCTCAACTTTTCCCTCACGACAAAACCTGCGGTCAAGAGATGTTAGGCAACATTAACTGCCTATAGCATGTCCATTTTTCCTAGGGGAGGGGTGCGCGCGAGCGTGTGTGTGGATGTGGTGGTGGGTCTGCGGGTAGCACTGCTGTGGGAGCTGAGTGAGGAGAGCGACGGTGCAAAGCCATGGCTATGTACCTTTCATCTTGGAGGAGATTTGGAGAGGTTTCAGACCACAGAGACTTCTTAATTCTCACTAATTCATTTGCGTTCCAGATTCACTGGGCTAGGGATAACCTGAGAATGATAATGAACTCGCAAGGGGAGCGCATGGTCCCGTGTCTTTGAATGTGCCCAGAATAGATTCAGATAATCTTTCCCAGTGAATCTTTCTGGAGGAGAAGGATCCTATTAGTAGTGATAGTTGCCATGAGTTGTTCTCAGAGTTGGGATATTTAGCTTGCAGACAAATAAATATGAGAAACCCTATCTTTACTTTTAGATCCAAATTATACTTTGAAATAAATATTTATTTTCAAAATGCATGATCTGCAATCAATAATTTCTACCCACTTGCTTACATAAAATCAGATTTTTCTCCTATAGAATTCAAGTTTTAGCTAAGCAACCATTATCATTACAAATGAGACAGTAGGTTATTTACATTTATGGATTGAAGTGCCTCATATTTAATACAAAACACATCAGGGACATGCCTTCACTTTTCTAAAGTTTCTGTACTGACAAGCAAAATGTTAAAAGTTAACAACTGGTGACAGTATGCATTAATTTTATTTGCCTAGATTAATATTCTTGACTAGAAATTATTAACCAGATAAAAAGGCATATAAAATGTCTTAAAAAGTACAAACCAAACATTTTTACCTGCTGTACTTTAAAGAATTTGAAAGATCAATGAACAAGTTGGCATCTGTCACTGGCCACAACAAAACAATTCTCCCCGGGGCATTTTGAGTTAGACAGATTCTGAAAGTGGGGATTCTGAGCTCTCTGATGATGCCAAAAGCATAGAAACAAAGACAAATAAAAGACGATAAAGTAATTTCAATGTTGGTCCTCTGCTAACAAGCAGTTATTGGATCAATTTTTGGCTGCTGAACAAAACCATTTTTATTTGAAACGTCTCCTGCACAGCCCTTTATGTCACTGTTTTGCATTTAACTGCATTCTACCCAATTAAAGAAAATGACTGATGAAAACTTAAAGAACCTTTGTTAATATGAGCGAGTGAGAAGGCCTGTAGCCTGCAGACCCTGCTTTCATTCATCTCACTAACATCAGGGAGCTCAAGCTTGGCGTCACTCAAAGCTTTTTTCCCTTTGATATTCCCCAGGCAGGCCCACAAATTAAGCTCACTTCTGTTTGACCAAAGATGAGACCGGCCCTGAAGTAAGGCAGCTTTCCCTCCTTTTTTTTCCACAAGAGTTTTCAATCTATCCCTCAGAACTCCACAGACCTATAAATCTCTTGAAAATCTCTCTATTCATTGTCAGGCTACTATAAAGAAGCATATGGAAAATTCCTTCAGTTCAGGTGTCAGTCTGACTGCAAAGGACAAACAGAGTTTGCTTGTGAATGTCAAGTGTGAAAGAGTTTTATCTCAAAAATATGTTTTCATGGCTTTTAGAAGGAACAAAGTGTAAACATTTTTTAATGAATGCTGCTTGTTTCTAGAATATTACAACACATAACACTACATACTTTTTTGAGAAATGCATTCAAGACTTGCAGCATAATACGATGGACTTGATAGGCCTTAATGTCCATCACACTGCTTTTAGTCTGCTCAGCTACGTCCTGCATGACTTCTCCTAGAAACCCAGGCCTGCCGCTGCTGCCGCTGTGCTGAATGCAATATGACAGTAACCAGACGGGTCCTGCATGAGCAGTGGTGCGTATAGCACTGACTATCTCCATAAAGTAGCACTCACACCTAAAACAAAATAACATATTGCATTTAGGCCTGGTTTAATTCCATTAAGGTTTAGGGTTCACAGATGTAAAAGGATGAAAACTTCTAAAATTTCTAATTAGATAAGCCAGACAAAAGCTCACTTTTGTTTGCACGCCTTCCCAATCACTCCTGTTCACAGTCAATCCTGGAAGGTTAGTTTCCAGTCCTGGAAACTAATGTTAAAGAACAGCCCTTGTTAACAACCCCAGGTAAATCACCAGGTTTGGATGGAATTCGTTTGAAACTTTAAGGCCTGTTTTCTCATAAATCTTGTTAGCATACCAATAAACATCAGTTATTTTTCTCTGCAGACTTGCTGCACAAGTGCTTTTTATAGAATGTGTGGTTGTTCTATGTGCAATTATAGATTGACACTAGTTACCAAAGCTACATAAATCACTTTCTACAATGCATATGTTTACTGTCTGAAAAAGTATAAACATGATTAAAAGTTGATTTATATCAGTTTCTCTATTATATAATTTAAAGTTGTATAATATTTAGATTCATTCATTCACACAGAATGTTAATTGGAAGTGTTTATTACTGTTAATAGATGTAATTGATACTGCAAATACTGTTGTTAATAATTATGGCTTAAGCTCCAAATTTTGTTTTTCAGAAAATTACAATATGAAATAACAATTATAAAAACTGATTTTTAATACAGAGATATAGATTAATTGTGCAGGTTATATATGTGGTTGGGTTTCTTTAGCTTGAATTACTGCTCGAATGCAGAGTGGCAGGAAAGTGATGAGCCTTTTGTTCTGCTGAGGTGTGAAGGAAGTGCAGGACTTTTTAATAGAGAACTTTAGTTCATGTCCATTGTTTTTTGTTCCATCTTCATCTGGATAACTCTTCATTGATTTTCTATGGGGTTTAGCTCAGGTAAGTTTTTTGTATTATTCCAGTAAAGTGATATCATAGTGATGAAAACTGGTACTTTTGGCTGTAAGGGGAGATCTTATGTCCTGCTAGTACAATACAATACAATACATATAGTACAATTTCCTTTAAGCTTGTTTGCACTAAAACATCTTATTATTCTGTGTAAAGTTTGGAGTTGATAAAACACAACAGACAAACACTAACAGATCTCATTTCCCCAGATCCAGTGTAGAGACTTTTTTATTTGTATCTTCAGCAACTTTGGTTCTGTGCCTCTTCAGTCTTTTTCTAAATTCTGGGATTTTGAATTCAAAACAAAATACAGAATCTGCTTTCATCAGAAATAATAACTTTGAACCACTGAGCAACAGTTTAGTCCTTCACTGATTGATTTAACACAAACACACAGATTGTCCCTCACCCCCTGCACTGGATAGTGTCTGTGGCTTGTAAATTTCTCTTCATTGACCTCTGCTTCTTGTTTCTCGTGTCTCTGTTTTTTTTTTTTTTCATTTTACCCCATTTTTAAATTATTTGAACCTTATTAATAATATTTTTAGACATAACACATCATGAACAGTCAGATAGAAATAAGATATGGGGGAAATCTTTCTCTCAATCAAGTAACATTAGGGGGAAAGAAACAAACATAACATTTCTCTACTAAAAATATCATTTTATTTGCATGTCATATTCAAATTTTCTGAGACAGAACATTTTAGTTTTTTATTTTCTGCAAGCAGATTTACTGCAAGCATATTTATTTTGAATTAAATAGTCAAAATAAATCACTTTGTGTGTAATGAATTTTCATCTTTTGTGTTTCAGTTTCTGAACTGAATTACTGAGATAAACAAGCCTCCCAATTATATTGTTTTTCTTAAGGTGCATCCGCAGATATCTGGGATTGTTTTTCTAGATGTCAAGCAGTTCTTTATTATCCCCTTAATTCTTCTGAATATGATAATCATTGATGTAACAAAGCTTACGTAAAAGCAGAGAAATAATAAAGTTCTAATATGACTCTTGTGGTAAATACAACAATTCACTCTCTTTCCCTTTGAATGTTTTCAGACAGAGGACTTTCTGTGCTATGTACGGGACCCTGACAGGATGACATAACATTTTGACAGGACAAAATATAAAGCTGCTCTTTATTCTGTGTATAACTCACTAGATGCAGGCATGGGAACTGCTTTAATCAATAGCAATGTGGGTGTACAGTATGATTTATTCCAAGCTTTGCTTTGTACACAATGAGACCTCGAATATTGCCACAAGAGCTGGCTGTAACGAGACCCACTCAATTTTCCCTGAAAGCTTGTGTTGCGATGGTTGTTGCAGCGGAGTATTTACAAGTGGTATCTTATGAGCCTCTGAGGCTCGCCAATGAGACAGACGATTAGGTACGGCAAACAAGCCTCATCACCAGCTAAAACTGATGACTCAATGCTGGGTGACTGACAGCTCTCTTTGTAAGAAAATGCACTGACAGTGTTACACCAATCAAAACAGAGCTATCACTGTGTGTAAAGAAAGGCATTTGTAATGTCATTAAATCCAGATATGCCTCTCTTCACATCTGGCAAGCAGCCATGCGTGTGAAGGAGGGGGGTTAAGGGACAGGAATAGCGAAGCAAAGCAAAGCAAAAAAAAAAAAAGTACACCACTCGGGGCAATCATTCCTGGCAGTGTGCTGGTATCTGCAGTGTTTTTATTATTTTTGTGTAATTTCAATATGTTTCTCTGCACCTCAAGCTTGGGTTCAGTAACAGCTTACAGATTGCTTATGTCACAATTTTTTTGACAAACTTCTCAATTGCTTTTGACCCTCATCTTTAACCATCTGCTTTCTTCTCTTTCTTCCATAGTCTCAGCAGTTTTTTAAGCAATAGTAAATTTACATAGTCAAAGGGATATGTTTGGACATTAAACTTAAACTCATCTCTGACTTGTTTGTTTCTTCTCAGCTGTAAAAAAAACAAACCATAGCCACTAACCTTCATACGAATAATAGCTCATTTATGAGTTCTGTAAATATGGATAATCTTGTGTCATGGATTTAAAGTTCATTAAGCAGATAGCCGTTCTCTTTAATGTTTGGATTTAATTTTCATATAAGTCTGTATAAAAATACCTGCTCCATAACATTTATAGTTTGTTTTGACAATTTAAATTGATGGGAAAACACAGGCCAACATAACTCCATGAGCATTTTTTTAAAGTCAAACCTTATTATTTATTTGGTTGACTGGTAAAACTTTAAAATATAAAAAGTGAAAAAACTTTTCGCCGTCCACATTATTTTGTTTTTGAAGTGAATATGTATTTTCAATCATCAGTTTGTTCACCAATCAGCAACAAAGTAGCTGATTTAGCTTTTTGATGCTTGTGGTTCAACAAACTTTATTCTCTTGTTAATAAAGATGTGAGTAGAGGTCAAAAATAAACTAAATAACCATAAAAACATACTATAAATCAATTGAGATTAAGGTGCATTATTTATTGTTTATTTATTGTTAGTTTATAGTCATAAAAAATAAAAAAAATATCTGAAAAAAAAATCTTTTCATAACTGCTTCAGGAAGGATAGATTACTATCAGAGCCCATATACTACATTTTTAGAGCTGCTGTTGCTGTTTAATCATCACATTAATTCATTTTAGCTTAGTCTTTGTTATTGTAGTGTGAGAAACCTGCTCATGCCCATTCATATCAAAAGCATAATAGAGACCTCTTGAATTGTAAACTGACAATGTGGCATTAAGGAGTATCTTGTTTCATGATCTGGTGATCAGAGTAAACAACACGTTTCATATAACGCAGCCAATCCACAGTTTGACATTTCCCTCTGATTTTCATATCTTTTCCTCAAATGACAGTCTGTGTAACATGTGGAGGCTTTAAAAATGCCATGGCTGATATGAAATCAATTTGCATTTCCCCAGTGCCTGGATAACATGGCCCTGTCAGAGGGCCCAGCAGATCTGTGGGAGATAATGACGTTTTAGAGGGCGACTTGCACAGTGGAAAAGGATGAAATTGAAAGAGTGACGCTCTGTGTTTCCCATGATTGCCTTGACAGGGGAACGAGTGGCTATTGGACATCTACTCTTCTGTCTTTGCTCCCCATTAGGTCCTCTTGTATCCGGCCAGGGGTTAAGACAGACTAAAGAGATCCACCAATCTGGCCAGCCAAAGCCTTCTTTGGTAAGTGGCAGCATTTCAGAAATATCAGCTTTTATGTGCTGGTGAAAAATATGTACACCACATGTTGCATTTCATTGGGACTTTTGCAGTTTATATGATGATATGGAGAATCTTATTTTCATGTCAACACATGATTAGGAAGACAAGGAGAAAAATTAATTATACAAATATTGTTTTAAAAGTCTGTAAAGAACCTTAAGGAAAGGTTGGGTTGAAGATCTACTTGCCATCACCTTCATTTCTCAGTTTCTCTGTCAGATTCAGTTTGGGACTGAAGCTGGTTCTGTTCAAAATGTTGACATTAAACTTAAAAAGTAACTTTAAACTTAAATCTGCAAGTGTTGTGAATATTTTTTTGTGCTTAACTAAATCTAGTCATTTGTGGTGAGTATGAGTAAATTCCTGAAAGCTGAAATCAGATGTGCATCTATCATCACAGGTAATTAGCCCAATATTAGCATGCTTGATCAGTATATTGATTTTTAATAAATGTATTATGAAAAGTCTGATCCATTATTTACTATTAGCACTTTATTCTTCCAGAGAGCCAGTGACTATTTTCAGCAGCAGTCGTTGGTCAGGAGAGCAGGTTCCTACATGGAAAACCAAGGAAATACAAGAGAAGGTCAACATTTTCCATCAACTCTAAACCTCGTTTTTCTTTTCTTTTTCTTTTTTTTTTTACAGTGAGTGGAATCTAGAATAATTTGGAAAAATGCCCCACTTGCATTCAAATTCACACAGAAGACCTCAGCCAGACATTGAAATCAAACTTAATACAATGACTCTGGTGCTTTATGCATTTTCTTAGTATTAATATTTATTAGCCCACTTCTTAATTTTAGAATTAAGGAGATAGAATGTAATTCCTCAAAATAAAAATTGACAGCTTACATTGCCTTGAAAGAAAATTTGCTCACAATATATACTCTAATTATTTCTTGCGGCTCACAGTTTGACTTGTGAATCTACTTTTATATATATATAATATATATATATATTCTCTGTGCACCTCATTATTTTTTCAAATCAGTATTGGATTGCTTTGAATACCTGGGGACATAACAAGGTCACATCATATTAATCTAAGAGTATATGATGCTAGGATCTCTGAAGAGCAAAATGTGATGTTTTTCTTCTTACAACAACAAATAAAAACAGCCCACTCTGTAATCACAAGTGGCTCAGTAGGTCCAATGTCTACCTTTGGCAAGGTGTTGTGTATAATTTTGTTGCACTGATTTATATTGGAATGTTCCAGGTATATATTGAGGAGTAGACTTGTAATCTTTGATAATGAGACACCGTGGCTCTAATCAACCTTATAAATGTCTACTGGGGAGGAAAAACAGGACTGTCATCCCAATAATAATTTTCAATTAATTAAAATCATCATTTTGCCCAGTCTCTCAGGATTGGGATAACTTAAGAGCCTACCTTTCCTTTTGGCTCCAAAACCATGTGAGACAAATATGGATCTGATTGCAATTTTCCTCACACACGTACACGCACACGCGCACACACATGCCAGACAAGAATTTATACTTGTCTGTATGGTTTGTTAGCACTCATGAGATAAAACTTTACATGTTGCTCCCAATTAGCACAGCAGTGACCGTGCACTGTCTCCCGTGCTCAGCTTCCCTTCTGAAGAGGCTCTATTTATGTAAAGACTCACAAGGATGTGAGAATTGAGGCGAGAGAGAAGAGATATGGACTGTGTGAGATAGAGGGTGGGTGTGTGTGCATGCGCGTAAAAGGGTGAGAAAGAGAGTAGTGAAAGAAAGCGATAGAGAGAGAAAAAGGGAGAATTGAAATGGCTTAAGCGTTCATTTTGAGTGGAGAGACAGGTCCTATTAACGTTTAACAGCATTTGTGCAACTTGGTGCCGAGGTTATGATGCAAATGAGGAGGAATTAAAACTGGCCAGAGGTTTGTCATTGATGGATTGCAGTCTGGCAGTGCTCACACTTCCTAGTGTCCATCAGAAGCGATTACTGTGTAATTAAACCTTATTTCTGGACTCTCTAGTGCATAATTACTTTGTGAATGTAACCATCATCTAAAAGCTACAAAAAATGCTTCACCATTAGTCTAGCAGTCAGTTTTGTGGGGCTTGTGTCAGATATAGCCATCAGACGGTGCAAAAGAACTGTCACTTTTAATAAGAGGCAAAAAATTAAATGAAACAGTATGCTTATTGCAGAAAAATTAGGCTTTCAAGAGTCTTTTCAGTTATTTGCATAATTTATCCCCCTACCCAACCACCACCCCTGCCTAACCACACATCCACACACTGCAAGCTTTAAGCAATTTCCTTCACATTTAAATAGATTGCACATTTAAGGCTACTTAAGGAAAATTATCACTTTGCATATTTTAATTGTTATGAAGGAAGTGATTTGAGAGAGGTCTGTGGCTCATCCTCTTGAGCCAAGCGTTTGTGGAGCTGTCTGATTCGGCTGCTCAGCGCTGCGGCTCCACAGATAACCTCCGAGTTCACACACATCCACTCCAGTTTCATCAGAATGCAAATGAAGCCCAGAACACTGGGACAAGTGGATCTTTGATATTTACAAAATAGGCCACTAATAACTCAAGTGTAATTTGTTTGACTCAACTTTATTTTTCTCTTATCAGTCCTGATTTTATCTTCAGGTTGCTTTTCCCCTCTCTCTGTAGTTGAACGTGTATTTCCCTGGTTTGTTGGAAAAACCAAAAGCGTTTTCTCTGCAATATTTTTTTGTCCTGAATGGAGAAAGAATGCTCTGCTGTGGCTCATATCCACAATGAAATGTTGTTTTATCTGCTTTGTTTTAATGTGTGTTGACCTATATATCAGCCACTACCACGCATCAGCAATTGCTACAGACAAGTTTGCTGAATGAACACATGAGGTTTTAGTTATATCTTATTTTCCCTTTCTATATTTAAGCTTTTATTTAATCTCAAAATGAATAACTGAGATCAAAGATTTGTTTTACAGGAGATTCCTAGCCAAGACAGGCAACAGCACAAAAAACACAGTTTCACTAGTTAAATATTTTACATCTAACAATCAAAACTCTGCATAGATAAAAAGAAAAATATGAAAGATAATGAATAAAGACAAAACACAACCTGAAATATGTAATGAATTACATGATGTAGCAAAAGTGCCTAAAATTAGCCTTAGATGCCAAAGCTTTGAAGAAAAGAATATGCACTCCACATTATTATTTCCTTAATTGGTTCACATTTATTTTAGGTGCTTATTTTTTAAAGGAATTTAAAAAAGTGGTCACAATGCCTTATATACAATTTTTATTTTCTTTTACTTTGGGTTGTTTTCACCTTGGCATATTAAATTATGGCATTTTTCTTGAGAATCAATTTTAAAACTGTTTGAATTTTGTAAAACTATTTGCAGTAAAATACAATATTTTTATGAGATCTACCTATTAAGCTTTACCGGAGTATTGGAAAAAAAGCTTTATTATACACAGAATTTTAAATATGTTTTACTTTGATCAACCTCTGGTGGAACAGGGGTTGAGCATGGCCCACTTGTGGAGGCCTTGGTCCTCGGCGCAGCTGTCTGGCGACCTTTGCTACATGTCTTCTTCCCTTTCTCTCATTACCCACTTTGTGTCAATTAAGTATCAAATAAAAACCACTAGAGCCAATAAAAATTTTAAAAATAATAATCCAAAAACTTTATGACTTACAGCATCAAAAATGTCTCACTAGATAGTTGCTCAGCACAGTGCTGTGTCAAAGCTTGTCTATATAAAGTTGAGTGAAAGGAAAAAAAAGTGTGGTAGTGTGGCCATGAGAGGATTCACATTTAAATAGATTGCACATTTAAGGCTACTTAAGGAACCAAAGCCATTTCAAATGTTGATTGGAAACATTTGAAATCCATTTGAAACATTTGATTCTTTCTCTGTTTTTCTCCCTTTTATGTACATGAAATCACTTACGCTTTATATATGACTGGTTCTTTACATATAGACTTGCTTCCATTGAATATATGAACAAATGTGCTGTGCTAATTCCATCCATGTTTCTTATTATCCCTAATGGGGGTTCTGGTGCCTATCTCCACAGGTCAATGGGAGAGAAGCGGGGTACACCCTGGACAGGTCGCCAGTCCAGCTGTCTTTATTCATTTAATTTCATTTTCCAGCAAATAGATTTGTTAAAAAGAAATTGCTTTTGCATTCAACAATCCACTACTGGATATTTAATGACTTTTTTCAAGTGATGCTGCTCTTAAAGAGGAAAATGATCAGCTTATTTCAGGAATGTGAGTCAAATTTCTTTTCAAAGTTCCCCGTTTTTAACTTACTGATTTGCACAACATTTTACATGGGTACATAAGTTTTATCTTTCCATATTTGAAAAATATATATTTACCAGCTTTTATAATGATAAACTCTGTCCTTATATAAATAAGGTTGCTCAGAAAGAGAGCAGAACAAAATTGTTTTTTCTGCTTCATGTTATTTTTAAAACTATTTCACACACCTACTAACTTGAGCCAAATGTGCTTCCTAAGGTACTCTTTAGTTTGAACTTCAATTAACTTGTTATTTAAGAAACTGTGATGAAAACACTTACAGTAATTGCTGCTAACTAATTAGTTTTAATATGTTTATATAAAATTCTAGTATGAGATCCTTGAGGAAAGTGGATATATTTTCATTCTGTTTTAGCTCCTGTAGATTGATAAAGACAAGATATCATAACATCAGAAATTAAATGGTGAAATAAGTTACAAAACAAACCAGAGATCAGGCCCAGAAGAAGAGAGAGAAAACAACTTTATTCAGCTTTTCAATAACCTTTATGTACTGTGAAATTAAAATACAATTAAGTTGACTGTACTGTAAATATGGCAATACATACACACATATAAACAGTTACGTGGTGCTTTTTTGTATGTATGCTGTATATCAGTAGCAAATGTACAATATATATACAGCTATGTGCAAGTTCATTTTCTGTACACATATATGAAAAGTAAAAATTCAGAATGTTCACATGTTAACCTTGACTCCTCTCACTTGCATGTAGAATTGCCAGTGCACATACATACACATTAACATGGCACTACACGGTCCACAGAGAATTGAAGCAACTCAATTTTGTTTTATTTTTTTTTTAGGAACAGTTTGTGTTGAAAAAACTCGCAGAAAATACTGACAACAACACCTCAATAAGAAAGTGTTATCATAGATAAGCTGTATATGTCAGAATGTGCAGGTAAAGTTCATCTTTGTCTTAAAGGTGCAGTTTTTTCTTCTTTTTTTCCTCTGTGACTTGTACTTGACAGTGTAAAGACAGTCTTTTTGAGGTAGATTGCTCAGATTCAAGGGCAATCTTTTCTTGTTCTTTTTTTTTTTACAGTTTTTAATTCACAAATGCATGACATTCAAAATGAAACAACATAAGTACTACAAGTACAATATGCAGCAATGAGGTAGAAATGGTTTTAAAGGATACACAACTATAAAACTAGGATGGGAAATACATAAGAAGCAATTCTCAACATTAAACTAATTACAGGAATACTGAAAGAAAGGGATTTAAGTCACCGAGTCTGTATCGCTTGGAAACTTGATGTGCTTATCAAAGGCCATGCTCACTTGCCATCTGTGATCACAGGTCCTTTCATTTTACCACACTCCATAATGTAATGTCTCTAGTTTTCTAAACTTTTAAAGATAAAAAAAACATGTGAAATATATACCACACATTTTGAAATGTTTTTTTTGCAAAAACACAGTCCTATTGTCAGGTTGCTATTATATTTAATTTCATGCAAATGCAACATTAGGTATAAGAAAAACACAAAGCACTTTAATGGAAATTAAACCAGATGTCGTAGAAGGAGACACACAACCTTTTTTTAACCACTGTTTGGCATTTAATCAAACTAAACTTTTAGTCTTTTGGGTAATTTAAGATCACCAAACATTTCTATTTGTTAGATGTCAAAATATTAAGGAAAACACTTTTTTTCAAATTAATAATTGTGGAACTTTACAATATTAGTAATATCTTTCTAGACTGAAAGACTATTCAAAGATGAAAAAAGTGTTTGCCTCTCCAGGTGTGAAGTGCATGAGTGGGAGCATCATACTGTGTGGATATTTTGTAGCAGGGCGGAGTTGGACCCTACAAAAAACTGGTGACATCATGAATAAAGGATATTATGTATGAATATTATAAATGGACAATGACATCACCAACTGTAAGCCTAAGCACCAGGCCAAATTCCTTACAAAGCAGCTTGAGGACAATATATTCAAAGTTTTAAAATGTCCAACACAGAGATGCTTCCTCAGTCCCAGAGGAAATTTGTGGACACAGCTCATTATCTACAAACCTGACTCAGTTACATCAGTCCTGTCAGAAAGGAACAGGCCAAAATTTTATCAAACTGCTGTGAGAAACATGTGAATGGAAACACAATATGTCAGAACCAAGTTGTACAGAATAAAAACAAATTTATGCAAAATAAATCAACAGTGGTGTGAAACATTTGTTTCCCCCTTCCTGATTTAAATTTTTATTGCATGCTTGTTACACTTAAGTGTTTCAGCACATCAAACCAATTTAGATATTACCCAAGGACAACACAAGTAAACACAAAATGCAGTTTTTAAATGATGGCGTTTATTACTAAGGGAGAAACAACTTCTAAATCTACATGGCCATGTGTGAAATATTTTCTTCTCCCATAATAATAAAGAACTTTATTTAAAAATTGTCTTTTGTGTTTATTGTGTTTGTTTGTGTTGTTTTTGACTGATACTTAATTTGGTCTGATGGGAAGGGGCCAAACACTTTTTCACATCACTGTATTTAAACTTAGAAATTAAAAAAAAAAAAAAGAAAATCTCCTTATAAAAATTATTTCTTGCTTTCATTTTTCTGACAGGAAATTAGTAATTATTTTGAGAACTCCAATTAACCAAGGAAAAGTTAAGTGTGATTTAATGTCAGACAGTGAGAAATAGGTTGTGTCTTTTTATGCAGTGTATGTAAACTTCTGTTTTTTTACTGGTTGTAACCAGATCTTTTAATAACTATGATTTCACCGGTGATTGATATATTTTACCACACATCTCTGATTCATCACTGAGCTCTTGAACATGTAAGATGTGTGCTTGTTCATCCAACTCATGGTTTTAATGCCCAATTTAAATGAAATAATAACCTAGCCCACTATATATTCTGACTTTTGTGCCATTCATGCTTTTCGTTTTGTGCTTAAATAGCTGTAAACTGTTGATTGACTTAAGAGTGTGACGTTTTAATAAGCGTCACAAGTTTTCACTATTGATAGACATTGCTAAAGGTTTTTGCAATTTCTTTGAATACACAAAAGTGACATTGAGAATTCAAGAACATTGATTCATGAATTCCTTAAAAGAAAATATCATAGAGGTCCTGGTCAATTTTCATTTTTATATTTTCAAGCCTTAGCAAATTTTGGGATAATTTTATCCCAAATTTTGGGATAAATTTTGGGTCAATTTGAAGGGACTGTTCATAATGATCCCAGGTGAATTTGTGCCCACTACAACTCCTGTTTAGGTAATGCTTTTTTAAAGCTACAAGTGGTAAGCCGTTTAAAAAAAATATTTGCATTCATACTATTCATACTACAGTATTGTAGAGTTATCATATGGATAGGATTCGATACCAGCCCATGTGTGGTCTACTATAAGAAAAAGTGAACATATAAATTCAATACGTAATATTTACGAACGGGGGGTTTCAAAGAGTTGTAGTTTAATCTGGAGTTGCATTCCATCAGGTTTAAGAGTCAGCCTGCTCAAATAGTGATTAGAACCAACATGATTATGAATAGAACATAAAACATCTTCAGATAAAACATTATTTCATTTTAATGGTATGTGAGATTCAAGTGTATTCATTGTTTTGATGATTTATCTTCATAGTTCATGAAAACACAAAGATACAATCACAAACAAATCATCGCCATGGTTTCAGTGGATGGGTGCAGAATCTAATAGTATTTTAGTGGTACAAAATGGGATGAAATGGCAATGAAGGTGCAAGCTGATGAGGAAGCAAACATCAGCTTGCATAAAAAAATAACATATTTTCTTATGTTATTTATTAATTCCAGGTTAAAAATAAAACAATAAGTGCAACTAATGCACTTATGTTCAGCATCGAACAAGAACCATTTCCATTTGAATGTTTCAAGATGAGTATGTGTCTACATGATTTCTGAAACAATTTTAACATGTGACTCTACATGACACATTTAACATCATTTGGGAGATTTATTTCTATGCAGAAAAAATCAAGAGAGTATTTATTTGTGAAAATATTGCAGTGTGATTCTTAGCTAAAAAAAGGCAAGTCAGCAGTAACCAGGACTCAAATAAATGACCCACACCCTTAAGGAAACATATAGGCACTCAATTCACACACATTTGTCTCTTCATACACAGACTTATAATAATCATTTTACAAATGACTAAAACTTGTGCAGTTTTAAAGATAATGCAGCAAAGATATTATAACTTGGATACAGATAAAGCATTCAACATAATGTAAAAGTAGAGTCAAGTATCACTCTAGACTATGGAATAACTTTCTCAAAATGTGCTATTGTCATGGAAATTCTTTAAAAGTCCAGACCTTGAGAAGTTATTGGTTCCAGCCATGTTTCAAGGAGAAAATGCTCGATATTTGATAGGAAATTGAAATACAGCAAAGCGTCAAGAAATATTGTATTAAGACACCTTCTAACAACAAAAAAAAGTCTGTGAGTGCCTCTGCAGTTTCTGTACAAATACCCAAACAGTGCTCTCTTCTTCTCTGGCATGATTCAGTGTGGGTTTTGCTCACATTATAATACATTCAATGCTTTTACTTGCCAATTAAGCTTTCAGGCTGACTCATATATTGTTGGAAATGTACTATGGAAATTTAGCAATTATTGGCAGCAAACAGTTTAATAATACAGCAACAGTTTAAATTATGGGAGAAAAAATAAGTGGCATTTTGTATGAAAACCATGCGAGATTATAATATAAGGGATGCGACTAAATTAATGAATTTTGAGATAGTGTAAAATCACCTGTGTAAACTTCTTATTGAAAGACTTTAAGACAGAAAATGTGAACACAGAATCACCAGGGTTTCTATAACATCTCCTTCTGACTTTGCAGGCTCAGGGTTCAAACAATGTACAGCAACAATGCCAGGCATTGGAAATAAAATGATAAAATCAAATTGTCCTAAGGCAAAGGCAAAGTGTGTCATTAAAAAAAACAACCTATCAAAATGTAAAGTGTATAGACTTTACACAAAAATACTTTTTTGTTTTCAACTGGGTATCATTATGAAACAAGATGGGCAAGTTGTGACATTTGGATGTCACTGTGAATTTGTCTTCCAGAGATAAACATAACAAGGTACAAAGCAACTTACACTGTACATAATCCTTGGGTTTTCATGAATGATAAAATGACAAAAGGGGGGAACGTAGCTTGGATCAGCTGTCTCGCTCAACCTCGAGATGTTTGTCTGCACTTTTAAATTTCTCTCGGCACAAGCTCAACACTTTAATCTCAAAGCCGTGATTTAAATAACGGGATCATTGTATCTGTTGTAAATGAAGGTTTCTGACTTTGCAGCCGGCAGGAAATAAGAAAAAAAATATTTCAAAATGTAAAATGTATTAGCTCAAGGCTGCAATTTCACCCACACAATGGGCTGTTATTTCCAAAGGCAAACCTATAATTGCAATACCAAATTCTATTTAAAAAATAAATAAAAGCTGAGAATCCTAAACAATTAGATTTTTAAGGTTTGCAAATAAACCATAATTATCCCCTCATACATTCACTGCATGAACCTTCTCGTCTTGAGATTCTTGAGCTAGCA
Source organism: Phalloptychus januarius (assembly GCA_902982915.1). NCBI lineage: Eukaryota > Metazoa > Chordata > Actinopteri > Cyprinodontiformes > Poeciliidae > Phalloptychus > Phalloptychus januarius. Next base: position 10,701,312 of record CADWAE010000230.1, on the reverse strand, counting down.
AAAAACCTTTAGTATTTTAATGATGCAATTTTAAATGTGAGGCAAATGTTTATCTCATGTAGTGTTTTAATACAAGCTTGTGTAGTACATATTTCTAAAACATTCCTGAGTTTTCAAATAGAAAACAGAAAGTATGGTACAATTTTTCAATGTAATTTAGTCTTAGTAAACAGCTGTAGAAATATTTTTAGGAATGTCACAACTAACAACCTCCAAACTTAAACGTGTGCAAAAAGCCTTAAAATAAATACATCTTGGAATGAAATGGCAAGATTTTATATCAATAATGTCTGATTATTAATAGCATAATCAGACATTGCAAAATGTAGAAAAATCCTACTGTTAATTTGAGTAAATTTAGTCAATCACTTTTAAGAAATTCCCAACCCTCATAATGAGTGGGATCCCTAACAAACTCTTAGATAGACCTGGCGTAAAGCAAAGGATGAATATGTGGGGAAGCACCACAAGCCAACTATGGTGTATGGTGGAGAGTCTGTGATGCTTTGTACTTGTTTCTTTTCCAAAGGTCTTTGAATCCATGTTAGGGGTAACTTTGTTAAGTGCTAAACACCATAAATGAACATTTGATTGACTGCCATATTTTTCACAGAGCTACGGAGAAAAGAGGCCCAGGACAATGCAAGCAATGGAACAGGAGGAATCATTGTGCTCTCCTGTTGGCAAATGAGTTTAAAAAAGTTATATAAGAAAGGGCATCAATAGCAGTGGTGTTTTAACACTATCATTTCTTATTAAATAAATGTACTCAAAATATAGTATGGGATCTGCAAAATATTTAATTGTCATTTCAATCTCCTGCAATAGGAAATATATTCACTTTAAAGCTTTTAATACATCTTTATCGCAAATGCTAAAAGTTCTAGAGGGCATTCATTTAAACTCAAATTACATTTAAAAATTTATCCTCAAACCTACCAAGGAAAGGCTACTGCAACCAAATTTAAGTCCATAATGCAAATAAAATTTTAAAATGATGTGCATGTCCATTTTGCTATGATTAAATAAATTACATGCACAAATAAAACCTGTGCAAGGTAATGATGCTCAGGGAAAATCAATTTAACTCAGCTGAAATTATCCACAACAGTTCACAGAGAGCACAAAACAGACAAAGCAGAACAACACTTTTGCAGTAAAAACAAAGGTTTGTTTCACATTGTAAAGCTTTTTTATATAAGCACACCACCTATGAAGATTGTGAGGCAAAAATAAACTTAAACAGCACCATCTCAGGCACTTGATAGCAACAAAATCTCAAAATCAGCATTATATCTATATATATATATATTTGTATATTTATATACAAAAAAGTGGGGCATCCTTTTAAATTTACTTTAATAAGCACATAGCACTGCGTGATGTCCGGATTGCTTCCATAGCTCTAGATAAAATGCTGATATCACCACTGTTTTCTTATTGTTTCAAAAGAATCAAACACTATTTTTACTTAGCATATTTTAAAGAAACTGTGTTTGATTGGTTCCATTCACTGACTACAGCCAAACATTTTATTCCACTCAGTGTACACATCAAGCTCTTTTTGTGATATGCTAGGCTGGAATTTGCAAAATACGTTTTCAAAGTCTTGGTATGCAACTGGTCTCATCTGACTGGGATGGATGTTGGGAAGGTCAGCCCCAGGAATGCCATGGAGAGAGCCAACAACAGCCTCTTGACACAGCTGGACTACATCCAGTCCAGAAAAACCCTCTGTCCTCTGAACCAATAATGAAATTTCTTTGTCACTGAGACAATAGTTGTGCTGCGAAAGAAGTTGGCTGATTATCTGATGGCGTGCGGTTCCATCAGGCAATGGGATGAGCAAACGCTTAGTAAAGTACCTCCGTAAGGTCTCGGGTATCTCTTCGGGCTTACTGGTGGAGCAGACCACAAGAACATGGTCCTCTGCAGAGGTCAGAATACCATCAAGCTGGATGAGGAGCTCATCCTTGAGGTGATTTATAGGGCTCTCCTCAGTAAGCTGGCCAGACAGCAGCAGATCCACATCGCTGATTAGGACTACTGCTGGTTGGCGACAGCGTGCTACAAGGAAAGAAGCTTGGATAATCTTGCCTCCTTCTCCAAGCCACTTGGTCACCAGTGCTGAACCACTCAGCCGCAAAAAAGCGGCCCCCAGCTGGCTGGCCATGCAGCGCGCTAATAGCGATTTACCAGTTCCCTGAGGTCCAAACAATAGCAGACTCCGAGGTAATGTGGAAAGTCCGCTAAACATGTCAGGTCTCAAAATAGGCCACAGTATCTCCTCTTTAATAGTTGATTTGGCCATATCCAGACCTGCAATGTCAGTCCAGTCTACTGGAGAGCCCTGTTGAAGGATTTCTGTGTTGACCATTTCCACCAGATTGGAATCACTGTTCTTTAATTGTTCCTCTGCAGCATGGATGGATGAGGTAGCCGTTCCTAAATCAGGCCCTGAAAGTGAGTGGGAGAGGTGCTGTCTGTGCTCATCAGTTTGATCACTCATGATTGGAGACCCAAACTTGCTGTAGGGCTCTTCAGTTCTAAGATCTCCTGCAGAGTTTTTGGTTGATCTGTAGGATGGAGGAGTTAGCGCTCTGCCAGAGTGCACATTAAATTTTCTTTGTTGATCGGAGGCCAGTTGCTGTTTGGTTGGCTTAAAAGCTAAAGATGATGGCTCTGTGTTTCTTTCAAAGCCAGTGGCCCTGTTTGAGTCTGAGACACTGCTGTCTGCTACTCTGTACATAGGGCTCTGTGAGGAGCGCTGTTGGTTGTAGTTGAAATTACCGTAGCTTGAGTCCACATCTCCATGTCCGCTCATGTAGAAAGCTTTTCGTTTTAATGAGTTGGACGAGCTGCCATTCAAAGGTGTAGGTGTGATTGGTGTGTGATTATGAGACTGGTAGGTGTAGCCAGGCAAAGTGGAGGGAGGTATTGGAGTGGGAGCTGCAATGCCAGATGGTAGATAAGCAGAAGGTGGTGGTGGTGCTCCCCCAGGGCTATAACCAGGACCCACAGCAGTCTGTGAAGCATACCCTGTTGGAGGATAACTGTAGTTGGGAAGGTTGGGAGACCCAGCATTGTAGCTTGGCACTAAAGCAGGTGGAGGTGGTGGGGGTTGTAGAAGCCCAGCACTCTGGAGGGGAGAGGGGTGAGGGGAAGGGAGGGCGGGGGTGCTCTGGCTGCTGTAGCTGGAATGCAGGTAAGAGCCATTGTAACTGGCAGTATATTCCTGAGAGGGGAGGCCCGAGTGAAGAGTGGTGGCTGGATGACTCCCACAGTTACTACTTGAGTAGCTAGGCTCAGACAAGCTGCTTGCCACCCCTGGGGAGCTTCCTATACTCGCAGACACGTCTGTAGGGGGGAGGGCAGCTGTCATTCCAGCTTTGCTCACAGATATAACATCTGGAGCACAGTTCATTGGGTAAATCCCCTCCTGCCAGGACTCATTCTCCGACTTTCGTCCATTCACGAGTCCACTGGAGCTATCGGAGTAGGCACACAGCAGGGCTCTTTCATTTGGGCCTTCTAGGATCCCAGAGTACTTCTCTGCATATTTCTTGAGCAGATTGGAGGCAGTCAGTGCAGAGATGTCATCGTTTGCCCACGCATACTGGTATGTTCGCTGTAAGTGCCCCCGATAGGCCTCCACTTTGTGTGCTGGGGAGCGAGTAGTGGATGAGATGTCAAAGTGTTGTTCTGCCCATTGTGTGTGCTCCGGGGTCCACTGCATCTTTAGACCTAGACAGTATGCATAAGGAAGAAAAATGTCAAAGTAAGCATTATTTTTTTTCATAATGGGCATGAGTGCGTATGAGATTCTCACAATATTATAACCTTGAGCAGAAATACCACTATTTATGATATTTTGGTATTTAAACAAAACTATGAAATAGAAATCTATAAATCATTTAATTAAGGTGGAAAAAAACAACACTTATACCAACCGATGCATGTGTCTGTATATAATAACTGATATTTTGATTTTGATTAATTTACCTAAGCATAAAAAATAAAAAATAAATTACAGGCCGCTGTTATTTTTTTCTGAAATCAGGATTTCTAAATGTATGATGGCCTTTCCATTCTGGTGTCTGTTGAACTATGTCAAATGCTAATTTCTGAATCTTTCCAATTATTGACTTGTTCAAAGATGAAATTGAAATAGCTTTTTTGTGTGTAAATAGTAGTCAGTAAAACATGAAAAACATTGCAGTGGTGTCTGATTAATAAATACATAAATAAAGTAAAATTAGAAACTGTTTATTTTAAATGATTGTTCAGTATTTTACTATACTATTAAGGGAGGATATTAATACTCCCAGTAGGAGTATTCTTGAATTTGGTAAAATAAATAAATAAAAATAAATAAATAAATTACTGACTTGTAAAATTAGTAATTGGAATGAAAATAAAGGTTTTTCAATTGATTATGAAAAGTATGAATAATTCTCAATGTGCCATTTTCAAAATAAATGGCTAAATAATAATATAGAAAACAATACTCATTTGACATTTTTATCTTTTGATAAATGTGTATCTTATACCCTAACCAAAACATGCTCCTTGGCTACATGAGTATAGTTAAAAATGTAAATGTGTCTTGATAATGTTGGGCTAATTTGTTTTATATTGTTAATAAACTGTTTTATTAAACTGTTTTAGGTTGATAATTAGTGGGCTATGTGCAGTAGAACCGTTCTTATAGTTTGTAGTTGCTTTTAGCTTGCCAGCCATAGTTATTGTTTTTTGAGATGAAAAATTATTGCAAACAGCCAAACTAAGCAAGGGAAAATTGTAGCCTTCTTAACACAACTTGACTAGCAATATGCAGCAACATGTTTAGGAGGTTAGAGAGTGTTTCCACTCTGAAGCCTGTTTAACACTAATAATAAAAAATACAAACAAAAAAAAAGAAATATATTTTATTGTTGTCCATATGTGAAGATTAAAACACCAAGAGATGCTTGAGTGCATTAATTTTAAATCTACAGACAAACATACAAGATTAACTGGATGGTCAGCATGAGGATATTGGAGCCAACACCTGGTTACCATGGAATAATCTATCCAATGCAGAGCAGAATGACACAGACATTGCAGGTCAGTCTATAATCCAACTCTCATCTGAGGCATTCTGAGACAGTTTCAAATCTGCTTGGAGGAGAGCAGCAAAGCAATCTTCCTTGGCAGCGCTCTGTTGCTTTCATCACACAAAGCCCTCAGCCCAGCATGAATTACATCCACATCGAGTCTGCCTACTGCTTCCCACCCGACAGAGTGAAGAGGGGAAAAAAAAACAAGCTTCACTTGTCTTTTTCTCCGCAGCTTCGCTCAGCCTCTATATTAGGCCTAAAAGGGTTTGAATGACAGAAATAATCAAGTTAAATCCTAAAGTCGATCTGCAAATAATAATAAAAAATTCCTTCTAGCTGTGCTTCTTTATTCTGAGATGATGGGGAAATATTCTCTCAGAACATAGTTTGTGGGAGATTAATTCTCAAAACAATTTGAAATAGTGATCGGAGTCTTGTGCATCTTTCATCAGCATTAAGCTGAGTGAGCTACTCAGACACATGAGACAAAATGATCCAAACATGTCCCTCTCTTTGTTCTGTTGACACCATGACGTTATACTTTATACTTCAGTGGGTTAAGCAGAAATCAGAGGATTCAAACTGAAAAACAGCTAGTGTCCAGAGGCAGATTACAAACGCATGGTTTGTCTGTGAATTCCCTTCTGATTCCCTCCCAGCCATTTGCCAACCAGCCACACTAGACACCAACAGTTAATTAGCAGGATGATGCTGCACTAATTGTGTTAATTTACAAGGTTTTAGTCAAAGAGATCTGTGCTGTGGCTCACATGGTTGTCAACCATCCAAGCTAATGACTGAAGGGAAATAAGCCTCAGGCAATAAGCTTGTGAAGAAAAATAAGGTGATCAAAATACAACAAAAAAAAACCTAATGGATTGCAACTGAATGGAATTGTTAAGCAAATATTATAATCTGTAAAACAAAAAGATTTATATTGTAAGTGCATTTGTAACAAAAATATGAATTTTCATTAAGCATAAACTAAGATGCACCAATTAGGATTTCATGGTAAGTATTGATTTCTGGTTTTCTTTGAGGGATAATTGGCTGATTCCAATTTTGATGGATTCTTATATATTTTTTTTATTCTGAAGAACATAACATACATTAAAAAAAATGAATGCATAAAATAATGCTTATTGCTATGTCTACATTGAAGTATAGGCCAATTACTTTATTAAGATTTTTCTTGGTGAAAAAGAGAAGTTTTCAGTTTTGACTGATCTAAACAAAAAAAGTATTTTATTGTTAGTGCCAATCATGAATAAAACAAGCAGAGTTAGGTGCCTGTCTGATTGATTGGTGAAACTCTGCTTCTCTTATTAATCAGTATGTTTTAGAAATATTTAATTTAAATTAAATTATTTCTAAGATAAATCTGATTAATTTAATGTTACATTTTTCTTATGAAATAAAAAAAAATAAAGAAAAAAAAGATCTTCCAATTAATGCAGAATTGAGGAAACAGCAATGAGTGCTGTATTGTCTGCCAAGAATCTAAAGCGGTTGTGACACTGCAGCGAGAGTAGCGGGATAATGGATTTTGTAAAAATCATTCAGTGGAGTTCCTTAACACTCAAGGCCCATTTTGTCAATAGCAAAATTGCACACAGCTCACACCGAGAGAGATTCTTCTATTACTGCAAATCCTCTCTGAACAATTTGCCACTTTGGACAAATCAAAGAGGAGCTACTCACAAAGTGTACTTGAGCTCACTGAGCATCAGGTGTTTTATATAAAACGGAGAAAATCCAAGACAGTCAAAATAAAGCTTGCAGCTGAAAACAGATTTGCACTGTTTCTTAGCTTAAAAATATGCTAATCAAAGTAACCCACTTAATGCAAAATATTACTGACATTTTGTAAATACTGCACACACTCGTAGTGCACACATTTTAATTCTTTGCAGTATTACACATTGAGGAAAAATACATTTTCATATAAGATACACTGCATGGAAAGCACATGGAAATTAAAAGTATACCAGATGATTTAAACAAAAAATTACACACAAATGCTCCATATGCAGAAAAGTATACTGAGACACAGAACAATCTGGTGCTTTGGATATTGGAGTAAAATGTTGTCCTTTATTCTACCTGCACCTCAAAAGGGGAAAAAGCATCTACAGTTTCCTTTGTTGTTCTCAAATGGTATAATTAGAGACGGTTCAACAAGAGGAATGTTCTCACTGCCTTAGGACACGAGCTCAAGTTCCACTGATCAGCCAAAAAAGGGTCTTTGTTTTCCTGTTTTGAATTAGTCAATTCTTGGGTGTATTTAAATTCTGAGAAGCCTCTTTAGCAAAGTTTTTTTTCCCAACTTTTGTCATGTTTTGTAGGTGCCAAAGTCAAATAAACTGTCTTCTACTTTATGTGAATCTAATTAAGAACCACACATCTCTGAAAGGCATACAGACTTCTCATTATTGGTTTGAGCTGGTATGAGATTCTCACTCTATGATAACACTGAGTAAGAATGGACACAGTATCAGGGAATCTCAGTATATGTACAAAAACTTTTAACTGAAATGTGTTAAAAGACTTGATTTTAATTATCAGGAAAACAAACAAATATTCCTGCTTTTTCTAAAATATTGACATGTTGATGATTGCAGTTCTGATACCTATTTATATGAGTTATTCACTATTTTTATTTGATACATGTGCTTAAAGAAATGTAAAGAAAAAAAATGTTAACCTGGCTATTGCAAGGAATAGTTTGCCCATTTTCCACTCTTCTTTTTATAATGAAACACTGTAAGTCTGCCAAACTGATATAAACTGGTTAATTAATAGGAGTAGCTGGTCAGGTAGTTGACCATACACAGGCTGTTTGTAGAAAGCTTGCATAATCTATCACAAATTTAGTCATGGGACTTAGCAAATACCCACTTAGAAATAATCTAGCTAATTATAGATTGTAAGCAATATACTCAATCAGCAATATACCCTAAGAAAGCATCACCAACTACGCTGGCTATTTTTTGTAGATGCTTGCTGTATAGTGCTGCAGAAATTGTCTAGAGGGTAGAAATCCTGATAAATTCAATATGTGGATGTGTTGACATGGAAAAAAAGCGGTTTTATTGACAAAACAGTAAATGTAGCCTGATGCAGATGGAACTTTCCTGATAAAGTGTATTTGGTTTGGAAGGAATTAATGTACTAATTTATTCCAGTGTGTAAATAACCGACTAACTAAGGTCCATATTTACAAATAACCCAAAGCAATAAGATATTAACGCTCTATCTTAAATTATTTATTTATCTATTGGAAGGGATATTGTCATGGCAACATTTGCCATCATTATCGCATATTGAATGTTTCCTAATATTTTGAACTTCTCTCTCCATATTTTGTAAACAATAATTAAAAAACTATTTCCAGATGGGGTAATTTGCAACTGGAAATATTTATAAAGTGGTAAACTTGTTTTTTTGTAAGAAATGGATTAGAGAAGATTCAGAACTTTCTGCCACTCTTCCTGGAATCTTAATAAAAATACAAAATTGTAGGAGCAGAAGGACAGAACATTTTAGGAGTTTTGAAAATAATGGTTATACACTTTAACACCTCATCTCTATACTCATCTCTATTACTGCACATAAATGTCCTGCTCTTCAATAAAAAGAAAAGAAAGCATTGATGGAAGGCATCTGGCAAGTGATAATGCAATGGTGTCATTTGGTGCCGTGCTGTTTAATTTCTGGTTGAGTGATCGTTGCCGATGAAACAGGGACACTGACCTTTTTGGTAACTATTAATTTGGTAAGCCCTATAGGCCGTTTTTAAGCAAACAAGGCTGGGGCCTCCACTCTGTCCATCCAATTTCCTAGTGCGTAAATTGGACCACCGCTTGCACAATTCTCTATTCATTACAGTGCTGCTGAAAGGAAGCACAGAGGTGGCAGAGTGGTTTTCTTTTCCCCTTTCTGTGCATGTGTGCACGGTTTGTGTGTACGAGCAATCGAGTGAGGAAGAGAGAAGCAGAATGGAAGCGAAATGCCTTCCAGGAGGTTCCCAAGCATAAAGAGCTGGACCTTCCTTTCGTTCTGTTGCTCTGGAGGGGGGGGGTAGAGTGGGTGGGTAGAGGATTGTGGTGGGGGAAGTAAAAGCTGTCGTAATTGAAACGCAGCCTAATCAGACTCATTACCATTTTTACCAATTTGCATCACCAAAGATGCTTATTAGGTAACTGTGTTTAATAAGTTGCTCTTTAGAAAACTCACTGTAATGAGCTCTTTAAAGTCAGACTTGAGCGTTATTACACACTGAAAGTGTTTTTGCAAAGCTGAAGCAGACTGGTGCATTAGGATGTCATAATTAAACAACACAATCTCAATGCTTCACACCAACAATAGTCGATACTAAAAAGTATTCATCATTACTGATCATTACAATTCAAGGATTTTTATCACTGGATATAAACTTAATTATGGAGATGCTTGCTTTTATTCTGCATTTACAGAGCTTTTTACTTGACGAGCCCGCAAATATAGCTGACAGCCAGCAATTATGTTTATAAATAAAAACACTCTCATGCTTACATTCACATTCACTAGAGATAGTCAGAGTAGGGATGGGACGAAACACTAATGCAATGTGAAATGGTAATCGGCACAGCTACAGACAGTCATTCATCTTACATATCAAGTTAAGACAATTTAAACTCAATTTAGATCTCCATGTGGCAGTAATTCTCATCTTTGGATAGCAGGGTGCCATTTAACCCCTCATTTAGAAAAGACACGTCTTCCTCTGTTACCGTCTTTTCCAGGGCTACTGTCCACACATTTCACAGCTTGGCCACCCATGGCAGCAAATTACTGCTCTTCTCTAAATCCTTTAGAGTCCACTGATACAAGCAGATGATATTCTCATCAAAGGTGGAAAATGACTGTAAAAGTATGCTTTTTTAGATTTTAGGTACCAAGTTGAGCAAACATCTTTCAGTGACAAGAGCGTATGTTTGCAATCACAATGACAAAGGCAGAAGGTGGATTTGAAATCTATAGCAACAGAGTCACTCTAACTGTAGCTAGTAATTTAAATCAGCTGTTCTAAAGGACTTTAAAAAACTTATTTACTGACTTTCAGTGAAAATCAAAAATGTGGTTTTAATTATGACCAATGGGTTGAAAATTCCTGTTAATTAATAGTAAATGATTATTCAAATTCGATACAGTATTATTATTTTATTGCATGAACTAGAGTCAAATAATATATGTATATTTTTTTATAAATTTCTAGGGAGATTTAATGACCAGATCAACCTGGATGTAAAGGTAACATATTCTAATATCTTGAACTACTACAAAAAATATATTTTATCTGATTTAGCTAAAAGTGATTTAAAACAACAACCCCTTGTGCAATCTGGGTTTAAATTAGAATCTAAATAAAATGTTTTAAATTAATTTGAAGAATGCATGCAAACTGAACAATGTAAAAATTTTATAAAAATCTGTAAATGCCAGCTATTTCTGAATATTTTACAGCGATGAAACCTCTCACTCCCAAAAACATTTTAGCATTTTAAATTGTATTTTCCAAATGGACTTGTATTTAATATATTTTTAGTGCTGCTGCTTAGAATTTTCTATTTATTGCATAAAATAATCTATACAAGCTAATAGATGTCCTTACATAGAAAACATTTTAACCAATTTGAATAATAAACATAACTTGACTGCATTGTTTGATAATTACGATACATTTTCAATGCATGTTATGTACTTGGAATCTCTGCAGGATCCAGGTTGAACTGACCTTTTCTTTTGTAAAGTATCTTGAGATGATAAGTGTTATAAATCGGTATTACAAAAATAAACTGAGTTTAAATGAAGTAAGCCAACTGCAATATATGGAACAAACTTTAGTTACAAGGAAGATTTAAACAAAATGAATGACAGCTGGCACTAATGCAGGCCATGAAGACAATGTCTAAGCTTATGGCACAATCTAAATTACTGCCCACATCTGTTTGCAGACATTTGCATTAATAAAAGATGAAGACCTTCAGTTTTTTAATACTCTGCTGTATAGATGACAAAAAATATATTTCCCTCAGCGAGATTTCCATTTACTCTGTAGGACAGCCTGCTGTAGTGACTTGCACAATGGACCATGTCACTGCTGGCAGCACCCGTTAAAGCAAACAGATGCATAAGATGATTGTGTTAGATACATTATCACAAAGTCAACAGATTATTTCGCTTGTTATGGGACAGAATGTGGAATGCTCAGTATGTAGAATTAAACCCCTTCCACACTCACCAGTCCTGCTAAAGAAATTATATCACATCAAAAGTTGTAATTTCAAGTATCTAAAATCAATCTAGCTTGGATCACAATTTGGACACAGTCTTGGTTCTTAAAGTAAACCAGCTCTATGAGAAGCAAAATCACTTTTTCCTTTCAACACAAATCTGCATATTCCTAAGCCAAGACGATTAAATTTATACACTGTATAATCTGAAGACTCATTACTGATGTTATAGCCTCATTACTTATAATCAGTTATTACTCAAAATGCTTCCTAATTTTTTGTCAAAACAGTAATTTAACTTCAAACATGTTCTATACCTTGTTTTATCAATGCAATCAACCAACAGCAACAATAGTCATGTACCAGGAGGTATGTGAAGTTCAAGTTAATGAGTGCTCCCCCATAATTTCACTAAAAATGTTAAGAACCAGAGAAAGGCATACTAAAAACTTTTTTTTTTAGCAAGGGTTTATATTTACTAACTCACTCGACCAAGTCAATAGTAGGTAGCTCAGTAGGAAACATATCTGGATGCAAAGATCTTAACAAATCATTGCAGCAAACTAATAAGAGAATGGGTTCTGCAGGTTGATTTATTCCAGTAATATTTCTGCAGGTACACTGAGGCTTTGTATTTCAGACAGCTTTATTTAATTAAAGTGGTCATCTTTTGGCTTTAGCAGATTTTTCATGTTCCAAAGTGTGATAGGCCTGTGCTTGTATTCACACAATTTATTTCATTTTATTTTCACAGTAGCTTAGGTCTGCAGTGTTCAGGACAGCCAAATAATAGGGGAGAATTATCTTTTTGTCAATTTCCTACTTGGGGGGAGAAGAAAATAGATTTAAGTAATTTCTCACCAGAAATGAGAGCAATTATTTTGTTTTTGTCTGTGATAGATTGCCCATATGTGTATGCAAAATCTCCAAAAACAGTATTTTCTCAAAAATCATGTTTAATTTTTTTTAGTGGTTTGACACATGCCTTTCCTGTGAATAAGAGTTTTACTGCTAATGTCTTGTCAGACACATATTATGCATGGTCAAAAAAATCCTGGGCTGCACAAGGCCAATAACATAAAAACATGCCAAACTCTCATTTTAACACTTTTTATAACATTGGCACCAAGTTGTTTCAGTTTAAAGCTCTTTGCTATTTCAATCCATAACAAGGTAGTCATTTTTAGAATATTTTATGAGAAAAAAAATTTTTTTTAACCATCCACAATTTTGTTTTTGACTGCAAACTGTTGCTCTGGATGGACTGTTGTCCTGTTCAGGTTGTTCCTAGCAAACCTGTTCTCTCTTGCTCCCCATTGACTCTGCAACAATGGGGAGGCAAAAACATTTATTGACAGATATTTTAGTTTAACGCTATCGTTTGTTTGAAGTAAGTTGTCTATTTTCTTGTGCTTGGCTTGGAAAATTATTACCTAAAATTTAAGCCTTGGTTAAAGCTTTTGCTAGTGCAAAATGCTTGGAGCAAAAGAAAAGCTTTTACTGTATAAAAGGATAGAAGTTTTTTTTTTTTTAATTATCTAGAACAGCCCTGAATTATGTCAAAACAGGGGGAATGGTGCTAATGTTGGCCTCATGCAACAGCAAACTGCACAACAAGAAAACATTGTTAGCAAAAGCAAGATTTGAGTTGATTTAAGATTTTAGGTGTCTCGTCAGATATATGTTTAGAAAGAAATGGTACAGCAAAACACATTCCACGTGAAGAGTTATAATTTATTATAATACATTATAATAACTCTAAACCGACTTATCTGTTGGAGCAGAATACTAAAGTAACATCAGCTTTTCTGAGCTTTACATCATGTTACAATGTTATTCTGTTATCAAAAAATATACTTGGAGGGTTGCATCAATTTTTTTCATGCATGTTTGAGGAATACTTTAATCTCCTGTGGCAACCATACTGCTGTGCAAAACGCCTGGGTGAACCTAGCACCACTTTCAAGATTCAGCTCCTCCTCGGAGCTGCAGTTTCCAAGCTTTCGTACTTCCACCTCACAAACCACTCCTTTCCCACGACTGCCCCACTCACAGCTCCTACCGATTAGCCAGTTGAAATTAGCAAGCACTGTGCATCACCTGAGCACATTGTGTGAGCTACTTCTCAGTAACTCTGGTGAAAAAATTGTTAAAAAGAGGAGCGCTGTTGTGATGACTTCCTGAAGGCAAAATTTCAGAAAGAATAGGAGTTTTGAAAGAAACAAATGCCCAATTTCAAGGTGTTAAATTACGAAGTCAAATTTCTTTTAAGTTATATTTGATAAATATACAATTTTTAGAGCAACAGACGTTAACATAGTTACTTGATTGTGCCATAAAATGGCACTATGCCTGGGAAATACATAATACTGTCACTTCTGTATCTTAAAGAGACTGGGTTTTGGATAAAATGTCCTCTAGCAACTGATTAAATCTTCATAATTAGCATCATTGTTTATTTTCTTAACGATTCCAGAAACTGAATTTTGTATTTAAAAATTCTAAATCATTCCTGCTACTGTATTATTGATATTAAATGTTCTCTGTTTTATTTGAGAGGTCACTAACATTGTTTTTCTTTTTTACAATGTGTATGCAGTTTTGACAGTAAGGACGTAAGACCTCTAAGTCTTTGTAGTGCCATTTCTCAAGGCTGCCTGTCACATAATTTCCCGTCTGAAAATACCCTGCCAAGTCTTATGGGATGTGTTTCATTTATAGTAATAGGACATTTAATAAAAGAAGCTGATATTTTACTGCTGTTTACTTACATTAATGAAGACAAAAACATTGAAACAGATATTGTATTTTTTATGTAGTCTGTACATAAAACTGCTTCATTTGGAATGAATGAAGCTTTGCAATTACAAAGCTTCTAAAATCTTGAAGCTTCAAGCTTAGAAAACATTTAAAAAGACACTAGCCAACCAAGTGATTTAACTTCACCAGGTCAAATACTGAAAAATGTAATGCATTAATTGTAAAAACTCCATATTTTGGTTCTCTGAACACATTAACCAATTACTTGTATTTTGATGGTATTGAGCTGAATAAAAATCAGAAAGGATTTTAAATGATAATAATAAAATAAATATTTGTTTTGATATTTTTGGATTTAATATTTTTCAATACAAATTTATGAACTTGAATATTTACAGAATTATTTACATTTTATTTGTGTCCAGAATACTTTGAAAAAATACAAAAAACTAAACATAATACATTTCAAATAGAGTAGTGTAATGTTGTTATCAATAAACCTGACAGTAAAATTATTATTCTTCATAGTGATTAAGAAGGATCCCTAAATAAATTAAGTGTTAAGTTTTTGTTACTCCTTTTTATGTCACATTGTTTATCTTAAAACTAATCTCCGATAAACTCTATTGGCTTTTATGAGCTGTTTCTCATTTTCTCCACTAATTCAGTAAGTTGTGAGGTTTAGCTGGCACTTCTTTTTCTCAGCTAAGCTCATTAAACTATGACTCTTCAGGCCAAAAGGCCCCAAAAGCAACATCTTCCATTACTGCCCTAAGTACAGCAAAATCTCCACACATTCTGAAAGAATGGGACCAGCACAGTCCAGTGGAACGTAAACACTGGTTTCATCCAAGTCAACTCCTGGAGACAGCCTTCAAAGTGTTACTGCAGTGCATAACACTTAGGAATACTCAAATGGCTTGTTAGCTAAAAGAACACAGCAGTTTAATGCAAGCACCGGGTAAAACATGTTTAACCTTAAAGCACAAACATAGTAAAAGCTGTAATTTTATAAGCCTCTGTGTGCATAGTTACTTCACTTCTTGAGGGATTGCACACTTCAAGAGAGAAGAGAGGCAGATTGTAACCCTACTACGAGGGTTCATTGACCAAAAGCTACTCACTAATATCTTTATAACCCAAAAGTTCAGCTGAACCAAGGAAGAGAAAAACAAGCCCAACTCCTTGACTTTCACTTTAAAGCTGCACAGAGTCATGTGATTTTCACACCAGCAGGCCCGCTGGACATTCGCAAATTATCCTGTTCACTGGACCAGGTTACAACTGTGATTAATTCAAACCATTAGACTTTATAACTGCAATAACCTGATTAAGAGAACACAGTGACATTATAAAAAAATGTCATAATTCACAGTATTGGGAAACTCAGTTTTTTACAAGAAAAAGAGACACTCAAAATGAACCATAATCCTTCTCTAACTAATGACATTTGCAATTCTGATTTAAATATAAACAACTTCATTGTTATTTATTTTTGTTAAGGATTTTTGTAAATCTATGATTCTATGGGAATCACAAGCTTGCCTATGTATTACAGAAAAGGGCATCTTGTAGTTATCTTGTAGTTATATTTTTAAATTACTGCTTAAGTTTCTGACTTTTAGTGAGATGTGGAATCAATTTAGGAAATCACCTTCTGACATTCGATAGCTAATTTTATTTAAACGCCATTGAGGTTATGTATTGCTTCAGTAACAGTCTTCCATCAAATAAAATTCAGACAAAATTCAAACTAAACCCTAATTGAAAATACCCGAGTGAGCAGAAATAGGTTGCTTGTCTGCAATCGCTGTCAGAGACATTGTGAAGCTTTCTGTGGTTTCAACTGCAAAGACTCAAAGAAGGTCACTTTTCCAACACAGGCCAGACAAAAGGTGAAATGAGACAACTGAAGCAATCTTAGGTCAATATGAAATAGAAATCTCTCAGCTATACTGTAATAAAGTTACTGAAGTGAAGTAGTGAAGCCATAAAAGGGAACTTTTACAAGGAAAGAGCTGTCCAGAAGATTGGTTCGCCTACTGGCAAACTATGCCTTCAAAGAGCTAAGCTGGCATGGCGAACACAGCACCAAGGAACTGAAGAAAGCATTTTCACTTTTAACAAAAGATTTGGGGTTTAAACAGATGCAAATTATTTTTTTAACTAAGAAAAGGCTGTGCAAATAAATTTGTTATAGTGTATTATTGTGGTGTTTAAGATGTTAAAATAAATCAAATAAACAATCTATACCTGCTTAACATTGTGATGTTTAGTGTTACTTTTCCTGACTCTGCTTTGGATGTTTTGAGAGCAGGCAGAATTTTGGTAATTTACAATGTTTATACTTTTATTTCAAAGTTCATCAGAACAAAGAGTCTCACAATGTTTGCAATAGAAGGCACTTGAGATTTCAGGCTTTATTTAATACATGTGACAGTGTTGTATGCTTGATAGTTTTAATTGGAATTCTAAAGATACAAATAGTAAAAAGTGAATAATATCCAAATAAATACATAAAATCTCTGACATGTGTTGATGTTTGCGCAATCCTGATACTAGATATCTGTTTACTCATCAGCCACTTCTACTGTACGTCTCTTTGGCACATGCTGCCAGATACCAACACACAAGCTAAACAGGAATGGGAAGTGACTGAGTTTACAAAGATCCAGTTTGACAGAGACAAAAATTGTATGCTCTAATTCTGTTGCCCAACAGACTCAGTCACGTGTCTCAAGCACTTTATGATAACATGTGTACTTCGAAAAAGAGCCAGGAATTCATATATTTCATAAAACTTTTAGCCATTAAATTCTAGCTAAAGGAAATTAATTAGCATTGTGCTTAAAAAGGGTAAACACAATAACTGTCCCCTTCTGTCATTACAACATATGTAAAACATGAAAAAACCCAGTGTAACGACATCCATCCAAATAGAGCAAGGTTTGGTTAGGAAAGCTTTACTGAATATAGACATTTTAAAGTTAGCTATTCCCAGTACTAATCAGATGTAGAAAAGTGAAGTTAGAGGAATGAGAAATGTTTTAGAGAGTTATTTAAAGGAAACAAGATTTTAATTTGAAATTTATTGGCTGTTTTCATTCAGTCAGTGGAGCCTTGTCATTTCACCCACTTTGTTTGTTTGCAGTTTGGCTTGTTTAGTATCAATTGAGGATATTTTATTAAACCTGAAAAAGGACAATGTCCCTAAGCAGACATCAATAGATACTGCGAAGCAAAGTTTCTTTGCTTTATGCTTTGTGCTTTTAATGCTTTTAACCCACTAATTTATGATAAAGGTAGTATAAAATGTAAAAAACTGTTCAACCTTGAAATTGGCCACTTCTTTAGTAAATTTCTATGGAACAAAAAAAATCAAAAATATATGTATTGCCACAGCTCTGAAAACTCATATGGTGGATACAGAGGGTTTCAACGGGGTGGTCCAGAGAAAACCATAGAACAAAAGTTGCATATGTCATTGTGGTGACCGATGCAAGGACTAGTCACTTCACTCATTCAGCATATGAGCAAGTAAGGGTCTCAGAAATAATTTCAATGTGAATAGAAATATTCAGAGACAGGACAAAGTTTCAACAATTTTAGTGCTTACTTTAAAACAACAATTGGACCAAAACTCTGACATCAAACACAAAACTGATGCATTGTTAGGACACTTTTTTAGTTTTTGTGTAATTCATCACAAAGAATTATCTTGTATGGAAAAATTAATTGGAAGGTGATGTAAAAATATAACTAACATGATAACAGGCAAAATGCACATATAAAATGTAATAATAACTATGGATGACCTAATTCAATCCCAAGAATCTGCTCATGCTCTTCAGCATTTTTTTAAATTATTGATATTGGAGTAGCTGGTTGCAGTCAACTTTCTATGGTTTCCTGTTAGCTGCACCGCGTACTCTTGAGGACTGCATGCGACTCTTCATGCACCAATCTGATGTTTAACTTTTTTTCTGACATATGGGTTCCAGCTCAATTGTTTCTTTACTGACCACTGGATCAGTGACGTCAGGTATTCACGAGAGTATACAACATAAATCCCTCAAGAATAAACACAAGTAGGTCAAAGAGTAAACTCAAAGCTGCAGTTGCTGCTCACCAAACAAAAACAAGGTCATCATTTTACTCTTTTATTTAATTTTTTTCTGCTTCTTGGAGCTGTTGGATGTATGTTATTTTAATGCTACATGGCCGACACAGCTGGAAAATAAAATGGTCGTCATCATCTGCCAGATGTTTTAGTGAGTTTAAATGACTTTACTACATACACTTCGAGTTTGGTAGTGTGCTTGATATCACTGCTCAACTAACAGCACACCGCACAGACTCCCAGAATATGTTAAGCCTGGCAGGCCACCAGACTTTACTTGTGCTGCCATCGGGCTATGCAATGCTTATTTTTAAATAAGTCTTTTTAAAATGTTTGCATTTTTTAAGACTTTATAGTTGGTGTTCAGGTATTAATCTTCCAATCTTTTAATAACACATAAATATCAAGTGATATTTAAAAATTTCCTGCCAACTTAAAATTTTTTTTAACTCAACACAACAGGCCACTGGATCAATGACTGCCTTAGCACCTCAATATAATGTGCAAGTTTTATACTGTGATTTAAGGTCAGTGAGAGAGCTGTGTAACTGTTGCTGTGATTAAAAAAGCTGATCAAGATTAAATTACTTTAAGATTTCTCTGCATGATGAAATACCTTCTGAAGAATGTCCAAGCATTATAATAAAAAAAAAAAACATTCCAAAGCAAACTGTGGTAAATAAGAGGAGTCAGACTGAACCAACTTAAGGTGGAAGAGAATGGGAATAGATAATATGAATTATTTATTTGTTTTTACAACACTAGGAAATGTAGAAACCTTTTTAAAAAAATTATATGTAGCACTTATTATTTAAACTTTATTGCAAAATGTATTTATATCTACTGTACAGCAAAAGAAAACTGTACAAAGAGGACAATAAAAGCTGTGAATCACTGTGAGGCAGCCAGAAAAGAGACCAGTGTCTTCAGAGAGTTCAGAGCCTTCACACAAATGAGAGATGTGCAAAGAAAATTATTCTGCAGCATTCCTTAATAGATTATGAAATGAAGGAAAGAAAAAGGGTCAATTTGTGTCACAAAGCAATTGTGAAAAATAAATGAGATAATTAACAGAAATCAAGAGGAGCACATTTCAAATATGTCTCTGTTTTCTTTGTTCAACACAGCCTTTTTGTAATATCCATCCATTTCTCAGGTAAGATTCAAAGTCTTGCACAATAAAAAACAAGTAAAAGGACAGATTTCCTCCTTTTCATTATGTGCAGTTCTTTATTTGGTTTTAAAAACATGGCAGTTCCACAATGTGCTACATTTGCATGTTCAGAATTCAACCAATTAAAAGCTAATTAATTAGACACAATTCTATTAAGAAACAAATCCCAGTCATCAATATACACAACCAAGGGTCACCCATTGCTTAAATGTGAATTGGCTCCTTGCACCACGTGGACTAAAGAATAGCACAATAGCACTATTGGAAGTCACAATAAACAGTGTGGCATGCATATATTTGTTGGAGCATGAACTCATCAGTGCTGATTGATTTTACCTCCATGGATAGAAAGCTGAGCCGTTGCTTCGACATACAGATCTCTATCAAGTGGCCGCTTCTAGGAAAGATCTTAATTCCCCCTGGTGATTGTCATGTTATGGTAAACACTCTTGCGAATTCTTCCTGAAAATCATCGTATTGTGTAAGAAAGAGAAGACACACACACACACCCCCGCATGCACACACTCAAATCCTGACAAAAAAGTGTAAACAATTGTAATGATTCCCAGATTAATTGAGAGTTATAAACTGGGCTGAGGCCTATACCACTTATAAATTGTTTGTTTGACACAGAAAAACAAAAAGGGAACAGGGAAAATATGAACATTTTATAGCTACAGAAAGACCATAATGCTTTCAGTAGCTGCAGATCTCAAAGTTACCATCTGCTTTGATGCTTCCCATTTGTGCCAAAGTAAATTTTGGAGTCATGTGCATTTGATCAGTAGTAGTTAAAATTGTAAATTCTGATACTGATTAAAACTGAACTTGTTAATTCTACTTCGTCAGGACTGTGGAGTACAAAGTGAGCTTTTTGAGACATTTTTCACTTATGAAAAAATCTAAAAATCTTAGAATTACACAAACATAAAAAAACAATACAAAATAGTCAAATTAGACTGGACTCTATTATTTAAATACAATTAAGAACAACATTATTAATATCTTTGGCAGATTTAGGTTTAATCATTTTGTTTGACCAATTTGTCTTTTTCAGATTTTAAGCAGTATCTTTGGAGTGGCTAAGCCACACTGCCAAATTTAATCTGTGAATCCTACAGATTGATGTGACGGAAAGAAAACCTTTCAACCTCAAAGACTGAGGAGTTCACAAGTAGGGATGTAAATCTTTGGTACATACCAGTAGAAACATGCATGTTTTAAGGGTTTGGTTGATGTAATTCTAACAGGTATTTTTACTGATCATTGAAAAGAGGCAAAATAACATTTGAAATCCCATATTGGCACAAAGACAAAGGTAAAGTAAAAACAGATCAACTATGTTTATGCTGATTTCTAATAAGAAAAAACTTTGTCTTTAAAGCAATTTTGGTTTTAAAGCAGATAAGGATTTATAGTTTCCAAATAATACTAAAATTTTTCAGAATCTTTAACCCAATATCATGAATCATCTCATGTCATGAGCAACATGCATTGTCACACTCCTAATGCTTCATGATGTCTCATTGCACAACTTGTATGTTTTCTTTACTACAGCCTTGTGCCTGCCTTCCACTTGGCAGCTTTCCCTCTGATATGCTGAATGTTTATAAAGGAAAGTGGGCAAACGGCCTCCTGGCAGAAAAACGGCATTAAAAAAAATCATTTACTCCTCTGTTTATTTTTTCGGTTTTTGCCTTTGTTACGAGTTAGGTGCTTACCGTTAAATAAACTGTTTAATAAATCTGCCTGTGGGTAGTGCATGCTCCCTTGATGAATTGTGAACAGCCAAACAGCGAACTGAAAGGATACTCGTCCACTTTGTACAAGGCAATTCATGCAGCCTTGTTCATTTGGGTATGCATGAAGAAACAATATCCTACTGGGAGCACTCTGAGTTTCAAACACTCGGGGTCAACTACACGAGCAGATTCCACATGTGTAGCCTGTGGCCACTGAGGTTTGGAATCTACCTCCCTCCTGGCTGGGTGACGTTGCATGTTCTATTTCCAGACCACGGGTTGAAGTGAGGCTGCAGGGAGTGTAACACTGACCTACATGACCTGTGGCCTAGAAAAGCAGCCTGAAGCACTGCACACTAAAAACTCCTCACTCCTTGTTATGCAGTCTTTCAAAGGATTCAAAACCATTTTTTTTTGCGCATAGCATATGTCTTTTGATGCCAAATGATTTGCATCCTTTTTTTATTCACATCTTTGACTTGTCACTGCACACCGCCCAGTTGTCGGAACCCGATGCCCACTTGCTGAAGTCTCAAGTGGGAAGATGGAAAAGAAAGCCGAAGAGGAAAAACTGTTTTACTTTCAGGCCCAGTGTCTACAGGCCACATGTCTCCAGTCATCTGTCACTAGTTTACATACATACTATGACACTTCCCCTCTCAGTGGGAACCCGTTGTCACCACTCGCCCGCCAGCGAGGGCTTACTGGGTGCTAGATGGGTCTCCCCCAGGTACCTCAGGGGAGCCGCATTAGGCCTAACTGACAGACTGACAGCAGCACGCAGACACACATGCACACAGTCCATCCCTTTTTCCAAGCGGCGCTCCCTCCTCCTACAGCGCAACAGCTCACATTCTCCCAAGGCACACTACACTTTGCATAAAGCAGTGACTTTGCTTTACATCAATTTTTTTCAGACGCAAAATTATTTTTCACCCCTCTAGCCCCTCCGTGCTACGTGGAAGTTTTGAAATGAATAATGGAAACAACAGAGCTGAAGACTCATGGGATCCATTTAAAGATGTGGGAGAGGCGATGCAGTCAGGGTTTGGGCTGCAAAAATATCACGCTCCTAGTAAATGAGTCTACTATTGTTCTGCACTTTATAGAATGGCTGCTTTAAACCATGTGCAGAGCAAATAGTGCCGAGAGTTTTCCCCTAATAAAAGAGAATGTTAGCGAGAGAAAAAACTAAATAAAAAAATGAAATAAATGGAGTTAAATTGTTTGACACAGTAAAAAAAAAAGTTAAAATCTGTGGCTTAACTGGCCAAGATGCACTGCACCGCTCTATTGCTCTGCAGATTTAATGTTAGATGCTGGAGAACACAGAACATGCAGGACCGGTCAAGAGCACAAATGGATTTATTTCCTCCATGAAAGTGAGAGATTAAGCTATGTTTAACTCTTCTCAGCAAAAGCCACAACTTGGTATTTCCACCCCGGCTTCCCAGGTCCTTACAATGGAAGTCCTCAGTAGCAGCTACGACGGGTCAACACAACTCCCTGAGGTGATTTCCTGATAATGAACACAAAAGAAGTGTCAACCCTCACAAAGCCCACTGATGACTGGAAACCCTCCAGTGCTCATTTCTGCCCAATTTGTTTTTCCTAAATTAAATTAATGAAATATGTGTAGACACTAAAAGGAATTATCAAAAAGACATATTCAGAAATTATTCAAATATACAAAAAACTACAGTATATGACTGGAGATGCATTAGTCAGAACTTGAAAAACACAATATTTCTTGGATCAGTCAACACAACCTATCTAACCACAATCACTTTAAATGCTGTTACTGATAGAAGACGTTTCAACATTGATTTATTTTTTTATTTGCTGGTTCTGTTGAGGTGTTTAAAAATGAAGCCAGGGGAAGCATGGACAGGGAAGCAAGATATTTTAAACTAAATACTATTGCATGATACTCTGTGACTTATTTAGGCTATGAGCAAGAACACAATATATATATGTAGTTCCTATAATGAGCTCAGCTGACGCGCAGCTCCACCAGGTGTTTGTTAATTGCTGCTGGCTGGCTAGTCTGAAGGAACTGAGCGAGGGAATCGTGGGGAAGGGTTGCTCTCTGTGGCAAAAGCTTGGATGCTTGGAAAGTGCAGCTCCAAAGAGGAGCTGCGTCTCAAAGGCAGCGCTAGTTCCACCCAGGGGTTTTGCACATCTGAATGGCTGCCAAGGAAAATTGAAGGATTTCTCAAACATGCATTAAAGGATCAAGGCAACACTCCAGGTATGTTTTTGATAAGGGAATAACATTGTAACATGATGAAAAGCTCAAAAAGTCAATTTGTATCCCTTTAAGCAAACAGGAAGGCTGAATGGAGGACAGCAAAGTTGATTCAGATCATTTTTAGGTTCGATTTGTAGATGTTGCCAGTCTTTTGGTAATATCAGTGTGTTCTTACCAAAAGTAAAACACAATTACTTTTTTAGTTTGTTTTTAAGCGAACTCTTAGGTGTATAATGCAAGTTTAGGTCAAATGTCTTTCTGGGATGTGGGAAAGTAAGCAAATAAAAAAAACAATATTGGTGCATTCATAAAACATGAAGTTCTAAACAATTATCAAGACTAAAATAATTCAGTATAAATCTCAGATATTTCTGCGTTCAACGGTACATAAAACACAAAATTGGTCACATTGACCAATAAATAGACTGAATGCTCACATATGTTGTATTATATGCTTTTGGTTTGCTTGGAGTTTTCTGTCTGAAAAGGAACTGAAACAAACCAAGAAAGTTAAATTTAATAAACTTATGAACTGATTCGGTCCAGTGTAAACAAACTTTTAACTAGATGTAAATGTAAGCATCTGCAATCTTTAGGGAATCCACAGGGAACCTGCTCTTTTGACTATGATAGGCTGCACTAACAGCAATGTTTGCTTCCATTTTCCTTTTGTTTTAAAATTATAGTGAAAGCCTGTTTCATTGCAACTCCTATCTTACATAGCGACATGATGTGGCTATAAATATTTAATATCACTGCAGGAAGGCAAGAAAAAAAAATTGAACACTAATTGTATTTCCCCTAGTAGCTCTGAAAGAGAAATTGGAATTGGTTTAAATTGGCACTCTCATGTAAAAGTTTTAAAGAAATCCAAAACTGGTGGAAAAAACAAAACAAAACAATTCTTTGTGGGTCAACTTGATTTCTGAAACTGATTCACATATGGGTATACCTAACAAAAAGCAAATAACAAATATTTTTCCTTTCTTTATCTACATGCCCTACCGCTCAGCCCTTCTTCAGCACAGACTGGCATGGTCATGTCACCATGCCACTGTAGACACCAGCTGCCTCGCCATAGCCTGACACCTTAAACCTCCATGACGGCGCATAGAATTACACACACACACACCACTCTATCCCTCCTTCTATTCCCTCCAGGCATCCTTGTCCCCCTCCTCTCTACACCATCAGGCAAACCCCAACCCATCCTCTCTCGTCGCTGGCACTCAAGGCTCCCTCTGCTCGCGCATGGCATGGTGCCAACCTGTCAGCCACCCAACACCATAGAGGATGAATGAATCACTAAGAACTTTGAGAAAAGCACTGATCGCTCACATCTCATCTGATCAGCGCTTCAGCTAATTGTCTCAAATTGATATTTAAGACAATTAGCGGTGGAGGGGGAAGAGGAGGGGAACGTTTTAAATCGGAGGAAGAGAACGAGTCAAAAGATGAGCTTTTATATTCACACGCATGCTTTTGAATGTCGATGTTAAAGTTAATCCAAGCATGTATTTTAATACATGAATTATAAGAGTATAATAGACTATTACTAGAACCACAAAGTGATTCGGTGTAATGTGCAAACAGTATTTTCAAAGTGAGTTATTATTCCTGTCTAAATTTAAAAGGAATCAAAGACAGCTCTCTCAAGTGTCCTCGTAAATAGAGGAGATACTTTGAAATAGATTAATTTAAATAAGCACAAAAGAACAGGTATGTTCAAAGAGTTCATATTAAAGCTAACTGGGCATGTTATCCAAGTCAAATTCTCTACAAGTTTCCACTATATCTATATGGACTATAGATATACACTATATACACTATATGTATATTTTCAACTCCCACATTTCCTCTATAACCTCCTTGAACTGTGACTGCACACTGCAGGCCAGCAGGCTGGAAGAAGGTTTCTATATGTTTTTCCTCATGCAAACAAATTTGGATGTTGGGGATTATTGAAGGTCATGCAGGTGAAAAAAAACTTAATAAGACCCCTTGGTCATTGGTCTCATTGAATTGATACTGTTTTAAAAATACAATTGGCAAGCTATGACTAAATTTGAAATGTGGTTATCCAATATTTCTTAATAAAAAATAGTACAACTGTAATATGTTGCATTGTTTAAGCGTGTTTTGTTCTCTTTCTGTTTAAAGATGTCAGTTTATGTTATACATATTGGTTTTAAAGTTTTCTGTAAAAACTGTGATATCATGAAATTGTGGTACTTTTACCAAATTTTATAACATAAAAATCATCTGCATACAGCTAACAAATACATTTCAATCTACGTTTTTTTAACTCAGTAATTGCATAAATTTTTATTTTATTTCTCTACAATGATGTATTCAGTTACCACATTAACCAGACAAAGCAGATAAAATATATTTTCCATAATCCTCTTATGAAAGGCTTGCCTTTTCATAATATGAACAGTTTTTACAAAAAAGAAGAAACACCTTGAAAGAAGGACAGGAACAGTGGCCTCTCCTCACCAAGGTTATTCAGTGATAAGCAACAGTACTCAGCCAGACAATGACAGCCCAAAGTGGGAGCTATTTTCAAAAGTATTTCTAAATTGTAGAATTTGTTAATCATACTCTTAGAGTGTTGGGTCCTCGCACCCTAAGAGTGACAAGATGTTATCTGTTTAAAGACGAAAATTGTAGGTGTGGAATCAGATTTGGACATGTAGTTATTTCATACAGGTGAATAAAATGCTCATGCTGTCATCCGGAGCTGTCGACAGCTCTTGTATTCAGCCCATGCGCATGCAACAACATACGAACAATGCTACCGCCAGAATGTACAAACATGGATTATAAAACTATTTGAAAAGGATGTAAAAAAAAAAACCTCCTATGGCAAATTATGAAACATCTAAAAATAATCAGTCCTAATACATTGCATACACTTTTGAACTGCAGTTTTAAGATAAATAAAGGCTTATAAATGCCCATTAATTTTGGTCACTTGACAAGAAAAAAAAAATCTAGAACTTTGCATCACTAATTAAAATGTAAACAGTGTAATGAGGACATCAGTGATTTAGGCAAACGTCTCTCTGGCTGCCACAGGGGATATGATAATTACAGAGGCGAATCTATGAACGCACATGAATCTCCTACAAGTCCAGATTAAAAGCCTTAGTGCTAAACCTAGTTTGGTACACTTGGGGATTGTCTATTCTAGCCAATCCCCAACAGGCTCCGAGCTGCCTCGTCTTCTTATGAGTGTAGAGACACCTCATGTGAGGGAGATGAAACAAAGCCTCTGTTTCAGCATGTTGGAAAGGGGAAGGAACAAGGCGTTTGAGGCAACAAATGCAGCACTTTGAGTAAATAATATGCCAGCCAATGTCCTGAATAAAGCAGCCCTGCCCATCCAATACACTTTGTGGTACTGTTATTATAATCAGTTACACAGCAAACCCTGCATTCTATAAGGATACTGTTTTTTTTTAAATATGGGAAATATATGATCATGTGATGTGTGGACTATTTGTTTTCAGCAAAGGAAAGCAACGGTGACCATAGTTGAACTAGCTTGGATCAGACTTTATACATAAAAGGTTATAAAAGTTTAAAACAGTTAAACTTTTCCAAGACCTTCTAATGAGATGCCAGAAAAAGTAACACAGTCAATTGTCACCTTCCACACCCTTTCCTGTGTAATGCAGGTCAGCTGGCTTGGGAAAGAACTCTTATGCTTTTTCCTCACTTGCAAAGACAAATTGGGCTGTTTGGTAGACGTGGAAATCTCAACCTTAAGGAAAATGTCTGCTTCATCTCAGGAACACACAAGAGGACTTCTGTCCGCTAAGTATGGTAACTGCTAAAATAGCATACTAAACACAGCTTAAAATGTCAACTCTGCAAAAACTGTTTAACATTAACTGCTCTCACACACATTCACACAGAACTGTCTCTGAATCACCTGCTGCTGTGCATTGCCGATAAGCTGGGTGAAAAGATGCTAATGCAAATGGGCCTGTTTTGAAATATTTAGGATAAGGTAACGCTGCCTTACTTTTGGCAACGTGCAGCTGGTTAGCCGCAAACACTACTTGGTTATGCAGCTGTCTGTAGCCTGACAACTCGAACAGGTAGCCCAGTAGTTAATCGGCTAATTTCAGATTGCCATATTTGTGTTATTTTATAAAAAAAGGTTAACTTAAAAACTACTAGTAAATCAAGCAAATATTACATTTCAGCTAGAGCCTGTTTGAAAAAAAAAATACAAATGACTTGCAAATTACAGCATTATACATTTAAAAAAACAATATATTATTCTTTACAACTTTATGAAAGTTTTCTTTTTAAAACTAATGAAATAAGGCCGTTATACTTTTTTTCTTTTTTTTTTACGTTTTTGTGTTTTTACCATGACACTTTGGAATTTACACACTCTTATTCTAACTTAAAAATCTCATACATCCCCCTTTTCAACTATATGATACAATAATATACTGCTGTAAAAATAAGTAACAGTGCTTATTTAAAATTTCTGGTTTCCCCTATTTTATTTTTTCTAGGTATGTGTTTCAGTGAGATAATCATTTTTAAACTTTCAAATAAAATTATTGTAATTTCTGGCTTTCGTTTTCAGAAAATGATAAAAATGACGAAAATCTAAAAGAATCACAGCATTTTCAGAGGCTCAAATAACACAAAGGAGACTAGTTCATATAAATTTCTCAACAACACAAAAGATATATTTTCACTTTGAGAGAGTTAAGAAATCAGTGTTCAGTGGAATAGCACAGATTTTTAGTCATAGTTTCAATGCAATTTGGCAAGCCGTCCATTTATCTTTAGCACTGCTGCTGGTTTCAGGTGACCATTTAAACAGTGTCCCATTAAATAGAAAGACATGTGCTTGTGATGGAATTCAGCAGATACTGTAATGGAAAGGCATACATGTACTGTTGCTAAGTTCAGAAACCATTGCGGTGTTCTCGTACTTTTTCATTTATTTTTCTTTTTTTTTTTGCTGGACTTTATAAAGTTCTATTTCAAGCAGGCAGAACAAATTTCAGTGCTTTATTATCCAACCTACAATTATTTGCCCTGTAAAATCAATTAAAATAAATTTGTAATTTACTTTTACTATAAGGAATGAATTACACGACAGGCTGGTAGCTACAAGCAGTCAAATGTAGGCACATGCATTTAAAAATGTCTATGCCATATGCTGTCACTCAGAGGAAAAAAAAACAAGTCTGAGCAGACAGTCACTGTGTCTAAATGAGATGGTGGTAGGAGGAGGAGGGGAAGGAAAAGGGAGGATGTCAAGGATTCATGGTCCTTCATCTTTGCAGTAGAGCAAACACGTCCCTCAGTATAGCAACAGACAGCTGCCTCCACCTTCTAATGCAGTCCAACTTAAATCACTGTGAGAATTGTCAGTGTAGAGAGAAAACGCACAAAGATAACATAGCAGGCTGCCATGAGGGAAACGACAGAGATGTGGAAACAAGAAAAGGAGAGACATAGACAAAGAGAGAGGAGGGAGGGGAAACATGTTGAAATACTGGAGTTTTTTTTTTTCTTAGTCTGACTCCTATGGGGACTCTTGCTTTTAATATATAAAAAAACAGCAAAGACACCACTTAACATATTTCCTTAAAGCTGACAAACCTGCTCTGATCAGATTTAATATAGTCACTGACTATGAGATTTTTTCTTTGTTACAATTCTATAGATCCATGTGTAAAGATTTAACTATTCATCAATTTACAAAGCTTCTGCAGTTAGCGATGTCAGTGGTAGCCTTTAATTGTCATTGTTGAAGTGTCACGCCTGTTGTATACATTTTTTTCCCTTTATTTTTAGGGACATCAGATGCTGCACACTTTAGAATATAGACAGAACAGTTAGATATGCTAAATTGCTATGCAAGGGCATGTCAAGTTGTTAATTGTAAGATTTATTTAGGACGCACATTGCTGACGTTTTCTCTTTGTACTTTGTTGCATCTGGAAATAATAGACAGAGGAAAGACTAATGTAATATTCCTGGTAGATAAATAAGCTAGCACTTATTTGATTGAAAGTGAAAATTTAAAGTGTCAAATTTCCCTTTAATATTTTACTTCTAATCTGACTGAACCAGAAATAAATGCACTTCGCTTCTTTCAACAAGATTTTCTTTTCTTATTTCGACTGCCTAAAAGTAAAACAAATATTTTTACCTTGTTAATAATAGCCATCACTCTTTACAAGAAAATGAAACAAACATTGAAAAGGGTGACAAAAACATGGGGGAGGTTCAGCATCTGTTGCCGACGTTTTTGTTTCCTCTAAGGTTCATGTCAAGCAGAAGCTGGAATTGTTAACGCAGATGTTGTCTTTTCAGAAATAAACATCGCTGCCAGCGTTCTTTCTATGCACATCCGAGGTGTCTGGGGTTAAGTAAGGATCTGCAAGAATCGCCTAACGCTCTGCAGGAGCTCAGGCGTGGAGCTCTTCAGGAGATTGAACCTTGAAATATATGCTCAGGCACTTCTTAATTATTAGGGGTCAAATACTGAGAAGTGTGAGAAATGCCAGATTATTATAAACATGTAGACATATTTAGATTTTTTTTTTCAGAAAACACTACATGTCTCAAGATTTGATGAGAAACTGGAAAGTTTAAATAAATCTATTCCAATACTTTTAATTAATTAATCCACTAAAAATCATAAAATGTAAATCTGCAGAGTACAAGAGGACAAACTAAAATATAAACAGGAACACATATGTTCCTACTGTCTTAGGAGCTAGTATCAAAATTCAGTTTAATAAAAAATACCCATCACACATGCATGGCAAAAAACAAATAGGACAATACATTCAAAATACAAGCAACCAAATTTAATATCCACTTTACAAAAAAACAAATTACAACAAAACACTTACACATAATTAATGTGATGGTAATGTACTTGTTTTAACCACTGAATGACAGATGCTGGAATGCAGTTGTTTTTTTTTTTTTCTTTTTTTGAAGAGGAATGAAAACACACTTCAGCTCACTGATGGCAATGTTTAATTTCCTCTCAGAGCAAAACATGCAAATGAACTGCAAGAACACAATTAAGTGAGTTGTTCATAACTGGGAGGTGGAGAAAAGGTTCACATAGGACAAAGTGTTTGCAGGGGGAGAGAATTTGCACAACTTGTTACGTACCTCTCTCCCCCCACACACACATACACGCACACACACCCACTACCAGACTTTGTGTCCATTTACTGGCTTGTCACAAATAATTACTGCTGAAACAAAGAATGAGAACTATTTCTGACAAATGAAGCGATATGTGTGAGCAGATCTGATTTTACTTCGACTTGTGTTTGAAAGACAACTGAAAACAGTCGTCCCTTGTTTAAAAGTCAACTTAAATGGGACTTTACTGTTATAATGACATATTTTGGTTTATTGTCATTTTTCTGTGTGTATAATAACTAATTAAACTGAAGCACAATTATTGCACATTGATAACTGTGAAACTGTAACAGTAAGTATACACTCTAAATAACTAGCTTAAATATAGATTCTGAGCTGTTCTGTGTCATTAAACTAGTAAAATATATATGAGGAACAATATATGATATTTATAACATAAAGATGTGGAAGCAATATGCTACTAAAAACATACGAATAATTTGGATTTAAAAAGTGTTTATTAATGCAAATTTATTCGGTACTAGAAATGCATTCATGTTTTTAGATTTATGCATGCATAAAGGTTTGAAAAGTTGCACAGGACTTCTAAGAACAACAAACAAAATTAAAATGAAGGTAACTGCTCCTGTGAACTCAAATTGAAATAACTGAAAATGCTATTTGTCTGAAATCAATAACACACTATCCTCTTATATCTCTGATCATTAAGGTATCAACCCTGTATTAAAAAAACTTGTTAGGATGAACCATGCACACAAAAAGACAATACAAATACTGCAATGACAGCTTTTCTCCTCCCAAATATAACAAATAACAAAAAAAATATAACAATGAAGATAATTGCAAATTGAACATAGGCCTACCATAAATACTGCTGCTAGTGATCATGTCTTCAAGCCTAAAAACAAAAGGAGAGGGGGAAAAAACAGCAGAATCGGAATTTTCACGAGGTGGAATTCCAAAGGTTGCTTCTCATTACAGCCACTTTCTTCCTTAAGCTATCAGATTTCACAACTTAAAAAGAAACAAAAAAAAAAAAAACAGGCTCCGTTGTTCTTTTCCTTAAGCGCTCATTTTAATAATTAAGAATAAGGTCAAAGAAAAAATGAAATAAATAAAATCAATTTTTAAAAAATCCCGTGGACAGAGACGCAAGTGTAGGGACTGTCACTTCATGCGCTGAGTTGAAACTAGAGAATAGGAAGCATGTGAGGCACTGTAGATGACATAAAACACACATTCTTCAAGCCGCCCATTAAGAGGAAGAGGCTAAAGCAGCGTGAAGCCCCCCTCCTCCCTTTACGTTTAAAATAGATTACTTGCCAGCAGTTGTCCCACTAAGAGCGCAATGACAGCCCATCTTTCTATTAACCTCCCGCCTGCAGTTCCAGCGGCCACTTTTATTCAGGCTGACATGCAAAAACTTCCCAATAGAGGAAAGTTATTTAGTAAAAGAAAGCCTGGATCCAGTCCTCAAACTACGCAGAGTGCCGCGGCATTAACAAAGTCGGTTCTAACTTCAAAATCCTGCACCTCGCTTTTTTCTAATGCGTGCCATTTCGTGTGGGAAATCATATTAATAATACTAATAACAAAAAATGAAACACGCAGGATGAGCGTCCGCAGACAGACAGCGCTGCAGTCCTCTGATGCGCGGCACGGTCTCTTAGCGCTTCCACGGAGCTGCTCAGTTTCTCTTTCTATAATTTGTTCGCATCATTGGCAGACGGAGCGGGACTCACCTGTGTGAGGTGACAGGGCAGTCACAGCTTACGGGACCATCGATCCGCGCAACGCAGGGACGAACACGGGACTCGCAGCGATCAAGCGAAGCTGCTCGCGATTTGAAACCATTCCAAGTTAGTCAGGGAAAGACTGACCACAGCCTCTGCCATGTTGGAATTCCAAATCCTGGACAGCTGCTCCACTGACTGAAGGCAGCACGCCGCGCCACTGCGCATGTTCCGTCCGGTGAGAGCCAAATTCAAAGAAAGTCACCCCCAATGGGCAGCAGTTAAATATATTCAACAGTCCGTACGTGTTTTAGTAATTTAATTTTGTGCGTCCGAAACCTAAAAAGGGGTTATTAATATGTTGTAATATATATCTTTAAAACTGAAAAAAATGCATGATTTTAAACTTAAATTTGTTTGGATTTTATTTTCAAATTTAAATGAATAAATGAGGGGAAATAGCACCACGGTACAATGCAACACAATCTTCATGTGGAGTCAATGGGAATTTGCCCCTGTTGTGTTGAGGTGGTGGTGCCCACTGATAGATGCTGAGAATATGGTGAATGAGTGATGTACTTTGTGTGGAACAGCATTCCATTTTAACCAACCCAAAAATCGCAGATCTTCATGTGTTTAAGGGTACTACAATACAAGAATTGCCAATGTCTGTCGGTATTTTAAAGGAGTGTTTCCAACATTGACCTCACAATTTGTTTTTTAATATTACAAGAGACCTCTTTTCCCAAATTAATCAATATTACTAATTTGCATGTGATAAGAAAATTATGTAAGTGGGGCAATGAATTGAGTAACATATAGAAAACAGTATCTCCTGCATTCAAAGCAATTGTCATTCACAGAATATTAAAAAAAGTGTTATTTTTCACTTTTCTTGGCTATCGGGGCAAAAAAATATCCAAAATAAATTTCCTGCCACTTTGTTTTTGACTTCTCAAAAACATAACATGCTCAAAAGCATAGCATGTCCTGATTAAGTGTTACTTTAGAGTATTCAAAGTGAGGTTCCGTCAAAAGGTTGTGAAATGTAAATTATGTTAGGCTCTTCATTAATATCCTTACACTGTTACTTATCTGCCTGATATCCAGCAGATATGGTGACTCTAACTTTTAGCCCGTCAAAGCTCATGCCACAGAATGTTTTCAGACATGCTCAAAAGTCAGTGCTAGCCAAATGTACTTGCAACTGGAGATTAAATGATCAAAGCCTGAGTAATGAGGTTCCAATCCTGGCCCACTATATTGCAAGTTTAAACATGTTATTGTTCCAGCACAACTTAGTCATATGATTGTGTTACCTCCTCACTGTGCCTCCTAGTGTTAGAAAAGCCTGCTAATCACTCATCCATATACAGTATATCAGGTGTGTCGCAACAGGGAAACACCTATACATGCAGGACAGCAGTATAGAGGACCAGGGATGGGGACCCATGTGCTGCAGCATCAGATACACAGCAAATTTATACAGGAATTTTAGTTAACAAAAGCAAAAGATGACTTGCTGAAAAGCAAGACATCCAAGAAATTATATGTTCAGGCAAAACACTAACACTGCCCCCCCACTCATGAAAAGTATGATTTTGACCTGGTGTTGGTTAATTAAAACTGAGATATATGTTTTTATTATACTCATACCTTAATAATGATCATTATTGTGATGGATGTCTTTATTTTACTGAATACCTTGAAAGAGACAGTTGGTCCCTTTAATACACTAGGGAGACCAAAGAGACCCTGGTTTGACACATTATGTGAGGTTTGGCCCCAAAAGTTGCATTATGCTCCTTCATCTCCATACCCAAGGCCCTGGAAAAGATTCATTGATTCAGCCTTCAGCGCTCCCTTGGCTGCAACATGCTAATTCCATCTGCCCTAACTCTTTGGAGAAATCATAAAGCAAGACAGGGAGCAGCCACTGAACTGCACCTGGAAATGACACTTTCAACACATCCACACAAGCTGTATTTTAAAAGTACCATGCATTTCATATTAGTAAGCTATACAGCAAAGAGACAGGAAGAGTAAGGAAAAAGAGATGCTGCTGTTGGGCACTAGAAGACGCCAGCATTCATCAGATATTACATATGCTCATATGACTCAAGCAGAAGTGAGCGTCCGAGCTTGCAGAGGAACAGCCTGTGAAAATGTCTGTGTGCTGTGAAGGTCACGATGAAAACAACAGCAGTGCATTTCCAGGTGTAGCCACGTCCATTGTCTCCTTCCTCATATGGGCATGTTCAGTCTGTGCCTTTGTCCTTGTGTCAGCAGGCAGGACATTCTAAATTATTTTGCTCAGCTGCCTCCCTGAACTCTTGCTACAGCACGTCAATACACACATCATGCAGACCCACACACAAACGCACGCACCCCCCCACGCACACACAAAGGGCAACACACCAACTCACGCACACACAGAGCCATAGGGAGCACGGTTCATGTCCATCACATTCTGGAATTTTTGACACATGCCAAAACCTTAAGAAAAAAATGACATATTTCTACTTTTTGTTCTGTTGTTTTTATGATTTAAGATCAACATTTTACTTTTGGACTTTGGTAATAAAAATTAACAGAATTGAAATTCAGCCCTTGAATGACAGAAAGAAAACAACTGAATATATCTGCTTTCCTGTTGCTCACCCAGCAAAACTGTTCATTTCCCCCGGAAAGAAGCTAGGGGCCTACAAGGCATGTGACTTACTTTTTTTTTTTTGACCCTCTGCCTACTGAATCCTATTTCACGTGGGATCACTTCAGCAGCGTTGCCGGGCAGTGAAGCACTGACTACGGATAAACCATCAGCAGGCAGTGGAGCATGCATCTTCACGTAACCGTTTTTATTCCCCTGATCAGTGGTTTGTCGAGGTATTGACTGATCCTCAGCGTAATCACAGCAGCTACACTTGCATCATGTTTCATAACAAATAAAAACATGTTGAGTTCTTGGCCTGGCCCTGAAACCTATAATGCTTTTTTATCTTGGGTCTGTGTTTATATTCTCTGTCATTACACAAGTTAATCAAATTCGATTTGGGGACTTTTCATGGAGTGATGCTGTAAACAATATAATTTGCTGAGGTGCTGTACTGCATCTCTGGGCCATCAGAGTCAATGATTTCTCATCAGGAATAAAGATCTTTGAGCTCAAATGCACACTCGCTCTAGTCGAGTCACAACCATAAAACAATTTGCCTGAAGAGAACCAGATATTATGGTGAATAAAAGATAATCAAAATGCAATCATTTACAACCCAGATGTTGCTGATAGTTCTTAAAATGTTTATTTGAGTACTTGCACTAGTAAAATAAATTTTCTGTGAAACATTAGTCATTCATTACATGTTTGTAAATGTAATGAATGACTAATTCTGGAATCAATCCTGCTTGCAAGCTGAGTTTCTTCAGCAGTTGATGCCAATGAAAGACACACTTTAAATGTGGTGATTACAGAAAAGAGTTAACATGACCTCTGTTAGAACATATGTAAGATGTTTATATCAGGCTTTAACTAGCAATGCTAAATTCAGATTTGCTAGTTACATTTCTTAACCCATAGTCATGCACATCTCAGCTGTGCATGGAAAAGTGAGTTTTCCTCTACACTATCACTACATGCATGCTCAGAATGAGGAATTGCTTCACAATCAATGTGCTAATGCAGATAATTGTTCTCTGCCGCTACATGCTCTGGACAACATGTAGCAAAAAATGCAGTTTTTCTAAGGTTTTCTAAGGGAAGTTTTATTTAGCATCTAGCAGCAGCGTTTCTTGTGATAGTGACGATCTTATGCATGTTTAAAACATGTTTGCACTAAAGACAGCCTCTGTGATCCTCTGCCATTATTCTTAAGTATTTGTTATTGATCAATTTGTGCTGATTTTGAAAGCATGTTACAGATGTTTTGTTTCTGCAGTATTTAATTTACATGCTGTAAATTTATTGACTGCTCAAGTCAATAAAAAACATAATTGTAAGATAACAATGTATTTTAATTCATTGTGAATATAAGTTTAAGTGAATAATTATGATCCAAAAATATTAATAGACATCCATGTAAATAAAATGCATGTCAACTGTCAGATCATTATTATGGAATAAATTATGTTTGTAAATCTGTGTGCATATACTCTAGCTGAAATTCTAATAGGGACCATCTTGAAGTGAATAGAGCCCACAAGAGGATAAGCTACTAAATCTTGCAATAAAGGCAATGTGATTTACAGTAAATTCCACAAGGCTGACAGTGCCACAGCTGAGGGCATAAACACTCCTTTCAGTTCTGTGCCTTAGTTTTGTCCGTTGTGAACTACAATCACGCAGGCATGCTGCTCAGTGGCAGTGACTTTGATAAATCACCAGGAAGTCCTGCTGTTGGCTTAAAACTAGCACTTGTTCAGTTGCAATTCTGCATTTGTCCCTCTTTAATGTTTATGGAAGTAGCTTTAGCAGTAATCTGTCAGTGATTGATTAGGTGGGGCTAAATCCCTTCTCCGTTCTCCTCCACCGGCTCGCTGTTCTGCTCCGGCTGTGCATTTACAGAAAGATGACTGTGTTAGAAGGAGGCTTCTTATGTACCTGCAACATAAACATAGTTACTTCCACATGGGTGACTACAGGCTCAGGATGACCACCAGTAAAACTAGAAACAAGGAGTGACATGTTTTGTTGTTGCCAAATTCATGCGCCAGTGGATAAAGAAATAGGCTTATAGACCTATGACAGAGTTGCTTTGGGAATAAATCTTGTTTAAAGCTGTCATCCATGTTCTGCACTGCAGAAAAAGATCTACGATGTCTCAATGCAACACAATCACTGTTTTGCTTATGACACATCTAAAAAAGCAGAATTGTAACAGACTCATATGTAAGCATTAGAACATATTTATTTTCTATGTGACTCAAGAGGTTGAAAAAGCAATTTAGAAAGGGTGTTGAGTATTGATCACACTTACCAGCAATCCATTTTAATTAAATATTAAGAGTGTGTTGTATTGATAACAACTGAACAGCAGCTGCTTTTCTTGTTCAAAAGTGGACAAACTGGGAAAAAAGAAGAGAAGCTTTAATACATGTAATTATACTTGAAGTATGAACGCAAGCCTGTGTTATATCTGATGCATTTTTTATTCATTCAATACTTTAGTTATTTTTAAAAGACGGTCTGAGTATGAACATGAATTTTAATGGAGATACTTAAATGGTAATTATTCCACTCAGGCTCAAACGTAGGTAACAAATGGAATTCAATCAGTGTCCGTGCATAATGATGGTCATTAGGAGAAAGAAAATAATAATGACATCCTTTCTGCATTAAACCTGCAGACACTTTACACAATGATCCCGCAGCCATTATTGATCTCCATGGAGATAAGCAATTGTCACTTTTCAACATTATGCCTGGATGTTAAATACAGCTCATTTTGTTTTTCTGCAAACTATTTCAGCCAACACCAAATTTTCATTTAATTTACTTCACTGTGTGAAATCTTTGTCTTGTATGACATGATTGAAATTTAGGTTCATTGTCATAGCTGCCTCTCCCCCTGCTTCTCCCCTTGGTTTTTATAAAGCTTGTATAAAATGAACATTATACTTAAATATGGCTAGAATGGTACTGTGACTGTGTCTCTAAATATGTGAATATGGGCATGCAGACACTAAACTGCAGTAAATCCAAAATGTACACCACTAAAAGCAACAGTTATTTTTTTCTTTCTCTCTTTCTTATATGCTTGATACAATGCTCCTCATAAAATACAATTAGTTTTCATATTAGATAAAGATTGTAACAGTTGTGTACACATATTGTACAGTAGGCAGCATGTATTGAGTTGTATCCAAGACGACCACTTGGTTGAATAATTAAATAAGATCTCCAATCAAATGATCCATGATTTGCATGCCTTCTGTTGCCAACAAGCTCCATCTGTTTGGTTTTTGAGAGCTCTGACACAGTGGCTCGAGTGAGTGAAACAGCAATAATGTAATTGTGGATGTGACAGATACACCAGATGATGCCGGGACTGTTTGGAAATCTGCTCCAAGGCATACTGTACAGCATGGTGTCATATGGTCGGCAAGAAAGCATGACAAAAACACTTTTGTGAAGACTCAGTTTTGTCTTCTGATTGTGAATAATTTTGAGAAGCTGCCACTATAATTCAGTCCAAATAACACATAAATCGTTTGTGTTTAATGCCCGCACGTGATGCACACATTATTACAAAGTTGCATTTTAACTCAACAGAAAACTTGAGATTGGATTGTGAAGGACAATAGTAGCATGCATAGTTTGGCTGTATGCCAGTGGACAGTGCAGAGCTGCAGTCAGCAGCAGGTTGAGTCCAAATCCAAGTCCACATCAGGAGAGACAGACTCTGCTGCTTTGACGGATCTGTCATAGCAGTGTGTCCTCTGCAGGAATTTAGATATTTTCCACTATTAAAAAATCTTTCCACCAGGTATGACTTATGTCTGTCTCCGCTTATTTCTCTTCAGTTTTGATGTGTTGAGAAGACACATAAAATCACATTAACATCAAAACAGCTTGTTAGCAGTCTGTTAAAAAAGTAAATTAGTGTGATTTTAACCCTGAAGAATTCCCCAGCAAGAGTTAATTTAAATCTAAAGACTTCACTGCGTTGCAGATGACCTACACTGTAAGGTCACTTACATTATGTGTATAATTTTACTGAGGCTGATTAGTTAACAGTTAAACAACATTTAAAAAATGGTCAAAGATGAAGACATTAAAAGCCAGTAAGACACAATTTTCTACAGTTGTGTGCCTTTGATATTGAAGCACATCTGCTTATTTAAACAAGTGATGCCAGGGTCATTCAATTAATGCCTCTCCCTTTTTATCAGCTTCACTGGCTCCACAGTAACTGAGTGCCTCTTCGCCCATCACACTTAAGTGCTTTTGTGTTTATGTAAAAGCCCACAGCCATCACATTGTGGAATTTTTTTAACAAGTTGATGAACACAATTTGATGTCTTAAAAAATCATGTTCATTTTTGTTTCCTACTTTTGTGCAATGCATATGGTAGTTTTCATTATTTTATTGAATGTGAAAGGATGCAGCTGCACATGGAAGCACAAATGAGTGTTTAACTATGCTGAATTCAACATAATAAAACAAAAACAATAATAATACAATTATAGATAGTTATCAGAAATGTGTGATTGTATTTCCTCTGCTTATCTATTTGTTCCCCTCTTTGCTTGCTTTAACAGGTTTCCAATGTTAATGATACATTTAATGTCCCTTATGATTTTCCTGGTTGCTATTATTTGGTAATAATTAAAATTTCGGAAACATATGTTGCTGTTTTTTTAATTCCATCATAGGTTATATAATCTGCCTAACATTACATCCCCTATAAATTCAATACTGTACTTATGTTCATATGGACATGAGTACAATATTCCCTTTCTGTCCATCTGATGCTTCAGTGCAAGTGTTTTGTTCTCCACCTAAGCCATATTGTCACTGAGTTTTTTCTACATGAAAAAATCAGTTATATGAGCAATGCAACTCAGAGCTGGTGTGTTTCATAAATTTCATACCACTGACCTGACAATTTTTTTCCCTTAATCTATTGCTATTCTGTGCAGACATTGTCTACTACGATAAAGATTCACTTGCCTCTGCATGTAGAATGCTTAGAAAGGTAGTATTATAGAAAATCAGATTTGCATCATGTTATGAGTGATGCTTTGATTCTTTCATACAGGTTTGAGAAATCATTTAATCTGCCATGGCAACTACTCAGCTGTGCAAAACGCCTGGCTAGTCCTAGAGCCACCTTCAAGACACAGCTCCTCCTTAGAGCTCCAGTTTCTAAGCTTCAAAACTTCCAACCTTCTGCCTCACACAGCAGCTCTTCCCCCTTACTCCGCCACTCAGCTCCTTCAGACTAGTCTGCAGCAATTAGCAAACACCTGGCAGAACTGCACATTTACTGAGCTCATTATATCAGCTACCAGTGCAATGCTGGTGAAAACACTGCTATAGGGTTAATGGAGGAGTGATGTTGTGAAGACTTCCTGAAGGTGGAGTTTCAGAAAGAGCAGGAAGAGACAGGCAAGGTGTTAAATTGCAAAGTCAAATGTCTTGTAAGTCATAATTGACATTTTTATCATAATTGAAGGTAACAGAGTTGCTTGATTGTGCTATAAAATGACAGTATGTGCCTAGAAATTGCATAGTACTGCACCGCTCACATGGCAGGAAAGTTATCTCTCTATTCTGATAAATAATGTGATATATATTGGTTTGAACCGATAAACGTGGTACATTCAGGCTTGGGGAAATCATAAAATGCATCTTTCGAAGTGACAGTTGAGTTCCAGTACAAAGTTTACTAAATTCACATAATAAGAATACTTTAAATAAATAAATGTACATCTTACTTGTATTCAGGATCACTCACTACTTAAGCTGGTCTTTTGACATTAAGAAGCTTCATAAAGTGTTGTTGTGCTATAATATAACCACATGCAAAGTAAGTAACAAGTAAGTATGTTTCTTAATTTTCTGCATTAGCATATTCTCATCAACACAGAAATAGACAGGTGTATGACACTGAAAAGAAAAAAAAAATAAATACAAATTTTCACACCGAGTGGTTCTGTTGACAGAAGCTTTGACTGTGAGAATTAACAATGAGGATTATATTTTTCTGCAAGTGGTCAGATATTTCAAATTAGTTGTAGTTAGAGAATGAGTTTGACGACTCTGAGGCAAAGGTCAAGGGTTTAACAAAAAGAAAGGAAAAACACACTCTTAATTAAGGACCAGTTGCTGAGTTCAACACAAAGCAATATGTGTTTTACCATGCAAAAGAAATCTATACGGTTTTTCAATATTTAAAGAAAAAGACAGAATAAGAAATGGTGTTTTATTTCACCTTAAGGCAAAACTTTAACTTTCTGAAATAGAAATAGCTGTGAAGGAACATTTATTTTTGTACATTTTAAGCTGTTGACTTAAATAAAAGAAATTGTTAAAAAAATAAATACAAAAATCAGGTTTCTATATTAATGTACTTCAGAAATATTAGTGAATTAAAATAAAATGCTGTCAGTATTCATCAGTTTGACCCATTTGATTTCCTGAAGTCTCATACAGCCAAAACAAGAGAGAGAAAAGCAGATGCTTTTGTGAAACACAGTGCCCAGAGTTTGATTCATTTTGCAAGGCAATTCCTCTCTAAACAGCTCCAAGACTTCCTGATCGCCTGTAATCCCCAGCTTTCACACATAAGTCATTGAGAGCGATGGAGTCCCCTCTGTTTACTCACTCCAACCCAAATGATCTTTCACAAGTAGACCACTTCAGTTGTGAAATGGAATTTGCCAGGGTGTTCTGTCCCAAGTCTATTTCTCTGTACGCTTTACCAATTCCCAAACAGGGTTCAGCCGCTCGCAGATAATGTCTGTGTGGATTGAGCCTGGCTTCTCTGCTGTTTTAATGGCCCTCGGGAAAAGGTATTTGATGGAAGTAAAGGGGGGGGAGGAT
Source organism: Phalloptychus januarius (assembly GCA_902982915.1). Lineage (NCBI taxonomy): Eukaryota > Metazoa > Chordata > Actinopteri > Cyprinodontiformes > Poeciliidae > Phalloptychus > Phalloptychus januarius. Next base: position 10,659,440 of record CADWAE010000230.1, on the reverse strand, counting down.
CTTGAGCACATATCTACTCCTCAATTACATTTTGTTTAGTAAAGCACATGGTTAATGACAGTTAGAGAGATATATAAAGATATATTGTGTGTGTAAAAATGCATTTGCTGCCAGAACTAATAAAGAGTAGAGTGGTAAAGGAAAATAATAGGAGGATGATACTCATCTTACAGTCAGTGGCTTTAATATTTAATGCGATTTTATAAAGGATGTATTTCTTTTTTTTTTTTTTTTTTTTTTACACATTAGAGTTTGAAGAGCGTTACTGAGGGCTCTATTTTTGCAGTAGTTGACAGTATTATTGCTGTGGTATGTAGTTATGATAAATGGTTGTTTAGGAGGGCCACATTTACTTTGTGGAGTCATTATGAGAATATTATGTATGAGAAAACAGTCATTAATATTCATTATAATTGCAAACAACTGAGCTGAATGCTGATCGAGTGTGTTGCCAACATGGACCTGACTCTCCTAATGCACTTCTCACCATTTTTGTTCAGCAATCAATGTAGGTGTTTAGGATGATCTCTAACTTGAACTGACTTTTAGTTAGAAAGTCCAGAAATCCCTTTTGGGAAGCATAAATTAATATACTGCACAGCATATTGATATTTTCATAGGACACACACAGACAGTTTATATCATTCGCAGAGGAGCATTATGCTGTCTGGAAAAGTGTGGAGTTTATTTAAAACATCCATCCATCTGTCCTTCTCACCAACATATTTCCCATTTACATGTAAAGCTTGACCAGTGTAAAAAACATTACAATGTGTTTTAAACATACATGTAAGCATTGGTTATAAAGGTCAGAGATTTTTGGGAACTTGAGTCTAGAAAAGTATGTACTTGTGTCATCTAAAATGTGGAGGAACCATGATTATAAATCTTAAAATGCAAAATTTTTGGACCCATTTTACCGAACTGTGCATTGCCTGCCTCATGGTCTCTGGATGCAATGTTTCTATTCCATTTGATAAGGGCTCAGATTTTGTTTGTATCTGGTAATTGGAGCAATGTTGTAGTGTGAAGCACTGATACATTTCCTAGTCTACACGTGAATGAGGCTGGCAATGGAAGGGAAAGGTCAGGCCCTGGACTTGCCTTTCTCCCTCAGGGCCCTGAGCTGTAGGGGCCGAGAACACCACAAACAATTAAACATGTTGCTTCTCAGGGCTGAGCGGCTGGATTCCTGTTGGTTAGAGAAGGTTTTTTTTTTTCAGCCTCAGTGGGTTGTTGTTGGTCACTCTTCAGAGCAATAATCTGCAGGTCTGAGCAATCAATACCACCACGACAGCTTCAGCTTCCATTAGTGCAGGCGTCTCTTGAGTGCCTGCGCATGAGGAGAGGAGCACAGACCAGGCATCAACAAACACATCAACAGGTGCAAACACACTGATATAGACAAACACACACTGACATATATTCAAGCTCATGCTCAGAATCACCCACTCACACATGTGCATGCATTAACACATGGGCACCAACACAGTTGGCCACAACAGATATCAGATACATTGTTACACATTGAATTGAACTCAGTTAATTTATTCAGTCATATAGGCCAGATTTTACAAAAACTCACACATATGTTTCATTTGTATTTGGTAGAATTATCTTTTACGCTTAATAACTTGGGTAAAAAATAAAAAAAAAGAGTACTCTACCACAAACATTAAAATAGTTTGATGTCATATTGGACCATTCCTTCGGACAAAACAGATGTCATGATTGTTTGTTCTCACGCATAACATTTTCTGTGAAACTGAGATCAGGGGTTTATGATAACCACTCCAAACCGACTTAGTTAATCATAAAGTCAATTAGTAATTAATTTGGCAATATAGAGCAATTGTCTATTTTGAAGGACTCAATCTTTACTTCCTGGCTGATGTCTTTAGGTGTTGCTTCAGAATTTCTACATTATATTCTTTCCCCATGATAACATCTATTTCGTGACGTATATTGGTCCCTGCTACACCATCACATCCTTACACCATAATGGTGAGATGATTTTATTAGACTTATACCTTTTCCACAATTCCCCTATATATTTATATATATATATATATATATATATATATATATATAAAATTTCATACCTACGGACATCAAAATGGCTAAAATAAACCATATACTTACACTTCTTACAGTTTGTATCACTGTAAGAAACATAGGGCACATGTTGTGACTTTATATTATTTGTTTACATGGAGCTTAAGGCTTAAATAGATTGAATGGAAAGAAATATGTTGTTGAAGATTGCATTATGTCACACACAGTTTGATAGATTGCATATGCTTACCAAAATTCTGTGAGCTGAAAACATGCCATGAAATGTATGATCAACTGACGCCTTAAAGACATTGTAAGTTGGTTTGCATGCAAAAGCTTTGGGACAATTTTTTATTATTCTTCCATCACAATTTTTCTTTGTTTTTATTTGAGAGATATCATTTCTAAAATTTAAGTGGTCTACAGTTTGGCATTGTCAAGATGCAAGAACATTTAGCATACACTTTTGAATGGGATTCCTAATAAAATAACATAATGTATACCTTTTCTTTTATACTACACAGTATTGATGTGTGTAGTGCAACAGCTGCCAATCCAACACAGGTAGAGCTGCAGCTATAACTGTTTACCAGAAGTCAAAGGCATGATGACTGAACCATTCTCAACAACGCAGGGGTACTGAGACACATCTTGCTGAGAGCTACAAAGTAGTCATCTGTTGTTCCTGAATTGCACATAATAACAATGCAGTCATCTAAGCCTGTAAGGGAGCGCTGTGTGCACTCGTGCAGGTCCATCTGTGTGCTCCTGTTGGCTTTTGGAGGAAGTGATGGACTCAACAAGTGGAACACATTTGGCACGTCTCCAGCAAGATGTGGCCTCGGGTAGGCAGAGTAACAAAGGCCCTATGTCTATTCAAAAAAGAAACATATTGATAAAAAAGGAAGGCCTGAGGGAAAATTGCAACATTTAGATGGATTTTTTTTTTCAGGAATTTTCCAAAGGGAAAATATTAATTTGGATTCCCGGTTTTGCTGTCAAATCTTTAAAATATATGTAACTTTTTGTTGTTCCAGGAGCCAAATGTATAGTTTGTGCATTGATGTGAATGTGTGTGTTGGAAAAAGGGAGAGATCTGTATTCAGCCACCATTTTCTGCAAGTTGAATTTATCTTAATTGTTCTGTAACCTTTCTGTATAACCTTAGCAATTAGTTGACGAGTTAGTTTGCACTTGTCAGTATCATCAGGTTGTAATCAACACAAACAAAAAGAGCCTGTGGTTTAAGGACCCTTTCCTTCTTGATTTTTTATTAATTACAAAACAATAATCAAGCATTAAATGCACCCAACTAATATGTGCCTACTTAGAATATAAATGAACCACAAACAAAAATAATCAGAGTTAAAGCTGGTTTTCAGATTGCTACATAAAACATGCAAAATGATGCTTCAGCTGATAATGCTTGGTAATATTTGTTTCAGGTGTTTAGGATTAGAAAAATATTCAGATTTCTATTTTTATTTTATTTTTCTTGTTTCCTAATCCAGACATTTGACTAAAAATGTAATGTAATGAAAGACATCTGGTATACAAGTAAAAAGTAAAAAAAAAAAACATGTGGGAAACTAAAATATGTTAAATTCAATACCCATAAAGAAATATATATATATATATTTTTTTTTTTTTTTTGCAGAATCTTATTATAATTTCACTTTAGTCACATGGATTACAGAGTTTATAGGTGGCTGCAGTTTTTTAAGAGTTGCCATAGACCTCTTGGCTGTTTCTTTAATTAATGCTCTCCTTTTCTTGCTTTCTTTTGTGTCATTTTGAAATCATGGATGAAACAGTCTGCTGTAAAATGCTCAAAGCAAGGGATATTTTTTTATAATCTAACCCTGCTTTAAACCTATCTACAACTTAATCCCTGCCCTTTTGGTTGCACTGAGTTTTGAACCAAACATGCATCAGAATAAAGGGTATTTGTAAAAAAAAAAAAAAAAAGAATTACTAATTATTTTTTGTCTAATTTATCTCTACTTTTCATGTAAGTATCTGGTTATGTCTCATTTTAAAAGATGTACAAAATATTGTTAAATGAAATGAAAACTCCGGCCTGCTGTCTCAGATCTGAATTTTGATATTCCTTTAAAGCCTCAATTATCAGAAGATTAACAAGTTCATGCTGCTTCAAAAGGATGCTGTGAGAATGAATTTTGGTTCCAAGCGCAGCTGGCAGATTGCCACATATGAAGGTGACAGAAATCTTGCAGATCTTGCACGACATTGAAGGAGGGTGGACGGAGCTTGCTGGGTGGGACTTAGAAACTGAAAGTCATTGCTGCCTGGGCTTCCAGCCTGCCCTCCCTGCCCCAGTCTCCCAGATCGGCTTTACTCAGCAGAATTATTTCCTGTGGGAAACAGAGCAGAGGCAGCAAGCAGCTGAAACCTGCCGCACGTAACACATGGCTGAAGGCTTTGCTGTTCTAATGCTAATTATTGATCAGATGATTAGAACAGATGAAGAGATGTTTTTGAAAGTGTAAGCTGTTAGTGTGCATCTCCAAGTTGTCTGGGTGGACCTGCCACAAGATCAATACTTCCAATCAAGCTGGAGAGCTCTTTTGTCAGTCACGCTGAGTAAGGTGATTACAACTGAGTCTTAAGACAATGATGAACCATACAGGACTTCCTTTGTCACATTTGGACTACTTGAAGCGTTTAAAAATGTCCAATTGATGTCAGCGATTGTACCAAATTCCCAATCTGTGAGCGGATAGGTGAGCAGAATGAACAACAGGCAGAAGGTTTTATCCATAAATCAGCTGAGTGGCTTACCCACAGCCACTTCTGCACCTTATTGTAATGCTCTGACTTCCATCATATATTGTTTAAAGTGAAGCTAATAATATGGAGAGATGATAAAAAATTTACTGACCTGTTAAAATTTAGTTTGAAAGCAACTCAGGAGTTTTGGGAAAGTATTCAGTGGGTTGATAAAAGTGAAGCTTTTTGGAAGACGAGGCTCCTGCTACACAAAGTTAATAAAGAATTTCAAGAAAATACACAATAGCAATAAACATAATGATGGTAGTATAATGGTGTGAGGCCACTTTTCTCCTTCAGAATGAGCTCAACTTGTCATCATCCATTGATTGGTTAATTGATTGAACCCTGAATTCTGATCTCTACCACAAAATCCTGAGAGCAAGGAGCTGAAAATTGCAAACACAAGCTGAAGAAATTATTCAGCAAAAGCAATATACCTCAAAATACAGCTTACAATGTGATGGTCCCATCATGTTGAGTAAAATCCCACACAATTGGGAAACAGTCTGTTTTTCTTTGTTGAAGATTTTTTTCTGTCTTTAACAGGCAGCATGTAACAGCATTCCTGCCTTCATGGCTGACACCAGCCTTTCAGGGAGCAGGTGACTTGTTAGTACTCTAAGCAACACCGGGAACAGATGTGTCCCTGACAGTGGATGGATGGTCAGGGTCCATCTGGTCAGTGCAGCCCTGGACAGGAATGATGAATACAGCTTCATCAGTGAATAGCTGTCATCAATCGCATGGCATGGCGATGGCCAGTGACAGCCACACGCCAGCTACGGGCCCCAGGTGTGGCGGGCAGAGAGCCGGCTGGCTTTGCAATGCAGGTCAGTCAGACGAGTCTGGGCAAGTGGTGTGTATCGCAATGTAAAATGCATACATTACAAAGCAGTTGCTTCGATGGGGCTGAAGGAATCTGCTAAGTCTTTGATAAATAAGCAGACTGGGTCACAGATTTATTTCAGCACAAGGCTGTTAGGAGGCCGTTCTGGTAAGGATGAGTAGCAGGCGTCTAGACAAGTCATGGCTCTGCATTGTCCCTTCCAGTGGTCCTCGATGAAATGTGTTGTATCCTTGTCTCCCTCTGTTCAGATACATGGAGATATACTTAAACACTGACCTTGCTCTGGATCGTTCTGAATATCTTACTGCACTCGGTCACTTTGAACTGCCGCAACTTTAAAGCGACCATTTTAAAATGGTTTCACACATTGTGGGTCTGATTATTGTGCTGTATGTAGTAAAATAGTTTATCCGGAAACCTGTTGTGAATCACTATGAAAGGTCATAATTAACTTACAATGCTGTTAGAAGTTTACATGTGATCAGCGTCTCGATAAATTTAATTTCACATTTACTTCATTTTGTGAATTATATATTTTAATCATTATTTTAACTGTGTGGAAAAAGAACCGTTTTTATGAATAACGAAATAAAAAACTGGATGCACAAGTATTATTTATTTTTTTTGTCTAAACTGTTCATTTTACAACATATACTGTATCTACAGGCTCCAAGAATTAATTCAATTTGTGCAAGTAACATTCAGTCAAATATTTGTGAGTGAGTTACACCCTTTTGTACTTATCGACACACTTTTGGCATAACTCTTCACTCCAAATTTTGATAATCAAATAAAACAACAAAATTTTGAAAAGAGGACTTGGTACCACCAAGTAACAGTACAGGCCTTTTTTTCTCCTTGGTCATTTTCGACCACCTTTTTTTCTTCCACTAAACTTTCTTTGATATTTTTGGATACATCACCCTGTGAACAGTCAGCTTCTTTTGTGTCTTGGCCTGCTTTTGCAGTGAGTCAATAACTGTCTGCAGGAAAATTGTCAAGTAAGCAGGCTTCCCCATAATTATGTAGGCCACACAATTTCAGCATTAAGATGCAAAATTAATAGCATAAATTCTTAAAAAATGAGCCACGTGGGTGCAAAGAATCTGTAAGCTTCACTTTTTCATTTCAACTACTAAAATAATACATTTTCCAAAAAAATGTGGAAAAACGGTTCTTTTTCCACTTTAATGAAGTAAACACATACATTGCAATTTACCTTATACAAAGATCCTAATTTGATCATTTACATAATGAGATAAATGTGTACCTTAATATACCAGTGTTTGTGACAGTAATCAGAACGTGTTGTTATTTTTATTTGTTATTTTATCTCTTTTAGCTTATGTCAGGCATTAAATCTATAAGCAGAGAATGGAGGCAAAAGCCTGCTGTGAGCTGGTTTTGTACATTTTAGCAGCCCTGTCGTTTCCTCAGCGGGGTATCCCTCGGGAAAATCAATGGGAGGAGAAGGCCGTGGGGGAGGGTCCAGCAGAAAACATACACACAGGCATTACATTTCCAGAACACATTCAGGTGTCGCTATTTGAAGCTGGTTAGGTGTGAATAAACCTCAGTATCTCACAGGCTGGTTTAGATAATCCCTCTGGTGTGTGCAGTCAGTGTGTTTTACAGCTGCATGTCTTCCTCCCCTCTGACAGATGACAAAGATGACCATCTTAATAAGAATCCCTTTCATGTTTTGAAGCCAGGATTTGCTTTGTGAGACTCCTTGAAAATGACATTAATCCACTTTTTCTCCAACAAACTGACAAGATCACGAAATGGAGGTGTCACAGCTGTAGGCTGTAGCAGTTTGGCTTCGTCTGTCCTGCTAAAGCATATTGCTGCTGCCTTGTAGCAGTCAGAGCTCTGCAAATTGGAATCCAGAGGAGATCGTCTGTAAGGACCACGTCTACCCATGACGTGGGATACCACAAAGTCAAAGAGCAAGGGGAGATGAGAAAAAGCCAGCTCTGTATGAACCAAATAAATGCTTGGTTGTGATTCCAACAAAATACAGAAAATATGTTTCAAGGAATTCCCTCATAAAACTGTGAGAACAAAAAGTTTAAAGTCAATTTACTGCTTTTCAGAATTTTTTATTACTTATTGCTCATCTTCACTTTATTTCTTTCTCTCTAACACAAGCTCAGACTTTTATACAATACTTTTTTTTTTGCCAGAACATGTCCAACATATCACATTACTTCCCCTAGCTTTAAAAGGGAGAGATGAAAATTAGGTTGCATGGAAAGGCTTGCACTGAAATTATAGTTCTTTTCCATAGAAGAAATATGTATGTTGGTATCTTACCAGGCTTAGTCATCATGACGTCATTCTATCACTGACTGATATAGCAGGTTTCTTGGACTTCACTCCTTTTTCATATGAAGTACAACTTGTTAGGATTATAAAAGCATCAAATGCACTGGTTATCTGCTCTGTAACATTCAGTGCATTACAAAAGTATTCACAGTGCTACACTTTTCTCATGTTTTGTTATGTTACAGTCTTATTCCAAATTGTATTGAATTAATATTTTTCATTAAACTTCTACATACAAACACCCCAATATGACATCTTTTGATTTTTGTTCTACTTTTAGTTTGGCTTAGGCACCATTTCAAAACATATTTATGTCCTTCAGACAGTTAAAAAGTACTAATTTTGAAACCTATTAATATAAAGTTTAGGGTGCACTCTTTCCTTTGTTTTGAGTGGAACACAGTGACAGGTTTTTGTTTCAATCCAGGCTGGGGATTGTTGCTGTTGTGTGGAATCAGTTGAGTCATTTGGATGCTTGCTTATCTTTGGTGATGGCAGAAGCCTTCAGCAAGCATTAAAGTAGACATCAGCCTACAAGAGAGAGTGGCCTGGGAGAGAGAACTACAGTACAAACTAACGATGGCAGCTCCAGTTTTTTTATATTTATAGTGCCCAGCAGGTGTCAGCCACAGCAGTCTCTCTGCCCCCTTTGACACCCTGTGGTTGCTGGGCTCCACTGTATGAAAGAAAAGCAAGGGGGAGGGTGGGCAGCTGCCGCCTGGGATTAGGTACCTGAATCCAATCTTGAGGAGCAGTGGGCTCCAGTGGCGTTAAAGTGTTTTCTGGAGAATTTCTCATGTTCCCCACTAGCTGATTATTTCCAGATTTTAGTTCTGCCTCAGTGGAGATGAGCTCCACACAGTTTCGCCAGTTGTTGTTAAGATGTAGCTTGACACTCACAGGCCACACTCAGACGAGTTGTGTAATCCCATTTAAGGAGGCATATCTCACAGGGAAATAAAATTACTTCCATGGTTTTTTTTTCTCCCTGAATGTCTAAATGCACAAAACTGTAACATTACATGTAAGAATTAGAAAGAAAAAAAATGATGAATGTTTTTGGCTTTTTTTTGTATTGTTTTACCAAAAGACAAAGGCATTCCTTTTCACCTCGCTTTGCTTTCACCTTTCTGTGTCAGTGCTGCTCTGTCTTCTCTTGCTCATTAACCTTGCTTGTTCTTCCACTTCATAGGTCTGCTAATACGACCCCCCTCCACCTCCCGACTTTTAAAAAATCTCAAACCCTCTGAGTAACCAGAAGGAAGTCTAGAGGTTTTGGCATATAAAAGCATCGTATATAGCCTCCAAATGAAAATGCTTTGGAAATGTAAGCCGAAGCTTGTTTGGGTAGCCTTGCCTGCAAACATGCACAAATATGTGTATGCAATTTTTTTTAAGCCAGGGTATGACATCATGAGATGTTTAGTGGTATTTATGTGTCAGTTATTTTACTAATCATTTGATTTAATTATAGTTAAAAATTAAAAGCTGTACTCTTCCTTGGAAAATTATGCAGCTTCACTTTTTCAGATTTTAATATACAATCACCAACTTGTATCCATTTGATTGGAGTTTTATATAATAAACCAACACAGGGTAGTGCATAAATGTTATGTGGAGGAGAAATAATGCATCACTTGAAACATTTTAAGTGACGCATGTAAGTCTGGACAAATGGAAATCTGAAAACTTTGTCACGCATATCTATTCAGTCTTAATTACACTGATGCCCTAAGTAGAATCTTGAGAGGTGTAAAACAGCATTCGTGAACTAACAGGATCATGAAGACCAGCAAACACTAATCTGACCATTGCCTTCTTGTGCAATACCACTCAAAAAAATATTGCTTTCCAGCATAGTTTGAAATTTCTCCCCCTTGACTCTGATTGTGTCCAGTCGAATCAGCAATCAGATGGGGAAGCTGTGTATGACTTTCTGCGGTGTTTTAGAATGGTGGTCTGCCTATAGTTTTAGCAACGACAGTGAAGGAGGTGAATGAAGTCAATGAGTCTGTGTCCAAATATCAAGTTAACATTATCAGCCTCCTAATTCTGATTGGCTTCTCTCTTCATAATGGAAGATGGTTGTTTACAGCACAAGCAATTTTCGTTAAGTTTCTTAATGTCAAACTGGCACATTACAAACATCATGGACAAATGTTGGCAGTTGGGTAAAATTAAAACCAATTGTGTCTCAACAGCTGAGAGCCCAGATGTTCTGTATGAACTAAAGTGTAGTACAAGGGGATGGTTTTCTCCAGGCCAAAGTAACACACCAATTAAGCAAAGGTGGGTGTACCTAAAAAATTTGATCAAAAAAGTTTAGTACAACTTCAACAAATTTAATTCAGTCCAAAGTTCAGAGTGACTGATCAGAATGTCTGAGTTAATATAAAAAAAGAGATTTAATCAGAAAGACAAACTTTGTGCAAATTCTGGTATTTCAAAGACTAAAATAATAATAATGGAAAAAAAAAAACATAACTACAAAAAAACAAATGTAAAATAAAACTCCTGGTGCTAATACTGAGAATATGTGACAATACTTGCAGATGGATGTTCACAGACTATCTCCAATCATTCTTTCTAACTTAGAGCCATTTTGCCATTAAGAATGGGCAAAACCCCCAATTTTGATCCGTGTAAACCTGGAAGTGACATTGAAGAAAGAATAATTTGTTATGACAAAATTCTTTGAAGTAATTGTTAAAACCAACAATATGAACTCTTTATAAGCTGGTAGTTGACTGATAAAACAAATGAAGGCACATGTAGCACAGTAGAAGCCTCCATTTTCTTGCTAATGATGACAGAGGAAGCCACTCTGGCAACACCATCCAGATGAATGTAACAAAATCATCATTACAAGGTCCAATAATTAAAATATTGATTAATTAGTCTTACATTGGTTAGCAGTCACACTATATCAAACCAAGAGTCCCTAATTACTGTGCCCATTATGCCACTGGTTGACCTCCTCATTTTTTGTCACATGTAATGAAAAAGAACATTTTGTTAACGGCCTTTTAAATTTTTGACCTGTAAAATTTTAATGAAGAGTACAGTAGGAGTCAAATTTGGATTGGAAGTAAAGTCATGGGTGCCTAATGTCTGTAAGTCTGGTTAAGTGGCAGTACACAACAGGAACGGAAACACCTCTCTAGAGGGACTGGTCAGGGTTACTCTGCACTCACCAGTCTTTGCGAAGGCGAAATGAATAATTACACTAAACTTGACTTTTCTAGTGTTCCCAGTGCACATTTTACAAAGCATTAAAACATCTGTGCAGTGCGCCCCCAAATGAATTTAAAAGCATGGGAATGTGGTTATCATGTTCTTCGGTATAAGCACTTTTTTGAGGCTGGCATCTGGTGGTTAGTTAATGAAGTGGTGTTGAACAGAACATTTTCCACTTCAGAGAGGGAAAATGGTACTTCACAAACTCAGGCATCACATTTTTTGCAAGAGAAAAATGAACAAATTGTCAATAAATTTTTGGCTGACCAGTAACAAAATGTTGAACTCCGGTACTTAGTAAGGAGGTCTTATAAGTAATAATGTCTAAAATAAACTCTTGTAAAGCTTTGGAGAACAATTACAGTATAGGTTATATTGATTTAAAGGACAACATTTTGTAAAGTTGAGCAAACTAAAAACATGCTTTACACCTTAAAAGGTTTCTTTGCTTCCTTTTGTGTTATATAAGAGAACTGCAGGAGTTCTCTTGAAGAACTGTGACACTGATGTCTAAATCTCCTCATATGCATTCTGATATTAGACAATCCCACCGTGCACCACTAAAAACATTCGCCAATCGCTCTTAAAAACATGCCTTGTACTCATCCTTACTGAAGTCACTACTGGAGTCACCTAACCAAACCTTTCAAGAAATAACCACCTGGGAGTCATCCTACAGAACAGGCAGCTCTCACCATCCTCAAATTCAACCTTCTCCTTGCAAGCTGCCCACCCTCCAACACTGGTCCTTCCCTGTCACTCTACTAAGTAAGACTACCTCTCATTTCTATTTACAGATCTTCACCACCAATATTTCTGTTCAAGTTCCCATCTCCTTTCTAGATCCCAGAACCAAGCAGAAGCACCAAGAACCCGGATTCCACATGTTGTTACATTCTTTATCATTGTTCTTTAATACCAGCTTAAAAGTTTCTCCTGACAGTAATTGTACATGTGTTCTGATATGGGGTGAGTTGTTGTCCTAAAATGTAGGCATTTAAACCAAACCAGTACAATGTGGTGTCCATCACAACGCATTGAAGCCCATGCGTTGTGTGATATTTGTCTCTAGGCAACCATGACATCATCTGTGCTGTCATGGTTGGAGAGTTGCAGAGTTGCAAACAGTATTTCCTGTTTTTATTTTGTTCATTATTGTTACATTTAATGTTGATGTTTGTGTGTGACAGAAATATGTATTGTGAAATGAAACAAATCGTGTCCTGTATCGATTCAATATGGAAGGCAACATTTTACTGCCAAAAGACGATTCCATTTTTTACAGGACAGGTTACAACCTTAACCCTGGATGAACTGGACAAAACTTGAAAATGGGGCATCTCTGGGGAAAACCTGACCTTTGGTCACCCTATGCAGTCAGTATTTTAGTAAGATGGTATATTTCTGAAATGGATGGTGCTGAACCTGCATGTGTGGCACAGGGCAACCATTTTCAATGTGCAATAATAAGTTGTAGATTATCTGTATACTGCAGGGTGAGCTAAGATATTGCTGAGAAATGTAATTGTTTATAAAATAATTTATGTTACACTTCCACATGCTTTAAATGAGTATTGTGTAATTTAGCTCTCTGTATTTTGCTTGTGCAGCTATAAGCCACAGTCATATTTCTTTGAATTAATCTATTGCATTTCTTTAGTGCATTTTCAGGTTTTATGTATATGTTCTTATTCAGGAAAAATGCCACATTTCATCTTTAGTTGCCAAAAATTAGTATTAACCCGTGGCCTTGTTGAACAAAAGTACGAGGAGACTTTTATTTATGTTGTCCGCACTAAAAATGAAGCAAGTACTGTACAGTTATTGTGTCCTATGAAGCTTCACAAGTGAGCTGTGGAAATGGTTACTTGGTATTGTGGGCAAAAAACAAACTGAAGTTTGGATTTCAACTTTATTTATTCTGCTTTTTAGATTTTGAATTTGAAATAATAAATTCTGTAAATGTGAAACCCGAAATTGTGTTTTCGCTTAGCACCAAATCAGAAGCTGCAAATCGCTCAAGGTTGCTGTGCACCTTGATCTCCAAGCTGCACAGCAACCAACTTTTTTAAAATATAATGCCCCTGTAGGTCTGAGATGTTTTATAGCAACTTTTAGTCTAATTGAGTAAAGCAGAAATGAGGAGCTGGCCACTCAGCATCAGTAAACTAATTATGAATTCCAGTGTCTCCGATGGGATTTCAGCTTTATCTTTTGACCTGTAAAACTGTAAGAAATAACTCACTTATTAAATTAACCACAACAGAGATACACTAGCTAGAGTTGTTTTACATTGCATTATGTCTGTGGAAATAAAATATGATGCAAGATTTAAAAAAACATTTGTGACCTTTTGAGTTAAGTTTATAGTCTTGGATCCAAATTGACTAAAATCTGGATAAAAAAGTAAAATTTTGCAGAAATTGCTGACTAGTTCCTCAAAGGCATAATCTTTGTAATTGCCATTGTTAATGGACTCTTCCTTTCAAAGTCAGAAGTGTTAGGCATAATATTTAAATGAATGAATGAACATGCAACTCACCACTAATTTTGGTTTATCACCACAGATACCATGTTTTTTTTTCTCTGATACTGTGGTGAGGATGTAGAAGTTATATGCAAAATCTTGAGGGAGGATAGTCTGTGAAGAAAGATTATCTTAATGTAGGTCAGACTATCTGGAATGACAGAAGAAATTGTTCTTGGATATTGATTTTTGCCAAAATGTAGAAAATTCACTTGACTTAACTACAGCAAAACTTTTTTTTTTCATTTGTTTTGTTATTTTACCACTGATACAGCAATGTTGTCTAAAAAGAGGTGAGGAGGAGTCTTCCACGTCACAATGCATCTTTTCTACCAAGCTCCACCAGACTGGCAGGAACATAACTTGCAAACAACTGGTAGGACTGCACATCTGCTGAGTTCATCATGTACTTCTGAGTCCAACGCCCGGTTGTAAATGGGATAATGAGAAACATTGTTGTGATGCCATTCTGAAGGTGGACTGTCAGAAAACAGTAAGAGCTTCTTAAAGAGACAGGAGCCAATTTCAAGGCATCTGATAAGAAAGTCAAAAACCATCAGAGGCATTAGGAAGTCATGTTTGATTTATACAGTATTTATCACTGAAGGTAACATGGGTAAGAGGTGTGTGTCTGAAAAATGCATAACACTTCCACTTTAAGTTGCTAGCACTACCAACACAAGATTTGGAGTTGGCTGTTTTGGTCACTGTCCATTATGAAAAGATGTTGTATAATAACAAATTAGCGTGTATTTAAACTGAATTGTTAAATCTCAGTTAGTTTTATTAACAATGTTTTGCAAAAGTATTGGCATCTCTTCAACTTTTCACATTTTGCAGCTTTTGGTGTATTACCTTAATTTGACCTATATACACGTTTTTGTATAGAAAAGTTATTCAGACAATTATAGATTGATTTAATGCATTACACATGCAAGCACACTTCATAATTTTACCTTTCATAATCCACTACACTTAAGGCCTCCCACAATACTCCCACCTGATTTCAAATGCTTCACAGTAGCACATTTATAAAAATGTGCTACTGTAAAACACAAATCAGTTTAACTTTTGGCATCAGAAAAATCAATAAGGGAAACAAAGAAAAGGAGAGGTGGAAAACTATATCTTTATGTAAAAAATAAACAATCTTGAGAAGCTTTTTTGTTTGATATTAAAATTGAAATTTATAAATGTCAAACCTCTTGAAATCACAGCTTTTCCATTAAAAAAGGTTGCTGTAACATAGCTGATCTCTTTCATATTTTAATGAGATAAGAACAGTAATATACCGTTGCGATTTTGCTGCATCAGAACCTATATTCACCCCACCTTTACTTGCACCCTGTATTAGCATTTCAATGGAGGCCCATGGGAAGCTGTTTTGCATATTTATATCTGATTAACAAGTTTTAAATGCATATGTCAAAATCTAGAATTTATTCTTCACTGATATGCAGTGGACGTTGCTAAATCTGTATCATTTGATGTGATCTAATATAACAAAATATTGAACACAAAATGTGACAGAATAAAGTGGATTGGCTATTGCACAGTTAAAATACAGTAAGACCTGATTACCCTGTTATTTCTTATTTTTAAATTTGTATAGATAAAAAGTTTCAAGTATAAAAGGTATTTAAATCACTTAGTCTTCCAGCCATTGAAAACTCTCCACACAGAGAACTTATAAATTCCTTTTTAGTCTTAAATTGAAATTTTGCTGTGCTTGTTCTATGAGTTCAGTCCAAATATGTAATTTGTGTGCAACTTTCAGTTAATTTAGGATTTTTTTTACTTCTGATGTTGTGCATGAAAATCAACTGGTCGGCACAACAAGCTTTAACATGACTGAAGAAGAAACATTTGAAAATTGTTAAATGTCAGTGGCAATGTGTATTATAAAATGTAAAATAAAACAAAGGTAACTTTTTCTGTGCAATTGAAAAGTTTGTTTATACCAACAACACCAAATAAAAGCTTATCTGATCTGTCTGATCCCAAAATGTAAGCTGCTAACGAAACTATTAGAACTTTATGAAATGTCTTAATTGGTCCAAAGTAGCTCCAAAGGAATGCCTTATATATAGAAGCTATATGTTTTATTTCATGCAGCATTCCTCCAACTCTCATTCAAATTTCATGGCTATCCCTCTGCAGTGCCATTATTATGTATTTTTAACACATCTGCCCATAATGGTGAATTGAAAAGAGGGTGAAAGAATGGTCAAGCTACCACATCATTAAAAATATCCCAAATTCAAACATTCCAAGGAAAAGAAAACGCAAAGTTCACAGTGTTAAGGTAAAGCTTTGCCATGGTCGGGAGAAAACACACACTGATGATTTCTAATAGAGACTTTGTTACTCTGAATTTTGAACGAGTGTATGAAATATGAAATAACTATGTCATTATTAATTGGGCCCATTGTAATTTGAGGATTCTGGGCTGCATATTGTTGGCAGCTCTCCACGGGGTCTGTCTGTGCAGGAACGTGTCGAGGGGGTACCAGGCAGAATGCCTCAGCCATTTAGAGAGCAGCTTGCCTCTCGCGCATCGGCATACAAATGAGTGGGGTTAAAAAGGCACAGCAACTCTCAGAGACAGGCCTCCTTCTCCAGCTCAGCTCCAAAGGGTCTCCACGGACTAATTTCCAAAACCACCTCTTAATGTGGGCTTGTGTCAATCACCTGAACAGACAGCTTCATCCCCTGATATGGTGTCGGCACAGAGTAGAGCTAAGCAGACCAAAGGAAATACAGCGGCACTTTACAGTAGTTGGGCTAAAGAAAATTATAAAGAAAACTCTTTAATGCCAAACAAAATATTTGTAAGTACAGTGAAAACAGTTGCTTTAAAATAAAGCGCTTCAACAAAAAGCCATGCTGTTAAAGCGTTTTTTTTTTCTTTTTTTTAAAATGTTTTCTTTAAAGATGAGCTGATTTAGCTGATTTACTGACACATTTTTTCTTGTTTGTAATGTATTACAAACATGTATTAACGTATAAAATCATAAAATGACCATGTAAGTTCCAATGCTGTTTAAACAGTTTTACACCATCTCTGATTCCTTTACACTGTGTCCTCCGTTAGGACTTTCTTTTAATTTTTTAATGTTAATTTGTTAAGTCATTCTGCAGACTTTCAAAGTTCTGTAGAATGTTTGCATATTTATTTTACAGTATTTTACAGTAAGTTTACAGTAGGTTTATTTAGTTCTGCAAATATGAAGAGATGATAATATATATATTAACAACCACACATAAAAGGTCATATGAGGTAAACAGCCGTCACAGCTATAGAAATTGTTAGAATGATTGAAATTTAAAACCCTGTGAATTTCAATGCAATTTGAGTACTGATTATTTCCTCAATTCATCAAATGCTCTTTGTGGGTGTAAGACACAAATATAAAAAGTATGTCTAATGACAATCTTTGCACAGTGTGCTATGTGACTGAAACAATTTAGTAGTTCGAGGACTCTGGAAACAGCATTACCAACAGACCTTGTTTTACTTTTTAACTTCCAAAACAAAACGACGTACGACATCAGAAGTGAAGAGACACGGGATTTGGCGAATTACCACTAAATCTTTTCTCCCACTGACTCACTCTTTTCTGGTTAGGTTGTTTATACTGACTACAGAGGCAGAATGATTAAGTCGAGTGAAGGAAGGTGAAACAGTGTGCGGTGGTTAATCCACACAGTACTGAAGGAGGGAGATCATTTCTTAAGCACAGGAAGGCAGGCAAGAAAATCCATGCTGTCTATGAGATCCCAAAGCTGATTTAAAGGACAGATGTCCCAGCTCGAGCTCTTGTTTTGAAACAGGATGAAAACCATCCTCCAAAGAAAAGCAATCCTCATAGTCAATTAAAAAGATTTAAAGTCTGGATGGAAAACCTGTCTTGTACAGAGAAAAGACATTTGCTTTTTCCAGAAAGTAAAAGTGATGTCTGAATCAGTTTGCCATGTCAGTTTGGATAAAATCAGCTGAACTCATATAGTCAGATTCATATCATACGTTTCTGTTTAGAAGGTATGTTCAGGCAAGAAGGAAATCCCTGTGAAGTCGACACTCTTTATTCTCTTCCAGGCAGATCAAGACCGCCTTTATCCTATACCCTAATCAAAGCAGAGTGGCATCAAAATGAAAAGTTCCATCTTTCGTTCGGCCTCAAAGAGAGAACAGAAGATAAGAATATCATTATTTTACTGTATGTTTCAGAGGAAAAAGCAGATGTGAAGAGATTAGCAGTACAACAGTTTCCTGGACAGCCGCTGGCAACTTAAAGAGATAATGAGTATTCTGGGTTTTCTTGCAGCTCTGTCATCTTTATTTCAAAAGCATTGTTTGCATTTATGAGCTCTTATCTGTAGTATGATTTGCATTTATTTACACACTGTTATTGGAGGCGTGTATTTTATGTAATCCTCTCAAAATGACCCAAGCAGAAAGGACCAGCTTCAGAACCAATGCAGGCGCAGGACCTGAATTTATTTTCACGTTGCTTCGAAGTTTTAAGGACCAAATGTAAAATTAATGACAGAGGAATATCAACTTTTAGAGAGTGAAAAAGATGCCAATATTATTATTCAGTCATCTCTGTGGTTCTTATTTCATATCAAATAAATGTTGTGTGTTGAATGCTGATAGTGTGTATTTCCATTTCTTATACATCAGGGGACCATTAGAGCTGAGAGAGGACATCTGGGATGTTCTATCTGAAAAAGTCATGAGCCATTGGTATTTACCATTAATGCTTTGTCTGATTTTTATTTTACTGGTTCCGTTTCTTGCTGTAGAGTTTGCTGAAGTTAAATATAACAGCTTTTCTAGTAAAAAGTACAGAAGCTGGTTTTAGCAGTTCATCAAACGATACAGAACCATACAGGGAATTTAGCAGTACATCCAACCGGTCTCAACACTTCTGAGGTGCTGAAAGTGGGCTAAACGCTGTCACTTTTAATTGTTATGGTAAGCCAGATGTTTTTTGTTAGTTTGTAATGTTTGGTTTAATTTAGCCAAAGTGTAGACACGAGCATCTGTGGAATGATGAAAAACTTTTCATCATACCACAAAAAAAAAAAAAAAACAGGGAGGGTAACTGAATAAAACTGTCACAAAATCAGAGTTTGGCTCTCTGCAAATATAAAACAGAAACTTAAAAAATAGATGGCAGACGCCAGTGGGCTGAATGAGCTTGATTACTAGTGAACAAGTATAACAAGGAAACAGACTAATGAACACAGAAGGAGCTGAACTGGGACTAAAGACTAAGAAGCAACAATATAAGAAATAGAATAAAAATGTACAAGAAGCAAAGAAACGAAACAGAGCCTGGCAACACAAAGAACCAATAAACATGGAGAAAAGAATTGAATATCATTAGACCTGTAAAACAAGAATACTCACAAGAAAGTTATCAAACAAAAACCCAAGCACCAATGGAATGTGACACAGTTGGTCCCAAAGAAGTGCACTAATTTGTTGGACACCTGCAGCTGAAAGATATTTGTTTTAATAATTCAATAGGCTTAATCAGTTGTACGCACGTATTTGCTTTGTTTGGTGAAACCTAGGGGTTGTTTATCTAACGTTTATCTTATTTAGATGCTTATAGCCCCATGCATCTGAAAGTAACATAATTCCGGACTTGTGCATGTCCTCTACATATTGCGTTTTTTACATGAATAACTTTGACTTTGTCAAAAAGGACTGCTGGCCAAATTCAACTCTCCAGATGAACTATCAGCTGTGGTGGAAAATATAGGTTCTCGTCCCTTTTACATTTTATTTTGTTGAGCGTAGTTAACATTATTTCTAATGGACCTTGGTAAAAGCATCATCATTACCTGCAGGGTATGTTATCTGATGTGAAGGTAACTGGTTTTTAACAGATGTTCAGGGTTCAGATAGATTCCTTGATCAAAAACCTTCTGCTCATCAGTTTTGTGGATCTCCAACTGCAGAGCATAAAGCAAGTAACAGAGGGACAAAGAGGTACTGAAAGAAACAAGTACAAAATCAATGGGTAATATGAAGGCATGGGCTGTTAAGCAGATGGTTGAGTTGCTGCATGAGGGACCACTCTGACAGTGCAGTGTCACAGAAACAGTGACTATTCAGAGGAAGAGATTTAGGTATTTCAATGACTTTCTGGCTCCTGTAGAAATACTGAGATCAGTTATAAGCATGGCATTTGCACTAATAGATTGTAGAGTGCCAATCTTCTCTGTAAAAATTAAACAGAGACATAATGTCAACTAATATTTAATTTTAAATGATTAGGATTGGAATCAATGAAAAAAAAAACATCTCGACTGGGAAATCCTTGGTAAAAACAAACAACTCATAATGGAATGATGTGAGCTGGGAAGGAATAACCTCTTGTCCTCTTTGAGGGAACTAAAGAGCTGAATGCCTCATCTGGTATGTTCAAGCTTTTCTGTTTGCTTTCATA
This sequence comes from Phalloptychus januarius, assembly GCA_902982915.1. Taxonomy (NCBI): domain Eukaryota; kingdom Metazoa; phylum Chordata; class Actinopteri; order Cyprinodontiformes; family Poeciliidae; genus Phalloptychus; species Phalloptychus januarius. The sequence continues at coordinate 10,639,186 of CADWAE010000230.1, read as the reverse complement.
GTGTGAAATATCTTCCTGCTGCCATATCATCTTGAAACAAATAATAGTGCATTCCTGCTGCATCTTTGTCAGTCCTCCATTCTTTGATATTTTATTTTCTTTGCCCAATATTTGAGGAAGAAATGATTTAAACCTTCTTCTCAATTTGTCTCCTAAACTAAATCCATGTCGCCTTCTCTTTAACTCCTCAGGGAATTGAGTGTCTTTATTAACTGGGCTTTTGAAAGCTGTAGACTGTGCTCACCATAGCATCATAAGAGATACTGAAAAGAGCCAAAATACCACCAGAAATCCCTTAAGGCAGCAACACTTCCAAACTAGTCAAGATTTTATTTTCAAGTGTATTGTCAGCAGTTGAAACAAATCTGTAGCTAAAAAAAATTAACAGTTAAGGTAACTATGTCTTATGAATTAGGCATAATGATGTTCATTCAAGATGTTTTTCATGATTAGTATTAGGTCAGGGTGTTATGATTTATGAGTTAAAAATCTTAACACATTTGGGCCAGAAACTTCATATTTGAGTTTTTCTGGTATGTCTGTAAATCTCACACAAAAGTGACATCTGAAAAAAACTGCAATGGATGAAGAAAGACCCTTCTTTTGGAACAATGAAGGGTAAACTTTTGCTTCAAAGAAATATCTGAGGGGACATTGGAAAAAACTAAAGTTGTTTGCAACTTTAGCAAAAAGCAGTTGGTCTGTCACTGAAGCTATTCCAGCCTAAAATATCATCCCAATGCTAAACTTGAGGCAGCAGCACAGACGTCCTCAACCCAAACGCTAGTTTTTAAAGAAAAATATCTATATTAAGTTATTTATATATATTACCCCATATTTAAGGATAAGTAGCCCATGATCTATAAACTAGTAGGGGTAAATTTGTAAAGCAACATCTTTACAGAATATATTTGCACGAACATGTTCTTTCTATTTTGTATTTATCCCATGTCTACTGCCTTCTTTTTTACTTTTTTGTGGAAATGGTGCCACTATTAATACATCGAGGACCAGGAACAATATTCCACCTCCTTCATTTAGCCAGTGAAACACACAGGAATGTGTTTCACTGAAACAGAAATTACAGCCAGTGAATTCTTATTGTTAGGTTTCAGTCGTTTAAGAAATACGACAGCAATTACCCGACCACCATGCAAGCAGACCACCTCTGCAAGCCATTACACATAAATATGTTGTGATCCCAGTGTTCAACAGCCTGTTGTGGACAGAGATGCTTTCCTCCCTTTCTAGTGTGCAGGCATGTCTGGGGTCACGGCCATTTTGTCCATATCCCATTTCTCGGTGTATCTTTAGCAAGCCAAGTAAACCGCGTGCTGCAGCTCAGACTGAAGTCTTTCACTGTTGTTGGTATATGTGGGTCAAAGAGGAATCTTTTGAAAACAGGAAGATAGGAAAACTGCCCAGCAGTAAATGAAAGGGGTTTACAAAGCTGGAGCTATTCTCTTAAATGTTTGACCAGAGCGGGCTGATAGTCGGTGGAAATACTCTAAGTGCAAATATTGCTACACCTGCTCCATCACTTTTGTACCTTTTATACACACAGAAGCAACTCAAAGGCAGTTCTGGACTGAGATTCAATTAACTTCTGTTATAATAAGGGGCAAAGACTGGGAGTAAGCCGTACAAAAAGTGAGGTCCAGAGGTACGATTCACTTTAGCCTGCATTCAGCTTCTGCATGAAAGGAAGCGCTCAGTAAACAAATAGCATGCTCTCAAAACATTTTCTGTGTGTTCAATTGTCAGGGAAAAAAAAGCCCACATTTTTAGGCAGCATAAAACGATGTTTGATTGTAAGATACGGCACCTAGATCAATGCTGCAACGTTTTATGTATTGTAGCTTGTTGATGAATTTAATAAGTCTGTTAGCTGTGCTGTAAATCTCTGAGTTGAAGGACAAGCTGTATCTCTCGCTGGCCTCTATCTGAGGGAAGAGAAAGGCTTGCGGCAGTGATAGAGAGGCAGAGGGAGCAATGGGGCTACTGCTGGTAATTTCAACATCTTGTTTTCAAATAATTTTCTTTTTATAAGAGTAAAATCATTGTCCTTGTCATACACTGTGTGTTTGGATCTTTAAAAGTAGCATACAGTGAGAAATGTTGATAGATCATGGCTAGATTACTGAATGTCATGGTGCAGAGTTATTGTGGTTCTTTCAAAAAATGAGTAAATATTTGTCTATTTCCAGCATTTCTCATCCTGCTGCAGTCATGGACTAAAAGTTTCAAAAGTTCATAACGGTGATTTCACACTGAATCTTTGTGCTATAGTCCAAAAGTTTTCCCTCGGTAACTATAGGGGATGGTTGACACGTCAAATTTAGTCTTGAACACTGCTATTTTTGTGTGTATGATATACATATTGGATCTTGTCTTTTTTTTCTTATTTAAACTGCACAATTAATGAAAGTGCAAAAATGGCTCACATGCAAAACAGCGTTCACTTATTTTAAAAACTTATAATTAGCATCACCGGTGAAATACATCTACACATCTGCCTTACGTGACTGGCATATTCAAGTGTGTTGTCTTTCCCATATTGAAGACTGGCTAAGTAAAATCAATCAATCAATTTCTTCACCATGTCATATTTGGTGAACTCATATAGTCCACAGTTTGGTGAAACAAAAAACTGTGGATTATAAATTAAATATCCCTGGACACTTTTTTTCATGTTTAGTGTGAATGCACTACTGGAATCAAAGATTATCATTAATTTAGTGTATTCATTAGTATTTTATTTACTAAATATGTTTTTTAATTCATTATCAGAGAAGTGAATAAGTATAGAAGATGCTAGATTTAAATTTAACCCAGGTATTATGTTGGTTTGAATTTAGACGTTTAGGGTCCATGTTGGAATGGGTTTGCAATATTGTTTAAAATTATTTGGAAATATTAATTCTTAATAACAATAAAAATGTCTTTGCTCTGAACATTTAATATCCATATTAGAATCTTAATTAGTTTTTGTCTTTATTACATTAGTTGTTACTTTCTGCAAGTGTCTTACTCACTTTTATAGTAAGCAGTCAGATCTTTCAATTTCCTGAAAAAAAAAATCAAGACAAAATCCATTATTTGAAATGTGTCAATAAATATGTATATTAAACATTATGCAAAATTAGCTAACATTGCTTTTCTCATTTGACTAGTTTGGTATGAATAAGATAAATTACACATACGATTTTCTATTATTTTTGGTCTTCATTCAGTTATTGAATAGTTTAATCTCACATATTTAGCTTCTTACTATTTGTTAACATAAATGGATGAAAATAATGATTTAATATAACTGCATGTAGTTGTAATTTCAAATTGCTACTATTAGTCTGACTGATAATATTTCTTAGTAAAATGGCAATTTATGAAATTAAAAAAGAGCATTCTGTTTGCTTTTGTTTTTGTACAATGTGTTGGACTGACACTATCTTAAAAAAGCAGATGTTCTGATCCAAATGAAGCTGAATTTCATTAGACATTTTGTTTGAATGCTTTCTGCCCTCTTGTGGTGCAGCTGTGCAGCTTGAAGAACATTTTAGTTTATCTATAGGTAAATTACTTCATGCAAGTATAAAGACATAATTAATGTAATACAAGGCATAATTACATGAAATAGGGATGCCCTAAATCAGAAAAGGAAAATAAACAAAAATGTGTATCATATAATTTATAGCTTGTATATTCATAGAGGAAATTTAATTTATAAGATGTTCTTCACAGTATTTGAATAAATTTTTTAAATTCATGATTTGTTATTATTGCCTTGACTTGTACATTTACACTAAAACTAAAAAAAGTCAATAAAGATATGAAAGAAAAGTACAGAATAGATTAACATAATTTAGAATCACCAATACGATACAGTAACAGCGATCCTCTCTGACTCTGAGCCAGATACAATGGAGAGAGAATGTGTTCACAAATGCCCAGCAAAAGGTCAGCCTGGTATTGAATTTTTTCAAATATTTTTCAAAATACCCCCTGGCATTGCAAATATTTTTGACCACCACATAATACTTCGGGGAAAGATGAATCCCCTCTCTCGCCTACCCCCCCATCTTTGCCGTTGTCTTGCAAACACGCAGACAAACACACGGATATGGCTGCACAATGCCTGCCAGTCTGCACGGGAAAAACACTGCTCTGGGTTATTCATCGATTGACCATTCGAATCCCAACATATGCCGCTCTGCTTCTATTCCACTGTGTTCCCAGAGATGGACCATTTCCTAATACTTCCACAAGGCTTCTTACCCTCTTCAGGAGTCACTCGCACATCATGCAAATGAAGTAGGAGCGAATTTAAATTGATCCGAAAAGTGTGCAGCTGTGCTTGTGCACATACATCTGTGTGCTACTTTTGAACATTGAAACCTGTTTTGCAGAACAATGCAAGAAAAACAAATCATTTTTAGTTATGCTCTGTAACCTTGAAATAAATTGGCAACATACACAGTGCTTCACTTTTTTAGCATTTTGCTATATTACAACCTTATTCCAGAATGAACTAAATTTGTCTCCTACCTCAAAATTCTGCACATATTTACTCCATTATGAAAATACGGAAAATGTTTTTTAGAATTTTTCAAATTTGTTAAAATAATAATAATAATAATAAAAACATAATCACATTTAACTAAAAATGTACAGCCTTTGCAGCCTGTTGTAGAACCACCCTTGGAAAGAAATCACTCATTTGAGATCTTGGTCATGTGCTTTGAGTCGTTGTCCTGTTGAAATATGAACAGTAACCCCAGTCTGAGGTCAGTAGCTCTGTACAGCAGGTTTTCATGTCTCTGTAAGTTGCTGCGTTCATCTTTCCCTCTATTCTGGTTTGTGAATTTCTGCTGCTGCAAAACATCCCTATAGTATGATGCTGTCACCACCATGCTTCACTGTAGGCAAACATGACACCTGACATTCACACCAATGAGTTCAATCAATTAAATTCTCATTTGACCTGTGAATTTAGTTTCTCATGTTCTGAGAGTCCTTCCAGTGCCTTTTGGTAAACTCCAGATTATTATTATTATTATTATTAAGGAGTGAGTTTTGTCTGATCGCTCTACCATACAGGTCTGATTGGTAGATTGCTGCATACGTGGTTGACCTTCTGGAAGGTTGTTCTCTCTCTACAGTGAAGCGCTGGTCTCTGGAGAATAGAGTGACCATCAGGTCCATGGTCACCTCCCTGACTAAGACTCTTCCTCCCAAACACTCTAGAAGGCCAGCCAGCTTGCGGTCCTGCTGATTCCATACTTCTTCCAGTTATCAATGATAACTGGAAGATAACTGGAAGAAGTATGTCCAGAGAAGCAGTTGAAATTTCTCTGGCCAACTCCTTGTTCAGGTATGAATGATAAGTAACACAAGTGAAATCAAGAATTTGGGTCACCTCTAGTGCTGCGCTGTCAAATTTCCCAAGTTCAGTTTGTTTCTTACCTCTTTCTAACTTCAATCCAAAATATATTCCTGTTTGAGGCCTCCTCTTGAATCCACCACTGTTGTTTTCCACATTCAAAAATTGGTTCACCACCGCCACAAGCTGTGGTTTATGTTTTTCTGCTGTCTGTAACTTACTGCCTGCCTTAAAGTGAGAACCCTTCCCTGCTGAGCGTCTACCTGTTTTCCAAACTTCAGTTTTTGGAAAACATCAGCAGGTTTTGACACGCAGTGTCTTAATGTTGTTCAGTTGGTGGGCAATCACACGGGGCGCTGAACTTTTAAAATGCATTTTGTTCATTTGTGCAAATAAAAACCCATCACTATCTCTGAGTCAGAATCAGACATTATGAAAATCAAAGATAATAAAGACAATTCTAAGTCATGTGAAGTGGAACATTTTGCTCATTTGTGCAAAAAAATATTAAGATGCATTCGGAAAAGTTGAACATGCCTTATGTATTTTCACTGCACATATAGCAACATAGTTGAAGCATTTATTTCTGCATAAGCGTGTTATTCTGTCCACCCATTTTACTGAGGTAGGGTGGCACAAGGTACACTTGCCCATGTTGCCCATATCAGAAACCGCCAGTGTACTCTCATCTCAAAAGATGACATTGGACCATTGAGCAACAGTCAAGTCCTTTTCCTTGACTGTTGAGAAGCTTGTCTGCGCTTCAGGAGTGGCTTGACACAAGGAATGTGATAGTTGTAGCCCACATAGATGTAGCTGTATGGGAAGCATGAACTTCAACTGTCGAATTAACTTTTGTTTTCTTTCATGCGTTGTCTTTTCACTCAACTTTCTATAAATGACTAGCTTCAAAAGCAATGATTAGTAGATTGCTGCACAGAGGGTTTCCCTTCTTTGTGGTTTACGTTCCTTTAACGATCAACTCAACAATCTTTCCCATGACTGCATAGACAACAAAAAAAGGCAACACTATTTCTGAGTTAAAAATATGTTTTCTTATTGGTCTTACATATTATTTTAATATTAACTGAATATTTTTAGTAGCTTAACCAATGCCCTAATAAACATTTGGGATATATCAGGGCAGGAGTATGTAAAAATATGTATGTGGGTTTCCTAGAGTTGATTTACTGAAACATATTAACTTTTAGGTGATATTTAAATTTTTTAAAATGTAATTGTATGCCATGGTTTTGGCTGATATGCAGCGATGTCGCCGTTTCCTGGGAGCAGTAAAGACATCCCTTTCAGCAGGGGATTAGGAGGGGACTTGGCCTCAATAGGGCTCCCCCAGAGAAAAGCTGGTCCTCCAATGTTAATTTCTCAAGGTGAAGAAGAGCCTCTGCAATGTTGCTGCTTTGAAGGTGGACTCAAAATACAATAACAGGAGCCCTGCTGTATAGGACACACTGATTCAATAGCAAAGCAGGCTCGCAAAGATCAAGCAGGTCAGATACTACAGTGCCCCTGAGGTGCAAAATATAGCAACAAAGCAAAAGAGAAATATTTCAGGAAAGCAATTTCACTTCACAAACACAGACACATCGTAGAAAACAAAATACAATTTAAAAACTGTAATGAGAGCAAAATATACATACAAATATATACGTTATTTAGTATCACACTAGAAATCATGTTAAATGCTATTTAAACAGGTTTTGGCTCAGGCATTAAAATGCATCCAATTAGAGCAAACCTATAGCTACTTTTTTCACAGCGCTGTGAAAAAAGCAGATATATGTCTCGTCTTTTTAGATTTGATGACAACACTGTGGCTACCCATTGAATTACTGCCAGTAAAGGAATCTAAAAACCTGAATTTAGGAACGGTTTCTATTTTCTGAAAAGCATATAGATTATGGTAGTCATTAACAAAGCTCGGCATTTATGGATTGGTGCTTCATGGAAAAGTATATCACAAGGTTAGAACAACATTTTACAGAGCAAACACAGTCTGGGCAATTATCTGAGATAAAAGAGCACTACCTCTGATGCTCAAGAAACTCCACTGCAAATGCAGTCTGGAAAAAGTTCTTGTAATGTGTGAAATAAATAGAAAGATAATATTTGTGCCATAACTATGACCTGTACGTTGTCCATTTATCGCCAATATTAATGCCAAGTTCCTCCACAACCTCAAAACTGAAAACCACATGGAAAAACAAAAATTCTTTATTTTTTACAGGTCTTTTGAATTAACAACTTTAGCTGCTCAGAAATTTTACTTTTCTAGCTTCCAGTAGCAGGCAGTTGTGGTGTAGTACTGCACAAACAAGTGGTGTTTTGTGTTTATCCATGTTTTTCTTTTTGCTTCAGTTTCTTTACCTAACAGTGCCATAGCAAACAACAGTCCTTTAGGAGTCTCCTGTGCTTGATACAAAGCAAGTAAAAATAATCTTTTGAAAGAGTTTTGATCAAATAAATGTGATACTGTAAAGCTACTCGTATTAATTTTATGAGATAGACCAATACAAAATAGCTTAAATCTATGACATGGAAGGAAAAAAAGAAACATTTAAAAAAAATAATAATTCTGATTAGTTAGTTGTGTAAATTTTATTCAGTCATCTGAGTCAATACCTTGTAGAACCTGTAGAAGCATGTTTCACCTAAGGTCTTCTGTAATATGTCCCCACCACCTTTGCACATGTACAGACTAACATTTCTGGCCATTTTTCTTTGCAAAAGCAAAAAAAAAAAAAAAAAAAAAGAGAAACTCAAGCTCAGTGAGACTTGGATGGAAATTGTTTGAAAACATTAACTCTAGTCAGAAACAGCTTTTGATGTGTTGCATTTAACTGGCATAATTTCCACCAACTATTCCTTGTCCTTGCTGAAGAGAAATCTATCTCTTATGATTCTTGGTCCTTATGATGTTATTTTTTTTCTCTAGTGTTCTCTAAAGAAAATCCAGAGCTTCATTAAACTACTGAGATTTATTCTGAGACTAAATTACACACAGTTGGACTATTTTTCCGAATTGCACTGGATTTTATATTGGGTAATCAGAGTAAACAGGTCTGAATAAACATTCACACCACACTTTGCAGATTTGTATTTTTTTTTTAATATGTCTCATTAACCTTCCACTTCACAATAATGAATGTTTTTGAAAGTCGCTGGGAGTTTTCCCAGCGAACACCTTCTGCCATTCATTTCTTAAAAGTTGTTTGATCTATGTTGATACAACTGTTCTACTGTGTCTGGTTAGGTTAGGGTTACAGAAGTGAAGATGGTTGACAATGTCAATAAAAGCAGTAATAGGGATAGGAAAAGAGCACCATACAGCTCAGTGAACTATACAGACTTTGCTAGTTTGATTCATGATACCCATTTGTAGTTTATGCAAACTCCTTCATTCACACTATGTGAAAATAAAACCTTTATAATTTGTTATAAGACTAAGAATGATGATGACTCAAATTTGCTTCTGGCTTTGCATCCTCCCTATGGGAAAATGTTTCTGCTAAAACTCAGCAAAATACCCCACTAGCCTTCACCACAGTGCATCTCCCAACAAAACCATTGTCATTTCCTCATAGACTTTAACCCACATCCAAATGATACCTCTTTGTGAATCACAAGCACAGCAAATAGCAAGGTCTTCACTTCACTGGATATGCAGACATTGGTTGAGAAAAGGCAAAGGCAGATAATTTAATACACTCAAGAGGAATACAACAAGAGGGGCATTTAAGAACAGAGCAAAGTTGACAGCTCTCAAGAACAGAACCTGAAGTCATAAGAGTCCAAGAGCAGGCAGGAGTAAATTCTTCATGGTATGCTGGTGTGAGGTGTTACAAACCCTGCTGGTTGTCCACGAGGGCCAAGATAGAACAGAGACAAGATTTCTTTACTGGGAGAGATTGTGTATCCACAGGCCGTTTGAGCTGGATGAATTCATTAAAGGAAGCGCAGTCTCTCCCAGCTGCCATCTCTCCCCCTGCAGCCAGACTCCGATCAATGGCAGGAATACATCCAAAACAACATTTAGCACAAGACCTCGGAAGCAGGGGTGCGTTTAAGACTTCTCTGTGTGCGCATATCTCCCCTGGATGAGAGAAGTGTTTCGAAATATGCGCTTGAAGTGGAGCAGGGCAGGTATAGGGGCAATGTGTTTATATCACAACGGAGGAGATTGACAAGATATCCTTTTCCATTTTTTGTTGTGTGGGGAGTGTATATCCATGAGCATTTACTTTCATCCGTGGAGCCCTAAATACCATTCTTAAAATATTACCACAAATTTATTACTGTGCAAGCAGTGAACATTTTCTTAACCATCAACAGTGTAAAAGTTACTGTACTGAAATAGACTGCGATAATGCAGAGTCCTATGAAATGCCAGTAAGGAGTAGATTCTTTGAGTATTCTTAAATTGCTATGAATAAATGAAATTGGTGGTTTACAATACATAAGGCAAGTATGTTAAGATAAGACCATATTAAATGATTGTTTAAATTTCAAATATTACTGCTTAAATATCTGTTGTGGTTTCAAACAAGCAAAATGTCTCTGGTACCATCTAGTGGATAAAGGTAAAGGTGGCATTTGCCATGAAATGTGAAATGGTTGGATTGGTGGCTTGACAGAAATGTTTGATTTCATAAAGACAAAAAGGTGAAAAGCCAGTGCTTTTCACCTTTTTGTGAAAAGCACTGGCTTTGGTGTGGTGAAGGTAAAATCCAGTCAGGCAAAACATCAACAGCAACATAACACAAGTCACAAGAGTTGAGTTTAGTCAGTCAATACACATCATTCTTTTAAAATGCCTGAATCAGATCTCAAATATTGGATCTTCACATCAAATGTTCCCATTTATAAGACAGTTCTTCCTTGTGATATTTAAAGTATCTCTTGCTGTAACTTGTTCACCCAGATGGCTCCCTCTTGCATAAATTGGAGTAAAATTAAACCTTATAAAATCAGTGCTGCATTAACTACCTTTCATTACTTAAGTAATTAATTCTAAATTATCAATTTGGTAGTCTATCTAGAGCTTTAACTCACAGCATGCCAGAACCATGAGATAAAGTTCAACATTTTACTCAACAACATTTCGACATATGGCAGAAGATCAAACTTCTGATCTTCCATCTGAAAACCAGCCGATCCACAGCAACCCCCTGCTGCTCAAACTATGTCAGTGTGGTACACGATCGTGTGAAAATAATATGGAGAAAAAGAATACCACAAGAGAAATCTTTGGTTTAGTTGTTAGCTCTAAATGTAGATCTATGGATGCATATTTACCATAAAATCTTCTCTAACAGCTTCTAGTTATTTTAAGTTACAGATACTGGACCTGAGACAACTCCTGCATGGTCTATGTAATGCTTTGTCTTTGTTGTGTATTGCCATACACAGACTAACAAGTAATCTTGCAGCTTACTGACAAATGTGAGAAAATTGGCAATCTAGAAGAACTGAACATAAGCTCCAAATCGATCTAAACATTGCTGGTTGTGGCCCTGACTGTCGCCAAGAAAACAATACAGCTTATTTGGAAAACATTTTAAAAAAAGAAATTAGTAAGTTGCAATGGCTAGATCTTCTCACACAACACACATCAATTGAACAAAAAACAGCAATATATAAAAATCAATCTTAATCAATAAAATGTATTCCATTATTCTAGATGCCATTTCAATGCCGGTGAGTTAATGCCACTGTGGAAACAAAGAGCAGGGGAAGGGAAGGAAAATGGGACAATTTACAAAGAAAATCACAAAACATGTGTTTGCTTATTAATTCTTTGTTCTGGCATGTATTTTTATCTTTTACTTGTTTATTATATTTGTTGTTGTTTACTTCTACCCAACATATCTGTAACTATAGATTAATCAACACCATTCGGTTATGTTCTCTGTTTTGTCTTTGTCCTAAATGTATCCATTTCATTATGTACCTCCTTTATTTTTGTTTATTTGTTTATTTTATTGTTGTTATTTGTTCTCTTATCTAGTTGGTTATTTGTTAATTTGTAGATCAATGTCTCTGTTTGTTAGTCAGTAATGTTTGTTTTGAATTGACCAATTGATGATTAAATAATAATAAAAATGCCTATTACCTCCCCATGTACATGCATTATAAAAGTTTAGCTGCTGGTATATTAATTGAATGCAACATTTTGAAGCTAGAATAAAACAGACATCTATTTTAAAAGTGACTCAAAATATCTTCATTTAATAATCTAGTTCTGTCTTTTTTAAATAATAATAATGAATTATGTTGATTTTACACAGCAGTGCTAATGGCATACAAACATCCATGACAAATCATTTCTGACATGCAGTTTAAGTGGTGATCTACAGTGCTTGTCTATCATCAAGTTACAATCAATCAAGGTGAGAAAACAAAAAGAAAAAAACTCAAAATAAAATGAAAGGGGTTCATTTTATTTTACAGGTGAATTCAGTACGATCAAAATCGATTATGCACATTTTCTTCATGATGTCTGAAAGGTAAAAGCTGAAAGACACACCTTGTTGCTCTTGTTTTTAGGGAAGCTTAGAAGTAATTACAGAAAGTCAAACTTTTCTCACCATTTTCCTTTTATTTCTGTTTGCAGCTGAAAATGCTGTACTATTTCTTGAGAAGTTGTTTCTCTCAACTAAAAAAAAAACCAAAAAACATCCTGAACACTGAGGTACAAAAACAAGAAGAAAAAAAAAGCCTTATTTATGTTGAAGAGCTGATGCTGGTTCTTATTGATGTTTTCAGAACTGTATGCAGTTTCAAATGTTTACAGTGCCCTCCAAAATAGTTATTCACCTTAACCTTTTTTCTCTTTTTTTCACAAACTTTAATATGTTTTTATTGGGATGCACATAACTCAAAGTTTTCTTGCAGGATTGCCCTTTTTTGCACATAACATTTTTAGTATTGTGGCATGTAATTGTACTCAGCAGCCATCCAGTGCCATCTAGTAAAAAAAATGGTGCAATCAATCACGATCAGAAGCCAACTAATTAGTAAATAGTGTTCACATGTGCTAAGTTTGATTTAACAACTGAAGGACTCAGAGGTTTGTTAGAAAACATTTGTTAAAACATCAGAAAGACCAACACAGCAGACAGACCAGGTATATAGCTTTGGAGGTCTTACATCTTTTCATATCATCATCTAGGCATGAAAAGAATATGGCACGACTACAAACCTACATGGCTACCCACCTTTGGTTGCAGGCCAGGCACAAAGTGCATTCATCAGAAGAGACAGCTGGAAGTCCTGTGGTAACTTTGGAGGAATTGCAGAGATCCACTGCTCGGGTGGGATAATCTGAAGGCATAGAAGTTATTTGTTATGTGCTCCACAAATCTGGGTTTTACAGAAAATTGGCAAGGAGAAAATTTTAAGAAGTGCTATTTGGAGTTTTCCCCAAGACAAATATGAGACACAGCAAATATGGAAGAAGGATGCTGTGGTCAGATGAGGTCACTGAAAACTTGTAAGAGACTTAAAACTAGCCCAGAGATTCACCTATTAGCAGGATCACAACCCAAAACTTACTACCAGAGCTACAATGGAGTGATTTAAATTAAAACAAAGCAATGTTATAAAACTTATTAATGCTTTCCATCCAACCTGACTGGGACAAGCTGTTTTGTGAAAATGTTAGTCATAAGATAGTGGTATAGATATATCTTCCAAAATATTTGCAGCCGTAATTACAAAGGGAGAAATTTCAGATTTATTTTTTTCAACATTCTCAAAACCACTTCTCTTTCATCATTATGCATGTTGGCATACTGTGAGAAAAAAATCCCAATAAAATCCAATAATGTTTGTGGTTGTAGAGTATAAAGTAGTTTCAGTAATATTATATGTGAAAATACTGTATTAGAAAACCAGCTACTACAAAAATGTTTCACTGATATTGTGAAGTGACACAATTTCACACTTTTTAGAGCAAAAAGTCATGATTAGGCTTTGCAAAATAGATTTCCCAATACATGTAGAAACTTAAAAAATAATCTTATTTGCAATCTATAATGGTCATACAATCCATTCTGAAAACTGGCTTTTCCTGAAAGAGAAAAAGAAAGACGGAGATTGTTTCACATTGTGAAAACCACAGTCTCTACTTTGTTCTTCTATAAGGCAAAAAATCGAAAAGGGTGTTTGTCCAACAAAACCCAGAGTAAAGGGCCCATGAGGGAGTCTTGAGTGTTCATTTCACAGAGTGATCCGGATGCAGTGATGCTTCAGTCTGCAGGGGAGAGTCCCACGGTTTAACTGGTAAAACTCCACTAACTGGATCAAATCAGTAAATCGTGTGTGACCGTCATCCAAAGTGTAGAACAGCTCTCCTTCATCGTCCACCTAAAATGGACCAAATGTTCATGTTTTTATATGTTCAAATAAAACAGCAACAAATGTAATACAAATAATGCCAACAGTGGCAAAGAGAAAACAAGTGAAATTGACCTTGGTGAAGAGTTTATTTTATATGATTGGCTCATTCCTCATCATGTAGATCTAAACCTTTATTTAGATTTATTTGACAATATATGATAATGACCAAAAAATTTACAAATTTTGTCCTACATGGACATGTTTTGAGCCAAAAGAGTCCCAGAGATAATCCGTAAATTAGAGTCAAGTTGGATTGAAAAAAATGTGAAAAAAATACAAAAAGGAGGTATCCAAAATCCTCAATTCACTCTATTACAGGTTTCTAGACATTTGAAATAAATGATTACAATATATCCGTACTATATAGCTGTTAAATAATGTTATGACATATATCTTCTGTCTCTTTTTGGCAGTTAAATCACCACAAATAAAATAATTTTGGTTTGTAGTTGTAAAAACACCTCATGTGACCTTTTAATCAGAAAGAATGTTTTCCAGTTTAACTTAGATTTATGCTAATAACTGTACTTACTGGTAGAATCTGAAAGTGTTTGATTTTCTGCATGTGGCAGAGTGAGAGAACAAACGTCTTTGGGTTGCTTTGGCTGTCCCTCAGAAGAAACACTCTGGAGCAGGAAGAAACCCCGTTAGTGTAGTTCAAGACAAAGTATGAATAATGAAATACAACTTCTGAGACTCAGAATTACAAATTTTTTAGATGAGTAGTAAAACATAGTAAATTCAATTAAAGATTGCTGTGTTAGTTGTCTTGGTAAAGATATCACTGACGTGTTGACAAATAAAAGCAAAGCAAAGTTTTAAGCTGTGATACTGTAGCACAAAAATGTAGCTATTTTAATGGCCAACATTTGTAAATAATACACAGTTTTTTCTACTGCACATGATTGGTCTAAGTGTAAACAATTATAAATCTATTGTTATTCTTGCTCTTTCCGAAAGCAGCAAAAAGAGAAAAACTCTCTAAATAATATGAGGCAAGAGGTCACCCTATTTGCAAAATCCCAATTGTCTTAAGCAAGACAATATGCTAACAGAGAATTAACAACTTACCCATCAATAAGGCCCTGCTGTGTAATTAAATGCTGAGCTTCTTCCCGAGACAGCTTTCCATGGAACCACGGCTGAGCCAAGTGGATCGCTGCGGCACACAGATTGGGAGTTAGCTGTTTTATTACATGCGTACATATGTGAAGCAGATAGAGAAGTATCTCAAATACCTAGGTTTGGAACTGAGCTCTGTGTGGAGGAGGGGATCCCATGACCACTCAAACGGTGGCAGCTTTTCCTCTGAGGGAGACATGAGTGATCGCCATAAAATAGCATATATATAATAATATATTATAATGTTAACATTCAGTTAACCCGTTTTTCTTGAATCGTCTTCATGGCTTTGAGAGAAGCTTTCAATTAGTGTCTTGTAGAAGTGTTCATACTCTGGTCTTATTACATTTTGTCACATTGGATCTACCAACTTCATTTTATTTTATTGAGATTTTATGCGCTAGGCTAATGGTAAATGCTAAATAGACTGAACTTATACAGCACTTTTCCGATCATTTTGACTACTCAAAGCGTTTTTAACATAAAGCAACACATCATTTTGATGCAGGGAGAAAATGATGCATGGATATTAATATTTCTCAACCAGCTTTACACATCAAGCGAATGAAAGCTCTGCCTTTTGTTGCAAATTAAGTCAAGCTCAGTCAGATTTTATGGACAGTATCAAGTGTTTTGCACACAGGCCAAATATTCAAATTTTGATTTCATTTTTTCTGAACTCCTTCACGTGTTTGCTGTGCCCTAAGTGACAAGTGGCAAACTGCAAACTGGACTCCCTCTTGCTTTCTTCCTGCTGCTCTTTCACTAAGCCCAGATCTGAAGGGCTCAGCATTAATAGTTGCCCTGCTGACAGATTCTCACAATTGATCTGTGAATTTCTGCAGCTCCTCCAGAGTTACCTCCCTCTTGGTTGTTTCTCAGATTAATGCTTTGTTCAGCTTGTCAGTTAAAATGTAAAACTATGTCTTGAAAGGCTTACAGATACATTCTCTTCCATTTTCAAACTATAAACTGCTTTTTGAAATTTTGGAAACTTTCAGATAACCTACCCTGCTTTTAAATTGTCCACAACTTATTTTTCTTGCTTTACACAGCATTTTTCTGACCTTTTTGCTGACTTCTCTGATCTTCCTGATGTTTTTTGTTCACTTATGTTCTCTAACAAACGTCTGAGTCCTTCAGAGCCCAGTTGGATTTTTACTGAAAATAAAATACACAGTGGTAGACTCTATTCAATAATAAGGTAACTTCTGCAGTTAGTTGCGCTGGACTCCATTTAGAGGTAATAGAGTATACATATACATACATTATATAGAAAGGTATGGCACACTTATAAAATATTTTGCATAAAAAGTAAAAACCATAAAAGAATTTATGGTTGGAGATTGTCTCTCCTGTACTCCTTTTAACATATTTCTATCTTGCTAATAAACAATGCTAGCATGAAACCGGTCTCTATTTGCATAGTGTGAGACAATAAGGAGAAATTCTTGACTCACCCTCCATGACAGGCCTTCCTCCACAGCCACAGACAGAGCTTCAGATGGGTTCTCGATCACTCGTGTCTTTTGACCAGAAAAGTCCATGGCCACCAGCGAGTTCTCAGAGATGCTTCTCTGAAATGGTAAAGAGATTGTATATTGTTTTAGGCACTGTAATTAAACCATAAAAGACACTTTAGTTTAAGCAAGTAAAAATCTAAATCATGGAAATAAAATGCAGATTGTTTCTAATTGAGTCCCTTTTATAGGGTACAGAAGATTTAAAGACTTGCTGCAATGTGGGATTACATTGCCACCTAGTGTCTGCGTAATGTGACTCCATCCTCATCATTTCTAGATAATTCCAGACAGAAAGCCCTATTGAAAGGGGATTAAAGTGGCTTTGGAAGGAATGACACATGGGCACATTTTACTCTTTTAAGCTGTCATAGAGTGAGTGGCTCTAAACTACACACACAGTCAAAAAAATTCTTCTTATGAGGATTACCTCAAAGCTTTCAAATTGCAACACTTATTGCTGTTCCACCAACTAAGCTCTGCAATTAAAATGAGTGCTCTTAAACATTTTTTTTTATTTTACTGCTGTTTATCCTTTCTGACCCAGACCACATGCCGTAAATACTCATCAGCTCAACTATCATTTATAAATGGCAGCAATTCTGCTGAAACATATCATGTTATCTATACATAAAATTTAATTACCCAGCTGGCATCGAGCTGATTCACATACTTTCCAATCTTTCTAGCAAATCCTCCTGGCTATGTCTGCCAGGGAGCATTCGACCCCATGACAGCAGGAAAAGAAGAAGCAGGGATGAGCTGTCAAATGTGAGAGCAGCTGATCATTATGTATTTTTAGAAGGCTGGCAGCTTGCGAGCATGGACATAACCCATAAATAGATTCTGTTTGCTGCCTCAGTAAAGATTGAGGCTATTCTGGGACATGAAGACCACATTAAAACACTGAAGGTGAATTATTTGTCCTACAGAATGATATTACTGTTGTATTTTTTTAATGCATTCACATTGTTTTTAAGGCTTCACTGACTAATTTATTTTAACAGAGGCTAAAAGAACACTGACATATGACACGTTTATAGTACTGCATTAAAAAAACAGTCAGTAAGTATAAACGTTCAGCAATTCATAGAACTTTGTTTCATGATTCAAGTTTATTAGTCCTCTTTACACTCTTGTTTACTTTTATAATGTCCCATTACTTCGTTCTAGCCAAGTATTCTCTCACAAAGAAATCATGGTAGTATAGTTTTTACAGCAGAGAGAAAATGTTGGAAGACGTCAAAAATGTTCTCAGTAAACTTATAATTTTTATAGCTCTATACACATGGTAACATCGTCAAATGTTACCAACAACATCTGATGATCCACACATACAAACATAAAAACATAGTGCCATAACCAAACAAATGCCTTTTGTTTTTGCTGTTTTTTTGTCTAAATGCATTAGACAAAGATAACCAGAGTAAAAGCAAAAAGTAACTCAGGCAACAGAAAAAAGGTATCTAAACTAGCCGGACCCAAAGAGAAAATATAATTACCTCCTCTATGATCATCAGATTTTTGGACATCTAAGTTCAATAGACAAGTTTGATTTTAAATAAATCCATTGAAACCTATTTGAACATCCCAAAAACATCACACTTATTCACAAAAGTTAAGAAACAAAGTTATTGAAGTCTCTCACTCTGGAAAGGGTTGCAAAATCATTTCTAAGGCTTTGGGAAGTCAATGAACCACAGCAAGAGTTGTTATTCATAAGTGGAGAAAACATGGAAAAGTGGTGAAGCTTCCTAAGACTGGCTAGCTACCAAAAGTATCCCAAGAGTATATTGACAACTCATCCAGGAGGTCATGATACAGTCAAGGACAACATCTAAAGACCTGCAGGCTACATTTGCCTCAGTTAAGGTCAGTTCATGATTCAATAATAAGAAAGACACTGAGCAATGACAGGTACAAAACGGCCCAAACTACAAACTGTGGCTGATACTCAGGAATAGAAATTTATAAACAAATTTACAACAAACTAACTAGCACCTAAAAACTACACAAAGACCTTCCGCTTCCATTATTGCAGACAACTTTACAACTTCAGCTTACCATTGGCGAGACTTTTTGCTTCTGATGAGGCTGAATGAAGTTTTGGTAAAGTTGCATCCCAAACTGAAAGAGGAAAAATGTTAAAATAATTCATTTGAACCCAAATGCTACATTGCATTTAATTTTTAAATCTTGTTTATTTGTTGTGAAGACAAGAAAAAAAAAATCCACTAAAATTCCTGTTTTATGCTAAACTCGATTGTATTTATGGAAGAGTGTGATTGACTCATGTCTTAAACTGCTCCATCAGATATCCAGACAATGAACACATGCTGCCTCTATCAAGAGCGGGAATGCTAATCCAGCATCACTCGATAGTTTCCCTTGACCTCTTTCCAAAGCTAAATCTGATTCTAGCACTGACTCAGCATTCCTGTTCCTACATATCAGCCGCAGTTATTCATCAGCAAGCCAACCTTTAACAAGCGCATGGCTGTGATCCAGCAGGTCTTGGTCTGCTCATCATCCGCACAAAGCAGTTTCAAATCACGAGATGAACTGCACTTTGTAGCCTGCAGTGAGACGAAACAAGCAGACATGATATTACAATACAATGTGTGTTGGAAACCTGACAGCTTTAATAGTTATCTTCTCTTTTTAAAACAAGTTCAAACATCATGAAATAAAAGAAGCTCTCCCTACCTTGACACAGAAAGCAAACTCTGTTGGTGCTCCGTGCGCTTTTTTGGCTGACAAAACAGTGTAGATGTCACTGTCGGCAAAATCAGCAAAGAACTGGAGATGCCTTGGCTCCTGCACATGAAACAGATCTTCTTGTGAAATTACAGCAAAGACTGCTATAGTTAGGAGCTTAAATAGAAATATAAAAAAAGAAGAAGAAATAATTGTCCATCATTAAAACACATTACTCTAAAGTCATACAGAGCCATAGAGAAGCATGCCTTATACACCAACATTGTTCAAATTAAGCACAAGTTGCAGTTGGTTACTGTGGATTCTATTGAGGTGTATCAGAGTGAACATGACTGATGGCATATGCAAATACAGATATTTATGTTATTTAAAAAATGATTGAAATCCATGTGTCATTTTCCATCCATATAAGAATTACACACTACTTTGTGTTGGCCTGTCACATTAAAACCCAATACAATAAATTTAAAATTATTTGAAAGTTCTGGAGGTATAAAAATCTTTATAGGACACAGAATGAGGAACCAAGACATATTTCTGGTCAATATACATGTACATGCCAATGGTAATGGTTGTTGTTTCATTTTATGTCACAATGATTAATAGACAAGACATCAGAAAGCAAAAGTATATTTTCCTAAAAAAATTATCATGGTTTCTTTAAAATATTTCGATGACGTCAAAATCGATAGTATTGCCAATTAAATTAAAAGAAAATGTAAGACCTCAGTAGTGGAGCATGATATTTGAAACTAAATTTTCATCTGAAAAATCTAAATATTTAATAAAAGAGATAAGCATATATTTAGACATTGAGACAGTATCAATAGCTACACTGTGTCAAAGATAACTCTCTGAGTAAAAAAACTGAAAGACGTTCATTGTTCTGCTTTCATGTGACACACTGTTCCCACTTCCTTATTTAAAGTAATGCTTCAGCCATTAAGGTCTGTGCTGACTGACTAGCAAAGTGTTTGACCAAGACACCAGGATTGTAAACATGCAGGACGAAAAGCGGGCGCCATACCAAACCTACCTGTACTTTAACAACAAAAGACCTACTGTTGTAAGAAATGAAAGCAGTTGAAAAGTGGGTGTGCTGGCATGGCTGCAGACCAGGTATAAGCTTCACTTGTCAGCAGCACAGAGTATGGTTTCCACTGCAGCTGGCCTCAGGAAAACCAAGCTCAACCTGCTCCAGTGCCTTTTTATAACACCTTTGGTGCACATGCAGAGAATGGACTCATTTTACAGAGAAAAGAGTTTTCCAGTTGTTTTTTTGCATTTAGATCCTTTGAGGACAAATTGCATCAACCCTAGATAATGCAAAATGTATTATTTTGAAACTGCAGTAGATGGATATTTCTAAAACTGTAAACTGAGATTATATCAATAAAATACTCAAAAACATTGTTTAATTATTTATTGAATGTTTATTTTACTAACCTTAGAAGTTCCCTTGGTGGAGAAATACAGCCCTGATCTTCGTAGAACAAAATAAAACTTCTTCCAGGACTTCTTGCTTTGCTCTTTGACATGAAGGTGGCCATGGATCTCAGGACAAGTGCTGGATTTAAGGAAGGTCTGTTTGGGGGGGAGAAATAGTTGACCATACATTTTTTTTTCCATACCATTGGTTATCAAAATCAAAAAGCTCCATACCTCAATAAGCTCGGAGTGATCCAATATGCCATTAGTTTCTGTTGATATGGAAACCATATGATCTGGGAAAAAGTCCTACAAAATTTAGCAAAATGTGTTTAACATTAATTCATCTTTTAAACAGTTACAAGATGTGTGTGATCCAGTGGCAGATTTTGATGTGGGCCATATGGGAAGTTTCTCAGGGAGGAACAAGCACCAGATAGAAAACGTACTTACAACTTACTTGACATAGCTAGGCCTTACACAAAGTTGCTATTGATTTTATCTCTCAATGGGGAGAGTGTGCTCTCTGCTTGCTGCAGGGAAATGGGAAACTATTTTATGTGCTTTGTGTGAGACTTCACTGCACGATATCCCATCCCTGATTTTAGATGATTTAGATAATAGACTTGTCCAGGACACCCTTCATGCAAGAACCACCACTGGTCTGATTATTTTATACTCAGTAGAATTTTGTGGCAAACTCACCAGCGGTTTCTTAAAGAATTCATATTTAGCATAATTCTTCCTAAAATACAGTCGACTGTCAGTCTCCATCCCATTGCCTGATTGCACGTCCATAACATATTCATGATCTTCTATGGTCCTTTCTGGAGAAAACACAGAGGGAGAACATGAATGAAAGCTTAATGAATGAAAGGTTTTAACAAATGTGTAACCAGTTACAGGGAAACAGGTGTATTATCAAACTAAAGTCTAAATTATAAGTTTAACAGTCCACTATTATGCAAAAGTCACTTTTTGCATATTTATGTACTTTCATTTTTGTATCTGTTTCCACAAACAATCCAGGAGCAAAAATAAAAAAAATTAGCAAATAAATAAATGCTCTGGTGCTGTCTGCAAAATGAACTGTTTCAAAGACCTTTAAATTGTTGCGTCAAAATTTTGTCACCTAGGAACTCCAAGCGACCCAAGTGAAGCTCCACCCACTTCCTGATAAGACAATGCTAAGTTTGTTCTGCTGGATTTACACAATGACACAATTCAAAGTAGATTGGGAAAAAAAACCCAGCAAATACTGACATGAATATTAAATGTATCAGCTAAAATAAACATTTTATGTCTCTAAATTCTATATTACCGGCAAATAATATATACGGCGATATAAAAAGAAAGGAATTCATCAAAATATATTAGGGACCATGTCAGTTCCTTATAAATGATGGCATTCTCAGATTGGAAATACCCAGCCAGATAATCAAGGAGACAAAAAGTATCTTACCAATTCCTAGCTGGGTGAGGTGGTCAATAAGAGTCCAGCTGTGGTCATCAATGCAGTGATTCTTCAGGACAAAAAGCTGGCATATGTCCCTGGCAGTGACATCAGTGGGCACCTCTACAGCCTTGCTGGTGTTGTTTTCATCGTACACTTTTATCACCTGAAATAAAATAACATTTAATCAAAAGCCATTCCAAATATGCAGCAACTGAGATCATTCTTCACTTAAGAAATAGGCCTCAAGGAAATCTAAATGAAGTGTTTTTAAAACTGATCTGGCATTAAAAGTAATACATTCGCTGTATAAATATCACCAACTTGATAATTATTTCATAAAACAAAATACACAAAGTATGTTGTGCACATATGAGGATGTGAAGCATGGACAATAACATTTAGACATTCTTTTTTTTAAATTAATCAATCTGCTCTCCCTCTGGTTGGAGTGGAGCATCTCTGAGCAAGCTTTAAAATAAAAAAAAACTACAACTCAGTCCACAGAATTGCAAAGTTGTTTTTCCCTTTGGTTCACATATCAAAGGGCACATATCAAACTTCACAGCAAGTGTTTCCTGGTTTCCGCTGAGTTCCCCCCATCTCAATGTTTTCCTCTGTGCTGCAATAAAACTAGAAAGCTGCATGACAAAACAGCCTGTTAGCAATGTGCTTTACCAGCTCCAGATACATACATCATTTGGGCACCCTACTGAAACACCTGCATCCTCTCTCCTCCAGAAAGAGCCAATAGATTAATGAGGGTCTATGGCTTACATTTTTTAAAAATAACATGCACCTGTGATTATATTTCTTAAAGACTGACGAAAACTCAAAGAGCAGTTGCAAAGAAGATGGACAAAAATTAAGAAGTTTATGGAAACTTCCATAATTGCTTCCAACACTTACAAGACCTTTTCATGGAAACCTTTAAGTCTTCACTCAGTTAATGTAGAGTTCAGCAATAGATGCAAAGTAAAGCAAACAACTGCGTTAATAAACAACCCCACCATTTTAATATAGTCAACGTTGCACAATGCAGTAACATAATTAATAAACAACCCCACAATTCAGTGTCAATATAGTCAACGTTGCACAATGCAGTAACATAATTTCCATTCCTAACCAATCACACAGATGGAGAAAAACTGCAACAGATTAATATGTCCAGACATACAAGAAGCAGACAAGAGAAGCAGCATATCACAGCCTGGCACTGTGATCTTAGGGTTCTCCATGGATACCAATATTTCTGAGATATATTGAGAAAACTTTTATATAAGAATTATAAGTGTGCAACAATAAAATGAAATGAAGAATACATTAAATTCTATTATGAGGTGTATTTTTGTTCAATTTCAAAGCTGCAATTTATGAAAAGAACAGGTATGCATTATTCTGCAGTGCAAATTTATTCACACCTCTTAAACGTCTTCACATTGGCACAATATAACCACAAATGTCAATTTATTTTATTGCCATTTTATGTGATAGACCATTCACCTGTGTGTAGCTGAATCTCATTGCAATTCCAGCTGTTCTGTGAAGACCTTGGAGGTTTGTTAGAGAACATAGAGAACCAACTGCATCATGAAGACCAAGGAGCACAGCAGAGAGGTCAGGGAGAAAGTTGTTGCAATACCCCAAGCTTTGAATGTCTCCCAGAGCTCTGTTTTATTTATCATGTGAAAATGGAAAAAAAATTATGGCACAACAATAAACTTACCGGCTAACTAGAGGATTTCTTAGACAAGCAGCCACGAGGCTTACGGCAACTCTGGAGGAGCTGCAGATACCTTTGACTCATGTGGAAGAATTTGTTGACTGGAAAACAATTAGATTTGCACTCCAAAAATCAGGCCTTTATTGAAAGGAAAAACATTGTTGAAAGAAATTAAACTGTAAAAAATTTCAGTTTGCAGCTTGTCCCATAGAGGCCAAACATGATTTATTTATTTTTATGCTTCCATCCAAAGAAAGTTGCTGGGAAGACAATAAATCCCCCGAATAAATCACTGCATAGCGTGGACGACTGTAATGGCAATATCATGCTTTGGCGATGTTTTTTTTTCTCTGGGGAGTTAATAGGAATAAAAACCCAATAGAGGCATATAAAAATTGAGACTGGGGTGAAGTTTTGACTTCACCCAAAGGTGAGCCAGAGGTACAAAGAAATGGTTTAGATTGAACCATATTTATGTATTACAATGGCCCAGTCAAAGTCCAGACCTTAATCTAACTAATAATCTGGGGAGAAGATTTCAAAATTGCTTTTTCAAGCTATTGAGAAAGAAAGAAGAAAGAGTAGGAAAACGTTATATCTTTAAATATGCAAAACCAGACTATGGAGTAGCAGCCTCCATAGTCTTGCACCTGCAAAATATGTTTTCCTACTACACTGTAGTAGGGAATATATACAATATATACATTTCCTTCTAACTTAGAATTTCCCTCTATGAAGTATTACCTTATCACAGTGAATCCTTATTTTAAAAAAAGTTGCATTGTGAGAAAATGTGTGAAACTTCAAGATGTTTGGATATGTATACAACAAACTGTATATTGACATTTTTTGGTGAAATTTTAATAAGCTTGTAGAAGTGGCAAAAAATTAATAAAAATAATTCTACTGAAACCTAACTAAAATATGCCAGAATATTCATAACTTACATTGGAGTAAAAGTTGTTTTTTGCCAACTTTACTTGTTTTTAGTTACATTGCAAACTGATATTAGTCTTAGTAATCCACTGATTTCATGACCAAATTATATCACAATACAATCAGCAAAAAAACAAACAAAAAAACAAACAATTGAGACCCAGAAAAAAAAAAGTTTGTCTAAACTGCTGATCTGAAAAAGTGTCTTGCCAAGGTGATGGGTGAAACCTGGGGCAAGGCATTGGTACATTACGTGCAGTAAAGACAGCCAGACAAGGCAGAGTATATCCAGAAACTTACTAGCACTAAATATCGTCTCATTGAACACAAACTCCTCTATTAGACCTTCTTATCTCAAGGGCAGTACAGCGTGTGCCATTTTGCCAATTAGCCTCCTAAGGTTGAACCTTGAAGCGCACTCCCACAGCTGTGGCTCTGTCACTGAGCGGTGAGAGGGTGAGGAGCTGGCCTCCTGCCTGGACTAAGACAACCATCTGAATTATCCTCCCACTTCTCCCCAGTCATGTCATAACACTGGAAAAACTGATGGTTTCAGATTCCTGCAGGGCTTCCAGACCAGGTGCTGCTTCTAATCGCTACAAACAGTTGTACAACCATCTGCTTAAGGCAAACCTGTCCTCTCTGAGACAGGTTACTGGAAAGCAATAGCTAGAACGACATAATCAGTGTGCAACAGAAGACAAATTACAAAAAAATAATAAATGTTATCAAGCACAACTGATAAGCAAACTTTAAAGTTAGTTGCAGCTTTGCATATCAAAGTGACTCCTGGAAGAAATCATGAGTTTTGAGAGTTGAATAAAAGCTATTTTTATGTGTCATATTAGGATATTCAGTACAAAGGCTTAATATATAACATCAAAATGTTGATGTAAACAGGCAAATTTAACAGTCTTTAAAATCAAGTAGAAACGAAGAAGAGATGACACATTTTTAGAGGGACCCAAAAATCAGTATTTGTTGCAACACCCAAAGATAATTATGAGCCTTTAAGCAAAGCACAAGGTGTGCTCATGTTCCAGTAAAAGCAGTCTAACAAGATACAGACTTCCAAGTCTTTCAGACACATCTGAAAGTGTAACTGACTGACTGGTGGAATAGAAAAATGTTTTATGGAAAAACTACTTTTAAAAGGACTAACACAAAATAACTCAGTGTGTTTTGAATAGAATGTGAGCAAATTATTAGTTGATGACAACATGAATAGTCCAATAAAAGTTTTCTGAGAAATGGACTTCATGTGACACACTTTTTTAATGAAAATCTAAATCTGAAACAGAAAGTGATGTCAGCAATTCAGAGAGAAAACAGAAGGAAATATTTTACTGTTATGGCAATATCAGAGAAAACAGGAAATCCCTGCTTGATTCTTACCCGCTTCTGTAGACATAGAGGTGTGATGGCAGGCAAGGTGACTCTTCTCGCATGGAAATTCATGCTTCTTGCCTTACACACCTAACCGACTCGGAGATGAACCATCCATTAAGCAGTTGCAAGCAAGAATAATTTAAAGCTGTGACGAAGTTAATGACAAAATTATGCTGAATGTTTTCTACATAGTAACCATACTTGATCCTATAAAAGCCTTTTGGCGTGAGCTCCCTCCAAGTGTGAGAAACTAAACTGTTCTGCCTCCCCACAACACAAACTCCTCCTTTGTCCTTGAAAATGTTATATCTTTTTTCCTTTTCTCGCCTTTTAGAAAAAGGGAGCTCATATTAACAAGATACTGAAAAAAAGATTTTCTCATGACAATCAGATTTGATATGAAGAGTGCAGGGCTAGGGGGACAGTAGTGATTGTTTGAAAAAAAAAAACAATAGATGATGAATAAACAAAAGAAAAACAGAAAAGAGTTCATATGTATGAAAGGGTTCAGCTGACTATATCTCCAGACACCACACAGCTATTTTTAGATTATAACAATCTGTAGTACAGAGTACACAAATTCTACCAAATAAAAAACTCTTTATTAACCCTATGAATACCTGCACTTGCTTACAAAAATATGCATACCCCTTGCACCCTTTCAGTTTTTGTCATGTTACAAAAATAAGCCGCAATGGATCTTATTATTTTATGTTGAAGAACAACATACGCAACTTTCAAGTGAGAAAGAAAACAGGGTTTCCTTTACAGATTTCTTTTCAATTAAAAATCTGAAAAAAATATGGCCTAGATTTGTACTTTACTTTCTTTTGTCAAGGGTTTGTAGAAATACATTTCAGTATAATTCAGGATGTGTCTCAACCAGCTTTGTTCATATTTAGAGGTTGATTTTTTTCATTCACATCATGAAAAATGGCTGGATTTAGGATTTGATGTGAACATAAGTTTTGAAGTATCCTGGATTCTCAATCAAATTTAGTTCTCAGAACTATTCTAACAAATGAATATGTTTTGATTCTGTTGCAGTTTTGGTGACAATTGCAATTGTTTCAGGGTGCTGGGAAGTGAACCTCATCCACAGTCTCAAGTCTTGCAGCATCTCCAGGTTTTCTTACAGTTTTGTCCTGTTACATAGCTCCATTAATCTTTCCATCAGTTCTGACCAGCATCCCTGTCCCTTCTATCCCCATGGAATGAAACTGCCACCAGCCAGCTTGGATACAGTGCAATGGATACAGTGCAAGTCTTTGCACAGAATTTTATATATTAGTGTCAGTATTTTATACAATAGTGGTCCACACTGTCACATTTTCATTTGTAAAAAAAAAAACATTGTTAAACGTTTTCATTCTTCAAATTACAGTGTACTTTGTGTTGGTCAAAGAAAAGAAATCTCAATAAAGTACATTGACTTTTACTTATGAAACATAACAAAAAGATGAAGGGATGTAAGGACTTTTGTCAAACATTGTACCAACAGGTGGGAATGATGGGCGGTTGCAAATATTTTGCCTCACTCATTATAGAACACCTCAGCTGTTACATAAAGCTGATATAAACCCCCCAATTCCACCGTGAGAGAAAATAAAGATCTAACATATTTCCCTATTTCATTTATGATTGCTAATTAAAACATGCCAATATAGGCCGTCTTCACAGAGGAGTATAAGGAACACAATTGTGCTCACACTAAATTCATGAGAACAGACAGGGGAAAGAGAAGCCTCCCACAGCAGACTTCAGTCTTTATCTGGAAACACAGCTCACTGATTTGTGAGAGCACAGACAAGTAGACGCTGCTAGTTATCACACGGCTAAAATGAATTGGAATTAATGGAGCCGGAGCGATAACAGAGTCTCCACAGCTCCCATAACAAAGTTACCTCCAGACACATTGTCCTTGACCGTTGGCGCTTCAGTCAAGACCCTCCTCACTGCTGCTGTAGCAGCAAAATAGCAACCAGAGGCGTGATATACATACAAAGGGGTTAACATGAAACATTTTAACTATGAGGACATTGATAGTTTTATCATGATGTGGGGGGCATCCTGCAAGTTTCTTGATAAAATTGGACTTCAACTTTGTCTTCAGTTTTTCAAAGACAACCTCTGTTATGATCTGAAGGTATTCGGAAACAGAATAAAACTACTTTGAGCTTTTAGACATCAATGCATTTCACAGTTGCTTTGGTTGCATTTGTTATTGAAATTTAAGTAGATGCTATTAATATCAGTATGTATTAGGAATAATACAGGACAAACTGATACATTAACCTATTTTTTGAGATTTGCAGCAGAGCAATTTTTTTTTTTTTTGCTTTCACTGAGTTAAAAGCCTAACCAGAATTTAATTTGGATATCAGTCTACAGCCTACAGTGAGACACCACTAGCATCCCGTTTGTAGCAATTAATTTAACTGATGGTATAACTCAATGTGTTCTGCTATCAAAACACATTGATAGTTAAGCAAAAGTAAGTGGTATTTATGACTAAATTACACTTTAGTTTAAGCACTAATTTCAGATCCAGATTTTCTGTTTCATCCAGTTCAGATCAAGCAAAAAAGAAAAATCACTATACAATATCATAATTGTGTTAAGATTTCCTATGTAAAATGACAACATTTACATGTTGAACCATCTGCTATTTACTTCTAGTTTTATATGTTTATTTAGGCATGCTTTAGGTTTCAACAGAAATAAAATTGGCTTTAGGATATAACTCTTTTAATATGACTTCACAAAAGCTAAGTTTCTCCCATACTATGCACATTTTCCAACATTGTCTGTGTAAATTCATGTCTTGTAAGCAGACGTGAAGTTCACAAAAAGTTTGGGTCGGGGCTCACTGTAAATGTCTCTGTAAACCAACATATTCAAGAGTCTGCTGTGAAGTCAAGCATGCCAGTCTGCTTGGTACTGGTTCACAACACAATAATCTGAAACCCAGTAGTAGATCTATGGTCTATTAAGTAACATGAAAATCTAGATGTTATTATGAACAAGTCAAGGTGCAGAGTTACGATTTGATTGTGTTTTCACAGAGAAGAGCAGATATTGTGCAGACAGCCTGGAAGCAAATGTCCTCTTTGCTGTGAAAAGATACAGCTAGAACCTAATGACCGCAATGATGTGACATTGGTATCTCAGCTGCTGAGATCATACAGGCCCCAAAACATGGACTGCCGACAGCAGAATAACAGCCTGTACACAAATTGTCTATAAAAGGTATTCACCAATTTGGATGTTGCACTCTTGTTATTCATTTTACAAATCAATCAACAAAAGCTGGTCTTTTGACAAAAGAATTCACAAACAAACTTTTTTAATGTCAAAGTGAATTGCTTATTAAACAAAGACAATTAAACATTTAAGACAAACTAAGTGTTTGTATATATGTCCACCTCCTTCAAGGCCGTATTTAGTGGTTGCACTTTTGCCTGATATCACAGCAAAGACTCTGTATGGACAGATCTGAGTTAGGCTTGCACATCTGGACACTGCAATCCGTTTGCACGTTGACATTTCTAGTGATTTTGTTTTCATTTAAAAAAAAATAGAAACCAATTTTGTTGCTTCTGATTGATTTGAAAAAACAATAGAGCACAGCATATCCAAGAGAATGAAAACCTTTTATAGGCATTGTGTATATCCATACATGTATTCATCTTATTTGACACTAAACAATAAGATTAAACTGATTGCACAGCTTGTTAAACAAACTACTGTCTGTGACCAATGTGACTGCAGATGTTTTAAGAAGATATTTTAAAGTTAGGAGGGGGAAATTACAAAATTTGTGTTTTTACTAAACATTTATTGATTATTAAAGAAAAAATAACTAAAGAGCTCTTTGTTGCAGTTCTCTTGGTGTTGTTCCACCAAAATTGTTCCAGTGTATAACCAGAGCTGGCATTCAGATCATACCCCCTAAAAACTAGACCCGGGCTACACTTTTGAACTTGGCAGAAAAATAAGAGGAACAGAGGTTATGGAAAAAAATCTACCTTTAAATTTGTCATATCAGTTGTGCGTTTTAAGGATTTATGGGGGTTTTGGCTTCACCTTTTTGAAATCCAATAACCACAGCATAACATATGGTGTGTGACTTTGCACCCTCAAGGTTAGATTTAAATTCTTTTTAAAAGTTAAATAGCCATGAGTAATAGCAGATCACCTAGTCAAACTCCCCTCACTGTCCTCCTTTGGTTGAGAAACAGACCCAAACTTAAAATGTGCTTTGGAACTATAACAGTTTCTCACCCCAGTGAAGACACCTAAAAGTCTGCTTCTCACCAGACTCTTATCAAGCATAGGAGTCAACACTTCTAAACACAGTTTTCAGGAGGAAAAGCTCAACCAAATAACCAGAAAACATAAACAAAGAAAAGGAAAACAGCAGGCTGCACTCAGACACCCAAACTGAAACAAGATGAACCTGCCTCTTTGGAAGTAAAAGGCATAGATTAAGGTTTTTGAACTGTATTTTGCTTATTTTTATTAAGCAAAATACAAAATACTATGCCATACTAGACATATGGCAGTTCATTACAGTTCTAAATCTAGGTTAAAATATTGTAGGTTTTGTTGTATTTTATACTACAGTATTTTATCTAATAATGATTTCAACTAATCATTTTTCTCTATTAATTCCACATGCATAAATGCTAAACCTTGTATTTGGTTGATTTTTATTTGGGTTGAGATAAATATAACTGAAACTACAACCCACAAAGACGCTCTGGGTGGACCAGTTGGCAATTTTCCACTGCAGAAAGGATCAGATGGTGGGTGAGGGGCCGAGTGCAGCACATTTGGAACAATGATGTCATGGGTTTCTTGAGAGCTCCTGAAAGGAGGTCACAACCCTGCACCACAAGACTTGTGACATAAAAACAGCTGTTCACACAAACACAGTCCCTTTGTCTCTCCAAAGAATGCTGCTGAGAAGAATAAGTGAGAGGCTGCCAAGCCCATGATGGGCAGGCCTCATCAGCAAAATACATAAGGAACAACTTGAGGATGTGCATATGAAGAAATAGCTCATTGTTTCAGAAAAAAAGGTCAATTGGATGGTTTTATTCAACCTCACTGACAATTTTTGACAATTTGAGCCTTTGATTTGTCAAATAACAAATATTACAATAATTTACTTAAAAGAAAAAATAGTAGTTTGATTACACACTCATGTTAATCATACACAGTTGAGATCATAAGTCTGCAAACACTCTTAAATGTCATAAATGACTAATTAGTCTTGAACTTTTACTTAGTCAGATTTATACATATACAGTATGTCTCCTGGAGGAACTGTGCATCCGCTAAGCTTATCGCACAAATTACTTCTCAGTCCAATGCTCCTCAGAAACAGTAAAATGGAAATACATTGTTGTGATGATATGCCAAGGTAATAATGTCAGATGGAGTATGAACTTCTTAAAGAGACAGAGGCCCAATTTCAAGGGATCAAATTGTGAGGTTAAATTTATTTGAAGTTATATTTGATATATGAAGCATTTTCATAACAACCGAAGATAATAGTTACTTGATTGTGCTTTAAGATGGCACTATGTGCCTGGAAAATATTTAATACTGCATCTCCTAAATCTTGAACAGGGACAGTGCAAGTATATAACCTTTTGACCTGAACTGTACATGTTATAACTCAAGTAAAAAGTAAACCTTCCAATTTTGTCCAAACTGTAATATCACTTTAGCTGCTGTTAATTGTGGAACTTTGGAATTTCAGGCTTTCCCATGAGTCATTGCTTTTAGCTGCACCCTGCTGCTATAAATCCACAAAGCACATACACACCACAAAAAATATATTTTCA
Source organism: Phalloptychus januarius (assembly GCA_902982915.1). Taxonomy (NCBI): domain Eukaryota; kingdom Metazoa; phylum Chordata; class Actinopteri; order Cyprinodontiformes; family Poeciliidae; genus Phalloptychus; species Phalloptychus januarius. The sequence continues at coordinate 10,607,244 of CADWAE010000230.1, read as the reverse complement.
AGCTTATAGTATTGGGACCCACATCCAGGAAATTTCTTGTGGTTTGCAAACCAAACTAATTCAGCCGCACTGGAAAATATATAGGAAAGAAAACTTGAGTCTGAAACCCATGCACTTCTGAAACAGACTCATAATTGTTAGCTTTTCAAAATACTGAATGTCTTCCAAATATTTGTTTCAAGTTTTGGATTTCCTGTACAATATCTGTCCAAGTTGTTGCAGAGTAATTCACTGCCAAAACAATGAGGGGGTGAGCGTGTGAGTGTGAGATGTAACACCGCCAATGTGTGAATAACAGTGGTCAGTATCTTAAGAACTAAGATAACTGTACTTTTATCATCTTTGAGGCTGGCTTTTAATGAACTTCAAATGTGTCCAGCTGAGGCTCTCTTACTTGCAGTGTGTCACATAAGACTTTTTTATAATCAGACTGAAGATACAAGCACTTAGTCCTTTCTTCTTAATATTGAATAAATGTCAGGTGCTATGCTCATTTCATACTCTGTCATCTTCATCATACATAAATAAATAGATAGACTTACACTGCAACAAAAGCTTGTCAAACATCAGCATACAAACCTGCCTCGAGAGTAAGAGTAAGACGATCCCACACTAAAACAAACAACATCTGGCACTTGGCCAGATTTTCACAGGGTGAGCCATAAAGTTTTTAAGTTTAAAATATAATATCTACAGTCAATATAACATTTTAATTTGTTGTATGGTGGGCCCTGAATGTAGGGAAAAAAAAAACTTCCTGCCCATCCTGACACATTTATCTCTTCACCACCATTAATTTCCATACTTGTAAAACCTGTTCAATCATCCACGTGTCATAAATTCAAACACAATCCATAGTCAAACACAGTCTAGTCATGCTTCATGTAACTTTCCTGAATGTCCTCCAATTGAGGATAGTTAGGAAACAACTGTGCTGTTTTTACCAACACTAGTGTTGTTGTCAAATGCTTCTCTACAGTAAATGGAAGACTCACCTGAGTTGCACTAGGTTTTGTCCAAGGTAATAAACATTCAGAGATGGAGCCGGAAACAGTTGGAGGTAGAAGTTCAGGAAAGGGGTTTGGAACAGAGGAAGATGAAGATTCCTCCCCCTCTCTAATATTCCTAAAGAATCATCAACACAGACACAAGTAATATAAGTAAAGTGATAATAACTGAAACAAATTCAGAAAGATCGGTTCTAAAGGGCAAACAGATTTTAGAGCCATAACACCTATAAATGTTTAAGAATAAAACATATAGAGAGTATAAATCCTAACTGAACTTTTCATAGTTTTTCAAAGCACATATATGCATTTAAAAACCTTTTTTGAAAGCTAAAAATCAGTGTAGCTACCATGATTACTGTTATTCAACAGACATGAGCCATTTTCTTCATAAAAACAAATACCGTATTTTCCGCACTGTAGGGCGCATCACATTATAAGGCGCACCTTCAATGAATGACCCATTTTAAAATTGTTTTAATATATAAGGCGCACCGCATTATAAGACGCATAGAATAGACGCTACAGTAGAGGCTGGGGTTCCTTATGCATTCATTAGCTGGAGCTGCTCTAATGTCAACAAAACCGTCAGATAGGTCAGTCAAACTGGATTAAAAGATTACAAACCAGCGTTCTGACTACTTCGTTCACTCCCAAAATGAATAAATACCTGTTTTATTCCCGTGTTCTTCTGCGTGTCTCTTAATAGGAACCATTCTGGGGTCTTTATACACAAACACACAAATGGAAATGAAACGGCTCGCTTCACGCAATCATATTTCCCAGCATGCACCGCGCGCTTCTTCTTCTACGGGGAAAATGAAGTCGACGGCTGCTTACCGTAATTGCTACAGCTGTTGTGGCTCAATATTGGTTCATTTATAAGGCATACCATATTATAAGGCGCACTGCCGGCTTTTTACAAAATTGAAGGTTTTGTAAAACCTTCAATTTTTCAAATTCAAATCAAAACCTATTTTCCACTTATAGTGTGGAAAATACGGTAGGTGATTATCGATGCATCAAAGGATAGAGAGAGTACCCACACTTACACAAAGGAGCTGTGTGCCAAAATACGCTTAGATTCAAATCAAAAATAATTAGCTCTGATTTCCCACTAAAAAGTGTTACTTGTTTAAAACACTAAATAAAAACAAATCAGTTTCTTCACTTGCTGTTCAGTTCAGTTTATGAGAATAATGGACAACTATCTCGCTGGGCTTTAAGTTGATAAAACGTTTGAGCACAAAACATCTCGCTACAGAAGAAATGAAAAATAATAATGCCTATAAATATTTTACGTTTCAATCACACTATCAACTTTCACAAGTCTTACCTAATCAGTTTCTAGAGAGCCTTGTCCTTGGGTAGTTTCAAAGTAATATGATATTTTTTCCAAAACATGTCAATGCTACTGCCTCACTGGCAACATCTATCTTGATTTCCTCACCCTCACTTGAAAAACAGCCAATAAAGCCTTCATCTTATGAGATGACATTCAAGCTAGGGCCTTCACAGATATACTTTTTTTCCCCCAATCTGCCGACAATAGTATGGCAGTGAAGAAGTTTGACATCCTGTTCCAGACTTGACATCATCACTTTCTGGCAACTTTCATCTGTTCTTTTCAACATCTTTATTCTTTTTTTGGCTTTTTAAATCTATTTCTTGATACAATTAATACAATTATTACAGGCTATAAACCCGATCACAATTGATAGGGAACTTATCTTAAAAACAGTATCTATACCCTTGAAGAGGTGTGGGGATTGTTACTAAACTTTTTGACTGCATGTCAGCTCATGCAGGGCCCTTGTACTAATTCTGCTGCAGCTCTTGCAGACAATAGGTATGGAGGAGTTAATAAACAGGTTCCTCTTTGCATTAACCCCTCCTGCACTTAACTACCTGTTGACTCACTTACCACATTCACCGGCAAGCTTTAGATAAGAGCAGAGAGAAACAGCCCCTGATTCCTCCACTGTACTACATTTACAGTGCTTTAGCATTTGGAAGAGGTAAGCAATGCAAGTTGTAAAGAAAGTACTGTAAATAAAGTTTTTTTTAATTTAATTATTATATTTGGAAACAAGTTTGTTAATGACTTGAATGAATGGTTAACCACAACTTAAAAACTTGAAACTCAATCAAATGGTCTTCAGTGTATTGCTAAGCAACACAGCAGCTCTTTTACTGGCTCGTATATATGCAAACACTGTGCTATTTAAATGCAGAGCTGGAAGCATTGTAAAATGTGTTGCACAAAGTTCTTCTTATAGGTAGATGAATTTTTCATAATGCATCTTGTTGTAAGCAGACCTGTGCCACTCATAGTTTATGTAAGCAAAAGTGAGCTATACCTGTTCCCCTTGCAAAACTTGGTCCTAGTCCTCTGAGCATTTGGCGTGAGAGAAGGATCTTCCAGTGGGATGATTGCTGGGCTGGGGAAGACACTCTCATTACCCTTGCCACTCTGAAAAATCTCTGCTTTTTGTCCGAGTCTCCCAGAAGTGTGTATTTTGTCCAGTGTCTTATTCATAGCACTCGTGTGGGTTGGCTAAATCCAAGGCATCTTCTGAAGGAAACAGGAGAGACGAGCTGTTGGACGGGAGACTGTGCCCAGTTTCAGCAGGCTGCCTGGTGGGGCTCTTCTGCTTACAGCTCAGCAGCACACACGCAGACCGTAACACACAAGTTCCTCTGGCTCATCTGCTGCCCACAGGGCTGGCCCAGTGGGGCAAAACGATCCCTCCTACCCAAACATGATCCACCACAATAAAGATATTTTTGACACAATCATCGTCAAAACAGCCTTATTAGTATTAACTTGATTAATAATCAAAGAGGTGTTGTTTTTTTTTAATTCCTGATAATTTTACATTGAGATACATTTCCAAACTAAATGTCCAGGCATGTGCACACAAAGACCTTTTAAACAATTGGGTTGGTAATGAGTCCAGGAAGGCTATAAAACTAACTGTTCTTTTTTTATGGACTTTGGACAGGGTATACACATTAGAATTACTCCGCTGTAGAAGGCCTGTGGTTGTAAAGAGCAGCTCGCCCAGCAGATGGGTTGCACTGCGGGCTGTGTCACTCAGTGACAGGCTCCACGTGGGGGATGGTTGGGATGATAACATCTTCCTGAAAGGTAATGTGTAACAGACCCTGACAAAGGGAGATTCAGACCAAGAGGCAGCAAAGAGTTAACTTTTTTACATTAAACAACGCATAACCTACAACAGGGCTTTAATAAACATAGCAAACTGAAAGCTATGGCACAAATCAAAGCCTTAAAGGGAACAGACAACTGTTTCTAAAAAGAAAGAAAACACTTTATTGGAATTATCTGGGAAACAAAGCCTGTCTTTGAATACTTTGCAAATAGCCCAAAGGTCTCCCACATGTGGCTATTTAGACTCTCAGCTATGGCTCTTAATAGCTTTGGTCTAAAAGCTAAAGGAACTGATTAATGTCTTAAAATGTAAAGCTAACTGCAAAAATAGCAGTTTCAGCTGTTTCCTTTTGATATACTGACAATAACAAAAGCCATTTCATTTTGAAGAATCAGCTTGCATTTGTGGTTGTAATTTTTTTTGTTGTTGAGCTGGAAAAAAAGACAATATGGCTATTAAGTGTATAAAGCCTAGCCTAATAACCTGATTCTGGCTAATATTTTTTTTCTCTTCTTCTTTTTGTAGTTATAATTGGTTTTAGAAGGATCCAAAATATGCTTTAACACAACCAGAAGTTGCTTTCAACAACTTCAATATCAATATCTGCAGATATTCTGTTAGAAGATTGTATTGACAGTTGTTCAGATTGCCTTAATTAGATTATCTAGTTATCAGAGCTGCTGTCATTATTAATCATATACTTATTAAAGTCATACAGTTTAAAAGGCAATGCTACCATAATGCCTGTCTGTTTCAGAATGTAATTTATCATTTTGCCTTGTTTTAAAATCATTGCATGGTCTTGCTCCCTCCTACTTGTCTGAATTACTCGCTATTCATGCCCTAATTAAAACCATGAGGTCTAGTGCAGCAATATTCCTTTCTATTCCTCTATTCCTCAGTCTTAAGTCATATCTGGTGGAGACGGAGGTTCCCGACTATGGAATCTCCCTGCCCCTTAATATTAAGTCAGCACAAACTCTGAAGCACTTTCAATCCCTTTTAAACTGGCTTCTAGCACACATTGATCCAAATGGTTTGTTATTAATCATACTAGCAGTCTTAGATTAACAGTCTTTTAAGCATTTTCTCTGACTTGCGTTTGGTTTTTGATTCTTTTATGCCTGTTAATGTTTTGCTTGTTCTTCCTTGTAAAGCACATTTTGCAGCAGAAAACATGCTAAAGCTATAAATAAATTTGACCTTGACAGCTAAATCAACATTTCTTTAAAGACTCCAGCAAAGCTTTTCAACAAGACTAAACTCTCCCTTTACTTTAATAAACCTCAGCAAAAATAGTTTAAATCATTTACCTTTACGCATCTTTAAGTGAGGTTTCAGTTCAAGTCTCATGCTTCTTATTGCTGTTGCAGTGAGAACTGACAGACTGGGTTCACCCTACAGCAACACGCTCTTGGCTCACACACAAGGATCCAGTTTTACCTGTTGTGAACGACCGCTTTTATTCTGAAGGATCTAATTTCAGCAGCTTGTGCAGGGAAAAAATACAGACAAGTGGCTTGGTAAAAGCTTTAATCATTGCAACACTCACCAAACAAGAACAAGTACAAATGTACACGGCAGTGCTCTTCTGAATCCACTGGAATGGAAACTCTACAACTTAAATATAGAAACATTTACTGAAAGTCAGACCTGATCTGTCTTACACATCCCGTATTATTTATATCATACATTTCCTTAATAAATCCAATAATATTATTGCTCTGGGAATCACTAATAATTTATAGGATTATTTACCACCATTGACCACAACTCTTTGCATTAAATGCATAAAAGTTGTTGCATAAAAGAAGCCAAAAATAGTCTAAAAATAATAAGAATGGTATGATAACAAAAATCATTAAAATCCAAAGGTTTATGAAGGCTGGCGAAGACCATGGAAACAGGTTTCAAAGAAAACCGCTTCTTCGCTCATACCACAGGATGAAGACTTCTGGAGAAAAATGAAAACAAGATTAGCCCCTCCTAAAAGAAAAGTATTGAACATGTGTTGTGTTGTGGAAATGGATAATAAAATATTGCCTGGTGCAGGATTTTACTTACTGTGAAGAAAAAAAAAAATGCTGTAGAAATTACAGCATAGCTACAGTCCAGTCTCTTTTGCCATCCGAGTGACCTCCTCACCCTGCTGGATGGAGAGAAGAGGGGATTTATGTTAAACAGTGCTTAAAGTCACTGGGTCAAATAAAACAACATATTTACTATATGTAGAAATCATAAAGTATGAGAAAAAAAAAATAGAAACCCTCCATTAAATTTGAAATGGAAAAGAAATGGACAGAAGGATCACAGTTTATCAAACTCTTATCCTGCAGTTTTCAAAAGAAAACCAGAATCACTAATTTGATCATGAGTGCAGAGAGCCCTTCAGAGATCACCTATAGTTATCTCTATAGCAACTTGTAAAAGTATTCACATCCCCCTGAATGTTACAACATTTGTCACATTTAAACCATAAGGTAAAATGCATCTGTAGTCAACCTTTTGGAGTCAGATACTTTGGAAAACTACCTTTCACTGCAGTCACAGCAAAATGTCTCTACCAGCTTTGTACGATTAGAGACTCATATTTTCCACCCATTCTTCCTTGCAGAGCAGCTTAAATTGAGCCTGATTGGATGGAGAAAATCAGAAGAGGAATTTTTATGTCTTGATTCTTAATTTTGGCCACCACCATGTTTTCTTACAGAGACTTAAGTATTCAGGAGGATGTGAAGTTTTCTACCACACAGCATTTGCTTCTATAACAAACAACATAAAAGTGACATTTCAGTTAAATTTTAGCAAAGCATCTTTTTCCACATGTTTTGCTGGCAACCCTTTACATCCTGTAGCAAACAGCAACAGTGATATCTTATGGATTTCTTTCAAAAACAAATTTTTTGCCACTTTTCTACCAAGATCAATTTTATGGAGTGCACAACAGCTATTCCATGACGGGTTCTTGAGCTGCCCTCGGCAACTCCTCTAATTAGGTGACAAATAAAGACAAGTTGGTTTTGAAAAAAAAAATAGGGGTAAATACAAATGCCCAGTGGTTTTTCAGATCTTTATTTCTAATATATATATATATTTTTTTTACCTACCAAGACTAATTTTCCTTTTACTTGACAATTAAATCAACAGAGCACTGTGTTGGTGTACCTTTTACTTGACAATTAAATCAACAGAGCACTGTGTTGGTGTACTTATATATATATATATATACCTATATATATATATATATATATACCTATATATATATATATATATATTTTTTTTTTTAAAAGCCCTGAAGTTTGTGGCGTAACAGGTGACAAAATATAAAGTGAAGGGGTGTGAATACTTTTGAAAGGTACTATATTTCAAATGACTGCTTCAGGACCAACCTTGAGTTCAGATAAACCCTTTGACTGGATGACTGATGAGGGACTTGTAATTGGAGAAACAGGCGGCGACACCTTGGAGGGAGGTGATTTTGGGCTGTGAGACAGAGACTGGCTTCTTTTCACAGCAGATGACACAGCCTGGGCGAAGCGGGATGGCGTCGAAGGAGCAAAAGGTCTAGGAGCTGCAAAGCTCCTAAATTTTTCCAAGCTTAACCTAGTACCCAACTCTCTTGATGGCAGACTGCTTTGCCTTGTCACTCGCATAGAGGCCACATTCTTGTCATCCTGCTTTGGATTAAGCTGAACTCCAGCGGCCTCTGCTGTCTCTTCTTGACACTGTACAGGAGGTAAAGTAGGAGCAAGAGACGGTGGTGGAGGAGGGGGAGGTGGAGAGGGCAGACCTGCTCTATCTGGACTCCCGTGAGTTTCCTTGAGGCCAGAGGCAGGACTGGCACTAAGGCGTTTCTCAGCAGCTGAAGTTACATAAAATCCAGGTATTTTTTTGTGCTGTGCCAAGCGGAAAGAAGCAGGTTTAGGTTTAATTGCGGGTGGAATTTTCATGTCCTTGACCTCTGTTGGCGAATCTGCTTGGGAAGCTTCATTAGCAAAGGAGAGCTTGTCTGTGATCTGGACAGACATGGGTGGTGAGGGAGGAGGAGGTTCAGGTATGCTTCCATTTACAGTGTTTTGCAGTGTAGTAGTACTGAAAGTAGTAGTGGTATTAATTGTGCTAGACAGCGAGTCATCCCTGGGTAAGTTAGAGTTTAGTTCAGTTTTCTCTCTTAAAACTACAGTCTGTCCCTGGTCCTCTTTCAAACCAGGAGAAACAGAATCAAGTTCTTCTCCTGGAGATTCTTGAGGCGCTTCCAGTGTCAGTGCAACTTCAAAGTATCTGTGTTTCTCAAGAGATTTTTGAGGCACGATCGTGTAGGTCGTCATTCCGACTTTAGGGATGTAATCTCTCGTCAGCTCATTTGAAGGCTTCGGCTTTAGCTCAGGGTCTGCTGCATGCATAAACGATGCTTTCTTTGGGGCTGGTACACTCGAATTTTTGTCTTTGCACGGAGAGGTTGATAAAGTGTGGAGCGATGCACCTTTCGAGGGTTCAGAGGGATCCAGCTCTTCTGTTGAAGTGGACATATCTTTTTTCTCTCCTGGCAATAAGGTGACTGGAGCAGCTGATAAGGAGACTTTGTCTACATGTTGCTGTGGAGGCCCGGAAAGTCCCGTGGAATCTGTTTGCACCAGAGCATCTTCTCCTGCGGGACACTGTGTGCTGGTGGTCACTGAACTCGCCGACCTGTCAGGCAGCTCTTGAGGGGGTTCTGGTTTTGCGTCACTGGAGGCCTGAACCTCTGCATCCTTTTTTACAGAAGGAAGTAGGCTGCTCTCATTGCCATCAGCTTTCAGATCTTTGCAGACAGGTTGTGGGTGAACATCTTCAACTTGAACTGCAACGCTATCTGCAGGAGTAAAAATGTAATGTCCGTTATGTAAAATTAATGTACTTTTATAAAAAAAGGCAAAAAGTTTACATCTTTCACTACAGTATCATACTTTCACACTGAAAGAAATATGGCCCTTAAATATGAGCTCATGGAATAAAAAAAACAAAAAAAAAAACTCTCTTTACATTTGTTATACTGCTTTATCTGTCCTGCGGACAGCATATGAACCCCTGAGTAGGTTAGCAGCCAGTAGCTGAAAGAAATGGGCCTCTGTAGCTATAGTTATAGCCAAACCAAGAGTACCAATAACTTTGCCGCGGTAGATTTGTTTTATATACAAAAAACAGTTTTACCTACGCTAAATGAATGTACTTAAAAGTTGGATTTTCTGCAGGTTACGATGATGCTGCACCAATAAAACATACATTTTATAGCTTATCATCTTTATCTGATTTCCATTAAATGTGCCCACCACTCTTAAAAAAAAAAAAAAAAAAAAAGATTAATGCTGTTGGAGGAAGTGCTTACCAGTGGTAATGGGTTCAAATGAGTTTGTGTCATTACTTTTAACACCCTGAGCTGGAGAATCATTTACAGTGCTGTCCACTCGTCTGGAAAAAACAAAACGCAAAAAGTTAAGAAAAGAAATCATCATCATAATGATGAAAACATAGCACAGCCTTACGTAGTGTCACTAGAGTTCGTACTTGCCATCTGAGGATAGATCAAGACACTGATCTTCCCCACCCGCCTCCACTGTAATCCCACTCTCAGCATCTGGAGAAGGTGAGTGGAACGAGGATTCAGGGGACACGGTGAGGCCATTCTCTCCCTCGGTTTTGGGAGCAGCGGAAGAGTTTACAGATCCAGCAGCCTCCTCCTGCTCTCTTATCTCCTGCAGCGTGGAAGAAACTGCAGTTGCTGAAAAAACAAAAACAAAAAAAATTACAAACAAATAAGTCATTGTTAAATGACTTATTTGTTAAAAAATGTTAAAATGTTTAAGTTACCTTTTAGTTTTACTAGCTGAAAACTAAAAAGGAGAACAGGTAACATTTCAACTTAAACAAAAACAAGTAAAGCAGATAAAAATGTGACTGAAAAACAGAATTGCTGAAAAATGTAATTCCTTTCACAGGCACGCATTAAATATACAAGTTTTAAAAAAATGATAAAAACAGAAATAAGGAATAAGAATAAAAATAAGAAATAATAATATCAGGACGTTATCCTCATAGTGAGCTTTGTCAATTTTTTTCCCCCAATTCTAGAATAAAAACACACATGTACACAAACAAGAAGAAAAAAAACAACTGCCTTTAATTAAATACCTCTAGTACAAAATATTTTTGAAATATTTTCAGCTTTTGATTTCTGTGCATGCAGGACGGGTGGTGTTTCCTCCAACTGGACAATGGGGCACACACAATCACAGGAAAGTACATTTAGAAACAGGTAACTTTATATTATCCAAAAGGGAAAAACATAAGAACTTTGGTAGCACAAAGCCAGGAAAAGATAAGTCTCTCTATTTGCAGAAGGGTAAAAAAAACTCTGCAAAAACTCAAATTTAGCCCAGTTGGATTATTAATTACCCTAAATCTCAAAATATAGTCCCAGGACAATATTGTTTTCCAACATTTGCACTACAAAGTAATAGCCACTAGGAGGTGCAAGAGTCAAAGAAGTCAAAAGCCAGATGTTCATTTTAAAAGTTCCAACAGAAATTCCAACCAAATGTATTTAAAGGTTATTTTAATCAGTGAATTATTACAAAAATTGGAAAAAATAAAATCTCTTAAAACCAAAATGGGCGAATAAGAGTCAAACCTTGTGCATGTCCCTCCTCTGACAAAGTTTTTTGGACGTTAGGACTTGTAGATGTTGGAGGTGCAGGAGCCTTGCGTTTGGTCCTCCTCAGTGAAGAGTCTGCTGGGGACCCGCGGCTTACAGGACTCCTCTGTATGAAAATCACATTTAACTATCCAAGTGTTCAGAATTCCGCTAGCCTTTGATCTCATGCTTACAATCCACTCACCTGAATCCTATCAAGTTGGGTGCTGGGTTCAGAGTTGATTCTCTGGCGGGTGGCGAAGTCTGAGTGACCGCTCTCAGAGACGGGAATCGGCGGTTGGGGCGCACGTCTCTTCTTTGGCACTTCGGAGAACGTTGAAGAGTCGACAAAGGTTGAATTTGAGCAGGGAAAGGCCATGCTGAGCGGTCGGGGCTTGCTGACAAGCACAGGAGAAGCTGGGGCACTGACAGTCGTTGGCTTTAAAGAGCAAACATCCAATCAGAATGTGATAAGAGGCCTGTTTCCAAATACAGTGAACATTGACCATTGGCAAACTAAAGCAAAAAAAACACCCCCTTTACCTCAAAAATATGCTTCAAGAGAGCTACAGGTTTCAATAATTACTGAAAAGACACTGTAGTGCACATAGATAACAGTTTTGCTTCACAACAATCACCTGGTCTGATTTCTTTTTGCTTTTTCTAAATTTGCTGAAGAGGCCTTTATTTTCTTTTTCTTTCTGAATTTTATCTTTGCCTGGACTTACCAGTCCTAAAACACAAAGAAATAAATCAGAATTAGTGTTCAAACTATAATATGATTGGTCTTTTAAAGTCATAATATAGTTTTCAATGACTAAATACCTGCAGGGACTGGTGAGCTTAAGCACACAGGTGAAACAACTTGTCCTGCAAACAGACAAAAAGCTTAAAGATTAACTGCATGAAAAGCACTTCCAATTATACTTAACAGAGAATGAACACTAGGTACAGCAGCAAGCCAATATGATGAGTAGCAAATTCTTAAATGTAGATTTAGCAGCATGATTTGAATAAAAGAAAACTTACCTTGCATGTCTTTTGCATAAACTTCCCTTATTGTGTAATCATTAAGAGACCCAGACAAGTCTAAGGGGGCTGAAGATGTGCCATCTCTCAGCAGAACTGTGGTCTCTGTGTCAAATTCACATTTCTCACATATCGCTGGCAAAAGTTCACGGAGAGGAACTCGAGGATTTACTCTCAAGACTGTTTTTTGCGTCTTTTTGTAGTTTATCACCATCCGGACAGTAGCCTGGAGAACAAACGAGTCACTAATTTGACAATCGGATCACTTATGCCACAAAGGCTTGAAAAACAAAATGTCTGTTTATGATGTTTTTATAATATATGAAATCTCAATTGGCTAATAGTGATATCAGCAGGCAAAGGTTTTACAAAAATGAAGATCAGTCACTGAATTTCCAAAGAGGATTCTTGAATTTATTCGTTTTCATAACTTACCTCTGGCATCTGTGGACCAGTCTTCTTATTTTTATCCTCTCCCTTTGGTTTCAATATGATCTTTTCTGCATCTAAGGTTCCTATGAGGGCATTGGGCTTGAGTTTGATGTTGTTCCTGTTGGCAGTGACCAGTTCTAAAGTATGGCTTGATGGATTTAGGTGATACTTTGCACACAGTGTTACCAACAGATCCATCAGGGGTTTGCTGGAAGACAGGGATAAAAGGAAATTAAAAATAATGTTACATAATTAGAACATGAATGAAACTCAATTCTTGGATTTTCTTAACTGAACCTCAGGCGAGCCATTTGGCATGTTCTTAAAAAAAAAGAGAAAAGAAAACAAAAACATGGCTTGTAAAACTGGGTTACATGTCATTCACACTTTGTCAATAAATCTTTATAATCCCATTTCAGTGTTTTAACTCTTCACAATGGTGCTGATTATGGCAGATTGCATTTTACACTTGAAGCAAAGGACTTAGTTTAGGTAGCACAGTAAGATATGACCACATTGGAGCTGTAATGAAATCTGTTAAGCTCCAAATGAGTTCCACCAAAACAGAGAGTAAACATGCTAATCTTAACCTAGCATTTCAGCAAATTGCTCCACTATAAACATGCCCCCAGGAGGAAGACACAAGTTCAATTAAGGTTGAAAGTGTACACATTATGTCCGATTACTTTGGAAACAAATGATAAACCTTGACATATGTGCTTTGTGTACTTTCAGGACATGGCATTTAATTCCTTAAGAACTAGTCTCATGTCAGAGCAATCAATGTTATTGATGCCTAGCTAGCACCTGCCTAATTGAACGCTAAAAGAAAATAGTTTTAAGAATTTCGACTACAATTATGTTGTGTGTCACTACTTCAAAACACATAAGCAGGTAAAATCTGAAGAAGGTAGAGGTTTTCTTTAAAAGCAGTTTGTTTGTTAAAATAAAGTTTTACTAAATTCCAAACACTTAAAATGGCATTGAGCTTTAATGAGACAAGCACAAAAATACATCCAACAATCACTGAATATTGTACACTGATAATTTTTAAAAACAGGCTTTGTAATGCACAAAATGTAGCACATTTGTGGGGATATAAAAAAAAAAAAACATTGATTCTTTTCTACAAAATAACTGATTATAAAATCAGATGATATTTGTTTCCATTTTGGTTTCACAAAATCCAAGGTAGAATCATAAGTTGCAAATACAGCAGCAAGTCTACAGTAACTGAAAACACATTTCAAGTCTGTGCTTGAAAATGAAAAGAAAACCATCACGACATTGAGGCTAATTTGTCTTGACGACCCGGTTTGCTGATAGCTACACATGGTAAACAAAAAGTTTGCCGTTTTTTTCTGATTCAAGAGCTACTGAAGTTTGGTGAACAAAACAAAAAGTCTATAAAGAAATCGCTCAAACGTGTTTGGCTGCAACTAATTTCAGTTGCTGTTTGAGCAATCTGAACAAACCTGAAGGGATGAAAATACATTTATTCTAATCAAACAAGAACAATCTTAGTTCATTCTCAAGAGTCCAAAGTGCCTAGGATCCCTGTGTGACTGTTTGTATGGTGTGCCTTGAGCGAATGACAGATGGTGATATCTTGAGTAAACTCTGTTGATGAGCCGTGAGATAAACAAAGACACACAGACCTTGCTCTGAAACCCTGGCATGGAGGTATGCAGACATGTTGATCTGATTAGGTGGTACAGTTCCACTCTAACCTTTTATTGGGTCGTGACAACACGGCTACCAGTAAAAATACACTAAGGGAATAAGTTTGTCAATGCTTGTGATAGAGCAAAATGAAAGAAAAAAAAAGAATGCAATTAATACTGGCCGAGTATTCATGTTAACTGGGACCACAACATTCAGCGACTCCACCCATCTGACTCAGTCTGATAGAAGCAGGACGTCATGTGATGACTTAATCCGTCATCAGTCTCATGATGTCGGCTTAAACGTTGGATGTTCAGTGTGAGAAAGAAATTTACTCCAAGTGTTTCTAATAAACCAGCTTTTACACAAGTTATACAAGTTCATCTGCATGCATCTTACCTTCCTTCTACTTGGGTGTTCTTTTCTTCTCCACCAGGCAAAACCACAATAAGAGAGAGCTCTTTATCCATCAGGTTCTCCATCTGGTCCATGGTTAAACGAGGGCTTCCTGGATGCCACTGGGAGAAACCTGAACAATCCGCTGTCTTCAGTCCTGGTGGGGATGGGGCTTTGGTTTTGGTCGACACCCTGCAGTTGGATAAGAAGATGGCCAGTTTCAGATTTGCATCTGCATTTGTTTGCGCTTTCAAACACTGCATTTCTTTATACAAACAAATTAAAGTGTTTTCGATTATGGAAGCGCATAAAAAATAAAAAGAAAACAATAAAATGTGTCCTCTCAGACAACTATCGCAACTTTTTCTTCTAGCGGCTTTGCAAAGAACTGAGGCTGTAACATTTAAGAGTCCACTTTGTACACAAGTCACAAGACAACTAAGAGGACAGATTTGCTCACTGAGCCTGAAGAACAGGCCGAGAATGGAAAGACATGTGAGAGATACTGATATTTAAAAAAAAGGAAGATTAAGCCCTAAATGTGACTCACTGTGGGATATTCATGTAGAGAGGGAAATGTGTTTTGTAAATATAGTTAGGTTTTCAAGTGCTTGTCAAAGCTTTGCATTCCTGCAAACAAAATCAATAAAGGTGCAGACAGCAGTAGTTATGTATGTTTACAGATTACTCTGACATGAAAAACAGCATGTTACAAAAAAACCCCAAACAAACAAACAAACTGCAAACCGGTCAGTAAACCCATGCAAAAGAAACACTGAAAACATTCATGTGTCATTTCTTTTAGTCGGCCTATGCACAGATCGAAAGAGTTTTCTTTTTTTTTTTTGCAGACTCAGCTCTTACGAGGAGTGGCTTTTACCATCTCACACAGGGACACTACTCATTCAAATAGAGGAATCCAAGCAATGCAAGGTCAAATGCACCACTTCATCATGTCTACTGGCCGAGTATTCATGAAGATGAAATATTAGTATCGCTGTAGGGGCTAATGGTCATGAAACTCACCCCCAAAGCAACTTTTCTTTTGCTGATAAACTGTCCAAATAGGTCATTTAGAGCTTTATCTTTATGTTTCTGTGCAAATTCTGACATGTTTGCGCAATTCTTTTAGCCTAAAATCATCTCACCACTGGCATCTTTGGTCAAATGGCTCTTAGGCTGTTGAATGCTCCTATTGGTTGCAGCGGAACGGCTTGTTACAACTTTGTCACTTTGGGTATAAAAGCACAGCGCTCCCTCCCCACCTTTTCTTCCAGTTGCAAGACAGGTGTTGGAGTAGTAAGCTTTGCCGTGGAAACTGGCGAGCATCGATGGCATACTCAGCTTTACAAAAGTGTGAGCGTCGTAGCCATAAAAGACTCCAATGTCACAGAAAAAGGAATTGCAACTACCCTCTACAATGTCTTCTGATGAGAAGTTTCCTTCCAAAATTGCAGAAATTTGGAGGAAAGTTTCCCTCCAAAATTTAGAGGAAATTTTCCTCCACAGTATCACAACCTGGAAAAACTTTCACTGAGCAACACCTCAGATTCCTGGCACCAGGTTTATCCTAACAAAAATCCCCTGGATCTTCCAGGGTTGACGAGAGTTTGCCGTTAGTGGAGGAGGTTTTTTTCACATTTTGTGAACAGCAGCTATTTTGGTAAGACTTGTTGATCTTTGAGTCAAAACCAACAGCAAAGCAAATAAATTAAACCTGTACCCAGCATATTTAAATAAGTTATAGTAGATTAAAAACAAGCAAAAAGGAGTAAATGCCTAGAAGTAAAGTGAGTTGTCTTTTACTCAAATCATATTGGATTGTAGTCATTTCTAAAGCCTTAAGATATTCCAACAGTTTGACTAAAAAGTTTTATAATGTCAAGCTAGTCAAGTACTAAACCTGCAACCTCAAAGTACAGAATAAAACATGTGTATAAACAATTATTTAATTTTAAAATATAAAGAAAGAATATTAAAGATGAGACAACTCCTCTTTAACACAATTCAAAATTATTCCACTACAATTTCAAATGGGGAATTTATATACTAAAAATCTTAAGTGAAACCCAAAACCTGCTTTTGCATGACCATTTTTCAAGCTGCTGTCTGAATTTTTATATCGAGTCAAATGTGATCAAAATAGAACCACCTAGCCATGCCTCAACATTTAAATTTCTTTGAGATAGAAATATTTGTAGCATAAATGGATTCTCTAGGTTATATATTTATTCATATATTAAGGATGTCGGGTTAAAACCCAAAGTGAAATGCAAACAAACAAGGCAAATATTAACCTACAAAATAGGTTTCCTGACATGGTGCATTTAGTTTATTACAAAAATGCATTTTATTTATCCTAGACATATTGATTAATCTGAGTTAGTTGTAATCACCATCCAGCGTAAACAATTTGGTGATGTAGATGAACAGCATTGGGATCAAAACTAAACTGTGGGCTTAGTTTTGATACTGTACAGATGCTGGAAACATGAGCAAAAAAGAATGAATGTGTAAGACATTCTGGCGCTGGCCCAACAAATGAGTTCACAAAGTTTGGATTCGAGAGAATTCGGCCTCATGAAGAAATCTGAAAAGAATGAGGTCAATGATCGATGCAAGTCTGAGATATATCCCAGCTGAACACTGCTGAAAATTACTGCAGTGATCACATTAATCTTCAAGTACAACCTAAACCTATAGGGTCTGCATAATTTTACACATTGATGCAATAAGTATGGCAAACTGTTTACTTTAGATCATGTGTCATTTTTATGTGAATATTTTAAAGTTAGTGATGCATTTGTTTGTTGTCTGAAGCATTGCTCAACAATTAATTATTATTTTTTTAAAACCTCAGGGCTACAATGTATTTGCCCGTAAATGACTCATATGGAAGCATTTTACAAATTAGTAAGTTATAACACACAGCTGTCGCACCACCGGCTCGTCCCAGTTTATACAGCTCTGTCAACACGGAAGTGTTTTTAAAATTGAGACACCTCAGGCAGGTGACAAACACAGAGGGCAGTGTGTGTTTTCCATCCAGGCCTGTGCTGATGTGTTGCTGAATGGGAGGAGACATGTTGCAGCTTGACTCTGCTGATACTTCATTTACAGGTAGAGTCTGGGAGCTCCAATTATCACAAGCAAGCCCATTGAAAGTCACAGAGCATAGCTGACAGACGTGATCCTACATCAGCAGTAATTAACAGCCTGATCGTCTCCATGTCCCCTCTTACACTTTGTCATAGGACACTATTATGAAAACCTTTTTGCCTTTTTGATTCCCACACAAGAGGAAATCATTCAGCTTTGCATAAAACCCATTCAGCTTGCATCCTCCTTCCCACTGATCTCATCTAAAAAATACATGTTTAAATATGTACACACAAAAAAAGATAAAAACAATCAATAAGTTAGTTTTTTATAGACAGGTCTGGAGAAACTTAATAAAAAGGAAGTGAGGGTTCCAAGTTGGAAACTCCAGCAGAACCACTCATAGTTTTTATTGCGTTTGTCTCCTTGAGGGCAATAATAAAAATTACAACCATCTCATCAGTTAAAAAGTGTTACTAATAATAATAATCTTAGCATTACTCCTCGTACATTCTTTATAATTACACTAACCATCTTTGTAGTCTTCTTCGACCTTACAATGGTCAACGTTTTCTTTTTCTCTCCATATATTCCTGCACCAAACAATGACATTGAATGTTACAATGTCAAGTACAGCCAGAGGCCATTCCACTCATGTTTTTTTAAACACCATTACTCAGAATGCACTCTTAATTTATTAGTATTACTTGCAAAGAGCAAAGGTGATAGGACACTTCCCAGAGGGACAACATGCTGATATTCTATAATTAAAACTTTCTGAAATATAATAAATACTTTCTGCTTCAGAAAACTGAATTCTGTGAAAAGTAGCCACAAGATGATCTGAGATGGGTATGCATGAAAAAGAAGAACCCTGTAATATATGTATGCAAAGATATTAGAAGAAAGAAAAAAACAAGTCTGTTAAAATAAAAAGGTCAGTCAGTTTTTCTTATATAAAAAAAGAAAAATGATGTCCAGATGTGTCTACGTTTGTAAAAATGCCTCAAATACTTCTTTGATTAGGTGGGGAAAAGAAAATGACAAGCAGAGGCAGCAGAGGAGAAAGGTGGAAAAAACAAAAAATAAAACAGAAAATCACCAAAACAGTCCAACAGAAAAAAGGTCAGTCCCATCAAACCATCTGGAATTACTTCAAGAAAAATAAACAATTCAGCATTTTTCTGAACTTTATCTTTATTAAACACTAACACAAAAAGCAATCCAGGGGAAAACTACAAAAAAAAAAAAAAGCTGGCAAGAAATATTACTCTCTCTCTTTGAGTTGCAGAAATAATATGAAGGATTACCAAAAGTGCCTCCTGTGGTATGTTAACAGCTGCTGGGTAGTGTGATGACCCCTTGGGAAATGGTGGGTTCATGTGCAAGACATAAACAAGTTTTTATTTTTATTTTTTTTATTTTTTATTTTTTCCTTTTTTGCTTTATTCATAGAAGTCTTACCTCTGCAATCGCACAGTCAGGCAACACCCTGATTATTTTAAGAAACTAAATTCACAACGCAATGCTCCACTGACCAAAACACAACTCCAGCAGCTGTAGCATAGCCATACAATCAAATATACAGGCTTAAACATGCCACATTGCAGCAGGCCCAACACACCCTGGCTTTCAAGTCACAACACATGCATTGAAACTTCCCTGAATGAAGCAAAACTTGGCCAGAAATCATTTGTTTCATACTTCCAAAGCACATA
Source organism: Phalloptychus januarius (assembly GCA_902982915.1). Classification (NCBI taxonomy): domain Eukaryota; kingdom Metazoa; phylum Chordata; class Actinopteri; order Cyprinodontiformes; family Poeciliidae; genus Phalloptychus; species Phalloptychus januarius. The sequence goes on along the minus strand of CADWAE010000230.1, from coordinate 10,588,052 downwards.
ACCCAACAAACAAAACACTGAGGAGGAGCAGAAATGTTTGAGAGCAGGTGACAGACCTGCTTTTCCAGTGAAGCTGTCAGCATTTCATTTACCGCTCTTACCTTTCTACGCACGCTGGTTCCACTCACATAATTCCCCTTTCAGCTGTGTTCTCCCATGAGAAGTCAAACAGACTGCTCTTTGCCAGCACAGCCTTAAAAGGCCCACCTTCATGCCACACCCTAATCTGTGACATCAGAAATCTGTCTCCCTCTGCATAAAATTCCACCAGCCCTCGAGCTGCAATTCAAAAAAAGCTGAACTGGCAGCGCTCTCACTCTCTTTCTCTTTAGTCCTGAGCAGAGAGGTAATCAGCTTTACCTCCCCTTTGCAGACATGAACCTAAGGGTTCAAGCTAGCAGACACACAGGGAAGCATGGGCTCTCAGGATTTTGAATCTGCTGAATGATCAAATTTATTTACTTTTTTTCTTTTTTGCTGAGCAGTGAAGTAATTTGAGAGTCCACAAACTAAAAGAAAGTTAAGTAGGGACTCCTGATAGTGATTTTGTTTTCTCACAGGGTCTCATTAATTTAAATCAGGTTGTACTCCTGTGTTTTATTTTCCTTATGAAAAAACAAAAAACAATGCCAACAGTTTAAAACCACACCTTACTTCTGAAGAACTGACTCACTTCCAAACCACGTTAAAGTACCGTCGGTTGTGCAAAACCATAATGACAGTGAGTCAAGGCGAACAAAGAACATGCATTTCCCAACTGTCAAGATTGACTATGTCTGAACATGATGGAGAATCATTAAAAGTTTTCTCCCTCACTTATTAAATGCACACAAATAACTGAAAACATAACGTACAACTGGCCACTTTATTAGGTACACGTAGTCTGTGAAATGTTGTACCCTCTTTTGCCATGAGGAGTGTCTTTATGGCATACATAGGTGTCTGAAAATTTCCAACAAAGATTTTGGTCCACATTGCCATAATACTACTATGTGGTTGCTACATATTTGTAGACTGCATACCCATGATGCAAATCTCCATGTAACTAAAACCCAACACTACTTTATTGGTTTGACATCTTTCACAGTAAAGTAAGTTTACTGTACTTTGGAGTACGGTGAACCTATTATGTTTAAGAAACCAGTTTTGAGGTATACCATGTCACAAGATGTATTCCTGCTTGTTGAATCCATCAGAAGTTTGGTCATACAGAGACAGAAATGGTTCACAACAATACACAAGGAGGTTGTGGCTGCATTCTTACAGTTCCACATCCAAAGCCTTAACCACCTAACAACGGGATGAACATATGCTTTCTTGTTTATAAAACATTCTGACTCTTAATGCTAAAACACATCATACTAGGAAATATGCTTACAATCTAATATTGTCCAATTTTGGTGAGCCTATTTTAATTGCAGCCACAATTTCTTGTTATGAAGTGCAACTTCTGTGCTTCAAGGCTTGACGTGTGATGCCACTAAGTGGATAGTTTTTCTCTTTCATGTCATTCTTAACCCATGAAATTCTCCCAAATATATGAACACATTGTAAAAAACTCAGACCAGCACAATCACAGTGGCATACAACACACAAATACCTAATATAGTGATTGGTAGGAGTAGCACAAAATTCTACAAGGTGTTGTAAAGATGCAAATCAGATTTCTAGAGGCAAAAGTTAAAAGGAAATGGCCCTTGAGGCCTACGACTGTTTGCTTGTGACCCCACGCTGTTCATTTGTTTGACAGTAAGATCTAATAAGCATTGAGTTGTTGTGAAAATTGAATAAGAAATATGATCTCCCCATGATAAGCTTGTTTATGTTTTTTATGCTTCGGGAAGTAAAGGGCATTTCTTCACATGCAGTCATAAAGAAAGTACAATTTTCAAAAAGTCAAACGTCTGTAACTAAAAAGATTATCTAAATTGTGATTTTTATATATAATTTCAAGAGTCCAACAGAAAAAATAACCCAGCTAACTTTGGATTATTTAATGTTTTTTTTCTGACACTTTTAAACTCAAACTGAACTTGCCTAGAAGTATCGTAGTAATAGATAAAAGTTACACAAATTTTTACTTTGAAATAAAAGAAACAATGACTTCTGTAAAACAAAAACTTTACAGATATGAACTCAAAAAACTCAATTTTATCAGTATGTCATTGTTTAGAATAGAACTGTAATTTGACTCAAACTTCAACAGTGAATGTAGATCTCTGAGATCATCTAAACTACTGGATGTTACTCACTCTAGATTGCAGTGCAGGACTCAGGTCTTGGATGCAAATGCCTTAAAAATCTTGAACCTTCCATTTTAAATGAAGTATTTCCTCTGCATTGAGGGACTTAAATCATTGAAGGAAGTTTAGCTCCAGTGTCCTGGCAATACTGCTAAGAAGTCTTGCATCGGTTTCAGTCTTGCATCTGGCAAGATTTGGTCACATGACCACAGGCAGATTTTAGGGATGCATGTTTTTAAACTTCCGAATGTAAGCCCCTGAAAATCAACATACATCCAACCTGGTTGATTATATGCTTAGGTTAATTGTTCTTTTGAAAGCTGTCATGCTAATATTTTGTACATCACTTTGCCTAAAACAAACCTCATTTTCTTATTATTCAACTTGGTATTTGAGACAAACTCTTCCAGGGAGTAGCCAGGGAGTGCTGTGCATGTGGTAGGGTAAGAGTAATAAAAATATTCCACAGATCTTTTTCGCAAAGCTTTATTCAACTTTCAAGACATCTTATCAAACTCCATTCAGTGTACTTATCACACTTTTACCCAAAACAATCCACCAGAAAACTACTAATTAGATGATTTTCATATTTTCATCTTGCTCAAAACATTACATCTGTTATCTACAATTGGTACTCCTGTCCCAGATACATCTAAACGATAAAATCACTGATTGTTTCTGCCTGGTTTGCAGCAACAGTTTTGAAAGACTTACTCTGTGAGAATCTCTACAATGCTACTATCAATATTAAATTCAAAAAGTTACTTTGTTTCCTTTGCAATCAAAATCAGAAATCTTCTCTACAACCCCTAACTTTATTCTTGCAAACCTTTAACAGCAATCAATGTTTAAACAGTAAGGTTTCTGTTGATGTACACTTTCCGCAATGAGTCATACTCTAAATGTGCTGAATGCCTAATTCACTGCAATAATGGCTACTTTGTGCTGGAAACTTTACACTATCTGGTACGAAAGTAATAAATACGTTTTTCCATTGTGAAATCAGGGCAGTTCTTTATCAGTAGTTTTACGCTTTCACTGAAGAATGTGCAACCCATTCTGCAAACTCCACCACTAAGTACTGACAAATGATAAGGAGGTAGGTGGTGAGTGGAGATGTGAGCAAGCTGGAGCTTTAAAACTTCAGAAAATGAGGCCTTTTTTTAATAATAGTGACATTTCAAGTCACAATTAGAGTTCAGGTATGTCATGCTGCACAAGAATACAAGTGCTACATCGCTGTAGTGTAAAATAATGACAAATCTCTGTAGTGCAGATTAAAGTGTTTGCAGTTTCACTGTGGCTATGTATTATGATAGAACCTCTTAAGGTTCCCATCCAGAAAACAAATTTAGTCAAATCCAAAGTAATAAGATGCTGGAGGAAGACAAATGAGTGAGAATAAAGGAATTGAGTAACATCACAAAGTTGGTGACTTTCTAAAAATAGATGTTTTTGCAGTTTCTCGAAAATGTGGCAACAAAATGTCATGATGTGCTCTGCAAACCTTTCACCTCATAAAAACTGGAACATGCTGAAGAACCAAATAACTGAAAATATCAAGTTCTGGTATGTGAAAATAAATGGCACATGTAGCAGTCAAAAAAAAAACTCTGTAAGGGGACAACTACTTTCACAACACCATATTTACTTTTTATTGTGAAGACAGTTGCATTTTCACATAAACCAGAAAGTAGAAAAGCTTGAAGCTTATCAAAACCTATAATCTGGCTCAAAACTTTGATGAGTGTAACTTTCCTCACTGTTTTATCAACACTATATGATGCTGAATGCACATAATTTCTGACACATTTTCTCTGAAATTCCACCTTTTCAGCCAACTTATTGACTCTAGTCTTCCATAATCTGTTCTCATCTTGGTAGGTTTTCTCACAAATCTGAGTGTATTTGATAAATGTTGAGCTTTCCTTGCCGTTGAGCTATCGGTCAAATAGATTATTTCATTTACAAGGAAAGGAGCTCAAGGAAACACTGTTTTTGCATGATCAGCTAATCAGCAACCAAAATCAGCCTCCTCATATGTCTCTGATGAGAGACAACACCCTCCTGGAAGGCTTTGGGAGTTGGGAGGCTCACACTAGACCTCCAGCCAATTTGATAAAAGAACTAAACAAATATTTCCTCCCACAAATCTCTTGGCATACTCACACTTTGCAGGTATTTGGCAGCCACCTCCCAAACCATCCTACTCTCCCCTTACCTAACATATTAAAGCCCCTTCTCTGCCTTATTTGCTTCAAACAACTACCTTCAAACCTTAATACAACAAAGCCAGCTGTTATTACCCTTAGTCATCCTTGAGCTGAATGTAAGTAAAGTTATGTCTGCACCTTGTGTTTCACTGCATAAAACAAACTGTTAGACTCAAATGGTGAAGACCAGGGGTTCCAGAGGAAAGACAAAACACAGTGCCAGAGCCACAGCTGTTAATCTGGTAAGAGGTCACTCACAGTAAACACAAGCATTTTAGAGGGTCTGGAAAGGCCTTCAGTTCATGAGCAGTGAGGGATGGGAGGAGATTTGTTAGAAAAAGAGCTCAGGGACCTTATGAGAACTTCCCACCTCCTAAGTGTATCGTTTATACTTTAGGCACAACATTTTTTTTCCTCCACAGCAGTTTCTCACATAAGCCTGGAAAAACTCAACGTCTCAGGGTGTCCCCTTACATCATTATGTGGAGTACTCATTTTAGCTGTCATTATGTCCACTTGTCATAATCTGGCCCAGCTTCATTTAACATCAATCCTGCACACTTCAGTATAGCACTGAAAGATCAAAAGAGCTAAAAGTCAACAGGGAGGAAAAGAGATTTTTAACTTAGATTTAAAATCATTCATTTTAGTTTCCAAATCTCCTTTGAGACACTGAACTGGGGTCTGCTATGGTACATTACCCTGTCCTTATCTCCACACAGCTCAAATATTTTCCCTCTAAGCATTGCACCATATCAAAGCAATGGACGTACAAAGGAGGAGGGGAACTCAGAGAGAACACAATGCATGTTTTTGTCAATTGGTGCACATTTTTACACACATCTCAAGAGAATGCACTTAGAAGCAGTTGGTTGGGTGATCAGGAGGTCCTTTCAAGTTACCCTACACACAGAAATGATAAGGTGCGGTAATTCACTCTGGTCTCTGATGATTTAACCTAGTTTGTGCATTTCAAAGTGCGACAAACATTTAGATGAAACAATTTAGTTGAGATGAAGACAGCCATCTTCTGCAGCCATAATTATAACCGTGAAATCCATGTCCCTTCATCTGAAACAATGCAGCATTGTCTATAGCAGACCATCTACCAGTGGCACAAAAGCATAAGCTCCATGTTTTGCTCATCACACGAACTGAGGTTTCCAAAGTGGACAGGCGCAGTGGATTTAAACTAAAACAGACATATTTATTTTAAAAAAACAAAATGTGAAGAGAAAACTAAGTGTTGAAAAGATACCCTGTACTAGCAACCCAAAAACTTAAAATCATTATAAGCATGCAATCTGAAGTGAGGCACAAAACAAATATCCTAATATGTTCACTTAATGTCTTCTAAAATCATAATAAAAAGAGCGACGTTTATAGCCAGAAAAGCATTACCTCAGAGGCAAAGTGAACTGGAAAATACAGCTGGACACACAGATTGTGTGGATCTTTAATACAAAGTAGCTGTCCTCCTTTTACTTACTAATGTTTGCTGTCAAAGCCAGACTCCGCACTGAAACCGTGGCCTGGCTGCCTGGTAGTATCATGCTGTGGTTCACCGGTTTGCTACGCTCTTGTTGGGAAATGATAAGGTTCACTCTATCTGTGCTTTAGCAGTGGGGTAATATGAAAACTGCAATCCAGACAAGTGGCCACATGGAGACCACTTCCCAAACACATGCACAGTGACAGTGCCATCTAGAGAACCACATCATAGAGTACACACATTTTCCACATTATACCTTCTCTGTTATATATGTAGATTCAAATAGACGGTTGCAACAGGGATTTCTCCGGTTGCCACAAATCCATTTTGGCAACCAGAAAAAATGTCAAGATTTTTCCATGTCCTGCAAAAGTATTCAAACCCCTTGAATTTTTTCACATTACAACAAATTGCAAGTTATTTTATTTAGACTTTATCTAGTAGATCAACACAACAGATCAAATAATTTTGAAGGAGGAAACAATATAAACAAAAGATATATTGTTTATCTTTTTTCTTTTTTTACAAATAGAAATATAAAATATAAAAAATATATTTTTAGGAAAGCGTCTATTGAATGGTTTTGTTCTCCATATTGCAAAGGACCGCTTGGTCAACAATAATTGTTGGCAAATATTTAATATGTAATGAAAATGCATTTCTCATGATAGTGTAAAATTTAGTCAGAATTTCACAGCAGCAGACACTCACCCCAGGCACAAATGGCATTGCCCAAAATTCCATAGATGAGAACCTTAGGAAGAAAATAAAACATACCAATTTTGCAACTAATATTACCATTGCAATATTTACCAATTTTATAGCTAGTGCAAGATTTTCAAATATCTTACAGCACTAGTTTAGATCCATAGTTCTTACTAGCTGATGTCTTTCCTTACAGTCATCTCCTTTTCATCACACCAGAATCTAAAGAATAGTTAATTGTAACTTGTCTGCACAGACTGATGAAACACAGGGAGTAAGTTATTCTGCCATTAATTCAGCTTGGGTACATTTTGCATTCAAAAATGCAATGCAAAAAGTGGGATATCCTGGATTTAGAACAAAGCTTATCCATGTGTTAAGAATGGTCCAGTCAAAGTCCGGACATAAATAAAATTGAGACATAGAAATTGTTGTTCACAAATGCTCTATATGCAACTGAGCTTGAGACATTTTGCAAAAATAAGAATAAAATCTGTCTCCATTGTTGGATAGCTGGTAAATACAAACCACAAAACTTACAGCTAAAAGATTTTACTTGCATCAAAATCTGATTCCTGAAAGTACAGAATCAGGGGGCTGAATATAAATCCACACATTTCAGAATTTACATCGTAAATACAAAATAAAAAAAACACCTTTGTCTTCCACTTTGTGTTTATTGCAATTTTTGACAAAGTAGCTCGTAAAATCCAAACAAAATAAATTCTAATTTTGTCATCGTAATTTGACAAAATGTAGAAATGGAGTAAAAGAGCAGGAATGCGAGTCAGGACTGGCAAGCCTCTCACTGCTAATATCTCATCTAAACTGGACAAACATTGATAATGAAGGTCAAGCAAATTGAGGCAATTTGCCCCATTGCTGCATGAAAAGTTTGAATATTATTGGAGATATGCAAAATTTGTCATTGTGAGCACACAAAGGGCTCATTCATGCGAGGTCATTGTGAGTGTTAGTCAGGCTAAGAGTGGGAAGCATCCATCTGTTATGGCCTGGAAAAGCGCACAACAGAAAGTCTTCCAGTCTATTTAACTGGTGCACAAACCTGAATCTATGTAACAAATCTGTTGCTGCAGCCAAAAGAAACATCAAGCACTAGAGGAAGGTACATAAAAATATACTTTATTCTAAGAGCCATACTTAATGAAATTATTTACTGTTAAAAGAGATCATCTTCTGGTGTTAATGGTTGTTAATGAGCCCTGAGTAGCAAAAAAGGCCAGCCATTATTCAACATTTGCTGAGAGTTGGCTTCTGAGAAAGCATCGATGAGATAAAACTTTCCAGTATTCAAACACTCACTCGTTAAACTCTGTTGGAAGTGTACGGCTCATTATTCTCCTTTATTTCATCTAGTGGGTGGATATTTTTCAATGACACTCTTTATCTTGGTTTCTGAGCCCACTGGTTGTGAGTGGGCAATCTGAAGGCAGTATGTTCACTATCAAATTATGCATGATTCTAAATGAGGACGGCCTTGTTGTCTCTGGGGACAACTACAATGTAAAAAGAAAAAGAAAAATGTGATACGCCTTAGTCTCGTCTGCGTCTTGTGATTTTTGTGTCTTAACTCTGGCGTTTCAACTGTGCTTGCCCAAATTCCTTAAATAACTCATTTCATACCGTCAAGTCTTGCCATATTATTCATCTGTTAACTCATGTGAGCAGCTGTACTCTGGGACTGCCTGCATGTCAGGAAACAGCTGTGGGGATTCACAATACCTTAACCAGTTCCACATTCTGCCCTTAAGGAGAGCCAGCCATGTGAGATCATGCTTTTAGGTGTGTCCAATTACCAGGGCCAGCTCAGAGCTGTGCACTGTCAGAGGACTGAACCAATATGCTTCTCTTTGGCAACAAATGACATTAAAAGGATAGTTCCCAAAAAAACACTTCAACAACACCACTTTACAATCCTGCTAGCACTGCCTGTAAGTAAATAATACTTGCATGAGTGCCAGCAAACATTTCTGCATTAAACCAGCCAGCCAACTGATTCTGGCAGGGTCAGTATTTGGACAACAAATGAAGCATAGCTTCGGGGGTCACTGAAAATGTTCCCTGCATGATTCTCTCCTTTTCAAGTCATTGAAAAGGAGAGAAGCAGCAGGTTAGTCTCCCCAAATAAAAAAATAAAAAAATGAAGAACATATGTCTGTAACTATCTCCACCACACCCCAGCTGAGGATGGAAACATGGTTAACCCACCAAGAAATTCACTTACAAACTACTTTATAAAATATGAACATGCAATACCATGCAGAAGCATGTACACTCCCTGAACCTTTTCACACTTTGTCACAGTAAAGTCACAAACTTTAATGAGGTTTGGGAGTAATTTGGAGAGACAGACTAACATAGCAACATAGTACATAATTGAAGTTTATGAAAACCAATTATACAAATAGAAGCTTTTTTTCCATTCAGCAACCTTTATACTGGCACCCCTTAAGTAAGGTCCATTGCAACTAACTGCCCTCAGAGGTTTTTTAACAAACAATGAACAAAGCATCATGAAGACCACGGAACACACCAGACAGGTAAAGGATACAGTTTTGCAGAAGTTTAAATAAAGAACCATTCTTGAATGAATCATCTGAAACTGAAAAAAGCATGACATGTCCTTCCACCTAAATTAGCAGGCATGTCATGCTATTTCAAAATTAATTGCATTTTGTGTAGTTTCTTCTCCATTTTAGATTTTTGTTATTCAAGTCTAAGTTTTATAATTTGTAAATAATTACCACCCGATTACTTTCGGCACATTTGGCTTTTTTGTGATTTGTTTTCTTTCATGTATCACCTTATTAAAGCCAAAACTAAACCTTATTTATTTAAGCCTGAAAGACTCAAGAAGTAAAAGCTATCATATACTATTTATTTAAGACAGTGTAATTTGCATAATAGGATGTGAGGGATAATAGAGCATTGGGCTCCATTAAGTTGTTTGCCGATTGCCATTAAACAAGAAGTAGAAGAAGAGCTAATTACAGTCCCTTGAAGACAACATCACACCTGGTAACAGTGTCAACCACAGATTGCTGTCATCTCCTTGTTGAGTCGCTCTCAGCAGCTGACTGAATCACTCTTTAGCTAGGACTCCTTGGCAGAAATTTTAGAGTAAGATAGTAGTTCTCTGAGAATATTTGTGCATACCGGCACTGGTCTTTATGGAAGAGTGACGAGAAAAAAAACATCCTTAAAAGAAACACAATATGTTTAATTTGTAGTTTGCCAAAAATATTTAAACTTTTCAAAGAAAATGTTTGCCCAGTTTTGGTCAGAAGGGACCAAAACTGAACAATTTTGGCTACCTTTAAAACACATTATGCGGTGGAATATTAACATTGCAAGTAACTCTGAAGACACCACCCCCAAAGCAAAACATGGTGGTGGCAGCATCTTGCTGGGAGAATGCTCCTCTGCAGCAAGCACACAATCAATGCTCTGCGGCGTTAGTGGGAAGATGGATAGAACTATGCAGGGCCATTCCTGTCAGAAATCCTGTTAGAAGCTGCATAAGACCAAGACCGAGCTGGGAGTTGACCCTCCATTCACACAAAGAGCCTGAATATACAAGCTGATGACTTTTTGCAGCAAAAAATCCAAATGGCATACACTGAGGTTTATAGCTATAGCTTGAAATAAAATAAGAAAAGTGTAATTCTTTGCAAGTCAAAATAAGAGGGGAACTTTTTCATGCAAACTTTTTTCACAAATGCAAAATAGTATAAATAAGCCAGGATTGGAAAGTTTGAGCAGTTGGTCTTGACTGTCACCTTAAATTTCATCTCAAAATCTTAGCCAATTGGCAAGAAATTGCTAAAACAGTGAAAAGAGATGTCGAAAAGGCTCTGGAAACTCACTTTCCACTTTTTAATGATTCCAACCACAGTAATAGAAGCAGCTGACATCACCTCTGACTCTATATGGACCAAAACTGATGGGAAATTCCATCAAGTCACACCAAGCACTTCACCAGCACCATTTTTTTCTTGGAAGGAGTGGGGGTGATGCCTTTATGATACAATATCCTCTGTAACCCCAGTGGATGCGTGACTTCCACAACAATCATCACGCACAGCACAGTGACAGAGGCTGTAGTTTAGCCTCCAAAATAGTTCCCATGACCTCTGCATGTGGTCGGGGGTATTTCTCAGAAGAAGAAAAAATAATAACAGTAAGCAGGAAATGAGGAGGGTTCAGAGGCTGGAACGTCTGAAGCAACCCCGACTCCTCTGAAATGTACTGAGTTTATGGAATGTAAGTTAAAAATTATGTAAATTGTGTGACAAAGGTGTCATTGTGCTCATGCGTCAAACAGCTGGGAATACAGCTGGTTGTGTGCACAGGTGAAAGATTTGAATGTTATTTTTGCACAAAAGCGGGGTGAAATTCTCCAAATACATAAAGATGTTCTAAGCTTAAGAATATTAACATTTCTTGTAACAAATAAACTGCTTTAATTATTGTGAACGTCTTTACAACACCCTCTCCTCCTCAATGACTGTTTTTGCTGTGCTTACCTCAAGGAAGTGCTCCGCGGATGGGGCTGGGATCCACGATCATCCATTACTAAACTCATCGGCCTTACGAAATCCTTGGGACATTTCAAACACAAACAGAAAGCGCAGTTCATCTTCAGTGAGAGTCCTCATACCAAAAGCACTCTTCGCTGGTGTTTTCATGCGACACCAATACCAAAAGGTGGGCGAATACCCCGCATGAGGTCACCAGCGGGGTATTGCAGAAACAGTCCTGTTAACTGTTTCTGCAATGAAAAGAAACAAACTGTTTCTGATTGTGACTTACCATGAATTCAGATGGTTTTCAAAGCAGATGTCAACTTCCATGAGTCCTTTAGGAGGAAGAAGTAAACACTCCTAAAAACAGATTTTGGGTGAAAACATAATGTCGCTCCTTAATGAGGGTTTCTTGAAAAGTGCACGTTATGCCCCTTCGTTCATTTAAGCTCCTTAGTTATGCGTTATTTCTCTCCTGACACTTTAGCCAACAGGACTGTGCCAACTTTCATCTGGAGCTACATCACAGACACGGAGCTGTAAAAGCTGGGCGGTTCTCGGTTCGTCACACTTCCCAAAAGAGCTGAGCACTTTGTGCTCAGTTTTATGGCTTAAATTTAAATATAAATGGAAACAACCAAATATACGCTTTCAATTTAGCACCACAAAGTCAATCCGTTAACATTAAAATAACCTGTAGCTTGTGAAAACATACCAGCGTGGCTGTTTATCATTTCTTATCTGAATTTATTGTCTAAAGCGACCCCATGTGGCGCTTTGTGGAACCCACTTTTCATGTGAAAAATTGAAGTATTTGTATTACTATTATTATTATACAATATTTTTTTCTTCACAAAATCTTGTTTCTGATTAAACTTACACAAGTAAAGTCCCATAGTCTGCATAAATGAAATAAAAGTTTATAAAAAATAATGGTAATACATAAATGTTTTCTTATATATTTAAATGTTAAAAAAATTAATAAAATCTTAATAAAAAATAAAGTCAAAATAAAACATATTGTTGAGATACCATATTGATACAGATATTAAATATGACACTCATATTTTTTAAGCACACATTAACTAATAATTCACTTACATTGGCTGCATGTTTCTTATTAGAATGTATGGGTACAATAAACATGTTTCGTGCTGAATAACACATCCTTTTGAAAATGGGTTAGAACTGAAAAACAACCTGAATGCTGAATATTGTTAAACAAGTTAAATGATTATGCTTTTTCAGCATTAAATCTTAAATAACTCCACTGTTAAATTCGTACTTTGTGCAATTGGTTCTCTAGCTCAAATGGTGCAGAACTTCAACAAAAAGAATGAAATAAAACAAAATAGACAGAAGACAATAAATGAATGGAGAGACATTTTATTGAAGCTTTGAAACATTGACATACCCTTCACCTTAATTGTGGATTTTGAACCTCACCTCTCCATAATGCACATTTAGATACACCATTGCCCATATGATTGGAATATAACAATTTGGTCCCACTAAAGGTGTAGCAGCATATTATTTTGGTATAATCACACTCAGGGAATTGTTAGGGTTTAGTAATTTGCCAAAATAGATATTTTTATAGACAATAGTTAGTTCAACACTATTGTTAATAAGGAGAACTCCTTGTAGAATCCATAATGTTATATCAAAACATGCTATTAGTCAAAAATGAAAATAGAAAGTTAGACTCCTCTTTATTGAGCACCTCAGAATTATAGGCAGTTAATTAAAACAAAACTATCTCATTATACATGAAACACTACTACAGCTATAAGCTAAATTGTAAGAAAAATAAAGGATCCAGTATACCATTGGCATTCTCTCCGCAGGTAAGAATAAGGATACTTGATCCTCATAAAGATATTGTTGCCCTTTGTTTATATGTGCGTCAGTGTATCTTTAGGGAAAATACATATGTGGGGTAGGTTTCTGTCATTCAGGGGGCACAGTGACAGAGATGTTGGCGTCAGCACAGTAGAACATCTCAACACCATGTGAGCAATCTTGAGGGAAGACACCAGTCAGTATCAGGCCAGTGATCATGACAAACAAGCCAATTATTATCAGCATGATGGGAATCAGCTTTTCACCATGGAACCAGTGGCCTGGGCAGAGCTTGAGGTAGCACGCAGATGGGATGATAAAGATCAGAGGTGTGGCACTCAGAGCTCCCTTGATGGCAGAAGAAAAAGCAATAAGGTCATTCTGAGAATTTGCATATAGCTAAATGACGTGAGGTAAGCAGGTACTGCCTGTTTGAACAGGTGCAACTTACATTTAGCTCTAAAACAACTCCCAGGCAGTCATAAACCAGAGATAAAGCTGTGCAGACAGCAACTATGAGTAGAGTTATCGATACATGTTCAGCTTTGGAAAGAGGACGACTGCATATGACATTGGAAAGCACCTGAAGAAACAGACAATAGGAAGAAAACCTAATCTTTTGAAAACATTGAGGAAGTGATGACATTGAACACTAATCAATCAATTCTGGCTGAGGAGCTTGGCAGACCCTGGTCTTCAGAACACTGTGCTAACCCATTTATGTAAACTTAATTTTTAGCTTGGCCTTTCCAAATATGACTTACCTCTCGGGTAACAAAACACTCGAGTGGAAACGTGGTAATTATGCTGAGGCCGAAGCAGAACCGACCCAATGTTGCCAGGTTATCATTTCTGCAGTAGTTCTCAAAAATGTCTCCTGAATACAACCCAAATGAAAGAATAAATCATTACTGAAGATGAAAAGATAAATAAATTTAACACAGTAATGGGCTGTATTGTTATACAGTTTAGACTCATACCTTGTGTGTAGCCAGTGAACGTTGTGTAGCCTGCAACAGCGAATGCAGCACTGATTATCAGTGCCGAGCCCACAGAGATGTGGGTGACCCGAGACCAATTGGATAAAGTGGGATGCTCTAGAGAGCTGTAGATCAGAAAACTGTTGTGGTGGCATATGAAGGCTAATGAAAGGTAAACAGGCATGTTAATGAAAATACAATTCTTTAAAGATTTACATCAATAAACTGAGGTACTTGCCTAATTTTAGACTAAGTCTATGACATTTAGCAAGAAGTACATATAGTAATTTTTTTCTACGTATATGTTCCTATATTACTGAAATGTCGGGATATAGTGATTAGACAACAATAAGAGAGAAAGCAAACTGAAATGAAAACTGTTTGCTATTGTGGCCTGATGTAGAATTTTAAGTGAACGATGGAGTAACTAAAAGCAGGCGTTATTTATGAGAGATATGTTTAAATAAAATCAGATTTTACAGATATGTTTGACTGTTTCATTAAGATAAGAGTACCGTCTGGAATGACTTGGAAACATCAATTCTCTGTCATCAGTATGTGCATCATTAAACTCACCAAAAGACATCACACCAACAGCCTGAATGGCATTCCACTTTGCAAATCCCCATGCATTTTCTGTAGGAACACTAGAAAGGGACTCTAACATTAATGTCAAATAAAACAAAGACACAAACATTTTTTTCCAGAAGTGATTGTTCACTAAATTTTTTGCCAGTTTTTCATGATAGACTTATTCCTACATTTGTGGTCCAAGAGTAGCTGCTCGGATCATGACGATGATGAGGATGGTAAGTGTTAGCACCATTGACAGGAAAGACACCTGGTAACACACAAGATTCCAGCAGCAAGATAATCTTAGCAGTATACAGGACATTGATATTTGGGTATATTCGTACCTTGCCAAGTCTCTCGATGTTTCGATAAAGTGAGAGTGGCAGGGTGAACAGAAATGTAGACAACAAGATCACAAAATGGCGCTCTGCAAGAATGTGGTCTGGACCAACTACAAACATTGGATAAAAGATTAATTAAATTCCTCTATGTGATTTATTCATGAATAAAATTAAGTCCATAAATATGATTTATCCATCTGTGTCAAAAGGTAGTTACCAACCTCCTGGGATTCTCTGAAATACTTTGGTCAGTGTGTCACCAGTTGTGATGTTATAGCTGATCATGGCTGAAGAAAACAAAAGTTAAATCAGTGTTTTATTGTTAGAATTGTCTGTTGTAATGTTTCTACTATGCAATAACCACGATAGTAGATAAAAAGAAAGATAAACAAGACACAAAGCAGCATAAATAAATAATAATTTCTCCTTCTGGTGTTTTAAAAACATACCTATAAAAGGATACAGAAACTGTAGAGCAGATAAAATCAAAAATCCAGGAAACCCAAATGTGTTTTGTACCAGCGACTGATAACTGTTTGATCCTGAGAGATTTCCTCCTTTGATAAGTAGAACAATTGAGTAGTCTGTCATAAAACAAAGCAAACAAAAACTATTATTAAAAGTCACTCTTATTTTTCCAACTTTTTATGTTGGAAAATCCATTTCCATTTTATGATGGAATCCATTTTCAGTGTTAGCTCTCACCTGTTATGAATCCAACCAACATCATAAGAAGCAGGCCGAATGGAAGCCCAGCCTGGTTCAATGCGTATGGCAAACCTAGTTTTGGGAAATCACAATTACAGTTCAAAATGAAATATTAAACTCTTTCAAAGATGGAATAAAAAATGAAATCTATATATTCAAATCATCAGTTGAAACTTTATGAACAAAACTAGCTGTGTCAATTTAGTGTGCTATACAATCACTATTACACCTAGGATTGTTTTTTTATATTGAAGTCATAAACTGTAACTTGAAATTTGCCAACTAAAAATAAAATCTGAAAGCGTTTTTAAGCATTTATTCTGGGCTCTGTGCACAGTGTTACAGCTCTGAATAAAAAAGTTAGTTCAAATAACTACCTGAACAAACCTTTCCAGAAGTGATTCGAGTACATGTAGTACTCCAATCACCACATGTAGTGATTGGAGTGTTTTATAACCTCAGTAAGACTGTAGATTGTCACAGGCTATTAAGGGGACACCAGCCTTGCTATTGTCTTTCTACCTAATTGTGCTTGATTCTCATCTCCCCTTAATGATACAGTGGGGTTTTCTCTTTTGACCTCAATTTCTCTGAATGAATTTCATCCTGGACAGTCAGCGAACAGAAGAAGTACTGAACAATAATGTTGACTGTCTCTGCTTTTTTATGTTTAGAGTTTGAATAATTAAGTTGATAATATTGACTTAATATCATATTAGATAATATCAGGACGTAATATCAGGCCATTTGTCTTCTTTTCATTAGCTCCGATACCTTAGCCCCCTCGTCTTGTTTCCAGGCAGGAAACAGTGAAACAAAAACAAAAGTCTGTTTTCCATCTTTTTACTGGTTCGGTCGTGTGATCGGACAATACATCCAATAACGCAGCAGGTTTGTACCGTTGTTAAATTAGTTTAAGAAACTTGGATTAAAAAAATGTGCGAAAAAGTCGTTTTTGCCGGTTATGTTTATGGCCCCTCAAGATGGCTCTCATATCCCTTCATGTCCTTCGCCCCAAAGTACATCTACAGCAGTGACGTGATGTTCCAAAGCGCTATACATTTACCTCACATTTTTAGATATTTAGGTGTAGAATTAAATGTAACTTGTTGATCCTTTTCCTTCTGCAACTTGTGTACAATCTATATTGAGTTGGTCTTTCAAATGAATTCTGGAAAAAATGTATTATTAAAGTTTGTGGCTTGTATATTAAAGATTATGAAAACTTTTGCACTTAAAGCGTGTAACCATTTTCTTTTTGTTGTCTAAACAAAAGGATCATCTGGCGCTAGATGGCTAAAAAAAACAGTATTTTTGTCAGATGTTATTCAAGTTCAAGAAATAATGTTAAAGGGGTTTTTAATTTCATCAGCCAAAAAGATGCTGCAATCCAAAATTGTTGGAAAGGTTGTCAGATTAGAGTTCAAAACTGTATTCACAAAGCCTTTGTTGTTTTTCCTGGATCTAATGAATGAATAAATGAAACAGGCAGGGGGCAACAGGCACTAGTCATATGATATTGCTGCAGGGCTTGGATTAAAGCATCTGTTATTGTGGAAAAATAAGCAACAGCAGTTTTGCCATCTCAGAAATCACAATTTTAGATGGGAAATCTAAATTTCTCTTAGTTATGAACATGACCATACCAGTAGGCCGTATATTCACCTATTATTCCAGATCCTATAATGGAGTTGATGAAATTAAAAGAAGCAGAAATCATTGAACAACTCCACTCAGGTTTGTGCATATGTATTAATGCTGTCCCTTCTTCGCTGCTTTGCTAGAAGAAAGAATAAAACCAGTAGAAATAAGAGAATTTCAAAACACTGTTTATAATGTTTATAAATCCTCACTCGACCTACCTGCTGAGCCATTCTGGAGCACCGTGGGGGTCCTTTGTCCCTTGACTCTCCTCAGGCGGATTTCTCAAATTCTCAAAGTTTGAGAAAATTTCCGTCACTTTCAGGCTGCATTCCCACTTCTAACACGATCCACAGGTACAGCAGCGCCCTCGCGCGGCCGCGCCCGCATCGACTGATTCCAACCTCTAAAACATCTGACTGGATTATTGCGAGAATTCCTACGATGTTGAATCAAATTAGTATGTTCTACTAAATTTGGGAAATAAATTCAAGATTGAATCCCAGAATAGCCTTTGAACCTGGAACTTGCAAATCGAGTTAATGCATTTGATAGCGGATTATTCCCTTACAGCTTACTATAACAATGTGTCCATTGTTCAAGAAAAAAACGGGAATGTCTTGGTCATTATTTGCGCACGAAACCAAGTGTAAGGAGGTGGTGCTGGTATTATTATTATTAATAACAACAACAACAACAATAATAATAATAATAATAATAATAATAATAATAATAATAATAATAATAATAATATCATTATTATCTATTTATTTATTGTATTTCTAATTAAAAAAAGATACAACTCCGTTGATGAAGTGCAAGTATGCCATAACTAAATCATATTTGTTTTGTTTGAAATGTTTCAAGAAAATTCAATAAATATGTTTAAAATAATACTAAATTATTTATTGAACATAAGATGGACACATTCTAATGTCAAATTAGACTGATTCCAACCATCACAAGCAGTTCTGAGCCATTCGGAGGCAATTAACTCTCGCACTCAAAGCAGCTCTTTCCATGCAGTGTATCGTTTATCCACCAGGGTGCAGCATTGGTACAGTTTCAATCCACAATCAAACTAGCCTAATCCCAAACTTTAAAACCTTCAGATTTGGTTTCTACTTGCTTAGTATGAAACAAAGCTCTGCTAATGAAATAAGGTAATCTATTACACTTGTTTAGGAGCTTGGTTTGCTGCTTTATCTCACTAAACTGAGTTTAGCATAGACTTATATAGACTCTTTGATAAACGAACTCCAATATAATCAGATCCTCGTTTTCAATCCAAAGAGGAGATTACTCGGAAAGTAAAATGTAGCAGTGGTCTCAGCTTTTAGATGCGACTAGCATTGTGTTTCCGCCTGGTGAGTCCAACGCAGCACTGTTTAAAGAGCCATTCTGAAAACTCTGCCCTCACTTGGTCCCCTGGAACAGGAAGCGCAGCAGCAGAAGCGCTTCAGTCGCTGGGAGTGATGGACTCAGTTCTTGTCTGACTGTCTTTTGCTGATGAAGACATTGAAAGGAGCAAATCTGTTCCGAGACAAGTTTCAGACACTTTGAAGGATTTTAAACTTTGATTCTCTTCCGTCTCCCAAAATAACACATTCTGTCAGCTGTTCACCTGTGGAGGATGGAAAAGTGACGGTGAGTAGAAATCAGTATGCAGAGTTTTGGCTGTGAAGTCAATTCAAAAGTTGAGAAATAATTTATTTAACTTATTTATATACGTTACATAAGTCTATCTATCTATCTATCTATCTATCTATCTATCTATCTATCTATCTATCTATCTATCTATCTATCTATCTATCTATCTATCTATCTATCTATCTATCTATGCTTCTAAAATGTAGTAATTTGTTGAGATGTTTTCCTGTCTCATCTATGGTGCTTGTACATTTGTATGCTGCTTTTTTAAAATCTTCTTTATGAATATTATTATTGCCTTGATCTATCCTCTGTTTGTCATTGCACCTAATATTACTCCATAGAAGGAGAGTGTTGAAAAAAAGATGCAATTGATGTTTTGACAAAGGTTTAAAGGCCAAACTGCTAAATTCACCCCTCACTACATTATGGAACGTAATGGGGCATGGCAGCAATTACTAGCCCACACTCCATCTTAGATGACTTCCTGCTTGCCTGACTGTCAACAGTATTATTAGATTGGTGTCAATTAGAGATTAGACTGTCCTGTTTCTACACTGTCCAGAATGGGCAAACAGTGTATCTTAGCAGCTTGTTCATAAAAATATAAAATGATTTCAGAGAGGCATTTGGTCGACCACCCATCAGCAGCTCTTACGCCAACGCCCAGACTGAAAGAGACGGTTTCTGGAGTCGGTTTGGGTCAGCAGCAAGCCAGAACTACTTAAGGGCTTTGAGTCTGTTGCTCTCTTGAGACTCCACAAATATTGACTTGTTATCACTTTACATGCAAATATGTTAAAGTTGAAATCACATTATTCAGTTTTATAATGAATCTCCATTATTCTACAGGTTAATTATTCTGATTTTGACAGGATTAAGCGATGTGGTGAAATATCCGCCCTTCTCCCACAAGTCACAGTAAACAATTAGAATGCAGCATGCGAGCCTATAGTCTTTAGAGTTTGCTTTGACAAATAATAACTGTTTGGTAAATCTGAGGTGTGGAGCCAACTTTCCATCTGTTCCCTCTTCACTTGATCACAAAGTCAGCTTTGGCATCTCAGTCAGTAAAAACTTAATCTGTTGAGGGTATTGAGGACAAAAGAAGCCTAATATCTGGCCTAATATTTTAACGTAAACCTAAAATCTAAAACAAAGAATATATTATGCATCTCTAGTAGATGTTTGGACATCATCATGGGTCTATCCTACAAGTACATACTGCTCCACTGTGCACAGATCTGCAACTTTCATGTCTCTTTTAAAATATGCTGTATACTCTAATGTAAATGGGCTGCCCAGTGGCGTAGCTGGTAGAGTGTTGCCTTGCAGCAAGAAGGTTCTGGGTTCGATTCCTGGTCCCGGTCTTTCGGGACCGGGAAGACCGAAACGCATGCACAGGGAGAACATGGAGTTTGCATGTTCTCCCTGTGCATGTGTTTGTTCTCTCCGGGTACTCCAGTTTCCTCCCACAGTCCAAAAACATGACTGTCAGGTTAATTGGCCTCTCTAAATTGTCCCTAGGTGTGAGTGTGTGTGTGCATGTTTGTTTGTCCTGTTTGTCTCTGTGTTGCCCTGTGACAGACTGGCGACCTGTCCAGGGTGACCCTGCCTCTCGCCCGAAACAATAGCTGGAGATAGACACCAGCAACCCTCCCGACCCCAGTAAGGGACAAGAGTGTAGAAAAATGGATGAATGGATGGACTCTAATGTAAGCTGTTGTCCAACACTTTTTTTAAAAGCACATATCTAATTTGTCTGCATTTACAAACTATTTTTTACCACGCTGAAGCCACAAGAAACATCCTCAGGTAAAAAAGACAATAACCTAAGTTTACGATGATTGATCTGCATTAAATATTTAAGCTAATTTTCTGCCTCCATTTGACCTCCTGACGTGAGGTCAGTGTCCATCATCACTAAAGCACATCGGGATGCCATTAAATTTATGACGCACAGCAAATATCACAGTGATTTAGTCTCTGTTCTGTTCCAACAATGAGTAGGTGAGAACAGATGTGTTTTTGTCAGGTTCGTGAGCACAAGGTCATGATGCAGACAGGTTGGAGATAAAGTGAAGTGGACCTATTTGAGGCTTCAAAGTGCCAGTTTATATCTCAAGCAGTGGGTAATGAGTTGTTAACAGACGGACAGAATGATACATTCCTTCTCTGATGTTGAATACTGTAGATTGACTTTATAGGGAGGATTGTTGAAATTAGGAAAGTGTGTGTTGTTGCTTATGCATTTTAATTTATTTTTCCTGGTAATTGTATAGAAATAAAATACCTTATTTTCTATGTTGCCTTCCAACACGAAGCAAGGTTTTTATGATTTTAGCTTTTGATCCTAATGTAAGGTGTTTCTTTTCTTGGTGTTTTCATTGTTTGGGGGATGCAAGCTTACTGAAGCCAAATGTTTCATCTTTCCTGGCTTTATTTATAGTTTTAGTAGTATAGAAGCAGATTGTTTTCTCAACTTTTTTTCTGCTTCTCAGCAAAAATATTGCTTGCACTCTTATGTTTCACTGGCAAAGTTTTGAAAGTAGACATATGTTCTTTTACTTTACAAGTACATCCCAGTTCATGTTGCAAAAAACCTAAATTGAATGTATGTAATATTGTGAAACTCTAATATTTGACATACAGTTATTTTTATATTGACAAGGAAGATGATGTTGCCCATGTTTTAAAATGAAAATCATTGAAAATCTAATTTGAATCCATTCTAAAATCATCAGGTCTAAAGATAAACAATATTCAATGTCAGAGAATGTAACTTGCTTATGCACAGCAAAATAGATAAATGGTATAGTGTAAAAACATACTATGAATAAAATAAGCATTGAGTGAAATATTACTTTTAAAGATAAAATTACCAAATATCACAAACAACTATGCAACTAAGATGGTGACCAACCCATGTAGTTCTTTTACTGTTTCCATGAACTTGCATTTCCAATGTCTCATTTAGGAGGAGTTGCTAATGGCAACTATTATATTTTACACATTTTATGGTGAGTATTTTATTGTTCATTGCTAGAAATGTTAATGCTAGAAAACTGATAAGCCCTTTACATATCATGAATCCCACAAACACAAAATGTTTTGTATGTAATATCTGACTAATTTCAGCAGCCATATTTGGTCAAGGTCTTAAACTGATGTATACTTAATAGTTAATATGCCCCCTGTACTTTTGTAACAAAGTAGGAAGTTGCCTACAATGTTTACACATTCTACCTTTAATTGAACATGTGCTGATGTTCAAACACTGGTTTGTGAAGACGTGCTGTACTAACTGATAATAGATGATTAATCCATACATGTGGAGCAGATGGTTGGTCGTGATGATGTTGTAGGTCAGACAAAAATTCTCTGGGATCTGCAGTACAAGATGTGATGCATTCATATTTAATACTGCATAACTCTTCCTAACACATCCTACAAGTCAAGCCTATTTGTAGGATGGATCTTTTCTCCTCTTTGCTCTTTGTCAGACGCAGAGCTAAAAAAAAGGAGTCTCATTCCATTTTGAGTGATGGTGGTGGGGTGCAGGAGTCTCACCTGGAATTGATCATTGTCATGTCAAATTTTAATTTCACTTCCAGATGAGAAGATAATTAGATCTAATTTTATCACAGCTGGAAGAAATTTCTATGCATTGCAGCAATTTTCAGCCTCATTATAGCTTTTCTGAGATGGTAGGTGGATAAATACAGCTGTTCTGTGAAGGCCTGAAAGATTTGTTAGAAAATAAAAGTGACCAAGCAGCATCCAGAGGATGAAGGAACACAGAAGACAGGTCAAATCATAGAGTATCCTATTGAGTATTTTTTGATCTATCATCCAAAAATTTTACAAATATGCAACATATGACCATGTACCTGAATTGACGCTGTGAAAATCTTTATCAGATTTACAAGTTTCAGTTAATGAAAAGATCAACTAAGCTAAATACCATCAACTGTGGAAAAAAGCTTCTTAAATGTTGAACTTGAAAGACGACAACCCTAAACTTTTTCCCAGAAGCACAATGGAATTTTGGGATTAAAAAGTACAAATGCATGCCACACTTTTCAAATTATTTTAAAAATAAAATATATTTTTTTTTTATTTTACTTTCAAAACCATGTGCTACAGGTCAGTCACACAAAAACTCCTAAACAATGTATGTCCAATATATTTTTAGAACATAAATAATTTATAAGTTGGTGATTATGGCAATATGAAAATTAAAAAAACGTGAATGCTTTTGTGAGGTATTTGTATAAAATAAAGATAAAAAGATGACATATTTGTAATAAATCTGTGATTCTATATTTTACTCATCAGACTTTTCCCATATCAGAGGCCAGTTGTTCTTCTTGAAGGTGCAGGATGAAAAGATGGCAGAACTCCTTTTGCCAGCAGGTCCTGACAGCTTCCGTCCCCTCACCCGTGAGTCGCTCAAAGTCATTGAGAAACGAATCGCTGAGAAAAAAGCCAAGAAGTCCAAAGATGAAGAGAAAAAACACATGTATGAGGATGGGTTCAAACCAAGCCGTGACCTGGAGGCAGGCAAGCCTCTCCCACTTTTGTATGACATTCCTGCAGGCCTGGTGTCAAAAGCGCTGGAAGATCTGGATCCCTACTACTCGACTCAGAAAGTAGGTTTGATTAACTCTGACTTAAGAAGATCTAGAGAAAAAAAATACAAACTTTTCTTTAAGTTTTGTTCTCAAAGAATCCTCTGCACTTTATTTTTAAATGAATAAATGTCTTTCTTGATATTGACTTTGAACAATATATATTTAGACATGGCTCTTTACTGTAAAACAGTAGAAAGCAACAAAGAGAGTAGAGGTACCGACCATAATGTGATATGCTTCAGGAGAAAAATACATATTTAGATTGTCATAGAGGGGTGTAGATGGTTAAGTAAGAGCACAATTTTAACATATTTCAAGTAAAAGTAAAAAGATGCCAGGAAGAATTTACTCAAGTAGGAGAAAAAATATATTTTGTAAAAATTACTCTTAGGTACTGAGTAACCAATCAGAATATCTGTTCTATTATTTAAAAACAATCTGTTCATACAGACAGAGATATTAGGTTAGGTGCAAATTTCAACATTTTAAAATCACAAATTTAAGTAACAGTTATAAAATTGCCAATTCTGGCAAAATAAACACTTTTCAAAAAAAATATTTGTTTGTTAAATATAAAACTTAGTAAAGCGGTATTAACAGTACATAATGTGTATATGTTAGAATATATATATTTATTGAGTCTTTATTAGACCTCCAAATGGCACAAATGGCTCAGCAGATAGCATTAGGATCACAAGCTTATGTAGAAACAAGCAGTCTTGTTTTAACATAAAGTGAGACTGCTTATGTGTCTGTGTTTAATGCAATTCTGATTCAAACAAGCTTGTTCTTCACACAGTGGGGTTACTCTGTGTAATTAAACTGAGTGAAGTGGAATATCCTGAAATTTTAGTGATGCTAATTCTTAATGGTGTTGCTAAAATAAAAATAAAAAGTACAGAGTGAAACTCTTACTTAAAGTACTTTTTTCTCACAAAATAATTACTCAATTAAATTTCGAAAAGGTTGTAGGGGTTTTCAAGTCTGTTATATAATAATATATGATTCCCCTTTCTTTCTTCTTTTGTTTTACAGACTTTTATAGTAGTAAACAACAAGAAGCTCATTTACCGATTCAACGCTGCTCCTGCCTTGTTCCTTCTGTCTCCCTTCAATCCCATTAGAAAGCTGTCATTCAAAATTCTGGTGCATCCATATCCTTTCAGTAATGTGTGAAACATGATGTGGGTAATAGAACACCTATAACCCAATTTCCAAGGAGCATACGATTAGGGATGCTATGTTTACGTTGTGATAAAAATGAGGTTTTGCTATTTGTAGAAATGTTGTTTTATTCTCTTAATTTTTGTTTTGAAGATTTTTCTGAAGTTCTAACACATTTCAAAGATTACATCAACTGTAACAAAGTAGCAGCAAAGAATAGCATATTTTTTTATAAGATAAAATATTTCTAGCAATATCAGAAGGAACAAATATACTCTTAGCACAACAAACTGAATATCAACTTGTTCTTCTGTTTGAGAATAAGCTAGTCAGCACTGCAGCACAGCGAGTTGATACAGGAATTTAGAAAAGTAACAATTTAAATTTCAAATGAGTAACTGCTTTTAATGTCAGAGGTCTGTTTATGATATATACTATGATTACAAGCATGTAGTAACCATTTATGTAGCCACTTGTTTAGGTAGTTAATTTGATAGTTTTTAATATTAGCAATTTGAAGTATGTTTCTTTAAAATTGGCTAATAGCTATCATAAATTAAATTCTTACTAATTCTGAATCTTAAGATAAATCTTAAAGTGTTACACTCAGAAGACCCCTTGACTCAAAGCCTGTGAATTAGTATCAAAGTATCTATGATCTTATTGTAGAATTTGGAAATTCCGAAAAGATGTGAAAATAATTGTTCTTTAATAATAATCATTTTTTGTATCGGCTGCCTAACTTGTCATTTGCACACATTACCTACAATCCACATCTGATTGATTGATTAGGTCTCTGTAATGACTTCTCAAAACTTCAGAGAAAGCACAAAACCCATTAATAAAGTTATCCTTTAATCAGCTTTTATACTTTCAATGTTTATTTCATATTTATAAATCACTGTTTTACAGTGCATGACAAGAAGAAAATATCAGTGTATCTGTAATGCTTTCTTGGTGCATCTATTAAGCTTTCAAAGCAAAATGTTCAAATGTACCACTTTGTTTGAGAAATCGAGTAAATGTAACATTAAGAAAACATGCTACTTCTAAAACAGCTATGAGCTTTCTTAACATCTGCCTGTAAGATGTTCAACATGCTGATCATGTGTACTATCCTCATCAACTGTGGATTCATGACTCTCAGCAATCA
Source organism: Phalloptychus januarius (assembly GCA_902982915.1). Lineage (NCBI taxonomy): Eukaryota > Metazoa > Chordata > Actinopteri > Cyprinodontiformes > Poeciliidae > Phalloptychus > Phalloptychus januarius. The sequence goes on along the minus strand of CADWAE010000230.1, from coordinate 10,562,169 downwards.
ACCTGATTGGGCAAAGCCAGTAGAGTGAGTTTTCGATTCATTCATCTAATCATTCATATTTGGTTGTGTATGTTTCCAGTTGAAATTATGTGCCAATGAAAGCATCTTCTTTCCAACAGGTACACATTTACTGCAATCTACACCTTTGAATTCATTGTTAAGCTTTTAGCGAGAGGGTTCTGCATAGGGAAGTTCACCTTTTTAAGAGATCCTTGGAACTGGCTGGACTTCTGTGTCATCGTTCTGGCGTAAGTAAAGAACTTCAGGAAATTCAAGTAACCTAAAATTACATTTGTATCTGTTTTACCAAGATCTTTGTTTCAAAAGATGATTTTTGTATTTTCAATAAAACTTAGATTTTTACTATCAATATTTTTTTAGTGCTTCATCTATTATGACTCAGTTAAAATCTACTTAGAAGTAAATAAGATACCTGTAGTATGTTACAGGTAACATATTATAAAAAGATTGTACTAGTTTCTCACCTGGTTACTGTTCGTTTCCCTAATTTTAATATGTTTTTGTGTTCAAGTAGGAAAACAATTAAATAATTAACTTCAACTAAAAAATACTTTTTTTCAGGTATGTAACTGAGTTCGCCGAAATCGGAAATCTTTCAGTTCTTCGTACATTCAGGGTGCTCAGAACATTAAAAGCGATTTCAGTAATACCAGGTAAGCAGCAGAAGAAAGTGTGTGGTGGTTATTCTCCCTGTTGTTCCTGCCCTCTTTAAAAAACTGATCCAAGTTTTTCCTTTCCTGTCACACCTAACCTTTTTGATCATTGGATTACTTTTAATATCCAAGATAACCTGAGTGAATACAAAATGCTTGTTAAACTTTTGACAACCTTTTTGGTCAGCAGTAGTTTTGGCCTTGGAACTTGATTGCTCAGGATATATATTGAATTATGAAAATGGACACATTGGGTAATATAATATTTTTCGGATGTAGTTAATTTAAGTAATAAATTTGCATTAATGTTAAATTCAATTAAAGCCAGACAATGTCAGATTGTGTAAATTGACACAATCTAATAATATACCATAGATTGTATTGAGAACTCCAATATTATTTTGCTTTTTTGTTTTGCAGGTCTAAAGACAATTGTCGGTGCATTATTCCAGTCAGTGAAGAAGCTTGCTGATGTTATGATCCTGACCGTTTTCTGCTTGAGTGTCTTCGCACTTGTAGGATTGCAGCTGTTTATGGGGCACCTGAGGAATAAGTGCATACTAGAACCAGAAGATAAGAATTTAACAAAAAATGACAGCTACTTAAATAACATAAGTGAGTTTTCTATATTCTATTTCTGTTTTTCTTTAAAAACAAAAACATTTACACAAATACCTTCTGGAAATCTCTTCAATAGAGGAAATACAAAAGCTGTTATTTATATACATGTATATAAAACAGTATACTTTCATATGTGAATTCTACACAGACCTGATGTTATGTGAAATAAAGGTGTTTGCATAATTTCATAAGTCTGGCCTTACCACCTTTTATTAGGGCAGTATTCTGTTTGTATTATTCTACTGGTAAACAGGGTGTTGTACTTATTTAATTTGTGGCAACCTAGTGTGAAAAATAACTCAATGTGTGAATGAAAATTATTTTATGTAACGTGTTTTTGAATGTCCTGATAAAGCACAATTTAAGGCTGATATCATTTCATTTCATATTCTCAATCATCCCTAACCTTTAACTTTTCACTAATTTTCCTTTCAGGTAATCAATATTTCCTTCCAGGGAAACGAGATGCATTGCTTTGTGGAAGCAGCAGCTCTGCTGGGTAAGAATGTCAGACTCCAGCTAACAGAATACTGGCTTTTTCATAGAAAAATGCTACCTTGATGTGATACTATGCCAAAACTATTACTGTGATAAAACAGTGGAAAATTATTAGCTGGTGAAACTTTTTTGTCCTTAAAACACTCATTCTATGTTACAGGCAGTGTCCAGAGGGGTATATTTGTTTAAAAGCTGGAAGAAACCCAGACTATGGTTACACAAGTTTTGACAACTTTGGTTGGGCCTTCCTTTCTCTGTTTAGACTGATGACACAGGATTACTGGGAATATCTTTATCAGCAGGTAACTTATGCAAAAACTGAAATTACATAAAATCCAACTCATTTTTCTCTAGGCTAACCTTATGGCAAAGAGTCTTTACATACTGCAATTATTTTAGTTTTTTTATAATATTATTTATGCCTGTCTTGTATAGTTTCCATTCTTTTAGATTACAATTTTTTTAATTGCATATTTCTCAACACAATATTTGTTTAAAATATTGTTGTCAAGTTTAAATTGACCCAATCATTTGTTTTTATTTTATTTATTTATTTTATTTATTTTTTTATTTTATTTTTTGCTTGCGTTGTTTTTTCTTTTAGGATTAATCAGGATTTAAAGTAGTATTCTGTCAACTCAACCTTTAAAGGCAGCACAGGTGGACCTTAGATTGTGATAAATGGGAGTCGTAATGTGGTTCAGGCAAACAAATCTTGAAAGGTTTTTGAGAACAATAGTTGGAGACCACTGCGACAGACTGGCGACCTGTCCAGGGTGTACCCAGCCTCTCGCCCGAAACGACAGCTGGAGATAGGCACCAGCAACCCTCCTGACCCCAATAAGGGAAAAGCGTGTAGGAAAATGGATGGATGGATGGATGAATGGATGGATGGATAATTGGAGACCAAATTGATTTTACATCAAACAGATTGTTTAAATTTGTTACCATCCAAAATGTTAGCTTTTAATATGAAATTGAAGGAAAACAACAACAAAAAAACAATGTTCTATGGAAAAAACTGGTAGCATTATTAATCTCCTCAATTAGTAATGGTATTTTCATTTTCAGGGTCAAGGGGGTAATATTCTGATTTGAGACTCGTGTATGACTCTGCTTAAAGAAGGTCAATTAATATCAATAATTTAAACTTACTGGAACGACTGTGGAAAATTGTACAATTACTAGATGTCATTAACATAACCTCTGATGACTTCTGTATGTGTTTTCTGTTTCTGAGTTTAGTGTTGTCTTTTCAATACTGATTGGAAAATTTACCTAAGTTAAGTTGAAATTTTAAAATAATGAATAGGTTATTTTAAAAATACTTAAAGTATTTGCTATGAGGTATTTATATCAAACCTAAATAAACTTTTTCTTTTATATTTACAGACATTGCGAGCATCTGGGAAGCCGTACATGATCTTTTTCGTCCTGGTTATATTCCTTGGTTCCTTCTACTTGATAAACTTAATTTTGGCTGTAGTTGCTATGGCGTATGAGGAGCAGTGCCAGGTCAACATAAAGAAAGCTCAGGAGAAAGAGTATGAATATAATGCAGCCATTGAACAGCTAAAACGTCAACAAGAGGATGCTCAGGTACACTAAATGGATATTCCTTCTCTTATAAAATTGTTTTTACACAAGTTTACCTTAAATCTACAGGTTCATTCTGAAGTTTACATGTTGTTATTGATTTGAATGCAATGAGATTATTCTTGTCTACTATTTAATGGGTTTCAGTGCTCCAAGTGGTGCCAGAGGTGCATTGCATATAGTGAATTTAATAAAGCGGACTGTCCTCCAATAATTCAACTTCACCTTTAAACATATAGACAGAGAAATAATAATAGTCTTTAACAGTGGTTGAAGTTGTTTGTTATATATCCATGCTACACTATATAAGCAGGTGTTAAAATACATCAGAAAATCTGACAATAAAATGACATTCATGTCAGTGATGAGTCAATGTAAATTGCTATCTAAGATTGTATTTGTCAAAGCACTCCTAGCTTTCTAATCTTTTTGTGATCTTTAGAATATCTGTGTCACTTAGTTTGGTTCACGGAGCAGTCGCTAACTCTTAATTAGATGTAGTAGGGCATCTTATTTTCCTTGTTAAAGATATTATCCTTATTTGTAGTAAATTTTCATTGCACACTTTAATCACTGTTCAACTTGAATCACAACTTCCAATGCAAACCAGCCATGCTGACACAACTAATGTGACTTTTATCATGTGTTTATTTCACCTTGCTGTCTATTCTCATCAAGGCAATGGTAAAAGCAGCTGCAGCAACCAATGCAGATGCTTTGGAGAAAGGTGGTGGAACAGAAAGTTCCTCAGAAGTATCTAAGTTGAGCTCCAAAAGTGCCAAAGAGCGTCGCAACAGGAGAAAAAAGAGAAAAGAGGAGGAAAAAGGAGCCAGGAAGATATCTCATTCAGATTCACTGGACAGCTTACCAGCAAATCGTTTCCGCTTCTCTGTGGATGGATGTCAACTCAACTATGACATGAAATGTTCATCTACACACCAGGTGCAGTAACATAAGTTGAACAGTTCATTACTTGTTTTACATCCTTTATTTTCTCTATTTGAATCACCAGAAGTATTTTTCAACTATTCGGGAGAGCTGAAACTTTTGAAGTAGTAGATTTTTTAAAGCTTAATGCCAATGTTTGTTTTTTTATGGTATTGTTAATGGTGTTGCCATTTATGTCTGTTTTTGCAAATAATATAATTTATCAAACAGTTGCCATCAAATTTACAACTATATTTATTTATACTAAATATAAATAAATAGATAAAAACACCTATTTGGAATAATTTTTAATTTAAATATTTTATAAATTAATTCATTAAAAATGTTTTTCAATAAAACTCTCCTTAAATGGCAACATTTCTTCAACTGTTAGACACCATATTTTTATTTTTATTACTAAAATCCAAACAGATTTTTGCATCTCTTGGATATCTTGATAATCATCTTCATCATCATTATGATCATCATCATTTATCTTCTTGCTATCGTCATCATCTTCATCGTCATTTTTATCACCTTCATTTTGTCCTTCCTCATCTCATTTTCTTGTCATTATCCACCATATTTCACATTACTTGAGATTTCCATCTTAAAATTCTTATCACTCTGGTCATTGTGATCCTTTTCTTCATCAGCACAACTCATATTGTGATCACATTCTTTGAATTCCCACCGATTACCACTATATAAATTTTATGTTTGTTTTTTTTTGTTTTTTCCATTGACCATCCCATCTTCCATCAGGAAACATAGCATTGAAGCAGTAAACTTTATTGTCTTTTTTCTACACATCAACATTTATTATCAATCCATTGGAGAATATCTTTTTCTCCTAGTCCTTTCTAAGTTTCCATGGACCGCTGCTCTCATCCAGAAGAAACAGCAAAACCAGCCTTTTCAGTCTCCAAAGCAAAACACAAGATGTCGCTTCAGAAAATGAGTTTGCAGATGATGAGAACAGCATTTTTGAAGGCAAACTGAGTTGGAAGGGATCCCTGTTGAATGCCTCAAGATGTGATAGACACAGCAGCAGTGTGAGCCAGTGCAGCTTCTTACCGCATCTCCGGTTTCAACCCTTTGGGATCAGGCACAGCTCTATAGACTGCAATGGGGTTGTTTCTCTGTTGGACGGGAATTCATTTCCAACATCACTACCTGCAGGGCTTCTTCTTCCTAATCAGAGAATAGATACAGCCTCCTCCGGAAACAATGTAAGAAACATCTTGATAGCCTAGATTACCTAATTTTATTTGCTTACGACATCTCCTGTTATGTTTATTACATTTCATTGTCTGCCTGCACCTGTAATGCTTATACACAACATTACTGTTGACCATCTCCCAAATCATTTTTTTTTACATTATAGTCATATTAGCACAAATAGGTATGCAGATGATCAGCTTCCAAAACATAGTTAGATGTTAACACTGTCACCTTGCAGCAGATATACAAAATACTTTTATTCTGTAATAAATTATTCTGATTGTTATTACTGCCTGTGAATCATTTCGGATCTCTTTTTGGAAAGTGAAAAAATACAACAATTATACCTACTGCTGCTGAAATAATGCAAGATATGTTTATTAGCAATTTCAAGATACCATCTTTTGCACAGGTTAATTTCAGGTTAATTAGCTGTTAATTAGTCAGCTGCATGACTGAAATTTTACTTGCAGTGTAAGTGGCACAAAAATAGTGCATTTAAGTTCAAGTACAGCTACTCTTGTAACTGCAAGAAACTGTATCTATAGCATAAAATTTTAGTAGTTTTGAAACAGTAACTTTTCAAAAATATTGGTCTTGGGTATTATAGGAAGAAAACTTACCATACATTAGAACAAAAATTTTGTGCATATGAGAACAGTTTTATTTCGACTGCAGCCAGTGGTAGTCCATGAGCATAGCAAGTTCTAAATAACCTGCTATTTATGAATCTTTATCATTAGGTATGATTTTAAAACTGAACTACTGATTTTTGTCTTACCAGAAAGCTGGATAACTGCAAAATCCTCACTGAAAGCTTTAGTATAAAATGAACTATACAGATAAATAAGGTGCTACAGCTAACTCTGTTTTTTTCTACTCTTACTACCTACTACCTTCAGCACAGTGGCATTAATAATCCTTTCTATGTGAAGGCTGACACCACAGACACTGAAGGCAAACTAACCAGTGGGGAAAATTACCTAAACAGTTTGGAGTTGCCTGAGATGAGAGAGAGAGCATTAAGCATAGCCAGTGTCATCACAACCACCATGGAGGGTATGTAATTTTAACCCTATTATATTCAGTGTTTTAAAAATATTCTGTCCCTTGAACCTTTGACATTTTATGATATAATAGCCACAAGCCGATTATAATATTACTATAATATTATATTATGTTATAATAACCTATTATAATATTATAATAAGTTTGTGTTTTAAGGTTGTGTACTTCATGGACCAACAGCACTGTTAAAACTGTCACTATGTCCTCACAGTTTAACATGAGACAGACAATCTGTGAAAAATCAAGCTTCTCTGCCTCCGCCCTGTGGTTCTACTCCCATCACACACTGGTCACAGTCACAAACAATCAACAAGCTCCATCCCTACAGCGGCTCTTACTGTGAATGTGCAGGCTAGTAAGCATGGCCACCGATGATGGCCGATAAACAGTTTTCCTTTAATTGTAAGTTGTTAATCTGACACAGATGCAGCAAATTGACAAAATTAAGCTTGTACATGCTGTGCGAGGAAGTGTGCAAGAAGCACATACATGAGCTTAATTCCCTGACAGAGCAGTATATTTCTGCAGATGACAGCAAGACCAAAGAGAGGAGGCAGATGAACTTGATTTTTTTTCAGAATATCTGTCTCATTCTGTTGAAACAGAATGAGTTTTAACAAAAACGTAAAAAGAAAAACATATGCAAACATTTTAAAAAGTTACCTACTGCAGCTTTAAAGACCATATTAAAACACTATTGTATATTTTGGGTTAAAAGGAATAAATGATCAATTCAACTAAAATATGTTGTGATGTTTTGACAATAGAACTTGAAGAATCAAGACAGAAGTGTCCTCCTTACTGGTACAAATTTGCCGATAAATTCCTCATCTGGGAGTGTTGTCCACTATGGCTGAAAATCAAAGAAATAGTCAAAATAATTGTGATGGACCCATTCACAGACCTAGCCATCACCATGTGCATTGTACTCAACACAATTTTCATGGCCATGGAGTTCCATCCAATGGATCCCTGGTTCACCAACATGCTGTATGTGGGAAACCTGGTAAGTCAGCTTCTAGAATTCTGAAGATAAATATTTCACATATTTACTATGTTTTCAAAATCGTGTTTTATTATTCCCCCTTGTAATTTCGCTTGGGAAGGTGTTCACAGCCATCTTTACAGCAGAAATGGTCCTCAAGGTCATTGCACTGGACCCCTACCATTACTTTCAAGTGGGATGGAACATTTTTGATGGAGTCATAGTTTGCTTAAGCTTGATAGAGCTCTCTCTGGCTGATGTAAAAGGCATGTCCATCCTGAGGTCATTTAGATTGGTAAGTATCTGTTAGAGCTGCTCCTTTATGGAATTATTTTGATTAATACTGAAATCAAAAGACTTGATTCTTCTCATCACATACAAACCTTCAAAGCTACTCGGGGAGTTTGTTTGCTGTAATACCAATAAAGCTTGATTAATTGACTATTGAAAAAGAGCTCAACAATTTTCAGCATGATATTTTCATTAAAATGTAAATACAAAGAGGAAAATGTTAGTTTTTTTAAATTGAATTACATTGTTTAATTTTTGTTTGTGAGATTCTCTTTTTGGTTGTTTCCTTGATTGGGAATTTTGGTGGGATGAAAATAATTTTAAACTTACAAGGGGAATGAATAAATCTGAAATTACCTTGTTAGTTGAGGTCTATTCGTTTTAAATGAATGTTTCATTCAAATGAGTTTACACACAGGTCTGCTTCTAAAGTTTTTCTTTTTTTTTTCTCTTCTAACAGTTGAGAGTGTTCAAGTTGGCCAAGTCCTGGCCCACTCTTAATAAGCTCATCAAAATAATTGGTAATTCAGTGGGAGCATTGGGCAACCTGACCTTGGTGCTAGCCATCATTGTTTTCATCTTTGCTGTTGTGGGCATGCAGCTGTTTGGAAAATATTATAAGGATTGTGTGTGTAAAATCTCTGAAGACTGCACTCTTCCTCGGTGGCACATGAATGACTTCTTCCATTCATTCCTCATTGTGTTCCGAGTACTTTGTGGAGAATGGATAGAGACCATGTGGGACTGCATGGAGGTGGCTGGGAAAGCCCCATGTCTCGTTCTCTACATGACGGTCATGGTTATTGGAAATCTTGTGGTACATTGCATCTTTTATGGTCATTTCATTCCACATCATTCAAATGTTTTCAATGGAACTTATTTCTGTAATGAATAATTGAGCTGAATGCAGTTTCATAGCATTAAATGTTTTTTTCTTTTATTTTATGAGCGCAACAAACTCCAGATAAGTCCTGGTTAAAGCAATGTTATCCTCTTACAGGTGCTGAACTTGTTCCTGGCCCTGCTGCTGAGCTCATTCAGTGCAGACAATCTGATGTCTGGAGAGGATGACAATGAGCTCAACAATTTGCAGATTGCATTTGATCGCATACACAGAGCCATCGCCTTCATTAAAATGAAGTTTCGAAGATGTTGCAACAGTTTGTGCATCAGAGATAAAAAAACAAGTGAGGACAAAACATTTGGACATAATGGGGTCCCCAATCATACCATTAAAGACTTAACAAAGAACAGCAATGGTGAAGTGACTGGAGTGGACAAAAGTGGAAACAAGTACATCGTCAACAGCAAGAGTGATGATTCCATCATGTCTTTCATAAATAACCCAAGTATGACTGTGACTGTCCCCATTGCTGCGGAAGAGTCAGACTTTGAAATACTTAACACTGAGGACATCAGCAGTTTTTCATCCAACATGCCAGAATGTTATATGGTAAGAGTTATGTTTTGCCTTATTCTTAAAATGATCTTTGATTAAAAAAAAAAACAAGATCCTTCTTTAAAAGATAGTGTCATCCACTCTCTTAATACTTATGAAGGATGTATTATTTAGGACTTTTTTGATACTGGGGAACTCTGCTCCCAGGTAATGTCATGTGAAATATTTGCTTTCTACAGTCAAAAACTCATGCTAGTGTCAAAAGAAATAAGACACACCAATACTGGTCTAGACAAGAAAATCTTAGTGCTCAGATTGGATTATATGTCATTTATTTGTGAGTGCTGTGGAGCTGAATTTTCCTCTAAAGGTCTGATTGCATGCAATAGGGATTAGTGGGTGAAAAGAGACAGAAACACAGCAATTATTGTAACAATTGTAACATCTCACTAGGATTTTTAAAGAGATTTATTTACTCACTATTTTTTCTAGACCCTGCTCTGAGAAACAACCTTGTTGACAGGATTAGGATTCAGATTTTTCACACCCTTGGCAAATTTAAATCTAAAATAGTTTTCATTGAACTGAGACATTTCTTTTTGATCTACAATAAGATATACATCTTTCAATGGTACTTTCAATGTTTAAAGATAAACATTTCATGAAAATGTTTTTTTTCAAGATCATACTTTTCTAATTAATCAATGGGAAGGCCTCATAAACAGATCACCCCAACTGTTCCTGTTGTTGCTGACAAGATTTTTGTCAACTACATGAAAGTTGGGTTTCTGGCTAATGTCACTCCAAAATGTTAGCATTACTTCTATAGAGAAAAACTTGTAAAAAAATTGTAAAATTGATATGTAAATTACTGACAAAATGAAGAAATGTGCGTTAATATTTACATGAGTTGTTGTTTTTCCATATGTTTGGCACATTAAACAAACAGATTATTAAATCTGATTTAATGGTATTATACAGATCAGGCCTTAGACTTGTATTTGCTAATGTTAGCCACCATCTACCAAATAATAATTTAAAACAAAAACCTACTGCCACTCTAATGTAATAACGCTAATAATCTTAAAACAACAGAAACTAAGAACATTTTAAAATTTAAGCTAAAACCTTTATGGAGCCCTTTTACATTTAAGATTTCAGTACTTTAAAATGAAAGATTAGCTAACTTAGAAACTCAAAATACTGTAAAAACAAATAATTTGAGTACCACAATTGATTTTGCTCCAGTATAGGATCAGTTTTCTCTCACCGAAACAGAATGAAAGGGCAGAGAAATGAACCAGCATTACATTAACATTAGTACATCCACAATATTGCAATAACATACTTACATCACTGCCAGCACTTCACTAGCTGGTCTGATGGTAGCCTGCACTCTGCAGGAAGACATTCTAGCTCATGCCCGCTTTTAGAAGACACACCCTGCAGACGCCCTTTTAACAACAAACTAAATGACAAATCAAAGTGCTTCACCAAAAACAGCAAAGAATAGCTACAAAAACTTCCAGGTTGCTAAGGAAGAAGTTCAAGTTTTTTTTATTTTCAGATAAAGAGAAGCAATGCAAATGATCTGCATGTACACCCAGTCTGCTTTATTTGGTACACCCATCCAATTGCTGATTAGCTCAAATAGCTAATTAAGCAATCACATGGCAGCAACTCATGACATTTAGGTATCTGTACATGGTGAAGAGGACTTGCTGAAGACCGGAGCTCATGTAACTAACTTGTTACTGCTAGTTAGTTAGAGCTGCACAATATGTTGAATTCCAGTTCTCATCCCAATAACAGCAGTATCAGCATACAATATTTCCATTGCAAAGGACTGCTTCAGTGCAATAGTTGGTAAATTTTTATGTTTAAAGCGCTTTGCATTCAGATTCTGCTTGTAAATAAGACATTTGGCCAGTAGATGGACTCACTCTGCTCTGAGTTTAAAACCAATATAGATTTTAGCTCCTGATTTGTTAAAGCTAAAGGAAAGTGGTAGAAATATCTTGATTTAAAAATAAAAGAATAGTATGAGTGAGGAAACTGGATTAATCACACGCAACGTAGACAAAATTAGCATAATATATTTTGGTTTTGCTTTTAGCTTTTTGAGACACAATCTTGATTGCATCCACAGGTTGCTGATGTTGTTGAAGATGACGGACAATTCAGTGCATCTGAGGGGAGTACAGTGGATGGTCTGTCAAATGGAGAGCCTGCTGAGCTTGTACTTGATGTAGAAGTAATTAAGGAGCCACACGATTGCTTTACTGCTGGTAAACTCTCCAACATTCATCTAACAATCATGCTTCTAATCACAATATAGACAAATAACACAATTTTTTTTTCAGGATGCATCCAGAAATGTAAGTGTTGCCGAGTAAATGTGAATGTGGGCTGGTGGAAAATGTGGTGGACTCTAAGAAAAACCTGTTATCGGATAGTGGAGCACAACTGGTTTGAGAGCTTCATTATATTCATGATTTTGCTCAGCAGTGGAGCACTTGTAAGTCTCAGAGGTTTATTTTCTCTGCAAAGTAAAGCTTATTTCAATGCTTTCTTGACTCACTATGTTTTCTCACTAGGCTTTTGAAGATATCTACTCTGAACAGAGGAAGACAATTAAAGTGATCTTGGAATTTGCAGACAAAATTTTTACCTTTATCTTCATTCTGGAGATGCTTCTGAAATGGATGGCATATGGATTTGCCAAGTATTTCACAAATGCATGGTGCTGGTTGGACTTCCTCATTGTTGATGTGAGTTGAAACAACAACTTATGCAAAAACAAAGAAAAAAATTGTTCAGTCTTAAGTTGTCAGTTACAATGAGGTAACTCTAATTGATGTAGAAGCAATTACATTGAAAAACATTAAAACAATAATTTTCTGTATTTTGGTAAACATGTGTTTTACCATACATTTTCAGTCTTCTCTGTTTACAGATTGTGTGTGTATTTTCCAGGTGTCCCTGGTTAGTCTAGTGGCTAATGCTTTAGAATACTCAGACTTTGGTCCAATCAAATCTCTGAGAACGCTGCGAGCTCTGAGGCCCCTAAGAGCTCTGTCACGGTTCGAGGGCATGAGGGTAAGAGAAGTCACAAACTCTTTTACAAAACTGTAAGCAAAATTATAATGAAGACAATGAGCTCAAGACTTTCATTTAAGCTTAAAGCACAGTTATTCTAAAACTTAACCTTTACCATATTGCTGCTGGTAATAATTGTCAAAAAATAAATAAATCACTGCACCTGAGAACTATGGATGTAATCATCTTTGGATTTAAAAGTTTTGCCTGCGTTCAAGGGATTTATACATTTAACTTGCTTACTCTGAAGAAACTCAAGTAGGAGAATCAGTTCACAGAATGAGTTTTGGGAATCTCTCTCAATATTGCAATTATTTAAGTCATTGTTTTATCCAATGAATCAGAATCAGCTTTAATTACCAGACAAGGTCATTAAACAAGGAATTTTACTTTAGTTTCACATGCTCACTCCATACTGACATTAAATGTATGTCACTGTGTAACAGAAAATCAATGAAGCGTGTACATGTACTTCTTTTCATGCTGTGGTATTGTCTTTATAGTCTCTTTCCTCCCATGGTTGCCTGTGAAATCCTTTATTTGCATGCTCATCTTCTCACATGCATCTTTCTGCTTTTAATATTGTTTGGAGCGTTATCTAACATGATTTATTTATGTGTTATTTTATGTTTCTGTTTACAGTAATGAAACTTTTGGCATCCTTGGTCCTCTTCAAGAAGTTCTCTATCAATGCTTATTTAAAACTAAGTAACGACCAACTTTTTTTTTGAAGATTTGTTCACTTTAATAAATTTTCCTATTTTTTCCCTTTTTTCCATCCACTTCCGATAACTTTGCAGCCGTGTTGTGTCCTGCTATTTGTTTACGCAGGTCTCATCACTCTTGTATATTCCTTTTCATGCCATTTCATGGTTATATTGTTATGCATTATTTTATAAAAGACATTCTGGTGACAGGTAGTAGATATGTGTTACTTTTGTGGTGTTTTTCTTTTTTGTAGGTGGTAGTCAATGCCCTGATGGGAGCCATTCCTTCCATCTTTAATGTTCTGCTGGTATGCCTCATTTTCTGGCTCATCTTCAGCATCATGGGAGTAAACCTATTTGCAGGGAAGTTCTATACCTGTGTAAATGTAACAACAGAAAAGCCTTTCCTCCCAAATGAAGTGAGAAACAAAACAGAATGTGACACTTTAGGGAAAGAGATTGCCACGTGGAAGAATCTCAAAGTGAACTTTGACAATGTTGCAATGGGCTACCTTGCTCTTCTGCAAGTTGTAAGCAACTTGATATGTTTCTGCTTATAACTTTTTCATATTTCCAAACATGTTAATATCTTATCTTTATTTATGTTTTCTTTGTGATATTTCTTGGCAGGCTACATTCAAAGGCTGGATGGATATCATGTATTCTGCTGTGGATTCTCCAAGCAAAGTAATAAAACATCTCTTGTTTATCTCAGCATTGCTAACTTTTTTTTAAATTTAAAATTAATTTATGCTAGATGTAACACATATGATGGGACATTTCATATTTAAACTTTTAACATAAGTTCAGTGTAAATGTAATAAAATATCAGTTTGAGGATAAAATACTAGAGTGCATTATGTAGTTCAATACAAAGAATTGATCACGTGAAGAGGGCTATTGAGTTAACAGAAAGGTAAGAAAACTTGTGTTCGGTTGAATAATTGTAAATAAACTTCCTGGCAACATGTCTCATGAATGCCTTTTTGTTCCCTCCTAAACAGAGGAGGGGACACCAAGATATGGTGCCAGTTTAACAAATTATTCACTTCAGAAACAGGGGCTTCAGCAGTTCATAGAACGAACATCTACTACAACCTGGAACCTTCCTCTGATACTGATCACCAGTTTGGTCATGCACAGAAGTAGGATTGTGTACACAGTATTTTTCACTATGTGTTTAATCACTCTGGCAGGTACAGCTTGTCTCCTCTCTCTCTCTTCAGGATGTCATCTCTGATACATCATTTTGCTCCCCCAAACAAGATTGCGGTTTGGAGCAGGGTTTATCTGATTCCCACAAGTTTCATAATCCTATCTCAAATATTGACTGGTTTGAGATTGGGTCCAATATTAACAAGGCTAATTTTACGAGTGAAAGGCTATGACCCCACACTATCACACTGTCACTACTAAAACCTGCTATCAGAATACATCTGAAAAATAAGGACAGTGTTTTCCCCACAAAACTTGTTAAGCCCAGTGGTAGTGGCGCTAAGGCGATCCGCCGACGGTCCACTGTGTTTTTGTATTAACTGGGCAGTGTGTAGAGGCACTGGGGGAAACCCTGAAGGAGCTCTTAGTTTTACATCCATCTATTTTCTGTACACCCTCAGGAGGGGTGCTGGTGTCTATCTCCAGCAAACATTTCAGGCGAGAGAACCCATGCAAACACAAGGAGAATATGCAAACTCCATACAGAAAGACCTCAGGCTGGAAATCTACCTTCTTGCTGCAAGGCAATGCTGCTATCTACTGCACCACTGTGCAGCCCTCTTAGTTCTACACTTTAATGTGTGTGTTTTGTTGTCTCCATTACAGCTAGAAGAACAGCCAGAATATGAAGTCAACTTGAAGATGTACCTATATTTTGTTGTTTTCATCATATTTGGGGCCTTTTTTACCCTCAATCTCTTCATTGGTGTCATTATAGACAATTTCAATCAACAGAAGAGAAAGATAAGTGTCACCTCTTCTCTTTAAACAACTACTTATGTTTTGGTGTAGTTTAACATTGTTTGTTGTGCCTCTTTACTTAGGAGGTCAAGACATCTTCATGACTGATGAACAAAAGAAATACTATAATGCTATGAAAAAGCTGGGATCAAAGAAGCCACAGAAACCAATCCCAAGGCCAGAAGTAAGTAAATCTAAATCTAAATTAGCTAGAGTTTGACTTTTATCGGTTTGGCTAGTTAATCAGCCACTTTAAATTATTGCAGTCAGTTTTGAGGATGTGTAAGACGTTGATGTATGTTGTGATACACAGAGAGGGATGTGCTAAAGTAGATTGTGCTTGTTTGAAAATTGTAACACCTTTGTTCTTTATTCTTTCTTATTTTGGCCCTTTGTTTGACAGTAATCCAACAGGAAGGGTGCAGTTTCAAAAAAAGCTCAAAGATCTGATCACAGTAACATTTTCCGTAAGAAAACATGGGGATGGAGTTTGCCCAATGGGAAGCTGATATTACCAACTCATTTGTTGCTTGAATTGCTTTTCTGCTGCTTTTGAGACAGTTGAACTGTGTTTGAATGACTTTCATTCATGACTACACTTATAATGTGTATTTTTTGAAAAACAATGTTTTCTGTTAAACCCTTATTATATGATCTATGTAAAAGATTAAATTCATAGAAGTCTTATGCAAGTTGCGCACAGTATGTTAGTATATTTAGTTCAGAATATTTCAGTCTAGTTTATTAATATTTCTTTTACTTTCAGCTGATAAAAAGCAGACAAGATTTATCATTAGCAGAAGTCAACCTTTACAGCAACAATCCGGATCCCAACTTTACCCGCTTAGTAAACACAGGATTCCTACTGTATATTTGCTGCCAAAGATGTGCATAGTTTCATCATCAGTTAAGTTTTGTTAATGTTTTTGTATGTGTTTTTCTGTTTCAGAACAAGCTTCAAGGATATGTTTTTGATTTTGTTACTCAACAAGCATTTGATATTTTAATAATGGTTCTGATATGGTTAAATATGGTAACTATGATGGTGGAAACCGAAGGACAAAGTGATGAATGGGAAACAAACCTCAAGTACATTAACATAGTGTTTATAGTTATCTTCTCTGGAGAATGTTTGCTAAAGATGATTGCACTTCGCCATTACTTTTTCATCAATGGCTGGAATATATTTGATTTCATTGTGGTGATCCTCTCAGTTGTTGGTAAGACTTTTCTTTGGCTTCTGTTTTATGCAAATAAACAGTTAAACTTTTGTACATGTTTGCTTATTTGTTAAGTTTAATGATTTTGTCTTTATTTCCACAGGCCTTTTTCTTTCAAATGTGATAGAGAAGTATTTTGTCTCACCAACCCTGTTCAGAGTGATTCGACTGGCTAGGATTGGTCGCATCCTCCGCCTTATTAAAAGTGCCAAAGGGATCCGCACGCTCTTGTTTGCCTTGATGATGTCACTTCCTGCCCTGTTCAACATTGGCCTCTTGTTATTCTTGGTGATGTTTATCTATGCCATCTTTGGCATGTCAAACTTTGCCTATGTCAAGAAGGAAAAGGGCATCGATGACCTTTTTAATTTTGAGACCTTTGGCAACAGCATAATCTGTTTGTTTCAAATTACCACATCCGCAGGCTGGGATCAACTTCTAGATCCCATCCTCAACAAGGTGGATCCCAACACGGAGAATTGTGATCATAAAATGGAACATCCTGGTAGTAATAATGCTAAAGGAAATTGTGGAAATCCGGCAGTGGGAATTGCCTTCTTTGTGAGTTATATCATTATTTGCTTCCTTATTGTTGTTAACATGTATATTGCAGTAATCCTGGAGAATTTTGGCGTAGCCACAGAAGAGAGCACTGAGCCGTTAAGTGAAGATGACTTTGAAATATTTTATGAGGTCTGGGAAAAGTTTGACCCTCTTGCCACACAGTTTATAAAGTACAGCATGCTTTCAGACTTTGCAGATTCTTTGGCCGCACCATTACGCATTCCTAAGCCCAACAAATTGGAGCTCATCTCTATGGATCTACCAGTTGTGAGTGGTGGCCGCATTCACTGCCTGGATATCCTGTTTGCCTTTACAAAACGTGTTTTGGGTGAGAGTGGGGAGATGGATATACTCAGGGGCCAGATGGAGGAGCGTTTCATGGCTGCAAATCCATCGAAGGTGTCGTATGAACCCATCACAACCACTTTCCGCCAAAAACAGGAAGACGTGTCAGCTGCTGTTATTCAGAGAGCTTTCAGACGTTATACTCGGACCAAGATTTTTGATATAGTCCATGTTGATGTTGAAAAGGACGAACAGCTGACTGACAAAGAAAAACCTATGGAACTCTCTACCACCCATAAAGCGGAAGTCTCAGGATTGAAGGACTCTGAGCCTTCAAGTACAAGTGTAACACCAAATGTGAACAACAAACATGAAAAAGACAGAAGTGAAAAGGAAGTTGAGAGCAAATACACAACAGAACAAGACAAATAAAAAAATGGAAGAGCAAAACAGACCTTAGAAATTGAAAAAAAAAATGTTTACAGCTTTTGAAATGAAATTCTTCCCTTTGGACTATTTTGCAGAAATTGGTAAAATTATTTAAAGTATTTTTAAAGACAAACTAATTATTGCTTTGGTAACTATTGCAGCTACTCCAGCGATACAGCCCATTGTGCAGTTCTAGTTTTTTATTAAGTGACCTATTTAATTTCAAACAGAGAATGATTTCTTGCTATATGCATTTAATTTGTCAGTCAGTTGCCTCTTTATACAATGCTTTTTACTTTTAGGGTGGTTCTTTAAAGTTTCATTTATAATTGATATTGTGGTTTCAGACCAGCCTTAATTATTGTGCTAAGAATGTCTGCTAAAGCCACTTGTAATTCTGCATGAATGTTTCTCTTCATGGCTATGCATGCCAAAGAGTGCAATTTCACCGTGGGTTTAATTCCAGGCTTTATGCTGCAAAACTATGGCTGAAAAACATCAAGACTGCTGAGTTTTTGTGTTGATCAGTATCAGGACAGTAACCCTTAAAGACATGGCATTTTTTTAATCATTGAAGATGATTGTCTTCTGGGTTATACACATACATAAAACAAAAAAAATATCATGCACATCTTTATAAGCAAACTTGTTCTAAAAAATAAAGCATTTAATTAATTTTTAAATAAAAGAATTATTATAATCTTGTTTGCCTTTGTATTTACGTAAAGACATTTCTTGACTGTTGCAGGGAAGTTAATGTTTTTGGAAAATTTCACTGTGTTTTGATTGGTCTAAAATACAAGCTTCTTCATTCTCTGTCTATTGGTGATGTAAATTAATATTCTAATTTAAACAATCATAACATTGTTTGATATTATAAAATCACATTTTAAACAAGGAAGTAAATATACTGTGTATGCTGTGTGGCATGTAATACGATATTTGGGTATGAACTATTCATAATAAAGCCCTGTGAAAGACTTCTGGTAGAACTGGGGATACACTGCGATTTCCAGTATACCTTTCAACCTTTATCATAGAAAGTATCAAAGATGGATTTGATGGCTCAGGTTGTTATGAAGAATCTCAAGGAAATTGCATCACACACATCATGTGATAATTGCTATTTCCTGCCTCTGTTTACATTTTATATTGTTGCTTCTCATGACTGCCACCATAAGTTGTCTGATCTGGTGGGGAAGACAGTAAGGTGATGTAATTGCTTTTTGCATGGTGTTTTACACTTTATACTCAATGACACAGTGTTTTTGTTATATGAACTTCTGCTGATTGTATAAATCCATCCTATTTGTAATGCATAAAGATACCTGCATGCAAGACACTGCTATAGCACATTTTATTTAAAGGGATAATGGTTTAAATAAAGATTATAAGTACATCAAGTCTGCCTGCCAATGATTTAAAATTATTTGGTCTTGATGTGAATGTTGTTTTGGATAGTGGGAATACCTGTGTTTTGCTCATACTTAGCTTTTTTTTTTTTTTTAAGATTTTTTTAACACAGTCAGTCCTTGTTTTTTAGTATAAAACTGCAAACTTATTTTTTGGGGGAAGAGGAGATTTGCTCTTCTATTTTTCATTTTGTTCTGGCTCAAATAATTGGTTCCAGAGCTGCAAACAAAGAATTAAGATCACAGATTATAAAAAACAGCAGTCATGGTATTTACAGCTACCAATCATTGGTAGAATTTGCAATAAAATACCACCAAAAAGATGCGTCTTACAGAATACGCTCTCAATGGGTTCAGTGACTCTAGATTATGTGTTGCCATCATTACGCAAAAAACACACTAATTGTATCATGGAATAAAGATATTACAATCTTCTAGAAAATATATTACGTTTTCAGAGCCATATAAAGATGTGTTATTATTATTTAGCTTTTTATTTATTATTTAGCTGCTTGGATTTATGAACCTATAAAGCTTATGAATAAATGACTTTATTTCTTATAAATCCCACACTGGTATTATTACATTAGTTTCCCTTCAAGAAAGACTTGAAGGGAAAGACTCGTAAAGGCTGTAAACATTAGCTTCCGCATGCATTTCCTATAGCATGTAAGTAATTTAATAAAGCATCCACAGGCTGAGTAAGCATTGACATCCTGTGGCTCACAGATACTTTTTGTAGCTGACCAAGGTTTCACAAGTATGAAATGGCAAAGGAGTGAAACTACTGAAGTTTAACTCTCTGTTATAGCAGTTTAAATTAGCGTTCAACTTGCTTCCTCACATAGCATCTTACACCATCAGTGCTTAATTTTCCTTTATTTAATTTTATTTTAAATTGATGCTGAAACTAAGTTTTCCTGGCATAGTTTCTCCATGCCAGGAAATTATTATTATGTTCAAAATTATTATGCAATTTGGATTTAAGTATCATAAAGATACCATTTTTTATTGTGCTATTAAATTCATAGATGGTATTGTGTCTCAGAGCTCCTTGAACCACTATAATTAATTTCAGAGACCTGGGTTGATTAGTTTGTCAGTTGAGCTCAATTAAAGGAAACCTACTTGAGAAGGATGTTCCACATTACTAAGCAGGCCACAGGTTTCAAGCAATATGGGGAAGAGAAAGGATCTCCCTGCTGCCGAAAATGATCAGATAGTGCAGTGCAGTGGACAAGATATGAAAACATTAGATATTTAACAAAAACAGAAGTGGTAACATCATACTGTGAAGAGATTTGTGGCTGATTCAGAATGAAGATGGGTTTATCTGCTTGGGTATGCAGATAAAGGCATAATGAGGAAGAGTTCTTTTAGACAAATTCATCGGATTAAGAGAGCAGCTGCTAAAATACCCGTACAAAGCAGCAAACAGTTATTTGAAGCTGCTGGTTGTGCTCTAGGTGAGCTCCTTGTTGTGCATGGACCTACTATTTGGCCACCCTAACCAGTATTTGCAAGCAGAAACGGTTGCAATGGGCTCAGCCATACATGAAGACTAGTTTTCAAACAGACTTGTTCAGTGATGACTGCTGTTCAACCTTGGATGGTCCAGATGGACGCAGTAGTGGATTGGTGGTGGATGGCTACCACATCCCAATACAACTGTGATGTCAGCAAGGAGGTGGTGGAGTCATGTTTTGGGCCGTAATCATGGGGAGAAAGCTGGTTGTTCCCTTCAGAGTCCCTGAAGGTGGGAAAATTACCTCAGCAAAGCATAAGGACTTTCTGACTGATCATTTTCTTTCATGGTTCAAAAAGAGGAGCTGTGACTTCCGTAGCAAAATCATCTTCGTGCATGACTATGCACCATCTCATGCTGCAAGTAATGACTCTGTGTCATTGGCTGCTATGGGCATAAAAAGGGAGAAACCCATGGTGTGGTCACCATCCTCCTCTGACCTCAACCCTATTGAGAACCTTTGGAGTATCAAGCAGAAGATCTGAGGGTGGGCTGTAGTTTATATCAAAACAGCAGCTCTGGGAAGGTATTCTGACATCCTGCAAAAAAATTCAAGCAGGAATTATCCACAAACTCACAATGAATGTGAAAATTATGCAGGTGATATCAAAGAAGGGGTCCTATGTTAACATGTAACTCGGTCAGTTGAAATGTTTTTGATTGAAATAGCTTTTGATTTTAGTACGTGACCACTTAATGCTACACATTCAAAGACTTACCATTTGCAATTCTTTATAATCCATAAAATGTTTAGAAAATCTGCTGTGCATAATCATTTGGAACAGTGCATTTTGAGTTTTATAATTTTGAAAAAAATACTCCTCTCATTGGGAGGTTTGTTCAGTAAAATGTGATTGATACTGTAATAGCTCATGACTTGAAAATTATATTGACCATCATTTGCATTGATCATTTAGGAAAATCTGAGAAAATGTCACTTGCATAATAACTTGGAACACGGTGTATATGGTATCCAGCATATATTGATATATTTCTTGTTTAGATCAGGTTGTATCACATTCATTCAAATTTTTCCACTAAATACAAATTAACAATAAGGAGTCATGGAATAGAAGTAATAAAGCTGATGAGGGACATTTGTTTTGTTTAATTTCAGAAATTGTAGCTACACCACCGAAATGACTCAATGATTTTAGTCCGTCGGTTTTACAGTCATAACATGGAAAATGGAATGCTTTCAGTAAAGCAACTACAATCATCATTAGAGAGATCTCAGAAACTGTAAAATGTTGACCTTTTCAGTATCCATTTTCATTTGCAAGATATTAATGACCACTCAAACTCTAAATGGATCAACTTACAGTACATTACTGTCTTGAATTACCAGGGAAATGGAAAGTTAAAACTTGATTATCAACAAATGCTTTTGAATGACAAAATATGCAGATATAGCTTCAAAACAATAGATTAAATTTTTGTCAGGACACAAATTTCTGAAATTAATGTGAGCTCCAGTTAGTGTACTCGTTGGTGCAGGAAGCCAGGATCTACTTTCTGAGGAGGCTGTCACAATATGCCGGAAACTATTAGCATCTTAAGTGGATGGAAAATGTTATTAATTATTAAAAAACTATCTAAATATTTTTTATCGTCCATCATTGCTTTTGCAAACTGTGGTTGTACAACAACACAGTGGGCAGTAAACAGAGGTTGATGGTGCAAAGTGCTCATTATTCCAGTCATCTTGTCAAATTATGATGCTCGTGATTATCAGTATTTTGCCGCACCCAAAATCAGTTCTCAGTTGTTGTTTTCTGGACAGACATTTCTATGTGTAAATGTTTTCCAGTATGCACTTTACAATGATTTTATCAGAGGAAGCAGCATGTTGAATCTCAACTCTCTTAGTCTTATAATGACTGCTTCCCTTAATTTTATATTTATGGTGATGTAAGAAATTCAACATCCCTCAGTTACCAGATGCATCTTAATGAACACAGAGCTCGCTAATGGCAACAAGTGCTGTTACATATTGCCTATTTTAATGGCTGTTAAATCAAGAATGATTCTGCAGACTCTCCTCCCCGGTTGCCAGGCAACATGACAGAACACTCCTTTGTTCGACTACATTAGGGTTGAAGGTCGGATGTTGGTCTGCCATCCCCATCCCCAGGAGTCTAGCATGCTTGGCAGTAATATGTGGGCATGTTTATGGAAAAAGATGTCTATTTGGCTTCTATGTGGCCACTGGTATGCAAAGGGACTGTAGTAAAAAAAAAAAAAAAACATTTCAAAGAGAAACCTGAGATTGCTACCCATAACAGCTCTGTAATTTTATTTGCTCCAGATAGATGGGCAGAAAATCCTATTACACTAGACGGAGGAGAGTTATCTCTATAGCTTTTAAATGTGCTAACACACACAGACTAGATGCACAGGAATATATATATAAATATATGTTTTATCTCTGTCTCCTAATCTTGAACATGATTGTTCACATGATCTTATTTCCTGTTTTTTCCCACAACTCAAAGCATAAAATGCAAGCAGGACAGACTTTTCAAATGGAAGCAAATCATTCTTACATCTCCACTGCAAATGTTCTTGAAGAAGAGAAACCTTTCTCCTCAGTTAAGTCAAAAACAATCCTATTTCAAGATATTAGTTTCCGGTTATTATAAAAGTTAAAATAAGAGTTCATTAGCAACTGAGTTGCTTGTATAATTGGGCACGATGCTGTGATCAATAACAGCCTGTACAAACCACAATGGATATAGCCATTAGAGTGCTAGCACAATATACCCCAGAGGATATGACTGCATTGTCCTGTTCTAATAGGTTTTTACCCTGCTTTCTTTAAAAGTGCAACAACTCATACAATATGTATTGCTGTTTTCTAACTACAACACCTTAGTTGTCTGCTATGTTTAAGCTGTATTTTGAGTGTACTGTATAAGACAAAACATTTTGTTTCAATTTTGTGTAACATAATAACAGGTGTTTATAAATACAGTGCTATGTAAAATGTGTATTTAGAACAAAGCTTGTCTGATTCTTAGCTGGAGTGTTGGAGCAAAATAAGCTCTAACACTGACTAAACGTATGTGGTACAGTAATTGGCCGTTGTTGCACATGAAGCTCAATATCAACCTGATTTACTCTCCGATTGATCTTCAGAGGACAATGATTATGTGTCAGCCTTAGTACTAAATAGTATCTGACAGAGCATGGAAGGGCCTCTGTTGGAACAATTGCATGATAAATTCAACACTATGGACATCGGGCTGAAGTTATTTTGTGGTGTTACATAACACTGGCCCTAAAGTTTCCAGGAATATCTTTCCAGTATGCATAGCAAAGTTAGTGTCAGGGAATAATAACATTTCCAAGCTTTCTTGTCAAGATTAACAGAAAAAAATGTGCTCCTTCAAGGCTATCTTATGAGGGTGTATTTCTGATTAAAGGACAAATAAATGACCTGACAATGTACTTACCTTGACCTTTGCCATATTTTTAAAAAGTGTTAAGAAATGCTTTAAAATATATTGGCTAGGTTTTAAAAAGCCTGCTATGTTTAAGCTGTATAATTGTGAATTATACAGCTTAAACAGAATTATGTGTATAATTTTAAATTATCTATATTCCAGAGAAACAAAAATAATTAATATATATATATATATATATATATATAATAGTAGCTTTAGGATTATTTTATTGACAATGTACCTATTAGAAATAATTCCATGTGGGAATATGTAATGACACTAAATGACATCTGTCACATTTGTTTGTATTACACATTATGATTTAAACTAATATTTTTACTCCACTTGTTTGATTTCATTCCAACCCAGCATGTAAGGATGTAAACTGAAACGTTGGATAATTGCGCCCCCTTAAGTTGAAAGGAGGATGTACATGCTATATGCCCCCATAATCCCCTAGTTTAGTCTGCCAGGCATGGATAGTAGCGATAATATTTGCATAAAAGCCTTGAATATGGTTAGGCTATCAACAAGATTTTTAGATGAATATGTACGTAAAATTCACATCTGTGTGTGTCATGGTCAGTTTTACAATCAGCCAACCATGCAAAGTGGCGACACTTTACGCGGCATCGCAAGCCTGGAAGTCAACGATAAGGGTTTTTTTTTTCGCAACACAAACCGTTTCTTAGCTACCAGGCAACGCTGAAGGAATGAGCACAAGATGGCGAAAACAAGACGGTTTCAACAGTAAAGCTGTATTATCATTATAAGCAATTTTATTAGCGTGAAACATTGCGTGTTTTCTTATCCACTCAGTACTCCATCTAAAGCGTTAAAGATGGAGGAGGAAGACACAACCCTGGTAAGCAAAGCTCGCTAATAATAGCATTCGATGCTACATAAAAAAAAAAACGATTAAAGAAACAAAATCACTGCAATCGGGAAGTCATTAACTATTAATATACTGTATTTACAAAATAGAGGTAGTGGTCTGTAAGGGAAAAATCACATCAACAAGCAATTAATGTCATATACCATGACGACGAATGTTATTTACCAGTAATGCACTCTAGCTTCTTTTAGTCACGGCATAATATTTGCAGTTTTAATTTTAGTTTTTTAGGTAATCAAACTATTTGGACAGGCTCGTCCTCAAATTGTTTTAACTCGCTCTCCTTTTTTACTCGGAATGTTTTGCTCCAGGCTTTGATCAAGTACTACTGTTATGAAAAGTACTTCAATCATGCAATCAGTTCTGTCTCAGCTGCTCAAAGGAAATACAGTAGCCCCATCTACATTTTCTTCCACGCATATGCAAGTCTTATGCAAGGTATGATTTTAAAGGATTACTAATATGAATGGACCAGAGCCTTTGCTAAATGTTTTGATGTTCCATCAGGTGAAATTCAGGAAGCCAAGGCAGAACTGGACACAATAAGAGATGATCGAGATCTATCTCTATGCACATTGATGGCTCTTGTCTATGCTGAGAAAAAAAAGCCAAATCCAGGTAATACAAAGTTTTGTAATGTATTAACATATTCTATCAAAAATATTAGCATCCCCTGAGTTTCATTTTAAGTGATAGACCAACAAAAAAATATAGTTTTTTTGCCATAATTGCAACTTGCGATAACATGATTTATAGCTTTCAAATTATTTCACAATAAAGTGGCATGTTTAGTTGTTTTTAGAAGGACCCAAATGCAGAGAGACAGGCATTGAGTTTAGGATGAAGGTTTTAATGAAAACATGAGAACAAACACTTAAAAAAATCCATTCCCAGAAAACCAAAATAAAAACCAAAGATCCACAGGAAAGAAACCGTCAAGGAGACACAAGGATAACACAGGGTAAAACAGAAACGTGACAAGAGGAGACTAGAGGAACCAGTGAGGAGTGACTAAGGATAAGGTGCTTAAATACTGTAGAGGTCGAATGCTAAGCAAAGGTCCTAGGTTGATGAGCTGGGCTGCAGGTGTGAGGGGATGACAGACCGAGGAAAGGGAGCAGAAGTAACACAGAGGGCGAAGGAAAGTACACAGGGGACCAGGAAATAAGTCTAACGCTAAGTAATAATAGACACAAAAAAACTAGAACCACTAAGAAAGGACTAAGGGAAAGAAAAACAGAAACAAGACTAATCTAATCAAAATAAAAAACTAACACAGAATAATAATGGAAGTAAAATCAAATCAAACTCTAAAACAGCTCAATTATCCTAACAAAAAGTTCGTAGTACATATGAGTTCAGTCCCTCCCTCAGTCCATTCTGTTTAGGACCACCTTTTGAGAAGATCGGGAGCTTTGATGCTTTTGTACACTGGCAAATCTAGAAGTTTCTCTGTATTCACAGACAGAGACATTATTCAAGAACTTGACGCAAAGGTCAAGGAGGATCGTAAAAGTGCACCACCTAAGAGTCTTTACCATGCTGGGACCTTTCTCTGGTTGTTAGGCCGAAATGATAAAGCAAGAGAGTACACAGAGCGAATGATCAAGCTCTCCAATGGCTCAAGAGAGGTAAGAGTTTATTATTTTCAGTGTATTTTGCATAATCAATAAACTTATCTCACGGGGTTGATTGTGACATCCGTGATGTTTTGTTTTTTTAAAGGGCATAATCCTAAAAGCCTGGATAGATGTTACATCAGGGAAAGACACCTACATCAGGAAGGCTGGGAAATACTTTGATGAGGGCCTGAAAGAAAGAGCAGATGTTTTTGCCCTAATGGGAAAGGTAATGATTTATTTTGATTATTCCTAACTGCAAATGTTATGATCTGAAAATGCATTACCATTCCACATTTTACAATGTGTTTCAAATGTTTAATTAACTCACCTTGTTGAATTTTGAGAACTTCAACTGTGTACACTTTGTAGTAGTTCTGGAGGTATTGATATTTTAACTCTAAAAAATTATCAGCATAGTTATTGTTGAATATTTATATGTTTATGTATTTCAGACAAGCAGAAAGTTTTCAAATGCATGTATATCTTGTAGTTTCTTCAGACTGCAAGACATTTGAATTATTCTACCATGTTATTTCACACACTGCCTATAGCACACTGGTCTGTATATTATAAGCCACTTAAATATCTTCACGGCAGATATTATAATGTCTTATAATAACTCTGTGCTTGTTATATTAATATAAACCTTTCACAGATGTTTCTTTTTTGGAATAGGCACAGTATTATGAATGTCGTCAGAACTACTCTGGAGCACTAGAGATGGTTAACCAAGTCATAGTGAGTTTTCCTGGGTTCATTCCGGCTCTCATTAAGAAAATGAAACTGCTGCTAAGTCTTCAAGACTGGGATCAAACCATAGATGCTGCTCACAGGTAATAATAAGAATCATTAGTTGTATTTTCCAAATAATACACCAACAATTTGTACATCTCAATTGAGACTGCATCTCAAGGTTTCAAACAGTAGATTAATATTACAGGTGCAATCAAAAAGGGTTGAAACACTTGCATTCTGCACTTGGGATATATGGAGAAAAATACATTTGAAAATAGTAAAACTCTTAACTAGTGGATACAGGTTTTTTGTTGTTTGTGCCACTTTGGATCATTGCCAAAGCCAGACAATACAGATATATTTTAAAAAGGTGCCCCACTCTAATCTTTAGATTCTCCTTTGGCAGCCTTCTCAGTTCCTTTCAGTTTTAATGGTATTTGTCTGGCAGTTTAACGTAGTAGTGCAGGAGTATCAAATATTCTATTACTGTCAATGGAAGAAATGCGTTGGTGATTGATTTTATTAACACCACTTTGGGTCATGTTTCAGGCTTTTACAGAAAGATAAAAATAACCTGGAGGCTCTACGGATGCTGGCACTGCACTCTTTATGTAGAGATGGAGATATTGCAGAGGTACATTCAACAGATTTTCACCCTTACCTTACTAAATTAGCATGATTCATTTAGTTCTTAGACAAAAATCAAAGCAACATTCATTATCTCATATAATCTTTTTTTTTTCCCCCTTGACAGGCAGTAAAGGAACTTTCCAACCTCATCAATGGTTTAGACATACTGGAACCAAACAACGCCGAGCTTTACTACAGAATGTCTGTCGCCTTCACCCGTGTTGTAAGATTTGTTGTTAATAGTACTTCTAAAATCTCAGTTTTGAGATTTTAAAAGGTGATATGGTTTTTCTCTAAATCTTTGCCTATGTTGTATTACCATCTCAGTTCTTGTCATCACATGTGGTCAATAGATTATGTTGGATAATTTGACTTTCCAAATTTGATTATCTCTTCTGTGTGAATCTAATTAGGCCTTAGCAGTTCTAGTCTTGTGAAACTAGAACTAAATAAAAACATTTTCAATTTTTAAAAATTATTTAAAGACGAGTTGTACGACTTACAATGATTTAAGAACTATTTCTATGTATTATGTCATTTTTGACTTGAATTTGAAAGCCTTTCTGAGCTTTCCATTGGATTTTTCCATCATTATTGCTTCTTTTTGAAAACTTTTTACTGTGACTTTGTTGCCGTACAGTGTGGACGCAGTGACAAAGTGATTGAGCAGACATTCCGAATGGTGGAGAGGGCTTACTCCATGGCATCGAGTGACCCAGATTTAGCCACGGAGTTGGGCTACCAGATGGTGCTTCAAGGCAAAATCAAAGAGGCCATGAAGTGGTACAAGATCGCCATCACTAACAAGGAGAAAACTAGTGTTTCAGCTTTGACTGGTAATGTTTTTGAAATATTTTTTTTCAATAATAACCATGACACTTTGGATCCAAATAAAGCAAAGCAAATGTTCTTCATTTTGTACTATCCAGGTATAGCTCGCTGTCAGGTAATCGAGGGACTAATTGACGATGCAGAACAGCAGCTGGAATTTCTCTCAGAGATTCAACAGTCTATTGGAAAATCTGGGGTAATGTTTTGTTGTATTTTTGTGAAAGAATCCTAAAAACAGTACTTGTAGTTCGGAAGCAAATATACACAGCTAAATAGTTCTTTGTTCTCATGTTGTAGTTCATAGATTCCTTTAATTAGCCTATATTGAAATCTTCACTCACATTAGTTTTTTTTGTTTTCATTTTTTTACAAAATTGTATTTGTTTAACAAATTCTTTATTTTTTATTTTCTGTTGTGTTAGGAGCTTTTGTATCTACAGGCTGTGCTTGCAGGAAAGAAGCATCAGCCCCAGGCAGAGGTGACCAACCTTCTTAATGACGCAGTGGACACACACTTCTCCTCGCTGCAGGGCCTGCCTCTGGGGGTCGAGTATCTGGAGAAGATGAACCCAGACTTCCTGCTGGAGATTGTCAAAGAGTATCTTGCTCTTTGTCCTTCAAAGGTAAAATTGATATGGTTTTTGTCGGCCCATAAGTTATTAAAGAAGTTGTGGGGCTTCGGTATATTCCAAGCTAATTTGGAATGCTTTGTTGTTTTAGCCTCCTGGTGCTGGCCAGCCTCCTGCTCCTCAGCTGCAGCACTGTGCCACGTTGTTGGATACTGTGGTCAAAATTGTGCCAGGTCTCCTTCATGCAGTCTTCTTGCTTGCCAAAGTCAGATACCAGTCTGGTGAGTAATACAAATAAAATGCACACGTGCTTCTCAGTAAATTAGAAGAGCATTGAAAAGTTTATTTGTTTCTGTAATTCAGTTTAAAAAAAAAGAATATTAGTTTTATTAGACATAGAGTTATATATTTTAGATATACATATTAGATTTAATTTTGATAATTGTGACTTTCTAGTGAATGAAAACCTAAAACATTTTTACAAAAATATAACACTGAAAGGTAAGTCCATCTTAAATTTATGGCTGCAAGACCCGAATAGGTTTGATCATTCTTGATGATATTTGGTATTTTATCAACTTTATTTGTAAAGTTATAAATAAATTTATACACACAGACTTTTACGTGTATTTTACATGGCATGTAGTTAATAATGAATAACTGTGTCCGTGCAGCATGGAGGTGATCAACCTTTGGCACAACTCGGTTGTTCAGGAAACTTAGGTTGCTTTAATAGGGGTCTTTAGCTGATCTTATTTTGTACTTGATAAAAATCTATCCCGTGTTTTGTTAAAGATTCTTCTGACACCAGCTGAAGTCCACACCTACATCTCTCAGTTTTTGTGGGCTTTGCTTTGTTTGCCCTTCCACTCTACTTTTTAAAAATATGCAAGGATGTAACGCTCTGTAAGCAATCAGTTTTAATATTTTTTTTTTATGTTTTTGCTTTTCATTGGTTATGAAGTATAATCAACAAATATAACTATAAAAGAAAAGCTCTTGAAGTGGACCAACCTGCATTTAATGAATCAATATAATTATATGTTTTTTTTTTACATTGAATTTTGAGAAATTAAGTTTTCTCAAAATAAAAAATTATTGAGATACTTCTGCATTTTAATTATTGACATATTTTTGTGTCTAATGTTTCACATCACACTCTTTCTGTACCCCTTCAGGTGACATAGATGGTGCTCAGAGCAGTCTCAACCACTGCCTGGAGCAGTGCCCCTCTCACGCAGATGCTCATCTGCTTTTGGCCCAGATCCATCTGTTGCAGGGTAACATGTTGCTTTGCAATCAGTCACTTGAACTCTGCCTCAGCCACAATTTTGAGGTAAAAACATGAGTACTCTAGTTTTCTTCAAATAAAATTACTCAAATTATTATGTTAATGGTACAGATCATTTTTATCCAAAAGGTTTATGATCTGTTGTGCATTCTAGATACGAGATCACCCTTTGTACCACCTCATCAAAGCTCAGGCTAAGAAGAAAACAGGGGAACTTGGGGAGGCTATTCGGACACTACAGATGGCCATGAGTCTCCCAGGCGTCCGTAGAGCTGGTTCCTCATGCAAGACCAAGCACAAGAAGACCGAGCTGAACTCTGCTGACTGTGTGTCTCTCTTCTTGGAGCTAGCTGAGGCCCTGTGGCTCAATGGAGAGCAGGTATAATATATATATATTTTTTATCCTTGACACAATTTAATTTTAATTTTCATAATTTCTGAAAAGAAAGAGTTATTAGAAGATTAACTTATTTTCGTACGACAGCATGAAGCAGCAAAGGTGATGCAGGATGCCATCAATGAGTTTTCTGGTACTCCAGAGGAGCTGCGTGTCACTATTGCTAACGCGGACCTGGCACTGCTGCGTGGTGACACAGAGCTGGCTCTGAATATGCTGAGAAACATTACACCTGAGCAGCCCTACTACATTTCAGCCAAAGAGAAAATGGCAGATATATACTTGAAGCACAGAAGAGAGAAACGACTTTATACAAGCTGCTATAGGTGAGTTACGTTTTGATTCAAACAATAACAAAAAAGAAAAATCTGTCTGAAATGTAAACTAACATCAGATTATCTGAAGGGAAGAGTGAACAGTAAAAGCTGAAGAAGTAAAACAATATGATCAGCTTTAGCTTCTGAAAAGCTGAAGCTAAGTTAGGTAAATGTGAGCTCTCTGTAGCAGAAAGTATGACGTTTTTTTTGTGGTTTTTTTTTGACTGCTTGAATTACTAATGTATCAGTAAATCACACACAATACAGAGAGCTGTAAACATAATGATATGCATTATATGTAATATTTTCCACAGAGAAATGGTGGAGAAGCTTCCCAGTCCTCACACATATCTCTTACTTGGTGATGCATATATGAACATTCAGGAGGTTTGTAAAATACATATTTTATTTCATTATCAGATAATGTTATCTGACATAAGGATTTTGTGAACTTTAACTTTCTGGAATCCATTCCAACAGTTCTGTTATTCTGTTATTGCTCTGCTGTTAGGGTCTGTTGGCTTGCTAACCATGTAATAAATATCTGAATATGTGTTTAAAAGTGTTTTTTTGAATCCTTAAACAACATGTTATTTCAGCTGGTGAGCAAAAAGAATACAGAAAACTTCTGAAGTTTGGTATATCCTCACTATTCAGTTCAGGTGGTATAACAAAAAAATAAGAATCAATGTCTTTAATAACTGCTGAGAGTGAAAAAACACAGCAGGCCTGTAGCTAAGTAACAGACTCCCACAGAGCAGATTTCAGACAAATCAGGGAACAGGATGTATTACCTTCATGAGATTATGGATGTCAACCTTGCCTAATAATGTTTACACATGCTTTGGTTGTGACACAAGATAAAATGTGGGTCCAAGTAGATTTTTTTTCTGCCTTTTCACCAGTTTCACCAACAGTACCTAGTTTTATCCAAACTTCCCAATAGCATTATGCAGTCCATGTCATTCTTACTGCTTGCCCCAGCTAACGATAATATTTACAAAAGCCTAAAATCAGGAGTAAACTATGATGCTACTTACAGTCATCTGTGTTTATCCTCAGCCAGAGAAAGCCATTGAAGTTTATGAGCAAGCTCTGAAGAAAAACCCCAAAGATGGTGCTTTAGCAAGCAAAATTGGGAAAGCATTGGTCAAGACTCACAACTACGTCAAGGTAGGTTAGGTTATACACCCACATGTTTTAGTCACAGATAAGGTTTTGCTGATGCATGGTTGTTGTAATCATTACAGGCAATTACTTATTACGA
Source organism: Phalloptychus januarius (assembly GCA_902982915.1). NCBI lineage: Eukaryota > Metazoa > Chordata > Actinopteri > Cyprinodontiformes > Poeciliidae > Phalloptychus > Phalloptychus januarius. Next base: position 10,529,689 of record CADWAE010000230.1, on the reverse strand, counting down.
AGCAGCGCTAAAAACTGAGCAACAGAACTTCCTACGCTACGACTTGGCTGAGCTTCTGATGAAGATGAGGCAGCATGATCGCTGTGAAAGAGTTCTCAATGACGCTTTGGCTCATGATCCAGGTGCTTCTAAAATCCCAATGTTTATGGCATTGCATAAGTATGTAGATAACATACAAAGATACTTGCCAAAAAAAAACATTGTAAATTCCAAAATCACAGTTTGATTATGTCACATCAAAGGAGAGATCAGACTTCCCAAAACTGGGTTGGAAAGCTGTATAATGGGCAGTTAACAGATTGAACAAAATTGTTTAGTTTATCAGCAGCAAATCAGTGTCTGGATCTTATTTAAACTTCATCCAATGTTTTTCCAATTACCACTAGGAGGTGCTGCAAAATTCACTCTACTCCTAGTGCACAAACATCTTTGTTGCTTTTACACTGCTGAACGATTTGACCCATACGTTGCCGCTTTACTTACACACTGTGATGTGTTGCTGACTTTTTTTTTCTTTCAGGTAATGAGCTGCCTGCTCTCTCAGATAGCTGTCGTTATCTGGTGCTGCTAGCTAAGGTCCAAATTAAAGAGGAAAAAAATGAAGAAGCTTTACTTTCACTACAGAAAGTAAGTGATTTAATTCACTCATAAAATATCTTGCTTGAATATTTCTCAAGACAAATTTTGTGATTTTGTTTAATTCTATTCAATTCAGGTTATTTATATAACACACATTTATATATTTATATATTTATGACAAAAACAGGTCTGATCTAAGTCCAATTACATAGAATCCAGTTCAATGTAAATTTAACTTGTTTTCATTCGAAGTTACTGCAATACACTCAGATTCAGAACAGACATTTACACATTTTCTCACAGCAATACCTTAATTTTTAGCTGTTTTTTAATTTTTTTATTTCCCTTAGTGATGTTGAGTAATTTGCTGCTTATAGGCCCGAGATGTACAAGCCAAAGTCCTGAAGCGCGTGCAGCTGGAGCAGCCCGATGCTGTCCCGGCGCAGAAGCAACGTGCTGCAGAGATCTGTGCTGAGATCGCTAAACACTATACAAGTCAGAGGGGCTATGAGAGAGCGGTCAAATTCTACAAAGAAGCTCTTGTGTATTGTGAGGCCGATCGCAAGGTCAGTGCAGCTGAATCAAAACGGTTCTGTGTACTTACTGCAGCTGTGGGCTGTGCTTAGCAAGCATTTGCTTTTTCTGAAGTCTTGTTACATGTGTTTCTCAAATGATCTGATTTCAATTTCTGAAGCTTTTCTTTACGCTGAAGATCTGATGTATCTTCTCAGATTTGCCATATTCAGAATGCTTTGACACAAAATCTATTCAGATGAATGCGCGCCCTGTTCTTACTTAGGTCATGCTGGAATTGGCACGGTTGTACCTCACTCTGGATGAGGTGGATTTATGCCAGCACCAATGCAGCGAGATTTTGAAGAATGACAATTTCAACGAAGACGCAACTCTGGTTTGTGTTGCCCCATCACAGATCTTAGAAGTTATTTTTTCAACTAAGTCAAAGAAATAATTTCTAATGCATGTTTATTCTTAGATGATGGCAGACATTAATTTTAGAAAACAGGATTATGACCGGGCACTGAGTAATTTTGAGCAACTCTTGACATACAAACCAGGTAACTCGTTTTCTTTGGCAATACAAATAATAAGTGATCATTTCCCAAACTGAAAGCAAGCTGTTTTTTTCCAGACAATTATCCAACGTTATCGCATCTCATTGACTTATTGAGAAGAGCTGGCAAGTTGGAGAACATCCCCAGTTTTCTTGATAAAGCAGAAAAACATTGTTCCAGAATTAAATTGGACCCAGGCTTCAACTATTGCAAGGGGCTTTATCTTTGGTAAGTTTGGTCAATTTTAGCCAATCTTGTTCTTTCAAGTTTTGGGTCTAAATTTCATGCCCTTTGCATAGGTACACAGGAGAACCTATCGATGCTCTGCTACATTTCAATAAGGCCCGGAAAGATAACGACTGGGGTCAGAATTCTGTATATAACATGATTGAAATCTTGCTCAACCCAGACAACGACACAATCGGAGGAGAAGTGTTTGAGAATTTAGATGGTGAAATTGGGTGAGTTTCACACAAGCTGAGTAATGACAGTACAAGTCAATACAATTAGCAACTCAATTTGAAAAGTGAAAATATATTTCAAGGTCTTATTTCTGATCATTTGAACATCTGCAACTTACAGTTAATGGAAACCCACAAAAAAGAATTTTCAGAAATGATCCAAAGGATGATTTATTGCATCAGTACGATGTGGCTTGGAGGCAATAAGCCTATTGGTTTTCAGGAACCTTCTTGTTGCTTTAATTGTGGACTTCAGTTCATCTGTCTTGTTGGTTCTTATGTGTCTCTCATCTTGATCTTAAAATCTCCCAAAAGTTCTCCATCTGGGCTGCCCAGTGGCGCAGCTGGTAGAGCTGTTGCCTTGCAGCAAGAAGGTTCTGGGTTTGATTCCCGGCCCCTGTCTTTCTGCATGGAGTTTGCATGTTCTCCCTGTGCAAGCGTGGGTTCTCTCCGGGTACTCCCGCTTCCTCCCACAGTCCAAAAACATGACTGTCAGGTTAATTGGTCTCCCTAAATTGTCCCTAGGTGTGAGTGTGTGTGTATGTTTGTTTGTCCTGTCTGTCTCTGTGTTGCCCTGCGACAGACTGGCGACCTGTCCAGGGTGTACCCCGCCTCTCGCCCGAAATGACAGCTGGAGACAGGCACCAGCAACCCTCCAGACCCCAGTAAGGGACAAGAGTGTAGGAAAATGGATGGATGGATGGATGGGTTCTCCATCTATATCGCCCATGTGCTTAATACGGTTTCAGATCTTTACCTCATAATATATATAAAAAACATCTTTTTTGTCACATAAAAGTATTTTAGGCACACCATATGGGGAAGCCATTTGCCAATGCAGCTTTACTCTACAGTAACAATACGATTAACTAACTGTATCATCTTGATGGAGTCTTGATGTCAGACTCCATCTGACATCAAAGTAGACGGCAAAATTAGTGAAAAAGGAACCATTATTTGCATGACCTTAGGCTGTTTTGATTATTTGTAAGGGTGCTTAGGTGAAGGTATGTGTGAATTTATCACTTGAAGGTGTGAAGTTATTAGCATTTTAAGAAGGGTTAAAACCTCACAGCACACAGGCACAGCAAATGGCAGGTAGCTTCTGCTCCTGAATGAACCAAGCATCCCAACACAGAAATGCGTCCACTGCAAAGCACAGGAGAACAGAACAAAGAAGTAAAGGGCACCGGATCTCCTGACCAAGGAAGGGACAGTACAGTTTCATCCTATCTAATGGCAGTAGAGCAAGATGTCTTGACTACCAAGTGTAAGAGTGCTTTTAAAACTGACCTGCACCATGGGATACAGTGAAATTGTTTAGATTAAAAGATATTAATCTGTTAGAATGTCTCAGTCAAAGTTTAGTCCTATATCAATCATAATTCTATTTTTTCCCCTTGATTTGCAAATAAAACAAATGTTTTTAAAATATTTCATAATTTTATCAGTTTTCCCTCATCAGTTTTATATTGTTTTTCTTTGTTTCCATTCCTTCACTGCAATATTTCTACTTAAAGCAAGAGGCCTCATTGTAAAACATGCTGATGTCATTTCAATGTGAAACTATTTTAAAATTGTCATTATTATATGGAAATAAAGCTGTCTGGTCTGGGATAAGCCTCCCGTTTTTCAGGATCCTGACAGTGCCTTTGGTACAGAGTGTGTGCCTCAGGTTTAAATTTTACAGACTTTGTTAGAATTCCATTTTGTCTCCTCAGCAACTCCACAGAAAAGCAAGAGTCTGAGCAGCTTGCTGTGAGAACAGCAGAGAAGCTTCTCAAGGAGATAAAGCCTCAGACGCCGGGCGGACACGTACAGCTCCGGATCCTGGAGAACTACTGCTTGCTGTCTACTAAACAGAAGGCCAATGTAGAAAAAGCCCTCTGTGTTTTCACAGAGATTGCAAACAATGAGGTAAGTAAACTCCAGATGGTGCACGACACTATTCCTTCTTGTGTAAATATACCCTCACTAGTAGCTTTGCATTTTTTTCAGGCCATCTCTTTATATTGTTGAGTGACATTTAGTTATATTTTTTTATCGACTTTAGCTTTTCAGTGCTTTATTATTAACCAGTTGAGAGTTCATTTTTGTGCTATAAACTGATGGTTAGGGACTCATCCTGCCTCTCCTGTTTTCTACTGTGTGGTTCAGAAAGACCACGTTCCAGCTTTGCTGGCCATGGCAACAGCATACATGATGCTGAAGCAAACTCCTCGAGCCAGGAACCAGCTCAAACGAATAGCCAAGATGAACTGGAACATTGCTGACGCTGATGAGTTTGAGAAGAGCTGGCTGCTCCTGGCAGATATATACATCCACTCGGGGAAGTATGACATGGCCGCAGATCTTCTAAAAAGATGCCTCAATCATAACAAGGTGGGCTTGAACATGTTGTTACTCTTTAAATTAGGCATTAGTTTAGCATTCTCCACACACCGGGACGTTTTTTGTCTGACACAACTTTTAATCTAAAAATGTATGTTTTTCCAGTCATGTTGCAAAGCGTATGAGTATCAGGGCTACATAATGGAAAAAGACCAGGCGTTCCGCGATGCAGCTCTCAACTATGAAATGGCTTGGAAATATGGAAATCAGAAAAATCCAGCTATTGGTATGTCAAGCAAAATCAGATGTCAAGTTCTACTCACAAGAGTTAAGGGAAAGTTACATTTATAACATCAAATGTCTGCATTTCATTTAGGATATAAGCTTGCTTTTAACTATTTGAAAGCAAAGAGGTACGTTGAGGCCATAGATGTGTGTCATAAGGTGAGGCATCTGAAAACAATTGATCACAGTTTGCTGTCTTTGATGTGGTTTTATGTTTTAATACAATTCCATTTCTGTCTACAGGTTCTCGCTGCCCATTCAGATTATCCAAAAATGAGGAAGGAAATCCTGGACAAAGCTCGTGCTGCCTTGAGATCATAGAGTTGCATGTTTTTGCCTGTGTGCCTGAGAAATATTGAAATAGAGTTGCTTATTGTGTTAAAATGAAAATGTAGTTATTTTTCTCATGTCTTTGAGCAGACCCTTAAACACACGGTTTTATAGATTTTTCTGAGCAATTGAAAAGTTGGTTTCTGACAGTTTAAAGAGAAAACAGAGCAGAGACTTTGGGGAATATGCACAGCTGAAAGCTTCTAGCAATAAAACGGCTATATAAATGTTTTTGCAGATTGAAATAGAAATTGTAGAAACATTTACATTTAACTAGTCCATGCTGACCGTCTGCTTGTCAGAGGTATTTGCTGTGTGTTTGTGAACGGTACTATCCAGTGACATGTTTTGTTCTATAAACAAATGTAAACTGACAGTAAGAACTTCTGGTTAATAAAGCATACATTTTCACTGTAGGATTTTACGCAATACAATTTTTTTTTTTTTGAAAAATGCATTGCTGATTTAAGAAAACTAATTCTGATTTTTGTGCATTTGGGTCAATCACTTTGCAAGGACTTTACCAGACATACGTATATGTTCTTAAAGTTGTGCTCTTAGTTTTTATTCTCTGATAAATGTATGGATATTTCATTGTAGATCAATGGTGCTGGAATCAGAAGACTGAGATGGCCACCTCAGAACCCACTCTATGACTAACTACAGGCTGACTTGGCCTTGTGCTTTGGATCATTGTTGTGTTGGAACATGGAAGGATGTCCAGTGAACAATAAAAGCACAAAGCCATCTCACATTTGCCAAAAGACATCTTCAGTACCCGTAAGACTTTTGGGAAAATATTATATGGATTTGTGAGACAATAATTAAACTATCTTTGGTGTGTGTCCAAACTAAGTGTAAAACTAAGACAGTAGTGTAACAGTGTTTCCCAACCATGGTCCTCAAGGCACACTGCCCTGCATGTTTTAGGCGTTTTCTTGCTTCAGCCCAGGCAATTTCAATTGACAGGTATACTCTGAACTGCAATCTGCTGAGTCAGGCGTTGTAAAGCAGGGAAGCATCAACATGCATGGCAGTGTGCCTTGAGGACCAGGGTTGTGAAATACTGATGTAGTGCAATACCTACATTCAAAAACGGTTCTGTTACTGAGATGGTCTGGGCTGCTTTGCTGATTCAGGATCTGAACTACTTGCTGTGATCGTTGGAGTCATGAACTGTGCTCCTGAAGGACAGTGTCCAGCCATCAGTTTGCAGCCTTAAGCTCATGCATACTCTGATTGTGCAGCAAAGCAATTATCCGACAAACACCAGCAAGTCCACCGTTGTATTCCTTAAACAAATAAAAGTAATCTACTCAGACTGACATATACCCTAATAAACATGACTGTGTCATATTCTTAATATGCTATCCATACTGAAAAACCCACAATGTTACTGAAAATAAATAATTCAGCAAAATAAAAAGAGTGACCCAAAATTTCTCCACTATGATGCAAGAGTCATTACCAGTTATAAACCTTTGATACCAGTTGTAGCAACTAAAGGTGGTTTATGGAGCAATTACCTTTTCATAGCAGGTCAGGATTGTGTGTTTTATTAAATAATGCAATCATCCTTGCAAAACTGCATGATGTCCTTTTTGCATTATGTTGAAATCGGTTTGATGATCTAAAATATTTATGTGTGGAGAAAAAAAAAGCAGTTCAAAGAAAAAAAATTGCCAAGGGGATATTCTTTGTCAGGGCACTTTCAAGTTGTTTCCTATTGAAATAAAACTGATAATCTGTTATGTTTTTGTTTTGTTTGTTTATTTTTGTTTTATGTGCCACTCCAAGACTATTTATTCCCCATCTGGCCATTACTTCACAAATCTTTATGAAGGCACCAATGGTGATTGATAACTGAACTTTTAATTGTTTTATGGGTGAAAATTGAGTTTTTGCTACAGCATTCTTTTTATTTTATGAATCTCCTAAACGATTATGAACATACGGCACCTACAGGCGTGACCCGCAGGACACTGAGCTTTTTAATGGACATAATATATTGGCTTCCTGCCACGGGAAGCGATGGGGGGGGGGGGGCACAGTCCCCACAGATGGAGTCTCTGAGAGACAGACTCCAAATTGGGCACCAGGGAGGCTCAACTCGGCTGGAGCCCGTTTCTCTGCGCCCTCAATCATCCAAATCGTTTTGAGCTTTATCCTTGGGACATTTCAGAGATTAGACAAGCGGTGAGTGGCAGCTTTTATCACTTCTACCATAAAAAAAAAAAAAAAAAAAAAAACAAAACTAAAGCCGCTCACATGCTGGATGATGATTCATAACTTCTGTTTTATTAGTTTCTTAATCTGAAGTTTTACGCTCTACGAGCAGGATGTGGTGCTTCCCAGTAGCGTGATTGGACTCGGTGGGGTATATTGCGTTCCTCCGTTATTTGTAACCCAGCAACCGCCCCAGTGAATGACCAGTTGAACAAATCCTATTAATGACACCGCTCCAGACTCTCAGCAGCTCCGATGGGAACACTCTGGTTTCGCTTTGGCTCAGCCACAGGTTGGTTCCTATCGTCTTCGTATTTTGAGTGAAATCAACAATTAGCTTCAAAAATGTAAAAGAAGAATGCTCTTGTTTGGATAAGAGTTCTCTTTGTGTTCCAGATATGGATTGTGACCATTATTTTGACATGCAGAGGTCTGCTGTGCGCACGCGCACCGCTGTGCCACCGCCTTCTACCTGAGAGGAGCACACCTGGAACCAACGAGACGGAAGTTTGTTGAAGTCAGAGAGAGAACTTTAATCTTTTTGAAAATTTAACTTTTTTTGTGGGATTAAAGCAGCAAATAGATGATCTCCAGTTAGAGCAAAATGCCATATCCGTGGATTTTAAAAACTTCGTTAATGAACTGCCAAGCGTGAGCTTCAGTTCAGCGACTTCTGGTACGTGTTGTTTTGTTTGAAGGAATGCGAAATCACTTGTCATTTTGATACACGTATTTAAAACGATTCCGATTAAGAATGTACAGATGTTGGTTCCGTTTGAACCGTGTGTGGCTAATGTTTTGATGGTAATTAAGTTATGTTTGTTGTTTTTATGTCAAAGTTCATATTGAACTGAAACTCATTTTACGCTGATTAAATCAGTAAAATTAGTGTAACATACATTTTCATACATTATCTATGGATGGACGTTTCTTCTGCTATAATTTAGATATAATTTAAGAGCTAAAACTAAGTTAAATTCTAACTAGTATATAAGAGATTGGATCAATTCTAAATAATTGTAGGTGTCACCCGACCGGGAACTGCAAAGGGCAAAGGGAGTGTTTTTCTTTATTTAAAAAAATAAAATATAATTGAATAGTAGGCTAATGTGTTTAAAATTAGGCTACTAATGTTAACCTTCCCTGGCACAGCATGTGCCAGGGAATCTTGACTTTTGTACTGTCGTTAAATTATTGTGATTGGGGTATGAAGGCATGTTTAAATATTTAAAAGTAATGGCTTTTACAGTTGAGGCCAAAATTATTTATGCCTCTGGCATATTTGGGTTTAAAGTAATCATTTAATATTTTCAACATAATATTGTGCCCCCACTTCCCAAAATGGGCTAAACATTGCATTAACTTAAAAAAAACCCAATCATATCCCCAAATGCGGCTGTATGATCAATTTTGGGTTTGACTGCAAAGGTGTGACGATGCATCAAAATCATAACATGAGAATCCAACGCCTCCTACCCAAAAACAGCTAAAATATATTGAAACGTGTGTGCTTTCTATGGTGTTCTTAATCCCAAAAAGTATTCAAAACCCCTCCTTTTATGTTTTTACTAATAGAATAATGGTTTTACAGATTTTATGCTGTTTAACAACAGTATGTTATCAGTGTAGAATACTCCAGTAGGTTTTTGACGAGTACCAGATAAGCATCAAAGATCTTTCAGTCTTGTCTTAGAATAATTAGGAAAAAAAACACATTTTAAAGCTATGTCTCCTTTGTAGGAATGTCCAAGATGACAAAATAAGTGCAATCTCAGAATACAAACACATTTTGAAATAACACTGCAATGTAGCACCAATCCATAATAAATAATGTGTAATCTGCATCTAATAGTTACTGCTGCAGGATTTGTCAGCTTTAATACTAAATACTGCATTTACTTTTTTAATGTATGAGCATGTGTGTTTATTACAGCTGGATCTTCATCTGCAAACAGCCACAGCCAAGAAAGAAGAATGGCTGTTTTTCGAAGAGTTCTCCGAAGACCACTGCACCCACTTAAACTGGTCATAGTGACCTTAGTGTTTGTCACATTTCTGTTTTTTATACAATGGGAAGTGGGGGCACAAAGCCAACAGGAAGATCCCTGGCTGAAGGAGATGGCAGTGAAGCGTGACGGCGTGCTGGGAATGGTCATAGGGGCTGTCAATAACTTCAAACATGCAATGCCAAAGATGCAGATCAAAGCCCCCGTACGGCAGCAGGATAAACCAGGGGGAGCCTCCTGCCTGCCGGGTCATTACACTGCTGCTGAGCTCAGACCAGCTCTAGAGAGGCCACCCCAGAACCCCCTCTCTCCTGGAGCTGCTGGGAAACCTTTCCACACAGATTCGCTCAGTCCCGAAGAACAGAAGGAAAAGGAGAGGGGTGAAGAGAAGCACTGCTTCAACGTTTATGCAAGTGATCGGGTCTCCTTGAGCCGAGATCTGGGCGCAGACACAAGACCACCAGAGTATGTGGACATCTTTATATACTTTTTATATAGACACAGTAACCCAACACTACTGCCAAATCTCAATAAATTACTTATATTTACTCTTAGTAGCAGAGGAAAATGTCTGGCCGAAACCGCAGAGATGATTGTATCGACTAGGATATCATTTCTACATGCCATCATGATCTTTGTGGCTGAGTTCAGATGCAAGTTGAAATCTAAGTACTTGGTTGTAGTCACCACACATCACAGGCAGAAAGGTCATCCATCTAAATGCTAAACGAGTTGCATGTATTTGAACTAGTGAGCAACATTTCTCCCATTCCAGCTTAAAGGTTGACATATGCAGCTTTAGGAGACTCCCCACTGGCAACGTCCCACAGATGCAGTAACCACAGCCTCTTAAGACTTTCAGGATAGTCACATCTTTTTTTCCATTGTCCTCCTTCTTGCAGATGCATTGAGCAAACCTTTAAACGCTGCCCCCCCTTGCCGACCACCAGTGTGATTATTGTGTTTCACAACGAGGCGTGGAGCACTCTCCTGAGGACGGTTTACAGCGTCCTCCACACTTCCCCTGCAATTCTCCTCAAGGAGATCATCTTGGTGGACGACGCCAGTGTGGATGGTAAAACAAATTAAATGTGGCCCTTGTAAAGACCATACTGCTGAGCTTTTGGGTTCATTACAGGCAACATGCTGGGTGAGCAGCTCAAAGGGGAGCACTATATTCCTGTGGCTTTTGATGTGGCTAACAAATTAACTCAAGAGTCTGTTGGTGAATACTTTCTAAGGATTTAGCAGTGACTGGCCTCAGAAGAGATAACACACCAATATTAGTCAGATGTATTAAGATAGTAGTATACTGGGAAGTCTTATCCAAGCAGGACATATATTACCCTCTGTTACACCATCTAAAGTCAATATATGAGGTACTCTAAGTTTGCATCTTATTATAGACCTACTGTTTAGAAATGTGTCATCTATTTCTAATCTCCATTTTCTGTGAAGGACTGTACTGTCTAGGCCAATTTTAGCCAATTTTGATTTCTCTTCAAAAACTTTTAGAGCATTTAAAATATTTTGCCTTGACTTCTTGCAATGTGTGGTTTGCATATTTGTCCTTTCGCAATTCAATTTGTAATTAGACTGGCATTACTAACTTTAGACAGCAGTCTCTTTGTTTTCCAGGAAATGTAGACTCTTATCTTAATGGTGACATTTCCAATATGCTAATATTTACAAATCCACACTTGCAATCCACATTTGCTCCACGACTGACAGAGATTGTTAACTCAAAGTGTTTAAACAGAGCAACCTAGCTGTGATATGTTATCCTTCCTGGTATAAACTGTAAGTCTTGCCATCATTCTCTATTTTGCGGTCAGCTTTTACTCAATTCAATCCTGTGCACATTTGACAAAATGTTCCAGTCCAGCTGTGAATTGATTTAATGTGGCAGAAGTAAAAAAATGGCTGGGAGCAAAATGATCAGCACCAACCACAGTCCAACTTTGAGCACTAATAATGAAAACATCTAGCTACAAATGTTCTTCCTGCAGTAGCAACCTTCACATTAAAGACTGCTGTATTTACCATAACATGGTAGTGCTTATATATGGTGTATTGATGGCTTGTAAAAAGATCATGAAAGAAGATTTTAGAGTTTTGGTGAAGCTAAACAATCCTCTGATCCAGTCACCATTTCTAATTCTGGTAGTTATTTTGAACTTCACAGAGACAATAAATTTCTCATTCTCTGCATCTGTTTTTTGTATCCCAGTTTTCAACAGACTCTTCTAATTACAATCTCTAATTTTTCAGATGTATTGAAGGATGACCTGGATGAGTATCTGAAGCAGCTGAACATTGTCAGAGTAGTGCGTCAGCGAGAACGGAAAGGACTCATAACCGCTCGCCTGCTGGGTGCCTCGGTGGCCACCGGTGACACCCTCACCTTTCTCGATGCCCATTGTTAGTCAGCACCACTCGCGTCACCAAACACTTAAACTATTTTACACACGCCCTTAATTATGCACTGTATGAACTTGAAAATGTTTGTGATTGTAGTGATGAATAGTAACATATCTGTGACAGTCTGTATTCACTATACATGTACTAACAGGTGAGTGTTTCCATGGATGGCTGGAACCTCTGCTGGCAAGGATTGCCGAGAACTACACCGCTGTTGTGAGTCCTGACATAACAACTATTGACCTCAACACGTTTGAGTTCATGAAACCTTCCCCATATGGTCAGCACCACAATCGGGGGAACTTTGACTGGGGTCTCTCTTTCGGCTGGGAGACTCTACCCGATCATGAGAAGCAGAGGAGAAAGGATGAAACATATCCCATAAAGTAAATACAATGTCTGACTCAATAGAGAGTGTGGCCACTGTGTTAATATTTAACCTCTCGTAATAAAATCCATGTATGTTATAGGACTCCCACGTTTGCTGGTGGACTCTTTTCAATCTCTAAAGAGTATTTTTACCATATTGGAAGCTATGATGAAAAGATGGAAATCTGGGGTGCTGAAAATATTGAGATGTCATTTAGGGTAAGATGTCACTTTGCTGTCATTTTCAGCATCAGCTTTCTTATTTATAACTGCCTTTCAGCCTAGCAGGTTTTTCAAGTTTCCAGAAGGTGTCCCAGGTGTGTCTAACTCTGAATCTGTTTCTGCTGGCTTCCATTAACTTGCAGGTGTGGCAGTGTGGTGGACAGCTGGAGATCATCCCATGTTCTGTTGTTGGTCATGTTTTCCGGACCAAAAGTCCACATACGTTCCCCAAGGGCACACAGGTGATTGCTCGGAATCAGGTACGACTGGCTGAGGTCTGGATGGACGAATACAAGAATATCTTCTACCGTCGTAACCAGCAAGCTGCACAAATGGCCAAGAATGTAAGTGCCAGTTTTGCTGTTAATACACTTCTGAAATTATGTCAATTAAATGTACTTATCTTGAAGGAGTAGCAAATTGCTGCTGAGGCTGTGTCTTGTGTTTCCACCACTTATGGCTGTGTAAGAGTGTTTTCAAGACCACTTATTATCTCCCTCTTTAGACAAGCTTGAGCAAATCCCAGCTCCTGTCCTTGAAATGCTTACAACAAGCCTTAGATCTGATTATAAGTTACTTAAGATGCTCTCATAGGGGAAATAAGGGATTGCTCTTTCCAGGAGAACGGTTTAGGAGTTTAATCCTCTATATAAATTATTTTAACACACACACAGATGCTTTTTATAGTATCTAGTACCGATGCTGTCGAAAGAACATTGGTACTATTTCATGACAGACTGGTGGTGCTAGCTAACATGCTCTTGAAGGGGTCATAAACATTTCTCTAAGGGCTTTACTTCACAAACAGAGGTCAATCCAGTCCTGCAGATTTCAAACAGACATGCTGTTGTCCACAACTTCCTAGGGTCCAGTGTGCTAAATTATCTTCACCATATTAATATAGAGCTCTTATCATTACTGCCCTTTCCCCTCTTTCAATTAATTTAGTTTTTAAACAGAACTACAATGCATGGTCACATGTTGTTTTGAATACAATTTCATGCCACATGTTTTTAGTTTTATCCTAAGCACTATTACCATCGAGTTTAAAAAGATTGACGATAGCTCAGATGGCATCCGAATGTTTTTTATTGCTATTGTGCCACATGTTTTTATTTTCTCCATATCATTATTGGTGGTTCAGAGTGTTACTTTGTCACCAGTTTCCAAACATGTGGCCTCCATCAAGTTGATAATTATTTGTTAAAACAATGCAGGTTTCAGTTTTCAAATGTCTAAATGAATGTATTGAAGTAAGCCCTTATGCACTCATTATAATTTTGTTTTGCATTTGTCACTTACAATTTTGAGAAATAAATGTTTTTCATGTCTTTGAAAACAAAGCTTATACTTTGTTACTGGAGTGTCATTGTTTACTAGGGTGCAACTAATTTATTCCTTGCCAACCAAGTGACTTTTTTTTTTCTCTCCCCCTTACCACAGCACAGCTGTGCAAATGGTATTGCAAAAGTAAGAGGTTGCAGATTTAAAAATCTTAAATATCTTTTCCACTTTAAAGTGAATAAACCACAGTTTTTAGTTGAGGTAGATCAGATACTAATGAATTTTCCCTTATGTATGACAGGTCTAATATTAGAGTCTTTTTCATATTTATTCAATGCATGTGAACTTCCACCATTTTTTAATCTTAAAATGCATCAACAAACAGCATGTAATTGATGCAGTTTTGTGAAAGATTAGGGACACATTTGATGCATAAAATCAGTTCCATTTTATTTTGAATTCTACTTCCTCAAGCTATGTTCTATTCTGTTCTATTGAACATAGCTTGTGTAGTTATAGTACTTTTGTCATTTTCCTAATAAATCTGGAACAGGAGGTCAGATCTCAGAGGAAACAGAAGATCAATGTCTTTTGGGAAATGGCTGGTGTATCTCTAATCTTTAGTAATGAATATAAAAACATTTATTTAGTTTTCCAATTATTTCAAATCTCTATGTTCACTGATGAGACATGAGGCCAGGAGAATGTCTTTAAATGCTGAAATCTTTAGCTACCCCTAACTACTTTTGCTTTTTATCTTTGTGACAGAGAAATTTTGGAGATATTTCCAATCGTGTGGACCTCCGGGAGCGACTGCAGTGCAAAAGCTTCTCGTGGTATTTGAACAACATTTATCCAGAAGTTTTTATGCCTGATCTAAACCCAGTCTTCTTTGGCTCGGTAAGATCACACTCTACCACCAGTTCTCCTCATTTCAGACCCCATAGCTCTGTCTAGCCACTCTGAATTTCCTCTTGGGATCTCTGTTGGGTACATGTCAGTTTCAATTTAACACCACTAAAAGCACTTCAGAGGCTAAAGTTGTTTGAACAGCTTGTGCTGGATGTTAGTTTTTCATTTTGTTTCCTCTTGCTCACTCGCACTTTCCAATTTTTTCACTCCTTTTTTTCCTTCCGTAGCTAAAAAATGTTGGGAAAGACACATGTCTGGATGCTGGAGAGAACAATGAGGGTGGGAAACCGTTGATTATGTACCCATGTCATGGACTAGGTGGAAACCAGGTCAGTAAAAAAAACAAAACAAAAAACACTTTCTGTCTTGTCAAAACCGCGGTGGGATTTCACCACCTTTCTTGATGGTGATTTAATTTTCCAACATTTCCTGCACCCCCAGTACTTTGAGTATTCCACACGTCATGAAATTAGACACAACATTCAGAAGGAGCTGTGTTTGCATGGGGCAGGGTTGGCTGTGACGCTGGAAGACTGCCAGTACAAAGGCATGAATACATTTGTAGGAAACCAACAAAAATGGGAGCTGAAGGATGTGAGTTTGCTCTTTTCCATTTGTTTAATTTCAGATTAGCTGGTTACCCTTTATGTTTGTAGCCAAGTAGTAATGTTATCCTCTCTTTCTTTAGAACCAGTTGCTCTACTTGCCAGGATTGAACATGTGCCTAACTGCCCATCGTGAGAATCCATATTTGGCTCCATGCAACCCCTCAGACAGATATCAACACTGGTCCTTCGTCTGAGTCTGCAAACCACTACTTTGCACAATGTCGACTTTGTATGCATGAAGCATACAAGGACACAAGTATCTCATAATGTATGCAGCTTTTTTTTAGATTATAAACTACATTGACTTTTTATTTATTTTTTTATGCATAAAAGGACTAAACTTTGCTGTCGCTGCTGTTGGAAATTCTGGGTTTTGGAAGAATACATCATGTGCCTCTGTTACAAGATTGATTCAGTTGTACATTGGACAAGTGCCTTTTATGTTTTAGATCACTTTGCAACCATACACCTATGGTTGTATGGTTGCATACACCTAATTATTAGTTAAAGCTGGCATATATTGCAACAAAATATACTAAGGATGTGTATTACAATCTAAACAGTAAAAGTGGTGATAAAAAAAAGTCCTAATAAAGAGTTGGACAGTATAAATAGGATATGGCCCTTGAAAACTATGAAGTGCCTCATATCTCACTTTTTTTTATTAGTCTTTATATGAAATTGGTAATGACTGAAAACCATCTGGGGCTCAAGAGGTTGAATCAAGTTATACAAATTTTCCTTTTTTAAAACCTATTTTTACAATGCAAGAGATTGTAAAATGGTAGCTTGATTTGTTAACAGAGAGTGTGTGGAGATGTTTAAATATCAAAAGACACAATTTACAGTAACTGCAATGTAAAAATAATAGTAATAAAGTATCACAAGTGATTGAGATTTATTTTTAAAATCATCTTATTATCTCAATTATTTGAGGGTTTATGCTTTGGTGTTTATGAAGGGGAATGCTCAGTGTAGCATAAGAAACTCCACTTAATAATTAAATGCCTCTGCAGGAGTTAAGCTATAAATTTCTGGTGCAGGCACTAGTGTTTTGAGGGCTGTGAATGTTGTGTTGGGGCTTCAGATTGAATGTGGTGACTTTTCTGAAATGGCAAATGTTTTGGGTTTCGATGTGCTAAAGCCTGAAGATGTGATTATGAGATAAATAAATTCTTTTGGGTAAAGCCAGCTTCACTCACGTTTCCCTTCTGTGGTCAGCAGAGGGCACTTTTGCACCTACAAATGGCAAGCCCCTATAGTACAGACAATGTGCATTGAAAATGTTTCATAACATCACATTTTATAAAATGAATTTAAAAACATGTCAAAGTACAACAACTGAAAGTTATGTAGGCTTTATGTACAGTTAAAAACATAACTTGGAAAAACAAAATGGACCATTTTGTGCAAATCCTATGCATTTCACCAAATATGAAACGGAATTAAAGAAACCAGGCACATGTTGCGTTACACATCACGTAAACTTGCATGAAACAAAGACAATTTTAACATATCAAGTTACTTAATACAGACTTTTAGTAAACCACAATAAATACACATTTCATTTAATCATTCGTAATAAATACTGAAAATTAAAAACACAATAATCCTAAGTGGGTGCAACGTCTTTAAAGACCCTTCCCATGCTGTACACTTTGGCACAATTATAAGCTTGTGTTTATGAAACTGATAACTTCAAAGTTAATTTGGACTTGGTGGGATATCGCAGCTAATAAACAAATGGTGAAGATTGAATGCTAAACTCAGTACATTTAAATGTATAAGCTTGAAAATGGAGCACATTGTATTTAGGCATGAGCAATGAGTTAATGGGCTTCATTTGAGTTTTTCTGTAATTCTGCTGAATGTTGAGCACTTCAGTTTCATTCTGTCAATGCCACCATTTACACATTTTAAATGAACAGGCTTTAAGGTAAAAATTCAACTTATAATGCTCTTAAGATCAATCCTATTTAAACTTACTTTGATTGTCAACTCTGTGTAACCATTTACCTGAAGAACAAATCTGAATTCTGCAAAGCAACTGTAAATGAAAAGGTTATTCTATGCTGTTTTAAGAACTTATCTTAAAAAGAAAAGCCCAATCATGCCCATTGAACCTCATATAGCTAATGTTATTGGAGCAACATAATTTCATTTTTAGGTTTAATTTAATAATTTTATATCAGCCTTTCCTTTGGTATATAAAGCAGATAAACACTGAAACAGGAAGATTTTCACTAATGACTAGCATTTGGAGACAGAAAAGGAATTGTTTCTCAACTAAATGAATTATTTCGAATGTACCAAATGGATGTGTGCACTTGATAGAGCCAGAGGAAAAAGGATATAATTTACACTTTTTTTATTTTGAAAGATCATCAAGCTTTCAAAATGTGGATGAGCTCCATGGACATAAATGGTTGAAGACAACAGAATAGTCCTCACCTGCTAAAAAGTCTCTCTTTACAAAATGGGATCTCTCTGGACCCTGAAACAACATGAATATTTTTTAAGGAAAGGAACAACCATTAAAAAAAAAAACTGTTTGCCATGATTGTGACCTGTAGCTCAAGAAAAGAATCAACAACCAGACCACTGAGGTGACATAGTTGATGAGCCAGGGGCTTCTCAGAGGAGAAGATGAGTTATTTGCATTCCATATGTAATATTGTTGCTCTTCTGCACCTTTTGGCAGCATTTTCGCCTGCCTGTGCTCCCTTGATTTTGCAAATGAACAATGTTTACTATTGTAATCTACAAGCTAGAATCGAAGGTCCAAAATGGTACATGCCCTGTAAAAAACTTTTTGTTGTCTTCAAGGAATGAAAGGTTTTCTGAATTATTTAAAAATAAAACCAAAAATATGCCTGATGTAGCTGCTAATTGTGTTTTCAATTTTAATATATAATTGTTTTAAACATAAGATTTGGTCATTAACCAAAAACGTGCCACTGGACCCGAAATAGACTAAGTGCAAAAATCATCAAAATGACATGACTGGTCACTTAGATTTAAACGAATTCTGAAATCTTATGATTTTTGAAGTCACAAAAGAAGATAACTGTACATTATTAATACAACTTGTTTCGTAAATGGAGGCAATTGTTCAATGAGTCCCAAATGGCATGCATATTTTTTTACGAAAACATTTACAATATATATATAAGGATACACTTATAATTCAGTCACAATAAATAAAACTGACAATTTTTTTGCACATACAGCAGACAGAAGTTCAATCTAAAGTACAATATTTGCTTGAAACTAGAACTTGAGTTCTGCAAATACAAGCTACATTGCACAGTATGACATTAGTTGTGTTTGTATTTTTTATATTGTCTCTTGCGTTTTGGAGTTGAGCACGAACACTGTAATGAAGAAACCTGCATTTGTCAACAGTACCACAAAAGTGTTTCCATCACAAACCTATGACTTAAGAGTTACAGATGAAAAGTGTAGTATTATTCAGTAAATTGTTCTGAAAGTAGTTTTCAATAAAGGCATTGAAGATGTTCCATAAAAGTATACCATAATCGAGTTCAAGTGAGGCCGTAATAATTAACAGCTTGAGACCTTTTAATTGGCTGTGACCTTAGAGCAATGGTCTGGTAAAGGGAGTTTCTTAGTATTGTTTGATAGTAAGGTTACATCAGGATGTTCATTAGCACTTGATTCTTGGGGTTGCTGTTCTGCTGCCGTAGTGGTGATGCTGTTACGCTGTAGGACTCCTCGCTGTTGCTGTTAAGGTTGTTTTGAAACTCTGCTTGGTTCTGGTTCTGGTTCTCACATTGCTCCACAAACGCGGCCTTGGACAGTACCTTGTTGTTTCGGTCAGGTGGGTAGCAGCACAAAGTGGCAGCCGGACCGCCCCCATTCAGATTACGGTGGTGACTGGTTGTGTACTCCTCCTCTGTATGATTAGAGTAGCCCGTGAATTCCCCAGAGGTCATGCTGAATAGTCCCTGGGCCAAATTGCCATTGGTTGCGCTGACTGGTTCTGGGAATGCCAACGCCTCCCTGTAGGACTCACTGGGCTGACTGGCACGGACATTCGAGTCAGTACTGGAGCTCCCCAGCTGATAGTAGTCAGCGGAGGAAGAGTTCATGATGTAAGGGTTTCCATTTATTTGGTTGTCATGACCCACGGAGTCATCAGCATAGCACATCACCGAGGACATTGGCACCACCTCAGTGTGAGAAACTGCTAGACGCGTCAGGTCAGCCTCATAATTCTCAGACTTCCCTGCAGGTTCCTCCTCATCCTCTGAGTCGCTATTTGCAAAGCTTTGTGTGCTGGAATCAGACAACCCACTACATATGCTGCTGCTGTCCTCCTCGTCTTCCTCATCATCTTCATTCTCCTCCTCCTCCTCTTCTTCCTCTTCTTCCTCATCCTCCTCATCTTCATCATCTAGAGGCTCCTCCATCTCATCTGCAGAGTGCAGGTGCATTGCAGCCGTCTGAGGGACAGCATCAGACAAAGAGTACTCCAACCTGTGCTGCGACTGCGTGAACAGGTTCCCGTTCCCCATGTCGTTGGTTTCGCCACAGTAACCGTTGGTCTGGGAGGTTTGCTGCTGTTCGCGGCTCTTCTCCAGCTCCAGCTTCATGAGGGTGTGCAGGAAATGGGTTCGAACGCGGATAGGATTAAACTCCACTCTTCCAGCTGAATTGCTGCAACCTTCTTTTGTGCAGCCGCATGGAAATGACATTCGATCCACCTGGGAAAAATACAACACTCTGTGATGCATGCCTTCTGTTAAATGATTTTTCTGTCCTTTAATGTTTTGTCATAGTCTATGCATTTTCATTTCAAATGCATAGACAGCACCCTTCACAAATATGGGCAAAAAAGTGTATTTTATTTTTGTCATTTAGTGCACTAACATAATCTCTCACTTAAAAATTAGGAAAACTAAACCTTAAATTTAAAGTAATTCAGTGGGAAGGTTAACCTACATTGTGTAACAGCTGTTTTCAAAAGCAAAATTGCCCTTATCTCCTTTTTTAACAAGACAGGACCGAATCTACACTTTGGTCATTACTTTGCATTATCTCTCATTCATCCAGAATCCTGGGTTTTGACTCTTCTTTTAAGCCTTTCCCAAAGGGAACTTTTGGGCAAAGAATTGATTTTGTGCCTGGTAAATAATCTTTGTTTGTTTTGTTATATACTTCAAATTATTATCCAGTTGAAAGATCAAATGGAAACTCATTTTTTATCTGGAAGATCCTTTTCTGATTCCTTTCCAACAGATTGTTATCCAAAATCTCCAGAAATTTGAAAAAAATTATGATGCAATATAGGGTAAGAAGGTTCCCTGAGCCTTTCACTATTGCCC
Source organism: Phalloptychus januarius (assembly GCA_902982915.1). Classification (NCBI taxonomy): domain Eukaryota; kingdom Metazoa; phylum Chordata; class Actinopteri; order Cyprinodontiformes; family Poeciliidae; genus Phalloptychus; species Phalloptychus januarius. Next base: position 10,509,234 of record CADWAE010000230.1, on the reverse strand, counting down.
TTTCTGCCCATTGCTGGACAGCAACTGTGGGTTGGTCATCAGAAAATAACAGCAAAGTATTTTCTGATGTAAATGTGTTCTACATATTCAGCCCATATTCCACCTGTAATTTTTGTTGCAGGAAAGCACAATTTTATTTTATTTACCTCATACCATCTTTACTGTTTGTGATAAGATGAAATCATGTCATGGCCAGCTCCATTTGCAATTGTTAAAACTATTTTTTTTCATTTATTGATCAGGCTGAACATATGGGCAAGTTAAGGCATAAGCATCATAATTTTCTTTTCGATTTTGAAGAATGCCAATTCTAAATGGACACATCGTATTTAAAAGAACGAGGCAAAAGAACGTCATGAGTTACTAGTGAAAGCTTTTTAACCCTCATATCAGCTTTAAAAAACACTGAATTTCAGCATAACTGCGATATGGGAGAGTTTGGTAAAAATTAACTTAAATGTCTTGAGGTTGATTTTTCACCCTACTAAATAAATTTTAGCAAATTAAAAAGTTAAACTTTAATAAATTTTTCACTGTGAGAGTATACTAATGCAATAAAAGACTCAATAATTTTAAGTATGTTTACATGCTTACAGGGTCTGTCAACAAATGTGTAAGGATTCTGTGTAAAACATGTATTTTGTGGAATTTACCTGACACTTGATTCCCGCAATGCTGCAAGCACACGTCTCAGGGTCACAGAAAAGCCTGCAGTCGCAGCCACAGTCTTCTCTGGACACGCGAATGGCTCTAAGTTCGTGCTTCTCCTCCACATCAATCTTCTTCACGCCTGAGGAGCGTAGCAGTGCCCGGCGCTTTTTAGTAGTAAGAGGCTGCAAAAAGAAGTACTCATCTACCTCTGTGTTGTCAAGATCAATGTCGTCATCCGAGATGTCTTCTGCTGTTAGCGTGTTGGCCTCTTCTGACTCCACTGTGCCATTCTTAGTCAGCTGAAAAACAGGATTGGAGCACATCCAGGCACTTTAAGTATCAACTGTTTACCTAATGTCTCCATGTTACTTTGACAATTTAGTTTTGTTTAAAACCTCTAATTGTAATTTTTTGATTGGCTATTGTGCAAACAATTAGGATGTTACAAACTAAGTCAACGCTACCACAAAACTAAATACAGCAACAAATTGCCTTAATCCTCAGACAAATGACTTGTGTCTGCTGAACAACATATTATAGGCATTTACAGACTGAATTGTTTTATTTTTAATTGGCCCATAAACAACTTTTACCTTTAGCTTCATTGAGTTGAGTTTCTCTTCCTTCAAGTGATCTTTGAGCATATCTCTGTGAATCCTCTCCTGCTCCAAGGCAAACTCTCCAAGGGAGTATTGTCTGACCCAGCTGTGCCTGTTGGACATGCCCAGAGTGCTGCCACCCTGGCTGGGCACACTGGTGAAACCCTGCCGCCGGCTGAAGTAGTACACGGTCACATTCTCAAAATGAACCCTTCTTGCCCGCAGGCGCTTCTCCCGCTTCAAGATTGAGTCAGCTAAAAAGGAAAACAGTGGTAACAAAAAAATATATGAAAAAAACCCAAATAAATTGTAAACAATATGTAGAGCATGTAGTACAGTAATTTGTGGCAGACGAATTATTGATACTAAAGCTAAACACATAGTGTCAAACATTGATGAGCACTACTTTGTTTTGATTATTTATAAGTTATCTCATAAGAACACTGCAATAGCTTTGATAAAAGTGTCGATATAAACTGCCACATAAAGTTAATATTGCAGGAATTCTTAAACTCAGTGGGGGTTTTTCTTGCCGCTTTTAACGCTACTTTGGATTCCTCCACTTGACGGGCATTTCCGGTGAGTCTTTTTATAGAGTTCTACAAGGGGGAGGTGCAAGAAGGAGGGCGATTTAGGAGCATAAATTATCCTCCACATGGCCCAAGGAGCAGAGCAGAGCTCGTTCACTCAGAAGCAGCATTCCCAATGTTCAACCACCAACCCCCCTCCTTTAGAGAGAAAGGACAAATAGAAACCATCTGGTTCCTGCAGCTCTCTGTCTCATACAGGACAATGCTTTTCATTACAGATGTAAACTGTCATACCTTCCAAAGGAGAAGCACAAGATTTTAAGCTATTTCTGAAAAAGCCTAATTATATTTTAGGTGTAAATTGTTTTTTGCACACAAACATTCCTTACACCATTGAAGGCTTTGTCACCTTTGACCTGACTTTTCCTCAAACAAGTTGCAGATGGGGTTTTTTTTCACTCTACATCATCAAAACAAGAAAATATGGAAATTAAGGCAGTCAAATCAGTGAATTGCTGACTTCAAGCAGATCCCCACCAACCGGAGACTGCAGAGGGAAAGTCTATACTTATATCCCTGTACCTCTTATCTCCATTATGTAGATCTATCATCAAATTGTCATTCATTTAGAAAAAGCTGGCAGATTTTTGTTTTTAATTTTTTTTGGTTCTTTAGAGATGCACTCAGAAATTAATTTCAAGACTGGATCTTTAAAAATAGTGATTGAGCCAAACCTAAATGCAAAGCAAAAGAGAGTGAGACTTTTAGCAGATAACAGGAAGGTGCGCTGTCTATTTGAGAAATGCTAAATTGTTGGCAGTCTCTTGGAATTTAGAGCTAAGGAAAAGATAATCTCACTGCAGAAAATACACAGAAAATTCTGTGTGTATGCTGTGTAAATAAAGCTTAAAACTTGCACTTTGTTATTTAGTGTTAAAATAACAGTGAAACACTTTTATAACAGGTGTGTCATCAATTATTTGTAACCTAAATAATTGATGACACACAGCAAGAAGCCTAGAAAAAAACATGGAATGTTGATTTATATCTTCTGATAAAATAGTTGTTCAAGAGAAAATCTCTGATTAATGAATCTCTACATTTTTCAACTTTTTGACACACAAAGACAAATACTGCTTTGATTAATTTGGATGTTTTGTTTTAAGAAAATTTTATTCCATTTTTTTCTCAAAGGATCAATTATTTAGTGAAAATCATCTCCCGACACTGTCTCTTATTAGAATTGACTTTCTTTACAGACTCTGAAACTGATATAACTTCAAGAGAGACTGATTTTATATTATATATCAAAGTCAAATCAATCTAAGAATCACAGCAGAATGCATCAGCAGTAGGCCTGATTTTGAGATATCTCTATTGTACAAAGCTTCTTCACATCCTGGCTGTGATTGACTTTATTTTGGATAAGCTGAAGGAACAACATCTGCAGACTGTTACGGCGTTTTGAAAAGTAATCAAACAAAAGATTTTGTCTTCTAAACTACAATTGTTTATGTGGACTAAGAAAAGTAACAGTGACTTTTTAAAATAAATTAGATAAAAATAACTACTGTTTAAAACAAAAGGAATGTAATTCTGCTTTTATTAATTTTAAATATCTCAAAATAATTTTTTTCTGACATTTTCTTTGATAATTAAGCATGACTAATAGAAGTTCTTAATGCCAAATATGTTGCTGACAGATATTTTAATGCAGCAGTGAATTAAGAGAAACACATACTGCCAATGCAAGGGTTTACTCCAACAACAGGTCTGTAATTATAAAAGACTTATTTGATTTTCAGTTGTCCAGCTAACAGGGACATGATTTATGTGCCAGAACAGAGAAATTCAATTTGACTTTAGAGCAATATGTGAGATATTGTGACAAAAGAGGACATGCACAGGATGTGAAAATACATGATTTGATTTCTGAAGAAATTAAGAACATTTTTAAACTAAGGTGGTTTGAGGCTGCTTGCCTCTGTTTTCAATTACTACAAAGTAATTTTGTTTCCTCCACTGAATTAAGATAAAACATCTATCAGCATGTTAGGAGTATAGTTCTTAAAAATCTGACCTAAAAAAGAAGAGTTGTCAGAGATAGTCAGAGTCAAAGAGATAGATTGATTTTTGCAGTAATATTATTTTTCAGCAATATTATTATAATAGTATTACAGCAATAGCAACTGTTGTAAATTCCATCAAACTAATTAGTAAAATCCTCCCATTTCTATTCTCCACAACATTGGTAAAGCATGCAATAGTGATAGTCAATGAAATATTAAGTTCAAGTGTTTACTTGCAATGCACCTTTGATTAATCAGCCAAGTGAACTGCTTGCATTTAGTCAAGCTTGGAAACATACTCAGAATTAATTTATGTCATGGAACAAATAGTGTATTTTTGCGCAGTTTGGGATAGCACTCCAAACTATACCATCAGTTTTTGAGGTTTGCTAATATCATTAATTAATTCTTCTTTATTAACACCTGACCAATCACTCTTTTTTCTTGTTCATCTCATTATCTCTAGTGACTTTTGAACGCTTAAAACTTGTTTTAGTTACCATGGCCAAGAACCAAATTGATTCATGGGCCTTTTCTTAGTAAATACAGGCATTTAATTCATTTAGTAGTACTCACTATGACATTCCTACAGGATTTGTCTCTAAATTGATGTCTCTAATAGGACTACTTCATTTAAAGATATGCTGTTTGTGTGCCTCTTTACCAACATTTTTCTAAGTATTATACAGTCTGTGTAAAGCATGAGCACAAAAAACTACTCTAGATCAGCTCATTCATCTGCTTAGGCCTGTAAGCTGATGCTGCTCCTAATGAGCAAGGCTTGCTGTGCATGCTTCCTCTTCATCATCAGCACCAGTCTCCTCACAGCACAGCCACAGCTCTCTATCCACAAATGTTAGCTCATTTGAAACTGCGTAGAGTGATGTTTAACCTGCATCTTATAATACCTGTGAGCTACTACATTAGTTTGGTTGTAAGAATCACACCAATTTTAATGAAAAAAAAATTATATATATATATTTTTTTTTTTTTTTTTCCTGATAGGAAAAGATTATTTTGCTGTCAATAGAACAACAGATATCAGAGGATGTATTTAAAAGAAACAGACTCACGGGTGAAAGGACCTGAAGTGGAGGGGTTAACGCTGTCGCTGCTATCCCCACTCTCACTGCAGGAGACCTCATCATCAGACTCTCGCACAGAGGAGCATGGGGAGGAGGAGGCTTCCACCTCCTCAAATTTTCTCTTCAGTATTCCGCTCATGGCCTGCCGCATCTGCACCTGAATGCGAGAGACAGCAAAAGGGGGTTGCATGTTATTTAATACCCGGTTTAGGACCTTCATAATCCTCAACTCACTCAATTAGCCACCAACCCAGACTGCCCCCACCCCCAGCTCCTACCTTCATCCACCCATGCTTGCACACCCATGCACACACGCAAATGCACCCACTCACACACACACATCCAGTCTTGCTTGCTGATATTCCAGCTTCCAGGCAATCCCTGGGTCATTGATCACCTTGGCACGAAGAAGCAGAGGGGAAATAGTGAAGCTGCTAATTACAAACTACATCTTCCTCACAGGAAGTTAATTTTCCTTTTTGATTGAGAGGTTCAGGGACAAAAGAGAGAGACTGGATCTATTCACTTTCCACTGGTGACCATAAGAATTAAGTTTAAAACTTAATTTTAGGTTCAAATCTTGGAAATATTACATAATATGAATATATTGTTTATGTTTCATATTAACTGAACATTAATTTATAAGGACATGGATATATGTCATTCTCTGTGTCAATTCTGAATTGTTTGGTAGATGTGTGCTCGTATTTGTTTCCTATACATTATAAAACAAAACCTTCAAAAAACAATACAGTTAAATGTGACTAATTTATTTTTAATTATTTTATTAATTTATTTGATTTTTTTAAAAATTACATGACTAATGTATCACAAACAGCATCAATTTGCATAAATGCATCTGCAATGTATGTTGTTGCATCCCTTGTATAAAAGAATTATATATAACATTTCTTTTTAGTATCCAGAATAATTTCAACTAAAAACAAATACTGGTTCCTCAAGTGTTTGGTAAAAATGTCCATCCACAGTTGCTGGTGAAAGAAAAATTTAATTTCTAGATTGTCATGTTGCACACTTTTGTTTTCAACTTTTATGTAAATACAGTGAAGCCAAGATTCTTTGGTATTTTTACCAAAGCTTATGACACCAGGAGAAGCTTATTACTGTCTGTGAATATACCCCGATATAGGAAAATTACAGCAGCCGGAGTGCCAGCACTATTTTCATACCATATTTGCCATGCACACACTGGAAAAAAACTGCTTTTATCAATTCAAATGTTTGTCATTGGAACGTCATGCAAAGGATTTTGTAGCAGACTACGTCAATGTCAACCAAGAGTCCATTAACTCCCCTGACTGATGATGCAATTAGACAAATAAACAAGAATAGGCTCATCAGTCAAATACACTAAAACTAATTACTGTTACATTTAATCTGCCTCTAGTACTACTGCATGGCAGACATCAAACAGTGCATCATTTTCAATTTATTTTTATTTTTTTCCCTCAAAGTATTCAGACAGAATGCTCAGTCCTTACACAGCTTGCAATGTATATACAATTGTATAACTATAATAATTAAACATAATAAATATTTAGGCTTTGTTTTCACTGTTTTAGCAGTAATAATTACATTTTTAAATCACAGAACTGTGCTGCAGAGGTACAGCGAGGCTCGCAATGACTGGCAGCTTCTCCCTTGGTTGCTTTCTCTCTCGCCCTCTCTCTCAGAACCTGGAATCAGTAGAGTCGGCATGCATCTTCAGCCAGTCTCCGCTCTGTCTATCTGCCAGAGCAGCTTGTGGGGGAGTTCCATTCACAGACAGCCTCGCTGTTTCATCTGGGCTCTGCTATCAAGTCATTACAGATGCAAATTCAGTCAGTAAGACATGCTGCCTGAGAGAGAAAAAGAGAGAGAGGTGCAACCAGGAGAGGGAGGACTAGCTCTGCCAGCCAGAGGGTCATTGTTCCCTGGAGGCTGCTGTGGCATGGCACGGCCAGCATTTGGAGAATCTCCAGAGTCAACAGCTTTACCTACAACCAAGGAATGTGAGGCAAGAAAGTCAGTCAGGGTAACCTCACTGAGTAAATCTCTGTTCATGAAGAATTTATAATAATTTGGATAAGAAACAGACAGCGTCACCCTGAACTAGATGCGGTTTATTCTCAGCCATGGATACAGCTGAAAAGAAAATGAGCCTCTTGCTTCTGAATGAGAAACACAGGACAGATTAATGACAGATTAAATAGCTTGTTACATAATTCTCAAAAAAAAATCTGACTTATAAAAGCCTCTAATCTCAAATGAAAAATGAATTGCTTCCACTAGCCACTTCACACCTTGGCAAGCAGGAGTGGAAATTTCCAACAGAGATGACCTGTGCAAATTCTAGCCCATTTTGTACTCAGGGTCTTAATTAGATACCATTGTTGGAAGCGTGTTTGTGTGCTTAGCCCTCAGCTAATGCTGCGCTCAGGCTTTGATATCAAAAGTGGTTTCCATGGAGATTCTAATGTACTCTCACAAATAGTGCCTGCCCATATGGCCCTGCTTCCTGTGCTACATACCCTGTGTGAGGGACTCTTAGCAATAAAGAACAGTCCATACGTCCAGCCCCTCCTGGTTTCATCTGCATTCTACTGTGCCAGTATGAAAACTTCAGTGGGGATGACATCATAAACCACAGAGCTGTGGGTGATCCAAGGTGAACCTCTTCAATCATTGCTAAATAAAAACCAGAGATTGTTGCACTTCTCCAACAGCCCTTTCTTTGTTTCCACCGCATTACCACTGATCATAGCTGGGCAAGCGCACACTCTTCTCAATCCCAAAGAAAATAATGCAGCAAAAAAAAAAAAAAGAAAAAGAAAAAAAGCTTGGAAAAGCCCCTCCCTGTGTTTGCCTCTATTTGAACACATATTAAGCCGGACATCAACTCCCATCCTTAATCAACAGTGCTCCCAGTTCCCCAGCACACTTTCTTCACAAATATATTTTGTTTTTCTTCGTCATTCACAAAGTTGACAGAGAAAGGCTCACAACGCTCATCCAGAGTGATGCCAACAAGCCAAAGAGATCTGGAACAAGTCATGACACATCAAACCTACTGTGACCACTTCAATTGTGTGTGTTTTGGTGCGTGCGTGTGTGCATGTGTGTGAGCCCTCACAGAAACAACTGACCTGTATCCACTGGCCGAGTGTGACTCCTCTCACCTCTTCTCACAGCGCTACAACCACCCAGTCACAAATGTGGCCACTCGGAGAAGGTGAAACATGATGAATGGAGAGATTCTCATTTTGTCTCAGCCCACTGACTTGCAGCGACCCCTGGGCTTCACGGGCATGAGCGAGGGAGAAAAAGGGAGAGCAGAGAGTGCAGGAGGTTGAGGGAGACGAGTAATTTTCCAGCTCTGCCTGCGTTGTCGGTAACATATGCTTTATTGTTGCGAGACGACAGTCTTTCTCACTTCAACTGCCTCTTCTTTCACTGTGTTGCACTCTCCCTTCGCTTTCTATCTTTGGCCGCACAAAGGCTCATTAGCTGCAGCTGGACTGAAAGGCAGGAGCCTGACTGGAGCAGAGAGTGGAGCAGGGAGCAGAGGAAGCCTGTGAGATCACATGGGTGGGATGTCTGAGAGAGAGGGAGAGAGAGGGAGAGTCAGGCGTGCTTCTGCCACTGCTGTCTGCAGATATTTTTACCAACACGGGGAGGGAGGAGGACTAGGAGGAGAGCGAGGAGGGAGAGTTATTGGTGTGTGGGGTGGAGGGAGCAAAATGTTAAAGAAACTGATGAGGGGAGGCGTGTGTGTAAATGGGGCAAAGAGTTTAAATAGGAAATGCAAAGATGAGGGGATTTAGTTGGGAGTAGTAAAGGTAAGGGAGGAGTAATAGGAATTGTAGTTGGATAGATTTAAAGTAAAAAAAAACATCTGATGCCAAAAACATCTTTGAGAAAAGAGGAGAGGGTGGGGTCTCCAAAAAACAAGAACCCTTCCAATCTCTTTTGAACCCAGCCAAAATCAAATCAGCCAACAAAACACACACTGGTTCAAATGCAAACAGCCTTCTACAAAAATGTTTTCTGCAAAAACACCGTCTAGCTGGAAGAGATTGACAAGCAAATGTCAGCGTAAACCACTTCAACCACAGGAAATAGGATTTGTCTGCACCAGAGTGCATGTGCTCCTGATGCTTCCTATGCCAGGAAGTTCTCCAGAAGAGTTAGTGGGGCCCCCAGTTGTTGCAGTCAAAGAGCCACAATTCCTTTCTTGCACTCAGCTGGATCGTATGTCAACATAAAAGGTCCAGCACTTCCTCTTTCAGGATAGAATTAAGCTTAGACATTTTTTCCCCTCTTATAGAGAGTCCTGAATTACAGTCATTACAGACACATGGCAATTCCAAGCCACAATTACACCACACCTTAAAGTGCACGATGGCAAAGACCAAGCCTGGCCATTGCCTTCCTACTCAATTCAACTTGATTCTCATCTCCTGTACTCTGTCAGGGATTTCTCACATTAAGCTGGATTTCTCTGGTTGAATTTCAGCGGGGCCAATCAGCAAACAGAAGGAGATGTCATGTCATGAATGATTCTTTTGATTTCTGCACTGTTTTAGTGTTGTAAGCCTGCCTGTAGTTTGGGAATAACAACAGAGGAAGTGAATAAAGACAAATATTTAACAATTAAAGTCAAAGCAATAAGAATGTATAAGATAAAAGATTTAATTGCCCTACTCCTCATAGGGTTGTGTACAGCGTTTGCAATTTTCAGTAAGCTTCATCAAGGTGGTGAATTACACATGTCATGGCCAAACGTTAGCAACCGGGTAAAATGAGATCAATTTATTTAAAACTTTAACATAGTCCATGTTTCCAGTAGGCAATTATTTCTTAATAGCCTTGCAGGTCCAGACCCTCTGCAAAAACAAAAAGCATAGATCAAGGGACTGGTTTTTATTAGGCTAGCAAAGATATTTTTTTCTTCAGTATTTACTGCATATGCTAGAAAAAAGCTTATAGAAAAGCAATATTTAATCCAATCAAAAGTTCTAAATAGTACTTACTGCTATTTAATGACAACTTTAGACTGTGTCTCTTTAAAACAGCTGAACTATACAGTTTCTATTTTCTCATGCTCTACATCCTCTCTATTAACCTCGCTAAGTCTCGGCTTCTCTTTAATGCATTTTTGCCCGATCAATACATCACTTTTGTCTTGTAATGCTGTCAATTACATGGTGTTGTGGTGTCATATTAGAAATAGCATGTTTTTCTTCCAAAGGGCACAACAGATGTCTCAAATTTGACCTTTAATCTCTTTTGACTGTTTTTCTCCAGCTATTTTCAAAATGTCCTCGCTAGACCCGAAGTACAGTCATAGTAATTTGATGACAAAGAGGGAATTACCATGTGCTTTATTATATACCTTAAAGGAATTGTCCTAATTTGGTCATTCGAAAGTCCAAGAAGGTTTAAGTTTCTACAAGATATATATTTTTTGGCACATTTGGACATTTGCTCCATGTCGTCCAGCAACATTCTTTGACTACATGTCACATTCTGTTGTTCTGATGGACCCAAATGCAGCAGGAGGAAGGCAAAATCACACTAACAGACTGAACTTCCAAAAATATCACATAACAGGGACAAACAACACAGGGGCATGGAGAGCAATCACAGAAACCAAGATGAAGTCAATCATAATGGGAAGGCAAACAAAAGGATGAACAATATTTGGACAAAAGAGAAGGTGAATCTCATTAATGAAAAGTGTTGCAGCTGTAGGAGCTTGAGTCAAAGAGCTTAGGGAAAATGACTGACAAAAGAAATGTGAGAATGCAGTAAAGAAAAACAGAACTGAAAGTCTAAAGGAGCGTGTGAATATTTTTTTTTCTTTATTTTGCTAACTTGGTTCCAAAAGCAATAAAAGTGAGAATCTAGACAGTTAAACCCTAAACCAAGAAGAAGATGCGGGGTTGTTGGAGAACTTGGTTCTGTGAAAGGAAACAGCTCATCTGACCCCGTTGGACACTTTTTTACTAGTTTATTGTGCCAATTCTGATGCTGAAAACTGATGCATCAAAGCTATTCCTAAAGTTTGCTCCCTTTAATTTTAACCTGTGAGTAGAAATTAGACTCAGGGTTTGGCTGAAAAATCCCTTTCTTTAGACTTCTGAGATAGATTCTGAAGTGTTAAATTATTAGCCAGTTTAAAAACAATTTAAGCCTTCTTTTCCTGGCTGTAAGCCTTCCCCTTTTAGTGGAAAATTATGCAGTACAATTAATGCTATAATAATTGATTTTGTGTTTAATTATTTGTTTTTGTTTAAAAATACATACGAGAAATGTCTTGATTCTAACAACAATGAACTCTTGTTTTTCTTTTTTTTTATAATATGTAAATTAATATTTAGTTAAAACGCTAATAAATTATCTTTGGATGATTTGAAAAAATCTTCTCCTCCTGAGAATTACACCGAAATCCCATTATTTCTTTTCTATGCAATGAATATCACTCAAGTGCCTTGAAATCTCTTAACATAATTGAATTACATTATATCTGATTGCCATCACTTTTCTAAAGATTTTAATCAACGCAACAAGGTATTTTTATAGATAGATAGATAGATAGATAGATAGATAGATAGATAGATAGATAGATAGATAGATAGATAGATAGATAGATAGATAGATAGATAGATAGATAGATAGATAGATAGATAGATAGATAGATAGATAGATAGACAAACTAAATTGTCCCATTTATTAGCAGTTGCAGTTCTGGTTAGCTGTTTGTACCTGACATTCAACATTACAGTAGTCTTTTTTTAAATATGTGGTTTGCGCGCAGGAAGCAAGCGGAGGAGTACAGACTGTACACTGACAGAGCATGCTGAGCCCTTTAAAGCTCACAGCTGGCTATTAAAGCCGAATCAAAATGACCACAGAAGCATTTCAACAACAACACAGCAGTAAAGAGGATGCACTGACTCTACAAACACACATACCTTAAGTTCCAGAGACACAAAGCCATAATAGCCTTATACATTTCTGACATAAACATAGCAATAAGTTTTTATTCTGAAAACTATAAAACACTATACTGTAAATTACATGGACACTAAATGGCATGAGCTATTCACGTTAAAGGAAAGCTGCTGTCCTTATCAGCATCATGCTTTCTTAAATTATCATTTTACAGTTATTGCGTGTGTCTCTCTCTCCTCTTTAAAAAAATCAATGCCACTGACTTAGTCATGCTAATACACAGGAATATGAGCCAAAGTGATTCATTCCTACTGGATTTCTGTTGTCTAGTAACAGGGAAGACTGTGTAACTTAAAGTAAATTTTACTTTGAAATGATTGTCAGTTTTAAATTAAATTAAATATAATTATTTAATAACTGTATACTTAGCTTGGACTGACATAAACGCATATCAGGTAGTTTATGATTACCATTTCAATTCTGTATGCAAATTTACATTTTTGTATTGATTTGCAGTTCATTATTCTCTTCAACTCGTATGCAGACATAGCCACACAGAAAACAGAAAATTAGACGTAAAATCATTTCTAAATCCTACTGCTGCAAAGCATCTTCATCAATTCATCACCATCTAAATCTCAATCGATTGTTTGTAAATGACGCTTGAAAAAAACTCATACTGCGTTTGCAAACCTATAAATGTGGAGTTTTCTTAACTCTCCTGAAACTTAAACTATGAGACAGCACAATAACAGAAGTTTTAGCGCGTCTTAATAATACCAATAAATTTGTTCTGAATGTAAAATATGTTTTGTTTGTTACTGTAATCATTTACTCCAAAATCTTTAATGACAAGTTTTAGTAAATCTTTCTCAAACATATGCTGCCCTATTACATAAAAATGTAAAACATGAGCTGGAGTGATGGCATTTGTTGCACCATTGCACCAGCGACGGTGACCTATATTTGCTCTCGCTTCGAGAGGCTCCATCAACTGACAGAAGAAAATTGAAGACAGCAGAAAAAAAAATAAAGGTTTACAGATGATATAATTATATATGTAGAGCCATACTGCAATTGAGGTCATTTGTAAAGTATGGCAAATAGACAGTAAAATGTGGAATATAAGATATCCTAACAAAATGTATTATTTAATGGAGTAAAAAGGGGCAGGAGTGTTGCCCCAGTCTTTCAGACATCATCAGCATTGTGCAGTCTGGATGTGCATTGAATAAAAATACAACGTTTAAAACCTACTTTAACAGCAAAAAAGAGAAAGGGAGCAAAACAAGGCTGAATCATTGCCTTGTTTATCACCTTCATTACTGTTCTTCTCTAACACATTAATGCCACATTATGTTCAAATACCATAAAGTGCAGATTATTTAATATACTGTGTCGCAGTCATAACAAAAGAAAAACACACAGAAATAATATTTATGTATCACAATACAATAAACCTAACCTGATACTTGAATAGTATTAAAATTAAGTTAATACAGCAAATTCACACCAATGTTTTCATGACAGATAAGAGGTTTTAAACTGCACCCATTCCAATTTAAACCTAATTACACTTAGAGGCAGCTTTAGGCTTTTTAGGTTGTCAATACATTTCATATTTGACATGTTAACAGTAGCCTGTAGAGTTTGAGATGTTGCTCCTCATTTTCATTTTACCATTTCAAATTTGTTAGGAATGGGGTTGTGTGACCCTTATTGGACCACCAGAAACTGTGTCATGTGAGTCGTTGAATTACTCAAATGATTTGATTAAAAATAAAATCCTCAGGGCAAAATCTCTTGCCACGAGTCTTCTATTTCCTATTTTATTTTGCCCTGTGCTGATGTGTTTCACAGGCAGTAGTTATTGCGGTTACACAACAGACTGGAGTGTACCTTACTAAGATGGGAAGAGACAAGATATAAGGAGTGGAAAACCTGAGGAAAAAGACCCAAACATTTCAGGGTTTGGGTCTCAGTCAAAAACATTGAAGCAAACATGCTCTACAGTGAAGCGAGCTGGCTTAAGATCACAGCGTGGTGCCAACAACAATTTCGCAGACGCATCTATTTCTGAATAATGAAACCTGCAGACGTAATCCATCTATTGTTGGAGCTACAGGCTGATGGATCTTCCTGAATCACTGAGACACAATGTCTCATTTTTCAAGAGTGACTTGTTTAAAGAATTGTACAATATAAAATACAATCTGTTGCAAACTAATCTTATCCAATATTACAGAGCCCAATATTTCAAATCAATGCGTCAAATTAGGTATATTAATCAAAATAAAGGTTATCGTGTTCCTCAAGTATAATTAAATCTGAAGCAATGCTCCTATTCAACAAAACATCTAACAAAGATTCTCAATATTTTCAAAGATATTGCTAAACCATTGTATTTTATTGTTTTTAACCTAATGCTGTATATTATCTTGTATCTTTTATCATTACATCTTTATTATTCAATGCGTTTCTGCCAAGTGATCATGTAATCAAATATGGCCGGTCACGTTGCAGACACAAAGTGCTTCCACAGTGATGCGGTGCACAATGATACATCCCAGATTGCTTTGAAGTTCTTATTAGGTCTTTTCTTACATGAGAAGCCTGAAAATAGTCAATATAGTATAGTATGACTATTATAAAACTATGTCAGCACAAAGAAAAATCTTACAACTCCCCATCCTCTTAGTCATTCTTAAGCCGTGTGTTGCTCTCATCTATTACGGTTGTCACATTCGACCATAAATGGTAAAATCAAATGACAGACTGGAGGAGAGAGAGAGCGAAACTCAGGTCTCAGCTGGACTCCCCTGAGGAAAGGCTGTGGCCTGGATGATTATGCTGCTACAGATGATGTCAGTGGAGGATCCCAGGCACTGACAATACACAAAAATATTTATCAAATATTAATTTTGTGGAAAGTTATGGCAGCTTCTTCCACTATACATGTAAGAAGAGAACAGGGGGTAACAGTTATAATGTGCAGTATAGTCATAAGGTTTTTGTATCTATGTATCGTGTACGAATGGATGCATTTGATGGACAATACAAACAGCTAAAATCAGGATAATAATCAATAGTAGTGTAGTGAACTTCAGCATTTTCATTGAAGCTTCATAGATAAATTTGCAGATCATCTGTGTTTGCGTATGTCCTGTCGACGTACAAATTATGCAAATAAATAATTAGCGAATGCAGAAGTCTCTTTTCTCATTTGGCTTTGGAAGAATTGCACAAGTATATGCAAGCTAAAAATAATAATAAAAGCAATATCCAATTAAACACAAAGGAATCCATTGAAGGAAACATTGCAACATCTACAGATTTATGCAAATGAGATTTTCACATGCGCTCTGTACAATTGTTAACGTGCACTGTGCCTGAGGCTGCAGACAGATCTGCTCCACACACATGAAAGAAGGGGAAGGGAAGGAGTAGAGGTTGTGCAGGGAGGTTGGCGGGGGGGGCTGGTGGAGAGAAGTGAGCCCCCCAGCCCCCTGTTCAGCACTCAGCACGAATCCGAGCTGCTGCCTGGTGACGCCTGCTGCAGCCTCTCCTCTGCAGCTTCAGTACTCATTGATCTGTTCTTCCTCCTCTTAGAAACAATAAAGGAAGCATGGCTGTTGATAAGCCACATGACTATACACATGCACTATTTTCACTGTAATATCTTATTAAATCAAGAGTTGGAGATGGCAGACAGGTTCTTGGAAGGCCGGCATATATTTGGATTCTGCTAAATAACTGATATTCTGTGAAGAACTTGTTGATAGTTCTGAGCTCACACACGTTCTGATTCCTGACGAGATTGTGGGTTTTCTATAAAACTTTCACACCGAACTACATTAACATTTTTTTCTTTAATGAAACATGCCTAAACTAAAGCACTGTTTTGTCTCAGCTGCCTTTTATTGTTACAATCGGTGATCAAAACACAAAGAAACAGCAGACAGGAAGCATAGCAGATGCTTCGCATTCAGCCTGAAGTTTTGATTTGCTGTAATTTAAGTCTCATGCTGTCGAGGCATAATCAGGTACTCTCACCCTCATGTCAATCACAATGCATGCCTAAATTATTCATAAGTCTATCATTTATTTATGACTATATTTTCCCATGCCACCTGAAAGTTAGCAAAAGTCGGCTCACTGGCAGAAACAGAGCTGCCAAAGCCTTTCACAGAGACGCAGGGCTGCTTTTATCTTTCACACAAACTGAGGAAAGCTGTGGGATGTGGAGTTCACATTCCGCAGACAAGCCTTATCATTTATATATAGCCAGTATCATGGAGAGATCTTGAATCATTTTTCATATGCAAAATATTCACAGTTATCTGAGATAAATTGGGAAGTAGGGCAGCTACTATGAAAATGTATCACAATACATTTTCACTGCTACGAAAATGTGTTGTGAATTAGAGTCAGATTAAAAACCACAATTGACAGGAACAACTCAATAATGTGAAAAGTGTTGAGGGTTAGTATTATGAATGAATGTTTTAATTCTTGAAAAGAAAACATTCAGCCGAAGTCTGATTTTGAGATTGTGAAATTGTGCCATTGGAACAATTTATAATAATTGTAATAATGCACGTTTTAAAATAAATGATAATGGAAACCAGAATTTGTCATTAAGATCCAAGGTATTATTAATATAGCATTTTTTTATCCACCAAATGTAGCACAGACAGTGTTGCTTTTTGTTATAATTCTCTACCTAGAGTGACAAAACCTGGGGTTTGCCATGAGGCATAACAGATAAAACAATCAATGATGATGATTTCACAGGACTAATGATAATAGGCCTTGCAAGCAAAAAATAAATTTGGATTTGAAACTCAGGCTGTGGTCTTTCTGCAAGGCGCTTGCGTGGGTTTTCTCTGGGTCCTCTGGCTTTCTCTCACAGTGCAAAAAAACAGACACGTCAAAATAATATGCATCTCTAAATTGCCCTAAGGTATTAGTGTGCGCATAGTTATCCTGTGTTTTTGTGCTGCCATGTAATGGACTGCTTATTTATGTGTTCAGTATATGGTAATGGTTGCTCCCCTTTTGTTGTTCACAATATAAGCAGTGTAAGAAGATATTGCTGTACACTACAGTTAGCTGATAATGTCTAATTGACATTTGTTCTTCTCTAGTTCAAGATCTTACAAATGTTGACTGTTCACACCTCAACTGGATAATTATACGCACAAAGCCTAAGACGATAAACCCTTTATTTATTTTTTGCTTTTTTGGCTCTAGATCAAGACAAGCTGAGATATGAAAGCATGTAAAGAACAATTTAAGGTATATCACTGGTCAAAACTGAACTGGCTTTTTATGTGCTGTTCAAACTTTGTTATTTAGCATCTTTAATTCATATTTACAGAATATTGTTGCTTATTTAACTTATTTCTCTGTCTAGTTTAGCTGATCATTATTTTGGATCACATTAATTATAAAATACCAGCAGTGGAAATTACCAACAGGACATGAGTGATGGTTAAAAGTAAGCTGACAAGGGCAAAAAAATAAATACCTTTTTGATTTGCTGGCGACAGACCAATCTTTCTAAATAGGTGTCATGGCAACATCTCAGGAAAGAGCGATCTTGAACCGTGAAAACTCGGCACCGCTTAACCAGGAAGGAGCCAAATACACAAAAAGAGTCACATCAAAAGCTTCTAAATTGGAAACATGAACCCTGTGGAGACTCACAAAGCTGCTCTGCAATCTGAAAGGTTGATATTAGTTCACACTCAACCTTTGATGAAAATATACTTCATTGATGCAGTTGCATACATTTGGAATTTCTAATAAAAAAAGTAAATAAAAATGTGATGTGACAAACAATAAAAAGCACACTGAAAGGGAAATGAATTAATGAGAAGCATTTTTTGTTTCCTCTTATGTCACTAATGACTATATAAAGTGAAAATACCTCCCCTGGTCATTAGGTGGTCCAAATTAACCTACTTGACTGCAAGTCAAATAAATCTCACTGTCGATAACATTTTATGTTTCATCAAACAGCAACAATTCAGGTTTAGCTTTAGTCCAGTCAAGCTGATCTAAAATTTCTTGTTGTTAATACATAATATGCATATCATTTATTTTCTAATACGTATTTTTCCACTGGTTACCTGCTTAAATATTTGAAGCCAGCAGAAATGTATACTTTTCCAAACAAATTAATCCACTTCTATTGTGTTGAGATTTTTTTCTAGTACTGATAGAAGGAAATAAAGGAATGTTCTGCATTCTAACATGACCGTTGGCATTTATTAACTAAAATATAAAAACTGCAGGTTGAAAAGCACAAAGTAAATTCTTGTTTCTACAATTCCACTAATTTCCAAAAAACATAAAACAACTTTTCAACACAAATACCGAAAGTCTGATCTATAACCCTTCTTCAAAGTCTTTCTGTGAAGGTGAGACCCCTTGATTCTTATTTCCCTAATCAAAGGAAACTGAATGGATTCACCCATGCGTGTGAAGCTTTGTGTGCAGACAACTCAGCCACATTAGCCTCCTGATGTGAGATTCTGCTTAGTGCTGTTAAGCCATGACACCTTCTCTGTGAATTTTTAATGGAAGAATTTACTGGTATTAAGCTTAAGCCATCTGTGCTGAGGTTTGCAATACTGGCACAACTGAACCACTTCTCCAGATAAGAGTGTCTTAATTCACCAGCTTTTTCATGAGTAAATACAACTACTTAATATTTCAATGTCCTTTAACTCTGTGCCACATGTACTAATTAAATTCTGCTCTAAGGAGATGGCTGGGCGCAAATGGACTGACAAGAAAAATGGATGGAGAAAGGAAAAACATACACAACAGGTATGAAAAGGGTTTTAGGATTGTTTAACTTCCTGTTGCAATACAGCTGCAGCACTGCATATTTTCTGACACAAGCAGCTGGCAGATAATCAAACACAATACCTCTGGCACAATATGGCGTGTTGGGGCTATGTTTCTACGGTGAACAATGTACGCAGTTTAAAACACTGCAGCATAGTCTTACCAGACAGGGGAACAAATTATTGTCTTTCAAGGCACAAGTTAAGACCAGAATTCCAAGAAAAGTAATCAAACATGTGTCAAAAGCCAAAATATAACTTCCAATTCCTGAACTGTGAATGTCGTGTCTCAAACATTATAATTTCTCAATTTTATAATTTAGTTACAGTGCTATTTTATATTAAAGTATTTGTTAATGCATTAGTTATTAATGTGGCTAATGAGATGTATTTATTAGAGGGATTTAACTTAAATAGCTTCCAAAACAGACAAACAAAACAAGAATATATGCTAAATACTAACCAAATCACAAAAAAATAATTTTATGATCCAAGTGATTCATTTATTTTATGCTTTCCAAAGAAGTTTATTTTTTATGTAAGGAATTAAGGTGTAGAGCGTTGATGCTGAAAATAATAGGCATTTTCATCCATTAACAAGGAATATAAGCACACCTGATAGATTTATTAATTGGTTAATTCAAAAAAATTCTTATCAGATGGTTTATTACATTAAAGAAAAAAAATCTGGCTTTTGCAGTAGGTAATTTATTTTAAGTCATTATTTAGGGTTTGCAAATATAATTGCTTGTAATCATTTACATTTGAATATTTTTCATGTTGGGTATTGCTGCTTCTCTGACAGTAATTTCCAATCCATGTTTTACATCACATAGTTAATTCGGTTTCTCTTTACCTCATAATTTGTAAAAGGAAATTAAGTTGCCTGATATATAATTTTTCTCCAACTACATGAACTGTATTGCAGTCTGCTTCTCTTCTGTAACTTTTTTTCATGTTTTGTCAGATGTAGGGGTTCTGGGTAGCTTGTTTTGAATTGGATTAATGTTATTTAACTTATGTATATACAGAGGTGGTTAGTAACTAGTTACATTTACTGGAGTAACTTACTGACAAAATATACTTTGAGAAGTATTTGTATTGCACCATATTTTTTTTACTTCTGCTTAGCTAATATGATTTTTGAAGAAATGCAAATTTTACTTGGTTAAAAGTAAAATGTTAGTAATTTTAGTAACTTCACTCTACCCATGTGAAGTTACTATTCTAAATGAAGAACAAACATATTTCAAACAAATCACAAACAAAAATGTCTGGTGAGACTTTTTGTTTGTTCCCAAGATGAGATGAGCCTGTTGTGCTATTTGTGATAGTAGGCAGTAGATATTATAACTCCTTTGCACCCTTATAACATGTATGTAAATATTGGTTTCAGAGGTTTTTATGTTGTGGAAAACAGAGATTTGGCTTTTTTTTTTAGATATGTTGAAAAATATTCAACATATCATCAAAACTCATAAATGCAACAAAGATGTGAAATAGATACAAGTGCTACTCAAATGTTGCCCTTAAAATATGTTACGTAATCTGTTTCCATAGACAGTTGCTCTATCTGCACTGAAGAATATTATCTCATCTCACCATGCTGAATGCTTGAAGTTAAACGTAACTAATACTTTAACCACTTGGATGTACTCAAAGACTATATAGAGAGCTGAACTTTAAACCCGAAGTGGTCAGGTAATTATGTCATTGCAGTAAAAGCAACTTACTCTGCTCTATCACACAGAAAATACAATTTTAAGCATTTACTCTCAACGCAAATACATAATAAAAAACAGGAACACATCATAAGCACTACTCATACTTCATGCGCCTCATTTCATCACATTTATACTCACATAAAACATATCTATGCTCTCATACATGACAAGATAAGGATCTGTGCGACAGCAGTTTTAATATTACATCTGAAAAATGTAATTCATAACAGGGGAAACCTGAAATTCATATGAATGTCCAAATCAATATCAGTTAAAATTCAATGCCTATATTACAACCCCCCCCCCAGCATATTTAGCACAACACAGTTGAGAAAAAAAAATTATTTTCTTTTTATTCTTGTGAAATTAGATGCATCTCTTGTGTCAGTGAAACAGCTGTCTTTATTGACTAAACACTTGTCTGCTCCAACATCACACCCTGTCCCTGTTATCAGCCAGTCTTTTGTGGCGTCTCAACAACAGTTGTGTGAGCTTTGAATACCATCTATCTCGCGGGGATAAATTCAGTATGCTAATGGGTTTTGAACGTCGATCATATAATTTTCAAACAGCAAAAACAAGATCTGATCTTACCTTTAGCTAAATGTGTTATAATGCGACGACCCACTTTTGTTCTGCAGAGAACAGAGAAGAGAAACACACACAATGTTTGTTAATACCTTTAGCAAGTCTTAAACTATGCAGTTGATAAAGAGATTATGCACATTGTGGCCCTGGGAAATATGGCTTATGCTGTTTGTTGCTGCATTTTATGTGAAGTGCTGTAGAGAGACACTCGGAATAATTATGCTGTAATGCTCTCTGTTATCACAAATGACAGTAAGGAGGCTTTGTTAGAAAAACTTTGCCTTTTCTGCATTGACATACAAATGATTTTCAAAACATCTTCTTAACCGTATGAGAACCAGCCTTCCTTTTATTCCTGTTTGTGAGATGGAGGTGGAGGGGAGGCAGGGATATCCCCAGAGTGTCCCTATCCTCTTCCACAAAGCACTCTGTCTCAAACGAGACCCTTTTTCACCTCTAATCTGGATAAAAAGAGCAGTAGGCTGTACGCTGCTGACTGTGTTTCTCCCAGGTAAAAATATGTAAAAAAAATAATTGGCCTATGTTCAGTTTTGTAGAAGAAGCCCTGGTGTTTTTTTGTATGTCATAAAATTTTGATGATTTAATCCCAGATACAATGCAGTATAACTTTTGGCAGATGGTCAGTCTCAAAGAATTGTAGATCCTCTATCTTACGTAACAGCAGCCATTCTTCAAAATGCTTGTCTTTTGTTTTACCTTATCTAGAGTTTTTGATTTCTCTATAATGTTGAATACTATTCTCATCTGTTTAGCCAACTACCGTTTATTGTGAGATTAAGACAAAAAAGGTATTTTTTAGGGATGCCTAACAAACAAGAAGTTGACATTAAGATAACATCTGATGGTTGTTATGAAAACTTGGAAAGAGTCTGTTCTCTTGTCTTTCCCATTTTGAATATAATTTAAGTTAATGGCAAAATCTAACCATCTTAATAAAATGCAAACCACAAATAACAAAGAAAAACTGTTTGAGTTAATTTGATCTTAAATAAATTAGTTTGCTATTGGTTAGATGTGTGCCATAATTGATTTAGTTCAAAATTATGTTTATCAACATGATATTTTCAATGAAACATAATATTAAAAAATATTTCATTTGTTTATTAAACAGGTTTACCTGGATTACCAACACATGCAGACACATTTCTTATTTCTAGTACCTAATTTACAGACGTGTGCCCTAAAATTGCTTACAAAGACATAGAAAGCTTTAAAATGAACCCATGATAGTCTGGCTATATCACAGTCTGTCTGTTGAGTGAAAAATATAAGAAGCAATGAGCACAAAGTGACAGCAGAGGTGTGGTGCCTGGTATAGCTTGACAAATGAACCACTTAGGAATTGTTCCCTGCAGCATTAAAAAGTAACAAACCAGCAGAAAAAACACATTAAATACTTGAAACCACAAATAAAAGACGCAAAAGAAAAAAATGAAGAAAAATCTAATTTACCTTAAATCAATATGTTTAAATGCAGGCCTGTCACCTGTAATCGTTCATACTCACCATTCATTTCGTTATTATTATCAGTATCCTCCTGCCTGACGCCCCATGAAGCTCTGAGAGTTCACAATTTTTTTTTCCTCCACCATGGTCCAGTTTTACCTTGCAGAATCCGTTATTAATCAGAAAGCAGTGAACCTAGAGCCAGTTTCCAGCACAGTATACTGGGCTGACCGGTGCAGCTGTCGCATACAGTAGTGCTTATACAGGCACTTCTTCCGGCTGCTCGGGGAACAATGGTGCAGAATCAGACTGACAGCTTCACGGACAACGTGACTCCTTTTGACCAATCAGGGGCTTTAAACCAGGAACCAGCCGCAACAGAGAAGAGAGAAGAACACTGAAGCCTCCCCGCAAAAAAAAAAAAAGAAATCACACGCAACATGACTGTAATCAGGTAGCACTCCTTGGTAACACATGGTGTGCTGGCAATTTTAAATGGAAATACAAAAAACATTTATTCTGAGACTGCAACGTGTTTATGTAATTTATGCGCTTTACAGCTGCATTTTCTTTTCCCCGCTATGATTGGATGTCTGAATACTAATAAACTAACTGAGTTAAAATCAAGTTATAATGTCTTATCCGTAGCAGGCAGTATCATTATAACAGAAAAAAGAAAAACAAGAGTAAAAAAATAAAAATGTATTGCACGATAAACTGATGTCCTGTTTTCCAAAACTGACAAGGGTGAGAAATGTGCTCTGAAGCTCCTCTAAACAAGAGATGGCTGAAAAACACCCTACGTCTACTACTGTCGATAATAATAATAGTAATAATAATAATAATAACAATAAATACATAAATGGAATCCATACCCTATATGTTAAAAAAAAACCAAAAAAAAAACGCTTTTTTGTTGTTTTGTTTTGTTTTTGGGGTTTTTTTTGTCCAGGGAACATTTTTTGAAAAAAATGTGTAGACAAACCAAACACACTGTCATCTTGTGGTCAAAAAGTAAACTACTAATATCCTCAACCTTGGAAGACCCGTACATAGAAAAACAAGAACAAAGACAAGTTCAAACTTGTAGGATTCGAATTACTAGAGATTACCAATAAGATGTTTTCAAGTTGTTGTTTTTTTAGTAATTTATTTTGCAGCATTTTATGAAAAATATATTAAATATAATTTAAATCATTATCATTAACATTGCACAAACAATGCGCATTAAAGATCATCCCAAAAAATTTAGAACATGTTTTTGTAACTTGACAAATAAGATCTTTTGATACAGGTGGTACAGTACAGTGACTCACAAAAATCTTGCTCAGCAGGTTTTTTTAAATTCTGATATTTTGTGACCCTGCGGGGGAACCTATTTGCAAATGTCGTACTAAATAATATTCCAAAACTGAATAATGCAGTTCAATCTCAAATGTTCTCTAAGACAACATTTGAACCTTTTGTTTTTGTTTGTTTAAAATTGATAAGTTGTGTGTCTGTCTTACAGAATAGTCATTTTAAAATTCTCTTTCAAAATAAGTGTCTGAGGCTATATATCTCACCTTCTGTAGTCATGTATGTTGGTGCTTATTGCTTGTTTCTTTTTTTTTTTCTTTCAATAAATGTTACTATCCCTGATCTTACAGTGGCGTAACACGGATGTGGTGCCATCTGGTGGAAATGTTTTGTTACTTCATGTACCTGTATCCACAAGGACTGCACACAAGCTTTAACATCCATCCATCCATCCATCCATCCATCCATCCATCCATCCATCCATCCATCCATCCATTACCTAGCATACTTATAGGGATCAGGAGGGGGGTTGCCTCTATATTTGGGAATTTTGTTGTTTATTTATTAACTTACACACATTTTCAGCTTTGTAATTTTGCCCTGCAAATAAAAGTGCAGGGCATCATATTATGTTAGACATAATATGATTGTCTAACATATTATGTTAGACAATCTTTATCTAACATAATATGTATAACCTTTCTTTGTGGATTTCTGTAATTTACTGATATGCTGCTTTTGTTTCCAGTTTTTGAATGTTTGATGTTGACAGACTGTGAGTTTCTGTGGTCATTTTTAGTCCTTTAGGCCCCCATTGTAAACCTAAACTTTTATAACTTTCTGATAATATAACTGATTTTAAAAACGTATTTTATGAATTATTTGGACTCTTGCCCGTGAATTGTTGGGTTATGCACCTTATTCTTTTGTATTTCAGCTCTACTTGTGGACATGCCATCAAGCTTTAAGTCTTAACGCAAATTTTAGATGTGAAACAGATTCTAACAGTTCTGTAGATGAGTGGGAGTTTAGAAGCCTGCTAAAAAGAAGAGTAGACAGGCTTGACTGAGCTGAAAAAACATGACAACCATGTTTAAAAAGATCTCACTGAACACACAAGAGTATGATAAATAACTCAATATTAAGAGCACAGGAAATCCAAAGTACAGCAGCTAAATGAGATTCAACCATCATTAATTTTAACTATGAACAGTACACATGCTATTTTTCACTGTCACAAGTCAGAAACTTAGTGGTGAAAAATGGTATATTGTCACAACTATCTCTAATTCAGACTAACTAGACTCACTTCTCAACTTTCCTGTCAGCCTAGTATCTCTTTCACTCCCCCATTTCCACATCTGTCTAAATTATTTAGCAGTACTCTCTGTATTGTTTGTGCTATTCATACAATGAACAGTAGATGATGCTAATATGTTGGGGCTGAAAAGCAGCTATGGACTTACAATGGAGGAGGACTGCAAACACACATGGGGTCAACAGGGACAAGGGTCTCTTTTAGCTGTGTACAATTGAAACAGCTCATTAAAATCCAGTGTTTTATATTTTATTTTGACAATATTAACACATTGACATATTTAAAAAATACTAATAAGGTAAATGTGCAACACTTTCACCTGTATGATCAAAGAATCAACCAAGCATCTACCTAATCAACATATGTAGTAAAATTAAGGATATTTTTTGTAGTTTTCTCTCTTCAGGGGCTTTAATATGACCAGACAACATCATGTAACCAAAGTTGTCTTATTGATGCTTGTCTCTTTCAGACAGTAATGTCTGAAATGATGCACAACATTGTAATGATCCTCATTTGCTCAAGTAGTCCTTAATTAACCAACTTAATCGCATAAGAATGGTCTTCCTTCCCTGTGATGTTCCAGCAGGTCTTCACTGCAGCAGGTTTTGATTGATTAATATTGAGCTTTTCTGGATTTGGGTTTTTCTTTTGTGGAGATCAGTCATATTTAGCTCCAGTAATTGACTTTATCCAAGGTGAATTCAAAATTTACATTTGGGGTAATACATAAAATCAACTTTTTTGAGTTTTATGTCATATTATAATAATATTCCCTCATCAAAACACATCTGGATTGTTGCGTAGATTATTTTATCTACTTTTGAGAAATCTTTGAATCTTTTGTGGCACCATTCAAAGATACTTAAGCACTTGCTCCCAAAAAGCACCACCTATTTTCCCAAAAGGCCTCCTTGGAGCTGCAATTCAGGCTCCTGCCTCTCAAATACTTTTTCCACTCAGCAGTTAGCAAACATTTGGTACTGTGAATCTGGTGAACTTATAATATTAACTACTTCATCATACTAACTACTTCAAAATGGTTGGAAATGGCATCCTGGAGGAGCATTGTTGTGAGGATGTGCTGAAGGGGAAGTGTCGGAAATGGTCCGAGCTTCTTAAAAAGACAGAGGCCAGTTCTAATGCTTCAAATAGGACTCTGATGTAAAGTAAAATCTCTCAAGTTATTTTTGTTATATATAGCATTTTCATTACATCTGAAAGCAACATAATTACTTGATTGTGATATGAAATGGCACTATGTGCCTGGAAAATACATAATCATTCTCCTTTTAAAAAAACTCACCTGGATAACTTTTTCAATGTATTTCACTGGCTGTTTTATTTAGCAATGTTTAAAGAATTTTATTGTGCTTTAGCATAGAACCTGTCCTTTTTTCACCTGGTTTGATAATATGTATGAGACAAATGGTAAATGTGCCCATCAAAATAATTGCTTTGCTTGGCACAGTGGTGAGATCAGCTACCCTGTATGCAGAGGCTACAAACTTTAATGAGGTCTAGAATTTGAATCATTTCCTTTGTACTTTTATTGCATGTTTTTTTCCCTCTTGTCTCAACCTCCTTCCTGTCAGATTACTGTTGAATAAAGGCTGCTAGTGCTAAAAAAATTAATAAATATATTATTGGTACAAATGCAAACATTTTTAAAGAGAACCCAGTAAAAGGTAAAAGAATGCAGAACAGCATCTAAAACACAATCTGTTCAAACTTCAATCTATTTGAAGTATTATGATGTAACTTACACAACCAATCATTGAACTAGAGGGGTAAGTCATTTTTCACATGACTAGGTTGCTTTTGAATAGCTTTTTTCCTTAATATATCAAATAATTTCATGTATTTTGTTCAAATAACTGGTTATTTTTGTTTGACATATTTATTTTGGTGGTCTGAAACATTTAAATGTGATTAAAAAAATAATGATAAAAAATTAAAGCAAAAAAAAAAAAAATTGAAAGGAGCCAAAAACTCTCCTACCACTGTGGATGGTTTTAAAAACATGACAAAGATAGATTTTAAAAATACATTAGCTCAGTTAGGTTTGGGAGTCAAAGAAAATGTAATTCACTTCTCCTCTGAACGTATTGCAGTGAAAATCAGATGTCATCAAAAAGTTCAGGTTTGCTGTGAAGGAAAGTGATCAGCTGTCAGTTGAAAGCACGAGTGTAATCTGAGGGCTGAGCATGGACCAAGGACCAGGTTACATGGGACATTCTGCTCTAGCCTTTTCTGAATTATGCATTCCTCTCCAGTGGATATCCAGTTTCCTTCATTCAACATGTCACTCTAGTCAGATCTATTATGAACATTCTTCTATCATCTAATTTCCCCTGACAGCTGTTGGATGATTTCTTTTTATGCTTAAAATAATATGCTCAGGCATAAATTATTATTTTTGCCTTTGTATTTAAAAAAATCATAAGTGCACAAACAGCAAATCTTTTCGGGGTTTATGTTATTGCTGACAGCAGAATCACACACTGAGTCTCTGGTTAGAGGAGTTCTGGAGAGCTTTTGTGAACCACCTGCCAATTTTCTGCTTTTGTAGAGCTGCTGATAGAGGCCTCACAGGCTGCAATGAAAGTAGAACCCTACCGAGTGTGATGACCTGTGTCCACTCCCTCCTGTAGTCCTTGGCGATACAATTGCACCACAATGGAAATTCAATCAAGAGATGGAGCACAGTGAGTAGAAGCAACACTCCTGTCCTTCTACAGCTTGACTGATAATCGATCAAAAGGGAAACTTTAAACACATCTGGATTGGAGAAGCTACAGGACAGTTTGGAGAAAACATTCTTTCTCTCTGTAAGTACAGTCAGTGTTCTGGCTGGTTTTGTATGCAAAATGATTTGATGAATGCATCAAAGGTTTATAGTTGTGCAGCTTCATTTTAGTTATCTTTACACCATTTTTAGATAAGTATCTTAGGTAAACTAAAACCAATTAAACATGTTGCTTTGAGATTTATATTGCAGTGGGACAAAACTACTGCTTACATTTACATTGATACAGGCCGACTGAAACCAGCTTTGTCTATAGACAAAGTCTTTTATAAAGACTATTCAGCAAATAGTGAGAGCAGAGTGACAACTTTTAAAAATTAAATATACCTTATTTGTTACTTCATTTACTTTTACTTTTGACTAGTGTTACAGAATACTAGCATTCTAAATTACTTTGGTTAATCACATTACAACTCAAAAGGTTCAAAGTTTGTGTCACAGCTTTGGAGGCAACTTTACAAGGATGTAACTCATGATTCAAAACCTCCCACATTGCTTAAGAACACTTAATCAATACCCTAAATGGATTATTAAGAATGTATGAGCAAATATAACTCAATTCACTGACATGTTTCGAGTCAGTGGCTTAATGACTGACACGATTTCCTTTTACCCACTGTAATGTTTCATGTTAAGATAGAGGGAAAAATCAGCATTGATTGATAACTGCCTGCCACCTGAAGGCCCTTAGAGAAAGGACTCTGAATGCAAACATGGCAGCTGAGAATGATTAAGGGGAGGAAACCAAACAGAAATTGAACTGCAGGATCAGGTAGCGAATCTTAAGTGGACCCTTCCTGTCTCTCTGTAACACAGAAACCCACCCTGACAGTCAAGGAGTTTTTAATCGTTTTCATGTTTTAGTAATAAGCAAATTATGACTTTGGCAAATTTTCTTATGTCAACATGAGTTTGAGTCGCTTCTTATTGCATATAGTTGATCATGGTAATTTTACACAGCAAGGTGAACAGTGAGCACAATCAGTTCAATATCGATGATTTTAATAGAGGATGACAATGTGTGAGAGTGCAGAGATGCATGATTAACAGTCTGTGTGAGCCAAATCTGTCATATTTTAATACTATCAGATGCTATTGAGATTGAATGGCAGGGTATCTATGACTACGATTACAAATGAGATTGTGCACATCACTAAACCCTCATTTGGTTTAAAAGAAAGTACTGAGAGAAATGTATGTGAAATGGACCGTGTAGACTATTAGTGCTCTGGATTGACATATTTCAGATGGCTCAGCTCCTGACAGAATGGAGCCTGTACATCTCTATAATAAAAGCAGAGAAATGAAACCAGATTAACAATGCTGTTTGGCGTATAAGAGCGAAGAATTGTTTTTCATTGGTTGACAGCTTTTATGCATAGAGTGCATTTGCATTCAGATGGCAAATAACAGACACAAAAGGATTTAATGTCTGAGCTGACTCCTAAATTCCTAATAGAATATGTTCTTGTTTTTATTTTAAAAACTAATATGGCATGTGCTGTATATTAACCTTTTCTATGGTTGCAAGATTTATATTTTTGGCCCACTGATCAGGAACTTAAATCACCCAGTAAAACAGTAAAAATTCTGAAATATGTTAACATACATGTGGAAATATATTAAAATGGAGTGCCATGAAAACGTTTTTGCCCGCTGCAGATTTCTTCTATTTTTGCTTGTCATGTATGTTTGTCATTTAGCAAATGC
This sequence comes from Phalloptychus januarius, assembly GCA_902982915.1. Lineage (NCBI taxonomy): Eukaryota > Metazoa > Chordata > Actinopteri > Cyprinodontiformes > Poeciliidae > Phalloptychus > Phalloptychus januarius. The sequence continues at coordinate 10,479,571 of CADWAE010000230.1, read as the reverse complement.
TAATATCAAGCACCTGTGATGAATTGCATGTTTGAATATCTATTTAAATGCCCTCATGTTCAATGATCAATGAAATGTGATTAACCATGTTTTTGGAACGATTTCACTACCAATGCTGAGGTCTAATCTAAAAAAGCCAAAACATCACATTGTAGAACCTTCCTGATATTTAGTTAGGAAGGTTAAGGCTAAATTTTAGGCTAAAACAAACCAATATGTTATATCTCAGTCAAAAGGAATTTAAGATCAGACACTGACATCTATGAGACTTTTTTCAAATACTTATATTATCTTCATTTGATATCTTTTTTTTAATCTAAAACATTTCAGTATAATAAAAGTCAGAACAGATTAAAATAAAACTGTAGCATTTCTTCTAGTCTATCGGAGCCTGTTTATGCAGCTGTCTGACTGCATTTAGGACAATTTATATAAGGAAAGGAAAAAATATCTACTTACAGTAAGTAGTGCTGCAGAAACTGTGTAATGCAACTAAATGACTGGGAAATTTTGCAGAGCACACATTAAAAGACTAAAATATTTTTGCTCGGCATCAATATTTTACTGAAATAACCATTAGTACTTTAAACTAGATGATCTGTTTTGATCATTATTGAGCTTATTTTTAAATACAGAAAATCAATTACATACTCCCTGCAGAGAACTATGCTCTTACAAATCCATCCCTAGCCCCACAACAAGATGAATTAATAAAATTAATTCTATTAAATCCAAGTACTTCAAAAATAAAATTAATAAAATATTCATTACAACTCAAATTTTCTGACTCACTTATTAAGCTCTCATAAAGGCTTCTCTAGTTTAAGCCGATGTGCTTTTTCATCAGAAGACTCTCTTACTGCGGCAAAGATTAATTAATGGCGATGCTTTTTGCATAATGGGCACTTGTGTTTAGCAAACAATTTTAGTTAGCATAAATCACAGTCAGATAATTGATGTAGGGAGATGTAGGAAGATAAATATGACTGTGTTTGCTGCAGTTCAGTAGCAAAGTTTCCACTTTCCGTGAAATGCAGCTTCCAAATCTCTTTAGCACACTTGTAATATACTGTTTAATGGTGCAGCTCCAATGTTTCTTAAAGCACTTTGACTACATTTCTGAGATCAAACACAAATGTTTGATCTCAGTGAAGTGGTTTAATATTGGCCTCTTTAATAAGTTCCCATGCTCAGAACCAGCTCTAAGGCAAAGACAAGGGGCTTCCAACTCAAGACTATCCTGCAGTTCTTAAATGCATCATTATTCCAACATACCTGAATCAAATAAATGGCTCATTATCATTTCTCTGCAGAACTTGGTAATATTTCAACGAAGTAATGTAGCAGTTTGAGTCAGGTGTGTTGAACTATGGGTGCACGTAAAATTTGCTGGGTAATACCTCTTGAGAACTAAAGTCAGAGACTCTCACATAGACAGACTAAAACAGTGCTTTGGGCCCTCAAACCACGAAGAACGCCTTTAAATTTTTGAATTTAACACAGACAATAGATCTTATTTATTTAGAATAAGAATACGACTGACTTTAAAAGTCTTAGTAAGTGTATAAATGACAATAATCACCATTAATTGATTGTTGTTGATTTTCCTTCCCAAAAACATCTTAGCAAGCAATAGTCAGTTTTTCTTGATTGCTTTTGAGCCAGTTAAACTTGCATCCTTCGCAAACTGTGTGGTAGTTTAGGCAACGTTGTTAACAGGTAGAGGGGGCATAAATCAAACTGTGGAAATTTGTTTTGTACTTCTGCTGGACAGTTCAAATCAGAAGAAATGGCCTCAGAATGGTTCAACTTACAAAAAGAAGCCACAAGTAAGCATTAATTTTGGAGCTTGCACAGCCAAATAAGCTCTCTGAAGTTAATTAGAGAGCAATGAAAGGGATTATGGGCTGCACTGTTGGTAAGGTCCTGGGCTTAAATCTCAGTGTTTGGTCTCTCTGCATAGAGTATATATTATTCCCCTCTGCATGGGGGGGTTTTGTCTGGGTACTCTGGTCTTTCCCACAATCCAAAGGATGACTTTTAGGTTGATTGATCTCTGACTTACTCTTAGTCCTTAGTATGTACAAGCATGATTGGAACCAATCTCCACACAGTCGAGCAAAATGAATGACATAGGTAGTGAAAAGATAAATAGAAGAAATTATTCTCAAATTTTGTTTCACTATTTGTTTATTAACTTATGTTAGAGAAAGTCAGAAGAGTTTTTAAATAAATGGGACAAAACTAAAAGAACTCAGTTGCATTTTGTGAATCCTTATAATCAACATTAAGATTCTGGAAATGAGATAAAGTCAATTTTAATTAAACCTTTTCATTTTTGCTCTGACTCTCTATATGCATGTGCTAAGAGTAATGGGATATTATGTCACAGTATATTTATACCCTGAAGAAACATGACAATATGAATCACCAATTAATAGTTCCTAGACTCTCTGATTAATTTTTAAATAAAATAAAAGATAACTGATGTTTTTATTACTTTTATCTTAATTTTTTAATAAATTAATAACTTAATTGAATCTTTTGGACTACTAAGTGTGACACAGGTGATATTTCTGAAACAGATATACCTTAGGGTATTTTTTCCCATCCTCCCATCTTTTCTAAATCTTTCAGTCTATATTGCAATTACAGCTGGATTTCGTTGGTGTCTTTTCTAATGTCTTATGATGTGTGGACAGGACAAAGCATTTTGCTGCAGCTCCACTCTTTGTTTTTTCACTCCGTACTCCAGATGAGTGACCAGCTTGTTGTTTTCCAAATTTATGGTTTGGGTTAAGTTGAACACACTTTGCATTTCATTGATGGTAATCTAGGTCATTCTTGTGTGAGTCATGGTGCCTCGTCTTTTGTCACTTGAGACAGTTATATTTAGGAGCTTTTTGAATTTCCGTCATGGCTGTTGGTGCCAAGATTGGGTGTCAGGCATGAAGATGTCATAGGATGAGCAGGGGCTAAATTTATGCCTTGTTGCTATGAATGTCGGTGATGTTTTTTTTTCTTTTTCTTTTTTTGTTGTAAACTGATTGTGCCATTGTTTCAACACCTATAGTATCATGCACATTGTCTAGGAATAGTCTCTAAGTATCTGCAGATGCAGCAGTTTGTATGAAGCAACAGCGTAATATGACTGGATTTCTTAAATGTACATGTGATGATATTTCAGCTATTTTTCTGATTGTGGCTAGATCAGTTTTCTACTTAATACAGAGTATTTTGCAAAGATCTGACACTGCAACTGACAGACAGCAGTGATAGGAGGGACAAAAAAGTCATGTACAGCTACAGCAGACACGCATTGGAGAACATACATCTGCTTTGTCATTTTAATGACCTCCCATTTCCTTCTGGGTCTTAATTCCAGAAAATTTGGTTATCATATTTGGTTTTTCTTCTCAAAGGTCAGACTGTCAAAACTGGAGTGGTGTGAAGCAGAAAATATCTCCGCTTTAATTTTATTTTAATCCTAGAAAGTTAAAAAAAATGTAATAAATAATGACTGACTTCAGACAATGCCATCTGAAAGTATTTATACCATTTAAACTTTGTCATATTGTCTCATGTCACAACAAGCCTTAAAGCTGATGTCGAAACTGTCAATATGTTAAGACAGCATAGTTTAAGACAGGGTTTACTACCGAAATACACAGCTCAGTCAGAAACAACTAGTCAAAGTCAGGAGGAGGGGTTTAGCACTGTCAATCATACTTGTGTATGTGCTGCTTACAACCATTACATTCTCTTTGATGTTTGTTGTCAAATGTCATGTTAACATTCTGTCTAATAGTTTTCTAGCCCAGATTAAGAGCTCAGGTTGATGATTATATGATCATGTTTGTATCAGGGCTTCACAACTCTCAGCAGGCAGGATTGAGAAACCTTTTCAAGTCTCGTTCATCAGTACTTGTGTGAGTTTTGTTGCTTTTAGTAGACCATGTGTTATATGAAAAAAGTTTCCCAAACTGTAATGACACTTTTTTTATAGTGTATTATTATTGCATCAAAATTAAAAATTAATTTTAGTTAACTTGAGATGAACAGGTTGTATGTGAGTCTGTATCACAAACAGGAAGTGGACAAAGCTGCTGAAAATGAATCAAACTGTGATTTTTTTTTTTCCCCATCATTAAATTACTAGAATGCAATCATCATTCTCTTTTTCTCGGATTGGTGCTCTTCTTTCTCTGTGAACATTTTTAGAGGTGTCACTCATTTGATTCATAACTCCACCGTGGAAAATTTTCTATTGATTTGTTGTCAAAATATCCCACAATGATCTCTACCAGGGTGGGAATTCCCACTGAGGATTATGAACAGTTTTAAAATCACATCAGTTTCTCAAATGTTTTCTTTAACCTTTTCTGAAATTAACTCAGAGCTTTATATGCCACATTCGTCATCCCCATCATGAAGAAAGATAATTCCTTAAATGGGTATTAAAACTCAAAATACACACCCTGACAGTGTGTACACCCTCACATCAAATACACAGTGCTCAGAAAGTGGCTATACCCACCCGACTGACAGTCTAGAAAAATGCTTTTGTTCTGAGTGGTGGGAGCTCTGACAGCTGGCAGGAGGGGAGACATTTGCCTCACTAGGCCAAAGACTTCAGTCCAAGACAAAATGTCTGTTCATTTTACCCACCTTCCTGTGACTTTAGTGTTGTTTACTGTCTGTGCAATGTCTCGGTTTGTTTGTAATATGGAAGACAGTCTGGTTAACACAATTTAAAAGCTTGCTTATGTATTTTAATTAACATTTTTGCAACCAAGCAAAAAGCATGTATTTATATGCTAAATAAAGAGTATATATTTTTATGCCTTTTACTTGTAGAGGAATTAATTAACTGTGCCATTGAATTGCAGCAGCCACACTCTTTTTTTTATTGAGGTAATATTTCTGAAGATAAGCCATTCAAGGTAAAACTAAGGGACTGTTATGTATGATAGAGAGGGGTATAAAATATATTACAAATGAATTGCTTCTACCCGAACTCCCACAGAGGTTTTTACAGTTGACCATAAATAGGAACTAGAACTTTAATCAAAAAGATTCAGAACGAAGAACGAGCCAACATATTGTTATCAACCTGGTGCGAGTTTGCAAGAAAAGGAAAAGAATTCACACACACACAAACACGTCTGGTTAAAAAGTACTCTTGTTCATTTACCAAAGAAAAATCAACCAGTGGGAGGAGTCAAAGGTAAAGATTAGTGGTGTAATATTGTATACAGATGATTGTAGACAAACATCAAGGAAGCAGTAAAAGGATTTGAATGAAGTTACCCATCTATTAATTTTCTTGTTTGAATAATTTTATCCTTCTATCTTAAACATATATGCAGCTAAAACCAAATATGTACATACAATGAATGAAATTACAGAGAAATTGTTTTCACTTCCTGACATTAAATGGAAGTATTGAACACTATATTTTGGTGTGGAAAATGCTAACCTTTTCTATTGTGCCCATGTTTGCTGTCCTTAATATCTTGATCTAATGAAACTGTTGAAACAGTTTAAAGTTGTGTGGCTAGAAAGCAGGCACTGGGATGCTGCTGTTTATGAATGAAAGTTTCAGACTGCATGATAAAATGCATGTGTTAATATTTACCCTCTTAGTCTGATCAGCCCCCAACCAAATAGAGCAGTTCTATTTTCTGCTGTCTCTATGTTTTACTCCATGTCTGCATGACTGGGCAAATCATGTTCAGATGAAGGGACCATTTCAAAATCAGACAGGAGTTTAGGGCACAAATAGAACTGAATTGACTCATAGGTGAAAAGTGTCTGACTACAATTAAGCAATAACATGTCTATCTCATTACTTTTATAAAAGCATAACATAATTTAACTGAGACTATATATTTTTCACACGACAAGGGGTGATCAGATTTTTAAAGAGCAAAAACTTGTTGCTGCACTTTGCTCTGCAGCATCTTCCAAACCAGAGTTGTTTTACGACAGCAGAAATCTGCTTTGGTCTTTGCCCTTCCTGCATTATAATTATTAGCTTCAGTCTCCCTGACCAAAAGCTCTGGATTTATACAAAATGAAGACGCAAAAAGATTCATTCTCTGAAGCTAAGTTAATAATTGCTTCACTCCTGAAACGTTATCCTGTTGTTTTAATGGTGCCCGCCATCTGACCTACTTTGAAAATGCAGATGATACTCATGAGTTTCAGCTATATGTGTTATCGATATATTCCTCGGACCCATGGATGGGTGTTGTGGAGTCTCTCAAGTTGCCTCATACAGATGCCATTTGAAACATCAGACTTGTATCTGGACAGTTGTTTGGGCTTCAATAAAATCTTTGATGTGTTCATAAAGTCTTGTTGTGAGTTCTACTGTTCTGAGTGACTTCTTGGTTTGTTGAGTAGTTCAGGTTTTTTTGTGTAGGAAAAGGATGCAGTGTAAAAAGGTCAGCAACTGACTGAAGTGAAACTTGTGGTGTGTGCGTGCATGTGTATGTGTATGATGTATCACCTTGATGATGCACTTGCTTGTTTTTCTTTTAAAGAAATAATGAATGTTTCTTGAAAGACAATTGTAAATACACTCTTGTGTAAATTATTGATCCATCCCAGCGCCATACTTAATCTTGATATACTTTGTTGACTGGTTTATTTTCAATAATTTACTGATGCTCTTGGAAAGTACCTTTCTCACTCAGTCAGAGACCCAACACCAAACTAAATATATCAGGGACAGACATAGAGTCTGGTTAGCTTTAACTGCCTTCTGAAAACTGGAAACTGCTCGAGGTCTGAAATGAACATCTAAGCAGCGCAGCAGCAGCCCTGCAATGCCAAAAAAAAAAATGCATGTTGGCTTAAATCTTACAAGAAATATTTAATATTTATGCAGGGAGTATAACACCCATAATATTCAGCATAAGGACAAACAATAATCACAGTTTTAGCTTTGTACTAGCTACATTGAATACATTCCAGAAACACTTGTTTTCATCTGTAAATTAGGTCTCCCGAGGATCATTGCGTTCTTGTTTTGTTTTTTTTCTCTTTGCTAACAAAAACATAATTTGAGAATGTAATGTTTTGATTTAAAAGCTGAGATTTTGTGTTAAAGTTATGGTACTGCTGCTGCTTCAGACCACATCATTTTATAAATAACCAACAAGGGAATCATGTTCAAGGTCTCTTTTGATTTGCAAACGACCAAAACTAACATAGGAATATTTCTTAACCCAGCTGTGGTGATTAGTATCTTAGCAGTGTATCGTCAATAGTGACGCCCTGAAAAATAACTGCCTGTTATTTTTAGTTCTGACATTCCTCTCATGATGGAGATGGTAATCAATGTTTTTAAGATATTTGAATGAATCGAGTTTCACATCATAAAATGTTCAGAAAGTTGACAAATAACTGATTACTAAATACACATATGAGACAAAATGGTAAACTTTACCCATCATTTATTAATATTTTGCAAGTGCAAAATGATTCATTACATCAGTACCTTGGTTTCAAACAGAATATAAAATTAAACTTTTGAAAGTATCAAACAGATAAATTTAGATTAAAAACCATTGTGTTTTTAAAGTAAATACTGTTGTTGTTTCTGTAAAGGCTTTACCTTTCTACTTGTCTGCAGTGCAGAAACTTTATTCATCCCTTTTATCCACTAATTTGTGGCATTAGCTTCAATATCAGCACAGGAAACATGTTCCTTCATCCATCTCCATTGCTTGTTCACCACTTTATGATAGACAGTTAAATACTTTAAGGTATTCTCATCAATCTCTGCCTCAGTATATGTGTTTAAGCAAGTGCTGGCACACTGACCTGCATAGCTAAGCTGGCTAACATTATCCTCTGTATGTCAGCATTGTGAGCATTGTCACCACAATTATGCCTACAGTCATACAAATGATGGTACTGCCTCACCAGATTGCCTTGAGGGAAAATTGATTGAAAAGGTGATTAATTGCATTTACGGATTCTCACAAAATTTCTCATACCCCTCAGACATTTTCACATTTTGTCATCAACTACAATCCTCAAGGTATTTTATTGGGATTTAATTGGAGACGGCCACACTGTGGAGCTAAAACAAGCTTTTAGCTTCATAAGTAAATGCATTATTTTTTATTCACATATTCTCTTTGTTGTGTCTAAATTTAGAAACACACAGACAATTGTGTGCAGAGAACCTACTATAAATTCAGGAGAACAGCAGAGCTTGTTAAAGATAATTACCTGTTGATGATGGGCAAAGAGCTTTCCTTTGAATCTGTTCATGTCTAGCCACATTATTTGTAGCAATCAGTGAAGTATGTCTCACTTTTTCACACCATCTTCACTGATGTGAAAAAAGTGCACTTGTTTCATTAAATTTATAATTTCTTTCATTTTCACAGCTTCTTTCCAGACTTACCTATTTAGATTTCCGCTTTGGTGCCTGCTGTCAATGCTTGTGGGTGGTTTGTAGTCAAAAGATACAGTGCTATGCCCTTTGTACAGCACAAATCACACAGAGCTCTGACTGCAAGAAGATTTGCTAAACTGCTGTAACTCTGCATGAAGCCAAAATTGTTCAGGCGCTTTCGAGTGTATGTCAGCTATTAAATTCAGCATATCACTGACCTCTCATATCTGATGCCATAAGTTAGGCTCACTGGGCTTTAATGAAGGTCTACATCTTTAATCTTGTCTCATATATAAAATATCTTCTACATACTTCCACTTGATCTAATCAAAAGCAAAAGCAAAATGAAAATGCATTTGTGAAAAGGAATAACCCACCCAGATAAATTGTAGGGGATATAAATTGTTCACTTTTTGTTCAGAAGATAATAAGCTCTAACAACATGGTTCTGGGGGAAGAAATTCTTCCTAAATGCAAATCCAGCTAAAACTAAAAAAAAAGAGCAGAAAGAAGAAAGAAAAACTAATCTGCGTCACAATAAAAAGCTTTTCTTTCTGTGTGAATTCTTGTGATTTACAGGCTCACTTCTAATGGCATCTGGTAGCTCATTGTCATGCACCCCATGGCTCTATCTGCCTTTGGTCCTCATGCAGTGCTCACTGATGTGAGCAACACCAAAGTCTCTACCAGACAGAGGGGTCGAAATGAAAACCGCTGGAAACACTCCTTCTGAATTTACAAGCAGTCAAATGTTGGCTGGCTATGTTATCAAATTTATGAATATGGAAAACAGAGCATATATGTGGACATAGAAGTCGCTTCGCTTCAAATTGTATTCTTAGGCTATGCTATCAATTATTTATTATTTTCATTTCGTCTCTCCATCATAATAGCAGTATTTGTTTGCCACTATTCTCTCTACAGTGACACGTTTTGAAGCATTATTGAATGATGCATTTTCTTTATTTTGTAGGAAAAATAAGGGGTTTAGAAAGATCTACCTTCTGCTTCGGGGATTTATCTTATTTATTCAGCCCTTGAGATAAAGAGCTCAAAGATATTTACAGCAACCACCTGCGGGCTGAGTCCTTAAAAGGGCACAAAGATTTACAAATTCACTCTTTAACGCTCTCCTAAACACTTGGGTTGGTCAGTAAAATGCTATTTCTGTGGAGGAAGCAGAGGGGTAATCACCCAGCTTTACTTAGATCTATCTATCTATCTATCTAGACTAATTGGTTGTTTTGACAGCAAAGACCAACTTATCTATGGTCCCACCTACACTGCTCTGGATATTTTGTCATTTCACTATGAAATTTATAACTAGGAGTGCTTTGTAAAATATTTGTATTAATGTGAGCAGAGATGGTTTTGGTTAAGAATTCATGATGTAATGTTTTTGTTTTTCTAAGCATTGCTATTGTGCATGAAATGTGTTTACTTTATTGTTTGTTTGTTTTGTGGACAGCATGAAGGCTAATTGCATAAATAAGGAAATTCACAAGCAGCTGAGAATTATAGCTCACATGCTGTAATTAAAATTTGATTGCAATCAAAGGACAAACACATAACATAGCACTGCATCCAAATGAAATCAACTGTTATTGCCAGTGCTGGTCATTCTTTGGTTATGTAAATCTGAGTTTATTGCCTTTCCTCTCTTTTTCATCTTCATTGTTTGAACGACCAGTGTATCTAAACAAAAGTCAAATTTACTATAAAATGTATTTATGAAAATCATTTGGATACCTTACACCATACAATGCTGTGCAGAAGTATTAGTACTCCTATTTTTTTATTTTTTATTTTCAGTGAGTCTTTTGTCTACCAACTTTTCCCATTCAAAGACTGGGAATTCTGCACATTTTTCTTTGCAAAATGGTTCAAGCATAGTTAGATAGAAATACAGGTGTGAGCTATACATGCAGTGGACGAGGCGATGTCTGGCAGACACGTCTGGTCTGTGAACACTGAGCTACCTTCCATGAGATACCACAGCCAGGCTGGCGCCACAGTTTGCAGCTTTGCTAAACAAGACGAGCCGGCCAGCTCCTCCACACTTAGAGGTGTCGCTTGTATTTACAGCCCCAGAAACTCTGTACTCCTCAGCATGTAGCATTACATCACTGATCCCAAATCAGACTCGCACATATAAACACCATTTTTTGTTGCGAGGAATTTACACCTGCTTGACATCCACTTTCTTCTGCTTTGGTCCCAGAAAAAGTGAATACTGATTAAATTCTCAGAGTAGTTTGTTGTGGGTTTCTATGTGCATATTTTGTTGTATAATGATAGACAGTAGCAGCTGTTGAACTATGGAATCTACTCTGATGATAGACATGATGATGAAACCTCTGTGACCTGATTTAGCTGTATACAAGGGCCTGCAAATAAGTCACAGTATGTATTTCTGTATGGGTTTTCTTGGGACTCGGCGCAGGAGGCATGGAGCCTTGCAACCTTAAAAAAGGGGGGAAAAAACATCGCGGCACCATCTTCTGCAAGGGGGCGGAGGGTCTAAAATAAAATCAGCTGTCACTGTCCACTTGTTGGACAGAGGTGAACACATTGCCTTGGAGCTGGTCTCCATCACTGACCCGGACTTTTCTTTTTGCTTGGAAAGACCCTGCAGGCAGGGGTGCAGTGGCATTATTGTGGGATTCTATATATTTTATAATTCAACACCATCCTTTCCTGGTAGGTGCTGTTTAACTATTTTGCCTGTTTCTAGCTTTCAAGTTTAGTTGTTTTTTGCCTTAATGTTGTCAGATGTGACAAAATAGCTAAAGGCTATCACTGAATCATTGGTGCTGAGCAAACATCCTCCCAAAGTACAGGATTTGAGAGCAAAATATAAACCAAACTGTGACTAAAATGAGAAGTTAAAATTATCTTTAGCCTAAGAACAGATTAGAAAAAAAATCTATGAAGTTATTCCAGTAGCTTAGCTGTTTGTTTGCATGAAGGCCAGATCTTCTGGCTGTTAGATAATTTACAACCACAGAGCCAGGTCATGAAACAGGGAGTTTTGAAGAGAATTTGAAAATGCATTCTTAAATGCAAGGTCATGAGTGCAACTTTGTTCATGCTTTTGGAAAGGGGAACTTTGACCTCCTGGGTTTCCACTGTGTTTCACTGAGAAACATGACCCATGATGGTTAAGTCTAAAATAGGCTGGATTTATTTTTGCATGTACATGGCGCCAAGATAACTTCACTTTCTTGATATTTGAGCTCTTGTCCCAACCTAGTCTGCCATGTAATAAGCTGGACCTGAAGACAGATTTGAATTTTTTTAGTTCGCATCAAGATCATCTCACTTGATTGAATTTTTTAACCACAATTATCGAGTTCTAGTGAAACAGCCTACCAGCATAAAAAGTGAGTACATTTCATTTTGCTGGCATACCACTTATTCAATCTTTTTTTTTTCTTTTTCAAAATATAAATTAATTTGTAAATTACAAACACTTTATTACACAAAAATTGAATGAAAAAAACAATAAATTTTAATATATGTTTCACTTATTTTCAGCTAAATAAATAAAGCATGCACATATTAGAAAAATTTACCTGAAATAAACTAATTGAATAAATATAGAATGTTCATTCATTCAGTGTTGTGTCATCACAAAGGCCATGACTGTGTAAGTAAAACTGAGTTCAGAGTTTATTTTCTTATTGTTTTGAGCATATTTTAAATGAACAAGAACTGAGAGACAAACAAGTTAACTTTCCAAATTAGAGAAGTGGGTAATCTCCTGACACAGTCTTTGAGCAATTACACATAAATTTTCTTATTATCAATTAGAAATAAAAGCAGAAGAGAAGCTAGCTAAAAACAAAGGAGGGGAAATGTATCATTATAAAACCGTCTAGGTTATTCTCTTGTCATTTATGTTAATTCTAATTATACCAGAAACATGATTTACAAGCAAGGCTTGCACTATCTCATCATACAGCAATTTGGAATACAGTAACCTTAATGGGAATCTTGACCCTCTTAAAACTCTAAATGATATGAGCCATAATTTCACAGGGTTATAAAACTACAGAAGTACTCATTAATCTCAGAGGATAATGAGCGCCGAGATATATTAAATAGTACATTCATAACATTTGAGAGGAAATTTAAATGAGGTATAATGTTAAATCACGTTAATGTGTTCGACATTGGATAGTTGTTTACCACCTTTTTTACTAAATCTTGCACATCCTGTGAGCAGCTGGATGCCAGAAGACAGGTGTGCAAATGATTTGAGTTCTGGGCCAGAGGAGCATCATGCTATTTGCACCACTTGCTCTGCAACTGCACTTTATGAGTGGCACTGACAGGCAAAGACACAATCTATCAGATTTTATCAAAAATATAGTACTTGCCTGATTTTAGCTAAATGTATTTATCATAGCAGTATCATGGTACTTGGTTTCAAATTATTGGAGAAAATCAAATATTCAATTATTGGCTTTGTGTGTCTCAGCTGCTGGCAGTGCAGGTTAAAAAAGGGCTGGACATCCTAAAAGTTTAAAACCAGAGGAATCAGGATTCATCTGCGGACTCAGACGTCATCCCACAGGCCAAGTGTGAGGCTATGTCCCAGGCAGCTGTCTCCAAGCGAGCAGACAACACCATCACCAGCGGGGTATTCCAGCTTGTGCATGGGCTACGTATCCAGACAGCTGTTTTCATTGTTTCACTGCAAGTTGCAGTGAAAAGAAAATTTATTATTTCCTTTTATATCATATTAGAGAGTGACATCCAATTATCATGATATCCATGATCATTGCAAAAATTATCATGGATTATGGAAACAACAATAGAGGTAATTGAGCTAAACTGTTGTTTCTGTTGCGATTAAGTCTTGATAAAGTTGACAACTCTTTTGCATTTGTGACCATGGGTCAGTTTTTGCATTTATGCAGACCATAAAGTCACTTACTACATTTAAGAAATTTGGAAAACACTGCACAAACTACATGAGCTGTCACAACCCTTGACAGCTGTCTGCACCGTATGCATCCCAATATGAAAAGTCATACTGAGCAGCTGTTTGATTCCAGAAGTGGAAGCAGCTAACAATGTTTCCTGCTTCATTAGGTCATGGAGGAGTCAGAGGTCTGTTCCCTGCCTGGGGGACTTACAAGCGTGAGAAAACAAATTCAAATCCAGGAAGCTTCAACATCACACAGTGTAACTCAGTTTAATTTCCATCACAAAATTGAGCAGGTACACAGATCAGCTCCATTAGGTTGATACAAAGTGCTTGGGGGAGATAAGCGTGTGAATCGTGGCAGTGCTTTGTAACGACCTGAGCTGGTTGCTGCTGCATCATAAAGCTTGACATTCTAATCATTTGAATGGGAGTTTTGCAAGTAAAGACAAACTGAGCTGTGTGTGAGGTTGTATGCACAGTGGCTTGCAAGATTACTAATCCAGTTTGGATGTTTTAAGATTTTGATGTTAATCAACCAAGCAAAAATGTACTAATTGTGCTGGTTTTTAACAAAAAATCCTAATTAAATATATTGAAGGTTCATATTGTAATGTGAATAATTCCATAAAAGATTAGAGGTTATGAAAACTTTTGCATGGCACTTTGTTGTTAAACCTGTAATTGAAGATGCGGGCCAGTGCTGCTTGCATTGCTTGATATTTTATCAGCTTTTATTAAAGCCTCTAGGGTATATTTATAAATGATGTAGTCCATTTATGTAGACAGATCATTAAACAAAGAATATAAAGGAAATATTCATTGGTTATTTTGCACAGTGTGAAAGAAGAACTTGGCAAATACTTTATTACCTTTACTCCTGTGATTATTTTTTTCAAAACTCAAGAAGCGTAAATTTGTGTACTATTATGCTTTAACAGACAGTAAATTGGAGTTGAGTCTGATTACTGGCCATAAAAAGAGTTGGTTATGATATGAGGCACTAAGAAATTTGTGTTACGAGGTTGTATGTCATCTAACAATCTTTGACAAATGACTCTTTTGCCCTAACAGGAGATGTCAACCTCTGAGGTTACAGTGTCAAGTGGCAGCAGGTTGGTCGCCCCAGGCAGTCAGCAGCTAAATTTCCAAGAAACTATGGTATGCATAACATTTTCTGTCACTAATATTCTAAAAGAAATACAATAATATATTTGTATGTTTCTCAGTTTTCAGAAGAAGCTGCAGAATAATTAACACTTCAAAAGATTTTAATCAAGAATGAAATGTAATAAAATGTATCCCACTACTCATTAGATAAAATAACAAAATGAAACAAACAAAAACTAATAAAAAAAAATTTAAACAATATTTCTAATCTTGACGACACATGTAAAAGTTACACTAAATTATTAGGAAATGAAGACCAAAGCAACAATAACTAAAATTAAACTGATTACAAAGCACTTACCAGGAGTCTACGACAAAATCCTGAATTTCTATGCCTAACTGTAATTGCTGGGAGAAAAACAGGACACTGATGGAACACTTAATGAAGCCGAATTCACCTCTGGCTACTAATAGCTGATTAGATAAGCTAGCCAGAGGTATTTTGAGTTCTTGAGCTCAGAGAAAAACTACCTTTCTGATATAGACTGATCTAATTATAGGATGTGCTTTCTCCGAGCATCAACTCGTTTGATCTCCGCAAATATACAAAAGAAAGCAACAATCATTCACTTTAGCCACAATAACCCTTCCATGAGTAGCATAATCCTGAACTCTGCAAGTTCTAACCATGAAACATCCTATGTAAATCAGTAAAACCAATTAAACTAGTGCTAATTTTGTTAGTGCTTTAAGTGATCATGTTGGAAAACAGCAGTAAAAGTTCAATCTATTTAAAATAAGTTTTTGTAAGCATTTATATAAATGTGCATAACTGAAAGAAGAGTAATTATAATAATGTATGTGTCAGTTATATAAATTCCCTCTCATAACTTTTCATTTAAAACACACACAGGTGACCTACAATGACAGCAACTTGGCGTCCAGTTATGAAAACCATCAGCACGATACAGGTAGGAACTCATGAAACTCTATCTGTTGATGGTCATTCTGTGTTGCCTATCTCTGCTTTGCTAATATAAATCTCCTCTTTGTTGTAACTCCTGCACTAATAATTAGATGAAGAGTTTCCCAGGTTCACAACCAAAGAGCTGAGAGATCACTTTGAAAAAACAATAGAAGAGGCTGCTGCACAAAAACCAATTAAGGTAACTTTTGAAATACAAGCATATTTTTTCTGAGATCGATCTCAAAATGTAAAGATTAGTTCTTTTAACTCTCTGAAACAATGGCACAGTAGAACACACTCTCTACTTAAGTTTTACACCTGTGAAAATTAATAATGCGTAGGTGAGGTAAATTGTGTCACTGGATTGCTTTGTCCCTGTGCTGCTCACTCAAAACCTTGACAGATTAGTTTTGTGTTATGTCAGTTATTGTTATTTTTTTGTCGTTTGGAAGTGAATGAGAAGAAAGAAATTTTGACGTTTAACTATGGATGGATTGTCATTCTCTATAGCCCCCTTCACCAACCAGATTTTGAGACTTCAATGTATTAAATTATATGCTCATGTTTTTTAATAATTAATTTACTAAAAATATATCATTTTTATTCCCAACAAAGATTGGACGTGACATCAATCGATCAAAGTGGTCTTCAAACGTGAATCAGAGCAACAAGCTGACTAGTGAGGTGTGTAAGGAATTTGCTACGGAGTCAACCCAGGCTACACTGATGGATTATGAGGACTTTCCACCCCCTCCAGCTGAGGATTCTGAATATCTTCCTCCTCCTCCAGACTTATTACAAATGCCATCAGACAGTGAAAATATTCCAGTGAGCCATCCCTCACATGAGCCTCTGGAGTCAGTAAACAAACAACAACTCAATCGAGAAGCTTATTTCAAGCAGAAGGGTATGTCTGAGCTGAAACGTCTATACAAACACATTCATCCAGAGGTTCGTAAGAATATTGAAAAAGAGTACTACAGTGAATACAGTGAAACAGAGAACAACCCGGTAGAGAGCCACGTTTACACATATGAGGATGATGAGGACGGTAGTCCCGACGATGTCTATGATGAGGAGTATGAGGAGTGGGAAGAGATTCTCCCTGGGGAGGTGCAAGCCATGCGCTGGATGTTTGAAAATAAACCATTGGATGCTATTAAAGATGAAACTCCGGATGAGGAAGAAGACAACAAGAAAATTACTCAACAGGAAATAATTGTGGGTAAAGATGTGAGACGTACGGCATGGATGTTTGAGACCAAGCCAATAGATGAGCTGGGCTCACTGAACACCAACTCAACGGAATATAAAAACAAATTTAACAAATTTGACAAGGGAGATGTTCGTGCTGCAGCATGGTTGTTTGAAACTCAAAATATGGAAACTCTTAACAAAATGCACAAGGAGGAGGATTTGACAAAAGAAATTGTGTTTACTGAAGATGATGGAAATGCTTCTATTTACATGATTGATAGTAAGTTAATAGAAAGCTTGGGGCACACAGAGACTATTGATGAGAGCCACCTGTTGAGCTTACGTTCAGTGCTGGAAGAAATCAGTGGAGAAGTTAAAGTCATAACAAGCACGTTTGACACTCAGTTTAAATGTGTTATCATAGGACAATCAAGCCAAATGCTGGAGATAAAGTCTGTGCGCAAAATAGAGACTGAACTGGAGAACTCTCTTGCTTCACGCTGGCTCTTTGACACCCAGCCTCTGGACCTGACAAACAAAGAATTTGCTCCTTTAAAACTTGTGTGCAGTCTGTCTATGGAGGATAGCAGCAAGGGAGATTGGAGCAGATGGTTGTTTGAGATAAAAACATTAAATTCCCTCCATGAGTGGCAAAGTTTGCAAATAGAGAAGAAAGAAATTATTGGAGCTGATGTGCGCAAGCACCGGTTAGTCTTTGAAACACATCCAAAAGACTCTCCAATGGCCATGACATCTGAGTCAATTGAAGAGATTATAGGAGGAAATGTTAGATCTGCGAGGGATTTTTTTGAAACCAGTCCTCAAGTAGCCAGGAAGAACTGCCCTGAGGTTGGAAAACTTAAAAAGGTGCCAGTAGATGAAGAAGTGAAAGGGGATGTGAGACACCAGAAGTGGCGGTTTGAGAGTCAGCCTCTAGAACAAATAAGAGAAGAAAAAAAAGAAGTCATTCGTACTATAAATGTCGAGGATGACCTCACGCAAGAGGATGGAACAAGCTGCAGGGCAGATGTTCGTAGGAACTGTTGGGTCTTTGAGACGCAGCCAATGGATACATTACAAGATGATTCAAATACTTACTCTTTGACAAAAGAAGAAATTATTGCTGGTAATGTGAGATCAGCCAGGGAATATTTTGAAACGATTCCAAGTGAAGACTTGAAGGAGTTGGCCGAGGTGGGCAAACTGAAAAAGACCATACCACTTAATGAGGAGAAGGGTGATGTAAGACATCAGAAATGGTTATTCGAAAGCCAACCACTGGAGGAAATTAGAGAGGAAAAGAAAGAAGTAATCCGAACGATTGACCTAGAAGAAATTGATAAAGTGGATGTATCAAACTACAAGCACATTTTTGAGAGCACAGACTTTAACACAAGTAAGGAATTTCAAATGATCGCAATAGAGGGTGTGACATCTGGCTCTGTAAAATCAAATAAGAACTTGTTTGAGTCATCAGCATTGTATGCTATGCAAGACAGTTTAGGCCATTTTCATGAGGTGAAAACAGTGCGCCGTGAGGAAGTAGTTAAAGGAGACGTAACAACCTACAAATGGATGTTTGAAACAAGACCCATTGATCAGTTTGACGACAGTGTTGAAAAATATCAAATTATTAAGGGAATATCTAAACAGGAAGTTGAATCTGGCGATGTCAAGACTGCAAAGTGGCTATTTGAAACACAGCCTCTTGATGCAATCAAGTACTTCAGCAATCTTGAAGATGAAGAAACTGTCCAGACAAATAAGGCTCTGGATATTGTGAAAGGGGATGTGAAAACATGCAAGTGGTTGTTTGAAACAAAGCCAATGGATATCTTGTATGAAAGAGTGGAACTGAAAGGAGAGAATGAATCCGAAGAAATACACAAGGGAGATGTCAAAACCTGCACATGGCTGTTTGAGACACAAACACTTGATTCGATTCACGACGAAACTGAAACAGTTTTGAAGACACGCAGTTTAAACCAAGAAGACATTAGAGGAAAGGACGTAAAAATGGCTTGCTTTCTTTTTGAGACAGAAAACCTGGAGGACCTCACAGGGGAGGAGAGAGGATCTTATAAACGTGTCACAGAGATAGACATTGCATCTGGAGATGTCTCAAGAAAAAAAGACATTTTCGAAAACCAAACATCAGATATCATGACGTCTTCCTCTGACGAAGTAATGCAAAAGCTCAAGAGAGTTCAGACCGAGGACATACAAAGAGGAAATGTTGTGAACTGCAAATGGCTCTTTGAAAACCAGTCCATTGACCAAATACATGACAGCAAAGAGGAATATATGAACAGTCACACAGTCAACGATGTTCAACGGGGTGATGTCAACAAGGGTCGGTTTATTTTTGAGACCTATTCCCTAGATAAAATCCAAGAGGTTTCCTCTGAAACAGAAAACAGAAAAACATCCAAAATTATTTGCGACGATGAGGAGAAAGGTGATGTGAGAAATTACACAATGATGTTTGAAACACAGCCCCTGTATGCCATACAGGACAAAGAGGGTCACTACCATGAGGTCACCACTGTTACAAGTGAGGAGGTGAAGAAGGGAGACGTTGTCGGGACCCGGTGGTTGTTTGAAACAAAACCTCTTGATGCAATTAAAGACACAGATGAGGTCTATATCATTAAATCTGTAACACAACACGATGTACAAAAAGGAGATGTAACATCTGCCAAATGGAAATTTGAGACCCAGCCTCTTGATAGGATTGCTGAAGAAAGTAAGCATTTTATAAAAACTGTGGAAGACATTCAAGGAGGCAACGTGAGAGTGAATAAACAGCGTTTTGAAACTGACACCTCCTCAGAGGGATCTGTTAGGACTGTTAATGTGAGTGAAATACAGAGAGGTGATGTGAGGTCTGCAAAGTGGAGGTTTGAAACTCAGTCCATTGACAAAATAAGAAGTATGAGCTCTGAAAATCTAATTGAAACTGTTAAAAAGGAGGAGGTTGCAAAGGGAGATGTTAAGCATTCAGTCTGGCTTTTTGAGAAAAATCCTCTCGATCACATTAAAGAAGTAGATGAGGGTGAGAACATATTTGTTGCTCCGGAGGAAATTCCCAAAGCAGATGTAAAAACAACAACATGGCTCTTTGAAACAACACCATTTGACGGCTTTAGTGAGACTAAGATAGAAAAGACTGAAATATTAGGGAAAAGCATCAAGGGAACTCTTGAGGAACTTTACAGTCAGAAAATGGTGAATTCAAGGGGAATTCTAATTGAGGCTGACGAGATTGGTGATGTAAGGATGGCAAAATACCAGCTAATGAATAAGCAGACTCCAGAGATTCAGAAAGAGGAAATCATCAGGGGAGATCTACAAACGATTATGATGAACCTTCTTAACAGGAAGGAAAAAAGGGAGCAGCAGATTGTCATAGATTCAGAAGAGAAGGGAAACATCAGCTCAACAGTGGAGCAACTATTCAGCCAAGAAAAAGAAAGTAATGTTGAAAAGGAGGAAATACTGCATGGTGACATTCAGGAAACAATCAACAACCTCTTCAGTAAGAGTGGATCAGCAAAACAGGGCATACTCATTCAGGAGGATGAAAAAGGAGACGTACGGATGACATTATATTCCCTTCTACATAAAAACCAGGATGTCAATGTTGAAAAGGAAGACGTTGTTAAAGGGGACATAAAGAGTGCTCTTGAAAGGCTGTCCAGCTCAGAAAAGTCAGATCAGGCAGTAAAGATAAAGATAGATGACACCGAAAGAGGGAATGTCAATTTTTACTCCACATGCATTGAATCTGGAGCTCTTGATTATCTCAAACAACTCCAGTTAGGCACTGATGAAACTCTGGATGACACAGCTAGAAAAGAGAAAATCATTGGGGGCGACATCAAGAGCACCAAATCTATCCTTGGCCAACATCAAATGCAAATTGAACGCACAGTAGAGGATGTTATACCAGGAGATGTTCACAATGCATTAAAAGTTTTCATGGCAGAGCCAACTGTCATACTTGACAGAATCCAGAGGGAGGAGATAGTCAAAGGAGATTTAAAAGCTGCTTTGAGCTCATTGTCAGAATCAGCTAATCAGACTGCGGTTGTGGAAAAAGAGGAGGTGGTAAAAGGCAATATTCCAAAAGCACTGCGGTGTCTGGAGAGAGCTCAGAGACGCAACAAAGAGGTGGAAAAGCCGGATATTATTCCCGGAAATATCAGGGGCGCTCTAAGATCTCTTGAGAAATCATCCATCTCTAGAGTTGGAAGTTTTGCTGTTGAGGATTTAGTTCCTGGAGATGTGAAGGCTACCCTAAAATCTCTGGAAATGGCAAAGAAAGCAGTGAAGGGAGTTGAAAAAGAAGAAATTGTGCGAGGTGATATTCATATGGCAATGCAAAGTCTGCAAGATGCCTCAAGTGAGAGAAAAATATGTCAGCAGGAAATAGACGTTCAAGGAGATGTCAAAGGGACAATTCAGATGTTCATGGAGCCTCCACTATCCCCAAAGACCCAACAGAAATTTGCCTTTGAAGATGATATCAAGGGGGATGTCAAAATGTCAATCAAGTCCTTATATGAGATACAGGAGCAAACCCAACAGGAAAAAGAAGAAGTGATAAAGGGTGATGTTAAAGGCACAATCAAATCACTTATGGAAACAGCACAGCGGGAAACTCCCAAAGTCCGGCATGGAGTATACAGAAGGGTTAAAGTCAAACAGAGCCCTGCTGTGAAAAACCTAAATCCAGATGCCCAGAGGAACATACAAAAGTTAAAAACAGCAAAGCAGGTTGAAACATCTAAGGAAAATCACTCCATTACTTATCAGTCAGATACAGTTAGAATAAAGACTTCAACGGTGGTGGAGCACAAAACTATTACTCAAAACCATGGCATAAAAACAGTCAAAACAGAGTTTCGTAATCTTAAATCAAACCAAAAGGGAATGGGAAAACTGTATAAAACCAAAGTAAAAACTGACAATTACATGTTAAAGTCACAAGCGCCAGAGCATGATCTGCCTCTACCACCACCACCTCCACCTGTTGCAGAAACAGACCTTTTTCCTCCTCCTCCTAGTCCTCTTCCGCCAACTGCTGATACTGACGCTGACCATCTTCCTCCCCCACCACCACTCACTGGTGAGCAGGACTTCCTCCCACCTCCTCCACCTCAACGAGAACTGGAGAGTATCCCAAAGCAAGCAGTTCCTGCCTCTCCATCAAAAGCAAAAAGAATGATAGTCAAAAAAGTGAAAGTTCCTGCATTGCAGCCAGTTCCAAAGTTGGAGTCTAAAGTTGAATTCAGTAAAAAGCAACAGGTACAGGTAACATCTGTGAAAACTGAAGTGCAGGCGATCCAAAATGAAACAGAAGCAACCATGCACATTTCGAAAACGGTCTCCCATGACATCCCTCCTCCACACCCTGAATCTCCTAAGCTGCTCAAAAAGGTCAACATTGCTCCTGTGAAATTTACCCCACCACCATCTCCACCTCTACCAGCAGAATCTTCACTACCACTAAGGAAAGTTTATATTGCACCAGTGAAATTCACTCCACCACCTTCCCCTCCGCCATTCATGAGAGGAAAAGCTAGTAAATTTAACACAGCATTGATAAAAGCAGAGGAGAAATACCGGAAACTGAGGGAGGAAAACACACCCCCAACTTCTCCGTCTCCCACCTTTGCACATGACTCTGTGAGTGCTGCTCTTGAAATGCTGTCCAACAGGGACCAGGGAAATTACAGTATCTCAGGAACCACTCAGAAAGGAAGTGCAAATACAAAAATGGGTGCTCATTCAGACTGCCCCATGATGGTTTTGGTATCAGATGTAACCCAAAGCAATCCCAGGTCCCACCATGACAACACCACTGTGGATTCCACAGTTACATTGTCTGCAAAACAGCAAATTGTATCAAGTGAAAATACTAAGTTGGTCTCCAGTCAAAAGATCTCCTCCGTCTCAACTGTTAGACAGCACTTGCACACAACTACTCAGAAAACCGTATCTGTGTCTTCTAATCAGTCTGGCCAAACTGATAAAGTCTTGATCTCTATTTCTGATGTAAGTGGCCTTGCCAAAACAGACACTAAAACACACAACACTACTTCCAATAAATCAGAAGATCAAAACAAAGTTGATAACGAGGCAAAACAGGTATGTAATAATATTTCTACAGATGAAACAAACAGAATAAATGTGTCTTCAAATAAGAGCCAAGAAAATGTCTCAGATCTGCCAACAGAAAATACGTCTCTCATTGCAAATGGAAAAACAGGCAAACAAATCCAAAAACAAAAAAGAACTACAACAAACAAGAAAAGCCAGTAGAGATGAACAAATCCAGTGACAATGAAAAGCAGAATGTTTCACAAGATTTGAAAGTAGAAGCCTCAGAGATAAAACAAGAGATAAAGAAGGATATTACTTCCCCTGCTGTGGCTGCAACACCTGTAAGCAATACTGCCAGTCAACCAGAAACTCCTGCTCCAGTAAAGAAGAAGAAGAAATCCAAAAAGTCTAAAGGGAATGCACAGCAAGGCCAGGGTAAAGAAAAATGAATCAAAACAATTGCAGTCGACCAAATTCAGAAAAGTATAAAAGAAGAGCACGTTCAAATCAAGAGAGAGGTTATTACTGCTGACAGAAAAGATGATCAGAAGTCTGTGCAACAAAAAGCACTTCAAACGCAAGGGAAGGGATCTCAAAAGAAAGAAGTGACAGTTTCTCAACAGAGCGCAAAGGAACAACCAGAGGAAAGCTGGGATGTCCCAATTACGGTGACAGGCAAGTCAGAACAAAATGAACTTGTAAAATCCACGACAGAGAGAACAAAGGGATCTCAGAGGCATGATGTCCAAGTGTTAATCTCTCAAATCACAGAGATACAAAGCATTTCAGGGAAAACTCATTCCAAATCTGTAAAAAGTCTTTTAAACTCAGTGCCAGATTGGATCATAACTCAGGAAAGGAAACATGATTTGGAACAAAGCACTACTGAAAGCGATGCTCAGAACAATGAAGAAATTATTTTGAATCTTAAGAAACTTGCAGAATCCAAACTAATGGAACTTACAGACGAAACATTGGAGAAGCATGAATGTGAGCCGGTAGCAGAGAAAGGAAGTTCTGCCTTAGTAGCACAAAGAATATCAAAAATCAGTATTGGTTCTGCCAAAATTGAAACCCAAACTCTTAAAAACACCTCACATGAAAGCAGAAAAGAAGAAATGAGTTTGTGCAAATCAATCGACCTTCGAGCTCCATCACCCTCACTCAGAATGCGGCCTCCCTCTCCAACATTTATCACCATCGAGTCCACACGAAGAACAGACTCGCCACAAAGAGTGACTCCATCACCCACTCTACTCCACAGGCCACCCACCCCTCCCACACCTCCACCACGCAGGTGTGACACCCCAACATCACGCATCACCAGAATCACACCTTCGCCAACATTTGACAAGGCAGAAAATTTGGCCCGACTCAAAGAAACAACAGCAAAACTCTCCCGGGTTGTCACACCCCCACCACTACTCACCCAACAAGTTATTGAGAAAAAATCTGAGGTTGTGGAACTGCCTTCAACATTTCACCAGCAAATCAAAACTGATGCTCAAGTAATGGAGACTTCAGGGACACTGGCTGAGTCATCCAACTCAAAAACAAGCATTACACAAAGTAGCTCTGAGAATGATATGTTACTACTCCAAAAGGAGCAAAATTCCTCAGAAGATTCGGATGATTCTGACATTATATCTGCATCTGTCAAAGAAAAGCGGGAGTTCTTTGAAGGGGCACAAAAAACTGAGCTTAATAAGATCTTTTTGCGCAAGCAGCCCATCACCAACAGTGAACGGCTGGGTCCTGATATGGAGGAGTGTGAGGCTGAAAACAAGAACAGAGAAAAAGATGAGCCTCTAAAGGCAGACTTGTCAAGCTTTATAAACAAATTTGAATTCCCAGAAGAAAAGCAATATAGCAGAAAAGAGCTCACTCCACCTGTAGAGTGCCTTCACAATGACACAAAAAGCTCAGACTGTAATAAAGAAAAAGCAGACATACTACAACAGGAAATACCGAGTTTTAACATCCAGGCGATTAGAAATGTTTTTGAACTGGGTGAGCAATGTTTCTCAGTTACAGAGGACAGAAAGGATCAAGAGGAGCTTGTGTCAAGTCTTGGCGAAACAAGAGTAGACTCTTCAAAGCTGGAAAGATCTCATGAGACAAAAGGAAGCTCAAGGCAGAGCACCCCCCTCCCTTTTCTGAAAAATGATGCAGAAACAATATTGGCACAACCATCTGCCCTCTCAGAAACCAAAACAATTACAGAACATTTCTCGAATGTTGATGAATTTGGTAACAAAGTAACTGGAACAATCACTGCTGTCACTCAGCACTCCGAAAGTGTCTCAACCCAGTCAGTCCCTTTTTCTTATGCTGATGCCGTCAAAAAGAAAGCTGCCAGGCGAACAGAAACTTATGATGAGGACACCACAGAAAATCTGTTAAGGAATTTCCATAAAACATGGACAGAGAGTGAGACAGTTTTCAAAAATCTTGGGTACACTGTTTCTGAAGAGACATCATCACAAGCTGTGTTACTTCAGACAAAGACTGTCTCATCTGGTAAAGAGAGCATGGCATGAAACAGTGAAATTTAATAGCATGGACAATGTGCTTTTACAAAATTGTTTTCATAGTCTCTATAATGAAAAGTATCTGAAATTGCCTGGAAGAGGAAGTCTGCAGGGGTGCTAAGAGGGAGGTTGACAAATGAATGTCATTGATTTGCTGCTAACTTTAAAATTACTAAGTTAGATATTATTTGGAGTAAAATAAATTAAACAAATTAAAGTTCTTACATGTGGGTTATGAGCCATTGTAGGTTATCACCTGCATTGAGTGACGCATGTGTGCCATACCTTTAGGGTTGAAACCGATGTGTCCGGCAGTGTTGCTCAGTGCATGGCTGCATGTTGCTGTTACTTGGGCAAAATATATGGAGCAATCAGGCAGGATTGTTGGTATTACTAGCTTTGTAGCTTTATTCAGATACAATTATGATAAAAATCTGCCTTGCAATGAATGAAACTAAAATATTTATATCGTTCAACTTGTCTGATTTTTTCAACCTTGCTTTATTTTTGTTTTTTTAGTTTCCTCACATGTTTTTCTTTGCTGATAAACTGACTTGTGCTAAGACATTATTCATAAAATTTATATGATACTCAAAGCAAAATACCAAAATTGTGATTTAACATATTGAGTCAAAAAAGCTTAATTGCACTCTTCAGATGAGTTCTGTGTATTATACTGTGGTGTGAAAAAGTGTTTTCCCCTGCCTGATTTTCTATTGTCTTTTAAAGTTTTTCTACACATAAGTGTTTCAGAACATCAAAAGAATCTAAATATTAGTCAAAAACAACACAAGTAAACACAAAAGGCAGTTTTTAAATGACAGTGTTCATTATTGACAGAGAAATAAACCTGCAAGGGGGCAAGCATATTTTCACAACACTGTATTTGATGATTTTTTTGACATTCGTGATTAACAATTATTTCAGACAGTTTGATAACACAACAGTGCATTAAAGAAAGGTGCTTATCTACCTTGGCAAAAATGATTTATTGTACATCATGTACCTTTTTTAATCTAAAAGAGTTTTAGATTTAAACAACTCAGATATTCCAACTACAGAGATGTGGTTTGAGTATGAATGTGAGTAAAACACAATATTCTGCTAAAGCTCAGTATTTTCATCACTGCTATAATGTGTCATTTAAAATAAAAATATCTTTCTAAATATAAAATTGCATATATACTATGTATGTACTATATATAAATAAAGCTAGTATCATTTTCAACTTCAGTAAAGTGTTTGAAAAGCTGCATATGCACTAAACCTCACTATTTGCATTTTGATCTCTTTGGAAAGCAGATTCGGGTTCCGAAGTCGGAGCTGTGCACAGTATGTCGGAGGAGGGCTTATCCGATGGATGCTCTGATAGTGGACAAAAAAAAGTACCATAAATCCTGTTTCTGCTGTGAGCATTGCAGAAATAAATTAAGGTAAATGTGACATTAGGTCAATGTTCTCTCTCTGCTTTTGCCTTATGTACTAAACTATAGATGTATAATATTTGATTGGAATGGATTCTAATTGTCTCCTATAAATAAAAATGAATAAACACTGGTTTACGAAAGCAGAATTGTAAAATAAAAATAATAATTGTTTTTTTTTTCCTTTTCTCTTTGTCTTTGCAGTTTGGGAAATTATGTCTCTCTTCATGGACATTTTTACTGCCAACCTCATTACAAACAACTTCTTAAATCCAAAGGAATATACGAAGATGGTCTTGGACAAAACCCTCTTGTGGGAAGCAGTGGGCCAAATCCCTTAGATGATCAAATAGATTGGAGATATTCCATGAACAGTGTGAATTCAATAGATAAACCCCACAGAGGTGAACACGAAATGACAAAAACATTTAAAGAAAGCAAGCCACATTGCAACAAGATAACCATAGTCTGGCCCCCTCAGGGCGATCCACCAAAGAAAACCTTTAAAATAGAGGAAGAAATTCAGCTAACAAAACCTCACTGGCCCCCTCCGGAAAGCTCTCCCATGTCCCCAAAACTCCAACACAGAAAGGCTGTTCCCAGAAGCGTCCTTTGAAATGTAATCGCCCACATTCAGAGTTTAGTCAAGTACAATCAATAAAAGAGAACGAAAGACTTGAGGGTAACGGAAGACTGCTGTTGGTACAGTTAGGAAAGTGTTTAAATGAAGGTCATACAGTTAAGTAATGTAAAAAGCCAAGGGTAACTGACAGGAACAGAGAGGAAACTGTGTATATATTTGTAAATTGTGAGAAAAAGCATGGTGTAATTGTAAGTGAAGAAAAGGTAGATAAAAGTGCAGATAAACGTATAGAAAGTGGATATATGCCTGATACAGTACGCTTGGGCAGAAATGGAAATTAGTCTGTCATTTTAATGTTCACTGCAGTGTATGGTTGGTTTTTCCTGATAAGCAGTAGTCCAGTTTAATAAACCATTCAGTATTTGATCTTACGCTAATAGCAATTTTCAGTTGTTTTTAATCAATTCTAAAAACTAAAAACTTACATTAATTTTAATTAAATTACTTAATTTAATTCATGGGTTTTCAAAGTGTGGAAGAGTTAGTCCCCCCTTAGAGAGCAAATAGGCAACTGTCCCTTCTATATTTGATGCAAATATTGGTGCAGTATTATCTGAGAATGAGCCTTCAATGAGGGATTATAGAAATGCTGGTACAGGTGAGCCTGTTCTGCAAGGGCACCCTATAAATTGTTGATTTTGAGTGAAAGGTGGAGCGCATGATCTGGCACAGTCTGGCACCACAACAGTGCATAAAGTCAACGCACAGGGAAAGGACAGAGCTATTAGCATGGCATCAACTATAAAACTAGCCTTACACATCACATCTTCAGGTACTAAAAATCCATTTGTCTCTGGCATAGGCCTACGGAGGTTGGTTAAATGTTTGCAGTTGCTTTTTCTTGTTTATTTATTTTTTTCTCATATCGTGGCACCACTGAAGAACTCTGGCAGCCCTAGCAGAGACACAACCCACACTTTGAAATCCCCTGATCTAGTTGATTTGAATCATGTGCAAATCTATACCTTTAGATCATTACAAAGTTATAGTAAAATATAATTCATCTCAGTCCTTTTAAATTTTATTCTATTTTTTTTCTGAACAGCTTCATTCTGTTTTCTCTACTTTTGTATTATTTCGGCAGGTCCACCTTTAAACCAAACATTTTTAAGCATTCTTCGCACCTGGTGTGCAGACTGATACGGTCTTCTTAAAATTGTCTTATTTATAATATAGAAAGTATATAATATAATGGAGTTAATAGACACATTTGTATCCTACTTTGAACAGAATATATTTTACATTGAAAAAGTGTATTTTTTAGAATAAACAGTTTTCTGTACTTTCCTTTGTACAAGAACATTTCTGATAATGTCCTGCTGTCAGGTTGCTTCATCTGAAATACTGTTGATCAAAGGGCAATAAAAAATGTAATCTTATTGCTTTCTTTCTGTCTTTAAAGATCAAGTATAAATCATAATGTTTAATCCAGTCACATACGTGTTATTTGTACTTACACATTTGTCTGGCAGAGTGATAATTTTAATCATTATTTATTTGCATAGTTTTTGCTCCAAATGCGGTGCATATAGAAAGGATCCCATTTTGTGTTGTATCAGCTATGATGTTTAAGCCACTGAAGTATGTTTTATTCAAACTAGTAATCTAATCTAACCCCACACCTCCACTCCAACCCCACCCCACCTGTGGTGGGAATAGTAGATGGTGGATGGACAGATGGATGGATAGATGGAATAGATGAATGAACTATTTACTTTGTTAATGATGTCAGTTTGAATTTAAGCCTTAGTCTTAATCAAAAAATACAGGCAAATTTGTTTATTTATAGTTTGTTAAGACTTGTATCTTTCAATATGTACAGTGCATAAAACTGCTGTCATATTTCTGGAGGAAAGTAAAATATCAATGGATAGAGGCCTAGACAAGATATCCCTGCTGGTTGAAGGAGATCTTTAAGGCTCCAGGCAGCACTGCATGAAAAATCATCATGCTTCTGTGTCGTTCTGTGGAGATGTGAAGTATGATGCATATGCGAGCGTACTGACCAGAGGCACTAAACAGAATTGACACATTAATTTTTCTCAACTGGAACAAAACCAAAGTGCAGAAGGCAAAACGTCACAAGACTGAATGAAAAAATTGTTTGTTTTGGACACATCACAAAACACATTCAGTATTAATGATCTGACTCTACACACAGGAAATCAAACACCATATCAAATGAGAGATGTAATAAACTAAGTGCCTCCAGAAGAGAGATGTTGCAGGTGGGAATAATTATTTTAAATGTACCGCATACATCCAAAACACACACTCTTTAAAAAGAATAACAAAATAACAAAACTGCAGGCACAGTTGTTCATGATGATCTATAAAAAACACTCATTGCCATTCAGACCAGCCATCTGGTGAAGAAAGAAATGTTGCATGCAACAGTAATGCACAAAAAGTAAAGATGATAAGAAGACCCTGTTATTTGTAAAGTCCTTAGGACTGGCAACTTTGGGATGTTTAAAGGTAGCACTGATGCAGAGAAAATTAATGGAAGATGCTTCTGATTATGTCAACATACAAGAGTTTGGCATATTTTTATTGAAAGTCCAGATCAGTTGACTGAAAAGGAAGGACTAGAGAAAAAGCCAGCCTGAAACAGTCAGTTTCATATTCAACAAAATAGAGATAGAATCTCCTTGCAAAAATGCAGCGAGTCAGCTACCCTCAATGCTAGACATATAAAACAGTTCGCACCGGCGGCTGCCTAAAAAATTCTCCCACAGCCTCAATCTACCTTGCTACTACCGACTGCGGTCAAGCACAGCCTTCACTTTCTCCATTTGAGTGGATTGGTGAGGAATTTATCGGATTACACTCTGATTGGTCGGCTCTTCCTCGTTGAGCGGCGCGTCAGCCTCATTGCATCACCGTCATGATTCTGCCCCCCACCACCTCGAGCTCTGGGATGCTGAGGCAGAACAGAAGCGTATCGGCGGCACCACGAGTGAGAGTGGGATGAGGACGCAGAATGAGGTAGGGGCAGCAAGGATGGCTATTTTTATTTCATATCTGCTATGGCGCGTGCATGTGCAGGTTGAGCTTTTTCTGTACGGTTGTGAAACGCAGTGAGTCGGGATGGTCCTACTTTTTGAAAGAATCCTGCAGTGTGGGGGATCCATCTACCTCTACTCGTGTCCTTCCTGGTCTCTGTGCGCTCAGCCGAAGAATTTCGGGCGTCTCCTCCTTTGTGGCGCTTTTGATCTCTGTTTATGTGCGTTAGGGTCATACCCATCTGGGTATTTAGCGACGCAGCTACTTAAGACTCAATCCCCTGTGAGCACACACTGATCTCTGTCCTATTTGGCAGGGCTGCCACCTCTGCGCTCCGCGTTAGAACTGCGGAGGTTGTCCAGCTGGGCGATGAGGAACAGGAGCTGCATGGTGTTAAATATCAAACTTTGAAAAACATCCCAGAACAGTCAGGACATCTCGATGTTTTTTTTCCACTTGATCTCTAAAACGTACAAACTTGAAACTTTCTCATTTTATTTATGCTTGTCATTGCGCCCACTGAATGTAGTCAGTGTGTAGTTGAATGATAGTGGACAGCTTCAACTGCTGAGTTTAAAGCAATAGCGATAGGGGCAACATATTTATTTAAATTAACATTTTAAAAAAAAATTTTAGGCAGTGGAAAACACTCCTTGAAAATATTTTTTTTCAAAATGTACTTAGAATATCTAAAAGATGTTTTGGAATATTTGACTAAATTTAGGTTTGCACCTCTCTTACATATGCAATAAACTGTAGAAGATATTTTAGACTTTCTACATCAAAACAGAAAGTCTTCAAAGTATTTTTTCTATACTTTCATAAAAGCTTTGCTCTGTTATACCAATGTGGGCTGTGTAGGCTGTCATTTGTGAAATAAATACAATTCAAAACAACAAGACAACAACAACAACAAGAAAAACATATGTCTAACACTTAGCTGAGTGAGAACTTTTCTTAACATTCTCACCACAAGTGAGGGTGTATTTTTGTTGCTAAACCCCTTGTTCACACCATGACACAGTGATTATGTGCTACTGTGTGCTTCTTGTGTGTGCTCTTACTAATCACTTTTCTTCACGTCTACTGTGTGTAAAGCCTTAATCCCCGATTTAAAGTACTACATCTTTGCTTAGTCAGTGTTGTCTGCCTTGTTGCACTGGGCTTACAGTCTGCAATTTATGTCAGTGTATTAAAATTCATTCTGAATAAATATTGCTGGAATATTTATGAGGCAACCGGCTAGGAGAAGGGATCAGTTTGACTTTAGTATCCTAATCTGAAAGGATGAATTAATGATCATTGTTTAATTTTGAAATGCTTTATGCTACCTCTTAACATATGCTATTTTAGATAGCAATTTACATAAATGAATGACAGACAAAAGCAGACAGGATTTGTCTGCATGCCTTTTAATAGCAGACATACATAGTTGGTGATGGCATTTAAGAAATTAAGGAAATATTTATTAACTTTACAACCACACTCAGAAATGTCTTATGTTTTTTGAAGGGTAGATGAAATGCTTCAAGATACAAAATAAGTCCAGTTGCTTTCTACTTTAATACTTAGGACAGATACTAATGTGTTTTGTACACATCTGCCCTCGATTAAAAGCAGAGGACCTTGTGAAAATCCACAGTCACAAGACTCCTGTCCGACCTGGGTAGAAGGATAAAGAGGTTATTAATCCAAGTGTAACATAAAAAGCCAGATTACACTTTTCGAACACACTCAGGAAAAAAAGACCTTAATCTTTCGAAAGATTTGTTAAAAAGGGAGACTCTTGGAAGCTCGGAATATCAGCCAAGCTGTGAGAAATGTGTGTGGCAGCATATGGAAATATTGAAGCAACAGCTTCAGACTTCAGTCAGAAAGTTAAAGTTTAGGCAAAGACAGGTCCTCCAAATGCACACTGACTTAATTATCCTGCCATATTAGTAACAATGTTGTTTATGGACAACAAAATTGATGTTTTGGAGTGGTGCTAATAAAGCTCTGATCTCAGTCTGTTGGATAATTTGTTGTTATTTGGAAGGGCCAAAATTATGCAGATTTTTGAAAATGTTGTGTAGACCCTCAACATTAAAATAAAACCACACAGTAAAAAAATGTATAATTACAATAAAAGCAAAGAACACACATTATAATTTACTCACAGAGAACCAGTGCATGCACACAATGTAAAGGTTTGCACCATATTTCACAATAAGTATAACTGTGCAAGCAGTTCCTGTTCCAAGCATTTGATAAAACAGTTTTAACTAAGAATAAGTTACACATCTCTAGTAACTTATTGTTCCCCATTTGTCTATAGGACTGTATTAAGTCTTTGTAGTTTATTAAGCTTCCAGTTCACATGAGATATGCAAAAACAGAGAAAATCCTTAAAATAGGAATATCTTATTATTGATACTGTGGCATTTTTGACAGAAACAAATTGCTGATGCTCATTTGCAAGAAATATAAACAGTTTATGCTGTTTATATTTCTTGCAAATGAGCCTCAGGCAATGTTACTTTTTATTAAGTAACATTTGTTCCACCTAGTCTAATTTGTTTCAAACCAATACAGATAAATTCAGTGCAAATACAATCTAACCAAACTCAGTAAATTAAATTTTGGTTTGAATTACAAATTTGGCAATTAGTTTTAAACATTTGGGAAATTAACATTTGCAAGGGGGAAGGGAGGTTATACATACACAGTGAAGATAATAAACTCCCTTTTAAACTGAAGAAATCACAGCAGGGTCAGATTGATTAAGTACAGCAATCATCCACAAATACCTAGAGGATCAGAGGAAAGAAAAGGGATATGAACAATCCTAAACCTCCCAGGCTTGTGATCCAGCTGTTGAAAAGAAAAAAATGGAAGAAAGACATTTCTTCCATTAAGTTATTGAAAACAACAGCAACCAGTAAAAGGAAAAGAAAAGTGAGCAGATATCATCATACTAGCAGTCGATCTCTCTACCTTTCAAGCACAGGTGGGCATTATGTTCTAAAACATTTTGTAACATCTTTTACTATAAAATCAAAGTCCCAATATTATCGCAATTTCCGTGCTAGAACCGATTTTTTTCACTTTTGCCAGCTAAACAGATTTATAAGACTCGTAAATGTAGGACTGGATAACACTTTACTAAAAAATATCAATTTTAATTCAAAAGGTATGCAACAGCAGGAGCACTTGGGAACAGAAATGTTTGCTATGTAGGAGAGGAAAATAAACATATCAGCATGATCAGCATAGGTTATCATGGACTGATTATATTTAACAGGTAACCAAAAAATGTATCTTCTTTGGGAGACCTGTCTAATCATTAACATAGATTTAAAGAAACAAATGAACTTCTCAATCATATCACTACTTTCAATATTTGATAGTAAAGAAGAAAACTGTTATTTTCTCAGTTAAATCTGAATACGAGATACTTTTTAACCAATTGTGAGGTGCATGAAGAAATTGCAGAGTAATTCACATCGGACATGACATAACTAGGCTTGTTGTAATACTTCTGCACCCTGTAATTCCCTCTGAAAATGTGTGGTTAGTAGTGCAAATGAAACTGACAAAAGTCCTCATATATGCTGTTCAAGAGAATGATATGAGTCATAGATATGAATTCTGAATAAATGCATTTGGCAGCTGTAGTGGTTTGATATTTATTTTGTGATACTCAGTGAGGTGTTTCCTATATAACCCAGTTTCCCCCGTTATGTTGAACGGGTTTGTGTAAAATAGAAACAGAAATATCTCTGGATTGTATGTAAACCGGTTTACTCTGTACTGCCGGTGGAAAATGATCAAAGTCACTCAGGATTTAGATCCAAGACATTTGTAGCCACAGTTTCTCCATATCATATTCTCATGTTCATATTGAGAAAAGGTTCATAACTTCATGTAAGGCTTTGCTACTGTTCAATTAGGCATCATTATTTTGTTCACATGTTGAACTTAAGAGTCCAGAAAAAGTTAAAGTCATAAAATGTTAAATTTTAATGTAGAGGTTTTTTCGGACTGATATATTTTATTGAATTTCATATGCATGTGTTTTGTTTTGTCTTTTATAATTAAAAAGTACTTTTTCAAAATATTAACCTTTGAATATACAACACATAAATAAATAACAGAGGCAGCTGGTTACATAACAGGAACCCCAATTTCTCTGTAATTGATGTTTTCTATGCATGATGCTATGTTATGTAGACTTTTATCACATATTTCTAAAAATGTTTTATTTGTTATATATTTTAAATAGTATATAGTGTTTTACATAAAAACATTGGGGAAAGCCAAGTTTAACAGTGTTAGGGCAGCATGATCGCTTATCAGAGGCATGTTTTCTACTTATTTTATTGATTATCAGATAGAAAGCTGCTGGCTGATAAGACTGAGACAAAGTCAAGCAATGCATGACTGGACACACAGAGGTCACAGTAGAAATAGGTTGTTTGCACTAAACCGATTTCTTGATTGATTAACTTGATATTCTGTTGGTTGTGATTTATTTTTCAGTCTTTTGTTAGTATATTTATTTGTTGTAAAATAGTTTTCTTTCTGGCTGTTTGCCTGCAGATTATTGTGTAGGTTATATCTGGATTAAATATTATTAATCTATAATAAGAACTCAAGTTGATTGAGTTCTTGTTTGAAATGCTGGACTGGATATATCCCAGTGTATCCAGCATAGGTTAGGGTCATTAATTACTTTAGTCTAATTAAGAGCACACCTTCATTGCATATGTCAGTTTTCACATTATTGTATTGGAAGTATTGAAATATGCAATATTGCAAGAGTCATAGGAACGTTTATTGCGTTTAAGGGCTACTACACTGGACAAGGTACAACCTGGAGATATTATTTTTATTTGCTGTGATTCTAGATTAACCTTGTGATTTTTTTCTATTTTCTTTGATTAGAATCTGCCATTAGAATCTTCTACTTAAAGAAGATTTTAATTAATTTTCTTTTGGTAGATTTGATAGGAAGCACTAGTCAATGGAAGTGTTGTTAGCAGGTATGAAATACGTCACATTTTATTAACTTAATAAATGATTACCCTATATATAAATACTGACAGAATTATATATTTTGCTGGGGATGCTTGACATGGAATAACATTTTATATTATTATTTTGTACTATAATATATCTATTATAGTACAATATAATTGTAATATATCTACTTGGCTATTTTAACACATCAGTTCAAACCTGGACATAGTAACTGCTTTAAATGACATCCTGACGTGCTGAGCAGATGGAAAATAGTTTGAAATGAAAAACAAATTAATCCAGTTCTTATATCATTTTTGGAGCTTGCAGATATCAAATAAAGATGGCAAATTATTATTCCTCATTAATTTTTTTAGGGATAAAAAAAACATAATAATCCTAATTTCCTTGTGCAAAAATACTTTGCATCTGAGATCTGGACAGAACAACACAAAAGGAGGAAAATTAAAATGTGCTAAGTGCAGTCTGCCTGCTCTACAAACCTGTTTTTTTTATAAGAAAACCAGGTGAGATCTTATTAATGTGAGTTTTATCTCATAATTATTCACAGAGGTAGTGAAAAAGGCTTTTACATGTCGTTCACCTAAAATTATGGGGGATGACTTTACCTTTCCTCTGATTTGAGGATGCCAATTGATTATGGTATCCAGCTTACCTCCTGCTCTTAGCACCCACTTATATTGCATATTGATGGAACTGGCTGCTTCTTTTATTTACACATTTAGATCTGTATTTTGTTCCCAAACTATCAGTGTTTAACTCTGTCCACTATGTAATTCTTTCCATATTTAACCCATAATCATCATGGCATTCTCCTGTTTTTCATTGATTTGTTATTGTGTCTTAATGTCTGCATTTCTCCTTTAATTATTCAGATGCACTTACACTGCTACTGTAATTGCTTTTTACTTTGCTCTGCATCTTTTAAGTGAAATCTTAAGGAGACAAAGAGTTTTATCACTGTTGATATTTTATTTGTAGAATTTGCTAAATATTTGGAGTAAAGGTACTCCTTATTGGCCTTTTTTATACATATTGTTTCTATTATATGTTATAGTCTTGCCACAAACAACTGCAAAATCCTCCAGCTTTTACATGAGAACCATGAGATTGAGTCTCAAGTAAAATGAGCAACATTTATGACATTTATGCAGGATTAAATGAATAACGCACTGTTTTATCTGTTTCTCAGCGACAAATAGTGAAGCTGCGTTTTGCAGTAAAGTATTTAGTAACAAGTCCATTCCATGAGTTGTTTAAAGGTACCTTACTTGAGGAATGATTGTGAACAGGGTCCTTTTGCAGTGTGACTTGATTTCCCCAGTGACTCTCCAGTGAAAATATATTTTATTGCTGTGAAAAAAAAAAACGACTGTGGACAAATTGTATATAGGAAGTGACCTTCAAGTCAAGAAAAAGAGAAGTTAGGACACTTCACCTATTCTGCTCCTGTCACTTTTTTGCTTTCTTTTATAACTTGTTGAAATTGTAAATGAGTTACATCTATATTTAGATTGAACAAATATGAAATACATTGTTTTATATAATTTGTGCTAAAATTTTAATAATACACTGAGAGGGTTGTTAATGGCTGTTTGAATGCTGAAGTTGTAGAGTGGATCTGTCTAATGGACTGCTGGAGATAGTTTCTTGTCCCTCCATCTTGCTCAATGGATGATAGATGGATGTTTCCAGTAAAGGTCAGCCACTGAGACATGGGCATGTCTGTTTTTTTAGCCGTTTTGATCTTACTATTTGCTTTATATCTGCTAGATTTCACAAAATATGTACAGATTCAAACATGCTCATCAAGTATGTCATTTGGGAAAATCTTTAATCTGATCCATTGAAGTTCTCTCTACAGTCGCAAACAAACCAGGTGTGGAAAAAATGGTTAAAGGGCAAGAGAAAATTATGTTACTTTTAAAAATAATATTTTAATCAAACAGGCCCTTCTGACAGTCCACACTGTTGGACTATCAGAAATGGTGTTTTGAAATCAGTAGGTGATACTACCGATTGTCACAAACAGTAAAATCATCTATTTAACTGATTCGTTCATTCTGTCAGATTATAAAATGTGTAGTCATGCACATATGTTTTGTTGATTAACTTGTAATTACCTTAGAATAGAAGAAGAAAAGAAAAACTAAACTAATTAAAACAAAAAAGGGTTTTTGTTTCAAGCTATATAGTCAATCACATCTCAAACAAACTCCTCAAAGTCTTTTTGTCTCACTGTTGCCAAAAACCCAAGTGGGACGCGAGTAAATTAATCAGAATGTTGTTTATTAACCTCTGGATGTGAAGCAATATATGTTGAAATGCTTTCTGTGGTAGGGTTTGTGTATTGCTTTTTCAAAAAGTGACAGCAGGATTTTTATAACTATTTACATTATTTTGTTATTAATTTTTAATTCTAGCTTCTGAGACATCCATGAGGACCTTGCGTTTTTCCTTTTTCTTCCTCGGCACCAAAATTGCCCCCAGCTTTCAGCAGACGGTATGTCCCCCACACAATTTGTGTAACGCAAACAGCTATATATTTTTCAATATTCAAACTATGTTGTCCTGGGTGTTATTGCAGTAAATGCACAAAAACAAGGAGGAGTATACCCAAACATTCTCATTAAATCAGAATTCTATTTTAAGAGCCTTATTTCAGCACCTCCATTCCAAATGAAAAGAAATGCAACCTAAGCTTGCACTCTCTTATTCACTATGTGGCTTATATAGAATCTTTCCACATCAACGGCAGATTTGGGTTGTCGCAAAAATTCATTATCTTTAACAGTATTTGGACTACGGACATTCATTCACGTTTCAACAATTTTGGATGTTTTTTTTTTGTGTTGTGATAGTTTTCTGGTAGTATAAAAACATTTTAAAAAATACATCGATTTCACTGTACCAACTGGCTTTGAAGGGATCAAGCTGACTTTTGAGATGTACTCTGATATACTTTCCTTCAGTTTCTGTGTTCCTCGGTACAGCATCTTTTGTGTACAGGTGGGAAGTAATTTGATGCCAAGCAATATGTTGAGTTTATTCCCTGTTATATGTATGTGCATTCTGCTGTCACAGCATTCTTTACATTACCTCACCATTTTTCTGGTATACTATTACTTGAAATAGTGTATTCATATTTCCAATATGAATACACTTGGTGCCAATGAACATTTTAGTTTCTGCACCATTAAATTTGAGTTTTAATTAATGTACATGAGAGAAAAGTAATGTAATATGCAGTTATGAATGTGCCTGAGTTAATCACACATCATTTTGTGTTGATGGAAGAATGGATGGTATGAAATAATGAATCTAATTGCCTGCACATGTTTACAGAAGACTTATTTTTTTAAAAATTATCATGAGAAGAAATCAGTGTTTTCTTGTGGAAAAAATGACCATTATGTTGTTACCGGGAGCCAGTGTCTCCCTAGATATGTCCTCTTATTTAAAATCACCATAAAACAGTCTCAAATAATTTTCACATATGAGGTTGAGACGTTAATGGCTTCATCAGTCAGCTCATTAAGAGATGCAATTTAGCCATTCAGACAAATTTCTCATTTTTTATTAACAGGCCACATGCTTTATTGAGGCTTATCTATACGACTTATGTAGACAATATGCATTTATTTATTTATAATTTTTATGTGAAAGAGATTGATACAATAAATCTAGAACATTATCTCAAAACAATATGATGCATCGTGATTATAACCACGACTAATTAGTATCACCCGTCAAAGGTAAATCTTTCTTCAACCTCTTATGTTGCACCTGTTAACGTGCACTGCAAAATTATGCATTGCAAAGTTATCTATGCCTATGAAAAATGTTCACATTATTTTTTTCACATCGCAGTTACATGCTTCAATTTATTTTACTCAGTTTTAAATGATAGTCCAACACAAAGCAGCACACATTGGGAAAGTAAAAATGAGAATGAAGTATTTATATGGATGTGCAAAACATACACTGAAAGGCTTAGAGGTGCAGTTCGAGCAAAATGTGGTTCCACAAAGTACGGACAAAAGGGCCAAATATAATTTTTATTTGTAAAAACATTTAAAAACAATTTATCATTTGCCTTCCACTTCACAGTTATGCACTACTTGGTGCTGGTCCATCAGTTACAATTCCAATAAAATACATTGCGGTTTATGTTTGTTATGCATAAAGGTGGAGTAGTCTGAATAGTTCTGCAAAGCTCACCAATTCCTTCTTTATTTAAAATATCAAGCAATAGTGAACTGTATATCTTTAACAACTTAAAAAACTCTACTGCATTTTTTCTTAAAGAGAAACATTTCTGCAAGTGAGTTAAGGAACACTTGTCAAAAATACATCATATGCCTATCTTCAGCAAACTTCCAGGCGAGAGCCAGGGAAGACCCTGGACAGGTCACCAGTCTGTCGCAGGGAAACACAGAGACAGACAGGACAAACAACCATGCACACACTCACACCTAGGGAGAGTTTAGAGAGACCAACTAACCTGATAGTCATGTTTTTTGGACTGTGGGAGGAAGCCGGAGTATCTGGAGAGAACCCACGCATGCATAGGTAGAACGTACAAACTCCATGCAGAAAGACCCCAGGCCGGGAATCGAACCCAGAACCTTCTTGCTGCACGGCAGCAGCTCTACCAACTGCATCTAATATAAATAAGAATAATAGTAAAATTGTATTCACTGCCTCCTCTGAGATTGTATGTTTAAAAAAAAGTGAGCTATTTTAAGCTAAAAGCAACAAGAGGTTGGTACAGATGAAAAATAGGACTGCTTTTTACTCCAGGCAAAAACAAGCTTTTTGTAAAAAGAATATATTTTTTTGAAAATAAATATAGCTTTATAGCTGTTGTGCAAAATTGCCTGACCAGTATGAGGAGAAGCAAAAAGTAATTTTTGCAGCCAAGTTACTTACTGCGGGCGACAGGAAAAAAACAGCTTTGACAGATCAAAGAATTGTTCATTTACATATTCAGGACATTAGGATGTAAAAACATTCATATGTTCAAGAAAACTTGAGGATGCTACATTTAACCCCCTTGAAAGGGCAAACAGATAAAATCTGTCTGCAGTAGAGGTTGATGTTATTTCCTCACATAAATAATTTTCAAGAATGCACAAAGGATCCTGTCATAGTTGTTCATGCCAAAGACAATCAAATATTCTTCCAATAATTGATGAGTGAAGCAAAATGTGAGGGAAGAGGAAAATGTATTTGGTTGCGACGAGACTTGTACTTAAATGTTATGTGACTCCACTACACTCAAATGACAACAAATCAAAAATATTTAGCAGAAAACTAATTGAGTTAATAAACTCATGCAGTCTTTTTAATTTGAGAGCATAAATTCAGTTTTAAAGTTTTATCAAAAATAATCTAGACTATTTAGATTTCACTCTTAAGTGTACAAAACTATAAACTGCACACTCAACCATGTTATTATTTATTACACAAGCATGAAATTAAATTTGACAGAAAGTAAACTCCAAAACCCTTCACACATACAAAAAATACAAGAATCTCAATGGGCTGTGCTTTTGTTTTACTGTGAATTCATTAGTATGAAATCAATTAATTTTTAAGTGTAAAATGTAACTTGCAATACTTTGTATCTTTTTTATGTGTAACTCAGTTAGTGCTATCATAAAAGTGACACTTTGAATAATAATACTGTGATTAAAGATAAGTCCTCATCCTTAAGGCTGATCCAGGGTTTCATGTTCTACAAGTATTGATAACTAGGAGCACTGATTGTTCTTTTAGAGAATATTAACGTCTCTTATGCCAGCAGACATACATTGTAGATCAATTCATTTCATTGGTAACCTCCCTAATTAAAGAGATTAGTCAATAAAACTGCATTTAAATTTTGCTGAAAAACACAGTCAAGAAAAGAGCATGAAGAGAAACATCTAAAAGCAAAAACAAACATGCATGATAGACACAAAAGCCTATCAACAAAGACACATTCATGCTTTTATTTACACACTCTTTCCCTTGTGTCTTTTTTAAGAATAGAGAAAAGACTAATTGGAATTCGATTTGAGGTAAAAAAGACATTTCTTACTTGAGGAAAGAAATCTGGCACTTCCAGATTTTTGAGGTGCAAAAACAATTAGACAGAAAATAAATTAATATAATGCTGCATTGCAGTGCTTTTAGTGTGTAACAATGATAGCCACAGCACAACAACTCCTCTCTGGTGGGTGATTTCAAGCAGCTACTTATAAAGGCTCTGCTTATCTACAATAAGCGCATCCACAGGACTTTAGGGTGGGAAGTGAATGGTGTTCACCTGCCACAGCTTTCTCATTAGCCATGTTTCTTTTTTCCCTCTCAGGTTGTATGGTCACACTGTGCGGTACACCTCAGGACACAAAAATCTATGAGTACACATGAGCTTTCAGAGGAGGAAGTTGAATCTCTCA
This sequence comes from Phalloptychus januarius, assembly GCA_902982915.1. Classification (NCBI taxonomy): domain Eukaryota; kingdom Metazoa; phylum Chordata; class Actinopteri; order Cyprinodontiformes; family Poeciliidae; genus Phalloptychus; species Phalloptychus januarius. The sequence goes on along the minus strand of CADWAE010000230.1, from coordinate 10,437,768 downwards.
TTGAAAAAGATTTATTTTAAACAAGATGTGTAAATAATGTCTGAGCATGAAGGAGAGTGGGTAACAGTGCATGTACTGACCTAGAATCAATGTTGGTTTCTTTTAAGGGTAAATGTAAGGCAAAGCTGACTAAGCGCTTTTACATGCTTCCATTTGCTCCAGGTTGTCATTTCCTTTGAGTGTCATACCAACAATGATGTCTGACAGCAGGGACAGGTTGACAGATAAAGGTTAATTACTCTGTCTCCATGTGCTCAAAGATTCTAATCCTTCGGTCTGTGCAGTAATTGGTTTTTAAGAAGAGTACCTTCTTAATTGCTTTGTTGACAGGTTATGTTTCAGGTTACATGGATAAAGGGTGTGTTGTTGTGTTGGTTATGACCACAGTGTTTGTGGTTTCTGAGTGTTAAGAACATCGTCATTTCTTATACCTTATGTTAAGGTTGCTCACAAGTCTTTTTTTTTTTCTTCAATTGTCAATTTTTTAGATCCTGAAATAAGTGTTATCTTACCAGATGTCATCTCATCTTTCTACTTTTGCAGGAGGTTATGAATCGTGCTATTCTCAAAGATATGCAGAATATTGAATTAAACATGCATTAGGTTTCTGTAAATCATTATAAAAATTGATGATCCATAATATTTACCCCATTAGAAAAATGTAGACTGATTCAATAGAAAGCACAATATAATGTATGTTGTGAATGTCAAAATAGAGCTGGGCTCAATGTGAAGTAAATGGGGAATCAATATAAATATCCTGAATGATCAGAGCACAAAGTACTTTAGTTTAGCAAATCTTTAAGTATCTTTGTTTGTAATGGTGTTGGCTTAGAGCAGTGGTTCTCAAATAGTGGGGGGGCGCATGTGACCCTGGGGAACAGGCTGCTTTTCTTTTTTTTTTTAGTTATTATAATTATTAAATATTATTTATTGATTTGATTTAATTTTGCAATGGTGCAATTAGTTGGTCAAACATATTTACAGTTTAAACATGTTTAAAACAGACTTAAAACACGATTTAATAAAGTTATTCTTTGTAAGTTTGACCATATGTCTTTCTTTTTTTCTTTTCTTTAATGTTAATAAGGATAACATGTTATGCAGAGATGGATAGTCACGGTGGGCAGTGGGGGGCGCGAATAGTTTTCTTCTTGCTAGGGGGGCGTAACAGAAAATAATTGAGAAGCACTGGCTTAGAGTATAAGATGTTAGAGGTAGATTAAATTAACTTGTTCAAAAATAACTGGAGGTCATCTATCCTGGTGTTCAATTTGAAATACATCTGTGGTCAGTGTTGTTAGTCAAAGGCATCCTTTGCAGAGTTGTGTTATATTGCTTGGTTTCATCATGGCACTGATAATATCATGCATTTATAAAAACAATATTAAAGGGAACATTAGCATTTTTATGACACAAGTGATGATTCTGTTTGAGATTACATGCCTTGATCACAACATGGAGAGAAATAATAGGATAGACAAGATACATTTGCTACAAGATGCCAAAGTGTGCAAAAACAATATTTGTGTGAAATGCAACAATGTATCAAGAGACATTTTTAAAATAAATCTCCTGGCCAGTTTGTCATTCTTTCAAATACAAGTTATTTCAAAAACTTAATTAAATCCCTGATTGTAATAATTTGCAATCTGTGACTTTGTTAATTCTTTCTAAACTTGGTGGGAAAAAAATAGGGACTTTAGTGATTGGAGATTTTTTTTAGCGTGTCGTAACAATGGTTCTTGGCAAATAATCCTTTACTATTGAGAAGCCTATTTAAGTCACTTAAATTCTCATCCAAAATCTATGAGAGAAAGCCATGGTGAGTGGAGCAGCAACACTGGATATATAAAAAAAAATGGTATGGTAAAAAAGGCTTATCAATTGAAAATTCGTCAATGCAAATGGACATTAACATAATTCTGCAACCAGTGTCAGTATCACTTTAATTTAATTTTCAATAGGCCATACTCGATTCTTAAAGTTATTGCAGGTTGCACTTGCAGAGCAGGGTTTATGTCTCCAAAATTTGGGAATGTAGTCCTGTTAAGTCTTGTGAGATCAGCTGTTTGAACGGATTCCACAATCACCACTAGAAGATTGAATTAAATTATTGTTCAAAAAATGGATTCTGTCCCACAACACAGCATATCCAAGCTGGTGATCAGCCTGCCTGTTGGCTCTGTGCAGTTTCTCTAAGCTCCATTAAAGCTCATGTTTTTTAAATTGCTAAATGGCCATTATGTGTTGCTTTCTTCAAACTCAATTATCCAATCCATTAAACAGCACCAAACAAAAGTCAAAAGTAAATAAATCTGTTTCAAATTCAATTCAAATAAAAAAAACTTAATATATTCAAAAAGAAATTACAAAAGTTAAATAATAAGCTTTGTATTGATACAGCAAATTTGGCAAGCTGTGAGCCCACAAACTCAACTTAGCTGCTCTAACGGCATTAGAGTATTGTTGTCATTTGTTGGATCATAATCAACACTTATTCTTGGTTACATTTAGACTGTTCATAACACTTGAATCCCAACCATAAATCTAAGCTAAGTCTGTGGTTTGGAGCCTTTTGGGACTCCAGTCATTGTCTCTTTTATTTACTTACATTTATTGTGCTTCTTTGCTGTTTTGTTTGCTTTGTCAACAATAAAACTACATTATCCATTACAAACTATATGAATGTCAAAGATGTTTTATCAACTTACCTTGATTGTTGATGAGAGACAAATTAAAAACCAATTTCTATGTTCCATGGCATCAACTAATCAGTTCATCAGGTCCAGAAAACTACTAAGTTTAGTTGTATTATCCAAATTGTTATTTAGAAATAAATAACAGTAGCATCTTTCATTGTGCTTAATATTAAAAAAGGAGAATGAACTGGCAAAACTGGAAAGGTGCCTTTGAGGTTTAATGTTTATTTTTGGAAGAAGAAGGTCAAAAAGTGTCAATGCTCAACTTGCCACCGGCAATTGAATTCCAGTTTTCCCTCATAGATGACAAAAAAATAAGCTTTACAGATTATATTTGACTTTTTTTTTTAGTTTTCCAGGCAAAGACTAAATACAAGTAAAGATAATTTAGGCAAATGTGTCACCCATCAATTTGATTGTGAGATTAAAATAAGTTGCTAGAAAAGCTTTATTTAATCTCTGATTTACACATTGCTGCACCCACCATCCATTTCCATTTGCCACAGTTTGTACGCAGATATGTTTCATACTACATGTCAGTAACACCTCTGTGCTTTTAGATCTAACTAGGTATGTTTTTGCTGCATTTTTTCTGCTGCCTCTTGAATATTTTCTTCTCTACTGTCCCTCATTTAAGAGTATTAGTAAAACTGACAAGACAAAATTATAGACAGTAAGTAAGATGGATCTACTAAAGTAATTATTCTGCAGTTCAATTTCACTCATCACTGCCTGTTCACTTCAGGCTTATATCTGCATGATGTGACTTTGTTCAACAGAGCTGAGCTGCATTTTGGAGGAATCCACTTAAAGATGGTGAATTACCAATAAGTTACCTTAAAGCAGCTACTAAAAAACAAAAATAAAAACAGAGACAAATAGAAGATTCCACTTCCAGTGGTGTTAGATAAGACATGCTTTGTTGTTTGTACCAAAAGAGGTTAAGAGACAGGGGAAAAGCCAGAATAATTGTTTAATAATTCACCAGTGTAAAAAAAAAAAAAAGTACCTGAAAATGAACTTTTACTGACCTCTTCATTTCTGAAAATGTCAGCAAACACTTCACTCTGGGCAAGAGATGCTGGGAGGTTGTTGTTGCTGCTTCAGCGAGACATGAGAGGGGCAGGGTAGCTTGAGGCTCTGTGGCTTTCTCCCCCAAAACACTGACCCTCCGTTTGTAAATTTATCGTGTCAAAATTAATTCTAAGTTTCACTCTTTTCTGAAGAACTGTTTTTTATTTTTTATTTTTTTGTCTACTGGTCCAAACAGACACGACATGTATTGATCCAGCTTTCGACTGATGGTCTGTTTCCTGACCTAGACAGCTAGGATTGATGTTGTTGGCTGTAGCATATAGGGGAATGTGATTGAAATGCACTGTTTTTAGAAATAATGGATGTTACATTCACTGAGGTGTGACAGGTCAAGTATCTGACATGATGCAATGCTATTAGGACACTTTATAACAAAAATGGTTATAGATTGACTAGTTAAAGCAAGATTGTTAAAAGGTTCTTCTACTGCATACAAACATTCACAAATATTATGTCACCCCTTGAAATAATTTAATTCATACCAGTTTCAATAACTTTTATACATAAAGTGGATAAAATCAAGTACATCAGCATGCAAACATTTGGGATAGAATTTAAGATTTGCTTTTCACATTTTACTTCATTATTGTGAAGTACCTTTCTTTATTTAACTACATATAAATATATATTGTGTGGGCTTGTCATTCCCTGGGTGGTTAACTACTTCACACATAAATGTTTTTTGAACAGTTTAACTATACTATAATTATTCTGTTTCAACTACGTTTGGTTTTTCACCTATATCTTATTGAGTTTATTTTTGCTTGTTTTTTGAACAACATAAAAACTTTCAATATTAAAAGTTAAATATCTTAAATTAGTATCAATAAAACTAAGCAGGGATGCTCCTCTAAATTGAAATGTTAAAAGAAACATCTGTCCATTTTTTCAGGTAAGAATAATGTTTAGTTTCCCTAAACAACAAAATAAAGGCATGATGGAAATCCCTTCTTTCATTCCTGTTCTTACACTGACTTCAGTTCATACACCTCACTGGTTAGGAAACTAGCTAGCAGATTCCCATGCCAACTTAGGCATCTCTATGTACTTTTGGAGATATTAATTTGGATTAGTTATTACTCCATTAGCAAAAACATCTGAACCTGAATTACTTTTTTACAACAGAGATTAAGACATTTACATCTCAGCATATCTTCTAAACTCACAGTGACTGTAATGTTTTACCACAGGCTCTACTGGATTTCTCATGTGATAAACCTAAGGAGAAAAGCAAAAGCTCCATAAAATTTTTATGAGTTCTATGTGGTCCTATCTTTGCAGCCCAAAGACATAAACTAAAGCCTTCAAATTCAGTTTTTTTTATTCTAAACGCGTATTTACAAAGAAAAGCATGAAAAACATTAAAACAATTCAATTAAAATAAAAAGGTATCCTTAATACATGTAATCCAGTCTTATGTCATTGCTCCTTAGTTCTGGCTCTGCACTCTCACATGCTTTGTTCACAGACATTGACACCAACAAGGAGCACAAATATTTCTGTAATTTACATCCGATATGTTTTCGCTCTATTTACATATGTTTTTAAAATCAAAAACAATTAACTACACATTAATTTTCTCAGCGCACATTATAATTTCTTGCTAAAACTCTAACCAGATGCTTTACAGGCAGCCTCTACTGGAATTTGAATAGATTATCTATCCATACTATAGATGGTAAATTAGACTATAATGTTACTATGGTGTTGCTTCTCTTGTCTTACTGCCCACTGACACTGAGACAGGTGCCTTTACATTATGAGATACATTCATGTTCACACTGCATTTCACAGATGGGCAGGCAAACAGGGTTCAGTTTTTTTGCCGATGGATGTTTGGAGATACTGAATGTTCGTGTTCGGGGAGTGGGGAAGAGCTGGAACACCACAACCAGGTAGTTGCCAGGCACTTTGTAATTAACCCACAGCTGGCCATCTTTTCAAATCTGTACTTTGTGCTGTCCTCTCTGATCCGATAACCCTGGGTCTATTTTAATGTGGTATATAAGTGAAGAAACATGCAGATTTTTCTTCATATGGAGGAGATTCTCTTTTACTGTTTTTGTAGGTTAACCCTGGGTTTCTATAGAAGATAGTGAATTTATATTTGCCAGGCTTGCATTGGGATAATAGCAGCGACTCATCTGGCATGATGCCTGACGATGGCATCCTGATGATTCCTTTTTTATTTTTCGCTGAGTTTGAAACAGTGTTTCGAAACAGCTGTTGATTCTGCAGATTTACAATTAGAGTTTTTTTTTAAACCTTTTGTTTGTTTGTCCTTGGTGAGAAATGTTGCTTTATAGTAATTTTCTTCCTCTGTTTGCAAACTACTTAGCAGTCTAGGCCTCCAGGCCATACTGGCTCAAGGACTTTTGACTTTAAAGCAAAGTGTCTGCTGCTCCTGTTGACCAGAGTGTTTTTAAAGGAATGAGAACATTGATGAGCCACAGCTCAATTACAAATAGTTTTTTTCACTTTCCTTTTATTTGAGTTAGGAATTTGTCTCTCCTATGCCTTGACAACTAAACTTTGGAGAAGAAATTGGTTTGGGGGATGGAGGGGAGTATTATATAAAATTGATTTTCTTAATCTTTATATTATGTTATAATTAGGGCTGTCAAACGAGTAAAATTAAAATCTGATTAATCATATGATTGCTGGGAATAATATAAATAATACAAAAGCAGTGTCTCAAAATAGTGTTAATAGAAACACTGGAAGTAGCTGCTTGATTTGCAACATTTTGTATAAATGTTTTATGAAGGCAATATTAATTCCATTTAATTATTTGAAATGGCAGCCTCGTTGTTGAAAGATAATTGAAAAACCTTAATAAATTTACTAGCTAACATTTTTCAAAAGATCTTTTGAAGAAAGTACAGTTACAGCACAACTTATTCAACTTTCAGACTGCTGCTTTTATGTGCGTTATTTAAAGGTTAGACTGCACAATATATGTGTAACGCTCTTACTGTTTAGGCTGTGACTCAGTTTATCTGTTGCATTGAGACTTTAGAGTAAACACAGATGTTCACCTGACTATGAGCACTATATTTAAGTAGTAGGTCTATATTTATGGATTTATTACTGAGTGAGATTTGGATATCCCATACTGGGGAGTATTTCAGCCCCACCCTACTGCCTAAATTTGCTTGATATACAAACGCTGCAGAAAGGCTCGAAACTAGTTCAAACTAGTTTTGATGTCTAGAAGTGGCAGCGGAGGCAGCCTGTTCCTTCTACTCTTTGTGTTGACTCAGAGCCCCAACTTATTGAATGCAAATGTATATTTCATGACAGACTGTTGGAAGGAAGAGGAAAGAGGTCAGTGAATCGAAGAGAACCTGTGCTTTTAGTGCAGCAAAAGTGCTACCGCAAAAGAAACTTGTGTCCGTTGTGTTTGTGTAATGTGTGGGTGCATATGGAAAAAAAGATCAAAAACATTGCAGGGTGACCAGTGTGTTTTTGTGCAGGTGTGGAGAAGGACATCACAATCTGTATTCACAGTGCCTTTCTTTATGCAGTTCTGTACTTGGAATGTCGGATGTCACAGATGTAACTGTGGTCAACAGGATGCATCAGACTGGAGTGGCCTACTTAAAGGATGAAGGTTCATGTCTGAAGAAGTGGAAGATTATATTAGGACTGGGATGTAGGTGTCTTTGGGGTCGACAGGGCTACTGCCGCCTGTTAGATAATGAGACAAAATGCAAGACTCTTCTGAATAATGATTCATCATTAATGCTGATTTTGCTTCGGGGGTGAAGCCTGTAGAGGAAGCAGGGCCATGCTCAGTCTATTTACATTAACTGTGACCATATGTTTCTGAAGCAGACAAATCTTTGGAGTGCATTAGCGATGTGCAGAAATGAGCAACTGTGTATAATGGACGCATAATTACTTCCTGTGTCAAATGTCTACATATATCCTACAGCTTCTCTATCGATTACATTAATATCTGGCTACATTAGGGGTATATTCAAGGGTATCTGTTAATCGTAAGAAAAACAGATTTTGTCTACCAGTTTGCACAGTTAAGTAATTTCCCTATGTGGAAACATCTCATTGTATTAGAATTTTATTGAAAACTAATTTTATTTCCAAAATTCCAAAATTTGGCATTTAAACTCATATGTTTCATAGATTTATTACACAGTGAAATTTTAATAAATATTTTTATATATTCAATACTGTTAATTTTTATAAGGAAAACCCATAATTTAGTTACTTGGTTAAATGAAATTTAACAAAAGACAAATAAAAAAGAATGTTTAAGGCAAAAATGTTGGTGTAGGGAAAATTACCCACTATAAACCCACAATGCCATAGATGCCATTGGATTTTGGTCAGGTCACTTTAGTACAGTGAGACAATAGTTATTCTACCAGATATTAGTACTTAAGACGGTGTGGGAAATTGGGAAGTCTGAGTGGCAAATGAAATAATATCAGTGAAGCTTCAGGTGCTGTAAAAGTTTCTCTGGACAGCTGCTCAGAATTTTGACTGGAAGCACCTTCCCTTAGTGCCGACAAGATTACATTTAGTTTACCAGATTTCCTTCCCTTCTTACTGAGTGAAATCTTTATTTAAATCAGTAAATTCATCATAGCAAAAGCATCTGCTTTATGAAAGTGTTTTTTTTTTGTAGAATACTATTTTTTAGAGAAATTATCTCTTAATGATTGGCCAATTAGGCAGCTGCTGTGGCTTGGCTGCCATTTTATATCGAGCAGGGAAGCTTGTGGTTCATTTTGCTGCTGGACTTAAAACGATCCAGGTTATTCTGCAGATCAGTGCCCATCTGGACGATTGTCCCACGAACTTTGAAAGCAATTCTGTGTGGGAGTATTTGTGTGAAGGCAACATTGTGCATTCAGCCTTGAGCTTCAGAAAGCTAAAATCGCTTGACCTTCTCCTAAAAGCCAGAACAAACTTCACATTTAGTGCCACATCTCTGTTGAGAGAAGTCATGCATACAGTCAACTACTTTTGACTGTATGCTTTTGACTGTATGCATATCTTTTGATTTAGTCATTTTTCATCATGTATCTAGTCAACCAGCACACAGAGCAATTTGTGTGGTGTTGCTATGACAAGCCAATTTGTCCTCTGTAAAATGGTCTGCTGCTGTTACAATTAGTCATTCATTCATGACGTCCGGCACACAGCATTGAGCTATTTAGGGCTTGCATGCAGCAGTGTCTTAATGATCCGGTCATAATAATGTGATGAGAAAAGCCAGTTTCTCTAGATGTTTTTAAGGAAACAGCTCGAGGCACCTATTGTACAATAGGGATTCAGTTATAACTTTGACACCAAACAAATGAATTTTTTGCTAAAATCTAATTGCAACAGTGCGTTGCTTCTGAAAATCCATGTCATCGTTCACAACTTCTCCTTCTGTTCACTGATTGGACCCGGTACAAAATCTATCTGAGACAATCAAACAGCCAAACTCAGAAAGCCGATGGTCCTGTAAGCGAGATTTCTTTTCCAAGTGGAATTGTGCAGGAAGGCAAAGGCCAGGCTATTGTTATTATTAAGAAAGGATTAAATCTCCCAAGAAAATAGAAGCTATTCTTAACAATTCAGTTCTATACCCATCATCAGTTATATACACCATCTATATATCCGCACGCATATTCATAACAGGAGGTTCAGATCACTCAAAATGGCACTTAAATAGTATAGCTGCAGTAAAAAGCATGTTTTACCAAAAATAAAGTAACATTTAATTTTGCTTTGGGATCAATAAAATCTTTTTGAATTTTAATTGAATTGAAAAAAAAAAAAAGAAAAATGAAGAAATGCTGCTGCATAATAAGTAACATTTTTTAGCATAACTAATTTGGAGTAATTAACCTTAAATTTCAGTAACAGAGATCTTTGTTCCTTTTTACTTACTTAAGGGTATAATGTGCATTTTGTTGTTTTATATGTCTTGATATAAAGGAATTAAAGGCAAATGTCAAATGTGTGTTTAGCATAAGAATAAAATACCTTCACATTAAATAGTAGCTACATATTTAAATCCTGCAGTTGTACTGCTGCTTTGTTGCTGTGCTATGAGGTTATTAGACCCTTTTGTGTGCTTAAAAAAACAAACTAGTAACAAATTCTTTATGTTTATAAAGTTAAATTACCTTCTCCTGCAGATTCTTCACCAATTATTTTTTGTTTTTCTCATGGCTCAAAATTCAGCAATGTCAGTACAACACTGAATGAAACAGGCAGAGTCTGCCAGGGGCTCAGAAAGTCTCTGGCTTTTTGTATGAAAACCTCTTATTGCCATTTTATGCAAGCGTGATATAAGGTAGATTATGTACATTTTTTATCAGTTTATTTGAATAGTTTATGCTGTCATTAAGATTGAAAAAGAGCAAATAGAAGTGATTGATAACAAGCCAATTCAATCAACTTCAAAGCATGAAAGACAAAGAAAGCTTTGCTACTCTCAGTAACATTTTCTGAAAGACCGCCAAAGTACTGGAAACATTGTTATGGTTTGCATATTTATTGGCACAACTGCAGCACATCCCAGAGTCCATGTTCATCGTTTTATTCAGGTATACATGAAATACAGAGGTGGTTGTTCAGTGGCTTCCAGAAGCAAAGTTTTACTTAAACATTCTTGTCACTTCTTTAGTTCGGTCATATTCTTTGCTCTTATTATCTGTAGTGAACTTGGCAGTGGTAGTTCAGGGAGACTCAGCAGCTCCATATTTTATGTAATGATATGTGACCTCAACCCATCTCATACAACAAGATAGTCCAAATAAGCTTATTTGATATTTATTTATTCTCTGCACTCCAGAGGTTCAAGCTGCACTTTGACACTTCCTACGCCACCTCCAGCTAAAATATACATTTACTTCCCCTGCTACATAATCTTGGTAGTTGTTGGTATTGAGCCAAGTTGCTTGGTTAAGTTAGAGTTTGCATCAAATGTGTCCTCATATTCTAATATTTTCTGTAACAAGAACATGTTTAATTTGAGACAAGCACATAGTCTACTTTTTCTTTTCTTTTTTTTATTCTTGGGAATAGATATGACACGATAAGTTCTACAGTTTTTGCAACATTTTTCATTAATTCCAAGCGTTCCTCTACATATCTCGCTACATGAAGGAAAGTAGGATTCCTGATGTGGCAGACCTGAAACAATGTCATTCTATCAGTAAATGAGAAGTAAAAAACATTTTATCATTTCTCACATTATTCAATTAAATTCCTTTTCACTCCAGATAAAAACTCCTTTATGATTTCTGGATCTACCATACATTGTGAGTGTTTTGTTTTCTCTTTGCTGGAAAGAAATGCTCACACCTATTTCACTTAAACACAGTAAAAAAGCCCATTGATTCTGTGTTCAGAGGTTTTGATCATAACTCTGTTATTCATTGATGTGGAGATCAGGAAAGAGCAGTTAGACAATCGCTATATCTGTCTGATGTAGTAACTAAGTAAATAAATAGTATTAATACAGCATCTTTCCAAAAATCACAAGCGGTTTCCCATGACATGGGCATGCCTAAGTTGCAGTTTTGCCATGGCACCAATGTGGACAGTCCAGCTTCAAACTCTCTGACAATATCCCAAGGTTTTGCTTAACGCAGCAAAACTAAAGGTCCTGTTAGCATTAAACCACAGGAGCTCAGCAAACATGTGAAAGACATGTTTGTCTTTGTCCAGTGAGACCATAACTAAGCCTTCTGGCATTCATTCAGCTTTGTGAGGCTGAAAACTAACACTGTGTTGTGCTAAAAGTGGTATGCGCTTTGTGCGATGCAGAAGGGCTTAGCACTAAAGTGGGCGCTAAAGCGATGGTGGAAAACTCTTTTCTAGATAACTTCTCCTGTGCTTATATAGAGCCAGCAGCTGATATTACAGAAAGGGCATCACTAAATACTGGCAGCAGGAAGCCCACCATGAAGATTCACTGCGGTTTCGCCCATAAAAACAACCTGCTGTGAATCATCATCAGATTCTCAAAAACATGGAGAGTCTGGCATGAATGACTCACTGTGCTTACTACATTATTGAAAAGTTGATTCATAACAAGGAAACACAAAAAGATGAGGAAATGTCCTGCTTTATTTGCCTAACGTCCATGCTAATTTCCTTTAAAACACACTCAGAGTGGTCCTTGGAAATTAGCTCTGAGACATAGCTTCATTTCACTCTTTGCTTGTGTTAAAGTGCATGAAGTTGGTTTTTTTGAGCTTTAACAAGAAGATGGCTTGATGAAGATGCAGTGTCATGGAAGGCCATGCCTTAGATAGAAATACTTTTTTTTGTTACTATTATTTCCCTCTGTTTTGTTTCCAAACATGCAGTGACAGCCACCTATAAGTCATCTTTCCCTCATCAAGCTCTCATAGTTCCTGCGACGTCTATTCCGTCTCATTTGATATGTTTTGAAAATGTTTTAAAATAAAACTAAATAGACATGACTCTGCTGTATGATGTTTTTCCCTGTCTGTCAGCATACGGGAGGCTTGGTATTATATTTCATGTGGTGACATCAGGATGTGAAGCTGATATTTTCAAAATTTTTTTTTTTGCCAGTGAGCTTACACCCACATAAAATCGCATTTACTTTTCTTGCGCTTTGTCCAAGAATAATCAGTAATGGTTGGGTTTCTTATAAAATGACCTTTATTTACTGTGTTACTGTTTTTACTTTTGTTTTGAAATATCTGGAATATTTCAGACACTGCTGTCTACCTCTGCAGAGGGCATTATAAGAAGAAATAGTGTGAAATAGGCTAGCAGAGAGCCCAATCAGCCATAGCACCATCTGTCCCTCTAATGATTACCTAGGTGCTCTGTGATGTTGCACGGTTGGCTGGAGAGGTTCCATTGCAAACATTCGCTCATTAAATGTCTACATACTGCCTAGCTCTGTGCTGCTGATGACACCTCATGATGCTTTTCTCTTTTTAAAAGCGATAAAATGCAGCCGTGGCTCTTTCACATGTCTTCTTCCTTCATGAGAGTATAAAAAATGTCAGCTTGAAAAAGGATTTGGTGGTTGTTCTGTGAAATACTCAAAAGGCAGATGACTGAAAATATTGACTGTAAATATTTTTGGTAGGGAGCATTGATTCACTCTAACACAGTAATAAAAGGCTGTTCTGGTGCTGAGTGATTATTTTTTTTGCTTAACTCAGTCAAAAAGACACTGGATAATCTTTACATTCTAAAGCCTTTTCAAACATTTCTGCTTTTCAAAGACTTAGTCAAAAGCTGAAGAAGGGTAAGTTGTTAAGCTTATTGTGCAGCAAAGAAGTGAAATACTGCAAGTGGCTTTTTGCGAAGTGGATATAAAGAAATTGCGCCTCCTTGAGTTTTAAGATTTTTAGATTTTACAAGCACAAAGACCATGAATATCATATAAAAAATCCCCTAAAAATACATTCAAGTTTGTTGGTGTAATGGGTTATGGTAAATAATATCATGATAAGCTGCGTTTTCATTCAGACTGACGGTGAAGCTTCTAAAGAAATTTGCATTGGAATAGCATGAAAACTAAAGACGGTTAATTTTTTAATAATGGGCAATTATAAAATATGCTACGTTTCGTTGTGTAATCATGTTTATTTTATGTGATAAAGCTCTTCTCCTGGTTTATTTATGTTTACATGCTATGTTACTTATCACATAAATTTTCTCTTGTGTAGCTCTTTGAGGATTGACATATCTCAAAAATGAGACATTTTTCACCCTGAAATAACACTCAATACTTGTGAATTCCTTTTCAAACAGAATTGGGTTTGCAGGATATGATGTCTGGGAAAGGAGAGAACAAACTGCATTTGAGTAAATAAGACAAGAGCACAGCACATCCCAGGAGCAATCTTCCCCCTGAGACAAACAAAGATCTTAACTTTTGATAATAGAGTTTATGTTCTTGAAAACACTGAGAAGGATTTAGTGGTGGTCTAGTATAGTCTGTATTATAATATATTTAGAAACACACTTCTATTTGAACGAATAATTTGTCATTTCTTTTTCACTTGCTTCTATATTACAATGGAATAGAGTATTGTAAATATTTTAAGACTTAGTTTTCATTCTATCTTCTTCAATAAAAAGAACTGGGATTGATTGATTGTGAAATTAAATGAGAAGTTTACAGTTACCCAGGATTGCAGCAGCCTCTAGAGCACCAAGTGTGGTGACAGCAGGCAGGTGGACTTGTAGTGACTGCTGAAGCACGGAAATATCACATGTGTAACAGATTTTTTTAACAACTACCATATGAATACAGCTGCGTTTCTACAGAAGAGAAAATGTTTTGGTGCTGATGAGGATCCGTCAGGTTTAATCTGGGCCTGATGATGTGTGGGAGTCTGTGTGCCAAAGCCAATGCCTGGACAACCCTGGCCCGATTCATTCTGTGTATGGATGCCAACATTTAAGGGAAATCGCTGCAACACCTAACACACTACCCAGAGCTGTGTTTGCTTGGAGGACTGCGTCTTGTAAAGCTGGCATTTTGTCCAGTTAATCTCCTGCATATTAACATCTGAACACCCTCACTTCAGTTAATATTTTTATGTCTCAGGGCATCAATTGCATTTTTATTCTCCAACTTTTTAAGTACACAGCTTCCTCTGCTTAGCATCGCTATAATATTTTTAGATGCTATTACTACTTAGAGGAAAACTCTTCAAAGGTAGGCCACCTGTTGTGCTTTATCCAAATCAAAATAATTAAAATTTATTTATTAACTAATTAATTTATACAATTTATGTATATTTTAATAAATAGTGAGTACATACATATTGTATGTAGTCACATATATGTTGTTACATTAAGAAAATTTCCCCAAAAATTACAACTAATTTAGGTTAATCAGTGTTAGCAAATATTACTTTATTCATTTTTTTTATCTGTGACATGTTTATTAAAAACACCAGACGATAACTTAATCTTGTATAAAAAGCACATTTGTTTGTCCCTCTGCTTGTCCTGCTATTTTAAAGGACACATGGTTGTACAAAAACAGATAGAACCTCAATATCTTTTTTTCCTTTTAGAAACAATTTTTATAGAATTTTCCAAATATAGACTTGCAAAGGACCGCATGCTTTTAGACAAAATTAAAATGTGAACAACACTTAAACTGCACTGAGGATGTTGAGTCTTTCCCTGAAACATTTCACCTTATCCTGTACTTCAGTCATGCTTTCTGTTTTACTGCAGTTGAGGTGCGTTGTAAAAAAATGCTCTAATCTCAAATATTGTTCATGCTTTTTCAACCCCCATGAGTTTAACACAGTGTGTGGGAGGTAACAACGCAGGAGTTTACCTTTACAGGAGTTTGTGAAACTCACAAAATACATTCTGCTTTTTACCCTGCTGGCTGATGAAGTTGCCATATTCTTATGAAGATTTGCTTATAAGACATCAAGAAATAACAGTCTTGTCTCAGAGTAAAACTGTTTTACATGCACTTAAGATGGCTGAGTGAACGTAGTGGTAAAATAAACCTAGCTCTGGTTTATTTTTTAAACAGTATTTGTGTCATAAAAACAAATTTGTATGTGCCTAAATAGATTTAACTTACAGATTTGGTTTGGTGTGTGTGGCAGCAGAATATCATGTAATAGAAGTGTCACATATGACATATTTCTAAAATGATATGGCAAAGATTGATAAAAACAGGTGTGTCTAAATCTGGTGTAGCTCATACATCCTATATTTATCTGTTAGATTAATGTTGTAATGGCTAAAACAATAGCTGATACTCAGTAAAGGTGAGAGTCTTCTGGGAATTGAGGATTTAACAGATGCAAACATTCAACTTTGTCTCAGTGACTGTTTTGCTGATGGTGCTATTATATATGTACCCTGTTAACCTGATGGCATTTTTTACATTGCTATTTTATGAAACACAGTCAATGCATGCAGCACGCAATAAGACTAAACTAATTATTATTATTATAGCAAGATTCTGACTTCATATTGCTCATTTGAGGGTATTCAGTCTTTTAAGGAGCTCTTATAATTAATTCACACCTTTTTCTTTTTCAGACTTGTAGCCTACAGAAGTTATAATCATTTGTACGTCTAAAGTCACAAAATATGTGAAATAAATAACTTTGAAAAGTAGTAACCACAACCCAGCTGAGAACGCAGCGAATAACGATGAGGATAATGAAATGCATTCAGTTGGATACTATAGATTTTGTTCCAGTTCGGACCAGCATTGTTACTCTGAAGCGCATGAGCATGTCTTACATTTTATGTAAAAACCTTATCTTAAAACATAGCAGCAGCGAATGGAAGCAGCTGAAAATCTCACTTTCCTACAGTCAGTCACTGTTTAACATGATTGTTTAACTGCACTAAAGTAATGTTGCTGTCATAATGTTATTCAGAGAAAGTATATCTATGTTTTTGTGAAGAGAGCCTTTTTTTATCCCTTGAGCATACAATTATTCAATTAAGAAATGTCTATTTTTGTCACAAAATAATAACGTTTTCAGCTTTAAACTACAGTCAATTGCACTTGCTCTTCCAGTTTAGTATTGAAAAGTGTTGAAGTTTTTTGGGAGGGTTTATTAAAACATGATGAAATATTCTCAACATTGCAAACCTGTATTTTCCATATAAGATGACTTGTGGAAACAAGATTATACGTAGATTTTACTTTTAATTTTGAAAAAAACCCTTCATTTTAGTTTTGCTCCAGTTTGATCTATGCTGTATAACAAAGTACTGGGAGTGAAAAAAATCATTTACCATTCCAGCAATAAGTGCTGGTTCACTCATTTTTCATCCTCAAGGTTGGTGCAGTGTTGTGAAATTGCAGAAATATGGCTTCCAGCAACTCAGTGCTGATTAAGGAGATTTGTCAATGTCACTGTCAATTTCACTCGTAAAGCAGTTCACAAACAGACACAAGTTACCCCAAAGTGAAGTTCAGAAATGAAACAATATATTAAGGAGACAGCAGTAGCAAAAAGAAAAGGATGTAATCCGAAGGACACAGCAAGTCAAGACAGGTTTATTTGTAGGGCCACATTATTTAACAAATTCATCCAGTTGTTGTACAGCCACAAAGAAATACCTTAAAAATGTATATATTACATATAAATAAATCAACAGTGTGAGAAAGCTCTTGTGTCATACAGGTTGACCTGTGTGCTGCACATAATTACGATAATAAAATTCCTATTAATGCACTAAATCCATAAATTGTACATTACAAACTGTAATCAGTTTTCAGCATTCCACGTTCCCAATTCGGTCATTATGCATGTCATCTTATTGGTCGTGATTATCAGAATCCTGATTTGAAAAGTTTTCTCTCAATTCTGGAGATGGAGCTGTCAGTTCAGATTCATGCTGGCATGGTTGCAAATCACTTACTCCCATAAAGTCTTCAGGCATTTCTTTATAAACCCAAAAAAAGGCTTCGTCTTGCATAACCACTAATAAAAAACCGGACAGTAGAGTCGTTTTTGGTTCCTCAGCAATATTTTAGTGGCTGGCTGAGGCAGTCACTTTGGCATTTGTTGAGAAAAACACTAAACACAAGTAATTTAAGTTTTAGAATAGAGAAATGGCTTCCTGGAATGTTTGTCGACGTGTTTCACTGTGTTAATATTTGAAGATTTTATTTTAGTACTCCTTATATGACTTTTCCAAACTCTGAGCAACTATTTGGTTAGTTCTTCAACAATTTAGTAGCAGCAATTATTTCTAATTTAGTATTAGGTGTACTGTAAAAATAATTAACATCTTGTTAAATTGCCTTGGGTTTTAGATGAAGCGTGGAGTAAAAGAGACTGACTTTTAAAACAAGCAACAACAATCCTTAAATCAATCCTACAGCAAACCCAACAAAATGACACAAAAATTGTTTTTCTTTTGCACCAAGCAATTGAGACGTGACTTATTTATATCCTTAGGCAAGAAATGAAAATGATTTATCCATGTAGAAATAAATGCATTAGTACTTCTTTTCTAAAGATTTTGTTGGCTCTAGTGGTCTTTATATGAAACTAGTTCAACAGGAAAGAGGGTAATGAGAGAAGGGGAAGACATGCAACAAATGTCACCAGGCCAGGAATCGAACCTGTGACCACCGGCACGAGGACTAAGACCTCAATACATGGGTTGTGCATTGCACCTGCACCACCACAGCACCCGATGCATTATCATTATCAATGTTACCTCATCAGTAGGTTTTACAGTATTAATTTTAAAATGTGTAATCTTTGCGAATGTAATAATTATTCTAATCTGCATTATTGTACTGTCTTTGAAGTTTTGCCGTAGTGAGTCATAATTAAAAGTGTAGTCAGCAATATTCAGAAGAGGTTGTGTGAAATAAAAGCAAGGTAATCAATTTAGATGTTTTTGGCACAAGTCCTACCTAATACCCAAGCTCTCTATAATTCAGGCAGGCAATCTATTAGCTCTGATACAATGTTATTGGAAAAACACTTTAGAAACCTGTCTGCATTCAGACATGGAGCCATGAATCACAACATTTTTGTTTGTGTACAGAGGAGTACATAATAGCCCTTTTCTAAAAAAAAGAAAGAAAAAAAAGTCCGCCAAACATACAACGCAGGAGGGCGGAGAAAAAAACGTCAAATGTTGATGAATGGCTGTCTTTGTGCCCTCCTCCCAACACAAGTTTACCTCTTGCCATATAATAAATCATGATAAATTGGGTCTCTGTTGGTACTATAGGCTAATTATTCCCCCTTTCATTCGCCTCTCTTATGCGGTTCTCTATTGACTTTCATGTCCTGCGGGTTTAGTCACAAGTGTAGCATGCACACCTGTCCCACCCTTTACAGGCTGTTTAATAGCTGAACATTTTTCCTGACAATTTCCATGCCACCGTTCTATCAAGGAGTGGGAGATTTTATGCCCAACGATAGAAGTGAGATATTATAATATGTAAAACTGATTGAATTAAACATGTTACGAAGGTGACTGCATACAGGCCCTGTTCAGTTCTGTAGTGATCTAAAATGATCAAAATGTTAATGCTTACAAAGAATCATAGCCTAAATTACTTTAAGATGAGTATGCTTCACCTTAGAGTCTCTTTGTCCAGCATCCAGTAGATACAGTGAATTATTGAGACATTGAGGAAGAGGAGGAAGAAGAAGGGAGTCCAACTTAATCATAATTCATAATGGTGATGAATAGACTCAGCTACTGTTCTGTGAAAAATATAGTTCAGGTTTCATCTTTTTTTTTTCCTTTTTGGTCTGCCATCAAGGCTTTTTGATAATTGGCAATCAGTTTTTTTTGTCCATCTTTGTAGTAGAAGTTTGGACCACTCTACTTCATAGAATTGTGTTAATTCAGTCATAGTGAAAGGTTTTAAGCATGAATAGTGAATCTGAGGTCCTGCCACGATATCTTAATCTGATTTATGTATGGACTTTGACTAGACTACAACACATTTCTTTTAAATTGTATGCTCATGACCATTTTAATGCTGTGCACTCAAGCTCAAAGTCACAAACTAATAATCTGATGTTTTCCTAGAATACCTTTTGGCAAAATAAGAGAATTTATGGCTACATCAGAGCAGCTCCAGAGTGTCTACCAGGTTTGATTATCAGCTTGATGTTCCTTTTTTGAAATTCTGTATTGATTTAACACAGAATATGATGGAGCATGAGACATCAAAAATGTTCACTTTTGTACGTCTAATCTACAGAATATTTTCCTTTGTGTTTGGGATCATAAATATGTTATCGGGAAAATGTTTTTTCCCTTCAAACTCTCTGCTGAATTTATTCCCAGTGTCTTTTTTTATTGTTGAATCATAAAAATATTACTTATTTTAGACAAGTGAAGCCTTCAGTGCTTTAGGATGTAGTCCAATAAATGAGGAACTTCTTTTTTCCTGAACTTTCATTTATCTTTTTATCTTTTTTTCTAAGTGTTTCCACTGTGGGGTCCAGAGGGCTGAATGGGTCACTCCTCTCACTGCATCAGTGTTGGCCAGCATCTCGGTCAGCAAATGAGTGTGGCAGTGGGGCTGGTCTCCAAAATAAAAGGCTTGATTTACAACAATGGAACTATAAAGGATGATTCAATCATAGTGACCATAGTTTATACCTTTTACATATCCACTACAGATTGTATGGCAAGGTGTAACTCTTGATTTGCAGCAGATAAAATGCTGCAAATCTTTACAGCATTTTATCAATTCAGATTTCCATATTCTCTTGCCTTAAGTGAGAAGATGAGAGGGAAGAGGAGACAAAGGCGCAGTCAGAATTGAAACCCAGTGTTTTTGTCATTACTTTGACATCATCACTTGTAGCAAAATACAAGGGATGAATTTGACTCGAGATGTTTTTGTTTTAACCTCTTGGGGGAACCGTCAATGTACTTTTAGAGTAATTGTGGTTGGTTGGACATTCCTAAGAAGGTTCAGCACTTTACCATATTTTCCTAATTTGTGGATTACTGTTGTTCTCTGAAGTACAAAAACTTTATAAATTACTTTGTAAACCTTTCCAGACTCACAAATGTCAATGTTTTGCATCTCACATCATGGAAACACAAGATGCTTTTTGTGTAGACTACTTTATGTTGTGAGTGGTTGTATGTAAGGGATGACTTGATTCTACAAGTCTGGCATTCACCCGGACTTAGTACACTAGATGAAATTAAACTGAGCTTTTCAAAATGTCTTAGTTAATTATTTAGTTACTAATTTAACCAAGGAAATGGTTACTATGTCAGATTTAGGCCATGTTGGTCTGGATTGATTTATTCTTAATAATTAAATAGTAATTTTTAACTGCCTTTTTTTATTTACTCTTGATATGTTTGTTTGACTTTAAAATTTCTTAACAAAAATCTTTAACAGAACAGTTTCTGCTTATTATTAGATGCATCACTAATAGTTTAATTGAAGTGATTTTCTTAATTTCTTCACAACATATTTTTCAGTTTTCTGTGCATTTCAAGCATATTTCGCCTAACACTGATTTATTTATTTATTAAGTCCACAGTTACAGTGAATGGCAGATTTTGTGTTGATCCAAATTACCACCTTTCATGCCCAAAGTCAAATATTGATTTAGAAAGCATTTTTCAGTGGATGCGCAGCAGAGCAGAAAGCATATAATTATTCTTAGCTTTGTTGAATTTAAGGTTAGACTCTTTTCAGCCAGAGCAGCTCTGAGCAGAATCCACTTTCGGCTTTCTCTACATCTAACGAAGCTTTAAAAGTGAGACACTTTTCCTCCTGACATGGTAAAGAGGCCTATTCTTTTATTTTTATATTATCTGTGCTTTTGCAAGGGCTATTCTTTCATTTAAACCACTAGTGTTCAAGCTTAAAATCACCAAAAATGGCATTAAACCTTTATGTACTTTCTCACCAGTTGACGGATTATTGAACAGTAGCTGCATCGCCTGAAGAAATTCCTGCCAAGTCAAACTTAATTGAGTGTATACAAAAGACCCAACTGACAAAAAATGTTTTCCTATGATTTATCTCTAAAAATAAGATTTTTCTAGGTGAATTCATAAAACCTGTTTTCAGAAAGGAAGCACTGCTTATTTGGACACTATAGGGCAAATAGTTTATTATCTTGTGAGATAATAAACTATTAATTTATTATCTCACAAAATAATCTGCTTATCTATATCGCTCATTCTGACTCTCAAAAGTAGAATGAAATTGTAAAAAATACTATAAATATTTTGGATCTTAAGTTTTGGCATCTGAAAGTACTGCATATAAACGTATTGTATAAATCTTCTATCATATTATGAAAACCAAATTCGACTGCCTTAAATCTCATTTGAAATCTGTGTACTGACCAGAAAATGAATGAAAAAAGCATTAAGTTTCCAAGTAACTTTAAACAAACTTCAAAAACCCAGAAGGAAAGATTAAACAAGACCAATATAAAATATTACAAAAGCCTGTCTCCTCGAAAGTAGAGCATAAATAAATAAAAGATAACTAAAAGCTTTTTGACACTGCAGTAAAGGAAAACTCCGATATGTTTGCATTTCTTGTTCTTGAGTAAACAGTTATGAGTTGGAAGCAGTTGTTTTCTCCTTTCAACCTTGTGAGATCTCACAGAAGCTGATATTAAGAGAGAAATCATACCAACAACAGTGTTTGCTGAAAGAGTCATAAGAAAAACTAAGGAACGAGACCTGCCCTTCAACACTGCCTAAGGCACTGCCTTAAAATGTTAAGGCCACTGTTGCTTTTTGTGTGAGACCTGGACAGGCCTTTTTTCTGCCACCCCCAACCAGTCACAGTGCTGGAATTCATTTGATATTCTGGGGTGGAATTAAATGTAATGCACTTCCACACAAATTAGGTAACCCATTCTCTTTCCGTCCCAAGTTTTCCCATTCTCAGCATCTACTTGTCCATAGTCTGCAAATGAGTAAACTCCAACCCTCTTTTATAAAGCCACTCTGAGGAACGGCCTATATGGTTCAGATTTAACAAATATCTGTCATTATAGAGGCAAAATAAAAAGTATAGGAAATAATACTTTGTAACATGATTTCAATGGCATTAGGGTAATTAGGTGTTTTTTTTTGTTTTTTTTTAGTTTTTCTCACTCTGATAGGTTTGTGTATGACAACACATTGCAGGTAAATGGATTTAAAATGATCAAATTATGCCTTTATGTGTCTGGTCAGATTGGCTTCTATATTTCTCCAGCCTTTCAAGATAAATGCATTGAAATTTATAGCTATTCCCTTGAGAAGTGCATGTGATCTCCTCTAGGTAAAAGACAAAAAATCCACAGGAAACATCAAGGCCTGAGGATATGACCTACATTTTTATATACCCTTTAGATTTTCAACATGAATTCCATCATATGTAAATGTCAGTATGGGATGCGTAGTTTTATCCAAAACTTTGATCTACTGTCCTTATATGTTGATTTCCTTTGAAAACTTGTCTTTCATCGCCTGGCTAAATTTATTCCAAAGATTAAAAAATAATCATTTTAAACATGATTTATGTAGATCATTTTGACTACTTGGGGTAATTTATTGGGATTTTTTTATGTAACACTCAGTGATTGTTTCCCTACATTGTTTAGCTCATTTATTTTGCATATATGAACATCCTCTACAAAGATTACTGCATTTAAAATAAAAGCTTATGAATGATGAATATATATGTACATTTTTAAAACCACACATTTTATCCTGATGTTTCTGTCTCTTCTTTTTCAGATGTAAATGGAGATGCCATGCTTTCGCCAAGGATCTGGACATTCATTCAGTTTTAAAGTGCTTCACATTGAATTGCAAAAAGCATCTCTTCTCTCTAAAGCAATCCATTATTGACAATTAATGTCAAAACACATGCTTGAGCAGCTTAATGCTGCCTCACTGGGTGAAACCTCACTAATGGAAGGAAAACCTTGTAAGAGCCAGCTCATCAAAATACACCTAAGAGTAGCATAATGCCTTCGAAAGTATCATGTTTATACATCCTGACAGTGGTTTGCTGGGCGAGCGCACTGTGGTACTTGAGCATTTCGCGGCCAACATCCACATATGTTGGCCACATGGCTATGCCTAAACGAAGGATTGTGAAACCTCCTCCTAAAAACATCACATTCACCAACATCCGCACGCGCCCCCTCAACCCACATGCCTTTGAATTTGTAATAAATGAGCCGAAGAAGTGTGAAAGCATCACGCCCTTCCTGGTTATCCTCATCAGCACCACACACAAGGAGTTTGATGCACGGCAGGCCATCCGAGAGACCTGGGGCGATGAGGGCACTTATAGCGACATTCACATTCTCACCATCTTTCTTCTGGGGAGGAACACAGATGATGTGCTCAACCAGATGGTGGAGCAGGAGAGTCAGATCTTCCATGATATTGTAGTGGAGAACTTTATTGATTCATACCACAATCTCACCCTCAAGACTCTAATGGGAATGCGCTGGGTAGCGACATTCTGCCCAAAAGCTCAATATGTCATGAAGACAGACAGTGACATCTTCGTCAACATGGACAATCTTATTTACAAGCTTCTAAAGCCCAGCACCAAGCCCAGAAGGAGATACTTCACAGGCTATGTGATAAACGGTGGTCCTATCAGAGATATGCGCAGCAAGTGGTACATGCCCAGAGACCTATACCCTGAAAACAAATACCCACCATTTTGCTCAGGCACCGGCTACGTGTTCTCCGCAGATGTAGCCGAGCTAATCTACAAGACTTCGTTGCACACAAGACTATTGCACCTGGAGGACGTGTATGTGGGGATGTGTTTGCGTAAACTAGGCATCCACCCTTATCAGAACAGTGGGTTCAACCACTGGAAAATGGCCTACAGTCTTTGCAGGTACCGGCGCGTCATCACAGTCCATCAGATCCCCCCGGAGGAGATGCACCGCATCTGGAATGACATGTCCAGCAAGAAGCACCTCAGATGTTAAGAGATATAAGGATCAACAAAGAACAACTCCAATTTATCCAGCTGACCCTCTACCCAACCTCATTTACTTTGGCCTTTGTATCTTATTACAAATTGTCACATTTAATCATGTAAGAACCTGCAGTTGCTTATGCAAGTCCATATTTTATGACACATGGATTAATTAGCACTAGCATTAGCAGTCTGTAGAGTCGCTCACTCTTAAAGCAGTTGTTTAGGAGTTTTAAAGTTGGGTTCTGTTAAAGTGTTTAATATCTTGCCTAGACAATACAACTCTTAAAGCATGTTCATTAAGTATAAATCTACTTGTACTTCATGAAGTCCTCTAACGTAGTCTAAAGTAGATAAAAGCAGAATGTCTTACACCACTCCAGTGAAAACGTACAATGGTCTACCACACTTGAAATTGCTGACTTACATCCACAGTATGCAGTCAAGTTCTCCAGAGTCTTGCTAATGACCTGATTATTTGACTCAGGTGTATTGAAGCAGAGACATCTAAAAGTGGTCACTCAAGGACTGGAGTTAAAAACTCCAGTCCTTGAGAGACTTAAAGATTTTTGAACATGGTGCCATTTTTTAACAATTGCACAAGTTTGGAGGATTTCCAGACTAGTTTCAAGCATCTAAATAGCAGTGGTAACTGTTTTTAAATATATCATTTTAGCAGAAAATGGAAGCTTTGTAATCTTTGCACTACAAAGTTTAACAGGAGCATTTAATAATGTTGATTCCACAGTTTGTATCTGGTATCTGGAGCATTTCAGTTATAGCATAGGGCTGGCATAATAAAAGAAATTGCTGATCTTAATATCATCAAGTTTCTGTCTACTTTAGCACCTTTTCATGTGGAGTTCCTTGGATTCTGTCTTTTCCTCTTTTCTTTTTTATTTATATCTGTACTTACTCCGTTTGGCATCAAGTCATTGTAAGCTCTGAATTTTCCAACATACAATGAAAGTAAAACAAAGGTTATTTTATTCTTCTGAACATACTGTTAATAAATTAAGCATAATCATGGTTTAAGAAAATTAATAAACAGATAAACGCCATTTTGCAGAAAATACTCTTATTAATATGGAAGACAGCAAAAGCTATAAAGATAACAACTAGAGACAATAATACATGCATTACAACTCACAGTGCACTTTATCAATCACAGCCTCTTTTCACACCACTAGCTTGCTCCAAGTGTTGTTTTACCATATCCTACAGAAATCTGTTTTGTTGTATTGAGGTTTTTTTAAACATATCTAGTGCCTTTTGGCATAGTGTAAGTGGCAATGTTCCTTTTTTTCTTTTAACCTTTTCTTACATGAACTTAACAAATATTAGATTTAGTTGAATAAAAAACAATAACTTTTTACGGCAGAAATTAAGATTGGAGGCTTTGCATCACCACTAATCTGTCTGTGCAAAACACACAAAAAATGGAACATGAGGCGTTTCTGAAATTGAGGCAGTTTAACAATCAGTCAAGTAGTGCTTATCTAATCCACTATATATATATATCTATCTATGTATCTATCTATCTATCTATCTATCTCTCTCTCTATATATATATAGAGAGAGAGATATAGATAATATAATATATATATATATATATATATATATATGAGTTTTTTTAATGTCCTCACATTAACTGGGTATAATGTTTTGACAGAGCCCCACTTCAGAAGTCCTAAATTAGCTCTTTAAATGCTGGGTTGTTACTCGTAGGTTTTTGCTACTTTGTAATAAATATGCCAATCAGAAGAAAGCACTAACTATTGTGGCCTGCCCTGTAGAGACAGTGCAGACATTCAGACATTTCCCATGCATTTTAAACTTGTTCTCCCCTTTACTGCAAGTGTCCTTGAGCAAGAATCTCTCCTGGCTCCCCAGCTGCTGACCCTCCTAGAGTGCAATCCAAAAGAATGTGAAGAAATCAAATATATATTGCATTACTTGTATATTAGAGCTCTAAATAATGATCTCTAAAAGTATAGTTTAGGAGACCTTCAGAAGCATGAGATTGCAAGTGCAACCCTGATGACCATCCTTCTGACATGTGCTCTGATGCTCTTTGCTCCCTATCTCCATATTTTTAATGAGGCTAAGTATAAAAATACAGTCTATTATTAGTGTCAAAATCCAAGTAGGGTGAAATGATCGTCTAACACAATAGAGTTTATGTTAAGAATTTGGAAAAGTTGCAACTTTTTCATGATGAATTTGCCTGATGTTTTCGTTTACATACAATCATCATCACATTGCCTTTTTTCTTCCAAAATAAGCAGTGGGTATGTTTTGGACATTAGACACATTTTCTTGTTTTCTTACTTTGGCGTTTCCATGCCAGAGGTAATTATGTGTCTCGGCTACCAGCCTCTCATTACTTTAGCTGCTGCTCTTGGTTATGTGTGCTGTATATCAGCAGCTGTTTCAGCTCATCAGCTGCTTCGCACACCAAGAAAAGCACTGCATCATGCCATGCAAGACTCTTGTTAAGTCGAGCTAGGATCATTACAGACTGGATGTATTGTAATATGTATCTGGCATATCAGTGGCTGCAGAGTCACTGTCACTGTATAAACATGGGAAAGTCTAGCTCTCTCAGAGAAAATGTGGCTCCGTTGCCCAATTATTCTTTTCCTTTTTATTTTCTCAGAGGTTTTGTAGTCTTATAAGCTAATGTGACATTTACTGTGAAAGCTTTTATCCTGTAAGGGGATTGTTGTTATATATTGTATGTTTTTATACAAAAAAGAAATACTTGAAAAATTACAATTAAATCAGTACTTTCACTTGCTTGTCTTCTTCCAGTTTCTCTGTTCAACAGATATACAGGGGCCACAAGCTCCCAAGGATTGTGTTTTATTTTTTTATTCTTAAGTTGTTGCCAAACATAATTTATTTAAAATATTTTGGATATTTAATACAGACTGAGACTGATTTAATACAGTACTGCCTATTTTCACTGTGATAGGCTTTAATTTGGTCTCTATCTTCCATATTTATTTCACTTCTTCCTTTAGCCTCTGTCTGTAGCAAAGCTCCTCATCTCTGTTGCTGCTATCAAAGAAGTCCAGGGCTGTATTAAATGTGTTATTCTCATCAGCTGCTTAAACATCAGTTTAATTGTGTAATGATGGATTTTATAGTTTTGAACTAAAAACTCAGTGTCTAATAAAGCCCTGCTTTTATAGTGCCCTCTACATTTATTGGCAACACAAGATGTGTAAACAACTTCAAAATGTGCCCATATTCTTCCATATAATAATATCCCACTAAAATGTCTGCATTGTCTCCCTATCAGTGAGTTTTTTAGATTTTTGACCCTCCAGTCTTTACCCTTCTCTCACTGTAGTACCAATACAAAACATTGTTGTTCCTCATCCAGCCTTGTTTATTCCCACTTGCAGTATTATTGGACTTTTTCATTGCTGCTTTGAAAATATTTTGAGTATGTTGATAAATTCTTGGAACAATTTTGAGGAAAAACACATTTCTGCTTGTGCTCATCTCTTTCCCATTTTGAACCATGTCAAAGAGAAAATAGTCTCTGTATCCTGTTATAATTGTACAGCAATTAAAAAAGAAGTCATAGATAACTATTTGATACAAAGATAAAACTGAAAATTATTCAGTGACATTTAAATAAATTAAATCATGATTAAAATGTTAATTTATTTCTGTAATTAAATCCAAAAACTAAAGTTACACAATAATACATTTCAAGTTAATTTCTGTTCATTTTAAGGATAATGGCTTGTCTGGCAAACGAAAAATCTAAATTTGGTTTGTTTGAAAAAATTGCAGTGTTACAATAGACCAACGGTATTGCATGGCTTAATGTTAGAGCCATGCAATACTAGGGAAAGGCTGACTTGATAGTTGTCCAAGGAGAGTGAGTTACAAAAGGCAGTTGCTAAAGAAAAAGGTTGTTCATAGACTGATGTAACCTTGAATAGTATAATATGAAACTAAGTGGAAGGAAAACGTGTAGCAGAAAAAAAAACTGCGCAGGCATCAGATAAAGAAAGCCCACTGAAGCTGCTGGAATAACAAATAGTGATTATTTGACCTCTATTCTTTGCAGATTTGGTAGATCTCATTTAAAAAAGAAATCAGCAGGGTTAAAGTCAGGAAAAATGTTATGAACGATCCATGTTACCAATCCAAAACAAGATTTGTGACCAGTCATGATTATGCCATGTAAATACCAACAGTGTTTTTTAATGTTTAGAATATTTGTAAAGCAGTAATTTATGGCCGAAATTCAATAATCTAATTAAAAAACTTACCTGTAATCCTGGATGTTAGAGATTGATAGTACTACCAATATAACAACCAAAGTTTTCTTTGATGGTGGTAAATTTGTAGCAATGAAATCAAGAAATCACATATTTCTTAAATATTCTTTATTTGTTGCTTCTCATCAGAAATTTGACATTAGCTGATTACAGAGAAGGGAAATGGATAATACGCTGAAATTATGGACAGTGTACATAAAAAACAATAATTTACTTCAGAAAATAAAAGTTTTAGAGTAGTTATTATTTAACACTTTTATACCTAAAATGATTTAGTGCTACTGGACCTGTTTGGATAAAATAATGGCTCTTCACATTCAGCAGACACTGTTTGGTTCCATTTTTTTATGTCATACAGTACAATTAGGTAACTACTTTACTTATTCAAACAAAACAAAAACAAAAAAATCCCAGTGTGGTATTGTGGCATCTGACAGACACCAATTAGAGCAAGAGTATACAACTGCAGGTTCCACCAGGTTTTATTTGTCTGCACATAAATTAAGAGTCAGTTTGTTGGCTGCACATTTCAACTCAAAAGTACATTTCATCTTCCCTCTTTGGACTAAGACTGCACATGTGAACTGATTCATTGCAGGGAATGCGTTGATGAAGTGACAATCAGCAAGTTCTGCTCTCAGTATCGTCTCAATCACTGACAACTTTCTTAGGCACGGAATGAACAAGGCACCTCAAGCATTTTCTGAAGCGTTAACACTGTTGAGAGCAGCAAAGTATACACAGTAACATCCAGGTCTCATTTATTTCGGCGCATTCAACCAAACGCTTCCAATTTTAGTTAAGCAGGTCTGAACACATAAAACAATTCATTCTGGGGGTTTTATTTTAAAACATTCATCATGTTATTATAAAAATGTGCTTATATCTACATGATTACCAATTCTTACATTCTGACACAAACCCCAAGGAGTTTTCATAAATCATTAAGTGTGGGAGGAAATTTATTTTCACAGTGGGAACAAAACAATATGACAGAAGAATAACATTTAAATATCTTCTTATAATAATAAATAATTTTATTTTTGCTGAATGTAACAGTAATGCAGTGTAAATTAAAGAAAGGAGGTGAGAAAATAAATAAAACATTCAAAGCTACATATTTATCACCTTCTTTCACCACCTGAGTACATCTTTTGGTTCCTGGGCTGTATCCTGGTACTGTTCTGTGCGCTGGGTGCTGGAATGTTAAGGTTAGAGGTCGACGGACAGCGAGCAGGGAAGCCGACGCTACAGAGGTGGTGGTAAAACGACGGCAGAGCTTTGGGAAAGTCAAAAAGAGTGAAGAACGGAAGACGAAGAAGGGCTTTTCTGGGAGGAAGTTGTGAACGATATAGCAAGAAGTGGTGGTGGTCGGAGTGTGTTCCTCAGTCTGTCTGCCCTGAACTGTCTTCCCTGCCTCATCTGCTTCAAAGATGAAGGGAACATCAGCTAACACTTAACTGCGCAAAGCCGATCAACTTCACCTCATCTGGAATCTCTGTGTCATCACATCCTGAAGCCTGGAAAGACAGGACAAAAAAATATGTATAGCATCAACAAACAAATAATACAGGTTAAAATCATTTTAAAAATTAGGCTGATTGCTCGTATAAATATGTATTACCGTAAACAGCTACATTAGCCTAGTTGTGTAAATGCAAACACCAAGAGTAATGTGAGAGAGTCACTGTAGAATAACTTTCTTTATTTTGCTTGAAATCTTTTGGTCCTCAAGCCTTTTGTGGTAATTTGAAGTGTCAGTGGGATCTCAAGACGTAGTCGTTGAGAGAAGCGTGTCTGGTTTGGACACCTAAAGTTCTGGTGCTGTGTGCATCTTCAAGCAATGGCCTTCAGCATGCCCTGAGGCTGTTCCAAGTCTTGTGTGAAGTGCCAGGAATGAAAGATTTTTCCTTTCAAGTCCTCAGACAAGAAAAAGGAGGACTGCTCCCTACAATTTTTTATATTTCTGTTGGAAACAACTGGTTAGAAGGCTTATATGGCTGTGTCTCTTGACGGACTTTGTGTTAAGTCTCGTCAGATCTTAGCGCCAGAGTTGTTATTAAAGTTCATTTGGTCTTTGCATGTCCAAAGCAAGAGCTGTGTTTGCAGATTGGATTCTGTCCCTTTTGGTGTTCATGGATGGAATCTGAAAGCTTGGGCATGAAAAGGGGGATGTCCTGTTTGGAACTTCAGGGTCCCTTCATTGTGCAGATGATGTGGTTCCACAGACATCTTTAAGCCTTGACCTTTAACTTCTCTGGGTCTCAGAGCATACTTCTCACCTAGTAAAGACTGGGCTTCTTCCTTGAGGTCATGGGTCAGTCTTTGCTGTGAGTGATTGTTGGACGGATGAATAAATGCACAAACAAACTAGGATCTTGTCCACAGGAATACATGAAGAAAAAGCTGGGCTAAAATATAAAGTTCTCAATTTACTGGTCTACTACAAAAATAAGATCTTGGATAGAAGCAGATGAAATGAGATTCCACCTTTGGGAGGCTGGACTAATCCTTAGAAATTGAGTGCAGGAGTTCCATCATCCAGGAGAAGTAGCTTCTTTCTCTGCTTTATAAAAAAATCAAGTGAGGGATTTGGGACTCTGATCTGCCTCTTGGGATTCTCCTCTTGGAGCTTTTCTAAGCATGTCCATCTAAAAGAAGACGAAGGAAAAGACCTAGAACTAGCCAAGCTGGCTATACAGCTATTGTGTCCTGGGAATTCCTTGGGATCAACCAGAATAATATTACAGATGCTGGGAAGAAAGATGTGCGGATTTCCCTCATGTACCCGCAACGTCTGAAACCCGAAAACAATAGATGAATGTGTGCAAGGGGTGAAACTGTTCACGATGTAGTTGGATTTCTAGCATGCTAAACCCAGACATTAGACACAGCAATGTTGGTTTCCAGTATAAGCATTTTATCTGAAAACCTTGACAGCTTACAGCAGCGAAACAACTAACCATTTTTGCACTGCTCACTTTTAGTGATAATGTCTTTCTTGTGTATCTGTGTGCTTTTTTCATTAAACTACAGAGATAAACTGTGTGAGGTGAAGATGTTAAACCCATATTTGCTGGGTATATATTATATACTTAATATAATATATTATATTATATTATATACCATATTTGCTGTAAGCAGATATTTGCTGTAAGCAAAGGTCAATCCTCTACTATCTCAGTGTAGCTGTAAGGAGAACCAGAAAGTCAAACATGCTGCAAGACAACAAAGCTTTTGGAATTCCTCTGACTCTGCATTACTAACAAGTTATTTGAAAGCACACACCAAAGTCAACATGACCCATTAAAGGCACGTAACTGTATAATAATAAAAGAGTGTTCTTTATGGTGGCATAAAACAATTAACATGAAATAGTTTGAAATGATGTGTTTATCATTTGAAGCAGGGAAGTAGAGGGTGTGAAAATGGCCTGCTAATTTGTTTTCCCTTGAGAGTGCCCCCCTCACAAAAATTACACCTCTATGCAAGCTGCAATAATTAATTTTGAAAAAGCAATTAATTATCTGCCAGACAGGATGTCTTCTGGAGTCCAAGAAACTTTCCAACTAGAAAAGAAAACTATAATTTGCCCAAGCTCAAACTGGATTACTTCCTCATCAATTAGCTCATGTGACAACAAGAGATCCAATGGCTAGAGCCCAGCAGATTTCAGATCTACTAGGGCCCAAATACCTTTAACATTCAACTTTTGTGGTTGTTTACTGAGACTTTGTAGTCCTTTATAAAAATGGTAAAATATGCCAATGTTTATTGAGTGAATTTATGTGGGGCATCTATAAGAGTGGGTAAAATGAAGAGCTTCACTTTTTTGGTTCAGCTTGTTCTTCACCCCAACAGACAACAAGATTGCCTCTATTACTGCAGCTCATGTGTCCAAGTACCCATTTCCCAAACCCTCCTACCGTCACTCAAGAACAAGACACTTCAGCTCATCCCCTCAAGGCTGGTGAAGGCTATGGCGGTGAACGTTACGCCATAACCTTCACCGTTAGTCATGGCATATGGCTCATGACCAAAACAACTAAACTCCAAATTGAAGCTGCTAAAATGAGCTTCCTCCTTAAGCTACACAGCTCATTCCAGGTAGACACTAACTTTTTTTTTTCCCATTAGCATTTGCATTGGTGTCATTACCATTTATGTGTGTCTGCTTCCAATAGCCCATTTAATTCTCATTTTGATTTGTCTGTATTCAAATTAGGTTTCCATTTAGGTTCCCTACAGAAAAGTTGAGATGATATAATCGTTTCAATCACCCACATTTCAGAGAGACTCACCTGGCCACCACAGGAGTCTGAGACCTCTGATTGTCTAGGCAACATTGAGGCAGTGATGTCAGGAAAGGTCAGTTTTGAGCTCAGAGACCACTGGGATCTCTTGGTCACTTCAACCATAAAGCTGTCACAGAGACGCCCACTCTATAAATTATGTACATAAAGTGTTATGAACTGTTTCCCTTGTGAGGGTAATTATTGTCACTCCCTGGCTTTTATGGTATTGCCGTCATAACTCCTAGCTTACAATAGAAGAGTTGAGCAGGGATTTATCAGTATCTCAGTGATACAGCCTTAGCAAATAAAATATGCTCTGGAAAATATAACAGGGAAAAATGGAAAAACATGGCTGAAAGGTTAGATTGTAAAATGCTTTGACTCATACAATAATAAAATTGATTGTTAAATCAGTTTTCTTCATAAAAGGTGATATGTTCTTACTTTAACAAAAGCAGGAGACAATCTAGTCAGCCTGTGAAAATCTCAAACACAGACCTACCACTAGTGTCCACAAAGATTTAACCAGAAGAAATGCAGCAAAATAAAATATCATTGGTATTCCCTGGATCTTGTGTTTCTCCTGCAGTAAATAGAACATTTTCGATATCTCTTTCGAGGAAAGCATACAGCTTCATTCAACAGCACACAATGTTATGTTTTGGGTTGTTCAAGATGTAACAAAGGACAGGTTTATTCTCATTGTGCAGAGCTATGTAGATAATGTCGTTTACTCTGAGAGATTTATGAGTCAAGTACTACACTGTATCAGTAAAAAAATCAATATTGAATTGGATTATGTAACTTGAGCTGGTTCAGCACTGTGTTTGTTGACAAAACAAAAGGTCTTTACCACAACACAGTGACAGGTTTATGAATGCAGACATAGTAAACAAAGTTACTGCTAATTATGAATCTATCTACACATTAGTTCCATTTGAGAGGATGATGTTCCAAAACATGCTAAAATCTTGGCTTCACTGGCTAATAAAAAGGCTTAAATAGCTGCAAAAGTAAAAAAAAAAAATTCCAAATTTTGTCAAGTTACAATCACAAACTTTAATTTTTAGATTTTATGTGACAGAGCGACATAAAGTAGTGCATACAGGTGACGTAAAAGATTTTGAAAAATTGTGACAAATAAAAACATGAAAAGTGTGATCTTACTTTTGGATTCAGGAGCTCAAAATCAATACATAATAAAACCACCTCTTGCTGCAACTACAAGTCTTTTGGGATACAGTAGATTATAGATTTTGAAATGTGAGTGAATTATAACAGCATAGTAAACACAGCGATCATGGCAGAGGCAAATGACTATTACAAGTTCACAAGTTTCTTCATGGAGAAGAAAATAATGACTAATGAGCTGCTGCAAAATTTCATTTTATTTTCCAGGTTATCTGGAAAAAAAAGAACAGAATGTGTCGGTGGGACATTTGCAGTAGTGAGAATATGTCTGAAGTCCCCAGTCATTTCTTTTTCTAATATTACCAAATAAAAAGTATCTTATTAAGCCTCAAGAACTTTGAAAGTGTCATTGTACGTAATATATAAAAATGGGATGAAAACCTTAAAATATACTTCCCTCTGATTTTCAAAACAACAGATAATCATGGTGTTCTTTATGACTTAGGCAAAAAAAGATTTAACTTCATATCTGCTGCAGATAGTTTTCTGTAGTGTCAGCTCTGCTCCAATTCTGCATAAAATGTTTTCCTCTGTGTCATAAACAGAAAAATCCAAACAACAGATGCTGGTACACCCTGAAGTCATTTGTTTTGCTAGACAGCAGTAACTCCAGCAATTGAATCCTTCATCACTCCATGTATCAACAGGCTGTTAAGAGGAGGACACTGTCAGGCATGACAAAACCCACTAAGGCTGTCATCAGCCATCAGTCATCTGGAGACTCACCAGCTTAAAGGTCAACACTTTATAGGTAATTGGGTCATCTACAATCCTTTGAAGGTTAGCAGCAACTGCAACAGGGAAAGAGAGAATATTACTGTCCAAATGAAAACACATGGAGAGTCAAATGTTAATATAATCACCAATCCTTTCTGATTCTGTGAAGTTTAAAGGGAAAATATCACATTTTGAAACAGAAGACCTAAAAATTTTAAAAGCATAAAGGCCAAATAAAGCATAATCTGCCATTATGTTGGTTTTTAAAGTGCACTGAGTACTTTATGCACTTTTCAGAAGTAAATAGAGGCATTTAAGTCATCCCCTCTACAACAGAAAGACGCAAAATGTCCATAATATAGTCAAAAGTATCCATATTAGATTATTTTAAAGTACAATAATAAAAAAAGACATTTTAACTGAAATATGTTGAATGGAAAAACACTTTTTTTTTTTACAAGGACCGTCTGTGCAAGAAATGTGGGAGAGTTTTGTGGAAGCAACTGCGGTTAAGGACATATTTCTCCTCGCCAATCAAAAACAGCCCCTCCATTGGACACATTTGGAAACTCAAATTTAAGAAAGAGCAAAGAGGTAAGGGACAAAGCCACAACATAGCTTATCTCACAACTAATGTCAATAGCTCAAGCAGAGTCAACCACCAGATTATCAAGGTGATCACAATTATTATTATGATCTTAGCTGTTTATGAGCAAGTTAAACAGGTAAGAAAATACTTTCTTTTAACAGTAATTTGATGTAGCATCTTGATTTGTCACTGTCTGAGGAAATTAAAGGAGGAATTGAACTACAAATTCCATCTGAGCTTTTTGACTTCCTTCCCAATCTTGACATGTGTAGCATTACACATAATTTTTGAGGAAAACGTCATGCTGATATGAGAGAAGTGAAGTCAGTGCTGTGACAGACTGCATCCTCAAGATAACATTTAAATCAATACTTTACCATGGTGAAGCTATATGAACTCGTGGAAAAACGCTAATTATGGAAAGTAAATTTTAAAAATATTATTTCCTTTAATTGTTTTAGTCTGCTTATGATAACAGAAATAGTTTTTACATATGTTTCACAATGGACTGGCTTCATGAACGGCAGAAAAACACAATTCATTGAAGACAAAGAGGTGTGACATTACCAATTAAGACATCAAGCCCATTGACCAGACCGGCTGAGAAGAGCTCCTGGGAGACGCCATCAGCAGTGTCTTGTGAGGGAATAACATGACAAATATTTGGCTTGCATCATTCCACTTAGCAGGCAGTTGTGTTACACACAAAATTAGATGCTGCCCACAGCACAATGATATTGCCTATTACATACACATATCGATAAGGAGAGAGAGAGAATGTTATTACAAAGAAAAGTGCAATTTAGAAAAATTAATTTAGACTGAGCTCTTACCTCGCCCAGGGGTGAACTCAAACCGAATGTCATTTAGCTCCTTTTTGGAGTTCCTGAAAGGGAAGACAGGGGGAGTATGAGCTGCTGGTTTGCACCAGGAATGAAACATGACTGGGCAGCTGAAGGTTAGGGAACAAACAGGAGATCATGTCTGGATGCAGAGATGATAGGATTATAAACTACAGGAGAAAAGTGTTTAGAAACACAAAGCCACATCCTTGAATCAGATAATTCAGTCATATTCTGTTCAGAACAGAGAGAGAAAAATGTGACCAGTAGTCTGGCACACATTTTTAACACATTTTAGTAGATAAAAGAAGGCCAAATCTTCTTTTACCTACTAATCAGGCTTCAAACTAAGTCAACACAGGCTGGTTTTCAGTATTAAGATATGTGAAGCTTTTACAAGGTTACAATTTCTAAACTGCTTCTATCGTTCATTACAGTGTTCCCACCATTTAAAGCCTTTTTTAATGAGACAGCAGAAGAAAGTGTTAGATGGTTTTCTCTGACCCCATTCACACTTGGCACTAAAACTCATCCTGAGCAAGATGTTCATGTTCTAATAGTGCTAAATACAGGTGTGAAAGCATTGTTAAAGACACTTTCTACACCTTCAGAGACGATCTGGTATATTTCTACCCACATTAGGTAAGTAGTCAAACTAGTTACATTATTCTTTGATCAGATGTTGAACTGAGGATAGTAATCAAAATCCCATCGTCCTCTGCAAGAGTAGAGGATGATGTGAGCTGACTTTTCAGCTGATTTTAAGTAATATTATATGCAAAGTACATCCATACAGTGTACAGAAACTGATGCAGAAAATATATCAGTAGTTATTTTATTGATTTGTGAGACTGCTTTCTGGTACAGAGAATATTCTACTGTGCACTGTGCTGCAGATACATTTTAGTTGAGAAGAGTAAGAAACAGGATAGATATTTATGTATTTTGTGTAAACATCCAGGGCAGTGAAAGTCATGCTGGATTGTTTCAGTGATTAAAAACTGTGGAGAATGTAACACTGTATCAACATCTGTCAGTGAAGCTAATAAGAAAACAGAAAGTTATTTTATGTTGATGTATTTGTTTTTTAAAATTTCTGGACTATACAGGATCTGGAAATGTTGGCATCCTGTTTGAATACTTGAGAAACTCCTTATTGCTGTGTTAGTATAATAATTTCTTATAGTCCTCTTACAGACCGTAGACCTCTCTAATTGTTGCAATAAACAAATAGTAAAATGCCCTGTAAATCTGAATGGTCCCCATGTTTACTCATGCATCCCTTTGTACACCAACAAAAGATAAAAGATGCTCAGAACTGTTGGCAAAATGTCAGAGGTTATTTCTGCCTCATTACTGCATCTATAAACCATCAAATTAAGGTAATCAAGAGTTTGTACCTTGAAGACTCTGTTGCAGTAATAAAAGCGATTACCACAAAAATGTGTCTCAGACTAATTTCATCCTTGTTGATGTCTGAACAACAATGTTGCATCTTAAATTTATAGTTGTGTAGGTAAATATACAGTATTTGTATTCAGTCTTATATATGTCAATGTTAAAATATTGTTTGTGATATCATAAAAAATGCAGTAACTCTCTTTTTTATGTTGATTCTGCCTCCAAATCTTTGGAGGACTTTATGTCTATGTCATTATTCAGTGTACCACGATATTCACATTCCAGTTTCTAACCTTGTTTTCTCTCTATGTTGGTCCACAGTAAACAAGTTTTCTCTCTTTTTTTATAACAAAGAGGAGGGCTCTGAAATCAAATCATCACACAGGTGTTCAAACACTCCGTTGGGAGGATGACAATAAAGGTGAGTGATAATGCTGTGAAGTTTTATCATTACCAACAACATCACAATCTGACCTTTTGATAGCAATTTTCACACTGAAAGGTGTAATGAATGTAGGTGCTAAAGGAAGACTATCTGGCACAATGATTGTAAACAAGCTTCGTTAGAGAAATAATTAAATTTGCCAAAAGGCACAACTTCAGAGGAAAAATGGGATGTCGTTGTCAACAAGCAAACTGTTTAGAGCAGGGGACAAATCTCATCAATTTAATTTCGACATAGTGATACAAATAGTAAGGTAGCAGCTGTCTAATTGCCTGTTATCTCCATCAACCCTGCGTCACTGATGCATGTGTGGTATGATGTTAAAAAAATTTAATGCCTTTATGCAATATTTCACTCATAGAAGAACAGAGTAAAATACTTAATACTTTTCTCTATGCAGATCAAGTAGTACTGCTGTACAGATCTGAGAAAATGTTTTTGTGTTCTGGGAGTCTGTTTTATGGGGCAGGCTGGAACTGATATTGATGAAAACCAACACCACTCCTGGGACAAGATTAATTTGGTTTCCAGTCCAGTTATATAAATCACTCTACAAACCCATATGTCACATTTGTGAGGAACTTTAAACCGTAACTCAAGACACACACAAATGAAGACAGATCTCTAATGAGTTTATTACCCACAGCACTTTATAAACAGTCTTAACTCTTATTTAATTATTTAAAACTTTTAATTTATTATGACTCAGCGTGGTTACTTTCATTTTCAGGAAACTGACCTGGTTGTCCAATGCTGGCTGATGAGGCAGCACACATGTCATGGTGATCAAAGGTGCTAAATGTTCTGAAACTATGCAGCCTTCATCTAAAATATTTAGGAGCAATGTAAAAAATAAAACAGATTCTGCACAAGTCACAGGAAGACAAAACTTCATCCACCAACACTGTTTTATTTTGGTCTGGTGTGTAGGAAGTACATATAACCTCTGAATGAACACTCAAACATTAATATAAAAAAAAACACTTAGGATGTTTCCAGAGTTGGCCTGTGTAGGCCAGCACTGTTTGCTGTCACGTGCAAACAGAAGAACCAACTGATAGAGATTCACTGATTAGAGTTTTGTGGGTGATTTTTCTCAGTCTCTGTAAATTCCCTATGCAGACAATGCAGAGACTATAGCTTCCAAACAGCTGCCAACATTTTCAAACTATGCGTGTTCAAAGAAAAGCAGCACAAATGGATAAAGCAGAGCAACTTTAATATAAGAATCTTCCCATTATCTGTAGGGGCTTCACTCACTTAACTGCAAAATGTAATAAAAGTAATACAGTTATTGCATCATTCTTAACACAAGTTTATATTTCTTTAGATCAGTAGAACACGTACAAGTGTAAATTTCCGGTTACGAGCATGTTCCTTACGTGTTTAAAAGTATCAAATAGAGAAAAATACATTAACAGTTTGAAATTGCAACTTATAAGTCAGTTCGTTATAGTTTAGAAAATGCCACTGTTATTCCAACTTGCTGTTAAAACACACTGAACTAGGAAATTATGTCATTTCCAGATCGGATTTCTGATTTCCAAGAGAAATTGAACGCAGCACGAACAGCTAACAGTCTCCATAAACATACAATTTCTACTTTCTTTTCTCCCCCCTGACTTCATGTTTGAACAGTGCTGAAAGTCATTTAGCTTTGAGTCTTCATTTAAATAGAAGAGTTGCATTTTTAGTGACCCTACTTGTGCTTAGATATATACTGCATTATCTGACCAGAAAAATATCAGATTTTTGAGATTCTATTCAACAATCTAGCAATTTTTATGTTCTAGTTATACAAACAAGATTAAGCACAATGACAAGAGGGCAACACACACAGACAAACTCAGTTAAGACAAGCAAAAAAAGTACGTAATTCAGCTAATCAAATCTTTAAGACAGTCCAATGTTTTAAATATTTGAAGGAACTACACACAATTTATCACTCCTAAAGCTATAATCAACAGATGTATTATTTAATATCTACATCTCTCATGAAATTGTAAACAGTCTTGCCCCAGTTTTACGAAGCCCCAAATTATTTTTTTAGATTTCTTCCTCTATCTCATCAATTCAACTTTATCCTGTTAAAAGGGTAAATGGAGCTCAAAAAATGATCCTTTAAGTAAATAACTGGAGAGCAATTACTTTCTTGTCAATTTGTTTGCAGCTTGGGATGGCTGTGCAGAAGATTAAAGTTTGTGGGTTTTTTTACAGAAACAACTGCAGACAAACTCATTGAGACTAAATATCAATGTTTAGCACCATGTTTCAGAACAGCTGACATTTATGTGATTCTGAATTTCCTGTAAGAGGCTTGTAAAGAAACATGGAGATGTCACCTCTAACTCAGTGCTCCTGCCTTATTTTGAATATTATAAGTAGACTTCAATTTACTTTTAATGATATTTGCATTTCGACATATGCATACATTCATTTACACTGTAAACTGCTGCAGTTCTTTTTTTTCTAGACTAGACTACTCATGTTCCTAAAAACATGACTAAAAATAACCAGACTGGTCCAATTGCTAAATATTTGCTTCAAAGGAAATCTCATTACTATAAACTCATGCTAATCAACTTTCAACTTTTCTTGCCTGAGAATTACAACCAATTTGATGTTTATTTTTATCTCATGAATTTGCTCATTTAATACTTGTTCTTTTATAAAATCCTCAAGCTACTTTTTAAAAAACATTTGGGATCCACTTTTAGAAAATATATGTTTTTCAAATTAAATTGTTATTATCAGACTTTATCAAAATTATGGATCACCTTTTTATTGCAACCCCAGGGAAGCCCTGCGGTATCCAGTCACTGAAAGGATTATACTTGCTCCACTGTTTTTTTTTTTCTTTTATTGTCTTTCAGTGTATCAGTGTAGCTCATCTACTAAAATATTTTTTCAAAGGTCTAATTTAGTTTGCTGACTTTAATTGCAACATAACCTAGTATTGATCTAGACAAATGTGTATTTCTCTGGTGTTTTTAATGCAAAACAGAAGAACATTGTTATTTTAAAAGGTTGACAATCACATCATGGAAATTATGTCATTAGACTTTCCCATTTCCATTTACAGTATTACAGAAATATTTATAACAGACACTAGCTATATTAAATTAATATAACTCATTGAATACTCTGAAGTGATTAAATGCATTTTGAATTGATTCTGTCTGTTGTGTTGATTACCTCTCTCTCTCTCTCTGCCACCTGTTGTTTTTGGACCTATGTTTTATTCCTGAAGTGAAAAAAAAATCTGTGCTGTTCTTGATGCCGGAGAGGGGCCTTCAGATGTCTGCATGATCAAATCAGCACTCTTCAACCGCCTCACTGGGGAGCCACAGATTCTCAACCATCAAAAAACCTATAAATGGTTGTCCATTTCTGCACATCTTCAGTCCAGTTCTATTTTACATCTCTACCATTTTCGAATCAGCAACAGAGTAATAGAAAGGAGACTAATATGATGAAAAGCTCAATTTCATTTTGACTTTCATTGTTCTCTCTTTCAAATTCAGCTAATAAATTGTGTCATTTGACAACAGCTGAGTATCTAGTTAATATTTTTAGATGAACAATAAGACTTCACTTCTTCATGTCACTGTGTTTCTTAACAATAAAGTCTTTGAAAGAAGATTGTAGCAGAAAAAGCCACCAAACGCTGCAGGTAAAACAGAGTGATCTATACAGGTTCCTTCAATTTCAAGCAAACAATAACAGATTTATCTGTAACCTTCTTACTCCAGTTGAAATAAAGAAATAATAATGACTTTATCCAAATCACCTTGAAAAATTACACCCCAAAGCATTTCACATTTTGCAATTCAAAAGCAATTATTTTCCTTCCACAATTTAACACCACTTTGTGTTAGCTGATCCCCTATATGATATATTAAAGCTTTCTATATTAAAATGACCAAATTTAAAAAAGATAAGAAGAGTGAATATTTTTGGAAGATACTGAATATTTTTTGGTATGCGAGTGATGCAGGAAACTATGTTCAGCCTTACCGTAGCCGCAGTACCATGTTCACAGCACCTTGAATGAAGGGTGTATTCTCATATGGTTCCACCTGCATCGAAAATACCTGGGAATGAATCAGTTTACCCTATTTCATGCAGCTTCAACACAGACAAAAAAATCATGCCCTGCAGTGAAAAAGGAGCATGTAATCAGAATAAATCCAAAGTGTGTGCAGAGCTGAATCTATAATGCACCGCATGATAGAATCTCTTTATTTAATCTGTAGGGAAAGTTGGGAAAGTAAAGGGAAAAGCAAAGGTCTAATATATTATTTGTCTATATAATTGCAATTATTATATTGCTATATTATAGGTCTTTTATATGAGAAAGAATTGATAATTTGAGTAAAAAATGTCTGCTCAGATAATTTCTAAGTGGGACATAAGACAACCCCAAAAATGCTTTGGTTCACTTTCACAATGACAATATCTTTTTGAAAATGAGTTACAATGGCAATAAGTCTTGGGAGTAGATACACCTATCCTCTGAGCTGGCACTGTCAGGCAGGCAGCCATTTACTGTGAGTTATTACTGCTGAGAGCATCCATCCTGGAGACAGACACTCTCACATTCACACACATGCACACACGCATACAGCGCCAGCTGCACATGTACATTATGCACACACAGACAATCATTGCAGCATCAAGGTCATTGAATCATGACAAATTAGCGCTGCTTCTGCAGAATCCCTCACCTGGGGATGCTGTACAGACAAGCCTTCTATAGGGACATTGTTGGCATCTTCCTCATTCTAGGAGGGAAAAATTGAGAGGCATGATTGCGCAAATTATTAATTTTAAAATCATCTTGGAAGAAAAACAAAAAAGGGCGGATTAAAAAAAAGAGATTGGCTGACTTTAATACATAGTCACATAAAATATAATAATATGCACTAAACTTGTGTAAAATAGTGCTAAACTTATGACTTTACAAAACATTTTCAAATAATTGCATTTTATCTGGTTTTGTAATTATCATGCAGCCAAACTTGTAAATTTTTTGTTAAATGATTTACCTAGTTGCTTCTTTATCAAAAAGTATATAAATATTGAAAATTGTAATTCTCTTCCTTAATTAATAAATGAGATGAGAATCTAACTTACGTCTTTGGCCTCATATTTGACCCTTCGTGACTGGAAGAAAAACATATGTACACATTCATCTGTGTAACTCATAATTACAATCTTAATAACAGATTGATAAAATAATCAATTTCAGGCACTTCATTAATTTTTATATATTTTCACATTTTATTCACATGGATGTTCAAATCTGCTTCTCAACTCTTTAAAAGCAACCTACCAGAGACAACTAAAAGAAAACTTAAATGATATCAGCAGTAATTTATTTTTAAAATCATTACAAATGTTATTTATTGTATAA
Organism: Phalloptychus januarius; assembly: GCA_902982915.1. Lineage (NCBI taxonomy): Eukaryota > Metazoa > Chordata > Actinopteri > Cyprinodontiformes > Poeciliidae > Phalloptychus > Phalloptychus januarius. Next base: position 10,394,334 of record CADWAE010000230.1, on the reverse strand, counting down.
TACATAATGTCTCTTTACTATATCATATTTATCAATGGGTTCTTTTATGATCAAAGTTTGATCAATACACTTTGCTTTCTCCTTTCTCCATTTCTTACAATGATCTTCCAGCTCACTACAGTGAACTCTAGACAACCCTCTAATGTCTGCAAAACTAACTGATCAAGGAGGGGAGGAATGAGCACTGTCAAAAACAGAGGGAGAGGATTCATGCTGGTTTATGCTTCACATAAAACACCTTAGTAACTCTGAATATTTTAAAACAACTGTGTTCAAGCAGTAAATCTGTCTTGTTTATGAAAGAATACAATGCATTGGTAATGCCTCACTTACCCTGCCCTGATTCACAGCTGCTTTACCCTCCTCACTGCCCTCATCCAGTTCATCGTCACTCCACTCCCAGTCGCCGTCTACTGTCTTGTGCAGGTGGCCACTGGAGCCTGGGACTCTCCTCACCTTCACCAGCAGGACAAACATTAATGTTACACAAGTCTTGTTTTTTTGTTTGTTTTTTATTTGAGTTCACAAACACACTGATTTACTTATAGTAAATTTACTTAAACTTGTACATCTGCGAAAGTATTTATGCCCCTTTACCTTTTATCACAAAGTTGTATGTTGGAGGGGATTTTATATGTTAACAGGAGGACCCATCTTCCCCCGCCCTCATGAGAAAGAACTAGGTGAACTGTATGCAAAGACAAAACTTGCTTTTCCTTTTTTATCACTCCTTATCACTCCCTTACCTCTAATAAAAGTCAAGCTTTAGCACAAGGTTGTCAAAATGCACAGAGGGAAGCTTGGAAAAGCGGTTTGCTGTGTCTTCTCGCTTTTGCAAAAGCTTGGTTGAAACCTAACATACGTTGTCTGTGGTTCTTTTATGTAAGTTGAGAAAATACCTTTCACACACGATTTACTACCAGTGTTGTGCATGAACGTCTAAAAAATAATTTAGTTGTCACTTTGTTGTCGTTTTTGTGCCACTCTTCCATAAAGGTCAGATTTGTGGAGTGCACAAGTGATAGTTTGTCCTCTCAACAGTTTTTCCTACCTGAGCTGTGGATCTCTGCAGCTGTTCCACAATTTTCATCTGCCTCTGGTGGCCACTTTGAATAATGCTCATTAGCCCAGCCTTTTAGTTTAATTTATTGTATTAGTAGGTTTGCAGTTCCACCATAATTTCCCAAAGCTTAAAATATGTTTTTTTTTATGACTAACATTGCTTTAAAAGCTTTCACAACCATTTCTGACCTACCCGGTGTGTTCCTCGGTTTTCATGAAACTGTTTGTGCACTACTGTTCGCTAACAAGCCCCTGAGCCCTGAATGGAAACACTGAATTTTAACTGAGTTGAAATGATACTCAGGAGTACTCTTATCACTTTATTAGATAAGTTCTGAAGGAAATTGGTTGCACTGAATTTTATTTAGGAGTAACCTATTAAAGCAGGTTAGAAACAAATGCACACCATACTGTTCAGATTTGAAAACCACACACTTTTAATAGCATTTTACTTATAAAGTTTATGTTTATGATTATTACTGATCTATGACAAAAAAACTTGAAATTCAAAAGGTTGCAGTTCATGGTTGTAACAAAAATGTTCATGGTGCATGACTAGTTTTGCAAAGTCTCTCTATGTAAAGCTTTTAAATCAAACATTACAGAGCTTTGCATGAAAATTAGCTATTCAAAGCCACACCAAATCCCCTCCAAATTGTGATGGTTTGTAAGTCTGAGATGAGCTCAGCTGCAAAGTATTACAGAGGAGACGACATACAGATCTGTAAGCAACCAGCACCATAAATTCCCCTCGGCTTTAGTTGAGGTCAGAGTTAAAGCAGCACTACCCTTCCTGCTGGTGTCAGGTTTACCTTCTAAATCTGACTGAGAACAAAGGCTTTCCCAGTTCTGTGCAGGGTCCTTTAGCAAAGCAGACAGATTGATTCAGCTAGATGCCAAACTCGCTCAAGCAACAGGCAGATGTGGATGTTTTCAGAGGCTACAACTTCTCTACGTTCTGTATTAATAGCTCTTCTGAAAATTAGCATTTAGAAAACATCATTACAGAGTTCGATAACTTTTTGATTATCATGTGTCCACTAGACCATAAAATTAAACTCAATAAGAATCTGTTTTCTGTTTGTTCAGCTTGTTTTTTGCATGTGGTAAATCAATAATTCAAACCCACACTGGTTGCAATATTTTACATTGACCACCAGTTATTTTGAAGTATTTATTGTGTGTGTTAGAGCGCCATCTGCTGGTAATGGTGGTTCTTCAGCGCACAACTACCAACCTTAGTGAACATAAACTTCCTTTTATTAACAATCAAATTTAATATACAACACTTGCTTTGTTCTGCCTACATTACCCAATATTTCCACAAAATTTAAGTTTTTCTAGTTTTCATTTTCTAGTTAGATACCATCTGTGATTACTTTCCTGATGAAACAATCTGTCATCTTCTCCTCATTACCTTGTAAAATGAGAAGGTGTACCTGATATGCAGTTCCAGCCCTTTTATTTTAAACTCCATCAGTATTTCTTTATTAGATATGTCAATATTTTTACCATGACTACCAAATTTCACACAAAGCAAAAAAAAAAAAAAAGAAAAACTGAATGCCAAGCAAGAAGGGTTGCAATAGGTCAGTGGGAAAATGCTGCAGATCAAGAAGGTCAAGAGACTTAAGAAGGCCGTGCAAAGAGAGGAGCTGAACAGGGAGGTTTGGGAGCAGCTAAGGTCACAATATCCTGAGGTGGTTGTGTTTCTGCAGAACTGCTTGTATCCGCAGGCTTTGGATAATGTTGCTGAGCTTATAATGTAGTAGACTCTCTAGGTCAAATCTGTGCAAAATAGCAAGGACATCAGCTCTGCTGCAAATTTTCTACAGCGAAAGTCGTCATTGAGTCAGACCTCACTTTAACTGGGTATTTCATGCTGTACATTTTTACAACATTGAGGGAAGGTTTTAAATTACATCCTTTTTAACCTAATCTCTTATAAGTAATTTTTGTAACTTAATTTACAAAATTAACAATTATCCTCCAGACTGATCTGAGTCTGAACATTTTTCTCTGTTTTACTGACAATTTATACAGTCCATTGAACTGATTATGTCTATTATCATGCAGTGCACACTTAAAAAATGAAAACGACTCAAAAACAAAAGAAGTAGTGGCAGGCCAAAAATAAAATTCACAGCAGAAGAACAGGATATTAAAGTCATGTTTTTAGAAAATAGGAACATGTTTCACAGAAAACCTGACACAGGACATGCATCATGCTTCAGTTTATCAGTCTAGTGCAGAGGTCCTTAAGAGGTTCTGCAGGACAAGGTTTCTTTGTTGTACTATTGCATTAATTCAGAAGAAGTAATGCAGTCGTTTCAGTCAAGTTTTCTAGAGAGTGGGCACATCTGAAACATGCAGGAAAGTGGGTCATAAGAGCCACATATGGACTCCACAGATCCAAGCTAAATATGTACTGCATCTTTGGTAGGTTTCGTACTTAACTTCAGAAAGGGGAACCACGCCTGAGTTTTCAACAGGTTGTGAAAAAGAAAGTGCTTAAAAAGCAAATTTAAAATTTGGTTTTGCAATGTTGTGCTTTACATTTAGACAAACCAGTGGTTTATCACACAAGTTCAAAATATGTTTTAGGTTTGCATTATTCATAGACCGGACTGAAATGACTTGTATAACAAACATATTATACTGGGTTGGTCAAAAAATGTGAACACAAAGCAGCCAAATTCAAAAGAAAACTTAAACAGACCTTTAGAAACCCAACAGTAACTCAACAGTAAAGGGATAGTTTAAAAGGATTTAGACCCACAGTTCTGCTAAAAAGTTATAAACAGCCAATATTTTACATACAATAGATAGTTCTAATTTTATCTTCCTTTAGAATAAATCCAAATTTGTAGGTCCCAGAGGCTGAATTTTATACCTACTTCAAGAGGAACCAAAGAAGACTTTCAATCCTAAACCAAGTTCAGCCATAAAAAGCTAATAGAGATTTATGCAAATACTGTTTTACATGTCTGTATTACTTTAGAATTAAGTGGTTTACCACTTCTCAGTGGTAAGCGAGTGATTGGTTATCAGATGGTGTGGTGCCACTTGGAATATTCCTTTATTTATTGGTTGTTAAAGTGAGCTCTATTTTATAGATTTTTACACAGATATATTTTTCTATCAGACAGCTACTACTACCAGCAAAAGCTTTCAATGTTTCTTAGTACATGTTTCATACAGGAAGACCTCTGGTGGTCTCTATTTTCATTTCCTGTTTAGATATTTATTGGCTTCCTTTTAAATGGTCTTCAAAGTTAAGGATGGAAATTATTTTACGATGCATTAAATACCATTAGCATAAACCGCTATGTCAAACTAGACATTAGGTTCTAGTAATCTGGATTTATACCAATCAATGCCACTATAAACATCAACTAGTGATCATCTTTAAAGGGGCAGCATTATCTATTTTCCAGGCAGATTGTTGCATTGTTCACTTTATATCATAGTTGTGTCTGACATCTAGAAATTGGCCTCTGTCCCTTTAAGAACCTCCTATTCTTTACGACACTGTCTTCAGCATGTCATCACAACAATGTTTCTATTATGCCATTTACAACCTTATGCCATTTAGGAGCACTGGATTGGGAAGGATGAGGTCAGCAGATGTGCAGTTCCACTAGGTGGCTGGAGACAGCAGCTCCAAGGAGGAGTCTTGTGGAATAGGTGGTGCTTTGTAAGAGCAAGTGCTTAGGCTCCCCAAAAGGCTGCCATAGGAAATTTAAGAATTTCTCAAACATGAATGAAAGAATTAAAGTAACAATCCAGGTATGTTTTTGATGAGGGAATAACATATAACATGAAATAAAGCTAAAAAAGAAAGGTCAGACTTGCATAATATTCCGACCCCTTTTAATAGAAACTCAGTCCAAAATTCCAGAACTATTCCTTTAAGAGATCTGAAAAGTACTGTAGATATTAAGGGACTTGCTAAAATAAGTTTTTAGTTTCCCTAATTATCCATTCTGAAAAAAATATTTTTGTTGTAATGTTATAGCACAGTAATGCTTTCCAAATTTACAATGCTGAACCTCGTTTTACTTCTGATTTTACATAACTGGATGACAGTAAATACAGTCGTCAGGGTTTGTCAAAGAACTCCTGAAAGACAGAGCAGCCTGTACCCTTTCCCTCTGTTATTGGCACTGAAAGCCCGTCTGTAGTTCACACATAAACCATCAACAACGTTTTGCCACCCTACCCTGTTGTGCGTAATTATAACGTCATGAACATTAATGCTTGTTCTGTCTACGATGCCCTCTATTTAGACTGAACCATGTCAGTGAATTTCCACCCCTCCACTCAGCCATCCTGCCCTCCGATCCTGCCTCAGATCTGGGTATCAGGGGATTATTATGTAAAGCTAACATCAGCTGTGCCTGAAAAACTGCACTTCCTCCCTGTTCGCCATAACAGTTTTGCTAACTTATGTTAACAATCCATTTATCCAGGTTTGTCTTGACATACGCAGGAAGCTGCTCTTAAAGTCATACTAACACATGGTTCAGTGGATCTGCACAGCATGACTCTTATGCGACTGTGGCCCGCATTTTTATATAGTTTATACATAGGGGTAAAAGTTGTTGGAGGTGCAAAAGGAAGACAGAGTGCATACGTTGTGTTGACTGTAAATTCAACATCCTGGATTGAAAGCAGTCCATCCATACACAAGTTTTTTTCTATGTTTAACCAATAACTATGGTATTGTACAGGGCAAAAAATTACACAAACATACCTTCTTTGCTCTTTGAGATATCTTTGGTGCACGACTCAAAAGCTTTTCAACAAGATAGTCTCTGTTCTGCAGGAGAAAGTGAACAAAGTAAAGACAAATTAAAATCATAAAAGTTGAATAACGCCATGCAAACCACAAATGGCTTGTAATTTAAACAAGGGTTTAAATTAAAAACAAGGGTTTGCGAGTATGGGTCCTTCCCATACTCGCAAACATTGGAGGAGGCATAAAAAAGTATACATCACAAGTAAATCAGTCAATCAAGACTTAAAGACAAATACTTTGAAAGCTTATTTTTAAAATCCTAATTCAATCAGTCTGAAAAGTACTGCAGGTGTTAAAGAAGAGGAAAATATTTGGCAATGACTTGAAACATATTTTTCATGCTGTAGATTTGAAAAATACCCAAACGCCTGCAGCAAAAGGAAAAGAAAAACCCAGCCGAGATTCTATCTGTGAGACAATGCTGATAATAACTGCCCCATCATGCTGCCAACTCTGCAAATTATCTCCAGCTCTGATATTAATCAGCTTCAGTGGAAAAGAGCTGGCCACATGACTCTTCAAAGATGGGATGGGATGTAGCTCACAGTTTAAAAAATTTAAATGTAACTTAACAATGTTGAGGCAGGCCTTTTAGTGGTGGCGAGCATCCTTCTGATCATGTTTCTTATATATCGGTTTTGCACAAGATTAGTTTACATACACGTCTATTAAAAATGCTTAGTTAAAAACCTAAGATAGTAATTTTAAATCAGAAGAATCCCCCAAAAAATGAATATCTCCCCAAAGTGCACTTATTTTGTTAGTTCAATACACAAAACTGAAACTCTTGTATTAAACAGATTTATTACTCAGAGTAATATTTGAATTTTCAACATTGGGTTTTTCTGAGATACAGAATTTGGGGCTTTCATTTCCTGTATGCCGTAATCAAGAAAAAACAAAACTTATTTATTTATCAGTATAAATAAATTGGTATTTATTTATAAATCAGTGTTAATCTATACATCTACAAGTGTATAGACTACTTGTATAGAGCAAGTAATCTATACAAATTTCAGATTTGGAATTGAATTAAATTCTGATCATTTTCTACTTTTGTTGAGATGCACCTGTCTTACCTCCCCTTCTTTTTTATTATTTACCAAAACAAAATCAGTGACATGATTGAATCTATAGTCGTCTAAAAATGGTCTGTTTTACATGAAAAGTCGGCTACACCTCAATATCTGAGTTTGTTATGACTCTAAATCTAAATCTAAATCTTAAAAGTGTGATGTGTGTGTATGAAAATACCTAATAGAATCCAATATGGTTTCAACCCATCAAATGTCAATAAAACCAAACAAAGAGTGCAACAAATATTTGAGATTAAAAAAATACCTTTGCCTTTTGGATGAATTTACACTTCAAAAGCTCAGATGCTGTAGGCCTACAGACAAAACAAAGTGAAAATGCCATTGGAAAAAATATAACAAGAAAGAGTCAAGTTCAAATAATCGAACATGTGCAAATAAGTTATACTAGATATGGGATACAAATACCACAGTAACAAACACACATCAAGCAAAAACTTAAGAAACTCTGATTGGTTAACTTCAAAGAGGAAAAACAAGAGTCGTGATTATGCATGTCCTAAACTGGATTACAGTCTAAAAGTTAAATAAGATCAAGTACTCGTTATTTAGTGCAAACTATTTCAGCTCTGCTCATTCATATATGGTGGTACCAACCTTTTTGCAGGTTCTTTCTGAAGGCACGTAGTTATAAGCTTTCGAAATGATTTTCCATATTTTTTGAGCATTTCCTTGTCCTCAAAACCCGTCTCCAGAGTGGGCGGATCATTCTGTAAGGTAAGCATTAAAACCTGAAAGCACAAAGAAAAACAGTCAAAAAACACCCACACAGCCAAGTAGCACTATTAAAGCACAATGGGGAAGGAAGGCAAGGTGGGAAGTAAAGGAGGCATCATTGAGATACGTGATATCTTTTTAGATGTTTGTATTTTAAGAAGGAGAATGAATTGTTGCAATGTCAATGGCTTATTTCTCAATACAACTAGGATTGACTTGGACTATATGTTACTGAATATAAATTTGAGCATGAGACTGGGTGTTATTTATGTGATTTGGACATAAATGATACCAGAAAGTCTTGCAAAGGTCCTTGTGATGGCAGTTCTATCTAACTGACTCCATGCACATAATTTATTTAATCATTATTTTTGTCCATAATACTTACCTTCATTGGAGGGTATCGGTGATAGGGTGCAGAACCTGTTGCTAACTCTATCGCTGTAATTCCAAAACTCCATATATCTGCTTTGAAATCATATCCTCGAACCTGCAGACATAGAGTTATAAAAGACAATAAGAAGACTTACTTATGCAGGGCTCAGAGGATTTATGATTAGTGAGGAGCATAACTAAAGTAGAACACAACAATAAAAACATCTGGAGCTTACAACATCCTCTATATTTACTGGAATCCCAGGTAAAATTATGTAAAATGCAATTAAGTGAATGTTTTTGCACATTTTTACGCTAAAAAGTTATAAAAAATGTTTGATTTAATTTTAGTACATTTATCTAAAGTGAAAAAAACTCTGCAACAAGAAAAGATTCTTAACTACATCAGTCTGTTCATCAGAACCAGTCACAATTTCTATTAAAAAAAAATATTTAACTAAAACATTCTAATTTATAAAAACAAAAATTATGCTGATCATACGCTTTTTATCTGTTATTTAATTATTTAGAATATTTTCATATTATGTTTACATTTGTATTTCCAAAAATAACTCATACTTTTTTATTTACTGGTAATTTACTTTTGTTTGACAAAAATACTTAAACATTGACTTAAACATGGTCTCTGAGATCTCTACATAAATGTTTAAGTTAGAAAATGGCTATAATAAGGATGAAGCTTGTATAAATCTGTATCTGCAAACAGCAATAATTGAAAAGTACAAAAGAGTTACCTGTTCCATCACCTCTGGAGCCATCCAGCACGGCGTCCCAACAAAAGTCTTTCGAACTTTGTGCCTTGTCATGTCGCCCCCCGCAGCTAGAAATGCGCTTACACCAAAATCTGTAGCAACAAAACATAATCATAGTGGTTACCATCATAAAATTGTGAGATTGTTCAGGAAAATGTCATGACTTTGACATTGTTAAGGTGTACATTCTAGCAAAGGAAGTAGGCCTAAATATTCTCAATGGACCTATATATTCATCTCTGTAAAATTTGTCTGAGTTCAAACATCTTCCGTTAAAAGAGAACTGCAGGAAGACAAAGAAAATGTTTAAATGTTTTAGACTGTCACACATTCAATTAGGTGTTTATTGTTCACTGTCGATCCTAATTTGCTCTGTGTGACACTTGTTTAGCCTTCAGTGCTACACTGAGAGACCCTAAAATTGTTTTTCACGAACCAAGTCAATAGAGCAGCATTCCTTTATGTATAGAATATTACTGGAACCAGGAACATCCTGTTCCAAAGCAATGCTGAAAAACCAGCCTTCACTTTTTCCACCTTCAGGATGAATCACTGCAATTCCACTTCAACTGGTGAAAAAATTTCCACTTAGATTTCAAAACCGATCCCAAATTACTGATGGTAACAGGTCCAGGATGTGACGCTCCAAATAGTGAAAAAAGCAAATAATGTTTGTATTTAAAGCTAAACCTAAAGCTGACCTCATCCAGAGGATATGCTGAATTTTATTTGTTTGTCCGTTATTCTCTTACATTTTGTTTTCTAAATGTAATTTTGCTACGTACATGTCTCTTTTTAAATAATTTTTAGTTTTTCAAGCACTATCAAATCCCCTTTAGGTATATCCAATAATTATATTATTACCAAAATATTGTGATTTTAGCTAGTCGTTAGTAACCACAATTTGGGATAATTTTTTAAACGCAAATTTGAGGGTCATATTCAAAAATTGAAAATATTTTGCATAAAACAGTACCAATAACTAAAATGCATCAATCTTAAATACTTCCAACTTTCTTTGTATCTGTATGGCTCAAACAAACCTTCCAATCAGTCAGCCTCAGGTTTTTTCAATAAAAGACAAATAATAAATAAGTAAATCACTGAAACTTACGCAATGATACACAATTTGGACTGGTTTTTTTTTTCTATTTGCATGAATTCAGTCAAGGTTATGCAAACACAAAATGTAAAAGAACATTATAAAAATATGTCCCTGCAAGGCTAAAGCATACTACTGAGTTACAACAGAGCTCAGAAAGTAATGCTATAATCTGTAAATTAGGACAATGTTGGTTCTTTAAAAAGAAAAAGAGAGTGTGATAATGTAACAAACCTGCAATCTGAACAGATCCATCTTCTCCCAGTAGAATGTTCCCAGCTTTCACATCCCTGAGGTCAGCAATACAATAATGGAGTAAAACAACAAAGTCACGTGGCACAACATCGATTCTTCCATTCATGTTAACAGATCCTACTGACTATCACTATCTAGAACTGTGCCCGAGGGGCTCATGGAGGTTTACGTCCCGTATTCACACTGACCTTGAAATCAAGGACGTGTACAGAACACAAAGAACTTTGTATTTCACTTCAGGATTTTACTTTGGCAGCTTGTTCATTTGCTTCGTCCCGGTCATTATTTCAGGGTTTCACATGGGAATGTGTGTTCTCACAAAACAAGTACTTGTTTCACTAAAATATTTTTTCATGAGAGTTTTGCATAAAAAAATATCTTCATATTAGAAATAGACACAAACTAAAAGTGTTACCTGTGAATTTGTCCGTTTCTGTGGAGATAGTCCAGGCCCTCTAGAACTTCTTTTAATATTGTGGCAATAATTGGCTCATCTAAAGCTCGAAGATTTTTATCTTCTTCTTTGCTTGCATGTTTAATTATATCCAGCATGGAGCCTAAATAACATCAGGCACAAGAAAAGGTATTCCTCTGATTTTCAAACTTATATGTTAAACAAACAAAAAAACAATAGTACAATACATTACAGTAGATTTTGCTGGAATTAATTTACAATTAAGCATGATGAGCCCGTGATATTAAAGACAATTCTGGTGCATTTCAACAAATGTATGGTGGATTCCGAAGAACTGAAGTCTGGTGAATATCAGTCAATAGACTCTGCTTCACAACCCTCTTAAGGTTGCATTATCCCTACTGCTCCTACACCATTAACTACCACAGTTTTTCCTTCCACTACACTTTCCTTTAATATATTTGAACAAAGCACTTTGTGAACAACTAACTTCTTTAGCAATTTTCCTTTGTGCTTTACCCTCCAGACTGCTGGAAAATGGAAAAGTGACGCCACTTTATAATCTTAACCCTAACTCTTCTTCATGATTGTACATGAACACAGCTATACATAACATACATAAGAATTCAGTATTAATCATTTACTTTTTTGTCTTATGTAATATTTACATTTTCTTAGAAATTTCCTTTGGATTTTTATTCGGTCAGTTACAATTAACAAAATGCCAAAATGGGTCTGTAATGAAGACCCTTATTGTGACATATTTAATGAACAGGGGAGAAAAAAATTTTCTCTCCTGTTCATATCAGTGGCGATTACTGATATGAGAAAATCGAAGAAATGAGATAGAAATATTAATGACATACAATGAAAAGCCGTATGTCAGCTTTTCATTGCTGCATTTCTATGACTATTAACTTTACATCATACTAAACTCACCTCCACTTAGGAGCTTAATCACCAACCAAAGTTCATCCTTCACAACAAAGGAAGTGTAATAGGTGACGATGTTCGGGTGGCTGCACTGACTCATGGCTTGAATTTCTTTCTGTAGGCAAAGAACATTTGCACGACACTTTACATTTAAAAAAATCTAACCATTTTATCCCTAAGCATGTTAAGGGTAGAAATGTGTGTAACTTTTAAGGTGTAGCTATCAGAGGTAATGTAGCAGCAAATCATTAGAGAGTGGTGTAAAAACACAAGGCTGAGAAAATAGCCCCATATTAAAAGTGCTCACCAACAGCTCATCCATGCTGGTCTGACATTTTTCCAGGTTGATCCTCTTTATGGCCACGCGCTCCTGTCTGGGGGTACAGAGGGCTGCCTGCACCACAGCTGTGGCCCCGCTGCCTGGAATCACAGCCACACATCAGCATCAGCACAGGGGGATATGAGCCAAGAGGGACTAGCGTCACATGCACAGCTGGAGGACTTTACATTTCCACATCCCTCTGAGGCATTTGTGTTTAGGTAACAGCTTTCATGTTTCATCTGTGACAACTGGAGCAAATGCAAGCAGAGTGCATCACTCTTTTCAAACACAGTCACACGACAACATCAAATTGCTGGGACGTACGCCACACTGCCAAATGTTACTGGCAGATCAGGCATGCTTTATGTCATGTGAGATGGGACTGCTGATTGTGAGAACAACTAACTCTTAAACAACTCCACACATCTTAACAAATATTACCACAGACTTTTGTATATTTTATCTGGAATTCACATAATAAACCAATGGAAAGTAGTGCAGGATTGTGGACTGGATACACATTTTTCAATTTATTTTCTTTGCAAATTAAAATCTAAACAGTGTAGCAGAAATATGAATTCATCCCATTTTAATGCAATACCCCAAATAAATTTGGTGCAATCAGTTTCTATCGGTGCAATCAGTCAACTAATAAATAGTTAGTTCACATATGTGCAATCTAATTTCAGTATAAATCTAGTTGTTCAGTAAAGGCCTCAGAGATTTGTTTCTTGAAGATCAAGAAACACAAAAATCCCTCCACGTGAAAATATCATCACAGCACTGTCACAGCACTGTCCGAGTGTGCAGTATAGATATAGCAAAGGACTGTTAGGAATGTATTGACACATTGCAAATGTCAAAAGTTCTAACCTTTAGTATCCATAAATACTTTGATCTGTCAGATGGACTCCCCTTATAGTAGTGTTTTGACATTAACATATGACAGAAAATAGAGCCAAGACATTAAAGGTCACCTCTATGAGAATAAAAATTAGAAAACAAAGGAGAGAAGAAACTGTGACTGTATCTCAACTGATATTTTTTTTCCTGTAAAGTAGGATTTCCAAAATTATTTCAATTTACTAAATACCAGAACAATAGGAAAAAAATATGGACAATTGTCTTTTGCTTTCTCCAATTTCTGTAACTTCTATACAGATTATGTTGTAATGGCTCTGTAAACTTCTTATGGTCAAGTCATACTGCATAAATGACAATTGTACCAAATACGAATGGGATGTAGATGAACATCTGAATTTGAGGAATCTCCTTTCATCTTCCACAAAAGTCAATAAAAAATATGATATATACAGGTATGCATACACTGTGTGATCGTCATTGACCTAAAACATGAAACATTTAGTCTGATTTTCAAATAGTGAAGGTCTGTAGTGGGGTAAGCGGGCTGTGTGTGTATCTAAATAATAGCTAGTACAACAGCATAATTATGTTATGACATGCTTTGCGAATGACATAATAGAACAGATGACTTGTCACACAAATAATGGTTGTTCGATGAATGTATAAACAAAAGAGTTGTAACACAAGAGATGAGGACAAAATGACCTGAACTTTAAAAACATGGAAGGAGCTATTTTCTTTGCACTGCTATACATTTTAGCCAAACTTTTTACAGGAGAGGGGAGTGAGGGCAGATGTAGCACTTTTACCAAAAAAACTCACTACAGATGCAGATGTTTAAATATAAAATTGTATATTTTGGGATTTCTGTTTTTCAAAAGATATCTTTGAGTTTCCTTAAAAAGACTGTCAGTAAGAAACAGGTAGTTGCGGAGCAAATTCAAGTGTTTTTCTTTTTTTGAATTAAGAGTAAGAAAGTCCCTATTAATTTTGGATAATTCTGACAAAGTTGTTCATTTTGAAAAGCACATCGTGAACATTACTGATTTCGGCGTGGTTTCAGTCTGTTTTATATTTCCACTCGCGTGCCAGCTCAGGAAGGGCACAGCAACAGTGATTTCAGCAATAACTAATAAACTTGTAGTTTGTCGCTGGAACGTTAGTGTCTAATCCGTGAGCGCAGAAAGAGGACTTATTCAATGTGACATTTACACCCCCATGCAGAAACACTGATTCCGCCTTGTCTGCGCAGATCTACTGTAGACCCGTAGACTCCGACAGTCTCTGTTAACATCCGCATTGCAAAGCAGAGGAGGCTGCTGCATTAAAAGAAAAAGCCGGTAGGCCCCTCTCCTTCCCTCACGACAGATAACCCACAACGGGCTGCCTCCCCACTACAACACCGCTTCTCCGCGTACTAACCTATGACTTCCTGCAGCTCGTAGGACTCCCTGGTAATTGGCCAGCTGATGGTGGGTTGTGGATGGTGGACGGGAACCGGAGATTCGCCTTGATCCGCCATGATGATGATGGTGGTGATGATGCAGCCTCGGTCACAGACAGAGAAACAGAGACAGCCAAGTTTGACCTCAGCTCCTCCTCGGTGGAAGTGTCAGCTGGCAGCTGTAGCGCTACAACCACCACAGACCCTGCCTGACTGACTGAGCACAACCCGGAAAATAACGGAACACACACACAGGGCGACACGCGCGCGCTCACTGGCACAAACCACACAAGCACGCGCGCGCACTGTCAGTTCACGGCACGATGTGCCACTATAGAGGAAGACAATATTCGAAACTATGATGTGTTTGGACGAGTTAAGACTTGATAAATACGATCTCAACTGTTATTAAGTAATATATTAAAAACAAATTATCCCTAATTATATTTTATGATTACCACATAAAATGGCTTGGCAGCTTTCAGAATTAGTGACACTGACACGTATGTGTGACGAGTTAATGTAGTCACATTGAATAAGAATGCGTCCGGTGCGACTGATCCGGCTCAGTGTGCCGGTTCGTTAGCGGACTGAATGAAAAGATCAGATACCAGTCTTGTTTCATTTTATTTATTTTTTTATTTGACATTGGTTGTATGTGCTATGATTGAGATTTTCAGTCATTTGAGAGGCAGAAATGCCACTAAGTCATAATGATTAGCTAAAATCAGAATTGTGGCATTCAAATACGTACATTGTAAAATATAAAGTTCACTTTTGAGCTTCAAGGTGAGATATGAGATACAAAGTCATAATTCTATTTTTTGAAATTTCCATTATTGGCTTATTTAGTCATAACTGTCACATTTGAAGTCAGTCCAAGCCATTCAAAATTATAATTATGAGATTTAAAATTTGGACTTTCAAAATGAGAGGTTTGACATCGTTATTAAAAACAAATAAGCTCATGATAGAAGTAAATAATAGTCATAGAGTCATCAATATATTAAAATTGTATAGTCTTTACTGTAAACAGAAGTTGATGGTTTGCTGTGTTTTTGTGTTCACTTTTATTTCAGTTAAATGTTAATGATACAATTACTTTTTAAAAACATTTATCTAAATGCCTGAGGGCTAAGTTGAAAGTTTTGTCTAACTTTTAATTTGATTAGAACAGAAAGAATGCAACAGGGCGTAGGAAGAAAAAAATCAATGGCACAATGTTTTAGACTGTTAGTGTGATAAGTGCCTACAGTGGTAAGTATTCATGATTATTTTATGTTTTATATTATTTAAGACTTCTTTTTTTATTATTTAGAATAGACTTGGTCAATGAGAGGAGATAAATGGTGCGGATCCTGGCAACGTGCCGAAATTCCCATCCCTGATACTGACGCTTCTAGTGTTGGCCAGAAGATGGCGCGATCGACCCAAAGACCAGTTATACATTCTGCAGTGGAGAACTGTCTGATACCTCATATTAGCCTCAAAGTACAAAAGGTGAGGTTTTTGTCAATTTGAATACAAAGCATAAATGGCACTAGATTTATTTCCTTCACATTTTTCATTTAGTTGCAGTTGCATTTTGTTGTGCAAAATCTAGTATTAAATATGTATATTACTATTCTTTTGACAATAAAACTGTTTTTATCAATTGACTCTCCAATATAAGTACACTGTTTTCAAACAAGGTTTTAAATATTTTTTTAAAAGAGGATATGAAGATTTACTAAATGCTAACTGAAACAGCTGTAGCAAAATTTTAAAATATTAACAAATAAAAAAGAAACACTTATACATTTATCCATAACCACTGCCTTAAAAATAAACAATTTAATTAGATCTTCTTCTGCTTGCTTCCTTAACCCATCAATACAACCAATCAATGGGCACAGATTATTATGTGCCAATGTTGCACATAAATCAATAATGTTATCAATCACAGATACTCTTCATCACATGACTCTACAAAATCAGTATTTTCAGTTTGATTATATGTCATACTATATTATATGTCATATACGCCTATATATGTCATATAGGCGTAGGCCTATACGCCTATACTTATTATTCAACTATGATATAGTTATTGATATTGGCATTGGTATAGGGATTGGTATTGGTATCAGTAACAGTGATATTTGCCCTGTATTTACTTGGTATTGGATCAATACCAAAATATGCATTATCACATTATTGTGACTTTTGAGAAATTACAAAAATTACAAACTTTAACTGAGCAGAAATTATTAGTCTGCTATAACATGATTGGAAGATTATTATTATTATTATTTGTATTTGTTATTATTATTATTATTATTAGTTGTTGTAGTAGGAGTACAGCAAAAAGAAACAAGCAGAAAGAGCTGAACAGAAGAGCTTGATGTAAAATATTTTTTAAATTGACACATATCCGCGGTACTACTTCAAATTGGTCAGAAGGTGTCACAATTTGACAAGTTACCCTTTGTATTTGTACAATGTTGTTGCATTTTGTGGTCGCATATCCAGCATTTAGCTTAATTTGATGAAGAATCAGTTGAGTTTGACTGTGAGAATGTTTTACATTAAGTCCTTGACCCAGAAGGCAGGTGATCGCAGGTTGCAGACTTACACATCAACCGAGCATTATAAAAGAAGTAATGTACGCGTCATCTACACAATAACCCATACTGAGTGACATTTTCTTTTTCAATTGGTTTAGATTGATAGACCCTTAGTATTACATTTTTTATTACGCGCACTGACAGGACTATTACATGACATTTGAACGCACCAATCAGTTGCTGAGGAGCTGATTGAGTCTACTTCCCTACACTGGGATAGTTGAAGGGAAGCGGACGGACGGCGGTCGCACACGGATATCTCTTCATCAGGCGAGTTGGATCTCCCCGACAGAGACCTCCGAGACGCAGCGAGCCCTCCGTTCCTCCATCGCGTGTGGCTGCAGGGAGATGGCCGGGATTCTGGCGTGGTTCTGGAATGAGCGCTTCTGGCTCCCCCATAATGTGACCTGGGCTGACTTAAAAAACACAGATGAGGCGACGTTCCCGCAAGCCGAGGATCTCTATCTGGCTTGTCCTCTGGCTTTCTGCATCTTTATGATACGGCTGGTTTTTGAGAGGTGGGTTCAGAGCTGACGGGGCGAATGAGGCAGGTGGTGATGGGGATGCGCTTTTGTTGTGTCGATGAGACGTCGCATTGCTGTCCGCTGTCTGTTTTTTTCCGCCTAAACAATGGCATCGTATCTGGTTAGCTCACAAATCACCACGGTTCATCATCCTTCTTCTGCAGGCCTGCAGCGTTGTCTGCCTTTGATGCTTCTGTCAAAGCCGACTGACCGGACCTAACCTGTCCCTGCACACCAAACCTGTTTTTCCACAAAACAAGAAATAGGCTCCTAACTATTGACCTGTGTTTCTTCTTATTTCAGTCGGGTTGTGCTTTAAATTAATTTTGCCTGAATTCGAGTTTTATTGTAGAATAATCAGAATGACTCATATTGTGATGATCACAGCAGTTATAATCATAAAGTCACCGAGGCCTCACAGATCTCAGTTAAACCCACAGCCGACCCAAGATTACATGGGGCCCAAAGCAGAATTTTGTCAGGTGCCCCTCTTCCAGTTAACTTCGTTATCCACACCCACCACAGAACCCCTAACACTGTTTGACAGATAATATTGTTATATTATTTAATGGGCAGCTAAAATGTGTATATTTGCCCCATTTGAATAGTAAGTCACAGCGTATACAAAACTACATCTATGCATCCCTATTGGGTTGCATCCATAAATCCATCCATCCATCTATCCATTCATGCATCCATCCATTTTTTATTCCTGCTTATCCTTGCAATGTCACAGGGGGCTGGTGTCTTTCTCCAGCAGTCATTAGATAAGAGGCAGTTGTTATGGCGGTTGACTAAGTCAGCTAAAGTTCAAATGGGTATTAAGAAAATTCTTTGAAGTTATACAATGTGTCAAGACCCATAAGGGTCCCAACTTATATAGGTAGTTAGTGGGACTACTATGGACAGCCCAGTCTAGGATTTGTTTTCCATACATCCCTAGCAAAGACTGGTTCTATATTAGTCATGAAATAATTAGAAGAGGAAAAAACTGTGGTTTCATATATTTTGCAGGTTTTTCAGCACAAACACTCTCAGGAAGGTCACGGCCAACATGAGCAGTGCATACAAGCAACCACAGACAGTTGTTAATTATTTATTAATTATTATTTATTTTATGATTTCTTCTCTTTTTTATGTTACTAAATATGTATGTATGTTATACATTTGAATCAAAAGGTACATTATATTTGATAGGGGGTATATGGCTGACAGCTCAGCTGTCAGGGTATTAGCACTTACCAATTGTAATGTGGGAGTTATCACTACAAAAATATCTAAATAGGTTACAAAATGTTATTATATATATATATATATATATATATATATGTTGCCAGAGGAATAAACTGTAAAAGAATAAATAAAAGAATAAATAATAGCTAAGATAACACATTTCCACATTTATGTGGAATATACCAATACATATAGGTATATTGCATATTTTAATCAAACACAGTATTTAATGTGGGAGTTATGGCTTTCTGCCAAGGGTACCATTCTGTCTGTGGGTGACTCTAGCACTCTAAATGATGCTGAAGTTTGTATAGGATTAATAGCCTCTGGATAAAAGACTATTAAACGGTTTAAAGTACCTTCAGTCTTTGTTGCTCTTTCATACATAAAACATTGTTTGAACTCTTATGATGTGTTTTCTTGCAGGTTTATTGCAAGGCCATGTGCAATGGGCCTGAAGATCCAGGCCAATGGGCCACAAAAGGCACAGCCCAATGCTATCTTAGAAAAGGTTTTCACTGCTATAACCAAGGTGAGGATGTGGGCTTTTATGTTTGATTGTAATATTTATTCTGCATCAAAAATGTTAATCCTCCACATGGGGCACTTTAATTTTCTTGCTAGCATCCCGATGAGAAGAGGCTGGAGGGCCTGTCTAAGCAGCTTGACTGGGATGTGCGCACCATCCAGCGCTGGTTTCGACAACGGCGCAACCAGGAGAAGCCGAGCACCCTCGCAAGATTCTGTGAAAGCATGTAAGACATATCACTCCTAAATGAGCCGCAAGTCATCTATCTTGCATTGAACAACACCCAAGTTTGACTAAAAACAAATAACAGATTTGTAACCTGCCAAGGAAATCTTATCACAGTGACCTGTGTATCTGCCTAATGTTGATTGCTGCATCAGTGCTTCGCTTTGGATCACTGACAGAGCTGATGTATACGTGATTTGAATAGGCTGTGCTGCTTTGCTATGCATCAATAAGAGAGGCAGTGACAGTAGTAAAAGCAGGGATGATAGATAACCTTATCAAAGCAGGTTTTCATGCTTTCTGAAAGTTCCCTCTCATGCTGTGTGCAGGGAGAGCTCAGTTTTGGGTGTGCCTGAAAGGAAACAAGAAAAAATTTATCACTTAGATAAATCATAGATGGTAATGTAGAGAGCTTAAAGTGTCAGTTTGAGTTTGGGAAATTTTAGAGTGACTTCTACATTCTTACATTTTGTCTGATATTGGATGTTGCAATACAAGGCAACATCCAAGAATGTTGGGTACAGTTTTTATTTTTCAGGTGTAAATATAGAGCTGTCTCCCTTTCACATCTGATTTGACTATCAAGT
Source organism: Phalloptychus januarius (assembly GCA_902982915.1). Classification (NCBI taxonomy): domain Eukaryota; kingdom Metazoa; phylum Chordata; class Actinopteri; order Cyprinodontiformes; family Poeciliidae; genus Phalloptychus; species Phalloptychus januarius. The sequence continues at coordinate 10,374,473 of CADWAE010000230.1, read as the reverse complement.
ATTTAAATTACTTTTCTGCAGAAAATTTTAGTGATCGGACTAAATGCTGGTTCATTTGTCACATTTTTGAGTTGACTTGCATGATCAGAGCCACAATCCTTCATCAGCTATTTGTATATATTTATTGATTTATTGAATTCTTATAATACCCTAAAATACTTTACTATTAATGAAATAAACAGACATGCAGTGAGTTTAGTCCATGAGTAAAAAACAGATTGTTTACTGGAAGATAATGGAAGTAAAATGGGGTGAAAGAGTGAATCTGACCTATGGTTCACCCACAAAACAAGACAATGCAGCAATTCAGAAAAAAGTAAAACCTTGTTTTTCGTTCATGCTCCAGGAGGTTTATTCACTGTAGGGTCAGAGGTCAGCTGGTGCCTATCTTCAGTGCTTAATGAACTGGTCTCCATTTTACCAAAAAGCCATTGATAGACTAGTTGTCACAAAGGAAAGACAGCCATGTGTACACACATATATATTGAAAAATGTGGACAGTTTAGAGAAGCCAAATAGCCCAAAATAGATTATACTTCAACAAAAGTTGAACCCTAGCACGCATGGGAAGAACATGGAAACCATGGAGAAAGTTCCCGTTTGGGATTTGAATCCAGGACATTCATGCTGTAAGGTAACAGTGCTAACAACTGTGAGACTGTGTCTTTCTGTATTGTTTGCAGACAAAAGACAGTTTTTTAAGAAATGATTAGGGAAAGGCAGTCCCATTTAAAGCAATAAAATAACATAAGCAAACAGAAAACTCTATACAACTACGAAAATCATTAACGTAACTCAAGAGATGCATCCGTAAACTTTGTAAATAAATAAAAAATTATTATATTTTGCACGTTGCCACTAGCACCATAATGACAAAAATAAACAAAGGCAGCAAAAAAAATGGAAAGTTTTAAAAAATATTAGAACTAAAAATAAAATATTTATTTTTTCCTGTTTATTAATCTTTAGATTTTATGTGATTCCTCTTCAGAACATATCCAGTGGATATCTAAGAATTTCTCTCTTTTTTTGTCCTCTTTGGCAAACAGAAGTTGAAATGCTACTTTGGCCTTTTAAGTGAGAATCAAATGATGCTTCAGTTCCAGTTAACCACTTTCATGCTGCGGGTTAATAGTTAAAGCCATTTGATAAGAAACCCACTCAAGACACGAACAGAGAGCCGGATAATCTGCCGTAATGCGTTTGGCATCAGGGAGATTGTAGTTACTTAGCAGCGTGATGTTAAAGGCCAAAGAGCCAGTTTTGTTGTCAGAGCCGAGTCATGTCTGACACCATCGGAGCAAATCTGACAGTCTGAGACACGGGGAGCCTCGCATTCCCTGATCCGCCTGAGGCTGCTGCTCTCTCAGGAGAACACATTTGACTGATTAGACCACTGGACTTGTATTACAACATCATAGAGGATTCTCAGAAGACAAAAACATGCGTTCTCTTGCTGAAGAAGAAACTGGAATTTTGCCCCTCAGCTTTCTAATCATGCTTACAGGCGGTTAAAGAAACAACTGCGCAGACGCTGTTATCCGTAGCATAATTAGCGTTGCAGACCTCTGGGCTTTGCAATAGTTTGTCCAGGTTGTCTGCCTCACTTATTGCAGGTTTCCAAACGAGGCTGGCTTCAGTCCCTTCTGCAGCAATTGTCTTGTAATTAAGCTCTCGTGCCCAGCTGTCCCAGATTGATAGGATTCTTTGTCTCTCCATTGTGTGGACCACTGATCTGTTTTGTATTCTTTTCATTATGCAAACACACAGTGTGTAGAAAGCATGTTTCCTGAGAAATAGTGATGACTGCATAGAGCTTTTGTTTGGAAGCTTTTGTCTTTTCTTACGCCAAATATACAACAAAAAAGTAACTAAGATCCATCCATCCATCCATCTTCTACCGCTTATCCGGGGTCGAGTCGCAGGGGCAGCAGTTTAAGGAGGGAGGCCCAGACTTCCCTCTCCCCAGCCGAGAAACATAGTCCCTCCAGCCTGTCCTGGGTCTTCCCCGGGGCCTCCTCGGTGGGACGTGCCGCTCCCTTCTTCCCTCATTTGTGAACAAGATCCCAAGATACTTAAACTCCTCCACTTGGGGCAGGACACGCCCCCCGACCCGGAGAAGGCACTCCACCCTTTTCCGGCTCAAGACCATGGCCTCGGATTTGGAGGCACTGATTCCCATCCCGCCCGGCCGTTTCACACTTGGCTGCGAACCGCTCCAACGAGAGCCACAGATCATGCTCTGATGAAGCCAACAGGACCACATCATCCGCAAAAAGTAGAGATGTGATCCTAAGGCCACCAAAATGGATCCCCTCAACACCCCGGCTGCGCCTAGAAATTCTGTCCATAAACGTAATGAACAGAATCGGTGACAAAGGGCAGCCCTGGCGGAGTTCAACTCTCACCGGGAACGAACTCGACTTACTGCCGGCAATGCGGACCAGACTCTGGCACCGGTCGTACAGGGACCTGACAGCCCGTATCAAAGGGCCCGGTACCCCATACTCCCGGAGAACCCCCCACAGGACTCCCCGAGGGACTCGGTCGAACGCCTTCTCCAAGTCCAGAAAACACATGTAGACCGGTTGGGCGAACTCCCACGCACCCTCCAGGACCCTGCTGAGGGTGTAGAGCTGGTCCAGCGTTCCACGGCCAGGACGAAAACCACACTGTTCCTCCTGAATCCGAGGTTCGACTATCCGACGGACCCTCCTCTCCAGGACCCCTGAATAGACCTTGCCAGGGAGGCTTAAGAGTGTGACCCCCCTGTAATTGGAGCACACCCTACGGTCCCCCTTTTTGAACAGGGGGACCACCACCCCAGTCTGCCAATCCAGGGGAACTGCCCCCGATGTCCATGCAATACTGCAGAGTCGCGTCAGCCAACACAACCCTACAACATCCAGAGCCTTAAGGAACTCCGGCCAGATCTCATCCACCCCCGGGGCCCTGCCACCGAGGAGCTTTTTAACCACCTCGGTGACCTCGTCCCCAGAGATTGGAAAGCCCGACCCAGAGTACCCAGGCTCAGCTTCCTCAATGGAAGGCATGTTGGTGGGATTGAGGAGGTCTTCGAGGTACTCTGCCCACCAGCCCACAACGTCCCGAGTCGAGGTCAGCAGCACACCATCCCCACCATACACAGTGTTGGTGCTGCACTGCTTCCCCCTCCTGAGACGTCGGATGGTGGACCAGAATCGCCTCGAAGCCGTGCGGAAGTCTTTCTCCATGGCCTCTCTGAACTCCTCCCACGCCCGAGTTTTTACCTCAGCAACCACCCGAGCCGCATGCCGCTTCGCCCGCCGGTACCCGTCAGCTGCTTCCGGAGTCTCACAGGCCAAAAAGGCCTGGTAGGACTCCTTCTTCAGCTTGACGGCGTCCTTCACCGAAGGGGTCCACCAACGGGTTCGAGGGTTGCCACCGCGACAGGCACCGACTACCTTACGGCCACAGCTCCGGTATGCCGCCTCGACAATGGAGGCACGGAACATAGTCCACTCAGACTCAATGTCCCCCACCTCTTCCGGAACGTGTTCAAAGTTCCGCCGGAGATGGGAGTTAAAGGTCCGCCTCACAGGGGATTCCGCCGGGCTTTCCCAGCAGACCCTCACAACACGTTTGGGCCTGCCAGGTCTGACCGGCATCCTCCCCCACCACCGGAGCCAACTCACCACCAGGTAGTGGTCAGTGGAAAGCTCCGCACCTCTCTTCACCCAAGTGTCCAAGACATACGGCCGCAGATCAGATGAAACGATGACAAAGTCGATCATCGAACAGCGGCCTATGGTGTCCTGGTGCCAAGTGCACACATGGACACCCTTATGCCTGAACATGGTGTTTGTTATGGACAATCCGTGACGAGCACAGAAGTCCAACAACATAACACCACTCGGGTTCAGATCGGGGGGCCGTTGCTAGCAACCACGTCCCTCCAGGTCTCACTGTCATTGCCCACATGAGCATTGAAGTCCGGGCAAGGGAACACCAAGCCCATCGTTTTTGTTCATCATCGGGGTCTTCAGGCTGCGCTTTGTCTGGTCCCTCACCTAACTAAGATCATGCTTCTATTTTTATAGTGGGATGACTCCTAGAGTGAAAATTTCAAATGGATTAAAATAAATAAAATTAGATGATAAAAGTTAAGTTTTTACAGTGTAGTTTTACAGTTAATCTTCTCTTCAGCTTTTCTTTATTACAACAAGATGAGTGTAGGCTAGGAGTCCTCACCGGCTTGAGCTGCTGAACTTCTCTTTCTCTATCACTATCATTTTTGCTTTTACAAGGAGGAAAGAAATGTCATCACCTCAACTTGGGTTTTAATCAGTGGGGGGTTTTGGTATGGGCAAACTGGTCAAGGTATCAGGGGGCGTCACAAGCATAATAAGAAAATCAAAATTTTTCCGTTAGTTGTGTGTTTTCTGTTGCTTATTTAAATATCCAGTTAAGGGGATTTGGCGCCCCCGTGTTGCAAACAATGTAAACAAAATTAAAAAGTTAATATCTCAATGTATTATTTCTGACTGGGTAAATATAAAAAAACACTCAATAGGTCGTTTCCATCTAGGATAAAATAATAAAAAATAATATCAGATTTTTTTTGGAAATGTAAAATCTTCAGACTGGCCAAATCAGAACTGGATTATTCGGTACTAAACAGAAATTCTCCAAAATTGTTTCTATTTAAGAAAGTACAATTAAGGAGCAGTTTAAGGCTCTTACCATAGAGCCTCTTCAGTTGAGACAAAAAACAACTACAATATATAGTATTGGTCAAAGCTGTATTAAGTTTTTCTAGACTTATAGATCCTTTGAAATAGTTTGAGACATATTTGTGAAACCAAAGACACTGTCTGTTGGTTAGAATAAAAGGCCATTACCATTTCTTTACTTGTGCAAATCAATTCCCTAATAAATTAAACAAAAGATAAAAAGCTGAGTCATGTGAAAACAAACCATTAACTGCCAATCAATACTCTTAAATCCTACGTGGAGAAGGTAAAGTAAACCAAGCAAGTTTTATTATTTTGTTCCTCTCATTAACCAGAAGAAGTGTGTAATTGTTTTTGCCCCTTTATCCCTCACTATAACCTCATTAAGGTGTTATGCTCAGTTAAAAGAGCTAAAATGGTTCAGTCTACTACCAGGAATCATCATAGCACAAAATTGTCACCTTTTACACTTAACAAACATCCCTCCGTTGAGTGCTAATGAGAAGTTGCTGATAATTAAACGACAAATCATCATTTAACTCAACAACAGGTTGTGCTGTTTGAAAAAATGTCAGCAATTTCAACAAAAAAAAGGAAACATCTGTGTTTGACTTCTATTCAAAGAATGCTGTTGTGAGTCATTGGGATATTTTTTTTGTGCATGGCAGCATTTCAGCAACACTTGAGAGAGACTCTTGCGGGCTCGCTCAACCAGTTGCCATGCAACAGTCTTTTACTATGTGCCAGGTACGCTCGTCCACTTAATTTGCTTTTACAATACTTTTGATCATGCACATCAAGCAACTAATGCTGCTTTCCCATAGGCTGTATGTTGTCTTGGTGATTATTTTTCTACTATTTGTTAAAGGCTTACAACTGAACCACAGAAAATGACTATATTTTGCTGATATGGACACATTGTGATAATATGAATTCATGCTCCTCTCATTGAGTTGTTGAGGGTTTCAGGTATAATTGACATCAGCTGGAGCATCTCTGTTTGAAACAACAAAAAGGAAAGCTATGGTTCTCCTCTCTATTCCACCTAATAGAGTGGAATTTATTTCTTTGGGCAGAAAATCTTGTGTCCTCCTCCATATTTCAACTGAACTTGATTGATTTGAATGTAGCCTGCATGGTTTTAGCTGAAAATTTGCCTTTGCTTGTTTGATAGTTTTAAATTCTCATTCTCCCTTGCTGACTGCTAAGAACCGGTTTTATAAAGTAGGCACGTCTTCCTTGTCAGCAAGTCTTTGATCACAGCCGTGTCAGCTCTAGCAATATTTTCTTTGTAAACCTCAGAGGCAGAACTCCTAATCGCATCATTGTGCAGAAACTAAAGTATATGCAGGATTATTTAAAGCACAGAGCGGGGAGGGCTGGAAGCAGACCCAAGAGGAACGCGTCACCGATTGTCTGCACAGGACAATTATCTTGTGATAGAAATAAATTAGTGTTATACAGCACAACTGGTGGTTTAAGATTCCTTGAAATCTTAATATTTCTATATTTTTAGCCTTTACTCGTGGAAATTAACCTTCTTTTCGATTCAACATAGTTTTTACAACAAACAGACTGAAAATATCACTTTGTACATTTCTAATTAAAAAAGAAGCTGAGAAGTGAAATATTTCACCTGTGACTAACAAGGTTTTGCAGGTAGACACTCAAAGGCTCAAAGGAACTTTTTACAATTACTGTAGTGTCAAGGTCATGATGCCCTTGACAGTGTAATCATAATGTAGCTGCAATTTACTGGAAGATTGAGTGATTAATTGACAACAGGTGAAGAAAAAAATGTCTAACACTGAATATGTTTTCTTCTTATTTACTCCAGGTGGAGATTTACATTCTATCTGTATATTTTCACATATGGAGTGCGTTTTCTTAAAAAGGTAAGCTTTTTTTTATCCCCAGTCTTTGAATGTGAATATTACAGCTAGAAGTACACGCAATGCCTTGCAAAAGTAATCCCACCCTTGAACCTTTTCAGAATTTTGGGGATCGACCAATAAAATCCAATGTAACCAGTGTGTCATTTAATCTCAATATATGTAAATATTTTTAATGTTTTTAAGAGAACATTAGTGAACAAGCAGAACTATAAAGTCCAAAGACTACAGCAGACAGGTCAGGGAAAAGTGCAAAGCAGGATTTGGTTATAAAACAATATCCTAAGCTCTTAACATCTGACAGAGCATTACTTAATCCAGTTATGCACAAAGGGAAAGAATATGCTACATTTGCAAAGCTACCAAGACATTCAGCATACATTATCTTCCTTTGAAAAAATTTTACTTCAGCAGGGACATGGAAGCTGGTGTGACTTGATGGAAAGATGGATGGAGCTAAACACAGAATAGAAATGTTAGAAAATCCGTTGGAGGATCCAGAATACCTCAGACTAAAAATGTTAGAGATTAATCTTCCTGCAGGACAACAATAATAACCATTCAGCTAGAACTACAAAAGACTGGCTTAGATCAAAGATTATTTATCCTTTAGAATGACCCAGTCCACAGCTAAGTCACTTTGAGAATCTGTGGATAAACATATACAACATATAAACATATACATACCAGATACTGTTTACAAAGTTTCTTCATTCAACCTGATTGAGTTTGAGATATTTTGCAAAAGCTGCCTGTGCAAGTCTGGTAGAAACATACCCCAAACATCTTGCAGCTGTGATAAGTAAACATATCGTGAATTTTTAAATGACAATTATTGATACAAAAAAGTCTTTGTATCTGAATTTTTAAGTGTGATAGGCTTCTAAAAATGTCCTCGATAATGCATAATGCTAACTAAACTGTGTTGTGCAAAAGTTTACATTTTCTTAAAATTGCAATTTTGTTCGGTAAAAATAGCGGTGATAATAAATGATTCTTCCAGTAATGTTCTGTTCCGAGTTCAACTTCTCTGACTGCATTAAATATTTTAAAAGCATTATTAATCACATTTAGTTATATAAAATGTTGATTTTTGAAACAAACCTTAGCTTTTCAAAAGTTCTTTAAGTTTAGTATCCGGGCTGACAATTCCTTATTCGTTCTTGTTGCACAGTTGCACCAAAGCATCTTCTTTAAATAGGTGCATTTTCACCTTTAAAAAGCTGCAACACTGTTTATCAGAGCCTCCCAGTACTCCTAGTTAAAAATCTGCCAGGTACCGATTCTGCTGAACGCTAAGAACAAAAAGCCACAGGAGATAAATCTGAGAATGAGTCAGCTGACTGATTATTACTGAAAAATAGAGCTCAGGAGGTTTATATTTCATGCATATATTCATACATAATAGCAATCATGGCAGGAGCTGAGATAGTGTTGGAAAAAAAATCTCTGAGACACAAGTTGCATGACGAAGCACTTTGTGAAAAATAGCTCACTCCCCGGCAGTTGGTGCTGCAGGCGCCAGCCTCCAGCCTCTGTGGGATTTATTAATAGAGCAGGTCTGGAAAGCAGTGCAGGAGAACTAAACTCAAGCGCAGTGACGGGTCACAGTTTGCTTGTAACACATTTACCCAGAATTTAAGTGTAGGCTTTAATGGCTCTTTAGTTCAACTTCTTTTCCCACCACAACATGCAGTGTAATCTCTTTGTCTCATTCATTCATTTTTTGTTTTTTTTAAATCCAGGATTACAGCCACTCTTACCTCTAGTAATAGGGACATTTTAATTAAGGTCAGACATTTTGATTTGATTCTTCTTTCCTTCAGACTCCATGGTTGTGGGACACTAAAGAGTGCTGGTACAACTACCCTTACCAGGTAAAAGTTCAGAAAAACCTTCCAACAAATTTACAGAAAGGTATCTCCTTCTTTTTAAAATGTTCTAACACATTCTCTTTATATGTATGCAGCCTCTGACTGTGGACATTCATTATTACTACACACTGGAGCTGTCTTTCTATCTGTCACTACTCTTTTCCCGCTTCACAGACATCAGGAGGAAGGTAAGGATGACTACAGCACCACTCGGAAATATACAACATTCCTTCTAAAGTCACACATTTAATTCACTTTAAAATGAATCAATATAGAAAATACCATTGTCGTCATAAATACAAACTTTTTCTGACTCACTGTTCTTGCATAGAAACAGTTATACATAGCCTGTCTGGCCTGAAGTTTTTCTCCTGCCTTACTCATATGGGAAATAGCAAAATATCAAAATCCAAAAATCTTGTGACGCCCAAAAGGTTCTGCCAGCATTTCCCAACTGACACCACTGACATTGTTTTTATTTTGCAGCTGTTTGCCTAATATATATTCACCATCCTTCCCTTTTTTAAAACACCTTTTACAACTCTAAAACTCCCACATTATTCAAGTCTAGAAATACTTGAACAAACCGCCTGTTTTTAGGTGTAATTTTGTTTTGAGTCATTAAAAATATGATCAAAGTTAGGCACAAAGGTTTTGGTTCATAAACGTGAAAGGTCTTGTTTTGCTTTTGGATTTTAAATAACTACCTCAGGCTAACAGTCTATAGCACACGTTCTCCCCTATGAAGGATCTTTGAGTACTTGGAAAAGTGTTGTATAAATAAAATGCATTATTATTGTTATTATTATTATTGCTGAGTCAAAACAAATTAAAATGTGAATGTGATAGCAGGGAATTGGTCTGTTAAATGTCAGAAAACTTAGCAATAAAAGCCTTTCTAATTAATTTTAATTAGAAAATTGTCTTTTCTCTCTTTCCTAAGTTTATTATTTTCTTTTTCCTTTTGTCCTCTTTACCTTCTTCAACAACATGATAGTGTTGTTAGTATGTCCTAGTAGCCTAAACCAAATAGAAAAACCTTGTTTCATCCCTGTGTTTTCTCAGGCGCCATGTTTGAACATCCTGTTTATTCTCAAAATAACTTCACTTTGTACTTCTTTCTATACTGGATAGTGTTGTTGTTCGCAGGACCTGTTAGAACTAAATATGGTGCATTTACTGCATGGAGAAAAATAGGATTTCTAATTTAGTGCCAATCAAGTTGAAAATCAGCTGCTCTCTACTAAAATTAAGAAAATTATTTGTTAAGAAATAATACCCAAAAAAGTGCTGTAAGTTTATATTACCCCATTTTTAATTGAAGTAATTTACTTTTGTCATTAATAATATCGCCTAATTTTTTGCTTTTAATTATCAGGATTCATATATCAGAAAACTATCTGATCATTTGTGATAAATCTAATTTTTTCTGACTCTTCTCTTTCACTTCTGCCATTTTGGAGCTTCTGACTTTGACTTTAATATTTTAAATAGTGGCTGCTGGCTCATGTTTGGGTTTCTACCGACATCATCAAATGCGCAGAATATTTTATTTGTTTGTAAATTTCCAAACCATACATTGAGATTTTACAAATGAAACACTCTTAAGCTTGTGATGATGGAATATTTTCAATGTGAACTTGGTCAGTTCACCAACCCATATCTTCTCACATCCATTTGTTTTTATACTTTTTATTTGATTGTATGTTTTTGTGAAATTGGCCACACTTTTGGTTCATTTGTTGCTTGCATGCATCACAGTCCTGGTCATCACTCCCTCCTCTGGTTCATCCACAGCTCTGCCCTCTGCCCTTTCCATCACACTCTCTGTACTCAGAGCAGACTCCATGATGCCATGCTGTTTGCCTTCACTCTGTCATCTCTCTGTTGACTGTTGGCATGTGTTTCTGTTTTTGTTTCTCCTTTCAGTTTATTTCATGCACAGCACTAGACTGAGGAGGGTCCTCTACATCTCCTGCCAGTTCCAGTATGTCTCTCCCTGCACACTCTTGCCTTCGTTTTCAGTCTGCATCTTGTGTCCATCCTGTTCCTTTTCATCCTCCCTCCTCATTTACTTAACCTTCTACACTTGTTCTAATTGCTTATAGCTAAAACCTCCCGGTAGCTAAAGAATTGCAAGGGCACTTTTTCCCATGTCCAAACTTAAGGGGTGATACTAAGGTGGTACTGGCTGATTTTGTTATTAACTTACAGTAATGTTCAGTTCAAGTCCTATTTGGTTTCTAATTTCATTTTATTTTTAAAATGTTAGTTTTTAGGGTATTTTGTGGTAGATAATCTCAGAATAAAAATTGAGAAGTCTAAGATGGAGATTCACCTTCCAGTGGGCTCATGACCATAAACATACAGACTCTAAGCTACAATGACTAAAAGCTAAAATGGTCTAGTCAAACTCTAACACATTTAGTCTAGTTAAACTCTTACACATTTATATTTCTTGTGTAAAAAATACACAAAAAATATAGATGAAGACAGAGGAGTTTCCCCTGATGAACTGTCGTGCTTAGTTACAAAGCAGAAATCTGTGATTTTCACTCAAACAGCACTTTATTAATTCTTGCAAGAATGAAAACAGCAAGCATGTCCAGTGTCTGTTCAGTCTGGTCTGTTCTCTCTAGACTTTGAGTCACTACCTATTGATACTTGGGTTATCACAGAGTTTCTCACAAGGAGTCTGGGGACTGACATTCCTGGCTCATCATCAGGTCATTAACAAAGATCTTTGAAACCTTGAAAATGCAGGAGCTTTCCATTCTTACACTGTAAAAAAAACAAAACATAGATTATACAGTAAAACGCCGGCAGCTGGGTTTGCCAGAATTCCACCGTAAAATTATGGTGCCAATTATGGTGTAAAATACTGGCTGTCAGTATTTTACAGATTTTAGAAAATACGGTAAAGTTCTGTCAACCACAGCTGCCTGTATTTTACCGTATTTCCTAATATATGGTAAAATACAAGCAGCTGTGATTTTCCCTTAGTAAAAACATCCATACTGCATGAGTCATTATGGTATAATATTTTTGCAACTGTGACTTTAGCAATTCAGAACTGTAAACTTTTTATGCAACTTACTATTAAAAACAAAACATTACATTATACTATGTAAATGAAAAACACAACAGGACTCTATGATATATTGACATTTTATTGTAAAAAAATCTACTTTATTGTAAAAATTTTACTGTGAAATTTACAGACTTTTTGAAGTGTTGACTTACGGTAATTCCAGGTATTTTCTACGGTAATAAAATGTTTTGGATATTACGGTTAGAAACTGTTGGTATTTTACCATTTTTTACCGTGAAAAAATTTAAAAACTAAGCTAAATACTAACGCACACCAGTTTTCAGGTTAATTTATTTAACATTTTATGAAGCAGCACATTACATTTTCTTTCTACTCCACAATCATCTACTGCTTGTGTACATGTCAGATCCAATAAAATACTTATGTGGATTTAGCAAACTTCAAGGACTGTGAGTAAATTTGTATACTCTGCCAAACTCAAGTTCAACAACTTGCAGCACAAAATGTTCATAAATCTGAAGATATCAAAAGTGCATTAGCTAATTCTATTTAAAGACCATATGCAGTGATGTTTAAAAATACTTTCTGTAGATGCCTGATATTTCCTTGGCAACTGTCTCTGCAGGATTTTCTGATCATGTTCCTGCATCACGTGGCAGCGATCTCTCTCATTGTATTTTCTTATGTGAACAACATGGCACGAGTGGGAACGCTGGTTATGTGTCTACACGATGCAGCCGACGTGCTGATAGAGGTAAGACCCTGCCACAAAATTAAACACTGTAAATGGATGAGCATCTGAGAAATGAGCTTATGTCAGCAGCAGGGTGTTCAGAGATATGTTCATACGCCTGTGTTCATTACAATAGACTGAAATCCATGTGTAAGTCCTGACCCTGCTTTGTGGCTCACATTTAAAAGGCAAAACGTACAACACTAAGCATGTCCCTTCATCTGTCAAACAAGGTGGATCCCCTTTTATGTCAATTATGTGATCTATCTTGGTGCTTGCAAATTAATATGGACTGGTTGGATTGCTCAAGGAAGCAATAGGATGATTGCAGATCTATTGTTTGTATCTAACAGTTTCTTAAAAATACATGTATGTGAAGCATTATGTTATTCACACTTGGCTAATTGGAGTTTCAATGATGCTTTAATTAGTTATTCATGATTTTATGTGCTGATCGTCCTACAACAGGACATAGCTACAAAAACAAATGTATAAACTCGACCATATTCATAGTCAGAGAAAAAAGTCCAAACAATGTGGATTAGTGATAAACACAAGCTGAATCCATGTTCCACGTTCAGCTTCAACTTTATTTGTTTAGCCAACTTCACTATTTTGGGGGGTTTATTTTTTTTCTAGCTATTTTGTTTTATGTTTCTAGACTGAATGAGATTTATTTTTGATTCATGCTTTAGGAAAATAACCTTCTATCTGTTGCATTGTCTGTAATATTTTTTCCCTGGTTTTTGTTTTTATTTTATTCCAGGCTGCCAAGATGGCCAACTATGCCAAATGTCAGATACTGTGCAACCTCCTGTTTGCAATGTTTGCAATTCTCTTCATAACTTCCAGACTGGGAGTTTATCCTATCTGGTAAGAATTATTTATTTTCTCTATGACCCAAAGCTGGCATCTCCGCTGATGAGAGACTTAAGTACAGTGGTGTTAGGTGCCTGCCTGCATTTGCACACAGCTCAGTCGTCTCACAGGCAGCCAGAGCTTCAAAATCCCGATCAGTCTGAACTCCTCGTCATGTTTTAGTAGCTCATGTTCGAAAATGCATGTCAGATCCATCAAGATCTCAGTCCTTGTTTTTAACCCCCTTTCTCCACAATGGTTTGTGATTTGGACTGATCTGTGTGAACATTGTTGCTAAGTAATAGTTACTATGGATACTACAGCTTTAACCTTTCAAAGAAAGACAATCCAGCTCATGAAAAGCAAATCACTGTGGTTCTACTCTACCACTGGAGACAGAACCAATGGATTCACATGATTATTGAAACATCAAATGAGTTTTTGTTTATGAAAACTTATTTCTATTTCTGGGGGATTTTTTTGATATAGTCTAACATGAGGCTAATTCAACTTCATTTTTATGAAAAAAGCAGTTTTAACTATTTTTTTTTTAATTTCCACCCAAACAATTGTGTAATTCCCCTGAAAACGCTGATTATAAGTGGCCTGTCTGTTGGATATTAGGTAATCATAAATCTAATTTCAGCCCGTGAATACACAACAGTCATCTTTCAGTCAGCAGCAGCAGCTGTGTGATCAGGACTTCATTAAATGAATGTAGGCATGATTTACATTCTGGATTAGGCAACTAAATTCTTTCCACTTTTGCTTCTGATAGCAGCTCTTAATCATCCTCCAAATGCAATTTATGTTATTTTGATGCATGTTTAAAATTCAATCTAAAGACAGCATGTGAATAACTTATTTTATATAAGGAAGCCTTTGGGGCATTTGAACCATCTTTAAGCTATTAAAAACAATCTGCATCATTTAGTTACCTGTTTTTGATTTCAAACTGCAATGTATTAATTCTGCACTATATTCCTCCATTGCACCATTTTTAAAGTTGCTGCCATGACTTCAGGCTCACAGGCTGCTGTTTGCAAGGAACAAACCAGGGATGAATTTAACTCAGATCCTCAACATAATATTTAGTTGCTATAAATAGAGACTGCAGATGATGCCTCTGTATTCATTAGGTGTTTTGATTAATTTTGTGTTGATTGTAAATCTCATTATGTTAAAATGTTAAGATATATAGATCCAAATCAGTAATTCCTTTCAAATTTATATGATGGATATATGAATTTCAAACATTTATATCTTATATTTTTATGAATATGCCTTACAGCTAATGAGCTGAGTCATTTTGAAAATTACAAAAAAATGTTTATACTTTTACGGTATGGTTGCACTGTAGTATACAGAATCCTGAAAAAACCTGCTTCTTTGACAGCTGACCAGCAGACAGTCACTAAAACAAATTAAATGAAGGCCCCAGAGATTATAAAGAGTAGATATTTAGAGAATCCAAGTTGATGACAGGATTATTATCTGAATTCTTTGTATTCAATATCTTGTTTTCTTTATGTAAGGAAAAATAATTGACATTTTTAAATGTTCCTTTCCAAACCTAAAACTTTAACATGTCATTCTCTCCCTGCTGCTGCTGAAGGATTTTAAACACCACTTTGTTTGAGAGTTGGGAGATTGTAGGCCCCTACCCATCCTGGTGGGTCTTCAACCTCCTTCTGGTCTTACTGCAGCTTCTTCACTCATTCTGGTCCTACCTCATAGTGAAGACGGCATGCAGAGCCATCTCCATAGGAAAGGTGAGTCGCCACACTCTTCTCCTCGGCATCATTCCTAAATGTATGCTTCTATCATGCGGTAAAAAGCTTTTCTATTAAGGTTAGTGTTTTTGTGCTGTGTTTTTCCTGTGTTTTTTACAGAATCGCTTTCTTTTTAAGAAAAAGCGGCAAAAAATGTCACCCCAACAATTACATTATTACATTTATAATATTTAGTATCTGAATTTGTTATCTTATTGCACCTAAGAAATACAGAGAAGCACTGATGCATTTTTTCCTATCAAATAATATATCTATTCTATTTTCATGCTACTTTGCAATCTTCAAGGTGGGGAAGTGGAATCCTTTACATGTGAGTAGTTCCACACAAGTAAATGCATACCACGTTCAGTATATTCATTTCTACTTATCTATCTCAGAGCTCTACCTTTCTAATTATTTAACCATCAAATTATTTTGATTAGTCATACACCATTGCTCCATGTCTTTAAATTGCAGTGTGTGGTATTTGAAAGTTCTCTGAATATAATTATTTCATATTATGAGTTCAAACCATCCATCTATTTTCGTCCGCTTATCTGGGGTCAGGTCGCGGGGGTAGCAGCTTAAGAAAGGAGTTCAGGCATTAGCAATGCTAAAATCTGCATACATATCCTAATAACACTAACAGTAGTATGCTAACACTTATTTGTGCATGCTGGCACACCATTTGTAGTATTCACACATATGATACTACATTTGTGTAGAACCATAGTGCTTTTGCACAAAAGCTCAAATTATTGTGCTAACAGTGACATTAGCATGCAAACACTTAATTTAGCAATGTTAACACATACTAACTAAGGGTAATGGTTACTAAACGTTTTCCTAACAATAATAACAGAAAACATGCAACAAAGGTATTAAAAAGTAAAAAAAAAATAGTTATATTTTAAATTACCAGCAAACATGCTACAACAGTGAACTGTTGCTCGGACCTTTAATACTAATAGTCATGATAAAAAAGTAAACAAAACCCTCTGTCTGTTGAGTTGTTTCATTTCCTGATATACATAAAGCATGCAACCCAAACACCACAAATTGCACCATGTTATGTAAAGATGTACAAAACTGCAGTTGCACGCCAAGCATCCCAAATACCATCCATCCATTTTCCTGCACCCTTGTCCCTTACTGGGGTCGGGAGGGTTGCTGGTGCCTATCTCCAGCTATCGTTTCGGGCGAGAGGCGGGATACACCCTGGACAGGTCGCCAGTCTGTCACAGGGCAACACAGAGACAAACAGGACAAACAACCATGCACACACACTCACACCTAGGGACAATTTAGAGAGGCCAATTAACTTGACAGTCATGTTTTTGGACTGTGGGAAGAAGCCGGAGTACCCGGAGAGAACCCACGCATGCACAGGGAGAACATGCAAACACCATGCAGAAAGACCAGGGCCGGGAATCAAACCCAGAACCTTCTTGCTGCAAGGCAACAGCTCTACCAGCTGTGCCACTGGGCAGCCATCCCAAATACCTGCTAAAGAAATATGTAATATACTAAAATTGTTAAACTGATAAGGAGCTTGTGCCAAAGAATACCACTAAATAATAATTTTAGACAAATAGATAAAAATTCTGCTTTTTTCAGATCAAATGAACTGCCACAGTTAAAATGTTGTGATTTCAAGTTCAACAGTTTTCAGATGCATGTTTTTAAGTGCAAAATGTCTGTTTATTTATATATAAGCAGTGCGTAATAATGAGTGCAGTGAAACACAAATAGGGCTCAAGTCGTCAAGTTCTGATTCCAATAAACACAATAGAGAGAGCGAGATCATTTCAACCAGCACCTGTTTTAAACTGTCAAAAAATATTTTTTTAACAGCCACATAATATGTAAACCACATTTAAAGGAACAAGTAAAAAGTGTAGATAAAACACTAAATGATCATTTCATTTCTGCAGGTTTCTAAAGATGACCGCAGTGACATCGAGTCCAGCTCTGATGAGGATGACAGCCCTCCTCACAGTCAGAAGCACCACAGCAGCACCACCAATGGGACCAACAAAAACGGGACCAACGGCTACCTGACAGGAGTCCCGTACCCAGACGAACACTGACTGAGCTGATATCATGCGAATGGAGCCATGCTGCAGACACTACCCGACTTATCTGTGTGTCAGCATTTGTATGCGTGTGTGTGGGAGAGTGACTTTAGGCATATGGTGGAGACATGAGCATCTCATCTTTGTAAGTTATTGATAGATTTATGTGAATGCTGTTTTGTCATTGGTTCTTTACTTTTTGTTGTGCAATTTATTTCTCTTCAACTATATATTTGCATCAAACTACACTCACTGGCAAATTTAGGGAATCGGTGCAACACACTCATTTAACCAATGAACGACAGCATTTCATTTTATGGTCGAAGCATGCTACCTTAATTTACAGCAGTTTGACACACTGCATGGGGTGTTTTTCCCCAAGTTTGTCTTTTTTTTTGTTATTTGATTTGTATGGACATGTTTACAAGTTTTTAGTCAGACATCTTTTCTTCTTCTTCTTATGACATCAGTGTTGACATAATCTTAAAACAAAAACAGTTGTGTTTTTCACCTAAACATCAGAGTATTAGCCGGATTCAGTTTTATTGCTACACCCCCAAAGACTTGCCAAAAGTGAGTTTTTTTATCACTTACAAATGAATGATAATGTGAAGTTTATGCACATTTGGAAAATACATTCTTCACTCAATATGTATATGAGATGTCAATAACGGTAGAATCTGTGTGTGCATCAGGTATGGCTAGATGCTGTATTCTTTATCCAATCATTTTGTTAGATATTCTCGTACATTTCTGGTTATCATTAAATTAAAGGCAATTTGTCCTCTCATGAGGTAGATATGAGTTGTTTGAATAATTCAATAATAAAAAAAATGCAATTATATCAAATGTGTCTTGGTGTGTATATGACAGATATTAATAGTATTTTTATTAAAGAAATTTAAAAAACAGATATAATTTTTCTTTTTTTGAACAACCACTAAATGTAGTGTAATTATTGTGAAAAACTTTGTAGTCTAAGTCTTCAAGGGTTAAATGTCTGTTTTTCTAGTAATGAGCTTGTCAATAACAAAAAGTATAGAATAATTATAATAAATAATAGTTTTTCTTTTTACACATCTATTTCAAATAATCCACAATTTTAAACAAGCTAAGTCTTCAAACATCATACCAAAAGAACTTCATAAAGATTTTATTACTTACTAAACATCAATAAACTTAGTTAATGTACTACAAAAGAAGAATGGTTTTGAATATTTTGTTCCCTCCCACTGTATCTATAGTAAACTAACTAGCCATCTAGTTTTAGTTTACTATTATAGGTCCTTTGGCCCTCCTCCTGGAATTTTCCTGCTTATTGCGCGCCATCAAGAGCTCAGGGCATTTCCGCATGAGTGGCTTTGTGAGAAAAATGGTCAAAGTTCCAGGTTCAAAGTTAATAAACTGCCGAGGCCATAAGATGAAGGACCCCATCGACTCATGTTCTGTAAGTATTTCTAACTTAAAAATAAGGATAATGTTTGGTTTTAAGATTCACTGAGGCAAAGGATTAGAAAAGCAACCTAGTGTTAGACAGATCGCACGGTTTTCTCCCCTGGACTTAAACTAGAACATGTCTTCTTTCAGTATAACCGCCTGTATCAAAATCTGAAGCAGTATTCAAAAAATGGAGACAACTACTTGAAAGAACTTCAAACAGTTTTTCAGCAGAGGTAGGTTTAATTTTTTGCAGTTAAAGCACATTTAAATTTAAATAAGTGCTGCACTTACGTTTGACAATTATTGTCCTGTGCTGCAACGTTTCCCGCTTTTAGAGCTGAGCTGGAACTTACGTACTCCAAGGGCCTTGCAAAGCTGGCAGGGAAACTGATCAAAGCATGCCAAGGAATGCCAAAAAAGTAAGATTGTGTTGTCAGTTTTCAGTTAGCTCTGCCTTTTTCTCTGCTTGATGTCAAACATGTCCACTCCCAGGAGACAGGCTGCAATGTGGTGTATAGTAATAATAGGATCATGAGAAACAGCATGCACCCTGCATGTAGATGTGATCAAAACATGAGCAGGTGTCAGCTTAATTAGCCCACAGCACTAACCTTTTCATGCTGGCTCCCCTCTCAGTTCCACCTACACTGCCTGGTGTCAAGTGTCAAACGAGATGTACTCGAGAGCAGACGCACACAGGTAGATTTGACCCTGGATTAACCTTGTAACATGGGCTGACCTTACACTAGCTCCCATTCTGAATAGATTTTGCTGGTATATATTGTCTGATGTTTTATTTTCAGAACATTGGGAAATGCATTTCAACAAGAGGCCACTGAGGAAATTCATCAAGTCTTAGATGAACATGCCAAAAGAAAAAGACCTGTGTGTAATCCATCGTTTCTTTCTGTGCTAAAATGTTTAATCCTAACTTCTAGTTAATTCTAATATTTATCAGAGCCTCCTTGTGTTTTGATAGCTTGATACTGGCATTGAAAGGAGTGGAAAACTTTTTACAGCGAACTGGAATGAGCAACTCAAGGTAGGAATCATTTTTCTTATTGAAAACAAGGATAAAGGAAGCGATAAATGTCCTTGCAGAGATAAAGTAGTCTGTGCTGTAAATGCAGATAAAACCATAAAACCACACCTTATGCGTTACTTTTTAGAAATTGTAGAGGCATTGGCAGTGAAGAAAGTTTTTATGACTGCCAATAGTCATGAGAAGAACTAAGCACACCCCATTATACAGTATCTCACAACCATGGTCAGCATCAATTACTTGATGTCTTCATTTTCTGTACAAACTCGTTTTTAAAATTTGAGGACATTTAGTCCAATTTTTACCCAGACGTCTTTTCATCTGGTTGAGCTCTGAAGTTCGACCGGGCTATTGCAACACTTTCTGCCCTTGTACTGTCATTATGCTTTAGATTTTGTATTATGTTTGGGATAATTTCCAATTTGGCCCAAGCTTCATCTGTCAGACAGCTAGTGACACATTTAGCTTTAGAATAGACTCAATGCCTGCAATGTTTGACCAGGCCCTGTATGGCTGCAAAACAAAATCAAATCATCACATCTCCACCATCTTGTTCACCAGTTATGTTGTGAGATACCTGTTTTAGTTTGTGTTGGTTTTTATAACCAAACATGGCACTAGCTACGTCGAGCTAATATTTATGTCGAGATATAAGCTCGACATAGCTCTACTTTGATTTCAATGTCCAATGGACAGTTTTTCCAGAAGATTCTTTCTCTCTGTATTCTTTCCAACATTTTTTTTCCATTGTCCAGTCATGAAATGTAAGATTAACTTGTAGAGTAATACTTGATAATGGGAGGGCTCTTGGATTTTCTGCATTTTCTCTGAGCATTGCAAAGCAATGTTGGGTAAAATTGCCAAGATGCCCTCTTTCAAGAGGGATGGACTTCAACAATCTAAAGATGGTCCACTTAGCCTTTCCAGATTAACAGGCAGCAACAATTGCGTCTTCAAATTCATTGCTGATGTCCCAACTTATTCTACTTACTGTAGCGTTAACACACATCTGTGTCCCACAGACCAGCAAATTATTCAAAACCAAAAAATTTGTAGAGGTGATCAAATCTGCTGACGTCAAATAAATAAAATGCATCTGAGCGACACCACCTAACTATGGTGAGAAGTTTGTGGAAGGAATCCTAAATGTTTGATGGAAGTCATGTAACTTAAAAAGAATTTCAAATACTGAAGTAGTGTGTGTAAACTTTAAACTTGAGAAAAGTAATTTAAAGTTGAAACTGTAAAGTACTTAAGTGATTTTGTTAGCTTCAACTGAAAACAAACCATAATCTTTGGCAATGCATCATATTCTGTTTCAATGGAAAGTAACCTTGGAAAAGAATAACAGCGCAGTTCAAAGATTAATCCCTCCTTTATTTACCTATGACTTGTCTCAGGTGTGGTCATTTGTACAATCTTTATGACCTCATCCTTCATGCTGACAGTCCCCATGTTATCTTTCAGGAAAAAACGGTGGATTCATCACAGATGTCAGCATTAAAAAGACACAAAAAACACACCTTCACCTTCCTTAGAAACTGAAGGAATGCAACATGAGCTGCTATACACATTACCCCTACAATTATTCATACAGCACTCTTCTTACAAATGTCTTTGTAAGGCAAATGTCTTTCTCACAAATGTAAGAAGACATAACCTTGGTCTAGATACAATAATTAAATTACAGTGCTTATTGTACATAAGCAAACAAATATTTTGATCCCCCTCTTGGACCTTTTTATGCCATTCTGTCTTTGGAGCAGCTTACAGATGCTTTAAAAAAGTCCTCAACTTAAGTCAGTCACATTTCTTCAACAATTGAATAACAGATCCTCAATGCTCTACTCACAATAAGTTGAACTGATAAAATGTTGTTTCTCATGGTTTCATCTGCACTAAACCAGCTGAAAAAAAGATTGCATGGGCTGACAAAAGAACACGAGGCACTCTTCAACTATCTAGAAAGCAACAAACACATCAGCACAGAGAAAGAAAAACAGAAGGTACAGAATACTGTTTCTAGGATCTAGAAAAATATAATTTTTGGAAAAGCTAACAATATATCTGTTGAAGAATGAAACTTCATGTGTTTTCCCAGATGTGTAACAGACTGACCAAGTCAGCAGAGCAGCAGTCCATAGTGGATGAACATTACTATAGTGTCAACATGGAGGGTCATCAAATGAGACTGAAGTTGCAAAACACTCTGAAAAACTGCTATCAGGTGGGAAAACTCCTTACTAAATGTTATATTTTATCTAGGTCCTAATTTCTGAATCAGTGAGAACAAAATGACATTTCAGTAGATGCTCAAACCCCAACAAAAGTCAACTCATTGTATGTAGGCTGCTAGTTGACCTGTATGCTGCAAGGATTAACAATACAGGAGAAAATCTAATCAAAGTCTCAATGCTGTAAAAAGTGTTTACATGTGTTCTGCAGTTCTGTCACAGTTTTATGCAAGGGGTGGTTTTATCCAAGAGTGATGCTAATAATGAGCTTGTTAATGAATGCATCATTTCTTTCTGCTTTGCTTAGGTCACACAAGAGCTGGAGAAAAATCGACTTGAAGTTCTGTGCAAACTTTTGAGCAAATATAACCTCTACATGTCTACTTTCAGTCAAACACTTACGCATGTAAGAAACCCGTCCATGCGTCCTGGTCACAAATACAAATAGTCTCTGAAAGAACACGCGTTAACCTGCAGCTGCTATTACTCATCCAGGATCAAAAGCAGATAGAGCAGACTGCCCAAAGGGTGGACGTGGATAAAGACATACAAACCATGATGGAAGAAAGTGGCAACACAAATGAAGACAACAAAATAGAGTTTTTGATGGCTGATTATTTTGTAAGTATTTTGTTTTGTTGTGTATTTATTGCTTGTTTGAATGAAAAATGTCTTAGTAGATAGAAAAGTATGATTTAAATCTGATTTTCATAACTTTCCCCAAAAAATACAGCCAATACAATCAAAGTGACAATGCTCTACACACTTTGAACATTTTATTTTCAATTGGGCATCTAGCTCTATCCGTTTTATGATCTAATCTGGATGGAAAGACCCTACTTGGGGTGCTGTTAAATAGTATTTCTAGCATTAAGGATGTAACATCATATATATCAACATATGTAAAATGCAGTTTTTAAATAGCTATAGTGTTTAATGATGGGGGAAACAAATCTAAATCAATATGAAACAGCTATTGCCACCGAAAGCTTATAACTTGTGAAATTATATATTAATTTCCTTGTTTGTTCAGGAGGAGGATAGCAAATCACTGATGACCAAAGACAGAAGAAGAGACGCGATCAAGCTGAAACTCCAGCGTCTCGAAGAGAGCATTACTAAGACCAAGAAAGAATGTGAAGGTAAGTCAATAACTACATGTAATAATTTGTAGATGACTCATAAAAGGTTTTGTGGTACAATTCTGAATGTTATTATACAGAAATTGAGAAACTGATCGAGACCTTCACTGAAGATTCAAATCAGAAGAACCTTGAGGAAACTGAAGAGATTCGTGATGAGGTAATTGAGGGAAAATGTGCAAAAATGCTCCCAAAGACATCTACGTTATGTGGGAGAAAAAATAGTCTGAAGGACTCACTAAGGCCATTTGCTTCCTGCAGAATACTCTCAAACTGGACCTCCTGGAGGCCACTCATTACAAACTCTCCTTATGCCTCTCTGAATTTGAAGAGACACCCAAGACATCTGAACGATTTGGTAGCAGCATTTTTAAATGGAAAGATAAGGTAAGATTGGTGTAAAAAGAGAACATTTGCATGAAATAAAAACAAATTTGACTTTATTAAAGCTGGCTAAATAAATAAAAGACTGACTCACATCCCGGCTACACAGAGAAGGCTCAATATCAATAATAAATGCAAAACAGATACAATGTCTTTTTTTAACAAAACTCAGGCAACTTTGCTTCCCATTATATAATACCGAATTAAAGTAAATCAGGTGAAAATTAAATAGACAAATTGTTTGTGCATTTAAAAATGCATCTCATTTTGACATTTTCACCTGATCAGCAAAATGCCATCACTAACTAAACACTACAGATAGTGGAGTAAACTATTAATGTCTGAACAATAAGATTGAGAACACAGAATAATTTACCCAAAATTCAGTATCATGTCCAGTGATTTAATCCTTTTTTTAAAGGATTAAAAAAAAGATTAAGGAAAGTCTGGAATATTGGTAGCAAGTAAAAAAAAATGCCTTGAAACTTTTACACAAAATGCTAAGTGATTGATTTTCAGTTACAGACCAGAGTGTCAATTAACTCCTAAGGCCAGTATCGCTATTTGAGGTCATCCACATTTCTATCGCCTTCCTTTTAAAAAGTTAAATAATGGAGTCCTGCTCTTTTTTCTTCTCTAAGGACTGCGAGCATAGCGTTGTTCAGTTGGCCCGTCCAGTAAAACTCCGAAAGACGCCGTTAAGGAGTCGACAATCAATGAGAGTTTCCGTCATTTACAAAGGACCAGTTCAGATTCCAACAGAACCAACTGTAAAGCCAGAATCAAACACTGATGACCAGATCACTTCCACAACACCAACTCAGGACGCAGCAGAATGCAGTGGAAGCCCTGGAAATGAAGCTCAGCCTACCAGAGATGATAACAAAGGAGAAGGTCATTCATTCAGCACATCACAGAAAAGTTTTCAATTCATTATATCATATTATGCGTCAAGTTAAATGTATATTATAAATATTTACAGTATTTATATATAAATATATGTTTAACAGATCAAACAGCAGCCGAGCTGCTCAGCATTGGAAAATGCTAAGCCCTGTATAATTTCACACCTGAACACGAAGACGATCTGACTTTCAAAGAAGGTAAGCTGTTCCCTTAAAGCTGATCATCTAAAATAGCAACTAAACTCTTTACTGAAAAAAACTATGTTTCTCAGGGGATGTTCTGGACATCTATAAAAAGGAAGAAAATGGTTGGTGGATCGGAGCTCTTAATGAACGAAAAGGCCATTTCCCATCAACCTATGTTGATGAGCTACCTATACTGAACACCAGCAAATCATCTGATGCCTGAATGACTGGACTGTAAATGGAAAAAAAAGCTTCAATATTTAAAGCCTGTATGTGTGACATTTCAGTTAAGTCTTTTACAATGAAAAAAATTTATACCTTGAAATTGATCTTCTGACAATCTTCATTTGTATGTTTATTATTAATGCTGTTCATGGACTTTTACAACAAATGTTTGTTCTTACAATACATGTGCAGACAAAACTAAAAGGGTGAGAATAGTTTTAAGAACATGTAGTTTATTACAACAGACAGAAAATAATATACACAAGGGGAAAAACATTGATGTTCCTGATGTTTGTAAAATGAGCACTGATTTTGAAACAAAAATAAATGAAAATGCTTACTTATTTGACATGACATGTTGAAGATCTAATATGTACATTTTGTATGAGGCAGAATTTGAGTAAAAAACACCACAGAAGTTTAAAAGTAAATTCATCATCTTAACAAAGTTGACAATTTGGTTACAGATCAGTTAACCTCCTCTGATCATATCCCATGTAACCATCCTTTCCTTCAGTCTGTATTGCAGTAGGAACACCACCGCCTTTTGTAAGCATACAGTGAAATCTCAGGACCGAGCCTTAGAGATGAACTCCTTTCTGACATTAGCCAGGAATGCTGGTAAATTATTGGTCTCCTGAAGTCGGCTTTCCAAGATTGGCAAGCACTCGAGCGCTGGATCGCTGGACACAACTGTAAATATTCAATACTTTGTTATTAGATATTAGAAGAATCAATTATGTGCTGTTTCTTAAATAAAATTAGCATAAATTTCAAAGAAAATTTGTGACTTACTCTGGTAAGATCCATTTTCTTTAATCCCCATTGTAATGACGTAAGCGCTGTCCTGGTCAGAGAGACTGATGTTTCGGAAAATAAACTGCAACTTTTCACCTATTAAAAATAAAAATCAAAACTAAACAACTTATGTAATACTTATTGTTGAAAGTTGTTAGGCCAACTTTCTGGACCAGAACATTGGCTTAACAACATAATCCAAGGATTGTATGAAGAGTTTCAGTCTTGTTGGTGTGTTAGAGAAAAGAGACAATTAACTCAACTAATTTATCACATCACCACGGCAACACGCAAATACAGAACCGAGGCCTTTGTTTTAATTCAATAGATTTTATGTAGCATAATCAGGTCTTGCATAATCCTTCATCCTTCATTAGGCTTTCTTCAATAACAAAGAGAGGAAAGAAGAAAACAAAAGAAAAGAAAAAGTGTTTAAGCTCATGTGCTGCAAAGTGATTGTGCGTTTTCACAGAAAATGAAATCAAGCTGAGATGTATATTTGGAACCCACTGATTTTAACTGTTATAATAACATCCTTTACATTTATTTTTTTGCCATTTTAGTTTGACTTATAGACTTGAGCAAAAATATCTACTACATTTATTATTACATGTAGGTTTCAAGTGGTTACTCTGCATAAATTTAAATTTCTCCAAGTACAACAAAGTGCTACTAGGTACATAAGTAAAACGTTTACCAGCTGTCAGCGTTGTGTAGCAACAGGTGGGGAGGGAGCACCACTTTACTTTATGCTCCATACAGCCACAGACAACCTTAGTCCTGTCATCACATCCTCTAGTATCTTAACTATTTTAAAAGCAGGAGCAGCATAATAAAAAGTTCTATCAATTTTGAAGGTCTGACTATTTTAACATCTTGGTAGATCTTGATGCGACCAACCAGAAAATTTCAGCTGACCTTCAGATTTTAAAAAATATACTGAAGTTAAATTGGTATTTTTTTTAAATAAAAGTTATACAAATAGATTTATTTGAATGGACTCCCCTATCCCAAATGTTTGACCACTCAAAGTATCTAGGGCTTGTTGGGTGCAGGTTGTTTTTTTTTTGTTTTTACAAATAGTCTTCAACTTGGTTCAATAAATACTGACACCTGAACCTGTGCTGTGTGACTTTGTTAGATTTAAACAAGAAATCTTGAACCGGATAACTTCTTTGCATGATTTCATGAGGCTGGGTTGTGACACCACGCAACTGGCTGATATTTTAGGCATGCAGATGTCCTACCTATCCAATTGTACAAATCAATTAGTATGTGAAGGTTGGCATGGTTATGGCTTAAAAAGCGCTCACATTTTTCATCATACTGTTGCTATGGTATATGTCATTTAAATAAGTCACCAGAGAAAATAGAGCAGTGACAACAGTTTTCTCCAACTCTTTGAAACAGTGTTAGAAAGTGCTGTTTTTAGTCTGGTTGGCTTACCTTTGACCATCTGCGTCTTGTCGATAATCGTTCGAATCTCAAGCCCCAAATGATCCTGGAAAACAAGCCTGGCTTTCTGGAGGTTTCTCAGTCTGTGTTTGTTTGCTCTATTCTGAGACTCGATTACTAAAATAGGGAACATAAGTGAGATCATTGTAAGCTACATCACATGTTAGCTTCTGTTATATGTTACTTCAGTAATTGAAAAAAGTCACATCTTACAGTCTTTTCTCATCATTTGCTCTTCTTTATGTTTCTGAATTTTTAGGATGATTTCCTCTTTCTGCATCTCTTTCTCCTGGACCTCAGACATCACCTCTGATATAGCACGTCGTTTCTCCTTCAGTGCCATTTTTTTTCTCTGCAGGTCTGCAGAGGCAAACAATGTGTCAAAACAACTAGATGCAAGCAAACTGAATGTTTTGAGGATGTACTACAAATACTGTCCTTTTCCTTTAAACTGCTGGAGCAAGAAATCAAGGGGGAATGCTTACTGTTTTCAAGAATTGCAAAACAACATCTATATGATGATGGATGCATTTGTAGGACCATTCTAATCCACAAGTGACGGCGGCTTGGGAGAGAGACTTACCCGTTTTAAATTCCTGTATCGTCTCAAACAGCTTCTTGTCATCCTTACATTTCTTCAAACATGTGTCTATGCCGACAAAAAAATTAGAAGTAGGGTAAAAATTAACAGTTAAATTAAGGTTAATTTCAGTAACTATCTTGCACTACGAATGATAGTTATACAATCTTACACTAAGCTAGTTAGTGTAAGATAGTCTTTGTCAACTAGTCTAGTTGACAAAAAGTAGTTTCTCAACTAGTCTTTGTCAACTCTATTGATTTCCACAGTTTCTCTCTTAGATTTACAGAGAGCTGCCCATTTCTTAATCCTGGAAAATATGTATTTTGAAGGAATCTAAGCAACTTTATGACGCGAGTGTACTATGATGAAGTAGCTCAGATATAATTTATGTACCTTAACATCTTTGCATGTCCAAAAAAAGGGCTTTAAAAATTTTATGTATTATGAAATCTTTTTGATTTGATCAATTTATACTATTTATCATATTTTATTAGTTATGTGTTTGATTAAACTGTGCATTTGAGATATCTTAATAGCTTATTCCACAAAAACATGGTTAATAAAACAAAACTTACCAACAGCAGATTTTACAAACTGTCTGTTATTGTGAGATAACTCTGAAATTGTGTCAATTATCTCTGCATATGCTTTAAGGTGATTATTGTGGATCTCCTCCAATGAACTGGTGAACCTGTCCCTCATGCTTGGGTCGGTAATCGAAGTCATGATGTTCTGACACAATCTGTAATTTCTGAAAACAAAAAGCAGCTTATTAATCATTGCAAAACAAGAATCAAATCCTGCATGTTTTAACCAGTCAAATATTATGGTAATGAGGGTTAATTTATCAGACATTATAAGATCATAAGATTAAGGCTGAAAGTGAGGGGGAAAAAATACAAACTAAATAAGCAAATGTTTGTTAGAGCTACACAATATCGCCCAAATGTATTGTTTTTTTGTAATATCCTCTTGTGCAATATGTACATCGAGAATGACTAAGTCATATTTTGATTGCAAATTTTAGAAAGATTATTGCTTGTTGCATTTTTTTTATAATATTGTGCAGCCCTAATATTCGTCACATTGAACAGGTTAGGAAAAAGTCTCAATACACCAGGGCTCACTTCTATGTAACAAAATCGGAATAACTACTTCTGTAATAAAGTAAAATCTGTAACAGCAAAATGTACAGTTGTTGTTTTGTTGTAAAATATGTGCAAACACAATTATTTTGCTCATGGTAAACGAGAAAGATACAAGAAATCAGGGGAGATCCACCCATCATGATGAAGGAGACGCCTCAGATAACGTGGTAGAAACATAAAAACAGTCAATGATTAATGTCTCAAAAAGATTGAACCATTTAAAAACCGAAAGACCGATTTATTGGAAGTATATGAAATGATAACTCGAGGGTTAATCTTCCGGACAACAAAACAGACAAAAAACGTCGTTTTATTCAAGAAACTTAGTTTCGTCTCAGGAGCTTAGTACAATATGTTAGCATGTGAATTTAGATTGCAGCTAGTTCTGAAAACACAAACAGCAGTTAGAATTTTTAACATGTCTACGCAACCTCTTCCGCTTGCTCATAATGCATTTTATTTAATTAGCAACACAAATAACCAACATCTGTAGCTCCGTAGTGACTACTTTCAAAAGCCATTTACCTGGCAACGTTAGCGTGTTAGCAGCTATGCTAACTGGGTAAAATCATCAGTTTGTTAGCCATAACGTAGTTTACCTCCATTCAGCATTACCGTGACACAAATTCGGCTATTTGTTCAAACGGTACCAGTTTGTCTGGACATGGGTTTATCACTCACCTGCTTAAGAGTGTAACAAAAGACTGTTCGTCTGACTAATTATCGCAACAACATCAATGGTAACGTTCAAAAATCCGCGGTTTGTACACGGAGGGCGGTTACTGTACGCCGGAAATGACGTATTTTTGAATTTGACGCCGTTTTAAAAATTATGTTTTACTCAGATTCTTAACGTCTGAAAATTCTCAACGTGATGTGCTTTCTTCATGCTTTTACTTTTATTTTTATCGGGATTTTCTCTTGAAAATCATTGTGAAGCCATATAGCCCAACGATCTCATACTCCTCCTGGTGGTGAATATGAGAAACTTCAGCATGCTCCATAAAAAAGCATTTTACAGCAAAAATTTGAGGTGTCCATGTTACAGCCTAGCCAATAATAGTGAAGAAGTGGCAGGCGGCCGTCCAGCAGATCATCTTTGAAACCTATTTCTAGGAGCGTAATCCACAAAAAGTCACTGCTCGAGAAGTTAGCTGTTCAGATATAGTCATGTCTCCTGACACAATCAGCTTTGTGGGAGGAAAAACTAATTTTCAGGGAGAACATGTTTGTTGCAAGTAATAATGTTAACAACGGCCATCATTTCCAAGTATCTTTTAAAAGTACTTAAATTCTAATGTAATTCGCTTGGAGAGAGCTTAATTAATAGTGTTCTAGGATAAAGCGGCAGAGTCTCAAATTACTCATTGAAGTTAAAGTAAATGTAGAATTTTGTTGTGAACGTCAAGATCCCATGAGTATGAAGGAGTGCTGCTTGAGGTCTAGAAGGGAGTTCTAAGAAACTAAAATCAGTTATTTTCTCTCTCTCTGAGCAATGACGGGTTTTTATTTTTATCATGGCTCATAGAATGACATTTTATCTGGAGGCAACACAAGCATTTTGGAGGACAGACAAAGGAGGTTGTGTAACAATGGGTAGTCTATTGCTTTTTGTGAGGTCCAATACATGGGCCTAATAGATTGGGAAAAAATATGACCTTACAATATGGTTGGCTAATGACACTAACTTTTCCACTCAGTGCCAAATTTAATGGGGATTTTAAGAAATCTAACTTTATAATTTGATGTGCAGAAACCCTCTGAGAATCATTGCACCCAGTAACCTCAACTGAGGAGGCCAGATGGGCTCTGTTTTTAAAGGGAAGCTTATTTTGTTGCTATGGTCACTGAAAATGACTGTATTAATCAGGCTGAAGTGGTGCAGAAGGTTACGGGAAGTGCTCTCTCTCTCCTGGTGTTTGCAGTGGCTAATATTTAACATCTGTACAAGCTATGTTCTGGGAAATATCCTAATGACACTGTCATGTAGTACACAGTCTTTTAAACATGTCTTAAAATGCTGACCTCTCATGACTTGGGAACACATTATTATATTCCATATGAGCTCTGACAACTTGTACTTACTTCTTGTTTCCATGGCTTTGATGAATGACTTGAGATACCCAGTTTGCAATATAAAAGAGTTGCAAAGAGGGGTAGGGCATTATGATGCTGCTTTGACTGGTGCTGAAAAGAAATCAGCTGCTCTAAGAAAGGAAACATGATGGATTTTATTCATACATCAGGTGTACTAATTATACAGCACCTGCAGAACAACTACCGAGAATACAACAGCTTCCTCAGCTTCATGTCAATAGTGGGTGACCCTCGTAATATTTTCTATGTCTATTTCCCTCTCTGGTTCCATCTCAGCCATAATGTTGGCACCAAGATGATATGGGTAGCGGTTGTTGGAGACTGGTTCAATCTTATTTTCAAGTGGTAAGTCTACTCAGATATTGACATTTTATCTTTAAAGTGTGAGTCTTAGAAAATCAAGTCAAACATCTTCTTACTCAGGATTCTGTCTGGACAGAGACCTTATTGGTGGGTTCACGAAACCCACTTGTTCCAGAACAGCTCAAAGCCACATCTGGATCAGTTTCACATTACGTGTGAAACAGGACCTGGTAAGTAGGTTTGTATTGAGTTTAAGAATGTTGTACAAAAAAACTTTAATTGATTTAAGATTTTACAGGTAGTCCATCTGGTCACGCTATGGGCTCATCATGTGTGTGGTACGTGATGGTCACTTCTGCTCTAGCCTTCACCAGGTCCTCTTGCGTCTCCTCTGTCTGGAACTTTCAAAGGTGGACATTTATGTAATGGTTTCACAAAGTCAGAAGCAGGTTTTAGATCAAAATGTCTAACTTTTTTTTTTTCTGCAGGTTTCATCTCTTGAGGTCCATTCTATGGACAGCTTTCTGGGTCATTCAGATAAGTGTTTGCATTTCCAGAGTTTTCATTGCAACTCACTTCCCTCATCAGGTTGTTTTTGGTCTCATCATCGGTACGTTCTGCTCAGGTGTCACATGTTAATACATATCAGATGTGCTTTACATTTGAGATGACAATCTTTTTCTAATCTCTACCCTGTTTAGGTTTGCTTGTTGCTGAAGCCTTTGACCACATTCCCTGGATCTATAATGCAAGCCTGAAACAGTACCTCCTGGTCAATGTTTTTCTTCTCTCTTTTGCTGTTTGTTTTTACTTGCTCCTAAAGCTTCTGGACTTTGATCCTTTGTGGTCAGTCGTCAAAGCCAAGATGTGGTGTGCAAACCCAGACTGGATCCATCTAGACACCACACCCTTTGCCGGGCTATGCAGGAACCTGGGAGCCTTGCTCGGTCTAGGATTTGCGGTGAACTCTGAAATGTTCACTCAGAGCTGTAAGGGGAAAAACGGCTGCAATACTGTATTTAAACTTTTATGCCTGACTGCTAATCTCACCTTCCTGCAGCTGTATGACCTCATCAAGATGCCAAATCACAGCGAGACTCTGTTTTACATACTGTCATTTTGTAAAAGTGCTTCTGTTCCTTTTGGCGTTGTTGCTGTCATACCTTACTGTGTTTGTTTGCTAATCAGAGACGATGAGAGAAAACTCTGTTAGAAAATAAAAGGACTGTTTTTTTTGCAACATTTGTTCTCAATGCTTTTTGTTATAATTTGTAGAAAACAATGATCGACTGTTATTGCACACACAGAAGCACTGAAACTGCAATTTATGTGGGAAACAATGTATATTTTTTAGTTTAAATAATAAATTTGTATCATTTGATCCCAGTCAAAAAGAGATGATTTCTCAAGTTTATGTTATGTCTTTGATCTTGGTATTATATCTACAGTATTTTGAAAGGAAGGTTAATCTAATTTACAATAATAAAATGATTTATACAACCCTACAACATGATGATTTAATCACTTTAGAAGCAGAGAATTTGTCAATTTATCAATCTCTGTGTTTAGCTCGAAACATGAATCAAATAAATAATTGGTTAATTATTGAAAAACAACTTTCTGACTTTGAAAAGAAAAATCTTCTCTGCATTAATTAAATTTTCTTATGAACATTGCTTACATAAGATGCAGATTAGTGATAATTAGCATAATATTTTGTAATGGAGCTATGAAAATACAAATAGAATTTTAAAATGTGGATACACCATAAAGTTTGTCTTTGGAACATATTACCAAACATTCATGCTTCTTTAAGTCCTTGACTTTGTTAAATTAACAGAATTACTCACATAATTCTCTCTTTTTGCATTGTCAATGTGTACATCCTGCTCGGGGTGTCTTACATAATCTCTTATGTGTCTCTTAGCAGTTTCTCTGAGAAAATTCAGAAATTAATCAATTTAAAAGTAATGATGCAGAACAGAGTCTCTGATGTAACCAGATTATATGGATTAATTAAGCTCCTGAGTGGAGAGCTATTTCATCTTTTCTCAGAGTCCCTGGTTTCTTAGCATCGAATACACCTCAGGCCCACTGCTGAATGATGTAACTGCTTTGAGAGAGAAGGCTCTTTGCCAATGATAAAACAAAACTTCATGTTTCTGGGTCCAGGATATTGCTGTTGTGTACATTGCTGCATTCATCTACCCTTCAATCAACTAAATGTACCAGAGGTGAACTCAGTTTCAGCTGATCGGAGCTCCTGTTGTAACTAGTTTGTAATATGCTCCCTTCTTAGCCATGAGCTTATCATGTGTGCCTTGTTCGATGACTACTCCTTGGGACATTACTGCTATGATGTCTGCATTCTGGATGGTGGAGAGCCGGTGAGCAATGACAATGCAGGTCCGTCCTTTTCTTGCTTCATCCAGCGCAGACTGAACAGTCTGCAGATAAACAAAGCTCTATCAAGACAAAATACTTTTGGGGTTTTATGCAAGGGCATTTTTAATACATGCGAGAAAATGTACTTTGTTCAGCTGAATCTCCTTTTGTTTATGTAGTTAAGTGTGTTTTTTTATTTATTTATTTCACCTGTTCACTTTCTGTGTCCAGAGCAGAAGTCGCCTCATCTAGCAGCAGGATCTTGGGGTTTCGGACAATGGCTCTGGCAATAGCAATGCGTTGCTTCTGTCCCCTTGACAGCTGTGAGCCTTGGGCACCAACCTGAGTCTCATATTTCTGTCAGAGTGTTCAAATGGTAAAGAGAATGAAAAATTAACATGATTATCCATAACACATCATTGGCTACAAATACCCTTTCAATTCTTTTACTTTTTGTGACATTCTAGTTACAGGCTTCAATGTATTTTATTCTGATTTATGTGACAAGCCAACACAAAATAGCATACAGTTGAGCTAAAAGGACATGTTGTATCACAATAAAGGTGATAAAGCCACCTAAGTAAACATTATGCATAATATAATCAAATTTGTAGGCAACTTACTTTTTTAAAAAGGGATGATTTTTTTCATATAGCCAAAAGCATTGTGTAGGTCAAATCAAATTAAAAGTTTATTAGAATATTATGGGATGAATTTATACAGAATGTTTCTAATCATACTGCTTGGTACTAGACACCCAATCACTAAGTTTCACTAATGAAACTTGGTGGGCATGCACCCATGCATGCCCTCATAAATAGATTGATGGGCAAGCTGGGGTTAAATGCTTAGCCTAGGGTCATATCGACATGTAGAAGGGCAGGAAGCTGGAGTCAAACCCTTACCTTTCCACCTGATAGATGACTACTTAAACTTAGACTGGCTTAAAAAGAAAAAAAACATTTTACATCATATCAAACTCGCAGTAACCAGGACATGACTACGTTTTTCGTTCAGTTTATTCACTAAGTGAACATAATAACATGATAACAGTAGTTATTTCCACTCACATTTGGTAGACCCATTACAAAGTCATGAAGATGAGCCTTCTTGGCTGCCTCCACAACCTCCTCCATGGCAACAGTCTGAGTGTTATCTCCATACTGGATGTTCTCTGCTATGCTGCAGTCAAATAAAACTGGTTCCTGTGACACTATGCCAATCTGAGACCTCAGGAAGGGAACATTGACGGTATGGGATGGGTGACCATCAATTAACTGTAAATAATAATAGGACAGTTTAACCAAACTGAATGTTTTTTTTTTAAGTATTTGATGCTGTTTACATGTAAATTGACCAACACGCACCACTCGTCCCTCATCTGGGTCGTAAAACCTTTCCAGTAACTGGACGCTGGTGCTTTTCCCACAGCCGCTGCTCCCAACAAAAGCCAATGTCTGCCCTGGCTTCACCGAAACAACCAGGCCACTCAGCACTTGAATGTCTGGTCTTGTCGGATATGTAAACTTGCAATTAAGAAACTCAATTTCTCCTTTGAACATCTCCTAAAAATGCGTAAGGTCCTTCTTAAAATACACATTCACAAAAAGCAAAAGATGTATTTAAAAATTTGAAACCCACTGACCCATTTCTGTCCATCTGTGTGGTTGATGCTGATTTTAGGAACCCTGTCCAACAGTTGAAAGAACTGAGCAGCAGCAATTTTGGCTTTTGCGTAATCTGGAGTGAAGGAGGAAGCTCTACCCAGTGCCGTCCCACTGATCACAATGGCTGAAATCACTCTAGGGACAGATTGCAAAAGTGCAGAATCAACATAAGGATGACATCAAAATATTTCTTTAAAATTACTGTGGGTCTTACCAACCTAAACACCAGCATGTAGGGTAATCCTTCAACTCTGACCAGGTAACCTCCATATCTAAAAGAAGCAGCATATGCCATGAAGATGACACATTGTGCAAAACCGAAACATAGGCCATAGATGTTGGCTCTCTTCTTGGCAGATTTATAAGGCACCTCGAGTTTTTGCTCATACGATTCCACAAATGAGCGCTCTTTGGCTAAACCTGCAATGGTTCTGATGTTGCCAAGAGCCTCACTGGATACCTGAAGGACCGACAATATTTTTAGCTCTCAGTCTCACAGCAAAATATCAGCTCAATAATGAATGATCTGGTTTGGTACTGGGAAGGAACAGCAGCTTACCTGACCTGCTGCTTCCATAGACTTTTTATCTTCGTTTGCAAATCCTGTCAGCATTTTGGCTTGGAACATACCAGACAGTCCAATAAGAGGCAGGAAGCACATGATAACTAATGTTAACTTCCAACTGAAGTAGAAGGCAATGATGAACGAGGCTCCAATGTTGGTCAGTGAGTTCACGATCATGCCAATCTGGGAACCTGTTGCCTGCAGAAATTATTTTAGTCATGACTAAAGAACACACCAATAAATAAGATAAACCCTGAAAACAAAAGCTTACCCCTTGCACCATGGATGCATCCATGGCCAGTCTGGTAGTCAAAGCCCCAGGACTGTTCCTGGGATCATCAAACCAGCCAATTTCCTGTCTCAGCATGGCCTGGAAGCCTACTTTTCTCAGACGGCGGGTCAGCAGCTCTCCAGACTTAGCAAAAGCATATCCCTAAATAAACAAATATGAGCCATGTTTGAAAGCTGATGTTTTTTATCTGCTCTGTTTCATTGCAAACTTTAAGGAATTGTTTCAAGAATGTTTTTATTTTGTGATATATGTAGATTGTTTAATGGATGGATTGATTGCTTTGAAGACAGTTTCTCTCAAAAGGCAATATATGCCTATTAAAATGACAATTTTATGCAATTAGATGAACCTTAAATAAATTAATATTTTTATTTCTTCTCACATTTTTACTTTCAGATTTCCAACCTAAAATTTATTGCCAATATTTGCTGTACAGGGAGCATACATGTGCTCTTTCATTATGTTTTTCGAGTTTGTATTTAAATTTGTAGAGTTTGCCAAAAATCCACAACATTTTTATTTTCTAGCAACTAGCATCAGCTCAGATTCTATATGTGTGCACATATTTCTAAACATATTATGACCATTTGTATAATTCTTAAAAGAGAAAAAACCTGCAGAAACTGTGAAAAGAAACTGATCACAGCCACAATGCAAAACAGAATGCAGATCCCGTTGATCTCTTCCCGCTGCTGATTTAAATCCTGAACGGCAAAAGTCTGAAAAAAACACAGAATTAGAAAATCTGTAAAAGAAGTGCTTTACTAAACAATCTGTTTACAATAACCAATCCAACCAGCTCAACTTGTAACGAAGAGCATGACTGCACAGTCATCACGGGAGGAGTTCTTACCCCAAGAATCTGGCTGAACAGGACTGCATAGATGGGGTTGACAGAGCCATTGACGGCAGCTCCCAGTGATCCCAACAGCATGTACGGCCACTCTGGTTGGTTGTACTTCAGGATGCGTGTAACTGGAGCTGGCTCTTTGCTCTCTTCAGGGTCATCCTCAGTCACCTGTTGACAGATCTGTATGAAAGTGAATCTAACCATAGATTTAGCAAGTTCTTAGTCACAAATGGAGGGGTTACATTTGTAGGCGTTATCTGCAGATCTGAAGGGATTATGAAGCTTCCGGACAACGCATTTGGGACAAAGTCATTTGACAGTTGACTCTGAGATCGCAGACGTACAGAGTTCCTGCTGGTTGAGATTGAGAAGATCAATTATTTGATGAAAATATAGTGCTGTTCTCATGTTTGAAGTATAAAATCTGTTTTACCTTTTTATAGATCTACAACTTCCATGTCTAAAACTCCCCACTTTTAGATCAAATTCATCCTCGGTTGGCTCATTGATGGCTTCTGTAACAAGAATAATCAAAGAAGTTTCAAAATAACTGAAAGTTTCCAGCCACCTATTCTTAAAGCATGAATTGCATGTGTACTTAATGGAAGATTTTCACCTGTTACCCCTAACCTTGTTTTAAAAAATGATGCAACACAGTGATAAAGTTTGTGGAAGCTAACTATCCTGACTTGTTCTGCAAAATATCTCGTCTCCCAGATACCTCTTTTTCATAGCTACCTATGACATGATTTGTAACTTCCTGCTATACATGTTCACAAAGCAAACAAAGAAAATGATCTTAAATCAAAAGTAATGCAATAAATCCCATTAGGCCAAACAGTCTGTTGTGCCAGCTGAGTTTTTCCATTGTGGTTTGTTTACTCTTTATGCAGAGCTCATCTAGTTCTGTGAGATTCTTTGACTCTCTCACATGCACACCTACTTCTGGGTCCATCCACAGTTCACTGATGGTTTTAGGTTGGGAAAGTTGAGACAGAAAAACCAACAGCCTGCTCAGCATAAGGTAGGGCTCTGGGGTGTGTTTAGTCTTATTTGTCTTCTATAAGAGCTGCTTGTTCTATCATGAGTGTATGTAATGCTGTGTTTGCATTTTACATTTCCACTTACAGTGGACACAATGCAATAAGCACATTTTTTGAGAAATGTTATCTAAGCAATCATGTTTATTGTACATCCAGCTGTAAAAATGGATCAGTGGTTATTTATGGGCTCATCTGTGAATATCAAATAACAAAAGAAAAGGAAAACAACGTGTATGATGAAGGTGACAAGACAAGTCCTGCTGCTCAGTCATTATGCAGTCTGCTGATTCACAATGACAGTCTTGGTTTTGTTTGTTTCAGCTTTGATTGTTTTGTTTTGCTGGTTTCACTTGCTTCATTGAAATTATTTATCATCATAACCTGGCCGTGTACCTGTTGCCATTTACTCCCAATGCATATGCATAGTGCCATTTTTTTAACTGAAATAAATTCAGCTCATTTCAGTTCTACTGTCCTAATGTAGCTCTAATTACATACATGTATTGTGATCTCAAGACACTAAACAGAAAATGAGGTTGAATTCATTTTCAGTTCTTTGGTCTCAAATCAGTTGACATCAGTCAAATGTAATTCAATACAATTCAAATCATGCAAACAGATCAAATTACATGCAGTCCAGTGTTCTAACTGTAGTGCTAATTAAAGGTAAAACTGCTTCGACTCAGACTTTGTAGCAATCCTTCTTTTTCAATCATATTTGTATGTCCTGCCCTTCAGTTCTGTTCAAGTTCAGTCATGTTTTGATAACTCTCCTTCTTAGGTGGTTGCTTTCCTGTGTTTTGTTTGCACAACCAGCCCACTCCTTGTTTTCATAATGAATTATCCTGCTATTCATTATGGTTCACAACATTTGTGTCCAACGGTCCATCACTCCATCCTGGAGGTTCTGTGGACCTTTTTCTCAGATATTGGACTAAATTTTTTCTCATATTTTGTCTTTATCTGCGGTTTTGCTAACACTAGACACAAAAGCAACTTAGATTAGGGTTAGGCATAAAAAAAAAGACTTAATAATTGTGTTTTCGAAAAGATTATTTCATGACATTATTCAACTGTACATTAGAAATCATGCAGCTACTGTATTTGAAAAAAAAAAAAGAAATGACACAAATACAAAACATGCATCCATCTGTGTCAACTCTCAAATGGTTTGTTATATTATTCCACTCCCTTTTAGGTAGCAGTTGAAAGACTCAAAAGCTCAATAGCTTTTCCCAACACAGCACCAATTTGGGGCATTTTAATAATCAAAAAGCTGACAAACCTTTACAAAAAGATACTTTCTAGTCCTATTTGCAGTCATATCCCTCAAATGTCTTACCATTAGCTGTGTTGGATGAACCTTGGTTCTGCAGAGTCATAAGAGTGAAGTAGACACCTTGCTTTTCTAGTAACTCGCTGTGCGTTCCTCTCTCCACAGCACGTCCATGTTCAAATCCAACAATCACATCTGCATTTCTGATTGTGGAGAGACGGTGGGCTATGGAGATGGTTGTCCTTCCTGCTTGTACCTGCAGGAAAATCTGGCTGTTACTCCCCAGAGCAAGTTGAAATGTCGGATTTTTTTAAACTGTACTTGTGAGCGGACTAACATTATCCAGAGCTTCTTGGACTACAGCTTCACTCTCATTATCTAGGGCTGATGTAGCCATGTCCAGCAGCAGGATCTTAGGGTTTCTGATGAGAGCTCGAGCTATTGCAATCCTCTGCTTCTGTCCTCCACTCATCTGGCCTCCACCTTCCCCAACTAGAGTGTCAAACTTCTGTGTAATCAATCCAAAATTGTATTTTAGTTTTTTTTTTATTATGCAAAATCCAATACCAGCATGTACACTACATTGTTACCCAGAGCTGTACCTGTGGGAGAGCCATAATAAAGTTATAAGCATTGGCCTCTTTTGCTGCCTGGATGATTTTTTCCGTGGTTACTCCAGGCCGGCCATACCGTATATTTTCAGCAATAGTTGTGGCAAACAGCACTGGTTCCTGCTCCACAATACCAATGAGAGAACGAAGCCACTGGATGTTTAATGTGCGAATATCATGGCCATCCAAAGACACCTGGGAATGGGGGTTAGAGTAAAAGATCATTATGAAGCCTTTAGTTTTATATGTGTTTTAGCCATGCAGGTACATTTTTACCGTTCCTTCCTCTGGATCATAAAATCTTTGAATGAGTTGAATTGTGGTGCTTTTTCCAGATCCACTCGGTCCAACAAAAGCAGTTGTTTCTCCTGCCTTGATCTGCATATTCAGGTTATCTAAAATCTGAGTAAGCAGTTGGAATTTCAAGTTTTGCTAAGACCAAAGCGAGAGCAAGATAGACATTGGGTAAGTTGAGTTACCTTAACGTCGGGTCGAGATGGATAAAAGAAGGTGATGTTGTGGAACTCCAGGTCACCCTTGACTTTGTCTAATTTATGTCCATCATCTGAGAAACAATTAATTTTTGGTTCCTGTGAAAGTGGAAACATATTATTTTATGGAATTGTGTTTCCGCTCTGCCCAAACTTTATTTCCTCTTAGAACATGTTGCATTACCCGATCAATTGTTTCAAAAATAGTTTTTGCTGCTGCCCGACCAGAAGCAAAGGCCTCCAGACACGGTGAGGCCTGACCAAGATTCATAGCTGCCATCAGCACCCCAAAGAAAACCTGCCATATAACAGGGCAACCAAACATTGAAGCGCAAATACACTGTTGAACAAAAAGCTGAAATATGTGTTGTTGTCAGACACATTTATGTTTTAATGTAGCTTATATTTCACTCTGATATTTGTGAGAGATCAATCTATTTTTTTAAAGAATATGAAAATATTATCTGTCAAGAATATGTCATATATGACATATATGGTTTCATGTATTTTATTAGAAAAAGTAAAAATATGTTTTATCAAATTTATGCATAGAAATGTATAATAAATTAATTATTTGAAAACCAATCTGTGTGAATCACTTTTTTAAATAATATGTATCCAGTCTTTATGTTTATTATTTCATAACAAAAAACTTTTGGAATTTTATTGCTCCAAAAGCAATAAAATCATTGCTTTTGGAGATCCAAAAGCAATGTAGCCATAGTAATTTTTATTAAGAGTTCAAATTAACTTGCTGTTTCATGTGAAATAAGAAAATAAACACATTAATAATCAGTTAAAAAACAATGAGTGAATTAATAACTTTATCAGAAATTGTACTGTTTTTTCAAAAACATCTATATTCATTGTAGTAGAACATCCTATTTATAGATTAAATATTATGTGAACTTCAGCATTTAAATGCTTTTAAAAATGCTCAGTGTCTCATTTATGACAAAACTTAATATTAGATTTTAAATGTAATATTTCTGTAAATAAAAAAAAACTACTAAACATAAAATAGATGTTGTGCTTAGCTTTGTTTACCTGAATTAGGCTCCCTGGAGTCAGTTCCTTGGTGTCAATGACTAGTTTAGACCCGTACCAAAAGGCCAAGGCATAACACAGAAAGATGATGCACCACAGGTATCCTTGAAACACTCCTATGATTGAGCCTTTTTTCACACCCCAGTTCTGAGCTTCAATGAGGTTTCTGTCATACCTGTCACACATAAATTAATCAATCAAACTGCATTTATGTTGCACTCTTCACGTCATGAACAAAATACATATCTAAATGTGGTAGGAAAATAATTATTTTATCATTCATACAGTTTAATAAAATTACCTTTCAGCTTCCTTTTCCTCCCCTCCAAAAGCTGCAACCGTCCTGATGGATGACAGGACCTCGTCTGCCACTGCTCCTGCCTTTGCATAGGCTGTCAGCTCTCTTCCTGTTAGTCTGGCCACAGCCTTAAAGTGTAGAGGACACAAACTTTCAGAAAAATGAAAAACTGTCATCAACCTACTGGTTGTAAAAACATAGTCCTTTTGCTACCATGGCCATGAGTCCAGCAGCTATGCCAATCAGAGGGCTGACTGCTATGACAACCAAAGTCAGCTTCCACCCGCCAATGAATCCAACCATGAAGCCAAACACAAATGTTGAGGTCCTTTCGATGAAAATGGACACCTGATCGGCAATAGCATTGTTGATTTTGTTGATATCACTATGAGGGGAGAGAGGATATAAGAAAAAGCAATACATCAGATATAATTCTTTGTGCAACAGTGACAGTTATTTTATTTTTTTTTACCTGAAGACTTACTCAGAAATCCTTGTGTTCAGTTCCCCAACAGAGTTGCAGTCGAACCATCCAATTTCCATTTGCATAACTTTCCTGAAATAAGTTTTTCTGATTTTATGAGTTTGTCTTGCAGCTGCTGACACCCAGAAGACAATCTAAAACACAAAACAAAGTTGTTTATTTCATTTTTTTATCTACGACGCATTTGTGCTCAGAAGATTTTCCATTTAAAGCTAAATGTTTAAACAAACCTGAAAATAACTAACAATCAGAACACCTAACCCAATGCCAGTGTAATAATATGCAAACATGGTCATCTGTGCTTCGATATCCACCCTGTGAAGACAGAGAAGTGAAAGCAACAATCAACAATTAATCACCTCAGCAGTACACTCCTGACTTACCCACAAGAAACCGTAGTATTATCAGTTGTTTCATATATGGAGCCATTGGTCCAATGAATGGTGTTGTTTATGCACTCCTTATTTGGGTCTTTAAGCTCTTGGACCTCCAGCTCATAAGCCACAAAAGTGTCGGTCATCATGCTGTACACCAGGAGCATGAGAGGCGAAGCTGAGCCATGGATCAGGGCACATAGGCTGCCCACCACCATCATCACTCTGTCTCTCCGGGTGGCAAATCGAAACTTTAAGTAGAGAAAAGTGCAGAGTTCCTGTCATAAATGGTTGTCTTTAAGAAATATATAAACAAGTGCCTTTCTTTGTACAATAATGGGAATAAAACATATATTTAATGAACATGCTAATATTACTTTCCAGTATAACTTGGCACCTGCCCACGGCAAAAACTACCAATATCAGGTTAAATGACCATTGTGCTTAACTGACCAGAAAACTGACCTGAACCTCAAAGATAGTCAATTAAAATTTTAAAGCAAAGATGAACATCAGAGTCAACAATGTAGATGAGCTGAAAACTCCAGCGGACACCCGGGCTAGAACTGAGTGCAGATTCTGTACCATACACTGACATATGTTTTAGCAGACTGATATTTCATAGTGTCATCATATGAATGTTATGTGTCAAAATAAAAGCAGCATCCATTAAGTGCTTTGTCATCCTGAGTTTGTAGAGTGTTCAGCAAAACAAAGAGCTTTGGGGTCAAGTCATTCCATACACTATTATGCATATAAAAGTTGCATCATTATGCAGTTAAACAACCCTTTTGTTGAAATAATTATATAAAAAATATTTCAATTTACAAACAAGCATTGGGTGCACAAGCTTTTATGTGTTAAGGAGCATTGTCCTGCTGGGACCCGCAGCTGTATCCAAAACTTCAACCATCTGACCCAAGCTATTCAGATCAAAAAAATGTGATTACAGAGTTCAGGAACAATCCAGGATCCACCAAAAGTCATGAAGTGAAATATACTGGAACAACTGGGGCAAGATGGGACTGGTGCCCTGTTGCTAAACAGTTTGATCAAAGCACTGAGTCATCATCCAACCTAGCTCAGGATGACAAAGCATTTAACAGACTGTAAACTAATACCAGGTTTTGGGATAAAGACATTCTCTGTCCATTATCTATGCCTGACAATCCTTGTACAGGTGTAGGAAGCGGGTGCCTATCATATGCAATGATTAGGTCTGGCGCGGGGTACACTCTGGACAGGTCACCAGTTCATCGCAAAATAACACAGAAACACACAGGGTAAACAACCATGCATGCACACACTCACACCTAATGGCAAATTAGAGTAATCAATTAACCTAACAGTCACGTTTTTGGACTGTAAGAAGAAACCGGAGTATCCAGAGGGAACCAATGAACGCAAGACACAAAAGAAAAAAAAAAAAACAGATACAGTGTCTTAAAACATTTAATTAATTAATTTTACGACAGAGAAACTGATATCAAAAGCCAGGAGATATAGAAAATCATTTAACAAAAGCAAATAACTACCAATTGAAAGTATCCAATGCTTAGTGGTTTTTCCTTTTCCTTGTCATTTCTGAAAAATAAAACACAAATGTCTTTCTCAATCCACTTATCTAAATCTTGAAATAATGTAAGTATTTACTTTAAACTTGTAATATTAAAGATGACAAAAGTGTCTTGTCATAAACTTACCTGATCTGAGTGCCTGCTGAAAAAAAGACATTGTTAAGTTTAAAAAGTTATCAGATTTAAAAGCAAGATAAAATTAGGAAATTAAAATCTAATTTGAGCTTGCCATCTTTGTCCCATGCAGCATTTTTGCCTGTATTACCAGCATCAACTAGTTCATGTTGCTTAGATTTCTTCATGTTAGCCAACACAGTCTTATTCAGCACTGTGTTAACCTGAAATAGTAATATAAACAAAAAAATCAATGGAGAAACATGTTTTTATTCATTTAAAAATTAATATGAAGATAAAGCTCAGATTGTTAATGTTTTTACTGGAAAAATAGTGTTTCACTTAGGTTGGTTGGATGGATGTAACATTTGTACAAATTGTGTACTTGCATAACTGCCTACTTTATGTAGTTTACTGCAATATTATTTGTAAGCTAAATTAAAAAAACAACTTAATATTTTTTTTCCTTAATAAGCAAAGCAAATGAGATGATTGTGCGGTCAAAAAGCAAAAATGC
This sequence comes from Phalloptychus januarius, assembly GCA_902982915.1. Taxonomy (NCBI): domain Eukaryota; kingdom Metazoa; phylum Chordata; class Actinopteri; order Cyprinodontiformes; family Poeciliidae; genus Phalloptychus; species Phalloptychus januarius. Next base: position 10,329,972 of record CADWAE010000230.1, on the reverse strand, counting down.
ACCTTACCTGGACGTCTTCCTCAATCCACCAGCAACAATGAGGCTCTTGCAAAGAATTTTTATCGTATTACCAGGTTGACCTATGCCTCCGTCTTCCCATTATCTTTACTTCAATTAGAGTGATAAGGGTCATATTAACAATCTCAACCAGGCTACAAATTTAAAGCAAAAATTGTTCAAAGACGCAAGGTTTGGTCTAATACATTGCAATTTATTAGACTAACGTTTGATCAAAACATTCATTTTTGATTAACTGTTTTGATAAAAAAAAATATCTTCTCGATAACCATATGTTCCTTCTTATCAATGAGGACTGTAAAATGGGAGTAATGACCGGGAGGTCATTGATTATGATCATGAGTAAATTTCTAATAGTATATTATTAAACCTTGTGGTGACATTTTGGCTCCTTCCGGAGAATAACATGCCGTCTTGAGACTTTTATTGGCGAACTGTTTTGAAGAGGAAAGTAATTTAAGGCTTATTGGCAACAATTATAACTATCCCCATTTACACTGTTAACATTTATTTGCATAATGGAAAGTGCTGCAAAAACAAATGTGCCTGTTATGTTACACAACAAATCCATATATCTCTTACTGAAATCCTTTTGTTAAATCTCACCCACAGTTGTGTTTCTCACATTCAAACATTTCAACAGATTCAAAGTTTGGGGCTTACAACAAACTCTCCTCGAGTTCTGCAGCTTCAGTTCTTCTTAATTTGTATGTTGCTTTGAAAAAAACACCCACTCTATTGCATGTTAAATGCTGCAGTCACCCAAAGTTTCTTCTTTTATCTCCAGGTTTTACCAACAAATGATGCTCCATTTCGAAATCCAAAAATATGGTCACATGAGAACTGTAATAGTTCTTTTACAATAAAAAAATGAAATGATCATTCAATTGTTGTAATTATACATTACATGGGTATTAATAAAGAAATTATGTAACTATGTTGTCATAAGGGAGATAAATGCCCAATGGTACAATCAGTGCAGAGCTTTTGGAGTTTGCTCCTTCCTTACAGCCAACTATTATTGACAATGCTGGAGATTGATAATTTGGAGAGAAGGTGGGGCCAGTAGTCATGCCTTGATAAAAAGAGGATTAATATCACAGATTTGACTGCATGTGAGTGTGTGATTTTCATGTTTACCACATGAAGTAAAATAAAAACATTTAGATTTGATAAAATATATGATTTAATGTAATCTGTTTCAAATATAGCAATAATGTTTGTATAAGCTCAAGGGTTTAAGCTGTTCTTCCAAATACACTCACAAAAGCAAAATTTTATCATTTGATATATTGTCAAGGACACAAAGAATGCAATGATGTTCAATGTGAAGATTTTCAATGATTACATTAGCAATCAATGTTAATTATGAGTTACCAACACTAAAACTTTTACATTTTAAGTATTTTATTATAAATCAAACATTAGTTTGAGTGGCTGGTAAATGTATTTTTGCTTGATATCCTTTTATTTCTTTTCCATTAACCAATAAAAATGAAAAAAAAAAACAACAACATTGCTTGTCATTTTAAAATGTCTTGCCAAACGAGTACTGTAATCTCTAGTTAAATGCGGATGCATTACAAAAGTGAAACATGAAAGTAGTAAGCACGTTTAAGTGCACATACGTTTTTCCGTAAACATATAGCTATGTACTGCATTTATGTAGAGGGAGGAGCACATAAACTTAGCAATGTGCTTAATGCGCTGCTAGATTAATACAAAATATTAAACATTTGTGCTTATTTTATCTTTTTTGTGCAGGAGCGCTGATAATTAATATACTTCCCTGTATAGTGCTACGTTTCACAGACAAATATTTACAAATATCAAGTGCGAAATGTTAAATGGGAGGAGAAATAAAGCCACGGGGCACTTGAAGACTGTAATGACAATCTCAACCAGTAGGTGGCGCTCGTCTGCTATGCCTGCTGACATCGCCGGAAGTCAGGGTGGAAAATCACCAAATCAAGTCGGGTGAAAACAAACTTTGTGGCAATTTCCAGTTTATTCCATGTTCCTCTTGGGACTGCACCTTCAATTCATGTAGTGACGCAGAAAACGCTGGTAAGTAAAAGACATATTTTTATGATCCTGTCAATTAGACGTTTTTGGCTAGAACACTAGAGGAAGAAATATCGTAGAGGACGTTAGTCTGAATACAGTTAGAAATAGTTGTTTAGAGTGTGTCTCTTAAAATCTTTATTTAAAAAAGCACACAACGTGTTGGGCGTAGATAAAAACCTTAAACAATAAATGTAGGCTACTTCTGTCTAAGTTTTACCTTTTTTAGGCATATTTTTTTTTCTGGTCAGTAAAATTAAACTCGGCTCTGTCATAATATGGCTAAATCAAACAAACCCTGTCTAAACCCTGACTCCTGACTATTCGCGTAGTGCTAAAGTAAATGTTTCTTTTAGTACAGTATGTGTTCCCCCACACATTACTAAGAAAGGGTGACGCGCAACCAGTTTATCCAGCTTGCGCTGCACATGTATCCGGTGGGCAGAAACGATCAGACCGCATAACAAACAGCCGTCTCTCATCAAACCTGACGGGAAACATGCTGGACGAGTCTCCTCTCATCCTGGCGTGTTTCCACCTCCCGAGTCTTGTTCAGCCAGTTACCCAGCCTGATAGCTCGGCAGTGTGCAAGAAGCATTAAGGACTGCTGGGGTTTTTCCCACAAAATGCAGGACCATAGTTTTTTTTCTTACCTTTATTTTATTTTAATGAGATACTGGTTCTGACGCAAGATAATCTAGATTTTGTTATCTAGCTATCTATACTTCAATATAAACCTTTATGAAATTTATGAAGGTAGGAGTTGTTGAAGTGCTGCTTCACAAGTTTCAACAAGAACAGCTAAGAAGCTTACAGGATTTATGTTTAACTCAGCTTCAGTCTATTTTCTGTGTTTATTGATTATTTATTAATCCAGCTGCTGTTTTGAAACATATTTCACACAGTTTTGGTTACATCTCTGTATAGCCATGGATTGGTTACCTGTACTGTATCAAAGTTTTACATAGTTATACTTTTAAAACAGCAAACAATGGTACACATGTCATTCTTACAGTTTATAGGCCTTTTAATAGAAAGGACCAGAGTTGCCAGGGGTCTCTTCAGCTGTATGGAGCACAGGGAACACAAAGTGCCTCCCTGACTTGTTGCTGTACTACCAGGTTATCTGCTTCTGGTTGAAATAATGCTACATTTTCTTTTCTTTGCTGCACTCAAAAGGTGTATTTCACAGATAGAAACTTGGAAATTAAATGAGTGTCACCAATCTCTCCTATCAGGACTACAGGCTCTTCCTAGGCACATTATAGCCTGACTGTGTATAAACTGATATCAAGTATTGTAAGAAGCAGGATGACAAAAGCATTTACTATTCTGCAAAAATTAGCCCTACTACTAAAGGTAATCACAGTTTATTCCATAATTTGATAAATCATCATCATTTTACTTACACTATTATTACACAAATAATATTTTAAATGCTGTAAGAATAAATATTGTTTTTAATAACAGTTACATCTGTTTTTTTTATTTTATAGGATGTAAATGCTGTGTTACATCAGCGTAAAGCAGCGTTACATCATGCTTTAAAGTGACCTGGGTAGCAAAACCGCTGCAGTGTTTCACTCGTTGTAATGTGGATAAAAAGACACAATAGAAACATGATCGTCCACTGGGGACTTGGTTTTTTTATCCATATTAAGATCTCACTATCAACACATTTAAAGATCTTGGTGCCGAATTTCTGGCTGTTACAGAATGTCAAGAACCAAACAGTACCCTGTTAACAAAGTCTCTCTTCATGATGCGGAAACCTGATCTTTCTGCTCTAGAAATCTTTGTCCTTAATGTTTATCACACATTTTTTTGCAGAGCTCGGATTTGTCCTATTGCTTTTTTTTTACATTATACAAAAATCTAATGTTTCACATAAATGTTATTTTGCCTTTTGATTACCTGGTTCTAAGTTGCTCATGTGAAAAGCTCAGACTCTAATCTTTCGTGTTTTGCCCACAGTTTGTAAGGCTTGATTCGTCTCTATTTTGTTACTGACCGAAGGAAAGAGTATAGACACACTGGTCACTGCTGATTACAGGAATGGTCATAATTCCTGTCTTGGTGCAGATGCCCTTTTACAATATTCTAACCCCCTACTTTTCCTAATGACTACTGAGGCCAATGTGTTCTAACATGTTTTTATTAAAATGAAAAATCTTTCAGTTATCTTGCAATCATCAGTAGTTGCCATCCTGAAGCTTCAAAGATGAAGTATAGGCTGATCTGAGGTTCTTATGGTATCATGTTTTTAATCTTTAAAGATGCTTGTATAAAAAAATTAAACAATGCAATATTGCATAATCAATTACTTTTATTTAAGATAAAAAAAGTAACATGTTGATTATCATGGTTGTTTTCTGTAAAGCTTGGTAGTAGTTTTAAGTTCCACAGAATGCAATATTATTTTCCATCGTGCAGCTGGGTGTGTAACAGAATGATATTGGCTAATAATTAGTCCAGCTTCCTGCTCTGCTTGAGCCTTCAGGCAGGGACCTAATATACATGTCATTTGTAGCTTGCCAGTTGCTTTTAAAATGTTAGCTTAAAGCTAAAGCTGACCAGCAGAGTACAGCAACAGGTGGGGAAGGAGGAACGCTGCGTTGCTCTTTGTTACATACAGTCGGGGAAAACCCTGGGCCTCTAGTACTTATTTGGGATCTTGTTTTTTTTTTGTGTTTTTTTTTAACAGAAGGAACATCAGAATGGAACATTTCAATTATATTGAAACCCTAACTTTTAAAAGTCATACTTTATGCCAGTAGCCAGCCAATACGTAGTCTAAGTATTTAGACTACATAATTTTTTTGAGGACATATATATTTTTCCTTTATTCCGAAACTGGCTATATTTTTTTTTACTTTTGCTTGCTGTAGATTTTTACTTTAGAATATTTCAAAAAATAAATCTTTCTCAGTAATGTAACTATTTTCTTTTTGTCTGCTTCCTGTTTCATGTCTGAGGTTTTTTAACTGGAGTCATATTTGTTTTTGACATAGGTGGTAAAAGTTTCTCATTTTAGTATCTATGCATTTAATTTGTTGATTTGACTTTTTTTAAAAATTAAAAAATAACCTATATTAATTCAGTTGGAGGAGACATTGCTGTAACTTCAGATATCTAATGTAATTCATTAATTATCCAGCAGTTTTTAGATTAAAGTTAACAGTTGTGACAGGTGCATACAAATAGGACATAGTCATATGTAAATTATTAGATGTGCAGATCTGACTAAATATAGTTGCCCGTCCAGTTTGTTGCTAGCACCAACATGTTCTGAATTTTTTTATATCCCATGCTGTAATTGCTACAGTCTTGAAACTTCTCTTGACAACATTATTATTATTATTTTTTTTACCAAGAAAACAATTTGCCCTGAATTCTTAAATGAAATCTGTTTTGGTGGTAGTTGGGGCCTTCTTTTGACTTTTTTTCCCCTCATTTCCCAAATGTTGCTGGGTGTAAGACCTGCCCTGCAGGCTTGTTCAAGCAGAGAATCTTTTTCAACAGACCCATGCAAAAGGTGCAGAATGTTGCTTGTTTTCATTGTAAGAAAATACATTTGACCTTCACTTTAAAAAATGTGAGCTCCATTAAGCATGTGTTTCTCATTCAAGCACATGCTTATAGTGCTTTTAGTAAACACACAAAAACTACATTTACTTTTCATAATTACGCAGAGTGGTGGCTTAGAGTATAAATGTTCACATTGCATGGCAGTATTGAGCAAGTCCACACTCAGACCGTGACAAGTAGCCTGTATTTGTCGTTGTAGAGACAGAGAGTTTTTACTGATAGTTGTTCTCTGATAAGTAACAGGTTTTATGACAGAATTAATACTACAAAATGATTTCATTATTATTTTTATTGCTCTGATTCTCACAGACATACTGTCTTTTACAAAGTGGTGAAAATCATTTATAGCTGCTCCTGACACTCGTCCTTTCTGGGATGTGAATAATATTAACAAGAGATAACAAATGTATTTCCTTATCAAATGCTTTACAAGGCACTCTGTTTTCTCATGAGTGTTTGTTGTTTCTATTGCACAACATTTTTTGTCCTGTTGCACAAACCCTACCTACTATTTGTCGTTGTAGAGACGGTTTCCTCTGTTCTGACAGGTCTTAATGACACACTCACACAAGGAGCAAACGTGCTTCAGATTTCTCTGTTGCAAGACCAGAATTACATTTAAGCACAAGAGTAATTTATGCTGCTGCTCGTTCCCATTTTTTTTTTCAGTTTAAATTTCTTTAATAAAAAGTTTACTGCTTTACTTTTATCTATTCTAGGAGCAGCTCAGTGAATTTGAGAATCTTTCATGTATTTTAATAAATTGAACTGGAAATGTGAAAATTGTGGATCAATTCCTAACAGAGTGATATATTTTAATTCTTTATTTACATTCATTTTGAATATTATTTCTTAGAGCTAATAAAAATCTAAGCCTCAGTTTTTACAGTGGTTTAATAATATTCAACAAGACCAGCAAGAAATTATTTTTGGTACAGAAATGTCAACCCAGCAGTGAGTTTTGTGTACTGTTTCAAAGCATATTGATGGAAAGCTGAGTTGAAAGAAAAAGTATATCTTTGTACTGCAATATGCATTCATATGCTTGCTTCTGGTTATTTTTTTTAATAAATAGAATAGATATTTTATTGCTCCAATAGGGGTATTTAGCCATTTTGCTCTAAGTGTGCTTGTGACACTGGATATTTACTTCAACTTGTACATAAACAAAAAATAATCAATTAAGACTATTTTAATAAACACAATCTCCAGCAGACACACTTAACCACAGACAATTTGAAAAACAGAATCAACAACAAAAAGGTGAAATGTAGCTCATGGTTTCCCTGCATACTACCTAGTTATCTGCCAGGGTATCGTTCATGCTGCCATCACTCCCTGCAGGCCCCATAGAGCAGCTATACTCTCCCACTGGAGGTGATCACCGCTTCACTCTGTTGAGGTGTTTGGGAATTCCAGCTTTATGTCATCTGAATTGTTGGTTCTAGTGTCGGTCATAATTCTTTTAACAATACTTCACAGACTTTCTGTGGGATGTAGGTCAGGACAGTTTCCAGGATAATCAACCGTACTGAGGATTTAGTATTTGTACTTTGGGCAGTGTGGTCAGATGCCAAGTCCTGCTGGAAAATGAAAGCATCCTTTTCCTAAAGCTTGTCGCCAAAGAAAATCATAAAGTTCTTTAAAACGTTCTGCCAGACGACTGTGGACCCTCACCAGAATTTTTGAATGGACATTACTTCCCTGTTTTTTCTTCCACAGAACTTTCCATTAACATCAATACTTAAAATTTCTGGAAAAAAAATAAAACAAATATTAGCTGATGTTATTATTCAAATTAATGCAGATTATGTATAATAAATGTGTAATAAATCTATGAGTTTACTGTTTGAATTACATTTCTAAAGTTAATTGCCTTTTTGATGATATTATAAATGTTTTGTCTCAACATTTTGAGATGCAAAGTGCATAGCTTATGAGAACATCTGTTCATTGAAACATAATTATGATATTATTTTTGTTTCCTTTGCCCAGAAATAAAGACAATGTTCTTGTATGTCCTCGGGCTGGTGGCTATTTGGTACCTCTATCGCTGGTACAAAGAAACCAAAAGAGTTCCCAACAAGGGGGACAAATATGTGTACATCACTGGCTGTGACTCTGGGTTTGGGAACAACCTGGCCAAACATCTGGACAAGCTGGGCTTTTGTGTGATTGCTGGCTGCTACACAGAGAAGGGTGAAACTGAGCTGAAGAAGGTCTCTTCCAAAAGGCTGACAGCCATTTCCCTGGACGTCACCAACTCTGAAAGTGTGAAAAAGGTGGCGGCTTTCATTAAGACTCATGTTGAAGAGAAAGGTGAGTGATTTCCTGCCCAGTTTTATTTTATCAGTTGATTAAGATGGGAAGAAATAATTAGCAGAGACAGACTGGCTATTTTGATGTAGTCCCATCCCAGGATTCATCTTGTGCTTATGTTGTTTCAGGTCTATGGGCTGTTGTAAACAACGCTGGAGTTGCCATTCCATCCGGTCCCATAGAATGGCTCACCATTGACGATTACAAATCTATGCTAGCCGTCAACCTCAATGGAGTGATCGACGTCACTCTGAGCGTGCTCCCTCTCATCAAGAAGGCCAGGGGCAGAGTGGTAAATGTAGCCAGTGTGTTTGGGCGAATCAGTCCATTTGGAGGGCCTTACTGTGTGTCCAAGTATGGAGTGGAGTCCTTTAATGACAGCCTGCGGTAAGAAGGGCCAGTGTTTTATTTTTATTTTTTTCTTGTTCTTGATTGAGATTGCCTCCTTTTATGATGTGTATTTTTGTGTTTTAGTATAAGCATGGCACCATTTGGAGTCAAAGTTTTGTGCATTGAGCCAGGCTTCTTTAAGACAAGCGTGACTGACACTGCAATGCTGAAAAACCACTTCAAGAGCCTTTGGGACAGATTATCTCAAGACATGAAGGATGACTATGGGCATGCTTACTTGGAGTCAGGTAAGTTTTAATATAACCTTTTATCTTTGCCCTTTTTTCGTATGTTTTCATTATAAAACCAACCAGGCCCAAATGCCCACACTCCCCATGGCATGTGATTAAAATGTCCTTTGTATCCATAGATATAGAATAGAAGCGTACCTATAAAATTTAAGAAGCATTGAATTGTATTCATCTGCATGTACATTTTATTAAATGTTTTAAACTTATCTAAACCAATGTTGGATTTCAGCAGAGATTCAACAGGTTAAAACAACCTTGTTCTTAGGTTTTACAAAATTATGCCTCTATTTTGAATTTATTTTGTTGACATCACAGCCCATTAAATACCTGAAATTTATGTTTGCTTTTGAAAAGGTATTTGCAGTACTTTAGTTTTAAACCATATTGCACAGGATATCTTCAAAAAAAGGCTTCATATAAGTTCACAAATATTTTTTTTAAATCATGTCTTTAACATATAGATAAGATTAAAGGTAGAGCATATGTAAGGTGTTTTCTTTCATGAACTGACAGAAGGCTGTACATGAAACTAGCTTGAACTTCTTGACCTCTTACAGTTTGTGCAATAAACAAAAATATATTTATCTTCCCTGCCTATAGGCATATAAGCATTTAACTTTAGATAAAGGTTCAGTCAGAAAGTAAGTAGATAAATGCACATCTTCAGTACATTTTTCACTAAACAGAAACCAGTTTGGTTTAGATTTCCAAATGCTTGTGAAAAAGGAAACTTTGAAACTTCACTAAACTGCCCTGACCACGTGGAGCAGGGTTTGCATTTTAAACCTTTTTTTTATGCATCAGCGAAAGTGCTTTGCATTCAGTCATTCACACAGATTTCTAATTTTTATTTTTTTTTCTAAGTCAGAAGTTAAATCATGTCCGGATCACCAACTGCAGAACATTGACTCTCTTTCAGCTCTCGAACAGCTAGATGAAAGGTTCAAGCAGCTTCGAGACAGCGACCTGATGAAGGTAGTCCACTGTATGGAGCACGCCATCGCCTCCATCCACCCTCGCTGCCGCTATTCCCCAGGATGGGATGCCAAGTTCCTCTGGTTGCCCTTGTCATACATGCCCACTTGGATTACAGATCGATTTTTCCTTCGATTCAGTCCCAAACCCAAAGTATCTATAATTTGAGAAGCATCCTGTGCGTGTTATTTTCACAACAGTAAATGTTAGTTTTACACGTCTGCCAAACTTTGTCAACATCCTTTACGTCTCATGTCCTGTAATCATCTGTATATCACCCTTACTTGAAAATGAAGTTTCTGTATGACATATGTATTTTAAATAACAGTTTATGTAATAGTTATAAAGAGTAAACAGAAACAATAATGTGCTGTGTAACCTTTGCTCTTGGACAAAGTCAGTGGTTTTGAAGGTAAAGGGAACGCGGTTATCAAAACTGAGAGTTATGCAATCTTGTTTGGCCTCTTTCACAAGTCCATGCTGGTGAACCATTTACTCCTTCTGTTATATTCTCTATGGACCTTTACTCTACAGATAAAGCGCTAAACTTCGCCTGCAGATTTACGTTTTGCTCGGTTAATTTGTACAGTTGACGGTGAGAAGCAGCTACTTCTGAAGAGCTGTAACCATGGTATGTTTACATTATTCTTATTTTCATGTGTTGGTGCTTGTGTTGGAAATGATCAACTGCAATGATCATAAAAAAGTCGTTCAGAAGTAAATGTAGGATTTTTTACTTTTAAAGAAAAGTATTTTTTACTGAAATTTGCTGTCCTCTGGTGGAAGATGAAAGCAGTTGCATTGAGGATTCTTGGTTTTGGCTTTACAGGAGAATGATGAGGTGGTGGTGCACAAAACAAGAATATTTTTTTACGCTATTCCCTTTATACACTTGGACCAGGCTGACTGTTTTCTACATGCTGATAAAGCACAGAGGTTTAAGTATTACAGTTTGTAGCTTGAGTATAGTTTGTGACATCGCCACTCAGTTTATTCTGAATAATTGTATTCTACAGTTTGACTTTTCATACATAGAAGTTGAAGAAAATTCAATGAAAGCACAGCTAGCTTCTTCAGTTTGTTTTGGCTTTGTCATATTAAAGTAAAAGAAGATTTTCTATGTATTTTCTGAAAAGGAATAATAGACTAATCCTGTGTTTTTAAATGTCAAAATATGACTGCTTTGCTATGATGTAATAATAAAAATCTATAAAATATGACTTTTTTGTCACCAGTAGTCTACTAATGATTAAATACATGCTTATGATGTCTTATATAGACATTGTCCAACATCTAAACTGTTGTGTGGCCCCCAGAAATAATAGCGATTTGGCCTTCCAGCAAAGTGGTTGATGAAAATGGAGACTTTTCATTTTATTAAGGACAAAATTCTTACCAAGAAAGGAAAATTGTCTTAGAATAGAAAGTGTCGGAAACACAAAATACTTGTTTTTCAATAACCAGGCTGTATTCTCTATCCATATATATATAAAAGTGTTTGTGTGTGTGTGACTGAAGGTAAAATGGCACCAAGGGCAGCATTATGTGTCTGTAAAACACATAATGCTGCCCCTTTAATTAAAATATTGCATGTTCAACTGATTCTTGAGCTACAAAATCATTGTGTTAATTTAAATTGGATTATGATTTTTTTTTATTACTATAATTTGGTAAGTATTTTTGACATGATGATTGTCACGCTGTAAGATAAAACTGAATTGATTCAATGACTGAGTCATTTAAAGTTTTCTCCTCTTAGGCGCAAGTTGATGAAGCAGTGAGTGGTTTTGTTGAGGTAGGTTTATTTTCATTTTATCTTTACACTACATCTTCTCTTTTATATATATATATATATATATATATATATATATAATTTTGTCTTTCAGGTTCTTCTATCAAATTTGGTTTTAACCTGTGTGTTACTTCTGGCCTGCTACGCTGCTATCCGCTGGTACATCAAAGATTCCTATAGGATTGGTGGTTTCAGTCAGAAGCATGTGTTCATCACTGGCTGTGACAGTGGCTTTGGGAACCTCCTGGCCAGACAACTGGACCAGAAAGGCTTCAGGGTCATAGCTGGATGTCTCACAGAGAAAGGTACTGCAGACTTGGCAGCAGCGACAAGCCCCAGATTGAAGACCCTCCTGCTGAATGTTACAGACAACGCGAGCATCCGGAGTGCCGTGAAGTTTGTGAGGAGAGAGGTGGGGGAGCAAGGTGAGCAGGAGTGGACCACTGAAGGGGTACCAGATGTAGTAAACTACTGATGAGCAAGAGAGAAAACTTTGTGTATGCACTTTTATCACCAGAAACAGAGTAAATGCCATGATAAGTGTGATAAAAGGTGGTAGCAGCATCATGCTGTGGGAATGCTTTTCCTCAGCCCGAGCAGGGAAGTAGGTGATTGTAAAATACGTGAAAAGCTAAATATAGCGGAATACTGAGAAAAAAGCAGGTAAAGGCTGAAACAGACTTAAGATTGGAGAGGGTTGTGCTTCCAACAGAACAACCAATCAAAGCATATTCATGTAACCTAGATCAAATTTTACTTGACATTTTTTGACAAGACCTGGGCATTTTCAAAGACACTTTTTTTTTTTTTTTTTGCTTCAAACTAGTTATATGAAGTTTGTCAAACCTACACAACTTCGGACAGACAACATCAGATAGAATTATATAAATGGTAAACTAAGAAATCAAAGAAAATCTTAAGACCATTTTTTGCAGGACAGCTTTGTTTTGTGGGTTCTTAGTGCTTTTAGCCGATTGTCTTCTGTTTTCCCCTGCAGGCCTCTGGGGGCTGGTGAATAATGCTGGCAGGTCGGTTCCCATCGGACCGACAGAATGGATGCAGCTGGAGGACTTTACAAAGGTGTTGGATGTAAATCTGATCGGGGTTATTGATGTAACCCTGCAGTTTCTGCCTCTCCTGAAGAAAGCCAAGGGCAGAGTGGTGAACGTTGCCAGCATTATGGGGAGGCTGTCTCTCACCGGTGGAGGATACTGTCTGTCCAAATGGGGTGTGGAAGCTTTCTCTGACAGTCTCAGGTAGAGAAATGAAAACATTTTCTGGATTTGAGGATTTTAAATTAGAGGCGAGAGATGTGCCTCACTAACTTGAATAGTATTGCCAGATTTTTTCACAGATTAAAAGATGCAGTTATTGTTTTAAAAACGGCTCCACTAAGGTTAGAAGAGAGTAAATGTCTGCCGTAAACAAAATACTTGAAGAAAAGGAAATACCTGATGTATGTCACAAACTGTCTCTTAGGGTGGAAAAAGTAAAACTGACCTGATCACATAGAAAAGGAGTCTTGATTAATGTGTTTCAACGAAGAGGTGTTCATCTAACTAGTGAAGTTAGATGAACAGATAGTACTGGCATTGGCAGCTCCCCCAGTGACATCGATGTTTCTGGCTGATATTTTGGGTATTTTATGAGGAAAAAAAATTTATTGTGAGAATAAGTATTTTAGTCAACTAATTATATGCTCATGCCATTGAGCATGTCATTGATCTTGTGGTGGTTTGAGATTAATTTGAGACAATAGTCCACATGGGACTAAAGATGTTCTCTTTTTCTTCTCAGGAGAGACATGCAGCACTTTGGTATAAAAGTGAGCATCATTGAACCAGGTTTCTTCAAGACCGGTGTGACCAGTGTAGATCTCATCAATGCTGACTTGAAAAGGCTGTGGGCGCGCCTTCCTCAAGACATTAAAGACTCATATGGTGCCACATACTTAGATGACTGTGGGTAGAAAAGCGGCTCGTTTAAATTCTCAAAGAAGTAAATTAATTTTAATTCACTAAATCTTTGTGATTGTTGTTTTTTTCTTTTTACAGATATAAAAATACAGGGCTTCTCTATGAACATCCTGTGCTCTCCAGATATCTCCAAGGTAACCTGGTGCATGGATCATGCTCTCACTGCCCAGCATCCACGCACACGTTATGGAGCTGGCTGGGATGCAAAGTTTTTCTGGATCCCTCTCTCCTATCTGCCTTCATTTGTCTTTGACTTCATTGTAAATGTGCTCCTGCCCTCACCTAAAGACAAAACAAGCAGTTGAATAAGAGATGGTTATACACGCTGAAAAAAAACATGCCCTCAATCTTTATTGGCATTCCCAGAAGGATCAAAATATCCTGGAAATTAATTATTTTTTAAAAAAATCTCTGAGCAATGCACTACAATTTGGTGGATTTTGGAGGATTTTCCCCCCTGATTTATAGTTTTGGTTTTAAACTTTTTTCATTATTTCTTTGTAGATAAAGGCAAGTTTAGCCGAGCTATTTTCTCAGAGCCACTTGACTTGTACAAGCTGCACGTGAATGACATGTTTCCTCTTATTTCCAATTTTAAGCAATAACAAAAAAAATATCATCCATGTCATTTCATGCTTACCAAACAAGAAATTCTTGATATAGTAGTATCTTAAAAACCCAGGCTCCTTAACATCTAATCAAGATCATTGAGACGAATACTGCCCTCTTCTGGACAGCTGCAGGAACAACAATATTGAAAAACTACCAGATGCATCATTTTAATAAACTCAAACGCAAGTCTTGACCGCATAACTTGGGATTTTTGTACAGTATTTTCACTTGGTTTATATCATTTTAATCATCAGTTTTCCTGCAGTTTTGACTGCTGTGAAGCAACCTTTTTGATAAATATCACCATTTGCAGGTCATATTTAAAATATCGTCAAAAATTGTCACTGTATTGTTCCGATAACATAAACCATTCTGCCTGCTTCCAAAATAAAAGTAAAAAAAAATAAAAAATCTGAGCTTGGTTAAGTTTTTATTGCTTTAATTTCCAAAAACCTTCTTGTCTCAAATACACAAATAACAAAAAAAGAAACTTCCAAGCAGAATCATAATTTTTCCATTTCATAACACTTAGTTGCATATCTTCACTCATTCAGGACCATAAAAAGACCTGTATGCAGGAGTCAGGATGACAAATGGTTTTGATCTGAAAGTTTTTACTTTGTTTCTCTTTCACACACACAGTCACACACAAAATCCTTAAAGCTTTCAGTTCCACATTCCCTCAAAATGCAGCAATTATGAAGAGATATCATCATGTCCCATCCAGTTGAATAATTTCAGGGTTTAAAAATACTCAGTTTTCATAGAATGGAGATCAGCAAGTAGAAGAATTACTTTATTTAAGACAGCATTTGTGATGATGGCAGCTACCACTGGTAGTAAAATAATTTTATGCTTTCTCGAAGAAACAACAGGAAACACTGTTGTTTCTTCAGCAACAATGTTGTGCTGGACCAGCTGGGAGCAGAGTTTATACAGTTAAAGGGTGGTCTGTTTCGTATGAGCAGACAGGGGGGCCATCCTTCTCCTTAAGAAGTCCATGACGTTGCTATAAACCAATTTGGCACTCACAATCCAGCTCAAAACTTTCAAGCTCAAAACAAAATTGACAACGCTGAGAGAAGTTTTACCGCCTTAGAAAGAATCCACATCATGTGTTCCTGCTGCAAAAATGACAAAATGTAAAACCAGATTCTGGAAAGTGATTCAGACTGTTAGAAAAGCTGTATAAAATGACATCCGTAAAAAGAGGTTTTAGAGTTGGAGAATAAAAACGCAGTCTCTGATGCAGTCTAAACCAGCGGACGTGTCACCATTTGAAGCATTAAAAAATAAAGAGCACAAAGTGTGCATGTACACATGTATAAATGTCCCAGATGTGTAGAGAAGGAAAGCAAAGTGTCGCTGAGAGACAGGGCAGGACGAGACGGGCAGATGCTACCCATATGTGATCCGGGGAAAAACAACTCCGACTGAATCAGTTAGGATGGGGATCTTTGCTGTTCAGGAGGCGGGACTGGCTGGAGGAGACGGTAGCGCTGCGAATGACCTCCATCCACCTGCCAGCAAATTAAGAGTTATTAAAGAAATGAATCAAACACTAAAGATGACTTTAAAAAAAAATAAAGAGTACAGGTTACCTCTCGAAAGTGTATTCACTTTCCGATCTGAAGTAGTACACATGAGACTTAAAATGTAGCTTGAAGACGTAGTCCTTGTGAATGTTTTCATTTTCAGCGGGAACAGTGACTGAGTATCCCAGCAAAGGGAGGCTGGCCAAAGGATAATCATCCTGTGGGAAGATTTAATAGAAAGAATTTGAAAATATACTTTTTAGGTTGGTTAAAAACAATAAAAAAAACAACTTTGTTTTGGAAATATAAATATAAAGTTTACAATAAACCTATTGCAAATACTTCTACAGCTGGCCATATTATATAGAGGTTGCAAAACCTAGAGACCCTAAGGGGGCTAAAAAACGGAATACATTTTGGAAATACCAATACCTTTTCATGCAACTCAGATCTGAAAATTTAATTAAATGTCATGCTCTCCGTAGTTTTCTGGTCTGCAAAGTCACCCTGACTAAACTCAGGTCAAATGTTCCCAAACACTTTTTGTGGCAGGAAGCAAGAATAAAAAGTCTGCATGGGAACACATGTTCACGGCTTTAATGGCACTTCTATCTGATATTCTACACCGAGATGTGATGCAGGAGGAGGGGAAAACAGCAGGAGAGAGTGGAAGGGTTCACTGTGCAAACAGCATGACCTGTGATTGTTAGTCACCTGGTGAGATTTGTAGAAAAACAGACTGAAGTTGGTGAAGACCACCCAGAGTTTCTGCCACCCGTTGCTGTTCTTGAACTTTCTCAGCAGGTTTCCCGACAGCTGATTCTGGTCAAAACAGGACAGGGACACATTTAGGAAGTCACACAACGACACGATTAAGAAAAATATGAAGAAAGTCACATTTAAGCTAATTCGAAACATATCTACAAGCAATAAACCTACTATTGGTTAAATAGTGCTGTTTTCTGATATTCTATTTAATCCTTTCTCAATTGTTTTTGCCAAAACCAAATAAAAATCAAAACAGTCCTAACACATAAGATAGCTTCTTATTTTTTTCTCTTTTCCAGAGCAGATTTTTACAGTTCATTTGGTGTTAATTTAAGTAATTTGAACTATTTTAGTAATAAGACTGTAACACAAAAAAATGTAGAAAAATGGGAAAATCTGGTTACTTTCCAGATACTCTGTAAATTACCTTGATAAAAATGTAATGGTTCTGGAAACCACACCTTTTAGATTTTATCTTCTTTGCTACATAAGTAACCTACTTGTTTAGTCAAACTCCTACTTTTCTTAAAAGGAATAAAAACATTTTGCAAAAAAGAATTAAATAAAACAGAAATAGCAGTCTTTTTCTGAAGTGCTTTATATTTGATGAAGCCCAACAACTGCATGTCTTGTTAGAAATAAACTGGAACTATTTTATTAGACGTAACATGGCTGGTAGAAAACAAGAACTGAAGTTGAAAAATGTTTTTTTTCTACACTAATATATTTAGTGCTTGTTTTCTTTAGACTGGTGCAGAATATGTTGCTTCTTGAGATATTTTAGATAACGTCAATTTTTTAATCATTTAGTCAAACAAGCTATTCATTTTTCATATTATAGACAGCTATTTTCCTTATTAAATAAAATAATCACTAGAAATGAATCTAAAATGATTTGAATCTTTTAAGTGTAAGGTAAAAACTTTTCCTGGTAATGGTTATCTAATGCATTCCTCTGAATACAGGCGAACACTCCCCACAGTCCTGAAATGTAATATTTTCCACTTTTAAATCTATTACTCCCCATGTCACACTTCAAAGCCTGATCTGTCTTTTTATGGTTGGAGAAAAAGAAGATTGACTCAACTCTCTGACGATTCTGAAAGAAAAGCAAATGTGCACAACTTGGAAAACATTTTGTCGGCACCTCAAGCACACAAACAGGTGCCTTTCCTGTCTGCCTGGCTCTTTTACCTCTAGACTCCTGCAGGATTCACTAAAGGAGAGGCTCTGAACTCGGTACCAGCAGATAACAGACAGAGGCACTGGTCCCTGGCCATTCGGGGCCTTTTTGTCCCTGACTGGACTAGGCTCCTCTATCACGGAGGAATGCACAGATGTAAGAGAGAGAAACAGACAGAGAGGGCGGGAGGGACAGAAACACAGAAACTGAGTAGGTTACACACAAGCATGCTGTGGCAGGGGTTAAACACCAAGGCAGACAGTGAGTCCAGGCAAAGCTGTGGAGATTACATTGTTACGACGACAGAGGGAGAGCAGAACTGGTGCAGGACGCTACCTCACAAATCAAAATCCTTTCTGTTAATGCAGGACAAGAACATTCAACAAACCAACATAATGCTTTTAGTTAGAGACAGTCAGAGATATTATGCTCAACAAGGAACAAGAAAACAAGTAGAGCAGCAGCTCCAAGTTTCGATCCAGACATCACACTGGGCGCTCTCTGCCACATGACAGAAAAGTTGAAACAGCAACCTTGCTGACTTTACATGAAGTTCAACATTAAAGTCATTTAAAAATATCTTAGCAACTCTTAGCGTGTATGTCTAAATGCACATTTTTAACCAGAGAAAATATTTCAGATAACTAGGTTGTAAATTTAAAAAATAAATTATGTGAAAATTTTAGCGTCTGCAGTTGTTTTGGTGAGTACACCAAAATGTTTAGAATATATAAAGTGAAAATGATTGTTTTCCTTAAAATATTTGAAAAATGGTTCTTATATGGTAGTATATATGCCTCTGACTTTTATCACTTCTGTGATGCACCAACACAAAGAGCATAATGGTGAAAGGAAGGAAAAGGCAAAATTGTTGCTATTTTTTCTTTTTTACAAATAAAAATCTGGAAAGTGTGGAGTGCATTTAAATTTAAGTCCCACCACTCTGATACTCCTAAATAAAACCAAGTGCTATCCTTTATCCAAAAATAGAAATATTATGGCACACCTGACAAGGAATTAAGACATATCTGTCCAGTTGAACCTTTTGGTAACAGTATATCATTCACATTTAATAGAGCGCTTCTGTGAAAGTAGAAAAAGTAAACTGAAAAAGACACCAGTATCTTGAAATTGAAAAGATAGATCCATTTCCTTCCCATCTCATAACTATGCTCCACTTTGTGTTGTCAAATCACAAAACAAGACAATTGGGTTTTTGATTGTAACCAAATGTGAAAACATTTGTTCTGTAAGGTAAAGTGTGTCATATTTTAATAAACAAAATAGAAATCATAAAATAGAAAAAAAAAACTGATTTGTTTGTGTGTTTCTAAAGTTAATTTGTGACTGCTGACATTCTACATTAAATTTCCCACCAATTTGTTTCTACAAAAGAATGTTTTGTTTTCAAAAATTTCACTGATGAAATTTTCACTGATGTGAAATTTCCTGTTGCTTCTTGATAGCTAATTGTTTAATCCAAGGAAATAGATTAATTCCAGGGGAGCACAGAAGGACACTGTTCCAAGCGAGAGACCAAAGTCAAGCCAGATACAGCACAGACTGGGAAACGAGGCAGAAAACAGCAGTACGGCAGGAAGAGGAGGAGGAAGAAGGGCAAGTCTGAACTTTAGCCGATACCTCCACAGCTACGCTAAAGTCCACCATGGACACACTGGTATTCCTGTGCCAGCACACGTGCACCATGGTGTTGCCACGGTGAGATGTGGGCTTCTCCAGCGACGTATGCAAAGCTGTTGAGTCGTCCTCGGACTCTGCCTCCACCGTGGAGTCCTCTGGGCATTCTGGGAAAGTCGGGAGGTGGTTAGAGCTAGACAAGGAGCGGGAGGGTTGGTGAGGGGAGAGAGCAGCTCAAACACAGACAGCGTCAGATCATCCTGAAATCAACATGGATCCGGTGTCTCAGCTGTTTTACTCACTTACCAATTCTTACTCACTGTAAACATTCACAAACGTTAATGTCTGAGCACAAATATTGTAGTAGTTCAATACTTTTTCTTTGTTTATCCTCTAACTTACTGTTATCAGTCAGCGTGCAGGCCAGCAAGTCTGATGTGGGACCATTGCTGGTTTTTGCCATCTCTATCGCCATCTTGATGTCCTGCATCCACTTCTCCATCTCTGTCAGTGAACTAGGTAACAAATGGAGGGAAAGCAGGAATATGTCACTCTGCCTCGAGGTTCTAAACAATCACAGCACAGGGACTGTGTGTGCTCTTCATTCAGCTTTATCTTCTGATCACAAAGACGACATGGACACTGAAATGAAATGTTTGATCTGCGTGAAATATGTGTAACCACAGCACAGATTTACAATAGAAATATAAATCTGGCTTCAAAAAAGCTGAAGAAACACACATAGCAAATACAATTATGTTGAAGTTTATTTTCAGAGCACATTTCAGCAACAAGGCAGTTCAAAGTGCTTCACATAATAAAAACATAACACAATAATCAATTATGAAACAATTTGTAAACCCTTAGTACATGCAGGAATTACAAAGGAGGCAAAAACAGATATCCTTCTCCCTGGTAGCACCTCACTGCTCATTCCTTTGGGATCTTAATTTGTTACAAATCCAGAAAGGATAAAGAATCCCTCCAGCAAGTTCTAGGGACGTTCAGGACTACATTCCCAGTGGAACATGTGCAAGAAAAGGCATTGGGGAGGCATCCTGATTACATGCCAGTGCTCCCTTATCTGCACTCCTTTTTGTACAAAGTGTCTGTGGCTGTACTCCAAATTCCAGTTCATAGAGCTCCTTACCCTTGGTAGGTGAGCGAAGCACCTCTATGGAGGAAGCTCATTTTTAGCTGATTGCATCCAGGATCTTTGTTTTTAGTTTTTTTTCTCATGACCATAGATATTCCTCATGAGTCAGCTCAACACACCAAACCAATTTTCCACATTCCCCTGTTACTATTGATTTACTATTCCTATTACTTGTGCAACTAGTTTAATAAGATTTAAAGAACAGGCTAGCTACTTTCTTATTTACCTTGCTGCTACCACCACCGACTGTCCCTGTCCAACCAGGGTGAAGGCGTGAGGCACACCCCACTCTTCCTCGCTCTCTCTGATCTGGAAGAACACACAGAAGCAGAACAAGACATTAAAGAGCTCCAAAAATCTGGGACAGCAGGCAACAAAAATAGACAGAGTAGGAGAGGAGGAAGGAGAGAAGATAAAAAGGAAATGTACGTTCTGGTTGTCCTGACAGTGTGTGTATTTTCAGAGGGAAATGGGCACAACTCCTTTTGCAGTAATGACAAACTGGTGACAGCCAGTCAGCACTTACTGTCATGCCACGGAGAGGCAGCTGCCCATGCACTTTGAACTGATTGGTCGGTGTCATCCCTCGACTCGTGTACAAAATGACGTCATTAAACTGTCGCCAAGGAAACAAGAGAGTGGGACAGAAAGAAATAAAAACCATTATAGTATTATGTAAATAATCTGGGTATGTTTTTAAGGCGTTAAACTAGACATGTATTGCATGTTTGTAGCACTGAAGCTGCCAACATCACCTAGATACCGCAAAGCAGGAACAGATGAAAGCATCGTTTCATTCTGCTGAGATCACTCAGCTAAATAATTGGATTAATGTTAGGAGCTGCAGAAAGATGAATGTTACCAGAAAAAACATTCGCTGCTGAAGGCCTTTTCCAGACAGTTTGCTAAGGCAGCCTAACCTGATGAACTCCTGAAAAAGACAAAAAAAAAAAAGAAATATAAGGTATGTGCATGTTTTAAAAGCTGGGCAAATAATTTTCTTGTTATAATTCAGACTCACTCGACCAGAAACCACAAGATTGTCCACACCGAGCAAATCCTTCTGTAGCTCCAGGAGCTTCTGGAGATTCTCCATCTTGATTAGACTCCCCTGGAGCTGGTCCACCACCTCAGAAGCATCTGCCAGAGCAGCTGGAGAACAACCGTGCTTATCTCATAAATGCTAGATTAAACCAGGAAAAGATGCTGAATGAGTATCTAAAAGCTCTGGTCACCTCTGCAGTCCCTGAAGTCCTCATGAGTGGCTGGGTAGTGTTTGCACAGGCGCTCCAGGATCTGCTTGTAGTGAATGAGGCGGTGGAGAGGTCGCAGGACGAAGACATTCAGGGGAATGTAGCACACTTTTTGCAGCTCGAAGTCTCTGCATAAATTTTCCACCCTACGGGACGCTTTGCATGCCTTCTCCAGCTCAAGCAGGATGTCAGAGTGCTTGTGCATGTTTGTCGTCAGAGGCTGCAAGTATGAAGAGTAATACATGAGGATGATACACTGCTGGTTTTCAAAAGCATCAATGTTAACCTGAGGTCAGGAGTCACCTTCAAAGCTTGAAGGTTTTTCAGCATCACATCTCCAATGCGCTGGTAATCTCCTTTAATGTGTGCATTGGAACGTCCTTCCCTATACAAGAGAAAATAGTATTGCAGTTTTACAAATACACAAGAACGTCATGCAAGATTTAAACCTAAAAAACAAATATTTCATTGATTTATTTTTTAATTTGTCTTTTGTAACTAACTTTTCCTTTGATGTACAGATTGAACTTTTTCACATTTTTGCCTTGGTCTTCACTAATGTCATCTAAAAAACTTCTGAACCTTTCACAGAACACTTCTGAATTGGTTGCTCTGCATTTGCTTTTGCGGGTGTCAGAATAAAATGATGATGAATGAAAAAAATCCACGTTACTGAATTATATTTGTAAGAAAAAAAAGGAAGTAAAACTATCTGCCATTTACTCTTTACATTAAAGGAATGTAAAGTTGCAGTACTTTTTGTGGTTCTATGACATTCAAATACCCAGAAAAATTATAATTTATGTCTCTAAATGTGGAATATAAAAAGTGCCATTTAACATATTTTTTATTAAGTTAACTTCACCTCCAATACGCATCAATACATATTATTAATATTAATGTGGGCAGGTAGCAGAACATTAATCAACTGTACAACAAAAGAATTGTAGAACTCCACTTAATTTATTCAAGAGATTCTCAGTACAGCTATAAAAAGGAAAACCAATAAAATTTGGTGTTCCACCAGCAGGTGTCTCCCTTGAGCATGACATCACCCACACAGGATTGTGGGCTATTAGTGATCTAAATACTGTACTCAGTAAGGTTATTAATTATTTTACTAAATACAATTGTGTTTAAAAGACATCCTGCTTCATCTATATCAAATAGATTTCCAACGACCTTCACAACAGTTTCACCTTTCTATTTGAATATGCAAAGCCAAAAGCAGAAGCCATATGTAGGCCAAGGAGATTTGTATTCACATCTGACTGTAGTTCTTATCAGT
This sequence comes from Phalloptychus januarius, assembly GCA_902982915.1. NCBI lineage: Eukaryota > Metazoa > Chordata > Actinopteri > Cyprinodontiformes > Poeciliidae > Phalloptychus > Phalloptychus januarius. The sequence continues at coordinate 10,307,166 of CADWAE010000230.1, read as the reverse complement.
GGAGTAAAGTGCGCTATCACTTTAAGCTTTCATGTGAAGTTCTAGCATCTGACAATCGCCGGTAAACGCCTGCAAATTGTAACAGCTTGACTGTGTTTATGCATCACAGTCACCATGTGGGGCTGTGTGTGTGCCCAATAAAGCACAGCATCATTAACGCACATCAGATAGCACAAACCCACAGGAAGGCACAGGCCAGTATTTTAGGAGCAATGGAGATGGTAGCTGCTTGGGTTGCTACCTTTAAAAAAATATAAAAATAAAAAAATAATTCTGATAAATAGGACCAAATCCAAACTGCATTCTGAAGCCTTCAAATAAGATCTTGGGTGTAGTTTAAAAGTGAAATGGGGCTCACCACATAGCCAGCCTCTGCTCCACCTCCCTGAGGAAACCAGTGTGAAACTTGTGGAGCGGCTCAAAGGTGGAGAGAATGGTGTTCTTCATGGAGTCAGGGGTCGCCTCGTCTTGTCCCACAACACTCTGGAAAGACTGGAAAACACATATTGCACAGCAGATTAATACATGGAAATAGATTTTACAGTCTCATTATTTAGATGAACTGAATCTTGAATAACTAAGCCTCAAGTATTTCATCACAGAGGTTGACTCCCTCCACAGTTTCTCTATCAGACTCACATCGGGACTCTAGTGGGGCATGTTTATTCTGTTTAATTACTTCAGCTAATAATATATTTAATATATTTCTGTAGTGCTTTTTTATCCATCCTCCTGATTATCACTTCTGCAAAGATCTCTGTGTTACACTTGACTGAATAACAAATGATTTATAAATAAAGTTAGATTACAGAAACTTGCTTCCAGAATCCCTTTATCTGTGTTCCTGTTGATGAACTTTAGCTTTGTGGCAACTTCTAAATCTGTCACTTGACTGAGGTTGAAAAGAAGAATCAATAGTCATTCTTACTCAGATGTTTCATTAAGACAGGTTGGCAGCATGGCAGCAAAAGAAGCATGTTTTGTGTAGCAGAACGGACTGAAAGCAGCTTCATTCAGAAGCTCTAATGGGAAAGGGAAATGGGCTGTTGGAAAAGTAAGTGTTTCTTTATAAGGATTGAAAACAAAGCTCCAGCTGTTATTCAGATGACTTCACCCTCAACACCGAAGCAACACCAATCAGCATGTGGAAAGTAGATAACAGCATACAAACACATGAACATATACAGTAAAGAATTCAAATGTTCAGCTAAATGTGAGTAAAAATTCCCTGAAAACCTCCAAAATAAGTAAAGCTGCCATTTTCCTCATCTGATAAATCAGGCAACAAAAGACCATTCTCAATCAAAGATGAAGAAGCAATGCACACATTTAATATCTTGTTTATCTACCAGGTTTACTTTGAGACAGTATCAAACGAAGCTGGGTGTGCACACTTGCATCCAGCCAATAAAATCCGAGAGAATCGAATAAATAAGCAAGGCGCACACAGAGCTAAATCCAACATCCTCTTTAAACACAAACACGGTTTAGTATTCACCACCTCGTGTGACATGGATAAACGCATTTCAGAGCTCAGGAGTGGGGAATGAATAAAAAATGAAATCGCTTCTGCCAAAGTGTTTGTGTGTCACTGCCCATCTCTGTGATTTGGCGGTCGTGTTGGAACGAAGCTGCTAAACCAGAACAATGAGAGTACTTCTCTCCAAGCAGACCAGCATGTGGGGGAGACCAAACAGCAGAGAGGCATGCCGATGTGTGCTCATCTTACCACAGTCACCACCTCCAGGTCCTTCAGATATGTCCTCTCTGTGGTCAGCAGCTCTTTGGCGATGAAATAGGCTCGATCAGTGGGAAACCTCTGGATAGCAAACATAACATAAGATACTGAAAAGGTAGCAGCACCTGTTTATAGGTACATTCATCAGGATATATGAGAAGCCTATAGCCATGACCACTATAGGTCGGGCAGTGCAAAATTTTGATCCTAATGGAAGACTGGCATAATGAAAGCCAAAAGTGGTGACACTGCCAAATACCCTGAAAACAACAGCATCAGGCGGTTGGAATGCTTTTCTTTAGGGACACTGTTTTAAGAATTTTTTTTTGAGGGTTTAAAGGTTTGAGAGTTCAGTCTACAAACCTTTCTCCGGACCTCATCTTCATCATCGGTGCGAATGCTGCAGGCGTCATTGAGTAGAGGGCTGGTCAGAGGCGAAGGCTGACGGCCGTCAAGACTGTGGCTGCACAACTCCAGGGACTTCTGACCGTTCACCATCCCATGGGGGTGTCCGGACGGCAGAGGGCTGTGGGGAGCCACACCTGTCGTGAAACCACAGGAAAAAAATCCACAGGGAAGAAGGAAAGTGTCAATTTGTGTTAATTTGGAAACACAGGGATATAATTGAGCTGAGGAAAAGATTCTCCACTTAAATAATTTTAGCCCAGATGGGTGCAATTTGCCACATTGTAGGAAGATAACTGAATTTGACATCTTAGTGCATTTTTACCATTTGAAGATAACATTTAAACCAAATCAGATGACAAAGTGCTAATGAAATCCAAGCTATTTAACAATCGACTGATGCTAAATCATAAATGCAGTGAGGTATAATTGGTAAGGGGGGTTTTGTGTAGAAAGAGCAAAGAAATAAAAAAATCAGTCATGACTCACTTTGAATTCACAACAGCCATTTTACACCACGTCAATAAAGGGACAAGCTGACACATACAGCAGGCTGATCAAGAAGAACCACTTAACTACTGTAATCTGCTCCAACAACGTTCACTCAGGTTACTTACTATGTTGTGGCTGCAACACGCCCATCTCCCTCTCTGTCTCTCTCTGTGTCATCATCAGCAGGAATAAAGCAGCATGCAAACTAGTTTAAGAACTAACTCGATAATATGACTCGCATAAACAACATCTACACCGATGCTACAGACGAGTGCGAAATAACAATTTCACAAAAACTAGAGGATGAAAAGGATCTAATATCTTCTATTGACACCAGACTTTACAAAACAAACACCAACGGCAATCAAGCACCAGGAAAAAATATGAAAAAGCCATCATAAAAAAATACAAATTGATCTTGATCTGATTTCTGTCAGTTCCGGTAATCTTTTCAGAGCTACAGCTGAAAACATTACAAAGACAAGTGTATGCAAATCAGCTTAAAGACTAATTTCACCATGTGACAGAGAGCTGTAAAAATGCTTTATATGTTGTTTATTAGGTTGCTTTTAATAGCCTAGATTTACAGCCACATCCTCCGATCACATGCTGCACACACAGAAAATGAAAAGATAAATTACAGCAGAATGAAAGATAGAGCAACATGTATATTACAGTACATACAGCAGAGGACATGCAGGTAGGACAAAACAGGATTATGTGCATCAAGCCACAGTCCTGGACTTTGAACACGCCCTGAAGGACACCAGTGGTTGAAAACACACACATACACACAAACAGAGTCTTTCCCATAAAGCTAGGACATGCAAAGATGAATGTTACATGGGTTTGTGCTCCTCATGATGTCCCTGGTCCTGCAGTGTTCTGGCTGTTTACTCATGCTGCATGAGTAACAGGTATAAAAGCAGGAAGCTAATCAAATCAAGCCTGCAGTGCTTTGCAAAGGTTTTAATATCCCTAGATATTTCAAGGGATATTAAACTAGATTTTGACTAAATTAAACTAGATTTTGTCAAGTTAAAACCACAAACCTTCACACATATCATTGGATTGTATGTAACAGACCAACATGTAGTCAACTAACTGTGTTCAAACACAGAATTTGTTTGAGGGTATCAGAGTAAGAGAAGTACAAATGTATGCAACTGATTCTTGATTTTCATTGGTAAGAAAATGTAAAACCGTGTATCCCTTCTACTTCCATTTCATTACGCACTACTTTGCATACTTGTGTATCTCATAAAATCACCATCTGTGTCTATCCCAGAGCTAAAAATATCAAGGAGCACCACAAAAAGCAGCCTGCTATGATGGATGAACCCAGAGGCTTTATACTTTGAGGTAATGTTGCCCTTAAAGTGTCTTTCACACAAACAGAGGCACTGCCAAGCTCTGGTTTCCCTGCTTTAAAATAATCTAATAGCGAGTCAGGTGATCAGATCACTGCAGAAAAGGGAACCCACAGAATGAAAACCATCCTTCCCCTTCCTCCCAGCACAGAAATGCACAGATGAGAAAATAAAACTAGCTTCATGCAGACAGAGAACATTGGATACAAAAAAGGAAAACAACATGTGTAACAGAGATTATTGCAAATTAAACCACAAGAAAAAAAGACACAAATGCAAAAAAGTGCAGTGCCAATTTTGCAAACTTTGCTTAGTGACTATTGCAAAAACAAATAAATATGCAAGACAATGAGAAATTATCTTATAGCACACATTTACATTCACCAAAACCTGATCAAGAAGCTGCTCGTCACTTGCACATTACATCTATTTTACTTGTTGCTATGAGGTCTGTTTAGCATACTGCTGACATTTCAATGCAAGACAGGACTCAAGCTATTTAAAGTGTGCTCTGGATTTATAAAGAACTGACTCTGTAGACAAATACTGAATACAAATCAATTGTAGACATCTTTTGCAGGATGCTATGGATTCTGCACACTAGTCAGAAAGATTACTTCTAAGATATATATGGACAAGTCTTAACTGATAACATACCAGAGGAAATTTTAAGTCCTAAAAATAGAACGATACAGTGCCTTGTGAAAGTATTTAAACCTATTAAATCTGTATATTTTGTAATGATAAAACTACAAACTTACTTTTGTTTGAATTTTAGATGATGGGCCAACAAAAAGCTGCACATAATTTAGAAACAGAAGGAAAAGGATATCTGGTTTTTACTAATAAAAAGATAATATTTAGGATTTAGTTGACTTGTGAAGGGATACGTGAATTTGCATCAAATTTGAAATCAGACATCTGCCATACATTCCACATTTCTTCTTATTGAACCAATTAATTTATCAATTAGTGACAGGCAGTTAGTTATAATAGATTTTATTTAGGTGTATCAGAGTTCAGGGGGATGAATACAAATGCATGCACATCTTTTTTCAGACAGTATCTATGAAAGAATATTGAGAACTCTGCATTGTTTGGCTTCCACTTCACAGTTTTGCATTACTTCCTGTTGGTTTATAGCATGAAATCTCTGAGGATTTTGACATTAATATAAAAAAGTTAAACGGTTATGAATCCTTTTGCAAGGCACTAAAAACATCCATGGTAGCCAGTGCTAGATAGCAAACCATAAGGAGATATTATTACATGTGATTATAGACAAGAATAAACAGATCTCTTACTGTCAAAGGTTAAAAGGCACTAAAAAGGCAATTTTTTGCAACTTTCTTAGAAGTCAACATTTTCACCATTTATGCCTTTCATTTTCATATAATAATCAGAACCACATTTTCTGTGGTGCTCAATAGGTAACAAGGCAGCTGTGAGTGTCTGCTTTGATATCATAAAATAATTCAGAAATGCAAAAGAAAACTTTCCTACACAATAGGGATTCCCAGAGACAAGCTTCAGTCTCCCTTGTTAATGTGTCAACAGCTGAAAATCTGTTCACCTTCCTCATCACTAAAATTATGGCATCCATCCTCATCCTCTGCCTCCTCATCCAGCTGGAGGCTCCCAAAGGAGAATTTGTTTCTTGGTATAGGAGAGCTAACCTCCACCGTACTGTTGTTGCAGTTTTCTCTGTCCTCTCCCTCGGACTCGCTTGACTCTGACCCACTGGTGGTGGAGGCCTCACACATTTGCACCGCCTCCGCATGTTTGACTCCGACCTGTCCTAAGCGTTTCTTTCCGGCCTGGAGCCTCCCCGGTGCCGTTAGGCCATTGGCCATCATGCGGCGCTCAAGAACTGCCATGCGCTCGGCCCGAGACATAACCGGGCGTGAATCTGGCCCTGGTGGGGATGCACCCTGATGTGGGTCTGCACACGAGGTGTGATGTACTTTTTGGAGATTGTGTAAGCGAGGCGATCGGCTCGGGTGGGGGGAGCATCTTGTGTTATTAAACAGGGGGGGCGTGTAGCCATTCTGCTCAGTGTGAGTGAGAGAAGGTGCTCGGTGGGTGGGTTTATTGGCAGGATTGGAGACAACACTCCTTGAGCCAAACGTATGTTGGCCTGGGAGGGGGCTGCTGCTCTGCCTCTCTCCTTTATGGCCTCTGATTTCCCCCACTGTGCTGTAACCAGGACTAAGGTCAAACTTTGGACGTGACTTCGTGAGAGACCTATATGGCTCATGGTTCATGTTGAGCAAAGGAGACTCCCTGTACTGCATCTTACCTAGTAAATGCTCTGGCTGGGAACCTGAGCCCCGACGCAAATTGCAGTCCTCACCATTACTGTGATTTGCTCTGCTGGCCTGCCCCCTTCCCATGTTCAACTCACTATCTACACAATTGATGGCTGAGCTGCTGCCTTTGTCAAACCAAGATGCTGGACCTTGGCTCGGATGTTCTGGGGACATCTGTCGTGTTGACCCTCTTGATTCCTCAGGCTTGGAAACGGACTCCTTTCTGTCTTCGTGGCCATTTCTTTGGTGGGTTGGGCTCATCTTTGAAGTTTGTGAAGCTGCTGGGTCTTCGGCACTGACAAGCACCGACTCTTTCCAATGACGCCGAGGAGGTGAAGAGGAGGAGAAGTCCTCAGGAACACCACTCTGCCAAAGTTGGAAAAAAGAAAAGAGTTTCAGAAATCATGTAATTAATAATAAGTGGGGATTTTAAGTAAGTTCCTCCTCGCTTGAAAATATCCCGTTAGTTCCTTGTGCATGAGTAAATACATAGCATCTACATTTAAGTGATCAAATGTACAGGACTGAAACACCAAACACCAAAATAAAATTTATGTTGCCAATTTAGCTGCAACAGTCACAATGATATGCTATGATATTGAGGAGAGGAAATAAAGAAGCAAAAATAAACATGAATGGCAAATAGACCAGTAAACATTCATGGTAACAAGCAGACTGGTGCAATGACAACTACCCCAAACTTTAGTGTATTTTATTATTGTTTAAAACAATACACCAGCGGGCTGCCCAGTGGCGCAGCTGGTAGAGCTGTTGCCTTGCGGCAAGAAGGTTCTGGGTTCGATTCCCGGCCCGGGTCTTTCTGCATGGAGTTTGCATGTTCTCCCGGTGCATGTTCTCCCTGTGCATGCGTGGGTTCTCTCCGGGTACTCCGGCTTCCTCCCACAGTCCAAAAACATGACTGTCAGGTTAATTGGTCTCTCTAAATTGTCCCTAGGTGTGAGTGTGTGTGTGCATGTTTGTTTGTCCTGTATGTCTCTGTGTCGCCCTGCGACAGACTGGCGACCTGTCCAGGGTGACCCTGCCTCTCGCCCGAAATGACAGCTGGAGATAGGCACCAGCAACCCTCCCGACCCCAGTAAGGGAAAAGGGTGCAGGAAAATGGATGGATGGACAATACACCAGCACAAAGTGGTGTAAACTGTCGCTTTTTGAATCTTGGCAGATTGTCAATTGGACTTGTATACAAAAAACAATATTTAAGATACTACCTAGTATGTTGACATTTACTGAGTTGTTCCCATTTCCCCAAACTAATGCACAATTTTCCACAGCAGACTCACTGATGCTCAACTCTCTGTTCCCTTCAGAGTCAAGGTAAAGCATCATTGATATAGTGACTGCACTCATAAGAGCCTTAGCAACCTTTTTTGTTAAAAGATGAAAGTAATGTTATTGTAAGGAGGTATTTTTCTTGTGTAACAGATGAACAGGAAAGGATATCGATAAGCTGGGCAACAGGCAGGTGTCCACAAAGCTGACCTGAACACTCAGATGTTTATGTGGCATTTAAAAATGTCAATAACACTTCTACTTCCACAACAGTGAAAGTTTGAACATGGTGGAGAGCAGATGTTATGCTAAATTATTAAAGTACCAATTGCACCATTGCATTTCTATTCAGTAGAATTGTACTGAGAGGCTAGATACATGTGTAAGGTTAAAATTCTTATTTGGAAAAAAAAGTAAAACATCTTCCACATTTTGATGTTAAGAAACACTGTTAACTAAAAATTGTATTTGAAGAAAAGACGTGTTAAGATAAAACAAAACAGTCAGGGTCCACTCTAAGTTTTTGGTTGTGACGTGACAAAATGTGAAAAAAAGGGTGTGAAGTGTTGCAAAATAGTCTCCAGCAGCTTCCACTTCTATTTATCTATATTAAACAACAGGCTGTCAGGCAGAGAACAATGATTTCATCCAACCCAACTATGGATCACTGGGCTACAGGGGTTAATATTTACTTCAAAACAAGCTAAAAGGTAAGTATATAAATTCATAACTAACTAACTAAAGAGGAATAACACAGGCATATCTATATAAAGCAACAAATAATCTGTACATGTATTATGAATAGAAAGACTGACTTCTGATGGCACTTCATGGTGGCGAGGAGAAGGCAGCGGCGACAGGCGACTGTTGTGTTGAACTCGACTGCTGTATCGGACCCGGCTGTGTTTCCTGGCAGATGGGATGATGTAGGTCAGTGTTTTACATTGTGAAAGTCTTTACTTTGACTCAAAATGCCCGGCATGTGTCTAGACTCTACCTTTCAAACGGGATCTTCTTGAACTCTGATTCCCTCACATAATCAATCACCTGCTTCTGTGTGCGACCGCTGCAGCATTAGCATATGAGAAATAGTAATGAGTGCTTCTACAAGGGCGGTATTAGACTAGTAGGACAGTTAAGTGCTTGCAGTCCTGTCAAAGAAAAAAACTCCACCTAAATCTGAAGGAAGATCCTCTTGTGAAGAGCATCGGCTTGGGTTTGGGTTTAGGTTCCTCAAAGAGGCGGAAGAAGGCATGATATTCCACACAGATCTTCCAGAAGACTTTACAGCAATCCCTGCTGGCCATCAAAAACTCCAGCGTGTCCTGATAGGAGCTCTGCAAAAAGCATCAAGAAATAATTTACAACCCTGGAGAAATTTGTGTTAGCCAAGTATGGTGAAAGAACATACATTTAGATCTGGCCTTAGCTTAATGAGAAAACGTTTTCGCTTGAAGCTCAACTTGCGTATTTTGGACCAGTTGAAGGCGTTGATCCTCGTGTGTGTCTAAGATGGTGAAAAATGGAAAGCGTTTTAAAACATTTTTTTTGACAAAGTTAGAATAACTAAGAAACACAACAAGCAAATTGATGTTCAAATGAATGAATGTCTGTGTGAAGCTACCTGGAAGACCAAAATGCCCGTGTGCGCCACAGCCAGACTTAACTTGGAACCTTCCCGATCCTTGGCAGGATGCAGCCGAATCCCGTAAAAATCCAGCTTGCGAGCAACCTCCAATAACTGAAAATCTGACTCTGCTGGTGACTGACCTCTACAACACACACATAAATGTAAACATTTACAGCTGCTAATGTGTCATCCGTATTTCTAAGGACATTGTTTTGTTATCGAATAAAAAAATGTCATTGAAACTTTTCCAATAAGGAAAAAACATTTTAGTTAAATAAAAATAATTTTAAATCCAACTCTATCAAGGATGTGACTAACTTTTGGCTCAACATCACACTATATACTTCATACAGGTCAGACAAGTTCCTAGTGTTGAGTTTTTGAACAACAAATAGTGGCTGGGGAAAGGAGCAGCAAACTTTAACTAACTTTCCTAAATCTTATTTGTACATAAGCCTTCCTGTTTCCTGTGTGCCACTTAGCAAAGGATTCAACTCAACATGGCACCCGGCCAGAGGAGCCACAGATATCGTTATCAGCTGTGGTAAAAACGAGCTCTCTGAAGCTGCAGCTTCAGAGAGCTGCAGCTTCAGAGAGCAGTGAAGCTTGTCTAAAGCTGCAGCAGCAGACCACTGAGTGCTCATGGCCCACTGTGATGCAGAGGCCACCGAAGTGTTGGCAAAGCTTCTTCTTAAATAAGTTATGAGAAATACTTGATGGAGTAGCTGGATGGTATGAGGAGATCTGGAAGAGTTCCAGTAATATACTCCCAAAGGCATTAAACTAAATAGAATGAAAAAGTAGTCCGACAAAAAAAGCCAAGTTCAAATTCACTTCTCTCAAACTTCTGCATCAGTCATCTCTAAATAGAGTAAGAAAACTGGGTTTCATCCCAATAACCCAACTAAAGACAGCTGTCTGTGTGTGTGTTTGTGTGTGTGTCACTTGGTGATCTAAAAGAAACTTAAAATCTCCTTTTGGGACACTGTAGTTTTTTGCTCCATGGGAAAGTGAAGCTGGTCAAAGTTGTGGAGAGTAAAACCTGATAAAATCTTTTACAGCTTAAAGACTGCCCAATCTACAATGAGCTGGTATAGATCAAAGTATATCCATGCATTAGAGACATCCATTTTCCTACACCCTTGTCCCTTACTGGGGTCGGGAGGGTTGCTGGTGCCTGTCTCCAGCTATTGTTTCGGGCGAGAGGCAGGGTCACCCTGGACTGGTCGCCAGTCTGTCACAGGGCAACATAGAGACAGACAGGACAAACAAACATGCACACACACACTCACACCTAGGGACAATTTAGAGAGGCCAATTAACCTGACAGTCATGTTTTTGGACTATGGGAGGAAGCCGGAGTACCCGGAGAGAACCCACGCATGCCCAGGGAGAACCTGCAAACTCCATGCAGAAAGACCAGGGCCGGGAATCAAACCCAGAACCTTCTTGCTGCAAGGCAACAGCTCTACCAACTGTGCCACTGGGCAGCCCGCATTAGAGGCAAAACTTGAAAATCATTCACATATGCTCTCCATGAAATCTAACTGTGCTTGAGCTGTTTTGCACAGAAAAAGGACAACAAAGTCTCTAGATGTGCAAAGCTGGAAGACATAAAGCCCAAAAGACTTGCATTAAGCTGTAAAACAAGTTATAAAAACCTGGCCAATGTAAGATTTTATACCTTATGTTAAAGTGCTGTGTGTAGTACTCTGAGAAATAACCCATTCATTCAGTGGCTGCTTTCCTGAATGTGTCACTTGAGTAATAAAACAGCACGGTGGGACAATAACAAAGCCTGCAACAACATTTCCTGTTCACGGCTGACGAGAATAATGTCTGTTCACCCACTGACCTTGTGTTATTACTTTAACTGTGGTTTAAAGATCACACACTCACATATGTTTTGAGTGAAACTCCATGATTTTGTCGATCAGGGGCATCTGATCTGGAATGTACTTGTTGTTTAGCAGGTGTGAGCGGCAGTGACTCTCATCAAAGTCCCCAATCTCAGCTGAAACGGAAGGAAAAAAAGGACAAAAATAAAGAAGTCAGCTTTAGAGTTGATGCTGCATGAGGAGAAACGTGCAAACACACTTCGATCGCAACAGGATAAAGCAAGAGGTCCAGATATGACCAGCAATGGAAATGAGTCGTTGCTCTGCTGCAGCTCTGCAAGATTACATTCAGACATTAGACTGAGGGGTCTCCATAGCAACACAAAGTTAATCAATTTGAAATGCTGTGCCGTGTGCAGCATGACAATGTTTGCTGATAAGCTGCGCATGAAAAGAGCAGCAGTGTATCTATAAAAGACAGTTGTCAGATCTATCACTGCTTTGGTGGCTTGAGCCAAGCGCATAAACTGCCCTGCGAGCCTCACACTGGATGATGTGGGAGACCATCAGAGCCGCGCTGGTGTCGTTGCAGATCATACGTCCACTGGAGAGATCCTGCTTGATCTGGAGGGCAAACAGGTACCTGGGCACAAAACACAAATGGGTATCATGTTAACAAGTCTGCAAATGTGAATGAGGGTTAATATGAACACAAGCTTGAATTTGGCACTTTAGGAATTTATCAGCAGAAAAAAACTTTTCAAGAAGACAAAGAGTTTTCTCAGGTCACAAATAATCACAGAGTTGCACTATCACTCATTTGTTGCTTTGTTACAGGCAAAGAAAGAAAATGTGCTGAAACTTTTTCATTGCTACAAAAACATACAAAGGTGAATTTTGTCTGTGCAGTTTAAGTAAATTAAATTGTTTGTTGGTGCTGTAGTTTTGAATTGATATACAAATACAAAAATAATAACGAAACTAAAAACAAACAGACTATATAGTAAACAATAAATTAAAAAAATCACCAAACACTGGTTTAAGATAACTGTTTCCTCCATGTCTTGTAATGGGATTACAGTTGAGTTAATAATTGAAAATACCTCATATGAACTGTATCGGGTACATTTTAATCCCTTATTGCCTGAGTTTGTCTATTACTTAAAGAAAAATAGAAAATGAACTGTGTTTTTGCCTTTGTGTAGCTGCTAAATTAAGTAGATATTGACAAAAAAAAGCATATATAAAAAATATTTTTAGATGTAAAACACAAATAAATAAAACTAGGGATAGTAACAAAATTTCCTGTCTATTTTATTGATGCTGATTTATAACACAAGTTTCTGCACAATCAATTCTGGCCCATTATTACAGTACTGTAAAGACAGCTGGATATTTTAAACTGGCAAATGTATTTTGATAAAAATATTTTTCCTATGTGAAAAACTAAAACTCTTGCTTACTGGTTGGTCTTCCTTTGATCTTGAAGTCGTGAGACATGGCTTATGGCAGAAAACGCAAGCAGCAGACCCAGAGTTTTCTGGAGGGACTAGATTTCAGTTCTGGTAAAGAGCTAAAGTGTGTTGCTGAGGAGAGGGATGTCCCGCCCAATCTTATGAAAGCGGGAGCCACAAGATTAAAGGATTAATACAGTTACGGCTAATTTGTTGGTGCAACAAGAGGGTTTTCAAGATTAATGACTGGGAAAAGGAACCACAGTTTCAGATAATGTTTTAAAGTAGCAATGTTTTGAAACAAACATCAGCAAAAACCTCATTGTTACCATTTCTGTCAGAAAATAAACAATGGGATTAAATCTCAAAAAGATCTGAAATATTGAGATCTTATTGACGTAGTAAAGGAGACAATATTCCTGGAAATGAGCAGGTTCCTGCCTAGTCACTGTACAGAAATTGCAGATTTGCCTTGTTTAAGGGTTTAAACAACTTTAAAGCTAAGAATATTGAACTACAATATTCAGAATAACAAATCAAGCAACAAAAAAAGTCTAAGATTAAGACTACTAAATGTTTATGTTTGAAACAAACTAGACACTAAATGCACTAAATAACAGTAGCATATCGTATATTAATAAAAAAATAGAAAATAGAAACAGCTTCTAATATCTTTCTTATATGAACAGTCAAGCAATTGTCTAAGCTTCATCAGTTGAATGTCAATGTTTTCTCTGTGCTCTCCTAAAAACATGCAGCACATCAAACCAGAAAATCATTAGCTCTACATCGCTAATCTCCAGAGGGCTAAACCAGCGAGATGGCAGCCATGACATTTGAGTCCTATAACCTGCAGGGGAATAAATCATCATGGAGTCAGGGCCCATGTTTCATGTATGCCTCTGTTACAGCAGAGACCTTTCACACTGTCATGTATACAAACATACGTCTCTGTGCCAAGAAGAAGACAAACGCATCCCCCAGATAAGGAGCAAAGAGGATCTGCTCACCTCGTCAGCTCCTCCAGCAGCTGTGCATGGTCAGGGGGGAAAAACTTCACACTGAACCTCAGGGTTGTGTTTTTCGGTCCTGTGCGGAACAGGTTCATTAATAAAAGAACATTTGCATTTTAAAAGGAGATTATACAGAGCAATTAGTCTCTTATAAGCTCCAGGAAGAACAAGACTAAACAGCATACTGAAACACTTACGTCGAAGCTGCTTAATAATCGGTTTGATGTGGTCCAACCAAACCTGTGAAAGAACAGAAGAGGCTTATTCAAGTATCAGTTTTTTAACAAATAATGTGAGCAATTTTGAGATTAGGCTTTTTGGTGTTAATTTACCATCATGCTTTTGTGGTTTTGAAACTCCAGACCAAAGTAGTCACCTTCAATGAGATTCATGTGGGAGCACACCAGGTCAAATAGCACCTTGCCCGACGCTTTTTGCTGTGAACAAAATCATGTAGGACAACACTTAACACAAAGCAGAAAAGGCTATCTTTTTTTTCCACTTTCAATATTCAACCTAGACACATTTAAAGCATTTTATAAGCTTAAATACACCATACTATTTCTTGATGACAGAATAAATTAATATGCCTTGATGCTAAACAGTCACAAAGTTTTGTTAGAGAACATTAACCAACAGACAGCATCAAAATCAAATGAAAACAAAATTGAACAAGTTGGTCTACTTGCAAAATGCTACACGTGATGGAACAATTGCACTATGTATCCCCATTCTCATTGAGTGGGTTTCCACAGAAATAACTCTCATTTTACATCTGGTTCAGTTCGTATGCCTCTAATTGCTTTTTTTTTTTTCCCATGAGAACCAACTGCCGTTTCCATATGTTTTGGGAACCAAACATGCGTAATCAACAAGTGGAGTCAGACAACTCGGAAGAACAGCAGAAGAAGAGAATCCAAGCTGTCCAGCTGATGCAGAAAATGTTTCTTTGTGTTTGGTGTCATGCTTGTTATTTCTTTGTGTGCAGTTTGATTAGCGCACAACGTGATGTCTCAGGTTTGCACTGAAATACCAGATATTCCACAAAGCCCAGCTAAAACCAAACTGGGCACTGGGGAATCTCGTTTTTCTAGAGCAACATGGCACTGGTTCAAAATCATGGTTGGGAACTAGAATGGACTCCAAACCACATCGGTGGAAAAGCCCTGTGAAACATGGTGGATGCAGTATCATGCTGTGGGCATGCCTCTCTTCAAGAGGGCGATGGAAAACTGGTCAGAAGGATGGTAGGCTAGATGAAGGTTGCTAAAGACTTGAGTCTGGGGTTGAAACTCATCGTCTAGCAAACATCCAGCTTGAGATATGATGGGATGATTTAGATTAAATCAGAATATTGTGTTAAACCTGCCCAGCAAAATCTCAGATTTAAATCCAACACAGTATGTGGAGAGACTTAACGAGTCTCACTTTTTTCGAATAAGCAGAAATAGTACACTCTAAAAGCTTTTAGAGACATGCTGCAAAAGAGCTGCAGAATAAACTGCATTGACAGATGGTTTTCAATGCAGTTGTGTTGAAGAAAAATGCAAAATAAATTTTCAGAACCACTTATTTCTCTACCTTATGCATAATCTTGTCAATCCTTGCTCTACTGCATGCAATCCTTAAAAAATCTTTAAAATTCCTCAAAAAGTTTGTGGTTGTAACACAGCCTGGACGTGAAATACTTAGAATGTCCTATTAGCTATACATTATATACCAATTTACTGTCAATAATGCATCACTTTCTGTGTCACAAATGTCTCTTTTGGCCTTTCTGCTTCCATGCTAGTGTTCAAAGAGCCTGCCACGAATAAGTTTCCATCATGCATGTTGCAGCCAAAGGGGGTGGGTTGAACCAAGTCTTTGATCTAGATTTTCAGTGTCACTGCTGCTGCTGACAGCCCAGCAGCCTTTGAGGTGGAAATCATATCAGGGTGGGATAAAAAGTTCCCCTGACCACCTCAGTCTTCCCTCAAACACCACACAAACTTAAATGCACACTTTTAGGCACTG
This sequence comes from Phalloptychus januarius, assembly GCA_902982915.1. Taxonomy (NCBI): domain Eukaryota; kingdom Metazoa; phylum Chordata; class Actinopteri; order Cyprinodontiformes; family Poeciliidae; genus Phalloptychus; species Phalloptychus januarius. Next base: position 10,291,611 of record CADWAE010000230.1, on the reverse strand, counting down.
CGAGAAACACACAAACCTCAAAAATCTACCTCAATCAGATTGAGAAACATTCCCACATGGGGTCACACTGGTGTCAGGGATTTTTCCCAACAGATTTCTGTTACAGATTCTCAGACACGGCTTGACTCACAGGCACACACACAACAGGAACACGTCTGCCTGGCTGCTTCCTCATGACTGGTCTGCAACAGCACACAGCATATCTCAGCTACAGAATGTGAGTGTTTGTAGTAGGAGTCCCTCCTGGTTTGATACCGATTCAGAGCAATGCCTTAATACGTTTCAAGAAAGGAGTTCTTACATGAAAGGACAGGGACATGCTGAGGTGCATGCTAGGACATGAATTTCTCTGGTGCAGCTAAAGGGAGTTGTCGAATTTTAAATTTAAATGACTCTGCCTGTGTTCCTCTAAATGCTTAAAGAATAAAAACTTAAGCTCTGTCAGCTTAGTCAAAGTGATTACACATCCTCATGTAAATGGAAAACCTTCCCGCAAACAAGACAGCCTACCACTTTTCCCAGCTTGCACAGGGAGTTTTCTACTACTGAGAACCAGCTGTTTGCATATGGTGATAGAACCAGTGAGGGTGACTGCAGAGAAAGAGGTCACCAGTTCAAACATATATAGATACACGATTTATTTAATTTCCTAAGAGAATTCTGTGTGTAAAAGGCAAAACCAGAATTAATGCAATGTTTGTTTCATTCAATGCAGTTAAACCAAGCATAGAAAAGCCATCAGCCTCTCATTGAGGCTCTTATGTCCAGCCATGTAATTGTGCCATTGTTGGTAAAGAGGCAACACTCTGTGCAAAGACTGGATGGGCAGAGGTTGATGAAAACTGACCAGTACTTGATTAAATGCAGCTTTTGCATGCAGGAGTCATGCCACCGCAAAGGACAACACAAAAACATTGTTAATGACACACCAGTCCCTAAAAGTGATGTGTGCAATGTTGCTTATCCAGCAAGAATAAACGCACCGTCAACGCAGCATAAAGGGGCAGTGTTACATATTTTACATCTATGTAGTCCAGTTTTATGGCACAATTCAGCAGCTCTGCTACCTTCAGTTGTCATAAAGCTGCTGTATATATCAAACATAACTTAAAAGACATTTGACTTTTCCTTTAAATTGTCTTTAAATTGGACTCTGTCTATTTAGGAAGCTCACTCTTCACAACAACGCTGCTTCATTATGATGTTTACAACCATACTTATGAGTGCTGAAAAGTAGTTTATATCTTAAGCTCAACAGCTGCGTTGTTCCTCCAGGTGTTGCTAATTGCTACTATTCTCAAAGAGCTAAGTTGGGAAGGCACACCCACACACATAGAGCACATGCGTGCAAAGCTGAAGTTAAAGGAATTGGCACGCTAGGGAACGCCCTCTTTAGAGCGTTGCTTAGACAGAGGCCAACAAAAGGAATTAGAAAATATTGTTAGGTGCCATTTTGCTATGTTAGCCTATAAGGATAGCATGAAAAATGGACCAGCTCTGCATTTTACTCTTAATAAATGGAATAGATCAATTCAACTCAGTGACTCTTCTTTAACCTTCATATATCAAGAACCGAAATGGAGTAAGAATAATTCTCCGCAAAGCACAAATGAGAAAATAAGCATTCTCAACCTAGCAAAGTTTGTCCAAAAAACACAAACTCATATATTTTATAGATTCTGACGTCTTTCATCTTCCTCTTAACAATACTCCATAGATTCTCTATGGGACTCAGGAAAGGCCAGGCTGCTAGTCAATTAAGCACAACAACACAATGGTCACTGAAGCAACTTTTGGTGCCTTTTGCTTTGTGGGCAGGTGACAAAACCTGCTGGAATATGAAATCAGCATCCCCATACACATTGTCAGCAGAGGGAAACATAAAGTGCTCTATAATTTTACCCATGGTGTCAACCTGTTCTCTGGGCATCTGTCAAGTCAGCAGCCTTCCCCATGATTATGTAGCCTCCTGACCCAGAATATTACCATTTAGATGCTCAGGAAATCTCTGCAGGTTTTTGAGTTACTTTGCTGATTAGGGTGTGACACAATGAGTTTCCAATATTTAACTTTTTCACAGTATTTGGGATTTTTGGCATTTATTATCTATAAGTCATAATCATCAAAGTTATGAGAAAAAAAAGGCTTGAAATACTTCACTATGTGCAATAAATCTATGAACGAGTTTCACAAAAAATATTGAACCGTCTCACAATGTTAATTTTTTTCAGATGTACCTTTATATATATTTATATATACATGTAAACTACAGGGGATTTCATATATAACATCTGCAAAGGGTTAATGTCTTCCAGCTTTTATTCTCCACCAGTTTGACGATAAATGATTAGATGGATTTTAAAGATAATTTGCTCACATTTCTTTTTATGGTAAGGTTTTATAGCAGAAAGTTTAATTACTAAGCATGGCTTCAGTTTTACTTTGGTTCATTTAGTACTTAACCTTCAGTGTGAAAATGTATTTTTCACTCCTCTGCTTTGGCATTTCCACATATTTTAAATTAAAGGGGCATTCTGTTTTTGGACTGAGCACTACAGGGATCCCCAGGAGGCCTTGCGCTTGTACAGCTGAGCAGAACTAAATTCCAGTTAATTTAGGTCACTGGAGCTACAAAAGACAAAACAAAGGTAATCTAATTTAATCTGACTTTAAAGAACCATTCATGTTTAGTTGTTTTAAACTCTCCACCAGTAGAGGTCTTTATGTAAAATATGAAAGTTACTTTTAAAAATATATTAATAGTTCTTATATTATTTTCTTTGTCACTATACAAGTTATAGAAACAGTATGATTTTTTCAAATTTTTTCATTTCCAGTTCTTGACATTACTATCTACATATACTGGAATTTGGTTCTTCTCATTTGTCTTTTTTTCCTGCCCCAAATTGAAATAAATGGAGACACAGTCATGCAATTTTTTTGTTTGTGACATTGACTTTGTGGTTTCTGAGTAGCTTTTCATCATCTAAACTAATTTCAGTGTTGTTCATGTAATAATTGGTGTTACAACAAGAAAATAATGCCAAACTCTGCACTTTTCAAAGGTCCACATAACCATCTAATAATGGTGACGTATTTAAACATATATGTGAACTTTTAACCTATCAGGATTAGATACAACACACAACAAATTCAAGCCACATTTGTTTTTTTGTTGTTTAAATTTATAAAGCTGTTTTTGTTTTATAATGTTACCCTGGAAAACATCCAGTTCAAATGCACCATCAATAGCCCAAAATTAATGTAATGTTTGAGATGAATGTATTGTCGACTGGAACCGTAGGGATACAGTTCAGTCATCATGAAAAAGATCTGTGACCAAGAGCGTGCATGTCTTGGAGCCTTGTTTCAGCAGAAAGGTTACATTTTTAAGAAAACATTGTGCCTTGCAGCTGACATTTCGTACTGTGTCTGCAATGGCAACAAAATGTCAGCAATCTCCATTTTTATTACCTGTATCTGTAAAAGCATAATAGTCACATGTTTTCATTGAATCGGGTTAGTTCCAGGAAGAGATGACGCAGTCCGAGTCAGCAGGCATGAGTGAAGCGTCTGTCTGGCCCAATTATGTTTGAGCCCAGACTGTACCAATGTTTACATGTGTCTGCATCGCTACACTGACCTCTGAATGCTCAGGCTGACAGAAGATGGCTAAATGAAGATGACAGCAATGTCTGTGCACGCCTGCTTTCTACTTCGGAGTAAACCCCCCCAAAAAAGATCTCCCCCTCTACATCCCAATGCTTGTTAGTAAGCTCAAGTCAAGACAAAAATGCAACTATAAAGGTCAGGTGTAAAGTAGCTGTGCTATTCCTAAACTGCTGCCCTCCAGGAATTGTTAGCATGCTCCACTTCACCCAGAGCAACCCAACAACTAGCGGTTCCATCCAAAACTTCAACTGCAGGTTTTGCATTTTGGGTTGGGGGAGGGTACTATGGGTGGCAAAGAGACTGCCAATGCCTTTAGGCTCCAGATAGAACGAAAGAACAAAGGGAGTCAAGTCCCCTTTAATATTTTGGTTGTGGTGCAGTGGATCAGCTGAAGTTGACAGTGAGAGCAAATGGGGGAGGGGTTCATTCAGAGTTCCTACCCAATTTTCATGTTATAATTATTTGCCTCAGATTCCCAGTGTTCTCATTGTTCCTAAGCTTCATTTTTAAAGACAAAATTAAACAAAGTTCAGCAAGTTTTTTCATGGCAGATGCAGTGGTCAAGCATTAAAGATGGAACATGAAAAAAGAAGGTTGAACGGATTGAAAATTACATGACTAATGAATGAATATATGATTAGATGGATGAATGGTCAGAGATATGGATGGACTGACATATTTTGTCATGGAAAGACATAAAAACCTAAATCAAATAACTCACTTTTACAAACTAGTGTTCTTTTCCAATATTCCAGCTATGCTGCCCCTGTAGCACCCGCTGGTGCAGTTATAGTGTAAAAGATCAAGAATTTGTCACATCCCAGCAGGCGGTTTTCAGCTGCGCTTTAGATCAGACGCTTTGAGTCAAAGGAAGGAACAAAGAGGAGAGCAGAGGAAAAAGAAACCTTTGTTAAAGTCGACAGTCAAGATATTTAAAGTCGAATAAAAATGCTGAGTAAATTTGATACATTTCCAAACTCAAAAATTGTCACAACTGATGATGTAAAATTATGAACATCTCAGCATCAGACATTTAGCCAGTGATTTTTCTCTTTAAGAAATACAGTAAAATAAAATAATTTTTCCAGTGTGGCTAATTCTGGGCAAATCTCTGTATTGATTTCCTTGATAATGTGGTTTCTTATCTTCACTGATATTTCCACAAAGCTGCCAACATTTCTGAATTCACTGTAGTCCATACAAGAGATTGACAACCTAAAGGTTTAAAAGAGCAACTTAGCTTAACTTTGCTCAGCCTTCCTGTTAGCAGAAAAAAGATGTTCTCTCCCAACACTCCACTGAACCACAGGGAACACTCAATATGTTATGAGCCTCTTTTTACAGGTTTTGTACTTCATATCACTTCATGTTTAAACACCTCAATAACACTAAAAATCCCAAAGTTTTTAGTCGGATTTATTCTGTAATATCGCAAAAAAACAAAGAGCATCGCTGTCAACCAGTAGCCTCGTAGTTGACAGGTTATGAATGAATTATACCTCCAGTATAGTTCAATAATAACCAAAAAAAGTTAGAATATTTTGTATTTTTAATGGGCCAATCTTTGTCCAGGAGAAAATTTGAATTTTTTTAAAAATAATTTATTCCCATTTCGGTTTCAAATCCTAATCCAGGTGTTTCCAGAAGCCCAAACTGTTTAAGAATGGTCATTTGTGATTTAAAAAGAGTGTATTTTTCTTTGGGTTCTGTCAGCGACTCAGGAATCAAAATAAATAAAATAAAAATAAAAAATCTATTAGATGAATTAAGACATCAGTTCTGATGTGTCAAAGGAAAGGTAAAAGATGTTGTCTCCATATTTTTAAATCCATGTAAAAAGCTATTTGTTTCTCAGAAATCTGTAGAAGTCTATATTTTCTACACTTAGATTTCCATTATTCATATTTATCCAGACTTGGGATACTATAAAATCTCCTGGTATTCTTTTCTGATTCCCTCTTGAGGATTAAAACATGAGTAAAGAGGTCAAACGTTCAGCTCTCATTACAGTGACGTGGCAGCGGAAAACCCCAGGAACAATCTTGGAGGGTTTTAAGTGAACCATGGCTTTCCTGATACTGCCGCTGAGGGAAGGGCTGAGATTGCAGAACTGTTTACAGTAGTCGCCTGTAATATTCCCACATTGCTAACTCTTATGAAAAACATATGCAAAGACTCAACTGAGTTCTGAGCAAACATGAAAGTGCTGTGAAAATGTTCCCACGTGATGTTTGTATAAGTGCAGGTATGTGTACTGTAAGGGAAGGAGAGGACAGGAGGTCAGCTGCAGCTAAAGCTCATTGAGATTCAGGTCATGCACTGCAGAGGTTCCCAGGGTGACTCTGCTGCTGCGCGAAGCTGACAGAGAAATGGGAGGAGGGAGGCAATCCTCTGGATAACCCTGTGAACCTGCCATACAGACGCAATGCCAATGTGCAAAGCAGTTTGCTTGTGATTCATCAAGACTTTCTTATTTAAAAAAAAAAGCTGAAAGTGAAGAAATGTCTATGTTTTTATGTGGTTTGTAGGAGAAATAAAGGGACATGTGTTTTTTTAATAGTCCAAACTCTGATGTTCAAAAGGAAAAACCTCAACAGAACCGAAAAGAAAAGTAATGATTGGGTTGCCACAGCTGTCAGAGTCATTCGGTCACAGTAAGCCAGCCGATAGGGCCTGAGAGGACAACCATGAAAACGATGTCCTCTAAGATTCACCAAATCCCCCGCCTTCGCCTCCCATCTTCCTCGCTTTGCTCACCCCACATTAGTTTGCCTTCCTTACGTTCCCAAGACTCTGGCCTGTTGGAAACATATTGATTTTGCATAAAGGATAATTAGGTGTCCTGTTGTGCTGCTGAATATGCAATAGCACAAAGCTGAGCACATTTGTGCAAAGACCACCAACTGTTAGACGAAGGACCATAAAGTAGAGGATGATAACAGGTTTGTAGGCCAAAAGTGGCACTTTTGGCCTACAAACCAAAAGCTCCACTATGCTTTCTTTCTAAACAAAGAAAGCATAAAACCAGACATCTTTCTCTTTTTTTACTAGCACAAATCCAACTGAGCACCTGGAAAAATGGGAAAGTATTAATATATTAATTATATATCAGGTTTTTTTCCCTCTCAGTTTCTATTGGTTTTATAGAAATCTATTTTTGGAAACCAACTAATATATTTCATTGGGCACTTTCATACCAAACCAAACCAAAATGTGCTGTGAAAGTTAATTTGTGATGCATTTGTGAATATTTGTCTCTTTAAAATAATATTTTCAGTAGGTTTTCAGGTTACATAAGTTGAGTGTTTGGTGCAAGTTCAGACAAAAGATGTGATTATTTTCTATTATTCAGTTATGCTGACTGTGGCATCAACATGTAATGTTATAATTAGCTGTGCCTAAGCTGATCTGAGCAACAGATCAGTTTTAAGTATCAAGGACTTACATCAACTAACTCCTGTTATCATCGGTGTGCCTCTTTGTTCAAACATTATAATCGCCTCATGAATTAGGATCCAGTGACAGTCCTCTCTGTCTCATAGCAGTGAATCTCACAAAGCTCTGTGTGTGCAGACAATCAATAGGTTAATTAGGAGTTTAATTAGGTGTAGTTGTGACATGCAGCTCCCACAAGGTGAGGCCAGGAAAGAGACTTTCATAATTAGTCTCATTTAAATAAACCTGCCAAATACAAACTCTCACTGATTTGGAAAAGTCATGAATTACTTCTCATGTCATGGTCTTGTGCTTTAGGATATTGATGAACCCTAAAAGGGTTTACTCTTAATCCAAGTTGATTCATTACTTGCGCTTTTATTTTTTGTAAAACTTGTGTGTCAGGATTATCCTGGAATTTACACTTTTTTCTATAAAGTGATATTTTAATCAAGTATTTGAAATTTATAATATGATCAGAGAAGTTATTCTGAAGTATTGTGCAAGGCTATATAGCCTGCTTCAGAAAAATAAGTAGGAGAATAAACTCGACGTTTGAGTTAATGTGAGTTAATCTCAAAAAGGCAAATAATTTGAGAATCTAAACAAAGATCAAGAGACAAACTGAAAACATTTTAATGGCCATAAACCTTCACAGGTCTCTGCAAAATATCCAACTGCAAAGAAAACTAGTTCTGACATCCTATGATGTAGGACAGTGCAGCACTATTTTCCAGTTTTATGCTTCTTTTGCCAAGAGATGGCATAAACACGCCTGTGGATTAACTGCCTCTGCACCAAGTGTGAAATATTTACTTAGGTCAAAATTTCAGAGGAAATGTGGAAAAATTTAGCAGAAACGTGGGCACCTGTAACTTTGACCCCACTGTTGTCAACTCAGCAAGTTGTTTGCTATATTTAGCGACATTTCAGACAAAAAAAATAAAAAAATCAGCCAAAATCAGAATCGGCAGGTCAGGCTTTTTAAAGATCAGTCAGTGGCGATTGGCCAGAAAACTGCAATCGGTACACCTATAATGATTTGTCCAATCAAAGCTGATTAATATTTAATAGAATTGCAACACAAGTCTGCTACAGTGCCAGATTTCACCATGCTGACAACCCCACGACACTTCTTTGTCCCGGGGTATTCCATCAACACTCAGAAGCCACCTCATTGCAGACCACCACAGTTATTTCTGGAGAGATACTAACTGTAAAGAAAGATAAGAGCTTGGAGCTTGTGTGGTGTTTAAGAGCAGGCAGGTCTCAGGGGGAATTTGTTGGTGCTGTTCGTTCCTTTAGCTATAATCGCCTTCAGTAATAAATAATGACCGCTGTGCATGCTGCTCTGCTGGTGAGGCCAATCAATTGGGCTTCTTGAGATTAGCCTTAAACTACTTATCCCACAGAGCAGCAAATCCAGAGGCCCTTAGTCCTGTGATGTCAGGAAAGTGCAAAGAGAATGGTTGCTGGGAGGGAACATAAAAAATAAAAAATAAAAAACTACATGAACAAAGTAAACTGTTTCAAAGAGAAAAAATATCTTGCAAAACTTTATCAGCAAGATTTGTGAATTTGCAATGATTCTATGCATTTCACTCAATGCTGGAAGTAGCTAAATTAACAGTCCTGCATTCATTGCAATAAAAAAAATAAATAAACAGCACATACAAAACAAACTATTATCTATCAACATACAATTTCTGTGTATCTATTCAAAGTAGCAAAGAACAAATACTGTTTGTATGTGCTTATTTTTACATTTGTAATTGGTCAGTCAACTGGGATTTTATTGTCAGAATATACCTGAGCTAAGAACATACAGGTGTAAAGACAAAAGCCTTCGAACCAAGCTGTCACTTCAAGGAAAGGAAGATTAAGGTCAGCTTCCAGAGAATCACCCTCACTTTAAATAAGCACTTCTGTTGTAGCTTCTAAGAGTTCAACAAGTTCTCTACTTAATATTAAGACAAGAGGGACTTCTGTTTCTGAGCATGTAGGAGAATTTTGATTTTACTTTAAGAACGCATTTTAAGATCTATTCTTAAAGTAAAATGTATTGTTCACGCATGTTGGATGGTCTGAAATTTGATCCAAGGCATTACTGTGGTTGTGCTATACTGACCAAGAAGAACATCCTCATATTACTGCTGATGTTCCCTTTTTGTAGTTGGAACTGCCTGAACAAAGGGGCTGCAGCACTGCATTGTTTCATGCTTTGAAAAAGCTCCCGAATCAAACATAAAAACTTTTACAGCTCCTTTTCAGCTAAGTATTGTGACAAAGATGAGGCCTTTCACTGTGATCCTTAAATTAATCAGTCTGTTTTGACTTCTAAATAGCTAGACGTTATGATAAACATTTGAAAACTACTAAATTTAACAACTGTTAAGTACAAAGTGAATTTGCCTGAGCAAAACTATCAAAGGAAAAAATCTTACACATTGCCTTTTATAACTAGCAATCAATATGATATTTAGAGATGCATTGAAACTGATGGGAAACAAACAAGTTGCATCCAAACTGGACCTCATTCTGGGATCAGTGGGCTGCAAATAAAAAATGGCTAATATTTTCAGAACACTGGATCAACCATAATAACATGCAAACAAGTTGCCATGATAAGTTTTTCATGAGGCTGTTACAGAGTGAATAAATATGGAGGTATGTTTGGTGTAACTGTGCCTTGTAACTGTGAAGTTGAAAACAAAGAGGAAATCCTGTAGAGTTTTTTCAGTCTATCTTCTGGGGAAAAATATAAAATACATGTTAATACAAGTTTTTGAAATAGTTTTTGCTTCAAATGTACTAGGCTGAGTGGAGCAAAATTCTGAAAGGGTGTGAACTTTAGTGCAAAACGAGGATAGAATAATACCAAAAACAATCTCCAAGAAATCTGGTGTGAACATTTTCTTAAGTACATGTGGAAAAGTCAAATACGCTGTGTTACAAAACAATCAGAAGTGAAAAATCTAATCTGTTTCATTTCATGCACCATGAATAGAAAGACATGGCATTATGCCTAATTTCCTGTGGGCAGAAGCTTCAGATTACTTTTTTCCACCTTATATAAGTAACACAGCAACTTTGTATTAGTTACACGCTGAGTGGCCGAAACAGCAACAAGAACATGTGCAACATTTGTATTCCAAAACTCCATTCACACACCTTCTGCAGCACTGGCTTGAACAGCCGAGGTATTTTTGACCACTGCCATTCTCTTATGCATTTCCCATAACTCAGATTAAACCTCCAGGCCACTAAATCACCCCATCCCTGAGCGTGACAGCATTGTATGCTGTCCTGAGCAGAAATCTCGCATTTAAGCTTGACGGTAGGGAATCTCAGGGACAAGCCAAGACCCAGCAAACAAACTGAGTTAAACAAGAATTTTAGTCAGTGAACCTGTTCCTCTCTGCTGGAGCCTGACCAGCATCTGTCATGATTGGGAAAAATACAAGAACCTGAACTAAAAGGAAGCAGCCAGATAAGATCTTATTAGGTAATTATCTTCATATAATAGCTTATTTCAAGTAATCTGTGGTATAAAATGGGATTAAATTTCACAGGTGCAGCTAAGCTTGATTTTTCATGTAACAATCTTATAATTGTTCCAACGACCACCAGCATTTTTTTAAGTTAAATTGCACAAAATGCCACACCCTGAATCTGTTTCTGAAGCACACCCTAGCTGTTTGGTTAGTAAAAAGACTAGTGCTTTGGCTAAATGCACATTTAGCCTGGAAATACACATACTGGGTCAGAGTGCTGGAGTTTAAGTGGACTCAGAGACTGAAATCACCCACTCTGACTGATTTAACAATTTATAAGAAGTGAAGGAGACCAACATACAGTATGTTTCAGAGAGTAAGAGGTGTGTTAGGTGTGTGGGGTTGAAAGCTTGGGGAAGCCTACTGTGGGTGCAAACAGGGCTTAGAGTCTCGCAGTGTTGGCTGAGTGAGCGTGATGGATTTTATTTTTTTTTAACTGGGAAAGATCTCCATGGCAACCTCATATATGCAGCATGGCTGCTCTACTCTGAAGCTGCCAAGTATGAATCCATCAGCAACCACCTTATTTATTTTTCAAGGGAAACAGAGATCAGGCATGTAGGAAGACAGCTTTTTCCAGAGAACTGATGCTTTACAAATTGATACTAGCAGTTAATCCTCCATATATCTTTGTGCTTCGTAAGTTCCACAGTTTGGGTCTCAGAGTCAAAACCGTTTTTATATAGAAAGCAAAAAAAGTAAAAAAAAAATTTAAAAAAAGATCAATTTTGTAACTTTTTAACTTTCACTTTAAAGAAAAGTGTATTAAAATATATTAATATGAATACATTTTCTCCAATATCAGCTTTGCCATTTAATAAATTCCTGATGAGCCTTAGGTTTGGATAGCAGCACAGAGAACAGTCTGTCAGAATTTTCCTAATAAATAATAGACCTCAGAAAACACTACTGCCTCTCAAATTCTTCAGCTCATAAATAAAAAATGCAACCAAACCAAAAATAATAATCTGCTGACACTGGAGGAAAATGATGAGCACTGGAAGGTCCTTAACGACTTCAACTTTTCAAGAAATCCTACACAAATAACCTAAAGCTTGGCAAACATCTGGTGGAACTGTATGTCTGCTGAATTTATCATGCAAACTACTTCTCAGTTCAATACTCCACAGAATGGGTGGAAGTGGCATTAATGAGAAGCGATACTGTGACGACGGGCTGCAGCTGGACTGTTGGAAAGAGTTTCTTAAAAAACAGAGGCCCAATTTCTAGGATTCAGACAAATTTCTTTTAAGCGTTTTTATAACGTCTGAAGGTAACATTAGTTACTTGAATGTGCTACACACCCGCACTAGGAAACTACAAAATAAAAAATTAACTTAAGATTAAATATTTAGCTAAATGGAATCACACCGTGAAAATCCAGACTAGATTACTGAGTAAAACCATTAAATTAAGTAAAGAAATAATATTAAAACCACGGGCTGCCCAGTGGCGCAGCTGGTAGAGCCGATGCCTTGCATCAAGAAGGTCCTGGTTCGATTCCCGGCCCGGGTCTTTCTGCATGGAGTTTGCATGTTCTCTCCGGGTACTCCGGCTTCCTCCCACAGTCCAAAAACATGACTGTCAGGTTAATTGGCTTCTCTAAATTGTCCCTAGGTGTGAGTGTGTGTGTGCATGTTTGTTTGTCCTGTATGTCTCTGTGTTGCCCTGCGACAGACTGGCGACCTGTCCAGGATGTACCCTGCCTCTCGCCCGAAACGATAGCTGGAGATAGGCACCAGCAACCCTCCAGACCCCAGTAAGGGACAAAGGTGCAGGAAAATGGATGGATAGATATTAAAACCATGAGATCTACATAATATAGATCATGCTATATTGTTATATTCCCTCCATGATAGTTTGTTTTTTTGTTAAAAGCACAAATCTACAATTGCTCTGTGTACTTGAATCAAGCAAGGTCATTTGATCTCTTAAGCTGAGATGAACTGCTTAGTGTGAATAAATCCAGACTGTGTCAGCACTTAACATCACCGACCCCCTTTATTCATCGTCTGCTCCTGACAAGGACACAAACAGGAAGGTTCTATCAAGAGTGAGAAAAAATCTGAAAGAAGTAACAATTGTTTGTAACCTGACCTCTTCTTTTAAATTAAGAGCTACAAATGACAATCGACATACAGTATATGTATGGTGGTATAACAGCAAGCATTCTCGTATCCAATTAATTTGGTAGGGACTGAATAAGAAGGCATTTTGTTGTTGCCCACAACTAACAAAGCTTGAATTCTTTCAGCACTGGACCTAAAGAAAAGTAGAGTCATGGGATTCAAGCACTGGAAGTCAAAGAAACAATCACATTCCTCATAAGGGAATGAAAGAAAAATTTTACTTAAGTAAAGACATGTGGATTAGCAGATGAAATCTTCTAGTTGGATGATGTTGAATGTTAGATATGCAATAGTTTCCAGACTAACAATGTCCTGCCAATAAAATCATCCTTGATCAAGTATTCATATCTCTGGAACCTTTTTGACTTATTACAACCACACCGTTTGATCCAATTTAGTGGAATTTCACACAAACATCCAACAAAGTTGTATATATTTGTGATGTGAAAAGGAAATAAAACGTTTTATTACGTCTTTAAGACAAAAAGGGGGAAAAATGTGGTGTGTTGAATTTAGAAAACTGGGAGCGCAACCTTAAGGGCAACTACAGGGGACATTTAGGGTTTGTAGTTTGAGGTAATTTTACTACTAACTTGAACTTTAGTCTCACTGAGCCAGTCCTGTTATGAAGAGGCATTCTGATTGGACAAGCCCCCGCAGACATGCAGAATTAGTTTTTATCATCTAAAACCAGAAGCAGACAACAAAGGGCCACTTTCATCATGAGATCACTTGTTTTTTGGTCATATTGGTCTCTCGGTGTTAAAGATGTTTGTTGGGACCGAGTGTAGTTACTGCCACACATGTCCAACAAGATAAAACACATCTTATTTTAAAATGTTGGGAAGATTGTGTTATACTAAGCACAGTATATGGGGACGTAGAAGAAGATTTGACTGGGCTTGAAAACACATCTTTTCAATCCATTAGAATCAAATTTAAATACCAGCATCATTCATAATCATTCCAAATCTTTATTTATTAATACAACACAACAGTGATAGAGATGCAGGACTGGGGGTGTTTAACTGAAGCAGGGAAGCAATGTCAGTGATGTGCATTTTTTTTTCTCAATTTTTTGATGGCATCAAAAGAATGGGAACATTTATAAATATCATGACAACAACATTTGAAAAGGCATTTGAGGTATAGGTATGTTTGCAAGATAATGTATAAATGCAGGTTTATTTTGCAAATTTGATCCATTTTTCCGTCTCCTGTCTTCTTCTGCACACCGCTACATCCTTTCCTCAATCTCTGCTTCATTCACACAAAGTTTGTTTCCCACATTTGCCTTTTATATGCCCACAAGGTCCCAGATTCAATTACAGCCAGAGAGAGGCAGGCTGCACAAGTGCAGCTGAAAGAAATTCACCACGTTGAGATAATGCACCATGGGACTAAGTTCTGTCTACAGGTAGAGCTAAAGCAAAGAAAAGATACAGGCACAATAAGAGGCAGCGATTTCTGCTTTTAATTATCCCTTCAACGTGGCAGGAAATAAGTCCTTAACTCATCAGGACACTTCAGGAGAGGAAAGCAGCAAAGGTGAACCCAGAGCAATGCAATAAAATGAGCCAGTGCAGGATAAGGATAATCCCAAGATACCTCACCACCGGTTGGCTCTGACATGTTAATTAGCCCCCTGAATCTGAATGAGAAATTCATAATTCATTGAAGAGCAGCAGTGCTGCAGCGAAGCAGCTGAGGCAAACATACTCCAAAGAAGGTTTCACCATTCATATGCAACCAGAAGATCAGAGAAAATGTGCAGGCTTCGCCTTTAATGTGCAGCGATATCTGAGTCACCAAGTCAAGAGCTTAATTCAAGGATCAAAAAGATGTCATTACAGGGCCAAAGGTGTCTGTGAATGGACTTCATCAGTCTGTCACCAGATTACAAAAAAAAGACAGCAGAAATGTATCTTTCCTCTCATTTGTAAAATGAGATAGTACGTGGCGACTCAGCAGGTAATCGTGTGCATCCACATCTGAACCAAACAAACATGTAGGTCCGCCACAAAAAAAACATTCATCTTGGTTGCCATAGAAACAGCACTTATTACAGAGGCACCAGTTTTCCCAAAGCACCTGTGCACAGTATAGAAGGCAGCACCGCATATAATGCCAGACATAGGATGACAGCTTCCTTGTGCTGGTATAGCCTGGACATATAGTAAATAATGCAAAGGGAAATAAATTATAACAGCATAGCTGTGTTACAGCAGCTGTATGTCTGGATCTGGTAAGGAGAAAGTGAAGCTTTGGTATCTGATGTAAATCTGCCATTACAATGAAGATGACTCTATAAGCAGTTTATAAAAATCTATAACCAACATACTACTCAGAGAGATGGCTGTGGTGAAGCCAAGCCAACAAAACTACGGTAATATAAAGGAATGAAGATATGCACACTGCATACTTTAAGAAAAGCATGCAGTAGTTTTTCCATTGCTAAACTGGTGCGACTGCTTCCTTAGCACCGACACAGCATGCTCTGGCTCCTGCAAATAAAAGCCAGTTCAATCTCACCAGCAACTCTTAAGTGTCACCAGAGGATAATAAATGCTTTCATCAGACACAGGAAGTGGGACCATAAAAATGTTGTGATTAAAAAATAAGGAGAAAAATAGAATAAAAACAAAAAATTGTGCCAATCACCATATTCCTAATTTTTCCCACCCCTACTTGGAGAAATTAAAAGACAGAGACAACATAGGAAAAAGTAATAAAAATAGAAAAAAAAGGAAATAATTTATAATCAAAACTATTACGTCCTACTTGAAACACTGTCATTCCTATTTAAAGTCTTACTGGTTCTAAGAGCAGCTGGCCAGAACTACATGAGCATCAAAAAACACATATTGTTTATAAAAACACATTGATAATTTGGCTGGTCAGATCAGGATATCCATTTGCAGTGATATGGAGACAAATGACATGATTTCTTTGGTTAACCGTCTCCTTTTGCAGCAGGGGTCTCAAACGCCAGTCTGGGGTCCATGATATGTTTCTGCTTCAACACACCTGAATGAAATAATTAGGTCATTAGCAGGACTCTAAAACCTGGCTCCGCTGTGGGAGGTAATTTAGCCATTAAATGCAGGTGTGTCGGACAAAAGACGCATTTAAAAGTGGCAGCACAATGACTCTTCAGGAATTCAGATTATTAGGAGAGGTCAAACATTTACTCCAGACCCATTTATAGTGATGGCAACAAAATGAGTGATAAAAAGAACTAAACCAACCCTGGTTAAGCAGTGAAAGGACTTTGATGGAAAAACCCTGAAAATAACATAGCAGATAAAACCTTCACAGGGCTAAAAAGCAAATATTCCCTCAGAAGGGCTGTAGATCATTATTACTGATTTCTTGTATGTAGACAAATATGGCATCACTGTGGCCAGATGTATCATTAAATTACTATTTTACCTGCAACAGTCACTGGCATTAAATATTATGTTAAGGGAAGATGAAAATATTCCTAACACATTGGAATAATGCAGATGGATGGCTTAAGATCCTTTGACAAAACAATTTCAAATGAGAAATACAATATTTCATACCACTTTTTGATAATTCTGGGAGCAATTAACATAAACTACACAGTTTACTTTTATCTAGACATTAAATTGGCAACAGATATTTACAAAAAATTATGGAAATTACTAAGACACTAAAAGATTAGGTAAACATGATTATGATATTGTAGCTGAACATAGTAATAATGAAATTGGTTGTGATTAATTAATTCAGCTCATTGGTATCATTCTTTTCCATCTTCCCACTGACCTCTGGGGACGTTAGCATCCTGGCCAGTAAAAACTTAATCAGTGGCAGGCTTTAAATGCAGCACAAGTCTATCAGAGTAAGCTTGAGCTTGGAGTATAAAAGCCTCGTAAATAGTTCACCCAGGCAGTCTTTTACAATGACAATACTGAATATTAAAAAATTAAACAGCAATGATTACTATTATTTGACATTTTGTGCAGTTCTAAATAATTTTGCAACATAAGACCAGTGTTTTTGTGCAATCATCATGTATCCAAGCTAAAAATGAAGAGAACAAAAGAGCAAAGAAAAAGGCTCATATGTATGCAACTTGTTGTGAAAGTTGAACTAATAACTATAAATGTGCTGCTTGTAAAACAAATCTTTATCTGAAAGGTGAAAAGCCAGAACCATTACTTTACCATCCTCCTATAATTATATTAAACTCCATTCACCTTGCCTGAATGTGCACAACTTAGAGCCAAGAATGGACTTACAGAAGATCTGATAAATCTATGATTTTCAATTTTCAGATTTATCTCTTACTAATATAAATTTATAAAGTAAAAAAAAATATTTATTTGCCTCTCTTCTGTGATCTGAGTTTTCTGCAAAAAGAACTAACCTGAAGAACCTTTAAATTATACAGATTAAAAGTATACAATATATACAATATGCCCAAATTTGTGAAATTACATATTTTACTGTAAAATAAAAGGTCTGATCCTTTTACATCCTGGTTATGTAAGATTTTAGGATTTTTAAAGGAAAGATGGGAAGTACATGGGAAAATAATCTCATCCTCACCACATCCAACTGTGGAATTTCAATCTCATCTCTTGAGAGAGACAACCCACCGGGGGTTCAGAGTTCATGTGAGGAACGTTTGAGAAAATTTTAAGAAGAGGACAGAGAAGCACGGGAAGGCTTCGAGGCATGTAAACTGTTCTTTTACCGTCTCACGCACCAAGATAAAATCAAGTATTTGGTTTACTTTTTACTGCACATCAATATTTTCACAGTAGCACAGACATATTCCCATTTTATGTTTATCAAGGCATTGAGCATTTGGCACTCTCCTCTCCTGACTTGCACCCTAAATTCCTGCACAGCTTTCACAATGCCATCTAGTAGAGAAACTAGGTCAATCAGCAGTGAAAGGATAACAAGCTGTAAAGTTATTGCTATGCCACGCATCAGGGGACTGAACCACAAAAAACAAACTTTTTACTGCAAAGAGAGGTGTGTCACCTAAAAATATGTTTCTTATAAGGGACGTGCAGCAGCGTAAACCCCAAGCTGGTACAACACCCTCAAATGAATAATCTCCTGAATACCTCCTCCCCCCTGCACTCTTCATCGGCAGATATCAGCAGAAGACAGAAGTCTGCAGCACGACAACCCCCCACATCTCACCAAACATGCGTTTTATGTGCCCTTTCAAACAGGAGCACATATAGAGATGAAACTCTTACTGATGCATGTTCACAGAAACATAATCTAAACCGTGACCCCGGAGGCTTCCGTCCTGCGGCTCAGGGGTCATGGTACTGGTGGCAGCAAGGCAGCAAAAAGGGGGATGATAAACGACAAATAATTCCTCACCATGGCTGGAGACCACAAAAGGCAGCTGCACGCGCGTTCTTAGACTGAATAACAACAGATTAAAGTCGGTGGAGACAACCCCGTTGGGAACTGCAGAATTTAGGAGGAGATAGAAGAAAGGTTTCTATTTTCAGGCTCCCAAAGTGAACAAATGTAAAACGATAGTAGAAGCGACAGCAGTGACAAATATCAGTTGTCTGGATGCTGGTAATTCCCGGTCTCCTCAATGGATCGAGGCTTCTTCCTGATTGTCTCTCCCGCCAGGCAGCAAAGGTTTTCTCTGGTGATAAAAATCCTAGATATACCATTTAAACTGCGAGTACCTCTTACAGTTCCTTACAACTTGGAAATTTGGAATGAAAGTGACATAATAATGTTCACCATATAATTGCATTATTTTAATTCAACTAAGTTTCATTTATACAGCCCCCTTAAAGCTTTTACGCATTTTAATGTCCTTTACGAGACAAAATCAAGCAATGCAGACAACTATTAATAAAAACACAAACAAACAACAACACAACCTGCAATGTGAATTTATAACAAGAAACAATAAGCTATAATATGGAAAAGATTTATAACTGTAGTTCAAAACAAGCAACATACAAATCCTGCTTTTTCTGCCTGGGGTTGATTTCAAGTTTTTTTTTTTTTAAATCTGACCCACAATTTTGGATTTTTGTTCTAGATTATAAGGTTTAACAATGCTGTAGGTTCTTTGGTACAAGAAGTAACCTTCACCCCATATATAAATGAAAGAATAACAGGAATATCACTATTCATGCACAAAATAACTTTTTTTTAACCAAACAAAGTGCATTAGATAGTTTATACATCAGAAATGAATGACGCTCTTTGTCAACTTTTACTGCACTTTTATTGCTCTTGAGAATAAGGAAAAATAGGAACATGAAGTTTGTTCCACAGCACAGGAGCCTAAAATCTAAAAACTCTACCAGCAGTTCTGGACTGAGGACCATCCATCCATCCATCCATCCATCTTCTACCGCTGTACTATAAATACCACAGAAACCAGTGAAATTTATATATCACTGGTTCGTTCAACGTGGTGTTGAACGTACCAACACCACGTTCAAGTATTTCTAAGAGATGTCGTTGCCGATAGTGTTGAAAGCAGAACTCAAATGTAGAGCAGTATAGAACAGAAACAAAAAGAGTTTAGTGTGAAAAAGGAGGTCCTTTATAACTCTAAAGCTTTTCATCACTTTTCTTCATCTTACAAATGCAATGGTGCATTTCCTACACCCTAAAAAACCAAGCAAAAAGGCATAGGGCTGAAGTCACAATACAGTTAATCTTAACTAAAGCAACTATTACTCATGCATGACTCATTTCTGCAAGGCGAGTGATGGTAATGGGTTTAGAAACTCATTGACACGGTGTAAAAAAGGTAGGAGGACCTTGCTTATTCATCTAAATTTTCTACACGGCTATAAAATCCAATTTGTATTCAACACCATTAATAACAGTTCCTGAAAAAAATTACAAAACCATTCATCTACCACCTCTGTCTGTTTCCTCTCAGAAGCAATGTGAGAGAAGCTGAAGCATGTCCAAACCACGGCTTTGAGTTAAACGGGATTTAACAGACTGCTTCGAGACCCGAATGTCTTCCTCCTTCTCCCTCTCCTGTCTTCTTTTCATGCGGATATTGAAAATATACACTGGTGAAACATGAGCTCTTGAGAACCACTCAGAGGTATGTAATGTACACAAATAAAATGCATGCTGAATTTTATCAATGTGAAACTGCTTTACCCTGCAGACCCAGGACAGTAAAGCGTGAAATTCAGAAATTTTCCACATATAAGGAGATTTGATTTTAAGTGTCATACTGACTGTGCTGCTGCTAGTAGGTATTTATGCATTTTATGACAGAGCTAATAATTTGTCCTTGAAACATAAGCTTCCAAGCAAATATGTATAACCTCAGGGGGTTTATTTACTTCTGAATTTACAAAATACTCTCACAACAGCAGTAAACACCAGCAAAAAAAATGTTCTTTTAATCACCTGTAGTACCTGAATTTTGTCATATCTACGTTGATCAATCAGTGGTCCAACAACTATAAAGAAGCTGCTGAAGATGGAGCTCAAATAAGCCCTTTTTTACTCATCCAGTCCAGACCTCACTGTCATTCAGCTGACAATGAGACCCTCTAGATGTGCTCTAATTGCTTCTTATTTCAGTGAATGGTGACAGCATATGGGGGACAAGAGTTGTGAGTGATGGGGTGATGGTGAGCCTTCTTAACTGAAGTGAGCCCAGCTATTTTCTTTTGTGGCATAGCCCACTTTTTGGCTGAGTGGTGGCTACTTCCCTGGTTTCTCTGTGCGGTTTCAGACTATAAACCCTTGAGAGTTATGGAAATCTATGGGAAGAAAAATCCGCTGAAGCATCAGATTTTCTGTCTGGATCTCCAATTGTTTTAAGTACGGCTTGTCATATTGCCAAAAACGGAGAAAAACTGTATAATCAGTCCCACATTTTTGTGATTTAATCTCCTAACTTATTAAAACTAGTTTGCTCTGCTGTGATAAACACTGGAAATAGTAGCAATAAACCATAGAGTAAGTCAAGGCACCATGTTAATATGGAAGATGGGATGTTAAGCTTCTCCCCTTAATGGAAATTCTTGTCATTAAAATTCATATCTTTGGCCGGTGTTTACAAACCCAATTGGGAATATTAACATGTAAAATTTGTGGAGAAAAGAGCCTGTGTTCTTCCACTGCTGCTTTGGGTTCACATCACATTGAGGTTGAGTTTATTAATTATTCTCTTTTGGGTTGGATGGATTATATAAAAGGATCTTGATAAACACATATGCACATGCTATATTAACAAAAATAGCAACACAATCAAAACTAAAGACAAAATCATTTAACTTTAATTCAATATACATTTTTAAAAGATACAAAGACATGTAATAAATAAAGATAATCTTATTCTCATTTAAAACAACTGACAGTGTATGTCGAATCTGGACCAAAAAATAGTTTCAAAAAAACCCTAAAATTTCACTGTGGGACCTACAGCAGAGAATAGTTTCTTAACTATCACCTAGCAACCGGTTCTTTTCCTGATCAAACCAAGGCTTCAGAAGTCAAAACAGAAATAACTGTTTCTAAGAAAAACAAAGGTTTTTAAATAAGAACTGGAGTAGATTAAGTGTAACGGAGTCATCAGAAAGGTATTCTCTTCTAAACCTCTTGCAAAAATTTAAACTCCATATGTTTATGGCATTTAAGATCAGAAGTGAGCAAACATGTTCACATTAATCCACTGATCTCTACAGACTAATCAAAAGCTGATCTTGGGAGCATCAACATCCTCTAACTTGGGTCTCCAAGGGGGGCCATCTGCTACGTTTTGTGCATAAAGAAAATAGTTACCTCAATTATGTCACTGTTGATGATGAAGAATAACAGTTTGAAGCCTTGAGGTAAATCTAGTTTCAAATTCAAGCCTCCAGTAACACACACACACAAAAACAAGTTTCTCTCTTTCAGAAGCAATTTCCTGAAGTTTATCCAAGGAGTACTGATAATGCTGCAGGGTTTAGAAATTGAAGACATCTCTTCATTTGAATTTTTTTCTGCAATTTTATTACCATGTTATTTTATGCTGTAAGCATAGAAAATTACCATTTAGTTTTAATTCAATACAAATTTGAATAGACTACATTTTTTTTCTAAATAATGCATGATTGTCACTTAGGATTTTTATTTCCTTTCCTAAACATATGTTTCAGCAAATTTTGCACATATATTTATTTGTATTTGTATTTCTTTATTTAAGTTAGCAATTATTTATTTCTTCTTATTTAATTTTGCTTATGCATAATCCTGTTCTTTTTTCCTCAACATTACCTTGTTGATAAAGAGTCAGAAAATGGCTGACAAATTTACACATTAAACCTTGAGACATTTTAAACTTTTTTCTGCCAGTTTTGAATTGTTCTGTCTTTGTCTGTTTCTCCATTTTTAGCTCTTGACCTCATGTTTTACCACAAATGAACACAATACTGCAAAACCTGCAAGCACTGTATGTGTTTTACTTTTTCAACTCTTTGAGAACTCCTCCTGGGGAGATTCTTAATGGTTGACAAAAATGTGATCTGTGAGGTGATTTCCATTAAATTAGTAATAGTAGCATGTTTCAGCAAGTTTATTTAAGCCAACATGTAAATAATGTAACCCATTATTTTGTAGCATAATAGTTTGGTGAATTTTCACTAATATGGAAGGCACAGAAAAATGCCATTTTTCAGCATGATAGTCTTATAAGAGTGAAGCACAGTTAGTGTAATGAGTAAAACGATGGGTGGTGAGAAGTTGTCAGGAGTGTGATTGTAGTGGACTCTATCTTTAGTAGCTCATTAGACAAAACCAGCAGCAGTAGCAGAGTAACATCAGAGGGAACATTGCCTGAATCTTAATGGCTAAAGACGATATTGCTAAAATCAGTTTTCCATTACAGTATGACAAGCAAGTATAATTTATTATAATGATTACCACTATGTGTTTTCTTGCTCATCTCTTTCGATAGAAGGTATCCTTTGCCAGGTGCTTCTGTGTTTGACTGTCCCGGACAACCTATAGCTGCCAATCGCTTGGTGTTTTTATTTCCATGGAAAGTACCTCTTGCCCAATGATTCTGTCCTGCTGTTAATCTTTCCTGGCTGAAGTCACTGACAGAATAATTGATGCCATTTAATGTGTACGCTCTTTTTCTGTAGAAAGTACTCCAGCCCCAGTAACACTGCTTCTGTCTTTAATGGAAACCAACAAAAGAGCTCATGGTGTGATTAACTTTGTGTACTTTTTTTCTTTCCATGAAAAGTAATCCCAGTGATTTTGTGTTCAACAGGGGTTTTTTGCTGCATGAAGCCATTAACAGAGCTTTTGGTGCCTTTAGCTTTCTGTTCTCTGTGTTTCTGTCAATGAAAAATAGTCCGTCTCTAGTGATTCTGTGATGAGCAATGCCTCTTTCTTGGACATAGGCACTTGAAAAGTTGTTGCTGTCATTCTCAATAACTCTCTCTTAATAAAAGTTACTCTTGGCCAAGTAATTCTATGTTTATCTGTTCCTATTTCTTAAATGAACCCACTGACATAACTATTGCAAACATTGGCCACATATACTTTCTGTCTGTCGGTAGCTCTGCTACTTTCTGAATGAAGTCACTGACCAAGGCACCAACGTTTTGTTGCCATTAATCTTCTGCTTAGTACTTCTTTCCATAGAAGATACTCCTTGCCCAGTACTTCTGTTTCATGGTCTTTCATGGAGGAAGCAACTGTGTGTACCTTGTTTTTCTTTCTATGTAAAGTTCCTGTGCCTCTTCCTATAGAATACTTTTGCTGAAGGTCACTTTCTTTTTTTTTTAAAGGGATTTTTTTTTTATGGTCGCCACATGCTACTCCAGGCAATTAGCTAGACTTCCTTCCACAGTTGACCATCTGTCTGCCATACATGATCAACTGAATTTGATTATATTGTATTTGATATAAGATCAAATTGGACTGCATGTAACTGGATCTAAATCTGACTATATGATTGTATTAAATTGTATTGATTTGAACTAAGCTGTATTTGTTGTGAATATGTAAAAATAAATTGAGCAAAATTAATTTTAGCAGAAAGGTTTGGCCTACATACAGTTTGTCCCTTTTATTCCTAAAAATGAATATGTTTTCTCCACTCAGCCTTCATCAACCCATCCCACCACATCCTAACCCAAAATCCTTGCTCTAATATTTCACAGGCAACTTCTTTCACCAGCTATTAGCAAGTGTGAGTATCTTAACATCAGCCCAGATGGAATTGGGGTATATTAGCCTCAGGAACAGAACGTGAACTGAGGGCTAATATACCAAACCCTCCATCAGCAAAAAAAAGCAGGAAAACCCCTTTTGAGTAAATTATGTTCCCTTAAAAACCTAACGAAGCTCATATAAAATCTGATTTACTACTGTTTATTTAGAAATCAGACCTCTTTCAACTTAAAGACCAGCTATTTTGTGCCAGAAGTCAGCATCAAAACAAACTCATGTTCACAGCCAGAGTGCTAAGTAGGCCACAGCATGGTATGTGACCCACAAGATGGTTCAATGGCCCATTTTTGTTTCCCAACCATCTGATACTCAGCCAGCTGAGGTGGAAACCTACCCGGCTCAAACAGAAAGAACTAAAGCCTTTGGTATCAGTGACAAGGTGGAGCTTTTTGTTTGTTTCAAGAAAAGATGCATCCGAGACAAAAAAATATATAGAATACAATAGGTTTCAATTGTTAAAGAGAAAACAAGATAATTGCCTGTTTTGTGAACCAGGCAGTACTAACCACAGCAGATAAGAGATTAAAATATGGAACAAATCTTATGTCCTTTGTATCATTAAAAACTTAAGTAAGAAGTTCAAACAAAACTCTTTTGAAATGTTGTTGATATTTTACAGCAGGTAGGTATGACAAGTAAACCTGTTACATTGAATTCTACTAAGATTTTTTGTTTGAGTGTAAGAAAACAGCTTTTTTAAATCTGTCTACCTTGAATCAAACTAGGGTCTGTAGAAAATATGCTCCACTGACTCCTCTTGTGGAAAAACCCACTGAGATTGTCATCTTGAGATAGAGATAGATAGATAATGTGTGTTAAATTGAGCATGAATAAAGCATTCTGTTAGCAGTGTTCTTTTGTGACCCTCTCCTGAGCAACATATTCAGCTTGTTTCGGTCCAACCTCCCTGACTTTTTAAATTCACCGTCACCATAACTCATCTGCATCATAACAGCCCCTCTGTGTCCTTTTAAAGCTGACTTACTGGAAGAGTAAAAGTCTGCCTGCCTTGCTCTTGCTCTGAATTATTGGCACTGATTCACATGAAAACATTTCACGGTTAAACTAATTTTGGAGCTGCATAAAAATCTATCTTCTTTTGGAAGAGATTGTTTGTTCTGCATTACATGGTATCAGCCACACTTGGTGACATCCATAGTAAAGAATCCTCTGTAAAAAGCCTCTTGTTGCAACTATATAATCTCACTTCAGTGGTACAAAAATTTAACTTAAGAAATAAAAATAAAAATAGTTTTTACTAAACACACTTTGACACAGTTATTGATATGTATCCCTTTAAAATGAATTAACTTCAAGCAGTAGCTTAGTAAATTTTGACTGGTTTAGGATGTATTCACACCAGCCCTGTTTGTTCTGCTTTCATTGAACTCTAGTTCGTTTGCCTTGAAAGTTCGGTTCCTTTATGCAGAACTCTGATGCAGACCAAAAAAAACGAACTCTGGTCTGCTTAATAGCCCAGGTTTCAGTTTGGTTGAAGTGAACTCTGGTGCAGTTTGAATGCTTACGTGAATGCAAATGGAAAGGAGACCAGTCCAAAAACAGGAAGCAAGCTATAGCCCAAGGCAATTCGGATAAATACAACCAAAACAAAAGCATGAGCAGGAGAAATTGGTCAAAGACAAAAGAGAAATCCAAGTCTAATGCTACTCAATTTTTGTTTACATTTTATGAAGAAAGTTGTGTTCAGTGTCTTCTTTAGAGGTTTTTGTGTTGTTTCCTTCAGTGATTCTTGGTGGGCCTGTGTTTATCTTCCTATCGCTCACAGTGAGCATGACGTAAAAGAAGTCAGAAACCTCCTAAGCTCTGTTAAAGAACTGCTGCAGGGAATTGCATCAAGAGTTCACCAAGTTCTCATAACTTAGTGAACATTAAACAGTAGCAGCTTCAACTTTTCTGTCCTACCGTGACAAAAGTAAACACTGTTTTTTTCCCAAAAGAAATTTAATCTTTTCTTAACATAATCAACCAACTAAACTGATTTCAACCTTTGAAAGTGAACAACAAAACATTTTGACAGCAGGTTCTTGAAGGTGGACATAAAGCTTCCTAAACCTGATTTGCCTCATTGCAGAATGACATGGTACTTTCAAAGCCTCGTGTCAGTGAACTGCGTATAAATGGAGATGTGACAAAACCTGTTTTAGACTGGATGGTTGAAAGATTACAAAGATGTTTCAGATCAAGAACAAAAATATCTCATTGTTTTGATCCACACTACATAATGTATTGCAAATGACAACCTTTAAATAGGATTCTACTGTTAGAATTTGAATAGGTTTTCAGCACAGCATACCACAGAAAATACCACTCTGGTCCTTGTACCACCATGGACAAGGAGAAGTACCTTTCTGCACCCAGCAATGCTGCAAACGGCTTAGAAGAACTTGTTCATTTTTAACTGTCCCATTAGTACAGATTACCAGCTTCATAGTCAAGCTCCTGAGACCTGATCAGCAGCACTGCTGGACTCAGAACAGCTTTCTCATTACAATCTGAGAGCACCCTTCTATATTTGCCACAGGAATGTTGGGTGAAACTGTGCCACCTGTTAATCATTTCCAGCAATGAGACTGTGCACATATGTGTTTTTTCTCACTTTACCATCAAATCCAGACACCAAAACCTCCATTCCAGCCAAATTGTTTTATCTGACTACCATACTTATTTTTTACAGTAAACATCTCTGTACAGGAATTTGCCTTTTCAAGACCCAGCCCACCCTTTACATGTCCCAATTTTGTCAATAAAAAATCCAAAATTACATATGCATGAAGAGTAATTTTAACTTTGTACACACATCTGTGTGATGCAGCTAAGAAAATTAAGTTGATTTTAACCTCAAATACTGTATTTTGTTTAGAAAAACTGAGATGAACTGATGATTCTGTCTTTAACAATAATTATGGCAATTTATGTGACCTTTTAGAAAAAAATCAAACATATCTGCACTACAAGCTGTAGTATTAAGAAAATGCTACAGAAAGAGGAGTAAAAATACATTGATCAGGAGCTATTTTCAGGAGTGGATTACTTTGTTGGTCAGAGTAATCAGGACAACTACTTAAAATAAATTGCAATGCAACAATTTATCTCAAAGCAGTAGCAAATTATCTACCCTACTTATTTTATGTTTATCCATTCAGGTGAAATAATTTAATAGTTTCTTCATTTAAAGCATTACCAGTCTAAAGAAAACACTCATTCGCATTTAGAAACTAATTTGGATTTGACTTTCCTTAATCCATGCAACTAGCTTAGACCATTGTGTCTAAATTTGGATCACAGAGAGAAGACGGTAAATCCCTTTAAGTCCTGAAACAGTGAATGAAAATATTTGCTTCTAACTATAAAGTAAACAATCTTTTTCTCTTCTCTACCTGTCTCGTTTCATCTGATGCCTAAGAAAACAAAACAGTTTATAGTTGATGTCTCACACAACTCCATCCATCCATCCATCCATCTTCTACACTCTCTTTTCCCTTTGTGGGGTCGGGAGGTGCTGGTGCCTAACCCCAGCTAACATTCTGGGCGAGAGGCGGGGTCACCCTGGACAGGTTGCCAGTCTGTCGCAGGGCAACTGTCTCACACAACTGCGTAGTAAAAACTAAGTCATTGTGCTATTTAAAGTTTCCCAAAGAGTGCCAGGACAACACAGTTCAAAACCAAGACCGACAGGAAGATTAGAAAGCACAGAATGGACAGGAAAACTGACATTACTCTAAAAGGATCCCTTCATCCATGCATGCAACTTTCAGTTGCCATGCCAACCTGTTACCAGTCTGCTGCAGCCAAGATGAAAATGGAAACACTGCAGTAATGGAAAGTCTGATTCCTATATTAGTGCTGCCATAAAAAAAAATTTAAAAACTGGGCAAATTAGCAGAACAGCAACTCACCGAGACGTCAAAAACCTCTTCCGTGTCATCCAACATACGGACCGTGACAGTAACATGTCGGCCAGGGGGCATGGCCGGGGGCTTGTGGCCTGGGTCCAATGTACTGATGCCAAGAGTCTCAGGGGCTCCAAGACGCTGACCTGCTCCAGAAGACAGGTTCTCTGGGTCTGGCTCTGCCATGGCGCTCTGGGATGTTCACTGCAAAAACTGCATCGAAGCAAAGATACAGAGGCAATCAGCTGGCATTTGAACCATGTGTTATTCACAGCATTAATAGTGTGGGCTCTAATTAAAATAAGGAATCATTACCATCCTGAGTAAAGGCGCCCTGGTATATGCTATATTTGTACTCAGCACTAATGGCTCATAATTATTGCCTGTGGGAGTCTCATTTACAGCATGAGGAAAAAAAGAAAGATTCTAGGATGTTCTTAATTTCAAAGCATAGATCACTCTTAATTTAATCTGACAAATGAACCTCAGAGCTAGAGGGCAAAATCACAAGAGTCAGTTCAAAAACAAATCGATTCAGAAAAATCATACAAGCAAGGCACGGCAAAAAACAGTCACATGAGTTTTATCAGGTCTCAAGGGCAACATGTCAGAGATGTAAATATGCAGCTAGTGATGCGAACTGAGTGTGGTGAATGAAGAGTAATCTGAGAGCAGAGAACAGAACTGTGAATGAGAAACATCCTGCTTGAGAAGATTCAAAGATAGCCATGCAAAATGAATAAATATTCTCTTGTTTATAAATAGAAAACAGTTTTCAAATTATTAAAATCCATCAATATAGAGACCAATTCCATAGAAGATAAAAATGCTTAAAATAGATTTTTTTTAAGTTTTCTGTGAATGTCCTCCACATAAAATGGGATTAACCAAATGTCTTCTCTTCTAATTTCAAGTAAGAAATTAGCAACGTCAACAAATGACTATGAATTGGCTTTAGAAATGGGTTGACACATGACATCAAACTATCCAACTGCATTGCCACAGGCAAATCCACACAAGGCCCATAGCCATTCAAAGATCTGGCATTCCAACAAACTGAGATCATTCTGAGACCTTACCAAGTGGAAATAATGAAGCACCACAGATAGTGGGCAGCTGCTCAGGCACCACAGAGGTGAGTGACCGCTGCCAAGTAATGGCTAAAAGCTGAATCAGGCATTTCAAATGGAGAAGATTATGTAATGAGAATATGTGGACAAATCAAGCCATGAGGATAGGTATTAAATTCACTAAGATACTGCCAGGCATGTTTTTGTTTTTTTTAATGAAATATCCAAGCAATTAATCAAATGTTTTTCCTTCTATGTATATCAATTCATTTGCATTTCTTACATTTTATAGAGAACTAAATTAAGCATCTATTTACTACTGATACAATGTGTTGTTTTATGCAACAGTGGATCTCAAAAATGTACAGTTAATAGACCGGATGTAAAGCAATTATACTATGTCATTAATTTTATCTGAAGACATTTTTATTCAATGTAGATGGTACTCTTGGACTCAACCATGCTTTCTAGCAGCCAGTTAAATGTTTGGGTCAAAACGGACTGATATTTGGAACTGAACCGCTCTTATTGTCATTCATCATACGGAAACACTGCTATGGCAGAGAGCATGATACTGACTCCGCTATGTTTTATTGTGGATATAGTATTACCTTGATGGTGTAAGGGGCTGTTAGTGACAATCATATTTTGGGATTGTGGTCCATAATTTCAAGTTTGTTTTCATTAGAGTATAACAAGATTTTGGAAGATTTAATCCAAATTAAATGTGAGCCCCTTTGCAGCATTGCTTCTCATTCATTTTAATTAAACATCCAGTTTCTGTCATCTCACTATTTTCCTGTATTTTCAATGAGATTCTTTGAATATGGCTTTCAAATGAGTAAAGAGTTATTAAGGTTGTGTGTGTTATTTATTCATTTTTTTAATTTACAACAAATGTTGCATCATTTGCACCTGTTGTGTTCAGTCACCACAGAGGAGTGTGAGCTAACAGTACTATTTTCCAGTGAAAATACAGACACTCCACAAGGAGTTATGCCTAACACTATCGCTGTGGATGTAATTTGTGAAAAGAAACATACTTTAATTCAAATCTGCTAATTTATTACATCTGACCCTTAACCAACCGTCACTCAGCAGTTCTTGCCTTGATTTCTGGCCATCATTTAGAGTTTTGCCTCTAAATTCCCGGCTTGTGTGACCTGCATATGGAAACCAGAGACCCTTCACACAAAGCAGTAGTGAAACAGAGGGAAGGGAAAGAGTAGACAGTGATTATTTCAGCCAACACATGCCCTCCCTCGCAGAGGGTATCATGAATCAACTGGTCAGGAGTTCTGCGTGTTCAATCTGAGTGCCTAACTCAAGTCCAAACAAAAACACAGAACAGGCACCAATTGTGCAGCTGGCACTAAAACACAAGTCACTCAGTGTACAATACCAGGCCGACGTTTACAGACGGGGTAACCTCGCTGCCTTTGAACAAGTTTGCTTGAAATTCTCCACATATGTGCAATGTGGAGCTGGGTTTTATAACAGTGGCTCCTGTGTGTGCAAGGGGCCCCTCCAGTGCACAGCTGGAAACCTTTAGTGACAGCTGAATGGCCAGAGGCTGCAGCCTGATACAACCAGTTGTCCACCTGAAAGAAGCTGCATAACAAAACAACCAAAAAGGGGTCAATTTCCTCCTGTGCTCTGCAACAGATCCTGATATGTGGGTGTGGCTGGATTTGCCGAAGTTCCAAATGTTAGGGATAGTATATGATCTTTATGTGGAAGGATTGCAAGCGGACTGGAAACATGCATGATGAACTTCTTGTGAAAACTCTCCTGACTCACCTCTCACAGTCTTGACACCCTGACAGTAATGTGGGTTAACAGAGCAGAGGCTGCAGTAATCCTCATGGTATTATCACCAGCAGCTACAGCACATGTGACATTAATACACTGCCCGGACTCACCTGGACACGCACTGTGGAAACTAAGCTGGCAGATCACATTTGCACACTTCCTGGTGAGGTATTGATCATTTAAATGTCACGGTGATCCAAGAATCAAATTACAGAGAGGAAACCTGAGCGATTGCTGCTGCGTCTGATGAGGAAAATTCGTGCAATGCAATCCACACTGCAGGACAGAGAGGACAGGACCCAAAATCCATTGGATCACGAAAAGACACGGGAAAGATACTCCCAAGACTTAACCCGAATCTCATCAAACAAGTTCAATCACTTCCCTAAAACAGAGCAACACTGACGGAGGACTTGCGCTGCACGGTTCTTACCCCTTCTTCTCTTCTCTGGTAATGCGGGCTTGACCAAGCCAAAGTATTTCCCGCAGCTGAAATGAAGATATTATATCCACGTCCGGGCGCACGGAGAGAAAATGTGAATCCCAAGGGAGTTTTTAAACGCGGTTATCCCCGCAGCAGAGGCTCTCTGCGGTCGCCATGACGGCCGTCTGAGCGAGTGAGCTGCGGAGAGAGACGAGATTTCACCAAAGCAAGCCGCGAGCAGGATCTTCTCCCGTTGGTTCTTACTCAGACAATGAAGGAGGTGCTGCACCTCCACCTTCTGACACGAACCAGGAACTCTGGGGAGGAACAACAGCACCATCTAGTGGCCTGTGCAGCAACCACACACCTTTGGCAAACTTGTTTGGTGCGCATGTAAAAATGGTTAATTTTTACACTATACAGTAGAAGTTGGGGCACAACATGTGGAGTTAATATAAAAGTAATGTAGAGTAAGTGAAATAAATTAAACAAACATATTTTTCATGAGAAATAAAGAAAGAAATGTTAAATGTTACTTTTAGAATGACAAGCTCCAACTTGTGAGGATTAGCTGATGTAGAAATTGAACACTAAATAAACTTGTCAGTGTCCATGTAAATGTATCCCAGTGTAAAGCCTGCAAGATCCTGCACCCATGGATCTTGCTTTTTGAGAAAGCAAGATCACAGACATGTAAGGGCAAAACATCAAGGGACCATTTGCATAACTTTGTGCAGGTCCTACCTTTTTGTTGGCTGTTCTTTATGTGCTTGTTGTCGTGTCTGTGGTTTTTTTTGTGTCTAAGGAAGTTTGTGTCTTTTGTCATTTTTTGTTTGAGGGTATTTTCGGTTGTTCCTTTGTTGTCCTTGTTCTTATTTTGCATCTTCTTGTAGAATCTCTCGTTTTTTCCTGTTTTTGTAATTACATTGCCTCTTCTTGCTGGAGTTTACTTTTCTTTATCAACATTTCAATCAGTGGGTCAGGTCCTGTTGTCCCAGGCTTGCAGCCAATGGTATCATAGGATTTTTAAAAGTCTTCGGTAACTGGATCCACCCATTACCGCAACGTCTCTCTGATTCTGATAATAAGCCAGTAAGTGGGGTGATACTGCCTGTGACTGTATTATGTAATTATTGCTCAGTGTTTACCGCTGCTTTCATTTTTTTTATGGCGAGTGGGAGGTATTTTTTGGCTCACATTTCATAACTGTGCTCAGGGACAAGGAATGGTAAACTTTTTTTTTATGTCCGTCATTTTCTCACTGGCAGAAAAAGCGTCACCTACGCACTCAGTTGTGTGGGACAGAAGGAGGAGAAATCTCAGTTGGTGTCTTGGCAGCTTCACAGGCCCTCTGGAGGTTCTTTCTTGGAAGTGAAGCAATAATGAACATAAAAGTGTGAAAATGAATAGGGTGAGGAAAACAGAGATGATGCTGGCTTGGGTTACTTATGTAAGCAGTCAAGAACTGGGGCCATGTTCTCACTGATCTCCTATTCACTTATACTGTATAGTAAAAAAATCTATTTAATAAACCACTGATCAAGAGGGAAAGGAACAGGAATTTACTTGGAAAACATTTGTTTTCTGTGGTTGCCATGACGAATTTCTGTGAAAATTTCCCACAGGAATGCATTAAAATGAGTATTATTTACTAATTTTCAAAAGTTTTAACACTTTTTTGATTTCTCTGAGAAGCTTAAGCATCTTGGTGTCTTCGCTAATTGCTATTGTCTGTTGTGGTGACGAAAGAGACCTGGTCACAGGTATTCTAGACATGTCTCACCGGGAGGAGACACTGCGGAAGATCAAAGACTCGCTAGATGGACTATCCCGTGCAACCTCTAAATGCATTGAGACACCTCTGAATCTCAGAGGTATCTGAAGGGTCTCATTATGGAGATGAAAGTTTGGGTCAACATATTTAACATATTATGGTGAAATATATATATTTTTTTATGAAGCTGTCCCTATCTCAACACTACAGTAAATGGTTTGAATTAAATTTCTAAACCAGCATCACCATAAATGTCTTGCCTTTGACATAAAAGGCAAGGCATCCACCTATTACCACAATGGGTAATGGGTGGATCCATTAGTTTTGCACTTGCAGTGGAGGAGCTCGAGGGGAATGCTGTTATATTTTTACATGAATTAGCTAACAAGTCATCTCATATTAAAAGAGGAAAAAGGGCACCTGTCTGAAGTCATAACTACCAAACAGGAGGGCCAGCTGTTTCAAGAATAAGTCATTTCTATTTGTATGTCTAGTTAATTATATAAAGTCTTTCCTAAAACTTCATAAATCTTGCAAATAGGTCAGGTTTTCAGGTCTACTATTGAATGTCTGCTGTTTCCCACTGCTAGCAAATTTGAATGAAAAAAACAACCTCTTCTGTGGAGAAATGTGTATTTGACCCAGGTCTTGACATATTGAAGACCATGGTTGTATCTTGATTTAAGGATTAGCACAAGAACAGTTTTCTAGTTTTTTTCTCTTTGGTTGCTAGGCAGCAAGCGCATCACTAGCAGCAGCACACATCAGTTCTTTGTGTCCATTCCATGCCTTTGATGTAGATGATGCAATAGTTTCTCTGTTTGTGCAAAATTCCATGAAGTGACAACTAGTTGGAGGCGTGTTTAGTGAGTGGAGAGAAGTGCAGCAATTTTAAAGTGAAGATTTCCGACCAGCGTTCATTGGAAAAAGAAACTTTCATAGCCACCATGGCAGAAAATAGAGAATTTTACCTTGAAAATGAGGTTTTTAACCGCGAGGAGTTTAGGGCCAGCATGCTTAATTTTCTTCAGGAGCTAACCAATGATGAGATGGTGTGTTTGAGTTCAGGGAGTCTCCACGAGCAAACAAAACATAGAATTATGGAGTTGGTGCAAGGATATGTTACCCCTGTAATTGACCAAATTTTAAAAAAATTGGCACAGAAAGACAGTCGGACAGGAGTAAGCCCTGATATTGTCAACCAGTTTATGTACGATGAGGTATCCAAGAATTTATTACATTCTATGGCCACAAATCCACAAATTGGTGAAAAAGTCAAGGAAAAGGGCTTTACTGAAAGAATTAGGGGGTTTCTAGCATGGTGTTTTGGAGTGCCACAACCAGTAGCGGTGGTTGTCCAAGAAGTACCTCAGACTAGGAGAAAGTCAGAAGTATTCATCCCCATTGGTGTAGCGCCTTCTGAGGAAGAAGAAACTAGTTCTCAAACAGACTTGGATTTTAAACAGGAATCTCAGGAATCAAGGAATCAAGAGGACACCTATAGAGAACATCGTCGCAGTAGTCGCCTAATTGTCACCAAAGAAGGAGACATTGAGATTGCAAGCATTTTTAGCTTTCAGGAGGAAGAGGTAATGGAGACAGAAAGGATTCCTGCAGTACCTCCATCAAAGAGTGCAAAACTGAAGAAGTACTTTCAAAAGAATTTTGGTTCAACTTGTTGTGGAAAGGTTCCACTATCTGCATCAGATGTCCCAGAAACATTAGACACTATGCCAAGATCAACAGAATATGCTACTCATCCTGCACATGTGCAGTCCGAGGAACCATGGAAACCTATTTTCACTGAGATTGGTTCCCAGGAGGAATATAAAGAAGACTATGAAGAGGAAGAACATGTAGGTTTATTTTCTGAATCCTTTCTTCATTACATTTACTCAAGAGGTAACCTGAATGTCACCACAGATGAAGACAAAGATTCTGA
This sequence comes from Phalloptychus januarius, assembly GCA_902982915.1. Taxonomy (NCBI): domain Eukaryota; kingdom Metazoa; phylum Chordata; class Actinopteri; order Cyprinodontiformes; family Poeciliidae; genus Phalloptychus; species Phalloptychus januarius. The sequence goes on along the minus strand of CADWAE010000230.1, from coordinate 10,256,650 downwards.
GGGAACACATATTCTTGACATCTTCATGGGTGAAGAGGTATTTCCATCAAAAAAGTGGCAAGTGACTACTCTTCCTGAAATGTTTGGTAGAAGGCCATCAAGGGTTTCACCTAGTAGGTCATCAGAAAACACATTGCCAAAGCGTTTTGTCCCAGATGAATTCCTTCCTCAGAAGATGCAGATGTTTTCTTTTGAGGGTCCTGCTGGAGACAAAAAGGCAGAAAAATCTAAAAATGCTGTGAAAATGCTCATTCGGAGAATAATTTCTCACACCATAGATAAATCAGGATACATGTGTAGACGAAATGTTTCCAACTTGATTGAAGAGCAGCTGTTTAAAAAAGTTTGGTTAGAACTTCAAGGAAACCTTTCTGACATTGACCCAGAAAGGATTGAACACTGTGACATAGTCATTTTTAAAGACCTCTGTAAAATGTTCAAAAGAGGCTCATGCAATCTGTTGGACTATTTGTACTTGGACAGAGAACCAAGCCTTTATCATGACATTGTGGTATCCTGTGTCAAAACGCATATCTTGAGTCTGAAGAACTCTACCTAATCCAGGGCATTATGGAATTAATGGACATAGTACATAACTTAACTGTAACCATCCCACATTAATCTAGTTCAAACAGCAGCTGCAAACATTAGTTGGCTAGAATTTCATTCTACATATTCTTGGGTTCTCTCCGGGTGCTCTGGGAAACCCCCCTTACACGCACAAAAACACACACGCGCATGCGCACACCCCATTCTTACTTGAGTAAGGTTTCTGGCTACTTTACCCACTGAAAGCAAGTTAACTGATAAAAAAATACATTTTATCTATCTATCTATCTATCTATCTATCTATCTATCTATCTGTCTGTCTGTCTGTCTGTCTGTCTGTCTGTCTGTCTGTCTGTCTATCTATCTATCTATCTATCTATCTATCTATCTATCTATCTATCTATCTTTTCATATATATATATATAATATATAATATATATATATATATATATATATATGTATATGTATATATATATATATATATATATATAGAACGGGCTGTCAAGTCCCTGTACGACCGGTGCCAGAGTCTGGCCCGCATTGCCGGCAGTAAGTCGGGCTCGTTCCCGGTGAGAGTTGGACTCCGCCAGGGCTGCCCTTTGTCACGATTCTGTTCATTACATTTATGGACAGAATTTCTAGGCGCAGCCGGGGTGTTGAGGGGATCCATTTTGGTGGCGTTAGGATCACATCTCTGCTTTTTGCGGATGATGTGGTCCTGTTGGCTTCATCAGAGCGTGATCTGCGGCTCTCGTTGGAGCGGTTCGCAGCCGAGTGTGAAGCGGCCGGGATGGGAATCAGTGCCTCCAAATCCGAGGCCATGGTCTTGAGCCGGAAAAGGGTGGAGTGCCTTCTCCGGGTCGGAGGGCGTGTCCTGCCCCAAGTGGAGGAGTTTAAGTATCTTGGGATCTTGTTCACGAATGAGGGAAGAAGGGAGCGGGAGTTCGACAGGCGGATTGGTGCAGCCTCTGCAGTGAAGCGGGCGCTGTACCGGTCCGTTGTGGTGAAGAGAGAGCTAAGCCAAAAAGCGAAGCTCTCGATTTACCGGTCGATCTACGTTCCTACCCTCATCTATGGTCATGAGCTTTGGGTCATGACCGAAAGAACGAGGTCCCGGATACAAGCGGCCGAAATGGGTTTTCTCCGCAGGGTGGCTGGGCTCTCCCTTAGAGATAGGGTGAGAAGCTCAGTCATCCGGGAGTAGAGCCACTGCTTCTCCGTATCGAGAGGAGCCAGTTGAGGTGGCTCGGGCATCTGGTCAGGATGCCTCCTGGACGCCTCCCTGGTGAGGTGTTCCGGCCACTGGGAGGAGGCCCCGGGGAAGACCCAGGACACGCTGGAGGGACTATGTTTCTCGGCTGGCCTGGGAACGCCTCGGGGTTCCCCCGGAGGAGCTGGAACAAGTGGCTGGGGAGAGGGAAGTCTGGGCCTCCCTCCTTAAACTGCTGCCCCCACGACCCGACCCCGGATAAGCGGTAGAAGATGGATGGATGGATGGATCTTTATATATCTTTTAGGACGCAGCCCTCTGCTGCATGCTTATGAAAAACCGAGAGCGGAGGAGATACAAGTGGGTTATAGCTCGGTGCAGCTAATTTAAGTACGTTTCCAGTTTGTTTTGTTTTTCTTTTTTTTTTCAAAGAATTTGTAGGTGCGGCTTATAGTATGGTATAGTCCGGTAAATATGGTAAGACCTGTGCAAGTTTAATCAAAAATATATTTAACAGGCTACTTAAATATTACATTGTGGCTTACAAATCATGTGAATGATAAGCTGGCTTGACATTTGTCCAGCAATCAGTCGCTGATACTTCATAAGCCATAAAAGGTAATTGCTGTAGAAGCTGGTTTTTCACAGAGTGCTATAGCCTTACTGAAAAGTTGCAGTACAAACAGATGCTACCAAGAGTGGTTGCTGCAGGTTTAAGTAGATTGTGAAGAAAAGCCTATTTAACAGTTCAAGGGTGATTTACAAGATGTGGACTGCAGGTGGAGCCAGAGGTTCAAGAGCTATCAATAACATCCAGGACATGGATAAGAAGAGCCAACCAAGTACTGCACCTGTACAAAGACCTACATTTGAACAAAATTACATTTCTGCTAAAAACATATTTTCAAAAATTGCTCTAAGCAATTTTTATATTTTCTAAAGAAATTAATTGCGGGTTTCAATTAGCCTTTATGCTAAGAAACCAAAGAAATGGTGGCTGATGATAGAGGTAATATGTCTCTGCAGGGTGCCTATTGCTGTTTTAAGTAATTAAAATTTATTTGACTGTCATGTGATTTTAACATTCTGTTTATTCCCCTTGTTCTAAGGGTCAAAAATGACCCACTTTAACAAAAGCCCCAAAATAAAGCAGCTTACTTGAATTTGAAATCCAAAATCTTTTTAGCACGATGAAACAATCTGTTATTTATCATGTCAACTCAATCTAATTCATTTTTATCATGCATTTTTATGTGTAAATGTATTGTATATATATATATGTATTTTTACAACACAAAAATACAATCAACAGTTTTACACTTCTTTTTACAATAAACCAGTTGTCATACATTTTCTTTTACACGGTAAAGTTTTATTATTGTAATTATATAAATGTGAAGTAATTACATCTGAATTAACTATACTGAAAGGGAAAAAAATGAACTTTTATATGGGGTGTCTTTTATTGGTAACCTTTTTGTCAACAGTTCATTCTTTTATACTGTTTAGGTCATCAATTATGAAAATACTTCTCTCATACAACATCCTTCAAGATGAAATGTTGAAGGATGTTCAACATAAGAGCATCGTCAACATAAGATGTTGATCATAAGATATTCAACATCTTATGTTTAACATCCTGCAAATTTATATTAGATATTCAACATCTTGTGTAGGACATGTGTAGTATGTGTAGTATGTGTGAATGAACAATCTATGACCTGTTGGACAGTGAAACATCTACTCACGACTTCAGCAAGAAATCAAGTAGGGGTACTTTGATTTGATTTGCTTTTGAGTAATAGTATTTTTGAAAGAGAATTTGAAACATTGCAGCAAAATATGGCTAGTGACACTTAAGTTAGTGTCTGATCAAAAGCCTTGGGTAGTAGCTACATTTTTGTTTTGTTAGGTGAGCTGCACTAGATAATTCCAAATTTTAGTTCTTAACTTTTCCATGGTATTTTAAGTCAGCTTAATTCTTTTCAATGCCACTGGAATATTTCTGCAGAAGACATGCTGAATGGCAGAATGCAGACAGCTTTGTCGTATTTTCCATTTTTTTCGTGATGGAGAAAACATTGACCTGGATACACAAACTCTTGCCTGTTGCTGCCTGTAGTCCAAAGTCCAGGACTGACAGCAGCTTTCCCATTCAACAGGGGGAAGGCCTTTACACTGGAGGGGCGGGGTGCTGCAGAGTAAAGAGCAGATCCTCCTTTCTGACGTCCTGGATGTCCAATGAAATCCTGCTCCAGAGGAAGGCAAAGCTGAACTGTAGGAAAACTTGAGGGTTTTGTTTTCAGAAAAACTGAATCAGTGGGCGGGAACTCCACATCAACATGAGCCAACTTCAAACTCGTGGTGCGCGCTTGTAGTTGGGGGGGATCGACCCGGATAAACCGAGGATGGATTTCCTCTGAACGTCGATGATCGTTACGCCTGGATTGGATGGGTCGCTGATGCGAAGCGGTGCGTAACGATGGCCACCCCAGTGCACCCGGAGACCAGGAAATTTACACGAGGTCTGAGTAAACCAGGCACCGCAGCTGAACTCAGGCAAAGTGTCTCCGAGGTGGTGAGGACGTCCGTGCTGGTTGTAAGTACACACCTTAAGTTCCTCCACTATCTTCCCCCTCTTCTCTCGCGGTGCCTGTGTGGATTGGGAAACTGCGAATTTGTCTTTTACGCACAGTTTCAGCTGAAGAAATGGCTGGGCGATCAGCTGGGTGGGAGAGAGGGCTGTCATGGAAAAATGCAATAGGTCTTATAATGAGTAAATGACCCTGACATGTATACACTAGAGAGCCGCAGAGCATGTTTTGGAGTGGATGAGTGATGATTGCTATGCCAGAGAAAGGGACTTTAAGAATACATACAAAAAAAGAAAGCAAGAACTTTTATGACTCACTGTACTGAAACCCCCCAGCTCCTAGCCAGTTCATGGACATTTAAAGCACAATGTGGGTGTTAGAAAACTTCTCTTTCGTCCTCAGCATGCCAGCTGGGGTGTAGGGTATGGAAGTCCAAAGATGCCACAAGTCATTAAATAAATAAGACATTAAATAATTACTTATGCAAGCGTATATTTATGGATCTGGTGGATAAATTTAGTGTAATGTAAATGTTATCACACTCTAATGGCTTGTGCTTCCTTTTAAGGGAAGTTATCTGCTACTTGATTTGAGAGTCATTGAAACTTCTGAGATGTTTGAGACAATAACATATTAAAATATGTAAGGATAGGTAATTTGCATTAAAAATATTTGAATTAAAATTCAGCAAAGTCTATGACTTCAATTGAGCTTATGCATTCTACTTTACACCAATATTCTGAATCTATTTCACAAGTTAATATGAAATAACAGGGCACACATAAGAGATGGAAGTGTGCAATTGTATTCTTCCTAAAAAAAAAGCTCAAAGGAAGCAGTCTGATGCTCTGAAAGGCAGTGGCAATATTATTTTACTGTTTATCTTGTCTGACATGATGTAAGCAACTAAGACAAACAAAAGCGTATCTGCTTTTACTCTGCCAAAAACCACAGCAAGTTACACAGAGTTCCATTCAAGTCACAGCATGTGTATGTTGACTAGTCAGTTTCTGATCAGGTAAATTGACAGCAGTAGTAGTAGCCCCAACAAAGACTCTGCCATGTAGCGCTGAATGATAAAATGCTTTAGAGACGTGTTGGAGTCACATCCATAAAACAAAAAACTAAAAAACTTTAATTGAAACAATTATATTTGCTTGTTTCCTTTATTAAAATAATTCTAAGTAATTCTAAAAAGTAATTCAATAATTATTAAAGAAATTATTGAATTGTATCACTTTTGGACCTCCATACATGAAGTCAGTCATGATATTACATGATATTACTTCTTACTTAATCAGTTCTAACAACTCATAAATTTGGATCTCACCTACAGGAGCACTTGCACAGAGTTAGTGCTTATTTGAAGCTACTATGTCAGGGGCCACCCTTTTAATGGAAATACACTGAGATTAAAAATAAGCCATTTACAGATGTAGCTCTGTGGCTTCTGTATCATATAATGCCATTAGTAGTGCTGATAAATGATTGGTTTATTTGTCTGTCCTCTCTCACTTCCAACATCAAGGCCACCTGTAGCACACATCCTTCTTGGTTCATTTTTACCCCAAAGCAATTGGATCTGACCCCTTTTGTTGTGTCCGAGTTTGGTGCTCCTTTCTACCCAATTGTTCCTGCTTTCTTGGAAAAAGTTGCCAGGCAACTCGAAACGGACACCATCCAAGCTCTCTTGTCAGGGAAATGGAATCCTGAGTCAGGATCCCAGACATCTAACCACACCTTCATATTATTTATTCATTCTCACTTTGGTGCGCAGCCAGGGGACGCCTGAGGGAGGAGATCGACACTGGATACAAGAATGCATGTTGGGAAATCCAAATGCCTCCATAGGCAGCTTGTATAAACTTGGCTTTGTGAGCAGGAACACATAAGTTAAAATGATGATGAACACAAGAGGAGATACTTTACAACTGGCCCGTACTTTTAATTTAAAGGCACTTTAGCTGTTCAATCTAATACAGACTTTTCAAAAGTATTTATACCTGTCAGTTACAAACTTCATTGTATTTTATAAGAATTTTATTTGAAAGACCAACATAAAGTAGAGCCTAATTGTGAAGTGGATGGAGAATAATTCATGGTTGGTGGCATGCATTTGTCTTTAGTTCCTTTGACCCAATACTTTGTAGAGCTAAACTTTGCATCAGGTGGTTTTTGAAAATCAGAAAAAGCAGTCAGATTGGACGGATAGCATATGTAAACAACATTTCTCAAGCCTAGTTGCAGATTATGTCTGGAATTGACTGGACTATTACAACAAATAAATATACTTTTATCTAAACCGTTCAGTTCACTGTGTCTATGGTTGGCTACTTTCTGGAAGGTAAAACTCCACAACCTGAAAAGTTTTTTGTTCAGTTTCTCTTCTCATCAACTCTGACCAACGTTTCTGTCCCTGCTAAAGGAACTAATTTCCTCAGCATAATGGTGCTGTGAACATGTTTAACTGAAGGACAGCATGTTTTGGCTTTCTTTTCTTTTGGTGCTAGAAATGGGACTTAATAGGGCTTTCTTTATCTCATGAATTTTTGTCTAATTCTGCTCCAACGCCCTGATCTAGAGAACACACAAGTAATAATTGTCCTGTCAGTTCTCCCTCCTTAGCTATGGATCTTTGCAGCTCCTCCAAAGTTATCAGTAATCTGTTCTTCTGATTAATGATTTCCTTCAAAGTTCCTCCTTCCAGTTAGTTTAAGACATGTCCTCCCAGGTTTGCAATTGTTCTATCCTTCTCTGTTTACAGATGACATCTTGTTCAAGATTTAGGATATTGTTTCACAACTTCACTAACCATGCTTATGCTTCTCCACATATTTACCCTTGATTGATTCGCTGTGTTCCTTGGTCTTTGTTATACTGTTTTTCACTTAAGTTCTCTAACAAACCTCACCGCTCTTCACAGTACAATTTTTCCTACTACTGAGTTTAAAAGGTGAGATGGAATTTGTTTAACCTTTAGGTGGCTTCTGAAGTCAGTTGGTTGCACTGGATGTTATTTAGGGGTATCAGAGTAAAGAGCACTAAATAAAGATGATAAACAAATGTGTATTTGTCTAGCACCTTAAATCTATATATAATAATTTATGATTTTAATTAAATAAATGTTAAAAGAGTTTGAATAGGTTTGCAGCAGTACTAAATAAATAGCTTGTATTGTATTTCAATTAAAAGGCACATCCTTGGAAATGTTCTCTGTTGTGGTATATTTATTCATGGAGTTTTAGTATTTGCTGAAATGTTTTAGCTTGACAAAGAATGTAACTTGAAACAAAGCTGCTGTCTACGCAGCTTGTAATTAATTCCTTCATGAAGCATGTGAATGCCACAGCAGGACTGGAAAGATCTGTTTTACGCTAATAAAGGAATCATTGTGCCTGTTCAGCTTTAGACCACGATGATGTTTCAGCTTGAAGCACAAGTGTCGCACAAGCTTTAACATACACGAATGATCTTCTATATCTGGTTTTCACACAGCACTGGTGCCTACGACCCTTCTCCTAACAGTTTGTGCATTTTTGTGAAGGCGCATGCGGGTCAGAGCCTCATTGTTTATTGTTGGAGTGGAGAGCAGAGAGATGTGTAGTAGGCCTGAGCCCTCAGCCTCACCATCCCTCCGCTTGTCCACACATCAGGCCTGCACTATTAGCACCATAATAGCTCTCATCAGCTTTGAATTAGTTTTTTTTCTCAGTGGGGAGGCACTTCGGATGTTCTCATCAATGTTGTGTGAATAAAATGATTTCCTTGCCAACTTTTTAAGCATCTGCACTGTTACTGTCATCATTGTATTGACTAGTTTGTAGTATGACAAATCTAAAGTAGTTGTTTCATGTGTAAAATGTGTTAAATATCTAGAGGGGGTCTTACATAATTGTAATCAATATATCGAACTGCCTCCCTGCCTGATTGTAACATCCTAAAACCGTCAGTGTTCCTGCTCTGTGGCTGAGCAGAGCGAGCTCCACACCAGATGGGTGTCATTATGAGAGAGAGTGATGCAATTAGCTGTTAGTCGCCAGAACTTGCATAACTTATATGCTGTGAAAGTGCAGGCAACAGTGTGAGCCTCGGAAATGTAGTGAGGATGAGGCTTGATGGATGAAAAAAAAATTCACAACACAGCAACAGGAGATGTTTTTTTTTTTTTTTAAATATATTTTGGAAATTTTTAGCTTTGTGCATCTTCCAATTCAGCTTCGCTGGAGATGAATAGGTGTTGAAATTCAGAGGAGTCAGATTTTAACACAACTAGCCTACAAATAGAGATGCATTAATCCTAGAAATGTTCTGACAATATTTTTTTTGTTTTGTTAGGGAATGAAAACACTAAAAAATGGAAACCAAATAGCAATGATAGTGTTTTCAAAAATGTATTTTGAATGAGAGTCAATTGCCAACAATAAAACATTAATAGCAAAGAGACACCAATTTCCCTAGTTAGATAAAAATGCATATGGAGTACTTCATGACATTTGTATTAGAAAAGCCAAAGTGTATGGGGGAAAAATGTCAAGAAGTATTTATTCAAAATAAACATCACATCTGGGGAATAAATACAGTTAGTCTAACCATTCATATCCATAGTGTCATATAGGCGGTGGTGCCTATTTCCAGTGGCCATTGGGTGAGAGTTGGGATTACACTCTTGTCACCAGTCCATCACAGAGTACCATTTAATATTTATCAAGAAAGATGTAATTATTCATTCATTTCTCTAACACAAATGATCTATTACTGGTACATTATTTACTACCTAAAATAATTGTAAAGCGTGAATTTGTAATTTGTTTAACATTTGCATTAGAGTTTTGTGGAGCTGGCATCATCAAATCTTGCAACAGTCGCTGTGTCTTCTTAGACGGTAAATATATCCTCTCTTATCAAGGAGATTTCCAAACGGTAGCATAAACTATATGTTGAACATTCTCTTATTCTTTGGCTGTTTCATTAACAAAGATTGGAAAGATCTGAATGTTAACACAAAGCCATTTGCTCTGGAAATTGGTTTGGCTTCCCGCTGCCTGCTCAAGTCACTCTTGCTTCTGAAATATGATGGATTTGCCGTCTCATCCTCCATGAATTGCAGATATAGTTTGTAGAACATTGTTTTCTCTTTTAAAAAACTATTGTACTTCTCATGACTTCAGTTTTAGACTTCTTCTGATACTGAACACTTGATCATCATTGCCTCTTGTTTCCTCATTCAATTGTTCTTTACTTATTATAGGCTGATGCCCTTAATCTCTGAGTGGACATGTATAAGTTTCCAACCAGTCGGTCAAACTAGAACCATCAATTTTTGGTTATAGGCAGGGCGTGTAATGGATGGAAAAATACAATATTTCTCACTGTTGCTGTCTTGTTATTCTCTTTTTGTTCAAACATGCTTATGATATGGAAATCCCAAAATGTCCCAGAGGGTGTGTTTATCAGTTGGAGGAACAGCTTTGTTTGTTACCAGAGCCATTTGTCCTTCTTTGTTTGATAGGGTGGAATTGTGAACTTATTGTCAGGCAAGTCAGTGTGCATGAAGTTAGTAAATCTTTACATTGAAAGGTAAAGGGAAATCTCACTTGTTTTTCATGTGTTTTGGAGCAAGCACTGAGTGTTGCATACTGTAAGTCACAGTACTGATCCATCAGAAGATTATACTTGAGTGTGTGAGACCTAAGCAGCTTGACCTCCCTGCTTATTCCCAGCTCTGTCTGCCCATCACTTTTAAATCCTCTGTGTGTTTGGACGAAAGTGTGCATAAGCTACATTTGTTGCTGTCCTTGTTGATGGGTAAGGAAAACTAAAATATAAAGGGGGCCTGAGACGGGAGAGCAGGTAGGTTAATAATACATGGGACCCTTTTAGTAGCCAATGGACCCATTAAGAGATTGTGCTGTACCATTTGGTAATAAATTACGCAAAACTCAGCTGTACATTCATTGTTAAATCCATGTGAATAAGCTTTGCTGTGACACAGCAACAAATTGACCTACATGTAGTCACAGTTACAGTAATGCAGCCTCATTTAGCAATAAACTGAGTCCCTATGGAGATAGCATTGTCACTGCTGACACTTGCACAAAATAGAGCAATTAGAGCAATAAAACACACTAGCAGTATCAATAGTACTTTAGTAGCATAATTAATAATAGTTTTTTTTCTAGATAAAAGCACTGATGTTTATTTTGGCCATAGCACTTTGCATACACTCTATGCTGATGCTAATATTTTCCATACAAAAACTATTATGTTCTTAATTTTGTTGTCATTTTTGGCTATAATACTTTTCCCCTTACAGATTTCTTATTTTTACTTTTCTGTCTTTATTTCCTCTGCGCTTTCCACACAAATTGCTTTTAGTGGTTTTTTTGCATGTACACAGATGAGTTAAAAAAAACGTAAAATTGTGAAAGTGGGATTTAAAACTCACATTAAGCTGTAAAATCTGATTCAGACTTGTCGCTTATTTTTCTGCTTCCAATCTAAACCCATTTTCACACTTTGCAGTTATGACTGGAAAGGTTGAAAATTCCTGATTTAATCAAGTTAATCTTGGGATAACATGAAGAACCTGCTGTAAAAACTGAAAAGATTTTCCCTTGTCCAAACCATATAGACCCCAGTTAGTCCTGCAGCAGTAAAGCCAATTCAAATGATCCAACACCCAGACAGACGGATTCTGTTCCAAAATAAATGAAGACTGATTTCCTCCCATGGATAAGGAGAGAAGGTTAAATACATGTTGAAATAAGTGTTAAATGTTTCCTCCAAGCCGCAGATGAAACCTAGGTCTAAAATTCAGTCCCTCTATGAGACTGCTTGACAATTTTCTTGGACAGAATTTTCTTGTACAGAAATAAGGAAACGTTTAGCTTCTTCCAGACATCTCTGTAATCTGCAGTACAGACTGCATCACTCTGAGCAGCCAGTACTTTCTCAGGAATAACATATGGTCATCTAGATATTTGTTTTATTTTCACCATGCAGAACAGCGAGTTCCTACCATTACACAGCAAAATTTCTCACAGTTATTCCATCCTGCTGGAGTAGGAAGCGCCCTTGACTTCCTGTCCTTCGTCTTCTGATAGGTCAGAGGCCAGTCTTCTCCTTGATAGAAACATTTTGCTGTGACTGTATTTGGGCCAAACACAAGTGTTGGGCAGGGCCCCGAGTTGTAAACCGCCCACTGAGTCTGTAAGTGTTCTGCCTAATAGAGCAGAGTTGTTTTGGAGAACAGAAGAGGTTACCATAACAGAGAGGGGGGTCTGCTGAAGGATCTCATCTGTGGATGTTTTTCTTTTAGCAAGTGTGTGATAGAGCTTTGGGACTTGCTTTACACTCGCCTCCCAAGAACAATAAATTCCCCTCACCTTAAAGAACTAGTTCAGGATTTTTGAAGCGAGTTTCTATTAATATGGCACAAGTAGCTAATGTGTTACCTGCAGTGGATAAGCTTTTATTTTAGTAAAAACCCAGGCTAGTTGCTCCCAGATGCAGAAGCTAAAAGTCAATGCAAAAGATACTGACACCAGAAAGGATTTTTTCCCCCCCATTTTTACTAAAATTAAAAAAGTTTATGCTGTTTTAATTGCCATCTTGTCTATATTATTTGGTAGTTTTAAAGTTAACAACCAACAAAAGCAACAAAAACACATTAAAATTACATTTACATCAATTAGTATCATGTAAAACAGATAAATGGAAGCAAAAAAGAATGACAGATTAAAATGGATAGCCTGGATTTACAGCCTGGGACTGAAGGAGTATCTAGAAAAAAGTTTGCTTGTTAATCTGAGAGCTATCAGGGATAGATAAAAATTAAATAAAGGCTTACCCATTAAGGGTCTTCTAAAACAGAAGAACTGGAGTTTTTACTGATGTGTTTTTATGCGAGTAAGCAGTCTTTGAGCTGTGTTTTGAACAAACTTCCGTCACCAACTCTCTGTGCCATACAACATTAAAGACGCCTCCCTGGCTGGCCTTCTTCGGCTGAATGGTGCTTAAAAAGTAGATTTTTTCTATTGGCTACAGTGATAAAGCTTGGTACAACTTCGTCACAGCCCCACAATCAGGTTTGCAACCATCTCACTCAGACACTCTGATTCTATTAGCATCTTCAAACCATAACCTTCCTTGCACACAGGAGTGGTTTGCAGTAGAGTATGTCGCAGCTGGAATGAGATTTAGTTTATTTAAATTAGAAGGCCTTGGATCTTAATGTGAAAAAGGTGAAGTGTTCCTTCCAGGTTGAGGGTGAGTCTTGTTCATCAACGGACCAGTGAATGAGTAGGCAGATTAAAGCCTTCTCTGTAGTAATTTAGGCGTTAGGCGTTGCTTCTCTCTGCTGTGGTGAAGGAAGAGCAGACTAGAAACATTTTTACTAGACATACTGGTCTGCCGACATTTCAACTCTAACCTATTGTCATGAGATAAGGATCAAGATTGACAGAAGATCCGGAGATCCCGAATACAAGCAGCTTAAATGAGTTTCCTCTTTTGGAAATCTAAATATATTGTAGAGATGTGACATTTTTTAGGGGACTTCTCTGGATAAAAAGGAGTCAGTTGGGGTGATTCGGAGATCTGATCACAATGTGTCCTGGACAAATATTAGTAAGAGGAAACACTGGGACAGGCCCAGAACACACTGGAGGGATTAGATTTTCTTTTTTGATATGGGAACACCTTAGAATCCACCAGAATGACCTGGAGGCATGTTTTGTACATGATTGCTGATAGGATGAACCTTGTAACCCCCATCTTGATCTCCTGCCAATTATACCAAAAAATGTATTTAATTAAAATACTATGAAAAACATGTAGCAGAGATGAAGCAGGTTTTATAAGTCAATGTTATTAAAGGAGATTTGGAAGAAGAATACAGTTATTTACACATGAAATTGATGTATTAGATGGTTTACCAACAATAATTTTCCCACTAAGCCTGATCCATGCTAAACATTTTTGATCTGAGTAAATAAAATATACATTTTAATAAAATAGGGTTTACTTACCAACTATACTACTTTTGCTTTCTACAGCTCTTAACTTCTATGTCGGAAAGTTTCTTGGTTTATTTTCCATGTTCTGTTTCAGGAGATCTTTGCTTGGGAACCAATAAAGATCTGTGTAGACAATCAAGAGCTTCTTTGTCAGTTGCTGCCCAAGTCAAATGTGACCGAGGTATAAATATTCAGAAAATAGTGTTTGGATAAATGTTTGGAGATGGCACAGTTCCCAGTTAGTCTTGCAACATTGATGTTGCAAGACTTCTGCCTCCTTAATCTAGATTTATGTTAAATAAAGATCTCAAAATGGTAATCTACTGCAGGTTAGACATTAAATGTTTCTAACCTTTCAACCAGACGTTACTTCAAGAATTCTGAACTATCCTGTAATTTTCCATATTCTTCTCCTGCAGTCTGTTTTTCAGGACATCATTTCAAAAGCTTTAAACCTCCTTCACAGTTTGTCTAGCTTTCACACAGTGAATGAATATTTATATAATTACAGCTCTATTTTCATCTAACTTCCTTTAAGCTCTCATTGTGGAGACATACATTCTGCTGCAGCTCCATTATTGCAGCGTATTATCATCAAAAGTGCTTTGCTTCTATCATCCGACCATTAACGTTGCTATTTTTGAACCAGCAGGACATGCACCTTATTGCAGCCAATGAAGATGTTCTGAGCCACAAGTCCTTTGGACCTGTTTTTCCCCCCCTCTGAACATTATGGTGTTAATCCAGTTTCCATGCCTGTATAAACTGATAAAGCTCTGGCATCATTTTGGCTAATCTAATAAGGAATGTACGTTTGACTGATTGGAACAAAGATTGCAGCCTGCGTGTTCCACTATTGTGTAACATCTCCATTCTGATTCTTTTCGTACGCCAGTATCTGCTGTCTTTCTTTTGGATCAGAGTTTATTGCTGTGTCTAATTCTTGGCAACATTATTTGAACCTTGCCTCCATCAGAACATTGCGAGGGAGTGTAAGCCTTAGCCTGCAGTTGATTCTGACAGTCATATGAATGGCACCATTACAAACGGCTCTTTACACTCACCAGCCCACACAAGACTAAGTGAATGGAGGGGAATCCATCCAGTGTAGGTGGAAGCAGTTATGCCACCCATCAGTCATGCATTAGATTTGTGAAAGGCCTAGCCAGGAAGGGAAACAAGTCAAGCCTAAAGCCATAGGGGAAAAACTGTTGCTCAGCATGCTGACGTGCACCATCCTACAGATTAAGATAATCAGATTAAGCCCTGAAAAGCACTGACTGCAAACGGCCAATGTCACATCCATGTTATTTTACACAGAAATGTCTAGAAAGAGACCCTTCTGTGTCTTTACTTTCTATATTAAGGTCTTAACATGTAATTGTGGTGACAGGGTCTCACTGTGAAGGAAAAGATTTGAGAGGAGGATGTGGAACAACACTCTGAACCTCCTCATTATTGTTCAGCCATGTGAAGTCATTATTTTAATCAGCACTGAAAAAGATTTGTGAAGACTGTCTTAATGTTTGTACGTGCAGTGCTGTAAAAATGTAGTTTTCCCACAAAGCTTTCCTTTACCTTTTTTCCCCTCACACATAAATGTTTCAAATAAACAATTAAACTGTAATATTAAAGGTAATTGGATTAAATACAAAAGACAGTCTTCAAATTGTGATTTCATTTACTTTGTTGGAAAAAAACTGTCCATACCAAACTGATCCTATGTGGAAAATAACTTGACACTCCTGACCTGCCAAGCATGTGAAACCAAGGGTTAACAGGGATTAAACATATCATTTGGACAAGACAAGACAAGATGTTGGGTAACTTTGACATTAAAGTTACTTCATCTGAATATTTAGGTGTTTATTGGACTTGCTTGGAACTGAGTTAGTAAAGAATGGACTATTTTAAACCTTCTATTTTTGAAAACATGTCTTTGAAAGTATGCTAAAGTAAGGTTCTGATGCTGCAGCTCTGCTTGCTATACAGAATAACCCTGAGCGGTTGTGATGTTATTTTAACATCGTCATTTGATACATGCAAAGCCAGTAATCCTGCAGACAAACTTAAGAACATAATTACCTATAATTAAGGAAAACCTAATTATTGGTTCATTCTTGCACCTGCCTTGGATCACTCAAGCTCGTCTTTGACTTGTTTAACATGTTTGTCAAGCAAGCATTTCACTCAGGGTTAATCTGCTTTAAACATCATATCTGTCATCTGACCTCACTGACATTGCGTCACCATGTCACTGACCTCTCATTCATCTCATGCAGCACAACAGGACCAGCTACTGTTGGTTGCTACATGTCACAGGGGAAGACATAAGCACAAATGTTTCTAAATTTCTGAGTTGTAATTTACATTTAAAGATTAAAATACATGTTTTATCACTTAAAACACTTGCACTTAAAAAAAATTAAAAAGTAGAGCGTTTTTTGTAGAGGCATTAGTTTATTGGCAAACCTGGATGTTTCAGAGAACTATGTGGGGAATTACTTACTATTCCTGTTCCTGTGCTGATTGCCACAACTCTGTAAAGATGAAAGCGAAACCAGTTATTGATAAAGTTATCTTCGATCTGGGATTTCCCTGAAAGTACGTGCTACTTATTTGACTTCAGCCAAGCCCGTAAAAATTAGGGGCAGGCTAAAACTTTTCTGTTCTTGTAAATAAGAAAACATTCTTGAAGTTGAGCTGTCAGATTTATTTCTTTTTACTCGCTCTGTGTGCTGACAGTTTCATTAAACTGTGCCCTTCCTTCCAGCAGTTTCCAAATTTTCTTATAGTTTTGTGCACACTGTTTGGAGTGGTTATAGCCAAGGGGGATGATGACTTTTCACCAGCCTTCATACCTGCATACCTGACATTCCTAACTCTTTAACAAAATGTAGGAAAGAGGCAAAGAGAAGAAGGGTTTTTTTTCCTTTGTTTTTTTTTAAAGGGAGTGGAGGCAAAATAGGGGAAGTTTCCTGGCAGGTTTTGCATCTCACCTTCTGATTTTCATATAAGCCAAGCTTCTAAAGGCAGAAAGAAAAAAAAATCCAAGCTCATTCAAACAGGAGGTGTGATAAGGATTTAGAGCTTTTACTTGCTGGAAAAGGTTTGAACACAAAACCAATAATTTAACATCCCACTGAAAGAATCAAAGTGAGGGAAAATACCTCTTCTGTGCTATTTTTTTGCTTGATAAATATGTGAAGAAAAGATTTACCCAGTTTGCTAGACTGTTTGAGTCACATTATTGCTTGCTACACCATCTGTCCCCAAAGTTATAGTCTGGGTCTCTTCTGGGTTCTAGACTATTCTCAAACAAGTGGAGACTTCCCTCCACTTGTTTCCTTCATCAGCATCCAAACTAACTTTTCAGGGGAAGCATGTAGAGTTAGAAGATCAAGAATAGAGCTTTGAGGTAATTGTCAAGAGAGGAGAGTAGGAGAGAAAACCAAGGTGCACAGAAAAGCTTAATTCTATAAGATCTGACCTGACACTGCAGGACCTTTAATGCTGATTCGATTTGAGAATTGAATCAGCAAATCAAGTCATAATCATTACCAGTGTCAAAAAAGATAAAAGGTCTAAAAGCATAAGAATGATAAAAGTCACTTAATTTGAAGCTTTTAAAGAACCATCATCAAATATATTTTTTTAATGTGTAATTTATTGTGAAGAGGTTTAGACCTGACTAAAATCTTTCAAGCTGCTGTCACAAAAAGTCAGTGACCTTTGTTTAAAATGACAAATTATTGCAAATTACTCTAGATGTTCTTGTGGATGTAATAAATAAACATCATGAACAGTAGGAAAACTTGCTATCCTCGTTATCTCTGTTTGGGTTTTCTGTTCAAGCTTGTTGTACGGCAGACGGAGGCAAAACGGTTAGTTCTTTTCTTTTTGGTCCCTGTTTATTTTCAGAGGCTTAGCATCAGGAAGCTGGATCTAACCAAGTCTTCACTATGTGTTTTCACAGTGTCTCTTTGCTGTGATGGATAAGTAAAGTTCGGCTGTGCTGTGTGGCTGTACAATTGAAAGCCTGTTTCTATCACACTTGTTTGGAGTGAAGGAGAATAAAGTGGCCCGGGAATCTGAACAGTGATATTTGAACATGCAGCCTTTAAATTGGGTGGCGTGCAGATAAACAGCTCAGTATCCCTGACCCGACTTAAGCTTCTGTTAGAGTCTCTGCTCAGCCTTTTAAAGACCAACAACTTTATCCTTCAATGACAAACTGCTATGTTAAACTGATTGCTTTATTCAGGCTATACCACGAGATGTTCATGATTAGAATCAAACCATCTTTCATTCTGAAGGAGGCATTGAACTAACAATGTTAGTTTCGACACTTTCAATGAGTCTCCTAATCCTCTAAAAAATGTCCAATCCGTCTTAGTAGCTATAGCAGCCGCCCCACATGTTCTGTAGTTAAAACTGATCCAAGGAGGAGGTTAAACCTCAAAAAATAAAACAAGAAGGGAATAATCTGCAGCAGAAAATGAAATAACTGCCATGAGAGAGTTCTCCGTTGCCTTGAATGTTACACAAATAAACAACGCGAGTTAAAACAGTTGGTCAAAATTCATTGTCAGACTTTCCAAGAACAATCCCTGTTTCCCATTGGCATGTATTTGCTTTCTCAGGAAGGGTGTGGGCTGCTGGGGCACAGCTTGGGTCAGGCAGTACAGAAAAACAGGCAGCCTGCGGCCATGATTGGACTGATTACTATTGAGATTATCAAACATGTGATCAATTGATATCAGCCTTTGCTTTTTCCTTCTTCTCTGTGCTCCAAATGTAAAACTTTTTACAGTATATATCAGAGAAGGACGTGACAGCATAGCTCTTTCTTTCTGAGCTTTGTGGTGTTGAACTCCAGCTAAGTGCATTACATCTGAAGTGGTACAGGTGCACGGACATGCGCTCATCTCCTCTTCCATACTGTACGCTTCCCTTGATTGTGAGCAGCACTCACTGAGCCAGGGGTCAAGAGGATTTCCACTGATTACAAACAAAGAGCCAACAGAGATTAACTGATCCTTAAAGGATCCAAAACTCACACATTATCCCCTCCGTGCAGACCGGCCGAGCTACATCCTGGAGTCATCAATAACCAAGAAGAAACTTTCTAAATGGGTGTTCATTTTGAAAATGTGTTGCTGTCCACTTGGAAATTCCACAGTTAAAAATGAGGCTGAAAAGAAATCTACAATGATAAATTGGCTTTTATTTTAGCTAATTTGGGAAAATATTGGTAAAGACACTCTGTTGACATCAGTTGTTTTTGTTGCTGTTTTAAGTGTTTTGATTTGCTGGATTCATGTTCTATGCCCACTGATTAAGATTGAAATTGTGAGCAAGTCTGCAGGAAATTAAGTGAGGGTTTTATAAGATATGTTGGTGTCCAAAATTGTCGCCTAACCAATACAATGAACCTCTGTCCCTTTGTGGAAATGTATGACATCAGAAATTGTGGCACCATGCAACATGAGGTTCAGTGCTGGATCAGCAGGTGTGACAGAGTGCAGCTTTTCCCCCCAGTGATGGCCTCATGCCAGGCCAGTGTGGGCTTGTTTCAGCAGCAGTAAGCTCTCAGTTTCCACACTGCATGTCAGAGCCCAAGAGAATGCGATCACAGGCCTCTCTCTGAAAACGTTTTGCTGATATGGCAAAATGTTGACACAATAAAGGCAATATTAACATATGAAGATATTCAAGAAGAGATATTTTGCTTGATTTTGTTTTCTACTTAAATTAAAACGTTGTCATATGATTCCAATTATGTCTTTATATCCACTCATCTAATTATGAATGCATGTTTATTATTCATTCCAAACTAGTTTTAAGGCATGACATCATTTTATTGTTGGAACATCAAACTTTGTCCAACATCCAGCCTTCTAGATGTTGATGTTACATAATTCTTCAGCAATTAATGCAGTTTCTGGAAGAACCACAGACAGTAAATAACCCTGTAGCATGACACTGCCACCATGCTTCACAACTGGTAGATGGTTCTTGGCTTTGAAAGATTTGACTTGACTCCTCCAGATATTGATCTTGTCATTGCAGCCAAATGTATCTGAAAGTTTGTCTTTTCTGAATGTAAAACATGTAAAACATAAGTTTAGCATGAAGGCAATGATTCTGATGGATAACTCTCTCTCTCACTTGATTAGTACTCTCTATAAGTCAATGTTTATGTTAAACCTTTGTGTTCTATGATAGTTTGTTTAAAAAGCCCAACAGGACAGTTGTTCCAAAATAAACATCAAGAATGGTCTAACATTTAAGTTGAAATAAAGTTGTAAATGTTTACTTTGTCATGTAGTACCATATTTATCCTAGAGGTGGCAGTAACATAATGCTCTGAGGTTTTGTCTCTTTTACAACAAAACCAACCTCCCAATATTCTCTCGATGCATTTGTCTCAGTGCCTTTGATCAAACACTTTTTATTTGCAGCTTTCATGCTTTTTGCTGCTTTTTAAAGGTTTTATTGCAGCTGTGTTTAATATATTTGACATTCATGCTGTGAATTCTGATGCCTTAAGGCTTGGCACTGCTTTAGACAATTTCTGCTGGTGTTGCAGTAAAATTTGCAGAAACGCACAGCAGGATTACCATATATTAACGAATTGAACCAAGACGCATGGATCTGCTGGCATGCTTTGCAGAGATGCTTGGCATTGTGGAATGTAAATGTTTGGTTTGTGTGTATGTGTGTGCGTTAGCTGCAGTGTGTACTCATTCCACGCCTGGTAGCTCCACTACAAAGTAAAGGAAGCGCTGCTACTCAGGAAAATGGGCCATTTTCTTCTCTGAGGGTAAATAAACTATCTCGAAGGAAGGGGATGTGGCCGTGTTATGTTTGTTTTTTAGGAGGGTAAGGGCAACCTGTGCATGAACTAAGTCGCAGAGAGACTTGGTGTTTTTCTTTGTAGCAGTCTAAATGAACTGTCTTCAATTATTACTTGAAGCAGCAGATAACGATGTGTGTCCTTCTGCTTGAAGTATTTTAGAAGCTGGATGTGATGTGTATAGCTCAGTAACAGATTTCTTCTGATTTCTTTGTTTGTGACAGTCACATTTATGGGTTTTCAAGCATGAACTGCCTCTTTATGGTAATTTCACAGCATCTTAAAGTGAGTTAAGTTCAGGCTTTGACTAGGCAATTTAAAGCATTCAGAAGTGGACACATGGAACTAGACATACTTTCCTAATAGTTCCTCTTCATGTCTTACAGAGATACCAGGTTTGCCCATTCTCTTTCATGTTATTAAAGAAAATGAACTAACATTTACTGGTACAAAGTGAGTTCAGCTGGGCTTTTAGAGGTTGTTCAGATTTGACATCCTGAATAAGTTGTCTGTGTGTTGTTGGAGTAATTTTGTTTACAGGGGATCACTCTTGAAAGTTTGCTACTTTCCCATGTTTTCTTAGCCTGGTAAAAAAAAAAACAGTGCCTTGTACTACACTTTACTTTATACAGGTGGTCTGGGCTCTTGGCTGTTGAGAAATAATTGCTTCCTCGAGGGATGGACCGTATTGAGGTTTTAAATTTTACTAATTGCTAATATTCACTAGTTACGTACAGTAAGGAATGTGCCAGTTCAATGCTAGGAAGCTTATTGTCTTATTGACTTATTACTATATTTTACCCATGAAGCAAAACATGAAGCAAAACTTCATGTTGCCAGACCTGCCAGTTCAATTCCCGCTGAGCCCCAACTCTATTATTGTGTCGTTGGGCAAGACACTTCACTCGCCTTGCCTGGTCAGAAGGGCCAATGGTGTGAAATGGCAGCCTTGTTTCTGTCAGATTGCCCCAGGGCAGCTGTGTCTACAATCCAGTAGTTTGCCATCATCGGCTTGTGAATGAATGCATAATTGGAAATCACAGATTTCATGTCAAGAATCGTTGAGAACCCTAGGAGGGTTGAAAAGTGCTATATAAGTCTAATGTAATTAAATTTCTATAGTTATCTGATGTTTAATGAATGAAATCATTGTTTAAAAGATGCTTTATGTATTCAGATTATCTTTGTCTGATAATGAGATCGGTTTGATGATTGATGAAACAGTTGTAGCCTGTAAGCAGGTTATCATTCATTCATGGCACTGTGCTTTGAATTTTAAAAACTGAGGCATTTAGTTTGTTGACATTCCAAACCTATCTTTGCAGCCCACCCACATATGTAGCTGCAGGACTGTATCCACAACAAAAATCATTCCCATGTTTCCTCCTTGAATTCTTTGAAAAACTCCTTCTTGGTTAATATCACTCCTTGCTTTAAACTTCAGCATTAAAACTCAACTTGTGTCACTTCATTTTTTGAACTTTAGAAGCGATCTGTGTTGGTTTCCACAAAACTTTCTGGTAATTACGAGTCCTGATGGTTTTTGCAGGACAGCAGGCAGAGAGAGGCGTTTTTGTTATGACAAGATTGACTTACACATCAGCAGGAAACAGCCACTTCCGTTTAGCAGTCCCAAGAGGGTTCCAGCTGGTAACTTGCTGTGTTTGATCTGCCCTATCCTGCTGGTTATGTGGGTGATGTATCTGTGGTCCACCTCTTTGGGATTTCTCTCAGGACAAAAAAAGTAAAAACACACGCCTCCCTCGAGAGACGAGGCATAAAAACAGGACCAGCTGTAGACTTGACCTTCACTCCAAAGAGGCTTGTTAGATTAGATGCCAGATCGTTCTAAACTCCCCTCTGCCTGCTTAGAACCATGCAGAGATATTTCTGCCTTTTTTGTGTGCACTTAGCAAACTTAGAAGCTTAGTGTGAAGCAGGAAACTCAACTTGACTCCTCTTAGCAGCTTTGATGTGTGGAACTCGGCTCCACCCAATGCTGTGCTGCTATAATAGCTTGTAATAACTCTTTATAGTTACTGCTGGCCAGTTGAGACTTCAACATGGTGCACATGTTGGCACAATGAAAGTTCAGCTGGAGGAAAGAAACAGAGGATTAATCCAGTATGTTTTAGTAAATTGGATTTGAATGAGACATTTTTAAATAGGTTTTGTGTACAAAACTATTTCACAAAAATATTTTGTTTATATTAGCTTGATTAGTACAAATGGTAAAATGTGACAAAGCTTTATCAAGTCCAAAGGGCTCTACACTATATTCAGTCATTCACCCATTCACAAGCTGCTGTATAGTAGTTACAGCTGCCCTGTGGGAGTCTGACAGAAAGTGAGGCTGCCATGCACCAAGGCCATCTGACCACCACCAGCAGGCAAAGTGGATGAAATATCTTGCCCAAGGATGCAACAACAAAGGTGAGTGAAGTGGGAATCGAACTGGCAACCCGCCAATTGCAGGACAAACTTCCACTAACATTGCCACCTGGTGATGTTAGTGGAAGTTTAAAATATGGTGCTCCAATCTGGCTGTTTACTGCTAATACAGTTTTTTGTTTTTATTTTGTTTTTAACATCTTTTCCTTTTCAATCGTTTGCAGGTTCATAGTTCACAGTTGTGTTAATATTGCTATGAGTTCTTAGTTAATAGTGCTATGAGTTCCTCACGGAGGTGAGGAATTGAATCTGGATCTGTGGAGAACCCAGTCTGCATGTAATTTAATTTAACACAGTAGACAATGCCCTCATAAAATAATTAAAAAAAAATTTTACCATTATTTAGGTAGATGATGTAATTTCTACTTCAATTGTAACTCTACTATGTCCAGGTGTTAAACATCACTCACATTTAGGCAGTGGCGGTTTCGATATGGGCACCATCCAACCCAGAACCTTCAATATTTTGTTGATATAGATTTTCTCTCTTAACACTGTAAAAATTACAGAAAAATTAATTTATTTCTGCAAACAGTTCTAGTACAATTGTTAATTGCACTGACCACAAAAGAGAATCTTGATAAAAGTAGAATTTATGAATCCAACAGAAAGAAAACTTAGAAAAGAATTGAACATAAATGGCCATTATATTCCCACAATAAGGAAATTCAGGAGTAACATTGGCTTGGTGATAGGAAATTAAAGCTGGTTGAAGCTTATGTTCTATATATATATATATATATATATATATACATATATATACATATATATATACTATGTATATATATATATATATATATATATATATATATATACATACACACGCCTGTTTGAGGCTCTGTGTCGTGGTTTGAAATGCCCAACACACTCCAATTGTGGACTAGAGACCACTGTAACTTGGCTGCAGTCCAAGATGCAAATAAAGAAGTGTGAAAGTACTCTGGAGTGTATTCACTCTGGTGGAGTATTGATTACACTGAGGCAGCATTTGTGTCACAGATGGTCGGCGCTACCTCTCAGAAGTGCAAGAGCAAAAAATCATTACTACATCTCATGGCTCAGCGATTACGATCAAATTTAATAATTCTTTGTTTATTTCAATTCAAATAAAACAAAAGATACATAATTTAAACCCAAGAACTGACAAATAAATACATGTTGATGGTTTGCACACCAGCTACAGTACTTCAGTATTTTGAAGCCTCAGCTCACAATAAATGGGAATTTTTCATCTCAGTGCTTTGGTTGACCACTGTTCAATATTAAAATATCCAACTCAATATTTAGCTCATATGTGATGTGCAATTAGTTTTATCTCTGTAAAAGAAAGTGACTTGAAATTAGTTTAGCTGGTAGAGAAGTTTGAGACATTTCTTGCATTTACAAATGATTTCAAGTCAGCACAGTGTATCTCAGTGAGACAAAGATGTGGGCTTTCAATTTAGTGGTTCTAAGAAATGTTTAAAAATTTTGACAGGAATTTCAAGATTTTTGCATTCCTCCAGGTTTCATTGCAGCTTTGTGCCTTTTGACAGCTTTTCTTGGATGTTTTATTCATTGATTGCACAAATACCATATAGGATGGCATGAACACTGGGGGCCCCCACACATTGGTGAAGGCATGTCCTTACAAGCATATGATAAATCTGCGCCCCAGAGCAAGATGATTTATGATGGCCAGCTGTGTCACTTCAGACAATGTCTGCTTGTGGTCTGACCAACGTCTCACTCATACACACGTTGCCATTCTGCACTGAGTAGTAATTAGGATTCATTTGTTCATCTGTGCAGTTTCCAAAAAAGCGATTTTTAACTTTTCAGCTTTCCTGCAGATTATTACTTGTTATTCTATTTAAACCTTTAAATCCCTCTCTGAAATGGCAAGAGGATGAAGTCTGGATTTACAGTGTGAAAGAGACGATAAGCTAAAATAAGAGATGCACTTCCTTTTGAGCAATCAAAGGCTTGGCCATCGTTTTCCCCTCAGTATTGCTGAATCTTCCTTCATTCACAGACTCAGCAGCTTTTCTCTGCAGTTCGCCTCTTTCTTTCAAATGTAGTTCAGTATGTCAAGCACCGCTGAAATATTAACTCAGCGGCAGCATGAGGGAACGCGTGCAACCATTTAACACACCATCATGATGCGAGGAAACTGTTTTTCTTGAGGAGTGCTTGCTATGAGTGATGACTTGTTTGGATAGATGTATCTGCATGTGTTAATATCAGAGTAGAGATATTTCATCAAGCAGTGAGCCTTAAACACGTATTAATGTAATTGTTTTTACATAGTTTTGTTGCTGACAATCCCTTTCTTTTCTTTTGGGCCAGTTTTCATTTTCTTTTAAAAGGTCATCAAGGGCTGTTTGCAGAAAAAGGAAGGAAAAGTAGGGGATAAACAAACCATGATGAACTTGACCTTGTTTCCTCGTTTTCCTCTTTGTAGAAGGATGTTGTGAGTTTCTTTGTGCTTGGATTCAGCACCAAAACTTTTCCATATATCTATATATGTATCTATATAAATTGAAGATACTCTGATCCAGTAGGTTTGAATTCTGATCCAAATTAGATACCTGAATTCAAATATACAAGAAAATATATTGCTTTAATTACATCATTTCCTATCATGGTCTTTCCGCTGTGCTGACCTAGTTCACAAATTTATCGCACAGTATGTCTGCTCTTGTTCCTAAATGCAGGAATAAAAACTCTGATTTCTCAGCTTTTCAAAGCATCGTTTGCTTATATCTTCTATTTTCCTTATTAGCAGTCCACAGACGCGCCATTCAAAGATTGTTGCTAGGAGTGAATCATATCTTGGTGTTTTCCAAAACTTTAGCATGATTCAGTTGTGTTATTTCACTCCCAGTATCTGTGCTTGGCAGAGCTGGTGGCTTGTGATCAAGTGTAGTTAATCTTTTGCAAAAAACAAAACACAACTCTCCCCATTTGATGTCTTGGCCTGAAAGCTTTAAATCCTCCCATGTCCTGGTCTTGTTTTGGAAACAGAGATTTCTGTAAAGCTTGAGCTGGATCAGGACCAGAACTAGGCTTTTCAGAGCATTTAGTTTTGCTCGTTTGTTTTGTTTTAAAATTGCTTTTCCTATAATTTTTAAAACATCTGCTGCAGAATCTGCCATTTTGCATGTCTTCCCCCATTATGATTCATACAATATTTTCTGCTGTTGTTCTGCGTTTTTTCCCCCCAGCTTGAACTAAAAAAGCATTCAGCCATATTGCTGTTTGCCTGACCGTGGCTCAGACGCTCCCTCCGGATATGAACCATTCCCATACAGTGTAACCCATATTTCTCACAATTACTCAGCTCTCTATTTAAATAAATCTAATTTAATGGGGAGTGGGTATGGATGCATGGATTTCATTTAATTAAAATGCATATAAGAAAGAGGAGAACATTTTTTGAAATTCAGTAGAGAAAGTGACTGAGTGAGTGAGACAGATGCGCACACACACACTGCGGCGGAGCTCAGCATTAGTGGGAGCAGCAGCAGAGCTCTCGCAGCATCCTTCATCCCCCCTCATCCCTCACTCTCTGCTCTGCCTTGCTCACTTGCTCTTTCTCGTCTGCTGACTGAGGTATTCCTGTGCACACACTGATGCAGCTCACAATTACAGCCTTATGGGACTCTTCTCTTGTTTGAGTGCATAAATTTACCCTCTTTGGATTCCTCTGCCTGGAAACTATCTTTGCGTCCGCCTGTAAAAAGAAAAAAACAAAAAAAAAGCTGTGGATTTGTGGGGGTCTGAGCTGGATCATGGACCAGAGTGCAGCAGGGGAAGATAAGAGAAACTGGGTCATGAGCGGGCTCCCCTGAATGATGCCCGCTTGCATGTGGAGGAATGGGGTGCACCACCAGCGCCATTGTTTTTGACGGGTTGAGAACTGTCTTGGAGAGGAACTGCAGCGGCTACATCTGCAAGGAAGCTGCCGAACTTGCCGGGCCATCTGAGGCTGAGAGGGTGCTGAGTCGGAGAGAGTCGCGTGTCATACCAACACCTAGAATACTTAAGGTCTGCCTTCATTGAATATGGTACCACTTATAACCCAGTGTCATTTTTTCATGTGCATGTTTTTAATTTCTAGTTTCAGTGTAAAAGTACAGGATCTAATTGCCAATTTAGCATCATAATTTCAAATACATGATTAAGACTAGAAAAGGATTTTCGTTTTGCACAAAAATCTTCTTTAGTTTATTGATTGGAGCAGTTGAATGATTCAATGGAACAAATGGTATGCTAAATCTACATTTTGTAAGAGAGTTCATAAAATATATTTAGACTCATATTAACTCAATACAGCAGGTTTCTCTTATTGAAAATTATACATTTAACATTAAGAAACAACATCTTTGAAACTCTTTTGCTTTTTGCATACTTCTGAAATGATTCAGAAGTATAAAATGTATACCTTCACTAGGTTAATTGTTTTTTTTTTCCTATATCTATACAGAGAGAAACTGAAAATGCTTATAAGATTGCATATTTTCAAGCACTTACACTATCACCTTTCACATTCGGCAGAGCAATGGCTGCATTATTTGCACTCTTGTTTCCATGTGAGTAAGCATTCAGTAGAGTGAAGTGTATAAAAAGTAGGGCAGTAGGAGGGCTGAGCGTTGCCTCCTGTTAAGCGTTGCATGGGTTAAAGCCTCTTGAGGGCTGGGATGCAAGCGAGGAGGTTAAAGAGAGGGACAGTAAGCTCTGTGTCTGCTGGAAATCAATCACTGCTCTTCATCTGGGAACCGGCAGGGTTGGCAGCGCTTCTGCTGCTCCGTACCAGCTTGTCTTTTCCCTCGTTTGTGTTGACTTAACTGTGTGCGATTGCATGCGAGTTTGATGTCTTGTTCTTGTCGTGGGCTCATCAGATTGAATGTAAAGTGCTGAGTGACAGTGGCCTGGCTGATGGCAGGGAATTAGGTCAAGGGCACGATTGTTTCCCTTGGCTCAGGGATGGTCTTATCATCCAGACAGCAGGAGTTAATCCTCCATCCGTATTTACAGTCTTTTGTATCGATTGAATGTGTGCAGAGAAAGTGCTTGGTGTGACATGTTTCACCATAGAGTAGCTTTAATAAAAATATTTAGAAAATTAGCATTGAAAAAGATTTACAAAAAACTGACTTTGTTTAATTGTATGTTATGTTGTGGAAAATATTCAAATACTAAGTGTCATTTTATCTATAAGTTCTCCTTTTTATTTCTTGTTATTTTTGTGATTTGTGTTTAGAATGAGAATGCATGAGTTTGACCTGATGTATGTAGCTTTACACACATTTTTAAACACATATTTATATATATTTGACAGATAATCAGTGAAAAAAATCTTAACTTGTCTGTCTCCTTGTCAGAAGCAACCCAAAGATCCCCCAAAATTAGATCTAGACCTCCTTAATTAATCATTCAATTTAAGACTCTATCAATAGCTTAAAGTGGTGATGATGTAAACTAAATGAGAAAAAAAATTTTTCAGTGGTGCAGAGACTAGGCGTTTACTGTACAACCAGAGTGTCGCTGATTCAAACGCCTGACCGAACACATACTGTCGTCATGTTCCTGGACAAGACTCTTAACCCAAGATCCCCATAAATATGTTGGTGTGATTGTGCTGGTTGGGAGGGACAGAATGGCAGACCCAAGTCTGAGAGAACTTGGGTCTTAGAAACGGCATATAAATAATATATATGAGAGTTTTTAATCTCCCCAATAAAGCCAAGACATCCCATTAATTTCACCCTAGACTGAGGGTGGAAAATGTAATGTTCACAGATAAAGCAAATCACCCTATGTACTATATCTGAGACTCTGCAGACCTCAGTTAGTGTTTTCATTTTAAAGTTTACAACAGGCGTGTTTGAAAGCATTTCCAAAAGAAAGTCTCTTCTATTAAGAGTATGCAATGTGATAAAATTTTGTTTTTAGTTCTTGTTTTTCCTTCAGATTAGAAGTTTTCAAACTTCTATTCTAATAAAACCACAGCTTTAGCTTTGCCAGAAAATCACACTTGACAAAAAAAGGTAAAGTAAAACGTGGTACTATGACTTTATCTCTATCGATCCGATCAAAATCAGTTGAAATCAATCAGATTAGAGCCAGCAGTGTGGAACATTTTGAAGCAGAACTGCAGAGTGGAAGGTGTGTTTCTCCAGAAGGAGAGTGAACTCATTATTGTTGGCATTTCTCTGCCTGAATATTATTGAGTTTACTGCCTGTGGCATTAGTCATGCTGCATGATGCTAAAGCTGTACAGTTTAGCATCATGCACTTTCAATCCACACTGTTGATGTTTATGTAGTAGTTGTTTTATAGTCCAGTTATAGTCTACTGTTAACATAGTTTCGATCTGGGAAATAAAATTAAGAGGTCATTTTTATGATCAAACATTTATATTGTTATGTGATTGTTGATCATAGCTATTCAATTACAAAAATAAGAAGAATCCATCATTTCAAGACGGACAAGTGAAGAGTAAATTATTTTTCTTCTCTTTGTTTGTGTCATATTTTAAACTTTTATTCCTTATTGTTTGCATGGAAAAATGTAAATAATTGATGTGTGTTACTCCAGTAGCTGTACAGCATTTGTAATCCACTAAGCCTTGTTATGAAAGGATATAAACCATAATGTGTGTCTTTTTAATAACTTCTGATAGCAGCAGGTTATTATTTCTGGGAATTCAAACCATTGTGACAATAGAGGACAGGCTTAGGCCATACTCTGGTTCTTTGCAACTAAAGGCAGAAATATAGTGTGATCAGCTATGCAGATGGGGCACCACCTCTAATCTGGACAAGTGTAGTTTCTGATGCAAGGTGCCAAATGAGAACAAGTTTATATGGTTTGTGATAAGATTCCAGACTAAACTTGCATGACATCAAGCAGAAAACATTCACAGATTATAGATAAGATAGCATTTTTGCACTTCAGTAGAGTTTCCTGTTTACATTACAGTACAGTAGGAGTTCATATCTCTTTGTAGACATGTAGCCTCCAAAGTTGGTTTACTCCTTGGTATCTCTGAATGTTGGGCATTTTACAGATAATCAACACTAAACACAAAACATACTTCTTCATCTGGAAAGATTAGAGAACTCATGGAGCACTGAAATTGAATTCTCTAAAGTCGGTTGATCCTCAAATATACAAAACAGAGACAAGCGGCAAGAGTAATGTTTCAAATCTTGACACAGATGAACAATATTTATCCCATTACAGAATGTGAATGCTTTAAAGGGACAGATATTCTTGATGTTCTCTAAAATTATTTCAATTTTCCTCAAGTTTTGACCTTTTTCAGCATTTACAATGCCTCCTCACTTATGGTAAGAAAGAAAACTGTTTAATAGTTCTTGCTCTCAGTTTTCAAAAGCCTGAAATGACCAGAATAATTATTTAAATATCGCTAATGGTATTGTCTGAGTTATGTTTTAGTTATTTTTTGCATTTTGATAATGATGTCAATTTTATTGTCGGACTTGTAATTTATTGCAGAAGAAGTGTGAGTTGCAATGTAAGTGTAGTAATGGGCTGATGTGAGGTTATTACGGTATAATAACAAGTACAAATTAGGGGTATACTGATAAATCAGTCGGCTGATTTATCAGATATGCCACAGTGTCAGTTATATTAAAAAAATCAGTATTGACCAAAATCAGAATTGGTATGTCTGGCTTTTTCAAAGGTCTGTAAAACTGAAGTAGGTGTGTATAAATGTGAAACAATTACTCGCTATTGTCCTGTTCAGCTTAATACAGTCTGGAAAGTGGACTTGTAAACCAGCTGCATGATGCTGAGTCTTGGAGTTGCATACTATGGGGTGGGTTATTTTGTTACATTCCAGGTTACACCCTATTTTACTTTGACTCTAAGGTCTTGTTATGCAACCCAGAAGGCCAGCCATGCTCCCATTCCACAATTTGATCTATGCGGATAGTATCTAGCTAATTACACAAATTATAGCACTTGGCATTTTGTTTATTTCTCCCTTTCCAATTAATTTTACACATCCTTAAACCAGAAGGAGGTAAAAAGTAAAAATGAAAAAATACCTGATTCTACGTAAGGGGAGTTGCTTGGTAATGTGTAATTACTGTAATGAATATCTAGTGGTGTACATCTATTACATAATCATTCATTTTCTGCAGATGATGTGGCCTGATGAATTTAATTTCTTTGCATCTCCTCCCAGTTTTTGTCGTAAAATAAACCAGTTATGATGAAACCAAAACCTAGAAATATTCCACATTGCAGGGAAACAAAAAAACAATGGTTTAGACACCCTGAAGAGTATGTCAGATTTTATACAGCTAAACTGATGTCAACATCTCTTGTTTAACAATTCATATGAAAGAGAAGAGGTGAAACGGAAAGTCAGTTTGATTATTAGATTATGTTTGTGTGTTTCCTTGAGTTCCTTTTCCTGAGACAAGATAGCAGAGCATGTTATCATTAGAGGAAAATGTATGCGTATGCATAACATAAAAAGACATAACATTTTTTTTTCATGGTAGCATTAAATCAGACTATACAGTTCCTGTTTTATGTCATGTACAATTATCCTAATTGTCTCCATTTGCTCATTTTAATGTGAGAGATAATTAATTACTTCATAGGGGCATTTGCAGTCATGAGAATCCAACCTTTAAGTCATCAATGGCTTTTGGGGGCTCTGTGGAAACATGTGACAGTGGGAAGGTGGAGCAGCTGCCCTCCCCCTCGCCTTGAGCTGAAACACGGGCGTGAAAAGATAACATCCTCCCCTGCAGTGGCCTACTGGAGGAATCAAGAAGTCAGGCCCATTCCTTGCTTGGCTAGACGGGGGCTGCTTTGTGTTGGAATGCCCCTCGAGCAGTTGCATCAACAAGAAGCGGGACCTGAAGGTGGAACCGGCCTCAGATCTGTGAGCTGCTTTTATTGGGATGCAGAAGAAGCAGACCAAGGGTAAACCCTTCACTGTAATGGAAGGGGGTTCTGTTTTTGGTGTTCAAGTAGTTTTACGGGCAAAGGCTCAATCTCCTTAAGTTTGTTCCTGTGGAAACTCCTATATCTCAAAAGGCGTGGGCGCTCCCTGCATGACCAGGCTGTGATACTTGAGGAATTTCTGTTGTTCTGTTTTTTTTTCTGTCACAGTACAGGTGGACTGTTCGGGGTCAGATATCATCTTTGTGTGTATATATATATGGGTGAGAGGGTGTTTAACTCCCTCCGGCTGCACAGTGGTGAGTGTAGGAGGGGCCATCTCTTCAGCCTGGGTGTGAGTCAACTGCCTCCAGTCAGAGTTGTCTCAGCTGAGCTGGAGCTTGAGTCTGAGAAGAACTACAAACTTTTTTTTTATCCACACAAGAAGTGATTTTGTTTTCTTACTGATATGCTCACAAAGAGCCTATTTTTGGGATCTAAGTCAGGAATATTTTGTCGGAGCTGTTGACAATGCAGGGAAAAGCTGGTAAAGCTCCAAAGAAGGAACTGGTCATTGAGAGCCCACAGCAATACAAGGGTCCAGCTGAGGCTGAGGTGGACTCAGTGCCGCAGGTGGTGGTAAGTATTCATTCTAGGACATAGCATGATATACATGAGTGTTTTCTTTATTTTATTACATTTGTTATCCTCTATCTGAACATCTTTCAGCACACATTGTTGTTGAAGTTGACCGCTGTTATAAAGCACCTAAAGCAGGTGTCATGTGACCATCTCTCTTTTTTTTTTCGTTTCATTACCCACAATGAAACGGATTGCGAGCATTGCATATAAAAACTGCAATGCTAGCAGCAGCTTTCAAGAAAGTTGAACTTTCACCAGCACTTTACTACTACAGAACAGAAAGAAGCTCAGAGTTAGTTTTTATAGACCGTTTTGGCTTGTAAATAACTTCATCCGGCTCAAAAGTCAGTGACGATGACAGTGATAATTTTCCTCTGCGTGATGAAGGTGTCCAGTGCTTGGGGCTCTGCAGAGTCACTCTAACAGTCCTTGGCTGAATGTATCAGTTAGTAGAGGGGCGCTACACAGCACCATTGTTTCAGGCTGTGTAACTGATGGGAGGAGTAGGAGCCTCAGATAAACAGCTGCTGGATGTATTATGGAGGAATCAGAAGTGATTGCTTCAAATATTCCAGTTTTTTTTTCTATTTCCTAAAACTTCTTGGCTTAACCTACTGAAGTGAACAATTTTTGAAATTATAAACATAATAAAAATTACAGAATAAACTGAATAAACCAACAGCTGTGGCTGTAATCTTGCTGAAAAGTTTGAGAAAACAACTGTGGGATTTGTTCAGGTTGATGTGAAGTGTTTGCATTTTTGCGAGTGTTCTTGCAGGTTTTATTTTTTTCTCTTATGACCAAAGCATCTTTCCTCACATATTTAATGTCCCCTTCTAGACAGCTGCCTTGTTGCAACTTTCTAACAGTAGATTTCTTCTCTTGTTATTCACAGATTTTGCCATTAGGACAAAATTTGTGAAGTGCATGACTTAAAGTTATCATGTCTGCAAAATGTCCGACTTGACTTCTGGATCCCTGTAGCTCCTCCAGAGTTACCCTGGGCTTCGTGGCTGGTTTTCTGATTAGTGTCCTTTCTCAAGCCTCTAACTGGAGGATAGTGGCAACTTTCTTGTGTTGTTCTTTTATTTTCTGGAGGAGGACTGAACAGTGTGTGATGACAAGTTTAAGTTTGGATATTGTTTTATAATTCAATCCTGCTGCCCAACTTTATCCCTGATCTGCCTGCTGTGTTCTTTGGTCTTCATCATGCTGTGTCTGATGAAGACACAGCATGACGCTTCAGAAGACGTGACACTTCTGAAAGTGTCAGCTCTTCTGATACTTTCACAGAAGAGCTGGGTTGATATTGAGATTAAAAACTCAGATTAAAACCATGTGCTACTTCCCTTTGAGTTTAAAATAATGCACCATGCCCCATTGGTCTATTATAAAATCCCTATGAAACACACCTAATTTAGTAGTTGCAACATTAAAAACGTGAAAAAGTTGAGTTTGTCTGCAGTGAACTTGAATGTGTGGAAACAAACCTCAATATTTATATTATGCCTTCTGAAGTACTTTGTTTATCTAAGGGATAGAAGAAGTTTGAAACTCGTCTACTCATTGTGGTCGAGTCTTTGGTGAAAGAGAATGACCAAGCACCTGGAAATGCATGTCCATTGTCTTACTCAGGCCTGAGTTTACTGAATGGTTGACCACTTGGAACCCCTGACAAAGCAATGTCAGATGAACTCTGTTCTGATGAACACACAGTGAGAAAAAAATTGCCAACAATGCAGCTTTAGAAATTAATGATAGGAAAAGCTAAATGCAACTATTATGGGGTTACATTTTGAGACGTTTGGTTTTGAGTCTTGCAGACTAATTTTCAATACCTCATTATTACTCTTACAGTTTGCCTTGGTGTCAGGGTGTTCAATGTGCATCCAATCCTTTTTCTGTATTAGATTAACCTTCCAGGCTCCGTTCCATTTGGTTTTAGTAAAATCCCTGATTTAGTCTTCTTAGTCTTGTGTCCAGAATATTGCTTTATTTGGATACAAAACTGGGTGTGTCGGATGTACCTTAAACAACTTGTCAGATTGTGTCAGAAGATTTAGGAGGATTTTGTGGTGAGACACAGATTAGGACCCATCTTGTCTTTCGGATATCGCAAATTCCTTCCAGGCTTGCCTGTATTACATGCAACAATCTTGGTGTCCATCTTCTCACCTTCCCTCCATATTGATGCTTAACTGCATCTGAAAGACATACTTAACAGAAGATGTTTTGACTTAAAAACTCAATGATACTACGAATAGAGAACTGCCTTATATGCATGACCTTATGGTACTTTTTTGGGTTTGCTTTCTCCTGATAGCAAATCATGCCTGTTCTGTCAACTCTCACCATTTTTAAGCCTGTCAATATTCATGACTCTTTCTCTGAGGTCATGCAAGATGTTATCTACTCCAGATGTGGAGGCAATGAGTGATCCATGCTGTCACTCTGCCCTGAAGTCTGCTTAAGTGTCACTGTTCATTTTTCACTTTGCTGCCTCCCTGGGCTCTTAGGTTTTATCCTTCTGTCCAATCAGTTGCCAGTGTTGACAGCTTACTCTACATGTACTGGCCTTCTGTATCTTTACAGCTTACAGACATCTGAAGAAGTATTTTAAAACTTCATACCTGCATTCAAAGTGAATGGTGTATTCAAAACTATTGGCTAAAAGCATGGATACATTTTTCTGATTGATCTTTGCCACAGAAAATCAAAGGTATTTGATTTGATTTGTGGGGGACGACTTGTTGAATGTTGTGCTGCAGCTGGTGTGTCATGTAATTGTTTCCATGAGAGTACTGTTGCTCCCACAAAGAGGTTAAGCTCATCAAACCAACTCCCACTGGTCGAATAGTTGTCTTTTTCTCTGCACATTTGGAGTCCATACTTAGTCCACTACTTATCTGGAATAGACCACCTGCATACCCAACATGACTGCACAGTTGGTTTGGTTTCTGCAGAGTTTTAGTCTCTGTATGTTCTCTTAGTCCACTTTTTTTTTGTTTGCTTTTTACTGTGATTCCCTGTAGGGATGGGGACACCAGTATGAGACTTTGATTCAAGTTATACTTAAATCGTGAAAACCAGAGGCTTAATTCGCACTGCAATCCAAAGATATGACTTGGGACAGAAGCTCTAAAGGCTATCTAAAGGACACAAGACTGGACTAGGATTTGTGATCTGAAGACTTAAGATGTCAGTCAGACTTATCCTCTCAAAACTTGAATTGCTCTTACATTCCAAAGACTTAGGACTCAGACTTGTTTCACATTCAGTTAAAAGATTTGACTTGCCCGTTAATGGTGCTCTTAAAGCTTAAACTTTTACTCAAACAGTTGCTGTGAAGATTTAAGACCTATATCTATCTCCTGTAAAAGGGTGTGTTTGATTTATTGTTGTTTATGGATTGTGAGCTCTTACTGGTTCATAACAGTTTGTTTCGCAATAATATTTAACACACAGATGACTCTAAAAAAAATTATGTGTTAAATGACGGTTCATTTCTGGAAAAAAATAAACCTGACTTGCTTCTAAAATTCAATTATGTTGCTACTAAACTAGCATAATTAAAATTGGATTTCGGACTCTTCAAAATAAAAGCACTTTTTCTTACACTCATTCAGACCTTCCACCCGTTCCTTTGTTTTGTAATTTATAGTGTAATAAAGCTTAAATCATATTTACTGTGTAGACTTGACAACATATATTTTAAATGGACATTAACTACATGGTTTCCTATTAATATTTCAAGTCCAGCTGCTACTCAGTGTGATATATTTAAAGAAGGAGGTGTTGGGACATTTTCTAACAGTTTATCCAAATACAAATTTAGTTTGTTTATATTTCTAATAGAGTAAATATTTCACTTTATTGTTCAAATTAATTTCTAACAATTCATCAGAGTACCTTTGTGTGATGAGTTTAATGCCCTGAAAAAGAAAAAAAAGTTAAATATGCAATATAATTAATATTTGTTATCTATAACATTGTTTAGACCAAAATCAGACCACGAGCTTAATTTGGACAGAATGAATAGTGAACTTTTCTGCTTCAGTGGTAGCTGTACATACTTGGTTAGAATGCAAATGCAGTTGTTTGTATTATAATGCCTAATAAGGAAGATCAAAAGTTATTTTTCACTATGTACATTTTGTATCTTTCCAGTCTCTGTTATTAAATTTGCCACATATTTTGTGAAGCCTTTTGGATACCTACAAAGTATCTTTATATTAAGCAGAAAACAAGCTCAGAAGAGTTTTGACTCTTGAAAAGTTTAATGTGCCACAGACATTCATATTTGACAGTAAACAGGAATGTGGGGTCACACCTCAAAAACCTCTGAATCTGTATTGTTTGTTTAGTCATTGTTGGTGTCATTTGGGTCTGCAATGTAGGTCATTGATCTTTATCATCTCATTAACGAATCTATTTCAAACTATTCCACTAATTGTGTTTTCCAGGTAAAACCAAAGGTGATTGAGCCGCTGGATTATGAAAATGTGCTGGTGCAAAGAAAGACGCAAATCCTCAGCGATGTTCTCCGTGACATGCTGCAGTTCCCCCTGGAGGATTTTGAGGTGGGTTTAACGCTGTTTGATAATCACGTACTGACTCTGGGTGTAAAGATAAATACAGCAAAGGAAACTCTTTTGGCTTCTTCATACAGATTCTGATTTTCAGCTGTATCTTGAATTTTTACAAGTATGGAAAATAGTTTAATAAATACCAAGTTTTATTAAACTTTACAGCATTTTTTTACTGCTGTAATTCAGTCTAGGTTTCACAAGTCAAAACATTGCACATTGTGAGA
Source organism: Phalloptychus januarius (assembly GCA_902982915.1). Classification (NCBI taxonomy): domain Eukaryota; kingdom Metazoa; phylum Chordata; class Actinopteri; order Cyprinodontiformes; family Poeciliidae; genus Phalloptychus; species Phalloptychus januarius. The sequence goes on along the minus strand of CADWAE010000230.1, from coordinate 10,219,602 downwards.
CAGGACTGTCATAAGTTTCTCCATTTGCCCAGAGAAGATGTAAAATAAACCTTTTGAGACAGAAGCTGATTGTTTTTCTTCATGGTTTGTGAAACCTATAGGGCTACTCTATTATGGAGGTAAAGCTCAGTTGTTGATGCCCACTCAACAATGGAGCAACTAAGACTTCATTTTGACCCAAAGAAATCTGATCAATTTCTAGAAATCATTACATGCTCTCAAGTCTCAAGTCTTGTGAAAGTTTTGAACACTTGGTTTGTTGGGCAGCAATAAAACAAATGCTAACATTAGCAGCTACGTCATTTCACTTGTTCTAAGTTGTTCTTAATTTTTTTTTGTTTGTTCAGGACTTTGGTCAGTGCCTGCTGTTTTTAAAGTGCTTTATAAATAAAGCTGACTTGGCATGGTGAATGCCCATTATGATGTTTTTCTAGAAATATGTTTCCAAACAATAAAAAAATATTTTTACTTAATTTGATTCTTTTGTTGTGCTTGTTAGCTTTTCCAGTGCTTCTACTGGCCTGGATGGGGTTATGTTGTGAATACTGGGTGGACTTTTCCCTTTGTTTATTTCTCTCTGTACTCTAACGTGTTAGGGGCAAAGGGCCATCTGTTTAATTAGCTCATTCTGTCCATTATGTTGTGTGAGAGTCAACGTTATCTCGATCCGCACCATGCCGGACTCACAACCTCTCACTGTTTCCACGCTGCTGCAGATGGAAAATACTAGATGGAAATTTGTCCCAGTCCTTGTACCTCAGGAAATGGATGTCCTTCCTCAAGAGCAACAATGAGATGTACAGTGTGTCCTCAAGTCCGGGTCCAACTCCTCTGAACCCCTACTGCACAGTAAAGATTTTATAGAGTCAGTCTTTTTCTGGTCATTTATACAATTTCTTCCAGAGAAATAAGTTATGTTATTCTTCATGAAAACTTCCACATCTAACAAAATGTGCCTCGGGTTAAGGAGCAGGAAGTGATAATTATTCACAGTTTATCTTGCCAAATGATATAAGAAAAGTAATGAAAATGTGATTCTTTATTGGACTTTTCCGATTTCCAAATACAGTTTTCCAGATGATTTAGCATCACCTGTCACTGTAAGGCAAGGACTACTTACTTGGGCCCAAGTAGTTGATGCAGATTATCACTTTTTATTGTTCTATAATATGATTTAGCTTTAATGTTAATTTAATTGTAAAAGCAGTACAAAAATTCAGGAAGCAATCAAAAATATGACTAAATTTTTGTGCTCCACAGTATTTTTACCACATGGAAAGAGTCTGGACATCACTAGATCAGTCCACAAGCAACATTTTGAGATAAAAAGTTATGCTCTATAAGATATTGTTCATTTGAACTGACTTTTAGAATCACTGTGATTATTATGTTTTTTGTCTTAGTGTTTGAGAGTTTGAGACATGGGCAGCTGAGTGCTGAGTAGCAATATAGCTTTGAGTTTGTTTGCCCAGCCTGTTCAGGTGAAGATAAAATGCCAGTGTTACAATCGATGCGTTGTCAGAGAATGACAGGTGACTCTGACTGAGGAAAGAAAAACATACTGAGGCGCGGTGATTGAACTTAACATCTGCTTCTGCTGGCCCACCCTCTTGTTCAGACAGGACTGTAATCAGTTGATGTTTCAGCACGGAGATTTAGCAGCTGACATTATGTAGGAAACTGCTACATTCATGATGTAAGCATTGTAGGAAGCTGTGAAACTACCTGAAAGAGCTCCTTTGTTTTGTTCTAATCCTGTTTTCATCTTGGGAAACACTTTTTCCAAACTGGTTCATCAAGCATCATTTGCCGGTTTTTTGTAAAGCAAGACTTATGTCACCTCAGTAGACTCTGATGGCCTTCTTTTGTGCCCTGGTTGATTATTTATCACTTTGTTTATAATTCTTGAGGCTGTCTTTTCCCACTCTACTCAACATGCAGCACTCAAATATAATCTATCCACTGATTCTTTAGATTTCCCTGATCAGGCTGAAAATCTGCTGATTCTATGTACATTTCTAACAAACCCCTTATTTGCATTTAACTCAGCTCGCTCCTTTGCTTGTATTATGTCTTTGCTCAGAATAACAAATAGTTTAGCTAAAGTCTGGAATGTGAGGTCAATAATATTCCAACTCAATTGTTTAAGGATTCCTTTTGACCCCAGCAATTATTCTGGGGTCACTCAAGCACAGAAAATGGTGACTTGAAGCCGGTTTAAATGCTTCCTGTTACCCTTTTACCTATATGCTTATTCATTTCTGCTTCCTGCATTGTAAAGATTATCATCTTTGCAGGAAACTTTCCTGAAAGCAGGAAGAGGGATTGGCAGGTTTTCTTAGGAGAGCTTATGGAATTTCTTTCAGACGACACAACCAACACTTTTTACGGAACATAATTTTATGTTTTGGTTTGTATGGAAGATAAAGATAGTAGTGTCACATTTTTTGTGCCTATCATTCAGGTCATCATTGACTCATGACTTGTCTGTGTTGAAAGAGTGTTTTCTTTCACCTCAGGCACTTCAGCAGACCTTGTAACTCCACGCTTTAGCGCATCACAAAAGGTGATGCGACTTAGAGACAAAGAATCCTCAAACTTAAAAAGTATTACAAGTTATAAGATAGATCTCTAATTATCTATTTTAAAATGCAGGTACAACTTGAGCAATGATCCAAAAAACACTGGCATGTTTATATTTTACTAAGTTATTTATTATTCTGTGTTTATAATTTGCAAGGAACATTTAAATGTCAAAGGCTCAATTACAAAACTAAAAGTGATACTGTCATTTCACCCTATTAGCAGTAATAAAAGTCCTGGGATAGTTTGAAACATGATTGGATTTAATGTTTTGTTACATGTGAAACAACCTTTTTCATATCTACAGGCCTTTCACTTCAAAGTCTATAGTGTTCTCATAAAACATGTAGTTTGCTACAGACTGTACTCTTTCTTAATAGAATGTCTCTGGGCCCTTGAACCCTGACTAATGAATTGCTTCCCACTGGAATTTGATCATTCAGATGTTGATCTAATCTCAAATGCCCAATAATATTTGCAAGAACACCCAGAACAACCATGACTCATTTAAATCATAATTCTGGGCTTTCTAGGAAAATAACATCCTGCTGCTTCACTTTTTGTTTCATTTTCAGTATTACAGTGTTAGTGGAAGGACTTCTGTAATTTCCCGTTTCTGATTCTTTAGCTCTTTTTTTTTCCTCACAGATTTCAACTTTGAGACGACAAGGGAGAACTCTGCACCCCACAGTGCCTGAAAATGCTGAGAGGGAGGCCCAGAGCCTGTTTGTCCAAGAGGTAAACTAATTTCACAACGAAATGTAACAAAATCGGATCTCAGCCAGTTTATCCTCAAACTGCCTCATTAGTAGTTAACTGTTACCAAGTCGTTTGCATCCTATTTGTTGTGCTATTGTTTCATTTTTCTTCCAAATGCCAAAATTGCTACCAAACAAATTGTTTAAAAATGATTGAACCTTCTTCCATACCTGCTATGTGTGAGCAGTTGTTGTCAACCAGTGTCCTTATTAGTCAGTTCTGTCAACACAACAGACCAGCAAGAACTCAAGAACTACTTCCTTTCGTACTTCAAAATAAGAGTCTCAAGCAGAACAACAGGATGTCAGTCTTCAAGAGGCCAAACTGATGTCTTTGACTCAAAATGATTGTTTTCCTTAACTTTGCCAGACATATGCATCCCAACATTAACTTACGCCATTGGCCATTGCTATTTTAATTGTCATCTGTCCATGAGGTATTGACAAGAAAGGAAGCAAATATTTTTTTGTCTGTAATGGATCTCGTCTAAGCTTGCAATATCCAGCTCTTCTCAGTCAAATTAAAATACTGGGAAGCATTTTGAAGTAAAGTGTGTTAAGTATTCATTTAGAGCTGACTAAATCTCTAAAATGTAACCACTCAGACCATGCACAGCGCTGCTACTCCTTTAAAGAGCCACACAGCAGCTGCGTGCTGACAATCCACCTTCCAGGTCACAGGTCAGCGATTATAGAACGGCGTGTATGAAGTCATGAAGATATCAAGACACAGCTCAAGTGTTGTGTGACATCACTCAGACAGCTGCACAGATTGAAAGCTTCTCTGTTTCTAATTCGTCTCCTGTTCAGGTTACGTTTCGTCTCCCAGCAGGGGCACTTCTTATAAGCGCCACGCATTTCTACTGAACAGATACCTTTGAGCTGCTCCTATCACTGGCTCTAACAATGAACAGATGTCCATTTTCCAAGTAAACGAGGATAGTGATACACTCCCTGCTGAGGCCTGGTCGGACCGAGGTGGAGTCACCACACACTCCTTTTCCGCTAATTTTCTGAAGAATGTTGTGTTGAGATTTAGTTTTTTTCTGTATCTGAGGAATTTCAAGGCAAAGGTTCACTTTGAGGTTGTCATCTTGTTAGTATCATTTTAGCATCTCTAGTATCAAATTCAATGACTGTAAGTCAGATAACATAAAAACATTAACCATCTTGTGCAAAAGGTTTAGAAAGCCAAGAATAAAGACACATTTTAATAAGCATAAACTATTTTCCTACAGCAGCTCTGAGATGCAGTCTCACATCTTTAATCTGTTGTAGATCACAGACCTTCCTTTTAGAGACACTGAGAGACTGTTTAGTACAATTATTCAAATCAAATAAGTCATTCATTTGTAAATTCATATTAAAAAAATCTCTTGTCTGAAGGACATGCAGTGTCTTCATTCAGACACAGAAGGTCAAATGTTCACTGGTCCATGTTCAGTCTCCATGATAACCAGCTGCTGAGCTGGCAAGTTGATGGTGGAAGTCTCCATCAAATCTTATGTGTGGCTTTAATGTGGAAAAGCTCTACTGCACCATTAGGACACAATGTATTGAAAAAAATCAGAGAAATCAAACTGTTGTCAGAAAATATCTGTCCAAAAATGCTCACTGGTAATGCAAGAACTCCTCAATGTTCTATAAACCGAAACCCCCTCTGACCACAGTTCAACATGGAGATTCTCACCTCACTGTAACTTTTCATTTGCCTAAATAAGAGCTTGACTGCAAGGAAACTCCTGGAAAACTTAGTCTGTTTTAGCCTTTTTTTTAAACTTGTTACCATTAAATTAATTGGTAGCTTAGGTGTAAAAACATTTGAGTCAGATCCCAGAACCTGAAAACCTTCATTTAGGTTTGCAAGTTTCCTTTAACTCAACTGTCTGCAGTCATTTCCTAATTAGTAAGTAGAGTCCACCCGGGTGTAATTTCATCCTAGTATAAATTGAGGTTTTCTTGGAGAGCATTAGTGAACAAACAGCATCATAATTTAAAAGGAACAGAGCACATATGTTAGAAATAAGGATTGTAAACTTGTTTCATCCTGCAACACTGCAGTTTGTGTCATTTTACTGGGCACAGCTGTCTTCAACTACTGAACGAAGTCCCAATAAGTGATCTCCAATGTCTTTGCAGTGCATTAAGACCTACAATTCTGACTGGCATGTTGTCAACTACAAGTACGAGGATTATTCTGGGGATTTTCGACAGCTTCCAAAGTAAGTCAGCAGTTTAAATCCTCAGCTCTGCAGTGAGTAAAGTTAACTTGTCCTACATCAGCGTGAGGGGAGTAATAACAAGTACTTGATAACACATAGATGCCAAAGCTGTCATCTATTTTTATCTGCTGCCTTGGCTGCTTTGGAAAATGTGCTGCATGCACTAATTACAAGGAAACACATATGTTTCATTTACGTGCAAACCAGTTTCCGTTTTGTTTCATGGAGCACGACACCATTTTTAAAATACAGCCATGTGGAAAACACCCTCATTGTCAAGAGATTGTGTCATCAACAACAACTTCTTCCCTGAAGAATCTATAATTTACTGGTCGTGTGTTAGCTGACGATGTCCTGCACACTGTAACGATTGCCAAATGTTTTGTTGCTTCACTCATTCTGGGGAAATTAAAACAATGCTTCACGACGCAGATCGCCTGTTAAATCCCTGGCACTGTTTCCTTTAATGTGAAGTTAGCTTTTGGCAACTTTTCATTTCCTGGTTTCCTTGAACCATTACTGTAAGTGCTGCATTTTTATCATCCTGGACTTTCCATTTATAATGCTAACTGCCGATACTCTTGAGAAGAGTTTCCCAAATGTAGTTTATTAGAATAAGTCAAAAGTTAAAAATGTAATCTCAGTCAAAACACAAATGCATTTGAAAAATTTACACAGGCAAAAATGTTGCTTGATCAAGCTCAAATTTCACTTATTTTTATAGCAAAGTACCCCGGCCTGAAAAACTGGCGGTTCATGTGTTTGAAGTGGATGAAGATGTTGATAAAGAGGAGGTGAGTTCATGCACTGTATTATTATTTTACAACTTTTCCTTTTGAGTTTGTTTAAATAGCTAGTCCAGGAAAGCTATTTTTATTTCACTGTTTGAATTGGACAAAATATAAAAAAGTAAAAATCACAGTAAAATAACATTTTCTTACATGACAAATTGCCTTGATTATTACGACTGCTTTCATGTCCCTCAGTCTTACATTGTACTGTCCCATAAAGACAACATTGAAATTGTTTCATATGCTGGGAAGAGAAAAAAATTCAACTGATCCCAATTTTTCCACATTTCAGTATTTTGGGGGAAAGTAAATGTCACTCCACCCTGCCGGTTTCATATATATTTCACATTATCTCATTAAAAATATTTGCCTATTGTTTGCAATACAAGCAAAATGAATGTAACATAATGAATTAATTATGGTGTCTTCCATAACTGGCAATGATGATTACATTTTAGAAAGACTTGGCAACAAGGGTGTTATTGCATCATAAAAGTGTACTTTGAAAAAAATCTACTCTGAAGAAAAACTGCGAAAATGTTAATTATGATTTATTCATGCTTCATAATTTAAGTATTTTTAGGTTTTCTGCCTCCACAATGTTCTATTTGGGGTTTTTTTAAAACCCTCCTTCTTTGGTACATTGGTGTCACATATTTGTAGTTTTATTATTTCTTATAAAAAATTACATCAAAGCTGTCCTGCAGAGACTTTCTCTAAATATGGCATTATTTCTTCCTCCGTCTGAAGTAAAACACAATTTTCTGCCTCAGAGCTAAACTCAAAGGACTAAAATTAAGGGCAATAAAATGTTTGTTGCTGGATTAGAGGCAGATTTCAGAACTTCATCATTCATCTCTCTTCTTCTGCTCATTCATGTATGACAGAGTGAATCTGTGCTCCTGCGAAGATTAAATGAGTATAATTGTTGTCTTTGGATCAGCTTGAGAGTCTGCAACAAGGAGGCTAATAAGTCACCTGACAAACCCTCAGATCTTGCTGGGAGAGTTTAAAGCAGCAAAGATAATCCTAAACTCTTGTTGAAACAAGTGTTATCTGAAATAATACAAGGTCACCGACTGCAATAATCCTGACCTTCTTCCTCACCCCACTTTTGGTGGGGCTTTTTTCTGTCATACAAATTATGGGTTACATTAAAGATGTAAAAAATTCTGGATTGATTTATGCTGGTCTAAGTTTTTTTTATCAACATAGAAGTCTTACATTTTAATGGGGTTTGTGTTTACATGTTTTATCCACTCTACAACTGCATATGTTAGAAATCTGCAACTTTTATTGTCCATCTCTCTCCTGTGTCCTCAGTTTGACTTTAGATCTCGAATGCCTTTGTTTCTGTCTTAGTGGTTAAAGGCTGTCACTTTTCTGCCTCTATGGTCTGTTCTTCTGAAGGCTGTCTAGACACAGATGAGATTAAACAGACCCTTTCCAGCTACTTTCAGCGTTCTTCAGTCCTCCAAAATGAAATTGTGAGAAGACAGTCAGCACTTTTAAAATCCCCTTTTGTTTCATTAGACAGAGAAAAGGAGAAAAACGGACATTGGATGAGAGCAAATGACATCTTGAAAGGTCATTTACTTTCCTTCTTTCTTTCTAGAAATGTGGTTCCTTACTGGAGCCCATTAATGCAGAAAAGTCCTAACTGCAGATGAAGCAGGGCTGATATAAACCAGGACAGATCTTCTATCACTGCTCTACTAATTGGTTTATTTTTGCAGATGATGGAGCAAAGCAGCTCACAGTATCTTGTGTTTTGGTCATTTGTGAAACTGTGATTTCATCCCACACATGATGGGAGTGTGGTATAAAACGGCTCGGATTAGTTTGTTTCTTCTCTGAAGTTGGGGAAATGTATTTGTTTAAAAAGTCAGCGTTTGTTTTATGCCTTCGTGTCTGCTTGTTTTGATTGAGGCAGCTCGGCACAGCGCCGGCTCTCTGTGTCTTCTCAAAGCAGTAGATGAAAGCATTTGCACACACCAGGACCATGGCAGGCTCACTAATTAGTGATATGATCTAATTGTTATGAAGCTAGAATGCAAAAACAGTCCAAAGTTCTTAAAGTAACATTTTGTTTCTGGTTTTCTAAATAAGTAGATGTCTTTATTAATTATATCGCCATTCTAAGCGACATTTCTAAACTTTTTCTTTTTGTCTTGTAGGACACTGCCTCCTTAGGATCCCAGAAAGGGGGCATTTCCAAACACGGCTGGCTGTATAAAGGGAACATGAACAGTGCCATCAGCGTCACCATGAGGGTGAGAAAACAGTGATGTACACTTTCAAGGCTTTTTGGGCTCTTCAGAAAAGGTTTAATAAGGGAAACTCTGCTGACAAACACATCCGGATGTGAGAATCTTACTGCTGATTTAATACCTGCTTAGGAATTCTGACATTAATTATCATGGAAAGTTTTCTTTTTTTGTCCCAGTTAATCACTGTAATGATTCATTTTCTAAGCTCGGGAGTGCGGTTTTATCCAGGATTTATTTACGTAAGGGATAATGTCTGACAGGGTGCCTATTTTTAGGAATTAATGGATGAAGTTAAGCAAACAGGACCGCAGTTTCCAGTAGTTTACTCTTGAGCAGTTTCCAGTTGCCTTTACAACAATATGGTCATACATCTGAATCCTGGCCAGGGCCTTTCTGTGTGCTGTTTGCATGTTTTAACACTGCATGCATTGGAAATCTCCAGATACCAGATAGCAGTACAAAAGCATTTAGGTCAGGTTCATTGGTTGACTAAACTGTGCTTATGTGTGCATGTGTGCATGCATGTCAGTCTTACACAAGTCCCCTGCAGATATATTTATAGTTATTGTACTTTTTAAATTTTGCAACCATACATTTCAATGCATTTCATGTGGGATTTGACACAGTTACACAAGGATTTGAAGTTTCCAGTGTGGTGTGCATTTATACTCAGCTTCTCTTTCCCCAGAAAACCCTGAAAATCATTAAATTGCATAAACGGTAAATGGCCTGTACTGGTAGAGCATTTTATCAAGTCCACTAACTGAACACTAACATATTGTGATACAGTGGATTTTTATTGACAAATTGTTTGTGGATGGATCTACAAATACAAACAAGACAAATAAACAAAATGCTTTTCCATTAATTGAGACCTGAATGTTGTTTCTTTCTATCATTTCAGTCGTTCAAGAGGCGATATTTCCACCTTACGCAGCTTGGGGATGGCTCATACAATCTAAACTTCTACAAGGACGAGAAGATCTCCAAAGAGCCAAAAGGAACCATTTTCCTGGATTCCTGCATGGGTGTGGTTCAGGTACGCTCTGAATTCTTGAGGTCATCTCTGGCACAGAGACCCTGATTGTTGAGGCTTGCTGAACCCGAATGACTGTTTGCATGTTTTCCCAAACAGGATATCCATGTTGGCGCCTTGTTTGCTAATGACGTAGCCCATTCCCGTATGGGGGATTTAAAAGCCTGACAATACATGCAACCATTCTGGAAATTTTTGCGCTCCTCCACAAGATTAGCTTGAAGCATGAGTTGCAACAGACAAATCTGTCAAAAGAAGTTGTTGACAGCTGCTGAAGAGTATCCTCTGCATTTTCATGAAAGCTGAGCTCTGTCCTCCCCAAGGCCGTGTTTTTCTGCTGACGCTCAGCCAGTGAAGCAAGGTGAATGCTGAGGCCTCACTTCCGAGCACTTTCCCCTGGCCTCTCAATCAATGCTGTGCTCTTCCATCTGATCACATGGAGAAAACAATTCATGTGTTCACTTTCATATATCTATCATCACAGTTGATGGAAAGAATCTGATTATTTACATGTCAGGAGATCAGCTGGATGATTGAGATACGATCATAAGGGGGAGCAGGACTTTGGTATTTATTCCAGGTGTTTAGAACTTTTATCAGTGTGACTTTTGATAACTTTACCTTCCTTTAGGTTTTCTTATAGGAACAAAATGTTGTTTATATCAATATTTGGCATAAAACAAAGACTTAAACATCTGAAATGAAAATAACCTTTTTAAAAAGCAAAAATATAACCAGAAAATAAAAGATTTAAAATCTCTTTGACTATTTCCTTTCTATTCGGACCCCATTCACATCGCTCTCAGAAAGAACCATCACGTCGGCCATTACATGAATAATGCTTACAGAGATCTGGAGATTTTGGAGAGTTCTTAGAGAGGTCCTCTGGAGTATATCAAGTACAGTATAATGATGTACTCCTCGTTACGTGCATTGGAGTGTGAAAATTCCTCGATTGTTTGAGCATGCACAAAACTTCAGTGGTGAAATTGTCACAGTTCAACATTGTGCCTGAGCGTTGAGTGCTGTGTGGAAAGAGCCTGATCACAGGCGTGGGGGCTTGAGCGTGACATGTAGATCTGCATGGCAATGTTATCAGATAATCTGAAGTAGTAGTGACCAAACTCACTCTATGCCAAGACTATAACATAAACACACCCTTAGTGGGCTGTTTATGCTCCAAGTTACCTAATTTTGCTCAGTTCATATTTCTTGTGTTTTTCCAAGCAAACTTCAGAATCACACGTCATTAAGCCACGGCCCACAGCCGTTTCCCAATAACTTGCTCCATGAGTAGACCTGCAGATGTTTATGTTGCAGCTGGAATGGCATGTGAGATGACTTCATACTGCTCTTCAAGCTGCTCCAACACTTTGGGAGGGAGCAAGCATTTGCACAAAAGCACATTAGATTTGTCCTAACACGTGGTTACTCATCTCTGCTGGCCAAGTCTGAGCTCAGAAATAAAAATAGGTTTATTTCAGAGAATTTGGTTTTCTTTTTTCGTATTTTTTTTTTTTAATCAGGCACACTGACTGATTTATGTAGCTGTGCCGTCTTAAAAAATTGACAACTCAGTCGTCAGTGGACAAAGTGAAGTCTTTCAACTGCTAGTGTTCATCCTGACTCTGCCTGTTACTATCCTAGTTTTATTTCCATCCTAAACACCCCCTCATTATTCACTTTGCCTTCCATTGACTGTTCCTCCCAGTCACTCCCTCTCTGTTGTTTTACTGTTCAGGCAAGTAAAAGAAATGACACAGAATAACAAACACCAAAGTGCGAACTTAAATGAGACAAACTTTCCCCAATTCTTTAAAGACTCCTAGCTAGTTTATTGAAATCCATAATAAATATCTGACCTCTGCATAGCTGTCGTGTCACAAACACGACAGCTATGTACTGCAGCTGCTTTGGCCCCAATTGCTTCTGAATGGGCTGAAACTGAGAACCGTTAAAAGCCTAAAATGGGGCAGTGACGTCACTCTTGGTAGCTGATTGAGGTCACATTTTGGCTGCAGGTAATTTTGTTTTCTGTAGCTGTGGAAGGTCAGTGCTGCACTCTTGTTAATTAAGCTCCAACTTATTTCACCTGTAGTCGACATTCCTTCAAAGCAAGACTCACCTCTTGCTTATTTATGTAGAGAAATTGTTGATCCAGTGAACTGTGTGAACATTTCGTAGATTTATGAGCTTACAAAGCAAAGAGAGAGCAGTGAAGATGAGGGGAGGTATTGAAACGAACCGAGGCATGGTTTAAATCATAAAAATAAACGTCTTCTGCCTTTTGCTGACTGGGTAGGAGTTTAATATTTGGATTGGAGCTGGTAATAAAACATTCCACCTCCCCCTACCCTGCAGTTTTAAGTCTGTTATCTGTGCAGAATATTACTTACCATTATTACCTTTTTCATGTTTTCATTGCATTATCTGTGCAGAACAACAAAGTTCGGAGGTTTGCTTTTGAGCTGAAGATGCAGGATAAGAGCACGTACCTCCTGGCTGCAGAAAGCGAAGCAGAGATGGAGGACTGGATCAACATGCTCAACAAGATCCTCCACAGCAGCTTTGAGATTGCCATGCAGGAGAAGAGGAATGGAGACATTCATGATGGTGAGTGTGTGTTTTTGATATGAGAATGAGTATTATAGTGTGTCCATGCAAATATTTAACATAAAAACTATCATTAAAATTTAATTTTATAGATAACAGTCATCAAAAGTATGTGAATTAAGTCAGAGTTTTATTTCATTAAATCAATTTTGGTGCGTGACTTATAATTTGTTTCCATGATAACTATTAAATCAATCAGTTTCTAAGCAAAATTACTTTTGTTTTTAAAGTTTCTGCTGTCAGAAATGTGGAAGATTAAGTAAGTCTGCACTAAGCATTGACAGTCCAGTTTGTACTGCTGTTTTCAGAATAGAAATTATTTTCATACACCTGTATTATTAAATATATCTTAAAATCTAACACTAAATCCCATGTAAAGTTTGGCAGCCTTGGTTGATGTTTTTCCTTGTTTGTATTTATTGTCATTTGTTTTCTTCTTTCTCTTAAGCCGATGAATACAATGTTGCATGGCCATTGACACAATGTGACCATTAGTTATTTACATGATTATTAAGCAGCCTTTATTTCCTTGTTTGTTCCTCATTAGTTTTTATGTAACAAGGCTAATTATGCTGCCCAACTATTATCATTATTAGATTACCTTCAGAGATGCTGGATGATAATGATTCCTTATGAGCAGCTTCCACAAGTCCCAGCACTCATCTCCTCTGTTTTCTAGTAGCCTTTCTAATGTATAGTTTTGTTGGAGCTGTAATGCCAGACCACCCAGGCTTTTAATGCTCACCTCCTGTCTCTTAGCAGGCTTAGCCTTGCAAGAGAGAAAATGCAACTGGCTCCCTGCAGAATGCTCACTAATCTTTTTAACTCTTCAGCTTTTATTAATTATCTTGTGCTTTACAGAAAGAGGATTGGGGTCATTGTGGTTGAAAATATCTGGGAAGTTTTTTTGTAATATTCTTCTGAGACTTCCAGTGTCTCCCTTTCAGTCCCAATTCCACAGCTTCCACTGCTGAATTAGTGTTTACTAAGCCTTAACATGTCAGGAAATGATTATGGGGGATTCACTTTGTCATCTCGGTGTTTCTTTTTTTTTTTTTTTTTTTTACATCCAATGTGATTTATATTTTCTTATAGATGATGATCTTGGAAAGTCAGACAGTTCTTCTGGCAGCCTGGATAGCTTTCAGGTAGGTCCTACTTGTGCATTCAGCACAACACTCCTGGTACTTTTTAAAGAAGCAAGGAAAGAGAAACTCTTTTGCCACAAACGTGTTTTCATTTGGGAATCGGGATCAAATGCCTGAGTTTGGCATTGATTCATGTGTTTTTGTAGATCTGATCTGACATTTAACACAGACCTCCATATTTATTGGAATCTCACATGAATGTGCAAAAAAGCTTAACATACATTTATATTTTACTGCAATAAGGTAGTCCCATCACATACAGAAAGCAGAATGGTGTAGCTACTCTGCTTTCAGCCTCGAGTTAAACAAGCAACTTCTCTGCTCTTGCAGAGTATGTATATGCCTTTAAGTGTTTTTTGCAACAAGCACGTCACATTGGGTCATTAGTAAAACAAAGAATACAAACACCTGATGCCCCCTGTTAGGTGTGATTGTGGGTGTATGGATGCAGCAGGACTGTTTCTTCTCCGAAGGTTCTGGAAATTATAATAATATACTGTGGATGACAAATGCTTTCCAATCAGGACATTTCCAAAACAAGTAGCTAAATTGGCACCAAAACGTGTCACTAAACACAAGAAAGATTTCCGTAAAAGGGTTTAAAAATACTGACTCAAAGGACGAGTCAGTATTTTTAGGATTATATTCATGGTCAATGTTTGACTGTGCCTCTAAACATTTTCCTGTCAAAAATAATCATAGAACAAAAAGGAAAACAGGCACTTCTAAAGATCTGTTAATTTAGAAGCACCCAAAGGCATGCAGATCGAAAAGAATTTAGATTCAGACATTTGAAGGAAAAAAACTCTGATGCTGTTATTGCACTCAGTGCTGCATAATAGAAAAAACATATGCTTTTAAATGTGGGTGAAAAGAGTGTGATTGGTGACACTCTGCTGCTGAGATGAATGCTGGCACCACATCAGTCTTGCCACCATTCCTTGTGTCATCTGTTAAATGTGAAGCCTCACTTCCAGCTGGGTGCAAATGGCAACAAAATGTTCTAAATGTAAAACCATCTGGGTATAAAGCTGTACAGTTTTTCCTCTGGCTTAGGCACTGTTTTGTTCCCCTATAGAGCACCAGAGATATTGAGACAAGAATGAGGAGTGAAACCAGACTGAAGCTGTTCACAGTGGATCCAGATACACAGGTAAGATTCGGCATGGTTTCATAATGACATGCACACGTGATAAAGTATAATTTCAAGATAAAGGATCAAACTTGCCAATGCACTGTCTGCAGAAACTGGACTTCTCAGGAATAGAACCGGATGTTAAACAGTTCGAGGAGAAGTTTGGCAAGCGGGTTCTGGTTAACTGCAACGATCTCTCATTCAACCTGCAAAGCTGCGTGGCAGAGAACGAGGAAGGCCCGACGACAAACGTAATGCTTTAGAATCGCAGATAAGCTACAAATATACCGCTTAGGTGAATTAAATGGTTTGTCAGAGCAACCTGCTGGGCTCTCAGTGCTGTAAAGATAGCAACCAGGCTGTTGGCTCAGGAATTTATAATGAAATCTGAAGTCCTGCTGTTCCTCCTGAAAACTACTGTCCATTGAAGTCTTAACATCTTCTCTGTCCACACACATAGAGGAGGAACTTTACTCCCTCCTTGTTCATAATGGCTCAGTGAAATTGATTTTTGTGTTAAACACTCCCTTTAATACAATATAGACCAAGGAACAAAGCAGACCAGTTGTGGATAAAGTTGTGGTATACTCCAAATCACCCTGAACACACAACCACCAGTGAATAGCATGATAATAGTGGGATGATGCTGTTGGGATTCATCTCAGAAGCTCTTTTATGTTTTGTCTGCCACATAAATCCCAAGGTACATCATAATTCAAGGTTGTTACATGAGAAAGTCAGCAAAAAATGAAAGAGATATGAATACATTTTTAAGATCATGCAAACGTGTCACTGTTTTATGGCACGTTGTGTGATGTTACCTGGTTTAGTCTTCAAAAACAGATTAAGTTTACAGGACAATGAGATCTCTGGAAACGTATTCGTCACCTCAGACTGTTGGTGTTTGCAGGTGGAGCCTTTCTATGTCACTCTGTCGCTGTTCGACATCCAGAATGGCAGGAAAATCTCCTCTGACTTCCAAGTTGACTTAAACCACCAGTCTGTCAGGGGAATGGTTCCCAGTAACGCCAGTCAGTATGTGATCGGAGGAGGTGAAGCCCGATCCGAAGGGCAGCGGTTTATCCACGGTGTGCCAGAAGCAGCTTTGCTGTATCCCAAACAGGTAGAGAGAGAATAAGTTAAATCATGGCTGCTAAAATTGGCATGACCTATTTATGTCTGACTTTTCTGCTTGTACTGACAGGGAGTGTTTTCAGTGACATGCCCTCATCCAGATATCTTCCTAGTGGCTCGCATCGATAAGGTGCTTCAGGGAGGAATCAACCACTGTGCCGAGCCATACATGAAGAGTTCAGACTCCACCAAGGTAACGAGTCATCCACAGTCTCCTAAACTCAGCTGTGCTGAGTACGTTTACATCTTTTTACATCAATAATAGTTCCTGTTTGTCAGAATGTCTATTAGCTGTTCAGATTAGAACTTGCAAGGAAGTACAATATCGAGGTAGTTTTATTTCAGAGCAATTCACCATTTGAAATTTGTTTCCGATTTGCCTTTGTTAGGTTAGGCAGCACGCCGAGTTCTGTCTTATTACTTTAAGTGTGATGGTGTCCATTCCTCTACATGTGTTTAACATCTTAGTCAAGTGTCTCTATTTTTCACTAGATGGCACAGAAGGTCCTGAAAAATGCCAAGCTGGCATGTAGTCGATTGGGTCAGTACAGGATGCCCTTTGCCTGGGCAGCAAGGTACTCGATTCTCTCTAATAAACATTTCACATTTCTGCTTACTTTTCAGATTTCAACAATTTTCACAAATAGTTTTAGTTCACATCACAAATGTATCCAGCAGTATTTCCTGATTTTAGGATGTTTTTTTGTTTCTCAGACCCTTGTTCAAAGATGCATCTGGGACACTTGACAAAAGTGCCCGCTTCTCAGCTCTGTACAGACAGGACAGCAACAAACTGTCCAATGACGACATGCTCAAATTGCTGGCGGATTTCAGAAAGTGAGTGAAGGTTCTCTGAGCATGCTCTGTTATTAGAAGCTCTAAGTAATCACACAGATGTGCTGGGTGGAAAATGTCTGCCCCTGCAAAAATATTGCTTTGTCTTTGGAAAATCTCACCTCTGTTAGCACGCTCATACATCCTTTCTAGATGGCCTGTCTGCTTCTTATTTAGTCTAACAAATCCTCAACTCAAGCTTATTTTCCTTTTCACAGACCGGAGAAGATGGCCAAGCTGCCTGTAATCCTTGGAAACCTTGATGTTACCATCGACAGTGTTGCCCCCGACTTAACAAGTAAGTCCTTTGGGGTTTAACAGAAGAGATGAAAGCTGCTTTTCCTCAGAACATAATAGGTCTCATTGTCTGCTGACTGTTTAACAGCTCTTGTCTCTCCTGCTTCTCCATCTAGATTGCGTTACCTCATCCTACATTCCTGTGAAGCAGTTTGATATCAGTGAGAGGAACACTGTGTTTTTTGAAGTGGAGGAGTTTGTGCCGTTCATCGCCAAATGTTCTCAGCCTTTCACCATCTATAACAATCACCTCTACGTCTACCCAAAGCACTTGAAATATGACAGCCAGAAGTCATTTGCAAAGGTAGCACCATCACATTGCTTCTATGTGGGTTTATTTTTGCAGTTGTGGGAAGCGGAGCTGAAGTGTTAAAGATTTAGTCTATATTGATCATGTCTTGCCTACCAGCTTTTTAAGATGTTGTCAGAGTTGCTGTTCTTTCCAAGTGCTTTTAACTGGGTCTCTTTTGCTTTCTGTGTCTTCAATCAGGCTAGGAACATAGCTGTCTGCATTGAGTTCAGGGACTCAGATGACGAGGAAGCTGTTTCACTTAAGGTAAATATTCTCTAGAGGTGGAAAGTGAATCTCCAGAGGACTGTTTTTGCAATTTACAGAACTTAAATCACTTTTCTTCCTTTCTCAGTGCTTCTACGGGCGACCTGGAGGACCCCTGTTTACCAAAAATGCCTTTACCTCAGTATTACATCACCAGCACAACCCCGAGTTCTATGATGAAGTAATAAACCTCATGACAATCCATCAAATATATTGTTAAATGGAAATAAAACCCAGCACTAACACTTTTACTTTTGGTCTTATGGATTAGTTTAAGATTGAGTTGCCAACACAGCTCCATGAGAAACATCACTTGCTGTTTACTTTCTACCATGTGAGCTGTGACAGCAACAGCAAGGCCAGCACCAAGAAGAAAGACGTGGTTGAAACTCAAGGTAGTGCGCAATTCCTAACTTCTACATGCAAAAGGCAATTCCTGCTTAATACTGTTACCCCATAGTGGGGTTGGGGGGCCGTCTACTTATTTATTCACATTTTTGAAGGTGTGTGTGTGCAAGCATTGCTTTTATGCCTTTTTCTGCACTTCATTTGGAATCTACTACTATTTAGTGTTGTCATTGTCTTTTTTTTGACAATGACAATAAACTCTTGAACTAATATACACACGCCCTTAAGACATTCATTCAGGAAGCCATGCTTCATCTGCAGTTTCCATTTCCTTCTTTGTAATTAATTAGTCATCATTAAGCTCATATGTAAATAGTTTATCAAGCCTGCTTCAGATGTTGCCACACATTATTTTCATGGTTGTTAAGGAAGAACCATAATTGTATAACGTGCACTACATGGCTTGCAGATGTATGCATGTTCCCTGAAGTTTTTCATGTTTTTTCACAAGTAGTTTTTGACTAAATGGGAAAAAAAACAAATAGTAGTAATACATTTGCAAAGAACTGTATTTTGAGTGCATTAAGCTAAGACCGTGGATAGTTTGTTATTTCGCAAACATAATTTAGAGAAAGAAAAAGTCTGACAGTATGACCTTTGGCACTACTCATAAAACTCAGGCCAACAGTTTAGGGGAGGAGGGCGAAAAGGGATTCAGTCTTTAAGCTTGTCTGTGTTACTGTTGTTACTGGCAGCCACTGGAAAAGCTCATGGTGTTTTCTTCCATATCTGCTCTCAGTGGGATATGCCTGGCTCCCTTTGCTGAAGGACGGCCGGGTGATAATGAATGAACATCACATCCCTGTTGCTGCTAACCTTCCTGCTGGATACCTCAGCTGTCAAGAGGGCACCAGCAAGGTAGAGCTTTCCTCCTGGTCTTCAGTAATGCTACCTGTCACACACATGTTTCTGTATCCTTGTTATTTTTTATGTTATTAAAAGTCTTAAGTATTTACTTCATCTCACTGTTTCTACATTGACACTAATAAAGCATGATTTGACTTTTTGCTCATCTTTACAGCATTTGAGTCCTGAGGTCAAATGGGTTGATGGAGGAAAACACTTATTTAAAGTGTCCACACACCTAGTGTCCACTGTGTACACTCAGGTTTGTCATAAAGCAACCCTTAAGAAGAAAAACTAATTATTTGTCAATTTGACGTCATTTCGTAGTTGTTTTTCTTTACAGTAATGCAGCTGTTTGTAATAAATTTGGGTGCTTGTTTGTCATTTTGTGCATTTCAGGATCAACATTTGCACAACTTTTTTCATCACTGTCAGAGTGTTGCATCAGCAGCACAAGGACCTGGAGGAGAACTGGTCAAATACCTGAAGGTACTGCCTGTCCAAAATTAAAATGTTCTTACTGAAGGTGATGCAAGACATTATAGAAAGAAAAAATTCAATTTTATTTTTCTAATTTACAGAGCCAATTATAAGTACTATTAGACCATGCAGTAACACTGTATTAGCTTAGGAAAGTAGCCCACTTGATAAAGGGTGCAGCTGTAATTTCCTTAAAGGCCTCACAGGGATTCAGACATTTGTGAAGCAAAGCACAAAGCCTCTTACTGAAGTGTTGTTACCATGTGCTTCAGTTGAATGTGATCAAGATTAAGTCTTTCAGCAAGAGTGTGGTTCTGGTTTGAGCAAGGAATGAAATTGTGTAAAAACACCTCATTCAAGTACAATGTAGGATTTATGATTTTGTGGGCTGGTGTGTCTTTAAGAGACTTTCAGGACTTTGCTAAGGTGGATGGCACTTGAGACATTATAAGAAAGGACATTTTATACTGAAATCTGATGGACTATACCAACAAACCAAATATTGGTTAACACTGAGTCCACAACAAAGGTTTCACTCACTAAAATAAATTTAAGAAATGTATTTAGAAGATCCTTTAGAAGATGATTTTATCCTAAGGTTGGTACAGTTCAAGTTTGGTCTTGGGAGAAACAGAGCAAACCACAAAAAGCTAGACTTGTCTAAGTGACAGATTTGCACATAAATGTAACTAAATATATTTTCTGTCCTTTCTGGATGTAGAAAGGATGACTTGTAATTATGTTAAATACAATTACATCAGCAAAACAAAAAAGGATTAGCCGTTAATACAGAATTTGTTTACTTTCATACTTTCCCCAACAGAATACATTTGAAATCTGTCCTCCACTGGTTTGCATGGCTCTTTTCTATTTTTTATGGTGTAAAGATCTTAGTCTTTGCTCTTTCCATCAGTCAGTATCAGTTCACAGAAACCTTAGCTTACTGTTCCTTTGCTGAACGTTGACATAGAAACCAGTATCTGCTGCAGTGCATACCTTCAATTTAAATGTAAACTCAGCTATGAACATGAACAATAGCCAGAGGTCCAAACAGCAGGTCAGCTGTGGTTGATGGCAGTTCTCCAGAAAACTTGTTAGCTTCCTGAAGGCAGGGACAGATGCACTGGTATCTAACCTTTTATTTCCAGGAACTGGGCAAAAGTGTGCATTAACAGAGTTTTCACCTTTGCACTCAGTTGTTATTAATAACAACTGAGTGCAGCTCTGCAGCTCTGATAACAGAATCAGAGCTGCAGCGATGAGGATTTTGTGGCTAACGTGAATCAGGAGGATAAGCAACATCAGACCATTTTAAAACTGAAAAATGTGGGGATGGTGTTTTAAATTATGTGGCATTTTATATTGGCAAATTATGCTTTGTGACCCAATGCTGTCAACTGGGCTTTTATATTGAACTTTTTACCAATCTACATAATAAAATGGGGTTGACTGCATTTTGAGGATTCGAGAGAGAAATTATCATGATCACCAGATTGGATTGATTTGACTATCAATATGAAATTGATCTGTTTGTCTTTAAAATGCCTTGAGATGGAATTTGTTGTGGATTTGTGCTATACAGATGTCTTCAATTTAATAAATCCCAAAATTATCTAAATCCTTACTCTTAACCCTTCAGAAGTTGAAAGTTCACAAAATGTAAAACTGCTGTAATAAGTTCAGTAAATATATTCACATGTTGTGACTCACATCCTTTAACTTTTACCCACAGAGTTTGCATGCCATGGAGAGTCACGTGATGATCAAGTTCTTGCCAACTATCCTCAATCAGCTGTTTAGAGTGCTGACCAGTGCCACACAGGAGGACGTAGCAGTAAATGTTACAAGGCAAGAGTTTTATTCAAAATCAATGAATATTATTGATTGCTGATATCTGATCAGTATTATTACAGTGCACCTAAAATTCCCCTACAGAAAGTGATTTTAAGGTGATTTTTATACAAGCTATTGTTGAATAATAAATCTTATCACACATGCTGCCTTTTGCCTCTTTGTTTGTTAGAGTCATGATTCACATCGTAGCTCAGTGCCACGAGGAAGGCTTGGAACATTACCTTCGCTCTTATGTGAAGGTAAACCCCACAAGATCTCTCAATAAAATTGGATTTCATTTGAATGCAGCTGAAATGACCATTTCTCTGTGAATGTGTCTGATCCAGTTTGTATTCAGGACTGAGTCGTACATTTCCTCCACAACCCGAACAGTACATGAGGAGTTGGCGAAAGCCATGACTGTAATCTTGAAGCCTTCCACTGACTTCCTGACGAGTAACAAGCTGCTCAAGGTAGACATCTGAAACTTATGCATTTTGGAAAGTAACAAGAGTTAAAATGTTTGTAATTTTCCATGGTTTTTCTGACTGTCTGTCTTGCAGTATTCATGGTATTTCTTTGAAGCTTTAGTCAAGTCCATGGCTCAGTACCTGATCGAAAGCTGCAAAG
The DNA here is from genome assembly GCA_902982915.1 of Phalloptychus januarius. Classification (NCBI taxonomy): domain Eukaryota; kingdom Metazoa; phylum Chordata; class Actinopteri; order Cyprinodontiformes; family Poeciliidae; genus Phalloptychus; species Phalloptychus januarius. The sequence continues at coordinate 10,198,028 of CADWAE010000230.1, read as the reverse complement.
TGAGGGTAAGTTTAACTCAGATGTGTCTGCTGATGTTTCCTTGGCTGTATTCAAAATTAGCAGTAATCTTAGCTTGTACATAGGTCCGGCACTACAGTTCTACTACCTCTATAGTGAAAAAAGACACAGCAAGTATGATTAAATAGTGCAGTCAGAGGAGCATTTTTAGACAGAAATCCTGCAGTTGTATCAGTAAAGTCATAATACAACCTCTAATTCATCTGCAAGACAAAGTGTTGAAGACTGTAGTTTTCATAATTATTAGAATAAAGCTAAACTCCAATAATAATAATATTTCAAATGAATTTGAGAATTCAAATATTGGTTTAACTGGCATTAAATCGGTCTGATTTTCTTGGTCTTGTGACAACTAACTTTTCTAATCTACTTTGTCAGTTTTACACTTTCTTCATCATGAGAAAAGAAGTAAAACTGACTATTATTATTTTCCCAACTTGAATGTGTATTTTATTTTTATTTCACCATTTGTGCTCTTCAGTTGTCAAGGAATCAGCGGTTCTCTGCATCTTTTCATCACACTGTGGAAACTTTGGTCAACATGATGATGCCACACATCACTCAGAAGTACAAAGACAACCTGGATGCTGCGCGCAATGCCAACCACAGCCTAGCTGTCTTCATAAAGGTGCACTTAAGATAATAAAGGTTTACTTTTACTGGTGTGGCTTCTTGACCACTCTGACATCTGTGCATCTGAATAATTATGCAATTTATTTGATTTGTTCTGCAGCGCTGCTTCAACCTGATGGACCGAGGCTTTGTGTTTAAGCAGATCAACAACTACATCAACGGCTTCATGCCCGGAGATCCAAAGGTACTTTGTTTACATCTTTAATAGAAACAAACTGCAGTCCAAGCTCTCTCAGGACTCTGGTTAGTTATAATTGCATTAACTGCAGTTTTTTGGTCTTTGTCTCTTTCTTAATGCAGACGCTGTTTGAGTTCAAGTTTGAGTTCTTGCGCGTTGTGTGCAATCATGAACACTATGTTCCCTTAAACCTGCCAATGCCATTTGGAAAAGGGAGGATACTGAGGTTTCAAGGTGAGAACGATTCAGGTGCTGTGCCTTGAAAATGTGTTTACCACTGCAACTTCTCCACATTTTGTGTGTAGACAGGACTGTAACAAGTTAATATTGATTAATTATTTACGTAGATTTTAATCGTTCGGATTTTTTTACACAATTAATTGCTTCTTCTTTTTTTTACATACTAAAGTTTCAGCTGGCAAATCCTAATAAAATAAATTTAACTTTGTTGGCTGTGAAAAAAAGTTTCATGGTTTTAAATATTTCTGACAGGTGATTAAAAAGTTTTTGCACTGTAAATGACAACTAGAAACTATTTTGAAAAAGACCCATCAGCACTTCTTACAAGTATTTCTTTTTGTTTGCCTCAATTATTTGTATTGTCCTCAGATGATACAGTGGAGTCTGATGATACTCCAGTGGGTAGGTTGTTGGAGTCCTCCCTGCATGTTGTCTCCAAATAAAGCAGATTTAAATGTGATCATTCATCAGTGAAGACGTTGAGGTTATAAGAGGGATTCAATACCCATTTTTTTTCTGTAGCTGCTGAAATTTCCGATGTCTTTTTAAGACTTGCAAAAATAAAATGCAAGTTTTAAAAACTTTAAGGCAAATTGCTTCTCTCATCTGCAGTGTTGTTTGAGTGAATATGTGGCTAAGCTGGTTCTGTTCGGTCTTGAGTTTGAATCTTGTCTTTCTGCACTCTTGATGTGAAACAGGGCGAAATCAGTCATCCAAGCTGAACATCCAAGCTTGTCTTTCTGTCTGCTTCGTGATAATCAGTTGTTTTCCAGGATGCTCTCTAGTTTTAAGGTTCTAATCAAATTTACATTGAATCAGATGTTCACTCTCGTTGTCTGGGATTGATTGTGGCTTCATCTCCTTCTGTAAGCTTTGTTACAGACTGCTTGCTCCACTCTGTAACAAAGTCGTCATCAACCTCTCCTTGCCCCACAGATCTGCAGATGGATTACTCTCTGACAGAGGACTTCTGTAGGAACCACTTCCTGGTTGGGCTTCTGCTCAGGGAGGTTAGTGCTGCTCTGCAGGAGTTCAGGGAGATTCGGCAGATCGCCATCCAGGTCCTGAAGAGCCTCATGATTAAACACACATTTGATGACCGCTATTCATCCAAGGTATGATGTATGGTTCCAAAACGCCTATCTTATGTCCTCTATTGTATGTGTGATGATCATTTTTAAATATTCTTATTTGCTTTGTTTTTAGAGCCAGCAGGCCAGATTGGCCACCTTGTACTTCCCGTTGTTTGGATTGCTTCAGGAGAACGTCAACAGGCTTAATGTGAAGGAAGTCTCCCCATTCCCCGTCAACCACTCCAACAATGTAAGAGAGCCACCTAGTGGCTTCTTTTGAGTATTGATTTCCAGTCATCCAGAACATAAACAAAACAAACATAAAGTAATACAAACTCAAGGGACTTAAAATATATAAAAAGTGAATTTTTCCCAACCTTATTGATTCTAAGTCAATTGCATACAGTATTGTTTTTGTCACACTTAGTTTTAGATCATGCAGAAAAGTAACATTGAATATATATATATATATATATAACTTTACTAAATGCATGAAGCTTTCTTCAGAACAGATACATTTTATTGATTGTTTTTTTTCTTTTGATTGTCTTTTTTTACTCAGAATGGACGAGACGATTCACTCCTGACGAATGCCTTGATGACGCCTCCTAGGTCCAGCACATTTCTGGACCCCAGTTTGCACAAAGATGTTTTTGGAGCTATCTCGGGCACAAGTAAGATAAAAATACAAAAAAAGAAACATTACTTAATTGAATCTAGATTCCTACCCAGCTTAAAAGTGTCTAGAATTTACTTTTATTGTTTCCAAGTTTTTAATTGCTATAAAAAATGTTTTATTTTATTGATATGTTCTCTCTTTAATTTTCATAAATGTCTTGCAACAGTAAATAATGTCATTTTATTCAAATTATATTATTTCTTTGTTGTTACCATATTATGCAAGGAGTTAATATTGTATAGTAATGACTGAATTGTCATTTAAAAAGGAAAAAGGAACTATTTTACTCCCTTTTTAGACTGATAAGGGAGCCATCATCCTAATCTAAATTTAAAGCAATTTTAAATTCAGGTTAAATTCAGGTTCCATTGAAATATAGGAACAAATGTTTACAAACTTTGCTTTATAGAATCTGTTCACAAAATGTTAGTCCTTACTCCAAGTATTACTAATATTTTAAACCAGAAGCCATAAAAAACTGTTCCATATCAAATTCAGAATCTCATTTCAGCCTTATGATTTCTCCAGGTTTGTTGTACCCAAACTTAATGAGAACGAATTGCTATTAAAGAAATTATTAAACAAATAAGTGTTAAAACTCCTTGAGAAAGTAGAAAGATTATTGAAGTTATGTAGGATTTTGAGATAAACATGTGCAGGAACTTTAAATGATTCCTGATACAACCTTTTGTTTTTGATTGTTTTCCTTCAGCTTCCCCTCATGCAGTGTCCACCCCTAACGTGAACTCCATGCGCCACACCGACTCTCGTGGCTCCCTCATCAGCACAGAGTCAATCAACAGCCTTCATGAGAGGAACCATGACAAAACCAATTCTCTTGACAAGGTATTCTACTGCATTTAATCCTTTTAGGGCATCCAGAATTTATTGTATTGCATTTCGCTGAAGTTTCACATACTTCCCAGGTTTTAAAAAAACCTGACAGAGAAAGTGTTTGTTACATCCTGCCTTCACTGTTCGATCCGCCACAGCAAATGGAGAAGTTTGTATGGAGGCATTCTGTCTGCCTGCTTCCCTTTGTGGAAACTGAGGACATAGTGAGTTCTGTTCACACCAAGCGAGCCACCATAGACCTCGCCCTGCTCACCGTCCCCGGCATCTCAGAAATCCACCTGCAGTCCATCAGATCTCTTCAAGTATAATTCTTCTTCACACCTCCAAGGCGTGTCCCATCTGGGAATGTTAGTGTGTCTCGAATGTCCTACTTCCCTTGCGCTGTAGCTGTTTCTTTGCCAGAGGATTTTCTGGCTGTCATGTTTGCACTTGTGGTGTAAAGCAGATCTGTTGCATCACAAATATTGTTTTACTGCTCTTTTTCCTTTTTTCCTAGTTTCCTACACAACTTTAAAGCTTGAAATTAAAATTTTCCACATCTGTAAATGTGTGAGGAGAAAAACTGGGGATGTAGTTCTCAGATTTTAATTCCTCAAATTTCTAAAAACAAAAATGCTGTGATTTTCTTAATATCATTAATTAATATTTAGATGCACCCTTTTACCCTTGATTTATGACATATCTACAGACTGGAATTAATATTTTGAAGTGGCCCAGTAAATGACACTGGGTTTTTTCTGTTTTTTTCTTTTTTTTTTCTTTTTTCTCTTATGGTTTCGGGAACTGACTGACTGATTTGACACTCCCACTGCTTTGCCTTAGTCTGACTGTACCATCGGCCTTGCTCTTCTCAAGTGACAAGTTAAAACTGCAGGAAGCTGCTCCAGTTGCATCATGCTGTCCGTGAAGACATCCACCTCCAGTTTTAGTCTAGACTGCATGCTGGCAAAAGGACATGTGTGGCATTATTCCCAACCATGTCTGTGGTACAGCTGTTTTTAACCGCTATGGTTCAGTTTGCTGTCTGGTCTCTACCTCGTCTGGGAACATGGTTCTTGCTTAAAGCCACAATTCCTAGTAAAAACATAAACTATCTTTGCTAATGACACTGTTTCTGCAAGTTAACAGCTTTACCCCTGGCAGTGAGAGCATATACTCTAATTACACCATTTAGTAAAAGAGATCAAATTAATTTTTCTATGTCTAACGCAACATGTGTTAGCACTGAATGCTGGGATTGACTTTATGAGTGCAAAAAATGGTTGCGGTAAGACAGAAGTTTACATGGAAACTGAATTAGCCTGTGAGACGTAGAGGCGGAAATTCAGTGTGGTTTAAGTGGCGATGTTAATGGCCTAAAACTGCTCCAGCCTCACTCTCCGAACCTAGTTTACTGTCTGAACTGCATTTTTATCAGATTCAAACCACAACAAATAGACTTTAGTGAGTCTTGCTAAATTTGCCAAGCGTGATGCCTATTATGTGCGACCAAAGCCCAAGAAATCTGTTTAGCGTCTCATTCTGGATTAAAGAAAAAATATCCATTTAAAGTTTGATCAGTCAAGATGTATTATTTCGATCTATATATTATTACATTTAATCTAGATCAAATATGACACCAAGTAGGACTTGAATATAAGATACCATTTTTTTAGGCTTGCACCACCCAATGACACCGTGCCACCCGAGGCAAAGAGCAATTTCTCTCATGTGAAAAGCCATTACTGCACAATCGTCTGGTTTGGCTTGTCTTAATATACTTAGAAAGAGAAATTAGCACGTCTGTGAAAAACAATATTTATTATTTGTCTGTCACCACTTAAACACTCTTTGTTTTCTTGTCTCAGAACCAACCTGCCTCGACCCTGGGAAGCACCTTGATGCGATGTGATAAACTGGACCAGGCAGAGATCAAAAGCCTCCTCATGTGTTTCTTACATGTGCTTAAAAGCATGTCTGAAGGTAAAACGAGAAGCCCTATTCTGCATTTTAAATACATGAACAAACAAGCTTTCTCCACAGTTTCAGTATTGTTTTTTCCCTCCAGATGCTCTGTTTACATACTGGAACAAGTCTTCATCTGCTGAACTGATGGACTTCTTTATCTTAATTGAGTGAGAAGCTTGTTTTGACTGTTAAAACATGTTGGAGTTGTAAGTGCTTATAAAATGTGTGATGGTTGATTTTCTCTTCCTTTCTTCAGAGTGTGCCTCCATCAGTTCAGATACATGGGAAAAAGATATATTGCAAGGTAATGTTGCAAAGTGCTCTTGCTTTGTGGTACCTCATTATTATGAAAGAGCAAGGTGTTTGTTTCTGCCATTTTTACAAAAAATAATGTGGACTAGCAGACACTCATCACTGGTATACATTTTTTTATAATTTGGAGCTTGCGCTTAGAACAGCTTCACTGATACTGAAGATTGAGAACTAGGCGTCAAAGTTTAAATTCATTGTGAATCTTGTGCTGACACAAAGTTCGCAACATTATACATACAGACATCCCTGCTGTATTTATATAGATACTCTTAAATGTTTTGGAGAAGCATCACATGTTGTGGCATAATTCTGGCTGGATATTTGATCACTCTTCTTATCAGAAACAGTCAAACGCATTGATAGCATAGTTCAGTGATTTTGTGTTTCTGCAATCGACGCCCCACAAACGACTACTGTTCTATAAAATATAAAATAAAAAAAATATACCAATTATTATATCAATAGACTAGTTGAATATCGTAATTGAAACCACACACAATAACTGCAGCTTATTGTTGGACATATTTCTATTAACTGATCTTCTCATGAAAACAAATATAGAAAAAAATGGTCAAGATAACAATCTTACTGGTGCAATTATTTTTGGTGCTTTGTAAATATCAACTAGATTTGATCTTAGTTACAATAAAATTAAAATTCTCGTCATGATGTAACATGTTTGTGCTAAATAGAAACCCTACAATAACTGGCTGTCTTTGATTCATGCACAATAATTCCAGCCTGGAAAAAAACATCTCAAACAAATCATGGAAAGTTCCAAATTAACATGAGAATTATGCCTATGATGAGTGGATGTACACTTCTGTATCAATTGTCCGAGTTCAAGTTTGAAGTAAACTATTATGTTTGTAAAGTATAAGTACTTGCGGGACTCACATATATCTGAACACCCATTCATTCTCTTCTCTTTATATTTGGGTGTTTTGGCCTCCATTCTAAGAGGCCTTCACTCTCTCTAACCTGCCATCACTGTTTCTATCTCTATTCACTCAAACGCTGACAAGTTTAACATACTGATCTAAAAGCTGGCTCCTGCCCTCTCCTGCTTGGGTAAGCTAAAGGGGGAAATGACTTCCCCAGACTGACTGCATGATATTTTTCATTGCAGTGTCTGACAGTTTTGGTTTTCCACCTTCACCTCCTCTCGTTCTTTCATGCATGGCTTAAGCTTTAACTTGCTGTGTTTTAATGCTGTAATATGTTTCACCTTAGGCTGCATGTTAAACATGCACTCATGGTCACAATTTTGACTTCCTAGCACATTTGAGTGCTGCTTACACCTCTCGGGTGTGTAAAAATGACAGATATTCATCTTGACCTGCTCCACGAACTCTGGCCCCGCTGGTTTTTCCAGCGCTCCGTCTAATTTATCCTGTTTCCTCATCAGGAACCAGGAAGGGGCAGGACCTGTAGCACATGAGCGGAAGTCTCAGACTCTGCCTGTGTCCCGTAACAGGGCGGGAATGATGCATGCCCGCTTACAGCAGCTCAGCAGCCTGGATAACTCATACACTTTTAACTACAGTAAGTGTCATCAACCATGCTCTTACTTCTCATCTCATGTAGTCTGACCCCCTCATGCTTCTCATTATCTTTCTCATCATCCTCTGTCAAACTCGAACAGATTTCTAGCAGAAAAACATTTGAGGAAAATATCTCTAAACTCTTTTAGAGCTGGGTAAAGGCAGCTTTATGTTAGTCAAAAGGGAAGTAAGGTGGATATTTTTTTATGAAAAGGCATAATTTAATACAGTTTCTTTGTGTTTTCAGTGTAAGAAAGATTTCAAGTATACTTGGAATATCTGTAGAACATGGTAAGAATGTAACAGGTTGCCAGGATATATGTTGCCTACTTAATTTTTGTTTTTTAAATAAAATAAAGCATGCCTATTTTAACTTCAAGTTTAGCTCTCTAAATCTTCTCAACCTCTACACAGCTCATCTGCTCTTGACTTTTTCCTATTTTGGAAAAGAAAATCATTAAAAACTGTGAAGAGTTTCATTCCAAACTGGATGCTGTTTGAAGAAGCTGTTCAGTTTTCCTGAAAAAAAAAAACATAAATAATTGTGGGCCCTTTTTGTACCATTTCCCTCTCATGCACTTCCACATCAGACTTCTAAGCAATACATTTTGCAGCAACATTGCTCAATAGCTCAGACCTGCTTCTGGTAAATAATGCATTGGAGTCTTACAGCCATTCAGATCATGAGTAAAACAAAAAAAATCACTTCAAATTGTCTATTGTCAAAGCGTAAAAATATTTTGTGACAGATGATATTTTGTACCCAGAAGAGTTGAGTAAAAAATTGCAAAATGGTAAGCAGCTGGTCTGACTGAAAATAAAATCCATTATGACAGTTTGTAAGCATAAACATGGATAAATATTTGTTTTCACTGACAATGCTGGGAGTACGTTCTCTTAACTTTCTAAATGTGGAGGTCTGTAACCATTACTTCAAATCTAATATTTTCCTGTAGACTCAGGGTTTTGGGGAGCCAGGGTTCTAACCGGCTCTTGTTTAACCAGAGCAAGAGGTTTGTTTGCATTTTTGGCACAAAGTAGAGCTTGTTCTCAGGGCCAGGGCTTCCCCTTATCCCTCAAACATGCTGATCTGTAGAGAAATCACATATAAAGTTCATAAGGGGTTAGACACAGTAGGACCACATGCTTGCTGTCTAGCAGCATTTTCTTCTGTCTACTAGTAACCTCACAGCTTTTTTATGGACTTAACTTCCATATATTTTAACTGATTTGTTTCGATTGCAATTATTCCACCACTAGTCAATAAAACATCCCCAAAGATGTTGATGCTCCTTCACCAAATTGCCACTAATGTTCTGATTAAACAAAGCCATATGTTGAAATTGAAACACTTTATTGTTCCAGAGGGGCAATTAATTTCCAGCAGTCTATAAAACTTACATACAACAATGAACGCTCACATAAAGGGCAAAACAAATTGACAAAATTATATCAGGACTCCAGATAACACAATTTGTCTAGAATAATTAAAAAACTCAGCAATAAAAGACCTCAAGTTGTGGTTTGCTCTTGCCTTTTGAGCACAAGTAAATATTCTTCCTGATGGTAGAGTCCTGGACTCAGTGTATAGAGGATATCAAGATCCTTTAGGTATCGATATTTTCTTGCTAGTGACTCTTGTTCTGAAGACCAGATTAAAATACCACCAACAACCTTTGTAAAGATCGTAGCCATTCTCATTGACCTCTCTTTACTAACCTATTTCTGCTAAAGTTGCCAATCTGGCTTGCCATTCCAAATGTTAAAATAGATTCCTTTAAAGGAAAAATAAAGTATTTTCAAAAGAGATGGATCAGCATTAAAACCATTTCATTTACCAAAAATAGAAAACAGCCTCTGGTTGGCCTTTGCAAAAATGGAATCATTGTTAACCTCAAAAGTTATCTTATTGTCCAGAATGCACCTTCCTTGTCCTTCAAGGCTTTAATGATTATAATCGTCCGCAAATTTAATGATGAACTTCCACTCGTTTTGGCTCTTGACACACATGAGCATAAACACACACCCCTCATGTGAACCCATTGAGAATGTCAGTGGTTTTGAAAAAGTGCTGTTACCATGTGTTCTCTGTGAACCAATGAAAACACATTGGTCTGATGAGCAATTTTGCGCTGCAAAGAATAAGGATTTTTGGCTTTCGTTTGGAATGAAACCTTTATGTTCAACATTATTAAATAAAACTTTAGCATCAGCTTTGCCTTATATGATAACCTTTGATGTAAATAGCATGTCTTGACAGATTTTAATGAAGAACATGAAAGCGCTACAGCATTTGTGTTTCTTTTCAGCCTACAGTACTTCCGATGCTGATGTGTTGAACCAGTCGCTTCTGGAGGCCAACATCGCCACTGAAGTGTGTCTAACAGTCCTGGACACTCTCAGCATCTTCATCATGGGCTTTAAGGTATCAGATCAAACACCTGGCAGGCGCCATGGCCAAAATGATTTGCATTATCTGAATTAACAGTTCATGCCTTGTTTCCATGCAGACACAGCTCTGTTCAGACCACGGCCACAGTCCACTGATGAAGAAGGTGTTTGAAGTTCATCTCTGCTTCCTGCGCATCAATCAGTCTGAAACAGCCCTGAAGCAGGTCTTCACATCACTGCGCACTTTTATCTACAAGGTCTGAAGAGCGTTTGGTGCCCTACATAATGATGGTTTGTTTGTTTTGACCAAAAATTCATGGCACAGGGTAAACTTTTTTGCCTTTTTTCTGCAGTTCCCATGCACATTTTTTGAAGGCCGTGCAGATATGTGCGCAGCCTTCTGCTATGAGATCCTGAAATGCTGCAACTCCAAGCTGAGCTCCATTCGTAGTGATGCGGCCCACCTGCTGTATTTTCTCATGAAGAGCAACTTTGACTACACAGGACGCAAGTCCTTTGTCAGAACACACCTGCAGGTGAGAAGGCTTTTCTGTCAACCTGAATTATCTCTACATTAACCTTTTTGTCTTGATTTCAATCTATAGTTTTGCACTTATGTTTTATATATTTCTTGCTGCAACAAATCTGCAATTTGATCTCCCTACACACTGGTTTAATAAAAGATGCTTTTCACAGCTGATGGTTGTGTGTTTCCATGGTCCATAACTCTATGCTTTGTAAAGCTCAGCAGTTGCTTTGTTCTTATAATTATGTGTTTCTGCTTCAGGTGGTGATTGCTGTCAGTCAGTTGATTGCTGATGTGATCGGTATTGGAAGCACCCGCTTCCAGCATTCTCTGTCAATAATCAACAATTGTGCCAACAGTGATAGAACTATCAAGGTGAGGAGCTTCATAGCAAAAAGAATAAAATTAAGCCTTACAGTACCTTGAAAAGTGTTCATAGCCCTACAACCTTTACACCACAAACTTCAATGCATTTTAACTGCATTTTGTGCAAAACACCTAACAGAATACTGCATAAATAATAATAATACATCAAATGTATATAGAGCTTTTTGGGACACGCAAAGATGCTTAGAGCGTAAATGGAAATGATCTGCATAGCAAGACTTTTAGCAAAATATAATTTAAAAAGTGCAGTGTGTATTTGTACTCAGGATTCCTACACCTTGATTCTGCCAACACTACATGTCATAGAATAGACTAGAAATATCCTTTTTTTGTCCCAAAGTGGGAAAATGTAGGTGTTCTAGAAGCAAGTTAAAGTGAAAATTCCTTTCACAAGGATTTATCTGAACTCCATCCCCCTCAACAGCACACGGCTTTCCCATCAGATGTGAAGGACTTGACCAAACGCATCAGGACCGTTTTGATGGCCACAGCTCAAATGAAGGAGCATGAGAGAGATCCAGAAATGCTAGTGGACCTGCAGTACAGCCTTGCCAAGTCGTATGCCAGCACACCCGAGCTGCGAAAGACCTGGCTGGACAGCATGGCCCGAATCCATGTGAAGAATGGTGACCTATCAGAGGTCTGTGATAACACTCCTGTCTGTTTGTGTGGTTCTTTTGGCTGGATTTGCTATTATGATGAATAATTTAGCATTCAACAGACTTACATTAAAGTGGGTGTTCTATGTAGTTCAACTGCTTTATGCTGATTCCTTCGATGTATGGTTATATGCGGTAATAAATCATTGGTATCCCCTTGTGATTTTGATTGTCATTTTTAATGTTTTGGTTCCCAGGCAGCCATGTGTTATGTTCATGTTGCAGCCCTCGTGGCAGAATACCTCAGGAGAAAAGGTACTTCAGTTGTTTCTGATGAAAAGGCTTTTGATCCAGATCTTTAATTTGTGATTAGAAAGTTTCTACTTGTATTAACATCTCTCTTCCTGTCTTATGTAGGAATGTTCAAGCAGGGCTGTTCAGCATTCCGAGTTGTAACCCCAAACATTGATGAAGAAGCAGCAATGATGGAGGATGTTGGGATGCAGGATGTGCATTTTAATGAGGTAAAACTATTTTCTTCTTACTGTATGTATTTTGTGTCTATAGTTATCTAGTGAAGATAATGAGTGGAGAGGAAATCTGAAATATATCCAAGTTATCTAAAAAAGGTAAAAATAACAAAATATGGTTTATACCATAATGCCTATGCAGGAGACACATATAAAATGAAGATTACTGCATATTTGTACCATTTGAATCCATGTGAGCTAATCCACTGGACATGAAAAAATAGCACAATTTGCCAGCAGTCCAGTTTAGTTTGATGTCCTAGACCAGGAGTCTGCAAACTGGGGAATGGAGCCATATGTAATTTCACTGTCGTTCTTAACTTTGGACAAGCGTGCTAAAAAAATGTTTAATGTTTTTTAAAAAAAATTTTTTCACCTTTATTTATACAGGTAGTGAGACACATGGTCTTATTTTCAAGACTGGTCATAACAACAATAAAGAAACAATAATGCAATTGTCTTCTGTTCTATTTTACTTAATTATTTATACTTTGAGAGTTAGGACTGCTACAAACAGTGATAAGATGGAATGCTTACTTAAGCATGAATGGACTATTACTAATTTGTCACATAATTTCTCTTATTTAAGAAGTGATGATGCTATTTTTGTGAAGGCTCTAAAATATTGCGTAGGCCAGTCAGTATAATATTATATTTTGCATGACCGATTACTTTTGGTTTAGTGTCTTATGTTGCAATTAAGATAACCATTTGGTAAAATATTGTCTTTGTGGTCTACAAAGTTTGAACTGTTTAATTTTTTTCTTTGACATTATGACATTATCACAATGTTGGGATATTAAGAATAGGTAGAAAAGTTTTGGCATTTGCAGTACAAATCAAATGTTGATCTTAAAGACTTTTCAGCTCTTGGGATGAACCCCACTGCTTGGGCTTCATCTACTTTAAGTTTGTCTATAGATTTCAAAGTTACAACTATGAATAGTTACTTTTGCTAAATAATCATACAAAGTCTGAAGGTTGGTTATAAAATAAATATAATTCTGATTTAGGTTTTGGATTATTGTGCTTGTCTGTCTATTCCTAATATCTTGGTTCAAAATCACTCTGTTCCTTTTCAGGTCCTGATGACCAGGCTGTACTTGTGTCTCCTCAAACCCCTTTAACTAAGCTCTCCATACATTCTTTTTTCCATTTGTCGTCCACTCAGGATGTTTTAATGGAGTTATTGGAGGAGTGTGCAGACGGCCTGTGGAAAGCAGAGCGCTATGAGCTCATCTCAGACATCTATAAACTCATAATCCCAATTTATGAGAAGCGCAGAGACTTTGAGGTATACTGTCTTTTTATTACGGGTGCAATCTCCTAAACAGATTGAATTAGTCTTCAGTTTACTTGGCTCCCAGCATGTTCTGCAACTCTGCTGTCTCCCTTTATACAGAAACTGGCCCACCTGTATGACACACTGCATCGTGGATACAGCAAAGTGACGGAGGTAATGCATACAGGCAAGAGGCTGCTGGGGACGTACTTCAGAGTGGCTTTCTTTGGCCAGGTAGGTTCAGCCTTCAGACCGCAGTAACACAATCTGTCCACTAGAGTAAGGTTTGGTGTTCTTTTCCAAACAACCATTTTGCTTGTGTGAATGTAAATTATTAAAACTTGATTGAAGAGCACAAGTTGGGAAGTTGCTGAATATATTTTAAGAGCACGACTGCATGCAGCAACATTTTATGACCCTACTTCTCTGCTTTTTTTATCCTCTTTGAAGGCAGCGGTAAGTCATACACGAGACCTTCCTGATTTTGTCAAACAGTCGTAGTCTGTGGTGTTTGTGATGCTTTAATCCATTTGCACTTGTCAAACACTGCTTGCTGCTTCAAATTACAAAATGTGCTATTCTGTGTCACCTCATATTATTGTGGGGGGTTTTTTCTTACATCAGCTGAGAGTTTGCTCAGTTTTTTTTCCTGTTGAAAGGTTCATCTATGATAGGTAAAAATCCAAGCAACTCTTTAAAAAAATATTTGGTAATTTTACAGGTGACTCAAAACACCTCAGCTTTAATATATCATCTCTTCTTCAGTAAACATACATTTCAGAATTTTCTGCTTTTTGATGCATGGACTTAAACAAATATCTAAGATAAACATTTTTGTTATTTTCAACCATCTATTGCACAAATTATTCATCCACTTTGCCATTTAACTCTTTAAAAGAAGCTCTAAGCTGAGTATTTGATTAATTCATTTTTACCATGTGGATGAGGGGCGGCGCTATATGGTTACAGAAACCTACGGTACGCTGGTATTTTCACTGACATCTCATTAAAAGCATGATGTTACAGTAAATTGAAGTTTTTTTGAAACTGTAATTGTTTAAAGTCTTATTATGCCCATAAACTGATAACGTATTCCTTTTCTTTCAAATTTCCGGAACAGATAGCAATGAATGTTGGTGTATTTCTCTGCAGTGTAGCCCTCATGTTAAGGTTTCTTCCCGTTACATCATCTTAATAACATGATGTAAACTTTTCACAGAAAACAAGTTAAAGTTTGACTGTCAACTCTGGTTTTCTGGTAGGGTGCCAACACTCTACATTTGTTTAGCATTGCAACCACTCATGTCCAAATCAAATGTGGGCATCCAGGGCAGTGAGAAACAATCCAAACAGCTAAATTTGTGGTTGGTGAACATTTCACTAAACCTGAGCATTCCTTTGCAAAAATGATGAAAATTTCCAGACAAATATTTGAGTAGCAACACAGATTTATCTAAGTTGTACAGTCTTACAAAACAACTGCACAATATAATAATGTGATGATGATGTAACTGTTGAGGAGACTTTCTTTTCACCAGAACAAAAGCAATTGAAATAAGATGGTTGAGTTGGCACAGAATGACTAACAACCATCACTGCTAATCTCTGTTTAAAGGACATGCTGCATGGCACTCATTCACCTCTGCACTCATTTCAGCATTTCTGTATTGCAACTGCAAATTTAGTTCATGAGGTTTCAGTTCTGACCATATTCGTCGACTTTAGTGATATTTTCTGAGTGTGTTTACCTCCAGCTGTGTTCTTTGATAAATAATAAGAATAGTTGTCTTTTCCAGTTAATGTGCTTGTGGTTATTATAGTTGTTGAATAACAATGATTTTTATTCTTTTGTGTTGTTCACACTCCTGTAGCAGTACCAGTTTACTGATTCAGAAGCTGAGGTAAATTAGTCTGACAGCTGCAGTGTGCTTTAGGCTGCTTCAGTGTTGTGCTCCTTCACTAATGCAGTCTGCAGTGCGGTTTCATGTGCAGTGCTGATGTTTAAGCCCCTTAACTCTTCCTGTGCACCACAATCAGTTTTGTAGCAATCAGAGTAGGAAACCCATTTACAAAGCTAATCACAAGGTTTAGATCCCGCTGTATAAATGCATGGCTTCACCCTTCATTTCACAGGACTTTTAACTTGTAGTGTGCTATTATGGCATTCAGTTATCTTCCTTAGATGTAAAACTAATAAACTAACAAGTGTTTTTCTCTAGTTGCCATTCTTGGAGCTTAGATAGTATGTTGTGTATTTAGGGCTGCTGAGATCAGAGCTGAGTCGTTTAATCAGTGTCAGAATGCCTCCCACTCACTATTTATACTTGGTTTGATGTGCTTCCCTTGAAAGTAGATTAATCCAGCATTTGTGCTTATTTAAGATGACTTTTCAGAGCATTTCATCTTTTTTAGGGTTTCTTTGAGGATGAAGATGGTAAGGAGTACATCTACAAAGAGCCCAAGTTCACACCCCTGTCTGAGATCTCCCAGAGGCTCCTGAAGCTTTACTCTGACAAGTTTGGACAAGAGAACGTGAAAATGATTCAGGATTCTGGACGGGTGAGATCATTTGCTTTTATCTTTTGAAAAAAAAAAAGTTATCAGGGATCCACTATTCAGTGGGTGAAAAATTTACAAGATCATTATCTCGATTGATGCATCAACACGTGTTCCTGACCTGTTTTAACCTTTTCACCAAACTCGAAACAAAGTGCATCATGTAGCCTGCTCTATGGTGATTTATTTACAAAATAAAAAAGTGTTTTTTTTATTTTGATGCATTTTATGAACAGGAACAAACAGCATTTGACCTGGAGATTGTTGATCAATTTAATTTGTTGGCAGTTTGAATGGTGCTGCACTGTAACAGGAGTTGATGTGCTTCCTCTATAGATTAATCCCAAAGACCTGGACTCCAAGTACGCATATATCCAAGTGACCCACGTGACTCCATACCTGGATGAGAAAGAGCTGAGTGACAGAAAGACAGAGTTTGAGAGGAGCCACAACATCCGGCGATTTGTATTCGAAATGCCTTTCACAATATCTGGCAAAAAACAAGGTGGAGTGGAGGAGCAGTGCAAACGCAGGACGATACTCACCAGTAAGCTGGTCTCTCTACATTTACGCATTAGTGGTAATTCAGTTAAACAATTGTTTTGGTTTGTTTCTATTTCTCAAGCAATACCTTCTGAGAGCATAATGTCCTATACACTTTATTAGAGAATGTATTTTATTGAGTGTTTATGTGACAGACGAAAACAAAGTAACAATAATTGTCATGCACAAATTGATATGTGGAGGGAAAATCTGAAACTGTGGCACACATTGTTTTAATTACCTTTTACGCTCAAAGCCCCACAACTGAGTTCATCCAATTGGTTTCAGAAGTCCAGTAATCAATAGAGACCATCTGAATATGAATTAATCTCAGTATTAATCCAGCTGTTCTCTGAAGGCCCCAGATGTTTGCCAGACAGCAAACAGCATCATGAAGACAGAGGAGCACAGCAAACGGGTCAGAGAGACAGCTGTGTTTTGCTTTGAACATCTCAAGGATGTAAGATTCATCATCTGAAAATAAATAAAGAAAGCCTTCGGGTCACATTCCTGCTCACACGAGTCTGTTTATTAACACTGAGCACATTTCTCATTAGTCAAACACTGATTGCATCCGTCAGCAGAATGTTCCTGTTTTATGAATAGAAGATCTTGATTAGCTTTTGAACATGTCAGCTGTTTGACATGTACATTTCCTAATCCCTATTACAGTGTATTACTTTATTGTACAAGAGATACAAAAGTTCAGCCATATTATCTTATCTGCTAATATGTGTTAACTTTTATTTGATGAGCGGTTTCCACTGAGATGAGCACTCAGCTGTAAAACTGTGAAACCTGAGATCCTTTAGCTTTAATTCAAGCTTCTTGCCTCTTTGTGTGCTTCCCGCAGCAACGCACTGTTTTCCGTATGTGAAGAAGCGCATCGCAGTGATGTATCAACACCACACCGACCTGAGCCCCATCGAGGTGGCCATCGATGAAATGAGCAAAAAAGTAGCCGAGATCAACCAGCTGTGCTCCTCCAGCGACGTGGACATGATCCGTCTGCAGCTCAAGCTTCAAGGCAGCATCAGTGTCCAGGTGCCCAACTTTGAGTCCGGTCAAAACACAAACACACACCTGTAAAAATGAGTGTATAATACTATGAGAAAATGTACTCTCTCTCTCTATGACAGGTAAATGCAGGACCACTTGCATATGCCAGAGCTTTTCTGGATGACTCGAGCGCCAAGAAGTATCCAGATAACAAGGTGAAGCAGCTCAAAGAGGTCTTCAGGTGAGGTGTAAGGGTCTTACAGTTGCCTTGAGGTAATCTCTCTTGAACACATGCTTACAGTGTTTTTCTAAGCAGGCATTTTGTGGAGGCCTGTGGCCACGGCTTGGGCATTAACGAGCGGCTGATCAAAGAGGACCAGCAGGAGTACCACGATGAGATGAAAGCCAACTACAGAGACTTGACCAGAGAGTTGTCCATCATCATGCATGAGCAGGTAAGCTCAGCGATGCTGCTGCTCCTACTGCTGCTGTTTTATTTTTTTACTGGACTTAACATAAGAATGTAACACCTTTAACCTGCCTCTGCAACGGTCTGTGGAAAGCAAAGTAATTAGAGGGCCTTTTATATTGTTTTACAGAGCGATAAATCACTCTCTGATAATAACATTCTCTGTTTTTTTTCTTTGTGCTGACATGAGCAGATTTGATGGTAATTCAAGAAGCATCAAAATATTGAGTTGTTAATTGTTGGTCTTGCTAGACAAACCCCATTTGGATTTAAAGTGTTAACTTAGTAAATGTCCTGCCTTTAAAGTTGTTATAAAAAAAGCCAGGTCTAACACTTGATCCCGAGGCTCAGAGCTATCAAGTCATAAACCGCTTTATCTTTAAACACCTGCAGCAAACAGGAAATCAAACTCACATCAATTATTCTAACACATGAAGCAAATTTCTGCTGTGCAACATAATTGCATAATTTGAGCTGTCAGAGCAATTGTTTTCACTATAAATTGATTGATTTATAAACAATACTGTTTGTCCTATGGAAGGGAGACAATAACCAAGACATTTCACCTGTGGATGAAAGTATATTAAAACGTTTTTGTCCAATTCAACCCCCCCACTGCTCAAGGTGCTAGCTAGACCAACAGACACTATTTGGCTTTTGTTATTTTGGCCTGCTGACGTACTTTCTGGCATGTGTGTTCGGAATGTTTGAATGCATGTACAGTATGTGTTGTTGTGTAAATATGCATCTAAATCTGTGTTCCTACTTAATGTTTTCTCTTTTTTTTCATTAGAGATGCATGAAAAAGTATGGTTTATTTCAAATATCTGTAATAATTTCATCTGACATATTTCTTTTTTTAAAATCTAGTATAGAAAATTTAATGCAGAAAAATTATTCAAACTTTTTTTTTCTGTCTTTTATGTTTTGAGTGGCTATTAATTGCTCCCGTTAAGAGCATTTGTAAAGTCATCCTGTGTGAGTGAGAAGTTCAATAAGTAGTTTAAAAAAGCAGTAAACACATTAGTTAATTAATAACAAAACTTTAGATTAAAAATTTTTATATATTGAACAGCAGGTGCCCTGATCAATACCAATTTGGGCCCTTTACGGATAAACGGAAGTGCCTGATCGATCGAGCAAATAATTTTTTGACGCCCAAAAATCTGATTGCTCCCTGCATCCTAATAAATCTCTGTTAATTCTCATTATACTTTTTTCAATTGGCAACTAAAAAAGGCTTGTTAGAAGTAATTGCCAGGTTTTAGTGCCACATTCCTTCATCTCTGGGTTTTGCTATGAGACATTTATTTGAGAAGCATTCATATTAATTGCATATATACAAAAAATTGCTGAAAATCTTGTTCTCTTCCTAAATAAACAATGTGAACAAACAAAACATGAACACAAGAAGGTACTGCATCCAATACAATAAAATTTTTTAGCCTCGTTGTAAAGGATGGAAAAGATTCAAAACAAGGAGACCCCAAGTTTTGAATCTGTTGGCTTTTATTATGAGCTTTCCGTTTTGATTTAGTTGTCGCTTTTCCTACCAGATCATTCCTGTGGAAGACAGCATGAAGAGTGTGCTCCCTGACTCGCTTCACATCTTCAACGCCATCAGTGGCACGCCGACCTCTGTCACCATCCAGGGCATCCCGCACTCAGCATCAGTGATATAATCCAGTGAGCACTGTATGCTCACCATTGAGGCCAGCTGGGATCTGTCAGCTTATTGCTTGGAAGATGCTGGGACTGTCAATAACGCTCACTCTCTGTGTTGCACTCTGGTCCACTCAGTCAACCACGATTTGTGACTCTGTGCTCAGGGTGGGCGTGTGAGAGTCTAGGCCCGCAGCAGAGACTTTCATCTGGCAAAAAACAAACTTTTTGATGACATGTATGTTTCTACCTAAAGACTGAATCTGTTTCTATGGAGACATTCCTGTTGGGATTTTTGAAATATGCATGTCACTACATCACCCCACCCCGACCGCCCCTAGTTGTTGTTTTTGTCTTTCTTTCTTTTTTATCATGTTTAGTGTTTTTATGTACAGTATTCCACTTTTATAAGCCACTGTATTGATGTCTTGATAAATATATGCTGCAAACATCGATGCTTCTCTGTCTGGACATAAAGTTACATTTTCAGAAAAGGCATTTTTTTTGCAAAACTCCTCTGAATTAACGTTAGCATTAAATCTGTTTGTATTAGGAGTTTTTTTATATCTATTTAAAGCCATTGCAAACCAAAAGTATATTCCAAGTTGTTTATTGATGTACATAAAAAGGACTGTGTGCAATATTTGCAAAGCATCTTGCTGGGTGGAGATCAAACACTGTAATGATTATGTTCACCTTTTTGCCAAAGCGATGAGGTGTGGGGGAAAGACACTATGCCTACTGTGGAAGAAATATGAAGCTTATACTGTTTTATGTCTTTCTTTTTAATTGTTTAAGAAAAATGTCTTATATTTGAGCAGCATTTTTTAATATTTAACACAAGTCACTGTTCTGCTGTAAACAGAGATATTCCTTAATGCTTATCTTTTAAATAAAAGCACTCATTTCTTTGCATGTCTTTATTTTTAATTTTTTTACAATATTGTTATTCAACTTCGGCTACAAAACTCATGCTTCTTATGATGCAATGCTCTAGCAATCATCCAAGAGTCTTTGGAAGAGCAACAGGTCCACAGCATCACAGATCTGTCACCATACTTAACATTGGTCTTGAAGTACTTTCTCACATTCTTCAGCACTTAATTTCATAGATACTTAGATTACCTTAAATTAATTGTTGATTAATATGTTTTCACAAAACATCTGAGCAATATTTTGTTATTAAACAAAATATTCATAAAAATATTAATTTCTTTAAGGCTTTTCCTTAACCAGTGAAATCTCAGGGTATGAATATGCTAAATGCTTTATCAGATGCAGCTCATGTTCCCACCCTTTTGCAAAAGCAAACCAGTCAGCAGTGTAAAAGACAGCGTAAGGCTAATGAGGAGCAATATAACATGAAGCATTCCCACTCCCATCTGTCAGGAGAAAAAGATAAAGTATTGTATGCTGGTGGAACAAATCTCAAAGGAATACCAAGGTGCAAGAGAAAGCAAGCAGCAGCCTCACTTAAACATGACTGGTAAGATTAGAGACAAATAGTACATATTATTTATAAGAATGTGTAGATGTTTTACTGATAAATCAAAGTAAAGTTGGTCAGTTTTACACATTTAATATTTCTTTGTATCTAAAGTAGATTTTTGCACCCACAGAAAAAGATGATCTCAAGAAGGAAAGCAAAGGCAGAGGAAAGGTAAAGTGGTGGTATTACTGTAGATAATGACTTTCAAACTGACTGAACCTTTTTGGAAGTGAAACATCAACAATCTTAGTTGTAATACTGGCCTTCTGATGCACAGAGTATTAAAAATTGCATGTGATTTTTAGTTATCTTTGCTATTAGAATGGCATTTGCGGATTCAAAAAGTAAAAGCTTTCTTTAGTTCAATTTACTTTTGTATGAGTAAAACATAAGAGTAAAATATTTTACCTTGTTTTATTGCAATAAATATACTAATGTGTCAATTGCAATGCAGTAAAAAACTCATTGTAATAGTATCATTTGAATCAACAGTTTAATGTTGCATTCTCTACAAAATATTTTTTGTGTGTTGACTAATCAGTTTACATTTTAACTACGTGTATCTGAGCTGAAGGGATTACACTACATTTGTTTTGTATCTCCTGAACAGTGCAAAGCAGTGTTTGGCTACCCCATCAGCATCTTTTTCATTATAGTAAATGAGTTCTGTGAGAGGTTCTCCTACTATGGAATGCGAGGTGAGTTTTCTGGAAATCAACACACCAAAATACATGACAAGACTTTGCGATTACTTTACTTTTGAAAAGTAAAAAGACTGCTGATAGATGGGGACAAGGGACCTTTCAATTTAAATTATTGTCTTTTATTTTTTTTTAAAAGTTTGACTATTATGATACTGCACATTTAATAAATTTTTAGGCAGGTAAAAATAAAAAAATTACAAATAATTAAAAAATTTTGAATTGAAAGACTTTCTATGTCACACAGGCAGTTCCAGTTTGACAATAAAGTTTGGACAGCAGTAGTACAACCCATTTATTCAAAACATTATCTTTTTTATTTTGTCTGTCTTTTTCACCTGACAAGTTTTTTTGTTTTTTTAAAATCCTGCAGCTCAAGTTTGTGATTTGAACCTATAATTATGGAATACAATAAATTGATATATTTACAATTGTGCTGTAGAATAAGATATTATTGCCTCTCCACAGCTGTGCTGGTGCTGTACTTTAAGTACTTTTTGCGATGGGACGATGACTTGGCCATTTCCATCTACCATACCTTTGTAGCTTTCTGCTACCTAACCCCCATTCTTGGGGCCATTATAGCCGACTCCTGGCTTGGGAAGTTCAAGTGAGTGACTGGTTCCGATTTTAATGATTTCATTGTGTTATATTAATACTTCAGTGATTCAGTCTAAGAAGCACGATCTAAAAATGTTTTTTCAATCATCTACAGCTTGTATTACTTCCACTATTCTTCATTATGCCTCTCGCAGGACGATCATCTACCTATCAATTGTCTATGCGATCGGTCAGGTGGCAATGGCTGTCAGTGCGATCCATGACATCACTGATTCAGACAGAGATGGGTCTCCAGACAATCTCACCTTTCATATGTAGGTTTACATTTTTCTACATGGATAAATAAATTCCTGTTAGTGTACCAGCTGCCTCATGCACTTTGTTCTTTTCCCTCACATTCAGCGTGCTCTCCATGGTGGGTCTCCTGCTCATTGCTCTTGGTACTGGTGGGATCAAGCCTTGTGTGGCTGCCTTTGGTGGAGATCAATTTGGAGATCATCAGGTTGGAAAAACATGTGTACATCTCCTATCTACGATTTCAAATGCTTGATCTTTATCGTCAGCTTTCACTCTAAACGTGCAGTTCAAACATCCATAGTTCAAATATTTTATTGCACCTCACACTTTATCTGCTTTCTGTTGTCATCCTGTAGATAAAGTTGAGCTGTAAATGATAAAGTCATAATGTGTACTTACTTTGGCAGCTTTAATCTTTATGCACTGAATAGAAGGAAAGCCATCGCCAATATAGATATCAGCAGCAGAAGAAACTGTCTATAAATTAGCTATTCTATGAGCAACAATCTGCCTCACTGGATTATACTTAGATGCCAATCAAGGAAACATATCTGAGACTAGCACATGTTGCTGTGGCTGTACATAATACCAAAGCCTGTCAATCAGCTGCCCACAGACCGGTCAATCAATCTCTGTGTGCTGTGGGATTAATTACAAGGCATGCATTTGGTTATGACCTGGTTAGCAATGAGTTGTGGTCGGGAATTTTGACATAACTCAAAGCAAAATTGTCCTGTTTGAAGGGCAGCTTAACAATTAAAACCTGGAGACATTGAAGTATGTGTCAATGTCTCCACCATCAGTTCTAAGGTGGCACAGAAGGAAAAGCAAGCTACAGGCTTCCTTTCAGCCTACTCATACATAAATAGTTCAAATCATGTTTATAGCTCAAAACTAAATTGTTGATGAAATAAACCTGATTGGGATAAATAGTGACCAAAGAAATGGCAGAGGTAAAAATGAAGAGAGGACATGAATAAGTACAATTCAATATTAACACCAGTAAAACAGTTTTGCTTTAGAAAAAAAAGAACTAAAACAAAAAATAATCTCACAAATAATAATAAAATTGCAGTTCTTTATATCAGTCCTCAATAACAAACACTTATTGTGGTTTTCATGCAGGACAAGCAAAGAAGAACGTTCTTTTCAGTTTTCTATCTCTGCATCAATGGTGGAAGTCTTTTGTCAACCATCATAACTCCCATCCTAAGAGGTACATGTTGCACACATTTAGTGGTCAAAAAGTGGCAAGAAAAATTTCATAAACACTCATAAAAATTCAGGATGTAAGAGGAATTTTAAATTTGAGCTTAACAAGTATTTTTTGTTTCCTTTTACAGCTCAGGATTGTGGTATTCACAGTAAGAGCAAGTGCTACTCTCTTGCTTTCGGAGTGCCTGCAGCCCTGATGGCGGTTTCTCTCGGTATGACTATAGAATCTTGGGATATATACTTCCCACGAAATTGTTTAATGTGCATATTCTCCAACAGTGGTGTTTATCATGGGGAGTGGTATGTACTACAAAACTAAACCAGAGGGGAAACATCATGCTCAAGGTGTCTAAATGCATAGGGGTAAGTCTTTTGCCTGTGTTCACATTCACATAACTTCCACTGATGTCTAAGAGTCATTTTCTCTCTAATTTCAGTTTGCAATTAAAAACCGGTACAGACACAGAAGCAAGCAATATCCAAAGAGGGAGCACTGGATGGACTGGGCAGAGGAAAAATATGATGTACGTTTTTGATTTCTTTGATTGCAACAAGATGTTTCTCTCTAGTAATTGCTAATTTCCAATTTGCTGCAGAAACTCCTCATTGTTCAAATCAAAATAGCACTGAGGGTTCTCCTCTTGTACATCCCGCTGCCCATGTTCTGGACTCTTTTTGATCAAAAGGTATGTATTTGATTCATAACCTCTGAAGACTGCACAATGTCCTTGAAGCAGAAGTATTGCTGAATTTTTACACCTCTGCTAAAAGGGCTCCAGGTGGACGCTACAAGCCACCACAATGGATGGGGATTTTGTAAGTTTGGTGAATGAAATAGTATCCTTGTTTCATAGTTCTCAATAGCAGTGCATTTATGTTGTTGCATCTTTTTTTTTCCCTGCCTGCAGGGGTCAATCGTCATACAGCCCGATCAGATGCAGGTTAGTAAAAATGTACACTGTGAAGACCCAAACTTATGTACTGCCCTCTGCAGGACAGAATGCTCATTGTGCTATTTGTTTCTTAAAGACAATCAACCCCATCCTGATTCTGACGCTGGTTCCCATTATGGACAGCCTGGTGTTCCCTCTAATTAAAAAGTGTGGTCTGAACCTTACGTAAGTGAAGTAGCATATTTTGTTTTTGCCGGTTGTCACCTTATTGTATCTTTTGACAGTTTTTCTATTAGAAACAAAGTTCTAGGTTGAACAAAAAAAAGATCTAAATCCACCTGGGCTACGAATACTTTAGAGCATAGCTGTAGATAATTGTTTACATTTTCTCCTTTCATGTGTGTAATTTATACAAATAAATGCTAAAACTTCATTTAAATTCAACAGACCTCTGAAAAAAATGACTGTTGGGATGATTCTAGCAGCTCTTGCTTTCGTCTGTGCAGCTGTGATCCAGCTTCAAATTGACGTAAGTTGAGTTCATTTTGTCCCTTCATAGGAAAAATGAAATTCTTAAAATATGCAACTTATGCTAGGAGGAGTTCTAAAAGTTAACTACTTTATCCTGACATCCAGAAAACCTTGCCTGTCTTCCCATCGGCATCCCAGAGTCAGTTGAAGTTTCTTAACATGGCAAATACTCAGATTACTGTTCAGTTTCAAGAAAATCAATTAAGTCTTCCGGGAGCTCAGGTATGCATATTTTAAATAAAACATTATTTTTTTCTTTAAATTAAAATTAATATTCAGTGCTTTCTGCATTTACCGCACACGCTTCTTCTGATATTTTTTCCAGAGTGAAAAATGTTGCATCTGTTTTATTCATTTGCAGGCCAGTGAAGAATACTTCGAATTTGAAAGGGATCAAATTACGGTTGCAATAGGCAATTCTTCAGTATCAAAAATTGTTTCCCTGACCAAAGGGCAGCGACAAACACTTCTTATTCCGTCAGCAATCAATGATGAATGGCAACTGGTGAGAGACTAACACAAATTGCTGTAAATTAAAGTTACATCACTGCATGTATAATTGCTGAATTAATAAGCATTTGTTACTAATTTTCTTCAGGCTTCTGATCTGATTTATAAGCCTCAAGAAGGAAACAATGAAATCCGGTATGCTTAACAAGTTATTCTTAATCTTCTTTAACAGTTTCATAGTTTGTTGAACATTACATATATATATATATATATATATATATATATATATATATATATATATATATATATATATATATATTAATTGTGACAGCTGGTAAATAATTGTCTAGGTCCAGTAGCATCAGTCCTGTTTAAATTGTTAAAAGAGCCTTTTATAGATTTGGGAGTAGCTGTTCTTCAAACATTCTTCATGATTTTTATCCCATTTTAGATTTATAAATGGAATGAGTACATCAGTGAGCGTCTCTTCAGCGGCAGTCCAGTATGATCTAATTGATCCATTGCATTATTCAAACTACTCCAAGATAAAAAATGGAAGGTGAGGGTCATTGTCCAACCTTTTAAGACATTTTGTTACTACAATGTTTGCCTTAGGTGCACATGTAAGCAATGGTTTGTTAAATATTTTCTCATTGCTTATGAAGGGCCACATTCACCTTGCAGAGTGGGTCACAGTCATGTGAATACAGCAAGGATTTTGGGTTTGGAGCCTCATACACTTTCTTCATCCCCAGCACATTAACATTTGGACCAAATGTGAGTCTTAAGCTTAGTGATTTATGTTTTAAATGTCAATATTCTTTAAAAAGTGAGGATCATCACATTTTATTATTATGTATAACTCTTGAAGACATTTTTATTTATTTTTATGCTACACCACAAATTGTATCTTTGTGCCATGTCTTTTCCCTGCAGCTGCCTTTCTAACACATTCATTCTTGTTATTCCAAATTTTGCCACATTACAACCACAATCTTTAACATGTTTTATTAGGGTTTGGGATGTAATATACCAACATAAAGACTTGCATGCTTGTGAAATAGAAACATAATGAAACATGAAAATTATAGCATGCATTTGTATTCAGCCCCTTTTTACTTTTATACTCCAAAAAATGGAAAATCCACAGTAAGTGACTGTTTACAAAGGCCTCTTCATCCACCAGTGAACATTTAATTTCACTGCGAACACAGCTATTCAATGAAGGCTTCAGATGTTGAATATGACTGCATGTGGTATATTTTTCTCTTAACTGTGTTTATTGATTGGTCTATTTCAGTGTCATGAATCTATAACTGAGTCAGAGGACATTAAACCGAACTCGGTGCACATGGCCCTTCAGATCCCACAGTACTTCCTCATCACTGCTGGTGAAGTCATGTTTTCTGTTACTGGACTGGAGTTCTCCTATTCACAGGTGATTTGTCCAAAACAAAACTAAACAATCTTTGTATAATATTGTCTATATATTCCTATCTGAGAACACAGTTTGGGACAACATTCTGATCAGGCATTACTTTATGAGATCTTTTGCGAGAGGTTTTCTTTAAATGTAATATAAATTATTTTGAATTATTATAAATATATTAAATTGCTGCACAAATTTAGAGGTGAATTATGTAAGTCAATCTCTGATTATTATTTCTTTTTCTTTCTTTTTGTTTTGTTTTCACTTTTACATAACCCTTTCTTGTCAACAAGGCACCCAGTAACATGAAGTCAGTGCTGCAGGCAGGCTGGCTGTTGACCAATGCCTTTGGAAACTTTATTGTTCTCATTGTGGCAGAGATTGCAAAACTTCCCAAACAGGTAAAGAAAAAAAATACAATACATACAGCAACAGAGGATATCCACAAATGTTTTTCAATGTTTCACATGACTTTTGCCTCTCTCTTTGTTACCTTAAAGTGGACAGAGTACATCCTGTTTGCCTCTCTGCTGATGGCGGTGTCCATCATCTTCTCCATTATGGCAAGTTTTTACACTTACATCGACCCCACAGCAATCGAGGCCGAGTTCAAGAAGAAAATTCATGATGATGAAGATGATAAGAAAAAGGAGCTGCAGAACTCAGAGTTTAAGATGGAGAAGAGAGATTCAGGTAGCAATGACGATGAAGACAATAAATTTGCTCAAACCAGCATGTGAACTATAGCTACCAGGAAATTAATCTATGATGTTGACACAAAAGTAATGTTTATACTGTAATGCACAAAAATGCTATAAGTTAACAAAGTTAGACATGTAAAAATGTATTTTGCAAAAACTAACAAATTAATTGTGCTGTCAATTTTCTAAATATCTGAGTGCAATAGAATGTTCCTTTGAAGTCCAAGTTAAATCAACATAATTACAAAAAATTATTTCTTCCTTGTTTTTATTTTATTTTTTTGCTTCTTGTATTGAAAAGATGTACCCAAAGTATTTGAATCATGATAATGCTTTACTTAAAAGTCTGATGTTATGCAATCTCTTAATACGGGATAATGGTTGTTTGACTTTGTTTCACAACCAACTTATTATCCTAGCAAAAGAGTCTCCTTTCTTTTATTTATGTTCATTCGGAGTGACTGAGACTCACTTAAGGATCATAGAAAAAAGAGAGTCCCCAATATTTGGGACACTTGCACAGTGAAACACAGCTCTGTCCCTAGAGTGTTTCTTTCCTCTCGTTTGATATTTTATTTAATTAAAATTTATTTGCAAAATTTGTAAGAAATAACAAGGTAACCGTGGTATTCAGGATTTATTGATAATGCTGCATTTCCTGTCTTTTTTAGTTGTTGTTTTTTATGTTTTTCTTTGGTCTGTATTTTTAATGTTTGTTGTTGTGCTAAAAATGCTATAAATATATTTAGAAAATATTGGACTGATTCCACAGGGCTATTACATGTACCAATCCAATTTTTATATTAGACAAAGATAACCTCCACAAATATAAACAATACTTTTCAAGTTATGGTTCATTTTTAAAAGGGAAAAAACAATATCCAAGCCAACATGGCCATATGTAAAAAACTTAAAAATAAAAAACATAATGGCAAACAATATGAGAAAGCCCAGGTGATGATGTTGTGGTTTTATAATATTCTGATAGACTAATTTGGCGAGTTTTTACACTTACCATGTCAATGTTCTGACTGAAGACGCTCCTGTGGATGTATGAAACGATTCCTTTGTTCACATCACAGAATCAAAAGAAACCAGCCAAGATACCAGGAAGAAAACTGGGGTCCTTCACAATGTAACTTGGATATAATTTCCAGATTCCTGAAAGTGCCACATTCATCGGCTCATGCAATATGCAAATAACATATTAACAAAGCCTGCAATGAATTTCCCAACTTTTTTGCTAAGAAATTTTTTTAAATTAGAAGATTATTTTGTATATCCATGCCAAATCCAGTACCAATGCATAACAAATACATGAAAAATGATTCAATTTCAAACAGTCAACTGTAAAAGCTTAGAAGAAATTGTAAATTCATCCCCAAAATGAAGGCTGAAGACCTTGTGAAAATACTGTCTGATGCTGCTGTGTGAAAGGAGTCTGGCGTTGACATGGGTGGCCTACACTCCAAAAGCAACATACAAAGCCAGATTACAGTTTGCTAATGCACCTGAGGCCTGAGTATCTCATATTCATTCTGGGAACAAATAGTGTGACTTTTGTTTGCCTGTAGGAAATCCTTTTGATAACAAGCCATATATAGTTTTAATCAAAATATGTATGAAGGCTCATGACTCTAAAACATAAAAAAATAAAGCTTAGTTTTTTAGCACCCTGTTTCTCTAATAACTATCTGAAAAGTAATAAACCCACAGCTTTAAGGTGCAATGTTTCTCTCCCACCTGTACTGGTGCAGATTTATTTGACAGCTTTGAGTTAGTGTTGTAAAAGAAATAGGTGCTAAAATCATGAGTTATGAGCATTTCATATCTCTCTGAGATAAAAAA
This sequence comes from Phalloptychus januarius, assembly GCA_902982915.1. Lineage (NCBI taxonomy): Eukaryota > Metazoa > Chordata > Actinopteri > Cyprinodontiformes > Poeciliidae > Phalloptychus > Phalloptychus januarius. The sequence continues at coordinate 10,168,490 of CADWAE010000230.1, read as the reverse complement.
AAGAAAAGGTATTTTGAATTTAATTGTTTTTTTTTATTTTTTACTTTAGTTTCATTTCATAAACATTGAGTAATGATTGAGAAGCAGTTTGAAATTGCTATCTGTTAGCTAGTGTTAGTTCCTGTTAAAGCTGAGGTTGTGCAACACTTTCTGTTAGTTATTTTCCTTTAAAGTAAGTCAGTTAAGTGACAACCGAGCGCCTTTAATGCCTAACTGCAGAATGATGAAAGGACTTGCCAAAACCTTCTTGTACGTGAACTCCCTTCCTTTAGTGACGTTTCCTTTAATGGATGACGACGTGTTCTCCGTCTCCTCTTTGCTACTCTGATTGGTTCACACTTAGAAATGACATTAACCAAGATGGCGCCGGGAGACAGAGGAAAGTGATGCCAGAGAGGAACAACAAGCGTCGCAGCTGGCACAATAGTGTGCACATATTCTTTCATTACAGCTGATTACAACCAGACTTGTGTGGCGTCTCCGAGCAGCTGACGTCCCGAGGAGCCGATGAGATCAAGCTACTCTGTCAACTGTTTGCTAACAAGCAGCTAAAAGTGGCTAACGTTTAGCGCTCTGTAACTGCGGAAGGCGAGTAAGAGAGAAGGCAACAGCCTCAAGTAGAAGTTCGCTCCTTTGAAAAGTAACGTCTCCATATCGTACAGTAAACCAGCTTTTTGGGGATTCTGGTGGAGTCAAAGCGGTTGTCAGGGAAGTTACGTTGTTGATCTGATAAGGTGAGACGAGGAGAGGCGTCATCTTTGCTTCTTTGACGCCATGGCTCACTCCCCTCTTCAGAGTGGACTGCCGGGGGTTCAGGTAAATATAACATAATGCTGTCAATATAAGAGTTAAATTATGTTCTTTTTATCTTGCATCTTATGCCTCTGAAGACCACTATCTACCAAGACATGTAGGCAAAGTCACCTTTTCCACCTCTGTCACATTTGAGTTTCACTGATAAAAAGTTTTCAAAGTCCATTTAGATTCCTGGTAAAACTGTCTCTGTTATTACTTAGTTAAATGCAGATTATTCGTGTTTTTGTCTAGATTTAGACAAGAAGTAGTTAATGCAACGTTAACCCGCCCTATCTGTTTTTTTATTATTCTTTTTCATCTTTAATATATATATATTTCATATTCATTTTAAACTAGAGCAGTCTGTGTCCCATTTTGAGTTTCTTTTTTGCAATTAATAATGCTTAATTATGCTTAATATTGATTCTCTAAAGTTAGAGCACCTTCAAAGTTTCTTATGTTTCATACTGTAGGTGAAGATATTTAAATGTTCTGTAAATCTATCACTTTGCATATATGGGACAGAAAAAAACAATTTTTTGGCAACTTTTTAACAACTTAGCACAATAATGTATGTTGAGGATTTGACCTCTGTTGCTGGATTTTTTTTTTGACTGACCACTACAGGGCTTCGGTCAGAAAGCACACTGATCATCAAGTGTTGAAATAGATTTACTGATGTTAGTCAACGGTGCAAATAACGTGAAGCAGTTTCTGAAATACAGAAATATACAATAAATTACTGTTGTATAAATATAAATAGAACAATTCAAAAGCAAATAAAATACATCAACAGCAATTCCCTCTGGGATAAGGGCTGTTTGGATTCAAAAGATGCAAAACCCAGAAGCAATCCAGCACCAACTGGTCAAAGCCCCAAACCAACGGTTAAGTGCTAGATAGCTTCAACAAATTCAACCATGCCAAAATAACATTGACATTAACAAAGCTGTCGATAAATACCAGCAGCCAAACAACTCTGTCAGTAGTGATAATTAACCTCAACCTATTTATGTCAAGTGACTAATACCACTACTTACATCATCAATGATTGTGGCACCAGTCTCAACAGCAAACAGAAAACAGATCAACTGATAAACATCAGAAGAAGAAAACAAATGGAACAAACTTCCTTCAAATAAAAGGTACTTCAAAATAAAAGCATAGGCATGTGTCGCCAAAGTACTTGAAGAATTAATAACAGCCGCCCCCACATTTACTTGTAAATGTGTAAACCTAGAGATTCTACAAGTCTCTTTCATGTCATCCTGAAGCACAGGAAGCTCGATGAGTCGAGCAACTGGTCTCATGTAGACTTTGTCTTTGACCTTGACTTCTGCTGTTCTGACACATCCATCTGGACTAGTAACAGTCTTAACAATTCTTCTGATGGGGCCGTTGCGCTCTCGGAAGTGATGGGTCAATGATTAGTACGACAGAGTCCATAGTGAGGTTCTTTGATGATGTTTGCCACTTCTGACGGGTCTGGAGGTTTGGCAAGTAGTTCTTTGTGAACTGTAGCCAAAACTGATCAACTAGTGCTTGACAGTGTCGCCATCTACGTCGTCCTGCTGCTTGCTGGAGCATAGGTCACTTGAGGAAGAGCGGCATCATGCCGCCCCATCAGGAGGATGTTTGGAGTAATGGGGTCCAAGTCGGCTACATCAGCTGACACGTACCCTAGTGGCTTTGAATTTAAGATTCCCTCTACTTCCACCAGAATTGTGTAGAGAACATCTTCTGAAACTGATCGATTGCCAACTGCAACGTGGAGGCCAGATTTAATCGAGCATATTTCCCGTTCCCAGGCTGCACCGAAGTGTGGAGAACTCGGTTGGTTATTTCTTACGCTAGCTAAGCTAGCTAGCAGTCGCTAGCTAGCAACCGCTAGCATTTTATGATTACGCTAGCTATGCTAGCGACCGCTAGCATTTTATGATTGTTTTGGGAGCTTCACATATACTTCTGTTTTTATTTATTTAAACTTCTAGCTAGCTTAGCTAACTTAGCTTAGCTAGCGTAAGAAATATAATTTTGTTTTTATTTATTTGTTTATCTTATTCATTTGCAGTTTAAAGTGAGTATCTGTGTTTTGAACCAAAAGGGGAGAAAATATTGATCTTAAGCACAAAACACATGAATACGTGAAAGAGACAGCCATAAAAGTTTTGTGCTTACGATCGATATTTTTTCTCCTTTTTATTCAAAACATATATATTCGCTTTAAACTGCAAATGAATAAGATAAACAAATAAATAAAAACTGAATTATATTTCTTAAGCTAGCGACCGCTAGCATTTTATGATTGTTTTGGGAGCTTCACATGTACTTCTGTTTTTATTTAATATACTTCTGGTTTCATTTAATATACTTCTAGCTCGCGTAGCTAGCTTAGCTATATTGATCTTAAGCACAAAACACACGAATACGTGAAAAAGACAACCAGAAAAGTTTTGTGCTTACGCTGGCGGGCTACGCTGGCGGGCTACGCTGGCGGGCTACGCTGGCGGGCTACGCTGGCGGGCTACGCTGGCGGGCTACGCTGGCGGGCTACGCTGGCGGGCTACGCTGGCGGGCTACGCTGGCGGGCTACGCTGGCGGGCTACGCTGGCGGGCTACGGTTTTCTTCTCAGAAGAAGAAAACAAATGGAACAAACTTCCTTCATATAAAAGGAAGTACTTCAAAATAAAAGCATAGGCATGAGAGCTTGAAGAATTAATAACAATGTTATTAATTCAGAACAGATGAACAGAATCATCCTTGATGCCAATGTGGGAAACTCCCTCCACAGGAAAACATCAAACTTACATATATAGGGTCAGAAGAACGTCAGCTTTTTATTTAAAAAAGACTCTCATCGCTATAATTGACATTTATAGTGTTAAAGTTAGAAAAATCAGTGAGTATTAATGTGAGGTAAAAACTAAAGTTGATTTTGACATTATTTAATATTTTTCTTTCAATTAGGGTGACACAATATGAGGACAACATTCCAATAACATTATAGATTACAATGAATCCACATATTCCTGACTCTTCTTTTTTTCATCCTCAGAATACCCCATCATTGTTCAAGAATTTTTGTATCTTAGTCTCTGAAAATACAAATCAGGTGTGGGCAAAAAAGACATCAAATGCAAATCAATACACAATGGGAAGAGTACAGCAATGTATATCAATGTCAACCGACAGTTGCTACAAACATTAACAGGTGCGAGTCCTCCTGCAATTTCTGCATTAAAAAGAGAAATTGCTGTAGGCTTGTACCTGTTACTTTTTATACTAAGAGGTCTGAGCTGGAGGCCAGAGGACAGAAACTATAACTCAGCATGTAAACGAGGAGAGCTGTCAGCAAGAATGGCTTTAGTTGTCCTTATGATCTGTTTTTGGAACAGTTCTGTTAGTGAGTATTGTTCAACTCCTAAGGTCTTATTACTAGTATGTATTACTCTGCTGAGGGCAGTTTTTGTCCTCATACAAACCAACAGAGGAGAGAACATATCAATACAAATTCAATATATGATCTTCATTGACATACCAACCTGAAACTTTGCAAGCTTTCTTAGACAAAACAATCTTGCAGGTACTCTGAATGGCAGGCACATTTAAATGTAATGTCCAAAATAGTCGGAAGATATTTGTAGATTTCTACTGTCTCCACTATCTGACCTTTAATTCCTGTTTGATTTGTGTTATGAGGCTTCTGTCTAAAATCAATTCACATGTCCTTTGTTTTCTCTACATTTAATAAAAGAAAAGCATTATCACACCAGTCAACAAATTCATCGACCACAGAGCCAGGGGCATGTTCATCATCATGTAGAAGGCTAACTATCACCGAATCATCTCCTGATTTTAATATTGTAATATTACACTTACACTTTGTGTTAAATAAGAAAATTAGCATAGAGTCAAACAATTATTTTTTTCTTCATAGCTGAGCAGCTCTGAAGAAAAAAACAAAACATCACTTTTCTTTCAAACATCCCTTAATTTGTATTTATCTGCAAACATGTTATGGTGTGATAGCAGGTCTTTTGTAGTTTGTCTGTCAGAGCGTTGCTTGGTTGCAGTTAAGGTTTATTCATTGTCTGTTGCACTTTGGTTTTGTGACAGCAAACCACAAAGTTGCTTGGTGCAGTTGGTAGAAAATCAAAAACATGCTTTTAGAGGAACGTTCAAGCAGCAATAGTCATCGCAGCAAATCTGCTGACTATGGAAGCAGCAACTGCATTCCACTGATGTGTGAACTTTGATCACACTGTTATTTTTCCTGCTGTTTAGACAGAAATCATGCTCAACATTTTAAATTTCATCTGGATGACTGATCACACCAGTGTTGTGATAGCTTTTTGAGTTTGTCGTTGTTGCATTGCTTAGATCTGCACTGTGCTGCATTTTCGTGTTGTAAAGTCCTTTCAGTTCAGCTTTTTCCTCTGCCAGCTGTTCAAAGGGCCGCTTCTCATCCCGCCTTCCTTGTTGATTTGACCATCATGCATTAGCAGTTTTACAGGAAACTATTCTCACAGGGTGCAGGCAATAAAGCAATTTAGTCTGAGCTCTGGCAGACCATCACTTTACAGCAAGGTTACCTAAAGCTAGGTTAAGTCTTCATTTAGAAAATTAATGTTGCTTTACACTCTATATTCAAATTGTGCTCTGTAGTGGCATGTTATTTATGTTTTACAACTATTTTTACTAATTAACAGGTCTGTTTTGAAGGCAATCATTCCCTCTCTGCAGCTCCATAGGGAAATGAGCCATTTAGCTCTCTCAATAATTTAGAATGCAGTTCCTCTGTTTTTGTTTAGTCTTTGCTTTGGAGGCCATTATGCCACGATGATATATGTATGTTATGTGGTTTTTATGATGCAAATGTCACTGCATATGATGCCAAGGTCATACGTGGTTATATTAGCCTTGATTACAACTAGTAGGTAATGATCATATCAATTTAAAGTTGTTAACCTTTGCTTAGCTGATGCAGTTATTAATTTTTATTACCTTGTATGTATAAAGTTTCTCGGAAAATTAATTTCTAGTGCAAGAATCGAGCTATTGATGTTTATTAGTTCAGCTACAAAATATTTAATCATAAGTGATTAGCTGTATTGACTCCACTGACGTTGCAAATATGTTTGTGTAATTCATCACATATACAAATGTGGTATGAGAGCTGTCATCAGATGGCAAGTGCTTGACTGAAGTGGTACAGAGTGTTGAACACATACCAAGGTGTGAGAGAGTGAAACTTGAACTGACTCCTACCGTCATAGAGTAGTATAAAACCACATTGTTATGCAACATGTTCACATTTACATTCTGTCTCTGCCTCCAGAACGACGTGATGTTTTTATTTTCATTTTTTACATGGAGTATAAACAGGATATTAATGATCATCAAAATCTTTTGTTGATGATTAAATTAAAGACTTGGTGAAATTATAGAAAAAAATTAAGTTGGAAACTAATTTTTAAATGGTTTATGGAAACAAAAAATTAAGACCTAGCTTTTCCGTCTTCTTAGTTGTTGCCATGTATTTAAAATGAATGTTGCAGGATTCCCCAGGTTACCTGCAGTAGTACTTCCTAAAGAATGAAACATTTTTTGTTGTACTAACGGGTTCATTTAAATTGCTTTATGATACAATTACAGATATTTACAAGTTGATTATTAGCTAATTTTATTGCCGACTTCGCCACACTTTACGTTTGAGATATTGGCCAAAAATGGGACTAGGTTTAAGTGGAACTCTGATTTGTTGTTTTTGTAAACTTGCAATGCTTGTTTAGGTCAGTGATGCTTATTACAGCATCACTGACCTCCAACACTGACTCTAAACTGTTTGGATGACATGAGTTACAACATTTCATTTCTCTTTGGGATGAATAAAATATTTTTTATTTTAATCAATCTCCCGCTCAGATGTCAGATTTTATTAGTGATGAAAATTATGCGTATCAGTTAATTCTGGTATTTTGCTGCTTTTTCCCTTGAGTTGAGCTTAAATTGGCTATTTAGTCATATGGCAGCTTTTGCTATATAAGTGATTAAAGTCAACTGCAGCAACAAATGATGTTCTAACTGATTTCATGATTTTTAAAAATTAACTAAATATAAGCAGAGTTTACCCTGTTTTAGATGACCAAGAATGACTAGGAGCAAATATACACTTCCATATGTACCTGGTACCGACAGATAAATATGCATTAAACTTAGGTTTTCTGTTTCCTTTTATTTGACTATAATTTAAGTGTTTTCTTTCTCTCTGTGTGTTTTTTTCTTAAGAATTTCAACGCCGATCCAGAGGAACTTTTTACCAAGCAGGAGCGGATAGGAAAAGGCTCCTTTGGAGAAGTCTTTAAAGGCATCGATAGAAGGACTCAGAAAGTTGTAGCCATTAAAATTATCGATCTGGAGGAGGCCGAAGATGAAATAGAAGATATCCAACAAGAAATTACAGTGCTGAGCCAATGTGACAGCCCCTTTATTACAAAATACCACGGATCTTATCTGAAGGTAAGCTTTTAAGTTTAAGGAAGCACTTGTAATGGTCTATGTTCAGCAAGATTGGCATGGTAACGGTGAGTTTCTGCATGCCAGAATAAGTGGTATAGGTCAATAAATAATTGAGAGGGATAATGGAGTAATTGCCTTTGAACTATGGCACCGATACTTGGAGAAAACAAGTCATAAAGTCAGCAGACTTTTTGGACTGTTAATGCTGCGTTTTAGAAGCGCTTAAACATCTGAAAGTTGTGGTTCAGACTATTGCAGCTCGGGCAGCGTTCAGGCTCTCTAAAATTAGCAGCAGGGCGGATACAAAAGCAGAAACCGTTGTGTTCTATCTTCCCTAAAGCGCTCCTAAAACTGAAAGGTTATTAAAGCTTCATGGTTTCATTTTGGAACTGGTGGATTTAGATATAATCTAAGCAGCAACAAGAAACAAACAAACGCGTAATTGCAGTTGCTGTATTGGCTCCAAACTATTTTCTAAGTATAATATAATTTCATGCCACACTTAATGGAGCTTGGAGAGCCTCTCAAAGCTTTTACGGTGCTGCATATACACCAAAACTGGAGAAAAGTGCTCCATTAGCTAAACTGCAGTGTGCTGCTGAGTATAGAAGAGAATTAAGGCTTTTGTGTGGTATTTGTGCATTTATTTATGTTTGTGCCTCGCAAAACTTGGTACATCTCTGTTATTGCATTATATCTACAAAGACAACTTTTTTTATGCATGGTTATGTGGTATTGTATATTCTGCAGTGATGCACCATTCCTTTTTACTATTCTTATTTTGTGTGTTTTGGGATATATATTGTTGGTCAGGAGTGATTAGATTCAGATTTGAAGTCTTTTTATAGTTTCTTATACTAAAAACACAAAGAGTCTTAAGGGGAATTTTTGAGATGGACCAATAAAAATTTGGACATAATCGTGGAGTAAACATAATGTGTAAAACATCTGAAAGATGTGGTTCAGGACCGTTGAGAATTACCTTGAGCTTCAATTTCATCTAGAACACATCAATAAAGAATAACAATTTCCACATCATTCATTACTCATATTTTGAAAATGTATAAATTTTTTTCAAATCATCTGTTTATTTTACTTTTTATTAAACTAATTTGATGACAATAATGAGCCCCAACTTTTTTTGCTTCATAGACGAGCCTTGCTACCGTACTTTTACTATGTACCTTCACAAATACTTGTCCTAGCTGGATAAAATTGCTCTTTAAAACATCAAAATATATACCTCATCTGTAGGTCATCTACCTGACCTTTTTATTAAAGCATTATGTCCGTGCTTGATGCCAAGCAGCATTGTTTTTAGACGAAAGCATACAATACAAGTTCTATACATTCGGTACACTCTCCACGTTATTGTGTGTTTTATGTACATTTTTTTATCTGAGTATGGTTCTAATGTTGTAGCTTACATAATTTTAACCCAAACAAAGTCATCTTTTATTTTTATATGCTTAATATGATTGATATTAAAGTTGGCTCCATTTTTAGATTAATTCTGCTAATAGTTGTTTCAATAGGGCCATAAGCTGTCTGTAAGGCACTGAACTGTCCTGAGACGGTCATCAAAACCATCTAATTTTCATTAAGTTTGAAAATTAAAACGACATCACCACAAAAGATGAATGACATTGGACCTGCAAAGTCGTACTCTGTAGGTTTTACACCATTCAGCCCAGTAAACACACCAAAAATGTAACAGGATGCATGATAGCTGAGATGCAGACCTTATAAATGGGACCTGATATTTCACAGATCTGCTTTATCTTTTAAAAAACGGTTTTAGAAGTGCAAACATATATGGGAAGATAGCAGCGTATGACAACTTTAAATTAGTTATATTTTTGTAGCTTCTTAATGAAAAAATCTGTTTTCGAAATCTGTTTTGCTTGTTATCAAACATGTTTTCTAGCTGCTTGTTTTAGCTCTTACAGATGTGGTTGCAGTTTGCTCATCTGTTACTGCTGAAATTAGCAGAGTTTTTTTAATCAAAACATGACCTCAAAAGGTGCTTTTACCAAGAAGATCTGGTGACAAATCTTTACTCATTTTCAAAGGGTAAAAGAGAGGACAGGCTATTAAAAGTTAACAAACAAATGAAGAGAGCACCTTTTCTGTTTCTGATGAGATGAGAGAACATCTAATTGTGGAGTTAAAAGTGTTGCAAGACATTTAGCAGAAAATGTGTCACTTTACTAGCTACCTGATGAATTGTTACCATAAAAAAGCTTTGCTGTTGTTTTTATATACAAAAAAATTTGCCTCCTCTTTTTCACAAATAGTTGAAGTTGAATTAAAGTTGAAATGCAAAAAAGGTTGATATCTAAAGAAGTCGTTTTCATCTTTGATAATTCCAAGCCTTGAAAACAAAACATAAGTTTACACATTTTTTTTATCCTAAAGAACATAAGAAAGAAGTAAAAGGACTTGTTTCTCAGATTTTGCAACAAAGTGTTTCTTATTGGTTATAAAGTTTGGTCACTAAGTTAACCATAAAACAGAAGTTTGGCTGCAGAGCTTAAAGATCTGCAGTAATGGGTGCAATAAGGAAATGCTGCTCGCTCTGTCTGAAATGACAAAAATATTCAGTGCATCAAACTGAATCGCTAAATTAGTTTCACCCATAAACTCGATTAAAAAGCCTGAATTTTCAAACAGCATGCCAAATATTAAGAGATGTCAGAATAAAAGGGACTAAATGCATAGCACCCTTTTCATTTTTGTGATTTTAGTCCTTTATTGCTTTCATAAAATATCAATAAAATATGTTGCATTTTCTGGATGTACTATGACAAAATGTTGAAAGGTTGAAAATTCTTTTGCCAGAAACTGTGCACGTCTTTCAAAAGCAGAGGTTTGATAAATGTTTTTCTGTGATTGGTTTTCTTCTAAATTGATCATTAATCAATGTAGGAGAAAACTGTTATCAGTAATTGTTATTCTGACCTTCTTCTAGCTGTTTATTATGCATCCTTAATACCTATTATATGACGAACATGTTAAGTTTTAATTCAAATATTTCTGTTGCATTTGATATGTATGCATTTTAAAACATGCCTTATTTATTCTCCAGGGCACAAAATTATGGATTATTATGGAATATTTGGGAGGAGGATCTGCTCTGGATTTGGTAAGACACTAATTGCAAATTGATTACCAACTTTAAAAAACTTGGAGAAAAATATCTGGAGAACAGTTCGTACTCCGACAGCACGAAGTCACAGACTTGTCTCTCTGTCCCAGTTGGAACCGGGGGCCCTGGATGAAACACAGATAGCCACAATCCTGAGGGAAATTCTGAGAGGGCTCGAGTATCTGCACTCTGAGAAGAAAATCCACAGGGATATCAAAGGTAAATCTAATAAATGCTTTGCTCTTTGTTTGAACAGTCGTTATTGTCATCTGGTCAGCATGGTGCCTGTAATAAATAAATAAAGTTTAGAATGTGGCGGCATCAGCGCTTAGCAGGAAGTGCGCGATAATTTCTTCATTTTGTGTCCGTGTTTAAGTCTTCTTGCCAACGGTGCAATCAGATGAAAAATCAAACACTGCTTCAGATGCATTATGTTTGATTTGTCACTATTATTTGCAACACATTTTCTAGTAAGAAGTTAGTTGTTTGTTCGTTTTACAATCGTCCATGCTGCTAAGGTGATTGAGACACAACCGGGCTTTTTTTTTCTTTTTAATTATGTGTGATTATTGTACTGTTTTGCTTCCTGAAGAAGTAAATGATGTGTTTTGTTTCACTGACTGCTATTTTTAGCCGCCAACGTGTTGCTGTCAGAGCAAGGTGAGGTAAAGCTGGCGGACTTCGGTGTGGCGGGTCAGTTGACGGACACGCAAATAAAGAGGAACACTTTCGTCGGAACACCTTTCTGGATGGCACCTGAAGTCATAAAGCAATCTGCTTACGATTCAAAGGTCAGTCAACATGATTAAAGTGTTGAAACGCAGGCTGGATTTCTGTTGCATCACTGCTGTAAAAGACAAAGTGCAAATGAGTCTAAAAGCATTCGGCTGTCAACGTTAAAGCAGCGTGCTGCTCAATTCTTTCTCGGATAGGAAAAAAACTTGAGCATTTTCATCAGTCCTAATGAAAATTAAATTAAATTTATCTGATATGTTAATACATTTAAAACGTTATCTTTGCATAATCTGCATGTTTTGTATGTTTCTGATATTAAATCAGATTAATTTTTTTTCTGTTTCAGGTTAGTAAGGTTTACTAGAATTAGTTTTTTTTCCAAAATACCACTATAGTGAGATGTATTTTATTGCTATTTGTTTTAGAGAAATAGTATTTACTTTATTTGATGTCAGACAATATTCTCATTAAACAGTTTGACTCCAGTTACTGTTTGTCGCCATGATTACTGTAGGAAAAAAATCTCATAGCTGATAAAGCGTCAGTGATGAGTGAGCTGCGTTCAGCTTTTCATGAGCCAAAAAGGTTTAAAATAAGGTTTCATTGTGCAGCAGATGAGTGCAAACACGATGTCTCAGCATCTGAAGAGACCAACTCAGGAGCCACTTAGCTGTTCACCCAGGGGCCAGTAGACAAAACCTGCTGAATGCAGGAAATAAAGTTAGACACTTTTTCTGACGGCTACATTCTCCAATCCATAAACCTTCATAGAAACTTGGAGAGATTAGTTTAAACTTGTTTTTTGATAAAGGTGTTCAGCTTAATTTCTGCCCATTTTATTGATCTGTATCTTTGTACACAGATGTAGTTAACAGCATAATAAAAAAATGAAAAAAATAGACAGTGATAAAAAGTAAACATTGAAGAAATACAGCTAGGGATATGAAGTCTCCAATATTATACTTTAAGTATGGGAATAAAAACTGATTTTTTCTTTTTCTAGCAAAGAAGAAAATAACTTATTTCTGTTGATTCTCCATTCAATCATATTTGATTTTTACAACACAATCATCTTCTTTTTTTCATTTCACTCAGTTTATTAACATAGCTCCAATTCACAACATTTGTCAACTTATTCAAAAAAATACTTTTAAATTAATTAGTAAGGGCTTTAATGTGTTTTAAGTGCTTATTTGTATTTTATTTTGTGGCAGGCCTTAAATGGGAAATTTTGCTGTAATTATATTTAGCAGAATTTTTTTTATTTTTAGAAAAGATGAATTAATCCAATAAAAATTTGTCAATATGAAAATGTGTGTCAACCCCTACTAACATCGTTAGTGTTTCAAAGTGGTTATGAATATGGTGGGATTTGGAAATCTTAATATTTCCAAATACCAAACAATGGTGATTGTTTTAAACATGTTTTGAGTCTTTTGAGTTCATCTGCAACTCATTTTACAATCAGACAGACGGTTTATCCACCATAGTTATGTAGAACCCGTGGCCTTTCTATCATATTTATTGTGTTAAACCGCAGTGAATCGTTGTTCTTCTGTTTTTACCTTCTGCGTTTCACTGACCCTGTCAGCTTGTGTTGGTGCTATAGCACAGCTACAGACATGTTTTCTGGTCTAGAAAGGCCCCAGTGGATATTTTTGGAACAACCACAACATGAGTCAGTGTGGCTCCTCTGCAGCTGCTGTATCACTGTCTCCTTTTTAGCAGAAGTTTTATATCCACTAAGTCATTGAGTTGAAGTCTCATTTCCCAGTGTGTTGACAGAGCCATTATAGGAAACGCAAGAGGTTTTTCCCTCCTTGTGAAATTCTATTATGTTTCTTGTTTCACAGGCAGATATCTGGTCATTAGGAATAACGGCTATAGAACTGGCTAAAGGAGAGCCGCCGCACTCTGAACTTCATCCTATGAAAGTCTTATTCCTGATCCCAAAGAACAATCCGCCGACGCTGGAAGGAAACTACAGTAAACTTCTGAAAGAGTTTGTTGAAGCCTGTCTAAATAAGGAGCCGAGCTTTGTAAGTTTCCACAGCCTAGCTCATAGTTTAGAGACCAAAAACTAAGAAATGGTCTCTTTGAAAATTCACTCCTGTTTGTGTCTTTTTTCCCCACAGAGGCCCACAGCCAAAGAGTTGCTAAGACACAAGTTTATTGCGAGGCACGCCAAAAAGACGACCTATCTGACCGAGCTGATCGACAGATACAAGAGGTGGAAGTCGGAGCAGTCGCGGGAAGACTCGAGCTCCGACGAATCGGACGAGTAGGTTCATCGTGCGACCGTCCAGACGAGCGCAGGGGTCGTACTCGGTACCCTGATGTGTCTGAACCTTGTCTCACTGCAGGGACAAGGAGGAGGGAGGCAAATCTAAATCGAACGACAACTGGATCTTCGGCACCATCAAGGACCACAGTCCGGTTGAGAAGTCGCTGCCTGAGCCCGTCCAGCTGGCTGAGCCTGTAGAGATGCAGGTGGAGGCGCAAGAGGAGACTTCAGAGAACCTGTCGTCACAGAGCTTAACATCGATATTCACTCCATTGTTCTCCGAGGTATTACATTACCAATAACTTACTTCTAATGAAAATAATGGAATAATTCAAACTTCAGGATTCAGACTCAAACCAGATTTGTGTTTTTGGTCTGTTTTCTAGGAATGCAAAACATAACATACTGTAGCTCTTCTCACTGCAGTTCTCTGCAGCGAGCTTCCAGTTTCTGCAAAATATAAATCTAAATATCTAAGTAAAAACTTCTAATTCTTCATGTAGGCTGCTCTGCTGATAACCTCTGGAATACTTTCTCCAAAGAAAAAGGACGTTTGGTTTCACAACTGATCAGGTTTATTTGTATAGCAAATACAATTCAGCAACAAGTTCATTCAAAGCAACCGTTTGTTCAAAAATGTCTCCAGAAATAGACTAGAAAAAAACAGTCTGCGTTTGTGAAGTGGAAATTGTTTTGTAATCTTGAAACTTAAATTAAATCTGTCTCCACATTCATATGCATGAAATTGTGAAATAAAAAAAAACATAATAATTGGACATCTGTTATTGCAGTTAAGAGCATCGGGTGAGACGAGTAATGGAAAGCCAGAAGCTGCAGAGGAGCTGAAGAAGGCCGTTTTCCTGGCAGAGAACATTCACCCTGGGATCTGCGACTCTCTGGTGGCCGAACTGCTGCAGAGACTTCAGAGGTAAGTTGAGCTCCTGTGGTGCAAAACCATGTGAACTTTTTTCAGATTTTCTGCCTTTAAAAACTACAAGAAGTACAAGTGGAAGTGGAATGGTGCATGGTTTTCAAAGTTTTTTTTCAAGTGAAGACATTTATACTCAAACCCCTACACTCTGATACCACCTAAACAAAATCCATTGCATCAAACTGTCTGCAGAAGTCTAAATTTTTTTAAATATTTGCATGCAGTATGGAGTTAGTTTCTTCTAATACTTTGTTTCGATATAAATCAACTGGCCTCAGTTTGATCATGCTTGATTTTACTTGAATTAGCTTTTTATTTGTAAGGAGCGAGGAAAGCTTTCCAAATAACATGACACCTGTTTTGTTTTTGATTTTCTACAATTTTGAAGTTTTTCTGTGCTTTCAGATTTTAACAAAATGCAGGAAAAAAAATGTGGCCAAAAATATTTACATCTCTTGCACCGAGACACATCCTCATTTCTCAGCTGCTTTCTTTAGACGTTTACAGGAAGGATTCACAAGTAGAAATACGTTTTCAGAAATTTAAATCTTAAAACATTTGAAGTCTCTTCTGATTAGGATTACCTCTCTGCCACTCTCTCCTCTAAACTTGTTCAAAACTAAACATTTTGGTGCTTCCACTGTTTGTGTAGTTAGAAAGCACAGTTCTCTTACCTTGTCTTGAGCTGAAACCTTTGAAATCTGAACGTTTTGCTCTGACGTTTCCCAGGTTTTCTGTGCCGCAGGCGGCCACCGCTCAGTGACGGCCGTCCATTCCCACCTCTGTCCTGTTCTCCCACCCCGACGGCAGCAGTCGGATCTCCTCTGGCCTCCTCAGCTGAGATGAATTTTCTCCCAGGAAGTTCCTGCGTCACTCGCTTGGCTGAAGCAAAAACTCCTGGCCTCTTTACCGTCTGTTTATCTGCTCGCAGAGCGCCAGAGGGTCGAATACAGGCTGGTCGGCGGCTGCTTACCCAGCTGCCAGCTGCTTTCCGATGTCCCCTCTTTGTTCCTCTTTCTCAAGCGTTTTATTTTTAGACTGGACTTAGTGATCTTTCTTTCTAGCAGGCGTGTGGAGTTTTTGGTTAATAAGTTTTTTTTTTTTTTACGAAAGTTTACACTCTGTTCCCTTTTCAGAAGGAAACCCCTTGCTTAATTTGTTGTGTGCGTGTGGTAGTGAGAGATAACGAGTGGCGGCGTTCTGTTGAAAACTCAGGTATCCTGCTTTAAGTAGATTGGGTCGTCTTGGAGACGGAAGGAGTTCTTATGGCTGGTTGACCAGACTTGTAAATAAGCTCATTTCTATAGATTGTTGAAAGCGTAACAGGGCGGTTGAAAAAATGGCCAAATGCAAAGTATAGGCTGTTGGGTAAAGATTGCCTTGCTTCTTCTTTTGTACATCAGTATTTTTTTTCTCGTCTCCAGTTTAAATTTTCATCCCTCCACCGTTGTTTTGCCGCTGAATTTCTTTACTTTTTCTCTTTTTTTTTTTAAATCTTCACTTTTTTCTGTGGCTGTAATGTTGTGGTAGAATGTTAAAGCTAGCTGGGTTGTTAAAGCCTCCCCAGTTGAAACACTGGATGCTGTTCCCAGCCTTCGTTCCAGGAGAGTGGGCTTCGTCAGCCTCATCCTCTCCTGTTTGCTGTACGTGATTACTCAGATAAACTGAGGTTTCCTCCATTCATTCCATTAAAATGGCAGTGCCATCATCTTGTTCATAAATCAGCAGACTCTTAGTCTTCCTAGGAGCTGCACCGGTACTTCCTCTGGGTACCTTTTTAATTGCACTTCAACTATAAATGCCTTTACTAATAGCAAAGTAGCCATAAAGCAGTAGCATGATGACAATTGCAGTATTTTTGCAGGAATGCGCCGTATTGCAGAGTGAGGACAGTCGACTGGTCAGGCAGTGCAACATTTGCTTGGTTGTCTGTTTCCATTTGGTTTTGATGGGAGGTTTTCATACAGGCACATCTCAGTTGTATTAGAATAAAATAATTGAAAAATTCATTTATCTCACCAATTTGAAACTGAGTGGTTTTTCAAACTTCTGCTCATTTTATTGGTTATGGCCTTTAGTGAACGGAGACCTAAATAGAAAATTAAAATATGAAACTTTTTTTTTTGAAGCAGAAACATTTGACTCTTACACTTCGCTGCCTTCTTAAGTCTAGTTAGCCCTGTTGTTTTTACGCCACACTTTTTCCTTCCTGTAAACTTTCTCTTAGTATGCTTGTTTACATCCACATGTGAAGGGCCAGCTTCCTCACCCTTCGTGTGGAGGGCATCTATAACCGGATAAATATGTAGAACAAAACTGACAGAAACACACTTCTGGATTTTTTGTTAGCCGTATTCCACAACCATCAGAATTTAAAGAAATAAACTATCTCACTCTCTGTGTATTGATTCCATATAAGTTCTAGATAAACTTTTTGACTCTAATTTACTGAGAGGTGCCTGTAGATGCTCAGTGAAATCCCACATTAGATAAAACTGCTGTCAGACAAAAATATTAGGAGGCCAGAGGACAGCTGCACTGTCACTACTGTTCAAAAAGATAGTGCATGATGGTGTTAACGGCACAGAGCCCATAGACTGACCTGGGTGGTATGTGTTGTAGCATACTATTACAGGATGGAAAGATTGTCCAGTCCTAAACAGCGATGAAGCAGCCTTATAATGTTTGTGATGAATGGGATCAATATTATCAGCTTTAAAAAGGTTGGATCAGATTTATTTTCTCTTTTGTTTCCTGTTTTTGTTTTTTCGTTTTTTTTTTTTCTTTGTTTTGTTTTGGGGTTTTTTTGCATTAAAATGCGTATGTGGTGACTCCTGGTGAGAAATAATAAAACATCAAAAGCATTGCTTTTGTTTCTTTCCAGGAAACATGTTGAACAGTCGGTCTGTAAAGTCCGACTGTTACAAACCGTCGCTGTTGTTGTTGGCCAGAAAAGATTTCTGATAAATCGACTGCTGTTATGCTCTCCTTGCCATGAGGCAGTGTGTGGCTGTGCACAGTATATGCTAAAGGAATAGTTCCTAAAGTTTAGGATTATTCATACTTCTAGCAATTTTAAAGATTTTTTTTAAATTTTACTAATGGGTTTCTTTTGACTAGTGGGCAGAGTCCTAACATAAATGTTATAGAGATTTATTTATTTTTTTCCCATGTTTAACCTAAAACTGCCAGGAGTATAAATAATTTCAAGGCAAACTATAATTAAAAACTTTGACCTGGTAGAAAACCCTTGACCAATTTAAACATTTTTCAAAGGAAGAACTCTGTACCACCTCTTTTTAATAGTTATGGTACATTTAAATGCAATCAAAAGTAAATTCTGTTTTTGTTTTATGAAATCTGGCAATATAAACATTTTAGTCATGTCTGAAATTTTGAAGCAGCATCAGGATCCAGCATTTAACCATGGATGTATTCACTTTATGACTGAAAAAATTACTTCCAGCATTTTCATGCATTTCAGAGTGAGTCAGTATTATAGTTTTTAGTTCTGTCAGTGCTGGTATTCAGTGTCTCGGTGGGCATGTTGTATTATGAGGCTCTCAGCAGATCATAAATAACCTTAAGTGACAGAATATACCCACCTATTTACGGTAAAAACAGGATAATATCTTAGCTTCCTAAACTTTAGTTTTTAAACAGCCTGGCTCTAAAAAGACCAATTGCTCTTTTATTTTCCACATCATTTTCAAACAACTGACTTTCTTTGTGAGGGAAAAGAGCAGTAGTAGGTGTGGGAGGGGAAACGAACCCGGTCACTGTAGAGCAAAGTTAACTCGTTAAAACCTTGGCATACCTTAGTTATCATTAGCCTACCTATCATGCCTTGGTCTCTGTTATCAGCCAGTTTTACCAGTGGGATTATTTGACCAAAAGCTCCTGCGATTCCTAGACTGAGCAAATGTTCCTTTAACTTTCAAATTGTGCCTTTGAAAAAAAGTGTCCGTTTTATTTCAGGTTCCATAACCGCGGCGCTCAGCTGGTTGAGAAAAATGTGCAGTAATGATGGAATGTTAGAAATCGGCAAACCAGAATCAAAAGCCACAAGTATAGTTTAGCTTTGTCTGTCACTGCTGTTCTGCGAAATTTTTTTTTTTTTTTTTTTTTTTGTGGAATGTGCCATTTTACCAATCTGCCTGCCTGTGATTAAAAATGCAAACATCATTTGCACCTTTTGCATGCATCTTTTTTTATTTTTATTTGTTGCACTTTCTGGGGTTTCTTTAAGTTTTGCGAGAAGTGGTACTTGTGATTCAATATCTTTCAGTCAAACCCATTTTTCTATTTTTCCTGAGTTATATGTAGGAGCATCACTTCTTTATTAAAAACAGTTCTATCTATTTTATTTTTATTTTTTTGTAGTGTGGGTCGGTGATTGTGTTTGTTTCTTTTAACACTGGAAAGCAATCATTTCATGTGTACATTTCATGCGGTGTGACTTTGCTGGCAGTTTGCTTTTTCACGGCAGCGCTGTTGGATTTATCGAATGCTGTCAAATGATTAAGAACAAAAAATAATTAAACATCGCTTGAACGTTTAAATTTTTGAATTTCTTTTGCTTGTCTGCAGCTTTTTATTTTCTTCAGTGCCTTTTTGAAAGTTCACGCTGTTGATTGTAGTTCTTTAATCTTGAAAAAATAAAATGTTTTTCCAAGTATTAGTTTGAAATTGGTACTAAATTACTACAGCAGAGAGATATGTATCAGCCATGTCTGAAGTGTAAAACCTATTCTCCACTGGTTTCAGTTAAAGAAATCTTTTCAACAATCATATTTAACCATGGAGCTGTAGGGATGTCAAGAGCCTCTTATACTGCTGAATAAAACTCTTCTAGAAGCTAAAATTATGAATTTACCTAAAAATGTGTTCTGTATTTATTGGTGAATCAAACTGAAATAAATATTTGTAGACTTCTACTCTTGAAATGTCATTTCTATCCAAACACTCCAAAGCAAGATTTTGAGAAAGACGCAGAGGACAAATCACACGTTCAGGATCCTGTGACATATCGGTGTGTGTTATCGATAAATGACAGGCGTGGTAGACCTAGCACAGGTCGCCATGGTGACAGAGCAATTAAGAGAGGTAAATTAACCTAAGGTGCCTTTTTGGTGATGGTGGGAGGAAGCAGAAGAGCTGGAAAGAATCCATGGAAGTACAGGGAGAACATGAAAGCATCACCCAATAAGGAAGTTTAAGACCTAATTGGCTCAATAGAAAATATAAAAATGAATATTTTGAATATAATATAAAAATTTATATTAAATTCTTCCGAAAACTGAAGTCACAAATCTTTGTGACTTTATACTCACAAAGATTTTTGGGAAAACATTATGTGAAAGCATTTTAGGAAAAGCGATCAAACTGAAAAAAAGTGATGATCTGGGGACGATTTGTTGCTTCGTGACCAATGTACTCTGTTCTCAGGCAGAAAATCCTGAAGAATGCTTTGCCATGAGGTTGCGGCTTAAAACTACAGAAGTTTTGCATTGCAACAGGATAATGATCGAAACACCATCAAATCCACCTCTGAATGACAAGTAAGGAAGTTCAACTGGCATAGTTAAAGTCCAGATAGTCACACAGGTCACATTTTAAAAATGCATTGTGATTTTTTTCAGATTCTTTGAATTAAAGTGTAACAAAGCATCAAAAAACATAAATATCGGGAACCAAATACTTTTTCACAGCAGCATGACTTTTGGATAAAATCCTCACTTCGCTTTACTTTCAGCTATTTAAGAACCACACAGACATTTTGTTTTTTCAGCAAATACCTCACAGCAAGTTTTATTTATACATCCAAAAACAAAAAAAAAAAAGATCAGATTTCTCACACTATATACAGATATTACATACAGTGTTTGTACACATATTACATAGTTTGTACACAAGAAAAATATACATAAAAATGTAAACTTTTGTATACAAAAAATACCTTAGACAAGTCAAACAAGGACCAATAACAAAAGGTGACTAGATTAGCTCGTCCTATCTTTAAAAACAGTAATACAGTACATTCAATGAGTATAGGAATATCGTCAGCCATCTCTGAAGTCGAGCAGTTACATGTGCCTGCAAGCCCTGCTGGAAGGATGCCGTACTACGTGGCTTTGTCTGGTGCGGCGACTAATCTCATGCCTTGTGATTACAGCAGTGTTGCCACACTTCCAACTGTCACTCTTAACCAACCTGATTTTTTTTTTCTTTTTATTGAACGTGGTAATACCAGAGAAAGAGAAGCCTCCGCGTCTCTGGGTGGGGGAGTTGTCTTTGGAAAAGGGAGAGAAAAGATCTGGGCTATCTCACAGCTGGAAACAAGTGGGGGTGGGGAGGATCTGGTAATTATGTCATAAAAGATGAAGGCAAAAATAAAAGGAGGGGAGGGTAAAGAAAACACCAGCTTCTACCATTCCTGTGCAAGTCTACAGAAGAAAGTGTCGCACGTGACCCGACATGAGTCCAGTCGGTAACTACCGCCTCGCCCCCGCGCCTCCTGATGTTTAATAGCTATCAAAAACACGACAGCACACACGCGTTGATCCCCCTTCCACCATTTAACCATTTGATAGCTATTAAAAACAAGACTCACTCCACAACATACAGTCGCCACTGAATACATTGCAAATAACTTCAACCCATTGCTACTGAAGAGTTCACCAACAAACCCCAAGATAGAGAGAGACTTCTCTGCTATATACCAAGTTTTCAACAATTTGTCAGCTGCTATTGTATATATGTATAAATCTATCAAAAGCCAGAGTTACACTGTTGTGTAGGTTAGGGGAAGAGGTGTGGGGAGGCTTAAGTTTGCAAAAAAAATAAAGAAAATAAACACCAGACCCCCAGCTTTGCATCCTATAGCTTAAAAATCACTTTATTCAGCTTTACTTCAGACGTGCAAATTACACCACTCACATAAATGTATTCAGTGCCATGCAAAAGTATTCACACCCTGTGAACTCTTTCCCAGATTGTCATGTTGAAACCACAAGTTTCAGGGTTTTATTGGGATTTTTTGACTGACCAGAACAATGTAGTGCATAATTATCAAGCGGAAGGAAAATCATGCATAATTTTCATGATTTTTTTAATTTTTTTTATGTAGAAGTATTTTAAAATGTGGCATGTGTTTTTATCCTGCCCCCATAACTCTTACACCCCTAAATAAAACTCATTGCAACCATCTTATGGGTTTTGGGATAAATTCTGGAAACTTAGGAACAAAAATAATTTTGTTCAGAGCTTGGTTTAATCATCTAAATGTTAGAGGGCTGGGTCATTAAAAACATTTATGTTCAGCTTTGATTTTGGCTCCAAACAATTGCAAAAACACTAATTATCCCCATAAAAAAGAGAGATTAGACATCTGGTGTAATCCTGCTTTGAAAAATCAGCTCAAGTAAAGAAGGCAGACAAGAGGAGCTGTGAGGCGGTCAAAGCGTGTGTACAGGTTGGTGCACGGCTCAGACCAAACATCCGGTGGTTGACAGAACCACTTCATTCCTGGAGAAAAAGTTGGGCAAGAAACGACCAAGACTGCAGTGGAATCCAAGGAGCCTCGGTTGATTTGTGTGGAAACTGTTGGGTTTCAAAGATGCAGACACAGATCAAGAACCCAAGATATGCAAAAGTTACTGGATGCAATAAAACGCAGCAAGTACCTGATTTATCAGCAACTAATATTGAAAGTAGATGGAAATTTCTGGACTATATTTTGCCAAATATTTTAGTAGCTGCACTCAACATGGGAACATTTGTTCAGTAGAAATTGCTGTTATTTAGAATAGATATCGTAATGTAGGCAAGAAAGTTTATTGTTCAAGTGTAGCAGATAGTTTCAAAACTCAAGTAATGGTTTTATTAATCACAATTTTATAATAAATCAAAAATAATCAGGTTTATAATTGCTTTCATAGTTGGGCTGCTTGGTAGGGAGGTGCTAAAAGGCTATTTTGCATCTTTTTTTTTTCATTTGAATAAACAGATCAGCTGTGATTCAACATCTGCATCACTTGGACTGAATTTACGCTACAGTGAAGCTGTAATCTTTAAAACGCATCGATGTCTAAAACGGACACAGTTTCAGGAACATTGGTCCAGTTCTGAGGTGATCTAGAGACAAAAAAGTGAAATGGACATTTGTAAAAAAATAAAAAATATCAAAATAAATTGAAGTTAAAAGATTTTAAGAGAAATGCATATTTTTTTATATGTAACATGATGGAATGAGGAATAAAATTTGGAAATATTTTCCATGTATCTCCAGGTTTAGTAATTGATATAATCAAATTCCAAATGTTTCCAGACTCAGTAGGAACTCGGAAAGCTGCAAACCTACCAAAACATGGCCATCCCCCAGAACAAGCAGGGTGGGAAGGGAGAGCATTAAGCAGCCAAGAGGCCCATGGTAACTCAGGAGGAGCTGCAGACATCCCCAGCTCAGGTAGAAGGATCAGGTCCAACTATTACGAATGAACTCCACAAGTATGATGTTGATGAAAGCCTGGCAAGAAGAGAGACATTGAAGTTCTGTTTGGAGGTTATCACAGCCCATGTAGGGGACATAGCAACAATGTGGACGACACAACGTGCTCTGGTCAAGTGAGAGCAAGATGTAAGTGTGGCAGCAAACATACACATCTTCTCCACCAGGAAATACGGTCATGCTTTTGGCTCACCAAAAAGGTTAGTGGGCAAGACCTCTCAATCAGTTAAAGATGGCAGAGGATTTAAGAGTAAAAATGTAGTCAGAGCGACAATGGAAGAGTTTAGATCAACGCATAATCCTGCGCCAGAATGGCCTAGTTAAAGTTCAGCACAATCTGAGAATCTCATAAGATCCTACAAAATACATGCAAGTTAGCGGTTGAAACATGACAAAGTGTGGAAAAAGTTGCACATAAGTTATGATAATCTTTGCAAGGCACTGTAATCCCGATCCACACCGCCTGCGTCTTCAATCTGCGGATAAGCCAGTGAAGACCGATGTAGATGTGGAACAGGGAGCACCTTTTGAGAGTAGACACTTAAAAGCCCCCTGCAGTTACCACCACCACCATCATCCATCGTCGCCTTGAGAGATAACTCTGGAGAAATAAAAGAGATGGCCTGAGTAAAAATGGTTGTAAAAAAAATTTTAAATCTGGAGTTTTTGAGCCGCCGAAGCCAAATAAAACCTGATCCGGCTGGTTTCAGGAAGTGGAGCTACAAGCAGTGACACCAGTAAGAATACCTCACAATCCTGTGAGTGATGGTAATGTGTTTTTATTGCTTTAAGAAACTATTACCTTCAAGTGTCTACTAACCACTCACAGTGCCACAACCTACGATGAGGTCAAAGGTTGTTCCACGTCCGGGCAAGCCAACAAATGAGCACATATAATATACACCATATAAAAACAGCTGTTTAAAAGTATTTTGGTGACTATTAAATCTGACTGAATCAATATTATGAAGACAGTTAAATAGCTTGAAACATAATGGGTTACAAAAACGTCACAATGACTACTCTCTTCTTGAAACCAGAGTGTATAAAACAAAGGAGGGGGGGATGCGAATGGCCATCTGAGAAAGGCAGGGTGCGTTTGATCGTTTTTAAGAAAACCGGGCGAAGCAAACAGAGCGGCATCTGGGATTTCTGAGCACTGGTATAAATAATCTTTGCTAATGTCCTTTAATTCGTCACATAATCTAACCACAGCCCCCCCTACTGACAAAATTGACTCACAGCTACTTAAAATCTGAAAACCATCCGGCTACAGGAGGAAAAACAAAACAAAACAAAAAAGAAAATCTGAGATTGTGCAAATTCATTACCAAATAGTGCACTAGAACCACATTGCACACATAAAGCAAATGAACTGGGTTAATCGGAAGCCGGTTGGCGTTGAGTCCGCGCGGCCGCTGCCGATCATTTACTTTGCGTGAAGGGTGGCGGGGCGCTGTTGGCACTTGCAGTGGTGGCACTAACTAGCGAGAAGCCGGCAGGGGGCGCCGTGGAGCTGTGACTGGGCTGCACGTCTTTCGGGATACCGCTGTGGGAGGCCAGTTGATGGCCAAAGGCCGCGCTGAACTGAGGGAGCTGTTGCTTGGGCTGTGTGGGGGTCAATAGGTGATCGTGTGAGGAGGAGGAAGATGAGGAAGAGGATGACGACGAAGAAACGGGGGGAGCTGTTAACCCCGTCACGGCGCCCTGAGGCATGGCCGACAGAGCCGCCATGGGCTGCAGCGTTACTGAGTGAGTAGTGGCGGGCGGTGTGGACAGCGAGGTGGTGATGAGATGACTCTCTGACCTGATGAGATTGCCAAACTGCGCCGGGTCGGCGAGGGGGAGGGGCAGGTTGTTCCACGTCGAGCGAGGCGTCCCCGGAACGCCGCCTATAGGAACCTCCAGCAGGAGGGGGGTGTCCGTCTGGAAGGAGGTGGTGTGGGGGGAAGATATGTGGTCGCTGTACGGGGACGGCACATGCTCACTGCTGTAGTGGCTGCCTTGGGGGGACGACGCCGAGACCTCCGGCTTGGCCAGGATGTGGGAAGTGTGCGTCCGAGAAAACGTTCGCTCCGTTATGGAGGTCTGTGTGAGCAGGGCAATACTGGAGGTGGCTGCCGCCGCAGAGGAGGGGGACGTCAGGCCGGAGCCGGACGGAGGGGGCTGGTTGGCCGGCTGGGACGGCGAGAAGTGGTCTCCGGTGGTCTGCAGCAGGTTGTCCTCCAGCTCCAGGCTGGTGAAGTTTTCAGCAGGGATCCGGGTGTTGAGAAGGTCCCCCATGCTGCCCGGCTGCACCGGTCCGGGGAACATGGCCATGGCCCGATGGTCCACCGCCTCGCCTGCCGCCAGTCCCCCATGGACGTCAGGCACACCAACGAGTCAGGGTAGGACCCCATCGCCTGCAGCGCGCGTACCAGCTCCTCGGCCTCCTCCGTGGTGGGCAGCAGCTCGCCGTTCTTTACTGCAGAAACATTTAAGATACGTTCCACGAGTAAATACAACAGTTCACAGGTTTGTACAGGTTCCAACAACTCAAATTTAAGACTTTCTAAGATCAATATGAATGGCATTTAAGACTGTACCGCCACCGAAATGTATGAACTTCGTCCATATCCAGCCTGGCAACAGGCAATAAATTTGCACTTACCCAGCATAGACGCAAAACAGCTAGCTAGTTAGCAAGGGTATATTAGCAGCTAGTTAATTGCCTTGAATCACTAAACGCAATGACGACATCTTAGAGTGCGGTTAAAACTTTTGTCTGATAGTAGTTCTGTCAAGACAAAATTTAAGACCTGGGAATAGCATATAAAGTCCAATTTAAGACTTCACGGATTTTTTTATTTTTTCATTGTCACATTAGCTTTTCTTGTTTGTGGTTTAAAATTCAGACTCAGAGGTGGACAAGAAGTCGAGTGCATAAATAAATAAAAATTTTATCAAATTTAAGACATTTTAAGGCTTTAATTTTATAAAAAATAATTTAAGATTTTTTAAGGATGCACTCACACTCTGCAAATACAATGGTTCAATTTGAATTTTCTACAGTGGCTTGCAGGAAAGGAAGGAATAGAAACAGATGGAAGGAACTTTAAGACAGTGGGGTTGAGGTATGAATACAAATACTCTCTTTCTTTTCCCAAACCAAACCCAGAAAAATCACTAAATTCACAGATTGCATCACAGATTAGGGAGATTTCTCTGTACAAAATCCATCACTGTGCCGAACCTTCAAACAGGTCGAAATCCTGCAGGTCGTCGGGTAGCCTTGGTAACACGTCGGCAAAATCGTTTAACTCCTGGTTCAACTCGAGGTCATTTGGAATGTCTGCCATGTCGTTGGTGATGTCATCAGGAAGCTCGTCAGTGCTCAGATCCGGAGTCGAAGGGCTCCTGCAGCAACAAGAGAAGAAGTAAGACCTTGTCGCCATGGAGATGCTAAACATAAATAACAAAGAAAGTTTTGTTTTTGAAAATTTTTCTTAAGATGCGGACCTAATGGCAGCCTGTGAGGGCATCACAAGGCTCGTTGAGGGCATTCCCAGGTTGCCCTGCGGCAGCGCGGGCGGGATGGGCTTCTGGGGCCTCCGTGGTCCTCTCCTCCTTTTCTTCTTGTGTTTTTTGGTGAGCGCTGGCGGTTTGGTCTTTTTACGTGGCTTTCGCTGCTGCTGCTGGTGCTGCACTCTCCGGTTTCCGTCCCCACGTAGAAAATTATCCTGAGCAAAATGAATGACAGCAAAACAGAGAGGGAAGAGAAATAAAGACAAGAGACAGATTAAATGGTGTCCAACAAGAACATCTGCACAGCTTAAATGGTAATGGTTGAATGTTAGTTCTGTGGCAGGATATCAATGCATGTTTATGCAGAGTAGGAACTACTTTATTACTCTACAAATGTCGTGGGATCCACAACAAATAAAAACCTGTGCAAGGATATGATATTCATGCTAATGATAAAGTTGGAACCAAATCTGTACACCAAGCAGAGGTCGCGTTCACGGGATATTTTCCGTATTTGACCAGTTATTTTTTTAAATGACGGAAACATTTAAAGCTCGACGGTCATTTGACAGGTTACAATTCACACCCCTGACTGGTGCACATGGGCAGACATTATAGACTTTATGCAAAGAGTTTATCGCAGAGGCAACTAAAATCAATTAATGAAAATGTTCTTTCTGAGTATCATTTCATGGACACTGAACTAAATGTGTCATTTAGTTCAGGAGCAGAGGAGCCGGCAGTTTATCTTGAGGAAATAAAAGCCGGTGCAGAAGTTAATTAGACCGTAACAAGCGCAGTGTGCTGCACAAAAAATGCGGACGCGGCTCCGCCGCTGCAAAGAATTAAACTTAACTCACCCTGCAGTTTTAACAAATGGAGCTGAAAACATTACCATAATCACCTGGAGTTAAATTAGATATTTATTGCTTTACATCAGTTGAGATAATTAAAATTGTTTCTGTTTATTTCTATCTTCAAAGTCTGAGGTTTTCATACATTTCCTCCGTATTTTGTAGCTTTGTCTTTGACTTGAGTCAAACCTTTTGTTTTTTTTTTCCCCACAAACGTCTCACAACAGCATGTAGCTTCCGCACATTTGTAACAGAGACTGTAGAGCCATCCAATGTTTTCCAAACTGACTTCTCACAATGTCTCTGGCATGTTATGTATCAGCTGTTGAACTCACCATCTTTTTGGCATGCTCTTCGCAGAGGGGCGTCTGGTGCGTAATATCAAACACAGGGATGGAGCACTGTTGACCGTCTGCAAATCTGGCTGTGCAACTAGCAAAGAGCTGCTGAGAACGATTCAACAATATGTCTGCAGAGGAGAATAAAGGAAAAGCGACGACAATATGCTGGAAATAAAACATGCTACACTGATACGCTGACACACTTCACAGAAGGGGAGTAAAAATAACAGAATTACATTAGTTATTCTGAAACTGTAGCATCCAGCTCCAACATGGAGTGAAGCAGTGCAAAGGATACGCTGAAAACAGTGTTGAGTGAAGGGCAGAGCTCTGTTGCTGCAGCTCTGGCCCTTGGTGGAGCCCATGCAGGTCACTGCTTGTGTGCTCTGTGGCCTTGCTGGAGGCCCACTGCAAAGACAAAACACACTCTGGACTCAGTAACTGACTCTTTTTTAGCACGATTGTAAAACATTTTTTTCTTGGCCCAGCGTGAGATTACCATGAACTACTGTGAGAGTTTCCACCCAGATCCTGGATCAGCTGCCCCGCGCAGTCAGGGTTGTTGCTGGCGGCGTGCAGCAAGGCTTTCCGGAAGGTGTAGCGGTATCTCTTCTGGCGGATGCTCGCCCTCTCCTGTCGGCACATGTGCTTGTATTTCTCCCGAAGGTAAGAGCAAAGCCGAAGTAGACGTGCTCTCCGCGAAGAACCACCGTCGAGTTCCAGCCTTAACGACAAACCAGTGAAAATCATGACAATATGAAAGTAACACGGCATTTAGTGATGGCTGATAAATAATTTTTATTCATTAATTGACTTTTTGGGAAATTGATTTTTTTTTTCATCTATGCACTCTTTAGTTCAGAGTAATGTCAGTCAAAGGATTTTATTTGTAAACCACGTTGCCCAGCCCTATAAAATACAATATTATTAAGCATTTAAAGATACAAACCCGTTCTCTGGTCTCCACAAATTCTGAAATGGAGTCACCCTCTCTGCATCCTCCTCTTCGTCATCGTCGTCGTCATCGGCACTGTCTTCTGACCAGTCCAAACCTGGAACAGAGCTGTTTAGACGGGTTCATCCATCTCAACAAGCTCTTACAAGTTTAGAACTACGAGCTACATTGTTCTGATGTCGAGTCGAGCAGAAACGACTGAGCTTTTCACAATTTTTTAGCTGGAGATGCCTCCTTTGCTACACTAAAAGAATTCTGATATTGAATTTTAGGCATTAAAATGATTATTTTCTTTTTTTTTTAAAGGAATTTGTTTATTTACTTGCATCCTTTAATGTATTTCTAATATTTTATATGTTGCAGAATGTGCAAATTTTTAATGCAATTACCCGTAAAAATAATCAATTAAATAATCCGATTATCAAAATAATTATTAGCTGCATCCCTAATGCAAACACATCTGTTTTCAAACTTAAAGACAAGTCACCTAGATGAGAGAAGAGGTCTCCATGCTCCCGCTGTCTCTTGGCACAGAGCTGCACCAGGTGTTGCAATCTGACGAGGCAGTCGGGAGACGGCGAGAAGGCAGTGGGGTGCATGACGACCACGTGCCTCTGATTGTTACTGCCAGCATCCTTGCAGCAGACAGGCGGTTGAGTAGCAGCAAAAGGCATTTTCCTGCTGAGCGACGGTCCAGAATGTTGCCCTGAATTGGGCAATGCGTTTGCAGGCATCCCTGGAGGCAGAAAGTTGACTGTCTGAGGTGGTGGTGGATTGCATAATAAACCCTGCTGCTGTCCTGGGAAGGGGAAGGACGTCACGCCGGGCTGCTGAGGCGGCTGGAGGAGGCCCTGCGTCGGCCGTGGTAGATGGGCGTTGAGCGGCGAGGATGGGTGAAGGCGCGGAACCGGCGAAGCCGTAAAGTGCTCAGGTGTTGGCGGGAAGAGTTCCGTGTCTTGGGAGAGTTTCTGGTTGAGCGCCAGCCGACTCTGTAGCTTCTTTTTGATGCTGCTCACCTTCCGAGGGGTGCCCACCTCCTCTCCATCCGTTTCATCCTCGTAAAAGGCAAAAGGATCCAGGAGTTCGCCGTCAGCAAGGGGTAACAGGCGCGAGCAGGGTGGAGACGGGGGAAGTTCATCTATGCCGTTAGTGGCTCTCAGAGCTAACGAGGGCACCGTTATGTTGAGAGCCACTGACTCCAGGTGAGCTCGAGGACGCATTTCCTCTAAAGCATCGTGCTTCTTCTTGCGCTCTTTCTTCGGAATAAAACCGAGAACCTGCAGGTGGCTGTTACAGTATCTGGTAAATAAGAACACATCCCCCAAATATTCATCAAAAAAAGAATGCTATTTTTATATGCAGAACTGAATCAAATGGGCCACACGTGCACTCATTCAAAACCCACCTGCGATCCTCAGACTTTGGGATAGGGTTGGTGCATCTCTGACTATTGTATTTTGCCACATATTCACACTGCTTGAAAGGAGCCGTCTTGTCCTCCAGAACGTGTCGGATGCAGAACGCATACCCATTGAGCCTGCGCTGCTTGCACAGCTTCGGACTATATGAGCACAGCGGCTTATTGTCCACCTCTGAGAAGTGTATGTGCTTGCCTTCATACATCACGTGACTCTTGTCCTTGAAAACATCAGCTGACAGGACAGAGGAGAAAAAATAAAAAATCACAACTCCAGAACTTTACCACCATCCATGCACAACAGAGATAAATTAAAAATATTTAGTTATTAATACGCTCAACTACATTCTTTTGCCAAAAAATTTTTTGCACCTTTTGCCCTGTTCCAGTTGACAAACATTGATGTATTTTCCTGGAACATTTTGCAATAAGCAACACCACAAAGTAGCACATGATTGAGAAGTAGAACAAAAATGATTCATGGTTTACAAGTTTTTGCTCAAATAAAAACTTAAACACTGTGGGGTACATTTGCAAATCATTCCCTGACTTGTAATTTTCAAATCTTGCCATAGACTCAAATTAGATTTGGTCTGGACTTTTAGTAGGCCATTATAATAAATATGCATTGGTCTAAATACTTCCTTACAGTATTTAGACCAATGATTACAAATACTTTTCTGTTGGTCTAAATACTTTGCTACAGTGGAAATAGCTTCCACTGTAGCAAATTGTCCGTATTGATGGTGAACCTTTGCCCCAGTCTCAAGACTTAGCAGCTTCTTAAAGGTTTTCTTCCAGGATCCCTCCATACTGAACCATATGCATCCTCCCTTTAACTCTGACCAGCTCCCTGCTGAAGAAGTTAGAGCTGGTCTAACTTCTTGGTCTAACTCTAAGCTGAGGGGATAATATTATCCCCTCAGCATAATATTTAACTTCACAATTATGAGTCATTTTGTGTTACTCTGCCACATAAACTTTTGAAAGGTTATACTGGGGTTTGAGATTATAACATGATAAAAGGCAAAAATGTCAAGGGGATGTTTTTCAATATTAGATTAAATAAAAATAACAATTTTGCATATACAACAAAATGCAGTTTCAACATATTGAACAGATTTGTTCTTGCTTTGTTGCAATTTAATTGACAACTAAATCCTGTGAATATCTAAAAATATAGACATTTAAGGAAGTCAAGTAAATTCCTCTAAAATACTGATTTATTCCTTTCATACTCTCATATTTTAGATGTAAACACCTCTTGGTTAGAAATTTGTGGCGACCGTATATTTAATTTAATTGCTAATTCAAAACTTTTTGAAAAGAAAACGATATGATGGGTAAACGAAGCAGACAATGACTTCCAAGTGAAGTCAATATAGAAGAAGCACGTGTTATCCTGGTGATAGTGACAAATGATATAATTTTATTTATAGCTGATATATTTAAAAACTTTTGTTCTAAAGTAGCTGTACGCATCGCTACTTCTGTATTAATATAAATTACAATTCGGCACAGTGTAAAGTTTAAACTGTGCTCTTTGTCGTGGATAAAAGCTTAAAGGCGGAGAAATAAACAGTGACTAATGTTAGGTTAGCTTTAACTACTAAATGAATACCATTAGCATGCTACATTAGCTTAGCGAACGACGGGAGGCGCTTTAACTTTAAACAGTTATACTACAAACAACTGCATATCTACTATTTACCTATGTCCCATTTTTAAAGTATAACCTTAATATATGTTAGTCAGATAAACCATTTTTTTTTACAAGGACTGAACAAGAAAACCTATTTTTTTCTGTTAGCTAGCAAAGCTAAAAACACAAATTAGTAGGCGGTAGCTAACCAGGAAACGGAAACATATCCAAACAGAGGTCTATTTCCAGTTTAGATTATTTCGAAAAAATAAAGCATATACATAAGATACTATCAACAGCTTGTCGGACCCTGTTTTAGTCATTTACCGTAATGCAACTGAAAAGATTTATGGTCAAATACTTCCAAACAAAGGGTATACATACGAGGATTACGGCCTGTTCTGCCGAGGCCTCAGCAAAAATCGATGAGTTATAGTCACTGTTATTACATAATGTGACATTAGCAGGCTGTAAGCAACTAAAACGTTTACATTACGTATCTTACTCCTACTCCAGACGACCAGAATTTAAACATTATTATAAAATAATGATCAAATGTATTAAATAGTAAAGGCCTATTAACCTCGAAAAGACGGCGGCCTCTAGTAAATTGTCAGTCCGACTGAGGCCCGTGTAATGCGGCGCACTCAGAAATCGATCCCGAGGCTGCTCACGACTCCGCTTACCTTGAATGGGTTTGTGCTGTGCACGATATTCGCTCCAGATAGACGGCCGAAATGTCTATTAGAATCAGCTAGGCTACTCGGGCATCGATATTCCAGGTAGGATAGTAACGGCGGTCTTCATCGAGCTCGAATTTTCTTGAAATATGGACCCATGTAAATATAGGCTACCCAGCGCAAATTACAAGCCGTAGGTAGGCTGCTGAGGACATTTGTTGGATCCACAGCAGACTCCTCACAGCACCACTACAGGCACTGCGGGGACATGACAACAATCCGCTCAACAACAACAACCTCTCCTACCATATTGGAAATTTAACTTTGTTAAAATCTCTACAATGTGCAACTATGACTGAATGAAACAAATTATGGTGTGAATGAAGGACAGTGCAGTTCACGTGTTCGACACTGAAACAAATTAGTCCGACAGAGGATAAAAATCCACCTGGACTCCGACTATAATCGTCCACATGAATGAGTTATCAGCCCTCCTGCCACGCTGTTGCCCCGCTGTTCACTAATGACAGATCCAGTGTCAATCAGATACAGAGCCTCCATCTGGAAAACTTTAGTAGGTGTAACTTCAGTACACTTGGAAAAGCAAAAACTTAAATAAATTTGAAAAGATTTATTTGACTTGCTACCAATTTCATTTTATTTATTTTGAACACTTTTAAAAAAATATACACTTAAACTATATACTCTTTTTACCTTATAGATTTCAGCATATCTATCAAATATGAGGTGATAATATTCACTCTGCACACAAAAAAGTTAAGCAATGACATTCCATTACCGAACATCTACAGTGGTGTGCAAAAAAGTATCCATCTAGAAAAGTGCAAATGTAGAAGTTGTGCGTATCATTTGACGGCTATTCATTGTGCTTCAGCAAATGTCTGGCTCTTCCACGGCTTGGGCTCCCTCTGTGACAGCTTTCACACATTTTGCCATGGTCTGGGAGGCTCTGCTTATGGGATCTGTGGGTACAAATTTAAAGCAGATTTTAAGATGGCATTACAGCATGGAAGAAAAGTTCTAAAGTGTCTATGAGATGACATATTTTGAAAAAAATATATACATATTCTATGCCAAAATTCCTCACATGATTGAAAGCCATATTTCAAACCTACAGTTTAAAATAGAGATTATGTTAATAATTTAATTACACAACATATTCTAGTCCTTTTTTAAAACATGCATTTAGAAAAACACGCAAACAGATAAAGCATGTCTAGCAATTTGGTCTGCTTTATTTGACATAACTGCAACTTTTAGAGAATTTGTTCAAATCTTTTCCATTACTAATAAAGTAAAAAGTATTTCCAACCATTTGAAGGTTTGAAGGGGACCTTGGTCAAACACTTTATAAAGTATGCCCAGAAATTTCATTTAAGACTAACATCATCGGTTTCTGATGACAACTCCAAAATACTGACTTAGTCCTTAAAATTCTTAGCGACTAAACTGGAACCGGTTACTTGAGGTCTTACCTTCAATTACAATCACAGGTACTCTATACCTCCAGCTAATCCAAATGTTCTGATCATAAGTTTACAAATCCTAATTCTCTGTTTCTCATTACTCTAGAATTAACCAAATAAAAGCTAACTGACTTAAAAAGAGAACGTTCAGATTGAGTTAATGTGAGAAAAAAATAAAACAAATACAGTGCATGTCTTTTTATACAGTGTAAGCAATTGGGTGTAATGTTTACAAAAGAGAAGAGCATGATGCTTTTATGTTAAACAATTATGAAATATTTCTATTATTAGTAGTAGTAGTAGTAATATTAATAATAATATTAATAATTTGGTCTTGCCTCTGAAATAAAAACAACAATTCATTCATGACTGATGAATTTTTATAATGTAGGATTAGCCATATTAAAATGAAGTATGCTACTCTCTCCCCATAGTAATGATGACCTACCTGTCATGTAAAAGTCCTTCACAGTAATCTGTGGGGGAACTAAGTTTTCAGTGAGCACTGCCTGGTTCACTGCCTGAAACAGATAAGGCATCAGCATCAAACAGAAACGGGTCACAAAAGCTGAGAAACGTCACCAGTACGCAGTGATTAAGTTATTATGGTTTGCTGCCTGTCCTCAATGGACTAAAATCAAAACAAAGGAAGACAACTGCTGACCTTGGACAGTTCATTAACCTGCTTAAAATAGTTGGCCTCCTCAAGTTCATCGTATCGAACCAGATTAGGGGAAACCTCAGCCAGCCTGTCACGTACTTCATCAAGACTGTTATAAGGCAGAGTCACTCCAGCAAGCTTTAAATAAGAAAAAAAATGTTATACATAGTAATTACCTTTATTTACAACATTATGTGTGGTTCTTTGCTATACCTCAGATATGGCTCTGATAATCCTCCAGTCCTCCCTGGCCATGCCAGGAGGAGTTACAGCAACTTTGGTCTGCTGGGCACGGCCCTCTGTGTTCACATAGGTAGCCGATTTTTCTGTATATGCAGCTCCAGGGAGTATGATGTCAGCTATCGGGGCACCCACATCACCATGGTGACCTAGGTAATAATACAAAAAGTCAAAACGTAAGCACAACTTTCTGCAATGATATGCAGTTCATTGCAAAAGCATATGTATTCCTTAAACGTTCTCACATTGCTAGTACAAAATTCACTGTTCGTTTAAAGATTTATGTGACAGTCCAATAGCATTTAACAGAGACGCTTCTAAGAGCTCTTGGTAACTCTGGATTAGCTGCAGAGCTCCATAGCTCAGCAAGGACAATCTGTTGACAGCACAAATAGTCGTGCACTCCACAATTTTGGCCTTTGTAGATGAGTGGAAAGAAGAAATTGCTTGAAGCTCATGAGAAGTCACATTTAATGGTTTATCACAAACCATGTAGGAACAGAGTAAACCTGGAAGGTGTTCAGGTTACAAAGACCAAAACTCACCACTTTGCCTTTCATGGAAAAACAGTATGAAGAGAAAATATAAATCTGAATCACCCTGAACATATCAGATCCCCAAAAATATAGTGGTGGCAGCATCATCTTGTGGGGACACTCCTCTTGTGCATGGACAGAGAAGCTGATGTTCATTTTCCTTCCTCTTTACAATTGCAAAACACTTTGCATGTAACTTTGCAAATACAAAAAAAATACATTAAAGCTTGAGGTTAAACATAGAGGAAAACGTGTTTAATGGCTACGAACAACATGAACAATATTTTATTTCTGCTAAGTAGTCCCTGAAGTCAAAAAAGCTTAAGAACTTTTGATTCAGGAAGGTTTCTAATACTCAGTGTCACTGTGACATATTCCAGATTCCTAACTTTTATTTATTTTCTTATCCGTTTTGTTTCCGTTTTATTTTTTAATGATCTGTGTAACACACTTTGGCCATGTTGTACGGGGATGTATAAATCTGTAAGTCAGTGAATGAGAAGAGTTTGACACAGATGTGATGCATAAAGAACTGTTACATTTACTAAACTAACAAACCATTATAAATCTATGTGAACCCAAATTTATTTGGTTACGCATTTGTTTCTAGAGGAATCCAACTAAACCTCATAAGAGTCAATAAATCAATGTAAAAAGAATGTTCAGTACAACGGCCTCTACTGGTGTAAAGTAAAAAAAAAATTACCTTGATAAATTATCAGGCTGTCCTTTGCAAGGTCTTGGCGAGTGATGCAGCCGGCATCAGCCCCAAGTAAGAACAAAATTTTAGGCGGATTCTTCAAGATTGAGTCAACACCTGGCTTGTATCCCAGATCAAGTGCTGCCACTTGACTAGCAACCCTGATGACACAAGCAAAACAACACAGAATTACTAAGGGAATTATTTTGTTAGTTAAAGTTCTCTGAGGTTTCTACCTATGAAGCACATTGAGAATCTTCCAAGTTCCCTGCAAGCCACTGCTGATCCGAGCATTCCTAGCAATAGTTGACACAGCAGCCATTATCGCAGCCCCGTCCTCTTTCTGCAGGCAGCTACTGCCAACTACAACAACGGGGCGCTTTGCTTGAGCCAAAACCTGCAAGAGCAGCCAAAGTCCACGAAACCAGAAGCAACACACCTAATGTTTGGGAACATTTGTACCTGTAAACTATCTGGGGGTTACCTGAGAGAAAGGGTGATTTCCTGAAGAAATTTCTTTCAGGATCTTGGCAGACTCTCCAAGATGATCATATGTGTAACTTAGGTCCACTCTCTTGCCCACTAGAGCTACGTGCAGCTCATTGTGAAGCCAGCTGAGGCAATTTCATATGAAATCAAAGTTATTTACTTTCTACAGTCATACAGACAAAGGTAAGCAGTTTAGTTACCTTTTTCTGATGCGTGCATTGAAGAGAGGCGCCTCATAGCGAGGGTTGGTGCCCACAAGCAGGAGCACGTCAGCCTCTTCAATGCCAGCAATGCTAGTGTTAAGCAGATATTTGGAACGCAGATCAGTTCTAAAAAAGAAGAAAAGATTAAAAAAAAAACAGGATCAGCACATTTTCACAATGGACCTCTTCTTGTTTTCCTCTTATGGTGGTCTTACCCAGATCCAGCCATGGGAAACACTTCCTCAGTGCAGAGGTTATCACTATTCAAACGGTTCAGCAAGTCCTTCAGGGAAATGAGAGCCTCTGCATCCACCAGACCTCCAACAACTCCGGAAATGTCGCTTCCTTTGACGCTTTGCAACTGCCCAAACAGATCATATTATTTTTCACTTCCTTGACAATGTAGGAAGCCATAAAATTGTCAATTACTGACCGCTCCAGCCACTCGTGTCAGAACGTCTTCCCATGTTGTCGGGACCAAATCCCCAGATTTGTTTTTCACCATTGGCTGAGTAAGCCTCTGTCTCTTTAGACCATCATAAGCAAACCTGTCAAATATAAAAGTCAGAACCAGTTAAAGAATGATGCAAAATCTATATGAGCACTTTAATCTCTTTCTAATATGAAGAGCCAGTTTGATGAGGAATTAACCTGGTTTTATCTGAGATCCATTCCTCATTTATATCCTCATGAAGACGGGGTAAAATCCTCATCACTTCCCCACCACGAGTGCTCACCACTATGTTACTTCCCACAGCATCCAGAACATCAATAGATTCAGTCTTCCTGTAAAAAACCAGAAAATGTAACCAGAGAAGGGCTTGTGAAAAGTTTGCAAATGTGTTGAGAACTATCTAGAAACCTGGTCTCCCAAGGACGAGCAGTGAAAGCGTAAGGTTTAGACGTCAGCGCTCCAACCGGACATATATCAATAATGTTCCCAGATAACTCCGACATGAACATCCTCTCCACATAAGTCCCAATCTGGAGGTCGTTGCCTCTGCCGGTGGTGCCAAGGTCCTCCACACCCGCAATTTCACTGGCAAAGCTGCAGATGCAACATAAAACATGGAGGCGTACTTACTTTTTCACAAGTGACACAGCATCCCAGTTTACCATTTCATTTATAGTTTGACTCACCGCACACAGCGAGTGCACTGGATACAACGGGTCATGATGGTTTTTATAAGGGGCCCAATATTTTTATCTTCCACTGCTCTTTTGCCCTCTGTGAAGCGGCTTCGGTCGCTGCCAAACTGCATGGACTGGTCCTACAAAATAAATATTTGTTATAACCTATTAGTGTAAATATTAACTTAATAGTATGTCTTGGATTTACTTATTAAGCTAAGGTTTTAAGGTAATAACTATCAATGACCAGCAATGAATTTTTCACATCACTGTGAAGGAATTTTAGTCCGCTCCTTGCAGAATTGTTTTAATTCCGATAAAGTGAAGCATTTGAGTATGGATGGCCTGTTTAAGGCTACACTACAGCATCTGAAAATAAACATGAGTCCAGATTTGGATTAGGCCTAAATATTGATTTTGTGAATTTATGGTTCCAATTACTGCACCATGAACTGCAATAATTGCAATTTACGGTGCAATTGCTGCAACATAAATGAAACAGCAAAGCAGAATTTCAGCCCCACACACATCTTACTATTAGAATAATTACCTTTCTTTCTGAAACACTGTGAGAATTACACCAAATGTATTAGGACACATACCTTCCAAAAGGTCCCACTTTGTCTAATCAAACATCAAGTCCTTGATCTCGTCATCAACATCTTTTATGGCAAGTCTCTTACTGTTGAATCATGAATACAGACTATAACTGCAGGGACTGGAGTAGTCAGTTCCTTATTGAAAATTGTACACGGCATGCTCCCCTGACTGTCACGGGATGCAGCGGGTTCATAGACACCGGCCAATGTGATTCAAAGAACCTCCTCCTGAGCCATTTAAGGATTATTTCAATAATTTATGCAATTAAACAAAAAACACCATGACTGAAATAAAATGTTGTGTGATTGGAAATAAACGTAACGTTACTTCAACAGCCACTTAAAACAACAACCAATAAAAAGAAATATATATATATCCGTATGATAAATTGATGATCGTGGCATTGAATGTCTTTATTTTCTTTTCTTCAAAACAATGTTCTTATTTGGGGCTTTGCGTTTTCGCAGGTGGCCTCGGCGTCCACTCGTGCGCTCTCCTACCACTTCATTCACCGGCGACGCAGGTGGAGGAACACTGCCTCCAACTCCTGCCAGGGCATTTACAGCCACTGTGAGCCCAGTCACGGCACTGACCAGCTGCCTCGTGTGCGCCACGATGGCCTGAGCGTCACGGCGGAAGGCGCGCGCAACACTGGCTACGGCTCTGATCTCCTGCGCAATGGCCTGCAGTGAGTCCGTCTGATTTCGTTGCTGCATCCGCTCCAGATCAATGTCATCACAGTCAGGACACCTTCGGGGCTCTGCTGGGCAGTTTTCTGATGAAGGCACACTGGTGGAGGAAGGCGGGGACTTCCGGCCATCTGATAAAGATTTTCCAGCTAAGAATAAAGAAATTAACCTAGTTTTTAAGTTAAGATGGAAACAAAAACTTGATTTATTTAATCCATTCATGGTGGGTTAAATAAAGTGGGCATACCTTGGCTTATTATTTTTTGGCCAAGCGAGTCACTTCCCTGGATTCCAACAATCTGCTCATCACAAAATGTTTCCAGGAGCGTCTGCTCAGTAGTAGTGAGGGGGATTTCTTCTACTGGGGCCCCGACTGATTTGCTAGAAGTGGATTTATTGAGGGAAAGTTTTTCTTTTGTTCTTCTGCGAAAATCTTGCCATCTTCTTTTTACTTCATCTGGAGATCTTCTGGTTCGGCTCACAGCATTCACCTTTTCACAGATGGCCTCCCAAACCGCGTTTCTTCTGGCAACGCTTATATGTTTCTGCTTCAGTTCTCCACTGTGAGCACATGCCTCCTCCACCAGCACCTTCAAAGCCAAAGCTTCAAATTTCATTTTTCTTTTACGGCTGCTTTGTTCTCCGTCCATGACGGCAGACAATAGCACATGCTAAAATCCTGCTTTAAATAGCGCGGTTAGCACTACCTTTGCGCCAGTAACGAACTGCGCCCGCAACACGCCCGCTAATCACACGTAAAATGTATTTATTATGTTTTTTTTTTGTTTTTTTTTTTTTTTGCACAAGCAATTTAGCGCTCCTAAGCTCTAGACTCACAGGTTCCGACACGAGGGTCGCTCTATGGACCACCGAAGTCGCGAGATGGAGTATTCACGCGAGAGTATGTACCGGAAATTCCCCCTGCATAAACAAAATCCGGTGTCGTGCCAAGATAGGTATCCCCCCGAAAGAACACGTTCCCATGCGTGGGGAGCGCGCACGGGGCAGGGAGTGCGGATCCAGGAGACGAGGTACTATGAAAAAGTTAAAGACGTGCGTCTTTGCTTCATCTTAGTTACAACAAAAATGCATGTGATTATTTAAACACATGCTTAGTTAATAACACAAGACGATGACGTCTGTGTAAATATAAACACTGATGCTCCATAGATGCCATTCTCCTCCTGAAAAAAATACTACTTGCTAAACAAAAACACTCTTTCTTGAGTTGATCACTATTAACGGTTGTCTACGTTACTCTTGTGTTAAAACAAAAGGAAGGGAGTTTAATTTTTATTTTCATTGAGCAAAAATATTTAGATAAAAGATTAAGTTCAACATAAATACAGAAGGCTTGAATTACTTGGTACTGACAGCTGT
The DNA here is from genome assembly GCA_902982915.1 of Phalloptychus januarius. Classification (NCBI taxonomy): domain Eukaryota; kingdom Metazoa; phylum Chordata; class Actinopteri; order Cyprinodontiformes; family Poeciliidae; genus Phalloptychus; species Phalloptychus januarius. Next base: position 10,128,059 of record CADWAE010000230.1, on the reverse strand, counting down.
TTGAGTTCCATATCGACACCTTGGAGCATCCACATTTCATCTGTGTATGTTCAATATCTTCTTCACAATACAGTATACATTCTAACATCAGGTATATTTCATTCCACACTGCCAGAATCTGTATCCCTACCTACTCCACCTGTCAAACAATTTAACTCACCTACTGGGCTTATGATTAGTTATTGCTCTTGATCTCTGACTTTTTAATTCTTCCTGCTGCAAACCTGCCCAGGGTAAGCTGAGACTTCCCATTTGTTTGGGATAGCTGTAGCAGACGGATCTTGCTACAACTATGGGCTGGTTGCTGCAGCCCTATGGGCTTTCTGCACCGTGACTGGAAGTGGTTCCTCCAAGGCTCTTTCTGTGGTGGTGCTCCAGGGGGACTTTGGATGCCTGCTTTGGGTCCTGGAGGGCGGGTGTGTGGCTCCTCACACCAATTATTGAACATTCTTATATATACAAGCAAATTCTCTCTCACACATACACATGTCTGGATTTAGAGATACACTATGCTGAGCTGTGGTTGCTAATAAACACATTATGTATTAATTAATACCATGTACTCGATGTTGTTGTATAGGTATATGTTGTTTATCGCTGAGATTCCTTGGTTCTCTATTTTTTTCCCTCGTTCCTCTCTGCAGGTTATCTATTATTGTTTTTCTCCTCTACCCCTATTTTCTTCTCTTTCCACAATGTCCATTACATTTGAAATAAACCCAAAGCAATTATACATCCGTGACCGTCCATCCATCTTTATGAACCTTTCCAGATTGGTAGATAGTCAAAGACTCTTAGAATCTGCTTTTGAATTTCCACACATCTAAACCTCATACGTTGCCTTCTGCCTTATACCCTTCATTAATGAAATCACTTGGAAACAGCTTTTTATGTTATCTTTATCTTTCCAACATTAATATTTGTTTGATCTGAAACATTTTGAGGCAATAACTTTTTCACAGAACTTTATGCACCTTCCCGATTCCTCCATCGGATCAGGAGATGCAGGCTAATGTTAATGGATAATGTCGAGTTTTGTTTGTTGCTACAGGCAACTACTACTCTATGTGCCTTTCTGAAGTTTAACTGAAGATGTGAAAAGTGCAACAGAAATAAAGATAAACAAATTACCTGGAGATCACATTCACCTCCTTGATCACAAATTGGACAATCCAGAGGGTGGTTAGCCAGTAGGAACTCCATCACACCTTCTCTGTGAAATTCACCAAAAGTAAATTTGTAACAGATCATTGGAGAATCCTGTGTTTTTTTTCTATTGAAGAGAGTTCAATTGTCACAAATTTTACCTGCAAACAATAAACTTCTACATGAATCAAGTAATTTTCTCATAAATCAATTTAATCCTACCTTGCCTTCCTTGTTTTGTCAGAGTCAGTAAGGATGTTCCAGCCTTTCATGACAGGCATAGCACAGGCTGCCACAGGCTGGAAGGTAAACACAGGATATAAGCAGCTGTGTAAAAACAGGAAAAGACCATACTATTTGTGTAGCCCAAACAATACCTTGGGAACTTTCTCTATTTCCACAAGACACATCCGGCAGTTTCCAGCAACTGACAAGCGCTCGTGGTAGCAGAAACGGGGAATCTGCATTCCTGCCTTCTCACATGCCTGCAGCATCACATCCAGTGAGGAGATATCCACAAATCTCAATGTCCAAACTTTAATACGAGTTATTTATTTAGGTGAACAAACCCATGTTAAGAAATACATGGAGTCTTTGTCAGATTACATTTAAACCCCATGGAATCAACAAATGAAGGATCCCTAGTTGGAAATTGGTATAAATACAGGTCAATAAAAAAAAAAAGTAAAATGCTTTAGGTATATATATATATATATATATTCAGTTTGAGATCATACTAAATCTGACCTCTGCACATCTTTATTAGGAGTACCAATAAGTGTGTATGCTACCTGCAACACAGTGGTTCCTGGTTCCACCATGACAGGCTTTCCATCCACAAACACCTCCAGGAGGTTAGTGGTAGCAGCAGCTGCTGCTGTAGATGCGGTGCGAGCTTCAGGCAAAGACATACATCATTTAATAATTAATTAAATGACATTAATTTGTGCTGTAATCAGTTATCCAAAGTAGTAAATATTAGTCAAGACCATTACAAATATATATATTTTTTAAATACAGAAATGCTATGAATGCTAACCAATCATGAGAATGGATGCTGACTTTCAAAGTTTTTAAGAAGATATTAACAGAACCACTTTAATATTAGATCCTGAGTGTGAGACACAGTTTTATTCGAACCTTAATAGGATATATACTCTCAATCAGTCTTCAGTATGTGACTACAAAACTAAAGCAGAAGAAAAACAAAGAATGTTGATCATCATTTGGACTGTTTTCACACACTATAACTTCATGCTTATGTCATAATTAAATCTTAAAGAATGCAAAAATGTCTTAAATGTTCACCTAAAAAAGTGTGTAAAGGACTTGCCACATTTTTCCTTCCACCTAATTTTCCACTAATTTGCTGGGATAAAAGACTGTGAAAAGCCAATTGCTTTAGCAATGACCTTTAGTGGCTTACTCACCTTGATCTGAACTATGATTAAAACAGAAATAAACATGGGATATATTAGTCTTGCTATATATGAATTTCCATTTTTCATCAAATTAATAAAATAACACAACTTTTTGAAATTCTAATTGAAATCCAAAGCAAACTAACAAGGGTTCAAGAATGCACTGGTAAATAAACTATATTTTCTAAATTTTTATTCCACTAAACTTTTCATTAATTTACATAGGTACAGCTCTCTGTGAGGAGGTAATTTCATCATCAATCCCCAATTTTTCCTCACCTTCATTGCATCTAGTTAAAAATCATAAAAATTATTCTTTAATGAATAAGTATATCTATCAATCTGTACATTTCACTTACAGATTGTGTAAGTGTACTTATATGTAACATGTAAGATTATCTTTTTGAATTTCAGACTCTGAACACATACACTGCAGCAGGATTCAGTGGTACTCAGAGGCTGATTGTCCACAATTTTTCCTTCCACCTTACTTTCCATCCATATGCTTAGAAACAACATTCTGTGAATAATTATTTATTTTAGTAATAATCTTTTGTGACTAATATCCCCTCTAGATATCAGTGAACTCGACAACTGTCAAGTCAGTTGTGTTAATCATTCTGTGACCAACATATAGTAATAATTTATGAATAGAAATGTATTTATATTGGTTTCATTTCATATTCTCATTATGAGATCAAGTAAATTTTGGCTTGAATTAGATGTAAGCACAGTCCAGAATTGAATACTTGAAGTATTTCAATGAACATTTATGAGTTTACTGAAATGTATTTACTTTCTGATTATATTCTAATTTGTTGACATGGAGCTGGTCAAACTGACCCTAACTCATCAGCCTAACTCATCATATAATCCTGCCTTTAATCCATCAATCCAGCAAACTAACTACTGGTGCAAATCATTCAAATATTTTCTTTACTTAGCAGAGCAGACAAAAGGCTGTTATGCAAGAACACAAAACACACGTTGTACGAACTGTAGGCGAGGCAGGATCAATTAATCATTTGATGAAGTGGCATATTGTTACCATTGTGAGCTGCAACAGCCGCACCTCCCTTAATAATAGCTGCTGGAAAGAAACTGCGATTCACAACAGGCAACCGCAGCATGCTGGAAGAGACACAGAAATCAGCACAGCATCTTATCATCTTATCACGGAATACAAATCTACCCTTTGAGAAAGAGCGAGAGTGAGAGACAGAATATATGACGCTCCAAGCCGAGGGGGCGACCTCAATTAGCCTCCGGGTGGCTACCAAAACAAATGCAGAGGAAAACTAGCTAAAGTTGCCCATCCACCGGACCGTTATTAAGAAGCTAACCCACGCACGTTGAAAAACAAACACGTTCATCCCGTTCATAATACACTGGGCTGAACTATACAGTTATAATATAATGCTTAATATTTTAAACGCGAAAAATGTTTTAAATGATGGTAAAACTTCACAAACACACATGCAACGTCACAACTGCTAACTGTCCAGAGCTAAGCGCAAGCGCTATACATTTAAAGAAACCCCACATTGTTGATGTTTATCATTTCAGTATGGAGTTGATCTAATTTTACTCACCTTGCCAGTGTTCTCATTGGGATGTGTGCCTCGCAGATTGCGGGCTGTCTTCTAATTCTGCTGCGTCACGGATTAAGTAATCCTGAAGCCTGTACCATAATCCCAAAAAGGAGGGCGAGTTTCCTGTGGCTGCTTTAGAGGGTTAAATTGTCTCTCTATTATGAAACTTGACTGTAAAGGTCACTGCTTGAAATTCATATATTACACTCTGATGCACAGGACCTTTCAGTGCGTCTTAAAATAAATGTTTGCTGGTCCTTCTCACCCCATTAAACAGGGATTACTAATCAGTATTGTTCTGTTTCTCTGAATTAAGGCTCACGGAGCAAATGCAGCAAAAGGAAGTAATACAGAACTAGGATTCATATTTTAAAGCATTGTTAGAATAAAACATATGTCTGACTTTACAGAGGAAACTGACTAATGATATTTCATTTCCCGAGGAAGATTCATTAAAAGGGGTTTATTAAAATCAAAAATCATCAAAGTGTGCTAAACCTCTTCATATTAAGTTACATATTACATTAACAGACTTTAACTCTGCTGTTCAAAGTAAATAATGTTTTGCAGGCACACATTCTTTGTCAAGGATCCCTCAGGATAAATTAATGGAGGTAATCACTCAGCAGCACTGACCAGGTGTTCAGGAAGCTCAAGAAATCTATCACTTTTGATCCGAGCAGTAACAAACTGTGAACTCCAACTTTTAAGATAAACAAAATACAGCATAAAGCTGGATGATCATCCCTTGCTGTGGGTTTTTATTGGTTGGGATGATTCAAAGATCAGAGGAAAGAAACCCTTTAAAATCCACCCAGAAAGCCTGAAAGCAGAATGAAAAGATTAAAAGAATCTCTCTGGTTTAAAGCAAAATAAAACATTGAAGGATGGCTTGGAAAATTTGTGTTGTCTGGTCATTTGTATTCTGAGGTAAAGTGGGATCAATGACATTTTGGGGGTAAACATCAAGGTGACTTTTATTTATTTTATTTATTTAATAGAGGAAATTTCCTAATCTCAAATGTCTTCCACGAGACATCTGAGAAACTTATTAGTTATTAGTTAAAAACAGGAAAGCAACTTTTTAAAGTCTGCTTCCTGCCAATGTTTTCCAAGAGAGATAAACCAGTAGACCCTAGAGAACACATTGATACACAGTGACTGACCCCAGTGATGCAACCAGACAGGGTTAACCTCAAAGGAAAAAAACAGGAAATGGCTACATTTTTAAGAGTTGGTGAGGAAATGTAGACGAAATGCACATCTGGCTTCATTTCTTACTCATGCATGCCTTTCAGCCATGTGTTAGACCCTCAGGATAATCCAGTCTGATTGAAAACATCAAGCAATACTTCTTCAAAACAAACACTGAAATGAATTACGACACAACTCAGAAGAACATGTTTATTAAGACATATAAGATTTACTTTAAATATGTTTGGATAAAACATTTTTTTTATTTAGCCCTTTGTGTAACAATGTTAAACATACAGCAGACATCTAAATAGATGAGGTAATACAATTCTAACAGTCAGAGTAAACCTGAATAAAAGTGCTTTGCTAAAGTAATAATATAACTTGAATTTTTACATAATTTTTGGATTACTTTCACAAACCTCACTGTATTTTTTGTTGCACAACGTAGCATATAATTGGGATTAGAAATATAAATGAAATAGATGAAATTGGGTGTGGATTTGCAGGAGACACAACAAAGAGAACGTGGTGAGGTCACATAGATGCACTGCACATCGGCATGAACGCACAGTTCTACTAATCTTTCACTCAGGGAGTATGAAAACAAAGATGTAAAAAAATTAAATAAATGCATGTGAAACAACTTTCATTTCATAAGTTCACATTTTCAACATGGTTTGGTCTATTGCAAGGGTTTTCAACTTGCATCTCTGCAGCCAAATGAGGCTCCTCTTCTTCCTGGCTCTACATATCTTAAATTATATAAAACCAAATTGTTTATAAATAGAGGGGGATAGAAATTGTGAATTTAGTAATTTTCTTTGTTCTGATCTGTAAGATTTTTCAAAACATAATTATTTGAAAAGTAGTCTTTTTAGGGCTTCACAGTGGCACAGCTGGTAGAGCTGTTGCTTTGCAGCCAGGAGGTTCTGGGTTTGATTCCCGGCCCTGGTCTTTCTGCATGGAGTTTGCATGTTCTCCCTGTGCATGGTGGGTTCTCTCCGGGTACTCCAGCTTCCTCCCACAGTCCAAAAATATGATTATCAGGTTAATTGGTCTCTCCAAATTTTCCCTAGGTGCGAGTTGTTTGTCCTGTCCTCTGTGTCGCCCTGCGACAGACTGGCGACCTGTTCAGGGTGACCCCGCCTCTTACCCAGAACGTTAGCTGGAGATAGGCACCAGCAACACTCCCGACCCCAGTAGGGGACAAGGGTGTTGATGGATGGATGGATGGATGGATGGATGGATTTCCCCCTAAATATTCCATAATTATGAAACTTTCTATTCAAGAAAAAGAATAAAAGAATAAATTTGTAAAAATGGGATTTTTATTCTAAGATCTAAAAAGATAAAAGATTGCATTCTATGATGGAACAAGCTAATTTTATGATCAGGCAGGTTATTCTCTGCCCTTACAAAAAAATCCCATGAAATTCACATGTGACTTTCACATGTGATCACATGTGGTTCACACCACTTTTTACATGTGTGAACGATGTGATTATGTGACCCACATGTGAGAAATGGGAATCACATGTGAAAGCATGTGATTTTCATGTGATTTTTTCATGGATTATGTGAACCACATGTGGAAAATGGGAATCACATGTGAATTTCATGGGATTTTTTTTGTAAGGGTGGCTCCAGATAAAATGTATTCAGTATAAGGGGGAAATGGGTTTTATGTTGTTGACACTTGTTCTATCACATAAAATCCCAATAAAATTAATTGAAGTTTGTGGTAATGCAAAAAAAGTTTATATAAGTACTTTGTCAAGACACTATAATCTTTCGCCACAAACTACAATTAAAAACCTGCTTGATATGTCATTTTTTCTAGAATAAATGTTATAAGTTTCTGAATAATTAGACAGATAGAAATGCATCAAGATTTAAAAACATGTTAGAAATTTTTGATCAAGATTTCTGCAACAAAAATCAACAACAACCAGATTTTCTCTTTAGTGAAAAGTCAATATACTTTTACAAAGGTAAAAGCAGTCAGTTGCTCACAGTGAATAGACGATTAATTAGAATAATTGTGCAGCCATTTTCTCCAAATCCTTTAAACTGTTGCAGCTGTAAATCTGGCCTCTTTCTGTGCAGATAAAAAGGTGGAAAGGGATTGACTTAATGGCATGCTGAGTGCAGTTCAGTTGAGTTTTCCCACTCAAAGCAATTTTCATTTGAAGCAGGCGTAGCTTTGTGGAAAATGAAGCAAAAAATCTAAACACTGAGGCTGGAAAGAACAGCAGTGATTAGTCACCCTTCTCTCATAGAGTCGACGACACTGTTGGCTCGTCTGGGACGTTGTCCTGATGTATGCTGTGCATAGTCTCTATGTCCGTGGCGGAGATGGACTGGCTCAGTTCTCTCAGGGAACTCTTGGTTATGTTCAGACATGCGTCCTTGAGGATATGGCGCACCTTCTTGCTAAGCAGCATGTACAATAGCGGGTTAATGCAGCTGTTGAAGAAGCCTAAGCTGGTTGCTAGCGGGAAACCAGCTCTCAAAATACTGTGCATGGTAAGTGAGTGATGTACAAACAACTCCATCAAGCCGAAAATATGGAAAGGTGCCCAGCAGAAAAAGAAGGCCAGGATAACAGCTGTAACTGTTTTTGAGAAGCTCGAAATGCGAACCAAACCCCGGGACTGTCTCACTTTTATTGACAGAAGTATGCCCGTCACACTTATGGCACTAAGCGGCAAAAGAAAGCCCACAGTGAGACGGACGGACACTAATATTGTGTGTATTGTAGCAGCTGTTGTGTTCTGGTTTGTTATGTGATAGTTAGTGTAGCATAACACCTTACCACTGACGTGTAAAATGTCTCGAAAGACCAGCGCATGGCAGCTCAGTAGGGCAGCTGTTAGCCAAATGCAGCCACAAACAAGCCAGGCTCTGTCTACTGTGCGATACCTTTGACACCAGTTCAGGTATACCAGAGAGATATACCTGTCCACACTGAGCACGGTGAGAAAGAGGACACTAGCATACATGTTCATCACGGAAACAAAGGAGTTAATTTTACACATGGCCAGACCGAAGTGCCAGTGGAAGTCCTTCAAAATGTAGTCGATGTAGAAGGGCAGAAAAAGCACAAACACAAAGTCTGCAATAGCCAGATTGAGCAACCACACGCTGTTGACAGTCTTCTTGCTCTTAAATCCAGTCACCCAAATGACGGCTCCATTACCAATCAGGCCAAGTGTGATGCAAGTGATGTAGATGACCACAGAGATGATGTGGATAGGTTCCGTCTGACTGTGATCCACTTTAAGGTCTTCCATATCACCGTACTCCTCATATTCATAGCTGTAGTTACCATAATCTTCAGCGGAATTGGCCATGGTTTCAGGAATAAGATCTGTATGTTGGAGTAGATCTGTTGGAAAGTAAAAAACATAAAGACAAGATTCATCCATGACTTGACTTCATATTTATCTTAAAACTTGCTCAGGTAGTGGTCATACATTTTGGGTTGAAAATGGTACCGTCTGCTGCAAGAGCTGTTATCTTGTATGAGTGTGGGTTTTGCTGCTATACTTAAACATAAATCATGTTATTGGACTTTAGTTTGTTACTTCATACAATATCAATCACTTGGAGGCAAATGTAAATTCATGAAAGGTTTGTAATTAGACATCATGCACAACTGATAAAATTTCTACCCCAACTTTGGCATCTGGCATTTCCTTCTTGTTTTGTGACGTAATAAATATTTTTTATTTTATTAAAAGCTTTTCTGTTTAAGATGGTCACAGACATTTCCAAGAAAATGCTCAAATATTTGTAAGAATCAAGAGAATCACACCCAGACTGATAATATTTATCTGTGATTCATGTTGATGATGTTACTTGTAGAGTACCACAAAATTCACTGGTCGGGCCAACTCAATCCTAATTTATCCAAATATTTAGGTTGACTACAGGCACGTCTTGAAGACATAAGAACTTGGATGTCTTAATTTTCTTTTAAATGTAAAGACAAGTCTGTTGTCTTTGGACCAGAGATTTTGCTTTGTCATTCACTCACTCTGGTTGGCCTAAATTGCCCCTTTGCAATGAAGTAAAAACCTTTGGTGCCATCTTTGTCTGGGACTTGTTCTTTAAATCATATATCAAGCTTTGTGTTAGGACTTCCTTCTTCTTTCTTTCTTTAAAATAAAAAATGTCCTTTCTCAGAGTCATGCAGAAATACAAGTTCATGCATTTTCTCATTAAAGGATGGACAATGGTAAGTTTGAACTAACTTCTTTAATAACAGGAAGTCAGTTAAAAATCATCAACTTAACCAAAAAATGCTGCAGCAAGAGTGCTGATGAGAATTAAAAGAGAAAATCCTTCCTACTGACTCAGCTCTGATATGTTTAGCTGTATTTCTTCCTTCCCTAAATGAAGTCTAAATGTTCTACTGCTGCTACTTTCCTTTTCTTCAACACTGACACAGGCTCTGCTGGAAGTTTCTTTTTTGTTGAAAATTACTTCTTGTTTCCACTGTCATGCTGTCCCTCATAGTCAGTATGAGGGACAGCTGCAAACCTTCTGAATAATTTCATTGGGTTGAAACATTTTAGCTCATTGGAATAATAAACTTAACTTGACAGAATTGTTATTAAAACTAGGACTGCTTTTGAGTGGATGTAACTAAATTTGTATCTGCCTATAGATTGAATTGCCTATGTGTTCCGTATGTAGACCAGATCTGTATACCTTCAGATTAGTTATTTTGGATCAGTGGCACATAGACAAACTCAACTGAGTTAAAATTAAAAGACACCATACAACAGTTGAAGAATGGGGCAGGGTAGGTGTGATGAATCAAAACAAATAGATGAATGAGGGTTTAAAATATCAAATTGTACAAGTGGAATAAAATTCCCACTAATGTTATCATAGTTCAAAAATTAAGACAGTGGTTCCCAAAGTGTGGGGCATGCCCCCTTGGGGGGCAGGGGGGGCACAGTGCCACTGCAGGGATGTGTGTGTGGGGGGAATTTTATTGTAATCTATATGGGTGCCCAGAAAAAAATATCTGGGAACCACTGCATTAAAAGTTAATGTCATTTTCTGTAATCTGGTGATAGTCCACATTCTCTTTGACTTTTGATTGATCAAGGATCATAAGCATTCATATTTTACAAAAATCAATTGAGCTAAACAAAGATCAGAACAAAAAAAATAGGTAAAGGGTGCAAGGTTAATGTTTATAGATGATTGCAAAATGGCAACTTATAGCTTTGAATGAGAAAAGTAGAAATTTGCCCAAAATGCTTTTTTTTTTTACTGCTCTGGTTTCTGTTCTTCAGCCTTTCTTTTTTTCCTTTCTTTTTGTCAGTTAATTCCTGTGCTGAAGTTGGTGCAGGGTGTGTCAAAGAACCTGTCAATTTCAATTTACTTCAATAATGTGGAGAGACAGTGAGATGCCACAAGATTGAGGGACATATAGAAAAAAACTTTATTTATTTTTTTCTCTTATTGGTGGAGGAGACAGGGAGGAACTTGGAAATACCACTTTGCTCCACACTTAGTGTAATATTTCTGAATCGGGGAGGAAGATAACCAGATGTTTTTACTCTTTAGTGTCCTGGTAACATACAAAATAAATCTGGTTAAAAGGTTTTTTGAAACACAGCTATTTGGATAACCATCAAGACTGGATAAAGTGCTGATAAGAGCTGATAATGTCTGAGAATTGCTCATTTCTCTAAAGTCTTACCAAATTATTTAACTAATGATGTGGTGATTCAATTTGCTTGTCAAAAGTAAAACTGTTGAAGAACCAAAAAGTCACTGAGAGGAATATTATACTAATAAGTCGAGTATAATAACAACTCATTTATACTGTTAACAAACAAGTTAAAACATCAACCACTTTTTCCTCTGTTCCTCTATTAACAAACATTTCAAGTGACCATTGCATATTTTTGGAGCTCAGATACCAGCTATAGAAGTTATTAAATCAGTTTTATAAGACCAGTAGCATTGCTAGACATGAAGCCACAAGATCTGGACAAGTAACAGCCTGGCTGACATTTCTGCATCTTTGTTGAAGAGAAGTACTATCTGTGATGCACAGTGATTCATGGCAGTGGAAGTATCATGCTGTGGGTGATGTTTTTCTTTTTTCCCCAACAGTAAGCAGAAAAGTTGGTGAATGTCTTTTAAATTTTAAAATGCAAACCTTTAATCTAGTAGACTGGCTTTGTTATCAATGTGATCCAAACATTTAAGAAAAATATGCTCCATATAAAAAAAAAAAAAAAAAACCATTTTCCCCTCTAGAGCTGAAATAGACTCGCAGAAGGAATATTTTATTCTATTTGGAGAAAAAATTATCATATCATTCATATTTCTTTAGACTATCCTTTATCTTTTCTAGGAGCAGTCACAGTTTCTTACACTCTTTTAAAGAAATGAAAGAGACCCCAGAATAATGTGTCTGGCCACACCTTTAAAAATGCCTCTGAGAAAACAACTATTTTGTAAGGTCCTAAATTAGTATGCTTGCTAATTCATTATTTATTGTTTTTATTTATTTATGCATTTGTTTATTTAATGTAATTTGCATAAGACTTAAATTTTAAACCAACAAAGGTTTTAAAAAGCCATAATTTTACCTTACTGAAATAAGAAGAGACGCTGTTACACGTTGAGGTCATATATGTAGTTAAATATTAGAAGTGGCAACAATAGAAGTATTAATGAATAAATGTATTTTGAATAACATAAAAAAAATTGTAATAAGTTACCAAATATGCACATTTGATGAAAAACATCCCATGAAAAAGAAAATACAACATTAGCAAGGCAGAGTCTTTGCATGTTCAGATGCATTTCAGTAAAAAGGTGCTGAAAACGTACCGGGCAGTCAGAGCCACAAAAAAACACTGTCGACTTACTAAACGGGGTGCTTTTCTCTAGGATTTCAAGCAGAGACTTTTCGTCGCTTACCCTAAGAGTGAAGACTTTCCCCTTTCTCTGGGTGTTTTGGAATCAGGTCTCCAGCGACTCTCTGCTGGAGAGTCTTCTTTTCCTCTTTTGTGCTTTGTCTTAGCCGAGCCTCGTCTGGGGGTTGTTTGTGTCGGCTTCACAAACTCCTTTCCGACTGCATGTGAAGTATTCTGTGGAGCCCCTCCAAACCAAAGTCGGCCGCTTTGTGCACAGGGACTGAGATGAGAGCTGGGTGCGACTCCTTCCCAGCCCTCCCTGCCTGCCTGCCCAGACTGACGCGTCCAACCTATATAAAAAAAACCAAAAGGCGAACTTCACACAAAGAAGAAAAGTTATTGGTCAGCCGCACGGAATGAAGGCGGCTTTCATTCAGCAAGGCTTCGTACACAGTTTTTTCTCTACATCTGCCGAGTAAATAATGAACGCACACTTTTCCACTCGGGGAAAAACCCCAGGAGAGCGTTGAACAGTCATCTGTTTCTATTGTTTTCGCATATTTTGTGTCTCTTAGACCGAGCGCCTCAGTCAATTGTGTATCGACTGCTGTCCATTTCTCCCGCTAGATGGCTTTTTTTTAACAACCTGCTCCTTCTGAATGGGATAACAAGTTTGTGACAGAATAGCCTAATTATGGTGGTCGTTATTCTTTTGCCCGCTTTAAATCAATCAGCCCTCACATGCAGTGCTATGTTGTCATGCTAAATGTTTCAAATTATCAAAGAAAACATTTAATGATTATCTCATTATTTTATTCATGGGGAACAAGCTTTCCAAACGTGCCTGATTTTATTTGAAAAGTGATTGCTGCTTGTTAAATTATACATCTACTGCCACAAACTACATTATTTATTCATTTTTTTTAGAAAGCTGAGTTCCACAGTTATTCCAGTGGGCAAAAAAAAATCTCAAATCCTCGTAGTTCATAAAATTCTAGGTTACATGGAGCAGGAGAGGCCTTCCAAAATTTCTCGAAGTTGTGCATCAATGATTCATTAAGAACCTCTTCTGAGAACAACTCTAAGCATAAAGTCGGAGTTGGAATAAAATGGTTCAGATCCAAACATATTCATGTGACAGTATGACTTAGTCCAGTGGTTCCTAAAGTTGGTCCTCGTGGGCCGGCATCCTGCATGTTTTAGTTCTGTTTTAGGTAGTAACAACTTTTTCAGCTTGTCAATCATCTTCTTAGACCTTCTAATGAGCCATCGTTTGATCCAGGTGTGATAAACCAGGGAGAGAACTAAAACACGCAGGATGCCGGGCCTCGAGGGCCAACTTTGGGAACCACTGGTCCGTGTCCGGACTTAGTCAAAGTCCGGACACAAAATTCATAATCTTTTGGCAAGAATTGAAAACATAGCAAGAAATTTCAAACTTTACTCTCCAAAAAACCTGCAGCTGTAACGACAGCAGGTGCTACTCATTATTGTCTCAGAAGACTGAATACAAATGCATGCCACACTTTTCAGATTTTTATTTGTAAAATAAAAAAAGAAGTTGAAACTACATCTAGTTTTTCTCAGTTTTCTCATTCATACACCACTTTGTTTTGATCTATCACCTGAAATCTTGATAAACATACTTTAACATCTGTGGCTATAATGTGAAAACATCCCAGGAAAGTTAAGGGGGGGTTGTAAATACAGCTGCTAACAGGTGTATATGTCTGCAAAATGAGTTCATGAGATGTTATAAACTAGGCTGAATTTAAATATTTGTTTGTTTACAGAATAAAAAAAAAATCCTGCAGTTCTTGTATTCATCACAGATCCATTGTGCATTTGTTTAATGGCCTTCATTAAACCCTTGGTGCACACCCAAACTCCAGCTTCCAAAGAGGCATAGATAATGGTGATGAGGGGTCATTTTCTCCACAAAGACATTACACAACAGATTTCACACACTGATGCGGCCTTTTACGTCATCTTATGCGTGTCTGTGTGATTTTAGTGGTGAATCTAACTGAACCTTACAGGAAGCTTAAAAATGAAGTAATTGCATTGTGTTGAATATCAGCATGTCTTCATAGAGCGTTCATATGGAGTCAGAAAAACTGGGGGAAAAAGAGCTTTATCTCAGAGGGATAGGCACAAAATGAACAATGGCTTGTAACGTTTCTGCAGAAGTGCCACAGTGTTCCAAGGTAAATGGGACTCTACCACAAGTTACGTGTTTTTCCACTTGATTTTTTTTTTAAATTCCTGAAATGTTTCCTAGTTACACATTCTTGGCCTGATTAGACTATTTCCCCTTTGAGGTTATCATTGCCAAAGCAGTGGATTTTGTTAATTTCCCTGCCTTTCCAAGTTTGAGATAAAGATGCATTATTTCAGCTTGTACCTTTGCTTTTTATTGCCCAAATAATCAGTTTTTGAGAGCTTGCACAATCAGAACAAAGCTTACCTTCCATGTTGCAGCCAAGCAGTTATCTGGCCAAATAATATTCTCCTGACATTTGCCAGCTTGTCTCAGTCTTGAAATTTAGTGCTAAAACTCAACTAGATCCTTGTGTGAAGCCTGTTAAAGCAGACCTGGGGTCTTTCTGTGGAGCCCGTTAAGACACTCCAGTTTTGATGAATGGCTCTTTACATGACGATTAAGTGCTGCAGTTGTGTTTGAAGAGATTTCTACTTGATTCCAAATCATTAAGATTTTCTTGTATATTTGAGAGGACATAAGGACAAAAAAAGAAAAAAACATATTAAGCCAAAACACAGGTATATATCTGGACACTATTCACAGGCTCAAATCCTGCAAAGTTATTATGCTTCATAGAGTGGGTTACAGCCCATAAACTATTATGCGATTTTTCCTCGTTCCACCCACATAGTTCAATGTATTTTATTTGGATTTTGAGTTTGACTCAGAAAACAGCGCATAATTGTAATGTGGAAAGGAAGTGACTTTTTCTCTTTTTTTGTTTTACATAAATATAATCCAAAGGTTTTAGCATGTAAATGTATTCAGTCCCGCTGAGTCAATAATTTTCAGAACCTCTTTTTGTTGCAATTACAACAAGAAGTTGTTTGGGGCATGTCTGTATCAGATTGAATGGAGAGCATCTGCAGGCCTAAATTTTAAGTTCTTTCCATGCATTCACTGATTTAGGGTATGGATTTTGATTAGGTCGTTAAACACGTGAAGAGGTTTTGATCTAAATTGATCCATTGGAAGTTGGGCTGTTTGTTTGGGGTTGTTGTTCTACTTGAAGGGAAACTTCTGCCCCAGTTGTAGTGTAATTAATTTTAGCTTACCACAGATCTTTCTCCAAAATTAGCCTGTAGTTAACTCAATCCACCTTCCAAAAGGCATCATCATATTTTCCATCCCAGTAGTTGTAAAGACCATAACTACTCCACTTTTGCACTAATGTAGAGCAATTATGTACATTTTTTAAAATGATCTCACTCAGTTGGATATCTTCCTAATAGGTCCTCTTTCCATGGCTGCATGGCTTGTGAATATGGATGCAAATATTGTTTTAATGGCTATAGATTGATCCACATGAGCTGTGAATCTCTGCTGCTCCTCAAGAGTTACCCTAGGTGTCATTCCTGGTTCTACAACAGACACTCTCCTTACCCAGCCTGTCTGTTTAGGTGGAATTAAGCAGTTTTCAAAGATTTTAAATAGACACAATGCGTTTCAGCAGGTCTTTTTTTTTTTACAGGGAGTCACATTGCTACTGCTTGTGTCAAATTAGTCAAGATTTTTCATGCTGGTGCAGCCTGAAACATTGAAGAACAGACATTGCTGTTAACTCTTTTAATTTTTTTATTCCATCTGAAAGCCAGCGAGTCAGTGGGAGTCTCATTTCTGGTGTCTAATAACCAAGATATGAATGAAAAATATTCCCGACTATAAACTTCTCATTCAATCGCCTCCAAAGAGAGTTTTTATACTGAGACATAGATATACTGGAGAACACACACATCATGTAAGGAAACTGTGCAAAGCAATCTCCATCTAATTACTCCTGTCACTCAGTTAATCTTTGTTTTTTTACACTAGTAAGTAAAGTCCTAAACTGTATTGTCTTTCAATTAACAACTCTCTTTAAGCTGCTAGGAAACGATGAGGAATGTCGCTCAGTGTCCTCCATGTTGATAGTGTAGCCTGTTTAGTCTGACTTGCAGTGCATATCTGACTCACCTTGTAATATCTATGGGAGAAACGAAGGACTTGGCTTTTAAACACAATTCATTCTCACACAATTTTACCTAATAGCTTTGTGTGTTAAAGTGTAAAAAAACACAAAAAATATCAAAATAATATTTGAGCTTTTACGTTTTGTGTGAGTTCCTGTGTTCCTGGTAATAAACATCTTCATTGCTTTTTTGTTATGTGTGTTCTTTCTTTCTAGGAATAATTATTTCCAGTACAAATACAGATCAGGCAGATCAAAAACATAAACTCTGTTATTTTTAAGCCACTTTTTAACTAATTTGGTGACGTTCATAATGTCATTGTCCATTTGGAAGACACATTTGTCTCCAAGCGTCAAATTTCAGGATTATGTCATGAAATATTGCTTCAGTATTTCCACATAATGTTCTTTCATTTTTGTCATAAATCTGTATTGCAGCAGTGTCATAGTAGGGAAAGAGTCTGTGTTTAAGCAGACTCTTAAACACGTCTCTTTCCCACAGATTCTGTTTTTTCTCATCTTTTTAAAATGCCTTTAAATCGTTTCTGCTTAAACATTCTTCACTTGTGAAAGTATAAACATATGTTTGTACTTGCACAAGTATAAGCTCTTGGGAAATTTGGCAGAGCATTGAATTTCGTTTAAATTTCCTCCCTTTCCAAGCTTCCTCGATAAGGATTCATTTTTTCAGCTTGCACCTTTCACAATCCTGATCCAGCTGTTCAATCTTGAAGATCTGTGCTAAAGCACAACTAGATATTTGTGTTAAGCCTGTTAACCTTTCGGTCAAGACCTTAAAGGTGGAAAGTCACTCCAACTTTGATGGATGGATCTTTACCTGATGATTAAGTGCTACCGTTATGTTTCAAGAGATTTCTACTTGATCCAAAATCATCCGGTTTTCCTATATATCTCAAATATTATTTTCTTTTTTTTCCCACTTTTGATCTAAATCAGATCAAAACTGCAGTTTGAGTTGCTTTGGGGTGTTGATGCTTTCCTATTGTCAAGTCTTATCAAGTTGCAGACAGACTTGTGAAGATCATCTGGGGAAGAAAATCTCTCTCCAGGAAATTTTCTTTGATTTTCCCGTGATGTTAGCGCCATCTCTGTTTAGTGCAAATGTGAAAACACTAGCCAATCAGAAGCTTGCATATCGTCATCGCATGAGCTTTCCAAACCGCTTAAAGGCCAGCAC
The DNA here is from genome assembly GCA_902982915.1 of Phalloptychus januarius. Taxonomy (NCBI): domain Eukaryota; kingdom Metazoa; phylum Chordata; class Actinopteri; order Cyprinodontiformes; family Poeciliidae; genus Phalloptychus; species Phalloptychus januarius. Next base: position 10,110,401 of record CADWAE010000230.1, on the reverse strand, counting down.
AGTGTCTGCAAACAAGACGCCAGAACATCATGGACATGTTGAGTCATTGTTTCTCTGAGGCAACGAAACCATGCAGCGTCTGCAGTTCATGTCCTGGATTACAACACATAGCAATTTTCATGAAGCCATTTCGTGACTCATGGATACAAGCACCATCTTACCACTGGAATTCCATGTTCTCTATTCTTTTTTATCTTGAAGAGTGTCCTCTGCTTTTTTTTCTACCTCATGGAATTACATATAAAGTCCCTTGTCACTAACTACCTCCAGAAATTAAATTGCAGAAATGCTTCTGTTACATTCACTTTATTAAAATTTTCAGTTTTTTTTTTTTTTTGGAAATAAAATAAATGTTAGCTTCCCCACATGTATGCAACATCTCTTTCTCCCCCTCCCTCTCGGTTCCTCTCTTTCTCTCTCTCTTTTTTTATTTGTTATTTTCTACCGGATTTTAATTTTATGTTCCCGTCTCTCCATGCCTCTGTTTGTGTCTGCCTGTCAGTGTGAAGGGCATCACTGGCCACGCTGAGGAGGAGTCTGCTGCTGCTTGGCTTCCAGTATATCAACCTACAGTGTGTATCTGCCTGGCCACCGCCTTCTTTCGGCTCCCTCCTCCCCCTCCCCCTCCTCCCCTTGTTCATCCTCCTCACTACTGCAGCAGCAGAGCCCGGTGTCTCCTGGATGGATCCATGAAGAAAGACCCCCCTCCACACGGCCTGTCCCCTCCCGCGCCACGATGATGGGCCCCCAGCGATTAACAGCGTCGTTGTGATGATGATATTGGGTTATTTCAGCAATCAAATATGAATCATGCATTTGATATTTCTCGCCACTTCGCTCGTCTGCGTCCTCTCGCCTTGGCTACGTCCATCACTGGCTTCATCCGGTGCGTATTGCAACAGCTCGCTGTTGTTTTAAAAAGAATATACATATATATATATTTTTTAATTTTTGACACTCAGCTCCTTGAATGAGATGTATATATTTTTTAAATGTTTAGAGAAATTTGCGCTTAATCTTGCGCCGTGCTCGTTCATCTCCCTAAAACAAATCACAGGGAATTATTCTGTTTAATATGCGGCGTCTCCAACGTGATGGTGCATGAAAAACAGCATGACAGCAGCATCTTTTGTTCCGACATTAAAAAGCGTCCAGCTCTATTAAATTGGTTTCCTACATAAGAAATAACAGTCACAGGAAATCAATTTGAGACTCTTTTTGGATAAACCTTTTTATTTGGTTATAAGCCCATTAAAAGCAGTCAAGTATGAAGCAATTTTGTTTCTGTTTGAAATCACCACATTTAACTGTAAATGTGATGGAGCTGAGCTATTCCATGGATAATGTCATGCTTTCCTCAGAGAATGGCAGCTTTGTGCAATAGATAAATCAGATGTCTTGTTTCTGTTAAAATCCAGCCTCCCAAGGAGTAGAGGACAAGGTTGAGAGGGACGCAGCGTCAGCACTGCTGAAGCAACAGGCGACTGCAGCACCTGCCACAGACAACACAACACACCATGCAGCAGAGCACGCCATCACCTACCCCTCACGGCTGATCTACTACCTGAATGAGGACTCCGAGAGCACCCACCATGACCTCAACACCCATGCCAAGAATCAGGCCGCGGCTGACCAGGTAAGTTCACTTTGAGACGGGGTTGTGTTGAAAAACCAATGAGACTCATCCTGCTGCACTGTGCCTCCCGAATATAACAGAAAAGCGCATAATCAGAGCTCCTATAATGTCTAACTTCCCTCTGGGTGTAATAAAATTGTGTAGAATGGAACTGAATTGTCTTGAATGAACATATTTAATCTGCTCTGGATGTTGAAGTCAGCATATTTTTTTAATGTATAACTTTAATATTTTTGTGTCATCTGCAGACAGTGCACCTCGCCCAGGCCAGTTTCCAGTTAGAGGCATTCGGTTCCAGATTTGTTCTGGATCTAACATTGAACAAGTAAGCACATGCAACTCCTTTTGTTCTTTTTTTATCTCTCTACACTGAGCTGTGATTATCGCCAGGAGTGAGCTCACTTCTAATAATAATAGGTCAGTCTTTTTGAGTGAATTTCTTTGAAGTTATTATCAGTAATTGTTCCCTTACCTGTAATCAAAGGATATCACATCTGCTCCAGGTCGAATGGGCCCATCGTCAAATTGAACCCAATGGTTCTGGCATTAATGGGGCACTGGGCAAGTCCCTCCTTCAACCCATCATAAAGCAGGAATTTATCTGAGATTCTGGGATAGTATGAAATCAATACAATTTCCCTATTTTTAGCGTCAAGGTGAGGGCCCAAATGACCCATTGACTACACTTGCATAAAAGCAATAAAACACTTGTTCAAGGCTGAAGTGACAGAAAACGTTTTACTTTTTTATCTGATGTTTGTCATCCCTGCTTTGTATTGTCACCCTGGGAAACAGTCTATATAACCCATGTATAGTTGCAGTTTCATTCCTTCCTGCTTTAATTTTGTAACTGTGAACAAATCATTTTGCGCTCATACTGTACTGTTGAGCCATTGCATGGGTAATTAATATTTACTCTCGTCAGGGTCCCATAGTGGTAAGGAAATGATCCTGACCGACTCATGATCAGCTTATTAATACACTTGGCAACCTCCAAAAATGTAATCTAAGCAAAGTAACAAGTAAGTTGTTTAAATTAGAGAGCAGTTAACTAAACAGTAATTTCTTGTGAAAGTATAGCAGCTTCAGATCTGTTAATGTAGGTAATATCTTCCATGGATAGAAAATATTTTAGCTTGTTAACATGAATTACTAAAATCTAAACCTTGGGGTGTCCATCATTCTTGCTGTTTGCCTTCCATGACTCTGACCGTTCATTCTCTTTTTTTCCAATATCACAGCCATATGATATTCATCTGGTACAGCTAAGGGAGCTATCACTGATAATAACTTCTCAAGACCTCACTTTTAAAAATCCAAGCTATTCCTTTACCACACTAGCTGCCATAAATAATCATCTTGGATTCTTCATTTAGCTTAAGCCCCAATTTGTTGCTCCTGGAAGCTGAAGCTTAGAGCTATTATAAGACAGGCCAACACTTTAGGCTAACACTTTGTTGGTCTTTAAACAAGTCCAACAACAAAAATGCTGTAATACTTTGATGGACTTTTTGAACAATATACATTTTTTGGGATATTTATTTACACAGAAGCCAGTGATAATGGGAAGTGGAAGTAGAAGGAGGCAGTGCACCACCAATAATCTTCCTGAATGAAACATGTTAAAAAAATAAAATATGAAAGTTAGAGTAAATAGAGGAAAAGTAAGACAGTAGCTCAAAACCTCTGCTAGTTTTTGACTTGGAGTTGTTTTCAGAACATGGAAGTTTTTGTTTGTGCCCCATCTCATACTTACTCTAAGCTTCAGCCTCCACACTGCAAAACATTTGAAGGTGTTTTAATTTGAAAATAAAGTTCATATACTGGCTTGAAAAAGCAAATGAAGTCAAAAGGGAAATAGTTTCTGTTTTAATTAAAGTTAATTTAATTTATTTAACACTAAGAGACAAGTTGTCGAAGCACTATTTTTTAAGTTATTTGATAGCTGGTTAATCTTGAAGAGTGAGTAGTTTTAGCTTAGCACTGTAATATAGGCCAACTAATTATTTCACATAGCTGCTCCTCACACACTAAACAAGTACACCTATATAATACCACAGTTTAATTCACATGATCAAGTTAAAATGACTACTTATTTTACATTAGAATTTAAAATCTTGATACAACTTGCATGAACAAAATAGCTCCAAGCATTTTATTACAGTTTTTCTCAGTCACTTTGGTGTATTTCTCAAATCATTTTTGAAATTTGCAAAGTAAATGTAAAATAGCACAGTAAAATAGCATGGGTTACCCACAGAATCCAATTTCCTTCTCAAAATTCTTAGTTAATCTCTCAGAATTAAATATATGTGTTAGTAAAATGCCAGTGGCCTCAGATGACAAGTTTCATCATGTTTGGATGAGACAGTCAGATTGATTAGTCATTGTGTCAATATAGCAGTGACTCCGAAGGGATGTTCTACTGTAAACTATGACCAAAGTTTAGATGACAAGTCTTGTAAACTGTGATGGAGGGATACCAATGGAAAAATTCACATTTGTGGTTTTTCTGTAATTTGTTGAAAGATTGTGTCATTGTGATACAGAAATGAAAACACAGTTCCACAGAAAACAAAGAAAAAAAATGAAATAGAAATAGGAACAGAAACAATAGAAAACTTTATATATGCAGTGATTTAAGAATTACAGTGCAGTCTTCCCCTACTTTTCATCTCCATGCTTAAAAAAAATCCTCGATGGGGTTAAAGAATGACAAGAGGAACTTCATCAGCATCCTGTTGTGGGTCGCAAATCAGATCCTGATGATGTTGGAGTGACTGGAAACTGGTGGATGTCCTCAGCCCCTTCTGCCTCTTCCTCTGTTTTGCCTCCTCACTTCTCTTCCTCTTCTCTCTGACTGTTGACCTTATCCTAGTCTGTGTCCTTTTGTTATCAGAAATGTAACATTGTGTTGTTTTCTGGATATATACACTATACATTTGCCAGTTCATAGTTATTGAGATATACATTTGAGCTATTTCAGAAATTGGTTGCTTCATACATTTTGCTGGAAAAATTCAGCAGCAGTTTACCAGTTGAGGACACATTTGGAAAAAAAATCTAATGGAAATGTATAGAAATATGCTTGACATTAAAATAACTTATTTGAGCATTTTGCATGTTAAGACATACAATAAAATTATGCTTTAATGTTGTGGACGTCAAGACAATTCAGCAGAGACCGATGCAATACATTTTGATCAATCAACATGACAAAAGCAATTGAAAACTGGGAAAAAAAATATTACAGGAAGCATTTTATATTTTGAATTCAAATAAAAAAAATTATCCCATCAAAATAAGTACTTGATGTGTATGTAATGTTCATTGATATAACTTGAGTTCAAAAAAGTTCAAAATCAAAATCTGCATGGTTTCTTTAAAGGGTTTATTTTAGTGACACAACTAAATGTGGCTGAAATGTTTTACAGTGCAGAACCAATGCAGAGGCAGAATGACCCAGCAGAACCACTGTGACCTCTTTTATGGAAGACACATTAGGTGAAACATAAAAAAGTCTTTAATTATTCAAAATGTTTTTAGCTGTTCTGGCTTTGCTGAAAAGGCATTTGAGTCATAAAAGGGTGCAGAAAGTCTATATTGCTATCGGTGCCAGAGTTAAAAATACAGCCACATTAATGCTACTATCTAATCATCAAATGACAGGCAAAATATAATTGAAACTGCAAAGACTTTAGAAAGAAAATAGCTAGGTCTGCCTGGTAAGATGTTTTCTAGGAATTGTTGAACTAAAATAAAATGAAAGCAAATTTAACAAAAAGATAATGGAGTTTTTGGTTTCTTTATTTTTTTAGGAACAAACAATAACATTTTCTAGCTGAAGCGAACAAGAAAACAATATTGATTTTAATCAGTAGTTAAGAGCAAATTGCATGTATTATATATAATACAATAGCATTAACAGATTGATTAATGCAGCATTAGTTTCAGATAATGCAGTCAAGAATGATGTAATTTAAAACATCAGCCTGCTGGTTCTTAATGGTTACAAATCATTTTTGCTGCCAGTCTGCAGATGGAGACATCTTTATAGCTATGCAGTGAAATGAGCAAAGAGACAATGGTTTTATGGTTTGCCATCCTTGTGTTGTTTAAACAACTCTATGTCACAGATTCCTTTCAAAAAGCTAGTCTAAAGGTTTCACTTGCTCTCATTTCTTAATGGAGTTTAAATCATTTGTTGTGATGTATAATATAGTCATTTAGCAAAGATTTCAGACAAACGTATGGGCTGTTTTATTAATATAAAAAGTCATTATCACATTCTTAAGAAAGAGGAAGAAAGAAAGAAAAGAAGGAAAGAGAAAAAAGGAAGGAGAAAAGAATGAATTTAAGATGAAGAGAGAGAGATTGAGACAAATGAAGAAAGGAAAGGAACGTTTATTCATCATAAACAAACTGAGACAGGTTAAAAGGAAAATTATAACCAGAAAAAGACAGAAACAAAACTATTTCATAAATTATTACTAAGCATAAATTATGCAGATGTTAAATGTTTAAATCCATCCCAACCTAAATCTATTTATTACCAATAAAAAGCAACACCAGCTAAAAAAAAGTGAGAAATTGCTATTCTACAACGTGGAATAAAAATAAAAAAAAATCATTCTGGCAACATTTGTTTATTTCCAAATATTTTTCACAAGTTTGAATTAGACCTGGTATGAACTGAACTGAATGCCACATTGTCCTTTTTTGTGAGAAATAATGTAAAAATTTTTACATTCCTTCTCAGGAATTAAAAAAACTTTTACCCCCCATTTTTTAATGACACTAGTGGCATTTCTGAAATAGTAGCTAGGCAGAAAACAAAGGAAGTCAAGTAGCAAATAGCCAGATGGGAATCAAACCAGAGACTCTACCATTGAGCCACTTGGCTTCCCCTTAAATTTGGAGATTGTAAACATAAAAAAAAATTTGAACGAACCTGCTTCAAAGAACTGACACCTTTCCTGATGTCATGGATGTGTTTTTTGTATGTGTGCAGATTGTATCTTATCAATTTACAGCAAAAATAAATAAAAAAAAGCTCCATCATAACACATTGTTCTGTAGGTGACAAGCTATATCTAAAATGAATTTAGCTGATTTTGCAGAAAACTCTAGTTGGTAACAGTAAAGGGCCAGGATAAAATTACAAAGTGCAGAATTCAGCGGTTTTCGGCAGCAGTTTTAGAAATCTGCCCAACTTTGTGTTTCTGAAGGTCAAACACTGACAAGGAGTATAAATACAGCTTGAATGTCTTTCAGAAAAATCACTCTGAAATTACAACCTAGTGAAGTTAATTTGCACTGGAGTAGATAGTGTTCAGTGTCAAGGAATCAAACAGAGGGCTGTGTGACCTTGATTGCCAGCTGTTGCATGTTGGTTATCAATGAGAAAGCCTTTTTTTGGTGTGAGAGCAGCGGTTTGAAGTCTTTGTGTTGGTTTGTAGCTGCACCGGTGCTGCGCTAAATATAGCTGGATCTGCAAAGTGCTGCTGTTTGCTGGTTTTTCTGCTCATCTCTTGGTGTACCTGGGACTGGAAGCTGGAGGGAATTTAATTCAAAATGAATCGTTTTAGAGGATCAGGATCCTGTTTAACTTGAGGGGTTTTAGAGTCTATGGATGTGGAGTATGTGAGCGTCTGTGACCTTTCCTTAGCGCGTCTCCTTCATTAGGGGACAGATTGCATCGTTGCATGAACAGCATGGGAGCATTACGTGCTGCACCAGGGCTTGATTTGATCTGGCGCCAGACGTGAGAACCTCCTGTAGTTTCCTGGACCTTTCTCTCTGGCTTTTCCCTGCTGCTGTAGGGGAGCATTCTGTTTGCTCGCCGAGGGGTCTCTGAGCAGGACACCCCGTTTGTATCCTTTTTCCACAAATCAAGCAGACATGCTCCTCAAGGTGTCCGCGTTTGCTTTGCTCAGTCCCTTCACGCCCTGCACTCACACTCCAACATGCAAACACCAAGGCACCATGGCATGGCCCACTCGTCTCGTCCTGCTTCATCTGCCGAGCTAAAAATAATCCCTTCACTAAGGAATACCTCAGAGATGCTGCTCCTGCCCTGACTTTTTTCCACATGAAGCTGTAGTTTCTGTTCACATGCTTCTTAGCCTCACTCAAAGATGTCAGAGCTTTTCTTTTTTTTTTTTTTTACGCACACATGTCCACAGAGCGGAGGTGGGGGATGTTGTTGATTTGCAAGGTTAAATCCAGGAGGAAAGAGGAAAAAGGGGAAAAAAAGCGCAGTTATGGCAGATTCTGCAGTCTTTTGAAGTCAGCTAACAGATTGAGTGTGTGTAACGGTGAGGGATGCTGACTCAGACAGCAGCAACTGACAGCAGGACTGTTGTGTTCAAGGTGAAAACTGGAGCCTGGTGATCATTTATCACATCAGGGCTTGTTTGCAGCTTTCATTTTGTTTTACTGGTTCCTATCTCTGTCTCTATAAAATGTTGGATACAGTTGTACATAATTGTTTTCCGTGTTATGCTTTCTTTTTGCTTGGGTTGAGTGGGGCAGAGTTAAATCATGAATCATACCCCTTCACTCTTTTCAACTGGGAATGTTTGAGTAGCCTCTTGCTCAGGTGCCAAGCAAAGCAGCCACAAATGTGAGTCAGAGAAAACAGAAAACAAGTTTTTCTACCAGGACTGAGTCACATTCTCCTTACATAAAGGACATGTTGGGATATTTTCAGTGAGTTTCTCTCAAAAGGTTATAACCAGATATTATCTCAGTAGATAAGACTTTTGATGTTGTATTTTAGTATGAAGTCATATTAGCGGTTGTAGCTAAGCTCCAAATGTCTTAAAACAACTTTAATGTTTAGAAAAGAAAGCTAAAAAGCAGTTGTTTTAGAGATTATTTTGGGAACTTCTAAACAAAGAAGAGGTTGATTAAATGCAAAGGAAATGGAAGTTGGAAGGCGTGCTGCACCAATGATCTTCCTGTCTAAGACACAAATTGAGAATATATGCAAAGTGATTCTGGTCAGAGTAACTGACTGCTATGAGTATAAGCAGTGCAAAAATAAAATAATAGCAGCTTTTTGATTTTTACGTAGCTTTTCTGTCAGGTAGTTACCCTGTTTTCATTTCACCATAGAATGTAAATAATGATCATTTTCTGATTAGCTGGACCTGCAGGCTGAAGCTAACGGCTAATAAAAGAGACCAAAGTGGACTTCTCCCATCTTTCATCGCTTTATTAGAAACATTTAACTTAAAGTCACCACTGCCTCCAACCTCCGCGTCCTCTGTAAATAATAATAATAAACAATTTGGTGTAAGCGGTCATCAAAAACAAACATGGCAACACTTTAAATGTTTATAAAATAGTGTTCACTGGCGGGATGTTCTGTTGTAAACTATGGCTAAAAACAAGGATTATAAATTGTAGTTGGAGGAGATAAATGGCAGGAGACTAGACAAGATTCACATACCTGCTTTTGCTGTAATTTGTTGGCAGAGCATGTCATTTTGACACAGGAAGGAAAAGACAGTACTGCACAACTGAGAAGAATAAAACAAAAATTACAAATAGGAACATATAGCAATCTGCTTAAGGAGGGCTGTACATGCTGTTGACCTTCTATTGTCAGAAATGTAACATCATCTTGTTCTCTTGCCATTTACAGTATATGCCTTTCAGTTTATGGTTCTTTGAGCTATAAAACTGCTTGATCATTGGTGGATCTAATGCCTAACACATTTACCTTCATTAGAGAATCTCAAGATTCACCTGGGAGCAATTTTACCAATTCAAGACAGATTTAGACATAAGCAATTGAAAATGTATAAAAAATATAGAGAAAAGTTCATAAATACACCTGTAGATCTGTAAGCGCATTTGCAACTTGTTCACAGAAATGGGAAACAGATTTTTTGATGTGACAATGTTTTTGAACATGTGATTTCAATAATGTTCCAAGAAATGCACCAAAATGACTGAAAAAAAATGTAAAATGAAGATACCAAGGCACTCGTATTTTGCTTTAGAGATAGCTACTGCTTCTAAACTTTTAACAGAACCCTATTTCAAACATCATGGCTGATCCTATTTACCAATTCATTCATTTTAACAGTGACCTGCTGTCTTCCGATTACGTTGAGATTCACTACGAAAATGGAAAACCCGTCCTGTCAAAGGTAGTCATCTTCTTCCTCTGGCACTCTCTCTGTTCTGCTATTTTCAGTTAATTTTTTCTTTATAGATTGGCTTTGTGTAAAATCAGAAAAACAGGTAGTGAAAGAAAATAATTAAAAATGGCATCAGCACTGATGTGCAATGCTGAGCTGTTTAGGAAAGTATTGAGATAGATAGATAGATAGATAGATAGATAGATAGATAGATAGATAGATAGATAGATAGATAGATAGATAGATAGATAGATAGATAGATAGATAGATAGATAGATAGATAGATAGATAGATAGATAGATAGATAGATAGATAGATAGATAGATAGATAGATAGATAGATAGATGAGTGAGTGGAAGGGTTCAGAGCTTGGTTTCTGCTGCTGATGATTCAGGCACAGAGCTGGGCTGGGCACACTTGGGCTGAATCAGCAGGGTTTCACTTCCCTGCAGCCTCCTGCTGGAGCTTTGGTCACATGATGGGGGAAGGAAAAAGCACTCTGCAGTATCAGTGCAGGCTGAGAGATAGATAAAGTGTGAGAGAAGGTAAAAAAAAAGCTGCTGAACGAAAGATATACAGGAAAGGAGGAGAGTTTCGGAACAGCTGAGTCTCAAGCAGAGCCAGGAGATGCCTTACAGAGTATTAAATTTATGCCTTAACGAGTACAGATTGAGACCCCCTGCAGCAATGCACTGCAAGGAGGCCAAACTGACATCTGCAGCACAATCTGTTACACTTTTAGACCTGCATGAACATTAGAGGGATCTTATAGTGAAGCTGCTTTATTTCGGTGATGCATTTGTACTGTTTTTCTCCCCAGGGCGGGGAACACTGCTACTACCACGGCCAGGTGAGGGGGAGCAGCAACTCCCATGTGGCCTTATCTACCTGCAATGGGTTGCAGTAAGTGAACAGCAAAGTTGTGTGCTAAGAATATCTCATACAGCTCAATGCACTCTGCTCTCTCCTCATTATCGACTGGCCTCTCTCTTTTACTTTTTTCCATTCTCTCTGTCTGCTCCGGCAGCGGGATGTTTGACGATGGAGACCATGCATATCTAATTGAGCCCCTACACCAGGCTCACTTAATTGTAAGTTATTGCATTTGCAGAGAAGTCCTACAATGTATCAGAATCTCACACATACTTCTTATTAGTGATTTGTAGTTGTAAACTGTTTCATAGCATCTTTCAGCACCTTAGCTGGAGATTGCAGTGCAGTAAACAGTGTGACAATATGCAATTTTGAATCTGTTCCATTGTTATAAACTGTTTTACAAAGGCTTTATTTGGGTTGGAAGAAACTAATCTGCTGTCTATGGGCTCTATGCCCACAGGATGCCTTGACATCTCCTATAGAGTTAAATACAAAACTTTTAATTTGTAGTTAAAATAATGGGAGAGCAAGTAATACTTGAGAGTATTGCTCTCAAGCAATACTCCCCAGACTATTGGGAACTGGAAAGTATTCCCACACTTCCCAGTTCTTACTGGGAAAGTCTAAGTTCTCAGTCAGAACTTAGACTTTGAGAGTATTATTATTAGGTACAATTTGCTGCTTTAAAAAATAATGTCAAATGAGGAGACGTTTGGAGTGAAGAAAAACACATTCTTCAATTATTTTTGATTATATTGTTTCTTCACTAGTAAATTATGAAATCCCAGAGTGCTAGCTAAACATAGATGCAATCAAGGCTGGGCCACCAAATCCAATTCCGAATAGGACCCTGTAAAATCGTGGTTCATCCCTGCAAGACAATCAACAAATAAATGGATAAATAAACAGAAATGCAATAATCCTGTAAGCAGCACGTTGTGCACAAAAATAAAAGATTGCATTTCCCTACATTCAAGCAATTTTATGATTTATTATAATCTTGTTTAATCTAAGGCATCTGGCAGTTTACTCGAATGTTTCTTGTGAAAAATTCCCCTATTTCTGTTTTTTTCCTGCTGTTGACTTTCCACATTGTTCTGCTGCTATCGGCTTTCCACATTTATTTTTGCAATAGCTTCGAAGAAGCACATCCTCCTGCCTGTCTGAGTTCCTTGTGATATTTTCTTCCATCCTGCAGGATACAGCTGCAAGGCCTCACAAAATAAAGAGAGCAGCCTCAATTCTATCCAATCACGGTTCAGAAGAACAGGGTAATGTCATCATTTATCACCTTACATAAGCTTGTCCATCACTCCTCCTCCCATGACCAGCACCACACCCTCAACACTTAGACTTTGTTACTTACCACCCTGGGGAAGATGACTTAGTTTTGTTCTAGGAAAGTACCCCAATAAAAGCCCATCCCTTACATAAGTTGGCCTGAATATACAACTTAGTAAATATTTCACATGTTTATATTGAGTTGTCACTGTTTGCCTGTGTGTGTTTGCAGTGTACGAGGATGGGGAAGAGGAGGACCTCTTCTCCGAGCTAAATGAGTTATCCTGGCTAAGGCGCAGAAAAAAACGAGCTGTGAGTCTCTCTGAACTGAAGGAACACTTTTAGATCACCGTCCCTTGTGTTTACGACAATGAATTTAGATTAGTCTGTGCACGGTTAAACATGCGGTGCACCACCTCAAATTATATGTTTTCAACTGCCTTGTAATTGTTTGTTTTGTTTCGCAGATGCCTCGTAGCGTCTTTGAGGAGATGAAGTATTTGGAAATCATGATTGTTAGTGACCACAGTATGGTATGTGGTTTTACTGGAGGCAGTTGTGTAAATTGCATTCTTTGGCTTATTTCATTTTTTGTCGTTGTTCCTCAGCTTCTACTATATAGTAGAAGTCACAAGTTTGTTTTTATGTAAAACTAAGGCATAAACTTCATTCCTTTTGTCCTACTCTGGAGCCCTATAGTGATATTGTGCATGCTCAGGTTTGAGGTTGGCGTTTTCCTTTTTGTGTGTGTGGGTGAATGTGTTTGTGTGGCTCTCATACTTAAATAAAAATTCTAGTGTTCAACTTAAACTGTTTCAATGTATGTATGTATGGAATTAATTAGCCTATGTGATTATTTTCAGAACCCTTTCTTTACAGCTGTCATCAGACTTGAGTGTCATATGTGCATTATTTCCATGACTGTCATGGAGAAATATTTAAAAAAGCTTAAAATGAGAAAGTAGCATTAACAACAGCTGCCATTTAAGTTTGTTAGGTCAAATTTATGCTGGTTTTTACAGCGATGAAGGTCCAGAGAAATGTAATATGAGCGCAGTAGCTTGGAGACATAACAGACTATCACCCCACTTAGGAATTAGCAGAATTTTTATTCCGAACACACTCTCTATGGCAGGATGCAACTTTTATGTAAAAGAAATATGGTTTTAGCATATTTGTTAAAGTTATTAGTGTATCCTGACAGCATGGTATGAAACAGATAATATGTGAAAAAATTGAGCTCCTTCACCTCTTCCCAGTGCTATTACTGCCATCTACAGAAATGCACCACTCCCAGTCAGAAACAACCAAGCAGAGGGAGGAGGAAGGTTTTAGTACTGTGTATCACCCTTGTGTATATGCAATTATTGAACCATTTATAGGTGGGATAGAGTCCACTGTATTAGCAATAATTGTAAGTGACAATTAGGTTTTTGCAAATGAAACAATAATTTAACCAATAACCTAATTGCATAAATTGCAGCAGTCACATTGTGGTCCTCCACCGCTGTGGTTGATTTTTTAGACTACTTTTTATTGTTGGCAAACCTGATCAAGAAAGAGAATATAGCTAGGATTTAATCTTAAAAGTTTTGAACTGCCTTTTGCAGATTGTATTTTTTCACACACATTCTTCAGCAGTCGAGTTGAAGAGCCTTGAAAACTAGGCCACTGTAAGATGAACTAATGGTGAATTCAATTTGTGCCAGAGTCTCTCGAGGTCAGATTCAATATGGCTGCCCTGTATTGGCTTGTATTTCTAATGGTCTTTAAGTACTTAGCATCTCTACAATTGGTAAATCTATATGGTTATATGGCTTGTAACTTTAACCACACCTCAACTTGGCTGCGTTATTGTCTCCAGATTCTAGTTCAAATTTCAATGGCAAAATCAAGTTCAGCATAGCAACCAAAAATCCGGGGTATGTTATTTTAAAGGTGTCTCTTTTATACAATTTTGAACATTTAACTTATAACACCAATAGAAATGAATGCAGTTGTGGACAAATTACATGTTTATTTAGAGCAGATTTTAAAATATTAGGTATCAATTTAGTTTTATCTGCAGTGTTACATGGTGCAAGTCCTAGCCAAGCAAGTCTCTGGATCTGAAAGTTAAATTTATAAAAAAAAAATAAGCATGCAACATTGAAATAAATGAACAGTTGTCAGCATTGGAGTTTCACCCTTAAAGCACAGACTTGCATTGAAAACTGAGTAAGAAAAGGACAAAAATTCTCTTGCTGTGAGAAGCTCTAAGAGTACAACGCCAGAAGGATTTCAATTAAAACTAATATACTAATATAAATTAAATTAAAGCTTTAGTAAATACGATTTTTCCCTATTTCTCTGACATTGCACATGCTTGGAACAAAGCAGTAATCGTTACTGACCTGAGACAGGAAATGTTGAAAAGGATTAAATGTCAGGAAATGCCCTGCATCCCTTCATTAATATTTCAGGGCTGCCTCTTTGTCCCCCACAAGAGGGAGGTTTGTCTCTGAAAACGTGTGTGTGTACATCATGAAGTCAGACTGTAACTGAACCATCCATCATGTGTCCTTTTTCTGTCTCCGCAGTATAAAAGACACAAAAACAAGCAGCACACGAAAAATTTTGCGAAATCAGTAGTGAATCTTGTTGATGGTGTAAGTACACTTTGTAGCTACCCTTTTCATAAATGCATTGCACAATATTTAGGGTAGTCATCACACAAATTGTGTTTTATTTTCAACAATTTCTCTCCTGCTCTCAGTGTTCTAAATCCAAACTCACCCTGCTGTGGTTTCTCCTTCCTGTGCTGCTTTCTCTTATCCCCCATGTTGCTCTCTCTATCTCTGTGTTCTTTTCTGCCTCCATTCATGGCACACCTCAATGACAGATCTTCAAAGACCAGCTGCACACGCGTGTGGTGCTCGTTGCTTTGGAGATCTGGACAGACAAAGATCAGATCCCCATAGGTGTGAAGCCGCTGGAAATGCTGCGAGATTTCTCCAAATATCGGCAGCAGAGCATCAAGCTGCACGCTGACTCCGTGCAGCTCCTTTCGTAAGTTTGCAGCACCAGATAGAAACGAACTGATTCTTCATTATTTATTTTTGTTTCATTTAAGCTCTGTGCTTTATAAATAATTATCTGCCCCAAAACAGAACTCCCATGTTTATTGACATGTCGGTAAAAGATTTTATATTTGACTTGATGCTCATCTTTTATTTATTTTTTTGTTACTGTCCCAATTGCAGAAATGTGACCTTCCACTACAGGAGAAGCAGCGCCGCATACTTTGGTGGCATGTGCTCTGTGAGCCATGGAGTGGGGGTCAACGAGGTCAGTGATATAGCCACAGCCGAATCTACATACCCAACGAATGTATTCCAACCACAAATATTTTTGTGTTTTATTGGGATTCTACTTAATGAGCCAACACAAAGTGGTGCATTACGGTGAAGCGGAAGGAGAATGAAGCATGGCCAGTACATGAATATATTTTGTTCTAAACAGATGCATTGTTGCTCTGGGTGTATGTTTTAACTTGTTCCAGCTCCCCTGTCGCCACAGGGTGGTGCTAAGGTCATTGTGTGCTCAGGGGGATGTGCAATGTTAGTTTTCCTCCACATATAGAAATCGGATGTGAGCCAAAATGTTCAGATTTGATCTCATCTGACAGAACACATTCTTACACATGTTACCAGTGGCAAACTGGAAACAGGACCTTTTGTATTTTTTTTCCTGCCACTCTGGGCAGATTTGTGGAGTGCATGACAAATAAATACCTATGATACTATATATTTAAATGACACTACTTGACCACTTGACCATAGTCCACTCCCCTTCACTGAGTCAGTAACATCATGAATGGATGGGTCAGAATATCCTGTAGCTTAAAGCAGAAACAACTGAACATCTTTTTTGGTGCCAAACAGGCAAGGTTAAAAATCACAACTCAACTGGACTCCATGAGGTTAAAGACCACAGAGCAACCAATGAACCTTGGCACCATCATGAAGTCTGAGCCCAACTTTAACAACCATGCTTTCCCCCATGATCTGTTACTCCACCCTGTCTAGTAGCTGTCCCTACAACAACTTTTCCAACGGGCAAGCATAAACAGCATTAGAAGCAATCGACTATTCTGAATTTTATTTAGTGGCATCAGAGTATAATACAGCAGCTAAATATAAATTCAAGCTACATTATTTCAGATTTTTTGGTGAAACATTTAAAGAAATGGTGCATTAGTTTTCTTCTGGTTCACAAATATGTACTTATGTATCTACGAACATGCTGATGTATAACCTGTACTTGCTGCTGTCTCCACAGTACGGCACCACCTCGTCCATGTTTGTGTCTCTGTCTCAGAGTCTGGCACAGAACCTGGGTATCCAGTGGGACCCTGCAGCCAAGAGAAGTATACATGAAACACATTTAATTTATCCACCGGTACTTTACTTGAACGACCAGACTTTTTTCTAGCATTTAAAATGCTTAGAAAGCAACAGTCTATAGATAACTTTGGTATTTCAGTTGGTGATAGCAGTATAGATTCTCAGTCCTCTTAGTCAAGGCTAAATAAGCAGGCGGGTGATTGTGTCTAAGGTTGTGCAGATATTTCCTCCTCTTCCGAAAATACTTACACTGAGTTTCAACTTCCACTTTAAAAAAGTAGTGCTGTTACATCAGTTTTAGTCCCTCTTAGGTCTTTTCATGTCCTTTCTCTCTCATTTCAGGCTGTTTCGCTTCAGTTGAAAAACCCAAATCAGGACTATTACTAATTTAATCATTTATTTATTACATTTTGCCTAATTTTATGAGCTTTGTGAAAAAGTTGTTCCTTTATGTAGAATCTTTTGACATGGAAAAGTCAGATAGACGATTCAATAGTCGCCGGGCGTAAGACACTTTCACTCCAGGCACTTGAGGCCAAAGGCTCACACAGAGGCTAACAGGCCCAACACTGACAACTTCAAAATATGCTGCGAGCAAAATTATGAAAACAAACAAGTTTAGAAAGTGTGAAACTTGTAGTGACTCAGCAAATTGCTTCAGATATCCAAATGCTGTGTGTTTGTTTTTTGTGCTCTCCTCTTGCAGAAGAGTGTGGGTGTGTAAACTCGTGGAGCGGCTGCATAATGGAGGACACTGGGTAATGTCAACATTCACATACATATACACACGAGAGAGTGAGAGAGATCAGGGTGAAACCATAGCAGATGCTTTATTTGTGCACTCGCAGTGCTACAGTGATCAAGAGTTTAACAATGTAACGTTTTTCACTTTTTAGTTTTCAACTTGCTGTGCATGTCTACAGAGTTTCAAAGGACAACCTCGAAAAACATCTTGCATCCACATATTGTTGACTCATATCTAACTGAGGCAGTGCTTGGGGCACCTCCAGGCCTCTGGAAATTGTTTCCACGCATAAACCAAATTTGTTGTTTTCTTTTGATTTTCCCACAGGGAAGTAGTGTGTTCAAAGTGTTTCCTTGAAGTACTGCCAGGGAGATTTTTATTTCTGCCTTTCTTCTGATGTAAAGTTTCTATAGTTACTTCTTACGTTGTGTAGTCTCCAAGGAGAAGGTGGGAGTTGGATGCAGCCTCAGCTATAGTGCAAGCAAAAAATAAAGAAAATCCACAAGATTTGCCACTGAATGGTTTAGGTATAAAGACACATTAATAAATTATAGGATGTCATTCTGAAGTAAGTGGACATTGAAAATGTCTCTGAAGGAAAGCAGATCTCCGGCTGGACTTTGAAATATTGACTTTCCAGTTGTTTAACATGAAACAAATGTTTTCTCCGGCTGCAGGGTCCAACATCCACAGAGATTCTCCAAATGCAGCATCTCCGACTACAGGGAGTTTCTTTTGAAAGGTGGAGGCTCATGTCTATTTAACAGACCAACAAAGGTTTGGTGCACACATGCTTCTGTTTTTTCCTTACCTGTCCTGGCTGCCATGCTTGCCTCATGCTGTCTCTTCTTGCTTTGGCAGCTGTTTGAGGTGGCACATTGTGGAAACGGATATGTAGAAGTTGGAGAGGAGTGTGACTGTGGACTCAGATCAGTATGTTTTTATTTTTACTTGCTTTGTTCTGCATTCTTGCCGTCATCTGCTTTGCTAAGATAGGTTAAACCTTTTTTTTTTAATCTTGAGGACTGCCACAAGGGCTGCTGCAAGAAGTGTTCACTTGCTAATGGAGCGCACTGCAGTGATGGGCCTTGCTGCAACGTTACATGTCTGGTATGAGTTTGGTTATAAAACACAGAATGTTTGGGGTTTATTTGGGAGAAAAAAAAACCTTAATGCTTTTCTGCATTTCTTACCAGTTTTACCCACGTGGTTACAGCTGTCGCTACGCTGTGAATGATTGCGACATCTCAGAGACCTGCACTGGAGACTCTGGACAGGTGTTTTCTATTTGTGCAACACTTTTGTTTTTTTACATTATTATTGTTTTTTTAATGTTTTGAGGAGGATTGCTAAAAAGCTGTGCTCTGTTTATGACCTTGTAGTGTCCCCCCAACCTGCATAAACAAGACGGTTACATGTGTCAAGTCAACCAGGTATGAGAACAAGGCTTTTGTGTGATTATGAAGCAAAAGCAGCCACATAAAAATGTTAATTTACCCTTTTTTATGTTGCAGGGTCGCTGCTACACTGGAGAATGCAAGACCAGAGAAAACCAGTGCAAATACATTTGGGGATCAAGTGAGATTGCGTTGATTCTAGATCAAGCTTGTGGAGATCCACAAAAGAGATTATAGTCATTTGTCATGTTGCCTCTTTCTTTCAGAGGCTGGAAGTTCAGAGAAGTTCTGCTACGAGAAGCTGAACACAGAGGGGACAGAAAAGGGCAACTGTGGAAAAGACGGAGACCGATGGATCCAGTGTAGCAAGCAGTGAGTTACAAATGAAGACATTCTGCAACTTCTCAGCTTTAAATTAAATTTCTGCTTATTTTACAATTCACCAGAAGAGGGCACCAAACAACTCTTTGTTGAGGAGCTGGGCTTTTTAAGTCAGAATTGAACAGTGCATCTTAAAATAATTGAAAATTAATTTTGTTATAATGAGTTGATTCAAAAGGTGTAATTTATATATTTTACGGATTTTTCACATATATGGTAATATTTTCAAATAGTGTAGTCATTTTCATTTTGATCATTATTAATTTATTCAAATGAAAATCAAATGCTTAGTTTCTCAGAAAACCAGCATTATACCCACAAAACTACTGATGAAGTCGTTGGCTATCTATATGGCTTTGTATTTGAGCATATTGATGGAAAGTTAAGTGGAGGAAAAAAGTTCAGAAGAAAATGGTGGATTTTAAAGTCAGGATTGTATTGCACTATTCTAGCTGAACTCTATGTACCAAACTATCAGAACCGACTTTAGTCTAGGTATTTATGTTTAATGTGCCTTCATCTAAAAATGCTGCTGTTTTTTTTTTTTTTTTTTTAATGAGGTTGTGTTTGAATATATTTGACACTTCAGAGTTCAGAGTGGGTTGATTTGATCCAATAAAGAGAAAGGTTGAGATGTTCATGACATCTTCCTAGACTCTTTAACAAACAATCTGTCAAAGTTTGTCGGTGCTCAGCAGCACAATCTGGACTTGGAACTCACCGATTTTGCTGAACCATACTGCACCACCAGGCGTTTCCTGGTGGGATGTGGTGCCAGGAAATTGGTGAGTCAGATGAGGAGTGAAGTAACTCAATGGTGAGTCACCTGATCTTTATGTCATTAAGAGCTGTGTTTAAAGAGCTCTGTCTGGGGGTGCTGCAGTGGCACAACCCATGAACGGAGGCCCTATTCTTGGCGTGGCCGTCATCAGGCTGGTCAAGGCCCAGCCTGATGACCTTTGCAGCATGTCTTCCCCTTCTCTCATTACCCACTTTCCTGACTGATCACACTCAAATAAAGGCAACTAGAGGCAATAAAAAAAATTTTTAAGAAAAAGATCTGTGTCTGCTTTTCTGTTACAGTGACGTGTTCTGTGGTTATCTTCTGTGTACCAACGTGGGGCGAACGCCGCGCATCGGAATGATGAAAGGAGACATCACTCCCACTTCCTTCAACCACCAAGGCAACGTGATACAGTGCACGTAAACACTTTCTATTTGTTATAGCCCTGTTTAACACCATGGCCAAGGGACAATGGTCAATTTTCTGACAATATTTGGTTCTGTTCTTCCTCTATTTTCACCGCATCCTATCAGTGGTGCCCACATCCTTTTGGACGATGACATCGATTTAGGCTACGTGGAGGATGGGACTCCTTGTGGGCCGTCAATGATGTGCCTTGACCATAAGTGTCTGCCCATCCAATCACTCAACATGAGCACCTGCCCCATCGGGCCTAATGGACAGGTGTGCTCTGCACATGGGGTGAGTCTCAATGTAATTGTTATTTTTATAACGGACTGGAGAAATAAATTATTTTGCTACAAGGTTAATGGAACGACAAAATAAATGCTCTCAGACTTTGGTCTCAGGTGAAACCTGCTTGAAATATGATAACTTTGTCCAGGTAGACATGAGAAAAAGACAGATTTACTGAATGACAAATAATAAGCATTTATGGTTGCTTATTATTAAATAAGGTTTTAGATGCTCATTAATCTGGGAAGAGGTTTAAAGAGCTCTTCAAGTAATTTGACAACAACCCTTTTACTATATGAAAAATAGTCTACAAATGGAGGAGATTCAAAGCCAGGACATCCAGGTGTGTCTGTCATAGTAAAGTTCACTCTGAGAAAAGACAGCAGGACGTCAGAAGAGGTCTCCAAAACGTCTAAAATGTCACAATGGGATCTTCAGCAAGACGTAGAACTGAGTCAGAGAGACATATTCAGAGTTTGAAAACTTGAGTTGACTCACAAATTTGAGAATAAACATTGGTCAGTATGATATCCACATGGTAAATTTGAGTAGAACAAATCTGTAAAAGAACTGAAATGAGAACACTTATTTTAAATGAGTCATTTTTGAAACGTGAAATATTTCCAAGTGTTTTATTTTTTTGTATAAAGAAGACATAGTAGCCGGTATTCAACCAGCAGACCCTCTGGGCACAACAGATGTGCTAAATGTAGCTGGAGTGAACTCTGGACACTCCAGCTCGTTCTCTTGCTTCTAAATAGAAGAGCAGAAGCTGCAGGAATATAAAAGTAGATTTTTTTTAAACCTTGATAAATTGTGATACTAATAATTTGCTCAAGTCTTAACAAGACTATTTTGAAGTCACATGATGACTAAAAATGAACCTAAACCATTTGAACTATTTTCAATTTGATCGTAACACAAAATCATGAAAACACAAACATGGAAAAATATAAGGAGATTAATTGATGAATACTAAAAAAAACAAAAACCCACATACCATTAGAAAACTTGCTTCGAAATAAGTACTAGTGCAAACTGAAAAAAAGATATATATATTCACTTTAATTACAAATTTAAAAGACCAAATTAGTCATATCTGCATAAATTCAGTATCACCCCCAGGTACTTATCAGTTTGTTCTGATAAGTTTGTTTAATATCCTACGCTTCATAATATTAAATGCTAGTATGCTAGTGACTGAAATAATTGTAGGAGCATTGTTCATGGCTGCTGGCACCTTTACATTTTTACACTTGTTTTATTGTTTAAACAAGCTCTATAAGTTTGCTAAATATGCAGTTGTACAGAATGTAAAGCATATGCTTTGTATGTAAAACAACTTGACGGGTAATCCTGAGTAATATTTCCTTGTTTCTCTTTTTCTGTTTTTTGATGACACGGCACACAAGAAATGGCTGCTGGGCACAGTCCCTAAGGAAGATGTTTCCCAAAATAGACCTGATGCATAAACAGATCTTTTAAAAAAGCTCCTGCTTTTCCCCTTCACTGCCTCATTAATTTCTGTCTGATCCAAACAGGTGTGCAACAATGAAGCCACATGCACATGTGACGCCACATGGGCAGGGACAGACTGCAGCATGCCTGACCCGCCCAAAGAGATCGACATCGATACAACCGAAGAACCCAAGGGTCGGTTTCTCCCTCTGTCAGCCTCTGCCATCTAAAAAAAATATATTGTAGACAAGCTCGCGTGAAATTATTAACAAATGAAACCAGACCTTTACATGCGTTGTATAAAATGACCAAAATGATTTCTATTTCATAAATGCCAGAATAAAACAGAGAAGATTTTTTTTTTTTACGAATGTTTTATTAATTTCATTAAACAGACCGGATATTAAGGAGAGAACCAGGGACCTCAACATGTCTGGTTCATCCTTGGTTAGCGTTTGCAGAGACCTGAATGCGTTACGTTCATCTGTTCAAAGAGTTATATGCGATATAAATGGTATCATAGAGATGACCATGTTTTTATGTAAAGCATGAGTCGACCCCAGAACAGAAGCAAACATTCTTGTGAAGAGGCTAACTGAACATGGCAAGAGAATCTCATTATCCACAGTGAAAAAAAAGTCTTGTGCTGACATGAGCTGTAAGGCCATTCAGTGAGGAAGAAACCGTAGCAACATAACAAGTCAGAAACAACATGAAAAAGATTGCAGGATGAAAATCCACCCTAGATCAAATTTCTTCAACTTTTTGAAGCCCATTATTACATTTAGAAGAAAAAAAAGGAAAAGTTGCTTGAATACTATCCAAACTGTGAGGTAACTGACTGTGTGGGTTCTTTGTAGCTGGAAGAAGTAGTTCACCTCCCAGAATAGAAGGCATCATGAGGGAGGTCATCTCTTGAAATCAATGCAGTCTAAGAGGACATCAGATAGGAAGTTAAATCTTGGACACATACGGATTTTCCAAAAGTACAATGACACTAAAAAAATTAAATACAAAGTTTCTTAAGGACACTAATGCAAAACAGTGAGAATAATAAGCTTACTGGACTTTTTATGCAATACATGTAAATGTCTGGTTTCCACTGTATTTATTTAGTATGGACAGGTCTTATGCATTTCATATTATAGGCGTTAATCGCAAAATTTTGATTTCATTTAGATGCGAGGTGGTTCAAAGGGATTACGGATGTACCAGGGTTGTAAAAACATCAAATTTAGCCGGTAATATTGAGCTAGAGTTTGCTTTGATTCTGAACAGAAATCCCAACGCAAATTTCAGCCTCATACCGGCTACTGCAACCACAATTTGAAGGATGGGAATTGCTCCATCCGTGACTTTGCAGCAGAAGGTTGGGTTTTGTTTTTGACAGGGTGGTAATAATGCTCCTTTTCCCTCTGCACAGTGAGCGTGGCCACTAACAGGCTGATAGGGGCAGTAGCAGGGACCATTCTGGCCCTGGGGGTGATTTTTGGAGGCACAGGGTGGGGAATAGAGTAAGCATCTTTAACCCTTTCACAGCTCTTCCTCCTCATAGTGGTGCCTCAGTGTGCGGGCGGTCTCGTGAGCCGGCCTGAGCCCGTGTGTGCGTCCCGGTGGCTTTGTGTTTCCTCGTGTGTTGGTGATGACCATATTAGTTGTCATGTGATTGGTTGTTTTCAGTGTTGTGTGATTGATCGATGGATTCCCCTTACACTCCTCCTCTTCTCCTGTTGTTCCCCATTATGACAAGCCTCTCTCTTCATTCTCCCTCCCTCCTCTTCTCATCCAACCTCTCTCTTTTACTCTCAGTTGTTATGTGGTTGCTCCTGTGATCCTCTCCTTTCTGGGGCATGTGGGGCATTTAGATGAAATTGTCCAGTTAGTGGAGGCTGTGTGGTGACTGGGACCCCTTAAAAACATTTTGTACTGCTCGTACTGTAGGTCACATATATTCTCATATATCAGCTGTCAGTCTTTCTTCAGAGATGGATACCCAGGGTCAAGTCTTCTTCACAACCTTAACAAACCAAAGACAAATATTACCTCTAATGACGACAAATAAGTGTAAACATTTCCAGGATGTTGCCTTGATTCCTGGTGCATCCCAAATTAAAATATTATTGAAAAGTGTAATTATTAAAGTAGTCCCGTTCAAAAGATGAACCTCATATATATTTCACTCCAGACAGAAATATGTATATCAACAATTTTATTTCTATTAAATTTGATGATCATTACTGTCATGATGTGTGAATGAAAAGAACCCAAAAACATACAGGAAGTTTGGACTTTTGATTCTGCCTGACTTCTGTACTTCAGAAGTACCTTATGCAGTTATTCTTGTATTGGTCCACTTGTCTTTATCACTTGTTTTCCTTCTACTCAGCTCTCTATTAATATATTTGGAAACAATTGTAGTCCATAAATGTTGGAGCACCCCTTGCATAATAATTCTTTTAGGACTGTGATAAACACATTTGCTTGCACACATGTTTGTAATAATGTTTTACTTTCACAAAATGTTTCTTTATTGCTGTATTTTGCCAATAAATATCCTAGTAACTGACAAGACAGCAGGTCTGCCCGATGTTGCAGCCCATCCCACGGCCAGAAACATTTTTCTATTAAAATATATTTTAAAATAAATAATATTATATCATATTATTACTTGTCAAAAATGAATACCTAAAATGTGTAATTGTGTAACACATCCGTTTAATGTCCATTTGAGGTTTTTGAACTGAATTACTGGAAGAAAATAACTTTTCCATTATGTTCTAATTTATTGAGATGCACCAGTACATTTAAACCACGTTACACACTAAAGGGGGTTGAAAAGCATGCAAAATACATCCTCAGATTCAATCATTTTCCTGTAATAGCACTCTTGGTGTGTTTTTGATGCCATGTGAAATCCTTATTGTCTAGTTACATGTTACAAATCCAGGAAGTGAGTATAGAAACTCATGTCTTTTTCCCCATAACCCTTCACAGGTCCTAGTGCCACCAATCTAATAATAGGCTCCATCGCCGGAGCCATCCTTGTGGCTGCCATAGTGCTGGGGGGGACTGGATGGGGCTTTAAGTAAGCAACACGCCGCATGCCTCTCCTGCTGTAACTCTAGCATCCCTGCTGCTTCTAGACACCAGGGTTTGAGCTCCTGCTACAGAAAATTGCTCCAAAAGGGAAAAAAGCATGCTACGCCAAGATGCACTTGCAAAGAGCGTGTGCCTTACTGAAGTGCAGTGGATGTTGTTTATGATGCATCTGAATTTGAGTTTATTGCAATAGGCTTGGGGAGGTTGTGCATTTGTAGCAGAACCTCAAACTGATTGGACGGGCAGATTCTCAGTGCTTGACATGCATGTTCAGTGAGGGGAAACAGTGCTTTAAATTTTTAAGGTTTAATTTCCCTCTGAAATCCAAAGATGTAGCAATAAAATGGGTTTTTAGCTCCAGTTTGAGCTAAAAACCTGCTGTCTCGAGCAACAGGGGTGTTATAAACTCTAATCCAAGCAGACCGAAGAACTAAATTAGAAGTATTAATCCTGCAGCCACGAAAGCATGCCAAATAGCAAAGCATCATGGTTCTCAGCATAACAGAGCAACAGACAAAGGGAGAAAAAAATGATAAATAGCCCAAACACTTTCTTTGCATGTTGATTTGTTAACTTGGAGGAGGTCAGCTCATTGCACAAAGGCTGAACCAAACAGCACAGCGATCTGGTCCCGACTTTGTCGTCCTCTCATCACTTCCATGATTTTTCTCCCGACCCGTCACTGTTTTGAGGCTGAGCCTTTTAAACGGAGTGGTGAGAGCGACAGCACAGACACAGAGAAACGCACAGAGAGAGAAGCCAGGACCTTTTTGTTGCCTGCAGCCTTTGTGGCATGGCTGGCCACACCCGCCTGGATGGCAAGGCTCGGACCAGACCACACCAGCTGCCATTGCTGCCTGCTTCACAGACCTGGTACAGACACGGCACACTGCACTGCATGAACCACGCACAGCAATAGTGCCACCTTGAGCTGGCCTACTATTGGAAAAGGTGCATGACAGGGTGATAGAAGCCCCACAGCAAGCCACAGTACGGGGAGGTTATGCATCACTCCTGTTGTCGTACTCAGTGTTGTCCCACCGTTCGTTGGTAGTAGTTATTGTTGCTGCTGCCGCTGCTGTCGTCGTTGTTCTTGTGGTTGTCTCCTCTCTCCCTCCTCCATAGAGTATATTTGATGTTAGTTCCTTCCTCCTAGATGGTTTGTTTTGAGTGGAACAATGTCTTTCCCATCCAAACCGGTAATGACTCTCCCACGCCTCACTGTGGAAACTGATGTTGCACGCACACAAGCCAGTCAGCACTTGTCTGCAAAAAAGGCAAAACAGAGGAAGTTCATATTCAGAAACCAGCATGAGTTATTTATTTTCCACTTAAAAGTGGAGATTACTAGACTGGGATTAGGAATTAATATGTTCAGTGTTTGATGCCTTAAAAATACAATTTATCACAAGAGAATTCATACCGCTTGAAAATGAAACAATAAGATGTTTTTTAAAAATGTTTCTTGCAAATAAAATTGGAAGAAAATGTGGCAAAAAATTGTTGTCTATTCTGATGAGTTAATACTTTGTATAATTATCTTTTATTGCAATTACAGGAACGATTCTTTTAGTCCCTCTTTGCAAAATAACTCCATCCCAATTAGATTGATTTGAAAGCAACTTTAATCTGAAGAAAAAAAAACAACTTACTAATTAAGGGATTTCTGAAGGCAAATAGTTTCCCTGAACTTTATTTACCACACTTTTCAATTTCTTTTTGTAAAACATTTCTTAATTTACAACATGGGAACAAGCTCAAGAGGTATGAATAATATTACTCTAGCATAAAATCTTCAGTCTTTACTTCATCATAAATTGACACTTAAAGCAGTGACCATAGGTACTTCTGTTTGTTTGCAGTCGAGGCTGAACTGGTCAACATGGACAAGCCTCTCCTCACTTCGTACTGTGACAGTGCTTGTTACAGTACTTTTTTTAATATAGCTGCTTCCAAATGTTTTTTTAATGCGATATTAGCAGCACTGTAAGCTGCAGAGATGAGTGCGGTTGCCTGTCCACGTTGCATTAAATGTGTTGCAGAAATGTGTTGCAGAAATGTTTGTGGATTACACTGATTATTACTGACTGCTGTTTTCTTATCTCCATACAAGAAATGTGAAGAAGCGGCGTTACGACCCCAACGCCCAGGCCATTTAACTCAAGGAGAGGTGACAGTCGAAGACGGACTCCTCCGAGGCTTCCTTAGTTGGCTACCTGACAGCTGGACTGCACTTACTGCTGCTGATTTTTTTGGCATTAGATTTACTTGAAAAAGACATAGAGGACATTTTAACAATTCCCATTGTAGTGACATTAAAATTGCAGCCTTTTCAACTTCACATGTAACTTCCTTTCCCTTCCAACTCCTCCTTTTAGTGCCAGTGCACAGGCGTTCAGGTGGATCCACACCATCCTCTCACCTGGCATGACTTTACACACAAGGTGTGCTGCTTGCTGGCCCTCCTTGGCATGAAAAGCCCTTTCTTTAGGGCTCAGCATGGCTAACAAAGCTATGAATATAGCGCATAAAAAACATACAAAGACAAAAAAAAGGACTTATCTATTGCAGGAGAAAGCCTCGTTAAAAACCAAACACACTGGAGAACCAGTTTAAGCTCAATTTCCTCTTTTAGGTGCTGCATGTGAGGACAATGCAGACCAACTAACAAAGAAAAACACGTAAAACGACACACCAATAAGGAGTTCGGGTTTTTAATCGACTGCTTATTTCACAATGAACCTCAACTGCTTCTGTTTTCTATCTTAGCATGTTTTACAGCAAACATAACTGAAATAAAACCCAAGACAGGCTTGTAGGATTTGGGCCAGGCAGAGGAGAAACATGCAGCTCTAGAGGGATCTGGACTGCAGTCAGGTCTGGAAAGATCTCCCCCCCTAATGAAGCAATGCTAATGGTGACTCAAAAGCCAAAGAATCAATCACCTGAACAGTTGGATGTTGTTGCACACAGAGCACTTTCCCTCCCACTCTGTCTGCAGCCAGTGGTGCCTCCCTGCCCCCACTGGTGAGGGCATAAAGTCTGTCCACGCAGGCCTTTGCCTGCCCAGGCAGGTCCTCGTCAGCACCTTACTGGCATTAGCCTTTTTTGCTCTCATAATCCCCTGAGTAGGAATCAAGTTCGGCTCTTCTGATAAAGCTGTATGCATGCAATCACTGTAGTGGGCTTATAATTCTATATGGGAGTCACCCAAAAAATCTGCAAGAAAAATATGCTACAAAAGATAGAAGCATGTCGACAACCAGAACATTTAACTTTTATTTACTATGCAAAGAGAGATATTGCACAAAAAGTACGGATAATAGTGACATCAATGTAGACATGGAATTACAAAAAAACTCAGCTGATTACTCTTTTCTATCTGGCCTCTCCAACATCTTGTTTCATTTTGCTTCAAACTGTGGATTAGCATAAACTAAAAATTCAAAACAATAATAAAAAAAATTCATATTTCCAGCATAAAACTAGAGAGCGCCCTTTTACATTTGTGGAAATGCAAGTCATTTCTTGTCTGTTATTTATTTATTTATTTATTTATTTATTTATTTATTTATTCTCATGTTGTTTAAAATTTTTAATGAGACACACAAGCGTACTGTGCGGTGCCTACGCACAGCGAGGCCAGAACAGTTTCATCATACAAGTCCATCATCATTTCCAGTCCAGCTGATAGTTGGTGTGTTCCAGGTGCTGCCAAAAGCACTGGCATTGTTGTGATCCTCCATGTTGCTCATCGTCTGGTGTCCCTCTCTCACTGCATCATGTACAGTTGGACCCATTAATAAACTACTGACAAATTTTATCTGAGCTGTGGTTATTTTCTTGTGTGACTATGTACTTGTAATAATTTTCACATCTTTTTTGAGGACAGGGTATATTTATACTTAAAAAGCCGAAAGTTAAATCAGGGTTGTCCGGTCTGTGTCCTAACAAAGCAACCAACAAAGTCCTTTTTATGTTTTGGATTTTTCGATGTTATTTGTTTCAGTAAAATATTCTATGTTGAGTTTAATGTGGAACAGAAAAATATATATTTAAGTTTGTATTTTTACTTAACTTTTATTGAAAGTTACCTTAATAAACAAATATGACTGATTTAAGTAATGTCAATATCTGATTGCTGAACAACATACTTGAGGCATTACCTACACATGGTAAAAAAAAAATTATTAAAAGCTGGTTACATTTAAAAATAAACCCTTAAAACAAGACATGCAATGACTGCAAGAACTAGATGAGCACCAGAAAAAAAATCTGTGTCTCTGTGTCTTCAGTGTCTCTCCACAGTTAGCTTTCTGTTGCCAAGCTGTCTTACCTGATAAAAGATTGATCTCAAAACTGCCCTGATCCTCATCAGATTCAATATGTCCATTTAAGAGTCATCGTTGACTTTGAATCTGGGAACAGATGAGCAAATCTTCTGCAACTAAATGCCAACTTAAGCTCAAAATATCACAAATGTGAATTAATAATCAAAAACACAACAATGGAAGACACATAGGACAATAGTAATTACAATTATCTGAAATTTTGACATATTTGGGTGTTTCAACTAAACAGTCAAAGATTCTCTGGCAAGTCTTTTAAAACTAAAAGACAAGTCTGTGACAGGAATACAATTAAATAACTAATTAATAAACTCTATGATAAAATGATCTACGAAAAGAATGTGGTGGAAATGCAACTTCCTGCAAGAACTCTGAACAAATATTAGTGGGGGTGTCTGGTTATGCTTCATCTAATATACATTTATCAGAAAATATTTCCAATCATATTAAACTAATGCAATTAAATTCTTCAAATCACTGCAGCTGTATGTTGTAGGATCATCCAATCCTGGAAAAAGGAAAGTTCAAAAGAAATCATTGCAATTGTAAAAAAGTATCTACATTTATATTCTTGATAACTTTATGTAAACATCTTATCAGAGCATAATGCATCTAGTGCTATAAATGAGAGAATTAGACAATAACATGTGATTTCTCTGTGCAGCTCAAGACGTTTTTGGCACATTGAGTGATTGCTCATTTCTAGTAGACCGGAAGGGGTAATAGTTTTGACTTCAGATAATTTGATATGACTAATAACAAAATAATGAGTAATACACAGAAGTATATTTATAAAAAAAATAGAGTTCATGTAAGTTCTAGATGTCTCTTAACATCACATTTTATTTTTCGCCATGTAATTTTCCTCATTTAAAAGTTTGAATTCATCCTTGGCTGAGAAAATGTTGTGAAGCAACTTCTATGCATCATCAGAGGAATGAATGAGTGAGTAAGCCATCCATCCAGTACATTTAGTGTCGGCCCCTCACTGTGAAAATAATTACATTTGAGATAAGGTATGCATGTGACATTTCAGTAAAAGCATATAAAACAAAATGATTTACCACTTTCTGAAACATTATTTAGAGATGAGTTTGTTTTACAAATGACAGAACATCTTGTGAGGTTAGACTACTTATGTTTTCCGCAGAAAAAAGTTTGATTTCTTGGTTTACATTAAGCAGAATAATGCCATAAAGCTCTGCTAAATCGAAGTCCCATTCACAAAACAACAATATTTTTGATATGGGCTAAATTTGGTTTAATTTAACAAAATGGCATTCTAAGCATTTCAGCATCAACAAACACAAATTTGAGTTTCCAACCCCAGGAATAGTTAAAGTTAGGTATCTTCAACTTATCACATGTCATGTTTTTGCAATATTTATTATTATTTAGTGGTCCCTTACTTGCTGCAGGACTTGTTTCTACTATTTTTTCACATACAGACACTGAAATTCTTGCCCATTTTGCTTTGCAAAAAAGCTATAGTCAGCTTTAGAGACTATAGCTCTAAAGCTATAGGTTTAACCAGAGAATCTGTGAACATCTATATGTCTATCTATGAAAAGAGGCACAATTAGGAGCCA
The DNA here is from genome assembly GCA_902982915.1 of Phalloptychus januarius. Taxonomy (NCBI): domain Eukaryota; kingdom Metazoa; phylum Chordata; class Actinopteri; order Cyprinodontiformes; family Poeciliidae; genus Phalloptychus; species Phalloptychus januarius. The sequence continues at coordinate 10,079,572 of CADWAE010000230.1, read as the reverse complement.
CCATTTGAGAAGGTGGGAGTGCAGTGACGTCACTAAATATTAAAACAGGTATGTCTCAAACTCCCATCAAAGCTGAAGCCCAGGCTGCCAAGCCAGAACAAGTGGTAAGTAATTTTTTTATTTGGAAAACGTTTGTTGGGTTATAATTGAAATGAACTTTATGAAGGAGCAAACAAAAAAAAATATTATCTTTTAAAAGATGAACATTTTATTTAAGCGTTTTTTCTTCTTTAAAAGTAATTCATAATTTTATCTGACAGAAAACACTATCGGACAGGTGTCAGATTATCTGCGTTTGGTCCAGAGGAAATGGTCCCGGTTCTCTTTAACCTGACCCTGGCCACTGTGTTTGTTCTGACCTGCATGTCAGCGGTCCCGCTGCGGGGCCACAAGCCGCCGCAGGTGGACCCGCTGACGGCCCACCGGGCAGATCCGCAATGCTGGGACTCCTCCTCGGCTCTGCTGCTGGAGATGCGATCTCCGAGGATAGCCGACACGGTCCCCGCCTTCTGGGACCTGATGGGGACCCTGCGGTCCTCAGAGGACGGGAAACACGCAGCGCTGTTCTGGGACCTGGCCCGGGTCTTTTGGGAGATCTACTGGGAATGTGTGATGTCCAGGAGCCACGGCATGGGGAGGAGGCACGTCACCTCTGTGCACTCCCTGATTGCTGACAGTAAGTGCGCACATTTGTTTTCAGTCAAAGGGATCTATAATTTGTATAATAAAAGAAATAAAATAAAACAACCAAAGTGAACGCATCAAAACGTCGCTGGAAATATAATACTTACCCTTTTCTTTAAAAAAATCTATGGATTCCTTGTAGTGATGTTTGCACACAGGCCATCTGAATTTGAGAATTTGGAAAACCCCATATTTAATTAGTGTCTTCTGAAAGTGTTTCGTCAGAGAATGAAACTTGAATACTAGAATGTGTGCAAACGATAAGAATGCCATTCTGTTAGGGTTAGTAAAGTTTTGGGACTTACCGTGAGCTATAAATAACATCCTCCTCCATGATTCACTGCTTCTTCTGGGTTCATTCCACCATTTATGTTGAAAGCACAATTACCTAGATTGTGAATTTCTCTTTAGATACCTCATTGAATTGTTTCAGTAAATTTCTTTGTACAAAACCATTTCGATGAGAGTGATGCATGTAGCAACTTTCACTCTGTGTTTGTCCTTTACAGAGTCCTTCAGGTTCAACAGCTCCAGAGCAAACTCTTGGACAAAGCTCACTGTCAGAGTGAGACGCAGAGGACACATCACCACACTGAAGACTGAACCCAAATAGAACACAACACAAATGTCTCCGAGGGTTCCAGCTGGACAGCTTTTGTCTTTATTTCACCGCTCTTTGTGATGCCCTTATCATCAGTTAAAATACAATGTTGAATGGATATTAATATTATTCTTTTACATACCTTAATAATGTTACTTTTTTATATGAACAATTAAATATCTGGCTCAAAAATGTAAAACCAAGTTTTTTTTATGTAAATGTGTGTCTGTGTATATACATTTTGGAGGATTTTGTAATGGCTAAGGAAAAAATAATAAAAAAATACATTTGCTTGTACAGTTCAGATGTAAGTTATTTGTTCTCATCTATGAAAATCATGAAATTTTACCAGGATACTGCTAAAATTTCAATGCTGTATTGAATTTTTTTAAAGATGGTTTGTCTGTATTTCACTAATTATAGCTTGTCATACATTTGAACCAAATCGATTTTTTTATTGAGTATTATGAAAAAAAAATGAACATCTGCCTGAAGACGGCAAGATCTGGATCTTCAGTGTTCTGTTGTTCTGTATAAAATATGACTTTTACAGTGAGGTGAAAATTATTATTTAAAATTTGCTCTACCAATATAATGAAATACAATGTGATACATGGCACAAGTCAAACTCAATTCAGGGGCTTGTTATTTTGACTTCATAGTCTCAGTCTATATTCCTGGGTCACAGCTCAGGGTTAAAGGTGATGTTGGATAATCTCACCACACACATTATACCGTTTTTTTGACAGAGTGGCCAGTACACTTAAGAGACAATTTTCAAATGATGAAGCAGTTAATATTTTTCAGCAGACTTTTATACTAGGTGGTATTAGAGTACTGCAAAACATTCCTTATCATGGAGGTACAAAACAGAACAAAAATGTCTTTAAAAATGTGGCAATGCCTTAATCTATTCCTTATTTAATAATATTATTATTATTATTATTATTATTGACAATAATAATAATAAAAAAATTACAACTTTGAGAAGAAAACTAGGCAAGAAATGAGTATTGTAAGAAAAAAAAGTAAAATCTGAAAGAAAAGAATCATGAGGGAAAAAAAATCTAATTTCTGAGATTAAGATCAGAATTCTAAGGAGAGAAAAAAAATCTGATTTTTTTAGTTAATTAATAATAATAATAATAATAATAATAATAATAATAATAAATGTGTTTATTTTTCTATTTTATTTTTGTTTGTTTGTTATTGCAGCAGGGGGCGCTGTCGGCCTCATAAGTTCATAAATTCGCTCAAGGTTTACTTTTACTTCTCAACTTCCGTTGTTGGGCTCCTCCAATCTTTGACATTAATTCGGACTCTTTAGCTCGTATTTCTGTCTCCTTCGTCGGTTCGGAGCTACTAGATTATGCTGAAGTGAACATTTCTTTCACCGACCAGGAGAAAACTCGTCTACATGGTATGCCAGCGTCTTGTTTATTGTCATTTTGTACTTAGATGGTGAATGATGCAGAGTTCAGAGTGCAGGTTCACATCGCTGTTTTACTCGTTATTTTTCCGGGTTCTGATCCATGTTTTTGTGGATATTGGAGAAAACAGACTGACAAATTTAGCTTGGTTTAGAGGAAGTATTTAGAAAAAGAAAACGATCCCAACGGGTTAAACTTATGTTATTGTAAATAAGTCAAAAGATCTTCTAAATTGGACTTGTAGGTGATTCCCCACAAAAATATTTAGGAGGGAAAAATTTTTTTCCCTCGTATGACTCAGCAAACCTGGCATCGTCACTTCTTGTTGGAAATGTTTTTATCTAGCATGTAGACAGTGACGCATAAATTATTGAGTAAAATATTTCTACTTTCGCATTTTATCACTTTACATAAAACAATAACATGTTTAGTTTACTGAACTTGAAAGTACATTTAATCAACTATACGTTATTTTAACCTCGCTTATCCTGAATGGTTTGGTTTACAGTCATGTAGGCTGTAATACTTCTTGTGTGTTTTACTTTTAAAACCTTAACATTTCTGATATTGTACAGCATACATAATCATTTTCAAACTTTAACTTTTCAGTCGCTTCCAGGCTTTTAACTCAAGTTAGTTGTGATCATTTCCTTGGAAAAAATTGAACAAGGAAATAGGGGCAGATCTTTTATAATGACAAAGAATGAATAAACAGAATGAAAGGTGTTAAAGGTGTAAAAGGAATATTTTACTGGGTGATACATTTTTACAAATAAACACCAGTGGTCACCTTGGTGGTCTGGCTGCTGATTCTCTGTCCTATGATCTGTGTCGTGTCCATAAATCCTCTAGATTTATGGTTCTAGCTGGTTGATAATTCGGAGCTAGTCTGTTTTCAAAGAGGAGACAGTTTTTTTATTTTATTTAAGTGATTATCTTTGTTCTGAAAGTTGATTAGCACATGTCGACAAGACTTTTCCAGGGATCATGTGTCGACCTAAAGCTGTATTTCTTTATTTTCTGTCAGAAGTGGCTTATCAATTCAGGTATTTTGTATCTTAGTATTTTCATGGCCTGCTGTTGTTCAACTGTTGAATTGTTTCACTTTCGTTTAACTCTGTGGTGCTTTCTTGTTACAGGAAATTTCAACAAAGCACCACATGAAGGAGGCTTGGCGTGTTTAGGCATCTGACTCACATCATGTGATTCACAGAATCTAACTTGGTTTATTACATAATAGAAAATAGTATAATGATATGAAGAGTCTGAGGGAGCATTAAAGGAGTACTAAATGGTCGAATGATCTCAAAATCATTCTTAATCATTAAAACTGTTTCAGTTTGTTGTAGAAGGACTTTTACTCTTGAGTGTTTTCTATGTATTGTCTCATTACAACCACAAACATCCATGTATTTTCTGAAGTATCATCTTTCAATATAATACATGGTTTTTTAAAATGTTTTACAAGTAAAAAAACTGAAAGATGTGCTACGTATTTATATTAATAATTCATTTTATTCATTATTGCTTGAAAGCTGTGTGAGTTCAGTCAGAATGAATGGAGAGTGTCTGTAAACACATCATGAATCAGACTAAATGACTTCAGTGAGTCTCTCCTGAGTCATTGCTCTGCATCAAGATCCGGACTTACTTGGACGCTCCTGGGCTTTACAAGTACAACTAAAAATGTTTCTATATTTTGAAAGTTCATACTTTCTTTGTAGCTCATTTCAGGAAAAGAAACCTACATATTGTATAGATTTACCACATAGACTGAAATATTTCTATTTTTCCTTTAATTTTGCTTGAAGAAAACAGCAGTCCAGACAGACTGGTTTGTTTACATGACTTCATTTAGATGGAGATTGCAGAAACCCAGATTGCGATCATATTTTTATTTTAATGTTTGTTTCTTTTTAGCATTGGTAAGACGTTTCTGATGTTGTGTGGGTCAGCAGTGGCCTGATGCAACTAGACAGACATTTATACCCCATGTGTACGGGGTATAACTTGGTGGCTTACTTAAACCTTGCAAAGATCCCTAAATTTTTTAAAGGATTTATCTTGGCAGTCAGGCTGAAGTTATGACTGCTCCTTCCACTTGACTTTCTTTCAATATGCTATAACTTTTCTGAGACACTGAATTTTATGTTTTCATCAAAATTACATCAATCCTCTATGTGTAGGGAATCACGAGTTTAGATTCTTTAAATGAGTTACAAAACCCCTGAACTTTCACACATGAGAATGTCCAAACAAGTTTGACTGTAAGTTAAGGCATATTTGTTTCATGGAGTAGGAGATTGATCCAAAGCACACCAGCACGTTTACCCCTGAAAGGCACAAAAATGACTTTACTCTGTAAAAACTTGACATCTAAATACATTTTTTGTGTGTTTATTTTTTTAAATGACAGGAAATGGATTTCCATAAGGTTCTACTTGAAGTGGGTAAATCCTTGTCCACTGATGAGGTGGAAGCTCTGTCTTTTCTGTGCACTGACATCTTGAGCAGAAAAGCAGTCTCTCTGGATGGTGCCAGCGACCTCTTCTCCTTACTCATGAAAGAAGACCGTCTGTCAGCTGGAAACCCGCAGCTTCTGGTGGAGCTTCTCCACACCATCCAGCGTCCTGTTATTTTGCAGAACATTAAAGTTTCTTTCCAATTGCCCTCGCCCAGCACCCTCATTTCACCCTACAGGTGGGCTTTCTTTTTTTTTTTTTTTAATAATAATAAAACAAGATTTTGTTATTGGTTGTATATATGATGACAAATATCCAAAGCTTTAAAACTCATTCAAAAAAATGTCCTCCTCTGAAGTACATGAATGTCCCTATACAGACTTGCATAGGAACATTTTTAGAGCAAGTTATAAGGAAGTGTTTTTCTCTGCTCTCCTAAACATGTGCTGACATGTCTAATAGCTTTCAGAAAGGATTAATATACCCCATCAAATGCCCTGTTCTTTATTGATATTGATTGGATTTAAGAGTTGAACAAAAATCAAAATTGTATGGGTGCACCGATTGCAGTCTTCTGGCCAATCACCAATCTTTAAAAAGCCTGACCTGCCAATTACAATATTGGGTGATACCAGTATTTTTATTTTTTTGTCTGAAAAAATATATATAGCAAAGTATAGCAAGTATAGCTATACTTTGCCTTCAAAGTATAGCAAGAAAGTCACAGAGTTGGTAACAGCGGGCTGACTATTGTCAACTGCAAATATGCAGACAGGACCTGGTGGGCCCGTCGATCAGTCAAGTCTCTCTCATAAAGAGGACAGTGGTTTATTTTTGTATTTTTTGAGCTTTGAATTTAAATATATTTTGGGACCCTGGACAAAAAATGACATAAACAAAAAAATCTACAAAAGTTACATTTCTCTTGGAAATAAAATGGCTTATTTTTATAATGCCTATTTTGCAAAATTAGGTTTATAAATGAAAGAATATTTTTAGTTTTAAATTTATTTACATTTCCTTTAATGTAACATTCACAGCAATAAAAGTTTAATTAAAAAACACATAGTTGCAACCAATATGTCAAAAATAATATTTCTCACACCATTGCCATTTTTTGTGAAAATATATTTGCCTGAAAATGTCTAGAAAAAAAATTTGCTAAAATTAGTGTTTTTAAATTGCTTTTGTGTTTCCAAATAGTTCCCTATTTTTTAGCAATTTCAGCCAAATGTTAAGACCCAAGAATAAGTTCTTTCTCAGTCTGAAAATTTTGATCAGGAATGCGTATTATTGAAAAATGTTGAGCCTTTCCTATGATCTCTCACAATCGCTCTTGTTTCAGGAAGCTGCTCTATCGCCTGTCAGAACAAATTACTGAGGACGAGCTCAAGGAGATGAAGTTCCTGCTAAAGGACATCCCACGAAAGAAACTCGAGCATAAAGTTGGGTGATTCTTCCTTTGTTCTTGCTTTTCGCTCCCAGACGAGGTTCATCTGCAGCAGAGGCTTTTTTATTTTATTCTCATCATTTTCTTTTTAACCTTGAACCTTTGAAGGCTTGTTGGGAGAAATATCTACACAGATGTTCGAGAAACCAGAAATTGTTTGAAATATTTGCACTACACTGCAAGTTTAACTATAAGCATTCTTTACTCTGCAGACTACACTGGGAGTCTTCCTGGAGATGGAGCACATGGCCCTCATAAATGAATCTAGCCTTGAATATCTGGAGACCATATTTAAGTCAGTGTGTCCTGTGCTGAATGAAGAGATTCGTCTCTTTAGGAAAGGTAAGCCATTTATAATCATAGATATCAACCAAATGAGGAACATGGCCTGTCTCTTTCAAACCCCACGCATTAACACATTAAATATTGCAGTACTTAAATAATGTGGGGCATTTGTTATGCATGCACAGCTTAAGGACTGCACCAACAGTACTTAAACCCTCTGTCATGACGAATGTTGCTTGAGCATATTCATCGAGCCAAAAAACGAGATATTTACTAGATTGCACTTTTATAGAGGAGGGGAAAAAGGAGTTGGACCTCAACAAATGAAAAACACATCTGTAAATATTCTTACACCATCAAAAACATGCTCCAGTTCCCAAAACAATAATTTTTTGTGTTTGTTTTCTTTCAGAAATTTGGCATCCGAAGTTGTCACCTTTGCCGGTTGAATCAAGCCAGGTAAATCATATATGAAAGATTAGACATCTGTTTTTTTGCTACACTCCAGAATTTTGACATTATATATTACAAAGATATATATTTTTGCCATTTATTAGATCCCGAAACCTTACTATAAGACTGCCTTACGGGAAGATAAGAGTAAGTCATCTTATCATCTGGTTTATTTTCCAAATTGTTGCTATTATTGAATCATTTTGTGACAAATTAGTCAACAAAAATTTAGATAATTTTGTTTTTTATAACATACATGGCAGCACAGCTGTTGTTAACTTATTTCACATGGCAATTTTACCTTTTTTTAACCTTCCTATTTTGATTATAAACCATTTTTTTTCCTTAAGCTCCACAACTTCCTTCGGTAAGTTACCAGAAAGCTTCTTAGTTACTAGACAAAAAATAGATACAATTTTTTTTTTCATCCATTGAATTTTATTTCAATGTAATTTTTCAGGAGCCTTCCGTGAATCCATCCAACTCCCCAAATGGTATCTATTTATTTATTCATTCATTCATTTTTTTTTTATAAAATCAGTTTTTCCGTTGCTACTTTATTAAAACTGATGCATTTTAATTGAACACTTATCTTATCTTAGCTACATCTATAGACTGTAAATTAGACAAGGTAGAAGACAGTATTTAATAGTCTTTACTAACATTTACTTCTGTTCCACACTTCTTTCACAAAAGGAGAAATGGCTTCTTTCGATACAGTGAATCCAGAAAAGAACAACACAGAGTCTCAGAAAAATGATGTGGTTTGTACATTTATTCTTTCTGTACCTTCTAAAATAAATGCTCAAGTAAACAGGATCCTGTTCAATCTGGAAAAGGCTGAAATTTGGTTCAAGTATTTTCCAAGTTTACAATTTTATTACAAACCAAATGTTGTACTGTAAAGTGCCTTGAATTTAGTTTTTATTCTTTGTGGATTTCTCCTTGTAGTTTCTGTGTGATTATCCAATGACTGGGAAGAGAGGGATCTGTTTGATAGTGGACAACTTTGATTTCTCTAAATCGTGCAAACATTTAACATTTAAATTAAACAATCGAGAGGGAACCAAGACTGATAGAGGTAAGTTGATGTGTGATTACCTTTTAATGAAATCCCTTGTGTGCGTGTGTGTGTGTGCGTATGCGTGTGGTGGGTGTGTTGGGGTGTTTTTCCTCCAGACTCTGTAATCACTGTATTTACAACCATTTTCTTCTATTTGTATTCCTTTCAGATACTCTGAAAGAAGTATTTGAATGGTTGGGCTATGAGGTGGAGATATACCTAGACTGTGAAGCGGCTCAAATAAAAAGTTTGTTTACCCACATCGGCCAACAGGACCACAGAGAGTACGACAGCCTGGTGTGCTGTATTCTCAGTCATGGCATGGAGGGTAAAGTGTATGGTGTAGATGGCAAACTTGTTGAGATCAAATTGCTGATAGAGTGCATCAATGGAGAAAATTGCCCTTCTTTAATTGAAAAACCCAAGATGCTTTTCATCCAGGCCTGTCAAGGCTCAAAAGAACAGTATCCAGTCAAACCAAACCACAGAGCATTCAGTCTGATTTCGACTGACAGTATTCAGTCAAACCAAACCATTGAAGACGAAACAACCCGAATTTCTGCTGATGCGAAAGTTGCAGATCTGAGGAGCCCAGTCATAGCTGACTTGCTGGTGGGCATGTCCACGGTTCCTGATCATGTCTCCTTCAGAGATAAAGTCTGTGGCACCTGGTATATCCAGTCGTTGTGCAAAAACCTCATCAAGTTTGTGCCAAGGTTAGTAATGCATATTGACATCTGCTGCTCATGATTTGGTGGAGAGAACTCACTTGCAAGTGCTTTTCAAAAATATGATTGTAATTGAAAAGTCTATTTATTTCATTAATTTGATTCAAAAGAGAGAGCCTTAGTTTATTACACACAGCAACATAAAGTGCTTATTTCTGTTGTCATTGGTAAAGTGTTTAACTTGCTCAAGTGAATTATCATTAATGGTGATAACCACATACAGTAATAGCTCTGACCCAAGCTGTTCTTTGAGTACTTATACTTTTTAAATCTAACTGAACAATCTCATGTTTTGCCAGGAGGATTGACCTTGTCTCCATTCTCACACAAGTGAACTCCGATGTTAGCGGGATGAGCGATTTTACTGGGCTGAAAAAGCAAATGCCTCAACCAGCCTTCTCTCTCCGGAAGAGGGTGATCTTCCCTGTCCCTGAGAGATGCCCACCCAAAATTAGAGATTTTACCAAAGACAATCCTTGAGAGACACTGGATTTTATTTATTTATTTTTTTTCACTGACAGTTTACAAGTTTAAATCAAATCTTGAGTTTTGAAGAATCAGGTTTATCCGTTCTTTTGTACGAATCCCTTTTGAGTTATAGGTCTTCAAATGGTATTAATAAAGTACTACGCTCAACCTTTTACTGAGACTCTCTATGTAACCATTTTATCATATTTTTTGTACAATCAATTTAGATCTTGCAATTTCTTATATCTTTTATTTGTGCTCATAATAATGTATAGAAACTTCTTTTTTGTTTTATTATCATTTACAACACATTTCATGCCATTTTCCAGCAACTTGTGAAAATTTACATTATATTCAAGTATCACAAAGAAGCCAGCATGTCAGTGCTACAACCGTATTCTTTAGTTTTCTGTTTGTTCTTGACCAGATCTCCTCCCATTTACCTCAGGGTTGTTGCATTTTTATAAACTTTTGTTCCAAAGTGTGATTGGAGTTCCCACCACAAATGTTATGGACATAATTTATTCTGACATAAATACTCGTGCTAATTCTATACACTTTTTCAAGGGATATACTAGTTGACAAGGTTCCTGTTGCCTTTCTCGTGAATATTGCGACACTTCATTTGAATTACAAATGGCCATGTAAAGCACTCTAAAACATCTGTTGAACAAAAAAAGAACTGAGTGAAATGAATGTGAAATTATGAAATAAAATGATCCTAAAGAAATAAAGTAGCCAGTTACTTTTTGGTGTCCATTAAAAAAGAATCTATACAGCTGTTATAAGGCCAGGTTTTTGTGATGTGGAAACTGAAACCTTGGGCTTACCTGAGTTGAGTTTTTTTTCTGATTGTCTGCTGAATTCGTCACCATAAACAAACAAAAAAAAACAATAAATAGTTCACTAAGTAAGTTTCAGTGGGACTACTGGGATTTTCCCAAGGTTTGCTTTCGCACATCTTCCAACAGAATTTGAGGAAATGAGGTTATATGATTCCAACAAAACCAAGTCTCTTACCTGCAGGGGGCGATAGGCATTTTCCAAACCATTTTGTGGTTGCAGTTGACCCGGATGTTTATACGATTTGTATTTTTACCCCTTTCAGAAAGAGTCCTGAGTTGTCAGGTTTTATGATCTGGCTGTCTAACTAGTGAAGTAAGAAAAAAAATTAAAAAAAACAAATGTCTAAGAAACAGCAGAGGAAACTTTAGGTTGTAGTTTTCCCTAAAACATCGCTGCGCTGGCCCTTTAAGAAAGCCGGGGATCACAGCGCTAGCACAAACCGTCAGAACGCCGCATCTTTCTTCAGTCTCAATGCAATTTTAGTGTTTTTAGCGTATATTTATTTTTAAATTTAATTCCCATTAAATCCGGAGGCGTGCATGCATGTGAGTTACAGTTATTATTGTACTTTTGAAAAATGTCCTAAATCTATTAGGCTGTTTTTTTCCCGCTGTTGATGGAAACCATTTTATTCGCTTTTCTGTAACGTTCTCTACATTCTGGTTGTTGGTCGGGTTGTCCATTCGCAGGTCACCCAGTAAAATTGTATTAACTTCGTGTGAGGGTATCAATATTTTCATCAAGCCCTAAAATACCCCTAACTCGATGCTTTCATCGTCAAACCAAAGATTCCCCTCGTCACTCGCTGTAAAGATATCTGTTTCTTTAGCAATGGTCAGATCTGTTTCTAACGGTTATTTAGATGCAACGCGACGATGGCTGCAGGCTTTTCTTTGGAGGAAACTGCTGCAGACCACAAATCTTCCTGCTAATTAAATAAACGGTGGCGGGATTTCAGCTGGACACTTACAGTTTAGTCTGTGAAACTGTTATAATATGAGTAGCTAGCTGTTCGCTAATCATTTTCAGCAAATAATATAAATATTAGCATTTTTTTTCTTGTAAGGTATGGGTTATTATGAGACTTTTTGCAATCAAGTATTTGGATGTGATAATTTTGTGCAGTGGTCTTAACAATCATATTGTGACATGTCAGATTCAAAACGTACATGTATTTCAAAGGCATTTATTGATCTGTAGCTGAAACCCCGCACAGGACCATGAAGTACTAAAATCCAATTTGTAATCCTGTTTCACAGTGCTTCTGATAAGCAGAACAAGCTTATACTATAAACATGTCTGAACAAGGTTATCAGTCACCAGCTACTCCTGACAGAAGGTGAGTGTATTATTTGAATTTTCTTACTTTTAAACAACTTATTTTACTAATTTAAAAGTTCTAGGTTCTCAATTCAACATAGTTTCTATGTTCGACTGTTTTCCTGCAGAACCATTTTTTATTACCTTGTGTATAAAAAGTGTTTCAGAGAGAGAGATGCATACAGTATGTGGCAGTTCCTGATAAGCAGGCAGCAACCAAGCCAACCAGCTGCAACAGCGGAAGGCCTCTCTCCAAACCCTGCATGAAACAGCAAAACTAAATAGGCACTAATGTCACCAAATCCCTGTCATGTGTAATAAGAAAATCAATAAGCAATATAGAACAGCTCTGCTAATGTCTGCTTTTTCATATTTTCTTTCATGCATTTCTAATAAAGTGAAAGCCGATGCTTTTTGTTTCCGTGTTGAACAGCCTGAGCACACCAGAACCACAGAGGTCGGGCTCCTGGAAGACACCCATACAAATCCTGTATGAACATGGCGTCGTTACTGGTGACCTCCCCATGTTTGTGATGGAGAAAGCAGAGGGAGAGGCTCACCAGCCCAGCTTCGTCTTCAGTGTGACAATAGGAGGTGTTAAATATACAGGTGTGCAGCAGTAAACTCTTACAGTGACTCACAAACGTACCCACACAGCTTTGTACATGTTGAGATTTAATGTAATAGACTAAAATAGAAATAATGGATATTTGTGAGGGAAACAACTGTCTGTTTTTTAAGCTGATGCTGCAATTAGACCTTCAGGTTTTCATAGTTAGGTCTGTACTTTCTATTAGATTTCTTTTTTTTTTTTCGAAATTAATGACATAACCAAGAATGAAGAACCAGGTTCCACACTTTTCATTGTATTTTTTCTTGTGGTTTTTGGGCATCAAAATAAAGTATTTAACCCCAGTATAGCTGAATTAAGGTACTGCAAATTATGCTGTTAAGAATTAGTATTACAGAATAATCCAGTGCAGTATTGAAAGCTCAAAATATACATATAAAAATCTTGAAATTTATAGAGCCGTCTCCTGTATTGTAAATTTTTATCCTAACTCAACTCATAAGGGATTTCCATGTACAAAAATAGCTGAATGAAGAAAAGAGATTGACATCCAAATATAGTAAGTGGAATAAATGTGAAACATAAAATAATCATAGACTTGAATGTGCAAGTAGAGCTTCCTGCATAGAGAAAGAAAGGAAACATTGACACTGCATTCTCACTGCATAGTTTTTTTACTCCTGTGTTTTGGTCCTTAAGGATGGAAGTTGACATTATGTGAAAGTGTGTTTTTAAATCTGTTCTGTCATTTGTGTAATATAATAAATGTTTCTGCTTTCACAGGTCAGGGACCCAGTAAAAAGGCAGCTAAGCAGCAGGCTGCAGAGGCCGCACTCAAAATTTTGAACATCGACTCTGAAAGTGGGTGAGTAGAGCTTGACAAACCGTGAACTAATTGATATGTATCTAAAGAATAAAGGGCTTTCCTATTGAAATAAACTTAAGAAAAAATGTTGTGCAATGTGCTGTGCAATGTTACTTACTGGGTCTAAAATGTGGAAAAATCAGATTATTCTTAGCAAAATGTTTTGAAGTAAAATAAAGATAAGTAATTTGAATTGTGTTTTTATTGACTCATCTACAAACTATTAATCTCAGAACATTATTTGGACTATCGGATTTATCGTCTCAACACTTAATGGCAAATCTGGTTTGTAAAACACTTGAAAATAAATTCATCTCTTACTCTTACTGCAGTAGATGATTCTCAGACTTAATAATGTTGGTCAAACCAAATCTTCAATTCCAGTACATTTATAAACTCATTAGTAATATGATTAATTAGACGTGATTCCCTGGGGTGTTAATTTGTCAGACTGATCTCATGATGCCTGTGATGTTGCGTCCAACAGGGCCGTTCCTGGGAGGTCCAACATTAATGGCGTTGTAGCAGAACCAAACAACCCCGTGGGCCTGCTACAGGTGTGCCGCCTTTCTGCTCTTCAAATGTCGGCTTCATGTTTACCTAGCTTCAAAATCTTTAATTGTTCAGTTAAGACGTCATGTAGAGCTGTTGCAGCAACACGGCCTTCTTTGCAGCCCTGATGAAACTACAAATAAGTCAAACTAAACAAGTGATGCTCCCAGAATATTTTTTTCTGTTCTGTCATGTGGAGCTTGGTTAAAGTTTGTAACAGCATTAAGATTTTTGGTTTCATCTGTCAGAAATCTCTTTATTTATGGGAAATGCAACAATCAGCAGTACGGTCTCTGTTGTCACATTTACTTTAGCATGAAAAAGTGAAAGTTTAATAAAAATAGCATAGCTTGGCTTTTTTGCCATTTGCTGGTGAAAAGATAATCTTATTATATTTCCTCAATTACTTTTACAATGATCTCAGATTGTTGCATGCTACCAAGTGTAGATACTGATAAGCCGTGTGGCAGATTTATGATCTGAACATGATATTGAATTAAACATGGATTTTGTTTTTTGTGTCAGGCCCTGGCGTTGCAGAGAAGATGGCGTATTCCTGAGTACATTATTTTAACAGAGAACGGGCCGCCACACCGAAAAGAGTTCACAGTAATCTGTAGACTGGAGTCGCTCGCAGAACAGGGTGTGCTGTTTTTGCTGTTATTTATTTCTATTCCAAACACAATTTTACTGTTTTGTTTTTTTTTGTTCATTTGTTGGATGGGATTCTTCTGAGGCTTAGTTTTACGTTGCAGGGGTTGGAAACACCAAAAAAGCAGCAAAAAAGGAAGCAGCAGAGAAAATGGTGGCGAAGCTTCAGAGTTTATCGGGATCCTCTGAGATCACATGGGTCTGCTATAGTTTTTTTTTTTTTGACTTTTTGCCATACTTTTTTGTTAAAATTGAAATCAATTTAAACGTTTTCTTGGACCTCATGTTTTCAGACTCCTAATCCGAACGTTTGCTTTGAGAACATCAGGAACTCCACAGCAGAGAAGATCTCGCTCCTCAGGAGAAACCCTCTGAGCATTCCCAACACTGACTACATTCAGATGCTGCTAGATCTCTCCAAAGAGCAAGGCTTTGAGGTCACATACTTTGACATAGGTGAGATCGCTACGTCTGGTCTGTAAGAAAATGTCTTTAATTTTGGTCCATCTCCCATTCCCACTGACTTTTCCAACCAGAATACAAAAATGATAATTTCATGTTTTCTTTAAATAAATTGTCCTTTATTCTAGGAGTTATTGAAGATGGAAAATCTATTTCATTTAAAGAACAGAAAAGATTAAATGTTCCCCGATCTCTCCTTTTTGGATAAACCCCTAAAATAACTGACAATTTTTATTCTTTTTATATGAGGTCTTGAAAAGTATGAGGGGAAGATGAGACAATTTCCATTGTCTAAGTTTCTTTTCTCCCTCTCTTCATCATGTAATTTCCTCCTTTCTTCCTTGCTTCCTCAGATACTTGAGTTTGTTAGGTGTGTCTAAATTTGAAAAAGTTAAAGTATATGAATACCTTTGCATGCCTTTGTGCACACAGTTTGATTCCAGGTAACATCTGACAATAGAAGACAAATCAGCTGTCCTTTTTAAACGTGTCGGTGTTTTGCAGATGAGCTGACGGTGAACGGTCAGTACCAGTGCCTGGCAGAGCTGTCCACCTCCCCCGTCACCGTGTGCCACGGCACCGGCATCTCCTGCAGCAACGCCCACAACGACGCAGCGCACAGCGCCCTCCAGTACATGAAGATAATGGCTTCCAGCAAATAAAAATCCCAGCAGAGCCAACAGATTCTCTACCTGACCCTCGTCATCTGTATTCGTCTGTGTCACAGAGCAGCTCAGCTTGACTCCTGCTGATTTTATTGGAATTGATGAAGAGATGAAAAGATCCAAAACTTTTAACATAAGCAGATTTATCATGGTGCTTTTAAGAGGCTTCAACTATCCAGAATATTTAAGCAAATGTTAAGTAACAGCAATGAATTAGCTTTTTAACTTACCTTGAACTAATCATGCTTGGTTCATTTAGATTTTGCACTACTGGCTCGGTTTTTTCATTTTATTCACAGTCAGGAGGTAAGTTGCTTCAGCTTCGTGTTAGTTAATTTTTTTTACTAGCATCACAATAAATGATATATCAGGAGAAGTAATAGTTTGAATGCTAGGAATGTTTCCATTTAAATCCACCCCAGAAATTCAGTTTGTATACTTTAGATCCAGAAAGTGTTCACAGTTCTTCACTTTTTCCACATTTTATGTTACAACCCTATTCCATATTGTTTTAATCTCTTTACTCAAAATCCTCTGCTCTGACTAAGGCCTTCTCCCTCGATCGCTCAGCTTAAAGGGCCAGCCAGCTCCAGGTTCAGTCCTTCTTCCATTTATCAATGATGGAGACCACTGAGCTCATTGGGACATTCACCAGATCTGAGCTCAAGACAATTCTTTTGATTTCATTCTTTGTCTTTGACCTCTGACCTGCACTATTAACTGGGGAACAAAATATATTAATTAGACTTTCAAAATCAAGTCCAATCAACTGTATTTACCACAGATGGACTCCATTTAAGTTGCAGAATCAACTAAATTTTGAGCTTCACAGCAAAGGCTGTGAAAAATTTACATAAATTGGATTTCTTCCTTTTTTATATATAAATTTGCAAAAATCTCACCATATTTTTCAATATTGTCATAATATGGTGTATTTATGTGTAGAGATTGATTTAAGATCATTTAGATTAACACTGTAATGTATCAAAATGTGTGAATAATGAAGCACTGTGAAGACTTTCTGGATGTTCTGTCAGAAATGCTCCCTGCAATGCGATTTGTCTTTAAAACAGCTACTTTCAAACTCTCTCTTGATGCAACTAACTGTATAGATGTGATCCTCTGAACAACGCTCCCAACCTGTGTAAGACTGGAGCCTCTGTTTGTTTTGAAACCAGCAAATAAACCCAATCAACTCCTGAACTATGGCTGCTGTCTGCTCGCGGTCGGGCTGATGGTTGATGATTGTTGCAGTTATTGCTGGAGACATTTCTCCGAGGAGCCGTCCAACAGGCCGTCAATTTGTTGGGCAGTGCGTCTTCCAGTTCTGGTCTGGTTACGTCCCAGATGGTCCACAAGTGGAATCAGTTTTGATTTGTTTAGCTTAATACCAGTAGTAATGAAGAACACCAATTATACAAAACGATGAGATGGTTCTTCACTGACCATAGAGACGGTTTTTGTTTCTAAATGTTTTATAGACTATGACACATTTTTATGATAAATTTCAGGTTTTTTTAAGAGACTTCATGGATTTAGTTCAGTAGTAATGCATATTAATTACTTTAAATGTGGTGAAGTTCTGCAGTTGAGACCAGACGGTTGCATACATTAGAAAATAGCACAAGTTTTTGTTTTCATTCTTTTCACTATTTAAAGTTAAATTCATCCTTTTTTTGCTCTGTTCAGATTGCTTCAGTTATTTTTCTTTACTAAATGCCACAATGATGACATGCAAAAATGTATTTCTCTTAAGTTCTTTATGTTCAGAAGTTTACATACACGTTTTTAGTTCTTGGAAGAATTGCTTGTTGCTGAAATGTGCTATACATGTTAACTTGCCTTTCCTCATCTGTTTTTTTTCCTTTCATCTTGACTGAAAGTCTTCTGATGTTCAGTTTAGCCCCAAACCCTCATCCACGACTGCAGTTTCTCCAAGATATAAAAACACACCCACTCCTCTGTTTGTCGTTTGCCATTTTATTAGAACAAGCACTATGCAGCAGCAGTGTACAGTGTCCATGGAAAGATATGTACTTAGTTAAAATTGCACTTTAGAAGGTATCCACTAGGGAGTAGATCTGAATAAAACCAAGCTGACCTTTAGTGCTTTGTGATCCGTGTCAGTCCACAAGGGGAATTGGGTCCAAGTTAGAAAATAATAACCTTTCTTTGTAAGGCATCAAAGACATTCATTGGCAAGCTAAAGTTGTATAGACATGCAGGTGGAGCGATGGACGTAGAGAGCTTCAGGTCTTTTAATTTTTTTTTCCTCTCCTGATTCTATGATACAAGGACTACAAGAAGCACTGCTTTGAGCTGCTGGGACTCGGTCACTGAAGCTGGTGGGGGAAAGGTAATCAGCTTCAGCGGCGAAGAACGTCTTTAAACCGCCAGCATGATGCAATCAGAACAAAAATACATTAAATCTAAACTACTCTGTCCAGAGGGAAAGCCTCGGTGTGTGTAATCGTCTGCAGGTAGATGGGAAGTGTGACTTTCTTTAATGGCATACCTTCTTCTTGGTGTGGTGTTCCTGTCCGGTGTGTGTGTGTGTGACGCATTGATAAATGCTTTAAGGCACAGCAAGTGAAACTGAAGAGTTTTAGCGTTGCGATTGTGACCCAGAATTTCTTTTTCTTCCTTCTTTTAAATAGCGAATCACATAGATGCAAAGCAGATCTACTTTTTTTGGTTTTTAATCTTCACTCTTGCTTTATATATACTCCTTTCTCACTCTGCAGAACTATAGGAAGTAGGACAGTGTGTGAGTACTCAAATGTGTTGGAGGGTTTTTTTAAAAGGATGATATATTAGTCTGAAGAAGAAAATAAAAAATAGGCAGAGCTATTCAAAACCTTAAAGCTTCTCTGTTTTGCATTAAATATACAAACTTTATATAACCGTCTTGTTTTTTGCAGAAGCAAAAGATGTAGCATTAAGTTTTCTGGGGAATCGGATATGAATCTGGTAAAAAAAACAAAACTAAAAGAATTACCCTGCTGCTCTTTTACATGGCAACCTGTAGGTGTCGCTGCTGCCTCACAGATTTGAAATAATAGCTTTAATAATTCATTAGAAGGGTTGGTAATTTGTTATCAAGGAAATTAACAAAAATGGGAAAAAATTAGAAACTAAGGTTATTTGCATGTTAAAAGACTTCACAGTCTCTACCACACTTTTGCTTCATCTTTTCTCACACTGCGAAACATTTACACTGCTTTAAACACCCCTTAAAGTTATGTCACATATTTCCACAGCCACAAAACTTAATGGGTTTCTATGAGATTGTATGTGATTGACCAACACAGTGTGAAGTAGGAATATAAAGACGCTGTTTACATTTTCTACAAATATATATCTGAAAAGTGACTAAGTGAGTAAGTATTCAGAGTAACTGAGTACTCACTCTGAAAAGTGAGTAAGTGAAGCATAGTAAGTATGCTTTACTTACTATGATAAGTGAAGCATATTAAAGAGTCTTCCTTTACTATGAAGCATCTTTATTAACAGATGAAATACACCTGTGTGTAATCTAATATAGATGAAGATAAATTCAAGTGAGTCATGGAAGAAAACTTCCTGTAGGCAGCAAATGATTTGAGACTGGGTATTCATGGGTTAGAATGGCCCTGTCAATTCCAGATCTATATCCAAACGAGAATCTGAAGCAAGATTTGAAATATTTCAGTGTCTAGACATCCAAAGATGTTTGAGACATATCCCAAAAGACATGCAAGGGTTACTGAATAAGAACTTGCACATTTGGGATTTTTATTTGCAAAAGCATATGCTTGTTTTTCTTCCACTTCACAGCTATGCTGCACTATCATCTAAAATCCCAGTAAAACACATTTAGGTTTCGTGGTTGTGATTTGACAAAATGTGAAGGCATTTGTGAAATTAAATACTCTTGCAGCGCAACATATCGGCACCACCTGCAGACAGGAAAAACGCATTTCTAATGTATTCGTGTAGCACATTCTGACCCTACGCAAGTCTTTATAGTTCTGTGTAATTTAGAAGAGTTGATTTCGTGGAAAATAATAAATCATGACAATGTTTTAACTGTTCACCATCTCTTCTATTTATATTCTAAAGCAACCGACATGTTTTATATTGTGTACTCCTATAAATGTGTTAGTAATGTGATCTCTTTCACTGTTTCTGTCAATCTAGCATTAGTCGATTCCCCAGAGAAGATTCTGCCACCTAACAGATTCATTAGTATTAAAAAACAAAAATAAATAAAATCTGCCAATTCAAATAATTCTTCCACACAAGATATATTTTTTTTATAAAAATACTTCTGTTTTTTTTCTCTACAATATTTGTTGATATAGTAAATACGGCTTTATGCCCGTGAAAGCTGCTCTCTAAGCATGCACATATTGGTAGGTATTCAAAATGTCTACTCCATAGACTAGTCTATGCCAAACTGCTGTCTGGAAACGAAATGGCTTCAACTAAAAGGCGCCTAATCCTTTGACTTGTATGGGGGTCTTTTTAAGGCAAGGACAAACTGGGAAAGTCAGAAGAGCTGAGGACAGATCTACGTAGTAGTGGCGACCCAGCTTCCACAAGCAGGATGAGGATGTTTCTACGGATGGGTGAGCAGGTAGCAGCCCCTCGATGTTCTCAGCTCCGCAGTCCTTCCCGTCCATGCACACAGATGTCACCGAGTGTTCCTGTCCAACATCCCGCTGTGCATAGGTAAGAGCTTCCTGGTCCGCAGCCATGGAGGCGGAGCTCCGTGTGCTACCACAGGCTGACGGTGGGCTCCATGTTGATGAAGCCGGGGTTTTTGCGGAGCTCCCAGTACATGTTGTTGGAGACCCACCTCTCCCTGTGGTTGGCATCCACCACTTTTCTGCACAAAAAGGACAAAATGATGCAGGATTTTTAGCTTCTTCATTTATAAGATAATTTTTTTTATGAAAGATGATTTCCAATTTATTTCCAGTAAAAAGTAGAAACAGCTCAGGTTGTTCTTAACCTTAATGTTCACAGCTATCGCAAAAATAAGATCATGTCATTTTAACCGGTGCAGGCAGGACTTCAGATCATCAATAAAATTTGAGTATCAAGCAAAGATAATCTGACCAAATAGCATTTATTCATGGGGGAAAAAAAGAAGCAATTCACGCCCATTTTATCCTTTGTTTCTAAGTCGACGCCTCCTTATCCTAAAAATTGCTTGGTCAACCCTTAGCAGCAATTACTTCCAGCAAGTGTTTGCAATAACTTGCGATCGGAATATGTTTACGTATCAGTGCATGATGATTGTTGCCGTTACAATCACCATGGCAGCCTGAGCTGAAACGTGGGACTCAGCAGGTAAACGGCAGATAATTATCTGCTTCTCTCTCCTGTTTACACACACTTTGATTCAGCTTCAACATCGAGGCAACAAGAAAAAAAATCT
Organism: Phalloptychus januarius; assembly: GCA_902982915.1. Taxonomy (NCBI): domain Eukaryota; kingdom Metazoa; phylum Chordata; class Actinopteri; order Cyprinodontiformes; family Poeciliidae; genus Phalloptychus; species Phalloptychus januarius. The sequence goes on along the minus strand of CADWAE010000230.1, from coordinate 10,058,591 downwards.
GTTCTTTGTAAAACTGCCACAAGTTTCATCTGCTTATTGTGTTTCTTATTTTAAATTTAATAAACGTACTTCCATCTATAGTGATGTGATGCTTCATAAGAAGAGTGATGGTTCCTCGGTTATGCTTTTCCCTAAAACAGCAGGTCTTGATCATTTTAGATCATGCATAAAACACTAAAGTCAGAAAATCACACAGCCCCTAAACTCTATTTTACTTTAATTATCTCTTTCTAATTATTTAATAATGCCTCTTGCCAAATGACTGCAGGAGACAAGCAGCAGCTCCTCGGCAACCCTGCTAGGATAAACGGAAATAGATGCCAATTTATCATTTTTATGCAAATTTTGAGATGAAAATGATAGTTATGTTGCTAATTTCCTTTGTGAACTGAGCTATCAAAGCAGGTCCTAGTGATGAAGCTGATCTCCTACTCGTTACCACAGCAACATAGCATCAAATATAAGGTTCAGACTGTCTATATATCCAACATGAGTTACTATGAGAAAAGGTTTGGTTAAGTTTGTTCTATAAACTGACAAGTTTAGAATCACTGAGTTAGAAAATACTCTGGGCTCAGTGATTCTGTGTTTAGCCGAGTCTCTTAACTGTAATTAATCAAACAACAGCTGACAGAAACTTTCTGTGCTCCCCTAATTTTTCTATTTATAGGTAATACTCTTGGCTGAGTTCTTCTTGGTTTGACTGTGCGTCAAAACCAAACAAAAGGAATTGGTGCAGCTACTGTAACTTCCTGTTCCCTCCATCTTTCCAGAGAAAGTGCTTCTAGCTCAGAGGTGAGCGGTGTCTCTGAAATATTGAGTCACTGACCAAGCAATTGCTGCCACTACCTTTCTCTACTCTACTTGTTTTTGTTTTGTCATACAAAGGACTCCTGGCTCAGTACATTTGTGTTCGGTAGTGGTGTTTCCTGACTTATCGGAGCAACTGATACTATTTCTACAATTAACTCTCCTGGTGTTTTTTCTTGTTTCCTCTCTGAACCCCCTGGTGGTCGCAACACACAGTAACAGACAGTTCCTCAAGTCAATCCTGGCTCTGGTGAAATTTTTCTTCAGTTAAAATGGCACAGTTTCTCTCCACTGTCGCCACATGCTTAATCTGGAGGCAGGATTGCAGCAAGATCAATGGTCAGACTGACCTTTAGACTGATACAAGCTGGTGCTACATGATTAACTATATTTGTCAATAATGTGTAATAATTTATTAAATTATTCTCAGAGATTATATTCATTGAGATTTTATGCTATATATAAATATGTATCACTTTGTGTCGTAGGTTCTGCATAAGTCATGTTTGTAATTGTTTAAAGTGCTTCAGTGAACAGTCATGCATCACATGGGAGGCACTTCAATGGTACGTTTTACAAGCTAATTGTTTTGGATTACAAAGTCAATAAAATCAATATGATCTGGGTGAAAGATGTGTTTTCAGCATGAGGCTTGCCCTTACTTAAAGAAGCGCGGTTCGTGTTTGATGTTGTTCTCATCATTCCACTTCCTCCTGGCTCTCTGGGCGTCTTCGATGCGCTGCTTCTCAGAGGCGGCCATCTCCACGTTTCCTTCCTCCAGATGTCTGTGGTGGCAAAAAGACAGATAACATACCAGGAACAACAAAAAAAGTCATCCAGAGAACATGTTAAAGAACACTATTTAAAACCATTGATTTTTTTTAACTTTGTCAAGTTTGCTATGTTTGCTGTTACAGCCACAGGCGTCAGCGTAGTTCATTGGATAATTGTGCTCAATTGTGAAGGAAAATGATGCATTGTTTTCAAGATTTTTCACACACAAAACTCCCAAAAGTAAAAAGTAGATCTATATTCGGCCCCTCTGAATCCAACCTTTGGCTGCAATACCAGCTGTGGGTTTTTGGGGCACATCTCTACTAATTCTGCAAATCCAAACTAAAGTTCTGCCCCCATTCTTCTTTGCAAAATAGCTGAAGCTCAGACAGACTGGTGTTTCTGTTTGTATAATTTTTAAAGTCACATCATATACTCCTAAATGGATTTAAGTCCAGATCCCACAGCCTGATCATGCCACTGCCTTGTTTCATCATGTGGATGATGACTTTTAGGAGTAAATACTCTACCACACATGGCATGTGGGACAAAAATATTAAATTGCAGTGTCACATGAACAGAGATACTTCTTCATGTTTTTAAACTTCATGGTTTTCTTTCTGTAGCAGCTTTTTTCTTGACACTCTTTCACACATCTGAGGTGTTGTGTTTGTTCATGTATGTTCTCTGACAAACCTACTGGGTCTTTATAACACAGCTTTATTTATACACACAGCTGGGCTGGATCACTTCTGAAAATAATATGTGAGCACAATTAAATGGCACTTTGTATTGGTCTGTTGCATAAAATCCCAATAAATTATATCGGAGTTTGTGGTTGTGATATAAAAAACATGGTGAATGGCTGTAAATACTTTTGCAAGACACCATTGATCTAAACACATTTTCTTAGCTCAGGATGGCTGATGGGGGTCTGTACCTTTGATCAGGCCTGAATCGAGCATCTGTTCGCGGCAGGGCGTCTTTCAGCTCGGGGCACAGCTCATTCAGTTCGATGGCGAATCTGGTGAAGCCGTAGTACAGCTCATAGTCTGTCGGCATGGAGCCTGAGGAGGAAAAGCCATCCGAGTTCCTTTTAGCTCAAAGATCAGGATACAATTGGCTTTTTTTTCAGCCAGTATTAGTTGAGGTCCAGCTGTGTGGTACCTGGTCTCCAGACGCATTTGGCAGATGGTGGGACGCCGCAGTAAAGACCTTCATGCCATTTCCCAAAAAGCCTGTGGATCACTTTTCCCTCTTGGTCCATCACAAATCCCTGGACCTCGTTTACGTTGGAGCTCCAGTAATTTCCCTAAGAGAAACGGTCTCTGATAAATGAGCTAAGAAAATAAAATCAGACACTTAAAATGTCATAAATGTGTATATTTTTTACCTTAACAAAGGTAAGTTTGCAAAGACAAGCGCTGCTCTTCGTGTTTCTGATGGTGATCTCCCCGTAATGTTCGATCCACCGCCGTCCACTGAGGATGTTGTGCACACAGGTGGTGACTTTATTCCACTCATAATGATCTCCAAACCTGCAGCGAAACACACGCAGCTGACACACCCGAACAAAAACATTTGAAATTCACAGCATCACTATTTCTGGGATGGGACCAGTGAGTCAGAAGTTTACATATACTTATCATTGGCATGAAGATAAGCTTTCTTTCAGATTTGAACCTTTCTTTTCCAGGATGCCCTAATTATACAACATACAGCTTGAATATATATATATATATTTTTTTTAAACGAGTTGCAAAATCTTTTATTTATTTTGGATTTTCTTTAATTCATACAATGTTACAGTTATACTTTTTTATTCCACAAATCAAAAACAATACTGAGCTGCAGCTTCTTCTGATTCAGCTCTATTTTGTTTGTAAACTTCTGACCCAATGTAATAAAGTAAAAAAGTGTTTTAATATTCAATGTTCAAAAGTCTGCTACTTCCAGTTTAACCTTTTATAACAGATTTGTTTGATAATTATGTTGACATGGATTTCATGGTGATTTTACATTATTCTACATGGTGCAGCTCTTTAATTGCTCCAAGACTGACTTGTTGAATCAAAACACAAGACACTTTTCCATTCTAAACACAGCGGGACAATAAATCTGAAAACCTGCTGGGTTGAAATAATTAAACCACTTCCCCTTTAAGAACAAATTGTTGCTAGGTGACGGGGAGGAAGTTACCTGGGAATTGTGAGATTCACAGACCCAATTGGTAATATTTCCATAGATTTTCCCCAGAATTTGTTTTTCCATCTCACATCTAGGAAGCAAAAAAGCAGACAAACATTGGGAATCAAGCCAGAAAAACGTTTTTATTAACAAGAGAGTTTATTCCTGATGTTTCCTATCTGCTAAGCCAGACTTCCCAGGCGTATCTCACTGATCAGGCAGGTGATCTACCTTGCCAGAAGGTGAAGTTCTTGGACTCGCAGTGGCAGGCGGAGATGGGAGGGTGGTGGCTCACCTGAGAGGAAAGGTCAAACACAAAGAGTCGCATTTCCCATAACATTCGCACTGATGTTCATAGATTTATGTTCCATCAAGTTTCTTTTTATTAGAGAATAACACAAATTTAAAAATATAATAAAGCAGGTTTAAAAAGACCTCGTTTGGAACAATGATGCAGATTTTACCATTCAGCTCCACCAAACACGCCTACAATAATTATCTCTGGCAGACTTACCTGCTCAGAGAAAAAGCAGAAGCCCTTGTCTTCCCGGATACATTCGTAAGTCTCTCCAAGCAGAGGGTTGAATGGCTTACTTCCTGCTCTGTAGTAAGTGGAGGAGTAGCCCGAGACGGCGAAAGCAGCAACGAGAACCTGTGATGGAGTCAGAGCAACAGGAAGGAGAAAGGATCAAGTGGCTTGTTGTAACACTGGGTATTCAAACCCATCCACACCAACCAACCTACCAACCAACCAACCAACCAACCAACCAACCAACCAACCAACCAACCAACCAACCAACCAGCCAACCAACCAACCAACCAACCAACCAACCAACCAACCAACCAACCAGCCAACCAACCAGCCAACCAACCAACCAACCAACCAACCAACCAACCAACCAGACAGCCAGCCAGCCAGCCACCCACTTTCAGTTTGCAATCAGATGACCTCAAAGTCAGACTTTGTGCTTGTTTACCATGCGCTCAAAGGGATCCTCAGTCTCTGCAGCCTTGTCCAGCAGCTCGCTGTACTCCAGCTCCTCACACATGCGCTGCAGCGTGTTGAGCGGCTCGTTGAGCTCCACGGGCATGGACACTTTGGACAGGTCTTTGCCGATGTTGTTCCTCAGGATGTTCCACAGGTTGATGTTGCTGGTGTCTGGGCAGGGAGCCGGCAGGCAGATGCGCCGTCCGTTACGGAAAGCGCTGCCAGCAAAGTCCCCATTGGCCACTGAGCAAAACAAACAACAATGTGAGTCTAATGATATTTAGAGAATAGTGACCAACATTCAGCTAAAATATTCCATACTAAGAAATAATTTATTTTCCCTAATATTTTCCAGGATTTCTACAGGTTTTATGTCTGGGGAATGTGATGGCCATGGAGGAAAGGTGGATTTTGTCTCTACTTTGATTTGGGATTTCATATTTCAGATTATTAAAATCGTACTTGTGCTTTTACATTTTTGTATATTCATGTATTTATATTCCAGACCTTGCTGGAGTGTTTGTTGCAAACCAAATATGTTAAAGACCTAGAAATGTTTAGCAACTATTTATGTTTGTAATGATAAAACAAAGGAGCCTTTTTATGGCACAGCTGCTTGATATGTAGATGGCATCTGATGGTTGTTAGGGATTTTTTGACAATTTTAACTTGTTGCTTTAACTCCAAATATAAAACGTGCACATTTTCTGGCTTTATATCTCCCTGTGGAATGACATTCATTCTCTTGTCTTTCCCATTTTGAAGAATGGCTAATCTGTGTCACTTCTGTTGTCCCCGACAGAAACAATTATTTACCACTAATGGGTGGTACCTCATAAAGATTTTTAAAAAGTAAGTTATAAATTAAGCTATGTTTTAGTGAAACTGACTTCATAGAAAATGGTTGAGGTACCATTAATCAGCACTATTATTTATTTAAAAAAAAAATAATAAAATTACTTAATTAATTTTTCTTACTGGCTTTGTAAAGCCATAAGTTAAAAAATTATAAATAATTTCTGGACATTAAAGAATTATAATAACTGGTCTTTGTAATCATGGGGATTTTATAATCAGCTGAAACAGGAGTGAAACCGGAATGTGATTTAGTGAACTGGTCAGGATTGTATTATGATGGAGTGTCGTTTCCTAAGACTATAAAATAGATACTAAATGTTGGCGGTTCTAATAATGTATCAAACCCCTTGAAATATTATTGCCAATATAAGAAACTCATTTAGTAAGAACACAGTATTTTCCCTTTTCCTGTGTGTTTTATTGCCTTCTCTCCTCTGTGTGGGATGTGACAGAGATGAAGGAGGGAGATCCCTTCCCGACTGCTTCATAAAGCCAGAGAAAAGCCCTTGGCACAGAGCAGCACTGCAAAGTCAACTGTCTCTGCAACACTGATAAATGGTTTCGCCAGCGAAGGCGTGTGTCTGTCAGTTTGTGCGTGGCATTGTGGGAGCAGCACAGCTTATGGGACATATAGGAATTCCCTGCTTGACTCATTTCCTTTTCCTTTTTTTTTGGTCTCTCTTTTGAGACTGCAGATGCTCGTGGTGGCGCAGAACCGAACCTACTTTGTCGGGAGATGTTGTCGGTCACGCTGGCGTTATCCTCAGAAATGTTATCGCTGACGTCGCTGACATATGACTCATCGTCCGAGCCCTGCGAGTGGGACAGGTGGAGAGCAAGGAGAGGCGGTGCGTTACTAACTGATCAGAGCACGGTGCAGATTAGCCTTACACACAAAATGTAGTTTGCCTTTGGCTAAAAAACTGCAGCAGCAACTATCTGTGTTACTGCAGTAATAGTAGTAGGAGAGGCTGCAGCATTTTCATACTATATGGGAACACAAAGAGGTCATTGAAGGCATCAGAAAGGAGGGCATTGCAGCTACTTTCCCTGCAGAAGTATTTACACCTCTAATTTCTTTTCATATTTTGTGTCCTTGATATAAACTTCAGTATATTTAATTTCAATTATATGTAACAGAGAAAAACAAAGAGTCGAGTGGAAGATAAATAAGTGTAGCATGAGATGGGACTAATTTACAGTGATACCCCTCTATTAAATCCTGTGTAACCACTGCATCAGGATCATGGTTAATTTTATCATTAACATGTAAAGCCACTAAGAGCCTCATGGTAACTTTGGAGAAGCTGCAGAGAGCCACAGCTCAGGTGGGATAATCTGTTGCCTTAAAAACTAGACTATAGGCTATAATAACGGCATTATGGTTTTTTAAAAACGGTGCAGTAAATGGGAACTTTGCTTTAAAACTTTTTTCTCTGTACTGTGTTTGTCATGCACACCAAGAGTGTGCATGACAAAGAAAGCAACTGTTCAAAGAAAGTATTGAGAGGTCCAGTTAAAATTTCACACAAGCCAGATATCCCAGTCTCCATGTGAAAGAAGGAGCTCTGATCAGAGGAGAACCGGAGAGTTAGAATGAAAGACTTTCACTTTGCAAATAATCATTGCTATTGTGTTGGTCATTTACATAAAATTCCAATAAAATGCATAGAGGTTAGTGGATATAATGCAACAATCTGCTTCTAAAAAGGAGACAGAGCAGAAAAAGCTGTTTTAAACCTTCTGCTCTGTCTCTAATTTTCAAGCTGCTCTCGTTAACTACCTTCTGATTACAGGTCTTTGGTTTTCCAGCACAAGAGCCAATTTAACCCATCTCTTAATTTACCCCAATCACAACACACACCTGCCAGCCTTTAAACATCTTCACTCCCCTGTCTGTTTGTACCTCGTTCTCCGACGAGCTGGCTGACAGAAGCACTTCCTGCGCATCAAAGAACTCAGAGACAGACTCCGACATGGAGAGTCGGCTTTCATTAGAGGCCTGCTGAGTCAGAGGGATCCCCATCTGCTCCACGGCCTGCAGGCAAACACAAGCAAAAGCAGCGTTTGTTCACCCTTTCCCAACGTGATGACAGCATGCGGGGACGAGCGGACCTGAGCAAACAGAAACAGAAACAGCACCCGAGGGAGCAGCAGCGAGTTCATATTACAACATGTGTTTCGTCGCCATAGGGCGCGCTCCCTTCCTTTTTGGATTAGTCATCTTTTCTATTAACCTTGATGCCAGATTCTGCATCAAATAGTGTTCATTTAAGCTTACTTGCCAGGGTGTATTGAAAAAAGCATAAATCTTTGGGACAGGAATCAATAACACCACAGACAAACGCAATAAGCAAGCTCTGCAAGAACCTGGACATCCTCTGGTAATGTGATCTTATTGATATCGACATGGGAAATTGGCTCCGTCAGAGAGAGACCGGCAGCAGTGACCTACCTCATCAGGCGTGGCGATGATGTTCACGCTGACAACTTGTTCCGTCAGGATAGATTCAGAGTGAATGCGGTTGAGGCGGCTTCGAAGCTCTGCGTTCTGGGCTAGAGCCTGAAAGATAAAAAGCGCGATGCAAACGCTTTAAGTAAAGACGCACTAATCAATCAGACAGATATCGAAATCAGACAACGAGCCTATAGCAGAGATGCCAAACTATAGTCCTCGAGGGTCAGTGTTCTGCAGCTTTTAGGTTTGTCCTTACATAAACAAGACTAAATGAACAACTAAGCTATGTAGCTTATAGGCAACTTAGCCAGTTTGGATGTCAGCGTTTGTTGATTTAGGTTTGAGACCCCTGATGTTGAGGCAACAAAAGCAGTAAAATTATAATTTAGGGATTTATCTGTTTAACAGCCATCAGCTGAGCATTTGAATATTAAAACTAAAAGACATCATTTATGTAGAAATACATTTAAAAAGACCTTTGTTTCTAAAATTTAGAAATATATCTTTTAGATGATGAAATTGAAATGTAGACATTTTTGGTTTTCCATACTTATCCAGACATCAAAGTCTGTCAGAACCCACAAAGACAACAAGAGAGGATTTTTATTTTATTTAGCATAAATGCTGTGTGAAAAATGGATTAGGTCTCTTCACTGATTAGTGACGAGACATCAAGAAGCCACATGAGAGAAAAGCTCTTGACTAATGCCAGCAAACTATTGTGAGATGTAGCAAATGAGCCAAATGTGTTTAGTGGTTAATAAAGTAGCAAGAAGAAGAAATGCCTGGTGAACTAAATATAGATCCTCCCATTGAAGCTCCAGATACTAAAACAGCTGTATCTATAGCAACTACTAACCACAGATTATCAACCTCCCACAGAGCTTCACTGGGAAATCTGACCTGCAGCCTGAGAGAGTCATGTCACACTAACATCCAATTAAGGAAATAGCAGAGATAAAGCAGCAAGTGAAACATTTCACAAAAATTATGCCAACAGTTAGAAGGAGGAACAGTCCAATTAAATCGCTGGAGTAAAGAGACAGCCCTCAGGGGTTTGGTTAATGAACTACGCTGTACATCTCCCTCCATCACCAATTAAACCGGGAAAAGATGATTGGGTTTTCATGACTCGCTCGACTCTGCTTTCATCTGCTTTCATCTTTTCCTAATTGTGCTATCTGAGACTCTTAAAAATACACAGTAGGTTGTGTGATTTCTTCAAACATAAATTGAGGTAACAAGAAAAGTAAATATTCTTGTCATTTCCCATTTTTCCCCCCAAAAATGATGATCCTTTACGGCACAAAAATAGCCACATTTGCTTGCAAACAGTTCAGATTACAGGTGAGGAGAAAATAGAAATAAAAATGAAAAATACCAGCGACAGAGACTTCCTGATAGAGATGATCTGGGATGACTGGTCGGACTGCTCCTGCTCAGAGAGAACCTGCTTGATCTTCTCTTTCTCTATGGCCACCGTGTTGAAGGCCGACTTCAGGAGAGAGTGGACTGTGGAAAAGCAAGAAAGAAGCAGAAAACTGCTGCTTTACCCAATCGGAGTAAGAAAGAACATCCTTCCTTGAGTTATTTGACATATTAAGAGATAGAAAAATTTTACAAAGGTTAAATTTCAATGTGTGCAAATCTGCGAGAAAAAAAGGCTCAGAGGCAAATCTGTAGCAAATGTACAGATTCACATCAAAGCTCATTCAAATTACATTTATTTTTCCATTTTATTTCAACTTGCAGTAATTAAACTCATATACAGTGACATTGTCCACAGTAAAACAAAGACCTTTGTTCTGGAGACAAAATGCAGTCATGCAGATTAAAAAGGTGAAGTCATATTGGCAGTTTTACAAAGAACTAATTTGGTTGCCACATTAGGTAGAACTGATTCTTCTGTTGAGATTTTGCCTTTTTGCTTGTAGATTTTCTATTCAGTTGAGGTTTCGTGGATTCAAGGATTTTTTATTGTCATGCCATCTTGTTTGTTTGTGGTACGAAATTCAAACTCAGGTCCCAGATTAACAAATTTACTACACAGAAAATAAAGAAAATATATAATAAAGTAATTATGTGATACATAGATATATTCATGTGTGTGTATGTGTAAATAATTTATAAGATGAAGCTGTATTAAGTGCAGCTTGAGCTCAAGAGTCTCACTGAAAGAAAAAACTGTATAAATTGAATATAGTTGTTTTTTAAAAAAAACAAAAAAACTTATGATTATGGAAAAGTTCAACAGATTGAATTGTGACAAAAATTTGCCTGTTTCTGGAACTGAAAAGATAAAAAAAAATTCACATATTTTTCCCTTAGAACGCAACTTGGAGATTAAGAAGTAGACTGATGTTAAAAATGTATCTTCATTTCTTTATTTTTCATTTTTAAAAATGTACTTTTTCCTAAACACAGGAGCCCGATCTGCCTTTACACTGAGGTTCAAAATTAAGACACATGTTCTAAACTGCAGAGACCTTTTTAAATTTGCACCTAAGAGCAAACTTTCTAAGTGTTTGTTACCTCAACAAACTAGAACACCAATATCATTGCTGCTTTTATTGAATTTCATCAATATTTAATGTGGAATGATCCCAATTTGTGCTGCGCTTTATCTGTGCTTTGACCTTTATTATGTCATTTGTAATTTGAAGTGCTTTCTAGGCTCTTGAAAACCACTTACAGGACAAAAAGTTTTATTATAACGGGTACAGTTGTATTCAGTTATGCACTTGATCAGCCAGAGTGACAATAATTCATCAAAAAGCAATGGAAATGAACAAGTGCTCATGTGATTCATATCACTCTGAGGTGCGTTAGTCAACATGTTCACTGCTTCAAGAACACATTAACATGATAAATATTAAGTAGTAGATTACTGCCATGCAATTACAGCAAGAAAAGAGCAATGAAATTAAGAGGCTTACATTTAGATGACATGTTATTATTTTTTTTAACAAGCTTATGAAACTTTTCCTAAAAAGACAGGTTGAACCCAGATAATTGAAGTTATATATTTTTAAAAGGAAGCACAACTTGTACAGTCTTGAGATTGAGGAGAGAACAAAATGCAAAAAGACTTTATCCAGGAACGGCAAGAAAGCTACTGCTGAAAGAATCAAGACGTTTGACTCAAGCCGAACAGCAAACATGTGGAAGAGGGCGATATTTTCAGATGACAAACATTCACGCATATATTATGGGTTTATTGGAAACCTACAACATTGTCTCAAACATGGCACTGGCACCATTATGATGAGTCAGAAGTTGAAAGAAGGATTAATGGACCTAACTATAGGAAGATAATAAAATAAATCTTGTTGTGGGGCTCCAAAAGTCTTAGACTGAAGTTCATCTCATGTTTTAAATCAGATCTAGTGTTGGAGTGAGAAAGAAAAAGACTAGGCCAATATCCAAATGAGAATCTGGTCAGAGTATTTATAAGAAATATGGGCGACATTTCCATTTTCTTCCAGTCCTGCTGAACTTTCCTTTGATGTGTCACATCAAATAGCAACAAAATAACTGAAGTTTGTGGTTTTATCGTGAGAAAAGTGTAAAAAGGCCCCAGAGATTTAAATGTTTCTTTGCATTATTTATACAGGAATACCAATAAAACAAATTAACTTGCTTGGCAGCCGCCTGCTTACCTTTCTGGGCAATAGTGCAGAACTCCTCCTGAAGTTTAATGTAGTCGCTGGCGTACTCCACACTGTCTGACAGGCGAGAAACTGGGGGCTGATAGTCCCCAAGTTCAGCACACAGGTTTGGATTGGAGGAGTGGAGGCGGACAGGCGACATACTGGCAGACAGAGGAACCTGGAGAGATCACAGCCGCAGAGAACTACTGTCAGAAACACTACAATACTGCGCTTTTCTGTTTTACAACCAGAACCAGCTGCCACGCCGGAAACTAAATGTTCATCTATTAAACTTTGATGTTATTTCAGTGGAAGTTAAATCAAAGGAACATTTCCCCCAACCCCACAAAAAAAATCTGAATCATTTTGTTGTTGCACCTTTTCTAGTTATAAAAATCAAAGTGAAAATAATGGAAATGTTTCACCATCCTCTAGTTTTTTTTAGGAAACATGAAAAAGGATTATTTACAGGATTTAACCTTAATTTTAGCATTGACATGAGGATTTTATACAAAAAGTTCAAACCCCATCAGTTGTGTTAGAAAACAGCATATAGATTTATATAAAAAAAAAGTGTATCAGCAAAAAGTGCTCAAGCCATGACACAGGTTTCTGTGAGCTGCAGTGCAGACAAACTATCTTATTATTTTATTATGGTGAGGTAATTATTTCCTGATTAAAAGGAGAAAAATAAAATGATATTTAGATATTAACCAACCCAGCCCTGTTAGTGTGCATGCGTGTTACCTGCAGTTGGAATTTCGCATCTTTGCCGACACTTTTTGTTCTCCATCTTCTGTTCAAGCGCTTTTCTTTCTTTGACAGTTCTACACAATTGGCCTTTGAGGCACATGTGGATCGAACAGTGCAAAGGGAGGTTAACAGGACAAACACGTCACACAAAAGAAGCAAGAGTTAGCCGCACATAGACTGCAGTGAAATGGCATAAAAGAACAGCTTTTTAAAAAAGAAAATTAGGCTGCAAACAAAACGATGGCGTGTTGTCTTATTTGTGAATTTGAGCCAAACACTATAATACACAACAAATCAATAGAGAATGATAGATTATAGGTGGTGGATGAGTCAGGTGACAGTGTAGCATGTGTGTTGCAAAATCCTACACACCTTTTAGTTTGGTTCGCAAACTAAACAGATTAAAGCATACATAGTGGCTGCATATTTTAAATCTCACTCTTTTCAGCAACAATCATGCACAGCATTAAATGCAATTCAATTGTTATAATCCTTTACTTTTACTAGTTTAATTTACTTCATAAAATAATTTAATTCACAACCAGTCAAGCTTCACACGCCAATTTCTTAAACAGTTAACCGCCTACTGATGGTCATTGCCACAGGCATTGTTATTCTGTCTATGCAGTGCTGCAGCGTAAAGGTCAGCAGCCACAGTGCAGCTGTGGAGCAACACACATGCCATGCAAATGCTGGGAGATGAATTAAATGTCAGCAACTTACGGGACACATTTCTCACTGCAACTAACAAAAGAGCTGATCACCTCCATCTTTATCTGAAGATTCCTCTCTGTACCTCATATACACACACATGCTGCTGGTGAGACATACATTCATCAAGGGCATGAATATATATTTTTTCAACTTAGTGATTTTAATGGTGCAAATAATATTCAAGAATGAAAGGATAAAAAAATGAACTATGTCAATAAATTCCAGTCAGATTTATACATAAAAGACCAAGTGTCTTGGTCAGTGTCGTCTCAGTCCATGTTGGTGCTGAACTTGCTTCAGTCATGTAGCAGTGACTTCCTGTTTTATCACATGCCTGATTTTTGTATTTTCTGGGTTATTTGTTTATTATTATAACATTTTTTTCTTCTACAGATGAAAGTTTGAGTCAGAGAGCTGAAACATGGACACAGTTGAGAGTTCCAACAAGACAATGATCATCAGCAGCCATCAAAACTGGTTTTGCAATTGATAAGGCAAGTTTATCATAAGGCTTCCTGGCACAAATACTTACATTTGCACCGAGCAAGTTAAACAAGATTTACCTATTTGGATAAGAAGAAGAATTATATGCAGCCAGAATTGTTTAAAGTTTATTTAATATTTCACCATTAACTTATAAAAACTACAAGATGTTTCAGAAAAAAAGAGCAAAAATGAATAAATTAATAAAAAACAAAATAAGAGAAAAAAACACATCTAAAAATTTTATTATTTCTATTTCTTAGAACCAGTATGTGTGATTTCGACTCTGTGGTTAAGCTTATGCACCTAATTCTATTTTTAAGGTAGCAGACAGTATCTACTGTACAGCTGTTGCATCTTCACAGGTAAACAAATTAAGTCTGTCTTTAAAAGCTCAAAATGAATATGATCTTCATGCCAATGAATAATGTATGCAAACCTCTCACCAGCAGCAAGCCTTCCATATGAAAAAAAAAATGTTTTAATGAAATACTGACTACAGGTTCATCCTCGACACAGCAGTAAGCGTGTTTCTGTATTTGCTCTCAGGTGTGTGTTTCACCTGCATATCTGTGAAGTTGGGCGCTGACTGTGTCCTCTGCAGGATCTCCAGGCTCTGCAATAACCGGCTTAATTCAGTCAGGTTAGACTGGCAGCGTGCGAGCTCTGGAAATAAAATTCACACCCACCAGCTCACAAACTCATTACGTGCCATGGTACAGTCACAGTCACCGTTGAGGGATTTATCGCAAGGCGGCAGGCTCGATTTAATCTACTCTTTTGTAAAATCCCAAATGTCGCCTTTCGTCTCACTCACCCTCTGCACACTTGTCCATCTCCTCCGACTCCTGAAGCCAAGCGACCACCCTGCTCTGACCGTTGCTGTAGGAGGCCTGCAGGCTGCTGTTGCTGCTGCTGCTGGGAGCCGCCGGCTGCCACGGCAAGCTGCTGGACTTGGCCTGCTGAGGTGAGGTGATAACAGTCAGGGTCAGATGGGCAGATCTGTCCGAGGGATCGCATCAGATTATATTGCACACAAGTTAGGAGACAACCACTAGCTAATCATGATACTCAGGAAATATTCTGGATTAAAGCAGAAGGGATTCATTTAGCTTGTTTGATTCATAAAGCTTGTTTGTAAGAAACAAGCTTTATATTAAATCAACTAAAGCAGTATAACAAAAAAAATGCTCCAAGATCGATGATTTTTTGGACTAAAAAGAAAAACTCAGTTTTTCTGTGTAGTTGTTGACCTTGTATTTTATTTGGTCTAGTGATGAGGCATGTGAACCAAATTATTGTTGGAAACCAGGAACTGAATGCACAAATTAAAATCTATTTTAGACTTTCAATTCACTATTAGGTTGAAATTATATAAATCAGATTCAAAAATACATACTATGAATCATTCCAACATTAATCTGTTACAGAAAATTCTCTGCACTTTAACGGCCGCTTCTGGTTTTGCCTGCACTTGTGTCCCAAATTAACTGCTTACATGACAAAAAGTACTGCGAAAGAGAGGAAAACATATGCAGTAAAAAGAAGGAAGGAAACTAGAAAGTAATCTAGGAAGCAATATTTAAATAATAAGTAGTTAAATACATTTTTTCTCTCTTTTATTTGTCTTTGAGTACTTCTACAGACCCAGAACAACCCAGGAAGCCAAACATAAACTAGAAGATAAGCTAAATGCTCTCAGTAGAAAGTTTCTTATGGTCAGACAGGATAAAGTTTGAGCTATTTGGCATCAGTGATGAGAAGTAAGATTGGAATTGCAGAGGAGAAGCTTTTAAACTTATAACCACAGTTTCAAAAGTAATACATGGTGGTGACAGCATCATGCTGAAGGTCTGTTTGGCTGCTAGCTGAAACTTGAGACAGAAAATTATGCCGCATCTTCTGGGCGTGGAAGGTCTGTTTTTGTTCAAAAGGTTTATATTCTGTCAATTAAGTGAGACTTTGAACTGTGAACTGGACATTATTTTGAATTTCCGAGTGGTTTGACAAAAGCATGTGCTGCCTCTACAGTTATGATTTTACCTTTAATTGGCATCCATCATTTTAATCTCAAGAATCCCAACTTTCCAATGATGTATAATGTGTATATGTGCAAAGAAAGGGTATTGCAAGAAAAAACCATATGTCCTGCTAATGATCATGAAAACCCCCCAATGGAGCATCAGCGCTAATGATGAGAACATATATCAATGTTGGATCAATTTTACACAGACCCCATCAGGAAACCGAACACCGACCCCTCACTTTGTTATCCTCAACCAGCACTTATATAAAAGCTGCTGTAGAAATGGGCTATTATATGGAGATTCAATAAATGCTGCCACCCTGAATCCTTCTTTCCAGGCTTCCAGCATCTTCTAAGTGTTTGATGCAGTAGATAATTCTGACTCCAGGACCGAAGTCTTCCATTTGAGCCAATCTTCAGGGAGAGCTCATCGTGCTGCAGCCAGCTGCTCAGGATCCAAATCCTACTGATCACCTCTAATGGCCTCCAAGTGACTCAGCAGCACTCCCAGGAGGAACTTCTCTGGCCCTATGCTCACATTTACTCACACTTCAAGCGCTCTTACAGAAAATGAGCAATCCTTTTTGTTATCTTAATGGTCTGGATACAATTTCACGTCTTGCTTTATTATGTTAGGCAGATAGATGTATGTCTATAATCCACAGGGCTTCTATGCATTTCCATGTTGAAATTCTGGTAAAAGTGAAAAAATAAAACTTTGCAGCGAATTTAAGGCAGGATTTTCTCCAAAGGTCAGATTTTAAATATGAAACCAGCAAAAAGAAAAAATCGCCTTTAAGAAAAGAAGGACACAACTTATGGACATTGATGATGAACATGGAAATGGAAATACTTTCCAGTGTTTGTCCAGAACTGGACTTACTTGTCCAAATGATGTAAGTAATTCTCTTGTTAGTTTAGGAATTGTGAAGAAAATACCATAAAAATGGCAGTAATTAAACCAAGGAGCGCGTTTCCATGTCAACTGTGGATAAAAATGCAAATTTAGCCCCTGAACAGAACGTCCTCTTTTCAGTTTCATCATGTGTTTGCATACATACAAAAAAAGAAATAAAGATAAATGTTAAAATGTAAATGTTTTTCCGCATATTTTATTTTTAACAGAGGAATAAAGTGAAAAGAAGCTCACCTTTGTTTCATTCACTACACTTGGGGAGGGTTGGGGCGTCTCCATGGCAGCTGGAGGAGGAAACGTTCGCATCGTGGGCTCACGGGGAGAGCGCACTATCTCATTCTGTCGATAGAGGCGGTGATGGCGCAGCTTCGACACCCAGGCGTCAAAGATGTCTTGAGACTTTACCTGGACAGGAAGCAGACGACAAACTTTGACCTCTGTCACTTACCCAGCTGCTGTTTTTCACTTTGATATAGTGAGTCATCTAAAGTGTTACCTTCAGATGATAAATATGCTCCTCGGTGTCCAGGTCGATGCGACGCGCCCTCTTTTTGATGGACATGACAGAGAGCCCAACATCGATGCTGCCATGAAGTTTTCCCCTTTGAATCTGTGGACATTTGGTAAAAACATCCGGATATAATTATTATTTACTCACATTGTTAGTATTTCTGATACAGATTTGGAACTCAAAGGTTTATTTGAACAGTTCTTTTAATTTAAATTATCATATGAGAGATGACTGCAAAAACAAGAATTTGATGCATAAATTAAATCAATCCATTTAATAGACCGTCCTTTTGCTGTTTTGACCTGTCGACAACTTGACTGACTGCAAAACATCAGCTGGAATCATAGCCCGCTCCTCCTGGGCAAAGGTCTCCAGTTCATTAACCCTCTTTTGTCTTAAATTATATAAAGGCTACAAGGATTTATTTTTGATTTAAAGGCAGCAGAATTGCTCAATAAAGTGCAAAGCAAAAGTCCTTCTCCCCCATTTCCAATAAAACTTGAACTCTCAGTACCTGCCTGTTATTCAGTGTTACACGTTTTTCACTTTGCAACAACTGTTTACAGGGGAAAACAAAAAGCACTGAAACATTGATGCTCTGAGATTTTCATGCCGCCAGCGCCTTTTTCAAATGCCACGATTTTAAAGATTTCAAGTCCTGGTAATACTCACCCCACTTTATTACCTATTAATACATCTTCTGAAACCAAACTCTTGTGGACTTTGAGATTTTCTTTGCATTATTGTTGTCTGAAGGCCTGAACACCCAAACTTCAGCTTGACATTGGTTTACAATAAGATATTTCTCCCAGGATGTCCTAATGCTCGACTTTAATCCCTCTGACCCTCCACACGTTGCAGGCACAGGTACAGACATCTTTGGCATTTAGAATGTGGTTTACGGTGAAACTGAACTGCCACTTGGTCTCGCTCCAGATTAAATAACTACTTCAGTGTTTTTGACCACTTGACTCATCAGTAATCCACCAGTAGGTATTGATAACTTCCTCCTCCTGCCATGTTTAGGTGGCTATGCTGCTGCTTCAATTAGACGTGTTCGAGATGCCTTCACATGTACCTCAAGTTACATTCAGGGTCTCTGCCATCTTTTTGTACAGTTTTCCTTGTTTGTGCCCATAGAATGTTCTCTAAACTTTTTGGACAGTTCTTAGCCATCTCTCCAACATGCAATAAAATGCAATTTGTTGAAGCCCTCGACTGGTTACATCAACAGTCCCTGAGAATGTGTTTGGTTTGTAAACTGTGTGCAGTGATGATTTCAGGGGGTTGAAAAATGAGCGGAGTAGTCAGTGACAGAAAGTTTTAGTGTAAGATTTTGTTATAATCCATGTAATATTAGTTTTATGTCGCTGCTTCAACAGCTCTTGTTTAATTTGTTTACTACAAACACCTCAAAGTCTTCAAATGTTGACAATAAATCCAATGTGGTTGAAGATTTTTAGGAGCAACTCTTTGGACAACACAGTTTGTCTTAGAATGTAATATTTCTGTGTTTTTTCTGCAAGCATTATATTTTATGTTTCCTTAAAGGGTCATAAAAAATGTTAAAAACAGTGTTGCTCCTGCAGACACTAGAATCCAAAATATGCGAGACTAAAATGTTTTGTCACTATCATGCATTGCTTCTCTACTCTGCCAGACAGTTTTGCTTTTCATGCAGACACAACACGCTGCAGATGTCTCAGCTAACTCACTGTCTATCCTAGCAGAGGTCAGGCCGCGCGGCTCTGTTTCTGCCTGCAGGGATGACGGTCAGGATTACTTACGTCAATAGGGGTCTTAGAGTACTTCAGAATACCATTGTCCAGAACAAAGAAACGCTGCAGAATAATAAAAAAAACAAGAGTATCAAAGCAGAATTGGTTAAATAGCAACAAAGACATAAAAATGATAAAGAGAGTGACTTCAAAGAAGTTGCCTTTTAATATTCAGCACACAGTTTGGCAATGGATGAGTCTGGGAGAGCATTTTCTGTAGAAGAGAAAGCTTTTGTGTCTGGCCTGTGGTTCGTACCTTGTGCCATCCTTTCAGGGGCCATTTCCTTTTCTTCAACATAAAACCTTCATGTTTGTCGGGCCTCTGGACGTTGCTCTGACCGATTTTCAGTCCCTCGATTATTTCCCAGCTGTCTGCCTCCTGGAGAGGAAGAAAAATACACAGCCGTGTCAGAACTAATCCACTCACTCCTCTAACATGATACACAAACAGGACACGTGCAGGCTGTAATAAAAAGAAAATATAGCCTTGTCATAGGAAAACCAAGAACACGTGTAGTGCTTCTTTAAGCCAGCTAGTACAGTTTTAAAATAAAAAAATACAGTCTCCTGTGCTCTCTCAGCATTTCCACCTCATTAGCTTTCTCCTGACTACGCTCTTTCAGCTTTGAGAGGGCCTGTAAATCAAAATGACGCCTCTGGGGAGGAACTGTGGACAGGTCATGCAGAGACAGGTGACATTCAACCTTTGTCCCTAAGGAGGAGACACACAGGGGAACAGGGTCACTGATTTGATAGCAGGAATATGACCAGTAACAGAGTAAGAAACATGATTCTATTTTCTGTCTCTCTGCGGAAACATCAGTTTCACTAAAGTAAATGCTGTTGGTCTTCATGAACTAGATGAAGAAGATCATTACAAGTTTCTCTGCCAATACGCACCTGCAAGTTACCCAAAAGAATAGTTTTTATTGGTCAGGATGGGTCATCTCTAACTCTGTCATATAATTTGAAACTTTCAAATATGTATTTCAACAGTATTTTTTTTCCAAACATAAATGATTATACAACAAACTGTAAGTGGATTTAAAAAATACAGATTGGACATTTCAGGTTTGAAAGCATTGTAGATTTTGATATTCATCCAAATATACTGTATGCTGCAGAGAAACGATACGCTTTTGTAGCCAACATAACCGGATCAGTATATTCCTGTCTTGGAATATACTGACAGGAATATCAGTATATTCAGTATATACTGAATATATATTCTATCTATATTTGGATAGATGCCAAATATACAGTATATCAGTATATTTGGCATCTATCAAATTTGATAGATGCCAAAATCTATCAAATTTGGCATAATTAATCTAAATTGGTTGGTTTCCTGGCATCGATCATACTTTTCGATATGGTTTAGGTCAAGGCCTTTTCAGAGGCCTGAGTTCAAGTTTTAACCGCACTGTAAAAATAAAAGTCTCTATTTTACAGTAAATTAGAAACTTTTTTTTTCTCCCAGTGTATCTAGGACACTAGTGTATTTAGTTGGTGATTTGAGTTGGCGGTAAGGACTTTGGAGAAAGATTGAAAGTGTTGATTTTGCGGCAGGGAAATCTTTCTTGTTACCATATTGGAGTTAAACTTCACAATGTCTTGGTGCTTCACTGTGTAGACATGAACCTGGTGGTTCATGAGTTGTTCCTGAAAATGTGACTCAGGTCAGTTTCTGCAGAGGTAACAGTTTGCTGGTACGATGATCGGAAACACATTACATTTGGTTCTGGAATGGATAAAGTAAGATTAAGTTGCCGGAATGGCCCAAACCTCAACACTTTTAAAAATTTATGAGCTCTGCTTAGAAGCCGGGTCAGTGCCAAGTCATCCAACGTAAATGAGCCCTACCAATTCTAGTAAGAGTTGTTTAGTATCCAATCTGTGTTTGGCTCTCTGCAATTTACTAAGGCACATTTAACCAAATATGAGAGTATGCATGCACATTTTTGAATTTGTATGTATATTATCATCTTGTGTGAATTTGAGCATCAGCAGTAAATTTACAATTATACATACCTGTTTTTAAATGAATTAGAAACAACTGTTTGGAATTACGGTTGCATGATATTAGAAAAAGACGCATGCATTGTGATATTAATATTGAAAATCAAATAGTGAATAATCAAGCTGATCTCTTTTCAACCATCATAATATTTTAACACCTTTCTGTCAGCGATGGCATCTACAGTCATTAAAATCTATATCAATTATGTCTATGGCAAGCAGTCAAACTCCATGCAACTGGCCAAATAAACTATTGACAAGCAGAACACGAATGCATGACACTAGAAAAGTGTTAGCCTTTTAGATAATGCACTCAAGTATTGCACATATTGATATCTCTGTAGCAGCTGAAAATCTATTTTTTTGTGCCATTTTACACAGGGGGTAAACATTACATCCTAAGGAGAATTGATCTAAGTATGAAGCCCTAAACACAAGAAACTGGGATAACAGTTCCTTGTGACTGAGACAGAAGATCTGGTCAAATTAACAAAGTATAGAAAAATGTAAGACACATTAAATGTCAAAGAGAATATTGTGATTGAAAAGTATGTATTGTATTAAAAACCAAGTAATCAATGACCTTTTAAAGGATTTGAAGGCAAAATCACACCAGAACATGTAAATGAAGAAAAATTATAAAAGCAAATTGTCTTATTTTAGGTTACCTTAAGCTAAATGATAAAAGTTTTAAATAAGATGTGGGTAAGTAAGATAACAAAACACTTAATACATTTGATTAGATTTTGAAGTCAACACTTGAATCAATAGGATTGCAGCTTCGGAAAACAAAATGTCAGCTTAGTATGCACAAGCTTCACTTCTCAAGCAACAAACAGCCTGTGGCTTCTCGCTGCACCATGTGACGCTACAACCTTCAAGATGTCTCTCTGGGTGTGCATGATGTCACCTACCCTTGGTTTGCAGGACATTTAACAAAAGAGGACAACAGCTTGCTTAATCTAACAAGTCGGTAAACAGATCTGGGTGCTAATGAGGTCATATTCTTCCACTGCGGGGCCAAATGCCTTGTGAAAATGGGGAAGTGGAGGAGTTTAAAATATACACCAATGGTACAAGTCAGCTGTTGCCTGTAAAAAAGGTTACACTTCAATGTCTCTTCATTTAATACACAACAGCTGCAGCTTACTGTATATATGTAACGCCGTATAGGGCGATAATGAAACATTTGCTATGGAGGAATGCCTCAGGCAAACTTCCCGTCTGTTATCTGCAGCATTACAGACTTTTAAATGACTCTGAACTGATAAATCAATGGTACACTAAATAAAGAATTGCTTGTGCTGCAAATATTTAAATATTTTACCCTTCCAAAACCATTAAAAAGATCCACAGCACCGACTCCACGTAAATACCAACGCACATGCTGACTACTGGCTTATATGGAAATGGGGCCCATAATAAGAGTTGCTGCTTTTGGTAGCACAGCCCAGAGAATTGAACTGAATTAAGCCAAAGTGATTTCCTGCACTCTGCCTCCATTCATTGATCTTGCTGCAGAATAATTTACAGCTGAATGAGCTGGTCCCTCTTGGCAAGTTTACTCTCTTATTGGAGAATTTTGTGGCAAATTCTGTAAGAGGCCTCCTGCTTTTCAAAGACAAGATGCTTAAGGAGATTAGCCTCACAAATTTGCTCGTTCATAGTCAATAAATTTACATAGTCCTGACAAATTAAATATTCAAATCCCCAAGACGGCTTTGTTTGAACCAGAAATTGCACTGGGTAAAGTTGATAATCAGCTACGTCAATGTACTCAATCTAGACGAGGCTTTTTCATGAGACAGGCCCTCAGGGTTTCACCACCGTCGGTGACACCCAGCCACAGCAGACCTTTGATGCAATGAATCAAACTGTTACAGTTAAGGTTTCACTGAGCAGAGAAAAGGACAAACACTCTTTGGGGACACCTCAGGCTAAATCAGCCCTATAAATATCAGGGCCTGCTTCTGGAGACCACTATACATTACATTATGTCTCTGGCATAGACAGCGATGCACAAGCACAGTCTGCCACTCAGTTCTTCCTAACATGTCGTGTGCATACACTCTAAGAAATATCTTTGATAAATGACTTGTTAAACACAGCAATAAATGAATACATGAGGTTCTGACACCGTTAATATTTTTTTCTAAAACAAGGAGCTTGGATAATTCAGCTTTGTGGTTTAGGAAGACCACGCTTAATTTAGGCATATTTGGATATAGCTCCACTCCATAATCCTCAACAACACCGTGTCTGCTGTGAATTCCTTCACACACAGAATCTGTTCAGAGGAAGGTCCTGCAGAAATCATACTTCCTGTAGAAACTCAAGAAGTACAACGTTCCAAAGGAGCAGCTGGTGATCTTCTCCACTGGCCCTATTCAGTCTGTCCTTTCCATATCGACCAAATGTGTGATTCTGGACAAGTCCATGACTTGTTCAGGAAATGGAATATTGTGCACAGATTAAATTCAAATTCAAAAACAGCGGTCCATGCTATTAACAACAGCATTGGCGATAATTATAGCTCTATTGATTTTGTAAAAATACTTATTTCTCAACAGAACAAGCATGCTCAAATGTGATGTTGGATTTGTCCAATTTTTCACTGATAGAAAAACTGGAAAAAAAAACTGGAAAACTGGAAAAAATAGAAAAAGTGCCAATAAATTATAAGGGTTCTCTTGCTTTGATGGAAAAACAATAATTAGGAGGCATCTGAAGAGAACTGGTGATCTCTATATGTGTCGATGAAACATTAATCAACTATTAAGTCAGAAGTAATTACTGCATAAATTCTGATAGTAGTTTTAAACCAAAGTAGTAGTAGCAACCAAAAAGTAAAAATTCCATCTCTTGCACAACAATAAAACCTGGACGCTATTCACGCCTCACACACCAACACAATCGCCAGTGGAAGATGATATCTCAGCAGATACAAACCACATAGCAATTATTTTTGAGGATGTATTTTCCCGCAGTATTTGGCTGGCTCAGCAGTAAAGCTTAGAGTAAGAGGCCTGGCTTCCACACAGAGAGGATGTGGACATCCTGAGAGAAGCACACAATGTAAACACACCAGATTCAGTTTCACAAGCTTGAAGTCTAAATGTATCATCTGCTGACTCGTAGGCTGGTACAGCTCTGAGAAACATTCCCAGTGTCTTTTTTCATTTGAAAAGAAAGCAATTTCTACCAAACTGCTGTAGCGAATATTCAGATAGATTTAAAAAAGCTGTAAATTGTCCTGATGCCTCCAAGCAAGATTTTTTTTAATGCTGCATTTCAGAAATTTTGGATCTAGGAATGTCTGTGAACTAGATGCATGCACATGTGTTTGTGTGAAACTGTGCTTACTGCAGGTGGAGCACCTAATTGCTCCCATGAGGACGTGATCAGCAGCCATCAGCAGCCGGTACAGTGACATGTATCGATTCAACAATGAGGTCAGGATCCTTTTAAGGCTTTCCTCAAACAATAATGCATTGTTTTTGGTTTTCCACAAAAATCAATGAAGCCCCACAAAACAAAGGTCATTGGAGGAGCATCTAAAGCCATAATAAAGCCAACATAAAATTAAAAAGCAGATTTTGAATGGAATGCATAAAGTCAGACAAAGTTTATCCATAATGGATACATAACATTAACCATTAAAGCTCCAATTAAGCTTTATTCTGCAGAAAACTAAACTCTGATGCTGAAGCTAATTTGAGCTGAACGTTCAGAATGTGCTTGGAAAAAAGTGAAAACTGAATGAGCTCATCGTGAAGAAGCTTTTTCCAATTTCAGTTCTGCAGAGACTGCTCAATTAATCTAACCTCTTCAAATGCAATAAGGGTCTGACTTATGCTGCCAATGTTTTAAATGTGAGGTATGACTGTGTGTGGATCAAACTCCTGCTTCAGATGAGTATTTAACATCTCATTTAATTATTTCTCTCTTGCTCCTTTTCACAGATTTAGCAAGTTTGAGAGATCAGTCTGTGAGGACCCTGGGTTAACTCAATAACTAAAAAGCCCAAATTAAAAATATCTATGTAAATATGTATAAAATTGTAAAATCATTACATGCAGTCTATATAAATACACAGTACTAACTTGTCACAATAGGTCACAATAAAAAATTACATTCTGGTGACTTCTAGAAGGTCCTGTTATTTTTACTAAATAAATTAAGAAGGGAATTTCTATTGTGGAATGTTAATGTTTATTGCGACACAACGCCAGCAGTACAGCAGGTCAGTTGTGTAATTGTGTAATCCATTGCCAAGTCTGATCATTTGTCTCTTTAATTTGTGGTGTTTGGGATACATAAACACCACAAATGTTTATGTATTTGTGGTGTTACATAAACACCACAAATACATAAGCTGTCCCTGCAAATAAGGGACAGCCTATTTGCAGTCCCTAAATAAGCTAATGTTTATTTACTAATCATATCCTTATATCAAGAGTTTAGTCTGTATTATGAACCTCTGCTCTTTATCTCCTCCTAATTTTATCTGCAACTGATTTGGCAGCTTCTTCAAAAGTCAGATGTTAAACTTTTCCCAAGATTTGGGATTTGTTGACCTTAAACAATATATAAATAGGGCTATGAGGTATAAAAAATGCAAGTGCTTTCATGTTAAGATGTCTATTTTCAGGGAGAAAAACTCTGCAGAGCAGCAAATCCTTTTTCTTTCTTTGGTAAGATTTTCCAAGCAAATTCCACTCACACAGGATTCAAATAGAGAATGTAGCTTCACAGACGCTCTGCAAACCATCAATTTTCATTCATGATTCTGATCCATCAGCTACGAAAGCATTACAATAGTTCAACAGAAGATATCTTTTTTTTAAATTCAGTTTCAGCTTGCAGCTTGTCTATGTCTGACTTCATCAATTAGGCTACTTTGGACAGACTCTATGTAAAACTGGAAATGCGGAGAACCTTTTCATCAAAAGGTTGCAGCCAAGAAAGGAATAATGAGCTGGAGCGTCTGAATGGGTAACTGTCTGCTTCATCAAGCCGCAGGCTTTCAGCTAACTGTCCCAATTCCTCAGATCGGCTTTCTTTCTTCTCCTCTTGCACAGACAAAACTGGCCGTCCACACCTGGCATTGCAGAAAGTGCCACATGTTCAGTGGGGCACCTTCGCCTGTCTCTCATGAAATATTCACCAGCCAGTGCCGACGGAAAAGCAGTGATGTCAGAGATTCCAGTATGGGTGTCTTGTTTCTGTGTGGCCACGGTGACACAGCAGCTCCAAGAGGAGAGGAAGGACGACCGGGGGCTTCTGATGACTTAACACAGGGGTGAAGTTTGAGCCACTGTTCTGTGAACTGTGACATAAGAGAGCAGCTTATTTGGTAGTGACTGCTCTTTCTCTGCTGATTAGTCTGCTAATTAGCAGATAACTTGCAAAGGTTGGCACTTTTACCTAATTTTATTTAACCTTTCACAAGGAATGAATGCATAAGGCTTAGCTGTTATGGTAACCATTATCTCTGTTTGTCACATCTTGCTATTTCAGCATATTGCTGACTAATGATTAAAGGGAATTCTGGCACATATGAATATGCCTGCAGAAATGTTTGCTTCTTTTACGTATGTATTTATTTACCTTGGCTATGTTTCCATCACTAGTTTAACAAATTCCTCCTGACCAACGGACATGTTTCGTCATAATGAACAGTCTTCCAAAAGCGTTTAGATCTCATGAACCCTTTCAAAGTAGTTTTAAGTTGCTGCAACAGATTTGGATGTTTCAAAGCATTTTACTGTGAAACATAGCCACCTTCTTCTTCTGCAAGTACTCATGTAGAAACTGAAATTTATTTTAAATTAAATTTCGCATTTAAATTTCAGTGGGGGATTCAAACACTTAAATTTGTTTTGATAGAAACCCTTCCACTGTAGCACCAGTTTCTATAGCTTTTTTACAGGACTGCCCTTTAATTAGCTCCATCCATCTTTCTATCAACTCTTCTTAGTTTGTCTTTTTCTGACAAAGGAAAAATAATCCCAACTGCATGATTCTCCAATCACCATGTCTCAGTGGGCAGGTCTCCAGTTCAGCTTTGGTCTCATCTGTCAGATAAATCTTCTTACAATTCTGAAGGCTATTTGGTTGTACTGAATTTTCTTCATGGGTATTAGAATAAAGAGGATGAATAATAATAAATTCTGCACTTTTTAGATTTACAAAAAGAACATGTAAAAAATGAAATTGAAAAAAGTTTGTTTTAACGTGGCAAAATGTGAAATATATCATTGATGTGAATACTTTTGCATAGCAACATGCTTTGTTCATAATTTACTATTTCCTTGATTCTTACTGACAGAGTAAGAATCAAATCCAAAGTAACATTCACTTCTGATAATTTCATTGCCGCTCCAGCTTCACTCTCAGGAAGCTGCTCCTCGATGGGTCGCCTCTGAAGTTAGAAGGTCTTTACCTGCCGGCTGTCTCGCTGGGATGAGGAAGAGGAGGAGGCGCTCTTTTGAACCGGCACTGAGGTCTTGTTCACTGGCGTGGAGCTCCTCTCCTCGGTGCTCATGGTGCGGCCGTGGGGGCCTCGCTGGTATTGATGGTGCTGAGACATGCTGGCCACCTGTCAGCCCTGTGGAGCTTCCTCAGCACTGGGGCCCGCAGGTTGGGAACATCCTCTGAGACTTCCTCACACTCACAGCCTGCTGCTTATCTGAAACACAAGGATCAGGAAGTTATGTTACTGCATCCACTCGCTCAACCCATGCTGCAATGCAGAAGTGTTTTTATAAAAAGAGTTTTATAATTACCACATCTGAACTGCTCCAAGCCTCCTTTAATTCAGCATGTTAATCTGAGAAACTGACTGACCCTCAGCATTTCTTTGAAGTCTGGCTTCTTCTTCTTAACGCTTGTGCTGAGTAACTGGGGAAAGCTTATCTACTATGCAGTGAAATTACTGCCACTAAGGATTACTCAGCATGCATTAAGCTGAGATTTGAACATCAAAACGCTTAACTGATCATTCTCTTTTATTATCAGTCACTATTACTAATTGTTGTGCTAATTGACAATTTGGACTGTCAAGCATAAAACATCTCTTTCTCATAATCTCTTTCATTTCATCCAGAAAGGTTTTTTAGTTCAAAAATGAACTGATAATCACAAAGAAACATTATTTGCAACTTTTTCATATATAAAAATGAGATCAGTTAGTTTCAATCATCACAAATTCTTTCTTTAGCTCATTGTTCATTATGTAAAAAGTACAAAACACACCAAAAAATAGTTTTTGTGTTTTTATTTGAAAATCTAATTTTTTCCAAGGTTAAAACTTATTAACAGTAAATGTTAATATTATTTAGTTTTTTTTTAATTTTGATCAATTATATTTCTATATATTTTGGAGGGTTTTCTTATACAAAACTATTTGGATTCCGCAACATAATGTGAACTGAACTCCATTGTGCAGCTCACATTATTCAAAACCTCACTAAAAGCAGCAATTGCTGGGAAACTCATTAATGAACACAAAAAAGCCACATTTATCTATTAGTCGCAATTGATTGTGTGATAATTAGTCATGAACTAAAATGTAATGATTGTAAAAGCTGTAGTTACATTGAGAACATAATTACCACTGCAGCGTGTTATTGACGAGATTATTAGGACCATTTAAATTAATGAGAAACCCTTTCAACATTTAATTAGATTGGAATATTTAAGAGAAGACACCAAACAGATAAGGATTTTCGACAATGTGCTGTAAGGCAGAGACCAGAGCTCAGAGGCCACCAACATCGATAACCTTTCGAACCTAAATGTGCTAAATGTGAGGTAATCTCCTGAAATAATTGTATCAGTTAACTTCAAAACATCTGGTTAAACACCGGCTCGGCTAGCAGCAGGGAGCGCCCATTTTCATCATTAGTCATGGCACATGCTGACATTCACAACACTGCCTGCAGGGCTGCTGTGTAATTGCCTGAACTCTCTGTAGCTTCACATTTATCAATTGAAAAATTAAAAAACACCTTTTCTTTTCATATAGAAAATATTAAATATAATCGCATTTGGTCTTTAATTTTGCTAAATGTTACGCCTTTCTGCCATTGAATGATTATAAGGGCGCAGCACAGACATGATGACATCTTCAGAAATAATATCTATTAGACTGGCTTTCTCCACTGCACATTATAGTTATTGCTCAGATATATTTTTTTTTCATTTTGCTGCAACATGAAACTAAAGTCATATTCCAATGTGTTTCCACAGATAGCTGTACTGTATGTCCAACTAATAGGCAGTGATGAGTCTTGATATCAGCAGCCTGTGTTAGTCTAGTGGACAGATACTGGTGTACACTGCTTCAGAGCACCCTGTGGTTTTAACTGCAGGATGTTTTGGTTAGAGTCTCCCATGTGTGAGGAACCACCCCTGAGTCCGCTCAGCAGCACTGAGCATGCTCACATGCCACTGTGCAGCTTTCTCACGCACTATAATCTATAATTCAGCTCCTGCAAAGCGTCATCATCTCCACTCTGCCTTGTCTTAAGCCAGCCAGGGTGTAAGCTACTGTAAGACAAGCCGCTAAGTCGGTTCACACAATGTGTTGCACTCAGCCTATTTAACACATCCGCTCTCCTTGACCTAGTAAGAAGCAGAAGTGGCATGTGCTTTCAATGTAAATTTCACTCTTCTGATGCATTATTAATCACAGTAAGTACAACCTACAGTATGCAAGTAAAAATCAGTGTGTATTGTCAGTAAAATTTACTAACATTTAAGTTGTAGCCACACTTCTTTCAGGATATGAAAAACAAAACTGGATGTGAAGCGACTGCAGCAACAGTGAAGTGAAAATCCAATCAGATTGTTTGTTTTCACTTCGGTTTTTCACTTTTGATGAACATTTCTAGGCTGAGGATTAAAATATGCAAACCGTCTTTGTGACAATTACTTAAAACAGCCACTGATAATAAAAAAATGTCAACTGGAATGAAAGCGCCTGGTAAAAGTGTTATTTTATTGCCACTTTATGAGACAAACCAAAATAAACTAGTGCATAACTGAGCACTGGAAAGAAGAGGTGCCTTGTGTTCACAGCTTTTTCACACATTGAGACGACCCCTGCCGAACTGATTACTGTTATATGGACTTCCTCCGTTAATTAAAACCTGGCGACCAACTAACCTCCCTCTGCTCTGCTCCATAGGTTTGCGCCACACATGCAATCTCCTCTCATGCACACCTTATAACACTTATCTGACTGATTTTCCCAGCACCCCACAACTTTGGTTCTTACTGTCCTTTGTGTTATATAAATCTATGTCAGATTTATATATATGGTGTGTCTCCCTGTTTAACAACATGAAAAACAGAAAGAGGTGGCATGCATTCAGGCCCCTTTCTCTTTTACCCTTATTTAAACATAGTAAACATGGTTCCATCAGTGCTTTTTAATGCACATTTTGAAAAATTGCTTTAAATACTAATACAACACCATTTTCGAGTGCTGTTTACTGGAAATTCAAAATAACATCCTAAAACAAAACAAAACAAAACAAAAAAAATAATTTAAGCTCGCATGAGGCAATGGATATAAGAAGGAGAGATGGACATACATCTGGTGAACAACGTGTTAGCAAACACTCACATCCACATCTGGGTCTTTGCTTGTCAGGGAAGTTGCTCAGAGGTGTTGGGACAATAGATGGAGCTAAACTTGTTAAACTCATTGACATCCTGAAAGAATACCTGGTAGAGACTGCAAAAGACTTGAGGACATACGGAAATTCTCCATCTCCCAGTACAGCTATCCTAAACAGAGTCCAGGCCTAAATCCAATTGAACATTTTTATTAAGACAGAAAAATTGATGGACAAAGGCATTGTCCATCCAATTTGATTCCATCTAGAGATGTTTTGTTTTCTTCTATTGCAAAAACTTATAAACTGAAGTTTCTGGCTATAATATGATAAAATGTGAAAACATTAAAGGTTCTTGATTACCTTTGCAAAGCACTCTACTTTGAGCCAATTTCTGGTTTAGCCTCAAATAAATACTCGATTTTATTTACTGTAAACAGCAACATCACATGCTGAAGCTAATAAAATAAAGCCTCTGTCATAAATTTGACAAGGCGCCAAAGCTGTTCCATCCTCCTCTGAAAGTTATGGTGGTGCCGGGAAGAGTCCGATCAGGACAGAATGAGTCACAAGCTTATTGTTCTAAATCCAGTCCTCATGAATATGGTCCACTCAGAATGAAGACAAGGTAGGTTGAATGAGTCAGCTATAAAAGCACCGCTAAACCACTGAGCTGAAACTTGAACATCTCCACGCCAACTGATTTTTGCAAGTTCATTTGGATGTTTCTGATTTTTAATACACCCAACTTTTGTACATTGTCCTGAAAAGGAAAAAAGTCTTTCAAATTAGAAGTACATTGGCTTGCTTTTTATTGATTTTTAACATTTCCGAGAGCTTCGTGTGAAGTTTGCTGCGTTTACGGCCATTGTTACTTCTTCAATCAATAATACTTATTCTGGATGAAGATGAATGAGCGTCTGCTTGCTGCAAAAGATGTCTTCCATGTGTGAAGACAATGACTGAACAGAAGTAAACGGTGTGCAAATCTCAATAGAACGACAGCACGCTCTTTTAGCTAGGTATACCAAAACAAATATCTGTGTTGCATCTAGAAAGGCTTTGAATATGAGGAAGTGAACCTTTGTGTTTGCATTTCCAAACATCTAAATGTTGCAATGAGATTTTATAGACAAAAATGTCCTCAGAAACCAAAGAAATGGTTCTTCTTCCACCAGATATGAACATCTGTATCGGTTTCAGTCATCTAGTGGTTTAATTGGGCTTAAATTCAATCTAATAATTTAATGTGATGTAACTGCTCCTTTCTAAGGAGACAGGATGGATATAATAAGTTAACTCTTGTAATGGTGTTTATCTGTGCGTTCACCCTCATGTTAGTGGAGCAAGTCTTCCTGAGAGAAAGTGAGGAAGTGAAGTATTTTAAAACGAATGAGCCTTCTTGCAAAAGTGGGTGTGTATTACATCAAACATGAAGGCAGGCAATACAGTAAAGGAAAAAGTAGAAGTGGGTCTGGCGGTCTGATGTGATAGGTTTGTGGGCTACTGGTACCAAAAACTTGGTTTCAATTTATTTTTACAGGTATGAAACATTTTGTTTATTTCAGAACTTTGTAATATGTCAGTCGTGTCGTCACCAGAGGTGGAACTATTTAAAAACAACTAGAGATGTAGGAATTGACATATCAGAGAGTAGTATTTAACCAGCTAAAAACAGATTATTTATTCTGACAATTTATAATCCACCCCCATCAGAACAGAGTCAAGGCCAAGCTGCAGAGAAGTGGAGAAAAATCCCTTTGAGATTGTTTTCAACATGTCTCTGCTACATATTTAGGTAATTTGCAAAAAGCAACAGATTAGTTTAATTTGAATTATTTGATCTAACTTACAATGGAAACTTGCTTGTTTTGACTGTTACTTAAAATGTCTGAACTGGTCATCCAAACAATTCTACAATATGAGCAAAGTGTGCCTAATAAAGTGGCCAGTGAGTGGATTTGGGTGTACAAAACCTATACTCTTCAATTTCTGCATCTAACAGCAAAGAAATATTTACGTAAATAAAGAAGTATGAAATATGATGTCCTGTCCTGATAGTGAAGCCAAATATTTGGATGCACTGTAAAAACAAAAAAACTGTGATTGCACCGACGCATCAATTTGGGCCGGAATCAATATCCAATATTAATATGGCTGATAACCAATATTTACTGATATTAAGTACATATTATGTATACATTCCTCTACTTTTTTGACTTTGTAAAAAAGACCACACTGCTTCACCTTCCTTCTCTGCTTTAGTCAAACACCCCACTCCTGCGTTGAATCTCTATCACTGTCACATGATCAAAAAAATACCACATGTCCAACCGCTTATAACAGTGCTTCAACTATGCCGTCAACATTTACTATTTCCCAGTTGCTAATGATTACGTGCACTGGGATTTGGATGTAGCTCAACATATCACCATCAGTTGTTATGGTAATAGTTTCTGCCTCCTTTAGGGTCTGAGCAACTTGCGATGCGCCAAATCATACCTCTGTTGCTTGGTAAATGCAACATGAACACTGATGGCATTACTCATTACCAACATGTAACATGATGAAGCTCAGTGGTAACTCTGCTGTGATGGGAGTAGAATGACAGTCATCCCTGTGTTTTCACCACATACAAGAAACACAACCTCGCAGTATTGACCACAGCTCCAAAGTGAAACAAGTTTGCTGATCCCACACTCTGTTGCATAATTAAAGTGGGCCAACAAAAGCAGCCTCGTGTCCTTATATTATATTACAGGGTATTAAAGGACAAGCCCTGTCTGAATTTACAACTGGCTAATAATGCAAATCAATTGATTCTGACGTTTTACCTAAGTGTAGGATAGTAGACTAAATAGATGTAGATCTTGTGTGACATTTGCTAGCAGTGATCAGCACATCTCTTTAAACTAGGCTTTCTTTTTTGTCTTTAAAACAGCACCAGCTGGACAGAGCCAGTTTGTCCCGGGCTGCATATATTACATCATCGAGGTAGAGCAAGGCATAACACATCGAAAGGCTTTTAAGGTACTGCCTTATTTGTTCCCAACATAATAATAATAAAAGGAAAAATAGGAGTTTGGACCTTATTTAAGGAATGATGTTAACAATTTTAGGTTTCACACTTTATAGTAGAACATAAAAACTTCCATACTTTTTAATTATAGGGTAAAGATAAAAAAAAACTAGATCAATTTGTACTATCCTATATAGATGTCAATTAAATGGCAGCGAGATTTGGGATAATTTCGCAATTCCTTGCAATTTCCACTTCTTCTACGTAGAAGGAGAGCCATAGTGACCACAAGTCACTTTGTTAGTCAAATTGACCATTCTTAAAGTCCATACCTATGAAGCAGAGTTGAAGAAACTGTTCATAACATACTTGTTGCCCACTGCCAATTACATAGTTGACAAAAAGGAGATGGCTACGTTTTATGCATAATTACAGAAAAGACTAATTCGGCTGTGAGCAGATCAGAAAAATAACACAGATAGTTAAGGAAATTAAAGGAGCTAAACCCACCACTTTATCTAGTTAACACTCTTCCAAAACTACAGGTAGGAAAATAAAAACTGGTGGTGAATTTGTCTTGATTTAAATCCCCATATTATCAACAACTTACTATAAAACCGTAACATTTTTTCTCAAGGTTGTCACATTTTCATGCGGCTCCATAGTTTAAATGAAGGAGGTATGGTTATGTAACTGCAGTAATTACAATCCACCTATAGGAGACCATCCATCCATTTTCGATACTCCCTTGTCCCTTTGTGGGGTCGGGAGGTGCTGGTGCCTATCCCCCACTAACATTCCGGGCGTTCTGGACAGTTCGCCAGTCTGTCGTAGGGCAACACGGAGACACACAGGACAAACAACCATGCACTCACAATCTAATATCAAGGAGAATTTGGAGAGGCCTATTAACCTGACAGTCATGTTTTTGGACTGTGGAAGGAAGCTGGAGTACCCGGAGAGAACCCACGCATGCACAGGGAGAACATGCAAACTCCATGCAGAAAGACGGGCCGGGAATCGAAGCCAGAATCATAATCTGTCATATTCATAACGAGCTGCTGGCAATAGAAGAAACATCCAATTCTGATATTGTTGCTGAGTATTACAGCGACAGTGCAGGTTTTGGTTTCCCATCATCACAATATTTACTGTGAGGTTCAACACCTCAGTCACTAAATCATATTTCGGATGCATCAAGAGCATCAAAAGCTCATCCGCCTGGCAAAATATATTACTGGCAAGCAGTGTGAATGCATGACACTTTAAATATAATATCCACCCACAAATGCATCTTAGCAATCCTGAGCAAATGCAACTGCAAAAACATTGATATTGTGATTTGATATATAATGCAGGTTTGTACTGGACCACAGCAGACTGACCCAAAATGGGTATCAGAACCAAAACTATACAAACTGGGTGTAATATAGGGATGGTGATGTGGAATTAAAGTTGTATCACAATAATTTTATTCATTTATTTTGATACTGAAAAAAGTGATAATAAAAGTTTTAAACATTATTTAGCGTCAATATTATCTTTTGGCAATCATCTGTCACGGCCTACGCCTGTCATACTTTCAAGTGCTGACATTTACCAATTCTCTATTGTAACAAACAGTACAAAGAAATGTTTTTGGGAAAGTTTATTGGAATCACCATAAATTGCAATTATTACCACGTTCTTTAGTTTTCCCAGTAACAAACAATATTAAAGTTCCCACTCCCTAAAACTGACCTACACCCCAACAGTCATCCAGTGAATTTCCTCATTTGGAGTAAAGGTGAAGGATGAGGCCACTGCTGAACATCTGCATTAATCATAAATGTTCAGCTGTGTTGAGGTCTGATGAATAAAGACCGCAACATGTGATTTACATCAGCTTCCTACATGTCGAGCTTTGTGTTAACCGCCTTCTTCGTTTCAATGGGGTCATTGTTAATCTCTGAATATCACATCAAAATGTTCCATTTTAACTTTGACAGATGACATTTATCAAAGTTCAGCAACATATTTCATTTAAAAGGAGCAAGTGAAATGACACTGGCACTACTACTAGATTTTTTTAAGCATTATGGATTTGGAACTCAAATGAATGTTAATTTCTTGATGAAATAATACAAACAAGTAAAAAACCAACAAACAATTTGAGTATCGCGCTGTAATTAATGCGGTCGGGTTACAAGAATCAAAGTGTACCAAGGTTATAAAAAGTTACATTTTCAAAATGGCTAAGATGATCTATAAAACTGATCCTCTGGTTTAAACTCCTATTAGTAGATGTCAGTGCTGCACACTGTTGGTCAGCTGGCTAAAAGAAGCCTCCTTCATTTATCTGTTGCTTATAAGCAAGATTAATCTGTCTGATTGTAAAATATGTAAGGTCTCAAACAGCATAGACAGACAAGGGATGTCTGTTTAATTAGCATTACGTAGCTATTTAAAAAACCTATTATATTATAAAATGAAATTAATAAATAAATTGCATAGCTGCAATCAGTATACTGTATACTTTTATCAGGCTGAGCTGAGAAATACATCAGAGAATCAATAATCAATGCTGATCAAAGCAGCATCCATTCAAAGGGAATGTTAGTTAGAAACTTTCATACCGCTCGTATCTTCTTGCATTTTTTTGTGGCTCATGTCATGACTAACTGCAGTGTCACTGGCTGACCTTCAGTTAAAAAGGGAGGCTGAGTGATAGTGTGGGGTGAAACTTTTTTTTAATTAGCTGCCATACAAACATCATGCAACAGAATGAGTGGGTTTTTTTGTGGGGGATTATTGGTGGAAAATAATAATCTTTGCTGATTCATTAATAGCTGTGGAGCGTGTGTGGAAAATAAAACACAGGAATAGGCAAAAAAAAGGGGGGGGGTGAATATAATAGTGACGCATCATCATTACATCATCAAAGTCATCAGTTGGTTGGTCGGCTGGTTACTCCAATATACAGACAGCATCCATGTTTTTATGGATCCGTGATCGTGATGTTTGGATACATACTGCAGGAGTTGTAGCATCCCAGCTGCATGTCTGACGGGTCCTCGCTGATTCACCCAGGATGCAAATACAAAAGGATGAGGAGCTGTGCTCTCAGTCTGAGTGGCTAAATGGAGCACTAAAGCAGCAGCTCTTCATCATAATACCCAATGAAACTGTCATAAACCAAACATAAGCAGTGCTGGTATTTAGGTTGCCATGGATCAGAGAGAAAAGCTTAGTGCCTTACCACAGATGCGCTGTGATGACCATGTCTTTACAGTTCTTGGCGCAGGAAACAATTGAGGGGGTCTTCCTTGACTGGGCAGAGATTCCCCGCTCCTCAGAGACAAACCTGCTCACATCTGCCTCCCTGCGTGCATGCCACACTTTTTCACATCATAAAGCTCTTCTTCTTTACGGAAGCGAGAAACATTGTGGGAAGTCTAGAGGGGGAAAAAAAGTGCTGTGTTAGTCCGTTTCCTTGAATGCGGGGCTGTGATGCTCATCTCTCAACTGCACCCCGGTCGCTCCTCCCTGCAGCAAGATCGGGTTTAGGCGGGAAGAAATGCCCGGAGTGGATCGAACCAGGCGGGCAGCGAGCGAGCACGAAAACCCGGAGGTGGAGTCGTGAAAAACTCGGATTGGGAGGAGGAGGTAGGTTTTAAGAGGAAAAACACGGGTCACGTCACGTCAGGCTGTTGAAATGTAATCAATTAAACTTCTGTGACAGTTGCATTGAAATAGTTTGGCTTGATTTTATTATTGAGCTGCATGGTGGAGCAAATTAAACCACTGATGCTCGTAGTGAAAAAGCTTTGTCAAATTTGGACTTGTTGCAACCAGCAGGCTGTGGTCATGATGCCTCAGAGCTAAGTGGATTTAAAGGTTATGGGAAGGAGGAAGATGCTTGTACATTTAAAACTCAAGCAAAAATAAAATAATTTTTTTTAAAAAAAAGTCAGGAACTTGTAATACACCTCAAAAAGAATGAACAGAGATTATGCACAGACTAAAATGGTGTGATGACTGAAATCTGAGGCAATTTGGTCAGACGTCTGGCAGTAGCAATATGAATGTTCTGCATATGGCATGCATCTCAAGCAGATATAATTCATAACAATTATGAAGCCTCATGGTTGAATAATTTTAGTTAGTTTAATTTATAACCAAAAACATGAGCAAAGTTGCTCACTAAACCAAATACAAAACATTAACAAATAACTTAAAGTCTCAGGCAAAGAATACCCCAACATCTCAGAATGCATCATTATTCATCTCAGACCCTTGAGTAGAAAAAAATGTACCTCGTGTTATGTTTCTGAATATTATTCAAGGAGTTTCCGGCTCCATCTCAAATGTCTTGCAAAAAGGTAAAACATTTTTTAAGTTTTGTGTTTACTTCTAAAAAGAATAAGAGAAATTGATTGAACCAATATCAAATTTACAAACTAATATGACCTATTCAAATTCAGCTAATTTTTATGAATAGAAGTTTTTAACCCAAACATTCTTTTGTATAGTTTGTTAGTGCAACCACATGCATACACATGTTAATTGCAAGCTAAGAAATTTATACAAACAAGACCAACATTTGGCACTGAAGCTGAAATTGTCTTGTTGCCTGGCAGCAACTCTTAGGACCCATCTGCACAGCCAGAAGAAAGTAACTCAGATTCTTTGTCACAGTAGATTGCAGGTAAGTGCATTCTGTTGGATGTGCTTCCAAAAAAAAAAAAAAAGGTCAAAGAAACATTTCCTTGTAAAGAGTACTGAGAATTTTCTTCTTGAATTTTCTTCACTGTTTCAGATAATTGTTTTTGTTCTTTGATTAATGTGCTAAACAGTGTTATTTATTTCTAAATGTATCAAACTGTCCTAAATTTAGTTTTAGATCTGATTCTAAAACAAGTTTGAATTTCTTTCTTTGATTCTTTCTTTTTCTTTCTCACTCCCTTTGTGTTAATTTGAGCTTCATGTCTTTCACCAATAAATGAGTTTTTAAACATAAAAAAAACCTTCATATCTTCCTTTCGTTCTTTCCTTCCACAAAGTTTTATTTTTTCTCTTGAGTTGTTGCGTGACGTATTTTTGATGCATCGTGTTTCCTGGATCGCCTTGGCGCACAAGAGTGGTTTCAGTTCTAACAGATTTGACCTTGTTTTTTTGACATTGACGCGGATGATGAAATGTCAGCTGACTGATGACGTGTAGCTCTGAGTAACTTTAAGATAAGGAAGCACGTTTTTTCTCAACTAGGCAAAGCCGGTAGAAGGACAAAAGCCAGGAAGTTAGAGGTTACTCTCACGGTTCACCTGATTTGACACAACAAAATCACCGAAAGGTAAGACCAGGATCCTAAAAAGTTGGATTTAATGGTTGTTGGGGTTTCTGCTTCGCTTTGTCGACTTTTCGACTTTAAAAAGCGAGGTAGATCTGGTTTTTTCACTTCCTCCCTCCCACAACGAGGCCTAGTACCGGTCTGAGCCTTTTACCATTGAATCAAGTATATTTTAATCATAATGCTGAAGTGGATTGCTTTCATATTAGCTGGTGTTCAAATTAAGATCTTCATCCTTTATGTTTTATCTCAAGATGCTTAAATAAACGAAAACAACCAAACATTTTTTCTGTAGTTTTTGCTGAATAAATAAGTAACTTAAATATCCAGAAACTTCATAGTCACTCCTTTTGTTTCGTTTTAAGAACACTGATATTAGCTTTTGTTCTTTTAAAAAAAAGTAGTTTTGTAACCGGTGGGTTATTGCCCCCTGGTGGCATGTGTGTTAAATAAAATCTAATGAAATGTGTTCTCCTTTTCAGAAATTATGAGTGGGGACATTGAGAAGGGAAAAAAGACCTTTGTCCAAAAGTGTGCCCAGTGTCATACTGTAGAAAAAGGCGGAAAGCATAAAACTGGACCCAACTTATGGGGCCTCTTTGGACGTCAGACAGGCCAGGCTGATGGCTACTCTTACACAGAGGCCAACAAAAACAAAGGTAATTATTGTATAATGTGAATAAGAATTATTTTCATATCAGGAATCCTGCTGCTTGACTTTAACATTATTTTTAAACTTACTATAATTTCCAGGAATTGTGTGGAATGAGGAGACTCTGATGATTTACCTGGAGAATCCAAAGAAATACATTCCTGGGACAAAGATGATCTTTGCTGGCATCAAGAAGAAGAACGAGCGCACCGACCTCATCGCATATCTCAAGTCGTCCACTTCGTAAATGCACAGCTTTATCTGTCTTTGTGTCTTAAGTTAAGCAGCTCAGGAGACTTTTTCATTCCAAACTAAGGGAAAGCAAGAACCAACTAAACTGAAATCGAATGTCACATATGGTGAAACTGTTTATGAAATTGTGATGGCTATTTTTACATGTGATAACTGCCTGTTTTAACAGGTATATTTTTGTAATCTAAAATAATGAATAAGTACTGTGCATATAGAAGAAAATGAGTTGGACCTCCTCATGATATGTTTTTCTTAGTAATTATATTTGTCTTTTTATCATTTTCTTGAGTTGAATAAAATTGACACTAAACCAAATTTTTAGGTTGTTTTTTCTTTGATAGTAATACAAATCTGTTTTGTGTTGAGTTAAAGGCAAATCTGTAATGTTTATATGAAGCAGTTTAAGAGATTGGGACCTGTCTTGTAATTATTGAAGCTCTTTTTATAATCATACAACAAGGACCAGGGTTGGAAATCACTGGTTTAGAGAGCTGCATCTAAGCAAAACAACTGAACTATTTTAACTAAAACCTGCTTTTTAGCTGTAAATTGTGCATTTTGGAAGCATGCCATCTGCTAGTGTATCTCCAAGTCCCAGGCAGTCATCTTTCAGATATTTTTAGGGCACTTTATGCTTCCATCTGCAGATGAGCTTTATGGAGATACAGATTTTATTTTCTAGCTGAACTTAGTACCTGCTCACACGTTACAAAGTGTCACTTCCTGTCAGGGTGTCACTGTGCTTGAATGGTCAGAAGACAGAGCTGACATAAACCCTACAGATATTCTATGGAATATTTTTGATATTTTGACACTTCAGCAGTGCTGCAGGATGATCACCTCCATGCCGTGTTGCAGTAATTCATGCAAAAGGACTCCTAACCAGTTATTGATAGTAATGTCTCAAACATGGGCTGACTTTATTAAAATTCTTTGTCTGAAGGTGAGGCAAGGTTATTAATGTAATAACATTTACACACAATGTTAACAAAGTGCTTAATAGGAAAATATAAGAAACAAACAAGATATATAAAGAATGGCAGTAAAAACAATTAATTGGTACCATAATCCTTCAGAAATTTAATTTAGGTTTTTAGTAGCTCATTATCATAATGAGATTACCAGTCATAAACACACTGCACTGGTAGTAAAGACTCTATCTCCCTCTTTCTGTGTCACATATATGTCTATTAGATAATTAGTTGAATAATAACATTATTTAGACACCTCTATAAAATACCTTTCACAAATGTGGTTTGATCTTTTACTCTGGCTTTAAAAATCAGAGTAACAGATAAAAGCCACATCATCAGAGTAGTTCCATTACTTGTACAGTAGAATGCGAGTATATTAAATATAGAAGGTTCAAATGAGAGAGAAAAGCAGTGCATTCAGTGGCAGCACTTCAGAGCCACCGTGTTATCGCTCATTTAAACCCCGCAGTGCAACAGCTGGAGTATTCCTCCCCCTGTCGTTCAAACGGCGACTCTGCAGTCTGTTTCAGCGCTAATAATTTAAATTTTCTGACGTACTCGCTCTGCCAATAAACGTCGCTGTTACATAACTTAATGAAATAGAATACTGCATATCAGAAATCTGCGAAAGTTTATGATTTGTGAGACAGATTCTGAATTAGTACTTTTTAAAATCTATCTATCTATCTATCTATCTATCTATCTATCTATCTATCTATCTATCTATCTATCTATCTATCTATCTATCTATCTATCTATCTATCTATCTATCTATCTATCTATCTATCTTATAGAAGATAAGTAATGTGCAAGCATTCTCTACAAAGTCCAGAATTATCATGGACGCTGCAAAATATGTCTGTATTATTTAATTAATTTTTGAAAATTTGTATTTAATTGCCCCAAATGATTTTTCCTTCAAGCTGTCATCATCAACAACATTACACTTTGTCTCCGTGAGGGAGGGCAACTAGTTCAAATGGCCAGAGGGCCGATAGCTGAGGCAACCCTGAGCTCCTTGACTGTGTGACGAAGCGAGCATCAGCGGGAGCGAGCCAACCACAGCCCGCGTCATCTGCACAGGAGGACACAAACCACGGGAGTGCGCAGTACTAGGGGATGTGTGAGATGTTTCGGATGCTCTCACTACTCTCACTTTTGCCTCTACGGTAGTTTGCTTTAATTATCTCTAATTAGCTGAGCGCAGTGGAAGAAAATGCCGGTGCGCAAAGGGACTCTCCAACCCTCTCCGCTCAGAGAAGGACCTGGATTTGGAGCACCAGAGGTTTTGCCTGCGTAGCGCATCGTGGAAGTTGTTGCATCTGCACGATTCTCTGCTCCAACACCGTCGGGTAAATCCTCATAGATGGTATTTCTGTGCGCAATTTCATGGCTTTGGTTCACTGAGGACCGTCCGAAGCGCAGACATGGCAGTGTCAAATATGCTGTTCTCTGACGTAGAAAGTTTTCTGGACTCGCACCCCGACCTGTTCGAGGACTACCTGAACAGGAAGGGCAACTACAGCATGGTGGAAAAATGGCTCAAGAACCACCAGGCGAGTAAGGGTCCGGCGGCAGCGGCGCCCGCCGCCGAGCCCCGGGAGGAGAAGGGCAACGCGTGCAAGGACAGCTGGGCGAGCAAGTGCGACGGTCTGCAGCGGAGAGCGTCTCAGAAGGAGCTGCGCAAAACTTTCGCCAGGTCCAAGGCCATCAACGTGAACAGAACGTACGACGAGCATGTGAACTCCAGGGCGCAGGAGCCGCTGACCAGCATGAGGAGGAGAGCTCTGCTGAGGAAGGCCAGCTCCCTGCCCCCGACCACCGCGCACATCCTGAGCGCGCTGCTGGAGTCCAGAGTCAACATCCCCCAGTACCCATCCACGGCCGTGGATTTTAAGTATTATCTTAAAGAACACAGCGAAAGGGAGTTCTTCCTCGAACTCGTGAAAGACATATCCAACGACCTGGACCTGACCAGTCTCAGCTACAAAATCCTGGTGTTTGTTTGTATTATGGTGGATGCAGACCGGTGCTCCTTGTTTTTGGTGGAAGGAACTGGCAACAAGAAAACACTGGTGTCGAAATTCTTTGACGTGCACGCGGGCACCACAGTTTTACTCTCGATGAACTCGGATGAAGTTCAGGTGCCGTGGGGGAAAGGGATCATTGGTTACGTGGCTGAGCATGGAGAGACGGTGAACATCCCCGACGCCTATCAGGTGCCTGCTCTTTCATTGTGAATGAATGCATGCGTGATTCACAGAAAGACTGAGGCAGGAAGGCAACCAATTTCCTCCCAGCTTCTACCTTTATGTCTCACATCTCATTGGTAACAGGTTAAACATCTGAGACAAACGCAATCTTCCGAGAAACAAAGTAGAGTAGTGCATAATTGTAAAGTGATTTTTTTTTTACAAATAAAATCTTGAGCCAAGTAATGTGCCAATGCATTCAGTCCCAAAAACCAAAATTTCATAAAATCACCTTTTATGAAAAAGTACCACACTGAAATGTTTCCCTGCTCTGTTTTCAATAAAAGATCACACTTAGTGAGATTGTCTAGACAGCATGTATTAAAAGCAATTTTTATGTTTGGGCATAGATTCTCCATCAGATTTAGGTCCAAACTTTGACTAGACCATTCCAAGTAGCTCTCCCTGTGTCTAGGGTAGTTGTCCTACTGTCCAGGTGAACCTTTGCC
This sequence comes from Phalloptychus januarius, assembly GCA_902982915.1. Lineage (NCBI taxonomy): Eukaryota > Metazoa > Chordata > Actinopteri > Cyprinodontiformes > Poeciliidae > Phalloptychus > Phalloptychus januarius. The sequence goes on along the minus strand of CADWAE010000230.1, from coordinate 10,015,113 downwards.
ACAGTCTCAATTATTTTGTCACTGATGACCCTCAAAAAAGCCACATCATGTTAGTGTTCAGTGAGATATTCTGTCAGGGGTTTTCACCATATGTTGTGTTTTGCAGACAAGTTAAAAAGTTTGATATTATACTCATCATCTGACCAGAGCACAAGCTTCCGCATGCTTACTGTGTTCCCTCCTTGATTGAACAACAATGTCCCGGGGGGTTTGGTGTTGTTCAGATATTGGATTGTAGAGTGTTGTGTGAGCTTTGGATATTGTTTTAATACCTAATTATTCTCCACAACTTTAACCATTTCCTGCCTACTCTGTTAACTTGATGCTGGTCATTCATTGATGTTCTCTAACAAATGTCTGAGGCCTTGATTTATACTGAGATTAAATTACACATGTGGTCTCTGTTTACTAACTAGGTGACTTCTAACAGTTGGTTGTGCTGAATATTAGACTCAAAGTGGCAGAATATAAACTTTATAGATATTCATTTTAAACATAATTCGACCATATCTTTCCCCTTCCCAGTAATTCACTGGTTTGTATTGGTCTGTCAAACTGAATACCAGAAAAAAGCTTTTAGGTTTTCAGTTGTACAATGAAAATGTGAATAAGTTCAGGGTGTGTGAATACTTATGCAAGGTACAGTGGGATTTCTTCACATATTGTTTTAGTTCACAGTGTTGTATTAGAAATCTAACCTCTTGTGGCATTATTATTGTTATAACAACATCACTCCTATGCCATGTTTGGGTCCTCTATCGTCTGAAAATAGACAATAGAGGAATGTTTGCTTTTCACAAGCAGTGTGTCTTTATGTATTTGCTGTGCCCTTGCTTGCAGGATCGCCGATTCAGTGATGAAATTGACAAGTTGACGGGCTACAAAACCAAGTCCCTCTTGTGCATGCCTATCCGCAACAGCGATGGCGAGATCATTGGAGTTGCTCAGGCCATCAACAAGACTTCAAGTGGGGAACTTTTCACTGAAGATGATGAGAAGGTGATTTTTTCCTTGTGATTTTCCTTCATTATGCTGCCTTATTTGCTTTTTTTCTTCAGTGGAAAGGTCTTTTTTAAAGTATCCTATGATTTTCATAAGTTTTGCCAGTAATTCTTTGCTTCTCATTCCGGTAGAAATATATTCAGGACATTTGTAGATCAAGGAAATGTTAAGTTGTACAGAAATAGAACTTCTGCTTTAGAGATCCTGCAAATGGGACTAAAATATCTCAGTATTTACATGTTGTTGGTCTGCATGCTTGTCATCTAATGATATAAGAAATTGTAAAAAAACACATTTTTATTAGTTACATTCTTGTGTTTGATTTAAAAGAAAAGAAAGAAACCTAAAATAGTTGCCACAGTGAAGTTTTGTGTCTTCCATTCTAATAATTAATTAAATAATTAGCCGATCTGACAAATTTGAATTGGGAACATTACATTTTGATATAAGAAATGTACAGAAACTTTGTAGTTGACTTTGACTCATTGGGAAAATGGCTCAAAATATATAAACGTAAACAAGAATAATGAAATGAAACTTAAGCATACAACAAAAAAACATTTTTTTTGTTGTAAAAACACAATTCAAATTCTGTAACTTTGAATGTTGCTTGATATATTCCAGTTGAATACCATCCATGACATAATAAGACCCTAAAATACCTAATTGAATGAAACTTTGACACTTTTTGTATCTATTTTATCTCTGTTTGCTTTGCACTGAAAATGTAAAAATGATCAACAAATATTATTCCACAAGTAATTACCCCAGAAGGGGAAATTACCATCTGGATTAAACAGGTACTGACACAGAAGCTGAACTGCAGCCTCACAGAGCTCCAAGCAAGACTGCAGCCTTTGAGTGTTGTTATTACTGCACAAAGAGAAAAATAAGCCTGAAGTAATGCTCATGCTTTGTGATTCATTTGTGGCATTTCAAGAATGTTACTCAGATTTTTTTAGACAAACACTGTGCATAGGGTTAGTGCATAAAGGGGCCACAAACTGTCATCATTTATTAATGTCAGTGTTGTAACACTTATGAGTTCACAGCAGCAGAGATGTAAAAAGAACTAAAACTGGGATTTTTTTTCTCCGTTTTGTCCCCTTTTGTGTTTTGTTTTGTGACCTACATGCATGAAACATTGAATTCATTATTTTCTATGGCTTAGCATCATGGTCATGCTGTGATTCAAAATGTGGTCTATCTATCTTTGCAAAAAAAAGTTTAAAAGCAAACAAATATCCAATTAAGCTTGTACTTAATTGGATACGAAACCCAAAATTATTCATACACCTGAGAGTTTTAATGTAATATTCTAATCTTAATAACATGAATCATCTGACCAGAGGTAATTTTAACATATTAGTGGACATATTAGAGTATTGCAGCCTAGATTTGAATTTTACTGCAAATCTGTTGCAGGACTTAAAAATTAAAGTGATGGCTACAAGGCCTATGAGCTTCCATAAAAAAACTAATAAACAAACAAAAAAGACATTTCCATAGGGTTTTAAGGAGGGTATTAATTATTTGTGGTGTGCAATTTAGTCCACTTGTACTTTGACTATGCTGCTTAATCCCAGTCAAGTCATGGGGCTGGTGTATGTAGATACAATCACAATTGCAGAAATAATCATCAGTAGCATTGGAGATATATGAATTTGAGACTTTTTGAGTGTCATTTGAACTATTTATTGGACTTCAAAAAACTTTTAAGACCAGAATTATTTGCTCAAGTTGGAATTTATGTACTTTCTCAAATCCAACCATATGTCTGGCACACACACATTTCATAATAAGAAAAAAAAAATCATTGCAAGGTAAACCTTAACCATATGTTTTTTTCCAGCCACCAGTTAGCATCTGGTAATTTTAGTTGAATGTTTGTCTACCCTTCTTTCCAAAAACGTCATGGTGTAATAAAATTGGATGATTTCCTGACACAGATTCAATTTTCTTTCAGCATAATGTTCTTCATAAAGGTTAAGGTTGGGCATAATTGTGCTTCATCCACTCCAAAATCAGTTTTTATGTATGTTTGACATAAGGGTCCAATTGGAATACCCAATTGTGTCCAAGGTTTAACCTAACAACCAACCAGCCAACAAGGCTTTAGGAAAAATACACAAAAATTCCAAAACTGACAAAATCACACAGAAAGGCAACTAATGGTATTTAAATAAAAAATTTGTAGCAGTAGAAGTCTTTTTAAAAATATTTTCTAGTGTTCCTCGTTTTATACTTTCTTCTCTTATACTCTTTGTCAGATAAACAGGAGCTCATTTGCTTGTCTTTGTGTACAGTTGCAATATAACTACTATGTACAACTTGAACTGTAGGAGTTTGACCTACGCATGTGTCCTACTGTGTGATACAGACAAACTTAATATCAGAACTTTATGTCTGGGTTTCCTGGCTGGGTCACAGGTAGTCATTATTATATTTTTCCTAAGCAGTGTGTTCCAGGGGGCGAGAACACTGTGGTAACAGCACTAATATAAATCCCATATTTGCTTTTCAGAGTCTCAAATTGGTTAACCTAAAATTTGACCTGACTGCATAGTGGAACAGCCACTGTGTCAAATATTACTGCACCATCTATGATTAATAACACCAAAAAAGCAGAGTTTGTGAGAAAAAAAAACAAACAACTTAGGGAACAATAGCTCTACCAGCTTTTCATGGAGATTTTGAATTCAAAGTCATATAAGTACTTCTCAGTTTCTTAGGAAATTGATGAAAAGTGTATTTCAGTAATTTTATTCTTAGAGTGAAATATATCAAAAACTTATTTAAAAATGGCATTTAATACAAAACTGTTATAATATTGGCATGATATGTCCTGCACAACCACAGGAAATACTTCAGAGTTGAGTAGGAGACAGTCACTGAAACCATGCTTATTGAAGGTAAGCCACTAAAGATTATTGCTGCAGAAGCTGATTGTTCCCACAATACTGAACCCAAGCAAGTTAAGGGAAAAATTGAATGGGAGAAAAAACTCTGGTTGAAAAGGGGGCAAATGCAAAGCTGATTTCAAACATTTGGGGGAGATTCAGGACATGAACTACAACTGAGGCACACAATCCAAGTTGTTTGGGGTCCAATGTGAAGTTTCCACATTTAAAATTGTTTTGAGGATCTTGTCTATATGTTTGATCACAGTGCCTTTATCTACCAGCAAATTTTAGAAAAGATTTTTGCAGCAGCCGATTTTCTTTTACAAGCAGGACCTGTCCTGCCCAGGCAACCAACCGTGCCTTTTTATTGGTCTTGGTGTGATTAATAACACAAGCGAATTAGAAATAACAAAGTTTATGAACCATTGCGGATGTCCAGAGAGTGTGAAGCATGTTTGACTTCAATTTTGCATATTTTCTGTACAGAAACAACTCATTAACAGGTATAAATGAAGGTTTATATTGGACAAATGTAGGGTTTTACAGTGATCAGTTGGAGTTCCATCTCACCCTGAGACAGATAGCGTTCTGTGTATCAGGAGAGCACATGTTAAGCCCATCAGCACGCCTGAATGGATGTAGCAGAAAAGATGATGACAGGCTGATACACTGACTCCCTCTCTTGTTGCATGAGCACTCAAAAGGCAGATAAGATGAAACATGAAAGAACAAAAGTAGCTGTGCTATTATTTTAGGGTTTTATTTCTCTCATGCTCCTCTTTGTGCCAAATATCTAAAATAATAGACATATGCAATCTATTGTTCATGGAAGAGGTTTTCTTTTTTCATAATTCTCTTGTTCTCAGAGTAGGTTTCACACTGCATTAACATTACACTAATGCCTGGGATGGCTACTGCTGAATTAGTAATGAAATGTGATGGTAGCATCAGTGAACGCAGTGAGCACCGTGCACAGCACAGCTGCAGCTCTGCTTTTATAGGAGACCTTGTAATAAGAAAACAAATCATACTTTATAAAGCATTAAATGATACAGCAGTGGCAGATGTCATTAGAGGCTTAAATAAACCTTCATCAAAACAAATTTGTGCCTAAACTTGTGAGAGGATTTTTCATATTACATAGCTGCTTTTTACGTCTCATGCTGCCTTAATTGTGTTTCTGTTGATACCCTGCAGGATTTAGGAGCTCGGGGGAGTGGGAATAATTTGTAATTGCAGTATCTCATTTCTGCGGAGGAATACAGTTAACTGACCCTGTGCTGCGATGCGACTGACAATATTATTTTGATTAAGATTGTGTTATTTTTTTTTCTGCTTTGCGTTACATACAAATGTGTTACTAACAGGTAGACAGTATTGGGAAATACCTGTTTGTGAAATCCATGTTTGCTGGGGCATTTTAAGCCATCCAGTACAATTTAAAATCAGTGGGATTCATCAAAAAGCCGTCTCCCCCTACAACTCTGCCTCATTTGGACTCTGTCAAATTGTCTCGAAGTGATGCGGTAATAAACACTTCCACACAATTTAGTGATGGAAATATGCAGCAAAAGAAACAGGAAGATTTTGGATCCAATAAAACAAATGTGCTACTCATAAAAAAACTACCTTATGTAGCACAAAAAGTCACATTATTTGTGTTTCATTAGGAGAAAATAGATTAGCAGAATATTTTGCGCCCAATAGGCTCCTCTGTGTTTGGGAAGAGAATATTGTGTTAATTGTAATGGAAAACTCTAGGTTTTTTTGTAAGCAGTTTTTTCAAGCTGTATAGAAAAAAAACAATACACCATTCTTTTTAAAGCATTACTTTGTGCAAATTCTGACTGGAAAACATATAAAATCAGACAGAACACAGACAACATGTAGCTAGATTTGAGGGATTTTTTGCTGGTTTTTGTTCTAATCTCTTTAAAATGCTGGGATCCTGATACAATACTTGAGATTAGAGCAGCTAACAAAATATTAGGGGTGAGGTTACTCAACATGCTTGATTAAAACTAAAAACTACTTCATTCAGACTGAAGTTCAATGTTTTTAGCTATTGCCATTGTTTTGAAACCAACAGCTGCAAAATAAGTTATGTCTTCAAAAACCCTTGAATTATACCTCTTAGATTTTAAAATAGCAGACAGTTACTCCTGTTATATCTCTAGTTTTTGCTTACTTTAAAGGTTATAACTACTTAAAAAATTAATACAATATATGCATATTACATTTATGCTATGTATCTCTTTTAATTTTCTTATTCTTTTACTGCTTGCTAAACACACTACATTTGTCAGATAGCAACCACACTATGTTGGTGCCTAGCAAGGGGCAGTAATAATGTTCATGTGACTAGACCAACCTTTGCGTTTGACCGCAAAGTTTGAGTTTTATTCATGAAAGCAGTTCTCACCAAAATGTTTCTGGCCTCTCCTCATCAGTGCAATGGAAAGTGAAACAGTACTTTAAGTCACCTCATAGTTATTCACGCCGAGAGCTGGTGGAGAAATAAAGTGGTATGTAATTTTTCTTGGCTTGTTTCATGACAAATATCATTTGTGGGAGAGGAAGCCATTGAGGTTAGAAGGAACTGAGTGTCCCCAATGGTCTTGGCCACTCCGTTTTTGTTTTTTTTAAATTATTGGTATTAAACCACTTTTTATTGGTCAGTTCGAAGGGCTCCAGGCAAAAACATCTTGTTTATAATGCAACCTTGTGTATTGGGCTGAATGTAATTATAAAGAGCAGCGCTCCTTCGGAGTTCGGCTGTGCGCTCCACAGGCAGATCCATGAGCAGATCCCCACGTCCTGCTTGCTAATGAATCCACTCCCGCTGGGCTTATTGATGACTACGGTCTTTCTGGAAGATTATTATAGGATATTTCCATAGGACAGCTGAAACAGCATCACGTTTAGTCTCATTGCTCAGTTTCATCTGTTTACTGGATGCAGTTAAGCTCAGGGTTATTCATACCCCAGGAAGAGTTAGGTTTAAGTTTAAGCTACAAACATGTTTCTAATGGTAAAATGTAAAGGAGCTACACATTAGGGTGATAGCAAGGAGGCCCTTTAGTCTCAGAGACTTGGGGGCTCATCACCAAAGATAAATTGTCAAAATACCAGTGGAAATATGTTAATTTTGGCCGGTATTTATAATTGGAGTTTGGTTTTGTTTTTAGGATTTTTCAAAATGTTAACAAAAACAGAAAAAAAACATAGTCCCTTTATAAATTGATTTATTGTCTTGAAACACATGCTGTCTCATCATATACCAGAAACAAACTTTTTCAAGGGGCATGTATAATCTGGGGATTAATGGGAACCATAAAAACAAAAACAATTTTATCAGACACCTTGCTGTGGGGATTCTATTCTGTAGCAGGAATTTAGGGCTTGTAGTAGCAAGGTGACAAGAAGTGAAAAAGTTCACCAAGCCCTTTACACTGCACTGCATAAATGCTGTTAACATTGCTGCCAGTGGGGAAAATTGACATATGCGATGTGACAGAGCTCTTCTTTCATAAAAAAAATGTTCACATCATATTACAGTATTTATGAGTTTTCATTGTGTTCATAGGTTCTGCAGATGTACCTCCCCTTCTGTGGTATCGCAATCTCCAATGCTCAACTCTTCGCTGCCTCCAGGAAGGAGTACGACCGGAGTCGGGTAAGGGCCACAAGGCCAATGGGATGATAAAGCTCCCATTCCCAGGATCAGCTTTACTCCCTCCGCCTTGATGCTGACATTGAGGCTTGGTATTGATCAGCAGCAGCCCACTTGCTGGCGTCGCAGTGGAAAATCACGGTGCCATGCAGCTTTGCATGAGCATTTTCTCAGGATCTGTCGAGGGGGATGGGTCTGTATTCAGAGTAGGACCTAAATCTACTTTAGGAATGTGAGGAGATCCTTTAAATCATGTCTTACAGTCACATGTAATCGAAGGGAGCATAATGAGAGCACAGTTCAGAGAGCAGAAGAGAAAAATGAGGACAGTTTCCCTCCTCGTTTTTAGGTGCCAGCACATTAAATTGGATTGGCTCTTCCTTAGATAAAAGGGTCTAATTTACTTGTATTGAGGAAATCAATTACACTATATCATCCCTTTGGTTTATGGTTTAGGGATTATGATAGTAATTAGATTCCAACATCAGCGCGAAGCACAACACATTTATTTAAAGGGCTCTTACTCTTGCCTGCCAACCGATTTCTTATGTGTTGGAAATACATTCGCATTCATGAGCTTTCAGATTGTCCAAGGCAGTTCCAGCATAATATTTTCTCCATTCCTGGCGCTCAGGCACTCCTGGAAGTGGTCAATGACTTGTTTGAGGAACAGACTGACCTGGAAAAGATCGTCAGGAAGATCATGCACCGCGCCCAGACTCTGCTAAAGTGTGAGCGCTGCTCCGTCCAACTGCTGGAGGACATTGAGTCACCGGTACTGTTTTGTTTTCCCTTCTGCTGCCCTGCCATGTGTATGTCTAACTATGTTTTTACATGTGTAAGCCGTTTCTCTTTGTCTACCGCAGTTTTGCTTTATTAATTAGTATCTGTCTTCAGATCTTTAAATGTTTCTTCCTTTACCTATCTTTCAGGTGGTCAAATTCACCAAGTCGTTCGAGCTACTGTCTCCAAAATGCAGTGCAGATACTGAAACCAGGTTTGTATTATGCTTCAGTAACTTTTGGAAAACTGGTGTTCATTTCCACCTTGAGATTTTTCATCAACAAAATTACATTTTAAATCCAAAATAAATATGTTCACAACAGAAATTATACCAACATCATATGCTCTGCCATCACATACATAGCAAAAATAAATAAATACATAAAGTGCAAGAAATATGTATGAAATATTTTTTAAATGTGATTATTTGTGGGCATAAAACTTGATTCTGTTCAGAAGATGTACATTGGAAGTCTTAAATGATTTTGTTTTGCTGCTCTTTGCTTCTGCTAGGCATGGCTGAGTGGAGGAAAAGAGACTTAATATTGTGTGGGCTGTTCATGGATGAAAACAAGCTTGAAGGGAAGACAAATAACCCCTCCCCCCACTCACCCTTGAATGCTTGCCATAGTTAATATCGTCACCTCAAATCAGTGGCCATAACTGGCCTCTACAAGCAGTCTGAATAATATGAAACTATACAACTCACTGCAGTTTTATTTATTTAACAGCAATTCACCACAAATACTACATCAAGACAAATAGGTCTTAATACTCAAATATATGGGATGGAATAATTTAAAGATTGATATCAAATCAATCTGACTTATCCTAAAACAACCAAATTCAGATCCAGTTACATCCACTCAGATGATCCTGTATAGTGATAATTGGTAAAATGCTGAAGGCAGCAGTAGCTGTTTCAGTGGCTTCATTCAAGAAATAAGCAAAGCTAAGCGAAGAAACACTGAGCCATTTGTACTTTCGATAAATGGGAAACAAGGTCTGCATGGCAGAAATAGTTCTATTAATGGCTTTGTTATAAAAACATGCACAACTAAACAAATAAGCACTGAGTCAGATTTTTTTTTTGAGAAAAACAAACAAAAATCATGCAGAGTTATTGGGATCACATCCTCTGTCAATGTCTTTGTCTAAGAAAGAAATGGCTAACAAATAAGCACCAAGTTTGTATTGGAGTGAAAGACAAAGAACTCAAAATTACTAAAAGAAACAGCTTTCTATTGGATGAAGAACAGAGTACAAATTGTTAGTTGCAGCATTAGCTATATTAGAACAAAGCTGCATTGACCCAGGAATACTTTCTATGAGATGAAAAGCATCCCAAAGATAGTCGCAGTAATAGCTCCGTCAATGGTTTTATCTAGAAACAAGACACAGGTAAACAGTTAACCACAGAGAAATGTATGTGCAAATAATGTCTGCTATAACTACCAAAAATGCATAAAATAACACCTCTAGCAGCATGGAGGTGTTGCTGGATAACCTAAGCCATTCTAGCTGCAAGGTTTATTAAAAGAAGATAGGATGTCCATGTCACAAACTAAAACTGGGAGCTGGTTCCACCGGAAGAGTCTAATACCTGGAAGCTCTGCCTCACATTCTACTTTCAGCTCAACTCAGTTCAACTCTTGGAGCCACCAGCAAGCCTGCAGTCAGAGATCCCCAAAGTTCTCTTGATTGTAACAAGCAGAGCAAACAAATCTTTCACGAAAATGTAGCTCTAAGCTAAATATGCAATTGTTATCAAATTAATAGCAATTTTGTAACTGGCTAATTTAACTTTCCTATCTTAAATGGCCACCTTTTTAATAACAATTTTGCCACAGTTAATGAATTCAGCAAAATAAATTGCATTTGTTTCTTTTCAAAGTGTTTGTTTCTATAGAGATTGACAGTTGGATAAAGGTAACTTTTCCATATGTCAGCAGATAAACAGATTTGATACCAAAAAACGTTTCAATTAGTAAAGCACCCAGAAAAAAGCGGGAGTTAATGCATCATGAACTGTCATGCATTTTATGCTGCACTGTGAAGACCTTGTCTGCACTGCCGCATCACACGCTCCACATGAGTTAAAGATCTGACATCAGCATCATTGTATCTTTATTCTTGAAAGATAAAATTAGCAGCACAGAACGTTTGTTGGCTTTGAAGGTAAAACTTAACGACGGTCCTGCTGTATTAAATGTCAATGGGTGATGTGAGCAGTGATGATGCAGGTGTTTCTCTGGCAGAGTGTGTGGGGGTGTCTGGCAACAAGGAAGACAATTGCACATTTAAATTTTCATTACTTCATGAGCTGCTGAAGAAGTTTACAGACATCTGCTGTATGAGAGGTTCATTAAATACAAATTAATGTTGGAGAAGGCTCATGAAGGGAAATATTAGAAGCCGTTGCAAACCTGCCATTAGGAGGATGAATCAGGTCACCATTTTTAAATCAAATTATGTATTTTCAGTTACAGTCACAGATTATAAAACGATATTTGTTGAGAATCGAAACCAAGAGAATACGTTTATTTCTGCGTTGTGTTTATGTTTTTTTCTTCCCAACTCTAGTTTCAAAGACAGTATGGAAAAATCGTCTTACTCAGACTGGCTCATCAACAACAGCATTGCAGAGCTGGTTGCATCAACAGGACTTCCTGTGAACATTAGCGATGCCTACCAGGATCCTCGCTTCGATGCTGAGGTACAAAGCCCCATCACCAGGATTTTACAGAACTAGGCGAATGTTATTCTAATCATTCAGAATCTAGGTTTCTCCAATAAAGAGGACCTCACTTATTATTTAGAGAGCTTTCCTGCTCATTTGTTAGTCAACCTAGAAAGGTTTGACATATTCAACCTTACATAACAGGGGCAGAAAAGATGAAAGGGTCGACCTGTTGGTACCGGGACTTCTGCCTTGTTCAGCAGAAGATTTAATAATTCAAATGTTGATGTGAAGACCAAAATTTATCTTGTCCACTAGCACAGCGAGGAGAATTACACTGAAGGCACAGATAAAACTTTAAAACTTACTAAATATTGGCACCTTGGAGTCTCCACATCTCCATGTCAACCATTCGACTAATTTGTACAAGCTGAGAAGTTGATAGAGAGGCATTTTGGGAATGACCTTGTCTTTTCCACCATCACAAACCTGGATATGTAAAGTGTGTGTTTTGGTCAGATTAGGCAGGCATCTAACAAACCCTGCACTCAGTGTAAAACAAAGGATGGACAAGTGGAAACTCATCTTATGTCCACTGGAGAGTGTGGTAGGGGATCTGTGGTTCTGTAGGCTTACTAACGTTCCAAGGGCTCTGGGAAAGCAAAAAATTCAAGTCTTCATGAAATACTAAGAGATTTTAAATTAATGTCGAGCTTTTCTGTCAACAGGATAATAAATCAAATCAACACAAAAGTTGTCAAAATGCAAAAAAAAATCTTATTTCACTTCCCAGATGTAAATCTTACAAAAGTCCTGTGGGGTAAAATAATGTTGCAGTCACAAAAGTACACAATGTGCTTAGACATTAACTAAGCCATCAACCACGGATGGCACAATGCATCGGGAATGTTTCAATTTATTGTCTAGTTGTTAATTTACTAGAGAATTTGGCTGTAGCTTTGAAACTTTACACACTAAAACTTTGTTTTAGTGCTTGTGGATTGTTTGAATGCCTCGGGGTAAAGATTACTAAACATAATTTCTAAAGAAGTCTCTGTTTGCTATTCTGTTTGCTATTAAGCTTTGTCTTATGAAATAATCAAAGCCAAACCCACTTTTGAGATGTTTTCTGTTTTTATCCTCCACATTTTACAGGCAGACCAGTTCTCTGACTTTCACATTCGCTCTGTGCTCTGCGTTCCCATATGGAACAGCAACCACCAAATTATTGGTAAGTTAATAGTATATCTTGGTATATGGTTAAACAATTGTAATAAATGTTTATTTGAAGATGCTATATTGCCACAGGAATGCTGTATTGGACCAGTGTGAAGATATTGAGAAAAAACTGTGCTTATGTTTTTTTTTTTCCGAGGGTAAACCAGAATCTGAACCCTTGCTGGTTTTTATCAGTAAATCCAAAAGTTGTTCAATATCATAGTTTTTCATCTCTTCAGGCCTGCTGAGTTCTGCTTGGAAACCTCTGCTTGTGCCCAGAAAGTTGCACAGATGATACAGATGATGGCAGTAAAACATTTTTGCTTATTACACAGTTAAATACCTACATATACATGCATGGTCCAGCACTATACATGCACTTTTCTGCATTAAGCAAACAGCAGGGCACAGAGAGAAGCTCGTGTGTGTGTTCAGCAGAGACTGCTCGCGCTTGCTGAGGTCCATGCTGTGTTGCAGCATCACTCCACACATGGAGGAGGAGTTTCCCTTCTTCTGTCAGCGTTCTTTATGCTTGTGAATCAGCCACCGGCTGAAAGCACAATGACACTGATAAATCATTGATTCCTCATCTGGTTTTTTGGCGCTGGAATATTGCAGAGGGGGGAGCAGGTGACGGCAGCTCCTCTCAGTCCGGTGAGATCTGACGCAGGGAAGTCATTAGTTTTATGCGAGTGCAAAGTGATCAGCAGATCTGCTGCAGATGGCTGGTTAAGACATGGGCGCGTCTCTGCGTAGGTGTCTGTGCATTCGTCGGAGCAGAGAGAGAGAGAGAGGAGAAACGAACGGAAAGAGTGAGAGGGGAGAGAAAAGGCAGTGTGTGGGTGGCACCTGAGGATGTTAAGTGAAAAATCATTACCCAAACAAAACAGCAGAGATGAAATTCTTCAGTCAACATTACATTCAGTAACAAAGAAATTGAATGCCCTCATTTTAATGTAACCTAGGCTGTAAATAGTATTTAATTTAGAATTTTAGCATTTCAAACAGATATGGTCTAGTGACATTTACTATACCAACGGCAGCTTCAACTGCAATAGTTCTTTTTGAGATTTACGTTTTTAATTTACAAAAAGTCATCCCAGGTAATTCCTAAAAGACTGTTTCGAAGACACAACAGGTTTAGTGTATTGAGAGCAAATTTGCTCTGGGTTTAATTGCTAAAAAGATTAGACCTTTATTGCACAGAAGTTGCTTACAGTAGAAAAAAAATTGAAATACACCACCTTTCAAAATACATTCACATTTCTCCAGCCATATGGCATAACTGTGAAGTAGATTAAAATGACAAATGGTTTAAAATCTTTCACAAATAGAAATTTAAGAAAAAGAGATGTGCAGCTTCTTCACCTCCCTTTACTCTGATACCCCTTAAACAAAATTCAGTGCAGCTCAAGTCAGAGAACTTCGTGACACCGGAAGTTTTAGTCAGGCACAGAAGTAACCTACTGTTGAAAATAAGGCCGCGAGAGGTCCAGTTTTTTGTTTATAGCAAGACATGTAGGAAAATGCAAATGCACGCCACACTTTTCCCAGTTTTATTTGTGAAAACATTCTAAAATTATATATAATTTACCTATTTTTGATAAATAATGTACTGTTTTGTGATAATCCATCAAATAAAATTCTAATTAAATACATTTATACAAAGTTTGTGGATGTAATGTTTCAAAATATGAAAAAGTTCAGAGAGGTTGAATGTATTTTGTTTCATCTTAAAGAAAGGACTGTATGGCTGCAGTTTGACTCCAAAAGCAGACTTCAATTTGATTGGTTGGCAGTTTGTAAGATCGTTTATTATTATCATAATTCAGTTTATTTACATAGAGCCAACTCACAACAGATGTCATGCCGAGGCACTTTACAAAGAAATGATTTAAATTAAATCAGACATACATTATCAATTGATACTAGATATCAAACAACAATATAGTTTAAAAGGTTTCTAAGGAAACAGCAGAATGACTTTCAACAAATAGTATTTGTCACATTTTATCTGTAAATAAATTTTTAAGGTGATAAAATCTCCATGTTGCTGTAACCATCAAACGTGAGGCCTTGATTAAAACATACACCTGTCAGTGGACATAGTGCTATACCTGATTAATGTTAAGGGGAAAATAATGTTTTTTGGTCTTTTTAATTTAAATCTGGGCCAACAACTCCAAGTCATAGATATAAGTTTTTCAAAGTTAATTATCTCTTTGAAATTAAGAACATTTTAGCTTACAGGCTTTTTGCTGTGCCACAGAATCATTGTTTCCTGCATGTCCAGCTATGATAAACAGCTGCTGTTTGAAGATGCATTTGAGTTCAGCCTTTATTGGATGAAATTCCTCATGGGTTAACACAGTGCTGAGCTGGTTGCGGCTCCGGTTTTGTGAAGCTCTAAGCAAAATTCGACACCCCCTCCACGGATCGCCTCCGGTGAACAAACTGCATTGTTCAGCCATGCAGCAGAAGAGGTCATCTATGTAAAAAAAATTGTACTGAACATGAAAACTTGTTGTAGATCTGGGAGGGAAGGGTTGTGGTGTAGTTGGAGTTAATGTGGTGGCCGTGAGGCTCCAAGCAGTCATTTGGTTTGCTAATATTTGTTGTAGCATGTTCATTACAAGTCACAAGCTGGTTACAGTAGGAACAATCATGCTTTTGAGAAAACATCTGCTCTGCATTTTAAATTCATCCATAATAAAAATAAAAAAAAACTGTAATTAACTGCAGAGCTAATTCATTTTCAACCAATGAGTCATATTAACACATAGTATTGGCAGGCTGTTTAACCTCTTTGGCATAATTAAAAATGATAATGAATTGTGTGACAATATCCTACCCT